>CM064342.1:2325282-12248136 GCA_032595735.1 Pelochelys cantorii | reverse complement strand
ATACATTGGAGGGCAGGGATATTGACTAGAGAGACCTAGACAATTTGGAGGATTACACCAAAAGAAATCTGATGAGAAATCTGATGACAAAGCCCTGGCTGGGATGCTTTAGTTGGGATTGGTCCTGCTTTTCAGACTCACCCCCCATTTTGGGTGCTTGCAGGAAGAAATCCGGACTAGTTCAGGGTGGTTATTCTTGGGGTGCTGAATGGGACGCGTGCTGTTAGATGGGGACTGATGTTGCAGTGGGTGGCTCCTATCAATTGACATTTACCCTGCTGGCCAGTGTCACACTTGCCATGGTTCTGCCCCTAATACTCTGGGGCTGCAGGTAGCATCACTGCCAGCCCCGTCTTCCTCTGAGGATGTTCTGCTCCACAACAACTTCTTCAGTCACGGAGATCAGTCCGTTACTCAGGGAGCTGCAGCCTTCCGGGTACAGACTGAGAAACGCTAGAGTCAGGAAGGCATCAGTGCATGGCTAGATGAAGGTAACTCTGGCAGATGCAGAGGGACCTATCCCAACAGAGAGGGGCAGGGAGAAGAGTCACACTGGGCTCCTTCACAATACTTACCCTGTGGCTTTTACACACGCAGAAATGGAGGGGGAGGGAGGGAAACTGAGGGAAGTATTGTCCTCCCCTCCCCACGAACTGCAAACCTGCGGGAGGCAGCCTGGGTTTTGCAATGCAGTGAGATCTGCAGAGAAGTCAGACGTTGTCCTGCTCCCAACGGTGCCCCTGGGGCCGGGAGTCAGAATTTGGTTGAAAAAGGAGATTTGCTAAAGTAACACGGTATGTTCCAAGCCTGGTGAACTGCCAAAGAAACAGGTGTGGCATGTTCATCAGTCACAGCAACAATGAGGAGGAGTCCTGCGGCACCGACACACAAACACATTTCTTTGGGCAAAAGCTTTCGTGGGCTGGAACGCACTTCCTGCCGCGTGCTCGGGATACAACTGACCTGGGGACACAACAACACTGCAGAGGAGCCACCTTTGCTTCCTGAGGCCCAGTGCTGCTCTCACACGGGATTCTCCACAAACCTTCTCAGGGTGAGACCTCCTGAGGTGCTCAAACCCAGCTCTGCACATGCCCAGTCCTGCAGGTGCCCGGTGACAGCCCTCATGGCACTTGGCAATGGCACCGCTGTGCACTTACCTCATGCCTCTGAGGATTGGAATCAGAAGAAGAGCAGCTGGTGCGTAGATGAACCTGGTCACCCTCCTGAGAGGCAGGGACGTGGCTCCCCTACCTTTCCGCAGGACCCCCAGGGCTCTCAGTCACAAGCACTGTAGCATAGAAGGCGGTGTGCAAACTGATGGGCTTGTGCTAGGGGAGGGAAGACACAGCCCTAACCCAGCCCACTGGTTACTAAGGAGACATTCTGTGACACCAGGCTGTCCAGAAGGGTTTGGGCCCCTCACACAGTGACAGAAGGAATAACGAACCAACCCCCCCATGTCAACAGGCAGTTTGTGTGTCACTTCCCCATCAGGCTGTGTCACTGTGCACAAGTTGCTGTCACTGTCCCCTATCTGACAGTAATAATCTGCCTCGTCCTGCGCCTGGACCCCAGTGATGGTTAACGTGGCCGTGTTGCCAGAGCTGGCTCCAGAAAATCTCTCAGGGATTCCAGAGGGTCTCTCACTATCTTTATATATGACAAGTTGCGGGGCATGCCCAGGTTTCTGCTGGTACCAGTGCACATAGTATTTGTCAAACTTTTCTCCTGTGCAGGTGAGCTGAGCATTTTGCCCTAGAGACACAGACACTGAAGGCGGCTGGGTCAGCACATACTGGGAGAGCGAACCTGCAAGAGGAGGAGAAAAACAGGGTAAAATCATGATGATATAAGCTCTCTGCTGGCAGCCTGGGGAACCACTGGGAGAGATGACTTTCAAATCAAAGGGCCCTGTGATTGAAAGACTGAGAAAGACCCTCTCCCCACTTCACAGCACCTGAGCAGTAAGTGAGAAGCACGAGGAGCAGAGGGTCCCAGGCCATGGTGGATTCAGATGAGCTCGGCTCCCTGAGCAAAACAGGTCGGTGGCTGGGATCGTTTGATTCTCTCTTAAACACCCCAGAGCTGGAGACTGGCTCCTTCATGCAAATCTGCTCTTTGTTCATTGGCTGCTGCTGGCTCCGCCCTCCATTCAGAGACAGCTGCTGACAGGCCTAGGAGTTGTTCTGTTCTCCAGCTGCAAGGAAAACTTGGCTGGGATGATTTAGTTGGGATTGGTCCTGCTTTTAGCAGGGGATTGGACTCACCTCATAAGTTCTGTTCCAACTCTATGATTCTGTGAGTATGAAAAATAAAGCTCATTGTTGCGGGGGCGAGGGGCTCCCGAAGTGCTATATCTGCTCAGACCATTACCGGTCAGAGCGCTGCCTCCAGGGCCGGGAGTCTCAAAGATCGGCTCAGCACTGCCAAGCAAGCTGGGTTTTTGTCGTGGCCCAGGACTCTTTGCAGCTGCAGGAGACCCTAGCTGGGTTGGGGCTGTGTGCTTGGTGGGATGGTGGCTGGGTCAGGCTGACACTGCAGGTTGTGCAGGTGTCTCTGAGACTTGTTGCAGGTGTGGTCTGATGGCTTCTGGGATTAGCAGCTGCCGCCTGGGTGAGATGTTGGCGGGAGCCGGGCAGCAGACAATACAGCTGCTGCTGGGTGGTTATCGGGCCGTGGGAAGTTTCTGTGAGGGATGCACTGCTGCGTGGTGGTGGTGGTGGTGGGGTTGCTGACCCCTCCTGGGCTGCCCTCTGCTCCTGAGACACACACCCAGAGATAGCAAAGAACACGTCACAGATGCTATGAGCCATGTGGGGGCTGGTGCCCAAGGCAGCTGGCTCCTGACAGCTTTCAGTGGCTGCTCCCTGCACAAGGCCAGGGTATGTGTGTGGAGGGAGAGGGGGGGAACGGAGAGTGGTAGTGTCAGCAGAAGGAGGGAGAAAACTTCTGTTCTCTCCCCTCAGCTCCCTCCTGGGTTGGGTTTTGGTGAACTTGTGGTGCCCATCCAGCCACAGCTAGCAGGATGCCAGTGTTAACAGCCCTGCCCCAGAGAGGGGCGCAGAGAGGGGAGTGGGGTGCGTGGGGAGTGGGACTCCAAAGCGCACAGTGCTCTGAGGTCACATGACAATAGTGAAAGCCAGAGGTGGGAGGGGTGAAAAGCTTCAAAGCCCAGAGATGTCTCCAGCTCAGTGCTTGGCCCCCTGACACTTGTGCACTGCTGCAGACTCCCAGCGCCAGTGCTGGACAGGGGAGGGGCTCCCCCTGCTGGTCAGTGTTGCTGTCGCTCTGGCTAGTCCTTGCCGCCTTTCACAGGCACCAGCATCAGTTGGTTGTGAGCCATGGCTGAGGTTTGGCCCTTGCAGGTGGCTCCCTGGTAGAGGGGCAATCAGTGCTATGCAGTCTGGGTCTATGCTGAGGAGTTTTATTTCCTGGTTCTCCCAGGAATCTCAGCCCAACACTTTGCCAGGGTGCCAGGACACAACCTGCTTCCAGGACTTACTCTGGTCAGAGCGTGGGCAGACAGCAACTCTCCTGTGGTTCCCCTTGCCTTGTAGAGCCAACACCTGACACAAACACTTATTCCTGGACTGAAAATTTGCTCACACTCACTATGAAGAACAGCTTGAGAGACACTGTCAGAGCCCAAGCTGGGCGGCGAGTAGGCAGCTTTGACATTCTGAAGCCACTGAGCTGTGGAGATGTAAAGGGGGATGTTGTATGAGGCTTGACTGAAGCTGCAGCTCCACCCACTTCCCCTGCTCCCCAGCAGGTGTGACTGTGAAGGAAGAATTGCAGCAGGTGTGAAAACTTCTGGGAAAGCTGGAGGGTGGCTCTTGTCCCTCCCGTAGAGATTCCTGTAGGTGCTCAGCCAGGGCTCTTATTCCTTTACAGTCTGATCCACCCAGATCCATCGCCCAAGGGAGACTGGGCTGGAGGAAGGGCAGAGATGGTTCAGCCAAACTGAAGCAGTGACAGTCTGAGGAGGATGCAAGCAGTCGGACACGACACCCGTTCCTTCTCTTCTCTGGCATCTATCTGGCTGAACATACCCCTCTCCTTTTCCTCTTCCCTGGAACCCACCTTTCTCAGTGGTGATTTAGTCTAAGCTCTTTATTATGCCTTCTTTTTTATATTCTTAGGTATGTCAAGCAATGGAGTTTATGGTTAGGTTTGTTGTTATGTCATGGCCATAAAACCAGACTTTGCCTAGAAACCATATTGCTGAATGTGTGCTTGTGAATCATAGAATCATAGAATACTAGGACTGTAAGGGACCTCGAGAGGTCATTGAGTCCAGTCCCCTGCCCTCATGGCAGGACCCAGTACTGTCTAGACCATCCCTGATAGACATTTATCTAACCTACTCTTAAATATCTCCAGCGATGGAGATTCCACAACCTCCCTAGGCAATTTATTCCAGTATTTATTCCAGAATATACACAGAGCTGATGGAATGAGTATGAAGTATGAATGAGGACTACCCAATCTAACGCAGTTTAGGATCTGTAACTTTTTAAAGCAAACAAAGACCCTGCAAAGTGTATAAATCAAATGATGAGCAGCCAGTCAATCTCTCTCTCTCAGATGATGTAACAACCCAGCAGAAACATGGGATGGTCCCAGAGTAAGTAAAGCTTCCTGCAGATCTGAAGGGATGTCTCAGGGAAACTAATGGCTGAGTCTCCGGGAAGCTGACGCCTGACCAGCACTCCAGCCACCAGCAAAATCAAAAGTAATTTACACCACACTTGCAGCCTGCCTCCAAACTGCCAGCAAGAATGTGATGTGTGTGTGTGTGAGTATCATTGTACTCTTAAGAATCTGTACCAATAAACAACCCCAAAAGCAATACTGCGCCAGCCCACCCTTCGTCTGGGTTTCTTCTTCTCTCAAACTGCTGTGGGGGGTGGGGGGCGGTGTGCTATTGAGGAGCTGCAGAGATGACTAAGGGGGTTCATACCTCCTCTCACTGCTGTTTCAGGCTCTCAGCTTATTCAGGCAGCCTCTGTTACATGCAGATCACATTGCTCAGGTCTTTATTACATCCTCAGGGTGACAGATTATTCTAAAGATGGGATTCTGACCCCAGCATTGTACTCAGGAATTTGGGATGCTCGACAGAGGTCTAGAGAGTCTGTGACATCAACTGACCTTGAGGCCACCTTACAGGTGCAAGGAGATGAAATTCACCCCAAAGACCAACTGTTTGTGTGATGTGTGAGAGGGGGCAGGAAGAGAACTGAACTGCACAAGCTGTTCACTTCCCCTCACAGCCCAGAAGGACGATGAAGTTTTTGTGCCACTTCCCCATCTTACTGTGTCACTGTGGCAAGCATTACTCGGCCACACAGCACAGTAATAGTCAGCCTCATCCTCCACCAGGGCCCCAGAAATGGTCAAATAGCCAGTGTTGCTGGATGTGTCCTGGGAACCAGAAAACCGAGCAGGGACCCCAGAGCCCTGGTCTTTCTCAGAATCTGACTTGTATTTCAGCAGGTAATGTGGGGAATTCCCTGGTTTCTGTTGGTACCAGTACACAGCATAGTTACTGATGCTGGTCCCACTGCTCATGGCGCAGGAGAGTTTCACGGTGTTTCCTGGGGACACTGATGCTGAGGGCGGCTGAGTCAGCACATTCTGGGAGCTAGAACCTGGGAAAAATGGTAAAAATCTGTCAAACCCTCCTTGTCCGTCTCCAGCCAGCAGTGAGTCAGTAATAACTTCAATGGGTATTTAACCTGCCCTCCCTGTGCTCACCTGTGCAGCATGTCCCCAGCAGGACAATGAGGGGAGCCCAGAGCATGGTGAGGAGATCTCAGGCCCTTGGAGCCCTGCCAGATAGGGTGACTATCCCCTCCAAGAGCAGCCTGCTCGCCTTCGGGGAGACTGGTCAAGCTGACTGTGCTGTAGAGCTCCTGGCCCTTATATCAGTCTTCATGAGTGAAGAGCAGCTAAGCTCCTCCTTTATGCTAATCTGCTCCTATCCCATTGGGCCCTAGCATCACCTCAGAGAGTCATGTGAGTGGGACAGCCTGCATTGGGCAATGATCTTCTACTTTGTACGGGATCTTTTCCAGTTCCAGCGAGGTTGTTGTTAATGAATGAGCTCATGTTTCTGCTGTGCTACCGAGACTTATCATGCTTCAAAGGGTTAAATGCCCATGGACACTCCTCGTAGAGATAGACTCCAAGAGCTGAAGCTGTTCTGGCTTCTCCAAAACAAGGTTAAGGGACGACTTTGCCAGTCCCCTTGTACTTACCTGGAGAGCAAAATTTACTAATGGGTTCTTCTCTGGGGCAATCAGATGATTGAGATAGTGGAATGGCTGGCAGCGCCTGAATGTACCTGGCTACCTGCCGTAGGCAGCCTGTTCCCAGCCACACTTTAGACCTACCCACAAAGTTTCAAGGCAAGAGGAGACCCCAATCCAGCCTGACTGCCATGTAACACAGGTCCAAGAACACCTGTAAGTCATTCCTGTTTGAACTAGCACATCTCTTAAAAACAATCCCTCTGAAATTAAATGGTGCCAGTGATGGAGAATCCATCATGACCCGCAGTAAATTGTATCCTCACTGTACCCTCACTCTCATGTTAAATATTCACTCCACAATTCCAGTTTAGATTTTTCTAGTTTCAATTACCAGCCATTGGATGCGGCCAGCATATAGCCCTGCATATGTACCGGATGAACTCGGGTGTTTTGGGTTAGCAAAAAACCCCATGTAGTTGGAAAATTTCAGCTGACAAGTGGTGTGGATCCAGTCTTCCCTGAAATTTTTCCCATTCCGAGCAGAGTGAATTTTCTTATGTGCACCAGTGTGGATGTGATATGCAACATGGAGTAATGTGTAACACAGCGGTGATCTGCAGCACAGAGAAATGTGTGACAGCCAGTTATGTGCAACATAAAGGTGATGAGCAACACGGAGTGACGTTGAACATGGTGGTGATTTGTGACATGGAGTGATGTTCAACACAGAGGTGATGTGCGAACCAGAGGTGATGTGTAACACGATGTGATGTGTGACACAAAGGTGATGTGTAACACGGTGTGATGTGCAACACAGAAGTGATGTGTAACACGGTGTCATGTATGGCACAGACGTGATGTGTAACATGGTGTGACGTGCGACACAGAGGTGATGTGTAACACGGAGGTCCCATGTAGGTCTTAATGGGAAGCTGCGCGGCTGCTGGGGGGAACTTAGAGCGGCTCCCATTGTACTGTCACTGCGTTGGTTACATGGGACTTGTTTTCCTTCACCCTTGTTTCCAGGGTCACTGATGTCCCAGCCATAGAGCAGCAGTGCACACTCTGCCATCACAGTCCAATGCCTTCACCCTCCTGGTACCATGGTACCAACAAACCTTGTGGATGAAACTCAACAGAATCTGGCAACTTGGACTGTGGGTAACGGCAAACACAGTCTTGTGGGCTATTCATAGCACCCCAATGGGCCACCTGTTGCCCAGCATTGCTGTAGAGCTTGTGTGCATAGACCTGGTGGGGCTTCACAGATCACGGGCAGTTACACACTATCCCTGTCCTGTGGCACACATGGGAGCCATAGGGAGTGTGGAATGAGCCTAGCTCTACAATGGGAAAAGTGAAGAGCAGAGACAATTAACTTCCATGCCCCTCACAGCCCTCCAGCCCCACGATGGGGCAATACACTGGGACTGGGGGAATTTAGGGAGTGGTCATGGGGGTCACTTTATTCTTACAATAATATGTAATTTCTTGCAAGCAAACAAATGCCAAATACTACCTTTGAGCACATGTGTGTTCTATTTAGCACCACAGACAGTCGCCTGATTACCATGGAAACACCTTTTAAAATGAGCCCTGCCCACCCACCCTTGTGGTAAAGTGGGGTTAAAAATAAAGGCTGGGGAACAGAGGGGCCTTGCTCTGTGACTCATGGTCTGCAGGACCAATCATGGCCAGAGCAGTCACTTATATACTCTTCCCAGTGACATCTTTGAATCAAGTTTTCATTCTCCATATGATTGTACATGTCTGTCGGCTTTCAGAATTAAGGGGCCATTGAGATGAATGTGACAGTTTACACTTCCTTGGGGAGGATCTTAGAGGCTATTGCTCACAGTCTCAGGCAACATTGCACCAAGTCACATGCACACAGTTTTCCTCTGAACCCTGAGGAAGGCCTAGAGAAGGACTTAGTTCAAATTAACGTTTGACTGCCACGTGTAGCCGCGGGCAGTTAGTTTGGACTAGTGGGATTTAAAAATGGCGACTGAACGAGAACATGCAAATAAAGCCCAGGATATTTAACTCCCGGGCTTCATTTGCAAGTTCGAATGCCTACATTAGCCTCCCTAGTTCGAACTAGGGGGCTAGTGTAGACATACTCTTACAAATCAGAATGTGCGCAGACAGGTTTAATCAGGAGAAAAATATTGGGGTGATGTTCCAGCCCAGTTCAGCGATTTTTGAACCGTGGTAAGGACAGAAACCAAACTGCAGGTCACGAACTTCCCAGCAGAGTACAAACTGCAGGAGTGAAAGGAAAGATTTTTCTTGTTTCCACTGCTGTACCACAGAGCACAATGACAGCATCTTCACCTTGGGAACCCTACATATAGCTAAGCATACGGTGTCACTGAGTATGTCCTGGCACTCCCAGGCAGAAGCAGGGACTCCAGCAGTGCCCTGTTTTTTCTCAGAGTCTGAGAGGCAACTAATGTACCCTGGAGAACCCCTGAGTTCCTGCTGGGACTAGTGATCACTGTGATCTTTGAAGCTGGTCCCACTGTTCACAGTGCAGGAGGGTTTTACAGTGTTTCCAGGAGATTCAGGCAGTGAGGGCATCTGAGTCCTAAGCTCTGTGTGATATGCCAGAGGTGCACTAGAAGATCTTTTATCCTCATCATCTATAATTCCCATTAGATCATCACCTACAGAATGCAGAGTCACTCAGGGAATGTATATAGACCACAGATGAAATTTCACATTCCATCAGAGTGGTGCTCGCAAACAAACCTGCATTAGACTCTAAGGGTATGTCTACACTACAAAGTTAATTCTAAATAACAGCAGTTATTTCGAATTAACTTTAATAGCGTCTACACAGGCAAACCACTATTTCGAAATACATTCGAAATAGTGGAGCCCTTATTTCAAATTTGGTAAACCTCATTCTACGAGGAGTAACATCAAATTTGAAATAGCTATTGCGAATTAAGTGCTGTGTAGACACTTAATTCGAAATAGGGGGCCTCCAGCCCTTCCCAGGGGCCCTGGTGGCCACTCTGGGCACAACCAGGAAAACTTACTCTCCTCTCCCCCATCCCCGGAGCCATTAAAGGGGTAGACCCTGGCCACAGTGCCAGCCCAGAGCCAGCAGTGGCCACCGGGGCCCCTGACCCAGTGGCCCCAAAACATGAGCCAGCAAGCCACTGGCAGCCAGCCCTCCACCGCCCCCCAGGAGCAGTCTGCCAGCTTTCAGGAGCCTGACAGGGGCTGGAGAAGGCGGGCGCCTTCCTGGTCCAGAGTGGAGATCATGGACCTTATTCAGGTTTCGGGCGGATGCCCCCAACGTCCATGATCTCCGCACTAGATGGACGAACACAGCCATCTATGTCAGGATAGCTGCCAGCCTGGCCACCAAAGGCCACATGGAAACCCAGGAGCAGGTTAGCATGAAAGACAAGTTGGTCTGGCGAGACCCCCAACCCTGAGCTTCTCTTCCCCTTTTTTCCCCTTGCTTCCCCCTTCTTGCTCCCTCCTCCCAGGTTTCCCCCTCCCCTCTTCCACCCTCTCTCTTCCCCTCTCCCATCTCCTTTTCCTAGTCTCCCCAGAGGTTCATCCCTCCCCAGTTTTGTTCAATAAACCCAGTTTCTATTTCTGAACATACGTGTCTTTTATTTGACAACCTCCCCCACACCATTAACACGATTGTTAACGAGAACACATTACAGCCACCAAACAGCAAGTGACTGACGCAGGCTCTTAGCAGAGATGGTACAAACTGCAAGCTTAAAGGTCTGTGGTGTACATCCTGTATCAGGACAGGTCAGCAAATCCTTCCTGGCTCTCTGTCCCTAGCAAGGATGCATCTGGAATCAGGAGCAGGACTGAAAGAAGATGGAGATGCCTTCCTGGGATTTTTATATTCCTGGTGTCTCCCAAACTGGAGCTGGTCACATGATCGAGTGACTGTCTGTATTTCACATGCAAGTAGCTATGAGGCACTGGATGGTCTGCAGGCTCCCAGACACATTCCTGAAGTGTGTGTTGGGCACTCTCAGAGCCATCGTCCATGAAACATCATCGATTAGCACAGCCATTCACTGAATAACCATTCCTCACAACAGGCAGGCCAGGCCCATTGCTCCCGCCCAGACACGCAACATTTAAAATACAAGCACAGAGCCCATATTCATCACTTCACATACCAAACTCATACAGGTATGTGAGTAGCAGACATGGAATCTGCAGAGCATAAGCTTTCATTTGACACCTCACATGGCCCACTTTGTACAGAACCTGGAGTAAACACCGCCAGCGGGAGCAACAGTGATCTGCCTGCTCACTTTAAAATCCAGTAGTGTGCCAGAGGTGTTTGGCCCCTCTGCCTAGGCCTGCACTCTGGATTGCTCATGAGAACTGTCATCCTTTATATCAGGGGTGGGCAAAAGGGCCTCCGTGGGCCGGATCTGGCTGCCAAGTGGATGGATCTGGCCCACAGAGGCCCTGTTGCTCTCCCGCCCCAGGCCAATTTAGGTCTCAGGGTTGCAGAGCGTGCAATGACTTCTCCACCTTGCCAGGAGTACATGGTGCTCTGAAGCACTGTGCACTGCTCACAGGGCGGGGGTAGCAGGAGAGCGGAGGAGGCTTTGCGAGCTCCTCTGCCCTCAGGTCAATCAGGACCTGGGGGCGGGGTTGATGCATGAATCTTCTTTCCCCCTGTCCCGGCCCTGCAAGGAGGTCAAAGTATGAACCCTGTGTTCCACCAGAGATGACGAAGACTTTCTGGATAGAAGGCAGCATTTCATACTCCAGACACAGGATGCTGAAGAACCACTGAGAGCAGTGCAGAACAGAAAAGAAAATTGTCAGCATGTGACCTACAAGAGAAGAATATCAGATATCACCAATCCCAAAAGAGGTAAGTAACAGTTTTGAGGCTCTCTGCACTAGTACCACAGTGGAAAACATTTTAGCAGAGACCTCTGAGAGAAAGGATCTGATGGAGACCTCATTCACCAGAAGATATGGGATGCACAGTCCCAGGGATGGGGGTTCCATGACCACCATTCTCAAGAGAAGGAGATGGGTGGTGCCAGTCAGGGACTCCCTCCTAAAAGGGATGGTGGCATCATTCATTTGCCATTCAGAACAGGAATCTCGAGAGGTATTCTGCTTACCTGGAGCTAGAATTCAGAAACAGGCAACGTAGGGGATGATGGGATAAATGGAACTGCTTTATTGCTTACACACGTTTACTAAATAAGATTTTTGGGGAAAGTAGTGATAGCTGTGTGAATTAACATACTAAAATAGATAAAAGGGTGTAATTGTTACCAATTTGTTGCCTCTTGGACATTGTGTTGAATGTCCGATGTAAACATTCGTGGGCAATAAAGTAGTTCCGTGTACCCTCTGAGTGATGGCCTGTTTCTTCTCTAACATAGGGACTTCAATCACCCTGACATCTGTTCAGAGACCAATAAAGCAATACACAGACAATCCAGGAAGTTTCTGGAGAATGTTGGGGATAACTTCCTGATACTAGTGCTGAAGGAACCAAGTAGGGGCCATGCACAGCTTAACCTGCTGCTCACAAAGAGGAAGAAATTAGCAGGGGAAGTAGATGTGGGTGGCAACCTGGGAAGCAGTGATCATGAGATGGTTGAGTTCAGGATCCTGACCAAAGCAAGAAAGGAGAGCAGCAAACTACAGACTTTGGAATTCAGAAGAGCAACCCTCGACTCCCAGGGAACTGATGGGCAGGATCTCCTGGGATGCTAACATAAAGGGGAAAGGAATCCAGGAGAGCTGGCTGTATTTTAAAGCAGCCTTACTGAAGTCGTAAGACCAAACCTTTCCAATGTGCACTAAAAAAAAAGAAAATATGGTTGGCGACCACCTTGGCTTAACAGTGAAATCCTTGGTGAGCTTAAACACAAAAAGGAAGCTTAAAAGAAGTGGAAACTTGGGCCTGTAACCCGCTAGAGCATGCAGGAAGCAATATATCAAGAAGGCTAAAGCACAGTTGAATTTGCAGCTAGCAAGAGACATGATGCGTAACAAGTAAGGTTTCTATAGGCATGTTAGCAATAGGAGGGTGGTCAGTGAAGTTCTGGGTCCCTTCCTGGATGAGGGAGGTAACTTTGGGTATGTCTACACTACCACCCTAGTTCGAACTAGGGTGGTTAATGTAGGCATTCGAAGTTGCAAATGAAGCCCGGGATTTAAATATCCCAGGCTTCATTTGCATCTTGCCGGGCGGGCGCCATTTTTAAATCCCCTTAGGTCGAACTCCGTGCCCGCGGCTATACACGGCACGGAGTAGGTAGTTCGAATTAGGATCCCTAATTCAAACTACCGTTACTCCTCGTGGAACCTCCTCGTTACTCCTCGTTACTCCTCGTGTGCCCGCCCGGCAAGATGCAAATGAAGCCCGGGATATTTAAATCCCGGGCTTCATTTGCAACTTCGAATGCCTACATTAACCACCCTAGTTCGAACTAGGGTGGTAGTGTAGACATACCCTTAGTGACAGGTGATGTAGGAAAAGCTGAAATACTCAATGCTTTTTTTTGCCTCTGTCTTCACAGACAAGGATAGGTCCCAGACTACTGCACTAGGCAACACAGTACAGAGGAGGTGGGCAGCCCTCGGTGGAGAAAGAACAGATTAAGAATTATTATAAAAACTGGACATACACAAATGCATGGGATCAGATTTAATGCATCTGAGGGTATTGAGGGAGTTGGCTGATGTGATTGCAGAGCCGTTGGCTATTATCTTTGAAAACTCATGAAGCAATGAATAACCGATCCTACCATGTCAACAGGCAGTCTGTGTTTCACTTCCCCATCAGGCTGTGTCACTGTGTGTGAGCTATTATCTTCGTCCCACACCCGACAGTAATAATCAGCCTTGTCCTGCACCTGGACCCCACTGATGGTTAACATGGCCATGTTGCCAGAGCTAGCACCAGAAAATTGCTCAGGGATTCCAGAGGGTCTCTGACTATCCTTATAAATGACGAGTTGGGGGGCATGGCCAGATTTCTGCTAGAACCGTTCCACATAGTATTTGTCAAACTTTTCTCCTGTGCAGGTGAGCTGAGGAATTTGCCCTGGAGACACAGACACTGAAGGCGGCTGGGTCAGCACGTACTGGGCGAGGGAACCTGCAAAAGAAGAAAAAGACTCAGGGTAAAATTATGATTAGAGGTCGCTGCCGGCAGCCTGGAGAACCACTGGGAGAAATGACTTTCAAATCAAAGGCCGCTGTGATTGAAAGACTGAGAAAAGCCCTCCCTTCCCCCCACCACACACACACCTGAGAAGTAAGAGAGCAGCATGAGGAACAGAGGGGCCCAGGCCATGGTGGACCCAGAGGAGCTCGGCTCCCTGAGCCAAGCAGGTCTGTGGCTGGGATCCTTTGATTGTCTCTTAAAAACCCCAGAGATGGAGACTGGCTCCTTCATGCAAATCTGCTTCCTGGTCATTGGCTGCTGCTGATTGACACACCTAGGATTTGTTTTGTTTTCCATTTATAAGGAAAACTTGGCTGGGATGATTTAGTTGGGGTTGGTCCTGGTTTTATCAGCGGGTTGGACTTGATGACCTCCCCATGTCTCTGCCAACTCTATGATTCTGTGAGTATGAAAAATAAAGCTCATTGTGTGGGAGAGGAGCTCCCGAAGCACAATATCTGCTGATACCATTACCGGTCAGAGCTCTGCCTCCAGGGCCAGGAGTCTCAAACATTGGCTCAGCACTGCCAAGCAAGCTGGGTTTTTGTCCTGGCCCAGGGCTCTTTGCAGCTGCAGGAGACCCTAGCTGGGTTGGGGCTGTGTCCCTGGTGGGATGGCGGCTGGGTCAGGCTGGCACTGCAGGTTGTGCAGGTGTCTCTGAGATTCGTTGCAGGTGTGGTCTGATGGCTTCTGGGATTAGCAGCTGCTGCCTGGGGCAAGGTGTTGGCAGGGGCGGGGGAGCGGACAATATGGCTCCTGCTGGGTGGTCATGGGGCTGTGGGGAGGTGCTGTGAGGGATGCACTGCTGGGGGTGGGTGCTGACCCCTCCTGCGCTGCCCACTGCTTCAGAGACACACACCCAGAGATGGCGAAAAACATGCCACAGATGCTGTGAGCCATGTGGGGACTGGTGCCCAAGGCTGCTGGCTCTTGACAGCTTTCAGTGGCTGCTCCTTGCAGAAGGCCAGGATGTGTGTGGTGATTGGGGGGGGGGGAGGGGAGAAAGAGAACTTGTGTTCCTCTTCCCTTATCTCCCTCCCCCGGGGTTGGGTTTTGGTGTATGTGTGGTGCCCATGCAGCCACAGCAAGTAGGATGCCAGTGTGAACAGCCCTGCCCCAGAGAGGGGCGCAGAGAGGGGAGTGGCGTGCGTGGGGAGTGGGACTCCAAAGCGCACAGTGCTCTGAGGTCACATGACAATAGCGAAAGCTGGTGGAGGGTGAAAAGCCCCAAAGCCCAGAGACGTCTCCAGCCCAGTGCTTGGCCCCCTGACACTTGTGCACTGCTGCAGACTCCCAGGGCCAGTGCTGGGCAGGGGAGGGGCTCTCCCTGCTGGTCAGTGTTGCTGTTGCTCTGGCCAGTCCTTGGCGCCTTTCACAGGAGCTTAGACCCTGCTCGCTGAGCTCCTCCGAACGCTGCCCCCACTGAATGTTTCACAGCTGCAGGTGCCACCTCTGCACAGCTGTTTCCAGCCTTCCTGCTGTTTCTTTCAGGGTGTTCTTCTTTGGACTGATCAGGTCCCCAGCCTGCTCACAGCTGTGGAAGGTATTCCCCTAGCATGTGGACTCTTCCCTCGCTGTGGGTGTTAGTTTGGCCGCCTGTTTCCCTCACACCATTGAGCCATTGCAGAGGTTTGGCCCCTGCAGGCCAGCTCCCTGGTAGAGGGGCAATCAGTGCTATGCAGTCTGGGTCTATGCTGAGGAGTTTTATTTCCTGGTTCTCCCAGGAATCTCAGCCCAACACTTTGCAGGGTGCCAGGACACAACCTGCTCCCAGAACTGACTCTGGTCAGAGTGTGGGCAGACAGCAACTCTCCTGTGGTTCCCCTTGCCTTGTAGAGCCAACACCTGAGACAAAAACTTCTTCCCAGGCTGACACTCACTATGAAGAACAGCTTGAGAGACTCTGTGTCAGAGCCCCAGCTGGGCAGAGAGAACGCAGCTTTGACAGTTGGAATCCACTGAGCTGTGGAGATGTAAAGGGGGATGTTGTATGAGGTTTAACTGGGGCTGCAGCTCCACCCACTTCCCCTGCTCCCCAGCAGGTGTGACTGTGAAGGAAGAATTGCAGCAGGTGTGAAAACTTCTGGGAGAGCAGATGGGTGGTTCCTGACCCTCCCCTAGCGATACCTGGGAATGCTCAGCCAGGGATCCGATTCCTTTACAGTCTGATCCACCCAGCTCCATCACCCAAGAGAGAATGGGCTGGAGGAAGGGCTGAGATGGTTCAGCCTAAGCACAGCTGTGACAGTTTGAGGAGGGCAAAGGTCAGAGACAGGCAATCTGAGGCCTTGAGGAAGCTACTGTATCCACCCACACTGTATGATGGACCAAGCCCCAGAGTGCAGCCCTGCGCTCCTCACCTTGTCAGGGCCTGGGCCACCAAACCCATGAGGGAGGACAGCAAGTGGATTCCATCCGGTGTAGAATGGGAGTCTCTGTTCCCTGGCCCAGTGTACCTGTCACCAGCTCTCTATCCCTGCAGCAGGAGGGCTCAGTTCTCACCCAGCCAGGCACAGGACACTGGGGTTGCCTGCTGACCCCTCTCCAGCAGACCCTTGTTGGGACAGCATCTGTAAAGGACTCCTCAAACGGCAGGAGGGTGCTATTGGGGAGCTGCAGAGATGACTAAGGGGATTCACACCTCTTGTCTCTGTTGTTTCAGGCTCTCTGCTCATTCAGGCAGGCTCTGTTACACCCACATCACAATGCTCAGGTTTTTATTACATCAGCACAGTGTGAGAGATTTTTCTAAAGATGGGATTCTGACCTCAGCATTGTACCAGGAACCTGGAACGCTCGGCACAGGCCTAGAGAGACAGTGATGTAAACTGGCCTCGAGACCACCTTCCAGGTGTGAGGAGGTTAAATTTACCCCAAAGACCAACTGTTTGTGTGATGTGTGACAGGGGGCAGGATGCGTACTGAACTGTGCAAGCTGTTCACTTCCCATCACAGCCCTGAAGGAAGAGGAATTTTTTGTGTCACTTCCCCATCTGACAGTGTCACTGTGACAAACACTGTTGGGCCACACAGCACAGTAATAGTCAGCCTCATCCTCTGCCAGGGCTCCAGAAATGGTCAAATAGCCGGTGTTGCTGGATGTGTCCTTGGAACCAGAAAACCGAGCAGGGACTCCAGAGCCCTGGTGTTTGTCAGAATCTGACTTGTATCTCAGCAGGTATCGCGGGGAATTCCCCGGTTTCTGTTGGTACCAGAACACGTTGTAGCCACTGATGCTGGTGCCACTGCTCATGGTGCAGGAGAGTTTCACGGTGTTTCCTGAGGACACTGATGCTGAGGGCGGCTGTGTCAGCACATTCTGGGAGCTGGAACCTGGGAAAATGGTAAAAATCTGTCAAGCCCTCCTTGCCATTCCCCAGCCACCAGTCAGTCAGTTTGTGACTTGAGCTTCAGTGGGTATTTAACCTGCCCTCCTTGTGCTCAGCTGTGCAGCACAAGCCCAGCAGGACCATGAGGGGAGGTCATGGTGAGGAGATCTCAGGCCCTTGGAGCCCTGCCACATAGGGTAACTATCCCCTCCAAGAGCTCCCTGCTGGCGTTGAGAGAACTGGTCACACTGACTGTGCTGGAGAGTTCCTGGCCCTTATATGAGTCTTCATGAGTGAAGAACAACTAAGCTCCTATTGGCCACAAGCATCCCCTGAAAGAGTTATGTGAACGGGACAGTCTGCATTTGGTGATGATCTTCTACTTTATAAGGGCTCGTTTCCAGTTCCAGTGACGTTCATGTTAATGAAAGAGCTCGTGTTTCTGCTGTGCTACCGAGACTTAACATGCTCCAAAGGGTTAACTGCCCATGGACACACCTCTTAGCCATAGACTCCAAGGACTCCCCAGAACAAGGTTAAGGGAAGAGTTTGTGAGTCCCCTTGTATTGACCTGGAGAACAAAATTTGCTAATGGGTTCTTCCCTGGGGCAGACAAACTAACTACACAGCGGAATGGCTGGCAAGGCTTCCAAGTACCCAGCTACGTGCTTTGGGCAGCCTGCTCCCAGCCTCGCTTTAGACCAACCCACTTGTTCCAAGGCAAGAAGAGACCCCAATGTGATCATCCAGCTTGACCTCCATGTAACACAGGCCCGAGAACACCTGCAAGACATTCCTGTTTGAACCAGCACATCATTTTAAAAAACCCCTTCTGACATTAAATGGTGCCAGTGATGGAGAATCCATCATGACCCACGGTAAATTGTATCCTCACTGAACCCTCACTCTCATGTTAAACATTCACACCATAATTCCAGTTTGGATTTTTCTATTTTCAACTTCCAGCCATTGGATCCAGCCAGCATTTAGCACTGCACATGTACCTGATGAACCTGTGTTTCAGGTTAAAATATTTTTCCTGCACCTGGAAAAGTTCATCAGAGAAGGGGTGTGGATCCAGTGTTGCTTGTAATTTTTCCCATTCTGAGCAGAGTGAATTTTCTTATGTGCACCAGTATGGATGTGATATGTAATATATAGTGATATGCAACATGAAGGTGATGAGTAAGAGAGAGTGATTTGCAGAATGGAGTGATGTGCAACACAGTGGAGATTTGTGACATGGAGTGATGTTCAAGACAGAGGTGTTGTGTAACAGAGTGATGTGCGACACAGAGGTGATGTGTAACATGGTGGTCCCTTGTGGGGCTTATCGGGAAGCTGCATGGCTGCTGGGGGGAACTTAGAGTGGCTCCCATTGTCACTGTGTCGGTTACATGGGACTTGTTTTCCCTCACCCTTGTTTCCAGGGTCACTGATGTCCCAGCCGTAGAGCAGCAGTGCACACTCTGCCATCACACTCCAATGTCTTCACCCTCCTGGTACCATGACAAACACCCATCCTGTCCCTTGTCTCCCTGGTAGCCTGGCAGGCTCCGTGTATGCAGAGCAAACCGTCGGTCCCAGCAGATTCATGTCACTAATCAGCTCTATTTGAACTTCTCCAAGTCCAGGGGCATTTCTGCTTGTGCTGTGAGCTTGGCTGTTCACAGGCTTTGGTCCCTGTTCACAAGAATATGGCTGTGACTAGTGTAGAGCTACATCACTCCTGGAACAGGGCACCGTGGCAGCAACCAGACTAAGGAGCTGGACTTCCTGGCACTGGTAGGGCCGGTTACTATTCCCTTTGCAGTGCCAGTGCCCCGCACTTAGCATGGGCCAGCTGGTGACACCAAATACCCTAGAGACACCAACCGATCCCCTCTTCCTGTGCTGGGTGACCAAGCGAGACACTGTCACATGCTGGGGAGGGGGAACGGCTCAGACACTGACTGACAGTGTCCAGGTTTGTCTCCAGCACTTCATTTAGGTGATTGGCAATTCACCTGGGTATCAGAGAAGCAGAGGCTGGGCTGATGCCCTGATGCCTGTGGGACCATTGGTTAAACCCTGCACGTTATTGCACCTGCGGGGTAGTGTGGAGCTGACACCTCTCCCAGCGCAGTGTTTGGGCCTGTCCCTTTCTGAGAGACACTGGAATTGCCTGTGTGGGGCAGGCAAAGGCAGAGAAAGGGGCGGAGCTCTGGGCTGAGGGGATAAAGTCACTGCCCAGCTTCCTTTGGTGGCTCAGGAGATGCCACGTGGGCGGCAGGACAAACTGTGGCCCTGCAAGACTAAAGTGTTTGGTGTTGATGTTACTAGTGTCCCAAACTCCCTGGGCTACTGAATGGGCTGCATGAATGGCCTCTTCTCTCTGGGTGGGCTGCAAGATTTTTCTAACCAAGAGCATCCCCACCTCACGATAAAACTAAACAGAATGTGGCAATCCTGAGTGTGGGCAACAGCAAACAAAATGTCTCATGGGCTTCTCATAGCACCCCAGTGGACTGCAGGTCACCCACCCCTGCTGTATAGCTTGTCTACATAGACCTGGTGGGGCTTCACAGACCAAAGGCGGTTACACAGTATCCCTGACCTGCCGCATCCATGGGAGTGACAGGAAGAGTGGGCTGAGCACAGCTCTGCACTGGGAAAAACGAGGAGCGGAGATAGTGACCTTCCAAGCCCCTCACAACTCTCCAGCCCCAAAGCTGGGAGACACACTGGGAATGGGGGAATTTAGGGAGTGGTTGTAGCGGCCATTCCATTCTTACAATAGTATGTAATTTCTTGCAAGCAAACACGTGTCAAAGACCCCCTTTGGGCACGTGTCCATCCTATTCAGCACCACAGACAGTCACCTGACTGCAGTGGAAACACCTTTTAAACTGAGCGCTGCCCACTCACCCCTAGGGTAGAGCGGGGATAAAAATAAAGTCTGGGTAAAAAGAGGGACCTTGCTCTGTGACTCATGGTCTGCAGGACCAACCATGGCCAGAGCAGCAAATGCCATCACTGGAGATTCCCCACAGAAAACACTCTGCCCTCTGTCCCCAGGCTCAGGAATGCACAGCACAGTGAACCTGCTCACCCCTGCAGCCACAACTGTGCACAAAACGGCACTTTCATGGGGATTCAGGCCCAAAATTGACTGGGTTTTAAAGCATGTGTTTCCAGCAGGGCCAGGGAGTCAGACAGGCAGCCAGTCACTATAATGGTGCTGCTGAGAATCTGCAATCCTCTGCAATGGTTGTAGGGAATCTGATTATATTCAGTAATGCGCACACCACAGAGCTTGGGAGAACTGGCAGAAACTACAGAGTGTAGGAGAGTAGGAGAAACCTGCATTCCTGCTGTTGATGGCTTTGATTCCTGCCCAGACATAAAGAGCACAAAGGAGAATGAGGGGACCTAATGTTACAAATACAACACAGTCACTGATATACTCTGCCCAATGACATCTTTGAATGACATCTACATTCTCCATCTGATTATGCTGTTTGTTGGGTTTCAGAGTTCAGGGGCCATTGGGATGAATGTGACAGTTTACACTTCCTTGGGGAGGCTTTTGCAGGCTGGTGCTCAGAGTTTCAGGAAACATGGTACCCAGTCACATGCATATGGTTTTCTTCTGAACCCTGAGGAAGGGCTAGAGAATGTACATGTACTACACTAAAAATCAAAATGTGCACAGACAGGTTTGGGCAGGAGAAAAATATTGGGGTGATGTTCCAGCCCAGTTCAGCGATCTTTGAACCCTCATAAGGACAGAAACCAAACAGCAAGTCATGAACTTCCCAGCAGAGTACAGGCCGCAGGAGTGAAAAGGATGATTTCTTTTTTGGTTCCACTGCTATTTCACAGAGCACAATGACAGCATCCTCGCCTTGGGAACCCCACAGATAGCTAAGAATACGGTTTTACTGGGTATGCCCTGGTACCCACAGATAGAAGGAGGGACTGCAGCAGTGCCCTGTTTTTTCTCCGAATCTGAGAGGTAACTACTGTACCCTGGAGAACTCCTCAGGTCCTCAGGTCCTGCTGGGACTAGTGTTCACTGTCCTCTTTGAAGCTGGTCCCTGTGTTCACAGTGCAGGGGGTTTTACAGTGTTTCCAGGAGAGTGAGGCAGTGAGAACATCTGAGTCCTCAACTCTGTGAGAAATGCCAGACGTCCACTAGAAACACTTTCATGCTCATCATCCACAATTCCCAACAGATTAATCATCTACGGAATGCAGAGTCACTCAGGGAAAGTATGTAGACCAGAGATAAACTGTTACAATCCATCAGAGTTGTGCTTGCAAAGAAACCTGCATTTGCCTCTATAGTTGCCTGGGAGGTGAGGCTATATCTTTTACTGCACCATCTTCTCTTGGAGACAGACGACATTTGGAGCTACACTGAGCTCGCCACCTGATTTTTTGTAATTCTCTGGGACCCATGGGGCTACAGCAACGTTTCATGGCAAAGGGGCTGTGAATTTTGCCATTCTCAGGGCAGCATTAACAGAATCATTGTCTTGAAGGGTCTCTGGGAGGTGAAATACGAAGGCCCCTCCCCATCTCTGAAATGTTAGCCCACCCCCCATCACAAGAAAGAATGTTGAGGCTTTTCTTAGTGAGAAGGTTTTTGTCTCACTTCCCTATCAGGCTGGGTCACTGTGAGGAGCACTGCTGTCCCACACCTGACAGTAATAATCAGCCTCATCCTGTGCCTGGACCCCAGTGATGGTTAACGTGGCCGTGTTCCCGGAGTTGGCACCAGAGAATCGGTCAGGGATTCCGGAGGGTCTGCTGCTACTATAATATATCACGAGTAGGGGGACGCTGCCAGGTTTCTGTTGGTACCACTGCACATTCTTGCTCCCAATGTTGTTCCCTGAGCAGGTGAGTTGAGCGTTTTGCCCTGGAGACACAGACACTGAGGGCGGCTGAGTCAGCACGTACTGGGCCAGAGAACCTGGGAAAAGAGGAGAAAAGAGAGGGATCAATTCGCTGTTTCATTGCTGTACGGAGAGAGAGCTCACTCTGCAGGCAGCCAGCACAGGCAGCTGGGGAAGGGAAAATCTTTTTGGATTAAAATCTTTTTGGGTTACCGCACCCGAGCAGTAGGTGAGCAGGGTGAGGAGCAGGGGGGCCCAGGCCATGGTGGATCCAGATGAGCTCGGCTCCCTGAGGCAGACGGGTCTGTGGCTGGGACCCTCCGATTCCCCCTTAAAACACCAGCACTGGGGAATGGCCCCTTCATGCAAATCTGCTTGCGGGTGATTGGCTGCCAATGCCTATGGCCCCCGCCCCTGCAGGGAAGACAGGAACAGAGAGGGAGGGGCAGCTGTCTGTATAAAGCCCCATTGTAACTGGGGTAAGGAGGAATGCTTTGGGTTACCCTTTGCCAGGGGACAGTAGAGACCTCTGGAGCTGAGGACTCTTAAGCAGCACAACCGGCCGCACCCCTTATTTCATGGTGCCGAACATCCACCTGCCTGCCCCTGGGGTAACAAACCAGCAGAGATTTGTTGTTGTGGCCCCAACCCACAATCTCTACAGTCACCTCCCCTGGTCTTTGACGCTGGTGTGTTGCTGGGAGGCTGGGGTGGCACTTCTGTTTCTGGCCAGCCCCATTTCAGGAGAGCGAGGAGCTGGCTGGTCCCTGTGAGTTGTGGGGCCAGCAGGGGAGCAGGGGTCAGCTGATCATCCCCCTTACATGGGCTCCCCCAGGGCAGAGCATGGAGTGACTGGGGGAGGGAGAAGCCATGGGGGGTGGGGCTGCAGGTGTAGGCAGCTGCCGTGCTTCTCCCTCTCTGCCCTCAGAGTTTGGGAGTTTCATCATGCTCCAGGGGGAAGCCTCTGCCCTAGAAAACATGCAACAAGAAGGACAGAAGGGGCTGGATGACAAGCTGGGATCTCAGAGCAGAAGACCCCAGGAAAGCTCATTCCTGCCAGCCATGTGAGAGCTGTGAGGGTATGAGATCCCTGAGCCCAGAGATGCCTCTACCCCAGCAGTTGCCAGCCGGTCACTGGGAACTGCAAACCCCATTGGGCATCCTATGGACTGTGGATTATCAGCTCCTCCTAGTGGTCAGTGTCACACACAGCCTGGGGCTGTTCCTCTGCATGGCTGTGGAGCAGCATCACTTCACAGTCACTGTGCACAGCCCAGCTGCTCCTTCAGGGGCTGGTCCCTTCCCTGTGTGATGCAGGATGAGCACGCAAGTCATCAGCTTCCTCCCACCTCAGGGGAGATTAGTCACTATATGGGGCAGCTGCAATGGCTGCGACGAGGTTTGCTCCATGTTGTGTCAGTGCCAAAAGTCCTGTGGGAATAGAGCACCTGCAAACCAGCATAATTCAGATTCAGACAACTAGCCACTGAGATCAGCATCTGCCTTTCATATGTCACTATCTGTTCCCCACGGGGCTGTGTGCAAAAGCGTTCTGTGCAGAATGACCCCCCCCCCATTTAAAGAGCTCTGTCCCACTGCTCCTCAGTTCTCATCCTAGAGTCACAAGTTAGCATCCGTTGGGGCTGTTGGAGTATTTATCCCAATACCCACAGGACTGAGTGAGAAGGGAGAAGTGCAGCTGTGATGGAACCTAGTGGGGCCAGGGAGGGGGTGCGAAGGTTGTTATATTACCAGGCCAGGTCTGAGCACCACTGAGGGCGAATTGCTCAAAAACAGGGCTACTTACAGCCAATGGCTGAAGTCATTTCTTATAAAGGCAACAGACCAGTCCAGCTGCCAATCTAGCCATCAGGAAACCTCACAAGCAAAATCCCTCAGACACCCCCAGCTTTCCCTGTGTCACAATCGGACCGTGTCCTCACACACAGATGAGAGGTTATACACCCAATCTCACCGACTCCAAATCAGTCCCAAAAGACCAGCCACAGTCTCCTGTCAATTTATGCCTCTTGCCCACAAGAACATGCTGGGCCAAAACCTTAGCATCTGACATCTAAAGGTTCATTGATAAAAGGAAGAAAAGGGTTGAGCGTGAGACTGTTAACGAGAACACATTACAGCCACCAAACAGCAAGTGCTTGATGCAGGCTCTTAGCAGAGATGTTACAAACTGCAAGCTTAAAAGTCTCTGGTGTACATCCTGTATCAGGACAGGTCAGCAAATCCTTCCTGGCTCTCTGTCCCTAGCAAGGATGCATCTGGAATCAGGAGCAGGACTGAAAACAAGATGGAGACGCCTTCCTGGGATTTTTATATTCCTAGTGTCTCCCAAACTGGAGCTGGTCACATGATCGAGTGACTGTCTGTATTTCACATGCAAGTAGCTATGAGGCACTGGATGGTCTGCAGGCTCCCAGACACATTCCTGAGGTGTGTGTTGGGCACTCTCAGAGCCATCGTCCATGAAACATCATCGATTAGCACAGCCATTCACTGAATAACCATTCCTCACAACAGGCAGGCCAGGCCCATTGCTCCCGCCCAGACACGCAACATTTAAAATACAAGCACAGAGCCCATATTCATCACTTCACATACCAAACTCATACAGGTATGTGAGTAGCAGACATGGAATCTGCAGAGCATAAGCTTTCATTTGACACCTCACATGGCCCACTTTGTACAGAACCTGGAGCAAACACCGCCAGCGGGAGCAACAGTGATCTGCCTGCTCACTTTAAAATCCAATAGCGTGCAGAGCTGTGTGGCCTCTCTGCCTAGGCCTGCACTCTGGATTGCTCATGAGAACTGTCATCCTCTACATGCTGATCCAGCCCTATCCATCGTCTGCCCTTGGGCTGATTTTGCCAGAAATTCTAAAAGGTTCAGGGGGGAATCCAAGTTCGTCTGTAACTGGAAAAACTTAAAAAACAACAAATAGTCTAGCAGCACCTTAGAGACTAACGAAATATGTAGATGTTATTGTGCACTTTTGTGGGCACAACCCACTTCTTCAGATGAATGGAGTTATTGAAGATCCAGTTTTGAACTAAATATGGGATGGGGGAGAAGAGAAGGTAAAAAAGGGAAAGAAATAGTCAATTAGTCAATCTCCAAGATACATGAAGCTGATAGACAAGTTGCAAACTGTTGTTAAGTACCCAATGTTTGGGTTTTTGTG
This sequence comes from Pelochelys cantorii, assembly GCA_032595735.1. Lineage (NCBI taxonomy): Eukaryota > Metazoa > Chordata > Testudines > Trionychidae > Pelochelys > Pelochelys cantorii. Next base: position 12,223,258 of record CM064342.1, on the reverse strand, counting down.
TCATTAGGATGTGGAATGTATTGGGCCACCCAGTTAATAAATCTTGTTGCGGCATTTTTCTATGTGGGGCTGAGTTTGGGCTGCATGGCTGACTGGCGTGATCCAGGCCTCAGCAGAGACATGAGCCCAGGCACTGGCCAGGCAAGTTCCATGTTCTCTGAACAGTTTCTCACGCCGCCCTGAGCCCTGGCTACCTGGAGTGGCTGGGAGATCTGGGCCTGCCACGGGTGGCTGCTCCCTCTTGGAAACTTGCTGAGGATGCCAGTCTGTGTGTACTGGGGCACAGGGAGCCCAGCTGGCTGGGGAGTTCACCATGCCCCGTCCATCCCACTGGCCCCGATGGGCTCAGCCAGGGGAGTTACTGGAGCTCAGCTCCACAAGCCTGGAGAGGAGCCATTGATCAAGGATGGGGCCGTGTGCGGGGGTACGACTGCACATGCCTCACCATGGTCCTGGGCCTGAGCCTGTTTACATGATCCTGGTTCCTTTTAATCTCTGAGCTAACTCCCTTGAGACAGAGGGTTTGAGGGAGGGGATAATACAAGTCCATGAAGTCTCAAGGGGAGGTAACATCTCAGAGCCGGGATGTGACTAACGAGCTGCGGTTGTGCAACACTTGGAGGACATACAGTTCCATTGAATTGCTGGGTCGGAAATGCAGGGGAGTACATGTCAGTAGCTGGCACAGTTCAAGGAGAGGGTGGGTGGAGGTAACAATATTACTGTCACCCTGTCAGCCGATGGCGTTGGCCCAATGTCCCTTCCCTCGCATGCCCCAGCTTCTGGTTCTGCAATAGAAACCCAGCAGAGAAGCTCTGCTAATAGGATCTGATCCAGTGCTTTGTTCCAGGTGAGCCAGGAGGGGCTGATTGGATTGGAGACTTTAAGCCGGGGCACCAGAGCCAAAGCAGCCAGAGAGACCTGTGTCAGCAGCCAACAGAGGAAGTTTGCCTGGAAGTTCACCTTGGGGAGCCGCACAGAGGTTAAGGTCTTTCTTTCTTTCTTTCTCTCTCTCTTTCTTCTCCTCTTCAGGCTTCAGGATGTGATAAATACAACACACATTAAATGCAACATCAGAAGAGTGTCTCAGAAGGAAGACAGTGTGGATAGTGAGAGATCAGCTGTTGTGACCTGCACAGCATGGGCCAACACCTCCCCTCGGGCACCAGCTGATAATCCCAGAAGCCATCAGACCAGAGGCCCAAGTAGGAACCCTGTGTTCCATTAGAGAAGATGAAGACTTTCTAGATAGAACGCAGCAATTGTTACTCCAGGCACAAGATGTTGAAGTACCACAAGAACTGTGTAGAATAGAGAAGAAAACTGGCAGCATGTGACCTCCAAGAGAAGAACATCAGATATCGCCAATCCCGACAGAGGGAAGTATCTGCTTTCAGGCTTTCTGCACAGGTAAAATGGTGGAAAACACTTTGGCAGAGACCTCTGAAGGAAGGGATCTTCTGGAGACCCCCATCGATCAGAAGGCATGGGATGCACAGTCCTAGGGATGTGGGTTCCATGACCACCACTCTCAAGAGAAGGAGATCGGTGGTGCCGGTCAGGGCTTTCTAAGAGGGTCGGTGGCATCAGCCATTTGCTGTTCAGACTGAGAATCTCAAGGGCTATGTCTAGACTGGCATGATTTTGCGCAAATACTTTTAACGGAAAAGTTTTTCCGTTAAAAGTATTTGCGCAAAAGCGCGTCTAGATTGGCACGGAGTTATCGTTAGAATGATGCGCTTTTGCGCAAAAGCGCGTCTACATTGGCGGGACGCTTTTGTGCAAAAGCAGAAGCCCGGAACCATTTTGAAGCGGGCAAAAGGGCACCAGCCCTTTCCGGGGGTGGGGCTGGAGCTCCGTTCAGACACGTGCTTAAAGGGGTCTCGCCGGACAGCCGTTTGTCTCCTCCTCCGTGCGTTAGGACCTCTGGCAGGGACTGACAGCCATAGCAGGTTTGGTGGTTGCCCTCTGCCTTTTGGACACCACCCTTTTGCCCCCTACTGCTTTTTCCTGGTTTTGGTTTCTTGTGCCTTGCTTTGTCTGCCATGGAACCAGGGGTGGCCCTGTGCCTGCTCTGGCCCCTGTCGGCCATTTTCGAGTGCCTGCAGCTGGTGCTCCAGGCTGGCACCCTCGTGTTCCAGGACCAGGAGGCACAGATCGCCTGGGACTCCCTCACCAGGGAGGCCATGGAGTCCCTGTGGCATCCCCACCCCACCGTGGAGAGGCCACTCTGGAGACTGGACACCAGTACAGACTGGTGGGACCGGCTGGTCCTTGGGCAATGGGACGACCAGCAATGGCTCCGGAATTTCCGCATGCGAAAGCGGATGTTCCTGGAGCTGTGTGCCTGGCTCACCCCCGCGCTCCAGAGAGCCACCACCCGGCTGCGTGCACCCATCCCCGTGAAGAAGAGGGTCGCCATCGCGCTATGGAAGCTGGCCACCCTGGACAGCTACCGATCAGTGGCACACCAATTCGGGGCGGGAAGATCCACCGTCGGTGTGATCGTCATGGAGGTAAGTCCCAGGGGGAGTGGGGAGTGGGGTGGGGGGAGGGTGCTGCACTCCATGTCCAGGGGCAGCCAAGATTCCAGGCTGGGTCACCCAGGGGTTTGGGCCGTCCCTACCTTGCACAGGCCTGCTGGTGGTGGGCGGGAGGGGGGCCGTGGGGCGAGGGGGCCCTGGTGTGTGTGTGTGCGTGTGCGTGTGTGTGCACGCCTGCGTGAGGACAGAGGGAATCATGGGGGGGGAGCCCAAGGGAGCGCACACTCACCCCTGCCTTATGTGATGTGTTCCCTTGTGTTTCTCTGCACCCTTCTGCAGGTCGTCCATGCCATCAGTGATGTCCCTGCTACCGAGAGTGATCCGCCTGCGTGACGTGGACGCTACGCTGGCTGGCTTCGCTGCCCTCGGGTTCCCCAACTGCGGGGGTGCCCTGGATGCTACCCACATCCCCGTCCGGGCCCCGGAGCATCGAGCAGCCCATTTCTCGAACAGGAAGGGGTACTGCTCCATTGTTCTCCAGGCCCTCGTGGACCACCGGGGCCGCTTCTTGGATGTGTACGTGGGCTGGTCCGGCAGGGCACACGACGCCCACATCCTCTGCAACTCCGGACTGTTTCACAGGCTGGAGGCGGGCACCTACTTCCCCCGGTGGGAGCTGACTGTCGGGGATGTGCCTATGCCCATCTGCGTCATCGGGGATGCGGCCTGTCCCCTGCTGCCCTGGCTAATGCAACCCTACATGGGGCGGCCGGACCAGAACCGGGCCCGGTTCAACGACCACCTCAACCGGGCCCGAAATCAGGTGGAGCTCGCCTTCGGCCGCTTAAAAGCCTGCTTCCGTTGTTTGCTCACCCGTCTCGAGATGGGTGAGCGGAATGCAGCGGAGGTACTGGCTGCGTGCTGCGTGCTCCACAACATTGTGGAGCGGAGTGGGGAGGCCTTCCTCCCTGCATGGATGGCAGCCGAGGCACAGACGTTTGAACAGCCCCACACAGCTGCCATCCGCCAGGCACACCAGGATGGGGTGTGCATCAGAGAGGCCCTGACAGACATGTTCGCACAATCCCCATAGTAGGGTCGCCTCGGTCTCCCCTTACGACTCCCTCCCATCCCCTACCCCTTCCCCCTCCCCTTCCCTTACCTCTCCCCATTGTAAAGCGTCGGTTCCAAGCACATTGGCCGTCATCATGAATGTTCGTCGGGTGCGTCGGACGTAGCTAGGGTTTTTCTTTTTAGTTTAGGCTAGGGTTTAGGCCAACATCGCCTGTCCGAGCTGTCCCGAAGAACAGGAAGAGGATTGGTGGTTCGTGCGGAAGGCTCGAGTCAGCGTACCCGATTCCAGTCGTCTTCGAGGGATCTCCTGGCTGTTGCTCTCTGAGGCCCGGAAGGACCAAAGGATTGAGGTTGCCAGCAACACTACAATCGTCCCCTGCGTCTAGATTATGTACATATTCTTTTGTGTGCGTCTTTTAACCTTTCTTGCTTGTTTGTTATCTATGTTAATATAATTGTGGTTTAAATTTTACTTAAAAGTGTCAGTATTTATTTATGCGCCACAAACCAATGACCACTTAAAGGAACGACTGGTTATAGATACAGAATTTGGTGTCCGCATTTTGTAATCCTCTTAAATTTAGTTGGCTAATTGGCATCTCAAATCATTTATTACAGTTACCTCGAGTAACACAATAACCAACACAGTTTTGTTTTCAACTGAAAAATGTATGTTTTTATTTACAAGGGGGAAGGGGAGGAGGAGGGGGAGGAGACCTTCAACTGGGAGGGGGAGGAGCTACTCCTGGGAGGGGTGGCCCCTGCGAGCGCTCCTGCGGGGGCGGACCTGGACATGCGGGGCAGGCCGCATCGGGGCAGGCTGCACGGGGAGGTGGGCAGGAGGGGTTATTGCAGGGGCGGCAGGAGGGGGCATTGCAGGAGCAGGAGGGGGCATGGGCAGTGCTAGGGGAGGGATGGCGGGGGCATGGGGTAAGGCCATGCCATAGTGAATGGCATGGGCTACGTGGGCAGTGAGGGTGGCGATGGAGTCAGCCATCCGCGTGCACTGGGCCTGGAAGGCGGCCCAGGCCTCCTGGTGCCACTGCAGGTCCCCCTTGACGCATTGGTGAATCGATGCCTCGATGCGCTCGACGGCCTGCACATGGTGCCGAAGGAGCTGGTCCCGGTGGCGGAGCCTGTGACTGCATGGTTGGGCAGCTGGGGGTGCCGCTGCTGCTGGACTGGAGGGTCCCCGGCTTGTGCTTGGTCCCACTGCAGGGAAGAGAAGAAAGGATGGGTCAGTCAGGCAGGCTGGCCACTGTCCCCACACCTCATGCCCTCCACCCCTGAGCCCAGGTGACACCGCAGTAGTGTGGCTTGGGCCCACTCGGTTCCCCCCCTGCCCCCTGTGTTGTATGTTTGTAAGGAGGACCGCCCCTGGAGTAGGGTCCTCCTCCATGTATTGTAACCACCGGTCTGTGTCCTGGCCCCGTGAAGGGTGGGAGGGTGCTTGTGTTGCGTTAACCTGTGGAACTCCCTGCCGGTGGAGGCTGTGAGGCTTTGGGCTAATCACTGGTGTTTGACAGGGAGCGAGATGCATCCCCACACAGTGCCTGGGAGCACATCTGGCAGACGTGGCCTGGGCTCTCAGATCCCCATCACGTGGGATATCTCCTGGATGGAACCAGGAGAGTGACTTGGGGGGGGGGAGTGTCCCATCCTTGCAGCAAAACTCAGGCAGCCCTAGGGGCGGCCCGAGCACTTCTCCCCCTTCTCCCTCCCACTATCCCTCACACACGTAGCCCAGGGACACGTGTGGCCGCAGTGGGGACTTCCCTCGGGGAGCCAGCCAAGGCGAGGGGCTCAGTGGGGGCCACGTTCACAGGGCTGTGACGCTGTGTTTTTCCTAGGAGCAGCTGGCTGTGCCCCACAGCCAGGCATGGGACAGTGTGCCGTTCTGCGTGCTGCACCCTTGCGGAGGTGCGGGCTCTGGGCTGAGTCCCTGGGGCCCTGGCTGGTTCCAGCCGGCATCCACCCTTCCCCCTGGTCCCGCCGAATGTGTGTGAGCAGCACGGTCCCAGGCGTGCCCTGGAGCTGCCTGCCGCGGCCACGTGCCGCTCGGTCACCAGGCTGCACGTGGTTGCACGTGCTGCTTACTGTCTAATGCTGCACAGTGTGCAGCTCACGTGGCCTGAGTGACACGCTCTCCCCGTCCCCCCTCCGGGCGCCTGGCTCCCCCCCCCGCCCTCGTGAGTGCAAAGTGCAACACTCACTGGTGAATCCTTCCCCGGCCTCCGAGGATGCACGGGAGACGTCGGGGCTGCCGGAGGGGGCTTGCTGGGTGGCAGTGCTGGCCTCGTCCTCCGACGCACTGCTGTCTCCTTCCCCCGCTTCAGTGGTCCTGGTGACAGGGGTGCGCATGCTGCTGTCGACGGGGACCTCCGGGGCTTGCGGGGCTGGCTGGCCCAGGATGGCGTGGAGCCGGTCGTAGTGGGGGCAGGTGTCGGCTCCTGCTCTTTGGCCCACACGTAGCCCAGGCGCAGCTCCTTCACCTTAGCCCGGACTTGCTCGAGGGTCTGGACTGGATGTCCCTGCTGAGCGAGCGCCTGGGCCATGTGGGTGAAGATCTCGGTGTTGCGGCGCCGGGAGTGGGTGTCATGGAGGTCCTCCTCCTCCTGCCACAGGTCCAGCAGGCTGTCCAGCTCCCCTGAGGACCAGGATGGGGCCCATCTTTTTCGGCCCCTGGGGGCCTCCTGCACTAGGGGTGAGGGTGGCTGATCACCTGGAGTTGCCATCCTGCTGCAGGGTGGCTGCTGAGCATGGCAGGGGCCACGTGGCAGACCTCTGCCTAGAGGTCTGTGCTGGTCTCCTGCCGCATGAGCTCAGCAGCCCTGCATCTGCTTTAAGGAGCTCAGTTGCCAGGAAGTCCAGGGTGGCTACGGGGTCTCCGTGCATCCAAAGGTTTTTTTTCCGTGTAGCCTGCTTTTGCGCAAAAGTCTTAGCTAGCTGTCTACACTGGCCCTTTTGCACAAAAGCTTTTGCGCAAAAGGACTTTTGCCCGAACGGGAGCATCAAAGCTTTGCGACCGGGTGCTCGCGAACAGGGTGAGTGCTAACAGGAGGGAGTTTTGAGAGGCTCTCCTGGAGGAGGAGAAGGAAGGAGCAAACTAAAGCACTTGGGGTAAGTGGCTGCTTATATTTGGAGGTTTTGGGCTTGTGTGTGTTTGTTTGGAGTTTGTTTGTTTGGAGTTTGTTTGTTTGTTTGGAGCGTTTGGAGTGCTGAGCTGAGTGTGTTTGTTTGTTTGTTTGAAAGGCCGTGTGCTCAGGCACTATTTGGTGTCCGGGAGGTGGGCGGGCGTTAGCCCGCCCACATCAAAAGGACCTCCCCCCAGCCTGCGGGGAGGACCACAGAACCCAGGAGAACCAACTAATTACTGGGGACAAATAATGAAAAAACAGGGACGGGTGTGAGGGTCAAAGGGCTAAAACGAGGGAGCCGGATGGGGATACCGAGCAGAGAACCCCGGACAGCGCCCACTGCTCCCCGAAGGTCTCGAGAGAGCCAGCGGACGCTGCCCATTGGAACTCTGCCCGGATACGTGAGCGGATACAGCAACGGAAATAGGCCCCACAGTCGCAGGCCCCTCCCCCGGCCAACCTCTTTTCCCTGGTTTTATAGATTGCCGATTTGGCAATTGCCAGGAGGAGGTTGACCAGGAGGTCCCGCGACTTTGTGGGGCCACGGATGGGGTGTGCGTAAATTAACAAGTGGGGGGAAAAATGCAGCCAGAACCTCAACAGGAGGTTCTGGAGGAGCCGAAAGAGGGGCTGTAACCTGGCGCACTCGAGGTAGATGTGCGCCAGGGTCTCCCTCACGCCACAGAAGAGGCACGTTTCGGGGGTGGGGGTGAACCGCGCCAAGTACACGCCCGTGCTCACCGCGCCGTGCAGGACTCTCCAACAGATGTCCCCGGTGGGTCGTGGAACCAAGGTCGAATAGAGGCTGGCCCACCGGGGCTCCCCACCCTCTATTGATGGTAGGAGGTCCCGCCACTTGGTGTCTGGGCGGGACACGAGGGTGGGGAAGTGGAGCGTGTGAAGCATGAGCGTGTACAGGTGACTCTTTGGCGCGGTTCGGAAGGGGACTGGCTGCAGCGAGTGCAGCCGGCTCAGGTGATGAAGGAGAGGAGGTCGGGAAGGTACGCGGGGCTGGGGGCCGATGGAGAGATCGGGAGGGCCGGGGGTAAGGGGTGGGCGGGGTGCACCCTCTCGCAGGACTTTGTTTAGGTACACCCGAGCAGTGGGTGGCAAAGCGTCCTTCACCTCCTGAAGTACGCGCCGGGGAGTATGTAGGGTGGAGAGCCCCATGCGCTGGGCGAGCGCCTGAGGATCCACCCAGTCTCCCCGGTCGTAGTCCAGGAGGTCTCCGACTCTGGTGACTTCTGCCAGGACCAACCTCTGGCGCACCAAGGGGGACTCCGCCGCCTGCACACGTAGATGGGGATTGTGTAGCAGGGGCTCCGCGAGGAGGTCTGCCCCCACGGTGGCTCCCAAGGACCTGGTCGCTGCAAGCAGCTTCCAGGTCCGGAGGAGGTCCTGGTAGAAGGCCGGCAGCCCGGAGAGGTCTCGCGGAAGACCTCTCAGATAAAGGAGCTGCCGGTCGTATCGGAGCCCTCGGAGGCGGCGAAGGAAAGCGTGCGCAAGCGTGCTCCATGCCGGACTACCTGCATCAAATAGGAGTCTCTGCAGGGCCCGGAGGCGGAGGACGTGAACCCGCGTGCGCAAACACATCAGGCCCTGCCCTCCCTCCTCCGGGGGGAGATGGAGAACCCCTGCAGAGACCCAATGCAGTCCTGGCCAGATGAACCGCAGCATGAGCTGCTGGATACGGACCAGGAGGCCCGGGGGCGGGACCAGGGTGCCGAGGCGGTGCCAGAGCATGGACAGGACCAATTGGTTGAGTACCAGTACCCTCCCACGCAGGGAGAGGCACCGGAGCAGTCCCGTCCATCTCTGCAACCGCTCGACCACCCTGGCCTCTAAACCTTGCCAGTTCTCCGGCGGGGAGGGATGCGTGGCAGAAAGAAAAACGCCGAGATAGAGCAGCGGACCCGCGCTCCACCTGATGGCCTGAAGCGCGGGTGGGAGGGAGCCCGCCTGCCACCCAGCCCCTACCACCAGGCCAGAGCTCTTGACCCAGTTGACCCGGGCGGAGGAGGCCGCCGAGTAGACGGCTTGGCAAGCCTCCACCCGCGCCAGGTCTCCCGGGTCCTGGACCACGAGGAGCACGTCGTCGGCATACGCCGACAGGACCAGCCTCGTCTCCGGCTCACGGAGCGCCAACCCCGTCAACCTCTTGCGAAGGAGACGGAGGAAGGGCTCTATGGCCAGAGCGTACAGCTGGCCTGACAGCGGACAGCCTTGACGTACTCCCCGCCCGAAGCTGACCGGTGCGGTCAGGGTCCAGTTGAGCTTGACCAAGCACTCTGCGGAGGTGTACAGCACCTGGAGAAACCCCACAAAATGGGGCCCGAAGCCGAAGGCCCGCAGGGTGCCCAGGAGGTACCCGTGGTCCATCCGGTCGAACGCCTTCTCCTGATCCAAGGACAGGAGGGCGAACGACAGACCGTCCCTACACCCGAGCTCTAGGAGATCCCGGACCAGAAAGAGGTTGTCGAAGATGGTTCGGCCCGGGACGGTGTAGGTCTGGTCTGGATGGACCACGTCCGCCAGCACGGACTTCAACCTCAGGGAGATGGCTTTGGCGACAATTTTATAGTCCGTGCTGAGGAGCGAGACGGGACGCCAATTCCTCAGATCGCGGAGGTCCCCCTTCTTGGGCAGCAAGGCGATCACGGCTCGCCTGCACGATACAGGGAGGACCCCGCTCTCCAAGGACTCGGCCCAGACGCTAGCAAGGTCCGGGCCGAGGACGTCCCAGAACACGCGGTAGAACTCCACGGTCAGCCCGTCCATGCCCGGGGATTTATTGGTGGGCATGAGACGGAGGGCTTCCGAGAACTCGGCCAGAGAGAGAGGCAGCTCTAGCCGGTCCCGGTCGCCCGCGCTGACCGTCGGGAGTTCGTTCCAGAGAACCCTGCGGGCGTCGGCGTCGGTCGGATCCGGGGAGAAGAGAGAGGCGTAGAAGGCGTGAGCCCTCTCGCGCATCTCCACCGGATCCGTGAGGGGGGTGCCGTCCTCCGCCAAAAGGCAGAGGACGTGTTTTTTGGCCCCCCTCTTTTTCTCCAGGGCGTAGAAGAAGCGGGAGCCTCGATCCATCTCCCGAAGGAGACGGATGCGAGAACGAACAAAGGCACCCCGGGCTCGAAGGTCCTCGAGGGCCCGGAGCTCCTCCCGCTTCTCCCGGTACGCTCCGCAGAGGGGCGGATCCTCGGGGCCGGTGGCCAGCCGCTTCTCTAGCTCTAAAACCTCCCGTTCCAACTGCTCTATCGCCGCATCCCTCCGCCGGCTGGCCCCCCGGGCGTAGTCACGGCAGAAGAGCCGCGTGCGCACCTTCCCCACATCCCACCACCGCCGCGCCGAGGGAAAGGCGCACCGCCACCCGCACCAGGCCAGCCAGAACTCCCGGAAGGACGCTACGAAGCCCACGTCCTCCAGCAGGCTGTTATTGAAATGCCAATAGGCCGGCCCCGGCCTCTCCGAGGAAAGAGAAGCCCGTACGGCCACCAAGTGGTGGTCCGAGAAAGGGGCCGGCCGAATGCCGGAGGAGTGGGCCCGGAAGAGATGATGACGAGACACATAAATGCGGTCCAACCGGGAGTGGAAAGACCGACGACCCGCCACCTGGACGTAGGTAAACACCGTTTCCTCGCCCAGGTGGAGGTCTCGCCAGACGTCCACCAGGGAGTGATGGTCTATTATCTCCCTGAGGACGTCCGCGGCGGCCGGGCACTGCTCGAGCCCCGTACGGTCCCGCTCCTCGAGGGTGCAGTTGAAGTCTCCGCCCAGGACCAGGCACTCGCGAGGATCCAAAGTGCCGAGGAAGGCCGACGCCTGCCGAAAGAAGCGGAGCCTCTCCGGGACGGACGTCGGGGCGTAGATGTTGACGAGATTTAGTGTCAGCCCTTCCGTCCGAACCCGGAGATGCAGCAGGCGACCCTGCACGACCTCGGCGGTCCCCAGCACCTCGGGCTGCAGGTTCGGGGAGAACAGGGTAGCCACCCCGGCTTGACGGGCCGACAGGTGGCTAAAGTAAACCCTGTCCCCCCACTCCAGCCGCCAGCTAGCCTCGGCGGCCGGAGCTGTGTGGGTCTCCTGGAGGAATATGACGGAGTACCTGCCCCTCCGGAGGAAGGAGAGGACCTGACACCTACGGAGGCCCGACCCGCAGCCCCGGGTGTTCAGAGTGGCAAAGATGAGCGGCGGCATCGAGAGGGCTGGGGAAGATCCTGATTGGCAGGAGTGCCGACGGCCCCCATCGGGCCCCGCAGCAAACCGTGACCGTTCCCAAAAGTGAGCAGGGCGTCACGGAAGCTGCGGACCCGCTGGTAAGCCGCGGCCCCCCGCCGCCCGGTCCCTTTACCCTCCCGCAAGAGGGCTCTGACTATTTGCAAAATGAGATGAAAATCTCCCCAGCGCTGAAGGGCGAGAGCGACCTTGTTCTTGGAGCCACGGATGTCTTCCAAGAAAACACGCATCTCGCCCTTCAGCGCGTCTGGCGTCGGGGCCTCGGGCCCTCGAACGCCTTGGGGCCAGACCCCTCCGTGAGCCCCGCGACCCATCGGCACGGGGACGCAGGGCGTTTGAGGTCCCTGCTGAGAGGACAGTGGCGGAGAGAGATCAGCCCCAGATGTGCTGGGAGCAGAAGAAACGAAAACCGCCTCCCGGGGGCCAACGTCTGGACTAAACGTGGCAACCCCAGGGGCGGCAGTAACAGAGTAAGGGGAGGAAAAGAGTTCAGGGAGGGGATCGGGAAAAGGAGGGAGACGAGGAAGGAGAGTAGGGGGAGGAAGAGGTGAGGGATTAGGGAAGAGACAAGAATGGCAGGGAGGAGGAAGAGGGGTGGGAAACTCGATTGAGAGGGCGTTTGAATAGGGAGCAGGAGAAGGAGCAGGGCGAGATGCCTCAGCAGAGGAGGCACCGGGGTGCGGTGCCTCCTCGCAGCGCAGAGAATCGATGGCAGCGGTAGGGGTAGTAATAGTCTCCCCAGCGCTGGGCTCCAGTGCCACAGAGAGTGTAGCACCGGAGGCCTCAGCGCCGGGGGTGACAGATATTAACGGGATCTCCCGCCCGCTGAGAGCCTCAAGGGTTGCCGCGGCCGCGGCCGAGGTGTTGTCGATGGCCGGGCAGACGGTCGCACCCCGGGGCAACTCAGAGGCAGGGAGAAGGGATAGCAGCGGGTCGGAAGGGGAAGGAGAGGTCGGTTGTTGTCCCTCCAGGACCTGATGATCCCCCTCCGAGGCAGCCGGGGTCAGCCCCAAAGCCTCCACCTCCTGAGAGAGGAAGGCGAGCCCGCCGCCCGCCACCAGGTGCTGATCTCTGTTGGTGGCAAGGTCAGCGGCCGCCCCCTCAGTGGAGGCGGGAACAGTGGGAGCATCCTCCATGGACACCCCCTCTTGCAGGGACCCCGGGAGGGAGGTGTTCACCTCTCCCGCGTCCGCCGCAGTCACCTCGACCGCTTCGTGGTGCTGTGAATCGCTTGCGGGCTCAGAGGGTGGAATGGCTCCAGCGTCCACCCCCATGGGTACAGGGAGGTTGTCCTCCCCCTCAGAGGGCGGGGTGGAACGCCGAGCACGCTTTCGGCGCTTCCCCATTGCGAGCTCCCATCCCTCGGAGGAAGAGGGCTGGGCCTGAATGGAGGAAGAGCCAGGGGACAAGGGCAGCGTCGGGGGGGCAAGGGTAGATGGGGTCTGGGCAGCAGGGGAAAAGGATACCTCCCCCTGAGGTAGGTCCTGCCCGAGTCCCGTCACTGACCCCGCCGCCCTCTCCTCCGCGGGCCCAGCCTTGCCGCTTTTGGCGGTGGCAGCATCAGCACCCGCACGCTCGTCTGGGCCCTGCAGAACCCGAGTGGGATTGACGACGGTCACGGTTGGAGGAGGGGCGACCCCAGAGTCCGGACCGTCAGGGCCACCGGCGATGGTAGGGCCGGTGCCCTCCCGGGCATCGGGGGTCCCGGGTGCCTCTCCAAACCGGGCCAGGGGGCAGTCCCTTCGGACATGCCCCGTCGCCCGACAGAGAAAACACCGGGCCTCCCCCATGGTGTAGTACACCCGGTACCGGGCTCCTTGATGGGGCACCAGAAATGACCCTTCCAGGGCTTCTCCGCCACGTCCCGCCGGCAGTGGTAGGATTTGTACCTGCCGGCGAAAGGAAAGGACGTGGCGGAGGGTCGGGTCTTTACAGCCCAGAGGAAGGGGACTCAGGACTGACAGAGGCCTCCCCAGGGTGGAGAGGAAAGGCAGTAGGGCGGCATTGGGGAGGAAGGGAGGAACAGAGGACAAAACCACCCGTACGCCCAGGTCCTCCAAAGGCTCGAGGGGAACGTGGACTCCCCCCACCGCCAAACCCCTTTCCACCGCCTTCTGGGCGGCGGCCTCGGACGCCAGGAAGAAGACCACCTTCCCAAACATCTTAGAGGCCGCCACCACGGCCGCGGGCCCCACCACGCGTGCCAACGCCCGCACGTAGGTCTCCACGTGGGGCGAGGCCGCCACCAGGAGACAACGGACCCCGTGCCTCCTGGTCAGGGTGGGAAAGGGGCCGCGGCCGCCGGGGATGGTATTCCGGGAGGCGGCTTGGGAGGCGACAGGCGGGGGGGTGGCGGCCACCTGGGCGTACGCCCTGGGGCCCGGGACACCGTTGCCCCCAGAGCTGGTGGAAGGAACAGGGGAGCGGGAAGGAGGGGGAGCCGCGGCCAACATGTGGGTCGCGGCCGGGGAGTGAGCCCTCGCCTCAGGAGGTTTTGCCTTCCGGGCGGGGCTCTTGCCCTTTTTGGTCCCCAGGCCCTTCCTACCCTTCAGGGGGGCATTCTTGATGGTAGCCGGAGGTGCCGCGGCAGAAGCGGTCGAGGCCCCGGGGTCCTCGTCCATGTCCGCCCCCTCTACCGTAGTGACAGGGGACCCGGCAGCCTCAGAGGAGTTGTTGTTTTTAGGGAGGGGTGGGGAAGGTTCTGCATGGGGTGTCATTGGACAACCCCTTCATTGTGGTCATGGGTAGGGAGGAAAGGACAAAACAAACAATTAGGGGAGAACCAAAAAAACACCAGGGAAGGGAACAGGGAGAGAAAGAGGAGGGGAGGAAGGAGATTTACCACTCCCCCCCACTAGGCTGGAAGTGGGGTGGGAGGGTGATAATTCAGAAGAAAGGGAAGGGGAAAAGGTGTAAGGAATACAGCTCCCAGCACAGAATGGAAAGAGTGGCTCCTCCGGCTGCACTGGGGAGATGAGGGGTAAATAATCATTAAAAGGACATGGGGACAAGTGAAGCTGTGTGTGTGGGAAGAGTAACTAAAAGGAGGGGGAAACTCAAGCGCCTAACAAAAGAAAGCGGGGGGGGGGGAAGCACTGGCACCCAAAGGGGTGGATGGGACAAGCAGTGGAGTGGGAAGACAGGCAGTTAAAAGATGCCTGTTCAAGGGTGGGAAGAGGGAGGAGACACTGCTGGGGGAAAGGGAAACAGTGTACCCACAGGCACCTGAGCAGCAGGCCCACAGTACCTGCTGCAAGGCCCAGAAGAGCAGAGAAGGGCAAGGAGACAAGCAGTGGGGCCGAGAATGGAAAGGCCCCTACAGCAACCGGGGCTTGGAGAGGGAGCAGCAGGAGAAGTGTGAGGGCCGATGAACTAGGGGGAGGTAAGCCACCCCCTGCCCTCAGCACCCCAAAGGAGCTGCACCAGCCCCCCCACCCAGGAGCCCTGATGGAAAGGGCCCCTAATCTCCCCTCCCCAGCACCAGGCAGGCTGTGGGGAGAGGAAAACCCCAGGGGCTGCTTTAAAGCAGCCCCCTTACCGTCTCTTCTTTGGGGAGAGCAGCAGCAGCAGGAAAGATGAAGGTCCGGCCTGCCAAGGTGGAGAAAAAGGGGGGGGAGGTCAAAATAGACCCCCAAGAAAATGGGAGCCGTGTGCTCAGGCACTATTTGGTGTCCGGGAGGTGGGCGGGCGTTAGCCCGCCCACATCAAAAGGACCTCCCCCCAGCCTGCGGGGAGGACCACAGAACCCAGGAGAACCAACTAATTACTGGGGACAAATAATGAAAAAAACAGGGACGGGTGTGAGGGTCAAAGGGCTAAAACGAGGGAGCCGGATGGGGATACCGAGCAGAGAACCCCGGACAGCGCCCACTGCTCCCCGAAGGTCTCGAGAGAGCCAGCGGACGCTGCCCATTGGAACTCTGCCCGGATACGTGAGCGGATACAGCAACGGAAATAGGCCCCACAGTCGCAGGCCCCTCCCCCGGCCAACCTCTTTTCCCTGGTTTTATAGATTGCCGATTTGGCAATTGCCAGGAGGAGGTTGACCAGGAGGTCCCGCGACTTTGTGGGGCCACGGATGGGGTGTGCGTAAATTAACAAGTGGGGGGAAAAATGCAGCCAGAACCTCAACAGGAGGTTCTGGAGGAGCCGAAAGAGGGGCTGTAACCTGGCGCACTCGAGGTAGATGTGCGCCAGGGTCTCCCTCACGCCACAGAAGAGGCACGTTTCGGGGGTGGGGTGAACCGCGCCAAGTACACGCCCGTGCTCACCGCGCCGTGCAGGACTCTCCAACAGATGTCCCCGGTGGGTCGTGGAACCAAGGTCGAATAGAGGCTGGCCCACCGGGGCTCCCCACCCTCTATTGATGGTAGGAGGTCCCGCCACTTGGTGTCTGGGCGGGACACGAGGGTGGGGAAGTGGAGCGTGTGAAGCACGAGCGTGTACAGGTGACTCTTTGGCGCGGTTCGGAAGGGGACTGGCCGCAGCGAGTGCAGCCAGCTCAGGTGACGAAGGGGAGGAGGTCGGGAAGGTACGCGGGGCTGGGGGCCGATGGAGAGATCGGGAGGGCCGGGGGTAAGGGGTGGGCGGGGTGCACCCTCTCGCAGGACTTTGTTTAGGTACACCCGAGCAGTGGGCGGCAAAGCGTCCTTCACCTCCTGAAGTACGCGCCGGGGAGTACGTAGGGTGGAGAGCCCCATGCGCTGGGCGAGCGCCTGAGGATCCACCCAGTCTCCCCGGTCGTAGTCCAGGAGGTCTCCGACTCTGGTGACTTCTGCCAGGACCAACCTCTGGCGCACCAAGGGGGACTCCGCCGCCTGCACACGTAGATGGGGATTGTGTAGCAGGGGCTCCGCGAGGAGGTCTGCCCCCACGGTGGCTCCCAAGGACCTGGTCGCTGCAAGCAGCTTCCAGGTCCGGAGGAGGTCCTGGTAGAAGGCCGGCAGCCCGGAGAGGTCTCGCGGAAGACCTCTCAGATAAAGGAGCTGCCGGTCGTATCGGAGCCCTCGGAGGCGGCGAAGGAAAGCGTGCGCAAGCGTGCTCCATGCCGGACTACCTGCATCAAATAGGAGTCTCTGCAGGGCCCGGAGGCGGAGGACGTGAACCCGCGTGCGCAAACACGTCAGGCCCTGCCCTCCCTCCTCCGGGGGGAGATGGAGAACCCCTGCAGAGACCCAATGCAGTCCTGGCCAGATGAACCGCAGCATGAGCTGCTGGATACGGACCAGGAGGCCCGGGGGCGGGACCAGGGTGCCGAGGCGGTGCCAGAGCATGGACAGGACCAATTGGTTGAGTACCAGTACCCTCCCACGCAGGGAGAGGCACCGGAGCAGTCCCGTCCATCTCTGCAACCGCTCGACCACCCTGGCCTCTAAACCTTGCCAGTTCTCCGGCGGGGAGGGATGCGTGGCAGAAAGAAAAACGCCGAGATAGAGCAGCGGACCCGCGCTCCACCTGATGGCCTGAAGCGCGGGTGGGAGGGAGCCCGCCTGCCACCCGGCCCCTACCACCAGGCCAGAGCTCTTGACCCAGTTGACCCGGGCGGAGGAGGCCGCCGAGTAGACGGCTTGGCAAGCCTCCACCCGCGCCAGGTCTCCCGGGTCCTGGACCACGAGGAGCACGTCGTCGGCATACGCCGACAGGACCAGCCTCGTCTCCGGCTCACGGAGCGCCAACCCCGTCAACCTCTTGCGAAGGAGACGGAGGAAGGGCTCTATGGCCAGAGCGTACAGCTGGCCCGACAGCGGACAGCCTTGACGTACTCCCCGCCCGAAGCTGACCGGTGCGGTCAGGGTCCAGTTGAGCTTGACCAAGCACTCTGCGGAGGCGTACAGCACCTGGAGAAACCCCACAAAATGGGGCCCGAAGCCGAAGGCCCGCAGGGTGCCCAGGAGGTACCCGTGGTCCATCCGGTCGAACGCCTTCTCCTGATCCAAGGACAGGAGGGCGAACGACAGACCGTCCCTACACCCGAGCTCTAAGAGATCCCGGACCAGAAAGAGGTTGTCGAAGATGGTTCGGCCCGGGACGGTGTAGGTCTGGTCTGGATGGACCACGTCCGCCAGCACGGACTTCAACCTCAGGGAGATGGCTTTGGCGACAATTTTATAGTCCGTGCTGAGGAGCGAGACGGGACGCCAATTCCTCAGATCGCGGAGGTCCCCCTTCTTGGGCAGCAAGGCGATCACGGCTCGCCTGCACGATACAGGGAGGACCCCGCTCTCCAAGGACTCGGCCCAGACGCTAGCAAGGTCCGGGCCGAGGACGTCCCAGAACACGCGGTAGAACTCCACGGTCAGCCCGTCCATGCCCGGGGATTTATTGGTGGGCATGAGACGGAGGGCTTCCGAGAACTCGGCCAGAGAGAGAGGCAGCTCTAGCCGGTCCCGGTCGCCCGCGCTGACCGTCGGGAGTTCGTTCCAGAGAACCCTGCGGGCGTCGGCGTCGGTCGGATCCGGGGAGAAGAGAGAGGCGTAGAAGGCGCGAGCCCTCTCGCGCATCTCCACCGGATCCGTGAGGGGGGTGCCGTCCTCCGCCAGAAGGCAGAGGACGTGTTTTTTTGGCCCCCCTCTTTTTCTCCAGGGCGTAGAAGAAGCGGGAGCCTCGATCCATCTCCCGAAGGAGGCGGATGCGAGAACGAACAAAGGCACCCCGGGCTCGAAGGTCCTCGAGGGCCCGGAGCTCCTCCCGCTTCTCCCGGTACGCTCCGCAGAGGGGCGGATCCTCGGGGCCGGTGGCCAGCCGCTTCTCTAGCTCTAAAACCTCCCGTTCCAACTGCTCTATCGCCGCATCCCTCCGCCGGCTGGCCCCCCGGGCGTAGTCACGGCAGAAGAGCCGCGTGCGCACCTTCCCCACATCCCACCACCGCCGCGCCGAGGGAAAGGCGCACCGCCGCCCGCGCCAGGCCAGCCAGAACTCCCGGAAGGACGCTACGAAGCCCACGTCCTCCAGCAGGCTGTTATTGAAATGCCAATAGGCCGGCCCCGGCCTCTCCGAGGAAAGAGAAGCCCGTACGGCCACCAAGTGGTGGTCCGAGAAAGGGGCCGGCCGAATGCCGGAGGAGTGGGCCCGGAAGAGATGATGACGAGACACATAAATGCGGTCCAACCGGGAGTGGAAAGACCGACGACCCGCCACCTGGACGTAGGTAAACACCGTTTCCTCGCCCAGGTGGAGGTCTCGCCAGACGTCCACCAGGGAGTGATGGTCTATTATCTCCCTGAGGACGTCCGCGGCGGCCGGGCACTGCTCGAGCCCCGTACGGTCCCGCTCCTCGAGGGTGCAGTTGAAGTCTCCGCCCAGGACCAGGCACTCGCGAGGATCCAAAGTGCCGAGGAAGGCCGACGCCTGCCGAAAGAAGCGGAGCCTCTCCGGGGCGGACGTCGGGGCGTAGATGTTGACGAGATTTAGTGTCAGCCCTTCCGTCCGAACCCGGAGATGCAGCAGGCGACCCTGCACGACCTCGGCGGTCCCCAGCACCTCGGGCTGCAGGTTCGGGGAGAACAGGGTAGCCACCCCGGCTTGACGGGCCGACAGGTGGCTAAAATAAACCCTGTCCCCCCACTCCAGCCGCCAGCTAGCCTCGGCGGCCGGAGCTGTGTGGGTCTCCTGGAGGAATATGACGGAGTACCTGCCCCTCCGGAGGAAGGAGAGGACCTGACACGTACGGAGGCCCGACCCGCAGCCCCGGGTGTTTAGAGTGGCAAAGATGAGCGGCGGCATCGAGAGGGCTGGGGAAGATCCTGATTGGCAGGAGTGCCGACGGCCCCCATCGGGCCCCGCAGCAAACCGTGACCGTTCCCAAAAGTGAGCAGGGCGTCACGGAAGCTGCGGACCCGCTGGTAAGCCGCGGCCCCCCGCCGCCCGGTCCCTTTACCCTCCCGCAAGAGGGCTCTGACTATTTGCAAGATGAGATGAAAATCTCCCCAGCGCTGAAGGGCGAGAGCGACCTTGTTCTTGGAGCCACGGATGTCTTCCAAGAAAACACGCATCTCGCCCTTCAGCGCGTCTGGCGTCGGGGCCTCGGGCCCTCGAACGCCTTGGGGCCAGACCCCTCCGTGAGCCCCGCGACCCATCGGCACGGGGACGCAGGGCGTTTGAGGTCCCTGCTGAGAGGACAGTGGCGGAGAGAGATCAGCCCCAGATGTGCTGGGAGCAGAAGAAACGAAAACCGCCTCCCGGGGGCCAACGTCTGGACTAAACGTGGCAACCCCAGGGGCGGCAGTAACAGAGTAAGGGGAGGAAAAGAGTTCAGGGAGGGGATCGGGAAAAGGAGGGAGACGAGGAAGGAGAGTAGGGGGAGGAAGAGGTGAGGGATTAGGGAAGAGACAAGAATGGCGGGGAGGAGGAAGAGGGGTGGGAAACTCGATTGAGAGGGCGTTTGAATAGGGAGCAGGAGAAGGAGCAGGGCGAGATGCCTCAGCAGAGGAGGCACCGGGGTGCGGTGCCTCCTCGCAGCGCAGAGAATCGATGGCAGTGGTAGGGGTAGTAATAGTCTCCCCAGCGCTGAGCTCCAGTGCCACAGAGAGTGCAGCACCGGAGGCCTCAGCGCCGGGGGTGACAGATATTAACGGGATCTCCCGCCCGCTGAGAGCCTCAAGGGTTGCCGCGGCCGCGGCCGAGGTGTTGTCGATGGCCGGGCAGACGGTCGCACCCCGGGGCAACTCAGAGGCAGGGAGAAGGGATAGCAGCGGGTCGGAAGGGGAAGGAGAGGTCGGTTGTTGTCCCTCCAGGACCTGATGATCCCCCTCCGAGGCAGCCGGGGTCAGCCCCAAAGCCTCCACCTCCTGAGAGAGGAAGGCGAGCCCGCCGCCCGCCACCAGGTGCTGATCTCTGTCGGTGGCAAGGTCAGCGGCCGCCCCCTCAGTGGAGGCGGGAACAGTGGGAGCATCCTCCATGGACACCCCCTCTTGCAGGGACCCCGGGAGGGAGGTGTTCACCTCTCCCGCGTCCGCCGCAGTCACCTCGACCGCTTCGTGGTGCTGTGAATCGCTTGCGGGCTCAGAGGGTGGAATGGCCCCAGCGTCCACCCCCATGGGTACAGGGAGGTTGTCCTCCCCCTCAGAGGGCGGGGTGGAACGCCGAGCACGCTTTCGGCGCTTCCCCATTGCGAGCTCCCATCCCTCGGAGGAAGAGGGCTGGGCCTGAATGGAGGAAGAGCCAGGGGACAAGGGCAGCGTCGGGGGGGCAAGGGTAGATGGGGGCTGGGCAGCAGGGGAAAAGGATACCTCCCCCCGAGGTAGGTCCTGCCCGAGTCCCGTCACTGACCCCGCCGCCCTCTCCTCCGCGGGCCCAGCCTTGCCGCTTTTGGCGGTGGCAGCATCAGCACCCGCACGCTCGTCTGGGCCCTGCGGAACCCGAGCGGGATTGACGACGGTCACGGTTGGAGGAGGGGCGACCCCAGGGTCCGGACCGTCAGGGCCACCGGCGATGGTAGGGCCGGTGCCCTCCCGGGCATCGGGGGTCCCGGGTGCCTCTCCAAACCGGGCCAGGGGGCAGTCCCTTCGGACGTGCCCCGTCGCCCGACAGAGAAAACACCGGGCCTCCCCCATGGTGTAGTACACCCGGTACCGGGCCCCTTGATGGGGCACCAGAAATGACCCTTCCAGGGCTTCTCCGCCACGTCCCGCCGGCAGTAGTAGGATTTGTACCTGCCGGCGAAAGGAAAGGACGTGGCGGAGGGTCGGGTCTTTACAGCCCAGAGGAAGGGGACTCAGGACTGACAGAGGCCTCCCCAGGGTGGAGAGGAAAGGCAGTAGGGCGGCATTGGGGAGGAAGGGAGGAACAGAGGACAAAACCACCCGTACGCCCAGGTCCTCCAAAGGCTCGAGGGGAACGTGGACTCCCCCCACCGCCAAACCCCTTTCCACCGCCTTCTGGGCGGCGGCCTCGGACGCCAGGAAGAAGACCACCTTCCCGAACATCTTAGAGGCCGCCACCACGGCCGCGGGCCCCACCACGCGTGCCAACGCCCGCACGTAGGTCTCCACGTGGGGCGAGGCCGCCACCAGGAGACAACGGACCCCGTGCCTCCTGGTCAGGGTGGGGAAAGGGGCCGCGGCCGCCGGGGATGGTATTCCGGGAGGCGGCTTGGGAGGCGACAGGCGGGGGGGTGGCGGCCACCTGGGCGTACGCCCTGGGGCCCGGGACACCGTTGCCCCCAGAGCTGGTGGAAGGAACAGGGGAGCGGGAAGGAGGGGGAGCCGCGGCCAACATGTGGGTCGCGGCCGGGGAGTGAGCCCTCGCCTCAGGAGGTTTTGCCTTCCGGGCGGGGCTCTTGCCCTTTTTGGTCCCCAGGCCCTTCCTACCCTTCAGGGGGGCATTCTTGATGGTAGCCGGAGGTGCCGCGGCAGAAGCGGTCGAGGCCCCGGGGTCCTCGTCCATGTCCGCCCCCTCTACCGTAGTGACGGGGGGCCCGGCAGCCTCAGAGGAGTTGTTGTTTTTAGGGAGGGGTGGGGAAGGTTCTGCATGGGGTGTCATCCGACAACCCCTTCGTTGTGGTCATGGGTAGGGAGGAAAGGACAAAACAAACAATTAGGGGAGAACCAAAAAAAAAACACCAGGGAAGGGAACAGGGAGAGAAAGAGGAGGGGAGGAAGGAGATTTACCACTCCCCCCCACTAGGCTGGAAGTGGGGTGGGAGGGTGATAATTCAGAAGAAAGGGAAGGGGAAAAGGTGTAAGGAATACAGCTCCCAGCACAGAATGGAAAGAGTGGCTCCTCCGGCTGCACTGGGGAGATGAGGGGTAAATAATCATTAAAAGGACATGGGGACAAGTGAAGCTGTGTGTGTGGGAAGAGTAACTAAAAGGAGGGGGAAAGCTCAAGCGCCTAACAAAAGAAAGCGGGGGGGGGGGAAGCACTGGCACCCAAAGGGGTGGATGGGACAAGCAGTGGAGTGGGAAGACAGGCAGTTAAAAGATGCCTGTTCAAGGGCGGGAAGAGGGAGGAGACACTGCTGAGGGAAAGGGAAACAGTGTACCCACAGGCACCTGAGCAGCAGGCCCACAGTACCTGCTGCAAGGCCCAGAAGAGCAGAGAAGGGCAAGGAGACAAGCAGTGGGGCCGAGAATGGAAAGGCCCCTACAGCAACCGGGGCTTGGAGAGGGAGCAGCAGGAGAAGTGTGAGGGCCGATGAACTAGGGGGAGGTAAGCCACCCCCTGCCCTCAGCACCCCAAAGGAGCTGCACCAGCCCCCCCACCCAGGAGCCCTGATGGAAAGGGCCCCTAATCTCCCCTCCCCAGCACCAGGCAGGCTGTGGGGAGAGGAAAACCCCAGGGGCTGCTTTAAAGCAGCCCCCTTACCGTCTCTTCTTTGGGGAGAGCAGCAGCAGCAGGAAAGATGAAGGTCCGGCCTGCCAAGGTGGAGAAAAAGGGGGGGGAGGTCAAAATAGACCCCCAAGAAAATGGGAGCCGTGTGCTCAGGCAGGCAGGCAGGCAGTTGGAAGCTGATTAGGTTTGAATTGAAACACCGTGTGCTGATTGGCTGAGCTGTAGGCAGAGGGAGGAGCTATCAGGGAGGCCGAGCACTTAAACCCTGCTGGTAAGCGACCAGGGAGCTTTGCGACCGGGTGCTCGCGAACAGGGTGAGTGCTAACAGGAGGGAGTTTTGAGAGGGGAGTTTAGGGGGGGAGCCAGTGACTTCTATTGCCCTTAAACTAAATCCTTTATAACAACCTCTATCTGAAACATTTAATTAACCCTCATATATAATTAGAGTAGGAAATGGAGGCAGAAGCCCAGCAGCAGAGTGGGGGCTATCCTGTTTATTGTGTCGAGTGCAGTATGTATGACTACCTACCCTGTGGGTGGGTGGCGTATGTGTGCGCTCGATGCAAGGAGCTCCTGGCCCTCAGAGACCGAGTGCGTGCTTTGGAGGCCAGGGTGGCTGAACTGGAGGAGCTAAGGAAGGCAGAGGTGTTTGTGGATGAGACTTTCCGGGACATAGTAGGGCTGTCCCACCTCCAATCTGACAGTCCTGATGCTGTTACGGAGGATGAAAGGCTCAGGAAAGGAGAGCAGTCAATGGGAGCAGAGGGAAACCATCCCATAGTTGGGACCCTCCTTCCAGAGGGTGATGTTGTATCCTCTCGTGCCGAGGATACTTCTCCGGGGGAGGGAGCTCCAGCTGTTAGGAAGAAGCAGGTTTTAGTAGTGGGGGATTCGATCATTAGAAATATAGATAGTTGGGTTTGTGATGACCGGGAGAACCGTATGGTTACTTGCCTGCCTGGTGCGAAGGTTGCGGATCTCTCGATGCATCTAGACAGACTTATGGGCAGTGCTGGGGAGGAGCCGGTCGTCGTGGTACATGTTGGTACCAATGACATAGGGAAGGGTAGAAGAGATGTTCTGGAGGCCAAATTTAGGTTACTAGGAAAGAGACTGAAATCCAGAACATCTTTGGTGGCATTCTCTGAAATACTTCCAGTTCCACGCGCAGGGCCAGATAGACAGGCAGAACTTCAGAGTCTCAATGCGTGGATGAGACGATGGTGCAGGGAAGAGGGGTTTAGATTTATTAGGAACTGGGGACACTTTTGGGGTAGGGGGAGCCTATACAGGAATGATGGGCTCCACCTAAATCAAGGTGGATCCAGACTGCTGGCATTAAACATTAAAAAGGTCGTAGAGCAGTTTTTAAACTAAGAGGTGGGGGAAAGCCGATTGGTGCGGGGGAGCACCTGGATCGGACGGAGACTTCTCTTACACGAGGCTCCATAGGTAGGGATTCCCTAGAAGTTAGTCAGATAGGGAACGTGGGAAATAATATATGGGCAAGATCAGATGTGAAACAATCGTGCATAAAAAAATCCAATGTGTCTGTGAAAGGCGGACATATAAATAGTGGTAGTTTTCTAACATGCTTTTACACTAATGCTAGGAGTCTGTCTAATAAGATGGGTGAACTGGAGTACCTCATATCAAAGGAGGAAGTTGACATAATAGGCATCTCAGAAACATGGTGGAATGAGGACAATCAGTGGGACACTATCATACCGGGATATAAATTATATCGGAAAGACAGAACAGGTCGTGCGGGTGGCGGAGTGGTACTATATGTGAAGGATAATATAGAATCAAATGAAGTAAAAATCCTAAAGGAATCAAAATGTTCCATAGAATCATTATGGATAACAATTCATTCCTCTAATATGAATATGGCATTAGGAATATATTACCGACCACCTAACCAGGACAGTGATAGTGATGCTGAAATGATAAGGGAGATTAGAGAGGCTACCAAAATAAAAAACACAGTAATAATAGGAGATTTCAATTATCCCCATATTGATTGGGTGCATGTCACCTCAGGACGGGATTCAGAGATTAAATTTCTTGATGCCTTAAATGACTGCTTCTTGGAGCAGCTAGTACAGGAACCCACAAGGGGAGAGTCGATTCTCGACCTAGTCTTGACTGGAACGCAGGATCTGGTCCAAGAGGTAACTGTTACTGGACCGCTTGGAAACAGTGACCACAATATAATAACTTTTAATATTCCTGTGTTGGGAAGAACACCGCAGCGGTCAAACACTCTGGCATTTAATTTCAAAAAGGGGAATTACACTAAAATGAGAAAGCTAGTTAAACAGAAACTAAAAGGGAGAGTAATTAAACTAAAATCCCTGGAAGCTGCATGGGAACTGTTTAAAGACACCATACTAGAGGCCCAACTTAAATGTATACCCCAAATAAAAAAACACAGTAAGAGACCTAACAAAGAACCACCATGGCTAAACAGCCATGTTAAAAAGGCAGTGAGAGAGAAAAGGGCAGCTTTTAAAAAGTGGAAGTCAAATCCTAGTGAGGAAAATAGAAAGGAACATAAACACTCCCAAATTAAGTGTCATAATGTAGTAAGAAAAGCCAAAAAAGAGTTTGAGGAACAGCTAGCCAAAAATTCAAAAAATGATAGTAAAATGTTTTTTAAATACATTAGAAGCAGGAAGCCCGCTAAAAAAGCAGTGGGGCCCTTGGATGATAAAGATATAAAAGGAGCAATCAAGGAAGACAGTGCCATTGCGGAGCGATTAAATGATTTCTTTGCTTCAGTCTTCACGGCTGAGGATGTTACAGAGGTTCCTAAATCTGAGCCAGCCTTTTTAGGTGACAAATCTGAGGAACTCACTCAGATTGAAGTGACATTAGAGGAGGTTATGGAATTAATTGATAAGCTGAATAGTAACAAGTCTCCGGAACCAGACGGCATTCACCCAAGGGTTCTGAAAGAACTCAAATGTGAAATTGCGGAGTTATTAACAGTGGTTTGTAACCTATCCTTTAAATCCACTTTGGTACCAAATGACTGGAAGATGGCCAATATAACACCAATATTTAAAAAAGGCTCTAGAGGAGATCCTGGCAATTATAGACCGATAAGTTTAACATCAGTACCAGGCAAATTAGTAGAAACACTAGTAAAGAGTAAAATTGCAAGGCACATAGAAGAGCACGAATTGTTGGGCAAAAGTCAGCATGGTTTCTGCAGAGGGAAGTCGTGTCTAACGAATCTGTTAGAATTCTTTGAAGGGGTTAATAAACATGCGGACAAGGGGCACCCAGTGGATATAATATACCTAGATTTCCAGAAAGCCTTTGACACGGTCCCACACCAAAGGCTTTTACGTAAATTAGGTGGTCATGGGATAGGAGGAAAGGTCCTTTCATGGATCAAGAATTGGTTAAAAGACAGAAAACAAAGGGTGGGAATAAATGGTAAATTTTCACAATGGAGGAGGGTAACTAGTGGTGTTCCCCAGGGGTCAGTACTGGGACCAATCCTGTTCAACTTGTTCATCAATGATCTAGAAAATGAGGTAAGCAGTGAGGTGGCCAAGTTTGCAGATGACACAAAGTTGTTCAGGACAGTCAAAAGCAAAAGGGATTGTGAAGAACTACAAAAAGATCTCAGCAAACTGAGTGATTGGGCAGCAAAATGGCAAATGAAATTTAATGTGGGTAAGTGTAAGGTAATGCATGTTGGAAAAAATAACCCAAATTACACGTACTACATGATGGGGTCAAATTTAGCTACGACAGATCAGGAAAGGGATCTTGGAGTTATAGTGGATAGTTCTATGAAGACATCCACGCAGTGTGCAGCGGCAGTTAGTAAGGCAAATAGGATGTTAGGAATTATTAAAAAAGGGATAGATAATAAGACAAAAGATATCATACTTCCCCTATATAAAACTATGGTACGCCCACATCTCGAGTACTGCGTGCAGATGTGGTCTCCTTACCTCAAAAAAGATATATTGGCATTAGAAAAGGTTCAGAAAAGGGCGACTAAGATGATTAGGGGCTTGGAAAGGGTCCCATATGGGGAGAGGCTAGAGAGACTGGGACTTTTCAGTTTGGAAAAAAGGCGATTGAGGGGCGATATGATAGAGGTATATAAAATCATGAATGGTGTGGAGAAAGTGATTATAGAAAAATTATTTACCTTTTCCCATAATACAAGAACTAGGGGACACCAAATGAAATTGATGGGTAGTAGGTTCAAAACTAATAAAAGGAAATTTTTCTTCACACAGCACACAGTCAACCTGTGGAACTCCTTGCCCGAGGAGGCTGTGAAGGCCAGGACTCTATTAGGGTTTAAAAAAGAGCTTGATAAATTTTTGCAGGTTAGGTCCATAAATGGCTATTAGCCAGGGATAAAGTATGGTGCCCTAGCCTTCATAACAAGGGCAGGAGATGGATGGCAGGAGATAAATCACTTGATCATTGTCTTCTGTTCTCCTTCTCTGGGGCACCTGGCATTGGCCACCGTCGGCAGATGGGATGCTGGGCTCGATGGACCTTTGGTCTGACCCAGTATGGCCATTCTTATGTTCTTATGTTCTTATGTGCAAGAAGCACTGATTTCTTACATTAGAACGTCAGTGCTCTTGCGCAAATTCAAGCGGCCAGTGTAGACAGATGGCAAGTTTTTGCGCAAAAGCGGCTGCTTTTGTGGAAAAACTGGCCAGTCTAGACACAGCCAAGGGGTGTGCTGCTTACCTGGAGCTAGCATTCAGAAACAGGCAATCTAGCGGATGATGGGATAAACGGAACTGCTTTATTGCCTACGCATGTTTACTAAATAAGGTTTGAGGAAAAGTAGTGATAGCTGTGTGAATTAACATATTAAAATAGATAAAAGGTGTAATTGTTGCCAGTTTGTTGCTGCTCGGATGTTGTGTTGAATGTCCGATGTAAACTTGCATGGGCAATAAAGCAGTTATTTTTACCCCATCTGCTCCTTGGTTGCCTATTTCTACAGCGGTACAGTATGTCCCAAAGTTTGGGGATCAAAGAGACCACGACCTACTGCCTGGCACTGTAGGTGGCTTACGGGTGAAGTGCAAGTGAACTAGGCTTCATTATTGTAATACTAGCCAATTAGCCCACCATAAGACGGGATTTTCAGGTCTCTCCTCCCCGTTGGTCTTCTCTCCTGAGCCTCCGGTCTCTCGCTCTGTGTCTCTCTCTTTCTCCTCCTCCTACTGCCTCCCCCTCTCTCTCTCAGCTCTGCCTCTCTCTCTGTCTCTTTCTTTCTCTCCTCCTCCTGCTGCATCTCTCTCACTCTCTCTCTAGCTGTCCTCCGCCTCCTCCGTTCTCCACTCTGTCTCCTCCGCATCCTCTGTGTCTGCTCTGCTTTCCTCCTTTTGAATCCGGTGCCCTTTCCTGACATCAGAGATGCATGCTCGTCCAGGTCCCACCCCCTGGCTGTTCCCTCTGGGCTGCACTGTTGCCTCCCACCATGGCACTCGGCTGACTTCTGCGCCACTCAGCTGGGCCGCTGCATGGTAGCAAGCGGCGCAAAAGGACGTTTGGGGTCCGCGCTCCCCATGCAGCACCCCCAAACGGCCACTTGTGCCTCTTTCTCCCACGCAGCGGCCCCACTGAGCGGCACAGAAGTCAGCCGAGCGCCACGGTGGGAGGCAACAGCCAGCGTTTCAGCGTTACAGAGTCACAGACATTGGGCTACTATATATATGATAATATTTTTTATTAATTGCTTTTGCATTGTTTGTGCTGTACTAATTGCTTTAGAATTTATAGTGTTTACATTTTACAGGAATTGATTAAAAAAATTATAAGACTTAAACAAGTATATTAACTGCTTAAAGCTTGCAGTAAATAAGGCAGTAGTTAAGTCTCTCTAGTGTGTCGTGGTTTCCCTTGGATCTAAAGTAAATCAAACCACATGACCAGATCTTACCGTTAAGTGTGATCTTCAGCCTTGCTTTGCCTTGCTGAGTCCTCCTATCTCAAGCTCATAGTCCTCCTATCTCAAGCTCTGAGTCAGGCTTCAGCAACCAATGGCAGGCCAGAGCGGCCGTCTGAGCAGCCACCCCCTAATGCAACCACAGGCCTGTTTCCGTCTCCAACCTGCCCACCCGCCCATGGCTCCAAACCCCTGTGGCAGTAACCTACCTGCCCTGGACTTCAACTCCCCCCCCATCCTCCTGCCAGCAACCCATCTGCCCACGGCTTCAACTCCCCTGGCAGCAACCTGCCCGGACTCAGGTTCAACTTGCCTCACCAGCAACCCTCCCGCTTGCCATGTGTTCTAGGCCCAAAATGCCACGGCAACCACCTGACAAAATGGCTTCAGCCCAAGGTGGCTCCCAATGTGGCTCTGGCTGCCAGAGTGGCCACCCGAGCAACACCCAGGCCCATCCCAATCCCCAATCTGCCTGCCCATGGATTCAAGACTTGCTCAGCAGCAACCCGCCTGCCTGCAACTTCAGCAACCCCTGGTCCCCTACCCACCTGCCTGCAGTTGCAACAATGCCTGCTCCCCAACCTGACCGCCCACAGTTTCAACCCCTGCTGGTCCCCAACCTGCCTGGCCACGGCTTCAACACGCCGGGGCAGCAACCTGCCCACCCACCATGTATTCCATTCCCGAAATGCTGGTGGCAGTTCCCCCATAATATGGCTTCAGTGGTAGCTGGCTCACAACCTCGGCATGGCCACCCGAGCAGCCACCCCGCAACGTGGTCTCAGGCCATCTTGGCCCCGAACTCCACCAGTGGGAGCAGGCATGCACTCACCACCCAGAAGCAGGAGGACAGTGAGTGATTGGAGGAGAGTGTTTTGTGCATCGCTGCATAGGTGCACACTTTAAGGGAGCCCTGGTGCAGGCTCCCAGCTGCCAGAGAAGGAGGGTCAGAACTGAGCTCCTGCCTCATGTGCCAATGAAAATCAGCTTACAGGCCACTTGTGCCATGCCTGCCGTAAGTTGCTGACACCCGGTCTAGAGCGACCTAGACATACTGGAGGGCTGGGCCAAAAGGAATCTGATGAGGTTCAACAAGGAGAAGCGCAAAGTCCTTCACTTTGGTGGAAGACTCCCAAGCATTGTTACAGGCTGGGGTCTGACTGGCTAAGCAGCAGTTTGGCAGACAAGGACCTGGGGATTCCAGTGGATAGGAAGCTGGATATGAGTCAGCAGTGTGCCCTCATAGCCAAAAGGCTAATGGCATGTTAGGGTGCATTAGGAGGAGCATTGCCAGCAGATCTAGGGAAGTGATTATTTCCCTTTACTCAGCACTGATGTAAGCAGGGTGGTCTCAAAGATTCCTTGCAATGCAGCCAGCTTCATGCCTGCTAGGTATGAGCTGTAAGACTGTTTCAGCCTTGCAAGATAATTAACTGTCGATATGTACATACAGCTCATGCTGGGATAGGGAAGGAATCTAGGGTGTGGTTATGTAAATAATTCTCCCGGGGCTGATGGAGAATTGGTTGTTAGACTGGAATGTGGTATATTGTAACTAATTTGACTGTTGTGGGGTCACAAACCAGACTACCCCTAAATGAAGGAACTGTAAAATATGACACTAGTGCTTGCAGAAGAGACACCATTATTGTAAGGGGTCTCAGATAAACAAGCCCCCCCCCCCACCAGAGTTGAGTGAATGCAGTTGGGGGGTGGGAAGGGAGAGAAAAAGGGTGAAGTCTGGGGCCAGCACCAGCCTGCTTCATGCCTGCCAGGTGTGAGCTGTAAGACTGGTTCAACCTGTCTCCTTTCCCCCGCCCCCGTCCACAAGGAGTGTCTCTGTTATTCCAGTGGAAGCTGGAATCTTTTGGCCAGCCTAGATGGTGGCTAAGAGTTGAAATCACTAAGAGCTGAAGTCACTGGTTAGGTCTGGAGCCAGACCCATTGTGACTGGTGGGAGTGACTGGTGGGTGGCCGGTAGAAGCAGTGGCAGGAGGCCAGAAGGGCAGCTGGTGGGGCAAGCAGATGACAGGAGCACCACAAAGGTGGCATGGCCTCAGGCTCAATGAGTGGAGTCATCAGGGTGATGTGTCTGGGTCCTCACTGACTGTACAGAGCTGTAAGTGGGGTTTTTAAAGTGGGGTACGGAGAAACTTTGAGTAGGTGAATGGGACACTTAGGCTATGTATACACTGGTGGGTTCTTGCACAAGAACGGCTGTTCTTCTGCAGATCGTTCACACTGCCTGCCTGCTCTTGCGCAAGGGGATTTACAGTTAAGCGTCATAAGAGAGGGCTTCTTGCGCAAGAGCTATGCTCTTTTCTAACAAGTGTAAGCCCTCTTGTGCAAGAGCTCTTGCACAAAAGGGCAGTGTGGACGCTCGGCAGGGGTTTCTTGCACAAGAAAGCCCTATGGCTAAAATGGGCATCGGAGCTTTCTTGCGCAAGAGAGTGTCCACACTGCCATGGATGCTCTTGCGCAAAAGCACATGGCAGTGTGGATGTGTTCTTGAGCAGGAACCCACCAATGTAGACATAGCCTTACATTATTGGACTAGTGAGCCTGAGAGGCAAAGGACATTGCTCAATCCATTTGAGCTGGGATGGTTACTCGTGGGGGGTTATGAACTCCCCAAGTTAAAGCCATGTGACCTCTCTCTCTCTTTCATTAAAAGTTTCTTTTCTACACTAAGACTCTGTGCTTGCAAGTGGGGAAGCATTGCCTCTCAGAGGCGCCCAAGGGTGTGTGAATTTCCCAGGTTACTGGGTAGGGGGCTCAAGCTGGTTCTCTGTGAGATGGATGAAAAGGGACCTGTAAATATTGAATCTGGCCTTGGCCGCTGCCTATGCTACCTGGCAGAAGGGTTACACTGGTGAGGACAAATCTAGATTATTGTGCTCAGTTCTGGACTCCCCACTACAGAAAAAATATGGATACATTAGAGAAAGTCCAGGGGAGAGCAACAAAAAGGATGAGGGGGCTGTTTCACATGCTGAGTGTTTTGGTCTTATTTAGTCTGCAGAAGAGAAGAGTGAGGGGGGATTGGATAGCAACCTTCAACTTCCGGAAGGAAAGTTCCAAAGAGGATGGAGAGAGGCTGTTCTCAGTGGTGACAGATGAGAGAACGAGGAGCAAAGGTCTCAAATTGCAGTGCGGGAGGTCAAGGTTGGACATTAGGAAAAACTATTTTAAAAAAATCCTATTTCATTAGTAGGGTGGTGAAGCACTCAAATGGGTTAACTAAGGAGGTGGTGGATTCTCCTGTTTTGACAAAGCCCTGGCTGGGATGATTTGGCTGGGATTGGGCCTGCTTTTCAGACTCAACCCCACACATCAGGTACTTTCAGGAAGAAATTCTGACTAGTTTTGGGGTGGTTATTCTTGCAAGGCTGAATAGGGTGGGTGCTGTTAGATAGGCACTGATGTTGGGTCTGTCTACATAGCAGGTGATAGATGAGCACAAATGATATTTACAGATATCCCAAAAGTTCTGGGGTTTCTTGCACTTTCCTGATAGGACCAGAACCCCAACACAACCTGGTGGGTCTGTGCTACAGGAGGGAAGACTCAGCCCTACCCCACCCCCTGGGGTTACTAAGGAGACATTCTGTGACACCAGGCTTCCCAAAAGGGTTTGGGCCCCTCACGCAGTCACAGAAGGATTGAAGAACAGACTCCCACATGTCAACAGGCAGTTTGTGTCTCACTTTCCATCAGGCTTTGTCAAAGACCCCTGTGATTGAAAGACTGAGAAAACCCCTCCCTTTCACAGCACATGAGCACTACGTGAGCCACACGAGGAGCAGAGGGGCCCAGGCCATGGTGGATCCAGATGAACTCGGCTTCCAGAGCCAAACAGGTCTGTGGCTGGGATCCTTTGATTCTCTCTTAAACACCCCAGAGCTGGAGACTGGCTCCTTCATGCAACTCTGCTCCCTGTTCATTGGCTGCTGCTGGTTCCTCCCTCCACTCAGAGACAGCTACTGACAGGCCTGCAAGTTGTTTTGTTTTCCAGTTGCAAGGAAAACTTGGCTGGGATGATTTACTTGGGGTTGGTCCTGCTTTTAGCAGATGGTTGGTTTAACTATTTTGAGTAATTTTGTAGGATCTGCAAATTTCACTACCTCGCTATTCACCCCCTTTTCAAGAACATTTATAAGATAAATAAAAGTGACACAAATGCAAATCCCAGCAGCACAACACTCATTCCTACCCTTTCCCCACCCTATCTTTTAAGTAAGAACCCAGCATTGGTTTCAAAGTAAGTGGAGTACTCAGCAATGGTTTCAATACTCTGTAAAACTCAGGGTGTGAGTCTCAATGCACTGGGGCACGGAGTCGTGTCTGCAAACCGGTGGGCCTGTGCTAGTGTAGCTAGACAGGAACCCCCCCTTGCAACATCCATCTTGCTTGCCTTTCTGAGGTGCGTGGAGCATACAGGGCATAGAAAGCAATAAAATCAGCATAGTCTCTGATGCCTTGACAGAAGGCCTGGATATGCTGGCTGCTGTGACCCTGGATGGCTGTAAACAGAGATACGCCAATTGCTGACCTCGAGGCTGCGAGAACTGCCTTAGCTGGCACCTATATTGATACGAACACACAGCTGTCCTCGGGGGGGGAGGGGGGAGAAATGGCCCGCTGAGCAAAGAATGTCCAGTACTCCCACTCTCTTACAAGTGTAAATTAAGTTCACAACTCCCTTGTAAGAGCTGGCGTCACAAAGACGAACCAGCACCATTTGGCGCCATAGATAAGGAAGAGAATACGTGACCCCACAGGTATAAAGATGGGTCCAGCACCACACTCAGTTTGAGTGTCAATCTACCATCTGCCTGCTGGTCGGGTTAGGTAATTGCCTCCCGAGGTTCCATGGGGACGCCCACCTCGTATTCATCTTTCCGAGGAATTGAGAGACTGATCCTGGCCTGACACGCTGGAATCGAGAGACGCAGAAGGGGGTAAAAATTGTACCCGTATGTGTTCTTTTGTTTTAGTGCATGCATAGAATAGAGCTCTTTAAAGATTAAGCTGTCACTTGGTACCATTATTTTCTATCTCCTTTTTCCTCTGTAGCCATTTTAAGATCTGAATTTGCTAGCAGTTAAGAAAGTAGAGCAATAGCCATTGTAACCACATGCTTTTTATAAGCCCCTTTAATAAACCTGTAACTGTTTAAGCTTTAACCTGACTCCTCCTGTTGCTGTAACAGAACCAAACACAATTAAAGAACTCCAGCTGGTCATAGGGGCAGACGCAGTAAGAGCTGGGCATTTGGATCGTGTTGCCTCCACAGAACAGATCCTTTGGGGCATCCGTCGGCCTTCCCTAGGCCGCCCGCTGTGAAGGGACCCCGGTCCTAGCAGCTAAAGACACGGATGTAAAAGCTCTCCCTGCAAACTTTTGGGGCTCCCGTCAGCCTCTGGCTGCCCGCTGCGAAGGGACCCCCGTCCTAGTGGTTAAAGACTCGGGTGTATAACACACACACACACCACGCACTGCCCTGACCATCGGCTGACAGCTAGGGGAGGGAAGACTAAGTCCTAACTGATCCCACTGGTGACTAAGGAGACATTCTGAGATACCAGGCTGCCCAGAAGGATTTGGGCCCCTCACACAGTTATAGGAGTTTTGAATAACAGATACCCTCATGTGAACAGGTAGTTAGTGTCTCACTTCCCTATCAGACTGTGTCACTGTGTGTGAGCTATTGTCTTTGTCCCAAACCGAACAGTAATAATTAGCCTCGTCCTGCGCCTGGACCCCACTGATGGTTAACGTGGCTGTTTTGCCAGAGCTGGCACCAGAAAATCGCTCAGGGATTCCGGAGGGTCTCTCACTATCCTTATATATGACGAGTTGCGGGGCATGCCCAGGTTTCTGCTGGTACCAGTGCACATAGTATTTGTCAAACTTTTCTCCTGTGCAGGTGAGCTGAGCATTTTGCCCTGGAGACACAGACTCTGAAGGCGGCTGGGTCAGCACATACTCGGCGAGTGAACCTGCAAGAGAAGGAGAATATCCAGGGTAAAATCATTATGATTAGAGCTCTCTGCCAGCAGCTTGGGAAACCACTGGGAGAAATTACTTTCAAATCAAAGGCCCCTGGATTAAAAGACTGAGAAAAGCCCCCCACCCCACCCACCTTCACAGCACCTGAGCAGTAAGTGAGCAACATGAGGAGCAGAGGGGCCCAGGCCATGGTGGATCCAGATGAGCTCGATTCCCTGAGCCAAACAGGTCTGTGGCTGGGATCCTTTGATTCTCTCTTAAAGACACCAGAGCTGGAGACTGGCTCCTTCATGCAAATCTGCTCCCTGTTCATTGGCTGCTGCTGGCTGACAGGCCTGCAACTTGTTTCATTTTCCAGTTGCAAGGAAAACTTGGCTGGGATAATTTAGTTGGTGTTGGTCCTGCTTTTACCAGCGGATTGGACTTTATGACCTCATCAGACATACAATTCTGTGAGTATGAAAAATAAAGCTCATTGTGGGAGCGAGGGGCTCCGGAAGCACTATATCTGCTCAGACCTTTACTGGTTAGAGCACTGCCTCCAGGGTGAGGAGTCTCGAACGTTGGCTCAGCACAGTCAAGCAAGCTGGGTTTCTGTCATAGTCCAGAACTGTTTACAGCTCCCGGAGACCCTAGCTAGTTTGTGGCTGTGTCCTTGGTGGGATGGCAGCTGGGACAGGCTGGCACTGCAGGTTATGCAGGTGTCTCTGAGACCTGTTGCAGGTGTGGTCTCATGGTTGCTGGGATTAGGTGTTGGCAGATGCCGGGAAGCGGACAATATGGCTGCCACTGGGAGGTAATGAGGCCATGGGAAGGTGCTGTGAGGCACGCACTGCTGGGGGTGAGTGCTGACCGCTCCTGCACTGCCCACTACTCTAGAGACGCTGCTCCTGCTGGGTGCTCCTGCTGGGTGGTTATGGGGCCGTGGGAAGTTTCTGTGAGGGATGCACTGCTGCGTGGTGGTGGTGGTGGGGGAGGGGGTTGCTGACCCCTCCTGGGCTGCCCCCTGTTCCTGAGACACACACCCAGAGATAGCAAAGAACACGTCACAGATGCTATGAGCCATGTGGGGGCTGGTGCCTAAGGCAGCTGGCTCCTGACAGCTTTCAGTGGCTGCTCCCTGCACAAGGCCAGGGTGTGTGTGTGGTGGGGGGGAGGAAGGAGAAGGAAGCAGAAGGAGGGACAAAACTTCTGTTCCTCTCCCCTCAGCTCCCTCCCCCAGGGTTGGGTTTTGGTGAACTTGTGGTGCCCATCCAGCCACAGCAAGCAGGATGCCAGTGTGAACAGCCCTGCCCCAGAGAGGGGTGCAGAGAGGGGAGTGGGGTGCATGGGGAGTGGGACTCCAAAGCGCACAGTGCTCTGAGGTCACATGACAATAGCGAAAGCTGGTGGGGGGTGAAAAGCCCCAAAGCCCAGGGACGTCTCCAGCCCAGTGCACTGCTGCAGACTCCCAGCACCAGTGTTGGACAGGGGAGCAGCTCCCCCTGCTGGTCAGTCCTTGCCGCCTTTCACAGGCGCTTAGACCCCTGCTCATTGTGCTTGTCCGAACACTACCCCCACTGACTGTCCCACAGCTGCAGGTGCCACCTCTGCACAGCTGTTTCCAGCCTTCCCGCTGTTCCTTTCAGGGCGTTCTTCTCTGGAGTGATCAGGTCCCCAGCCTGCTCACAGCTGTGGAAGGGATTCCCCCAGCATATGGGCACTGGCACCTGCCTAGAAAGGAGGGAAGCCACCTCCCCCCACCTCACAGGTGTTAGTTTGGCTGCCTCTCTCCCTCACACCAGTGTCCCTTTTGTGACACCAGCATCAGCCCTTTGTGAGCCATGGCTGAGGTATGGCCCTTGCAGGCCGGGTCCCTGGTAGAGGGGCAATCAGTGCTATGCAGTCTGGGTCTATACTGAGGAGTTTTATTTCCTGGTTCTCTCAGGAATCTCAGCCCAACACTTTGCAGGGTGCCAGGAAACAACGCTGTTTCCAGAACTGACTCTGGTCAGAGCCTGGGCAGACAGCAAACTCTCGTGCGTTTCCCCTTGCCTTGTAGAGCCAACACCTGACACAAACACTTCTTCCCAGGCTAAAAAGTTGCTCTCACACACTATGAAGAACAGCTTGAGAGATCTGTGTCAGAGCCCCAGCTGGGCTGAGAGAAGGCAGGTTGACAGTCCGAGGCCAGTGAGCCATGCAGATGTAAAAGGGGATGTTGTATGAGGCTCAACAGGAGCTGCAGCTCCCCTCACTTCCCCTGCTCCCCAGCAGGTGTGACTGTGAAGAGAGAATTGTATCAGGCATGAAAACATCTGGAAGATCAGTTGGGTGGCCCCTGTCCCTCCCTTAGTGATTCCTGGGGGTGCTCAGCCAGGGCTCTGATTCCTTTACAGTCTGATCCACCCAGCTCCATTGCCTGAGAGAGACTGGCCTGGAGGAAGGGAAGAGATGGTTCAGCCTAACCGCAGTGGTGACAGTCTGAGGGGGGCAAGGGCCATAAAGGGCTGTCTCTGCCCGTGTCAGAGACAGACAATCTGAGGCCTTGAGCAAGCTACTGTATCCACCAACACTGTATCATGGACTCAGCCACAGAGTGCAGCCCTGCTGCTCCTCACCTTGTCAGGGCCAGGGCCACCAGCACATGAGGGAGCACAGCAAGTGGATTCCATCCGGTGTAGAATGGGAGTCCCAGCTCTCTGGCCCAGTGCACCTGTCACCAGCTCTCTCTCCCTGAAGCAGGAGGGCTCAGTGCTCACCCAGCCAGGCAGAGGGCTCTTTGTGGGGTTGCCTGCTGACGCCTTCCCAGCAGACCCTTGTTGGGACAGCATCAGTAACTCTGCCCTCAAACTGCTGGGAGGTGCTATTGGGGAGCTGCAGAGATGACTAAGGGGGTTCACACCTCCTCTCACTGTTGTTTCAGGCTCTCTGCTCATTCAGGCAGGCTCTGTAACACCCAGATCTCAGTGCTCAGGTTTTTATTACATCATCATAGTGAGAGATTTTTCTAAAGATGGGATTTTGACCTCAGCATTGTACCAGGAACCTGGGACGCTCGGCAGAGGCTGAGAGAGACAGTGACATCAACTGGCCTTGAGGCTACCTTACAGGTGTGAGGAGGTGAAATTTACCCCAAAGACCAACTGTTTGTCATATGTGTGACAGGAAGCAGGAGGAGAACTGAATTCTGCAAGTTGTTCACTTCCCCTCACAGCCCAGAAGGACAAAGAAGTTTTTGTACTACTTCCTCATCTGACAGTGTCACTGTGACAAGCACTGCTGTGCCACACAGCACAGTAATAGTCAGCCTCATCCTCCGCCAGGGCCCCAGAAATGGTCAAATAGCCGGTGTTGCTGGATGTGTCCTTGGAACCAGAAAACCGGGCAGGGACCCCGGAGCCCTGGTGTTTGTCAGAATCAGACTTGTATCTCAGCAGGTATCGTGGGGAATTCCCTGGTTTCTGTTGATACCAGTACACGTTGTAGCCACTGATGCTGGTCCCACTGCTCATGGTGCAGGAGAGTTTCACGGTGTTTCCTGGGGACACTGATGCTGAGGGCGGCTGAGTCAGCACATTCTGGGAGCTGGATCCTGGGAAAAATGGTAAAAAATCTGTCAAACCCTCCTTGCCATTCCCCAGCCACCAGTGAGTCAGTTTGTGCCTCCGGCTTCAGCAATCATTTCAATAGGTATTTAATCTGCCCTCCCTGTGCTCACCTGTGCAGCACGTCCCCAGCAGGACAATGAGGGGAGCCCAGAGCATGGTGAGGAGATCTCAGGCCCTTGGAGCCCTGCGAGACAGGGTGACTATCCCCTCCAAGAGCAGCCTGCTGGTGTTGGGAAAGACTGGTCACACTGAGCCGTAGAATTCCTGGCCCTTATATCAGTATTCATGAGTGAGGAGCAGCTAAGCTCCTCCTTTATGATAATCTGCTCGTGTCCTATTGGGCCCTGCCATCACCTGAGAGAGTCATGTGAGCGGGACAGTCTGCTTTGGGCGATGATCTTCTACTTTGTAAGGGCTCGTTTCCAGTTCCAGTGAGGTTGTTGTTAACGAATGAGGTTTTGTTTCTGCTGTGCTACCGAGACTTAACATGCTCCAAAGGGTTAACAGCCCATGGACACACCTCATAGCCATAGAGTCCAAGAGCTGAAGCTAGTTTGGCTTCCCCAGAACAGGACTTTGTCAGTTCCCTTGTACTGACCTG
This sequence comes from Pelochelys cantorii, assembly GCA_032595735.1. Taxonomy (NCBI): domain Eukaryota; kingdom Metazoa; phylum Chordata; order Testudines; family Trionychidae; genus Pelochelys; species Pelochelys cantorii. The sequence continues at coordinate 12,184,913 of CM064342.1, read as the reverse complement.
GAGAACAAAATTTGCTTCTGGGTTCTTCACTGGGGCAGACGAATGAACAACACAGCGGAATGGCTGGCAGCACTTGTATGTACCCGCCTACCTGCCTTGGGCAGCCTGTTCCTAGCTGTGCTTCAGACCGACCCAAAGGAAGAAGAGACCCCCATGTGATCATGCAGCTTGATCACCATGTAAAAGCCACAAGGCATTCCTTTTGCAACCAGCACATCTCTTAAAAACATCCCTTCTGAAATTAAATGATGCCAGTGGTGGAGAATCCATCATGACCTGCTGTAATTTGCATCCTTGCTGTACCCTCACTCTCATGTTAAGCATTCACACCATAGTTCCAGTTTGGATTTTCTAGTTCTAACTTCTAGCCATTGGATGTGGCCAGCATCTAGCACTGCACAGGTACCTGATGAACCCGGGTGCTTTGGGTGAGCAAACAACCCCCTGTGGGTGGAAAAGTTCAGCAGAAAATGCATGTGGATCCCGTGTTGCTTGGAATTTTCCTATCTTGTACAGAGTGAACTTTCTGATGGGCACAACTGCGGATGTGATATGTAACATGGAGTGATGTGTGACACAGTGCTGATCTGCAACAGAGAGTGATGTGTGGCAGCCAGTGATGTGTGAGAGAGGCAATGTCCAACACGGAGTGATGTGTGGCAGCCAGTGATGTGCGACACGAAGGTGATGAGTAACACTGAGGCTATATCTACTCTGCAGGCTTCTTGTGCAAGAACAGCCATTCTTGCACAAAAACTTACGGAGTGTCTACACTGCATGTGCATTCTTGTGCAAGTAAATTTACAGTAAAGCATCTGAGCAGAGGGCTTCTTGCACAAGAGTTATTCCTCTGCCCATGAGGAATAAGCCCTCTTGCACAAGAGCTCTTGCGCAAGAAGGCAGTGTGGACGGTCAACAGGGGTTTCTTGCGCAAGAAACGCCTATGGCTAAAATGGCCATCAGAGCTTTCTTGTGCAAGAGAGCATCATAAGAACGGCCATATTGGGTCACAGCAAAGGTCCATCCAGCCCAGTACCCTGTCTGCCGACAGTGGCCAATGCCAGGTGTCCCAGAGGGAGTGAATCGAATAGGTAATGATCAAGCAATCTCTCTCCTGCCTTCCATCTTCACTCTCTGACAAACAGAGGCTAGGGACACCATTTCTTACCATACTGCCTAATAGCCATTTCTGGATTTAACCTCCATGAATTTATCTAGTTCTCTTTTAAACCCTGTTATAGTCCTAGCCTTCACAACCTCCTCAGGCAAGGAGTTCCACAGATTGACTGTGTGCTGTGTGAAGAAGAACTTCCTTTTATTTGTTTTAAACCTGCTGCCCATTAGTTTCATTTGGTGGCCCCTAGTTCTCATATTATGGGAACAAGTAAATAACTTTTCCTTATTCACTTTCTCCACACCACTCATGATTTTATAGACCTCTATCATATCCCCCCTTAGTCTCCTCTTTTCCAAGCTGAAAAGTCCCAGCTCTCCTCATATGGGACTTGTTCCAAACCCCTAATCATTTTAGTTGCCCTTCTCTGAACCTTTTCTAATGCCAGTATATCTTTTCTGAGATGAGGACACCACATCTGTACACAATATTCAAGATGTGGGTGTACCATGGATTTATATAAGGGCAATAAGATACTCTCTGTCTTATTCTCTATCCCTTTTTTAATGATTCCTAATTTCCTGTTTCCCTGCACACTGCGTGGACATCTTCAGAGAACTATCCTTGATGACTCCATGATCTCTTTCTTGAGTAGTTGTAGCTAAATTAGCCCCCATCATATTATTTGTATAGTTGGGGTTATTTTTTCCAATGTGCATTACTTTACAATTATCCACATTAAATTTCATTTGCCATTTTGTTGCCCAGTCACTTAGTTTGATGAGATCTTTTCGAAGTTCTTCACAGTCTGCTTTGGTCTTAACTACCCTGCAAACTTTGACACCTCACTATTTACCCCTTTCTCCAGATCATTTATGAGTAAGTTGAATAGGATTGGTCCTAGGATTGACCCTTGGGGAACACCACTGACCCTTGGGAAACTAAAGGAATTCTGAAGCAAATAATTCATTTAGTTTCTCCGCAATTACTTCGTCATCTTTAAGTGTTCCTTTTGTATCTCGATTGTCCAGGGGCCCCACTGGTTGTTTAGCAGGCTTCCTGCTTCTGATGTACTTACAAAACATTTTGTTATTACCTTTTGAGTTTTGGGCTAGCCATTCTTCAAACTCCTTTTTGGCTTTTCTTATTACAGTTTTATATTTAATTTGGCAATGTTTATGCTCCTTTCTATTTACCTCACTAGGATTTGACTTCCACTTTTTAAAAGATGTCTTTTTATCTCTCACTGCTTCTTTTACATGGTTGTTAAGCCACGGTGGCTCTTTTTTAGTTCTTCTACTATGTTCTTTTAATTTGGGGTATACATTTAAGTTGGGCCTCTATTATGGTGTCTTTGAAAAGTGTCCGTTCAGCTTGCAGGGATTTTACTTTAGTCACTCTACCTTTTAATTTCTGTTTAACTAACCTCCTCATTTTTGCATAGTTCCCCTTTTTGAAATTAAATGACACACTGTTGGGCTTCTGAGGTGTTCTTCCCACCCCAGGAATGTTAAATGTTATTATATTATGGTCACTATTTCCAAGCTGTCCTGTTATAGTTACCTCTTGGACCAGATCCTGCGTGCCACTCAGGGCTAAATTGAGAATTGCCTCTCCCCTTGTAGGTTCCTGTACCAGCTGCTCCAAGAAGCAGTCCTTTAAGGTATCAAGAAATTTTGTCTCTGCATCTCGTTCTGAGGTGACGTACCCAGTCAATATGGGGAATAGTTGAAATCCCCCACTATTATTGAGTTCTCTATTTTGATAGCCTCTCTAATCTCCCTTAGCATTTCATAGTCACTATTACTGTCCTGGTCAAGTGGTCAAGAATAGATCCCTACTGTTATATTCTTATTAGAGCAGGGAATTACTATCCATAGCGATTCTATGGAACATGTTGATTCATTTAAGATTTTTGCTTCATTTGATTCTAAATTTTCTTTCACATATAGTGCCACTCCCCCACCCGCATGACCTGTTCTGTCCTTCCGATATATTTTGGACCCCGGAATGATTGTGTCCCATTGATTGTCCTCACTCCACCAGGTTTCTGTGATGCCTATTATATCAGTATCCTCCTTTAACACAAGGTACTCTAGTTCATCTATCTTATTTTTTAGACTTCTAGCATTTGTGTATAAGAACTTTAAAAACTTGTCACTGTTTATTTGTCTGCCCATTTCTGATATGTCAGATTCTTTTTTATGTGAATATTTTTCATCTGATCTGGCCCATACTTTATCCTCTTCCATCTTGTCCTTCTGACAAAAACCTAGAGAATCTCTATCAATAGACTTTCCTCTAAGAGACATCTCTGTCTAATTCACGTGCTCCTCTGCACCAATCAGCTTTCCCCCATCTCTTAGTTTAAAAACTGCTCTGCGAGCTTTTTAATATTAAGTGCCAGCAGTCTGGATCCACTTTGGTTTAGGGGGAGCCCATCCTTCCTGTATAGGCTTCACTATCCCAAAATTTTCCCGGTTCCTTATAAAGCTAAACCCCTCCTCCCTACACCATCGTCTCATCCACGCATTGAGACTCTGAAGCTCTGCCTGCCTACCTGGCCCTGCAGGTGGAACTGGAAGCATTTCTGAGAATGTCACCATAGAGGTCCTGGATTTCAGTCTCTTTCCTAGCAACCTAAATTTGGCCTCCAGGACGTCTCTGCTACCCTTCCCTATGCCACTGGTACCTACATGTACCACGACCACCGGCTCCTCCCCAGCACTACACATAAGTCTATCTATATGCCTGGAGAGATTTGCAACCTTCACACCAGGCAGGCAAGTCACCATATGGTTCTCCCGGTTATCGCAAACCCAGCTATCTACATTTCTAATGATCGAATCTCCCATTACTAACAACTGCCTTTTCCTACTGACTGGAGTTCCCTTCCCTGGAGAGGTAACCTCAGTGTGGGAGGATACCCCAACATCTGGAAAGAGGGTCCCAACTATGGGAAGGTTTCCCTCTGCTCCTGTTGACTGCTCTCCTTCCCTGAGCCTTTCATCCTCCTTAACAGCGCTGGGGCTGTCTGACCAGAGGTGGGACAATTCTACAATATCCAGGAAAGCCTCATCTATGTACCTCTCTCTCTGCCTCCCTCAGCTCCTCCAGTTCAGCCACTCTGGCTTTCAAAGCCCGTACGCGGTCTCTGAGAGCCAGGAGCTCCTTGCACTGAATGCACACATATGCCACCCGCCCGTAGGGCAGGTAATCATAGATACTACACTGAGTGCAATAAACAAGAGAGCCCCCACTCTGCTGCTGGGCTTCTGCCTGCATTCTCTCCTACAGCTACCTAGGTTATTGATAGGGTTTCTAGTTAAATCAGGAAGTTTTGATTAAAACCTTTAAACTATCGAGAATGGCAAGTGTACCTTGGCCCCTTCCCACTCTCCCTCCAAACTCCTTCTCGAAACTCCCTGTTTGCTGCTCCTGTTCACAAAGCTCCCTGGTCGCTGACTCACTGTTTTAGAAAGCCCTGGCTTTCCTGACAGCCCCACCCCCTGACTAAGGCTGACAGAGTGCGTCAGAGTGGTGATTTGTGCTAGGTCAACACTGCAGGCTTTTTGTGCAAAAGGTCTTGCGCAATAGTGTGTCCACACTGCCATGTTCTTTTTGCAAGAGATGTGCTCTTGCACAAGAGCATCCATGGCAGCGTAGATGCTCTCTTGTGCAAGAAAGTTCTAATGCCATTTTAGCCATAGGGGTTTCTTGCTCAAGAAACCCCTTTTGCCCGTCCACACTGCCTTCTTGCGCAAGAGGGCTTATTCCTCGTTGGGAGAGGAATAACTCTTGCGCAAGAACCCTCTTTTCTGACACTTTACTATAAATTTACTTGCGCAAGAACACGCGTGCAGTGTAAACACTCTGCAAGTTTTTGTGCAAGAATGGACATTCTTGCGCAAAAAGCCTGCAGCGTAGACGTAGCCTAAGTGTCACAAGTCACCACTATGTCGCACATCACTCCATGCTGCAAATCCCTCTGTGTTACTCATCACCTTCGTGTCACACATCACTGACTGCCGCACATCATTTGCTGCAGATCACATCCACACTGAGGTGTTGTGCGACACGGTGTGATGTGCGACACAGAGGTGATGTGTAACATGGAGATCCCTTGTGGGGCTTAAAGAGAAGCTGCGCGACTGCTGTGGGGAACTTAGAGTAGCTCCCATTTTACTGTCACTGTGTCGGTTACATGGGACTTGTTTTCCTTCACCCTTGTTTCCAGGGTCACTGATGTTCCAGCCATAGAGCAGCAGTGCACACTCTGCCATCACAGTCCAATGCCTTCACCCTCCTGGTACCATGACAAACACCCATCCTTTCCCTTGTGTCCCTGGCAGCCTGGAAGGCTCCGTGCATGCAGAGCACACAGCCGGTCCCTGCAGATTCATGTCAGAAATCTGCTCTTTTTTTGAAGATCTCCAGGTCCAGTGTCATTTCTGCTTGTGCCGTGGGCTTGGTTGTTCACAGGCTTTGGTCCCTGTTCACAAGGAAATGGCTGTGCCTAGTGTACAGCTACAATGCTCCTGGAAGGAGGGCCCCATGGCAGCAACCAGACTAAGGAGCTGAACCGCATAACACTCATAGGGCCGGTTACTATTCCCATTGCAGTGCCAGTGCCCAGCACTCAACACGAACCAGCTGGTGACACCAAATATCCTAGAGACACCAACCGATCCCCTCTTCCTGTGCTGGGTGACCTAGTCACACACTGGGGAGAAAGAACGGCTCAGGCGCTGACTGACAGCGTCAAGGTTTGTCTCTAGCACTTCATTTAGGTAACTGGCATTTCATCTGGGTATCAGAGAAGCAGACGCTGGGCTGCTGCCCTGAGGCCTGCTGGACCATTGGTTAAACCCTGCACTTTATTGCACCAGCTAAGCGGTGTGGAGCTGACACCTCTCCCAGCACAAGGTTTGGGCCTGTCCCTTGCTGAGAGACACTGGTATTGCCTGTGTGGGGCAGGCAAAGGCAGAGAAAGGGGCAGAGCTCTGGGCTGAGGGAATAAAGTCACTGCCCAGATACCTCAAGTTGCTCAGGAGATAACACGGGGGGGCAGGACAAACTGTGACCCTGCAAGAGTAAAGTGTTTGGTGTTTATGTTACTAGTGTCCCAAATCCCTTGGGCTACTGAACAAGCTGCGTGAGTGGCCTCCTCCCTCTGGGTGGGCCTCAAGATTGTTGTAACCAAGAGCATCCCCACCTCACGGACAAAACTCAACAGAATCTGGCAACACTGAGGCTATGTCTACACTCGCGGTTTCTTGCGCAAGTACGGCCGTTCTTGCGCAAGAATCTGCAGAGCGTCCACACTGCCTACCCGTTCTTGTGCAAGGAAATTTACAGTATGGCGTGGTAAGAAAGAGCTCCTTGCGCAAGAGCTACGCTCTTTTTTAACAGGTGTAAGCCCTCTTGCGCAGGAGCTCTTGCACAAGAGGGCAGTGTGGACGCTTGGTAGGGATTTCTTGTGCAAGAGAGCCCTATGGCTAAAATGGCCCTCAGAGCTTTCTTGCGCAAAAGCACAGCGCGCACATGGCAGTGTGGACGTTTTCTTGCACAAGACTTCTTGCACAAGAACACTTGCGCAAGATGTTCTTGCGCAAGAAGCCACCAGTGTAGACAAAGCCTGAGTGTGAGTTACAGCAAACACAATGTCTTGTGAGCTCCTCATAGCACCCCGGTGGGACACAGATCACCCACCCCTGCTGTAGAGCTTGTCTGCATAGACCTGGTGGGGCTTCACAGACCAGTTACACACCCATGGGAGCCACAGGAAGAGTGGACTAAGCACAGCTATGCACTGGGAAAAGTGAGGAGTGGAGACAGTGACCTTCCAAGCCCCTCACAACCCTCCAGCCCCACGGCTGGGAGATACACTGGGACTGGGGGAATTTAGTGAGTGGTCGTAGGGGCCACTTTAGTCTTACAATAGTATGTAATTCCCTGCAAGCAAACAAATGTCAAATACCACCTTTTGGCACATGTCTGCTATTCAATACCACAGACAGCCACCTGACTGCCATGGAAACAGTTTTTAAAATGAGCTCTGCTCACACATCCCTAGGGCAATGTGGGGGTAAAAATAAAGTCTGGGTAAAGAGAGGGACCTTGCTCTGTGACTCATGGTCTGCAGGACCAACCATGGCTGGAGCAGCAAATGCCAACACTGGAAATTTCCCACAGAAAACACTCTTCCCTCTGTGCCCAGGCTCAGAAATGCACAGCACAGTGAATCTGCGGACTCCAGCATTCACAGCCATGCACAGACAGTGAGGCTCTTTCATGGGGATTCAGGACCAAAATGGACTGGGTTTTAAAGCATGTGTTTCTAATGCACTTGGGAATTCTGAAGTTTTCCAAGCAGAGCCACTGAGTCACCCACCCAGCCAGTCACTGTAATTCTGCTGCTGATGAGAATCTGCAGTCCTCCTGCAATGGTTGTAGTGAATCTGGTTATATTCACTAATGCGCACACTGCAGGGTTTGGGAGAACTGGGAGAAATTGCAGAGAGTAGGAGAACATGAGAAACCAGCATTCCTGTTATTGATAGCTTTGCTTCCTTCTGAGATGTAAAGAGCACAAAGGAAAATGAAGGAACTTCATCTTACAAATACAACACAGTCACTGATAAACTCTGTCCAGTGACGTCTTTGAATCAAGTTTTCATTCTCCATCTGTTTGTACTTGTCTGTTGGCTTTGAGAATTCATGGGCCACTGAGATGAATGTGACAGTTTACACTTCCTTGGGGAGGCTTTTGCAGGCTGTTACTCACAGTCTCAGGCAACATTATACCCAGCCACATGCACACTTTTTTTTTCTGAAGCCTGAGGAAGGGCTAGAGAATGTATATGTACTACATTAAAAATCAGAATGTGCACAGACAGGTTTATTCAGGAGAAAAATATTGCGGTGACATTTCAGTCCAGTTCAGTGATCTTTGAACCTTGGTAAGGATAGAAACCAAACTTCACGTCATGAACTTCCCAGCAGAGCACAGGCCACAGGAGTGAAGAGGAAGATTTTTTCTTGTTCCACTGCTATATCACAGGGCACAATGACAGCATCTTTGTCTTAGGAACCCCACAGATAGCTAAGTACAGTATACGTGTTACTGGGTATTTTCTGGTACCCACAGGCAGAAGCAGGGACTCCAGAAGTGCCCTGTTTTTTCTCAGAATCTGAGAGGTAACTAATGTGCCCTGAAGAACCCCTGAGTTCCTGCTGGGACTAGTGTTCACTGTGGACTTTGAAGATGGTCCCACTGTTCACCGTGCAGGGGGGTTTTACAGTGTTTCCAGGAGAGTCAGGTAGTGAGGACCTCTGAGTCTTCAGGTCTGTGGGAAATGCCAGACATGCACTAGAAAGTCTTTCATGCTCATCATCCATAACCCCCAACAGATTATCACCTACGGAATGCACAGTCACTCAGGGAAAGTATGTACACCAGGGATAAATTTTTAGATTCCATCAGAGTTGTGCTCACAAAAAAACCTGCCCTAGACTCGAAAGGTGGCTGAGAGGGTGCGGCCATATCTTTTACTGCACCATCTTCCCTTGGAAAGAAATGAGGCATGAAGCTACACAGAACTCACCACCTGATCTCTGTAATTCCCTGGGACACACAGGGCTACAATAATGTGCATATCCAAGGAGCTGTGAATTCTGTCATTCTCAGGGCACCATTGACAGAATCTTTCTCTGGAAGGGTTTCTGCGAATTGAAATATGCAGGTCCCTCTCCACGCCTGAAATGTTAGCCCACCAGCCATAACAAGAAACAAAATTAAGTGGCCTTTGATAATGAGGCAGTTTTTGTCTCACTTCCCCATTGGGCTGGGTCACTGTGAGTAGCACCACTCTCCCACACCTGACAGTAATAATCTGCCTCATCCTGCGCCTGGACCCCAGTGATGGTTAACGTGGCCGTGTTCCCGGAGTTGGCACCAGAGAATCGGTCAGGGATTCCGGAGGGCCTGCTGTTACTATAATATATCACAAGTACGGGGGCACTGCCAGGTTTCTGTTGGTACCACTGCACATCCTTACTCCCAATGTTGTTCCCTGAGCAGGTGAGTTGAGCGTTTTGCCCTGGAGACACAGACACTGAGGGCGGCTGAGTCAGCACGTACTGGGCCAGAGAACCTGGGAAAAGAGGAGAAAAGAGAGGGATCAATTCGCTGTTTCATTGCTGTACGGAGAGAGAGCTCACTCTGCAGGCAGCCAGCACAGGCAGCTGGGGAAGGGAAAATCTTTTTGGATTAAAATCTTTTTGGGTTACCACACCTGAGCAGTAGGTGAGCAGGGTGAGGAGCAGGGGGGCCCAGGCCATGGTGGATCCAGATGAGCTCAGTTTCCTGAGACAAATGGGTCTGTGTCTGGGACCCTCCGATTCCCCCTTAAAACACCAGCACTGGGGAATGGCCCCTTCATGCAAATCTGCTCATCACTGATTGGCTGCCCATGCCTATGACCACCCACTCTGTTAAGCAGGACCGGAACACAGGGAGGGGCAGCTGTCTGTATAAAGCCCCATTGTAACTGGGGTAAGGAGGAATGCTTTGGGTTACCCTTTGCCAGGGGACAGTAGAGACCCTGGAGCTGAGGACTCTCAGGCTGCACAACCGGCCGCACCCCTTATTTCATGGTGCAGAGCATCCACCTGCCTGCCCTTGGGGTAACAAACCAGCAGAGATTTGTTGTTCTGACCCCAACCCACAATCCCTGCAGTCACCTCCCCTGGTGTTTGGCCCTGGGTGTGAGTGGGAGGCTGGGGTGGCACTTCCAGCTGCCTCCTTTCACCTGCTCTTATGACTCTGGCCAGCCCCATTTCAGGAGAACAAGGAACTGGCTGGTCCCTGTGAGTCGTGGGGCCAGCAGGGGAGCAGGGGTCAGCTGATCATCCCCCTTCACGGGCTCCCCCAGGGCAGAGCATGAAGTGACGGGGGGAGGGAGAAGCCAGGTGGGGGTGGGGCTGCAGGTGTAGGCAGCTGCAGTGCTTCTCCCTCTCTGCCCTCAGGGTTTGGAGGTTTCATCGTGCTCTGGGGAGAGTCTCTGCTCTGGAGAATGTGGAACAGAGAGGACAGAAGGGGCTGGATGAAGAGCTGGGCCCTCAGAGCAATAGACCTCAGGGAACCTCATTCCTACAAGCCACGTGAGAGATGCCTCTACCCCAGCAGCTGCTAGCCAGTCACTGGGAACTGCAAACCGCATTGGGCATCCTGTGGGCTGCGGATGATCAGCTCCTCCTAGTGGTCAGTGTCACACACAGCCTGGGGCTCTTCCTCTGCATGGCTGTGGAACAGCGTCACTTCACAGTCAGTGTGCACAGCCCAGCTGCTCCTGGGCTGGTCCATATGACCAGGGTCTGGTCTCCTTCGGTGTGAGATGCTGGATGAGCAAGTCATCAACTGCCTCCCAGCTCTGGGGGAGATTAGTCACTATATGGGGCAGATGCAATGGCCGCGATGAGGTTTGCTCCCAATGTTGTGTTAGTGCCAAAAGTCCTGTGGGAACAGAGCAGCTGCAAACTATCTGTGCGCTGGCTGTTGGCTCTGTTCCTCCAGAAGTGGCCGCCGCCCTGCTCCGTGGGCTCTTTAGTATAAGCATTGTGTTCTAAGGGAGCCGGCTTACGATATATAAGCATATACTATGATATACAGCTGTGGTATGCGGGTGCCTGTGGTATAGATAGTATAAGCCAGCTCCTTGTGTGCACTAACTCCTGGCCCTGCTCCTGAGGAGCTGGCTGCCACCTCATGAGGCAGGCTCTGATAGTGCAGAGCCCGCACCAGCTCCCGGCTCCTGGCCCTGCTTCTGGGGAGCCGGCTGCACTGCAGGCTCTGCAGTATAAGGCTCACACTGCGTTACCTGCAGTGCAGGGTGGCAGCCGGCTCCCTGGAGCAGGCTAAACCATTGGGAGACAGCCCATGCCAGAGTTGTCATGTGCTAGCAGGGCAGACGAGTTTAACGGCAGGTGGCATCCTTTAGCTGATGCTCATCAGTTAACCCATTAAATGGTTAAACTCTTCTATCCCTATCCCATGACCATACCATATGACCCTTCATGTGACACTGCTCTGTCCCCAACCCAGAGCCCCCACACTCTTTCCCTTGCCTCCCCTTCCCTGCACTGGGGACTAGGAGCGGTACTACAGCCGAAGGAGCTGTTGGCAATTCTGCTGCTTTCCTCACCCTGCCCCTGCCAGCAGGGAAGGGAACAAAGGCCCAACTCTGGCCCTGCCTCTCCACAGAGCTGCCTCTCCTTCAGCTGCCCAGAGTGGCAGCAATGCCAGAAGAAAGGTCTGGTGGGGGAGAGAGGTGCACTGGGAGTTTTGCTCCCTTCCCAGCTGGGAGGGGCAGAGCAGGGAAAGCAGCAGAATTGCCAAATGCTCCTCTTGTTGCTGTTCTGCGCCCAGCTCCTCCACCCTCTCCCCCGACTTGTTCTCCTGTGGGGGCATGTGCAGACAGAGCTGGAGTAGAGGATGTTCTGTGGAAGGGCTGGGGCTGGTGCAGTGTCTTTCCACACACCTACCAGCTAAAAATGCATTGCTGGTACAGCATACGGCACCGTGCCGGCTTATTGCACTGCTCTTGGTAACTGTTCCAATCCTTCCCTTCTGAAACACTTCTCCTGGGAAATCCCCAGCTCTCCTTGTACCTGGGATAGGAATGCATCTGTCTCACCTATCCTCAAAATCCTGCCATGGCATCAGCAGCACTGGGCATGACCCAAACAGAATCCAAAGTGCTGTGTCTAATGGGTTAGCTGGTTTTGCTCCTTCATGCAAATCTGGAGTGTGCTCACTGGCAACTGGGAGGAGCAGTTGCAAGGGGGAGAGTCTGGCTGTATGAATTATAATCACCAAGGGCAGGCCTGTGCCATTATGACCACAGAGTGCAAGGGACAGTCAGAAAAGCTGCAGGGCAGAGGGGTGCTGACTATGGAGACCCTGGACTTTATGAAATCCATTTGATCAGAGGTTACAAACTGGCTGTAATGGCTGGGAGGTGGGAGTCTGGTCACAGCACTTTCTATCTTACTTTCTTCACAGACCACAAGGATCCCAATGAAGGAAACCCAGATAAACTGCCATAATCCAGCAGCTGGCAACCTCCCACTACCAGACACTGCCCAGCAGGAATTGCATCCCATGAGAGTGGGAGAGATACAGAGTTCCCCTGCTGCCACCAATACTTGTGAGAATGCCCTGGGAGTTACTGCTCTTTATTGGGTGGTTTCTCTAGTTCAATCAATAGATCTTTTTTCAAGAAATGATGAAGGTGACAGACAGAGAAGGGGGCCTCCCTGATATACATTGAAAGTGGAATGGAACAAAACAGGGCGGTAACTGCATCTGTAAATCAATCAATCACTCAGTTTCCACCCTGTCCCTTTGAAATGCACTTTCTTACCCTTAAAAGCAAGAAACTGATGCAAGATGGGAGAATCCTCCAGGAGCTGCCCTTGTAAAAGTGCTTCAGCCCCTTCAGTAATGGTTCCAGGAAACACCTGGACACAGTGTCATTGCTACTCCAGAAGGGTGCACGGCATCTGATGTGCAAGCGTGGGATCAACCCTTCCACTCCTCATAGGGGTATTCGGAGAATGTGCAGTAAATACGGTAAAGACTAAGTAACAACAATCTTGCTTCTGCCCTGGCTTTTAATTTGAACAGGCTGAAAAATCAAACAAGAGAATGTCAGTGAAAGCAAAATGCAGCCCCTCCCCCCACAAAGTGAAAGCCTTACCTTTCAGTAATAAGAGAAGACGAGAAGGCCAAAAGAAACAAGGGGATTCTATGGTAATGAAGTAGTAGGAAGCGGGGTGAAAGGTGTAAGGAAGAATGAGCAAGGCCATGGCCAAAAATCACCACACCTTACCCCCATGAGGTACAATAAAGGTGCTATTATTGCTCCCAAACCTGAGAGTCACCCAGAATTAAACTGACCATATCGGAAGGGGTGGTGCAGGAGGAAGAGGAAGGGAGCATTACAGGTATAATTAATTTGCTGAGAAGAGAAGAGAGAGAAGAGAAGAGGGAGGCGTGAGGTTGTGCAGAGCTAGGGGTCAGGAAAAGAAGGGGTTCTATTGGCATATAGAATGGTAGCTGGGAGACAGGACGAGGAAAACTCTGTTGGCTCATAGAGATACAGAGGTAGGCCCAACCGGCGTGAAAGGCTTCAGAATATGCTGGCTCATTGAACCCCAATTAACCCCTCACAGGGCCTGCAGATGGGACACTGGACTGTTATTTCCTGGTCTGGGAACTGAGAGGGGGAGGGGAGCTGGACCCTGCCAAAAGGGGGCAGCTGAATAACGTGTGTTGGGTGTGAGTTGGGGGGAAATGAGTCATGTGACCCACAAGCCTACGTGGCCGTTGCACAGAAGGAGATTGGGGAAATCCTCTCACTCTTGTGGAAAGGGGGATGTGCCACACTAGGGCTTGTGGGAAGCGGACATTCCTGAGGTAAAGAAGAGGGGGGTGGGGTGGGGTGGGGTGGAAGCATAGAAGGTCACTGGGCACTGAGATGAGAAGGAGCCTGCAAAGGGGAGGGTGGTTATCGAATGTAGGAAGCTGCGGTTTGGGCATCCTCACCCAGACTGAGCTGCCAGGTGAGAGGCTCCATCCATCACAGCAGGGCAGATCTCAGAGCAATAACACAGAACCAAAGGCCACAAAGGGCTTTGTTGGTCCCTTTCTATGGAGGCTGTTGGCCTCTGAATCCTCCTTCTTTCCTGGGGGCGTGCATGAAACTCCCTGAGCCACCTCTTCAGGGGTGGAACTCACTGTAGCGGCACTGAAGGCAACAGAGGAGGCTGATTTCCAGCAGGAGCAAACTTTGTCCTTGACTTGCAAACAGGGAGGGAGTGTCCGTAGGATCACATGTTGATCCAACGTTGGTTGGGAAGATTCCTGACCTGTTTAAAAATGAAACTGCCACCCCCTCTGCTGCATGTGCCCTGCAGTGGTGAGAGGGAACAATGGAAGAAGATGTCTAGTGTTGCTTTGAAGCAAGTTGTGTGTCTCAGGTCCCCAGGGAAAGAAACTGGCAGAGGCGCAGGGGAGCCATTTCAAATTTTGGTTGGGGGGTGGCTGTGCATACTGTGATGGAAGGGGGAAGAGAGTTGGAGTATGGGGGGGGCAGACTGAGGATACCTGCTTTAGCATTGTAGCCGAGCATGCTCAGTACAAACCAAGAAGAAAATTGGAGGAGGGGGCAGAGGGGGATATACCATTTACCCCCCACCCCACACACATCACACCTCTTCCTAGGGCTAGTAAGGCACTGAAAAATTCTACGATTTTTTTTAGCAGATAATTTAGCAATTAGCTGACAAGCACTGTATCCAATTCCCATATACAAGAAAGAAAAGAAAAATAAATAGACCCATTGAGGTCTAATATTAACATGGTCTGACATTTTGCGGCAAGTCACTTAAGGGAAACTGGTTAGCCTCAAAAAATAATACAGTATATATTCTCACTTTGCTACTAACTTTACAGTGAGAGAGGATCAGGACTCTTGGATTCTATCTCAGCTCTGGAAAGAATTGGGGTCTAGTGGATTGCAGCAGGGGGCAGACACATTACAGGCTTTATCTAAGATCAGAATGGCCATACTAGCTGAGACCAATGGTCCATCTAGCCCAGTGTCCTGTCTTCCAACACTGGCCAATGCCAGGTGCCTTAGAAGGCATTAACAAAAGAGGCAATGCCAGCTGCTTCAAAAGGTGTGAAGAGATGGATCACATGATCCATCTCCAGTCGCCCATTCCCAGCTTGTGGCACACAGTAGGTAGGCACACCATCCCTGCCTATTCTAGCTAGTAACCACCGATGGACGTATCCTCCTTGAAAGTATTTTGTTCTTATTGCAACCCTGTTATACTGTGGGTCTTTCCACCACATCTCCTGGCAAAGAGTTCCATAGGCTGACTGTGAAGAAATTATTTCTTTTGTTTTAAATCTGAGCATATAAATTTCATTGGGTGAATTTCTTGTGCAATGATTGTGAAGGAATAAATAACATTTCCTTATTCTATTTTCCACCCCATTCCTGATTTCCTAGCTCTCCCACCCATTAATCATTTCTTTTCAAGCTGAAAACTCCCAGTCTTGTTAATCTCAGGCAAGCCGAGGACCCTCCTGCATTGTGGCACAGATGTCAGTGCGCTGCTGGACCAGCTCATCCAGCAGCCTGGTGCGCCACTTGGCCTCTACCTCTGTCCTCTGCTGGAGGGCCCTGTTCAGGTTCTGCAGGGCCACTATGTGCTCCCTCAGCAGGTCCGTGTAGACACCTCAGTGCCTGCGTGTGCCACAGGTCCGGGATGGTGGTGGGGCGGGTGTGGTGCTCCCCTCTTGGGTAGGGGTCCAGCTGTGGAGGAAAAGAGGAGACCATCACTGTCTGTGTGCACCCCTGCTGTCCCCAAGGGCATGCCATGGCTGTCAGGGGCTTTCCTTTGGACAGGAGTCTCAGGGGTGTTACATGTGATACCTCATGTGAGTTGGGCAGTGGCCTGAAAGCCTCACAGGGGCCCCACAGTGGCAATGGGGCTAGCTGGCCCCCCACACTGCTAACCCGCCCGTGTGTGGTGACCCCTCAAAGCACTCACCTGATGTTCCCTCCCCAATGTCCACAGACACCTAGGAGGCCTCTGGGACCTGGGTCCCTGCTGCCTCCTCTTCCTCCTCCTCCTCCTGCTCCTGGTGCAGCTCTCCCGCCTCTCCTGCCTGGTCTTCCTCCCTCAGGAGGAGTCAGTCCATGGTGTGGTGGGGTAACCCAGACTCCACCACATGCAGTGGAGTCTGGGCTCCTTTACCTTGGCCCTGACTTGTGCCATGGTGCGGTGGTGATGTCCTTTGGTGGCTTGTCCCTGGGCCAGGTGCTCGTAGATGTCCGTATTCCTGTGGCGTGTCTGCAGGGCCTGCAGGACTTCTTTCTGGGACCAGAGCTCCAGCAGGTTTTTGATTTCTGGCCCTGACCAAGCTGGTGCCCACCTTTTGGTGCCCCTGGGTGGGTCCTCTTCACTGTCCCGAGAAGGGCCAGGGGGCCTTGAGGCTGGGACATGGCTGTCATGGCTGGCACGGGTGCTCTAGCTAGCTGTTGCACAGCAAGACCTGTCTGGGTGCCTGTTCCTTTAAGATGCTGAGGCCAGGAACCACAAAGGTGCTGTACATGTAAAGGCTAGACTGTCCGCCAGGGCTTCTTTCTGGAGGCCTTTTTTGTTGACAGAACTGGCTTCCTGCATCCACACACAATTTTTTCGACAGATCTCTGTCGACAAAGGCGTTCTTCCTTGTAAAACGAGGTTTACTGCTGTTGACAAAACTGTCATGTTCTGTCGACTTACTGTCGACAGAACACGGCAGTAGTGTAGATGCAAGTATAGGTTTGTCAATAAAAGGCCACTTTTGTTGACAAAACAGGGTAGTCTAGACACACCCTGTATGATGGACCAAGCCCCAGAGTGCAGCCCTGCTGCTCCTGACCTTGTCAGGGCCAGGGCCACCAACCCATGAGGGAGCACAGCAAGTGGATTCCATCTGGTGTAGAATGGGAGTCCCAGCTCTCTGGCCCAGTGCACCTGTCACCAGCTCTCTCTCCCTGCAGCAGGAGGGCTCAGTGCTCACCCAGCCAGGCACAGGACTCTGTGGGGTTGCCTGCTGACTCCTTCCCCAGCAGACCCTTGTTGGGACAGCATCAGTAACAGTGCCCTCAAACCAATGGGGGGTGCTATTGGGGAGCTGCAGAGATGACTAAGGGGATTCACACCTCTTGTCTCTGTTGTTTCAGGCTCTCGGCTCATTCAGGCAGGCTCTGTTACACCCAGATCACGGTGCTCAGGTTTTGATTACATCCTCACAGTGACAGAGATTTTTCTAAAGATGGGATTCTGACCTCAGCATTGTACCAGGAACCTGGGACGCTCGGCAGAGGCCTTGAGAGCCTGTGACACCACCTGGCCTCGAGGCGACCTTCCAGGTGTGAGGAAGTGAACTTTACCCAAAAGACCAACTGTTTGTGTGATGTGTGACAGGGGACAGGAAGAGAAATGAACTGTGCAAGTTGTTCACTTCCCCTCACAGACCTGAAGGACGAGGAATTTTTTGTGTCACTTCCCCATCTGACTGTGTCATATGACAAGCATCGCTGTACTAAACAGCTCAGTAATAGTCAGCCTCATCCTTTGCCAGGGCCCCAGAAATGGTCAAATAACCGGTGTTGCTGGACATGTTCTTGGAACCAGAAAACTGAGCAGGGACCCCAGAGCCCTGGTCTTTGTCAGAATCAGACTTGTATCTCAGCAGGTATCGTGGGGAATTCCCTGGTTTCTGCTGGTACCAGAAAACGTTGTAGCCACTGATGCTGGTCCCACTGCTCATGGTGCAGGAGAGTTTCATGGTGTTTCCTGGGGACACTGATGCTGAGGGCGGCTGAGTCAGCAGATTCTGGGAGCTGGAACCTGGGAAAAATGGTAAAAATCTGTCAAACCCTCCTTGTGCTTCCGCAGCCACCAGTGAGTCAGTTTGTGACTTGAGCTTCAGCAATAACTTCAATGGGTATTTCACCTGCCCTCCCTCTGCTCATCTGTGTAGCTCATCCCAGAAGGACAATGAGGGGAGCCCAGAGAATGGTGAGGAGATCTCAGGCCTTTGGAGCCCTGCCAGACAGGGTTACTGTCCCCTCCAAGAGCTGCCTGCTGGCGCTGGGAGAGACACTGACTGTGCTGGAGAGTTCCTGGCCCTTATATCAGTCTTCATGAGTGAGGAGCAGCTAAGCTCCTCCTTTATGCTAATCTGCTCATATCCTATTGGCAACAAACATCCCCTGAAAGAGTTATGTGAGCAGGACAATCTGCATTTGGTAATGATCTTTTACTTTATAAGGGCTCTTCTCCAGTTCTAGTGAGATGGATGTTAATGAAAGAGCTCGTGTTTCTGCTGTGCTATCGAGACTTAACAATGCTAAAAACGGTTAACTGCCCATGGACACACCTCATAGCCATAGACTCCAAGAGCTCAAGCTATTCTGGTTTCCTCAGAACAAGGTTAAGGGACGAGTTTGTGAGTTCCCTTGTACTGGCCTGGAGAACAAAATTTGCTAATGGGTTCTTCACAGGGGCAGACAAACGAATAACAGAGCGGAATGGCTGACAGGGCTTCCACCTACCCAGCTACCTGCCCTGGGCAGCCTGCTCCCAGCCTCGCGTTAGACCAACCCACTGCTTCTAAGGCAAGAAGAGACCCCAATGTGATCATCCAGCTTGACCTCCATGTAACACAGGCCCGAGAACACCTGCAAGACATTCCTGTTTGAACCAGCACATACTTTAAAAAAACCCCTTTTGACATTAAATGGTGCCCGTGATGGAGAATCCATCATTATATCCTCACTGAACCCTCACTCTCAAATTAAACATTTACACCATAATTCCAGTTTGGATTTTTCTAGTTTCATCTTCCAACCATTGGATCCGGCCAGAATCTAGCACTGCACATGTACCTGATGAACCCAGGTGTTTCAGATGAACCAAAAGCCTCCTGCAGCTGGAGAAGTTCATCAGAGAAGGGGTGTGGATCCAGTGTTGCTTTTAATTTTTCCCATTCTGAGCAGAGTGAATTTTCTTATGTGCACCAGTATAGCTCTGATATGCAACATATAGTGATGTGCAACATGAAGGTGATGAGTAACACAGAGTGATTTGCAGCATGGAGTGATGTGCGAGACAGTGGTGATTTGTGACAAGGAGTGATGTTCAAGACAGAGGTGTTGTGCGACACGGAACGATGTGTGACACAGAGGTGACGAGTAACACAGCATGATGTGTGACACAGAGGTGATATATAACACGGTGTGATGTGCAACACAGAGGTGATGTGTAACACGGAGGTCCCGTGTGGGTCTTAATGGAAAGCTGCACGGCTGCTGGGGGGAATGTAGAGTGGCTCCCATTGTGCTGTCACTGTGTCGGTTACACTGGACTTGTTTTCCTTAACCCTTGTTTCCAGGGTCACTGATGTCCCAGCCGTAGAGCAGCAGTGCACACTCTGCCATCACAGTCCAATGCCTTCACCCTCCTGGTACCATGACAAACACCCATCCTGTCCCTTGTGTCCCTGGTATGTCACCGGGCAGGGTATGTAAGTGACTGTTGTATTTGTAAGATTAGGTCCCTTCATTCTCCTTTGTGCTCTTTATGTCTAGGCAGGAAGCAAAGCCATCAACAGCAGGAATGCAGGTTTCTCCCATTCTCCTACTCTCTGCAGATTCTGCCAGTTCTCCCAAGCCCTGCAGTGTGCGCATTCATGAATGTAAGCAGATTCCCTATAACCATTGCAGAGGATTATAGATTCTCAGCAGCACCATTACAGTGACTGGCTGCCTGGCTGACTCCCTGGCCCTGCTTGGAAAACTTCAAAATTCCCATGTGCATTAGAACCACATGCTTTAAAACCCAGTCCATTTTGGTCCTGCATCCCCAGGAAAGAGCCTCACTGTCTGTGCATGGCTGTGGATGCTGGAGTGAGCAGATTCACTGTGCTAAAAATTTCTGAGTCTGGGGACAGAGAGTGGAGTGTTTTCTGTAGGAAATCTCCAGTGTTGGCATTTGCTGCTCTGGCCATGGTTGGTCCTGCAGACCATGAATCACAGAGCAAGGTCCCTCTCTTTACCCAGACTTTATTTTTACCCCCACGTTACCCTAGGGGTGAGTGGTCAGTGCTCAGGTAAAACGGTATTTCCATGGCAGTCAGGTGGCTGTCTGTGGTGCTGAATAGGATGGACATGTGCCCAAAGGGGGTATTTGACACTTGTTTGCTTGCAAGGAATTACATACTATTGTAAGAATGGAGTGGCCCCTAGGACTACTCACTAAATTCCCTGATTCTCAGTGCGTTTCCCAGCCTTCGAGCTGGAGAATTGTGAGGGGCTTGTTAGGTCACTGTCTCCACTCCTCACTTTTCCCAGTGCACCAGCTGTGCTCAGTCCACTCTCCTTGTGGCTCCCATGGATGCGGCAGGTCAGGGATAGTGTGTAACTGCCCGTGGTCTGTGAAGCCCCACCAGGTCTATGCAGACAAGCTCTACAGCAGGGGTGGGTGACCTGTGGCCCACTGGGGTGTTATGAGAAGCTGATGAGACATTTTGTTTCCCGTTGCTCACACTCAGGGTTGCCCAATTCTCTTGAGATTTGCCCTGAGGTGAGGATGCTCTTGGTTAGAACAATCTTGCGGCCCACCCAGAGATAGGCCCATTCAGTAGCCCAGGGAGTTTGGGACACTAGTAACATAAATACCAAACTCTTCACTCTTGTAGGGCCACAGTTTGTTCTGCCACCCATGTTCATCTCCTGAGCCACCAAAAGCAGCTGGGCAGTGACTTTATCCTCTCAGCCCAGAACTCTGCCCTTTTCTCTGCCTTTGCCTGCCCCACACAGGCAATTCCAGTGTCTCTCAGCAAGGGACAGGCCCAAACCCTGTGCTGGGAGAGGTGTCAGCTCTACACTGCTCAGCTGGTGCAATAACGTGCAGGGTATAGCCAATAGTCCCACAGGCGTCAGGGCAGCAGCCCAGTCTCTGCTTTTCCCATGCCCAGATGAATTGCCAGTCACCTAAATGAAGTGCTGGAGACAAACCTTGACACCGTCAGTCAGTGTCTGAGCAGTTCCCCCTCCCCAGTGTGTAAATGGAAGGATGTGAGGGAGGAATGAAGCACAAGCCCCCAGTGGGGCAGACCAGGGAGGCTCTTAGTGCTCCTGAAGGTGGAAACTCTTCCACAGAGCCTCCTGGATACTGACAGCCCCCCGATGGACCTCCCGGATGACAGGCTGCAGAAAGTGCAGCCAGGCTCACAGCAACACGTCCACGAGAAGCACCAGAGTGCCCAGGGGCAGCTCTGGCTCCGTGATCCAGAGTGCTGTGGTGTCCCGAGTGAGGGCAACCAGAGCATGCAGAGACAAAATGCTTTACTCTCCCTCATCGAGGTAGGCAAGCAAGCAGGGAAACCTGAGAACCAGATGTCCAGGGGGGTCCCTTTAAGCACAGGCCTCAGCTAGCCTCAGGCAGCAACTACACGAAGTAACTACTGACCTGATACCCTGCCAGACCTGGTTCCAGTCAGTCTTAAATGCGATTCAGTATTCCCTCAGTGTGGACGTGTAACTCACACACCTAGGCTATGTCTACACTCATGGCTTCTT
Organism: Pelochelys cantorii; assembly: GCA_032595735.1. Taxonomy (NCBI): domain Eukaryota; kingdom Metazoa; phylum Chordata; order Testudines; family Trionychidae; genus Pelochelys; species Pelochelys cantorii. Next base: position 12,163,586 of record CM064342.1, on the reverse strand, counting down.
GTGCAAGTATGGCCGTTCTTGCGCAAGAATCTGCAGAGTGTCCACACTGCCCGCCCGCTCTTGCGCAAGGAAATTTACAGTATGGTGTGGTAAGAGAGGGCTCCTTGCGCAAGAGTTATGCTCTTTTTTATCAGGTGTAAACCCTCTTGCGCAAGAGGGCAGTATGGATGCTCGGCAGGGATTTCTTGCGCAAGAAAGCCCTATGGCTAAAATGGCCATCAGAGCTTTCTTGAGCAGGAGAGCATCCACACTGCCATGGGAGCTCTTGCGCAAAAGCACAGCACGCACATGGCAGTGCGGACGTTTTCTTGTGCAAGACTTCTTGCACAAGAAGCTGCCAGTGTAGTCATAGCCCTAGTGTGTTTACTGAGCAATAAAAGTGGTACCTAGACCACAGCAACAGTTAAGACCAAGAGACCTCTACAGCAGAGGCTGAAAGCAAGCTGGCTTAGCTCAGTGAGTAGAGGCACCCATAGTCTGCTTCAGAGGTCCCAGGTTCAAATCCTCCATGTGCTAGTTACAGATGTGCTATTTTGAAATAGCAAATGCATTTTGTATATAGACGTGTTATTTCAAAATAACTTATTTCAAATAAGATATTTCAAAATAACACTATAGTGTAGACATACCCTCAGGGAAAATATGTAGATCAGGGATAAACTGTTACATTCCATCAGACTTGTGCTTCCAAAGAAACCTGCATTAGACTCCAAAAGTGGCTGGGAGGTGAGGCTATCTCTTTTACTGCACCATCTTCTCTTGGAGAGAGACAAGGTTTGGAGCCACACAAAGCTCACCACCTGATCTCTTTAATTCCCTGGGACACACAAGACTACAGCAACACTGCATGGTCAAGGGGCTGTGAATTCTGCCATTCTCAGAGCACCATTAACAGACTCATTGTCTTGAAGGGTTTCTAGGAGATGAAATATATGGGCCCCTCCCCACCTCTGAAATGTTAGCCCACCCCCCATCACAAGAAAGAATGTTAAGAGACTTTTCTTAAAGAGGAGGTTTTTGTCTCACTTCCCTATCAGTCTGAGTCACTGTGAGGAGCACTGCTGTCCCACACCTGACAGTAATAATCAGCCTCGTCCTGTGCCTGGACCCCAGTGATGGTTAACGTGGCCGTGTTCCCGGAGTTGGTGCCAGAGAATCGGTCAGGGATTCCGGAGGGTCTTTTGCTATTTTCATATATCATGAGTAGGGGGGCGCTGCCAGGTTTCTGTTGGTACCAGTTCACACTCTTGCTACCAATGTTGTTCCCTGAGCAGGTGAGTTGAGCGTTTTGCCCTGGAGACACAGACACTGAGGGCGGCTGAGTCAGCACGTACTGGGCGAGAGAACCTGGGAAAAGAGGAGAAAAGAGAGGGATCAATTCACTGTTTCATTGCTGTACGGAGAGAGAGCTCACTCTGCAGGCAGCCAGCACAGGCATCTGGGGAAGGGAAAATCTTTTTGGATTAAAATCTTTTTGGGTTACCACACCTGAGCAGTAGGTGAGCAGGGTGAGGAGCAAGGAGACCCAGGCCATGGTGGATCCAGACAAGCTCGGCTACCTGAGGCAAATGGGTCCATGGCTGGGACCCTCCAATTTCCCCTTAAAACAGCTGCACTGGGGAATGGCTCCTTCATGCAAATCTGCTCACTGCTGATTGGCTGCCAAAGTCTATGGCCACCCGCCCACCTGGGGAGGACATGAACAGAGAGGGAGGGGCAGCTGTCTGTATAAAGCCCCATTGTAACTGGTAATAGAGACATAGCAGTGTTAGTGTGGTCTTGCTGAAACAAAAGATAGGACAATGCAGCACTTTAAAGACTAACAAGATGATTTATTAGGTGATGAGCTAACTGGAGTAAGGAGGAATGCTTTGGGTTACCCTTTGCCAGGGGACAGCAGAGACCTCTGGAGCTGAGGACTCTCAGGCTGCACAACCGGCCGCACCCCTTATTTCATGGTGCTGAGCATCCACCTGCCTGCCCCTGGGGTAACAAACCTGCTGTGATTTGTTGTTGTGGCCCCAACCCACAATCCCTGCAGTCACCTCCCCTGGTCTTTGGTGCTGGTGTGTCAGTGGGAGGCTTGGGTGGCATTTTTGTGTCTGGCCAGCCCCATTTCAGGAGAGCGAGGAGCTGGCTGGTCCTTGTGAGTGGTGGGGCCAGCAGGGGAGCAGAGGTCAGCTGATCATCCCTCTTACACAGGATCCCCCAGGGCAGAGCATGGAGTGACTGGGGGAGGGAGAAGCCAGGTGGGGGTGGGGCTGCAGGTGTAGGCAGCTGCAGGGCTTCTCCCTCTCTGTCCTCAGGGTTTGGGAGTTTCATCATGCTCCAGGGGGAAGCCTCTGCCCTAGAGAATGTGCAACAGAAAGGACAGAAGGGGCTGGATGAAGAGCTGGGCCCTCAGAGCAGAAGGCCCCAGGAAACCTCATTCCTACCAGCCGCGTGAGAGCTGTGAGCAGGGGCAGCAGGTTTGTATAATTTTTGGAGGTGCCCCATTAGCCACACCCCCTGATCCCCATTAACCATGCCCTGACCCCCATTAGCCACACCCCTGACCCCCCCTTAACCACGCCCGACCCCCATTAACCAGGCCTCTGGAGGTAACACGCTTGGGGCAAGATGGGCCAGACCAGACATGACCAGAAGTAAAAGTTGTCATGTGACCCCTCTCAAAGGACTTTTCTCACCATCCTCCTACCAACAGGGATTCGTTTGGCCCCCACCAAACCCCACTCATGCAACTATCCTGCAATTACATTAACCCAACGTGTGTGACATTAACTCAGGGGCAGAGAGGCTGGGGGAAGTGTTCCCTCTAAGGCTATGTCTACACTCGTGGCTTCTTGCGCAAGTACAGCCGTTCTTGCGCAAGAACCCACAGAGCATCCACACTGCCTGCCTGCTCTTGCTCAAGGAAATTTACAGTACGGCGCGGTAAGAGAGGGCGTCTTGCGCAAGAGCTACGATCTTTTCTAATAGGTGTAAGCTCTCTTGCGCAAGAGGGCAGTGCGGACGCAGGGATTTCTTGCACAAGAAACCCCTATGGGTAAAATGGCCATCGGAGCTTTCTTGCGCAAGAGAGCGTCCACACTGCCATGGATGCTCTTGAGCGAAAGCACAGCTCGCACATGGCAGTGTGGACGTGTTCTTGCTCAAGACTTCTTGCACAAGAACCCTTGCACAAGATGTTCTTGCTCAAGAATCCGCCAGTGTAGACATAGCCTAAGTGTTCCCCCCCATGAGCAGAATGAATTTTGTGTTGTGCACCAGTACTGAGTTCATGTGGCTTGTTTGGATGTGCCACTGTGGCACCCAAGTTATTAATAAATATTTTATAAACCTTTACCCTTTTCTCTCTGCCGCCATGTCTCCTCCCCTTGCTCCATCAGCTCCCCTGGTGCCTGCTGCCCCCCAACTCCTCACCCTCCTCTGCTGTCCTGACTCCTGCCCTTCTCACTGCCCTTAGCCCTCCTGAGACCTGCCCCCCTCCACCAGCCCTTCTTTGCCCCCTGTGCCCACTCCTCCAGTAATCCAACTCTGATCATGTGAGCTACCCCTCCTCATCTCCTCTTCTAACACCTTCCTCTACACACCTGCCCTGCCTCTCTCCTCTGGTATTGGTCCCTCCCCTGCAGGTGTCTGCCCTTCTGCTTCACCCCCAGAATCCCCTGGCACCTGCACCTTCCCTGACCCCTGCACCCTCCTGGTGCCTCCCCCTTCCTTCCCTGCCCCTGCCCCCTTTGCCTTCTTTTTCCCTGATGCCCACCCCCTCACCACTCTCTGCTCCCATTTCCCTCGTGCCCCTCTGTGCCTTCACACATGACTAGCTCCACCCCATCTTTCTCATGCCCACCCCTTCTTTCAAGCCTTCTCCCAGCACCTCCCCCTCCTCCCTCTAGCCCCCAAGGCCCTTACTCTCTCCTCTCCCAGCATCACCCTGACCCCCCTCCCACTGACACCTCCCCTCCTGCCCTTTTCCTCATTGTCTGCACTTGGCCCCCTGGCATTTGTCTCTCCTCCATGCTGTCTCTTGGTGCCTTCCCCTTTCTTCCCCCTCCCTCTCCTCCTCCACTCAAGCCCCTTCCTCTCCCACCCCTTCCCCTATTTTCCCTCTCCCCCTCTGTTCAAACCCCTTCCTCCCCCTACCCTTACCTTTCCCCTTACCTTACCTTCTGCCTTCCACTTTGCAGAGCCGGAGTCTGCGATTGGGCCCCAGAAGTCCCCGGACTCCGAACCCGGAGCTAGGCCGCGCGGCGCAATGTCATGCCGAGCAGTTTTAGAGTCCTGGGCCGTGACGTCACGTGACACCTGGGCGTCTCCCTGCTCACCTGTAAATGCCACGCATGGCAGCAGCAGCAGCCAGCAGTGCGTGCTGGCAAGGGGGAGCAGGACTGAAAGCTGTGCACGGCAGGGATGGGCCGGGGCCGGGGCCAGGAGGGACACTCTGGGGCCGGAGTGGGAGGACATGGGGGGGGCTGGCAGGTGGGGGTCGGGGCCCTCTCCAGGCAGGGCCGGGGGAGAGACCCAGCTCCAAATATTGGTGGAGCAGGGCCCCCGGCTCTGAATATTGCTGGAGCATGGGCACCATGAGCCCATATAACTCGCCGCCCATGGCTGTGAAGGTATGAAACCCCAGAGCCTCTCCCCCAGCAGCTGCCAGCCAGTCACTGGAGAGTTGGAAGGGGGAGAGGAAGAGGAGGAGATGATCTAGCATTTAGTCGACAGGAATCCTGTATCTAATTCAATATACAAGAAAGAAAAGGAAATAAATATTAAGTCCACAGAGCTCTAATATTAACATTTTCTAACATCTTGTGGAAAGTCACTTAAGGGACACAGTTTAGTCCTAAAATATTAATGTATATTCTGACTTTGTTACTAACTTTGTGGGGGGATGGAGAGAAAGAGACAGTCAGGACTCTTGGATTCTATCTCAGATCTTGAAGGGAGTGGGGTCTAGTGCATTACAGTGGGGGGCAGATATATTTGGGGTATATCTGAGATCAGAATGGCCATAGTGGGTGAGACCAAAAATCCATCTTGCCCAGTGTCCTGTCTTCCAACAGTGGCTAATGGCAGGTGCTTTAGAGGGCATGAACAGAAGAGGCAGTGCCACCTGCTTCAAAAGGCATGAACAGATGGGTCAAATGATCCATCGCCAGTCACCCATTGCCAGCTTGTGGCACACTGTAGCTAGGCACATCATCCCTGCCCATTCTGGCTAGTAACCACTGATCCTCCTTGAAATTATTTTGCTCTTATTGGAACCCTGTTATACTGTGGCTCATTCCACCATCTCCTGGCAAAGAGTTCCACAGGCTGACTGTGAAGAAATCATTTCTTTTCTTTAAATCTGATGCATATACATTTCATTGGGTGAACTTTCCATGTTAAATTAGTGAAGGAATAAGTAACATTTCCTTATTCTATTTTCCACCCCATTCCTGATTTCCTAGCTCCCCCACCCATTAGTCATTTCTTTTCAAGCTGAAAACTACCAGTCTTGTTAATCTCTCCTCATATGGAAGCTGTTCCTTACCCCTAACCATTTCTGTTGCATTTCACCACCTCTCCCAAATCCAATATTTCTTTTCTTTAGATGGGGTGATCAGATCTACATACGGTATTCAAGATGTGGGCATGTTCTGGCTTCATATAGAGGCAATATGATATTTTTCTTGTATTATCTATTGCTTTCCCAATGATTCCCAGTATTCTGTTCGCCTTTTAGTTTTTAGACTGCCATTGAACATTGAGCAGATGTTTTCAGAGAACTATCCACAAGGATTCCAAGATCTCTTTCTTGAGTGGTAACAGCTATTTGAGACCCCATCAGTTTTGTATCTATAGTTAGCATTGTATTTCCATGTCCATTCCTTTGCATTTATTACAACTGAATTCGATCTTCCCTTGTGTTGCCCAATCACGCTGTATTCTGAGATCCATTTCTGACTCTTTGCAGGCAGCCTTGGACTTAACTACATTGAGTAATTTTGTTGGATCTGCAAATTTTACTACCTCACTATTCACCCCCTTTTCAAGAATGTTTCTATGTTAAATAGTAGTGATCCCAGCAGCACAACACTCATTCCTACTCTTTTTCCACCCTGTCCTTTAAGTGGAGTATCCAGAAATGGTTTCATGATGATCTAACAATCCTTCTATTATTTGAATAACCAGCCTTTTGTTATTCTTAATCACCCGTCTCCCTCTTCTTATGACAAATTCTCTGCTCCAAAGGGAAAGCTGGGAGCAGCTCAAACTCTGTTATATTTAAGAACTTCCTCTGGAGCCAGGGTATGCAGCTTTAAGGAGACTTCAAGTATGAAATCCAGTGGATTCTGCCTCCCTTAGCCCCAGCCCAGGTGCAGCCAAAGAATTTGTGGGACCCAAAGCTGAGCAGCTCCTAGCCAGGACAGTGAGGGAGCAGCCAGGTGGGCAGGCACAGCAGCGCAGGGCCCTGAATGAGAAGGGTCCAAAGCAACCACATTGTTTGCTTTGCCCTACGGCTGGGCCTCCCCCTCCCCCACCATAAATGATGCCCTTGTTGAGCAGAGTGGGATGGCAACTGCCCAACACTGCCTGATAGCATTGTGGCTCGTATCCAACACTTTATTTATGCATTAAATATGAGATAGGACACAAGTCTCTCAGGGTCATTGAAGAGATTCCCTGACCATGCCATGAGGCCTTGAGTAACTTCTCCAAAAACCCGACAATCACTGAACCAGCTCTGCAATTGTGAAACTGACCCAGATTTTACAGCAGTGGCAAATCAAGAGGTTCTTACTGTTCCTGATTCAGATACCAAAGGCACCAAAGAGTTTGACCATTGGTGGTAGAGTGTCGGGGCAGCATTCTGTTGCCCTGCCTCCAGGCTCAGGTTTTAGCCCGATAGAGGCTTTCCTGTTCTGGGCACAAGCACAGAAGGGAAAGGGAGTTTTTCAGTTCTTAGAAGTGCAGGTTGGAGCTTGTCTGAGAGCCCACATCCTCCCCTTGAGATGTGAGACCAGAGAGTGGCTGGAGACATGGAGAGAGAGATCCAGTTCATTCCTATAAGTGATGAAGAAGTTCTAAACTAATCTCCACTAGTTACAGATAGCTCCCTTTCCTCTAGCCCTCAATGTTTCCGTTCAGTAAGAACGTTCTGTACAGTGAAATCCCCAGTGGGGACCATGAGTAGGTGCCCCGCAGCCGACATGCGGCTGGGAATATTGACTGAGAGGAAACATCCTCCCTTCACACACTGTCTCCTCCACACAAGGAAGCCCGCACTGGGACACACTACTTGCTTTGAAAACAAGAGATTTGTGTCTCACTTCCCCATCAGGCTGTGTCACTGTGAGGCTGATCACTGCTACTGTCCCACACCTGACAGTAATAATCAGCCTCGTCCTGCACCTGGACCCCAGTGATGGTTAACGTGGCCGTGTTCCCGGAGTTGGCACCAGAGAATCGCTCAGGGATTCCAGACGGTCTGCTGCTATCACCATATATCATGAGTAGGGGGGCACTGCCAGGTTTCTGTTGGTACCAGTGCACATTTTTGCTACCAATGTTGTTCCCTGAGCAGGTGAGTTGAGCATTTTGCCGTGGAGACAAAGACACTGAGGGCGGCTGAGTTAGCACGTACTGGGGGAGAGAACCTGCAAGGAGAAAGCGCATGAATAAAATGATTCAACATTGATCCCCAGTGAACATGATCTGCAGGCAGCCAGGGGACACGCAAACACCAAATATCACCTGAGCAATAGGTGAGCAGCGCGAGGAGCAGAGGGACCCAGACCATGGCAGTGGAACCAGACGAGCTCGGCTTACTGAGGTAAACAGGTCTGTGACTGGGACCTTCCTATTATCTCTTAAACCCCCAGTGCTGGAGAACGGCCCCTTCATGCAAATCTGCTCCTCGCTCGCTAGCTACTGAAGCATCCTCATTCGCCCAGACAAGATGGGCAGTGACACAGGGGGAAGATGCTGGGATCATGTCTTCTCTGCTCTACAGAAGTGTGAGTCCCAGCCAGTGAAATTCACCCTGCTGTAACAGTGGAGGAACTGAAGGTGAATCATTCCCATTCTGTACAAACACAAATATTTAGAGATGTAGCAAAGGTCCTGTTGAGCCCAGGCTGCCTTGCAGAGTCACACAGAGCACATAGAAATGCCATGTCTGCACTGGCACTGGGCGGGGGGAGGGCAATATTCCTGGGCACAATATGCTGAGAGGGGCGCAGACCATCCAATCCCAGGGCACAGCTGAGCCATGGAGAGGAAGAGGCGCAGTTCAGGGGGTATTTTGCGGGTATAAGTTTGGATGGGTGGATGCTCCATGTTGTTTATTGGACAGGCACCTGCCTGGTCTGTATCAGCAAGGAGCAAATGTCATCAGAGAATTGCCAAGAAAGCAATATTTTCTTGAGACACACTCCTGAGAGACGGATGAATGGCTTTGGGAGAGTCTATTTCCTATGCATGCCCCATATGAGGAGGTCTGACCACACCTGCTCTCCGCCAGCTCCCCACCTCCTCCACCCTAGTCCCTCTCTGCCAACAGAACAAGAAGGAAAAAGGGGAATCTGGGAGGCACAGGGAAAAAAGTTTCATTGTTATTGTCATTTTATCTCCGCATAAAAACCCTCCCCAGCAGCATGTGGCCAAATGGTTCACCACAAAAGGGAGAGTGGATCCTCTCCCTGACACTAGAGCTGAATTACTCCCTCTGCAGGTCAGAGCTTCACTTGCAATGTGATCTCTTGCCCTAGCTCACAGTTTCACCAGCATTTCCCATGTGGAGTGCAGTTCCCCAGCTCCAGGACCTTGGTTCCTATCCCCAGCCTGGATTTACTTCCTGGCAGAATTTACACCATGAGAAGTTGCTCCGCTCCTTAGTAAAATTTGCATCAGTCCAGTCCTGCCTGTTGCCTGCAAACACTACAGCAGGCCATTATCCTTCAGAATGTGCGTAGGGTGCTCACTTGGGAGGGAGTTAGAAAAAAGTCTGGGACTACCGGGGACAGGGAAAGCTGGGAACTCCGATCGTTACCAGTCAGAGCACTGCCTCCAGGGTGAGGAGGCTCAAATGTCAGCTCAAATGTCAACTCAGCAGTGCCAAGCAAGCTGGGCTTTTGTCATGGCCCAGATCTGTTTGCAAGTAAAAGAGACCCTAGATGTTTTGGGACTTTCTCTCCCCTTGAGGAAGAAGGGCTCTTGTGCAAATGGGATTTTTGCACAAAAGGTGTCATCTACTCAACGTTTTTTTGTGCAAAAACCTCTTGCGCAAAAAGGATCAGAAGAGAAAATGCAAATGAGAGCCTGACATATGCAAATGAGTGCTCCACCTGCATTTCCTCTTCTGGAAAAAGCTTGTCATGCATGGCTTAAGCTCTGCCCCGGGACTAGATGGTCTGCGCCCCTCTCAGCGATAGAGCTATCTCTGGCCACCTGAGCCCTTTGTTCTCCTAGCTCCCATTCTGCCTGCACATATATTGTCAGCAGCCAGACATCTCATACATTGCCCCGCCAGTGGGAGCAGGCATGCACTCACCACCTAGGAGCAGGTGGAGAGTGAGTGATTCGATGAGAGTGTTTTGTGCGTCTCTGCATAGGCGCACACTCTAAAAGAGCCCTGGCGCAGGCTCTCAGCTGCCTGAGAAGGCGGGTCAGGGCTGAGCTCCCATCTCGCATGCCAGTGAAAACCAGCTCATAGGCCACTTGTGCCATGCCTGCTGTAAGATGCCGACACCTGGTCTAGAGTGACCTAGACATACTGGAGGGTTGGGCCAAAAGTAATCTGATGAGGTTCAACAAGGAGAAGAGCAAAGTCCTTCACTTTGATGGAAGAATCCCAAGCATTGTTACATGCTTGGGACCGACTGGCTAAGCAGCAGTTTGGCAGAAAAAGACTTGGGGATTACAGTGGATGAGAAGCTGGATATAAGTCAACAGGGAGTCCTTGTAGACAGAAGGCTAATGGCATGTTAGGGTGCATTAGGAGGAGCATTGCCAGCAGTTCTAGGGAAGTGATTATTCCCCTTTATTCAGCTCTGGTGAGGACACATCTGGACTATTGTGCTCAGTTTTGGGCCCCCCGCTACAGAAAATATATGGACTCATTGGAGAAAGTCTAGGGGAGGGCAATCAAAAGGATGAGGGGGCCGGTGCACATGACTCATGAGGGGATGCAGAGGAGAAGGGTGAGGGGGTATATGATAGCAGCTTTCAGCTACCTGAAGGGAGGCTCCAAAGAGGATGGAGAGAGGCTGTGCTCAGTGGTGACAGATGACAGAACGAGGAGCAATGGTCTCAAGATGCAGTGGGAAAGGTCTAGGTTGGATATTAGGAAAAACGATAAAAAAAATCCTATTTCCTTAGGGGGGTGTTGAAGCACTCAGATGTGTTATTAAGGAGGTGGTAGATTCTCCTGATTTCACAAAGCCCTGGCTGGGATAATTTAGTTGGGATTGGTCCTGCTTTTCAGACTCAACCCCCTATTTTGGCTGTCTGCAGAAAGAAATCCTGACTAATTTTGGGGTGGTTATTGCTAGGGGGCTGAATAGGGTGGGTGCTGTTAGATAGGCACTGATGTTGGGTCTGCTTACATAGCAGGTGATGGATGAGCACAAATGATATTTACAGATATCCCAAAGGTTCTGGGGTTTCTTGCACTTTCCTGATTGGATCCACAACCCCAACACAACCTGGTGGGCCTGTGCTAGGGGAGGGAAGACTCAGCCCTTACCCACCCCACTGGTTACTAAGGAGACATTCTGTGACACCAGGCTGCCCAGAAGGGTTTGGGCCCCTCACACAGTCACAAAAGGAATGAATTACCGGTCCCCCCATGTTGACAGGCAGTTTGGGTCTCACTTCCCCATCAGGCTGTGTCAGTGTGTCTACGTCTATGCTGCAGTTCTTGCGTAAAAACTTGCGGAGTGTCCACACTAGAAGTACGTTCTTGAGCAAGAAAAAGTACAGTAAATCATAAGAACACAGGGCTTTTTGCGAAAGAGTTATTCTTCGAGGAATAAACCTTTTTGCGCAAGAGCTCTTGAGCAAAAAAAGATGTGTGGACGGGCAATAGGCGTTTCTTGCGCAAGAAAGCCTTATGGCTAAAATGGCCATCAGAGCGTTCTTGCACAAGAGAGGGTCCACACTGCCATGTGGACATTCTATCGCAAAAGCACATGGCAGTGTGGACGCGCTCTTGCACAAGAACTTTTTGTGCAAGAACTCTTGTGCAAAAAGTTCTTGCGCAAGAAACCTGCAGTGTAGATGTAGCCTGTGTGTGAGCTATTGTCCCACACCCAACAGTAAAAATTAAGCCTCTTCCTGCACCAGGACCCCAGTGATGGTTAACATGGCTGTTTTGCCAGAGATGGCCCAACAAAATTGCTCAGAGATTCCGGAAGCTCACTCACTATCCTTATATATCATGAGTTGCGGGGCATGGACAGATTTATGCCAGAACCAAGACGGATAGTATTTGTCCAGCTATTCTCCTGTGCAGGTGAGCTTAACATTTTGCCCTAGAGACACAGACACTGAAGATATGTCTACACTACGAGTTTTCTCCGCAAAAATATAATAACGAGGGACTCATTTGCAGGAGTCATGATCTCATTTGCATATGTTATGCAGATCTGTTTTTGTGCTGGGGTTTGTGCCAGGGGGAAGGTAGAGAACTGAACTGTGCAAGCTGTTCACTTCCCCTCATAGCCCAGAAGGATGAGGAAGCTTTTGTGTCACTTCCCCATCCGACTGTGCCACTGTGACAAGCACTGCTGTGCCACACAGCACAGTAATAGTCAGCCTCACCCTCTGCCAGGGCCCCAGAAATGGTCAAATAGGCGGTGTTGCTGGATGTGTCCTTGGAACCAGAAAACCGGGCAGGGACCCCGGAGCCCTGGTGTTTGTTAGAATCTGACGTGTATCTCAGCAAGTAATGTGGGGAATTCCCTGGTTTCTGTTGGTACCAGGACACACTGTAGCCACTGATGCTGGTCCCACTGCTCATGGTGCAGGAGAGTTTCATGGTGTTTCCTGGGGACACTGATGCTGAGGGCGGCTGAGTCAGCACATTCTGGGAGCTGGAACCTGGGAAAAATGTAAAAATCTGTCAAACCCTCCTTGTCCTTCCCCAGCCACCAGTGAGTCAGTTTGTGACTTGAGCTTCAGCAATAACTTCAATGGGTTTTTAACCTGCTCTCCCTGTGCTCACCTGTGCAGCACGTCCCCAGCAGGACAATGAGGGGAGCCCAGAGCATGGTGAGGAGATCTCAGGCCCTTGGAGCCCTGCCAGACAGGGTGACTATCCTGCCCAAGAGCTGCCTGCTGGCACTGGGAGAGACTGGTCACGCTGATGGCGCCTTAGAGTTCCTGGCCCTTATATCAGTCTTCATGAGTGAGGAGCAGCTAAGCTCCTCCTTTATGCTAATCTGCTCCTATCCCATTGGGCCCAAGAATCATGAGAGAGAGTCATGTGAGCTGGACAGACTTCATTGGGCGATGAACTTCTACTTTAAGGGCTCTTTTCCAGTTCCAGTGAGGTTCTTGTTAATGAAAGAGCTCGTGTTTCTGCTGTGCTACTGAGACTTAACATATTCCAAAGGGTTAAATGACAAGGACACACCTCATAGCCATAGACTCCAAGTGCTGAATCTATTTTGGTTTCCCCAGACCAAGGTTAAGGGACGTCTTTCTCAGTACTGTTGTTCTGACCTGGAGAACAAAATTTGCTAATGGGTTCTTCACATGAGCAGACAAATGAACAACACAGCAGAATGGCTGGCAGTGCTTGCATGTGCCCGGCTACCTGTGCTGGGCAGCCTGTTCCCAGTTGCACATTAGACGTACCCACAGGTTCCAAGGCAAGAAGAGACCCCAATGTGATCATGCAGCTTGACCGCCATGTAACACAGGCCCGAGAACGCATGCAAGTCATTCCTATTTGCATCAGCACATCTCCTAAAAACCACCCTTCTGAAATTAAATGGTGCTAGTGATGGAGAATCCATCATGACTTGCAGTAAATTGTATCCTCACTAAACCCTCACCCTCATGTTAAACATTCACACCATAGTTCCAGGTTGGATTATTCTACTTTCAACTTCCAGCCATTGGATCTGGCCAGCATCTAGCCCTGCACATGTACTTGATGAACCTGGGTGTTTCTGGTTAGCAAACAACCCTATGTAGCTGGAAAAGTTCAGCTAACAAGTGGTGTGGTACAGTCTTCCCTGTAATTTTTCCCATTCTGAGCAAAGTGAATTTTCTTATGTGCACTAGTGTGGATGTGATATGCAACATGGTGTGAAGTGTGACACAGCCGTGATCTGCAACACTGAATAATGTTCAACACAAAGTGATGTCTGACACAGAGAAACAACATGCAACACGGAGTGATGTGTCAAATGGAGCGATTTGTGACTTGGAGTGATGTTCAAGACTAAGGCATTGGGTGACAAGGACTGATTTGTGACACAGAGGTGATGTGTAACACAGAGGTCCTGTGTGGGTCTTAATGGGAAGCTGCGCGGCTGCTGGGGGGAACTTAGAGAGGCTCCCATTATACTGTCACTGTATCGGTTATATGGGACTTGTATTCCTTCACCCTTGTTTCCAGGGTCACTGATGTTCCAGCCGTAGAGCAGCAGTGCACACTCTGCCATCACAGTCCAATGCCTTCACCCTCCTGGTACCATGACAAACACCCATCCTTTCCCTTGTGTCCCTGGCAGCCTGGGAGGCTCCATGCATACAGAGCAAACAGCCGGTCCCAGCAGATTCATGTCACTAATCAGCTCCATCTGAACTTCTCCCATGGCCAGGGGCATTTCTCTTGTGCCATGGGCTTGGCTGTTCACAGGCTCTGATCCCTGTTCACAAGGAAATGGCTGTGCCCAGTGTAGAGCTACAACGCTCCTGGAAACAGGGCCCTGTGGCAGCAACCGGAATAAGGAGCTGGACTTCCTGGCACTGGTAGGGCCAGTTACTATTCCCATTGCAGTGCCAGTGCCCTGCACTCAGCATGGGCCAGCTGGTGACACCAAATACCCTAGAGACACCAACCAATCCGCTCCTCCTGTGCTGGGTGACCAAACGAGACACTGTCACACACTGGGGAGGGGGAACGGCTCAGACACTGACTGACGGTGCCACGGTTTGTCTCCAGCACTTCATTTAGGTGACTGGCAATTCATCTGGGTATCAGAGAAGCAGACGCTGGTCTGCTGCCCTGATGCCTGTGGGACCATTGGCTATACCCTGCACTTTATTGCACCAGCTAAGCAGTGTGTAGCTGACACCTCTCCCAGCGCAGGGTTTGGGCCTGTCCCTTTCTGAGAGACACTGGAATTGCCTGTGTGGGGCAGGCAAAGGCAGAGAAAGGGGCGGAGCTCTGGGCTGAGGGGATAAAGTCACTGCCCAGCTTCCTTTGGTGGCTCAGGAGATGCCACGTGGGCGGCAGGACAAACTGTGGCCCTGCAAGACTAAAGCATTTGGTGTTGATGTTACTAGTGTCCCAAACTCCCTGGGCTACTGAATGGGCCGCGTGAGTGACCTCCTCCTTCTGGGTGGGCCGCAAGATTGTTGTAACCAAGAGCATCCCCACCTCACAGATGAATCTCAACAGAATCTGGCAACGTGGAGTATGGGCAACAGCAAACAAAAGGTCTCGTGGGCTACACATACAATCCCAGTGGGCTGCAGGTCGCCCATCACTGCTGTAGAGCTTGTCTGCATAGACCTGGTGGGCTTCACAGATCATGGGTAGTTACACAGTATTCCTGTCCTGCGGCACCGATGGGAGCCACAGGAAGAGTGGACTGAGCACAGCTCTGCACTGGGAAAAGTGTGGAGTGGAGACAGTGACCTTCCAAGTCCCTCACAACCCTCCAGCCCCACGGCTGGGAGATACACTGGGACTGGGAGAATTTAGGGAGTGGTCGTGGGGGTGACTTTATTCTTACAATAGTATGTAATTCCCTGCAAGGAAACACATGTCCAATACCAGTCACCTGACTGCGATGGAAACACTGTTTAAACTGAGCTCTGTTCATTTGACCCTATGGTAAAGTGGGGATAAAAATAAAGGCTGGGTAAAGAGAGGGGCCTTGCTCTGTACTTTATCGTCAGCAGGGCCAACCATGGCCAGAGCAGCAAATGCCAACACTGGAGATTCCCCACAGAAAACACTGCCCTCTGTCCCTAGGCTCGAGACTGTGTAGCACAGTGACTCTGCTAACCCCAGCAGCCACAACCGTGCACATGTGGAGTGGCACTTTCAGGGGGATTCAGGACCAAAATGGACTGGGTTTTAAAGCATGTGTTTCTAGTGCACATGAGAATTTTGAAGTTTTCCAAATTGGGCCAGGGAATCATCCAGCCAGCCAGTCACCGTAATGGTGCAGCTGAGAATCTGCCATCCACTCCAATGGTTGGAGGGAATCTGGTTACATTCCTAATGCGCACCCCACATGGCTTAGGAGAACTGGCAGAAGCTGCAGAGAGTAGGAGAGTAGGAGAAACCTGCATTGCTAGTATTGATGGCTTTGATTCCTGCCCAGACTTAAAGAGCATGAAGGAGAATGAAGGGACCTAATCTTACAAATACAACACCGTCACTTACATACTCTGCCCTGTGACATCTTTGAATCATGTTTGCATTCTCCATCAGATTGTATTTGTCTGTTAGATTCCAGAGTTCAGGGGCCATTGTGATGAATGTGACAGTTTACACGTCCTTGGGGAGGCTTTTGCAGGCTGTTGCTCATAGTCTCATGCAACATTGCACCAAATGACATACACCCTGAACCCTGAGGAAGGGCTAGAGAATGTACATGTACTACACTAACAATCAGAATGTGCACAGACAGGTTTACTCAGGAGGAAAATATTGGGGTGACGTTCCAGACCAGTTCAGCGATCTTTGAATCCTCATAAGGACAGAAACCAAACTGCAGGTCATGATTTTCCCAGCAGAGTACAGGCCACAGGAGTGAAGAGGAAGATTTTTTCTTTCTTCCACTGCTGTACCACAGAGCACAATGACAGCATCTTTGCCTTGGGAACCCTGCAGATCACTAAGCATATGGTGTCACTGGGTATCTCCTGGAATCCACAGGCAGAAGCAGGAACTCCAGCAGTGCCCTGTTTTTTCTCAGAATCTGAGAGGCAACTACTGTACTCTGGAGAAGTCCCGAGTTCCTGTTCAGACTAGTGTTCACTGTGGTCTTTGTAGCTGGTCCCCGTGTTCACAGTGCAGGAGGTTTTTACGGTGTTTCCAGGAGATTCAGTCAGTGAGGACATCTGAGTCCTCAACTCTGTGTGAAATGCCAGACGTGCACTAGAAGCTCTTTCATCCATAATTCTCATTAGATCATCACCTACAGAATGCAGAGTCACTCAGGGCAAAGTATGTAGACCAGTGATAAACTGCGACATTTCCTCAGAGTTTGTGCTTGCAGAGAAACTATCCTAGACTCAAAAAGTGGCTGGGAGGGAGAGATAATATGTTTTACTGCACCAGCCTCTGTTGGAGAGAGACAAGGTTTGGAGCTACACAGAGTTCACCACCTGATCTCTGTAATTCCCTGGAAGACAGGGATACAACAACATTGCATGTCCAAGAGGCTGTGATTCTGCCATTCTCAGAGCACCATAAACAGAATCTATGTCTTGAAGGGATTCTGGAAGATGACATGTGCAGGCCCCTACTCATGTCTGAATTCTTAGCCTTTCTTAGTGAGGAGGTTTTTGTCTCACTTCCCCATTGGGCTGCGTCACTGTGAGGCTGAGCACTGCTACTGTCCCACACCTGACAGTAATAATCAGCCTCGTCCTGCACCTGGACCCCAGTGATGGTTAACGTGGCCGTGTTCCCGGAGTTGGCACCAGAGAATCGGTCAGGGATTCCGGAGGGTCTGTTGCTATTTTCATATATCACGAGTAGGGGGGCACTGCCAGGTTTCTGTTGGTACCAGTGCACATACTTGCTACCAATGTTGTTCCCAGAGCAGGTGAGTTGAGCTTTTTGCCCTGGAGACACAGACACTGAGGGCGGCTGAGTCAGCACGTACTGGGCCAGAGAACCTGGGAAAAGAGGAGAAAAGAGAGGGATCAATTCACTGTTTCATTGCTGTACGGAGAGAGAGCTCACTCTGCAGGCAGCCAGCACAGGCAGCTGGGGAAGGGAAAATCTTTTTGGATGACCACACCTGAGCAGTAGGTGAGCAGGGTGAGGAGCAGGGGGGCCCAGGCCATGGTGGATCCAGATGAGCTCAGCTCTGTGAGGCAAACGGGTCTGTGGCTGGGACCCTTCAATTCCCCCTTAAAAGACCAGCACTGGGGAATGGCCCCTTCATGCAAATCTGCTTGCAGCTGATTGGCTGCCAATGCCTATGGACACCCGCCCACTTGTGGAGGCCAGGAACAGAGAGGGAGGGGCAGCTGTCTGTATAAAGCCCCATTGTAACTGGGGTAAGGAGGAATGCTTTGGGTTACCCTTTGCCAGGGGACAGTAGAGACCCCCCTGGAGCTGAGGACTCTCAGGCTGCACAATCGGCCGCACCCCTTATTTCATGGTGACGAGTATCCACCTGCCTGCCCCTGGGGTAACAAACGAGCTGAGATTAGTTGTTGTGGCCCCAACCCACAATCCCTGCAGTCACCTCCCCTGGTCTCTGGCGCTGGGATGTGGGTGGGAGGCTGGGGTGGCACTTCCAGCTGCCTCCTTTCACCTGCTCTTTTGACTCTGGCCAGCCCCATTTCAGGAAAGCGAGGAGCTGGCTGGTCCCTGTGAATCGTGGGGCTAGCAGGGGAGCAGGGGTCAGCTGATCATCCCCCTTACACGGATGGAGGGAGAAACCAGATAGGTGTGGGGCTAAGCTATGGGTGTAGGTAGCTGCAGTGCTTCTCCCTCTCTGCCCTCAGGGTTTGGGGGGTTCCATCGTGCCCCAGGGAGGAGCCTCTGCCCTGGAGAACTTGGAACAGGGAGGACAGAAGGGGCTGGATAAAGAGCTGGGGTCTCAAAGCAGAATGCCCCAGGGAACCTCATTCCTACCAGCTGCGTGAGATCTGTGAAGGTATGTCTACACTACAGCCCTATTTCAAATTAACTTATTTTGAATTAGTTAATTTGAAATAAGCTAATTCGAAATAACACATCTGGACACAAAAACTAATTTGAAATAGTGTTTTTCTAATTCGAAATAGTGCGTCCACATTGAGTGGACCCTGAATCGAAGGTAAAGCTGGCTGGAACCAGTGCCGGCGGGGCATCAGGGTCGGACTTAGTGTGTGGGGCTGCTGCCTCAGGCTATCCGAGGTCTGTGCTTAAAGGGACTCGACCCCTCATCCCAGACAGACAGTTCTCAGGTTTCTCTGCTTGCTGGTCTATCTCACTGAGGGACAGCAAAGCATTTGTGTCTCGGAGTGCTCTGCTTGCCCTCACTCGGGACACCACAACACTCTGCAGCATGGAGCCAGAGCTGCCCCTGGGCACTCTGGTGCTTCTCATAGATGTGTTGCTGTGAGCCTGGCTGCACTTTCTGCAGGCTGCCATCCGGGAGGTCCATCGGGGGGCTGTCAGTATACAGGAGGCCCTGTGGGAGAGCTTCCACCTTTATGAGAGCTAACAGTCTCCCCGGTCTGCCCCACTGGGGGCTTGTGCCCCATTCCTTCCTCATGTCCTTCCACTTAGCCTTCCCTAGCCCCCCCTTCCTGATATCAAATAAAATACACGGATTTTCAAAAATAGAAACTGTCTTTATTTAACCCAGCTGGGGAGGGTGGGGGGGATGAACCTCTGGGGAGACTGGGGAAAGGAGGCTGGAGAGGGTGGGAGAGGGGAGGGGGAAAACTGGGAGGAGGGAGCTGGAAGGGGGAAGCAAGGGAAAAAGGGGAAGGAGAAGCTCAGGGCTCATGGTTGGGGGTCTCGCCGGGCCACATATCTCCCAGCATAGGGGGTGTGGGGGCCTCGGCGTCCCTCAGGGGATGGGGAGGAGGATGTGGAGATTGAGGAGGAGGGTGTGGAAGTTGAGGAGGAAGAGGTGGGGGGGGCAGGAGTGGGAGCAGGAACAGTAGCTGGGGGGGGCAGCAGGTGCAGGACTGGCATGAGGCAGATGGTGACAGATGTCATGACCCTGGGCAAGCAGCTCCCTCTAGAACTCCCAGTCATCCTGTGTCCACTGCTCTGTGATCTGGGTCTGGGCTCGCAGGGCCTGCAGGTGCTGCTCTCGGTGCCCCTGCCATGTAGTGGTGGCCCTGCTGAGGCCACAGGTGCGGGAGCATGTCCCAGGCAGGGTGGTGCGCCCTGCATGAGCAGCTGGTGCGGCTGTGGAGAAAGAAGAGAAGTGGTCAGTTCTCCCTGGGACACAGTGATGATGCCCAGCCCCCCTGCGAGGTGAGGATGACCGTGCCCTGCACCCTGCACGTCAGAGCCAATGTGCTTGCACAGAGGCCATGGTTGGCATGTCCAGCTCTGCCCAGGAGTGGGAGCTGCCCCAAGACCGCACCCATGCCCCTCTGTTGTGTATAGTGCTGCCAGGGCAGGGGGGAGATGTCCCCTACCCCTTTGTAGAGGGGGCGTGTGAAGGGAAGCTGTTCTGCTGTGTCCCGCCCCAAGGTCGGGAGTGAGTCGGGTCTCTTCACACACACGTGTGGCCCCTGTGTGGGAGGCAGCTGGAGCCACTTGCTCGAGGATGGCACAGCACGTGCCTGCACGTGCACAGGTGGCTGCGTGATCCGTGGGAGGCATGGCCCATGCGCGTGGTCCCTGGTCTCCCTCCCTGCCTCCCCGCCGGGTAGGGGACAGTGCTGGTACTTTCCTGGTATGGCCTCCCTGGACGACCCTGCCAACTCCGGTGCCGGGACAGCTGGTGGTGGCCCTTCTGCTGCACCCGGGTCGGGGCCCTCAGCTCCCGGCTCGCTGGCCTCCGGGCTGGCGCAGACCGCCCCACTCCCCAGGATTCGGTCGAGGGCGGGGAAGTAGGGGCAGGTGGCAGCCCCTGCTGCGGCGCCGCCCCTGGTGGCCCTGGCGTACGCCTGCCGCAACTCTTTAATTTTGAGGCGCACCTGCTCCAGGGTGCGCCTGTGGCCTTTCCTGGCCATGGTGGCCGCTATGTGGCCATAGACGGCCGCGTTCCTCCGCCTAGTGCGGAGATCATGGACGTTGGGGGCCTCCCCCCAAACCTCAAGGAGGTCCATGAGCTCCGCACTAGTCCATGAGGGCGCGCGCCATCTACGGCCCCTGGCTGGCCCCTGGGTGCTGGGGGACTGGGCGGGGAATGGCTGGCTGCCACTGGATGGCATTGTGTGGCCACTGGCTGAGGGTCTGCGGCTGCTGGCAGGCCTAGCTCTCGCACGTGCCCAGTGGCCAGACTCTACCCTTTTAAGGGCCCTGGGGCTAGGAGAGAGGAGAGGAGTTTTCCTGGTTGTGCCCAGAGTGGCCACCAGGGGAAACTGGGAAGGGCTGGAGGCCCCCTAATTCGAAATAAGTGTCTACACAGCACTTATTTCGAATTAGCTATTTCAAATTTGGTGTTAGTCCTCGTAGAATGAGGTTTACCAAATTTGAAATAAGCGCTCCGCTATTTTGAATTTATTTCAAAATAGCGGTTTGTCTGTGTAGATGCTATTGAAGTTAATTCGAAATAACAGCTGTTATTTCGAATTAACTTTGTAGTGTAGACATACCCTGCGGGTATGAAACCCCTAAGCCCAGAGATGCCTCTACCCCAGCAACTGCCAGACAATCACTGGGAACTGCAGACCCCATTGGGCATCTTATGGGCTGTGGATCATCAGCTCCTCCTAGTGGTCAGTGTCACACTCAGCCTGGGGCTGTTCCTCTGCATGGCTGTGGAGCAGCATCACTTCACAGTCACTGTGCACACCCCAGCTGCTCCTTCAGGGGCTGGTCTCCTTCTCTGTGTGATGCAGGGTGAGCAAGTCATCAGCTTCCTCCCACCTCTGGGGACATTAGTCACTATATGGGGCAGCTGCAATGGCCGTGATGAGGTTTGCTCCCATGTTGTGTCGATGCCAAAAGTCCCGTGTAAACAGAGTGACTGCAAACCAGCATAATTCAGATTCATACAGGTATCCACTGAGAGCAGCGTTTGCCTTTCGCATGCCCCAGTCTGTGCCCCATTGCACGAGGATGAGGAGTGGCCCAAAGGCTATGTCTGGATTACACGCCTTTTTCGAAAGAGGGTTTTTCTAAAGTATCTTTCGAAAAAGCCTCTTTCGAAAAAGAGCATGTCGATTGCATTACATGTATCAAAAAAGCGATCCACTTTTTCGAAAAAGAGCATCCAGACTGCTAGACTCGCTTTCAAAAAAACAGGGACCAGGAACTGCTTCTGGCAGGGCATGGGGGCAGCATTTACTTCCTGGTGCTGCTGCATGCCCTTTGCAGAGATGCATGCTTAAAGGGATCCCTCTGGACAGCCGTTTTTCTGCTTCTGCTTCTGGCTTGCCTATCTCCTAGAGGGACAGCAAAGCTGCTGCAGTGCTTGCTCTGGTTGCCCTGCTTTCTTGGACACCACAGCAGTTTCTTTTCTGGTTGGTTTTCCTGCTTTCCATTGGTTTTTTTTGGTCATGAAGCTGGAGCTGCCCCTGGGCAAGCAATGGCCCCACGCTGCCATACTGCAGCTTCTGCTGCATCTTCATGACTCTGTCATGAAGCTCCTGCCCCGTATGGACATGGATCAGACCTTCGAGACCTTTGTCCGGGATGCAGGAGCTATGCCCTTGCTTCCAATCTTTTTTGGGGACAGGAGGATTTGGAGGCATGAGAGAAATTCAGACGGGTGGGACCGTCTCTTCATGGAGGTCTGGGATGACGAGCACTGGCTCTGCAACTTCCAGATGCTGAAGGCCACATTCCCAGAGCTGTGTGCCTGGCTCACCCCTGCTCTGCAACACCAGGACACACACCTGTGGCCCGCCATCCCCCTTCAGAAGTGGGTCGCTATTGCCCTTTGGAAGCTGCCCACCCCCAACAGCTACCACTCAGTGGGACGCCAGTTTGGTGTGGGGAGGTCTACCATCGGGGCTGTTTTGATGGAGGTAAGTCTCTTTCGGGGGACCAGCCCTGGGGGGCTGAAAAAGGGGGACAGCCAGGCAAGGGCAAAGGGGAATGGGGGATGCAGTGGCAGTGGGAAGCAGCTCCTCCGCCAATCGTGTGCTGATGTGGGGGGGAGGGGTATCTTGACAAGGGGAGGGGTGGGGGGTGAAGGGTGAGGAGGTGGGAGTGGGGGCTCTCCTCCCAATGTCTTAGGAACCCCGTCTAACTCCCTGGATTCTGTCTGTCTATTTGTCTCTTTCTGCAGGTGGTGAGGGCCATCAATGCTGAGCTGCTGAAGAGGCTCTCTGTCTGGGAGACCTGGACATCATTGTTGCTGGCTTTCCTGGGCTTGGGCTCCTGAACTGCGGAGGAGCCCTCGATGGGACACACATCCCGATCCGCGCATCACCCCATCGAGCAGCCCAGTTTATTAATCACAAGGGCTACTTTTCTATGGTTCTGCAGGCCCTGGTTGACCACTGGGGACAGTTTATGGACATGATACCCGCATATTCCGCAACTCGAACCTGTACCGCAGGTTGCAGGCAGGAACATTTTTCCCACAGCAGGACCTTGCGCTTGGGGATGTGCAGATGCTGGTGTGCATCGTGGCCGACGTGCCCTACCCCCTGATGCCATGGCTCATGAAGCCCCACACCAGCCACTTGGATGCAAGCAAGGAGCTATTTAACACTCATCTTAGCCAGGCTCGCATGCAGGTGGAACGCACATTCAGCCGGCTGAAAAGGAGGTTCTGTTGCCTCCTCACATGGCTGGACATGGGCCAACTCAACATCCCCGAGGTGGTGGCCACATATTGCGCCCTCCATAACCTTGTGGAGAGGAAAGGGGAGGCCTCCCTGCCAGGGTGAGGGATGGGTGCTGATGGCGAGGGGAGGCAATTCGAGCAGCCCAGGACAGTTGCCATCTGCCAGGCTTACAAGTCTGGTGTTCGCATCCAAGAGGCCCTGAGGGAGAGATTCTCTGAAGGAACCCATTGACTCTCTCGAGGGCCTCCCCCATGGGGGTTTGGCCTGGCCCACCCCTACCTTTCCCTCTACAACCCTCACCCTCACCCTCTTCCCATAAAGAATACATAAAAAACCAGTCTGTTTACAAAGGAAACTGGGTGTTTATTAGAAACAATATCAGTAAGGAAAATGTGCTAACTGTTTAAAACAAAACTTTCTCATTTTTACTGTTCTACTGTTTATATAAAAGCTACAACTTTCACTCAAAAATAAAGATTTTGTTACAGCACTGAATTGTTCTTTCACTGGATGGTAGAGGGCTGAAAACCTGGAGTGGGAGGGGGGCTCAAGTAGGCCGCTGCTTCCCTGATTGCAGAGTCCTGCCACCTTGCATCCTGGCACCATCATGGCCTTGGGGTCGGGTGGACAAGAGACAGTCCTGGGCTGGGCAGGAGGCAGGGGTAGCTGCTGGGTCTATGAGGGCTCGGGAGCAGGAGGGGCTGGGGGAGAACGGAGGCTGGGGCAGGAGGGGGGGCTGGGAGAGGCAGAGTCCTGGCGCGCAGGAGGAGTGGTGCCTGTGACAGGGGCAGGCAAGGCTAGGACCTCCCACATAGTGGCACAGATGGTAGTGCACTGCTGGACCAGCTCATCCAGCAGCCTGTCGCACCATTCGGCCTCTGCCTCCGTCCTCTGCTGAAGAGTCCTGTTGAGGTCCTGCAGGGCCACGACATGCTCTTTCAGCAGGTCCGTGTAGACACACCAGTGCCTGCAGGTTCCATGTGTCCAGGATGGTGTTGGGGCAGGTGTGGAGGGTCTTGCGTGGGGGGTCCAGCTGAGGAGGAGACAACCATGTACATGTGCACCTGCTGTTCCCGAGGGCATGCCCTCGCTGTAAGGAGCTTTCCTTCAGACAGGAGACTCAGAGGTTTCACACGTGACACTGCATGTGAGTTGTTCAGCAGCCTGAGCATCACAGAGGCCCCACAGTGGCAATGGGACCAGATGGCTGCCCCACACTGCCAACCCGCCTGTGTGTGGTGACCCCTCAAACCACTCACCTGATGTTCCCTCCCCAATGTCCAAGGACACCTGCGAGGCCTCTATGGTCTGGAGGACCCGCTGCTGGGATAGGGTCACTGCTGTCTGTTCCTCCTCCTCCGCCTCCTGGTGCAACTCTCCTGTCCCTCCTTCCTCAGGGGTTGGTCCACAATATAGTGGGGTAACCCAGACTCCACAAGATACAGTGGCGTCTGGGCTTCCCAACCGCCCAGAATCTGCTCCAGGTCTGCATAATATGGGCAGCTCTGTGGGGCTGCCCTGAAGCGGGAGCTGTGGTCTTGGGCCTTTGCATATCCCTGCCGCAGTTCTTTTACCTTGGCCCTCACTTGGTCCAGGGTGCGGGGGAGATGCCCTGTCTTGGCCAGTCCCTGGACCATGGGCTCATATATGTCTGTGTTCCTGCGGTGTGACTGCAGGGCCTGCAGGGATTCCTCCTGAGACCAGAGCTCCAGCAGGTTTTAATTTCAGGCCCTAACCAGGCTGGTGCCCACCTTTTGGAGCCCCTGGGTGGGTCCTATTCACTGTCCTGAGAAGGGCCGGGGGGCCTTGAGGCTGGGACATGGCGAACATGGCTGACACGGGTGCTCTGGCTGGCTTCCTGACAGCAATGCCTGTCTGGGTGCCTGTGCCTTTAAGAGATTACAGATAGAAACGTTAGAGGTGCTCAGCATGTAAAGACTGGACTGTCAAGCAGGGCTTCTTCCTGGAGGCCCTTATTTTGAAAGAACAGACTCCCCCGTGTCCACACACACCTATTTTAGACTGATCTCTGTTGAAAAAAGCATTATTCCTCATACAATGAGGTTTACTTCTGTCGACAAAACTGCCACGTTCTTTCGATTTACTGTCAACAGAATGTGGTGGCAGTCTAGATGTAGGTAAAGTTTTTTTGAAAAAAGCCTGCAGTCTAGACACACCCAAAGGCAGAGCAGCCACTCTCTTCCAAGAGGTTTCTGTGTGATTGCCCCTTTTAGCCATACCACTGGCTCTCTTCCCATCCCTAGGTGTAAGGAGCTGCTATATACTGTGAAGAGCAAGTATTACTGTGATTTGCTGTAGTCAGAGACCAAAACTAGCAGCCTGTGCAGGCCCCAGGCTGGTAGGAGGGAAGACAAAGAAGGTTTTTATCTCACTTCCCCACTGCCTGTGTCACTGTGATAAGCATCGTTGTGCCATACAGCACAGTAATAGTCAGCCTCATCCTCTGCCAGGACCCCAGAAATGGTCAAATAGCCGGTGTTGCTGGATGTGTCCTTGGAACCAGAGAAGCGAGCAGGAACCCCGGAGCCCTGGCCCTTGCTGGACTCTGAATAATAATAGAGCAGGTACCGTGGGGAATTCCCCGGTTTCTGTTGGTACCAGAACACAGCGTAGCCACTGATGCTGGTCCCACTGCTCATGGTGCAGGAGAGTTTCACGGTGTTTCCTGGGGACACTGACTCTGAGGGCGGCTGAGTCAGCACATTCTGTGAACTGGAACCTGGGAAAATAAGGACAAAGTTTGTAAAGTCCCCTCAGACCATTGTGGATACTAGTGGCACCATTTCTGCACGGAGTCCAACAGGAAGCTCAAGGTTTTCCTATCCTCACCTGTGCACCACGTCCCCAGCAGGACAATGAGGAGAGCCCAGAGCATGGTAAGGAGATCTCAGGCCCCTGGGAGAAAAACCCACCAAACGCGCTGAGATCGCCTGACAATATCTGTCCCTTATATCGATCCTCCTGGGGAAGGCACATTCAGGCTCCACCCTTATGCAAATATGATCCTGTCTCATTGGGCTTCCTGACCACAGGGAAAGTGACATGTGTGAAGGGGCGGTGTTCTCTGGTGAAAGCCATTAGACACGTCAGTCAGTGCCCCTTGCAGGCAGGGTTTTATTGACAATTCAGGTTGGTGTTTTCATGAGCTCAGCTGTGAAGATGGGGAAGGGAAATCACAATGCATTTTGGTCACTGATGCTTCAGACACCCCTTAGTTCTTGTGTATGGGACAAACACTCAGTAATGGCATTAACTGTACCCGGCTGGTGATGTGTCATGTGGAACTGCAGAGGATCCCTGAGAGTAAAGCAGCAGCCTAGAGCCCAGCGCTGCACAAAACGGCTTGCGGAACTGATTGTAAAGCTGCTAATAAAGTTCGATCTCCCTTCCTGCAATGGCCACGCCTGGGATAGGAGCCTGGCAGGTGCCCACTCTCCACAGCACTGAGCCTTCCCCAGCATGAAGGGGCAGAGCAATGGACAGCTCTCACTTAGTACTGACTCCTGGTGGGGAATCATTTTTTGCGGGGCCTCTTTCGGGCTGGGGATGGCCAACTGGTGTGATCCAGGCTTCGGCAGGGACATGAGCCCAGGTGTTGGACAGATGAGCCCCAAGTTCTATGGACAGCCTCTCACACTGCCCAGCACCGGGCTACCAGGAGTCGCTGGGCGATCCAGGCCTGCCACAGGAGGCTGTTCCCCCTTGGAAACTCACTGAGGATGCCAGCCTGTGTGTACTGGGGCACAGAGAGCCCCGTGGGCTGGGGAGTTCACCACACCCTGACCATCCCATTGGCCCTGATGGCCTCAGCCAGGGGAGTAACTGGAGCCCAGTTCCTCAAGCCTGGAGAGGAGCCATTAATAAAGAATGGGGCCATGTGCGGGGGGGACCGACTGAGCATGAGCCTGCTTACATGATTCTGGTTTCTTTTAATCTCTGAGCTAATTCCCTTGAGATACAGGTTCTTAGGGAGGGGATAACACAGGTCCATGAAGTTTCAGTTTCCCCATTTAGGTGTGTAGGGGGTGAGCTCTCAGAGATTGGCCAAATAGTGTGGGCCCAACTTCCCCAGCAGAGATGCTCTGCTAATAGGATCTGATCAAATGCTTTGTTCCAGATGAGCATGGAGGGGCCAATTGGATTGGAGGCTTTGAGCCAGGGCACCTGCTTTGAGTCAGCAGCCTTATAACAAAGGCAGCCAGAGCGTCCTGAGTGAACAGCCAACATAGGGAGTTTGCCTGGGAGTTCACCTCAAGGGGTATGTCTAGACTACATGCCTCTGTCACCAAAGGCATGTAAATTAGACGACCCAACATAGTCAATGAAGCCGGGATTTAAATATCCCTGGCTTCATTAAAATAAAAATGGCCGCCGTGCTGTGCCCGCTCAGCTGATCTTTGACACAACGCGCGAATCAAGATGCTGATCAGTCGACAAGGGAAGCCTTTGTCGACCACTCCCTTATGCCTCGCGAAACGAGGTTTTCAGGAGTGGTCTACAAAGGCTTCCCTTGTCGACCAATCCGCGTGACTCATGCGCTGTGCCGACGATCAGCTGAGCCGGCACAGCGCGGTGGCCATTTTTATTTTAATGAAGCCGGGGATATTTAAATCCCGGCTTCGTTGACTATGTCGGGTAGTCTAATTTACATGCCTTTGGCGACAGAGGCATGTAGTCTAGACATACCCAGGGAGCCCCACAGAGATTGGGGTTTTTCTTTCTTTCTGTTCCCTTCTTTTTTCTCTCTCTCATCTCCCCTTCAGGCTTCAGGGTGCGATGAATACAATATCCAAGGAATCTCTCAGAAGGAAGACAGTGTGCATAGTGAGAGATCAGCTGTTGTGACCTGCACAGCATGTGCCATGTTTGTCTTCTGCCCAGAGAACAGACATGACTTTGTCTGTATGAAGTGCAAGCTGCTTTTCGTATTGGAGAAGAGTTTAAAGGAACAGAGGCCCAAGTTTGAACCCTGACCTCCTTCAGAGAAGATGAAGACTTTCTGGATAGAAAGCAGCATTTGATACTCCAGGTACAGGATGCTGAAGAAGCACAGAGGGCAGTGCAGAATAGAGAAGAAAATTGGCAGCATGTGACAGCCAGGAGAACAAAGACAACTTAGATATCGCCAATGCTGACAGAGGTAAGTATCAGGCTCTCTGCACAGGTACTACAGTGGAAAACACTTTGGGAGAGACCTCTGAGGGAACAGATCTAATGGAGACCCCATCGATCAGAAGACATGGGATGCACAGTCCCAGGGATGTGGGTTCTATGACCACCACTCTCAAGAGAAGTTGGGTTGTGGTGGCTGATGACTTCCTCCTAAGAGGGACGGAGTCATCCATTTGCCTTCCAGACCTGGAGAAGTGTGCTGCTCACCCTAGAGCTAGGTGTCTGGACAGCAACACAAGAAGCCTGGGAAACGAGCAGGAAGAATTAGAAGTCCTGGAACAGTCAAAGAACTATGATTTGATTGGAATAATGGGGTTTTGATAGGACGGCTCACATAACTGGAGCAAAGTCATGGAAGGGTACAAACTGTTCATGCACGACAGTTGGGGAGAAAAAGGTGGAGGAATTGCACTGTTTGTAGGAGATCAGGGTGATTGGTAAGAGCTCCGGGTTAAAGCCAGAGAAAAGCCTGTTTAGAGACTTGGGGTTAAGTTTACAGGCAGAACCAACAAAGGTGATGTCATGGTCAGTATTTGCTATAGACCACCAGACCAGGTGGGTGAGGTAAACAAGGCTTTCTTCAGACAACTAACAGAAGTTTCCAGATCATAGGCCCTAGTTCTCATGGGGGACTTTAATCACCCTGACATCTGTTGGGAGACCAATACAGCAGTGCAAAGACAATCCAGGAAGTTTTTGGAGAATATTGGGGATAACTTCCTGGGACAAGTGCTGAAGTAACCAATCAGGAGCCATGCGGAGCTTGATTTACTACTCACAAACAGGGAGGAAATAGCAGGGTAAGTGGATGAAGGTGGCAACCTGGGAAGCAGAGATGATCTGTCACAAAGCCAGTTTGGCTGGGTCAGGAGCCACCCATCCCAGACCTGTCAGCTGGGGGCTTTCCAAAGCCAAGACTACACCTCAATGCCCTGGATCACGGAGTCATGTCTCCAAATTGGTGGGCATGTGCTACGGGAGGGAAGACCCAGACCTGACCCACCCCACAGGTTACTAATGAGCCAAACTATGACACCAGCCCCTCACACAGTCACAGAGGAATGAATAACCGACCCCCTCCCCCGCCATGTCGACAGGCAGTTTGTGTCTCACTTCCCCATCAGGCTGTGTCACTGTGAGGAGAGCTACTGTCACTGTCCCACACCTGACAGTAATAATCAGCCTCGTCCTGCGCCTGGACCCCAGTGATGGTTAACGTGGCCGTGTTCCCGGAGATGGCACCAGAGAATCGGTCAGAGATTCCGGAGGGTCTTTTGCTATTATCATATATCACAGTTAGGGGGGCGCTGCCAGGTTTTTGTTGGTACCACTGCACATACTTGCTACCAATGTTGTTCCCTGAGCAGGTGAGTTGAGCGTTTTGCCCTGGAGACACAGACACTGAGGGCGGCTGAGTCAGCACGTACTGGGCCAGAGAACCTGGGAAAAGAGGAGAAAAGAGAGGGATCAATTCGCTGTTCCATTGCTGTACGGAGAGAGAGCTCACTCTGCAGGCAGCCAGCACAGGCAGCTGGGGAAGGGAAAATCTTTTTGGATGACCACACCTGAGCAGTAGGTGAGCAGGGTGAGGAGCAGGGGGGCCCAGGCCATGGTGGATCCAGATGAGCTCAGCTCTGTGAGGCAAACGGGTCTGTGGCTGGGACCCTTCAATTCCCCCTTAAAAGACCAGCACTGGGGAATGGCCCCTTCATGCAAATCTGCTTGCAGCTGATTGGCTGCCAATGCCTATGGTCACTCACTCTGGTAGGGAGGCCAGGAACAGAGAGGGAGGGGCAGCTGTCTGTATAAAGCCCCATTGTAACTGGGGTAAGGAGGAATGCTTTGGGTTACCCTTTGCTAGGAAACAGTAGAGACCCCTGGAGCTGAGGACTCTCAGGCTGCACAATCAGCCGCACCCCTTATTTCATGGTGCGGAGCATCCACCTGCCTGCCCCAGGGCAACAAACCAGCTGAGATTTGTTGTTGTGGCCCCAACCCACAATCCCTGCAGTCACCTCCCCTGGTCTCTGGTGCTGGGATGTGGGTGGGAGGCTGGGGTGGCACTTCCAGCTGCCTCCTTTCATGCGCTTTTGACTCTGGCCGGCCCCATTTAAGGAGAGCGAGGAGCTGGCTGGCCCCATGAGTTGTGGGGTCAGCAGGGGAGCAGAGGTCAGCTGATCATCCCCCTTACACGGGCTCCCCCAGGGCAGAGCATGGAGTGACTGGGGGAGGGAGAATCCAAATGGGGGACAGGCTGCAGGTGTAGGCAGCTGCAGTGCTTCTCCCTCTCTGCCCTCAGGGTTTGGCGGGTTCCATCATGCCTCAGGGGGAGCCTCTGCCCTGGAGAATGTGGAACAGGAAGGATAGAAGGGGCTGAATGAAGAGCTGGGCCCCCAAAGCAGAAGGCCCCAGGGAACCTCATTCCTACAGCCGTGTGAGATCTGTGAGAGTATGAAACCACTGAGCCCAGAGATGCCTCTACCCCAGCAGCTGCCAGCCAGTCACTGGGAACTGCAAACCCCATTGGGCATCCTATGGGCTGTGGATGATCAGCTCCTCCTAGTGGTCAGTGTCATACACAGCCTGGGGTTGTTCCTCTGCATAGCTGTGGAGCAGCATCACTTCACAGTCACTGTGCACAGCCCAGCTGCTCCTTCAGGGGCTGGTCTCCTTCGGTGTGTGATGCAGGGTGAGCAAGTCATCAGCTTCCTCCCACCTCTGGGGAGATTAGTCACTATATGGGGCAGCTGCAATGTCCGCGATAAGGTTTGCTCCCATGTCAGGTCCGTGCCAAAAGTCCTATGGGAATAGAGCGCCGGCAAACCAGCATAATTGAGATTCGTAGAAATACTGACCGAGAGCAGCGTTTGCCTTTCATATGCCCCAGTCTGTGCCCCACGGGGCTGTCAGCAAAACCGTCTGGTGTGGCACAACCTCCTTTAAAAGGCTCTGTGCCATTGGTGCACATTTCTCAATCTGGAGGCACAAGTTTGTAACTCTTGCCACTGCTGGAGTATTTATGCTAATCCCCAGGAGATCTGAGTGTGAAGGGAGAAGTGCAGCTGTTGTGGAAAGTGGCCGGCATGGAGGTGTGTTGCCCCTGTGCATTGCTAGTGAGAACTGTCATTCCTTTACATGCTGACCCAGCCCACCCCATCCCCCGCCTTTGGGCTAATTTTCTCAGAAATTTTAAAAGCGTCAGAGAGGTAGCTGAGTTAGTCTGTAACGGGAAAAACTTCAAAAACAACAAATAGTCTAGCAGCACCTTAGAAACTAACAAAACATGTCGATGGTATCATGAGCTTTTTTGGGCACAGCCCACTTCTTCAAATGAATGGAGTTATTTAAATCCAGCTATGAAATAAAAGAGGATGGCGGGGGGTGGGGGCAAAAGTGAGAGGGGAAGTTGAGAGAATTAGAAAAAGGGAAAGAAATAGTCAGTCAGAGTCTCCATGATACATGAAGCTGATAGACAAGTTGCAAACTGTTCTTAAGTACCCAGTGTTTCATTTTTAATGTCATTGGGATGTGGAATGTACTGGGCCATCAAACCAATACATCTTATTGGGGCATTTTTTTATGTGGGGCCTAGTTCGGGCTGGGTGGCCGGCCAGCGTGATCCAAGTCTCAACAAGGACAGGAGCCCAGGTTGTGATGGGGTAAGCTCCTTGTTCTCTGGATGGTGTCTCTCGCCACCCAGCGCCCTGGATGCCAGAAGTCGCAGGCTGATCCAGTCCTGACTCAGGTATCTGCTTCCCCATGAAAACTCACTTAGGATGCCAGTCTGTGTGCAGTGGGGCACAGAGAGCCCAGCGGGCTGGGGAGTTCACCATGCCCCATCCATCCCACTGGCCCTGATGGGCTCAGCCGGGGGAGTCACTGGAGCCAGGCTCCTCAAGCCTAGAGAGGAGCCATTAATAAAGGATGGGGCCATTTGCAAGGGGACAACTGTTCACGCCGGTCTTGGGTATGGGTCCACATGATCCTGGCTCCTTTTAATCTCTGAGCTAACTCCCTTGAGACAGAGAATCTTAGGGAGGGGATAACACAGGTCCATGAAGTCTCAATTTCCCCATTTAGGTGCTTGGGTATGTAACCTCCGAGAGCTGGGATGCGACTAACGATCTGAGGTTTGTGCAGCACTTGGAGGACATACAGTTCCATTGCACTGCTGGGTCAGAAATGCAGGGGACCCCATGTCAATAACTGGGGCAGTTCAGGGAGAGAGCGGGCGGGAGGAACAATATTACTGTCACACTGTCAGCCAATAGCATGGGCCCAGTGTCCCTTCCCTCACATTCCCCAGCTTTTGGTTGTGCAATAAAAACCCAGCAGAGAAGCTCTGCTGATAGGATTTGATCAAGAGCTTTGTTCCAGGTGAGCCTGGGTGGGCTGATTGAATTGGAGACTTGGAGTAGCGGGGTATCTGCTTTGAGTCAGCAGCCTTATAGCACAGGCAGCCAGAGCCAACTGAGGGTTTCTATACTGCAGTTTTTCAAAAAAAGGGTCATTTTTCCAAAAATAACCCTCCAGTTACATCCACATTGCAATCACGTTCTTTAAAAAAAAATTGAAAGAACAGAGGGATTTTTCCAACATTGGTAAACATTTTTCTATGGGGACGAAGACTTTTTCTGAAAGAACTCTTTGGAAAAAGAAATGGGATCCACCTAATGAAAAAAGGAAAAGCATCTTCACATGCAGGCTTGCAAACCGAGTGAGGAGGGCTGTAAACTAAGTTGGTTGGGGGACATTGACCTAAGCCCTGATGTAAGTGGGGAAGTGGGATACTAGGAATAAACACAAGGAGCAAGGTGCAACAGAGAAGGACCACAATTCGTATGGAAAAGACAGGGAATCTGCTAGTTATCTAGGGTGTTTGTACAAGAACAGAGGAAGCCTGGGAAACCAGCAGGAAGAATTAGAAGTCCTGGCAGAGTCAATTAACTATGATTTGATTAGAATAATAAAATCTTGATAGGACAACTCAATGGTTGGAGCACTGTCATGGAAGGATATAAACTGTTTAGGAAGGACAGATGGGAGGGAAAAGGTAGAGGAGTTGCGCTGTATGGGTATTTCTAGACCACAGGCTTTTGTTGACAGAAGTTTTGTTGGAAGATACTGTCAACAAATCTTCTGTCAACAAAGAGCATCTAGACTACATCCAGTTCTGTCGACAAAGCAAGGCGCTTTGTCAACATGACAGTGTAGACTCAAAGGACAGTGTAGATGTAATAACGCCTTCTGTTGACAGAACTCTGTCTACAAAAGGCGTTATTCCTCGTAGAATGAGGTTTACAGCCGTCAACAAAACTGCCGAGTTCTGTCGATGTTATGTCGACAAAACTCAGCGGCAGTGTAGACGCAGGTATAGTTTTGTCGACAAAAGTCCACTTTTGTCAACAAAACCCTGTAGTCTAGACACACCCTATGTAAGAGAGCAGTATGATTGCTCAGAGCTCCAATATAAAGTGGCAGAAAAGCCTGTTGAGAGCCTTTGGGTTAAGTCTAGAGGCAGGAGCAACAAGGGTGATGTTGGGGTGGTTATCTGCTTATAAAACACCAGATCAGGTAGATGAGGCAGATGAGGCTTTCTTCAAACAATTAAGAGAAGCTTCCAGATCAGAGACCCAGGTTCTCATGGGGGATTTTAATGAGCCTGACATTTGTTGGGAGATCAATAGAGCAGTGCACAGACAATCCAGGAAGTTTTTGGAGAATGATGGGGACAACTTCCTGATAGAAGTGATGAAGGAACCAATGAGGGACCATACACAGCTTGACCTGTTCCTCACAAACAGGGAAGAATTAGTCGTGGAAGTAGATCTGGGTGGCAGCCTGGGAAGCAGAGATCATGATATTGTCAAGTACAGGATCATGACAAAAGGGAGAAAGAAGAGCAGCAAAATACAGACCCTGGACTTCAGAAAAGCAGCCTTTGACTCCCTCAGGGAACTGATGTGCAGGATCCCTGAGACACTCACATGAAGGGGAAAGGAGTCCAGGAGAGCTAGTTATACTTTAAAGAAGCCTCATTGAAGGCCCAGGAACAAACCATCCCAATGCACAGTAAGAAAAGCTAATATGGCAGGTGACCAATTTAGCCTAACAGTGAAATCCTTGGTGAGCTTAAACACATAAAGGAAGCATATAAGAAGTAGAAAATTGGACAGATGACTAGGGAGGAGTATAAATATATTACTTGAGGATGCAAGGTGTAATCAGGAAGACTAACACACGAATGGAATTGCAGTTAGCAAGAGAAGTGAAGCGTAACAAGAAAGGTTTCTACAAGCATGTTAGTGAGAAGAGGGCGATCAGGGAACATGTGGAACCCTCACTGGACGAGGGAGGTAACCTAGTAAAAGATTATGTGGGAAAAGCTGAAGTGTTAAATGCTCTTTTGTGTCTGTCTTCACAGACAAGGGCAGCTCCCCCACTACTCCACTAGGCAACACTGTGTGGGAAGCTCTCGGTAGACAAAGAACAGGTTAAGAACTGTTCAGAAAAACTGGACAAACACAAATCCCTGGGCCAGATGAAATGCATCTGAGGGAGTTGGCTAATGTGATTGCAGAGCCATTGGCCATTATCTTTGAAAACTCACGGTGATCGGGGGAGGTTCCAGATGATTGAAAAAAGGGAAATGTAGTGTCCATCTTTAAGAAAGGGAAGGAGGACAAGCCAGAGAACTACAGACCAGTCAGCCTCACTCAGTACCCAGAAAAATCATGGAGGTTATCCTAAAGGAATCCATTTTGAAGCACTTGGAAAGGGGAAAGTGATCTTGAACAGTCAACATAGCTTCACCAAGGGCAAGTCATGCCTGACCAACATGACCAGATTCTTTGAGGAGGCACCTGGCTCTGCAGACATGGGGAAGGCCATGGACATGATATACCTGGACTTTAGCAAGGCTTTCGGTAATGGTTTCCCACAGTATTCTTGCAAGTTAAGGAAGTATGGACTGGATAAATGGACTGTAAGGTGGATAGATTTTGGCAAGACTGTCAGGCTCAATTGGTAGTTATTAATGGCTCGATTACTGGTTGGTGGTTGATATCAAGTGGAGTGCCCAAAGGTTAGTTGTAGGGCTAGTTCTAGGACATGGATGATAAAGAGCACAACTTCTTCAGTTGCAGGGATCAGTTCATTACTCAGGCAGCTGCAGACATCTGGGTTCAGATTCCGACATTCTAGAGTTGGGAAACCATCGGTGCCTGGCTAGATAAAGGTAACTCCACCAGATGCAGACAGACCTATCCCAGCGGAGAGGGGCAGGGAGCAGAATCACACTGGGCTCTTCACAATACTTACCCTGTGTTTTTAACACAGGCAGAATTTGGGGGGAACTCGAACTGCAAGCCTGCTGGAGGCAGCCTGGATGTGCAATACAATGAGATCTGCAGAGAAAACAGGCGTTGTTCCGCTCCTAATGGTGCCCTGGGAACCGGGAGTCAGAATTAGGTTGAAAAAGAAGGAGATTTGCTAAAGTAACAGGATCTGTTCCAAGCTTGGTGAACTGCCAGAGTAACAGGTGTGGCATGTTCATCCATCCCAGCAACAATGAGGAGTCCTGCGGCACCGACACACAAACAAATTTCTTTGGGCAAAAGCTTTCATGGGCTGGAACACACTTCCTGCTGCGTGCTCGGGATCCAGCTGACCGGGGGATACAACAACACTGCAGAGGAGCCACCTTTGCCTCCTGAGGCCCAGTGCTGCTCTCACGAGGGGATTCTCCACAAGCCCTACCGGATGAGACCCACTGAAGCACTCAAGCCCTGCTCTGCACATGCCCAGTCCTGCAGGTGCACTTGGCAACAGCACCAGTGTGCACTTACCTCACACCTCTGAGGATCAGATTCAGAAGAAGAGCAGCTGGTGGATAGAAGAGGAACCTGGCCACCATCCTGAGAGGCAGGGATGTGGCTCCCCTCCCTTTTCTCAGGACCCCCAGGGCTCTTACTCATTAGGCCAGATTGGCTGGGTCAGGAGCCACCCATCCCAGAGATGTCTGCTGGGGGCTTTCCAAACCCTAGAGTGAGCCTCTCAACACACTGGGACACAGAGTCGTGTCTGCAAACTGGTGGGCCTGTGCTATAGGAGGGAAGACCCAGCCCTTACCACCCCACGGGTTACTAAGGAGCCATTCTGTGACACCAGGCCCCTCACACAGTCACAGAAACAAAAGGAAAAACTGTGTAACACTTTAAAGACTAACAAGATGGTTTAATAGGTGATGAGCTTTCGTGGGCCAGACCCACTTCCTGAGATCATGTTCTGGAAGAGAATTGGCATGACCATATATACCAAAGGAATACAATGAAAAAAGTGAATACTTGCCACCAATGTTGTTCCCTGAGCAGGTGAGTTGAGAGTTTTGCCCTGGAGACACAGACACTGAGGGCGGCTGAGTCAGCACGTACTGGGCTAGAGAACCTGGAAAAAGAGGAGAAAACAGAGGGATCAATTCGCTGTTTCATTGCTGTACGGAGAGAGAGCTCACTCTGCAGGCAGCCAGCACAGGCAGCTGGGGAAGGGGAAATCTTTTTGGGTTACCACACCCGAGCAACAGATGGGCAGTGTGAGGAGCAGGGGGGCCCAGGCCATGGTGGATCCAGATGAGCAGCATCACTTCACAGTCACTGTGCACACCCCAGCTGCTACTTCTGGGGCTGGTCTCCTTCTCTCTGTCATGCAGGATGAGCAAGTCATCAGCTTCCTCCCACCTCTGGGGAGATTAGTCACTATATGGGGCAGCTGCAATGGCCGCGATGAGGTTTGCCAAAAGTCCCATGGGAACAGAATGCCTGCAAACCAGCATAATTCCGATTCATAGAACTATCCACCCAGAGCAGCGTTTGCCTTTCGCGTGCCCCAGTATGTGCCCCTTCGCACAAGGATAAGGAGTAATCCAAAGGTAGAGCAGCCACCCTCTCCCAGGAGGTGTCTGTATGGTTGCCCCTTTGAGTGATACCTATTGGGCAGCCATCACATGGCTCTGGCCCCAGCTTCAGCCCTACCCTAGGGCAGGCTGCAGGGCAGCTTCTGGAACGGGAGCTGGATCCACAGTGCAACTGCTCCTAGGGCCGGTGACATGGTACTAAAAATAGCACTGCAGCCCCAACCCCAGAAGCAGATCCACAGTGGCCGCCGCTCCAGCCCCAGCACACGGGACAGCTGCTCCCACACGGCTCTGCCCTTGGAGCAGCTGGGCAGCCACCATGCAGCCCTGATCCCAGCTCCAGCTCTTCCCTCCAGATGAAGCTGTGGCCAGGGCCACATGGTAGCTTGCTAGTTACTCCCAGAGCAGGTAGTGTGGCTGCTCCTGGGGCCGGGGCTGCAGTACCCCAGGAGCAGCTGCACTACAGCCCAGCTCTAGGTGCAGCAGCTGCCTGCCACACATCTTATGCACAGTGGGAAAGAGCTCCTATGTAACAGTCTTTTGTGCAAAACAGAAAAGAAAACCCCAGGAACAGGGTTTCCCATTGTTTGTGCTCTAAAATACTGAGTCAAAGAGCAATGTTTTATTCGCAGCCCTAAATCTTTGGTGCCAGTGTGGTTAGTATGTGTGGATGGATTTTTCCAATAAATGTTGGCTCCAAAAAACAATTTAACACCAGAATGCTTTGTAGAAAGCCACTTCTATATCCTTTTTGTGTGTCTCTTGCAAGTCTTGCTTGTGATGGAGGTGGCGTAAACCTTCACATTCTGGAAGGCATTTAAGTGAGATGCTTTGACAACAGCAGTCGCTGCTTTCTTTTGTTCATAGGCAGCAATATCTTGGACTATGTTTCCAAGCAGGTGGTGCAGCCAGAGCGTGCCAGTGAAAAGCTGTGCTCTCCCCCACCCACACATACACACTCCCTCTCTCTCACCCTCCAGCCAGAGTGGGACTCCTCCAGGTTTTATTTGTGTGTGTGTGTTGCCATTAAGAGTATGCCTACACTACAATACAAAACTGCAGCTTGGCTCTGGCCAGCCCTGGGGTCAGCTGACTCAGGCTTACAGCAGGGGTCAGCAACCTTTTCAAACCAAAGAGCCAAACAACATCAAAATTCAGAACAAGTGGTCAACAAGGAGCCGTATAAGAATGACCATTTGCAAGACTGAAAATATACCACTTCATATAATAGATAATTGACATAATGATTAATAATAGTGTAACCCTTCTGCCTGGTGGTGCCAGCAGCTGAGCGAGCATAACCACACCCAGGGTTCCTTTCCCCTTCCAGCTGTGTCTATTGGAAGCAGTGGTTCAGACCCTGCTTACAATAGCATAAATGCAACATTGTATTCACAGGCTTTATTTAATGGGACTTCTGCTGCTGCATCTTTTCACACATTTCTTTGAAGTTTACAGCATAACTGGTCAAATCCAGCTTCATGCACTCATTCAGGCTGTTTTCTGTCTTATGGCAGGGAGCTGGGGATGTGGGGGTGCAGGAGGCTGGGTTGTGTGTACAAGGAGCTCAGGGCAGGAGACTGGTGTGTATGATACACTCAGGGCACAAAGTTGGGGTGTGAGGGATGCACGAGTGTTATGGCAGGGGACTGGGATGTGGGTGAATGAGGAGCTCAGGGCAGGGGGTTCAGGTGTATGGTGGGCTAAAGCTTGGTGTATGGGGGCTTGTTGGTGTATGGGGGCTTGTTGGCCAGGTATCATTTTTAATAAAGTAAAATATTATGTCCAAAACAAAAGGTTTCAACATTGCTTTACTTATGGCAGGAGTGGGTCAAGTGGTGAACAAGCAAGGGTCAGTCAGGCTGCTTCAGAAGTGACCATGACAATACTGGCAGGAGATGTGA
Source organism: Pelochelys cantorii (assembly GCA_032595735.1). NCBI lineage: Eukaryota > Metazoa > Chordata > Testudines > Trionychidae > Pelochelys > Pelochelys cantorii. The sequence continues at coordinate 12,124,745 of CM064342.1, read as the reverse complement.
TGAAAACAGAAACAGAGACACCAAAGAAAACATCAAATTTTGCCACAACATTAATAGTTCTGATCCAGCTGAGTGACAAATCGTTCCATATTTCATGCAATATTTTATAGAAAAAACAACTTCCCAGAATTTGGATTCCTATTTCTCATTGCAGGGTAGACAATTTGGTAAAAAGAAAAGATATGCACACAAAGAATATTTTTCCAGGTGACTGGCAAATAGGGAAACTGTCCAAAGAGAATGGCTTATGTATTCTCCTCAAATGGTAAAGTGTATTGATACATAAACAAACTGTTCCGTATCAGTGACTACTCTCATCAATTTATAAGAGGTTTTGATGATTGGGAAAATGCAGTCTGGTTTCTTCTGGAACCAGCGTACATCCTTGCTACCAATATTGCTTCCCGAACAGATGAGCTGAGCATTTTGCCCTGGACACACAGACACTGAATGTGGCCGGGTCTGCACGTAGTGGGTGAGCGAACGTGAGACAGAAGGGTAAAAAACCCCCATCCTTCCAGAACTCACACACCTGCGTCTCCAATTTTATCTGCCAGGGAGTAGCAATCAAACTGTCATGCTTCCAGGCCACATTGCTTTTCATACTCCTGCTGCCATTTCCCATCGCTGCAGGAAGAAATCCTGCCTAGTGTTGTGATGAGTATTTCTGGGGGGCGGGATGGGTGTGATTGCACCATTTGTTTCTGGCAGCCCTAATACAGCATCCTTTGTTATTCATCGGGCTGTGAGTGTTGGTGGGTGAGAGCCTAAGGGTCTAGTCCCAGGTGTGCTGCAGCATCTGGCTGGGAGCACATGCCACACACTTCCCTGGCCCACTACCCATGCACAGCAGCCTCACAGTGAGTCCCTGCAGTGGGTGGCTCTCATTGACTGATATTACCTCTGGTGGCTGGTGTCCCACTTGCCATGATCCCATCCCTGATGCTCCAGGGTGCAGGCAGCATCGCTCCCAGCCCTGCCCAGCGTTCCCCTCTTCCTCTGCGGACGTTCTGCTCCGTGCTAATGGGGCTGATTAAGCTCTTGGCTTATTCACATTGGGCAATGATCAGGCACCTGTTCAGGCAGCTGCAGCCACCTGAATGAAAATTAAGTCGGGATGCCATCAGCACGGTACTACATGAATGTCACTGTACCAAATGCAGACAGACCTGTGCCGGGGGAACGGGCAGGGAGGCAGAACCACACTGGGTTCCTAACAACACGTTACACTGATTTGAGTATTGCCAGACAGTGTGAAAATGTCTAGTCACCACCACACAGTCCCCGGAATGACAGCTAAAGTGCTGTAAGTGACTTCATCTGTATGAAGTGCAAGCTGCTCTCCGTATTCAAAGGAGAAGGTTAAAGGATCAGAGGCCCAAATATGAACCCTGTGTTCCATCAGAGAAGACTTTCTGGTTAGAAGGCAGCATTTGAAACTCCAGGCACAGGATGCTGAAGAACTACAGAGGGCAGTGCAGAACAGAGAAGAAAATTGGCAGCATGTGACAGCCTGGAGAAGAAATACCACTCAGGTATCACCAATCCTGACAGAGGTAAGCAACCACTTTCAGGCTCTCTGCACAGGTACTACAGTGGAAAACACTTTTGCAAACATGTCTGAGGGAAGGGATCTGATGGAGACCCCATAAATCAGAAGACATGGGATGCATGGCCCCAGGGATGAGGGTTCCATAACCACCACTCTCAAAGGAAGTTGGCCGATGGTGGTTAAGAACTCCCTCCTAAGAGGGACGGAGTCATCTATGTGCTGTCCAGCCAGGAATCTGGAGAAGTGTGCTGCTTACCCTGTAGCTAGGTGCCTATACAACAACACAAGAAACCTGGGAAACAAGCAGGAAGAATTAGAAGTCCTGGCACAGTAAAAGAACTATGTTTTGATTGGAATAATGGGATCTTGATGAGACAACTCACATGAGTGGAGCACTGTCATGGAAGTGTATGAACTGTTCAGGCAGGACAGGTGGGGGGAAAACGGTGAGGAGTTGCACTGTTTGCAGGAGATCAATGTGATTGCTCAGAGCTCCAGTTTAAAGCCAGAGAAAAGCCTGTTAAGATTCTTTGGGTTAAGTTTAGAGGTGGGAGCAACAAAGGTGATGTCATGGTTGTATTTGCTATAGACCATCAGACCAAGTGGATGAGGTAGATGAGGCTTTCTTCAGACAACTAACAGAAGTTTCCAGATCATAGGCCCTAGTTCTCATGGGGGATTTTAATCAGCCTGAAATCTGTTGGGAGACCAATACAGCAGTGCACAGACAATCCAGGAAGTTTTTGGAGAGTGTTGGGGACAACTTCCTGGCACAAATGCTAAAGGAACTGACCAGGGGCCATGCACAGCTTGCCCTGCTGCTCACAAACAGGGAGGAATTAGCAGGGGAAGTAGATGTGGGTGGCAACCTGGGCAACAATGATCATGAGATGGTCAAGTCCAGTATCCTGGCCAAAGGAAGGAAGGAACGCAGCAAAATACAGACCTTGGATTTCAGAAAAGGTAACTGGCTCTGTGGACATGGGGAAGCCCATGGATTTTAGCAAGGCTTCTGATGATGGTCTCCCACAGTATTCTTGCAAGTAAAGGGAGTATGGATTGGATAAATGGACTGTAAGGTGGATAGAAATCTGTCCAGATTGTCAGGTTCAATGGGTACTTATCAATGGCTCGATGTCTGGTTGGTGGTTGGAATGAAGCAGAGTGCCCCAAGGTTCGGATCTAGAGCCGGTTCTAGGACCTGGATGAGGGGATGGATTTCACCCTCAGGAAGATTGCAGATTCCATTAAGCTGGGCGGGAGATAATTATGTTGGAAGGCAGGGATACGATCTAGAGTGACCTAAACAATTTGGAGGATTAGATCAAAAGAAATCTGATGAGAAATCTGATGACAAAGCCCTGGCTGGGATGATTTAGTTGGGATTGGTCCTGCTTTTCAGACTCACCACCCATTCTGGATCCTTTTAGGAAGAAATCCAGACTTGTTTTGGGGTGCTTGTACTTCAGGGCTGAAAAGGGCAGGTGCTGTTAGATGGGGATTGGCGTCGGGGCTGCTTACGTAGCAGTTGATGGATGAGGACAAATGATATTTACAGACATCCCAAAAGTCCTGGGGTTTGCTGCACTTTCCTGATTGGACCCACAACCCCCCATCCCTGACCTGAGTAAAGTGGCGCCTGCCCTGTGGGGCTGGTTGGCTTCCCACTGCAGGAACTGCAGTCTGGCCCCAAGTGAGGGTGTCCCTGCAGGGCTCAAGTCTGGCACGGCTGCACCAGGAGACTGCCCATTGGAGCTGGGTAAGTTGTTGCTGGTTCTTCCTTATTTACATATGTCAGCTGCAGTGCCAAGAATCAGGGCAGTGTCCATTGTTGTGTGCAGTGGGTCTGTAGCTGGGTGGGACACAGGGTAGCAGAGACACAAGATGCACGAGGAAATAGCTTCCAGCAGACCAATTTCTGCAGAGCAGAGAGACGAGCTTTCCTGGCAAACTCACCTCAGCAGTCTTTATTATTCCACAGCTTTCTCAGACTGTGCAGCCCACGATGAGAGCCTGAGGGTCTCGTGCTGGGTGCATGGACAGCACCTGGCTGAAAAAATGCAGCACGCTACCCAGATCCACCACCTAGAGCTGGAGCACAGCAACCTTTCAGCAAGTCCCTGCAGTGGGTAGCTCCCATCAATAGACATTTATCCTGCTGACCAGTGTCATACTTGTCACGGTCCTATTCCTGATGCTCCGGGGCTGTAGGTAGCATCACTGTCAGCCCTGTCCAGCATTTCTGTCTTCCTCTGAACACGTTCTGTTCCATGCTAACTGGGCTGATGAGGCCCCACAATTTCTTCAGTCGCAGGGTCTGGTCCATTACTCAGGCAGCTGCCGGCACCTGGGTGCATACTGAGAAATTCTAGAATCAGGAAGTCATCAGTGCATGGCTAGATGAAGTCACTCTCCCAGATGCAGACAGACCTATCCCAGTAGAGAGGGGCAGGGAGCAAAATCACACTGGGCTCTGTCAAAGGACATGACCTGTGATTTTAACACAGGGGAACTGAGGGAAATATTGTCCCCCCCTCGAACTTCAAGCCTTCAGGAAGCAGTCTGGGTGTGCAACACAATGATATCTGCAGAGAAGTCAGATGTTCTCCTGCTCCCAACAGTGCCCGTGGGGTTGGGAGTAAGAATTAGGTTGAAAAAGAAAGAGATTTGCTAAAGTAACATGATCTGTTCCAAGCTTGGTGAACTGCCAAAGTAACAGGTGTGGCATGTTTATCTGTCCCAGCAACAATGGAGGAGTTTTGCGGCACCGACACACAAACACATTTCTTTGGGTAAAAGCTTTCATGGGCTGGAATGCACTTCCTGCCGCGTGCTTGGGATACAACTGACTCGGTGATCAGAGGTGTAGCAAGGGTGTTATGCGCCTGGGGGCAAAGGAAAAATTTGCCCGCCCTCCCCCTGCCCCCCACCACCATGTGGCACGGCCCCGAACCTGGTGCACAGCTGAGGGGAACTTGTACTGCGTCTTCCCCCACCCCCTACAGTTTGGGGCCGGGCTCCCACATGCACTAACCTGCCAGTGGAGATGGAGGAGGGTCGGGCTTGGAGCAGAGAGGCAGGGAGGAGGCTCCAGCTGCCGGTGGCAGGCGGAGTAGGAGCACGTGAGCTGAGGGATGATGGGGGGAGCAGAATGGGATGAAATTGGCTCCTCCCTACCATGGTGCCCAGGGGCAACTGACTCTTCCAGCCCCCTCACTACGCCACTGCCCCCCCTCCTGCAGATCTATCATCTAATGCATGTGCAAGATCTGTGAGAGCCGTCCCAGGAATCTGCAGTTAGTGTCTGTGGCGCCTGCTTCTGGGTGGTGTCTCAATGCTGCCACATTCACCTCCAAAGAGGGGGCTTCCCAAAGCAGGCCCTTGCTGCTGACCCCCAAGGCATCCACAGGTCCAGTCTCCTTTCAATGGGCCCACTTCCCAGGGCTCATTGATCTTGGATCTGGCTTCCATCCCCTCTCCAACCTTTGCAACTGCCCCAGAGGTGCTCACCTTCCGCCTTATACATTCCCACCTCATTCACCCTACAGGGACAGTCTCTGCCTCACTTGTCCTAGGGACTATTCTACCAAGACGTAATACAAAGTTTCCATGTGAAAGGACTCAATACAAAGCTAAAAACTTCAATGAGAGAATGATTAATACAGAGATGTGTCTACATCTGCTGCAGGGAAACACCTGTCCTGACTCCTGCCCTTCTCACTGCCCTCAGCCCTCCTGCGACCTGCCCCCTCCACCAGCCCTTCTCTGCCCCCTGTGCCCACTCCTCCAGTAACCCAACTCTGATCATGTGAGCTACCCCTCCTCATCTCCTCTTCTAACACCTCCCTCTACACACCTGCCCTGCCTCTCTCCCCTAGTGCTGGTCCCTCCCCTGCAGGTGTCTTCCCTTCTGCTTCACCCCCTGAATCTCCTGGCACCTGCACCTTCCCTTAGCCCTGCACCTTCCTGGTACCTCCCCCTTCCCTCACTGCCCCTGCCCCTTTTACCCTCTTTTTCCCTGATGCCCATCCCCTCACCACTCTCTGCCCCCGTTCCCCTCACGCCCCTGTGCACTCACACATGCCTTGCTCCATCCCCACCTTTCTCATACCCACCCCTTCTTTCAAGCCTTCTCCCAGCACCTCCCCTTCCCCCCTTGCCCCCAATGCCCTTACCCTCTCCGCTCCTCTCGCAGCATCACCCTGTTCCCCCTCCCACTGACACCTCCCCTCCTGCCCTTTTCCTCATTGTCTGCACTTGGCCCCATGGCATTTGTCTCTCCTCCACCCTGTCTCGTGGTACCTTCTACTTTCTTCCCCCTCCCCCTCGGCACAAGCCCCTTCCTCTCCCCCCCCCACACACAAGCCCCTTCCTCTCCCTCCCTCCCCCTCCACACAAGCCGCTTCCTCTCCCCCCACCCCCACCCTCTGCAAAAGCCCCTTCCTCTCCCACCTCTTCCCCCTAGTTTTCCCGCTCCCTTACCTTCTGCCTTCTACTTTGCAGGGCCGGAATCTGCACTCGGGCCCCAGAAGTCCCCGAACTCTGAACCCAGAGCTAGGCCGCACGGTGGAACGCAGCTCCTAGAAGTTTTAGGGTCCAGGGCTGTGACGTCACGTCACGCCTGGGCATCCTCCCCACTCACCTGCAAACGATGCACATGGTGGCAGCAGCAGCTGGCAGCATGCATGGGAAAAGGGGAGCCGACTGAACGCTGTGCAGGCAGGGATGGGGGGACACTCCTATAACTCACCGCCCATACCAGCTGAGCCTGCACAGCTTGCGCTCGCTCTCACCCCAGCCCAGCACCCCCCTAGTGTGGAGCCCGGGGGCAATGGCTCCCTCCTGCCCCGCCTTTGCTATGCCTCTGCTGGTGATACAACAACACTGCAGAGGAGCCGCCTTTGGATCCTGAGGCCCAGTGCTGCTCTCACAGGGGATTCTCCATAAACCCTCTAAGGTGAGACCCCCTGAAGTGCTCAAGCCCTGCTCTGCACATTCCCAGTCCTGCAGGTGCCCGGTGACAGCCCTCATGGCACTTGGCAATGGCACCGCTGTGCACTTACCTCATGCCTCTGAGGATTGGAATCAAGAAGAGCAGCTGGTGGGTAGATGAGGACCCTAGCACCCTCCTGGGAGGCAGGAAGGTGGCTCCCTCCCTTTTCTCAGGACCCCCAGGGCTCTCAGTCACAGAGCTGGCTTGGCAGGGGCAGGAGCCACCCATCCCAGAGCTGTCTGCTAGGGGATTCCCGAAGCCCAGAGTGCACCTCTCCACACACTGGATCATGGAGTCGTGTCTGCAAACTGGTGGGCCTGTGCTAGGGGAAGGGAACACTCAGTCCTAACCCAGCCCACTGGTTACAAAGGAGCCATACTGTGACAGCAGGCTGCCCAGAAGGGTTTGGGCCCCTCATGGAGTCGCAGAAGGAATGAATAACTGACCCCCACATGTCAATAGGCAGTTTGTGTCTCACTTCCCTATCAGGCTGTGTCACTGTGTGTGAGCTACTGTCACTGTCCCACACCTGACAGTAATAATCGGCTTCGTCCTGTGCCTGGACCCCAGTGATGGTTAACGTGGCCGTGTTCCCGGAGTTGGCACCAGAGAATCGGTCAGGGATTCCGGAGGGTCTTTCGCTATCCTCATATATCACGAGTAGGGGGGCGCTGCCAGGTTTCTGTTGGTACCAGTTCACACTCTTGCTACCAATGTTGTTCCCTGAGCAGGTGAGTTGAGCGTTTTGCCCTGGAGACACAGACACTGAGGGCGGCTGAGTCAGCACGTACTGGGCCAGAGAACCTGGGAAAAGAGGAGAAAAGAGAGGGATCAATTCGCTGTTTCATTGCTGTACAGAGAGAGAGCTCACTCTGCAGGCAGCCAGCACAGGCAGCTGGGGAAGGGAAAAGCTTTTTGGATTAAAATCTTTTCAGATTACCATACCTGAGCAGTAGGTGAGCAGGGTGAGGAGCAGGGGGCCCAGGCCATGGTGGATTCAGATGAACTCGGCTCCCTGAGGCAAACGGGTCTGTGGCTGGGACCCTCCGATTCCCCCTTAAAACACCAGCACTGGGGAATGGCCCCTTCATGCAAATCTGCTTGCTGCTGATTGGCTGCCAATGCCTATGGCCACTCACTCTGGAAGGGAGGCCAGGAACAGAGAGGGAGGGGCAGCTGTCTGTATAAAGCCCCATTGTAACTGGGGTAAGGAGGAATGCTTTGGGTTACCCTTTGCCAGGGGACAGTAGAGACCCATGGAGCTGAGGACTCTCAGGCTGCACAAGTGGCTGCACCCCTTATTTCATGGTACTGAGCATCCACTGTCTGCCCCTGGGGTAACAAACCAGCTGAGATTTGTTGTTGTGGCCCCAACCCACAATCCCTGCAGTCACCTCCCGTGGTCTTTGGCGCTGGGCTGTGGGTGGGAGGCTGGGGTGGCACTTCCAGCTGCCTCCTTTCACCTGCTCTTATGACTCTGGCCAGCCCCATTTCAGGAGAGCGAGGAGCTGGCTGGTCCCTGTGAGTCGTGGGGCCAGCAGGGGAGCAGGGGTCAGCTGATCATCCCCCTTACATGGGCTCCCCCAGGGCAGAGCATGGAGTGACTGGGGGAGGGAGAAGCCAGGCGGGGGTGGGGCTGCAGGTGTAGGCAGCTGCAGGGCTTCTCCCTCTCTGTCCTCAGGGTTTGGGGGTTTCTTCGTGCGCCGGGGGGAGCCTCTGCCCTGGAGAATGTGGAACAGGGAGGACAGAAGGGGCTGGATGGAGAGATGGGTCCTCAGAGCAGAATGCCTCATTCCTACCAGCCGTGTGAGAGCTGTGAGGGTTTGAAACCTCTGAACCCAGAGGTGCCTCTACCCCAGCAGCTGCGAACTGGTCCCTGGGAACTGCAAACCCCATTGGGCATCCTGTGGGCTGTGGATGATCAGCTCCTCCTAGTGGTCAGTGTCACACTCAGCCTTGGGCTGTTCCTCTGCATGGCTGTGGAGCAGCATCACTTCACAGTCACTGTGCACAGCCCAGCTGCTCCTTCAGGGGCTGGTCCCTTCTCTGTGTGATGCAGGGTGAGCAAGTCATCAGCTTCCTCCCACCTCTGGGGAGATTAGTCACTATATGGGGCAGCTGCAATGGCTGTGATGAGGTTTGCTCCCATGTTGTGTCAGTGCCAAAATTCCTGTGGGAACAGAGTACCTGCAAACCAGCATAATTCAGATTCATACAAGTATCCAGCGAGAGCAGCATTTGCCTATTACATGCCGCAGTCTGTGCCCCTGGGGCTGTTAGAAAAACCCTCCTATTGGGTACAACCTCCCTTAAAGGCCTCTGTGCCATTGCTGCTCAGTTCTCATCCTGGAGGCACAAGTTGAAAACCCCTGGGGCTGCTGGACTATTTATTCCAGTCCTCAGGAGGTCTAAGTGAGAAGGGAGAAGTGCAGCTGTGGTGGAACCTGTTGGGGCTAGGGTGGGGCGGATGGAAGGTCATTACCAGGCCATGGCTGGGCACCACTGAGGGTGAATTGCTCAAAAGCAGGGCTACTTACAGCCCAAGACTGGAGTCCTTTCCTATATAGGCAACAAACCAGTCACACCGAGCACTTCAGCTGCCAATCTGGGCAGGAGGAAACTTCACAAGCAAAATCCCTCAGACACCCCCAGCTTTCCCTGTGTCACAATCAGGCCCAGACCCTACACAGAGACGAGAGGTTATAAACCCAATCTCACCAACTCTATGCCAGTTCTCCTGGTTTCAAAAGACCAGCCACAGTCTCTGGTCAATTTATGCCTCAGGATCTTACCCACAAGAACATGCTGGGCTAAACCCTTAGCATCTGACATCTAAAGGTTCATTGATAAAAGGAAGAAAAGGTTTGAGGGTGAGATTGTTAACGAGAACACATTACAGCCACCAAACAGCAAGTGCTTGATGCAGGCTCTTAACAGAGATATTACAAACTGCAAGCTTAAAAGTCTCTGGTGTACATCCTGTATCAGGACAGGTCAGCAAATCCTTCCGAGCTCTCTGTCCCTAGCAAGGATGCATCTGGAATCAGAAGCAGGACTGAAAACAAGATGGAGAGGCTTCCTGGGATTTTTATATTCCTGGGGTCTCCCATACTGGAGCTGGTCACATGATCGAGTGACTGGCTGTGTATCACCTGCAAGTAGCCATTAACGTAGCTATGAGGTACTGGCTGGTATGCAGGTTCCAGATGCATTCCTCAGGTGTGTGTTGGGCACTCTCAGAGCCATTGTCCATGAAGCAATGCTAGTTAGCACAGCCATTCACTGAATAACCATTCCTCACAATAAGCAGGCCAGGCCCATTGCTCCCGCCCAGACACGCAACATTTAAAATACAAGCACAGAGCCCATATTTATCATTTCACATACCAAACTCATACAAGCATTTGAATAGCAGACATAGAATCTGCAGAGCATTTGACACCTTTCATTTGACACCTCACATGGCCCACTTTGTACAGAACTTGGAGCAAACACCGCCAGTGGGAGCAACAGTGATCTGCCTGCTCGTATTAAAATCCAATAGCGTGCCAGAGGTGTGTGGACCTTCTGCCTAGTCCTGCACTCTGGATTGCTCATGAGAACTGTCATCCTTTATATGCTGATCCAGCCAACTCCGTTGCCCGCCCATGGGCTGATTTTGTCAGAAATTCTAAAAGCTTCAGAGGGGAAGCTGAGTTCGTCTGTAACTGGAAACTCTTAAAAACAACAGATAGTCTAGCAGCACCTTAGAGACTAACAAAGCATGTAGATGGTATCGTGAGCTTTTGTGGGCACAACCCACTTCTTCAGATGGATTCAATTATTAAAGAGCCAGTTTTGAACTAAATAGGGGATGGGGGAGAAGAAAAGGAAAAAAAGGGAAAGAAATAGTCAATTAGAGTCTCCAAGCTACATGAAGCTGATAGACAAGTTGCAAACTGCTGTTAAGTACCCAATGTTTGGGTTTTTGTGTCATTAGGATGTGGAATGTACTGGGCCATCCAGCCAATAAATATTGTTGGGGCATTTTTCCATGCGGGGCTTAGTGTGGGCTGGGTGGCTGGCCAGCGTGATCCAAGCCTCAGCAAGGACAGGAACCCAGGCTGTGATGGGGTGAGCTACATGTTCTCTGGATGGTGTCTCATGCCACCCAGTGCCCTGGCTGCCAGGAGTTACCTGCGGCAGGCCTGGATCACATGGCATCTGGTCCCCCCTGGAAACTCATTCAGGATGCCAGTCTGTGTGCACGGGGGCACAGAGAGCCCAGCGGGCTGGGGAGTTCACTGTGCCCCGTCCATCCCACTGGCCCCGACGGGCTCCCACTGGAGCCAGGCTCCTCAAGCCTGGAGAGGAGCCATTGATAAAAGATGGGGCCGTGTGCGGGAGGACAACTGCACATGGCTCACACCGGCCCTGGGCCTGAGCCTGCTTACATGATCCTGGTTCCTTTTAATCTCTGAGCTAACTCCACTGAGACAGAGTATCTGAGGGTATGTCTACACTGGCCCCCTAGTTCGAACTAGGGAGGCAAATGAAGCATACCAAAGTTGCAAATCAAGCGCAGGATTTAAATATCCCGTGCTTGATTAGCATATTCGCGGCCGGTCGCCATTTTAAAATGCCGGTTGCCCCATTTAACTTGCCGCGTGTAGACATGGTAGTCCTATTTAAAACCCTTCCATCGAATTGACTGTTACTCCTCAGGAGTAACGGGAGTAACAGTTAATTCGAGGGAAGGGTTTTAAATCGGACTACTGCGTCTACATGCGGCAAGTTAGATCAGGCGACCGGCATTTTAAAATGGCGACCGGCCGCGAATATGCTAATCAAGCGTGGGATATTTAAATCCCGTGCTTGATTTGCAACTTCGGTATGCTTCATTTGCCTCCCTAGTTCGAACTACGGGGGCAAGTGAAGACATACCCTTAGGGAGGAGATAACACAGGTCCATGAAATTTCAGTTTCCCCATTGAGGTGCATGTGGGGGTGGGGAGTAACGTCCTAGAGTTGGGGGTGCAACTAACAAGCTAATGTTTGTGCAGTACTTGGAGGATATACAGTTCCATTGCATTGCTTGGTGGGTAGTGCAGGGAGCCCACCTCAGTAACTGGCACAGTTCAAGGAGAGGGCGGGTGGAGGTAACAATGTTACTGACACTCTGTCAGTCAATAGCATGGGACCAGAGTCCCTTCCCTCGCATTCTCCAGCCTCTGGTTCTGCAATAGAGACCCAGCAGAGAAGCTCTGCTAACAGGATCTGATCAAGTGCTTTGTTCCAGGTGAGCCTGGAGGGGCTGATTGGATTGGGGGCTTTAAGACAGGGCACCAGAGCCAGAGCAGCCAGAGAGACCTGAGTGAGTAGCCAACAGAGGAAGGATGCCTGCAAGTTCACCCTGGGGAGCCACACAGAGGTTGGGGTTTTTGTTTCTTTCTGTTCTCTTCTTTTTCTCTCTCTCTTCTCCCCTTCAGGCTTCAGGGCACGATAAATATGACATCCGAGGAGTGTCTCAGAAGAAAGACAGTGTGGATAGTGAGAGATCAGCTGTTGTGACCTACACAACACTTGCCAACACCTCCCCTCAGGCAGCAGCTGCTAATCCCAAAAGACATCAGACCAGAGGCCCAAGTAGGAACCTTGGGTTCCATTAGAGAAGTTGAAGACTTTCTGAATAGAAGGCAGCATTTGATACTCCAGGCACAAGATGCTGAAGTTCCACCGAGAGCAGTGCAGAATAGAGAAGAAAATTGTCAGCATGTGACCTCCAAGAGAAGAACATCAGATATTGCCAATCCCGACAGAGGTAAGTGTCCAGTTTCAGGCTTTCTGCACAGGTACGATGGTGGAAAATACTTCGGCAGAGACCTCTGAGGGATGGGATCTGATGGCAAGCCCACTGATCAGAAGGCATGGGATGCACAGTCCCAGGGATGGGGGTTCCATGACCACCATTCTCAAGAGAAGGAGATGGGTGGTGCCGGTCAGTGACTCAGCCATTTGCCGTTCAGACTGAGACTCTCAAGAGGTGTGCTGCTTACCTGGAGCTGGAATTCAGAAACAGGCAACTTAGGAAATGATGGGATAAACGGAATTGCTTTATTGCCTACGCACGTTTACTAAATAAGGTTTTAGGAAAAGTAGTGATAGCTGTGTGAATTAACATACTAAAATAGATAAAAGGGTGTAATTGTTGCTAATTTGTTGCCACTCGGATGTTGTGTTGAAAGTCGGAGGTAAACGTGCATGGGCAATAGAGCAGTTCCATTTATCCCATCTGCTCCTGGGTCACCTGTTTCTATTCTAACACAGGGGACTTTAATAACCCTGACATCTGCAGGGAGACCAATACAGTAGCACACAGATAATTGAGGAAGTTTTTGGAGAATGTTGGGGACAACTTCCTGGTACTTGTGCTGAAGGAACCAACTAGGAGCCATGCGCAGCTTGACCTGCTGCTCACAAACAGGGAGGAATTAGTAGGGGAGGTAGATGTGGTTGTGAACCTGGGAAGCAATGATCATGAGATGGTCAAGTTCAGCATGCCTACCAAAGGAAGAAAGGAGAACAGCAAAATACATACCCTGAACTTCAGAAAAGCAGACTGATTCCTCCAGAGAACTGATGGGCAGGATCCCCTGGGATGCTAACATGAAAGGGAAAGGAATCTAGGAGAGCTGGTTGTATTTTAATGAAGTCTCATTGAAGTTGTAAACACAATCCATCCCAATGCGCAGTAAGAAAAGCAAATATGGTAGGCAACCAGCTTGACTTAACAGTGAAATCTTTGGTGAGCTTAAACACAAAAAGGAAGCTTACAAGAAGTGAAAACTTGGACCTAGGACCTGCTGGAGCATGTAGGAAGCAATATATCAAGAAGGCCAAAGCTTTACCTGGTGCTCACAAACAGGGAGGAACTAATAGGGGAAGTAGAGGTAGGTGACAACCTGGGAAGCAGTGATCATGAGATGGTAGATTTCAGGATCCTGACCAAAGGAAGAAAAGAGAGTAGTAAAATATACACCCTGGACTTCAGAAAAGCAGACTTTGACTCCCTCAGAGACCTGATGGGCAGAATCCCCTGGGATGCTAACATGAAGGGGAAAGGAGTCCATGAGATCTGGCAGTATTTTAAAGAAGCCTTATGGAAGTCACAGGAAGAAACCATCCCCATGCGCAACAGGAGAAGCAAATATGGTAGGAAACCAGATTGGCTTACCGGGGAAATCCTTGGTGAACTTAAGCACAAAAAGGAAGCTTACAAGAAGTGGAAACTTGGACAGATGACTAAGGAGGGGTATAAATGTATAGCTTGAGAATGCAGGGGAATTATCAGGAAGGCGAAAGCGCAATCGGAATTGCAACTAGCAAGGGACATGATGGGTGACAAGAAAGGTTTCTACAGGCATGTTAGCAAGGAGAGGATGATCAGAGAGGGTGTGGGGCCCTTATTGGATGAGGGAGGTAACCTAGTGAGGGATGATGTGGGAAAAGCTGACGTACTCAATGCTTTCTTTGGCTCTGTCTTCATGGACAAGGTCAGCTCCCAGACAAATGCACTAGGTGACGCAGTATGGGAAGAAGGTGGACAGCCCTTGGTGGGTAAAGAACAGATTAGGAACTATTTAGAAAATCTAAACATACACAAATCCATGGGTCCAGATTTAATGCATCCGAGGGTACTGAGGGATTTCGCAAATGTCATTGAGGAGCCTTTGGCCATTGTCTTTGAAAAGTCATGGAGATTGGGAGAGATCCTGGATGATTAGAAAAAGATATATGTAGTGTCCTTCTTTAAAAACGGGAAGGAGGAATGATAGACTGGTTATTCTTACCTCAGTCCCTGGAAAAATCATGGATGGGATCCTCAAGGAATCCATTTTGAGGCACTTGGAAGACGGGAAAGTGATCAGGAAGAGTCAACATGGATTCACGAAGGGCAAGTTGTGCCTAACCAATCTTATTAGCTTCTGTGTTGAGGTAATTGGCTCTGTGGATAGGGGAAAGTCAGTGGATGTGATATATCTTGACTTTAGCAAAGCTTTTGATATGGTCTCCCACAATATTCTTGCCAGCAAGTTAAGGGAATATGAATTGGATAAATAGACTGTAAGATGGATAGAAAGCTGTCTAGAAGATGGGTCCCAGTGAGTAGTCATCAACAGCTCGATGTCAGGTTGATGGTCGGTTTCTGGCAGAGTGCCCCAAGGATCAGTTCTGGGACTGGTTTTGTTCAACATCTGACACATTGTAGAGGGTCCAGTAGAAGGCTTCCAAAATGATCAGGGGCTAGAGGATATGATGTATGAGGAGAGGCTGAAGGATTTGTGTTTGTTTAGTCTGCAGAAGAGAAGCGTGAGGGGGGATTTGATAGCAGCATTTAACTTGCTGAAGGGAGGGACACTTAGGGTATGTCTACACTTCGTTCCTCTTCCGAGAGAGGAATGCAAATGCAGGCACCCAAAATTGCAAATGAAGCACGGATTTGAATTTCCCGTTATGGCGCTATTGCAGAATAGCACTGTTTCGAGAAAAAGAAGGGTTATTTCGAAATAAAACCCTTCCTTCAAAATAACCCTTACTCCTCATTTTTTTAGATGAAATACTCAATACTTTTTTTGCCTCTATCTTCACAGACAAGGTCAGGTCCCAGACTACTGCACTAGACAACACAGTGAGGAGGAGATGCACAGCCCTTGGTGGAGAAAGAACAGGTAAGAATAATTTAAAAGAGCTGGACATACACAAATGCATGGGCCAGATTTAATGCATCCAAGGGTGCTGAAGGTGTTGGAAGATTGGTCATAGCAGAGCTATTGGCCTTTATCTTTGAAAACTCATGTGGCTGGGGGATGCGTGGACGATTGGAAAAAGGCAAATGTAGTGCCCATCTTTACAAAAGGGAACAAGGACAATCCAGGGAACTCCAGTCCAGGCATCCTCACCTCAGTCCCCAGAATAATCAAGGAGGGGATCCTCAAGGAATCCATGTTGAAGCAACTTGCAAGAGAGGAAAGAGATCAGGAGCTGTCAACATGCCTGACCAACCTGATTGCCTTCTATGACAAGGTAACTGGCTCTGTGGACATGGGGATGGCCATGGACATAATATACATGGACTTTAGCAAGACATTTTATGTGGTCTCCCATAGCATTCTTGCCAGCAAGGTAAGGAAGTATGCATTGGTTACATGGATTGTAAGGTGGATAGAAATTTGGCTAGTTTGTTGAGCTCAATGCGTAGTGATCAATGGCTCAATGGCTGGTTGTAGGTTGGTATCAACTGGAGTGTCCCAAAAGTTGGTTCCAGGTCCAGTTCTACAATCTGGATGAGGGGACAGATTGCTCCCTCAGCAAGTTTACAGATGCCACTAAGCTAGGGGGAGAGGTAGATATGTTGGAGGGTACAGATGGGGGCCTAGAGCTGGGGTCAGCAAACGTTCAGAAGTGGGGTGCTGATATTTAATTTATTCACTTCTATTTACAGGTCCGTGGCTGGTGATACTTTTTAAAGTAAAAAATAGTCATACTTACAGCAGCTTCATTAATAAATAAATTAAAATGCAGATCTGTAGGGGAGCCTGGACAGCCCTGCCTTCACATTAAATGGTGATGTCTGCCTTGACCACAGTACAGATCACTAACAAGCAAACCCAGGCCTGTCACAAGTCCGGTGCATGTAAGCACGCAGGCAAGTCTCAGGGGAGAAGCTTTGGGAGGCAGGAGTGTTTTGCATAATAATGCAGATTAAGCATGGTACAGCGAGAGCACATCAAAGGCACACAACAAGCAACTTTGTACTGGTACTTGTATTTCTGATAAGCAAAAATGACAGATACAGCCATAAAACTTAACCATGCGCATAGTTTCTGCAACTTTCAGAGTAGCAGGATGTACCCCAAATAAGGGCATTGAGCATTTTAGGTATTTTATACAATACGTAATTATTTGGTAAATATTATTAGAATGACCAAAATTTGCTTTGCTATAAAATGGGTTCAGTAAGAAGCATCGATGGCAGGGAGGGAGTAAGACTGACCCATAGGTCCTGCTCATTTAACTAGAAGTAAATAGACCCATCACATCAGCTACAGCAGTACATGGTGTCCCAACATGTGGGGATCAAAGGGAACACGACCTCCTGCTAGCAGTGTAGGTGGCTTACAGATGAAGTGCAAGTGAACTAGGCTTAATTATTGTAATATAATAATTTGTTCTTAATTGCTTTTGCGTTGTTTGTGCTGTACTAATTGCTTTAGAATTTATAATATTTAAAGTTTAAATTGTATAGTAATTGTTTTTAAAGTTTATAAAACATAACTACTGTTAATATAGTTTAAGTTTCTCTAGAGTGTCGTGGTTTCGCTTGGATCTCAAATAAATCAAACCACAGAACAAGTACCGTTCAGTGTCATCTTTGACCTTGCTTTGCCTTGCTGAATCCTCTGATCACAAACTCATAGTTAGATACTTTAAGCATCTCACAAGCCTCTGAGTCAGGGTTCGGCAACCGATGGCAGGCCAGAGCAGCTCTCCAAGCAGCCACCACCCATAGAGGCCACAGGCCTGTCCCCGTCTCCAACCTGCTCACCCACCCATGGCTCAAATCCCCTGAGGCAGCAACCCCTCTGCCCATAGCTTCAACCCCCACAACAGCAACCTGCCTAGCCTCGGCTTCAACACACGGTGGCAGAAACCCGACCGCCCACCAAGTGTTCCAGGCAACAAACGCTGGTGGCAGATCCCCAACAATGTGGTTCAGCCCCAGGTAGCCCCTAATGTGGCTTGCTCCCCAGGCTCGGGTTTCTGCTTTGCTTCCGAGACTTAACATGCTCCAAAGGGTTGCCCATGGACACACCTCATAGCCATAGTCTCCTAGAGCTGAAGCTATTTTGCTTCCCCAAAACAAGGTTAAAGGATGACTTTGTCAGTCCTGTTGTACTGACCTGGAGAACAAAATTTGTTAATGAGTTCTTCACTGGGGCAGACAAATGAATGATACAGAGGAATGGCTGGCAGGGCTTACCTTTACCCAGCTACCTGCGCTGGGCAGCATGTTCCCAGCCGCACTCTAGATGTATCCACAGCTCCCAAGACAAGAAGAGACGCCAATGTGATCATCCAGCTTGACCTCCATGTAACATAGGCCCGAGAACGCCTGCTAGTCATTCCTGTTTGAACCATCCCTGAAAAACAACCTCTCTGAAATTAAATGGTGCCAATCATACAGAATCCATCACGGCCTGCAATAAACTGTATCCTCACTGAACCTTCACTCTCATGTTAAACATTCACACCACAGTTCCAGTTTGGATTTTTCTAGTTTGAACTTCTATGCATTGGATCCTGCCAGCATCTAGCACTGCACATGTACCTGATGAACCCAGGTGTTTCAGGTGAGCAAACAAGCCCCTGTACCAGCAGTGCACACTCTGCCATCACAATCCAATGCCTTCACCCTCCTGATACTAAGAGAAACACCCATCCTTTCCCTTGTGTCCCTGGCAGCCTGGCAGGCTCCGTGCATGCTGAGCACAGAGCCGGTCCCAGCAGATTCACGCCACTAATCCGCTCTGTTTGAAATTCTCCCAGGGCCAGGGGAATTTCTGCTTGTGCCGTGGGCTTGGCTGTTCACAGGCTTTGGTCCCTGTTCACAAGGAAATGGTTGTGACCACTGTAGAGCTACAATGCTCCTGGAAATAGGGCCCTGTGACAGCAACACCTCCCTGCCTGAGTCCTGGCTTGCAGTGTGTGACATTTTGTAATACTGGTTGGAACAAACCTCGCGTATGAAACTCAACAGAATCTGGCAACCCTGAGTGTGGGCAACATCAAACACAATGGCTCATGGGCTTTCATAGCACCCCAGTGGGACACAGGTCAGCCACCCCTGCTGTAGAGCTTGTCTGCATAGAGCTGGTGGGCTTCACAGACCACAGGCAGTTACACACTATCCCTGTGCTTCCCTGGGAGCCACAGGAAGAGGACTGAGCCCAGCTCTGCACTGGGAAAAATGAGGAGTAGAGACAGAGACCTTCCAAACCCCTCGCAGTCCTCCAACCCCACGGCTGGGAGATACACTGGGACTGGGGGAATTTAGAAAGAGGTTGTAGGGGTCACTCCATTCTTACAATACTATGTAATTTCTTGCAAGCAAACACATGTCAAATATCACCTTTGGTCACATGTCCGTGCTATTCAGCACCACAGTCACCTGACTGACATAGAAACACTGTTTAAACTGAGCTCTGCCCACCCACCCCTAGGGTAAAGCAGGGGTAAAAATAAAGTCTGGGTGAAGAGAGGGGCCTTGCTCTGTGACTCATGGCCTGCAGGACCAGCCACGACCAGAGCAGCAAATGCCAACAGTGGAGATTCCACACGGAAAACACTCTGCCCTCTGTCCCTAGGCTCGGGATGTAGCACCGTGAATCTGCTGATCCCAGCAGAGTACACAAAGAGAAGCACTTTCATGGGGATTCAGGACCAAAATTGACTAGGCTTTAAAGCATGTGTTTCTAGAGCACAGGGGAATACTGAATTTTTCCAAGTAGGGCCAGCCAGCCAGCCAGTCACAGTAATGGTGCTGCTGAGAATCTGCAATCCTCTCCAATGGCTGTAGGAAATGTGGTTCCATTCATTAATGCACACATTGCAAGGTTTGGGAGAATTGGCAGAAACTGCAGAGTAGGAGAAACCTGCATTCCTGCTATTGATAGCTTTGCTTCCTGCTGAGTGGTAAAGAGCACAAAGGAGAAGGAAGGGACCTAATCTTACAAATACAGTAACTTATATACTCTGCTCAGTGACATCTTTGAATCTGTTTGCATTCTCCATCTGATTATATTTGTCTGTTGGGTTTCAGAGTAAGGGCACATTGAGATGAAAGTGACAGTTTACACTTCCTTGGGGAGGCTTTTGCAGACTGTTTCTCACAGTCCCAGGAAATATTGTACAGGTCACAAGCACACGGTTTTCTTCTGAACCCTGAGGAAGGGCTAGAGAATGTACATGTACTACATTACAAATCAGAATGTGCACAGACAGGTTTGCACTGGAGAAGAATATTGGGGTGACGTTCCAGCCCAGTTCAGTGATCTTTGAACCCTGGTAAGGACAGAAACCAAACTGCAGGTCATGAACTTCCCAGCAGAGTACAGTCCACAGTAGTGAAGGGTAAGATTTTTCTTGCTTCCACTGCTGTACCACAGAGCACAAAGACAGCATCCTCACCTTGGGAACCCTGCAGATGGCTAAGCATAAGGTGTTACTGGGTGTGTCCTGTTACCCACAGGCAGAAGCAGCAGCACCCTGTTTTTTTCTCAGAACCTCAGATGCAACTACCGTACCCTGGAGCAGTATTTCTCAAGATTTTTTTCTATAGTGCCCCTTTAAAAAAAATTATAAGTACCCCCAGTACCTGCATTTTTCAGACAGACAATTTTTTTGTACCATTGCAACACACTAATTTAAACAACTTAATCATAGCTGGGTGTGCAATGAAATTTTTTGGGTGTAAAAAATACAAAAATAATAAAGCGCTGAAAAACTTAAAACAAAAATTCTCCAAATTTCAGTTCTGTTAACATATGCTCCAGACTTTTCTTGAGTACCCCTAAGGTTGAGAAACACTGGTTGAGAAACACTGTCCTGGAGAACCCCCAAGTTCCTGCTGGGACTCGTGTTCACTGTGGTCTTTGAAGGTCGTCCCCACTGTTCTCAGTGCAGGAGGGTTTTACAGTGTTTCCAGGAGAGTGTTTCAGGCAGTGAGGACATCTGAGTCCTCCGCTCTGTCTGAAATGCCAGACATGCACTAGAAGTACTTTCACGCTCATCGTCCATAATTCCCAACAAATCATCACCTACGGAATGCAGAGTCACTCAGGGAAACTACGTAGACCAGGGA
Organism: Pelochelys cantorii; assembly: GCA_032595735.1. Lineage (NCBI taxonomy): Eukaryota > Metazoa > Chordata > Testudines > Trionychidae > Pelochelys > Pelochelys cantorii. Next base: position 12,104,300 of record CM064342.1, on the reverse strand, counting down.
TAAACTGTTACATTTCATCAGAGTTGTGCTCGCAAAGAAACCTGCATTCGACTCTAAAAGTGGCTGGGAGATGAGACGAGCTTTAGAGCTAAACAGAGCTCACTACCTGATCGCTGTAATTCCCTGGGACACACGGGGCTACAAGAATTTTGCATGTCCAAGGAACTATGAATTCTTCCACTCTCAGGGAAACATGAACAGAATGTTTGTTTTGAAGGGTTTCTGGGAGCTGAAATATGCAGGCCCCTCCCCACCTCTGAAATGTTAGCCCACTTGCCATGACAAGAAAGAATGTTAAGAGGCTTTTCTTAATGAGTAATAATCAGCCTCGTCCTGCACCTGGACCCCAGTGATGGTTAATGTGGCCGTGTTCCCGGAGTTGGCACCAGAGAATCGGTCAGGGATTCTGGAGGGTCTGTTGCTATCACAATATACCACGAGTAGGAGGGCGCTGCCAGGTTTCTGTTGGTACCACTGAACATACTTGCTACTAATGTTGTTCCCAGAGCAGATGAGTTGAGCGTTTTGCCCTGGAGACACAGACACTGAGGGCGGCTGAGTCAGCACGTACTGGGCCAGAGAACCTGGGAAAAGAGGAGAAAAGAGAGGGATCAATTCGCTGTTCCATTGCTGTACGGAGAGAGAGCTCACTCTGCAGGCAGCCAGCACAGGCAGCTGGGGAAGGGAAAAGCTTTTTGGATTAAAATCTTTTCAGATTACCACACCTGAGCAGTAGGTGAGCAGGGTGAGGAGCAGGGGGGCCCAGGCCATGGTGGATCCAGATGAGCTCGTCTTCCTGAGGCTAACAGGTCTGTGTCTGGGACCCTCCGATTCCCCCTTAAAACACCAACACTGGGGAATGGCCCCTTCATGCAAATCTGCTTGCGGCTCATTGGCTACCAATGGTTATGGCCACCTGCCCACTCGTGGAGGCCAGGAACAGAGAGGGAGGGGCAGCTGTCTGTATAAAGCCCCATTGTAACTGGGGTAAGGAGGAATGCTTTGGGTTACTCTTTGCCAGGGGACAGCAGAGACCTCTGGAGCTGAGGACTCTCAAGCTGCACAACCGGCCTCACCCCTTATCTCATGATACCGAGCATCCACCTGCCTGCCCCTGGGGTAACAAACCAGCTGAGATTTGTTGTTGTGGCCCCAACCCACAATCCCTGCAGTCACCTCCCCTGGTCTCTGGTGCTGGGATGTGGGTGGGAGGCTGGGGTGGCACTTCCAGCTGCCTCCTTTCACCTGCTCTTTTGACGCTGGCTAGCCCCATTTCAGGAGAGCGAGGAGCTGGCTGGTCCCTGTGAGTTGTGGGGCCAGCAGAAGAGCAGGGAGTCAGATGATCATCCCCCTTCACCGGCTCCCCCAGGGCAGAGCATGGAGTGACTGGGGGAGGGAGAAGCGAGGCGGGGGTGGGGATGCAGGTGTAGGCAGCTGCAGGGTTTCTCCCTCTCTGCCCTCAGGATTTGGGGGTTTTATCGTGCCCCAGGTGGGAGCCTCTGCTCTGGAGAATGTGGAACAGGGAGGACAGAAGGGGCTGGATTTAGAGCTGGGGCCCAAAAGTAGAAGGCCCCAGGAAACCTCATTCCTACCAGCCACGTGAGAGCTGTGAGGGTTTGAAACCCCTCAGTCCAGAGATGCCTTTACCCCAGCAACTGCCAGCCGGTCACTGGGAACTGCAAACCCCATTGGGCATCCTATGGACTGTGGATTATCAGCTTCTCCTAGCGGTCAGTGTCACACTCAGCCTGGGGCGGTTCCCCTGCGTGGCTATAAAGCAGCGTCACTTCACAGTCACTGTGCACAGCCCAGCTGCTCCTTCTGGGGCTGGTCTCCTTCTCTGTGTGATGCAGGGTGAGCAAGTCATCAGCTTCCTCCCACCTCTGGGGAGATTAGTCACTATATGGGGCAGCTGCAATTGTCCATGATGAGGTTTGCTCCCATGTCATGTTGGTGCCAAAGGCCGTGTGGGAACAGAGTGCCTGAAACCAACACAATACAGATTAATACAAGTATCCACCGAGAGCAGCATTTGCCTTTTGAATGCCCCAGTCTGTGCCCCACGGGGCTGTCAGCAAAACCCTCCTGTGGGATACAACATCTTTTAAAGGGCTCTGTGCCATTTGTGCACATTTCTCAATCTGGAGGCACAAGTTTGTAACTCTTGCCACTGCTGGAGTATTTATGCTAATCCCCAGGAGCTCTGAGTGTGGAGGGAGAAGTGCAGCTGTTGTGGAAAGTGGCCAGCGTGGAGGCGTGTGACCTCTGTGCGTTGCTAGTGAGAACTGTCATTCCTTTACATGCCGACCCAGCCCACCCCATCCCCCGCCTTTGGGCTAATTTTCTCCAAAATTTTAAAATCTTCACAGGGGTAGCCAAGTTAGTCTGTAATGGGATAAACTTAAATAACAACAAATGGTCTAGCAGCACCTTAGAAACTAACGAAACATGTAGATGGTACGATGCACTTTTGTGGGCACTACACGTCTTAAAATGAGTGGACTTATTAAAGATCCAGCTATGAAATGGTTCTAGGACCTGGATGATCAGACCCACAACTTCTTCAGTTGCAGGGATCAGTCCGTTATTCAGGCAGCTGCAGCCAGCTGGGTGCAGACTGAGACATTCTAGAATCGGTGCATGGCTAGATGAAGGTAACTCTGGCAGATGCAGACAGACCTATCCCAACAGAGAGGGGCAGGGAACATAATCACACTGGGCTCCTTCACAATACTTATCCTGTGATTTTAACACAGGCTGAATTTGGGGGGAACTGAGGGAAGTATTGTCTTCCCCCCAGAACTGCAAGCCTGCTGGAGGAAGCATGGATGTGCAATGCAATGAGATCTGCAGAGAAGTCAGACGTTTTCCTGCTCCCAATGGTGCCCCTGGAACCGGGAGCCAGAATTAGGTTGAAAAAGAAGATTTGCTAAAGTAACATGATCTGTTCCAAGCTTGGTGAACTGCCAAAGTAACAGGTGTGGCATGTTCATTGGTCCCAGCAACAAGGAGGAGGAGTACTGTGGCACCGACACACAAACACATTTCTTTGGGCAAAAGATTTTGTGGGCTGGAACATGCTCGGGATCCAGCTGACCCGGGGATACAACACCACTGCAGAGGAGCCGCCTTTGCCTCCTGAGGCCCAGAGCTACTCTCACGGGGCATTCTCCACAAGCCCTCTCGGGTGACAGCCCCTGAAGTGCTCACGCTCAGTTCTGCACATGCCCAGTCCTGCAGGTGCCCGGTGACAGCCCTCATGGCACTTAGCAATGGCACCGCTGTGCACTTACCTCACACCTCTGAGCATCAGATTCAGAAGAAGAGCAGCTGGTGGGCAGATGAGGACCCTGGCCACCCTCTGAGAGGCAGGTATGTGGCTCCCCTACCTTTCCTCAGAACGCCCAGGGCTCTCAGTCACAAGGCCGGCTTGGCTGGGTCAGGAGCCACCTATCCCAGAGCTGTCTGGTGGGGGCTTCCCAAAGCCCAGAGTGAGTCTCTCAATGCACTGGATCACAGAGTCATGTCTGCAAACTGGTGGGCCTGTGCTACAGAAGGGAAGACTCAGTCCTAACCCACTCTGCTGGTTACTAAGCAGCCATACTAGGACACCAGGCTGCCCAGAAGGAATGAATAACTGATCCCCCTTGTCAACAGGCAGTTTGTGTCTCACTTCCCCATCAGGCTGTGTCACTGTGAGCAGAGCTACTGTCATCGTACCCCACGTAACAGTAATAATCAGCCTCATCTTCAACTTGGACCCCAGTGATGGTTAACGTGGCCGTGTTCCCAGAGCTGGCTCCAGAAAATCGCTCAGGGATTCTGGAGGGTCTCTCACTATCCTTATATATGACGAGTTGTGGGGCATGGCCAGGTTTCTGCTGGTACCAGTGCACATAGTATTTGTCAAACTTTTCTCCTGTGCAGGTGAGCTGAGAGTTTTGTCCTGGAGACACAGACACTGAAGGCGGCTGGGTCAGCACGTACTGGGCGAGCGAACCTGCCAGAGGAGAAGAAAACCCAGGGTAAAATCGTTATGATTAGAGCTCTCTGCCAGCAGCCTGGGGAACCACTTTGGATTTTCAAATCAAAGACCCCTGTGATTGAAACACTGAGAAAAGTTCCTCCCCTCCCCCACTTCACAGCACCTGAGCAGTAGGTGAGCAACATGAGGAGCAGAGGGGCCCAGGCCATGGTGGATCCAGATGAGCTCAGCTTCCTGAGCCAAACAGGTCTGTGGCTGGGATCCTTTGATTGTCTCTTAAAAAGCCTCAGAGCTGGAGACTGGCTCCTTCATGCAAATCTGCTTCCTGGTCATTGGCTGCTGCTGGCTCCTCCCTCCACTCAGAGACAGCTACTGACAGGCCTGCAAGTTGTTTTGTTTTCCACTTACAAGGAAAACTTGGCTGGGATGATTTAGTTGGGGTTGATCCTACTTTTAGCAGGAGGTTGGACTCACCTCCTGAGGTCTCTGCCAAACATATAATTCTGTGAGCATGAAAAATAAAACTCACTGTGGGACGAGGGTCTCCCAAAGCGCTATATCTGCTCAGACCATTACCGGTCAGAGCGCTGCCTCCAGGGCCAGGAGTCTCAAACTTGGTTCAGCACTGCTAAGCAAGCTGGGTTTTTGTCCTGGCCCAGGACTCTTTGCAGATGCAAGAGACCCTAGCTGGGTTGGGACTGTCTGGCACTGCAGGTTGTGCAGGTGTCTCTGAGATTTGTTGCGGGTGTGGTCTGATGGCTTCTGGGATTAGTAGCTGCCACCTGGGGCAAGGTGTTGGCGGGGCCAGGGAGAGGAAAATATGGCTGCTGCTGGCTGGTTACGGGGTTGTGGAAAGGTGCCGTGAGGGATACACTCATTGGGAGAGGGGGGGTCTGACCCCGCCTGTGCTGCTCACTGCTCCAGAGATGCACATCCAGAGATGGTGAAAAACACACCACAAATGCTGTGAGCCATGGGAGGTTGGGGCGGCTGGTGCCCAAAGCAGCTGGCTACTGACAGCTTTCAGTGACTGCTCCCTGAAGAAGGCCAGGGTATGTGTGGGGGGTAGGGATGTTTCAGCAGAACAAGGGCGAGAGTTTCTGCTCCTCTCCCCTTAGTTCCCGCCCCGGGATTGGGTCTGGTGAACTCATAGTGCCCATCCAGCCACAGCTAGCAGGATGCCAGTGTGAACAGCCCTGCCCCAGAGAGGGGCGCAGAGAGAGGAGTGGGGTGCATAGGGAGAGGGACTCCAAAGCACACAGTGCTCTGAGGTCACATGACAATAGTGAAAGCTGGTTTGGGGGGGGGTGAAAAGCCCCAAAGCCCAGAGATGTCTTCAGCCCAGTTCTTGGCCCCCTGACACTTGTGCACTGCTGCAGACTCCCAGGGCCAGTGCTGGGCAGGGGAGGGGCTCCCCCTGCTGGTCAGTGTTGCTGTTGCTCTGGCCAGTCCTTGCCGCCTTTCACAGGCGCTTAGACCCTGCTCGCTGAGCTCCTCCGAACGCTGCCCCCACTGACTGTCCCACAGCTGCAGGTGCCACCTCTGCACAGCTGTTTCCAGCCTTCCCGCTGTTCCTTTCAGGGCATTCTTCTCTGGAGTGATCATGTCCCCAGCCTGCTCACAGCTGTGGAAGGGATTCCCCCAGCACGTGGGCACTTGCACCTGCCTGGAAAGGAGGGAAGCCCCCTCCCTCCCCATAGGTGTTAGTTTGCCCATCTCTTTCCCTTGCACTACTGACACTTTTGTGACACCAGCACCAGCCCTTTGTGAGCCACGGCAGAGGTTTGGCCCTTGCAGGTGGCTCCCTGGTAGAGGGGCAATCAGTGCTATGCAGTCTGGGTCTATGCTGAGGAGTTTTGTTTCCTGGTTCTCCCAGGAATCTCAGCCCAATACTTTGCCAGGGTGCCAGGACACAACCTGCTTCCAAGACTTACTCTGGTCAGAGCGTGGGCAGACAGCAACTCTCCTGCAGTTCCCCTTGCCTTGTAGAGCCAACACCTGAGACAAAAACTTCTTCCCAGGCTGAAAAGTTTCTCACACTCACTGGGAAGAAAAGCTTGAGAGACTCTGTGTCAGAGCCCCAGCTGGGCTGAGAGAAGGCAGCTTTGACAGTGGGAGGCCAGTGAGCCATGCAGATGTAAAGGGGGAGATTGTATGAGGCTTAACTGGGGCTGCAGCTCCCCCCACTTCCTCTGTTCCCCAGCAGGTGTGACTGTGAAGTAGAATTGCAGCAGGCGTGAAAACTCCTGAGAGAGCAGGTGGGTGGCCCCTGACCCTCCCCTAGCGATTCCTGTGGGTGCTCAGCCAGGGATCTGATTCCTTTACAGTCTGATACAACCAGCTCCATTGCCCGAGAGAGAATGGGCTGGAGGAAGTGCAGAGACTATTCAGCCGAACCGCAGCAGTAACAGTCTGAGGAGGGCAAGGGCCATAAAGAGCTGTCTCTGTCCCTGTGAGAGACAGGCAATCTGAGACCTTTGTCAAGCTACTGTATCCACAGACACTGTATGATGGACTCACCCCCGGAGTGCAGCCCTGCTGCTCCTCACCTTGTCAGGGCCAGGGCCACCAACACAGGAGGGAGCACAGCAAGTGAATTCCATCTGGTGTAGAATGGGAGTCCCAGCTCTCTGGCTCAGTGCATCTGTCACCAGCACCCTGTCCCTGCAGGAGGAGGCCTCAGTGCTCACTCAGCTAGGCACAGGGCTCATTGTGGGGTTGCCTACTGACCCCTCCCCAGCAGACCCTTGTTGGGACAGCATCAGCAACTCTGTCCTCAAACTGCTGGAGGGTGCTACTGGGAAGCTGCAGAGATGACAAAGGAAGTTCTCACCTCCTGTCTCTGTTGTTTCAGGCTCTCTGCTCATTGAGGGAGGCTCAGTTATACCCAGATCACACTGCTCAGTTTTTTATTGTATTGTAACGGTTAGAGAGATGTTTATAAAGATGGGATTCTGACCTCAGCATTGTATCAGGAACCTGAGATGCTCAACAGAGGCCTAGAGAGCCTGTGACATAAATTGCCCTTGAGGTCACATTCCAGGTTCGAGGAAGTGAAATTTACCCTACAGACTAACTGTTTGTGTGATGTGTGACAGGGGACAGGAAGAGAACTCAACTGTGCACGTGTTCACTTCCCCTCACAGCCCAGAAGGACGAGGAAGATTTTGTGTCACTTCCCCTGACAATGTCACTGTGACAAGCACTGCTGTGCCACACAGCACAGTAATAGTCAGCCTCATCCTCCGCCAGGGCCCCGGAAATGGTCAAATAGGCGGTGTTGCTGGATGTGTCCTGGGAACCAGAAAACCGGGCTGGGTCCCCGGAGCCCTGGTCTTTGTCAGAATCAGACTTGTATCTCAGCAGGTATCGTGGGGAATTCCCTGGTTTCTGTTGGTACCAGAACATGTTGTAGCCACTGATGCTGGTCCCACTGCTCATGGTGCAGGAGAATTTCATGGTGTTTCCTGGGGACACTGATGCTGAGGGCGGCTGAGTCAGCACATTCTGGGAGCTGGAACCCGGGAAAAATGGTAACAATCTGTCAAACCCTCCTTGTGCTTCCCCAGCCACCAGTGAGTCAGTTTGTGCCTTGGGCTTCAGCAATAACTTCAGTGGGTATTTAACCTGCCCTCCCTCTGCTCATCTGTGCAGCACGTCCCCAGCAGGACAATGAGGGGAGCCCAGAGCATGGTGAGGAGATCTCAGGCCTTGGAGCCCAGTCAGACAGGGTGACTATCCCCTCCAAGAGCTCATTGCTGGCATTGGGAGAAACTGGTCATGCTGACTGTGCTGTAGAGTTCCTGACCCTTATATCAGTCTTCATGAGTGAGGAGCAACTAAGCTCCTCCTTTATGCTAATCTGCTCCTATTGTATTTGGCCCTAGCATCACCTGAAAGAATCATGTGAGCAGGACAGCCTGCTTAATAAGGGCTCTTTTTCAGTTCCAGTGAGGTTTGTGTTTATGAATTAGCTCGTGCTTCTGCTGTGTTTCGGAGACTTAATGTGCTCCAAAGGGTTAACTGCTCATGGACACACCTCATAGCCATAGACTCCAAGGACTCCCCAGAACAAGGTTAAGGGAAGAATTTATGAGTCCCCTTGTACTGACCTCAAGAACAAAATTTGCTAATGGGTTCTTCATTGGGCAGACAAATGAACGACACAGTGGAATGGCTGGCAGCACTTGTATGTAAACGGCTACCGGCCCTGGGCAGCCTGCTCTCAGTCCTGCTTTAGATCAACCCACTGGTTCCAAGAAAAGAAAAGACCCCATTGTGATCATCAATTCTGACAGCCATGTAACACAGGCCCCAAAAAGCCCGCAAGTCATTCCTGTTTGAACGAGCACATCCCTTAAAAAAACCCTCTGAAATCAAATGGTGCCAGTGATGGAGAATCCATCATGACCCAGGGTAAATTGTATCCTCACTGAACCCTCACCCTCATGTTAAACATTCACACCATAGTTCCAATTTGGGTTTTTTAGTTCCAACTTCCAGCCATTGGGCCAGCATCTAGCACTGCACATGTACCTGATGAACCTGGGTGTTTCAGGTTAACGAATAACCTCCTGCAGCTGTAAAAGTTCAGCAGAGAAGGGGTGTGGATCCAGTGTTGCTTGTAATTTTCCTATCCTGCTGCATGGATGATGTGCGACGCAGTGGTGATTTATGACAAGGAGTGATATGCAACACAGAGGTGATGTGTAACACGGAGGTCCTGCGTGAGTCTCAATGGGAAGCTTCATGGCTGCTGGGGGAACTTAGAGTGGCTCCCATTGTACTAGTAAAGAGGCAGCCATGTTAGTCTGATCTTGCTAAAACAAAAGGAAAAACTATGTAGCACTTTAAAGATTAACAAGATGGTTTAATAGGTGATGAGCTTTCGAGGGCCAGACCCACTTCCTCAGATCATGTTCTGGAAGAGAATTGGCATGACCATATATACCAAAGGATTACAATGAAAAAAGTGAATACATTATTAAACTGAGAAATCAGATTTAGTACAGAAGGTGGGGTGAGGGGAAGGGAGGGAGGAAGGGAATAGCTATCTGAGTCAATGAATGGCTAATCAGAGGTGATAAATGGGAAGGTATCTTTGTAATAGGTAAGTTAATTAGCATCTTTGTTAAGGCCCATTCGTAAAGTGTCAAATTTAAGGATGAAAGAAAGTTCTGAAGTTTCCCTCTGTAATCTGGTGTTCAAGTCTCTTTGAAGTAAGATGCATGTAGTAAGGTCGTTAAGACTACGTCCAGGTAGGCTGAACTGAAAAGCATCTAGTTTTTCCTTGTGAAGATGTCTGATGTTTGATTTCTGGGTATCAATTCTTTGGTGAAGTGTCTGAGAAGTCTGTCCAATATACATAGCAGAAGGACACTGTTGGCACATGATAGCATAAATTATATTCCTGTTCATCCAGAAATATAATTTATGCCATCATGGGCACTTCTTTTGCTTCACCCTTGTTTCCAGGGTAACTGATGTCCCAGCCATAGAGCAACAGTGCACACTCTGCCATCACAGTCCAATGCCTTCACCCTCCTGGTACCATGACAAACACCCATCTTGTCCCTTGTGTCCCAAGTAGCCTGGCAGGCTCCGTGCATGCAGAGCACACAGACGGTCCCAGCAGATTCATGTCACTAATCAGCTGTTTGAAGTTCTCCCAGGTCCAGGGGCATTTCTCTTGTGCGTGGGCTTGGCTGTTCACAGGCCTTGGTCCCTGTTCACAAGGAAAGGGCTGTGCACAGTGTAGAGCTACAACGCTCCTGGAAACAGAGCACTGTGGCAGTAACTAGACTAAGGAGCTGCACTGCCTGGCACAGGTAAGGCCGGTTGCTATTCCGATTGCAGTGCCAGTGCCCCGCACTCAGCATGGGCCAGCTGCCAACACCGAATACCCTAGAGACACCAACCAATCCGCTCCTCCTGTGCTGGGTGACCAGGCGAGACACTGTCACACACTGGGGAGGGGGAACGGCTCAGACACTGACTGACGGTGTCAAGGTTTGTCTCCAGCACTTCATTTAGGTGACTGGCAATTCACCTGGGTATCAGAGAAGCAGAGGATGGGCTGCTGCCCTGACGACACCATTGGCTACACCCTGCACTTCACTGCACCAGCTGAGCAGTGTGGAGCTGGCACCTCTCCCAGCGCAGTGTTTGGGCCTGTCCCTTTTTGAGAGACACTGGAATTGCCTGTGTGGGGCAGGCAAAGGCAGAGAAAGGTTCAGAGATCTGGGCTGAGGGGATAAAGTCACTGCCCAGATACCTCAGGTTGCTCAGGAGATGCCACGTGGGTAACAGGATAAACTGCGACCCTACAAGAGTAAAACGTTTGGTATTTATATTACTAGTGTCCCAAACTCCCTGGGCTAGTGAATGGGTCGCGTGAGCGGCCTCCTCTCTCTGGGTGAGCCGCAAGATTGTTGTCACCTAGAGCATCCCCACCTCACGGACCAAACTCAAGAGAATCTGGCAACCCTGAGTGTGGGCAACGGCAAACACAATGTCTCATGGGCTTCTCATAGCACCCCAGTGGGCTGCAGGTCGCCCACCCCTGCTGTGGAGCTTGTCTGCATAGAGCTGGTGGGGCTTCACAGACCAGTTACACACTATCCCTGTCCTGCGGCACCCATGGGAGCCACTGGAAGAGTGGACTGAGCACAGCTGTGCAGTGGGAAAAGTGTGGAGTGGAGACAGTGACCTTCCAAGCCCGTCACAGCCCTCCAGCCCACACTGGGACTGGGGGAATTTAGGGAGTAGTCTTAGGGGCCACTTTAGTCTTACAATAGTATGTAATTCCCTGCAAGCAAACAAATGTCAAATACCACCTTTGGAAACATGTCCGTGCTATTCTATACCATCATGTTTGCATTCTCCATCTGTTCGTACTTGTCTGTAGGCTTTGAAAATTCAGGGGCCATTGAGATGAATGTGACAGTTTACAGTTCCCTGGGGAGGCTTTTGCAGGCTGTTGCTCACAGTCTCAGGCAACACTGTACCCAGTCACATGCACACAGTTTTTTTCTGAACCCTGAGGAAGGCCTAGAGAATGTATATGTACTACATTAAAAATCAGAATGTGCACAGACAGGTTTACTCAGGAAAAAAATATTGGGGTGACGTTCCAGCCCAGTTCAGTGATCTTTGAACCCTGGTAAGGACAGAAACCAAACAGGAAGACATGAACTTCCAAGCAGAACAGTGGCCACAGGAGTGAAGAGGAAGTTCTTTTCTTGCTTCCACTGCTATACCACAGAGCACAACGACAGCATCCTCGTCTTGGGAACCCCACGGATAGATAAGTACAGTATATGGTGTTACTGGGAATGTCCTGGTACCCACAGGCAGAATGAGGGACTCCAGCAGTACCCTGTATTTTCTCAGAATCTGAGAGGTAACTAATGTGCCCTGGACAACCCCCGAGTTCCTACTGGGACTAGTGTTCACTGTGGACTTTGAAGCTGGTCCAACTGTTCACAGTGCAGGGGGTTTTACAGTGTTTCCAGGAGAGTCAGGCAGTGAGGACATCTGAGTCCTCAGGTCTGTGGGAAATGCCATACATGCACTAGAAGCACTTTCATGCTCATCGTCCATCATTCCCAACAAATCAGTACCTATGGAATGCAGAGTCACTCAGGGATAGTATGTAGACCAGGGATAAACTGTTACATTCCATCAAAGTTGTACTCACAAAGAAACCTGCTCTAGACTCGAAAAGTGCCTGGGAGGTGAGGCTGTAGCTTTTACTGCACCATCTTCCATTGGAGAGAGATGAGGCTTGGAGCAACACAGAGTTCACAACCTGATCTCTGTAATTCCCTAGGACACACGGAGCTACAAAAATATTGCATGTGCAAGAGGCTGTGAATTCTGCCATTCTCGGGGCATCATTAACAGAATATTTGTCTTGGAAGCTTTCTTGGAATTGAAATATGAAGGTCCCTCTCCACCCCTGAAATGTTAGCCCATGGGCCATCACAAGAAAGAATGTTAAATGGCCTTTGAAAATGAGGAGGGTTTTGTCTCACTTCCCCATTGCTCTGGGTCACTGTGAGAGGTGTCACTGTCCCACACCTGACAGTAATAATCAGCCTCGTCCTGCACCTGGACTCCAGTGATGGTTAACGTGGCCGTGTTCCCGGACTTGGCACCAGAGAATCGGTCAGGGATTCCAGAGGCCCTGCTGCTACTATAATATATCACGAGTAGGGGAGCACTGCCAGGTTTCTGTTGGAACCAGTGAACATCCTTGCTACCAATGTTGTTCCCTGAGCAGGTAAGTTGAGCGTTTTGCCCTGGAGACACAGACACTGAGGGCGGCTGAGTCAGCAGGTACTGGGCAAGAGAACCTGGGAAAAGAGGAGAAAAGAGAGGGATCAATTCGCTGTTTCATTGCTGTACGGAGAGAGAGCTCACTCTGCAGGCAGCCAGCACAGGCAGCGGGGAAAGGGAAAAGCTTTTTGGATTAAAATCTTTTCAGATTACCATACCTGAGCAGTAAGTGAGCAGGGTGGGGAACAGGGGGGCACAGGCCATAGTGGATCCAGATGAGCTCTGCTTCCTGAGGCAAACAGGTCTGTGGCTGAGACCCACCAATTACCCTTTAAAACAACAGCACTGGGGAATGGCCCCTTCATGCAAATCTGCTTGCAGCAGATTGGCTGCCAATGCCTATGGCCCTCACCTTGCGTAGGGAGGACAGGAACAGAGGGAGGGGCAGCTGTCAGTATAAAGCCCCGTTGTAACTGGGGTAAGGAGGAATGCTTTGGGTTACCCTTTGCCAGGGGACAGTAGAGAACTCTGGAGCTGCACAACTGGCCGCACCCCTTATTTCACGGTGCTGAGCATTTACCTTCCTGCCCATGGGGTAACAAACCATATGATATTTGTTTTTGTGGCCCCAACCCACAATCCCTGCAGTCACCCTCCCCTAGTTTCTGGCGCTGGGATGTGGGCGGGAGGCTGGGGTGGCACTTCCAGCTGCCTCCTTTCACTTGCACTTTAGACTCTGGCCAGCCCCATTTCAGGAGAGCGAGGAGCTGGCTGGTCCCTGTGAGTCGTGGGGCCAGCAGGGGAGCAGGGGTCAGCTGATCATCCCCCTTACAGGGGCTCCCCCAGGGCAGAGCATGGAGTGACTGGGGGAGGGAGAAGCCAAGCGGGGGTGGGGATGCAGGTGTAGGCAGCTGCAGGGCTTCTCCCTTTCTGCCCTCAGGGTTTGGGGGTTTCATCGTGCCCCGGGGGGAGCCTCTGCCCTGGAGAACATTTAACAGGGAGGACAGAAGGGGCTGGATGAAGAGCTGGGCCCTCAGAGCAGAAGGCCCCAAGGAACCTCATTCCTACCAGCCTCATGAGAGCTGTGAGGGTATGAAACCCCTGAGCCCAGAGATGACTCTACCCCAGCAGCTGGCAGCCAGTCACTGGGAACTGCAAACCCCATTGGGCATCCTATGGGCTGTGGATGATCAGCTCCTCCTTGTGGTCAGTGTCACACAGCCTGGGGCTATTCCTCCGCATGGCTGTAGAGCAGCATCACTTCACGGTCAGGGTGGGTCTAGACTACATGGCTCTGTCGACAGAGCCATGTAGATGAGTGTACTTGGCAAAGGGAAATGAAGCGGCGATTTAAATAATCGCCGCTTCATTTACATCAAAATGGCCGCCGTGCTGTGCCGATCAGCTGATTGTCGGCACAGTGCGGCAGTCTACAAGGGGATCAGCCAACCCCAGAACCCTTTGTCGTCAGATCCTTTGTGCCTCGATGCTTACAGGATCTGCCGATGAAGGGTTCTGGGGTTGGCTGATCCCCTTGTAGACTGCCGCGTTTTGCCGACAATCAGCTGATCGGCACAGCACGGTAGCCATTTGATGTAAATGAAGCGGCGATTATTTAAATCGCTGCTTCATTTCCCTTTGCCGAGTACATTCATCTACATGGCTCCATCGACGGAGCCATGTAGTCTAGACACACCCTCACTGTGCACACCCCCGCTGCTCCTCCAGGGGCTGGTCTCCTTCTCTCTGTGATGCAGGATGAGCAAGTCATCAGCTTCCTCCCACCTCCGGGGAGATCAATCACTATATGGGGCAGATGCAATGGCCGCGATGAGGTTTGCTCCCAATGTTGGGTTGGTGCCAAAAGGCCTGTGGGAACAGAGCAGCTGCAAACTATCCGTGCACCGGCTGTTGGCTCTGCTGCTCCAGAAGTGGCCGCCGCCCTGCTCCGTGGGCTCTTTAGTATAAGCATTGTGTTCTAAGGGAGCCGGCTTACAATATATAAGCATATACTATGATATACAGCTGTGGTATGCGGGTGCCTGTGGTATAGATAGTATAAGCCAGCTCCTTGTGTGCACTAGCTCCTGGCCCTGCTCCTGAGGAGCTGGCTGCCACCTCATGAGGCAGGCTCTGATAGTGCAGAGCCCACACCAGCTCCCGGCTCCTGGCCCTGCTTCTGGGGAGCCGGCTGCACTGCAGGCTCTGCAGTATAAGGCTCACACTGCGTTACCTGCAGTGCAGGGTGGCAGCCGGCTCCCTGGAGCAGGCTAAACCATTGGGAGACAGCACATGCCAGAGTTGTCACACGAGTGGCACATGAGTTTAACTGACAGGGCAGACGAGTTTAACGGCAGGTGGCATCCTTTGGCTGATGCTTATCAGTTAACCCATTAAAAGGTTAAACTCTTCTATCCCTCTATCTCTTCTATCCCATGACCGCACCATATGACCCTTCATGTGACACTGCTTGGTCCCCAACCCAGACCCCCCACACTCTTTCCCTTGCCTCCCCTCTCTGCACTGGGGACTAGGAGCGGTACTACAGCCGAAGGAGCTGTTGGCAATTTTGCTGCTTTCCCCACCCTGCCCCTGCCAGCAGGGAAGGGAACAGAAGGCCCAGCTCTGGCCCTGCCTCTCCACAGAGCTGCCTCTCCTCCAGCTGCCCAGAATGGCAGCAATGCCAGAAGAAAGGTCTGGTGGGGGAGAGAGGTGCACTGGGAGTTTTTCTCCCTTCCCAGCTGGGAGGGGCAGAGCAGGGAAAGCAGCAGAATTGCCAGACGCTCCTCTGGCTCCTGTTCTGTGCCTAACTCCTCCACCCCCTCCCCTGACTTGTTCTCCTGCCAGGGGATAAGCAGTGCTGGGCATGACCCAAACAAAATCCAAAGTGCTGTGTCTAATGGCTTAGTTTGTTTTGCTCCTGCTCACCGAGTACTGGGAAGAGCGATTGCAAGGGGGAGAGTCTGGCTGTATGAATTATAATCACCAAGGACAGGCCTGGGCCATTGTGACCACAGTGTGCAAGGGAAAATAAAAAAAGCTGCAGGGAAGAGGGGTGCTGACTATGGAGACCCTGGACTTTATGAAATCCATTTGTTCAAAGATTACACACTGGCCGTAATGGCTGGGAAGTGGGATTCTGGTCACAGCACTTTTTGTCTTACTTACTTCAAAGTCCACAAGGATCCCAAAGGAGGAAACCCAGAAAAACTGCCATAATCCAGCAGCTGGCAACCTCCCACTACCAGACACTGCCCAGCAGGAACTGGATCCCATGTGGCTGGGAGAGATATAGAGCTCCCCCTGCAGCCTTATTGTGAGGATGCCCTGGGAGTTACTACTCTTTATTGGGTGATTTCCCTAGGTCAGTCAATAGAGCTTTTTACAAGCAATGATGCAAATGACAGAGAGAAGCCTCTCCGATCTACATTGAAAGATGTGAGGCAGTAATTGCATCTATAAACCAATCACTCAATCAATCACTCAGTTTCCACCCTGCCCCTTTGAAAAGCACTTTCTTACTCTTAAAAGCAAGAAACTGATGCAAGATGCCAGAATCCTCCAGGAGCTGCCCTTGTAAAAGTGCTTCAGCCCCTTCAGTAATGGTCCCAGGCAACACCTGGACAAGTGTCACTCCTACTCTGGAAGGGTGCACGGCATCTTAGTGCAAGCACGGGATCATCCTCATGGGGGCATTAGGAGAATGTGCAGTAAATACGGTAAAGACTAAATAACAACAATCTTGCTTCCGTCCTGGCTTTTAATTTGAACAGGCTGAAAAATCAAGGAAGAGAATGTCAGTGAAAGCAAAATGCAGCCCCTCCCCCCACAAAGTGAAAGCCTTGTCTTTCAGTAATAAGAGAAAACAAGAGGCCCAAACAAGCAAGGGGTTCCTATGGTAATAAAGTAGTAGGAATCAGAGGGGGTGAAAGATGTAAGGAAGAAAGAGCAAGCCCATGGCCAAAAATAACCACTGCTTACCCCTATCAGGTACAATAGAGTTGCTATTATTGCTCCCAGACTTGAGATAGGCCCAGAATGTAACTGACCATATTGGAAGGAGTGGTGCCTGGAGGAGAGAGAGGGGCACTACAGGTATTATCAAGTTTGCTGAGAAGAGGAGGGAAGAGGGAGGCGTGAGGTTGTGCAGAGCTAGGGGTCAGGAAAAGAAGGGGTTCTATTGGCATATAGAATGGTAGCTGGGAGACAGGACGAGGAAAATTGTATTGCAGTGTTTCCCAATTTTATTTGGCCACAGAACCCTTTTAAACTTGAAAGAATTTTGCAGAGCCCTTAATAACAGGCAAATATATGGAGCTGAAAAAGCAGACCACAAATAGACAAGGATAATAATAAACAAATGCTAAACAAGGTCATGAGATCAACATTTAGTTTAATTGCACATATTTAAAAACAAAACTAACATAATATTAATTGTTATTTTTTAAATCACAGAATGTTATTGTAATGCAATTTTCTCACGGAACCCCTATTTTCATTTCGCGGAACACCATTTGGGAAACACTGCTCTATTGGCTCATAGAGACACAGAGGTAGGCCCAACCGGCGTGAAAGGCTTCAGAACATGCTGGCTCGTTGAACCCTGATTAACCCCTCACAGGGCCTGCAGATGGGACACTGGACTGTTATTTCCTGGTCTGGGAACTGAGAGGGGGAGGTGAGCTGGACCCTGCCAAAAGGGGGCAGCTGAATAACATTTGTGGGGTGTGAGTTGGGGGGAAATGTGTCATGTGACCCACAAGCCTACGTGGCCGTTGCACAGAAGGAGATTGGGGAGATTCCTCTCGCTCTTGTGGAAAGGGGGATGTGCCACACTAGGGCTTGTGGGAAGCGGACATTCCTGAGGTAAAGAAGAGGGGGGTGGGGTGGGGTGGAAGCATAGAAGGTCGCTGGGCACTGAGATGAGAAGGAGCCTGCAAAGGGGAGGGTGGTTATCTAATGTAGGAAGCTGCGGTTTGGGCATCCTCACCCAGACTGAGCTGCCAGGTGAGAGGCTGCATCCATCACAGCAGGGCAGATCTCAGAGCAATAACACAGAACCAAAGGCCACAAAGGGCTTTGCTGGTCCCTTTCCATGGAGGCTGTTGGCCTCTGAATCCTCCCTCTCTCTTCGGGACATGCATGAAACTCCCTGAGCCACCTGCTCAGGGGTGGAGCTCAGTGTAGCGGCACTGCAGGCAACAGAGGAGGCTGATTTCCAGCAGGCGCAAACCTTGTCTTTGTCCTTGCCCTGCAAACAGGAAGGGGGTGTTCATGAGGTCACATGTTCATCCAAAGTTGATTGGGAAGATTCCTGACCTGTTTAAAAATGAAACTGCCACCCCCTCTGCTGCATGTGCCCTGCAGTGGTGAGAGGGAACAATGGAAGACAAAGTCTAATGTTGCCTTGAGATAGCTTTGTGTCGCAGGTCCCCATGGAGAGAAACTGGCGGAGGTGCAGGGTGCCATTTCAAATTTTGGTGGGGGAGGGGCTGTGAATACTGTGATGGATGGGAGAAGAAAGTGAGAGTATGGAGTGGGGCAGTTTGAGGACATTAGCATTAGCAAGTGTTGTTGAGCATTCTCAGTACAAACTAGCAGCAAATTGGTGGCGGGTGGCGGGGGAGATCCCATTCACTCTCCACCCCACACACATATCACCTGTTTCTAGGGCTAGTAAGGCAGATATCTTAGCAATTAGCTGGCAAGAGCACTGTATCTAATTCCTATATACAAGAAGGAAAATGAACAAATATTAGACCCACTCAGCTCTAAAATTAACATGTTCTGACATATTGTGAGAAGTCAGTTAAGGGAAACTGGTTAGCCTCAAAAAATAACATATATTCTCACTTTGCTACTAACTGTGCAGAAAGAGAGGATCAGGACTCTTGGATTCAATCTCAGTTCCTGAAGGAAGTGGGGTGTTGTCGATTACAGTAGGGGCAGATACATTTGAGCTCTATCTGAGATCAGAATGGTCATACTGGGTGAGACCAATGGTCCATTTAGCCCCGTATCCTGTCTTCCAACACTAGCCAATGCCAGGTTCTTTAGAAAGCATGAACAGAAGAGGCAGTGCCAGCTGCTTTGAAAGACATGAACAGATGGATCACATGATCCATCCCCAGTCACCCATTCCCAGCTTGTGGCAAAGAGTAGCTAGGCACACCAACCCTGCCCATTCTGGATAGTAACCACTGATGGACGTATCCTCCTTGAAATTATTTTGTTCTTATTGCAACCCTGTGGGTCTTTCTACCACATTTCCTGGAGTTCCACAAGCTGACTGTGAAGAAATTATTTCTTTTCTTTAAATCTGATGCATATAAATTTCATTGGGTGAGTTTCTTGTGCTATGTTAATGAAGGAATAAGTAACATTTCCTTATTCTATATTTCCACCCCATTCCTGATTTCCTAGCTCCCCCACCCATTAGTCATTTCTTTTCAAGCTGAAAACTACCAGTCTTGTTAATCTCTCCTCATATGGAAACGGTTCCCTAATCCTTTCTGTTGCCATTTCAGCACCTTTCCCAAATCCAATATTTCTTTTGTTTTAGTTGGGGTGACCAGATCTGCATTCAGCATTCAAGATGTGGGTGTGTCATGGCTTCATATGGAGGCAATATGACATTTTTTTCACTTATTATCTATTGTTTTCCTAATGATTTCCAATATTCTTTTTAGTTTTTAGATTGACACTGCATATTGAGCAGATGTTTTAAGAGAATGATTCCTAATGATTCCAAGATCTCTTTCTTGAGTGTTAACAAGTATTTTAGATCCATCATTTTTGCATCTAAAGTTGGGATTATATTTTCCGTGTACATTACTTTGCTATTGTCAACATGAAATTCCACCTTCTCTTGGGTTACCCAGTGACCAGTTTTGTGAGATCCCTTTGTAACTCTTTGCAGTCACCTTTGGGCTTAACTATTTAGTTTTGTGGGATCTTCAAATTTTACTACCTCACTATTCAAGAACATTTATAGGTTAAATAACAGTGATCCAAATGCAAATCCTAGTAGCCCAACAATTATTCCTACTTTTTTCCCATACTATCTTTTAAGTGAGACTCCAGCAATGGTTTCAAAGTAAGTGGAAAATTTGTGAATGGTTTCAATATTTCCCAAAGCCCAGAGTGCGAGTCTCAATGCACCGGAGCATCAAGTCTTGTCTACAAACCTGTGTGTCTGTGCTAGGGGAGTGAAGACTCAGCTCTAACCCACCCCACTGGTCACTAACAAGCCATACTGTGATATCAGGCTGCTCAGAAGGGTTTGGACCCCTCACACAGTCACAGAAGGAATCAATAACTGACTCCCCTATGTCGAAAGGCAGTTTGTGTCTCACATCCCATCAGGCTGTCTCACTGTGTGAGAGCTACTGTCACTGTCCCACACCTGACAGTAATAATCAGCCTCGTCCTGCGCCTGGACCCCAGTGATAGTTAACGTGGCCGTGTTCCCGGAGTTGACCCCAGAGAATCGGTCAGGGATTCCGGAGGGTCTTTTGCTACTTTCATATATCACTGCTAGGGGGGCACTGCCAGGTTTCTGTTGGTACCAGTGCACATTCTTGCTACCAATGTTGTTCCCTGAGCAGGTGAGTTGAGCATTTTGCCCTGGAGACACAGATGCTGAGGGCGGCTGAGTCAGCACGTACTGGGTGAGAGAACCTGGGAAAAGAGGAGAAAAGAGAGGGATCAATTCGCTGTTTCATTGCTGTACGGAGAGAGAGCTCACTCTGCAGGCAGCCAGCACAGACATCTGGGGAAGGGAAAATCTTTTTGGATTAAAATCTTTTCAGATTACCACACCTGAGCAGTAGGTGAGCAGGGTAAGGAGCAGGGGGGCCCAGGCCATGGTGGATCCAGACGAGCTCAGCTCCCTGAGGCAAACGGATCTGTGGCTGGGACCCTCTGATTCTTCCTTAAAACAACAGCACTGGGGAATGGCCCCTTCATACAAATCTGCTCAGGGCTGATTGGCTGCCCATGCCTATGACCACACACTATGCTAAGGTGGACAATAACAGAGGGAGGAGCAGCTGGCTGTATAAAGCCCCATTGTAACTGGGGTAAGGAGGAATGCTTTGGGTTACCCTTTGCCAGGGGACAGCAGAGACCTCTGGAGCTGAGGACTCTCAAGCTGCACAACTGGCCGCACCCCTTATTTCATGGTGCTGAGCATCCACCTGCCTGCCCCTGGGGTAACAAACCAGCTGAGATTTGTTGTTGTGGCCCCAACCCACAATCCCTGCAGTCACCTCCCCTGGTCTGTGGTGCTGGGGTGTGGGTGGGAGGCTGGGGTGGCACTTCCAGCTGCCTCCTTTCACCTGCTCTTTTGACTCTGGCCAGCCCCATTTCAGGAGAGCGAGGAGCTGGCTGGTCCCTGTGAGTCGTAGGGCCAGCAGGGGAGCAGGGGTCAGCTGATCATCCCCCTTACACGGGCTCCCCCAGAGCAGAGCATGGAGTGACTAGGGGAGGGAGAAGCCAGGCGGGGGTGGGACTGCAGGTATAGGCAGCTGCAGGGCTTCTCCCTTTCTGCCCTCAGGGTTTGGGGGTTTGTCATGCCTGAGGGGGGAGCCTCTTCCCTGGAGAACGTGGAACAGGGAGGACAGAAGTGGCTGGATGAAGAGCTGGGCCCTCAGAGCAGAAGGCCCCAGGGAACCTCATTCCTACCAGCCATGTGAGAGCTTTGAGGGTATGAAACCCCTGAGCCCAAAGATGACTCTACCCCAGCAGCTGCCAGCCAGCCACTGGGAACTGCAAACCCCATTGGGCATCCTATGGGCTGTGGATCATCAGCTCCTCCTAGTGGTCAGGCCTGGGGCTGTTCCTCTGCATGGCTGGGGAGCAGCATCACTTCACAGTCACTGTGCACACCCCAGCTGCTCCTTCAGGGGCTGGTCCCTTCTCTGTGTGATGCAGGATGAGCAAGTCATCATTTTCCTCCCACCTCTGGGAAGATTAGTCACTATATGGGACAGATGCAATAGCCACGATGAGGTTTGCTCCCATGTCAAGTCTGCAATGCAGCATAATTCAGGTTTATACAAATATCCACTGAGAGCACCGTTTGCCTTTTGCATGCCCCAGTTTGTGCCCCTGTGGCTTTCATGGGTATAACCCAGTTCTTCAGATGACTGGAGTATTAAAAGTCCAGATCTAAGAATAAATAAGAGAAGGAGGGGGAGCGGGGAGGGGAAGGAGGAGGAGATAACTTAGCATTTAGCTGACAGAAGAACTGTATCTAATTCCTATATACAAGTAAGAAAAGGAAATAAATATTAATCCCACAGAGCTCCAATAGTAACATTTTCTAACATCTTGTGGCAAGTCACTTCAGGGACACTGGTTAGCCCTAAAATATTAATGTATATTCTGACTTTGTTACTAACTTTGCGGGGGGATGGAGAGAAAGAGAGAGGCAGGACTCTTGGATTCTATCTCAGATCTTGAAAGGAGTGGGGTCTAGTGCATTACAGTGGGGGCAGATACATTTGGGGTCTATCTGAGATCAGAATGGCCATAATGAGTGAGACCAATGGTCCATCTAGCCCAGTGTCCTGTCTTCCAACAGTGGCTAATGGCAGGTGCTTTAGATGTTATGAACAGATAAGGAGTGCCAGCTGCTTCAAAAGGCATAAACAGATGGGTCAAATGATCCATCCCTTGTTGGCCATTCCCAGCTTCTGGCAAACAGAAGCCAGGGACACCATTCCTACCCGTTCTGGCTAGTAACCACTGATGGATGTATCCTCCTTGAAATTATTTTGTTCTTATTGCAACCCTGTTATACTCTGGGTCTTTCCACCACATCTACTGGCAAAGAGTTCCACAGGCTGACTGTGAAGAAATTATTTCTTTTGTTTTAAATCTGATGCATATACATTTCATTGGGTGAGTTTCTTGTGCTATGTTAGTGAAGGAATAAATAACATTCCCTTATTCCATTTTCCACCCCATTCCTGATTTCCTAGCTCTCTCTTTTCAAGCTGAAAACTTCCAATCTTGTTAATATCTCCTCATATGGAACCTTTTCCTTACCCCTAATCATTTCTGCTGCCATTTCAGCACCTTTACCAAATCTAATATTTCTTTTCTTTAGATGGGGTGACCAGATCTGCACACAGTATTCAAGATGTGGGCAAGTCATGGCTTTATATAGAGGAAATATGATATTTTTTCTCATATTATCAATTGGTTTCTTAATGATTCCCAATATTTTGTTAGCTTTTTAGTTTTTAGATTGCCACTGCATATTGGGCAGATATTTTCAGAGAACTATCCACAAGGATTCCAAGATCTCTTTCTTGAGTGGTAACATCTATTTTAGACCCACCATTTTTGTATCTATAGTTGGGATTATATTTCCATGTCCATTCCTTTGCATTTATTACAACTGAATTCGATCTTCCCTTGTGTTGCCCAATCACGCTGTATTCTGAGATCCATTTCTAACTCTTTGCAGTCAACTTTGGACTTCACTATTTTGAGTAATTTTGTAGGATCTGCAAATGTTACTACCTCACTATTCACCCCCTTTTGAAGAACATTTGTATGTTAAATAGCAGTGATCCCAGCAGCACAACACTCATTCCTACTCTTTTCCCATCCTAAGTTTTACGTGGAGCACCCAGCAATGTTTTTATGATGATCTAACAATCCTTCTATTACTTGAATGGCCAGCCTTTTGATAGTCTTAATCACTTGTCTCCTTCTTCTTATAACAAATTCCCTGCCCCAGAGGCAAAGATGGGAGCAGCTCAAACTCTGTTGCATTTAAGAGCTGCCTGTGGAGCCAGGGCATGCTGCTTTAAGCAGACCTCAAATATGAAATCTAGGGGTTCTGATTTTCAGTGGGGGAGCTTCTGCCTCCCTTAGCCCCACCCCAGACCCAGGAAAAGAACTTGTGGGGCCCAAAGCTGTGCAGCTCCCAGCCAGGGCAGCTAGTGAGTGGATGGGTTGCCGGGCACAGCAGCGCGGGGCCCTGAATGAGAAGGGTCCAAAGCAACCACATTGCCCTAAGACCAGGGCTTACCCCCACGATAAATAGTGCCCTGTTATAGTAGGGTGGGATGGCAACTACTTAGCACCAGCTTTCAGAATCATGGCTCATCTCCAATGTATATTTATGAATTAAACATGAGATAGGACACAAATCTCTGGGGGGTCAATGAAGAGGTCCCCTGAGCTTGTCATGAGACCTTGAGTAACCTCCCCCAAAGCCCAACAACGAGCTCTGCGATTCTGAAGCTGACTCAGATTTCACAGCAATGGCAAATCGAGAGGTTCCTACTGTTCCTGATTCAGGCACCAAAGGCACCAAAGAGTTTGACCATCTCTTCTTCATCTCTTCATCTGGCCAGCCCCATTTCAAGAGAGCAAGGAGCTGGCTGGTCCCTGTGAGTGGTGGGGCCAGCAGGGGAGCAGGGGTCAGCTGATCATCCCCCTTACACGGGCTCCCCCAGGGCAGAGCATGGAGTGACTGGGGGAGGGAGAAGCCAGGCAGGGGTGGGGATGCAGGTGTAGGCAGCTGCAGGGCTTCTCCCTTTCTGCCCTCAGGGTTTGGGGGTTTCATCGTGCCCTGGGAGGAGCCTCTGCCCTGGAGAACGTGGAACAGGGAGGACAGAAGTGGCTGGATGAAGAGCTGGGGCCCCAAAGCAGAAGGCCCCAGGGAACCTCATTCCTACCAGCTGCGTGAAAGCTGTGAGGGTTTGAAACCCCTGAGCCCAGAGATGCCTCCACCCAAGCAACTGCCAGCTGGTCACTGGGAACTGCAAACCCCATTGGGCATCCTGTGGATTATCAGCTCCTCCTAGTGGTCAGTGTCACACACAGCCTGGGGCTGTTCCTCTGCATGGCTGTGGAGCAGCATCACTTCACAGTCACTGTGCACAGCCCAGCTGCTCCTTCAGGGGCTGGTCTCCTTCGGTGTGAGATGCAGGGTGGGCAAGTCATCAGCTTCCTCCCACCTCTGGGGAGATTAGTCACTATATAGGGCAGCTGCAATGGCCACAATGAGGTTTGCTCCCACATCATTTCAGGACCAAAAGTCCTGTGTGAACAGAGTACCTGGAAACCAGCATAATTCAGATTCATAGAAATAGCCACTGAGAGCAGCATTTGTCTTTCACATGCCCCAGTCTGTGCCCCATGAGGCTGTCAGCAAAACCGTCCTGTGGGGCACAACATCCTTTAAAGGGCTCTGTGCAAGTGGTGTACATTTCTCAATCTGGAGGTACATGTTTGTAAGTCTTGCGACTGCTGGAGTATTTATGCTAATCCCCAGCAGCTCTGAGTGTGGAGGGAGAAGTGCAGCTGTTGTGGAAAGTGGCCAGCATGGAGGTGTGTGGCCCCTGTGAATTGCTAGTGAGAACTGTCATTCCTTTACATTCTGACCCAGCCCACCCCATCCCCCGCCTTTGGGCTAATTTTCTCAGAAATTTTAAAAGCTCCACAGGGGTAGTTGATTTAGTCTGTAAGGGGAAAAACTTAAATAACAACAAATAGTCTAGCAGCACCTTAGAATCTATCAAAACATGTAGATGGTGTCGTGCGCTTTTGTGGGCACAACCCACTTCTTCAAATGAATGGAATTATTGAAGTTCCAGCTATGAAAAGGAGATGGCGGGGGCCGGGAAGAAGGGTAGTTGAGAGAAGTAAAAAAAGGGAAAGAAATAGTCAGTTAGACTCTCCACGCTACATGAAGCTGATAGACAAGTTGCAAACTGTTCTTAGGTATCCAATGTTTCATTTTTTATGTCATTGGGATGTGAAATGTACTGGGCCAACCAGCCAATAAATGTTGTTGGGGCATTTTTTTATGTGGGGCCTAGTTCGGGCTGGGTGGCCAGCCGGCATGATCCAGGCCTCAGCAAGGACAGGAGCCCAGGCTGTGATTGGGTAAGCTCCATGTTCTCTGGATGGTATCTCTCGCCACCCAACACCCTGACTGACAGAAGTAGCGGGTCGATCTGGTCCTGCCTCAGGTATCTGCTCCCTCGTGAAAACTCACTCAGGATGCCAGCCTGTGTTCACTGGGGCACAGAGAGCCCATTGGGTTGGGGAGTTCACTGTGCCCCGTCCATCCCACTGGCCCTGATGGGCTTAGCTGGGGGCATCATTGGAGCTAGGCTTCTCAAGCCTAGAGAGGAGCCATTAATAAAGGATGGGGCTGTGTGCCACAGGGACAACCGCACATGCCTCACTTCTTGGGTCTGGGCCCACTTACATGATCCTGGTTCCTTTTAATCTCTGAGCTAACTCCCTTGAGACAGAGGATTTTAGGGAAGGGATAACACAGGTCCATGAAGTCTCAATTTTCCCGTCAAGGTGGTTGGGGGTGTAATCTCCGAGAGCCAGGATGCGACTAACGATGTGAGGTTTGTGCAGCACTTGGGGGACATACAGTTCCATTGCATCTCTGGGTCGGAAGTGCAGGGAAGCCCACATCAATAAGTGGGGCAGTTCAAGAAGAGGGCACGCGGGAGGAACAATATTACTGTCACTGTCAGCCAATAGCATGGGCCCAGCATCCCTTCCCTCGCATTCTCCAGCTTCTGGTTGTGCAATAAAAACCCTGCAGAGAAGTTCTGCTGATAGGATTTGATCAAGTGCTTTGTTCCAGGTGAGCCTGGGTGGGCTGATTGAATTGGAGACTTGGAGTAGAGGGGTATCTGCTTTGAGTCAGCAGCCTTATAGCACAGGCAGCCAGAGCCAACTGAGGGTTTTACACTGCAGTTTTTAGAAAAGACTTTAGCAAGACTTTTGATGATGGTCTCCCACAGTATTCTTGCATGTTAAGGAAGAATGGATTGGATAAATGGACTGTAAGGTGGATAGAATTTGGCTAGATTGTTAGGCTCAATTGGTAGTTATCAACGGCTCGATGTCTGGTTGATATCAAGTGGAATGCCCCAACGGTAGGATCTAGGGTTGGTTCTAGGACATGGATGATCAGGCCCACAACTTCTTCAGTCACAGGGATCAGTTCATTACTCAGGCAGCTACGGGCACCAGGGTGAAGATTCCGACATTCTAGAGTTCGGAAGCCATCGGTGCATGGCTAGATAAAGGTCACTCTACCTGATGCAGACAGACCTATCCCAGTTTAGAGGGGAAGGTTGCGGAATCACACTGGGTTCCTTCACAGGACTTACCCTGTGATTTTAACACAGGCAGAATTTGGGGGGAACTGAGTGAAGTATTGTCCCCGCCCCCACAGAACTGCAAGCCTGCAGGAGGCAGCCTGTGCGTGCAATGCAGTGAGATCTGCAGAGAAGTCAGACATTGTCCTGCTCCCAACGGTGCCCCTGGGGACGAGAGTCAGAATTAGGTTGAAAAAGAAGGAGATTTGCTAAAGTAACATGATCTGTTCCAAGCTCGGTGAATTGCCAAAGTAACAGGTGTGGCATGTTCATAAGTCCCAGCAACAACGAGGAGGAGTCCTGTGGCACTGACACACAAACAAATTTCTTTGGGCAAAAGCTTTCGTGGGCTGGAACGCACTTCCTGCTGCGTGCTCAGGGATCCAGGTGACCTGGGCATACAACAACACTGCAGAGGAGCCGCCTTTGCCTCCTGAGGCCCCAGTGCTGCTCTCACGGGGGATTCTCCACAAGCCCTCTCAGGGTGAGACCCCCCCTGAGGCGCTCAAGCTCTGCTCTGCACATGCCCAGTCCTGCAGGTGCCCGGTGACAGCCCACATGGCACTTGGTAATGGCACCGCTGTGCACTTACCTCACGCCTCTGAGGATTGGATTCAGAAGAGGAGTAGCTGATGGGTAGATGAGGAACCTGGCCACCCTCCTGACAGGCAGGGACGTGGCTCCCTCCCTTTCCTCAGGACCCCCAGGGCTCGCAGTCACAAGGCCGGCTTGGCTGGGGCAGGAGCCACCCATCCCAAAGCTGTCTGCTGGGGGCTTCCCAAAGACCAGAGGGCGCCTCAATGCACTGGATCACAGAGTCGTGTCTGCAAACTAGTGGGCCTGTGCTAGGGGAGGGAACACTCAGCCCAACCCACCCCACTGGTTACTAAGGAGACATTCTGTGACACCAGGCTGCCCAGAAGGGTTTGGGCCCCTCACACAGTCACAGAAGGAATGAATAACCGACCCCCCGCCATGTCAACAGGCAGTTTGTGTCTCACTTCTCCATCAGGCTGTGTCACTGTGCACAGACTGTCATTGTAACCCACCTGACAGTAATAACCAGCCTTGTTCTGCGCCTGGACCCCGTGATGATTAATGTGGCCATTTGGCCAGAGCTGGCCCCAGAAAATCTCTCAGGGATTCCAGAGCGTCTCTTACTATCCCTATATATGATGAGTTTCGGGGCATGGCCTGGTTTCTGCTGGTACCAGGACACATAGTATTTGTCAAACTTTTCTCCTGTGCAGGTGAGCTGAGCATTTTGTCCTAGAGACACAGACACTGAAGGTGGCTGGATCAGCACATACTGGGTGAGCGAACCTGCAAGAGAAGGAGAAAACCCAGGGTAAAATCATGATGATTAGAGCTCTCTGCCAGCAGCCTGGGGAACCACTCGGAGAAATGACTTTCAAATCAAAGTCCCCTGTGATTGAAAGACTGAGCAGTAGGTGAGCAGCACAAGGAGCCGGGGGGCCCAGGCCATGGTAGATCCAGATGAGCTCAGCTTCCTGAGCCAAACAGGTCTGTGGCTGGGATCCTTTGGTTGTCTCTTAAAACCTCACAGCTGGAGATTGGCTCCATATTGCAAATCTGTTCCCTGTTCATTGGCAGCTGCTTCCTCCTCCCTCCACTCAGAGATAGCTACTGACAGGCCAGCGAGTTGTTTTGTTTTCCAGTTGGAAGGAAAACTTGGCTGTGATGATTTAGTTGGGGTTGGTCCTGCTTTGAGAAGAGGGTCGGACTCAACTCCCGAGGTCTCAGTCAAACATATAATTCTGTGAGTATGAAAAATAAAGCTCATTGTGGGGGCAAGGGGCTCCGCAAGCTCTATATATGCTCAGACGATTACCGGTCAGAGCGCTGCCTCCAGGGCCAGGAGTCTGAAACGTCGGCACAGCACTGCCAGGCAAGCTGGGTTTTTGTCCTGGCTCAGGAGTGTTTTCAGCTGCAGGAGACCCTAGCTGGTTTGGGGCTGTGTCTTTTGTGGGGTGACTGCTGGGATGGGCTGGCACTGCAGGTTGTGCAGGTGTCTCTGACACTTGTTACAGGTGTGCTCTGATGGCTTCTGGGATTAGCAGTTGCTGCCTGGAGCGAGGTGTTGGCAGGGGCCAGGGAGTGGATAATGTGGCTGCCGCTGGGTGGTTATTGGGCCGTGGGAAGGTGCTGTGAGGTGGGCGCTGACCCCTCCGCTGCTCCAGAGGCGCTCACCCAGAGATGGTGAAGAACACGCCACAGATGCTGTGAGCCATGTGGGGGCTGGTGACCAATGCAGCTGGCTCCTGACAGCTTTCAGTGGCTGCTCCCTGCACAAGGCCAGGGTGTGTGCTGGGGGTGGGGGATGTGTCAGCAGAAGGAGGGGGAGAATTTCTGCTCCTCTCCCCTTAGCTCCCTCCCCCTGGGTTGGGTTTTGGTGAACGTGTGGTGCCCATCCAGCCACAGCAAGCAGGATGCCAGTGTGAACAGCCCTGCCCCAGAGAGGGGCGCAGAGAGGGGAGTGGGGTGCATGGGGAGTGGGACTCCAAAGCACACAGTGCTCTGAGGTCACATGACAATAGTGAAAGCTGCTGGGGAGTGAAAAGCCCCAAATCCCAGAGACGTCTCCAGCCCAGCGCTTGGCCCCCTGACACTTGTGCACTGCTGCAGACTCCCAGGGCCAGTGCTGGGCAGGGGAAGGGCTCCCCTGCTGGTCAGTGTTGCTGTTGCTCTGGCCAGTCCTTGCCGCCTTTCACAGGAGCTTAGACCCTGCTCGCTGAGCTCCTCCGAATGCTGCCCCCACTGACTGTCCCACAGCTGCAGGTGACACCTCTGCACAGCTGTTTCCAGCCTTCCCGCTGTTCCTTTCAGGGTGTTCTGCTCTGGACTGATCACGTCCCCAGCCTGCTCACAGCTGTGGAAGGGATTCCCCCAGTACGTGGGCACTTGCAGCTGCCTGGAAAGGGGAAAGCCCCCTCTCCCCACCCCCTCCCCTGTAGGTGTAGGTTTGGCCGCCTCTCTCCCTCGCACCAGCATCCCTTTTGTGACACCAGTGTCAGCCCTTTGTGAGCCACGGCAGAGGTTTGGCCCTTGCAGGTGGCTCCCTGGTAGAGGGGCAATCAGTGCTATGGAGTCTGGGTCTATGCTGAGGAGTTTTATTTCCTGGTTCTCCCAGGAATATCAGCCCAACACTTTGCCAGGGTGCCAGGACACAACCTGCTTCCAGAACTGACTCTGGTCAGAGCGTGGGCAGACAGCAACTCTCCTGTGGTTCCCCTTGCCTTGTAGAGCCAACACCCAACACAAACACTTCTTCCCAGACTGAAAAGTTGCTCACACTCACTAGGAAGAACAGCTTGAGAGACTCTGTGTCAGAGCCCCAGCTGGGCGGAGAGAAGGCAGCTTTGACAGTCGGAATCCACTGAGCTGTGGAGATGTAAGGGGGATGTTGTATGAGGCCTGCTGCAATTCCTCTGCTGCCCAACAGGTGTGATTGTGTTGAGAGAATTGCAGCAGGCATGAAAACTCCTGGTAGAGCTGGTAGGTGGCCCTGTCCCTGCTCTAGGCTATGTTTATACTTCAAGGTCTTTTTTGAAAAAGGGACATTTTTGCACAAAAAATCTGCTGAGCGTCCACACATCAAATGTGCTTTTGTGCACAGAAGAGAGGTCTTTTTCTGGTGTCGGTAAACCTCCTTCTACAAGGCACAACTCCCTTTTGCTCTATTGTGCAAAAAGTCAAGTGTGGATGCTCCAGAGGGGTTTCTTGTGCAAGAAACCCCTATGGGAAAAAGCACAGGTGCTCTGATGGCCATTCTGTGAATGGTCATCAGACCTCTCTTGCAAGAGAGCATCCATGCAGTATGGACACTCTCTTGCGCAAAAACACATCACTTTTGCGATGCGCTTTGAGGTGTGGACGTGCTCTGGCACAAGAAGCCTGCAGTGTAGACATAGCCCTAGCGATTCCTGGGGGTGCTCAGCCAGGGCTCCGATTCCTTTACAGTCTGATCCATCCAGCTCCATTGCCCAAGAGAGAACGGGCTGGAGGAAGGGCTGAGATGGTTCAGCCAAACTGCATCGGTGACAGTCTAAGGTGGGGCAAGGGCCATAAAGGGCTATCTCTGCCCCTGTCAGAGACAGGCAATCTGAGGCCTTGAGTAAGCGCCAATATCAACGAAGTGATACTGTATGATGGACCCACCACCAGAGTGCAGCCCGCTGCTCCTCACCTTGTCAGGGCCAGGGCCACCAACACAGGAGGGAGCACAGCAAGTGGATTCCATCTGGTGTAGAATGGGAGTCCCAGCTCTCTGGCCCAGTGCACCTGTCACCAGCTCTCTCTCCCTGCAGGAGGAGGGTTCTGTGGGGTTGCCTGCTGACCTCTCCCCAGCAGACCCTTGTTGAGACAGCATCAATAAAGGGCTCCTCAAACCATTGGGGGGTGCAACTGGGGAGCTGCAGAGAAGACTAAGGTGGTTCATAGCTTCTCACTCTGTTGTTTCAGGCTCTCTGCTCATTCAGGCAGGCTCTGTTGCACCCAAATCACATTGCTCAGGTTTTTATTACATCATCATAGTGAGAGACATTTTTCTAAAGACAGGATTCTGACATCAGCATTGTACCAGGAACCTAGGATGCTCAGCAGAGGCCTAGAGAACCTATGACATAAACTGGCCTTGAGGCAACTTTCCAGATGTGAGGAGGTGAAATTTATCGCACAGACCAACTGTTTGTGTGATGTGTGATATCCGCCTTGAATATTTTAAATAGAAAGGCGGGGTAAAAATATTTAAATAAATAAATAAATAAATAAATGTGTGACAGGGGGAAAGTAGAGAACTGAACTGTGCAAGTTGTTCACTTTCCCTCACAGCCCAGAAGGACAAGAAAGTTTTTGTGTCACTTCCCCATTGATTGTGACAAACACCCATCCTGTCCCTTGTGTCCCTAGTAGCCTGGCAGGCTCCGTGCATGCAGAGCAAACCGCCGGTCCCAGCAGATTCATGTCACTAATCAGCTCCGTTTGAACTTCTCCCAGGTCCAGTGTCATTTCTGCTTGTGCCGTGGGCTTGGCTGTTCACAGGCTTTGGTCCCTGTTCACAAGGAAATGGCTGTGATCAGTGTAGAGCTACAATGCTCCTGGAAGCAGGGCATCGTGGCAGGAACTGGACTAAGGAGCTGGACTGCCTCCTGGTAGGGCTGGTTACTATTCCCATTGCAGTGCCAGTGCTACACACTCCGTATGGACCAGCTGATGACACCAAATACCCTAGACACCAACCAATCCGCTCCTCCTGTGCTGGGTGACCAAGCGAGACACTGTCACACACTGGGGAGGGGGAACGGCTCAGACACTGACTGACAGTGTCAAGGTTTGTCTCCAGCTCTTCATTTAGGTGACTGGCAATTCACCTGGGCATGGGAGAAGCAGAGGCTGGGCTGCTGCCCTGATGCCTGTGGGACCATTGGCTACACCCTGAACATTATTGCACCAGCTGAGCAGCGTGGAGCTGACACCTCTCCCAGCACAGGGTTTGGGCCTGTCCCTTTCTGAGAGACACTGGAATTGCCTGTGTGGGGCAGGCAAAGGCAGAGAAAGGGGCAGAGCTCTGGGCTGAGGGGATAAAGTCACTGCCCAGCTTCCTTTGGTGGCTCAGGAGATGCCACGTGGTGGCAGGACAAACTGTGGCCCTACAAGAGTAAAGCATTTGGTGTTTATGTTACTAGTGTCCCAAACTCCCTGGGCTACTGCATGGGCCGCATGAGTGACCCTCCTCCCTCTGGATGGGCCGCAAAATTGTTGTCACGAAGATCATCCCCAGGGACAGGGCAGTTTTGAGAAATGCGCTTGCGCACCTAGGAACTGGGGGAATTTAGTGAGTGGTCATTGGGGCCACTCTATTCTTACAATAGAATGTAATTCCTTGCAAGCAAACACGTGTCAAATACCCCCTTTGTACATGTGTCCCTGCTATTCAGCACCACAGACAGTCACCTGACTGCCATGGACACACCCTTGAAACTGAGCGCTGCCCACACACCCCTGGGGTAAAGTGGGGATAAAAAAAAGTCTGGGTAAAGAGAGGGGCCTTGCTCTGTGACTCATGGTCTGCAGGACCAACCACAGCCAGAGCAGCAAATGCCAACACTGGAGATTCCCCACAGAAAACACTTTGCCCTTTGTCCCTAGGCTCAGGACTCTGCAGCACAGTGAATCTGCCCACTCCAGCAGCCACAGCCATGCACAGAGAGGAACTTCCATGGGGATTCAGGACCAAAATGACTGGGTTTTAAAGCATATGTTTAGTGCACATGGGAATTTTGAAGTTTTCCAAGCAGGGCCAGGAAGTCAGCCAGCCAGCCAATCACTGTAATGGTGCTGCTGAGAATCTGCAATCCTCTGCAATGCTTGTAAAGAATCCAGTTACATTCACTAATGTGCACACCACGGGGCTTGAGAGAATTGGCAGAAATTACAGAGAGCAGGAGAGTAGGAGAAACCTGCATTCCTGCTGTTGATGGCTTTGCTTCCTGCCCAGACATAAAGAGCATGAAGGAGAATGAAGGGACCTAATGTTATAAATACAACACCATTATTTATATATACTGCCCAGTGACATCTTTGAATGACATCTGCCTTCTCCATCTGATTGTATTTTTCTGTTGTGTTTCAGAGTTCCGGGGCCATTGAGATGAACGTGACAGTTAACACTTTCTTCGGGAGGCTTTTGCAGACTGTTTCTCACAGTCTCAGGAAACATTGTACGCAGTCACATACATACAGTTTTTTTCTGAACCCTGAGGAAGGGCTAGAGAATGTACATGTACTACATTACAAATCAGAATGTGCACAGACAGGTTTAATCAGGAGAAAAATACTGGGGCGATGTTCCAGCCCAGTTCAGCGATCTTTGAACCCTGGTAAGGACAGAACCCAGCAGAGTATTTGCCACAGGAGTGAAGAGGAAGATTTTTCTTGCTTCCACTGATGTACCACAGAGCACAGTGACAGCATCCTTGCCTTGGGAACCCCACGGATAGATAAGGATATGATGTTACTGGGTATCTCCCGGTACCCACAGGCAGAAGCAGGAACTCCAGCTGTGCCCTGTTTTTCCTTAGAATCTGAGAGGAAACTACTGTACCCAGGAGAATCCCTGAGTTCCTGCTGGGACTAGTGTTCACTGTGGTCTTTAAAGCTGGTCCCACTGTTCACCGTGCAGGAGGGTTTTTCAGTGTTTCCAGGAGAATCAGGCAGTGATGACATCTGAGCTCTGTCTGAAATGCCAGACATGCTCTAGAAGCACTGTCATGCTCATCATCCATAATTTCCAACAAATCATCACCTATGGAATGCAGAGTCACTCAGGGAAAGTATGCAGACCAGTCATAAACTTTTACATTTCATGACAGTGGTACTGGCAAAGAAACCTGATCTCTGTAATTCCCTGGGACACACGGGGGTACAACAATGTTGCATGACCAAGTGACTGTGGATTTTGCCATGAATCTTTGCCTTGAAGGGTTTCTGGGAGATGAAATATGCAGGCCCTCCCCATCTCTGAAAAGTTAGCCCACCCGCCCTCACAAGAAAGATTGTTAAGTGAGGACTTTCTTAACAAGGAGCATTTTGTCTCACTTCCTCATTGGGCTGGGTCACTGTGAGCAGCATTACCATCCCACACCTGACAGTAATAATCAGCCTCATCTTGAGCCTGGACCACAATGATGGTTAATGTGGCCATGTTCCCGGAGTTGGCACCGGAGAGTTGGTCAAAGATTCCAGATGGTCTGTTGCTATTGTCATATATCAAGAGTAGGGGGACGCTCCAGGTTTCTGTTGGTACCAATGCACATAGCTGTCACCAATGTTGTTCCCTGAGCAAGTGAGTTGAGCATTTTGCCCTGGAGACACAGACACTGAGGGCGGCTGAGTCAGCACGTACTGGGCCAGAGAACCTGGGAAAAGAGGAGAAAAGAGAGGGATCAATTCGCTGTTTCATTGCTGTACGGAGAGAGAGCTCACTCTGCAGGCAGCCAGCACAGGCAGCTGGGGAAGGGAAAAGCTTTTTGGATTAAAATGTTTTTGGGTTACCACACCTGAACAGTAGGTGAGCAGGGTGAGGAGCAGGGGGGTTGAGGCCATGGTGGATCCAGACAATCTCGGCTTCCTGAAGCAAATGGGTCTGTGTCTGGGACCCTCCGATTCCCCCTTAAAACACCAGCCCTGGGGAATGTCCCCTTCATGCAAATCTGCTCACCAATGCCTGTGGCCACCCATCCCCGTAGGGAGGCCAGAAACAGAGAAATAGGAGCAGCTGTCTGTATAAAGCCCCATTGTAACTGGGGTAAGGAGGAATGCTTTGGGTTACCCTTTGCCAGGGGACAGTAGAGACCTCTGGAGCTGAGGACTCTCAGGCTACACAACCGGCCACACCCCTTATTTCATGGTGATGAACATCCACCTGCCTGCCCCTGGGATAACAAACCAGCTGAGCATTTTGTTGTGATCCCAATCCATGACCGTGATGAGGTTTGCTCCCATGTCATGTCATTGCCAAAAGTCCTCTGGGAACAGAGAGTCTGGAAACGAGCATAATTCAGATTCAAATGTCATTCTGGGACAGGCTGATGCTGCTCCATAATTATTAAAGAATCCAACTCTGTGCCATTACCTGGCCCATGGGCAGGTCTTACACTACAAATCTTGGGATCCTACTTACCCCTCTTTGCTGGGAATGGGCAACAGGGGAGGGATCACTTGGTGACTACCTGTTCTGTTCACTCCCTCTGGGGCACCTGGTATTGACCAATGTAGGCAGACAGGACACTGGGCTGGATGGACCTTTGATCTGGCCCCGTATGGCTGTTCTTATGCTCTCTTGGCAAGATCTCAGGGGCCCTGAATAGGGACGTCTCATGAGGGTGTAATTGGAGCCATAGCTCCCCCTGCACATGCTGAGACTGGAGGGGATGGAGACCTAAGTTCCCTTTAGGTGCCCGCTTGCCTGGGTGTGCACAGAGAATTTCAATCCTGCCCACCGCCCCAGCAGAGCCTCACGGCAGCATTCACCTTCCTGGAGGGCAGGCTGCTGCTCGGCTGGAGAGTGGGGGGTCACAGGTGCATGGTGGCTGCCCAGCTGCTCCTGGGGTGGGGCCACGTGCTGGGCAGCTGCCCTGTGTGCTGGGGCTGGAGCCATCACCTGGGGCAGGTGCCCACCATGGGACTCCGCCCTGGGGGCAGCTGGGCATGACGCGGCCCTGGGCACAGCTTCAGCCCTCCCCCAGGTCAGGCCATAGGTCAGCTGCTGGAGCTGGAGCTGGAGCCAATGACATGGTACTACAAAGAGCAGTTTTGTGGAGAGTATTTAAGAGGGGCGGGATGGGTGTGATTGCACCATTTGTTTCTGGCAGCCCTAATACAGCATCCTTTGTTATTCTTCGGGCTGTGAGTGTTGGTGGGTGAGAGCCTAAGGGTCTAGTCCCAGGTGTGCTGCAGCATCTGGCTGGGAGCACATGCCACACACTTCCCTGGCCCACCGCCCATGCACAGCAGCCTCACAGTGAGTCCCTGCAGTGGGTGGCTTTCATCAACTGATATTACCCCCCTTGCTATGATCCCCTCCCTGATGCTCCAGGGTGCAGGCAGCATCGCTCCCAGTCCTGTCCAGCGTTCCCCTCTTCCCTGAGGACGTTCTGCTCCGTGCTAACTGGGCTGATTAAGTTCTTGTCTTATTCACATTGGGCAACAATCAGGCACCTGTTCAGGCAGCTGCAGCCACCAAAACTAGCAGCCTGTGCAGGCCCCAGGCTGGTGGGAGGGAAGATAAAGAAGGTTTTTGTCTCACTTCCCCACTGACTGTGTCACTGTGACAAGCATTGCTGTGCCACACAGCACAGTAATAGTCAGCCTCATCCTCCGCCAGGGCCCCAGAAATGGTCAAGTAGCCAGTGTTGTTGGACGTGTCTTTGGAACCAGAAAACCGGGCAGGGACCCCGGAGCCCTGGTGTTTGTCAGAATCTGACTTGTATCTCAGCAGGTACCGTGGGGAATTCTCTGGTTTCTGTTGGTACCAGTACACGTTGTAGCCACTGATGCTGGTCCCACTGCTCATGGTGCAGGAGAGTTTCACGGTATTTCCTGGGGACACTGACACTGAGGGCGGCTGAGTCAGCACAGGCTGTGAGCTAGAACCTGGGAAAATAGAGACAAAGGTTGTGAAGTCCCCTCAGACCATTGTGGGTGCTAGTGACACTGTTTCTGCACAGAGTCCAGCAGCAAGCTCAAGGTTTTCCTGTCCTCACCTGCGCACCACGTCCCCAGCAGGACAATGAGGGGAGCCCAGAGCATGGTGAGGAGATCTCAGGTCCCTGGGAGAAAAACCCACCAAACGCACTGAGATCGCCTGACAATATCTGCCCCTTATATTGAACCTCCTGGAGGAGGCACATTCAAGCTCCACCCTTATGCAAATCTGATCCTGTCTCACTGGGCCTCCTGAGCACAGGGAAAGTGCTGTGTGTGAAGGGGTGGGATCCTCTGGTGAGGGGGTTAGACATGTAAGGCCTGTGTCAGTCAGTGCCCCTTGAGTGTCAGTGTCACCCAGGCAGGGTTTTATAGACAATTCAGCTTGGGGTTGGCATGAGCTCAGCTGTGCAGATGGGGAAGGGAAATCACAATGCGTTTTTGTCACTGATGCCTCACAGCACCCCTTAGTTCTTGTGTATGGGACAGACACTCAGTAATGGCATTAACTGCACCCAGCTGGTGACGTGTTGTGTGGAACTGCTTTATCCCTGGCAGTAAAGCAGCAG
This sequence comes from Pelochelys cantorii, assembly GCA_032595735.1. NCBI lineage: Eukaryota > Metazoa > Chordata > Testudines > Trionychidae > Pelochelys > Pelochelys cantorii. The sequence continues at coordinate 12,067,086 of CM064342.1, read as the reverse complement.
CCTGCAGCCCAGCGCTGCACAAAGAGGCTTGAGGAACCGATTGTAATTATGATCTCCTGTCCCGCAATGTCCACTCCTGGGACAGGAGCCTGGCAGGTGCCCACTTTCAGCAGCACCGAGTCTGCCTCTGCAGGAAGAGGCAGCGCAGTGGACAACTCTGGCTCAGTAATGACTCTTGGTGGGGCATCATTCTTTTCAGGGCCTAGTTCGGGCTGGTGGTGGCCGGCCAGCGTGATCCAGATCTCAACAGAGTCCAGGTGCTGGCCAGGCAAGCTCCATGTTTTCTGGACTCTCTGCCAGGAGTCGCTGGGCAATCCCAGTCTGCTACGCGTGGCTGCTCCCCCTTGGAAACTCACTCAAGATGCCAGCCTGTGTGCACTGGGGCACAGAGAGCCCAGCAGGCTAGGGAGTTCACACCCTGGCCATCCCACTGGCCCCGATGGGTTCAGCTGGGGGCGTTACTGGAGCCAGGCTCCTCAAGCCTAGAAAGGAGCCATTGATAAAGGATGGGGCTGTGTGTGGGAAACAGCTTCACCTGCCTCACGCCAGCCATGGGCCTGAGCCTGCTAACATGATCCTGGTTCCTTTTAATCTTTGAGCTAACTCCCTTGAGACAGAGGGTCTTAGAGAGGGGATAACACAGGTCCATGAAGTCTCAGATTCCCCGTCGAGGTGCATGTGAGGGGGTAACGTCCCAGAGCCGGGATGCAACTAATGAGCTGCTGTTTCTGCAACACTTGGAGGACATACAGTTCCATGCATTGCTGGGGCAGAGGTACAGGGGAGCACATGTCTGTCAGTAACTGGCACAGTTCAGGAAGAGGGTGGATGTATCAATGTTACTATCACACTGCTAGTCAGTGGCATGGGCCCAGTGTCCCTTCCCTCAAATTCCCCAGCAGAGAAGCTCTGCTAATAGGATTGGATCAAGTGCTTTGTTCCAGATGAGCTGGGAGGGGCTGATTGGATCGGAGGTTTTGAGCCAGGGCACCTGCTTTGAGTCAGCAGCCTTATAACAAAGGCAGCCACAGAGACCTGAGTGAGCAGCCAACAGAGGGAGTTTGCGGGGGAGTTCACCTCAGGGAGCCCTACAGAGGTTCTGTTTTTTCTTTCTTTTGTTCTCTTCTTTTTTCTCTCTCTCTTCACCCCTTCAGGCTTCAGGGCACAATAAATACAATATCTGAGGAGTTTCTCAGAAGGAAGACAGTATGGATAGTGAGAGACCAGCTGTTGTGACCTGCACAGCATGTGCCATGTTTGTCTTCCGCCCAGAGAAGAGAAGTGACTGAAAGGACCAGAGGCCAGATATGAACCCTGTGCTCCATCAGAAAAGATGAAGACTTTCTGGAGAGAAGGCAGCATTTAAAACTCCAGGAACAGCATGGTGAAGAACCACAGAGGACAGTGCAGAATAGAGAAGAAAATTGGCAGCATGTGACAGCCAGGAGACGAAAGACAACTCAGATATCACCAGTCGCAACAGAGGTAAGTATCTGCTTTCAGGCTCTCTGCACTGGTATTACAGTGGAAAACACTTTGGCAGTGACCTCTAAGGGAAGGTATCTGATGGAGACCCCATCGATTAGAAGACATGGGATGCACTGTACCTGAGATGGGTGTTCTATGAACACCACTTTCAAGAGAAGCTGGGTGGTGTTGGTCACAGACTCCCTCCTAAGAGGGATGGAGTCAATCATTTCCCATCCAGACCGAGAATCTGGAGAAGTGTGCTGCTTACCCTGGAGCTAGGTGTCTGTACAACAACACAAGAAGCCTGGGAAACAAGCAGGAAGAATTAGAAGTCCTGGAACAGTCAAAGAACTATGATTTGATTGGAACAACGGAGTCTTGATAGAATGCCTCACATGACTGGAGCACTGTCATGGAAGCATATAAACTGTTCAGGCAGGACAGGTGAGTGAAAAAAGGAGGAAGAGATGCTCTCTTGTAGGAGAGCATTATGATTGGTCATTATGATTGATCATAGCTCCAGTTTAAAGCCAGACAAAAGTCTGTTGAGAGACTTTGGGTTAAGTCTAGAGGCAGGAAAAACAAAGGTGATGTCATAGTTGGTATTTGCAATAGACCACCAGACCAGGTGGGTGAGGTAGACGAGGCTTTCTTCGGGCAACTAACAGAAGTTTCCAGATCAGAGCCCCTAGTTCTCATAGGGGAGTTTAATCACCATGACATCTGTTGGGAGACCAGTACAGCAGTGCACAGACAATCCAGAAAGTTTTTGGAGAATGTTGGGGACTGTTTCCTGGTACAAGTGCTGAGGGAACCAACTAGGGGCTCACAAACAGGAAGGAATTAGAAGGGGAAGTAAATGTAGGTGGCATCTTGGGAAGCAGTGATCATGAAATGGTCGAGTTCAGGATCCTGACCCAAGCGAGAAAGGAGAGCAGCAAAATACAGACCCTGGACTTCAGAAAAGCAGCCTTTGACTCTCTCAGGAAAATGATGGGGATGATGCCCTGAGACACTAACATGAAGGGGAAAGGAGTTAAGGAGAGCTGGCTGTACTTTAAAGAAGCCTCATTGAAGGCCCACTAACGAACCATACCGATGTACTGTAAGAAAAGCTGACTAACATGGCTGACCAGGCAAATCCTTGTCAAACTTAAACAGAAAAAGGAAGCTTACAAGGAGTGGAAACTAGGACAGATGACTAGGGAGGAGTATAAATATATTGTTTGATGAGTGAAGCTGCGGTGCCAAGGACCAGGGCAGTGACCATTGCTGTGTGCAGTGGGTCTGTAGCTGTGTGGAACACCGGGTAGCGGAGACACAAGACGGGTGAGGAAATAGCTTCCAGGGGACCAGTTTCTGCAGCGGAGAGAGACGAGCTTTCCTGGCAGACTCACCTCTGCAGCATTTATTATTCCACAGCTTCCTCAGACTGTGCGCCCCGGGGTAAGTGCCTGAGGGTCTAGTGCTGGGTGCATAGACAGCAACTGGCTGTGAAAGCGCGGCACACTCCCCGGATCCACCACCTAGAGCCGGAGCACGGCAGCCTCTCACCAAGTCCCTGCAATGGGGGGGTGCCATCAATTGACATTTAACCTGCTGGCCAGTGTCACACCTGCCACGGTCCTGTCCCTGATGTTCCGGGGCTGCAGGTAGCATCACTGCCTGCCCCGACCAGTGTTTCCCTCTTCCCCTGAGCACGTTCTGATCCATGCTAACTGGGCTGATCAGGCCCTGCAACTTCTTCAGTCACAGGGATCAGTCCATTACTCAGGCAGCTGCTGCCAGCTGGGTGCAGATTGAGACATCCTAGAGTCAGGAACCCATTGGTGCATGTGTAGATGAAGGTAACTCTGGTAGATGCAGACAGACCTATGCCAGTGGAAAGGGGCAGGGAGCAGAATCACACTGGGCTCCTTCACAGGACTTACCCTGTGATTTTAACATAGGCAGAATTGGGGGGGGAACTGAGGGAAATATTGTGCCCCCCTCGAACTGCAAGCCTGAGGGAGGCACCCTTTGTGTGCAATGCAATGAGATCTGCAGAGAAGTCAGACGTTGTCCTGCTCCCAATGGTGCCCCTCGGGTTGAAAAAGAAGGAGATTTGCTAAAGTAACATGATCTGTTCCAAGCTTGGTGAACTGCCAAAGTAACAGGTGTGGCATGTTCATCTGTCCCAGCAACAAGGAGGAGTCCTGCGGCACTGACACACAAACACATTTCTTTGGGCAAAAGCTTTCGTGGGCTGGAACGCACTTCCTGCCGCGTGCTCGGGATCCAGGTGACCTGGGGACACAACAACACTGCAGAGGAGCCACCTTTGCCTTCTGACGCCCGGCACTGCTCTCACGAGGGATTCTCCACAAACCCCTAAAGAACTCAAGACCCCCTCTGCACATGCCCAGTCCTGCAGGTGACTGGTGACAGCCCTCATGGCACTTGGCAACGGCACCGCTGTGCACTTACCTCATGCCTCTGAGCATCGGATTCAGAAGAAGAGCAGCTGGTGGGCAGATGAGGAACCTGGCCAATCTCCTGAGAGGTAGGGACATGGCTCCCTCCATTTCCTCAGGACCCCCGGGGCTCTCAGTCACAAGGCCGACTTGGCTGGGGCAGGAGCCACCCATCCCAGAGCTGTCTGCTGGGGGCTTACCAATGCCCAGAGTACTCCTCAGTGCACTGGATCATGGAGTCATGTCTCCAAACTAGTGGGCCTGTGCTAGGGGAGGGAACACTCAGCCCCAACCCACCCCACTGGTTACTAAGGAGACATACTGTGACACCAGCCCCTCACGCAGTAACAGAGGAATGAATAACCAACCTCCCCCCCATGTCAACAGGCAGTTTGTGTCTCACTTCCCCATCAGGCTGTGTCACTGTGTGAGAGCTACTGTCACTGTCCCACACCTGACAGTAATAATCAGCCTCGTCCTGCGCCGGGACCCCAGTGATGGTTAATGTGGCCGTGTTCCCAGAGTTGGCACCAGAGAATCGCTCAGGGATTCCGGAGGGTCTGTTGCTATCTTTATATATCACGAGTAGGGGGGCACTGCCAGGTTTCTGTTGGTACCACTGCACATACTTGCTACCAATGTTGTTCCCTGAGCAGGTGAGTTGAGCGTTTTGCCCTGGAGACACAGACACTGAGGGCGGCTGAGTCAGCACGTACTGGGCCAGAGAACCTGGGAAAAGAGGAGAAAAGAGAGGGATCAATTCACTGTTTCATTGCTGTATGGAGAGAGAGCTCACTCTGCAGGCAGCCAGCACAGGCAGCTGGGGAAGGGGAAATCTTTTTGGGTTACCACACCCGAGCAGTAGGTGAGCAGGGTGAGGAGCAGAGAGGCCCAGGCCATGATGGATCCAAACAAGCTCAGTTCCCTGAGGCAAACGGGTCTGTGGCTGGGACCCTCCGATTCCCCTTAAAACAGCTGCACTGGGGAATGGACCTTCATGCAAATCTATTCGTGGCTGATTGGCTGCCAATGCCTATGGCCACCCGCCCACTTGGGGAGGCCAGGAACAGAGAGGGAGGGGCAGCTGTCTGTATAAATCCCCATTGTAACTGGGGTAAGGAGGAATGCTTTGGGTTACCCTTTGCCAGGGGACAGTAGAGACCCCTGGAGCTGAGGACTCTCGGGCTGCACAACCGGCCGCACCCCTTATTTCATGGTGCAGAGCATCCACCTGCCTGCTCCGGTGCAACAAACCAGCTGAGATTAGTTGTTGTGGCCCCAACCCACAATCCCTGCAGTCACCTCCCCTGGTCTTTGGCGCTGGGATGTGGGCGGGAGGCTGCCTCCTTTCCAGCTGCCTCCTTTCATAAGAACATAAGAATGGCCGTACTGGGTCAGTCCAAAGGTCCATCGAGCCCAGTAGCCTGTCTGCCGACAGTGGCCAGCACCAAGTGCCCCAGAGAGAGTGGACTGAAGACAATGATCAAGAGATTTGTCTCCTGCCATCCTTCTCCAGCCTCTGACAAACAGAGGCCAGGGACACCATTTCTATCCCCTAGCTAATAGCCTTTTATTGACCTAACCTCCATGAAATTATCTAGCTTCTCTTTAAACTCTGTTATAGTCCTAGCCTTCACAGCAGCCTCTGGCAAGGAATTCCACAGGTTGACTACACGCTGTGTGAAGAAGAACTTTCTTTTATTAGTTTTAAACCTGCTACCCATTAACTTCATTTGGTGTCCTCTAGTTCTTCTATTATGGGAACAAATAAATAACTTTTCTTTATTTGCCCTCTCCACACCACTCATGATTTTATATACCTCTATCATATCCCCCCTCAGTCTCCTCTTTTCTAAACTGAAAAGTCCCAGTCGTTTTAACCTCTCTTCATATGGGACCGGTTCCAAACCCCTAATCATTTTAGCTGCCCTTTTCTGAACCCTTTCCAAGGCCAAAATATCTTTTTTGAGGTGAGGAGACCACATCTGTACACAGTATTCAAGATGTGGGCATACCATAGTTTTATACAGGGGCAGTTAGATATTCTGTGTCTTATTTTCTATCCCTTTCTTAATAATTCCTAGCATCCTATTTGCCTTTTTGACCGCCACTGCACACTGTGTGGAAGTTTTCAGGGAACTATCCACGATAACTCCAAGATCTCTTTCCTGATTTGTCATAGCCAAATTAGCCCCCATCATACTGTACGTATAGTTGGGGTTATTTTTCCCAATGTGCATTACTTTACACTTATCCACATTAAATTTCATTTGCCATTTTGTTGCCCAATCACTCAGTTTGGTGAGATCTTTTTGGAGTCCCTCACAGTCTGCTTCTGTCTTGACTATCCTAAACAGTTTGGTATCATCCGCAAACTTTACCACCTCACTGCTTACCCCTTTCTCCGGATCATTTATGAATAAGTTGAACAGGACTAGTCCCAGGACTGACCCTTGGGGGACACCACTAGTTACCCCTCTCCATTCTGAAAATTTACCATTTATTCCTACCCTTTGTCTCCTGTCTTTTAACCAGTTCTCAATCCATGAAAGGATCTTCCCTCTTATCCCATTACCATGTAATTTACTCAAGAGCCTTAGGTGAGGGACCTTGTCAAAGGCTTTCTGAAAATCTAAGTATACTATATCTACTGGATCCCCCTTGTCCGCATGTTTGTTAACCCCTTCAAAGAACTCTAATAGATTAATAAGACATGATTTCCCTTTACAGAAACCATGTTGACTTTTATCCAACAAATTATGTTCTTCTACGTGCCTCACAATTTTATTCTTTACTATTGTTTCGACTAATTTGCCCGGTACTGAAGTTAGACTTACCGGTCTGTAATTGCCAGGATCGCCTCTAGAGCCCTTTTTAAATCTTGGTGTCATGTTAGCTACCTTCCAGTCATTAGGTACGGAAGCTGATTTAAAGGATAGGTTACAAACCACAGATAATAGTTCAGCAATTTCCCATATGAGTTCTTTTAGAACCCTTGGATGAATGCCATCCGGTCCCGGAGATTTCTTGACATTAAGTTTTTCTATTTGTTCCAAAACCTCCTCTAATGACACTTCAATCTGGGACAGTTCCTCCGATTCATCACCCACAAAGGACGGTGCAGATTTGGGAATCTCCCTAACATCCTCAGACGTGAAGACTGAAGCAAAGAAATCATTTAGTTTCTCCGCAATGGCTTTATCGTCCTTGATTGCTCTTTTATATCTCGATTGTCTAGGGGACCCACAGGTTTTTTAGCAGGCTTCCTCCTTCTAATGTACTTAAAAAACATTTTGTTATTTCTTTTTGAGTTTTTGGCTAGCTGTTCCTCAAAATCTTTTTTTGCTTTTCTTATTACATTTTTACACTTGATTTGACAGTGTTTATGTTCCTTTCTATTTATCTCACTAGGATTGGACTTCCACTTCTTGAAAGATGCCTTTTTGTCCCTCACTGCTTCTTTTACATGGTGGTTAAGCCAAGATGACTCTTTTTTAGGTCTCTTGCTATGTTTTTTAATTAGGGGTATACATTTAAGTTGGGCCTCTATTATGGTGTCTTTAAAAAGTTTCCATGCAGCTTGCAGGGATTTGGCTCTAGTCACTGTGCCTTTTAATTTCTGTTTAACTAACCTCCTCATTTTTGTGTAATTCCCCTTTTTGAAATTAAATGCCAGAGTTCTGGACTGCTGAGGTGTTCTACCCACCACAGGAATGTTAAATGTTATTATATTATGGTCACTATTCCCAAGCGGTCCTGTAATGGTTATATCCTGGACCTGATCCTGCGGTCCACTCAGGACTAAATTGAGAATTGCCTCTCCCCTTGTGGGTTCCTGTACCAGCTGCTCCAAGAAGCAGTCATTTAAGCCATTGAGAAATTTTATCTCTGCTTCTCTTCCCGAGGTGACATGTACCCAGTCAATATGGGAATAATTAAAATCCCCTATTATTATAGAGTTCTTTATTTTGGTAGCCTCTCTAATCTCCCTCAGCATTTCAATGTCAGTATCGCTGTCCTGGTCATGTGTTCGATAATATATCCCTACTGCTAATTTCTTGTTCTTGGAGCGTACAATTACTATCCATAGCGATTCTATTGAACATGTTGATTCATTTAATATTTTTATTTCATTTGATTCTACATTATCTTTCACCTGCTCTTTTGACTCTGGCCGGCCCCATTTCAGGAGAGTGAGGAGCTGGCTGGTCCCTGTGAGTCGTGGGGCTAGCAGGGGTCAACTGATCATCCCCTTTACACTGCCTCCCCAAGAGCACAGCTTGGAGTGACTGGGGGAAGGAAGAAGCCAGGTGGGGGTAGGGCTGCAGGTGTGGGCAGCTTCAGTGCTTCTCCCTCTCTGCCCTCACAGTTTGGGGGTTTCATTGTGCCCCAGCTGGAGCTCTGCCCTGGAGAATGTGGAACAGGGAGGACAGAAGGGGCTGGATGAAGAGCTGGGCCCCCAAAGCAGAAGACCCCAGGGAACCTCATTCCTACCAGCCACGTGAGAGCTGTAAGGGTATGAAACCCCTGAGCCCAGAGATGCCTCTACCCCAGCAGCTGCTAGCTAGTCACTGGGAACTGTAAACCCCATTGGGCATCCTATGGACTGTGGATGATCAGCTCCTCCTAGTGGTCAGTGTCACACACAGCCTGGGGCTGTTCCTCTGCATGGCTGTGGAGCAGCATCACTTCACAGTCACTGTGCACAGCCCAGCTGCTCCTTCAGGGGCTGGTCTCCTTCTCTGTGTGATGCAGGGTGAGCAAGTCATCAGCTTCCTCCCACCTCTGGGGAGATTAGTCACTATATGGGGCAGCTGCAATGGCCACGATGAGGTTTGCTCCCATGTCGTGTCAGTGCCAAAAGTGCTGTGGGAACAGAGCACCTGCAAACCAGCATAATTCAGATTCATAGAAATACTGACCGAGAGCAGCATTTGCCTTTCACATGCCCTGGTCTGCTGTCAGCCAAACTGTCTTGTGGGGCACAACCTCCTTTAAAGGGCTCTGTGCCAGTGGTGCACATTTCTCAATCTGAAGGCACAAGTTTGTAACTCTTGCCACTGCTGGAGTATTTATGCCAATCCCCAGGAGGTTTAAGTGTGAAGGAAGAAATGCAGCTGTTATGGAAAGTTGCCGGCATGGAGGTGTGTGGCCCCGTACATTGCTAGTGAGAACTGTCATGCCTTTACATGCTGACTCAGCCCACCCTATCCCCCACCTTTGGGCTAATTTTCTGCAAAATTTTTAAAGCTCTGCAGGGGTAGTAATGTTAGTCTGTAATGGCAAAACCTTAAATAACAACACATAGTCTCACAGCACCTTAGAATCTATCAAAACATGTAGATGGTATCGTGTGCTGTTGTGGGCACAACCCACTTCTTTAAAGGAATGGAGTTATTGAAGATCCAGCTATGAAAAGGGGATGGTGGGGATGGGTAGGGCGAGGGGGAGGGGGCGATGAGAGAAGTAAAAAAAAGGAAAGAAATAGTCAGAGACTCCACGCTACATGAAGCTGATAGACAAGTTGCAAACTGTTCTTAAGTACCCAGTGTTTCATTTTTTATGTCATTGGGATGTGGAATTTACTGGGCCAACCAGCCAATAAATGTTGTTGGGGCATTTTTTTATGTGGGGCCTAGTTTGGGCTGGGTGGCTGACCGGCATGATCCAGGCCTCAGCAAGGACAGGAGCCCAGGCTGTGATGGGGTGAGCTCCATGTTCTCTGGACGATGTCTCTCACCACCCAGCACCATGGCTGCCAGAAGTTGTGGGGCAATCCGGGCCCACTGCAGGTATCTGCTCCCTTGTGAAAACTCACTCAGGATGCCAGCCTGTGTTCACTGGGGCACAGAGAGCCCAGTGGGCTGGGGAGTTCACCTTACCCTGTCCATCCCACTGGCCCCGACAGACTCAGCCAGGGAAGTCACTGGAGCCAGGCTCCTCAAGCCTAGAGAGGAGCCATTAATAAAGGATGGGGCCATTTGCAGGGGGACAACTGTTCATGCCTTACACCGGTCTTGGGTATGAGCCCGCATGACCCTGGCTCCTTTTAAACTCTGAGCTAGCTCCATTGAGACAGAGGGTGTTAGGGAAGGGATAACACAGGTCCATGAAGTCTCAGTTTCCCGTCAAGGTGCTTGGGGGTGTAACCTCCGAGAGCTGAGATGTGACTAACGATCTGAGGTTTATGCAGCACTTAGAGGACATAGAGATCCATTGCACTGCTGGGTCAGAAGTGCAGGGGACCCCACGTCAATAACTGGGGCAGTTCAGGGAAAGGGTGGGTGGAAGTAACAATATTACTGTCACACTGTCAGCCAATAGCATGGGCCCAGCGTCCCTTCCCTCACATTCCCCAGCTTCTGGATGAGCAATAAAAATGGCCAGTTTTTCCAAAAAAACCTTCAGTTATGTCCACACTGCAATCACGTTCTTAAAAAAAAATCGAAAAAGCAGAGGGGTTTTTCTGACATTGGTAAACCTCCTTCTTTGAGGATGAAGATTTTTCCAAAAGAGCCCTTTGGAAGAAGAGATAGGATCTGCTTAACGAATAAAGGAGAGAACATCTTCACATGCAGACTTGCAAACCTAGTGAGGAGGGCTTTAAACTAAGTTGATCGGGAAACAGTGACCTAAGCCCTGAGGTAAGTGGGGAAGTGGAATACTAGGAAGAAACACAAGGAGGAATGTGCAACAGAGAAGGACCCCTATTCATATGGAGAAGGTAGGGAATCTGTTAGTTATCTAAGGCATCTGTACACAAACAGAGGAAACCCGGGAAACTAGCAGGAAGAATTAGAAGTCCTGGCACAGTGAATTACCTATGATTTGATTAGAATAATAAAATCTCGATAAACTCACATGATTGGAGCACTGTCATGGAAGGATATAAACTGTTCAGGAAGGACAGGCGGGAGGAAAAAGGTGGAGGAGTTGCACTGTGTGTAAGAGAGCAGTATGATTGCTCAGAGCTCCAATATAAAGTGGCAGAAAAGGCTGTTGAGAGCCTTTGGGTTAAGTATAGAGGCAGGAGCAACAAGGGTGATGTCGAGGTGGTTATTTGCTTATAAAACACCAGATCAGGTAGATGAGGCTTTCTTTAGACAACTAACAGAAGCTTCCAGACCACAGGCCCTAGTTCGCATGGGGCACTTTAATCACCCCAACATCTGTTGGGAGATCAATAGAGCAGTACATAGACAATTCAGGAAGTTTTTGGAGAATGATGGGGACAAGTTCCTGCCACAAGTGATGAAGAAACCAACCGGGGCCAACTTGACCTGCTCCTCGCAAACAGGGAGGAATTAGTAGGGGAAGGAGATCTGGGTGGCAACCTGGGAAGCAGAGATCATGATATTGTCAAGTACAAGATTTTGACCAAAGGAAGAAAGAAGAGCAGCAAAATACAGACCCTGGACTTCAGAAAAGCAGCTGTTAACTGCCGCCGAGAACTGATGGTCAGGATCCCCTGACACGCTAATATGAAGAGGAAAGGAGTTGTAGAAACCATTTCATATTTAGCTAGAAGCCATCTTGTATAACAGAAACCATTTCAGCTTTTCTCTTTAGCACGTAGATCAGAGTGAACTTTCTGTCACCCCATGAGAAGAGGCCTACAGGATGGGCTATTGGAATTTGTTAATTGGGCTGGTTGAGACTAGAGATGTACTTCTTCGTACCTGTCTGCCATCTTGTTGATAAGGCTTCGTTTTTCCTACTTTAATTGATGATTTCTGTAATTGGATGCCCTGACGTCAGACTGTTTGGTTAAGGGTATAAAGATACTAGGATTGATTGTATTAGCCAGCCTTACTGGGCCCGGCTCTGCTGGGACCATGTTTGGCTCACTTTGCTTTACAGATCAACAAAGCTGTCTGTTTAGCCGCACAAAACTGAATGAGGCCTTTGCTTCGACAGAGTCCAGGAAAGCCAGCTGGAAAAATTCCTGGGTCGGATGGAATGCATGTGAGGATGCTGAGAGAGATGGCTAATGTGATTGCAGAGCCATTGGCCATTATCTCTGAAAACTCACGGCAATCGGGGGAGGTCCCAGATGATGGAAAAAAGGGAAATGTAGTGTCCATCTTTAAAAAGGGGAAGGAGGACAAGCCAGAGAACTACAGACCAGTGAGCCTCACTCAATCCCCAGAAATATCATGGAGGGGATCCTCAAGGAATCCATTTTGAAGCACTTGGAAGAGGGGACAGAGATCATCAACAGTCAACATAGATTTACCAACGGCAAGTCATGCCTGACCAACCTGATTGGCTTCTTTGAGGAGGCACCTGGCTCTGCAGACATGGGGAAGGCCATGGACATGATATACCCAGACTTTAGCAAGGCTTTTGATGCCTGCGGGAGGCAGCCTGTGTGTGCAATGCAGTGAGATCTGCAGAGAAGTCAGACGTTGTCCTGCTCCCAGTGGTGCCCCTGGGGCCGGGAGTCAGAATTAGGTTGAAAAAGAAGATTTGCTAAAGTAACATGATCGGTTCCAAGCCTGGTGAACTGCCAAAGTAACAGATGTGGCATGTTCATCTGTCCCAGCAACAAAGAGGAGGAGTCCTGCGGCACCGACACACAAACACATTGCTTTGGGCAAAAGCTTTAATTGGCTGGAACACACACGGGAGATTCTCCACAAGCCCTCTCAGGGTGAGATCCCTGAAGTTCTCTAGTGCTGCTCTGCACATGCTCAGTCGTGCAGGTGCCCAAGGGAGATTAGTCACTATGGGTGTGTCTAGACTACATGCCTCTGCCGACGGAGGCATGTAAAATAGGCTACCCGACATAGTCAATGAAGTGGGGATTTAAATATCCCTGGCTTCATTAAAATAAAAATGGTCGCTGCACTATGCCGGCTCTGCTGATTGTCGGCACAGTGCAGCAGTCAAGACGCAGATCGGTCGACAGGGGAAGCCTTTGTCGACCGCTCCTGTAAACCTCATTTCATGAGGCATAAGGGATTTTTATTTTAATGAAGCTGGGGATATTTAAATATGCAGTGCAGGGTGGCAGACGGCTCCCTGGAGCGGGCTAAACCATCGGGAGACAGCACATGCCAGAGCTGTCATGTGCTAGCAGGGCAGACAAGTTTAACTGCAGGTGGCATCCTTTAGCTGATGCTTATCAGTTAACCCGTTAAATGGTTAAACTCTTCTATCCCTATCCCGTGACCGCACCATATGACTCTTCATGTGACACTGCTCTGTCCTGAACCCAGAGCCCCCCACACTCTTTCCCTTGCCTCCCCTTCCCTGCACTAGGGACTGGGAGCGGTACTACAGCCGAAGGAGCTGTTGGCAATTCTGCTGCTTTCCCCACCCTGCCCCCTGCCAGCAGGGAAGGGAACAGAAGGCCCAGCTCTGGCCCTGCCTCTCCACAGAGCTGCCTCTCCTCCAGCTGCCCAGAGTGGCAGCAATGCCAGAAGAAAGGTCTGGTGGGGGAGAGAGGTGCACTGGGAGTTTTGCTCCCTTCCCAGCTGGGAGGGGCAGAGCAGGGAAAGCAGCAGAATTGCCAAATGCTCCTCTGGCTGCTGTTCTGTGCCCAGATCCTCCACCCCCTCCCCCGACTTGTTCTCCTGTGGGGGCATGTGCAGACAGAGCTGGAGTAGAGGCAGTTCTGTGGAAGGGCTGGGGCTGGTGCAGTGTCTTTCCACACACCTACCAGCTAAAAATGCATTGCTGGCATGGCATACGGCACCGCGCCGGCCTATTGCACTGCTCTTGGTAACTGTTCCAATCCTTCCCTTCTGAAACGCTTCTCCCAGGGAATTCCCAGGTCTCCTTGTGCCTGGGATAGGAATGCATCTGTCACACCCACCATCAAAATCCCACCAGGGCATCAGCAGCACTGGGCGTGACCCAAACAGAAGCCAGAGCACTATGTCTAATGGGCTAGCTTATTTTGCTCCAGTTCACCGACTACTGGGAGGAGCAGTTGCAAGGGGGAGAGTCTAGCTGTATGAATTATAATCACCAAGGACAGTCCTGGGCCATTGTGACCACAGAGTGCAAGGGACAGTCAGAAAATCTGCAGGGCAGAGGGGTGCTGACTATGGAGACCCTGTACCTTATGAAATCCATTTGTTCAGAGGTTACACACTGGCCGTAATGGCTGGGAGGTGGGAGTCTGGTCACAGCATTTCTGTCTTACTTTCTTCACAGTCCACAAGGATCCCAATGAAGGAAACCCAGATAAACTGCCATAATCCAGCAGCTGGCAACCTCCCACTACCAGACACTGCCCAGCAGGAATTGCATCCCATGCGGCTGGGAGAGATACAGAGCTCCCCCTGCTGCCACCAATACTTGTGAGAATGCCTTGGGAGTTACTGCTCTTTATTGGGTGGTTTCCCTAGGTCAGTCAATAGAGGTTTTTACAAGCAATGATGCAGATGACACAGAGAGAAGGGGGCCTCCCTGGTCTACATTGAAAGGTACAAGGCAGTAATTGCAACTATAAACCAATTACTCAATCAATCACTCAGTTTCCATCCTGACCCTTTGAAATGTACTTTCTACCTCTTAAAAGCAAGAAACTGATGCAAGATGCCAGGATCCTTGTAAAAGTGCTTCAGTAACACCTGGACACAATGTCTCTGTTACTCCAGAAGGGTGCACTGCATCTGAGTTCAAGTGTGGGATCCACCCTTTCACTCCCCATGGAGGCATTAGGAGAATGTGCAGGAAATACAGTAAAGACTAAATAACAACAAACTTACTTCCGTCCTGGCTTTGAATTTGAACAAGTTGAAAATGCAAGTAAGAGAATGTCAGTGAAAGCAAAATGCAGCCCCTCCCTCCTCAAAGTGAAAGCCTTGCCTTTCAGTAAAAAGAGAAGACAAGAGGACCCAAAGAAGCAAGGGGTTCCTATGGTAATAAAGTAGTAGGAAGCAGGGTGAAAGGTGTAAGGAAGAAAGAGCAAGGCCATGGCCAAAAGTAACCACCGCTTACTCCCATCAGGTTCAATAGACGTGCTATTATTCCTCCCAGACTTGCGATCCATCCGGAATGAACCTGGAAGGGGTGGTGCCGGGGAGGGGTGGGGGGGAGACACTGCAGGTAGAACTACGTTTGCCAAGAAGAGGAGGGAAAAGGGAGATCTGAGGGCGTGCAGAGCTAGGGGCCAGGAAAAAAAGGGGTTCTATTCGTTTATAGAACTGTAGCTGGGAAATGGAAACAGAGACAGAGAGGTAGGCCCAATTATCATGAAAGGCTTCAGAACATGCTGGCTTGTTGAACCCCAATTAACCCCTCACAGGTCCTGCAGATGGGACACTGGACTGTTATTTCCAGGTCTGGGAACTGAGAGGGGGAGGGGAGCTGGACCCTGTCAAAAGGGGGCAGCTGAATAACGTGTGTTGGGTGTGAGTTGGGGGGAAATGTGTCATGTGACCCACAAGCTTACGTGGCCGTTGCACAGAAGGAGATTGGGGAGATTCCTCTCGCTCTTGTGGAATGGGGGATGTGCCACACTAGGGCTTGCGGGAAATGGACATTCCTGAGGTAAAAAAGAGGGGGGTGGGGTGGGGTGGGGTGGAAGCATAGAAGGTCACTGGGCACTGAGATGAGAATGAGCCTGCAAAGGGGAGGGTGGTTATCGAATGTAGGAAGCTGCGGTTTGGGCATCCTCACCCAGACTGAGCTGCCAGGTGAGAGGCTCCATCCATCACAGCAGGGCAGATCTCAGAGCAATAACACAGAACCAAGAGCCACAAAGAACTTTGTTGGTCCCTTTCCATGAAGGCTGTTGGCCTCTGAATCCTCCCTCTTTCCTGGGAACGAGCATGAAACTCCCTGAGCCACCTCCTGAGGAGTGGAGCTCAGTGTAGCAGCACTGAAGGCAACAGAGAAGGCTGATTTCCATCAGGCGCAAACCTTGTCCTTGCCCTGCAAACAGGGAGAGGATGCCCATGGGGCCACGTGTTGTTCCAACGTTGGTTGGGAAGATTCCTGACCTGTTTAAAAATGAAACTGCCACCCCCTCTGCTGCATGTGCCCTGCAGTGGTGAGAGGCAACAATGGAAGAAGATGTCTAATGTTGCCCTGTGGCAGGTTTGTGTTGCAGGTCCCCATGGAGAGAAACTGGTGGAGGTGCAGGGGCGCCATTTCAAATTTTGGTGGTGGAGGGGGGGAGCGATCTGTGCATACTGGGATGGATGGGGGAAGAGACTGGGAGAATGGAGGGGGGCAGATTGAGGACACTAGCTTTAGCAGTGTTGCTGACCATGCTCAGCACAAACCAAGCAGCAGATTGGCCGGGGCAGGAGAAGATCCCATTCATCCTGCATGCCACACACATCACCTCTTTCTCGGGTTAGTAAGGCACTGATAAACTCTAGGGATTTTTTTAGAAGATATCTTAGCAATTAGCTGACAAGAGCACTGTATCTAAGTCCTATATGAAAGAAATAAAATAAATAAATATTAGACTCACTCAGCTCTACTGTTAACATGTTCTAACATTTTGTGGCAAGTCACTTAAGGGAAACTGGTTAGCCTCAAAATATATATATATATTCCCACTTTGTTACTAACTTTGCAGAGAGAGAGGATCAGGATTCTCAGTTTCTCAGATCTCAAAGGGTGTGGAGTCTAGTGGATTACAGCAGAGAGAAGATACACTTGGGCTCTATCTAATATCAGTATGGCCATACTTGGTGAGACCAAAAGTCCATCTTGTCCAGGGTCCTGTCTTCCAACACTGGCCAATGCCAGGTGCTTTAGAAGCATGAACAGAAGAGGCAGTGCCAGGTGTTTCAAAAGGCATAAACAGATGCATTAAATGATCCAACCCCAGTTGCCCATTGCCAGCTTGTGGCACACAGTAACTAGGCACACCATCCCTCACCGTTCTGACTAGTAACCACTGGTGGATGTATACTCCTTGAAATTAATTTGTTCTTATTGGAATCCTGTTATTCTGTGGCTCATTCCACCATCTCCTGGCAAAGAGTTCCACAGGCTGACTGTGAAGAAATTTTTCTTTTGTTTTAAATCTGATGCATGTACATTTCATTGGGTGAGTTTCTTGTGCTATGTTAGTGAAGGAATAAATAACATTTCCTTATTCTATTTTTCCACCCCATTCCTGATTTCCTAGCTCCCCCACCCTTCAGTCATTTCTTTGCAAGCTGAAAACTCCCAATCTTGTGAATCTCTCCTTATATGTAAGCTGTTCCTTACCCCTAATTCCGTGGTCACCCACCCATCAATCGCAATCAACTGGTCAGTCATGAGGGCTTGACCAGTCAATCGTGAGGCATTTGGGGCCTTTCCATTTCCCCCTACCCTCCATTAGCAAGAGCCTGAGAACACGCTGGGGACGCCGAGTCGGACTGCGGCACTGAACAGTGCCGAGCACAAGGTCCCTACTTCGAGGTCTGAGGGGATCACTTGTACTGGGTAATGGAGGAAGGAAGGGGGCATGAGACTTTTCGGCAATGGTTAGTCCTGGTGTGTTATCCAAAGCAAGTTTTAAAGCTGGCTCATGCTAACCCTTGGGTGGGCCACCTGGGCAGGAAGAAAACCTTGCAGAGAATCACCCAGAGATTTTTTTGGCCAGGGGTACATAAGAAGGTGCAGGACTTATGTAGCTCTTGCCCCAAGTGCCAACTAACACAGCCCCGAATAGGGCTGAGAGCCCCTTTAATTCCTTACCAGTGATAGGAGTCCCTTTTGATCAGATGGCCATGGATCTCGTGGGCCCCTTTGAACGGTCCAGGGCAGGCTATCAGTACATATTGGTTCTAGTGGAATATGCCACTAGGTATCCCGAGGCAGTTCCCTTGAGGAACACTACATTGCCAATGTTAGCCACGGAGTTAGTGAAGATTTTTGCCAGGGTAGGGATACCAAGGGAAATACTAATAGACCAGGGGACCAATGTATCATCCAAGTTGATGGCTGAGTTGTGTAAACTGTTATGCATTAGGACCTTACACACCTCAGTGTACCATCCTCAGACAGACAAGCTGGTGGAGCAGTTAACCAAACACTTAAAAATATGCTCCGACGCTTCACAGAGGAAGACCCCCAGGGGTGGGATAAGTTGTTACCGGCCTTATTATTTGCAGTGAGGGAAGTACGTCAGTTGTCTACAAGGTTCTCTGCTTTCGAGCTCCTATATGGGTGCCAGCCAAGGGGTATCCTGGATTTAGTTAGGGAAGCCTGGAAAGAGCAGGAATCATGGGTCCAGGGGTCAGTCCCCTATGTCTTATGCCTACGGGAGAGACTGCAGGTTTTAGGGGATTTTGCCAAGGCCAATTTGCTCCAGGTACAGGACAAGCAAGCTTATTACTATAACCGGGAGGCCAAACTGAGGGAGTTTAAGCCTGGGGATAGGGTACTCCTTCTGCTACCCATGAAAGAGTCAAAGCTCTTAGCAAAGTGACAAGGACCCTTTGAAATTATTCATAAAGTGGGGACTATAGATTATGAGGTATGCTTGGTAGGCAAGAGGTGAGGGACACAGGTCTACCACGTCGATCTATTGAAGAAATGGAACCCACAGGAAAGCTAGTTGATAACCCCCTCACCACCAACTGACTTGGGACCCTGGGCAGGAGACGTCTATAGTCCCAAGGAGGTGGTGATGGGAGAAGACCTCACTCTAGCCCACTGAGAGGGAGTGCGAGAGGTCCTCAGAACATATGAACAGGAGTTGTCCGCGGCTCCAGGATGCACTTAATTAGTAAGTCATCATATTGCCACCACCCCGGGAAATAGAAGATGTGGGACACGGTATGAGAGGAGGTACAGAATATGTTGTGTTTAGGGGTGATTGAAGAATCCTGTCATGACTGGTGAAATTCAATAGTCCTAGTGCCGAAGCTGAATGGGGCCGTCTGTTTTTGTATAGACTTCAGAAAGGTAAACGAAATTTCCCGGTTCGATGCCTATCCAATGCCCCGGGTGGGCTTTTGGAGAGGTTGGGGCAGGACCAGTATATATCAACACTAGATTTGACAAAGGGATACTGGCAGATTCCGCTGATACCCACATCCAAGGAAAAGACTGCCTTTTCCACCCCCTCTGGGTTATTTCAGTTTAGGACTATGCCATTTGGGCTGCACGGGGCAGAGGCAACATTTCAGAGATCGATGGATTGGATACTTAGGGAACACTTAGCGATATGCCACAGTGTATATCGATGACATTGTCATTTACAGTCTGACCGGGCCTGAGCATCTACAGCACCTGCAAGCTGTCCTGAGAGCCCTGCAGGCTGCTGGGCTTACAGCTAACCCAGAGAAATGTTATATAGGCCAGCGGAAGGTCACATACTTGGGCTATACCGTGGGAAGGGGGAAGTTAAAGCCCCTACTGAGTAAAGTCCAAGCCCTCACAGAATATCGTACCTACAACCAAAAAGGAAGTATGTCAATTTTTCGGACTAGTTGGCTACTGTCCAAGGTTCATACCAGACTTCCCGACACTAGCTGCCCCGCTGACCGACTTGACCAAAGCGGCACAGCCTAAGAAGGTGTGCTGGTGGGGGCAATGCAAACGAGCATTTCAGCACTTGAGATCGTATCTGACTCAAGCTCCAGTGCTAGTGCAACCTGATTTCTCAAAAGAGTTTATTTTGCAGACCAACGCGTCCACGGTTGGGCTGGGGGCCGTCTTGACTCAGGAGATCGAAGGGGAGGAGCATCCCGTATTATATGTGAGACAAAAGCTATTTCCCAGAGAGCACATCTACTCAACCACAGAGAAGGAGGTGCTGGCGGAGAAGTGGGCTATAGACGCTTTGAGGTACTACTTACTCGGGAATCCCTTCAAATTAGTAACTGACCACGCCCCACTGCGATGGCTCCAATCTATGAAGGACGCCAATCCTTGGATAATGAGGTGGTACCTGGCCCTGCAGCCATACAAATTCAAGGTGCTACACCGGCTGGGGAGGAAGCACAACAACGCTGACTTCTTTTCAAAGTCGAGGGATGAAGAAGGAGACTCCCGTGAAGGAGAAGTAAGCAACCTAAGAGTGGGGATGTGTGACGGGACGTTGGGCTTGCCGTCGGAGGAGCCCACCGACCCCCACAGTCACCGGGAGGTGATGGAGGTGCTCTGCAGCTGGAGGCTGGCCCCACCATGGCGGTGAGGGGCTTCTTTACGCGACGCCCCCGGCGCATGTGCAGGGTTGCCTGTTGCCATGCGATGCCTCTAAGCATCTGCGCCAGCATGAGTGTCAGGGGAGAAAGGGGACAACGCGCCAATTTAAAAGGGTGGCACAGGATTCCTGGAGGGGAAGGAAGAGAATGCCGGAGGAAGAGAACGCCAAAGGAAGAGAATGCCGGAGGAAGAAGACACCGGAGGAGGAGGTTGGAGAAACCACCAGCTGGGACAGCTGAATGGAACGGAGGGGAGGAAGCAGCCCAGGACAGAGCGACATGGAGGCAACTGTAACCCGCGGGTTGGTGAGTTAAGGGGTGCTGCCCCACCAACCGGGCAGGGGCATGGCTCCCTGCGTTGAGATATGGAGAGGGGTAGGGCCCAGGTCCCCTTTCCCTCCATCAGTGGCAGAGGCATCACTGTGAACTTTGAACTGTGAAGCCTAGATTGGGATTAAACAACACAACTCACAAGCCAAAGACTCTGGTGGACCTTATAAGAATATGGGGAGAAGGGTCTGGGTGTAAACTGTGTTTAGGGTGGGACTCCGGTGCACTCCTGATGATGAGACCAATGGGGGTTGGAGTGGATGCCATCCAGGAAAGCCCCCCCGCCCCTTTGCCTGGAAAACAAGGACAAGTGGTAAAAGCTATTTGAGATCCATCATTTTTGCATCTAAAGTTGGGATGATATTTTCCATGTACGTAACTTTGCTTTTATCAACATTAAATTCCATCTTCCCTTGTTTTGCCCAGTCACCAGTTTTGTGAGGTCCCTTTGTAACTCTTTGCAGTCAGCTTTGGGTTTACTATTTTGAGTAATTTTGTAGGATCTGCAAATTTTACTACCTCACTATTCACTCCCATTTCAAGAACATTTATAAGTTAAATACCAGTGGCCCAAATGCAAATCCCAGCAGCACAACACTCATTCCTTCCCTTTTCCCTCCCTATCTTATAAGTGAGAACCCAGCAATGGTTTCAAAGTAAGTGATGTAGTTGGCAATGGTTTCAATCCTTTCTAAAGCCCAGATTGTGAGTCTCAATACACTGGAGCACGGAATCCTATGTGCAAACTGGTGGGCCTGTGCTGGAGGGGGGGAAGACTCAGTCATAACCCACCCCTCCAGTTATTAAAGAGTCAAACTGTGACACCAGGATGGCCAGAAGGGATTGAGCTCCACACGCAGTCACAGAGAAGCAATGAATAACAGATCCCCCCATGTTGACAGGCAGTTTGTGTCTCACTTCCCCATCAGGCTGTGTCACTGTGTGTGAGCTACTGTCATTGTCCCACACCTGACAGTAATAATCAGCCTCGTCCTGTGCCTGGACCCCAGTGATGGTTAACGTGGCCGTGTTCCCGGAGTTGGCACCAGAGAATCGCTCAGGGATTCCGGAGGGTCTTTTGCTATTTTCATATATCACAGTTAGGGGGGCACTGCCAGGTTTCTGTTGGTACCACTGCACATACTTGCTACCAATGTTGTTCCCTGAGCAGGTGAGTTGAGCGTTTTGCCCTGGAGACACAGACACTGAGGGCGGCTGAGTCAGCACGTACTGGGCCAGAGAACCTGGGAAAAGAGGAGAAAAGAGAGGGATCAATTCGCTGTTTCATTGCTGTACGGAGAGAGAGCTCACTCTGCAGGCAGCCAGCACAGGCAGCTGGGGAAGGGAAAATCTTTTTGGATTAAAATGTTTTTGGGTTACCGCACCCGAGCAGTAGGTGAGCAGGGTGAGGAGCAGGGGGGCCCAGGCCATGGTGGATCCAGCGAGCTCGGCTCCTGGAGGCAAACGGGTCTGTGGCTGGGACTCTTCGATTCCCCCTTAAAACAGCTGCACTGGGGAGTGTTCCCTTCATGCAAATCTGCTCGTGGCCGATTGGCTGCCAATGCCTATGGCCCCCACCCCCATAGGGAGGCCAGGAACAGAGAGGGAGGGGCAGCTGTCTGTATAAATCCCCATTGTAACTGGGGTAAGGAGGAATGCTTTGGGTTTCTCTTTGACAGGGGACAGTAGAGACCCCTGGAGCTGAGGACTCTCAGGCTGCACAAGCAGCTGCACCCCTTATTTCATGGTGCCAAACATCCACCTGCCTGCCCCTGGGGTAACAAACCAGCTGAAATTTGTTGTTGTGGCCCCAACCCACAATCTCTTACCGTTTATACTATGGAGCCCGCAGTTCAGCCAGTTCCCTGGGAGCGGGGATTGCAGCCAGGATCTGGTTTGTGTCAGTAGCCAGCTATTTCTTTCCCCTAATCATTTCTGTTGCCTTTTGGTACCTTTTCCAAATCCAGTATTTCTTTTCTTTAGGTGGTATGACCAGATCTGAATACAGTATTCAAGATGTGAGCATGTCATGGCTTTATATAGAGGAAATATTTTTGTTTCGTTTTTTATATTTTTTTCCTAATGACTCCCAATATTCTGTTATCTTTTTCAGTTTTCAGACTGCCACTGCATATTGAGCAGATATTTTCAGAGAACTATACACAAGGATTCCAAGATCTCTTTCTCAAGCGGTAACAGCTATTTTAGACCCTTCATTGTTGTATCTAGAATTGGCATTATATTTTCCATGTCCACTTTGCATTTATCAACACTGAATTCCATCTGCCTCTGTGTTGCCCAATCACCCAGTTTTGTGAGAGGCCTGTGTTCCTCTTTGCAGTCAGCTTTGGGCTTAACTATTTTGAGTAATTTCACAGGATCTTCAGATTTTACCACATCTCTGTTCTCCCCTTTTCAAGAACATGTGTATGATAAATAACTGTGATCCCAGCAACACAACACTCATTCCTACACTTTTTCCACCCTTTCTTTTAAGTGGAGTACTCAGCAATGGTTTCATGATCGTGTGACGGACCGCGCTGGGTCTAGGCACTGCTGAGGGCGTCTGCTCAGGGCGAATTGCTCAAATTCGGGGCTCTCTATAGCCCCCAGACTGGAGACCCTCCCAAATAGGCCACAAACCAGTCCCACAGAGTGCTCCCGCTGCCGGCTCAGCCAGCCAGAAGCCTCACGAGCAAAACCCCTTCAACACCCCAGCAATATCCGTGCCCCAAATGGCCCCAGGCCTCATACACAGGTGAGGGGTTTTAGAGCCCAATCTCATCTTCCCTGAACAAGTTCTGTCAGGTTCCAAGAAACCAGCCACAGATCCCAGGCAATTTAGCCTCTGGACCTTACCCACAAGATCATACTAAGCCAATCCTTTAGAATCTAAAATCTAAAGGTTTATTAATAAAAGAACGAAAAGCATGAGAGTAAGGTTGTTAAAGTACGATACATTACATGCATCAAATCTCCCAGTTCTTGATGCAGGCTCACAGCAGAGATGTTATAACTGCTGGCTTAAAAGTCCTTGGTGCACATCCTATGTCAGGATGGGTCCACAGTTCTTCCTGGCTCGTGATTCCCTGCAAGGCCGCATCTGGGGTGAGGAGCAGATCTGGAGACCAAGATAGTGTCAGCCACATGGCCTATTTATCCTTCCCGCTCCCCTCCACCCAGCTTCTTCCAAGCTGGAGAGCATCACCTGATCTCTGACCAGGCACCTAGATTCCTTCATAGGTGGGTCTCTGGTACTTAAGAGACCTATTGTCCCTGGAGCCTTGCTAATTAGCATGTCCATAGGCTGAGCCTATTGCTCAACCACATACAGAGAAACTTCCAGTCTCCATCCAGAGTACCTATTCATAACTCCACACATAGACATTACACCGATATATGAAGAGTGTATACAGAACCAGTACAAAGTAAGCTTTTGTTTGACACCTCACATGGCCCCCTTCATACCAACTTTTGGGGCAAACACTCCCTCATGGGCGCAGCAGTGAGCTGGCTGCTTCCCTTAAACTCCGGTAACGTGACAGATGGTCTAACAATCCTTCTATTATTTGAATGCCCAGCCTTTGGTTATTCTTACTCACCCGTCTCCCTCTTCTTATAACAAGTTTCCTACCCCAAAGGTGAAGCTGGGAGCAGCTCAAACTCTGTTGCATTTAAGCACTGCCTCTGGAGCCAGGGCATGCAGCTGTAAGCAGACCTCAAATATGAAATCCAGAGGTTCAGATTTTCAGTGGAGGAGCTTCTGCCTCCCTTACACCCACCCCAGTCCCAACCAAAGATTTTGCAGGGCCCAAGGCAGCAAACTGACACCAGCTGCACCGCATGGCCAGGCAGCTCCCAGACAGTGCAGCGAATGAGCAAAGGGCTGGGTGGGCACCAGGCAGTGTGGGGCTCTGAGGGAGCAGGGTCCAAGTCAACTGCCTTCCCCTAAGACAGGGCTATTCCCCCACCATAAATGGTGCTCTTTTACAGCAGGGTGGGATGGCAACTGCCCAGTTCTGGCTGACAAAATCATGGCTCATCTTCAACGTTAATTCATGCATTAAACATGAGATGGGACACAAATCTCTGGGGGTCAGTGAAGAGATCCCCTGACTTCGCCATGAGGCTTTCACTAACTTCCCCCAAAGCCCGACAATCACTGAACCAGTTCAGTAAGTCTGAAGCTGACCCACTGAAGCTTCCAGATTTTACAGCAGTGGCAAATCGAGAGGTTCTTACTGTTCCTGATTCAGATACCAAAGGCACCAAAGGGTGTGAGTGTCTGGGTAGAGCACAGAGGCAGAATTCCATTGGCCTGCCTCCAGGCTCAGGTTTTAGCCTGATAGAGGCTTTCCTGTTCTGGGCTGGAGCACAGAAGGGAGAGGGAGTTTTTCAGTTCTTGGAAGTGCAGGTTGGAGCTTGTCTGAGAGCCCACATCCTCCCCTTGAGATGTGAGACCAGAGAGTGTCTGGAGACATGGAGGGAGAAACTCAGTTCATTCCTTGAAGTGATAAAGAAGTTCTAAACAAATCCCTGCTAGTTACAAATAGCCCCCTTTCCTCTAGCCCTCAATGTTTCCCTTCTGTAAGAACATGCTGTACAGTGAAATCCCCAGTGGGGATCATAGGTAGGTGACCAGTAGCCCACATGCAGCTGGGAATATTGACTGAGAGACAATATCCTCCCTTCACACACCATCTCCTCCACACAAGGAAGCCCTCACTGGGACACATTACTCACTTTCTCTGAGAACAGGAGATTGGTGTCTCACTTCCCCATTGGGCTGTGTCACCATGAGGCTCTTGTCCCATACCTGACAGTAATAATCAGCCTCGTCCTGTGCCTGGACCCCAGTGTTGGTTAACGTGGCCGTGTTCCTGGAGTTGGCACCAGAGAATCCATCAGGGATTGCAGAGGTTCTGTTGCTATCATCATATATAATGAGTAGGGGGGCTCTGCCAGGATTCTGTTCGTACCATTGCATATACTTTCAACCAATGTTGTCTCCTGAGCAGGTGAACTGAGCATTTTGCCCTGGAGACACAGACACTGAGGACGGCTGAGTCAGCACATACTGGGCGAGAGAACCTGCAAGGAGAAAGCACATGAATAAAATGACTCAACATTGATCCACAGTGAACATGATCTGCAGGCAGCCGGGGACACGCAAACACCATGTATCACCTGAGCAGTAGGCAAGCAGCGTAAGGAGCAGAGGGGCCCAGGCCATGGTGGGAATCCAGACGAGTTCAGCTTCCTCAGGCAATCGGGTCTGTGACTGGGACCCTTTGATTCTCTCTTAAACACCCAGGGCTGGAGAATGGCCCGTTCATGCAAATCTGCTCCTTGCTCACTAGCTACTGAAGCATCCTCATTCGCCCAGATGACAGTGACAGTGACACAAGGGGAAGATGCTGGGATCAAGACTTCTCTGCTCTACAGCAGTGTGAGTAGTGTAGTGTACTGGGAGGGCAATATTCCTGGGCACAATCCACTGCAGTTTGGAAGCGTTGCTCGGTTTGGGTAGGGATCTCCTATTGTAAAGCTCTGGAAGTGCATCAGTGTCTGTTGCTGACAATGCATGTGCAGACAGAACGGGAGCTAGGAGAGCAAAGGGCTCAGGTGGCCAGAGATAGCTCTATCTGCTGAGAGGGGCGCAGACCGTCCAATCCTAGGGCGGAGCTTGAGCCATGGAGAGGAAGGGGCGCAGTTCAGGGGGCATTTTGGGGGTATCAGTTTGGACAAGTGGATGCTCCATGTTGTTTCTTCAACAGGCAAATGTCATCAAAGAATTGCCAAGAAAGCATCCTCTTGAGATACACTCCTGAGAGATGGATGAATGTCTTTGGGAGAGTGTATTTCCTATACACACCCCATATGGGAAGGTCTGACTGAACTTGCTCTCCGCCAGCTCCCCACCTGCTCCACCTGTCCCTGGGTATGTCTAGACTGCATCCCTCTGTCAGCAGAGGGATGCAGATTAGGCAGGTCAACATTGCAAATGAGGCAGGGATTTAAATATCCCGTGCCTAATTTGCATAAAAATGGCCGCTGCGTTTTGCCAACTCAGCACTTTGTTGGCAAAAAGCGGCAGTCTAGAGGGGGATCTGTGGAGAAAGAAAGCCTTTTTCGACAGATCCCTTATGCCTCCTGCAAGGAGGTTTACAGGCTCTGTCGATATATGTGATGGAGGAGGGGCTGGGCTTGGGGGCTGCCGTACTTCCCTGTGATGATGGGACAAAGGGCATAGGGTTTCCAGGTGTCTGGTATTGACTCGGACAGTCTGGTATTTTCGCCTCCTGTCTGGTAAAAAAAATCAGAACATACCGGACACCTAAAATGTCCAGTATTTTCTGATTTTTTTTCCTTGACAGGAGGTGAAAATACCGGACACCTGGCATCCCTACGACACACTCAGCAACGGGCCCAGATCCCTTCCTCCCTGCTTACCTGGTTCCTCAGGGGAGCTGTCTTCTGGCTTGGAGAAGGAAAACAAGATGGCTGCCGGCAGCTTATTAAAGCCAAAAAAAGCCTCAAATGCATTTCTTAAAGGGGCCATGTTGTTTTTTTATTTTTCAATTTTTTTTTGCTTAATAACTCTTGGGGTCCTTTTTTTCTTTTTCTTTTTTTGTGCTCAACAACTTTGGTCTCCCCCCTCTTTTTTTTTTTCAACAGAAATTTTTCCCTGGTGTTTTTTCTTTTGAGTGGGGGGTGTTCAGTATTTTTGGTTAAACCATTTGGCAACCCTAGAAGGGCCTAGGCTAAAGGGGCAGGATTGTGGGGCTTGCCTGTATGTGCCCATAGTTTTACCCCATCTCTGGCACTCACTGTCCATGGTTTTACCCCATCTACGGCATCAGGAGACCATTCCTGGAATACTTTGTCCAGGGGTGATGTCCCTACTTCAAACAAAAGTTTGAAAACTTGGAAAGAGTTCAAGAAAGAATTTCAAGAATGATTCAAAGCCTGGAAACGGTGAGAGACTCAATGTGCGCAATCTGCCAAGTTTATCCAAGTATAGGCTGAGAGGCAAAGCTGGACAAACTCAGACTAAAGAGAAAGTACAAATTGTATCTGTGGAGGGGCAGGGAAATGAGAAGGGAAAGCTGTCCAGGGAGCAGCAGCATAACCGAGAATTTCAAAGCCTGTTGCTAACATGGTGGCTTCAACTCCAACATGTTAGTGAGCTCTAATAAATAGACAAATGGCTGATTAAGCAGGGTAGAAATAGCTGGGACCCAAGGAATGAGAATCTCAGACATCACTCTGCTACCGCTCTTAAACAAGACTACAGCACGGATTGTTACCCAGCCATCCAACACCACTGGATCTGACCTTCTTCTTGTGTGCTGTCAGGATGAGGGAAGAATAGGCCCGTCCTCAGTCAGAGCGGCTGGGAGGGGGGATAACTGCACTGTCCTGTCTCTGTGAGGAGGGTGTGCCCCATGGGACAGTGTACAATTCCTGTGTGGGGCCCTGACGCAAGGGAGGCGTAATCTGTGTTTGGAAGTGCATGTTTGGGAAACAGGCCCCAGCCAGGTCCTTTGCCAAGGGAGAGCTGACAGAGGAGATATCTGAGCAGGTGACTGGAGGGGCAATCAGGGGGAGGGGCACCAGGTATTCCTTTCAGTATTTTAACAGCCTGTAGATGAGGGCACCAAATACATCCCTCCTCCCAACCCCCTCCCTCCTAAATACTGTCCGGTTAAAGGCCCTGCAGTGTAGGGAGCCCTCTGAGGGGACAGCGAGGGGGTGACTTTTACTTCACAGATGGCAGGAAACTTGGTTTCAATCTGGGAACAATCGGCTTCTATGCACCTTCCCACCTCTGACAACCCCACTTTACAGAAACAATGTGAAAGGTTCCCTTGGAAACGGAAGGTTTTTGTCTCACTTCCCCATCAGGCTGTGTCACTGTGTTTGAGCTACTGTCACTGTCCCACACCTGACAGTAATAATCAGTCTCGTCCTGCACCTGGACCCCAGTGATGGTTAACGTGGCCGTGTTCCCGGAGTTGGCGCCAGAGAATCGGTCAGGGATTCCGGAGGGTCTTTTGCTATTTTCATATATCACGAGTAGGGGGGCACTGCCAGGTTTCTGTTGGTACCAGTTCACATACTTGCTACCAATGTTGTTCCCGGAGCAGGTGAGTTGAGCGTTTTGCCCTGGAGACACAGACACTGAGGGCGGCTGAGTCAGCACGTACTGGGCCAGAGAGCCTGGGACTGAAGAAGGAAAAAACACATGGATAAAATGACTCTGCAATATTGACATTATGCCCAATGAATATAAGCCAGCGGCAGCAAAACTTTCCCCTTTGTAGTACCTGAGCAGCAGGTGAGCAATGTGAAGAGCAGCAGGGCCCAGGCCATGGTGGATCCAGACGAGCTCAACTTCCTGAGGCAAACAGGTCTGTGGCTGGAACCTGCCAATTCTCTCTTAAACCCCTAGAGTTTTAAAATGACTTTTTCATGCAAATCTGCTCCCTGCTCACTGGCTGCTCAAGCATCTTCACTCACCCATATGAGAGGGGGCCAACAAAGAGGACAGTCATTACTAGACCCAATTCTTCTCTGTTTTTCATTGGTGTAAATCCAGGATAACTCCACTGAAGTTCATGCAGCTCATCTACTGTGTAAATGGTGTAAATGAGGTGTGAATCAGGACCTCTGTTTAGTAAATTGAAACACGTTAACAAAGTGGAAATATTAACCAGAGGCTAAGATATCCTGCTGAGTCACTGAATCATACAGAGCCCATTATTCATAGCCACAAAAGGATACTTTGCACATTAGGGTTAGAAATATCATATCCACATAGTCACTGCGCTGGAGATCCATTATATACCTGGAAACCATCCACTGCACTTTCCAAAGCCTTCTGCGGTGTTAGCAGATACAAGCTTCTGGTCTGATTGTACAGGAGGATAATAACCAACTATCTGTTGTTGGATAGTTACACACAGTTCTGGATGCAAAGAGCTGAGTTTGATAGAGACCTGCACTCTAAGGCTATGTCTACACTGCACGCTTATTTCAAAATAACTCGAGTTATATCAAAATAACAGAATGTGTGTCTATGCAGCAAGCCCATTATTTTGAAATAATTATGAAAATAAGGGGCTTCTTACTCTGACTTCTGTAATTCTCATTTCATGAGGAGGAGGAAGGAAGAGTGTTCTTCCTTTAGCTTCCTGCTGTGTAAAAAAGTCAAGTTAAGGTTTTTCAACTTCAGTTATGCAATTAATGTAGCTGAAGTTGTGTATCTTAACTCTACTATCGCCCACAGTGTAGATGTACCCAATAAGGGACATATACCATTGGACTGGAGGCTGCAAGTGGAACGGAAAGGCTTTAGTTCAGTGGGAGTTCTGTAAAATTTCACTCAAGACAGGTTTATACTCAGTGTTCAAGTTCATGCCCCTACATAGCCTTTCAGCAGATGGGAAAATGTCTCAGGAAACCACCTAGAAAACATTCTCGCAAGAGATTGATGAACTGAAGTTTTTCTTTGTCGAGTTTATTGGAATCTGAGTATTTCAAATGGGCTCCTGATGATCCATGTCTGCCTGCACTTACCTTTCTTCTAGTCACACCCCTTTCTTGTCGTCCCTAATTGCCTATAAAGAAAGTAGGGAAAGAGGGGGTCACAGGAATAGGGCAGACTGTACATGGGCAGTGAAGGAGCAGGCCCTCCAAAGCAGACTATTTTAGAAGAAGCATGATCTGAGATTAAAGGAGAGTCCTGCATGTCAGGCAATACAAGTGTGATTAGTAGCTCAGCCACACACCATGTGAGCATGTCTAAAGTCTGAACCCTCCTGAGCCTAAATTTCCACATCAGTAAAACGACTCTCCTGTCTTATCCTGGGGACTTATACTAACACTCATCACCTCAGCATCTGAGCACCTGCTGTGTACAGGCCTGCCAATGGGGGAGGGGAAAGGGAGAAGGGGAAAGAGGACAACTGCCTCAGGGTCTGGTGATTCAATTGGGCCCATGGCTCTGAGCCCCCAAACCTTTAAATCACCACCGGAGGACCGGGCAGTGTGCTCCAGGTAGCTGTCAGGGTTACCAGAGGCTGTCTGAGCAGTTATGAGAGCTGGCTGTCCCTGGCCTTTTCCCTTCTGCCTGAGGCCATGCCCTTTCTGGGAGCATGGAGCAGTTCCCCTCCCTATTTAGCCAGGGGCCTGGAGAGTCTGTTGGCTCCCCTGGCCA
Organism: Pelochelys cantorii; assembly: GCA_032595735.1. Classification (NCBI taxonomy): domain Eukaryota; kingdom Metazoa; phylum Chordata; order Testudines; family Trionychidae; genus Pelochelys; species Pelochelys cantorii. The sequence continues at coordinate 12,036,496 of CM064342.1, read as the reverse complement.
TGGAACACTGATAGCAACAGTGAAGACCCTACTAGGCTTCATGGCACCTCTACCCTTTTCCCTATTCTGGGATAGAAACTCTTCTGGGGGCAGGGTTTGTGGGTAAGAGTTTTCAATTTTCAGTAATTCAGTTTTCTTGATTGTTTGTTAGGTTTTGATTAATTGAGGGGGAGTGTGTCACTTTTTACTTTTTGTTTTTGTTTGGCTGGGATTTTGGGACAAAAGGGGATATCCTGGCTTTGAACATCATTCTTATTGTAGAAAGGTGATTCTCATACTCTGCATGGGTTCTGTGAACTCTAAATCGCTAGAACCCTGCATGGATACAAAACTGGTATTCATTTCTACATCTGCAAAAATGAGCCGGGTGGATATCCACATCTGCAGATACCCATGAATATAAAGGGGGCATCCATAAATTCACAGGGTTCTAGATACAAAATGTTTATCCTCATCTGCAAAGATGAGTGGCAGCTATCTGTATCCATATCTGTGCATGTGGGATACCTGTGGATATAAAGCTGTATATCCACAGATCTGAAGGGCTATATAAATCATCAGCATCTTTAGAGATCCTGTGGTTCTTAATAGCAGCAGGTTATAAAATGCAGCTCATTAGTATTTAGTAATAGTACATTCCCTTAGGGGAATTTCCAGAAGTTATAAATGTGAAATTTCTTATTACTGATAAAATGTGCCTGTAACCTAGACACAATTCTGCATCTCAGCAGCTTGGAGAAGAATAAACTATGGAAAGTCTTGACGAGCTCCTCCTAGCAGTTATATTTCTTCCATCATTTCTGTTATGCATGTTACTATTTAACAGCAGACTTGTTTCTTGCAGGGCATGGGGAAGGACACAGAGCAAGAAAAGTTGTTTTCCTGCAGGCTGGAGAGGAACTGAAACACAGACACTAAAGACTCTCCCCTGCTCTGGGGCTGCTTTGCAAATTCAGAAGAGGGTCACTGAAATCTCAGGCCAAACTTGGGTGGGTCACTGGGTTTACAATGAAATCACTGCAGACTTATGGAGCCCAGTCAAAGCCAGCTGGAGCCCAGTGGCTGTGACTGAGTCACTTTGGGTATGTCTACACTACCACCCTAGTTCAAACTAGGGTGGCTAATGTAGGCATTCGAAGTTGCAAATGAAGCCCGGTATTTAAATATCCCGGGCTTCATTTGCATCTTGCTGGGCGGGCACCATTTTTAAATCCCCTTACGTCGAACTCCGTGCCCACGGCTACATGCGGCACGGAGTAGGTAGTTCAAATTAGGATCTCTAATTCGAACTACCGTTACTCCTCCTGGAACGAGGTGTACCGGTAGTTCAAATTAGAAAGCCTAATTCAAACTACCTACTCCGTGCCGCATGTAGCCGTGGGCACAGAGTTCGACCTAAGGGGATTTAAAAATGGTGCCCGCCCAGTAAGATGCAAATGAAGCCCGGGATATTTAAATCCCGGGCTTCATTTGCAACTTCGAATGCCTACATTAGCCATCCTAGTTCGAACTAGGGTGGTAGTGTAGACATACCCTTTGAGAGTTTGGGAGTTCACTTGACACGGAACCACAAAGGAAAAGGTTGGAATGGCCTGGAGCTGGCAGCATCAGACCCAACGCACACCTAGCTGGGTCCCTGTGCAGGGAGCATCATGCAATCAAGTCCCTCTCATATCAATACACCATGTCACAGCTGGACCCCACACTGCATCCAGTGCAGCTACCAGCTCAGATCCAGGCAGGGGAGGATGCGATCTGCTCAGGGGATTTGCTTGGCCTTTTGCTGTAGAGGAACCACTCATTCCTAGTGCCTCATTAGCTTCAAGTATCTAGGACTCTGCTCTCCTTCTCAGTGGACATTCTCAGTAGTATGCCCTGGCCTTTCACAAATCCTACAAATGTACCTTCCCAGCTCATCCTTCAGTGGGGGCCTTTGTGATCCTGAAGCCCCTGGATACTTCGGCATATTAATGGGGTATTTCTCTTTCATCGTGTTGGTCATCACTTGAGACATCTCCTCCTATTGAGCTGCCAGTTTTCGGACAACATCACTTAAACTTTTCAGGGTTAACTGTGCTTGGGGCAGGGTCCTTTCCCCAGCAGTTGCATTTTACTGGGCCCCCACTTCTTGTATGGGGGTTTGGCTTGGCCATCTCTTCCAAAGGAAATTCCTCTTCTGACCACATAATGGCAGCCTGCATGAGTTCATGGAACTTCTTACCAGGCTCTTCCTTAAACCTGCTTTTCATTTCACAGCAGAGGGAGTCGTCCCAAAGCCCCAGCACCAACGGCTCTTTCAGAACCATATCTGGATCTGGAACTTGTTGGCAGTCTCACTGCTCCACTTTGCTCATTCTGTCCTGGAAGTCACATGCCTGGACTATGTCACCAGGTGCCTGCTTTCCTCTGAGAACTTCCTTAATCATGTTTCATTAGGTACCTTGTCTTCATATGCTTCTAGAAGGACTTCAGATACATTTGCTACATCTTTCTTGCCTGCCATTGCCATGAACTTTACTGTGGCCTTGGCCTGGCCCTTGAGGTGCTCCTCTATAAAGTTCACATGATGTTCCTCAGGTACTTTTTAGCACATCCAGAGCTACCTTCATAGACTTCACCCACTCCTCTATCCTAATGTTTCTTGGTTTATTTGGGAAGCCACCCAACTCTGTGAAGACCTAAATAGCAGGAAATTTCTTAGTTTCTGCTGCCTGTTGGTCTATTAGTGTCTTAGCCAATGATAAGGTTTCTCTCTGTTTAGTTTTACTTGTTGTAATGCTTCAGCTTGGTCTGATAATCTGTGTTGAATTTCAGCAAACTGGGCCTGAAATTTTTCAATTCCAGTCATTGTCTACCAGGCCCGGACAGTGTTACAGGAACTCAGCCAGTAAATGAATGAGGTGGACCCTTTAGATAGGATCCTGTTGGTGATGCCATTTATGTAAGTGGGGCAATAGTCCTGCTATTGAGGGGAACTTTCCTGGCTTCTACATTGTCTGAGTGAAACAGGCTAGTGAAAAGATCTGAGTCCCTGCTCCCACTTTCTTTGCCCAGAGGCCTCCCAGGCCTTGAGGATTGCCCTTCCTCTCTCCTGCGTGACAGAGCGCTCATAACCGCAACAAGGCTGGGTCCAGGATTCCTGGGGAATCAACCCTCAACCCTGTTGTGGTCACCTGAGGCAGGGAGCAGGGTGTCTCCACTCTGGGGGGGCTCTCAACCACACCAGACCTACTGACCCGCTGATCATTGCATACAGCTCAAAGCAAATACAATTTAATAAACAGCAATCCGTTGAAAAAGAACAAGGAACAAATGGGGAATGTTCAAGGAAAACACGTCACTCCACACTATGGCATGGAGACATCACAAACAGTGTCTCTGGAGTGTACAGACAGTTCACAGTCTTTTCCTTGTAGGTCCCAGGCCTCCTTCTCAGGCCCTGGCTATGCAGGATGAACACTTGCTCTGGCGGTGGCCACACACCTTCAGGCTCTGGGTGGCAGGACCCTTTTCCTCAGTGGCAGCCCCTCCCAGTCTGGATTACAATCTCCCTCCAAGTCTGGCCTACAAGGCCTCTTAGCTGGTGGCATCTCTCTGGCTGGGACATCTTAGAATCATAGAATCATGGTGTTGGAAGAGACCTCAGGAGGTCATCCAGTCCAGACCCCTGCCCAATCCTAATTAAACCACCCCGGCCAGGGCTTTGTCAAGCCGGTACGTAAAAACTTCTACGAATGGAGATCCCACTACCTCTCCCGTCTAGTGAAATAGTTTTCCCTAATATTCAATCTAGACTCCCCCCCCTGCAACTTGAGACTATTGCTCCTTGTTCTGCCATTTGTCACTACTAAGAACAGCCTCTCTCCATCCTCTCTGGAACCCCCTTCAGGTAGTTGAAGGCTGCTATCAAATCCCCCTCACTCTTCTCTTCTGTAGACTAAATAAACCCAAATCCCTCAGCTTCTGCTAGTAAGTCATGTGCTCCAGACCCCTAATCATTTTTGTTGCCCTCCACTAGACCCTCTCTAATGCATCTAAATCCTTTCTATAGTGAGGGGCCCTGAACTCGACACAATACTTCAGATGTGGCCTCACCATTGCCTAATATGGGGAAATAATCACTTCTGCTGATTATTAATCTGCTGGCAATGCTCCTCCTAATGCACCCCAATATGCCATTAGCCTTCCTGGCTACAAGGGCACCCTGTTGACTCATATCCAGCTTCTCATCCACTGTAACCCCCAGGTCCTTTTCTGCCAAACTGCCTGTAACAATGCTTGGGATTCTTCCATCCCAAGTGCAGGCCTCTGTACTTGTCCTTGTTGAACCGCATCAGATTTCTTTTGGCCCAATCCTCCAATTTGTCTAAGTCACTCCGACCCTATCCCTATCCTCTAATTTATCTACCTCTCTCCCATCTTAGTGTCATCTGCAAACTGGCTGAGGGTGCAACCCATCCCCTCATCAAGGTCATTAATAAAGATGCTGAACAAAACCAGCCCTAGAACAGACCCTTGGGGCATTCCGCTTAATACCGATCGCCAACTAGACATCAAGCCATTGATCACTACCCATTGAGCCTGACAATCTAGACAGCTTTCTATCCACCTTACAGTCCATTTATTCAATCCATATTCCCTTAATTTCCTGGCAAGAATACTTTGGGAGACTGTATCAAAAGCTTTGATAAAGTCAAAGTATATCACCTTCACCATCTTCCCCATGTGCACAGAGCCAGTTATCTTGTCATAGAAGGCAATCAAGTAGGTCAGGCATAACTTGCCCTTGGTAAATCCATGCCAACTGTTCCTAATCCCTTTCCTCTCTTCCAAGTGCTTCAGAATGGATTCCTTGAGGTTCCTCTCCATGATTTTTCTGGGGATTGAGTGAGGGTCACTGGTCTGTAGTTCCCTGGATTGTCCTTCTTCCCTTTTTAAAAGATGGGCACTGCGTTTGCCTTTTTCCAGTTGTCCAGGACCTTCCCCGGTTGCCACAAGTTTTCAAAGATAATGGCCAATGGCTCTGTAATCACACCAGCCAATACCCTCAGCACCCTTGGATGCATTTGATCTAGCCCTGTAGTAAGATGAGGGCCTGAAACATAAGCCCTAGTATCACAGCCTGGGTATGAGTCCTGAGTCCTAGACAGCAATGGTCAAGACTTTGCTAATATAAAGCAGAGTTAAGCTGTGAGCAAGAGACAGGCCCTGCTCACAGAAGTTGGCAAGAACAAGGCTTATATTACAGAAACACTCAGACCTAAGAGATACTAGGCACAGGCTGTGAGCACATTTTAGATGGGTTGTAGCCGAACACTTTGTTAAGAAACATCTTGGTATCAACACACATCCCACAGATAACAAGAGCATACTGACCCAGGTTCAGGAGAGGGTTTAAATTGACAGCATGATAGAAACCTCCTTGCATGAGGTAAGGGATGGTAACTAGTCAACAGAGGGTGACAACCTAATATGTCAAGAGTTATGTGTAACTTGTTTGTACCTGTGTATAACAGGGCACCCCAAAGGGTGGTCACTCACTCACCATGGGGACAATGCTAAATCTATAGTATTGATGGTGTATTAGTCCATTTGTCATGGTGTACTTAGGTATAGTGATGCAGTGGCGAGTCTGTTTGCTGACAGCTATTATTGTACTTCTCTTGGCTGGGTGCTGATTTGTGGTCTCTGGGGGCTTTCTCGGAGTGTGTGATGTTGACTAATTGTGCATGGTTAACACATTAGACAGGAGTACATACACGCACGCAGCTGAAGGTTTATCATTATTGACAGAGCAGAAGACGCTTGTCGGGACACCTGACTGATGACAGAACCCATGGATTTGTGTATGTCCAGCTTTTCTAAATAGTTCTTAACCTGTTCTTTCTCCTGTGAGGGCTGCCTACCTCCTTCCCATATTGTGCTTCCTAGTGAAGTAGTCTGGGAACTGACCTTGTCTGTGAAGAGAGAGGCAAAAAAATCATTGACTTTTTCAGTTTTTCCCACATAGTCTGTCATTAGGTTACCTCCCTCATCCAGTAAGGGTCCCACACATTCTCTGAACACCTTCTTATTGCTAACATGCCTATAGAAACCTTTCTTATTACCCTTCACATCCCTTGCTAGCTGCAATTCCAGTTGTGCTTTGGCCTTCCTGATTATATCCCTACATGCTCGAACAATATATTTATATTCCTCCAAGGCTGGCTAGAGCCATTCCTGCGCCCAGGGCAGCAGGTGCGCGATGCATGCGCAGCTCCGCCCCCAGGTACACGGCGCATGTGCGGCCCCACCCCCCAGCGTGCTGCACCCCTTACAGCTGCAATCGGGCACATGGCACACGATTGCAGCTCTAAGGGGCACCGTGCGGCCCCGGGCCCTGGGCACGCAGCTCCTGATGGAAGCTCTAAGGGGCGCAGTGCGGCCCCTGGCCCCGGGCGCACAGTGCCCTTACAGCTGCCATCAAGTGCCCCCCATAGGATGGCACCCCGGGCAGCTACGCGGCTAGCCCCCCCCTTAATCCGGCCCTATACTCCTCCCTGGATATCTGTCTAAATTTTCACTTCTTGTAAGTTCCTTTTTGTGTTTAAGTTCACCAAAGATTTCACTGCTAAGCCAAACTGGTCGCCTACCATATTTGCTTTTCTTACTGCACATTGGAATGTTTTTTTCCTGTGTCTTCAATAAGGCTTATTTAAAATACAGCCAGTTCTCTTGGATTCCTTCCCCCTTCATGTTAGCATCTCAGGGGACCCTGCCCATTTGTTCTCTCAGGGAGTCAAAGCCTGTTTTCCTGAAGTCCAGGGTCTGTATTTTGCTGCTCTCCTTTCCACATTTGGGCAGGGTCCTGAAATCAGCCATCTCATGATCACTGTTACTCAGGCTGCCACCCAGATCTACTTACTCTAGTTATTCCTCCCTGTTTGTGAGCAGAAGGCCAAGCTGCACATGGCCCCTGGCTGGTTCCTTCAGCACTTGTACCAGGAAGTTGTCCCCAGCATTCTCCAAAAACTTTCTGGATTGTCAGTGTATTGCTGTATTGGTTTCCCAAGACAGGTCAGGGTGATTAAAGTCCCCCATGAGTGCCTGTGATCTGGAAGCTTCTCCTAATTTGCCTGAAGGAAGACTCATCAACCTCACCCACCTGATCTGACATTCTATGGCAAACACCAACCATGATATCACCCTGTTGCTCCTGCCTCTAAACTTAGCCTCAAAATTCTAAAAACAGGCTTTTCTCTTGCTTTATGCTGGATCTTTGAGGAATCATACTGCTCTTACATACAATGCAACTCCTCCACCTTTTCTCCCCTACCTGTCCTTCCTGAACAGTTTATATCAGGGGTCAGCAACCTTTTCAGACCAAATTACCTCAAAATTCAGAACAAATAATCAACAAAGAGCAATATAAGAATGACCATTTTCATGACTACAATATACAATTTAATATTATTGATAATTGATATAATGGTTAATAATTAGTATTATTGTTAATTAATTAATATTTTAGATTAATAATTGAAACACTGTACTCAAATACTTTATTTAATGAGACTTCTGCTGCTGCATCTTTTTGCACATTTCTTTGAAGTCTACATCATAACTGGTCAAATCCAGTTTCATGCACTCATTCAGTCTGTCTTCTGTCAATCTTATGGTAGGGAGCTGATGATGTGGGGGTGCAGGAGTCTGGGTTGGAATGTACGAGGGGCTCAGGGCAGGGGATTTAGGTGTATGATGAACTCAGGGCACAGGCTGGGGTGCGTGGGGGGTGCAAGAGTGTTATGGCAGGGGGCTGAGGATGTGGGGGTGCAGGAGTCTGGGGATGTGAGAGTATGAGGGGCTCAGGTGTATGATGGGCTCGGGGGTGTGTGTGTGGGGGGGTAGAGGAGCGTCATGATGCTGCAGTCTTGTGCGGGTTGGGCCCCAATTGGGGGCTTGTTGGCCGGGCTTCATTTTTAAATAAAGTAAAGTATTATGTCCAACACAAAAGGTTACAGCATTGTCTTTATTTATGGTAGGAGTAGGGAACATTTTTGTGTCAGGGGCCATTGAACCACAGAAAAATCAGTTGGGACACACAAATGAGAAAAAAAACCCTGTTCCAAAAAACCCCAACCCTCACTGATGTAACCCCCGACAGAAACTCCACACACTCCCCTGATGCTCCAGTCCCACAATGGGGGGAGAGACAGGGAGGACTGAGGTTCAGGCCTCAGGTCAGATTTACACTTCTGGGGTTCCAGGATTAGCTGCCCCCCCCCCAGGCTCTGGGGTGAGGCCAAAAATGAGGGGTTAAGAGAGCAGGACAGGCTGCCAGTGAATGGGATAGGGATGGGAGTGAAGGATATGGGTGGGAGGTTGGGTGTAGGAGAGGCTGAGGGTGCAAAGTCTGGGTGGGAGGTAGGGTGCAGGAGCAGGCTGGGAGCAGGCTTTCTGGCCAGGGAGCACAGAGCAGAGGGTGTCTGTCCAGAACAGTGAGCAGGGGGTGTCTCTCCAGGAGTTAGGGGGCAAAGGGGTGTCTGCCCAGGAGGTAAGGGGGCGTGTGGCTGGGAGGAAGGCCATGTGTAGCCAGGGGAAAGGGGTGTCTGGCAAGGCGGCAAGGGACAAGGAGTGTCTGGCCAGGAGGCTGGGGGCAAGCTTTCTGGTTGGAGTGGTAAGTGAGGGAGTGGGGTTATGGTCATAAGGGGAGCACTTATTTGTTTTCGTGCCATGTGGCAGGCACCATTTAATATAGTCTCCCAGTTCCCATTACCCGGCAGTCTCAAGGGAAATGTTTCCCAAGTGAAAGAAAACACTCTGTGCAGTGGGTCATATTTGTCTCCTTGTTTCCCACACACTGCGGGAAGAAAAAGAGAAATACATTTTTCCTCCTCTTGTTCTCCACATGCTGAATCTGGCGCAGAGGCCCTGGGTTTTCTCCCTCCCTCCCCCCGTAGGAAGCCGGGTCTGGCATTCCAATCTTGCAGGGGGCTGTAATGCTGTAGTACTAGTGCTGGCTCCCTGCCACAAGGGGAACAAGGTGGGGGCTGAGTTGGGTCTCCAGAAAAGCCATATCTGGCTCCCTAGTGATCCTTATTTGACTCGTGAGCCATAGGTTGCTGATCCCTGATTTATACCCTTCCATGACAGTGCTCCAGCAATGTGAGACATCCCTCCAAGTCAAATTATTCCAATCAAATCATAGTTTTTTGACTGTGCCAGGACTTCTAATTTTTCCTGTTTGTTTCCCAGGCTTCTTGTGTTCATGTACAGACACTTACATAAGTCACTAATTGCCCTGTCTCCTCTGTTGCACCTTCCTCCTTGTGTTTCTTCCTGGTATCCCACTTACTTCATGGCTTAGGTCATCATCCCCTGACGAACCTAGTTTAAAGCCCTCCTCACTAAGTTTGCAAGCCTCTGCCTTTAGCCCCCCCTCACTCTGCCCAGCTGTTCACTGCACTTGGCTCCAGATTGCTCCAGCCCCAGCTCCATTCTCTGTTGCTCTGCCTCCAGTTCCCGGGCTGCTTTCCTGGCTGATCTGGCTCTGTGGCTGCAGCCCTGCTCCTCACACAGGATCTGCTCTCTGCCTCTCTTGGGCTGGAACGGATCTGCTTTCCAGCTCAGCTGGGGATCCTGATTTCTCCTTAGCTTGGCCCCGCTCTGTCTGAGCCAGGTGATTACAGCTCACATGGAGGATGGGCAGGGGCGGCCTGTCCATATAGGCGAACTAGGCAGTTGCCTAGGGGGCCAAGTTAAATGGGGTGCCAAATGGTGGTGCAATATCATTGAGGGGTTTGGAGGTAGAGTTTGGAGGTGGGGACACCGATTGCATGGTTCGCCTAGGGCACCAGTTGCTGGCAGCTAGTCTAGGGCCGCCCCTGGGGAACCCCCAAACTCCTGTCTCCCTCTTTAGCCTGCCAACCGTGTCAATCAGGCTGATCTGGAGCATTGGCCTCTTCCCATTGCTCCTGGCAACTGTCAGTCTCAGGATCCTGATTTCTCATCGTCCCTTCTCCTTCCTTTTGGTACTTGGGGATAGACACTCAAAACTGAGTTTTAGTAAAGTGCCAACTGTCCTCTTACATGTGCACATAGAACCCACTGTTCATTAGTCTGCCCATGTCCAGGGGACGCGGTGATGGAGGGCAGCTGAGTCAGGACACGCGGGGTGTTGGTGGAAGTGCCCTGTAAGGCCTGTCACTTCAGGGCCAACCTTTCCCATAAGCAGGATAGGCAGTTGGGTGGGGGAACCTGAAATTCTGGGGCACCACTAGGTTTTAATGTCCACCCATCCTCCTCTACTTATCCCTATTCTGTGTCTCAGCTTCCTCCAGAAAGGAGCTAGTTAACTTAAGAGCCTGCCAGACCTATCAGCAGAGCATTGGAGCTGTGAAAGAGCCATTTAAGGGGTAATGAAGCTATTTAACAGGAATTTGCCAACCCAAGGAGATATTGTCAGTTTCTGAATTTACTGTGCTAGTCAACAGTATGGTGACCATATTTTCTGAACCAAAAAGAAGGACACATTAGCCATGTCCCCTGGCCTCATTAGCAATGCCCCGATACCTTAGATTACACCCACTTATGGCATAAAGTCCCACCCCTGAAGGTAGTACTTCCAGAGTCAAGATGGACACATGACTGGAAGTAAAGGGTGTCATGTGACCCCTCTAAAAACTCCTTCCACTGTCCTCTACCATTAGGGATGGGTTTGGGCCCCCTAGAGCTCCCCCCTGCAACTATACTTCAACTGCATTAATCCAACTTGCACTGCATTAACTCGGGGGAGAGAATAGGAGTGACTATTTCAAAGGTTCTCAAACTTTTTGGCCCATGAACCATGTGGATCAATGTAAACCTGTCCACAGATAGATGCAGATGGATGCAGGATCTGGGAGGAAGGTGGGGTGCAGAAGAGGGAGAGGTTGCAAGGTCTGGGTGGGAGGTAGGGTGCAGAAGCAGGCTGGGAGTACGGTGTCTGGCCTGGGGGAGGGACCAGAAGCATGGGATAATGCTGTGTATGGCTTGTAGAGGAGGGGGGGCAGGAGCAACTGTGAAAGCAGTAGCAGAGTGGGGGTAGGGGTATGGCCAAGAGGGAGAGTCTAGGCGTGGACTGGAGGTAGAGTGTCTGGAGAGGAGGGAGGTTGCAGGAGTGGATGGGAGAAGGATATCTGGCCAGGAGGCAGGGTGTGGGAGGGAACTTGATGTAGGGGGTTGAACCTCTGTGGTCTGGCACCCTCGTTACCTGACTGGCCCTGGATGAGGTATTTTTCCAGACCAGGGGAAGTCATTTCAGGGGCCCTGCTGTCATCACCCCCCCACACAGGGTGTCCTGGCTCCTGCCCACCCCTGCAGTCCAGCTGAGCATGACATCAGTTCCCTACATCTGCCTCTTCCAGCCTGCAAGCCACGTGCTGGCTCCTCATACACCCCCAGCAACCCAGCTGAACCCAGGCTGCCCACACTCCCCCTCCACAACCCAGGTGGACCTCATGCCCCTCGCACTCACCTCCCTGTAACCCAGCTAAACCTTGCACCGCCCACATGTCCCCTGAAACTCAACTGAACCATGCACTGCCCACACTCCCTTCCCCCCTGCAAGCCAGCAGGACTTCACACTGACTGCACTCTCCCCGTCCCCCGCAACCCAGCTGAACCACGTAGCAACTGCCCCCATCCACAACTTAGCTGAATAGCAAGACGGTTCCCTGTCTTTCCCTCACCCCAGCTGCTTACTTGCTTTCCCAAGCTCCCACAGGAAATGCCTTCCCCGCTTCTATTTGCTGGATTCCCAGCAGCAGGGAAAGGCTTCAGGAACGGGTCCCTCCAGCTCCTGTTTCCCCTTTCTAAGGGAGTGGGAGGGGTATTAGCAGTATGCAGCAGCTTCTAGCTGTGTTTGGAGTCCTGGGGCTTTCCAGGACATTTCAGAGCTGTGCAGGGCACTGGGACAGGACATTAAAAATCAAGACTGTCCCGGAAAAAGCAGGATGGATGGTCAGCATAGTCAATAGGGCCTTAGTTTAAAATTTGTTTTACAAATACTTCATTAGTGTGTTGCTGAAGATTATAACATCACATCTCTAGAAAATAGTAACTCCCTCCCTTCCTCGTCTAACAGGGAAGAGCCTGTTTCATTCTGTGACCATACCAGAGCAGGTGAGAGGTCAGAAAAAAAAACCCCAAAACACAGACCAGACAGCAGGCAGGGCTCTTTTGTCTCTGTTAGAGCTCAAGATGAATAATCCCAATCTCTCTTAGTCTTTCCCTTACTCTCCCCAGCCCAACGGGAAGATTGGCAAACTCCTAATGGAGGGAGATAAGAGATATTTTCCATGGAAAGAAGACCTAGACAGGTGCTGGACTTAGGATGGCCGGAAGATTTAGGGGCTTCATAAAAATGCAACCTCCAACCCACCCTCTGAAAGGACCCTGCATGCAAGTGCAGGAATGAAAAGATTCATGCCAAAGGCTCCCTGCTGCTATAAACTGTGGTTTGTGTCTTACTTCCCCATCTGGTTGTGTCACTGTGAGGCTGATCACTGCTATCATCCCACATCTGACAGTAATAATCAGCCTCATCCTCTGCCTGGACTCCAGTGATTGTTAATGTGGCCGTATTGCCAGAGCTGGCACCAGAGAATCGATCTGGAATTCCGGAGTGTCTCTCATCATCATTATATATAATGAGAAGAGGGGCGCTGCCAGGTTTCTGTTGGTACCAGTTCACTACATTGCTACCAATGTTGTCTCCTGAGCAGGGGAGTTGAGCATTTTGCCCTGGAGACACAGCCACTGAGGGTGGCTGAGTCAGCACATCCTGGGAAAGAGAACCTGAAACAGGAGAAGAAAACACATGAATAAAATGATTCAACATTGATTTTATCCCCAGTTAACATGATTTGCAGGCAGCCAGGAAAAAAACAAACCCCTCTGAGCACCTGAGCAGTAAGTGAGCAGTGTGAGGAGCAGGGGGGCCCAGACCATGGTGGGGAATCCAGACGAGCTCAGCTTCCTGAGGCAAATGGGTCTGTGTCTGGGACTCTCTGATTCTCTCTTAAACACCCAGTGCTGGAGAACAGCCCCTTCATGCAAATCTGCTTACAGCTCACTGGTGGCTGCTGCCACCTCCCTCTCTTCCTACCTCTTCCACAAGAGCCTTGAAGAAGGGAAGGATTTCGCTGTGTAAATTGTCACCGTGACTAATCAGGAGATGGTTATTGTGATCACAATCTTCAAGGAAAAGCGTGAGAAATGGAAGAACTGAGGGTCACTGATGGTGAAGTCCCTGGATTCTACTAAATCCATTTCTGTAGAGGGGGATCAATGGCAACAATGGAGGTAAGGAGCTGGAACTCTATAGAGAACATTTTCCATGTTACTGTCTTCATATCTCTTCACTGGAATGTCTTAGCACAGATCCACCCTGCTGAAACCCAATTTGCGGTACCCAGCAGCCTGACATGGCCCCTTGCTGCTACTCAGCCAGCCTTGTATCACACTGCAATTACCAGAGATAACAAGCTCCCCATAGTAGCCAAAGTCATCAGTTGTGTCTGCTGCCTGCACTGAAATCCTCCTTATTAATATCTACCACTAAGGCTCATTCCTGAAAGGTTTCACTAGGGAAATCACTGGATCCTTTTGCTAGACATGAAATCATGCAAACATAGAAGATTAAGATTGGAAGAGACCTCAGGAGATTGTCTAGTTCAATCCCCTGCTCAAAGCAGGACCAACCCCAATAAACTAAAATGTGTGAGAGAATCAGAGGAGTCTATCCTGAAGTGCAGTTACCAGGTACAATACCAAAAAACAGAGAAGTAATTTGTCTCCATTACAAAACATCTGTGATCTTCTTTGGAAATGCAACTTCCCACCATTAAAAGGCAGAGAACAATGCTAGATGCCATCTTGGCCCATCAGCTACCCTTGTGTTGCAGGATCCTGCAGTAATGGTCCAGGAAGTGGAATCAAAATGGGAGGACAACAATATCAGAAGCTGATCTGCTTCTCTGGGCAACCCCGGATCCTGTGTGTGGGGAGGGGACAACCTAGTAAGCAATGTACATGGGGTGTGAGAGAGTCTAGAGGATGTTTCAGGTGACCACAAACCCACCTGACTGTTGAGTGGAAGGAGATTGATGCTATTTATCCAGCACTTATGGAAAGGGGGTTGTGCCAATTTGAGACCAGGAAGAAAAAGAGATTCCTGGGGCCATGAAAAAGGGAACACTGAAAGCTCTGACACACTCCTGCATTCCAGTCATGGATCCTGAGCTCACTCCCATCTCATACAGAATTGTTCCTGCATCCCAGCTGTTTGTATCTCACCTTGGGCACATCTGAGCTCAAAGATCTTCCCTCCCGCTCTCTCATCTATCTCCATTCTGCAATCCTTCCATAACATATTATGTTTCAGAATATCCTATTGACACTGGCACTGCCCTGGGAAAAGGTTATATTCAGAGGTTGACTGTGATGGACATTCCTGGGGTGCAAGCTGGAACTGAGGTACCATTGAGCCCTCTGGTATATCCGTCTGGGCCCCCTTTCATAGTATGTGACTGACAAGCTATGATCCTTTCCTGAACTTGCACTTACCCAGCCATGCAGAAACAACAAAACACCCAGCTGCAGTTACATGAGTTCTTCTCCTCAGCAACTTGTGAACTGTCAATAGAGTGGCTCCAGCCAGTTCCCTATACCTCTCCAGCCTTGCACCCCTGAGCAGTACCATTCTGCCCCAGTCGTAAGCCTGATCCATGTAAAAACAAGTAATCCTGTGGTACCTTAGAGACTAACAAAAGTATATAGTTTTGCTAGTCTCTAAAGTGCCACATAACTACTTGTCGTTTTAAAAGTTACAGACTAACATGGCTACCCCTCTGAGACTTGATGCTCATAAGTTTATTACCCAGTTCACACCTGCCTCAATGCGGAGAGGACAAAGCACCCACGTCTGTTTCTGAGCAGATTTTCCTTTGAACTTCAAATAAGATACTGTTGTAGGTAAAAAATAAAAACATATAAAACAGACATTAACTATAGAAGGAGATATTTTAAGTGATTATAAACAGTGAGCATACAGATCAAAGTCAATTCCCTAATAAATAAAACTTCAAATTTAAGTTCTACACACTAGGCAGGATTAAAATCAAACACTGTCTTACACCAATCTTCCACACAGAGGCAAGGCTTTCTTCTTCCCACCTTGGAACTGCTTTTCCAATTCAGTCTCTGCTCCTAAGGTGTTTCCAGATGTTATACTGAGGGAGAGTGAGGCCATTTGTCAGTTCCCCCTTTTATAGATTCTTCCACGTGGAGGAAATGTCTTTCATCCAAGCTTAGCCCCTAGAACAGTTTGTAGGAAAATACAGACACAAGATGGAGTCCAACATCTCATGTTCTAGTCACATGCCCTTGCATGCTTCAAAGAGTCATAGCAGCCATTATTCATGTACTGGCTGAAACAGACATGGGTGAGGATAAGATATTCCCATGGCCCACTATATGCTGATGAGCCATTACCTTGAATTTGCAGTGTGCAGATGTAAACTAACTTGTGGGAGTTACTCAGGAGCAAGCACATTTGAACCACAGATGCGTAGTAACTTATTGATAACTTATCTGAAGTTATTATTTGTAACTTCAGATTCAAGAATGCTGCATGCATAGAAACAGGATTGTCATATGCACCAAACCATAACGTTTCCATCGAAATCTCACATAACATCTTGTACAAGATGTATCATAATCATATCACTATGAATATGGGGTATAGAGTGTTATTTTGGGGCACAGAGTGTAACACCATCCGCTGCAGTTTCAAAGCTTTCTACAGTGTGTCCAGTAGGAACCTTCTAATAATAAGTTCTGGGAGTGTAGAAGAGAACTCGTTGTCTGGCTGCTGCTAACATAAATAGACATCTATCAGGGATGATCTAGATGGTGCTTGGTCCTAATGTAAGGGTAGGGGACTGGACTCGATGATCTCTCAAGGTCCCTTTCCGTTCTAGTGTCCTATGATTCTATATATTCAGGCAGATTGGGAGTTAGAAAAGAAAAGCATTTGGTCTGCAAGAGAAGCTATGTCTACACTGCAGGCTTCCTGCACAAGAAAGCTCTGATAGCCTTTCACAGACTGGCCAACAGAGCACCTGTGCTTTTTCCCATAGGGGTTTCTTGTGCAAAAAACCCCTGTTATCCGTCCACACTTTCTTTTAGTGAAAGAGCTCTTGTGTAAAAAGGCTTATTCCTCATAGAAAGAAGAACTTTTGTGCAAAAAGCCCTGTCTTCTAACAATCTACTGTACTTTTTCTTGTGCAAAAACACGCTTGTAGTGTGGACACTCCGTGAATTTTTGTGCTAAAACAGCCGTTTTTGCACAAAAATTCTGCAGTGCAGATGTAGCCAGATAGTCCTATTTGTTGAGAAGGGCTCAGACCATCATACCCTAGGGCAGATGTAAAACCAGGAGGGGAAGGGCTTTACTTCAGTGGAAATTGTATTTAATTTGGACAGTTCAGTTTCTGAAACAGAGCTGTTACTTTAATGGGTACCTGCTTGGACAATATCCGTGGGAAGTAAATGTTATCACAGAATTACCAAGAAAGCATCCTCTTGAAACTTACTTCTGCGAGCTCAGTGAATGAAATTAGAATGTGTGTATTTTCTATGGACTCCCAGTTTGGTCATGTCTGACTGTACCTGCTCTTCTCCAGTTCACAGCCTGCTCCAACTGGCCCTCTCTGCCCACAGAGAAAGAAGGAAAAGGGGGTGGGGGGGAACTAATGAACAAAAATCTCTGTTGTTCTTATTTTAAATGCAGCAAAACGTGCCCAGCCCCAGCTGTTGAAGCCAAAAAGTTATTGTCTCTTATTTGGTGAATGTTATATGTTAAATTTCCCCCTTCATGGTTAGAGATGTACAGTCATTTGCACTTACCCTAACTAGCACCTTTATCATCATTTCTGATTCTAATTCCTGTTCCCGCCTTCCTGTGGATCCTTTTGAAAGTCCCCAGAAGTTGCTGCACATCCAGTCAGTTGATTAGTGTGTGCCTGATGAGCCTTTTGTTTCTATTCTGCTCTCTTCTCATGCCCTTTTCCAATCCCATAGACATTAACTTCCCCCCTCTACCCTTACTGGACATTCCTGCATTAGAAATCAGAAGTTCTACTGACCTCCTCTTTGCAGGAGGCTCCTTGACAGATCCAAGACAGATCACTTGAGTCTGTAACTTTAGCAAACCTCTCCCTCTCCCCACTGTAGACAGTGGGGATGTTAACTCCTAAATGGAGTAAAGTGCCAGTTTCTCCTCCTGCAGAAGCATAACGAGGAGGGAGGAGTTATGAGGCAGAGGTGAAGGGGAGCCAGTACCAGCCAGTACAGCATACAGGTAAGAAATGGCCACTAGTACCAGCCCATATACAACTCACATAGAAGCACTGCCATGGAAGCACTTAAAGTTACTGTTTCTTTTGCAGCCCCCGGCTGGACCCTGCCCTCCACCATCAGCATCCCTGTTGGTAGGGCCCTTAAAGCGTTGCCTCAGCAGCATTGTTATGTCATTGCTGCTTCCCCCAGATAGTGCTTTAAGGACCCTACTGGGGGGGGGGGGGGGGGAAGAAGAGCAGTTGCTGCAGGGCCCAGTGACTTAAAAGGGCTTAAAAGCTATGACTATAGCAGTGGCTGGAGCTCAGGCCCATTAAATGCAGGGCTGAAAAGCTGGCTGGGGGAGGTTGCCCCTTCCCTTCTCCTTCTGCCCTAGGCCCTGCCCCTCCAATGATAAGATGTTTTTACCTATTTTCACCCCTGAGAGGAGATGAATTTTCTTGTGAGATGCCATTAT
Source organism: Pelochelys cantorii (assembly GCA_032595735.1). NCBI lineage: Eukaryota > Metazoa > Chordata > Testudines > Trionychidae > Pelochelys > Pelochelys cantorii. The sequence continues at coordinate 12,018,660 of CM064342.1, read as the reverse complement.
TTAGCCAAACTATTACATTGCACAAACTGCATGACGTGACTTCTATTGAGGGTTCCCCACAGCCTAAACTGGGAAATGCGAAGGCAACGATTTAACCCCGATTTATTTCTGCGATGTTCATGGTTTTAAAAAATAAATCTGACTCTGTTCTTGCCCAGAGGCTAGAGCTCGGCTCCAGGGTCTCTTGGTCAGGGGCTGCCAGCAGTATGGCAGCACGCCGGAGAGCTCTCCAGGGTCACACACTTTCCAGGGGGCTCCACATTTTAGCTGGATCCTGTTCTCTTGTTGTGCCAAACCAGGCATGTCCTGTGGAGACTAAAGCATCTCCTGTACAGAGCGCCATTAGCCGCAGAGTCAGGACCCAGCTCCATGAGCCCACCTCCCCTCTGCTTGCTGCTACACAGCCCTTATCACTGGCCATCTCTTATATGACAGACTCTGGTCACGGCCACAAAGCCTTTCACAGGAGGAGGTCTGAGTGCTGTCAGGATGAGGGAGGAATAGGCCCGTCCTCAGGTCAGAAGGGCTGGGAGGAGGGATAACTGCATTGTCCTGTCTCTGTGAGGAGGGTGTGCCCTGTGGGACAGTCTGTACAATTCCTGTGTGGGGCCCTGACGCAAGGGAGGCAAAATCTGTGCTTGGAAGTGCGTTTGAGAAACAGGCCCCAGCCAGGTCCCTTGCCAAGGGAGAGTTGACAGAGTGTTTTAACAGCCTGTAGATGAGGAACACATACCTGCTCCCAACCCCCTCCCTCCTAAGTACTGTCTGGTTAAAAGCCCTGCAGTGTAGGGAGCCTTCTGAGGGGACAGCGAGGGGGTGACTTTTACTTCACAGATGGCAGGAAATTTGGTTTCTGGGTTGATTGGGAACAATTGGTTTCCATGCACCTTCCCACCTCTGACAGCCTCACTCATTACACAAAACAATGTGACAGGTTCCCTTGCAAATGGAAGGTTTGTGTCTCACTTCCCCATCAGGCTGGCTCACTGTGATGCTCATTAATACTGTTCTGCCACAGCTGACAGTAATAATCAGCCTCATCCTGCACTTGGATTCCAGTGATGGTTAATGTGGCCTGGCTAGCAGAGCTGGTCCCAGAGAATCTTTCCGGGATTCCTGATGGTCTGCTTCTACTGTCATGTAAAATTAGTAGGGGGGCACTGCCAGGTTTCTGTTGGTACCACTGCACATTCCCACTGCCAATACTGTTCCCTGTGCAGGTGAGTTGAGCATTTTGCCCTGGAGACACAGACATTGAAGACGGCTGAGTCAGCATGTACTGGGCGAGAGAACCTGAGATAGGAGGAGAAAACACATGAATAAAATGATTCAGCTACATTGTCTTTATCCCCAGTCAACATGAACAGTAGGCAGCGAGGGGGGGAAAGCAAACACCATGTATCACCTGAGCAGTAAGTGAGCAGCATGAGGAGCAGAGGGGCCCAGGCCATGGTGGATCCAGACGAGCTCCTGAGGCAAACAGGTCTATGTCTGGGACCCTCCGATTCTCTGTTAAACCTTCAGAACTGGAGAACGGCCCCTTCATGCAAATCAGCTCCCTGCTCACTGGCTGCTCAAGCATCTGCATTTACTCAAATGAGAGAGGCAGACACAGGGGACAGTCTCCTGCAGATGTGGGCTGTGCCCACAAAAGCTCATGGTACCATCTACATGTTTTGTTAGTCTCTAAGGGTATGTCTACACAGCAAAGTTATTTTGAAATAACAGCTGTTATTTCAGAATAACTTCATTAGTGTCTACACAGCCAAACCACTATTTTGAAATTAATTCAAAATAACAGAGCACTTCTTTCGAATTTGGTAAACCTCATTCCACAAAGAATAACACCAAATTCGAAATAGCTATTTTGAAATAAGTGCTGTGTAGATACTTATTTCAAAATAGGGGGCCTCCAGCTTTCCCAGGGTTCCCTGGTGGCCATTCCAGCCTCAACCAAGAACACACCTCTCCCTTCCCCATCCCCGGAGCCCTTAAAGAGGTTGACTCTGGCCACAGTGTCTGTGCCAGCTCCAAGCCTGCCAGCCCAGAGCCAGTAGTCACTGCCCCTGACCTAGTGGCCCCAAAACATGAGCCAGCAAGTCACTGGCAGCCAGCCCTCCACTGCTCCCCAGGAGCAGTCTGCCAGCTCCCAGGAGGCTGCCAGGGCCTGGAGAAGGTAGGCGCCTTCCTGGTCCAGGGTGGAGATCATGGACCTTATTCAGGTTTCAGGGGTATGCCCCCAACATCCATGATCTCTGTACTAGACAGAGGAACACGGCTGTCTATGGCTGGATAGCTGACAGCCTGGCCACCAAAGGCCACATGGGAACCCAGGAGCAGGTGCGCATGAAAATCAAGTTGGTCTGGAGAGACCTCCAACACTGAGCCCTGAGCTTCCCCTGCCCCTTCTTTACCTTGCTTCCCCCTTCCAGCTCCCTCCTCCCAGGTTTCCTCCTCCCCTCTCTCACCCTCTCTTCTCCCCTATCCCACCTCCTTTCCCCAGTCTCATCAGAGTTTCATCCCCCCGCCCCGTTTTGTTAAATAAAGAAAGTTTGTGTTCATGAAAATACATGTATTTTATTTGACATCAGGAAGGGGGGTTAGGGAGGGGTAAGAGGAGGAATGATGCACAAGCCCCCAGTGGGGAAGACCAGGGAGGCTCTTAGTGCTCCTCAGGGTGGAAGCTCTCCTGCAGGGCCTCCTGGATATTGACAGCCTCCCGGATGGACCTCCCAGAAGGCAGCCTGCAGAAAGTGCAGCCAGGCTCACAGCAACGTGTCCATGAGAAGCACCAGAGTGCCCAGGGGCAGCTCTGGCTCCATGTTGCAGAGTGCTGTGATGTCCCGAGTGAGGGCAACCAGAGCACGCAGAGACAAAATGCTTTACTCTCCCTCATCGAAGTAGGCAAGCAACCAGGGAAACCTGAGAACGGCTGTCTGGGGGGGGTCCCTTTAAGCACAGGCCTCAGCTAGCCTCAGGCAGCAGCCACACAAAGTAACTCCTGACCTGATGCCCTGCCGGACATGGTTCTGGCCGGCCTTAAATGCGATTCAACGTCTACTCCATGAGGACGTGCTATTTCAAAATAGCAAAACGCTATTTTGAAATGCATTTTGTGTGTAAACATGTTATTTCGAAATAACTTATTTCAAATTAACTATTTCAAAATAAGATATTTCGAAATAACTTTGTAGTGTAGACATACCCTGCAGTGCTACTAGACAATTTGTTATGTTTTAAGTTTTTCTAATTCTTCTCTGTTTTTCACCAGTGCAAATCCTAGGCAACTCCGCAGAAGTTCATGCAGCCCAAGTATTGCACAAATGGTTTAAGTGAAATGAGACTCAGGGTCCCCTGTCAAAATTCAAACATTTAACAAAGCAGGAATATTAGCCAGAGACAAAGATGCCCTGTTCAGCCATTGAAACATACAGAGCCCGTTGTTCATAGCCAGAAAAGGATCCTTTACACATTAAGGTTAGAAATACCATATTCCCATAATCACTGCACTAGAGTGCCATTATATACCTATCATAGAATCATAGAGCTGAAAGAGACCTCCAGAGGTCATCAAGTCCAGCCCCCTGCTCTAGGCAGGACCAATCCCAACTAGATCAACCTAGTCAGGGCTTTGTCAAGCCCAGACATAAACACCTCTAGGGATGGAGACTCCACTACTTCCCTAGGTAACCCATTCCAGTGCTTCACCACTCTCTTAGTAAAATAGTTTTTCCTAATATCCAATCTGGACCTCTCCCACCATGACTTAAGACCATTGCTCCTTGTTCTGCCATCCGTCACTACTGAGAACAGCCTTTCTTCATCCTCTTTGGAACCTCCCTTCAGGAAGTTGAAGGCTGCTATCATATCCCCCCTCACTCTTCGCTTCTGCAAACTAAACAGACCCAGCTCCCTCAGCCTTTCCTCATAAGTCATATGCTCCAGCCCCCTAATCATTTTGGTTGCCCTCCGCTGGACCCTCTCCAATGCGTCCACATCCTTTTTGTAGTGGGGGGCCCAGAACTGGACACAATACTCCAGATGTGGCCTCACCAGAGCCGAATAAAGGGGAATAATGACATCTCTGGATCTGCTGGCAATGATCCTCTTAATGCAACCTAATATGCCATTAGCCTTCTTGGCTACAAGGGCACACTGTTGACTCATATCCAGCTTCTCATCCACTGTAACCCCCAGGTCCTTTTCTGCAGAACTATTACTTAGCTGGTTGGTCCCCAGCCTGTAACAATGCTTGGGATTCTTCCGTCCCAAATGCAGGACTCTGCACTTGTCCTTGTTGAACCTCATCAGATTTCTTGCGGCCCAATCCTCCTATTTGTCTAAGTCACTGTGGACTCTATCCCTGCCCTCCAGCATATCTACCTCTCTCCCTAGCTTTGTCATCTGCAAACTTGCTGAGGGTGCAATCCATCCCCTCATCCAGGTCATTAATAAAGATATTGAACAAAACCGGTCCTAGAACCGAACCTTGGGGCACTCTGCTAGAAACCGACCGCCATCCTGACATCGAGCCGTTGATCACTACCCACTGGGCCCGGCCTTCTAGCCAGCTTTCTATCCATCTTACCGTCCATTTATCCAATCTACATTCCCTTAACTTGCTGGCAAGAATATTGTGGGAGACCGTATCAAAAGCCTTGCTAAAGTCAAGGTATATCACATCCACTGACTTTCCCATGTCCACAGAGTCAGTTACCTCATCATAGAAGCTAATCAGATTGGTCAGGCATGACTTGCCCTTTGTGAATCCATGCTGACTATTCCTAATCACTTTCCTCTCCTCCAAGTGCCTCAGAATGGATTCCTTAAGGATCCCTTCCATGATTTTTCCAGGAACCGAGGTAAGACTGACCGGCTTATAGTTCCCTGGATCATCCTTCTTGCCTTTTTTGAAGATGGGCACTACATTTGCCTTTTTCCAATCATCCAGGATCTCTCCCGATCTCCACAACTTTTCAAAGATAATGGCCAAAGGCTCCTCAATGACATTTGCCAACTCCCTCAGTACCCTCGGATGCATTAAGTCTGGACCCAGGGATTTGTGTACATTTAGCTTTTCTAAATGGTTCCTAACCTGTTCTTTACCCACCAAGGACTGTTGATCTTCATCCCATCTTGCATCACTTAGCACATTAGTCTGGGAGCCCACCTTGTCCGTGAATACAGAGGCAAAGAAAGCATTGAGTACTTCAGCTTTCCCCACATCTGTCACTAGGCTAATTCCTTCATCCAGTAGGGGCCCACACACCCTTTCTGATCACCTTCTTGTTAACATGCCTGTAGAAACCTTTCTTGTTATCCTTCACATCCTTAGCCAGTCACAATTCCATTTGCGCTTTCGCCTTCCTGATAACCCCCCGGCATTCTCGAGCTATACATTTAAACCCCTCCCTGGTCATTTGTCCAAGCTTCCACTTTTTGTAAGCTTCCTTTTTGTGCTTAAGTTCACCAAGGATTTCCCCTGTAAGCCAATCTGGTCTCCTACCATGTTTGCTTCTCTTGCTACGCATTGGGATGGTTTATTTCTGTGCCTTCAATAAGGCTTCTTTAAAATACTGCCAGCTGTCCCGGACTCCTTTCCCCTTCATGTTAGCATCCCAGGGGATTCTGCCCATCAGGTCTCTGAGGGAGTCAAAATCTGCTTTTCTGAAGTCCAAGGTGTGTATTTTACTACTCTCTATTCCCATAATCACTGCACTGGAGTGCCATTATATACCTACTTACCATCCACTTCACCTTGCAAATTCTTCTGTGGTGTTACCTCTGGAAGCTCATGATCTAATTATATGGGAGGAAAATACACAATGATCTGTTTTTGGATATTTATACATAGGGGAGTTCTGGCTGCAAAGGGCAGTGTCTGACAGAGACCTACACATTAAGGCTTAGTTTACACATGAGTTTAGGTCAAACTTATCTGCATTAGGTTAATTTTCCAAACAATGAGTTCACACCACTATGCTTGTGGCAGGGTTTGCGTGTTTGGTTATTTGTAGTTTATTAATTTTCTTCTGTTAGCTGCTGGGTTGATTTTAGTTTAATGTTGATTTGTGTCAGAAGATTAGTTTTTAGTCTTTTTTTTTTCTGATTAGTTGGGTTTTGTGAGATAGAAGGAGCATGTTGTGTCATTTGTACTGTAAAAAGGTCTTCATAATACCTCACATGGACATTGGGAAACTGAAATCATTGATGACTGCACAGATCTTGACTTTCCTGCTAGGGAAAGTGTTCTGAACTGAAGAACATTATTACTAGGAATATGATTAGCTTTAGGGGGATTACCTGAAACTACCATGATGCAATTTCTTAGCATGGAGGAAAAGCCCAGGTGATCCATTCCCACTTCTGCATCTCAAGGACTTGTATAGGAATGTTTTTTCTCACCTCTTTCAAATGTTAAGATGAACAGTGCCCCCTAGTGATTGAGCTATTCTGCTCATTTCTACTATGTAGAGTAGTCCTGTGGCACCTCAGGCCATGTCTACACTAGGAAACTATTTTGAAATAACTAAATTCAACTTAATTACTCCTGATTTTACAAAATCGAAATAATGTGTCCCCACTACAGGGAAGCCTCAAAATTAGTCCGAGGCAGGGTCCTTCAATGTGGACACGCTACCTCAGCTTAGAGCCCCAGGAAGCACTGGGGAGTAACTAATGTGAATTACTCTGGGGAGTAGTTATTTCAAAACAGCAGCACCTGAGCTACAACTATTTCAAAATTAGTGTTATTCCCTGAGAAAAGCAGAAGTATAGATTTTATAATAAGCAGCCCCTTATTTTGAAATAATGGGCTTGGTAGTATTGATGTTCCACTTATAAATTCAACCTCAAGGGGGGTTATTTCAAAATAAAGCTCTAGTGTAGACAAGGGCTTAGAGACTAGCAAAAATATATATAGTACCATGAGCTTCGGTGGGCACAGCCCACTTCTTCAGATGATGAGCTGGAGAGCAATGACAGAAACCCAGTATTTTATAACAGAAGAAGAAGGAGGAAAAAGATACCTGTCAGTTGTGGGAATGGTGCTAATAGGGTTGCCAGATGCTATCAACAAAAATACTGGACACACTTGACATGACATCACAATCTACATTACATCTTATTTAGAAAATACCGGACATTTATATTTTCTCATTTGTATTTTCTCAATTTGTTTCCCAAACAGAAAGCTCAAATACCGAACTGTCCAGTTCAAAACCGAATACCTGGCAACCCTAGGTGCTAATGAGGCTAATTAGATGGTCTGGAAGTTTCCCATACTTAGCTTTTGATGTAAAAATGAGGTGTTAAATGCAATGAAGACTAGCTTTATAATGTGACATCCATTCAAGTCCAGGGAAACTCTCTCTCAGTAATTGGCTGGTGAAATTCCTTTGTGGAAGAATGGCTACTTTTAAATCCATGACTAAGTGCCCAGCCAGGCTAAAATGTTCCCCGACAAGTTTTTCTGTGTTACCATTGCTGATACCTCACTTGTGTCCGTTAATCCTTTGTCCTAAAGACTGCCCAGTTTGTCCACTATTCATGGCAGAGGGGCATTGCTGGCACTTGGTGGCATAAATAACAGAGAATGTACAGCAGTATGAGCCCCTAACTTTGGGGCTTATGTGGTTAGGTGCTGTGATGGCGTCACTTCTATAAATGTGTGGACAGATGTCACATTATAAAGCCAGTCTTCTCTGCATTTAATTCTTCATTTTTACAACAAAAGCTAAGTATGGGACACTTCCAGACCACTTAATTAGCCTCATTAGTACCATTCCCACTGCTGACTGGTATCTTTGTTCCCCTTCTTTTTCTGTTTAAAATACTGGACTTCTGTTATTCCTCTCCAGCTCATCATCTGAAGAAGAGGGTTCTGCCCACGAAAGCTCATGATGCTATATACATTTTTGTTAGTTTCTCAGGTGCTACAGGACTAATTGTTGCTTTTAAAGTCATAGACTAACATGGCTACACACAGGGCCAGCTCGAGCCATTCATGTGCCCTGGGCCCCGGGAGCGCGGCGCTGCCCCCGAGAGTGAGACACATGCACAGCCCCACCCCCGGGTGCGCGGTGCCCGCCGCCCCTGGGCACCCAGCGCATTCACAGCCCCACCCCGGGCTCGCGGCGCATGTGTGGCCCCACCCCCAGGCACCCAGCGCATGTGTGGCACCACCCCGGGCGCGCAGAGCATGCGCGGTGCTGCCCCCACCCAGCCCGGCAGCCCTGCGCAGTGCTCCCTACAACGGGGTGCCCTGGGCGGTAGCCCGGTCAGCCCGTAGCTTGGGCCAGCTCTGGCTACACAACTGTGACTTTTCTACTATGCAGATTAGCTCTTAACAGGCAAGGGATAAATTGTTGTGGATATGGGAGGGCAAACAGAGCAAGAAAAGCTGTTCTCTTGCAGGCTGGGAAGGAACTGAAATGCAGACAATAGAGACTCTCTGCTGCTATGGGGCTGCTTTACAGACTTGGAGCAGGGTCACTGAAAAGTCTGAAACCTCCAGCCAAATCTGGGTGGGTCACTAGGTTACAGTGAAATCACTGCAGACTCATGGAGCCCAGCCAAAGCCAGCTGGAGCCCAATGGCTGTGACTCAGAGTCACTTTGAGAGTTTGGGAGTTCACATGACACCGAACCACAGAGGAAAAGGTTGGAACAGCCTGACGCTGGCAGCATCAGACCCAGCATACACCTAACTGAGTCCCTGTGCAGGGAGTGTCATGAAGACAGGTCCCTCTCATATCAACAGACCATGTCACAGCTGGATTCCACACTGCAGCGGCAGATATAGGGCAGGGCGAGCAGGGTGGCTGCCCTGGGCCCCGTGCTTCAATAGGCCCCGCACCAGTGCTGGTGTTTTTTAGAGGAGCGGACTGGCCCGGCGGGATACCAGGAATTTCCCGGTGAGCCGTCCGCCGAAGGGCCGGCCGAAGGGCTGGCTGGGGCCTGCTGGAGGAGGAGGGGGATTTGTGACAGAGCGCCGCAGCCCCGCACTTTAAATTCCACGGCACCAGCCAGTATGGGGCACTGTAAGGCCGAGGGAGCGCATGCGCAGCGTGCTCAAATGCCGCACAACAGCTGGGAGGGGAGACGCCAGGGCATGGTGTGATGTCACGGCCCAGGACTTTAAAACCACGCGGCCCAGCGGTGCACCACATGGTCCAGCACGTGGGTCCGCAAACTGGAAGGCAGAAGGTGGGCTCGGGCTTGGGCTTGGGCTTGGGGGGATGGCACCAAGGAACCGCGTGGAGGAGAGACAAATGCCAGGGGGCCAAGTGGAGACAATGAGGAAAAGGGCAGGAGGGGAGGTGTCAGTGGGAGGGGGCACAGGGTGATGCTGGGAGAGGAGAGCGTAAGGGCATTGGGGGCTGGAGGGAGAGGAGCTGGGATAAGGCTTGAAAGAAGGGGTGGACATGAGGAAGGTGGGGATGGAGCAAGTCATGTGTGAGGACTCAGAGAGGCATGAGGGAACGGGGCAGAGGGTGGTGAGGGGGTGGGCATCAGGGAAAAAGAGGGCAAAGGGGGCAGGGGCAGTGAGGGAAGGGGGGAGGCACCAGGAGGGTGCAGGGGTAAGGGAACGGACAGGCGCCAGGGGATTCTGGAGGTGAAGCAGAAGGGCAGGCACCTGCAGGGGAGGGACCAGCACCAGAGGAGAGAGGCAGGGCACGTGTGTAGAGGGAGGTGTTAGAAGAGGGGATGAAGAGGGGTAGCTCACATAATCAGAGTGGGGCTACTGGAGGAGTGGGCACTCTAAATTGAAACTAATAAAGAATTACTTAAGATCTATGAGCCAGGAGTGTTTTGTAGGTCTTTTGATTATATTGATTGAAAACGACCTATGTAAAGAAATGGACTTTAATGACATAATTGAAGAATGTGCTGCCAGAAGAGCTAGACAGCTATAATAGACTTAAATACAATGAAAATTTTTAATTATTCATGCAGAATTTTGTTTAAGAATGAATTACAATATAATTAAAATAAAATTATCCAACTAAATTACGTTTCTATCAAATTTACTGAATTCACATTTAGTATGAAAATAGCCTTCAATTTGCACATTTGATCCCTTTTTTCTATTTTTTCTCCAAAGGGGGGCCCTGCGAAATTGTGCTGCCCTGGGCCCCGCAAAACTCTTATCCGCCCCTGCCACACTGCATCCAGTGTAGCTGCCTGTTCAGGTGCAACTATGTAGCACTTTAAAGACTAACAATATGGTTTAATAGGTGATGAGCTTTCGTGGGCCAGACCCACTTCCAGCTGGCCCTCGAAAGCTCATCACCTATTAAACCATCTTGTTAGTCTTTAAAGTGCTACATAGTTTTTCCTTTTGTTTTAGCAAGATCAGACTAACACGGCTACCTCTCTATTACTGTTCAGGTGCAGGCAGGGGAGGATGTGATCTGCTCAGGGAATGTTTCCATCACACCTCACTATTGGGTATGTTACTATGAGACACTGCCCTGCTGCCATATACCCCACAGCACAGTTAGGGTATGTCTAGACTACATGCCTCTGCCGGCAGAGGCATGTAAATTAGACTACCCGACATAGTCAATGAAGAGAGGATTTAAATATCCCCCGCTTCATTAAAATAAAAATGGCCACTGCGCTGTGCCGGCTCAGCTGATCGTCGGCACAACGCAGCAGTCAAGACGCGGATCGGTCAACGAGGAAACCCTTTGCCGACCAATCCCTTATGCCTTGTGAAACGAGGTTTACAGGATCGGTTGGCAAAGGCTTTCCTTGCCGACCGATCCATGTCTTGACTGCCGCATTGTGCCGAAGATCAGCTTAGCCGGCACAGCGCAACGGCCATTTTTATTTTAACGAAGCATTGACTAGTCTAATTTACATACCTCTGCCAGCAGAGGCATGTAGTTTAGACATACCCTAATAGTCGGCCTGCACATTAAACACTAATTATTGCTGAAGCTTTCGTAGGACCCAGAGAATTGCTCGATGACCCCAGGACCACTGCTCATGCTGCTATAACAGAGCAGGTATTGTGGATCTGGTCGTAGCTCTGTGTAACTGGGGCAATGGCCTTGCTACAGAGGAGAACTTTCCTGGCTCTATGCTATCCAGATGAAATGAACCAGAGAAAGGCTCTTGGCCATTTGCTCCTAGTCTAAAGCAGTTAGTGGTAGATCTGCAACAGAGGGAGCTATAAGCTGCTCCCTGTACAGAGACCCAGCAAAGAGCATCAAGGGACATCGCCCCCAGAGACAGTGAATGGGGAGTGGGTGGAGCAGTGCCCCCTGCTAATGGCAGAGCCTGATGGCTTAAATTCTTAAGAGAGAACAAACTTTGTATCATCTGCTTCAGGCAGAAATCAAACTGTGCAGCTCCTAGGCTGGAGGTTTTTGTCTCACTTCCCCCCCTGGCTGGATCACTGTGTGAGCACTGCCAGTCCATACTATACAGTAATAGTCAGCCTCGTCCTCTGCCTGCACACCGGTGATGGTCAGGGCAGCGTCGTTAGTGGATATGGCCCCTGAGAACCGGGCAGGGATCCCGGAGGGTCTGTTATTCGTGTTGTATATAAGCAACCGAGGAGCTGAGCCAGGTTTCTGCTGGAACCAGCCAGGATAGTTGCCGGTGGTGATGGCTCCAGTGCTCAGGCTGCAGGACAGCGTGACGGCCCCTCCTGGGGTCACTGACATCGAGGGCTCCTGAGTCACCACAGGCTGTGACCTGACCCCTGAAAGCAACGGTACAAACAAACTCAGCACAAGGACTCCAGCTCCTCACAGACAAACCCCATGTTCTGTCAGTACAGACAACAATCCCCTCACCTGAGCAGTAAGTGAGCAGGGCGAGGAGCAGAGGGGCCCAGGCCATGGTGGGAATCCAGATGAACTTGACTTCCTGAGGTAAATGTATCTGCAGCTGGGACCCTCCGTTTCTCTCTTAAACCCGCGGCACTGGAGAATGGCCCCTTTATGCAAATCTGCCCCATGCTCATTTTCAGAATCTAAATCCTGAATTTGAACAAGTACAGAGATGCTCATGTGTCAAATTTAGCCTCAAATTAGGCTTTTCCCCATCATAAGATTTTTTAAAGTAATCCCCATAAAATTATTCATTTTCCATTATTATTTTAAGTTTGAATTTGAAACAGGTTTTTGCTACTATTATTTTTATAAGGGATCCTTACATTCGCCTTGAACAATATTTAACACAATCAGATGGTGCTATCACAGAATGACACATTCTCTCTAGCTGCCAGCGTAGGGAGCCAGACCTCGGAGAGATGTTCATTTTGAGTGATGGGGAATCACATGTTTACAAACTATGCATGTAGCAGAGTGAATCTGGCCACACTACTTTGTCTTAGTTGTAGCTGCTGCCCAAAGACTCTGTGCATGGAGGGACACATAGATATTACATGGAACAAACACTGTGTAATGACTGTTATCTGGATAGGGGTGAGGAACCTATTTTTTGGGGCGGGGCACTGACCCACAGAAAAATCAGTCAGGGGCTGCACACACGTGAGAAGAGAAAAAAATGAACAAACTCTCACTGAGGTGGAGAAGCTGAAAGACACTCCGAATATTTCCTGCACACACCAGATCCTAGGGAGCCCCAGCCTAGTAGATTCTGTGTGCTCCAGACCCCTGTTGGGGTGTCTTGGGGTGCAAGAGCACCAGCACGGGCTCCACAATGCTGGGGGTGAGCCCTGAGCCTCAGGGGCCGGATCCAGGCAAGCCAGGGGCCACATCCAGCTCCTGGGTCTGAGGTTCCCCATCCCGATCTAGATTATCACCAGTGAGCTAAAGCAGGAGCTGCTATATCTTGAGCTAAAGGACAGATTTTAAAGGTGCTGAGCTATACCTTTAGGCAACTAAGCACCTTTACAAGTCAAATCCTAAGTCCTCTGCTTGGTGGCTGTGCCCTGTTTTGGACAGGCGGTTCAGGGTGAACCACACGGAATGGCGGGTAACAGCAACAACACCTCCTTATGGCTCTTTGTCAATTGCTTTTCTAGCTACTCCCCTGTCCTCTTTGACTCTCACAGTGAAAGAGAAACAAACTTGGATGACTGCCCAGGAGTCAGGCAGCTGGAAGGAGATGTCAGTTAGATGTGGGTACAGCTAGCAGTGCTCTGCTCTGAAGGGGTGTGTCTAGACTACAGGGTTTTGTCGACAAAAGTGGACTTTTGTTGACAAAACTATACCTGCGTCTACACTGCCACTGAGCAGGGTTGGCTTTAACAAGCACGGGGCCCGATTCCAGGGGTGGGGCCGTGCATGCACGGCTCCCCGGGCACGGCACTGTGCATGCATCACGCACCCGGGGCCCCGTGCATGCATCGTGTGCCCGGGGCACTGCGCGTGCGTTGCGCACTGCGCGTGTGTTGCACACCTGGGAGCGGGGCCCCCTTAGGCACGGGGCCCCATTCCGGGGAATCGGCCAAATCAGCCTAAAGCCGGCCCTGCCACTGAGTTCTGTTGACATAACGTCAACAGAACTCAGCAGTTTTGTCGACGGCTGTAAACCTCATTCTACGAGGAATAACGCCTTTTGTTGACAGAGTTCTGTCGACAGAAGGCGTTATTGCATCTACACTGTCCTTTGTGTCTACACTGTCATGTCGACAAAGTGGCTTGCTTTGTCAACAGAACTGGATGTAGTCTAGATGCTCTTTGTCGACAGAAGCTTTGTCGACAGTATCAGTCGACAAAACTTCTGTCAACAAAAGCCTGTAGTCTAGACGTACCCAACTTGTCCTTTAATCTGTGAAGCGCCATTAGGGGGATGCAGGAAGGAGGTCTGGGCAGCATGTCTGACCATGTATTGAACCATGAACATGCTTTGCATTGCTGTGCACACAGGTATGTTATAACACGCACACATGGAGAAGGGTCACTGCTGACAACACTGCAATGCCACAGGGTCAGCTCTTCCATGTGCCCCACATGCTGTGACGTGCTCTGTAAACACAATGACAACTAACTCATTTCCCTCCTTCCAATCCTCTTTCCAGCTCTCGTGTACCATGATTCCTACAAATAAATTGAGAGCAGTGAGGGGAAAGGTGAACTGAACTGAAACCCTTCTTACCTGTTCCACCCATCCTGCCTGCAGGCTCGTGGCCCAGCCAGCACCTTCCCATGTCTGCTTGTTCCCAGGATGAGGGAGTAGCAAGGCTCTCCATGGACACCCATGCCCCTGCAGAAAAGTGCCTGCTGTCTAGGCAGCAGATGGCCTTGCTTGAAGCACATCACCATTGTCTGAACCGACGTCTTCAGTGTTGGCTCAGAGATGAGGGCTCGGCCTCATGCACAGTGTGTCCTGCGATGACTGCCCTTGTTGCTTTTCTTCACAGCTGAGCCAGCTGTGAGCATGGTATGTCCAACACCTCCCATGCCATCTTCCTGACCCCGTGAGAGCCACAGGCACAGGCGACCCTATGAGGGCCTGGTGTAGGAACACCTCAAGTGCCTCCAATCCCTAAACAGAAGCTTTGAGGAGGAGCACCAGGAACACTAGGCTGACTGGGAGCTGAGGCAGACAATGTGGGAGCAGCTGTCATGCCAGCAAGAGGCCTTGTGCTCCTTGATCCCCACCACCATGGAGTACCCTGGACATGGCTATCGAGTGGTCCACCAGCCACACTGTGCATCCAGACCCCCCAACTCCCAGCACCTACACTCACCCCCACCCCCTCAACTCCCTGCTCAAGTCCCTGCACCCACCCACCCCAACTTCCAACACCTGTACCTGCCCTCTGGCATCTCCTCCAAGCCCTCCAGGGGCTGCCAAGGCCCACAAACATATGGCAATGGGACCTCCCAGGCAGCCGAAGCATTCTGAGGTACTCGAGGAAGGTGCCAGTCCCAGCCCCATCCCTGAGACCCTCCTTTTTCCCCCTCCCTGCTCTCAGGTTCTTTCTCCAGTCCCTCGCCTGTTATATATTCCCCAAATAAAAATAGCAGAGTTTTGTTTTCAAACAAACAAGGCTTCTTTATTTTGAGGGAGAGGAGAAAGTGAAAGAAGAGGGCAGGGGAAGGGAGGGAGGGGAAGAAAGACACACAGGGGCAATGATCCACACTGAATGGAGGGCAACAGCTAAACACAGTAACGCCAAGGTTCCCTCTATTCTTTTCCAAACATGTGTGGATTTTTTTTCATCCACGTGCGGAATAAATTTTGACATGCTCCCAGAGATGTTCATGTGCACCATCAATAGAAACCAAAAACCTGGCTGTGGACACTCTGCTCACGAGTGGGGCAGCATTGGAATCTTTCCTACGTGGCTCCACACATGCCCGGCTTACAGGGAACACTGTGTATAATCCTCAGTTACTTGCTTTTCTAGCTGCTTGCCGGTCCTACTTGCCCTTCACAATGAGAGACAAACAAACTTGGAGCATCGCCTCCCAGTCAGACACACTGGGCCAAACCTAGCAAGAGGGTGGAAGGGGTGTCATGTACAGAGAGGTACAGCTCGTGGTGCTCAGCTCTGAATTTTTTAGCCTTTATTCTGTGAGGGGCCATCACTGGGCTGGAGGGAGGTTTGGGAAGCACGTCTGACCATGTGGAAAACAGTGGAAGAGCTTTGCACTCCTGTGCATACAGACATGTTATAACACATGCACACGAAGAGGAGTCACTGCCACCAGGGCCAGCTTCCTCGCTGTGCTCCTCTCTCTTGGACACACATCCTGTAAACACACCTATAACAAACTCATTTCCCTCCTTCCAAATTTCCTTTGCTATGATGCCTACGAACAAACTGTCAGCAGTGAGGCCATGGAATAGCTGAAGGCCCCTGCTCCTCCACAGGCTACTCTGTCACCACCTGTTGGATCTGGTCTTACACTTAGATTGGAGGCTTCTTAGCAGGGACCGTCTTTGTGTTCTGTGTTTGTACAGAGCCCAACACAATAAGGGCCTGGATGTGACCGGGTCTACCCCAGGCTACAGTAACACAGATGTGTAATAATAACAGTGATGCAGCCTGCGGTGAAGGCCTTCCCTGACACTTGCAGAGAAGTTCAGCATGAAATGGAATGTCAGTTACATTATATAAAATGGAAAAACACTTTGCCAATAATACCATGCAATTCTCTTCGGAAGTGCTCCTAAACCTACAACCTAAACCAGTTCCTTGGGTGCCTCGGACATCCTGTCACTTCCTCCCCATCATTCAGTCTGGATGAGGGATCTGAAAGGACCCAGCTCATCAAACCCCACGGACTGTGCACCAGATTCTTAGGCACAAATTTGTATTGAACAGCTTCCCTATGGCAACAGAAACAATTCACACTGCAAATGAAGGGAGACAGCTCCCCCTGCCGCCTAGTGAGAACTGAACCATATGTCACCCTTGTGCAGAAACATACATTGAAAATCCAGCTGCATTTGAAATCACATATTATTCTCCCGACTCTCTGGAGGGGAAGGAGACATTACCTATAATTTCCAGCTACGTGCAGCTCCGCTTTCACTTTATGCATGTGGCTGGCTTAATTTTCCCCTTCTGTGTAAATATTTTACACTCAGGTAGATCAAGGGCCCAAGCCCTTCCTGTAACACCCCAGGCAAGTACAAGGAAGAATCTGGAGGGGTCTGTGTGTGTGCAGGAAAGGGTTCTTTCTACTCAGCAGGTGTCTCTTGGCGAGGCTTTGGTCTGGGTTAATACCATCATTCACAGGCTCACAGTTTTCAAATGTGGCCTGGATATTGTCTTTTCAAAAGAAACTGACCCACATTTGCTTCATGCGTGAAAGACTCCTTGTAGACCCAGGCACCATGCACTGCCCTTGTTCTGCCCTTGATACTTAGAAGAGGCTTTTCCCTATGCCATGGTATCTAAGGGCATCTGAACCAGGGCTGGCCTTACCATGAGATGAACTGAGGTGGCTGCCTCAGGTGCCAGACTGTGTGGGGGCATCACGAGGACCCAGACTGTAGAAAATTGTGTTTGCTGCTGGTGCATATGTATTCTTTCTGCTCTGAAAGTTAAGTATTACTTAAAATTTTTGATCAAGGCATTTTAAGTTGTTAGTTCTCCTTTATTGGGGTAGGTAGCAGAGCAGTACCATGAGAGGAGTAGAACAGGAAGAGGGCACAATTGAGACCTTTCAAAGTTTTGGCCCAAGCGAGGGAGCGTGGGGGCGTCATTTGAACTCCCCGCCTCAGGTGCCAAAATGTTGTGGGCCAGCCCTGATCTGAACACTGTCCAGTATGGTTCATATCCACATTATTGATGGCTCCCTGTTTGCTGAGGGATAAAGTTAACCCCTGGCTACAGAGAGAGCCAGCTGAACTGGAGTTTATGTACAAGTTCAATACTATGAACTTATGCTTGAATTAAGATTTGAACTGGTTAATGCACTACAAAAAGAAAATTTCCCGGCTTTTGATAGTTACATTTCAACATCAAATGCTGTGAATGGGACTTATCCACCCTGACTTAATCAGCTTCATTAAAACTGGTCTATAATTGACAGGTAACTTCTTTTGCTGTTATATATATCCCAGATTCTGTAATTTTCACTCCAATTCATATGATGAAGTGGGTTTTACCCAGGAAAGCTCATGACCTAATAAATGTGTTAGTCTCTAAGGTGCCACAAGAGTGCCCATTGTTTTTACAGTCACAGAATAATAGGGCTACCACTCATAAGAACATAAGAACATAAGAATGGCCATACTGGGTCAGACCAAAGGTCCATCGAGCCCAGCATCCCATCTGCCGACGGTGGCCAATGCCAGGTGCCCCAGAGAAGGAGAACAGAAGACAATGATCAAGTGATTTATCTCCTGCCATCCATCTCCTGCCCTTGTTATGAAGGCTAGGGCACCATACTTTATCCCTGGCTAATAGCCATTTATGGACCTAACCTGCAAAAATTTATCAAGCTCTTTTTTAAACCCTAATAGAGTCCTGGCCTTCACAGCCTCCTCGGGCAAGGAGTTCCACAGGTTGACTGTGCGCTGTGTGAAGAAAAATTTCCTTTTATTAGTTTTGAACCTACTACCCATCAATTTCATTTGGTGTCCCCTAGTTCTTGTATTATGGGAAAAGGTAAATAATTTTTCTATAATCACTTTCTCCACACCATTCATGATTTTATATACCTCTAAAGTATCTTTAGTGCAGCTATGTTAGTTCGGGTGATACCCACTGCTAACACTTCAGGTGTTACAATAGAAAAGCCAGACAGGGATGGAGCCTCATTGATGAGAACAATGAGTGGTGAAATGGCTTCAAAATGTCCATTCCTTCCTGTGAAAGTCCATCCTACTACTGACTCATGAATGCTGGGATGTTCCACAGTCACGTGATCTGGTCACCTGCTATTAACCCGTCTCTTGCACTGCTGAACTGTTCCACAGGGCTATCAGGGAATCAAAGAATCCCCCATCCTCTGACTGCCCACTGAACCTTACACTCCCTATCAACCACCCTCCCCTCATTGCCCCCTGACCATGGCACCCAGAACACTGGGCAGGCGGAGCTGGAACTGTGCTGGCCAAAACGAGTTTGCATTGAGCCATGCCTCCCAGAGTATCTGCACTGGAGGGGCAATGAGGGGTGCTGATGTTGCAGGGAAGGGGGAAAGAAGGGCACGGGCTGGATAGAAGGCAGCTTGTGGGCTGCTTGCCCCCCTCTGCTCTACAGGATGGGGGCAGGGATGAAGCAGAGCTTAGGGTCACAGCCGCTAAACCACCTGCTTTGGCTGGGATAGACCCAGGCTTTAATACAGGGGAACACTGACTCTGTACCCAGCAGCTGAAGTTTATTTTTAAGGTTCTTCCAGGTTGCCAGCTAGTGGGTAACACAGGGGAACTGGATTAGTGCAGACGTAGCTCTCCAACCAAGGAGTGTGTGGCTGCCTGCCCCCAGTGAGCCCCAGGCAGGGCTGGGTCAATAACACAGGCATCTATAAGGCAGCCGAAGCTGCTCCTAACAAGAATGACTGGAGAGTGTAAGAATGGCTGACATTGTCCCCAAGAGATACAATGGGCAGTGGGGGAGGAACACCTCCTGCGGGCAGCAAGTGGCTAACATTTCTAAGGAGGAGTAATCAGGGTTTCATCTATTGCAGAGTAACCAGACTGTGCAGCCAGTGCAGAACCCAAGGTGGGGGGGATGAAGTCAGGGGAGGTTTTTGTCTCAATTCCCCATTTGGCTGGATCACTGTGCTGAGCACTGCCAGTCCATACAGAACAGTAATAGTCAGCCTCGTCCTCTGCCTGCACACCAGTGATGGTCAGGGCAGCGTTGTTACCAGATATGGCCCCAGAGAACCGGGCAGGGATCCCGGAGGGTCTAGTACTTGTCCCATGTATGAGCATATGAGGAGCTGATCCAGGTTTCTGTTGGAACCAGCCAGGATAGCTGCTGCTGGTGACGGCTCCAGTGCTCAGGCTGCAGGACAGCGTGACGGCCCCTCCTGGGGTCACCGACATCGAGGGCTCCTGAGTCACCACAGGCTGTGACCTGACCCCTGAAAGCAACGGTACAAACAAACTCAGCACAAGGACTCCGGCTCCTCACACACAAACCTCCTCACCTGCAGGTAACCTCCATATTCTGTCAGTGCAGCCAACAACCCCCTCACCTGAGCAGTAAGCAAGCAGGGCGAGGAGCAGGGGGGCCCAGGCCATGATGGATCCAGATGAACTCAACTTACTGAGGTAAATGTATCTGTGGCTGGGACCCTCCTTTTCTCTCTTAAACCCGCGGCACTGGAGAACGGCCCCTTTATGCAAATCTGCTCCCTGTTCATTGGCTGCAGGTATTTTGAAAATCTAACTCCTGAATTTTTACTATCACAGAGAAATGCTCACCTGTCAAATTTTACTTCAAATTTAGACTTTATGTTGAATGTTTAGCAAAGAACAGTAACCTCCATATAATTGTACATTATCAGCTTTTATTTCAAGGTCAAATTGAACTGTTTTTTGCTAGTGTCAATGTAATACGAGAGTGCCTCACATTAACCCATTGCTTGAATAAAATTCAGCAGAAACCGATGGTGCTATCATGCAGACTGACAATTTCTGCCTGGGTAGGGAGCTGGGTGTTGGAGAAATGTTCACTTCTAGTGAAGGAGAATCACAGTTTTAAAAGCTGCACATATAGTGGAATAAATCTGGTCTGAGGCCACGTTTCCACTGGCAAGTTACCCTGCAGTAAATCAGCCCCCAGCGCTGTAACGCCTTAGTACACACTAACTCTGCAGCTGCTGTGCTCCAGGCAAACTCCCTCCACGAGAGGCGCAGACTGAAGAGACTGGTGCCTGCAGGGGTAGGGGTGCTGGGAGGACAACCCAGAGGAACAGGGAAGGAGTATGTGGGGGTAACCCATTTAGTAATGAAAATTTTGGTAGGGACATGGGGGAGCGGTTCACTTCCCAAATGCTACCATCAGTCACCTTTGAGCTTAGAGCTCTCTGTGCAATGGCAATGGGACAACAGACTCGCTGGCCTCCTGGGGAAGGCATGGAGGTTGGGCTCTGTGATGGTTTCACTCCCCTTGTTTTATGAAATTGACTTATGGATATTAATATGCACAACTCAAAGATGCTTTGAACAAAATACCTCATGTAACCTGTCAGTTTTAATGTCACAGTCTGCTGGGTCTGTATATCTTACTTTGGTGTATGTAAAATTCTTGTGTGTAAAGTTAGAAATTCGAGGTAAGGGATAGTTTATGGTTTTAAATGTGCAAATGAAAGCCATCAAGGGTGTTTCCCTCAATGTCAGGGTGATCAGCTATAATCAGCCTCTTTTGTCCTTTAAGTCTAAGTTGTGGATGGTCTTAAGACAACATTGGCACTCCAAACTGGTAAAGTCTGACCAGGTAATTTCCCATGGAAGATAAAAATGTAGAAAGAAAGTATTCTCCCCTAAATGAAAGCTATTTAGGATTACACTGACCATCCATCCCGGATTTTCTGGGACAGTCCCAATTTTTAATCTCCTGTCCCAGTGTTCCCATGAAATGTCCCGAAAAGCCCCAAGACTCCAAAGGCAACTAGAAGCAATTGCATGCTGCTGTTTCCCCTCTCCCTCCCTTGGCTGGGAGAATAGGAGTCAGGGACACTTCCTGCAGGCTTTCCCTGCTGTTCAGGAATCTGCCAATAGGAGTAGCAAGGGGCCATGCTGGTTGGGAATGTGCGAAAGCAAGTAACTTGTGGGAGGGCACCAGGAACCTGCATTTGGCTCAGGTGGGCTGCGGGGATGGGTGTGCGGGACCAGTGCATCTCAGCTGGGCTTCAGGGAGGAGTGGGGCCGGGACCCAGCACTCACCTCAGCTGAGCTGTGGGTGTTGGGAACCGGCACTTAGCTCAGGTGGGCTGTGGGGGGCACTGGGAAGCCCAGTGGGGAGGAGGAAGCAACAAGGGGCCTGAAATGACTTCCCCTTGTCCAGAAAGATCTCTCATCCAGAACCAGTCAGGTCCTTACGGTGATGGACCAGGGAAGTCCAATCCCTACCCCAGTCCTGCACCCTCCCTCCTAGCCAGAAACCTACCCCCAGCCTGCTCCTGCACCCTTCCTCCTTTCCAGACTCTGCACCTTGCCTCCTGGCCAAACACCCTACACCCAGCCTGCTCCTGCACCCTCCCTCCTGGCCAGGAACCCTACCCCCAGTCTACTTCTGAACTCTTCCTCTTGGCCAGAGTTTGCACCCTGCCTCTTGGCCAGACACCCTACCCCCATGCTGCTACTGTTCCACAGTTGCTCCTGCACCCCCATCCTGGCCACACACTGCACCCTCTCTTGCTCCTGCTCCCTCCCCCAGGCCATACACCCTAATCCCAGCCTGCTTCTGCACCCCATCTCCCACCCAGACCTTACAACCTCTCCCCCTTCTGCACCCCACCTCCCACCCAGATCCTGCACCCCATCCCTATCCCACTCACTGGCAGCCCTGTTCCACACACTGAACCCCTCATTTTTGTCCCACCTCAGAAACTAGGGGGGGTCCACAAAATCCAGCAGAAAAGTAAATCTGACCTATGGGAAGACCTGAATCTCAGTCTTCCATGTTGCTTCTGCTCACCCCTTAGGGCTGGACCTCCAGAGGAGTGAGTTATCTCAGTTGGGGGCCACCTCATTAAGGTTTGGGGGGTTGGGAGAAATATTTTTTGCTTCTCACTTGTGTGGTCCCCAAATGATTTTTCTGTAGGTGAGTGGCCACTGACCCAAAAAAGGTTGCCTACCCCTACCATAAATAAAGAAAACATTGAAACCTTTTGTGTTGGACATAAATTAATATTTTACTTAATTTAAAATGAAATTTGATAAACTAACATGAGAGAGTTAAAATGCTTAATCTTTTTAATAATTTAAATTAAACTGTTCTCCCCAGCTGCAGCACTAGCAAAAAGGCTCGGGTGTAATTATGAAATTAACAGTGAGTTTCCATTAGTAACTCGTGGTCCGCGGAAAGGTTTACATTAAGCCAGGTGGTCCATGGGCCAAAAAGGTTGAGAACCACTGAAATAGAGGCATTCGTGGCCTCTCCCCCAGACAGACCTCCCCAGGCTCCCTGCTGCTCGAGAAGAGCCCAAAGAGAGATCAGGTCTGTTACCATGGCAGTGAAATCACCGTGTCACTCCAGTGAGCATAATGGAGGGAGGGTCTAAATGGTACTGGGTCCTGCCATGAGGGCAGGGGATTGGACTTGATAACCTCTCAAGGTCCCTTCCAGTCCTAGTGTTCTTTGATTCTATGATAAGACTCTTTGTGAGTCTTTCTCATCCAAGCAGTTGATTATTTAAACAGCATGTTAAGATGCCATTTGAAAACACTTGGTGTGTCCATAGAGAGGTAGAATGTATCATCTCTCTACAGAGAGGATTTTTATGACTCATGTTTTTAGGTGAACAAGCCCTTTGTGAGCTCTGTGAAGAGGTGAGATGTTTTGACTTCCAGTTTCAAGGGATTTGTCTTTGGACTGCACATTGCCTAGACCTGAATGGAGTTAGCTGTGACAATGCATTTCTGAGTTATTCTGATACACAAAGTGAAACCTGTGCTAAAGACTCCCGCATCCATTGAGAGGAAGTGCTGCTGTCAGAAGTCAATTCAAAGTCTCTCCAAGTTTCCTCAAGGATCACTTCTATCAGGCAGTGGGCCTTTAATTGATTGATCCCTTATATTTTTGAAGAGCGACTAAATGTTAACTGGATCTTCTTGGGTAATGTCAACAGATTGCTTTGGGCCCAATCTTAGCTTAGTTTAAATTGGATCAGGCCCTTTGTAAGCAGGTTGGGAAGTTATTTGGCAATTATTATTAGGTATTATTTACATAATGTAGGCATTGCCATTATGAGATTGACATATACATTTCTCAGTAGCTTTACATATAAAATATCTCAGCCCCATTGATCTCCATGGGAAATGTACCTTTCAAGCAGTGGTGGGGAGGGTTAGTGACATGGTCTTCTCCACCCTGTAATTGTTATGGTTAATTCAGTATTTTCATTATGGCTTGTGGAAATGGAGGACACTTGATACTTTTGTACTTCAAAAAATGCAGTTGCAGTACAGCTCATTAGGGATGTAAATTCCCATTCATCAGAACCTGTTAATGTTAGGTCACACTGGGGCTGCTGCCAGCTCCCAACCCCCTACGTAGTAGCCCCTGTCCACAGCAAGCTGGACTTCCCACGGAGAAAGGCTGCTCTGGAAACTGGCACAGTCCCTGCTTGCAGGGCACTCAGGTTCCCCACAGACAGGGTCTGCTCCAGACAAGAGCAACCTCTGTCTGCAGTGGAGCTGGAGCAGTGGGGTGCTCCAGCCCCCTCTGATTAACAGTTAATTGGAAACGATAAGCATCGTCCGTTAAGAAAACTAAGAAAATTGTCCCATGAAATTGTGGGATAGTTCTGGATGATTCCCAGGCCTCGCGTCAAATGGGGCTGCATCTACACTGCAGAGTAATAGGCCTTCAATCCTGGATCTCATCTTGAATCGAGGTTGGACCCCTAGTGCTGCAGTGTCGTGGGACCCTTGGGCTGGAGCCTGGGTTAATGCAATTGTGTGTGCAATAGTTGCACAGGGGGCTCCTATAGTGCCCAAACCCATCCCCATTGGGAGAGGAGGATGGGAGGAGTTCTTCGAGGGGTCATGTGACACCCTTAATTTCTGGTCATGTGTCCATCATGTTCCTGGAAGTACTATCCCCATGGGTGGGACTTCCTGTGGCAGGTGGGTGGGGCCTAAAGGGTCAGAGGTGTGGCTAATGTGTCCCTCTTTGGTTCAGAAAATAAAGTCACCATATTTAGGATGCAAAGTTTTCAGGCCCTTTGGCTGGCATGACACAAGCAAGAGAATAAACCAAAGACCCTACGGGAAAAAAATTTCCCGAGCTTGGAGATTTAGCTGAAATAAGAACAGTTCTAGAGGAAGTCTGTAACAAGCTTTACAGTGTTAGAACTAGCTACCTATCTTCTGTTATTTTACATTTGTAATTTACTATGCTCTGCCTGTGTTCATTGCAACCACTTAAATCCTACAGCTTGTACTTAATAAAATCATGCTTATTTACTATCAAGCCTAGTGTAAATAAGTGTTACCTGGGGGAGCAATCAGTGTGTATGTCATCCTTTCATTTTTAAAGGGGGCTTGCCTGAATGGTTTATTTGCAGTTCTGATCCCATTTGGGAAGTGGGTTTCCTGGAAGCTGTGCCAGAAACTGCGTTCTCCTCAGACCTGAAAAGGTTCAGTGTCTGTTTTGCTCTTTGGGGTGCGGGCGAGGGGGGGGGCATGATTTCAGCTCTATGCCTTGGCTGGGGGAGACAGCAGGACAGGGTAGTGAGAAGCCTCAGAAAGCAAGGAGGGGAGTGTCAGTGGCTTTGTCTGCACTCTGGGAAGCAGCCCTAAGGGGTCTTCAGTGATCACACCTTGTCAAAGGCTCTGTATCCCCAAAATGGGTGGGACCTTAAGTAGAAGGGGTGGGTTTGGCATTAGCTTCCTGCAGGTGGCCTGCGCACCACCTTGACTATTCTGCGCCTACCAAAGGCAGCACTCAGTACTGCCGGAGTACACCGCCTGGGGCCCCAGCAGCAATTTAAAGGGCCTGGGGCTCTGGCTGTCATCGCTGCTCCAGCTGGGAGCCCCGGGCCCTTTTGAATCACCAGGCCCTGAGGCAACTACCCCCTTTGTTTCCCCACCTTGCCATCAGCAGGCCTGGCAGTGTTAGCAGCACTGAGGTGCAAGTGTGGATACTTTGGTTGCTTGCTGCCTTGTGACTACCCTCCTAAAAGGGGACCATAATCGGCTGGCTGCTCTACAGGCATGAGCATCTCTCCTTTCAGAACTCCCTTTGGACAGCCTGCAGGCTGTGCTGATCTGCTCCTGGACAGAGAGCAAACCCGTCAGGTGGAATGCTCCTGCTCTTGAACATAGAGGCAGGTGTGTATGTGTGAAAGAGCTAGGGATGGTGTCAGGACAGGGAGGGGCTGATGTCAGGGTCTCCCCCCCACCACGTGCCTTAGGATGAGTAGTATCCTACTGCTGTCTGAACTTACAAGACAGCATCACTCTCTCTCTTACTGTCCTTTCATATGCAAAAATAAAATAATATTTGGTTATTTTTGTTAGGGAAATTCAAAGTTTATTCAAACCACATATAAAATACATTTACAAATGTTTATCCTGATTTAATTTTCATTTCAAAACAATGCGTTGTTGGGATTTTTCTTTAGCATATTATAAAACACAGCGAAGGTTCCTGAGCCTAACAGCAGGAATTCAACACAAATGTATCCTCCTCAAGATCCACAAGATGATCCCCTGCAAGTTCAATCATGTGAAGTATGGATAGTGCATGACACAGAAAGCAGCATGGGCATGAAGATACACCATTGTACAGATGCACAGATTAGTAGAGGAAAGTGCACAGTAACACAGTAAGGCTTGGGAGAACAAAGGAAAACAGGAGCAAAGGAAAGATACGACTGAGTGTCGTTCTGAAGACACAGTCAGAATTTTATCTGTGGCAGCTGGCTGACAAAACGCTGCTTTAGGGGACTGATAGCAGACTTACTCCTAGAAATGCTATTTTTACAAGTGCAGTTACTGTTTTTTCCTCAGCCCTGGTCTCTCACCTGTCAATACTGGACAAATAGAGAAGGGTTAGGATAGATAAGGATACTTGTATAGCCAGATGTATATATTTTGCCATATTTGAATGCAAGTGTATGCATTTAGAGAGAATATTCACTCAGCCATATCTTCTTTAGTTATCGACCAATTAGGAAATGGGGTCAGTTTTATTCTTTTTTAAAGGCCCCTCATATTGTGAGGTTCTAAGCTGTAGCTGAGTTAGCTTAGGCCTTAATATGGCACTGGAGCCTGTGACATAGTGGGAAAGTTAGCTAGGAAATTCCCAGGTCTAAGGGACAATGTTTGTGCCATGGGGGTTAGAAGTGGGGTCAGTGTTCAGACACAGTTTTGACCTGTGTTCTCAGCTTTCTTATGCCCTGTGCCCCCTATGTGTGCCTCCAAGAGTTGGGCCAGGGCTGCAGATCAGAGGCCCTGAACAGTCTCAGAACCCTTTGTTCTAATGTTTGGCTAAGAACAAAAGGGGTTTTGACATCATCTGTTATCTGACAGGTCTTATATCTGGATACTCCAGGCACGGAAACAGGGACACACTAAGGGTATGTTTACACTACATGACTCCGTCGACGGAGCCATGTAGATTAGGGTTGTGGACATAGCAAAATGAAGCGCGATTTAAATAATTGCCGCTTCATTTACATCAGAATGTCTGCCATGCTATGCCGATCAGCTGTTTGTCGGCACAGCACGGTAGTCTGGACGCTCGGTGATCTACATCAAAAGCCTTTGTCGACCGCCCCGGTAAATCTCATCCCACGAGGCATAACGGGGCGGTCGACAAAGGCTTTTGATGTTGACCGCCGAGCATCCAGACTACTCAGTGTAACAGCTGGATTTATGGGACAGCCCATTTTCACAAGCAGCATATGAAGAAGACTAAATCTGGTCACTCCTTAGTCTCCTTGAAAAAGCAATTCTTTATTTATAACTGCTGCCTACAGGTTCTCTGCATAGAGCAAATATTACACTCAGTAATCACTGTCATCTAGGTTGCCTCCAGGGACTGAAGAATAGAGAACTAAAGCAGGAGCTGCTATATCTTGAGCCGAAGAACTAAGAGGTTGATCTTTAAAGGTGCAGAGCTACAAGTTATGATGTGAGAGGTGGGGGATCTTAGGCAGAAGTGGTGGGGCCTTGGGCACTCAGTCCTTAGAGCCACCTGTACTGAACTGCGACCTCTCTCCCCCTTAGCCTTCAGAAAAGTGTGGAGCAGCAGAGTGACACTCCAGCAGCAATTTAAAGGGGCCTAGAGTTTCTGGGGTTCCTTTGAATCTCCCAACCCCATGACAACTGCTCTCTTAGCTCTGCCCCTGTTGGCAGTCCTGGGAGTGATCTGCACCGAATGGTGGGTAACAGCTTCTTGTTACTTGCTTTTCTAGCTACTCCCCTGTCTCCCTTGGCCTCGCAGTGAGATCTTGTCTATACTTACCTGGAGAATGACCCAGAGATCAATCTTCCGGGGTTCTTTCTGGCAGGTCTAGTAAAGATCTTCTAAATCGACTGCTAATGGCACCTCTGTCAACCCTCGTACTCCAAGGGGTTGCAAGGAGTCAGGGAAACCAATGAGAGAGTTTCTCCTTTCAGCCTACCTCAGTTGGGATGCCTCAGAAATTCAACTTAGGGTACATCAACTCCAGCACTGCTGTTCACATAGCTGGAGTTTTGTATCTTAAATCGACTTTCTCCCTAAGTGTAGACCTGGTCTGAGGGGGAAAAAAATGAGATCATTCCCTTCCCGGAAACTCTCCCTGATCCAAACCCAGCAGGCAGGTGGAAGGGGATGTCAGTTACATGTAGGTGCAGCTAGCAGTGCTCTGCTCTGAATTTGGCCTTAGGTCTGTGAAAGGCCATTAGGGTGCAGCTGAGAGGAATCATCAGAGTAACATTTGCCCCACCCATCAGATCCTGCAGAAAACAATGGAGGAGCTTTGCATTGCTGTGCACACAGGCATGTGATAACATACGCACATGCAGCGGCACCACTGCAGCGCAGCAGGGCCAGCTCCGTCCATGCAGCCCTCACACTTGGATGCACCCCCTGTAAATGCCGGCAGAGCTAACTCATTTCCCTCTTCCAGCTCTCCTGACAGCAGTGAGGCCATGGGTGAGCTGAAACCCTTCCCATTCTGCTGCCATTGTTGTCTCATTGCTTCCCTCTGCTCATCCACAACCCACTCTGTCACCACCTGTCATCTCTGGTCTTCTGCTGAGATTGTTAGTGCCTTAGCAGGGACCGTCTCTGTGTTCTGAATTTGTGCAGAGCCCAGTACAACGGGGACTGGGCTGTGACCTGGGCTCCGAGGGGCTGCAGTAACATGGATATGTAATAGTCACAGTGATACAGCCTGCGGTGAAGCACGTCCCTGGGCCGCCGCGTGTAGACACGTTCAGCATGAAATGGAATGTCAGTTGCGTTACATGTAATGGAAAAAATACGGAGCATGCAGTTCTCTTCTGAAGTGCTCCTAAAAACTCACTGGGCCAAACCTAGCAGATGGGGGGAAGGGGGTTTCAGGAACAGAGAGGTACAGCTAGTGGTACTCAGTTCTGAATTTAGCCTTTATTTTGCGCGGGGCTGTCAGTGGGCTGGAGGGAGATTTGGGCAGCAAGTCTGACTATGTGGAGCACAATAGAAGAGCTTTGCTGTGCAGACAGATATGTTATAACACATGCACATGAAGAGCAGTCACTGCCTGTTGTTTCTGGTCTTACACCAAGCTTGTTAGCACCTTACCAAGACAAGGGACTATGACATGGTCTACCAAAGACTACAGTAACACTGATACGTAATAATCACAGTTATGCCGCCTGAAATGAAGGACTTCGCTGTGCCACATTGAAATTCTCTTCAGAAGTGCTCCAGTTCTTGGTGTGTGTGTGTTTGCATGTGAAAGTAAGGGGAGGGGGCACAGGAGCGACTGGGTACCCTGTGAAGAGAGGATAGGAGAAATGAGGGACCTGCCTCCCCTCCCCTTCCTTTCTTTTCAGCAGGCACATGGAATACACAGGCTGCAGGATGCACCCATGGGGCACAGGGGACCCTGACAAGGCTTGAGCACCACCCATCCCTTCCAACCACAGCTTGGTGTCTGCCAGCCCAGATGCATTGTTCTCCTGCTGGCACCTTGAACTGCTGCCTCAGCTTCCAGCCCCAGTGCTACTCCCACCCAGACGGGCCCCATGAGTCACACACCGCTCAGGGCTAGTGCTGGGTCTGGAGACCAGGGGAGCAGCATGCAGCGCTGGCAGGAGAGCCACGCGGATGTGTTGACAGACACCCAGCTGGAGTCAGGAGTCCCAGCCTGTTCATTTGGGGGCTCTGGCCCTGATTGGGGTGGGCCTGGATGCTAAGTGGGCCTGGATGCTTAGTGATGCTAAGACTACTTCCTCCCATGCAAAGCTATGCCCCTTGTGTGAGCCCAGGGTGGGGGGGATGAAGACAGGAGAAGTTTTCGTCTCAGTTCCCCCTCTGTCTATATCACTGTGCTGAGCACTGCCAGTCCATACAGCACAGTAATAGTCAGCCTCGTCCTCTGCCTGCACACCGGTGATGGTCAGGGCAGCATCGTTACTGGATATGGCCCCAGTGAACCGGGCAGGGATCCCGGAGGGTCTGTTATTAGTGCTGTATATAACTGTCCGAGGAGCTGAACCCGGTTTCTGTTGAAACCAGTGTGGATAGTTGCCAGTGGTGACGGCTCCAGTGCTCAGGCTGCAGGACAGCGTGACGGCCCCTCCTGGGGTCACCGACATCGAGGGCTCCTGAGTCACCACAGGCTGTGACCTGACCCCTGAAAGCAACGGTACAAACAGACTCAGCACAAGGACTCCGGCTCCTCACACACAAACCTCCTCACCTGCAGGTGGCCTCCATGTTCTGTCAGTGCAGCCAACAATTCCCTCACCTGAGCAGTAGGTGAGCAGGGTGAGGAGCAGCGGGGCCCAGGCCATGGTGGATCCAGATGAACTTGACTTCTTGAGGCAAACGTGTCTGTGGCTGGGACCCTCCAATTCTTTCTTAAACCCCAGCGCTGGAGAACGGCCCCTTCATGCAAATCTGCCCAATGCACTTTGGCTGTGAGTTATTGAAAATTTCAATCCTGAGTATTAACAACTACAAAGATGATCTCACTTCAAATTCAACCTCAAAATGAGGCTTTTTTTTAATAAGATTTTTTTTTAACAGTAGCCCCCATAAATCTGTGCATTTTCACTTTTTATTTCTCGTTCAATTGAAAAGGGTTTTCGCTAGCATTAATTTAACACAAGGGCTAACTGGGCTGGAGGGAGGTTTGGGCTGCACATCTGACCACGTGGGGAACAATGGAAGAGCTTTGCTGTGCAGACAGGTATGTTATAACACATGCACATGAAGAGCAGTCACTGCCTGTTGTTTCTGGTCTTACACTGAGGTTGCTAGCACCTTACCAGGGACCAGGGACCATGACCTGATCTACCACAGGCTACAGTAACACAGATATGTAATATTCAGTGATGCAGTCACCTCTGAAGGACTTCCCTGTGCCACCACTTGCAGTGACGTTCAGCATGAAGTGGAATGTCAGTTACATTATATGAAATGGAAAAAACAGTTTTCCAATAATACCCAGCATGCAATTCTCTTCCAAAGTGCTTCTGAACCTACAGCCTCAATCAGTTTCTTGGGTACGTCAGACCTCCTGTCTCTTCCTGCCCACCACTGGGTCTGGATGAGAGATCTGAAAGGACCCAGCTCATTAAACCCCACGTCTGTGCACCAGGCTCTTCTGCACAAATGTGTATTGAACAACTGCCTTACTGCAGTGGAAACAATTCACTCTACAACTGAAGGGAGACAGAACCCCCTGCTGCCCAGTGAGCACTGGACCACATGTCACATCTGTGCAGAAACATAGATGGGAAAATCCAGCTGCATTTCAACTCACATTTTATTCTCCCCACTCTCTGGAGGGGAAGGAGAATTCCCTGTAGTTCCCAGCTGCATGCAGGTCCGCTTTCGTTTTATGTATGTGGCTGCTGTCAGTCTCCCGTTCTGTGCAAATATTTTACACCCAGGTATATTAAGGGCCCAGGCACTTTCTGTAATTCCCCAGTCAAATACAGGGCAGAATCTGGGGTGGAATGAAGGTTCTTTCTACTCAGTGGGTATCTTGGAGAGGCTTTTATCTGCATTAACACCATCATTTACAGGCTCTTAATTTCTAAACATGGCCTGGATCTTGTTACTTTAAAAGAAACTGACCCACCATTCCTTCATGTGTGAGAAGCTCCTGTCAGCCCCTGGCCTCATGCGCTGCCCTCACTCTGCCCTTGATATTTAGCAGAATCTTCCCCCATGATACGTAAACCATCTGAATTCCACCTGGTATGATTCGTACCCCACTCTGGATGGCTCCCTGTTGGCTGAGGCGTAAAGTTAACCCCCTGGGTTTTTATGTATGTTGATCATGCAAGAGGCTTAGCCCTTGTTCAGGGACTGATTCTTCAGTAACCCTTCTGCCGGTACCAGTCAGCAACCAGAAGGGCCAGGTTCAATGTCTAGGCGGGTCCCTTCAACAAGGTGATTAAAACTGGCTCAAGCCCCCACCCAGTAAACTGGGAAAATTCCA
Source organism: Pelochelys cantorii (assembly GCA_032595735.1). Classification (NCBI taxonomy): domain Eukaryota; kingdom Metazoa; phylum Chordata; order Testudines; family Trionychidae; genus Pelochelys; species Pelochelys cantorii. The sequence goes on along the minus strand of CM064342.1, from coordinate 11,986,940 downwards.
ATCTACCCACTGGGTGCCTTTAAAGGCAATTCTTCCCCTCTTGCAAGCACTGAGTCGGAGATAGAAACAGTCTGTCTAATCACAGTAGTCAAGCATCAACCCACAAGACCACGTAAACAGTGAAAACCCATAAAACAAACAACCTATGAGCAACATACCATCCCCAGCGTCTGCAGGGTGAAGTCTTTTGCCTAGAAGACTTTAGTCAATGATGGGCTAGCCGGGCAGCTGCCCAGGGTGCCAAACTATGGGGGGCGCCCAGCTCCCGGTGGGCTGCAGTGGCTGCCTGGGGTGGGGGCCGTGTTAACCCTTGCAGCACCGGCCAGCAGTGCCTGTTCCCCCATGGCCGCAGGGCCCTGCACGACCAGGTGCAGCCTGCCCCAGGTGGTCCCTGGCTGCGCGCCATTGGCGGTGGCTGGGCGGACTGGGCAGTGCATGCGCCATGCATCCGCCCACGTGCCCCGGGGGTGGGTCTGCACATGTGCCATGCGCCCAGAGGCGGGGCCATGCGCCCCGGGGGCGGTGGCGCACTCCTGGGGCCCGGGGCGCCAAAATGGCTCGGGCTGGCCCTGAGTCCAACCCCGCTTCAAATGTCCCACTTACAGCTCTGTCCAGTCAGCGCAGACCCAGACACATCACCCTGATGACTTCCCTCATACAGCCTGATGTGATGCCAACTGTGTGCTGCCCCTGCTGGCTGGTTGCTCCCACCAGCTGCTCTGCCAGCCACCTGCAATGGATCTGGCTCCAGGCCAAACCAGTGACTTTAGCTCAGGAGCTACATCTACACTGCAGGCTTCTTGTGAAAGAATGGCCGCTCTTGCGCAAAAACTTGAGGTGCGTCCACACTGCACACATGTTCTTGCGCAAGTAAATTTACAATAAAGCATTGGAACAGAGGGCTTCTTGCACAAGAGTTATTCCTCTCCCCATGAGGCCCTTGCGCAAGAGGGCAGTGTGGACAGGCAACAAGAGTTTCTTGCGCGAGAAACCCCTCTGGTTAAAATGGCCATCAGAGCTTTCTTGCACAAGAGAACATCCACACTGCCATGGATGCTCTTCCACAAAAGCACATCTCTTGTGCAAAAGCACATGGCAGTGAGGCCGCACTCTTGCACAAGACCTTTTGCGCAAGAACTCTTGCGCAAAATAGTTCTTGAGCAAGAAGCCTGCAGTGTAGACATAGCCTTAGTGATCTCAACTCTTTAGCCACCACCTAAGCTGGCAAAAGATTCCAGCTTCCACTGGAAGGCTATGTATTCACTGGCGGCTTCTTGCACAAAGAACATCTTGCTCAAGGGTTCTTGTGCAAGAAGTCTTGTGCAAGAAAACGTCCACACTGCCATGTACGACTGTGCTTTTGCGCAAGAGCGCTCATGACAGTGTGGACACTCTCTTGCGCAAGAAAGCTCCGATGGCCATTTTAGCTGTAGAGCTTTCTTGCACAAGAAACCCCTGCCGAGTGTCCACACTGCCCTCTTGTGCAAGAGCCCCTGCGCAAGACGGCTTACACCTGTTAAAGAAGAGCATAGCTCTTGCGCAAGACTCCCTCTCTTACCACGCCATACTGTAAATGTTCTTCCGCAAGAAAGGGTGGGCAGTGTGGATGCTTTGTGGCTTCTTGCACAAGAACCCGCCAGTGTAGACATAGCCGAATACCAAAAGATTCCTGATGGAATCTGCTTTAGGTCTAACCTTGGAACAAAGGGGGAAAGGGGACAGGTTGAACGGCTCTTACAGCTCACACCTGGCAGGCATGGAGCAGGGTAGCTCAGGCCCTTTCCCCCTAATTCAGTTCACTCAACTCTGGAAGCAGGAGGCTTGTTCATCTGAGATCCCTTACAATTATGGTGTCTCTCCTGAAAGTACTGGTGCCATATTTTACAGTTCCCACATTTAGGGGTAGCATGGTTTGTGACCCCACAACAGCCAAATTAGTTACAATACATCACATTCCAGTCTAACAACCAATCCTCCATCAGCCCTGGCTGAACTGGATTTATATAACCACACCTCGGATTCTTTCCCCATCCTAGCATGAGCTGTATTTACATATCGACAGTTAATTATCTTGCAGGGCTAAATCATCTGAAGGAGAATACCTACCCCCAGAGCTGCTCTCTCCTTTTAGCCGACTGATTGCAAGCAGTAGTTCAGCCCCTGCTTACATCCACATGCTGATTTAATGGTTGTTTCCAGACTTTCTTGGGTTCATGAGTGTGTACAAATCCAGCTGTTACACTGAGAAGTGGTTCATAATCTTACAACTTAAGTCACTACATCTGTGTTCTGTCATACCTCTCTCTCAGCCCACCCCCACCCAGACTGCCTGCAGCATCCAGTGAAATGGATGCAGTTCCCAGCGCACCACAATGTTCAAGACAAAAGCATGTTAAACAGATACTGAATTTCATTGCCAGCAGATCACATGGAGACAGCGCCCTCTTGTGCCCAGAGTCAGAGCTGCAGCATGAGTTACAACCCACCCTATGGCCCCTTCTCCAATCGCACTGAATTCTCTCCAGTCCGAAGAGTTTAAGGAGAGATTCATTCCAGGTCGAAGCTGCATAGAGCCTGAGTTGCCATTTGCAATTGTCGCTGCTTACTACTGTGCCCCTCCAGCTCAGCTCCTGGACTAATAGTTATATTTCAGAATAGCTAGGATTTGGGAACCACTGTGACCTGTCACAAATGCTTATAGCGGGTCTGGGCAAGTCCCCCGTCTTTGCTGCTTGGTCGCTCTCAATGGGGCTTCTGCATCTTGTTTCGCCTGGTCACTTTGTAGCTCAGCCTTCCCTAATGGAGCTGTTTGTATCATGGCCAGTGGACCTGCTTGTGTGTGAAATGCCTGGGCTCTGGGATTTACCACCCAGCTCTTCTCACTCTGAATTTCAATGAAGAATGAGCTGGTCATGACCAGAGAGCAGATCAGGGCCCCATCCCATGTTTTAGCCACTGGGGCAGGTCTCAGACACATTGTGGGGGTAATAACAGAGGGGATTCCATGGTTCCACAATAAAATTGACCTTTCACTCAGACAACTAGTTACAGATGGTGCAGTTGTCACTGCCCTTCCAATCATGCCTGTCATTTGAATGTGACAAAACTGAGATGTGTTGTTGAGTACTCAGTTCACGTAAGGTGATGATTTACTGATTATGAGCCTCCTATTTGAATGTATGTTTGATTTTGGTATCTGAAATTAGGAATATTGATTCAGGTATGTACAGTTTGGCTGTGCTGCGGTGGGTGGCACTCATTGCTAACACTTGAGGTTTTGCAGTGGAAAAGCCAAACGGGCTGAGGGCCCATCAGCAAGGACATTGGGCAGTGAAAAGGCTTGGCCTTCTTGCCAGTGCTCCATACTGTCACTGGCTCATAGACCATGGGATGCTACAGAGTCAGGTGACCTAGTCACCTGATACTAACCTGCATCTTGTACAGAGTGGTCAGAGAATCGAAGAATGGATTCTCACCTTAGGGAAACTTTATGTAAGAACATAAGAACATAAGAATGGCTGTACTGGGTCAGACCAAAGGTCCATCTAGCCCAGTATCCTGTCTGCCGACAGTGGCCAGCACCAGGTGCCCCAGAGAGGGTGGACCGAAGACAATGATTAAGCGATCTGTCTCCTGCCATCCCTCTCCAGCCTCTGACAAACAGAGGCCAAGGACACCATTTTATCCCCTGGCTAATAGCCTTTTATGGACCTAACCTCCATGAAATTATCTAGCTTCTCTTTAAACTCTATTATAGTCCTAGCCTTCACAGCCTCCTCTGGCAAGGAGTTCCACAGGCTGACTACACGCTGTGTGAAGAAGAACTTTCTTTTATTAGTTTTAAACCTGCTACCCATTAATTTCATTTGGTGTCCTCTAGTTCTTCTATTTCGGGAACTAATAAATAACTTTTCTTTATCGGCCCTCTCCACACCACTCATGATTTTATATACCTCTATCATATCGCCCCTCAGTCTCCTCTTTTCTAAACTGAACAGTCCCAGTCGCTTTAACCTCTCCTCATATGGGACCCGTTCCAAACCCCTAATCATTTTAGTTGCCCTTTTCTGAACCCTTTCCAAGGCCAAAATATCTTTTTTGAGGTGAGGAGACCACATCTGTATGCAGTATTCAAGATGTGGGCGTACCATAGTTTTATACAGGGGCAGTAAGATATTCTGGGTCTTACTTTCTATCCCTTTCTTAATAATTCCTAGCATCCTATTTGCCTTTTTGACCGCCACTGCACACTGTGTGGAAGTTTTCAGAGAACTGTCCACGATAACTCCAAGATCTCTTTCCTGATTTGTCATAGCCAAATTTGCCCCCATCATACTGTACGTATAGTTGGGGTTATTTTTCCCAATGTGCATTACTTTACACTTATCCACATTATATTTCATTTGCCATTTTATTGCCCAATCACTCAGTTTGGTGAGATCTTCTTGGAGTCCCTCACAGTCTGCTTCTGTTTTGACTATCCTAAACAGTTTGGTATCATCTACAAACTTTACCACCTCACTACTTACTCCTTTCTCCAGATCATTTATGAATAAGTTGAACAGGATTGGTCCGAGGACTGACCCTTGGGGGACACCACTAGTTACCCCTCTCCATTCTGAAAATTTACCATTTATTCCTACCCTTTGTTTCCTGTCTTTTAACCAGTTCTCAATCCAAGAAAGGAGGGGGAGGAAACCAATTAGGGCCTTCATTTCTGTTTCTGTTCCACCTCCCCACCCAAAGAGACACTGGACAACACCTGGAAACAAAGAGCTTGAACAGAAGATGGGGGAGGAGGAGGATAATTGTTGGACTCAGCCTAGAAAGATACCTCTGGCCTCGGAAGGGTGCTACCTAAAATATATATGTATAGTGAGGAATTGTTATATATAATCAGTTTTTTTATAGTGAATCTAATTTAGCTTGCATGCTTTATATTATTTTCATAGTAATCTGCTTTGTTCTTGTCAGTTCTTCTCTGACCACTTAAATACGCTTTATTGTACTTAATAAACATGTATCTTATTTATAATATAACCTCGTTTATGGAATTTCTAACTGTCTTGGGATGAGGGTAATTAGTTGTTCGTGTCTTCCTCGACATTGTGATGGTGGCGATTTTAATATAATTTTGGGTCTGTGATGGAAGGGAGGTGAACACCTGGGGCTGAGGCAAGTCCCTTAAAGTGAATCTTCCCAAAGCCGATCTCACTGTAATGTTCTGCAGTGGCGTGAGGCCCTGCCTGTGTGCTTGTCTGGAAGAGCCTGGTGAGCCTGATCCATCAAGATAAGGTAAACGGGACCCATGCGAGCAGAATAGGGCTATTTAGTTATAGCTCAGCTCATCAGGTGACATCCCAAGGCGTCCAGAATATCACAGCTCCTCACCGTTGTCACTGGCCTTGGATGAGGGGAGAAATGGAGAGGATGGAAGAAGACTGGGCTGGGCTTAGCTGGAGCTGACAATGAGATGCTCCAGCCAGTATGTCCAAGTAATATGCCCGGTGTTGGGTGGAGGAGGAGAAGTCACTCATGGAGGGGTTGATTTGTGAGTCCCAAGTGCCTAACTGATGTGTGAGGCAATGTAGGAGGGGGGAGGAGGGGGAGGGAAGAGGCCCGGAGGAGGACAAAGCCCTTTGGGGTGTGTCTACACAGCAAAGTTATTTTCAAATAATGGCCGTTAATCCAAAATAACTATACAGCAATTCCGTTCTTTTGAAATAATTTCAAAATAGCAGATGAATTATTCTGACTTCTGTAAACCTCAATCTATGAGGAATAATGCAACTCAAACACCTCCAATGCATTATGCCCAATCTGGAACCCATTTTGGAAAATGATCCCGCACTCTCAGAGGCCTTGGGGGAAAAGCCTATTCTCGCTTACAGACAACCCTCCAACCTGAAAAACGTCTTTCCAGTAACCATGCAACACAACCATATCATAAGCCTCCAGGAACCCAGCTCTGCAATCAGCTGAGGGGGCCGGCTCTGCCCACATAACTATATAAGTGAATTAATCATTGGAGCCAACAACATAAGCTGCCAAATCAGAGGATCATTCAACTGCACATCCAGTAATTTGATTTATGCCATCGAATGCCAGCAATGCTCCACTGCTATATATGTTGCACAGATTGGTCAGACTCTATGAGAAAGAATCAATGGACACAGTTCAGATATACGTAAAGGGAACATACAGAAACCTGTTGGAGAGCACTTCAATCTACCTAATCATTCTTTAAAAGATCTCCAGGTGGCTGTCTTGTCACAAACCAATTCTACAAGTCAAATACACAGAGAGGTATTGGAATTACAATTCATCCACAAGTTCAGTTCTCATGCTGATGGCCTCAATTGAGATGAGGGATGGCTGGGACATTATCAACCTAACATTCAGTGAAGATGCAAACAGTTCTTTGTCTGTGTAGATTCTTGCATTAGTATCCTTCCTATCTATTGCTGTCCTTTGATCCTGATCTGCTTCTTTTTAACTATTCAATCTTCAGGTGTTTATAGATTGCCAGTTCTGCCTACTTGTTTTTCCCTTTGATATTTTCATACCCTCTGCTCCTTATTCCCCCCCCCCTTTTTTTCCTTCCCCCTTGTTCTTTCTCCCCTGTTTATTTTGGGTCTGCACATCCTAAACTCAAAACTCCGGTTATCTGAAGAAGTGGGCTTTGCCCATGAAAGTTCATGATACCATCTACATGTTTTGTTAGTCTGTAAAGTGCTATCAGACCATTTGTCATTTTTTGAGTTTATCCTGTACAGCAGAGGTCTCCAACCTTTTTAGGCATGAGAGCACTTTTTCATTTTAGTGCAATCCAAGATCTACCTGAAACCCAAATACCCTTGCCCCACCTCCTTTGTGCCCCTTTTCCGAGACCCTGCCCGTGCTCACTCCATCCTCCTTCCCCCACCCTCCCTCACTTTAACCAGGAGGGGCAGAGGGGCAGAGGCGTAATGAAGATGTTTTGCACCCAGGGGCAAAGCCCAAAATTGCGCCCCCCCCCAATAATTTGTTACTGTGGATCTGTTATTATTTCTAAGTCAGCAAAAAAATAAGAACATAAGAAAAAATATCACAAACACTACTAATAGCCACAGATCCTTGGATCAATTAGTAGATCAGTTAGTAGATCATAGTAGAACTATCTTGAGGGGGATTGGATTGGTATGGAGGTGCCTGGCTCTGGGGGAAAGGAGGGGAATATTTTGTTAATGTTTTAATTTGTATTTATTTATTCCCAAATAAAATCACAATATATATATTAATGTTATATCAATAAATATGTCAATTTTTTTCAAATTGCACAAAGAATTATATGTTTATGCAAAATTTCAGATTTACAAAGTATCTGAAATTTTCACAAAAACCTGTTCTATTTGATTGACCATGGTCTATACCTGTTTTCATTTCAACAAAACAAGTTATGTATCATATACAAAATTTAAAAGTACCTTAAATTTATATTTAAATTAAAAATCATTTTATATGAGCAAATAATTTTACACATCAAATTATTGTATTATATTAAAACAAGACCTGAAAATATTATAAAATATACCTAAAACATAATCTATAATAATAAATAATTACAACTGCCCTATAGAAGTACATTCTCTTTGGTGTCCCTGAAAGCTATCAGTTTTCATTTGTGTGGCCCTCAGCAGGCTTCAAGTTTGACATGCATGATCTACATGTTTGTTAGTCTTTAAAGTGCTACCAGATTATTGTTTTTTAAGTTTTTCCTTTTGTTATAAAGTATCTTTTATTTAAAAAAATAAGTAATCCCAATACACTCCCCCTGCCCCAGAGCCAGGCACCCCCCATTCCAATACAACACCCCTTCCCTCAGCCCCCTCCATACCATGCAACTGTAGGTAAATCTCATTAATCTCTGTAGTAATCATTTTCTCACTGATTTTTTTTATTTTAACTTTGTACCAAGTCCTTTTAGTTTTGTAAGAAGTCTTTAGTTTCTTGTATTATGTCCTTTTATAGAAACTTTGTATACTTTTACAGAACATAGAAACTTTGTATTAAGCCTTTTTACATAGAAACCTTGTATCTTGTAGACTTTTTAGCCCCCGTTTTGCTAAACTGATTGTCCTGTTGCGTGAATGAGGTGTGAATGGACAAGGCATGAAAGAAAAGCATCTCTGGGCACTTGCAATGGTTGGAGAAGGGTGGAAGCCAGATTCAAAAACAATAAGAACAATGGGACCTGTGAAGTGGGCTCATTGAAAGAAGGCTGGACCTATGGATGCCTTGGAAGTCAGCAGAACACGCCTGCTTTTGGAAGGTCCCTTTTTGAAGGTGAATGGGGGAGCCTTAAAAAAAAACACCCAGAAGAAGGTGCCATAGATGAATAACTGCATATGCATATAACGACTCTCTGCGTGAGAAGGAAGACACTATACATCTCTAAGGCATCTTGCAGTCAACATGGGAGCATTGATCTGGCTCCAACCCTCCCCCACCTAACTAATCTGGCCAGCAGTTAGGTGGAACACCTATTGGTGAAAACAAGATGGTGTGTGTGTGTGTGTGTGCTGTATTACATTCATATAAGTATTGACTGCTATGTGTATTACCAGTAAATGTGGCATTTTGCCTTTTCCCAAAAAAAGATCCCATGCAGTACTTTTAAGTACAACACAACCATCCCTGGCCCAGAGACAGCCCGCCCCAGAACCCCCATCCCAAAGGCATTCACATCCCTTCCCCTGAGCCAGCCCCCCCACAATGACAGTGCTCCCCATCCCAATACACTCACCTCACCCCTGCCCCAAAGCCAGCCCCCTGCCATGCATTCCCCCCACCTCCCCCCAGAGCAAGGCACTCCCCAGTGCTGGGGGGGGGGAGAGCGGGGGAGAGAACTCCCTCAATCAAATCCTCCCCCTCCCCCCAGCCAGGCCTGGAGGAATGTACCTTTCTTCAGAGCACTGCTCCTCCCACGCAGTTGGCTGCTTTGGCTTGCACTTTGGAGAGAGCTGGTGCTGGCAACTGCAGCAGCCAGCACTTAGCCAGCACCTCAAGAGCAGAGTGCACTCAGTCCCACCCCGTCCAGCCTGGCGCCCCCCGGGGGGGGGGGATTTGATTGAGGGAGTGCTCCCCTTCCCCCTCCCAGCCAGGCTCAGAGGAACGTACCCATCTCCAGAGCACGGCTTCTCCCACCCAGCTGGCAGCTTTGGCTTGCACTTTGGAGAGAGCTGCACCGGCAGCCGCAGCAGCACTTAGCCGGCAGCTCAAGAGCAGCGTGCGCTCTGTGCGCTCGGTCCCACACCAATCCGGCGCCCCCCTAGCGTGGTGCCCGGAGGCAATTGCCCCCCCCCCATACCCCCTTCGCTATGCCTCTGCAGAGGGTTGGGGCACAGGCTTTGGTCTTGGATAAAGGATTTGAAGTGTGAGAGGGGCTCTGAGCTGAGCCTCAGGCAGGCAGTTGGGGTGCAGGAGTTGGTTTTAGGTGCAGGGTCTGGCAGGGCATTTGGATGCAGGGGTGCTAGGGGCTAGGACAGAGGCTTGTGGTGCAGGAGGAGGGTTCATGACTGGAGCAGAGTTTTGGGATGTGGGCTCCAGCTGGGTCCTGCTTACCTCAGGTGGTGCCTGGGTGGTGGAGCAGTGGGGCTAAGGCAGGATCACCCCGCCCTGGCCCTGCACCACCCCCAAAAGCAGCCAGCAAACTCCATCCCAAGTCCTGCTGTGCCCCCTCTCTGCTCTGTAGAGATAGGATTCAGGGTGGGAGAGGGGGCACCATGACATTAGCGTCCCTTCCTCTACCTTCCCTGCCCTGCACAGAAAGCAGAGGTTCCTGGGGGAATGCTCCAAGGCAAAGGGCAGAAGGTGTGCAGCAGTGGGGGGAGGGGCAGCTGAAGTGCTGGGCCTGATAACCTCTTGACCAAACCCTCTCAGAGGGTTCAAGATCTACCAGTAGATCCCGATCTGTTGGTTGGTGACCACTGCTGTACACACTAATTTGGCTACCCCCTGAAGTATTGTGAAATAGATATTTTAGAACAGGGGCTGTGTAGACAGGGTAAAAGTTGTTATTTTGAAATAGGGGCCCTTCAGCTCTTCCCAGGGTGCCCTGATGGCTGCTCTGTCCACTCTCAGACAAACTCTATCCCCCACCCTATTCTGAACCCCTTAAAGCTGCAGCCTTTGCAGAAAGGCCTTGTGGCATTTAGGAAGCCCTGACAGGTCTGAGCCACTCTGCAGCTGCCCCTGTCTAGCTTTTCCCCAAAAATGAGCCAGTCTGCTGTTCCCACCTAGCACTCCACTGCTCCCAGAGAACAGTCAGACAGCTCCAAGGAGCCTGCCAGGGTCTGAAAATGACGCATGCCTTCCTGCTCTGGTGCGGAGATCCTGGATGTTATCAAGGTTTGAGTGACAAGAGCAACCTCCAGGATCTCTGCACCAGACACAGGAATGTGGATGTCTATGGCTGGATGGCCAAGAGCCTGGCCAACAGGGAACACATCCATACACAGGAGAAGGTGCAGATGAAGGTAAAAGAGCTTCGCCAGGCATATGCCAGGGCCAGGAAGGGCAACTCCCTCTCCGGGGCAGAACCCCACACTTGCCCTTATTACAAAGGCCTTAACTGCATCTTGGGGGGTGGGGCAGTCCCTTCCCACCCCCTGGTTTTGGACTCTGGGCTTGAGATTCCCATCATCATCTTCATGGGGAGACTGACGAGGGGGAGGAGGAGCAGGAACCAGACAAGGCCAGCATCAGCACCCTCCTGTCTCTGGAGCCAGTACCCCTCCCTGCAGACATGTCCCAGGTGTCATTTGAGGCAGAGGAAGGAACATCATGGGAGTGCCATCATGGGATGAGGTTTACCGGGGAGGTCGACAAAGGCCTTTGATGTCGACCGCAGAGCATCCAGACTATCGCGCTGTGCCAACAAACAGCTGATCGGCACAGCGCAGCAGCCATTTTAATTTAAATGAAGTGGTGATTATTTAAATCGCCGCTTCATTTCCCTCTGCCTACAAACCTAATCTACATGGCTCCATCGACGGAGCCATGTAGTCTAGACGTGCCCACACACACAGCAGTCCTGCACACGACTCATGGGCATGCCTGCACTCTCGGAGCAACACATGTTCCCAGCGACAACTGGCCCCACTGGCCAGAGCGCACATGGCCTTCCTCCAAGCACGTTGCCTAGAACTGTCGCTCTCGGCTCACAGATGAGTGCTAAGCTTCTGGCACTGTGTCTCCTGGGATGACTGACCATCTCTCTTTATTCCTCACAGCTGGACCAGAGAGGGGGGCGGTTGACATCATCCAGGATAGCCTCTCGAACCCGAGGGACCTGCAGGCGCCACAGACCCATGGACAAGTTCTAGAGGGAGTACCTTGTGGCACACCAGTTCCTGGAGCAGACCATCGACCGCAGGCTCCAGGAGGACATCCAGCTTTGTCAAGACACGTGGCGGGAGCTGTGGGAGCAGGGCCGCTCCCTCTGCGTGGATGTGCACGCCCTTGTTCTCAGCACAATGCCTGCTCCTGTTCCAGCTTCTCCTCCCATTTCTGCTGTTGTTGTAGCCCCCTCCTCACTCTCTCTTCCACTCCTGCTTCCCGCTTCTGCTTCTCCCCAACACCCTCCCCACCCCTGTGGATGCCGAGGCCTCCACACCCGTGGTGATGGGATCAGCAGAGCCAGGCACCTCTCCTACCCCCAGCCCTCAGCCTCTCCTCACCCCTCCACCCCCTTCCAGCTCCCTACTTCCTCCTCCAAGATCCTCATCCCCCTTCTGTCCAGTCTCTTCTCCCCTCTGCCAAGTTCTTTCCTCAATCTCTCCCTAGTTTCTTTGACCCCAAATAAGAAAACACAGAATTTTTAGTTTTTCAAAAACAAAATTGTGGTTTATTTTGTCAGCAGAGAATGGGGAAGGGGGGAAGGGAGAGTTTACTGGAGGAAAGGCAGTGAGGGGTGAAACAGAAGCCACTACTGGGGCCGCTAGGGGAGAGTGTCACTGAGCCTGCAGGGAGAAGCTCTCCTTCAGGTCCTCTCGGATGCGCATAGCCCCCCGAAGGGCCTGCCAGATGGCAGCAGTGCGCAGCTGCTGATAGGCCCTGTCGATGCAATCAGCCTCCACCGCCCACCCTGGCGGGAATGCCTGCCCCTTTTACTGGCATACATTGTGGAATACACAACACGTGGCCACCACATGTGGAATGTTGTGTTTCCTGAGTTCCAGCCGGGTGAGGAGGCATCTGAAATGTGCCTTCAAACGGCTGAAGGCACTCTCCATGACTGTGCAACTCCTTCTGAGGCAGGCATTGTACCGTTCTCGAGAGGGGTTGAGGTGACTGGTGTAGGGCTTCATGAGGGCTGGAGGGGATAGGCTGCATCCTCCACCAGGCAGATGGGCATGTCCACATCCCCAACTATGATGGTGCGGTCGGGGAAGAAAGTATCGACGTGAATCTTCTGGAACACACTGGAGTTCCTAAATACACACGTGTCGTGCGCCTTCCCTGACCACCCAACATGGATATCGGCGAACTGGCCCCAGTGGTCTGTGATGGCCTGAAAGTATCATTGAAAAGTATCCCTTGCAGTCAATATACAGAGCTGCCCAGTGGTCAGTGGCCCTGGATGGGGATGTGGGTCCCATCCATACCCCCCCACCACGGGAAGCCCATGTTAGCAAACCCAGCGATGATGGCGTCCATGTCTCCAAGGCGGATGACCCTGAGCAGCAGGATGGTGTTGATGGCCCTGACCACCTGCAGAAACAGACAAGCAAACAAGGAATCACAGGGGTGACAGGGTGCCCAAGAGTTCCCCCAGTCCACCCTCCTCATCCCCCCCCCCCTCGCCCACTCACCAGGAGCATCTCCATCCTCAATCACCCCAACCGCTGGCAGGGCTTTGTGAGTTGGGGGCTGAAAAAAGCCTTCTGGGGAAGGGGCTTGCACCACTCACACCCCACCCTCTCTTTCCTAGGAAACCCAATTCCTTCATTCTACCCCCCTCCTGGGACACTAGCCTAAGAATGCCATACCTGCATGGCCAGGGCCATGGTGGTCGTTATCCCCATGCTGAACTGGTTCCCCAGCATAGAGAGCTTCCAGAGGGCAATGGCGGGTCTCATATTTGTGACCCTGAGGGCAGGGGTGAGTCACTCACAGAGTTCCATGAAGGTATCCTTCCTCATTCTGAAGTTCTGGAGCCATTGCTGGTCTCTCCACCACTCCATAATAATCTGGTCCCACCAGTCTGCACTGGTATCCAGATTCCATAGACGGCAGGGCACTGTCCAGGGGAGGGCAGGTGGGATCAAGCTGCATGAACTGCGCCCGCAGAGATCCGAGGAGGGTCTCTCAGAAGGGCTGGGGGTTGGGTTCCTGCAGAGCCTGGGAAGCTGCATGCAGAAACTGCTGCATGACTTGCAGCGTAAACCTGCAATAGCTGAAGACTGCTCGGAGGCAGCTCTGGCTCCATAGTAAGGAGTGCTGTGGTGTACAGAAGCAGAGTAACCAGAGCACACAGTGGAAATACTTTGCTGTCCCTCAGAGAGGTAGGCAAGCAAAAGAAAAACCTGAGATATGACTGCTCAGGGGGGTCTCTTTAAGCTCACATCTCAGATAGCCTCAAGCAGCAGCCACACAAAGTAACTACTGACCTGATGCCCTGCCTGAACTGATTCTGGGTGACCTTAAATGTGATACAGCATTTTGTGTGTAGATGTGCTATTTTGAAATAAGCTCTTCCAGAATAGCTTATTCCAAAATAAATGTGCAGTGTAGATGTATCCTCAGAGTTCCACAGGGAGGAGGAGCAGGGAGGAGCGAGAGCTGGCTGAGATAGTGGCTATGTCTACACTGCAGGCTTCTTGCGCAGGAACTTTTGGCGGAAGAGATCTTCCACAAAAAGCTCTTGAGCAAGAGCGCGTCCATACTGCCATGTGTTTTTGCGCAAGAGAGTGTCCACACTGCCATGGATGCTCATGGGCAAGAAAGCACTTATGACCATTCACAGAACGGCCATCAGAGCACCTGTGTTTTTTTCCAATAGGGGTTTCTTGCACAAGAAATCACTGTTGTCTGTCCACACACACCTTTTTGCACAAAACAGTTGCACAAAAAGGCTTATTCCTTGTAGAAAGAGGCATAACTCTTTCACAAAAAGCCTTCTCTTCTGACGATCTACTGTAGTTTTTCTGGCGCAAAGACGCACTTGTAGTGTGGACGCTCCACGAGTTTTTGTGCATAAATGGCTATTTTTGCACAAAAACTCTGCAGTGTAGACGTAGCCAGTGGTGATGGATTAGAGAAAAATGGGAGGAGAACTAGTGAGCTGTTTCTACTACCATGTTTATGTAAAAATCTCCTGCCATTCCAGCCCCACCGGTGTTTGTAGCAACAGGAGCCTGCTGCAGACAGTGTTTTATTGCATAGCATCTAACCCTGCTCAGAGCCAGGAGCAGGGCCCTGCAAGGGTTATGGAAAGTACTAGTGTTAGGACAGGCTCTAGAGCAGGGGTAGGCAAACATATGGCCAGAGGACCACATTGGGGTATGAAGGGCTGGGGAGGGAAGGCTAAGGGAGGCTGTGCCTCCTAAAAGAGCTAGTGAGAGCCCAGCTTCTGCCTTCTGACTCCCACTCCCTGCTGTCGGACTGCCACCCTCAGATCGCTGCCTCCTATCCAACCCCCACTACTCCACGTTCTCCTACCATCCTTCCAGGACCCCAGTCCCTCTCCAACCCTTGCTACTCCTCATCCTCTGATCACCACCTAAAACTCCCTCTTCCTATGCAACCCCCGCACTCCCTGCCCCCTGACTGCGCCACCCAGAGAACCAGAGCAGGTAGCGCTGCACTGGGCTGATTGGCCGGAGCTTGCAGCTTGTGCCCTGTGGACATGGGAGCAGGTGGTGCTGGAGCTTCATCTGTGGCAAAAATGGAATATTTTAGCATGGATACAAGAACATGAGTTCTGTGTGCTTGTATTTAGCCCTGCTTCTCATGATTAGACAAGGCCTGTCTTGCAAACTGGATTGCGTCTCCTGGTAAGTCTGTTATCCTTTGTCTGGAATGCTCCTGCTCTGCAAATTGTTTGCTGTGAGTGAAGAATGTGTCTGCAAGCCATCAGGAAGGTGCTTATGGTAGAGGGACTTGAGACACTTGTAGATGATGAGAGACCATCCTTGGTGCCTGAGGCTGGAAGCAGGCTGATGAAGTTAGCAGAATAGCTGAGACCTGGAGACAGGCAGACACTCCCACAGCTGAGATTACAAACAAGATATAACAAATCCTGACCATGAACATCCAAAGATAACTGAGGGGAAAACATCCCAAGATTAACATGCCAAGGGCATGGACATCCGGTAGCCAAGGCAGGGGTAGGCTTTACCTTCCCAAACAGCCAGGAATGGCCATGCCCACACTTCACCCCCAGAATGCCTGCTGCCTGGCTCCTCTGGAAGGGGAGATCTCCTCAGTATGTAGCCCCACCTCCTCCCCTCGCTGTGGGGGCTACAGCTTCAGCAAGCCAAGCTTCAGAGAAGTCTTGACTCGTGATCGATGAACCCCGACTCCTCTACTCAGTCTGTCTCGCCTGACCAGTAAGCCTGACTTGAGCCACAACAGACTGGTAACTATATACACCATCTGCAGGACCTGTGAGTGTGTGTGTATGTACATACGTTGCTTTTTCTTTATGTTGTGCTTTCAGTAAATGTGGCGTATAGCCTTTTCCCCTGAAAAAAGATCCCGTCTGCTTCTTATAAGCATAAAACTTCAGCTGGCTGGAGCTCACATTAAGTTGTGCCACCTGGAGCATCACCATGGGCAGCACAGGGAGATGATGCTGTGGGAAAGGGGGGCAGAAGGGGAGGGGTCAGACAGAATGGTCCTGTGGCCCAGATGCGGCCAACTGGGTCACGAGCCATTGCCACAGCCCAGTGTCTTTCTGGACTGCAGAGTTCAGGAGGAGCAGGGATCAGGAAGGCACTAATGAATTTCTAGACGGCACTGTGGAAGCTGAAAAGCAGCTGGGCTGGGCGGAGGTAGGAGGTTCTAGGGAGGAGGGTTTTTGAAAGCATCTTTACCTGACACTACTTGTACCTGAGCACTTCCTCCAACTATGGACATGGGGACACACTGAGTGATCTCTAGGTGTTCCCACTAACTTCCAAGATGTGCAGGGCCGTGTCCAGCTGCCGGAGGGAGATGGGGGTGGTAACACAGGAAACTGTCAGCCAGGATAGGGGTCTCTACACAAGAAACACATGGCCAGTGGCCATCAGCTCCCAGACTGAACTAGGCAGAGGTGGGTCTGTAACACAGGAATCCCTAAGGCAGCCACAGCTGCTCCCTTGTAGACACCCAGCAGACAGCATAAGAGCTGTGGACCCTGTGCCAAAAGGGAGTGAATGGAGATTGGCCGGAGCAGAGCTCGGTGCTGAAATCCATCTGGTGGCTCAGATTCTTAAGGAGGAGCAACTGGCAGGCAGGAACGGAACTGAGCAACCTGTGCGAGCCCTTGCACTAGCAGAGACAGGAAAAGAGGGTGGGCTTCAGGTTTCAGATGCATTGGCAGGGGAAGGGATGGAGGGGCCGAGAGGGCAGGAACAATTGGGGGTGGGAAAGGTCAGACGTGCAGGAGGAATCAGTGCCCTGTAGAGATGAAAGGGATCCAGTGCTCTGGGGTGGGGCAGAGGCTGAAGAAAGGGGAGGGGGCGCAAGAGGGATTGGGTGCCCTGTCAAGCGAGGACAGGTGAAATGGGGGACCTGCCTCCCCTCCCTTTCCTTCTGCTCAGCAGGCACCTGGAATACACAGGCTGCAGGATGCACCCATGGGGCAGAGGGGCCCCTGACAAGGCTTGAGCACCACCCATCCCTTCCAACCACAGCTTGGTGTCTGCCAGCCCGGCTGCATTGCTCTCCTGCTGGCACCTTGAACTGCTGCCTCAGTTTCCAGCCCCAGTGCTACTCCCACCCAGACGGGTCCCATGTGTCACCCCCCCCCACAGGACTAGTGCTGGGTCTGGAGACGAGGGCAGCAGCATGCAGCGCTGGCTGGAGACCCATGCAGATGTATTGACAGACACCCAGCTAGTGTCAGGAGTCCCAGCCTGTGCATTCAGGGGCTCTGGCTGTGATTGGGGTGGGCCTGGATGCTATGTGGGTTGTCCACAGACCAATTCCTCCCAAGCAAAGCTATGCTCCTTGTGTGAGCCCAGGCTGGGGGGGATGAAGTCAGGGGAGGTTTTTGTCTCAGTTCCCCTTTTGGCTGGATCACTGTGTGAGCACTGCCAGTCCATACAGAACAGTAATAGTCAGCCTCGTCCTCTGCCTGCACACCAGTGATGGTCAGGACAGCCTTGTTACTGGATATGGCCCCAGAGAACCGGGCAGGGATCCCGGGGAGTCTGTTATTGGTGCTGTATATAAGTGTACGAGGAACTGAACCAGGTTTCTGTTGATACCAGGCTGGATAGTTGCTGGTGGTGATGGCTCCAGTGCTCAGGCTGCAGGACAGCGTGACGGCCCCTCCTGGGGTCACCGACATCGAGGGCTCCTGAGTCACCACAGGCTGTGACCTGACCCCTGAAAGCAACGGTACAAACAGACTCAGCACAAGGACTCCGGCTCCTCACACACAAACCTCCTCACCTGCAGGTAACCTCCATATTCTGTCAGTGCAGCCACCAACCCCCTCACCTGAGCAGTAAGTGAGCAGGGCGAGGAGAAGGGAGGCCCAGGCCATGGTCTGGGATGCAGGTGAGCTCAGCTCTCTGAGGCAAATGGGTCTGTTCCTGGATTCCCCAAATTCTCTCTTAAACCCTCAGTGCTGGAGAACGGCCCCTTCATGCAAATCTGCCCCTTCCTCCTTGACTGTGACTTACTGAAAATCTCAATCCTAAGTATTAACAACTACAAAGATGATCTCACTTCAAATTCAGCCTCAAATTAAGGCTTTTTTTAATTTGATTTTTTTTAAAATTATCCCCTGTATATTTGTGCCTTTTCACTTTTTATTTCAAGTTTAATTGAAAAGAGTTGTTGCTAGCATTAATTTAACACAAGGGGCCTTACTTAAACCTACTCCTTGCGTAATATTTTACGCAAACTGATGTGTTCTCTCTAGTTACCTGTGTTGGGATCTAGATCTAGGAAGAAGATTGATCTTGAGTGATGGGGAATCACATTTTCACAAGCTGCACATGCAGCACAGTAATCCGGGTCACTACTTAGTCTCTCAGCAAACAATTTCTTAGTTGTAATTTCAGCCTCCAGACCCTCTGCACTGACAAGGACAAATTTTACCCTGCTCCAAACGCTCTCTTACCGCTGTGATCTTGGTCCACCAGACTGGGGACCGAATAATAGAATTGTGGAACTAAGGCAGGAGCTGCTACAACTTGAGTGAAAGATTTTCAAACACACTGAGCAACATTATTATGCATCTAAACACTTTTAGAAATCAACCCTGTCAGCTCCACACATCCTGTGCTTGGTGCTGGGCTCTATTGTGGAGAGAGGAAGCGTGACCCACACTGAATGGCGACTTACAGCTACAATACCTCTTAATGGCCCCTTGTTACTTGCCTTTCTAGCTGCTTGCCAGTCCTCTTTGCCCCTCACAGTCAGAGAGAAACAAACTTGGAGCATCGCCTCCCAGTCAGACTCACTGGGCCAGCCTAGCAAGTGGG
Source organism: Pelochelys cantorii (assembly GCA_032595735.1). Lineage (NCBI taxonomy): Eukaryota > Metazoa > Chordata > Testudines > Trionychidae > Pelochelys > Pelochelys cantorii. Next base: position 11,968,254 of record CM064342.1, on the reverse strand, counting down.
TGGAAGGGGTGTCATGTACAGAGAGGTACAGCTCGTGGTGCTCAGCTCTGAATGTAGCCTTTATTCTGTGAGGGACCATCAGTGGGCTGGTGAAAGAAGTTTGGGGAACATGTCTGACCATGTGTGGAACAATGGAAGAGCTTTGCTGTGCAGACAGGTATGTTATAACACATCCACATGAAGAGCAGTCACTGCCTGTTGTTTCTGGTCTTACTCTGCGGTTGTTAGCGCCTTACCAGGGACCAGGGACCGTGACCCGGTCTACCACAGGCTATAGTAACACAGATATATAATATTCAGTGATTCAGTCACCTCTGAAGGACTTCCCTGTGCCAGCACTTGCAGAGACATTCAGCATGAAGTTGAATGTCAGTTACATTACGTGAAATGGAAAAGAGACTTTGCAAATAATACCCAGTATGCAATTCTCTTCGAAAGTGGTTCTAAACCTACAACTTCAACCAGTTCCTTGGATGCCTCAGACATGCTGTCTCCTTCTCCACACCGCTCAGTCTGGATGAGGGATCTGATAGGACCCAGCTCACTAAACCCCACAGTCTATGCACCAGGATTTTATGCACAAAAAGCGAATTGAAGAGCTGCCTTAGTGCAGTAGAAACAATTCACTCTGTACGTCAAGGGAGACAGTGCCCCCTGCTGCCCAATGAGAACTGAACCACATGTTACCCCTGTTCAGAAACATACATGGAAAAGTCCAGCTGCATTTCAAATCACATTATATTCTCCCCACTTTCTGGAGAGGAAGAAGAATTCCCTATAGTTCCCACCTGCATGCAGCTCCGCTTTCGCTTTATGTATGTGGCTGCCTTCAGTCTCCCCTTCTATGCCAAAATTTTACACTCAGGTAGATCAAGGGCCCAGGCACTGCTTTCTACTCAGCAGGTATCTTGGTGAGGCTTTTGTCTGTATTAACACCATCATTTACAGGGCCAGCTCACAACATTTTGGCACCTGAGGCGGGGACCTCAAATGACGCCCCCATATGCCCTCGCTTGGGCCAGAACTTTGAAACGTCTCAATTCTGCCTTCTTCCTGTTCTACTCCTCTCATGGGACTGCTCTGCTACCTACCTATGCACCAGCAGCAGACACAATTTTCTATACTCTGGGTCCTAGTGCCCCCCCCAGTCTGGCATCTGAGGCGGCCACCTCAATTTGCCTCATCTTAGCACCAGTCTGGTCATTTATAGGCTCTTGATTTGTAAAGTTAACCCCCTGGGTTTTGATGTACTTTGAACATTCAACAGGCTCAGCCCTTGCTCAGGGGCTGATTCTTCACATGCTGATTTTAATGGTTGTTTCCAGACTTTCCTGGGTTCACGAGTGTGTACAAATCCAGCTGTTACACTGAGAAGTGGTTCATAATCTTACAACTTAAGTCACTACATCTGTGTTCTGTCTCAGCCCACCCCCATCCAGACTGCCTGCAGCATCCAGTGAAACAGATGCAGTTCCCAGAGCACCACGCTGTTCAAGGCAAAAGCCTGTTAAAAAGATACAGTACTGAATTTCAATGCCAATAGATCACACAAGTTCAGGGAGACAGCGCCGTCTTGTGTCCAGCATCAGAGCTGCAGCATGAGTTACAACGCACCCTATAGCCCCTTTTCCCATCCCACCGAATTCTCTCCAGTCTGCAGAGTTTAAGGAGAGATTCATTCCAGGTCCCAGAGGTGTACAGCCTGGGTTGTCATTTGTGACTGTCGCTGTTTGTTACTCTGTCCCTCCAGCTCAGCTCCTGGACTAATAGTTACATTTGGGAATAGCTAGGATTTGGGAACCCCTGTGACCTGTCACAAATGCTTATAGCGGGTCTCGGCAAGTCCCCCGTCTTTGCTGGTTGGTCACTCTAAATGGGGCTTGTTTATATCATGGCGGTGGACCTGCTGGTGTGTGAGATGCCTGGGCTCTGGGATTTACCACCCAGCTCTTCTCACTCTGAATTTCGATGAAGAATGAGCTGGTCATGACCAGAGAGCAGATCAGGGCCCCATCCCATGTTTTAGCCACTGGGGCAGGTCTCAGACACACTATGGGGGTAATTACAGAGGGGATTCCATGGTTCCACAATTAAATTGGCCTTTCACTCAGACAGCTAGTTACAGACGCTGCACCTGCCACTGCCCTTCCAATCATGCCTGTCATTTGAATGTGACACGATTGAGATGTGTTGCTGAATACTCAGTTCACGTAAGGTAATGATTTACTGACTATGAGCATCCTATTTGAATGCATGTTTGATTTTGGTATCTGAAAGCAGGAGTATTGATTCAGGTATCTACAGTTTGGCTGTGCTGCGGTGGGTGACACTCATCGCTAACACTTGAGGTTTTGCAGTGGAAAAGCCAAACAGGCTGAGGGCCCATCAGCAAGGACATTGGGCAGTGAAAAGGCTTGGCCTTCCTGCCAATGTTCCATTCTCTCACTGGCTCCTGGATCATGGGATGCTACAGAGTCAGGTCATGTAGTCACCTGATACTAACCTGCATCTTGCACTGCTGAACTGTTCCACAGAGTGGTCAGAGAATCAAACAATGGATTCCCACATTAGGGAAATTTAATGTAAGGAGGGAGAGGAAACCAGTCAGGGCATTCATTTCTGTTTCTGTTCCACCTCCCCACCCAAAGAGACACTGGAGAACACCTGGAAACAAAGGAACTTGAACTGAGGAAGTGGTATAACTGCTGGACTCAGGCTGGAAAGATACCTCTGGCCTGGGAAGGATACTACCTAAAATATATATGTAGAGTGAGAAATTGGTATTTGTAAGCAGCTTTTTATAGTGAATCTAGTTTAGCTTGCATACTTTGTTTTATTTTCTTAGTAATCTGCTTTGTTCTGATTAGTACTTCTTTGACCACTTAAATACACTGTACTGTACTTAATAAAAATGTCTCTTATTTATAATATACCCTAGTTTATGGAATTTCTAACCGTCTTGGGATGAGGGAAATTAGTCGTTCATGTCTTCCTCTATATTGTGATGGTGGCGATTTTCATGTAATTTTGGGTCTGTAATGGAAGGAAGGTGAACACCTGGGGCTGAATCAAGTCCTATGAGGAATAATGCCTTTGATGAAACAGGGGCTGTGTAGACAGGGTAAAAGTTGTTATTTTGAAATAGGGGCCCTTCAGTCCTTCCCAGGGTGCCCTGCTGGCCACTCTGTCCGCTATCAGCCAAACTCTATCCCCCACACTATCCTGAACCCCTTAAAGCTGCAGCCTCTGCAGAAAGGCCTTGTGGCACGTAGGAAGCCTTGACAGGTCTGAGGCACCCTGAATCTGCCCCTGCCTCACTTTTCCCCCAAAATGAACTAGTCTGCTACTCCCAGCCAGCACTCCACTGCACCCAGGGAGCAGTCAGACAGCTCCCAGGAGCCCTCCAGGGGCCGAAAACGATGCACGCCTTCTGCTCCGGTGCGGACATCCTGGACATTATCAATAGACTGGTAACTATATAGACCATCTGCTAGACCTGTGAGTGTGTGTGTATATGCTGCTTTTTCTTTATGTTGTGCTTTCAGTAAATACGGTGTATTGCCTTTTCCCCTGAAAAAAGATCCCGTCTGCTTCTTAAAAGCAAAACACATCGGCTGGCTGGAGTTCAAACTGAGCTGTGCAACCTGGAGCATCTCCACTGGCTGAGGCTGTGTGGAAGCTGGGTCAGAAGGGGAGGGGTCAGACAGAATGGTCCTGTGGCCTAGATGTGGCCCACTGGGTCATGAGCCATCGCCACAGCCCAGTGTCTTTCTGGACTGCAGAGGTCAGGAGGAGCAGGGATCAGGAAGGCACTAATGAATTTCTAGACGGCACTGTGGAAGCTGAAAAGCAGCTGGGCTGGGCGGAGGTAGGAGGTTCTAGGGAGGAGGGATTTTGAAAGCATCTTTACCTGACACAACTTGAACCTGAGCACTTCCTCCAACTGTGGACACGGGGACACACTGAGTGATCTCTAGGTGTTCCCACTAACTTCCAAGATGTGCAGGGCCGTGTCCAGCTGCCGGAGGGAGATGGGGGTGGTAACACAGGAAACTGTCAGCCAGGATAGGGGTCTTTACACAAGAAACACATGGCCAGTGGCCATCAGCTCCCAGACTGAACTAGGCAGAGGTGGGTCTGTAACACAGGAATCCCTAAGGCAGCCACAGCTGCTCCCTTGTAGACACCTCGCAGACAGCATAAGAGCTGTGGACCCTGTGCCAAAAGGGAGTGAATGGAGATTGGCCGGAGCAGAGCTCGGTGCTGAAATCCATCTGGTGGCTCAGATTCTTAAGGAGGAGCAACTGGCAGGCAGGAACGGAACTGAGCAGCCTGTGCGAGCCCTTGCACTAGCAGAGACAGGAAAAGAGGGTGGGCTTCAGGTTTCAGATGCATTGGCAGGGGAAGGGATGGAGGGGCCGAGAGGGCAGGAACAATTGGGGGTGGGAAAGGTCAGACGTGCTGGAGGAATCAGTGCCCTGTAGAGATGAAAGGGATCCAGTGCTCTGGGGTGGGGCAGAGGCTGAAGAAAGGGGAGGGGGCGCAGGAGGGATTGGGTGCCCTGTCAAGCAAGGACAGGTGAAATGGGGGACCTGCCTCCCCTCCCTTTCCTTCTGCTCAGCAGGCACCTGGAATACACAGGCTGCAGGATGCACCCATGGGGCAGAGGGGCCCCTGACAAGGCTTGAGCACCACCCATCCCTTCCAACCACAGCTTGGTGTCTGCCAGCCCGGCTGCATTGCTCTCCTGCTGGCACCTTGAACTGCTGCCTCAGTTTCCAGCCCCAGTGCTACTCCCACCCAGACGGGTCCCATGTGTCACACCCCCCACAGGACTAGTGCTGGGTCTGGAGACGAGGGCAGCAGCATGCAGCGCTGGCTGGAGACCCATGCAGATGTGTTGACAGACACCCAGCTAGTGTCAGGAGTCCCAGCCTGTGCATTCAGGGGCTCTGGCTGTGATTGGGGTGGGCCTGGATGCTATGTGGGTTGTCCACAGACCAATTCCTTCCACGCAAAGCTATGCTCCTTGTGTGAGCCCAGGCTGGGGGGGATGAAGTCAGGGGAGGTTTTTGTCTCAGTTCCCCTTTTGGCTGGATCGCTGTGCTGAGCACTGCCAGTCCATACAGAACAGTAATAGTCAGCCTCGTCCTCTGCCTGTACACCGGTGATGGTCAGGACAGCCTTGTTACTGGATATGGCCCCAGAGAACCGGGCAGGGATCCCGGGGAGTCTGTTATTGGTGTCATATATAAGTGTACGAGGAACTGAGCCGGGTTTCTGTTGAAACCAGCCAGGATAGTTACTGTCGGTGATGGCTCCAGTGCTCAGGCTGCAGGACAGCGTGACGGCCCCTCTTGGGGTCACCAACATCGAGGGCTCCTGAGTCACCACAGGCTGTGACCTGACCCCTGAAAGCAACAATACAAACAAACTCAGCACAAGGACTCCGGCTCCTCACACACAAACCTCCTCACCTGCAGGTGGCCTCCATGTTCTATTAGTACAGCCAACAACCCCCTCACCTGAGCAATAAGTGAGCAGGGCAAGGAGCAGCAGGGACCAAGCCATGGTGGGAATCCAGATGAACTTGACTTCTTGAGGCAAACGTGTCTGTGGCTGGGACCCTCCAATTCTCTCTTAAACCCCAGCGCTGGAGAACGGCCCTTTCATGCAAATCTGCCCCGTGCTCTTTGGCTGTGTAATCCTGAGTATTAACCATTACAAAGATGATCTCACTTCACATTCAACCTCAAAATAAGGCTGTTTTTAAATATCATTTTTTAAAAGTAGCCCCCATATATTTGTGCATTTTCAGTTTTATTTCTAGTGCAATTGAAAAGTGTTTTCTCTAGCTTTAATTTAACACAAGGGATCTAACTAGACCTATTCCTTGCATAATATTTTACACAACCTGACGAAACTTTCACACAAACTGATGTGCTGTTGCTAGTTGCCTGTGTAGGGATCTAGATCTAGGAGAAAGGTTGATTTTGAGCGATGGGGAATCACATATTTACAAGCTGCACATGCAGCAGAGTAGGCCTGGTCACTACTTAGTCTCTCACCAAACAATTCTTAGCTCCAACTGCTGCCTCCAGACCCTCTTCATGGGCAAAAACAAATTTTACCCTGCACCAAACACTCTGTAACCACTGTGATATGGGTTACCCTCAGGGACTGAACAATAGAATTGTGGAACTAAGGCAGGAGCTGCTATATCTTGAGTGAAAGATTTTCCAACACACTGAGCAACATTATTATGCATCTAAACACCTTTTTAAATCAACCCTGTCAGCTCCACACATCCTGTGCTTGGTGCTACAATACCTCTTAATGGCCCCTTGTTGGTTGCCTCTCTATGGGTATGTCTACACTGCCACCCTAGTTCGAATTAGGGTGGCTACTGTAGACATACCCTATCTGTTTGCTAGTCCCCTTTGCCCCTCACAGTGCGAGAGAAACAAACTTGGAGCATCGCCTCCCAGTCAGACTCACTGGGCCAAACCTAGCAAGTGGGTGGAAGGGGTGTCATGTACAGAGAGGTACAGCTCGTGGTGCTCATCTCTGAATGTAGCCTTTATTCTGTGGACTGGAGGAAGAAGTTTGGGCAATATGTCTGACCACATGGGGAACAATGGAAGAGCTTTGCTGTGCAGACAGGTATGTTATAACACATGCACATGAAGAGCAGTCACTGCCTGTTGTTTCTGGTCTTACACTGAGGTTGCTAGCACCTTACCAGGGACCAGGGACCGTGACCTGGTCTACCACAGGCTATAGTTACCTCAGATATGTAATATTCAGTGATTCAGTCACCTCTGAAGGACTTCCCTGTGCCACCACTTGCAGAGACGTTCAGCATGACATGGAATGTCAGTTACATTACATGAAATAGAAAAAAAGACTTTGCCAATAAATACCCAGAATTGAATTGTCTTCCAAAGTGCTTCTAAACCTAGAATCTAAACCAGATCCTTGGGTGCTTAAGATTTCTTGTCATTTCCTCCCCACCACTCGGTCTGGAGGGATCTGACAAACCCCCCAGTCTGTGCACCAGGCTCTTATGCACAAATGTGTATGGAACAGCTGCCTTACTGCTGTAGAAACAATTCACTCTGCACGTGAAGAGAGACAGCGCCCCGTGTTGCCCAGTGAGAACGGAACCACATGTCACTTCTGTGCAGAAACATAAATGGAAAATCCAGCTGCATTTCAAATCACATTTTATTCTCCCCGCTTTCTGGAGGAGAAGGCAGTATCTGTCATTCCCCAGGTAATACAGGGCAGGATCTGGGGAGGAATGAAGGTTCTTTCTACCCAGCGGTTATCTTGGCAAGGCTTTTCTCTGCATTAACACCATCATTTACATGTTCTTTATTTCTAAACATGGCCTGGATCTTGTCACTTCAAAAAAATTGACCCACCATTCCTTCATGTGTGACAACCTCCTGTCAGCCCCCAGCCTCATGCACTGCCCTCACTATCTTCTTTTCGCTGGCCTTTCTAGCTGCTTCCCTTTCCCTTTTGCCCCTCACAGTGTAAGAAAAACTCTTTTGCAGGGCCTAAGAGTTGTCATGCACCACCTGAAACCACACCTCTCTGTTCCAAGACATTAATCTCTACACAAACATACTACAATGCCCCCTTTCACTCTTAAGGTTACGCTACCTCTCATAACATACACCTGTGAAAGGGAAAGACCCATTTCACTGATGCATGGATGTAAGCAGGGTCTGAATCAATGCTTCCATTGATGGGAAAGAAATCCGGGGTATGGTTATGTAAATACAGTTCACTCAGTTTGCTTAGGCTTGCTAGATATTCAATTGTTAGAATGGTGTTTTGACTATTGTAACCAATTTGGATGTTGTGGGGGTCAAACTGTGTTAATCCTAAATGCAGGGATTGTAAGATATGTCTGCCAATGCTTGCAGTAATTGGGAATACAGAAAAGCAGACTGTATTTAACTCAGCTCAAAAGACAGAAACTGTCATTATAAAGAATCTCAGATGGACAAGGTTTCCTCTGCCAAACTATGTGAAGTCAACTGAGCTCTGAATCAGCAGGCTGCTTGACCTTCAGATGTGAGCTATAAGACTGGTTCAATCTGTTTCTCTCCCTACTTCCCACCCTGTTCTAATGATAGAACTAAAACAGACTCCATAAGGAGTCTCTTTATTATTTTAAAATGTTATTCCTATGGATGCTGGAATCTTGTGGCTGGCCTGTGCTGTGGGCCAAGAGCAGAAATCACTAAGAAGCTGACATCGCTAGGGTTGGCCCAGAGCCAAATCTATCACAAGGCCAGCAGCTGCAGGTAATGAGCGGAAGTGGCTAGCCAGCAGGAGCAGTTGGCAGGTGGCCAACAGGGCGGCTAGCAGGAGCATCGTGTGGATGCATTGCCACATGCCCAATGAGGGGAGACATCATGATGATGTACCTATGGACTCTGGGTCGGCACTGGCTGGACAGAGCTGTGAGTGGGGTGTTTGAAGTGAGGGGAAAGCACACGAGGGCTTTGTCTACACTGGCAGGTTCTTGCACAAGAACGGCTGTTCTTGTGCAAGAACCCACAGAGTGTCCACACTGCCCACCTGCTCTTGCGCAAGAAGAGTTACAGTACAGCGTGGGAAGAAAGGGCTTCTTGCGCAAGAGCTATGCTCTCTTCTAACAAGTGTAAGCCCTCTTGCACAAGAGCTCTTGCACAAGAGGGCAGTGTGGACGCGCGGCAGGGGTTTCTTGCGCAAGAAAGCCCTATGCCTAAAATGGCCATCAGAGCTTTCTTGCACAAGAGAGCATCCACACTGCCATGGATGCTCTTGTGCAAAAGCACATCTCTTACACAAAAGCACATGGCCATGCGGACATAGGCTATATGAGCTGGGATTTGGACTAAAGATTTTTAAGCCAAAGACTGCCCAGCAGACTACAGAGATGGTACCTTGCTCATGGGTTTTCTTTGTTTATGTGCGTTTCCATAGGTTGATGCTAGATTACTGTTATTAAACAGACTGTTTCTATCTCCAACTCAGTGTCTGTGAGAAGGGAAGAATTGCCTCTACAGGGGCCCATTGGGTAGGTTGGAATTCTCCCAGTTTACTGGGTGGGGGCTTGAGCAAGTCTGGTTACATTGTTGAAAGAACCTCCCCTAGATACTGAACCCAGCCCTTCTGGCTGCCGACTGCCACTGGCAGAAGGGTTACATGAAGAAAGGACGATTTTGAAAACTTCTCTAGTCTGTGTCCCCTTTATCCTAATCCAACTTGGGGCCACCTGTCACCTGGCTGGGAATAAGCTTCTCTTACATGGCTGCTTGGAATCTGACTTTTGAAATTATCTACACTGTGATCTCCCCTTCTGTGAGAACATGCTACATTTAGTGAGGTCAAGGCCTTGGGAACACCCAATATGTTATCAGACCTGGCCAGAGCAACGCTCAAGGACAGAGAAGGGTTGCGTGTAACTCAGCTGGCCTCAGTGTGGTCCTATGTCTTGTTTAACTCAGTCATTTTGTAGGCTCACTCTCCTAATGGGGCTGTTTATATCATGGCCAGGTGCTGTTCCTTTTCTACCCTGGCTCTGCTTGTTTGTGAAGTGGCTGGGCTGTGCAATCTAGCACTCAGCTGCTCAGTCTCCAAGCCTCACTGGGTTTTCATCAAAGAATGAGCTGTTATTTAACGAACAGGAAGTGTCTCCTCTCATGGCACGTATTAGGGAACATCTTTTTAAAATTATAATCAAATCTGGTTACTATTGAAGAACCATAATCCTAGTCTTTTGGAAGTGAATGGCAAAACTCCCAAGGGCTGGAATGGGTCCAAGGTTTGTCCCTAAATGTTCAGCAATTGATAAATCATATTATCTACCCTTACTGTGGACTGGGAGAGTGAATAGTTAATCCATAGCACATCAGTCTGGGTGATCAGAATGCACTAATGCAGACTGAACTCATGCACAACACAACTCACGCAAAACACAGGCTGAAGGATGGAAGAGGGCACCCAAAGATAAGTGACCAGGCAGAGAGAGATGCATTCTGGAGGTGAATGCCTGACTGGAAGGACAGTATTGCAAAGATGATGTCGCTGGGATGGCTCTGGCTTTCTTGATCACAGGATCTGTTCCAGGAAGAACGACTGCTAAGCAGAGATGAGGTTCACTTCTTGAGGAAAGGGAAGAGAGAATTTGGATAACCTAGTCAGGAGGGCTTTAACCAGATTCAACGGTGTGACCAATAGCCCACAGATAAGTGATAAACATGGAGATCTGGGAAATAAGTTAGAAACTAGAGGAAGAATGGGCTGTAATAAAAGGGATAAAGGAGAGACAATACAGAACTGGGGGGCAAAATTAAATCATTATTTTAGTTATCTATATACTTATGTGAGAATTATGGCAAATAAGAAGGATAAACTTGAAATGCTGGTAAATACACACAATTATGACATAGTGGGCATCACAGAGACTTGTGAGATAATACACATGACTGAAATATTAGTATAGAAGGGTACAGCTTGTGCAGGAAGGATAAGCAGGGAAAAAAGGGAGGAGATATTGCCTTATATATTAAAAATGAATACACTTGGACTGAAGTTGAGATGGACATAGAAAACTGACTTGTTGAGAGTCTCTGGCTAAGGATAAAAGGCTACGTCTATACTCTAGCCTTCTTGCGCAAAAGCATATGCAAATGAAGCAAGGAGTGGAATATTGCCATGCTTCATTTGCATAAGTAATGAGCAGCCGCTTTTGCACAAGAGGCTTTTGCGCAAAAACGAGCAGTGTAGATGGCTACTTTTTGCACAAAAACCCTCTTTTGCGCAAGAGCCGTTCTTCCTCAAAAAATGTCCTGAGTGACATGCAGCAAACCCTGCTCCAGAAGGTCCAGGATGACGTTGAGTGGTGGAACCACGCGGGGGGACCAGCTTGTGTAGCAGGGCAACAACATGTGTGCCATCATGTGTGAAATGATGGCAACCCCGGCTCCTTTCCCTGCTTCTGCCCCCCATATTCCTGCCTACCCAATATGCCTCTGTCCCCTCCCCTGCCCCCCAAGTGATGTCCATGCCCTCTCCCCCTGCCTCCCTGCCATACTGACCCTGCTCCAGTCCCCCCTCCTTCCCACCCTCCTTTTGTCCCAGGCCCCACCCAACCCCAAGTTTGCCAAGGTCCCCGGACCTGAGGTGGCACTTCCAGCCATACCATGTGCCACTCCCAGCCCAGAGCCTCCCTCCCCCATCCAGGTTCTCAGCCCCTCTCCTCCCCAAGTTGATTTCATTCCAAAAAAATTTGAAGTTCATTTAGTTCAAATCAAAACAAGTGTGTTTACTGAGAGTTCAGGGAAGGGGGGAAGGGAGGGGTTCTGGTGGGAAAGGCACGGGCCCCTAGTGGGAAGGCCCTGGGGAGAGTTACTGGGGTCCTTGAGAGAAACTCTCCTTCAGGGCCTTCTGGATGCTCGAAGGCCCTTCCTTCCTGGCTGGCCTCTGCCCCGAACCCTGGTATGAAGGCGTTCCCCTTCCTCTCCACAATGTTGTGGAGGACACAACACGCAGAGACCACCTCAGGGATGTTGTTCTCCCCCACATCGAGTTGGGGCAGGAAATACCTGAACCTCCACTTCAGGCGCATTCAACCTGGATGTGGGCCCAGCTGAGGTGGGCATTGAATTGGTCTCTGCGGGGTTCCAGGTGGCCAGTGTAGGGCTTCATAAGCCACAGCATGAGGGGGTAGGCCAAATCCCCCACAAAGCACAGTGGCATCTCCACGGCCCCAACCCCAAAGTCACGCTGGGGGAAGAATGTGCCACCCTCCAGCCTCTGGTAGAGGATGGAGTTTCTGAAAATGAAGCTGTCATGTGCCCTGATTGACTACCCGACGAAAATGTCTGTAAACTGTCCACAGTGGTCGACCAGGGCCTGCAGCACCATCGAGAAATAGCCCTTGAAATTTTTGTATTGGGAGGCTCGATGATGTGGTGTGCGGATTGGGATGTGGGTTCTCTCAAGCGCTCCTCTGTAGCTGAGGAAGCCCAGGGCAGCAAATCCTGCAACGATTGGGTCCAGGTCTCCCAGGCAGATGACCCTGCACAGCAGGACAGAGTTGATGGCTCTCACAACCAGCAGAAGGAGACAAAGTAACACATAAAACAGAGAATGAGAGGGAGTGCCTGAGCCCTTGAGAGGTGCCTGTCCCCTTCCCCTCCTTCCCCCCAAACACCCCAAGAGCCACCCCAGCAGTAAGGCTGTGTGAGGGCGGGATTTCACAATACCGTGGGGATGGGGCTTTTCCCCCACCCCCACAAATCCCACTCCCTTTTCTCTAGGATCCCTCTTTCCAGGACTCCCCTCCCCGCCACAAGCACTGCACCCCTTACCTCCATGAGGAGTGCCCCAACAGTGGACTTTCCCACGCCAAACTGGTTGCCCACGACCAGTAACTGTCTGGGGTGATGAGCTTCCAGACAGCGATGGTGACTCGCTTCTCCAGGGGGATGGTGGGCTGCAGGTGAGTGTCGCATCACTGGAGGGCAGGGGTGAGCTGGGCACACAGCTCCATGAAGGTGGCCTTCTGCATGTCTCCTTCCTCATTTGGAAGTTTTGGAGATGCTGATGGTCGTCCCACCGCACCATGACCAGCCAGTCCCACCATTCGGAACTGGTGTCCAGCCTCCAGAACCTTCTCTACACTGTGGGATGCGGTTGCAAGGACCTTGCTCCCACACACAGGGAAAGGGGTCTCAATGATGAGCTTGGTGTCAAGCTCATGCATAACCATGAAGGCAGCCTGCAGAAATTGCAGCATGGCCGGGTGGAGCCATTGCATGCCCAAAGGCAGCTCCAGCTCCATGGCTACGAGGATGTTATGGTATCCAAAAGCTGGGCAACCAGAGCATGCACTGCAAAGGCTTTACTGACCCTGGGAGAGGTAGGCAAGCAAGCAGCAGAAGCAGAGAAACATCTATTCACAGGGGTCTCTTTAAGAATGTGTCTCAGCTAGCCTTAGGCAACAGTACCCAGAAGCAACTGCTCATCTAATACCCTGCCTGAGCTGGTTCCGGGTGGCCTTATATGGAAGAAAGCATCCAATCAATTGCTTTTTCATTGCGCTCTTGCTGTGTAGACACTCTCTTTTGAAATAAGTTTTTCCAGAAGGTATCTTCTGGAAAAGCTTCTTCCAAAAGAAGCTTGCAGTACAGATGCAGCCATGGATAGGAGTCACTGCTGACACCACTACAGTGCCACAGGATCAGCTCCTCCATGTGCCCCGCATGCTGTGACGTTACAGACTCTGCAGCTAATTACAGATTCTGCAGCTGCCACTGCCCTTCCAATCATGGGTTGCAGACAGACCGCCTAGTGCCTCCAGCTTCCACGCAGATTGCTAAGGAACAGACCAGAAGGGTGTGGTTGCCTCTGTGCTGCAAAGTGGGGGAAGAGGCAGCGAGATGTGATAAGGCTGAAGAAGCAGAGGAGAAGAGGGTGGGGATTCCGGAGAGGCAGGAGTCTAAGAGTACGATATCTCATGATGGTCACTAGTACTGGAGAAGGGAGGAAATGGAGAGGATGGAAGAGTTACACTACGAAGGCTGTGCTGTGCTGGGCTGGGCTTTGCTGGGCTGAGCTGAGCTCAAGTTGGCACTGAGCCACCCAAGCCAATATATCTGAGAGGTGCATGCCTGGTGCTGGGGAGAAGAGGCTGGGCCATGTGTGGGGAGGTCGATTCGCAAGTCCCAGGAACAGGACTGACATGTGATGCGATGAAGACAGGGAGTTAACCTCGGGAACGGAGAGGAGGGGGAAGAGGCAGGGCAGAGTCCCATAGGGTACGTCTACACTAGCCACCCTAGTTCAAACTAGGGTGGCTAATGTAGGCGTTTGAAGTTGCAAATGAAGCCCAGGATTAAAATATCCCGGGCTTTATTTGCATGTTCCCGGGCGCCGCCATTTTTAAATGCCTGGTAGTTCGAACTCCCTGCCCGCGGCTACACGCAGCACGGGCTAGGTAGTTCGAACTGTGGAAGAAAACAAGCCTTCACTCTGCGTTTGTAAGCAACAAGTAATCAGAGACAGTTTATTCGAGCAATATTGCAAGGGAAGAAGCTGCTGCTAGGCAGATCGTCAAATACAAAACAATTAGAAGCCTATATATATACTGTCTGTTTATATATAATAACAATAAACAATTATTCCCCTTTCCATAACAATTCCCTTCAGACACCACCTTATCTCAAGGTCTTCACTAGAGTCAGCATTCTATCCTTATCTCAAGCTCAAGAGAGATGAGAGGCAAAAACAGCATCTCTCACAGTACTCTGCGTTGTTAGGTCTCAGAGTTAGCATGAGTTAGGCTAACCAAAAGGTCAAAATGGCTACATAAAAATCCCTTGGCTTCCACAGAACTAAAGCCCCTAATTCAGACTACCGTTACTCCTCCTGCAATGAGGAGTAACGGTAGTCCGAATTAGGGGCCTTAGTTTGAACTACGTAGCCCGTGCCGCGTGTAGCCGCAGGCAGGGAGTTCGAACTACCGGGCATTTAAAAATGGCGGCGCCCAGGAACATGCAAATAATATTTTAATTCCGGGCTTCATTTGCAAGTTCGAATGACTACATTAGCCACCCTAGTTCGAACTAGGTTGGCTAGTGTAGACATACCCATAGAGAAGAGAGAGGGGCAGAGCTGGAGTTGGGTGGGATCAGGCTACAGGAGGAGCAGAGAAAAATGGGAGGCGAACTAGTGAGCTGTGTTTGCACTGATGCTTCTGGGGAAATCTCCTGCCCTTACAGTCCCACTGGGGTTGCAGCAATGGGAGCCTTGGTGCAGACAGTGTTTTACCACGTGGGATCTAACCCTGCCCAGAGCTGGGGTAGGACAGAGGTGGGGGTGGGGATTATGAGAGGTGCTAGTGACAGGCCAGGCTCTAGAGAGCAGTGATCAGGAAGGAGGGGAGATTTGGGATGTGGCCACCAACACTCCTGCTTTGAGTAGAACAGCCCTGACCGTGGCCGCAGTGGGATGCTGACTCTGCAGCCAGCAGCTGAACTTTCCTTCTGAGGCTCCTGTGCCGCACGCATCACTGTGGTATCTGGGCACCGAGACTAGCCCACAGAGTAATTAGCCACTGCCCCTGGACAGCAGGGGGAGCAGGGGTAATGGAGGGTGCTGATCAACTTCTGGAGAAGACCGGGAAAGCTGCAAAGCATCTGGGCTGGGGCGAGGGAGAAAGTTCGAGGGAGCAGGGAGTTTGACACCATCTGTTATCTGACACACCTTGTACCTGGGCACCTCATCCAGCCCCAGCAACTAGAACAGACTGAGTGAGGTGATAGGACTTTTCTACATGACCTCTAATATCCAGACCAGTCAGGGTATTTCCAGCTGGTGGGTACCAGAGAGGAATTGGGTTCAGGAAGACATGTCTCTTTACACGAGCAGCACCTGGCCATCTGCCCCCAGTGTGCAGCGGTGGGGTTGTAACACAGGGACAGATGGGACAGTAGAAGATGATCCCTGTAAAGACACTGAGGCTACGTCTAGACTACAAGCTTCTTTCGGAATAAACTTTTGCAGAAGAGAGCTTAGGGAAAAGCATATTTAGAAAGAGAGTGTCCACACGTAAAAAGCGCAACAAAATAGCAATGTCCTATTTCAAAAGGTAGCATCCACACTGATTGGACACTATCTTGCATTTAAGACCACCCGGAACCAGATCACACAGGGCATTAGGTTAGCAACTGCTTCCTAAGACGCGTGGTTAAAGGGACCCCAGTGCACAGCCGTTTCTCAGGTTCTTCTGTTTGCTTGCCTAGCTTGCCTAGTATTTCCTCTGCTTGCTCCTCTGCTGCCTTTGGAAACCACAGTACTCCTTGCCATAGAGTTGGAGGTGCCTCTGGGCATGCGATGGCCCCACACTGTCAGGCTGCAGTTTCTGCTGTATTTTGTGCAGGCTGCCTTCATGATCCTATAGGAGCTCAACTCTGAGTGCATCATGGAGACCTTCTGCCTGTGTGCGGGAGCAAAGCCCTTGTAACCGCACCCCACGGTGGAGCGACGCTTCTGGAGGCTGGATGCTAGTTCCGACTGGTGGGACTGGCTGGTGATGGAGCAGTGGGACTACCAGTAGTGGCTCCAAAACTTCCGTATGAGGAAGAAGACAGTCTTGGAGCTGTGTGCCTGGCTCGCCCCTTCCCTCCAACAAAGGGACACCCAGATGAGACCCGCCATCCCCCTGGAAAAGCCGGTCACCATCACCATGTGGAAACTGTCCATGCCGGACACTTACCTGTCCATGGGCAACCAGTTTGATGTGGGAAAGTCAACCTTCAGGGCCCTCCTCATACAAATTCTACAATGCTGACCACCCACAGCCCTGCCATGGGGGGGGGGAGGGAAGGGGCTTTATAGGGGTGTTTGTCGGGGGGCAGGAGGGAGGGCTCAGGGACCTCCCAAGGGCCCTTTGATTCTCTGATTAGTGTGTTTGTTTGTCTCCTTCTGCAGATGGAAAGGGCCATGTGTGGGCAGGTGTGCACCCTGGTTCCCAGCCTCCTTCCAGGGGTGGCTGGTGGTAGGAGGGTGACCCCCCCTGAGGGTAAGATGTGTGTAGCAGCTCCCCCTGCCCCGGGGCTCAGACATGTGCGTGACCTCCTCAGAGCCTGTGAGCAGGAGCCTGGGGGTGTGCCGGGGCTGCGTCCTGGGGCTGTGTGGCACAGGCTGGTGCTGAATGTGCATCCACATGCACAGACTGCAGTGCGAGGATCAGGCTGAGAAGGCCAAGCAAAGATCGTACCCCAGCCCCTCAGCATCTGCCTCCCCCACCCTGTGTGTGTGAAAAACTGAGAGCACTCACCTGATGATCCCTCCCCAGCCTCGGAGGATGCCTGAGAGAGATCCAGGCCCTGGGGTACCAGCTCCAGGCTGAGGGTGACGGTGCTGGCTGTCTCTTCCTCCTCCTCCAGCTGGTCGTCGTCGTCCTCCTCCTCACTGTTGTCCAGGAACCCTGGGCCAATGGGTGTCTCCAGCCCCGAGTCCACAACTAGGGGTGAGGAACGGGCTGCTCCATCCTCCAGGATGCAGTGGAGCTCATTAAAGTGTCATTCTGCACCGGAGCAAGAGCTGTGCTCCCTGGACCAGGTGAAGCCCTGCTGGAGCTCCTTGACATTGCCCCTCACCTGCTCCAGACTCCTGGGATGGTGGCCATGTGGCCAGGCCTTGGCCATTCAGCCATAGATGTTGGCATTCCTCTGTCTGGAGTGGAGATCCTGGAGCGTGTCTCATTCACCTCAGACCTCCAAGAGGATCAGCATCTCCTCTCCAGACCAGGATGGTGTTTATCTTTTGGTGCCTCTGGCAGACTCCTGGGAGCCCTGTGCATGCTCCCTGGGATGGGCAGCAGGCTCTTGCGGGGCTTGAGGCTGGGACATGGGTGCCAAGTAGTACGGCAGTGTGAGCTGCACAGTGAGATGCAGCTTCCATTGCCGTCTTCCTGCACCAAGCCTTCTCCCGGGTGCCTGCAACTTTAAGAGCTGCCAGGAGACAGGAACTATAGAGTTGTGATGAGTGTGGATGGAGTGGCCAGTACCTGTGTTATTTCCCGGAGGGCTCTTTTTTTGACAGAACTCCCTCTTCTGCATCCATACACGCCTTTTTCCAAAAAAGATTTTACGGAAAAGTAGTTATTCCTTGTAGAAAGTAGTTTAGCATTATTGGGAAAAGTCCTCAGTTCTTTTGACTTTTTCTCAAAAGAATGCAATTTCTGTGTGGACACAAGTATTGTTTTTCTAAAATAATGGCCATTATTCTGGAAAAACACTACAGTATAGAGGAACCCTGAGTGGGACCAAAAAGTTGGCTGACATCATTCCCCTGAGGGAGTGGTGGAACAGCGCTCCCTACTCAGAGCAAGAGGCTGAAATGCCTAAGGAGGAGCAATCAGGGGGTCATCTGGAACAGAGAGGGACCAAACTGTACAGACAGTGTAGTGCCAAGGCTGTAGGAGGATGAAGACAGGGGAGGTTTTTGTCTCACTTCCCCTTTTGGCTGGATCACTGTGCTGAGCACTGCCAGTCCATACAGAACAGTAAAAGTCAGCCTCGTCCTCTGCCTGCACACTGGTGATGGTCAGGGCAGCGTCGTTACTGGATATGGCCCCAGAGAACCGGGCAGGGATCCCGGAGGGTCTGCTATTGGTGTTGTATATAAGCAACCGAGGAACTGAGCCAGGTTTCTGCTGGTACCAGGCTGGATAGTTGCTGCTGGTGATGGCTCCAGTGCTCAGGCTGCAGGACAGCGTGACGGCCCCTCCTGGGGTCACCGACATCGAGGGCTCCTGAGTCACCACAGGCTGTGACCTGACCCCTGAAAGCAACGGTACAAACAAACTCAGCACAAGGACTCCGGCTCCTCACACACAAACCTCCTCACCTGCAGGTGGCCTCCATGTTCTGTCCGTACAGCCAACAACCCCCTCACCTGAGCAGTAAGTGAGCAGGGTGAGGAGCAAAGGGGCCCAAGCCATGGTGGATCCAGATGAGCTCAGCTTCCTGAGGCAAGAGGGTCTGTGGTTGAGACCCACCGATTCTCTCTTAAACCCCCAGTGCTAGGGAATGGCCCCTTCATGCAAATCTACTCTCTGCTCACTGGCTTCTGCTGTAGAGTTTTCTGAAGACCTGGGGTTGCCTTTAGCATTCTTTGCCTCCCCACTCCTCACACCTCCTGAGCTGAGTGTATTTTTAACTCACAGTGGTTACTGCTGGTTGTTACTGGCTGTTACATCCCTCTGAGTCCTGTGCTCTTTTCAACCTTTTGTGTTTTGGGCTCATAATTTGTAGTCCACAAACTAGATGGAGCTAACAGCCCAGATAATATGACTGACAGAGATGTGAGCTCTTGCTAATATGCTTAGCTTTGCATTATGTCTAAATCAAGGCAGGTTGGTATTTCTTCTTTAAGTTGCCATATGTGTGGATGCCTTGTTTCCCAGCCCTTAATAAGCAGTGGGCAGTGACCATAGCTTCTCATGGGTGGGGGAGAAATTTTATTTGTTAAAACTTAGGAATGAAAAATCCCGGAACGGTTCGGTTTGCTCAAAGTTCAATTCTGCAAGCTGCCGTCTGGGAAAACAATGGTTTATGTCACAGCTGTTCTTGGGGGCCCCCCACGTGGTACAATGTATCAGACCTAGCCTGTCTCTGAGTCATGTTCCACCTGTCGCCCACTTACTGGCCAGTAGTAAAGCTCTTGTCTCAGAGTCCTCCAGCCACCTCAGCAGGGGGTGACATTTACACTCTCTTTACCAGCTGAGCATGACCAGCAGAACCTGCTCTTCTGCAGTGAGACTGTCCTGGGCTAGCTCTGGTTGACATGGGAGTTCAGTTCTCACGGCCAGTGCAGTATAGTTCTATTGTAGAGACTGAACAGAAAAATCTGTTCACTTCTTAGTCTGCGTGGAACAAGGCAGAAGAGCTAATCAATACCACAGAGAGAGAGATTTTATAACGGATAGAAATGGGCAAGGCTTACGTCCCTCACTCCTGCAGGGCAGCCACCACTGCAGAGCATTCCTGGGTAACCTTTTTTGTGCAGTTTCACATTAACTGTGAGTGTGTTAAAAAAATCTTCATCATGCAGCAACTACCCCAGAGCAGTTATTTATAAATCTACAGTCTAACTCAGTTCAGTGGGTTCCTTCAATGCTCCATCTCACCCCGACCCAGCCAACGTGTCTGCAGGAAGGACTGGAAAGGATGCAGCTGCTTCAACTCCACAGTCTGCTGCACACACAGGTGAAGATAAATGTGCCTCAGGTACTTGATTACTTTGCAGACAAGTCCTAATGCAAATGCAGAGAGATCTCGCCCTCTGGCGCCCAGCCAGAACCACCACACTCAGCTGCCAAAGAGAAGATGAGAAAAACCCAAGTACTCCAGGCCACTGATGGGCGCAGGTGCAGGGAACTATAGAGGCAGCTGCTTCAGGGCCTGGCAACTGAAATTCACCCAGGCCTTGTGATGGCAGCTGAAGGCCCAGAGGGTGTGGACCAGGCAGCTCTGAAGTCAGGCTCGGGGAGCTAACTCCCCGGCCTGCCCCTTCTGTCTGGGGCCTCCAATCTTCCAGGGGCATGAAGCCAGACTCCTGCCTCATCCAGGGACCTAGCAATTCTATCAGCAGCCCTGCAAGTCCCTCCCATTTGTTGATTTTTTCTTTCTATCTCTGCAGTTTTAGGGGGCATTGTAATTCCCATCCACCAGTGGGCCTCTTTGTGCTAAGAATGTGGCTGTGAGTTAATGTGTCCCTCTACCTCCCCGCCTGTGCTATTTCCCATGCACAGTTTGCCAGGACTTGGGAACAGCCTGTGACGTGTCAGCCTGGCTGATGGGGGCTAGAGTCAATGGAAGGCATCGTCTTCTCCAAGGGATCAGGTGGTCCCAGCCAATGTCCTGCCAGGTGGGATGGCTGGGGTTGTGGAGCTGCCTGGTTGAGGGAGAAGACAGGGGCTGAAGTGCCGCTGCCTGGCTGCTTTGTGGAATGCAACAGTGCTGGATTTGCTCAGCTGTTGTGGTGCTAGGAGAGTGTCCAGGACCAAGCATCGAGCCAGTTGCTCCATCTGCTCCAGAGGCTGGAGTGAGGAAGGGGCTGCCCAGCTGCTCCAGAGGGGAATGGGTGCTAAGGCCTCTGAGACCGGAGGGCGAGAGTTGGAGCTGCCTTGTTCTGCACATGGGGGAACTTCTAGCCTTGTGCAGGGACTGGTGGCCATGTGGCCAGGTGGGCATGGAAGGGCCAGGGTCTTTGGCAGAGGTGCTGGGGTTCTGCTCCCCAAGCCAGCATTTTACCCACCACTCCTACTTGTCAGATCCGTGTATAGCAGGATTGCGCAGTGACAGTGGTGGGGTCTTTACTTCTCAGGTGTTTCAATGTTACTTCTGTGTTTGAGGTAACTTGATCATTTTGCAGACTTGGCCTTTCCTAATGGGGCTGTTCTCAGGCCCATAGACTGTAGTGGCTTATGCATGGGAATTGCCTGGGCTTTAGGACCTACCACCCAGCAGCTGGCACTCTGAATCTCTGGGTTTGCACTGGAGAGCTGGCATTTAAGGGACAGGGTCCCGGCCCTTTCACATCACACACTTGGGAACGCACCATTAGAGAGATCTCTTTGGGATTTTAACTGAATTCAGGTACTACAGGGAGGCTCCATAAAGAGTCTAATCCTGGTTCCAAGGGCAGTGAATGGCAAACACCCATTGGGTCAAGGGCCCAAGGTTTTGCCTGCAATGTCCAAAGGCCGATAACCCGGAGCTGTGCCCCTTACTGATGCCTGCAATGTGCCGAGTGAAACCCCAATACATCAGCACAGAGGAGCATCCTGCCTCAACACATCCAGACTGGAGTCAGGCACCGTATGGGCTGCTGGAACACCAGGGTTTTGTCTCAGTTCTTCATGTGTCTGCATCTCTCTGCAGCACTCCCACGCCCTGTGCTGCAGGAATAACTGGTCTCGTCCTTGACGCACATTGGCCATGGCTCAGCTGGTGGCTGCATTAGCTGCATCTTGGGAGCCGGAACATAAGAAGAAACATAAGAACAGAAGAACGGCCATACTCGGTCAGACCAAAGGTCCATCCAGCCCTGTGTCCTGTCTGCCCACAGTGGCCAAGGCCAGGTCCCCCAGAGGAAATGAACAGAACAGGAAATCAACAAGTGATCCGTGTCACCCATTTCCAGCTCCAGAGCCCCTTTCTTCCCGGTGGAGCTGCATTCCTTTGAGCTCTGGGCCTACCCCTCATAGCACAGCAGAGCAGCCTGTCCCGCTCTCAGATGGGGTTTGACAGAGATACAGAGGCAGCAGCATGGGGTAGAAGCAGCCCCTGTGCACAGAGGACCCTATCTCCCCATAGACAGAGGCTGCTCTGTCATCCCAGGGAGCATCCTCTGTCCACAGCAAACAGGGCCCTGCCAAAGACACAGATACTTTCCCATTTCCCCCCCCCCCCCCCACTGCTGCCACTGATACTGAGCAGAGCATAGGAGGGGAAGCAGACAGCTCCGTGGAGAGCTTTCAAGTTCTGTGGGAGTCAGCAGCAGACGGGGGGAAGGCAGAGGGTTCCACAAGAATCATCATGTACAGGGACCTGGAGGAGGTGGGGCAGCGCACTGAGCTTGTTCCTCCCAGGCGAGGATACGGGGAATTGTGTGGAGCTCTCCACAGCCTACCTGGAGCACAGGGGACCGTCAGAGAGGTGAGGGGGGCATGCACACAGTGCAATTCCCAGAGTACCAGGGAGGGTGGAAGAGGAGAGGGGGGCGTGCACACAGCACAGTTCCCATAGCACCGGGGAGGGAAGGGGATCATGTGGTTCCAGCCTCCCTGCTTAGGACTGATCAGCCAGGCTGGGTACGGCTGCTGAATCACACGCAAGAGCCACTAGTTTATACAAACCCACTAACCCAAGAGCACAGCTGCTCTTCCGTGGAAACCTGCATTGTCTTCCATAGCAGGTGTTCATAGGCAGGGCCAGGCTGGTGATTTGGGAAGGCAGAGCCCTCCCCTGCCTAAGCCATAGGATGCCTCTGGGCAGGACCAAACTGTGCAGCTCATGCAGACCCCAGGCTGGAGGAAATGGTGGGTGTAAGAGACAAGAGGTTCTTGTTTCACTTCCCCCTCTGACTGGATCACTGTGCTGAGCACTGCCAGCCAGTACCATACAGTAATAGTCAGCCTCGTCCTCTGCCTGCACACCGGTGATGGTCAGAGCAGCATCGTTACTGGATATGGTCCCAGAGAATCGGGCAGGGATCCCGGAGGGTCTGTTATTGGTGTTATATATAACTGTCTGAGGAACAGAGCCAGATTTCTGCTGGAACCAGGTGGGGTAGTTGCTGCTGGTGATGGCTCCAGTGCTCAGGCTGCAGGACAGCGTGACGGCCCCTCCTGGGGTCACCGACATCGAGGGCTCCTGAGTCACCACAGGCTGTGACCTGACTCCTGAAAACAATGGTACAAAGAAACTCAGCACAAGGACTCCGGCTCCTCACACACAAACCTCCTCACCTGCAGGTGGCCTCCATGTTCTGTCAGTGCAGCCAACAACCCCCTCACCTGAGCAGTAAGTGAGCAGGGCGAGGAGCAGAGGGGCCCGGAACATGGTGGATCCAGATGAGCTCGGCTTCCTGAGTCAAGTGGGTCTCTGCTGGAGACCCTCCAATTCTCTTTTAAGCCGCCAGTGCTGGAGTATGGCCCTTTCATGCAAATATGCTCCTTGCTCATTGGCTGCAGTTGTTTTGAAATTCTGTATCTTGACTTTTGTTGGGCAGAGAGAGAGTCAAACATCAGATAGAGCCTCCAATTTAGGGTATTTGTAAAATAATATTTTTTTAAATGTAACTTAATTAGAAATTGCACAATTTCAAATTGGATTAAGTTTATAGTCATTTATTTTAAGGGAACTTATTTTAACCCGTTCCTTGAACAAAATTTAACACCATCTGATGATGCTATCTTCCAGACTGACAAATTCCTTCTAACTGCCTGTACAGGGAGTTAGATCTAGGAAAACTGTTTATTTTTAGTTACGGGGTTGAATATTTTCACAAGCTGCCCATGTAGCAGAATTTATCTGATTACTGCTTAGTCTCTCTGATCATATAATTTTGAAGCTAAAGCTTCTGCCTACAGACAAGAGCTTGAATGGGAGAACTGTAGAACTAAAGCAGAACACCCTATCTGGAGCTGAAGGACTATGGGACAGATTTTTCAAGCTGCCAAGCTACATATTTAGAGATCTAATCTGAAGTCCTGTGCCCGGTGACTACTTTCTATTCTTCTCAGACAGGGAAGTGTGACCCACACTGAGGCTACAACTAGACTGCAGGCTTTTTTTGGAAGAAGCTTTTCTGGAAGAGATCTTTCAAAAGAGATCGTCCACACAGCAAAAAAAGCTATCTGCTTTTTCAAAAGATAGCATCCACATTGATTGTACACTATCTCACATTTAAGTTGTGATTACTATAGATGGAGTGGTCACAGGGCACCTGTGCTTTTCCCTAGAGCCCTCTTCTTTCAAAAAAAACCCCTCTTCTCCATCAACACATGCCTTATTCCAAAAGAGCTCTTTTGGAAAAAGGCTTCTTTCTCATAGAAAGAGGTTTACTGCTGTCAGAAAAACCCCTGCATTCTTTCAACCTTCTGTTGAAAGAAGCAATTGCAGTGTGGTTGTAAGTGTAGTTTTTCTGGAAAAACAGCCCTTTTTCAAAAAAAATCTGGTAGACTTACCCTCAGTCTGAATGGAGGATCTGAAAGGATTCAGCTGTTCAAACAGCAGGTTGAATGCACCAGCAGACACTTGAAGACAAACAGGGGTTAAACCGAATTAAACTGAATTAAACTGAATTAAACCACACTATTCACCTGGAAAGGAATACATGAGGAAGGTGCACGCACATCTGAAATCATGTTTTATTCTCTCCAGCTTCTGGAGTTTAAGGAGAGATTTAATACAGCTCCCAGATGACTGTAACTCAGGTTTAGCCTTATTAATGTGGCTGCCCTCAAACTTCCTTTGTGTGCTAATATTTTACAAGGAGGGACATCAAGGGCCCCGGCAGGTCCAGTCTGGGAGGTGGAGTGCAAAGGAGAGTTCTTTCTACTCTGTGGGTCTCAGTGAGGATTCGATCTGCATTAACACCATCATTCACAGGCTTGCGCTTTTTGAATATAGTCTGGATCATGTTATTTCAAAAGGCACTTACTTAACTATAAACTGAAAAAAAAGGTCTGGTAGCACTTTATAGACTAACAAAACATGTAGATGGTATCATGAGCTTTCGTGGGCACAGCCCACTTCTTCAGATGACCGGAGTTCATGATACCATCTACATGTTTTGTTAGTCTATAAAGTGCTACCAGACCATTTGTTGTTTTTTAAGTTTATCCCATACAGACTAACTCGGCTACCTCCTGAAGCTTACTTAACCATGTTTGCTTCATGTGGGAAAGGTTCCTCTCAGCCCAACACACCATGTCCTGGGCTCCCACTCTTAAAAGGGGCTTTTCCTTCGGGTATCTACAGCCCTCTGAACTCCATCCTGTATGGTTCATGCCCCAACACTTAGTCACTCTATGCTGATTGTGGGCAGGGCTGGTTTAAAGGGGGACTAGCTGGGCAGTTGCCCGGGGTGCCAACCTATGGGGGGCACCTGATTGAAATGGTAAGGGGCACTCTGCCCAGGGCGGGGCCATGCATGCGCCGCGCACCCGCTGCCTAGGGCGCAACTATGGCTCAGTCCGGCACTGATTGTGGGTCAAGTTAACCCAGTGCTTCCTTCTTTGAACATTCAGCAGGCTCACCCCCTCCTAAGCTGCAGATTCTTCTCACACCCTGATGGAACGGTTGTTCCAAGACCTGCCTGGGTTCACGTGTGTGTACAAATCCAGCTGTTACACTGACAGATGGTTCATAAAGCTACAACATCAGTCACCATAACTGTGTTCTGCCAACCCTCAGTCTCATCCCTTCCCTAGCATGTCTGTCTGTAATAGGGGTTTGAACAGATGTAGCTCTATGAGCATCCCAGCCTGAGGCACATATGTCCTCAACAGGAGGATGGTGATTCCTTTTCAGGCTATATGATGTAGAGGAAATAGCAATAGGAAAGCCCCTTCTCTCAGAAGGCAAATATCCACCTATTTCTAAGCCACAGATCGACCTATTTTTCAGGCTCTGTTCCCTGTGGAATATCCAAGCTAATGTAGGTTTAGCCTGTAGATTAGAAGAGCATTAAGGGTACCAGTACAAATTTGGGATCAAAAAGGGTGGGGGGGGGAGGAGGAATAAACACAAACATTACAGTGATTCCCAGAGCATGAACCAACCAAATAGAACTCAGTTCCCAACCAAATAGAACTTTCCCATGGCTCCATAGAACAATAATCAGTTCCCTAAAACCCCTAAATGGAAACCTATTTCCTACTTAAGTTCCAGGCACTGGTGAAAATGTCGCACCAAGGCCGATGACCTACAACTCTCCAGCTAATTTCAAGTCTTTGAGAAGGAACCTCTGAGGACTCCAGTGAATGATGTTTGTCTTCACCAGAGGAGAAGCCCTTGAGAAAGATGGCCACTTGGTTTCAGGATTCACGACAGGGAGGCTGGTTTTCTGTAGGATGAAGTTACGGGTGCTCTAGGCAGGCTTTTCCTCTCCTCAGTCTTGTCCCTGCCATGCAGGTGTTCTGCCAGGATCTGCCCAGAGAGCTTGGAGGCCCGTACTGCAAACCCTGTCTCTCTGTTGGCCAGGAGCACGCAGGCTCTGAGGGACGCTTGTAGCATTCGTAGCAGGAAAAGCCCTGAGAGAATGGATATTGGCTGCTAGCTTTGGCAGGAAAAAGCAGTTCCATCCTGCAAGAGCGAGTGTGGACTCAGTGCCCTGGTTGTTTACAGGCAGGATGATAACATGGAGTCCAGGAGTCAGGGTTCACAGGCATGTAGCCGCGGGCACGGAGTTTGACCTAAGGGGATTTAAAAATGGTGCCCGCCCGGCAAGATGCAAATGAAGCCCGGGATATTTAAATCCCGGGCTTCATTTGCAACTTCAAATGCCTACATTAGCCACCCTAGTTCGAAATAGGGTGGCAGTGTAGACATACCCCATGAGACTATCTAGCTGTTTTTTGAACCCTGTTAATGTCTTAGTCTTCACCATATGCACACCTTCACCACAGCACATTCACAGATGACCCTCACCATGGTCACTGGCAGTGGAGAAGGGAGGAAATGGAGAGGAAGGAAGAGTTACACTAAGAAGGTTGTGCTGTGCTGGGCTGAGCTGAGCTGAAGCTGGCACTGAGCCCCCCAAGCCAATACTTCTGAGAGGCACGTGCCTGGTGCTGGGTGGAAGGGGCTGGGCCATGTGTGGGGAGGTCGATTCGCGAGTCCCAGGCACAGAACTGACATGTGATCCGATGACAACAGGGAGTTAACCTCGGGAATGGAGAAAATGGGGAAGAGGAAGGGCTCAGGCCAGAGCCCTGCAGAGTCCCATAAAGAAGAGAGGGGCGGAGCTGGAGTTGGGTGGAACCATGCTGAAGGAGCAGAGAGAAATGGCAGGCGAACTAGTGAGCTGTGTCTGCACTGATGCCTTTCGGGAAATCTTCTGCTGTTATAGCCCCGCTGGGGTTGCAGCAATGGGAGCGTTGGTGCAGACGATGTTTTACCACGTGGGATCTAACCCTGCCCAGAGCTGGGAGTGGGCAAAAGTGGGGGTGGGGATTATGGCAGGTGCTAGTGACAGGTCAGGCTCTAGAGGGCAGTGATCAGGAAGGAGGGGAGCTTTGGGACACGGCCACCAGCACTCCTGCTTTGGTTAGAACAGCCCTGATTGTGGCCGCAGTGGGATGCTGACTCTGCAGCCAGCAGCTGTAATTTCCTATTGAGGTTCCTGTGCCGCACCCATCACTGCAGTATCTAGGCACCAAGACTGGCCCACAGAGTCATTAGCCATTGCCACAGGCCACTGGCTTGTTGGACAGCCGGGCCAGGAAATGCTGGGGCAACTTCTAGGGAAGACCAGGGTAGCTGCAAAGCTGCTGGTTGGGGCAAGGGAGAAGGTTCGAGAGATCAGGGAGTTTGACGCCATCTGTTATCTGACACACCTTGTACCTGGGCCCCGGTAACTAGAACAGACTGAGTGAGCTAATAAGACTTTGCTACATGACCTCTAATGTCCAGGCCAGTGAGGGTGTTTCCAGCTGGTGGGTACCAGAGGGGAATTGCGTTAAGGGAGACATGTCCCTTTATACAAGCAGCATCTGGCCATCCGCCCCCAGTGTGCAGCGGTGGGATTGTAACGTAAGGACATATAGGGCAGTAGAAGATGATCCCCGTAAAGAGACTGAGGCTATGTGTAGACTGCAGACTTCTTTCAGAATAAACTTTTCCAGAAGAGATCTTCCGGAAATGCTTAGTTCGAAAGAGAGTGTCCACACGCACAAAGTGCAACAAAATAGCGATGTGCTATTTCCAAAGACAGCGTCCACACTGATTGGACACTATCTTTCATTTAAGGCCACCCAGAACCAGTTCAGGCAGGGCATTGTGTCAGCCGTTGCTTCCTGGTGCTGCTGACGGAGGCTATCTGAGACAAGCACTTAAAGGGACACCCTGGACAGCTATTTCTCAGGTTCTTCTGCTTGTTTGCCTAGCTCTGCGAGGGACAGCAAAGCATTTGCAGTACATGCTCTGGTTCCCCTATTTCTGAACACCACAGCATTCCTTGCCATGAAGCTGGAGGTGCCTCTGGGCACGTGATGGCCCCACGCTGCCACACTGCAGTTTCTGCAGCAGTTTGTGCAGGCTGCCTTCATGGCCCTGCAGAAGCTCAACTCCAAACTCATAATTGAGACCCTCTGACTGTGTGCGGGAGCGATGCCCTTGCAACCGCATCCAACAGTGGAGCGACGCTTCTGGAGGCTGGACACCAGTTCCGACTGGTGGGACCGGCCAGTGATGGTGCGGACGGATGACCAGCAGTGTCTCCAAAACATCTGCATGTGGAAGGAGACATTCTTGGAGCTGTGTGCGTGGCTTTCCCCTACCCTCCAATGATGGGACACCCAGATGCAACCTGCCATCCTCCTGGAGATCACCATGTGAAAGCTGTTCATGCCAGACAGTTACCCGTCCACGGGCAACCATTTCAGTGTGGGAAAATGAACTGTCGGGGCCCTCCTCATGTAAGTTCTAATATGCTGTCCTCACACAGCCCTGCCATAGGGGGAGGGGGCTTCATAGAGGGTGTCTCCAGGGGTGTTTGTGGGTGGGAGGACTCGGGAACCTCCCAAGGGCTCTGGTACCCCATTTGATCCTCCGATTAGTGTGTTTGTTTGTCTCCTTCTGCAGATGATCAGGGGCATCAACTCTGTTCTGCTGCGCAGTGTCATTTCCATGGGAGACCTGGACCCCATCGTTGCAGGATTTGCCACCCTAGGTTTCCCCAACTGCTGGGAAGCCACAGATGGAACCCACATCCCCATCCAGGTCCCAGAATATCAAGTCTCCGAGTATATTAACAGGAAGGGATACTTCTCGATGGTCCTGCAGGCCCTGGCCGACCGCCGCAAACAGTTTACAGATGTTTTTGTCGCATGGTCAGGAAAGCTGCACGACGCGCGTGTGTTTTGAAACTCCAGTCTCTGCCAGAGGCTGGAAAGTGGTACATTATTCCCTCAACATGATTTCAGGGTCGGGGATGTGCAGATGCCACTGTGCATCATGGAGTACGTGGCCTACCCCCTCATGCTGTGGCTGATGAAGCCCTAAACCAGCACCTGGACCCAAGTGGGGACTGTTTCAATGCCCTTCTCGGCAGGGCCTGCATCCTGGCTGAATGCACCTTTGGACACGTGAAAGGGAGGTTCAGGGGCCTCCTGACCCACCTTGATGTGGGGGAACACAACATCCCCCAGGTAGTCTCAACCTGTTGTGTTCTCCACAACATCATGGATAGCAGGCGGAAGGCGTTCCTTCTAGGGTGAAGGGCAGAGGCTGGCAGGGAGGGAAAGACCTTGGATCAGCTTCACACAGCTGTCATCCACCAGGCCCATCAGGTTGGGGGTGTGTATCCAGGAGACCCTGAGGGTTTCTCTGAAGGACCCCAGTAACTCTCCCCAGAACCTCCCCACTAGGGGCCTGTGTTTTACTTCTCTTTGCCTTTCTCACAACAACCCCGCCATTCCCCCTTTGCCTGTACAGTCAATAAAAACTTCAGTTTTGTGTTCAGAAAAAACTTTGTATTTAATTTATAAAAAAAGTAACTGGGGAGGAGGGAAGGGCTGAGAACCTGGGTAGGGGGAGGGAGAAGGGGCGCTCAACACTGGAGCTTAGAGTGGTACATGGAGCGGCTGGAAGTTCCACCTCTGATCCGGGGACCTCTGCGACCTCAGGTGCATGGGAGATGGGCAGGAACAACTGGGGGATAGGCAGGAGGGTGGCTGGAGCAGGGGCAGGGGCAGGAATGGCGGGGGAGTGGGGGCAGGCATGGCATGGGGAGCACGCACTGGAGCCAAGTATGCCATCATCTCCCAGATGGTGACACATATGTTGCTGCCTTGCTGCACCAGCTCGGACCACATTTGGATCCAACATTGGGTGTCATCCTGGACCTTCTGGATTAGGGTCTGCTGCATGTCCCGGAGGATGGCCACGTGCTCCCTCATAAGGTCCTCCTGGACCCTCCAGCACCTGTGGCTCCCCTGGGATCCGATGGCTGGCTCGCCTGCTGGTAGTCACCCCTCAGTCACGGCTGGTCCAGCTGTGGAGAATAAAGAGAGAGAGGTGGTCAATAATTGATGTAGACACTGTCCCTGAGGCCTTGCCCCCCTCTGTGAGCTTTGAGCAATACTCCTCCGGGCGGTGATGTCCCAGGAGCATGGCCTGGACAGCAGGCCCTGTCTCACAGGGGCCCAGAGGTGCCCAGGGTACCATGCTTTCTGCTCCCCACCATTCCACAACAAGCTGGCAAGGGAAGTGTCCAGTCACACTGGGATTCCATGGGTGGGAGAGGGGCCTGGAGCAGCCTGAGCTTCCATTGGGGCTGCACACAAACCTGCCCCTGGCAGTGCTGTCCCTAGGATCAGGTGGTGCCTCAAGCATGTAGGCATGCCTGTGTGCCGTGTGCAGCTCTCCTCGGTCTGTGTGTGGCCAGGTGTGCACCCTGGTTCCCAGCCTCCTTCCAGAGACGGATGGTGGTGGGAGAGCATCCCTCCCTGAGGGTAAGATGTGTGTGGCAGCCCTCCCCCTCCCCCAGGGGTCAGACATGTGCGTTGCCTCCTCAGAGCCTGTGAGCAGGAGCCTGGGGGTGCTCTGGGGCTGCCTCCTGGGACTGCATGGTGCAGACTGGAACTGCACGTGCATCCACATGCATGGACTGCAGTGAGAGGGAGAAGCTGAAAAGGCTGAGCCACGATCGCACCCCAGCCCCTCAGCGTCTGCCGCCCCCGCCCTGTGTGTGAAAAACTAAGAGCACTCACTTGATGATCCTTTGACAGCCTTGGAGGAGGTACCGGGGTACCAGCTCCAGGCTGAGGGTGACGGTGCTGGCCATCTCTTTCTCCTCCTCCAGCTGGTCGTCATCCTCCTCCTCTGTGTCAGCTGGGATCTCCAGGTGGGCGACGATGGGTGTCTCCAGCCCCGAGTCCACAACCAGCAGTGAGGAAGGGGCTGCCCCCACCCTTCAGGATGTGGGGGAGCTCATTAAATAAGGGGCAGAAGTGGAGTTCTGCCCCAGAGTAAGAGCTGCACTGCCTGGACCTGGCGTATCCCTGACAGAGCTCCTTGACCTTGCTCCTGACCTGCTCCAGACTCCAGGGACTTGGCCATCCAGCCATAGATAGTGTTCCTTTGTCTGGAGCAGAGATCCTGGAGGGTCTCTTCTTCGCCCCAGGCCACCAAGAGGGCCAGGATCTCTGCTCCAGACCAGGATGGCGCTTGTCCTTTTGTGCCCCTGGGAGACTCCTGGGACCCCTTTGCATGCTCCCTGGGATGGGCAGCGGGCTCTTGTGGGGCTTGAGGCTGGGACATGGGTGCCAAGGAACGTGGCAGTGTGAATTGCACAATGAGATGCTGCTTCCGTTGCCAACTTTGTGCCCCAAGCTTTGGCCCAGGTACCCGAGTCTTTAAGAGCTGCCAGGAGACAAGTGGATTTGTGATGAGCATGTATGGAGTGGCAAGGAGGGCACCTCTGGTATTTCCTGGAAGCCTCTTTTTTTGACAGAACCCCTCTTCTGTATCCATACACACCTTTTTCCAAAAAAGATTTTCTGGAAAAGGAGATATTCCTTGTAGAAAAAGGTTTAGCGGCGTCGGAAAAAGCCCTCGGTTCTTTTGATTTTTTGTCGAAAGAAGGCAATTGCTCTGTGGATGCAAGTGTTGTTTTTCCAGAACAATGGCCATTATTCCGGAAAAGAAATGCTGCAGTGTAGAAGTACCCTACATGGAACCAAAAGTTGACTGACATTATTCCCCTGAGGCTGAAATGCCTAAGGAGGAGCACTCAGGAGGTCATCTGTAGTACCCAGACTATGGAGGATGAGGTCAGGAGAGGTTTTTGTCTCAGTTCCCCATTTGGCTGGATCACTGTGATGAGCACTGCCAGTCCATATCATACAGTAATAGTCAGCCTCATCCTCTGCCTGCACACCGGTGATGGTCAGAGCAGCATCGTTACTGGATATGGCCCCAGAGAAACGGGCAGGGATCCCGGAGGGTCTGCTATTGGTGTTATATATAAGTGTACGAGGAGCTGATCCAGGTTTTTGCTGGAACCAGGCAGGATAGTTGCTGGTGGTGATGGCTCCAGTGCTCAGGCTGCAGGACAGCGTGACGGCCCCTCCTGGGGTCACCGACATCGAGGGCTCCTGAGTCACCACAGGCTGTGACCTGACCCCTGAAAGCAACGGTACAAACAAACTCAGCACAAGGACTCCGGCTCCTCACACACAAACCTCCTCACCTGCAGGTGGCCAGTACAGCCAACAACCCCCTCACCTGAGCAGTAGGTGAGCAGGGCAAGGAGCAGAGGAGCCCAGGCCATGGTGGATCCAGATGAGCTCAATGTCCTGAAGCAAATGGATCTGTGCTGGGGACCCTCCAATTCTCTCTTAAACTCCTAGCACTGGGGAATGGCCCCTTCATGCAAATCTGCTTGCTGCTCACTGGCTTCTGCTGCAGAGTTATCTGCAGATCCGAGGTTCTTCTTTAGCATTCCCTGCCTCCCCACTCCTCACACCTTCTGATCTGAGTGTATTTTTAACTCACAGTGGTTACTGCCAGCTGTTACTGGCTGTCACGTCCCTTTGAGTCCTGTGCTGTTTTCAGCCTTCTGCCTTTTGTGTTTTGGGCTCATAATTTGTTGTCCACAAACCAGAAGGAGGTAACAGCCCAGATGAAATGACTGACAGAGTTAAGAGCTCTTGCTAATTTGCTTAGGTTTGTATTATGTCTATATCAAGGCAAGTTGGTATTTTTTCTATAAGTTGCCATATGTGTGGATTCCTTGTTTCCCAGCCCTTGATCAACACTGGGCAGTGATCGTAGCTTCTAATGGGTAGAGGAAAACTTTTATTTGTTACAATTTAGGGAGGAAAAATCCCGGAATGGTTTGGTTTGCTCAAAGTTCAGCGCTGCAAGCTGCTGTCTGGAAGAACAATGGTCTATGTCACAGCTGTTCTTAGGGCCTGCCCTGTGGTACAACATATAAGACCTAGCAGCTGAAATTCAGTGCATGTTTCTGAGTCATGTTCCACTTGTCACCCACTTACTGGCCAGGAGTAAAGCTCTTGTCTTACAGTCCTGCAGCCACCCCAGCAGGGGGTGACATTTACACCCCATTTGCCAGCTGGGCATCACCAGCATAACCTGCTCTTCAGCAGTGAGACTGTCCTGGGCTAGCTCTGCGTGACAGGGGAGTTCACTTCTCAAGGCCCTTTAACTAACCCCAATGGTGATGCTACTTGGAGTCACAAGATGGGCTCATCTCAGTTCGTGGTGCAGCTTCTGTTACATCGACTGCCTGATAGTATGGTATAGTTCTTTTGTAGAGGCTGATGATATACCAGAAAAATCTGTTCACTTCTTAGTCTGCGTAGAACAAGGCAGAAGAGCTAAGCAATACCACAGAGAGAGATATTTTATAACGGATAGAAATGGGCAAGGCTTACATCACCCACCCCTGCATGGCAGCCACTGCTGCAGTGCATTCCTGGATAAACTTTTGTTGTGCAATTTCACATTAATTGCGAGTGTGTTAAAAAAATCTTCATCGTGCAGCAGCTACCCCAGAGCAGTTATTTGTAAGTCTACAGTCTAACTCAGTTCAGTGGGTTCCTTCAATGCTCCATCTCACCCCGACCCAGCCAACGTGCCTGCAGGAAGGACTGGAAAGGATGCAGCTGCCTCAACTCCACAGTCTACTGCACACACAGGTGACGATAAATGTGCCTCAGGTACTTGATTCCTTTGCAGACAGGTCCCAGTGCAAATGCAGGGAGATCTCGACCTCTGGTGCCCAGCCATAACCACCTCACTCAGCTGCCAAAGAGAAGATGGGGAAAACCCAAGTACTCCAGGCCACTGGTTTGCGCAGGCGCAGGAAACTAAAGAGGCAGCCACTCCAGGGCCTGGCAACTGCAATTCACCGAGGGCTTGTGGTGGCAGCTGAAGTCCTTGATGCTGTCTGCTCTGAAGTCGGGCTTGGGGAGCTAGCGCTCCCCCCAGCCTGCCCCTTCTGTCTCACATCTTCCATGGGCCTGGAGCCAGCCCCCTGCCTCATCCAGGGACCTAGCAATTCTATCAGCAGCCCTGCAAGTCCCTCCCAATTGCTGATTTTTTCTTTCTGTCTCTGCAGTTTTAGGGGGCATTGTAATTCCCAGCCACCGATGGGCCTGTTTGTGCTAAGAATGTGGCTGTGAGTTAATGTGTCCCTCCACCTCCCCGCCTGTGCTATTTCCCATGCACAGATTGCCAGGACTTGGGAACAGCCTGTGATGTGTGAGCCTGGCTGGTGGGTGCTAGAGGCAATGGAAGGCTTTGTCTTCTCCAAGGGGCTGGGTGGCCCAGCCAATGTCCTGCCAGATGGGAAGGCTGGAGTTGCAGAGCTGCCTCCTTAGGGCTGCATTCTGGCTGCCTGGCTGCTCTGGGGTTGGAACGGTGCCAGGTTTGCTCAGCTGTTCTGGTGCTTGGAGAGGAGCCAGGACCACGTGGCCGCTCGGTTGCTCCATCTGCTCCAGAGGCTGGAGTGAGGCTGGGTCTGCCCAGCTCCTCCAAAGGCGAATGAGTGCTGAGGCCTCTGGGACTGGAGTGCGGGAATTGGGGCTGTCTTGTTCTGCCAGTGGTGGAAATGCTAGCCTTGGGACCAGTGGCCAGGTGGGCATGGAAAGCCCAGTGTCTTTGGCGGAGGTGTTGGGGTTCTGCTCCCCAAGCCAGCTTTTTACCCACTACCCCTGCTTGTCAGATCCGTGTATAGTAGGATTGCGCAGTGACAGTGGTGGGGTCTTTACTTCTCAGGTGTTTCAATGTTACTTCTGTGTCTCAGGTAACGTGATCATTTTGCAGACTTTCCTAATAGGGCTGTTCTCAGGCCCAGGATCTGTCCTGTCTTATGCATGGGATTTACCTGGGCTTCAGGACCTACCACACAGCGGCTGGTGCTATGAATCTCTGGGTTTGTTCTGCAGAGTGAGGTGGCATTTAAGGGACAGGGTCCCTGGCCCTCCTCCATCATGCACTTGGGAACGGGCCATTGGAGAGATCTCTTTGGGATTATCACTGAATCTGGGTACCACAAGGAAGCTCCATTAAGAGTCCAATCCTGGTTCCAAGGGCAGAAAAGGGCCTAAGATTTTGCCTGCAATGTCCAGAGTCTGATAACCTGGAGCTGTGCCCCTTACTGATGCCTGTAATGTGCCAAGTGAAACCCCAACACATCAGAACAAAGGAGCATCCCACCCAGACACATCCGGACTGGAGTCAGGCACCGCATGGGCTGCTGGAATACCAGGGTTTTGTCTCAGTTCTCCATGTGTCTGCATCTCTGTGCAGCACTCCCACGCCCTGTGCTGCAGGAATAACCGGTCTCCTCTTCTACCTGAACATTGGCCATGGCTCAGCTGGTGGCTGCATTCACTGCCTCTTAGGAGCCAGAACACAAGAACAAACATCAGAACATAAGAGCGGCCTTATGGGGTCAGACCAAAGGCCCATCCAGCCCAGTGTCCTGTCTGCCAACAGTGGCCAATGCCAGATGCCCTAGGAGGAATGAACAGAACAAGTGATCATCAGGTGATCCATATAATCCATTGCCAACCCTAATGAGGAGGCTGCCTGGCATCTCTAGTGGGTTGGGGAAGGGACGGGCCCTGGACTGCAGAGAGTGGAGAGGGTGATACATGAAGCTGGTTTAACACTTTTGCCAGCTGGAAATTTCTTTCTAGATAAGTACTCAGGAGAGGCCCAGAGAGGCCACTTTCTCCCAGCTGTTGGCAGCCTTAGGCCCCTGTGGCCTGGGCACTGGACACTGCAGATGAAGAGACCCCCTGGAGGGGAAGGTCACGTTTAGAGCAATTCGCAGCAGGCCCTCTCAGCTGCAGAGCTCAGCGCTTTGTAAGAACTGTCGCCTACCCCAAGGGAGCCTTGTGACCAGGATCTCTGGTGCCCTGGGAACTGGGCTCCTGCCAGTTTATAGCCCAGCCTGGGAGCACTGGCCTGCTGTTCTGCGTCTGACAGCTGCCTACTGCTGAGCTTCAGCACGGGGAAAAGGAAAATTCTGCCTGATTCTACAGCGATCATGCAGGGAAACCGTGGGCTCAGACGGCAGACGTGGGGAGGAGAGGGGTGTGTGTTGATGGCAAAGGTGGCAATTGCCTAGATCCCCAGCTTATGTAAAAGTATCCGGGGGGCCCTGGCCATTGCCACCATAGCAGCAGCTGGGAAATGCAGCAGGCCCTTAAAATCACCTGGGCAAGCTGCAGACCTGGGTGCATGGGTGGAGGATGGAGCCCTCATTGGGGAAGCCTGGGTCCTGTCTCCAGTCCTGCCACCTGCACCCTCCCTCTATGGACAGAGCCCCAAACTCTCCTGGCCTCCATTGGCTGGAGACACAAATGACCCCACCCCTCCATCCAGAGAAGCCCCAAGCGCCTCCTCACTCCTTCCCCCCCCCACCAGCGGAGACTCATGGGAGAGTCACTCCTCCCTGCCCCCTCCCCGCTGCATGCCCATGGGAGTCCTAGGCCAGTGACAGCAGTGCCTCCCCCTCACTAACTCAGACCCAACCTGCTTTAGGAAAAGTGTCTCCCCTGTGATGTCCATCTGATGTGCCCTTTGCAGGTTCCAGGCATCTGAACAGCACATACCAATGGGCTAGGTCTGGGGAAGGGAGGAGCACTTGGCTGTGGCTGCCCTGTGGCTCCTCCTGGCAGGGGAGTTTGGGGCTGTGATCAGCTCCAGGGTTCTCTGCCTGGGTGAGGGTTGGGGAGTGCAGGCTTCTGTGGGCAGAGGGGAGGGGCTTGTGGCTCCAAACAAGGAAGCAGGTCGGGAGGCCCATCGATTGTTCTGTCTGGGGGCCTGGAATAGCTGCCAGCTGGAGCAGCTGATGGCACCATTCCTTTCGCTCCAGAGCCCCTTTCTCCCTGGTGGAGCTGCGTTCCTTTGAGCTCTGGGCCTACCCCTAATTGCACAGCAGAGCAGCCTGTCCCGCTCTCAGATGGGGTTTGACAGAGATACAGAGGCAGCAGCATGGGGTAGAAGCAGCCCCTGTACACAGAAGACCCGATCTCCCCACAGACAGAGGCTGCTCTGTCATCCCAGGGAGCATCCTCTGTCCACAGCAACCCTGGCTCTGCCACAAGCAGAGGTTGCTGCACAGCAGCAGCCCTGTCTGTGGTGGGACCAAGCTCCCTGCAGACAGATACTCTCCAGCATCCCAATTGTCCTTCCCTCCCCTGCTGCTGACTCTGATACTGAGACAGCTGTGTGGAGGAGGGGAAGCGGACAGCTTTGTGGAGAGCTTTTAAGTTCTGTGGGAGGCAGGGAGAAGTCGGGAGGGGGGAAGGGGTTGGGCGGGAAAGGCAGGTGGCTCCAAGCGAACCAGCATATGTAGGGACCAGGCTTAAAAGCCGACTCACCATGGGCAGAGGCTCCAGCCCCGCCCCCCCCCCCATTCCTGCCTCTGATACAGAGGCAGTAAGGGGATGTGTGTGTGTGTGTGTGTGTGTAGCTGAGCGTTTAAATGAGTATATGCTAACATTCCTACACCCTACACGTGGCATTTCAAATAAAGATACTGAAATTACATCGTATTCATATTGATAAAGCCTAAGGAGTGCCCCGTGACACATCTACCCCTCCGCTCCCACTCTGAAACAGTGGTAGAGAGTCTGTAGCACAGGGAACTAAGGCAGAACATGTCGCTTTTGCTACACAAGCTGAGCAGAGAACATAAGAGCAGCTGACATGTCCCTCAGCGGATTGAAAGCAGAGCAGGTGGAGCAGCACCCCCTGCTGATGACAATGGAAGGCAGAAATTCCTAAGGAGGAGCAATCCGTGTCTCACCAGTTGCAGACAAGACCATGGGCAGTTGGTACAGCTGGGTCTGGGTCCCTAC
Source organism: Pelochelys cantorii (assembly GCA_032595735.1). Taxonomy (NCBI): domain Eukaryota; kingdom Metazoa; phylum Chordata; order Testudines; family Trionychidae; genus Pelochelys; species Pelochelys cantorii. The sequence continues at coordinate 11,930,102 of CM064342.1, read as the reverse complement.
ACACAGCATGGCTTGACTCAAAATAAGTTACACAACTCGAGCTATGTCAATTGCATAGCATAAAAGAAATAGCTTATTTCTAAATTGGGAGCGTCTACACAGCACTTATTCTGAAAGAGAGCACTCTTCCTCCAACGTCCCTTACTCCTCGTGAAATAGGGGTTACAGGAGTTGGAGTAAGAAGTCCTCCAGCTTGACAGTATTTTGACATTATGTCGAAATAACTGCCTGTGGTGTAGATGCGGACTAATTTATTTGAAATAACGCTAGTTATTCTGACATAATGTCACTGTTCAGAATTCTACACCCCTGCACCCTCTGCTAAGGCCCTGCCCCCATGGGGAGTGGAGGAGACAGAGCAGTGCACTGAGCTTGCCCCTCCCAGGTGAGGAGATGGGGCAGTGTGCCAAGCAATCCCCAGCCTTCCCAGAGCACCACAGAGGGTTAGCAAGGCGAGGGGGTCATGCACACTGCACAGCTGCTGGAGCACAGGGGAGGGGAGGCGGTTGCATAGTTCCAGCCTCCCCAGCCAGAAGCAAGGGGGAGGGCAGGGGCGGGGGGCAGTAACATTCTTTTATCACCTCCCTGCTGTGGACTGACTAGCCATGCTGGGCATGGCTGCTGAATCACACACAAGAGCAGGGGTGATAAAACCCCGTGGACCGCACAGCTGCTTTTCAATGGAAACCTGCATAGTCTTCTATAGCAGGTGTTCTGTGGGCAGGACCAGGCTGGTGATTTGGGAAGGCAGAGCCCTTCCCCGCCTAAGCCATAGGATGTCCCTGGGCAGGACCAAACTGTGCAGCTCATGCAGACCCCAGGCTGGAGGAAATGGTGGGTGTAAGAGACAAGAAGTTTTTGTCTCACCTCCCCCTCTGACTGGATCACTGTGCTGAGCACTGCCAGTCCATACAATACAGTAATAGTCAGCCTCATCTTCTGCCTGTACACCGGTGATGGTCAGGGCAGCATCGTTACTGAATATGGCCCCAGAGAACCGGGCAGGGATCCCGGAGGGTCTGTTATTGGTGTTATATATAACTGTCCAAGGAGCTGAGCCAAATTTCTGTTGGAACCAGGATGGATAGTTTCTGGTGGTGATGGCTCCAGTGCTCAGGCTGCAGGACAGCGTGACGGCCCCTCCTGGGGTCACCGACATCGAGGGCTCCTGAGTCACCACAGGCTGTGACCTGACCCCTGAAAGCAACGATACAAACAGACTCAGCACAAAGACTCCGGCTCCTCACACACAAACCTCCTCACCTGCAGGTGGTCTCCATGTTCTGTCAGTGCAGCCAACAACCCCCTCACCTGAGCAGTAAGTGAGCAGGGTGAGGAGCAGCGGAGCCCAGGACATGGTGGATCCAGATGAGCTCGGCTTCCTGAGGCAAACAGGTCTTTGCCGGGGACCCTCCAATTCTCTTTTAAATCTGAGAGCTGCAGTGAGGCCCTTTCATGCAAATATGCTCCCTGCTCATTGGCTGAAGTTGCTTTGAAATTCTGAATCTTGACTTTTGTTGGGTACAGAGAGAGTCAAACATCAGATAGAGCCTCCAATTTAGGGTATTTGTAAAATAATATTTTTAAACATGTAACTTTCATAGAAATTGCACAGTTTCAAACTGAAATAAGTTTATAGTCATTTTTTATGAGGGTACTTACTTTAACCTATTTCTTGAGCAGTATTTAACACCACCTGATGGTCAATTCTCTCTAACTGCCTGTGCAAGGAGCTATATCTTGGAAAACAATTTATTTTTAGTTGCAGTGTAGCATATTTTCACAAGATGCCGATGTAGCAGAATTAATCTGGTTACTGCTTAGTCTCTCTGATCAAATAATTTCTTAGAGCTTCTGCCTACAGACTATGTGCAGGGGAGCAAATGTAAATATCGCATGGTACCAAGCACTCTGCAACCACTGTCATCTATATTATCACAAGGGATTGAGTGGGAGAACTGTAGAGCCAAAGCAGGTCACCTTATATCTGGAACTTAAGCACTATGGGAGAGATTTTTCAGGGTGCCAAGCTACATCTTCAGAGATCTAGCTTGATGTCCTGTGCCAGGAGGCTACTCTCTATTCTTTGCAGACAGGGAAGTGTGTTCCATGCTGAATGATGGGTAAAAGCTGCAACTCCACCTTGAGGTCTCCTGTTACTTGCTTTTCTACCTACTCCCCTGTCCATCTTGCCCCTCCCACTGAGAAAGAATCATTCCCTTGGAGTCAGACTTACTGGAACACATCGAGCGGGCTGGAAGAAGGGAATGTAACAGACTTGTAGGAACATCTAGCCGAGTTCTGCTCTGAATTGGGTCATTAGTCTGCACATGGCCATTGCTGGGCTGTGAGAGGAAGTATCCGTGTATCATTTGGTATTGCCTCATTGTTTCCTTCTGCTCTCCCACAGGCGGGTCTGTCTCACCTGTTGTCTCTTTTCTTATTCTTAGATTGGAAGCCCCATCGTGGGGCTGGTCTTTGTGTTCTGTGTTTGTACAGAGCCAAGCCCACCAGGGGCCTGAACCAGCCACGAGCTGGGCTCCCAGGGCCACAGTAACACAGAGATGTAATAATCACAGTGATGCAACCACCTCTGCAGGACTTTCCTGAGCAACAGTTTCCTGGGTCATCCGGCGAGATTGACTGTCAGTTAATTGAAATGTCATTTTAAAAACACTTTGCAAATAAATACCCAGCAATTAGCTTGAGAAGTGACTCATAAATCTGCAACCTAAATCAGTACATTGGTGCCTTCTACCTTCTGTCTCTTCTTCTCCCTGACACTCAGTTTGAACGGGGGATCTGAAAGGATGCAGCTGTTCCAACACCAGGTTGTATTCACCAGCAGACTCTTGAAGACAAACTGTAGACGCAATTCACAAGTGCAGGGAAACCTCGCCCCCTGATGCAAAAGCGTAAATGGGGAAAGTGCATGCACATCTGAAATAATGTTTTAGTCTCTCCAGCTTCTGGAGTTTAAGGAGAGATTTATTACAGCTCCCAACTGACTGTAACTCAGGTTTAGGCTTATGCATGTGGCTGCTATTTCAAACTTCCTTTGTGTGCTAATATTTTGCAACCTGGGACATCAAGGATCCAGGCACATCCAGGCTTGGAGCTGGGTTGCAAAGTAGGGTTCTTTCTACTCAGTGGGTCATGGTGAGGATTCAGTCTTCATTAACACCATCATTCACAGGCTTGGACTTTATGATTATAGCCTGGACCATGTTATTTCAAAAGGCACTTACTTAACCATGTTTGCTTCATGTAGGAAAGGTTCCTCTCAGCCCAACACACCATGTGCTGGGCTCCACTCTTACAAGGGGCTTTTCCTTTAGGTATCTAAGGCCATCTGAACTCCATCCAGTATGGTTCATGCCCCAGCACTTAGTTGCTCTATATTGGTTGTGGGGTCAAGTTAACCCAGTGCTGCCTTCTTTGATCATTCAGCAGGCTCACCCCTTCCTAAGCTACAGATTCTTCTCACACCCTGATGGAACAGTTGTTTCCAGACGTGTCTGGGTTCATGTGTGTATACAAATCCAGCTGTTACACTGACAGATGGTTCATAAAGCTACAACGTCAGTCACTACAACTGTGTTCTGCCAACCGTCTGTCTCATCCCTTCCTTTGCGCGTCTGTCTGTAGTAGGGGTTTGAACAGATGTAGCTCTTTCAGCATCCCAGACTGAGGCACATCTAACCTCAAGGGGAGGACGGTGACTCCTTTTTAAACTATATGATGGTAGAGGAAATAGAAATAGGGAATCTTCTTTTCACAGATGTCAGAGATCCTATATTTCAGGCTCTGGTGCCTGTGGAATATCCTAACTAATGTAGGTATAGACTGTAGATTAGAAAGGAAGAGGGGAGAGCAGGTGAAGCACAAATAAGAGAAGTGTATTAAGGGTACTAGTACAAAGTTGGAATAAAGGGGGGGGGATAAACACAAACATTACAGTGAATAGTGACAGATTCCCAGAGCATGAAGCTCAGTTCCAAGCCACCTCAGTTTGATTCATAGAACAATAAGCAGTTCCCTAAAACCCTTAAATGGAAATTTATTTCTTACTTAAGCTTCAGGCACTGTTGGGAATGGACCTACAACTCTCCCGCTAATTTGAAGCCTTTGAGAAGGAAACTCTGAGGACTCCAGTGAATGATGTTTGTCTTTGCCATTGAGGAAGCCCTCGAGAAAGATGGTCACTTGATTTCAGGATTCACTATAGGTAGGTAGTATATAATAATTAATATGTGCATATTATTAATTATACACTTGATTAAACCAAACACAACATTAAACATGTATTAGTCCTTTACAACTGACTCGTGCACTGTTGACAGTACATGTGTATTAAACAATGACTATGTTTCATTCCCAACAGTAGACAAGTATAGGGAGACAGCCCCCTCTTGTGCCCTGCATCACATTTGCACCTAAGGTTACAATGCACACTACAGCCCCTTCTCCCATTCCAGCCCACTCTGACATCTGTGAGTGTGGCTGCATGTTTCTCTTTTCCTCCTGCTTACCTCCTGGCTAATACTTACACTTCAGAATAGCTAGGACTTGGGTACCCTACAACTTGTCAGATATGTGTGTAGCAGGATGGGGTGAGTTGTGCAGGCTTTGCTACTTGGTTGTTCTCAATATGCTGTCATGGATTCCCCCCAGGCTGCCACCTGGAACTGGGATACAACTGAGCCTCTTGAACCAGCAGCTTGGGCTCCCTCTCACTCTATTGCTATGAGAAGCTTTAAAGCCTCCAGCCTGCACTTCAACCGTTATTTGTACAGGCTAAGACACATCCAGCTGCAGTTACACCCAGACTTTCTTCCCAGCAGGGAACCCAGGAGCTGTACAATCCAGTCCTGGTCAAATCTAGCTAGTATATGACTTTAATATGTGTTCCGCCCCTGCCTGACTGTGAAAAGAAAAATGGGCACTTGTGGAAACCAAGCAGAGATTTTAAGTGATTAGAAGGGATGGGAAACAGGGGCAAAGAGATTTCCTAGCACATAAACAAAAAACACAAATTAAGCTTGTTATATGAAATAGTTTGGATACAAATTAGCAGTTTCTCACTCTGAGATATGGTAGAAGCCACCTGCAGATCCTTAAGGTTATTAGCTGCACAGCTAATGCTTTATAGCTTAGAATTCATGGGCATTCCATACACAGGTTAGAAATCCCTTTAGCCTGGGTCCTGCACTTCCCCAAATTCTGTCTTTGTTCCTTGGGTGTTTTCAGAACAGAAGAAATTAAGAACATAAGAACCTAGGAACAGCAATACTAGGGCAGACCAAAGGTTCATCTAGTCCATTATCCTGTCTGCTGACAATGGCCAATGCCAGATGTCCCAGAAGGAGGGATCACAACAGGTAATCCTCAGGTGATCCCTCCCCTGTCATCCATTTAGAGACAAACAGAGGCCAGGGACACCATTCCTACCCATCCTAGCAAATACCATTGGTGGACCTAACCTCCATGAATCTCTCTAGCTTATTTTTGAATCCTGTTAAAGTCCTAGTCTTCACCGCATCCTACTGCAAGAAGTTCCACAGAATGCACTGAGTGAATTTGTCTTATGAGAGGAATGAAGAACCCCAATGCTGTCACTCTCTGCCTCATATGGCTTTAGAATAGGGCAATAATCCTTTGTTTCAAAGCTGGATTTCCATACCAGTGGCAACAAACCCCGTTGCCAACTTTGCCCACATATTTACTCTGCTGACACCATTATTGGACCTAACCAATTCAGTTATAAGATCAAGAACACATATTCCTGCTCATCCAGAAATATAATCTATATCATCATGTGCCGACAGTGTCCATCTGCTATGTACATTGGACAAACGTCTCAGACGCTTCGCCAAAGAATCAATGCACACAAAACGGATATCAGACAGTATCACAAAGAAAAAACAGTTTCTTGCCATTTCAACCAGAAAGGGCATTGTCTCAATGACTTGATTACCTGCATACTGCTTCAAAGACATTTTCACACCAGGCTTGAAAGAGAAACCTCTGAACTGTTATTCATGCTTAAATTTGACACTTTACGCCGGGGTCTCAACAAAGACTCTAATTATCTTGCCCATTACAAAGATAGCTTCCCCAGTTATCACCTCTAATATCATTAGCTCACAGACATTTACTTCCCCCCCCCTTTTCCCTCCTCTGTTCTGAAATTTGATTTGTCCTTTTTTATGTGTGTTCATTTTTTTGATTGTATCCCTTTGGTATATATGGTCATGCCTATTTTCTTCCACAGTTTGATCTGAGGAAGTGGGTCTGGCCCACGAAAGCTCATCAACTAATAAACCATCTTGTTAGTCTTTAAAGTGTTACATAGTCCTGTTTTTTGTTTTGGAAAAATAGTGACCTCCCAAGATGGTGTCCTGTATCACGTGGTCTAGTCACATGGCCTTGTAGAGTCAGAGCAGCCATTACTTACAAGACTATCTATGGAGTTCTTAGAAATGCTCTACATGTGAAAGATAATCTTCTAACCATACACAACAAATCTTACCTTTTCCAATGATACCTTATATGATTTTCCCTTGTTATAACACATTGTAATTATACTATAATCCCACCATAACAATATCACTATGAAAAACATACAGTCTACGTCTTACAGTGATGTCTGCCCCTTATTTAACTAAGCCATTTTGCAAGTTTGGCCTTTCCTAATGGGGCTGTAATCTCTTGACCAGCATGGGCTCCTTTCGCACCCTGGCTCTGCTTGTCTGTGACATGCCTAGGCTTGGGAAATCTAAGAATCAGCTCTTCTCACTGTGAATTTCAGTGTAGAATGAGCTGGTAGTTAACAGAGAGTGGATCAGGGCCTGGTCTCATGTTTTTGCCATTGGTGCTAAAGGTACCATGGACTCAGATACAGTGTGTGGGGTTCCTGTGGCGCATTCCATGTTTCCAAAATTAAACCGGCTGTTCACTCAGAGAGCTACTTAGAAAGACACTGGAGCTACAGTTACCCCTACATTCATGTACCCTCAAACTGGCTTCCTGATTGCTCCTTCTTACTGGTCCCTCTGCAGTGTAAGCTCCTCTCTCCAGCTTACAAGACAGGAAGAAAGGGTGTGATTGTGCCTGTGCTATGTAGGAAGAGGAGGTGATATGTGAGGAGGCTGAAGGAATGGGGAGGCAGGACATGGATATGGAGGAGAAGCAAAAATCCGAGATTACCCTCACCACGGTCACTGGCAATGGAGACGGGAGGAAATGGAGAGGATGGAAAAGTTACACTAAGAAGGCTTTGCTGTGCTGGGCTGGACTGAACTGAGCTGAAAGTGGCACTGAGCCGCCCAAGCCAATACGTCTGAGAGGCGCGTGCCTGGTGCTGGGTAGGAGGGGCTGGGCCTTGAGTGGAGAGGTCGATTCGTGAGTCCCAGACACAGAACTGACATGTGATGCGATGATGACAGGGAACAAACCTAGGGAACGGAGAGGAGGGGGAAGAGGCAGGGAGGAGGCCAGAGCTCTGCGGAGTCCCATAGAGAAGAGAGAGGGGCAGAGCTGGAGCTGGGTGGGACCAGGCTACAGGAGGAGCAGAGAAAAATGGGAGACGAACTAGTGAGCTGTGTCTGCACTGATGCTTCTGGGGAAATCTCCTGCTGTTACAGTCCCACTGGGGTTGCAGCAATGGGAGCCTTGCTGCAGACGGTATTTTACCATGTGGGACCTAATCCTGCCCAGAGCTGGGGGCAGGGCAGAGATGGGGGTGGGGATTATGGCAGGTGCTAGTGATGGGCCAGGCTCTACAGTGCAGAAATCAGGATTGAGGGGAGATTTGGGACACGGCCACAAGCACTCCTGCTTTGACTACAACAGCCCTGACCGTGGCCACAGTGGGATACTGACTCTGCAGCCAGCAGCTGAACTTTCCTACTGAGGTTCCCGTACTGCACCCATCACTGCGGTACCTGGGCACCGAGACTGGCCCGCAAACTCCTTAGCCATTGCTAAAGGCCAGTGGCTTGCTGGACAGCAGGGGGAACAGGGGCAATGGAGGGTGCTGATCAACTTCTGTAGAAGACCAGAGAATGTGCAGAACAGCTGAATTGGGGCGAGGGAGAAGGTTCGAGGGAGCAGGGAGTTTGACACCATCTGTTATCTGACACACCTTGTACTTGGGCACCTCATCCAGCCCCGGCAACTAGAAAGGACTGAATGAGTTTATAGGACTTTGCTACATGACCCCTAACATCCAGGCCAGTGAGGGTGTTTCCAGCTGGTAGGTACCAAAGGGGAATTGGGTGCAGGGAGAAATGTCTGTTTACACAAGCAGCACCTGGCCATCTGCCCCCAGTGTGCAGCAGTGGGGCTGTAGCACAGGGACATAGAGGTCAGTAGAAGATGATCCCGTAGAGAGACTGAGGCTACGTCTAGACTGCAGGCTTCTTTCGTAATAAACTTTTGCAGAAGAGAGCTTAGGGAAAAGCATATTTAGAAAAAGAATATCCACACGTAAAAAGCGCAACAAAATAGCGATGTGCTATTTCAAAAGGTAGCGTCCACACTGATTGGACTCTATTGCGAATTTAGGCCACCTGGAATCAGATCACACAGGGCATTAGGTTCATAACTGCTTCCTGAGACGCGTACTTAAAGGGACCCCACTGCACAGCTGTTTCTCAGGTTCTTCTGCTTAGCTCTCCTAGCTCTCTGACGGACAGCAAAGCATTTCCTCTGTGTGCTCTGGTTGCCCTGCCTTTGGACACTATAGTACTCCATGCCATTGAGCTGGAGGTGCCTCTGGGCATGCGGTGGCCCCACACAGCCACTCTTCAGGTTCAGCAGCATTTTGTGCAGGCTGCCTTCATGATCATGTAGGAGCTCGACTCCGAGTTCATCATGGAGACCTTCTGCCTGTGTGCAGGAGCAAAGCCCTTACAACCACACCCCATGGTGCAGCGATGCTTCTGGAGGCTGGACACCAGGTCCAACTGGTGGAACTGGCTGGTGATGGAGCGGTGGAATGACCAGCAGTGGCTCCAAAACTTCTGCATGAGGAAGAAGACAGTCTTGGAGCTGAGTGCCTGGCTCGCCCCTTCCCTCTGACAAAGGGACACCCAGATGAGACCCGCCATCCCCCTGGAGAGGAGGGGCACCATTGCCATGTGGAAGCTGTCCACGTTGTACAGTTACCAGCCCATGGGCAACCAGTTTGATGTGGGAAATTCAACCGGCAGGGTCCTCCTCATGCAAGTTCTACAATACTGCCCTCACACAGCCCTGCCATGCGAGGGAGGGCTTTCTAGGAGGTGGCTTTTGGGTGTTTGTGGGGAGCAGGAGGGAGGGCTCAGGGACCTCCCAAGGGCCCTTTGATTCTCTGATTAGTGTGTTTGTTTGTCTCCTTCTGTAGATGGAGAAGGCCATCAACTCTGTCCTGCTGTGCAGTGTCATTCGCCTGGGAGACCTGGACCCCATCGTGACTGAATTAGCCGCCCTGGATTTCCCCAACTACAGAGGAGCCATAGATGGGACCATATACTCATCCAGACCCCAGAACATTGAGCCTCCCAGTACGTTAACAGGAAAGGATACTTCTCGATGGTCCTGCAGGCCCTGGTCGACCACTGCGGACAGTTTACAGACGTTTTTATTGAGTGGTCAGGAAAGCTGCATGATGCCCGTGTGTATTGAAACTCCAGCCTCTCACATTCTTCCCCCAAAGTGGCTTCAGGGTACAGAATGTGCAGATGCCACTGTGCATCATGGAGGGTGCGGCTTTCCTCCCCATGCTGTAGCTGTTGTAACCCTACACCAGCCTCCTGGACCCTAGCAGAGACTCTTCCAATACTCTTTTGGTCAGGGCCTGCATCCAGGACAAATGTGCCTTTAGATGCTTGAAGGGGAGGTTCAGATGCCTCCTGAGTCACCTCGATGTGGGGGAGCACAAAGTCCCTCAGGTAGTCTCAGCCTGTTGTGTTCTCTAAAATATCATGGAGAGCAGGAGGAAGGCATTCTTTCCAAGACTGGGGGCAGAGGCAGGCTGGGACAGAAGGGCCTTGGAGCAGCAGCACACAGCTGCTGTCTGCCAGGCCCTTCAGGTTGGGGTGAGCATCCAGGAGGTCCTGAAAGTTTCTCTGAAGGACCACAGTAATTCTCCCCAGGGCCTCCCCAATAGGAGCCTGTGCTTTGGCCCTCTGCCTTTCCCACAACAACCCCTCCCTTCCCCCCTTCCCTGTATACTCAATAAAAACTATTGGTTTGTGTTCCAAAAAAAACTTTGTATTTTTCATAATAAAAGTAACTAGGGAGGAGGGGGGCTAAGAACCTGGATAGGTGGAGGGGGGGTTGAGAACCTGGATAAGGTGAGGAAGGAGGGACTCTCACTGCTGGTGCAGCTGGAAGTTTCACTTCAGATCCAGGGACCTCGGGGAACTCAGGTGGGGGGGTGGTGGTCAGGGACAACTGGGGGATAATCAGGAGGGGCTGAAGTAGGGGCAGGGGCAGGCATGGCAATAGGAAGGGAGGTAGGCAAGGTGGCAGAGGGCAGGGACAGGGACAGGGACTGGAGCCAGGTATGCCGTCATCTCCCGGATGGTGGCACACATGTTGTGGCCCTACTGCTCCAGCTTGGTCCACATTTGGGTTCACCACTGGGTGTCATCCCAGACCTTCTGGACCAGAGTCTGCTGCATGTCCTGGAGGATGGCCACATGCTCCCTCATATGATCCTCCTGGACCCTCCAGTACCAGCAGCTTCCCCAGGACTGGGCGGCTGGCTCACCTGCTGGTGAGCGCCCTTCAGTCATGGCTGGTCCGGCTGTGGAGAATAAAGTGGGAGAGGTGGTTCGTCATGCATTCAGACCCTGTCCGTGAGGCCTTGCCCCCCTCTGTGAGCCGTGAACAACAGTCCTCGGGGCACAGGACAGTGATGTCCTGGGAGCAAGGCCACGTGTGGTCTGGATAGCAGACCCTCCTCACAGGAGCCCAGAAGTGCCCAGAGGACCATGCTTTCCACTCCCCACCATTCCACAGACAAGCAGGCAAGGGAAGTGTCCAGTCACACTGGGATTCCATGGGCGGGAGAGGGGCCTGGAGCAGCCTGAGCTTCCATCAGGGCCGCACACAAACCTGCTCCTGGCAGCACTATCTGTAGGAGCAGGTGGTGCCTCAAGCATGTACGCATGCCTGTGTGCCGTGTGCGGCACTTCTCTGTCTGTGTGCAGGCAGGTGTGCACCCTCGTTCCCAGCATCCTTCCCGGGGCGGCTGGTGGTGGGAGAGTGTCCCTCCACCTCGGGCTCAGACATGTGCGTGGCCTCCTCAGAGCCTGTGAACAGGAGCCTGGAGGTGCTCCGGGGCTGCGTCCTAGGGCTGCGTGGCGCAGGCTGGTGCTGAATGTGCATCCACATGTATAGACTGCAGTGCGAGGATCAGGCTGAGAAGGCCGAGTGACAATCGCACCCCAACCCCTCAGCATCTGCCTCCCCCACCCTGTGTGTGTGAAAAACTGAGAGCACTCACTTGATGATCCCTCCCCAGTCTTGGAGGATGCCTGGGAGACATCCAGTCCCCGGGATACCAGCTCCAGGCTGAGGGTGAAGGTGCTGGCCATCTCTCCTCCTCCTCCAGCTGTCGTCGTCCTCCCCATCCGTGTCGTCCGGGAACCCTGGGCAGGCAACGATGGGTGTCTCCAGCCCCAAGTCCATGACCAGGAGTGAGGAAGGGGATGCACCATCCTCCAGAATGCAGTGGAGCTCATTAAAGTGGTGTTCCTGCCCCAAACCTTCTCCTGGGTGCCTGCGGTTTAAGAGCTGCCAGGAGACAAGAACTATAGAGTTGTGATGAGTGTGGATGAAGTGGCCAGCAGGGCACCCGTGTTATTTCCGAGAGGGCACTTTTTTTGACAGAACTCCCTCTTCTGCAACCATACATGCCTTTTTCCAAAAAAGATTTTATGGAAGAGGAGTTATTCCTCGTAGAGAAAGGTTTAGCATTGTTGGGAAAAGCCCTCAGTTCTTTTGACTTTTTCTCAAAAGAATGCAATTGTTGTGTGGACACAAGTATTTTTTTTCTAAAATAATGGCCATTATTCCGGAAAAATGCTGCAGTATAGAGGTACCCTGAGTGGGACCAAAAATTGGCTGACATCATTCCCATGCGGGAGTGGTGAATCAGCGCTCCCTGCTCAGACCAAGAGGCTGATATGCCTAAGGAGGAGCAATCAGGAGGTCATCTGGTATAGAGAGGGACCAAACTCTGCAGCTGGTGTAGTGCCAAGGCTGTGGGGGGTGAAGACAGGGGAGGTTTTTGTCTCAGTTCCCCTTTTGGCTGGATCACTGTGATGAGCACTGCCTGTCCATACAGAACAGTAATAGTCAGCCTCGTCCTCTGCCTGCACACTGGTGATGGTCAGGGCGGCGTTGTTACTGGATATGGCCCCAGAGAACCGGGCAGGGATCCCGGAGGGTCTGCTATTGGTGTGGTATATAAGCAACTGAGGAGCTGAGCTGGGTTTCTGCTGGTACCAGGCTGGATAGTTGCTGCTGGTGATGGCTCCAGTGCTCAGGCTGCAGGGACGTGACGGCCCCTCCTGGGGTTACCAACATCGAGGGCTCCTGAGACACCACAGGCTGTGACCTGACCCCTGAAAGCAAGGGTACAAACAAACTCAGCACGAAGACTCCGGTTCCTCACACACAAACCTCCTCACCTGCAGGTGTCCTCCATGTTTTGTCAGAACAGCCAATAATCCCCTCACCTGAGCAGTAAGTGAGCAGGGCGAGGAGCAGAGGGGCCCAGGCCATGATGGATCCAGATGAGCTCGGCTTCCTGAGGCAAGTGGGTCTGTGCTGGGGACCCTCCATTTCTCTCTTAAACCCCCAGCACTGGGGAATGGTCCCTTCATGCAAATCTGCTCGCTGCTCACTGGCTTCTGCTGCAGAGTTTTCTGCAGACCCGGGGTTGTCTTTAGCAATCTCTGCCTCCCCACTCCCAACACTTCCTGAGCTGAGTGTATTTTTAACTCACAGTGGTTACTGCCGGCTGTTACTGGCTGTTACGTCCCTTTGAGTCCTGTGCTCTTTTTAGCCTTCTGCCTTTTGTGTTTTGGGCTGGTATTTTGTAGTCCACAAACCAGATGGAGCTAACAGAGCCCAGATGAAATGACTGACAGAGATGAGAGCTTTTGCTAATTTGCTTAGGTTTGTATTATGTCTATATCAAGGCAGGTTGGTATTTTTTCTGTAACATGCCATGTGTGTGGATGCCTTGTTTCCCCAGCCCTTGATCAGCAGGGGCAGTGACCATAGATCCTCCCAGCTGGGGGGGAGAACTTTTATTTGTTACAATGTAGGGGTGAAAAATCCCTGAATGGTTCAGTTTGCTCAGAGTTCAGTGTTGCAAGTTACCATCTTGGAGAACAATGGTCTATGTCATAGCTCTTCTTGGGGGCCCCCCAGATGGTACAATGTATAAGACCTACCAGCTGAAGTTCAGTGCCTACCTCTGAGCCGTGATCCACCTGTCTCCCACTTACTGGCCAGGAGTAAACCTCTTATCTTACAGTCCTCCAGTCACCCCAGCAGCGGGTGACATTTACACCCTATTTACCAGCTGAACATGACCAGCAGAACCTGTTCTTCAGCAGTGAGACTGTCCTGGGTTAGCTCTGTCTGACAGGGGAGTTCAGTTCTCATGACCCTTTAACTTATCCTCAGGGGTGATGCTACGTGGAGTCACAAGATGGGCCCATCTCAGGTAGTGGTGCAGCTTCTGTTGCACTGACTGACTGATACATCTGTGTGGTATAGTTCTTTTGTACAGGCTGATGATATAGTAGAAAAATATGTTCACTTCTTAGGGTGTGTCTACACTGCACCATTTTTACACTGCAATTGCATTATTATGACCCAAAGTTGAAATAATGGATAGCTTCTTCTGATGGAGGTAAACTTCATTCCATGAGGAATAAGCCCTTTTCTGAAAAAAGCTTTATTGGAAAACGGTGTGTGTGGACACAGAATAGGGAGTTTTGCACAAAAAAGAGGCCCCCAAGAAATCCCACAGGTGCCCTGCTGGCCACTCCTTGCACACGCATCACAACTCTGTAGTTCCTGTCTCCCAGGAGCTTTTAAAGCTGCAGACACAGGGGACAGGGCTTGTGGCAGGAAGCCAGCCTTCAGAGCTTCCACAGCGCCAGCGCAGATGCCAGTGCCACACGTCTGGGCAGCATGTCCCAGCCACAAGCCCCCCAAGAGCCTCCTGCCTGTCCCAGGGAGCACGCTCAGAGTTCCCAGAAGTTTGTGAGGGACTGCAAAAGGCCTATACTCTCCTGGTCTGGGGCGGAGATCCTGGCCCTCCTCGGCATGTGGGGAAAGAAGGAGAACCTCCAGGATCTCCACTCCAGACGGTTCAGTGCCGATAGCTATGGCCAGATGACTGAGAGCCTAGCCACAAAGGATCATACCAGGACACTGGAGCAGGTCTGCAGCAAAGTTAAAGGCACAGCTCACGCTCAGGGGCAGGACCCCGCACTTGCCCCTATTATGATTACCTGCACCCCATCTTGAGGGGCAGTGCAGCCTCTTCCCCACTCGGGGGTTGATTGGAGACTCCTGTCGTCGTGTGCCCGGAGGTCCCAGCCCAGGAGGAGGTGTACAAGGATGAAGACGAGGAAGAAGAGGAGGAGAATGTGGCCAGCACCATGACCACACTCACATTGGAACAGGTACCCCATGGCCTGGACGTGTCCCAGGCATCCTCCAAGGGTCATCAGGTGAGTGCTCTTAGTTTTTCACACACGCAGGGTGGAGGTGGGGGGCACTGATGGGCTGGGGTGAGATCGTTACTCAGTCTTCTCACCCTGGCCATCACGCTGCAGTCCGTGCACATGGATGCTTGTGCAGTGCCATTCTGCACCACACATCCCTAGGAGGAACACCAGAGCACCCCTGGACATCTGCTCACAGGCTCTGGGGAGGCCAAATACACTTCTGACTCCTGGAGGGGGATGCCCTCCCACCATGAGCTGCTGCTGGAAGGAGGCTGGGGACAAGGGCACACGCATGCACACAGAACCTGAAGTACTGCACAAGGCACATGGACATGCCTGCACACTCAAGGCAGCACCCATTGCTGGGGACAGCGCTGCCAGGCACAGGTGTGTGAGCAGCACCAATTCAAGCCCAGGCTGCTCGAGGCCCCTCTCCTAGCCATTGGATCCCAGTGGCTGGACACTTCCCTTGTTTGGTTGTCTGTGGGACATGTATGCAGGTGGGCAGCATGGCCTCCCGGGGAACTCTGGCCCCTGTGAGGCACAGCCCACTGTCCAGTCCACATATGGCCTTTCTCCCTGGACATCACCTTCCTCTATCCTGGGAACTGTTGCTCTCAGCTCACAGATGAGGGCAAAGCCTCAGGGACAGTGTCTCTAGGAATGACTGAAATCCTCTTTATTCTCCCCAGCTGGACCAGCCATGACTGTGGGGCGATTGACACCACCTGAGCCAGCTGCCCGACCTCAGGGGAGCCACAGGCGTTGGGGGGGTCCAGAAGGACTTCATGAGGGAGCACATCTCCATCCTCCAGGACATGAAGTAGATGCTGGCCCAGACAGTCTGGGACAACATGCAGTGGCAGGCCCTGATATGGACTGAGCTACAGCATCAGGGCCACAACATGTGTGCAACCATCCAAGAGCTTCTGACCTACCCAGGACCAGCCCCAGTCCCCGCTCTAGCCCTGCTCCAGTCCCTACCCCCCTTCCATGCCTGACCGCACTTCCTCTCCCATACCTGACCCTGCTTCAGGCCCTCCTACTGCCTATTCCACTATCCTCCCAGGAATCCCTCACCCCTGTAGTCATCAAGGTCCCCACACATGACAGTGAAGTAGCAAGGGGGGATAAGAGGGGGCAGTTGTCCCCAGGCACCACAGTAGGGAGCACCAATTTAGTCCCCCTCTGCCCCTCCTCTCATCCGTCGGCTTGTCTGCTCCTTCTTGCCAGCTGCTGTGGTCTGGAGCCTCCTCTCCGCCCCCAGCCCAGCCCTCCTCCATCTCCACCGGCGGGTTACTACGGGTGGGGGCCCAGCCCCAAACTAGAGGGGGCAGGGGAAGACGTAGTACAGGCTCCTCCTCCCTCCTTCCAGAGTCGGGCTCAGTCGTGCACCAGGTTCTGGGCCCTACCGCACGGCAGTGGCCACAGAGGGGGTCGTAAATTTTGCTTTTGCCCCCGGGCACATAACACCCTTGCTACACCTCTGACACATGAGGTGGAAGAAGGACCCAAGCCACAGGCCACTCACAGCCCAGCTCTGAGCCTTTCCCCCCTCCAAGGTTCTCAGCCCCTCTCACTCCCCATTTACTTCTATCCCAAATAGAGAAGTAAAAAAAATCTTTTTTTTTCAAAACAAAACAATTGTTTTTATTGTCTCTGCAGGAAACAGGGGTGGAGGGGGGAAAGGAGGTTTTTTTGTAGGAAAGGCAGACAGAGGCAAGGCACAGGCCCCTAGTGGGAAAACCCTGGGGAGAGTTACTAGGGTCCTTGAAAGAAACACTCTCTCAGGGCCTCCCTGATGCCCACCCACACCTGATGGGCCTGGTGGATGGCAGCTGTGCGCAGCTGCTGTAAGTCTTGTCCCTCCCAAATGGCCTCTGCCCCCCACCCCAGAAGAAAGCCTCCCCCTTTCACTCCACAATGCTGTGGAGCACACAACATGTGGATATCACCTGGGGGATTTTGTGCTCCCCCACATCCAGGTGGGTCAGGAGGCACCTGAACTGCATCTTCAAGCACTTGAATGCACATTTGGCCTGCATGAGGGCTCTAGATAGGCGGCCATTGAATCGGTCACATCCTCCACAATTCACAGTGGCATCTCAATGTCCCTGACCCTGATGTTGCACTCCAGGAAGAAAGTGCCAGCCTCCAGATTGTAGTAGAGGCTGGAATTGTGGAAGACATAGGTGTCGCATGCCTTCCCCCACCAGCCGACAAAGATGTCTGTAGACTGTCCACAGTGGTTGACAAGGACCAGCAGCACCATAAAAAAGTATCCCTTCCAGTTTATGTACTTTCAGGCACAGTGGTCAGGGGCCCAGATGGCAATGTGGGTTCCATCAATAGCTTCAGTTGGAGAAGCCCAGGGTGGCAATGGGGTTCAGGTCTCCCAGAAAGATGACCCTGTGCAGCAGGACAGTGTTAATGG
This sequence comes from Pelochelys cantorii, assembly GCA_032595735.1. Taxonomy (NCBI): domain Eukaryota; kingdom Metazoa; phylum Chordata; order Testudines; family Trionychidae; genus Pelochelys; species Pelochelys cantorii. The sequence continues at coordinate 11,912,921 of CM064342.1, read as the reverse complement.
CCCTCACCACCTCCAGAAGGAGACAACAAAGAAACAAATCAGAGAATCAAAGGGGGTGCCAGAGCCCTTGGGAAGTCTCTGAGCCCTCCCCTTCTTCCCCCAACAAACACCCTAGGAGACACCCTCTATTAAGCCACCCCCTTCCCCATGGAAGAGCTCTGTGAGGGTGGCATTGCAGAACTCCCCAGGGACAGGGCTTCAGCCCTGCCACCCGCAGATTCACCCTTTTACTTACAGTCCCCTTTTCCAGTACTCCCCCCTTCTCCAGGGACTGCAGTCTGAGAGCACCATACTTGCATGAGGAGGGCCCTGATGGTTGACTTTCCCATGTCGAACTGGTTGCCCATGGACTGGTAACTGTCCCGCATGGACAGCTTCCACATGGCGATGGCGACCCACTTCTCTGGGAGGATGGTGGGTCACATCTGGGAGCACGTCTAGACTACATGGCTCTGTCAACGGAGCCATGTAGATTAGGGTTGTAGGCAGAGGGAAATGAAGGGGCGATTTTATAATTGCTGCTTCATTTAAAATAAAATGGGTGCCGCGCTGTGCCGATCAGCTATTTGTCGGCACAGCGCGATAGTCTAGACGCTCTGTGGTCGACATCAAAGGCCTTTGTCGACCTCCCCGGTAAACCTCATCCCACGAGGCATACCGGGGAGGTCGACAAAGGCCTTTGATGTCGACCGCAGAGCGTCCAGACTATCGTGCTGTGCCGACAAAGAGCTGATCGGCACAGTGCAGCAGCCACTTTAATTTAAATGAAGCGGCGATAATTTAAATCATCGCTTCGTTTCCCTCTGCCTACAAATCTAATCTACATGGCTCTGTCGACAGAGCTATGTAGTCTAGACGTGCCCCCGGGTGTCCCATCATCAGAGGGCAGAGGTGAGCCAGGCACACAGCTCCAAGAATGTCTCCTTCCTCATGCAGAAGTTTTGGAGCCACTGCTGGTTGTCCCACCACTCCATCATTAGCCAGTCCCACCAGTTGGAAATGGTGTCTAGCCTGCAGAAGCGTCACTCCACCGTGGGGTGCAGTTGCAAGGGCCTTGCTCCTGCACATAGGCAGAGGTTCTCAAAGATGAGCTTGGGGTCAAAGGTAGTGTGCAGAAACTGCTGCCGAAACTGCAGCATGGCAGCGTGGGGCCATCGTGTGCCCAGAGGCAGCTCCGGCTATATGGGAAAGATCACTGTGGTGTCCAGAAGTGGGGCAACCAGAGAACACAGAGGAAATACTTTGCTGTTCCTCAGAGAGCTGAGCAAGCAAGCAAGCAGGGGAAGCTGAGAAACGGCTATCCGGGGGGGTCCCTGTAAGCACATGTCTCAGATAGGTTAGGCAGCAGAACCTGGAAGCGACTGCTGACCTAATGCCCTGCCTGAACTGGTTCTGGGTCGCCTTAAATGCAAGATAGCGTCCAATCAGTGTAGATGGTATCTTTCAAAATAGCAAATCAGTATTTCATTGGGCTTTTTGAATGTGGTTGCTCTATTTTGAAATAAGCTTTTCCAGAAGATGTCTTCCGGAAAAGCTTATTCCAAAAGAAATTTGCAGAGCAGTTGTACCTTTAGTCTGCGCAGAGCAAGGCTGAAGAGCTAAGCAATACCACAGAGACAGAGATTTTATAGTGGGTACAAATGGGCAAGGGATAAGTCCCCCACCCCTGCAGGGCAGTCACTGCTGCAGAGCATTCCTGGGTAAACTTTTGTGGTGCAGAATGATATTAAATGTGAGTGTGTTAGAAAAATCTTCATCATGCAGCAGCTACCCCAGAGCAGTTATTTGTAAGTCTACAGTCTAACTCAGTGCAGTGGGTTCCTTCAATGCTCCATCTCACCCCGACCCAGCCAATGTGTCTGCAGGAAGGACTGGAAAGTATGCAGCTGCCTCAACACCACAGTGTGGTGCACACAGAAGTGAAGATAAATGTGCCTCAGGTGCTTGATTCCTTTTCAGACAGGTCCCAGCGTAAATGCAGGGAGATCTCGCCCTCTGGTGCCCAGCCATAACCACCTCACCCAGCTGCCAAAGAGAAGATGGGGAAAACCCAAGTACCCCAGGCCACTGATGGGGGCAGGGACAGGGAACGAAAGAGGCAGCTGATCCACGGCCTGGCAAGTGAAATTCACCCAGGGCTTGTGGTGGCAGCTGAAGGCCCAGAGGGTACGGAACAGGAAGCTCTGAAGTCGGGCTGGAAGAGCTAGCTCCCCGCCCTGGCCCTTCTGTCTGGGGCCTCGCATCTTCCTGGGGCCTGGAGCCAGCCTCCTGCCTCATCTAGGGACCCAGCAGTTCTATCAGCAGCCCTGCAAGTCCCTTCCACTTTCTGATGTTTTCCTTTTATCTCTGCAGTTTTAGGGGGCATTGTAATTCCCAACCACCGATGGGCCTGTCTGTGCTAAGAATGTGGCTGTGAGTTAATGTGTCCCTCCACCTCCCTATTTCCCATGCACAGATTGCCAGTCTTATCTGCTTAAACGAAGCACATGAGATCTTTTATAGGAGAAAAGGCAGTACACCGCATTTATTGAGAATACAACAGTTGCATATGCTTTTCAATCACTCACACACAAACATACACACACACAGTCTTGCTAGATGATGTTATAGTTACCAGTCCAGATTCTGTATCAGTCTAGTGGCCAGCCAGATTGATCACAGAGGGGGAGCAGGGCCTTTGTCGGTCGATTGATCTGATGCTCTTCTGGAGTCGGTGGCAAGACAAACCCAAAGTTCCATAGCAAAGCACCCTGCTTTTATAATCCTTTTCTCTGTTGAAATCTATGGATTCCGCTGTGTCATTCTGTGACTGGAATGTTATCTTATTGATGTAAATCGTTCCCAAACATATCCTGAAGGCTCATCCTGTAATCAATCGTCTTTTGGGAGTGCCCACTTGCTTCAAGGCTCGTCAATCTGCCAATACCCCAGTCCCTCCTTATTATGGGTACGCTCTGGTGATTATAGATGGCTTCTCTGCCGCCAGGTTGTCTAGTCTTCACCAACGCTTGCTCACCCTCCTTCTTAGGCCATCTGGTTCTGAGCAATAACTTTGCACCTTATCTCAACACATTCATTCCCTTTCACAAACACATAAGCAATGTTACAAGGAGTTCCGAGGCTATGCGTCACATCAACATCTGTATTGGTAAGACAAAGAGGTGTTCTAAATCAAACAATTAAGGCCTCAGCCTTTAGCATTCTTATAGTCTTCATTAACACAGACACAATATGAGATCCTGTCTCTTTACTTACTAAAACTTTAGAACAAGGAAATATAGGAGATATATACTAAACTAAAGGATATGACTTACTACAATCTTAAATATGATTATATATTACCTTACATTACTAAACCTAAAATATATATATAAATATAATAAAACTTTCAGTTTCAACACCAGGACTTGGGAACAGCCTGTGACGTGTCAGCCTGGCTGGTGGGTGCTAGAGGCAATGCAAGGCATCGTCTTCTCCAAGGGACTCGGTGGTCCCAGTCAATGTTCTGCCAGGCAGGAAGGCTGGGGTTGTGGAACTGCCCGGATGGGGGAGAAGACGGGACCTGCTGTGAGGCTGCCTGGCTGCTCTGGGGGGTGCAACGGTGCCGGGTTTGCTCAGATGTTGTGCTGCTTGGGGAGGGGCCAGGAACACGCGGCTGCCCAGTTGCTCCAACTGATCCAGAGGCTGGAGTGAGGCTGGGACTGCCCAGTTGCTCCAGAGGGAAATGGGTGCCGAGGCCTCTGTGGACAGGAGATCAGGAGATGTGGCTGCCTTGTTCTGAGGGTGGGGGATCTGTTAGCTGTGGGCAGGGACCATTGCCCGGTGGGGCATGGAAGGGGCAGGCAATTGGCAGAGGTGCTGGGGTTCTGCTCCCCAAGCCAGCTTTTTACCCACCACCCCTACTTGTCAGATACGTGAATAGCAGGATTGTGCAGTGACAGTGGTGGGGTCTTTACTTCTCAGGTGTTTCAATGTTACTTCTGTATATGAGGTAACTTGGTCATTTTGCAGACTTTGCCTTTCCTAATGTGGCTGTTCTCAGGCCCAGGATCTGTCCCGGCTTATGCATGGGAATTGCCTGGGCTCCAGGACCTACCACCCAGCAGTTGGCACTCTGAATCTCTGGGTTTGAACTGGAGAGTGAGGTGGCATTTAAGGGACAGGGTCCCCAGCCATTCCACATCATACACTTGGGAATGGGTGATTAGAGAGCTCTCTTTCGGACTTCAACTGAATCCAGGTACTACAAAGAGGCTCCATAAAGAGTCTAATCCTGGTTCCAAGGGCAGTGAATGGCAGAACACCCATTGGGTCAAGGGCCCACGGTTTTGCCTACAATGATAAGCCTGAGCTGTGCCCCTTACTGATACCTGCAAGGTGCCGAGTGAAACCCCAACACATGAGCACGGAGGAGCATCCCACTGGACACGTCCAGACTGGAGTCAGGCACCGTATGGGCTGCTGAAACACCAGGGTTTTGTCTCAGTTCTCCATGTGTCTACATCTCTCTGCAGCACTCCCATGCCCTGTGCTGCAGGAATAACTGGTCTCATCCTCAGCCTGGACATTGGTCATGGCTCAGCTGGTGGCTGCATTAGCTGCATCTTAGGAGCCAGAACATGAGAAGAAACATAAGTACATAAGAGCGGCCATACGGGATCAGACCAAAGGTCCATCCAGCCCAGTGTCCTGTCTCCCGACAGTGGCCAATGCCAGGTGCCCTAGGAGGAATGAACAGAACAGGCAATCATCAAATGATCTGTGACATCCATTTCCAGCCCCTAATGAGGAGGCTGCCTGGCATCTCTAGTGGGTTGGTGAAGGGATGGGCCCTGGAGTGCAGAGAGTGGAGAGGGTGATACATGAAGCTGGTTTCATGCTATTGTCAATTGGAAATTTCTTTCTAGATAAGTACTCAGGAGAGGCCCAGAGAGGCCACTTTCTCCCAGCTGTTGGCAGCCTTAGGCCCCTGTGGCCTGGGCACTGGACACTGCAGATGAAGAGACCCCCTGGAAGGGAAGGTCACGTTTAGAGCGATTCGCAGCAGGCCCTCTCAGCTGCAGAGCTCAGCGCTTTGTAAGAACTGTCGCCAACCCCAAGGGAGCCTTGTGACCAGGATCTCTGGTGCCCTGGGAACTGGGCTCCTGCCAGTTTATAGCCCAGCCTGGGAGCACTGGCCTGCTGTTCTGCGTCTGACAGCTGCCTACTGCTGAGCTTCAGCACGGGGAAAAGGAAAATTCTGCCTGATTCTACACAGATCATGCTGGGAAATCTTGGGCTCGGATGACAGATGCAGGGAGGAGAGGGGTGTGTGTTGATGGCAAAGGTAAAAAATTGCCTAGTGCCACAGTTGATATAAAAGTATCCAGGGGGCCCTGACCATTGCCACCATAGCAGCAGCTGGGAAATGCAGCAGGCCCTTAAATTACTTGGGCAAGCTGCAGGCCTGAGTGCTTGGGTGGAGGATGGAACCCTCATTGGGGAAGCCTGGGTCCTATCTCCAGTCCTGCCACCTGCACCCTCCCTCTATGGACAGAGTCCCAAACTCTCTTGGCCTCCTCCTTTGGCTGGAGCCACAAGTCGCCCCACCCCTGTATCCAGAGAAGCCTCCTCCCTCCTTCCCAGACAGAGGAGACTCCTGGGACAGCCGCTCCTCCCCACACCCTCTTCCGAGAGGAGAGCTAGACCAGCCAGAGAAGTGCTTCCTCAGAGCCAACCTGCTTTGGGAAAATTCCTCCCCACCGATGTCCTTTTGATGTGCCCTTTGCAAGTTCCAGGCATCTGAACAGCACATACCAATGGCTTAGGTCTGGGGAAGGGAGGAGCACTTGACTGTGGCTTCCTTGTGGTGCCTCCTGGTAGGGGGGGTTGGGTCTGTGATTAGCCAAAGGGTCCTCTTCCTGGGCAGAGGGGAGGGGCTTGTGGTCCCAAACAAGGAAGCAGCTCGGGAGGCCCATCAATTGTTCTTTCCTGGAGCCTGGAATTTCTGCCAGCTGGAGCAGCTGATGGCACCATTCCTTTTGCTCTAGAGCCCCTTTCTCCCTGGTGGAGCTGCATTCTTTTGTACTCTGGGCCTACGCCTCATTGCATAGCAGAGGAGCCTTTCCCTCTCTCAGATGGGGTTTCAGCCCTCCCCAGCATACCTGGAGCACCAGTGAGCATCAGAGAGGCAAGGGGGGCATTCACACAGTGCAGTCGCTCCCTGTTTTGGACTGATTAGCCAGGTTGGGTACAGCTTCTGAATCACATGATAGAGCAGGGGATTATAGAAACCCCCAGGCCGCACAGTCCAAACCACCATTGTCTTCTATAGCAGGTGTTCATGGGCAGGACCAGGCTGGTGATTTGGGAAGGCAGAGCCTCCCACGCCTAAGCCATAGGATGCCCCTGGGCAGGACCAAAGTATGCAGCTAGTGCAGACCCCAGGCTGGAGGAAATGGTGGGTGTAAGAGACAAGAGGTTTTTGTCTCACTTCCCCGTCTGACTGGATCACTGTGCTGAGCACTGCCAATCCATACTATACAGTAATAGTCAGCCTCGTCCTCTGCCTGCACACCAGTGATGGTCAGGGCAGCGTTGTTACTGGATATGGCCCCAGAGAACCGGGCAGGGATCCCGGAGGGTCTGCTATTGGGGCTGTATATAACTGTCCGAGGAACAGAGCCAGATTTCTGCTGGAACCAGGCTGGATAGCTGCCGGTGGTGATGGCTCCAGTGCTCAGGCTGCAGGACAGCGTGACGGTCCCTCCTGGGGTCACTGACATCGAGGGCTCCTGAGTCACCACAGGCTGTGACCTGACCCCTGAAAACAACGGTACAAACAAACTCAGCACAAGGACTCCGGCTCCTCACACACAAACCTCCTCACCTGCAGGTGGCCTCCATGTTCTGTGGTACAGCCAATAATCCCCTCACCTGAGCAGCAGGTGAGCAGGGCGAGGAGCAGGGAGGCCCAGGCCATGGCGAGAATCCACAGGAGCTCGGCTTCCTGAGCCAAGTGGGTCTGTGCCAGGGATCCTCCAATTCTCTTTTAAGCCGCCAGTGCTGGAGTGTGGCCCTTTCATGCAAATATGCTCCCTGCTCATTGGCTGCAGTTGTTTTGAAATTCTGAACCTTGATTTTTGTTGGGTACAGTGAGAGTCCAATATACCCTCCAATGTTGGGTATTTGTAAAATAATATTTTTTAAAATGTAACTTCCATAGAAACTGCAGAATTTCAAATTGAAATAAGTGTATAGTCATTTATTATAAGGGAACTTATTTTACCCTATTCCTTAAACAAAATTTAAAAGCATTTCAGGGTGCTATCACACAGATTGGCAAATTCTTTCTAATTGCTAGTGTAGAAAGCTAGATCTTGGATAACTATTACTTTTTTCTTATGGGGCAGTATATTGTCACAAGCTGCCCATGTAGCAAAATGTATCTGTTTACAGCTTAGTCCCTCTGATCAAATTATTTCTTAGCAAGAGCTTCTGCCTACAGACTATCTGCAGGAGAGCAAATGTCAATATCACATGGCGCCAAGCACTCTGCAACCACTGTCGTCTAAATTATCACAAGGGATAATTTTGTAGCTACAGCATCTGCCTAAAGACAGGAGATTGAATGGGAGAACTATAGAGCGAAAGCAGAACTCCCTATATCTGGGGCTTAAGGACTATGGAAGAGATTTTTCAAGGTGCCAAGCTACATCTTTAGAGATCTAGTCTGAAGTCCTGTGCCTGCTGGCTACTCTCTATTCTTCCCAAATGGGGAAGTGTGTTCCACACTGAAGGATGGGTAAAAGCTGCAACTCCACCTTGTGGCCTCATGTTACTTGCTTTTCTACCTACTCCCCTGTCCATTTTGCCCCTCCCACTGAGAAAGAATCATTCCCTTGGAGTCAGACTCACTGGACCACACCCAGTGGGCGGTTGGAAGAGGATATAATGGACATGTAGGAACATCCAGCTGTGCTCTGCTCTGAATCGGGCAAATGGCCACTGCCAGGCTGTGAGAGGAAGTATCCGTGTATCATTTGTGCAGCATGTCTGTTGTGCTCACCGGTATTGCCTCATTGTTCCCTTCTTCTCTCCTACAGGCGGGTCTGTTTCACCTGTTGTCTCTTTTCTTATTCTTAGATTGGAAGCCCCATCGTGGGGCTGGTCTTTGTGTTCTGTGTTTGTACAGAGCCAAGCCCACCGGGGCCTGAGCCATGACCTGGGCTTCCATGGCCACAGTAACACAGATGAGTGATAATCACAGTGATGCAGCCACTTCTGAAGGACATTCCTGGGCAACAGTCATGGTCGTCCAGCATGACTGACTGTCAGTTAATTGAAAGACCATTTTAAAAACACTTTCCAAACAAATTCCCAGCAATTAGCTTGAGAAGTGACTCATAAATCTCCAACCTACATCAGTATATTGGTGCATTCTACCTCCCTTCTCTCCTTCCCCCCTGACACTCAGTCTGAATGGGGGATCTGAGAGGATGCAGCTGTTCAAACAGCAGGTTGTATTCACCAGCAGACTCTTGAAGACAAACAGGGTTTAAACCGTTATTTTATTCCAGTAGAAGCAATTCACAAGTTCAGGGAAACCTCACCCTCCGATGCTGATTCAGAATTAAATCACCCGACCCATCTGCAAAAGATCACATTGGGAATATGCACACACAACTGAAGTCACGTTTTATTCTCTCCAGTCTCTGGAGTTTAAGGAGAGATTTATTACAGCTCCCTATTGACTGTAACCTAGGGTTAGCCTTATGAATGTGGCTTCCCTCAGACTTCCTTTGTGTGCTAATATTTTACAACCAGGGATGTCTAGGGTCCAGGCAGGTCCAGGCTGGGAGGTGAGGTGCAGAGTAGGGTTCTTTTTCCTCAGTGGGTCTCGGTGAGAGTTCGATCTGCATTAACACCATCATTCACAAGCTTGAGCTTTATGAATATAGTCTGGACCATGTTATTTCAAAAGGCACTTACTTCACAGTGGTTGCTTCATGTGTGAAAGGTTCCTCTCAGCCCCACATACCATGTGCTGGGCTCCCACTCTTAAAAGGGACTTTTCCTTCAGGTATCTAAAGCCATCTAAATTCCATCCTGTATGGTTCATGCCCCAGCACTTAGTCGCTCTATCTTGATTGTGCATCAAGTTAACCCAGTGCTGCCTTCTTTGATTATTCAGCTCACCCCTTCCTAAGCTGCAGATTCTTCTCAAGCCCTAATGGAACGGTTGTTCCAGACCTTTCTGGGTTCCAGTGTGTACAAATCCAGCTGTTATACTGAGAGATGGTTCATAAAGCTACAAAGTCAGTCACTACAACTGCGTTCTGCCAACCCTTAGTCTCATCCCTTCTCTAGTGTGTCTGTCTATAGTAGGGGTTTGAACAGATCTAGCTCTTTGAGCATCCCACCCTGAGGCACATCTAACCTCATGAGGAGGAAGGTGACTCCTTTTCAGACTATATGGTGGTAGAGGAAATAGAAATAGGAAAGCCCCTTCTCTCACAAGCCACAGGTCCACCTATTTTTCAGGCTCTATTCCCTGTGGAATATCCAAACTAATGTGGGTATAGACTGTATATTAGAAATAAAGAGGGGAGAGCAAGTAAAGTATAAATAGGAGAAGTGCATTAAGGGTACTAGTACAAAGTTGGGATAAAGGGGGGAGGAATAAACACAAACATTACAGTGATTCCCATAGCATGAAGCTCAGTTCCCAACCAAATAGAACTTTCCCATGGCTCCATAGAACAATAACCAGGTCTCTAAACCCCTAAATGGAAACCTATTTCCGACTTAAGTTCCAGGCACTGGTGGGAATGCGGCAAGAAGGCCTAGGACCAAGAACTCTCCAGCTAAATTCAAGCCTTTGAGAAGGAACCTCTGAGGACTTCAATGAATGATGTTTGTCTTCACCAGTACAGACGCCCTCGAGAAAGTTGGCCGCAGTACAGGTGGGCTGGTTTTCTGTAGGATGATGTTACAGGTGTTCTAGGCAGGGTTTTCCTCTGTTCGGTCTCTTCTTGCGCATGCAGGTGTCCTGCCAGGATGTGTCTGAACTGCTTGGAGGCCCGTACTGCAAACCCTGTCTCTCAGATGGCCAGGAGCACGCAGGCTCTGAGGGACACTTGGAGCATTCGTAGCAGGAAAAGCCCTGAGAGAATGGATATTGGCTGCTAGCTTTGGCAGGAAATGGCAGTTCCATCCTGCAAGAGCGAGTGTGGACTCAGTGCCCTGGTTGTTTACAGGCAGGATGATAACATGGAGTCCAGGGGTCAGAGATCACAGACTCCATATTGGATTGATAGAAAACACTGGTTTAGGTAGAATCATTCACATATTATTAATTATTGACCTTTACACCTGACTCACCCACGTTTGACAATACATGTCTATTAAACACTGTATGTCATTACCAACAGTAGACAAGTGCAGGGAGACAGCCCCCTCTTGTGCCCTCGGTCAAATTTGCACCTCAGGTTACAATGCATGGTACAGCTTCTTCTCCCATCCCAGCCCACTCTGACATCTGTGAGTGCGGCTGCATGTTGCTGTGCCCTTCTACTTACCTTCTGGCTAATACTTATGCTTTGGAAGAGCTAGGAGTTGGGGACCATATGACTTGTCAGATATGTGTGTAGCAGGATTGGGTGGGTCATGCAGGCATTGCTACTTGGTTGTTCTCAACATGCTCTCATGGATTCCCCTCAGGCTGCCATCTGGAACTGGAGTGCAACTAAACTTCTTGACCCACCAGCCTGGGCTGCCTCTCACTCTATTGCCATGAGAAATTTTAAAGCCTCTAGCCTGCACTTCAACCATTATTTGTACCAGCTGGGACACATCCAGCTGCAGTTACACCCAGGCTTTCAAACCAGCAGCTACCCAGCAGGGAACCCAGCAGCTGTGCGATCCAGTCCTGGTCAAAACTAGCTAGTATATGAATTTAATACATGTTCAACCTCTCCCTGACTGTGAAGAGACAAATGTGCTCTTGTGGTAACCAAGCAGAGATTTTAAGTGATTAGAAGGGATGGTAAACACGTCCCAACAGATTTCCTAGCACATAAACAAAAAACAGATATTAACTTGGCTACATGAAATAATTTGGATACAAATTAGCAGTTTCTCACTCTGAGATATGGCAGAAGCCACCTACAGATCCTTAAGGTTATTAGCTGCACAGCAAATACTTTATAGCTTAGAATTCATGGACATTCCATACACAGATTAGAAATCCCTTTAGCCTGGGTCCTGCACTTCCCCAAATTCTGTCTTTGTTCCTTGGGTGTTTCCAGAATAGAAGAAATTAAGAACATAAGAAACTGAGAACATCCACACTGGGTCAGACCAAAGGCCCATCTAGCCCAGTATCCTGTCTACTGTAAACATGCTTTTACACTAATGCTAGGAGTCTGTCTAATAAGATGGGTGAACTGGAGTACCTCATATCAAAGGAGGAAGTTGACATAATAGGCATCTCAGAAACATGGTGGAATGAGGACAATCAGTGGGACACTATCATACCGGGATATAAATTATATCGGAAAGACAGAACAGGTCGTGCGGGTGGCGGAGCGGTACTATATGTGAAGGATAATATAGAATCAAATGAAGTAAAAATCCTAAAGGAATCAAAATGTTCCATAGAATCATTATGGATAACAATTCATTCCTCTAATATGAATATGGCATTAGGAATATATTACCGACCACCTAACCAGGACAGTGATAGTGATGCTGAAATGATAAGGGAGATTAGAGAGGCTACCAAAATAAAAAACACAGTAATAATAGGAGATTTCAATTATCCCCATATTGATTGGGTGCATGTCACCTCAGGACGGGATTCAGAGATTAAATTTCTTGATGCCTTAAATGACTGCTTCTTGGAGCAGCTAGTACAGGAACCCACAAGGGGAGAGTCGATTCTCGACCTAGTCTTGACTGGAACGCAGGATCTGGTCCAAGAGGTAACTGTTACTGGACCGCTTGGAAATAGTGACCACAATATAATAACTTTTAATATTCCTGTGTTGGGAAGAACACCGCAGCGGTCAAACACTCTGGCATTTAATTTCAAAAAGGGGAATTACACTAAAATGAGGAAGCTAGTTAAACAGAAACTAAAAGGGAGAGTAATTAAACTAAAATCCCTGGAAGCTGCATGGGAACTGTTTAAAGACACCATACTAGAGGCCCAACTTAAATGTATACCCCAAATAAAAAAACACAGTAAGAGACCTAACAAAGAACCACCATGGCTAAACAGCCATGTTAAAAAGGCAGTGAGAGAGAAAAGGGCAGCTTTTAAAAAGTGGAAGTCAAATCCTAGTGAGGAAAATAGAAAGGAACATAAACACTCCCAAATTAAGTGTCATAATGTAGTAAGAAAAGCCAAAAAAGAGTTTGAGGAACAGCTAGCCAAAAATTCAAAAAATGATAGTAAAATGTTTTTTAAATACATTAGAAGCAGGAAGCCCGCTAAAAAAGCAGTGGGGCCCTTGGATGATAAAGATATAAAAGGAGCGATCAAGGAAGACAGTGCCATTGCGGAGCGATTAAATGATTTCTTTGCTTCAGTCTTCACGGCTGAGGATGTTACAGAGGTTCCTAAATCTGAGCCAGCCTTTTTAGGTGACAAATCTGAGGAACTCACTCAGATTGAAGTGACATTAGAGGAGGTTATGGAATTAATTGATAAGCTGAATAGTAACAAGTCTCCGGGACCAGACGGCATTCACCCAAGGGTTCTGAAAGAACTCAAATGTGAAATTGCGGAGTTATTAACAGTGGTTTGTAACCTATCCTTTAAATCCACTTTGGTACCAAATGACTGGAAGATGGCCAATATAACACCAATATTTTAAAAAGGCTCTAGAGGAGATCCTGGCAATTATAGACCGATAAGTTTAACATCAGTACCAGGCAAATTAGTAGAAACACTAGTAAAGAGTAAAATTGCAAGGCACATAGAAGAGCACGAATTGTTGGGCAAAAGTCAGCATGGTTTCTGCAGAGGGAAGTCGTGTCTAACTAATCTGTTAGAATTCTTTGAAGGGGTTAATAAACATGCGGACAAGGGGCACCCAGTGGATATAATATACCTAGATTTCCAGAAAGCCTTTGACACGGTCCCACACCAAAGGCTTTTACGTAAATTAGGTGGTCATGGGATAGGAGGAAAGGTCCTTTCATGGATCAAGAATTGGTTAAAAGACAGAAAACAAAGGGTGGGAATAAATGGTAAATTTTCACAATGGAGGAGGGTAACTAGTGGTGTTCCCCAGGGGTCAGTACTGGGACCAATCCTGTTCAACTTGTTCATCAATGATCTAGAAAATGAGGTAAGCAGTGAGGTGGCCAAGTTTGCAGATGACACAAAGTTGTTCAGGACAGTCAAAAGCAAAAGGGATTGTGAAGAACTACAAAAAGATCTCAGCAAACTGAGTGATTGGGCAGCAAAATGGCAAATGAAATTTAATGTGGGTAAGTGTAAGGTAATGCATGTTGGAAAAAATAACCCAAATTACACGTACTACATGATGGGGTCAAATTTAGCTACGACAGATCAGGAAAGGGATCTTGGAGTTATAGTGGATAGTTCTATGAAGACATCCACGCAGTGTGCAGCGGCAGTTAGTAAGGCAAATAGGATGTTAGGAATTATTAAAAAAGGGATAGATAATAAGACAAAAGATATCATACTTCCCCTATATACAACTATGGTACGCCCACATCTCGAGTACTGCGTGCAGATGTGGTCTCCTCACCTCAAAAAAGATATATTGGCATTAGAAAAGGTTCAGAAAAGGGCGACTAAGATGATTAGGGGCTTGGAAAGGGTCCCATATGGGGAGAGGCTAGAGAGACTGGGACTTTTCAGTTTGGAAAAAAGGCGATTGAGGGGCGATATGATAGAGGTATATAAAATCATGAATGGTGTGGAGAAAGTGATTATAGAAAAATTATTTACCTTTTCCCATAATACAAGAACTAGGGGACACCAAATGAAATTGATGGGTAGTAGGTTCAAAACTAATAAAAGGAAATTTTTCTTCACACAGCGCACAGTCAACCTGTGGAACTCCTTGCCTGAGGAGGCTGTGAAGGCCAGGACTCTATTAGGGTTTAAAAAAGAGCTTGATAAATTTTTGCAGGTTAGGTCCATAAATGGCTATTAGCCAGGGATAAAGTATGGTGCCCTAGCCTTCATAACAAGGGCAGGAGATGGATGGCAGGAGATAAATCACTTGATCATTGTCTTCTGTTCTCCTTCTCTGGGGCACCTGGCGTTGGCCACCGTCGGCAGATGGGATGCTGGGCTCGATGGACCTTTGGTCTGACCCAGTATGGCCATTCTTATGTTCTTATGTTCTTACTGACAGTGTCCAATACCAGATGCCACAGAGCAAGAGAACACAACAGGTAATCTTCACATGATCACTCTCCTGTTACCCATTACCAGACAAACAGAGAGTAGGGACACCATTCCTACCCATCCTGGCAAATAGCCAGTGGTGGACCTAACCTCCGTGAATCTCTCTAGCTCTTTTTTGAATCCTGTTAAAGTCCCAATCTTCACCTCATTCTCTGGCAAGGAGTTCCACAGAATGACAGTGCACTGAGTGCAGTTGTCTTGTGAGGGAAATGAAGAATCCCAATGATGTCACTCTCTGCCTCATATGGCTTTAAAACATGAAAGAATCCTTTGTTTCAAAGCTGGATTCCCAGACCAATATATGGAAAAATAGTGACCTGCCAAGATGGTGTCCTGTATCACGTGGTCTAGTCTCATGGCCTTGTAGAGTTAGAACAGCCATTTCTTACAAGGATATCTAGGGAGTCTTAGAAATGCTCTACAGGTGCGACATAATTTAATCATACGCAACAACTCAGACCTTTTCCAATGACACCTCACATGATATATCTTACATTATAACATATTGTAATTATGCTATAATCCCACCATAACAATATCACTAGGAAGAACATAGGGTCTACATGTTACAGAGACGTCTGCCCCTTATTTAATTAGGCCATTTTGCACATTTGGCCTTTCCTAACAGGGTTGTTTATCTCATGACCAGCATGGGCTCCTTTCTCACCCTGGCTCTGCTTGTCTGTGAAATGCCTGGGCTTGGGAAATCTAAGAATCAGCTCTTCTCACTCTGAATTTCAGTGTAGAATGAGCTGGTAGTTAACAGAGAGCAGGTCAGGGCCTGGTCCAATGTTTTAGCCACTGGGTCTAAAGGTACAGTGCTCTCAGATACAGTCTGTGCGGTTCCTGAGGAGGATCCCATGTTTCCAAAATTAAACTGGCTGTGCACTCAGGCTATGGCTACACTGCACCCCTCTCTCGGCAGAAGGATGCAAATAAAACACTTCCAAAGTGCAAATGAAGTGGGCATTTAAATATCCCATGCTTCATTTGCATAATCCCATCATGGCGCTGTTTCGATCAAGCGCTATTTCGAAACTGAAACCGCAGTTAGCCGCGGTTCTGCTGAAAGTGGGGTGATTTTTTGACAGAGCCTGTACTCCTCAAAAAACAAGATGCAGTGTAACCATAGCCTCAGAGATCTACTTACAAAGACACTGGAGCTACAGTTGCCCCTCCATTCATGTGCCCAGAAACTGGCCTCCTGGTTCCTCCTCATAACTGGTCACCCTGAAGTATGAGCTCCTGTATCCACTTTACAAGACAGGCAGGAAGGGTGTGATTGTGCCTGTGCTAAGGAAGAAGAGGAGGTGATATGTGATGAGGCTGAAGGAGTGAGGAGGCAGGACATGGAGATGGTGGAGAAGCAAGAATCCAAGATGACCCTCACCATGGTCACTGGCAATGGAGAAGGGAGGAAATGGAGAGGATGGAAGAATTACACTAAGGAGGCTGTGCTGTGCTAGGCTGTGTTACCCCTGGGGCCTGGATTACACTCAAATGTAGTCTGATTGTGAAACCCCAGTGAAAAGAAAACAGATCCGCCCCCTCCCTCAGGGTCTATCACTTGTGAATTAGGCTGATAAAGGAAAACAGACTCCAATTAAAAGTGAAAACAAGAAGAAACCGTATTAGGGATTTTATATAATATTAAGGGAAAAGCAGGGGAGAAACCTGACGCAAACTAATAACCTTTAGCAAAACAGTGGAAGTGAACAGTAAATCCTTTAATGTCCCAACTGGACTGCGTGAAAATAATTGGTAAGTTTTACCCCTGATACAAATGGTTGCTTTCCTCTTCTGGACTGGAGAGGCTGAGCCAGAGGTGTGTTGCCCAGGACCTGCAACCTTTGGGCAGATTGAGAGCCCTCAGGGAGGAATGCTGGGGAGTCCCTTGCTGGTGCTACAGGAACGCTGAAGAGGATGGCAGGGAGGTGACACTCGTGTAGATAGAAGACAGTGGATTGGGTGCCCTCTTCTATTCCCCTGACTGGCTTGCAGCTGGATCAGATCCCCTGGTGGTCTCAGGAGAGAGAACTGACGACCCGCGCAAACACTGCCACTCAGATGCACACCCCTCCCCCCCCCCATGGGCTGCATCTGGACTTATAAAACTTTCAGGGTGGGAAACCCCGGAGGTGATTTTTACCACATGACCCCTCAGTGGGGACCAGTTCTGAGGTAACTAAGAAAAGGCGGGAAATTTCAGTGTGTGCTGGTTCTTGTTTACCACTCTGAGGTGGCGAGCCCTTCCCTGTCCTGAGGTCACCTGGTATACAGACTCCATGTTGCTTTTCACAAACAGCCTAGAAATATCATTTAATATTATCAAATAAACATACAAATTTGTGCAATTTGCATATTTACATAATTGATTACCATCACCAGAAGGTCAGCCTACAGCTGGGCTGAGCTGAGCTGAAGCTGGCACTGAGCCACCTAAGAAAATTTGTCTGAGAGCCGCGTGCCTCGTGCTGGGTGGAAGGGGCTGGGCCATGCGTGGGGAGGTTGATTCGCGAGTCCCAGGCACAGAACTGACATGTGATGTAATGACGACAGGGAGCAAACCTAGGGAACTGAGAGGAGGGGGAAGAGGCAGGGCTCAGGCCAGAGCCCTGCGGAGTCCCATAAAGAAGAGAGGGGCAGAGCTGGAGTTGGGTGGAACCACGCTGAAGAAGCAGAGAGAAATGGGAGGCGAACTAATGAGCTGTGTCTGCACTGATGCCTCTGGGGAAATCTCTTGCCCTTACAGCCCTGCTGGGGTTGCAGCAATGGGAGTCTTGGTACAGATGGT
Source organism: Pelochelys cantorii (assembly GCA_032595735.1). NCBI lineage: Eukaryota > Metazoa > Chordata > Testudines > Trionychidae > Pelochelys > Pelochelys cantorii. The sequence continues at coordinate 11,895,696 of CM064342.1, read as the reverse complement.
GTTTTACCACGTGGGATCTAACCCTGCCCAGAGCTGGGGGCAGGACAGAGGTGGGGGTGGGGATTATGGCAGGTGCTAGCGACTGGCCAGGCTCTAGATGGCAGTGATCAGGAAGGAGGGGAGCTTTGGAACACGGCCACCAGCACTCCTGTTTTGATTAGAAGAGCCCTGAATGTGGCCACAGTGGGATACTGACTCTGCAGTCAGCAGCTGAACTTTCCAACTGAGGTTCCTGTGCCGCACCCATCACTGCAGTACCTAGGCACCGAGACTGGCCCACAGAGTCATTGGCCATTGCCACAGGCCACTGGCTTGCTGGACAGCCGGGGCCAGGAAGAGCAGGGGCAATGGAGGGTGCTGATCAACTTCCGGAGAAGACTGGAGAAGCTGGGTTGGGGTGAGGGAGAAGGTCCGAGGGAGCAGGGAGTTTGACACCATCTGTTATCTGACACACCTTGTACCTGGGCACCTCATCCAGCCCTGGTAACTAGAATGGACTGCATGAGCTTATAGGACTTTCCTACATGTCCTCTAATGTCCAGGCCAGTCAGGGGGTTTCCAGCTGGTGGGTACCAGAGGGGAATTGGGTTAAGGGAGACATATCTCTTTACACAAGCAGCGCCTGGCCATCTGGCCCCAGTGTGCAGCGGTGGGGCTGTAACACAGGGACATAGAGGGCAGTAGAAGATGATCCCCATAAAGAGACTGAGGCTATGTGCAGACTGCAAGCTTCTTACGGAATAAACTTCTAAGGAAGAGATCTTCTGGAAAAGCTTATTTGAAAGAGAGTGTCCACATGCAAAAAGCACAACGAAATAGTGATGTGCTATTTTGAAAGACAGCGTCCGCACTGATTGGACACTATCTCACGTTTAAGTGAACCCGGAACCAGTTCAGGCAGGGTATTACATCAGCAGTTGGTTACTGGTGCTACTGCCGGAGGCTATTTCACACAGGTGCTTAAAGGCATCCCCTGGACAGCTGTTTCTCAGGTTCTTCTACTTGTTTGCCTACCTCTCCAAGGGACAGAGAAACATTTCCTCTGTGTGCTCTGGTTGCCCTACTTCTGGACACCGCAGTACTCCTTGCCATGGTGCCAGAGCTGTCTCTGGGCATCTGATGACCCCACACTGCCATGCTGCAGTTTCTGCAGCTGTTTGTGCAGGCTGCCTTCATGATCCTGTAGGAGCTCAACTCTGAGCTCATCATGGAGACCTTCTGCCTGTGTGTGGGAGCAAGGCCCTTGCAACCACACCCCATACTGGAGCGATGCTTCTATAGGCTGGACACAGTTCCAACTAGTAGGACAGGCCAGTGATGGTGTGGGGGAACGACCAACAGTGGCTCCAAAACTTCTGAATGAGGAAGGAGACATTCTTGGAGCTGTGTGCCTGGCTCGCCCCTACCCTCCGACAATGACAGGATACCCAGATGCGACCTGCCATCCCCCGGAGGAGCAGGTCACCATCGCCATGTGGAAGCTGTCCAGGCTGGACAGTTACCAGTCCAGGGGCTACCAGTTTGACATGGGAAAGTCAACCATCGGGGTCCTCCTCATGCAGGTTCTACAATGCCGCCCTCACACAGAGCTGCCGTCGGGCGTGGGGTGGCTTCATAGGGGGTGGCTCCTGGGGTGTGTGGGGGGGGGGAGGGCCCAGGGGCTTCTCCAGGGCTCTGGCACCCCCTTTGACTCTCTGATTTGTGTGCTTGTTCATCTTGAGAAGGCCGAGTGCTGATCGCATCCCAGCCCCTCAGCACCGCACTTACGACCTATTTGGTCCTGGAGAACCGACATAAGTTGAGCCTTCGTAAGTCGATCCCTTATTTCCCATAGGCACAACGTTATAAAAAGGGAGTCCATTCCTGGCCCTCTTTGTCTCCTGGGAGTTGTAGTCCCCAGTGCACCGGACTTCAGAGGCCATGCTGGACTGGAACAGGGCCATCGCTAGGGACAGGCCATGCAAATGTCTCAGGCCTCTAGTGGCGCTGATATGGGCCTGTGGCAAGGCCATGGCCTGGCAGGGCAACAGTTCAAATGCCGCGTGCTTTGTCTGCTGGGAGTTGTAGTTCCCAGCGTTCTGGGCTTGAGAGGCCATGCTGGACTGGAGCAGGTTGGTCGTAAATGCAGGGGGTCGTAAGTCGGGGGGCGCCTATATTTCCCAGCTGAGCACAACCAGCAGAATAATCTTTTCACTTCTTAGTCTCTCTAGAGCAAGGCTGAAGACCCAAGTAATACCACAGAGAGAGATATTTTATAACGTATAGACATGGGCAGGGGTAACATCCCCAACCCCTGCAGGGCAACCACCGCTGCAAAGCATTCCTCGGTAACATTTTGTTGTGCAGTTTCACATTAACTGTATGTGTAAAAAAATCTTCATCGTGCAGCAGCTACCCCAGAGCAGTTATTTGTAAATCTACAGTTTAATTCAGTGCAGTGGGTTCCTTCAATGCTCCATCTCTCCCCGACCCAGCCAACGTGTCTACACGAGGGACTGGAAAGGATGCAGCTGTTTGAACCCCACAGTCTGGTGCACACACAGGTGATGATAAATGTGCCTCAGATGCTTGATTCCTTTGCAGATCGCTACTCCAGGGCCTGGCAACTGAAATTCTCCCAGGCCTTGTGGTGGCAGCTGAAGGCCCAGAGGGTGCAGACCAGGCAGCTCTGAAGTCGGGCTGGGGGAGCTAGCTCCCTGGCCTGCCCCTTCTGTCTGGGGCCTCGCATCTTCCAGGGGCCTGGGGCCAGCCTCCTGCCTCATCCAGGGACCCAGCAATTCGATCAGCAGCCCTGCAAGTCCCTCCCATTTGCTGATATTTCTTTCTATCTCTGAAGTTTTTGGGGGCATTGTAATTCCCAGCCACCGACGGGTAGGGTTGCCAGGTGTCCGGTTTTCTACCAGACAGTCCGGTATTTGCACCCTCTGTCCGGTAGAAAAATTCAGAAAATACCGGACAGGTGCAATGTCCAGTATTTTCTGAATTCACGGCTGGGCGCCGGACGGAAGCCTGGTGGGGGTGGGGGAGCGAGTGGGAGACGGGGCCACGATTGGCGCTGGAAGCCCTGTGGTCACGTGCAAAAGCTGGGTGGGGTGGGAGGAGTGGCTGGGAGACCAGAGGCTCCCAGCGCCAATCGTGACCCCGCCTCCCAGCTGGGAGCCTCTGGTTGCAAGCAGAAGCTGGGCAGGGGGAGTGACTCCCAGCCCCGCCCCCGCCCCTGCCCCTCCCGGCTTCTGCTCGCAACTAGAGGGAGTGCCTGCCGGGGGCACAGCCCGAAGGACTCTGGCTGTGGCCAGTGGCTGCACCCCTCCCACCAGGTCTGCTTCCTGCTCCCCTTCCTCTGGGACCCCTCTCCTCCAGTCCAGCCCCACGGCCCCCGACCCCCCCGAACTCTGCTTCCCGGACCCCCCCTTTCCTTCCGGCCAGCCCCGCTGCCCCGGACACCCCCCCCATGAGCTCTGCTGCCCCCCCACTCCTCCCGTCCCTCCCTTCCTCCCGTCTAGCCCCGCAGCCCGTGGACCCCGCCCCGCCAGCTCTGCTTCCCACTCTACCCACCTCCCGGCAAACCCCACCCCCTTCCCGGCTGGTTCTCCCTCCCATCCCCGCCCATGACCAAGTGTGTCCGTTTTTTTCAAGGGGTCTACCTGGCAACCCTACCAACGAGCCTGTTTGTGCTAAGAATGTGGCTGTGAGTTAATGTGCCCCTCCACCTCCCCGCCTGTGCTATTTCCCATGCACAGATTTCCAGGACTTGGGAACAGCCTGTGATGTGTGAGCCTGGCTGGTGGGTGCTAGAGGCAATGGAAGGCTTTGTCTTCTCCAAGGGACCCGGTGCTCCGAGGTAATGTCCTGCCAGACAGGAAGGCTGGGGTTGCTGAGGTGCCTGGTTGGGAGAGAAGACTGGGGCTGCAGTGAGGCTGCCCTGTCTGCTCTGGGGGGGGGTTGAAATGGTGCCGGGTTTCCTCAGCTGTTCTGGTGCTTGGGGAGGGGCCAGGATCACGCGGCTGCACAGTTGCTCCATCTGCTCCAGAGACTGGAATGAGACTGGGGCTGCCCAGCTGCTTCAGAGGGGAATGAGTGTTGAGGCCTCTGGGACCGTGGGGCAGGAGTTGTGGCTTTCTTGTTCTGCGGGCGGCGAGAACTGTTAGCCCTGGGCAGGGACCAGTGGCCAGGTGGACATGGAAGGGGCAGGGTGTTTGGCAGAGATGCTAGGTCTCTACTCCCCAAGCCAGCTTTATACCCACTCTGAATCTCTGGGTTTGCGCTGCAGAGGGAGCTGGCATTCAAGGGACAGGGTCCCACGCTCCTGCATCATGCGCTTAGGAACGGGCCATTGGAGAGCTTTCTTTGGTGTTGTCACTGGTACCACAGGGAGGCTCCATAAAGAGTCTAATCCTGGTTCCAAGGACAGTGACTGGCAGAACACCAGTTGTGTCAAGGGCCCACGGTTTTGCCTGCAATGTCGAAAGGCTGATAACCCAGTGCAGTGCCTCTTACTGCAATGTATCGCGTGAACTCCAACACATCAGCATGGAGGAGCATCCCGGCTGGCCACATCCAGACTGGAGTCCAGCACCGTATGGGCTGCTGGAACACCAGGGTTTTATCTCAGTTCTCCATGTGTCTGCATCTCTCTGCAGCACTCCCACGCCCTGTGCTTCAGGAACAGCCTCTCTCATCCTCTACCTGCACATTGGCCATGGCTCAGCTGGTGTCTGCTCTAGCTGCCTCTTAGGAGCCGGAACATAAGAACAAATATAAGAACATAAGAGCGGCCACACTGGGTCAGACTATAGGTCCATCCAGCCCAGTGTCCTGTCTCCCGACAGTGGCCAATTCCAGATTTCCTAGGAGGAATGAACAGAACAGGCAATCATCAAGTGATCAGAGACATCCATTTACAGCCCCTAATGAGGAGGCTGCCTGGCATCTCTAGTGGGTTGGTGAAGGGATGGGCCCTGGAGTGCAGAGAGTGGAGAGGGTGATACATGAAGCTGGTTTCATGCTATTGCCAATTGGAAATTTCTTTCTAGATAAGTACTCAGGAGAGGCCCAGAGAGGCCACTTTCTCCCAGCTGTTGGCAGCCTTAGGCTCCTGTGGCCTGGGCACTGGACACTGCAGATGAAGAGACCCCCTGGAGGGGAAGGTCACGTTTAGAGCGATTCGCAGCAGGCCCTCTCAGCTGCAGAGATCAGCTCTTTGTAAGAACTGTCGCCAACCCCAAGGGAGCCTTGTGACCAGGATCTCTGGTGCCCTGGGAACTGGGCTCCTGGCAGTTTATAGCCCAGCCTGGGGAGCACTGGCCTGCTGTTTTGCGTCTGACAGCTGCCTACTGCTGAGCTTCAGCACGGGGAAAAGGAAAATTCTGCCTGATTCTACAGCGATCATGCAGGGAAACTGTGGGCTGGGACGACAGATGTGGGTTGGGAGAGGGGTGTGTGTTGATGGCAAAGGTGGCAATTGCCTAGATCCCCAGCTGATTTAAAGGTGTCCGGAGGGCCCTGGCAGCTGCCACCATAGCAGGAGCTGGGAAATGCAGCAGGCCCTTAAAATCACTTGGGCAAGGTGCAGACCTGAGTGCTTGGGTGGAGGATGGAGCCCTCATTGGAGAAGTCTGGGTCCCGTCTCCAGTCCTGCCACCTGCACCCTCCCTTTGTGGACAGAGCCCCAAACTCTCCTGGCCTCCATTGGCTGGAGACACAAATGACCCCACCCCTCCATCCAGAGAAGCCCCAAGCGCCTCCTCACTCCTTCCCCCCCCCCCACCAGCGGAGACTCATGGGAGAGTCACTCCTCCCTGCCCCCTCCCCGCTGCATGCCCATGGGAGTCCTGGGCCACCCATAGTAGTGCCTCCCCCTCACTTACTCAGAGCCAACCTGCTTTGGGAAAAGTGTCTCCCCTGTGATGCACCTTTGATGTGTCCTTTGCAGGTTCTAGGCATCTGAACAGCACATACCAATGGGTTAGGTCTGGGGAAGGGAGGAGCACTTGGCTGTGGCTGCCCTGTGGCTCCTCCTGGCAGGGGAGGTTGGGGCTGTGCTCAGCCCAAAGGTTCTCTGCCTGGGCGAGGGGTGGGTGGTGCCTGGGGCTTCTGTGGGCAGAGGGGAGGGGATTGTGGCTCCAAAGAAGGAAGCAGGTCGGAAGGCCCATCGATTGTTCTGTGCTGGGGCCTGGAATTTTTGTCAGCTAGAGAAGCTGATGGCACCATTCCTTTCGCTCCAGTGCCCTTTTCTTCCTGGTAGAGCTGCGTTCCTTTGATACCTGGGCCTACTCCTCATTGCACAGCAGAGCAGCCTGTCCCTCTCTCAGATGGGGTTTGAGAGAGATACAGAGGCAGCAGCAAGGGGCAGATGTAGCCCCTGAAAACAGGGAAACTGATCTCCCCTGGGACAGAGGCTGCTCTAGCATCCCAGGGAGTATCTACTGTCCACAGCGAACCCAGCTCTGCCACAGACAGAGGCTGTTCCACAGCAGCAGCCCCTTTCTGTGGTGGGCCCAAGCTCCCTTCAGACAGGCATCATAATTGTCTCTATCCAGCATCTTAATTGTCCTCCCCTTCCCCGCTGCTGCCTCTGATACTGAGGCAGCAGCGCATAGCATGGAGAGTGGACAGCTCTGCGGAGAGCTCTTAAGTTCTGTGGGAGGCAGCAGGAGGTGGGGGGAAGGCAGGTGGTTCCATGACAACCATCATGTGCAGGGACCTAGAGGAGGCGGGGCAGTGAACGGAGCTTGCCCTACCTAGGTGAGGATATGGGGCATTGTGTCAAGCCCTGCCCAGCCTAATTGGAGTACCAGGGAGCATCAGAGAGGTGAGCGGGGCTTGCACTCAGCACTGGGGAGGAGAGAGTTGGTGGTCATGTGGTACCAGCATCCCTGCTTCCGACTGACGAGCTATGCTGGATACAGCTGACAAATCACACGCAAGGTCAAGGGGTTATACAAATCTACTAGCTGCACAGCTGCTTTTCCATGGAAACCTGCATAATCTTCTATAGCAGGTGTTCATGGGCACGACCAGGCTGGTGATTTGGGAAGGCAGAGCCCTCCCTTGCCTAAGCCATAGGATGCCTCTGGGCAGCACCAAAAATGTGCAGCTAGTGCAGACCCCATGCTGGAGGAAATGGTGGGTGTAAGAGACAAGAGGTTTTTGTCTCACTTCCTGCTCTGACTGGATGACTGTGTGACCACTACCAGTCGATACAACACAGTAATAGTCAGCCTCATCCTCTGCCTACACACCGGTGATGGTCAGGGCAGCGTTGTTACTGGATATGGCCCCTGAGAACTGGGCAGGGATCCCGGAGAGTCTGTTATTGGTGTTATATATAACCATCCGAGGAACAGAGCCAGGTTTCTGCTGGTACCAGGTGGGGTAGTTGCCGGTGGTGATGGCTCCAGTGCTCAGGCTGCAGGACAGCGTGACGGCCCCTTCTGGGGTCACAGACATCGAGGGCTCCTGAGTCACCACAGGCTGTGACCTGACCCCTGAAAGCAACGGTACAAACAGACTCAGCACAAGGACTCCGGCTCCTCACACACAAACCTCCTCACCTGGAGGTGGCCTCCATGTTCTGTCAGTGCAGCCAACAACCCCCTCACCTGAGCAGTAAGTGAGCAGGGTGAGGAGCAGGGGGGCCCAGGCCATGGTGAGAATCCAGACGAGCTCAGCATCCTGAGGCAAGAGGGTCTGTGCCGGGGACCCGCCAATTCTCTTTTCAGCCACCAGTGCTGGAGTGTGGCCCTTTCATGCAAATATGCTCCTTGCTCATTGGCTGCAGTTGTTTTGAAATTCAAAATCTTGACTTTTCTTGGGTACACATAGAGTCCGACATCAGATAGAGGCTGCAATTTAGGGTATTTGTAAAATAATATTTTTAAACATGTAACTTCCATAGAAATTGCACAAGTTTATAGTCATTTATTAGAAGGAAATATATTTTAACCCTTTCTTGAACAAAATTTAACACCACCTCTGGGTGCTATCACACAGACTCGCAAATTCTCTTTAACTGCCTGTGCAGGAAGCTAGATCTTGGGAAAGTGTTATGGGGTAGCATATTATTACAAGCTGCCCATGTAGGAAAATGTATCTGTTTACTGCTTTGTTTCTCTGATCAAATAATTTCTTAGTTAGAGCTTCTGCCTGCAAAATATCTGCAGGGGAGCAAATGTCAATATCACATGGTGCCAAGCACTCTGCAACCATTGTCGTCTAGATTATCACAAGGGATTGAATGGGAGAGCTAAAGCAGAACTCCCTATATCTGGAGCTTAAGGACTATGGGAGAGATTTTTCAATTGCCAAGCTACATATTTAGAGGTCTAGTCTGAAGTCCTGTGCCTGGTGGCTACTCTCTATTCTTCACAGATGGGGAAGTATGATCCACACTGAATGATGGGTAAAAGCTGCAACTCCACCTTGTGGCCTCATGTTACTTGCTTTTCTACCTATTCCCCTGTCCGGGTATGTAAGGCCACCTAAACTCCATCCTGTATGGTTCATGCCCCAGCACTTAGTTGCTCTATGTTGATTATGGGTCAAGTTAATCCAGTGCTGCCTTCTTTGAACATCCAGCAGGCTCACCCCTTCCTAAGGTGCAGATTCTTCTCACACCCTGATGGAACGGTTGTTCCCAGACCTGCGTGGGTTCACATGTGTGTACAAATCCAGCTGTTACACTGAGAAATGATTCCTAAAGCTACAACATCAGTCACTACAACTGTATTCTGCCAACCCTCTGTCTCATCCCTTCCCTAGCGCATCTGTCTATAGTAGGCATTTGAACAGATGTAGCTCTTTGAGCATCCCACTCTGAGGCACATGTGATCTCAAAGGGAGGACAGTGACTCCTTTTCAGAGGAAATAGCAATAGGAAAGCCCCTTCTCTCAGAAGGCAAAGACCCACCTATTTCTAAGCCACAGATCGACCTATTTTTCAGGCTCTATTCCCTGTGGAATATGCAAACTAATGTAGGTACAGACCGTAGATTAGAAATAAAGAGGGGATGGCAGATAAAGTATAAATAAGAGAAGTGCATTAAGGGTACTAGTACAATGTTGGAATAAAAGGGGGTGGAGAATAGATATGAACATTATGGTGATTCCCAGAACATGAAGCTCAGTTCCCAACAAAATAGAACTTTCCCATGGCTCCATAGAACAATAACTGGTACCCTAAAACCTCTAAATGGAAACCTAGTTCCGACTTAAAATCTAGGCACTGGTGAAAATGTGGCAACAAGGCCTAGGACCTACAACTCTCCAGCTACTTTCAAGTCTTTGAGAAGGAACCTCTGAGGACTCCAGTGAATGATGTTCGTCTTTGCCAGAGGAGAAGCCCTCGAGAAAGATGGCCGCTTGGTTTCAGGATTCACGACAGGGAGGCTGGTTTTCTGTAGGATGATGTTACGGGTGCTCTAGGCAGGCTTTTCCTCTCCTCAGTCTTGTCCCTGCCATGCAGGTGTCTTGCCAGGATCTGTCCAGCATGGAGGCCTATATGGCAAACCTTGTCCCTCTGATGGACAGCAGCACTCAGGCTCTGGGGGACGCTTGTAGCATTCGTAGCATGAAAAGCCCTGAGAGAATGGATATTGGCTGCTAGCTTTGGCAGGAAAAAGAAGTTCCATTCTGCAAGAGCGAGTGTGGACTCAGTGTCTGGTTGTTTACAGGCAAGATGATAACATGGAGTCCAGAGGTCAAAGTTCACTGATTCCATACTGAATTAATAGAAAACACTGATTTACCACAAATCATTCACATATTATTAATTGTACAAGTGATTAAACCAAAACAGAACATTCAACATGTATTAAACCTTGACATGTGATTCATACACGATTGACAGTACTTGTGTATTAAGTACTGTGTATTAAGTGTATTAACTTGTGTAATAAGTGACTGTGTTTCATTCCCAACAGCAGACAAGTGCAGGGAGACAGTAACCTCTTGTGCCCTGGGTCAGATTTGCACCTAAAGTTACAATGCGCGCGACAGCCCCTTCTCCCATCCCAGTGCAGTTTGCCATCTGTGAGTGTGGCTGCATATTACTTTATCCCTCCTACTTACCTCCTGGCTCATACTTACACTTTGGAATGGCTAGGAGTTGGGGACCCTACGACTCATCAGATATGTGTGTAGCAGGATGGGGTGAGTCATGCAGGGTTTGCAACTTGGTTGTTCTCAATGGATTCCCCTCCGACTGCCATGTGGAGCCTCTTGATCCACTGGCCTGGGCTCCCTTTCATTCTATTGCCATGAGAAGCTTTAAAGCCTCCAGCCTGCACTTCTCCCATTATTTGATACAGAACTCACCAAAGGTAGGGAGGTGAGGTGGGCTCAGCTCAACTTAGCTTAGCTCAGCTCTGCAGTGGCCTAGGGTATAGGCCATTCACCTGTAGAGCACAGAGTGATGTGTTCACGTCTTGGCTACCCTGGGAGCAGCTGGACCGCTAACACAAGCTGCTCTACAGATGGACCAGGCTGCTGCATTAGGATGGCAGGATAAGGGACCCTCTGAAAGCATATCCAGCTGCTGTTAGAGCTGGGCTTTCTTACCACAGGGTACCCAGAAAGGAACCCCAGAGCTGTATGATCCAGTCTTGGTCAAATCTAGCTAGTTTATGAGATTAATATGTGCTCCACCTCTCCCTGACTGTGAAGAGAAAAATGGGAACATGTGGTAACCAAGCAAATGTTTTAAGTGATTATAAGCATTGCCAGCACATCTAGAGAAGTGATTATTCCCCTTTGTTCGGCTCTAGTGAGGCCACACCTGGAGTATTGTGTCTAGTTCTGGGCCCCCCACTATAGAAAGGATGTGGACGCAGTGGAGAGGCTCCAGCGGAGGGCGACCAAAATGATTAGCGGGCTGGAGCATGTGACCTATGAGGAGAGACTGAGGGATTTGGGTTTGTTTAGTCTTCAGAAGAGAAGAGTGAGGGGGGATTTGATAGCAGCCTTCAACTTCCTGAAGGGAGGTTCCAAAGAGGATGGAGAAAGGCTGTTCACAGTAGTGATGGATGGCAGAACAAGGAGCAATGGTCTCACGTTACAGTGTGGGAGGTCTAGGTTGGACATTAGGAAAAACTATTTCACTAGGAGGGTGGTGAAGCACTGGAATGGGTTACCTAGTGCGGTGGTGGAATCTCCATCCCTAAAGGTTTTTAAATCTCGGCTTGACAAAGCACTGGCTGGGTTGATTTAGTTGGGATTGGTCCTGCCTTGGGCAGGAGGCTGGATTTGATGACCTCCTGAGGTCTCTTCCAGCCCTAGGATTCTATGATGCTGTGATACATTGGCTTGGGCAGCTTAGTGCCAGTTTTAGCTCAGCCCAGCACAGCCTTCTTAGTGTAACTCTTTTATCCTCTCCATTTCCTCCCTTCTCCATTGCCAGTGACCATGGTGAGGGTCATCTCGGATTCTTGCCTCTCTATCACCTCCAATTCCTGCCTCCTCACTCCTTCAGCCTCATCACATATAACACCACCTCTTCCTCCTTAGCACAGGCACAATCACAGGCACAGGCACAATCCTGCCTGTCTTGTAAGCTGGATACAGGAACTCATACTTCAGGGGGACCAGTTAGGAGGAGGAACCAGGAGGCCAGTTTGTGGGCATATGAATGGAGGGGCAACTTTAGCTCCAGTGTCTTTGTAAGTAGCTCTCTGAGTGAACAGCCAGTTTAATTTTGAAAACATGGAATCCTCCTCAGGAACCCCACACACTGTATCTGAGATCATTGTACCTTTAGCCTCAGTGGCTAAAACATGGGACTAGGCCCCGATCCACTCTCTGTTAAATACCAGCTCATTCTACAGTGAAATTCAGAGTGAGAAGAGTTGAGTCTTAGATTTCCCAAGCCCAGGCATGTAACATATTTTGGGGATAAAAATCTGCAGCCATCACCCAAGTAATGGTAAGGAAACCAGGTAAAGACCACTTGGGAAATCTCAGCCCCAAAAGTAAAACCAGGACACAAAAATTAACCAATTCCAGGATATTAAAAAGAAAAGAGAAAGCTCTTTTATTATCACCACAATATTCCTGTTGCAAGCATAATGACTAGATGGAAAAGTCACAAATCAATATACTCATGGGGGGGAACTCCACCATGGGCCAAGAGCTTAGTTTCAAAAGAGAGAAAACCCCATTTCTAAATGCACAGACATCAGATTCCCATTCTCAAACTGTAAAACAATAAAAATTTACTCTACTTACAGATAGTGAAGAGTCTTTTCTTGGAGGGAGACATAGTGTCTGTCCCCCTCAGTAGCTGGAGAGACACTGCCCAGGGACAAAGGAGGGAAAAACCCAAAAATTCCTTTGTCCCAGTTTGAAATTCCTACTTACATTCCTATTGGCTGACCCTACCTGGCTTAGGTAAAGTTAACCCCTTAGTCCCCAGGCTACTAGCCATCTCTCATAATCATGACAACTCCTAAGATAGCCTTGTAAGTAATGGCTGCTTTGACTCTACAAGGCCATGTGACTAGACCACATGATACAGGACACCATCTTGGGAGGTCACTATTCTTCCCACATACTGGTCTGGGAATCCAGCTTTGAAACAAAGGATTATCGCCGTGTTCTAAAGCCATATGAGGCAGAGAGTGACAGCATTGGGGTTCTTTATTCCCCTCACAAGACAACTTCACTCAGAGCATTCTGTGGAACTTCTTTCCAGAGGATGTGGTGAAGACTAGGACTTTAACAGGATTCAAAAAAGAGCTAGAGAGATTCATGGAGGCTAGGTCCACCAATGGCTATTAGCCAGAATGGGTAGGAATGGTGTCCCTAGCCTCTGTTAGTTTGTAAATGATTGACAGGAGAGGGATCACGTGAAGATTACCTGTTTTATTGTCTTGCTCTGGGGCATCTGACATTGGCCATTGTCGGCAGACAGGATACTGGGCTAGATGGGCCTTTGGTCCACCCTAGTATTGCTGTTCTTAGATTCTTATGTTCTTAATTTCTTCTGTTCTGTAAAAACCCACGGAATAAAGACAGAATTTGGGGAAGTGCAGTACCCAGGCTAAAGGGATTTCTAACCTGTGTATGGAATACCTATGAATTTTAAGCTATAAAGCATTTGCATTTCAGCTAATGCCCATAAGGATCTGCAGGTGGCTTCTACCATATCTCAGAGTGAGAAACTGCTAATTTGTATCCAAACTATTTCATACAGCAAGTTTAATTTGTGTTTTTTGTTTATGTGCTAGGAAATCTCTTTGGACCTGTTTGCCATCTCTTATAGAATCATAGAATCACAGAGCTGGAAGAGACCTCAGGAGGTCATCAAGTCCAGCCCCCTGCCCAAGGCAGGACTAATCCCAACTAAATCAACTCAGCCAGGGCTTTGTCAAGCCAAAACTTAAAAACCTCTAGGGATGGAGATTCCACCACCTCCCTACACGTCCTCTAATGTCCAGGCCAGTCAGGGTGTTTCCAGCTGGTGGGTACCTGTGACGGGGTGGACCTGCCCTGCCTCCTCTGAGAGGGAGTATCCTTTCTCTGGGGAGAGCAGATTAGCACTCCCAGGTGCTGCTGCGCATGCTCCAGTGGTCACGCAGCAGGTTTAAAACCCAAGCTGGCACTACTGGGAGGGGTCACGGTGAAGTGTTGAGGGCTGGGGACAGCTGACAGCGGAGGGGGAAGCTGCGGGGAGCGACCCCAAGCCAGAGTGATGAACACTGGTGATAACCCCCAGGTAGACACAGCAGACTCGGCCAGAGACCACTCTGCCCTTCGCCGAGAGGCCATTCTCCTCCTCATCCCCTGCCAAGAAGTGGACAGACTGGAGAGCTGGTGGGCGCCACAAGTGTTTGGCAGCTGTGTGAAGTCCCGGGCACAAACTTCCCACTGGAGAATTGGGAGAGTTCAAGGCTGGCAGCCATTCCTGGAGGATCCCTCACCAACAACATAGACTGTGGTTTGTGGACTTTCGGGGTGATCGCAATGCGGTATTGCCAATGTACATCGGGCCGCTGCCCCAACGGGAAGGAAGATGACGTTGGTGGGTAAGACCCATTGCTGGTACCCTGGGGAGAGTGTACTGTGGAAGCATCTACTAGGGGTAGGAAAAGGTCCAGGGCAGGGAATAAATTTGCCCCTGTGAGGGTTGGTGAGTTGTGGTTCTGGCCCCACCAGCGGGTAGTGGAAGAAGTCCTTACCCTTTGGGCCCTGGGCTGGGACCCGGTTGAGAGGGAGGGCCCAGATCTCCCTACCCCATCCCGTAAGGTAAGATACATCTTCATTTCTTTAGGGGCTGCAGCTGGGGATGGACTAGTCTGGCTGTGGTACCCAAGACTGTGAAACTGTCTGGATATAATTCAGCTCCTATCAGACTAAAGGCCAGGAGCTGGCCTCATTGGGGGCTTAAAGACTAGAGATCCATGGGTGCAAGGACCAGTCCGAATTGCCCTGTGGGTTGCAAACCGCCGTGCCGAGGGCCTCTGGCCCAGTCACTGGCACAGGCTCGCTTTCGAAGGTGAAGTGGGGCTAGAGTAAATGAGGGACGGGGTGCTCCCCACATCCACGAGGGGGGTTCACCATCCCATAAACCCTTAGACTTCCCATGGCGGGTGACAGTACCACAGGGGAATTGGATTCAGGGAGACATGTCTCTTTAGAAAAGCAGAACCTGGCCATATGCCCCCAGTGTGCAGCGGTGGGGCTGTAACACAGGGACATAGAGAGCAATAGAAGATGATCCCCATAAAGAGACTGAGGCTGTGACGGGGCATCGACACCACGCACTATGAACGCCCCAGCCGCGGGGCTGTTCACGACGTGGGGGAGCAAATACCAGCACTGCACCAGTTGTTCGCTCGCTGCGGAACAGCTGCACCATGTGCAGGCACAACCCCGCACCTACAGCAGAGGAGGGGGAGGAGGAAATGAGGAGATGGTGTAAAGTAATGCTGGTGGGTGGAAGCACGGCGAAAGGGAGGGGGGTAAAGGACGGTCACGGAGCGGATGTGCTGATAGCAGGGGTAAGGAACAGCGGCTAGTTTAAAATGAGGGCAAATGGATGCAGAAGTGGGAGGAGGAGCAAGACGGAAGCAGGAGAGAGTGGAGAAGAAGCAAGGGGGAGCGAGGCAGAAGCCAGGAGAGACCAAGGAGGGAAGTAGGAACAACAGACACCACGCCGGCTAGTCTCCGAGAGTGGGGAGAGGAAGCAGCCCAGGGTAGGGCGACGGCTAGAGCCTGAGGGCTGACGAGTTAAGGCAGAACGCCCCGTCAGCTGGACAGGACTGTAACTCAGTCCCTGTCCTTAAGGCCCTGGGCTGGGGCCCGTGAGTGGAGGTGGGCCAGGGCCCCCCCTCTTCCCACCACAGCCAGAGTAATATAATGGCCTGATGCTCCTGACTGCAGCATAAGGATCAAAGAAATATTAACTGAGCCAGGAATAGACAGAGGGAGAGACTCATGAGACGCGAACTTCGGGTGAGGTGGAGGGACAACTAACGGACACGGTCATGCCCGGTCACAAGGTGGTGGAGAATGTGGGCAGTTGAGACCCAACCCCTGAACTAGGGGCAGGCACAAGAAATCCTGCCCAGACCCTTAAAAAAAACAGATGCACAGAAAGAGAGAGAGAGGCGGACAGGACCTTATGGGTAGCTCCTAGGCCCTGTGTGTTATGTTCCCCAGTAGTTCTAGGTGGAGAAGAAGGAGGCCAGAGATGCAGCCAGCCAAAATGTTGGAGTGGCTGATGGAGAGCCAAAGACAACACCAATAGCAACAGACCCTTTTGATCCAGCAGCTCTCGTCCCAGTACTAGGAAAAACAGAGACAACTGGTGAAAGAATTATCAGAGCAATTCCAAAGCCAACAAGCCCAATGGATCCAGCAATATGGCCCGCCCAACCAAGGAAGCCCTGCAACACTGGTGAGTGAGGGAGATGAGGTGGGCGGGATCCCACAGTTACCGATATGGCTATCGAAAATGGGCCGAGCGGACGACCCTGAGGCCTTTCTCACCACTTTCAAAAGGGTAGCTACGGCGGCACGATGGCCCGACGACCAATGGGCCACCATACTAGCCCCTTACTTGACCGGCCCCACCCAGTTGGCCTATTGGAGCCTGAGCTCCCGAGATGCATTAAAGTTAAAGAGGTGATATTAGATCAGTTGGGAATAACCCCTGAAACTTACAGACAGAAATTCTGCCAAGAATGCTATACTCCAGGAGAGAGACCGTGGGTGGTAGCTCAGAGGTTGCGGGAAGTGGGGTGGCGCTGGCTAGAGCCCGACCAACGTACGGGCCCCCAGGTGGCCGAACTGGTGATATTTGAGCAATTTCTTAACATACTACCCAGTAGGGGACCCTGAATGAGGCAGTGGCCCTAATGGGGGACTACGAGGTGGCCGAAGCTGCTGAAGGGATAGGAAAAGCAGACCGGGGAGGAAACCCCATCACGGGAGAACCCCCCAAGATGATGAAACCCAGGAGGGACCCAGAGGGGGGTCGAGGATAGCGGGGGGGGGGCGGGAAGGGGCGAGCTAAGGCGGCTAGCCCCGGCATGGACGACCCCAATCAAAAACATATCTCAGGAGAAGCCCCCGCTGTCAACTGGGAGGGAATCAGGCCAGGGGAAACCAGGAACTCCAAAACAGGCCTGTTACAGGTGTGGGCAGGACAGGCATTTCCAAAGAGACTGCCCTATGCCCAGGCCTTAACTGGGGAGGAACTCCAAGAGGGACAGAAGAGGTCCAAGATCTTAAGGCAGGTTAGGATAGGGGGACGCTTACTAGAGGCCCTGGTGGACTCTGGCTGCAGCCAAACTATCGTGAGAGGCAAGCTGCTGGAGAAGGGATGGCCGAAGGGACCCCCGGTATACGTGCAGTGTGTGCACGGAGACGTCCAACGGTACTCCAGAGCTTGGGTACAGATCACGGATGGCCCATACAAGAAGTGATGTTATGTGGTCATCGCTCCAAAGCTTGTGTACCCGGTTCTCCTCGGCCAAGATTGGGAAGGGTTCCAAAGGGTCATGAATGAGTGGGGACGGGGGGGAGCCCGAAAGATCCTGAGGTGATATTGGGAGAGGATAGGACCACTTCCAAACCCCAAGTCAGTCCTCAAGGCAAGAACCTAGACGAATTCAAGCTCTGGGATGGAGATTTCCTATGAGAACAGAGAGATGATCCGGCACTACAACAGTTGGGCTGAAACAGAAGGAGGAGAGGAGCAGGCGACAGACAACTGAAGACAGAAGACGGGGCCGTGGTTTGAGGTATGCCAAGACCGGTTATATCGGGTCACGGAGAGGGTGGAGGAGTACGGTATACTACGCTAGTTACTAGTCCCCAAAAGGTATTGGCGCCAGCTTTTAGAGTTGGCGCACGCTAACCCCTGGTCCAGACATTTGGGGTATGATAAGACAGTGAGGCGGGTCATACAGCGGTTCTTCTGGCCAGGGGTCTATCGCGAAGTAAAGGACTTTGGTATCTCTTGCCCCGAGTGCCAAAAGGCAAGCACCAAAGGAGCCACAAGGGCACCCCTTGTCTCGCTTCCGATCATAGGGATACCCTTTGAGAGGATTGCCCTGGACCTAGTGGGACCACTGGAAAAAAGGAGTATGGGATATCAGTATATCCTGGTGGTGATAGATTATACCACCAGGTACCCCGAAGTGGTCCCACTGCGGAATACAACCGCCCCGAACCTGGCAGGTGAACTAGTGAAAATCTTTGCCAGGGTTGGGGTACCGAAGGAAATTCTTACAGACCAAGGCCCGAATGTTACCTCGAAATTGATACAAGAGCTATGTCAGTTATTGCGAATATGGATGCTAAAGATGTTAGTATATCACCCACAAACCGATGGCCTCATCAAGAGGTTTAACCGAACCCTAAAGAGCATGATGAGGAAGTTCGTAGAACAGGATACCAAGGGGTGGGTTAGACCAGCCCTGTTATTTGCTGTTAGGGAGGTCCCTCAAGCCTCAACGGGGTTCTCACCATTTGAGCTCCTATATGGACGACAACCTAGAGGGATATTAGACATTGTTAAGGAAAATTGAGACGAGCAAGAAACCCACGAGTTTGCCCACCTGAACTTGGAGTCAGCCCAAGCAAAGCAGGCTGAACACTACAACGGGGGACATGTTTAAGGGCCTTTGAGCCAGGTGACAGGGTTCTACTGCTACTCCCCATCTCAGACTCAAAACTACTCGCTAAATGGCAGGGACCCTTCGAGGTAGTGAGGAGGGTAGGGGAGGTCGATTATGAGGTGAGGGGGATGGGGACTATGAAGGACACCTAGATTTATCATGGCAACTTACTTAAGGCATGGAAGGATCGGGAGGGGTTGATGGTGAACCCAGTAGCGATGGAGCTAGACTTAGGACCAGGGGGGAGCTGGAGGAGCCACCCTCATCTCCACAGGTGAGCCACACGTTAACTCTGAAACAGAAGGAGGAGCTGAACAGCCTACTATGATGCTTCTCCCAAGTTCTGACGGACCAACCGGGGCATATGACGCTGGCATTTCATCATTTAGCAGTAGAGAGAGATTCCGTGCGCCCCCTCCCATGGAAGGTGTGGGAGACAGTAAGGGAGGAAATACAGCGGATGCTGCAGTGGGGTGTCATTGAGGAGTCGCGGAGCACGTGGAGAAGCCCGATTGTCTTGGTTCCAAAACCAGACTGGTCAACATGGTTTTGCATTGACTTCCGTAAAGTCAACAGCATATCCCGCTTTGATGCATACCCCATGCCCCAAGTTGACGAGTTATTAGACCACCTCAGGAGGGCGCAGTATCTGTCCACTACTGATCTAACTAAAGGATAGTAGCAGATCCCCCTTACTCCTACATCTAGGGAGAAGACGGCCTTTTTGACCCCATTCGGGCTATACCAATTTGTACGGATGTCCTTCGGGATACATGGGGCCACCACCACCTTCTAGCAGCTGATGGATAAAGTGCTGAGAGACCATGGATGACACGCAGCTGCATATATTGATGACATAGGAATCTACAGCACCTCCTGATCTGAACACCTGCAGAGGGTAGAAGCGGTCCTAAGGTTGTTACAAGAGGCAGGGCTCACGGCGAATCCCACCAAATACCACTTCAGAGAAAGAGAGGTCACCTACCTCGGATATACTGTGGGATGGGGCCAGTTACAACCTCATTGATAAGGTAGGAGCCCTCAGAGATTACCCAACTCCCACGACCAAGAGGCAAGTTTGCCAATTTCTGCTACTACCACAAGTGCCAAACTTTTCATCCTTGGCGGCCCCCTTAACGGATCTGACCAGGAAGGCACTACCCAAGAAGGTGACATGGTCGGACAGTTGTGACTGGGCATTCTGAGCACTAAAAGACCAATTAACCCGGGCACCAGTATTAACACAACCAGACTTCGATAAACCGTTCATTCTACAAATGGACACGTCGGAGATGGGGTTAGGGGCAGTGCTGTCCCAGGAGAAGGAGGGCGAAGAGCATCCCGTGATATACATAAGCCGTAAATAGTTCCCCCATGAATGTAAGTATTCTACTATAGAGAAAGAGGCCCTAGCGGTAAAATGGGCCATCAAAATGCTCTGATACTACTTCTGGGGGAGTAGATTCCGAGTAGTCACGGACCATGCCCTGTAGCGATGGTTACTAACTATGAAAGACTCAAACGCATATATTATGAGAGGGTATCTCTCTTTACAGCCCTATGCTTTTGAGATAGTCCACTGGGCTGGATCATCCCATAAAAATGCAGACTTCTTTTCGAGGCTGGACCCCCAGGGGGAAGACAAAGGACAAGGGGTAAAAGGAGACCTGAAGGGGGAAGTGTGTGACGGGGCATTGACTCCCCGCACTATGAACACCCCAGCTGCGGGGCTGTTCGCGACGTGGGGGAGCAAATACCGGTACTGTGCCGGTTGTTTGCTCCACCGTGGAACGGCTGCACCACTCACGGGCACAACCCCACGCCTAAAGCAGGGGAGGGGAAGGAGGAAATGAGATGTCATAAAGTAATGCCGGCAGGTGGAAGCACGCCGAAAGGGGGGAGTAAGGGACAGTCACGGCGTGGACGTGCTGACGTCAGGGGTAAGGAATGGCGGCTAGTTTAAAATGAGGGCAAACGGGTGCAGAAGGGGGAGGAGGAGCGAGATGGAAGCAGGAGAGAGTGGAGCAGAAGCAAGGGGGAGTGAGGCAGAAGCAGGAGAGAGTGTGGCGGAAGCAAGGAGAGACCAAGGAGGGAAGTAGGAACAAGAGACACCATGTCGGCTAGTCTCCGAGAGTGGGGAGAGGAAGCAGCCCAGGGTAGGGCGACGGATAGAGCCCGAGGGCTGACGAGTTACGGCGGAATGCCCCGTCAGCCAGACAGGACTGTAACTCAGTCCCTATCCTTAGGGCCCTGGGTTGGGGCCCGTGAGTGGGGGTAGGCCTGGGCCCCCTTCTTCCCACCACAGCCAGAGGAAAATAATGGCCTGATGCTCCTGACTGCAGTGTAAGGATCAAAGAAACATTAACTGAGCCAGGAATAGACAGAGGGAGAGACTCGTGAGACGCAAACTTCGGGTGAGGTGGAGGGACAACTAACGGACACGGTCACGCCCGGTCACAGAGTCTATGTCTAGACTGAAGACTTCTTTTGGAATAAACTTCTCCGGAGGAGATCTTCTGGAAAAGCTTATTTTGAAAGAGAGCGTCCACAGGCAAAAAGCGCAATGAAATAGCAATGTGCTATTTTGAGAGATACTGTCCACACTGATTGGATGCTATCTCGCGTTTAAGGCAACCCAGAACCAGTTCAGGCAGGGCATTACATCAGCAATTGCTTCCGGGTGTTGCTGCCTGAAGCTATCTGAGACACATGTTTAAAGGGACACTCTAGATAGATGTGTCTCAGGTTCTTCTGCTTGCCTCCCTACCTCTCCGAGGGACAGAGAAGCATTTCCTCTGCATGCTCTGGTTGCCCTGCCTTTGTACACCACAGCACTCCTAGCCATGGTGCCAGAGCTGTCTCTGGTCATGTGATGGCCCCAAACTGCCAGGCTGCAGTTTCTGCATCATTTTGTACAGGCTGCCTTCATGATCCTGTAGGAGCTCTACTCCGAGCTCATCATTGAGACCTTCTGCCTGTGCGCAGGAGCAAAGCCTTTGCAACCACACCCCATAGTGGAGCGATGCTTCTGGAGGCTGGACACCACTTCTGACTGGCAGGACTGGCCCATGATGGTGAGGGGGGATGACCAGTAGTGGCTCCAAAATTTCCGAATGAGGAAGGAGACATTCTTGGAGCTGTGTGCCTGGCTCGCCCCTACCAGATGACGATGATGGGACACCCAGGTGCAACCTGCCATCCCCCTGGAGAAGTGGGTCACCATCACCATGTGGAAGGTGTCCATGCCGGAGAGTTACCTGTCCATGGGCAACCAGTTCAACGTGGGAAAGTCAACCATCGTGGCCCTCCTCATGCAGGTTCTACAATGCCACCCTCACACAGCCCTGCCGTAGGGGTGGGAGGCCAGCTTTATAGGGGGTGGCTCCTGGGGTATTTGGGGGGGGGAGGTCTCAGGGACTTCCCTAGGGCTCTGGAACCCCCTTTGATTCTCTGATTTGTGTGTTTGTTCGTCTCGAGAAGACCGAGTGACAATCTAATCCCAGCCCCTCAGCACCCGCATCCCCCTCCCTGTGTGTATGAAAAACTAAGAGTAATCATCTGATGATACCTCCCCGGCACTGGAGAATGCCTGGGAGACATCCAGGCCCTGGGGTACCAGCTCCAGGCAGGGGGTGACGGTGCTAGTCGTCTCTTCCTCCTCCTCCAGCTGATCGTCATCGTCCTTGTCCTTGTTGGCTGGGCCCCCCAAGCGGGGGATGATGGGCATCTCCATCCACGAGTGCATGACCTGGGGCGGGGAAGGGGCTGCCCCACTCCACAGGATGCAGTGGAGCTCATTAAAGTAGGGGCAGGAGTGATGTTCTGCCCCCGAGCGAGAACTGCACTCCCAGGTCCTGGTTCACTGGCCCTGCCAGAGCTCCTTGTCCTTGCTCCTGACCCGCTCCAAACTCCTGGGATGGTGGCCCCTCGTGACCAGGGCCTCAGCCATCCAGACAAAGATGTCAGGGTTCCTTTGTCTGGAGCGGAGATCCTGAAGGGTCTTCTTTCCACCCCAGACCTCCAAAAGGGCCAGGATCTTTACTGCAGACCAGGATGGCGCTCGTCTTCTTGTGCCCCTGGCACAGTCCTGGGAGCCCTGTGAATGCTCCCTGGGGGTATGTCTACACTACAAAGTTAATGCGAAATAACAGCAGTTATTTCGAATTAACTTCAATAGCGTCTACACATGCAAACCGCTGTTTTGAATTTAATTTGAAATAGCGGAGCACTTATTTCGAATTTGGTAAACCTCATTCTACGAGGAATAACGCCAAATTCGAAATAGCTATTTCAAATTAAGTCCTGTGTAGACACTTAATTAGAAATAGGGGGCCTCCAGCCCTTCCCAGTTTCCCCTGGTGGCCACTCTGAGCAAAACCAGGAAAACTCTTCTCCTCTCCCCCAGCCCTGGGGTCCTTAAAGGGGTAGAGTCTGGCCACTGGGCATGTGCCAGAGCCAGGCCTGCCAGCAGCTGCAGACCCTCACCCAGTGGCCGCACAATGGCAGACAGTGGCAGCCAGCCATCCCCCTCCCAGTCCGCCAGCACCCAGGGGCCAGCCAGGGGCCGTAGACAGCGTGCGCCTGCCTGGACTGGTGCGGAGATCATGGACCTCAGTGAGGTGTGGGGGGGCCCCCCCAATGTCCATGATCTCTGCACCAGCAGGAGGAATGCCGCTGTCTATGGCTGCATAACAGCCACCATGGCCCGCAAGGGACACGGGTGCACCCAGGAGCAGGTGCGCCTGAAAGTTAAGGAACTGTGGCAGGAGTACGCCAGAGCCACCGGGGCGGCGCCGCAGCAGGGGCTGCCACCTGCCCCTACTTCCCCACCCTCGACCGACTCCTAGGGGGCGGGGTGGTCCGCGCCAGCCCGGGAGGCAGCGAGCTGGGAGCTGACGGCCCTGACCCGGGCACAGCAGAGGGGCCACCACCAGCTGTCCCGGCATCAGAGTTGGCAGGGTCGTCTGGGGAGGCTATACCAGGTAAGTGCCAGCACTGTCCCCTACCTGGGGGGTAGGCAGGGAGGGAGACCAGGGACTGCGCGCATGGGCCATGCCTCCCACGGATCACGCAGCCACCTGTGCATGTTCAGGTACGTGCCGTGCCACACTTGGGCAGGTGGCTCCAGCTGCCTGCCACACAGGGGCTGTGGCCCGATAGCCACACATGTGTGTGAAGAGACCCGACATACTCCCGACTTCGGGACGGGACACAGCAGGATGCCCTCCCTTCACACGCCCCTTCTACACAGGGGCAGGGGACATCTCCTCCCCACCCCGGCCTCACTATACACAGCACAGGGGCACGGGTGTGGTCTCGGGACAGCTCCCACTCCTGGGCAGAGCCAGACATGCCAACCATGGCCTCTGTGCAAGCACATTGGCTCTGATGGTGCAGGGCATGGTAGCCCTCACCTTGCAGGGGGGCTGGGCATCATCCACTGTGTCCCAGGGAGATCTGACCACTTCTCTTCTTTCTCTACAGCCGCACCAGCTGCTTGTGCAGGGCGCACCACCCTGCCTGGGACATGCTCCCGCACCCGCAGCCTCAGCAGGATCACCCCCACGTGGCAGAGGTACCACGAGCAGCACCTGCAGGCCCTGCAAGCCCAGACCCGGATCATGGAGCAGCGGGCGCAGGAAGAACAGGAGTTCCAGTGGGAGCTGCTTGCCCAGGGTCGTGCCATCTGTCACCATCTGCAGGCCCTGGTGCAGAGCGTGCTGCCCCGTGCCAGTCTTGCGCCTGCTGCCCCCCCAGCTACTGTTCCTCCTCCCACTCCTGCCCCCCCTCCCACCTCTTCCTCCTCACCCTCCACACCCTCCTCCTCAATCTCCACATCCTCCATCTCAACCTCCGCACCCTCCTCCCCATCCCCCTGGCGACGCCGAGGCCCCCTTCCCCACTGTGCTGGGAGGCACTTGGCCCGGAAAGACCCCCAGCCTGAGTGCTGAGCTTCCCCTGCCCCTTCTTCCCCTTGCTTCCCCCTTCCATCTCCCTCCTCCAAGTATTCCCCCTCCCCTCTCCCACCCTTTCTCATCCCCTCTCCCGCCTCCTTTCCCCAGCCTCCCCAGAGGTTCATCCCTCCCCCCAGCTGTGTTAAATAAAGACAGTTTCTATTTTTGAAAATATGTGTATTTTATTTGACATCAGGAAGGGGGGCCTGGGGAAGGATAAGTGGAAGGACAAGGGAGGAATGGGGCACAAGCCCCCAGTGGGGCAGACCGGGAAGACTGTTAACGTTCCTCAGGGTGGAAGCTCTCCTGCAGGGCCCCCTGGATCCTGACAGCCCCTCGATGGTGCTCCCGGATGGCAGCCTGAAGACAGTGCAGCCAGGCTGCTGGCAACGTGTCCATGAGATGCAGCACAGTCCCTAGGGGCAGCTCTGGCTCCATGTTGCAGAGTGCTGTGGTGTCCCGAGTGAGGGCAAGCAGAGCACTCCGAGACACAAATGCTTTGCTGTCCCTCAGTGAGGTAGACCAGCAAGCAGAGAAACCTGAGAACTGTCTGTCCAGGATGGGGGGGTCGGGTCCCTTTAAGCACAGACCTCGGATAGCCTGAGGCAGCAGCCCCACACACTAAGTCCGACCCTGATGCCCCGCCGGCACTGGTTCCGGCCAGCCTTACCTTCCGTTCAGGGTCCACTCAATGTGGACGCACTATTTCAAATTAGAAAAACGCTATTTTGATTTAGCTTTTGTGTCTAGATGCATTATTTCGAATTAGCTTAATTTGAATTAACTAATTCGAAATAGCGCTGTAGTGTAGACATACCCTGGGATGGGCAGCAGGATTTTGGGGAGCTTGAGGCTGCACCATGTGTGCCAAAGAGAGTGGCAGTGTGAGCCGCACGGTGAGGTGCAGCTCCCTGGGCTGGCTTACTGCCACAAGCATTGTCCTGAGTGCCTGCAGAAAAATACTACAGTGTAGACCAGGGGTGGGCAATATTTTTTTACCGGGAGCCACTTCAGAAAGTTTTGAAGTAGCCCTGGGCTGCACAGGAAGGGGCGGGGCCTCAAACAAAAGCGGTGGAGCCAGGATACTTCCCGACTTCCCCACCCACAGACCATAATTGGTCTGGGGTGGGAGAGCGCCTTGCCCCCCCTCCAGGTTCCCGCTAGGTGACCACTGGCGGTGGAAGGAGACTTACCACATTCCCCTGCTCCCACGCTAATCATGACCTTGAGGCTGGGGAGCACGGGAAGTCTCCTCCTCCCTGTCCACATTCTCCTCGCAGGATGGAGGCAAGGCAGAGGAAACTCCAGGTGCTCCCCCTGCCCACAGGCCAATCAGATCTTGGGGGCAGAGGAAGGTGCGTAGTGTTCTCCTGTCCTGTCTGGAGCCCACAGCGCTTTTAAGAGCTACGTGCTTCTGGCAGGGCAGAGGAAACTTTGTGTGCTTTCCTCCTCCTCCAAACCCTAATTGGCCAGTAGTCAGGGGAGCAGCAGGGCCTTCATGGGCCAGATCAACCTGCTTGGCAGGATGGATCCAGGCATTGGAGGCCCTGCTGCCCACCCCTGGTGTAGACATACCTGGAGTGGGACCAAAAATTGGATGACTTCATTCCCCTGAGGCAGCAGGGCAACAGCACTCCCTGCTAACAGCAGGAGGCTGAAATGCCAAAGGAGGAGGAAGTAGGGTCTCATCTCTCATGGAGAGGGACCAAAGTGTGCAGCGGGTGTAGTGCCAAGGATAGGGAGTAAGATAGGAGATGTTTTTATCTCAGTTCCCCATTTGGCTGAATCACTGTGACTAGCACTGGCAGCCCATACAGCACAGTAATAGTCAGCCTCGTCCTCTGCCTGCACACCGGTGATGGTCAGGGCAGCGTCATTACTGGATATGGCTCCAGAGAACCGGGCAGGGATCCCAGAGGGTCTCTTATTAGTATCATAAATAAGCAGCCGAGGAACAGAGCCAGGTTTCTGCTGGTACCAGTGTGGATAGTTGCCGGTGGTGATGGCTCCAGTGCTCAGGCTGCAGGACAGCGTGACGGCCCCTCCTGGGGTCACCGACATCGAGGGCTCCTGAGTCACCACAGGCTGTGACCTGACCCCTGAAAGCAACGGTACAAACAAACTCAGCGCAAGGACTCCGGCTCCTCACACACAAACCTCCTCACCTGCAGGTGACCTCCATGTTCTGTCAGTGCAGCCAACAACCCCCTCACCTGAGCAGTAAGTGAGCAGGGCGAGGAGCAGAGGGGCCCAGGCCATGGTGGGAAGTCAGACGAGCTCAGCTTCTTGAGGCAAGTGGGTCTGTGCTGGGGACCCTCCAATTCTCTCTTAAACCCCCAGCACTGGGGAACGGCCCCTTCATGCAAATCTGCTCGCTGCTCACTGGCTTCTGCTGTAGAGTTTTCTGCAGACACGGGGTTGCCTTTAGCATTCTTTGCCTCCCCACTCCCAACACCTCCTGAGCTGAGTGTATTTTTAACTCACAGTGGTTACTGCCAGCTGTTACTGGCTGTTACATCCCTTTGAGTCCTGTGCTCTGTTCAGCCTTCTGTGTTTTGGGCTTGTATTTTGTAGTCCACAAACCAGATGGAGCTAACAGAGCCCAGATGAAATGACTGACAGAGATGAGAGTTCTTGCTAATTTGCTTAGGTTTGTATTATTATGTCTAGATTAAGGCAGGTTGGTATTTTTTCTATAAGTTTCCATATAGGTGGATTCCTTTTTTCCCCAGCCCCTGAACAAAAGTGAGCAGTGACTGTAATTTTCCAGGCTGGGAAAAGAGAACTTTTATTTGTTATAAAGTAGGGGTGAAAAAAACCGGAATGGTTTGGTTTGCTCTGATTTCAGTGCTGCAAGCTGCCATCTACTTGGTACAACCTACAAGAACTAGCAGCTGAAGTTCAGTGTCTGTCTCTGAGCCGTGCTCCACCTGTTGCCCACTTACTGGCCAGGAGAAAAGCTGTTGTCTCACTGTGCTCCAGCCACCCCAACAGGGGGTGACATTAATACCGTACAGGAGAGCCCCTCACTTACGACCTATTTGGTTCCTGGAGAATCATCGTAAGTTGAGTCCTTGTAGGTCGAACCCTTATTTCCAATAGGCACAATGTTATAAATGAGACTTCCATTCCTGGCCCGCTTTGCTCCTGGGAGTTGTAGTCCCCAGTGCGCCAGACTTGAGAGGCCACGCTGAGCTGGAGCAGGGCCGTCACTAGGGACAATCCGTGCAAATGTTCCAGGCTTGAGAGGCCATGCTGGGCTGGGGCAGGGTGATCGCTCGGGACAGACCGCGCAAATGTCACAGGCTTGTAGCGGTGGTGATTAGGGCACACAGCAAGGCCCGGGCCTGTCAGGGCGCCAGTTCAAATGCTGCCCACTTTGCCTGCTGGGAGTTGTAGTTCCCAGCGCACGCTATGCTGGAGCACGGTGGTTGTAAATGCGGGGGGTCGTAAGTCGGGGGTTGCCTGTATTTACCAACTGAGCACAACCAGCAATATAATATGTTCACTTCTTAGTCTCCTTAGAACAAGGAAGAAGAGCTAAGCAATACCACAGACAGAGATATTTTATAACAAATAGAAATGGGCAGGGTTACAGCCATCGCTGCAGAGCATTCCTGGGCAACTTTTGTTGCGCAATTTCACATTAACTATGTGTGTTAAAAAAATCTTCATCATGCAGCAGCTACCCCAGAGCAGTTATTTATAAATCTACAGTCTAACTCAGTGCAGGGGGTTCCTTCAATGCTCCATCTCACCCTGACCCACCCAATGTGCCTGCATGAGGGACTGGAAAGGATGCAGCTGTTTGAACCCCACAGTCTGGTGCACACACAGGTGAAGATAAATGTGCTTCAAGTGCTTGATTCCTTTGCAGACAAGACCCAGTGCAAATGCAGGGAGATCTCGCCCTCTGGTGCCCAGCCATAACCACCTCACCCAGCTGCCAAAGAGAAGATGGGGAAAACCCAGGTACTCCAGGCCACTGATGGGCAATGAGTAACAGTTAATCCGAACTAAGGACTTAGTTCGGATTAACTTTAAACTGCCGCGTGTAGCCACGGGCAGTTAGTTCGGACTAAGGGGGATTTAAAAATGGCAGCTGGACGGGAACATGCAACTCCGGTTGCCTGTTTTGAATCCCGGGCTTCATTTGCAACTCCGGTTGCCTGTTTTGCCTACCTAGCTCAAACTAACGAGCTAGTGTAGACATAGCTAGGGGAATAGGTGCCGAGGCCTCTGGGACCGGAGGGCGGGAGTTGGGGCTGCCTTGTTCTGCGGGTGGCAGGAACTGCTAGCCTTGGGCAGGGACCGGTGGCCTGGTAGGCATGGAAGGGGCGGGCTCTTTGGCAGAGTTGCTGGGATTCTGCTCCCAAAGCCAGCTTTTTACCCACCACCCTACTTGTCAAATACATGTATAGCAGAATTGCACAGTGACAGTGGTGGGGTCTACTTCTCAGTTGTTTCAATGTTACTTCTCTGTCTGAAGTAACTTGATCATTTTGCAGGCTCGGTCTTTCCTAATGAGGCTGTTCTCAGGCCCAGGGTCGGTACTGGCTTATGCGTGGGAATTGCCTGGGCTCCAGGACCTTCCACCCAGCAGTTGGTGCTCTGAATCTCTGGGTTTGCTCTGCAGAGTGAGACAGCATTTAAAGGACAGAGTCCCTGGCCCTCCTCCATCATGCACTTGGGAACGGGCCACTGGAGAGCTTTCTTTGGGATTATCACTGAATCCGGGTACTACAGGGTGGCTCCATAAAGAGTCCAATCCTGGTTCCAAGGGCAGTGAATGGCAAAACACCCATTGGGTCAAGGGCCCAAGGTTTTGCCTGCAATGACCAAAGGCTGATAACCCGGAGCTGTGCCCCTTACTGATGCCTGCAATGTGCCGAGTGAAACCCCAACACATCAGCATGGAGGAGCATCCTGCCTCGACACATCCGGACTGGAGTCCGGCACCGCATGGGCTGCTGGAACACCAGGGTTTTGTTTCAGTTCTCTATGTGTCTGCATCTCTGTGCAGCACTCCCAAGCCCTGTGCCGTAGGAATAACCAGTCTCATCCTTTGCCTGCACGTTGGCCATGGCTCAGCTGGTGGCTGCGTTAGCTGCCTCTTCAGAGCCTGAACATAAGAACAAACAAAAGAACGGCCATACTGGGTCAGACCAAAGGTCCATCTAGCCCAGTGTCCTGTCTCCCGACAGTGGCCAGCGCCAGGTGTCCCCAGAGGGAATGAACACTTTGTGTTTCTATGTCTAGCTCCACTGCTGGGCACACACCTGTCTCTCCTGGTGCCCACAGAACCTGCCCCAGGTAATGCCAATTTAATCTGTCAGCTGGGAGACTGTGCCCATGAACTAGCATCTGCCTACACCTGGAGTTACTCAGGCCTCTCATTTTACAGCAGGGAGGAATGCCCCCTACCATGGGAACTTGCCAAGCCACAGACTTGGCTGGCCTAGCAATGCACACAGGGCTGGGCAGTCTTTTCTCAAGCCGCCTGTTTGGCGACACTGGAAACACACCAGTGTGTTCTCCTGACTGACTGCTGGGCTTGCCCTGTGATGACTCAGGTGCTGCTTCCTGCTCTGATGTACTTGGTACCAGCTTGCCTAAGAATTTTCCTCCCTATGTGTTCCCTGGGCCAAGCTTTGGTCGGGGTCTCTGTCCCTTTTCCCCCTCTGAACACGGCTCTTGAACTAACCCTTTGTTCAGATGGTTTAGTGTTATCAGCTACCATATAGGGCTCAACTCTCCCCATGGCCACATCAGCAGCAGTCAGTCAAAGCCTCCAGAATGAGGTTTGGGCACCAGTAGGCAAGGCCCTTGGATGGTTCTAGGAACTCTAGAATCTCCAGTCCAGACAGCGCAACACCGATATCTATGGCTGGATGGCCAAGAGCTTGTCCACGAAGGGCCATACCAAGACCCTGGAGCAGGTCCGCAGTGAAGTTGAAGAGCTGTGGCAGGCCTACGCCAGGTCGAGGGAGTGCAGATCATGCTCCGGGGCAGGACCCCGCTCCTGCCCCTATTATGATGACCTGCACCACATCCTGAGAGCAGTGCAGCCCCTTCCCCACCACAATGGTGCACTCAGGGTTGGAGATGCCCATCGTCGCCCGCCCAGGGGTCCCAGCTGAGGAGGAGGAGGACAAGGAGGAGGAATATGCAGCCAGCACTGTAACCATGCTCACATTGGAGTCAGTACCTCACACCCTGGATATGTCCCAGGCGTCCTCGGAGGCTCATCAGGTGAGTGCTCTTAGTTTTTCACACACACACGGTGGGGGTGAGGGTCACTGAGGTGCTGGGGTGTGATCGTTTCTTGGCCTTCTCAGCCTGGCCATTGTACTGCAGTCCATGCACGTGGATGTAGGTGCAGTGCCAGTCTACACTCCAGGAGGCAGGACCGGAGTACGCTGGGCTCCTGCTCACAGGCTGTGGGGAAGCCAGACACACTTCTGACCCCTGGAGGACTCCCTCCCACCTCGAGCCACTGCGGGAAGGAGGCTGAGGAAAAGAGCACACGCTTGCACTCACACAGAATTTGGAGTGCCGCACACGGGTATGCCTGCACTCTAGAGGCAGTACCCACTCTCGGGGATAGGGCTGACAGGCACAGGTTTGCATGTGGCCCTGATGGAAGGTCCAGCTGCTCAAGGCCCCTCTCCCAGCTATTGGATCCCAGTGTGGATGGCTATATCCCTTGCCTGCTTGTCCGTGGGATGTGGGCGGGGGGGAGGAGGCAGGCAGCATGGTCCCCTGGGGACCTCTGGGCCCCTGTAAGGCAGGACCCGCTGTCCAGGCCACACATGGCCTTGCTCCCAGGACATCACCTTCCTCTGACCCAGGAACTGTCGTACTCAGCTCACAGATGAGGGCAAGACTTCAGGGACAGTGTCTCCAGGGATGACTGAACTCCTCTCTCTGTTCTCCCCAGCTGGACCAGCCATAACTGCAGGGCAATCTACACCACCTGAGCCAGCTGCCCAATCCTGGGGGAGTAGCAGGCACCAAAGTGTCCATGAGGACCTGACGAGGGAGCATGTCTCCATCCTTTGGGACATGCAGCAGATGCTGCCCAGAAGCTCCGGCATGATGTGCAGTGGCAGTGGACTGAGCTACTGCAGCAGGGCTGCAACGTGTGTGACCATCTGGGACCTACTGATCTTCCCAGCACCAGTCCCAGTCCCTGCTCAAGTCCCTGCCCCTCCTCCCATGCCTGACTCCACTTCAGCCCTCCCTCCTGCCTATCCCCCTACCTGCCCAGGACTCCCCCACCCCAAAGTTGCCTAGGTGCCCGCACACATGACAGAAGAAGAACCCGAGCCACGCACCACTCTTAGCCCCAGCTCTGAGCCCCTGCTCCCCACTCCAAGGTTCTCAGCCGCTCCCTCTCCCCAGTTACTTCTATCCCAAATAAATAAGCAAAAAAAAATTTTTTTTAAACAAAACAATTTTTGTATTGTCTCTGCAGAGCAAACAGGAGGAGGGAAGAAGGGAGGGGCTGTTAGAGTAAAGGCAGAGAGGGGCAAGGCACAGTGGGGAGGCCTTGGGGAGAGTTACTGGGGTCCTTGAGAGAAACTCTCCCTCAGAGCCTCCCAGATGCACACCCATAGCTGATTGGCCTGCCAGATGGCAGCTGTGCTCAGCTTCTCTACGTCTTGTCCCTCCCGGCCAGCCTCTGCTCCCCACCCTGGAAGGAAGGCCTCCCCCTTCCGCTCCACAATGTTATGGAACACACTACATGGGGATGTCACTTGGGGGATTTTGTGCTCCCCCACATCCAGGCAGGTCAGGAGGCACCTGAACCTCACCTTCAAGCGCCCGAAGGTACATTCAGCCTGCATGCGGGCTCTAGATAGGCAGCCATTGAACCAGTCCTTGCTTGGGGCCCGGTGTCCAGTGTATGGCTTCATCAGCCATGGCATAAAGGGGTAGGCCGTGTCCCCCACAATGCACAGTGGCATCTCAACTCCCTGACCCTGAGGTTGCATTCAGGGAAGAAAATGCCAGCCTCCAGCTTGCGGTACAGGCTGGAGTTGTGGAAAACGCAGGTGTTGTGTGCTTTCCCTGACCAGCCTGCAAAGATGTCTGTAAACTGGTTGCGGTGGTCAACCAGGGCCTTCAGCACCATAGAAAAGTCTTCTTCGGGTTTATATACTGCACGGCACGGTGGTCAGGAGTCTGGATGGGGATCTGGTTTCCACACAGATGGGAAAGGCCAAGGTGGCAAATTCACCGACAATGGGCTCCAGATGGCCCTGCGCAGCAGGACGGTGTTAATGGCCATCACCACCTGCAGAAGGAGACAAACAAACAAATCAGAGAATCAAAGGGGGTGCCAGAGCCCTTGGGAGGTCCCACCCCAGGAGACACCCCCTATGAAGACTCCCCCCCCACTGCAGGGCTGTGTGAAGGTGTCATTGCAGAACCCTCCAGGGACAGAACTTCCCCCCCTCCCCGCCATCCCACCCCCTGCACACATAACCCCCCTTTCCTTAAGGTCCCCCTTTCCAGAACTTCTCCCTCCTCCAGGGACTGCAGCCCGAGAGCACCATACCTGCATGTGGAGGGCCCCGATGGTTAACTTTCCCACACTGAACTGGTTGCCCACAGACTGGTAACTGTTGGGAATGGACAGCTTCCACACGGCGATGACGACCCGCTTCTCCGGGGGGATGGCGGGTCGCAGCTGGGTGTCCCGTCGACAGAGCCAGGTCCCACAGCTCCAAAAATGTCTCCTTTCTCATTCAGAAGTTTTGGAGCTACTGCTGGTCATCCCACCGCTCCATCAGCAGGTGGTTGCACCAGCGGTAGGCAAGCAAGCAGAAGCTGAGAAACAGCGGCACAGGGGGTTCCCTTTAAGATCCTATCCCAGATAGCCTTAGGCAGCAGCTAAGGCTCAGATAGATTAGGCAGCAGCTCCTGGAAGCAACTACTGACCTAATGCCCTGCCCAGACTATTTCTGGGTGACCTTACATGTCCAATCAGTGTGGACAGTATCTTTCAAAATACAAATCACCATTTCATTGTGCTTTTTGCGTGTGGACACTCTAATTAGAAATAAGCTTTTCTGGAAGAAACTGACAGTGTAGACATACTCTTAGTCTCCATAGGTAGAAGAGCTAAGCAATAAGACAGAGAGAGAGAGTTTATAATGGATAGAAATGGGCAAGGGTTACGTCCCCCAACCCTGCAGGGTAGCCACCAACGGGCCTGTTTGTGCTAAGAATGTAGCTGTGAGTTAATGTGTCCCTCTACCTCTCTGCCTGTGCTATTTCCCATGCACAGATTGCCAGGACTTGGGAACAGCCTGTGATGTGTGAGCCTGGCTGGTGGGTGCTAGAGGCAATGGAAGGCTTTGTCTTCTCCAAGGCACTGGGTGGTCCCAGCCAATGTCCTGCCAGGTGGGAAGGTTGAGGGTGTGGAGCTGCTTTATTGGGTGAGAAGACTGGGGCTGCAGTGCAGCTGCCTGGCCGCTCCGTGGGCTGGGCTGGATCTGAATGTCTGCCTATCTGCTTTGGGGGATGCAACGGTGCCGGGTTTGCTCAGCTGCTTTGGTGCTTGGGGAGGGGCCAGGACCACGCAGCTGCCCAGTTCCTCCATCTGCTCCAGAGGCTGGAGTGAGGCTGGGTCTGCCCAGTTGCTCCAGAGTGGAATGGGTGCTGAGACCTCTGGGACTGGAGGGTGGTAGTTGGGACTGCTTTGTTCTGTGGCTGGGGGGAACTACTAGCCCTGGGCAGGGACCAGTGGCCAGGTGGGCATGGAAGGGGCAAGTTCATTGACAGAGGTGCTGGGGTTTTGCTCCCCAGGCCAGCTTTTTACCCACTCTGAATCTCTGGATTTGCACTGCAGAGCTGGCATTTAAGGGACAGGGTCCCCCATGCCCTTGCATCACGCCCTTGGGAACAGGCCATTGGAGAAATTCTTTTCGGGTTGTCACTGAATCCAGGTACCACAGGGAGTGTCAATAAAGGGTCTAATCTTGATTCCAAGGGCAGTGAATGGCAAAACACCCATTGCGTCAAGGGCCCAAGGTTTTGCCTGCAGTGTCCAAAGGCTGATAACCCGGAGCAGTGCCCCTGATGCCTGCAATGTGCCAAGTGAAATCCCAACACATCAGCATGGAGGAGCATACTGCTCGGCCACATCTGGACTGGAGTCGGGCACCTCATGGGCTGCTGGGACACCAGGGTTTTGTCTCAGCTCTCCATGTGTCTGCATCTCTCTGCAGCACTCCCACGCCCTGTGCTTCAGGAACAGCCTGTCTCATCCTCTATCTGCACATTGGCCATGGCTCATCTGGTGGCTGCATTCGCTGCCTCTTAGGAGCTGGAACATAAGAACAAACATAAGAACATAAGAACGGCCATACTGGGTCAGATCAAATGTCCATCCAGCCCAGTGTCCTGTCTGCCCACAGTGGCCAATGCCAGGTGCCCCATAGGAAATGAACAGAACAGGCAATCAACAAGTGATCCGTGTCACCCATTTCCAGCCCTAATGAGGGGCCTGCCTGGCATCTCTAGTGGGTGGAGGAAGGGATGGGCTCTGGAGTGCAGAGAGTGGAGAGGGTGATACGTGAAGCTTTTTTCATGTTATTGCCAACCGGAAATTTCTTTCTAGATAAACACTCAGGAGAGGCCCAGAGAGGCCACTTTCTCCCAACTGTTGGCATACCCCACTGTCCAAAGAACCCCCAAGTGGCTTCTCCCTCCCAGCCAGAGGGAACTCCCAGGACACCTGCAGCCCTGCCCCCGCCCATGCACAGAGGAGACTTGGGCCAGCCACAGCAGTGCCTCCCCCACACTTACTCAGACCCAACCTGCTTTGGGAAAAGTGTCTCCCCTGTGATGCCCCTTTGATCTGCCCTTTGCAAGTTCCAGGCATCTGAACAGCACATACCAATGGGTTAGGTCTGGGGAAGGGAGGAGCACTTGGCTGTGGCTTCCCTGTGGCTCCTCCTGGAGGCGGGGGGTGGGGGTGGGGAGGTTGGGGCTGTGATCAGCCCAAGGGTCCTCTGTGTGGGTGGGGGTGGGTGGTGCTAGGGGTTTCTGTGGGCAGAGGGGGGACTTGTGGCTTCAAACAGGAAGCAGGTTTGGAGGCCCATCGATTGTTCTCTCCTGGAGCCTGGAATTTCTGACAACTGGAGCAGTTGATGGTACATTCCTTTTGCTCCAGAGCCCCTTTCTCCCTGGTGGAGCTGCATTCCTTTGAGCTCTGGGCCCACCCCTAATTGCACAGCAGAGCAGCCTGTCCCGCTCTCAGATGGGGTTTGACAGAGAGACAGAGGCAGCAGCCCCTGGCAGAAGCAACCCTTGTACAAAGAAGACCTGGTCTCCCAACTGTCAGAGGTTGCCTGGCCATCCCAGAGAGCATCCACTGCCCACGATGAACCCGGGCCTGACACAGACAGAGGTTGCTGCACAGCTAAAGCCCTGTCTGTGGTGTGCGCAAGCTCCCTGCAGACAGATACCATCCAGCATCCCAATTGTCCTCCCCACCTCCGCTGCTGCCTCTGATACTGAGGCAGCAGCGCATAGCATGGGGAGCAGACAGCTCTGTGGAGAGCTTTTAAGTTCTGTTGGAGGCAGCAGGGGGCAAGGGGAAGGCAGGTGGTTCCATGAGAACCACGATGTGCAGTAACCTGGAGGAGGCAGAGCAGCGCAATGAGCTTGCCCCTCCCAGGTGAGGATACGGGGCATTGTGCCAAACCCTGCCCAGCCTGGCCGGAGCACCAGTGAGCATCAGAGAGGTGAGCGGGGTGTGCACACAGCGCATTTCCCAGAGCACCAGGGCGTATCAGACAAGTGATGGGGTATGGCTGCTGAATCACATGCAAGATCGGAGGGTGATACAACCCCACGGGCTGCACAGCTGCTCTCCAGTGGAAACCTACATTGTCTTCTATAGCAGATGTTCTATGGGCAGGGCCAGGCTTGTGATTTGGGAAGGCAGAGCCCTCCCCTGCCTAAGCCACAAGACGCCTCTGAGCAGGACCAAACTGTGCAGCTAGTACAGACCCCAGGCTGGAGGAAATGGTGGGTGTAAGAGACAAGAGGTTTTTGTTTCACTTCCCCCTCTGGCTAGATCACTGTGTGAGCACTGCCAGCCCATACCATACAGTAATAGTCAGCCTCGTCTTCTGCCTGCACACCGGTGATGGTCAGGGCAGCGTTGTTACCGGATATGGCCCCAGAGAACCGGGCAGGGATCCTGGAGGGTCTGCTATTGGTGTCATATATAAGTGTCCGAGGAACTGAACCAGGTTTCTGTTGAAGCCAGTGTGGATAGTTGCTGCTGGTGGTGATGGCTCCAGTGCTCAGGCTGCAGGACAGCGTGACGGCCCCTCCTGGGGTCACCGACATCGAGGGCTCCTGAGTCACCACAGGCTGTGACCTGACCCCTGAAAGCAACGGTACAAACAGACTCAGCACAAGGACTCCGGCTCCTCACACACAAACCTCCTCACCTGCAGGTGGCCTCCATGTTCTGTCAGTGCAGCCAACAACCCCCTCACCTGAGCAGTAAGTGAGCAGAGCGAGGAGCAGAGGGGCCCGGTTCTTGGTGGATCCAGATGAGCTCGGCTTCCTGAGGCAAGTGGGTCTGTGCTGGGGACCCTCCAATTCTCTTTTAAGCTGCCAGTGCTGGAGTGTGGCCCTTTCATGCAAATATGCTCCCTGCTCATTGGCTGCAGTTGTTTTGAAATTCTGAATCTTGACTTTTGGCAGGCTCAGACAGAGTCCGACATCAGATAGATCCATCACTTTAGGATATTTATAAAATAATATGTTTTTAAAATGCAACTTCCATCGAAATTGAACAATTTCAAATTAAAATAAGGTTTTAGTTATTTATTATAAGGGAACTTATTTAAATCTATTCCTTGAGCAGTATTTATCAGAACCTGATGGTGCTGTCACACAGACTGACACATTTTCTCTAACTGCCTGTGCAGGGAGCTAGATCTTGGAATCTGCTTATTTTTAGTTACAGGGTAGCATATTTTCACAAGCTGCTTATGTAGCAAAATTTATCTGGTTACTGCTTAATCTCTCTGATCAAATAATTTCTTAGTGAGAGCTTCTGCCTACAGACTATCTGCAGGAGAGCAAATGTCAATATCACATGGTACCAAGCACTCAGCAACCACTGTTGTCTAGATAATCACAAGGGATTGAATGGGAGAACTGTAGAGCTAAAGCAGAACTCCCTATATCTGGAGCTTAAGGACTATGGGAGAGATTTTTCCAGGTGTCAAGCCACATCTTTAGAGATCTAGTCTGAAGTCCTGTGCCTGGTGGCTACTCTCTATTCTTCACAGATTGCAATTGTTATCCACAGCGAAGCTATGTTTAGACTGCAGGCTTCTTTCAGAAGAAGCTTTTGCGGAAGATATCATCCACAGAGCAAAAGCACATCGAAAAAGCGATCTGCTTTTTCGAAAGATAGTGTCCACATTAATTGGACTTAATCTAGCATTTAAGATGTGATTACTATGGACGGAGAGGCCGTCAGGGCACCTGTACTTTTTGTTGGAGGCCTCTTCTTTCGAAAAAAAACCTTCTTCCCCATCCACATGTGCCTTTTTCTGAAGGAGCTCTTTTGGAAAAAGGATTCTGCCTCATAGGAACAGGTTTACTGCTGTTGGAAAAACCCCTGAGTTCTTTCAACTTTCTGTCGAAAGAATGAAATTGCACTGTGGACATAAGTGTAGTTCTTCCAGAACAATGGCAGTTTTTCTGGAAAAAATCTGAATTGTAGACATACCCTCAGTCTGAATGGGGGATCTGAAAGGATGCAGCTGTTCAAATACCAGGTTGAATGCACCTGCAGACTCGTGAAGACAAACAGGGTTTAAACAGTTACTTTAGTCTAGTAGAAGCAATCCACAAGTGCAGGGAAACCTCGCGTGCTCATGCCAAGTCTGAATTAAATCACACTACTCATCTGCAAAAGAGTAAATGGGGAAAGTGCACACACATCTGAAATCACTTTTTATTCTCTCCAGCCTCTGGAGTTTAAGGAGAGATTTATTACAGCTCCCAACTGACTGTAACTCACATTTAGCCTTATGAATGTGGCTGCCCTCAGTCTTCCTTTGTGTGCTAATATTTTACTGCCAGGCACATCTAGAGTCCACGCAGGTCCACATTGGGAGGTGGGGTGCTCAGGAGGGTTCTTTCTACTCGGTGGTTCTTGGTGAGGGTTTGATCTGCATTAACACCATCATTCACAGGCCTACACTTTAGAAATAGAGCCCAGATCATGTTATTTCAAAAAGTGGGCTGTGCCCGCGAAAGTTCATGATATCCTCTACATATTTTGTTAGTCTTTAAAGTGCTACCAGGCTATTTGTTGCTTTTTAAGTTTATGTTTGCTTCATGTGTGAAAGGTGCCTCTCAGCCCAACAAACTATGTGCTGAGCTCCCACTCTTAAAAGGGGTTTTTCCTTCAGATATCTAAGGCCATCTGAACTCCATCTTATTTGGTTCATCCCCCAGCATGTAGTAGCTCTATCTTGATTGTGGGTGAGGTTAACCCAGTGCTGCCTTTTTTGATCATTCAGCAGGCTCACCCCTTCCTAAGCTGCAGATTCTTCTCACACCCTGATGGAACAGTTCCAGACTTGTCTGGGTTCCTGTGTGTACAAATCCCGCTGTTACTCTGAGAGATGGTTCATAAACCTACAACATCAGTCACTACAACTGTGTTCTGCCAACCCTCAGTCTCATCCCTTCCCTAGCATGTCTGTCTGTAGTACGGGTATGAATAGATGTAGCTCTTTCAGCATGCCAGCCTGAGGCACATCTTACTTCAAGGGGAGGACGGTGACTCCTTTTCAAACTATATGATAGTAGAGGAAATAGAAATAGGAAAGCCTCTTCTCTCAGAAGCCACAGATCCACCTATTTTTCAGGTTCTATTCCCTGTGGAATATCCAAACTAATGTAGGCACATACTGTAGATTAGAAATAAAGAGTGGAGAGCAGGTAAAGTATAAATAGGAGAAGTGCATTAAGTACAACGTTGGGATAAAAGGTAGGGGCAATAAACACAAACATTACGGTGATTCCCAGAGCATGAAGCTCAGTTCCCAACCAAATAGAACTTTCCCATAGCTCCATAGAACAATAACCAGTACCCTAAACCCCTAAATGGAAACCAATTTCATACTTAAGTTCCAGGCACTCATGAAAATGTGGCAACAAGGCCTAGAACCAACAACTCTCCAGCTAATTTGAAGACTTTGAGAAGGAAACTCTGAGGACTCCAGTGAATGATGTTTGTCTTTGCCAGCAGCGAAGCCCTCGAGAAAGATGGTCACTTATTTCAGGATTCACTACAAGGAGGCTGGTTCTCTGTAAGTTAATGTTATGGGTGTTCTAGGCAGGCTTTTTCTTTCGTTGGTCTCGTCTCAGCCCTGCAGGTGTCCTGTCAGGATCTGCCTGGACAGCTTGGAGGCTCATACTGCAAACCCTGTCTTTCAGATGGCCAGCAGCACGCAGGCTCTGGGGGACACTTGTAGCATTCCTTGCAGGAAAAGCCTTGAGAGAATGGATGTTGGCTGCTAGCTTTGGCAGGAAATGGCAGTTCCATCCTGCAAGAGCGAGTGTGGACTCAGTGCACTAGTTGTTTACAAGCAAATTGACAACATGGAGTCCATGGGTCAGAGTTCACTGACTCCATATTGGATTGATAGTGATTTAGTTAGAACCGTTCACATATTATTAATTATACAATTGATTAAACCGTAACACAACATTCAACATGTATTAAACCTTTACACCTGACTCACACACTGTTGACAGTACACGAGTATTGAACAGTTACTGTATGTCACTACCAACAGTAGACAAGTGCAAGGAGACAGCCCCCTCTTGTGCCCTGTGTCACATTTCCACCTAAGGATACAATGCACGCTACAGCTCCTTGTCCAATCCCGGGGCAGTTTGCCATCTGTGAGTGTGGCTGCATGTTACTGTGTCCCTCCCACTTAGCTCTGGCTAATACACATCCAGCTGCAGTTACACTCGGACTTTCTTACCAGCAGCTACCCAGCAGGGAACCCCAGAGCTGTATGATCCAGTCCTGGTCAAATCTAGCCAGTATACGAGATTAGTATGGGCGCCACGTATATGAGATTAGTACCATGCCAGTTACAAGATCAAGAACACATATTCCTGTTCATCCAGAAATATAATTTATGCCATCATGTGCCTAAAGTGTCCATCTGCTATGTACATTGGACAAACATCTCAGACACTTCTCCAAAGAATCAATGCACACAAAACAGACATAAGACTCTCTCACAGAGAGAAAGCTGTTGCTTGCCATTTCAGCCAGACTGATCATTCCCTCAATGACCTTAAAACATGCATACTGCTTCAAAGAGACTTTATCTCCAAACTTCAACGTGAAGCTTCAGAATTGTCATTCATGCTTAAATTTGACACTTTATGTATGGATTTAAACAAAGACTCTAATTATCTCACCCGTTACAAAGATAGCTTCCCCAATTATCACCCCTAATGTCATTACCTCACAGAAACTTCCCCTATTATCACCCCTATGTCATTACCTCACAGATACTAACCTTCCCCCCTCACCCCCACTCTGTTCTAAAATTTGATTTGTCAATTTCACTTGCGTTCATTTTTTTGATTGTATCACATTGGTATATATGGTTGTGCCAATTTTCTTCCACATATTGATCTGAGGAAGTGGGTCTGGCCC
The DNA here is from genome assembly GCA_032595735.1 of Pelochelys cantorii. Lineage (NCBI taxonomy): Eukaryota > Metazoa > Chordata > Testudines > Trionychidae > Pelochelys > Pelochelys cantorii. The sequence continues at coordinate 11,854,882 of CM064342.1, read as the reverse complement.
ACGAAAGCTCATCACCTATAAACCATCTTGTTAGTCTTTAAAGTGCTACATAGTTCTGTCTTTTGTTTTAGAGTCAGAGCAGCCATTACTTACAAGGCTATCTGGGGAGTTCTCAGGAATGCTTTACAGGTGGGAGATTATCTTGCCATGTTCAGCAAATCATACCGTTTTCAATGACACCTCACATGATTTATCCTACCTTATAATACATTGCAATTATCCTTTAATCCTACTAAGAAGAACATAGGGTCACAGTGTCATCTCCCCTAGGCCATTTTGCAAGTTGAGCCTTTCCTAACAGGGTTGTTTATCCCATGACCAGCATGGGCTTCTTTTGCATCCTGGGTCTGTTTGTTTGTGACATGCCTGGGCTTGAGAAATCTAAGACTCAGCTCTTCTTGATCTGCATTTCAATGAAGAATGAGCTGTTAGTTAACAGAGAGAAGATCAGTGTAGAACGAGCTGGTAGTGCATCGGGGCCTAGAGAGTGGATCGGAGCCTAGTCCCATGTTTTAGCCACGGGGGCTAAAGGTACCAAGGTCTCAGATACAGTGTATGGGGTTCCTGAGGAGGATTCCATGTTTCCAAAATTAAACTGGCTGTTCACTCAGAGAGCTACTTACAAAGACACCGGAGCTATCTTTGCCCTTCCATTCATGTTTCCCACAAGCAGCCTCCTGGTTCCTCCTCCTAACTGGTTCCCTTGCAGAATGTTCTCCCGTTATACAAACCCACGTGCCGCACCGCTGCTCTTCAGTGGAAACCTACATTGTCTTTTATGCAGGTGTTTGTGGGCGGGGACAGGCTGGTGTTTTGGGAAGGCAGAGCCCTACCTGCGGAAGCCAACGGATGCCCCTAGGCAGGACCAAACTGTGCAGCTAGTGCCAATCCCAGGCTGGAGGAAATGGGGGGTGTAAGAGACAAGAGGTTTCTGTCTCACATGCCCCTCTGGCTGCATCGCGGTGATAAACAATACCAGTCCATACTGCACAGTAATAGTCAGCCTCATCCTCTGCCTGCGCACCGATGATGCTCAGGGCAGCGTCGTTATGGGATACAGCCCCAGAGAACTGAGCAGGGATACCGGAGGGTCTTTTATCAGTGAAATATATAACTGTCCGAGGAACAGAGCCAGATTTCTGCTGGAACCAGGCTGGATAGTTGCCAGTGGTGATGGCTCCAGTGCTCAGGCTGAAGGACAGCATGACGGCCCCTCCTGGGGTCACCGACATCGAGGGCTCCTGAGTCACCACAGGCTGTGACCTGACCCCTGAAAGCAACGGTACAAACAAACTCAGCACAAGGACTCCGGCTCCTCACACACAAACCTCCTCACCTGCAGGTGGCCTCCATGTTCTGTCAGTGCAGCCAACAACCCCCTCACCTGAGCAGTAAGTGAGCAGAGCGAGGAGCAGTGGGGCCCAGGCCATGGTGGATCCAGATGAGCTCGGCTTCCTGAGGCAAATGGGTCTGTAGCTGGGGACCCTCCAATTTCCTCTTAAAACCTTACCACTGGGGAATGGCCCCTTCATACAAATCTGCTCTTTTCAACCTTCTGCCTTTTGTGTTTTAGACCAATATTTGTAGACCACAAACCTGATGGAGCTAACAGAGCCAGAAAAAATGACTGACAGAGATGAGAGCTCTTTCTAATTTGCTTAGGTTTGTATTGTGTCTGTATCAAGGCAGGTTGGAATTTTTTCTATAAGTTGCCATGTATGTGGAATCCTTGTTTCCCAGCCCTTGATCAGCACTGGGCAGTGACCGTAGCTTCTCATGGGAGGGGGAAAACTTTTATTTGTTATGGTTCGGTTTGCTCAGAGTTCAGTGTTGCAGGCTGCCATCTGGGAGAACAAAGGTCTATGTCACACATGTTCTTAGGGCCCCCCACACGGTACAACTTACAAGAACAAGCAGTTGAAGTTCAGTGCCTGTCTCTGAGCCATGCTCGTGGAACGAGGTGTACCGGTAGTTCGAATTAGAGATCCTAATTCGAACTACCTACTCCGTGCCACGTGTAGCCGCGGGCACGGAGTTCAAACTAAGGGCATTTAAAAATGGCGCCCGCCTGGCAAGATGCAAATGAAGCCCGGGATATTTAAATCCTGGGCTTCATTTGCAACTTCAAATGACTACATTAGCCACCCTAGTTCGAACTAGGGTGGCAGTGTAGACATACCCTAAGTGTGTTAAAAAAATCTTCATTGTGCAGCAGCTACCCAGGGCAGTTATTTATAAATCTTTAGTCTAACTCAGTGCAGTGGGTTCCTTCAATGCTCCATCTCACCCCGATCCAGCCAATGTGCTTGTATGAGGGACTGGAAAGGATGCAGCTGTTTAAACCCCACAGTGTGGTGCACACACAGGTGAAGATAAATATGTCTCAGGTGTTTGATTCCTTTGCAGACAGGTCCCAGTGCAAATGCAGGGAGATCTCGCCCTCTGGTGCCCAGCCATAACCACCTCACCCAGATGCCAAAGGGAAGATGAGGAAAACCCAAATACTCCAGGCCACTGATGGGTGCAGGAGCATGGAAAGAAAGAGGCAGCTACTCCAGGGCCTGGCAACTGAAATTCACCCAGGGCTTGTGGTGGCAGCTGAAGGCCCAGAGGGTGTGGACCAGGTAGTTCTGAAGTCAGGCTGGGGGAGCTAGCTCCCCGGCCTGCCCCTTCTGTCTGGGGCCTTGCATTTTACAGAAGACTAGGGCTGCAGTGCTGCTGCTTGGCTGCTCTGCAGGACCTGAATGGCTTCCTGGCTGCTCTGGAGGTTGGAATAGTGCCGGGTTTGCACAGCTGTTCTAGTGCTCGGGGAGGGGCCAAGACCACACAGCTGCCCTGTTGCTCCATCTGCTCCAGATAGTGGAGCGAGGCTGGGGCTGCCCAGCTGCTCCAGAGAGGAATGGGTGCCGAGGCCTCTGGGTTCAGAGGGCAGGAGTTGGGGCTGTCTTCTTCTGTGGGTGGCAGAAACTGCTAGCTTTAGGCAGGGACCCGTGGCCAGGTGGGAATGGAAGGGGCAGGCTCTTTGGCAGAGGTGCTGGGGTTCTGCTCCCCAAGCCAGCTTTTAACCCACTCTGAATCTCTGGATTTGCATTGCAGAGCTGGCATTTAAGGGACAGGGTCCCCCGCCCTCCTGCATCACACACTTGGGAATGGGACGTTGGAGAGCTTTCTTTGGGGTTGTCACCGATACTACAGGGTGGCTCCATAAAGAGTCTAATCCTGGTTCCAAGGGCAGTGAATGGCAAAACGCCCATTGCGTCAAAGGCCCAAGGTTTTGCCTGCAATGACCAAAGGCTGATAACCCAGTGCAGTGCCTCTTACTGATGCCTGTAATGTGCCGAGTGAAACCCCAACACATCAGCACAGAGGAGCATCCCGCCCGGCCACATCCGGACTGGAGTCTGGCACCATATGGGCTGCTGGAACAGGGTTTTGTCTCAGTTCTCCATGTATCTGCATCTCTGTGCAGCACTCCCATGCCCTGTGCCGCAGGAATAACCGGTCTCATCCTCTACCTGGATTTTGGGCCTTGTGGTTCCAAACAAGGAAGCAGGTTGGGAGGCCCATCGATTGTTCTGTCCTGGGGCCTGACATTTCTGTCAGCTGCAGCAGCTGATGGCACCATTCCTTTTGCTCCAGAGCCCCTTTCTTCCTGGTGGAGCTTCGTTCCTTTGAGCTCTGGGCCTACCCCTCGTTGCACAACAGAGCAGCCTGTCCCTCTCTCAGATGGGGTTTGAGAGAGATACAGAGGCAGCAGCATGGGGCAGATACTGCCCCTATACACAGGGGACCTGGTCTCCCCACGGACAGAGGATGCACTGGCATCCCAGGGAGCATCCACTGTCCACAGCGAGCCTGGCTCTGCCACAGACAGAGATTGCTGCACAGCTAAAGCCCCTGTCTGTGGCGGACTCAAGCTCCTTGCAGACAGATACTCTCCAGCATCTCGGTTGTCCTCCCCTCCACCAGCTGCTGCCTCTGACACTGAGGCAGCAGCGCATTGGAAGGGGAGCAGAGAGCTCTGCCGAGATCTTTTAAGTTCTGTGGGAGGCAAAGGGAAATCAGAGGTGTGTTTGGGGTAGAGGGGGTGGCAGGTGGTTCCATGAGAACCAGTATGTGCAGTCACCTGGCTTAAAAATGGCACTGGCAACCACTCTCCCACATTGCTGGCTCTGATACAGAGGCAGTGGGGGGATGTGCGTATGTGTAGCTGGGCATTTAAACAACGATATGCTAACATCCCTCCATCTTACTCATGGCATTTCAAATAAAGCATACTGAAATTACATCATATTCTTATTTATAAAGCCGAAAAAGTGCCCACTGACCCATCTACTCCTTTGCTCCTGCTCTGAACCAGTGGTGGAGAGTGTGTAACACAGGGAACTATAAGGAAGAAAATGTTGCTTGCGCTACACAAGCTGAGCAGAGAACCTAAGAGCTGCTGTCACCTCCCTCAGCGGATTGAAAGCAGAGTAGGTGGAGCAGCGCCCACTGCTAATGACAATGGATGGCAGAAATTTCTAAGGAGAAACAATCTGTGTCTCACCAAGTGCAGGCAGGACCACAGGCGGTTGGTAGAGCTGGGAGTGGGAAGGAAGGTTGCCACACAGGAGGACTTGACTCGAAATAAGTAACGCTACTTGAGCTACGTCAATTGCGTAGCTTATTTCGAAACAGCTTATTTCGAAATTGGTAGCGTCTACACAGAACTTACTTCACAATAGAGCACTCTTCCTTCCACTTCCCTTATTACTCGTACAATGAGGGTTACAGGAGTTGGAATAGGAAGTCCTCTAGCATGACAGAATTTCGACATTATTTTGAAATAACTGCCTGCTGTGTAGATGCGGACTAAGTTATTTCAGAATAACACTAATTGTTTTGAAATAATGTTGCTGTGTACACATACCCTTAGAGTCCTGCCCCCTCTACTGAGGCCCCACCCCCATGTGGATTGGAGAAGGCAGGGCAGAACACCAAAATTTCCCCTCCCATGCTGGAAGACAGGACAGCCTGCTGAGCGCTCCACAGCCTCCCTGAAGCATCAGGAAGGGGCAGAGAGGTGAGCAGGGAGCAGAAAGGAGAGGAAGAAGTCACATGGTTCCAGCCTCCCCAGCCAGAAGCACAGGGAGGGCAGATGCTGGGGGCAGCAACACTCCGTTATCACCTCCCTTCCCTGCTGTGGACTGACCAGCCATGCTGGGTACGGCTGCTGAATCACACCCAAGAGCCGCGGGTTATAAAAACCCCAGGGCCATACAGCTGCTCTTCAAAGGAAACCTACATTGTCTTCTATAGCAGGTGTTCTGTGGGCAGGGCCAGGCTGGTGATTTGGGAAGGCAGAGCCCTCCCCTGCCTAAGCCACAAGACACCTCTGGGCAGGACCAAACTGTGCAGCTAGTGCAGACCCCAGGCTGGAGGAAATGGTGGATGTAAGAGACAAGAGGTTTTTGTCTCACTTCCCCCTCTGGCTGGATCACTGTGCTGAGCACTGCCAGTCCATACAATACAGTAATAGTCAGCCTCGTCCTCTGCCTGCACACCGGTGATGGTCAGGGCAGCGTTGTTACCGGATATGGCCCCAGAGAACCGGGCAGGGATCCCGGAGGGTCTGTTATTGGTGTCATATATAACTGTCCGAGGAACAGAGCCAGGTTTCTGCTGGTACCAGGAGGGGTAGTTGCTAGTGGTTATGGCTCCAGTGCTCAGGCTGCAGGACAGCGTGACGGCCTCTCCTGGGGTCACTGACATCGAGGGCTCCTGAGTCACCACAGGCTGTGACCTGACCCCTGAAAGCAACGGTACAAACAGACTCAGCACAAGGACTCCGGCTCCTCACACACAAACCTCCTCACCTGCAGGTGGCCTCCATGTTCTGTCAGTGCAGCCAACAACCCCCTCACCTGAGCAGTAAGCGAGCAGGGCGAGGAGCAGGGGGGCCCTGTGCCTGGTGGCTACTCTCTATTCTTCACAGATTGCAATTGTTATCCACAGCGAAGCTATGTTTAGACTGCAGGCTTCTTTCAGAAGAAGCTTTTGCGGAAGATATCATCCACAGAGCAAAAGCACATCGAAAAAGCGATCTGCTTTTTCGAAAGATAGTGTCCACATTAATTGGACTTAATCTAGCATTTAAGATGTGATTACTATGGACGGAGAGGCCGTCAGGGCACCTGTACTTTTTGTTGGAGGCCTCTTCTTTCGAAAAAAAACCTTCTTCCCCATCCACATGTGCCTTTTTCTGAAGGAGCTCTTTTGGAAAAAGGATTCTGCCTCATAGGAACAGGTTTACTGCTGTTGGAAAAACCCCTGAGTTCTTTCAACTTTCTGTCGAAAGAATGAAATTGCACTGTGGACATAAGTGTAGTTCTTCCAGAACAATGGCAGTTTTTCTGGAAAAAATCTGAATTGTAGACATACCCTCAGTCTGAATGGGGGATCTGAAAGGATGCAGCTGTTCAAATACCAGGTTGAATGCACCTGCAGACTCGTGAAGACAAACAGGGTTTAAACAGTTACTTTAGTCTAGTAGAAGCAATCCACAAGTGCAGGGAAACCTCGCGTGCTCATGCCAAGTCTGAATTAAATCACACTACTCATCTGCAAAAGAGTAAATGGGGAAAGTGCACACACATCTGAAATCACTTTTTATTCTCTCCAGCCTCTGGAGTTTAAGGAGAGATTTATTACAGCTCCCAACTGACTGTAACTCACATTTAGCCTTATGAATGTGGCTGCCCTCAGTCTTCCTTTGTGTGCTAATATTTTACTGCCAGGCACATCTAGAGTCCACGCAGGTCCACATTGGGAGGTGGGGTGCTCAGGAGGGTTCTTTCTACTCGGTGGTTCTTGGTGAGGGTTTGATCTGCATTAACACCATCATTCACAGGCCTACACTTTAGAAATAGAGCCCAGATCATGTTATTTCAAAAAGTGGGCTGTGCCCGCGAAAGTTCATGATATCCTCTACATATTTTGTTAGTCTTTAAAGTGCTACCAGGCTATTTGTTGCTTTTTAAGTTTATGTTTGCTTCATGTGTGAAAGGTGCCTCTCAGCCCAACAAACTATGTGCTGAGCTCCCACTCTTAAAAGGGGTTTTTCCTTCAGATATCTAAGGCCATCTGAACTCCATCTTATTTGGTTCATCCCCCAGCATGTAGTAGCTCTATCTTGATTGTGGGTGAGGTTAACCCAGTGCTGCCTTTTTTGATCATTCAGCAGGCTCACCCCTTCCTAAGCTGCAGATTCTTCTCACACCCTGATGGAACAGTTCCAGACTTGTCTGGGTTCCTGTGTGTACAAATCCCGCTGTTACTCTGAGAGATGGTTCATAAACCTACAACATCAGTCACTACAACTGTGTTCTGCCAACCCTCAGTCTCATCCCTTCCCTAGCATGTCTGTCTGTAGTACGGGTATGAATAGATGTAGCTCTTTCAGCATGCCAGCCTGAGGCACATCTTACTTCAAGGGGAGGACGGTGACTCCTTTTCAAACTATATGATAGTAGAGGAAATAGAAATAGGAAAGCCTCTTCTCTCAGAAGCCACAGATCCACCTATTTTTCAGGTTCTATTCCCTGTGGAATATCCAAACTAATGTAGGCACATACTGTAGATTAGAAATAAAGAGTGGAGAGCAGGTAAAGTATAAATAGGAGAAGTGCATTAAGTACAACGTTGGGATAAAAGGTAGGGGCAATAAACACAAACATTACGGTGATTCCCAGAGCATGAAGCTCAGTTCCCAACCAAATAGAACTTTCCCATAGCTCCATAGAACAATAACCAGTACCCTAAACCCCTAAATGGAAACCAATTTCATACTTAAGTTCCAGGCACTCATGAAAATGTGGCAACAAGGCCTAGAACCAACAACTCTCCAGCTAATTTGAAGACTTTGAGAAGGAAACTCTGAGGACTCCAGTGAATGATGTTTGTCTTTGCCAGCAGCGAAGCCCTCGAGAAAGATGGTCACTTATTTCAGGATTCACTACAAGGAGGCTGGTTCTCTGTAAGTTAATGTTATGGGTGTTCTAGGCAGGCTTTTTCTTTCGTTGGTCTCGTCTCAGCCCTGCAGGTGTCCTGTCAGGATCTGCCTGGACAGCTTGGAGGCTCATACTGCAAACCCTGTCTTTCAGATGGCCAGCAGCACGCAGGCTCTGGGGGACACTTGTAGCATTCCTTGCAGGAAAAGCCTTGAGAGAATGGATGTTGGCTGCTAGCTTTGGCAGGAAATGGCAGTTCCATCCTGCAAGAGCGAGTGTGGACTCAGTGCACTAGTTGTTTACAAGCAAATTGACAACATGGAGTCCATGGGTCAGAGTTCACTGACTCCATATTGGATTGATAGTGATTTAGTTAGAACCGTTCACATATTATTAATTATACAATTGATTAAACCGTAACACAACATTCAACATGTATTAAACCTTTACACCTGACTCACACACTGTTGACAGTACACGAGTATTGAACAGTTACTGTATGTCACTACCAACAGTAGACAAGTGCAAGGAGACAGCCCCCTCTTGTGCCCTGTGTCACATTTCCACCTAAGGATACAATGCACGCTACAGCTCCTTGTCCAATCCCGGGGCAGTTTGCCATCTGTGAGTGTGGCTGCATGTTACTGTGTCCCTCCCACTTAGCTCTGGCTAATACACATCCAGCTGCAGTTACACTCGGACTTTCTTACCAGCAGCTACCCAGCAGGGAACCCCAGAGCTGTATGATCCAGTCCTGGTCAAATCTAGCCAGTATACGAGATTAGTATGGGCGCCACGTATATGAGATTAGTACCATGCCAGTTACAAGATCAAGAACACATATTCCTGTTCATCCAGAAATATAATTTATGCCATCATGTGCCTAAAGTGTCCATCTGCTATGTACATTGGACAAACATCTCAGACACTTCTCCAAAGAATCAATGCACACAAAACAGACATAAGACTCTCTCACAGAGAGAAAGCTGTTGCTTGCCATTTCAGCCAGACTGATCATTCCCTCAATGACCTTAAAACATGCATACTGCTTCAAAGAGACTTTATCTCCAAACTTCAACGTGAAGCTTCAGAATTGTCATTCATGCTTAAATTTGACACTTTATGTATGGATTTAAACAAAGACTCTAATTATCTCACCCGTTACAAAGATAGCTTCCCCAATTATCACCCCTAATGTCATTACCTCACAGAAACTTCCCCTATTATCACCCCTATGTCATTACCTCACAGATACTAACCTTCCCCCCTCACCCCCACTCTGTTCTAAAATTTGATTTGTCAATTTCACTTGCGTTCATTTTTTTGATTGTATCACATTGGTATATATGGTTGTGCCAATTTTCTTCCACATATTGATCTGAGGAAGTGGGTCTGGCCCACGAAAGCTCATCACCTATAAACCATCTTGTTAGTCTTTAAAGTGCTACATAGTTCTGTCTTTTGTTTTAGAGTCAGAGCAGCCATTACTTACAAGGCTATCTGGGGAGTTCTCAGGAATGCTTTACAGGTGGGAGATTATCTTGCCATGTTCAGCAAATCATACCGTTTTCAATGACACCTCACATGATTTATCCTACCTTATAATACATTGCAATTATCCTTTAATCCTACTAAGAAGAACATAGGGTCACAGTGTCATCTCCCCTAGGCCATTTTGCAAGTTGAGCCTTTCCTAACAGGGTTGTTTATCCCATGACCAGCATGGGCTTCTTTTGCATCCTGGGTCTGTTTGTTTGTGACATGCCTGGGCTTGAGAAATCTAAGACTCAGCTCTTCTTGATCTGCATTTCAATGAAGAATGAGCTGTTAGTTAACAGAGAGAAGATCAGTGTAGAACGAGCTGGTAGTGCATCGGGGCCTAGAGAGTGGATCGGAGCCTAGTCCCATGTTTTAGCCACGGGGGCTAAAGGTACCAAGGTCTCAGATACAGTGTATGGGGTTCCTGAGGAGGATTCCATGTTTCCAAAATTAAACTGGCTGTTCACTCAGAGAGCTACTTACAAAGACACCGGAGCTATCTTTGCCCTTCCATTCATGTTTCCCACAAGCAGCCTCCTGGTTCCTCCTCCTAACTGGTTCCCTTGCAGAATGTTCTCCCGTTATACAAACCCACGTGCCGCACCGCTGCTCTTCAGTGGAAACCTACATTGTCTTTTATGCAGGTGTTTGTGGGCGGGGACAGGCTGGTGTTTTGGGAAGGCAGAGCCCTACCTGCGGAAGCCAACGGATGCCCCTAGGCAGGACCAAACTGTGCAGCTAGTGCCAATCCCAGGCTGGAGGAAATGGGGGGTGTAAGAGACAAGAGGTTTCTGTCTCACATGCCCCTCTGGCTGCATCGCGGTGATAAACAATACCAGTCCATACTGCACAGTAATAGTCAGCCTCATCCTCTGCCTGCGCACCGATGATGCTCAGGGCAGCGTCGTTATGGGATACAGCCCCAGAGAACTGAGCAGGGATACCGGAGGGTCTTTTATCAGTGAAATATATAACTGTCCGAGGAACAGAGCCAGATTTCTGCTGGAACCAGGCTGGATAGTTGCCAGTGGTGATGGCTCCAGTGCTCAGGCTGAAGGACAGCATGACGGCCCCTCCTGGGGTCACCGACATCGAGGGCTCCTGAGTCACCACAGGCTGTGACCTGACCCCTGAAAGCAACGGTACAAACAAACTCAGCACAAGGACTCCGGCTCCTCACACACAAACCTCCTCACCTGCAGGTGGCCTCCATGTTCTGTCAGTGCAGCCAACAACCCCCTCACCTGAGCAGTAAGTGAGCAGAGCGAGGAGCAGTGGGGCCCAGGCCATGGTGGATCCAGATGAGCTCGGCTTCCTGAGGCAAATGGGTCTGTAGCTGGGGACCCTCCAATTTCCTCTTAAAACCTTACCACTGGGGAATGGCCCCTTCATACAAATCTGCTCTTTTCAACCTTCTGCCTTTTGTGTTTTAGACCAATATTTGTAGACCACAAACCTGATGGAGCTAACAGAGCCAGAAAAAATGACTGACAGAGATGAGAGCTCTTTCTAATTTGCTTAGGTTTGTATTGTGTCTGTATCAAGGCAGGTTGGAATTTTTTCTATAAGTTGCCATGTATGTGGAATCCTTGTTTCCCAGCCCTTGATCAGCACTGGGCAGTGACCGTAGCTTCTCATGGGAGGGGGAAAACTTTTATTTGTTATGGTTCGGTTTGCTCAGAGTTCAGTGTTGCAGGCTGCCATCTGGGAGAACAAAGGTCTATGTCACACATGTTCTTAGGGCCCCCCACACGGTACAACTTACAAGAACAAGCAGTTGAAGTTCAGTGCCTGTCTCTGAGCCATGCTCGTGGAACGAGGTGTACCGGTAGTTCGAATTAGAGATCCTAATTCGAACTACCTACTCCGTGCCACGTGTAGCCGCGGGCACGGAGTTCAAACTAAGGGCATTTAAAAATGGCGCCCGCCTGGCAAGATGCAAATGAAGCCCGGGATATTTAAATCCTGGGCTTCATTTGCAACTTCAAATGACTACATTAGCCACCCTAGTTCGAACTAGGGTGGCAGTGTAGACATACCCTAAGTGTGTTAAAAAAATCTTCATTGTGCAGCAGCTACCCAGGGCAGTTATTTATAAATCTTTAGTCTAACTCAGTGCAGTGGGTTCCTTCAATGCTCCATCTCACCCCGATCCAGCCAATGTGCTTGTATGAGGGACTGGAAAGGATGCAGCTGTTTAAACCCCACAGTGTGGTGCACACACAGGTGAAGATAAATATGTCTCAGGTGTTTGATTCCTTTGCAGACAGGTCCCAGTGCAAATGCAGGGAGATCTCGCCCTCTGGTGCCCAGCCATAACCACCTCACCCAGATGCCAAAGGGAAGATGAGGAAAACCCAAATACTCCAGGCCACTGATGGGTGCAGGAGCATGGAAAGAAAGAGGCAGCTACTCCAGGGCCTGGCAACTGAAATTCACCCAGGGCTTGTGGTGGCAGCTGAAGGCCCAGAGGGTGTGGACCAGGTAGTTCTGAAGTCAGGCTGGGGGAGCTAGCTCCCCGGCCTGCCCCTTCTGTCTGGGGCCTTGCATTTTACAGAAGACTAGGGCTGCAGTGCTGCTGCTTGGCTGCTCTGCAGGACCTGAATGGCTTCCTGGCTGCTCTGGAGGTTGGAATAGTGCCGGGTTTGCACAGCTGTTCTAGTGCTCGGGGAGGGGCCAAGACCACACAGCTGCCCTGTTGCTCCATCTGCTCCAGATAGTGGAGCGAGGCTGGGGCTGCCCAGCTGCTCCAGAGAGGAATGGGTGCCGAGGCCTCTGGGTTCAGAGGGCAGGAGTTGGGGCTGTCTTCTTCTGTGGGTGGCAGAAACTGCTAGCTTTAGGCAGGGACCCGTGGCCAGGTGGGAATGGAAGGGGCAGGCTCTTTGGCAGAGGTGCTGGGGTTCTGCTCCCCAAGCCAGCTTTTAACCCACTCTGAATCTCTGGATTTGCATTGCAGAGCTGGCATTTAAGGGACAGGGTCCCCCGCCCTCCTGCATCACACACTTGGGAATGGGACGTTGGAGAGCTTTCTTTGGGGTTGTCACCGATACTACAGGGTGGCTCCATAAAGAGTCTAATCCTGGTTCCAAGGGCAGTGAATGGCAAAACGCCCATTGCGTCAAAGGCCCAAGGTTTTGCCTGCAATGACCAAAGGCTGATAACCCAGTGCAGTGCCTCTTACTGATGCCTGTAATGTGCCGAGTGAAACCCCAACACATCAGCACAGAGGAGCATCCCGCCCGGCCACATCCGGACTGGAGTCTGGCACCATATGGGCTGCTGGAACAGGGTTTTGTCTCAGTTCTCCATGTATCTGCATCTCTGTGCAGCACTCCCATGCCCTGTGCCGCAGGAATAACCGGTCTCATCCTCTACCTGGATTTTGGGCCTTGTGGTTCCAAACAAGGAAGCAGGTTGGGAGGCCCATCGATTGTTCTGTCCTGGGGCCTGACATTTCTGTCAGCTGCAGCAGCTGATGGCACCATTCCTTTTGCTCCAGAGCCCCTTTCTTCCTGGTGGAGCTTCGTTCCTTTGAGCTCTGGGCCTACCCCTCGTTGCACAACAGAGCAGCCTGTCCCTCTCTCAGATGGGGTTTGAGAGAGATACAGAGGCAGCAGCATGGGGCAGATACTGCCCCTATACACAGGGGACCTGGTCTCCCCACGGACAGAGGATGCACTGGCATCCCAGGGAGCATCCACTGTCCACAGCGAGCCTGGCTCTGCCACAGACAGAGATTGCTGCACAGCTAAAGCCCCTGTCTGTGGCGGACTCAAGCTCCTTGCAGACAGATACTCTCCAGCATCTCGGTTGTCCTCCCCTCCACCAGCTGCTGCCTCTGACACTGAGGCAGCAGCGCATTGGAAGGGGAGCAGAGAGCTCTGCCGAGATCTTTTAAGTTCTGTGGGAGGCAAAGGGAAATCAGAGGTGTGTTTGGGGTAGAGGGGGTGGCAGGTGGTTCCATGAGAACCAGTATGTGCAGTCACCTGGCTTAAAAATGGCACTGGCAACCACTCTCCCACATTGCTGGCTCTGATACAGAGGCAGTGGGGGGATGTGCGTATGTGTAGCTGGGCATTTAAACAACGATATGCTAACATCCCTCCATCTTACTCATGGCATTTCAAATAAAGCATACTGAAATTACATCATATTCTTATTTATAAAGCCGAAAAAGTGCCCACTGACCCATCTACTCCTTTGCTCCTGCTCTGAACCAGTGGTGGAGAGTGTGTAACACAGGGAACTATAAGGAAGAAAATGTTGCTTGCGCTACACAAGCTGAGCAGAGAACCTAAGAGCTGCTGTCACCTCCCTCAGCGGATTGAAAGCAGAGTAGGTGGAGCAGCGCCCACTGCTAATGACAATGGATGGCAGAAATTTCTAAGGAGAAACAATCTGTGTCTCACCAAGTGCAGGCAGGACCACAGGCGGTTGGTAGAGCTGGGAGTGGGAAGGAAGGTTGCCACACAGGAGGACTTGACTCGAAATAAGTAACGCTACTTGAGCTACGTCAATTGCGTAGCTTATTTCGAAACAGCTTATTTCGAAATTGGTAGCGTCTACACAGAACTTACTTCACAATAGAGCACTCTTCCTTCCACTTCCCTTATTACTCGTACAATGAGGGTTACAGGAGTTGGAATAGGAAGTCCTCTAGCATGACAGAATTTCGACATTATTTTGAAATAACTGCCTGCTGTGTAGATGCGGACTAAGTTATTTCAGAATAACACTAATTGTTTTGAAATAATGTTGCTGTGTACACATACCCTTAGAGTCCTGCCCCCTCTACTGAGGCCCCACCCCCATGTGGATTGGAGAAGGCAGGGCAGAACACCAAAATTTCCCCTCCCATGCTGGAAGACAGGACAGCCTGCTGAGCGCTCCACAGCCTCCCTGAAGCATCAGGAAGGGGCAGAGAGGTGAGCAGGGAGCAGAAAGGAGAGGAAGAAGTCACATGGTTCCAGCCTCCCCAGCCAGAAGCACAGGGAGGGCAGATGCTGGGGGCAGCAACACTCCGTTATCACCTCCCTTCCCTGCTGTGGACTGACCAGCCATGCTGGGTACGGCTGCTGAATCACACCCAAGAGCCGCGGGTTATAAAAACCCCAGGGCCATACAGCTGCTCTTCAAAGGAAACCTACATTGTCTTCTATAGCAGGTGTTCTGTGGGCAGGGCCAGGCTGGTGATTTGGGAAGGCAGAGCCCTCCCCTGCCTAAGCCACAAGACACCTCTGGGCAGGACCAAACTGTGCAGCTAGTGCAGACCCCAGGCTGGAGGAAATGGTGGATGTAAGAGACAAGAGGTTTTTGTCTCACTTCCCCCTCTGGCTGGATCACTGTGCTGAGCACTGCCAGTCCATACAATACAGTAATAGTCAGCCTCGTCCTCTGCCTGCACACCGGTGATGGTCAGGGCAGCGTTGTTACCGGATATGGCCCCAGAGAACCGGGCAGGGATCCCGGAGGGTCTGTTATTGGTGTCATATATAACTGTCCGAGGAACAGAGCCAGGTTTCTGCTGGTACCAGGAGGGGTAGTTGCTAGTGGTTATGGCTCCAGTGCTCAGGCTGCAGGACAGCGTGACGGCCTCTCCTGGGGTCACTGACATCGAGGGCTCCTGAGTCACCACAGGCTGTGACCTGACCCCTGAAAGCAACGGTACAAACAGACTCAGCACAAGGACTCCGGCTCCTCACACACAAACCTCCTCACCTGCAGGTGGCCTCCATGTTCTGTCAGTGCAGCCAACAACCCCCTCACCTGAGCAGTAAGCGAGCAGGGCGAGGAGCAGGGGGGCCCAGGCCATGGTGGATCCAGATGAGCTCGGCGTCCTGAGTCAAATGGGTCTGTGCCAGGGACCCTCCAATTCTCTTATAAGCCGCCAGTGCTGGAGTGTGGCCCTTTCATGCAAATATGCTCCTTGCTCATTGGCTGCAGTCGTTTTGAAATTCTGAATCTTAACTTTTGCCAGGTACAGAGAGAGTCTGACATCAGATAGAGCATCCAATTTAGGGTATTCGTAAAATAATATTTAAAAAAATGTAACTTCTATGGGATTTGCACAATTTCAGATTGAAATAAGTTTATAAGAAGTTTATATTTATTATGCAGGAACTTATTTTAACCTATTCTTTGAACAATATTTAACACCACCTGAGAGTGCTATCACACAGACTGACAAATTTTCTCTAACGGCCTGTGCAGAAACCTAGATCTTGGAAAACTGTTTATTTTCACAAGCTGCTTATGTAGCAAAATGTATCTGGTTATAGCTTAGTCCCTCTGATCAAATAATTTCTTAGCTAGAGCTTCAGCCTACAGACTATCTATCTGCAGGAGAGCAAATGTAAATATCACACATGGTACCAAGCACTCTGCAATCACTGTCATCTAGATTATCACAAGGGATTGAATGAGAGACCTCTAGAACCAAAGCAGAACACCCTATATCTGGAATTTAAGGATTCTGGGACAGATTTTCCAGTTGTCAAGCTACATCTTTAGAGATCTAATCTGAAATCCTGTGCCTGGTGGCTACTCTCTATTCTTCCCAAATGGGGAAGTGTGATCCACACTGAATGATGGGTAAAAGATGCAACTCCTCCTTGTGGCCTCATGTTACAGGTGACTCCGGCACTTACGATCTAATTGGTTCCTTTAGAACTGTCGTAAGTCAAGCCTTTATAAGTCGAACCCTTATTTCCCATTCGTGCAATGTTATAAATGGTGGTTCTTTTCCTGGAAACCCATTTCATACCCTGAAAATACCAAAATTTACTACAGAAATGGTGGAAAACTCATCTAAACACTTCAGATAATACCCAAAAATAACTAAACAGTGAAGACTGATGTGGCGGAGATGCACACAGTTCAAGCAGCAGCTGCAGACTGGCAAGACTGACCTTGTGCGTTTCCTGTTTTGGGATGACGTGTGCAGTCTGCATCATACACCGTTGTAAATTCGAGCTGCAGACTTAAGTTGGGGGATTTTAGGAGCTATCTTGCATGAAAAAAATGGTCATAAATATGGGGTGTCAGAAGTCGGGTGGTCATAAGTCGGGGGTCACCTGTATTTGCACTTCTACCTGCTCCCCTGTCCATCTTCCCCTCCCATTCAGAAAGAATCATTCATTTACAGTCAAACTCACTGGACCACACCCAGTGGGTGGTTGGAAGAGGATATAATGGGCATGTAGGAACATCTAGCCGTGCTCTGCTCTGAATCGGGCCATTAGTCTGCAAATGGCCACTCCAGGCTGTGAGAGGAAGCATCAGTGTATCGTTTGGGCAACACGTCTGTTGTGCTCACCTATATTGCCTCATTGCTTCCCTCTGCTCTCCCACAGGCTGGTCTGTCTCACCTGTTGTCTCTTTTCTTATTCTTAGATTGGAAGCCCCACCGTGGGGCTGGTCTTTGTGTTCTGTGTTTGTACAGAGCCAAGCCCACCGGGGCCTGAGCCATGACCTGGGCTCCCAGGGCCACAGTAATACACAGAAGTAATAATCACAGTGATGCAGCCACCTCTGAAGGACACTCCTGGGCAACAGTTTGCTGGGTCATCCAGCGTGACTGACTGTCAATTAATTGAAATGACATTTTAAAAACATTTTGTAAATAAATACCCAGCAATTAGCTTGAGAAGTGACTCATAAATCTGCAACCTAAATCAGTATGTTGGGTGCCTTCAACCTCCTGTTTCTCCTCCCCCCGACACTCAGTCTGAATGGGGGATCTGAGAGGATGCAGCTGTTCCAATACCAGGTTGTATGCACCTGCAGACTCTTGAAGACAAACATGGGTTAAACCATTACTTTATTCCAGTAGAAGCAATTCACAAGTGCAGGGAAACCTCACCCTCTGATGCTGATTCAGAATTAAATCACCCCACCCATCTGCAAAAGAGTGAAGGGGAAAAATGCACACACATCTGAAATCACGTTTTAGTCTCTCCAGTCTCTGGAGTTTAAGGAGAGATTTTTTACAGTTCCCAGCTGACTGTAACCCAGGTTTAGCCTAATGAATGTGGTTACTCAGTGAGTCTGGATGAGCATTCGATCCGCATTAACACCATCATTCACAGGCTTGCACTTTATGAATATAACCTCTATCATGTTATTTCAAAAGGCACTTACTTAACCATGTTTGCTTCAAGCATGAAAGGTTCCTCTCAGCCCCACATACCATGTGCTGGGCTCTCACTCTTAAAAGGGCATTTTCCTTCGTGTATCTAAAGCCATCTGAACTGCCTTCTGTATGGTTCATGCCCCAGCACTTTGTTGCTCCATATTGATTGTGGGTCAAGTTAACCCAGTGCTGCCTTCTTTGATCATTCAGCAGGCTCACCCCTTCCTAAGCTGCAGATTCTTCTCACACCCTGATGGAACGGTTCTTCCCAGACCTGTCTGGGTTCACGTGTGTATACAAATCCAGCTGTAACTCTGAGAAGTAGTTTATAAACCTACAACGTCAGTCACTACAACTGTGTTCTGTCAACCCTCTGTCTCATCCCTTCCCTAGCGCATCTGTCTGTAGTAGGGGTTTGAGCATCCCAGCCTGTTGAACATCTGACCTAAAGGGGAGGACAGTGACTCCCTTTCAGACTATATGATGTAGTGGAAATAGCAATAGGAAAGCCCCTTCTCTCAGAAGGCAAAGATCCACTGATTTTTCAGGCTCTATTCCCTGTGGAATATCCAAACTAATGTAGGTACAGACTGTAGATTAGAAATAAAGAGGGGAGGGCAGGTAAAGTATAATTAGGAGAGGTGCATTAAGGGTACTAGTACAACACTGGGATAAAAGGGGAGTGAGAATAAACAGAAACATTACAGTGATTCCCAGAGCATGAGTGTGATGGGGCACACAGACCCTGCACTCAGGACGGGGGCAGGTGCATGCTCTGGGGCGGGCCGGCCCTGCCCCCTCGGTGCTGCTGCACATGCTCCCGCCGCACGCTGGCAGATTTAAACACCGGGTGGGGCAGCGGTGGGAAAGGAAGGAAGGAGCAGAGCTCTGCCAGCACCGGTAAAAGAAATGCTGATGTCAGCTTCCAGGCAGGGGAGCATGCTGCCCTTCCCCTGACCCCAGATGCCAGAGCTTAAGTTGGCTGCCAGCCTGCTGTCCCAGGCTGGAAAAGAGGAGACTAAGGGAGGCTATGATAGAGGTCTATAAAATCATGAGTGGTGTGGAGATAGTGAATAAGGAAAAGTTATTTACTTGTTCCTATAATATAAGAACTAGGGGCCACCAAATGAAACTAATGGGCAGCAGGTTTAAAACAAATAAAAGGAAGTTCTTCTTCACACAGCTCATAGTCAATCTGTGGAACTCCTTGCCTGAGGCAGTTGTGAAGGCTAGGACTATAACAGGGTTTAAAAGAGAACTAGATAAATTCATGGAGATTCAGTCCATAAATGGCGATTAGCCAGTATGGGTAAGGAATGGTGTCCCTAGCCTCTGTCTGTCAGAGGATGGAGATGGATGGCAGGAGGGAGATCGCTTGATCATTGCCTGTTCGATTCACTCCCTCTGGGGCACCTGGCATTGGCCACTGTCGGCAGACAGGGTACTGGGCTGGATGGACCTTTGGTCTGACCCAGTATGGCCATTCTTATGTTCTTATGTTCTCCCTGACTGTCCCTGCAGGGACTCAGAGTTGTCCCAGAGGCCAAGCGTGGTTCCTGACTTGAGCCAGAACCTTAAAGACACCCCGCTGGGCCAGGAGGCTTGCCCAATCACGGACGCTCCCAGGATTTGGGACTGGGGATTGCCTTGGTCCGAGTCTGCAACCCTCACCGAGGGGTTACTCCCCCCGGACTGAGTACTGGGCCCAGAGGCGGCAGAGGACCTGTCCCTGAAGCCAGGGTCGAGGACTGCGATGGCAACCGCAACCCCTTTGGGGTGGGACACCTAACTCTCCCTGGGCCGGATCCGGGGGCCGCAGGACGAACCTCAGCCTCAGCAGGTGCCATGCCCTCGGCTCCTGAGCCCGCAAAGGAGGAACCAGCTTCAGGACAATGAAGGGTAGGCTCCTGGTGTCGAAAGGAAGTGGCCCGGGGTGGGAGGACTATCCCGAGAAGTTGGTGGGTTTTGGTGTCTTCCCCCGCCTGCCGGGTAGTGGAAGAGCTCCCTGCCCTTAAGGTCCCGGGCTGGAACCTGGTGGAGTGGATGGGCCCAGGTCCCCCTACCTTCCCTGGAGGCCAAAAGGCATATGTACCCTGCCTGGAGGGCTGTATGGATACGACCTGCAAGTGGACCCCTCTTTCATTCAAGGGCCAAACTTTGGGACCCTGGTCATAAGACCGTATATTTCTACCTTGTTCGTAACATGGAACCAGAACACAAAACCTGGGGTTGTAGATCTGGTACCACCTCCCCAGCGTGGGAGAGAGAAGCCGAAGAGCATTGAACAACCATAGGCACCCGAGGAAGGGGGACCACCTGAAGGGCTCTTGCCATCGCCGTTGGCGTGGGCCTCCCACTGCAGGGCTAGAGTAAAATTAAGAGGGCCTCCGCAGGGCTGGGGCCACAGAGATTTGGCCCTCACCAGAGAACCCCCTGGCATGTGGTGGTGAATGTGGGCAACGATCCACCCCTAAACTCAGGAGCTGGGGATAGGAATTGAAGCAGGTGTACTCAAACAGAGCGAGGGAGTGCAAGCATCATGGAACCTGCAAAGCTAGTGGAGTGGTTGGCCGAAAATCAATGCCACCAGCAGAAGCAGCAGACCCAGGTGATACAGCAGCTGGCAGCACAACAGCAGGAACAGCAGCGCCAGCTCTGAGAACTGGCAGAACAGCAGCAGGCACAGCAAGACTGATGGTTCCACCAATGAGATGCAGTGAGTCAACCAGGGACGGGCCTGACCCCTGCAGGGGAAATAGGCCTAGGAGCCTCAACACAACTCCCCATTCGCCTGACCAAAATGGGACCAGGGGACGGACCCGAGGCCTTTTTGGTGATATTTGAGAGGGTGGCCACCCTTTTGGCCCCCTATTTAACAGGACCCACACAGCTAGCTTACAGGAGTTTAGCCACCCGTGACGCCTTGAACTATCACAAAGTAAAGGAGGCTATCCTGGACCCAACAGGCATTACTCCTGAGACTTATCGACAGCGGTTCCACCACGAACGCTATCTCCTGGGGGTGCAACCACGAGCGGTAGCCCAAAGCCCCCAGGAATTGGGGTGGCGGTGGCTTGAGCCAGAGAGACAGACAGGGGTTCAGGTAGCAGAGTAGATAATATTAGAACAGTTTCTCCAAATCCTCCCTGCTGGCAGGCAGCAGTGGGTATGGCGGCATCGCCCTACCGCCTTGAGTGATGCTGTTACGTTGATGGAGTATTACTTGGCTGCTGAGGGAGTGAAGGAAAAGGGACAAGGGGGCAGGGAACCCCCAGTTAAGACTAATAAGGATGCTAGGACCCCACGGCCCTGAGGGTACATGGGCAGGGGAGCCGCATTGCCCCTTTGGAAGGGGGAGGCGAGGAAATTGGGGCAACTCGAGACCAATTACCATGGAAGGGCAGGGTGGCTGAGACCTCCCATAAAGGAAGAAGAGGAGAGGGCCTCAAAGGCGGGCTCCACCCCTCAGAATGTTTGTTATGAGGCCCAGGAGGGGCACTTCCACTGTGAATGCCCCTTTATTGACTGTACCTATGATCAGATCCTGACTACAGGGGCTCAGGCCAGACCCCGGGACTCAGTGAAGGTGATGACCTGGGTCTCAGTAGAAGGTGCCGAGGTGGTGGCCTTGGTGGATTCAGGGAGCAGCCAAGCCCTGGTTAGGGCCGATCTGGTGCAGCATCCCGAATTGGCCGGGGAGCCAGTATACATGCAGTATATTCATGGAGACATTAAGGTCTATCCGACTGCGTGGGTAAAGATAAAGAATAGCCGCCATGAAGGAATTTATCGGGTAGCCCTGGTCCCCAAATTAGTCTATCCAGTCCTATTAGGGAGCAATTTTACCTGACTCTATGTGAGTGGAGTCAACAAGCTCCCCCAGGGGTGTGTGGGAAGCCTGCAAGGTGGGCCATTGGAGCCCAGGGACAGGCTAGAGAAAGGGAGCCCAAGGTCCTGGCTGGAGGACAATGGGGACTTTTTAAGGGAACAATGCAATGACCCCACGTTGAGTCAAGCCTGAGAACAGGCGACAGCAGTGGAGGAGACGAAGGAACCAGCACATACCATAAGGACCCCAATTTAAGGTACACTCTGACCAGTTGTATCGGATTTATAAGGCCCCGTCAGGACGGGGCAAACTCCACCAGTTGGTAGTTCCCACTTGCTATAGAAGGAGGGTCTTAGAGTTAGCTCATTCTAACCCCTGGGCCAGCCACCTAGGATGAGCGAAAACCTTATAGCGGGTTACACAAAGGTTCTTCTGGCCAGGCATCTATCGGGAAGTACAGGATTTTTGTGATTCTTGCCCTGAGTGCCAGAAAGTTAATTTGAAGGGGGCGCTAAACCTCCTGTGGTGGCCTTGCCGGTGGTGGGAGTGCCTTTTGAGAGGACAGGGCTGGACTTGGTGGGGCCTCTGGAAAAATCAAAGATGGGATGTCAATACATCTTGGTAGTGGTGGACTTCACCACCAGGTACCTGGAGGTCGTGCCCTTGCGTAATACTACCGTCCCCACCTTGGCAGCCGAACTTATAAAGATTTTTTCCCGAGTGGGGATCCCGTGGGAGATTTTGATGGATTAAGGGACCAACGTTCATCTAAACTAATGGATGAATTGGCCAGGTTATTAAATATTAAAGCCCTCAGGACCTCGATCTATCAACCTCAAACAGACGGGTTAGTCGAGCAATTCAACCAGACTCTAAAATCTATGCTGAGGCGCTTTGTTGAGGGAGACCCCAGAGGGTGGGACAGCCCTTCTGTTCTCTGTAAGGGAAGTACCACAGGCCTCAACGGCTTTTCCCCATTTGAACTATTGTATGGAAGGCAACCGAGAGGAATACTAGATTTATTGAAAGAGACTTGGGAGGAACAGGAGTCCTGGGTTATGGGTTCAGTCCCTTATGTCTTACAGTTGAGAGAAAAGCTCTGAGAATTAGGGGTCTTCGCAAAGGATAATCTTCTGCAAGCCCAAGAAAGGCAGGCTAGATATTACAATAGGAAGACAAAATTACGAGTTTTTGAGCCTGGAGATCGGGTCCTGTTGTTATTGCCAGCCAAGTGGCTGGGTCCCTTCGAAGTGGTTCAGCAGGTGGGCCTAGTAGATTGCGAGATACGTCTGTTAGGTAAAAGATGCAAGACACAGATCTATCATGTCAATCTGTTAAAGAAGAGGCAACCATGGGAGGCACTGTTTATCATGCCATGTCCCCCAGAACTGGAATTGGGGCCTTGGGTGGAGGATGACCCCAATTCCAGTTCTGGGGGACATGGCATGATAAACAGTGCCTCCCATGGTTGCCTCTTCTTTAACAGATTGACATGATAGATCTGTGTCTTGCGTCTTTTACCAACCCTACAGTGGTCACCTTGGGGGAAGATTTAGAGCCACCTCAACAGGAAGATGTACAGCGACTCTTGCAGAAGTACGCCCATGTGGTGTCTAGTAAGCTGGGGAGAACTTCTTGGACTAACCATCATATAGAGACCAGTTACGACCTCTCCCCAAGAAAATGTGGGAGCCTGTTTGACAAGAGCTGCAAACGATGCTCTAGCTGGGTGTGATAGAGGAGTAAAAAAGCAAGTGGAGAAGCCCTATAGTGCTGGTTCCTAAGCCGAGAAGGGCTATCCAGTTCTGTATTGACTTTCACAAAGTGAATGCCATATTGAGATTCGATGCCTACCCCATGCCGACGGTCGATGAGCTGCTCGAATGGTTAGGAGATGTCCGGTATATCACTACCCTAGTTCTAACAAAAGGGTATTGGCAGATACCCTTGTCTCCTGCTTCCAAAGAGAAGACAGCCTTTTCTATGCCTTTTGGGCTGTCTCAATTCATCACAATGCCTTTCAGGCTCCATGGGGCCATGGCCACCTTCCAGCAGCTCATGAACCAATAACTGCAAGGGCATTACCAGTATGCCACGGCCTATATTGATGACATTGTTATCTATAGCTACTCATGGCCAGAACACCTCCGCCACTTAGAGGCCATCCTGACTTTGCTGGGAGAAGCGGGCCTCACAGTTAATCCTGGGAAATGTTGCATCGGTCAAGGGGAGGTCACCTACTTGGGCTATACAGTTGGTCAGAGGAAGTTAAAATCTGTAGGTGACAAAGTACAGGTATTGAGGGCATACCTGGCACCTACAACAAAAAAACAAGTCCGTCAATTCTTAGGCTTAGCCAGGTACTATCTTCATTTTGTAACGAGGTTTGCAACAATAGCAGCACCCTTCACAGACTTGACAAAGAACTCCCAACCGCAGAATGTCCAGTGGTCCAACCGGTGTGAAAAGGCCTTCCAGAACCTTAAAAGATGCCTATCTCAAGCCCCACTCCTATTCCAACCTGACAATGAGGCTCAGTTCCCAACCAAATAGAACTTTCCCATGGCTCCATAGAACAATAACCAGTACCCTAAATCCCTAAATGGAAACCTAGCTCCTACTTAAGTTCCAGGCCCTGGTGAAAAGTTGACAACAAGGCCTATGACCTACAACTCTCCAGCTAACCTCTGAGAACTCCAGTGAATGATGTTTGTCTTTGCCCAGAAAGAAGCCCTTGAGAAAGATGACCACATGGTTTCAGGATTCACTACTGGTTGGCTGGTTCTCTGTAGGATGCTGTTACGGTTGCTCTAGGCAGGCTTTTCCTCTCCTCCATCTCATCTCGGCTGTGGAGGTGTCCTGCCAGGATCTGTCCGAACAGCTTGGAGGCCTGTACCACAAACCCTGTCTCTCAGGTGACCAGCAGCATGCAGGCTCTGAGGGATGCTTGTAGCATTCATAGCAGGAAAAGCCAGAGATAATGAATGTTGGCTGCTAGCTTTGGCAGGAAAAAGCAGTTCCATCCTGCAAGAGCGAGTGTGGACTCAGTGCACTGGTTGTTTACAGGCAAGATGATAACATGGAGTCCAGGAGTCAGAGTTTACTGACTCCTTATTGGATTGATAGTGATTTAGTTAGACACATTCACATATTATTAATTATACAATTGATTAAACTGTAACACAACATTCAACATGTATTAAACCTTTACACCTGACACACACTGTTGACAGTACATGTGTATTGAACAGTTACTGTATGTCACTACCAACAGTAGACAAGTGCAGGGAGACAGCCCCCTCTTGTGCCCTGCATCACATTTGCACCTAAGGGTACAATGCACGCTACAGCTCCTTCTCCAATCCCAGGGCAGTTTGCCATCTGTGAGTGTGGCTGCATGTTACTGTGACCCTCTTAGCTCCTGGCTAATACTTACACTTCAGAATGGCTTGGCATTGGGGACCCTACGACTTGTCAGATATGTGTGTAGCAGGATGGGGTGAGTTGTGCAGGCTTTGCAACTTGGTTGTTCTCAATATGCTGTCATGGACCCCTCAGGCTACCACCTGGAACCGGGGTACAATGGAGCCTCTTGACCCACCAGCCTGGTCTGCCTTTCACTCCATTGCCATAGGAAGCTTTAAAGCCTCCAGCCTCCACTCTGACCGTTATTTGTACAGGCTGGGACACATCCAACTGCAGTTACACTCAGGCTTTCTAACCAGCAGCTACCCAGCAGGGAACCCCAGAGCTGCACAATCCAATCCTGGTCATATCTAGCCAGTATATGAGATTAGTATGTGCTCCACCTCTCCCTGATGATGAAGAGAAAAATGCAGGCTTGTGGTAACCAAGCAGAGATTTCTCCCCAGCATTCCAGTCACAGCTCACTGGTTTAGATTAAAACAAAAACTAGTTTAATGACAAAGAAAGATAGATTTTAAGTGATTATAAGGGATGTCAAAAGTTCCAAAGAGATTATCTAGCTCATAAACCAAAAATGCAAAATAAGATTATGATATGAAATAGTTTGGATACAAATTAGCAGATTCTCACCCTGAGATATGGTACAAGCCAGCTGCAGATCCTCAAGGGGATAAGCTGCACAGGAAAATGCTGTATAGCTTAGACTCCCCCGACATTCCATACACACATTAGAAATCCCTTTAGCCTGGGTCCTGCACTTTCCCAAGTTTTGTCTTTGTTCTGTGGGTGTTTCCATGAGTTGTCTTGTGAGGGGAAAGAAGAACCCCAGATGATGTCACTCTCTGACTCATATGGCTTTAGAATATGGCGAGAATCCTTTGTTTTAAAGCTGGATTCCTAGACCAATATGTTGAAAAATAATGACCTCCCAAGATGGTGTCCTGCATCATGTGGTCTGGTCACATGGCCTTTTAGAGCCAGAGCAGCCATTACATACAAAGCTATCCGGGGAGTTTTCAGGAATGCTCTACAGGTGCAAGATAATGAAATCATATTTGGCAAATAATACCTTTTCCAATGACACCACATACATGATTTATCCTGCATTATAATACGTTGTAATTATCCCTTAATCCTACCATAAAAATGTCACTAGGAAGAAAGTAGAGTCTAAGTGCTACAGAGACATCTGCCCCTTATTTAACGAGGCCATTTTGCAAGCTTGGCCTTTTCTAACGAGATTGTTAATCTCATGACCAGCATGGGCTGCTTTTGCACCGTGGTTCTTCTTCTCTGTGACATGAGTGGGCTTTGGAAAGCTAAGATTCAGCTCTTCTCACCCTGAATTTCACCTGTTGCAGGCAGCACCAAACTGCGCAGCTTGTGCAGCTGGAAGAAATAGTGGGTGTAAGAGACAAGAGGTTTTTGTCTCACTTCCCTCTCTGACTGGATCACTGTGCTGAGCACTGCCAGTCCATACAATACAGTAATAGTCAGCCTCGTCCTCTGCCTGCACACCGGTGATGGTCAGGACAGCGTTGTTACCGGATATGGCCCCAGAGAACCGGGCAGGGATCCCGGAGGGTCTGTTATTAGTTTGGTATATAAGCTGCCGAGGAGCTGAGCCAGGTTTCTGCTGGAACCAGCCAGGATAGTTGCCGGTGGTGATGGCTCCAGTGCTCAGGCTGCAGGATAGCGTGACGGCCCCTCCTGGGGTCACCGACATCGAGGGCTCCTGAGTCACCACAGGCTGTGACCTGACCCCTGAAAGCAACAATACAAACAAACTCAGCACAAGGACTCCGGCTCCTCACACACAAACCTCCTCACCTGCAAGTGACCTCCATGTTCTGTCAGGGCAGCCAACAACCCCCTCACCTGAGCAGTAAGTGAGCAGGGCGAGGAGCAGAGGGGCCCAGGCCATGGTGGATCCAGATGAGCTCGGCTTCCTGAGACAAATGGGTCAGTGGCCATTCTCTCTTAAACCCCCGTGATGGAGAACAGGCCTTTCATGCAAATCTTTTCCCTGCTCATTGGCTATAAGTGTTTTGAAATTCTAAATCTTGACTTATATCAGGTACAGAAAGACTCACACGTCACATGTAGACTTAGATTTAGAAAGGTTTTGGAAATAACAGTTTAAAAAACGTAACTTTCATAGAAATTGTACAAGTTCAAACTGAAACACGTTTTTATTTTTATTTATTATAAGGGGCCTTACTTTACTCTTATGCTTGAACAATATTTAAAACAACTTGATGGTACGATCACACAATTCTCTCTAACTGCCTGTGTCTGGAGGTAGATGTTGGGAAAAATTTTCATTTTTAGTTATGGGGAAGCACATTTTACAAACTGTGCACGTAGCAGAATAAATCTGGGAACTATTTAATCTCTCTGACCAAATAATTTCTGAGTTGCAGCTGCTGCCTACGGACTGTCTGCGTGGGAACAAACATCAATATTAAATGGTGCCAAACATTCTGTAACCATTGTCATTTAGACTATCACAAGGGATTGAATGGGAGAGCTATAGAGCTGAAGCAGAACTGCCTATATCTGGAGCCTAAGGACTATAGGGCACCTTTTTTAAAGGTGCCAAGTTACACCTTTAGGTTTCTAAAGACCTTTGGAAATCTGGTGCTAAGTCTTGTGCCTGGTGGCTACATTCTATTCTTAGCAGAGGAGGAAGAGTGATCCACACTGAGGCTACGTCCCCCCTTCAGCGCTATTTCGGGTTACGTGAGGTATCTTGAAATAGCTATTCTGCATCTTTGGAGCATGCCCATTATTGCACAATATAACGGGCTCGCTTTTCCAATGTCCCTGTAAACCTCATTTCACAAGGAGGAAGGGATGTTTCGGATGAGCGATTTATTTCTAAACTAGTGCTGTGTAGACAGTGCCAAATTTTAAAATAAGCTATTTGGAAATTGACTTGAAATAAGCTAGCTCAAATGAAATAGTTCAAATTGCATAGCTTATTTGAGTTATGGGTGCAGTGTAGACACATCCTGGATGACGGGTAACAGCTGCAACTCCTCCTTATGGCCTCCTGTTACTTGCTTTTCTATGCACCCCTCATCCGTCTTGCCCCTTGCAGTAAGAGAGAAACCAGCTTGGATCTTTCCCTTGGAGTCTACTCACTGGACCACATCCAGTGGGCGGGTGGAAGAGGATAAAATGGACATGTAGGAACATGTAACTGTACTCTACTCTGAATTGGGCCATCAGTATTCAAATGGCCATTGCTGGGCTGTGAGAGGAAGCATCAGTGTATCATTTGGGCAGCACATCTGTTGTGCTCGCCAGTATTGCCTCATTGCTTCCCTCTGTTCTCCCACAGGTTGGTCTGTCTCACCTGTTGTCTCTTTTCTTATTCTTAGATTGGAAGCTCCGTCGTGGGGCTGGTCTTTGTGTTCTGTGTTTGTACAGAGCCAAGCCCACCGGGGCCTGAGCCATGACCTGGGCTCCCAGGGCCACAGTAACACAGAGAAGTAATAATCACAGTGATGCAGCCACCTCTGAAGGATACTCCTAGGCAACAGTTTGCTGGGTCATCCAGAGTGATTGACTGTCAGTTAATTGAAATGGCATTTTAAAAACACTTTGTAAATAAATACCCAGCAATTAGCTTGAGAAGTGACTCATAAATCTGCAGCCTAAATCAGTACATTGGTGCCTTCTACCTTCTGTCTCTCCTTCTCCCCTGGCACTCAGTCTGAATGGGGGATCTGAGAGGATGCAGCTGTTCCAACAACATGTTGTATGCACCAGCAGACTCTTGAAGAGAAACATGGGTTAAACTGTTACTTTATTCTAGTAGAAGGAATTCATAAGTGCAGGGAAACTTGCCCCCGATGCTGAGTCTGAATTATATCACCCCACGCATGTATAGAAGAACAAATGGGGAAAAGTGCACACGCATCTGAAATCACCTTTCATTCTCTCCAGCCTCTGGAGTTTAAGGAGAAATTCATTACAGCTCCCAGCTGCATGCATCTCAGATTTAGACCTATGAAGGTAGCTGCCTTCAGACTCCCCTTCCATATTAATTTTTTTATATCCAAGGACATCAAGGGCTCAGGAATCCCCTCTAATGCATCTGACAAGTACTAGGCAAGTTCCACTGGAGGACAGGAAGTGGGGCCAACAGCCAGTGCATGCCCTAGTGTTTCGGTATCCAGCTCCACCCCCCCAGAAGGGGTTGAGCCTTAGGCGGAAGAGGTAAAGCGGTGGCAGCGAGCCCTCAGCATGTTCTCTCCCATTCCCTCCCGGCTCAGTTTTTAGAGACATAAGGAGCAGCGCACAAGTGACCATTCAAAGGGAGCCGGCTCTCCAGCCGCTGCTGCAGTAGCAGTGGCAGCAGCTGGAGCTCCAGGCCCCTTTGAGTCACAGGGCCCAGGGTAACTTCCCCTGTGAACCTCTCTGTCCCTTATCTGCAGATCAAGGGTGGGGTTAGGCAGTAGAGGGTCCTTTTTACTCAGTGGGTCTGAATGACGCTTTGAGCCCCATTAACATCATCACTCACAGGCTCACACTTTCTGAATGAGACCTGGGTCCTGTTATTTCAAGGCACTGACCCACAATTACTTCATGTGTGAAAGGCTCCTCTCTGGGCCTGTGCCATGTGCTGCCCTCGCTCTGCCTTTGACAAGAGAACTGAACTCCACCTTGCATTGTTCATATGCCCACACTCACTGCTCTGTATCGGCCGTGGCATCAAGTTAACCCAGGACTGCTCAACTTTGGAAGCCCCGGGGGCCACAGTGATACTCACAGCACATGCCGAGGGCCGCAACATAAATGTGGTTGCATATAAATGCAAATAATATGCAAATATATGGAAATAACTTCTTTCACACTGATGGGCATGAATGCAAAGCCACAATGCCCCGGCACTCCTGGCACCTGCTCCGTGGGGGCTACAAATGCCGACACCCTGTACCCGTCTGTTCCAGCCAGCCTGTCCCTTGTGTTTTTCAATGTTCACCCCATCTGGGAGAGGCCTCACCATTGTGGAGAGTGTTTCCAGTGGAGACCATGTTCAAATGATCCCACCTGTGTGCCACATGTTGAGCCCCCTGTAAACCCAAACCGCACCGTGGGCCGCACACAAACAGCCCGCGGGCCACGTGTTTAGTAGCCCTGAGTTAACCCCAGCTGCCTTCTTTACTTGGATCAGACAACAGGCTCACTCCCTTCTCAGGGGCTGATTCTTTTCTCCCTAATGGAACAATTGTTTCCAGACGTGTCTGTGTTTACATGTGCATAAAAACCCAGCCATTACACTGAGAAGTGGTTCATAAACCTACAATGTGAGTCACTACATCTGGCTTCCATCAGCCCTGCCCCACCCAATCTGTCCACAGGAGGGAATTGAACCAATGTAGCTCTTTCAGCACCACAGCTTGTAGCACACATCCCTGGACAGTACATGTGTGTTAAACAGATACTGAATTTCACAACCAACAGTTGACAAGTGCAGGGAGACAGCCCCCTCTTTGGAACAGAGTCAGAGCTGCACGGTAAGTTACAATTCACACGACAGCTCCTTCTCCCATCCCACTGAATTCTCTCCAGTCTGTGGAACTTAAGGAAAGATTCAGTACCCGTCCCAGCTACATACATCCCTGGTTGCCATTTATGAGTACAGCTGCTTGTTGCTGTATCCATCCAGCTCAGCTCCTGGGCTAAGAGTTACATTTGGGAATAGCTAGGACTTGGCTATGCCTGTGACTTGTCAGATGTGTATAGAGCAGGACAGGGGGTAGTCAGCTGGCCTTTACTGCACGGTTGCTTTCAAAGTGAAGGGTTCCCCCAGGGCGCCACAGTGAGCTGGGGTTACAATTGAGCTTCTTGACCCACCCGCCTGGGGTTCCTCTCACTCTGTATTGGAGTGACAAGGAATTATTGAGGTTTTATGCCACACCCATCACATAGGTACTGAGCACCAAGACTGGCCCTTTGAGTGTTTGGACATGGCCATGGGCCAGTGGCTTGCAGGACCGTAGGCCCAGGAGGAGCGGTGGCCATGGAGTCACTAATGAACATCTGGAGCAGACTCAGGAAGCTGCAGGGCAGGTGGAATGGGCCAGGAGGTTTTACGGGAAGAGCAAGGCTGGGGAGACACTTAGCTGAACCTAGGAAGGGAGGATGGGACCTCGTGGCAGATAGGAATTTGCTTCCCCCGGCCAGCCCTTGAGCACCACCGGTGCTGATTGAAAGGGCCCAAAGCACTGGCTGCTGCCATTGCCGAGTTATTTGCAGTGGTGGCTGGGAGCACTGAGACCTTTTAAATCATTGAACCCTGGGGCAGCTGCCCCTTTGACTCCTTTGCCAGCAACCCTGGGGAGGAGGGATTTTTATATCATCTCTTATCTGATCCACCCTGTACCGGGGCACTGCCTCCAGCTGCAGAAACGGGGACTCACAAAGCAATCTTGAGTTCTGTTCTCTAAATTCCAGCATGTGCAGGGTGTTGTGTGGCTGGTGGGCTGATGGAGGGGAACTGTGTCAGGAAGAATATGGCTCTTTACCCAAAAAGCAGGTAGCCAGAGGCCATTGCCTTCCCCATTGAACCAGGCAGGGGTGGATTTGCAAACATGGAATTGCTAAGGCAGCAAAACCTGCTCCCGTGTGGAGGCCAAGAGGAGAGCAAAAGGGCAGTTGACCTCTTCCCAGTGGAGAGTGTGTGGAGCAGCACGCCTGGCTGCTATCAAGGGCTAGTGGCTTGAATTCCGAAGGAGGAGCAATTCCAGGCAGGCAGCAACCAAACTGTGCAGCCAGGCAAAGTCCAGGCTGCAGAAGGTGACACAGGAGGTTTTTGTCTCAGTTCCCATCTAGCTGGATCACTGTGATACATGCTACCACTGCTACCCATATATACAGCACAGTAATAGTCAGCCTCATCCTCTGCCTGCACACTGGTGATGGTCAGGGCAGCGTCGTTAGTGGATATGGCCCCAGAGAACCGGGCAGGGATCCCGGAGGGTCTGCTATTGGTGCTGTATATAAGCAGCCGAGGAGCTGAGCCAGGTTTCTGCTGGAACCAGCCAGGATAGTTGCCGGTGGTGATGGCTCCAGTGCTCAGGCTGCAGGACAGCGTGACGGCCCCTCCTGGGGTCACTGACATCGAGGGCTCCTGAGTCACCACAGGCTGTGACCTGACCCCTGAAAGCAACGGTACAAACAAACTCAGCACAAGGACTCCGGCTCCTCACACACAAGCCTCCTCACCTGCAGGTGGCCTCCATGTTCTGTCAGGGCAGCCAACAACCCCCTCACCTGAGCAGTAAGTGAGCAGGGTGAGGAGCAGGGGGGCCCAGGCCATGGTGGATCCAGATGAGCTCGGCTTCCTGAGGCAATCTGT
This sequence comes from Pelochelys cantorii, assembly GCA_032595735.1. Classification (NCBI taxonomy): domain Eukaryota; kingdom Metazoa; phylum Chordata; order Testudines; family Trionychidae; genus Pelochelys; species Pelochelys cantorii. The sequence continues at coordinate 11,822,594 of CM064342.1, read as the reverse complement.
GGCTGGGACCTCCGATTGTCTCTTAAACCCCCAGCACTGAAGACCAGCCCCTTCATGCAAATCTGTCTCCTTGTTAAAGCTGAGGCCTGCAGGTTGGCTGCGTGGAATCACTCTATAAAGTCCCATGGGACACAAGTTACAAAGGCCCCTTTGCTGCATCATTTGCTCCAAGGAAACCAATGTGATCACAGTGCACAGAGCTCCGACCAGAACACCTGCAGTCACCCATTTACCAACACAGCACACGTGGATTATGATGGAATGTCATTGACCCCCGAAATCCCTGGAATCCCTGCACACACCCACTGGCACTGAATGAGCAGGGAGAGCTTCTGGTCCCAGTAACTCTGGGGTCAGCTGTCACCTCCCTCCTTCATGTCTCTGGTGGGATGCCTTGGACTGGCTGGTTCAGACTCAAGGGCACAGGACACAGGGGGACGTAACTGGAGCTGGGATGGAAAGTGGGAAATTGTTGGAAAAACTCCCACTGGGAGCTCGTGTTCCTGCTCTGATCTCTGCTCAGACACATCAGCAGAGGGACGGGTCAATGTCACCTCCAGAATGAAATGTGCTCATACCAGGGGATCATAGAATTAAACTGTTGCTGCATCTGTAGCTGGAGAAGGGTGCGGCCTCGGGGAGCACGGCAGGGAGGGAGGGATGCCTGAGGCTGGTTTCACTCCATTGCAAATGGGAGATTTCTTTGCAGATAAACCACCCCAGCTGTTGGCAGCCTTAGGCTTCTCCAGCCTTGATGATGGACATTGCAGACGAACAGCGCCCCTTGGTGGGGAAGGTCATTCACAGCAATTCCCAGCAGGCCTCCTGAGCTTCAGAACTTACTGCTTTACAAGAATTGTGTCTCACCCCAACCCTGCCTTGTAACCGGGATCTCTAGTGCCTTGGGATCTGGGCTCCTGGCAATTCATAACCATCATTGAGGAGCACTGGCCTGGTGTTCAGAGGCTAAATACTGTGCTTTTGCATGGGAGGAAGGAAAATTCTGCCAGATTCCACAATGATCAGCCAGTGAAACCAAAACAGTGAGAGATGGCATCATTGCCTTCCCCCCAGACCACCTCCTTCCCTGGGGAAACCTGTTTTCCCCTGGACTCTGTGTGTGCAGTTACACTGCACAGCAGAGCAGTCAGGAGCTCTTTCACATGGGGTGTGGGCCCTGCTTTACTTCTTCCTGGTGGATAATACAGGGCTGAATGTTTGCACCTTAGCCTAGACCCAACTCCCTGAGCTCCAGGAGAATGGATTTGTGTTAGCACCTGGCATCTGTGACATAGCGGGAAAGTTAGGTAGAAAATTCCCAGGTGCCAGGGTGTTTGTGCTACCCCTGTTAGGAGTGAAGCTCTCTGATCCAAGAGATGCTCTTGAACTGTTTCTTTCAGCTTTCGTCCTTCCAGCTCCCACAAAGTGTGTGATTCCAAGGGCTGGGTCAGGACTGAGGGACTGAGCTCCTTGCTCTAATTTTTGGCAAAAAAAAGTGGAGTCCTATATCTGTACAATTCAGCCAGGTGTGAAAATGGGGACACACTAAGGGTGAATCTACACAACAGAGCTTTTTGGGAAAAATGACCGTTTTTCTTGAAAAACTATACTTTCGTCTACACTGCTATTATGTTCTTTTGACAGAAAATCAAAAGAACAGAGGGGTTTTTCCGATGGTGGTAAACCTCATTCTACGAGGAAGAAGGCTGTTTCTGAAAAAGGCATGTGTGGATGCGGAAGAGGGTATTTATTTGAAAGAAGAGGCCTCTCGGAAGCAACACAGGTCCCCTAGTGGCCACTCCATCCACAGTAATAATATCTCTATAGTTTCTGTCTCTTGGCAGCTCCCAAAGCTGCAGGCACCTGCGACAAGCCGTGTTGCAGCAAACGACGCCTGAGAGCTGTACCTCACCGCGCGGCTCTGACTGCCACCCACGTGTGGACCTATGGCCCAGCCACAAGCCCCCCGAGACCCATCTGGCCCTCACAGGGAGCGCCACTAGGGCTCCCAGGACCCAGCTAGGGTCACAAAAAGAAGAGTGCCCTCCTGGTCTGGGGTTGAGATCCTGTCCCTCCTTAATCTGTGCGAGGAGGAGGACACCCTGCAGGATCTCTGCTGCTGGTGAAGAAATGCCGACATCTGTGGCCAGATGGCTGAGGCTCTGGCCAAGAGGCAACACCTCCCCACCCCCCCTCCGACATTGGAATGGGTCCACAGCAAGGTAAATGAGCTTAACCCCAAGCTACCCCAAGGCCAGGGAATGCAGCTCTCACTCGGGGGAAGAGCGCTACTCCTGCCCCTACTTCCAGGAGCTCCACCACATCCTGGGGAGTGGTGAAGCCCTTTTTCCCACCCATGGTGGTGGACTCGGAGCTCGAGACACCTGTCGTTGCCCACCAGCAGCTCCCTGCCGAGGAGGAGGAGGAGGAAGAAGAACAGCAGCTGCAGGAGGAGGAGGACATGGCCAGCATGGTCACCCTGACCTTGGAGCCGGTACCTCAGGCCCTGGATGTCTCGCAGGCATCTTCTGATGACAGGGAGGGATCATCAGAAGAGTGCTCTCAGTTTTCCACACACACAGGGTGGGGGAGGCAGATGCAGAGGGGATGGGGTGCAATCACCACTCGGCCTGCTCAGCCTGGACATTGCTCTGCAGTCCGTGCACGTGGAACCATGTGCAGCACTAGTCTGTGCCACGCGGCCTCAGGCAGCAGCCCCAGAGCACCCTTGGGCTCCTACTCACAGCCTCAGGGGAGGCTCCACACATGTGAGACCCCTGGAGGGGACATCCTCCCACCACCTACGTGACCCCTGTGGGTGTTGCCCTCCCACCACCTGCCACTGGTGGAAGCAGGCTGGGCACAAGGGTGCACACACGACCCCACACAGACTGAGGAGTGCTGCACACAGCACACAGGCATGCCTGCCTGTGCAAGGCACCACCCACTCCCGCAGACCATGCAGGTATGTGTGTGGACCCCGTGGAAGGCCCAGCTGCTCCAAGCCCCTCTCCCATTCATGGGACCCCACTGTGGCTGGACACTTCCCTCATCTGCTTGTCCGTGGGACAGGGGCAGGAAGGATGGTCCCCTGGCACCTCAGGGCCCCACACATGGCACTGCTCCCGGGACCTCCCCATCCTCTGGCCCGAGGACTGTTGGTTGCAGCTCACAGAGGATGACTGACCGCCTCTCCCTCTTTATTCTCCACAGCCAGACCAGCCATCACAGAGGGGCGATCACTGCCAGCCGAGACAGCCGCCTGACTTCGGAGGAGCACTAAGCACTCCAGGGTCTAGGAGGACCTCATGAGGCCGCTCATGGGCATCCTGTGTGACATGCTGCAAACCGTGGCCCCGAAAGGTTTGGGAGGATGCCGTGTGGGACCAGCATGTGGGACCAGCTTGTGCAGCAGAATGACAACGTGTGCCATCATCCAGGAAATGATGGCACACACAGATCCCGTCCCTGCTCCTGCCCCCCATGCAATGCCCATGCCTTCATCCCCTGCCCCTCCACCATCCCTACTGCTGCTCCAGCCCCCCATCCTGCCCCCCCCCCGTTGTCCCAAGCTCCGCCCAACCCCAAGTTCACTGAGGTGGCACTTCCAGCCACGCCACTCATCACTTCCAGCTCTGAGCCCCCTTCCCCGCTCCAGCTTCTCAGCCCCCCTCCTTCCCAGTTTATTTTATTATAAAAAAAAAATACAAAATTTGTTTTGTTTTGTTCAAGTCAAAAGAGGTATGTTTTTTGAGAGTTCAGGGAAGGGGGGAAGGGAAGGGTTGTGTTAGGAAAGGTAGAGTGGAGCAAGGCACAGGTCGACTCTGAGACCCAGATAATGGATTGGGAGGCCTGGTTCTGGGGGAGGAGGGAGGCATTAGGTTGCAGGGGGGGCTGGCTCTGGGGGAGTGGAGGAGGATTGGGTTACAACGAGCGTATGGTAGTGTCTGGCTCTGGGGGAGAGGAAGATGTTATTTTGTTAATATTTTGTTTTTTATTTATTTATTCCCAAATAAAATCACAAAATGAGTATTAATTTTATATCAATAAATACGTGACTAATTATATCTTTATGCAACATCTCAAACCTACAAAGTATCTGAAATTTTCACAGAAGCCTGTTCTATTTGATTAACCATGGTCTATATTTGGTTTTATTTGAACAGAACAAGTTATGTATCATATACAAAATTAGAAGTACTTTAAATTTATATTTAAATTACAAATTATGTAAAATAAATTTTAAAATTATTTAATATGAGCAAATAACAATTTTATACATCAAATTGTTGTAATATTATAAAATATACCTAAAACATAATCTATAATAATATATAACTATGACTTTCTGACAAAGTACATTTTCTTTGCTTGTACTGGTGCCTTCTGCGTGGCACCTAAAATGCTTTTTTTTTGGTTTTTTTTGCTTGACAATTTTTTCTGAAATCCATCTGAAATCCTTGGTGGCCCTGAAAGCTATCAGTTTTCATTTGTGTGAAATGAAACTCAGGAGCCTTCGAGTTTGACATGCCTGATCTAGGCCATTCAGAGTCTTGCCAGCTGGTGGTGACAGGGGGGAACTGGGTTCGTGGAGATGTATTTCTATTCCCAAGGAACATGACTGTCCACTCTCAGTTTGAACCAGACAGTAGTGAGTCTGTAACACAAGGATCTACCAGGCTTAAAAGCTGCCTGTGCTAAAGAGATGGAGCAGAGTGTGGGAATATCTGGGGAGTGGGTGTGGCAACAACCCCCTTCTGATGGCAAGGGCTGGCTAACATTCCTAAGGAGTAGCAAGTCTTATCTCATATTTTGGATCCTACAAAATTTACGATCCATTTTGGTTAACTTCATTATCACAGGATTTTAAAAATTATAGATTTCATGATTTTACCTATTTAAATCCGAAATTGGAGAGTGTTGTACATTGTGGGAGTCATGACCAAAAAAAGGATTTTAGGGCATTCGCAGGTGGTTGTGGTGTTGCTATCCTTACTGTTATGCTGCTAGTGATGGTGCTACCTCCTGGGCAGCTGGAGACTAGGAGCTTACTGGCTGGGATCCAAGAAACACCAAATATCACAGTGTGTAACACATTTTTCGTGGACTTAAATTAGGGTCCTACTTCTACTGAAGGTAGGAACCAAATTATGCAGCTAGTGCAGAGCCCTGGCTGGGAGGATGAAGACACCGTGGTTTTCACTACCAGTCCATACAGCACAGTGATAGTCAGCCTTGTCCGCTGCCTGCACACCGGTGATGGTCAGGACAGCGCTGTTACCGGATATGGCCCCAGAGGGTCTGTTATTAGTTTCATAAATAAGCAGCTGAGGAACTGAGCCAGTCTCTGCTGGAACCAGGCTGGATAGTTGCTGCTGGTAATGGCTCCAGTGCTCAGGCTGCAGGACAGCGTGACGGCCCCTCCTGGGGTCACCGACATCGAGGGCTCCTGAGTCACCACAGGCTGTGACCTGACCCCTGAAAGCAACGGTACAAACAAACTCAGCACAAGGACTCCGGCTCCTCACACACAAACCTCCTCACCTGCAGGTGGCCTCCATGTTCTGTCAGTGCAGCCACCAACCCCCTCACCTGAGCAGTAAGTGAGCAGAGCGAGGAGCAGGGGGGCCCAGGCCATGGTGAATCCAGACGAGCTCGGCTTTGAGGCAAATGTGTTTGTGCCTGGGACCCAACAATTCTCTCTAAGGGTATGTCTACACTACAGCACTATTTTGAATTAACTTAATTCGAAATAGTTAATTCAAATTAAGCGAATTTGAAATAATGCATCTACACACAAAAACTATTTCGAAATAGCGTTTTGCTATTTCGAAATAGCACATCCACACTGAGTGGACCCTGAACCAAAGTTAAGGCTGGCCGGAACCAGTGCCGGCAGGGCATCAGGTTCGGACTAAGGGTATGTCTACACAACAGCACTAATTCGAACTAACTTAATTTGAATCAGTTAATTTGAACTAAGCTAATTCGAACTAGTGCATCTAGACCTAAAAACTAATTCGAATTAGCATTTTGCTAATTCGAACTAGAATGTCCACATTGAGTGGACCCTGAACCGAAGTTAAGGCTGGCCGGAACCAGTGCTGGCAGGGCATCAGGTTCGGACTTAGAGTGTGGAGCTGCTGCCTGAGGCTAACTGAGCTCCGTGCTTAAAGGGACCCGACCCCCACCCCGGACAGACAGTTCTCAGGGTTCCTCGCTTGCTTTGGTTCCCCGCTTGCTTGCCTACCTCGATGAGGGACAGCAAAGCAGTCCTGTCTTGGAGTGCCCTGAGTGCCCACATTTGGCACATCAGAGCACTCGGCCATCAGCCCGGCTGCACTTGCTGCAGGCTGCCATCCGGGGGGGGGGGGTCATTCGGGTGGCTGTCAGGATCCAGGAGGCCCTGCAGGAGAGCTTCCACCCTGAGGAGCCCGCAGAGCCACCCCAGTCCTCCCCATCAGGGGCTCATGCTCCATTCCTCCCTCACCTCCTTCCACTTACCCCTCCCCGGCCCCCCTTCCTGATGTAAAAAATAAAGGACACGTGTTCAAAAATAGAAACTCTCTTTATTTAACAAAACTGGGCGGGGGGGATTAACCTCTGGGGAGACTGGGAAAAGGAGGTGGGAGAGGGGAAGAGAGAGGGTGGGAGAGGGGAGGTGGAAACCTGGGAGGAGGGAGCTGGAAGGGGGAAGCCAGGGGAAGAAGGAGGAGGAGAAGTCTAAAACTATGGTACGCCATATCTTCAGTATTGTGTAGAGATGTGGTCTCCTCACCTCAAAAAAGATATTTTGTCCTTGGAAAGGGTTCAGAAAAGGGCAACTACAATGATTAGGGGTTTGGAACAGGTCCCATATGAAGAGAGGCTAAAGAGACTGGGACTTTTCAGCTTAGAAAAGAGGAGACTGAGGGGGGGATATGATAGCGGTATATAAAATCATGAGTGGTGTGGAGAGGGTGCATAAAGAAAAGTTCTTCATTAGTTCCCATAATATAAGGACTAGAGGACACCAGATGAAATGAATGGGTAGCAGGCTTCAAACTAATAAAAGAACGTTCTTCTTCACAAAGCAAATAGTCAACCTGTGGAACTCCTTGCCACAGGAGGCTGTGAAGGCTAGAACTATAACAGAGTTTAAAGAGAAGTCAGATAAAGTCATGGAGGTTGGGTCCATGGAGTGCTATTAGCCAGGGGGTAAGAATGGTGTCCCTGGCCTCTGTGGAAGGCTGGAGGTGGATGGCACGAGACAAAAGGCTTGGTCATTGTCTTCGGTCCATCCCCTCCGGGGTACCTGGTGTTGGCCGCTGTTGGCAGACAGGCTACTGGGCTAGATGGACCTTTGGTCTGACCCAGTACGGCCGTTCTTATGTTCTTACGTTCTAAGCTCAGGGCTCGGGGTCGGGGGTCTCACTGGACCAGCTTGATTTTCATGCAAACCTGCTCCTGGGTTCGCATGTGGCCTTTGGTGGCCAGGCTGGCAGCTATCCTGCCCTAGACGGCCTCATTCCTGTGCCTAGTGCGGAGGTCATGGATGTTGGAGGTCTCCCCCCAAACATCGATGAGGTCCACGATCTCCACACTAGACCAGGTGGGCGCCCGCCTCTTGAGGCTCCGGGCAGGCTCCTGGGAGCCGCCAGCCTGGTCCTGGGAAGAGGCGGAGGGCTGGGTGGCAGCTGGTGGCTGGCTCATGCCGTGCCAGGTGCAGGGTCTGCTGGCTGGGTGCTGGCAGGCTTGCACCTGGCATGGGCACTGTAGCCAGACCGTGCCCCTTTAAGGGTTCCGGGGCCGGAGGGGGGCAGAAGAGTTTCCCTGGCTTGGCCCACACCAGGGCAAGCTGGGAAGAGCTAGCCTCCAACTAGTTTGAATTAAGTGGCTACACAGCCCTTAATTCAAACTACTTAATTCGAACTAGGCATTAGTCCTCATAGAATGAGGTTCACCTAGTTCAAATTAAGCGCTCCGCTAGTTCGAATTAAGTTCGAACTAATGGTCTGCATGTGTAGCGCCTATGAAAGTTAATTCGAACTAACAGCTGTTAGTTCGAATTAACTTTGTAGTGTAGACATACCCTTAGTGTGTGGGACTGCTGCCTGAGGCTAACAGAGCTCCATGCTTAAAGGGACCCTACCCCACACCAGACAGACAGTTCTCAGGGTTCCCCGCTTGCTTGTCTACCTTGATGAGGGACAACAAAGCAGTCCTGTCTTGGAGTGCCCTGAGTGCCCGTACTCGGGACAGCACAGCACTCGGCCACATGGAGCTGGAGCTTCCCCTGGGCACACCGGTGTGTCTCGTGGGGTCGTTGCCATCAGCCCGGCTGCACTTGCTGCAGGCTGCCATCCGAGGGGTCCATCAGGGGGCTGTCAGGATCCAGGAGTCCCTGAGGGAGAGCATCCACCCCAAGGAGACCTCAGAGCCTCCCCAGTCCTCCCCACCGGGGGCTCGTGCCCCATTCCTCCGTCACGTCCTTCCTCTTACCCCTCCCTAGTCCCCCTTCCTGATGTCAAATAAAAGACACGTATGTTCAAAAATAGAAACTGGGTTTATTGAAAAAAACTGGGGGGAGGGGATGAACCTCTGGGGAGACTGGGAGAAGGAGGTGGGAGAGGGGAAGAGTGAGGGTGGGAGAAAGGAGGGGGAAACCTCGGAGGAGGGAGTTGGAAGGGGGAAGCAAGGGGAAGAAGGGGGAGAGGAAGCTCAGGGCTCAGGGTCGGGGGTCTCACCGGACCAACTTGACTTTCATGCTAACCTGCTCCTGGGTTCGCATGTGGCCTTTGGTGGCCAGGCTGGCAGCTATCCTGCCATAGACAGCCGCATTTCTCCATCTAGTGCGGAGATCATGGACGTTGGGGCATCCCCCCCATACCTGAATAAGGTCCATGATCTCCACCCTGGACCAGGAAGGTGCCTGCCTTCTCCAGCCCCTTTCAGGCTCCTGGGAGTTGTCATACTGCTCCTGGAGAATGGTGGAGGGCTGGCTGCCAGTGGTTTGCTGGTTCATGTTTTGGGGCCACTGGATCAGGGGCCCCGGTGGCCACTGCTGGCTCTGGGATGGCAGGCTTGGAGCTGGCACAGGCACTGTGGCCAGAGTCTACCCCTTTAATGGCTCCAGGGCTGTGGGAGAGGAGAGTAAGTTTTCCTGGTTGTGCCCAGAGTGGCCACCAGGGCTCCCTCGGAAAAGCTGGAGGCCCCCTATTTCGAATTAAGTGTCTACACAGAACTTAATTCGAAATAGCTATTTCGAATTTGGCATTACTCCTCGTAGAATGAGGTTTACCAAATTCGAATTAAGGGCTCCGCTATTTCAAATTAAATTCGAAATAGAGGTTTGCATGTATAGATGCTATTAAAGTTAATTTGAAATAACGGCTGTTATTTCGAATTAACTTTGCAGTGTAGACATACCTTAAAACCCACAGTGTTAGAAAATGGCTCCTTCATGCAATTCTGCTCCCTGTTCATTGGCTGCAAGTTTTTTGAAAATTGAACTCCTGAATTTTAACCAGTATAGAGAGAGTGATATGTCAAATTGAAGCTCCATCTTATGCTATATTATAAATTAGATATACAAAAATAACCCTCAAAATTGCACATTTCTCATTTTTTTGAAATTCAGGTGCAAAGAAAAGTGTAACCGAACTTGCACACTCTGGCTACTGCTAGATTACATCAGAGTGCATTTTGCATATTTTTTTCGGATTCTTTTGTCAGAAGAGGTTTTTCTGATATTAGGCCCATCTAGGCTCTGTGTTTACTTGGGAGATCCAATATTGTGCATAGAAGATAAAGTCCATCGCAAGGAATCAGAGCAGGGAGGGTTTTGATCAATATGTGGGTGAAATGACACGAGTGAATAGCATTTCCTCTGCAGAAACCGATTCTTGTTACTCAACTTGCAACTCCTCCTTCGTACTGATCAGTGAGGGAGAGAGCAGTTCCTGACGGCTCAGGCTTTGGGAAGAGAGATCTGGGCAGTTGAGGGCAGAAGAGTGAGCTGTCTGTGCTCCTTGCAGAGGCCATGAAAGGGAGGTGCATGTAAAAGCTGCTTTGCCCCTCTGCAGAGGCTGTGAAGCAGGAGCAGGAGCTGACCTGTTCTCTCAGAATGTGGGAAGCTGGAACTCTCTGTGACCAGTCATCAGCTGGTTTATTGCAAGTAAAATGGAGTTCTGCAGAGAATGTGGGATCCAGCAGAGTGAGGCTGGAGAAGGGAGGGTTTTTGTCTCAGTTTCCCCTCTGACTGTGTCATGGTAAATTGCCCATAGCTGCTACCACTGCCATAATCTGCACCACAGTAGTAAGTGGTCTCGTCCTCTGGCTGGACGTTGGTGATGGTTAAATAGCAAATGGCTCCGGAGCTGGAAATAGTGAATCGATCTGGGACCCCTTCTCCTTTAGCGCCCGAACTGAGCCAAAGGAACTTAGGGGCCTGGCCATCCCTTTGTTGACACCATTTAACAAGGTAACTGCTGTGCTGACTGCTCAGGGTGCAGGAGAACTTCACAGTGTTTCCCAGGGACACTGAGTCTGAAGGCGGCTGAGTCAGCGTGGGCTGGGAGGTGGCCCCTGGAACGAGGACAGGAATTAAACAATTATCACGTCCTGACTGAACACAGAACAGAATCAAGAAAGTGGAAACGAATGAGGGAAAAACCAAAAAAGAGCTTCCTGAAGCACAGTGTGTATTAATCCCCCACCCTCTGAGCACCTGAGCAGTAAATGAGCAGCACAAGGAGCAGAGGGGCCCAGGCCATGGTGGATCCAGATGAGCTCGGCTTCCTGAAGCAAATGGGTCTGTGCCTGGGACCCTTCGATTCTGCCTTAAAACGCCAGCACTCAAGAACATCCCCGTATGGAAATGACCTGCCTGCTAATTGGCTGCTTCCTGACACCTCCACCCTCCTGTCTCTCAGAGGAATAAGAGAGTGTTAAAGGGGCACTTGCATTTGGTGTTGAAAGCCAGGTAAATACGTAGGTAGCTGGAGTCAGAGAGAGATTTATTTTCCCCCTGGAACATTGCGGAGCGTTCCCCAACCCTTTGCAAAGAAACGATTTGTTGTGAAGCCTGCAGAGTACTTGCTGGGCACTAAGATGAGTGATTGTGGCAGTAGAAGGACATGTCTAAATTAGCACATTTTTGCCACCCAAAACTGCCTTTTGGTAACAAAACAGAGAGTGTGCTTACACTATAATGTAACATTTCTTGAGTATAGCGTCCAGTTTTAGGGACAAAAAACCTTCAACTCCTGCAAGAGAGTTTTCTCTTTTCCCCTCCCTTTATTGTTGACAAAGAGCCAGTGCGGATTCTGCTGTGTGCTTTGTCAAGAGAACTGGCTTCCTCTAATATCCCACAATGCCTGCCCTGATGGCTCTGCTCAGTGTTTTGTGCTTTCTGCTGCCCTTCAGGCATGCACCTCAGCCCTTTCAAAGTTCCAAGTAGTATCTGACAGCTGAGTGAGCTGCTTTGTTTGGGGAACAAAGATCAAATCACTGGAATGTTTCTGTTCTACCCCACACAGGAACACAGCAGCAGGCAGACTGCTGCTGCAGGAGGAAGGGGACAGATGCTGTGCTGCTTTGACGTTCCTTATCAGGGAGATCTCACAGAGCTAAGAGGGAATCCCAAGAAGTGCAGGGATCAGCTCTGCTTTCCCACAATACAGCACTGTGGGAATCCAACCCACATTGCTTTACTTTAGCTGTTGACAAGGTGCTGGCCATGTGGACATGAAATGTTGACAATGGGAGCAGAAAAAAAGTTTGACTGGTTTTCACGTCTTGCAACTTTTGCATGTCGACAGCACTTTTGTTGCCAAACCTTCCCAATGTGGACATAGCCAAGGAATACGAAATAAGTCCCGATCCTGCAGTCATTGAACTCAAGGTCAAAGCTCCCCCTGGTCCAATGACGCAAGATTAGGTTAATTGTCAGCATTTTAATGAATGTTTTTTTCATTTTAATGTCAATAGGCTCAAAACCACAAAAAGTAACCTGGACCTGAGACAAGAGCAGTGCATTCAAGCAGTGTCAGTTGCTGTCTTTGGTGGGAAATGGGGTCATTTTCCATTATGATCGTCACATTCATAAGACTAGAACTCTCATGTTGGTGGATGTAATTGGCCCTATTTAGCACCCTGACCCCTTCACCAAAAAACTGAACCCCAGAGCATATGTAGTAGTGTCCTGTTTGTCTCTGCGCTTCCTGCCCTATGTTAATAGCTCTCTTGATTAGCAAATCTCCCATAGCTTTTCCACCGGGACGGTCTGCTGGAGCAATTACCTTGTCGTTTGGGAAGATGGGAAACAAGTATCCTGACACCCTGCTATTAGCAAATTTGAGAGTAAATGTGTGCAGAACAGATGACACCTCATGGTCTATTCAGTTGATTGCTGGTATATTACTCCTGTACATCTCCAAGGGCTGTAGAAAGGAGGGGGCAGGCCATGAGGATTTGTTCAGAACAAACTCTGATCCCAAGGGTCAGTCTGAACAGAAATAGAGCCTCATCACCAATTCACAGCATACAATGTTAAAATTTCCTGCATGATACTGAAGTGATATTTTTTAATTTGCACATTCTGTTGTTTCACAGTTTGAATGTGCTGCAAAGAATTGTCCATCCCATGTTTTTGTTGTCTTCACGTGGGAAACCCTAAGACACCTTGAAGAGGCAATTAACTGGAAAATATGGAAAGAACAACAAAGAGTCCCGTGGTGCCTTATAGTCTAACTGATTTATTTGGGCATAAGTCTATGTCCACATAAATCTCTATGGTGCGCCAGCACTCTTTGTTGATCTTGCAGCAGATACAGACTAACAGGGCTACCCTGCTGAGACTGGAAAATATGGTTTGTTCAGTTTGGGTGTTTGTATGTGTTGCATGCAGAGCTTGGAGTGGTGCTTTCAGAATAAATCAAAAGCAAACTAAAGAAATATTCTGGGTGAGTGCTGCTGAGTTTCTGATACTCACTGGAGTGCCACATTGCTGTCAGAGTGATACCCTGGGAAACCTGCATTAGACAAAGGACATAGAGGCACAATCACAAGAATCAAGTGGAGTTTCTGGTTTAAAGTGAAACAACTTTAAAGAGGCATCTAAAATGGAATCTTCCGATGAGAATCTGCACTGGAGAGTTGCTGGTGATCACTGTCAATGTGACAAAAACAGCACTGCTAGGTGAGGCAGCTGACACACTGGCGAGTGATCTCTGTGCATGAGGAGCAGAGGCCTGGAGCCAGTGAGTGTCTTCAGGGTGAAACCCACCATGTGTGCAGGAGCAAAACTTCCTTTTCTCTGCATGGTCTCCTCCTTCTGTTCACAGCAGATGTGCAGAGAGCACAGAGTCACCCTGCAGTTATATAATTCCACACACACACTGGAAACCTGCTCACCCGCACCTGCTACGTAAGGTATAACGGACAGACACTGCCACCTAGAGGTCAATATCAGACAGGACATGCCTTATTGGATGCAGCTGTTGAAGCCATGTTGGGCTCGGGATATTAGAGAGTCATGGTGGGTGCAGTAATATATTTTATTGGACCAGCTTCTCTTGGGACATGTCTACACTAGGAAATTATTCTGAAATAACTAAATTCAAAATAATAACTCCAGATTTATTTCACAATAGAACATCCACACTGTTTGGAGCCTTCCTCATACTTAAAGCCCTCAGAAACACTCCTGTGGCTGCTCGATGAGGCAAGCCATGATGCATGCTTTCAGGGGATCCTTCCTCTCTACGACCACATCTCACACTCCTCTCCTCCACTGCCTCTCCCTTGGGGGACAAAAAAGGGATGCAGGGGGCTCTTACTGCTTTTAAAAAGCAGAATCACAGCAGACAGCTGAGTCCCAGTGACTGTATAGCAACAAACTATACAATCTACTCGCCTGTGGCGAGTAGATTTCAACTGCGCGCCCCGTTCATCGGCGGCGCATGCATGTGCAATGTGGCTCTTGTGCATGTGCAGTGAGGGGCTGGCGAGCGGTTTTCACCGCCATTTCTCAAGCCCTGTCTATTACTATTCAATATAGTATAGTTTGAATAGCTGGATGTATCCCAAATATGGGCATATCCAATATGTAATGAATTCGTAGAGATTACTAGAACGACCAAGTCTCTCTTTGCTATAAAAGTAAATATAGAAAAGACAATCAGTGGGAGGGATTGGGTAAGGGTCCCCACTACCTTACTTGCTGCAACTAGAAGATGTACCTGTTCCTACCGACAGATGCACTGTGGATGTCTCTGCGCGTGGGGAAACAACAGGCCATGACCTCCCGTCTGACAATCGTAAAGAATAAGCAGTGGAACTGTGTGTGATTGACAGAAATAAGTACATGTATATCCCTATCTTAAAATCAAGTATCTTGTGTATTGCCCTAGGTGTAGGTGTTATATTATTGTCTGTGCTAATTATCCTGTATATTGAAAGATCTGAGTAACTTTGCACTGCTTTCCTTTAATATTCCATCCGTAATAAAGTTAACAAGAGTTTATCTGAGGTGATTTTCCCGGCTCCTCTTGTATCCAAAACCCGAATCACATGACAATATCCCATTTGTCTAACTTCAAATCTGGGAATGATACACACATGCAAACCGGAGAATCCAATTCAGCAGATTAGAAGAATTCAAGCGATGCCTTACATGATGCATTTTGCACAAAGCATGCTGAAGTTATGTCACATTGATAAGTATATTTCCATAAAGCTATGGAATGCCCTGAGGCACCTGTGCCAATCAGCTCCAAGTCTGTCCCAGAGTTAGAGAGTCTGTAACACAGGAAGCTGTGGCAGAATAGGTTGCTTATGCTACACAGCGTGAGCAGAGAGCATAAAAATAGCTGAGTGAATGCTGAGTTGATGGAGCAGCACCCGCTGCTGATGACAATGTATGGCAGAATTTCCAAAGGAGGAGCAATAAGTGTCTCACTTACCCCAGGCAAGACCAAACTATGCAGGAAATGGTGGGTGTAAGAGACAAGAGGTTTTTGTCTCACTTCCCTCTCTGGCTGGATCACTGTGCTGAGCACTGCCAGTCCATATTATACAGTAATAGTCAGCCTCGTCCTCTGCCTGCACACCGGTGATGGTCAGGGCAGCATCGTTACTGGATATGGCCCCAGAGAACCGGGCAGGGATCCCGGAGGGTCTGCTATTGGTGCTGTATATAAGCAACCGAGGAACTGAGCCAGGTTTCTGCTGGAACCAGGCTGGATAGTTGCCGGTGGTGATGGCTCCAGTGCTCAGGCTGCAGGACAGCGTGACGGCCCCTCCTGGGGTCACTGACATCGAGGGCTCCTGAGTCACCACAGGCTGTGACCTGACCCCTGAAAGCAACGGTACAAACAGACTCAGCACAAGGACTCCGGCTCCTCACACACAAACCTCCTCACCTGCAGGTGGCCTCCATGTTCTGTCAGTGCAGCCAACAACCCCCTCACCTGAGCAGTAAGTGAGCAGGGTGAGGAACAGCAGGTCCCAGGCCATGGTGGATCCAAATTTACTTGGCTTCCTGAGGCAAATAGGTCTGTGGCTGGGACCCTCTGATTGTCTCTTAAACCCCAAGCACTGAAGACCAGCCCCTTCATGCAAATCTGTCTCCTTGTTAAAGCTGAGGCCTGCAGGTTGGCTGCGTGGAATCACTCTATAAAGTCCCATGGGACACAAGTTACAAAGGCCCCTCTGCTGCATCATTTGCTCCAAGGAAACCAATGTGATCACAGTGCACAGAGCTCCGACCAGGACACCTGCAGTCACCCATTTACCAACACAGCACACATGGATTATGATGGAATGTCATTGACCCCCGAAATCCCTGGAATCCCTGCACACACCCACTGGCACTGAATGAGCAGGGAGAGCTTCTGGTCCCAGTAACTCTGGGGTCAGCTGTCACCTCCCTCCCTCACGTCTCTGGTGGGATGCCTTGGACTGGCTGGTTTAGACCCAAGGGCACAGGACACTGCCCAGGGGGGTCACACCGGGGGACGTAACTGGAGCTGGGAAGGAAACAGGGAAGTTGTTGGAAAAACTCCCACTGGAAGCTCATGTTCCTGCCCTGATCTCTGCTCAGACACATCAGCAGAGGGACGGGTCAATGTCATCTCCAGAACGAAACGTGCTCATCACAGGGGAACGCGGAATTAAAATGTTCCTGCATCTGTAGCTGCAGAAGGGAGGGGCCCTAGGAGCACGGGGCGGAGGGGCTGCGTCTGGTTTCACTCCATTGCAAATTGGAGATTTCTTTGAATATAAACCACCCCAGCTGTTGGTAGTCTTAGGCTTCTCCAGCCTAGATGATGGACATTGCAGATGAGCAGCGCCCCCTGGTGGGGAAGGTCATTCACAGCAATTCCCAGCAGGCCTCCTGAGCTGCAAAACTTAGTGCTTTATAGGAATAGTCTCTAACCCCAACCCTGCCTTGTAACCAGGATCTCTAGTGCCCTGAGATCTGGGCTCCTGGTAATTCTTAACCATCCTTCAGGAGCACTGGCCTGGCATTCAGAGGCTAAATACTGTGCTTTTGCATGGGAAGAAGGAAAATTCTGCCAGATTCCATAAGGATTGGCCAGTGAAACCAAAAGGGTGAGCTTCCTGAGACAAATGTATCTGTGGTTGGGGCCATATAATCCTCTCTAAAACCCCCAGTGCTAGAGAATGGTTCCATCATGCAAATCTGCTCCCTGTTCATTGGCTGCAAGTATTTTAAATGTTTAACTCCTGGATTATAATGAGTACGGAGACACTAATGTGTCAAATTGAAGTTCCAGCTTATCCTTTATTTTAAATGAGATATATAAAAATAACCCTCAAAATTGCACATTTTACATTTTTTTCAAGTTCAACGGCAAAGAAAAGTGTTGCAGAATTTCCACACTGTATTATGGAGATGCTGCCCACTTGTGGGCTCCCAGAAGGGTTCTTGGGAAACTTACATTTGGACCTATGGAATTCCTGTCAAACTACAGCAGCCGCAAGATCACTATTCTCTAAGTTACCCCCAGGAAACCTGTCATCGGGTCAAGTGACTCCCACAACTCCAGAGCACTCACTGCCACACCCAGCCTTGGCAAAGAGGGTTATTTTCCATAGTAGAAGTTTGAGCTCATCGACAAACGACCCCTACCTGCAGGCTTCAGAGCTGCCCTTCCCAGGGTGTCTGGCTATTCTCTTCCTAGAAGTTTCCACACTTCAGTCAGGTTTGCTCCCTTTCAGAAACCAAGAGCCCAGACCCCACCACAAGCCCTAATTCTACTCGATCGTAGCTTTCCCTCTCCCAAGCTCATCTAGCCTCAGTCCCTTACTCTCTACCAGCCCTTCATAGGTCCAGCTGGAGCCCGGCCCCCTTTAATTGGCTAGATTGTCCCCACCTGCTCTGCTCCTGGAGCTCTGGACTTAGTCTACCCACAGAAACCAGCTACCCTGGCTAGAACCCTAATCAAGTCACCCGAGGAAAGAGTTTGGCCTACTTCATAACTGTTTGGTTGGAGGATGGTGGTGATGGCCCTGAAGGAGGAATGTAGCTGTCTCTTTACCTTACACTAAGACATGCTCATAGTCTGTTGAGGGGAGCTCACCTGAATGGTCTCTCAGCATGATAAGCAGTGGGATGGAGCAAGTGTCTGCCTTCACGGTCATACCTGCCATTTGTGTTGGAGCAAAACTTCTCCCTTGGAACATTCTGCTTCCACTCACAGCACAAGAGTAGGGTGACAGAACCAGCCGATGTGCATCCAATTCCCTCGCACAGGGAAATTCTCCCATCCACACCAGCAATGCACAATGTACTGGGCCGACACCACCGTCTGAACACCAACATGAGAACAACAGTGATACTCACTTTATTAGTGATGCTCAGTAGAATCTTTTAGAACACAGATAGAGGGGACAGGGGAAAACAGGTGATAACTGACACTCATCCATTTCCAAACCTCCCATCCTTTCCTGGATGCTAAACTCTGAAGAGAGACCTTGGGCAACTCATAGTAGTGGGTGGGAGAACGGTGGTAGATTAGGGACAACTTATCAGAACAGGCAGTAAGTCCTGCTGTGATTTATCCTATTTGCTAATTGTCTCTGGGACTCAGCTCTTCGTTTACTTGGGAGATCCAACATTGTGCACAGACGAGAAACTCAATCGCAAGGAATCAGAACAGAGAAGGTTTTGGTCAGTATGCTGGTGAAATGACATGAGTGGATAGCATTTCCTCGGCAGAGATTGATTCTTGTTACTGAACTTTCACCTTCTCCTTCTTACTTGTCAGTGAGGGGAGACAGCAGTTCCTGACTGTTCAGGCTTTGGGAAGAGAGGTCTGGGCTATTGAGAGCAGGAGAGTGAGCTGTCTATGCCTCTTGCAGAGGCCAAATAAGGAAGCTGCATGTAAAAGCTGCTTTGGCCCTCTGCAGAGGCTGTTAAGCAGGAGCAGGAGCAGACGTGTCCTCTCAGAATGTGGGAAGCTGGAACTCTCTGTGACCAGTCATCAGCTGGTTAATTGAATGTAAAATACAAAGTTCTGCAGAGAATGTGGGATCCAGCAGAGCGAGGCTGGAGAAGGGAGGGTTTTTGTCTCAGTTCCCCCTCTGACTGTGTCATGGTGAGTTACCCATAGCTGCTACCAATGCTGTAATCTGCACCACAGTAGTAAGTGGTCTCGTCCTCTGGCTGGACGTTGGTGATGGTTAAATAGCGAATGGCTCCAGAGTCAGAAATAGTGAATCGATCTGGGACCCCTTCTCCTTTGGTGCCAGAACTGAGCCAAAGGAACTTAGGGGCCTGGCCATCCCTTTGTTGATACCATCCAACAACATAACTGCTGTGCTGACTGCTCAGGGTGCAGGAGAACTTCACAGTGTTTCCCAGGGACACTGAGTCTGAAGGCGGCTGAGTCAGCGTGGGCTGGGAGCTGGCCCCTGGAACAAGGACAGGAATTAAACAATTATCACATCCTGACTGAACATAGAAACAGATTCAAGAAAGTAGAAACGAATGAGGGAAAGACCAAAAAAGAGCTTCCTGAAGCACAGTGTGTATTAATTCCCCACTCTCTGAGCACCTGAGCAGTAGGTGAGCAGGGCGAGGAGCAGAGGGGCCCAGGCCATGGTGGATCCAGATGAGCTTGGCTTCCTGAGGCAAACAGGTCTGTGGCTGGGACCCTCCAATTCTCCCTTAAAACCCCAGGACTGGAAAACATCCCCTCATGCAAATAACCTGCCTGCTCATTGGCTGACTCCTGACACCTTCACCCTCCTGTCTCTCAGAGGAAAAATAGGCTCTTAAAGCAGCACTTGCATTTGGTGTTGAGAGCCAGATAAATATGTAGGTAGATGGAGTCGGAGACAGATTTATTTTCCTTCTAGCACACTGCAGAGAGCTCCCTAACCCTTTGCAAAGAAACGATTTGTTGTGCAGCCTGCAGAGTGCTTGTTGGGCACTAAGATTAATCTCTGTTGCAGTAGAAGGGTGTGTCTACATTGGCACATTTTTGCCACCAAAAACTCCCTTTTGGTGACAAAACAGAGAGTGTATTTACACTAAAATGTGACTTTTGTCTTGAAAAATGCCCAATTTTAGGGACAAAAAGCCGTCAACCCCTGCAAGAGACTTTTGTCTTTTGCCTTCCCCTTATTGTTGACAAAGAGCCAATGTGGACTCTGCTGTGTGCTTTGTCAATAGAACTGGCTTCCTCCAATATCCCATAATGCCAGCCCTGATGGTTCTGCTCAGTGTTTTGTGATTTCTGCTGCCCTTCAGGCATGCACCTCAGCCCTTTCAAAGTTCCAAGTAGTATCTGACAGCTGAGTGAGCTGCTTTGTTTGGGGAACAAAGATCAAATCACTGGGATGCTTCTGTTCTACCCCACACATAGGTAACACAGCAGCAGGCAGACTGCTACTGCAGGAGGAGGGGGACAGATGCTGTGCTGCTTTGACATTCTTTTGCAGGGAGAGCTCACAGAGCTAAGAGGGAATCCCAAGAAGCACAGGGGACAGCTCTACTTTCTCACAACACTGCACTGCGGGATGCCAACCCACATTGCTTTGCTTTAGCTTTTGACAGGGTGCTGGCCACGTGGCCATGAAATGTCGACAAGGGGAGCAGAAAAAACGGTTTGACTGGTTTTCGCTTTTGGGAGCTTTTGCATGTCGACAGCACATTTGTTGGCAAATCTTCCCAATGCGGACATAGCCAAGGAATACTGAATAAGTCCTGATCCTGCAGCCATTGAGCTCGACATCAAAGCTCCCCCTGGTCCAATGATGCAAGATCAGGTTCACTGTCAGCATTTTAATGTTGTTTCTTTCATTTTAATGTTAATAGGCTCAAAACGAGAGGAAGTAACATGAAGCTGAGACAAGAGCAGTGCATTCAAGCAGTGTCAGTTCCTCTCTTTGGTGGAAGTGGGGTCATTTTCCATCTCAATCGTCACTTTTTTAAGTCTAAAATTCCCATGTTGCTGGGATGCAATTGCCCCTATTTAGCACCTGGAGCCCTTTGCCAAAATACTGAACCCCAGAGCATAGGTAGTAGTGTCCTGCTTGTCTGAGCACTCCCTGCCCTGTGTTAATAGCCCTCTTGATTAGCAAATCTCCCATGGGTTTTACACCAGAGGGTTCCACTGGAGCAATTATCTTGTGGTTTGGGAAGATGGGAAACAATTGTCCTGATACCTGAGGCAGGCATAGACCCAACAGCCCTGCTCTGAGCTGTGAGGAAATTTGAGAGTAAATGTGTGCAGAACAGATGACACCTCATGGTCCTTTCAGTCGATTGCTGGTATATTTCCCGTATGTATTTTCCAGGGCGATGGAAAGGAGGGGGCAGGCCATGACTATTTGTTCAGAACAAACTCTGGTCCCCCGGGGACAGTCTGAACAGAAATAGAGCCTCATCTCCAATTCACAGCATACAATGTTTAAATCTCCTGCATGATACTGAAGTGGGTTGGTTTTTTTTTTTCAATTTGGACATTCTGTTGTTTCACAGTTTGAATGTGCTACAAAGAATTGTTCATCCCAAGTTTTAGTTGTCTTCACTTCAAAAACCTTAAGACACCTGGAAGATACAAATAACTGGAAAATAGGGAAAGAACAACAAATAGTCCTGTGGTGCCTTATTGTCTAACAGATTTATTTGGGTGACTCTTTCTTATTCTTGCAGATACAGACTAACAGGGCTACCCCGCTGAGACTGGAAAATATGGTTTGTTCAGTTAGGGAGTTTGTATGTGTTTCATGCAAAGCTTGGAGTGGTGTTTTCAGAATCAATCAAAAGCAAACCAAAGAAATATTCTGGGTGAGTGCTGCTGAGTTTCCGTTGCTTACTGGAGTGCCAATTGCTGTCAGAGTGATACTCTGAGAAACCTTCATTAGACAAAGGACATAGAGGCAAAATCACAAGAAACGAGTTTCTGGTTTAAAATGAAACAATTTCAAACGGGCATTTAAAATGGAATCTTCCGATGAGAATCGGCACTGTAGAATTGCCGGTGATCACTGTAAGTGGGACAAAAACAGCACTGCTAGGTGAGGCAGCTGACACACTGGCGAGTGATCTCTGTGCGTGAGGAGCAGAGGCCTGGAGCCAGTGAGTGTCTTCGGGGTCAAACCCACCATGTGTGCAGGAGCAAAACTTCCTTTTCTCTGCATGGTCTCCTACTTCTGCTCACAGCAGATGCGCAGAGAGCACAGTCACCCCGTAGTTATCTAATTTCATCACACAGGGGAAACCTGCTCACCAGTACCAGCTAAGCATGGTATAATGGACAGACACTGCCACCTAGAGGTAAAAATCAGACAGGACATGCCTAACTGGATGCAGCTATTGAAGCCATATTAGAGAATCAAGGTGGGTGAGGTCATATATTTTATTGAACCCACTTCTGTTGGGGCTTGTCTGCACTAAGAAATTATTCTGAAATAATTATATTCGACATAATATCGCTGTATTTAACAAAATTGAAACAGCGTGTCCCTACTATGGCGAAGCATCGACATTAGTCAGGATTATTTCAGAATAGCATGTCCACACTGATTGGACTCTGCCTGGGACTTAGAGCCCCCGGACGCACTCCTGTGGCTGCTCGGTCAGGCAAGCCATGATGCATGCATTTAATGGATCCTTCCTCTCTACGGCCACATCTCACACGCCTCTCCTCCACTGCCTCCCCCTGGGAGGACACAAAAAGGGAAGCAGGGGGCTCTTAATGCCTTTAAAAAGCAGAGTCACAATGGACTGCTGAGTCCCAGCTCACGCCTGGTCCCCCACTATGGCTCTGCCTCCCCTCCCCTCAACCCGTGCACTGCAAAGATGGTGCTAGGGGGAACCAGCTTTTACGCCAGTTCCTCCCAGAACCAGCTCCTGTTTCCACCTCCTCATTGCTACCTCTGATACAGAGGCAGCAAGGGAGAAGAAAGTGAGTAGTTGAGTGCTGACCGCACTACCTAATAAGCCCAACCTTATCGAATAGTTGACTACTTGAGTAATCACTTACATCCCACACTCCCTCACACTTACCCCTGATCATTTCTTTTCCCCTTTCTGTACCTTTTTCAACAACAACATATCTTTTTTTTTAATGGGGTTACCAGATCTGCATACGCATTCAAGATTTGGACATAAAATGACTTTATAGAGAGGCAAAATGGTGTTTCGTCTTTTTATCTATTTCTTTCGCTATGATTCCCAATATTCTGTTAGCTTTTTCGTTTTTAGACTGCCACTGCACTTTGAGCAGATGTTTACAGGGAACTATCCACAATGATTCCAAGATCTCTTTCTTGAATGGCAACAGCTATTTTAAACCCCATCATTTTTGTAACTATAGTTAGGATTATATTTTCCCATGTGCATTACTTTGCACTTACCAACACTAAATTCCATCTGCCTTTGTGTTGCTCAATCACCCAGTTTTCTGAGATTCCTTTGTAACTCTTGCAGTGAGCTTTGGATTAGTCACTGTTCACCCTATTTTCAAAAACATTTGTGAGAAGTTTAACAAAAGTAATCCAAATGCAGATCCCTGCAGCACAACACTCATTTCTACTTTTTTCCCCCTTATCTTTTAAGTGGAGTACTTGGCAATATTGTCATGATGATCTGAGGATACTTCAGTTACCTCAGTGCCCAGCCTTTTATTATTCTTAATCACCTGCCACGCTCTTTTTATAACAAACACCCAGCCCCAAAGGCAAAGCTGCAAGTAGCTCAAACACTGTTCCATATAAGAACTCCTTCTGGAACCAAGACATAGGCTTTAAGCAGGCCTGAAGTATGAAATCTAAGGGTCCAAACATAGAGGCAGCTACTTCTCCCCTAGCTCTCCATATACGGTGCCTTTGGGTGGGAGACCAGTTCTGACTGGTGGAACTGCATCGTCATGCAGGGATGAGATGATCAGCAGTGGCTGAAGAACTTCCTCATGCAGAAGGCCACTTTCCTCGAGCTCTGTGAGTGGCTCACCCCTGCCCTCAGGTGACAGGATACCTGACAGAGACTCACCAACCCTATGCAGAAGCGCATCGCCATCATCCCATGGAAGATCACCATGCTGGACAGCTACAAATCCATTAGGAACCAGCTTGGCACAGGGAAATCCATAGTCAGGGCCGTGCTCCTGCACGTATCCAAGGCCATACATCACATGCTGCTACAGAAGGTTGTCACTCTGGTGAACATAGACACTATTGTTGATGGCTTTCCTGCCTTGGGCTTTCCCAACTGCAGAGGGCCCTTAGACAGCACACAAGTCCCCACCCTGGCCCCCAACCACTGTGCTTGGACTACATCAACAGGGAGAGGCACTTCCCCATGGTGCTGCAGGCCCTCGAGGATCACAAGGGACCCTTCACCGAGATCAGTGTCAGCTGGTCGGGGTAGGTGCACAACGCCTGCATCTTCTGGAATTCCTGCCTGTTCTGAAAGATACACACTGGCACTTTTCCCCCCGACCGCACCATCAGAATCAGGGAGGTGGACGTGCCCATCATGATCCTGAGAGATGCAGCTTACCCCTCAATCCCCTGGCTCATGAAGCCCTATGCGTAGGTGCCGCATAATAGTGGAGAGTGTGTTCAGCCATTTAAAGGGGAGTTTCAGGAGTCTCCTCACCTGCCTGGACCTCCGTGATCGTAATATCCCCTTTGTGGCAGCGGTCTGCTGTGTGCTCCTCAACCTTCGCAAAGGCCAGGGGGAGACTTTTCTTATAGGGTGGGGGGCCGAGGCTGAATGGTTGTCCAGGGAATACGAGCAGCTGGAAACCAGCATCGTAAGGAGAGCACATTAAGGGGGTGTCCTCATCAGAGAGGGTTTGCATGATAGTTTTGTCCAAGGCCATTTGTGAGACTTTCCCCTATGGCTCTCCTTACGGGGCCCCTCATTCCCTCTTTTTTGGGGGGCTTATACAATAGACAGAGTCCGGAGAAAGATCCTGGAATCGGGGAGGGGAAAAAAGTGGGGAAGGAAGGTTCAGGGATGGGCATGGGACTGGCAACTGCCTCTGGTTTGTCAAGAGACTTTGGCTGCCCAAGAGGTCCCGCCGTCACATGTTCTGGAGCCCCGGGGACCATCGGAGGGACTAGAAGGGGAAGCCATGGGGGAGAGGAGATGGCTGATGGCCTGCTCCATGCAGGAGGCCATTCACTCCGTCACTGAGGTGAGGGAGAAGCACATGCCCTCATGATGACATCCCAGCTGGTCCCAGGTGGCCTTCCTCTGCTCCCGGTCACTGACCCGCTCCCAGCACTCAATGTCACCTTGAGAATGAAATGTGCTCATCCCAGGGAAACGTGGAATTAAACTGTTGCTGCAAAAGGGTATGTCTACACTACAGAGTTCTGTTGGAAAAACAGCCGTTCTTTCCGGCAAAACTTGCAGAACGACCACACTGCAATTGTGTTCTGAAGAAAGAAAATCGAAAGAACAGAGGGGTTTTTCCAGCGTTGGTAATCCTCTTTTTATGAGGAAGAAGCCTTTTTCTGAAAAGGCGTGTGTGGATGGGGAGGAGGCTTTTTTTTTTTTTTCAGAAGAAGAGTCCTCCAGGAAATAGCACAGGTGTCCTGGTGGCCACTCCATACAAAGTAATCAGGACTCTATAGTTTCTATCTCCTGGCCCCTCTTAAAGCTGCAGGCACCTTGGACAAGCTTTGTGGCAGGAAGCTGGCCTGAGAGCAGCACCTCATGGCGCAGCTTTCCCTACCACAGGCTTTGCCAGCCATGGCAGAGTCTAAAGACCTCCGAGACCCCTCTGGCCCTTACAGGGAGCTCCACAAGGGCTCCCAGGACCCAGTCTGGGGCACAGAAAAAAAAGAGCACTCTCCTGGTCCGGACCAGAGAACCTGTCCCTCCCCGAGCTATGGGGCAAGTAGGAAACATTGTAGGATCTCTAGGCCAAGCACCACAACATGGACATATATGAGCACATTGCTAAGTCCTTTGCAGAGCATGGACACCCACACAACTTTGGAATAGGTCCGGAGTGAGGTCAATAAGCTCCACCAGGGAAATGTCCAGGCCAGAGAGCACAGCTTGTGCTCAGGGGCAGACCCCACACCTGCCCCTATTACAAGGCACTCCACCAGATCATGGGGTGTAGGGAAATGACTTCCCCACCCATCCTCATGGACACTGGACAGGAGACCCTCATTATCGCCTGGCCAAAGATCTCAGAGGAGGACCAGGGACAGCCAGAGGTGGAGAAGGAGGAGTGCAGGCATGCCCATGTGCAGTGTCAGAAAAAGGTGCTTAAGCTACACAGGCTGAGCAGAGACCATAAAAATAGGTGAGTGAATGCAGAGGTGATGGAACAGCACCCCCCACTGATGGCCATGGATGGCAAAAATTCAAAGAAGGAGCACTTATCGCAGGCAGGACCAAACTCCTGAGCTAGTACAGCTGGAGGAAATGGTGGGTGTAAGAGACAAGAGGTTTTTGTCTTACTTCCCCCTCTGGCTGGATCACTGTGCTGAGCACTGCCAGTCCATACTATACAGTAATAGTCAGCCTCATCCTCTGCCTGCACACCAGTGATGGTCAGGGCAGCGTCGTTACTGGATATGGCCCCAGAGAACCGGGCAGGGATCCCGGAGGGTCTGCTATTGGTGCTGTATATAAGCTGCCGAGGAGCTGAACCAGGTTTCTGCTGGAACCAGCCAGGATAGTTGCCGGTGGTGATGGCTCCAGTGCTCAGGCTGCAGGACAGCGTGACGGCCCCTCCTGGGGTCACCGACATCGAGGGCTCCTGAGTCACCACAGGCTGTGACCTGACCCCTGAAAGCAACGGTACAAACAAACTCAGCACAAGGACTCCGGCTCCTCACACACAAACCTCCTCACCTGCAGGTGGCCTCCATGTTCTGTCAGTGCAGCCAACAACCCCCTCACCTGAGCAGTAAGCGAGCAGGGCGAGGAGCAGGGGGGCCCAGGCCATGGTGGATCCAAACTAACTCGGCTTCCTGAGGCAGATCTGTGGCTGGGACCCTCCGATTGTCTCTTAAACCCCCAGCACTGAAGACCAGCCCCTTCATGCAAATCTGTCTCCTTGTTAAAGCTGAGGCCTGCAGGTTGGCTGCGTGGAATCACTCTATAAAGTCCCATGGGACACAAGTTACAAAGGCCCCTCTGCTGCATCATTTGCTCCAAGGAAACCAATGTGATCACAGTGCACAGAGCTCCGACCAGGACACCTGCAGTCACCCATTTACCAACACAGCACACATGGATTATGATGGAATGTCATTGACCCCCGAAATCCCTGGAATCCCTGCACACACCCACTGGCACTGAATGAGCAGGGAGAGCTTATGATCCCAGTAACTCTGGGGTCAGCTGTCACCTCCCTCCTTCACGTCTCTGGTGGGATGCCTTGGACTGGCTGGTTCAGACTCAAGGGCACAGGACACAGGGGGACGTAACTGGAGCTGGGATGGAAACAGGGAAATTGTTGGAAAAGCTCCCACTGGGAGCACGTGTTCCTGCTCTGATCTCTGCTCAGACACATCAGCAGAGGGGCGGGTCAATGTCATCTCCAGAACGAAACATGCTCATTACAGGGGAATGTGGAATTAAACTGTTGCTGTATCTGTAGCGGGAGAAAGGAGGGATGCTGGGGACCACGTAGAGGTGCAGGGGAGAGCTGGGGCTGGTTTCATTCCATTTTAAATGGGAGATTTCTTTGAAGATAAACTGTACCCAGCTCTTGTCAGCCTTTGGCTTCTCTGGCCTGGATACTGGACATTGCAGACGAATAGCGCTCCCCTGGTGGAAAAGGTCATTCACAGCAATTCCCAGCAGGCCCTCTAAGCTGAAGAACTTACTGCTTTACAAGAATTGTCTCTCACCCCAACTGTGCCTTGTAACCAGGATCTCTATTGCCCTGAGATCTGGGCTCCTGGTAATTCTTAACCATCCTTGAGGAGCATTGGCCTGGCATTCAGAGGCTGACAACTGTGCTTTTGAATGGGAAGAAGGGAAATTCTGCCAGATTCCTCAGTGATCAGCCAGTGAAACCAAAAGGGTGAGCTTCTTGAGACAAATGTGTCTGTGGTTGGGACCCTACAATTCTCTGTAAAACACCCAGTGCTAGAGAATGGTTCCATCATGCAGATCTGCTCCCTGTTCATTCGCTGTACATATTTTAAAAGTTTAACTTCTGGATTTTAACAAGTACAGAGAGACTGATGTGTCAAACTAAAGTTCCAGCTTATCCTTTATTTTAAATGAGATATATAAAAATAACCCTCAAAATTGCACATTTTGCATTTTTTTCAAGTTCAACGGCAAAGAAAAATGTGGCAGAATTTCCACATGATGTTGTGGAGACACTGCCCACTTGTGGGCTCTCAGGAGGGTTCTTGGGGAACTTATATTTGGTCCTTTCAAATCCCTATCAAACTACAGCAGCTGCAGGATCACAATTCTCTAAGTTATAGCCAGGAAACCTGTCATCGTGTAAGACTACTCCCACAACTCCAGAGCACTCACTGCCACACCAGCCTTGGCAAAGAGGGTTATTTTCCATAGCAGAAGTTAAAACACATGGAGAAACGTTCCCTCCTTGTGGGCTTCAAAGCCTCCCTTCCCAGGGTCTCTGGCTCTCCTCTTCCTAGAAGTTTGCACATTTCAGTCAGGTCTGCTCCCTTCCAGGAGCCAGGAGTCCAGGCCCCACCACAAGTGCTAATTCTACTCGAGAGTGGTTTCTCTCTCCCAAGCTCATCCAGGCTCCATCACTTACTCACTACCAACCCTTCATAGCCCTAGCTGGAGCCCAGACCCCTTTAACTGGCTAGATTGGCACCACCTGCTCTGCTCCAGGAGCCCTGGGCTTAGTCTACCCACAGAAACCAGCTACCCTGGACAGAGCCCAAATCAAGTCACCGGAGGAAAAAGTTGGGCCTAGTTCATAGCTGTTTGGTTGCAGGATGGTGGCGATGGCCCTGAAGGAGGAATGCAGCTGTCTCTTCCTCTTACATGTAGAGATGCTCATAGTAAGTAGGGGGGAGCTCACGTGAGCGCTCTCTGTGCATGAAAAGCAGCGGGATGGAGCAAGTGATTGCCTTCAAAGTCAAACCTGCTATATGTGCTGGAGAAAAACTTCTCCCTTTAGCACATTCTGCTTCCACTCACAGCACAAGAGCAGGGCAACAGAACCAGCCACTGTCCATCCAATTCCTTCGCACAGTGAAATTCTCCCATCCACACCAGCGACACACAGAGTAGTGGGCCAACACCACCATCTAAACACCAACATGAGAATAACAGTGATACTCACTTTATTAGTAATGCTCAGTGGAATCTTTTAGAACACAGATAGAGGGGACAGGGAAAAACAGGTGATAACTGATATTCATCCATTTCCAAACCTCCCATCCTTTTACTGCTGCTAAACTCTGAAGAGAGACCTTGGGCAACTCATAGTAGTGGGTGGGAGAACGGTGGTAGATTAGGGACAACTTATCAGTACAGGCAGTCAGCCCTGCTGTGATTTACCCTGTTCGCTAATTGTCTCTGGGACCCAGCTCTGTGTTTATTTGGGAGATCCAACATTGTTCATGGAAGAGAAAGTCCATCACAAGAAATCAGAGCAGACAAGGTTTTGGTCAATATGAGGGTGAAATGACACGAGCGAATAGCATTTCCTCGGCACAGACTGATTCTTGTTAATTAAATTGCAACACCTCCTTGTTACTGATCAGTGAGGGAGAGAGTAGTTCCTGACTGTTTAGGCTTTGGGAAGAGAGATCTGGACTGTTGAGGTCAGGAGAGTGAGCTGTCTATGCCACTTGCAGAGGCCAAGTAAGGAAGCTGCATCTAAAAGCTGCTTTGCCCCTCTGCAAAAGCTGTGAAGCGAGAGCAGGAGCAGACGTCTCCTCTAAGACTGTGGGAAGCTGGAACTCTCTGTGACCAATCATCAGCTGGTTTATTGAAAGTAAAATGCAAAGTTCTGCAGAGAATGTGGGATCCAGCAGAGCGAGGCTGAAGAAGGGAGGATTTTTGTCTCAGTTCCCCCTCTGACTGTGTCGTGGTGAGTTACCCATAGCTGCTACCAATGCTGTAATCTGCACCACAGTAGGAAGTGGCCTTGTCCTCTGGCTGGACATTGGTGATGGTTAAATAGTGAATGGCTCCGGAGTCGGAAATAGTGAATCGATCTGGGACCCCTTCTCCTTTGGTGCCGGAAGTGTACCAAAGGAACTTAGGGGCCTGGCCATCCCTTTGTTGATATCATCTAACAAGATAACTGCTGTGCTGACTGCTCAAGGTGCAGGAGAACTTCACAGTGTTTCCCAGGGACACTGAGTCTGAAGGCGGCTGAGTCAGCGTGGGCTGGGAGCTGGCCCCTGGAACAAGGACAGGAATTAAACAATTATCACATCCTGACTGAACACAGAAAGATAATCAAGAAAGTGGAAATGAATGAGGGAAAGACCCAAAAAAGAGCTTCCGGAAGCACAGTGTGTATTAATCCCCCACCCTCTGAGCACCTGAGCAGTAGGTGAGCAGTGCAAGGAGCAGAGAAGCCCAGGCCATGGTGGATCCAGACGAGCTTGGCTTCCTGAGGCAAATGGGTCTGTGCCTGGCACCCTCTGATTCTCCTTTAAATCCCTACCACTGGAGAACCGCCCCTCATGCAAATGTACTGCCTGCTCATTGGCTGCTTCCTGGCACCTCCCCCCTCCAGTCTATGAGAGGAACAAGAGGCTGTTAAAAGGGCACTTGCATTTGGTGTTGTGAGCCAGATAAATATGTAAGTAGCTGGAGTCAGAAAGAGATTTATTTTCTTCCTGGAACATTGCGGAGAGCTTCCCAACCATTTGCAAAGAAACAATTTGTCGTGCAGCCTGCAGAGTGCTTGCTGGGCACTGTGATGAGTCATTGTCGCAGTAGAAGGGCTTCTGTACACTGGCACTTTTTTGCCTCCACAACCTGCCTTTTGATGACAAAATAACTAGTGTATTTTCACTACAATGTGACATTTGTTTGGAAAAGCACCCAGTTTTAGGGTGGAATACCTTCCACCTCTGCAAGAGACTTTTGTTTTTTCCCCTCCCTTTATTGTTGACAAAGAGCCAGTGTGGACTCTTCTGGTTTTTTTTTTTTAAATAGAACTGGCTTCCTCGAATATCCCACATTGCCTGCCCTGATAGCTCTGCTCAGTATTTTATGATTTCTGCTGCCCTGAAGGCATGCACCCCTCCC
The DNA here is from genome assembly GCA_032595735.1 of Pelochelys cantorii. Taxonomy (NCBI): domain Eukaryota; kingdom Metazoa; phylum Chordata; order Testudines; family Trionychidae; genus Pelochelys; species Pelochelys cantorii. The sequence goes on along the minus strand of CM064342.1, from coordinate 11,791,891 downwards.
CTTTCCAAACTCCAAGAAGCATCTAACCAATCACTGGGATGCTTCTGTTCTTCCCCACACTTGGAACACAGTGGCAGGCAGACTGCTGCTGCAGGAGGAGGGGGACAGATGCTGTGCTGCTTTCCCATTCCTTAGCAGGGAGAGCTCACAGAGCTACCAGAGAATTCCAAGAAACTCAGGGATCAGCTCTGCTTTTCCACAACACTGCACTGCAGGATGCCAACCCACATTGCTTTGCTTTAGCTATTCACAGGGTGCTGGCCATGTGGCCATGATATGTCAAAAATGGGAGCAGAAAAAACAGTTTGGCCGGTTTTCACTTTTGGCAACTTTTGCATGTCAACAGCACTTTCATTGCCAAACCTTCCCTAAGTGATCATTGCCAAAGAATACTGAATAAGTCCCAATCCAGGAGCCATTGAACTTAAGGTCAAAGCTCTCCCCGGTACAATGATGCAAGATCAGATTCACTGTCAGCATTTTAATGATGCTTCTTTAATTTTAATGTTAATACGCTCAAAACCAGAAGAAGTAGTGTGAAGCTGAGACAAGAGCAGTGCATTCAAGCAGTGTCAGTTCCTTTCATTGGAGGGAAGCGGGGTCATTTTCCATCATGATCGTCACTTTTGTAAGTCTAAAACTCCCATGTTGCTGGGATGTAATTGGCCCCATTGAGCACTCTGACTCCTTCACCAAAAAACTGAACCCCAGAGCATACGTAGCAGTGTCCTGTTTGTCCGTGCGCTTCCTGCTCTGTGTTAATAGCCCTCTTGATTAGCAAATCTCCCATGGATTTTACACCAGGGGGTTCCACTAGAGGAATTACCTTGTGGTTTGGCAAGGTGGGAAACAAGTGTTCTGATACCTGAGGCAGGCATAGACGCAACAGCCCTGCTCTGAGCAAATTTGAGAGTAAATGTGTGCAGAACAGATGACACCGCATGGTCCATTCAGTTGATCGCTGATATATTTCCCCTGTGTATTTCCCAGGACAATAGAAAGGAGGGGGGCAGGCCTAAGTATTTGTTCAGAACAAACTCTGGTCCCCCGGAGACAGTCTAAACAGAAATAGAGCCTCATCACCAATTCACAGCATAAAATGTTAAAATCTCCTGAATGATACTGAAGTGATTTTTTTTTAAATTTGCACATTCTGTTGTTTCACAGTTTGAATGTGCTGCAAAGAACTGTCCATTCCATGTTTTTGTTGTCTTCACTTTAGAAAACCCAAGGCACCTGAAAGAGGCAATTAACCGGAAAATACGGAAAAAAACAACAAAGAGTCCTGTGGTGTCTTATAGTCTAAGAGATTTATTTGGGCTTAAGTCTATGCCCAAAGAAATCTCTTAGTCTATGGTGCCACAGGACTCTTCGTTGTTTTGTCAGATACAGACTAACAGAACTACCCTGATGTGACTGGAAAATATGGTTTGTTCAGTTTGGGTGTTTGTATGTGTTGCATACAAAGCTTGGAATGGTGCTTTCAGAACAAATCAAAAGCAAACTAAAGAAATAATCTGGGTGAGTGCTGCTGAGTTTCCGTTGCTTACTGGAGTGCCACCTTTCTGTGAGAGTGATACCCCGAGAAACCTTCATTAGACAAAGGACAAAATTACAAGAAACTAGTGGAGTTTCTGGTTTAAAACAAAACAACTTAAAATGGCATTTAAAATGGACTCTTCCAATGAGTAACCAGAGGTGGAGAGTAACTAAGTAGAAATTCTTTGTTACACTACTCAAGTACACTTTTTCAGTATTTGTACTTTACTCAAGTAATTTATTTTTGTGATACTTTGACTTTTACTGAAGTTGTTTTTTTATAAAATATCATACTTTTTACTCCACTATTATTTCTGGAATCGCTTAGTTACTCACTACATTCATCATTCTGATTTGCCTAAGCACAGCTTCCTGTGCAAGCACCCAGTCATCCAAAAAACAAAAAACAAACCCAAGCAACGCTGCACAATGACCCTGCCAACAATGAAGCCTTTTAATAGCCCATTAACACCTTTTCATTCAAAAATAGTATGCAGGCACTGCCAGCCTGAGACCTGAGCAACCAGGGCGGCTGCCCAGGGGGATGTGCTGAGGGGGGGCATTTGAATAGTCTCATGTGACCTTACCTGGGGTCAGCCAGTTAAATAGGAGGGAAACCCAGCAGCCTCCTCAGCCAAAGTCAGGGATGACACAGGCACCTCCTTTTGTCAGGTAAATCCTCTGCACTGGTGGGAGCAGCAACAGGGTGGATGCCCAGGGCAGGAGCTCCCCATTCTCCCTGGGACAGACGGCCCCCTGTAGAAGCCCTGTGGTGAGAGGGTGGGGCAGGTTGTGCTGGAAGAGGCTCGGGGTGGGCAGCTGAGTTTGGTGGGGATTGAAGAATTGTGTACGTGTGCACAGATTCCCTCTGTGTGCTGGCTGGTTGGGATTTGGAGCAATCCTGCTATTTGGATGTGTGCTAGTGTGGAGCAGCAGCTTTCTGTGTGTCATATCTGAGGGAAAATATTTAATCCAGGGCTGGGGAACCTTTTTTGGGTCCGGGGCCACTGACCCACAGAAAAATCAGTCAGGGGCCACACACAAGTGAGAAGGGGGGGAAAAACCTAGAACCCTCACTGATATGGCCCCCAGCTGAGAAGAAGAAAAACAGGCTAGTAGATTTTGTGTGCTCCAGCCTCATGGGAGGATGTCAGGAAGTTGGCGCACCGGCATAGAGGGGGAAGCCCTGAGCTTCAGGATCCAGATCCAGTGTGTGGGGGAGAAGCAGCACAGTACCACATGCTGCTGCTTATCCTTCCCCTGGCTGGGGCAACGCGGTGCTGGAAACTGCTCATGAGAGAGTTTCTCCGCTGCTCCCATTGGCCAGATTTCGAGGCTATATCAGTAAGAGGTTTTGTTGTTTTTTGGGGGGTGTTGTCTCTCACTTGTGTGACCCCCCCTGATTTTTCCATAGGTCAGTGGCTCCCGACCCAAAAATGGTTTCCCACCCCGATCTACAGTTTTTCAGAAGGAGCATCTTCTTCATCAACAGCTATTGTTGTTTCACATACACAAGTATATTTGCGTATATATAAATGCACATTGTGTGTATGAAAAATAATGGTGCCTTATGATAACTCGGGTGGTTAACCATGGATTTCCACAGGACGGCTACTTTTTACTTCTGTATATTTGAATACAATTAAGATGTGATACTCTTGTACTTTTACTCAAGCAGTTTTCCAGAAGGATACTTTGACTTTTACTTAGTTACATTTTTTTCAAGTAGCAGTACTTTTCGGGGTACTTTATTCACCACTGTGAGTAACAGCACTGGAGAATTGCCGGCGATCCCTGTCAATGTGACAAAAACAGCACTGCTAGGTGAGGCAGCTGACACACTGGCGAGTGATCTCTGTGCATGAGGAGCAGAGGCCTGGAGCCAGTGAGTGTCTTCGGGGTGAAACCCACCATGTGTGCAGGAGCAAAACTTCCTTTTCTCTGCATGGTCTCCTCCTTCTGTTCACAGCAGATGCACAGAGAGCACAGAGTCACCCTGCAGTTATATAATTCCACACACACCGGAAACCTGCTCACCCGCACCTGCTGCGCATGGTATAACAGACAGACACTGCCACCCAGAGGTCAAAATCAGACAGGACATGCCTTATTGGATGCAGCTGTTGAACCCATGTTGGGCTCGGGATATTAGAGAGTCAAGGTGGGTGAGACATATTTTATTGGACCAGCTTCTGTTGGGGCTTGTCTACAGTATTTCAATACACTACACAGTATTTCAATAGTGGTTGCACAAGTACAGAGGTTAAAATAATCTCTCTATTCCTACTTACTACTGTGTCCAGTTCTGGTGCCCAAAATTCATAGAGGATATCCATAAACTAGAGCAGTGATCACCAACCATAGATCAGGATCTACTGGTAGATCTTGGAGACTGACGGGTGATCCTGACTGGTTTGGCTGGGAGGCTATCAAGTGCCAGCACTTCAGCTGCCCCTCCCCACACTGCCCTGCTGCTCCTGCCCAGAGGCTCAGAGCTGCCCCCTGAAAACCTCCTGCTTGTTGTGCGGGGTGAGGGAGACAGAGGCAGGAGGGTACTGATGTCACTCTGTTCCCCTCTCCTGTACCCCATCTTCACAGAGTTAGGAGGGTGGGGCCTTGGCGAATGGGTGGGGCAGAGGCAGGGGCAGGGCCTCGAACAAGCGGTGGGGCGGGGCAGGGGTATTTGGGGTTGAGGTAGCTCCTGGACTGACTTCAATTCAAAAAGGGATCTTGTGCTTAAAAAGGTTGGAGACCACTGAACTAGAGACAGTTCAGGGAAGCAGGGCCATCTTTATCCATACACAGAATGCGTAGTTTAGTAGAGCACCTGAAAATCTGGGACATCCCTGAGTTTTAATATTCCCCCACCTGCCTCTTCCTATCCCTCTTCTGTGGCTCTGCTTCTTCTAGAGAGGATCTGGTTAGCTTAAAAGTGAAAGAGCCTGCCAGAGCTATTAGCAGAACATCAAACCTGTGAATGAGCCATTCACATGGTAATGAAGCCACTTAATAGACATTTGCCAATCTCTGGTATATCCTGTCAGTTTCTGGCTATGGGACCTTAGTTTAAAATTTGCTTTAAAACTATTTTATTAGGGTATATTTACACCAGCCATGGCCAACCCACGGCTCGTGAGCCACATGCAGCTCTTGCCCCCCAAAAGTGCAGCTCAAGAAGCCACTGCTGTGGTCCCCCCGCAATGGCCCCCGCAATGGCCCCCGCCCCCCGCTGGTTCCCCCCTGGCCTCTGGCTTCCCTGTGCTTACGGGGTCGGTCGGAGCTGAGGGATTTTAAAAATGGCGCCCAAGATGGCAGCCGTCTTAAAGGGGCAGCCTCCTTTTTTAAAAAAAAAATTTCTTTGTTTTGCTCAACATTTCTGTTCTGGGTTTGTTTGTTTGTTTGTTTGTTTTTGATTGACAATTCTGGTGCGGCTCTTCACATTTTCTCCACCGCTGTTTTAGCTTTCTTTGTTAAATGGGTTGGCCACCCCTGGTCTACACAATGCACTTATTTCAGAATAAGCAATTTCAGAATAATAATTCCCAAAATAGCTATTTTGAAATAGCAGGTCCATACTACAAACACCCATCTAAATTACACAAAGCTATATCAAAATAGGGCATCCACACTGATTGGAGGCAGAATCACATTTAAAGCCCCCTGGAAGCACTCCAGACAGGGCATCAGGACAGCGGCCACTTCCTGGAGCTGCTGCCTGAGGCTATCTGAGGCTCAGGTGCTTAAAGGAGCTATCCTTCACAGCCATGTATCAGGCTCTTCACCTTTGCCTACCTCCTCGAGGGACAGCAAACACAACACTGTGTGCTCTGGTTGCTTTTGTAGATGCCACAGCACTCTAGCCATGGAGCCAGAGCCAGGAAGGGGGAAGAATGTGGAGGTGGGGGAAGGAGGGGCTCAGAGATGGGGTTGGGACTAGTGTCTCCCTCGGGTGGTCCCACCGCCTCATGTGCAGGGCCCTTGGTGGCCAAAGGGGGGTTGGGGGAGAAGCTGGAGGAGCAGGGGCAGGGGTGGGGACAGGAGCAGGAGCGGGTGTGGGGGGCGGGATTGGGAAGGAGCGGGTGTTGGGGGGGAGGCTGCTGGGCCACACTATTGCGACAACCAGGCAGTTGACACTGGCAGTGTATGCCACACACATGCTGCAGTTCTGTTGGGACACTTCCTTCCAGATGGTGCAGCGCAGCTCCAAGTCAGCGTCCCACCTCTTCTCCTGCCACTTCAGGCACCGCTGCAGGACACGCAGGCAGGCGATGTGTTCCTGCTCCAGGTTCCTGCCGGTCATTGGTGCTGGCAGCTCTCGCAGGGTTAGGAGGATGGCATAGGAGATGGTGGACATGCTTCACTCACAGCCGGTCCAGCTGTGAAGAAAAGAGACAAGGGCAGTCATCCCAGGAGACACTGTGCATGAAGCTGAGCCCTCATCTCTGAGCCAACACTATCAGGTCTCGGTACAAATGAAAGTGATGTGCTTTGAGCAAGGTCATCTGTGGCCTGGACAGCAGGGACTGTACTGCAGGAGCACAAATGTCCCAGGGAAGTGTAAGAAGAAGTGTATTAGCTCCCTTCTGTTTACCCTCATTGCACGGTAGCCTCCAAGGCAGTAACAATCGTCAGGAGCTTTGCCAGAATTTAGTGTCTCGTAATAAAATGAGCATTCCTCAGTGGGGGCATGCTAAGGAGTTCAGCTTTCTACTCTGTTTCTCCAATGCCAGCACCTCTCAGAGCTGCCTGAGTGGAAAGATGCAGCTGGCTGAGCAATATGGGTGGGGACGCTGAGTCCATGGGCAAGGTGGGGAGGCCTTGGGTCTGTGCTCCCAGAAGGGATGGGGCCTCAGGAAGAAGGAATGGGGACGGGGCATCAAGTGCACTACATTGCCCCACCCACAGCCCTCAGTGCCATCCAGAATGACTGTGGGGTGTTCCAGTGGTGATTTAAAGGGCCCAGGGCTCTGGGCGTTGCCGCTGTCGCAGTAGTGGTGGCTGGAGCTCTTGGCCCTTTTGAATCACTGGATCAGTTGCCCCCATTATCTCCCCCTGTTAGTTCCTGGCAGTGGCCCAAGCCCTGGGCCCTTTAAATTGCTGCTGGAGCCATGCACGGTGCATTCGCAGCAGGACATTAGATGAAGACAGTCAGTGGAGGTTTTTGTCTCAGTTCCCCATTTGAGTGCACCATTGTGGAATAGCCACACCGTCGTACCATATGGCACAGTAATAATCAGCCTCATCCTCTGCATGGACATTGGTGATGGTTAAATAAGCAACATTGCCAGATCTGGAACCAGTGAATCGGTCTGGGACTCCAACACCTCTGCTGCTGGTGCGACGCAAGACAAAGCGAGGGGCTTGGCCAGATCCCTGTTGGTACCAATCCAGATTGTCTCTGCGAGAGCTGTAGCCACTGCTGATGGTACAGGACAGTTTGGCTGTTTGTCCTGGTGACACAGACGCTGAGGAGGGCTGAGTCAGAACTGGCTGAGAACAGGCACCTACACAAGAATAAACATGAATATATAACTAGCAGTTACACAGGCTCATGATGGGGATGTTCAAAGGAGGGCAAGAGATTTGGCTGCACAAGATTAATCCCCAAGAATACTTTGAAAACCTCAGCAGTGATCTGCTGCCTTCCAAAAAAACATTTAATTGCTCTGAATTAACAACATCATAATCACAGTCTCTGATCAAAGTTTTGTGACAAGTCAACCCTCCCAGCTCACCCGAGCAGTAGGTGAGCAGTGTGAGGAGCAGGCAGGCCCAGGCCATAGTGGATCCAGATGAGTTTGGCTTCCTGAAGCGAAGGAAGCTCTGCCTGGAACCCGCGGATTCTCTCTTAAATCCCCAGCACTGGAGAATGGCCCCTTCATGCAAATCTGCTCCCTGCTCGCTGGCTGCAGTAGCATTTCAGAGTTCCCCGTCCCTCCCCCTCTGCTGAGGAAGGCAGAAACTCTGAAATGGTATCTGTGCTGTCAGAGGTACTCAAAACCAGAGAGGATGGAAAAGGAGTATCATTTGCTTTTTTGGAATGAAACCTTCATATACCTACTATGAATTCCCTGGCTAGCACACAGGACAGAGCAGCATGAATTCCACTCTGTAGCACTGGGGAGAATAAATAACTTCCTAGCTTCACAAGAAAGCTCTGTGCAGGGAAGGCTTCATAGCTTCCTCTCCTGTAGTCCCTAAAGTATACAGTCTTCTTCCACTATCAAGACTCTACAGCTGCAGCAGGAAGCGGTGGCTATATTCAACTCTTGATTGCCCACATGGAACCCCACTGAAGCACAGCTATAAGCAAGAGCAGGCTTTGGACCATTGTTACCAATTTGAAATGGACACTAATGCAGGCAAAAAGCAAGCCGTTTACAGGGCCCCTGCTTTTTAAAACAAGAGGTGGGGGGTTGGAAGCTTGTGGACAGTGGGATGCATGGACATCAGGGTGCTGATTCTGCAAGGCACTATGTACCCTCTGCTCTGAGCAGCTCAGATCCCTACAGGGTCAGGAGCTAAGTGGCCAGGTACAAATGTATTCCTTGCAGGGCCAAATTCCAGTGTGGAAGTTCCATCTCAGCATACGCCCTGATCCCAGGAATCTGATATGCTCCTGTTAATGGTGGGTTGATTGTGAGGGGGATATAAGAGAGAAAGAACAAATTTGGAAAATATGTAAAGAATGAGAACCTGCATATACACACTGGACACAAGGAGAACACACAGGATTAATTCTCTGAAATTCCTACCGGTGAATTAGGCTCATTTTTTATTATGGGCTTCACACCCTGGATCCTAAATAGGGCAAGTGTTTATGCCCCTCCCTGTCAGCTAACACCATAGGAGATTTGCTAATAATCTCACTAACAGTGTCCTATGTACATCATTGTTGGGCAAGGAAAGGTGTGTGCACATGTGTGTGTTTTCTCTGGCCATAATACACAGAGTCAGGAAAGCCAACAGCCTCCACAGGCCCCAAAGCAAGATGGGGGTGGGTCCTGGCTCCGTGCACCCAGAAGGGATGGGGCCTCAGATGGAAAAGGCAGGGCCGGGGGCAGCCAGCCTGTGCACCATCTGGAACGTGGCATGCTCCACCCCGCCCCCCCCCCCCCCCCCGAGAGCTGCCTGGAGTGCAGCGCACCATTCCCCCCAGCCCTCACTGCCACAAAGAGTACCAATTTAAAGAAGCAGCAGCAGCGACCAGGAGCCCTGGGCCTCTTTGAATTTCTGGGCCCTGGGGCAACTACCCGCTTTAATCCCTGCACAGAGTGGCCTGGATCCAATGAACCTGGCCAAACCTACCATGGCCGTTTTTCCGACAAAACCTGAGTTACGTCCACACTGCTATTGTATTCTTCCAAAAGTAAATTGAAAGAACGGGGACGGGGGGAGGGGGGCGTTTCCAGCGGTAGTAATCCTCTTTCTACAAGGAAGAAGCCTTTTTCCAAAACAGCTCTTTCGGAAAAAGGCGTGTGTGGATGGGGAAGAGGGTGTTCTTTTGGAAGAAGAGAAAAGAGGAAAAAGCACAGGTGCCCTGGTAGTCACTCTGTCCATAGTAATCCCATCTTAAATGCGAGAGAGCATCCATTCAGTGTGGACACTATCTTTCAAAAAAGATCGCTTTTTCAATGTGCTTTTGTAGTGTGGATGCTCTCTTCCGGAAGAAGTTTTTTCAGAAGATCTCTTCCTGAAAAGCATCTTCCGAAAGAAGCCTGCAGCCTAGACGTAGCCTCAGATACAGGCTACTTTGCTTCTCCACTTCCAAATGGCTTGGCGATGGTGAGACACAATTGCCGCTTTCTGAAGAGTCACCCCGGCTTTAAATGGCTATTTAATGTGCTTAGTAATTATTAACACCCTCTTGTCTATATTTTTTTAGAGACATTTATAAGAAAGATGTTACCTGCTCTATTCATGTGCACAAACACAGCTCATTCCAGAAAATTCCTTTCCTCTCCCACCATTGTCCTCCTTTCCTTTGGGTTTAGAGACTGTAGAGGCTGTGTTTACACTGGTGCAATCTTGCGCAAAAGCAGCCGCTCTTGCGCAAAAACTTGCTGCCTGTCTACACTAGCTGCATGTTCTTGCTCAAGTACACTGATGTTCTAATGTATGAAATCAGGGCTTCTTGCGCCAGAACTCTGATGCTCCCGCTCAGGAATAAGCCCTTTTGTGCAACTGTTCTTGTGCAAGAGGTCAGTGTAGACAGGCAACATGAATTTCTTGCACAAGAAAGCCCTATGGTTAAAATGGCCATCAGAGCTTTCTTGTGCAAGAGAGCGTCTACACTGGCGTGGATGCTCTGGCGCAAAAGCACGTCTCTTGCGCAAAAGCACATGCCAGTGTAGACGCTCTCTTCTGGAAGAGTTTTTGCACAAGAACTCTTCCGCAAAAGAGTTCTTGCGCAAGAAGCTGCCAGTGTAGACGTAATCCAGCTGAAAGGCTTAGGACTAACCAAGCTGTGTAAAAGGCATGCAGGCCCCAGCAGAGCACAGAGCACAGAAAGACAGGTTTTGTTCTCAGTTCCGCATTTGAATGTATCCCTGGGGGGTTACCCATAGCTACTACCACAGCTGGGGATGTACACCACAGTAATGAGTGGTCTCATCCCCTGCAGCGATGGTTAAATAGCAAATGGCACCAGAGCTGAAAACAGTGAATTGGTCTGGGACCCTGTCTCCTTTGGTGCTCGGAGTGCACCAAAGAAACTGGAGGGTCTGGACATCTCTTTGTTGATACCAGGAAATGATCTAGCTCAGTGGTTCCCAAACTTTTCAGCATCATGCCCCCTTTTTGATTTTTGAGAAACCCTCACGTCCCGCCCCCCCCCCCCAAAAAAAATAGCAGCAAAACTTGGAGTGGGAGTGACGGGGGTGTGTAGCTGGGTCGCCTCGCACTCCCCCTGGAATTTCTTCATGGCCCCCAGGAGGGCATCTCCCCCAGTTTGGGAACTCATGATCTAGCAACTTCTGGGATGACTGCCCATGTGCAGGAGAGTTTCACAGCATTTCCCAGGGACACCGGTTGGGCCCGAGTCAACACGGGCTACAAGCTGACACTTGGCCTAAGGACCTGAATTAATCAGTCATGCTTAATTCTCTGTTTTGGTCGCATGCAGAAATAGAGTCAAGGAAAAAGAAACTGAAAATGAATGAAAAGAAAAACAGAATAAAGTGAGTAATTGAAACGGGTTGTGTGTAAATCCGCATCTTCATCACACCCGAGCAGTAGGTGAGCAGGGTGAGGAGCAGAGAGACCCAGGCCATGGTGGATCCAGATGAGCTCAGCGTCCTGAGGCAAATGAGTCTGTGTTTGGGACCCTCCAATTCTCTTGTAAACCCTCAGAGTTGAAGAATGGCCCCTTCATGCAAATCTGCCTCCAACTGCAGTAGCATTGTCCACACACCACTTCATCCTGGAAAGGGCAGCTGCAGTTAAATGGAAGCTCTCTTCATTGAGTGATTCAAACCCAGTGAGGACAGAAAAAGGAAGTCATTCACTTTTTCTGATGGAAATCTGAGCTACTTTGGCAATTTTGCATAGAAAAGGGAAGCATGATTTCTACTCTCTAGCACTGGGGTGTCTAAATTTTCCAGCATCAGATGGAAGACCCATGCAGGGAAGTTCTTGGTAAACTGTCATTTCTTCCCCTCTGACAGCCACTATAATGTACAGCTTAGCCAGTGGCAGAATCCTGCCATTAGTGGCAACCCCACTCATAGTTCCCACTAAGGTGTGCGCCTGCATGGCCACACACAAAAAATTCTTCCACCGCCCATCTCCTCTGGAGAGTCGCACAGCAGCACTCATGTGGCAGGTGGCTGCACTGGCGGGTAGGGCCGGCTGAGACAGCATGGTAAGAGAGCTGCTGGGGTCAAGGGCCAGCATTTGCTGCGGCCACGTGGCGGGGGAGGGAGGCCTGCTCCGGTGGCCAGAGCTGCCATGTGGCAGGAGATCGGGGCCTGTTCTGGTGGCTGGGGCCAGTAATGGGACCTGCCACATGGTGGGAGGGGAGGGTGTCTGGTCCGGCAGCCGGGAACAGGACTTGCCCATGGCTGGGAAGGGTGGGGTCTGTCTGGTGGCTGGGAATGGTGTCTGCTGCATGACAGGGTGAGTTTCTGCTCCAGTGGCCAAGAATGGAATATGCCCATGGCTGGGGAGGGAGAGGTCTGTCTGGCAGCTGGAAATGGGACCTACCACATGGCAGAAGGGCAGGGTCTGCTCCAGTGGCTGGGAACGTGTGTGTGTTGATAATGTGGGTGCTACAGTGGCACACATCCAAACCAGCACACATGACCTCAGTATTGGTGCACAATCCAAAACTCACTCTGCTCGTGGATGGAAAGTCTTAAAGGGAACACTGCAGTGAGAGCAGAATATGACTGTTCATAATTTTTCCTTTGGGGAATATTGACTCTCTTCCCTTTATACTTATAAACACTGATAGTGTCTAGGATATCTAGAGATGTCCAACTTCCGGGAAGAACCCACTAGAGATGAGCAGGATCCCAGGCTTTCCTTATCCTCATTATTATCTTTATTGATACGACACATATGCTCTGTGTGTCTCAGTGTCCCTTAGAGCTCTTGGAATTGTATCAAATGCCAGCTTCATACCGATACTGAACATTAACTTCATTATCTTCCCCAGCAACTGACCCAGCCCCCTGAGACCTAACAGAGTTAGGAGCTGTCTCTTAGGATTTGAGCCCCAAAGTCTCCTTGAATTTCCTCAGCCTCCTTGTCCTTTGCATAATATTTTACACTGCTCAGTGTAGTTGATAGCATTTGTGCTGCCCAATAAGCAAAATGAGATGCACCAAACAAAAGACTCTGATGAGGTATCTTTGAATTAAGTGCTGCTGTTGGCATTGTTCACATTTCTTTTTCTTGAAGATTTTAGCAGAGCTTGCATTTTTTTTACCCTCTCCTTCTATCTCTGAGAAACCTGTAAGGAAAAGAGATCTGTTATTAAACTAATCTGAAACCACTAAGTACCATTCTCTTTCCTTGACTTGGTGGTGGTTTCTGAGCATTTTCTAATTTGTCTCTATGTGCTCCAGCCCCTAAGTACCCATGACGTCAGTGCTGATGGTTTGCCAGGGTTGCATTGGCAGTAAGGAGGGGAAAATGAGGAACTGAATGGATTTAGTTGGCTGAGGTGCTTTGACAAAGGGCACTGGTGTTGTATTAATTTAGCTGGAGTCAATTGGCTGAAAACCCTAAAGGTGTTAGCATCCTTCTGTCATTCTCCAGTGTTAAAACGGTTTCAAACCAGGTTTGGGGTTTAGCAAAGAGACTTTGCTTGGTACCATGGCAAACAAACCATTCCACATTGTTCCATCTTTTATCAATGATAGGGTACATCTACTAAATTAAAGTTTATTAAAAAAGAAAAAAGAAAGAGTATTGGTACAAGATCAATACACATACAGACTTGAGTTTAGTTCTTGATGTTCAGATACATAACAGAGATGTCATTGCAAAAAGTTTTTTTAGAATTTAGTCCATGGTTATAGTTCAAAATCCAACATCATATTCAGGGTGTTTCCAGCCAATGAGTGAGATCTCAATCCTTGTGTCTTGGGATCTCAGTTCTTATGGCTTGCAGGTTTCCCCAGGGGCATCCAAGCAGTTATGGGACAAAAAGGATCCTGTTCAAAGGACTTTATATGTCTGCAACAGGCTTTCAGCCTGGGAGAGCAGAGTAACCATCTGTCTCCCAAACATCGTTGCAATTAGCACAGGGTAATGTATGCATTAAGCAGTTCACTTACATTGTATCATGACCTTCAAAGAGACATATTAACAATAAGTCTACTTCAGTCAAGTTTCATCCTAAATGTTCATACTCCTTTCTGATCTCAAATCAAAGCCACAGTAACAAACTAGGATTATTTCTTCGCGTCGCAAGACCAGAGCAAAAAAATTCCTGTGGGATGACAGAGTGACATCAGACCATTTGCATCCTCATGCTGTCACCACAGCCTGCCTCCACCTCTGTCATCAGCCTCTTGCTGTGGCTCGGGGACATCCCATCTGGGATGCTCCAGTCCAGCTCCTGCTTCAGGCCCCAAGGGGTTTCACTACTGGGGAGAAGCTGAAGGGGCTGGGTCCCCTCTGCCATCTGAGCCCGACCACCCCCCATCAGGCTGCACCAGGTCCCTTCCGCCATCCAAGCCCAATCCCTCCCCCACAGGCCGCGCCACTTCCCCTCCACCATCCCAGCCCAACCCCCCAACCACCCTGGGCCACTTTGCATCCCCTCTGCCATCTGAGCCTCATCACCCTCCACCAGGCCATATCAGGTCCAACTCCCCCCCCGCCCCCAGCCACACCACAACTCCTCCACCATCCAAGCCAACACCCCCTGGCCACCCTGTGTTCCCTCTGCCATCTGAGCCTGACACACACACCCCGGCCATACCAGGTCCCCTCTGCCATCCAAGCCCAACTGCCCCCTCAATCTGCCCTACATCCCCTCCACCATCTGAGTCCTGCCCCCCAATGCTCCCTGGACTGTCCTGCATCCCCTCTGCCATCAGAGCTTGAAATGCTCCCCCATCCACCCCATACCCTTCTCCAACATCTGAACCTGACCCCCCCCCAGGCCATGCTGGGTCCCCTTCACCATCTGAGCCCATCTCCTCCAACCTCCTGGGCTGTCCCATGTCCCCTCTACCATCTGACCTCAGCCCCCCTCAGCCTCCTCTCCCTTTCTGCCAAAACCCCATGCCCCCAGCCTGCTCCTGCACCCTCCCCTGCTATTGCCCCTTCCCTCGTGGCTAGACACCCTGCTCCCAGAGAGAGGGGAATTGGTGAGTGTAGCACTAATGCTCTCTGGTCGTGAAAGCCTCCAGAGAGAGGGGGGCTTGGTGAGTGTAGTTAGCAGGGGGCACTGCCCCCTAGTATATATTTTAAATATATATATTTTCAAATTGCATTAAACATTTACCAAAAAGCACACAGATGCCAGAAATTCCTGACTATGGGCCTGAATATAGTGAATATATAAAAGGAATCAGGGTGAGGACTTGCAGCAGTTAGTCTAAGTCACATGAAATATGTAGATCATACATACACCTGCCAGTGCATTGTCCTACCTCAAAGCCCATAGACCAAATTCTGATCTAATTTACAACACCGGTGTAGATGCAGAGTAAATTTAATTGACCTTAATGGAATTATTTTGCATTCACACCAGTTCAAGTGAACTCAGATCTGGCCTGTTAAAAACATACAGGTGGATATGTTAGTGCATTGCAGTAATGCAGAAAGGTAAGATCTGATGAAGGAACAAAAGTGTCTTCTCCCAGGAAATAACAGATGTAGCAGTATTTGGATGCTGCTTTGGACTAAGTAATATGACTGCAGAACCTGCACCCCACTCGGTACAATGACATAGTCACCTGCCATATATTTCAAGCTTCTGTGTGTGTAAAAGGGAGTCTAGCTTGTACCACCATGTGCATCACTTCTGTTTTTTTCCCCCAATGCTCCATGCTTTAGTGTCAGGCTTTTTATGTGAAAACCATAAAATAATGAAATCAAGGAAACACATGTCCCAAATTTTAAAACACATGCCTGGTGCTTCTGGATATAGGGATTTGCCTGAGCTGCTCCGCAGAATGCAGAGAGTGATTGGAGAACAGGGCAGAGCTGTTCCCTGTACAAAGCAAGACAGAAGATGTCAGGAAGGCTGTTCCAGCCAGGAGAATAGGGCTGGAATTCTTACTGGAAAGCAATCAGCAGTCAGACTTTTCCAGGCAGAAGCCAGACTAAAGCCTTCACCAGTCACAGGAAGGCAATGCAGAGTGAGGAGAATGAAAAGGGGAAGTTTTTGTCTCAGTTCCCCACCCTGCTGCATCACTGTGTACAGTGAACCACTGCTACCCGTGTACACAGCACAGTAATAATCAGCATCGTCCTCTACCTGGACCCCGGTGATGGTCAGGACAGCATTGTTACTGGATATGGCCCCAGAGAACCGGGCAGGGATCCCGGAGGGTCTCTTGTTAGTTTCATAGATAAGCATCAGAGGTGCAGAACCTGGTTTCTGCTGGTACCAGGAGGGATAGTTGCCGGTGGTGATGGCTCCAGTGCTCAGGCTGCAGGACAGCGTGATGGCCCCTCCTGGACTAACGAACAAGGAGGGCTCCTGCGTCACCACAGGCTGTGAACTGGCCCCTAAAAGCAACAGTACAAACACATTGTTATTTATTCAGTTAAATATTGATTGAAAAGTCACTTCCTCCATAACAACCACACAGAACATAAAACCACTCCGCTGACCTGAGCAGTAAATGAGCAGCACAAGGATAAGAGGGGTCCAGGCCATGGTGGGGAATCCAGATTAGCTCTGCTTCCTGAGGTCTGTGGTTGGGACCCTCTGATTCTCTTTTAAATCCCCAGCACCGGGGAGTGGACCTTTTATGTAAATCAGCTCTCTCCTCATTGGATATAGAGCATTTCTGCAGATGATAATTTTTTTTAAAAGGAAGATGAGGCTCCAGAAAGGTCAAAAAAGGTGGAATGAAAAATGCAAATCTCAGACAGACAAAGGAAAACAGCCAATTTACTGACATTTCTCCAGCCACACAGAATTCTTTGGTGATGGCACAGCTCCTCACCTCACTATTGCCCATCCAGAGGCAAGCAGGATTTGACTCCAGATGCTTAGGAGACACTCTAGCAGAGTAAGGCACAGGGCAGCCCAGCTCAGTAGCTTAATGATATGAAGATTGCTGGGTACACTCTGTGGCATGCAGTCCGAGGGTGTTGGCCATGTCTGTCTTCCCAGAAATACAAGCCTCAATCATTGTTTCACACCTTGTACACAGACATTTAGGGATTTATTAAAAGAGCCCAGCTTGACTGATGTTTGCTTTTCATTCAGGACATCTGGCTTGTTCAGTCTAAAGTTCTTTCTGCTTTAAAGTTGCACAAAGACAAGATCCAACCGACTGTAACAATTCAGAGATGGCAGGGAGCAGACTTTCCCAGGAAGCAGAGAGACTGTATGAATACCTGCATGCAGCAGTGCTGCTGTTGCTGGGGGTTCTACAGAGCCCAGGGGCACACATCATTAGCACCATAATGGCAGGGGCAGGTTGCAGAGCAGGAGTAAATGTAAATGACAGAAAAAGCTTTGAGGTGTGTCTAGCACACAAGGCTTCTGCCTGAGGCTGCTGCCCCTCTAGGCCCTACAGCCCAAATGTTCCTTCATATCCTGTTCACAGGCTTCAGTGTGCAAGGTGGTGAATTCTGTCCTACTAACAGCTTCTACCTTTGGGGCAGGGAGTTTGTATATCAACAAAGGCAAGGTGATTCAGATAACAAAAAGATTGTATTAAATTAAGGACCAGTTAGATATCCCTGAATACATTCCCAGACTTTCCAGTTAAAAGATAGGAAACCCAGGGTAGGAGCCAATGGCCCATGGAGAGAGGTAAATTGTGGTGGCCCAGGGGGCTTGTACTGGACCAGTGCTGTTCAACCTATTCATAGATGATCTGCAAAAAGATGTAAAAAATGAAGTGGCAAAGTTCTCAAATGACACAAAATTATGCAACACAGTTAAGTCCAAACAGACTGCAAAGAGCTACAGACGGAATTTACAAAATTGGGTGACTTGGTAACAAAATGCCAGATGAAATTCAATGTTGAGTACACAGAAATACACTCCACAGTACTTCAAATTGATAACACTCATTCTTCCTGTGCCTGTATCACCCTGAATTCTTTCCTCAGCTTCAGAAGATGTAAAATTTATCTCCAGTCACCAACTGAATATTGTAGCTGTCATTAATATTAGTGCCTAGATATAAACAAGATTCCTGAAAGTTTCATTCAGAACATTACACTGAGACATAATGTCTTTAAACTGGGACATTAGTGAAGACTGCTTGTAGGAGACTGCAACAATTTTGGTGGACTGTAATTCATGCTAAAGTAATTATGTAGTTTGTAACAATTGAATTCTTATTAAAATAGCAAAGGCCACAATGATAGACACAGTCGATACTTGGGGTATGTCTACACAGCATGCTTATTTTGAAATAAGCTATTTCAGAATTTTTTTCCAAAATGTCTTATTTTGAAATAGCACGTCTACTCTACAGGAGAGCCTCAAAATTAGTCAGAGGCAGGCTTTCCTAATGTGGGCATGCTACCTCAATTTAGAGCCCCGGGGAGGCACTGGGGAGTAATTAATTTGAATGACCCTGGGGAGGAGCTATTTCAAAATAGCAGCGGTGGAGCATCCATACTATTTTGGAATAAGTGTTATTCCTCCTGGAATGAGGTTTACAGATTTTGAAGTAAGCCGTCCATTATTTCAAATTTATTTTGAAATAACAGAATTGATGTTTAGACGCTCACATTGTTATTTCGAACTAACTGTGCTGTGTAGATGCACTCCTAGAGTACGAAAGTGTATATTATGCTGAAAATAGCGCCCAAACCTGACAGAATGCCCCCCAACACACCTCTTCAAAACCACTCAACTGCATACACAAAAGTCAGCACCTATGTTCGCCCTGCGGGAAGTGCCTGATCCCTGTGCCCAAACTCAGCAAACAACCCATGTGCTACAAATGCAGGGATCTCAGTCCACCTCCACTGACCAATGAAAATAAGCAGAATTGCTCCTTGATCTGTGTGTGGATGCTTCACCTCTCCTACTGGGCTGTTGGCTTCACATGGCCAGAGATACACTGGCTCCAGCTGAAACTCCTCTGTATGCTAGGCTGGAGGAGCCTACACAGAGTACATGGCATGGGGCTGTGCTGAATGAATCTAGGCAGAATCCCCTGCGTCCTCTCACCACCATGCAGCATGAGCTTTGTGGCTCTGCAGCGGCTCATGTTTGTGCAGCACATGACAAATGCAGGGAGAAAGATGAATTAGCCCTTCAAAGAATAAAAGCTAAGTTGAAAGTGGCACTCAACCAGCCAGAGTCACAAAGCCAGCCCTGGCCAGAGAGACCTACGAGGTCAATGCTGGAGAATCAGTCACTGGTGGGCAGATACAAATGGAGCCATCTGAATATTGTTACAGTCCTTGACTGGCAGACAGGGAGTATAGCATTGGTCATGCTCACGGCCCACCCCCAGCAATAAGCACACACAGACTCCAGTCCCCTTAGGATAAGCACAGGATAAAGCTCAGACATACAGACCAATGACACAGCAACTGCATTTACATATGTTTAGAGAAGGGATCTGAGCCCTTAAAGGCTTCTTCGGGGTAGTGACAGAGCTGGCTGTTCTGTGAGATCCCTCCAGATCCAGTGGAAAGCTGAGTCTCTCTCCCTTGCAGGGCTTCGCAGATCTGGGCTCTCTCCTCATGACGTCCCTTTGTAGCTTCCCAACCCAGAGTGTCCTGTAACTAGCCCTGCTCTCACTCTGGGCTATTCTGAAAGCTCCCATGTATGTCACAAGTGCAGGGCTCTCCTTACCTGCACAGCACCATCTATACCAGGTACCAGGAGTTTCATTCCTTTCCCTGCCTGGCCTTGGTACTGAAGGAAGGAACCCCTGGGAGGCCCGTATCTAGAACAGAGCTTGCAGATCTGGTCATCCCAGCTCAGAAAATTGATTCTGGAGTTGGAAAAAGATACAGAGAAGAGTGAGGAAAATGATTAGGGATCTGGAATGGCTTCCATCTGAGGAAAGCAATTAAATTGGGACTTTTCAGTTTGGAAAACTGAAACATATGGGGGAAAGGCTATGACAGAGGTCTGTAAAATCAGGAATTGTGAGGAGAAAATAAATGTGTCATTTATTCCATCTCCTAATGTAACCCACGCACCTAGTAGATGTGGTTCACTGTCCCATGTAGTGGCACTTAGACCACTTACAGCGAGAAGTCAGAATGAGTATGATCTACGGCAGGGGTTCCCAACCTTTTTCAGTCCCCGTACCCCCTTGGCTTTTAGTAAACCTTCCCGTACCCCCTATTCAATATGAAAGGAAATAAATTCTAGACTCTAGAATCCACAACTTTTTTCACTAACACTACTACTTTTGGAATATTTCAATTAGGATAATCTAGTTATTTACCAAATATTCCCCGTACCCCCTTGACAAGCTTCTTGTACCTCCTGGGGGTATGTGTACCCCAGGTTGGGAACCCCTGATCTACAGCCTAAGCTGAGAGCCAGCTGCCCTTATAGCTCAAGATGTAAAGGCTCCTACACTTAAGCTCCAGAGGTCCCAGATTTGAAAATGCCAGCTGGCAGTTACACTAACACAAGAACTAGGGGTCACCAAATGAAATGAATAGGCAGCAGGATTTAAAGGACCAAAGGAAGTACTTCTTCACACAAGGAATGGTTAACTTGTGGAACTCTTTGCTAGAGGATGTTGTGAAAGCAAAGACTATAAGAGGGTTCCCAAAAGAACAAATTAAGTTCATAGAGGATAGGTCCATCAATAGCTGTTAGCTAGAACAGGCAGGAGTAGAAAACCATGCTCTGAAGTGTGCCTAGCAGCTGTATGAAAGAAGCTGGGAATGAGTGACAGGGAATGGATCACATGGTTATTGCCTCTCTGTTTATTCCCTCTGCAATACCTGACAGTTGCCCCTGTCAGACAGGGTACTGGGCTAGATGGACCACTGGTCTGACCCAGTATGGCCGTTCCTATGTTCTAAAGGACCCCAAGTGGGACCAGGTGTCTGCCAGCTAGTGCCCACCCCAAGAACTGTTCCCCAGGAGAGAGGCAAGGGGAGGAGGAAAAGAGTAGAGAGCAAAGAAGCCATGCAAGGAAGCTCTCTGTCTGTCTGATTGTTCTAATTGTGCCATTTAGCTGGGATAGGGATGGGTTATTCTAATACAAACTTTTCGGCATCATGCCCCCTTTTTGATTTTTGAGAAACCCTCATGCCCCCCCCCACAAAAAAAATAGCAGCAAAACTTGTTGAGGGGGAAAAAAAGGAACTGATGGGGGATGAGAAACAAAAATAGCAGCAAAACTTGGGGGGAGGGGAGATTGATTGGGGAGGCTGAGTCGCCTCACGCCCCTCCTGGAATTTCTTCACTCCCCCCCAGGGGGGCACACCCCTCAGTTTGGGAACCCATGCTCTAATACAATAATAACATTATCACACACTTGGTATTTCACCACTCCCCCCCCCCCAGCCAGGGAACTGAGGCTTAACAGGGACATCAGCCAGCCGTGTCCACAGTTGATTCAAAGCCTTTGCAAGCTTGACCCTGCTATCCTAGGAGAGGGGAGCCCACTGTGACAAGGGACCAGAAATGAGATGATTTCTGCAGCTCTAGTGACCTCTTCTGGCACAGTGGCAGATCTAGTAATAGATATGTAGCCGTGTTAGTCTGGTCTAGCTGAAACAAAAAACAGGCCTATGTAGCACTTTAAAGACTAACAAGATGGTTTATTAGGTGATGAGCTTTCGTGGGCCACAGTGACAGATCTGTGACTGAGCAAATATTTTACCATAAGACACCTCCCAGGGGGGTGTTATGGGCTTAGCCTAGAGCACATCTCAGGCTCTGTCAGTGGCCCTGTGGAAGAGCTACTCAGGAAACTGCTGTAAGAGGGAGGCTTGTCTCCTCATTCACATTTGTTAATTACCTGCTTTGGGTAGCACCTGGGAGCCTCAGGCATGGACCAGGACCACCTTGTGCTTGGCTCTGTACAAACTCAGAATAACATGGTGGTTCCTATCCCAGAGAGCTCCCAGTCCATGTAAAGACAAGAGACACCTGGCGGAGACACAGATAGACAGACAGAGGGGAGCACAGGGAAATAATGAGACAGTAATTCCTGTGGCCTGACACATTCTGTTGCCCAAGAAGGAATCTGAGCCCTCATGCTTACTGTCAGGGGAGTCTCTCTGGCAGGGGAATTGTCTCCCAGCAACACCCCAATGGTGGCTTTTCCCCAGGCTGCTGGGAAGGGGCTCTGGCACTATATGGAATGTGCAGAACACTTTGTGATTGTACTGACGCCATTAATATAAAAATGCAACAACCTGAGCAGTCTGCCATGTAAGATATCTGCCAAAAAGTGATGAGGCCAAGTAAGATAAATGTGTTTATGGTTGTGTCACCTTTGTGTTCTGATTTATTGATATATACGGTGGTGGTTTCTAACCTTTTTTATACAGGGGACTGGCAAACCTCTTCACAAACTTTTGGTGGACCAGCAACATTTTATTTACATATTTGCATATTCATTAGTCCTCCAAAAGCCTCGGTCTCAGAGTCTTTCAGTGCAAGCCCCCCATCCAAAATGCCTCAGTGCCTGCCCCTGCCTCTTAGAGCCACCCACAACCAGACCCCCCTGTGCCAGCCTCATGTTTCCAGAGCCCCACTGTACCCAACCCCCAGAACTCTCCCCAGTGACAGTCCCCCACTATTAGACCCACCCTCAGAGCCCCCCAGTGCCAGCTACCCATCCTGGATATCCCAGCGGTGCCTCCAATATCAGCCCCCCACCTCTTATAGCCTCCGACCCCCTAGAGCTCCCTAGTACTAGCCCTGACCCCAGAATCTCCCAGTATTAGCTTTGCCCCCAGAGGTCCCCAGTGCCAACTCCCCATCTCTTAGAGTCCCCGTTCCTCAGAGCCCTCCAGCACTAGCCCTGTCCCTGAAGCCCCCCGAGCCTGATCCACCCCCTCACCTAGCCCTGTGCTGTCTCCCAGCCTCCAGCTGAGCATTGCTGCCTGGGTCATAACTGCTGGCTGGCTGAGAGGTGGGTCAGTGGTGGGGCTAGAGCCAGTGCCAAGGACGGGACACTCTGTTTCCCATTGCTTCAGAGTGCAGCAGGCTGGGAGCTGGGCAGCAGGGCAGAGCAGAGTAGGCTGCTGGAACACTTTAACTTCCACTGCTGCAGTGAATGTTGGGGGGCCCAACCTTTGCTGCTGCCCCACACCAGGGGCCCCAGGTAATCACCCAGGATGCCCTGGACCCCAGGGGTCCTGTCCATAGGATGGTTGGGACTCCCCAAAGTGTGGGGCTTGGGGCAGTTGCCTTGAACTGTCCTACAGATGGGTCAGCTATGGACCTGGTAGCATGGCTGATCCTTTGGGCTCAGAAGAACGTTTTGTATCTGTGAGGAAAGTTATTAAATAACTTCTCCCCACATTGGACCTGGGTTCTGATTGGGAGCCAGAGAATTAGAATGCAACACAGAGTGGTATGAGTTCTTCTTCAGCTACCTGATAATCAGAATGGGGGATCAGGAGCACAGTGTGACTGATGGGGGAATTTAAGTATCTGCTTTCACCTTTGCAGCCTGCCTGCCCTTCGCATTTCTAGTGAGGGCTGCCCCAGGCACACTGTAGGGCTGAAGAGGGAGCTTACAGTGTTTGTCCTGGAGCGGTTTGTGGCTAGTTGAGATCTCAGGGGGTCACATGAGCAGATCATTCGTATTTTCATTAGTTGGTGTTTGATTTTAGGGCTGAGGATTTTTCAGGCACCTGGACAAGGTGGTGAGACCCAAATGAAACAGTGTCAGGCACTGTAGTTGTGACCATAATTTGCCCTGGCCCACCTCAAACAGTGGAGCTTCATGAATTGACACCAGACAAGCAGCCCATGTTTGGAGCTTTTCAAACTAATGTTCCACTCTGTCTGCAGACTTCAAACAGAGGCCCCAGTTCTCCCTACAACCTCAGACACAGGAGGGGAGGCAGGTTTTTGTGTCACTTCCCCATCTGACCGTATCGCTGTGATGAGCACTCCCAGTCCACACAACACAGTAATAATCAGCGTCATCTTCTGCCAGAGCCCCCGTGATGGTCAGGGACATGGTGTTACCCGCTCTGGAGCCAGTGAAACGGGCCGGGATGCCTGAGGGCCTGGTGCTTGTGCTGTGCATGATCAGCCGGGGAACATCCCCCTGTCTCTGCTGAACCCAGAGTGGGTAGTTGCTGTCTGTGATGGCCCCACTGCTCAGGCTGCAGGAGAGGGTCACGGTCCCTCCAGGAGACACTAACTCGGTCGGCTTCAAGGACTGGAGCTGCTGGGAACTGAAACCTGAAATAACAGAAACAAGCCCATCAGAGCTGCCCCTGGCATGGAGCAGAACTGACGTTCTCAGCACGACCTGCAGAGAGCCACACTGCAGCTGGCTATAGACCCCTGTTGTGCTGCATTCACCAGATCAACCCTTCCCCCCAGCCGTTACCAATGCAGTAAGTGAGCAGCGTGAGGAGCAGAGGGGCCCAGGCCATGGTGGATCCAGACGAGCTTGGCTTCCTCAAGCAAACAGGTCTGTGGTGGGATCCCTCTGATTCTCTCTTGAACCCTGCAGCACTAGAGAACTGCCCCTTCATGTAAATCTGCTTCCTGTTCACTGGCTACAGATTAGGTCTAGTGAAGGTCTTGTTTTATAAAAGGAAGCTGAGACTGAAGAGAAATCAGAGGAACAAGGTGGCATGAGCAAAAGGAGAAATCTGAGGAAGAGAAAGGAAAAGACAATGGAATTACTAATATTTTTTCTAGAACATAAGAACAACCATACTGGGTCATCTAGACCAGTATCCTGTCTGCCAACAGTGGCCAATACCAAATGCCCCAGAAGGAGTGAACAGAACAGGGAATCTTCAACAGTGCATCTACACTTTACCCTAAATTTGAAATAAGATACACAGTTTGTGCTATGCAAATTGCGCATCTTATTTTGATTCTATTTCAAAATAGCTTATTTCAAAATCTGGTGCATTTACAAGCGCCAAATTTTGAAATAACATGTTATTTTGACACATCCTTTAACCTTTGTGGAACAAGGGTTACAGGGATGCCAAAAGAGCTCACCTGTTATTTCAAAAAATATTTCAAAATAACAGGCACATTTAAAAGACACGGGGTAGCTATTTCGGGTACCAGAGGTAACCCAAAATAGCCCTGCTGTCTAGATGTACCCCAAGTGATCCCTCTCCTTCCATCCATTTCTAGCCAAATATAAGAATGAATTGATGATAGTACAGATCCTCACTGCACTATTTCCCAGCCTGATGCAACTAGATTGAACCCTGGTCTTTGGAAAACACATGAGCACATGAAGCCACCTTGAGATGCAGCCCAATGTGTTAACATTAGTAGGGGTATGTCTAGACTACATGCCTCTGCCAACAGAGGCATGTAAATAAGACATACCAACATAGTCAATGAAGCAGGGATTTAAATTAGAATAAAAATGGCCACTACGCTGTGCCAGTTCAGCTGTTTGTCGGCGTGAACCAGCAGTCAAGACGGGGATCGGTCGACAAGGAAAGCCTTTGCTGACTGATCCTGTAAACCTTGTTTCACGAGGCATAAGTTATTGGTCGGTAAAGGCTTTCCTTGTCAACCAATCCCCATCTTGACTGCTGGTTCACGCCAACAAACAGCTGAGCCAGAACAATGCAGCGGCCATTTTTATTCTAATGAAGCAGGGGATATTTAAATTCCCGCTTCATTGACTATGTCGGTATGTCTAATTTACATGCCTCTGTCGGCAGAGGCATGTAGTCTAGACATACCCTAGGAGACTGGAGAGGTACAGCGCTAGTTAGCACTACCCTGGGGAATTGGCTACATTTCTATTTTCAGCAATACAGGAAGTTTGTGTTGTTTTTTAAAACCCTTATCCAGATATCACACTGGTGTGCAGAGTGTGAATGTAGAGCTACGTTCTGTCACACAGAGCTATGGGTCTACTGGCTTTCTCTTGTATCTGAAACTCCCCTTATGCTGAAGGGAGGTACACAGATATGTGTGCCCCATCCATGTGCGAGGATCTCTCTGGTTCTCCTATCAAGACTCTGAACCCATTTGGCAGGAGGGAGGTGGGTTTACCCCTTCAATGAGTTAAAGCCACGTTCCAAGCGGGACTTGGACACGCATGGTCACAAAGCCAGCCCCAAGCAGAGAGCTGAGAGGGCAGTCCGGGGGATCATTCACTGCCTGACCTGCTTTATGAGGAAAGAATGGACATGGAGGGGATGCAGGATACTGCCAGCCAGTCAGCACCTCAGGCAGCTGTTGTGTAGGGGGATGGCCAAGTGCAGAAGGAGGAGGAGGGAAAGGGTGGGAATGGAGATACTTGAGCTGCCCCTGAGATGGAATTTCATCTAACGACTCCGATCCTATTTTCTTCTCTTGCCTTTCAGGATTCTCTTTCCTCTCTGTCGCTGCCCATCTGCTTCTTCTGGCTGTTGTTTGTGGTGCTTGTGCAGCCATGGACAGTTCCAGGATATGAGGGAGAAAAGGAGGTGGTGCAATAATGTCTTTTCTGTCTGTGCCACTCCACTGGGGTGAGGCTGGCCAATGCTAGCTGGATGGTACCATTCTCACCCACCTGTGGTTTCACTTCATGGTGAGGGAAGTGAGGCTGAGGAGGAAAGGCAGCTGGATTCAGAGTCAGCCTGAAGCCTCTGTCAGTTCTACCCTGCTATCTACAAGTGGGGAGCTGACCAGGAGGAAGTATCCACTCGAGTAACCAGGCACAGGGGATTTCTGCAGCTCTAGTGATCTTGTCTGACCAAATGGCACTTTCCCCAAGATACCTCTGCAACTCTTTCTGCTACTATTGCTGCTGGTGCCCTGTGGCTGGCCCACATTGGTTTAGGAAAAAAGCCTAATGATAGTTGTGTCAGTTGTGATTGTGCATCTGGGGGCTGTTTGAGCCTTTGTCCCCAGCCTCAATCAGCCTTGTGATCACTCTCCTGCTGTTAGGGTTGCCAGATGGTTTAACCAAAAATACCACCCCCCGCAGAAGAAAAACCACTGGGGAAAAAATTCTGTTGAGGAAAAAAAAAGGAGGAGACCAAAGTTGTTTAGAAAAAAAAAAGGGACCCTGAGAGTTATTAAGCAAAAAAAATGTATAAGAAAATAATTAAAAAAAAAAAAAAAACAGAATGGCCCCTTTAAGAGCTTTTTGGCCGTAAGAGGCTGCCATCGGCCAGCAGCCATCTTGTGTCTCTCTGCTCCCGGCTAGACAGCTCCCCTGCAGAACCAGGTAAGTGGGGGAGGGAAGGCCCTGGGTCCGGTTGCTGAGTGTGTCCAGGTATCTGGTATTGACCCGGACAGTCTGGTATTTTCGCCTTCTATCCAGGTCAATACCGGACACCTGGCAAGCCTACCCGCTGTGTGGTCAAGGAGAGGGTAGGGCTGACCTAGGAGACAAGGCCTTAAAAGCCAGAGGCTAAGCAAAAAGGCGAATGTGAGAGGGATTTTGTCAGAGGGAGTCGTAGTACAACCAGTCTGGCTGGGAAGAGCCGTATCGCTGTGGAGCATTCGTGTGGAGACAGATAAGGCCGAGGAAGCTATCCGGCTACAGAGGACTGCTGGAACACCACTAGGGGACAAGGAGATGGCTCTGTCTCAGGGAGGACACTGGCAGCTGGTCACTTCTGGCAACAGACAGTGCTCCACTCCTGGGTTTTTGGGTTTTTTTGCTTTTTCTATTGAAATATCCAATCTAGTAGAAGACAGCATGGTATAGAACAATACAAAAGAACAGACAGAAGTACCACTGCAAAAAAGGACTCACAAATCACATTAATTAATCCCATTGGAAAATTAAGAACAGCAAAAAACACCACCTGAAGCAATGCCCATTTCTGGGTCCTAAGCACAGAAGTCTTTGGTAGCCACCTTGCCCTGCAAATGATATGGAAAGGACTATCGGGGTAGGATTTGAATCCATGCCTCTAGGAGAAACTGCAACCTGAAGGCAGTGCCTTAGACTGCTCGGCCACCCTCACCCAACATAACTGGATGTTGCTTCTTTTCTGCCTGTAGCTGCCAGCCATGGTAAGATTCCAGAGCACACCGGAGTCTGACTCTGGCTTTCATGGGGCCTAGTCCAGCAGATGGGCCTGCTTTCCCACTGAGGCCCTGGGGCAATGGGGGAATATTAGAGACAAGATCAACAGGAACACCTCAATAAGGACTGACACAAGTCAGCAGGAAAGTCCCTCGAGGAACAAAAAGCTAACAGCTGGCTATCAGGAGTAGAATTTGAACCCACATCTCCAGAGGAGACTGCAGCCTAAATTCGAGGCTTTGGATGGCTCACCTGAGGGCATTTGCCCAGAATCTCTGTGCTAGTGCTAGCTGTTGGTGGACAGTACAATGCTCAGGCATACAGAAAGTCATGGCTCCTGGCTCCAAAAAAAGCCCTACACCTCCCTCCTCCACCCACAGACAGGTGGCAGGAGACCCAGCAGCTGCCAACAACTGTGAAAGGGCTGGGGGAGGTGTGTGTGTGGGAGGGGGGAGATTTGAAACCACAGCTCCATGAGAGACTGTAACCTTAAGGCAGTGCCTTACAGAGCTTTTAGATCTGTTAGGGTACAAAAGTTGCATATATCTGACCACAAGAGTAGGGAGGCAACAAATTGACGTACATTGCAATAAGCTGAGATCTTTAATCTATCAACTTAGAGCAGAAGGGCACCCAACATCAGTAGCGTGAGGCAATTCAAATAAGGAAGAAGAGAGAAATGTTATAAATAATAGTCCACCTGTGAACGTTGAGAGAGAGGAAATCCTGGGGAAATACCAGGGTGTTTGCTACTGATGTGGATGAGGAAGGTGAATATGAACTTTTCAAGTTCTCCAAAGGATGGTGTAAATGTCTGGATATTCAGATGTACATTCAGTCAGACCTCTATTTACCTTGCTGGGTTAAAATGTTTGTGACTTTGCTAAGTGTATGAACTGTTGTAAATACAGACAGGTTCCTACAGGGTGAGTGCTGCAGCTATGCACACCTTGGAGTTCCCCACCAGTATTCCCAGTAAGCCAGTGATCCCTAACACAGTGCCTGCCGGGGCACTTATGTATGCCCGCCGTGTGATCTGGGCTGGCCCAAGCCATTCTTGTGCCCCGGGCCCCGGGTGCATGGCGCATGCGTGGCCCCCACCCTGGGCACGCGACGCATGTGCGGCGCCAGCCCCAGGCGTGCAGCGCACGTGTGGCCCCACCCCCGGATGCGCGGCGCATACATGGCCCCGCCCCCAGACACATGGCGCACATGCAGCCCCAACCCTGGGTGCCCAGCAGCCCCAAAAGGTTGGGGACCACTGCTGTAAACTAAGTGTTTGAGCGGCCTCTCAGGAGATATCCAAATCCCACCCGGCTGATTAGCAGAGAACTCACAGCAAAATGTGTTTCTACTGGTGTTGCACATCCTCGCATGCTTCAATGCACATAAGAAAATGTGTTCCACAAATGAAGGCAAAAAATAGAGGGAACATTGTTCCCAACTAAACAATAATTTGAGTAATACTGGGCCTGATCTTAGGACAAGAACCTATCAAACTTCAGAAAAAGAACTTGGAATTCTTAAGTAATCTATATAATCAATAGAAGAATCATAAACTGGGGCACAGCCCTTCCCTACTTCTCACAATTGATCAAAATCAATTTAACTCTGCACTCAATGTACCCCCTGTAGGGAATGATTCCAGACACACTGGCTGCAGGTGAAAACAAGCTGAGGATTTATTGGTTCACACAGCGCTGGTGGAGTGCCAACCAGGTGTTAGCCTGGAGAGCACTAACTTAACAAACACATACATTAGATTATATAGGCAGCAGATAGACGGAGGGGAAATGATTTGATAGGTCTAGCAGCAGAAATGAGATGAGCACATAAGCCAATGAACTACGAAGGTTACACAGCATCTCCGCCCATTGCCAATTAAACACGTTCTCACTAATACAGGTAGTCATTCCTAACAAGCTAAATGAGCCAACATAAACAAAATGGACATGCTGATGTTAATTTGTTTTTGCTGAAATTTTGATATGTCTACTGCAAGATGACTCCTTCCTTGTGTTGGCACAGTCCTTGGGATCCAAGCTGATTAATCTGAAATTACAGGAGACAGTGAGAAAACCGCGCAGCCTGGCTGGTACCAGCCAGGCCTTATCAGAGTGAGGCCCTTTTGGAATGTAGTTGCCAGGGGAACCAGGGTCAGGGTAATTGCCTGTCTGTGTGCTTCCCAGGCCTGGCCTAATGATTTCGGATTTGAGTACTCAGTTCTCAGCAAGATACCATGGACTGCCTCAGTTTACCCCTACACCCCCATAGCATAAACTAATTACCTGGCTCCCTTCCACACCTTTCACTCTCACTGGTAGCCCTGTCCCACACACTGAACCCCCTATTTTTCCCTACCCCAGAGCCTAAGGGGGTCCATAAAATTCACTAACTCTGGAATCCCAGAAAAGTAAATCTGGACTATGGGAAGCCCTGAACCTCAGTCCTCCCTGTCCCTTCCCCTAGTCCTGTAGCACTGGAGCATCAGAGGAGTGAGGTGTCTCAGTTGGGGGCCACATCAGTGAGGGTGGGGGGGTTTTGGAGGTGGGTTTTTTTGCTTCTCACTGTCATGGTCCCCAACTGATTTTTCTACGGGTCAGTGGCCCCAACACAAAAAAAGTTTCCCACCTGTGCCATAAATGAAGAAAACATTAAAACCTTTTGTGTTGGACATATAATAATATTTTACTTTATTTAAAATGAAGTTTGATAAACTACATGAGAAATTTAAAATGCTTAATCTGTGTAATAATTTAAATTAAACCAGTCTCCTTAGCTGCCTCTGCAATAAAATGGCTCAGGTGTAATTATGTAATTAACTGTGATATGTAATTTCCATTAGCAACTGGTGGTCTGCGGAAAGGTTGTGCGGGGTAGTCCACAAGCCAAAAAGTATGAGAACCACTGAACTAGTGGTTCACTGAGCAAACCTTCTAGGATTGGAATCTCATGACCTTTACGAAGACACCAAGCAACAGATCCATGTTAGTTGCTTTCTGAGATACCTATAACTCAGCTGTGCAGACACTATCCAGAGAGCAAAGTCACAGAACCAATAGCCAGATCAAATGCACCACACATCATGGTCTGCTACCAAGCAGAGATTCCATGGGGATACCCTTGGGAACACCTGCTAACTGCACCTGTTCTGGTGACAAAGAACACTCTATCTGCTCAGTGAACAATCACATTAGGTACCTTTGACAGATCAAGTGGCTTGGGACAGGTGGGTATGAGAGGAGTCTCTGCCTGGGATCCCCTCCCAGAGCAGCTGGGAAATGAACTGGATGGGTTAGGTATAGTACATGGGTAGAGCCCTGCAAATCCTCGGATATCTCCTTTAAATCTTTGGATATCTGCAGAAATGGATGCGGATATCCGCGGCTTCATTTTGCAGATATGGATGTGCACACAAGTGTTGTATTTAGAACCCGGCATATCTTCAATAGCCACAGGTTTCCACATCTGTGGATGCAGATATCTGAGGCTCATTTTTGTGGATATGGATGCGGATAAAAATCTTTTATCTCTGCAGGGCTCTTCATGTGGGTGCAAACGAAAGCATTTTTTTTTGCTACAGAATGCTTCCTTGAACAGATGGGAAATGGGGGGCAGAAAGAAGGAAGTGGGGTGAGCCCACTCAGTAAGCCACTCCCCACAGGAACAGAAGAGAAAGGTGAAGGGGGAAGAGAGGCATGTGCCATCTTTCTCAGGCCACCACACTGGCACCTGGGAATGAAATCCCAACTCTCAGCCCTGGACTCCCCAGGCCCCTCACTCTGGCTGATGAAGCGCGCGCCCCTTTCCCTGGGCCAGGCAGCCATTATGGCCATTGTGAATTGAACCCAGCAACATGAGTGTTCCATCACTTTGAAACTCTCACTCCCTTCCTGCACAAAACATCTCACCCCACCAATCAATGACCGAGGCCTGCACATGCCCCTCCCTCGTAAGGGGGGGGGGGGCGCCCTCTCACTAGGACCAGACTAACCTGCAGTTAGCCATGGCACCTCTGGAGAAAGGAGGCTGTGGGGTACAGTGCACTGGCCCGGCCATGTAGAACCAAAACCCACCCCCACCCTGATCTTTGGCAGATCACTGGACCAACTGACAGTGGAAATGCAGGATATTCCCTTCCACACCTGACTGACTTTGGACTCTCAGGACACCCAAGAATGGTAATAACCGGCTGAAGTGAGACCCGCTGTGCACAGAACTGACAAGATTTTACTGATTATGATTTGTATTAAGGCTGCGACATGCTCCCCTGCAGGGGCTCCTGAATTGCTGCTTCAATGGCTGTCTGCTCAAACCTTATAGAACCTTGGCTCCACCCCCCTACTTCCCACCCTTCCATGGCTGCTTATGATGGCATCTTGAGAGTCAGTAACACCCCCACTGCCCCAGCTCTAAGATGCCCCTTCTGCCTGGATTCCACTCCCAACTCGCCTACACTGGCATTTCAAGCAAACCAGCATCGCCACCCACCAGCCCCTCCCTGGAGAGGTGATATGGACTTTGAAGAGCAACGTGCAACAGACCACAGAGTAGAACAGATAATTGGGGCCTAGGTGAAGGGACAGTGATTGTTTCAGAAACCATCACTAGCTCCTCTATCTGTTTCTCAATGTGTGTATAGGGATGTTGTGGTCTGAGTTTCTGGGTGCACGGAGCTGTGATGGAGAGTTTAGGTCTCAGTTCCCTATCTCACTGTATCACTGTGGTACGTGTAACTACCACCGTCCCATGTAGCACAGTAATAATCAGCATCATCCTCTGCTTGGACCCCAGAGATGACTAAATTCCAGAGGTTATTGGTTGAGTCAGGGGAGACGGTGA
Organism: Pelochelys cantorii; assembly: GCA_032595735.1. NCBI lineage: Eukaryota > Metazoa > Chordata > Testudines > Trionychidae > Pelochelys > Pelochelys cantorii. Next base: position 11,759,723 of record CM064342.1, on the reverse strand, counting down.
ATCGCGCTGGGATACCTGAGCCCCTGCCGTGGTCACTACTGCTGTAATAGTAGTACACAAACTGCAGGGCACTGCCCAGCTTCTGCTGGAGCCATTGTACCCGGTAGCTGCCGATGCTGTACCCTGAGGGCATGGTGCAGGCCAATCTCACATTCTCTCCAGGGGACGCAGACACTGATGGTGCCTGACTCAGCACAGGCTGTGAGCTGGAATCTGGAATGAGACAGAAAAGAACTGAAATGTGGCTCTGCCTGTGTGAAACCTGCGAGAGGGGCTGAGCCGCTGCCAGCATCTCAGAGCAGAGTCAAGTGCATCATTCTGCCCTACCTGAGCAATAGGTGAGCAGTGCAAGGAGCAGCGGGACCCAGGCCATGGTGCAAATCCAGATGAACTTGGCTCCCTGAGGCAAACAGGACTCTGGCTGGGACCCTCTGATTCTCTCTTAAATGCCCAGAACCCAGAAATAGTTCCTCCATGCAAATCAGCTCCCTGCTCACTGGCTGCTAAATACACCGCAGCCCATGGCAGTGAGGCAGGGACTCTGTAAGTATGAGGGCTTCTCCAGGTACATACAAAAAGGGCTAATTACCCCCCTGAGATTGTCGGAATGAGCCCCGGACTGAGCGAAAGACCATTGTATATGTATTTTAAAAACCTGTATACCAGACTCTGTGCTGGCTGCCCATTGGCTTCTGAGCAGAGCGTACACTCTTGGTTTTGACCTATACAGCCCTAGATGGCTTGGGATCAACCGAGCTGAGAGCCCCTCTCCAAACAGGCCATACAGCCCCTGCTGCAATCAGCAGAAGCCCTTGAGTTTTCTTTTCTCCTCCTCATTAGAAAAGAGGGTGTGTTCTCCACTGGGGCCCTGCTTCCCTTTCACTTCCTAGACTCCCTCCCTGTCCAATGTCTGTGTTAACCATGAACTCTGCTAAAACCACTGTGGCTCTGTGCCACACAGCTGGGGCTCAGAGCTCCCTTCAGAACACAGCAGCTTCACCTTGCTGAAATGACAGCTCCCCCTAGCAGCAGGCCAAGTCACTGCCCCTGGCTTCCTCCCCTCGCTGCTGCATAACATCATAGAATCCTAGGGCTAGAAGAGACCTCAGGAGGTCATCGAGTCCAGCCCCCTGCCCAAAGCAGGACCAACCCCAACTAAATCATCCCAGTCAGGGCTTTGTCAAGCCGGGATTTAAAAACCTCTAGGGATGGAGATTCTACTTCCTCCCTAGGTAACCCATTCTAGTCTTCACCACCCTCCTAGGGAAATAGTTTTTCCTAATATTCAACCTAGACCTCCTCACTGCAACTTTACACTATTGCTCCTTGTTCTGCCATCTGTGACTACTGAGAACAGCCTCTCTCCATCCTCCTTGAAACCTCCCTTCAGAAAGTTGAAGGCTGCTATCAAATCCCCCCTCAGTCTTCTCTTCTGCAGACTAAATAAGTTCCAAACCCTCAACCTCTCCTCGTAGGTCATGTTCTCCAGCTACCTAATCATTTTGGTTGCCCTCCACTGGACCCTCTGCAATGCTTCCACATCCTTTCTATAGTGGGGGCCCAGAACTGTATGCAATACTCAAACTGTGACCTCACCAATGCCGAAAAAGGGGAATGATAACTTCTCTTGATATGCTGGCAATGCTCCTCCTAATGCATCCTAATATGCCATTAGTCTTCTTGACTACAAGGGCATACTGTTGACTCATATCCAGGTTCACATCCACTGTAATCCCCAGGTCCTTCTCTGATGAACTGCTACTTAGCCAGTCAGTCCCCAAACTGTAGCAGTACTTGGGATTTTTCCATTTCAAGTGCAGGACTCTGCACGTGTCCTTGTTGAACCTCATCTGATTTCTTTTGGCCCAATCCTCCAATTTGTCTAGGTCACTCTGGACCCTATTCCTGTCCTCCAATGTATCTACCTCTCCTCCTAGCTTTGTGTCATCTGCAAACCTGCTAAGAATGCAATCCATCTCCTCATCTAGGTCATTAATAAAGATGTTGAACAAAACCAGCCCTAGAACTGATCTTTGGGGCACTCTGCTTGAAACCGACTGCAAACCAGACATCAAACTATTGATCACTACCCATTGAGCCTGACAGTCTAGCCAGCTTTTCAGACACCTTACTGTCCATTTATCCAATCCATACTTCCCTGACAAGAATGGCAAGAATACTGTGGGAGACCGTATCCAAAGCTTTGCTAAAGTCAAGGTATATCAATCCACTGACTTCCCCAAGTCCACAGAGCCAGTTACCTCATCATAGAAGCTAATCAGGTTGGTCAGGCATGACTTGCCCTTTGTGAATCCATGTTGCCTGTTCCTGATCACTTTCCTCTTTTCCAAGTGCTTCAAAATGGATTCCTTGAGGATCTCTTCCATGATTTTCTGGGGACTGAGGTGAGGCTGACCAGTCTATACCTCCTTAGATTGTCCTTCTTCCCTTTTTTAAAAATGTGCACTAAATTTGCCTTTTTCCAACCATCTGGGACCTTTCCCAGTCACCACAAGTTTTCAAAGATAATGGCCAAAAGCTCTGCAATAACATCAGCCAACTCCCTCAGTACCCTTGGATGCATTAAATCTAGCCTCATGGATTTGTGTATGTCTAGCTTTTCTAAATAGTTCTTAACCTGTTCTTTCTTCACCGAGCACTGCCCACCTCTTTCCCATACTGCACTACCTGGTGCAGTAGTCTGGGAGCTGACCTTGTCTGTGGAGACAGAGGCAAAAAAACATTGAGTACTTCATCTGTCACTAGGTTACCTCCCTCATCCAGTAAAGGTTCCACAATCTCTCTGATCACCCTCTTATTGCTAACATGTTCTTTCTTGCTTCCCTTATTTGTGCCAGCTACACACATGCAGTGGCTTTGTCAATTGGATCTCTGACTCCTTGTGCAGTGTCTCAAAGTACATGAGATCCCCTCTCACTGGGGGGATCTGTTCTGAGGATTCAGATGGTGCATGGGCCTTGTGTTAGCCCTCTGCATGGGGCTGAGTTTCTCAAATCAGTGACTCACCTAGGAGCAGAGCAGGTATCTGTTCACTCCAGTGGCTCTCAGAGGCATGAACTAAGGTGAAAATGCTGAGGAAGCTTCAGCGAGACCAGAGAGATGGACCTTGTAACACAAAGAGGAGGTGAGAGGAGGATGCCAGCTGCCTCCAGTCCCGCCCCTTCCCCTCCTCCAGAACTCTGGTTATTGAGCAGACCCTGTCCTGGGCCCTGCTGCTGGGGATGGGGAATCTTTAGCCTCCCCTCCCCAAATAGCGCTGTTCCCACAGGGAAGAGGTGGTGACAAGGGGAGAGGGGACCTGGGATGTTGGGCAGAGGGGAGAAGTTGGAGGATTACAGGAGCAGAGTATTGACTCTTCCTGATATTTGCATGAGTCTCTGAACAGCTTCATGGTTTTACGCCCCAAGGGGTATCACCTTTGTGTGCCCTGTGAATCCCTAGCGTGTCACTTGCCAGGGAAAGCCCCAGGAGGTGGAGAGCCGGAGCAAACTGGGCCACGGCGCCAGGAGGAGATGGAGCGAGAAGGGAAGGAGTCTGGCTCTATAGCTGGGTTTTGCTGGGTTGCAGCCCAGTGTGACTGTGTGACACTCCGGGGGCTGCTTTAGAGCTTGTAGCTGTGGGGCGATGGCATCCGGCTGCATACATGAGCCATGGGGCAGGGTCTGTGTGGCCTGAAATTATTACACGAGGCAGAGTCAAGGAAACACTGGGTGTCAATCAGACCCAAGGGCTAGGCTGTTAGAACAGCATCCCAGTGTTATGAGTGGCCAGGCAACACAGCACAGGAACCCAGGGCTGGCTGCAAGGCCCCAGCACCCAGACAAGCCCCAGGTCTCTGATATTCCCTTGGAGAATCAGACACAGAGCATGTCGCTTGGAGGTGGGAAATGGCCGTGAGTGGGGTGGAAGCAGGCGTGCAGGAAAACCTCTGTTTCATCTCACATCTTAGATGTTCTTGAAGCAAGTCACAGGCTGGAAGGATCCTGCTTAGCTCCTCTGAAGAGGATTTCAGCACCTGTTGCCACTGAGGAAGGCCCAAGAGTTGTGGAGGAGACCCAGGGGTTTGGAATGGGTCCCTTATGAAGAGAGATTCAAAAGACTTGGACTTTTCAGCTTAGAAAGGAGAAGACTGAGGAGGGATATGATAGAGGTCTATAAAATCATGACAGGTATGGAGAAAATGAATAAGGAAAAGTTATTTACTTGTTCCCATAACATAAGAACTAAGGGTCGCCTGATTTCTGCTGCAGCCAAACAATGTGGGAACTACTGATGCTGGTACTAGCGCTCAAGGTCCAGGGAAGTTTAGCAAAGTTTCCTCGGGACACTGACACTGAGGCCATCTGGGTCAATACAGCCTTGCTGCAGGGAACTGTCAAAACACACAAGACACATCAGCAGTGACCAAAGCAGAATACACATTGTACCTCATGTGCTCAGTGATTTGCTAGAACAATGACCTGCCAGGGAGAGCCCCAAGAGACAGAGAGTTAGAGAAGCCAGGGCCTTGGCGTAGGGAGGTGATGGAAAGGGGAACTGATAACCCCCCATGTTCTCCTTCAGTTTCTGTGGCTAGAACAGAAGTCAAGTGGCCAGGAGTTCTAGGTCCTGATCCCTGCACTTTCTAAGGCTCCCTTGGGATCTTGGACAAGTCACTTCTGCCCCCTGGGGCTAATAGAGCCTATATTTGGAAATGGCTCAGGGCCCTTTGGCCTGAACATAAAGGGCATTTTCAAAAGCACCTATGTGACTTTGCGTCCCATTAATGGCACTGAGTCCCACCGGAACATTCTTAGCCAGGTGGGGGTGCACCAGGCATTAAAACCCCTGACCACTCACCTGCCAGGAAAAGCCCCAGGACACAGAACATCAGGGAGGCCTGGGCCATGGTGCAGGGAGGAGATGGAAGCCCAATTTGAAAACACTGTGTAAGCCTGTTTGCAGCTTGAGCTCTGGCTCAGGGCAACCCTCAGGGCACCTTTACAAGCACAAGGGGGGAGGGCTGGGACTGGCTCGTATGCTATTTTGACACACTATACTCCCATATCCTTTCATTTCATAATCATGGTACATAGTGTATCTATAATCTGCTGGACTTTTTTGTCCTGGTTAAAATATATGTGATATGACAAGACTGTATATAACTCTGTAAGAGTCCACTGTGGGCTATTATTAACACAAGTTCTAAATGTGGGGAACAGCCAACCAGAGCCTCAGAAACAAAGGGCAAGCTCATGCCTTAGCCAGGGAAAACAGGGCCAATAGGCCATTAACTTCTCAGTGGCTAGTGACTGGTAGGAAAATGGTCATGGGTGACACAGCTACTTCTTAGCAAAGAAACATCATGGAGTTCCTGTCCACACAGTCTGCCAGGTGCCATGCTCCTAGCTGGAGATACTTCTGAAAGAGAGGCATAGATAACTAAAAGAAAGAGGAGACACCCAAAGCTTTGCCCATGGTTTACTGCACCAGAGGGAACAAAAGAATTAGCCATCGAACTGGAGAAGGGGTCCTCGTCTAAGAAATGTGGCCAGTAATACTGTTGAGAACTTGAGATGAGAAAACTTTGTTTTACATTTAACATAGTTTGTTGAATTAGGCACAAACTTCACCCATCTTTATTGTTCTTGTAACCAGGTCTGATTTTTGTGCTTCCTTCCTTACACTCACTGCAAGTCTATCTCTTTTTAGCTAATTTAAGGTAAGGTATGTCTTGTGCCCCTTCAAGAAGGCATTTAAAAATTTCTGAGGAATCTCTCAGAAGTAAGACAGGTATGGATAGTGATAGGTCTGCTGTTGTTACCTGCACAGCATGTGCCATGTTTTTCTTGGCAGAAGGAATTTCATCTGCACTAAGTGCAAGCTGGTTGCCATTTTGAAAGAAAAATTAGAGGACTTGAGGCCCAAGAATCAACCCTACGTTCCATCAGAGAGGATGAAGACTTCCTCGATAGAAGGCAGCATTTAATCCTGCAGGCATGGCAGGCTGAAGAGCCAGCAAGGGCAGTACAGGACAAGGAAGAAATCTGGTAGCATGTAACCTGTAGAAGAAGAAGGCCAACTCAGGTATCCCCCATTCCTGTAGAGGTAAGTAACTGCTTTCAGGCTCTCTACACAGGCAATGCGGTGGAGAATGCTTTGGCAGAGACCTCTCAGGGAAGAAATCAGAAGGGAACACCATCCACCGGAAGGAATGGGATGCGTAGTCCTAAGGATGGGGGTTCCATGACCACCACCCCCAAAAGAAGAAGACGGGTGGTGGTGGTCGGGGCCTCCCTCCTAAGAGGGACTGAATCATCCATCTGCCATCCAGACCTGGAATCTCAAGAAGTGCGCTGCTTACCAGGATCTTGAATTCAGTATGTGACTGAGACTCTTCCAAAACTGATCAAACCTTCGGATCACTACCCCTTCCTGCTTCTCCATGTGGGAACTAATGATACAATCAAGAATAACCTTGAGCAGGTCACTGCAGATTATGTAGCACTGGGAAGAGATGGGATCCACCTAATTAAGAGAGGAAAGAGCATCTTCATGAGCAGGCTTGCAAACCTAGTGAGGAGGGCTTTAAACTAGGTTCGTTGGGGGATGGGGACCAAAGCCCTGAGGTAAGTGGGGAGGTCAAATACTGGGAAGAAACACAAGGAGGAACGAGCAACAAAGGAGGTGATTCAAATGAAGAAGGTAGGGCAAGCAACTGGCTAGCGAAGGTGTTTGTACACAAATGCAAGAAGCCTGGGAAACAAACAGGAAGAATTAGAAGTCGTGGCCCAGTCAAAGAACCTATGATTTGACTGGAATAATGGAGACTTGGTGGGATGACTCACATGACTGGAGAACTGTCATGGAAGGGTATAAACTGTTCAGGAAGAACAGGCGGGGGAGAAAAGGAGGAGGAGTTGCATTGTATGTAAGAGAGTAGTATGATTACTCAGAGCTCCAGTATATAGAGGAAGGAAAGCTTGTTGAGAATATAAGGGTTAAGTTTAGAAGTGGAAGCAACAGGGGTGATATTGTGGTTGGTGTCTGCTAGGGTATGTCTACACTGCCACCCTAATTCGAACTAGGGTGGCTAATGTAGGCATTCGAACTTGCAAATGAAGCCCGCCATTTTTAAATGCCCCATAGTTCGAACTCCCTGCCCGCGGCTACACGCAGCACGGACTAGGTAGTTCGAATTAAAGCTCCTAATTCGAACTACCATTACTCCTCCTGCAATGACCAATCTGATTAGCTTTTATGATAAGGTTACTGGCTCTGTGGATATGGGAAAGTCAGTGGATATGATATACCTTGACTTCAGCAGCACTTTTGATACAGTCCCCCACAATATCCTTGCCAGCAAGTTAAGGGAGTATGGATTGAATAAATGGACTGTAAGATGGATAGAAAGCTGGCTAGACTTTCGGGCCCAACGGCAATGATCAATAGCTCAATATCAAGTTGGTGGTCAGTTTCTAGCAAAGTGCCCCAAGGATTTGTTCTAGGGATGGTTTTATTCAACATCTTTATTAATGGCCTGGATGAGGGGGTGGATTGCACCCTCAGTAAGTTTGCAAATGACACTACGCTAAGGGGAGAGGTGGATATGCTGGAGGACAGGTGTGATGGGGCAGAGTGGCCCCACATGCCGCCAGGCCAAGGTAGCGGCGGTCCGGCCGCCACCGCCGGACACAATACCCCAGGCGCGCAAAGTGCCAGAGGGCCAGCGCTGGCTGATGATGTCCCTATGGTGCCGGCCAGCATGGTGATGCTGGCACCAGCTGATGACATCACCCGCCGCACCGGCGGGGCATTCAAAACCAGCCCGGAGGCTGCTGGCAAGGGGGTGAGCCTTAGGCCAGCCAAAGGGAAGGCAGGGGATGCCCAAGAGGAGGGGCAGGACAGAAGAAGCTGGGAACCAACCGGGATGAGCAACAACCCTGCGCTGGCTCTGGAGGGAGAACCACAGGCGGGGTAGGAAGTGGCCCAGGGCTGGGTCAAGGACCCCGAGTGTGGGTGAATTTAGGGGTTTACACCCCACCTTCAGGCAGGTGGGAGGTTCTTTCCCCTGCCTTAGGGCCCTGGGCTGGGGCTCGGGAGAGTGGGCAGGCCCGAGCCCCCCTACCCGACCGCTGTACGATGGGGCTCATGCGCGGTACGATAGAGTGTCTGTAATAAAAAACCCAACCACCTGCCACGACTTCGGAGTGGTCTTTGTACAGCAGGGATAGGGTCCAGAGTGACCTAGACAGATTAGAGGATTGGGCCAAAAGAAATCTGATGAGGTTCAACAAGGACAAGTGTAGAGTCCTGCACTGGGGATGGAAGAATCCCAAGCATTGTTACAGGCTGGGGATCGACTGGCTAAGTAGCAGTTCTGCCGAAAAGTACCTGGGGATTACAGTGAATGAGAAGCTGGATATGAGTCAACAGTGTGTCCTTGTAGCCAAGAAGGCTAATGGCATATTAGGTTGCATTAGGAGGAGCATTGCCAGCAGATTTAGAGAAGTGATTAATCCCTTTTATTCGGCTCTGGTGAGGCCACATCTGGAGTATTGTGTCCAGTTCTGGGCCCCCCACTATAGAAAGGATGTGAACTCATTGGAGAGGGTCCAGCGGAGAGCGACCAAAATGATTAGGGGGCTGGGGCATATAACCTATGAGGAGAGACTGAGGGATTTGGGTTTGTTTAGTCTGCAGAAGAAAGGAGTGAGGGGAGACTTGATAGCAGCTTTCAACTTCCTGAAGGGAGGTTCCAAAGAGGATGGAGAGAGGCTGTTCATATTGGTGACGGATGGCAGAACAAGGAGCAATGGTCTCAAGTTACAGTGGGGGGAGGTCTAGGTTGGATATTAGGAAAAAATATTTCACTAGGAGGGTGGGGAAGCATGGGAATGGGTTACCTAGAGAGGAAGTAGAATCTCCATCCCTAGAGGTTTTTAAGTCTCCGCTTGACAAATCCCTGGCTGGATTGATTTAGTTAGGACTGGTCCTGTCTTGGTTAGGGGGCTGGACTTTGACCTCCTGAGGTCTCTTCCAGCTGTATGATTCTATGATTCCATATCACCCAGTAAAGTGATGGGCTTTCTGCAGTGTGTGCAGCAGACAAGGTGTTCCTGACAGGCTGCAGTACACACACAGACCCAACTGGGAGTAACTGACATGCTGGAGGCTCTTTGATTTCGAGCAGTCCAGGCTGGAGGCTACAGCAAAAAGGCATTGTAAAGAGCACCCCAGATGGAGGGCCAGTGTGACACAGCTACTCAGCAGTCTGCATTGTACCCTGGGCAGGTCACAGGTGTCTGGTTGACACGTGCCACATTAGTGCTGCAGGGGTCTCTGTATTCCTCAGTTGTATCCCAACCTCAGCCGTCGTGTTTCCTGCTCTTCCCTGCCTGTGAAGTCTCTGACCACCCCTGGCTCCCACCAAAGGGAAGAAGCTGTTTCTGCTGAGGCAGAGCTACACGTATCCCCATGCAGCACCGATGGAACCGGGCACCCGTCCAGAGAAAGGTTGTCACAGGGCCAGTGGGCCGGTGGGAGCAGGAAGGGGCTGAGAGCGGCTGACTCTCCTTCTTGCCCAATTGCCCGGCACCACAAGCCATTTTAGGCCGCTTGTTATCAGAGACCTCATGGAGCCTCCCTTCCCCCACCCAGCCCTGTCAGAGCCATTGACTAGCAGTGGCTGTGCTCTGCTGCCCTCTAGTGGGCAGTGACCTGTCCCTGCAGCAGAAGGTTCCCTCGCCCATTTCACAGGGTCCTTGAGGACGTGGTGGACAAGCCCGTCCAGCTCCCGCGTTTCACATGGGTGCAGACTTTGCTCTTTGTGGGGCAGGAGATTGGACGGTGTTTTCTGGGGACACTGCCGTGCAAGACAGCTGCCTGAGCTTTTGAGCAATGAGCAGACTGTCAGACAGGGGCGGATGAGAGTTTTGCAGGGTCCAGAGCAGCACAATTTCGTGGAGCCCCCCTTTGGAGAAAAAATAGAAAAAAGGCGTCCCCCCGTGCCCACTCCTCCAGTAGCCCCACTCTGATCATGTGAGCTACCCCTCCTCATCCCCTCTCCTAACACCTCCCTCTGCACACCTGCCCTGCCTCTCTCCTCTGATGCTGGTCCCTCCTCTGCAGGTGTCTGCCCTTCTGCTTCACCCCCAGAATCTCCTGGCACCTGCACCTTCCCTTAGCCCTGCACCCTCCTGGTGCCTCCCCCTTCCCTCACTGCCCCTGCCCCCTTTGCCCTCTTTTTCCCTGATGCCCACCCCCTCACCACCCTCTGCCCCCATTCCCCTCATGCCCCTGTGCCCTCTCACATGACTTGCTCCATCCCCACCTTCCTCATGCCCACCCCTCCTTTCAAGCCTTCTCCCAGCACCTTCCCCTCCCCGCTTTAGCCTCCAATGCCCTTACCCTCTCCTCTCCCAGCATCACCTTGTCCCCCCCTCCCAATGACACCTCCCCTTCTGCCTTTTTCCTCATTGTCTCCACTTGGCCCCCTGGCATTTGTCTCTCCTCCATGCAGTCCTTTGGTGCCTTCCCCTTTCTTCTCCTGACCTGCCCCCCTCCCCTCAGCACAAGCCCCTTCCTCTGCCATCCACCTTCTGTCTTCCAGTTTGCAGGGTGGCCGCGACCCCAGCCCAGGCTCCAGACCACGTGCTGAACCGAGCGGTGCAACGCTGGGCCACGCGGTTTTAAAGTCCTGTGCCATAATGTCACACCACGCCCGGGCGTCTCTCCTCTCAGCTGTTGCGTGGCATTTCAGCCCGCCGCGCATGAGCTCTCTCGGCCCCACATGGCCTGTACTGGCCTGCTCCAGGAAATTTAAAGTGAGGGGCTGCGGTGCCCTGTCACAATCCCCCTCCTCCTCCAGCAGCCACCAGCTGGCCCTTTGGTGGACAGCTCACCGGGAAATTCCCGGTATCCTGCCGGGCCATTCTGCTCATCCCGCCCTATACCGCCACTGCTGTCAGAAACCAAGAGACCCATGAGCAGTGCCCAGGCCAAAACTCACAGGATATTTCGGTGCTAAGGGTCTGCCTCCCGAATGTGGAGTGGTGAGGGGAGAGGGAGACGATGCCCTGCTAACAAGCAGATTGGTGCACAGAGCGGGCGTAGCCTTGCCACAGGGCTGCCGTAGAGTGAGAAGGTTTTTGTCTCGCTTCCCCATAGGCTGGTAGCACTGTGCAAGCACTCCCAGTCCACGTAGCACAGTAATAGTCAGCATCATCCTCCTCCTGGGCCCCAGTGATGGTTAAATAGCCAATCTTGTCAGAGCCGGAGCGCGAGCCAGCAAACCGGCTGGGGACCCCCGAGCCTGTGCCTTTGTTAGATTCAGTGAAAAAATACAGCAGGAATCTGGGTGCACTGCCTGGTCTCTGTTGTACCCAAATGACACGGTTGCTACTGACGGTGTAACTGCCCTCGAGGGTGCAGGAGAGCTGGACATTCGCCCCTGGGGACACGGACTCAGAGGGCGGCTGAGTCACCTGAGCATAGCAACCTGCAGAGAGCAAAGAGCAATGAGATGAGCACCCCAGTGACTACCACATTGTCTACCATCCTCAGTTTCCAGGCCTGGTCAGATGTCAGTTCGCTGTAGCCATTACCTGCCAGGAAAAGCCCCAGGAAACAGAGAGGTAGAGTGGGCTGGGCCATGGTGCAGGGAGATGGGTACAGGTCACAGGAGCAATTTTCAGCCTGGTCCCTGCCTTTGTGAAATCCTGTGGCCGCCTTTAGAGCCCTTAGGAGCAGAAGTAGTGCAGCCCTGTATGCAAACGAGTCCTCAGGCATCAAACTGCAGCAGACTGGTATGCAAATGAGACTCAGGGAGTGGAGGTCAGACAATTCGTGTGAAGCATCTTGCTCTTTTCACGATCCTCAGTTCCTGAGGCCAGACCGATGCTCCAGCCATGCCACACTCCTGTCTCCAGAAGTAGCCAGAGTAAGGAGTTTCACCCTCTCTCTGAACAGTTCTGCAATGCTGCAGATGGCCTGGCCTTTGGATCTGGATGTGTCGCTGGGAAGAGATTGACTCTCCCCCGATGATGTGGGTGCAGAGCACTCAGCAGGATAAGTGTGTTGGTTCATCTCACTTAACCATTTCCCTGCCACTGTAGGAGGCATTAGCACTGGTGCCCCTCTGTCCTGCCTGTGCTCTTCCTTTCATGCACTCCAGTCTAGACTCCTGAGGGCTGGAATATTTTGGTCTCATTTCGGTTGTTGGGGTCAGTGTGTGGGTTCTGGGAGTGAGCAGTTGTCTGTAGTACAGGCGACAGCCACCTCTGGTCCAGAGGCAAGGGAAGGTGCCTCAGGCTGAAGGGGCAGAGACAAGTAGCCAGTGCTCAGTGCAAAGGTAGGCAATAATTTTTGATCAAGGACCAACTTTTGCCCCAGAGGGCAGGGACTCATTTGGAAGGGGCAGGGCCAAACACTTCTGTGCTTCCCCACCAATAGATCCTGACTGGGCTAGGGGTGGGGGACACATGAAGTATTTGCCCCTGCCACCCCGCCCCCAGAGAGAACCACCAGCTGTTCTGAACAGCTGGCAGTTCCTTCTAGGAGCCCGTGCCCCTCATGGTGGGGGAAGACTTTGCACAATCAGGGTTTGGGGGTGGGGGGAGCACACAAAGTCTCCTCCCGCCCTGCCCCATTCCTTCAAGAAGTGTGTGGTGCATCTAAGCACCACGTGCTCCCTGTGGGACGAGAACAGGGCAATAGAAGACTTTGCATTCTCCCCCCTACCCACAAGCCAGGGGCCTCCTTGCTCCTTGACCTCGGGTGTTCAGGGCTTAGAGTCAACTGTAAGGGTTGACTCTAAGCACCACATGCTTCCTGTCCCCTAGTACCTGATTGGCCTGGGGTAGGGGAGCAGAAGAGCCTCTGCGGGCCAGATCAACTCGCTTGGTGGGCCAGATCCAGCTGCAAAGGCCCTTTTGCCCACCCTGCCTCAGTACCTACTGGACCACAGCATTTCTGCCCACCCAGCTCAGTGCCACTGGGAGTGCCTGGAGATTCAAAGGGGGCCAGCAACTCTACTAGAGTAGTGGCTGCAGCGGTTGCTGAGAGCCCTGGGCTCCTTTGACTTGCCAGGTCCTGGAGCAACTGCTCCCCATCCCCTCTGGTGGCTAGTGATATACAGGACATCAGGCTAGATAATCTGTTTGTCCTTTCTGGCCTTGAACTCTATGAATCTACAGGAGATGGCAGGGGTAAACAACAGAAGACACGTTGTAAAGAAAGTTGCTAGAGTCTAAGGCCAGAAGGGAAGTTTGCAATTCCATAGTCTGAGAGAGGTATCCCAACCTCTTTTGCCCCAAAAGAGCTTGAAAAAAGAAGAGAGAAAAACAAGCTGCAGTCTCTAGGGTTATGTCTGCACTACAGAGTTTTTCTGGGATACCAGAAGTATTCCGGAAAAACTCTGCTGTGTCCAGGGAATGCGTCTGCTCTTCCAAAATTTTTTTTTTTTTGGAAGAGCAGACGCACTTTTTCGGCATCCCTGTAAACCTCGTTTTACGAGGAAGAAGGGATATTCTGAAAAAGGGTTTTTTTCTGACATTTGGCCCAATGTAGATGGGCCAAATGTCAGAAAAGCTTCTTCCAAAAAAAGAAGTGGAAAAAGCTATGCAAATTGCAGTTTGTAATTTGTGTAGCTTTTTCCAGAAGAACAGTGCAGTGTAGATATAGTCTTGTAGCTGACCCCTCAGTTAGAGGCATGCACGTGCTCACAGACAGACAAACCTTCCAGGACACCTTCCAGAACACAAGAATGAAATCATCACCTTATAAAAGTTTTTCTATTACAGAACAAAAGATAAACTTGATAAAGCATACTTGGTTTCTTGATGTTACAGAGCAGCTAAGGAAAACAAATTAAAACAGAGAAAGTCTGTGAGCACAATGCTTAGATGGTAAATGGGGAGGGGAGGCATAGATTCACACAGAGCAGTTCAATCCAAACCACAAAATAAAGAGAAGATACCCTGAACGCATGTAGATTCATTTTTCCCCCTTTTTACTTATTTCCAGTCTCCTCTTTGTTCATATCACTCCCATGATCCGAATTCCTTGGAGACATGGCAGTTCTGCCTGGGTTTCAATCATCCTGTGACTCTCAACTCCTGGTTTATCTCTTCCCCATAAAGAAAGCAGGCAAGAAATCCATACCCAATTCAGATTTCAACCCTCTATCATGATTGTTTCTTCCAGCCCCCTAACCAACACCTTTGCTAGCTACCTGAGTTTAACCCCTTAGTCACTGGGTACTGGACAGGACTCCTCCTGTCCATTACAACTCCAGTGTAAGTTTCCCTGGTTTTACATCCCAGCATTGAATTAGCTTTTTTGGCCACTACCTCACAAGGGGATCTTATGCTCAGCTGATGATCCACCACAAACCCCAAATCTTTTTCAGTCCGATGAATCGAGGGCTTTGTTTACCCTCTCTCATAATACAAGGGCACAGGGGCATTTAATGACAGGGAAAGGGAAGAAATTTAGAATGGATAAAAGAGAACACTTATTTTACACAATGAATCATGCACCTGTGGAACTCATTGTCACAAGATACTACTGAGCTCAGGAGCCTAGAAGGATTCAAAAAAGGATGAGACATTTATACAGACAGTGAGAATGTTCACAGTTACATTAGACAGCAAAAAATAGAGAAGGGGTATAAACCCATGTGCTTCAGGACTACGCCTTGGCTAGAAAGAAACTACCCCTCTGGGCAGGTTATTTGAGAAACACGCAGTGTGCAGATTCTTGCACTTACCTCTGAAGCATCCAGGCAAAGCCAGCATCAGAGGCAGGTTATTGGATATGGGGAGAGGGGACCACTGGTCTGATCTGGCTTGGCAGTTCCTCTGCCCTTAATGTATAGAATTGTAACCCTAAGTGCCCTGCAGTGCCACCCAGCAAAAGGTTCACTGCTCTTTAGCAGCAGCTCCTCTCAGGCCAGACAAACTCCCTCCTCAAAGCAAGCCGCTTTCAGAACACTTCTCTCTCAAGAACATCATGTGGGCTCTGAAATGAAAGCCAGGAGCACACTGGCCATTACCATAGCTGTGAAATGTATGTGCATAAGGAGTTATGTGCACACACTGGTAAATGTGCTCTACAGCAGTGGTTCTCAAACTTTTTGGATTGTGGCCCTCCCCACTCGATGCAAACCTTTCCACAGACCACCAGTTGTTCCATGGAGTGAGGATTGGTGTGCACCTCGGAAGCATCACAATAATCATCCAGTGGTATATTAAGCCCCTCCTCATGATTAAAAGAGGATTAACTCTGTGGGATTTCAGGACTGATGGTGGCCAAGAAAGCACTTTGCTCTTCTTTCATGGCCCTGTGTATCTGAGCTAAGGACTGGTGCTTCTATGCCATACACCAGTGCATACTGCTGATGACTACCACCATTTCCCGGGGAATAGACGTGGGCACAGATGTGCTCCCACCATGGTAGGTAAAAGCTCCCTCCTGATTCTCTCTCTTAGCCCCGTGGACTAATGGCCTTGAAGAGAGCTGGGACAAGAGACCAGAAATCTATTTATTTGTTTTCCCATTTAAACAAACTCACTTCCCCAGCACCTCAGAACTGAGAACGGAGCATCAGTATCTGGCACACGCTTATGCTGAGTACCAGAGTCCATTGGGAGCAAGTGGGAATCAGAGTATAAAACTGAGAAGCCCTGTGACTGCTCTAACTTATACCAGGACCTGGGCAGGGCCCCGAATTAGCCCCGAATACAGGAAGTGCACAGGTAGCTTAAAGGAACTGTTTCCCTCCCCACACCCACGCCCTTTGTTCCAGTCCCAAGCCCAGAAGCAGAGGAAGTGAGAATCCAGCCCACTGTATGTAAAAGAGGCAGATGACATACTCCTGAAGCTCAGAACTGGTGCTTTAGAAATCAGTCTTTTATGTCAGCTGACTGGATGCCCCACATTCAGCTGACAGGACTCTGAGCAGATGGGCAGTTGCCTGTGGGCAGCAAAGACCAGCTCCATTAGGTAGGGTCTCTGTGCAGTGGAAGTTGCAGGTGTTCAGGACCCAGCAGGATTAGGGACTGTATGTCTTGTAGCATTCGGTGCTCCACCAGATGCCATCTGTCGAACAGGAACCACCATCCGTCACAGCTCTCTGAGCATAACCGACCGGTGGGCCACACCACTAGGCTAATTCAAGGGTGGGGAATAGGAGCTTTTCCTTTTTTTCTTTCTTTACAGGGCTGCAGTTCCTTCAGCAGGAGGCTCTGCAAGCAAGGGTTCCTCAGAGTCCCCTGGGGCCTGGCACAGGCTTTGGTTCTGCATTGCTAGAGACCATGGATGGCGCACTTGATGGAGCAGTAATAGTCAGTGTCACCCTTGGCCTGGACCATGGTGATGGTCAGAACGCAGGCCTTGCTGGCAGGGTCTTTGGTCACAGAGAACCCATCTGGCATCCTGGAGAGCTTGTGCTTGTCCACCTCCAAGTTGTAATAAGTAGGTACCTCTGCCAGGTCTCTGCTGGTATCCTGTGACCCCGTACTCTCTGAAGTTGTACCCAGGGCTCAGGGCGCATTGGAGTTTCACCATTTGTCCCAGCAACATTAGAATGGAAGCCGGCTGAGTCAGCACTGGCTGAGCCCTGGAAGTTGAACAAAACAAAGGCGCAGTTATGGATGGATTGTGCCGATCCTACTCCTGGTATTTCATCTCTTACACTGCTCCCTCCAGCATCACCCTCTGTCCAAGCTACAGTTTGACTTGTCATGTGCCGCATCTCCACCAGCCCTTGTGACCACACCTGCCTGCTCCACCCATCCCTGTCTGCAGCAGAGTGATAGCTCAGCATAGGGGCCTTGCTCTTCAGTCCCTCCCTCTGCAGAACTCCCTGATCACCTTCGCCTCCCACAAGAACACAACTACACCCTTGGGAGGAGCAGACCAGGAGGCACAGCACCATTGCCAAGGCCTTAAGAGAGCCAGAGGGAAAGGAATTGCCAGGTGCCCCTGCCTTTGTGCAAACTTGTCACAGAAAGTGGGGGGCCAGAAGCCCAGTGGGTCTATGGGTCTATCACTCCAGCAGTGATTAGGTGATTATCTGCGGCGCTGTGTACTAGGCCGATACTATGGGGATGAAGTTCCAAGCTCCACTGGGAAGAATGGATTCAGGGCTCACACCCCAGCTGTATTTCAGGTGTTGTCATTTGCTGTGGGATCCAGCCAACGTACCCTCCTCGTTTTGCCTGCCCCCCTCACACCTGCAGGTACAATGCAAAGGAGAGAGAGATGGATCTGTTCCAGCTCTGGCCACAGATTGCCTGTGCGCCCCTGGCCACCTCACGTCCTCTCACTGGGTCTCAGAGTGCCCATGTACAAAGCAGGGATAATAAGCCCCTTCCCCTACAAGAGCTGGGAGGCTGAACTCCTTTGTTTCTGAGAAATGCTCAGGTGGAAAGTGCTCCACCTCTCTGGACAGGGCAAGCCACTGTCCCTCAGAGACCTGGAGATCCATCCACAGCTAGTCCTGCGTTAGGTGCAAAGGGCATGAACCTTTCCCAGGCTGCTGTCTAATCTCTGACCACAGAAGGAACCCAGGGTTGCTCGTGAAGGATAAACTTAATTTGTTGTCAGTATGACCTCTGTGACACCTGGATGTTAAGTGGTCAGTGAGAAAAAGGTAATTACCATGTAAGGTGGTACAAAAGACCTTGCCTTTTGTTTGGGAAGTTGCAGAAACTTTTCCTGAGAGTATCCTGGAGATTTTTGCCCTGGAATGCATTCCTGAATAAAGCTGGTTGCTTAAGAAGGATGTCTGGAATTGATTTGGTAGGGGTTTTGGGCCCCCATCCGAACCCTCGGATTAAAATTCTCTGTCATTTATGGTGTCAGAAGTGGGATGGATCGGGACACCAGGTGATTGAGATGGGCTGGACCGGAGAGACTGAACAGAAAGGCGCCATACAAATCGGTAAGAGATCCGTGTTACAAAATCTCACTGTTCCGTTCCTCTCTCCTTGTCCTGAACGGCTGCTTTCACTGGTGGTAAGCATCCACCCTACGTTAAGAACATCCTTCCCAAGCAACTGTAAGTCTTTTTCCCTTCTCTTTTTATTTTTATTTTATTTTATTTTATTTTATTTTATTTTGGAATAAGTTTGTTAAGAGGGGACAGTGGGAAGACACTGAAACAGGGTCAACTCAGGCTTGAAGCTGAGAGGAAGGCAGATTAGTGCCGGATTGGAACTGTCTTATAGGTAGTAGGGCAGGGATTATGGGGAATAAGGGATCTAAGATAGATCCAAAAACCCCATTGGGTAAAATGCTGCAGATTTATAGTCAGCCAGGGAAATTGCCAGCAGGTCTTAAACTCAGGAGGCTGGTAAAGCTCACACACGCGTGGAATGAATTACAATTCCCAGTTCAAGGTACCTTTCAATTAGACAAATTAAATTATTTAAAGGGTGTCTTAGAGTCCAGTCACCCCTCCCAGATGAATTATTGGCACCTCTGGGATGATCAGGCCTCAAAATTAAGAGATAAATCCATAATGGCTAGCCTAAAGGACTCAAATGAAAAACTGAAAAAACAATTGGCAGAAATAAAGGAGAAATCTGACTCCTCTAAAGTTTGTCCCCCTCCGTACAACCACGTTCCTACACCAAGCGCGCCCAGCGGAATCTACCCATCCATCTTGAAACCACCAACTCCGCTGCCAGACCCATCTGAAGATTTATTGGATCTATGGGTCCCCAATTTCCCAGCTCCCCTTCCCACCAACCTGCCCCAGCATCAGCAAATATTGCTTACCGATCATTCAGCTGCACCAGCCCAATTTGAATCCCCCGCACATACTCACAGTTCTGCAGGGGCAGTAGGGAATGCCAACCTGGCCAATAAAACTTCGGATTCTGAGCATACTCAGAGTCCAGTAATTCTAAAGCTGTCAGAAGTCCCCACACAAATGTTGCAGCGAACATTGGCTAAAGACTTAAAGGACCTGGGGTTTGTTATAACTAAAATAGATCCCGAAAATAACTCGGTGACTATAGGTAATGACGTAAACAAGGATGTGATTATTGAAGTTGGACCTAAAAGTTTTCTTGGACTGTTTAAAGAGCATATTAAACTTCTCCCACTCAGACAATTTCCTAATCCAGCAGGGGGCACCCCAGCACTTGTCCACGTCCCCTGGACACCTAATGACATCATGAATTTTAGACTTACTCTCCCAAAAATAAGAGAGGATCCTGTGGGCTTGCAAAGGGAGTTGTGTCAGATTTTTGAAGTTTATCAGCCTACCCACAGAGACATTGACATGCTACTCTCGGGAATAATGGAACCCCATGAGAAGCAAGTTCTTTACACCCAAGCAAGGCGAGGTCCTGGGGATACCAGACCAGAAATTGGGGACAAGATTATTAATAATATGATTGGATGGAAAATGGAAACTACTGAGAAAATTTTGGAAGCTGCAACTCAGTTTTTTGAAAACCTGCAAGTAGAAAAACAAAAGAAAAAGGAACTTAAAAATACCCTAATGGCACTCCAAATACAAGATTTACAAGGCCACGGGCAACCAAAAGGTCAGAGGGAAGGTCCAAACAGACCCCGGCGGGGCCCCCAACCTAATGATGTGTGTAATTACTGTGGTGGGTTTGGCCATTGGAAAATTGAATGTCGCAAAAGACAACGACAAAATAGATTTAACCAGGGCCCCAACAGACAGTCCGGACCATCGTCACAAGGACAGAGGTGGCCCAATACTAACCCCTTTTCAGCAGGTGCACCCAACAGAGGCTACCCTCCGGAGGACCGACAAAGGAGTAATCCTTACTGACTATGCCAAGAGGTTATTGATAAAACATTGCAATGCTCTCTGTTACCTTCGGTCTCTCTTTCTGCTACACCTGATGCCTTAGTTTCATTTTCCGTTAATGGAAACAAACATGAATTTCTAATTGATACTGGTGCCTCCCTTTCCACAATACGAGAGGATGAAGCTCCCAATCTGGCCAGAACTGGAGAAATAGTAAATGCTGTAGGAGTGGGGGGAGTAACTATACCCCATGCAATGAGTGAACCATGTTCCTTAACCATTGGGCCTTTGACAGAGGAACATGCCTTTTTGTTATCCCCCAGTACACCTGTAAACTTGATGGGTAGAGATCTGCTGTGTAAATTGAATGCTACAATTTATTGTTCCTCTGAAGGGGTCTTTGTTGATATACCCCATAATCAGGCAACAAATTTCCTCATGATGTTAACAACAGACGGACAAGGTATAGACCCAGACTCCAAACTGGAGAGTGTGGAGCTGGATCAGGTACCAACGTCTTTGTGGGCTTCTCACTCCAATGAAGTTGGGAAACTGTTAACAGCAGAGCCTGTAAAGATCAGGTATAAACACGGCCGACCTTACCCTCGAGTGTCTCAGTACCCCTTGTCCCAGGAAGCGGAGGAGGGCATAGCGCCTGTAATCTCCTCCCTGTTGGAACAAGGAGTGCTCATAAGAACACAGTCTGTGTGTAATACCCCAATACTTCCGGTCAAAAAGGAGGGGAAATTTGATGATCAAGGGAGACAGCTATATAGATTTGTGCAGGACCTAAGAGCTGTAAATCAGTTTGTTATCCCCAGATTTCCTGTGGTTCCTAATCCAGCAACAATATTGTCCTCTATCCCTGCAGGTGCTAAATGTTTTTCTGTCATAGATTTATGTTCAGCTTTCTTCTCCATTCCCATTGATAAGGATTCACAGTTTTTGTTTGCTTTTTCCTATAAAGGGGAGCAGCTGACTTGGACCAGACTTCCTCAAGGATATACTGAAAGTCCTACCCTTTTCTCACAATTGTTAAAAAGGGACCTTGATTCAATTTCTTTGCCAAAGGAGTCTACCTTTGTTCAGTATGTTGATGATTTATTGATAGCCTCACCTAATCATGAAGCATGTAAAACAGATACTGTTCATTTGCTGTGTGAATTAGCAAAGAGAGGTCACAAAGCCTCCAAGGCAAAGCTCCAGTTCTGTAAAGCAGAGGTTGAATATTTGGGTCACCTCGTATCCCAAGAAGGGCGAAAGCTCACTGATAAACACATAACCTCTGTTCTTTCTCTCCCTCGCCCAGTAACTAAGAAACAGGTTCGGTCTCTCTTAGGCGCTGCTGGCTATTGCAGACAATGGATTCCTAATTTCTCTGGTCTTGTAAAACCCCTTGTATCTCTGACAGCTGACAAGGTGAAGGATCCCGTCCCGTGGACAGAGGAGGAAGAAGAATCCTTTCAGAAAGTGAAAGCTGCTTTGGTCTCTCCACCCTCTCTTGGGCTCCCTGATTATGATAAACCCTTTACTCTTTTTTGCCATGAACAGGATCAGGTCGCTTCAGGAGTATTATGCCAGCCATTTGGAAATAACCCTCGTCCTGTAGCTTATTTTAGTGCTCAGCTTGACCCAGTAGCAAAGGGTTTTCCCCCGTGTCTCAGAGCTGTAGCTGCAGCTGCTGTGCTATTAGAGAAAAGTCAATGTCTGGTATTAGGTCACAACCTAACACTTGCTGTATCCCATGCAGTGCAAGCTTTGGTGAATAAGACTAAGACCCAGCATTTGTCAATGCAAAGATTGACTAACTATGAGAAAGCCCTTTTAGGAGCCCAGAATGTCTCCATAGTACGCTGTTCTACTTTAAATCCCGCCACCCTTTTTCCTAACCCTACTGATGGAGAACCCCATGAGATGGAACCCCACGATTGTTTAGCATTGGTGGACCTCACTTGTACCCCGCGATCCGATCTAAGGGACGTTCCTTTGTCAAATCCTGATTTAGTGTATTACACTGATGGGTCATGTAAAAGGGATGAAAGGGGAAACCTTATAAGCAGGTATGCTGTTGTTTCTGATCATGCAATAATTGAAACTCATTCTCTTCCAGGAATAAAAAGTGCTCAAGCAGCTGAACTAATTGCTCTCACTCGTGCCTGTATTTTAGCTATTGATCAATCTGTTAACATTTATACTGACTCAATGTATGCTTTTAATATCTGTCATTCTGTAGGTCAGATCTGGAAACATCGAGGATTCTTAACGTCCTCGGGAAGTGCCATTTCTAATGGATCCCTTGTTAATGACCTCTTGCTTGCTATTCAATTACCTGTTGCTATTTCTGTTATGCATTGCAGTGCTCATACTGATAAAACTGATACTGTATCAGTAGGAAACAGACGGGCAGATTTTGCAGCCAGGAATGCAGCTGCCTGTGGACCTCCAGCTCCATTTCAAATCCTGGTCGCTGTTTCTGTTCCCCTGACTCTAAATGATTTATCCCTGTTGCAATCTAGGGCACCTGAGAAGGAACAACACAATTGGTACAAAGCTGGGTGTCGTATTCAAGATAATAACATTTGGCTTTCACCAGATGGACGACCTGTGGCTCCTTCTACTTTGGTGTCCCAATTGGCTACCACTACCCCTGGATTAGGACATATGAACAAAAGGGGGGTAGCGGATCAGATTCTGAAGCATTGGTATGCGCCTAGGATTCACCAAGCTGCTGCTAAAATCACCAGCAATTGTGCTACTTGCCAAAAGTTCTCTACCCAGGGTGGAGAGAAGACTACTCTGAGTGCTCATACTTGGGCCTATGGACCTTTCCAATATTTGCAGATCGATTTTATAGAATTAACCCTTTCCTGTGGGTTTAAGTATTGTCTGGTTATTGTATGTGTGTTCAGTGGTTGGGTGGAAGCTTTCCCTTGCCGTCAAGCAGACGCCACTACTGTGGTAAAGAAATTAGTTACTGAGGTGGTTCCCAGATTTGGAATCCCTTTAAAAATTGACTCGGATAAAGGAACCCATTTCACGGCCAAAATCCTGCAAGATCTGTGTAGCGCCCTCCACATAGAACAACGGTTCCATACCCCATATCATCCCCAAAGTTCAGGGCATGTTGAAAGAAAAAACCTCAATATCAAAAGGAAGTTAAGCAAGATTATCTCTGACACTGGATTAAAGTGGCCGCAGGCATTGCCCCTTGCCCTCATGCATATCCGAAATACCCCGAACCGCAAACATGGTCTCACCCCTCATGAAATTCTATTTGGGAGACCAATTTTACTTGAATTTGAGCCTCCTGGAAAAATTAATCCTTCCCACTTGTCTGAATGTTATGACGAACTACTTCAATACTGCATACATCTGTCTAAAATTGCTTTCAGTCTCTCCTCTCAGGTTGCAGAAGCCTTACCTGTCCCAACTGATGTGCCTTGCCATGACATGCAGCCAGGAAATTGGGTCCTGATAAAAGAATTCCGGAGGAAAGACTGCCAATCTCCAAGGTGGAATGGTCCCTTCCAGGTCCTGCTGACTACCAACACGGCTGTGAAGGTAGCCGAGCGAGATTCTTGGATACACGCAAGCCACGTGCGCCGCACCATTGACCCTCATAAGTTGTGTGAACTTGCCTCTCCTGACATATCGCCTCCTACTGAACCTGTCAGCCCAGAGCCAGAAGAAAACGACTTTCTACCGCTTTCTGAGAGAGAAATTGAATCATTTCTCCTGGACAAGGGATATACATCATCGGAAATCAGAGACCGGGACCTTGTTCACTACGCTCTCACTACAGGCCAGATCCCTTCTGGTCCTACTAGTCACGTTGACATTTCACACGAATCTACACCCAACCTTGCCATTGACCCTACCGGCACTTTGTCAGAGGACGGTGGGTTTTCTGAAAGCTGTTTTCCTTCCTCCACACTTCCTTATAACCTCCGTCCGCGCAAGTGCTGAAAGGATTACAATCTCTGCACAATGGCTAAACTCTTGTTCCTCCTTTGTATAGGCCTTATTTGGCTCCAAAGGGGAATGGTATTGGGACTAATACCTTTCTACAGCTGGCAGAAGGTATGGCACGAGCCGCAAACAAAACTAACTGTTGGGTGTGTGCCTGGGCACCACAAAGCGCGCACAGTGAATACCCAATAGGTGCCCTTCTGTTAAACAAAACTGGACTAGTAAGTGATGCATTACTGGAACAAAATGACCAAACTGTGTGGTTCAACCAGACTGGGTGCATCCAATTATCATTTAGTGGTACAAGCCCCCTATGTAGGAATCTTACAGGTACCACCTTTGTAGGGAAATCAAGCTGTACACACATTATAACAAAGGTGGATGGGACACATGTATGGCATAATGGTTCCACTATGTCTACCACAAACCTTTGGTGTACTCTATTCAAACCAGAAATAACAACCATATGGGGAGGGACTACTAGTACAGACCTTTGCAAGGAAGGTAACACCACCTTTGCAAACCGAGCCATGATGATATATCAGTCTGACTCGTGGAACATGTACAATTATTGGTGGATATGCGATAAATTTGCCTATAAAAGGCTTCCGCAAAATGCATCAGGGTTTTGTTACCTCGGTCTCGTGGCACCAGCTATGAGGATTGTTGACACTTTGCCACCAGGGCATATCAGGAACAAGCGGGATGGGTCTTGGGAAAAAGCATGGAACTGGATAGAACAAACTGCCCTTGCAGTAGCTGAAACTACCATTCTATGGGTAGGGCAGGCAAAAACCAATCATGATTTGAAAACAATGTCCCTGCTTATGGAGAAATTCATGAATACCACAGAGGGGGCACTAGGTGTGGTACAAGGAAATTTAAATGAATTGCGAATCTTTACCCAGCAAAACAGACTGGCTCTTGACTATCTACTAGCAGCTCAGGGAGGGGTATGTGGATTAATAGGCCCAGAATGTTGTGTTAAAGTTTCTGATGTGAGTTCAAACCTAACCACAAGGATAAAAGAAATCCAAACATTGTCTGTCCAGACAAAAACATTTAGAGAGCAGTTGCAAGACTGGAATCCTTTAAATTGGTTGGGAATAGGGTTAAGCGAACTCATGAAGAAGGTGGTGGCAGGAATATTGATGTTCCTTGTCTTAATATGCTCTATATACATAAAGATACAGCTAGCCTTATGCTGTATTAAAGGGTGCTTACAAAAGATAGAGAATGTAGCAGAAAACAAGGTACAACAGATGCTTCTGCTAAATGTACAGAACCCTCCCGAGAAAGACTACAAAGACACTTGCACGTCTGAGGATGAATGGGAAAGGATGCTTAAGATTAATTGTGATCCACAAGTGGATCAAAGGGGGGAATGAAGGATAAACTTAATTTGTTGTCAGTATGACCTCTGTGACACCTGGATGTTAAGTCTGGTCTTTGTAAAGAGGTACGTGCTTGAACTCAGGTGAGCAAAAGGGGGGGGTAGGTAAAACTGGTTTGAACCTGTTGTAAGGCCTGCAAAGGGACTGAGGGGGGACAGATAATGATTGGAGGGAATTTGGTGCAAAGGGGCATGACCTGTATATGCATGCAACTGTAAGTGGTCAGTGAGAAAAAGGTAATTACCATGTAAGGTAGTACAAAAGACATTGCCTTTTGTTTGGGAAGTTGCAGAAACTTTTCCTGAGAGTATCCTGGAGATTTTTGCCCTGGAATGCATTCCTGAATAAAGCTGGTTGCTTAAGAAGGGTGTCTGGAATTGATGTGGTAGGGGTTTTGGGCCCCCATCCGAACCCTCGGATTAAAATTCTCCGTCACTCGTAAGACTAAATCACTGTGACAGAGCTACTGCTGCTGTCCCATGAAATACAGGGACAGCTTACCTCCTGCCTGAATGCCAGCACATGAGCAGCTCTGCTGCCAGCATCTGTGGAACCAGAGATTTAGCCTAGTTACCTTGCCTCTCTACTGTGGCTGCTGCTGTAACAATAGCAACATCTGAATGTACCTCAGGGCACCCCCAGCCCTCTGCTGGATCCCTCTGGCTGTGCTGGAGACACTGACATGGAGAGTATCTGAGGGACCTGGGACCCAGCTGCCAGCATCGCATGCAACACGGCAGGTGCCCAGGCACATCCTACCCAGAGGGGGAATCCTGCATCCTACAATAGTCGAGTAATTCCTATTTCCTATTTCCAGTGACAGTCTAAGCATTCAGGTCTAATGTACTAAGTCTTAATATGTTTTATGTTGTATACTCTGCCAAACTATTTTAAAGGAAAAATAGATTTAGATTCTTACGGTTATTATTATTGTAGGAAAGATTTAGAATGACTGTAGAAATAGATTTAGATTTTTATGGTTATTATTTTGTTTTTAGTTTAAGTAAATATTATAATACTAGCCAATTAGCCCATCATAAAATGGGATTTTCAGGTCTCTCCTCCACATCCTATTCCCTTTCTATCTCGGTCTTCTCTCCTGAGCCTCCGGTCTCTCGCTCCATCTCTCTCTCTCTCTCCCCTCCTCCTATTGCCTCCCCCCCCCCCAGCTCTCCTCCATCTCCTGCCTCTCTCTGTCTCTCTTTCTCTTCTCCCCCTCCTGCCTCTCACTCTCTTTCTCTTCTCCTCCCCCTCCTGCCTCTCATTCTCTCTTCTCCTCCTCCTCCTGCATTGGGAGCGGAGCCCAAACAGCTGTTTGCACCGCTTGCTCCAACGCGGCAGCCCAGCTGAGTGGCTGCCTATGAGTTCCAGCTGCCCCCCTGCACTGTTTCCCTTCACCCCAGCACTGATCCTGCAGCCTACCAGTTGTCCTCCCCCTCCCCCTCTCCGTCGTTCCACCGCCCTCCCCCTGGCCAGGGTCTGTTCACAGCCAGGGGGTGGGGCCTGGAGCTGCTGTCACACCACACGTCACCTCCCCGCCCCCCTTCACCTCCTGCTGTGGTGCTTGGCTGCCTTCTGCGCCACTCAGCCGGGCCGCCGCGGGGTAGCAAGTGGAGCAAACAACTGTTTGGGCTCCCCCGAGGAGGCCCGGCTGAGAGGCGCAGAAGTCTGCCGAGTGCCACGGTGGGAGGTGAAGGGGGGCAGGGCGGTGACGTACGCGGCCAGGGGGCGGGTCCTGGAGCTGCTGTCATGCCGCACGTCACCTCCCCGCCCCCCTTCGCCTCCCACCGTGGTGCTCAGCTGACTTCTGCACCACTCAGCTGGGCCGCTGCGGGGGGAGCAAGCGGAGCAAGCGACCATTTGGGCTCCCCCATGGCGGCCTGGCTGAGTGGCTCAGAAGTCAGCCGAGCGCCACGGTGGGAGGCAAAGGGGGTGGGGTGGTGATTGTATGTGGGTATGTCTACACTAGCCCCCTAGTTCGATCTAGGGAGGCGAATGAGGGCGACCGAAATTGCAAATGAAGTGCGGAATTTAAATATCCTGCGCTTCATTAGCATGTTCCCGGCCGGTTGCCATTTTAGAAATTGGCTAGCCCGAAGTAACTGCCCACGTCTACACGCGGCAGTGAAACGGGATTCCGAATTAAAGACCTAAATTGAATTAGCTGGTAAACCTCATTGCAGGAGGAATACCAGCTAATTTGATTTAAGGCTTTAATTCGGAATCCCGTTTCACTGCCGCGTGCAGACGTGGGCAGTTACTTTGGGCTAGTCAATTTCTAAAATGGCGACTGGTCGGGAACATGCTAATGAAGCATGGGATATTCAAAATCCTGTGCTTCATTTGCAATTTCGGTCACCCTCATTAGCCTCCCTAGATTGAACTAGGGGGCTAGTGTAGATATACCCTATGAGAGTAAGGAATCTGTGGGAGATAAGAGTGAAGGCCACCTCGAACGAGAGATACTAAAAGGGAGCACCCAGTAACAGACTAGAAGCTACCAAAGAGGGCAGATTGGCAACCTAGGACACTGAGGGAAAGGACAAGCATCTCATAATCAGGGCAAGATATCCATGATGGAAACCAGTTTAACATGGCAGAACAAAGAAGATAAGGAGCCAGTGAAACAACTGGAGGTGATAAACATCGGTCAGAAAACAACAAGATGATGCAAAACTTACTGAACCCAGTGAAGGAAACCTGCTATAGAAAGGAACTACTTTGCATTTAACTTCGGAGTACGTTAAATATAACATTCATTGGTGGGGCAGTATGTGTCTGTCTGTCTGCCTATGTAAGAAAGTACTGCTTTGCCATTGTATCCTCAATAAACGTGGAACTTTGCCTTTTCCCCCAGAAAAGATTCCGTGTGCTTCTTATAAGCATAACACTACATGGTGCAGGC
The DNA here is from genome assembly GCA_032595735.1 of Pelochelys cantorii. Lineage (NCBI taxonomy): Eukaryota > Metazoa > Chordata > Testudines > Trionychidae > Pelochelys > Pelochelys cantorii. Next base: position 11,731,660 of record CM064342.1, on the reverse strand, counting down.
ACCACCAGAGAGACCCAGAGAGAGACACCACAAGGACAGTCTGCAGCAGTTAAAGGCCAAAGGCAAAGGGGAATTGGCAAAGGGGGCAGGAACTCAAAAGAGGCAGATTAGAGGACTGGGACTGAAAAGGAATAGGGGTTAATGAAGGAAGCCAGCACAGGGATGGGAAAATGGGGGAGGCTGTCTCATAACCCACACATACCCAACTTTCATTGCCTCACTAGCTCTAGAGGAAGTCATCACCCCAGATCGTGTGAACCATGCACCCTAACACCTGGGCTACAGCTTATATGCAGAGTTAACTCAGGCTTCATTCAACAGGGGAGTTTGTGTCTCATTTCCCCATCTCCTTGTGTCACTGTGATAAGAGCTAGAGAACCACAGAGCACAGTAATAATCTGCCTCATCCTCAGCCTGGACTCCAGTGATGGTTAATGACGCTATGTTACCGGTCGTCTCACCAGAGAAACGTTCCGGGATCCCCGTGGCTCTGCTCCTAGAGTCATAGATCAGTAACCGAGGGGCTTTCCCCCATCTCTGCTGGTACCAGGATGGTTTGTTTTCACTAATGTAGTTCACCCCTTCCAGTGTGCATTCCATGTGGGCCCTTTCCCCCGGGGCCACAGCCAAGGAGGTCTGTTTCTGAGTCAGCACACTCTGGAAACTCAAACCTGGAGAAAGGGACAGAAACAAGCCAATCACAAATTGCCTCTCCTGTCTGAGAACACACCTTATCAGATCACACAGGGAGTCACAGGGATTTCAACCCAAAGCCTGTTTAGTTTTCAGTCCCTGGGATCCGTTCAGAGAAACTCGCCCTCTCCCCTTACCAATGCAGTAAGTGAGCAGCACAAGGAGCAGATGGGCCCCGGCCATGGCAGAATCCAGACAAGCTCGGCTTCCTGAGGCAAATGGGTCTGTGACTGGGACCCTTCAATTCTCTCTTAAACACCCAACGCTGGAGAACAGCCCCTTCATGCAAATCTGCTACCTGCTCAACGGATGCAGAATTTGTTCTAGAGAAGAAACATTTTGAAAAGGAAGAAGTTGAGGGTCAAGAGTCAGCAGAGAAACAAGGCAGCTTGACAACCAAAGAGAAGGAGAAATCTGATGAGGACAAAGGATACTACAATCTTCGCAGAATTACCAATATATTCCCAGCCATGTGCAGGAATTAACTGAGGATGGGAGAGCTTCCTGCTGCATTATCGAAAGTCCTAATGCAGGTCTCCAGAGCACCCGTTTGCAGAGTGAGCCATTGTGCACTCCAAGGTAGCAATCTAATAAACGTCTAACAACTACGACTCGGTACAGTTCTATCCAGGGCAAGCAGCTCTGTCTGTCTTCTCAGCAACACAAGATGTTTGCATCACTTTTTAAATCCTTTTGACTGATACTTGGTAATTCATTAGGGATGCACAAGTGTTTGGTGTCCATTTCAGGCCATTTAGGCTCCTTTCATGAAAATACTTTCCGCTTCCAATTCACACAGCATCTAATCTGGAGCACAAAGACACTGCAGAGATGGCTGGAAGGGAGGGAACAGTTCCCAGCGACTCACGGGATGCATCTTTGTTCAATCAGGTGCATGGGTGAGTTCTGCTGTTGCTGAAGATTCCTTCCTGGACTTTGCCTGCACTTGGTCTGCATGTGCCTCTCTCACTCCCCTGCCCAGGAGGCAGAGCTGAAACAGCTCTATGGCCTCCTGGGTATATGAAGGTGGCAGCACAAGGGACAGGGGATGTGTTGGAAGCCCAGGGTTTATACAGAGGTGGGAAAATCCATGGCAGGTGTACAGCGTCCATCACTCAGGATCCAGAAAAGACAACTCCTGCCTGACTCCTTCTCCAAGTGCGTTACCAGGGTTGTCACCCCTTTGGCCCCTGCAGCCAAATGGCTACCTCACTTCTTGGAGCCTCCTGGACACAGCCTAAACAAATTGCCTGTGTGAAGGGAGGTGGGGAGGACATGGAACCTTTCCACCCCCACCTGTCTGGAAGAGCAGAATTCCTCCAGGATCCCCTGTGCAGCTCTCAAACCTCCCCTGCCTCAGGAAACTGAAATATGGATCTTGATAGTGATGGGACCAATGGCTTCAGCCCATTTCTCATGCTCCTGCAGGTTGGGATGAAGGAGCCCAGGCAGGACACACAGGGAATGGGGGATGCACGGGGCCAGTGTCCCTCTATCCTATCACCTCCATGTGGCTGGACCTCCCTGGCACTGCTGTCCATCCTGTTTCTGCACTTCTCTGGGATGCTGGAGGAAGCCTTTGCCCCTAAATGTGTAAAAGCCAAGTTCCAAGGGGGAGCAGGCCACTACAGGTCACAAAGCCAGCCCTGGTGGAGAGAGGTCAGAGGAGAGTTGGGATCAGTCACTGCCTGGCCTTCCTCATGACAGAAGAATGGACCCCAGGAGTGAACAGGACTCTATCAACTGATGCCCACCCTTTGTTGCCCCTGTGCAGGGTGCTGGCTAAGCAGAGGCAAAGGGGAGACCGGAAGGTGAAGCTGCCCCACAGGGAGTTTCTTGATCCTCTTCCTTGTTTTTGCTTTTTCCTTTTCTCGTTCTCTTCCCCTCTGTCCCTCCCTCTGTCAGCCTGTGGCAACCAGCTGGAACGATGCTGGGGACCCGTAACTCCACTGTAAGAGAATTACATGGCTCTGCTTTCCACCTCCCTCCCACCCAGGACGGAACGGTGGGCTTGGCAGAACCATCTCCTGTGTTCAGAGTCAACCCAAAGCCATGGAGCTGTGCACTGTTCTGTGCACTGACAGGCACAGAGACTGTGCTGGGGTGTTGGGAGCACTGTCACAGCCCCAGCATGAAGTGGTTTCCATGGTAGCCACGGTTTACAGTTTGGCTCAATGACTCTCAGCAGCCCCACAGTAAAATGTTCAAGAGCCCGGCCAAGAGAGCAGCTGGGCATGACAAACTAGCCACCGCAACAACCAGAAAGCAGGCAATTTCTGCTGCTCTGGAGACCTCTTCCGGCCAAACAACAGATCTGATCTCTGAACTGAGCAAATACTTTTCCTCTGCCTGAGATTTCCCTTGGGGCCATGATAGGAACACAGAGGACTGCGTTCCCAGTGCTGTGCCAGAGGCCATATGGAAGAGCTACTCAGGAAAGGCTGTAACATTATTACTGATCATCTGCATTGCAGGAGCACCCAGAAGCCCCTGGCCTGAACATACACCAGTTGTGCTAGGCACTGTACAACTCCAAACAACATGACAAACCCTGTCCCAAAGAGAGTAGCAGACAAGAGACACCAGGTGGACACACACAGATGGGTGGTCATGGCTGAGGGAGCACATGGAAACAGTGAAGGACTAATCCTTGTGTAAACACGTCTCCATTCTTCAACAGAGGGTTTTCGCCCCTCTTTGACCGTAGGGGCGGATCATCTCTCAGCAACACCACATGCCCTAGCCATGGGCTTTTCCCCAACTGGCTGTAGGGCTGAATAGCAAGAGAATGGATCGTGCTGGAACCTGTCTATGGAGGGACGGGATTAGAGTCTCAGGGATACACAGGATACACATTGTGTATTTCATTTGTTATCACCATAATTTAGGTCTAGGGGCTGAGGCTTTCTATGGGACTGTGATGGGGGGGCGAGGGATAGAATTGGCTTAAAAAAAAAAAAAAGCCCAGCACTGGGCATTCTGAGCCTGTTCTCAGTTGGAATAAATCACGCTCGTCCCATTGCCAGCTGCATGTCTCCACCAGTTACTTCAGCACAAGTGTTTTTAACGTCAGACTGACATCCCACTCTGCTTTCCCCAGCTCTCCTACACTGTGTTTCTGTGACATCCTGGGCACGTGTTTAAAGAGAGAAACTGCCACCCACTCTGTGCCTTGACCACTTGGCTTTGCTACAGTGACCCCCACCAGTGCACACATGAAGAGCACGACCCAGAGTCCATGCAGTGAATGGAACGGCTCACAGTGAATGCACTGGGTGTGGGCTCGAGCAAACAGCCCAATTGCCATAAAGTGTTGGAACTTGGCCCATGGCCCATCTGCCAATGAAGAGCAACAAAATTGCTCCATAATCTCTGTGTGGTGGCCCCAGCTCCCCTGCTGAACCGTAGGTGCCCTAGCTCCAGCTGAAACTCCTCTGCATGCTGGGCTTCAGGAGCCCATGCACGGCACATGGGCTGTGGAGAATGAATCTGGGGAGGCTCCCCTGCACCTTCCCACCGCCATGCAGCACCAACTTCTAGCTCTGCTCACGCTCATGTTTGTGCACCCAGTGGATGCAGGGAGAAGGACGAATGAGCCCCTCAAAGTCTAAATGCCAAGTTGAAAGTGGCACTGGGCCAGACAGGCTCACAAAGCCCCAGCCAGAGAGCGTGTGGGGAGTTGGTCACTCCTGGGCAGACACAAATGGAGCCATTTGAATATTGTAACAGCCCTGGACTGACAAACAGGGAGTACAGCACTGGCCATGCTCACAGCCTGACCCCAGCAACACGCACACCCAGACTCCGGTCCCCTCAGGGTAAGCACAGGATCAAACCGCGATAAGAGCAATAAAGTGTATTTACTGGTTCGGGCGAGTGACAGAGCTGGCTGTTCTGTGAGATCCCTCCGGATCCAGTGGAAAGCTGAGTCTCTCTCCCTTGCAGGGTTTCACAGATCTGGGCTCTCTCCTCATGACGTCCCTTTGTAGCTTCCCAACCCAGAGTGACCTGTAACTAGCCCTGCTCTCACTCTGGGCTATTCTGAGAGCTCCCATGTCACAAGTGCAGGGCTCTCCTCACCTGCAGGGCACTATCTACACCAGGTACCAGGAGTTTCATCCCTTATCCTGCCTAGCCTTGGTACTGACGGAAGGAACCCCTGGGAGGCCCGTATCTAGAACAGAGCTTGCAGATCTGGTCATTCCAGCTCAGAAAATTGATTCTGGAGTCGGAAAACGATACAGAGACGAGCAAGGAAAATTATTAGGAGCCTGGAATGGCTTCCATCTTAGGAAAGGATAATTAAACTGGGACTTTTCAGCTTGGAAGAGAGACGACTAAGGGGGGAATATAATGGAGGTCTGTAAAATTGGGAACGGGGAGAAAAAAGTAAAGAAGGAAGTGCCGTTTACTCCTCCTAACATAAGAACTAGAGGTCACCACATGAAATGAAGAGGCAGCAGGATTAAAACAAACAAAAGGAAGTATTTCTTCACACGATGAATGGTTAACTTGTGGAACTCTTTGCTAGAGGATGTTGTGAAAGCAAAGACTCTATCAGGGTTCAAAAAAGAACAAAATGAGTTCATGGAAGATAGTTCCATCAATGGCTATTAGCCAGGACAGGCAGGAATGCAAAACCCTGTTCTGAAGTGACTCCAGCTGCTGTTTGCCACAACATGGGAATGGGGGACAGAGGATGGATCACATAACAATTCCGTGTTCTGTTCAGTCCCTCTGGGACACCCGTCATTGTCCACTGTGAGAGACAGGACACTGAGTTAGATGGACCTAGTATGGCCGTTCGTATGTTCTAAAGGACCCCACAAAGGACCAGGACTCTGACAGCCAGTACCTGCCCCAAGAAGTGTTGTCCATGGGCACAGGAAAGCGCAGGACAGAAAGGGGTAAGAGCCAAGAAGCTAAAGATGCTCCCCAAAAGGAGTTTCAACTAATTGTTCTTGCTCCTTATTTCTTCTCTTTCCTCCTCCCTTTTCTCTTTGTCTGTCTCCTTGTTCTAATTGTGCCAATCAGCCGGGATGGGGATGCGTTACTCTGACTCCACTATAACATTATTGTGCATTTCTGCTTTCAGTCGCCCTCCCCTTGCCAAGGAAATGAGATTTAATGGGGATGTCAGCCACCATGTCCACAACTGACCCAAGGTCTCTGCACACTCTACCCAGCTATCCAGAGAAAGGGGAGCCCACTGTGTTGAGCGACCAGAAGTGGGATGATTTCTGCAGCTCTAGCAGCCTCTTCTGGCGAATTGACAGATCTGTGCCCTGGGCAAATACTTTGCTCTGAGACACCTCCCAGGGGGATGTCACAGGCTTAGTCCAGAGCACAGGCACTATGCTCACAGGGCTCTCAGTGTCCCTGTGAAAGGGCTACTCAGGAAACTGCTGTAAGAGGGAGGCTTGTTTCCTCGTTCACATTTGTTAATTATCTGCTTTGGGTAGCACCTGGGAGCCTCTGGCATGGACCAGGAACACCTGGCTCTGCACAAACCCAAAATAACACGGTTGTCCCTACCCCAGAGAGTTCCTAGTCCATGTAGAAGACAAGAGACACCAGGTGGAGGCAGACATACAGGCAGACTGAGGGGAGCACAGGGAAATAATGCTGTTGCCCAAGAAGGAGTCTGAGCCCTCACGCTAACTGTCAGGGGAGTCTCGCTGGCTGGGGAATTGTCTCGCAGCAGCACAGCAACGCCCCAATGGTGGCTTTTCCCCAGGCTGCTGGGAAGGGGCTGTGGTGCTAGGGGGAATGTGCAGAACACTTTGTAATTCTTCTCATGCCAATATTAGAAAAAGGTAACAGTCTGACCAGTCTGCCATGTAAGATATCTGCCAAAAAGTGATAAGAGGCCAAGTAGGATAAATGTGTTTATGATTGTGTCACCTTTATGTTCTGAGTTATAGATATGTAGGGTATATCTATCTGTATTTCCAGACTTGTGTTGTGTTGCTGGGTGACACCCTAGACAGATTGACATCAGAACTGCCTAACTTGTTTCATGGCCCATCAAATGTCATCAGCTGTGCAATGAATCCATTCAAAGAGCCAGATGCTACAGTTTATGACACCTAAAGGCATGTGTAGGTACAGAACTCCAAAGCTTTTCCATGCCATGTGCTCTACAGCTTGTGTTTGGGGACACGGGAAGTACCAATCACATTGCAAAGAATATAAGAAGCTGCTGCATCTTCTCCATTTTGTCTTTATTGCTGCTTCTGGAGAAACGTTCTACAAACCTCAGCTCTCAACAAAGCTGGGGTTTCTTTTGAAAAACCTTTTTTTGAAAAAATTGCGCTCTCATGCAATTATGCAAATAAAGCACGAGATTTGCAAATCCGCTCTTCATTTGAATGTTCAATCTGCTTTAATTTGCATTCTTCTTTCGAGAGAGGAATACAGTCTAGACATGGCATTTAGGGCTGGCTAGCAGCGTGGTATTTGGGGTGAGATCCAAACTCATATGGACCTGGTAATGTGGCTGATCCTTGGGAGTCAGAAGAACATTTTGGATAAGTGAGCTGAGTTTTTAAATAACTTCTCGTTGTATTGGACCTAAGTGCTGACTAGGAGGCAGAAAACTGGAATGTAATAAAGAAGCTGCATGATTTCCTCCTCAGCTTCTTCACATCCAGGGTATGTCTACACTACATGGCTCCGTCTATGGAGCCATGTAGATAAGCTTGTGGGATGAGGTGCTTCATTTTTAAATTGCCGCTTCATTTTGCTATGTCTACAAAGCTCATCTACATTGCTCCGTCGACAGAGCCATGTAGTGTAGACCCCCAGAGTGGAGGGATCATGAGCAGTGTCTGACTGGTTGGTGAGTCTAATTTCAGTGTCACCCACCAGTCTGGGGAGTATCTTCTTTCCCTTTTACAGCCTGTTCTGACTGACATTTTCAGGGATGGCTAGATGGAAAAGTCACAAAGTAACATACTCATGGGGAATTCACTCCGATTTTCATGACTTGGTGTTGGATTTTAGGGCTGAGAGCTTTGCAGGCACCCAGGCAGGGGGGCCAGGACCAGCTGATACAATGCTGGGCACTGTGGCTGTGACTCTCAGCTGTGTAACTCGCCCTTGTAAACCTGCAGCCAGTGGAGCTTCAGGGACTGGCACGAGACAAGTCAGCCCATGTTTGGAGCCTTTCAAACAAACATCCCACCCCGTCTGCAGGCCACAACGGGGCAGCACCGACGTGTCATGGGGATGTGTGTAAGGAGACAATCTGGCACCCATCCTGGGTCTCTACCAACTGTCTTGCCCCTGAGACTATCGGTGCACAGGAGGGGAGGGAGGTTTTTGTGTCACTTCCCCATCTGGTGGTGTCACTGTGATGAGCACTCCCAGCCCAAACAGAACAGTAATAATCAGCGTCATCTTCTGCCAGGGCCCCCGTGATGGTCAGGGACATGGTGTTGCCCGCTCTGGAGCCAGTGAAACGGGCTGGGATGCCCGAGGGCCTGGTGCTCGTGCTGTGCATGATTAGCTGGGGAACATCCCCCTGTTTCTGCTGAATCCAGAGCGGGTAGTTGCCATCCGTGATGGCCCCACTGCTCAGGCTACAGGAGAGGGTCACGGTCCCTCCAGGAGACACTAACTCGGTCGGCTTCAAGGACTGGAGCTGCTGGGAACTGAAACCTGAAATATCAGAAACAAGCCCATCAGAGCTGCCCCTGGCATGGAGCAGAACTGACGTTCTCAGTACGACCTGCAGAGAGCCACACTGCAGCTGGCTATAGACCCCTGTTGTGCTGCATTCACCAGATCAACCCTTCCCCTTCCCTTACCAATGCAGTAAGTGAGCAGCGTGAGGAGCAGAGGGGCCCAGGCCATGGTGGATCCAGATGAACTCAGCTCACTGAACCAAATGGGTCTGTGGCGGGATCCTTCTCCTTCTTTCTAAAAAACCCGAGTGCTAGAGCACATCTCCTTTATGCAAATCTGCTTCCTGTTCACTGGCTATAGATTAGGTCTAGTGAAGGTCTTGTTTTATAAAAGGAAGTTGAGACTGAAGAGAAATCAGAGGAACAAGGTAGCATGAGCAAAAGGAGAAATCTGAGGAAGAGAAAGGAAAGGAAAGACCCAGTCCGGGTCCCTTCCCCCCACGCCCTCTGCCAGCCAGGACTCCCTTCTCCTTCTCGCCTGCAATTCCCCAACAGCCAGAGCCACCTTCTCCCTCCCCCCACCACACGCCACCAACAACCATGGCTTCCCTCTGCCCCCCCGAGCCAGGGCCCCCTTCTCCCTTTCCCCCCACAGCCGCCACCAACCACGGCCCTTCTCCGTGTCCCCCCCCCCCCGCACGCCTCCAGCCAGAGCCCCCTTCTCGCTCCCCACCACCAGCCAGGTCCCCCCTCTCCCTTCCGCCCTGCACCACAACACCAACCAGGGCCTCCCCGCCCCCCGACCAGAGCCCCCTTCCGCCTCCCCCACACACCTGTCACCAAACAGGGCCCCTTCTCCCTCTTCCCGGTCCCCCTCTGCCAAACAGGGCCCCTTCTCCCTCCCGCATTTCTCTCTTCTGCCAGCCAAGGCCACTCCTCACCCCCCACCCTGACTGCAGCCTAACCGTTAACTCAAGCAGCTGGGCAGTGGCACATGTCAGGCCCAGCTCTAACCTTGGCTCCCAGGCCTGGACCCAAGCCGCACCGTGCTGGATTCCCTCCGGCTGCTGGTAGGAGGAAGGGAGAGCTGGGGCAATAGGGCCAGGCTGGGGATGGGTGGGACATGTTCCTGTGGGATGCCCAATGACATGCTGTCACTGTGCTGCCCCACAGGAAAAACTTTTTTATAGGTATAGTAAGAGAAGAGCATAAGAACGGCTGTACTAGGTCAGACCAAAGGTCCATCTAGCCCAGTGTCCTCTCTGCTGACAGTGGCCAATGTCAGATGCCCCAGAGGCAGTGAACAGAACAGGGAACCATTCCCTCCCCTGTCGTCCATTTCTTGCCACGTATCACAATGAGTTGATGACAGTACAGAGCCTCACTGCCCTATTTTCCAGCCTGATGCAACTAGATTTGAATCCAAGTCTCTGGAAAATACATGAGCACATGAAGCCACCGTGACATGCAGCCCAATGGGTTAACGTTAGGAGACTGAGAGGTATGGCGCTAGTTAGCGCTACCCCAGGGAATTGGCTACTTTTCTATTTTCAGCAACACAGGAAGTTTGTGGTGTTTTTTAAAACCCTTGCTCTGATACATAGCGGTGTCCCAATGTAACAGGGCTTGGGACATGTTGGGTGTCCATTTCAGGGAGTCAAGCCTACTTCAGTTTCATGGACATTCCACTTTCCATTTGTACAAATCTCTGACTTATGGCCGCATGACTTTTCACTGAAGGGTGAAAACGACTGAATTGTTCCCCATGAACCCGTCAGTTCATCGGTGTAAGTGGACTCTTGCGCAAGCTCTGCTATTGCTGAGGATTCCTTCCTCTAATTCGGCCTTCACAGGGTCTCCACCTTTCCTTTCCTTCTCCCTTTCTTGGGGTGGCGGGGAAGAGGGGGGCAGATAGAGCCTCAGGCTCCATGGGCACATGTCTGGGCACCACAGTGGGCAGGGGATGGGTTACAGCACATGGTTAAATATGGAGAGTGGGGAAGTCCTTTGGGGTGAAAAGGCAACTCCTGCCTGACCCCCTCGGCAAGTGGACTACCAGGTGTGTCTCCCATTGGACCCCTGCAGCACTGTCGCTCCCTCACTCCTTGTTATGGGGATGCCTGCTCTGGACACAGCCTGAGCAAAGGGATAATGAGCCAGGGAGATGCAGAACCTTCACCTCCACCCACCCCCAGCTGCAACGGGAGGGCAGCCGAACTGCTCCATCATTCCAGGCATGGATCTGCATAGTGTGACATACCCGTCTACGATCCAGACTGACAAGCAGCTGTGTAACCTGCCCTGCAGCCTTGGTGCCTTGCAACGCCTTGCTGAAGGAGCCTCCCAGTCAGGCCACTCCAGAACAACCTTCCAGCATGCAAGTCCACCCTGGGCACGTGTGTAACTGCAGCCCGCTGACCACACTTTGTTTATACTCTGCCTCCCTCTAGCCTCAGTTACACAGCCGGGTGACTGAAACACAGCACGCATCTTAGATTTCCCTCTGGAAATGTACCTGCTGTGCCGCCCAACCCTCTCCTGCCCAACAGCAGCAGTGCTACGTCTCTTACGTCTGTGCTACACAACTTGTCACCCCAGACGGAGTTTCCCAGACACATCACATTCATCAAGAACTCTATTGAGTACAAGGAATGAGGCATAAAATTCAGAATGGTAAAAAGAAAAATAGATGAAATGATACTGGTGCCTACCTAAAAACCACTATGTGACATTCAAAGCACATTTTTCTCATCACAGGCATTCAGCCACCTTAAGGGTCAAACTTCTTAGGTCTACACTCTGCCTCAGTCAAACATCTGCTTCCTTTCTCTCTGCAGGTGTAATAAATCGATGGGCAGAGTCATGTTGAGAGGGATTCCTGGGGTATTTGCCCCTTCTTTCTATAGTTTCACTTCTTGGAGGAGCCTTTCCAGCTTGGTACCAGGAGACAACCAATCTAGGTGGGAGGATGTTCTCTGCTGCTTTTTTCTCACCTCTTCAAGCTTCCTTTGTTTCCCATTCTTCTCTGATTACTGCTTGAAAGCAAATTAATCAGAACCTCCATTCCCTAGTTTGGTTTGAGGACAGACCTGTTTGCCAACTTCTGTTTGGGACCCCTCTGTTTAGGATGCCACCTTACAGTGGGCTTTTTAAACTTAATTTACAATGTTGCCACACAACATTTACCAGGACAATAACAACCATCACATTAGGAGTGTTTACATGGCATCCCTAAGAGAAGAGTGGGTAAGAGGCTGCCAGCAGGCCAGATCTGGCCTACCAAGCTACCGCATCTGGCCTGTGGGTTCCTCGCTGGGACCCTTAAGTGCAGTCCAGTGCCAGCCACTTTCAAATGTGGCAGCTCTATTCTGGGAGCGAGGAGGGAGTCTTTGGGCTCTATCCCGCCTCTCAGCAAAATCTCTCTGCTCCCATTGGCCAGTTTCCAACCAATAGCAGCTGAGATATTTTGCTGGCAACATAGGCAGCCAGTAAAGCCAGGTATGTGTCCCTGGGGAGACACCTACACAAGAGGGCTAAACTCTAAATATAGATCACAACTTGAGCTATGCGAATTGCCAGGGCTCGACAATTAGGGCAATCTACTCACCCATGGGGAGTAGATTTTAGCCTCGTGTGGCCGCGCAGTGCAGTCAGTGCATGCGCAGCGCGGTCTGCGCATGCGCAGCGTGCCAAACCGCGCGGCTGGTGAGCAGGGCTCGCCGCCACTTGTCAAACCCTGCTAATTGCATAGTATAAGTCAAAAGAGGTAATATCGAAGTTACTCTGAAATACAGCAGTTATTTTGAAACAGAGCACTCTTCCCCCAACTTCCCTTACTCTTCATACAATGACAGTTACAGAAGTCGGCGTAAGAAGCCAGTTATTTGGAATTGATTTTGAAATAATGGGCTTGCTGTGTAGACGTCTATTGCATTTTTTCAGAAGCACTGACTTTATTGCGAAATAAAGCTGCTGTGTAGACATAGCCTGGTTGAGTATGTCTGAGGTGTGATGTATGCCAACATCTTTATAGTTGACATATACAGTTGAACCTTGAACAATGTTTCCTCAGCTCTTGTCCCCTAGTACCTTCCTCTACTTATGCTACAATGACAACATCTTCACGGGGATTTCAACAACTTCCACCCACCATCAGCCTTAGCCTGGGCCAGTCTGCATAAGAGATTCCCTTCTTTGACACTATGGTTCAATAAAATGATGAACATATTTGCACCACCTCATACCAGAAACCTACCAGCTGTTATTCTTACCTACATGCCTCTAGCTTCCATCCAAGACACATCACACGATCGATTGTTTACAGCTACGACCGAAGATACAACCTGATTTACTCCAGTACCACAGACACTGACAGACACCTACAACAGTGGTCTCCAACCTTTTTACACCCAAGATCACTTTTTAAATGACAGACCAAGCCAAGATCTACCGTCCCACCCCTTCCTTGAAACTGCGCCCCTTCCTTGAAGCCCCACCCCTTCCTTGAAGCCCCACCCTTTCTATTCTCCTCCTCTCCATCACTTGCTATCCCCAATCCTTATACTGCTGCTTTTTTAAAAAAAAATTCTTCTGTAGGAAGAGGTTTTTCCAACATTTGGCCTGTCTAGACTGGACCAAATGTCAGGGAAAAAACCCTTCTTTTGGAAGCCTCCTTATTCCTCATGGAAAGAGGAATATAGAGGTGACCGAAAGAGCATGTTTGCTCTTCCACTAAAAAAAGCGGAAGAACAAACGCAACCCTGGATGCAGAAGAGTTTTTCTGGGATATCTCCGGAATCCTGAATAACTCCCACAGTCTAGCCGGACCCTCGCTGGGTTGAGACAGGATGTGTACGCTCTGGGGTGGGAATGAGGGATTTGGCTGTGGGAAGGGATGAGAGGTGCAAGCTCTGGGAGGAAATCTGGATGCAGGAGGAGGTGGAGAAGGGGACACTGGCTCAGGGAGGGGACTCCAGGCCAGGCAGTGGTGGGATAATAAGCAAGCCACAGGCTTGTGGCTCTGAGGGTGCAGGAATTTGGGTTGGGGTACATGAGGGGCTCAGGGCAGGGGGTTCCAGTGTACGATAGGCTCAGATCTAGGGTCTGGGGAAGGGGGAATGCAGGAGTGGTTGTGGCCAGATGGGGGCTTGGCCCCAATTCGGGGTTTGTTGGCCAGGCTTCATTTTTAAATAAAATACTATGTCAAACACAAAAAGTTTTTGCATTGTCTTTATTCATGAGAATGGCAGGGAACCTGCCTTGAGTCAGGGGTCACTGACCCACAGAAAAGTCAGTCGGGAGCAGGGGACACAGTACCGGGGAGGGGTGCTAGTGGGTTCTGGGGCAGGGAACAGGGTGCCAGTGGGGGCAGGAGAGAGGGGGGAGGGTGCCAGAAGGACAGGTTTCTGCACCAGGGGACAGTGTGCCGGGGCGGGGGGGACGACAGGTTTCTGCAGAGGGCAGCAGGGGGACAGGTTTCTGTAGTGCGGAAGGCAGGGGGACAGGTTTCTGCAGTAGGGGACAGGGTGCCAGAGGGAACTGGTTTCTGCAGGGGGGGCAGGGTGCCGGGGGGCAGGTTTCTGCAGCAGGGGAGGCAGGGGAGAGGGAACAGGAGGGCGGGGGGGACAGGTTTGGGGCAGGGGAGAGGGAACAAGGTTCGGGGGCAAGGAGTCCCCTACACCAGCCACGGAGGGAAGCCTCCATCCCGTGCTCCTTCCAGGGATGACCCTCCTCCCCCATGAAGGAAGGAAGCTCTGTTGCATGCCTCTGCCGAGCCTGACCCCCCACTGAGCAGGGAAGCCTACTCAGGTGACCCCTCAGGGGCGACCCCCCCATGTGCGCCTGCCCCGGGGCCAAAACCCCCGCGCGTGCCTGCCCTGGGGCCAGCACCCGCACACACACACCTCCGCGGCACAGGAAAACCCCTGCGCATGCCTGTCCCGGGGGCAGCACCCCCCCATGGTGCAGGGAAACCTCACACACGCCTGCCCCGGGGACAACTCACGCCTCCTGCACTGGTGCAGGGAAGTCACCATGCTCCTCTTCCAGAGCCAGGGCCCCCTCCCACAGTGCACCTGGCAAAGCAGCCAGCGCACTTCCGGAACTCCTGGAAGTGGCGCTAAGCTGCGGGACGTCCGTCCACCCGCGGGAAGCCGGCACTACCTCCATTTTTGCTGGCGGTAAGTACTGGAGCTTCTCGGGGGTGGGTGGAAAATGGGGGTGGGGGACCGGATGCCTTGCGATCGACTGGTCAAGGCCTTGCGATTGACCAGTCGATCGCGATCGACTGGTTGGTGACCACGGACCTACAAGATCTATATCAGGCATTCTTAAAGCTTAAATACCCAGCTGGGGACGTTAAAAACCAGACTGACAGAGCCAGATGAGTACCTTGGAATCTGTTTCTTCAAGACAGGCCCAACAAGGAAAATAACAGAACACCACTAGCCAGCACACCATTGACCATCCACAACCTATCCTAGAAAACAATTCTTCACTCTAACAGGTATAGGGAGACAGGCCAGGCCTCACCTACAGACAGCCCCTTAACCTGAAGCAAATTCTTTCCAGCAACCACACATCACACCTCAGATATACTCACACAGGAACTTACCCCTGCAATAAACCATTTTGCCACCTTAGTCCACACATCTACACAAGCAACATCATCACAGGACCTAACCACATTAGCCACAATATCAGAGACTCATACAACTGGACATCCTCAGATGTGATCTATGCCATCCAGTGCCAGCAATGCCCCTCTGCCATGTATATTGGCCAAACTGGACAGTCTCTATGATGAAGGATAAATGGACACAAATCAGACATCAGAAATCGTAACTCACAGAAACCTGTAGAGAAACATTTTAACCTCATTACTGGACTTAAAAGCAGCCATTTTTCTACAAAGGAATTTCAAAAGCCAACTACAGAAAAAGAGTGTGGAATTGGCCTTCATGTGCAAATTTGACACCATCTCTCATGGCTTGAACAACAACATGAATTGTCTGGGCCATTATAAAACCTGCTTTCCTTTCATTCAACAGCCAACTGACATCAAAATCTAAGTATGGAATACTTCCAACCTATTCAATCAGTGCTAAGACTCGTTAGCACTGGCACTACAATTAACAGGTACTTCCCTCCCCAATTACTTTTTCTGTTGTAAATTCTGAGGGTCCCCCCCTTTTTGCTCCACTCTGCTCATCTGAGGAAGTGGGTTTTGCCCACGAAAGCTTAGGATACCATACAGATATTTTGTTAGCCTCTAAACTGCTACAGGACTACTCAGTTTTAATGGTAAGAGGCATCAGTCGTCACTCGCCACAGGGTGTTCGAACGGCTGGGAGAGCAGTGTACCTATGCAGAGGGGGAAGAGCTGGAATTCACAGGGACAGATGGACAGCTCTTTCATTTGCTCCACTCATACCATGGGCACTGTAGCCAGCACAGCTCCCAAAAGGGCACTGCTAGGGAAGGGAGGTTTTTGTGTCACTTCCCCATCTGACTATATCACTGTGATGAGCACTCCCAGTCCACACAGCACAGTAATAATCCGCCTCATCCTCAACCTGGACTCCAGTGATGGTTAATGACGCTATGTTACCAGTCGTCTCACCAGAGAAACGTTCCGGGATCCCCGTGGCTCTGCTCCTAGAGTCATAGATCAGTAACCGAGGGGCTTTCCCCCATCTCTGCTGGTACCAGGATGGTTTGTTTTCACTAATGTAGTTCACCCCTTCCAGTGTGCATTCCATGTGGGCCCTTTCCCCCGGGGCCACAGCCAAGGAGGTCTGTTTCTGAGTCAGCACACTCTGGAAACTCAAACCTGGAGAAAGGGACAGAAACAAGCCAATCACAAATTGCCTCTCCTGTCTGAGAACACTCCTTACCAGATCACACAGGGAATCACAGGGATTTCAACCCAAAGCCTGTTCAGCTTTCAGTCCCTGGGATCCGTTCAGAGAAACTTGCCCTCTCCCCTTACCAATGCAGTAAGTGAGCAGCACGAGGAGCAGATGGGCCCCGGCCATGGCAGAATCCAGACAAGCTCGGCTTCCTGAGGCAAATGGGTCTGTGACTGGGACCCTTCAATTCTCTCTTAAACACCCAACACTGGAGAACGGCCCCTTCATGCAAATCTGCTACCTGCTCAATGGGTGCAGAATTTGTTCTAGAGAAGAAACATTTTGAAAAGGAAGAAGTTGAGGGTCAAGAGTCAGCAGAGAAACAAGGCAGCCTGACGACCAAAGAGAAGGAGAAATCTGATGAAGACAAAGGATACTACAATCTTCCCAGAATTACCAATATATTCCCAGCCATGTGCAGGAATTAACTGAGGATGGGAGAGCTCCCAAATGCATTATCAAAAGTCCTAATGCAGGTCTTCAGAGCACCCATTTGCAGAGCGAGCCATTGTACACTCCAGCGTAGCGATCTAATAAAAGTCTGGAAACTAAAGCTCGGTACAGTTCTATCCAGGGCAAGCAGCCCTGTCTATCTTCTCAGCAACACAAGAGGTTTTCATTGCTTTATAAACCCTTTTGACTGATACTTGGTGATTCATTAAGGATGTTTGGTGTCCATTTTCATGTAACGTACTTTCTGCTTCCAATTCACACAGCATCTAATCTGGAGCACAAAGACACTGCAGAGATGGCTGGAAGGGAGGGAACAGTTCCCAGCGACTCACGGGATGCATCTTTGTTCAATCAGGTGCATGGGTGAGTTCTGCTGTTGCTGAAGATTCCTTCCTGGACTTTGCCTGCACTTGGTCTGCATGTGCCTCTCCCACTCCCCTGCCCAGGAGGCAGAGCTGAAACAGCTCTATGGCCTCCTGGGTATATGAAGGTGGCAGCACAAGGGACAGGGGATGTGTTGGAAGCCCAGGGTTTATGCAGAGGTGGGAGAATCCATGGCAGGTGTACAGCGTCCATCACTCAGGATCCAGAAAAGACAACTCCTGCCTGACCCCTTCTCCAAGTGCATTCCCAGGGTTGTCACCCATTTGGTCCCTGTAGCCAAATGGCTACCTCACTTCTTGGAGCCTCCTGGACCCTGGACAAAGCCTGAACAAACAGCCCGGGTGAAGGTGGGGACATGGAACCTTTCCACCCCCACCTGCCTGGAAGAGCAGAATTGCTCCAGGATCCCCTGTGCAGCTCTCAAACCTCCCCTGCCTCAGGAAACTGAATGTGGATCTTGATAGCGATGGGACCAATGGCTTCAGCCCATTTCTCATGCTCCCCCTGCAGGCTGGGATGAAGGAGCCCAGGCAGGACACACGGAGAATGGGGGATGCACGGGGGCAGTGTCCCTGTATCCTACCTCCTCCATGTGGCTGGACCTCTTTGGCTCTGCTGCCCATCCTGTTTCTGCACCTGTCTCGGGTACTGGGGAAAGCCTTAGCCCCTACGTGTGTGAAAGCCAAGTTCCAAATGGGAGCAGGCTACTACGGGTCACAAAAGCCAGCCCCGGCAGAGAGAACCCAGAGGAGAGTTGGGATCATTCACTGCCTGGCCTTCCTCATGACAGAAGAATGGACCCCAACAGTGAACAGGACTCTGCCAAAGGACTCCCACCCCTTCTTGCTGCTGTGCAGGGTGATGGCCAAGCAGAGGCAAAGGGGGGACACGGAAGGTGAAGCTGCCCCACATGTAGTTTCTTGATCCTCTTCCTTGTTTTTGCTTTTTCCTTTTCTCTTTTTCTTCCCCTCTGTCCCTCTCTCTGTCTGCTTGTGGCAACCAGCTGGAACGATGCTGGGGACCTGTAACTCCACTGTAAGAGAATTACATGGCTCTGCTTTCCACCTCCCTCCCACCCAGGACGGAACGGTGGGCTTGGCAGAACCATCTCCTGTGTTCAGAGTCAACCCAAAGCCACGGAGCTGTGCACTGTTCTGTGCACTGACAGGCACAGAGACTGTGCCGGGGTGTTGGGAGCACTGTCACAGCCCCAGCATGAAGTGGTTTCCATGGTAGCCACGGTTTACAGTTTGGCTCAATGACTCTCAGCAGCCCCACAGTAAAATTTGTTCCTGAGTCCGACCAAGAGAGCAGCTGGGCATGACAAACTAGCCACCGCAACAACCAGAAAGCAGGCAATTTCTGCTGCTCTGGAGACCTCTTCCGGCCAAATGACAGATCTGATCTGTGAACTGAGCAAATACTTTTCCTCTGCCTGAGATTCCCCTTGGGGCCATGATAGGAACACAGAGGACTGCATTCCCAGGGCTCTGCCAGTGACACAGCTACTCAGGAAAGGCTGTAACATTATTATTGATCATCTGCATTGCTGGACCACCCAGGAACCTCTTGCATGAACATACACCAGTTGTGCTAGGTGCTGTACAACTCCAAACAACATGACAGACCCTGTGCCAATGAGAATAACAGACAAGAGACACCAGGTGGACACACACAGGTGGGTGGTCATGGCTGAGGGAGTACATGGAAACAGTGAAGGACTAATCCTTGTGTAAACACGTATCTGTTCTCCAACAGAGGATTTTTGCCCCTCTTTGACCATGGGAACCACTCTGACAGGGGATCATCTCTCAGCAACACCGCATGCCCTAGTCCTTGGTTTTTGCCCAACTGCCTGTAAGTCTGAATAGCAAGAGAATGGATTGTGCTGGAGCCTGTCTATGGAGGGACGGGATTAGAGTCTCAGGGGGTATGTCTACACTAGCCCCCTAGTTCGAACTAGGGTGGCTAATGTAGGCATTCGAGCTTGCAAATGAAGCCCGGGATTTAAATATCCCGGGGTTCATTTTCATATTCCCAGGCGGGCACCATTTTTAAATCCCCTTAGTTCGAACTGACTGCCGTGGCTACACGTAGCAGTCAGAAGTTAATCTGAACTAAGTCCTTAGTTCGGATTAACTGTTACTCCTCGGGTAATGAGGTATAACAGTTAATCCAAACTAAGGACTTAGTTTGGATTAACTTCTGACTGCCTTGTGTAGCTGCAGGCAGTCAGTTCGAACTAAGGGGATTTAAAAATGGTGCCCGCCTGGGAACATGCAAATGAAGCCCGGGATATTTAAATCCTGGGCTTCATTTGCAAGTTCGAATGCCTACATTAGCCACCTTAGTTCGAACTAGGGGGCTAGTGTAGATATATCCAGGGATACACAGGCAGGCCATTGTGTATTTCATTTCTTATCACCAGAATTTAGGTCTAGGGGCTGAGGCTTTCTGGGGGCCTGTGATGGGGGGAAAGAATCTGCTCAATTGGACTAAATCATGCTCGTCCCACTGGCAGCTGCATGTCTACACCAGTGACTTCAGCACAAGTTTTTTTAACCTGTCAGACTGACGTTCCTTTCTGCCTACCCCAGCTCTAATAGGTTGTGTTTCTGTGACATTCTGAGCATGAGTTTAAAGAGAAAAACTGCCACCCACTCTGTGCCTTGACCACTTGGTTTTGCTACAGTGACCCCTACAAGTGCACACACAAAGAGCCCGAAGTCATGCAATGAATGGAACGGGTCACAGTGACTGCACTGTGTGTGGGCTCCAGCAAACAGCCCAATTACTATAAAGTGTTGGAACTTGGCCCACGGCCCATCTGCCACTGAAGAGCAGCACAATTGCTCCATAATCTCTGTGTGGTTTCCCCAACTCCCCTGCTGAGCCGCCTGAATGTTGTAACAGGCCTGGACTGACAAACAGGGAGTACAGCACTGGCCATGCTCACAGCCTGACCCCAGCAACACACACACCCAGACTCCAGTCCCCTCAGGGTAAGCACAGGATTAAACCGCAATAAGAGCAATAAAATATATTTACCTGTTCGGGCAAGTGACAGAGCTGGCTGTTCTGTGAGA
Organism: Pelochelys cantorii; assembly: GCA_032595735.1. NCBI lineage: Eukaryota > Metazoa > Chordata > Testudines > Trionychidae > Pelochelys > Pelochelys cantorii. Next base: position 11,711,506 of record CM064342.1, on the reverse strand, counting down.
TCCATCCAGATCCAGTGGAAAGCTGAGTCTCTCTCCCTTGCAGGGTTTCACAGATCTGGGCTCTCTCCTCATGACGTCCCTTTGTAGCTTCCCAATCCAGAGTGTCCTGTAACTAGCCTTGCTCTCACTCTGGGCTATTCTGAAAGCTCCCATGTATGTCACAAGTGCAGGGCTCTCCTCACCTGCACAGCACCATCTACACCAGGTACCAGGAGTTTCATCCCTTATCCTGCCTGGCCTTGGTACTGAAGGAAGGAACCCCTGGGAGGCTAGTATCTAGAACAGAGCTTGCAGATCTGATTATCTCAGCTCAGAAAATTGATTCTGGAGTTAAAAAAAGATACACAGAAGAACAAGGAAAATTTTTAGGAGCCTGGAATGGCTTCTATAGGAGGAAAGGATAATTAAACTGGGATTTTTCCACTTGGAAAAGGGATGACTAGGGGGGAATATAATGGAGGTCTGTAAAATTGGAAACAGGAGGAAAAAGTAAATAAGGAAGTGCCGTTTACTGCTCCTAATACAAGAACTAGAGGTCACCACATGAAATGAATTGGCAGCAGGATTATAACAAACAAAAGGAAGTATTTATTCATTCGATGAATGGTTAATTTGTGGAATTCTTTGCTAGGGGATGTTGTGAAAGCAAAGACTGTATCAGGGTTCAAAAGAATGAGAAAAGTTCATGGAGGATAGGTCCATCAATGGCTGTTAGCAGGACAGTCAGGAACACAAAAGCCTGCTCTGAAGTGAGTCTAGCTGCTGTTTGCTAGACGCTGGAAATGGGCGATAGAGGATGGATCACATGAAGATTGTGTGTTTTGTTCAGTCCTTCTGGGACACCCATTATTGTCCACTGTCAGAAGACAGAACATTGGGTTAGATGGACCTAGTATGGCCATTCTTATGTTCTAAAGGACCTCACAAGGGACCAGGACTCTGACAGCCAGTACCTGCCCCAAGAAGTGTTGTCCAGGGGAACAGGGAAGCAGAGGAGGACAGAAAGGGGTAAGAAGCTAAAGATGCTCCCCAAAAGGAGTTTCAACTAATTGTTCCTCCTCCTTATTTCTTCTCTTTCCTCCTCCCTTTTCTCTCTGTCTGTCTCCTTGTTCTAATTGTGCCAATCAGCCGGGATGGGGATGCCTTACTCAGACTCCACTATAACATTATTGTGCATTTCTGCTTTCAGTCGCCCTCCCCTTGCCAAGGAAATGAGATTTAATGGGGATGTCAGCCACCATGTCCACAACTGACCCAAGGTCTCTGCACACTCTACCCTGCTATCCAGAGACAGGGGAGCCCACTGTGATGAGTTACCCACTAGCTAGAGCGACCAGAAGTGGGATGATTTCTGCAGCTTTAGCAGCCTCTTCTGGAGAAGTGACAGATCGGTAACCTAGGCAAATACTTTGCCCTGAGACATCTCCCAGGGGGATGGCACAGGCTTAGACCAAAGCACAGGGGCTGTGCTCACAGGGCTCTCAGTGGTCCTGTGGAAGGGCTACTCAGTCTATGTAGAAGATGACAGACACCAGATGGAGACACAGACAGACAGACAGACAAACTGACACGTGCACAAGGAAATAATGAGACAGTAATTCCTGCCTGATACATTCTGTTGGCCAAGAAGGAGTCTGAGCCCTCATGCTAACTGACAGGGGAGTCTCTCTGGCAGGGGAATTGTCTTCCAGCAACACAGCAATGCCCCAGTGGTGGCTTTTCCCCTGGCTGTTGGGAAGGGGTTGTGGTGCTAGAGGGAATGTGCAGAACATTTTGTGTTCATACTGATGCCAATAATATAAAAAGGCAGTAGTCTGACCAGTCTGCCATGTAAGATAACTGCCAAAAAGTGATAAGAGGTCAAGCAGGATAAATGTGTTTATGGTTGTGTCACCTTTGTGTTCAGAGTTATAGATACGTAGGGTATATCCGTATTTCCAGACTTGTGTTGTGTCGCTGGGTGACACCCCAGACAGATTGACATCAGAAGAGCCTACCCTATTTGATGGCCCATCAAATGTCATCAGCTGTGTAATGAATCCATTGAAAGGAGCCAGACGCTACAGCTTATGACACCTAGAGGCATGTGTATGGACAGAACTCCAAGGCTTTTTCATGCCATGTGCTCTACAGCTTGTGTTTGGGGACATGGAAAGAACCAATCACATTGCAAAAGAATATAAGAAGCTGCTGAATCTTCTCCATTTTGTCTTCATTCCTGCTTCTTATCTCTGGAGAAACTTTCTGCAAACTTCAGCTCTCAAAAAAGGACTGAGTGACCCCTTGTGATGGATAGGAGGAGTGTTGTCCTTTTCTAAACAGCCCGGCATTCAGTAACTAAGGAAAGTTGGCAGGGTGCCAGGAGAACCAATGAGAAGATAGTGTTGAGATTTGAATTGAAGGGGACTGTGTCTGCTGCTTGTCTTTGTGGGAGTTTTAAACCAGGAGCTGGTGGAGGAGTGGGGAGATGAACTGAACCACAGGGATACCCATACCTAGAAAAGAAATCCCATGCCCAGAAAAGGAATACCCATGCCAGGAAATGGATTGGATCTTGAAAATACAACTATCTGAATAGATAGGGAATGTTTAGATAGATGCAAGTGGGTTCTTTTCTTTGTTTTGTTGTTTGGTTAAACTCCTCTGTGCTGAGTCCATGTGCCCTCCCCATACACTGTAACTAACGCTGAAACCCAGGGAAGCAATTCTCTGTGCTTTAATCTGTTTTTTTCAGTTGCTTTCTAACATCTAGCAACCAAGTATGCTTTATCAAGTATATTTTCAGGGATGGCTGCCCCAGTCAGACCAGGTCACATGGGCTTGGGGGCTGGAGCAGTGGATAATGGGGTTGATGCTTGTATCTGTTTATGGCATGATGGGATCTCAGGAGTCCCAGCTCATGAGCAAATCACTCCGATTTTCATGACTTGGTGTTTGATTTTAGGGTTGAGAGCTTTGCAGGCACCAAGACAGGGGGGCAAGGACCAGATACAATGCTGGGCACGTCTCATGGGGATGCTTGTAAGAAGAGAATCTGGCACCCATCCTGGGTCCCTACCAATTGTCTTGCCCCTGAGACTATTGGTGCAAAAACTAAATGTTTCTAGCACAGGGCACAGGAGGGGAGGGAGGTTTTTGTGTCACTTCCCCATCTGACCGTATCGCTGTGATGAGCACTCCCAGCCCAAACAGAACAGTAATAATCAGCGTCATCTTCTGCCAGGGCCCCCGTGATGGTCAGGGACATGGTGTTACCCGCTCTGGAGCCAGTGAAACGGGCTGGGATGCCCGAGGGCCTGGTGCTCGTGCTGTGCATGATCAGCCGGGGAACATCCCCCTGTCTCTGCTGAACCCAGCACGGGTAGTTGCCATCCGTGATGGCCCCACTGCTCAGGCTGCAGGAGAGGGTCACGGTCCCTCCAGGAGACACTAACTCGGTCGGCTTCAAGGACTGGAGCTGCTGGGAACTGAAATCTGAAATATCAGAAACAAGCCCATCAGAGCTGCCCCTGGCATGGAGCAGAACTGATGTTCTCAGCACGACCTGCAGAGAGCCACACTGCAGCTGGCTATAGACCCCTGTTGTGCTGCATTCACCAGATCAACCCTTCCCCTTCCCTTACCAATGCAGTAAGTGAGCAGCGTGAGGAGCAGAGGGGCCCAGGCCATGGTGGGAAGTCAGAGGCAAATGTCTCTCCGTTAGGAACCTTCTGATTCACTCTTAAATCCCCGGAGCTGAAGAATTGCCTCCCCCCATGCAAATATTTTGCACACTCAATAGCTCCTCCTATCCCTCCATCGTGATGGGGCGGAGCAACCTACAGGGATGTTGTTCCATAGGGCTGAGAGCACAGAGCAGCCCACGTTCCCCTCTGTGAGCTCTCATGATTATTGGGGGCCCTGCTGTAAAAAGAGATCATCTTCCTACCTGTCTCGGAGCTGGGAGATTCCTAAGGTTCCAACAGTGACTCAGAGCCGCTCACTCGGATGCTTCCCCCATCCAGCAGCAGCCGATGTTTTACCACAGAGAAGCCCTTCTGGTCACCCTTCACCCTCTGTGGCTTAGGGCCCATTGTGAATGAGACTTGCTCTCTGTTCCATAACCGATCTATTGGGCTGCAGCGAGATGCAGCATAGGCTGTTCTGTGCAAGAGTCTCACATTGCAGTCCTTACCTGGGAGGAGTCAGTTATCACAGCTGCAAGCCTCTGCCATCTCTGGAATGGCTTTGTTCTACCACTTCTGAGCATTTCTTATGGCAAGATTTCCTCCGTTTTGAGCCCTGTGATCACTTTGTAGTGGGTGAAAATGGGGGAGCCAGTGGAGCCATCATGGTACCCTAAGTCAGAACTTGAATTAATGTCTCCGAGGTGAAAGAAATACTGTTGGATTATCAATGTGTTTACTGCAGGGACACCAGGGGTCTGATCAGGGATGTGCTTTCACTGTACTGGGTGTTGCACAAGAACATTTCCCCAGCTCTCTGGGCAACTAAGATTTCTCAGCAGAAGCAGGAAGAGACTCACAAGTTTATTACTGGAAGCAGTAGGGGCTGGAGAATTGAGAATGTTGGAGCCAGGAACTTCTGGGACTCGGTTGGCCCATCAGTGATGGGTAGGCGGGTCCTGGAGGAAGGAAAGAGAATTGCAGCACTGACGGCATGATCAGCTCCTGGATAGCGGAGTTGTCTTCCTCTAGTACACTGTTTCCCAAAGGGTGTTCCACGGAACCCCAGGGTTCTGCAAAGTGGAACTCAGAGTTCCGTGAAAAAATTCTACTTCCTGCCCCCTGCAGAGCCCGTAGGCAGCTCCCATTGGAGCTTTGCCAGCGGGGATGGGCTTCTGGCAGCACGCGGCTTTGGCCACTCCACCATCCAATGCAACTGCCCCACCCCCATGCATGGCGTGGCCCCCTCCCCACCCTGCAGGACAGCCCCTGTCCCACGGGACCTCCGGTGCTGCACAGCTGCTTCCTCCTGCTCGTGTGCAGGTGGCAGCTTTTAAAGTCGCCACTGGTGCTGGGAGGGGGAGGGGTGGCTAGAGCCAAGGAGCCATTCCCGGACCTTGGCCTTTTAAAACTGCCGCCTGCGGGGAACCTGGCTCAGGCTCTGCCACCCCCTCACCCACGTGGGGTGCAATAGGGCTCTGGCTCGCTGCCCCCCATGCGCTGCTGCTCTCTCTTCCCTGTGCCCCTCCCCAGCCTGCTGGGGAAGTGGCAGAGTTTGATCTGGTGGGGAAGGTCGGGGTTTCTACACCCCCTCCCCTCCCACCCGCCAGTGGGAAGCCTCGCCTGGTGCTGCAGCTGCACTGGGTTCCCCGCTGCATGGGTGGGAGGACTGAGCTCCCTCTCCCCCCCCCCCCGGAACAAGAGCATGCTGTCTGGAGGTTTTCCATGCTGCAGCAGGGTGCCAAGCCAGGTAAGCATCCCCCCTCCTGCCCAGACCCTGCACCCACTCCTCTCCCCCTGTCCCTGCACCCACTCCCCTCCCCCTGCCAAGGCCCCACATTCCCAGCTTGATCTGACACCCTGACCCAAGACCCCTCCTGCATCCTCCCTCCTGGCCAGACATCCTGCCTGAAGACCCTCCTCTATCCTCCCTCTCAGCCAGACACCCTGCCTCAAGACCCTCGTCTACCCTCCCTCCTGGCCAGACGCTCTGCCCCAACCTTTCTCCTGTACTCTTCCTCCTGGCCAGGACATTGCAGATCATCTTTGTGATTTATACACAAACATCATGAAATATTTTCCAACCATAAATGACAACAATAACTGGATTTGAAATCCATTAAGTATAACAGGAAAGCCAGTCAGTTTTTCTGTGCAAGATTATGAAAACCTAATTGAAATCACTTCCGATGGCCATTTAATATAAACATTTAAAGAAGTTTCTCTGATTATGTTTTGGGGTGGCTTATGTCAAGAACATTCAGCTTTATCAAAATGTGCAGTTCTGCAGTTGTTATCCTTCACCAACACATACTTGTGTGAAACTGGGTTCTCGAATTATGCAGCAACAAAAACGAAATACAGAAATCGACTGAATGCAGCACTAGATATGCAAATCCAACTTTCTAGTATTAAACCAAATATAAAAAGAATTTGCCAAGAAAAGAAGAAAAACCATTCTTCACATTGAAAACTGCCAATATAATTCATATTAGTTTTTTAGCTTTATTTTTTTGTACACATTACATGTGATTTTTGTTTTTAAATATGTGCAGTTAAACTAAATGTTGATCTCATGACCTTATTTAGCATTTATTTATTATTATCCTTATTCATGGTCTACTTTTTCAGCTCCATATACCAGACTGTTATTAGGGCAGTCTTCAGGGGGGTCGTTTCCGCCCCCCAGGTCTCCCAGGCCCAGTGGTGGGTTTTTTTTGGTTGGTTGGTTTCCCTGGCTACTCTAAGCCCAGCTGTAGGGGTTCCTCGAAATTCTTCCGAGTTGAAAAGGGTTCCGTGGCCAAATAAAATTGGGAAACACTGCTCTAGGGGTATGTCTACACAACCCCCTAGTTCGAACTAGGGTGGCTAATGCAGGCATTCGAGCTTGCAAATAAAGCCAGGATTTATATATCCCGGGCTTCATTTGCATGTTCCTGGGCGGGCACCATTTTTAAATGCCCCTTAGTTCGAACTGGCTGCCCGCGGCTAGACACGGCAGTCAGAAGTTAATCCGAACTAAGTCCTTAGTTCGGATTAACTGTTTCTCCTCCTGCAATGAGGTGTAACAGTTAATCCGAACTAAGGACTTAGTTCGGATTAACTTCTGACTGCCACGTGTAGCCGCGGGCAGTCAGTTCGAACTACGGGGCATTTAAAAATGGCGCCCACCAGGGAACATGCAAATGAAGCCCGGGATATTTAAATCCCAGGTTTCATTTGCAAGTTCGAATGCCTACATTAGCCACCCTAGTTCGAACTAAGGGGCTAGTGTAGACATACTCTAGTAGATTCAACAAATTCAAATATCTGCAAATCTTGACCCATCCGAGAACCTCCCAGAGAGGACTCCGTCCTAGCCAGGGTTGAAAACTCTCTAAGGCTAGGTCTACACTGCAAAGATAAATCAGAAAAAGAAACACAATTTGTGGTACACAAAGAGGCTTTTCTGAAAAGTCTACACAGTGCCAAATTTCAGAAAAAAGTCCTCTTTTGACATATCCCTTCTCCCTCATAAAACGAGGTTTACAGGGGTGGTGAAAGAGCCTGTCTGCTTTTTCAAAAAAAATTCTGAAAAAGTGGATGTGCTCTTTTGATGTGGCGTTGCTTTTCCGGGGAGCCTCCGGTATCCCAGAGAAGCGCTGCAGTCTAGACGTAGCCTAAGAGGGCACTTGTAAGCCAATTCACACATGAAGGTCTGCTACACCCATCTCCGGACTCCAGCTAGGGCTTCCATCTGCTTGGAAATGTGCCAGGGAGCAGCTGCAGGTTGCAGTACAGTTATTAGTGCAGGAGGTGAAGATCTGGTTGTGTCATTAGTGCTTTAGCATTTATCAGCTCACCTGAACCATTTCCTTCCCTTGAGCCTCTATGTCCTGTCTCCAGTGAAATCCCCCTTTGTCACATTATTACTTTGGGGGGGTGACCTTTCATATGTGGGGCTTTGTGTTATTGTGGATTGTTTCTTGGGTACTGAGTGCCACTTCTGGCTAAGAGGAGTAGGGTCAGTCACTTTCCCAAAGGACAGTTCCCTCATGCCCCAGGCAGAAAGGGGGTCACCTTTGGAGGAGGTACCAGGCTTTGCAGCAGCGTGCCCACAACCCAAATGCACAATAATGTTATAATGGGAAGTGGGGGAGGGGAGAAGTTGTTAAGATTAGCAATAGCAAGCCCCAGGGAGAGAGAATGAGCCTCACCTCAGAGTCAGGGGTGCGGCCACAGAAGTTAAACAATATAAGCAAAACGAGGCACATCCCCGGCGAGGGACGAGGAGGGGTCTGTCACAGTGGGAGCGAAGAGGGCGTAAGGGAAAGTTCTTCCCTGCAGCGCACAAGCAATTCCCTGCTTCCCTCCTGCTGGGATCCCTGCTCTGCAGCCAGCACATTTGCCAGCCGATGGAGATTTGTCTCAGTTCCTTATCTGATCGCATCATTGTGTTGATCATCCCCGCTCCAGGCAACACAGTAATAATCAGCATTGTCCTCTGGTAGGGCCCCAGCGATGGTTAAGGACATGTTGTTGCCATCCATGGAAGCAGTGAAACGCTCTGGGACTCCGGCGGGTCTGTTACTAGCGCCATGTATCAGGCGCCGGGGAACACTCCCCAGTCTCTGTTGAATCCACTGGGGGTAGTTGGTATCAGAGAATGTCCCACTGCTCAAACTGCAGGAGAGGGTCACGGTCCCTCCAGGAGACACCGACTCGGAGGTCTTCAGGGCAAGGAGTTGTTGGGAACTGGGACCTGAAACAATATTAGAAATCAGCTCAAGACAGCGATTCCTGCAACATCCCCCACGTAGCTCCAGGGAGACAGGGACAGAGATAATTTTTGTGGAAAATTCTTAGTTAATTCCCCTGGCAGATAATCTTCTCTTACACAAGCAGCAAGTGAGAAGCACCATGAACAAAGGGGCCCTGGCCATGGTGGGGAATCCAGATGAGCTCAACTTCCTGAGGCAAATGGATCTCTGCTGGAAACCTTCTGATTCCCTCTTAAATCCCCAGCATTGAAGAGAAGCCCCTCATGCAAATCTGCTCCCCGCTCACTGGCTTAGCTGCCTCCAGTTCCTCCTTTCTGGTCTAGCAAGTGGTTTATGGTGGGTGAGGGGAACCAGCAGTTTATTCATATCCCAGCTGTGACTTTGCAGAGCACCCTCCTGCCCTCCTCCCTATGAAATGAGTCCCAGAAACTGACCCAAGGTTTGAACTAGCTGCAGCTTTTACAGAGTATGTGGTGCTTTGATCCCAGCTCTGGTCCGGCCAATCTCTGTGGACAAGCTTCCCCCAGAACACCTATTCTTTTCTGTATTCCCATTCCTTTCTATAGGGGATAAAACAGGCCTGAGGTCATACACATGCTCAGAACTGCTATTAACTTTTAAGGCCAATATGCACCCAGAGATGGAGGGACCCTTTGAATCTATTCAGCCCTTGCCATCAAGCTAACCCAGACCGGCCCTTACTCCCATGGTTCCTGCCGGTGGATGAAGCCAACAACCCTGGGACATTCCCCTCTTCAGAGCACAAGCATCATCTGTGTCATTGGGGTCTGGGCACCAGTCTGTTGAGTACTTTTTACATTCAGCTTTCTGGGCTCTGGAATCTTCTGTTTGATTCCTTGGCATTTCCCACAGCTCCTGCTTTGATCTGACACTGAGAGGGCTGTAAAACAATGGTGCAGAGGGACATTCCATGGAGTGAGTAAATCAGTTACAGTCAGCAGTGAGGGGATCCTCCTGCACATGCTTCTGAGTGCACTAGACATTGTCCAAGGAGCCGCAAAACAGCTGGCAAAACCAAGTGGGTGAGTGTGACCCCTAGTGATCACTGGTATATTCTCACTGTGCTTTGCTTTGTTCTGGGGTTTTCCAAGGGTTTCATCCTCTGAGTCACTTTCTCAGCAGAGGAATCTCTCTGGGGCCACTTCCCCGCCTAATTCCCAGGTTCAATCACACACTTTCCAGAGGGTCATTGCTTGGACAGCATTGGAATAAACTCACTTCGTTCTCATTACTGAACATTCCTGCTTACAGCCCTGCCCCATTTGGTGCCTGTCCTGTTCACATCCTTCCTGGAAGAAACCTTTATATTTATTGATACTAAGTCCCCTGATTTCCTGAGTCCTCCAATGATTTTTTTCACCCCACATCACTTTGCAGGTTGGATCTGCACTTCTACAAGCTGGCTGTCCATCAACGTCTGGGGTCAGTCAATGGAAAAGTTTCAGAAAAGGACAACAAAAATGATTAGGGCTTTGAAACAGCTGCCATATGAAGAGAGATTAAAAAGACTGGGACTTTTCAGCTTAGAAAAGAGGAGACTAAGGGGGAGAAATGATAGATGTCTATAAAATCATGACAGGTATGGAGAAAGTGAATAAGGAAAAGTTATTTACTTGTTTCCATAACATAAGAACTAGGAGTCACCAAATGAAATTAATAGGCATCAAGTTTTAAACAAACAAAAGGAAGTTTTTCTTCACACAGCACCTAGTCAACCTGTGGAACTCCTTGCCAGGGGATGGTGTGAAGACCAGGACTTTAACAGGGTTCAAAAAAGAACAAGATACATTCATGGAGGATAGGTCCATCAATACTTATTAGCCAAATTGGGTAGTGTGACAGGGTGTCTGCCCCGCACTGGACCTTTAAGGGTAAAACCCAGCCCTGGAAGGCTATGTCTACACTGGCAGGTTCTTGCGCAAGAACGGCCGTTCTTCCGCAGAGTGTCCAGACTACCCGCCTGCTCTTGCACAAGAAGATTTACAGTAAAGCGTGGGAAGAGAGGGATTCTTGCACAAGAGCTATGCTCTTTTCTAACAGGTGTAAGCTCTCTTGCGCAAGAGGGCAGTGTGGATGCGTGGCAGGGGTTTCTTGCGCAAGAAAGCCCTATAGCTAAAATGGCCATCGGAGCTTTCTTGCTCAAGAGAGCATCCACACTGCCATGGACACTCTTGCGCAAAAGCACATGGCAGTGTGGACGTGTTCTTGCACCAGAGTTCTTGCACAAGAACCCTTGCGCAAGATGTTCTTGTGCAAGACCCTGCCAAGGTAGACATAGCCGAGGGCTGATAGAGCAAAGCCCACAGCTGAGGCAGGTACTAGCTAATTAGGGCCCAGCTGAAGGGAGTATAAAAAAAGGCTCCTGGAGGGAAGGAGATTCAGACTCACTCTTGCTCTAGCTGGGGAGTAGGAGGGACCTAGTTGCCCGGGAAGCTAGAGGTTTCCTGATTTAGATCAGATCTGGGGAAACTCTGGCCAGGCAAGCTCCCAGGCTGCAGGGCCTGAGGCTACTAGGTCTGCAGAGAGGCAGCCAGGACAAGCCCTTTGCCAATGATGAGTGGCCATTTGCCCCTGAGGAAAAGGGATAGATGGTGACTGGCAGTGAGTCACTGAGGCAGGGTAGGCATAGGGGGTTGGGAGCTCTCAGAGGGGGAGGACCCCTCAGTGTGGGAGCACTGTGATAGGGCAGTACCCAGAAGTGAAGAAAAAAATAGGTAACTGTCGCTGAGACATCGGCCAAAAAGGGGTGTTCCTGGGCCAAATGAGCTAATTCCCGCATCACCTGCTGGAGGTGCCCGTGGCGGTGAAACATGGCTGGTTAGGAGTAGGCATGGTGTCCCTTGCCTTTGTTTTTTGGGAGCTGGGAATGGGTAACAGGAGAGGGATCACTCGGGCTATTTCTACATTGGCGGGTTCTTGCGCAAGAACCTGCAGAGCATCCACACTGCCCACCTGCTCTTGCACAAGAAGATTTACAGTACGGCATTGGAAGAGAGGGCTTCTTGTGCAAGAGCTACACTTTTTTCTAAGAGGTGTAAGCTCTTTTGTGCAGGGGCTCTTGAGCAAAAGGGCAGTGTGGATGCGCGGCAGGGGTTTCTCGCGCAAGAAAGCCCTATGGCTAAAATGGCCATCAGAACTTTCTTGCACAAGACAGCATCCACACTGCCATGGGCACTCTTGTGCCAAAGCACATGGCAGTGTGGATGTGTTCTTGCACCAGAGTTCTTGCACAAGATGTTCTTTCACAAGAACCTGCCAGTGTAGACATAGCCTTGGTGATTACCTGTTTCTGTTCACTTCCTCTGGGGCACCGGGTATTGGCCACTGTGGGCAGACAGGACACTGGGCTGGATGGACCTTTGGTCTGACCCAGTATGGCCGTTCTTATGTCTGTAGGAATCCGATCTAGTTACTATCCCGAAGAGAAAATATGTCATGGGTGTCCTGGCAGCAACATGTTAATTACTTTTAACACCTGGACATTTTGGGCTCTGGAGTCTTGCATTCAATTGCTTGGCATTGACAACATTTGTTATGGCTACATTCGTGCTTGGTACAATCCACTGTGACAGAGATATTCATCCTGTCATGGGGAGGCCATCCCGGCCCTTTCTCCCCAGGAACACCCACCTGCGAATTCACACACAAGGAGCTTTCTGGAAACCTACACATGGAAACAAGCCTCAGTCCCTCCCTCAATCATGTCTGACTCTTCCCATGTCCCTGGCCCTCCTCCCCCCACCTTGCTAATCTGTTACCACATGTATATCTCCTGCCCTCCTCTATCTCCTGTTCATGAAGCATTTCACGGGCTGTTTCAGTGCACAGGCAGGAATTGGGGAATTGAGTACAGGAATCATCCCTCCAGACTGTACTTGTCAGCAGCTGGACACAGCCTAGACCTAGCACCCCTCCAAGAGCCCAGCTTCTGGGTCACCTGGTGGCACCACACAATCCCAGGGGAGACATGGCCAGTGAGGGGTTGGGAATGGAAAGGCCACACCTGCTGCATGCCCACATAGAGCAGTGACGGGAGGGGAGCACGTGTCACTCTTTGTCCCCACAGAGGTAAGGATCACAACAGAGCACAGGCCTTCCCCAGGCGCCTGTCTCATGGCAGCACAATACCCACAGCCTGTATCCACAGGGCAGCAGCATTACCAGATGTCCTCTCACCCCACAACAAAACACCAGGAAGCTACCTCACAGTTTGCCCCTTATCTGGCACCTGAAAGTAAGTGTGAGGGCCCAGCTGTGCAGCTCGGCAAGAGCTGGCTGAGCTGCAGCAAAAGCCAGCAGGGAGCTATTTGAAGAGCTAGCAAGGTCCCGGGCTGCAACAGAAGAGTACCCACAAGAAATTTTAAGTTACTTTCGTCACTGTTTGGGATTGTAACACCAGTGAGGGGGGAGACTGTGACGTAGTGGGGACTGTATTAGCTCTGTTTGTTTTGTTATGCTGTAGGTGATTCCTACTGTTCTGTACTGTTTTGTTGTAACCCCATGTGTGTGCCTCAGTTTCCCTGGGCACTGTACTGTAACCCGGCTGGGGATGGGAGTGCTGGGTGTGGCTCTCCCTGAGGAGAAGGCTGCCCCAGGCTGAATGAGGTAGTGATCTTGGGGGAAGGGGTACAGTGGTCAGTCAAGCACACCTGGGCTAGAGGGGATGTCTAAGTGACCCAAAACCAAACCAAGTCCCCTCACCTAACTCTTCCCCAGCTCAGCTTGGTAAAAAACAAAAATTCAGTTCTTTCCCCAAACATCAAAATACCTCACTAAACAAGCCAGATACAACTCCTTCTTCCCAGCAGCCCAAACCTATTCAACTTCCCTAAACCAACAGCCAGAACTAAAGCAATTTTCCCCAATACCCAACATGCCCTAGCCACCAAGCTTTTTCAACTTCCCACCCAACAGTATGGCGTGGCAAAGACAGTGCCACCAACTGTCCCAGCAACCGCATCCAATTCATCTCCCAAACAGCCATAATTTATTCAACCTCCACTCCCATAAAAAAAGTCACTCTTGACAACAAAAAGCAGCTCATCTACCTCCCCAACTTACCTCAATCACACAAGAAATTCATCTTTCTATCTAGTAGCCTATAGACACAGGCTTTGGCATTTCTTTTATGAAGCAGTAACACAAGGAAGCTACAGGCTTCCGTAGGACATTGGCTTCAGCAGCTGGCATAAAGCTTGAGGTCTATAAACTTTCGCCCAGAAAAATGGCCTAGCACTTGCCCATAAATTTTGTAGAGCTGGAGAGCAGAGTCATAAGGGGGAATTCTGCCTGTAACGCATACAACATCTGCAGATGTCTGACCACAAGAGTGTGGTGGCGACAGCTTGACATACATTAAAATAAGTCAAGTTCCTTAATATACTAACTGAGAGAAGAGCACCCAACATGACCAGGATGAGGAAATTCAAACAAGGAAGAAGTAAAAACTTCCTGCTCAATATGCATTAGCAACAATAACATCAGCATGTTCTAAAAGTTGTAATTCAGCCTGCCAGCAAGAGTTGAGAGAGCTGTAACTTTGGGGAGATACCAGGGTGATGGCCACTGATGGTGATGAGAAAGGTGATAATGATGAGGAAGATAATGGCTAGTTGTAGCCAGACATGAACCCCATCTTGTTTCCCCCCCCCCCCTCAGAGAGCAAGAGAAAGGCAATCAGCCTTTGATGCCCTGGGAACGCAGGGGTGCTGCTTGTCCCTGACTCTAATAAACAAAAACCAGACAGTAAATGGGCTAGCTGACAACCAGGGGACCTCCTGCCGCCCTGATGGCTAGCACCAGTAATTGACACGCCTACACTGTCCCAGGAGAGGAATCTTCGCCCATCACATACTAGAAGTGCCCATTGTCTGCATTTTCCCAGGTGTGAATTATGCTTCGCACCCTTCGTGGGAAACTTGGCATTCAAAGCCATTTTCCCTAATTGGCCACTTGAGACCAGGAAGAAGCCTACGTGACCCAAGGGGTATAAAGATGGGTTTAGTAGCCCACCCCATTTGAGCTCCAATCATCTATACCTGCTGGCAGGTATATGTTGTCTCCCGAGGTCTGTGGGATGCCCAACCTCGCCCTACTTCTTCCCGAGGGATTGAGAGAAAGACGCTGGCCACGCCAAGTCTGGAACGCCGGGGTGAGAATTATACCTGCAATGTTTTTCCTTATGTGTACACTTTAATAGTTACTATGTTATAAGTTTCTTAAATCAAACTGTTTCATTTCTACTGTAAACTGCCTTTGGTAATGTGAGTTAGTTATAAACTGCGGAATCTAATTAGCCTGTCAATCAAACCGCAGAGAGTCTTTGTATCTACTTGTAAACTGCAATAAACATTTAACTTCCATTGGAATTGCCGTTTACTTCTACGTAAACTCCGGTATCTTGTTAGGCTGTCAATCACACTTAAGAAACTTTCTCCTTAATTGAAACACTCCGAGTGGCCATTTTGGTTTCATTGGAGACCTGAGGTCAGCAATTATCCAATCAGGCCGCAGGAAAATCATTAGCTTGTCAATCAAAGTGTAGCAGCCATTTTGTTTCATTCATAAATTGGGCAGCCATTTTTAAAGCCCCGAGGAGTCATTTCCCTGTCAATCAAATCGCCGCGGTTTGCTTTCGGACCGCCACCCTAAGCTATAGTACAAATAAGATTGTGCCCTCATTCACTTGATACATATATATTGAACCAAGTTTTCTTTTCTTTCTTTTCCTTCTTCTTCTTCCTTTCTCTTACAAATAAGCAAGTGTGGTTCAAGTTTCTGACTTGAACCCATGCTGCTGTATCCGAACTGAACACAAACAAAAGAACTCCAGCTGGTCATAAGGGACAGACAAAAGGGAAGCTTGGGCATTGGATCGTGTCGCCTCCAGGGGGCAGATCCGTTGGGGCACCTCTCAGCCTCCCCAGGCTGCCAGCTGCGACGGGACTTTGTGTCCTAGCAGTTAAAGTCTGAGGTGTAAAGCTCTCCCTGTAACCCTTTGGGGCACCCGTCAACCTCCTCTAGGTTGCCCGCTGCTAAAGGACCCCAGTCCTAGCAGTTGAAGTCTCGGGTGTATAACACACACACACAGTCACTGCCCTGACCACCGGCTGACACTAGTGTATCAGTTTGCTCCCCAAGGGATGGTGTAAGTATTTGGATGTTTAGTTTTACATTCTGTCTGACCACCATCTACCTTGCTAGGCAGGGCTGGATTGCCCAATAGGCAGACTAAGCATGTGCTTAGGGCACCAGCAAAGCAGGGGCACCAAAAAAAAAGAGATTTTACGGGATAGTATTGTTTTTTATTTTGAATTACATATGGGGGGGCACCATAATCTTTTCAGTGCTTGGGGCCCCTAAAGGTCTTAATCCGGCCCTGTTGCTAGGTTACAGTGTTTGCATGGGCAGTGGGTGAAGGCCCAGCTGGTGAAGGCATCTGAAGCCCTGCCCCTTCTGCCCAAAGCTACACCTCTTCCCCAAGAACATGCCCCTCCACTTTTTCACCCACCAAAGCACCCCCCAATCCCAGCTGAGGGCCAGGGCTGCCACAAGGAGCAGCCCCAGCTTTCCCTGGCCCCTGGGGATCTGGGAAGCTACACAGCATGACCCCTGCTGTCCAGGGCCACCAGGGTTCCAGGCTGCCATGCGACATGATGCCAGTCTTCCCCCACCGCCGGGGATCCAGGTTGCTGCACAGCATGGCCCCAGCCTCCCCTAACCACTGGGGATTCAGGGTGCCATGCTGCGTGGCCCCAACCTTCCCTGGCTGCCAGGGATCCAGGCTGCTTTGGAGCACAGCCCCAGCCCCTCCCAGGTACCTGGGTAGTGTAGGCAATTTGGGGGCAATGCCTTTCCTTGCCTACATTACCAGCCACCCATGAATGTGTGTGACTTTGCTAAGTGCATTAACTCTTGAAAATACACCAGAGTCCCAATAGTGTGAGTGTTGAACTGTGCACCACTGGGTATCTAACTAAATAGTAATTTGAATGATATTGGGCCTGATCTTGGGACAACAAGCTATCAAATCTCAGAGAGAACTGGGAATTCTTAAGTAATCTATATAATTAATATAAGATTCATGGATCAGGTCACACCCCATCCCTACTTCTCACGATTGATCAAAATTAGTTTAATTCTGCACTCAATGCACCCCCACGGCACAAAAAAATTATCTGTCTCCTCTCCAACAAATACATCCTAGGGATGAAAATTACAATGCTTTGCCTACAAACAAGGGATTAGATGCTTAAAATATTATCTCCAGGCTATCGATGTAACAGCACTGAGAAATAACTTTGGCATGTCGCAGACAAACAGGGACATGACTGCAGTGAGGTTTCAACTCTCCTCATTCTCAATCTCCCCTTCCAAAGTCATAGAAGAATAGAATACTTGAACTGGAAGGGACTGCAAGAGGTCATCAAATCCATTCTCCTGACCTCCCAGTAGGACCAAGCACTGTCTAGATCATCCCTGACAGATGTCTGTCTAACCTGCTCTTAAATATCTCCAGTGATGGAGATTCCACATTCTCCCTAGGCAATTTATTCTAGTGTTTAACCACCCTGACAGGAAGTTTTTCCTAATGTCCAGCCTAAATCTCCCTTGCTGCAATTTAAGCCCATTGCTTCTTGTCCCATCATCAGAGGTCATTGAAAACTGCTGTCATGTCCCCTCTAAGTCTTCTCCTTTCCAAACTAAACAACCCCAATTCTTTCAGTCTTCTCTCATAGCTCATGTTTTCTAGACCTTTAATTATTTTTGTTGCTCTTCTCTGGGCCCGCTTCCATTTCTCCACATCCTTCTTGAAATGTGATCCCCAGAACTGGGGGTTAGGGGGAGGGGGAGAGAGACAAAGGGTATGTCTACACTTGCCCCCTAGCTCGGACTAGGGAGGCAAATGAAGCATACCGAAGTTGCTAACGAAGCGCGGGATTTAAATATCCCGCGCTTGATTAGCATATTCGCGGCCGGTCGCCATTTTAAAATGCCGGTCGCCCGATTTAACTTGCCGCGTGTAGACGCGGTAGTCCGATTCAAAACCCTTCCCTCGAATTAACTGTTACTCCCCATGCATGAGGAGTAACAGTTAATTCGAGGGAAGGGTTTTGAATCGGACTACCGCGTCTACACGCGGCAAGTTAAATCGGGCGACCGGCATTTTAAAATGGCGACCGGCCGCGAATATGCTAATCAAGCGCGGGATATTTAAATCCCGCGCTTCGTTAGCAACTTCGGTATGCTTCATTTGCCTCCCTAGTCCGAGCTAGGGGGCAAGTGTAGACATACCCAGAGAGAGAGAGAGAGAGAGATTTCCTACCTTTCAGACGCAGTGGAATGGTTTGCTTTCGAGGCCTTAATAATGTCGCTTTGGAAAATTCAACTATTTCCAATTCTTTTTCCTTAGTCTTGCTTTCCATGGGACTTTACTTACCAGCTCTCTGAGTTTATGAAAGTCTTCTTTTCTGAAATCCATTGTCTTTATTTCACTGGTCTCCCTTCTACCATTTCTTACAATCATGAACTCTATGATTTCATGATCACTTTCACCCAAGCTGCCTTCCACTTTCAAATTCTCAACCAGTTCCCCCCGATATCTTAAAATCAAATCTAGAACAGCTTCCCCCAGTAGGTTTCTCAACCTTCTGAAATAAAAACTTGTCTTCAATGCATTCTCAGATCTTATTGGAAAATCTGTGTCCTCCTGTGTTAGTTTCCCAACAGATGTCTGGATAGTTGAAGTCCCCCATCACCACCAAGTCCTGCGCTTTGGAAGATTTTGTTAGTTGTTTAAAAAAAGCCTCATTCACCTCTTCTGCTCTGGTAAGTGGTCTGTAGCAGACCTCTAGCATTATATCACCCTTGTTTTTTATCCCTTTTAACCTAACCCAGAGACTCTCAAACAAGTCAGTCTATGTCCATCTCCACCTCAGTCCAAGTGTATTCATTTTTAATATATAAGGCAACACCTCTTCTCTTTTTCCCCTGACTATCCTTCCTGAGTAATCTGTACCTTTCTATACCAATATTCCAACTGTGTGTATTATCCCACCAAATCTCTGTGATACCAACTGTCATAGCTGTGTATGTTTACTAACACTTCAAGTTCATCCTGCTTATTCCCTGTAGTCTTGCTTTTGTATATAGACAACTAAGATACTGATTTGATTTTGTCCCTTAGTTCTGCCTTCTCCCTCTTTTATCTCTGCTATTATTGCTCATGATCCCTCCCATTTCTGACCCATTTCCCAAGTCTCCATGTTTTTTACTTTCTTGAGGGCATTGGTCACCTTCCCCCATCAGACCTAGTTTAAAGCCCTTCTCACTAGGTTAACCCACTCTGTATCCAAATACTCTGTTCCCCTTCCTTGATAGGAGAACCCCATTTCTGCTTAGCAGTTCTTCTTCCTGGAACAGCATCCCGTGGTCAAGGAAGCCAAAACATCCTGGTGACACCATCTTCGCAGCCAGGCATTCACCTCCAGGGTGCATCTGTCTCTGCCTGGGCCTCTGTCTTAGACCAAAAGACTGAAGAGAACATCACCTGTGCTCCAAACTCCTTCACCTGTACTCCCAAAGCCCTGTAGTTATTCTTGACCTGCTTATGGTCACACCTTGCGGTATCATTAGTGCCCATATGGATGAGGAGCATGGGGTAGTAGTCAGAGGGCTGGATAACCCTCAACAATCCCTCCTTAACTTCTCAAAGGGAGGCAGCATACCTCCTGGGATGTCATGTCAGCATGACAGATGGGTGCCTCTGTCCACCACATAAGAGAGTCTCCAACCATCACTATGCTATGTTTCCTCCTGGAAGTGGTGGCGGTGGACCTCTCAGCCTTGGGAGTACATGGCTTCTCCTCCTGCCTCTTAGGGGGTGATTTCTTATCTCTCATATCCAGGACAACATCTCTCATATCTCTCATATCCAGGAGCAGAAGAGCTCCCCCTCCTGCTAAATGAACAAAGTGAGAGTGCTGGGTTTGGGGTGACTGAGTTTGCTTGACTGTTTAGTGTTGGGTTTTTTTTTTTTTCTGTTTTGGGTGATTTCAGTTATTTCAGTTACTGTGGCAGTTGAGATTCTATGTCTGGGAATGTTGGAACCTTTGTTTCCTTGATTACCCTTGATCAGTCCCACTCAGCCTTGTGATCCCCGCCCACTGTGGGGTTAATGAGGGAGTAGGACTGACCTAGGAGAGCAGGCTTGGAAGGCCAGAGGCAGACCAACCAGGGGAACAAAGCAGACAGGGGGCTGCAGAGTCAGGGGAGTTTGAGAGGGAGTTTGTAAGAGGGAGTCCTAATATGGTTAGGAAGACCTGCAACACCTGTGCCACCACTGCTCCTGTCTCTTCCACCTGTGCCTGTAGCCAGACAGACCATCTGAACATGGCTGCCTCTACGCAGATCCTGGTGTGGTTTTGCAGAGACTGGGCCTGCGTTTCCCACTTACAGAAATCCAGGCTGGGGGGGACCATCCAATGTGAAAGGTGCCTGTTGGCAGAATGTCTCATGAAGCAGGTGGGAGAGCTACAGGCAGAGGTAGCTAGATTGAGGAGCATCCGTGCCCAGGAGGAATTCCTTGAGAGCATTCATGTGGAGACAGCTAAGGCTGAGGAAGCTATCCAGCTACAGAGGACTGCTAGCATACCTCTGGTGGTGGAGGAGGTGGATCTGTCTCAGGGGGAACTAACAGCTGGTTACTTCTGGCAGCAGGCAGTTTGTTCCACCCCGTTCCCAACCCTCCCACCATGGTTCTTGACCTGCTCACCATCACACCTTGCAGTAGAACATAATGAAGAACCATTGCTGTCCTGAATATGAGAGATAAGGAATCGCCCCCAGAGAAGAAGTCCTCTAAAGTTATCTTTTGTCCCAGATTTCTTAAATTCTATTGCTGAATCTGAGGCTGAATGCAGATAGACACATCAGAAGCCAGATGTTTTCTGCTGCTAGTGCTAAGCTCTCAGAATCATAACACCCTCTCCAAAAATAGGTCTCTGTCACTTGTGCTAAAGAAAATTTGCCCTCAGGTCTCTCTAATGTCTGAGCTGCAGACAGCAAGATAAGTCACAAACACTTTGGCACAACAAGGAGGGACGCTCACATACATAAGACCCAATATGTTACCTTTTTGGGAGTTAGCACCTCGGTGTCATGACAATTCTGTTTTCGTTATGACATCATCTGGTGAAGGCATAGCTACTAGGGCACTGAGCTCAAGTCAATACTCAAGTTGGCCTCCTGGAGGCACTGCACGTTACTGCAGCGATATACCTATGGTGTTGGTTTAGAGACTTTGCATATAGATCTTCAATATAAGTAAGTGAATTTTCTCAAATGGCCATTTTAGCAAACCTTTGTACATAACTGAGGAGTTTCATCCGAGTTATGAGTTGTGTTTAAAATGTTTCATCTGACCATTTCAAGCTACACTAGTCCCATATAATACACAAGGAATAAATCAAAGGTTGTAACTCAGCATGTTAGGATTTTCAATCATACCCCTAGTCCAGGCAATATTATTAATATCAATAGAAAGTGATTTATTTTATGACAGGTAAATATTCTAATATCTATCATCATGGAACATCCATTTCTCCATCTTTAAAATGGAGACAATCTTTACCTACTCCATAGGGTGTATTCTGGCTTCATAATTGTTACCACTTTTAAGAATCTTGGAAATCAGTTGCTAGCTGAGTGCAGACACAATAACAAGACTCAAAAAATTCAGAGGGGTAGCCGAGTTAGTCTGTAACTGGAAAAACTTAAAAAATGATGAATACTCTACAGTGCTGCTAGACTATTCGTTGTTCTTTAAATTTTTTCAAGAATCAAAATAAATCCAGAAAAGTTCAGTATTCAAGGACCTTTATGAATATTTCTTTAAATGCATCAACATTTTCGTATTCGTGCTGGGGTTGATTGCACTAGTCTCAAGAGGGGGCACTGCGATTACAAACACTTGGGTAGGCAGGTCACACTCATAATAGTCTGCTCATTGCCTTTTTGTGGAGATCAAATTAACCACACCGCTCATCCTGGAGTCTACCTCCCTCCCCCAGCAGCCTAAGCCCAGCTATCAGTGCAATCTGTTTGGCTTTGTCTCAGGAAGATCCGCTTAGCAGGTTGCTGAATTGCAGCTATGTTGGACCAATCCCTGGGTTAGAGATTTCAAACCTACTCATAACGGGACCTGAAACGGAGCTAAGATGATCCTAGGGCATCAGCACCCTTTGTATTACCCAGTTCTGGGGTGGCTAATGGGTACATCTGGGAAAGGATGGGTCGGAGAACAAGTGCTGGAATGCTGCACCTCAGGCTGCATGTGACATTTATTTTCACTTGTAGTGAAGGAACCAGTAGAGCACTCCAGGGTCACATATGCTCACTGTGAGCTTTTGAAGTGAAGACCTTTGCATATGTTAACAAGGTGTGAATGAATGCTTCTATTGCAGCCAGTTGGGATGGGAGAGAAACCCCTTGCATGTCTATGTGAATACAGTTTGCCCTTACTTTGCTTCCATGTCTTAGATATTCAGCTGCTGGAATAGTGTTTTGCTCATTGTAATCAACCTGGCTTGTGTTGGGTCACAAACTGTGTTAACACTAATTGCAATATCTGTAATTATTGTGGGAATACAAAAGAAGAAAGTCTGTGCTTGACCTGGCACAAAGGAGAGAAACACTGTCAGTGTAAATACATTTGGATGGACAGAGGCTGCACTTCCAGGTTCTCTGAGCTTAAGCTGGGGAGGGCAGGACTCTGAGTCAGCAGGCTACATGCCCTCTGGGCATGAGCTGTAAGACTGGTTCTGCCTGTTTCTCCCCACTGTTTCAATGAAAGAACTACTAAAGATCGGATCCACACGGAGTCTCTTTTATTATTTACATTTATTCCAGTGCATGCTGGAATTTCTTGTGGCTGGACTGTGCTTTGGGCCAAGAGCTGGAATCACTGAGAGATGAAATCAGTAGGTTTGGCCCAGAGCCAAATTCACCACAAGCCAATGGAAATGTGGTGAGTGGCCAGCAGAGTGGTGGCAGAACAATGAGCAGCCAGCAGACCAGCGATGGAAAGGTGCGATGAGCGACCAGCAGGGCAGTCCCGGAGATGCTTGGGCTCCGGAGATGACTAAATTCCAGCGGGTGTTGAATAAGTCAGGAGAAACAGTGAATCGCTCTGGGATCCCTGGGCCCCTGCTGGTACACAGACCGTGGGACACTTCCTGGCTTCTGCTGGAGCCATCGCACCCGGTAGCTGCCGATGCTGTACCCTGAGGGCATGGTGCAGGCCAATCTCACATTCTCTCCAGGGGACGCAGACAGCACAGGCTGTGAGCTGGAACCTGGAACGAGACAGAAAAGAACTGAAATGTGGCTCTGCCTGTGTGAAACCTGTGAGAGGGGCTGAGCGGCTGCCAGCATCTCAGAGCAGAGTCAAGTGCATCATTCTGCTCTACCCGAGCAGCAAGTGAGCAGCGCGAAGAGCAGCGGGGCCCAGGCCATAGCTTGATTTACTGAGGCAAACGGGTCTGTGGCTGGGAGCCGCCGATCCTCTCTTAAACCCCTAGCACTGGCAACCAGCCCCTTCATGCAAATCAGCTCCTTGGTCATTGGCTGCTGAAGGCACCACAGTCCATTGCAGCAAGGCAGAGTCTGTGAGAAGGACACTGATCTGCAAGGGAAAAGGTCCCTTTCCTCCATGTACACTAGCTCCTCCTCACCCTTGTGTGGCGCCCTGACACCAAATGGTAACTGCTGCCACCTGAGGAGAGCGAGAAACCCCAGTGTTGGGCAAGCCTGTGCTCTGCTCTGCTCTCACAGCCTGCCAGGGAGATCAGCCGGCAGCTCCTTTGCAGAGCCACAAGCATTGGCATGTGCCTGGCGCAGTTCACAGCTCCCCTGACACCTGTCCTTTCATGGTACAAACATCTGACCTTCAGCCCATTCCCTGGCTGGATGCAACCCCCTCCTCACACAGCTGGCTTCTCTGAAACACAGAACTGCATCTTCCTGGGAACGCTCAGCATACAGGGGGCATCGGGTGTCACCGAGGTTTGGAACTTGGAAGGAAACTTGCCAATATTGATGAAGTTCCCATTTGCAATGATTGGAGGCCACTTTATCTGCTTATTCCTGGTGTCCTCATCCTGGAAGTTATTGAGTGTTCATTACTGCTTCTTTCACCTTTTATTGCCAGCACTTATCATCTTGTGCTACCCACAGTTTGCTAGATTGCACATACAAGTTTTCTCGCCCTCCCACCTGCCTGCCGCGGTCAATTCCAAGGGCACCAAACATGTGCAGCCAAACGAGTACTTAATGCAGTTCTATAACAATCCACAGAGAAAGTAAATATTGTCCCTCACTTCAAACTGCCTTTCTGCAACATTTCCTTTGGCTTGTTAATGCACATGATGTGGGACAGCTTAATGGATCATTCTATTGGTCTGAATTAGTGGATCGTTTAAGTTTCAGGTGGGCAAACTATGGCCCATGGGTCAGATCCGGCCCACTGGATACTTTCATCCAGTCCTCAATCTGCCGCTGGGGAATGAGCCAGGAGTTTGGCCTGCTCCTTTCACCATGCCAGCTGGGGAGCATGGGTGGGAGTGTGCCCCACTCTGACCTCCACTCCAGTGTAGGAGTGGGGTCATAGGCATGCCCTGCTCTGATCCCGCTCTCTGGCTGGAACAGGGGAAGGGATCATTACAGCTGGTGGCAACATGGCGGAAATTCATTTTTCTGGGGCTCCCCAATTGACTGAGGCCCCTGGGCACACCTCTTTGGCCTAGTGGCTAATCTGCACAGAGAGAAGGTCAGGCCAATCAGTATTTATTACCCACCATACAATTTGCCTACTCAGATATGGGCCTCAGGCCAAAAAGCTTGCCCATCCCTGGTTTAATCTGAATCACCCTTATTCCCTGCAGCCTGCCTGCTCCTCCATTTCACCACACAAAGAAAATGAGACACAGAGTGAGTGGACGTGTTTTTCCTTTGGCAGATCGCAGGACCGGGCTGACAGTGGAAATGAAGGATATTCCCTTCCACACTTGACTTTGGAGTCTCAGGCCATCCAAGAATGGTAATGACCAGCTGAAGTGAGACCCGCAGTAGACAGAATTGATAAGTCTTTAGTGATTATGATTCATATTAAAGAGGGGCACCATTTCAGATTTTGATAGGGAGTGGCCGACCTGTGTTGCCATGATGGCGGGGGAGAGAGCGAAAGCATGAGGGGGATGGACTGTGGACAGAGGCTTCAGCAGTGTTACTGAGCATTCTGAATATAAGCCAAACACCAAATAGGGGACCAACCCCATCCGCTCTCATACACACACACACACACATCATCTCTATTCAGGGTACTAAGGCACTGGAAAGCTCTTTTTTTTTTTTTAACAGAAAATTTAGTTTGCTGATATGAGCACTGTATCTAATTTCTATAGAAAAGAAAAATTAAATAAATATTGCACCTACATAGCTCTAACATGAGCCTAGTCTGACATCTTGTGGCAAGTCATTTACAGGACATTTGTTAGCCTTAAAATTTTAATGTATATTCTCACTTTGTTACTAACTCTGTGGAGAGAGAGACCCTGTCAGGACTCCTAGGCTCTTTCTCAGCTCTGGAAGGAGAGTGCGGTCTACTGGTTTATAGCAGGGGGCAGGTACATTTCAGCTCTATATAAGAACATGATCAATGGCCATACTGGGTCAGACCAACAGGCCTTCTAGCCCTAACTAGTGTGCTGAGACGACAAACAACGCAGCAGCCATTTAAATTTAAATGAAGCAGCGATTCTTTAAATCACCGCTTCATTTTCCTAGGCCGGGTAGCCTAATCTACATGCCTCGGTCGCCAGAGGCATGAAGTCTAGACATACCCTGGGTGTACTTTTATCTCTGCTGGCCCTGCATTTCTCCATGTCTCCTGTGCTCACAGCACTGCCACCCCCATCAGACCCCCTCCAAAATTACAAGATTGGTATAGAAGTGAGAAGATGTTGGAAACTAAAAACATTATTCCTTCCTTCTTTTTTGCCTTCTGCTTTGTGAACACTTAGGCCACACAGGGGCTCGTGATTTCAGTTTTTCTCCACAGGCATGAAGCCAAAACCCTTTCTTTCATGTTTCAATGGAAGCGGATTTTACCAGGACTCCACGAGCTGGGGCTTTAAGATATATACCAGCTATCATGAGGCTCATGATGGCATCCTAAGAGTCGGTAACACTCCCACTGCCTCAGGTCTCAGATGCTCCTTCTGCCTGGATTCCACTCCTAACTTGCCTTCTCTGGCATTTCAAGCAAACCTGCATTGCCACCCACCAGCCCCTCCCTGGTGAGGGAAGAAAAGTGATACGGACTTTGAAGAGCAACATGCAACAGACCGCAGAATAGAACAGATAGTTGGTGCCTGAGTGAAGGGACAGTGATTGTTTCAGAAACCACCACTAGCTCCTCTCTCTTTCTCAGTGTGTGTGTAGGGATGTTGTGGTCTGAGCTTCAGGGTGCACAGAGCTGTGATGGACAGTTTAGGTCTCAGTTCTCTATCTCACTGTATCATTGTGGTAAGTGTAACTACCACCGTCCCATGTAGCACAGTAATAATCAGCATCATCCTCTGCTTGGACCCCAGAGATGACTAAATTCCAGAGGTGGTTGGTGGAGTCAGGGGAGATGGTGAATCGCGCTGGGATACCTGAGCCCCTGCCCTGGTCACTGCTGCTGTAATAGTGGTACACAAACCGTGGGGCACTGCCCAGCTTCTGCTGGTACCATTCCACCCGGTATCTGCTGATGCTGTACCCTGAGGGCATGGTGCAGGCCAATCTCACATTCTCTCCAGGGGACGCAGACACTGATGGTGCCTGAGTCAGCACAGGTTGTGAGCTGGAACCTAGAATTAGACAGAAAAGAACTGAAATGTGGCTCTGCCTGCAGAGGTGTAGCGAGGGTGTTATGCGCCCAGGGGCAAAGGAAAAATGTGCGTGCCCCCCCACCCCACCACCATGTGGCACGGCCCCGAACCTGGTGCACAGCTGAGGGGAACTTGTACCGCGTCTTCCCCCACCCCCTACAGTTTGGGGCCGGGCTCCCGCATGCACTAACCCGCCAGTGGAGATGGAGGAGGGTCAGGCTTCGAGCAGAGAGGCAGGGAGGAGGCTCCAGCTGCCAGTGGGGGGGGAGCAGAATGGGATTAAATTGGCACCTCCCTACCATGGTGCCCAGGGGCAACTGACCCCTCCGGCCCCCTCGCTACGCCACTGCCCCCCCTCCTGCAGATCTATCATCTTATGCATGTGCAAGATCTGTGAGAGCCGTCCCAGGAATCTGCAGTTAGTGTCTGTGGCGCCTGCTTCTGGGTGGTGTCTCAATGCTGCCACATTCACCTCCAAAGAGGGGGGCTTCCCAAAGCAGGCCCTCGCTGCTGACCCCCAAGGCATCCACAGGTCCAGTCTCCTTTCAATGGGCCCACTTCCCAGGGCTCATTGATCTTGGATCTGGCTTCCATCCCCTCTCCAACCTTTGCAACTGCCCCAGAGGTGCTCACCTTCCGCCTTATACATTCCCACCTCATTCACCCCACAGGGACAGTCTCTGCCTCACTTGTCCTAGGGACTATTCTACCAAGACGTAATACAAAGTTTCCATGTAAAAGGACTCAATACAAAGCTATGCCTCTGTCTGCCTGTGTGAAACCTGTGAGAGGGGCTGAGCGGCTGCCAGCATCTCAGAGCAGAGTCAAGTGCATCATTCTGCCCTACCGGAGCAGTAGGTGAGCAGCGCAAGGAGCAGTGGGACCCAGGCCATGGTGCAAATCCAGACGAGCTCGGCTCCCTGAGGCAAACAGGACTCTGGCTGGGACCCTCTGATTCTCTCTTAAATGCCCAGAACCCAGAAATAGTTCCTCCATGCAAATCAGCTCCCTGCTCACTGGCTGCTAAATACACCGCAGCCCATGGCAGTGAGGCAGGGACTCTGTAAGTATGAGGGCTTCTCCAGGTACATACAAAAAGGGCTAATTACCCCCCTGAGATTGTCGGAATGAGCCCCGGACCGAGCGAATGACCATTGTATATGTATTTTAAAAACCTGTAAACCAGACTCTGTGCTGGCTGCCCATTGGCTTCTGAGCAGAGCGTACACTCTTGGTTTTGACCTATACAGCCCTAGATGGCTTGGGATCAACCGAGCTGAGAGCCCCTCTCCAAACAGGCCATACGGCCCCTGCTGCAATCAGCAGAAGCCCTTGAGTTTTCTTTTCTCCTCCTCATTAGAAAAGAGGGTGTGTTCTCCACTGGGGCCCTGCTTCCCTTTCACTCCCTAGACTCCCTCCCTGTCCAATGTCTGTGTTAACCACGAACTCTGCTAGAACCACTGTGGCTCTGTGCCACAAAGCTGGGGCTCAGAGCTCCCTTCAGAACACAGCAGCTTCACCTTGCTGAAATGACAGCTCCCCCTAGCAGCAGGCCAAGTCACTGCCCTTGGCTTCCTCCCCTTTGCTGGATGTCCTTTGTTGCTTCCCTTGCTTATGCCAGCTACACAGGGGGCCCTTTCTGGGCAATGGCTTTGGATATTAGATCTCTGACTCCTTGTGCGATGTCCCAAAGTGCGTGAGATCCCCTCTCATTGGGGGGATCTGTTCTGAGGATTCAGATGGTGCATGAGCCTTTTGCTAGCCCTCTGCATGGGGCTGAGTTTCTCAGATCAGTGACTCTCCTAGGAGCAGGGCAGGGATCTGTGCACTCCAGTGAGTCCCAGAGGCATGAGCTAAGGTGAAATTGTTGAGGAAGCTGCAGAGAGACCAGGGTGATAGACCTTGTAACACAAATAGGAGGTGAGAGGAGGGTGCCAGCTGCCTCCAGTCCCGCCCCTTCCCCTCCTCCAGAACACTGGTTATTGAGCAGACCCTGTCCTGGGCCCTGCTGCTGGGGATGAGGAATCTTTAGCCTCCCATCCCCGAAAAGTGCTGTTCCCTCAGGGAAGAGGTGGTGACAAGGGGAGAAGGGACCTGGGGGGTTGGGCAGAGTGGGGAGGTTGGAGGATTACAGGAGCGGAATATCGACTTCCTGATGTTTGCATGAGTCTCTGAACAGCTGCATGTTTTTATCCTCCAAGCTACTGAACCTTTCATATTCTCCCATCATGGCTGCTGGGGCTCTGTGATTGCTGTGCACTGGGTGGCTGGGAGGGGAAAGTAAGCACAGGACTGGTGTGTGGGTGTGCGTGTGATTCCCATAACTGCACAGGTAATGTACAACTAGAAGATATGCTCTGGGATAGGTGGGCATTGAGCTCTCTGTCTGCAAAGATCTGACACTGCACTGGCATTGGCCATCACACACACACTCATGCCATCCATCTGGCCAGCTGTCTCCTGCCTCTTACTTTCCATCCTCCACTGTCTCTTCCTCAGGAGGGAACAGACACGTCAGACAAATTTCCTCGCTCTGAGGCATGACCCTATTGACAGGCCCAGTACATCTGTGATCATGGATCCTATCACTGCAAGCACAGGGGGCCAATATTTTGGGAGCTGCACTTGGCACCATCACCAGCAGCTCCATGGGCTCTGCTTCCCCCTGCTGCCGCATCCTTTGAAAATCAGACCAGCCCTTCCTCCTGGCTGTGCCCTAGGGTGCCACAGGGTGAGTTCAAGGCAGAACGTGCCCAGAGGCCACCCTGCAGATCTTATGGAGGCAAAGGAATGTGCAGCTCCCTCACAGCCAGCTCCATGCCACCTACACCTGATGCACATGAGCAGATGGATCCCTTGCTGCTTTCCTGACGGGAAGCAGAGGGAGTGTTCTCACCCACAGAGATGAGTCCTTGTCAGGACCGTGGTGTTTGGAGGGTTCAGTCTCAGTTCCCTACCTGCCTGTTGCACTGCAAGCAACGGCAGCACTCCATGGAAGTCAGTAAGAATCCACCTAATCCTCTGCGCAGGCGCCCATGATGATTAAATGGCGGGTGTTAGTGGAGGTGTTGGAAGCTGAGAATGGGTTTGAGACCCCAGCCTGTTGGCAGATTTGTCTTTGTAACAGAGCAGGTGCCTCGTGGGCTCCATGCTCTCTGCATCCATCTTAGGGAGTCGCCAGAGATGCTGGCCCCACTGCTCATGGTGCAGGAGAGTCTGACACTGCCTCCGGGGGCACAGGCTCAAAGGCCGGCAATGCAAATAGGCCATTGGCAGCTGTGGGAAATGAAGAGACAGGTCAGAAGTGACCACAGCCAAACTGATGCTATCACCTCTGCGCGTGCCCTGTGAATCCCTAGCGTGTCACTTACCAGAGAACGCCCCAGGAGGTGGAGAGCCGGAGCAAACTGGGCCACAGCGCCAGGAGGAGATGGAGCGAGAAGGGAAAGAGTCTGACTCTGTAGCTGGGTTTTGCTGTTTTGTAGCCCAGTGTGACTATGACACTCCAGGGGCTGCTTTAGAGCCTGTAGCTGTGGGGCAGCGGCATCCCACTGTGCACATGAGCCCTGGGGCAGGGTCGGTGTGCCCTGAAATTATTACACAAGGAAATACTGGGTGTCAATCAGACCCAAGGGCCAGGCTGTTAGAGCATCATCACAGTGTTGTGTGTGGCCAGGCTCAGGCAACACAGCACAGGAACCCAGGGCTGGCTGCAAGGCCCCAGCACCCAGACAAGCCCCAGGTCTCTGATATCCCCTGGGAGAATCAGACACAGAGCACATCACCTGGAGGTGGGAAATGGCCGTGAGTGGGGTGGAGGAAGGCGTACAGGAAAACCTCTGTTTCATCTCACATCTTAGATGTTCTTGAAGCGAGTCACAGGCTGGAAGGATCCTTAACAGCTCCTGTGCTGGCTTAGCTCCTCTGAAGAGGATTTCAGCACCTACTGCCACTGAGGAAGGCCCAAGAGTTGTGGAGGAGACCCAGGGAGCTTCTGGTTGCTTTTGGGTCCCTATCAGTGATCTTGGGACACAGGGGATTTCAGGGGACTCTCAACTCCCCAGACTCCTTTAGTAGGTTTTGTAACAGACCCCACAGGGTCAGTGGGCATGACACTCTCATGTCATAGTTGGGGGGGTGGGGTTCAGCCTTTGACCCAGTCAGGTGACTGAGGCTTGGAAACAAAGTCAGTGTCTGACCACCCCTCCCATGTGTCACACTGCTGTGGTGTGACTTGACGCGAGTCAGAAAATCTGGAGAACTGGAGGTACCAGAGCACCATCTCATAGCAACACACATGCACATGCATTCCCGTTGCCTGCCTGTGTATTGCCTGCACCCACGTTAGGCCACTGCAACCGTGCAATTTATTAATCACCATACTCAAACTGCATTGGTAAGTGATATTGCAATACACGGTGGATCAAGGAAATAGAAGCCAGAGGCTGGTTAAGAATTGCCTGGGTCTGGGTGCACAAAAGGAAGCTCACCACAAACACAGCTAGTTGCAAGGTACACGGCTCAGCAGTCATCTCAGCATCCAGCACAGCCTCTCCCAGGTCCATCTCTCAGACTGCTCTGTCTGACTATACTTAACCTATGGGATCCCAATACCTGGCTTCCCTCACCTTCTAGGTCATCTCCTCCTCCTATGGTCCTGCGCCAGAAGGAACCTGCTATGCACCAGGCCACCGACACTCAGCAATTCACTGCTGTGTCTGGAGCCCCTGACTCAGGGCTCACACACAAGGAAAAGTTTGGCATTGGAAGAGATTCAGAAAAGGGCAAAAAATGATTAGGAGGTTGGAACGGGTCTCATATGAAGAGAGCTTAAAGTGACTGGGACTTTTCATCTTAGAAAGGAGCAGACGGAGGAGGGATATGATAGAGGTCTATAAAATCATGACAGGTATGGAGAAAATGAATAAGGAAAAGTTATGTACTTGTTCCCAGAACATAAGAACTAGGGGTCACCAAATGAAATTCATAGGTAGCAGGTTTAAAACAAACAAAAGGAAGTTTTTCTTCACGCAGCTCATGGTCAGCCTATGGAACTCCTTGCCAGAGGAGCTGGTGAAGACCAGGACTTTAACAGGGTTCAAAAAATAACTAGATAAATTTATGGAGGTTAGGTCCATTAATGGCTATTAGATAGGATGGGTAGGAATGGTGTCTCTAGCGTCTGCTTGTCAGGGGCTGAAAATGTATGATAGGAGATGAATCACTTGATGATAACCTGGTGTGTTCACTTCCTCTGGGGCATCTGGCATTCGCCACTATAGGAAAACAGGATACCTGGCTAGATGGACCTTTGGTTTGACCCAGTATGGCTGTTCTTATGTTACATTCTTCAGGAACTGCCTTAACACTCCTGTGTAATGAGAGGTGTTGGCAAGTCTCCTCAGGGGCAAACAGTTCCCAAGGAGCTCCCAGCACAGTGTTCCCCTCCTAAAGCATCACTGCTCAATGTTTTTAAATGTGGCCTCCGAGTTTGGGCACAGGCAGCATTGTCACACCTGCTTGCAGATCTGTGGTCTTGTGGATAAATCCCTGTAATATTATCACTCTCATATAACTTTGTATTAAGATCTTGTCCTTTTAGATATATCTTTGTTAAGTGTTCTTATAGAATCTCTGGAACATTTCTCCTATAACTTTGTATTAAGATATATAGATCTTGTAAGAAAAAATGCCTTTTGAGTTCTCCCCTTTCCTTGATTGCCCTGTTGAAATGAATGAGGTCTGAATGGAGAATGAAAGGTGAGCACCTCCAGCAGCAGTTGCAAGGGTGGAGAAGGTCTGGGAGCCAGATCCAAGACAATACCTGTAAAGTAAGCTCATTAAGAAGACTGGACAGACAGACACCTTGGGAGTCAAGCAGCAAGTGCCTGCCCTTGGAAGGACTCTCTTGGAAGCAGCATTAGGAAAGGCAAGGTGATGACTAACTGGCTGCATGAGAGGGATCAATATGAGGATCTTGCAGAGGGACCCCGAGTTTCATCTTGTCAACATGGGAGCATCGATCCGGATCGGCAGAAGCCCGGCTCCACCCCTCCCCCATCTAACTCAACTGGCCAGTGCAGTTAAGGGGAGCAACTTTTGGTAATAACAAGACGGAGTGTGCTTGTGTGTGTGTGAGAGTGCATGAGTGTAATGTATCATATGCATATGATAAATATTGATTGATCTGTGAATGCTCAGTAAATGTGGCGTGTTGCCTTATCCCTCTGAAAAAGATCCTGGGTGCTTCTTTTAAGCACAACAGTCTGAGACGGTGATCTGCCATCCATCCTTCAAGCCGATGAGCTCAGCGATGCTAAGAA
Source organism: Pelochelys cantorii (assembly GCA_032595735.1). Lineage (NCBI taxonomy): Eukaryota > Metazoa > Chordata > Testudines > Trionychidae > Pelochelys > Pelochelys cantorii. The sequence goes on along the minus strand of CM064342.1, from coordinate 11,678,804 downwards.
GCAAGTGCCTAATTCTAAGTTGTGTGTGTGAGGCTTTGGTGAACAGGGTGGGGTTTTGGACTCAGCTCCCTCTTCAGCTGTAATGCAGTGCTACTCACTACCACTTGATGTCAGACAGTAATAGCTGGCATCATCCTCTGCTTCGACTGCAGAGATGGCTAAATAGCAGGTGGTGGTGGAGGCCTCTTTGGTAGCTGAGAACTTGGTGGAAGCCCCGAGGGCCAACCCTGGGCTGGATTCATCTTTACAATAGAGCAGATATCGGGGCGAGTTCCCTGATTTTTGCTGCAGCCAAACAATGTGGGAACTACTGATGCTGGTACTAGCACTCAAGATGCAGGAAAGTTTAGCAGAGTTTCCTCGGGACACTGACACTGAGGCCATCTGGGTCAATACAGCCTTGCTGCAGGGCACTGTCAGAACACACAGGACACATCAGCAGTGACCAAAGCAGAATACACATTGTACCTCATGTGCTCAGTGATTTGCTAGAACAATGACCTGCCAGGGAGAGCCCCAAGAGACAAAGAGTTAGAGAAGCCAGGGCCTTGGCGTAGGGAGATGATGGAAAGGGGAACTGATAACCCCCATGTTCTCCTTCAGTTTCTGTGGCTAGAACAGAAGTCAGGTAACCAGGAGTTCTAGGTCCTGCTCCCTGCACTTTCTAAGGCTCCCTTGGGATCTTGGACAAGTCACTTCTGCCCCTTGGGGCTAATAGATCCTGTATTTGGAAAGGGCTCAGGGCCCTTTGGCCTGAACATAAAGGGCATTTTCAAAAGCACCTACATGACTTTGTGTCCCATTAATGGCACTGAGTCCCACCGGAGCGTTCTTAGCCAGGTGGGGGTGCACCAGGCATTAAAACCCCTGACCACTCACCTGCCAGGAAAAGCCCCAGGACACAGAACATCAGGGTGGCCTGGGCCATGGTGCAGGGAGGATATGGAAGCCCAATTTGAAAATACTGCATAGGCCTGTTTGCAGCTTGAGCTCTGGCTCAGGGCAACCCTCAAGGCACCTTTAGAAGCACGAGGGGCAGGGCTGGGACTGGCTCGTATGCAAATGAAGCCCATGGGGGGAGATCTGTGAGTCTATTGGATACACTGATCTCTGGTTAGCACCATTTCCTCTCGCAATGCAAACAAGCCACAAGGCCTTGCTTGAAGACCTGCTCCCCTGTCCTTCCACAGGGTCCCAGCGTCTCCCAGTCAGGCATGTCCAGGTTAGGCAAAGGTTAGAAACGTCTAACTTGAAAATTCAAATGACAAGGTGGGAATAACAGCAGCGCAGATGGGAACTGAAATGCTGCAGGGCTGTTGCGCCATCTCTATCACAGCAGCACAACTGCTTTATCTGGAACCCCACTGACTGATAATCCATGACGGAAGGAGAGGCGGAATTCAGAGAACTGGAACAACTAGAAATGAGGCCCTCAGTGGCGAAAGCTCCCACATGCTTAAGGGTTAGATAGTCACGTGGGCCCATTGCACCATCAGAAAATCCAAAAGGAATCAGAGACATGCCAATTACAAGCATCCAACCATATGCACCCACACTTTGTGGCTGGAGAGGGAACAGGGAGAGGGCAACAAAGGGAACAAACATGAAGAGATGGTTTCCCATCCAAAGAGAGATGCATTGCAGAGAGATAAAGTCTCTAAAAACCCCTCACTGCTGCGTTGGCAAAAATATTTGGGCACTTCTGGCCCCCTGCTAATAATTCTATCCTGTGCAGATGCTGTTTAAATAGTTTATCACCTACATGAAGGTGAGGTTAATATCTGGACCTGCAACATCTAGTGCTGTGCATACACACAGACATAGGAGTAAAGATTCTTGCCCTCTCCCGTAAAGCACTGTAAGTTGTTGTGACAGACTTATACTCCCATATCCTTTCATTTCATAATCATGGTACATAGTGTATCTATAATCTGCTGGACATTTTTGTCCTGGTAAAATATATGTGACATAACAAGACTGTATATAACATTGTAAGATTCCACTGTGAGCTGTTATTAACACAAGTTCTAAATCTGGAGAGCGGCCAAACCAGTCCCTCAGAAACAAAGGGCATGCTCATGCCTCAGCCCGGGTAAACAGGGCCAACAGGCCATTAACTGCTAAGTGGATATTGACTGGTAGGAAAAGGGTCATGGGTGACACAGCTACATCTTAGCAAAAAAACAGCCTTGAGTTCTGTCGAGCCAGTCTGCCAGTTGCCATGCTCCTAGCTAGAGATACTTCCGAAAGAGGGGCACAGACAACTAAAACAAAGAGAAGACACCCAAAGCTATGCCCATGGTTTACTGCACCACAGGGAACAAAAGAAGCAGCCATTGAACTGGGGAAGGGGTCCTCATCTAAGAAGGGTGGCCAGTAAGACTGTTGAGAACTTGAAATGAGAAAACTTTGTTTTGCATTTAACATATTTTGTTGAATTAGGTACAAATGCACCCATCTTTATTGTTCTTGTAACCAGGTCTGATTTTTGTGCTTCCTTTCTTACCCTCACGGCAAGTCTATCTCTTTTTAGCAAATTTAAGGTAAGTTATGTCTACATATCACCCAATAAAGTGATGGGCTTTCTGCAGTGTGTGCAGCAGACAAGGTGTTCCTGACAGGCTGCAGTACACACACAGACCCAACTGGGAGTAACTGACATGCTGGAGGCTCTTTGATTTCGAGCAGTCCAGGCTGGAGGCTACAGCAAAAAGGCATTGTAAAGAGCACCCCAGATGGAGGGCCAGTGTGACACAGCTACTCAGCAGTCTGCATTGTACCCTGGGCAGGTCACAGGTGTCTGGTTGACACGTGCCACATTAGTGCTGCAGGGGTCTCTGTATTCCTCAGTTGTATCCCAGCCTCAGCCGTCGTGTTTCCTGCTCTTCCCTGCCTGTGAAGTCTCTGACCACCCCTGGCTCCCACCAAAGGGAAGAAGCTGTTTCTGCTGAGGCAGAGCTACACGTATCCCCATGCAGCACCGATGGAACCGGGCACCCGTCCAGAGAAAGGTTGTCACAGGGCCAGTGGGCCGGTGGGAGCAGGAAGGGGCTGAGAGCGGCTGACTCTCCTTCTTGCCCAATTGCCCGGCACCACAAGCCATTTTAGGCCGCTTGTTATCAGAGACCTCATGGAGCCTCCCTTCCCCCACCCAGCCCTGTCAGAGCCATTGACTAGCAGTGGCTGTGCTCTGCTGCCCTCTAGTGGGCAGTGACCTGTCCCTGCAGCAGAAGGTTCCCTCGCCCATTTCACAGGGTCCTTGAGGACGTGGTGGACAAGCCCGTCCAGCTCCCGCCTTTCACATGGGTGCAGACTTTGCTCTTTGTGGGGCAGGAGAATGGACCCTGCCGTGGATGACAGCTGCCTCAGCTTTTGCGCAACTAGCCGACTATCAGAAACCCAGAGACCCATGAGCAGTGCCCCGCCCTGAACTCACAGGATATTTCGGTGCTAAGGGTCTGCCTCCTGAACGTGGAGTGGTGAGGGGAGAGGGAGACGATGCCCTGCTAACAAGCAGATTGGTGCGCAGAGCGGGCGTAGCCTTGCCACAGGGCTGCTGTAGAGTGAGAAGGTTTTTGTCTCGCTTCCCCATAGGCCAGTAGCACTGTGCAAGCACTCCCAGTCCACGTAGCACAGTAATAGTCAGCATCATCCTCCTCCTGGGCCCCAGTGATGGTTAAATAGCCAATCTTGTCAGAGCCGGAGCGCGAGCCAGCAAACCGGCTGGGGACCCCCGAGCCTGTGCCTTTGTTAGATTCAGTGAAAAAATACAGCAGGAATCTGGGTGCACTGCCTGGTCTCTGTTGTATCCAAATGACACGGTTGCTACTGACAGTGTAACTGCCCTCGAGAGTGCAGGAGAGCTGGACATTCCCCCCTGGGGACACGGACTCAGAGGGCGGCTGAGTCACCTGAGCATAGCAACCTGCAGAGAGCAAAGAGCAATTAGATGAGCACCCCAGTGACTACCACATTGTCAACCATCCTCAGTTTCCAGGCCTGGTCAGACGTCAGTTCGCTGTAGCCATTACCTGCCAGGAAAAGCCCCAGGAAACAGAGAGGTAGAGTGGGCTGGGCCATGGTGCAGGAAGATGGTGTCAGGTTACAGGAGCAGAGATTCTGCTGTTTTGCAGCCTCGTCCCCTGCCTTTGTGAAACCCTGTGGCAGCCTTTAGAGCCCTTAGGAGCAGAAGTAGGGCAGCCCTGTATGCAAATGAGTCCTCAGGCATCAAACTGCAGCAGCCCGATATGCAAATGAGATTCAGGGAGTGAGGTCTCGCAGCCGGCCCACATAGGTCCTTTTGCCCACCCTGCCTCAGTGCCACAGAGTTTCTTCTCACCCACCTCAGTGCCACCAGGAGTGCCTGGCGATTCAAAGGGGGCCACCAACTCTGCTCCAGTAGCAGCTGTGGCAGTTGCTGAGAGCCCTGGGCTCCTTTGACTTGCCAGGTCCTGGAGCAACTGCACCCTGTCCCCTCTGGTGGCTTGTGATATACAGGACATCAGGCTAGATGATCTGGTTGTCCTGTCTGGACTTGAACTTTATGAATCTACAGGAGATGACAGGGGTAAACAACAGAAGACACGTTGTAGAGAGTTATTCAATTCCAAGGCCAGAAGGGAACTTTGCCATTCCATAGTCTGACCTCCTGTGTAACGCAGACCAGAGAAATTCCCCAGAATTGTTCCTAGAGCAGATCTTTTAGTAAAACTTCCAGTCCTGATTTAAAAATCACCCCTGATGGAGAATCCACCAGGATCTTGGGAAAATTGTTCCAGGGATTGATTCCTCTCGCTGGTAAATGTGCAGCTTTTCTCAAGTCTGTATTTGTCTAGTTTCAGGTTACAGACCCTGGTTCTTGCTCGTTCCCCAGGCATGTACATATAGACTCCTTAACCTTCTAGTTTCAGCAAAATCAATTGAGCTGCTTCAGTCTGTCTCTATAAGGCAGGTTTCTAATCCTTTAATCATTCTCTTGGCTCTTTGTGGAATCGTCTAACATATCAACATTTCTCTGGAGTTGTGGGACCGGAGCTGGACACAGTACCCCAGCAGTGCTTAGTGCAGAGGTGAAATAACTACTCTACTCCAGTGCAAGTTTCCCTGGTTTTACATTTCAGCATTGCATTTGCTTTTTTGGCCACTGCCTCACAGTGGGATCTTATGTTCAGCTGATAATCCACTATAAATCCCAAATCTTTTTCAGACAGGTGAATCAAGGGCTTTGTTTATCCTCTCTCATAATACAAGGGAATGGGGCCATTTAATGAAATGGAAAGGGAAGAAACTTAGAACCGATAAAAGAGAACACTTATTTCACACAATGAATCGTGCACCTGTGGAACTCATTGTCACCAGATATTACTGAGCTCAGGAGCCTAGTAGGATTCAAAAAAGGACGAGTCATTTATACAGACAGTGAGAATGTTCACAGTTACATTAGACAGCAAAAAATGGAGAAGGGGTATAAACCCTCATGCTTCAGAACTACGCCTTGGCTAGGAAGAAACTACCCCTCTGGGCAGGTTATTTGCGAAACATCCAGGCTATGTCTAGACTACAATGATCTATCAAAAAAAGGTACGAAAAATGTGCTTTGCTATTTGCGTACCTTTTTCCAATAGTTTTGTCGGAAGAGGCTTTTCCAAAATTTGGCCCATCTACACTGGGCCAAATTTTGGAAAATCCTCCTCTTTCGGAAGAGCCTTTCTTCCTCATGGAATGAGGAAGACAGGGCTTCCAAAAGAGCATGGCTGCTCTTTCACAAAAAAAAGCAGAAGAGTAGACGCATTCCCTGGATGTGGTGGAGTTTATTCCGGATACCCTACGTAGTCTAGACGTAGCCCCAGTGTGCAGTTTCTTGCATTTTCCTCTGAAGCATCCAGGCGAAGCCAGCATCAAAGTCAGGCTATTGGACATGGGGAGGGGGGACCACTGGTCTGATCTGGCTTGGCAGTTCCTCTGACCCTAATGAATACAACTGTGACAGGGTTGGCCAGACACAGGAGTTCTCTTCAGCTCTCTGCCTTGATTCATTCATATTAAATGATGGAAGTGAACACAGTAGAAGCTCCCTTTGCATATCAAGTCAATATGAGGATACAACGACAACACAGCCCCAGCCCCCCGCCCCCAGGGAACAAAGCATGGGGTCAGCCTGCTTCTGGCAACAAACACTGAATTGGGGGATATAGGGAAAAGACAAAGGACACATCTGTATCCTTCACTGAGGAAGTTAAAAGGGGAGTGCCTTCTACAGTCCTGATATAGGATAGTGGTTCCAGCCTAGCTGCCTTGAGGTGCTGTGAGATTGCTTTAAGTGAGACACTACAGGCCCGTACACAAGCGGGTATGAAGGATGTGAACACACCCTCCCTTGGGTGCCCAAGTCAGCAATGGGGGCTCTGCAGCTGCCTTGCAGGTGGTCTGCAGCTAAAGCTCAGCCCTGTATGGGGAGATTTCAGCAAATCCAGTAATGTGCCCGAACCACTATTGCTTACTGCTTGAACTTTAGCAACCAAGCTAATAGGCACAAAATAGGCCCAGACAGCATGACCAAGTCAAGGAGAGGGAAGAAGGGAGAGTTTCGGTGCCACAGAGAGGGCAGCTTGACCCCACGTCCTTCCTGAGGCCCAAATCTCTAGTGAAATTGCTGAGCTATACATTAAGAAAAACAGGAAGTTTGTGTAAATGCCCTAAGACATATATCTATCAGGGCCCCCAAGCATGAAGTCTCTGAAAAAGAAAAAAAACGCATCTGGTGAAAGTGATGATCAGAAGAAAACCTCTTGCTTAACCTTTATAAAGTGCTTTCCTAACACGTTTTTGAGTGACATTATTGTAATACTAATGGATAAATAGGGAAGGAATGTTTGAGCTGGGCGGGGACAATTTTGGGAACACTTGGAGGGATGCCTCAACGACTCCTTGAGGACTCTTCACTTCTGGATGCATCTTCGTCCCCACCAGCAGATGGAAGACTGGCCATCAGAAGCCTGCTCAGTGTCACTTGAGAGCCACACTCAACTTCGGTAATTATCGAGGGTGAGAGTGTTTTACTAACCCGTTGCAGACATGTGTAAGTGCTTGAGACCAAGTAAAGTTTAGCTTTAAGTGAAAGCACTCTTGTGTTGTCCATCCATCTATCAGTCGGAGGACCATGTCTCCCCTGAATTATTTCCTGACACCACCTCACAAAGAGTAAAAGTTACCGAGAGGTTTTGGTTGAAAGAACCCTGGGTAACAGCCCCACCCCTTTCTCCCGCAGTGGGGAGTCCATGCCGGTGCTGCAGCCTCACCCTCTCTAGTGAGGTTGGAGCACCAGCACTGACTTCCTACTGGGGAGCGGGGGGAGAGAAAGCCCCAAGCTTCACTGAATGATTGGACTCATAGGGAAGAAGCCTTCCCTCTCCTCGTAGGGAGCTGTTGCTGTTGCTGCTGCTGCTGCTGCTGCTGCTGCTGCTGCTCTTGCCACGGGAGTGGGCCTGTGGTGCACGAGCTGCTGGAGCCCATGTGGTGACGGGCGCGCAGGGGCACCATTTCTGATGTGGGGGCGGTACCCTGTGAATACTGTGATGGGAGGGAGAGAGAATGAGAGCATGGAAGGCAGACTGAGGACAGCGGCTTCAGCAGTGTTTGTGAGCATGCTCAGCACAAACCAAGCACCAAATGCGGAGAGGGGAACCAACCCCATCTGCCCTCCCCCCACACACATCATCTCTATGCAGGAGCTAATAAGGCACTGGAAAACTCTGCTTTTTTGGCAGTCAACTTAGCAGTTAGTTGACAGGAGCACTGTATCTAATTCCTATAGAAAAGAAAGAAAATTAAATAAATATTAGACCCACTCAGCTCTAACACTAACATTTTCTGACATCTTGTGGCAAGTCACTTAAGGGACACTAGTTAGCCTTAAAATGTTAATGTGTATTCTTACTTTGTTACTAAGTTTAGGAAGAGAGAGATCCTGTCAGGACTCCTGGGCTCTTTCTCAGCTCTGTAAGAGGAGTGAGGTCAAGTGGGTTACAGCAAGGGGGCAGATACATTTCAGCTCTATATAAGAACATCAGAATGGCCATATTGGGTCAAATCAAAGGTCCTTCTAGCCCTGTATTCTGTCTTCCAACAGTGGCCAATGTCAGGTGCTTCAGAAGGAATAAACAGAAGAGACAATCATCATGATCCATTCCCTGTCGCCCATTCCCAGCTTCTGGCAAACAGAGAGTAAGAGGACACCATCCCTGCCCATTCTGGCTAGTAACCATTGATGGCTCCTTGAACTTATTTTGATCTTATTGGAACCCTGTTATAATTTGGGCCTTTCCGCCATATCCTGGCAAAGAGTTCTGCAAGTTGACCATGAAAAAATAATGGTTTGTTTTAAATTTGCTCCCTATAAATTTAATTGGGTCAGTTTCTTGTGTTATATTAGTAAAGGAATAAATAACATTTCCTTATTCTATTTTCCTCACCATCACGATTTTATAGACCTCTAACATATCTAACATCCTTTAGTCATTTCTTTTGCAAGCTGAAAAGTCCCTGTTTTGTTAATCTCTCCTTATATGGAAGTTGTTCCTTACCCCTAATCCTTTCTGTTGCCCTTTCTGTACCTTTTCCAAATCCAATATCTTTTTTAGATAGGGTTTCCAGATCTGCATATAGTATTCAAGATATGGGCATCCATGACTTTATATAGAGGCAATATGGTATTTTGTCTTATCTATTTCTTTCCTAATGATTCCCAATATGCTGTTAGCTTTTTAGGTTTTAAACTGCTACTGCACTTTGAGCAGATGTTTTCAGGGAACTATCCACAAAGATTTCAAGATCTCTTTCTTCAGTGGTAACAGCTATTTTAGACTGCAACATTTTTGTATTTATAGTTAGGATTATATTTTTCCACGTGCATTACTTTGCACTTATCAGGGCTGGATTCCATCTGCCCTTGGATTGTGCAGTCACCCCATTTTGTAAGATCCCTGTGTGACTCTTTGCAGTCAGCTTTGGATTAGTCACTGTTCACCCCTTTTTCAAGAACATTTATAAGTTAAACTTAAAAAACAACAAATGGTCTGGTAGCACTTTATAGACTAACAAAACATGTAGATGGTATCATAAGCTTTTGTAGGCACAGACCTGAAGAAGTGGGCTGTAACCAGGAAAGCTCAAGATACCATCTACATGTTTTGTTAGTCTATAAAGTACTACCAGACCATTTGTTGTTTTTTAAGTTTATCCTGTTACAGACTAACTGGGCTACCCCCTGAAGCATTTATAAGTTACATAAAAGTGATCCAAATGCAGATCGCAGAAGCACAACACTCATTCCTACTCCCTCCCCATCTTTTGAGTGGATTACCCAGCAATGTTTTCATGATGATCTGAAGATCCTTCAATTACCTGAATAACCAGCCTTTTGTTATTCTTAATCATCCTGCCTCCCTCTTTTTATAACAAAGAACATCCGGGCCCCAAATGCAAAGCTGAAAGCAGCCCAAACTGTTGCATTTAAGAACTGCCTCTGGAATCAAGGCATGCAGCTTTAAGCAGATCTCCAGCATGGAATCTAGGGGTTCAAACTTGGGTGGGGGCTATTGCCTGCTAGCCCCCCACAAATGGTGCCCTGCCAGCACTCTGAAGGAACATCTCTTTTTTTTTTTATTCTGCATACACATTGGACAGAAAATCCAGACTGTCCCCACGTGGGGATCACAGGATGAGCTCACTTCACTTCTAGCAGGAGGTGGGGAACAGGCTGCCCAAAAAGGCAGCAGCTGTAAACCAGGGGGGCAGTGTAGAACCCGGCAGCAGACCCAGAGGGCACCCCCAGCTCTGTCTGAGAGGTAGAAGGCAGCATCCCTCCGCAGGGCCAAGGAAATGTTGACGCCATAACTGCTGGAGACAGGTGAAGTGCTCATCCCTTCTGCCTTCCCAGCCAAGCAGAGCTCTAGGACAGGACACCAAAACCTGGGGGGATGTGCCACTAGCAAGGGGCACCATGGGGCTCAGGATATGTGCCCCCAGCCAAGGCTGGCTGAGTTCCTGGCAGCAGAGGGGTGCCCGGCATGGTCCTGAAGCACATGGCATGTGCCAGCTGGGCATTGGCAGGACTTCAACCCACAGCCCTCATTTTGCCTTTAACCTCCTGCTCCATTTTAAAGGCAGTTCCAGCCTCCACATGCAGTCCTGACCCTGCCCCAGCCATGCAGGGCCCCAGGCTCAAATCCAGGTGGTGGCTTGACCTTTGAGGCTGGCTGCAGTCCCTCCAGCTGATCCAGTATCTGGGAGATGAGGGGTACCTCTTGAGGGTTCATCACCATCATGGAGGAGAGCAGGTGCTCCAGGGCAGCCGAATACCAGCATCTCAGTTTACATGCTGCTTTAAAGGGTCACCGCCTGCACCATACACCCAGTGACACCGCCCAAACTTTGCCAGAACACGCTGCCCAGAGACTTTCCCTGCTGCTCCCATTAGCCAGAATCTGGCCAAAGGGAGCAGTGGGAGGTGGTGCCTGGGACCAGCATGGGGCATGAACCCTCACCCTGCTTCTGCACCCTTCCCTCTGGCCTGGCACCTTACCCTCAATCCACTCCTGCACCCTTCCTTGCTCTTGCCCCCTTCTCCTGGGCAGACACCCTGCTCCCAGCCTGCTCCTGCACCCTAACTCCCATCCAGACCATACACACTCAGTCCCCTCCTGCACCCCACTTCCCACCCAGAACTTGCACCTTCATTCCTCTCTCTGTTAGTCCTGTCCTGCACACTGAACTCCCCATTTTTGTCCCAACCCTAGATCCTAGGGGGGTCCCCAAAATCCACTAACCCTGGAACCTATGGGAAGCCTTGAATCTCAGTCCTCTCTGGTCTGCCTCCTCTCCCAGTGAGGGCAGAGCGCCAGGTGAGTGAGGTGTCTCAGCTGGGGGATAGGAGGTCACATCAGTTTGTGTGTGGTTTTTGTTTTTTTGTTTTTTGTTTTTTTGTTTTTTGGTCCCCAACTGATTTTTCTGTGGGTCAGCGACCCTCCAACCCAAAAAAGGTTCCCTTTCCCTGCCATAAATAAAGACAACATAAGAACCTTTTGCGTTGGACATGAATTAATATTTATTTTATTTAAAATTAAGTTTGATAAACTAACAGGAGAATGTTAAAGCGCTTAATCTGTTTAATATTTAAATTAATATTTCCTTTCTTACTGGTTAAATTAAACCATTCTCCCTAGATGCAGCACTAGCAAAATGGCTTGGGCATAACTATGTAATTAATGGTGAGTTTCCATTAGCAATTGGTGGTCTGAAGAAAGGTTTGCATTTAGTCAGGAGGGCCACAGGCCAAAAAGTTTGAGAACCACAGTGTTAGGGGCATGGGAGAGAGCTGTGTTGCTGGGGTATGGGCAGGCAAGTCTGATGGCAGTGTGGCATGACCAGGGGAACGGCGCTCTGCATCCACAAGGAGCAGACCAGGCTTGGCCCCGCTCGCTGAAGGCCCCGCCCACAGTCACTTGGCATTGGCCTTGCTGAGCAGGTAGGCCAGCAGCAGGCTGGGGCAGCTAAGAGAGTGGGTGGCCACAGCAGCTGTGCTGCCTGACATGATCCAGGTAATTTCAATAAAATCAATTTACCAGTCACTGTTTCCATTCACATTTTTCATTAACATCTCTTATGTGCACTCATTGCATGACTGTTTTGAACTCCTTTCGATTTAAAAAAATTGCAGTCCACATTTACAAAAAATGTACACACTCCCCCCGCAGAAAGTCCTGTGTATGGGCCTGCAGTACTTTAGACAAGGGTTTTGCCTGCAGAGTTAAGTTTGGATTTCAGGAAGCATGTTGTCCCTTTGTTTTGTATGCTACCATTCAGTTAGGATGGTATCTTACGCACTGTTAATTCTAAGCCTTTGATAACAGAATTATGATACTTTTCACTGCACATGTATCTCAGTGCTGTGAGGTTATACAGAAATTGATCCTCTGTTGACTCAAAAAAGCTAATGTGTCCACTGTCTCCTTGGAAACAGCAAACCTGGTGTTCTTGGAGTGTCCAGTAAGGGGCTAGACGCTGCCAGGAGTACTATGTGGTCTGAGGACTGGTGTGCACCTAGCATTGCCTGCAGAGCCAGCGAGGCCTATGGCAGTCTAGAAGACAGTGCTGTGTGGCTAGAAGCTGATGATTTCATGGAGCTGAGCTGCAGCAGGCACAGACAAGACTGCTGCACACTAAGGGCAGGTGGCAGTCAGATCTGATAGTCCCGAGTGCCCTTACGAAGCATCACAATAATCAGCCAGTGGTCTACTAAGCCCAGCCTCATGATTAAAAGAACATTAACTCTGTGGGATTTTTGGATTGATGGCAGCGAAGCATCTGGGAGCAGTTTAGAAAAGAACAATTCAGATAGGTCAAAGAGAGTATGTCCATGCATCCCAGTGAACAACACACTGTATAGGATACAAGACATTCACTGGATATTAACATTTATTGTGTTTTGTGCTACAAAATCTCACAGAAGCTTTGACCCAAGTTCCAACCCAAGTATGCTGGATGTTCTCCACAGCAAGTGACACACCAGACAGAAGAATCACATCATCAGAAAGTTGCTGGACATGCCCTGAGGGCAGGATACTGTTAGTTAGATAATGCTGACAGCTGTGTGCCTACACCAAATCCTTCCATTTTACAGTGCTAGAATGAAAAATAACAGCAAAGTAAGGCTCCAGAAGCACATGCAGAGATTTGCAAATTGGGCCCTGGGAATGACAAAACGGGCCTATTTGGACTCCAAAATGCCACTTGCTTAAGTGCAGGCAAATCTTTCCTCATTTGAGCACCCCCATTGCCATTAATTCTGTGTTTTGTTTGTTCAGTAAAAAGAGCCTTTTGGTGGGTTGTTTTTTTCTCCATTTTTAATGGCTGTCCTGTGCCTAGCAGTTGTCCTAGTGCTCAGAGTTAGTGAATCGCCCATGCCTTTGTACACGAGAGCAAGGCTGTTCCCAAAGATTGGCAGGCAGGGACCCTGAGGACCCCATATCCAAGCTGATTGTGATGGGATATTTATTATTTATCCATCACCAGAGTGTTCAGGACTCTTGCTCCCACTGCCCAGCCAAGCCAGCAGTCCATCTGAATTTCTCAGCTCCTGGTCTATGTAAATGGACTCTGGGGCTCAGGGACTCCAACAGTGATCAGGTGCTCTGTACTATTCAGCCACAAGGCCAACACTATGGGGATGAAGCTCCAATCTCCACTGGGAAGAACAGATTCAGGGCTCACACCCCAGCTGTATTTCAGGCGTTGTCATTTGCTGTGGGATCCAGCCAACGTACCTTCCTCGTCTTGCCTGCCCCTCACACACCTGCAGGTACAATGAATATGAGAGAGAGATGGATTCTGTTCCAGCTCTGGCCACAGATTGCCTGTGCACTCCTGGCCACCTTACGTCCTCTCACTGGGTCTCTGAGTGCCCATGTCTAAAGCAGGGATAAGTCCCCTCCCCTACAAGAGCTGGGAGGCTGAACTCCTTCGTTTCTGAGAAATGCTCAGGTGGAAAGTGCTCCACCTCTCTGGACAGGGCAAGCCACTGTCCCTCAGAGACCTGGAGATCCATCCACAGCTAGTCCTGCGTTAGGTGCAAAGGGCATGAACCTTCCCCAGGCTGCTGTCAAATCTCTGACCGTAGAAGGCACCCAGGGTTGCTCCTGAGACTAAATCACTGTGACAGAGCTACTACTGCTGTGCCATGAAATACGGGGACAGCTTGCCTCCTGCCTGGATGCCAGCACAGGAGCAGCCCTGCTGCCAGCATCTCTGGAACCAGAGGTTCAGCCTAGGTACCTTGCCTCTCTGCTATGGCTGCTGCCATAACAACAGCAACATCTGAATGTACCTCAGGGCACCCCCAGCCCTCTGCTGGATCCCTCTGGCTGTGCTGGAGACACTGATACAAAGTGTGTCTGAGGGACCTGGGACCCGAGAAATAAAGGAGCTGCCAATATCACACACAACAAGGCAGGTGCCCTGGCACATCCTGCCAAGAGGGGGAATACTGCATCCTACAATAGTAGAGTAATTCCTATTTCCTATTTCTGGTGACAGTCTAAGCATTCAAGTCTTAATGAATCACCCATGCCTCCAGATCCATGGAAGGATGATTCTCTTCCAGCTAGGCGATTAGCTGGGGTTTGGTAAACTTCCCAATTTGCAGCCCTTGCTCTTTGCACATCTCAAAAATGTCCTTCTTAAGGAGATGATTATAGGCCATCTCCCCATTGTTCCCAAAGGATTGCAGACTCAAAGGCCCATGCTTGCACTGCCCCACAACTCCCAGGAAGAACACCTTCAGTATGCCAGTCTCTTTGAGGGTCACAAGCCTTCCCAGGAGTTAGGCAGTAGGCCCCTCCACCTCCTGCGACTACTTCACATGGTCCCCAAGAGGAGCCCCTCCTTGGGATGACACACCTTTTTGAGAAACACACTCTCTGGGGTTAAGCCATAGTTCCCCTGCTTCCTACTGCACCCTACTCACTTGCTGGTGGATGCTCCATCCACGGGGTGCAGTACCTCTCTTAGGTGTCTCAATAATTTTATAAAGATAAGGCTGCAGGGGGTCCCCTAACAAAACTAGATGCTCTGTTCGGTTCTGTGGCAGCCAGCATCTGTCATCTGGCAGTGTGCCTCCCTCTTCCCTTAATTAATCAAAGATGACAACTCATTGTAGGTAAACCAAACATAGAAAACTTATTTAGGGAAAATTTACAAAAATAGGGAATTCAACAGGTAACCAAAAGTAGTTGAAAAACAAAATAACAGTTTAACCAGTACAGTAGTCAGTCTCCTGCACCCACTGAACAAAAGAAGCCTTTGGCTGAGTATAAATAGTAAGGTAAGTATGACAAGTTTATAGAAATCTTCTTGAAAGTTCCCAAGACAGACGCTCAGGACCTCAGCTCTTGTCGCTCCTGGAGAGCCATGAGAGAGGAGCACTGAGAAGAGTCCTTGTAGTTATAGAATCATAGAAACTTATGGTTAACATAAAAACATAAGAATGGCCATACTGGGTCAGACCAAAGGTCCATCCAGCCCAGTACCCTGTCTACCAACAGTGGCCAATGCCAGGTGTCCCAGAGGGAGTGAATCGAACAGTAATGATCAAGCGATCTCTCTCCTGCCATCCATCTGCATCCTCTGACAAACAGAGGCTAGCGACACCATTCTTTTCCTGTACTGGCTAATAGTCATTTATGGACTTAACCTCCATGAAGGTTGGAAGAGACCTCAGGAGGTCATTGAGTCCAGTGCCCTGCCCAAAGCAAAACCAATCCCAACTAAATCATCCCAGCCGGGGATTTGTCAAGCCAAGACTTAAAAACCTCTAGGGATGGAGATTCTACCACCTCCCTAGGTAACCCATTCCAGTACTTCATCACCCTCCTAGTGAAATAGTTTTTCCTAATATCCAACCTAGACCTCTCCCAGTGAAACATGAGACCATTGCTCCTGGTTCTGCCATCTGTCACTATTGAGAACAGCCTCTCTCCATCCTCTTTGGGACCTCCCTTCAAGAAGTTAAAGGCTGCTATCACATCCCTCCTCACTCTTTTCTTCTGCAGACTAAATAAGCCAAATCCTCCAGCCTCTCCTCATAGGTCATGTGCTCCAGCCCCCTAATTATTTTGGTTGCCCTCCGCTGGACCCTCTCCAATGAATCCACATCCTTTCTATAGTGGGGGGCCAAGAACTGGATACAATATTCCAGATGTAGCCTCACCAGAGCCGAATAAAGGGGAATAATCACTTCTCTAGACCTGCTGGAAATGCCCTTCCTAATGCACCCTAATATGCCATTAGCCTTCTAGGCTACAAGGGCACCCTGTTGACTCATATCCAGTTTCTCATCCACTGTAATCCCCAGGTCCTTTTCTGCTGAACCACTACTTAGCCAGTCGGTCTCCAGCCTGTAACAATGTTTGGGATTCTCCGTCCCAAGTGCAGGACTCTATACTTGTCCTTGTTGAACCTCATCAGATTTCTTTTGGCCCAATCCTCCAATTTGTCTAGATCACTCTGGACCCTACCCCTGTCCTCCAACATATCTACCCCTCCTCCTAGCTTAGTGTCATCCGCAAACTTGCTGAGGGTGAAATCCATCCCCTCATCTAGGTCATTAATAAAGATGCTGAACAAAACGATCCCTAGAACTGATCTTTGGTGCACTCTGCTAGAAACCAACTGCCAACCTGACATCGAGCCGTTAATCACTACCCGTTGGGCCCGACATTCTTGCCATCTTACAGTCCATTTATCCAAACCATACTTCCTTAACTTGCTGGCAGGAATATTGTGGGAGACCATATCAAAAGCTTTGCGAAAGTCAAGATATATCACATCCACCGACTTCCCCATGCCCACAGAGCCAGTTACCCCATTATAGAAGCTAATCTGTCTTCCCCGTTTCAGGTGGAGGGTAACTGGCACGGTTGCTGGCTATCTGGTGGTATACGTGGAGTTTTCACTGTGGCTACGGCTGTCTGGTCCAGAGTCTAGATGATCCAAAAGGAAAACCCTGCACAACCTGCCACTAGGATGGGCAGCCCCGAGCTGTTTGGCTGCCAGCCTTTTATGCAGTCTATGGCAGGAAACCCCTGAGAGGAGACCCCATGGAATTTGCCCCTACAAGGAAACCCCGTTGGGTCTTCTGAGGTAATTCTATTTCTAACTGGAACTTGTTTACTTCTCCGCTGTAAAAAGGCGGGAAAACCTTTGCTTGTCAGAACCAGTGTCACGGGACTGATCTTCCATTTTGTTTTTCAAAATGGATGCCCTATAAACATTAAAAACCTAGGATTTTTACCCTTAACACCTCCCACACTGAAACCAGTGACACTGAGGTATGGGAAGTCACCAGGCCCTGCACCCCCATCCGCAGCCAGATGTGACTCTCAGCCAGCAGGTAGAACAGAAAGTTAATTGGGTCACAGGACACAGCACAGAACACACTTGTTAGCACAGGAACCAGTCAGTACAATCCATCTTGGGGAGAGCCAGGGCCCTGCACCCCATCTCTGCGCCCAAACCAGGGAAACTCACTCAGACACTCCACAACCCTTCTCTGTCCCTGCCAACCCTGCTACTCGCCTTTGTCTACCTTCACAGACAAAAGTTGTCACCTGGTCACACACCCTTCGCAGGCTCAGGTTACAGTGAGCCTGCCTGGGTTATTGTGTACTTGTTGGGCTGGGGCATCCACTCTCAGTGAGTCACACCTGTACTTCCCCACTCCATCTAGATCCGTGGTCACCAACCGGTCGATCGTGATCAACTGATCAATCACAGCGCCCCTAGGGGTCGATTGCCGTGGCCCCGCTGGAGCATGGTGCATCGTTGGCAGGCTGAAAGCTGCAGCTCTTGAGACTGCGCCACGCTCCAGCTGGGCTGCATCAAAGAGTGGCAGCAGCCCCTCTTCGTTAACTTGCTGGCAGGGAGGGGAGAAGAGGTGCACAGTATATCCCGCTCTTGCCTCCTGTTCCAGGACGGGGCTGGGCAGCTGGCATATGTGGTGTGCTGGGATCAGGGCTACCCTGCACTGTTCCCCACGGGCTGTGTGCGGGATCAGAGAGCCACCTTCCCTAGCACCCCTCTGAACCCAGCTGGGCTAAGTGCGGGTTCAGGGAGCCCCTTCCCCAGTGCCCTGTGGTGTGTGGCCCACCTGAAGGCAGCCCTGGGCAGCCCCAGGCTCTGCCTGCCCCAGCCCTCACCCCGGAGCTGCTGCCTGCAGGCAAAAGGCTAGGCTGGGCAGGGAAGAGATTCTGCCCCCTCCTCAGCCCAGCGCTGCTCCCTGGAGGCTGCAAGTCCCAGCGTTGCTGTCCTGCCGGTGAGTGCACTGGTGGCACAGGGATGTGGGAACAGGAAGGGGGGTGAAGGAGGATGCAGGGGCATGATGGGAGAGGGCAGGGGTTGCACTGAGAGGTTTGGGGTGATGCAGGGGATCAGGCTGTGGGGGCAGGATGGGAGGGGGCAGGGGTTGCACTGAGAGGTTTGGGGTGATGCAGGGGATCAGGCTGTGGGGGCAGGATGGGACGGGGCAGGGGTTGCACTGAGAGGTTTGGGGTGATGCAGGGGATCAGGCTGTGGGGGCAGGATGGGAGGGGACAGGGGTTGCACTGAGAGGTTTGGGGTGATGCAGGGGATCAGGCTGTGGGGGCAGGATGGGAGGGGGCAGGGGTTGCACTGAGAGGTTTGGGGTGATGCAGGGTATTGGGCTGTGGGGGCAGGATGGGATGGGGAAGGGGTTGCACTGAGGGGCATGTGGGGTGATGTGGGAGATCAGGCTGGGGAGGCCCAGGGGATGAGAGGAGTGAGGTGGAGCAGAGGGAAGATGTGAGGAGGGATACAATTTTACTTTGCACTTTCCTTTACTTCCCGCTTCTTTGCCTCCTTTCCCAGCTAGCTATTTGGCTGCATTCTCACCTTTTCTGCGTTACTCCAACTCCCTGTTGCCTCTAAATTCCTTGTTGTACCCCATCCCACACCCTCTCCTGTCACCAAACTTCCTTCCTGAGCCTGCACCCCACCTCCCACCCAGATGCTGCATCCCCATCTGCCTCACTGGCAATCCTGTCCCACACATTAAGCCCCTCATTTTTGTTCCCACCCCAGAGCCTAAGGGGGTCCACAAAATCCACTAACTCTGAAAACCTAGAAAAGTAAATCTGGCCAATGGGAAGCCCTGAACTTCAGTCCTCCCTGGCCCTTCCCCCTCCCCCTTGGGGCTGGAGTGCCAGAGGAGTGAGGCATCTCAGTTGGGGGCCACATCAGTGAGGGCTGGGGGTTTTGGGAGGAGTTTTTTTGCTTCTCACATGTGTGATCCCTAACTGATTTTTCCATGGGTCAGTGGATCCCAACCCAAAAAAGGTTCCCCACCCCTGCCATAAATAAACAGTGAAACCTTTTCTGTTGGACATAATGTTTTACTTTATTTAAAATGAAGTTTGATCAACTAAGATGAGAACGTTAAAATGCTTAATCTGTTTAATAATTTAAATTAACCATTCTCCTCAGCTGTAACACTAGCAAAATGGCTCCGGTGTAATTATGTAATTAACTGTGAGTTTCCATTAGCAACTAGTAGTCTGTGGAAAGATTTGGAGAGGGAGGGACCTCAAGAAAGGGGTTGGGTCTCAGGGAAGGGATGGGGTAGATCCTGGCTTGCCCTCACATTTAAAAAGCGATCATGGGTAAAAAGGTTGGAGACCTCTGATCTAGATAGTGATGCAGTGCCCAGGGAATCTGATGCACAAACATGGAGTTACTACAGGACAGTAAAAATCACATGCAACGTATCCAGCAAACAGAGTGAATACAATTCCTACTTTGCCTTATCCTCCAATCCCCCCAAACCAGCTCTTAGGGACTGTGTCCCAAGCTTCCCCTTCCTCCTGCAAGAAGCCAGCACAGAAAGTAACTTGAAATTTCTTAAAGGTACTTTCCTATTGGTTCTCCCCCACACCGTGCCTCCTCAGGGAACCTGAGGATTCCTTCCTCCTCCTCCCCCACTGATTCAGCTGTGGATTGGGGGTTCCCTCCTCCCCTCATGCCGCTGCTCTTGAGACTTGCATGGCTCCTCACTGGGCCAGACTGTGCCTTCCCCTACTCCCTGCACTGCTTCTCCTTGCCAACAAAACCCAACAGACCATTTCCTGATTTACACCCCCGAACAATACCAGGGAAATCTGCTAGTTTACATAATGTAGGCATTGCTATCATAATACTGACATATACATTTCTCAGTAGCTTTACATATAAAATAGCCCAGCCCCATTGACCTCTATGGGAAATGTACCTTTCAAGCAGTGGTGGCGAGGGTTAGTGACATGGTCTTCTCTGCCCTGTAATTGTCATAGTTACTTTAGTATTGTCGTTCTGGCTTGTGAAAATGGAGGGCACTTGATAGTTTTGCAGTAACTTCAAAAAATGAAGTTGCAGTACATCTCATTAGGGATGTAAATTCCCATTATTCAATTTAACTGGTTAATGTTAGCTCACACTGGGGCTGCCGCCAGCTCCGAAGCAGCCCCTGTCCACAGCAGGGGGGACTCCCCATGGAGAGATGCTGCTCCGGACACTGGCGGAGTCCCTGCCTGCCGGACCCTCTGGGTTCCCTGCAGACAGAGGCTGCTCCAGATGAGAGCAACCCCTCGTAAGGAACCCCTGGTAAGCATCATCCATTCAGAGGACTAAGGAAGTTGTTTCATGTAATTGTGGGATAGCTCTGGATGACTCCCAGACCCTGAGTCAAATGGGGCTGCATCTACTCTGCAAAATTCCAGGTCTCAGATCCTGGATCTCATCTTGAATCAAAGTTGGTCCCCTAGTGCTGCATGTCAGGGCACTCTAGGTCTGGGGCATGGGTTAATGCAATTGCAGTATAGTACCATGGGGGGGCTCTATGGGGCCTAAACTCAACCCAATTGGCGGAGGACGGTGGGCAGGGCTGGCTCTACAGAGCGTGGGGCCCGATTCCGGGGGCGGGGCCACACATGCGTGAGGCCCCAGGCGGCACGGCACATGCATTGTGCACCGGAGGCACGACGCATGCCCCATGCGTCCCAGATGTCACGACGCATGCGCTGTGCACCCACACATGCGCAGTGCCTCAGGAGTACAATGCATGCATGGCTCGCAGGGTGAATGGCGCATGCTCCATGCACCCGGGACATCACGACGCATGCGCCGTGTGCCCAGGAGCCCCGCACAAGTGTTGTGCTCCTGGCTCCCGGCGCATGCGTTGCTTCCCTGGGCACAGGACCTCCTCAGGCATGGGGCCCCACGCCGGGGAATCGGCTGAATCGGCCTAAGGCCGGCCCTGATGGTGGGAGCAGTTCTTAGAGGGGTCACATGGCACCCTTTACTTCCAGTCATAAGTCCATCTTGACCTCAGAAGTACTACCCCGGGGTGGGACTTCCAATGGCAGGCAGGGCCTAAGAGGTCAGGGGGCATAGCCAATGTGTCCCCATTTTTGGTTTAGAGAATATGTTCACTGTATTCATAGAGAGGACATGGGGGCCCTCAGGGCACAGTGCTTAGAAGTAGCATGTGGAGTTTTTGGCACAGTACTTAGCAGCAGCCTGGGGGTTGGGGCACAGTGCCCAAGAGCAGCGGGGGGCAGGGGGGCCTCAGGACACAGTGCCGGGGAGCAGCCTGGGGGTTCGGGATACAGTGCCGGGGAGCCCACTCCGAAAAGGGGCGAGGGCGCACGGAGGGGAGAGGTGTCTATTTCAGGCACGGCCCCTGCAGGGTCGCAGCTAGAGGCGGGATGTGTCTCCTGGGCCCCTAGCCGCAGCCAGCCCCTGGCTCCAGGAAACCGGCACCGGACCCTGCGGCAGTGAGTCCCGCGCCGCTACTCCAGCGCACGCTGAGGAGGTGCTGGCCGGGGGCGGGGCTACGCCTGATGTGGGCGGGGCTCCCTCCATTTAAGCCGGCGCCGGGCGCCGCGCTGCTCTGTCTTGCGCCATGGCGTGCGGTGCCCGGTGCCTGGCGCTCCGCACAGCTGGCAGCCTGCGTACGCAGCCCAGCCGCCTGCGCTGCACCGCAGCCGCTGCTCGCCACGAGCAGCCGGGGGGCGCGGCCCCCTCGCCGCCGCCTGCCCCCCGGAGCGGGGCCGGCCCGCGGGGGACACCCCGGGTGCTGCCGCCGCCGCCGCCCGCGGTGCACTTCGGCGACCCCCGGGAGGCGTTTCGGAGCAAGAGTAGCTGGGAGCTGGTGCGGGGCCTGGCGGTGCTGTGGCTGTGCGCCATGGAACCGTTGGTGCAGCGGAGCCAGCAGGTGAGCCGCGCCCCGGCGCCGCTGCGCTGCCTCGCTAAAGGGCCCGGTTCGGAGCAGCTTCCCGGGGCCCGGCTGCCCCATCCGCGCAGGCTGGGGCCCGCTCACCTGCTGCCCCCGGTGCTGAGCCGGGGGCTTGGGAAGTAGCCGTGGTACAACCCCCAAGTGACTCCCCCACTGGCTCACGCCCCCAGACCGGTCTGCAGCTGGTGCCTTTTGGCGTCCCCCTTTCCCTTGCCTGCTTCCACTGGGGTTGCTGCTGGGATGTAGGGGTTCTGGGGCCAGGTGCTGCTAGAACAGGTGGGCAATAATTTTAGACGGGAGGCAACTTCAGAAACTTTCGAAGTGGCTCCAGACTACCGTGGAAGGGGTGGGGCCAGGGCACCTTGCTTCCCTACCCACAGACCCTGATTGGCTTGGTAGTGGGGGCAATGTGTAAAGTCTTTGTCCCCAGCTGCGGGGGGGGGGGGGCCCCCGGGCCCCCTCCCACACCCGCAGATCTACCAGCTGTTCTGAATAGCTGGTAGATCCCTCTAGGTGCTTGCACTGCTGGCAACAGGAGGAAGCTTCCTGTGCTCCTCCCACCCCCAGGTCAATCAGGACCTGGGTGTGAGGGAAGCATGGAAAGTCTGTCACCCTGCCCCAATCATACAAGGGGCCTGGGGTGCTTAGTTAACCCTGGCAGTTGATTCTAAGCACCACATGCTGTTGGCAGGGTAGGAGACTTTGCAATCTTCCCTTATCTCCAATCCCTGATTGACCTGGGGTGGCAGAGTGTCTGTGGCTGGATAAACCTGTTTGGCAGGCCAGATCAGGCCTGCGGAGGCCCTTTTGCCCACCCTTGTGCTAGGTCCTCCTCTTCAGTAGGATTGTGACATGTTTCACTAGCCTTCCCTGAGAGGCAGTGTGATCCAGTGGCTAGAGTGGAGCACTGAGCCTGGGCTCTGGTCCTTGTGTCTCTGGGTCTTTGGACAAGATCATATTCACTTGTTTCTCTCCTTTATACAGTTGGGGAGCTTATTTTGAGCTCTTAGGCTATGTCTACACTGGCACGATCTTGTGCCAGAAATACACAAGTGAGGCTAAGCGTGGAATATTGCTGAGCCTCATTTGCATATCTAATGAGCCGCCTTTTTTTTCAGAAGAGGCTCTTGTGCAAGAAGGAGCGTCTACACTGCCCCTTCTTGTGCAAGAAAAACCCTCTTGTGCAATACGGTTACACCTATTACTTTTAGGAAGAACGGCATTGCTCAAGAGGGTTTTTCTTGCGCAAGAAGGGACAGTGTAGATGCTCCTTCTTGCGCAAGAGCCTCTTCTGAAAAAAATGGCAGTTCATTAGATATGGAAATGAGGCTCGGCGATATTCCACACTTAGCCTCATTTGCATATTTCTGGTGCAAGATCGCACCAGTGTAGACATAGCCTTAGTGGCTCTACAGTGCTGTGGAGGTGCAGAGTGAGGTGGTGTCTGTACTAGAGATATTAAATATCGGTTAATTGAGTAGTCGATTAACATCATGAATTCTTATCAGTTAGTCAACTGTTTTATAGCCACTGCCACCCCACGCTGCTGCAACTCTCTGAAGCAGGAATGCGGGGTGCCAGGTGGGACCTGGTCTGCAAGGGGAGTCAGTTTAAAAACAACTCCCCTGGCAGACCAGCTACCTGCCACCCTGCACTGCAGCCTCTGATACAGAGGCAGCAGCATGGGGTAGCAGCAGCCCCTGTCCAGAGGGGGATCTGAGCTCCTGGTCTCAGCGCATGCCAGGACTGAGCCGGGCTGCCTGCCCGCCTGGCTCCTAACACACTTCAAATGCAGAGCTGCAGCGCAAGCTGGGACTGAGCCAGGCTGCTGGCCAGCCTGCTAAAAAAAATTATTGGAAAGGGGGAGTATGTGTGTATTCTATAGCATTAACATATAAGCTTTTGTTACTGGTTAATCGATTAATCGACTATACTATTACATCCCTAGTCTATATCGCTAAGACAAGCACTCTTGTAACCTGCACTGGCTGGAACCTTAGGTTAACATTGATCCAACATGGCCTTATGGCTGTTGGTATATCTGGGTCTTAGGTTTCCACTTGCACTATTTCTTCAACGGAGAGTTAGAACTGCTAGCCAATGTGTGTTGGGGGGCAGGCAAGGTGCTTGCATTGAGGAAAACTGTCTTACATGTGCTTTGTGTCTTGTAGCTGATGAATCTCAGCAAGAAGATATTGGGGCAGAAGCTGTTTGAGAAGCTGATGAAAATGACCTTCTATGGACAGTTTGTGGCTGGTGAGGACCACGAGGCCATCAAACCTCTGATCCAGCGGAACCGTGCGTTTGGGGTGGGATCTGTGCTGGACTACAGTGTGGAGGAGGATCTGACAACGGAGGAGGCAGAGAGGAAAGAAATGGAGTAAGTCTTTGAATGCTTCTAATTTAGTTTGCAGATTGTCACAGGAAATGAGAAGGAAAGATTTAGACAACCTCTGCTGACAGATCTAAGTACACATCATGGCTGGTAATATTAAACCTCCTGAACCCTGAGATCAGAGCTGGGACCACCTTTGGGGAGCGCTTGTGGCTCATGAATGGAGCAAGAGAATAGCTTCACTCTTCAAACCTCCTCCTATACAAAGATATCTCAGGGTGCACCAAGAGTGGGGCAGAGCTAGTGTGTGGGGTAAGCTGAGCTAGGCAGCTGTTTGCTGTCCAATAGTTGGCATTACTTAAGGGAAATCATAGTGAGGAAGTCTCCCTTTCCTACCAGCCTCTGTTACTCCAGGGCTGCTGCTGACTAAGGATGTTTAGAGGTGAGTAATTGGCTAATTGTGAATTGATACAATTTTTATCAACTACACAATTAGTTGATAAGGGAAGGTGCTCTGTACTGGCTTGTGCTGAGTACAGGAGCTACCCCTGCACCTCTGGGCTATGTCTACACTGGCATGATCTTGCACAAGAACTCTTTTGCAGAAGAGTTCTTGTGCAAAAGCTCTTTCAGAAGAGAGCGTCTGCACTGGCGTATGCTTTTGCTCAAGAGATGTGCTTTTGCGCAAGAGCATCCATGCCAGTGTAGATGTTCTCTTGCGCAAGAAAGCTCTGATTGCCATTTTAACCATAGGGCTTTCTTGCGCAAGAAATTCATGTTGCCCGTCTACACTGGCCTCTTGTGCAAGAACAGTTGCACAAGAGGGCTTATTCCTGAGCGGGAGCATCAGAGTTCTTGCGCAAGAAGCACTGATTTCATACATTAGAATGTCAGTTTACTTGCGCAAGAACTCGGAGCCAGTGTAGATAGGCAGCAAGTTTTTTGCGCAAAAGCAGCCGCTTTTGCGCAAGATCGCACCAATATAGACACAGCCCTGCGGTTTAGGAGCTGGGTGCACAGACAGCTTGTCTCCTATTGCATTTAAACTTCAGAGTTGCAGCAGGGGTAGCTCGTGGACCTAGCGAGAGCCAGGACTGAGCTGGGTTTGCTCATTCCCAGCTCGTGCTTGGTCCATGACCTATCCCTGCTGCAGTTCTGCAGTTTAAATGTACTAAGAGCTGGGCTGCCTGCCCACCCAGCTGTTAGCACATTTAAACTGCAGAACCTCAGCAGGGGTAGGTCCCAGCTGCTCACCTGGCTGGAGCTGCCCCTGTCTGTGGTGGCACAGGCTGGCCACAGACAGAGGCTGCTTCATGAGAGCTTTCTCCTTCCCCAGCCAGCAGTGCTGCCTCTGTCAGTGTGGGGAGGGGTCAGGTAACATTGCGGAGATAGTGCTGGGGGGACTGACTTTAAGTTAGAGGCAGCAAGGAGGGTGGGCATGCAAGTAATCAACTCGATTACCTGATAAGCCTATAAGGTAGTTGACTACTCGCTTACATCCCTACTGCTGACACGGAGGAAGGAATGATCTGATAGTGAGTTAAGCTCCTTTTTTCAGGTCTTGTTGCTCAGGCAGTCCCATTTCAAAGGGGAATTGGCTTCAGCGTGCTGTGTCTTGTGTTGAGTTTTCCATAACAAATGTGATGTCCAGGTTTTGATTTGGCAGCTGCTTCTCTGTCTTCTCATACCTTTGCTTTCATTTCCTTGCTTTAGGCCCGTGATGGCTTCATTTTACCTGTTCCTTTGTTCTCCTTCAAACTTACCTTCAGATTAAGCCTTTAACTGGTGACTTGGCAGGCTGTTTCAGCCTATTACCTATTCACTGCAGCCATTTCAATCCCTTTGCTCATTCACACTGTAGTTTGTGCTGCATGAATGTGCTGATCTTGCCGCCTTGTTCTGATCATATTGTCCTCAGACTAGTCCACGTGTGAAAAGAACATGTACAGCTCAGATTTCCAGCTTCCCAGGTTCTGAAAGGACTGTCTTTAGCATAAACAGGCTACCTGTGAGGGATGTAAAATTCCATTTAACCGGTTAACTGATTAAAAGGAGGGCATACAGGCTGCTCTGGACGGATTGGGTGCCCATGGGGCTGGAACAGCCTCCTTCCCATGGCAGGTGAGAAGCTGCTCTGACCCCCACCAGTTAACTGGAACTGGTAAGTATCATTTATTAAGGGTGATGCTTACCAGTTCACCTTTCACAACCCTACCACTTACCCCATGCCAAAAAATGATTCTCTAACTGGGGTGCCACAGAGCATTTTCCCTCTGGGACATACTCACCTTTCCCAGAAACAGAGGCGGTATGAAGAATTTACTCATTCCTCTTGCAATGTGCAGAGGTCTCTCTTTGAGGACACAGTTTGTGATGTTTCCAAAGAATCTGATTTTTAAGAAGTGCTGAACACCCACCCTCTGAGCCCTAAAGATGTCTGTTTGGAATCCCCAAAATCACCGATCTCTTGGCAATTCAGGCACAGAGCATTTTATGCCCAGTCGGGACCTGTCTGACCAATACTTTGATCTGTTCTAAGGATGATAAAATATGATTATCTAGCTAATCGTATAGTTGATACAATTTGTATCGACTTTACAATTAGTCTATAAGTGCTGCTGTGCAGAGCTGCAGTGGAGGTAGCTCCAGGAGCAGGCTCCGGAGCCAACTGTGCTGCTGCTCTACATTTTAAATGTAGTAAGAGCCGCTGGGCTCTACTGCATTTTAAATGCAGGGGCGCAGCAATCAGTGCGAGCTGGGACTGCTCAGTCCTAGCTCACACTGAGTCTAGCAGCCCCTGTTCATCGCAGACAGCCCTATCCACTGCAAACAGGGGCTAGTGTGGGACCAGCCTCTGTTCGTGGAAGCCAGGGCTGGCCACGGACAGAGGTGGCCATCTGTGGCTGCCACAAATGGGCTGTTTGGTGGCAACAGCCCCTGTCCGTGGGGAGGCCAGTTCCCCTTGGCACTGGGGCTGCTTCCTAGCAGTATTCCCTGTACCCTCATCCGCTGCCTCTAATAGAGGCACCCTGGAGACGGTACCTGGGGGGAACTGACTTTTAAGCCGGCTGCCTCCAGCACCAGCTCTTGTCCCCCCACCTTGCTTGCCTCTGAGAGGCTGCACCGGGGGGGGAGGGGAAAGGGGTGTTGCCACAGAGCACAGAGTGAGTGGGGAGTTCTTGAGACCCTGCTCACCCCATGCTCCCTGCTGCACTTTTGCAACTTACAAGGGCACCAGAGGGCTCTTGTACCTTTCAAAAGCAGAAGCACCAGCAGTGGGAACTGCTGTGCTTGCACTGTTTCCCTGCTGTGCCTCTGCCTTCCCTGCCCCCCAGCACCAGTTCCTGCTCCTCCCCCACTTGCTGCCTCTTTCTGATAGAGGCAGCAGTGCGGGAGGGGCGACAAGTGCGGTTGCCACTTGACTATCCGATAAGCATATGCTTATCAGGTATTTGACTAGTCACTAACATCCCTAATCTATACCTCCTTTTCATACTCTCATAGCTGATGCCACCTCTGCTGTGGGATCATAGTGGTGCTTGGCAAAGCAGGGTTATACCTGGCCTATGGTGCTGAGTGGAAGCTGCTAAGGGTGTGAAAGTGTAACCCTGCATATGGTTAACTGATGAGCTTGGGCTCATGGGTTAGCATGCACGGTTGCACCCAGCACCTCCCCCCAATTCACCCTGTCCTATGCTGCTGCCTCTGTATCACAGGCAGCAGCGTGGTGGGGGGAGGTAGGAGCCAGCAGCCTCCTCGCCACATTTAACAGTTTTGCTGAATTACTGAAAATAAACTGCAATAAACTGAATTTCAGCAGTTATACATTCAACTTGAATAAATGCATTTTAATATCCCTTGAAGCTGCACCGCTGCCGCATGTGCTCTAAATCAATATGCAGAGGGACTTTCTGTAGCTTCTCCTCAAGGAGCTGACCAGGTAGCTGGACTCAGTGCAGCTGAACACTCCAGCCTGGCTTGGGCCAGTTTACTGTGACCTTGTTAGCAGTGAGAATTGATTACTCTGGAGCACATGGTGTAGTTGACAGAAATTGTTTTCTGCTGCTGGCAAGTGCCTGGGACACAATGTGCGGTTTCAGTCTTGCCAAGGACCTGATCTTCTTCCTGGCAATGCAATTGGCTGGTAGGGCCCATCCCTTTCAATTTGATTTGCTGTCATGGAGGGAGAGCTTTTAGGTCAACATTCCAGCTGCCAAGTTCTGTGCTGCTTTCCAGCAGGCTCAGCTTGAGTACCCCCCGCAGATAGATTTTAGCCTGCCTGCCTCTGCCTTGGAACTGCTCCAGGGGTCCCTCCCCATCCTCTCAGACCTTTTCTTGAAGAGCCAGTTCTGCCCCAAAAGTATATTTTCTTGCGACACTTGTATCCCTAGATTCCTCCCATATTAAGTGCTCTGTCCTAGAGACTGTTCAGAACAGTGTTTGTTTATGCAGGGCAGGAAAGGTTGGGAAGGCCTGAAGTTCCTGTTTTCTCTGCAGGGGTGAGCTGCTGATTTGCTTTATAAGTCCGTCTTTGGAAGCTATTGAGGTACCCACAGAAACTAAGTCTTGTGGAAGCTGCCCTGAAATCTGAAAGCTGACACCTAGCAAGGCTGCCCTGCAGCTCAGTGCTTTGTTTTCACTCACCCTCCATCTTTAGAAGCATTGCTTATCCTGATATTAATCTGGATACAGCTGGGCCATGCTCCAACCTCCTGCTGATCTCCATAAGGATGCCTTTGTGTGTGTTCGCTGCAGGTGCTGCTCTGACATTTAACGGGATGGATGGAGTGGCCTCTTTGGCGGTAGGGATGTTGGAACAACCTATGTCTGGGGAGCTTGGGCCCCCATGGACAGGAATTGCTGCCGTCTCATGCTGCTGCCTTTGTATCAGGTGAAGGGGGATAAATGCGGCCAGACTGGGACAAACCCCTCTGCCCCAGGCCCTGCCTTTTCCTTTCCTCTTCCTGCCCTTGCTCCACTCCCTGCCTCTTCCCCAAACCCTCTCCCCAGAGCAGTGTGGCTCAGGGAACTAGCAGAGCTGGGGGCCACCCCCTTGCACTCACTGACATGTTGCTTCGGGAAGGGACTGCCCCTGAACTCACCTGCATAAAGCAGTGTGTCACAGCCAGGAGAGCAGAGCGAGCTGGGGCCATGTTGCTCTACATTCCTGTTGCTGCTGGTGAGGCCAGGGAGCGAACACCTTCCGCTGACAGCAGGCCCCTTTGCTAGTACCCCTGGGCTTCCTAGGGGCTGGGGCTCTGGCTCTGCCCACTGCTGGGTAGCCCGTTGTCCCTCCTGCCCATGGGGCTTGGGCAACCTTGTGCTCTCTCATGCCTTGAGCCTTGGGCAATGGATATGCTTCTGCAGGTTTGCAGGGTCTTTTTACCTATGGAAAAGCCTTGCATAGTGATATCTATAACTTCCCTCCAATAGTCACTAGGTAGCATACACGTGCTAAACATACTATGCTGTGCTCACCAATCCTGATCATGCATGCAGGCAGACTTTCCCTGTTGGCCAGCCAAGATTGGAAGCAAGGTTGGCTTTGTCTGAGTTCTGGGTGCTTCCTGTCTTCTTCCAGGTCTTTCTTTATCTTTTTTTATTTTTGCCCAGCATGTTGTCTTGGACCCTAGTTTACATAGTGAAACTTGAGTCCTGCTTGGCTATATCTTAACCATCTTGTATCTTATTAAAATATTATACAGTAATTCTTTGAACAGTCCTAACATATTGCAAAGCAGTTTTGCCTAATCCTACTCCACCACCTTAGTTTATTTTAAATTCTGCAAAATTTAAAGAGTTATGCAGCAAACAGACAATCAAAGAACCAGACAGAAACCAGCCAGGTAAACAGAGAGTTGGGGACCATAAAGACAAAACATTAATGAATAGGCTTCACAACCACAACTGTTGAAGTGATTCCTTGCCAGACAGAATACACTTAAACTGTTTTCTTTAGACATCCTAACACGGAGCTAGGCAATAATTTTTGATGGGGGGGCCACTTCAAGAATTAGGAAAGTAATCAAGGGCTACACTCTTCCATGATATTAATGGAGGAGGTGCAGGATCTGAGATGGAAGCTGGGCACAGAAAGGAACTCTGGTTAGGGGATGAGGTGCAGAAAAACATAAGAATGGCCATACCCTGTCAGACCAAACTACCCAGTATCTTGTTTCCCGACAGTGGCCAATGCCAATACCCCAGAGGGAATGAACAGCACAGGTAATCAAGTGCTCTTGCCCTGTTGCCCATTCCCAGCTTCTGGCAAACAGAGGTGAGGGACACCACTGATGGACCTATCCTTCATGAATTTTTTGAACCCTGTTGAAGTCCTGGCCTTCACTAGATCTTCTTGTAAAGAGTTCCGCAGAGTCACTGTGCATTGTACGAAGAAGTACTTCCTTTTGTTTTAAACCTGCTACCTATTAATTTCATTTGGTATCCCCTAGTTCTTGTGTTATGGCAATAAGTAAACTTTCCTTATTTACCTTTACACCAGTTATGATTTTATAGACCTCTATTATGCCCCCTGAATTGTCTCCTTTCCAAGCTAAAAAGTCCTAATCTTCTTAATCTCTCCTCATATGGCATCTGTTCCACGCCCCTAACTTTTATTGCCATTTTCTGAACTTTTTCCAGTGCCAGTCAGGGATGTGAAGGACTAGTTGAATATGCTTATTGGATAGTCGACAGGATAGTCGTCTAGTCGCTTCCCCCACCCCTTCCTGCCTCTATCAGATAGTGGTGGCAAAGGGGGTGGGGGAAGAGAAGGGGGTACTTCAAAGTGACAGTGCCCCTTGAAGCTTGGGAATTTCCCAGCTGGCTCTGTGCGGTGCCGTCACAACGGTAGTACTGCACAGATCCTAGGGTCAGCGGGGGAGTCCCCAGCTGACTGCGGGCTCCAGGCGGCGCTTTTGCCTTTGAAGTGCTACACTTCACAGGCAGAGGCACCCTATTGAATAGTCAATGCAAAAGGCATTGACTATTCGATTAGTCAGTTACCCGATACTTAACATCCTTAATGCCAGTATATCTTTTTTGAGATGAGAGGACCACATCTGCATACAGGATTCAAGATGTGGGCGTACCATACATTTATATAGACATTAAGACACTCTGTCTTATTCTCTATCCCTTTTTAATAGTTCCTAGCATTCTGTTTAGGATGCTGCTGCACATTGAGCAGATGCTTTCAGAAAAATGTCCTCAATTACGCCAAGATCTTGATTGGTAACAACTAAATTAGTCCACATTTTATATATATAGTTGGAATTGTTTTCCCAATATACATCACTTTGCATTTTCTACAATAAAATTAATCTGCCATTTTGTTGCCTAGTCACCTAGTTTGCGCAGGAGGGTTTGGGAGGGAGTTTGGGTGAAAGAGAGGGTTGTGACCTAGGGCAGGGAATTTTGGGAAGAGTGCGGAGGGCTGTCAGGTACAGGCTGTGGCCAGGAGGCACTACTGTAGTAAGTGGCTCCTGGCTGGTGGCTCGGGGGACTCTCAGGCAGACTCCCCACCTTCCACAGCCCCACATGCCACTGAAAGCAGCCAGCTTCAGGTGCCAGTATGTGTCTCTCTACTGTGCACCCCTTGGAGGGAAGAGGACTTTATATGCTGCTTGGTCTGCAGTCATGGGCCAGGCAGGTCCCATTGGCTTGTTTCTGGCCAATGAGCTGTGAGGATTGTGCTGGGTTTGGGGCAGTGTGCAGAGACCCCTCTGCCCCGAAGGAGTGTGGCCCATGCAGAGATACACAGGCTGGCCCTAGCAGCCAGCCACTTGGGGCAATGTGTGGAGCCATGGTAGGAGTGTTCCATTGGGCTGTGGGGCATTAGCACCCCGGAGTATTGTGGTGGGCCATATTTTGCCTACCCCTTCCCAGTCCCTGTTTATCTAGAGATAGTGGGTATTTTTGGTACAGGAGCGCCACATTAATGTCGGGCTGTTACATTGTTTTAATAGATGGAAAATGAGGATGTGACTTTTTGTTTCTTGGCTTATGGCAGATGCTTTCCTAATATGGGTGCAGAAAAGGATTTCAGACCTTACAATGGGAAAGCTCTCTCCCCTTGATGTACAGTGTTTTCATCAGATGTGTTGCAGCATCAGTGTAGCTGTGCCTATGTAGTGCTTCTAGTGTAGATCAGTGTACGTCTGTAAGTCAGTGAGACCGCATCTGCACTACAAGCTCAAATTGATTAAAAGGTTGATTTTTTTTAAAGCACACGATTTTGTAAAGTTGAATGTGTGTGTCCCCACTGTGCACAAAAGTCTGACGCAGTGCATCCCTGATAGGGTGGCAACCAGCTTTGACAGTGATGCACTGTGTAGCTATCCCACAGTTCCTGCCACCTCTTGGCATTCCAGGTTTGTCTTCCAGTGCCTGATGGGGGTGGTTCTGGGTATATATCGTCAGTGTTCCATAGGGCACTCATCTCCTCCATGCTGCACTGCTTGAAAGCACTGGCACACAAAAAAAAAGAAATTACTTTTTTCTGTGGTTATCCCTGCAGATGCTATAGCAGGGCAAGCATGAGCCCCATTCAGCAGCAAAGTGCTATGGTAATCATAGCAAACATCTTGTATCTTATACTGAAGTATGCCTGCCAGAGCGAGGAAGAATCTGAGAAGGCTGTGAACAGACTATTGTGTGAAGTACTCGAGATGAGCGATTGGCAGATGTTGTCAGCATTTGATCCTCTTGACACTGTGGAATGCTGGTTCTGGTTGTGAGACAAGCGCAGACTGGTGAGTGAGGATGTTAAATAGCGATTAATTTACTGGTCAAGTAGTCGATGGAATTTCCATCGACTACTTGAGTAGTTAATAGGCACTTCCGCATTTCTCCTTTGAAATGTACAAGAGTCCCAACAGGGCTCTTGTGCATTTCAAAGCAGAAGCACCCGCGTGGAGCCCGGCATCAGCAGGACTTCCCACCAGCCCTGGGCTGCACGCACGGCACTGCCTCTTAGAAATTCCACGTGGAGCCAGAGTCAGCTGGGGACTCCCCAGCTGATCCCGGGCTCTGCTCAGCATTTCAAAGTGGCAGCGCTGTACAGAGCCTGGGATCAGCTAGGGACTCCCCAGCTGATTCCAGATTCTATGGAAATGCCTCAGGGAGCCTGGGGTCAGCTAGGAAGTCCCCAGTTGACCACAGGCTCCACGTGGCACTGCCACTTTGAAATGCTGCAGCAGTGTTTCAAAGGGGCAGCACCGCACAGAGCCCGGGATCAGCTGTGTGGCGCTGCCCCTTTGAAATGCTGCCAAAGTGTTTCAAAGTTCCAGCACCACATGGAGCCCAGGGTACGGGCTCCATCTGGTGCTGCCTCTTTGAAGTACCTCCTGTTCCCCTCACCCACTTTTTGCTGCGTCTGAGGCAGCAAGCCGGAGGGGAATTGACTAGTCCTTAACATCCTTACTGGTGAGACCACATTTATGCAGCTATGAGACGATCAGCAGTGGCTGCAAAACTTTCACACGCCTAAGGCCACTTTCATGGAAGTTTGCGAAATGTTTTCCTCTGCCCTGAAGCACAGCAATACCAGAATGAGTCCCGCTCTGACAGTTGAGCGGAGAGGCAATAGCCCTGTGGA
The DNA here is from genome assembly GCA_032595735.1 of Pelochelys cantorii. Taxonomy (NCBI): domain Eukaryota; kingdom Metazoa; phylum Chordata; order Testudines; family Trionychidae; genus Pelochelys; species Pelochelys cantorii. The sequence continues at coordinate 11,645,033 of CM064342.1, read as the reverse complement.
AGCTTGCAATGCCGGACAGCTTCCAGTGAGTTGGGAATCAATTCAGTGTGGAGAAATCTACAATGGAGGCAGCTCTGATCCAAGTAGCCAAGGCAATCAATACCCTACTGCTATGAAGAGTAGTGACTCTGGGAAACATGCAGAACATCATGGAGGGCTTTGCCCATCATGGGGTTCCCTAGTTGGTGGGGCAGTAGATGGAATTCACATCCCTATATTGGCACCTGACCACTTTGCCAAAGAATACATAAACTACGAGGGGTACTTCTTGATGGTGTTGCAGGTGCTGGTGAATCACAAGGACCATTTCACTGACCTAAACATGGGATGGTCGGGAAAGATGCATGACATGTGCATCTTTAGGAACTCTGGTCTTTCCAGGAAGCTGCAAGATGGAACTTTCTTCCCAGACTGGAAAATTAACATCAGAGGTGTTGAAATGTCAAGAGTGATCTTTGGAGATCTAGCCTACCCCTTGCTCCCATGGCTTACGAAGCTGTACATAGGAAGCCTGGCCCGCAGGAAGGAGCAGTTCAGCTATAGGCTGAGCAAATGCAAAATGGTGGTAGAATGTGCTTTTGGACATTTAAAGGGAAGGTTTTGCAGTTTGACTAGGTTAGACCTCAGCAGCAGCAACATTCGCATCGCTGTGGCAGTCTGATACGTGTTCCGTAATATTTGTGAAAGGGGGGAAATTTTATGCCAGGGTGGGGGACTTGAGGCACAGCACCTAGCCACTTATGAGCAGCCAGGCACTAGAGCAATAAGGAAAGCATGTTGAGGGGCACTGCAAATCAGAGAGGTTTTGAGAAACAGCTCTGAATGGCCAGCAGTATGACAGCTATGCATATTGTCTTCACAAGGTGCCCCTAGTATTAAGTGTGCTTGCCTATAAATCCCCTCCCTCCCATATGCAACATAAGCAATAAAGATAGTTGAGAAATCATGCATTTTATTTAGGGAACACAAGGAAGCAGGGACAGAAAAGGAGCTCAGGGTAAGAGCTTGGGTGTGGTGGAGGGAGGGAAAGCCGCATATTACAAATCTCCTAGTTCAGCAGTCTCACAGGTGAAAGACTGAGTCTTGGAGAGGTAGCCATGTTAATCTGTAACTTAAAAAATGAGTGGCCCTGTAGCTTCTTAGTGACTAACAAAAAATGCATAGTATCATGAGCTTTTGTAGGCACAACCCACCTCTTCCGATGCATGGAGCAAGAGGCACAGATGTACAGAAATACCAAAATTTAAAGCAGGAAAAGGGAAGAGTGGGTGGAGGAAAAAACCTGTTGATTATAAAGGTGGTGCTAAATGGGGCTAATAGAGTGGACTGTAAGTGTCCAATACTTAGCTTTTGATGTCATTTGGGTGTTGAATATAATGGTTCATCTAGTTAATGTTTTTGTTCAGTCCCTGCATGGTGTCAGATTTGCATATGAAGGCCAGTTCTGCAGTTTCTAGTTTGTTCCTGAAATTCCTTTGTAGAAGAATGGCTACTTTTAAATCCATTAATGAATGCCCAGGCAGGCTAAAATGTTGCCCAACAGGCTTCTGGGTGTTTTGAATATCTGATTTGTATCCATTGATCGATCCTTGGTGGTAGAGACTGTCCTGTTTGGCCAGTATACATGGCAGAAGGGCATTGCTGACACTTGATGGCATAGATCACATTAGAGCAGGGATGGGGAACCTTTTTTGGGTAAGAGGCTGCTGACCCACAGAAAAATCAGTTGGGGACCACACACAAGTGAGAAGTAAAGTGAGATGTCTCTGACTGAGAAGAACCACACTCCCATTTGTGTGCCCCAGCCATGGGGGTGGATGGCAGGGGTGCTGGAGTGCCAGTGCAGGCTCCCCAGTACTGAGCCTCAAGGTCCTGGTCCAGGCAAGCCAGGGGCCACATCAGGCCCCTGGGCCTGAGGTTCCCCACCCCGGTAGAGGATGTGCAGTTGTATGAGCCTCTGATGTGGTGGCTTATATGCTTAAGGCCTATGATGGTGTCGCTTGAATAGATGTGTGGACAGAGCTGGCAACAGAATTTATTGCAGGGGTAGGCTACAGTGTGAGTATGTTTGAGGTGTGATGTGCAATTGCTGGAAAGAATTTGCTTCAGGTTAGGGGTTATCTGTAGGCAAGGACTGGCCTGTCTCCCAAGACTGAGAGTGAGGGATCATTGTAGATAAGGGGTGGGCAATAACTTTTGATGGGGGGGGGGGAGGGTGTGATTCCAAGACTTTGGAAAGTGGGCAAGGGCCACATACTTCCATGGAGATGCGGGGTCTGGAATGGAGGTTGGGTGCAGAAGGGAGCTTGGGGTAAGGGACTGGGATACAGGAAGGAAACTGGAGTCTGGGAGGGAGTTTGGGTGAAGGAGGCAGTTGTGACCTAGGGCAGGGGACTGGAGTGCAGGGGTTTGGGATGTAACCTAGGGTAGTAGGGGGTTGTGATCTGGGGCAGGAGATTGGGGTGCCAGATCTGGGAGGGGGTTTGAGTGTAAAAGGGGGACAAAGGGCTTGGGGTATGTTGAGTGGGGGGGGGGGAGCAGAGAGTTGGGGCAGGAAAGGGCTGGGGTGCCAGAAGCAGGCTGTGGCCAAGTTGCCAAACTAGCCTGCCTGCCTGCCGAGCTTAAAATGTTTCCCTTCCAGCCTGCCTGGCCACGTGCTTCATGAATAACTGATCCCAGGAGAGGGGGTGTGATTCTTCTTAGCTGCCTGTTATTCTAACAGACAGCTCTCATTGGCTGGCTTCTGCCAGAAACCGGCCAATGGGAATGTGCTGGAGGCAGGGTGGCTCCTAAAACTTCCCCCCTCCCCTCCAGTTTTAAAACAGTAAGGGAGCCCTGCAGCTGTGTTTCTGAGCGGGGCTGCGGGGCAAGCAGGGGAGCCTGCCTGGGGTTTCTCGCTGCCGCCGCAGGCAAAATCCAGTACTTTGGCAGGCCGGATTCAGCCTGTGGCCAGATTCAGTCTGTGGGCCATATTTTGCCCAGGCCTGTTATAGATTGTTAATGATACGCTGGAGGGGTTTAAGGTGGGGGCTGTAGGTGATGACGAGTAGTCTGTTTTGTTTGTTGGGCCTATCGTGAAGAAGCTGATGCCTGGGTACTCATCTAGCTCTGTCAATCTGTTTTTTCACTTCTCCCGGGAGTGTTATGAAGTTTTAAGAATGCCTGATAGAGCTCCTGTAGGTGTTTGTCTCTGTGGGACTGGAGCAAATCCGGTTGTATCTTAGGGCCTGGCTGTAAACAATCAAGCATGTGTTGTGTCTTGGATGGAAGCTAGAGGCATGTAGGTAAGTATAATGGTTGGTAGGTTTCTGGTAATGGTGGTGGAAACGTGGCTGTCATTAGTTTTATGGTAGTGTCAAGGAAGTGGATCTCTTGTGTGGATTGGTCTAGCCTAAGGTTGATGGTGAGTGGAAGTTGTTGAAATCCCTGTGGAACTCTTCAAGGGTCTCTTTCCTGTGGGTGCATATGATGAAGATGTCTATTTAGCATAAATAGAGTAAGGGAGAGGAAGCAATGGAACTTGGTGAGGAGGGAATGTGGGTCAGCATGGGCCAGAGGGGGTTTCAATGCATCTGACTCTCCTGAGAGTCTGCTGGGTGCGTCATCAGTCCTGCCATGATCCTCAACACATGATCCTCCTGTATCTTCACTTCTCATTCACTGCCTGCTCTCCTCACACTTTGCTCACATTTCCTACAGTAGCATATTCTTCCACTCATTTAATTGAACCCTGTCCAAGTTGGAGGATTGCATTTGCTCATTGAACATGTCATCCTCGTTACATTTTTGCCTTTGGATCTGTAATAGCCAAACAGCTGGAGGAGCAAGGGGAGGGCAACAAACTAACAAAAAAGCAAAAGGCAGACTTTACAGGAGATGCATGGTGGAATGTAGATCCTAATCTCTTACCATAAAGAAGTCTGTCCAAGGCCAAAGTTATGCTTTTAAGCGCACACTATGCAGCAAGTACATCAGAGATCTTAAGGGAGCAGCTGGACTTGATTTGGTAGCAGGCATGTTAACGGTCAGGCTGGGGCTCCTTTTTTTGTTTCTCTGCTTTGAAAGCATGTGGAACACAGTGCCTGCAGCTAGCCGCTCCTGCAGTTTGGCGGGCCTCTGCATTTGCAAAGGGGAGCCCTAATGGCATTGCAGCAGGGCAGGAGCTCCCATGGTGACTATGTTCAGTATCCCGCATTTGCCAGGACTGTGCAACTTCCCCTCCCATGGAAGCCTGTGGATGGGAGGGGTTCCAGGCATGGCAGCAGGGCGGAGGCTCATGTGGACACTGAGGAGCATGCAGGGGAAGAGGGTAAAGGAGTTGAGGTGGTAGCAAGGTAGAGGCTCAAATCCCTTCATCCCAGTTGCTGTGTGTGATATCAGTCTTCTCCAAATCATACAGAGTAGGGAGCAGATGCTGAATGAATGTGGCCAGAAATTTGGACCTTAGGCTGCAATGTGTTGCGCTGCTGCAACACCAGACGGTTTACTGCGGACTTGGCGTGGAAAGGGGTCCTCCCGTGGAGGCTGGAACGAGGCTGGCCTCCCTGGAGACCTGGTGAGAAGGATAAAAGAATCTCTGGGCTTTATGGAGCTGTGCAGGGAGGATTCCCGCTCTGTCTCCAGACATGTGAACAGCCTGTCCCGAGGAGCCCTGCTGTAGGCAGAGTGGCTGCCATAGGTCACACCCAATTGCCTTCCCCACATGTCGCATGATTAAAAATGTGAACTCACCAGACGTGTCCTCCCTGCCATCAGGGCCCTGCTGCGATACATCCTGGGAGAAGGGGATTGACTCCAAAAACAAGGTCCTGACTGCTGATGAGATTGGATGCTCTGCTGACCATTCTCCTCTTCCTCTACCTCAACCACAATGTCCTTCCTGCTGTTGCCTGAAGAGTCTCTAGGGGGGAAATCCACAGACTGAGTTGGGAAGTGGTCATATTGCCCCCTCCGACTTCCATGTGGCTGCTCATAGTAGCAGCATGGTCTGGGCCATCACCACAAGTCCTTTGCCTCCTTTGTTTTCTGGTGCACCTGCCCCAGCCCCTTTATTTTCACACCACGCTGCTCGGCATCACTGGTGTATCCTTTCTCCACCATGCCCTTTGCAATCTTGGCAAGATATCAGCATTTCTTTTGCTGTTTTGTAGTTCTGCCTGAACTGATTCCTCTCCCCACACAAATCTGATCTAGCATCTTCAGGCTGGAGCTCGTTTGTGACCCTAGGCATTCATGGTTAGGTATGTTGCTGAGACCTGCTGCCTGTTCTAAGATCTGTTTGTCATACTGGCCAAACAGGAAACAAAATTACAATTTTCCCACAGGCAGCAGCATTGGGAGGGAGGGGGCAGGAGCCAGTTTGTCTTCTCCCTATGAGCACCAGCACTCAACTCCTCTCCCCCCCCCCTGTGTAAATGTAAAACCTACGTTTTAACATCCCTAGTGCAGGGGCACTGTGCTGCTTTGCAGTCTGTTAAGATGTTTTTTCTCTCCTGACAAGATTTATTCCCTTGTTGCTCCATCCCATAAATTGTTGTGGGCAAATATTTAAGCAAGTCTGGGTTATCTGCTGTGGCAATTTCTTTACTAGCTGGGATTAACATTCCAGAAAGGAGGATCTTCCTGGGAGCGTGCCTCTTTATTCTGCTGTGAAAAAGGTTTTTTTTAAAAAATTTGATTAATGCACCATTTTAACTAAAGGTTTGTGCCCAGGTCAGGAACCAGAGAACCCTGTTGTACTGTAATGCAAACGAGGTGGGCATGTTGACACATGAGTGTGCACTCCCATATTCACAAACCAAGACTGATGTCTTGCTGCTGTTCTAGCTTTTCACTCAGCCTGGCACAAAGACACCAGGTGAACAGGCCTGTTTTACTTCCTCCTATTCAGCTTCCAGCTGCAGTGTTGGGCTACATGATGTAAAGATTTGAAAGCACATACACTTAAGCCTTAGTGTGGGAATAACAAAGCCAGTGTGACGTGCTTGCATTGTTAAATTTTAGTATCTCGTATGGGGATCACTGCACTGCACTCAGAGGTTGCATGATTTTCATCATCAGTCTCTGTACTGGTACAAAACCTGCATAGACTGGCCCTAACAAAGCTTGGTGTCTGTACGTTGAAAATTCCTTGTTTTTAGTGAAATTGAGAAATCTTCTTAACAGATGGAATCTGGAGTCTGCTGCCACCACTGGTGTCACTTCACCCAGCTGTACTAATACTAGAATTGTACCTTGCTGTAAACGTATCACTTGCTTCCAGCTTTGTAGCTGCTCTCACCAGGCAATACATCTGCCTGTTAAATGCTGCCTCTTGACTTTTCTTTCAGCTTTTTCATTTTCCTCCTGGCATTTGCATCTCTCTTGACCTGTTTGAATTGCTGGGGGTACTTTTACCTCTGCCATGATCAAAGTAATGCCCTTGAACTGATCCATGGGTAAGGCAGAGGCAGGTGGAGTATTGTCTATACTGCTCTTAGTCTCAGTAGCACCCTTGGTCATAACAGAGAATGCAGTTCAGTTCAGCAAGGGGGCCCCATGTAGCTGCTCTGGCTGCAATTGGATAGTTTTTTAGCTTGTTCATGTGGAATTTCATTAAGTTTTTAAACCAGCCAGCCCCATTGCTGACCCCAGGACCGCACTAGTCCTTCCCCTAGGGTGTTAGACCTACCCACTTGTTTACATGCTAATCTGCATTGCCTTTGGTTTAGAGGGGGGATTCAAATTGGCAGAAGGTTGTGCTGGGGGAGGACAGTCCCTGTCAGTGGGGCCAGATGGTGCCTTCCAGCCTTACTTGACAGCCTCTTAAGGATCATGTAATGGGACTTTCACTTTTTTAGGGAAACCTAGTAAACATAAATACAATAAACAATGTTGAAATAGCTACTAAAGTTACAAAGTCAGGCACTCAAGATTACCTGAATTGTGGCCTCCAGTGCAGCCTCAATTCAATCCCCTTGTGTATGCACTGCATGTAATCTTTAATTACCTAATCCTCTGTGTTCCCCCAAAGGGCCTGGGCTGGTACAGGATACATGGTGCTCAGGGAATGAGGCAACCATTCAATATTCCTTGGCCTATTCATTCTGTTAGTAGATTCCATTATTGCACAGTCTTTGGAATTTGTTTATTACTCCTTACTGGGCTCCTCCTATAAGCCTTCACAGGTCTTCAACACTAATGAAATGGTTTCTACCTTTCAGAAGCAGGGAGGTATCTTTGTACCCATTTTACATGGGGTGCAGAGTAGGGATTTAAAAATGCAGTTAATTTACTAATCAAGTAGTCAATAGAATGTTTATCAACTACTCAATTAGCCAATAAGGAAGGCCATCTGTTCAGTCCCAGCTGAGGCTCTGCAATTTAAAACTCAGTAGAAGCCATGTATTCACATTGGGCCTGGCTCCTACTACATTTAATGTAGATGCACAGTGGAGTTTGCTCCTGGACGCAGCGCAAGCTGGAACTGAGCTGGGCTGCCTTCCCTTATTGACTAATTGAGTAGTCAATAAAAATTGTATTGATTAGTAAATTAACTGCATCTTAAATCCCTACTCTGCATCCCATGTAAAATTCCTGTCCACCCAGTTCCTATTACATTTTTAAAGGCAGAGCCACAGCAGGGTAGGTCCCCTGCTGCAACTCTGCATTTAAATGTGGGTAGTTGATAGCATTAACTGATAAGCTTAGACTTACCAGTTAATTAATCGACTAGTTGACTACACTTACATCCCTAGTGCAGAATGTGGGTTTGGACAGGCAAACCTCTAACTTCTATGGGCTTAACTCCTTTGTAGCCATAATATTTTTCTTAATGTAGAGATATTTATGTGAGTACTTCAGTCATCTTAAATGTAAAGTTTGGTGTGCCCAATGATTCATACATTTAAAATAATCCATAAAGAAAGCAGCAAAGGGGGGAAGAACTAGGGCAGGGTCAGTGCTTAGGGAGAGTAACCCTAACCTGACCTGAAGTCGGTCTGGAGAAGGAAGGGAGTTGGATGCAATGAATGGACTACGGCCCCAACCTCAGCTCTCCATAGAGGATTTATGCTAACATGGTGATTCCCTTATGGCTTGTCTTCCCCCAAGGAGTGCAGGCTGGTGCTAAGTCTAAAGAGCCTGTTGGGGTAAGATGGGGGCTCTTTTCAGAGTTGCCATTGCATAGATGTACCTGTGTCAAGAGTTGACACAGGTGCATCTATGGCTGAACTGGAGTGTGGACATTCTAGCTCCCCAGAATCCCCTGCCTTTTCATGAGGGCTATTTGCTCTCCTTGCCTGTGAGGGTTTATCCACCCCAGTGCTGGCTGCTCCTTGGGGGTGAGGTAGGGACCTTGACTAATGTTTTCCAAGGCACTGAAGGTTCCATTGTGTTTCCTGCAGTGGAGGGAAGCAGCTGCACATGAACGGACTCCAGTGGGCTTGTGCTTGAAGGAGGCTTTGAAAAAATCCCCTTCCCCAAAAGCAAAGGGCTCTGGGCCCAGAGCTGCTCAAGAGAAGACCAGTTATGTATGGCAGGTGCTGGAGTGAGGAACAGGAAGGATGAGAGGCTTGTAGGAATCTGGCCGAGCCCACTGACCCTTTGGGTGTGGGGGGTTGACCATGCCCTGGTTGTGAGGGTGGTGGATGACTCTAGGGGGCTGCCTGGACTGCCCTGGCTCCTGTCTCATTATCTGCTTTCTCCCTCTAGCTCCTGTACCTCTGCGTCTGAGAAGGAGATGGGGGGTGAGTGACACAACCATTCTTTGTGTCCTGGTAGGGCTCTGCTCTTTGAGAATCTGACCCAGATGATCCCCTCCCACAATATAATACAGGGTTCTGGCCCTCACGCTCTTGTTGGGCAGGAAAATCTGGGATGTTAATATTCAGTGAGTGGGTTTATAAACCATGGAAACCCAGGCCTGGACTACGTATTTAAATTGCTCCGGGGGGCTCACCTGGCTCTCATACAGGTTTTAAGGCTGGAACATCTAAACTCCCATGCATAGTACAGGCCAGGGAATCCTGCATCCAGCCCATTGACTTGTGGATGAGCTAGAAGTCATGAAAGTCAGGAGAGATTCCAGAAGACTGGAAAAGGGCAAATCTAGTGCCCATCTATAAAAAGAAAAATAAGAACAACCCAGAAAACTACAGACCAGTCAGTTTAACTTCTGTGCCAGGAAAGATAATGGAGCAAGTAATTAAGGAATCCATCTGCAAACATCTGGCAGATAAGGTGAGAGGTAACAGCCAGCATGGATTTGTACAGAACAAATCATGTCAAACCAATCTGATAGCTTTCTTTGATAGGGTAACAAGTCTTGTAGATTAGGGGGAAGTGGTGGATGTGGTATACCTAGACTTTAGTAAGGCATTTGATTCAGTCTCAATGACCTTAACAATAAACTACTAGGGAAATAGCACCTAGCTGAGGCTACTATAAGGTGGGTGCATAACTGGCTCCCAGTTGTGCTGGAAGGGTATAACAAGTGGGGTTCTGCAGGGATCCGTTTTGGGACCAGTTCTGTTCAGTATCTTCATCAATGATTTAGATATTGGCATCGAGAGTATGCTTATTAAGTTTGCAGATACCAAGCTGGGAGGGGTTGCAAGTGCCTTGGAGGATAGGGTCGTAATTCAGAATGATCTGGACAAATTGGAGAAATGGTCTGAGGTAAATATGATGAAGTTTAATAAGGACAAATGCAAAGTGCTCCACTTGGGAAGGAACAAACAGTGTCACGCATACAGAATGGGAAGAGTCTGTCTAGGAAGGAGTACTGCAGAAAGGGATCTAGGGGTCATAATGGACCACAAGCTAAATGAGTCAACAGTGTGACACTTGCAAAAAAAGCAAACATGATTCTGGATGCATTAACAGGAGTGTTGTGAGCAAGACACACAAAGTCATTCTGCTCTACTCTGCACTGACTAGGCCTCAGTTGGAGTATTGTGTCCAGTTCTAGGCACCATGTTTCAAGAAAGATGTGGAGAAACTGAAGAAGGTCCAGAGAAGAGCAACAAAAATGATTAAAGTTCTAGACAATATGAGCTATCAGGGCAGATTGAAGGAATTGGATTTAATTTAGAAAAGAGAAGACTGGGAGGGGACATTTTAGCAGTTTAAGTATCTAAAAGGGTGTTTAAGAGAAGGGAGGAAAAATTGATCTTTGGCTTCTGATAGGATAAGAAGCAATGGGCTTCAACTGCAGCAAGGGAGGTTTAAGTTGGACATTAGGAAGAACTTCCTAACTGTCAGGGTAGTTATTTCCTCGGGAGGTTGTAGACTGTCCAACACTGGAGATATTTAGGAGCAGGTTAGATAGACATCTATCAGGGATGAGATGTTACTTGGTCCTGCCATGAGAGCAGGAGACTGGACTTGATGACCTCTCAAGGTCCCTTCTGGTTTTCATATTCTATGATTCTAGAGCTTGATCCAATGAAAATGAGAAAATCCCAGGCTTACAAGACCTGTCAGATACTCCAGTCATCCCAAGCCTCGTTGGCTAGTAAGAGTAAGGGGTTTGTTCCAGGGACTATTAGCGTCTCTTTGGCACTCCCTCCCCCTTTGCCAACCCTGCAGTATGTGTACCCTACCTGTCTCCAGATACCAGCCAGAGAGAGAAGAAATACCGTGTTCATCAGGGGTTTGGGGACCGCCGAGGCGGGGTCATCAGTGCTCGTACCTACTTCTACGCAGATGAAGCCAAGTGTGATCAGCACGTGGACACGTTCCTCCATTGTATCGAGGCCTCAAGTAGGTGCTTTCACATGCCACCCCCATAGTGCCCTCTTAGCACTGTAGCCTTCCCCCAGCAGTCTGCATCACCACTCATGGGCTGTGGCTCTGCAGGTGCCCTCCTGCTGTGACCGTCGGCACTGTGTGGCTTGCTGTGGGGGGGCAGGTGCTGCTGCAATCTCCAGAGTAACCAGCATAAGTGAAGGGCAGATATGCTGGCTCAGGTGGACTTCTTACATTCCTCCTTCCTCTCTCGCCGGCAGCCATGTTGGATTCCCCTACGCTGCTTTCCTTTACTTGCCCTGGCATCATGGGCACTTGCCACCACTTGAGCACATTCTCTGGCTTGGTTTAGGTGGCAGCTCGGAGGACAGCTTTTTGGCCATTAAGCTGACAGCTTTGGGAAGGCCTCAGTTCCTGGTGAGTGACTGACTCATGGTGCAAGGGCCCGCACGATCGCAGAGGGAGAGGTGCCTAGATTCAGACACGCTCAGGGAATTACTTGAGGGCAGTTCCAAGTGGCAGGAGCTGCAGAGGAAGCAGCTCTGGTGTGAGGGGATGGAGCTGCTAGCACTATATGAGGGTTTCTGGGACCAGATCAGCCTTGGAGAGGTCAGTGCTTATCACAGGCAGCAGCCTGCCATTTGGGCTCAGTGCAGTGAGCTGGGTCCCAGGCAGGATAGTCCCTCCAATTGGGTCCATGCTAGGCACATTCTTGCAGGTAGTTTGTCGGTGATGCTCAATAGACTCCCTGGGGAGGCCAGTGTCCTGGGACACCTGCTGCCAAGTGTCAGGTTAGAGACCTTGATCTTTACTACCAGTGGCCTGGGGTAGTGGGTGGTACCACGGGCTGTTCTGTTGGGTCCTGCTCCTTTGGCATGGCAAAGCGCTTGGCAGGCTGGATAGCACCCATGGGACATGATCATAGGAGCCATCTCTGCTGGCGAGGGGAAGGGGGAGCTCACCCTGGGCTCTGCTTTCCCAGCTGCAGTTCTCAGAGGTGCTGATGAAGTGGAGGAGGTTCTTTCACCAGATGGCTGCAGAACAAGGCAAGGTTGGGCTGACTCTGGTGGAGACCAAACTGGAAGTGAAGAAGTTGCAGGTGAGCTGGCCTCAGGGCCTGAGGGAGCTTTCCTCTCACCCTCTGCCCCACAGGCATTGTCTGGGAATGAATCAGGGCTTCTTGTGCCCTGGGTAAATCACCTCTGCTCCTGGCAGCTATGAAATGCTTTGCGGGGCTTGGATCAAAACACTGGGGAGGACTGAACTGCGACAGAATTATTTCACAGACTGTGGGCTGCCCACGTGCTTAGCAATCACCATGTCTGGGGTGATGGATCAGCTGGGTTTCACCTTCCTTGGCAGGATGCAGATTTAAACTAGTGTAGTGGCTTCCTTGTAACTTGAAGTCTTAGCACCATGATTTGAGGACCCTTCAGCCAGGAGTTGAGGAGTCTGTTACAGCAGTGGTTCTCAACCTTTTTTATACTGGGAACTGGCAAACCCATTCACAAACTTATGGCGGACAGGCAACATTTTATTTGCATGTTCATTATTTAAATGAATATGTCAATATGCAAATATAATTCCAGTTGGCCAAAAGCCCCAGCCCCCAGTGCCTCCCAACTTTCCGCTATCCCCCCGAGTCTCCTGAATTCGCCCCCCCAGTGCCTGCCTCCTGTTTCCAGAGCCCCACTGCACCCAACCACCCCAGTATCAATCCCCAATATTAGCCCCGTTTCCAGAGCCCTGCTACTAGCCCTGCTCCCAAAGCCTCCCCCTGTGTCCACTCCCCACCTGGACACCCCAGTGTCAGCTCCCTGCCTCTTAGAGCCCCCCAACACTAGCCCTCCTCCTTGGAACCATCAGTGCCTGCCCTGCCCACTCACCTAACCCTGCACTGTCTCCCAGCCACCAGCTGAGTGCTACTGCCTGGGTTGCAGCTGCTCTGAGGCTGCTGTGCCAGGCTCCGCGCAACCCTCCTGCTGCGCAGCAAAGCGCTCTTCCCGTGCTAGCTGAGAGGTGGGCAGGACACCCCTCTCCCAACAGTCATAGCAGGAACAGTGTTCCCCCGCCTTGGCTCCCAAAGCCACCACGGCCCGGCAACCAGACCAGCGGTTGGGAACTGCTGTATTCTAGGAGTGGGTGCGTGAGGTTCTGTGGCCTGCACTGTGCAGGAGGCCAGACTAGATGAAAGTCAGTCAGGGAGGAGTGCTGTTCCAGTTCCAGGACCAGTGGCCAAAAGAGTGCGATGCAGCAGCCATTATAACCTGTGTCCTTTCTCTGTCTCCCCTTTGGGCTTGTTTCTGTGCATTTACCCCAGTGTTTCCCCTGGGCTGCACTAGGATCCCCATCGCCCTTCATAGGTCCTGGTGCACTGTAAATCTCCTATGATCAATTGTTGCCTCTTCCAAGCAGACCAGTGGGAGGAGCCCTCCTTTGTTGCTCATACTGGTGAGGTCTGTTCTAATTGCTGGTGCACATGCTTGCATAGCTCTTGCAGCCATGAAGCTAGCACTCCCTGCTCTCCTGAGAGCTTCTCAGCAGCAGTGGAGACTCCTGGGAAGTGCCGGGTGGTTGTTAGGTACTATTAACTCCACAAGTGCTATTGACTCTACAGGGGCTGTGCACCTCTCATCCACCTGGCTGTGTGTCCTGCCCTGGAGCAGGATAGAATTTGGGTCTGCGGTGCAAAGCAGGTGGCAGCAGGGACTCTGATCAGCTCCTTTCTCATTTCAGGAGACCCTAGCAAACCTTGGGATTGCAACCAAAGCAGAGAGCCAGCACTGGTTCACAGGCGAGAACCTGGGCGTGTCTGGGTGAGCTCCCTCCGGAGGGTCAGGCTGGCTGGAGTTGGGAGAGATGTGGGTGCCATGGAAAGGGACACAAGGAGGAATCCCAAAGACTGTCGGGGGGAATAGGGAGAAGGGTTGTGTCAAAGAGTTTCCCAAATCCTAGAGCAGTATTTGGGGCAGGGGTCCTAGGAAAGGCTGGCTTTCATACCTGGCTGCTGTAGAAAGGTTTGTATGGGTAAGTAGCCGCAGATTCTGCTGCTCTGGCTGAATGCCCCTTCTCCCCCTTCTGGTCAGTCGAGCAGCCCAAGGCTCTGGGTCATTACTGTATATGGACTAATGAAGCTGCTGCCAGTGTACCCCTTGGGGAGCCTGCTGGGGTTGGGGCCAGTCTGCAGCTTACTTAGAGCTGTCACTAATGTGATTCTCATTGACGGTAGCACCGTGGACTTGCTGGACTGGAACAGCCTGATTGACAGCCGAACAAAGCTCTCCAAACTGTTGCTCATCCCAAACATGAAGGTGAGTGAGTGCCACTTTGGCCCAGGGAGAGGCCCCACAGGAACTCTTCTGAGCAGTAGAGCTCCTTCCAGGTAATGGCATGGGACACTGGAGCTGGAGAGCTCCCTTGGTACTGTGCTGGGAAGGGGGCATCATGCATCAGGCCCCTGGTGTCTTAGCTAGTCAGTTCTAAAACCCCCAAACAATGGGGATCAGCCACTGTCACATGGGGGGCACTTCCTGTTGGTCTAATCCCTTAATTTGCATCCCATTGCTTCTACTTACATCAGTGGTCTCCAGCCTTTTTAAGCACAAGATCACTTTTTGAATTTAAGTGCAATCCAAGATCTACCTCAAACCCAAACACCCTTGCCCAGCTTCCTTCATGCTTCTTCTCTGAGGCCCTGCCCCTGCTCACTCCATCCTCCTTCCCTCCCCCATTCTCCCTTCCTTTCACCAGGCAGGGGCAGAGGAGAGGGTTGGGATCTTGGGCTAAGGGATTTGGAGTATGACAGGAGCTCTGAGCTGGGCCGGGGAGTTCGGGTGCAAGAGGGGGTTCACACTGCAGGCTTTGGGAGGGAGTTTGGGTTCAGGGCTGGGGCGGGGTTTGAGGTGCAGGGGCTTGGGTTCATGACTGGGCCATGGGTTCGGAGCTGGCTCCAGCTGGGCACTGCTGACCGCAGGTGACTCTTGGATGGTGGTGCAGTGGGGCTAAGGCAGACTCGCCCTGGCCCTGCACCACTCCCAAAAGCAGCCAGTAAATTCCCACCATCCCAAATCCTGTTGTGCCTCGCCCTTCTCTATTCTGTGGAGATAGAATACAAGGTCAAAGAGGGGGCACCCTGACATCAGCACCCCCATTCCCTGCTCTGTACCTGCACCACAAGTAGGAGGCTCCTGGGCAGGCCGGGGGGGGGGCAGCTCCAAGGCAGAAGGCAGGAGATACGCAGCAGTGGTGGAAGGGGCAGCTGAAGTGCGGGCACTTGGTAGCCTCTTCGCCAAACCAGTCAGGATCACCTGTCAGGGGCTCCAAGATCGACCTGTAGATCCTGATCGTCTGGTTGGTGGCCACTGACTTACACCATGCACCATAAAGAATTCTCTCCCCTTGGGGTCTGGGGTCTGTAGCCTCCAGCTCCAGGTTATCCTGTCTTTCTGCACCATCACAAAAGGGAGGGCTGAGCGGTTTTCCTTATTGAGTCCCTCCATGTATTTGACTGTAAGGAACTGGGTTCCTGACCTTTCCATGGTGGTCAGTGTCACTAGCTGGGTAAATGCAGAATCCAGATGGCCTGGCAGAAAGAAATCAGACTTGTCATTAAAGCATCACTGCAAGTGGGAGGTGTGCAAACTGGATATGAAAGAGAAGCCATTGGGAAGGGCAAGCTGAATGTAGAAGAATTGAGCCATTCAGAAGAAAATCCAAGAGTGAATTGTTGCCCGATCTATTGATTAGGTTACTTTGTGTTCCCCCATTACCACACTAGAATTTGTTAGCTTCCAGTTTCTGGTTTAGGCCCAGTATTATCAGTTCCTGTTTTAGGAACCTCAGTTACAACACTTCAAGAAAGACTATAAATATAGTTTCAGAGGGGTAGCTGTGTTAGTTTGTAACCTTAAAAACAAGTAGTCCTGTGGCACGTTAGAGACTTACAAAAATATATAGAATCATGAGCTTTTGTGGGTAAAACCCACCTGAGATGGTGAGTTTGCTGAAGATTTACCTAGCATTGTTCAGGTCCTTAACTCAGTTTTGTTTTTTATAAAATACAATGAAAATGTCCGTGCTGCTTTTAAAACATTGTTCTTGGGTGGGACTGGAGATGAGGGGTTCAGTTTGCAGGCTTGCCTTGGGGAGAGAGGACCCACAAGTTGCTGGAGGACCCACAGAGGGATTTTTTATTTAAATCACATTTTTGATAAAATGCTTTTTGAGGAAAAACCTATATAAAGATAGTTTTTATTGACGCATTATAGTTCAAAGATCTCATCATGGCATAGGGATTATTAATTGTATAGTACGAGACAATATATTCATGTAATGTTTAAGAAAAATTTTGTAAATGAGTTCTGATAGTTCATGGATTAAGGGATCCCAGTCTTATGGGATTCCAGAGGCTTCTGTGTAATTATTTAGGTTTAATTTTTCTATCTAGCCAATGAGACTCAGTGCTCACTCTAGAACAGGGGTGGGCAAAAGGGCCTCCACGGCCCACCAAGTGGGTTGATCTGGCCTGTGGAGGTCTTGCTGCTCCCCTGCCCCCAGGCCAATCAGGGCCTAGGGACAGGGGAGCACACGGTGTTGAGTCAACCCTGGGAGTTGACATGAAGTGCTCCATGCTGGAGGGCAGGGAGTGAGAGACTGTGCTCCCTCCACCCCAAGGCCAATCAGGGCCTAAGGGTGGGGGAAGCACACAAAATCTCCTCCCGCTGTGCAAGGAGGTTGGCACTTGCTGCTTACTGGCAGGTGACTCTAAGCGCGGCACTCCCTTGCAGGTTGGGGGGAAGGGGGCAGATTTGGCATGCTCCCTCTGCCTCCAGGCCCTGATTAGTCTCTTCACACTTCCAGGGCCACAGGCACTTAGAGGGAACTGCCAGCTGTTCAGAACAGTTGGTGGTTCTCTGGGGGATGGGCCAAGACACAGACTTCATACGCTTCTCCATCCCCAGACCAGTCAGGGTCTGTGGGCAGGAAAGCACAGAAGTGTCCTGGCCCTGCCCCTTCTGCCTGATGTCCTGGTCATTCTGGGGTGGCCTAGGGTGACTTCAGAAATTTCTGAACTGGCCCCGGTCAAATTATTGCCCAACCCTGGTCTAGAAGATACCATCAGAGATGCTTAGTTTTGCAGTTCTCAAACTGGATTGTGTCTTCAAAGATGACATGCTTGTTAACAGCAAAAATGTTTTGAAATACATAAGTACTATATAGAGGTGAGAAATATTAGATCTCAACCCTATTGTCCTTCTGCAGAATTGTGTAGAGTGTCAAATCCTTCTCTCTAAAAGTGGAAAGTTTCAAACAATTCAATAAATAGAAGATTGTTGGGGGTGGAATAGGAGAGGGACAAGGGGAAGAAGTCTGGAGAGCAATGTGAGAAGGGAAGGTCAGGCAGTAGAAACAAAAGTGAAACTGAGTAACATATTCCAGAAGTCTCAAAGCCTTCCTGAGTGTAGCCTTCATTGATTTGAGATCTATCATACAGTCTCTCACTAGAAGGGAAAACCTATAATGGCAGCTTTTGCCATTCCAGTTTTGGAATATTTTAATGAAGCTCCTCTACCTGTGGTTAAGACAGGCATGCATGCAAAATGCAAACAGTGCAACAAAGAAAGGCAAGGCCTGGTTGCCTGAATGAAACAACATCATGGGAAGTGCTCCTTCTCAGGAGAAAGCTGCCTTGAAGATGGTGAAAGGAACATGTCTGAACATGCAGCATCTTCAGGTTGGTGAACTTTTTATTTCATACTTCTTAAGGACTGCCTGCCTGCCTTCTGGACTAGTCTTGACTACTTATGGTTGATTAAAAAATAGTTGTTGCTCTCATTTTTGATAGTTGTGATTTAAAAAATAGGTGAAATAGGCATTTCTTCCTTTTTACAACTTCACCTTTTAATTAGTATTGCTTGTCAATGAATGCAATGAGTAATAATAAATTAACAGTATGGTAATTAAATAATTGCATTAAACTTATTTTGTTTAGGAGAATCCATCCTCAACATACAGGATTCTGAAGACTATCCACCTTCAAGATCACCATCATCGTATATAGTTTATCTGCCCATGATAGGGTTTCAGTCACATCATGTATGCCACATAGCCACAATCACCTGTTTAAAAAAAAAAAAAAAACTTACCAAAAAACAACCATAGATGGTGTGTAATAGGAACCAGCTGATTACAAAATGAGGTAATTGATTAAAAAATTGCCCCATTTGTTTATGCAACAAACTCTCCTTTCTGTATGATTGACAACCTGCACTTCATTAACATGGTTCAGTCACTAAAACCAAGATGCAGTCCACCCACCAGAGTAGGTATCACAAGCAAATTGTTGGATAAAGATTATGAAAAAGAAATAGAGCGGTGTACAAAATGTCTAGAGAGTAAAATTGTTAACTTGAGTATTGATGTGTGAAGTGTTGTCAACAATTATCCTGTTGTATGTGCTTGTGTGACAACAGAAGGGAATGTCTTCCTTGCAGAAACAATTGATATATCAGGAAATGCACACAACAGCAGACTACTTAGGAAAAAGTAGCAGTAAAAGCTATGAAAGCTGAGAGAGATTCAGATGTCTAGTTTCTAGCTTAGTCACAGACAATGCTGCAGATGTATCCACGGTGAGAAGAAATTTACAGGAGAGTCAAGATAGTCCAAAGCTAATAACAGTTACAATACTCACTTGATGCACCTCCTAGCCAAAGACATCAGTGTTTCGGAAATAAAGGCTAATGTTGTTATGGAAGTATTTTGCCACTTCAACCACTTGGCAGCAGCTGCTCTGGAACAAGCAGGAGGAACTATGTTAACACTCCCACAAGACGTGCAAAGGAATCCAGTAGTGGACAGTTTTGAGCACTATACCAAGGAGTGGCCTAATCTCATGACAGTTTGTGAACAAAATTGTGAAAAAAGATAGCATATCACAGCCAAAGTTCTCAACATTGGGTTTGAGAAATGCTGAACACATGCTGACTACCCTGAAGCCTATTTCTGTGGCCTGGGACACAAATGCAGAGAGCGAGAGCTGTTATATTGCTGATGGTGTTGAAATTTGGAAGGAACTGAGTGAGAGCTTAAGAGAAATATGGAATGCTGAAGTTAAATTACAAGCATTAAAAAATGAATGGGACAAGTACTATTCTAGCTCATTTTCTTGCAGATATTCTCCGTACTCTGTGCCATGATCAGACCTTAACTGCTGAAGAAGAGAAGGTGGCTACAACATGGGCATCCAGCAGTCATCCCTCCATAATGCCAACTATAATAAACTTCAGAGCAAAGAGTGAACCATTCCAGAAATGTTTGCTGATGGTGTTTTAATGCAGTGTTTCTCAAAGTGGGCAATGGTCCTACTTTGAGAGAGCTAATGGGCTGCTTGGGTGTGTTTACTTAATAGTTCTGCAGAGCCTCGCAGTGCCCATTGGCCATGGTTTGCCGTTTGTAGCCAAGGGGAGCCACTGGAAGCTGCAGCCCATGTCACACAGCTTGCTGTGGCTTCTCTTGGCTGCAAACAGAAAGTCATGGTGGCTAATGGGAGCCACAAGGCTCCATGGCTGCTGAGCCAGTAAGTAAACAAACCTGAGCAGCCCATTAGCAGCAATGCTGTTTTTAAAAGTCACACCAGTCAACTGGTGGAAGTCACTTAAGCATGAGGGATGTTAGACATTGGGTAATTGAATAGTTGTGTAACCGTGTGAATTTTTATCAGTTACATGACTATTTGAGCGTCACCAGAGGCAGGGCCAGCAGCTTGTTCCTCCCAGCCTCCACCCTCAGGGAGCCCCCTGCTACTCTGTGCTGCTGCCTCTGATATAGAATCAGCAGCACAGGGTGCCAAGCAGGAGCCAGTCTGCAAGGGGAGCCAGTTTAAAAACCAGCTCCCTGTGCAGACAGGTTGCCTGCCACCCTGCCCTGTGCTGCTGCCTCAGCTACAGAGGCAGCAGCAGCCCCTGTCCGCCTGGGTCTGAGCTCCCCACAGCCAGAGGCTGTTCTGGGGGGTGGGCAACACTGCCAGGAAGCAGCCTCTGTCCACAGCAGCCTGGGCTGGCCATGGACAGAGGCTGGTCTCCAGCAACAGCCCCTCTCCATGGGGGGGAGGTGGGTCTGAACTCACCGTAGATGGAGGCTGTTCCACCTCCCATACAGCAGCCTCTGTCCATGGTGAGCCTTGTCCTGCCACAGACAGAGGCTGGTCCCTGGAAGCAGCTCCTGTCCGTGGGAGGTCGGAGCTCCCCACAGCTAGCCTGTGCTGCTGTGGACAGAGGCTGCTTCATGGCAACCTCCCCCACCTTTTGCACCCCTTCCAGCAGCCTCTGTCCCTGGGGAGCTTAGACCCCCATGGGCAGGGGTTGCTGCCAGAGACCAGCCCTAGTCCAGGGCGGGCCCAGGCTCACTGCAGACAGGCTGCTCTGTGGGAAGTGAAGCAGCCTCTTTCTGGGGAGTCGGGCCTGCCTCCACTGCCTCTAATAGAGGTGGCAGCAGGGGCACAGTGGGAAGGAGAGCTGGTGCTGGGGGATCCAGCTTTGAAGCTGGTTTTCTCCCCTTCACTACCACCTCCTGCTCTCCCCCGCCATGCTGCCTCTGATACAAAGGGGTGGGGTGGGGGGAATGCATGTAGTGGATAAGATTTACCAGTAGCCTAGGGTTATCAGTTAATCATATAGTTGACAACAGGATGACATCCCTATTAAGCACTTGGATTCAGAGACTGAAGTGATAATCTCACTTTTAACAACAGTATTTGCTTCTGCTGGTGTAGAAAGAATATTTTCTTCCTTTAGGCTTTGTCTACACTGCAGGGTTTTTGCACAAGAAGCTTTTTGTGGAAGAGCCGCAAAAACTTTTTGCACAAAAGTGCATCCACACCTCAAAAGTGCATCACAAAAGCAATGTGCTTTTGCATAAGTGTCCACACTTCATGGATGCCTGTGCTTCTTCTGATAGGTGCTCTTTGTGCAAGAAACCCTTGGGGAGCTTCCACACATGCCTTTTTGCACAAGAGCTGTAGTGCAAAAGTTATTCCTTGTGGGGAGAGGAGTAACTCTACTGGCAAAAACCCTCTGTCCTGTCAATTTACTGTTTTGTTGGGGGGTTTTTTGCGCAAAAATGCGCTTGAGATGTGGACGCTCCACTGGTTTTTGTGCAAAAACCTTGTCGTATAGACATAGCCTCAGACTAATTCATTCCAAACTGAGAATTCTTTGGGTCCTGAAAAAGTAGGAAAGCTTGTTTTCTTGTCCAGATTATGAACAAACAGGAAAATGAAGGTGATGTCTGATTTATCTGAAGACGCTGATATTTAAGTTTCTTATGTTGACTTGGTTGACGTAGTCGGTTTAATTTTTGTTTTAAAAGTTAAACTATTTTAGTTAACCAATTTTAACAAACCTGTTTTTAAAAAACTTGAATGTTTAACTAAATTCAAATTCATATGCTTGTTTTGTTAAAATGTTTGCTGTTGAAAGAAAAAAATCAAGAATTCATTGTTTAATTAAATAAAACAGTTTAAATGTCTGTGTGGTGATTCTCCTCCTAATGCAGAATGGCAAGAAAATCCTCCAAATATTAATGATTACACTGTTGAATTGGAGATGGCTCACTTTCTGATGACTTCATAAATATCTGCTTGTTATCTTTGGTAAATGAAATAACCAAACAATCATTAGTTTTACAGCTATAACAGAAAATTAATCTGAAACTTCTCCAAAATAAATCAGTTTAAAAATGTATAGTGTATGCCTTCTAAAAATGAAACCTATGTCTATTGCTGAGTTATGAAGAATATGTATTACACGATCAGCAAGAATGTAGTTTTATGTAGAAAACCATGATTAAATCAAGTCTTTCTGAGTAGTGTCTTAAATCATGATTTGAATCAAATCTAGTCCTTTCCTATTTCTGTCATGAGGGTGAAATCCTAAGTTTCACTCTACTCCACAGCATAAACCCTGGACTTGTTTTACACAGCCGAAGGTGTCTGTAAGCCACCCCAGAGGACGATGGTCCCTCTTTGACATGACACTTGAGTTTTGGGTTCCTAATTGCTCCTGCCAGCCTGACAATCCAGCCTATTTACTGTGACCCCAGGCGGCTGACACAGTCAGTAAGCTGGCCTGCATGGCTGGGCTGGAGTAGAGTTCTCTCTCAAGCAGCAACTTGTGGGGCTCCTTCCTGTTTGCCAGGCCCTGCCCTGTGCTGGCTGCCATGATCCCAAGCACCTCACCCTCTACACCTCTTGTGTAACAGCTGGGGAGCAGCAGCTCCAGCTCTGAGTCTGAGGCTGTCTCAGTATCCCAGAAAAACTCCTCCACATCCAGGGAATGCATCTGCTCCTCCGCTGCGCTCTTTGAAGCCCTGTCGTCTTCCTCCCATAAGGAAGAAGGGCTCCTCTTTTGGATTTGGCCCAGTGTAGATGGGCCAAATTTCAGAAAAGCCTCTTCCTTTTTCTGATAGTTTTGTTGGTACGCAAATTGTGGAGCACGTTTGCGTACATTTTTCTGGTAGATCATTGTGCAGACATAACCTGGCATTACAGATGCACAGGGTTAGTGAATGGGACTGAGTGGCTGCCCCTTTGTCTGGGACCCTGTTCCACTAGACCCCTTCTGAGCCCTCTGCTGCTCTTTGATGCAGGCATTTTAGCACTTGATGCCTGTCTCAGGTGCCTGCACCCCTTGGCTATGTCTACACTCCCGCCTTCTTGCACAAGTATGGCCATTCTTGGCACAAGAATCCGCAGAGCGTCCACGCTGCCCACCTGCTCTTGTGCAAGGAAATTTACAGTATGGCGTGGTAAGAGAGGGCTTCTTGCACAAGAGCTACACTCTTCTTTAACAGGTGTAAGCCCTCTTGCGCAGGAGCTTTTGCGCAAGAGGGCAGTGTGGACGCTCGGCAGGGATTTCTTGCGCAAGAAAGCCCTATGGCTAAAATGGCCATCGGAGCTTTCTTGTGCAAGAGAGCGTCCACACTGCCATGGGTGCTCTTGTGCAAAAGCACAGCTCGCACATGGCAGTGTGGACGTTTTCTTGCACAAGAAGCCGCCAGTGTAGACATAGCCCTTGTGTGAGAATGGGAAGCATGGGCTCTCTGGGTTATTTGTCTTGGGTGAGACTGACGGCCTGTGATGCGCAGGCTGTAGCCATGGGGCACGGCTCTGAGATTGTCTGTGGTGCTTCTCCTTTCAGAGTGGCCAGCTGGAGCCTCTGCTCTCACGCTTCACTGAAGAGGAGGACCTGCAGATGAAGCGGATGCTACAAAGGATGGACATCCTAGCCAAGGTTGGGAGCAGCCCAGCCTGCATTGTCATGAGGGTCTGAAGAAGTTCTCATTCCCTGTTCTCCAAGCGAGGGTGGGACGGAGTGGACCCTGGCCAAAGGATGTGGCACAAGGACCTGCGCACCTATGCTCCAGCATGGCCTCAATGACAGAAGTCTTTGGGGCGAGCATGGAATTGCTTGCCCAGCTCTGTTACCTCTCCCTGTTCAGTACTTTGCTAGGGTCCCTGGGCTCCAGGAAGTGCTCACAGTAATCGTTGGCCTTCAGGTGAGGTAGACTTACCATCTGCAGCAGCAGCAGATTTAGCATTGGCTTCCATCTGGGCAGGACTTGGTCACTGCATGTGGCCTAGCCTAAGACGTGTCTGTCCTCTTCCAGAGAGCCCTGGAACTAGAAGTGAGGCTGATGGTGGACGCTGAGCAGACCTACTTCCAGCCAGCCATCAGCCGGCTCACCCTGGAGATGCAGCGCAAGTTCAACACGGAGAAGGCTGTCATATTTAACACCTTCCAGTGCTACTTGAAGGTGAGGGTCTCTGCCTAGTGCCACCTGGAGGCCGGGGATTTAGGGCCCCAGATGCAGCAGTGACAACAGACCTCCAAGCAGTGGTGGCAGGCAGTAGGGTCGGGGTGGAGATGTCAGCTGTGGGAGGTCCGCTTGTGAGGGAGCCAGTTAGTGTCAGAAGAATCCCATGGGCATTACTCCCCTTCTCCCACTGGACAGCATGTCTGTGGAGCAAGCGACTTTTCTTGACCACACACAGCACCTGCTCCGTCTCTCTGCTGCAGGAGGCGTATGACAATGTGACGATAGACGTGGAGCTCTCTCGCCGGGAGGGCTGGCACTTCGGGGCCAAGCTGGTCCGAGGCGCGTACATGGAGCAAGAGCGGGCTCGAGCAGCCCAAGTGGGCTATGAGGATCCCATCAATCCTTCATATGAGGAGACCAGCGAGATGTATCACAGGTAGGCAGGCCAGAGCTGGGAGGGCGGGGTGAGGAGGTGACGTGCTGTGCATGTCTCTGACCACCTGTGATCTGTCCTGCAGGTGCCTGGACTACATCCTTGAGGAGCTCAGGTACAGCCAGGAAGCCAAAGTGATGGTGGCGTCGCACAACGAGGACACAGTGAAGTTCACCCTTCGCAGGTAGAAAAGCTGCTCATGGATGTGGCAGCGGGACGAGCACTGGTTGCACAGACTCTAATAGCAGTGGTGGGGTGGGGTTGCAGCAAAGCAGCTGTATGGGAGCCGAGGCTGGGGATAGCAGGTGTGGCTGCCAGCTGGGATTGAGGGGTAGCAGCCAGGGGAGCTGACACTCAACGGGCTCCCGAGCAAGGTGGTGACTCCTCACTCCCAGAAGGGTCTGGGCCTAGGGCTGAAGGGGGAAGGGCATAGGGGCCGCCAGTCCTCAGCGCAGTCCAGAATGTGCTGCCTGGGACTCTGGAGCACGCCATACAGTGCTCCAGCAGTAATTTATAGGGTAGCGGTTGCAGCTGGGATTGCCAGGTCCTGGGGCTGTTGCCTCCTTTCCTCCTGGCCCCCTCAACAGACCTGCTGGCAGCAGAACTGTGTGGGATGTTTGCACAGCATCTGGCTGCGCTAGAAGCAGTCACTGGCCATGGTTGTGGAAAGGGGCTAGGAGGTAGAGCACCTGTGCATTGCGTGGAGCTGAATTAATGGCACCTTTCTGTGCAATTCAGAGAGTAGCCCTAGAAGCACAATGGAGTTGGATCCCTCAGGTGCCTGGCCAATAGGAGATCTGCCAAGTGTCTGAAGCAGCTTACGGGAAAGGGATTTTGTTGCTTGCTTTGAAGTGATCTTTCTGGCCTGTGGGCGTAAATGAGTTAGCTCAGCCCAGCACGAAATGACAGAATCCTGCGTTCCGTGTCCAGTGTGAGTATAAATGCCAGCAGCTCTGGCAGAGCAGCTCACTACTGTGAACATGTATGAAGATGTGCTGGGCTGTAGGCTGTTCACAGAACACTGTGTGCTGGGCCGATCCATGAGCGATGGCATGCAATGGTGCCAGGAAAGAGCTGTGCCAAGCACTCTGAGATAATAGGCACGAGTTAAACGAGCTCTTCCATGCTTCTCTTGCAATCTGCTACTGCTGTGTCCTGTGGAAAGTTGTTAGTCCAGGCCTATAGGCAATAAACTTTTGGAAAAGGAGCAGAATTCCTTGGCCAGACACTGCTTTGGTGACCCTCCAGTTCATGACAGTCCGTCTAGCGTAGTGTTTTCTGCTGGGCATCTCCTAGTGTGATTCGGTGGTTGATTCCCTTACAGAATGGCAGAGCTGGGCATTCATCCCTCTGAGAACAAGGTGTACTTCGGGCAGCTGCTGGGCATGTGTGACCAGATCACCTTCCCTCTGGGTAAGTGCCTGGTGTGTCCCACTGGACAGGGTTCACTGTGCTATCGGTGGTCATAGTGAGTATAGAGTCATATGGCTTTTTTTTAAAAGCCCCTGGACAAGCTCCCACTTGTGTGACTGCTACGGATGAAGTCATGGGGTAAAACATGGTATTGTAGAGGATCAGACTTGCTGGGAGGAGAAACGGGAGGAACAAGTTGCTTTTGTCATGGCAAGAAGTTAAGAGCAGGTGCCAGAAGGCTGTGCATGAGGAGCAGGGTTTGGCAGCAGTGATCTGGAGAAGGGGGCAAGTGCTGGAGCTTGCTGAGGAAGGAACAGGTTAGTCACACTGCAGTGCTTCAGAGGGCCTGGCCAGCCCGGCAAGTGGGCAGCGAGATGGCAGGAGGGAAGCTCGTTATTGAGCAATGCAGGAGGGGACAATTAACAGCTTGTAAATCTTTTCATGTTGTGAACTGAGGACAGGGCTTATGTGCCATCATCTCATTTGGAGATCTGCTCAGTGCATGGCTATGGTCAAGTTGGACAAGATGCTACGTTCATAAGAAACAGGATGGAGAATATAATTTTAAGGCCATTATACATATCAATGGTAGACTCATCTCTAGTATTGTACTTTTCACCGAGTCTCAAAAGGATATTGTCCAGTTAGATGTGGCACAAAGACAAGTGACAATGATCAGAGGTAGGAAAAGCTCTTGAAGAGATGGAAAAAACTGGGACTAGTCTTCTTAGAAAGGAGATATGTAAGGGACAATATAGAAGTATGTAAAATCTCTGATCTAGGGAAGGGAGGTCACGTGATTGTCCTCTATCTTAGCACAAGAGCAAGGAACATCCAATGACTTTGGAAGGTGACAAATTCAAAGACTAAAATTGTATTTTTCCCCCTCTGAGAGGCAGGGGTGTGCAATAATTTTTTATGTTGGGGGGGGGGCGGAGAGGCACACCAAGATTTTCGAAAGGGCTGCATTCTTCCATGATATTAATGGAGGAGATGTGGGCTCTTGGATGGAGGTTGGGTGCAGAAGGGAGCTTAGGGTAAGGGATTGGGGTGCAGGAAAGGGTCTGGGAGGGAGTTGTGTCCTGGGGCACTGGACTGGGGTGCAGGGTTGGACTGTGACCTGGGACAGGGCACTGGGGGTGCAGAAGGGGTACAGGGTTTTGACCTTGGGCAGAGGATTCAGGAGGAGGGTCTGGGTGAGGTTATGGGTTCAGGAAGGGGGACAGAGGGTTTGTCTTATGTTGGGTAGGGGGGTAAGAGTGGGGGCGGCAGAGGGAGGAGAGAGGGGCTGGAGTGCTTACCTGGGTGACTCCTGGCCAGCAGCCCAGCAGGGTTCTCAGGCAGCTTCCCTACTTGCCCTGCCCCTGCACAGGCTGCAGGGGCCACATGCAATGGTGATTAAGAGCCTGAGGGGAGGGGGAAGGGTGCTTCGCATGCTGCACATTCTTCAAACAGGTGGCTCCCATTGCCCAGAAATTGGCCAATGGGATTGTTCTGGGGGAGGGAGCAGCCTGTGGAGCATCACTCCCTCCTCCTCGGACTCACAACTAAGAGAGAAATGGCTGTGGCAGCCACTTTTCTGAGCAGTGTGGGAAGGGTGTGGGGCAAGCAGGGAGCCTGCCAGATGTCACCCAATCCATCTGCAGGCTGGATCCGGTGGCTTGGTGGGCCAGATCTAGCCTCCAGACCATATTTTGCCCAGTCCTGGTGCAAGGAGACTGGAACTCATTGCTGCAGTGTAACATTAAGGCAAAGAACTTAGCCACATGCAAAGACCAATGGACACTTCTATGGGTAACATATAACCAGAAGAGTTAAGTTCAGTTTAAAAACTTCCCAAAAAAATACTTCAATCCTGCTTCTGGGCTGGAGCCTACTAACTACTGAAGGACTCCCCTGGGGGCAGGTGACTATCCCATCACCCCATTGTGAGGGGTCATGCACCTTGCCTGAAGTGAGGTACTGGCCTAGTGGGCCATAGCTCTTATGCAGTCTGGCAATACCTGTAGCTGTGCAGGCCAGATTGCAGGAGCTCTGATGCACTTTCATGGTGGAACTGCTGGCTGCTTTTGGCCACTAAAGCTCGGGGGACAATTGGAAGAGCTGGGTCAGGTGGTTTCCTCTCCCCTTTGCCTGTAGAAGTAGCCATGGCATCACATCACATCCTCTGCAGCGGTCTCCCCTCACGCCCTACTGTTAGAACGCAACACCCTTCTGCTGTGCATGGTGCCATGGTTACTGTAGAACTAAGTCTCCATGGGACTGTCCTCTGGGTGGATCTGGGGGGTGGCCTGCCCATAGCACTATACATAACTGCCCGGCACTGCTCCATCTTGCTTTAGATGCTGGGAGAGGGCTCTGGCTGCCTGGGCTGGTGTGGACAAGGAATCTGAGGTGCTCGTTCATGGTTCGCATGCCTATCACTAGTGCAGTGTTGTTGCTGGACTGTTAGTCTTCTGTCCTGCTGGAGTCACAGCAGTATCCATGGTGAGCTAAGGGATATTGGCCTCTTCAGCCTCCTTTAGCCTCGACACTGGCCTGTTGGGAGCTGGCTGGAAAAGATCACATTGATGTCAGTACATGGGTATTTTTGGCTGAGTGCTTCTTGAATTGGCCCTGCCCTTCCCCACCCCTGGCTTCTGGGGTCTCCCACTGCTGCATCCTGTGACACAAGCCACTTCTCTCCATCTTCCTCATGCTCAGAGGGACTCCCAGTTCTCTCCCCCACACACTTCGCATCGAGTTCTTATCTGCCCCTCGGAACTACTGCTCCATGATTCAGACCCATTCTCCATGACCTCATCTTCCTTCAGATCCCTTTGTTGGCACCTCCAGAGCACTTCCAAAATTGTCCCCTTTCCCAGCAGCAGCTTGGGCCTGTTTTGCTCTCCATTGCTCCACCTGAGGTGGTCTTTGCACATCCCTGATCAGAGCACAAAAGAGGCCGCAGTCAGACTAGTGAATGTGGTGGAGTGTGAAAGGACTGAAAAGAGATTGTTAGCTGATTACATAGGCAGCTTTCCCATTGGGCTGGGGAAGCACTGCCTTGAGGCAAGGGACATGAAAACGAGACTGCTCTCTGCAGCCATTGACTTTCCAGAGGTCTCAGAGGACTAGCTGCACTAGATGCAATTCCAAAGTCTGGCTCTGGGCGGCCGAATCCTGAGTTGGTGTGAACTGGTGTATCTCAGGAGTTGGAGGAGTGGTGTTGATTTGCCCAGGGTATCCTATAAGTTACCTTGCTTTCTTTCTCCAGGGCAAGCAGGTTATCCTGTCTGCAAATATGTTCCCTACGGCCCTGTGAATGAAGTGCTGCCATACCTGGCCAGAAGGGTCCAGGAAAACAGGGGCTTCATGAAGAGAGCCAAGCAGGAACGGAACCTCCTCTGGAAAGAGTTCAAGAGAAGAGTGATCACTGGCAGCCTCTTCTGCTATCCAAGCCACTAAACTGCCCTGCCATGGGTGGGATATAGAACTACTGTGATGCTGCAGCACATGTTCCAGACCAGCAGACCTGGTGGCTTTTAATAGAACTGCTGCTGTTTTCTCAGTTAATCTTTTCCACCAACCTCCATCCTCCATGCAGAGGCCTTCTCCCTTGATGAAGACATTGTCTTGTGCATTTCTGTCTGACCCACACCAGTAATCCTCCAGTAAACACCTCCTGCATGCCCATGTCACTGCCCCTGCTGTGGTGTTTGTTCAGCACCAGACTTTTCTTCTGGTTGTCCTAGGATATCATTACTCTCAGGGATTTAATCTGCCTGCAGAATGGCCCCTGGATAAAGGCAGGCTTTGGGGGGCGAGCAGTAGGACTCGCAATCACATCATTGCAAACCATAGCCACTAGCTTGTGCCTCCAGCTTCCTGGTGCTGGCAGGATCACACTCCTGGCGGCTGGGAGAACGAATGGCAAGGGCCAGGGATCAAAGGTTGTCATCAGAAAGTAGTTGTAGTTGGAGAACCCTTGGCACCCCTGCTCCCTGCAGCATGGTGAGGAGGGTGAGAGCTGGGAGTTCAATGCCTTCACAGGGTTAGGCCTTCGTGTGGGGCATGTCCCGGGTGTAGCTAGGGAAATGGAGGCACAGAACAACTACCAGATCTGTCCAAGGTAACAAAAGAAGGAAGTCTGGTTGAGGCAAGAATGGTTCTAAGGCCAGTGCCTTCATCACCCCTTTTTCCTGGGCTGGGGATTAAGTGTTGGAGTTGCTCTGTGAGGGGCGAGACAGGGATGGTAAATTGTCTGATACACAGACTTGAAGAGCTTGAGCTGGATTTCCCTCAGGCTGGGCCACGGCTCCCTCCAGCTATTCTGAGGCGAAGCAGTGCCAGAGCAGTCCTGGCTCTTTCAGGAAGCTGAACTCCAGGACATGACACCTGCAAAAATACCACCATGCCTACACTAGGCAAAACTTGTGGACCTTGTACTTGGTGCTGGTCACTGGAGCCCAGGGGCTTGCCGAGCTGATGGAATGTGTATGTAGGGGCAAAGTTAGGTGAGCAACAATAGCCAGGGGAGTGATGCCTCTCTAAGTTGCTGTTTAACCTATTGGAAGCTGTGAACAGTCTGTACAGTGGGAGCCAAAACAAATGGCCTTACTCCCCTGGCCTTTGGCTGTGTACAGTTTGTACATCAATCTGTGATACTTCCCTTGGCCTGCAACCTAATGAGGAAGAGTGGGGCACTGACTGCATCACAAGGGAGAAGCACCTTTCCCTGGAAAGATTAAATTGGTGGAGGGGAGTGGTTCAAGGAGAGGAGGGGGAATGGGCTGTTACAACAGGATTGTGGGTTTTGGACATGGTCCAGGAGCAGCTGTCTGCACTGCTCAATTTTTTCTTGGATTTGTAGCTGGCTGCAGTGATAGTGGGTTTGGGGGAAAAAGAGTATTAAATCTACCAGTGTTCCTGGCTCAGTGTCATTGTTGGTTGTGCAGGTGAGTCTGGGCCATAGGGGAGAAGGAGTCACTCCTCAGTTTGCTCAGGACAAGCTTTGAGCAGTCCTGGCTGGGACTAGCAGTCACATTTGATGAGCAAGCATTGTTACATACCTCTTAGCAATCCACTCCAAACCTTACTTGTGGTCCCCTTCTGCCTTCATCTGCCAAAAAGAGAGTAGCTCAGAGGACGGGATAATATGTAGGCTGCTTTCCTTTCTGGGGGACCAGAGTCCTGTGCAACTGAAAGGTGTGTAGCAGGAAGGCACTAAGCATTCAAGCTGCTGTTCTGCATCTTCTTGAACTAGTGCAGCACATACAGTCAGCCAACCCCCTTCAAAATGGGTAGTTGTGAGGCCTATTGCCACTGCTTGCACCTGCACCTGGGGCATACATGATCCCACAACTACAGATAGGATGTCTGATCTTCCCTGCTGCAGGCCGGAGAATTCTAAGGTGCACCTGTTTGGAACATGCACAGGAAACTACCTGCAGGCCTCCAGCATGCACTGGCTAGCTGAAGTGCTGCCAGGCAGGGTGTAAAACAAATTAATGTGGAAACAGTTTCCTAGTTCTTTAGGCTCCTCCCTTTCACGCAAGGGAATCTTTAAGCAGCTTTTTTTCATTAAAAGATCAGGCGTATGCACAGCTGCCTTTGACAATGCCTAAGGGAAGGGTTCTGGCACTTGATTATCCTGCTGCAGGCTTTGGGTAGCCCCCCCTGCCTGAAGGATATTCAGATAGTCCTGCTGCAATGTCTAGGAATGCCACTTTCAATCATTCCCCCTCACGCTCTCTGCCATTAACTCATCTCTTATGCCTCCCCCCCACAGTCTTCAAACTAGGTCCATCTTCCCACACACACCCACAGTAGTTTTCACCCTGAAGATGAGGCCCATTTAAATCTCTACCATGTGGTTTCCCATTGTCAAGGGCTCACCCACAATGCTGTCTAATGTGGCTGGCTCAGGATGTCTCAGTGTGGTAGCTGTGTGGGTCCCAGGATGTTAGAGACAAGATGGAGGCAATAACACTTTCATTGGACCAACTTTTATTGGTGGTAGACTAGCACGAAAGCTTATGTCTCGGGGTGTTAGCATGTGTCTCATGATCTGTGATGAATCCCTGATGCGCCAGCTCCAGGAATCCAATGAATGTGGGACGGTCTCTGCTGGTCTTTAAAACAAGGGCCAGTGTCTAGCTATGTTGTGTGTGGAGAAAAGCGGAAACTTGGCTTTTAAAGGCTGGGTTAGAAACATGGCTTCTAAAGGCTCCCAAAGGTTAATGGACAGACCTGATCTTTCTTTACAAATTGCAGGATTTTGAAGGGCCTGATTTGTAATTCATGATTTGGAACCCTGGGGGTTCACAGTCTATCAGCAGGTAGTATACAAAAGTTTTTTTGTAAAATAATATTTTCCAAAGTGTCCAACTGTGACCTTTTGAAACACATTCCAGGTGAAAGTACTTGCTGAATTTCACCCAGCTTAGGGCATATATTATGTATCCCTCTCCCCACTTAACTTTTTGGAGCACATTAACTATTCACATTCATTTGCCCCTCCAGCAGTGTTCCCTCTAAGCTGTGTGGCAGCACAGCTTCACAGGTGATTAATTAGTCCCACCCAGTCAGAGTCTCAGGGCAGCTTAGAGCAGTGTTTCTCAGCCCATGGTATGAGTACTCTTAGGGGTACTTGAGAGAAGTCTGGGGTGTACATCAACACAACTGGAATTTGGAGAACTAAATTTTTGTTTTAAGTTTTACAACGTTTTGTTACTTTTTACACCCAAAAATTTCATTGCTCGCCTGGCTACGATTAAGTTGTATAAACAAATGTGTTGTAATGTTAGAAAAAAAAAATTGTCTGAAAACTGTAGGTACTGGGGGTACTTATAATTTTTTTTTTAAAAGGGGTACTTTATTAAAAAAAAAGGTTGAGAAACACTGGCTTAGAGGGAACAAGCCTGTAGTGGCTACTGCTATAGCAAACTAGCCACACTCAACCTGCCAAGTAACTACATATGGCTAGTGGCTAGCGAGTTGGACACCACAGATCTAGATGGTGCTATTCACTCAGTAATCCAGGGTTTAAACATAGTTTAATGTAGCCAAATGCAAAGACATCCATCTAAGAACTGGGCACATAGCTCTTCATCCTGTTAGTGTGATCTGTCTCCTGGAAAGCAGAGAGAAATGTTCAGTGGAAACACTAAACGTGCTCTGAATGCAATGCAGTGGATAGGAAGCCCATTGTGACCCTCAGATGTTAAGCAGAGGAACATCAAGGAGGAATAAGGAAATGAGATTCTGTACATGATGTGAGCAACAGTATTATAAGGTAATAAATCCAGATAATGTTTCCATCAATAATTAAGCCACTGCTAATTCTGTGTAAAAATTGTTAAAAGCATACTAAGGCTGCACAATGAAATGCTAAAGAGGCAGGAAATATGCAGGCAGCCTTAATTTCACCCTCTGATGTGTGCACTGTGATTGTTTAATATGATCACATACATTGTTCCTGCAGAATCCCTGCCTGTTCAGTGTACAGGATGGACTGGAAGTTGAATGAATGAGACAGCTGAACGACATTTATTTTTATCCTCTGGCAGGAGCCCTGCCCTTCCACTGTGCTGTATGCCTGGTGAGGCTGAACTTGTCCAATATCGTACACTGGAAGTATAGGCAAGATGCCTCTCATGTCTGATTCCTTTGTGACATGAAACAAGGATAAGTAGGCATCCCCTGTTTTTTGTCCACACTGTGTAGCCTTGCGCCAGCCCCAGAACTGGGTATCTCAGAAATACTCAGGGGCTGCGTCTAGACTGGCATGATTTTGCGCAAAAGCAGCCGCTTTTGCGCAAAAACTTGCCAGCTGTCTACACTGGCCGCTTGAATTTGCGCAAGAACACTGACGTTCTAATGTAAGAAATCAGTGCTCCTTGCGCAAATACTTTGACGCTCCCGTTCAGGCAAAAGTCCTTTTGCACAAAAGGGCCAGTGTAGACAGCTCAGATTTGTTTTGCGCAAAAAAGCCCCGATCGCGAAAATGGCGATCGGGGCTTTCTTGCGCAAAACCGCATCTAGATTGGCACGGCCGCTTTTGCACAAAAAGTGCTTTTGCGCAAAATCGTCCGTGCCAGTCTAGACACTCTTTTCCACAAATGCTTTTAACAGAAAAACTTTTCCGTTAAAAGCATTTGCGCAAAATCATGCTGGTCTAGATGTAGCCAGGTTGCTCCCAGTTCTAAAGAATCAGTTACTTACCTCATACTTTAGCTCTCATACCAAAGACAAAGACAGTGCTGCTTGTTAATCCTAAATAAACTATCTGAAGATGTATTAACTGGGGAAAAGAAATGAGAGTTTTTTACTAGGTTAAAGTAGGTAAACACACACAAGTTACAATCTAACTATCCAAAGGTAATAGACGTTTCTATAATAAGCAAGCTTTATATGTCTGTTGGCCAGAAGTTGGGGATGGATCATTTGATTGCCTGTTCTGTTCATTTCCTCTAACGCGCCTGGTGTTGGCCACTGTAGGAAGACAAGATATTTAGCTAGAAGCACCTTTGGTCTGACCCAGTCTGCTTGTTCATATGTTCTTATATGGTAGTTGAAAACCTGTGCTGAAACAGACCTTATGACCATAATTTTCAGTTTAAATAGATCATTCACACACCAGCATGCCTTCCAGAATGATACTCTGATTCCCTAGCTTTTATGTGAGATATCACATGACATCTTTGGTGAACTAGAATGTACCTGCTTGCCCCAGGATACCTCTGTATTCTTGCCCCTTGGTGCTCCTTGTCAGGTGGCACTGTAGTTAGTCAAGGGTTCCTGATAGATTCTTGACAGGTGGTCTGCCCCAACAGTGATGATAAACTTTTAGCTGCATGCGTGCATGTGCTCTCCTATCTATCATTTTAACCAAGCACAGTTTGTCAAGACGACAGTCTCCGAGAGAGCCCCGAGAGACCACAAATCAGATAAGGGTCAAAAACACCCAGCCAGATTTATTGCCAAGTGAGGTACAATAATCATTGTCAGAAAACAAACTCACCATTGAACCACTACAGATATGTACCCGTGACAATGGATTTGCTCAGTTAATACTATGGATCCAGCATTGCCCCCTCAGCTAGACAAAGATCATCCTTTGGGGTGCACTTTTATACACAGGTACAAACAAGTTACACATCATTCCTGACATATCAGGTTGCCAGGCTCTGTTACCTAGTTACCACCCCTTACCTCACACAAGGGGGGATTCAATTACTATCTATCATACTGTCATTTTAGACCCTCTCCTGCACCTGGGTCGGTATGCTCTTGTTATGTGTGTGGGGGGCGGGGGCTGGGTTGGTACCAAGATGTTTCCTAATGAGGTGTTCTGTTACAACCCCTCTGGAATGTGCTGATGGCCTGTGCCTAGTATCTCTTAGGTCTGAGTGTTTTTGTAGTATCAGCCTTGTTCTTGCCAACTTCTGTGAGCAGGGCCTGCCTCTTGCTCACAGCTTAACTCTGCTTTATATTAGCAAAGTCTTGAACATTGCTGTCGAGGATTCAGACCTCAGAC
The DNA here is from genome assembly GCA_032595735.1 of Pelochelys cantorii. Taxonomy (NCBI): domain Eukaryota; kingdom Metazoa; phylum Chordata; order Testudines; family Trionychidae; genus Pelochelys; species Pelochelys cantorii. The sequence continues at coordinate 11,610,123 of CM064342.1, read as the reverse complement.
CTGGCCTGTGATATGTGGGCTTATGTTTCAGACCTGTATCTGATTACAGGAGCTAAGAAGTGCCTGCACCTTGAAGCAGGAGGGCTGAGCGCGCTGATCCATTTGTACATCGCAACTAGTAGGTAAATGTGGACTCTCTACAGGCAACAGTGAGCCTTTGAGTGACCCTTACTAGCTAGCTCTGTAGGCTTCTGTGCATGCTGAGACAGGAGTATCAGCTTTGCAGCATCCTGCAGCTCTGCAACATAGCCACCAGGGGGAGGCAATGCTACATTCGTGTTAGACAAATCTTCGGCATCCTTCATGCCTGTTAGCAGTGAGCTGGGGCCATGGTGTGGTGGGCTGTGCTAACCCCAGAGCTGCCTGGTGGGCCCAAGTCTTCTTTACTGGGAAACTGCCCCCAGCCCCACCTTCCTCCATCAACATAAGCTTGCTGGCAGCACTGGCACATTGTGCACCCCTCCCCACAGGGCAGTGGGCAGGCAGCTGCATTGTTGGGAGAGATGGCACCTCTGCTAGTTCTCCCACCCAAGCTCTTGGGCCTGGCCTGGGAGGGGTGTGTTTGTGTTTTAGTCCTGAGAGTGAGGACCCACACCAGAGGTTGGCACATTGCATGAGGAGAACAGGCTGGGGATGAGGATTGGTCCTTGCTGGATCAACATAGGCACACTCGCTCAGACATGAATTCAAGTCTTCACCCCAGCCACCATCCAGCCCTCTCCTCTTCAACACACAATCTCCAGTGGCTTCTCCAAACCTTCAGCAATTAGTCAATGTTGTCTGCCAGGGATTAGCTGGTGGTTTAGCCAGTGTGCTGTACAGAGGACTAGGGATGTAAATGGATAACTTAACCAGCAAGCCTCACCCTTACCAGGTGATGCTTACTGGGTACCAGTTAATTGGTACTCAGCAGTAGCCCTGTGGGGGCCGGAAGCCAGTCTCTTGCATGGGGGGCCAGGAACAGAGGCAGACCTCCCACACTTGAGGCTGCCGGCTCCTGCTGCCGGCAGCTCCACACGTGGGAGAGCTGGCAGTGGCAACCAGCAGCCCCAAGCATGAGCAGGGAGAAGCAGCTAGCAGCCCCAAACAGTGGGGAGGGGAGGCAGCCAGCAGTCCCAAGCATGGATGGGCCTGGAGCAGAAGCCAGCCCTCCCACATTCACACAGCTGCACAGTCCTGCGAGAGGCTCAGGCCTGTGGGGTCTACTACTCTGCTTGAATTAGACAGTGTGTTATCTCCATGCAGCCCCAATGTATGCAGAAGGCTGCTGGGGAGAGATGCAGCTGGTTGAGCCTAGCCTTGAGCCCTACGAAACCAAAGTAGGAATTAACCTGCCTCTTCATGGACAGAGCTACTGGGCAGTGGACCCAGGGGAGCCGTGTTCATGGCCTAGCGCTGATGTGATGGGCAACTAGGGGGAGCCTGGCCAATAACAGCTTCTCTGTGAAACAGGACTCCCAGGAGGTGCCTGTTGCTGCCTTCTGTTGCCAGCTTGGTCAGCATGCCCAATGGGCGCAGGAAAAGATAGTGGTGCATTATAACTGGATATAAATGTTGCCCGGGCCCCATTCTCCCATTGCAAAATTAGGGAGATCTAGTTAGACAAGAAGGGGCAGGAGGAGAGTCACAAAGAGAAAAGAAAGGCAAACTCCAAAGCGCGCTTGCCAAGGAGCCCAGCTCTAGATAATAGTAAGAAAGGACATTTCTTGGCTAAGATCCCAGGAAATGAGACTCCCTGGATGCCATATTCATAGAGACTAAGGACCCAGTAAACGCTGGGTCAAAATGAATACAGCCAGCCATGGCCCAAGGGAGTTTGCTTTCCATGTCAGAAAATACAGTGATCCAAAAATAAAACTTCCCAACTGCAGAGTAGCTGCCTTTTGCTGGCAGCAAGACACTGCCTGAGAAATCAGCACCAGTACGGCCAGCCACTAGCCCTGGAAGAGCTGGGGATGCCGGCTGGCAAGGAGACATGAAGCAAACATGGAAGTAGGAATGAGAGGAGCATGATTCTGCTACTCCAAAAGTCAGTGAAAAGCCCTGTTGTCTTTAATGGCAGCCTCCAGCCCTGCATGCCCAGCGCAGTAGGAGGAGGGCAGGAAATGCAAGCAGCCCCCTGAAAAGGGCTCCAAAGCAATCCCTTTGCATGATGGGAACACAATGGGGAAGGAGCAGCCATTCCATAAGGGGCTGCTCACAGAACGAGCAATAATGAAAACTCTACTGGACACAGGATAGTGAAAAGCCAGTCACATGCAGGATCAGGTAAGGTCATCAGGGAAACAAGTTCACTCCCCTCTTGCTGAGCAGAAGCAACAATCAAGAATTAGGGCCCTGCTGGACAGCTTCCCATTGGATCAGAAATCTGAGACGAAGTGGGTCCAGACACATTCTTAGGGTAACTTGTTTATTTAATGCTATAGACACCAATCCTGGGACAGAGATGGTCACAGATGATTCACAGCCAATCCTTTCTTTCATGAACTTAAGTCTAACTTCAGTGGCCAGTTCCCAGAAAGACGATCTGCTTCCAGAAGACACTCTTAACCAGAAGGATTAAAGCAGAGTGTGCACTTCCTTGCAACCTGCCACAGCTCCCAAAACACACAACAGTCATACAACATTTCTTCAACATCTGATCAGCGCTCCCATGCTGGAAGAAAGAATGTGTAAGATAGTGTGCAACAGTACTCCAGCAAACCCCTCTATTACAGCCCCCAAGAGAATGGGGAATAAGAAGGGGAGGGAGCAACATGGATGTTATAAGAGCAGAGACAAAACTGGACCACCTTCTAAAATGTAGCCCTGGAGTACAGACAGGGTTGGACAGTCAGGAAGCAACAAGAACTGGCCAGCAGAGCGGCGCAATCAGGCATGAGCTTACTTAGGCACGGTCTATTGCTCATTTTAAAATCCTTGATCATTTGGCACAGGCTCAGAATGAAGGAAGCACAGCACAGACTTCCTTTCAGGGATAGCATTGACACTGAACTCTGCGCTTATCGTTAGATGTAAATGTTGCCTGGGCCCCATTCTCTTGATGGGGCAGTGGAGGCCTGGTGCTAAACCCTCCAGGTGGAGGGTGATGGAGTGAGAGCAGGGGGTGGGAGCCTCTGGGCACAGGATTCAATGTGTGTGGGCGGGAGAGGGGGACTCAGGGCAGGGAGTGAGAGTTCGGGGGGGAGGGAGGAGGAAGAGGTGTAGAACTCAGGGCAGGGGGATGAGAGGGGGAGCTTACCAGGGCATCTCATGGCAGCAAGGCTGGTATCGGGTTCTCCCAGGGACCGGGGCTGCACTCCCCAGCAGGCATCTCTTCCCAGGGGGCCATGACTAGAAGCCCAACCCAGCCTCCAGCTTGTCTAGTGGGGGCTCCACGGGCTGATCCTGGCCTCCAGCTGCCCCTCACCCTGCAGCTGGTCCAAGGGGGTGAGCCCCACAGCTGGTTTGGGGTGTGTGTGAGAGGCTCTGGGGGGCCAGCTCTGGCCTCCAGCTGCCACCCCGGCCCTGTAGCTGGTGCAGGAGGGGGCAAGGATTCCAGTGCCTCCTGCCCTTGGCCCTGCAGCTGGTTGGAGGGTGAGGCCTCCAGTGATCCATCCCCCCCAACATGTAGTTGGTCCAAAGGGACGAGGCCGGTGGGTGGTGAGTATGGGGGGCTCCTCCCCTCTGGCACTGTTTGGGGTAGGGGGGCCACTTATCTGCTCTAGTGGAGCCCTGACAGCAGAGGGGCACTCTGCTGCGGGTGTGCCTGCCCCCCATGGTCATTGGATAGTGTCCCCCATTCTTGCTGCCCCCAAAAGTATTGTGTCCCTCCTCTCTGCCCCTCCCTTTCCACATTCCCGTTCCCAGCATTTCCCACTTTCCTAGCACAACCAAACTCTTTTCTTTAAGTTAGGGTAAGAGAAAGCTGCACACCAAATTTGGTGCCCCTAGCTCTTACCATTTAGGAAGAAACTTGAACAGACTCACACACAGACAGATGCATAAACTGTCTAAAATATATAGAGAGAGATTTGTTCTTCGTGTAGGTACTTACAGAGTGTGACCAATGGTTTGTTGACATGGTGTTTTAGTTCACACCAGAGGGTTTTAAATTTTAACATGTGACTCACTAGCTGGCCTTTCTGGCCCCTGTTAGCAAGCTCTGAAGTTCCCCCAAGGGCACATTAATACAGACCTACAACAATCCTACATTAACGTGCACTGGGGACCTTTTGATGCACACCGGCAGAGTCCACACAGGCCAGTTAATATGCAACAGGCTAGTGCTAACTAAAATTTGCACCCTCTGACACAAATTAAAGCACAGTATAAATATGTCCAAGCCATATCTTAACTCTTTCTTTGTTAACCTAAATAGTTTGAGTTCCCAGAGTCTATCACTGTACAGCAGGTTTTCTAACCCTTTGATCATTCTCATGGCTCTTCTCTGAATCCTCTCCAATTTATTAACCTTCTTCTTAAGAACATAAGAATGGCCAGACTGGGTTAGACCAAAGGTCCATCTAGCCCAGTATCCTGTCTGCCAACAATGGCCAATGCCAGATATCACAGAGGGAATGAACAGAACAGGTAATCATCAAATGATCCACCCCTGTCGCCCATTCCCAGCTTCTGACAGAGGCTAGGGACACCATTCCTACCCGTCCTGGCTAATAGCCATTGTTGCACCTATCCTTCATGAATCTATCTAGTTCCTTTTTGAATTCTATTCAAGTCCTGGTCTTCACAATGTTCTCTGGCAAGGAGTTCCACAAGTTGACTGTGCATTGTATGAAGAAATTCTTCCTTTTTTTTTTTAACCTGCGACCTGTTAATTTCATTTGCTGACCCCTAATTTTTGTGTTATGGGAGCAAGTAAATAAATTTCCTTATTTACTTTCTCCACACCAGTCATGATTTTATAAACCTATATCATATCTCCCCTTAGTCTCCTTTTTTCTAAGCTGAAAACGCCTAACATTTTGTTTGCTTTTTTGACTGCTGCTGCACATTGAGTGGATGTTTTCAGAGAACTATCCACAACAACTCTAAGATCTCTCTCTTGAGTGGTAATAGCTAATTTAGTCCCCATCACATTGTATGAATAATTGGGATTATGTTTTCCAATATGCATTACTTTTCATTTATCAACTTTTAACATTTATCTCCCATTTTGTTGCCCGGTTTTGCAAGAGTTCCTTGAACTATGGGCATCAGAACGGACAGTTTTCCAGCAGCAGTCACACCAGTGTTAAATATAGAGGTAAAATAACCTCTCTGCTCCTCCTTGAAATTCCCATTTATACACCCAAAGATTGCATTAGCGCTTTTGGATACATACAGCATTGGCCTGTGAGCTCATGTTCAGTTAATTATCACTACAACTCCAAATCTTTTTCAGACTCACTGCTTTCCAGGAGAAGTCCCCCATCCTTTAAGTATGGCTTGCATTCTTTGTTCCAGATGTGTATCTTTACATTTGGATTAATTAAAATGCATATTGTTTGCTTACACCCATCTTACCAAGCTATCCACATTGGGTATGTTCTCTTTCTTATTTACCATTCCCCTTATCTTTGTGTCATCTGCAAACATCAGTTATGATTTTATGTTTTTTCTAGGTCATTGATAAAAATGTTAAACAGTGTAGGTGCAAGAACTGAATCCTGAAGGACGCAATAGAAATACACCTGCTTGGTAATGATTCCTCATTTACAATTACACCCTGAGACCGTCAATTTTTAATCCATGTATGCCATGTTAATTTTGTATTGTTCTAGGTGTTTTAATCAAAATGTTGTGCAATATCTAGTCAAATCCCTTACAGAGATTTAAGTATATTAGGTGAATATTATTGCCTTTATCAACAAATTTATCATTTACTTCTGTCAAAGCTGTTCCCCACTCAGGCATTTCAAGTACAGAAGGTGGGAGCCTGCAAGAGATCTTAAAAATACTTTGCATCTAGGCTTCTATTTTTAAAAAACTTTCCAAGGTCACAGATTCCCTGACCTTGGGTGGTCTGATGCTACCACCAAGTGAAAAAAATACCCTTTTGAACCCCAGAACCATGTTTCTCAAACTGTGGGTCCCGACCCCTCGGGGGGTCACAAGCAACTTAGAGGGGGGTCGCGGTATCACAAAGTTTGAGAACCCCTGCCCAGAAGATTCACCCGGGAACTTCTTCCAGAAGCTCTTTTACCACAAGAGAACTTGGAAAAAAAAAAACCCTGTAATCTCTGATTGCAACCTCTCAGTCTTAGGCATGCATATACACATCTCCTGTTACCTTCCAGGACCCAAGGATCAAATCATAGTCTTAAAAATGTGATTTTATTAACAAAACAAAACAATATCCTTGGTAAAGCAAACTTGGTTACTAAGTCTTATAAAGCAACTGAGAAAAAATAGATTAAAGCACAGAGAATTGCTTCCCTGGGATTCAGTTTTAGTTACAGCCTATGGACTTAGCAAAGGAGTTTAACTAAAGGACAAAACCAAGAAAATAACCTGATTGTGTCTAATTAAACATTCCCTATCTATTCATATATCTATACTTCCAAGGTCCAGTCCAGTTCTAGGCACAGCTCTATTCACACAGCTAAATAACAAAGTTGGAGTTTGTAGTAGAAGTTTGCTACCTACTTATTTTCACAAATACAACCACAGTGAGCTTGGAAAATAACTTGGTTACTACATTCTATATTTACTCGATGACAAACATCCAGAGTCAGATTCTGGCCCAAATGAAGTCAATGTGAGTTTAAGCAAGTCAAGATTTCACCACAAGTCTCCAAGCTCAGCATGACCCAATATTCTTTAGAAACATCCACATGTCACTGGGGACACTGACTATTCTGCCTATAACGGCAGCTGTTGGGGGTGTTCTTTTTCCTCCCTTGCTTGCCTGAAAAACTGCTTCTGCACTATAATGATTAAGTTCTGGTTGGCCATGTCAGACCTAGGAAAAAAGATAAGTTTGAACATGTGTTAAGCTAACACGTATTAAAACTCTAACACCATAGATAGACAAGGCAAACTTTACTGTTAGCACTATAGCCGGTCAAGGGAACCCCCTGTTTAATCTATACTAAGATTTGCACGGGTACTTGAAAACTCACTTTTTTTCTCCCTAGGGAAGACAAAATTCATTACTCTGAAGGCCAGAAGGAATCATGATGATTGTCTAGTCTGACCTGTATAGGAGCAGCACAAGCCAGAGAATCTCACCCAATAAATTTTGCATTAAACCAGGGGTTCTCAAACTTTGTGATACTGCAACCCCCTAAAATGCTCAATGAATTTGTGTGACTCCACCCTCACTGCTCCACAAGTAAAGCTAATCATTTTATTGGGATTAGGATTGGACAAGAAATAAATATGCCAATAACTTTTGATAACTAAATTTATATTGGAAATAGACAAAAAAAATCAAATTTGGAATCATATTGTTTAATGTGAAGGATGAGCTTGTTTATTGTTGCATAATTTTTTAAACCTGGGTTTCATTGTCGAGATAGCCACTCTCATTTCTCGTTCCACATTTACTTTTGATCGATATTTGCTTTTTATAGCAGCAACTGCAGAAAACCCTGACTCGCACAAATAAGATGTTGCAAACAGGATCAGTATGTTCATAGCCAGGGCTCAACAATTTAGGTAATCTACTCGCCACAGGCGAGTAGTGTATAGGCTGGCACGGCACCGCAGCGCTATCAGCACATGCGCAGCGCGGTCTGCGCATGCACAGCATACTGAACCTCGCGGCTGGTGAGCGGGGCTCGCCGCGGCTTGGCGAGCCCTGTTCATAGCCTTCTCGCTTAATTCTTTGTACTCATTTTGCACACTGATCCAAAATTCAGAGAGACATTGTTGAGAATTTTATTTTTAAAGCAGTGTCAGAAGAGATATCAATGATTTGCTCCTCCCCAGGAGGCATAAGGGATCTGTCGAAAAAGGCTTTCTTTCTCGACAGATCCCCTCTAAACTGCCTCTTTTTGCCAACAAAGTGCTGAGTCGGCAATAATGGTGGCCATTTTTATGCAAATTAAGCACGGGATATTTAAATCCCCACTTCATTTGCAATGTCAACCTGCCTAATCTGCATCCCTCTGCCGACAGAGGGATGCAGTCTAGACATACCCTAAGGGTGTGTCTAGACTACAGGGTTTTGTCGACAAAAGTGGACTTTTGTCGACAAAACTATACCTGCATCTACACTACCACCGAGTTCTGTCGACATAATGTTGACAGAAACTCGGCAGTTTTGTCGACGGTGGTAAACCTCATTCTACGAGGAATAACGCTTTTTGTCGACAGAGTTCTGTCAACAGAAGGCGTTATTGCATCTACACTGTCCTTTGCGTCTACACTCTCATGTCGACAAAGTGGCTTGCTTTGTTGACAGAACTGGAGGTAGTTTAGACGCTCTTTGTCAACAGTATCTGTCGACAAAGCCTCTGTTGACACAAGCATGTAGTCTAGACGTTCCCTAAGTGCCTACGTGAGGAACAAACATTTAATAACAGGCTCTTTAAACTAGCTGAGGAAGTTATAACATGACCCAATAACTGGCAGCTGACTTTAGACTCATTCAGACTGAAAATAAGGCATACATTTTTAAAGGTGAAAGTAATTAACCATTGGGACAACTTACCAAGGTTTAGTGGATTCCTCATCACTATTTCGAAATTCAGATTGGCTATATTCTTAAAAGGTCTGTATCTATCTCTCACTTACACACACACACACACACACACACACACTTTATGAAAATTGGCTTCTAAATATGAATATGCATAACCCTAAAATGCTTTAGACAATATACCTCATGTAAATATCAATTTTTAAAATTACAATCTGCTGAATCTGTATATCTTATTTTTGTACATTTATCATTCTTGTATGTGAAGTTAGAAATATGAAGTGGATATCTGTTTATAATTCTAAATGTGCCAATGGGGGCCATTACTGATGCTCCAGAAAATTAATAGTTCAGTGATCAAGCCAATCACCTGTGAATGATTTTATTCTTCCTGGAAACCCAGATGGGCCACCTGATGTTGAATCCCATTTTGGAATTTGTACTTTTCCACTCAAGATGAGAAATGTTTGAACTAAACACAAAGAATTCCCACATTGGGCAAAAGGAATATGGCGGGGGCAGGAACCAAACAATAAGTGCAGTTGCAAGATGCAGAAGACCCTCCCCAGCTTATCACCTAAGATGCCTGCTGGATACATGTAAGACTGAACAGAGGGAAGGATGGGTCCTAAACTAGGAGACTGCTTAGCTTGCAGAAAAGATGTTTAGAACAATTGCTTAGAGTAAGAACTTTCATGAAACAAGTTTCTTAGTGAATTAGGATGTTGGCATTTTTTATTTTAACTTAGTATGTACTTTGATCTGTTTTCACTTGCAACCACCTAAATCCTACTTTTTGTACTTAATAAAATACTTTTATCATCAAACCCAGTATAAATAATTGTTACCTGGTGGGAGTAACCTCTGTGCATATTGCTCTTTCACTGATAAAGTGGGCTGAGCTTAGGAGCTTTCTGTGTAAAACTTTTACACAGGATAAGATGGATTTATTTGGGGTCTTGGGGAGCAACTGGGGTGAGGGGAGGGTGGGAGACATGGCAGCAGAGGGGAAAAGGGAGAAGTTTTTAAAATATTTATATTTGTCAATAACTTGGGTGCCAAAGTGGTCCAGAGTGGAACAAACACACATCAATACCGGTGCACAAGCCAAAACTCACTCCGCTCATGGATGGAAAATATTAGAGGAAACACTTGCAGAGCCCTTGGTTCATTATCTGTATTGCTCTGTGCCTTGGCTGGGGGATACCAGAACTTCTGGAACAGCAGCACAGGGTGGTGGGGAGTCCCAGAGGGCGGGAAAGTGGGCGTCAGAAGCTGGATCAGAGCACTGGAGAACTTCCCTAACTGGATTTCTGTGATCCAACCCCTCATGATCGGCTCTAGGAATGACTGGCCTGCACTAGAGAGGCGGTCAGACTGGGTCAAAAGATCCTTTCTACCTTTGGAAACTCTGAGCTTCTTTGATCTCTCGCCGCAAGGCAGATTTCCACCCAGGCTCCTGGCATTCATATAGCTCTGTTCTGAGCTCTTTCCAGCTTTTCGACATCTGTTTCTGAAGTGTGGACCGGAGAACTGAACTATGCTTCCCGGCTTACACATCCAAGGAGGGGATGTTTGTCCTTTCAGCTACAGCACCACAATGGGGGCTCCCCTACCCTGCTCTTTAGTCATTTCCAGAGCGTTTGCTTTCCAGGTCCCTCTTGGTATGGCTTAGCTTTGATGCTGAGGCAGACGGAACTTCCTGCGATTCTGTTTCAGAGAGATGCAGTTAATTTACTCATTTGCACGTTGTCTTGCGCTCCTCCCACTTTCTGCTGTGGGCAGCGACCTCACAATTCTGTTCCCGGGGTTCAAGCATTTGCAGCGCACCGTGACTAGTCCCGTCGCATACAAAGCACCTCGTCCCTCTTTCTGAGCCCGACCCCCTCCCCGGGCTCCCGGCTACGCTCGGGTCCAGCTCCCTCGCCTTCCCACCCCCGCAGCTACCCGCACAGGCTGCCTCTGCTCAGTCTAGCGCTCTCTCTCCTCCCCAGGGCTGCAGCGAGACCTTCTCCTCCGCAGAAACTGACCGGTGTACGCTACACCGGCAGTTTCCCGGTGTCTCTCCCCGGCAGCTTCGAACATGGGCTGCAAAGTGCCTCGCCCGTCTCTGGGTCACTCTGCAAGGCATTTGACCCCGGGGCACCCCCCCCCCCCCCCGCACAACAGCGAGGGCTGCCTAGGGAGCGGGGGCCACGGGGCAGCCCGCTCCTGCCCAGCGACCCCACAATCACGTCAGGGGGGGCACGTTCCCCGCGCCCCAGGGAAGGGGACAGGGCCGCGGCGCTGCAGCCTGGCCGGCGGGGGGGGGGCGGGAGGCGGCGGCTCCGCGTCCCCCAGCGCCTGGCCCGGGATCAGGGGAACCAATGTGGAATTTCCTGGCTGGCCGGGCGCCCTCCCGCTGCTGCCGAGAGGGGCGCGGAGGAGGCGGCGGCGGCGGCGGGGCAGCTCGGCGCTCGCACGCAGCTTCCGGCTGGGACCCCGCAGGCAGCCGCCGCCGGGGAGCCAGGGGCTGCGGCTCTCGGGCCGGAGAGCGGACCGCGCTGCCCTGCACGGGACCCGCTGCGAGCGCGCGAGACGCCGATGGAGGCGCCCGGGGGCCCGGCAGCCGGGCGGCGGCGGCTGCTGCTGCTGCTGCTGCTGAGCTGGGGAGCTGCCCAGGAGCTGAGTCCCGGCGGGAGGAACGTGTGCAGAGCGCCCGGGTAGGAGCCGCCGCGGGACCCCGCCGCCCGGGTCTCGCTGCCCCGGGGGGTGGGGGAGCTGCCTCGGGCAGCCTCCTCCCGCCGGAGAGGGGCCCTGCCTTGCGCCCCCTCCCGCCGAGGGGCTGCTGGGGGCGCGGGTGGCCCTGCCCCCCTTCGGAAAGGGGGCTGGTGCCGATCCCCGCTGCAGGGGAGCCCGGTCCCGGGGAGCACTGGCAGCTGGGAGCCAGCGGCTCCTGGGGAGGAGGTTTTGGGCGGCTGGAGATATGGAGACGGGGCAGATTGTAGCTAATGGTCTCTGCGCGTCGGAACCCCGCCAGCCGGGCGGACAGGCAGGCACCTGGCAGGGCGGGCTCTGTGTGCGCCTCCATGTCTGTGCACCGCTGCCCTGGGTCGGGAGGGGGACTGCCTCACCGAGGGGGTCACCTGAATCGCCCCCTGTGCCACTCTCGGACTGGCCGAGCCTCTAACTTTAGTCGCACGTTTCTGGTCCCTGCATGGAGCGCCAGCTCAGAGCTCAATGCCTTTAGCTTCTCCTCCCTCCTTCCAGGGGGCGCCGCTTTCTGGAGAATTAACCCGATAGTGGGCTAGGCTTCTCGGGACGCTTCAGCTCCCGTTCCGCCCCAGCGAAGCCTCACGCCCGCCAGCAACCCTGCACCGCTGGCCCCAGCTCCAGGGCGGGCATTTCTGGGGCAATTCCATACAACAGGTGTCCCCCCTTCTGCGAGGTTCGGAGGGGGAACATACAGCCCAAGTGTAACCTAAAACCCAGTGGCAAGGAGCGCTCCATCTGCTTTGGATTTAAACTCTTGCAAACAAACCCTCCTAGACAAGAGGACTTTCCAATTCTGTGGAATTTCTGCACAAGGTCCCCCCACCCCCACCCTAGGAAGCCTCTGGTCTGTTTTTCTTGCAAGACAAAGTCATTCTTGTGTGGTACTGTGGGACAGTGGGGTCTGACAGCACCGTGCTGTGGTAGGGGGGGTAGCATGAGGAGCTGGGGTCCACGATACCTAACAGACGGTGGAAAGGAGAAGGTGGGAGCAATTGTGTGTATGTTTGTAAATAGGGCCTGGAAGGGAACATGTCCTGGCCTCACCTCTGTACAGGGCGATTGGTGCTGGGCCTGGGAAGGGGCAGCATGAGAGGCATCAGATCACCTCTGGGCAGTTTGTGGGCAGCAGCAGCAATATAGAATCAGGAAGAGTTTAATTTTGGTTCCAAATGTTGTGACTCTCCTAGTCACCAGATGAGCTGCCGTTTCACCTTCCACAGCCCCTACCTTGCCAGAGTCTCTGACTCCACTAGCAGGGCTCAGGAACTCCAGGGAGTTGCTAGTGTCCCTGCTTCACACTCCAAACAGCTGCTTAGAGGCCACCACTTCCTCCCATTTGAGTGTATGCCTGACACTGCAGATTTGTTTTCACAAGCTCAACTGCTCCACAGCACTGGATTTGGAGCAACATCTCGTTTTCAGCATGGCTGGAGTGGGAGGAGGGAAGGGGGGTCAGAAGAACTGCCAACATTCAAAGCAGCTAGTTGGTCTGTGGAGCTGAAGCCTCAGACCTGCTCTCTGCAGGAGGCAAGAGCCCCTCTCTTTTCTAGCCCCTTGCCTGTGCTAAGGGTGGGCTCCTATTTGGGGATAGTGCATATATTCACCTTTTGTATCACAACTTGTGAGGTCAAGCAAGTCCACAGGCTGCAGGAACAACACACACCTTTCATGGGCTCTGGAGGGGCTTGGATAATGAGCTCATTGAGCAAAACTTGTGAGCTCTAGTGCCCTCTCCTCAAATTACAGGCTGCCTTTTCTAATGAGACAGTTTATGAACCTGAACGGGCTTCAGAATCCCAGCCATATGCTCACTTAGGAGCTGGCATTCTTGCTGCAGGGGGGAACGGAGAGATTCACATTTGCTGTTCAGAGGGGAAACCTGGTATTTTCTGCAAAATCTACCAACTAGCCCCCACCTTCATTCTCAAAAAGCAGTGAGAGCCAGCAGAGAGACCACATCCAGACTGCCTCCCATCCACATTGTGTTTTCCGGATGCACTCAAAAGGAGGAACTTGCCTGGAGCCTGGCTCTAGGTGCAGCAATAGAATCTTAGAACTGGAAGGGACTTTAAGGGGTGGTCATGTCCAGTCCCTTGCACTTGTGGCAGGACCAAGTACCATCTAGAGCAGTGATCTCCAAACCTTAAACCACAAGCTTACTTTTTCAATTTAAGTGCAATGTAAAGATCTACCTCAAACCCAAATACCCTTGTGCCACTTCCTTCTTGCCCCTGCTTTGAGGCCCCGCCCCTGCTCCCCCCCTTCTCTGAGGTCTCACCCTGCTCACTCCATCTCCCTTCCTCCCCCACCCTCACTCACTTTCACCAGGCTGGGGTAGGGGTTGGGGTGCAAGCTCTGGTCCTGGACCAAGGGGTTTGGTGTGTGGGCAGAGCTCCAGGCTTAGCCCAGGGTTGGGGATTGAGGTCCAGGAGGGGTTTCAGGGTGAAAGCTCTGGGGAAGAGTTTGGATGCAGGGGGACTCATGTCTGGGGCAGGAGGTTGGGTGCAGGAGGAAGTTCAGGGCTGGGACAGGGTTCAGGTTGCAGGCTCTGGCTGGGCACTGTTTTACTGAGATGGCTTCCGGGTGGTGGAGCAGTGGGGTTAAGGCAGGCTTACTCCTGCCCTGGTCCTGCACCACTCCTGAAAGCAGCTGGCATGTACAGCAATGGCGCCATGTGCTGCCCCTCATCTACAGGCACTGAGGCCACATCTTCTACAGGCCACGATTCCCCATTATTAATCAACGGGAGCTGCAGGAGTGATGTCTCAGGCAAGAACAGCATGTGGAGACACCCTGCTCTGCCACTATCAGGGCTGCAGGAATACGCCAGCCACTTCCAGGAGCAACAATTCCCATAGGGATAATTACTGCAGCCACAACAGGTTAGGTGTTTTAGAACTGACTGTGCAAAGAATTAAATGTAAGCATAAGAGTGAAATGAAAATTATGAAATGCACAGACCGGTCAAAAACAACCCACTCTGCAAGCAGTAACAGAAGTAACAACAACCCCCCATGGATGTGTTGGGTCAGGAGATGAGAATGCAGGACAGTGTGTGTGTTTGTGAGAATGACAGAGATTTGCATTGCCAAGCTCTCTCCATCCCATTCTCTCTGTGTGGAGATAGGGTACAGAAATGGGGGGAGGAAGAACACCCTAACATCAGCACCTCTCTTTCTCCTCCCACACCCATTAAGCCTGTTGCTATTCTCAGAAGCCAAGGAGAATAATTTTTCTTCCTCCTTGTAACACCCTTTTAGGTACTTGAAAACTGCTATCATGTCCCCCTCAGTCTTCTCTTTTCCAGTCTAAACAAACCCAGTTATTTCAATTTTCCCGCATGGATCATGTTTTCTAGACCTTTAATAATTGTTGTTGGTCTTCTCTGGATGTTCTCCAATTTCTCCACATCTTTCTTGAAATGTGGTGCCCAGAACTGGACACAATACTCCAGCTGCATCCTAATCAGTGCAGAGTAGAGCGGAAGAATTACTTCTTGTGTCTTGCTCACAGCACTCCTGTTAATACCTCCTAGAATCATGTTTGCTTTTTTTGCAACAGTGTCACACTGTTGACTCATATTTAACTTGTGGTCCACTAGTCTGTTTCACACATACAGAATGGGAAGCAACTGTCTAGGAAGAAGTACTCAGAAAGGGATCTAGGAGTCATAGTGGACCACAAGCTAAATATGAGGTTCTTTGAGATGGTTGTCCCTATGGGTGCTTCACTACCCGCCCTTCCTCTCCTTTGCCTTGGAACCATCCATTTCTGGGGCTGTGCACTCCTATGCTAGTATAAGTGGTCTGGCTGACCCCACATCCTCTCAGTTCCTTCTTACCACCTGTGATAGTCACTGGAACTGTTCTTGTTTCAGCTGTACTCAGTGGTCTTCATTTTACTCATTTTTTTCTGTTTTCATTCTACCCCAATTGTTTATTTCTGATTTGGACTATTGTTAGTTTGTTATACATGGCTACTTGATGCTTCTTGCTGTGTTAGTGGTGTTTCATCTGCTCCCAGTACTGGGACATGCCTCAGTCTCTGGGCTTCAAGCCCCCTGCCTCCAGCAGCAAGGCCATGCTTCTAGCTGACCTGCTTTCTAGTTGCCTCAAGTGTTTGGGTAAAACTACTGTGGGATATCATTGTCCGCTCCACCATCAATTCAAATTGTGGGGCCTGGAGGCCAAGGTGAAGTTCATCCTGATGGAGGTGGGGATCCAACCCTCCTCAGAGCCAAGCCAGTTGGACTCAGCACTGAGTCCCTTGGAGTCAGTGCTTCTTCCACTGTGACAGACTCTAGCCATCATTCCCTTTCACCCATGCAGAGCAAGAGACAGAAACAGCAGCTGGTCAAGAGGAAGGCCAAGCACAGGGAGCTTTGTCTGGGTGGTACTGCTGACTCTGTCCTATACACAGGCTCCATTGAGTCCAGTCTCCATCATCAGCATTGGAGGGGCAGATCAGCATCAGTATAATTGTGGCACCATGCACCCCAGAGGTGTTTGTTGCAGCCTGAGACTTGCTGGTGCTTTTGGCACCACCATTGCTGTGATGGTGGTGCTAGTTTTGCATAAAGCACTTCATCCACCACAAAGCTTTTTCAGCTTCTGGGAGCCTAGAACAAGTGAGTGGATCACTTTTGCAGCACTTTCCCATGAGTGGTCCCTCCACCCTAATGCACTAAGGGTAATTTTCCAGCAGGCTGGGATTCCCCACATACTTTTGTAACCAAACAGAACAGGAAATGTCACCAACTTTGCTCCTGCAAGGCCACAGCCTGGTCTCACTCATGGATTCTTTCCAGGTCCCTTAGACGTGGCACCTGATCTGCACCTTCCCTCCCATCCTTCTTGTGCATAAGGTCCTGGCAAAAATCAAGCAGGACAAAACACAGACTATTCTCATAGCCCCAGCATAGCCACACTAGAACTGGTGCACCACACTCTAAGTTTTTAAGCAGCGACCCTAATGATGCTCCCTCACTTCCTGGATCTGATCTCACAGGACCTCATAGACTCCTAGGGCTGGAAGAGACCTCAGGAGGTCATCATGTCCAGCCCCCAGCTCAAAGCAGGACCAACCCCAATGAAATCATCCCATCCAGGGCTTTGTCAAGCCACGGCTTAAAAACCTTTAGAGATGGAGATTCCACTCCCTCCCTAGATAACCCATTCCGGTGCTTCACCACTCTCCTAGGGAAATAGTTTTTCCTAATATCCAACCTAGACCTCCCCCACTGCAACTTGAGACTATTGCTCCTCATTCTTCCATCTGTCACTACTGAGAACAGCCTCTCTCCATCCTCTTTGGAACCCCCCTTCAGGTAGTTAAAGGCTGCTATCAAATCCCGTCCACCCTCACTCTTCTCTTCTGTAGACTAAATAAGCCCAAATCCCTGAGCCTCTCCTTGTAAGTCATGTGCTCCAGCCCCCGAATCATTTTTGTTGCCCTCCACTGGACTTTCTCCAGTGCATCCACATCCTTTCTGTAATGGGGTCCTCAGAATTGGACACAGTACTCCAGATGTAGCCTCACCGGTGCCAGATAAAGGGGAATAATCACTCCCTAGCTCTGCAGGCCATGCTCCTCCTAATGCACCCTAATTTGCCGTTAGCCTTCTTGGTTACAAGGGCTCTCTGTTGACTTCTATCCAGCTTCTCATCCACTGTAATCCCCAGGTCCTTTTCTGCTGAACTGTTGCTTAGCCACGGTCAAACCATGGTCAAATGCTCCAACCAAATCTCAGCGCCCTACACTTTAACAGCTTGGAAGCACCAGGGTTAAATCCTCAGGAGCTGGCCTGCTCAAAACAAGTCTGCCAGGTGCAGCTATATAGCAGGAAGCCCTCTACCACAGCGACAGACCTCTCCAAGTGGAAGCTTTTTTCCATTTGGTCTTCCCAGCAATATCTCTCACCCACCTGGCTAGCTCTGCAGACCACAAAGGCTTGGCAATCCCACCAGTTAAAGTGAACCTGGCATTGGTTTTGGCATTCCATACCATGGTGGATGGTTGATTGTTTTTCTCACATTACATATCCATTCATTTCATGAAGGGCCTAGAAAGACTATACCCATAGATATGGGATCCCATTCCCCCATGGGACCTAACCTGGTCTTGGCAAAACGCACAGGCACCTTGTTAGAGCCATTGGCAACATGCACCTTTGTTACCCTTTTTTGGTGGCTGTTACTTCGGCCAGGTGGGTCTCAGAAATCCAGACCCTTACGTTAGAACCCCTGTATGCAGTCTTCTTTAAAACTGAGGTACAGCATTGCCCTCACCCCACACTCTGCCAAGGTGGAATCGCAGTTTCACAATAATCAAGCTATTTTTCTGTCAGTTTTCTTCCCAAAACCAAATGTGAGCAGGGAGAAGCAGTATCACCACACACAGGAAATTAGATGTGATGGGGTGAGGTCACAGAAAGACCCTTCGGGGTGCTTCCTGAAGTGCTGACAAAGCCACTGACTTTTGCCTTCTTGCTCTTTGGGGCTTCTCACCACCCTGTCCTGCTGGGCCAGCTCAGCTAGTTTCCCCCAGCCCAGGCACAGAGCTGAGATCCTTTCTCCCCCCCCCCCCCCCCCCCCCCCCCCCCGCCTCTCTTGCCCCCGAGGAGCAGTGCAGACACTGAAACTCTTCAGGTCCAAGGAAAATGCAGTTTTGGGTCCAGCTTCCTTGGAAACCACTCCCCAAATGGGATCAGAGCCCCAAATGAATTATTTAGGTAAGCCCCCTTTCACAATGAAAGGATGTACACATTGGTTGCTCCCCCAGGTAACAGTTATTTACACTGGGCTGGATGGTAAATACAAGTGATTTTATTAAGTACAAGCAGTAGGATTTAAGTGGTTGTAAGTGAGAGCAGGCAGGGCAAAGTAGATTATGAATTTGAAATAGCAGAAATTGCTTAGCTAATTCTACCACTAAAACTGCTGTGCAAACTTACTCTAAAACTGTTCTTATTTCAGCTAAACCTCCAGGCCAAGTAAACCTTCTCCCTGGGGTCTTTGGTTCATCCTCTTGGGTGTGCCATGCCAGCCAAAGACCAAGAAACTACTAGCTTCCCATTGTTTTATAGGATCCCACTTTGGGTGGGAATTCTGTTTTTTCATTCCACCTTTACATGGAAAATCACTGCTGGTCAGAACCTTCCAGTCAGTGGTGGGGTGGGGGGGGCGGGGGCTCACATGACTTCCTAGGACCAACCAGTGCTAAGACTTAAAGAACAACGAAGGCTGTTTACAGGTCACCTAGACATTGAGGGTAACACCCTTGGTGGCTTTCATTTGCACATATAAAACTATAAAGCATTCCATACGCCATATATTTAACTTTACACACCAGAATGATACATAAACCAAAATAAGATATACAGACCCAGCGGATTAAGACATGAAGATTGATTGTTTACATGAGGTACTTTGTCCAAAGCATCTCTGAGCTATGCATATTTGTGACTATAAGTCCATTTCATAAAGCCGGGGAGAGGGGGGCATTCTGTCACATTAGACATGCCCTGCCTTTCTATATTGAGCAGATAAGACCATGTTGTAGATCAGTGGTCTCCAACCTTTTTCAGCATGAGATCACTTTTTGAATTGAAGTGCAATCTAAGATCTACCTCATAAGTATAAATGCTCTTGCCCTGCCTCCTTCCTTCCCCTTCTCTGAGGCCCTGCCCCTGCTCACTCCATCCTCCCTTTCTTGCCCATCCTCACTCACTTTCATCAGGCTGGGGCAGAGTGCAGGCTCTGGTCTTGGATTAAGGGATCTGGAGTATGAGAGGGCTCTGAGCTGCTGTTGGGGCAGGCAGTTGGAATGTAGGAGGGGGTTCTGGTGCAGGCTCTGGGACGGTGTTTGGATGCAGGGGTGCTTGGGGTGCAGGAGGGGGTTCATGATTGGGGTATGAGTTTGGGATGTGGGCTGTGCTTTCTTCAGGTGGCTCCTGGATGGTAGTGTAGTGAGGCTAAGGCAGGCTCACCCCTGTCCTGGCCCTGACCTACTCCCTAAAGCAGCCAGCAAACTCCATCCCAAGTCCTGATGTGCCCCCTCTCTGCTTTGTGGAGAAAGGATACAGAGTGGGAGATGGGGCACCTTAACATCAGCGCCCTCCTCTCCCTCCCCTGCCCTGCGCAGAAAGCAGAAGGCTCCCCATGGGGAGGGGCAGTTCCAAGGCAAAGGGCAGGAGATGAGCAGCAGTGAGGGGAGCGGCAGCTGAAATGCTGGCATTTGATAGCCTCTTGGCCAAACCAGTCAGGATCATCTGTCAGAGGCTCCAAGATCTACCAGTAGATCCCGATCGACTGGTTGGTTACCACTGTTGTAGATCTACACAGCTCTTTGTGGGGTTACTGGACAGGATAAGAAGCCCATTTCAGCTTAGAGGATTTCATCCAGGATGATCACATCGTGCATCCACACATACTACAAGCAGGCAGGTAACAGCCCATTTTACGAGAGCACAGTCTTCCTCAACGGCCTTCCTGACCCAGGTCCCAATCCAAGATTTCTGCAGAGCATCAATTTGGTCATTGGTATAAATGGTTTTGTCCCACTACATCATTACCCAGCAAGCTAGAGATGACACTGAGCTTCTGCAATCACCAGGTCCATGAACTCTGATCCTAGTTCCCTTGGCACTGCTTGGTAATCACTTAACGTGGAATGGATATAAGCAAGCACTTGGAGAAGAAAAAATGCTCACTAACCTTTCTGTAACTATTGGTCAACCAGATGTGTTGTGCGTGTCAATTCCATGACCAACTTTCCTTCCCCTCTGTCGGAGTTGGCTGGAAAGAGGGGTGTGTGTGGATATTGGGTTGGCCGGACAGCTCACACTGGTACATGAGCACACGGTACTAGAGGGAGCTACAACCAACCTGACAGTTACCACAGAGGGGAAAATTTCTGGTGCTCGTGCTTGAGTGCATGCACGCCTAATCTGGAATGGACACGCGCAACGCATCTCGAAGAACAAGAGTTACAGAAAGTGAGTAACTGTTGCTTCTAACTGGAGCAAGTGCAGAGAAGAATTACAAGGCTGCTCAGGGGAATGGTGGACTTTTGAGAGGAGACTTGAACAAGAACAACTGGTGATCAATTGGCCATGAATAGATTCAGGCTGGATATTAGAAGAAGGTTTCTCACCACCAGAGGGGTGAGGAATGGGAACAGCCCCTAAGAGGAATTGTGTGGGGAGACAACTTAATTAGTTTTAAGAAGACAGCTGCACAAATTTATCAGTGAGATTGTAGGATGGGCCTGATGAAGTGGAGAAACTGTATTTGCTTTCTTCGCTTTGTTATGTTGCAAGTGAGTTCTGCTGTCCTGTAGTAACTCTGTGTGTGGGCCTCAGTTTCCCTGGGCATTGCACCGATAGTGAGATGGTGGTGGGCATTTACGAGTGACATCCTTCCCCGGGTACACAAAGGCTGACGCTTTCTATAACCTGAGCCTGAGCGAGGTGCGTGTAACACTTTTTGCCCCAGAAGCAGAACAAAGGCAGGAGGTGACGTTGACTGTAGGGGGAGATGTACTGCTGAGTGTGTGAATGACTCTTGCTTGCTTGGGGGTCAGAGATAGGGGACAGAGCTGTGGGCTCCCTCTCCCCAAGATGGATTGTACTGACTGCTTCTGGTTCCTGTGCTAACAAGTCTGTTCTACGCTGTGTCCCTGTGAACTAATAACCCTTCAGTTCTAGCTACTGGCTGAGAGTCACACCTGCCTGTGGATGGGAATGCAGGGCCTGGCAGCTCCTCACACCTCAGTGTCATGGGGTTGCTTGTGATGGCGGGGAACAGGGCTCAACAGCCTTGGCGCTCACTTCCACTGTGTGTCTTGTAATCCTAAAGCTCATGCTTCAGGGCTTCAGTCAGTCACTCGTAAGGATCAGGAAGGGAATCTGCCTCCCACATGTATTCTGTTGTTTTAATCTCTTTCCTTTGAAGCATCAGGAGTAGCCATAGCTGGACAGGGAAGGGCCACTGGACAGGGAAAGTCAGGGCTGTGAGGTGATACAGAGCATGCTCTTTTTTAGTGTTGCAATGTGCACAGCCATATTCCTCTCTTCCTTTCCCTCTTCCTGGTGACTGCATTTCAGTGGATAATGTATGTAGTTTGTATTATAGCTTTAGGTTAATGAAATCCTTTGAAGCAGCACACAACATAAATATAAAACGTAATCTTTGTCTACTCCTTATGATTAGAACTCCTTCTCCCATACCTGGATTTTCTGGAACATTTATTTGAAGCGGGTGATTTTACTGTTTTAAGAACAAGTTCTATTTTTGTACTAGCATTAGAGTCCAATTTTCATTATTACAAAATAAGATTAATTTTGAGAAAATACAGCTAATAATCAGGAGGGGGGAAGGTAGTAGAAATTAATCCGAACCCTCAAATCCTTCATGGGAGAGATACAGCTGAGTGACTACATGCAGCAAGTTAAGCACCACAGAGCAGATGCTGTTTTACAAATTAAAGGGGGCATAAAGAGAAGAAGTGGGAGGGAGAGAGTAAATTTAGTCTGATCCTCAGGGTAACCTTCTTCTCAGACTGGGATGTTGCCTGCCTGGGGTCGTGGTAGAGATCCTGTCCTTTGGAATATTGAAAACTGGATTGATCACAATGGGGTATCCTGTAAGATCGAGCCCCTATATGCCATGGTTTGGCAGTTGATTTAGTAGTCAGCTTTTCACCTTTTCTTCTCCACACACTCCCATGAGCGAGAGCCCTGCATTCCCCTCGCTGCAGGAAATAATCTCTTGTGTTGGGTTATGTCTGCTCCCCTGTAATAGAAGAGGGCCAAGTTGTCCAGATCAGTTAGCTGTACTTAAAACCAGGAAAACAGGCTGAAATGATCATTAAAAGTAGAATTACAAAACGTCTGCAGGACCACGATATGGCAAGTATAACAAAGCGCCTCTTTAACCTTGTTAGATCCCGTGCTTTCAGGTAGACTACTCATCTCAGTCACTCGCAGCAGTCCTTAGTTCAGACACCGGCTTGCTGTTTGTTGAGCTACTCTCATCATTGGCCAGCATGGGGAAAAGAGGGGGAAACAAACTTCATAATATTTGTGTCCTCTCCCAGTGGTAAGAGAAACCCTTGTACCAAAACCAAATCTCCTTCTAGTACTGAAATGGGGAACTGGGAGGAGGGGGCAGGAACCCAGGCCCACCCTCTACTCTACTTGCCCCTTCTATGGCATGAGGGAGATCCTTGTGCATGTCTACCTTGAGTGCACAAGGTTACAGCCCCTCTAGAACCTCTTGTTGAGGTTCTGACTGCATTTCTCCCCTCACCCATTGATTTATGTGCATCCCATCTGAGGCCCCACAAAGCCCTGGGACCTTCTTGTAAGCCTTAGGGATGTAAAATTTCAATTATTTTTCTAATCAAATAGTTGATGCAATTTGCATCAACTATTCAATTAATCGATAAGGGTGCTTCTGCCTTTGAAGAGTAGCAACAGCCCCAGGGCTGTTGCTACACTTCAAAGACAAAAGTGTTGCAGGGCGCGTGGGGCTAGCACAGGACTCAAGTAGTCCCCCACTGGCCCCGTGCTCCTGCAGCGTTTCAAAGCAGCAGCACTGCATGGAGCCTGGGGTAAAGAGTCCCCAGCTGACTTGGGCTCTGTGCAGCACTGCCGCATTGAAATGCTGCTGGGAGCCCAACATCAGGCTCCACGCAGCGTTTCAAAGCACCAGCACCACGTGGAGCCCAGGGTCAGCTGGGGACTATCTGCTGACCCTGGGCTCCACATAGTATTGCCGCTTCGACAATGACGCATACAGCCCAGGCTCCCAGCTGGCCTTGGCTCCATGTAGAATTTCAAAGTGGCAGCACCGCACGGAGCCCAGGGTCTGGCCCCAGGCTCCATGCGGCACTGCCATTTTGAAGTACTACATTCTCTTCTCCCCTTCTTGCTGCCAGCACTCCTCCATCCCCTCTTAAAGAGACAGAGCTTTTTTTGCGTCGGGACAGGTTTTTTTTTTTTTGCTCAACAAAAAGCGGCAAAAGGAGTGTCTTTTTCCAACAAATTGCTCTGGGGGCCTTTGCAAATAGCTTATTTCACACTGACGGGCATGAATACAAAGATTAAGGCAAGACTACATAACACACAGGCCCCATTTAAGTCAGTTCTGCTGATATTAATAAAATGCAACATTTACCCAATTTCCACCCTTATGACAGCACTTTTAATGAGCAAAGACAGCCCAGGAATTTAACTGCTAAAACACATATCAACAGAAGACCATTATATTGACAACTTTTTTGTTTTAGCTCCCACCTGTGGGCCTCAAACAAACGGGTTGGGCCACATATGGCCCACGGGCCGCGTGTTGAGTAGCCCTATTGTAGATTGTCAATGATGCGCTGAAAGGGTTTAAGTTGGGGGCTGTAGGCAATGACATCCTATTGACATCGAACACTAAGTATAGGACGCTTCCAGCCCACTCTGTTCACCTCATTAACACCAGGACTACAATATTTTTCTCCCTCTCCCTGCTTATTTCTGAGAATCTCTTTTTTTTCCTCCACTCAAGATCATCTCATCTGAGGATGTGGGTTTTGCCCAAGAAAACTCATGCTACTAAATATATTTTTGTTAGTCTCTCAGGTGCCACAGGACTACTCGTTGTTTTTACAGGTACTTAGGCTCAGCGTCACAGAGCCTAACTTTTATGTGCTTAGAAAATCACAGGAACGCACTATGATTCACAAAGCCAGTCAGATGCTTGAGCTCATGTACAATGAATGGGGGAGAGAAGTACTTTAGAACTAGAACTGTTGCAGAACATGTCCAGAAATGGGTGATAATGATAATAAGAGTGTGGGGAAAACTTCTGTATGAAAGGAGAGTGAAAAGCAACTACCCTGCTCCAAGCAGGGACTGATCCTGAAAAGGAAGAAGAACTGAAACTCCAGGAAATCCATTTGATTTTTTAATTATTGCTGTTCATTTTTAGATTCTATGGTGATAGGTATCAGGACCTTAAGAGAGTGACATAAATGATTGTGACTGCTTAGTTAGGAGATGAATAAGAGGGAACATATTAGGGGCATATGAAATGATGAAAATCCAGACAAAGGGCGGTCTAGTGTAATCAAAAGGCATCAAATTTAACACTGGCTATTCGTGACTGACCATTGAAACGATGCTGCTGAGGCCAGGAGCAGAGCAAGAATCCAAACTGGATTAACATTAACATTGTTCCTGCAAGCATCTACTGAGATGCTGGACAGACTACAAATAGGGTTACAAACCCTCATCAGCATGAACTAACCACTGTTTCACAGTGATAGGGAAAAAGTTCAGTATTACCCACTAGGGGTTTCTTGTCCTTTCCTCTAGAGCAGCATGTACTGGCGTCTGTCAGAGCTGAGCCGCTGTCAGATCCAGTCTGGCAATGTTCGTATTTCATTTACTGCTACTGTCTTGCCCATCCTATACTTAACTCCTCCAGCAGCACTGAAGGCTTGAGCACCTGCCTTTGTTTCTGCGACACATGGCACTTCGGCAATTGGAGTAGGTATGAAGCCGACACAAGTCACTTCAGATTCCTGCTGCTGCTGTAGAGATGTTGGCACCAAGGAGTCCAATCTGATAAGCAAAGTCCATGCAATGTTAATGATGAGATATAGAGAACAGATGCTAGGCTGCAGCTGGCTTAGTCTTCCCTTCCTGTGCCTTATATGAGGCTGCATACAGATCCAGCCCAGACGGGTCTTTCAGCTGATCCTGATGTTTTGGTGTGGGCTGGAGAAATTCCTCTTGCCATGAGGAATGCAGTGGTTCTTGGAGCTCAATTAGGACCCTGCACTGGTGTATTGTGTATGGGGGAACAGGGGGTCTGGTGCTTCAGTTGCCGCATTTCAAAGAGACCAGATTAGAACTGACTTGACATTTTCTAGTCAACATGTTCTTAACTGAAAAAAAAAAAAAGAAAATGGATGTTTTTGTTAAGATGTTCAATTTCTGGTAAAATGCTGTGATTTTGGAAACTGGGAATATTTTGATTTGGGTTTCTGTAGAAAAACTGAGGAAATTTGCATGAAGAATTTAGAAAAAATGCATTTAAAAGTCTTTCCTCTGAGATAAAATTTCAAACCAGTTTGAGATGGGTTCCTGATGCCATTGAAGACTGTGCTTCTTCCCAGCTCCAAACTGTGGCAAAGGAAGGGAGAGGGAACACAGACACTTCCCAGTTGGCTCTAACTCAGTAACATATTTCTGTTCTGTATTTGGAGGCTTCTCTTTGACACGCAAGATTCTGGCCTTTCACTTTGATGCATGCAGGTGTGCATGAAAAATGTTTTGCATTCCATGTAGGGGAACTCTATGTTAGACCTTGGCTTGATGGATAAAAAGGAACTGATCACAGAACTAAAAATTTATAGCAGCCTAGGTACAAGTGATCATGACTTGATCATATATTTAGCATGCAAACAGAGTAAAGCCCAGACTAGTAATTTTAATGGTGCTTTAAAAGGACCACTTTCAGAAATCTGAAAACAATTATGAGTCAGATCAACTGTGAGGAGGAATTTAATCAGAAAAACATGAATGATATCTGGGAATGGTTTAAGATCACTTTAGTAGATGCCCATGAGCAGGGGAGGGCAATAATTTTAAAGGGGGGCTACTTCACAAATGTTTTAAGTGGACCTGAGCTGCCGTGGGAGGGGCGGGGCCTTGGGCAGAAGAGGGGGGGCCAGAGCACTTCCATGTAAACCTGCCCATGGAACCTGATTGGCCTGGGGGTGGGGGAAGCTGCAAATATTAATAATGGGCTCTTTAACCTAGCAGAGCAAGACAGAACACAAGCCAATGACAGGAAGATAAAGCTAGACAGATTCAGACTGGAAACATTCACCATGAACTGTGGTAGATTCTCTGACAGTTTCTTAGTGACTCTCTGGCATAAACTCACACGCACACACAATGAAAGCTGTGACAAGGCTGCCAAATATGTCACAGGAGATATCTCACACAGGGTCTGCAGGGTAGAGCTTTGCCTGAGAGCAACACATGAGCAACTGCCCAGCACTTCCCTGTGAGTCTCAGAGGGAGAACCTACAGTTTAGCACTAGCAAGCTGCTTTGAACTGGCCTGATTGAAGGAAGCTGAGCTTGGATTGTTGCAGAAGCTTCCTTTTCAGCTTCTTCATCTTAGATGTCAAGTTTGGGCAAAGGAGGAACCAGGAGATTGTTGGAGGGTCATACTGGGAGACTAGGGGCCAGACAGAATAACTGGCTGGCTCAGCTGTTCCCTTGTAGCTATTTGCAGCTCCCAAGTGCCCTTGTACATGGGCTTGAAGCAGTGAGTTCAGTGCTCCCAGAGTAGTTACTATAACAGCAAGTGGAAACTGCAAGTGACATTTTGGCCACAGGTTGCAATAGTTCAGTTTAGTTCAGTGTCATCTTGGTAATTAAGGTCTGGGTCACTATCTTATGGTCTAACTCAGGGCTACCCAACACGCGGCACGTGGCCCATTTGTTTGCAGTCCATGGTGCAGTTTGGGTTTACACAGAGCTCAACACACATGGCCTACGGGTGGGATCCTTTGAACATGGCCTCCACTAGGAACACACTCCACAACAGTGAGTCAATATAGTGGTCTTCTCTTGATATGTGTTTTAGTAGTTAAATTCCTGGACTGTCATTGTTCATTAAAAGTGCTGTCATATGGGTGGAAATTGGGTAAATTTTATTAATATCAGCAGAACTGACTTAAATGGGGCCTGCATGTTGTGTAGTCTTGCCTTAATCTTTGTATTCATGCTCGTCAGTGTGAAAGAAGCTATTTGCATATATTTGCATGTATATGCAACCACACTTAAGTTGTGGCCCTCAGCGTGTGCTGTGAATATCATTGTGGCCCTGGGGATTTCAAAGTTGAGTAGCCCTGCTCTGACCAAAAGTGACTGATGCCTCTTATGATGTAGGGATTTAGAAGGCAGATCTACACAGCCATAAACACCTACAGATGGCATGGGTCAGCTGACTTGGGTTTGGACTGTGGGGCTATAAAATTGCAGTGAAGACATTTAGGCCCAGGCTGGAACCCAAACACTGAGATCCTGTAAGGTTGAGGGCGGGGGGGTCTCAGAGACTGGGTTCCAGCCTAAGCCTCAGGATCTATGCTGCAAATTTCTAACTCCACATCCCAAGCCTATGATCCTGAGTCAATGTAGACCCACCCGAGAGGCTCTCTCCATGGCAGCCAGAGCTTTCGCTTCAGACCTGTGTGACAGACAGCAAGGAGGGACCCTTTCCCCTTCCCGCTGGCAGACCAGAGCTGGTCGAGGAACAGGAGCATTGTGTGGATCTGGGTGATGTGAAGACATTTTGGCTCCCTGTGCTCCACGTAGGGTTGCCAGGTGCCCGGTATTGGACACCTGGACAGCCCAGTATTTGCGGCATGTGTCCGGTAAAAAAAAACAGAAAATACCGGACATGTAAAATGTCCAGTGTTTTCTGTTTTTCTCAGACGGAAGGCCACTTGGGACATTCTTCCCGTGCCATGTCTGGTGGGGGCAGGAAGAGTGTGTGGGGATTTAAAGGGGTTGTGACTTTTTTTTTTGGTGCTTTTTTTTTTTTCCCCCCTCAACCAATTTTCTTCCCGCTGTGTTCAGTATTTTTTGTGAAACTATTTGGCAATCCTAGCTCCACAAAGCACCAATATTTTGGTTTTGTACATTTATTTCTACACAGAATTGTATCTCTTTTTCAAAAGCAGGCATGCTGGAAACTAGATGATTTGGTTTTGAAAGGATGTGACTGAGTTAGCCAATCAGAATGGACCAGGCAGGAAAATGAGAACTCACCCTGGGTTTTGTTGGGAAAGGCACCACATGGCATTTCTTCTGACGTTTCCATTGACTATTTTTCATAATGGACATTTTTGAAGAAACAAAACCGTTATTGTAAATCCATTTTGAAATGGGAACGTGGGGTGATAAAGATTTCCAATGAAGAATGTGGCCCCACTTTCGTTGTGAGCCCCCAACCTTGCAGCACTTCAGACTTGTCTGGATTGGCCCTTTGCCAGCTCACACACCAGCAGGATCCTATCTCCTGCAGATACATGGTGGTTTGTTCCATTCCATTGCACCAGCTGGGCCAGATGAGACCGCAGCATGGGTGTGAAGGATGGTAGCTTATTGAAAGCATCATCTCTTGCTAATCCTCTGACCAGCTTTATAGGCTACATCTACACTGCAAAGAAGTAGCGCAGAGTCCAGGTCAAGGGACATGAGGGACAATGTTGGAAGCTCCTTCACTGGAGATTTTCAAAAGGAGCCTGGATGGCCGACTGTCTTGGATGTTTTTGACCCAACAAATCCTGTATCTTGACAGGGTGTTAGAAGACTCTTGCAGTCCCTTCTAGACTTGGGCTTGCGAGGCTTGCACTATAGGGCTAAAATTAGCAATGTGTATGTTCCTGCTTGGGCTAGAGCCTGTGATCTGAAACCCGGGGAAGGGAATGGTCTTGGAGCCTAGTCCCCAGCTCAAGCAGGAATGTGCACAGGCTATTCTTTTTAGCCCATAAGGCAAGCCGAAGTCTGTTGACTCAGGCTCTGAGACTCCCTGCATCTGTGTTCTTTTGTTTGGTTTGTATTGTAGCCATCAGCACCCTGCATTGGACAGCCCTGGAGGAGGAGAATTGCCCCAAAATAGTCTCCAAGGTGGGGGAGGGGAGGGGAATGGAACAGCCCAGGAGGGAATGCTCCAGCCTCTGTGATGGCCAGGACTCACAGCCAGTGACACTTGAGACATCTGTCTTCCTCTCAAACAGGTCTGCCTGCTGGGTTTTAAAATGGAGCCCTGGGACTTTCTGGCTCATTTCAAGCCATTGGGGTGGAGTGGCTCAGAGCTGTGGAACCCACATACAGGAGAGGGAGTTCTTTCCAGAAGAAGAGGAAGCCTTTGGCAGAGGGACCAAGGCACACGAGAATTGTAAACAGACTTGTGTGTTTTTCTTTGTGCAGCTTCTCTGGGTCTGTATGCTGCCCAGGATGGAGGCAACAAGGAGTTGAGTGTTTAATAGGTAAGCACCAGCAAACCTTCTTTAGACACTGTTTCTTTCTCCTTCCTCAGAGCTACCTCTCCTCCCATCCCTGAAGGCCATTCCCAACACTATTGTATCTGAGTGCAGCTCTCCCAGAACCTGCCTGGCTCAGAACTCCATGTCCAAGTGGTTCCTTTGGGAGGTCCTGCCTTTCCTTCCATGGTCAGCACTAGCCCTGGGGCAAGACTGGAACCAGCAGCAAAACAGCAGATGTCTGCAGTGCAGTGAGAGCACCCAGGGCAGCAGGCATATGCCCAGACTCCTGTTGGCCAAGCGGCATTGCAACCAGACAGGTTGGAGTTCAGTCTGTCCTGTGCTGGGTTCCCCTCAGACAGCTATTCACAGCTGACATCCCTTCCCATTACAATGCCAACTGCCTCCGGGAGACAGCAAAGTTCAGACATCAGTTCCAAAAGCAGTGTCTGGCTTTCCCTAGTCCCTGCCCTTCCACCCTGATTTGGAGGTCTCCTTGCTGTTACTGCTGACAGCTGTTTACATCCGTAGCAAAGCCTTGTGAAGCTGAGCCAAGAGAGCCACGTACACTCAGGGGAAGAAGTCTACAGGAGTTTTTCCTGCATGAATCATTTTGAAGTGTTCCTCATTTAGGGTCCTTGTCACACACTTGGTTCTTCATTTTTGGAGGAAGAATGAAACTCAGGTTCTGGGCAGGCTGTTTACTCTCTATGCAAATATTCAGGGGTACTTTGGAGACAGTCCTTTCTGCCCCTGGGCACCTCCCCCAACTCTGGATCCACCGTGTTTAGAATGTCATGGGAGTAAATCAAGAGGTTTCAGAGTGTACTTCACAGCCCCCCAGAAAGATGACGTAGCTAAACAGAGAGGCCTCGTCTCTGAGGTGGGGAAGGAAAAGAGAAGTGAAGGAGGGGGCATAGAGTCAGCAGGTAGAGAGAAGGAAAGGCTATGTGGCTGGCATGGAAGAGCTTCAATGAATGTTGCTAGAGCTCTAATGCTTGCTGTTTGGCCTGACCATGTCTGCAGCTAGTGGAATAAGCAAGTGATTGGAGTTTGGGGTTCTTATGTGGATGCTCACTGAAGACCACTGTGGAAGGCAAGGTCGTTAACATAAGGCACATCTTAGATACGGCGGGATAACTGTGGGCAATCCAAAGCATGCTCTTCATTTCTGCAAAGAGAGCTGCGGCCAGAGCTGCTCCAGGGTAGAGTCAATGGAAGGTGCAGTTACAATCACCTATGTCAGTGGTTCCGAGCTCCAGGATAAACTCCCCTGGAGGGCTGACGCTTGGCTTTCAGCGTCTCACAATAGAGGGCTTTGCCGAGTTCCGTTCTGCAGGAGTGTGTTGGGGTTTGAGCGTTCTTGGAGCCTGCATTCCCAGAGTGCGACTGTGAAACGTTTTGGAGGCTATTTTAGGATTCCTGTATAACTTCCCGCAGCTCCAGCTGGCCCCAGTATCCCTGACTTCCTGTTGTGTGGTATGGCTCCTCGCTGTTCAGCGGCTGCGTGTTGGTGCTGGAGGAAAGGCTTCCTGCGTATGTGTGTTCTGTGCACAGCCTCATTCGAACGCTCTGTTCAGGCTGAGCATGTGTCATACAACTCCAGGGAATTCAGAGGTTATGGTTCCTGCAGGAGAATTGAGTGAGCCCCTTTGCATCTCCTGCATATGCAGAGGTAATGACTGCATAACAGCTGATACCTCAAAGTTTGCATTTAACACTAATAATAATTATAATAATACTTTGCATGTGTTTAGTGCCTTTTTTGATGCTTTCTAAATACTTCATGCATTGGGAGATTAATTAACCTCTTACTGTCTCCATCTGGAAGTCTCATACCAGCTTAGTGTCAGTCAGGAAGACAGTACAGGTTTCCTCAGCTCCAGGCCTGTTCTCACACTGCCTCTTTCAGTGTGGTGTATCTAATGCAGCTTTATCTTTGAGGGCTTTCAATAGTATCCATCACAATAGCATTTTGGAGCTTCCCAGTTCTGGAACAGCCTGACCTCCAGAATGATTTCCACCCCCAGCCTCCCTACAGCTCTCTTGGGCTTTGTCTGGGACTTGTGAACTGTACTGTTCATAGCTATTGATCGTGGGTGCAGATGCTGTTGCTGAGGTAGCTGGAAGCTGGTCTCTTGCTAGCTTTACAGATTGGGACCCAGGCTGTGGACTGGGAGCCAGTAGAAGGAGCTGATGTGTGCATGGCAGCCTGGCCCATTAAGGAGCTGCTACCCTCTGTTCAGGTTGCAGCTCCTGCATTGCATCTGCACTCAGCCCAATGCACAGCCTGCAGGTAACCATGGCCCGTGCGGGAGAAGGATGGGGGTGGCTAGTGAGGCACACACAGACTAGAGAGCTCCCTGGTGTCATGCTGCACTGTTCTGCGAGTGTGGCTCAGCTGCTCCTGCACCAGTGAGGTTCTACCCCTATGGGTGAGCTCTGGCAGGGAAAGGAAGGGAGAGCTGCAGCCATGCCACTGTGGGAGAACAGGAACTAGCACAGCATCAAGCAGGGTTGGGAGGCCACTGAACAGGCTGCCTGTGCTGCTTCCAGCCAGAGCTGTCCTCAGCCTCAGGCTAGCCCCGAGCAGGGCCACTACCTCCTTGTGGAAGGGCAGCCAACACGTTGCTGCTGGCTGTCAGGATGGAGGAGGAGGTTCTCCCCAGAGCAGAAGGATCAGAGTCAGAGTAGGCACGGAGCAGCCGCCAGCAGGGGATATGGTTCCAGTTTGGTCCTGAAGAGTCTTTTGCTGACCCTTCCAGTTTTTGCTGGGGCCAAGTGGCAGAGGAGAGGTGCCTGACCCACACCCTGCCCCCTGGGCCATGCTCCAGTGGAGTCCATGTGGTGTGCTGTTGCCACGCTGATGGGAGCTCCATGAGAGGTGAGGCCTCCTGGAGGTTCATGTCTATGACAAGGGAATCAAACGTCCTTCCTCTCCTCGGCCTGCCGACGCCCCCAGGAGGCTGAGTGGCTAACCAGCTCACCTTCTCTCTGTGCTGCCAGCTGCTGCCTTAGCTGTGGCTGCCACAGGCTGCCTGCCTTGACAAGATTTTGCCTTTTAGGTTTGTAACAGGACTGGCCCTTTCTACCTGTAGCTGCCATGTTCCATCCCAGGTTTTGCAGGAAACTTCCTTCCTTACGCTCTTGCAGCAATGCCGCTTACCCAGAGCCAGTGCAGGGCCTCCCTCACAACTTGATATCCTTCCCCGCACCCCCATCCCACAGACCTCCTGCCAGATGGCAGACAGCCATGGCACCCCCTTCTGGCAGGCAGCCAAGCCCTTGCTGTGGGGTTTAGCCATTGTCAGACTCTGTGGCAAGGAGAGGCTAAGGGGGAACAGCCCCCTTCTGTTTGACTGGAACCACACCAGACTGGACTATTGCCTTCTCCCTCCACAGTGTCCTTCATCTTCTATCCAAAGTACCTGATTAGGTGGCCAGAAGGCAGCAGTCCAAGATGCACTAATTGCTGTTCTGCCGCTGTATCCTGGCATTCAGGATCTCTCCCCTCCTCTCCCCACTCCACCAGGCATTTGCATGGTGCCAGTAACTTCCTGAGGGAGCTCTCTTGTTGGGAAGAAGAGCAATGGTGCTGCCTAGTGCCTATTTTCCCAGAGTGCTGGAGGATTTCCTCCCTTCCCTTTGCTAGCAGGCAATGCTAAGCTCTGGCCTTGCCTTACCTTACCCTGCCCCTGGACAATGTCTCTTCCTTTCTCTCCGCAGCTGTGTGCGAGGGGAATTTCACCTGCAAGGAGAATGAGGTGTGTGTGAGACCCAGTGAGTGCCGCTGTCGCCATGGATACTTTGGGGCCAACTGTGACACCAGTGAGTATCAGGCATCTGTTGGAGTTGTGGCACAGCAGCTCTTTCCTCTGTCCTG
The DNA here is from genome assembly GCA_032595735.1 of Pelochelys cantorii. Lineage (NCBI taxonomy): Eukaryota > Metazoa > Chordata > Testudines > Trionychidae > Pelochelys > Pelochelys cantorii. The sequence continues at coordinate 11,576,804 of CM064342.1, read as the reverse complement.
GCATCACCCCCGAGCAGTGACACAGTCCTGCCTAGGTCTGGGTCGTTAACTTTGGGTTAGCTGATAAGCAGTAAAGTCAGAGTGCAAAAGCTCTGCTCTTGCAGTGTTTCTGGCAAAAGAATCCAGGGAGCACAGGGTTAACTTACCATCCTGCACACCACACCAGAGATGTGAGTGTTTAATGGGGTACTGGGCCCTTTGCATGTTGTGCTTTGATTCCAAAAGTGCAGTCGGGAGTTTACGTGGAGTAGATACTCACTGACCCCTTTGCTGGGGTTTTGCCCAGGCTTAGGTGCTACAGGGTGCTTTTAGGGGGGGCTCTGCTGAAAATTGATTGGCTTGCTCCTTGGCTAGAAGATAACATTTCCTATCTGGCTTACATCTTCAGAGAGAAGAGAGAGTGGAGCAGGGAGGTCTTTGTAGACTCTGGGAGCCTGGGGTGGGTTCTGCAAGGACCATGCTGGTGTGTGGGTGATGGGCACACTGCTCCAGCTGCTTAGTTACATGCTTCTCTGAGTTACAAGCACTAGGCTGGAGCCTCCAGGGAGTCAGGTGGGCAAATTCTGTGCCCATAAGTGATCACTCCTACAAACCCATCCCTGGATCTGTCGGTGGCAGGGTTAGAAGTAGCTGTTGGATAAAACTTTACCCTTCAAAATCCTTGCTCCCATTCCAGCAGTGCCACTTTCCAAGGTGCAGGCTCACAACAGTTTTTGCAAATCTTCAGAATTGTGTTTTTTCCAAAACCAGTCTACTTGACACTTTGCACAGCAGGCTCACCTCCTCCAATGACTGTCCCCTCCCCTCCCTTCCAATCCCCATCCCCACCTCTCTTCCTGGGCCTGATCTCAGTAGCAGAGAGGCACTTAATACAGAATGAAAATTCTGTTTGGAAATGACAGCATTCTCTAAGCGAACTACAGAGCAGAAGCAAAATATTCCTCGGAGGCAGAAGTGACTGAGGCCTTCCCCCAAATTCCCCCCCCCCCCATCTCCTTCAGGCTGGCACCAGGAATGGAAAGTTTCAAGCCACAAGGGGAATTTCTGGGAAAGCAAACTGAGATGTTGTAGCTGGCTGCGGAATAACAAGCTTCTCTTTTTTCTTGTGCGTACCCCAGATAAAACACGAGAGGAAGACGTGAGGTGACACTGTTGACCCCCACAGCCTCTTGGGGGGGGTCTTCATTTTATTTACCTGCTTTGGGACTGAGCAAAAGGCAAAGCCTGACATGCTGCAGTAAGAGAGAGATGTCCGGCAATACTTGGGGAAAGGTTGGGGCCAAAATGTTTTTGTTCGTTTAGTGTGGCCAGGAAAGAAATACTAATGGGCCTGTCCTATTCGTCAAATCAGCTTCCACTGGATTCAGTCATGCCCGTGATGTAAATAGGCTTTGATTCCTCCTTACTCCATTTATCCCTATGGAGCCAGCCTAGGCCAGGCCAGAGAAGAGGCAGCTGGAGTCTGGCAGCTGGCCATGTAGTCTAATGTCGATGTACTTACATTGTGCTAGCACAATTCAGCCTGCAGAGCTAGGCTGGCTGGTGAAAATACCCCTTCACACATGGCACTTGCATCCCATGGGACTTGCAGCACTCACATAGACAAATCACATCCACTGAACAAACTCAGTCTAGCCTCGGAGACACAATGAACAGGGCACCTCACTGCAGCATTTTTAAAGAGCTGAGAGGGGCCAGTCATTACAGGGTGCATTTATTGCTTTCTGAAAGAGGGGAGAAGTTAGGTGTGAATCAGAACCCAGAATCAGGAGAAAAGTCCATGTGTCTCAGAACCATCCCATGCTGACTTGCTCCTGGCGATGGCTGCAGTTCTTAATCTGTTCTAGGGCTTGGCAGTGCATAGCCCTGGCACCTCTGGGCTTGCCACATCAATTATGAAAGTAACAAAATTGCACCTCTTTTGTTACAAGGAATGGCGAACACACCAGACTAAGGATATTGAGTATCGGGTAATTGACTAATTGAATAGTTGTTGCATTTTGCATCAACTATTTGATTAGTCAATAGGGCACCTCCGCCTATGAAGTGCAGCAAGTGTTGCTACACTTCAAAGGCAAAAGCATGCGTGGGGCCCAGGGTCAGCTGGGGACTCCCCCACTGACTCCGGGCTCCGTGTGGCACTGCCACTTTAAAATGCCACGAGGAATCTGATGCCGGGCTCCCCATGGGGTTGCTGCATGGAGCCCAGGTTCAGGTTTGGAGTCCTCAGCTGATCCCGGGCTCCATGCGGCGCAGCTGCTTTGAAATGCCACATGCAGTCTGGGGACACCCCAGTTGGTCTGGGGCTGCATGTGGCTTCTTAAAGCGGCAGTGCCGCATGAAGCCCTGGGTCTGGCCCCAGGCTTCAAGCGATCCTGCCCCTTTGAAGTACCCCCACTTCTTCCCCCGCCCCTTCAGGAAAAGGGCTGAGGCTGCAAGGGGAGAGAAGCAACTAGTTGCCTATCCTGTCGACTATCCGATAAGCATTTGCAACTGGTCCTTCGCATGCCTGCACCAGATCTCTCTCTCTCTCTGCTACCTCCTTATCTAGGCAGGTGGCCTCCTCCTCACCCCCAAGTAGCTGGAGATCAGACTCCCTCTCAGGCATAGGAGAAGGTGTGCTCAATTGATGGACCAGAGATTGCTTTTGTAATGAAGCTACATGTGCAAGATGAAGCAGCTAAGGAGTAAGGAGGATAGAAATCATCCAGCACAACAAACATGTTCTCCTAAAAATAGTAACAAATGTCTGCCAAGGGGAAAAGGCCCTTTGCAGTGGGAAGGCCAGGAGAGGAGGGCAGTGAGAGCGCAGGCTTTGCCTGGAAGCCCCTGAGGTCAGCCAGATGGCTCTTGGAATTGTTGCTTTTGGAAGCTGCACCAGGGCTGGGCCTCAGCCCTTTTTCCTGGGGCCTGCCCAGGCCTATGGTTTACAGGGTGCTTTTAGGGTTTTCTGCTGAAAATTGCTTGGCTTTCTCTTTCATTGGGAGTTGACGTAGTTTCCAAACTTACACAGCTAGAGGTGCTGGCAGGGCTGCAGCTTCTTGTCTCCCTGGCCCCCTCTGCTCAGAATCCCATGTTCAGTGGCAGCCGAAGCAGCAGCACAGCTGGTGGGCACTATAGGCTCTCATGGGTCACTTAACTTGCTGGGGAAGAGCAATGTGCAGATGCAGAGCCAGTGCGCCATGTGCTGGGGAATTGTGTTTGCCAACAATGCACGGTTGCTGTTACTGACTGACATTCAAACACCCTGCACCACTCTTGGCATTGAACCAGGGCTATATCAGTCAGCATATGAGCGTGCTGGAGGGGGCTCCTTGAAACTTGGGCGGGGTGTGTGTGTGTGCAGTCCTCTAAGGAGTTGCAGCTTGTATTTGAGCTGGAAAGATGGTGGCAGAAGGGGCCTGGTGACTGACCCAGGAACCCATGCTCTCTCATGTTGGGTTTGGTGGCTGCTCAGCATGTGTTGGCATGTTGCTTGTTTTGCAGAATGTCCCCGCCAGTTCTGGGGTCCCGACTGCAAGGAAATGTGCAGCTGCCACCCCAATGGCCAGTGCGAGGATGTCACAGGCCAGTGCACGTGCAACCCCAATCGCTGGGGGCCCAAATGTGAGAACGCCTGTCTCTGCAAGCATGGCAAATGTGACCAGAAGACGGGCAAGTGCACCTGTGAGCCCAATTGGTGGGGTCCCCAGTGCTCCAGCTCTTGCTACTGCAGTCTCAACTCCCAGTGTGACCAGCAGACAGGCACATGCGTCTGCCAGCCTGGCTGGTGGGGCCGAGGTTGCAACAACCAGTGCTCCTGCAACAATTCGCCGTGCGAGCAGTTCACCGGGCGCTGCCAGTGCCGGGAGCGAATGTTTGGCCCGCGCTGTGACCGCTACTGTCAGTGCTACAAGGGGAAGTGTAACCAGGTGGATGGTACCTGCACCTGTGAGCCGGGCTATCGGGGCAAGTACTGCCGGGAGCCCTGCCCAGCTGGCTTCTATGGACAAGGCTGCAGGAAGCGGTAAGTGTGCAGGGCCTTGGGTAGGTTTGGGCCCCCATTCTGCACTTGGCTCTGGCCTTCCAGTGCTCTTGCAAGTTGAAAGCAGTACCTGCTGCACTTGCCTTGTGCAATCACTGCTTGGTCTAACAGCCAGTGATCCTGCCGACAATGGGATGGGAGGAAGGCACCCAAGACGAGAAAGGGGATGTTCAAATGAAGGGTTGTGTCAAATGTTCTGGGTTGGGGGTCAAATTACAAAGCGTCAATATAAGCAAATAACACAAGGATGTAGGGGCAGGATTAGAAAGGCGAACACACAAAACAAGCTCAGTCTAGTTGGATAACTAGCTGGATAACCATTCTGAGAGAGCAGTTAATGTTCCACAGTCATGCTGCAAGGGCATAACAAGTGGGGTTCCACAGGGTTCACTTTTGGGACCAGTTCCGTTCAATATCTTCATCAATGATTTAGATATTGGCATAGAGAGTATGATTATTAAGTTTGTAGATGATACGAAGCTGGTAGGGGTTGCAACTATTTTGGAGGATAGGGCCATAATTCAAAATGATCTGAACAAAATGGAGAAATGGTCTGAGGTAAATAAGATGAAATTTAATAAGGACAAATGCAAAGTACTCCACTTAGGGAGGAACAATCCATGTCACACATACAGAATGGGAAGCGACTGTCTAGGAAGGAGTACTATAGAAAGGGATCTAAGGGTCATAGCGGACCACAAGCTAAATATGAGTCAATAGTGTGACACTGTTGCAAAAAAAGCAAACGTCATTCTGGGGTGCATTTAACAGAACTGTTGTGAGCAAGACACAAAAAGTCATTCTTCCACTCTACTCTGCACTGATTAGACCTCAACTGGAGTATTGTGTCCAGTTTTAGGTATCACATTTCAAGAAAGATGTGGAGAAATTGGAGAAAGTCCAGAGAAGAGCAACAAAAATTATTAAAGGTCTAGAAAACTTGACCTATGAGGAAAGGCTGAAAGAATTGGGCTTGTTTAGTTTAGAAAACAGAAGACTGAGGGGGGACATGATAGCTGTTTAAATATTTAAAAGGGTGTTAGAAGGCGGAGGGAGAAAAATTGTTCTCCTTGACCTCTGATGATAGGACAAGCAATGGGCTTAAATTGCAGCAAGGGAGGTTTAGGTTGGACATTAGGAAAAACTTCTACCTGTCAGGGTGGTTAAACACTAGAATAATTGCCTGGGGAGGTTGTGGAATCTCCATCACTGGAGATATTTAAGAGCAAGTTAGACAGACATCTGTCAGGGATGATTTAGATTAGGACTACTCAACACACGAGCCCCATGCAGCCTGAGGCCTGTTTACTTGCGGCCCATGGCCTGTTTATTTGTGGCCCATGGTGCAGTTTGGGTTTACACGGGGCTTAACACGCAGCCCGCAGATTGGAGCCAAAACAAAAAAGTAATCAATATAATGGTCTTCTGTTGATGTGCATTTTAAGTTAAATTCCTGGACTGTCATTGCTCATTAAAAGTGTTGTCATATGGGTGGAAATTGGGTAAATATTGCATTTTATTAATATCAGCAGAACTGACTTAAATGGAGCCTCTGTGTTGTGTAGTCTTGCCTTAAACTTTATATTCATGCCCGTCAGGGTGAAAGAAGCTATTTGCATATATTTGCATGTATATGCAACCACACTTAAGTTGCAGCCCTTGGCATGTGCTGTGAGCATCATTGTGGCCCCTGGGGCTTCCAGAGTTCAGTAGCCCTGGTCTAGATGGTGTTTGGTTCTACCATGGGGGCAGGGGACTGGACTTGATGGTCTCTCAAGGTCCCTTCTAGTGCTCTATGATTGAATCTGTGATTGATTCTGTGTGTCTGTAGATGTGGGCAGTGCAAAGGGCTGCAGCCCTGCACCATTGTGGATGGCCGCTGCCTGGCCTGTGAAGCTGGCTGGAATGGCACCAAGTGCGATCAGGCCTGCTTGTCAGGCTTCTATGGAGATGGCTGTGAGAAAATCTGCCCACTGTGCAAAGACGGCCACACCTGCAACCACATCAATGGCAAGTGCTCGCACTGCAATCCCGGCTGGATTGGAGACAGGTGAGTGGAGGCTGGGAGGGTGCTTTGTGACAATCCGGACTGCATGCTTTTGTGCTCTTCTGTTGGCCAAAGTGGCGCAGGTGACACAGGATATTTGGGCACTACCTGTATTAGACCCATAGTCCCCTGACACCTGTCCTTTGCCTTAACCACTAGGTAATGCTTTCCTCTGAAAGCCCTCTTCTAGGGGCAGCTCTCTCCTCCTCCCAACGGCATCCAACTCGCTGGCACCTTCTGTAGCGCTCAGTCAGCATGCCCCAGTCCTGTCACAGAGCCACCCTTCTGGAGATTCTGGTCGGTCATGCATGGACGTTGTCCCGGCCAGTGTGATTGTTCTGGCCCTCACCAGCTTCTTGCAAGGGCAGGGAGTGCAAAAGGTTTCCTTCAGTCCCTGAAAGCCACCAACCTCACCCGTTTGCTCCCCGCTCCCAGGTGTGAGCCCATGGGGCGCGGAACCCAAGGCAGATGCGTGTAGTTCTGAGAGGAGCACACAGCACAGGTTGTAACATCGGAGCCCAGTAGAAGAGAAACCCCTCACAAAACCATGTCTCTGTTGCCCATGGCATGTTCCTCCTACAATGGAGCCTGGCCTACTTCAGCCTGCAATGAAACAGAGCCCTAGCGCCCTCAGCCAGACACTCTCTGATTGACCAAGAGAGAGAATGGCAGCCCCTTCCTCTATGCCCGGAAGCTGCCTGCAGAGGACAGAGCTGTGGCCTCTTGCCTGGCATTGCAGAGGCTGTGGTGAGCATTGCCTAGCTCTGGTGACTCGCTACTCCAGTGCAGCGCTCACCCCTGGGTCTGTCCCAGCCCGCTCCAGTGCTTGCTGCTATGCTGGAGCAGGTGGCAGCTTTGGGCAGTGATGTGGAGATGGAGGGATGCTCAGACAGACCCTCTTTTTCATCCCATGTTGTCACTTCTGGAATTTACCAGGAGTTTGTAAGCCCTGCAAATGGAAGGATTGTTAGCAGGGCAATGAGCTCGCCGGATTGTCATCTGTCCAGATGGATTATTCTCTATCAGGTTGGCAGGATATAAGAACATGAGAACGGCCATATGGGGTCAGACCAAAGGTCCATCTAGCCTGTGCCCTCTCTGCCGACAGTGGCCAATACCAAGTGCCCCAGAGGGAGTGAACAGAGCAGGGAGTCATCAAGTGATCCCTCTCCTTTCACCCATTCTCAACTTCTGGCAAAAGAGGCCAGGGACACCATTCCTGCCCATCCTGGCTAAGAGCCATTGATGGACCTAACCTCTTTGAATTTATCTAGCTCTTGTTTTAACCTGTTGTATCCTGTCGCAGCTCTAATCCTGGCAGAAAGTGCCATCCAAGTAGCTCCTGCTCTGTGTTCTGTCCGCAGGCATTTATGGCTGATCTTGGGGTCCAGATAGAACCCAGTCTAAAAGCAGAGTGTGGCCAGTGGCCTGTAGAGACTAAAGATGTTAAGGACTAGTGGACTAGTCGACTAGTCAACTAGTTGCTTTCCTCCTCCCTCTTGCTGCCAAAGCGGCATTCAAAGGGGCAGCGCCCTGGAGTCCAGGGTCAGATGGGGACTCCCCAACTGACCCAGGTTCCTCGCAGCACTTCCCCAGAAGGATCCCGGGTTCCACAGAAATGCTGCATGAAGCCTGGGATCAGGTGGAGAGTCCTCAGCTGACCCTGGACTCCACAGTGCTGCCCCTTTGAAACACTGAGGTGGCATTTCAAACAGGCAGCCACCACACCCCTGATCCTGGGATCAGCTGTGTAATGGCTGCCTCTTTGAAATGCTGAAGTGGTGTTCAAAGGGGCAGCGCCGCACAGCTGATCCATGGCTCAGCTGTGCAGCGGCTGCCCCTTTGAAATGCCACCTCAGTGTTTCAAAGAGGCAGCACCGTGGAGCCTCCCCAGCTGATCCCAGGCTCCGTGTGGCATTTCGGTGGAACCTGGGATCAGCTGGGGAGTCCCCAGCTGACTCTGGGTTCTGGGGAAGTGCTGCGTGGAACCTGGGTCAATTGGGGAGTCCCCAGCTGACTCTGGGCTCTGTGCAGCATGCAGCGCAGCATGGAGCCTGGGGTCAGTGGGGGACTCTGTCTCCCACTGACCCCGGTCTCCATGGCTTTGAAATGAACAAGAGTCCCCACTGGGGACTCTTGAACATTTCAAAGCTGGCATACCATGTGCAACCCAGAGTCAGCGGGACTTCCCTCTGGCTCTGGGCAGCACATGGAGTTCTGCATTCCTCCTTTGAAATGTACAAGAGCTCCATCAGGGGCTCTTGTACATTTCAAAGGAGGAATGCCGAAGTACCTATCGACTAGTCGAGTAGTTGATGGAAATTCCATCGACTACTCGACTAGTCAATTAACTGCAATTTAACATCCTTAGTAGAGATATCCCAGGGGCCAGGTCTCAGAGCAAAGCATCCCAGGGTTTGATCTTGGAGCAGGAGTAAATGGGGATGTTCCAGAGGAAGAGGAGGGGGGCTAGTCTTGAAGCCAACTGTGTGCAGTGGCCAGTGGAGCTGTCCCAGGGGAGCCAGGCTGATGGTGGAGAAAGGTGTCTCAGGTTAGTGAGATGAAAAGTAGAGAATGTACCAGGGTGGTGGCGGAGGCCCTGCTGACTCATGTCTGTGCTTTGTGGCCTTGGGAAGTGCCTCTCTGCTGCAATCACAGTTTCACCTGCCAGATATGCTGTAATCCAGTGGCAAGGGTGTCAATGCAGCACTAACCCTGCCTCTCCAATGGCCACAGTACCCGCCAGTGATCATGGCACCCGCACTCATGATCTGGAGCTCCCAGAGTGTTTATGGTGACCCTGTTGTTTGAATCCTCTTTAGGACTTCACTCTGTCAGCACCAAAGGGCCTAGAAAGGGCTCCATATGCTGTGAGAGGCAGCAGAATCTTTCTTTGTGTTTCCTATGTACCCTACCAACATCATGATTGATGCATGACTCTGAGCCCAGCGCTCCCTGCATGGACCCAAGGGTCAATTGGCTGAGATGGAAAATGGTCTGGCAGCTCCCTGAAGCTAAATCCAGCCTTTGTACCTGCTGGCCTCTCCACTTGGGACAGGGAGGGACCACACCAGGGCAGTGGCTTTCCAGCACACAAATGTGTTTATCTGATGTGTCCGGCACCCCCACAAAGCTGCCTGATGCTGCCAGAGTAGCTATGCCAGCACCCAGAGCGGGATTTCCTCTTGTCCTCTTCCTGTAACCTGCTCCTTTGGCCCTTTCCTAGGTGTGAAGCGAAGTGTCGCAATGGGACGTATGGCGAGAATTGCGCCTTTGTGTGCAGTGACTGCTTCAATGGAGAATGCCACTTTGAGACGGGCAGGTGCCTCTGCCGGGCAGGCTCTCACGGCACTTAGTAAGTGACTCTTGTGTCTTGCTCCCTGTGCATCTGGTACTCTGGTTGCATAGGCTGCTGTGTCTGGATAAACAAACATGGATTTGGGCAGGATCCCCAGGAGAGGAGGATGCAGGGAAGAGCCCAGAAAAGTAAGGCAGTGATCAGAGCTTAATTTGTAATGAAAGAGGAGCCAGGGCTCAAGCAATTTACTTTAATAACTGACATGTCAAATCCAGAGACGCTAGGTCTCTGAACTGCCAACCCTAGAGCCCTGGCATGTCCCAGCACAAATTAAGCACTGACAGCATCCCCTAAATAATCTCTTCGGAGCCTGGAAGAATGTATAGAGTGTGGAGGTGGGTGCCTTTTGATTGGAATCACAACTCCCTCCAAGGGGAGCTAATTGATTACTGTTTGTTTTTGTCCTAGCTGGGGTGGCAGTTGAGGGGGGCTTTACATGTCTCAGATCAAGTGACCGCTCAGTTATTAGTGCAAAGTTATCCTTATTTCTTCATTCCTGGCTTCACCTGCATCAACCCTATCAATGAAAATATTGTGGGCATTGGGTCTGTTTCCTACTTTCAGTTGCAGTACTGTCTTTTTGAATTTTCATAAACCACCCTTTTCAGGCTGCCCAGTGTTCATCCAGACATTCAAGCAGAATTTTCTGAAGAATACACCTGAATTTTGTGAGATATTTTGCTTTTGTTGTTATGCTGGTTTTCACTGTCAGATCCCAAAATAGAGGGAGAAGCTGAACAGAATTCTTCCTACAAGAGATAATTGCTAGTAAAGCAGTATCTTACTTCTCAGGCCTTTGTCACCATTCCAAAGACAACTCAGTATTGTTGCACATTTATTGCCCTTCACACACCTTCAAACACAAACACTTGTAAATGTATGCTTCGGAAAAGGCCCAGGGTACACCAGTGCCACTTTTGTTCCACTCAGTCGAGAAAGCTTTTTGTGATTTTCACCAATCAAAAACTAGTCAAGAGACAAAACCAACATCACAAACCCACTGAGAAACTCAGGTCAAAACAAATAAACAAGCAGACCTCTCAGAAGATTTTTTTAAATGGAACAGAAAACATATCATGTGTTACTCATATCACATGCCTATTCATCCCTCAAACATCTCATTCAGTGCAAGAAACCTACAGTGTTGGGAAGAAAGCACAAAAAGCTAGGAATCTGCTGGTGTTCTTGGTTTGTAATTAGATTGAGCCAAATTTCTGCTGACAGTGGTGTCAGGAGTCTTCCAGGTCCCACCTGAAGTACCTTGAATTGCCTAAGGAAACCTCTCTGTAGCATCCCTTCCTGTGGAAAATGTCTGTTGTTGTCTTGCTCAAATTCTTTTTGATGATAACTGGCTTGTAATATAGAGATATGCTTTTCCTGAGAATTAAACCAAAGGTCACTGAGAATTTTTCTTGTCCAGTTAAGCATCCGGGAGACTGATAGAGATTGCCGAAGAATGCATGAACAACAATGTGCTTTAGCAGAGTATTGTTTGTTTGTTTGTTTGTTTGTTTGTTTGTTTGTTTGTTTGTTTGTTTGTTTGATGCACGGAGTTTGATGCATGTTTATTTGTTTGTTTGATGAACCTGTGCGTTCTGTCATCTCCTTTGTTATATTTCCATTATCAGCCCTTCTGGTGGATACAATTCCCTTGGGAACAATTCATGGTCACCATCCTTTGCTAATAATGACATACTGTATGTTTGAACTGTAGGCAGTAACTGCTCTAGCCAAGACTCCTAGGGGAGGATTAATTAATTAGCTGAAATTACCTTTTGTAGTTTACCGAGCCTGAAAATTAGTTGGAACTTCAGGTCTCATTTTCAATAAATTGGTATGGTCTGTGACTTGGAGAGGTTTATCTTGTACTCTGGGAGAATTCCCTCTTCCTGTATGGGAGCAGATAGTGTTTGGAGGGAGGGTTATGAATTGTTGCATATAACAGAGGGAGGGAGAAAGCCTCTCTATTTCTTGTTTTGTGGGGAAGAAGGGTTTAGTTGTTATGAAAATGATACAAAAATTGGGTAAGTGCTAAATAAATGTTGAAGAGGACTGGTCAGTAATGATTGGGATCACTTGGTAAAATAGGCATAAGCAAACTGCATTTTTAGTACAGCTATCTATCAATGTATATATCTAGGAACAAAAATGTAGGATAAAAGATTTAGAAAACCTGAATTATGAAGAAAGATTACAACAACTGGGCATATTTAGTCAGGAGAAGACTGAGACTGTACCTGATAAGTCTTCAGACCTATTACTTATAGCAGTGGTAACCAACTCGTAGATCGGGATCTGCCAGTAGATCTTGGAGGCTCTGACAGGGGATCCTGACTGGTTTAGCTGGGAAGCTATCAAGTGCTGGCACTTCAGTTGCCCCTCCATCTACTGTCATGCTGCTCCTGCCCCTTGGGAGCCTCCTGTTTGCTGTGGGAGGGTGAAGAGGGAGGTGCTGATGTCAGGGTGTCCTTCCTCCCCCCACTCCTGTACCCTGTCTTCACACAAAGAGAGAAGGATGGATGGAGCTTGGCAATGCAAATCTGTCACTCTCACAGTGTGTGTGTGTCTCTGTCATTCTCACAAACCCACACTGTCCTTCCCTCTCATCTCTAGACCCAACACATGTGGGGGTTAGTTACGACTTTTGTTGCTTGCAAAGTGGGTTAGTTTTGGTTTTTGACTGGTCTGTGCATTTCATAACTTTCATTTCTCTCTTATGCTTAAATGTAATTCTTTGAGGAGTGAGTTCTAAAATGCCAAACCTGTCATGGCTAGAGTCATTGTCATTGTGGTAATTGTGCTCCTGGAAGTGGCAGGCATGCCACCTTCAGGGCATCCCTTATCCTGCCTTCCTGCCTGAGTTGGCTGTCTGGCCACTCCCAGGATGGGTAGAGGGGGGGAGTGGACTTGAGCCCACCACCCTGTGCTCCCAGGCAAATGCTGTATCCCCTAGGCCACTCCAGAGCTCACCCCACCTCCCTACCCACACTCCGAACCCCTTGGCCCAAGACCAGAGCCCGCACCCCCACACCCTACCCCAGCCTGGTGAAAGTGAATGAAATTCCTGGAGGAAGGGGGATGGGGGGAGCAGGGAGAGGCCTCAGAGAAGGGGTGGAGCAGGGGCAGGGCCTCAGAGAAGTGGGGAAGGAAGCCGGGCAAGGGTATTTGGGTTTGAGGTAGATCTTACATTGCACTTAAATTGAAAAAGTGAGCTTGTGTTAAAAAGGTTGGATACCACTGCCTTAGATGCTTATTTTCCTCTAGGATTTTACAAGTTGATTATTTAATAATTTTCCCAGTATCTTTCCGTCTAAAAAACTTGAAGTGACCGGTGTATAAATAGAGCCCTGCAAGTCAACAGATATCCACCTTATATCTGCAGGTATCTGCATCTGTGGATATGGAAATCTGCAGCTCATTTTTGCAGATGTGGATATGAATACAAATTTTCTACCTAGAACCCTGCAAATTTGCAGATATCCACTTTATATATCTGTGGGTGTCTGCATCCATGGTTGTCAGTGCGGATATCTGCGATTCATTTTTGTGGATACAGATGTGGATATAAATTTTGTATCTACGTGGGGCTCTATCCCTAGGATCTCTTTGTTCCCCTTTTTAAAGACAGGGACTAAGTATGCTTTTCTTCAATCCACTGAGAAATCACCCATTCTCCATGAGTTCTTGAAAGTAGTTGCTAACAGTTTCAACGTTGCTTCAGCAAGTTCCTGAATTTCATCAGGGCCTGCTAACTTAAATATATCTAAATATTCTCTAACCTGTTTCTTTGCCTATTTTGGCTCGTGTTCCTTATTGTTAATATTGTGTTAAGTATATGTTGACCTTTAACCTTTTTATTGAAGACTGAACCAAAATAGGCATTAAACACTCAGTTGTCTTCATATCATTAGTTCTTAACTCCCCTTCCACACTATGAAGAGAATGTATGCTTTCCTTCATCTTTCTCTTGTTTCAGTGTATTTAAAGAATCTCTTCTTATTGCCAATTATATCCCTTGCAGGTGTAATTTTTTTTGTACCTTTGTCTTTCTTATTTCATTCCTACTTGCTTGTGCTTTTCTTTTCTTCCTTTGCAATTCATCTGTTTCCAGTTTTTGTGGGATTCCTTTTTGATATACATGTTATTAAAGAGCTCTTGATAGAGCCATATTAGCATATTACTATTGGGATAGTTTGCAGTTATGTGTTTAATATTGTCTCCCTGAGAAACTACCAGCCCTCCTGGACTTTTTTATCCCATGGATTCTCTTCCCATTGGACTTTACTGATCAGTTCTCTGAGTGTGTTAATTGTTTTTTTTTAAATCCATTGTTCTTATTCTGAGGCTGTCACGTCATCCTTTCCTTAGAATCATGAAATCTATCATTTCATTATCACTTTTACTCAAAACACCTTCACATTTGAAACCAATTCCTTCCTGTTGGTCAGATTGAGATGTAAAATGGCTGCCCGCTCTTCCCTCTCTCCCCCCCCCCCCCCCCCCCCAGTTATTTCCTTCTCTTTCTGGGTCAAAAAATTATTCCCAATACATTCCACTTACTGGAAATGTTTCCATGACATATTTCCAGTGGATGTTTGTGTAGTTAAGTCTACCATTACTACCAGGTCTTGTAGTTGGAATTTTGTTATTTGTTTTAGAAATGCTTCCTTCTCTTCCTCTTCCAGATTTGGTGGTCTGGACTAGAATAGACCCCCTGCCATAACATCACCCCCATTTTTTTTCTGCTTTAATCTTTACCCAGAGACTTTCAGGTGGTCTTCCTCCCATGAGATTTATCCCACCAAATTTCTGTGACATCAGTTATGTACAAATTAGCCTAGGTACCCTGTCCCATTCGTCCTGTTATTTCCCTGTACTACTTGCATTTGTGTATAAATAGAAATCTATGATGTTGAGCAGATTCCTGCACTGATTTCCCTCTCATTGTTCCTATGACCCTATTATAATTTTCCAAACCCCCTCTCCCCTGCCTCTGTTCAGGTTGCTTTTTTATGCTTATCTGTGGACTCTAGTCATCTGCAACCCACCTCAATAGATTGGCAAATCTGTATATGAAGATGTGCTTCCCATTTTTGACATGGGCAATGACTGCCTACAGTGACAGACTCCAGGAGCTTCATCTATCTAGCTTACCAAAGAGAAGGTGCAGGGGTGACTTGATCACAATCCGTAAGTACCTACAGAGAAAGGTCTAACATGATCCAATGTCTGGAAGTTGAAACTGGGAAAATTCAAGACTGGAAATAAGACATGTATTTTTAACAGAGTAATTAACCACTGGAACCGTTTACCAAGATCTTAGTGAACCTCCTTAATTGACAATTTTTATATCAAGATTTTTTTTTAAAAAAGAGTGGGTTTGTTTTACTTATTTGAAATTTGACACACAAAATACTAATCTGAAAATGTCCAGTTTTGAAATATTTATTTCAGGGGTTTTTCTTACTCTCCCAACCACCTGCCATTATAATGCACATATTGTCTCTGCCTTTTCCTCCCTCGGCTTTCCCTTTTTTTCCTTTCTTTTGTTCCATTTTCCTGCCTGGAAAGAGGACAAAAAGGAAAACAACAAACTTAAAAAACAAAAGAATACTGAAAACCCATACTTAATCTTCACCATTCTTCTGGTTTTATCAGCAAAGAATACACTTCGAAAATTAAAAACTTTCATGAAAAATGATGTGGAGAGATCATTTATTCATGAAAACCTCTTTTTGTGTTCAAAAGATATCCGCCAACTTCAATCAAACCCTGGAGGGGACTCAAGTGAAAACCTGACAGACTCTGAGAGTTGGGAGAAGGCCCCATCCTCTCTCCCAGATCCTCAGGCCCAGGTAGTTGGGGGCTGTTCTGTTTCCAAATGTTAAAAGATTTTTATGTCTTCAGAAATTGTCCCTCATCTTGACTTCTCACAGCTGCTGTGCACATGATTTGAAGCAGCTGCACAAGATGTTTCCTTTAGACCTATGACTAGGGTTGCCAGATGGTTTAACCAAAAATACGGAACAACTTCCCCACCCCCACCCCCACCCCACAAAAAAAAACACCGGGAAAAAAATTCTGTTGAGAAAAAAAAAGGGGGGGAGACCAAAGTTGTTGAGCAAAAAAAACCCAGCATGGCCCCTTTAAGAAAGGCTTTTCTGCCTGTGGCCATTTTGTTTTTCTGTTCCAGCCACAAAACAAGCCACTGTGAAACCAGGTAAGTGGGGAGGGGGGGAAGGCCTGGGCCCAGTTGCTGAGTATGTCGTAGGGTTGCCAGGTGTTCGGTATTTTCGCCTCCTGTCCAGGGGAAAAAATCAGAAAATGCAGGACATTTTAGGTGTTTGGTATTTTCTGAATTTTCTTACGGGACAGGAGGCAAAAATGCCGGACTGTCTGGGTCAATACTGGACACCTGGCAATCCTACCTATGACCAGAGATGAAACAATTCCCCTGTCGCTCAGAACCAAACCTGAGCATAGCATGGCCTCGGTGCCCTCCTGGCAGAGGTGTTGGAACTCCCTCTGCCTAGCCATGTCTAGATGCTCCCTTTAGTCCACTTGCAGCAGCTGTTCTCCCCATTGCCCAGGTCTCTGCATAAAACACCAGTTCAAACACAAAAGCTGTGCTAGTTTCCAAGGCCCCAGATACCCAAGAGAGCTCCTCTCTTCAGAGCTGTGGCACCATGAGCTTTCCGGGTGCTTCTCTGAATGTGGGAGAGTAACTCTGGCCATAGCTAGGGTTGCCAGGTGTCTGATATTCACCCAGACAGTCCAGTATTTTCGCCTCCTGTCCGGTAAAAAAATTCAGAGAATACCAGACACCTAAAATGTCCGGTATTTTCTGATTTTTTTTTCCCCAGCCAGGAGGCGAAAATGCCGGGCACCTGGCAACCCTACAAACACTCAGTGCCCGGCCTCTCCCCGCCCCCTCTCCCCCCCCGCCAGCTCCCCCTGGCTCCCAACACCCCCAGTCCCCGACCCCAGCCCCCATGCTTACCTGGTTCCGCAAGGCTGCCGGCACAAAATGGCTGCTGACCAAGGGGAAGCAATGCTTCCCCTGGGTCTTAATGCTCAACAACTTTGGTCTCTCCCCCCCCCCCTTTTTTTTCCTTCAACAGAATTTTTTCCTGGTGTTTTTTTTTTGGTGGGGGTGTTCGGTATTTTTGTTTCAACCATCTGGCAACCCTAGCCATAGCAGGGCCCTTTAGTGAGCATGAACCCAGCCATGAGGGTAACCCTGCTAAACATTTGCGCAGCTGCCACCAAACCAGCTGGGAGAGAGAAGAAAAGGGACAAAAGCGTTGGAGGGAGGAGAGAGATGGAAATACATTTTTGCAAAACCCAAAACCCTTTCATCTCCTCCCTCCATCCAGGGAAGGAGAAGGGCTCGTTAGACTACTGGCCTGGCCTCTTGTGAATGTGGTGACTTCTGGTACAAAAGCCTGGAGACATCAGAGAGGGAGCCAGAAGGAAGAGGGAGCCACTTGTTTGCTACAGCTGCTGCTAAGCCTATAGGGGGCCTGACTCTCCTCTCATGGTGGAGAAACCCTATTGAAGTTGGTGGTATTCTTGTCAGGGTAACTCTTGGCTCAGACACTTGTATTGCAGCCATTATGTGCAGGGGGGGACTGGCCCTGCGGGATACCAGGAATTTCCCGGTGGGCCATCGTGTCCGCATGCTGTTGCCCCTCACTCCGAGCAGCTCCGCGTCGGCACTGTATGCAGCACACAGAGCCCGACCCACCGCTTGTGCCATGTGCCGGACATGACATAGGGGGCGGGGCTTGAGGGGCATGCAGGTGTGACATCATGGGGAGGGCCATTTCCTGGGCCTATTTTGATTGCCAGTACGCTCCTGATTATGTGTTCTCAAAGACGGGGCCTGCAACACTTCTTCTGTGGTCTGAGTTTTGGGGAGATTTTAAACAAAGCAAACTCTAATTACCATCATTCTTAAGGCTGGGAGAGCTCCCTGACCTGCTCAGATTGACACATTCATTAATGTGGGGCTTTTCAGTGAAAAACAAATACAGAGGACAGAAAATCACTGCAGTGGGGTAACTTTACATGTATTTGATGTCCTGTATCAAACAAACAGTGAGTGACAGTGGCCCCAAATTGCTTCAGAGGTACAGCCACCAATAATAGAATAGCCATTTGCCTGTTAGCATATTGCATTTTTTTCCCCCTGAGACAGTGGAGGAAATCTGTATGTAACCTCTACAGAAATATCCCTTTTGGTAAAATCAGTCCAACAGGACATTATCAGCTTGAAACAGTGGTTCCCAACCTTTGTTTTATACCATGGACTGGCAAAGCCATTCACAAGCCTTTGGCGGACTGGTATAATTTCATTAGCATATTTGCATATTCATTTGCATATTTGCATAACATCAAAACCCTGGCCCCCAAAGCCACCGCAAACAGCCGGCTTCAGCTCCAGCAGCTGCCAGCCACATGCCCGGGGTATACCACAGCCTCGGTCCTGAAGCAGCTGACAGCCAGCGGCGTTTGCCATGGCCCAACAGCCCGCAGCCTGGTGATTGGGAACCACTGGCTTGAAATACAAAGCCTTTCAAAAGTTCTTTTGGGTGATGCTCCCACCGTGCTCTCCAAGTCTATATGCTAGTTTCTGGGTTCTACCATTCAGTGTTCCTCCCTCAGTCCTATGTTCACCCACCACCCATGTGTGAAAAGAACAGGCAAAATGTTCTCAGAGAGGAGTGAGCTGTTTCCGTAGGACATGGCACATAATAAAAATTCCTCTGTAGAAAAGCTTTAGTCCATTGGAGTTAGTTGTGCCCCGGCATACTATGTTGAGACATGCTCTTTGGAGTTGTGTAGCTCCAATACAGCACAGTGTGAATGGGAGCTTACAGCACTTGCCCTGTGGATTGGTACATTTGCTCAGATCCTGGGACAGTTCTCTCTTTCCCTGTCAGAACTGGCCGAGGAAGTGCTTTCCATTCAGTCTAGCTGAGTGAATTTCTTGTGTTTCTTGTACTCACCCTCTCGAGTGAGTTCTGTCTTGAAATCACAACTCCATTGCTCAGGCTGCAAGCAAAAAAGCCTGGGGCCAGATTAGATTGTTGCACTTTTCCTGGAGATTTTGTTTTTCACAGCAAATGTGCATTCTCATGTGTAAATCTGTGGCCTTACCTATGTACGACATAGGTGAGTGTTGTGACAATTTATCTTGCTTATCCAGCTCACTGCTTATTCAGCAGTGCCTGTAGTAAAATCACTAGTTTATGTCAACTCTTCATTTTCTAAAAGGCCTATCAGTAATTGATGGAACCTCTGACTTGAGGGCAGTGTTTTCCCCAGGAACTGAAATTAAGGGAAGTGTTCAAATTTACAGTGGGGTGTCAGAGCCAATGAGGGGTGAGACTGTAAGAGTGATGGTGGGCTGCATGATAAATTGTAGATGGTTCTCTGAAAATATCCACTCAGTGTGCAGCAATGGTCAAAAAAGCTACTAAAATGATTAGGGGCATGAAATAGTAGTAGAGATTAAAATGACTCAGATTTTTCAGTTGGGAAAAGAGACAACGAAGTGGGGATATGATAGAGGTCTATAAAATCTTGATTGGTGTGAAGGAAGTTAATAAGAAAATGTTATTTAATCTATCACACAGCACAAGAATGAGGAATGAAATTAATAAGCTGTTTTTTAAATCTGCAAACAAACAAAGGGAAGTACTTCTTCTCGCAACATGCAGTCAGCCCATGGGATTCTTTGCCAGGGAATGCTGTGAAGGCTAAAACTATAATAGGGTTAAGAAAAGAACTAGATAATTTCCTGGAGGAAAAGTCCATCAATGGCTATTAAACATCATGAACAGGGCTGCAACACCATGTTCTCTTTGTCCCTAGCCACTGTCAGAAGCTGGGACTGGAAGACGGGATGGATTGCTTGATCATTGCCTATTCTGTTCACTCCCTTTTCTTCTGAAGCACTCAGCACTGGCTAGTGCTGGAAGACAGGGTACTGAGCTAGATGGACCGTTAGTATGAGCCAGTATGGACATTCTTATATAAAAAATTACTATAATAATAAAAATGTTTAGTATAGAAACTCCACAAGATAATGGCCTCTCAAAATAGTAACCATGTGAGGTAACGACCTTGGCATTTTAAATATCTTAGCCTACTAGGAAACATGTATTTAGATATGTTTCCCAGTCACAAGTCTAGCGTTCTGGAGCAAAGTTGCTAAAACATAGTCCAACAACTAAATGCTCCTTTAACAGGCTCCTGACTTTTCCCTCCACCACACTCCATGCACTGTTGTCCTGGGTCAGTGGAGACTGAGTTCAGAGATGCTTTCATGTAAATTCACCTCCCAGAAGGGGAGTGGTGGGGGAAAGGCACCTTGCTTGAATTTCCAGCTGCTCACCACTCGCTCTAGCCACTGTTTTTCATTGGGCCACTGTTCACTCCACCACCCTGTTGCCAAAGGCACTGTGTTGTCATCTTCTGCTGCCACCTGCCACTATGACCTCTGCACATTGGTCTCGGGAGGTTCCAAGAGAGAGCCAGCTAGTGCATGCTGGACTGTCTCTTCCACAGAAACGCTATCCCTGAGCAGATCTAAGCTAGTGGTCACCAACCAGTCGATCTTGGAGCCTCTGACAGGTGATCCTGACTGGTTTGGCCAAGAGGCTATCAAATGCCAGCACTTCAGCAGCCTCTCCCGCTGCTGCTGCGTATCTCCTGCCCTTTGCCTTGGAGCTGCCCTTCCCCAGGAACTGCCTGCTTGCGGTACAGAGCAGGGAAGAGAGAGGAGGGGTTCTGATGTCAGGGTGCCCCCTCCCACACTGTATTCTATCGCCACAGAATGGATGGGGGGCACAGGGCTTGGGATGGAGTTTGCTGGCTGCTTTTGGGAGCAGTGCAGATCCAGGGCAGGAGTGAGCCTTCCTTAGCCCCACTGCACCACCACCCAGGAGCCACCTGAGGTAAGCAGTGTCCAGCTGGAACCAGCTCCAAACCTCTGCACCAGTCATGAACCCCCTCCTGTACCCAAAGTCCCTGCCCTAGCCCTGAAACCCCTGGACCTAAACTCCTTTGCAGATCCTGTATCCTGAACTCCTTCCTGCACTCCAACTCTCTGCCCCAGGCTCAGCTCAGAGCTCCCTCAAGCTCCAAATCGCTTAGCCCAAGACCAGAGCCGGTGTCCCAACCTCCTGCCCCTGCCTGGTGAAAGGGAGGAATAATGGAGGAGGGAGGGAGGGAGGGAGAACAGAGTGAGCAGGGGCAGGGCCTCAGAGAAGGGGCACAGAGGAGGCGGGGCAAGGGTATTTGGGTTTGAGATAGATCCTGGATTGCACTGAAATTCAAAAAGTGATCTTGTGCTTAAAAAGTTTGGAGACCACTGATCAAAGCACTTAGGTCTGATTATCAGTGATGTCAGCTCTACCAAAACAAAAGACTCTCTGGAGCCTCGTCATTTCTGACTTCAGAAACAGTGCAAAGGGGAGGGTCAAATGATGCTTGAGATTCTGAGGAAAACCATCAAGTAAAGCACCTGTCCCCACTCTCTCTCTCTCCTGGGATCTGGTGTGTGAACCCCCTGCTTAGCCAGTGCATTTTAATTGAAGGAGACAAGCTAAATACAGTTCTGCTGCCCTTTACTCGTACAATAAAGTTAACATTTCGTGATGTCCACATTCAATACTAAAGAGATCTGTAAGCCAACACCAGGCAAAATTGATCACAATGGCAGCAGAGCTCTTACTGCTGAATATGTAGGCAGAAGAGGTGACTTCACATAAATAGAGCCCGATCCAGAAGCCTGCCCCACCTGCCCTGGCTCATCACTAGCTATCAATAACATAGGAACGGCCATACTGAGTCAGACCAATGGTCCATCTAGCCCAGTATCCTGTCTGCCGACAGTGGCCAATACCAGATGCCCCAGAGGGAGGGAACACAACAGGTAATCCTCACGTGATCCCTCCCCTGTCACCCACCTCCAGAGAAACAGAGGCTAGGGACACCATTCCTACCCATCCTGGCTAACAGCCATTGATGGACTGAACTTCCATGAATCTATCTAGCTCTTTGTTGAACCCTGTTAAAGTCCTAGCCTCTACCACATCCTCTGACAAGGAGTTCCACAGGTTGACTGTGCGCTGAGTGAAGAAAAACTTCCTTTTGTTTGTTTTAAACCTGCTGCCTATTAATTTCATTTGGTGACCTCTAGTTCTTCTATTGTGGGAATAAGTAAATAACTTTTCCTTATTCACTTTTTCTACACCAGTCATGATTTTATAGACGTCTATCATATCCCCCCTTGTCTCCTCTTTTCTAAGATGAAAAGTCCAAGTCTTTTTAATCTCTCTTCATATGGGACCCGTTCCAATCCCGTAGTCATTTTAGTTGCCCCTTTCTGAACCTTTTCCAATGCCAATATATCTTTTTTGAGATGAGGCAACCACATCTGTATGCAGTATTCAACATTTGGGCGTACCCTGGTTTTATACAGAGACAATAAGATATTTTTTGTCTTATTCTCTATCCCCTTTTTAATGACTCCTAACATTCTATTTGCTTTTTGGAGCGCTGCACACACCGAGTGGATGATTTCAGAGAACTATCCACAATGACTCCAAGATTTCTCTCTTGAGTAGTTGTAGCCAAATTAGTCCCCATCATATTGTATGTATAGTTGGGATTATTTTGTCCAATGTGCGTTACTTACATTTATCAACATTAAATTTCATTTGCCATTTTAAGAAAGCTAGTCCTTGTTCATATTTTTCAAATCTCTGATACTTTTTCAGGTAGATGTATTTTATCATACTCTGAATATGCTTTTAAAGTGTATATTAATGTTTCAATTTCAATCCAAATTTCTAACCTATGACTATAATTGGCAACACTGCATGTAATTAGTTGACCATTGGTTGGGGAGTGCTGCGGAAATTCAGAATGGGTGGTTACACCTGCATTGGAGGGTGCAGGAAAATCTCTGCTTCATGGAAATTTGTTCTTTGACTAATCACTGTCTGCTTCACTGCTTTGCTTTGTTTCCTCAAAACTACACACCTGTGATTAATTATGGACAGCCAGGGTTCCTGTGCTAAACGGCTCTTGTTGGCCTGTATTAAACAGAGTTGTGCATGCATCTCCCTCTGAGGATTTTATCAGTCAGGCTTGGAGATTCAGTATGTACGAGGTGGGGTGGCAGTCCTGTTTCGCCAGGTAAGTACTGAGCCACCCCCACTTGCATTTCCCCGACCCGGGGTAAGTTCCTAGTGTCTCTCGGGCGTGCCGGCCCATTATTCCGTGCTTTGTCTGCCCGATACCACTAGGAGGGTGGGGTAGGGGGGCCCGGGCCCGCCCTCTCTCACGGGCCCCAGCCCAGGACCCTAAGGACAGGTTCGTTGGAACCCATCCAGCCGGAGGGGCTAACACCCGCAACGCACCGGCTCACCGGCTCCACGCCCCGCCCTGGGCTACTTCCTACCCCACCGTCACTCCCTGGACCCCTTTTACTCCCCACAGGCACGTCCACCGCTCAGGGTGATCACTCCCCGGCGTGAACACTCCCCCTACTGCCCGCCCCCTCCTCGCCTTCTCCTCCGGCGTCCTACCTCTCCCCGGGTGCCCCCCACTCCTCGCCTTCTCCTCCAGCGTCCTACCTCTCCCCAGGTGCCCTCCCTCTCCTCGCCTTCTCCAGGGGTTTTAAAAGAGGAACCCCACGCTGGTGTCCTTGTGCCGTGATGTCGGCCGACGCGCACATCACGGCTCACATGGCGTGCCGCGGCTCCAACATGCCGGCCAGCACTCTCCTCCGGTCCCGCCCCTGCCTCTCAGCTGAGCGGCAGCAGCCGTACAGGGGCCGCACGCCTCCCGCTCTCTCCGCGCCGCCCCTAGGAGCGCAAGCAAGACTGCGGGGTCAGTGAAGGGCGGGTCTGCCTCCGCGGGGAGGAGGCCGCCCATCCCATCACACACCTCCCCCCCTAAGTTCCCCTCTCCCCTTGTTTGATCTCCCTCGTCCTTTTCTGTAATTCTTGAAAAGAAGTCCGCATTACCGTGGGCCTTCCCGGCCCGGTGGCTGACCTCGAAGCGGTAGGGTTGTAATGCCAGGTACCACCTCATTATTCGTGCGTTGGAGTCTTTCATGGCCAGGAGCCATCGAAGGGGGGCGTGGTCGGTTACTACTTTGAAGGGGCTGCCTAAAAGATAATATCGTAACATATCAATCGCCCACTTTACCGCCAACGCATCCTTTTCTATCGTAGAGTATTTTTGTTCTCGGGGCAGTAATTTACGGCTCACGTGTACAATCGGGTGTTCCTCCCCCCATTCCCCCTGGGAAAGAACGGCCCCGAGCCCCAGTTTAGAAGCGTCCGTCTGTAGAACAAATGGCTTGGTGAAGTCGGGTTGAGATAGGACGGGTGCCTGGGTCAGGCGCTGTTTCAAGGTCCTAAAGGCCTCATCGCATCCCTGGTCCCACCGTACCCTCTTCGGGGCTGAATTCTGCGTTAGGTCCGTCAATGGGGCGGCCAGGGTCGCGAAGTCTGGGACAAACTGTTGGTAGTAGCTGGCGAGCCCCAGGAACTGCCGGACCTGCCGCTTTGTAGTTGGGGCTGGGTAGTCCCGCAAGGCTTCGATCTTACTTACTTGGGGCCGGATCTTACCTCCTCCCACTGTGTAGCCTAAGTATGACACCTCCCGCTCACCAAAGTGGCATTTAGCTCGGTTGGCGGTTAGTCCAGCCTCTTATAGTGAGGTTAGCACGGCTTCCACCCGCTGCAGGTGTTCCTGACATGTTGTATTATAGATTATTATATCATCTATATATGCGGCGGCGTATTGCTCGTGAGGCCGTAGTACCCGGTCCATCAGCCTCTGGAAGGTTGCGGCTGCCCCGTGGAGACCGAACGGCATCCTGACGAACTGGTATAGGCCAAAGGGTATTGAGAATGCAGTCTTTTCGCGAGACTCTGTCGTTAATGGGATCTGCCAATACCCCTTTGACAGATCAACCGTGGACAAGTACCGGGCGGCCCCTAATCTCTCCAGTAACTCGTCTACCCTGGGCATTGGGTATGCGTCAAACTGCGACACTGCATTGACCTTCCGAAAATCAATACAGAACCGAATTGTCCCATCCGACTTGGGGACCAATACGATGGGGCTTCTCCAGGCACTGCGTGACTCTTCAATCACCCCCCAGCGCAGCATCTTTTCTATCTCCTCGCGTACTGTCCCCCATAGTTTCCAAGGGAGAGGTCTGACCTGGTCGCGGACTTTACACCCTGGTTCCGTCGTGATGTGGTGGCTCGTCACGTTAGTCCACCCTGGGGTTGTCGTCAACACCTGTGGGAATTTGCTTAAAGCGTTCAGGAGCTCGTCCCATTGAGCCGGGGCTAGGTCCCGCCCTATCTGTAGATCCTGGATTATCTTTTCCTCTCTTGACCCTTCCACGTACCCGGTGAACTCCTCCCTCGCCCGCCACGCCTTAAGGAGGTTAACATGATAAATGTTCGTGCATTTCCTCCTTCCGGGCATCCAAATCTCGTAATTCACTTCCCCCACCCGCCGGGTTACTTCGAAGGGACCTTGCCATTGGGCCAGCAGCTTGGATGTCTGCTCGGGTAGTAACAAGAGGACCCTATCTCCCGGCTGAAAGATCCTTACTTGGGCATTTCGATTGTAATATCGTGCCTGACGTTCCTGCACTTCTACCAGATTTTGCTTGGCGAACTCCCCAACCCGCCGTAACCTTTCTCTCAACTCGAGGATGTATGGCACGGCTCCCTGGACCCTGGTCAATTGCTCCTCCCAGGACTCCCTAATAATGTCTAGGATTCCGCGGGGTTGTCTACCATAAAGTAACTCGAAGGGCGAGAAGCCCGTTGAGGCTTGGGGCACTTCTCTCACTGCGAACATCAGCGCGGGTAGGGCCCGGTCCCACTCCTTAGGGTCCTCCTTCACAAACTTTTTGAGCATACCTTTAAGCGTCGGGTTGAACCTCTCGACAAGCCCGTCTGTTTGTGGATGATAAACTGAGGTCCTTAATGTTTTCACCTGGAGGAGGCGGCATAGTTCTCTCATCAATGTCGACGTGAAGTTTGTTCCTTGGTCCGTAAGGATCTCTTTCGGCAGGCCCACCCTCGCGAAAATTTTGACTAATTCCCCTGCCAGCGTGGGGGCTGTGGTGTTCCGCAGGGGTACGGCCTCCGGGTAACGGGTTGCATAATCTATCACCACGAGAATATATCGATACCGATTACAGGTTCGCTCCAATGGGCCGACTAGGTCCATCACTATTCTTTGGAATGGGACATCTACCACTGGCAGCGGCACCAGTGGGGCCCTGGGTACCCACCCTGATCCAGCCTTCTGACATTCCGGACATGAGTCACAGAAGTCTTTCACGGCCCGGTAAATACCTGGCCAATAGAATCTTTGAAGCAGGCGCCGCACAGTCTTTTCATACCCCAGGTGCCCCATCCAGGGGTTACTATGCGCTAACTCCAGTAATCTCCGGTGATACCTGCCCGGTACCAGCAGATGGGAGGTCACTTCCCCTACCTCTCTTCCCTCATTGATTCTGTAGAGGCGGTCTCCTTGGATCTCGAAGTGCGGGTAGGCCAGGGCTGTTTTCGGGGTGCCTTCTGCTTCCATATTGGCGGCAGTGCTCTCCCAGGCCTGTTGGAGGAGAGGGTCTTCTCTCTGCTCCCTAACGAAATCCGCAGACCACTCCTCTTCTGCTATGTCCATTCCGGGCCCCTCTGTTCTTCCGATTCCTCCTTGCTGGGGTCTTACGTTTGGTGGGACCGGTGGTCCGTGGGTCCCTACGGGGTCTGTGGCCAAGGCCGGTTTCCCCTCCCCTGACTCCATCCCAGGCCATTCTCGGAGGGCCTGATCAAAACCCCTCTAATCTCAACCGAGGAGGACGGGATAGACCAGCCCTGGGATGAGGGCTACATAAGACCAGCTCTCCTGACCCCCTTCCTTAATGCGTACCCATGCCGTGGGGTACGATTCGACCCGCCCGTGTACGCATTGGACGAGCACCAGGGGTCCTCGGGGGCCATCTACTCCCACTAAGTCGGCCCGTACCAATGTCTGTCCACACCCTGAATCCACCAGGGCAGTGACCACCCGGCCTTCCACTTCTACTTCCCTTAATATCCTTCCCTGGTCCCGTGTCCCCGGCACGCACCCGCCGATCATTACCTGTCCATATGAGCAGTCCATATATGGGCAGTCCCGTTTAAAATGTCCCTCCTGGCCGCATTGATA
Organism: Pelochelys cantorii; assembly: GCA_032595735.1. Lineage (NCBI taxonomy): Eukaryota > Metazoa > Chordata > Testudines > Trionychidae > Pelochelys > Pelochelys cantorii. The sequence goes on along the minus strand of CM064342.1, from coordinate 11,550,107 downwards.
GCATCCTCTGGTTGACGGTCGTGACGGGGGGGGATTTTCCATCGGGGCTTCTCGGGGCAGTTCTCGCAGCGCGGGTCCTTCCCTCGCAGGTCGGCTCCACTCTGGTGCCAGTCGCCTCCCTACCCCCTTTCCAGGGCTATGTGGGCCTCCTGTCCCCCTACGATCCCCGGGATGCGTCGGGCATGCCTCCCTTCCCGCACTGGGAACGTTCTCTCTCCACCCTGCGCCTCCCCCTTCCCCCACCTCGGCAGCCAAATAGTCCTCCATCAAGGTCACTGCCTCGCTAAGTGATGATGGGCGGTGCCGTCGGACCCAGAGCTGCCCCTCCCCCGGCAAAATGTGGACGAACTGCTCCAACACTACTTTCTCTGCCACCCGTGGCCCAGTATGTTGGTCTGGCTCCATCCAGCACCACCCGGCCTCCCTCAACCGTTGGGCCACCACCCGGGGTTGCGCCCCCGTGGGGTACTTTTCCTGCCGGAACCGCTGCTGATAGGACTCTGGGGTAATTCCTAGTTGGTCCAATATAGCCTCCTTTACTTTAAAGTAGTGTAGAGCATCACGTAGATCTAAGCTCCGATAGGCCAGCTGAGCGGGGCCCGTAAGGTACGGAGCCAGGAGCGTGGCCCAATGTTGCTCTGGCCACCGGGCCGTGGTGGCCACTCTTTCAAAGGTGGTCAGGAACGCCTCGGGGTTGTCCGCGGGTCCCATTTTAGTTAGTCTCACCGGCAATTGAGCCAGGGGCCCTCCCTCAGTCCCCTCCCCACCCTGCACCAGGGACTGCCCCCGCCCCAGGCTCCCACATTGTCTCACCCATCGCTCCTGTTGCACCTGGTTCTGCTCTGCTAAGTCCTTCAGGAGCTGTCTTTGCTGGTCTTGCTGCTGGGCAGACAGCTGCTGCAGGAGGGCCGTTTGCTGTTGTTGCTGCTACCATTGGTGCTCGGTCAACCACTTGAACACGTTTCCGACTTCCATCTTTGGGCGGGCTTGCTCCTCGCACCGTACCGAGGTATCGGCCCTATCCGGCTCCTCCTTAGTGAGCCTCCTCTTCTTCCCCTTTTCCAGATTTCTCTCCCTTTTTTTTTTTTTAAATCCCTTCCCCTTCGTCCTACTGCTTTGGGGTCGTGTGATCTGCCCACATTCTCCACCACGTGTACGAGGCGGGGTGGCAGTCCTGTTTCACCAGGTAAGTACTGAGCCACCCCCACTTGCGTTTCCCCGATCTAGGGTAAGTTCCTAGTGTCTCTCGGGCGCGCCAGCCCGTTATTCCGTGCTTTGTCTGCCCGATACCGCTAGGAGGGTGGGGTAGGGGGGCCCGGGCCCGCCCTCTCTCACAGGCCCCAGCCCAGGACCCTAAGGACAGGTTCGTTGGAACCCGTCCAGCCGGAGGGGCTAACGCCCACAACACACCAGCTCACCGGCTCCACGCCCCGCCCTGGGCTACTTCCTACCCCACCGTCACTCCCTGGACCCCTTTTACTCCCTACGGGAGCATCCACCGCTCAGGGTGATCACTCCCCCGCGTGAACACTCCCCCTACTGCCCGCCCCCTTCTCGCCTTCTCCAGGGGTTTTAAAAGAGGAACCCCGCGCCGGCATCCTTCCGCTGTGACATCGGCCGACGCGCATGTGACGGCCCACGTGGCGTGCCGCGGTTCCAGCACACCGGCTGGCACTCTCCTCCGGCCCCACCCCTGCCTCTCAGCTGAGCGGCAGCAGCCGTACAGGGGCCGCACGCCACCTGCTCTCTCTGCGCCGCCCCTAGGAGTGTGAGCGCGACTGCGGGGTCAGTGCGGGGTGGGTCTGCCTCCGCGGGGAGGAGGCCGCCCGTCCCGTCACACAGTACCAAACTTGGAAATAGCAGCCAGGACAGAGAGCACCTCTCCGCATAGCAGCAGGTGCCAGAAATCAGAGCAGAAACTGAAATACTGTAGATTGCAGCAGTGTCTTCTCTCTGAAATGGAGGCTAAGGACTCAGGGCTCTGTCAGGGCTTTAGCCACTTTCCTGGGTGGGAATTAGTGGGTGCACATGCATGCACACCAATGCTGCATCTCCACATCTCCCTTTCCAATTCTCTTGACGTTTGAGGTGTATGATCCAGTCTTGGGGCTGGGATCTAGACACTGCTGGCTTTTCATATATCCTGCTGGGGTCTGCATCAGGTATGTTAAATATTGGTTAACTGAATAGTCGATTAACCTCATGAATTCTTATTGGTTAGTTGACAAGTCTATAGTCCCCAGGGGCAGGGATGCAGCCACAGTGTGCTCTGGCCTCACTCCTCAGGAGTCCCCTGCTACTTCGCACTGCTGCCTCTGTATCAGATGCAGAAGTCTGGAGTGCCAGGCATAAATTGGTCCACGAGGAAAGCCAGTTTAAAAACCAGCTCCCCTCACGGACTGGCTGCCTGTCACCCCATGCTGCTGCTTCTCATACAGAGGCAGCAGCGTGGGGTGGCAGCAGCCTCTATCCAGGGAAGGCTGAACTCCTGGACCCAATGCAACCTGGAACTGAGCTGGACTGCCTGCCCACCCAGCTTCTAATACATTTTCAATGCAGAGCTGCAGCAGAGGAGGTACCGGACCTGGCACAAGCCGGGACTGAGCCGGGCTGCTGGCCAGCCTGTTAAAAAATTCACTGGCAAGGGGTGTGGGGAAATGCATGTAGTCTATAGCATTAACCGATAAGCTTTGCTTATCGGTTAATTAGTTAGTCAGTTACACTGTTACATCCCTAGTCTGCATTCCCATATGCTGGATGAAAACCAGGCTGGCAGTGGGGGAGAGCTATGCTTACACTTTGAAGGAGGGCTTTGGTGGTTTCCTTAGGGAGCTGGACAGTAGCTTTGTGATTGGCTGGCTGAGTCCAGCCTTTTGCTCCTGCTACTTTGTTCAGTGAAAGAAAAGCAGTGGTGTTTTTATGCCAGTGCCCCCTTCACTGTTACCCACCCCAAGGGTTCAGGCCTCCAAAATAATGAAATTGGCTTAAAAAGTGGGAGATTTAAAAACATGTTTTTAGTTTATTTGCCTTCTGGTCTTAAGTCTTGAGGATTCACGTTTCCTAGGCGGAGTTCCATGATGAAAGTCGCTCTCTTTCTAAGTCAAGAATTAGTTTTCTTGCTGATGATGTGCAGACTCACCTGGGCTCTGGCTCTCATGGTCTGAGTTTTCTCTGATGTTACCTGTGGGAGCATCGGCCTTCTAATTACAGAAGCACTTTAGGTCTGTATTTCTAGTCAGAGGGAGCTGATGTCCCGTGTGCATGTGTCACATTCAGGGTTCTGGTATCTGAACTTGACTCCCTAAGAGCCATCCCCTCCAAAAGGCTTTGTCAGCAGTTTAATGCCTGCAGATGAGTGAAACAGAACTTTGGTCAGACGTTACTCATTGCCCCACCTTACACACAAACTTCTGAAGGGACGTGGCATGGCTTTGCTCAGGATAGAAAGCTTTGTGGTCATTTTCCCAAACAGTATGTGGGAATTTCTCCGCAAGGCACTCGGTGACATCAGTGAAAAGCAAACCTGCATTTACTGCTAACAGAAGCACCACTAATTACAAGAAGGGAAGGAAGCCGAACAGCTGGAGACTGTTCCACTATCATGATCCCCCAGGAACTGCAAAACAGAGATTTTGGGCAAGAGTAATACCAAGCTTACTGCAGGGGGCCTCAATCACATCTGTTTAAGCAGTTTCATGGAGTATAAATAATTCAGCATTGCAGCTGGGGGGTCTAGACTGAGGGTGTCCCATTTGCCATGCAATGCATGTACAATGGATCACAGAGTCATTTGCTCTCTGGGCCAATGAATGTTTAATCCAGAATGAAGCAGTTTCAACAGGAGAGATTGGGGCAGCCCTAGATCAGAGTATCACATGGCCCAGTGGCTAAAGGTAGGAGACCCCCCCTCTTCAAACTCTTTCCTCCCTCAGATAAAGGGCAGAGTCCCAGGTAAGTACTGTAACTACTGGGCTAAGTTATAAGGAAGACACCATTCCTCAGTCTGAAGACTTTTCAATTTGAAAAGGAGACCACTAAGGAGAGAGAAAATAGAGTTCTATAAAATCATGACTGGAATGGAGAAAGTAAATAAGGAAGTGTTATTTATTCCTTCTCATAACACAAGAACTAGGGATCACCAAATGAAATGAATAAATAGGAATTTAAACCAAACTCCCCCCCCCCCATACACACACACACACACACACACAATGCAAGTCAGCCTGTCGAATTCCTTGCCAGAGAATGTTCTGAAGAACAAGAGAATCACAGGGTTCAAAAAAGAGCTAGATACATTCATGGTGCAGCAATGGCTATTAGCAAGAATGGTGTCTCTAGCCTCTGTTTGTCATAGCTGGGAATGAGCAACAGGAGATGAATCGCTTGATTAACCTGTTCTGTTCATTCCCTCTAGGACACACTGCATTAGCTGCTGTCAGAAGACAAAATAAGGGCCTAGATCAATCTTTGGCCTGAACCAGTTTGGCCGTTTTTATGTTCTTATTTTCTTGTATACGGGTTTGTGTTTTAATGTATCTCAAATTTCACTTCAGCTTCCAGGACTAACTCAGAAAGTAAGTTTATCTATCTATCTATCTATGTATCTATCTAACTATCTATCTAATCGTGTCTCTGTATGAGTCTGTTTTTTCAAAAACTCCTCCTAAATGTTAAGAGCTAAGGCCATCAAATTTGGTATTCAGCGTCCTCTTACCCTAGCTTAACACTAGGTCAGGATTTAGTTGTGCCAGGAAAATGGGAAGTGCCAGGAATGGGACTGTTTTCCAGAACATGGAAAGGGAGGGGGCTGCTGTTCTCATGGACATGATAAGTTCAGAGTGACCATTGGGGGCGGCAAGCACAGGAGAGAGCTATACTGCAGAATGACCACTGGGGGCAGCTGCACCAAGAGAGTATCCAGCAGGGCTGGGGTTTGCCAACTTGCCTGCCACCAGAGCAGATAAGTAGCCTCCCTGCCCCAAATCCTTCCCCTCCACTGGCTGGGGGGAGGGAGAGAACCCCACTGGATAGGACTCCTGCCCTGAGCACTTCCTTACCCTCACTCTCACATGCTCCCAGCCTCCAGCCCTGCCCTGAATCCTGCACCCTCACCTCACAGCACCAGTCCCCTCCCCTGAAGGACCCTGGTAAGCTGGGTAAGCTTTCTAGTGTTAATATGAAAGTAATTTTAACTTTATTTTTTGTGCATTTAAAAAGATTGAAAATATAGAATAGATCTATATATTAGAAGTAGTTGGAATCTGGAATAAATACAATTCTATTAATTTTCATTGTATTATAATGATTGATGGCACTGACAAACTTTGAACTTGTTTAAAATACTAAATATTTCAATAAAACCTTGTGTTCTGGTGATATGGACATAAATTGTGGCTAGGGCAACTAAAGTTCAACATTTAATTTTAATCATGTATAACCCACAACCTTCTGGGTATGGTGTACTGTCCCATCTAATGGCACTGAGACCACTTCACTCACCATGCTAGAGATTGATGTTCTGGCATTTGATTTAGCAGATCTAGCATAGACCCGCTAAATCAAATGCTGAGGGCAGCTCTGGCCGGCATCTGTACTCCTCACAGTAAGGGAAGCCAACTGAGAAAGTTTGCTCTCATCGACCTCCCGCAGTGGGGGCAGCACCAAGGTTAGCTGACTCCATCTATGTTGCATACCTTAAGCTGACCTTCCAGGTCTAATGTAGACCTGGCATTACTGTCTTACAGAGAGAATAATGAGTATGCTCTATAGCTTTAGCTACTAGGCAGCTGGCTTTTATCTCATGAGTTAGGGTGTTACACATGGAAAATGCAGATTTTAATTTTTTTTTAAATCAGAGAATTTGGGAGGGGGTTATCATGGAAAACCAGGATCTCTGTTGATCGTGACCTGGCCTCCTCAGGGATGTGATGACCTAGGACCAAGCATCGGAAACACTCTGAGGGACCATACAGTCCCAGGACCTGCAGAGTGATTCTTCCTCTCTCATTTCTGGTTTATTGCCCACGCTTCCCTTCTAGTACCAGCAGCATGGTCCATTAGGGTAAGGGAGTTCCCTCCCAGCTCAGTTCCACCACCAATCAGAGATCCAGGGTAGGTGCTGTGGCTCCAGGGGCCCTGGGGTCTGAATCCACAGGGAGGGCTGTAGGGAGCCAGTGGGGTGCTCGAGCCCACTGATGTGAGATTCTTTCTCCTCTCCAGCTGTAACCTGACATGCCCGGTTGGTCAGTACGGAGTCAACTGTGCTAAGTCCTGCAGCTGCCATGACGACACATGTGACCCCCTGACTGGAGCCTGCCACATGGGTAAGTGCAGCCGTTGTGTCTGGGTGTGGAATAGGATGGGGGGAGGGGAGCAGGGCCCCTTTCTGCTATGTTATTTAGAAAATAGGAGCTACGGAGGGGTGGGGGCTTCCAGCTGTCTGGGTGCTTCTCTCCCCAGGCGCTCCAGTGCATCCAGTCCTGTTACTAAGAGGAGCCAGGCTCGCTTGCCCTTCCCCCAATTGAGATGTTTTCCAGTTCCTCTGGCACTCCCTGTCCAGGAGACTCCCCCAGGCTTCCCATCGCTGGTTGGCTTGTATCAGGCCCTTGCACCAGATGTGCATCTTAGAGCCACGACTTCCACGCCTAGGTTCCAGAATGGCTAGGGAAGCTAGGCATTGCAGAATGCTCTCCAGAGGTCGGCACAACGCTCTTCCATCACTTGATTTACTGCTTGCAAAGCTGCCCCCTCATCACAGTGCAGGGAGGAAATCAGAACAAGTTGGAGCATGGGAGCAGTGGCTCTGAGTGAGCCAGAGAGTCACCTCTTGAGCCTAGTACAGTATTTACAATCAGGCAGGCTAGGAAGCAGGTGCAGCAATGGATTCCTGAATGTATTTAGTGTGTTAAAATCTCTTTCCCACCGATGCTACTACTCTGTAAAGACCAGCAACAGTGAAGATGGACACCGGGGAGCAAAGAGCTATCGACAGAGCCTTTATATCTACGGCTATGTGTTAATGTTGGCCCGAGAACAAATGGAGATAAACTGGCTGTGGGTAAACTAAGGCTGGAAATGAGATGAAGGTTTCTAACCATGGGAGGAGTGAGGTTCTGGAACAGCCTCCCACTGGAAGGGGTGGAGTAAATAAACTGACTTGGTTTTGAGCTGGAGCTTGATGAGTTAATGAACGGGAGTCTGTGATGGGCTCCTTCCCAGTTCTGCGACCCCAGCCTGCACTGTCTATCACGTGGTGGCTAAGTTTTAACCAGGGGGGCTCTTCATTTGTGCCATCTGTGGCACTGTGCCTGCCATCAGCACTGAACCATTAGGAGTGTGATAGGCTGGAGCATCCCTGGCAGGAGGGGGCTTCCTGGCTTCTATCCCTCTGCATAGTGAGCTGGGCTGGACTCTCCAGAACCCGCCCTGTGTCAGATTCTAGCACCTTTGGAAAAGACTAACTTGCTGGGGTAATGACTTCTCTGCTCTGCTTGGCAGATGCTGCAGCTGCACCAAGCTCTGTGCTGTTTCCTTTCATTCTCTCCAGGAAGCAGGGTGAGGCATGCAGCCTGCCTGAGCCCCCACATCCAGCTGTGAATTCTGTGTACAGTTCTGAGAGATGAGGGCTGCCCAGAGCCAGTAGGCCATGGCTCCTGTTTCATGGCAGCTTGGACAGGACATGTGTTGGCAAGTGCTGCTGGCTGCCCTAGGGGCTCGCAGCTCAGGGCTGAGCTTGGTGTTTGTCTCTACTTTTCCAGAGTATTCAGGTTCAGTTTAGTGACTCCATTGGCCTTGTAGTTGTGGGGCCCTGTGCTTCTCTGCAGGCTGTGCAGCAAACACCCTGCTCACCCCCTCATTCTCGCTAGCAGATTCACATCTCTTGAGATAGCAGCTCTGTTTGCTGGCTCTGCCTGGGGACTCTTCCACACTGTGTAGTCCCAGTGGTTCCATCTGGAATTTGCAGAGTGGGTACTTGCACAGGAAAGAACAGGAAGGGAAGCTGGAGAATTCTCATTGTTGGTCAGCTGAGCTCTCTGGCTCTAGCTCCTAGCTTTGATCTGCTTTTCTCTCTCTCTCTCAAGCCCCATGTCAAAGTGCCTTTGAAGCCTGAAAGACACTCCTGTTGGACTGAGCCATGTTGGGCCAGAATACTCCAGATCTCACATTTTTCAGTCCGGAGAAAGCAGTACAGAGCCCCTGGGAATGAGGGTATAGGGATTCTGTGGTGTTAGGAAGTGAAATGGTTGGAATGCTCCAGCTGAAATCCTGCAGGGCCAGGAATTCCAGTCCGTACAATGAAGACAACAGCTCTAGCCTCACCGCCCAGCAGGAGCACTGCTCCTTCTTGCATTTCTGGTTACACAGATGGTTTAACTGCTACCCTGTCCCCTTTCTGTCTTTAATCTCCAAAGCTCATTGAACCTGCCATCTGCAACTGCTGACTGGAGTTCCTCTCCTCCCATGTCATTGAAGATCCTCTCCATTCCAGCATCTTCCCTCTGTGTGCCACTGAAACAGCTCTCACCAGAATGTCCTCTCTCTGGCCATACCCAGGGCTCCATCCTCCCCAATTATCTAGCCACCTCCCATGCCATCAACCCATGTTGTCCTTCTTGGAATGGCGCCCCCCCCCCCCTCGGGTTCTGAACCTCTTTCCTCTCTAGGGTCTCCTCCTCCCTTTCTCATCATTCTGTCAGTGTTTCAGATAGAGGATTCTCTTGTTGCATTCTCTTTTCCCTTTAACTTTGTTTGAACAATCTCATTCAAAAACCATGTGTTAACTATTGTCCTTATGTGAACATCCTCCAGATTTTAAGGGCAACCCTATGAACTCTTGGGGAAGATTGGGCAGGAGCAGGGAGGTGACATACAGATTAGATGAGACCATGATTGAACACTGTGTCCAGTTCAGGTGTCAACATTTCAAAAACAATATTGGCAAATTGGGGAGGATTCAGAGATGAGCCACAAGAATGATTCAATATCACCTTATAGTGAGAGATGCAAGGAGATCACTGCATTTACTTTAATAAAGAACAGATTAGGAAGTGACTTATCACAGTGTACAAGTGCCTACACAGGAGAAGATTTCTGATAGTAAATTGCTCTAAATCAGCAGCTGCAGAGTTTTAAAGGAGTTGGCTGAGGAGCTCAATGTACCATTAATGTTGGTTCTGAAAAGCCTTGGAATAGTTCCAGAAGATTGGATGAGAGGGAATGGCGTGCTCATTTCTGAAAATGGTTGATGGATTGACCCAAACTATTATAGGCTCATAAAACTAATCTCAATCCTGGGCAAAATAATGGAGCAGCTGCCACAGAACTCAATTAATAATAACAAAGGGGTGTAATATAATTAATGCCAGTCAAGGTGTGTTTATGGAAAATAGATGCTGTCAGGAACTGTGGGTGTTGAATGCTGATCCACAATGCTCTTAAGAGCCAATAAATTCTGACCTGCCACCTTGTGTCCTCTTAACAACCCCCAGAACACTGACGGAGTGTAATTCTGGGATCTGCTTGGTGGAACTCCAGCATTTCCATTTGGTCCCCTGCTTCTATTTAAATCAAGCAGGGGAACAGTAAGTTTTCTGTGCAATGGGGATTCTCCTGCTGAAGATGCTCATTCCCCTGTGTTACTGCCTCCTACTATCTGACTCTGGTCTCCTGATAACATGGCCCTGCCTGCCTTGTGACACCTGATTCTCCACCTGCTATCTGGCCTGTCTCAGACTATGATCTCCTGGTATACACCTAGCCTGTCCCTGCCTCAATTGCAGCTATTACCTCAGACCACTCACATGCTGGTCATGACACAAATTAATCTGAGATTTTCTTTGGATGAGATGACAGGTGTGGTTGATATAGTGTTGGTGTCATAGATTTAGGGTTCTGTAAGGTGTTTGACTTGGTGCCACTAGAGGTATGTAAAATTAACATGGCACACATTAGATGGATTAAAAGCTGGCTAATTGAATAGTCTCAGATTAACTATAAACAGGGAATTGTCATTGAGTGGATGTGTATCCAGTGGGGTGCCACAAGGATCAGTTCTTGCCCCTACGCTACTTAGCAGCTTTATAAGTTCTCTGGAAGAAAAGTATAAAATCCTCACTGATAAGGTTTGCAGATGGTACCAGCTGGGGGAGAGGTAACAAAAAACTGGCCACTGATTGAGAGCAATCTGGATCTGTTGGGAAACTGAGCTAAGCAAACAGTATGCATTTTAATGTGGTTAAATGTAAATGTGTACGTCTAGGGACAAAGAACATAGGCCAGACTTTACAGGATGAAGGACTCAAGGGTTGTGATGGAGTGTGCATCACTGACAATTTTTAAATCAAGATGGATTTTTTTTCTAGAAGCTCTGCTCTGGGCATTACTTTGGGGCAGTTACCTGGCCTGTGTAAAACAAGAAGTCAGACTAAATGACTGTAAGGGATCCTTGTGGACTCTCTGAACTATCTGTGTGACAAAGGCAGAACAAGATCTCACAGGTGGAAGTTGCAGATGGCACAAATCAGACTAGAAATAAGGGACCTATTTTTAACAGTGAGGATACCTAGAGATGTGGTGAATTATCCATCACTTGGAAACTTTAACTGGGATTTCTCAAAGGATGTCAGTGCCTGAGTTACAGTCGGTACCAGGCATCTAACCTTCTAGATGGATTCTCTGGAGGTCAGGCTAGATGATCACAATGGTCCCCCTCCCCCAGGATTAAAATGTATTAAATTAATATTTTTTGCATCCACTCAGGATGCAGCTGGCTCATCGCTTTGGCTGTGCTACTCCTTTTTGTGCGTCTTTCCTTGGGAGTGGGATGGGAAACTGGCTCCCCAGGGCAGTGTGTTAATGGGTGTCTCATGTCCCTTTTCAGAGGCCAATCAGCGGATGGGAGTGATCGCAGCGGGGGCCCTGCTGGCTTTGCTGCTCATCCTCCTCCTCTCGCTACTCTGCTGCTGCTGTGTCTGTCGCAAGAAGGAGGAAGCTCAGGGGTAAGTGTCTGTGCCTTTGCTTCCACACTGAGAGCCCAGCGTGTGGCCTTCCTGGGCCGCTGCTGTCTAAGCTGCCAGGTGCCTTATCACTTGCCTTAGGCACTGGCCACTCCACATCAAATGCCAGCTCTGGCTGCTGTGGGAGGCTCTGTCCCATGTGGTCAAAGTGCAGCACTGGGGATCAGGAGTTGCAGGGGTTAAACCTCGGCCCAGTGCTGACTCCGTGCCCTTAGATGGGTCTCACCCAGTGGTGGAGTGGGAAAAAATAAAGTGGAGAAATCAGCCTAAACTAAACTCCATTTTCCAAGAAAGAGAAGCTGTTTATCCTGGTCTGTGCAAGTGGTCTTATTGATGTTCTGTGTCTCAGCATCACCATCTGCAGGCTGGCAGGGGGGGGGGGTGGGGGGTGAGGGGAGTCTGTTCAACGGTGGCTATAAAGGGTTATGAGACCCTCCCTATACGAGTGCGCACAGCCTCTGGCTCATGCCCCTAGGCATGTGGTGCATTTTTGGAGCAGGAAGGGGAAAATACAGCATTGCCAGCAGAAGCAAGATCCCTTTAACTAGATCAGGTTGTTCCCTGACCTACTGGGAAATGGCACCATTCAAAGTACCAAGGGAGTGAGTGTGCCCGTTCCTAAACTAGCCCTCAAAGCAGCCAGCCATAGAGGGCACAGAACCAGATCAATGAGAAATCTGCATGAGAGGACTGTGCAGTGTGCTTGCCAAATGCTCAGAGATCAGTCACGTGGCCAGTTCGCACAGAGAGAAGAGAGCTGGCATAGGAGTGTGTTAATCCGGCAAATAGGGCAGAGTGGGATCTGATGGCTGGGAGTTAATGCTAGGCAAATTCAGAACTGAAACACGGCACAGTGAGTGGAAGTGAACATTGAAACAATTATCCAGGGACATGAGGGCCTGTGTGTAACTGGGAGCCCTTCCGTCAGGACTGGGGGTTTGTTTCTAAAGATCTGCTGTGGTTTAAACAGAGGTTCTTGGGCTGGATAGCAGAATCCCTGGGTGGGTTCTCTGGCCTATAAACCCAGAAGGCCAGCCAGGATGATCAGGATGGGCACTTCTGGCCTTGAAATCTGTGAATCCATGAAAAAAAATCCTGTCTGAATAGGAGCATGTTCACTCAGCCAGGACTCTAGCCCCTTCACCCCTCCTCCTCTCATCTGCTGCTCAGCCAGGGCCCCCACTTGGCACATTCCCTCCCACCCATCTCTACAGTAAAGCTGTTTAAAATCAATGTAAAATGTTTCCACAGCAGGGGAGTATATTCTCCCTTATTCTCTGCTATGACTGAACTACTTTTGCAGACACTTTCCAAACATTTTCAACCTCAGACACAGACTAAGCCTGGAAAATTTCAACCAAAAAGGTGAAGACTTCTGAAAACTCTGGGTAATTGCAAACAGGTTTATAATAATGGCCACTTTTAGCAGACTTCACTCCACTGGCTTAGTCCCAGCCTCCAGGACTTTTCTATCGGCCAGTGCATGTGTCCTCCAATGCAAGTGACTAGGGCTGGGGGGGTGGGGGGCATGCAGCCACCTCTGGGCAGAATGTCCCTCTGACAATGCACTGCAAAGAGGCTTGGGAGCCAGAGATAGCACTGCCAAGAGGAAGCTTGGGGCAATATAGGGTGAGTGGAGGACTGCCTTCCACATACATCAAATTTGAGTAAGACGCTGGGGTAAAACTCGTGCTGTTAGAAGATGTGCCATGATGCCCACGAGGGATCAGGCATGAATTTCTCCAAGAGGCATAGCAGCGGAGTGGAGGAAAGTGTAAGTACTGGTGCCATTATGCCCTCAGCTTCCCCTAGGGGCCTTTATGACAAAATGCTGATCTCCTGGTTAAATAGCTGCCTGAATCCATACTCCAGTGGGCAGATGGGCTGGCCCTTGGGTAGGTAGCCCCAGCTGCTGCTCAACCTCTACTGCCAAAGCACTATTTTTAGCATGCTAGCTCACCTCTGTGTACATCTCGCTAAGTTGGGAATCACATCTGCTGGTTGATGTGCCTGAGACGGTGAGTGTAGAGATGGAGTGAAAGTGAAAAGGACACCGCAGACAGGGAACAAATAGCTCACTAAGAGAAAAATTAAAGAGTGTCTGGCTGTTTGGATAAATTGGGTATGTTGGGCAGTCCAGTAAAGGACTGGCCACTTGTACTGAGAGACTACAGTGGCCTATATGTCATGGCAGGACATGGGTGGTCATGCCTAATGGCTAGAGCAGGAATCATGCCTGGTGGTTGGAGCAGGACGTCAGAGCTAGGAACCCGAGTCGAGGGTCATAGCTGGAGTCAGGAACCAGGAGTCACACCGAGGTCAGAGATGGAGTCACAAGGAAGCGGGACTGGAACAGAGTGGAGTTGAACAGGAACAAAGCTGGAGCAAGGCTAGGAACAAGGCGGGCACAGGCGTGATTGCGGCTGCAGAGATAATCATTGAGCAGCCAGCAATCTGCTGATGCTGAGCTCAGGAGGAGGCCTCTCCAGCCAGCCAATCAGACTGTCCTATCACATCCCAGTGGAGCTCATTAATCTGCCTGGAGGCTGGGCTAGCTAACCCTCAGTCTCAGCGGAAGAATCTCTATCCTGACGGTGCCCTCTCTAGTAAGATGAAGGTCTGTAACATAAAATAACATATCACAGGCCTGAAAATAATGAGCAAAACTTTTGCTCAGTGAAACTTCAAGCAGGAAATAGGCCTGGCTAACAGGAAATAGTGCAAACAGGGTCAAGCATAAAGAACACCAAAAGGTGCCAGGCACAGACTGTAAAACACATTCCATGGGGGTCGTAGCAGAACACTTGGTTAAGAAACACTTTGGAACGAACTGCCTCCCCACAGATACCCATCTAGGTTCCGGACAGGGTCTGAATTGACAGCATGATGGATAGTAATTGAGCCCCTCCCCTTGTGTGAGGTGGTAACTAGGCAACAGAGGGCAACAACCTGATACTTCAGGAGTGATGTGTAACTTGTTTGTACCTCTGTATAAAAGTGCACCCCAAACAACTGTCTTTGTCTAGCCAAGGGGACAATACTGGATCCATAGTATTGACTGAGCTATCCCATTGTCACAGGGTGCATATGCATAAGGGCTTGGCGGTGAATCTATTTGCTGACAATTGTGACTGTACTTCACTTGACAATAAACCTGGTCTGATGCCTTTGACCCTTACCTGATTTTGTGGTCTTTTGGGGGCTCTCTTGGAGTCTGTCATGTTCACTAATTGTGTATAGTTAACATGGTAGACTGGGAGGCCACACACGCATGCATGCAGCTGAAAGTTTATCATTGACAGAGCAGAACATCTGTCAGGAACCTGTCAGGAATGTCTGACTGGTGATACCCTCCTCTCAAAGGTTTCTTCCAGAGGCGTAGGCTTCTCTGGATGAATTCAGTGGAAATGCCATGGTAGAGCTGGTCACACAGTAGAGATTCTCTATTGGCTCCCGGGGCAGTAAGTTCACCTCAGATTGTGCAAAAAATAGTGACCAGGAGATTTGACACTGTTTTAAGTTTTGGGTCATACAGAAATATTCCAAGTTCTTGTGACCAGGAGGGACCTGAAATAGGGTCCTTTGAGGAGGTGACACCCCTCGCCAAAGGCTGCCTTGATTACCAAATGTTGTCATTCCCTTCTGCAGAAGTTAGCTTTTGTGAATAAAAGCACGAGTGGAGTTGATTATGTGACCCATTTGTTGTGATAGTGTGGCTCCAAGGTGAAATCAGATACATTGGCCTCCACAGTGAATTACATGGGATCTGGATGGACAAGGATGGCAAGCCATAGTGAAAGCCCTCTTTAGTTTGTCAAAGGTGCATTGAGCCTCAGGAGAACAGACAAATAGTTTTTCCTTCTGGAAGAGCACCCAGGTAGGGGCTACCAGGTGGAAATACCCCATTGTTAAAGCGTTGGCAAAAATTGGTAAAAATCAAGGAATTGTTATACTCCTCACTTATTCCTTGGAACTTCCCACTTGGAGGTGGCAAATACCTTACATGGTTCCATAGTCAGCCCTTCAGGCAAAATGGTGTACCCTAAGAACTAGGGATGTGAACAATAACCTGTTACTTGTTGAGCATCATCCTACACTTACCCGCCTGCATGCTGGAAGCCCACCCTGTGTGACTGGGGCTGGGAGTCGGGAGCCAGCAGCCCACCCTGCCCCACTAGGTGGGAGCTACAGGTGGCAGCTAAGCTCACTTGGCTGGGGGTGGGGGGGCAGCAGCTGGCAGACAGTCCCGCACAGCAAGGGCCAGGAGCTGGCAGCTATCCCTGTGAGGCTGGTCTAGGGCTGGGAACAGAATCCCTGCAGGCTGGGGACTGCTGCAACTGGACTAGAGCAGTCCCCGACCCGGGATCCTGCTTAGTTGATTAACTGGTTACACATTATATTATCCTAACTTTTAACCAGTTAATGGATTAATCCGGATTTACATCCCTACTAAGAACTTGATTGTGCTCTAGTCAAATTCAGACTTCTCTAGTTTAGTATAAAGGTGCACATCTTGGTCATGGAAGATCTGGTTCTCAGCAAAGATGAGAATAACATCAGAGTAGATCACAATGATCTGATCCAATGTGTCAGTAAACATAGCCTTGATTAAACATTGCAGGGACAGTGCACAAACCAAAGGACATTACCCCTGTGTTCAAAGTGCACATATTGGATGTGGAAGGCACTCTTCCACTCACCCTATTCCCAAATACAGACCAGGTTATAAGCAATGTGGTCTGATCCAGCTTCTTAAAGATCTTACTAGAGTGAAATGTTTCGAAGAGCAGTAGGAGGTTATTGATTCCAGATGTTGACCTTATTCAAGGCTTTATAGTCTATGCAGGGTTTCAGAGAGCTACCTTTTTCACTACAAAGACAATCAGGGCTTCTGCCAGAGATGTGGGTATGCAGATGAATCCCTCTTCCAGATCCTTGGAGAGGCATTCTCAGCCCACCTGGGGCTCAGGCTCTTATATGGAATAGTACGTCCACAAGGAACCTTGGCTCCTGTTTGACAGCTGATGGGGCAATAGTAGTGGCACAACATCAACCTTCTCGTTATCAACCACATCTGCCAGATCCCTGTACTTCCATGGTATAGCTGGGACTACTGGGGGAGTTGGAGGTGTTGATGGAGGTTCTGCTGATATGATTCCCTTTGTTCCTGAATTATGGGGGATGACAGGGTTTATTAGTTTTAAACTACTGATGGCCTCTGGCAAGGAACTGGGTTTGAGCAGACAAGACTGCCAGGAAAATAGAGAGCAAAACCAAAACATACTTGCCTCCCCACCCCCCTGCCTCTCGTGAATATGCAGACAATGCATATTGAGCCAGGAGATGCCAAGAATGACTAGGAAACACAGGGAATGAGCTAGGCTGAACTGCAGGGGTTTGCAGTGGTCCTGAAAGGCTGTGAATTCCAAGGGCACCGTCTCTCAAATGACTGGGTCCAATGATAGGACGGACCTATCAACATCTTGCGTGAGGTAGGTACTGGTCCCGTGCTATTTTGGAAATCCCATATGCCCAGGCAAGCTTCCAGCCCATAAAGATAGTAGAGACTCCAGAAGGGACCTGCTCTTCTTGAGTGGCCTTTTGTGGCAGGGTACCACAGACGAAGTAGAAGGTGAAAAAACGTTGGCTGCCGGTTAGGCACTGCAAAAATGCTGGTAGACAGATGCGGCCCAGCTCAGACCCCTCTGCTGGGGCTAAAGCATTTCATTATTGAGGTGTGGATCAGGTCTCACATGGGCAGGATGAAACAAAATGCCCAGGTTGTCCACATTACAGAGGTTTTCTGCCCAACATTGAGCCTTCTCCCCTTTAGAGAGGGGGGTCCAAGTCTGGGCCATATCAATCTGCATGGGTTTGGACTGTACTATAGGCACATGAGTTTGACTGGCAAGGGCAATCAAAACCAGCATGACTCCTTCCTTGGCAGTGTTTGGATAGTTGGTTGTCAGTGTTAATGCCCTAATCAATAAAATCATCTAGGCCAGCCATAGGTTCTATCCTGCTACTGTGAGGGAGTGCAGAGGGGACCAGCAGATCCTTTCCAGCTGAAATCGCTGTGGAAAAAAATCTCCCAGCAGTGTGGCTGCATCTCATACTGTCAGCTGCTGCCGGAAGCCTCCATTTGGCTGTAGTGCCAATTAAATTCCAAAACTGCACATGTGGTTTGGGAACATGTGGTCTGCATATAATTACTGTGTAGATAAAAGAAGCCACTTCGCAAACACAGACTCGTTTTCAGAAGTATTCCTTTGGAAAAGACTTGAAATAGTTTCCTTCATCCATAGCTTGTTGGACTCTCTGGCTCTTTGTGGCTGTGCTGGCTCATTGCAGGATGGGGTTAGCTCTGGAAAAGCATAGCCTGCTGCTTCCCCAGCACAGAGCTCCCGGAGGAAATGGCCGTGTCCCAGTTAGCAGCACTGGAATGGCAGAATCTCTTCACAGTGGGTGGGAACAGTTCTGGTTGTAGGTCATTCTAAACTTCGGCAGGTCAGCCCCGTGTACTGTGCCAAATCCTTGATCAGTGTTCCCCAAACTTTTCACTTCTTGCTTCTCTTCCCCCTGCCTGTGCCCCCCTCTCCCCGACAGCCAGGAGTGGGGGATGCAGACAGGTGTAAGAGAGCTGAAGCTGGAGCCACAGATGGGGATGGGGTTGCGAGCGGGAGCAGCCAAAGCCAGCAGCCAGGACCCCAGGTGCAGGGCCAGAAGATGAAGCTGAGTGCAGAGCCCCAGGCGTGGTACCCAGGCCAAGACCTCTGGAATGTGGCCAGGAGCAGATCCTTGAGGGTGGGATTGGCAGCCAAGGCTCTGGGCACATTCCCCAATGCTTTGTGAACCTCTAGGGGCCCTGACGGGCTGAACAGGAGTAGTGAGAGCTGGTAATGTGCCTGGTTCACAATGAACCCAAGGAGCCTTCTGTTGCCTTGGAAAATCGAAACGTGGAAGTAGTCATCTCTTACTGAGGGCACTGTACCAATCCCCAGGGAAGGGATAATGGAAGCCAGAGAGACCAGGCAAAACTTTAGAGCAGGTATCTCAAACTCAATTTACCTTAGGGCCAGTACCAGTCCTCAAATCCTCATAGCAAGCTAGCAGGCACCCCCTTGTGGCAGGCCTGGAGGGGGGAGGAGAGCAGGGTTCTCTGTGTGGTTGCTTCCCCTCCATGCATCTCCTGGCCCCTCCTGCAGGCCTGTCCCCTTCCACACATCCCGCTGCCCCGCCTGCTGCCCCCAGGTGATTTAAAACCTGTCGGGGGGCCCTGTCACCATCACTGGCAGCGCTGCAGGGCTAGAGTGGCTTCATGCTGCCAGCTCATCCTTGTGGCCTGGGCAAGTGTGTGCAGCACTGTCCCATCCATAGGCGGGAGCTGTGAAACTATTAACTCACTTTGTGAAACTCACTAGGTATCAGCGATGCCAGCTCTCCCCCTGATCTGATCACAGGCTTCCTGATAATTGAGGGGTTTTTTTTTCTGGAAAGCCCCAGCCTCATTATTAGAATTAAGCCACATCAGCATAAACCTGCCCCTCTCCCAGCTCCCTGGGGCAGCAGCCACACGTGCCTGATTAAATAACTTTTTCAGAATATTTCATGGGCCCAACTGAGGAAGTGCTCAGGCTGCAGATGGCCCCCGGGCCAGGAGTTAGAGACCCCTGCTTTAGTTTGTTGAGGTCGCCGTTGAGCAAGTGTCTATAATAGGTCTGAGAGCACCCTTGGCTTTTGTAATTAGGAAATAGCAGGAGTAAAATCCCTCACCTCTTAAATCACATAGAACATCTTCCACAGCTCCCACCCAGAGGATAACTTGCACCTCCTGGACTAGAAGTTGCTTGTGAGAGAGGTCCCTGAAGAGGGGTGGGGAGGGAGAGTGGGGGTGAGTAGAAATAAATTGGTGTGCATAACCTGCTTCTACTATGCTCAGCACTAATGGCCTGTGCAGATATGGGACCATGCCATGATGAAATAGAACAGGTGGCCCAAAATAAAGGAAAAGCAGGATCTAGCAACACAGGGTCTGGTATAACATCCAGAGTATCCCATCAAAAAGTCTGCTTAGAGCCCCTGGGTGTCTGAGCAGGACAGACCTTGCCACGGAGGTAAATAGGAGAGGGGGCTGCCTGTGTCTAAAACCCCTGATCCCTTTCCTCTGCAGGGCATGGTAAGGTGGTGGAGGAGGCTATGGGAAGGCGCCTTCGCTACCATTTTCCATAAGCCTAAGTATGAGGCCACTCTCTTCAGCAGCTCCCGGTGGGCCTTTTGACATTTTGAGGCAGTCGTGGCTGCTGGGGAGGAACGCAAGGGAGACACTGGCCATGTGACTGTCCCCCTCCCCATGGCGCCTCCCACACCATCCCTCCTAGCCTGGGTTGGGGCTGCGCCTCTTCCCACCCCCCACTCCACTTCAGATCTTAAGTCTTCCCATCCTGCCCGCCCCCACTCCACCTCTTCTCCCAAATCCCAGCCTCTCTTCCATCCTTTCCCACAAGCCTCTCCATCTCTTCTGCCCCCCGCCCCCATGCTCTGCCTCCATCCTGCCCCCAGTACATAGATGGAAAAAATTAGAGGGGACATTGCTTCTTCCCTGGGAATCTACTGAGGGCATGGTACCGGCAGCATGCCCGCCCCTCACACTCACCGGTGGCAGCATCGCTCTGCTTCCTGCAGCTGCCAGTGAGTGCCAGGCAGGCCCAACCCCTGCTGCTGGTGCAAGGACTCCCACTGGCCCTCTGGACCCCATGGGCCCCCGCAAAGCATGGGGCCTGGGGCAGTTGGACAGACAGGATGGCTCTGCCTGCCAGCTGCTGGCTCCTTGCCCCTCCCCCCCACAGGGTGGGGCATGTGACCATTTGTGCCTTCCCCACGCATCACCCTGTTTTGAGGAGACGACATGCCTGCCCCAACACAGTTCCCTCTGGGGAGAAGGGGGCCTTTAGCAGCAGATGACCCTCCTCCTCCCCTTCTGCACCAACGGGGTCCCATCGAGCTGAGCTCAGTAACAGAGTGTGGCTCGGGTGCTGCCCGATGGGATGCAGGTACCCTTCTTTCAGATACAGCTGAATAGGAGCAACTGGAATGGGGCCATGACACTGGGGGAAACGTCCATGAGTCCCAAAGTTGCCCCTAGCATAGGCCAGTGAGCACTCTACCAAGTGCTCAGGAGCATTCCTCTGTCAGGAGATCTCATTGCCCTGGCCTGGGCATCAGGACTCATAACATTTTCCTTCAAGTCAATAAGATTCCTTGCTCTGCAGGAGGAGGAGTCTGTCTTCCCCTTCCCGCTGCCCCCAGGTGTTTGTCTGAATACTCTGAATAACTTGACTTATCTCGGATAGAGGCAAGGGGAATCCATCCTCCACCCCACTTTCCCCAGTGACTCCTTTTGTATGTTGGCTAACACAGTTCCTCACAAGTCAGGAGCTAACTGAGGACTTTGGGTTACCCCTTCTGCTTTCAAAGCTGGAACGTTATTTCCCAAACACAGAGGATATGGAATGTCTGACAGCGCTCCTGCACCGAGCACCCCGGTCCTTCCTGGATCTGCCTCAAAATCCAGGTTGTCAACAGAATGCAGTCACCCCTAGAACTGGGACATAGAAGAGAAAGGGGTTTTTCTACACACAACCAGAATGTAGAATGATGATGATTTATTACTGCTATAATGTCTAGAGGGGAATGCCCCTCCCCCTCTGAGGAGGGATGCTACATACCCAAGTAAAACAAAGACAGTTGTCATGGCATGAGCCAGTGAGGGGCTGTGTCACTGCCTGCACTGCAACCGTGGTTTGTCCAACAATGTTTTACAAACAGCCAAACAATATGCAGATCATACTCTGAACGTCTGTGCATAGTTGGAACCCTGGGTCAACAAATCTGACTGCAGCAAGCTGCTAGCCACACTGCAGACAAACACTGGCTTCTACCAGCCAGAATTAGTATGAGCAGGATGAACACAGCACATTCCAAGTCCTGAATTTTCTCCAAAATGTGGGTTCTGCACTTTCCAGCCCTTTCCCGGAAAGTTGTATATTAAAGATCCATTGCCCTTGTTTTGGGGTCAATATTTAATGGTGTGTACTTTAACTGGAGTGACAAAACAGTTCAATGTAAATACAACACTAATTTCCATTAAAAATAAAGCATGTTGCTTTTAAGTGTGTACAAGTATAAGGTATGGAAGTCAGAAGTGGTTACAAGATAAATAAAGATAAAATCGTTCCTAGCAGCTGAAATTTAACAAGCAGACTTGGTTCATGATAAAATCCTTAGCACAGGATCCCAGCAACATGGCTGGCCAAATTCTCAAGCAGAAGTAATACTAGCTATTGAGGAATATTTGCCTCTAATAGCAATTATACAAGTATTGAATTATAATAAAATTGTTTAATTTATTAAAATAAAAAGCAAATAGGGGGGCCTTTGAGAGGCTTGGGACCATAAGTAATCGCTTAGTCCACTTATGCCTAGCACCAGCTCTGTTCTCAGGTCACCAGCTCTGTTCTCTCCTCCCAAAGTCAAAGGGCTAGTTCTGTTGTCATCTTAGGTGAAAGAGAAAGAAAGAACATGGGGGTTTTGCCCCTTGTTTTTATAGTTCTGTCACTCCTTGAAATGGATTTTCCTGGTGGGTACCCTATGATAATATTCATTCCAGTTGTGACGTCTAGTGGGGAAAGAGATTCCATGTTATTTGTTAAAATGTAGATGGATCTATGCAATCGTGGAGGTTCTGGAGGCTCAAAGCATCAATTTAGGATGAATTGCTTAGAGACAGGGCCACTTACAACTCAAGACTGGGGGTGCTACACTGTAAGGCACACCGAACGAGTCACAAAGAGCATTTCTGTTCACCACACTGGCTGGCAAGAAGTCATACAATTTCCTTTAGACATTCTAGCTCTTGTGTCACCATCAGTACCATACCTATGATGCCCTCCCCCCCAATGCTTTGTTAAAATTGGCTTATAAAGGTACATAACTCAAAGATTCTTTATGCAAAACAGTCCAAGTAATATGTCAATTTTATAGTTACAATCTGCTGGATCTGTATATCCTATTTTTGTTCATGTGTCGTTCTTGTATGTGAAGTTAGGAATTTGAAGAGTGGCTGTATTTATAGTTCTAAATGTGCTAATGAGTGCCATTACTGATGTCCTGGAAACGTAATGACTTGGTGATCAAATCAATGACTTGTGAATAGTCTTGTTGGGCCGAGAAAAATATATGACCATACCACCCAGTACTGGAACCCATTTTAAATCTGGTATTTTTCCACGGGTTCCTGCCCTCAGGAAAAGCTATTTAAGCATTAGGAAGCCATCCGCCTTTTGTCTTCAGCTGGCTTTTTAAACTGTCTGGCAAACCCTAAGAGGATACAAAGAACTTTGAAGAAGCTATAGACCCAAGTCAGAGTAAAAGGTCAGCTCTGATTTGAAGCTTTTACCTGAGGTAAAAACATCTGTTTAGGGTAAGAATTTGCATGTAACAAGTTTCGTATTGGATTAGAACTGGCTACGCATTTTTTGTTCATTTTAATTCAGTAACTTACTTTGATCTGTTTTTACTTGAATCCACTTAAATCCTACTGTTTGAACTTAATAAAAACACTTTTGTTTATAATCAGGCACAGTGTAAATAATTGTTATCAGGGAGGGGGAGGAACCACTCTACATATTTCTCTTTCATTGATAAAGGGGCTTTCTATTTATAAAATTTTTACAGAAAGATGGATTTATTTGGGCTTTTAGTCCTGTTTGTGGGTTGGTTTTCTGAGGATTGAGCTTCTAGAAATGAGCCCTTCCAGAGATGAGCTGGCTCAGTGTCAGCAAGGGAACAGTAACCCAACTCCGTGCCTTGTCTGGCGGAGACCAGAGGATCTAGCCCAGCAGGTCTGGGTAGTGGGGAGACCCAGAGAGCAAGAAGATGGGTGTCAGCAGCATGATCAGCATACCAGGGGACAACCCCAAAGAGATATCTGTCAAATACACAACCTATCACAACACCTTATACAGATGAGAGGCTATGAAAAATAAGCTCACCAAATCAAAAAAGGTTCTTCTGAGCCCAAAGGATCAGCCACATTCCCAGGTCAATTTATAATTCCTATCTAACCCCCAAAACATGCTGTTAGCCAGTCCTTTAGAATGTAAAGGGTTATTCATAGAAAGAAAGGGTGAGAGTTAAAACTGTTAAAGGAATCAGATTACATACACCAATTGCAAAGTTTTCGGTGCAGGTTTGTAGCAGAGGTGAAATAATCTGCTGTCTTAAATCAAGTCTCTGGAATACATCCACTGTTAGGATAGGTCATCAGTCCTTTGCTATGAATTGAAATGTGAACAAAGATCTTCCAGAAGTGAGAAGCTGAACTGAAGACAAAATGGAGGAAATTTCAGGGCCTTTTTATATCCTTGGCTATGTAAAGGGACTCCCATTGTTCTCTGGAAAAATGCAGCTACAAAATGGAGTTTGTCACATGAGCAAATCAGCTGTCCATGCACAACTCAGTTCTTTACAGGTGGATGCCACTGCTCCCATGCAAGTCATGGAAAAGCTCATCCATCTGATGTGGATTGGCACCTCCCAAGGACACTCGTTAGTCAAGTACTTTGGTCCTTTCAGATAGGCTGGCCAAGCCTGCTGTCTATATCTCTCAGAAGCAAACATTTGAAATACAAATACAGAGCGATACTCATAACTTCAGTTACAAAAATGACTAGTATAAATAGAATCAGTAAATCGTACGCTTTAATAGACATCTCACTCGGCACATTGTGCAAGATTTCATGCATACATATAACATTGGTTGCAGCAATGAGTTGTAGATTCATGACACAATCCAATAACATCACAATTTGTTCCTGCCAAAGAATGGCCACTTGGCAGATGATTGCCAGTCAATTTTGATGATACCTGGCTATAGACATTGACTTGTCCTTTATCTCTGAGAAACCAGATTGCCCCTGCCTGAGACTTGTCTGATAAATATGTTGTAACCATGATTTCAGTTTATGTTCATCACTCTTAATATGCATTTCATACATACATGACACAAGAATATTGATGATTGGGGTATTATTAGTTTTTTGGTGACACTGCTCGAGATGTATTTTTTGCTAAAATTATTATAATAGTGTGTAGAGTGTAAATACAAGGGTGCTTTTGGTCCCAGTGATGACACAGCATGCAGAGGAGGGAGACGGTAAAGGCAATCCACTGGCATAAATGTACAATCTCAGCAGCTGCAGGTGATCCCCACTGAAGCAATTTCAAGTGTTGGGATTTGTGCTTCCACACAAAGCACTCCTAGTAGTTAAGGAGAAGCCTGAAAGGTGATAAGGGAACATGATTTAGACATCCATCAAAAGCATGAATGTCGGAGGGTTTTCCCCATGTTCAAGGGGTGGAATGGAAGACTACATGAGTTTGTGGGAGAAACAGCTATCAAGGCTGGTGTAACTGAGGCAGTCAGTGAAGTAATAAATACTTTACTTACTTGTTATTGTACCTTTGTATGTGATTTGTGAGCCCTGCCAGTATTGGAGCATAGAGCCTGGAGGCCTCATGTGAGGTCAGGTGTAGTGGATAATGAGAGGGGATAGGGTAACAGAGAGAAACAGGTGGGAAGACCCCTGAGGAATAGTCAACATAGATTCACCAGGGACAAGTCATGCATGACCAACCTGATTGCCTTCTATGACAAGGTAACTGGCTCAGTAGATATGGGGAAGGTGGTAGATGTGATATACCTTGACTTTAGCAAAGCTTTTGATGCGGTCTCCCATAGCATTTTTGCCAGCAAGTTAAGGAAATATGGATTGGATAAATGCACTGTCAGGTGGATAGAAAGCTGTGAGATTGTCGGGCACAACAGATCAACAGCTCCATGTCTGGTTGTGGATCTCGGTATCAAGCAGAGTGCCCAACAGTTGGTTCTGGGGTCGGTTTTGTTCAAAATCTTTATTAATGACCTGTATGGGGGGATGGGTTTCACTCTCAGCAAGTTTGCAGATAACATTAAGCTAGGGGGAGAGGTAGATACACGGGAGGGTAGGGATAGGGTCCAGAGTGATCGAGACAAAAGAAATCTGATGAGGTTCAGCAAGGACAAGTGCGGAATCCTGAACCTGGGACGGAAGAATCCCAAGCACTGTTACAGGCTGGGGACCAACTGGCTACGCAGCAAGTCTGCAGAAAAGGACCTGGGGATTACAGTGGGTGAAAAGCTGGCTATGAATCAGCAGTGTGCCCGTGTAGCCAAGAAGGTTAATGGCATATTAGGGTGCATTAGTAGGAGCACTGCCAGCAGAGCTAGAGAAGTGATTATTCCACTTTATTCAGCACTGGTGAAGACATATCTGGAACATTGCAGCCAATTCTAGGGGCCCCATTACAGAAAGATTGTGGACGCATTGGAGAGGGTCCAGTGGAGGGCAACCAGAATGATTAGGGAGCTGGAGCACATGAGTTACAATTTGAGGCTGAGGGATTTGGGCTTATTTAGTCTGCAGAAGAGAAGAGTGAGGGGGGATTTGATAGAAGCCTTCAACTACCTGAAGGGGGGTTCCAAAGAGGATGGAGAAAGGCTGTTCTCAGTAGTGACGGATGGCAGAATGAGGAGCAGTGGTCTCAGATTACAGTGGGAGAGGTCTAGATTGGATGTTAGGAAAAACTATTTCCTTGGGTGGGTGGTGAAGCACTGGAATGGGTTACCTAGGGAAGGGGTAGAATCTCTATCCCTAGAGGTTTTTAAGTCCCAGTTTGACAAAGCCCTGGCTGGGGTGATTGAATTATGGTTGGTCCTGCTTTGAGCAGGGGGTTGGACTTGATGACCTCCTGAGATCTCTTCCACCCCGTGATTCTATCATACAGGTGCTAGTGCCATTAACAAAATTTGTAGAGGCCAGAAAATTACTGAGTGTTAGATGCCTAACAGATCAGAATCGCACATGAGAATGGATTTACTGAGCTGCAGTGAGTGCAGATGTCAACACGCATGTCTCCTGTACAGGCCCAGACCTGCTCTTCTCTATAAGCCATGTTTTGCTGCTCATGCCCAAGAGCATAAACCTGTGCCTAAGCTGGCACCTCGTTGATTGATTAATCCCTCCTGGGGACTCTGCCCTAGGCTGAGGTAGTGCCTCTTTGCTGGCTCACAAAATTCCCATTCTGTGCTAGTGATGGTCTTGCTCATCTCTCTGGAGACCTAGGGCCTTCTTCTGACAAATGAAACCACCTTCAACATGCGTTTTGCTGTATGCCCCTGGCTTGGCCATTCTGAAATGTGTCTAGCAAAGCGCTTGTGTTGGGGCCCCAGCATTTTGCTGGTGTGCTCTCTGTGCCGGCCTGATGCAGCCGCACCCACTTGTGCTCTACCAGCTCTTTGACTGACCCACAGTATTTTTCTTGCAGTGTGAACCAGGACCCAGCAGCAAGCAAGAAATCTCCTGGGCACCTGTGTGGACGGTTCACTCGAATTAGCATGAAACTCCCTCGAATTCCGTTGCATCGCCAGAAACTGCCTAAAGTCGTTGGTAAGGTGGTAGGGCTCATTAACTGCTCTGGTGTGTGTTCCAACACCTAACACAGCTGTGGAAGGAGCAGAAGGTTCTAATCTAGATAACACACTAACCCCGAGGCTGGCGGCATTCAACACCCAGTCTCAATTCTGTTGCCAGCTGCTCAAAGCACACTCTCCCTGTCCTGCACAGAACACCCATGCATCTGGTGCAAGGGGTCCAAATGTGCACTATGTGCCCTTTTGAATGCCTGATTATGCTGTGCTTGCTGTTGTGATGTTTGAATGCATGGTATGTTTATGCTGAAGGAAGTGTACTTTGTGTGTGTTGTGGTAGTGGATAAACATATTTTGTAGTATGTGGTGCTGGATGTAAGGTATGTACGTGTTACGTTGTATGATTGTGTTGTGCTGTGTATGGTAGTAGGTGTTCTGGAGTACTCCGTTTCTGCACTCTGCAAAGTCCCTGCTGCTCTGCTTCAGTCTGTAGAGGAGAGTGCAGGGCTGGGTGTAACAATGAGAGCAGTGAGCTTTGCAGTGGGGTTGCAGGGCCACGTTTGTAGCAACACAAAGAGTTTTCACTATTTTCAATTTCTTCTTGAAGGTTGCTTGTGTAACCCACACACCTACTGGGTGTGGCTCAATGTCCCATGTAGTTGCACTTAGATCACGTGCAGAAAGAGCAAGAATGAGTGTGCTCTGCAGCCTTAGCTCAGAGCTAACTGGCTTTTAGCTCAAGTGTAGAGGCTCATGTACGAAGCTCTCAAGGTCCCAGATTCTATTCCGCCTATAAGCACTACACTTGCTGACGCCTTAGGTGTTCTCTTAGGTTGTGCTGGGGGGTGAAAACCCTTCTGCTGTCAAGTTGTGACAGGCCACTTATGAATCTCCTACTTTCCCCATCAAGTATTGTGCTGAGAGAGACACAAGAAGGGCAAATGGTACCCTGGAAGGTGCTGTTCTTTGGCACTGTGAGATCTTGTTTAGAATTTAAATTCTCCAAATACAGACTCTGGGTTGGCAGCAAAACACCTTGTTCAAGTTATAGACGGAGCTCCTGCTGAGCCATGGTTGTGGGTGGGAAGGTCCCTGCTCCAGGTAGTTATGCTAGTCCGGCCCAATCACAAATCTGGAGCCGGAGAGACGGCAGGAGCTTTACACCCAGCATGGTAGTGTGCAAGAATCACGAGATGGGCTTGAAAATCCCTGGATTTTTAAAAATAAATGTTGGGTCTGTTTCTTTGGCTTCTGGTGTTTGAGCCTTGAAGAATCAGATGTTCTGTTTTTTCACTGCAACTTCCACATTACATCTTGCTGATTAAATTTGTGTATAATGAGCAATGGCAAGTCGATGCTCCCAGACACTGTCCTAGATGCCAACTTGCATGGTGTAAGCTTGTCCTGTAGTCACTGAACTCCAGGAGCTAGGGCTTTTAGAAGAACACTGACTCTGAGATGCACAATAAAATTGCAATAGCTGGCAGCATTACTAAAAGCATCCAGAATGTCAGGCGCTTCAACCACACATTGTAGGAATCTCAGCACCTACCCAAATGCTCACCAGATGCCTTCCAGATTCCTCCACTTGCAAATCATGCCCTCACCTCCCCCAAGATCTCCCAGACACATCAGCACCCACCCAAGTATCCCACCAGACCCTCTCCAGCACCAGTGTTCCTTCTAATCTTTTCCATCCACTGGCAGATTTTTTCCATCCATGTGCAGAATCATTTTTTACGTGCACCGAGGTATGTGTGAATGTGCACCACCAGCAGAAACACAAACCAAGCTGTGGGCGCCCTGCTCATCAGCTGGGTGGCACTGGAATCTCTCCAGAGCAGCTGCACAAGTGCCCAGTTTACAGGGAGCCCTGTCCAGCACGCACTTACTTCCCCCAAGCGCAGCTGCCACAATCTGTGCAACTCAAGGCCGTGTCTCTGTCACTGCTTGGAAGTTTATGGTCACTTGCAAGTTATTTGGCAGTCTGTGAAAGAGCTCACTGAATAATTTGCACTGAGTGACTCATGGAGCTGCTGCAGCTTGGCAGCTAGATATCATCTGGGTGCAACAACAGGCGTGGTGCTTGTGCAAGGGGTCGGAACGCCTTTCTGGGCCTTTGCACTGCTCCTGATACCCAAGGTCCATCCACAATCTGTCCCTAGAACTTCCTTTAAGGGGGCATATTTCTTGTCATCCCAGCACTGTGCAAGGGAGCTAGAGTGAGAAGGTGGCGTGTGGTGGGGATAGGCTGGCAGTGATGTGAGGCTTGCAGCACTCTTACACACACGGCATTTGGCCTGGTTTGTAATAACTGAGGCTATGTCTACGCTACAAGGTTATTTTGAAATAACTCCCATAATAACAATTTCAAAATAACACGTCCACACTACAAATCCCCATCGAAACAGCACAGATCTATATCAAAATAGTGCGTCTACACTTATCAGAGCCTGAATCGCATTTAAGGACCCCTGAAACCATTCTGGGCAGGGCATGAGGACAGCAGTCACTTCCTGGAGCTGCTGCCTGAGGCTAGCTGAGGCTTGTGCTTAAAGAGTCTCCCCTGTATAGCCATGTCTCAGACCCTTCTCCATTGCCTGCCTCCTCAAGGGACAGCAAATTCTCCCTGCGTGCTCTGGTTGCCCTTGCGGACGCCACAGCACTTCTGCCATGGAGCCAGAACTGCTGCAAAGAACTGTCAAGCTCTTAGCCCTCCTGCTGGGCTTCGTGGTGCAGTTAACGTAGGCCACCCTCATGGCCCTGCAGGACCAAGACAGCCAGCTCAGACTGGGCCACCACCTCACCCCGGCCTGGTGCTCCTACTACCCCGCAGTCCCTCCCTCCGTCCTCCCCAGCACACTATGTACTGCCGCTTCTGGCGCCAGAAGACCAGTTCCAACTGGTGGGAGCGGATCATCATGGAGCGGTGGGAGGACGAGCAATGGCTCCAGAACTTCTGCATGCGGAAGGACACGTTCCTGGAGCTCTGTGGGTGGCTCGCCCCTGTTCTGCAGCAATGGGACACCCACATGCGACCCGCCATCCCCCTCCAGAAGTGGGTCGCCATTGAACTTTGGAAGCTCACCACACCAGACAGCTACCGCTCTGTGCAGAACCAGTTTGGTGTCGGAAGATCGACTGTTGGGGCTGTGCCCATGCAGGTATGACTCTCTTGCTATTGTCGTAGGAAGGGGATGAAGCAGTGCAATGGGTTCCCTGCGGGGGGGTGGAATCCCTGTCCCTAGAGGTTTTGCAGTCCTGAATTCACAAACCCCTGACAGGGAGGGGGTAGTGGGGTTTGCTCCTGCTATGGGAAGGGGCTTGGGCTTGGGAACCTCCCGAGGGCTCCTGAAACCCTATGATTCTGTGTTTCTATGTTTTTACAGATGGTGAGGGCTATCAAGGCCATCCTGCTGCGCAGGGTCATCACCCTGGGCGACGTTCACCCCATGATCACTGGCTTTACTGCCATGGGCTTCCCTGGCTGCAGGGGAGCCACTGATGGCACCCACATCCCCATCCTGACCCCCGACCACAGGGCCTGACTGTGTTTCAGTGGTCTTGCAGGCCTTTGTGGGCCACCAGGGCTGCTTCACAGACATTAACATCAGCTGGTTGGGGAAGACGCACAACACCCGCATATTCCAGAACTCCAGCCTGTTCCCAAGGATGCACACCAGCCCCATCAGGGTTGGGGATGTGGACGTGCCCATCTGCATTGTGGGTGATGCAGCCTACCCCTTGCTCCTCTGGCTTATGAAGGCCTACACGGAACACCTAGACCCCACCAAAGAATGGTACAATGCCAAGCTTAGCATGTGCTGCATTGTTGTGGAGGGCGCCTTCGGCCGCCTTAAAGAGAGATTCCGTTGTCTTCTCACCCGCCTGGACTTCAACGAATGGAACATCCCCCAGGTGGTGGCGGCCTGCTGTGTTCTCCACAACTTGTGCAAGAACAAAGGGGAGACGTTCCTGCCAGGGTAGGGGGAGGGGGCAGAGGCAAGGCTTTTAAATGGCCAGGCACTGTTGCCATCTGGCAAGCCCATCAGGGGGCTATGCATATCCAGGAAGCCTTGAAGGAGAGTTTCAGACAACTCTTCCCCCAAGACTCCCTACATTGCCCCCTGTGCCTTTTCTCCCCCACCCTTCCCTTCCCCTGTCCTTCCTTCCCCACTCCCCTGCAGAAAAAATAAACCAGACACTTTGTTTTGGAACAATGAACTCAGTGATTTTTATTTGGGAAATATATAACTGGGGAGGGACTTGTGAAAGAACCTGGTGTGGGGAGGAGAGGGAGAGCCAGGGTCAGAGGGGTTTAGGGACGGGGCTGTGATTGGCACCTGCCTTGGGCACCTCAGGACGCCTCAGCTGCCCAAGAGTTTGCACCGCCTTGCATGCATGGCCCTCCACAACCCTGGGGGGTGCTAGGAGGAGAAGCTGGGGGGTGGGTGTCGGTGCTGAAGGGATTTGGGGAGGAGTGGGTGCTGGATGGTGGCCACTGGAGTGCTCTATGGCAGCAAACAGGCACTCCACAGTACTGTGTAATGCAGAACACAACATTTCATGCTGCCGAGATAGCTGCTCCCAGATGGTATGGCTCTGCTCCTGATCAGCACAGCTGTCCTCCAGGTTGGTGAGCCACCTTTGGTCCTCCCACTTGAAACTCCGTTGGAAGGCATGCAAGCACTCAAGATATTCCTTTGCAATGTCATCCTGCGGTCGCCTCTGCCTGCAGCTCTTGCAGGGTCATACTGATGGTGCAGGAGGTGGAGGATGCACCATCGTCGCAGCTGGTCCAACTGTGAAGAAAAGTGAGAAGGGCGGTCATCCCAGGAGACACTGTGCATGAAGCCTTCACCTAATACCTGAGCCAAACCTGAAGGCTTCCGGTCAGACAATGGTGATATGCTTCAAGCAAGGCCATCTGTGGCCTACACCATTTTTAATATGCTCAACCTTTTTTAATTCGCGACCCCCAGGGCTAGGAAAATTTTGGTTGAGGGAAAAAAAAAAGCACCAGGAACATTTTGTTGCAGCGCCTTTAATTTAAAGCACCAGTCCACTCCCCTGCCACTCCCCTCACCCCCCATTGGGTGCCAAGCTGGGAAAATAAAATGGCAGCCAGCCCGGCACTGCAACCCCCCAGGAAGACAGCCATGACCCCCAAGGGGGTTGCGACCCACAGGTTGCATACCGGTAGCCTACACAACGGGAACTCTCCTGCAGGGGCACAGATGTCCATGGGGAGCTTTACCACCCCCGTGTCCCAGGGACAAGCAGGCACGAGAGGGTGCTGGCCAGGCCAGGAGCCTGTGGGCAGCAGGGGGGGACAGGGCAGCTTGGCTTCCCTCTGTGCCGCACACAGGTCCAGCAGTGGTGACATCCCGCAGAGGGAGAACTTCTATCCCTGCTTGCTGGAGGAGAGGGGGGATAGTATTGGGGGAGGTGTGTGTGAGGGGCAGAGTCCTCTTTCCAGAGAGAAAGCTACTAGGGTTCCCACCTCTTCCTCCCCGCAGCAGACTCCCCTGCAGGGGGAGTGGTGTCCTCTGCCTTGCCATGCTTTACTGGGAGCGGATGCTGCATGAGCCTGTGCCGTGAAGGGCTCTGCTGTGTGTTTCCATGACCCCATCCTACTTAGTGGTGGTTTGTGGTGGGAAGGTGTCCCACCATGGAGTTGGGAGTAAGGCAGGCCTCTCCAGGAACCTTGTGAGAAGGAATGGTAGGTTCCTGTGTAACTTCCCGGGGCTGTGTACTGGGACTAGTGCTCCATGTGCACCCATATGCACCCATGTGCACAGGCTGTTGTGAGATCCCTAGGCCAGGAAGGCCGAGCAAGGAGCATGCAGCCCCTCAGCCTCCCCCCACATGTGTCTAAGATAAGTAATGGAACTCACCTGAAGTGCCTTTCCCCAGCCTTATCTGAGCCCTGGGAGACATTCTGGGAGTGTGGGACCAGCTCCAGGCTGATGACCACCTCCTGGTTGCCGGGCATTGTGTCCAGGCTGGCCTGCTCCTCCTCTTTGTCCTGGTCCATAGTCCCACTCTCCTGGAGGCTGCGGATGACAAGGGGGAGAAGGGACCACCCCCCACCTCCATTCCAGGATGTCATCCAGATGCTGGTAAATGCGGCAGGTCTGGGGTGCCTCTCCAGATCGGGAACTTTGTTCCCTGGCTTTGGTGTAGGCCTGGCACAGTTCATTTATTTTTCAGCCGCACCTGCTCCTGGGTGCAGGGGTGGCCCTTCTGGGGCAGGCTTGAAGACAGCTGGCTATAGATGTCCGTATTGCAGCAGCTGGTGCAGAGTTCCTGGAGATTCGACTCCTCCCCCCAGACCTTTATGAGATCCAGGATCTCTGCACCAGTCCATGACGGGACCCTTCTGAGGTGGCTGCTGGCATGCTTGCAGCCATAGGTTGCTCGGAAGGAACACTGGGCTCTGCCATGGCAGCAAGGAAGGTTGTGGAGGGTCCTGCTGTGTGGCATGATGTGACCAGGGTCTGTGTCATGCCACAAGCCTTTTTCCTTCTGCCTGCCGGGGAAGGGAAGCCATAGAGCTCTGAGGGGTGTGGACAGAGAGAGCACCAGGGCAGCTGTGAGAAGCCCTGGGGCCAATTATATTGAAATAAACACAGCTGTGCTGTTCTAGGCATTATTCCTTGTTAAATGAGGGTTTATTATTTTGGATTAAGACGCTTGTTATTTTTAAATAATTTCAAAATAATGCACTTGCTGTGTGCACGCTCGCCTGGTTATTTCGAAATAACTCTAGTGTAGACATGCCCTGAGTGGCTACGGCTGTGCTGTGGTTGGGGGTGTAACTTCCGCTCCGGCCTTGCACTGCACAAGAGCTGAGCTGCCTCATTCCGATCCCACACTCAAGTCCCCCAAAGCCCAGGGCGCTCAGGTGCCCGCTCTCAATAAGAGCCAGCAGCACATGAGCACAGCCATGGCCCGTCTCTGCAGGAGCCTGTGCTGAGTGATTGCTGTCTTCCTGGAGATGCTGCTTTCTCCGGGTGTAATTCTAGCCCTAGGGCCATGGCTGGGAACCCAGGGAACCAACGTATGAGGAACGTTACTCTGAAATGATAACAAATGCTGTGTTTGTGGGAGCTAGTCAAGCAGGCCTTTCAGGAAAAGAGGAGGTTCCAGTGGGGCAGGATGGATGGAGTTGTGTGCACTTCTGGAGCAGGCTGCAAATCAGATGACTGTGTAAACAAGGAGACAGAGGGAGAAGTCACCTTGGCCCTGGCTGCTCCATATGGCTGAGTCCCTGAGCATCTTTTGCCCCTTCAGCAGGCTGGCTGGAATAGCTCCTCCCCTCAAGGGCAGAGTCCCCACTATCTAGCTGGCAGGCCTTGTGGGAACCGGGGAGGCTAGTGGTCTTTAATTATTAGTTGCAATGCACCATCACAGGAAGGCTCCTCCGCCCGAGAATGTGGATGTCTCTGCAGAGCAATAAGCCAAGGAGCCATGGTCGGCTCTCACACACACCCTCCTGCAAAGGCAGGCAGCCGCAGAAACTGTTATTTCATTGCAATGAAATGCTTTGGTCACAGGCTGCTGTGTTTGCTTTGGCTTGCAGACCTTGCCATGTGGTCTTATTATTATCGTGGATTTAGAGTCGGCTGGAGGCTGATCCCCCCCCGCAGCTCCTCAGCAGGAGGAAATGGAAGTGCCTAGAGAAGTGCAGCCTGTTGGGAGAAAGGGGCAAAGACACCCTCCCATATGGGAGTCTGGCTCCAGCCCTTTTAGGAACTGGGCAGAAACACAAAACTAGTCTGAGGTTTGGGGAGAGGCTGGGCACTAAAAACCAGCCATGTCTCCCAACCCCACTGGGATTTTGAGATAAACTGAATGCAGTCCAAGTAAGGCCAGTTCATGGGCCTACACGGGTCCAATTGTGCCTCTTACCAAATGTGCTGTTCTTCCTCCTACACAGGCGGGGAAAGTCAGGGAAAGACTGAGGTCAGATCTGATCTGCCTGAGGTCTTTTGCATCTATGCGCCAGAGTGCTATTATGGGGGCAGTGGCATTTTACAGCTGTTCTGCATTGGAGTGAAGGAGTCTTCAGGGCAGAATATAGCGATTCCAGCAGGGCAGGAGTTAGCGAACAGGAGTAGCACACAGGAGTTTTGCAAGTTAGTTCTCCAGGTGAAGGAGGTGCAACTAAGTGACCCTTGGAGTGAGTTTGTTGTCTGCTAGCATACTTGCCAAGGGCCTGAGTGATTGAAGTTTATAGTGTGGTCTGTTTGGGTGAGCTGTGTGCTGAGCCAAGGGACCTGCTGGTCAAGACTATGAGCTTCCTGACCAGGCTGTAGTCTGCTTTCTTTGATCCCTACCTCCTATGAAATCCTGGACAAAGGGGTGGGGCTAACTCGGGGAGAACAAGGGTTTAAAAAGTCACCTCATAAGCGACAAGAGCAGCTAGCAAATAAGAGCCGCAAACAGTGGAGTTCTGCCTGAGCATGGGAGAGTGTAAGAATGTTTATGCCTAATAAACATTCTCTAAACTTAGGCTAAAGAGCTCCAGCCTCTTCAGAAACACATGCAGAGACCTAACAAACAAACAACCCAACAGGAGTAAAAATAACGCGGGCAGTTGTCCAGCAGCAGAGTGGGGGCAATTGCATTCAGAGCAATAAACTGGATAGCCCCCACTCTGCCGCTGTGTGCGCTGCATGCCGTGTTCATTCAGTGCAAGCAGCAGTTGGCCTTCAGACATGGTGTGGGTTCCAAAGACCAAAGTGGCTGAGTTGGAGGAGCTAAGGAAGGCAGAGATGTATTCAACAGATGAGAATTTCCAGCACACAACACCCCTTCCTGGCTGTTGAGGAGGGTGAAAGTCTCACGGAAAGAGAATATTAAACCGGAGCAGAGGGAAATGATCCCATAGTTGGGACCCTTCTTCCAAATGACATCATGGTATCATCTCACACTGCAAATACCTCTCTGAGGGAGGGGACCCAATTATGAGGAAGAGACAAGTAATACTAATGGGGGATTTGATTATTATACACATAAATAGACGGGATTGTGATAACCAGGAGAAACACAAGGTGAACTGACTGCAAAGATTGCAGACTCGTCAAGACATCTAGACAGATTTATGTGAGGTACTGAGGAGAAGCCAGTAGTTGTAGAATATGTAGGTGCCAGTGACATAGGTAAAGATAGGAGAGAGGTCCTGGAGGCCAAATGTAGGTTGCTAGGTAAGATTAAAGTCTAGTATTGTCTGAAAATGTTCTGGGTGCAAGTGCAGGGCCAGTTAGACAAGCAGAACAGCAGGGTCTCAATCTGTAGATGAGATGATGGTGTAGGGAGGAGGGTTAGGTTAATCAGGAACTGTAAGCTTTTGGGAAAGGAGGACCTACATAGAAAGTAGGGGATCCATCTAAACCAAAATGAAACCAGATTGCTGGCATGTCAAATTAAAAAAATTATAGAGGAGCTTTTAAACTAAGGGCTCATTTAGAGGGCGTACAGGGGAATGTATAGGAGGGAGAGGGAACTGGGGCATACACTGCAGGTGCACCCACTGAAGTGGCTGATGGGTACATTATGAGGGGGTGAGCAGCCACAGTGTGCTAGTGAATCTGGCCCTGGAAGTTGCAATAAATACAACCCAAGATCGACACTTCAGATAATCACAACGTTAAAATAAACTCTGGGGACATTCTGTGCGAGTTTTTTGTTTGATGGATGAAATTTTATAATAAAAGAATCACAGAATCCTAGAGCTGGTAGAGATCTCAGGAGGTCATCAAGGCCAGCCCAAAGCAGGACCAATCCTAACTAAGCAAACCCAGCCAGTGCTTTGTCAAGCCGAGACTTAAAAACCACTAGGGATGGAGATTCCACCACCTCTCTAGGTAACCCATTCCAGTGCTTCACCACCCTCCTAGTGAAATAGTTTTTCCTAATATCCAACCTAGATCTCCCCCACTGTAACTTGAGACCATTGCTCCTTGTTCTGTAATCTGTCACCACTGAGAACAGCATCTCTCCATTCTCTTTGGAACTCCCCCCCCCCCCACCCCTTCAGGTAGTTGAAGTCTTCTATCAAATCCCCTCTCACTCTTCTCTTCTGTAGACTAAATAAACCCAAATCCCTCAGCCTCAAATTGTAAGTCATGTGCTCCAACCCCTAATCATTCTGGTTGCCCTCCACTGGACCCTCTCCAATGCGTCCACATCCTTTCTGTAATAGGGGCCCCAGAATTGGATGCAATTCCAGATATGTCTTCACCAGAGCCAAATAAAGGGGAATAATTGTTTCTTTAGATCTGCTGGCAATGCTCCTACTAAGGCACCCTAATATGCCATTAACCTTCTTGGCTACATGGGCACACTGTTGACTCATATCCAGCGTCTCATCCACTGTAACCCCAGGTCCTTTTCTGCAGACTTCTGCTTAGCCAGTCCGTCTCCAGCCTGTAGCAGTGCTTGGGATTCTTCCATCCCAAATGCAGGACTCTGTACTTGTCCTTGGTGAACCTCATCAGATTTCTTTTGGCCCAACTCTCTAATATGTCTAGATCATTCTGGACCCTATCCCTACCCCTACCCCTATCCCTTAGTGCAGGGATGAGCAATAACTTTTGATGGGGGGCCACTACAAGATTTTGGAAAGTGGTTGAGAGCTGCACTCTTCCATGATATTAATGGAGGAAATGCAGGGTCTGGAATGGCAGTTGGGTGCCGAGGGGAGCTTGGGGTAAGGGATTGGGGTACAGGAGGGAGACTGGCATCTGGGAGGGAGTTTGGGTGAAGGAGGCAGTTGTGACCTAGGGCAGGGGACTGGAGTGCAGGGGTTTGGGATGTAACCTAGCGTAGGAGGGGGTTGTGATATGAGGCAGGAGATTGGGGTGCCAGATCTGGGAGGGGGTATGGGTGTAAGAGGGGGACAGAGGGTTTGGGTATGTTGTGGGGGGGGGGCAGAGAGTTGGGGCAGGAAAGGGCTGGGGTGCCAGAAGCAGGCTGTGGCCAAGAGACTTATTTGTCAGCTGCCAAACTAGCCTGCCTGCCTGCAAAACTTAAAATGTTTCCCAGCCAGCCTACCTGCCTGGCCATGTGCTTCATGAATAACTGAGCCCAGGAGAGGGGGTGTGATTCTTCTTAGCTGCCTGTTATTGTAACAGACAGCTCTCATTGGCTGGTTTCTGCCAAAAACTGGCCAATGGGAATGTGCTGGGGGCAGGGAGGCTCCAAAAACTTCTCCCCTCCCCTCCCCTCCAGTTTCAAAACAGATACGGAGCCCTGCAGCTGTGTTTCTGCACAGCGTGCAGGGCTGTGAAGCAAGCAGGGGAGCCTGCCTGGGGCTTCCTGCTGCCTCCATGGGCCAGATCTGGTGGCTTGGCAGGCCAGATCCGACCCATGGGCCGTATTTTGCCCAGGCCTGCCTTAGTGTCATCCGCAAACTTGCTGAAGGTGCAATCCATGCCCTCATCCAGGTCATTAATAAAGATGTTGAACAAAACCAGCCCTAGAACCAATCCTTGGAGAACTCTGCTTCAAATCGACCACCAACCTGACATTAAGTCGTTGATTACTATCCATTAAGCCCAACAATCTAGCACCTTTCTATCCACCTTACAGTCCACTTATCCGATGCATACTTTTTTAACTTGCTGGCAAGAATACTTTGGGAGACAGGATTAAAAGCTTTGCTAAAGCCAAGACATATCCCCTTCACCATCTTCCCTATGTCCACAGAGCCAGTCACCTTGTCATAGAAGGCAATCAGGTGCATCAGGCATGACTTGCCCCTTGGCGAATCTATGTTCCTGATCACTTTCCTCTCTTCCAAGTGCTTCAAAATGGATTCCTTGAGGATCCCTGCCATGATTTTTCCAGGGACTGAGGTGAAGATGACTGGTCTGTAGTTCCCTGGATTGTCTTTCTAACCTTTTACTACATTTGCCTTTTTCCAGTCATCCGGGATCTCCCCTGATCACCAGGAGTTTTCAAAGATAATGGCTAATGGCTCTGCAATCACATTAGCCAACTCCCTCAGCACCCTCGGATGCATTAGATCTGGCCCCATGGATTTGTGCGTGTCCAACTTTTCTAAATAGTTCTTCACCTGTTCTTTCTCCACCAAGGGCTGCCCACCTCCTTCCCATACTGTGTTGCCTAGCACAGTAGTCTGGGAGCTGACCATGTCTGGGAAGACAGAGGCAAAAAAAGCATTGAATATTTCAGCTTTTCCCACATCATCTGTCACTAGAATACCTCCTTCATCCAGTATGGGCCCTACATGTTCCCTGACCACCTCTTATTGCTAACATGCCTGTAGAAACCTTTCTTGCTACCCTTCACATCCCTTGCTAGCTGCAATTCCAATTTCATTTTGGCCTTCCTGATTACTGCCCTACATGCTCGAGCAATATATTTATACTCCTCCCTAGTCATCTGTCCAAATTTCCACTTCTGTTAAGCTTCCTTTTTGTGTTTAAGCTCGCCAAGGATTTCACTGTTAAGCCAAGATTGTCACCAACAATATTTGCTTTTCTTACTGCACATCGGGATGGTTTGTTCCTCTGCCTTAAGTAAGGCTTCTTTAAAATAAAGCCAATTCTCCTGGACTCCTTTCCCCTTCATA
Source organism: Pelochelys cantorii (assembly GCA_032595735.1). Lineage (NCBI taxonomy): Eukaryota > Metazoa > Chordata > Testudines > Trionychidae > Pelochelys > Pelochelys cantorii. Next base: position 11,510,962 of record CM064342.1, on the reverse strand, counting down.
TTAGCATCTCAGGGGATTCTGCCCCTCAGTTTCCTGAGGGAGTCAAAGGCTGCTTTTCTGAAGTCCAGGGTCTGTGTTTTGCTGCTCTCCTTTCTTCCTTCATCAGAATCCTGAAATTGACCATCTCATGATCATTGCTGCCCAGGCTGCTTCCCACATCTACTTCCCCTGCTAATTCCTCCATTTGTGAGCAGCAGGTCAAGCTGCATGGGCCTGGCTGGTTCCTTCAGCACGTGTACCAGGAAGTTGTCCCCAACATTCTCCAAAAACTTCCTGGATTCTCTGTGTGCTGAGGTATTGGTCTCCCAACAGATGTCAGGGTGATTAAAGTCTCCCATAAGACCCAGAGCCTGTGATCTCAAGGTCTCGTCTACCTCACCCACCTGGTCTGGTGGTCTACAACATATACCCACCACAAGATCACCCTTGTTGCTCCCTCCTCTAGACTTAACCCAAAGGCTCTCAACAGGCTTTTCTCCCGCTTTATACTGGAGCTCTGAGCAATCATACTGCTCTCCTACATACAGTGCAATTCCTCCACCTTTTCCCTCCCACCTGTCCTTCCTGAACAGTTGATACCAGAGATGGGCAAGAGAGCTTCCGTGAGTTGGATCCTGCCCAGCAAGCAAAGACTCCTCCCTTGCCAGGGGCGTGTGGTACCAGGGGGAACTACCAGCTGTTCAAAACAGCTAGAGGATCACTCTAGGCTCCCTGCACCTCTTGCAGGGTGTGGGCAGTGGGCAAAGACTTCATACCCTCCCTGCCCCCAGACCCTGACTGGCCTGGGGGTGAGGGAAGCATGAAGTCTCCTTCCACTACTATGGGTGCGTGGCACATAGAGGAAACCACCAGGTGTTTTAAAGAGCTGGCAGTTCCCTATAGGCACCAGGGTGAGGGGAGGCAAGACTTCACAAGCTTCTCCAGCGCCCTGCCCCTTCTGCCTGAGGCCCCACCCATTCTGGGGTAGCCTGGGACCACATCAGAAATTTGTGAAGTGATGCCCCCTTCAAAAATTATTGCCCTGATTTATACCCTTCCATGACAGTGCTCCAGTCATGTGAGTCTTCCCATCAAGACTCCATTATTCTGATTAAATCATAGTTCTTTGACTGTCCCAGGACTTTCAGTTCTTCCTGCTTATTTCCCAGGCTTCTTGCATTTGTGTACAGATACCTTAGATAACTAGCTGACTTCCCTCCCTTCTCAGTACAAATTAGGAGCCCTCTTCTGTTGCACCTTCCCTCCTTGGCTATGTCTACACTGCAGCCTTTTGTCAGCAGAGACAATGCAAATGAAGCACTCATTAGCATTTGTCGCACGCTCATTTGCATATTCTCTGCTGATGCTTTTTGCAGAAGAGCTTTTTGCACAAAAACAAGCAGTGTAGACGGGGCCATTTTGCACAAACCCCCTCCCCCTTTTGTGCAAGATCCCTTATGCCTCAAAAAATGCCCCGTTTCGAAAGATCCTTTTGAAAGAGGAGTACAGGATCTTTCGAAATGGGGCATTTCTGCTGAAAATGCCCCATCTAAACTGGTGGGTTTTTTTGAAAAGCCCCATTTCGAAAAAAAGCGGCGGCTGCCATTATGCAAATGAAGTGCGGGATATTTAAATCCTGGCTTCATTTGCACTTTCAATGTGTCTAATTTACATCCCTCTGCCAAAAGAGCGGTATAGTTTAGACACACCCTTAGTTAGATGGATCCCATCTCCTTAGCAATTCTTGTGCCTGGAACAGCATCCAATGGTCGAAGAATCCAAAGCCCCCATTCTGACACCATCTGTGCAACCATACATTTACTTCCACAATTTGGCCATTTCTACGTGGGCCAAATAGGGAAGATTTCTGTGAAAACATAACTTGCACCTCAAACTCCTTGATCCTTCTTTCCCAGTACTACATAATCTGCAGTCACCCACTCAAGGTCACTCTTGGCAGTATCATTGGTTCCTATATGGAGAAGTAAGAAGGGGTAGCGGTCTGAAGGCTTGATCAGTCTCGGAAGACTCTTGGTCACATCCTGAATTCTAGCTCCAGGCAAGCAGAACACTTCTTGGGTTTCCCAGTCTGGGAACCCATGGAAATTTCCAGAAAAAAAATGTTAAGAGGCATTAAGGATGAAACTCCATGTCAGTAAGTCAGGGTAATACACAGTACAGAGATCTTGTGCTAATCATCAAAACAAGCCTTATAAACCCAGAAGAATAAAAATGCCAAACATTTTAAGATAAGCAAGGCATAGTGAGGGCCAGTCACTGGACAGAAAGGGTAAGTATTTGCTACAAAAAAATTTGAATAGATACTAGAAAGTGAAAGAGTGAGCAGGACAGTTTATAAAGTGAAATACTCTTTCTGTTTGTCTAGACAATCATTTATAAGTTAGCAATCACATGCTTTTAAACACCATCCAGCAGTTGTTGCAGATGGAGAGAGTGATGTCTCAAAATGTGTTCTGTGGTTGTGATCAATCCAGGAGTCTGTCCAAAACACACATACCCTAATTACAACCTCAGCAAATGCTCAGTGCTGAGAAATGTGCAGCGTCCAGGTTCCAGTGGGCTCCATGTTTGCGGAGGAGTGTGACATCATCACTAAAAATCATGCCATGCTGGAAGGGGACTAATGCATGGTGTGCGGTGGGATTCCTTAGCAGTTGAAGAACCATGGGAAGAGATGGTGTCTGGCTGCTGGCAGAAATATACCATGTGGCCATTAGGGTCTGTCCCATAGCTTACCATTTCCTTGCTTCTACAGGGTTCACTGGAGGATGTTGCACTTACTAAAGCTTACTCTTTGCTGTACTAAGTGTTTATGTCACTTCCTGGGATTTTGATATGGCACAGTATGAAGGTCTGGGGGGAGGCATGGAAGCAAGAGACAAGAATGCCCCTATGGTGTAGAGTTACGGGTAGCAGGAACGTCTGAGGTGCAGGGGCAGGTGAAAGAGTGTGGTGGGGAGCCTGGCAGAGCCCAGGGAGCCTGGCCTCTACCCTCTTTGACTCCTAGAAAATGGTGCGTGAGCCTGCTAAATGTCACAGCTGCTGCACGAGAGAAGCCGCAGCTCCGCAGAGCACAGATGCCTCACCTTAAACTTGCAGCTCCTCTCACTAGGGAGCCCCACCCACAACTCCTCAGCTCAACTGCTGCTTTGGGTATAAAATGTCTCCACCTAGCCCTCCAGGGTCCTACATTGGAGTTGTATCAGCTGGCGAGGGATCCCCATCTAGACGCTCTTGGCTCAGGGGAAGGTGGCTAGTGTGGGAGAGCGCAAGTTCAAATCCAACCTTTTCTTCGCTACTCCTCAGCATGTATTCATTTCATAAATAGCCATTACTCCCCAAGTTAACTAGGGCCTGTTTTGGCTTGGTGCTCCTCACACAGGCTCCCTCTCACTGGTTGGATCTGAAATCTCTGGACATTTAAATAACAATGAAGGGATAATTATTTCCATCACTTTCTGAAGGGAAAAGGAATGATCTGAAAATAGCTGGGAGTCAAGAATAATCAAGGGCTGCTGAACTCTTGCCCTCTCAGGTGCATCCCAGGCTTCCTCTCTGTGGGCCTGCCTCTGCTTAAGATGACTGGCTTCTACCTGAGCATAACCTCAGCTTTGAGGATGTTTTCGTTGTAAGCAAGTCTTTGTTCACCCAGCTACTGGGAAAATTATTTTGCATCCCTGGGTCATCTACCAGCCATGAAGCCTGCTAGGCTGATGCAACGGGACTCTTGGGAACTTAGCCACAGATGCATCTTCATTCCCGGGGAGACATGGTGTTTCCATGTGCAGCAAGGACTGCAGAGGAGGAACAGAAGCTGGGCTGCCATCTGCTCAAATGGAGTCTGACACATGCAAGAGCATGATGCTGGGCTGGATTGGCATCTATGCAGCCTCCTCCCTGGCTATGTAGAAGTTCAGGCAAAATGGACCCTAACTCCATAAGCAGTAAGGGAAATCCCAGCAAACCTTTCCCCTCACTGCCCTCCCTGTGCCCCATAACAGCTACCCAGCCTTGGAAACTAATAGCAATACTCAGCATTAAAATAAAGGGAGCATTCAACAACTTACGCCCTTTTCTCCCCAGCACATGACACTCTGATGTCCCCTTCCCAGACCTGATCCACTCTGCCCCCTCCAAACTCAACTCAGGTATCTATCTCATCATGCGGAAATGTGCCAAATGCAGCTTTGTGTCCTTACTTCTCTGGCATGTCCCACCTGAAGATCTTAAAGTGCTCTGTAAACATTAATTCTGTCCTGACATGGACATGGGATGTGAGGTTGTGAGACTGAACGAAGAAATATATCGCAATCACTTCACCTGCCATTAAAATGCAGCCACCTCAGGAGTGGGACTCGGCAGCTATGTTGCACTATACACCTATTTAGGAGCGAAAATAAAGGCAAATACCACAGTCTAATTGCTATTGCAGGGGAAATTTACAAAGGCTGGCTGGAATTGCCTGAACTGGAACTTGGCCAAGAGACTGGGCATGGCACCCTGGCTCTTACTGGCATTTGAACAGGATCACAGCCTTTGTTCTCTGTATTTTGCAAAATTATGCCATTTTGGGCTGAGCCTGCAAGCTTTTCTGGGCTGTATTGTCGCCCCACGTTTGCGACATGGATGATGTTCAGGTGAAACCTACAGCACTTGCTGAGAACTACGGCAGAAATGCCAGATATCAGCCTCAGGGCAGTGGGGAAGCTGCAGCGCTGTTGTACTCTTTGAGCCTAGGCAGGAATTCAGCCTGCATTTAGTGACTGAACCTCCAGCAGTGTGGAAAGAGCTCATAGGAAGTAGCTGGCTTTCAGCCTGTGATTTATTGGCCAAGTCATCCAGAGCCAGATGTGTAAGCCAAACAGCTACAGGAAATGCTGTTCCTTGGGAGTTTGTTCTGCACGGCAATCTTCTATTCTAGTGCTGGCACTGCAGAGCCTGACAGCTCACTCCCTGGGCAGGGCCCAGCGCCTAGCTGCAGTGTATGTTCTATCAGTGAGACACTTACTCTGGTCAGCTGCTTTCTACAGCCATTCTCTCTTCATAGAGGAGGTGAGAGCTGTTCTGCTGGTTCAGAGGAAATGGAAAGAATGCAATTGTGGGCTACTCCTCCTCACCCCGTCAGTTAGGGATAGGTAATGCTCTGACACTGGAGGAACTGTATTTCCTCCAAAGCTCTTGGGCATTGTGTTTCTTTGGTTTTACTCGCTCTATTATCATGCTGAATGTTCTGGACATCTGTATAAATATCCATTCCTTTTGTGAATACTGTCGGCCTCACTGATACCTTGTGGTAATAAGTTACACAGGCTAACTGCGTGAAAAAAGTGTTGCCTTTCACTAGTTTGAAATGTGTGCCTGTTAGTTTCCCTTCTTTTTACCTACCTTCTCTTTTTTATTTGTATCACATCTCACCTTCCAAACAATCCCAATCGTTTTAATCTCTCCTTATCTGGAACTTTTTCCTGCCTCTAATCATTCTTGTCTCTGAACCGCCTCTATTTCTACCATATCCTTTTAGAGCTGTGGTGTCTAGAACTGAGCACAGTATTCTATGTGAGATCATACCACTGAATATCTATGCTGGCATGCTGGAATTTTTCTGACCTTGTGCACCGAAACAAAGTGTTTTACTGATGACTCTTGCACTTGAAGCCGAGGTCTCCATAACAATGTCCAGGTCCTCTTCTAGGGGTTATTTACCTGTTTACTTAGCACTGGTGTGCAGTTTTGAGGCCCACAATTCAAAAGGATGTGAATTGGAGAGAGTTCAAAGAAGACACAAGAATGATTAAGGATTAGAAAACATGCCTGATAGTGATAGACTCAAAAGAGATCAATCTGTTTAGCTTAACAAAGAGAAGGTGAATGGGTGAGCTGATCACAGTTTGTAAGTATCTGTGAGGGAACAAATATTTAATAACGGGGTCTTCAGTCTAGCAGAGAAAGGTCTAATGCAATCCAATTACTGGAAGTTGAAGCTGGACAAATTCAAACTGTAAATAAGGTGTACATTTTTAACTGTGAGAGCAGTTAAACATTGGAACAATTTACCAAGGACTGTGGTGAAGTCTCCATCAAAATTGATGTTTAAATCAAGATTGGATATTTTTTCTAAAAGCTTTGCTCTACTAATTACCTTTGGGAAATTCTCTGGTTTTGTGAATCAAGGATCGATTGAGATGTAGGAGTGTTTTGAATTATTTCTCCATAGGTATATTACAAAATGGTTAAAGACCTAGAAAACATGACCTATGAGGGAAGACTGAAAGATTTGGGCTTGTTTAGTTTAGAAAAGAAAAGACTCAGAGGGGACATGATAGCTGTTTTCAAGTATCTAAAAGGATGTCACAAGGAGGAGGGAGAAAAATTGTTCTCTTTGGCTTCTGAGGATAGGACAAGACTCAATGGGCTTTATTGCAGCAAGGGAGGTTTAGGTCGGACATTAGGAAAAACTTCCTAACTGTCAGGGTGGTTAAACACTGGAATAAATTGCCTAAGGAGGTTGTGGAATCTCCATCACTGGAGATATTTAAAAGCAGGTTAGACAGACACCTGTCAGGGATCATCAGATGGTGCTTGGTCCTGCTGTAAGGACAGGGGACTGGACTCAGTGACCTCTCGAGGTCCCTTCCAGTTCTAGTATTCTGTGATTCTATACCTTGCATTTCAATTCATATTTGATAAAAATAGTCAAATGAAATATTGTTCTGATTTAAATTATTTTAAAAGGAAACAATTTCAACATTTAAAAAATGTTTGCATAGTTGTCTCTCTCCTTTTTGAACAGCTCTAGCTATTGTCCATACTCGGATAAACCATTAACAGTGGGTCTCTGATTGGCTGCAACTCAGTGATGTCCAGTGTAGCTCAATGCAAAGTACATTTTGCACAGCTGTTTCATTTTCCCGTATCAAATGGCAGCTTGTTCTTCCCTCACAATTCCAAGCTGGGTGAAAGGGTATGCATTTTAATTATAATATATAGGGTTTCATTGCACATATCTATGGGGGAAGACAGAGCATTCAGTATATAAATTCATTAACATCATTAATATCCACAATTGTTCTCTCATGGCTATCCTAAATAATTTTGCATAGTCTGCAAATTTTGCCACCACTGTGCTGCTCTTCCCCACTTCCAGACCATTAATACTTCTATTACATAACAGTATAAAGCCTTGGGCCATTGCTTCTCTTTGCTTTCTGTCTTTATACTAGTTTCTGACCCACAATTATATTTCAACTTTCAGCTCATGACAACTTAGTTTCCTTAAAACTTTCATACGAGAGATTTTGTCAAAGGCTTTTTGAAAGTCCTTTTAATTAGATCAATCAGGGTCTCCCTCTACCAGCTACGACAGTGACGCATTCAAAACATTGTAATAGATAGGAGAGGTCTGAGTTTCTGTTTTAGAGACCACCCTGGTTTGTTCAGATCATACTATGATCAGCTAGATGTTTTACTATTTTATTTTTAATTATTGTTTCAACCAGTTTCACTGGTATTGTAGTCCCTACTGAAGTACTAAAATGGCTCTGGATGGAGGAAATTGTGCTCCCTAGAAAATGAACTGACTCTCCAGGTATGGGAATTTCTCTCCCCACTGAGGTTGTACAAGGAAGACTGGAACTCACGTGGGAGGTTTATGTGAGAGCACTGCTCTAAACTCTCCACTCTCTCCCATTGCAGTGGCTCACCATGACCTGGAGAATACCATGAACTGCAGTTTCATTGAGCCACCATCGGTAGTGGAGCAGCCATCTCCCTCCTGGTCCTCCCGGGGCTCCTTCTCCTCCTTTGACACCACTGATGAGGGACCAGTGTACTGTGTACCCCATGAGGGTGAGTGGACATTGGGCAGGGTGGGCACAGCCAGGAGCCTGATGGGGCTGCTGGATAGGGTGATCCCCACTGCCACTGCTAAATCAGTTTGGGCTCTCTGGCTCTGTTGTTCCCCTGGCACTGTCACCCCTCTGAGGCAGGGGGGTTATATGCCCTCACAAGAGGGGAGTGAGACAGAATGTCTGCCAGTGCACACTGGGATTGGCAATACCCCCACCCATCTGCTGAAGGGCAGTCTTGCCCATCAGAGGGGAGCTCAGCACACCTGCACTCTCTTCCTCCATCTACCTGATGTCTTAGAGACATGCTGCCCAGGCTCCTACTGCAGGTTCTTCTGCTCTTGAAGCTGCCCAAAATATGTTCAGTGTTTTGTGTGGTTCTCCCAAGCAAATGGGATGATTCTTTCTCCTTCAAAAATAAAGCAGCCAAACCAACACGCCTACCGCACCAAAGCAGCTCTAAAATAAAACCCAGGATTAATTTGGCAACCGGGAGAACAAATGTCTCCGCTCAGAATGGACACTCTTCTTGTGGATGCTCACTCTGGGACAGAAAGCCAAGGACTCCTGGATGCTGCACCAAACTTTAGGAGGGCTAATCACTTTACCTCTTGGCAATCCACGTCTCAGCAGGCTCTTGGCCCAGGAATAGAATTTTTTGGACTATAGTTGTAGGTTGGCAGACTCCAACATGTGGCTTTTTTATTATCCAGAGGGGGTTTGAGCTGCATATTGGCTGCTCCATTGCCCTCTGTTGTCTGCCAATCCCTCCAAGAGAGCCAACCCCAACATAAAAATGAGACTGCTCTGCTCTGAGGGGGTGTGTGGTGGGAAGAGGTGGGTATAAGGCCTATGGGACAATGAATACGAGGGTGGGTTATAACAGGACTATTGCAAGGGATGTAAGGTCCATAGGGCAGTGAATAGCAGAAAGAAAAAGGCCATGGGAGTGGTATAAAGCATTGCCTGAGTTTAGCTTGTGCCCCAACCTTTTCTTCCCATCCCTTTGTTGTGGAGCCCTTGTGCCCCATACGGTCTCTTTTGTACCATGTCAAAGTATAAAGAATCCATGCTTTCTCTTTTGCAGAGAGCCTGGGTGAAAGCAAAGAGAGAGGCCCTGCCTGCAGCCTGGTGGAGAAGCTGGCACCCCCAATCAGTGCAGAGGAGGCCGGGGAGTATACCTTCTTGAAAGAGACGGGCTCTGTCAAGGCCTTCCAAACAGACAGCAGTGAAACTCCCCTGCTCAAATCCTCGGACAGCGAAAGGTCATCCTGTGGCTCTGGCTCCACCAGTGCAGCCCTCTATGCCAAAATTGCCCGCCTCTCCAAGCAGTCCAAGGACGAAGATGAGAACACAATGGACGCCAAAAGCTCTGGGGTGAATGGTAAATCCCCCTCCCCAGAGAGAACCAAGCCTCCTCCCCCTGATCCCTCCACCAAGCCTAAAGTGTCCTGGATACACGGGAAGTACAACTCCAACCAGTCCAACTCACTCCCTGCTCCCAGCAGGTCCCCTGAGAGAGCAACCTTGCAGCCTGATGGCTCCGAACACATGCAGGGATTGGCCAAGAGAAAGAGAAGCCCGAGTGAGACCTCAGCTGGGCTCCATGGAAAAGCCGATGACAAGGGCAGCATGAGGAGCAAAGAGAAGGCGCTGAAACATCTCAAAGAGCTGAGCTTCCCAGATGGCAAAGCCACTTTCTCTGGGGAACTCCAGTCACCATCCAAGCCCAAGCAGAAAACCAAGGCCAGTTCGGAGCAGATGGAGAACATCAATGGGGCCGTCCAAAACGCTCTGAAAAAAATGGGAAACTACCATCCGGATAAGAAAGGAGGGGAAGGCAAGGAGGCCCCCCAGAGTCCCAGTCACAGAAAGTCACGGTCTGAGGCCATCCATCCCCATTTGTCTTTGGAGGCAGCCACTTTACTGGCTGCTCAACTGAAGGAAAAGACTCAAAGCCTTAACAAGGGTGATGGCAGCACCCGACAAAATGGGGTGAGCCCCTTGCAGCCCCAGAGGGAAAAGCCTACCCCTCCACAGAAAGCCAAGCGCTCTGTGGCCACCAGCAGCAGCCAGAAAGCCAGCAAGCCTGCACTGCAAACTTCCCCCAACCTGCAGAAACTGATCAGCCCCGTGTCGGAGACCCCGGTCAATGAGGCCAAAAGGTCAGAAAAGCAAAATTCCAGCAGCAGCATCCAGGAGCATGCTCTCCTCAGTGACCAGACCAGCAAAAAAACACCCATTAAAAAGCCCCCTAGGAAGAAGAGCAGAGAAGCCACCTTGGAGCAGCCCAAAGCAGTCACAGTGCCTCCTCAGACAGTGCAGTAGACAAGAACTGTGGGCCCCAGATACCAGCCTGGTACTGCACCAGAGAAGTGCTGATGGGCAGAGGAAGCCTCTCTTGTCTCAGCAAGTCTGCAGGAAGGGTCAGTGGAAATGCACGTCTGAACTGAGAAGTGGGCTCTGGAGAATCTGCCAAGCCATCTCTGTCCTGCACTGGGGCCTTGGACTCTGCCCATCACAGACGCCCTCCTCCAAGCTGCAATGTGCCCTCTGCCACGCATCTTCTTCTCACAGGGGCTGGAGCAGCTTGCGCCCCATGTTTCTTTTGCAGGGAGAAGGACAACGTGGAGCTCCCCTGATGTGGAAGGGTTGGCAGGGGTGCATTGCCCTGCCCTGAGTTCTGGAGAGTTGCATGAGACTCTGAATAGGGCCCTTGTCCTATCCTTTTGTAGCAGTATTATTGGTTGCATAAACAGTGCTTGTTTACTAGAAATCCCCGTGTTGTATTCTGCAGTCACGGATTAGCTTGCTTCCTGTATCCTAGTCCGATCTGTCGCATTCACATTGGCGAATGGCAGCCAGAGGCCAAGGCTCATGCTCCATGTATTAGAGGGGCAGACAAGGCCTTTGCCAGCCTTCCCTTGTTGCTAGCCACATGCCCAAGGCCAAGAAAAGGCTTGGGCCCCTGCACCATCCATCCTGCAGGTGGCTGAGGCAGAAAGGAGCTGGTTGTGGAGCCTGCGTGACCCCGAGCAGTGGACCAACGTTGTTCTCTGTTTAGTTTGTGTTTCTTCCTTGCCATTTAGCTTTTTTTTTATGTTCTGGAGATGTAAACTCCTCTGGATGTCCCCTTCCTCTGCAGGCATGCTGCTTTGGTCAGCCTGGGTCGAGCTGGTTTCGACTGCTGCCCCCTCTAGTTTCCAAGGATGTTGCTGCTGTGGGTGGCTGTGAAGAAATTACTATTTATGGCCTGGCACCCGGACACCATTCAGAGAGGCTGTCCTAGTAAAGGGGGTCCATTCACTGGAGTTGTGTGGCATGATTGGTACGACGGAATTGGGCGCGTCTGCAGAAAGCTTTCCTAATAAAAGTGTATTTCTTCTCCACTTTTGGTGCTCTCCCATGTCCTTGCCAATCAGCGCCCACCGCCTGGCTGCATTAAGGCTCGCACTGGACTCCTTTTGTTTTATTGTTATGCTAAGTGGTGTCTGCACCTTGCGTCTGGACCCAGCTAAGGAGATGTGAAGTTCCTTGCGGATTACAGGGGGGAGGCACGCACCTTCTGAAGGGACCTTAAAATCCAAACTCCTCAATGACACAAACCAAGTTTCTGCCCAGCACCCCCGTCAGGGCACTCTGTATTAAATGGCTGCCTTCCCCCACCCCTGAGGCAGCTGCCTTTCAGAGGGACACACCTATGGAAATGGTATCATGAGCTATTAGCATTGTCCTTCATTTGATCTGTCACCTCATTCTCAGGGCCTAGGAGCTGCTTGGATTGAAGCTGAAGCTGCTTGCTCTGCCTGCTCAAGCCATAGCTTAGCCACTGATAATTCCTTTATGCCGTGGATCTAGTGTACTTAGATTTCCAGAAAGCCTTTGAAAAGGTCCCTCACCAAAAGCTCTTAAGTAAAGTAAGTTGTCATGGGATAAGAGGGAAAGTCCTCTCATGGATTGATAACTGTTTAAAAGACAGGAAACAAAGGGTAGGAATAAACTGTCAGTATTCAGAATGGAGAGAAGCAGTGCTTTTTTTGTAAAACAAAAAGGTGCTGGTACTCCAGGGGAAAAGTTGCTGAGCTCTGACTGGAGGTGCTGGTACTGCGTCTGGAGGTGCTGGTTCTGGGTACCGGGCAGTACCGTCACAAAAAAAGCACTGGAGAGAAGTAACTAGTGGTGTTCCCCAAGGGTCTGTTCTGGGACCAATCCTATTTAACCTATTTGTAAGTGATCTGAAGAAAGTCTTAAACCATGATGTGGCAAAATGTGCGGATGCCCAGCTGGCAGTGGAGGAAGTTGGGGCTAGCAGTCATGGTCTCCTGATTTGTATCTCAGTACTTCTACCCCTAGGTAGCCAGGTATTTTGCTCATGCCTTGTTTCCCCCACATTATTGATGAAACCTCCTGCAGCAGGGGCTAGAATCACAACACTGCAAGAGTTAGCAACTCTTGGAAGCCCTCCTGAGATACAGTGGGAAAGTTGTAGCCCTAGTATAAAAGCAGCAGCGAGAGGAATCCCAGAGCTTCCAGCCACCTTCCCAACAGAACACAGAGTAAGATTTTGCCATTCCTCCATGCACACTCTCCTCAGCTTCACCAGCTCCATGAGGCAAAGGAACCAGAAAGGTGTGATCTGGGCTAGGTTGGTCGGTTTGCCTTAACTTCTCTGGGTATGTCTCACTCCGATGAAGGCAGCAGAGCTTGAACTAGCCCCCAAACTGTTCTGCAGGCAGAACAGGTAAATAGTTGGGCCCATACCCTGCTTCAGGGCAGGGCAACAAGCAATTCGGCAGCTCAAGCCAGGACTCAGGCTGAACCTTTAAACCATCAGTGCACCCAGGCCTAGTTCAGGGAAGGGAAGCAAATAGTTCAGGAGTTTCAGCCTATGCTCAGGCTGAGCAAACAGTAAATACACCCAGGCCCCAGCTCAGGATGGGACAACAAACAGGTCTCCTAACTCTGGCTGAGAGCCAACAAGCACAGGCATTTTGCCCAGGAACAGGGGGAGACTGCCACCCATGGATTGGGTAGCAGGGGGGATGCAGGCCCACCTGCTCCACTGCGTCCCAGACCAGGCCCCTAACAGTGGCAGATGAGGCTGCTACTGGGTCAGCCAGGATCCTGACCACAACATGCTGACTCATTCACTGGCAGTGTTTCAGCCAGACCAGGGTTGGCTACCGCTGGGCTACTTCCTAACTCCCCCTCTGGGCATACCTAGCTTGGTAGTGGGTTCTTTGGGGAATGGGTCCCTGAGTCTTAGGAGAACGGAGCCTTCCTCATAGCTTGCAGTTTAAGTCTTGGTTTATCAGTGGTCCTGGCCAGGCCTCTGCTTCCTTGAGGTGCATAGCAATTTCCCACTTCTGGAGCTCAAGGCAGGCATCTGGCACCTCTGGTGGCTGGGCCCCAACTGAGCTCTCAGGCCTTTTTACTTCCATCCCCACCCTGCTTCTGGGGGCAGGACAAGATTAATCTGGCCCTGCCCACCAAGGTTGATTGGGATGGCCTTCCCCTTCTGGGTCTGAGGGGAGCCAATCCACTTCGCTATAGTTTCCCACAGTAGTCTTGTCAACAAGTTAAAGAAGTATGGCCTGGATGAATGGATTGTAAGGTGGATCAAAGGCTGGCTAGATCATCCACTCAAGGAGTAATGATCAATGGCTTGATGTCAAGTTGAGAGCCAGTATAAAGCAAGTGTCCCAGGGTCTGTCCTGGGGCTGGTTTTGTTCTGCATCTTCATTAATTATCTGAATACAGCTGGGTCAGTTTGCACTCTCACAGATGACACTAAGCTGGGGGGAAAGGTAAATATACTGGAGGGCAGTGATAGGGTCCAGAGTGACCTACACAAATTGGAGGATTGGGCCAAAAGAAATCTGATGATGTTCAACAAGGATAAATGCAGAGTCCTACACTTAGGATAGAAGAATCCTAAGCACTGTTACAGGCTGGGGACTGACTGGTTAAACGGCAGTTCTGCAGAAAAGAATCTAATAATTACAGTAGATGAGAAGCTGGATATGAGTCAACAGTGTGCCCCTGTTGCCAAGAAGACTAACAGCATATTGGGCTGCATTAGTAGGAGTATTGCCAGCAGGTAGAGGGAAATGATTGTTCCCCTCTATTTAGCATTGGTGAGGCCACATCTGGAGCATTGCATTAGTTTTGAGCCACCCCCCCACTCCACTACTGAAAGGATGTAAGTCCAACAGAGAGCAATGAAAATGACTAGGGGGCTGAGGCACATGACATACGAGGATAGGCTGAGGGATTTGGGCTTATTTAGTCTGCAGAAAAATGAGGGGGGATTTGATAACAGCCTTCAACTTCCTGAAGTTCCATTCTAAAGAGGAAGGAACCAGGCTATTCTTAGTTGTGGCAGAACAAGGAGCAATGGTCTCAAGTTGCAATGGGGAGATATAGGTTGGATACTAGGAAAAACATTGCACTAGGAGGGTGGTAGAGCACTGCAAAGGGCTGCCTAGGGATGGGGTGGAATCAAAGCCCTGGCTGGAATGATTTAGTTGTGGTTGGTCCTGTTTTGAGCAGGGGTTGGACTAGATGATCGCCTGAGCTACTTTCCGCCCCTTATCTTCTATGAAGAAAGGGATTCACACTTGTGGGCAAGCAGGGAGCTTGCTAGCTCATAGGACAGGGGTGGCCAACCCGTAGCGCACAAGCTGCAAAATTGCGGTGCCTGATGGAACCGGGATGGAACCTGGAACCGCTCAGGTCAGCCACTGTTATGGCCCACGCTGTGCCACTCACAGCCCCCAGCACACTATGTCATATTCTGCACATGCAGGCCAGGTCACACACAGCATCCCAGCCCGCACATGCTAGCAGCCGGCTGCTGAGCGCAGGCAGTGGCAGTGGGTGCAGCGGCGGTGCCAGCAGCAGCTCTGGGACCTGGGCATAAGGTTAGTGGGGGGGGGGGAGGGGATTGGGTTAGAGTGGAGAGGGGAGGTGTCTGGCTCTGGGGAAGGGGAGGAGAGAGGGGTTGGGGTGGGGGTGCGCACAGTATGCTGGCCGCTCAGCGCGCTGGTTGCTCAGCACACGTGCCCCAGCACCTGGAGGGAGACACGCGGCTGTAGCGGTGGCAGCTCGGGGACCCGAGAATTAGGTTAGAGCAGGGGGGAGGGGGTACCTGGCTCTAGTCTGGGGGAGGGAAGAGAGGGGGATTGGGTATGGGGGGTGGGGTGCACGGTGTCCCAGCCAGCACGTCTCAAGGCCGGCCGTTCAGCGCATGCGCCCCAGCGCCTGGAGGGAGACACGTGGCTGTAGTAGTGGCTCCACCTCCGGGACCTGAGAATTAGGTTGGGTGGGAGGAGGATTGGTATAGAGGGGGGGGCCGGTGCCTGACTCTGGGGGGGATTTGGTTGGGGGGGTGTGCCTGGCTCTGGGGAAGGGGGGGGATTGAGTTGGGGGGTATTTTTGGCTCTGGGGAAGGGGAAGAGGATTGGGTTGGGGTGTGTGTGCCTGGCTCTGGGGAAGGAGAGGTGGACTGGGTTGGGGGGTATGTGCCTGGCTCTGGGGAAGGGGAGGGATACAGGGTTAGAATGGGGGGGTGCCTGGGGGAAGGGAGGGGGACAGGGTTAGAACGGGGGGGATGCTTGGGGGAGGGGAGGGGAAAAACAGCCAGCACATTTCCTGAAACCTGGGATCCCCAGGTACTGGCCTCAGCTGTCTCTGTCCCCTCCTCCTGGCCAGACTTCCCCCACGAGTACCCTGCCCCAGCACCCTGTCCCCTGCCCCCACCAGCACAGTCGGGGCCACATTAGTGAGGCTTGGGAGGGTGGGGTTGAAGTGGTTGTTTTTTTGCATCTCACTTGTGTGGCCCCGACTGACTTTTCTGTGGCCCCTGACTCAAAACAGGTTCCCTGCCCCTCTCATAAATAAAGACCACGCTGAAATATTTTGTGTTTGATATAATATTTTATTTAAAAATGAATCCTGGCCAACAAGCCCCCAGTTGGGGCCAAATCCCCATCTGGCTGGAGCATAACACTCCTGCACCCCCTCCCCCCCTGACCCCAAACCTGAGCCTATCATACACTGGAACCCCCTGTCCTGAGCGCCTCACATCCCCAAACTCCAGCACCCCACATCCCCAGTCTTCTGCCACAACATTCCTGCACCATTCGCACACTGCAAATCTGTGTCCTGAGCCCATCATATTCCCAGCCTCCCTGACCTGAGCCCTCACACACCCCAGCCCAAACTCCTGCACCCTCACAGCCACAAGCCTGCAGCTTGCTCAGCACCCCAACCCTCCACCTGACGCCAACACTCTCCAGACTGGAGCTCCCTCCCTGAGCCAGCATCCTATTCTCTATGTCCTCCTGCATCCAAATTCCCAGTGCTTTTTTTGTGAGCCACAATAGCAGTGGAGACAGTGTGAAGAGCCAGGGCAAAGTTGTTGAGCCCCCCCTCCAAAAAAGGGCAGGGCCACAAAATCCTGGGGAAAAGTTGTTAACCCCCCCCCCCCACACACACACACACACAAAAAGCCATACTCTGGGACAAATGTCCCAGCACCTATTTTCCCCCAGCGCAGCGTTGGTTTTTTTAGGTTCTTTTTTTTGCTCAACAACTTTGCCCCGGCTCTTCACGCTGTCTCCACTGCTATTGTGGCTCTTTATCTGGAACGGGTTGGCCACCCGTGCTCTAGGCAATTTATTCCAGTGTTTTAAGTTTTTCCTAATGTCCAGCCTAAATGCCCCTTGCTGCCGTTTAAGCCCATTGCTTCTTATCCTATCTTCAGAGGCCAAGGAAAACAATTTTTCTCCCTCCTCCTTGTAACACCCTTTTAGATACTTGAAAACCACTATCATGTCCCCTCTTTGTCTTCTCTTTTCTAAATAAACAAGCCCAATTCTTTTAGCCTTCCCACATAGGTCATGTTTTCTAGACCTTTAATCATTTTTGTTGCTCTTCTCTGGACCTTCTCCAATTTCTCCACACCTTTCTTGAAATGTGGTGCCCAGAACTGGACACAATACTGCAACTGAGGCCTAATCAGCGCAGAATGACTTATTGTGAAATGCATCTACCTTTTGCTCTGTTCGGCTCACACCTTGTGGATCTTGTTAGACTCAGAGACTGCTCATGGCTGAACACAGACAACAGCAATGCCTGGAATGCCTTGTCTAATGTTTGCTTGGTGAGAAGGGTAGCTCATCTCCTTTCAAATATAGAGATGTCTCTACAATTACAATTGCCTAGGCCTTTGTCATCCCATGTTTAGACCCATACAAAAAATACAGTAGCCAAAGTTAATGTAGAAGGTGGCTACCCAATTATACAGCTGTGATGCATGCAGAGAGCACGTTATCATGTACTCCAGAATCTGCACTGGTTGCCTGGTACCTTCTGGTTAGCATTTCAAAAATTAGTTTTAAACTTTAAAGCTCTAAGTGGTCTGTCCCAATTACCGGGGATCCTAGTTTTCCATGATGAATCTCCTAAAATTCTCTAATTAAAAAAACATAAAAATCCACATATTTTTGTAATTAAAAAGAAATGCTGAACTTTAGTTTCCCTAGCATTCCAGAGTTGGGTGTCCAAAGAGCAGTGTCTGCTGGCTGGGCGCCAGGCTCTAAAAACAGCACCACTGCTCTCCACCCCGCCTTCCGAGCTGGCCACCCAGCCGGAAGCCGCTGCTCCCAACTCAGTTTCAGCCAGAGTTAAAACTCAAGATTCTCTGTAAAAACCACAAATTATAAACTTTTCTGCACTTACAGGATCCCTGCTGATTACCTGAGAGACCTGCCTCTCTCTGGAGCTGTTCTACCCCAGATGCTATCAGCACAGCTGTGCGCGCATTCTCCAAGAAGCACCCTTGATCTGGAACATGTTCACTCCTCAGTCTTTTTGTTTCATTTGTTTGTTGTTGTGTATTTTATCACTGTTAATGCTGTAGGAGTTAAGCTTTGTAAAGTATTTAAATCTGGGATTGGCATTAGAAATAATAAATACATAAAAACATGAGTTCTTCCTCTGGAAATTAAATAAGTGTATTTTGTTTGATGAACTGGTGAAGCATTTGTGGAACAGAGACACTTCACCCAGGTGGTTCTCAGAGAATGCATGACTCTGCAATCGTTGGAGCAGCAGTCTTCACATGAAGATGCTGGAGCCCAGTCTGGCATTCATGAAGCCACCTTGTCTGTTGTTCACAAATATTCAGACAATAACCACATAATTAATGAAAATGGTCAGCAATCACAAAGGTGTTAGGGGTGGGCACATTCCATATCAGACAATGCAGAAGTCATTATTCATGTATCTTCTGTTTTAAAAGTTCCAATCATCCAATAAGGGGGGAAAAACCATAATACCGCATGACTCAGATGACAATTCATACTTCATCTATAATGGAGCAACCAAGTAAAGAGTTCACAAACACCTCAGGGACTGAAAGTTGTTTACATCACTGTTCTGCCAACACTTACAAGAAGCCAATAGATTAAATATAATTTTGGGCCTGTAAACAGATACCAGAGGCGGAATTCTTTGCAGTCCTGTAAAATATAGGGTAGAAAAGACATTTTGCTCAATATTTGCATGATCTGCATTTGCCTCTCATACATCAACCCACACTGCTGAGAAAGGACAATTAGAAAGACACATGCTGAGGCAGACAGTAAGTGTTAGTGTCCCCTCTCCTGATTTATATTTGCATCTGTGCTCTCCTGGCTATAGCACAACATACAAAGCTCCTTTGCTTGTTTAGTCTGCATGGAAGCACCAATCACAGCACTATGTCATCACTCCTCTCTTCAGGGTCTGGATTTCATTAGGAGCCACATGATCAGCTTGAGCTGCTGCTAGGCCTGGACCTCTCTCACTCTCCAGAGCGCAAATATGCTGCACAGGATACAGGGGCAAAAGAGCCCCAAACACGACCCTGCCTGTGAGAGAGCAGTGAATGGACTCCTTGTCCTCAAGTGAAAATCAGCAGTGGCTCCCCCGACTCCAGCGCCACGGTTGGTTGATTTAAACTCCCAGAGTTGCAGGAGTGAGCTCTGTACCCCACAAAGGAGTAGAAGTGCAAAGGGTTGCAGGCACTGGAGGCTCGTCTCTTTGGGGGATGGGCAAGGCTGGTAAGCCAATGGAGCTCTGTCCGTTTACATCAACAGAGAATTGGGCCCACTGTGCTTACTGTTGTATTCTCAAAGAAGCAGGGAGTCTCCAGTTTCAGGGAAATGTTTGCATTTAACTGTTACCTCACAGCATAAAATATGAAACCAGACACAAAGAATCCTTATGCTGTCTGAGCCTGATTCCCCGTTACACTAACGCCAGTGTAAAGAGGCCTTAAAATGGATGTAAACAATCTCCTGAAAATTCTTCCACTGGTGCTGAGCTGGGTTAGAGCTCAACACATCTCCTGATCCCAACCCCTGGCATATAAGAATGGACCATCTAGCCCAGTATCCTGTCTTCTAACAGTGGCCAATGCCAGGTGCTCCCAGAGGGAGTGAACAGACCAGGTAATCAAGTGATCCCTCCTCTGTCACCCATTCCCAGCCTCTGACAGAAGCAAGGGACACCATTCCTACCATCCTGACTAATAGCCATTGATGGACCTGGCCTCCATGAAAGCCAAGACTTTCTTTTTTGAACCCTGTTATAGTCTTGGTCCTCACAATATCCCCTAGCAAGGAGTTCCGCAGTTTAACTGTGCATTGTGTGGGGGGAAAAAAGCTTCCTTTGTTCGGTTTGAGCCTGCACCTATTAATTTCATTTGGTGTTCGCTGGTTCTTTGTTTTATGAGGAGTAAATAACATTTCTTTATTTACTTTCTCCACACCAGTCATGATTTTATAGACCTCTGTCACATTGCCCCTTAGTTGTCTCCTTTCCAAGCTGACAACATCTGCATGCATTATTCAAGATGTGGGCGTATCATGGATTTATATAGAGGTAATATGATATTTTCTGTCCTATTCTCTATATCTTTCTTAATTAGTCCCAATATTCTGTTTGTTTTTACGACTGTCACTGCAAGGGGGTGGCGTGAGCTGGAGATGTAGTGGGTGTGTGGCCAGTGGCTATTCTCTGCTTCCCAAAAATCACAGGAGCATGGAAAGAAAAATGTAGGTTTGAGTAGTTTGTGAGGCTGCTTTAACTTACAATGGGGGCTGGGAAGACACTCATACAGTCCAAGAAAACAGGGAATATAAAAGTGGCTTGAAACCAATCTAGCACCACCCCACCTCCTTCGTCCCTCCCTAAAGCATAGGGCTGGGATAACTGAAAACAATGCACTATGTAACTTCTTGTTGCTCCAGCCCAGTTGTGGGCAGCCTGTGGCCCAAAGGGCACATGTGGCCCATTGAGGTTCTATGTGTGGCTCACAAAACATTTTGTTTACTATTACCCATGTACTTGTTGGTTTTTGTCACTTGTTGGTTTTTTTCCCAGCCAGTATTACAAAAGTGACACACACTTAAAGCAAGGGCGCATGAGGAAAGGGATATGCTGATTGCATACAACATTGTGAGATCCATGTGCTCCATGTGCATCCAGTCAAAACGTTGCTACAATTCAGTTGGCGCACTCTGCAAACTCTAGGTATGCAAGCACAGTTAACAAAAATGCCATATCCTGTAGCTACACCATCTTGGTTACAACAATCTTGCAGCCCACTGAGATGAAGGAGGGCCACTCATGTGAGCCACTCAGGCTATGTCTACACTACAAGGTTTTTGCGCAAAAACCGATGGAGCGTCCACACCTCAAGCACATTTTTGCACAAGAAAATCAACAGAAGAGAGGGCTTTTGCCAGTAGAGTTATTCCTCTCCCCATGAGAAATAATTCCTTTTTGCACTACAGCTCTTGCGCAAAAAGGCATGTGTGGATGCTCCGGAAGGATTTTGTGCAAGAGTTGTAGTGCACATCAGAGCTTTCTTGCGCAAGAGTGTCCATGCAGTGTGGATGCTCTCTTGTGCAAAAGCACATCGCTTTTGTGATGTGCTTTGAGGTGTGGATGTGCAAGAAGTTTTTGCGCAAGAACTCTTCTGCAAAAGGCTTCTTGAGCAAAAACCCTGCAGTGTAGACAAAGCAACCAACTTCTGTTGAGAAGAGAGACAAACTTTTGAGTGACACAGAGCTCTTCTTCAGGTCTGGATGAAGACCTCTGTGTAAGCTTATCTCTCTCTCCATAAAAACTGGTCCAATAAAGATATCACTTCCCTCATCTTACCTCTCTAATTCTTACCTATTCAGCCACATTGCCTTTCCAACTAAATGCATTATCCTGTCTCTCACCTCTGCCACCCAATCCCCTCCTCAGCTAGGGATAAAGCCCAGGATAAAGTTCAGCTCTCTAGCACAGTGTTTCTCAACCAGTGGTACAAGTACCCTCAGGGGTACTTGAGAGAAGTCTGGGGGGTACGTCAACACAACTGAAAGTTGGAGAAAAATGAATTTTTGTTTTAAGTTTTACAGCGCTTTATTATTTTTGTACTTTTTACACCCAAAAATTTCATCGCCTGCCCAGCTATGATTATGTCGTTTAAACAAATGTGCTGCAATGGTAGGAAAAAAAAATTATGTCTCTCAAAACAGTAGGTACTGGGGGTACTTATAATTTTTTTTAAGAAAAGGGGGCACTTATAATTTTTTTTTTAAAAAGGGATACTTTATAAAAAAAGGTTGAGAAACACTGATCTAGCAAACATTTTTTAATGCACTGATAAAATGTGTGTGACGTCCCCCTCTAGTGGCTGATTGACACAGAGGATAGCAGTTACTTAGAGCTAGAGCTCTGCATGGATACAAAATTTCTATCCACATCTGCATCTGTATCTGCAAAAATGAACTGTGGATATCTGCATCCACATCCAAAGACACAGGTACCCATGAATTTAAAGCAGATATTCGCAAATTTGCAGGTTTCTAGATATAAAATTTGTATCCGCCCCCAGAGCCACAAAAATGAGCCACGGATATCTGCATCTACATCAGCAGATGAGGATACCCATGGATATAAAGTAAATATCCGTGGATTTGCAGGGCTCTACTCATAGGTCAAGGGATAAATGTTGATGCTAGAGCTCCAAAAATCGAGATGATGGCCAGTGTGGGTGGCTGCATATGGAAATGTTTTTTTTCCAATTTCTTTTTTTAAAACAAATTTATTTTATACAATCAGAAAATATATTGCAATCATGGCCTCTGTCAGTTGTAGTACTGACACACAACAAAACATGAGTGCACCACACTTTGGACATTTGTCACAAATTCTGATTGCTATGTCACAACTGGGCACATTTGGAAGATGAGAGATACACTGCCAGCTCTGATGGAGGGTTCCTTTATTTTTATAGCATATTCACTTAATGTACCTCACTACATGTTATTTTTTGAACATGAAGACAGTCTTCAACAAGAGCTAATAGTATTATTTACAATGGTAAAATCTATATTTTGGACATTGTGGTGAAATTCCAGCCAGGCCCCGTGAGTCCTGCACTTCTAAGCAGTTATTGTATGCCCCAGAGGCTTGCTGTGACCCTCCAACCTGCCTCTTACCTTTTCTAGAAGCCAGGGTCACACCTTAGTGAGCCATTCTCATCACTGGCTAAGTTAAGGATTGGGATGAAATCACCTCATAAGCCTTACCTCCCTTTCCAGAAGCAGACCTTTTAGTGGTGTGGGGAGGGTTGGGATAGGGGGAAACCCAGGTCTGCCCACTACTCCAGGTACCTGCCCAGGGACCCTAGGTAGTGGCAACTAATGTGGTTTTTCCTGTAGGTCCAATACAGAAGCCTTTTCCCTGGGCCACTTCCCCAAACACTCCCCTAGTAGCTAAGTGAATCTTGCTTACTCCAGCAGAAACACTCTTTCCTTTCTCAGCTCTCAGCAATGCACTTCCTCCTCTTAGTCCTGCACTCTTCTCCTTCCCCATTCCTTACTTGAGGGGAAACCTTTTAAAGTAACCCAGCAGGCCTTAATTGGATGCAGGTGTCTGATTAGTCTGCTGCATCAAAAAAGTTCTTAATTAGCCTTCGGTGTCTGCCTGCCTTGATTACATGGCACAATCTCTGGCAGTTTATTCAGGAAACAGAAAAGCATTCACCCAGATCACGGTCTGTCTACCCTCCACCAAGCTATTGTAGTCAGATACATTGGGTTTGTCACACATCCTCTCCCCTACTCAACACCAAGGAGCTGGGCAACTTGAGATGTCAAACAGTGCCATCGGCATTGCTGTGGAAGCTTCCCACTCTATGTTGCATCTGGAACTGGAATGGCTAGAGAGATCAAAACCACCTGGTCACCCTTGAATTCTTCTCCTTGTTCTGCTGCATTCATTGAAGAGGGGCATGGTCCATCATGAAGACAAACTTGCGTCCAAGCAGATAGTATCACAAGGTTTCCATGGCCCATTTGATAGGTATCAGGTTTAAAACAAACAACAGTAAGTTTTTCTTCACACAGCGCACGGTCAACCTGTGGAACTCCTTGCCAGAGGATGATGTGAAGACCAGGACTTTAACAGGGTTCAAGAAAGAACTAGATAAATCCATGGAGATTAGGTCCATCCTTACTTATTAGCCAAAATGGACAGGAATGGTGTCCCTAGCCTCTGTTTGTCAGGGGCTGGAAAGGAATCACAGGAGAGGGGATCACTTGATGATTACCTGTTTCTGTTCACTACCGATGGGGGCATCAGGCATTGCCACTGTCAGAAGTCAGGCTACTGGGCTAGATGGACCTTTTGTCTGACCCAGTATGGCTGTTCTTATGATGGTGAGGCATTCTCCCTCAACAATTGCATATTCATGCTCCCTTGGGAGGAGTTTCCTATGACAGAACAGGATGGTATGCTCCTCTCCCCTGACCACTTGAGATAAGACAGCTCCTAAACCTTCATCAGAGGTATCGGTCTGTAGGATGAACTCCTTCGTGAAGTCCAGAGCTGTTAAGATGGGGTTACTGCAAAGGGCCATTCATAGGTCCAAAAATGCCTTTTCTGCTGCATCAGACCACCTAACCCGATCAGGTCCACGGGCCTTCACTAAGTCCATTAGAGGACTGTCCCATGTGGCAAAATGGGGAATAAACCTCTGATAGTACCCCTAGGAATGCCCAAACTGGCTTCTTTCGACTTGGATGGGGCCAATGTTGGATGACTTCCATCTTATTCAGCTGGGGTTTTATTAGGCCTTTTCCTACCCCATACCAAAGATATTTGGCTTCTGAGAACTCTACGGCGCACTGGCAGGATTCGCCATCAATTTCCAGCATATTGGAAATTCTCAAAAACCACCTCTACCTTTTCCAGGTACATTTCCCAGTCTGGGAATGGATGACCACATTATCCAGGTAGGCAGCAGCATAATTGGAATGGGGACATAATAGTTTACCCATGAAGTGCTGAAGGTAGCAGGAAGCCCATGTAGGCCAAAAGGGAGGATCTTGTATTGGAATAGTACCTCCAGCGTTGAGAATGCTATTTTCTCCCTCTGGGAGATCTGCCAGTACCCCTTCATCAAGTCTAGGGTCATCAAATATCACGCATTGCCCAAATGGTCCACCAATTCATCTATGCAGGGGATTGGGTATGTGTTGAACTGGGATATTTCATTTAACCAATGGAAGTCATTGCAGAACCGTACAGTGCTATCTGGTTTTGGCCTAGCACTGTTGGGCTGGACCACTGACTGTGGGATTCTTCGATTGTCCCCATCTCCAGCATTTTCTTTGTTTCTGTTTTTATTTCCTCCCTTTTTGCCGCTGGTACCTGACAGGGTCTCATTGTTACTCTGGCACCGGGGTTTGTGACAATATGGTGATATGTTGCAGTACTAGGTTTAATGCTAGGTGTTTCATAGGATGAAGGCCTTATTTTCATTCTGTTTGAAGCAAGGCTCTGTCTACAAACTCTGAAGCCATGTGTTAATGTGATCTGGGGCTTCTTGTCTTTGAGTTGGTGACATACACCATGTGAAAGTTTCAAACCAGGAAAACTTTTATCTGTTTTACAGGTCTCTCTTTTACTTGCATAGCATGGATCTTAAAAATTCATTTAAAATACCCATAACCAACCACCTGATGTTTTACTCCCCTTTGTATTTTCAAGGTTCTCAGTTGTTTGTGGCTTTGTTTACTGTTTGTGTTGTTTTATTACTTATTTTTACTCTTCTGTTTGTGCACTATTAATCAAATTAAGAGTTGACATTCCAGAAAACTCTGTAAGACTGAGTGAATGCCTTTTACTTTTCTTTCCAAGTGTCAGTAAACTTTGTATTAATATTTGCAAGGAGAGCATCACTATTCCTAGTTGTCTCATAGATTTGTTTAGGTGAGCTATGTGTGGATAATACAAGAGGGATAGTTTTGTGAACTGCATCAGTTTGCCAAAAATACTGTTTTAGCAGATGCTTCATTTTCTGAGAGCAGCTTTAGTGGACATTCTGAAGCTTTAGTGATCTATGGAAGTAGGTTATTAAATTGGGGCTCTGGTGCATATTTTCTGTGCTTTTATTTAATGGCCATGTCTTTGATTCATTAATATGGCTGTTTTCACTGTTCTGCATTTTGGTGTGTTTACTAGCTTGATTTGTTAAAGGATGATAATATACATACTCCAAGAGTAGTGTTAATTTTTGTTTTAAAATTTCATTTTAAATAAGTATCTTAATCACTATTCCTTAATTATCCCTTGTTTTAATTTTTTCTTCTTCTCCAATACCTATGAACTGTTTTTAAATACATATTTATACCTAGGTCTTTTGTTTGTGCTGGTGGTATATATCCATACACAACTTCAATAACTGTGTTACACATAAGAAAATTCAACCTGCCCAAGAAAGGATGGAAAATATAAGCAGGAAGACTGGCCACACCCACTCTGATTAAATTGACCTAGTAACTGGTCCTCCTCTTGAAAACATAGCTCCCATAAGAACAGCCATACTGGGTCAGACCAAAGGTCCACCTACCCATGTCCTGTCTTCTGACAGTGGCCAATGTCGGATGCCCCAGAGGGAGTGAACACAACACATAATCATTACGTGATTCCTTTTCTGTCATCCATTTCCAAACAAACAGAGGCTAGGGACACCATTGCTACCCAATGGCTAATAGCCATTAATGGACCTAACCTCCATCAATTTATCTAGCTCTTCATTGAACCCTGTTAAAGTCCTGGTCTTCACAACATCCTCTGACAAGGAGTTCCA
The DNA here is from genome assembly GCA_032595735.1 of Pelochelys cantorii. NCBI lineage: Eukaryota > Metazoa > Chordata > Testudines > Trionychidae > Pelochelys > Pelochelys cantorii. The sequence continues at coordinate 11,484,916 of CM064342.1, read as the reverse complement.
CAGGAATTCCCCTCTTTTCATGTGCTAGCATATTTATGCCTGCCTCAAATTTCCATTCCACTTGTCTGACAAGTTGTGCTTGGTACTCAAATAAATCTGTTAGGGTGCGTTTACACTGCACTCTGAGCTCAAAATAAGCTACACAATTTGAGTTATGCAAATTGCATAGCTTATTTTGAGTGTATTTCTAGATAGTTTATTGTGTAATTTTGCAGTCTACACAGTGCCAAATTTTAAACTAAACTGATATTTCGAAATGTCCCTTACTCCTCGTGGAACGAGGTTTACAGGGATGTCAGAATGGTGCACTATTTGAAAGATATTTTTAAATAAGACACGGAATAGCTATTTCAATAATGGTGCAGGTAGGGTTGCCAGGTGTCCCATATTGACCTGGACAGTCCAGTATTTTTGGCTCTTGTCCGGTAAAAAAATTCAGAAAATACAGGACACTTAAAACGTCCAGTCTTTTCTGATTTTTTCCTGGCCAGGGGGCGAAAATACCAGACTGGCCGGGTCAACACCGGACACCTGGCAACCCTATGACACACTCAGCAATCAAACCCAGCCTCCCACCCGCCACTTACCTGGTTCTGCAGGGGAGCTGTCTGGCTGGAGCAGGGAAGGAGTCAAGATGGCCACTGGCTGCCAACAGCCTGTTCAGTGAGGCAGAGCCTAGACCCCCTGTTCTTAAAGGGGCCATGCTGTTTGTTTAAATTTTTTTTGCTTAACTCTCTGGGTCCTTTTTTTTGTTTGTTTTTGCTCAACAAAGTTGGTCCCCCTCTCCCTGTCTTTTTTTTTTTTCAACAAAATTTTTCCCTTTTGTGTGTGTGTGTGTGGAGGGGGGGGGGGAGGGGGAAGAGATGTTCAGTATTTTTGGTTAAACCATCTGGCAACCCTAGCTGCAGGGTAGATGCGCTCTTAGTCTTTAAGGTACCACAGGAGTACTCCTTGTTTTTCTCTGCCATAGTGTGACAGGTTATCTGTTATCTACTGATTGACATTTCTTTTCACCTGGGAAGGCTTAGACAAGAAGTATAATTTCTGCCACTTTAAGAGGCAAAAATGGGGGGGGGGGGGGAAGTGAGGCGACGGAGGCCTCAGTTATTCAAAACCGTGTCCAGTGCACTCACCCTAACCCCTCACAAGACCAAGAGCGCACGCACAAATCCCGCCACTCCGGGAGCGCGCACGCCTCGCTCGCACAAATCCCCCCCCACTCCGGGAGCGCGCACGCCTCGCTCGCACAAATCCCCCCCCACTCCGGGAGCGCGCACGCCTCGCTCGCACAAATCCCCCCCCACTCCGGGAGCGCGCACGCCTCGCTCGCACAAATCCCCCCCACTCCGGGAGCGCGCGCGCCCCGCACGCACAACTCTCCCCGCGGCGGGAGCGCGCGCGCCCCGCACGCACAATTCCCCTCAGGCCCGCGCTCCGCGCGTTGGCGGTTCCCCCCCCCCCCCGCCCCGCCCCGCCCCGGAGCGCTGCTGGCTGTCTCCGTCGCCATGGAGCGCAGCGGGCACGGCCACGGCCACGAGGCGCCGGCGGAGCGGGCCGAGCTGCAGGAGCGGCACTACCAGCTGCTGTCCGAGCTGCAGGCGCTGGTGAAGGGGCTGCCCAGGTGAGGGGGGCGGGGCGCATTACGGACACCCGCTACCGCGTCCTTCCCCCCCCCCCCAACCGCCGCGTGTGGAGCCCGGGCCGGTGCGCGCGTGGCAGCCGTGCCCCCCCCCTTCCCCCCGCGGGGGCTGCCCCGCCGCCCGGTCACACCCGTGTCTCCGCAGCGCCTGCCAGCAGCGTTTGTCCTACACCATCCTCAGCGACCTGGCCCTGGCCCTGCTCGATGGCACCGTCTTCGAGATCGTGCAGGGGCTGCTGGAGATCCAGCACCTGACGGAGAAGAACCTCTACAACCAGCGCCTGAAGCTGCACAGCGAGCACCAGGGTGAGCGCCCGCCGCCCTCGCAGGCTGCTGCTGAAAGGGCTCTGGGTTAGCCACAGACCCCTTGGCGCTGATGCTGCGGACTAGGCGCGTCTCCCCCCCCACACACACACACACCCCCCCCCCCGCCAGTCAGTTTAGCAGCAGCCTGGCTACCCGACCCCCGCGGCGGTGCTGCTTTTAAAAGAGCATTCGGAGCCGGGTGGGCAGCCTGGCTCATTTCCAGCTCGTGCTGGAGCCAGGGCCGGCCCACAACATTTTGGCACCTGAGGCAGGGAGCTCAAATGATGCCCCTCCCCGCTTGGGCCAAAACTTTGAAAGGTCTCAATTCTGCCTTCTTCCTGTTCTACATCTCTCAGGGCACTCCACCATCTCTGTGCTTTTCTAGAGCAGCGAGAATACATGTGCCCCAGCTGCAGGCACCGTTTTCTACACTCTGGAGCTGAGTGGTGCCTCCCCTCCCCCCCCACAGTCTGGCACCTGAGGCAGCTGCCTCAGTTGGCCTCATGGTAAGGCCAGCCCTGGCAGGAGCTCAGATTCTTGCCCATGGACAGGGGCTGCTGCCACCTGGCTGCTGCTCTGTCAGCCACTTTGGGAGAGGAGCTGATTTTTAAACTAGGGGTGTTAAATATCAATTAGTTGAATAGTCCATTAACCTCATGAATTCTGATTGGTTAATCAACTGTTCTGTAGTACCTAAAGGTGGGGCCAGCAGCCAGTGTGCTCCAGCCTCACTCCCAAGGAGTCCCCTGCCACTCCATGCTGCTACCGCTGTATCAGAGACAACAGCATGGGATGCCAGGCAGGAGCTGGTCTGTGAGGGAAGTCAGTTTAAAAACCAGCACTACTGTGGACTGGCTGCCTGTTGTCCATGCTACTACTGCCTGTGATAGAGAGGCAGCAACTTGGCGTGGCAGCAGCCCCTGTCCAGGGGAGGGGGGTGTTTAAGCTCCCAGACCCAGCATGAGCCAGAACTGAGCCAGGCTGCCTGCCCGCCTGGCTCCTAATACACTTTAAATGCAAAGCTACAACAAGGGTAGGTCCCGGACCTGGCGTAAGCCAGGACTGAGCTGGGCTGCTGGCCAGCCTGCTAAAAAAAAATTACTAGCGGCGGAGGAGGGGAATACATGTAGTCTATAGCTTTTACCTATAACTTTTTGCTAATCGGTTAATTGACTATACTGTTACATCTCTATTTTAAACTGGCTCCCCTCACAGAGCAGCTCTTGCTTGGCACCCCACAGCTACTGCCTCTGTATCAGAGGCAGCAGCGTGCAGTAACACAATTTAATTGACTATTCAATTAACTAACATTTAACATCCCTACTCCCTTTTATGATGCTGTGTATTTGTAGCTCCTCTGATTCTAGGCTAGGGTGATTAATAGCTGTGGCTAGGGTAAACAGTGTCTAAAGAGCTAGCAGCGCCAGTACAAGATGTGTGGCCGTCGACTAGACGTGACATCACGTGTGCTTTTGGAGGTATAGTGGGAGTGTTTCTCTAGCCTTTTTGAGTGCACGTGTATATGATCATGCTGCAGAACCAACTGTTCTTACGCAGATTGAAAAATTCATATAATTCCTGTATCAAAAGCAATCTATGTCAGTGGCTATATTTTAAAGCACTCGGTTTTTCTGTTGGTAGCAAAGGGACTTGAGAGCTTGTGGACAGAATTTTGCAAATCAAACACTGGGCTGTGCCTCACAATATTCACTTCTTGACCCAGAGATGCACTGCTCCCATTTTAAGTTGAATTATTTTTGAAAGCAGAGTTATCTGAAATAAGGTGTTTTACTACCAAAGCATAGCCTTCTGCTATGAGTAGGGGAAATGCAGGGTGCCTTGCCTACCGTTATGCTGGATGTAGAGTCTAATGTTTTATTTATTAATCAGTGCTCAAGCAAGAAATGTTCCATAGACACAAAGAGGCCCAGCAATCCTGCAAACCTCACAACCTGCCAATTCTCAAAGCAGCTCAGCAGAGGGAGCTGGAGGTAAGCATTTCATTTAGCATTTTCCTTACAATTGGCTGGAACTGTCCTCCCAGCTACAAATTGCAACCTTGTTGCAGTAGCATGTGTTTGTAAAAAAAACAATAAAACCACATTTAATTGGAGGGCCTGAGCGTATCTGTTAATCTTGACTACATCAGAGGTGGGGGGAGAAAAGAGAGCGGGAATCAGTGCCGGGAACCAGTGCCGCTGAGGAGCTAGCTTTAGGCAGTTTCCCCACAAGCACCTAATCTGCCTGCCCTCCCACCCCAGCACTGCTGCCTCTCATAGAGAGGCAGCAACATGGAGAGTGAGTGGGGCAGGCTGGAGCCAATATGCAAAACGAGCCAGCTTTCAAGTAGGTGCCTGCATGTGCTGGCTCTGCTGACCCACCTGCCGCCCCCCCCTCCCCCTTTTGCTGTTTCCTACAGAGGCAGCAGGTGGAGGCAGGCAGGAGCTGATGCTGGGGTGAGCCGCCTTAAAAGCTGATTCCCCCCAGCACCAGCTCCGTGGTGCTGCCTCCCCCCCTCTCCTTCCATCAGAGGCAGCAGCGTGGGGGGGAGGGGTGTAAAGGAGGCTGCCACAAAGCAGCTGCTGTCTGCAGTGGCCCGAGCTTGCCGTGGTCAGAGGCTGGTCCGTGACAGCAGCCTCTGTCCAAAGGGGGTCCAAACTTCTGATGAAGCAGCTTCTGTCAGACAGAGGCTGGTCTGGGCAGCAGCCCCTGTCCACGGGGAGTCCAAGCAACCTTTGACAGAGGCTGCTGCCAGGGATTAGCCTCTGTCCATGGGGGGCTCGGACCTCCATAGAGAGGGGCTTCTCCGACTCCATGCTGCTGCCTGTGGGGCAGCAGGCAGCTTGTCTGAGCGAGAGGTTGGTTTTTAAACTGGCTCCCCTCACGGACCAGCTCCCACCTGCCACCCCATGCTACTGCCTCTAAGAGATGCAGCAGCACGAGGTGGCAGGGGGCTCCCCGGGAGCAGGGCTAGGAGCACACTGCTGCTGGCCCTGCCCCCAGGGACTATCGAATAGTCATGTAACTGCTAAGTTTTCATGGAGTTATGTGATTATTCAATTACACAATATCTAACATCTCTGCTTGCTATAGGACCTAATGATTCAAAAGACCCTAACAAAGTTCTTTCCTCCCCATCTTCAGTCAGCAAATAGTGATCACACTCTGTGTGTTCTAGGGCTGTATCCTGAAAAGTCACTTGCAGAACTGAAAAGAATTGATTCTGTGCACTGTGAACTTCAGGAGGAATTTGCCACCACATTTACATCTCAGTCAAGGCCTCCATACTAGTCAGAGATGTATAAGAAATACAGTGCAGCATGCTTCTGTTGCTAGACTTCTAGAAATTAGAGCTGTCAAGGACTCAGCAGAGGCAGAGAGGTTAGGAATCTGGGTGTGCTTACTGACCATGTTCATTGCTCTGTGGGGTTGATCCCTTGCTCAGGTGATGCTGTTTTCTCAAACATTTTCATCGGACATGGGAGTCTCAGTTACTGTAATTAGTTTTTGGCGTGCTCTCTGTTGTTTGAATCTCATGCACAACACAGCAGTGTGTTTTCCCACTGCACTCATTTGAGCATCTGTGATCATACTATGTCACACTGACTGTCTGTCAAAAGATTGACTGATGTCTAATGGGAAACCCTAACGATGTTGGGAGACCTTAATGGTGAAGGCACAGGGCTGCATTAGAGACTGATTCTTGAGCCTTTTTCTTATTGGTACCTGTGCTTATACAGTAAAACCTTTGCTTCAGTGGGTTTTGGAGTGTGGAATTCTGTTTCCCATGAAATTATTCACTGTTCATTTTTCCCTACATAAGCACCTGTAAATGTTCCCTGTTTAATCACCATATTGATACCTCCTGTGGGGTTTTTTTGTCAGATACTACTCGAACCAAATAATTTTTCCTTTTTTGTATCTTCTGATATTTTTTGTAGCATTTTTAGGAGTAACTATTGCTAAGATAGTATTACTCCAATCAGAATTGTTCAGTGTTTTTAAAGTTTAATTGAGATCCATTCTAATAATACGTAGCTTGATATTTAGGACTTTGATAAATACACCAAGTATCATAAATGGAACTTATTCCATTGCACAACAGGGAAAGATTCAATAAAGAAGGACTATCTAGTTATTTTTCTTCTAACAAACTTCACAGAACAGTGCACTTCATGTCTGTTTCACTGTAGACTAACTGAAAATCTTAAAACAGTTAACTCTTATAAAGTTGAATCCATATTTGGTTTCAAACAGAGCAGAATTGTCTCTTATTTTAAGCTATTTGTGAACATAAATATAATTTTCCCTCAGATTAAGTAGGTCTATCACAGCCTTATAAAGACAACCAATGTCCCTGCATTTTGTTGGAAGCCTCAGCTCTTTCCATCAATTGGAGTCTCCAGGATTTATAGGCTTTTATCTCCTCTCTGACACCTGAGTCTGTACAGCTCCTTAAAATCTTCAGCTTCCAATGTAGCAAGGATTAGGCTCCATGATTCCTTCTTTTGATGCTGTGGGAAGCACTTCCCCATCTTTTTAAAATCAGCTCCTGCAGTTCTCTTACTGCAGTCCTAGCTAAATGCCCTCTTTTACTACCTTGCTCAATCATTTCTTTAAAAGAGAACTCCTCTGTGAGTGAAATCTTTGCTAAACTTCACATCAGGAATGGCAAGCATTCCTTTATTTAGTCCATAGATTTGATGTGGATTTTAGGCAATATCACAGGATTGTTATTTAAAGCAAGCACAATGCAGATTATAAATGTGGACTGTCATAGCACTGTCACCCCAGTGTGTAACCTAGGTTTTGCAAGTACATACACCTGAAAAACCAGTGACTGGTACAATACAGAGGCAGCGTAGCTTGGAGGATTAAGCACAGAGCCAAGTGCTCTGGAGAGCTTGTCTCAGCTACTGTCTTACTATGACTTTGGCAGTACTAATAATCCAATCATCATCTCATACTTGCAATAACCCTGTTAAGTAATCTTACAGAAAGGGAGCGAGGCAGAAGTTTGGACTGGCCCAGGGCCAACCATCCAATGAATCGGTGACAGAGCTAGTTCCAGCCCTATCTCAGTCCATGCTCAAACCAGCAGTCCATAACTCTGCCCTGTGAAGTGGGGATAACAGATTGGGTTGATGCTTGTCAAAAGCTAGGAGCCTAAAAGACCTGTGTTACATTGGAGTGTTACTGTTCTTTAAACACGACAGGTTTGAAAACTCATTCTATGTTAATACTCCCATTCACAGGAGGAAAGAGTTGATCTCTTCCCCAGAAGGCTCTAATTCCCACAAAGAATCAGTTTGTAGACTCAGGTAACAGTGGCTGAACTGGTCCTCCTGTTAGAAAGCCATGATTTAGAGGAATTAGGGCTGTGAACAAATCAGCTCTAGGGTCTAGTTTTGCTACTGCAGACAAGTATGCATCTAGTGTTGGTGCTTTAACATGTAGTCTCATCAAGAGAGCAGCTGTCCCTGCATTCTCATGGAGCATTCTCATACCATGATTGTGTTGCCTTCAAGTCCTTCAAAAATGCAGGGAAAGGGAGATTCTTAGGCAGTACAAAAAGGTCCTGGACCAATTTAAAGCTTCCAAAGAATCAAAGTAGCTTCTGGGTTTCATAGGTAAGGGCTGGAGAAAAGTTAACGGGAAAGTAACTGATGGAGGAACATTACGTTTCTCCAGCTTTAGATTCCTAGAGTCTTTCTCATTTCTCAGGCTATGGAGCAGCGCATTCAAGAGGAACAGCGACTGATGGATGAGAAAATAGTCTTTGAACTGGACCAGAAAGTAGTTGACCAGCAGAGCACCCTGGAGAAAGCTGGAGTATCTGGATTTTACATCACAACAAACCCACAGGTCAGTGTTTGAGTAGGATGCAAGATTTGTCAATATCTTACAAGTTATGGCTAACCTTCCCGCCATTCCCCCCCGCTCCCCCCCCCCCCCCCCCCGCACTCCAAGAAATGAAGGATAAAATATCAGAAGCCATGCTCATGGCAAAAGGTTTGAACTCTCAGGCTCTAATGTTAAAAATGTGATCCCTGCTCTGCTGCATCAGCCCAAGGCACTAAAAGCTTGTCTACATGATGCATTAATGCTTGGCAACCTGATGTACTGTAGGTTCATACCCTGACTTTTTGCATATGCTAATTTGCTGCATAGACATGGCCTAAGTCCTCTGGCAGGAAAGAGCAGCAGGCACAAACTTCTTACATGGACCTACCACTCGACAGGTATAAACAGCCACCCTCTTTTACTCTGGGTTACCTTGAGATGAGAAAAGATGTGTGTCAGCAGCCTCTCAAGCCTGAAACGTAGTTGCTTTATCTAGAAAATACACCTGAAGTTATAGTGAACCGATCACTTTTCTTGTCTGTAAATCACTGTCATCATCTCTGTAGCTGCCTACTGGAAAGGAACTTGGTAAAGGATACAGATCTTGGTTGGAGTCCCCAGCCACTGCCATTATAGAAAAAACTGTTTTCCATACATCTTGTACACCTATCAATTCATGTTCCTGTTCCATTTTGTTATAGTGCTATTTTTCACAAATACAGGAATATTATTTATCTCTATTTCCATAGAGCCTTTGGAGACCTACTCATGTGCTGGTTGAGTACAAAACAGAAGAAAAGAATGGCCCCATACACTACCTCAGTGGTTCCCAACTGCCAGTCTGCGGACCAGTTCTGGGCCATGGGGCTGGAGTATACCCCAAGCACGTGGCTGGTGACTGCTGGAGCTAAAGCCAGCTGTTTGCAGCAGCTCTGAGGGCTGGGGCTGGGGTACGCCCTGGTCCCGAGCTGCCGCACAGCAGCTGGCTTCAGCTCCGGCAGCCACTCTGTGGTGGGTGTCTACCACAGATGAAACCGGCTGTTCTGGGGGCTGGGGCTTGGATTTTATGCAAACATGCAAATGAATTTGCATAATAAATATGCAAATAACATTTTACTGGTCTGCCAAAAGTTTGTGAATGAGTTTGCAGATCCACAGTATAAACAAGGTTGGGAACCAGCACTCTACCTTACAGTCTGAATAGGACAAACAACAGATGGAGACAGATGGGAGGATGAGGAAAAAATATTGGCAGTGGTTTGAGCATACCAGGGACCTAATCAATGATAAGTGTCTAGCTCTAACAAGAACAGGAAATTTGCAAGGAGGGTTTTGAAAGAAGGTAACAAGGTAGCTTTGCTTGTTGGGGGGGAGGGTACCTAACACTTGAGTAATGTAATTTGCCATGTGAGTAAAAGTAATAAACCAAGCAGAGTGAAAACTTCAGTGATCACCTTTTAAGTATTTAAAAGAAGGTGTCATCTAATGCCACACATGCTGCATAATCAATAGACTATAAGGGCAATAGACCACAGTGCCCCCCTAACCTAGTGTACTGACAAACAAGTAGTGGAAAAGGAACCTTCATAAGAGTATTATCTTAAAACAACAGTCCCTTGTTATGGAATGGTTTGCATCCTATCCCATGTGGTAATGCATTTCATATTTGGTAGACATAAATAAACCTTAGTTCTGCATGGGCAGTTTATCTCTTTCATTCCCCAGTGTTACTGATGGCCTATTAGCTGGGTCAGAGAAATGGGACTGTCTGATTTCTTTAACGAAGTCTTTCCCTTTGCAGGAGCTGATTTTACAGATGAACTTGTTAGAGCTGATACGGAAGTTACAGCAGAAGGAATCGCAGCCAGAGCCTTCTTTCTCTTGAGGGTTCAGCTCCTCTTTTTCCAGACTCTCCCTCTGAAGTTCACACTAAATAGGCTACTTAAATCATATGCTCTGTAAACACCAGAGAGAAGCTACTGGTCACCAAGAGTACAGGAGATAGTGGAAATGATTGGATTGCTTTGAGGGGGTATCATGCAGAGAGTGGACACTTATAGATCATTGTGCTCCCTCCACTCTCAGCACTTGGTCTCTGTTTCTAATTGCCTGTGTGTTCATGACCCAGTTCCTCTCTTTCACCTGTTGTGGAATTTTCAGTGATTTCCATGTTCAGATTAGTGAAGGTTACTAATAACTTGTTTTGGAATAAAAAAAATCAAGTTCTTTAGAGGCCCATGCCTTGTCCATTGTGGACTGTTCCGCCCAGACTCCCCACTCTGGGGTGATGTGATGTGGAAAACGTGCCCACAAGACCAGAGACAGTTTCTGGCACTTGGAGAGTATGTGTAAGGCACAAGATTTCTCAAGGAGGGCAGTGGTCTTCGTGTGCAGTGCCGACATGGATAGTTCTGCTAACACACCAGAGACCAGAGCGTGTTCCACGTGACCATGACAGCCAGTTAGTGTTCTGGAGGCATTTTTCAGAGTGCTCAGCTGAGTGGCTCTATCTGGAGAGCGGGGAAATGGCTGCATTATCTTAGTGATCTGTGTGTATCTGCGTGTATCTCAAATGCAGCCTTGCCTTGCTGTTCTGAGGTGTGTGTTTGAGTCATCAGTAAAGAACTCCAAATGATGGGATGGCATTTAACAGTTTCTAGTATCAAAGGCAGGTGCTGGCCTTTTAAAAGTAGGCATCTGGCTGAAGTAAGCAACACTTCCCAAAACAACTTGTGGGCCAATAACAATACAGGTTTCCCTCATTGTGGGCTGTCACTTCTCCCACCTGAAGGACGAAGTCAAGACTGTGCCAGCCTATTTTGGAATTGTGACGGCAAGTGTGTATTTTGCCTGTCTGGGTCTTCACCTTAGTATTGTAGGGGGATGCTAAAGGTTATGTTACTTTAAAATGCCTGTCTCAGAATGTTTAAAAATAAATAATTCATCTGCAGTCCATGTCTAGCTCTTGGCTTTCATTTCCTGCTATCTGGTTACTGTAACAGATGTTCAGTTCTTTTGGTATTGTCAAAAGATGGCCCTGGTCATTTAAACGAGAAGGGGCCAGTGCGCCTGTCTTTAACTTGGAATTTAAGAGGAGACTAGGAGTCTACGCCCCCTGCTCGCTATGCTCACCAACCCCCCTCTCTTCTGGGGGTAGATGTCTGGCCGGGGGGAAGGGGCAGGAGCAGGCTAGAGCTAGGTGTCTGGCCAGGGGGAGGGAGTTCAGTGTGAGAGGGAGCTGGGGGTGCAGGGGCTTAGTGGAGGGTGTGTGTGAGGGGGCTTGGGGTGTGCAAGGTCTTGGCACGGTGGTGAGGGGGATGGGGGTGCAGGGTCTCGGCCTGGGGAGGTATGAATGAGAGGATGGAGGTGCGGGGTCTCAGCAGGGTGGTGAGTGAGTGGGCTGAGGCCGTGCTGGGAGCCTGTGCTGGCACTCTAGCCTTGGCCCCCACAAGCTGAGACTCTGCACTCTTACCCCCTTCACTGCCTTGCCAAGTCCGCACACCCCCAGCCCCCCTCACTTTCTAGCTCAGCTCCCCCTACAGAAAGTAGCCATGCTGGTGCTCCAGCCTCCCCCCTCTCTTCCCCCCCTCCCCCCAAGGTAGAAGCACCAGTGCCTGCTGCCTATGGGGGGTGGAGGGAGAAAAGGCCCTAAGGCACCTCACACACTGCTGCTTCCTTTTCCCCTGCCCCACCTGAGGGAACAGCAGCAGGGAAAGCTTGAAGTGCGTCCCTGTGCTGCTATTCCCCCAGCTGGGACTTCCCACCCCCACCCACACAAAGCCAGTGCTGGTGCTTCAACCTCATCCGGGGGCGGTCAGGCACTAGAAATGCGGTGTGTGAGGAGGTTGGGGGTGCACAGTCATGGCAGTGCAGTGATTGAGCAGGTGGAGGTGCAAGGCCTCGGCTTAGGGTGTGTGTGAGTAAGCAGCTAGGGGTGTTGTGAGGAGGGGCTGCAGCCAGTAGGGCTCTGGGGGAAGGGGGATAGTCAGTGGGAAAGGTGGCCGGCGGTGATTGTAGTGTAGTGCAAGGCCAGGGCCAGGCCTGAGCAACCAGTGGTGATGGTAGTGTGGCACAAGGAGGGGCTGCAGCCAGGAGGGCTGTAGGGGCAAAGGCCAGTCAGTGGGAAAGGCGGCTGAGGCCAGGGGGCAGACTCAGATGGCAGGCAGCGATGGCAGCATAGCGTGAGGAAGGGCTGTAGCTGGTGGGGCTGCGGGGGAAGAGACTAAGGATGTTAAGGACTAGTCGACTAGTCCCTGCTGGGGACTCTTGTCTGTTTCAAAGCTGGTATCCACGTGCAGCCAGGAGTCAGTGGAACTTCCCGCTGGTCCCGGGCTGTACACTGGGTTGCGCATTCCTCCTTCGAAATGTACAAGAGTCCCAGCGGGGGCTCTTGTATTTTTCAAAGGAGGAAGGCGGAAGTACCTATCGAGTAGTCGATGGAAATTCCATCAACTACTCAACTAGTCAATTAACCGATATTTAACATCCTTAGAAGAGACCGGTCAGCAGGAAAGGTGAGGGTGCACATTCGAAATTGGTCTGGCCAGTGGCAACGGTGTGAGGAGGGGCTGCAGGGGAAGAGGCTGTTCAGTGCAGGAGGCAGCCAGGGTCAGGAGGTGGCGGCAGGAGCTAGCAGTGATGGCCTAAGATGATCCTCCCTCCCCCATGGGGGGAGTGATGTAAGAGCCAGAGGAGGAGCCTGGAGCTGGGGGGGACGTGATGACATCACACTGTTGTCCCACAGGACATTTTTTTTTTTATAGAGACCTACTAGGGGACTGCGCCCCTGCTTGCTACACTTGCCAACTCCCTCTCTCTGGGGGTTGGTGTCTAGCCAGGGGGGAGGGGGCAGGATGTCTGGCCAGGGGAGGAGCATGAGTGGGAGGGTATGAGTGAGGGGACTAGGGGTGCAGGCCCCCCAAGCTGAAACCCTGCACTCAGAGTCCTTCACTGCCCCACTGAGATCCCACACTTCCAGCCCCCTTTCAGCTGGGGAGTGTGAGTGAGGGAGTCAGGGATGACGTGAGAAGGGGCTGCAGCCAGTAGGGCTGTGGGGAAAGAGGCCAGTCAGAGGAGAGGCAGGGATGCATGTTCTGTGCTTGGTGCAGTTGGCGGCGATGGTAGTGTGGCGCGAGGAGGGTCTGCAGGCTGGGGGTGAAGAGGCCGGTCAGTGCAAAAGGTGGTCGGGGCAAACTGGTGGAGGCAGGAGCTGGTGGTATGATATGAATCATATCATGGGACACACTGGAGAAAGTCCAGTGGAGGGCAACAAAAACGATTAGGGGGCTGGAGCACTGAAGAGCAGAGGCTGAGGGATTTGGGCTTGTTTCTTCTACAGAATAGAGGGGGGGGGGCGGGGATTTGATAGCAGCCTGTCATTGTCTGAAGGGGAGGGTTCCAAAGAGGATGGAGAGAAGCTGTTCTCAGTGACAGATGGCAGAATGATGGTCTCAAGTTACAATGGGGGAGGTCTAGATTGGACATTAGGAAATACTATTTCCCTAGGAGGGTGGTGAAGCACTGGAATGGGTTACCTAGGGAGGTGGTGGAATCTCCATCCCTAGAGGTGTTTAAGTCTCAGCCTGGCAAAGCCCTGGCTGGGATGATTAGTTGGGGTTGGTCCTGCTTTGGGCGGGGGCTGGACTCGATAACCTCCAGAGATCTCTTCCAACCCTAGGATTCTATGATTTTTTTTCAGGGGAAAATGTCCAAAAGAATTTTTCTTTCCTAAACCTGAAAGCAGCAGGGGCTTCTGACTTGAAAGTCCTCAGGGCCAAAGCCAGAGAGGATTGCAGGTAGAGGAGCAACAGCTGGGCTTAACAAGGGAAAGCGGAAGCTGGAGGGCTGGGGGCCAGGGTGTGTGTGAGGACACTCACCTAGTCAGAAAGATCTCCCAGCAGAGGGTTGTGGAGCTTCTTGCTGAGAAGAAGAAATTTGTTCTCTAGTTGGGAAGGTTGGGGTAAATGTACTGGTGAAAGGTTTGAAGAGCCTGGGTGTGGCACATGCCAGTGTCTTGTGTAAGGCACTAAGGGACCAGATGTGCTATTTTCAGTGCTTGCATGCACTGGGGTAGTTAATGGACTGTGGGACTTTTTTGTGCATTCTTTGAACAGTATGTAATAAACCAGGCCCTAAGAGGGGAATTGCTGAGGCAAGACAGTTCTTGTGGAGTTATTGGCAACTCCAGAGGAGGAAAACAAGCAAGTGCACTGGTTGTGCTACTTGTAAGCTTTAAGCATCTGCATGGGAGCTTTTACTGTTTTTACCTTAAGAATAAAATGCCTAATTAGAAAGAGCTGTGTTGTAACCTATAACTGCTTGCAATACAGGGTGCATGGCCCTTGGAGCTAGGGTACCAAACAGGTACAGGCTGGTAGGCAGACTAGGGTGCTCAGAACAACGGGGGGGGGGGGGGGGGGTAGAATAGGGTGAGGCAAAGATAGGCATTTAGGCCTTGTCCAGCACAGAGCCACTTGGAGCTCTGCTCCCCACCATGACTTTACCCTCTGCCTGAAATGGTAATCGTGTTGCCTCTAATTTTTCCCACACATGTGTGGAACGAATTACATGCACCAACGTAGAGGTGACAAGTCACATATCTCCATACTGGATCACTGCATGCAGCAAAATTCATGGGGTAGGGTTGAGGCATTTGGAGTGTGGGAGATCGGGGCTGAGGTTTGGGATGCAGGGGTAGAGATGAAGGCTCTGGTTGGGGGTGTAGGCTTTGGGGTGGTGTTGAGGGTTTAGGGCACAGGCTGCTCCAGGGCTACAATTGAGAGAGGACACCCCCAGATCTCTTTCCCTGCAGCAGCACTTGGGCTGGGAGAGAAAGGCACTTGCCACTGGGGCTGTGGACTAGGTGCCTTTTCCCCTGGCTGCAGCAGACCCAGTGTGGGCTTGCATTTGGGCTGGAGGAGGAGCACCTCTTCCCTGGCTGGGACAGATCAGGAGCTGGGCTGAGGAAGGGTGCTTGTCGTGGTGCTTAATAGACTGTTGTGTGGTCATGCAGCTTGCAGGAAACAGCTGTGTCAAGGGGCAGGGCTGCCCTAGCCCTCTGACAGGCAGGTGTGTCAGGAGGGGTCCCTCTAGTGCATTCCCCAAGCAGGCTGGGTGAATCAGCTTGCGTGAGTGGGCCAACCCCCTTTTCCTCCAGCCACAGAGTCCCTGGGTGCCCTAGGGCTGAGGGCAGTGCAAGGCAGACAATCAGGGTGTTAACTTCTCAGGAGATGTAAATACACTGATCACACTACGTTTGTGTCTTCTACTTTTTCTAAACAACCACTACAGCCAGAGATGGATAATTTAAGACCTGTGACCTCACCACATGACCCAGGAAGCTGCAGACTGAAGCATGGACTTACAGTGCCTATGTGTTAATCTGGCTCCCTGGCTATGGAAAGTGTAGCTGGTGACACAGAAGGGCACATACTATACCCCTGCTGCTGTGTAGACTTGATCCTCAAAGGGAGCATCAAACCCCTGTCTCATGGAGTTGGCCAAAACACAGCATTAGCAGCCAACCTCACAGCCCTAGTACTTCAGTCTGCAGGACATGGGAGTGACAGCAAAGCTGTTAGTGCTTTGAAAGAGCCTAGCACAAAACTTGTGGTGCCCTAGTCCCTGTGGGTGCAGTGCGGTACCGGAGGAGGGGCTTTTCTGCGGTCCTAGTGAGCCAGCAGGGATGGTCTCAGCCTTACACCAGGCCACCTGCATTTTCAAAGAGATTCAACTACAGCACAGCGTGCACAGACTCCTGCCCAGCAGAGCTATTGCAGGACCATAATTTATAAGTAGGGCCTAGTGTCAGCACTTTTGTTACAAGCTGTTACACGGGGCACTTAGCACAGCACGGACACACCACTCTCCTGGCAACAGCAGCCCGGTGGTACATTTCACACAGGTGCCAGGGCAGGGCAGGCTGGCATTGACAGAGCATGGAGCAACCAGGACACAGAACAGTCACAGCAAATTCACAAGGTAATGCCCATGGCTGTACAGCTGAACCACAGCTGCCGCCTCTGCACTGCAGGTAAGGTGGCCATCAAGGTACCTCAAGACTAGAAGACAGTTGCACTTAGAGCATAGGGGGTGCAGGGCAGGAGGATGTTGGGGGAGTTCAGGGGTCAAGTCTGGAGGTGGAGGGACCCAGGGCTGGGGGACATAGATGTGAGTGCAGGGGGGCAAGGGCACTCACTTTGGGAGGGCAGGGGATCGTTGCTGCTCTTCTTCTGACTCGGAGCAAGGGGAAAGTTTGCAGCCTGCTGCATTCCTCCCTCGGCAGCTGGAAGCAAGAGGAAGGCACAAGCCGAGCACTTCTCCTTGCTCTCTGAGTCAGGGAAAGAGGAAGAAGACCCAATACATGTGGCTGCAGCCCCCCCACACCCTTGAAAGGGGGCTGGAGTGACTAAGGCAGCCCTGGACCACCAGCTAGCTCCTTTCATCTGTCTGACTACCTGCTGCTTAGCCAGGCAGTCTGCAGGACAGCCCCAAGAGCCCAGCCTAGCTGCTTCTTGTCAAAGGGTCACACCTGCTCACTTTCACCTCTGGTCTCAAGAGGAAAATAGAAGATGTAAAGGCATCCTGTTTCATATCAATAGAGGACAGAGTAGCAAAGAACCTAACTGCCCTCTGTCAAAGAGGACAAATGGCTGAACAAGTTGCAGGAGCAGCCCTTGGCAGCGGAAATCAAACAGCCAGGCTATTGGCATGTAAGCCCAGTGGCCCTTCCCTTGCTTGCCTGTCTACTGCCTTATGTACCCTCTCCCCATGCTCCTTGGGGCTTGCAAGGCCTGGTAGTTGTGCTTTTTTGTGATTGATACTTGCATTGTTCTACACATTTCCTCCTAATAAATTCTAGTAACTAGGCCTCAGACCAAAGCTCACCAATTCACAATTCCATTCTCACAAGCAGGTGAGAATCTCACACCTTGCAGCTCTTGCTGGGTCAAAGGCTCAGCTGAGCCCTATAAGGGATGGGGGGGGCCCAGCTGACATGACCAGCCATGGAAGGCAGGGAATATGTACTGTAAATCACAGCTCTCTGTAGACACTGGCCTAAAGGCAGAGCTGGGTTCAGCAACCACGAGGAAGAAATAGGGAAAGAAGCCTCAGAAGTGAACAGACCTGCAGAAGGATCTTGCCCTTGCCCTAACAGAGGGCATCCAAAAAGGTGGTTTTGCAGGGGAGGTTGTATCCCAATTTACATGACTGTTAGCACTAGAACAGGGACAGCTTAGATACTAGAGTCTTCTAGCCACAGAGGGTGAGGGGCACAGGAGCAAGAATCCAAAGCAGCCCCTTTGTAGAGCCTGATGTCGGGGGTGGAAGGGATTGAGACACAGCCTAGCCTAGCCTAAGGAGGGCTGCTGTAAATGCAAATGGGCAGTTGTCACCTAGATGGGGCTCTGAGTCAGGCTGTAAGTCCCCAGCCACTCTCAGAAACATAGGGTCCTGTCTCACTTTCAGAGTGCACTCTCTCCCGGCCAGGGACTAGTTGCACTTTGTGTCATAGAGCCCTAAGAAATAACTCAAAGGTGGGAGTCTGGGAGAACATGAGAGTCAAGCTGATGCTCCAGGGGACCCAGCTGCTTGAGACAAGTGATCTAGGGCCCAGCCCAGATGATGCACTAATTCACTGACCTATTAATGGGATTGTCTAGAAACCATTCACACAGTAACAACGAACAAAGGAGGGGGGGGGGGATCTCTGCGCCCTCTACATTTGGACAGGGGTTCACAAACAAAGCACCTTCACCTTCACCATCCCCACTCAGGCCGAAGGCCTGGGCTGCCCCACAGCACCACCCTTGTTTTTGTCCTTTTTAGAATGGAACCACATGCAGGTAACTTGGGCATTATCCCCCCTAAACCAGGTTCTTGCACGTGAAGCTTCATGCTGAATCTGGGCCAGGAATGCCTGCAGGGTACCCACTGCCTGTGCCAAGAACCCCCAGAAAGCTTGTCTGGAAATGCCCTAATACTTAGCCTTGCATACACCATCTACTTAAGCCCATTCTTATGCTGTGTAAGCATCGGCCTTAGGCCATAGATGGGGACGAGTGCAGGAAGAAGGGACTCAGCTGAGGCCAGAAATCTGTCAGAACAGGAAACAGGCTTAAAGCCCAGCTCTGAACAGATGTGTGTGGCACCTCTGGCAAACAGGCTAAAGAGCCTTTAGCATGCACCGTGGACCACCAGAACGGACAGTGGGTGCTGGTGGGCATGCCCACACTGGCCCTGCTGCCCCACCAACATCTCAAAATGGGCAGGGCACAGCCCGGTGGAACTGTAGAAAAGAAGCGTGAGCCCTCTGTGGCTACCAGGGTTGGGCTGGGTTTGGCAGGGAGTTCAGAGGGAGCAGATGGGGAAGATTCAGCTTCACATATTACTAAGAGCTGGCAGTAGGGAGATGAAGCCAGATCCCTGTGTGCTACAGGATGGGAAAGGAGGCCGCCACCAACCTCCACCCTGCCCCTTCATACTTTTGCTGTGAACGCTGATAGGGAAGCATGTATAACACTGCCTGGTCTCCTCTGAGCAAATTCAGGACTCTGAAGACCAGAGCTGCCAGCTATTTCTGCAAAGGAAAGGGGTAGAGTGTCCTTTCTCCCTCAGGGAAGCTGCTACCATGTTGACACACCCAGGCTTGCGGCATCATCGCTTGGCTTCCTCAGTCACCATGTCCGGCAGCCCCGTCAAAGGTTGAGGGGTAGGCTGAACTGCCTGCACTGTCTCTTCCAGGCTGCTGCTAGGGAACACCACGTAGCGGGCACTCACGCTGCGGGATGTGGGCTCACGCAGGTTCTCTTTGCTGTGCCAGATGCCGTAACCAAAGTATACCAGGAGGCCTGTTGCAGCAGGGAGAGAGAATTTGCTTTAGCAGCAGGGCAAAGCTAAGGGAGTTCAGAGGGGAGGGCCAGAACTGAGCAGTCAGGGACATGCTGTGTGCAATGGAGGCCAGGACAAGGAAAGAAATGGAAAATAAAACACTTAATATCGCAGGGCCAAACACTAATACCACAGGGCCATACCAGCCCCCGTCCCCTCACCCAATGAGCATTTAACATGGCCCACTGTTTATGACCATTCCACCAGTTTCAGACCATGTAAGAGCATCACATACTATATGTTATAACAGCTCTGATCATTCTGCCAGAGTTAAAACCAAACCCTAACATGCCGCTGGCCTGATTTCCCCTCCCAGAGCAGCCAAGGCCACACAACTTGGTATTTTTTTTTAACCCAAGTCCATTTTAAATCGTTATTTTACAGATGCATTTTATTAAACACTGGGCCACAGGCAGGCCGACAGACTTGCTGGGACCCAGGGCAAGGTGGCGGGTGGCTCTGTGCTCCCTGAAGGAGTGGAGCTTCAGGAGAAGAGGCAAGGCAGTGCCAGCCACCAGTGTGCTGTGCCAGCTCCCTCCAGCCTTCACAGCTCCCCAGACCATGGTGTGCAGCGCTCCAGGGACGATTTAAAGGGCCCAGGACTCCTGGTGGTCGCCACCAGCACTATCACCAGAGCACTGGCCACCCAGAACCCCAGGCCCTTTGGAATCACCAAGCTCCAGGGTAACGGCCCCCTTTGTATCCTCCTCCCATTGTGGGGGGCTGATTGGTCAACAGTTGCTTAGCCAAGCTGCACTGCACTCCACCAGGCCTTTTTATAATAAAAAGCAGTAAATTCCTGATTCTCTTCTCTAACAGCCAATCGTTCCCTTAGCTCTGGCACCCAGGGTAGCTGTGCTGCTCTCTTGCCCTTTGTTCACTCAGTTTTGAGTGATGCAAGCTAGGTTAGTGGTTCGACAATTGCCAGGGTGACACTTTTCTTTTGGGAGCTCAGCTCTGCACTGGCTTTTGTCCCTTCCACGTTTCCTCAATAGCCTTGGCATAGCTGGTGAGAGCAGCCAGACGTCTGGTCAGGTCTCTGGTTATTTCCTAGCCCCTGCAGCATCAGGTGCAAGCGGACTGCTCAGCTTTTCCCCAAGTACATCCTTGCCTGTGTCTGAATTTGGTGTCACTCAAACCTCATTCTCTGGGGTTTGCTACAGAGACCTGTATGACTCAGCCCAGCATCACCTTGCTCCTCAGGCTAGAAGGGGGAGTGAATGTCACTGAAGCCACCACCTCCACTCACCTATGATCAGCCAGATGGAGAATCGAAGCCATGTCATATAGCTTAGCTTGAGCATGAGATAGGTGTTCAGGAGAATACTCAATGCAGGAGTCAGCGGCACCAGTGGTAGCTGCAGGGAAAGAAGCAGCCAGTGATAAGGAGTGAGAACTCTTAGGCAGCCACAACTAAAGCTGAGCTCACATGTGCAAATGACGAAGTGTGGCCAATTGCTGCTGAGAAACACTCTATAGCCTCCCCATTTTGAACTATGACCTCACCCTGTTCACAATGAGTAGAATGATTTTATAAAGGGTAAGGACTGACTTTGATATTTTGCTTACTAGGTTGAACCAGGCATGGGGAGCAAGCAGGTGAACATAGATGTCATGCCCCCTCACCATGCTTTATGAAAACTGGCTTAGGGATATGAATATGCATAACTCAAAGATGCTTTATGCAAACAGGCCATGTAACATATCACTTTTAAAGTTACAATCTGCTGAATGTGTATTGTGTGCATGTATCACTCTTGTATGTAAAGTTAGAAATATGAAGTGAGACTGTTTACAGTTCTAAATTTGCTAATGGGGGGTCACTTTGGGTGCTCACACAAATGATCTGTAAATGGTTGTTTGTCCTATAAGTCTAAACTGTGGTTGGGCCTAGACAGACATGTGACCATACCATGTGGTACTGGAATCCCTCTTGAACCTGGTGTTTTTCCAGGGGGATAGGAGGTACTGAACAATGACTTCCCACCCTGGGGAAAACTCTGTTTAAGCAATGGGAAGTCATCAATTCTTTGTTTCCAGCTGGCCTTTGAAATTGGCACACTTGAAAAGGATACCTGACACAAACAATTCTGAAAAGCTGTAGACCCAGACAGGATTAAAAAATAACTCTGACTTGAAGCTTTTTACCTGAGATAAGAACAGCTATTTAGGGTAAGAATTTGCATGTAATCAGTGGATTAGAACTAGCTGACATTTTTCATTTATTTTAATTTTGTAATTTACTTTGATCTGATTTCATTTGCACCTCTTAAATCCTACTTTTTGTATTTAATAACAATATTTTTGTTTATTATCAAGCCCAGTGTAAATAATTGTTACTGGGGACGATGGGGGAGTGAGGGCAGGGAAAGCAACACGGTGCATCTCTCTCTTTTGTTGATAAAGAGGATGGACTTTATGAGCTCTCTCTGTGTAAAACTTTTACACTGGGTAAAACAGATTTGTTTGGAGTTCTGGTCCCTTTGGGGGGCTGGCTTCTTGGATGCTGAATTGGTTCAGTGTCTGTGTTGCTCTGCAGGAGGGTGGTAATCCTGACTCTGTGCCTTGTCTGGGGGAGACCACAAGACAGGGTGGTGGGGTGTCCCAGGGGGCAGGAAGGAGGGGATCAATGGCTTGATCAGCACACTGGGGGAATCTAACTTGGCACAATAAGCAATTTAATTACCAGGTGCAGTTTGAGTATATATATATATATATATATATATATATATATATATATAAAAAACAAATCTGTATTTGTATGATGCACCCAAAACAAAACAGTGTAAAATGTTAGAGCCTACAAGTCCATTCAGTCCTACTTCTTGTTCAACAAATTGCTTAAACGAGTCTGTTTACATTTACAGAAAATAATGCTGCACGATTCTTATTTACAACATCACCTAACAGTGAGAACAAGCATTCACGTAGCACTGTTGTAGCCAGCGTTGCAAGATATTTACATGCCAGATAAACACATTAGCCATAAGTTCAACCTTCCTCTCTACTCTTGAGATTATTGTGCAAAGACCACTCCAACCTCCCTCATGTCACAACAGCCATGAGGACAAAAGGGCAGATGCCTACCTGAAAGGTCTGAGTGCTCTGCTGCTGCTCATGGACCCCAATGAGAAGTAAGCTGAGCAGAAATCCCAGGCTGAAGAGCAGCAGCAGCAGGGAGTAGCTCCAGGTGGGCAGGTGAAGATGAGTGTTGCCAAAGACCAAGATGGAGCACAAACATATGGCAGATACCATCAAAGTCACCACAGCAACCGTAACCACCTCTCCAGGGTAGAAGTCTTTGAGAAACTCCAGGTAGGGCTCAAAAGCTGCCTTCAGCTGCCCAGGCTCCCGGTGCACTTTGGCTTTATCAGTGCCTACCAGCTGCAGCTTGTCTGAGAAGGACTCATATTCCTTTAGCTCACTGGGGCCAGCACCCTCATTGGGCCCAGGACTGGGCTGGCTCCCTGCAGGCTGAGGGGGAGCTGCCGACCTCTCTTGCTGAAAGCGCAGCACCACAACGCTGGCTGCCACGAAAGTGTAAGCCAGCAAAGTGCCGATGGACAGGAACTGCACCAGAGCCTCCAGGTCAAAGATGAGAGCCATGAGAGCCATGAGCACCCCAAACACCACAATGCCAATCACAGGCACCTGCGTGCGGGGGTGCACTTTGGAGAATATCTGGAAGAAGAGTCCATCCTCGGCCATGGCATAAACAATTCTGGGGAGGGAGAAGAGGTTGCTCAGCAGAACTGTGTTCATCGCTGGGGGGGGGGGGGGGATAAAGAAAGAGAGAGGCCACAAGCGTCAGAGTGAGAGCCACACACCCATGTCTGCCCACATGGGGAAGGGGGGGGCTAGCTCAGGGACAAGGCAGCAGTGGAGTTCCTGAGCTCATGTGTGCTGACAGTGAATGAGGGCATCTCTCTGACTCCACCTCTTCCAAGAGGAGGCCACAGTCAGGTTCATTTGCTCACGCCTGTGGAGGCTGTCACTCCTCAGTGGTTTTTCTTGAGCAGGAGGGAGCCGGCATGTGGCAGAGCCAGGGCTCTGGAGCCCAGAGAATACTTGGCCAGAGGGAGAGATTGCCTGGGAGTAGGAACTCCATCCAGAACTCAGCTTCATTCCCTGGGCCTCTCCACAATTGGGGCAGACCGACAAGCAGCCACAGGCAATGGGAGTGAACTCACAGGGGAGAGGACCTGCAAAGAGGTGGAGTTACTTTTGTCTAGCTTGGACAGAGAGGTAGGAAGGAGGCAGCTCTGCAGGCTGAGGGCAGAAGGGGCAGGCCTGAGGGCAGTCAGCCCATAGTGCCATCCGGACTGTGATGAGTCCCTGCCCCGGCTCTCAGAGCCATGTAGAGGGACCTGGGGCTCCAGCAGCAGCCAGGAGCTCCAGGCCCCTTTAAATCTCCAGGCACCATGGCATTTGCCCCCTTTGCTGCCCCCTGGTGGCAGGCCTGGTGGAAAACCTAGGAACAGAACCTTGGACTGCAAGGGCACATCTAGACTACATGGCTCCGTCAACGGAGCCATGTAGATTAGGGTTGTAGGCAAAGGGAAATGAAGCGGTGATTTAAATAATTGCCACTTCATTTAAATTAAAATGGCTGCCACGCTGAGCCGATCAGCTGTTTGTCAGCACAGCGCTGTAGTCTGGACGCTCCGTGGTCAACATCAAAGGCATTTGTCGACCTCCCCGGTATGCCTCATGGGATGAGGTTTACCAGGGAGGTCGACAAATGCCTTTGATGTCGACCGCGGAGCGTCCAGACTACAGCGCTGTGCCGACAAACAGCTGATCAGCACAGCGCAGCAGCCATTTTAATTTAAATGAAGCGGTGATTATTTAAATCACCGCTTCATTTCCCTTTGCCGAGTAAACAAATCTACATGGCTCCGTCGACAGAGCCATGTAGACTAGACGTGCCCCAAGAGCTAACTAGTAACCTTGAGGCTATGACTCAGGCCCTGGAAACATGCAGTGTGTAACCCAGAGGGGTTACATCTTTCACATATCCTGCCAGAGGATGCAGGCCAAGCTGCTAGAGCAGGGGCTGTGATACCATGAGCTTTTAGCCTGTTCATACTTACCACAGATGGAACCGACAGCTACTATAAACCCTGCCCACGAGTAACCTCTTCTGTAAAAGGCGTCTGCCAGGGCGGATTCGGGATCCAGCGTGTGCCAGGGCACCATCAGCGTCAGCACCACGGACACCAGGATATAGGCCCCCGTGGCCAGGCCCAAAGAAATGGCTATTGCTCTGGGAATGGCCTTCTGGGGGTTTCTGGCTTCTTCACTGGAGGCTGCTATGACGTCAAAGCCTACAAAGGCATAGAAGCAGGTGGCCGTGCCTGCCATGATGCCTGACAGTCCATAGGGTGCAAAGCCACCTTCCTGAGCACTCCAGTTCTTGGGCTCTGCAAGAATGAATCCCATAATGAGGATAAAGAGGATCACAGCTAAGCTGATGCCCGAGAACACATGGTTAAGCCAGGAGGACACTTTGGCGCCAAAGGAGATGAATGCTGTGGCTGTCAGTAGGATGCCTGCTGCCAGGAAGTCTGGGTAATGTGCCAGGAATGGCACTTGCCATGTGCCAATGTGGGTCTCAGTGAAATTTTTTATTTTATGATTGAATATAGAATCCAGGTAGCCACTCCATGCCCGTGCTACTGCAGCGCCCCCAATCATGTACTCAAGGAGCACATTCCAGCCAATCAGGAAGGCCCAGATCTCACCCATGGAGACGTAGGTGAACATGTACGCAGAGCCTGTCTTAGGCACCCGGGCACCAAACTCGGCATAACAGAGAGCTGCCAGCAAAGAGGCAAAGCCAGCAATGATGAAAGAGACAATGACAGCAGGGCCAGCTATCTCCTTGGCTACTGTGCCTGTAAGGACATACAGGCCAGAGCCAACCATGCCCCCTATGCCCAACAGTGTCAGGTCAATAGTGGAGAGGCATCTGTTGAAGTTTGTCTCCATCATGTCCTCCTCTAGTGTTTTCACCCGGTTGAGTTTCTGGCAGAAGCGGGTTAGGTCCGCAGAGCGAGGCAGCCGGCCTGCCATCCCAGGAAAACAGCCCTGCCCCCAGCAGGGATGGCTGAAGGACAGGGAAGGTCAAATCAGCATTTCCTGTACAAGTTCCACGTCAAAGACCTAGTGAGGAATAAAGAAAGCATGAGCCAGTCTGTCTCCTCACATGCAGCCACACTGTAACAAACTCAGGTGCAGCAAGCATGAGCCAGGCTCTCGATTTTGTAACGCCCAGCATTACCTAGGATGCCTCTCTCCCAACAGTTACCTGTAGCAAGCAAGCAGGTGGCAGGGACCCTGAAAGACTTCCACCGACCCCCTACATTCTCAGACCCTTGAGTCCGAGTGTCCAAGGATTCAGGCTTGACTTGGCTTTTCCTCAACGAACCACACCAGTTATGGGGAGTTTTGTATTCTAGCCACAGAGTTTGTGCTCTCTGACAATTCAGCTATGGAATCCAAGAGACATAGGAAAGAAGCAATTATGTATTAAATATGTACCGGTGCTCCATCAACACCCTAAAAGTCCCCTCCCAAGAAAAATTTCAGCTCACCCAGGAGGGCATCTGTCCTTTGTTAATAGAACATAGAATTGATTCCAGATGCGTATCCATGAAATATTTACAAGAGAGCAGATGATTTCTTTGAATGGGTATGGGCAAAGCTGGTAGCATAATCTCTAGTGAAGGTTGACTGACATTTTCAATTATAAAACCCAGTTTTCAGTTATGTATATCTTTGCCAAATATTAAGGCTATGTCTACACAGCAGCATTATTTTGGAATAAAGGATGTTATTCCGGAATAACATAGTCCGTGTCCACTGCTACAAGCAGTTATTTTGACATAATGTTGAAATAATGTCAAGCTGGAAGACTTCTTACTCTGACTCCTGTAACCCTCATTGTACAAGGAGTAAAGGAAGTTGGAGGAAGGGTGTCTAACTCAGACTGCCTGTTGTGCAGACAGTATCAAAAGCTGAAATAAGCTATTTCAACTTAAGCCACGCAATTGATGTAGCTCAAGTTGCGCAGCTTATTTCAGCTTTAGCCCTGCTGTGCAGATGTGCCCTAACAGTCTGAAATTTCCAAAGGTGGGTGTCTACTTCAGCTTGACTCTTTTTAGAAAATATCAAAACCAGGTCAGCTATTTCAGTGAACAAGGCTAAGAAGGGCCGGGGGGGGGGGGGCGGGGGAAGGGGGAGGGAAAGGGAGGAGGGGGAGAATTACACTGTTTTACCTGTGTGAACAAAAACTCCTATAATCATTTTACTGAGAAACTCTGGCCTTTCTAGGCTTTGAGGCAGGGCCTGGCATTCCGAAAGGAGGTTACTCTACAGTCAGGGACGTGCCTACTCAGTACATTAAATTGCATTTAATTAGCTAATTCCGTCAATAAGGGGGGGGGGGGGAACTACAAAGCCACAGTAGGGTTAGCTCCCAGCCCCAGAAGCTAACCCTGCTACAGCTCTAGTTTTAAAATGTATTAAGAGCTGCCAGGCTCTTAATACATTTAAAAAACAGAGGCACAATGGGGAGGGCCGTGCACAAGCTGGGACAGCTGATTCCCAACCTGTGCCTGGTCCCCCCCACTATGCCTCTGCCTCCCTGCCCCACTGTGGAGACAGTGCTGGGGGGAAACCAGCTTTTAAGCCGGCTCCACCCAGCACTGGCTCCTGTTCCCCCCTTGTACCCACCTCTGATAGAGGCAGCAAAGAGAGGAGAAAGCAAGTAGTGGAGTCACTACTTGACTATCCAATAAGCTTCTGCTTATCAGGTAATTGATAGTCGCTTACATCCCTAGTGCCTACTGCCCTCTTGTCAAAAATCTACCCAAATTTGGTCATATTCTAAGCTTTTGAGGATGTGTGAACCAAAATCTTCAACACTCTGTAATCTCTGACAGATTCATTATCTAAGAGTCCATCGGCATTGAGCATCCAGTGTTGCCAACCATGAGTGAATTCCCAGACACTCCATAAAAAAGGGCTGAAATTGGACTTGCCCGTAAAATCATTAGATATCAGTAAAAAAAAAAAAAAACAAAAAAAAAAACCCACACTGAGCTCTGCAGTAGAGCTGAGGAGTTCCTCCTCCTTGGCCCCAGGGTGAGTGCCATGCCATAAGGCCACTCCAGGGGCAAGGCCTGGGCAGGGGCTCTTTCCACCTTTGATTTTGAACTCTTCTTCAGTATTACTAGTGTCACCACAGCAGCAACTTCTGGTTGGGCACATGTACAGTACACTCCTGCTGTTGGGGGACAGGGCATGGGGTACAGCAGGCTGGGCATATAGCAGCCTCCCACAGACTCCCTGCCAGCAAGACACAATGGGGCAGTCACTTAAATATAAGAAATAAACTGTCCATTTGTTATGTTGGATGGATTACTGAAAAAATGAACCTGGGAACATTACTAAAGCAATGGTTGACAGTGTGGCTGCTGCTGTGTATGATCACAGCCTGGAGAACTTGGAGAATGCTGATATAGATCGTAAGCAGGTTAAACAAGCATAACACATTGCTGTTGTGATGTACGAATAAAAACACTAAATACTGTTTACTTTTGCCCTTTTGAGCCATCTTTATATTATATAAGACTGTGTCTGTAAAAAAGTGTGGTTGTCTGTAATTTTTTCTCTACTGTCCATAAAAATAATTTTCAGCAGTTGGAAACCTTACTCCCAGCTCGTGTGTGCTAACCAGACTAAGTATATTCTGTCCTCACAAAGCATGCTCCATCCCAGGACAGCAGGGACTCAACAGAACTTTCCCTCTACATTTGTCAATCTCTGTCTTAAAACTAGTTATGTTGTTGTATGCATGATTCCTACTGGGAGATTGTTCCAGAACCTCAATCTGGTTGGACAACTTCAACTAATTCCAGGCCTAAATTTGCTCATAGCCAATTTATTCCTGTTTGTTATGTCAACACTGTCCGTTAGCTTCAATAGCTCTTCCCCTCCAGAGATTTATGCTACTCCCCTTTCCTTCCCAATGTAATTATGTAGCGCAATCGTATCTTTCAGCCTTTTTTTCTTTTGACAGGCTAAAAAAGCTAAGCTCTTTTAATTTCCCCTAATATGACAAGCTCTCCATTCCCCTGATTAACTTAGTAGCTTTTCTCTGCTGCCATTTCAGTTAGTGTGGCTTTTTTGTTTTGTTTTGCTTTACCATGAGTAGCCAGAAGTGTAGACAGTATTCCAGACAAGTGTCCTGTGGAATGGCATTAATACTTCTATATGATACGTCACATGATACACCCTAGGATCACATTTGCTTTTTTATAGCCACATCACATTGATGGCTTATAGTTATCCTGTGGCTGAACCACAAACTCAGGACCTTTTCCTTCTTTGTCACATCCAACCGATGAGCTTCCATCTCATAGCAGAAATTCTTGTTATTAATCTCTAGCTGCATGACCTTGAACTATTGAATGTCATCCCAGTTCTATTACTCCAGTCTAAGGATGGTAAGAGGGGAGTAACTCATTAATCATGTAGTCAATACAATTTTTATTGACTACACAATTAGTCGATAAGGGAAGGCTCTCGCAGTCCTGGCTCATGCCAGGTCCAGGAGCTACCCCCGCTGTGCCTCTGCCGTTTAAATGTAGTAGGAACCAGACCTGGTGCAAGCCAGGATTGAGCTGGGCTTGGTCAGTCCCAGATCATGCTGGGTTCAGTAGCCCCATCCACAGGGAGTCCAGAGAGTGCTGCCAGAGCAGCTTCTGCCCATGGCCAGCCTGGGCTGATGACGACAGAGGCTGCTTCGCACCAGCAGCCCCTGTTTGTGGGGGTTCCTAGCTCCCTGCTGGGACCCCACATGGACAGGGGCCGCTGCTAGAGGAGCCTCTGCCCTCAGTTAGCCTAAGCAAGAGCAGGGCAGAAGCTGCTTCATAGCAGCCTCCCTTGCCCCCCCCCCCCCACACACCATGCTGCTGCCTCTGATAGAGACAGCAGCATGGGGTGAGGGGGAAGCAGGCAGCACAGGCTTTTAAGCTGGCTCCCCCCAGCATCGGCTCCTGCTTCCTCCCCCTCCTCTTGTTGCCTCTGATACTTGCTAACATCCCCTACTCCAGTCCTTTAGATCATTCTGTTCTTCTTGTAAACTATGCTGATCCCTGTTTCTACGCGTGGTGCCTCCTAACTTTGTGTTATCAGCACATATGCCCACTTTTTGTGCAAAGGTTATGAATAAAAATACTAAAGACTGATCCTTGAGGAGCCTCCCACTAGCCCCATCATTCACTTTTCAGCACAACCCATTGTTTCATCCCTTTACTAGTTCCTTGCCCACCTCAAAATTTGTGTACACACACCCATCTTCTACTGATTCGCTGATTAAATGCTTTATTGATATTAGATCTATTGCATTCCTCTCACTTAAAATATCATTCATCAAAGAAAGACATTAGATTAGCTTGGTATTTAATTTCTTTGGTAAGCCAATGTTGCATTACATCTCTTTCCATTTACTTCCATGTATTAATTATTCTAGCCTTCACGGTTTATTTTGAAGTTTTATATACAATTCAGATCAGACTAAGTCTTTGTCTACACTAAGGATGTTAAATTTAGATTAATCAACTAATTGAATAGTCGATGCAATTTGCATTGACTATTTGATTAGCCAATAAGGGAACCCACACCTTTGAAATGTACCAAGAGCCCTGCCGGCTCTTGCTACATTTCAAAAGCAGAAGCACTGCAGGGATCATGGGGCCAATGGGGGACTCAAGCAGTCCCCTGCTGGCCCCACACACCCTGCTTTTGAAATGTATATGAGCTCCAGAGGGGGCTCTTGTACATTTCAAAAGCAAAGCATGCACAGGAAGCATGGGGCTAGTGGGGGACTGCTTGGGTCCCCTCTGGCCCCATACTCCCCGCAGCGCTTCTGCTTTTGAAATGTAGCAAGAGCCCCGCTTTTGCTACATTTCAAAGGCAGAATCGCCGCCAGTTCCTGCTGCGCCTCTGCCCCTCACCCTCACGGAAATAGTGCTGGGGGGAACCGGCTTTTAAGCCGGCTCCCTCCAGCAATGGCTCCTGCTCCCCACCTTGCTGCCTCTCTCCAATAGAGGCAGTGCGGGGGGGAGCAACTAGTTGAGTCAGACTATCCAATAAGTCCGACTAGCCGATAAGCATATGCTTTTTGGATAGTTGACTAGTCGCTTACATCCCTAGTCTACACTTTTAAA
The DNA here is from genome assembly GCA_032595735.1 of Pelochelys cantorii. NCBI lineage: Eukaryota > Metazoa > Chordata > Testudines > Trionychidae > Pelochelys > Pelochelys cantorii. The sequence continues at coordinate 11,455,000 of CM064342.1, read as the reverse complement.
ATTAAATGTAATGCTCTATGTAACCCTCCTCCACAAGAGGAGTAGTTATCTGCACTGGGAGCCCATATACACTAGTGCTTTATAATGCTGTAATTTACTGTGTGCAGGATGTGTGTGTGTTTTTACCTCCCCTGAACCAGAAAGTTGCAGCACAGTAAAGTGGCAGTGTAGACTTAGCCTAGGGGTACATCTACACAGCAACTAGATCCCTGCAGCTGCCCTATGCAGCTGCCTCAGGCTCATGGGGCTGTTTCTTTGCTGTGCAGACTTGCAAGGTGAGAGGGTCCCAGAACTTGGGCTTCAGACCATGCCCAGAAGTCTACACAGCAATGTGACCAAGACCTCCGAGCCCAAGTCAGCTGGCATGGACTGGCCACAGGATCTTCTTTGCCGTGTAGATATATCCAAAAAGCTCTCTCATTGGCCAGACCACTTTTGCCTTCCTTTTTAAAATTTAAATATTATATTAATTATTCTCCTGAGACTATTCCAATTTGACAGTGCTACAGAATTTCATGTGTCAGCTCTTACAGTATTCTGGGAGAGAAATTACTGCCCTTCCCCTGCCATGTGACTTCATTAAGCTCTTTCAGTGTTCTCAGATGTGGCTGAGAACTGGCAGGGAAGAGAAGAGAACAAAGGTGGCTGGGTGCTGCCCTGGTGCATTTGCAATACTGGACGTGTCGTTGGGCCACAGTTTGTTACAGTTGTAAGCCAGAGCGTTCCAGAGACTGTCTTATCTTACGGCTACAGCCAATGGGCCTCCAACAGATCAGGGCAGCTGGAATGCAGTGCTCTGACAATTCCCCTTCCCTTGTCTACCAACACTATTCTCCCAGCATGCCCACACCCAGGGGGCAATGAGCAGTCCTCCTTTAGCATCCACCCCTCCCGCCCACTTTCTCCAGGGGAATTCCTGTGCCTGGATTCCACCACCTTTTATGCTACACACACTGTCATGGGGTTAGCACAAGGCCCAGAATCAGAGCACTGACTAGCACAGCAAAGAGCCCTAGTCTATCCACCTTCTGGGCATGGTAGGAAGACCACTTTTCCCTAAAACGTTTGGGATTGCGGGTCAGACAGATCTTGGGTTGTTGCCAGCTGCTGAGCCTGTCACTGTCAATGGTGGCTATTGGTCCACTTTTATCACACACTTCCAGTGGGTCAAGACTGTGTGGGCTCCTCATAATGAGGGACCATAGAACCTAAACAAGTACGCCCAAGTAAACAAGGGGTGGAATCTGAGCCAGTACCCCTGTCTCATCGCAATGCTTTCTGGTGACAGAATACAGTGCAGCATGAGCTTGCTCTGAGACACTTTGCCTGCAAGGTGGATGGCTGGGTCTGGGACATCTCTCTCCCTAGGAGACAATTGCCACTTGCAAGGCCTTGGAGACAATGCTGCCCCCCTTCTCCATCACACTGCTGAGCATGGGCAGCAGGTGAAGGCCCAGCTGGGGAAGGCGAGCCCAAGCCCCACTCCTTCCACCTGAAGCTACACCCCTACCTCTAGACCATGCCCTTTCAACAACCTCCCCAACAGCCAAGCCCTGCCCAATCCTGGCCCTCAAGCCCTATCCTTCTGGAGTGTCAGGGCTGCAAAGTCACGGCCTGAGCCCTCCCAGGTGGCCAGGGAACTGGGCTGCCGCATCCTGGAGCTGTGCGGTTGTGCCATGGCCCCAGACTTCTCCAACTCCTAGGGAGCCTGACTGCTGCAGCACAGCCCCAGCCCTCCCTGGCTGCTGGGGAGCTGGGATGCTGCACCATTGCCCAAGACCTTCCAGGTGGCCAAGCAATGTAGGCAGGTTTGGGAAGGCAATGCCTTCCCTTGCTTAAATTACCCACTGCCCATGCTGCTGAGGTGGTAGACGCGGGACTAGGTTCAAGGTCTATCTATACTGAAATCATATCTTGTGAGTGAATTATAAACATACCCTCACTGTCCCCATGTCCACTCCATGTGGCTCTGTCCCCCTCTAAGAGTGACTTGGCTCTATACAGAGGTTAATGATCCTGCGACAGCCTTGGCTAACAGAGCCAGGTCTTTCAACTCAAACAGAACTAATGCCTGCATTTAGAACCAGACATTCCCAGTAATCACACTGTTGACCACCCATTCAGGGAAACATATAACACCTTCTTCCCACTGTCATGGGATAAGAGAGAAGGTCCTCTCATGGACTGATAACTGGTTAAAAGATAGTAAACAAAGGGTAGGAATAAATGGCTAGTTTTCAGAATGGAGAGAGGTAACTAGTGGTTTCCTCCAAGGATCTGTACTGGAACCAAGCCTATTCAATATATTCAGAAATGATCTGGAGAAAGGGTTAAACCATGGATTCCCAAACTGGGGAGCGGGCCCCGGGGGGGGGGGGGCACGAAGCAACCCAACTCCCATCAAGTTTTGCTGCCCCGGTCACTTCCCAAAATAGCAAAACTTGTTAAGCAAAAAAGAAAAAAAGGGGTGTGTGAGAGAGCGTTTTTCAAAAACACATGATGCCAAAAAGTTTGGGAACTACTGGGTTAAACAATCAGGTGGAAAAAACTGTAGATGATACAAAACTGTTAGTTAAGACCAAAGCAGACTGCGAAGAGCTTCAATGGCAGATAAATTTTACTGTTAGTAACTGCAAAGTAATGCATATTGAAAACATAATCCCAGCTATACATATGAAATGATGGGTTACCATTCCAAGAAAGAGATCTTGAAATCACTGTGGATAGTTCTCTGAAAACTTCCACTCAAATGTGCAGCATTCATTTAAAAAAAAAAAAGTAAACAGAATGTTGGGAATGATTAAGAATGGGATAGAGAATAAGTCACAGAATATCTTATTGCCTCTATATAAATCCATGATATGTCCACATCTTGAATACTGTACACAGATGTGGTCACCTCATCTCAAAAAAGTTATCTTAGCATTGCAAAAAGTTCTGAAAAGGGCAATAAAAATGATTAGAAGTATGGAACAGCTGTCATATGTGGAGAGATTAAGAAAATGAGAACTTTTCAGTTTGGAAGGGAGATAGGACAGAGGTCTATAAAACCGTGGTGGGTATGGAGAAAATGAATAAAGAAGAGTTATTTACTTCCAGGACCAATGCTCCTGTCCACAAGTTCTGTGCCCCACAGGGGTCTCAGTTCCTACACAACCCTAAACTCCACCCTACTCCTAACAATCCACTATGCTCCCCCAGCCTAACTGTCCCATCCCCCTGCTCAGAGTCACTCAGGCTCAGGGATCCTGAACCTGATTACCCCCATCCTCTGGCTCCTCTCCACCAGCTGCTCCTAGCTTCCTGGTTGCTTTAACTCTAAATCCACTTGTTCAACCTGCCAGCTCACCCAACCCCCTCCCTCCCTACGAGCTACCACTGACTCCACCTATCCGTCCCTTAATTCCAGCCTCTTGCTACCTTGGTCTCAGTGTCTCCTTCCCCACCTTTATACTCTGCTCTGCTCTCCCCAGCCCATCAGTAACACCATCCTCCCGGCAGTGCCGGACCGAGCCATACTTGCACCCCGGGCAGCAGGCGTGCGGTGCAAGCGCAGCCCCGCCCCCGGGCGTGTGGCGCCTGATTGACATGGTAAGGGATGCCGCATCCCCGGGCGCATGGCGCATGCGGGAATCCACCCCTGGGTGCCAACCTATGGGGGGCACCTGATTGAAGTGGTAAGGGGCGCTGCGCGCCCAGGTCTGCAGTGTATGCTCAGCCCTGCCCCTGGGCGCACGGCGCCCCTTACCACTTCAATCAGGCGCCCCCCCCCATAGGTTGGCACCCTGGGCAGCTGCCCGGCTAGCCCCTCCCTTAATCCGGCCCTGCCTTCCAGATGCTTTCACATGCCCCAAGTCCCCTACCTGAGTCCTGAGGCCCTAGTTACTCTGCCTTCATTGGCTGTGATGCCCTCTCAGAGTCTCTGGGGAAGGGCGATTGACCCCTCCCCCGTGTGTAGCCAGCTCCCTCTCTCCTAAGGGGCAACCCATGGAGCTTGAGCACTAGCTCCAGATCCTCTGGGAACTCCTGTTTTCAAGGAAAAGGATGGCAGCCTCTCCAGTGCCAGGGCAGAGCCCAGCCAGCAGGCCCCAACTTTGCCAGCCCCTGCGGCACCCAGCTGGGGCCCAAGCAGGCAGGCAAGCTGAGCATCTGGGTTCGGACACAGGTATTATCTCAGGAGCACAGGAGAGCCCCTCCAGGCCCGGCCTTCTGGGGAGGGGGGTGCAGGGGGGGAAGATCTGGGGGTGGAAGCAGGTCCCCAGTCCAGGCTCGGCTAAGGGAGGGAGCAAAGGGAGGCGGGGGCGACCAGTGTTTGTGTGTGTGTGTGGGGGGGGGGGGATCTGCAAGAGCGGGGGCCAGCAACAGGGCTGGTGCGGGGAGGGGGGACACCTCTCCCACCCTCCCTCGCCGCGTGGCGGAGCTCGCTCGCACCTGGCAATCGCACCTCCCCCCGGCCCCCCCAGGCGCTGGGCCGGGTCTGCCCCGCTGCAAAGGTGCCGCGGCGCCAGGTGGCCGGCGCGGGGTTCCCGGGCTGGCGCCGGGCCACGCTTACCTGCCAGGCGCCGGGCCGCAGACGGGGTCTTGCAGCGCGGCGGGGGCAGTTCCCCGCTTCCCGGCGCCGCAGGAGCGCTCAGCCCCAGAGCGGCTCGGTGAGCCGGGCTGCAAAGCGCCGCTCACTGGCGCAGGACGGGCGGCCGCTGCCCGGGTCTGCCGTGCCCATCACCGGCGCTGTCGTCATTCGCCACCTCCCCACGGGGAAACCAGCTGGTCCCAGCCTTATTTACCTTCGCCCCGCCCCGCAGCCGGCCGGCAGAGCCCGGATCAGGCCGCGCCCCGGCATCAGGCTGCAGTCGCGGGCACAGGAATTGGCTGCGCAGCTCGCTCAGGCTGCCCCGGGTACCGCACCCTGACCCCGTCCCTTTCGTGCGCGCCCATCACCCAGCTATCAGAGCCTGCCCAGCCCCTTTTCCCGGCTCTCTTCTCTTCCCCCCTCTCCCCCGCCGCTGCAACTGGGGAGCCGAGACAGAGATGAAGGCCAGCATTTGCAAACCTGTTCACTGAGACCTGGAGCTAGTCCTGCTAGCTGGGCCCTCAGGAAATCAAGTATGTGAATCAGTCATTGGCACTTGCACGCCCCACTTGGCATTTTCCAAAGGGAAGGAAAGTCCCTGCTCCAAGGAGCTCACAGCCAAAGGACAGAGGGACTGAAGTGTAAAGTGCTGCTCACAGGAGATCTGTGACAGACTCAGAGCCAAAGCTAGAAACTGGTTTCCTTTGGCCAATCTCCCTTACCTTAACCTAGAGACCCCCCTGGCTCCTGTTGGTGCATCACTCACTACACAAGAGCATCCTCTGGCTTAGACCCTGTTTCTCACCTTTTCAGGTGGTGACCCTCGTGCCAGCTGTCACAACCCATCCCCTTGATATTTAGTATAAAAGTCAGAGTAAAAATAGAACACTGCCAACAGTGATGGGCCTACAGAACTGATAGGTGGCTACTTCAAGAGTATGCCAAAGCACTGGACCTTAACAGGTGAGGGGGTGCAGGGAGTGAAACTTTCTTTGCTTTAGGTGGCAATAACATTTTCAACACCTCAGGATCCCTGAATTGCTTTTTTGTGATCCCTCCCCCTGGCTGATCATTTCTGTCTTAACCAATACCAAAAGCTGATTAATTTGAGGCAATGTTTACAATAGCATCTAAGTGACTTAGAAGCCAAGAGAGAGAAAGAGAGAGAGAGAGAGAGAGAGAGAAACTTGATTTCTAAATTAATTTAGGAGGGTTTTTGGAAAATGTACACTTGATCTTTTACTGCAGAAGAATTGGCTATCTGGTTAAATCCTTTCAGAAGCTTAAGACTTGGTTTAACTTTAGTTCCAAGTGACTAATGACTTCTAGAAATACATAGGCACAAAAAGACAGATATCCACAAAGCATATCTTTCTATGCTGGGCACTGCAGTGCATGTACTGACCCTGGAAGGTACCATCAGTTACTGGGCTCTCAGCTTGCCCACAGCAATGCACTGTGGTCCCTCCTGGAGGCAGCTATATCGCCTCCCACGTGTGGAATCTCTTTTACTTTTGAGACATTGCATGCTGTGGTCAAGGGCTGCCTCAACAGGACCGAGCTTTACCCAGTTTGATAATCCAGGAACTGAATTGCTTACTAAGGCCCCCAACCACACACCACTGGGATACCATTCCTGCAGCTCCAGGGCTCCAGGCACATGCTAACAGGTCACGAGGCCTCCCCTCACCCCAGCGTTAGGGGAAATTTTGCTTCATAGAATCATTTGACCAGAAGGGACCTTGAGGGGTCATCAAGACCTGGTTCCTGCACTCATGGCAGGACCAAGCACCATCTAGACCAGGGTTACTCAACTTTGGAAACCCTGGGGGCCACAATGATACTCACAGCACATGCGGAGGGCCACAACTTAAGTGTGGTTGCATATACATGCAAAATATATATGCAAATATATACAAATAGCTTCTTTCACACTGATGGGCATGAATACAAAGTACTTCCCACAATGCTCTGGCACTGTTGGCATCTCCTCCCTGGGAGCTAGAAATGCTAATACTTGTACCTGTCTGTTCCAGCCAGCCCATCTGCTTGCTTCTTTCACTTCATTGTGGAGCATGTTCTGAGTGGAGGCTGTGTTCAAAGGATCCCACCTGTGGGCCACATTGAACCCTGCGTAAACCCAAACCATGCCGCAGGCCGCAAACAAATGGGCTGCGGGCTAAATAGCCCTGATCTAGACCATCCCTAACAAGTTTTTGTCTAACTGCTCTTAAACATCGCTAATGATGGAGATTCCACAGTCTCCATAGGAAATTTATTCCAGTGTTTAACCACTCTGACAGGAAGTTTTTTCCTAATGTCCAACCTAAACCTCCCTTACTGCAATTTAAGCCCATTGCTTCTTGTCCTATCCTCAGAAGTTAAGGAGAATAATTTTTCTCCTTCCTTGTAACAACCTTGTGCATACTTGAAAGCTGTTACCACACCCCCCTCTCAGTCTTCTTTTTTCCAGACTAACCAAACCCAGTTCTTTCTTCCCTCATAGCTCATGTTTTCTAGGCCTTTAAGCATTTTTGTTGCTCTTCTCTGGACCCTCTCCAATTTCTCCACATCTTTCTTGAAATGTGGTACCCAGAACTGAACACTATACTCCAGTTAAGGCTTAATCAGAACAGTGTAGAGCAGAAGAATGACTTCTTGTGTCTTGTTTATAGCACTCCTATTAATACACCTCTGAATGATGTTTTCCTTTTTAGTAAAACTATCACACGTCTTACCTAAGACATTACTTAAATAGACATTATACTTGCAATAGAAAAGTTGCCTCCATTTTAATTCTGAAAGAAACATTTCAGACCCTGCTGTTACCATTTTACACTATCAGCATTTTGCTACCAATAAAGGTTTCGTATAGAATTTCAGACACTGGCTGATGTACCACTGGGACTCAAAGAGACTGAGTTTTAAGCGATGGTACACTACACTGGTGCAGACCTTATAATCAGTAGACACTGGTCCCTTTCTTAGGGCCTTGCATAAGCAGTGGGAGAGGTGTGGTGGTTAGGGTTGCCAGATGGTTTTACCAAAAATACCAAACACCCCCCCCCCCGCAAAAAAAACACCGGGGAAAAAATTCTGTTGAGGGAAAAAAAGGAGATCAAAGTTGTTGAGCAAAAAATTAAAAAAGGGACCCCCAAGAGTTATTAAGCATAAATAAATAACTAAAATAAAACAAAACAGCATTAAAACAACATGGCCCCTTTAAGTGCATGCAGAGTCGGAATAGGAAGAAGTTGAGCAGTAAGACCCAGGGAAGGCATTGCTTCCCCTTGCTCAGGTCTTTAGGCTTTTTGCCGGCGGCCATCTTGTTTCTTGGTCGAGCCAGAAAGCAGCTTCCCTGTGGAACCAGGTAAGCAGGTGGTCCGGGGCTGGGCCCGGTTGCTAAGTGTGCCGTAGGGTTGCCAGGTGTCCAATATTTTCACCTCCTGGCAGGGAAAAAACCCCAGAAAATACCGGACATTTTAGGTGTCTGGTATTTTCTGAATTTTCTACTGGACAGGAGGCAAAAATACCAGGCTGTCCAGGTCAATACTGGACACCTGGCAACTCTAGTGGTGGTTTGGATTCACTGGGCCTGGCCCATCTTGACAAACTGGTCATAGAATGGAATAGATTAATTAGTGGGGTTTTGTTTTAAAGCAAATTTTAAGAAATCTTTGCTAGATGGCCACCTTTTTTACAAAGTACCCCTTTTTCAAAAAAAAATTATAAGTACTCCCAATACCTACAGTTTTCAGACACACAAAAAAATTTTCTACCATTGCAACACATTTGTTTAAACAACTTAATCGTAGCCGGGCAGACGATGAAATTTTTGGGTGTAAAAAGTACAAAAATAATAAAACACTGTAAAACTTAAAACAAAAATTCAGATATCTCCAAATTTCAGTTGTGTTGACTTAACGCCCCCCCCCCCCCGACTTCTCCCTAGTATCCCTAAGGGTACTCGTACCACTGGTTGAGAAATACTGGCCCAAACCATTCATCATCTATACAAAATGTTCTTCAGTTAAATAATCCTGCTTAGAGAAGTGAAAGCTGTGATTTTAAAAAATTATATGGGAAATGAAAAACAGGAGATGTTGACAGACTATAACTGAGCAGTTATGAAATGCACACAAATGATAACGAAAGCTAAAGGGAAGCTATCGGTGAAAAAAAAAGTATGATCAGAAGACAATGAGGAATTTAAATATATCTATATCAGGAATAAAAGATATTCACGTTCAGAGCTAGCAATGGAGTGTAGATCCATTAATATATAGGAATGCTAAAACTGCCAAAAATGATGCAAATAAGACTGAAGTGTTCACTACAGTTTTCTGTTTTCATTTGGAAGGAAGCTGGATGACATTCAGTGCACAATGATGTAGTAGGTCAGGACAGTGATATAGTAAATTCAGGATTTACTGATGTGGCATCCTGGCAGGTCTCTTGCTCATGATAAACATTTGGCTGAATGCATTTTCATGTGCTCCCTCAGTATATTATGTCAGCTCTGCAAGGATAGCATAATAGACTTCAAGAGAGCCTCCAAAAACCACAGATTCAGATAAGATATGAAGGCACCTGAGTACATCAATAGTCTTTGGTAGCCAGACAGTTTGGTTGATAGAGACTATATACCTGCACTCCAATAAGTCTACTTTGTTGGGAAAAAAAACAAAAGAGGGAAAACGGTTTTGGCAGTTTTTGTTTTTCTAATGAAAAAAATCACAAAATTCTAAGATAGATATTGGTTTGTTTGTTTCTTCCTTCAAAACTTCAGTTTTCTGTCCAAAAAAAGTTTTAATGAAAATTTTTCCACTAGCCCTAAAATGCATCTGAAACAAAGACTGTAGGTCACACTTAAACAACGGAGGTGGTATCCTGAATAGCAGTGACTTTGCAAAGGTCTTAAGAGATAAGCAACTGTACATGTGCTTTCCATGCAACACTGTAGCAGAGAGGCTTATACCTGATCCTTAGGTGAATAAACAGTGATAATCAGGTAGGAGTAGGAGGCTCTCTATATAGCTTTAGTGAAGCCTGGACTGGCTACTGTGTCCAATTCTGGCATCCATACTTTAAAATGCAATATTGAAAAATTGGAAAGGCTTCAGAAAACAGGAGGATTATCTGAGTCTGGAAAACCTGGTTTATAGTTAAAGACTAAAGAAACTCTACATATTTACCTTATCAAAGAGAAGGAGGCATAAGGATCTTCGGCAAAAAGGAGTTTTTGCACAAAAAGAAAATGTTTACACTGCTTGTTTTTGCACAAAACCCCCTTGCGCAAAAACGGCTCGGAATAGATTATGCAAATGAAGCATGACAAAATGCTAATCAGTGCTTCATTTGTATTGCCTCTTCCAGCAAAAGCCGTAGTGTAGACAGAGCCTAAGAGTGAATGGAGAGAAGCTGAAACTAAAATAATTCAGACACGAAATCAGGTGTAATTTTTTACCAGTGAATGTAATTACCCATTGAACATGGGGATGTGGCAGATTTACACAGGGGTGTGGTAGATTCTCTGTCATATGGAATCTCTAAATCAAGACTAAAGAAATCCACCAGAATATTCTGTAGCCAAAATGGAAATTATGGGCTTGATGCAGAAATTACAGAATGAGTTCCTGTTGTCATAGTGGCCGCTTTTGGCCCACAAATCTAAGCATCACTATAATGGCAATGGCCGTTGGTCAGTGTGTGCATGTGTGCAGTTTTTCCTTCATTTCTCAGCTCATGGAGCTACCAGTTGGCCACTGTGCTTGCCAGATGGGTCTTCCACAACTCAGCCCTCCAGCCGAGTCACACAGGCCTGGTCTACACTAGGACTTTACACTGAGTTTAGCCACATATAGATGATTTTCTAAATGATGCATCCATACTACCAAGCCTGTCGCGTTGACTTTAAGGGCCGCTGAAGTCGATTTCAGTATTCCTGCTTTTCACGAGGAGTAAAGTTATTTCCAATCTTGCATGGTCGAATTTACGGTAGGGTGGTTTCAGCTCTGTTGGAAAGTCGAGGCTACTGGCCTCTGAGAGGCCTCCTGCATTTGCCCACTCTGACCATTCTGGTCAGAACTTATGCCTCTATTGCTCTCCAGATGAGCAGAAAAAGCCCTGGGAAAATTTGAATTACCCATATGACTGGCGTTGGAAGCACATTCAGAGCAAGCAGCACACAGCACCACACGTGGACCTGACTTTGACCAATTCTGGTAACACTGCAATGAGTTTGAATACTTCTGCTCCCATGGGCTCCATTTCCCATTGGCTCAGAAAAGTGCCAGTGTGGAGCATCCAGGAGATCTTGACCGTCATTGAAGTGTGGGGAGGTGAAACTGTCACTACTATAAGGAGCTGGAGGTGATTTTGGGGGAAGGGGACAGCCATCTTCCCCAGCCTGAAAGTCAAGCTTGGACAAGACACATCATAGTCTCCACTCCCTGGAGTCCCAGGACATGGGGAAAGGAGGGAAACTCAAGGGCAGCCTCACACTCAACCTCTAGGGCCTCAAGTGGCAAAAGGCTGTCCTTCTAACATTTCTGAGACATTACAGACTCAGAAGTGTAGGACTAGAAATTACCTTGATAGGTCATCTAAATCAGTGTTTCTCAACCAGTGGTATGAGTACCCTCAGGGGTACTCGAGAGAAGTCTGGGGGGGGGGGTACATCAACACAACTGAAATTTGGAGAAAACTGAATTTTTGTTTTAAGTTTTACAGCGCTTTATTATTTTTGTACTTTTTACACCCAAAAACTTCATTGCCCGCCCAGCTACAATTAAGTTTTTTAAACAAATGTGTTGCAATGGTAGAACAAAATGTTGTGTGTCTGAAAACTGTAGGTACTGGGGGTATTTTTTTTAAAGGGGTACTTTATAAAAAAAAAAGGTTGAGAAACACTGATCTAAATCCAGTCACTTTCACTGGTGCACAATAAAATATTGCCTAGATCATCTCTGACAGATGCTTATGATAGAGATTTTATAACCTCCCTAGGTAATTTGTTCTAGTGCTTAATTACAATGACAGTTCAGAAATTTTTCCTAATGTTTTACCTAAATACCCTTTACTTCAATTTAAGCACATCATATCTTGTCCTGTCCTCAGTGCTTAAGGAGACTAATTTATCACCTGCTTCTTTATAAAATCTTTTTATATTCTTGAACACTGTTATCATGTTTCCCCTCTGTCTTCTCTTCTACAGATTAAACAAACCCATTTTTAAAAATCTTCCTGGCTCATGATTTCTAGATTTTTAATCACTTTTGTTCTTATTCCCTAGATTTTCTCTAGTTTGTTCACATTTTCCTGAGGTTTGCTGCCCAGAATTGTACAGAGTATTCCAGTTACGACTTTGTAAGTATTGAACAGAATGGAAGAATTACTTCTCATGTCCTAATTCCAACAGTCCTACTGATACAGGGGTGTACAATAATTTTTTAAGGGGAGGCTACTTCACAAATTTCAGAAGTGATAGCAGGCTGCCCTGGAAGGGTGGGGCCTCAGTGAAAGAGGCGGGGCCAGGAGACTTCACATGCTCTCCCGCCCGCCGACCGTGATTGGCCTGGGGGTGGGAGCATGCGTTAAGTCTTCCCACCCGCACATCGTGCCCGGGGTGCACGGTGCCTAGAGAGTACCGCCAGCTGTTTTCAAGTTCTTTCTAGTGCTGTGAACTCCGGGTCGGGAGAGGAGACTTTGCATGCTCCTCCAGCCCCAGGTCTTGATTAGCATAGGGGAGGAGGCGTGGCAGAGCAGCCATGGGCTAGATCAAAGGGTGGGCTGGATCCGGTCTACAGAGGCTGTCTTGCCCACCCTTGGAGGACAGGATCTGGGAGGGGGTTGTAACTTGGGGCAGGAGAACAGGAGGGGGATACAGAGCATATTAACAGGAGCATTGTGAGTAAGACACAAGAAGTCATTCTTCCTCTCTACTCTGCGCTAATTAGTCCTCCCGTTCTGGGCACCGTATTTCAAGAAAGATGTGGAGAAACTGGAGATAGTCTGAGGAAAAGCAACAAGAATGATTAAACGTCTAGAAAACATGAGCTATGAGGCAAGGCTGAAGGAACTGGGCTTGTTTAGTTTGGAAAAGAGAAGACTGAGAGGGGACATGATAGCAGTTTTCAGGTATCGAAAAGGGTGTCACAGGGGGATTCTCCTTGGTCTCTGATGATGGGACAAGAAGCAATGGGCTTAAACTGCAGCAAGGGAGATTTAGGTTGGACATTAGGAAAAACTTCCTAACTGTCAGGGTGGTGAAACACTAGGGAGGTTGTGGAATTTCCGTCACTGGAGATATTTAAGAGCAGGTTAGACAGACATCTATTGGAGATGATATAGACCGTCCTTAGTTCTGCCATGAGGGCAGGGAACTGGACTTGATGATCTCTCGAGGTCCCTTTCAGTTCCTATATTCTATGATCTGGGAGGGGGTTGTAACCTGGGGCAGGAGTGTAGGAGGAGGTGCAGGGATTTGGGCTGTGACCAGGGATAGCAGATTAGAGTTCAAGGTCTGGCAGGGGGTTGCAACCTGGGGCACGAGTGCAGGAGGGGATGCAGGATCTGGAAGGGGGTTGCAATCTGGGGTAGGAGTGCAGGGGGGTGAGGATCTGGAAGGGGGTTGTAACCTGGGGCAGGAGTGCAGAAGGGGATGCAGGATCTGGAAGGGGGTTGTAACCTGGGGCACGAGTGCAGGAGGGGATGCAGGATCTGGAAGGGGGTTGTAACCTGGGGCACGAGTGCAGGAGGGGATGCAGGATCTGGAAGGGGGTTGTAACCTGGGGCACGAGTGCAGGAGGGGATGCAGGATCTGGAAGGGGGTTGCAACCTGGGGTAGGAGTGCAGGGGGGTGAGGATCTGGAAGGGGGTTGTATCCTGGGGCAGGAGTGCAGAAGGGGATGCAGGATCTGGAAGGGGGTTGTAACCTGGGGCACGAGTGCAGGAGGGGATGCAGGATCTGGAAGGGGGTTGTAACCTGGGGCACGAGTGCAGGAGGGGATGCAGGATCTGGAAGGGGGTTGTAACCTGGGGTAGGAGTGCAGAAGGGGATGCAGTATCTGGAAGGGGGTTGTAACCTGGGGCACGAGTGCAGGAGGGGATGCAGGATCTGGAAGGGGGTTGTAACCTGGGGCAGGAGTGCAGGAGGGGATGCAGGATCTGGAAGGGGGTTGTAACCTGGGGTAGGAGTGCAGGAGGGGATGCAGGATCTGGAAGGGGGTTGTAACCTGGGGTAGGAGTGCAGGAGGGGATGCAGGATCTGGAAGGGGGTTGTAACCTGGGGTAGGAGTGCAGGGGGGTGAGGGTCTGGAAGGGGGTTGTAACCTGGGGCAGGAGTGCAGAAGGGGATGCAGGATCTGGAAGGGGGTTGTAATCTGGGGTAGGAGTGCAGGGGGGTGAGGGTCTAGAAGGGGGTTGTAACCTGGGGCAGGAGTGCAGAAGGGGATGCAGGATCTGGAAGGGGGTTGTAATCTGGGGCACGAGTGCAGGGGGGGATGCAGGATCTGGAAGGGGGTTGCAACTTGGGGCAGGAGTGCAGGGGGGTGAGGGTCTGGAAGGGGGTTGTAACCTGGGGCAGGAGTGCAGGGGGGTGAGGGTCTGGGAGGGGGTGCAAGGATTTAGGTTGTGATCAGGGATAATGTATTGGGGTACAAGGTCTGGGAGGGGGCTGTAACCTGAGGAGGGGCATAGGAGGGGATGCAGTGTCTGGGAAGGTGTATGGGGGCTGAAGCAGGGGTGCAGAAGGTTTGGGTTACATGAGGTAGGAGGGAAGAGGGTTGGGAGAAGGGGTGCCAGAGGCAGGCTCTGGCTGGGAGACCTTACCTGGGCAGCTCCCAGCCAGCAGCCCAGCAGGTTCCTTAATCAGGGTCCCTGCCTTCCACATCCCAGTACTGCTCACTGCAGCTACAGGGGCCATGCCTACTACTACACTGTGAGCCTGGGGGATGACAGGAGGAGGGTACTTCACATACTACCTGTCCTGCAACAGGCAACTGCTATTGGCTGGAAACCAGCCAATGGGAGCTACTGAGGGTGGGAGCAGTGTGAGAAGCCTCTGTCCCCTTCCTGGAGCTCTCAGCATTCAGAGAAGCACATGGCCCTGCAGCAGCTATCTTCACTGAATGCCAAGCAGGGGTGAGACAGGCAGGGAGCCAGCTGAGGGTCTTGGAGGCTGGATCTGGCGGCTATGCGAGCAAAATCCATCATGCAGATCGTATTTGCCCAGCCCTGTGCTAATACACCCCACATCACTCTTTCAGCTTGACTGTGAACCATTGATAGCCGTTCTCTTGGCACATTTTCCAACCTATTGTGCACCCACTTTAGGATAGGTTCATCTTACTATGTATTTCAGAAATGCGCATCTTTCTGTCTGGGTCTCTGAATCGATTTGTGCAAGAACTCCTAACCGGTAAAAGCCAGGATCCACAAATTTGTTAGGCAGCTTCCTCTTACCATAACACAAAGCAAGGTCAGGGTTTGGTTGTGCCAGGACAATGGGATGTGCCTGGCATTTGATTTTTTTCTCATGAAATATATCAGTGGTTCTGTGGGCACCACTGAGAAGGCCAAATCAGGGTGAATTGCTTAGAATCAGGGCTACTTACAGCCCAAGACTAGGAGTCCTCCCCTAAAAGACCCCAAGCCAGTCACACAGAACGCCACTCTGGCCAGCAAGAAGTCACACAAGCAATCCCCTTAGGCACCACAGCTTTACCTGTGATGCAACCATCATCACACCTTACATAGATGAAAGCTTATGAAAACACACAACAGTGGGTGCAATAATGATCTGCATGTTCCTATTAAAACTCCAATATCATATCTCATAAAGTGCAAAGGGAGGGATCTGGCAGGAGGAACAGTTCTACTGCAAAATGACCACAGAGGAGCAGCCAGGGACCAGAGATGGGGACTGTGACTGCTATAACCCCATTGGAGCAGCAGGGGATAGGTGTGGAGAAAAGGACAGCTATCTACTCTCTATTTCAGAGAGTTTGTGCATCTGTCACTCCCCCAGCTGGGAGACATGCACCCCTCCCCCAGCTGTATCTGCTGCAGCAGCCAGGGACAGGCACGTCTCACCTGGCCACAAACTGCTATGGTGAGAGGGCTGGAGTTGTCCTCTCTCCCGGGGTAGCTTACCTACTATACCCCTCGCCCCCAGCCCCGCTCCAGAACAATGATTCAAATGAAGAAAAACAAAACTTATTTGAGTTAAGGACCTGAGTAATGTCACATCAATCTTCTAGTCTAGCCTATATTTCCCTAGCTTGACTGTGAGACATTATCAAAAAGTGTACTAAAGCTGAGACAGATCACATCTACTGCTTCCCCCGTCCAAAAAGCTTGTTACCCATGCACAGAAGGATATTAGGTTGTTTTGACGTTTGTTCTTGACAAATCCATGTTCGCTGATATGTATCACCTTATAATCTACTACAGGAGTGGCCAGCCCATTAAACAAAGAGAGCCAAAACAGCAGCAGAAGAAATGCGAAGAGCTGCACCAGAATTGTTGAGCAAAAAAAAAAGGAAGAGCTTTCCACCAGCCAGAGTTGTGGAGGGGGGGGGGGAAAAAACCACGGGTTAGGCTTTTTGGCCACCTCGGGTGCCAGACAGCTTCCCTACACCCGCTAAGCACAGAGAGCCAGGGGCCATTTGTAGGGGCACGGGAGAGGCTTCGTGAGCCGCAATTTCAGGGGTGAAGAGCCACATGCGGCTCATGAGCTGCAGGTTGTCCACCCCTGACCTACTAGTTCAAAGGTCCCTATAGGAGGCTATAAAGGAATGTCCATGGGTGCAGCCGTGCCTGAGCCAGTCCCCACAGGGAGTGGAGAGAGAGTACTGCCTGCTCTGCTGCACTCCCAGCTCTACTCTGCCCCTGTCCCAGCCAAGGCTCCAGTTCCTGGTCCCCAACCACTGGCCAGCTGCAGCTCTGCAACCAGTCCCGATGCTGGCCCCGGCCTCAAGCGCTGGTCATGGCTCTATTCCTGTTTATTTCCTATATTTCTTGCATTAATATTTCCCCCCCCCAGACGCCAACCCTTCACCCAGATCTCCATGTTCTGAGCTGACCTTTTGAGGTTTTGCTTCCTGCCTGCATCAAATCTAGTTTAAAAACCATCTCACTAGGTTAGCCCGTCAATATCTTGAAGACATCTTTCTCCTTCGTTGACATCTCTATTGAGCATTTCTTCTTAGAACATCCCATGTTTGAAGATACTAAAGCCACCCTGGAGACACCATCTACACAGCCATGCATTCACCTCCACCATGTATTTGTCTCTGCCTGGGCCCTTATCTTGACTGGTTGGACTGATGGGAGCACCACCAATCATATGATCCCTTCAAACCTTAAAATATGTAAATCTACAAGCTCATTTTCATTTGGCATTCTAAAATTTTGGAGAGGCTTCAGGAAAGCAAGAGGCTTCAATGTAAAGGTAGCCCCTACCAGCACTGCAGCCCAAACTTTCCACAGGCTGCTTTAGAACCACAGGGTTGGAAGGGACCTCAGGAGGTCATCAAGTCCAACCCACTGCCTAAAGCAGGACCAACCCCAAATTAATCATCCCAGCCAGGGCTTTGTCAAGCTGGGACTTAAAAACCTCTAGGGATGGAGATTCCACATATTGAACACAAGTGCAGACAAGGGGAGCCCTGTGGATGTTGAGGAATTCATTGCAATTGTACTTTCAATGGCTGAGCATGGAACTGAGCTGATCTCTGGCTCTGGTATAGCAAAACAAAAGGGGCAAGTAACTTCTCAAACTTAAATTTTAAAAACATTTTATAATATACAAATAAAGTATGACCAAATAGAAACCAACTCTGCTACTCATTCCGTTTTTATTTGCTATTGGGGAGTGGACACTGGGGATGTACTGGTCTAGGAATCAAGAAACCTCATTTATATTCTAAGCTCTGCCATTGACCCTCTGAGTAACACAGATGAGTCACTTCCCCTCTCTGGACTTCTGTTTCACATCAACCTTTTTTAAATTAACTGCCTAAACACATTGCTAATGCTGAATTAAGGCTACCCAATGCAACTATATGCCCTCCCAGAAGGCAGAGAGTAGTTAAGCAACCAGGAAATTCATAGTTTAAGTGCATTCCCTTCAAACCTTAACCCTGCCCTCCTTGAGCAATGATGTAACAGACTCACTACATTATCATATTAAAGAGTGTAGAACACTGCATGAAAGAGCATACTTCTCTTAGCTATGGTAACACTTGGGTTTAGGAAGCTACCTTTCGCTATAAACTAGAGTCTACTCCACACAAACCACCCTAATCTTACAAAATTTTCTTGCAGATTCTGAGACATTTCCTTCACTTACCCCCTCATTAGGGTCATGTCTCTCAATCTCCACA
The DNA here is from genome assembly GCA_032595735.1 of Pelochelys cantorii. Lineage (NCBI taxonomy): Eukaryota > Metazoa > Chordata > Testudines > Trionychidae > Pelochelys > Pelochelys cantorii. The sequence goes on along the minus strand of CM064342.1, from coordinate 11,437,042 downwards.
GAAGGAGGTGCTTTTGCCAACACAACCCACAGAACTCAAGGCTCAAATGAGACCTCATTTACACAAGCACCTCTTCTTTTATCACAGCAACAGTTCTACCAGCTGCTCCAACTAATTCATCCACCTCTAAAAATATAGTGACAACAAACAGTACAATACAGGTCGTCCCCAACTTACGAACGAGTTATGTTCCAAACACTTGGACATAACTCGATCTGTTTGTAAGTCGGACCCCATTCATTTAAATGTGACTGTGCTGTTCGTAAGCGCGGATCGCGTTCGTAACTTGGGGACCGGCTTAATGGGAGGTTGGTCGTAAATACGAACAGTTGTAAGTCAATACGTTCGTAAGTTGAGGACGACCTGTAAACACAACTGAAGTGCAGGTTCTTACATGCTGGAGCTCGAATAATGGAACATACTTTTAGTGCTTCCTCATGCCCACTTATTGCACTACCCTCCTTACCATACTATTGCCAGCTACAGAGAAAAAAATTAAGATTTTGTTGCAAAGATGGTAAATATTTTAACTTTGTATTTCCTGGTTGTGATGTAGCCTTCCCTGGGTTTTATTAAAATGTGCTTATGGATATGAATATGCATAACTAGAAAATGCTTTATGCAAAATAATTCTTGTAAGGTATCATTTGAAAAGTTATAATCTGCTGAATGTGTATATTCTAGTGCAGTGGCTCCCAACCTTTTCAAGCATAGGGACCCCTTTTCAATCTATTAACATTTTATGGACACCCCGCCCCCCCACCAAACAATGTAGCTGTGCATGCAGCCTGCATGTACCTCAGTCCATGCTGCTTCCCGAGTGGCGTCCCTCAGCCTGCTCTGGAAGCAATGTGAGCTGAAGGATGAGCTGGCTGCCAGCACTGAGCCTCTCAATTCCCAGCCATGGGAGCTGAGAGGCTCAGCACCGGCAGCTAACACATCCCTCAGGTTACGTTGCTTCCCGTGGCTCAGGAACAGCGCAGGCTAAAGAAAGTGCTGGCTGCGAGATGCACCCACGGTCGCCACACCGTCACAGGACCTAACCACATTAGCTACACCATCAAAGGCTCATTCGCCTGCACATCTACCAATGTAGTATATGCCATCATGCGCCAGCAATGCCCCTCTACCATATACATTGGCCAGGGCCGGCTCAAGCCATTCCTGTGCCCCAGGCAGCGGGCGCGCGATGCATGTGTGGCTCCGCCCCCGGGAGCATGGCACATGTGTGGCCCTGCCCCCAGCGCACTGGGCACCTTACAGCTGCAATCGGGTGTGCGGCGCCTGATTGCAGCTCTAAGGGGCGCCGCACGGCCCCCAGCCCCGGGCACATGGTGCCCCTTACAGCTGCCATCAGGCGCCCCCATAGGTTGGCGCCCCGGGCAGCTGCCCGGCTAGCCCCTCCCTTAATCCGGCCCTGATATTGGCCAAACTGGACAGTCCCTACGTAAAAGAATAAACGGACACAAATCAGATATCAGGAATGGTAACATACAAAAACCTGTAGGAGAACACTTCAATCTCCCTGGACACATAGTAGCAGATCGAAAAGTAACCATCCTGCAACAAAAAAACTTCAAAAACAGACTTCAAAGAGAAACTGCAAAGCTACAATTCACTTGCAAATTTGACACTATCAATTTAGGATTAAACAAACACTGCGAATGGCTAGCCAACTACAAAAGCAGTTTCTCCTCTCTTTGTGTTCACACCTCCACATCAGCTGCTAGAAGTGGGCCACATCCTCCCTGAGGGTATGTCTACACAGCAAAGTTATTTTGAAATAACAGCCATTATTTCGAAATAACTTTACTAGCATCTACACAGCCAAAATGCTATTTCGAAATTAAATTGAAATAGCAGAGTGCTTATTTAGAATTTGGTAAACCTCATTCCACGAGGAATAACACCAAATTCGAAATAGCTATTTCGAAATAAGTGCTGTGTAGACACTTATATCGAAATAGGGGGCCCTGGTGGCCATTCCAGCCTCAACCAAGAATACTTCTCTCCCTCCCCGGAGGCCTTAAAGGGTAGACTCTGGCCACAGTGCCTATGCCAGCTCCAAGCCTGCCATCCCAGAGCAGTCACTGCCCCTGACCCAGTGGCCCCAAAACGTAAGCCAGCAAGCTGCTGGCAGCCAGCCCTCCACCACTCCCCAGGAGCAGTCTGCCAGCTCCCAGGAGCCTGCCAGGGCCCGGAGAAGGTGGGCGCCTTCCTGGTCCAGGGAGGAGATCATGGACCTTGTTCAGGTTTGGCGGGGATGCCTCCAACATCCATGATCTTTGCACTAGATGGAGGAACGCACCATCTATGGAAGGATAGCTGCCAGCCTGGCCACCAAAGGCCACATGCAAACCCAAGAGCAGGTTCGCATGAAAATCAAGTTGGTCTGGCAAGACCCCCAAACCGGAGCCCTGAGTTTCCCCTCCCCCTTCTTCCCCTTGCTTCCCCCTTTCAGCTCCCAGGTTTCTCCCTCCCCTCTCCCACCCTGTCTCTTCCCCTCTCCTGCCTCCTTTCCTCAGTCTCACCAGAGTTTCATTCCCCTGCCCCTCAGTTTTGTTAAATAAAGAGTTTGTGTTCATGAAAATACATGTATTTTATTTGACATCAGGAAGGGGGGCTAGGGAGGGGTAAGTGGAAGGACATGAGGGAGGAATGAGGCACAAGCCCCCAGTGGGGCAGACCAGGGAGGCTCTTAGTGCTCCTCAGGGTGGAAGCTCTCCCGCAGGGCCTCCTGGATACTGACAGCCCCCCAATGGACCTCCCCGATGGCAGCCTGCAGAAAGTGCAGCCAGGCTCACAGCAACACGTCCTCGAGAAGCACCAGAGTGCCCAGGGGCAACTCTGGCTCCATGCTACAGAGTGCTGTGGTATCCCAAGTGAGAGAAACCAGAGCACGCAGAGACAAAATGCTTTACTGTCCCTCATTGAGGTAGGCAAGCAAGCAGGAAAAGCTGAGAATCAGCTGTCCGGGAGGGGTGGGGGGTGTCCCTTTAAGCACAGGCCTCAGATAGCCTCAGGCAGCAGCCACACAAAGTAACTCCTGACCTGATGCCCTGCTGGACCTGGCTCTGGCTGGTCTTAAATGCGATTCAGCGTCCACTCAGTGTGGACGCGCTATTTTGAAATAGCAAAATGCTATTTAGAAATGCATTTTGTGTGTATAAGCTATTTTGAAATAAGCTATTTTGAAATAACGCTGTAGTGTAGACATACCCTGACTGAACTGACTTCGTTATCACTGGCCTTTCTCTTGATTGGTACCCCTTTCTTTTCACGTGCCTGTGTATTTATACCTGCCTCTGGAATTTCCACTACATGCATCTGATGAAGTGGGTCTTTGCCCACAAAATCTTATGCTCCAATAAATCTGTTAGTCTATTAGGTGCCACAGGACTTCTCGTTGTTTAGGGTACTCATGAATTTGGTGGAGCACAGCACTTACTTTCCAGGGCCAGAGACATAGGTAGTACCTGTCACTGAACCAAAAGCCATGGCTTTGGCTGAGAATCTCATCATGACCATTGAGGCATCAGGAACAAAAACTGTTGCTAGGGTCTCTTTCTTTAAATATAGAGCCAAAGTCAGGGTTAGCTCAATCTCTACCCTTCATGAAACAAGTAGCTGGTAGGGAGATAAGGAGGTCTCAAAACCTTTTTTATTAATAACTGTGATGAATGGGAGAAGAACTGCCTATAAAGGGTTAAACGGAGAGAATCATAGAATCAGGGAATCTGTGACCTTGGGGAGTTTTTAAAACAGAAGCCTCTAGAGGCAGGATATTTTTAAGGTCTTTTACGGGCCAGCACCTTCTGCACTTGAAGTGCCAGAGTGGGGAACAGTCTTGACAATGGCTTTCATTTTTCTGTCTTTCTGAGAACTCCTTAGGCTACAACTTCCTGGATTCTATAGAAATCTTGCCCTTGTCTGGCCTCTCCCATTAATCTCTGATTACTACTGTCAAGGATGAGTGTAAGGGAATTGTGGCCTTAGGGAAGGATTTTGAGGAGAATAATTTGCTCAGGTACCCTGTTACACCTAGGTGATGAAGAAGAGCCTGCAGGGAGGCACTACAGCTGAAGGTCTGGAACACGTGGCTTAAAAAAAAAAAAAAAAACACACAAAAAACACCTTACTGTTCCCCCCCGATTTTGACCAAAAAGTCCCCCCTCGGGTAAATATGAAGACATGAGCTGTAAAAACTGCCACCCACATGCTGACAAAGAGACAGAGAAAAGTAAGAGCTGAGAGGGCATGGCCAGACCATGCAGCTCCTTTGTGACTTGCAGAGAAAGAGCAGCTGAGATATCAAGAATGGTGAGAGATGCTGGGATGCAGAAACAGCAACATGGATAAACAGGTGATTTAAAATACAGTTTTTACTACAGATTTTAATCAATTTCCTGTGGCTTCAGAGTCTAGAGATCAACATGTGGAATTTTCATATATTAAAGAGGTCAAAAAACAAGATGTCTTCAAAGAGCTCAAATTTAACCGATACATACATTATTCCTAACTCATGTTCCTTTGATGTAATATAAACAGACCACACAGACAAAAATGATTTTTAAATGTCAGTTAATATTTATTAGATATACAAATCTGAAACCATTCTTACAATTACAGGGAAAAACTTCATTTGGCGACACAATTTTATCAAAAAGTTATATAGCTTATTTAAAAATAACATTATTTTCTGAACAATTATAGCAAAATATCATTCGTAGGCACAATTATCAGGCATAGATGATACAATCAGATCTCCCCACAACACTGAACAAGACAAACACAATCATTCTGTACCAGTAGTGAAGTATCAACCCAATACAGGAACCAAATTCACCGGGACAATGGAACATGAGCTCCCAATATGATGCGGTGGCTAAGTGGGTTAAGATACTCCCTTGATGTATAAACAGGGAAATACTGAATATGAAAAGGAGATGGCTTGTTCAGGACAGTGGTTGGAAACTGTCCAGTTGTGGTGTCCACACTTTAAAAATGATGATAAATTTGGGAGAGCTGAGAAAAGAGCTGCAAGACTGAGCTGAGATTTAGAAAACCTGCTTTATAGAAAGGGGTAAAGAAGCTCAATCTATTCAGTTTATTCAAGGAAAGGCTGAGAGGTGATGATCACAGTCTATAGGTACCTACAAAGGAACAAGATTTCTGGTAACAGAGATGTTTACAGTCTGAAAAAAAGGAAGAATGAGATCCAAAGACTGAGATCCGAAGTGGATAAATACAGACTGGAAATAATCTACTTACCTAGGTGTTTATATGTCTTTCTCTGACAGTGTCTGAGCACCTCAGACTCATTAATGAAAAAAAAATTTAAAACCAACCATGGTCCTGTAGCACCGTAGAGACTAACAAAATATATAAACAGTATCATGAGCTTTCGTGGGCACAACCCACTTCTTCAGATGACAAATACGGAGCAAGGAGCACAGAGTTTTCTGTTTTATATTTCAAACTCTGGGCCCCTTTACTCCATATTTGTCATCTGAAGAAGTGAGTTGTACCACAAAAGCTCATGATACTATTTATACATTTTTATTAGTCTAAGGTGCTACAGGACCATTGTTGTTTTTTAAGTTTTTTTAGTTACAGACTAACACAGCTAACCCTCTGCAACTCATTAATGAAGTTAATCTTCATAAGCCCCTGCCCTCTTAGGAGGGTCTTATCCTTTTTCACAGATGGGGAACTGAGGCACAGCACAGAATAAGGACTGATTTACATAGGAAAGTTACACTTGCTTGTCGCAGATGGGTAGACCTGTAACTTTAAAAGCAACAAGTACTCCTGTGGCACTGAGAGACTAACAAAAATATATACTATTGTGAGCTTGTGGGGATAAAACCCACTTCATCAGATGAGCAAATGAGCTCATCTGATGAAGCTGGCGTGACCCACACAAATTCATGATACTATATATTTTTGTTAGTCTCCAAGGGAGCATCTACAAAATAAGCTATGCAAATTGCATAGCTTATTTCGAGTTAATTTCAGAATAGCTTATTTTGCAATTAAATTTCAAAATAAGCCACTATTTCAAAACATCCCTTAATCCCCGCGGAACAAGGTTTACAGGGACGTTGGAATAGCAAGCCTGTTATATTTCAGAATAACAGACTTGTTTCCAAGACGTGGAATAGCTATTTCGGAAGTATCGCCGAAATAGCGCTGCAGTATAGACGTACCCCAAGGTGCCACAGGACTACTAGTTATTTTCTTGCTTATAATGAGGAGTTTAAACAAGTTTAGCTAATACTACGGCCTAGTCTAGATTATCACAGTGGTTCCTACTGGCTTTACAATCTATATTTGTAGATTTGTAGCTGACTGAGTCTGATTTTCCCTTAATTACAGGAGGGATAGCTCAGTGGTTTGAGCATTGGCCTGCTAAACCCAGGGTTGAGAGCTCAGTCCTTAAGAGGGCCATCTAGGGATCTGGGGCAAGTCTATCAATGATGGTACTTGGTCCTGCTATGAGGGCAGGGGACTGGACTTGATGACTTCTCAAGGTCCCTTCCAGCTCTATGAGATAAGTATATCGCCATATATTTTATTTAATCATGGCATCAGCATAGATTAATGGAATCTTCAGGTAGCCCTAGTCTATGGCAGCTGGTTATGGTCCCAACCATAGACTTGAGGGAAGGTGTAGCTAGACAAAGTATACCAGTCAGGCCCCCTCCCTGCCCTGACAAATGCTCTGTACAGAAGGCTGAAGGAGAAAGGTAGTGTAAGGAACTGGTTATGCTGGCTCTGCAACCATTGGCGATTGTTCTCCTAATGTAGGACTCTCTGGTGTGAGATCCAGTACCAGGTCAAAGCAACAAATCTAGTGCACTTAATACAAAGCTACAGCAAGGAGACACTTAACAGTTACATCAATGAGTGAGTGGCAAATGTTTCCACGACAGACCACTGTAGCACTGTTGCTGAAAATCCTCATATCAAGGTTTGAGGATGGATCACTGATAACAGGAGTTTGCCACGCTGCAGGGTCCAAGACAAAGAGTGCATCTACACAGCCTGCAGAAGAGAAACTCCCAGTCTGGGCAGACAAATTTGGGTTTGTGGGGCTGAAGAGACAGCACTTTGACGTTGTAGCTCAGGGCTCTGAAGCCTTGTGAGGCAAGTGAACATCAATGCCTGAGCTCTTGCCCAACCTGCAATCTCAAAGTGTTGTCTACACACCTATTTTTAGTATGAACCCCACAAACCCAAATCTGCTTTCCCAGGCTGGGAGATGCTTCTGCAGTCTGGGTAGGCATATCCAAAGTGACCTTGAGGAGGTTCCTTTTAGGCCAATTGATTCTATGAATCACGCTTCACACTGAATCAAGATGGATCTCAGTCTGATTTTTTTTTTATTACACGCAATGTTGCATTTCTACCATATCTGATCTGAAGACTTGGAAAAAGCATTTTCACAGCATCGCACAGGTCTGCAAAATCTTTGTTCACAGGGATCTCCTACAGGGAGAAATCATCACAGATCAGTGTACAGTAGGATATATCTTATCTCAGAAGGTAAGTATCACAACACATTCTTGCTCTCAGGCATCCATATAAACTAATGTAAACTCTGACAAAGCTCTTACAATTCAATGCCCTGAGCCATTGACCAGTTCAGTAAGTGACAGTACCACAGGACCACTGGTGGGGATAAAATAAAACATGAAACAAACTAGCTCCAATTATTAGCGAAAGAATGAGAAACAAGCAAACAAGAAGATGAAGAAAGGATGTCAAAAAGCAGCTGACAGATCAAGAAAGGAGGCCATGAGACTCCAAGCAAGCAATTTACAACTCTCTGTTGAGGGCTGTCTCTCTAGAATAATCAGAGCACAAAATGTCTAGAATGGATAAAGCACAGAATAAGGGCAAGGTAGAAAATGCAATAGGCAATCTGAGTTTTGTGACTGCCTAAGCGTTTACAAAAAGTCTGAGAAGGAAGGCAGGAAAGTGCTGGAACAGAGAGCAGGATCAAGAGAAGGGTTTGTAAGAATACAGGGAATAACAACTGAAAGGGGGTATTGGGAGAAGCAGACAGACATGGGTTTGTAAGTGCAGGCAGATCTTTCATGGATAGTCATAGATCTCTCTGGCTGAAGAAGATGATTGTTCTAGTCTCAGTCAGAATGCAACTGTTGCTCTATTATTAATGATCAAGTTTTACAATAACAACAGCAGCCTTTATCACGTGAAGAGGGCTATCAGTTTCTGGCAAACAAACATTAAATAGAAGGAGACCCTCTGTTAAAGCCAGCTGGAAGTTTATAATATAACTGTTATAAACTTCAGAGGGGAGGGATACCTCAGTGGTTTGAGCATGGGCCTGCTAAACCCAGGGTTGTGAATTCAGTCCTTGAGTGGGAACCATTTAGGGATCTGGGGAAAAATCTGTCAGGGATGGTACTCAGTTCTGCTGTGAGGGCAGGGGATTGGACTCAATGACCTCTCAAGGTCCCTTCCAGCTCTATGAGATAGGTATATCTCCATATATTTAACTACATAAATCAGTTAGCTTATTTATGGCTGCAACAGAATCTGAAGCTCAGTCACAATAGGTCTGACTACAAATATTTGGTCTTTGTTCAACATGCTATTCTGCCATGGAACTATGTTTTTGTTTTGGGGGTTTTTTTGGTGGACACCATTACTCTGAATGTTCTGATTTGAGGCCTTCATAAACCACCCTCTGTCTTCAGTAACACATACCTTTGGGATTTCATTTGCCTGTATTTTGAAGGTGCAAAAATCAGAAAAAAAGAGAAAGGTGCCACAGCATCTGTTTCCAATCTATGTCTGTTTGATTTGATAATAACTTATGGATTTTTGTACAGTAAAGTACTGCAATTCTTTTATATACTAACAAAGTCTTTATTTTGTGTACAAAGAGACACACACTTCTTTGTCCTTCAATTGGACCTAATGGGTGAAGGGAAAATTGATTCAATAATGGAATGAGTGTAAGCTTTGAACTCTACTTTTTATCCTGACTTTACTAATATAAATAAGGTATCTAAGGAAAAAGACTCTCAACCTAAGGAACAAATAAAAGTATGTTATAAACAAAATTTGGTGAGTTTTAAAATAGACAATATGATGACACAATGAAGGATATTCTTAACTCATTAAGAACTGTCAGTGTCATAGCTGCTAGTAATAATGATGGAATAAGAAACTCTTTTTACTCATCAATCAGATAAACTGAGGATCATTAAAGAAATTCCATCAGTAATTGGGAAAACAGAAGAGATAGCAAAATTAATTGTGGCAAAATACTTTTCTCTCCAGAGTTTCATCTCACACCCGAAAAAAGGAAAGACGGTTGGAAAGTTAGTTTGGGAAGAAACAGTTAGCATTCCCCCAGGTACAAAGGAAGGGACCAAATTACTTTCTCGTCACTTTCTACAGGGAATGGTAAAGTATGTCTTCTTTCTGTATAGGGCTGCATTAATTTTTAATTAATGATTAATTAATGGCTCTCTAAACAGCCATGTTAAAAAGGCAGTGAGAGAGAAAAGGGCAGCTTTTAAAAAGTGGAAGTCAAATCCTAGTGAGGAAAATAGAAAGGAACATAAACACTCCCAAATTAAGTGTCATAATGTAGTAAGAAAAGCCAAAAAAGAGTTTGAGGAACAGCTAGCCAAAAATTCAAAAAATGATAGTAAAATGTTTTTTAAATACATTAGAAGCAGGAAGCCCGCTAAAAAAGCAGTGGGGCCCTTGGATGATAAAGATATAAAAGGAGCGATCAAGGAAGACAGTGCCATTGCGGAGCGATTAAATGATTTCTTTGCTTCAGTCTTCACGGCTGAGGATGTTACAGAGGTTCCTAAATCTGAGCCAGCCTTTTTAGGTGACAAATCTGAGGAACTCACTCAGATTGAAGTGACATTAGAGGAGGTTATGGAATTAATTGATAAGCTGAATAGTAACAAGTCTCCAGGACCAGACGGCATTCACCCAAGGGTTCTGAAAGAACTCAAATGTGAAATTGCGGAGTTATTAACAGTGGTTTGTAACCTATCCTTTAAATCCACTTTGGTACCAAATGACTGGAAGATGGCCAATATAACACCAATATTTAAAAAAGGCTCTAGAGGAGATCCTGGCAATTATAGACCGATAAGTTTAACATCAGTACCAGGCAAATTAGTAGAAACACTAGTAAAGAGTAAAATTGCAAGGCACATAGAAGAGCACGAATTGTTGGGCAAAAGTCAGCATGGTTTCTGCAGAGGGAAGTCGTGTCTAACTAATCTGTTAGAATTCTTTGAAGGGGTTAATAAACATGCGGACAAGGGGCACCCAGTGGATATAATATACCTAGATTTCCAGAAAGCCTTTGACACGGTCCCACACCAAAGGCTTTTACGTAAATTAGGTGGTCATGGGATAGGAGGAAAGGTCCTTTCATGGATCAAGAATTGGTTAAAAGACAGAAAACAAAGGGTGGGAATAAATGGTAAATTTTCACAATGGAGGAGGGTAACTAGTGGTGTTCCCCAGGGGTCAGTACTGGGACCGATCCTGTTCAACTTGTTCATCAATGATCTAGAAAATGAGGTAAGCAGTGAGGTGGCCAAGTTTGCAGATGACACAAAGTTGTTCAGGACAGTCAAAAGCAAAAGGGATTGTGAAGAACTACAAAAAGATCTCAGCAAACTGAGTGATTGGGCAGCAAAATGGCAAATGAAATTTAATGTGGGTAAGTGTAAGGTAATGAATGCATGTTGGAAAAAATAACCCAAATTACACGTACTACATGATGGGGTCAAATTTAGCTACGACAGATCAGGAAAGGGATCTTGGAGTTATAGTGGATAGTAATATGAAGACATCCACGCAGTGTGCAGCGGCAGTTAGTAAGGCAAATAGGATGTTAGGAATTATTAAAAAAGGGATAGATAATAAGACAAAAGATATCATACTTCCCCTATATAAAACTATGGTACGCCCACATCTCGAGTACTGCGTGCAGATGTGGTCTCCTCACCTCAAAAAAGATATATTGGCATTAGAAAAGGTTCAGAAAAGGGCGACTAAGATGATTAGGGGCTTGGAAAGGGTCCCATATGGGGAGAGGCTAGAGAGACTGGGACTTTTCAGTTTGGAAAAAAGGCGATTGAGGGGCGATATGATAGAGGTATATAAAATCATGAATGGTGTGGAGAAAGTGATTATAGAAAAATTATTTACCTTTTCCCATAATACAAGAACTAGGGGACACCAAATGAAATTGATGGGTAGTAGGTTCAAAACTAATAAAAGGAAATTTTTCTTCACACAGCGCACAGTCAACCTGTGGAACTCCTTGCCCGAGGAGGCTGTGAAGGCCAGGACTCTATTAGGGTTTAAAAAAGAGCTTGATAAATTTTTGCAGGTTAGGTCCATAAATGGCTATTAGCCAGGGATAAAGTATGGTGCCCTAGCCTTCATAACAAGGGCAGGAGATGGATGGCAGGAGATAAATCACTTGATCATTGTCTTCTGTTCTCCTTCTCTGGGGCACCTGGCATTAGCCACCGTCGGCAGATGGGATGCTGGGCTCGATGGACCTTTGGTCTGACCCAGTATGGCCATTCTTATGTTCTTATGTTCTTATGATGTTTGATTAAATAACTCCATTTGAGCCTGTTATCTGACAATATCAAATCGTTATTAAATTCACATATTCAACAGACTGTACACACTTCCCATCTAGAAAGCACATTCAAATCAACACTATGCTTTGCAAATAGTCTCCAAAGGCACCCTGTGAATCTCGCAGCACATAGTACCAGTGGACTCTTTTAGCCTTAGGTCAGCATATAATGCTGCCCTGGTCACTTGTGCCTGGAAGTTGTTACGAGTGGTCACAACTGGCATGGACTGGGTGCCAAAACTTAGAGAGGCTTTGCGTGGAACGGACGATCTCACCTAGCTGCAGGGGTGAGGCACATGAACAGGGTATTGTGTGGAAGCTTCCACCTGCACTGCCCATGCCATACTTGTGGGCAAAGGCCTGCCTTCCTCAGAGCTGTCAGTCTGGCACCTTTCACCAGTGGGAAAATGTATTTTCAGGAAGAGTTGGGTTCCATCTAATGAAGAGTGGGAAGACATGTTCACAGGCAGGCTTGCTAACCTAGTGAGAAGACCTTTAAACTAGGTTCTCCGAGGGATGACGACCTAATCCCTGCTGTAAGTGGGGAAGTGGTATACCGGCAGAAATACAAAGAGGAGGGTGGAACAGGAGAAGCCCTCTTGATTCATACAGCGAGAGTAGGGCAATTGGTTAGTTATCTTAGGTGCCTGTATGCAAACACAAGAAGTAGGGTTGCCAGATGGTTTCAACAAAAATACCGAACTTCCCCCTCCCCCAAAAAAAAGGGAGAGGGGGAGACCAAAGTTGCTGAGCAAAAGAAAAAAACAGACCCCAAGAGTTAAGGAAAATAAATAAATAAATAAAACAAAACAAAACAGCATGGCTCCTTTAATTGAGTGCAGAGTCAGAATAGGGATAGGAAGAGAAAAGGTTCAGCACTAAGACACAGGGAAAGCATTGCTTCCCCTTGCTCAGGTCTTTAGGTTTTTTGCCGGCGGTCATCTTGTTTTCTTGGTCAAGCCAAAAGGGAGCTTCCCTGAGGAACCAGGTAAGCTGGGGGTCCAGGGACCTGGGAGGCGGAGGGGGCAGTTGCTGAGTGTGTCGTAGGGTTGCCAGATGTCCGGTATTTTCGCCTCCTGGGAGGGGAAAAAAAAACCACAGAAAATACTGGACATTTTAGGTGTCTGGTATTTTCTGAATTTTACCACCGGACAGGAGGCAAAAATACCGGACTGTCCAGGTCAATACCGGACACCTGGCAACCCTAACAAGAAGCCTGGGAAACAAACAGGAAGAATTGGAAATCCTGGCACAGTGATGGAACTCTAATATAACTGGAATAATAGAGACTTGGTGAGGTAACTCACAAGACTGAAGCAGTATCATGGAAGGATATAAACTGTTCAGGGAGGACAGGCAGTGGAGAAAAGGTATAAGAGTTGCACACAGTAGTAGAAACTAGAGAAAAGCCTAGTGAGAGTCTCTGGGTTAAGATTAGAGGCGAGAGCAACAAGATGATGTTGTGATGGGCATCTGCCATAGAACACCAGACCAGGAAGATGAGCTAGACAAGGCATTCTTTGGAAAACTAACAGAAGCTTCTGGATCACAAGCCCTGGGACCAGTGTTCTCTCTCAGCTACAGGGCAGCCCAGCTTCACAGGTGATTAATCAGACCCACCCAGTCAGAGGCTCAGGGCTCTCTGCATGGAGCTGACTGACTGGGCAGGGCTGATTAGTCACCTGTGAAGCGCTGCAGCTGAGCAGTTTAGAGGTAACACTGCCTGGGACTTCATCACTCTGAAATCTGCCAGGAGAGCAATACAGCAATGCACAGACAATCCAGAAAGTTGTTTGAGAGTGTTGAGACAGCTTCCTGGAGCCAGTGCCATAGGAACCAACAAGAGGCCATCCTCCTCTTGACTTGCTGCTCACAAACAGGCAAAAATTGAATGGGGAACTAGGGATGTTAGATAGTGTGCAACTAAACTGTTGTGTAACCTGTAAAATTTGATGAGGTTACACAACTATTTGATAGTCCCTGGGGGAGGGGCCAGCAGCCAGTGCGCTCCGGGCCCCATTCCCATGGAGCCCCCTGCCACCCCATGCTGCTACCTCTGTATCAGAGGAAGCAGTGCAGGGTGGCAGGCGGGTGCTGGTCCACAAGGTGAGCCAGTTTAAAAAGTGAGTAAAAACTCCTGCTTTGCAGCAGCCTTCCCTGCCCTCCCTCCCCCAGGCAGGGGGGAGGGGGAGCTGGTACTTGAGGGGAGGCAGCAAGGGCAGTGACAGGCAGCTCCACAGAGGCAGCAGGTGCAGAGAGCCTGCTTAAAAGCCAATTCCCCATGCATATCAGCTCCCACCTGCTCTCCCACACTGCTGCCTCTGATAGAGAGACAGAACCACAGGGGGAGGCGGCTTCATGAGAAACCATGCCCACACCCAGACAGCTGGCTTGAAAGGTGGCTGCTCACTAGCACCAGCTTCCACCTAGCTCCTACCCCCCGCTGCCTTTCATACAGAGGCAGCAAAGGGGGAGAGTATGTGTAGTTGTAGTGGTCAATTGCGGAAGAACTTTGTACATGCTAGTTTAGGGGTGGTGAGGCCTGCATTCTTTCCCCCCTTTCCCTACATGTGATGAGCCAGAAGCAAGTCTTTGGGAACATACGTCATTTAAGATAAGCATTGTTGCCAGTATAACAAGAACAAGTATAAGATAAGGCTAAAAGGGCAAGAACACAAAAACAGTTCTGTTTACCCTAATGTACTGATCACGTAAACAGGGCCAAAGAACAGGTAGATCCAGAACAGAACCAGATCGATAACTAACAGCTAAGCTCTACATCAGCATGTAATGAGTAACCCCTGGAAATTTCCAAACTGCCAAACAAGGCAGGAAAACTGTATTTAAGGCTGCCTCAGAGCCTAGCAAATCGGACTTCACCGAAGGGCTTTGGGTACCGGTGCCTCGGAAGCTGACACAACCTCCCACTTCGTCCGCAGCTTACCCGGGGTCCCAGGCTTGCAGGAAGGGATGTAAGATATGCCGCTTCTGTGTTATATTGTTCTTCCATTCATGGGGCACAGCTGTTAGCTGTCAGGAAATAAACTAATTGTGTTTGACAGATACCTGTGTAGCATATTTTGTACCTTGAGAGCCCAGTGTTGGACCTGAGACTTACTCTGGCTGGCTACAGTAGTCAACAAGATTACCTAATAAGCCCAGGCTTATCAAGTCAATCATGTAATCGTCTATGCGTTGACATCCCTATGGTGAAGCAGAAGTAGGCGGCAACCTGGTCAGCACTGACCATGAGATAGTTGAGTTCGGTAACTTGACAAAAGAATGAAAGGAGGGAAGCAAAATACAGACCCTGGACTTCAGGAAAGAAGACTTTTGACTCCCTCAGTGAACTGATGGGCAGGATTCCTTGGGAGGCAAATATGAGGGGGAAAGGAGTCCAGGAGAGCTGGCTATATTTTAAAGAAGCTTAATTGAGGGTGCAGAAACAAACCATCGGAATGTGTAGAAGGAATAGCAAATATGGCAGGCAGAATGCTTGGCTTAAACAAAGAAATCTTTGCTGAACTTAAACATAAAGAGAAAAGATACAAAAAGTGGAGAGTTGGACAGATGACTAGGGAGGAATATAAAAATATTGCTTGAGCATCCAGGAGTGTAAACATGAAGGCCAAAGCACAACTGGAGTTGCAGCTAGCAAGGGAAGTGAAGGAGAACAAGAAGGGTTTCTACAGGTATGTTAGCAACAAGGAGGTCAGGAAAAGTGTGCAACCCCTACTGAATGGGGAAGGCAGCCAAGTGACAGATGACGTGGAAAAAGCTGAAGTATTCAATTTTTATTTATTTATTTTTGACTTGGTCTTCAGACAAGGTCAGCTCCCAGACTGCTGTACAGAATGGGCAGCCCAGTATGGGAAGAAGGGGAGCAGACCTCAAAAGTGAAAGAATAGGGTAAGGACTACTTATAAAATCTGAACATGTGCAAGTCCACAAGGCTGGATCCAAAGCATCTGGGATGCAAAGAGAGCTGGCTGATGTGATTGCAGAGTTATTGGCCATTATTCTTTGAAAACTTGTGATCAGGGGAGGTCTAAGATGATTGGAAAAAAGGCAAATGTAATGCCCATCTTTTAAAAAGGGAAGGAGGAAGATCTGGGGAAATACAGACCAGCCAGTCTCATCTCAGTCCCTAGAAAAATCATGGAATAGAGGTCCTCAGGGAATTCATTCTGAAACACTTGGAGGAGAGGAAGGTGTCCAGGAACAGTCAACATGGATTCAACAAGGGTGAGTTATGTCTGGTCAACCTAACTGCCTTCTATGATGAGACAAATGGCTCTGTGGACATGGGGAAAGCGGTGAATGTGATATACCTTGTCTTTAGCAAAGCTTTTCATGCCATCTCCCACAGTATACTTGCCAGCAAGTTAAAGAAGTATGGCTTGGATAAATGGTCTATAAGGTGGATAGGAAGCTGGATAGATAATCGGGCTCAACAATAGCTTGATGTCTAGTTGGCATCAAGTGGAGTGCCCAAGTGTCAGTTCTAGAGCTGGTTTTATTCAATATTTTCATTAATGAGCTGGATGATGGAATGAACTGCATCCTCAGCAAGTTCGTGGATGACACTAAGCTGGGGGAAAGAGATAGATATGCTGAAGTGTAGGGATACAGTCCAGAGTGGCCCACACAAATTGGAGGACTGGGCCAAAAGAAATTTGATGAGGTACAACAAAGACGAATGCAGAGGCCTACACTGAGGACGGAAGAATCCCAAGCACTGTTACAGGCTGGGGACCGACTGGCTAATTAGCAGTTCTGAAGAAAAGGACCTGGAGATTGGAGTAGACAAGAAGCTGGATATGAGTCAACTGTGTGCCCTTGTTTCCAGGAAGGTTAATAGCATATTGGGCTGCATTAGTAGTAGCACTGCCGACAGATCAAGGGAAGTGATTATTTTCCTCTATTCAGCCCTGGTGATGCCTCATCTAGGGATCTGAGGCACATGATTTATGAGAAGAGGCTAAGAGAACTGGGTTTATTTAGTCTGCAGAAGAGAAGAATAAAGGGGGATTTGATAGCAGCTTTGGTTAACTACCTGAAGGAGGGTTCCAAACGGGATGGAGCCAGGCCATTCTCAGTGGTGGCAGATAACATAACAAGAAGCAATGATCTCAAGTTGCAGTGGGGGAGGTCTAGGTTGGATATTAGAAAAAACTACTTTATTAGGAGGGTGGTGAAGCACTGAAATGGGTTGCCTAGAGAGTTGGTGAAATCTCATATTAGAGGTTTTTAAGGCAGGCTTGATAAAGCCCTGGATGGAATGATTTAGTTGGGGTTGGTCCTGCTTTGAGCAGAGGGTTGGACTAGCTGACCTCATGAGGTTAGTTCCAACCATAATTTTTTTAGAATCATAGATGATTATCTGAGTCTCAACGTCCTCTAGGTTTTTGCACTGAGGGTAACTTAGTTTTAATTGAAATGGAACACAAATCTTTATAAAACTACTTGGTTCTTCCCAGCTGAGATGGGACAGATTTTTTCATAAATTTCAGGATGTGCAATAGCTCAAATTCCTTCTAGGTTCTGCTGTTTTAGTAGAACAGTGAGACGGGGAATGCCTTATGCACTGTAACTAGACACCCATATCCTAGAGTGGAACACTCAAAATCAGCACATAGATACATGAACAGGTATTTATGTACCTTCATGCCAACATGAACATCCAAGAGTGATGTTTGCACATGTTTGTAGGTACCCATTGTATTAAGGTAAAGGCATAGCTAACACTGGCCTGTAATGACACTGTTATAATTCATGTTAATAGCATTATACTATTGACATTTCATACCAGTTTTCTTTGGAAGTATCAAACTTGTCTCAGCCCCCCAACTGTTTAACACTTACTGAGACGTCCAGGATTTCTATCACAGCACTGGAATTTGCTTGTATGGATTTGACAACCGCCAAGCAGCCTTCATTCTGCATGGGATTCCTGGCCATCTAAAAGCAGACACAGGAAACAAAGACAGGAAAAATCCAGATCGCATGTTCTTTCCACTAATATGCGTCTCTTTGATAACTGGAAGTCACACCTCAAACTGAAGCTCTGTCTTACAGAGGAAGATCATCCATCTCAAGTGACTTTAGGCACATGCCATGGGAATGGGACTAAAGCAAGAACTCACAGTAACAAGAATGGATGGTGATGATTATTTGAAAATCTCACATCTGCAAAGTTATTATAAAATAATCTTTTGGGAGATCATAAAGATGTGTCCAGGCCTTACTAAAGCAGCCACATGACCTTACTATGGTTATCTTGTCCTCCTCCACCATCCAGAACTCCACTTTTTCCTGGTGCTCCGCCTCTGCACCCTGTCTTTCAATAGGGGTTCCCACAAGGCTTCATCCTTGCCTTTCTTCCTTTTCTGGCTGACTTTACCTATGTGGATCTTGGTTACACATCCTTGATCCTGACCTCAACAACATATTTTATACTAGTACAAGATTATTTGCTGGATCCAGCTTCTGCTGGGCAGTGCAGAAAAGAGGTAAGCTGTCAGGGAGCTAGTTGTGGGTTCATAATTGTCTGCTTTGCCCTGGCCCCTGGAGACCACTATCATATACTAGCTGCCAATGGTCCCCAAAGGAAAACACACCCGCTGGGAATATCTAAAATGCAATACACCTTGTCATAGCCACTCTCCACCACTCCATGACCTTTTATATCAGATATGTGCAGCAAATGAGGCTGACATGTAAAGTGGTGACAGCAGAGGCAAGGAAGATCACCTTCCACATTGGCAGGCAAGATGCCAGACTGCAGGACAGAACAGGGAGCAACAGGTTGCAGGCTCTGGTTCACATAGTGGGAAAGCTACAAAATGTTCCAATTTAAAAGATTAACAATTAACACATTCCGTGTCTACACACTGCATTTCACAGGAGTGGCCAGAGACTGATGCCAAAAACACCCCTGCTGTGGCTGCAGAATGGCTCATGCAGGGTCTGATTCAGAGAGCACTCATGCCAGTGACATTTTCAATATATACTTTATTGTGTGTTCCAATACCTGCTTAGAAAAGCATTACTCACATTAAGGCTCTTCAGGGTCTGGTTTTCTTTCAGGCCTACTGCAAAGCGCAGCGCTCCTTCCAGTGAAATGCGATTATTGCTTATGGCAACAGAGAAGAGGTAGATTTTCTTACATTTCTCATTCCATTTCCTCCACCCACCCAGGGACATACTGACAGGGAGACATTCAGTATAGATGGCATTCAGGAGGACAGCAATGTGTTTTACAAACTCATGCAAAGTTATAGGGAACCACTTCATCCATAACTAACATGCAGACACATCAGGAAGGACATTAATAGCAGCAGGTTAGGAACTCTCTACATAGAACAATTAAAAGGAGAGGGAATGAAAGAATCCCTTCTCCAATTGAAGCTACAGGAAGTATACATACTTGTCTGGGACACCTTTATTAATGTTCCTACTCTCACAGAAAGCACTGAGAGATCTTTAGTGACCCTGAATAAATATGGCCTCGATTTTCAATCTCAGCCGAAGAACAAGCTCCAGCAGCATAGCATTCAGTAGCTACACCACTTCCTGAAGCGCACATGTTTTCCCTGAAGGTCTCCCATCCAAATACAGACTCTGACTGGTCCTGCTTAGCTTATGTCTATTTCTGAGCATTTGCTTTTATTGCACATGTAACAATTAAAGCCTCAATCTCTGTTTCTTGAAATCTTAGTTTTGTATGTATATCCAGCTAGCCCACAGCAGCCACTGCCTTCTGTTTTAGAGCATAGGTCCCACTGGCACCTCATGCACTGGGAGGAAGATTCACTGCCAGCTTGCCGGTGGGATAACACACTGTGGGGAGTACTAGGCCATTACCCCCCTGTTCATGGCCCCACTCATGATCATTTAGGATTATGTTTATGGTATCCATAACTAGCATCTCTCTGAAAATTACTCAGTCTTCTGGCTCACCCTTAACTTCTTCAGTCTCTATTATTTTCTTGACTCTCCCTTTGCTGAACTAATCAGCCTCCCCTTTAAATCAACTCTTTTCATAACATCATGTCCATGATCTATTATAAGCCCTATCAAATCAACAGTACTTATCACACTATCTTTTGTACACAGGCCTATTCCAGACCTCAAAATATACAGGCCTCTGCTTTAAAGGAAAAAGGAATTTGTCCAGCTCTCATTGTGAGCACAAACAAGAAAGTTCTCTCTCATGCTTCACAAGATTCCCTCTAAACTCCAAAGACCCATTTCACTTTTCCTTCTAATTTCTAGAGGTGTTACAGGTGATCCAGCACCCATGAGACCTGACTGGTAACTGATAAGGGATTTTTCCGGACCAGGGGAGGCCATTTCTGGCCCCGCTACTGCCAGTCCCTCCCACCCTGCTCCTCCCACTGGGCTTCCTGGCTCCCCCTGCAACCCAGCTGAGCCATGCAGTGGCTCCCATTCCCCCGCCCCACCCCATAGCCCAGCTGAGCTGCATGCCTGCTCCCAGCCTCCTCACCCCGCAGTCCAGCTGAGCCGTGTGCTGGCTCCTGCCCCGCCCTGCAGCCCAGCTGAATTGCATGCCAGCTTTTGACCCCCTCCCCACAGCCCAGCTAAGCCACATGCCAGGCTTCACAGCACTCCCTCCACTCCCTATGCATTGCCCCCTCCCAAAAAGTGCTGGGCTTCAGGGCCCCTACATACCTGCAACTTGCTGGAACTCTCTGATCCTGGAATATCCGTGGTCATTCCAGACTACAGATGTTGCCGGACCAGAGAGTTCCGATTTATAGAAGTGCAACCTTTAGTAACTCTGGATCCTTATAATTAAATCTCTTTCCATCCATGCTCCCCAGCCAGATGGAATCCATTTATTTCCTTCCAAATTTAAGCTTGCAATGATATTACCTTGACCCCGGTAACTCTCCTCTTTCTTTTGCATCATCTCTTTCTTTAGGGCCACTATGACAACTACAGAATGAGGGACATAGCAGCCATGACTGAGGGTAGGGCAGAAAATAACAGCTGCCAAATAATCTTACACAGTTAGAAGTTTAAGAAAAGGATTGGGGGATTCCTATGTTTTTACTGCCAAACTCCCATTACATGGCATTTCCTTTTTCATCTTAATGCCAGCAAATCTATCTCTCGTTACACATAAAATAGAAACCAATGGCTGCTTAGGATTTCTGAGTGGAGCATACTGTATTATGACCTGAGCCTAACTCACCTAACGTTGAGTTCCTCTAGCACATTATTGACTTTAAGGGCCTCCCCTAGGGCAGCTGCACCACTGTTGCCAAAGCCATTGTACGAAATATCCAGAACTCTGAGGAATATGTTTGCCTATGGAACAAGACAGAATTAGTGTTAAAAAAATCTCATGTAGCTTGAGAATCTGTGTCTCCCTTGCAAAATAACCTTTCATTGGTCACACTTCCAAAATACAATTAAACAAATGCAGAGGGAAAGTGAGCGAGAGGAAGAGAGTGAACAAAAGACGTTTCATAACAACAACTGTAACTTGTGGTGTGCAATCATCAGAAAAATTCCTTCTCCCTAACATGACCCTCCTAAAAATGTCAGGCTTCCTTCTTCCTTGAACCTTTTTCTCTGCCTTGCAAGATCCCCTGTTGCTCACAGGTCTGGCAGCTTTTTTACTTGACTCCAGCTGCCATTGGATCTGAATATCACAGACAAGAAGGTTGTGAGTCTTACAGAGTACAGCACAAATGATCGGCTGCTAGAGTCCAGGAGGTGGACCTCAAGAAACAATCTCAAAAATGGGGGAGATGTGCAGCTGGGTATTAGGTAAGGGATAGCTAGTAGATAACCTGGGATCCACACTGTCTGGTTCATGCTCAATGCAAACCCCAGCACCTGTTAAAACTCCTTGTACAAAATAATAAAGAGAGAGAAGATGCTGTCTGAACAGTCTGGAATAGAATAGCCTCAGTGAGCTCAATTTGGATGCCTCCAGTACTGCTAACTCTTAACAGTTCAAGTCATGAGAAAAAAACTCCAAAATTTCATGCAATCATCTCCCAGAATCACCAAGTCAGGAAGGACTTTTAAGGTGCTTTTCTGGTGGCATGGGCCAGTTCCTTCAAGAATATCAAACTTGTTCTTTGCTGTGCAAGACAGCTGTTTCCTGAACTAGATAATGGCAGCAATGAGTTCTCTCAGCCCTCATCTGAAAGGGGTGTTGATGTTGAGTTAGCAGTTTTAGTTAAATAGGTATTAACAAAAATAAAAACCGAAAATCCCACCGATTTTAAACAATCTGACTAGAAATCTCTCTCATTCAACTGTTTAGATCTCAGTCTCTTAAATCTTTCACCTTTTACTTTTTCACGCCACCTCAGATTCTTCCAGAAAAACAAGAAAGCAAAAATTGGAGGTTTCTTTAATGTAAATATCTACCTATATTAACAACAACAGAGGGTATGGCTAGACTGGGGGGGGGGGGGGGGTGGGATGTGCCCAGGGATGCGCCCAGGGATGCGTTTGCTCTTCTGCTTTATTTTCTGGAAGAGCAAAACACGCTCTTTTGGAAGCCCCTGTATTCCTCATTCCTCAGTCTAGACGGGCCAAATGTCGGAAAAGCCTCTTCCAACAAAAGAATCGGAAAAAGGTATACAAAATGCAGAGCACATTTTGCACACCTTTTTCCTGACAAAAACTTGTAGTCTAGCTGTACCCGTTGACATACAAAAAAGTCAGGCAGAGTATCTTTATCAGAATGAACCAAAAAACAAAACGAAGAGAGAATAATTGTGTTTCCTCTGCAGCTAATTTTTTTTTTTTTCTTTTTGGCCCTCCTTCGTCAGGGGAATTGTCTTGTAGGATGACTCATAACATTTTAAAAAACTGCAGTATAATGTACCACATTAGAAAAATAACCTGATTGTTAAAAAAAGCACGATAAAGCACATTCACAACTCAATAGAAGTAAAGTTGCACATACAGTCTTAACTTGGCATTTTCTGGCAGAGAGATTATTCGTGTCATTCTGAACTCACTAGTTTTATGAATGGAATTTTCTAAAATGGCTTTTATTTCTTTTACGAAAAATCCTGATCTGGAATTTAATCTTAGAACTATTAATTTAATCTGGTACTGATTTTAATCACCTGATTTAAATAAATCATTAAATCAGGTTGAGGCTTTATGACATCAGCTTGAAAATTTTAACATTTTAAATGAATTAAATTACGATTTTTTTTAAAAAATGCAACTAGTGGTAAGGAATTTTACTTGAATTTTTTAAAACACTATAGACAAAAATCAAAATATTGAAATTAAGGTCCTGATCCTGAAAACCAAGCCAGAATATAACTATCAACATTAACAGTCCTAGGCATTCATTGAGGCTACCTGAAGACTTAAAGTTAAGCATATGTGTAAGTGTAAAAGAGGTTAAAATTATTTCTGTATTTTTTTAAAAGTAGTATCTCACTTCAAAACAAAGTGATTCCATGTTAACAATGCAAAGTTATTTTACTTATTAATGTGTTGAATAAGTATTTCTAACTTATGAATACACACAGCCCTGCATTTTCAAAACAAAGTGCTTAAAGTTAAGTTAAACTCAAAATTTATGTTCCTACGAGTGGGATTTTCAAAAGCACCTAAATTATTTAGGAGCACAAGTCCCTATCAATTTCAAACTGCAAGTCTTGAGGAGCTTCGAACTGTTTCTGCTTTAGTGGCTTGTGGAAGCACAGTATGTTGGCGGGAGGGCAAGTTGTGAATATAGCTCAGGCTGTTCGCTTATCTATCGCTGCATGAATTTGTGCTAGACTCACAGTAAAGATGTTAACAAGGCCCTGGATTAATATTTTTCAGCAGCAATAAGAATTTAAAGTGTGAAATCTCATAAGGGTAAGGGGATGGGGGCTACACACCAGTTAGAAATGATATAAAAAACATTAATTTTACTAATTTAAGACTAAAAAATGGGATAAAAGTAATGAACTTCAAACCACAAATGGAAATTTAAAAAAAATCAAGATTGATTTTTAACTTTTTTAAATCATGATTTTTATCTCCCCGAGTTCAAGGACTATACACTTCCAGATTTCCCAATGGTTTATGGTCAGGCAATCACATAAGAGAGACAGACAGTACTTTATGATGGCAGTGTCTGTCCAAACAGGTGAAGCTTCACATGAGTATAATAAGGTGCAAAGACAGGAGACAACACAAACTTCCTACCCCAAAGCCTTTGGCTAAGGCAATTGCTCCTTGGCTACGGAAGTAGTTCCAGCTGATATTAAGCTCCTTTAGTCCAGTATTTTCTGCTACTGCCATACCAAGAACCTCACCTTATAAAACAGATTAAGAAAAAAAATGTTAAGGCCCAAGAAAGGATCAGGCGGTTAAGCAGGGCTGGAAGCTCAGATTAGAAAAGGTGACAAATTAAAAAAGAAGATTTTTCTCTTTTATTCATCTTGTGGCTCAAGCACAGTAGCGAGGCTACGGGAAGAGCCAGAAAACAAGACACATGTGGTCAGAGACCACTGAGTGCACATAAAATAGGGTACAAGAACAAGACCCCATATGGCAAAACAGAGCCCCAAAGTGCTGCAACCAGAATGAGGCAATTCTTGTGGGCTGGTGAAGTCCAGACTAGTGCCTACATCACACAAGAGATCTACTTTGTAACTCAATCTTGTGCTCCCTAGTGCCACCCTTGAGTGAGATTACAGTCCTTGAGAAGTCTCCTCTCTGCTGAAGGCTCAGTGGGCTTGAAATAGACATGGAGGGGACATCAGGATTAACTGGAGGATAAAGCAACTGATGAGGACAGAAGGAGGGAAAGAGAGTACAGAACAGAAGTCAGAAAAGATGGGAGAGAGACACAGCATCAGCCTGCAGGAAAACCAAAGGAGAAGTAGAGTCCATCACTGAGAATCAGCAGAGAGAGAGAGACAGTAATAAATGGGTGACCCTAAAAGGAAGGAAGGAGACAGATGGTCCTTCCTTCTAATCTAAGTAAGGGAAAAAAAAATCCCAAACCATCCCCATTCCCAGGAAGATTCTCTCTGTCCCTCAGGGCTCTAGGTGAGGGGAGAAGATTCCCACAGATTTCAGTAGGGGACAAAGGATTTGAAAGTCAATGGATATTCTTCCCTTGCCCATTAGATTCTGTTCAAACTTCTTGCCCTGAATCTCAAGCCCTACATCTTACTGCTCAGTCTACATCCCAGTCCTGGTCTCCATTTGTATTCTTTATGTACTCTCTCCACAAGTACCACCAGCTTTAATACTCCCCACTTTCCCTCCCCAGCTTCTCCTTGCTTTCTGCCACACTGCCCTTATGCCTGAACATGCTTCCAAAGCAGAGTCTCCAAGCCCTCCTTGCCCTGCAGTCAAATCCCATCTAATACCCACTTCTGCACCATCCCCCACAAAAAAAAACACACTGGAGAAAACAGCTGTTGCACATGGTAAGTAATGTTTTCTTCTTTGAATAGCATCCCTATAGATGAGAGGTGGGAATCTTTTTTGAGTTTAGGGCCACTGACCCACAGAAAAAAATTGGTCAGGGGCCGTACGCAAGTGAGAAGTAAACAAAAAACAAACCCTCACTAACGTGGCCCCTGATTGAGAATGAGAAGGAGAAAGACACTCCCGATATTCCCCTTGCACACCAGAGCCCAGGGGGCCCAGGCTAGTAGATCTGTGTGCTCTAACCCCAGTGGGGGCTGGAGTGCCAGCATGGACTCCCCAATGCTGGGGGGAGCCCTGAGCCTTGGAGGCTGGATCCAGGCAAGCTGGAAGCTGCATCTGGCCCCTAGATCTTAAGTTCTGCCCCCCCCACCCTCCGGCTGTAGGTGCGCCACTCTAGATGATTATTTAGCATTACCCTCTGTGGAAGCAGGGGGATTCAGAGTCAACTCTAAAATTGAAGACAGAACACTGGAGCCAACTATGCCATTAGAAGCTAGCTGAGGCATGAGTGACTGCACAGCAAATGTATAAATGGACGTCCAAGTCCCAGCTCTACATATTTCTGCCATGGGAATGCTCTTATGAAAGGCTATTGAGATAGAGAGGAATCTCATGAGCTAATACTCTGGGACATTGAAGAGCTCAAGATTGATAACAATAGGTAATGCAGCCACGTATTCATGCTTAAGATGGCATCATGCTTCATCTCTCCTTCCTGCTTTGCCAAGACTTCTCCCTCCCCTCAGAAATGAACTCTTTCTATTTTTCCCTTCCTCTACCACTCTCACTAATGTCTTCTATTCTCCTTGTCTTGATCTATTGCTGCTTTCATTCTGCTTCTCTCTTCAGCTCAACCATCTTTTTTATAGCCTTCCTCTTGCCTCCCACAACCCAACTGATCTATGGGGGAGGGATCTGGTAAGAAAGTCAAGCTAGACAATTTTGACTGCCATAAAAAACAACAAATAGTCTGGTAGCACTTTAAAGACTAACAAAATATGTAGATGATATCATAAGCTTTCATGGGTACAGCCCACTTCTTCAAATGACCGGAGTGTTGCATGTCCAGAACCAAAATAAATGAGGGAAGAAGGGAGGAGGAGGGAAAGAAGGGGAAAAAATGGGAGGAGTGGGGGACAGAAAGAGGCAGAGGGTAGATAAGTATCAAAGGGTATGTCTACACAGCAAAGTTATTTTGAAATAACAGCTGTTATTTTGAAATAACTTTACTAGCGTCTATACAGCCAAACCGCTATTTCAAAATTAATTCGAAATATTAAGAGCGCTTATTTCAAATTTGGTAAACCTCATTCCACAAGGAATAACGCCAAATTTGAAATAGCTACTTCAAAATAAGTGCTGTGT
This sequence comes from Pelochelys cantorii, assembly GCA_032595735.1. NCBI lineage: Eukaryota > Metazoa > Chordata > Testudines > Trionychidae > Pelochelys > Pelochelys cantorii. The sequence goes on along the minus strand of CM064342.1, from coordinate 11,410,560 downwards.
AAATTTTTTTTTTTTTTTTAAAGAAAGAGATATTATAACCGTCTCAGTGACCAGCTGTCAGCACCACGTTGGTGGCCAAAGTCTGATGCGAGTGAGCCCTGCAAAAGAGCTCACCCCAGAGAGAGACAAAATCCCCATCAAGAAAAGATCAAAGTCGCTCCTGCCATTAACTGATGGCTCATGGTCATACAGCACCCTGAGGTAGTGGGATAGAACAGGCTTAGAGCACCTGGCCAGTAGACTAGCATGAGCAACTGAGGATGGTAAATATATCCCATCTGTAGAACTGTGTGTATGAATGCATGTGGTAGATAGTTTTAGTAACTAGGGTCAGTAAATTAATTCTGCATTCACAATAAACACAGCATATTGCCTTATCTCCCAAATAAGATTCTACTAGTTCTATTTAAGTGTATCAGTGGGAGTGTGTGAAGAGGGTGCTAAATCCCTGCTTAAAGGGACTGCTGTGGAACCTACAAGTTTGGGGAATGAACAGGCTGCATATCATTTTTCCCCTACCAGTCTAGAGCCACAAGGCCAGCAGTGGGTGCTGCTTTGGCACATGCTGGACAGTGCCCCAGGCCAGAAGGTCTTGGGCTTTTCTGGGGCTCTGGCCCAGAGGGCAGTGGGGGAAGGAAGGAGCCTGCCAGCTATGCTGTTGGTGAGGGAGCACTCTTATCAGGGGTTTATTCTCCCCAGAATGCTACGAGTGGGATATAGTTAACAGAAGGGGATATGGAGGAGAAGCAGGACTGGTGGAGGCATGACCGGGCACAGCAAGGAGAGGTCAGCAGAGATAACACGTTACCAGCCACTGCCCTGTACCTGTCTGCACACACCAGATTCCAGTGCCAGCCAGTTATGGGACAGGGGAAAGGGCCCTTTTGACCAAGAGCTGGCACATAGCTAGAGCTGTGCTGATGGTCAAATGGGAGGAGCAGCAGGCCTTGCATACTGCATCTTCACCTCTCCATCAGCCTTGCATATCCACCTCCTTCGTTAGCCACTGGACACCCTGTCTGCTCACCACCAGTGAGCAGGGAGCTGGTGATCAGGAATCTGACTAGCAGCAGCACCTGCACATGCTGATGAGGAGGGAGGAATGGAAACAGAAAATATGGGATAATTTGCCATTTTTTAAGGGAAAAAAAAAAAAACCACACAGGAGGACTTAAATATGGGTCTGTCCTTTTAAAACAGGACATCTGGTCACTCTATGCATGAATCATTCCTGTATTTAAAGTTAGAAATATGAACTACTAGCAGGTGATGCCCATTGTAGACCAGGCAAAGTCATTTTGCATGGAAATATATAGGAAAGTTCAAGAAATTAAATATATGTAATAGATGTTTTTATAAACGTGCTTGCAAAAGGGAAGTAAAAGGACCGTTTTAAATTTGTAGGATTTCATCTTCAAACATTATTCATTTTATTGAATAAATTACACTACATAGTACATTTGAACCAAAACTTGTAACACTTCCATTACTCTTTCCATAACTAATTGAATCATTTTATTATTTGTAACAGTAAAAATTCTCTTTGCAGTGAACAGGCGACTCAATTTTAATTTTGTTAGCAAATGGCAAACTGCAGCCAATGGGAGCCCAGAGGCTTCGTGGCTGCAGAGCTGGTAAGTAAACAAACTGGAGCAGCCTGGTAGCAGCTCTCTGAGTGAGTCTACAGACCACTTTGAGAAACAATGATTTAAGCCTTTCACCCAGCATAATCTGGTATAAAAAGTAGTGCAGTCAACTAATTTAAGTGGCAGGATTGTTTATGAAAGATTTGGTATCTTTAGGTAATAACTTTATTTTGCACAAACAAATCCACAAAAATTCTTCAAAACATATAGTAGAGAAACCTGTCTCTCAAGAAGTCATGCTAAATGAGGATCATTAGTAATACTGAGTAGGAACTTTTTGCCCAATACTCAGGACAATGATCTATGTACAGACTTGTTTTTCCTGTAAGCCTGTCTAGCTCAACAAGACAGGGTTCTAGGGTTTTCAGAGGAAAACAGATTCAGTGGTGTCTCAGCACATCAACAATGTTCCCCCTACATTTTTCCATCCACGTGCGGGCAGAATAAATATTGTTATATACACTGAGATGTGCAGATATGCACCACCAGTAGAAACATGCTGGTAGCTGTGGACACTGCTAATCACCTGGGAGGCATTTGAATCTCTCCTGAGCAGCCACCCAACCGCTCAGTTTACAGTGAACACTGCAGACCCAAGGCGATTGTGACCCATCACATGTATCACCTCATTTAATTCCCCACTTCATCAGAAGCAATGGCATTTTTACTCTATTTGCTTTCCTTTTCTTCTGTCTCTAGACATATTCTGTCCTCCACCTCCTCCTTCTGCGTTTTCTTGTCTGAAAGAGGGATTTAAATAATGTGAAGGATGCCATTCAGCACGAGAGGGAATGAATGCCAGCAGGAATAGAAAGTTTAAGAGATGGATAGGGAAAATATGGTTAGACCTGAAGATGCAGTAGGTCAGGAGACAGGACACAATGACAGCAGAGATGGAAGCAGGTGGAACTTCCCAGGCCTCTGAAGATGAATAATGAGAAACATGAACTTAATGCAGAAACTGAGATGCCAACTGAAGGAAATAAAATATAACGACATTATCTGACTGGCAGGAGAGGATTTGTAACCAATCCATTTTCTGTTGATTAGAGGAGGACAGAGTGAAACACAAAATATCTGAAAAGGTGGCAGACAAGAGATGACCAGGGTGTAGAAAGACAGGATGAACTGTGGAGAGAAAGAAAAGGATGGATTTTTAGAGAAAGATGTGAAAATGATGGAGGATCCCAACATAACATACAAGTTATGAGGAAGATGTTGGTTACAGATGTGGGAGGAAGCAATGGGAGAAGAGAGAAATTCAATTTTCACCACTTTGAATGTGAATTTGTAAAAAGATACAGCCAGACAATCAGAGGTTCTACAAAGACACTGCTTTACCTGATGCGTCACCAAGCATGTTATGACTCAGATCCAGAGATTCCATTTTTTTGTTAGCCAGGATGGCATTTGCTAGATACTTAGCAGCATGGTCATTAAACTCATTTCCTGAAAGCTTAAAACTAACAACTGTAGTATTCTCTAGAAGCATAGCAGAAAGGACTTCAGCTCCTACAACTCCAAGTCTGTTGTCAGATAAGTCAATATCTGAGGGGGGGAAAAAAAAAATTACCATTTGGCTTGTGATGGATGGGAGGAGTGCTGTCCTTTTCTAAAATATCCCAGCATTCACTAAGTTTTTTGTATAGTTTCTTGTAATTTTCTACACTACCATCCTTCAAATAATTTTCTGATAACATTTTGACTTCCTTCATGTTGTCACATAATTGAACTTAAAGATAAATGGAAACAGTCTCAGGAATTGATTTTTTTTAATTTGTTGCAACAATTGTAAAGGTTTCAGTTGCACTACATTTAGAGAGACAGTGAAGTATCTTTCTGCACAGATATCTTCAGAGGGATCCATTCTCTTAAAGGCCACTTCTGAAGCTGTCCTACAAGATCAGTAGAGTTTGGAACCAAATACTCTGCTCTGATGCAACTGAGCAACTGTAACTAAAGCTGAATGCCAGGGAAGCAGTTCTGTGTGCTTTAATCTGTTTTTCTCAGTTGCCTTATAGCACCTAGCAATCAAGTATGCTTTACCAAGTATATCTTTTTGTTTTGTTAATCATAACCTTAAAAAGGAGATTTTATTCTTATGTCCTGAAAGGTAATTGGAGGTCTTTGCATGCATGACTAAAACTGAGAGGTCAGCTATCAGAGATTACAGTTTGTTTTCTCTTCTTTCCCCATCCCTTCCCCCGCCCCCAGCTTGCTTGTGGTAAGACAGCTCAAGGTATCTCTCTGAAAGAAGTTCCCAAGTGACTTCTTCCTGGGTTCAAGAAGATAGTGTTTTTTTCACCCCCCACTTGGATAGTGGCAGCATACCTCCCAAGGTCAGGGAATCTGTGACCTTGGGGAGTTTTTAAGCAGAAGCCTATAGAGCCAAGGTATTTTGAAGGTCTCTTGCAGGTCTGCACTTTCTGCATTTGAAGTGCCAGAGTGGGGAACAGCCTTGTCATGGTGGCTATGCAGGTGGGATCATTTTAAACCAGGACCACAGACCTCATGATTTTAAAAGGACACAATTTTCCCTGCTTTCTGTTGCTGCCTGAGAGAGAAAAGGCACAAAGTTAAATCTGCAATGCCAGAGAGTCAAAGCCAGTTATTTCATTTTTTTCCTAGCTTTTGGGGCAATTGGATAGCTAGCTTAGATTAGGGCAGGAAAGCAGCCCAGTGAATGCATTTGCAGTTGGGTAGAGTAGTCCTGGAGCTACCAACCTTTCCTAAGTAACACACAGAGGCGAAAACTGCCCTAGATCAGGGCCAGACATCCACCTCCATGGAAGACCTGTACAACAGGGAGGAGGAACAAGAGAATGCCCTGTGAGGGCAGGAGGGAATAACCTGGTAGGGGCAAGAGCAGATGGTAGTGGTCATGCCCTTCCCATACCATAGGAACCAATGCGGGAAGATGTCTCTAAAAGAGGCTGACCTCTAACTAAAGAGGAGATGGAGTTCTTCTTGAAGATGAAGTGCTTGAAAGCAGATGAGAAGGAAGAGCAAAGGTGCTCTGAGGCAGAGCAGAAGGAAGAACAGAGGTGATTTAAACTGAAGAAAGCTGAGAAGCTGGGTACTCCAGCCATACCGACTAATCACCTTACTCCAACTAAAGCTTCCTGACTCAACAAGTTCTGAGTATGCAAGGTAGGAGATGATGCAGAGACCTTCTTAGTGAATTTCTAATGGTTTTTCACGGTTTCTTGCAGGCATACACCTTCTGCACTCAAAGTGCCAGAGTGGGGAACAGCCAAGAGGAGATGTAAGAAAGACTTCCATCTCTCTTTGGCAATACTGCTGTAAGAGTTTTCTACTGCATATCGCTACAGTTCAAAAAAATGAGATTACCTCCCCGAAAGCAGAGACAAGCTGAAATAGTGGCTTTTGCTCTTTTTAACTCCCTGTCCACTTTAGGGCATGTGTGACAATTACCCTGCTGCCAACTCTCTCAAATATCTAGTGTATAAGGTGACTTTGAGCTGGAGCTCTGGCTATACCCAATGGAAATTGGGGCTCCATTGTCTCTGGAGCACCAGGCACACTTAGGGAAAGGCAGCCCCTTCCCCAAGGAACTTGTCTAGTGCAAAGCTCATTGGTGATTTTGTGCTATAGCAACTAAAGCCAGGACCCACCACGCTTATCTCATTTAGGGGCCTCCAAACAGCCATAAGATGGGAAGAACCTAACCTGGGCAGGATTCACTTTGCATTAATAGAACACCTGGAGAATGAGACTTTTTCTGCAAAGATAGGTTTATTAAACCAAGTTCTGACCATTTTGCAGCTCACCTTCTCTTTGCACACAGATACAAAGTCTCCCACATAGGCATGGTCCCAGTGTGCCACAGCCTGCTCTTAAAAAGCCAGCTCTCATTAACTAAAAGCAAACACTAAAAATACATCAGTAAAATAAATATTAATGCGACATCTGCATTCACTTCACTGGATAATTTCCATGAAAAAAATATCAAGAGAATTGTCTAAGGAGGTCTTAATCATAAATGTTCATTTTTAACAAAGCCCTGGCATCAGGGCTTAATATTCTCAGAAAATATTTCTTGGGGCCCCTCATGCGCCCCACTTTCAGAGCTCCAAGCCTGAGCTGTAGGACAGTAGGTTTTGTGGGGGATTGTGGTGCCACGGCTCTTGTGAGTTTGAAAATATTTAAAGAATTATATTTGAGCCCTACTTCCACATTGGGGAAGTTCCAAAAGACTAAAAAGAAGTCAGTATAGTGCCGATGCTTACAAAGAATAAACAGGATGATCTGGTTAGTTACAGGCTGCTTGGAATTTAAAGAATGATGGGGAGAAATCCATTTTACAGAATGATCTGGATTGTTCACTAAAGCAGTCTCATTTGAATGATATCCATGAAGACAGCCAAATGCAAATCTAAGAACAAAAGAGCACAGATTATGCTTATAAGATTGGGGACTGTAGCTGTGAAAGCAGGAACACTGGAAAGGACTAAGATCATGGTCCCTCTGGCCAAGGAAGTACACGACCTTCTCCCCCTCCCCCTTTCTCTTAAGTCCCTGCCCCTTCCCACCCCTGCTCTGCCTTTGCCCCATCCACATTGCACTCCTTCCTCCTGGAGCCTGGGCTCATCTGTTAATCTTCACAGTTACATGCATCCGCCACCCCTCTTCTCTCTCCATGCTGCTGCCTCAGTATTAGAGGTAGCAGCGTGGGGCGGGGGTAAGGAAGCAGGAGCCAGTGCATGCAGGGAGTCAGCTCTCTGTGCATACCTTCCCCCCCAGCACTGCTGCCTCTGAGGCACCAGCACAGGGAGGGGTAGGGGAGGCAGACAGCTCCACAAAAGCCAGTGCTCATGAGCAGCTGGCTGTGCACCATTTCCCCGGGAGCTGCCCCTGCATGTAAACATGTACCCACTGAATTTTTCAGTGGTTCCACAATTACATAAATACATGTTTTTTAGCTTCCCCAACAGGAAGAGATTTTTAAAACCTCAATCTATTTAGCTTATGCAAAATAAGATTAAGAAGTGATTTGATTATGGTACAGAAATACCTACACAGAAAAGAAATTTCTGAGAGCAGATGGTCTTTAATCTAGCAGAAAAAAGTGGAACAAGATCCCATAGCTGGAAAAGGAAGCTAGACAAACCAAGGATGAGCTATAAAGATGCAAATAGTTAGAAGTGAGTGTAATTTATCCTTAGAACAATTTACTAAGGATTCAACTCCATCAGTTGAATTCTTTAAATCAAGGCTAGATGCTAGAACTGGAACAGAAGTTATGGGCTTGCTGCAGAAGTTACTGGATGAGTTTCTGCGGCCACTTTCTATGTGCAAGGTGAGACCAGATGATCATAAATTGTTCCTTATGCCCTTCAAATCTAAACATCTCCCATTTAAAATGTTAGATTTTAAGAAACACTGTACTATACCTCAAGAAGAGCTCTGTTTAAGCTTGAAAGCATGTCCCTCTCATCAACAGAAATTGGTTCAATAAAAGATATTACCTCCCCAATAGGGATGTAAAAAAGTAGTCGACTAGTCAACAAGCATTTGCTTATTGGATAATCTTTCGACTAGTTAACATCCCCCCCCCCTTTGCTGCCTCTAAAAGACAGAGGCAGCAAGGGGGGGGGGAAGGGTACTTCAAAGTGGCGTTTCAAAGGTGCAACCACTGCACCTTTGTAGTGTAGCGGCTGCCCCTTTAAAACGCCACTTCCATGCCTTTCAAAGGGGTAGCCATGGATCCCAGGGATCAGCTGATGCTGGGCTCCAGGTGGCACGTCCCCAGAACCCGGGATCAGCTGGGGAGTCCCCAGCTGATCCTGGGCACCACTGTGCGGCAGCCTTCCCCTTTGAAACTACTGCCTCTGCACCTTTCAAAGGGGCAGCAATGGAGCCCGGGGTCAGCTGGGGACTCCCCAGCTGAACCTGGGCTCCGCGCAGCACTTCCCCGATCTTTTGAGATTAATATTAATCAAGGGTGTAAGCTCTTAAGTCAATACATTTTGATGTATGTTTCAAAAGGTATCAATATTTATTGAAATGCAGTTCTGAAAAGCAACTGTAAAAAGGGCACGGAGAATTCTATGTTTGTGCATCTAATAGTTCCAAGAGCAAATGTACATAATTTATAAGTAAAACTATCACAGCTTGTGCACAAAATAAGTTACCAACACCAGCTCAACATCCCACAATTCCTCCCTGATTGCCTACTATCCTCTCAATTACAAGATTATCAAAGTGGCAAACTGGGGATGGTGGTAAGTGGAATGGGAATTGGATGGGAAGAAAAGGGGAGACACTCTTCCCTCACATGCTTTGCGATTCATACCTTAGTATCCACCTGTTGGAGGTCTAGAGCTACCACAGCTTCACTAAACCCCATCCACCAGATAACTATGATAAGAGATATGGGTTCAAGTCTCTGCTCCAAAACAGGGATTTGAATTAAGGTCTTCCACATCCCAGGTGAGTGCTCAAATCACTGGGCTACTGGGTTTATAGTGAACACTACCACCACCCTTTTCTTTGTTTCTTTTCACAATAAAGAACTGGTACAACTTGGGGACCTAGCTGCAGGAGCGGGTTCATGGCTGAGACTTGCAAGCAGAGACAATTAGGGACATACTTTCTTTTAATGAATGGGGCTTTGACCACTTTCTACTGGCTAGTTTAAGTGGCTACTTGCTCAGTTTGCTAGCTGCTATGGATTCCTTTTTTAAACACCCAACTCTCCCCATGCATCGTCTGGAGATGTTGGGCACCTCACTCAGGAATATATACTCCAATGGATCGCAGGACACTTAAAATTAGGTGTTACAAAACTGAGCAAAATCTACTTTGCCACTCTTGCCCAGTCCCTATAGTACAGATACTAGCTGGACCATCATGGATGGGGCTTAGCTCCGCTTGCCTATATTTAGAAGACAGTTTTCCTAACTGCTGGTCATGAAAACTCAACCAGGAATCTAAACAAGTTAAGTTTTTTTCTGCCTTGTGCATCATCAACAATATCCTGCAACTAGTCTCCTAAATTCCAGTTCTGTTACTGATTCATGAGCCGGAACAGAATCCAGCTCCCTCTCCCAGAATGCTCTGCAGCAATAACAGGAGTAAAAATATATTGTAGTCAAAGACACAAATTCACAAAAGTAAATACTATGAATACACACAGAAGAACTGAATAAAAAGTCACTGTTTTAAACAATCACTTTTCAAAGTAGGGCTCAATTCTGTAGCCCTCTTTCATGTGAGTATTGCCAGTTAAGTCAACAGGATCAGCCAAATACGCAAACAAGAACTTCCTCCTCTCTCATAAAACCTTATTGCCACACATGCTTTACAACAGAATTACTTTTTAATTAAGACACAAACCTGAAATGTAACAATTTTCTTTTAACATCTCTGCAACTGCAGCTGCCCCTTCTCCATTCAGCCAATTATCACTCAGGTTTAACTTTACAATGGAGGTGTTGGTCATCAAGGAAAGTGCTAAAGCTTTGGTGCCCTGGAACAAACAACAACAAAATGGGTCACTCACAGGTTAATTCGGTACAATGAACATAGTTAGTAGTTTGTCTATTTCAGCTCGTCTTAACTTTGCAAGAATATATAAGTTAACAAAAGCTTCCAGTGCCCTCTGTGCATTTCTGAAGAACACAACTGAAAAAGAAGAACCTCTTAATGTAGTAGAGGGCATCAGCTGTATTCAATAAGACACCCAACAATAGGTCCTATCCTGTTGACTGGAAAAAATCAATGGCAAAATTTTCAACAGCGTCAGTGGATGCATAATTTAACTTAAGGAAAGTAGTGGAAACCCTCTTGTGTGAGTAAACATGAAGAGAAGAAAAATTACAAGTGTCAGATTTCTTGACCTCAAGGACACGCGGTGCTTTCACTCATCAGTAATACTACGATAAGTGCCATTTATGATTTTCTTTGTTATTACTCTTAGCATCTGGAGACGCTAAATTTGGAATTAATGACTTAATTTGATAAAAATATTTTAAAAATTTGGAAGGGGACATTGACATTATCCATCAAAAACTTTAAAAAAAACAAATCTCTATACTTTCCAATCCTAACTACAATGTAAGTAACAAGAAGATGTTTTACATCCGTTCTAATTTCCCTGATTCTACCGTGTTTATTACCATCATAGATGAGTACTAAGGCTTACAGCATTTTATGGCATGAGTCATGCAGGAGAGTCAAATGTTCCTGAAAAGGAATTTGAGTAGAACAAGAAGTAACTGTGAACACATTGTGGATGAGACTGTTTGACACTAACCTCCACAGAGAATTTCTTTAAAGAGTTTTGGAAAGTTGTTTGAACATATGAATTTTAAACATATGCCACACACACAAATTTTGTACACCCGAGGATGATAATCTCATCACATAGTCCTGGGCATTCCTGTAGGTGAGATGGGGAGAAATCTAATCGAGCATCCCTCAGAAAGAATGGCTAGGTCTCAATGGTAAGACTAACAAATTCCCCTTAAATGTGCTAGATTTCATGTGGTATCTCATTTAGCTTAAAATATTTATATTGTTTGACTGGACTCCCTTGTCGTCCTTAGCTGAAAGACCACTGCCCCTACTTGCCATTGCTTTTAAGGAGTAACTAAAGGAGTGCTAAAATTCTTAAAATGTGTTATTTTTTCTTGCTCTGGGTTTAAATTAAGCCCCCTTATTCCGGCCTGCCAACAACTTCCAATAGATCATTTCATTTTATTTTGTTCATGCCCAAATGTGTTATATTTAATGCTAGTGTACACACAATGTAGACCATAAAACCAAGAAAATGAAAAACTAATATTAGTTTATTTAGTAAGTATCCTTCATTCCCTATCAAGAGATACACCCTAGTTTCTGGCATAGCCACCACACATTGCAGTGCACACATAGTAGTCTTAGCCATGCCTAAGGGAAAAGTGATTTATTCTGTAACTTACTTGTGGGCCAAGTCCATGGTGCTTCATAATTAGTTCAGAGTCCTTCATGTGATGCAGGAAATAAGATATGGGTACCACACCATATCGTTGGCAAGCTGCTATGTAACTGGTCTTTCCTGTTGGGTCAAAAGGTTCCTTAGTTTCTACATTAGAAAAGAGACAAAGGACAGAGGAAAACAAGCTGTACAGAAAAAAAAAAAAAAAAAAAAAGACAGCACTTCTAAATTAACAATTTTCCCCAAAAAAACCCCCCCACACCACAAAAACAAAAAGGAATATTTAGAACAACTGACACTTCTTTATAGCACCTTCTCCAGAGCCTCCATGCACTCAAATATTACAAAAGTGAGGTAAGACTCAGAAAAGTAGAGATTGTCCTCGCATACTTGATCCAATACATATTTGTTCTGTAGGCATCCTAATACAGTTTTTTAAGTTACGTGATCGAAAGCTGACTGAAGTCAATGGGAGTCTTGCCATTGATTTCAAACCAGTTTTCGATCAAGCCCTTAGTCCACAAGTTACCGTATATACTTGAACATAAGTCCATTTGTTCATAAGCCGACCCCCCAAACTTATAGAAAAAAAAGGGTTAAAAGTCAATGACCCATTTACAAGTCGACCCCAGTGTACAGACTTTCAGTCCCAGCGTGTCAGTGTGGGCTGAGGGACAAGCTGGCTGCAGGCACGGAGCCTTTTAGCTCCTATTGGCTGCTGTTTGCTGTTTCCAACCAATGTAAACTGAGAGGCTCTGTGCCTACAGCCAGCATGTCCTCTCAGACTCTGCAAGCAAACAAATCTCCCAGAGTGTCAGTTACTCCCAGAGTAACAGGCTGGGAGCCAAAATTTGCTGACCCTTGTTGTAGATGCAGTTCAGGATTCGTTTCTTAAAAACAAATGTGCTAAGATTTTATTTTTATTTAAATTGTATCCATATGAAATTTGACCCTTCCATTTCACAAAGTGCTAGATCTTACAAGACAATCAAAAAATACAATGAATGATAGCACTATTGAACTGGGTTCTGTGGTTCCTAGGAGTGTTTTTGTTTTGCTTATTTTTGTAAAGAGAAAGAAAAAGGAATTAAGCATACATGCACTCTTCACCTAGAGAAGATCAGGGAAAATTGTATATTCACTTTCAGTTCCGATAGTGTTCTAACGATACAAGAAAAATTGTGCCAAATCCAACCTATGCGGTGCTGGAAGAGATTCCTATCATTATACAAATTAGGGCAGTTGAGATGTTTTGTACCTTCTATTTCAAGGTCAGTATCCCACTCTTCCTCCCTCTTGCTATCTTCATCAGACTTCTCATTGCTCTCATTCCCCTCCGAATCATTCGGTGTGTTTGTTCTGTTATTAACATCGCTTTCCTGGGGCACAGAGTGCTCACAAGCAGACCTGGGACCAGTCTTAAAACACATGAGAAAGTTACACAGAAATTCTTCTTTTCAATAAACAAAGATAATACTCTTGGTAAGTAACAGCTCAGTAATGCCAATGGGGGAAGAAACACAGCTGCTCTGTAACTTCCATTATTATTGAGCCAGCACATATTAACATTACAGTAAAAAATCCAATGAGTGATTCACAAGCACCAGTCTCAAATTATTTCTGTACTAATGGAAGCAATTGGATTAATAGTTTAAAACTGATGGAACCTAAGAAACAGCCTTGACCTGCAGGGCCCATTTCTAGTGGTGAGGGATAAAAGCATGTTCATTCAGAGCTTACACTTTCAGCTGAAACTGCCTAAAGAGTATGATAGTAACAGTCCTCTAAAACTGGACTGACCATCTCTACCACACAATACACGTCAGACACCTCCAGTGACTTCTGGACATCTCATCTGGTACAACATTTGAACTGAATTACTTAGACAACTAAAGCAACATCTGAACATAAATCCTATGCACTTGCAGAGTCTTTAGCCCAATGACCTCTAAGCACTTTTGAAACATTAGTCTGGCTAATCTCTCACTCTTGGAAGATTAAATCCTATTCTTCATCAATTTCACTACCACATCTCAGAAAATCAGATTAGCTATGTCAACATAAAAATCCTTTCCAGCAATATAGCATACATCAATGTCAGGGGTGGGCACGGTGCAGCCAGTGGGCTGCATTGGCCTGGCCAGGCACTGAGTCAAGCTTGTAGCTGCCTTGCTACAATCCTTACCACAGGGCAGCTCAATCTGCTTTAAACTGCTGGTTGCTCTCTGCTTTGGACACTGTGGGGGAGGGGAGGAGGGCTTCATGGATTGCTCTGGCCAATAGAAGCTGAGAAATTTTGCTGGTGTCAGGGGCAGCATGCAAAGCCTCCTCTTTCACTCCTGCCAGTGCAGAGCGGCATGGAGCAGCCTGGGACTGTAGCAGACAGCCAAGGGGCTTGCCCCAGATTCCTGCAGGGCTGCTGGCCAGAAGCCACTTTGGTTAGTGCGTCCCAGGAAGAGCCTGCATCTTCCACCCATTCTCCCCCCCCCCCCCGCAAACTACTGCCGGAAGCCACCACCCAAACCCCTTTCCTCCCTTCTCCTAGATCACAACCCCCTCCTACACCCCGCATCTCCTCCTATATCCCTCCCCAGGCCAGAATCCCCTCCTGAACCCAGACCTCCTCCTGGACCTTGCACCCCAGAGCCTTGCCCCAGATCACAACCCCCTCCTTCACTCAACCTCCCCCCTCTGGCCCCTCACCCTCTCCTGCACCCCAGTCTCCTACCCCCAGCTCTCTTCTACCGCCAACCTCCATCCTAGCTCTTGCACTCTTTCCATAGAAGAGTGGGGAAGCACCACACACCAAAATCTCAGCGTGCCTGCACAGCACACACACACGCACACGCACACACTGAAAATGATTGCCCAAGAGAAGTGGGACCAATATCCACAGACATCCACCTTGTCTAATACCCAAGGATCAACGCATTGAAAGTGATTGCCCACCTTTGAGCTAGAGGCTACTTCGGAAAAAAAAAAAAATACAGCTCAGATTTTGGAGACGGGCTGAGATCTCCCCAGCCCCAGCAGGTGTGCTCCCTGCCCGCTGCCCTTTGGGTTCCCCCCACACGCTGGGAACTTTGCCCTGGGAGAGTCTCCCCTGAAAACACCAGCACGGCAGGGGCGGTCTCCTAGAACCAGCAGCCAGGTCGCTGCCGGGCAACCCCGCAGCCGCGTCTCAGGCTCAGCTGGGAAGCAGCCCCCCCCGGGCGCGCGCTGCCTGCAGCCTCCCTCGGGGCGCAAGGGCGGCGGCTCCCAGCCCCGCTGGGTCCCGGGGGCTCACCGCGCCGCAGGAGCGCGCGCCGGCGGGGCGCCCGGCCCCCCCCAGAGCGCCCGGCTCGCGCCGCAGCATCGGGCGCCGCGGAACGCTACCTCCGCCCCCGCTTCCAGGCACGCGGCGGGCACGGGCCGGCCAATCAGAAACGCGAACGCCGCTCACGCGCTCGCACGGGACCGCTTAGCGCCTCGGGGGCCGCCTGCGTGAGGGAGGGGGCGGCTGCTCCCGGCTTGTTGTGCCGCTGCCATGGCGATCCCGGGACTCGCGCGCGCACGTGCGCCTGCGTAGCGGCGGGCTCTTGTGGTAGCGCCGTGCTGGGCAGAAAGCCCCACGTGGCGCCTGGAGGAGAGGGTTCCTTCCGCCCCCCCCCCTCCCCCCCGCCCATACTGCAACTCACCTGGCCTTGTGGTGGGCAAGGGGTCAGAGTGCGGGGGAGGCTCAGGGCTGGGGCAGGGGGTTGGGGTGCAGGCGTGTGGGCTCTTGGGTGGGGCTGGAATTGAGGGAGGGGCTGGGCGGGAGCCCTGCACCCAAGATGGAAGAATCCCAGGCGTTGTTACCGGCTGGGGAACCAGTGGCTAAGCAGCAGTTCTGCAGAAAAGGACCTAGGGCTACAATGGATGAGACGTTGGATATGCGTCAACAGGGAGCCCTTGTAGCTGAGAATGCAAATGGCATATTAAGGTGCATTAGGAGGTGCATTGCCAGCAGATCTAGAGAAGTGATGATTCCCCTTTATTCGGCTCTGGTGAGGCCACACCTGCAGTGTTGTGTCCAGTTCTGGGCCCCCCCACTATGGAAAGGAAGCATTGGAGAGGGTCCGGTGGAGGGCAACCGAAATGATGAGGGTGCTAGAGCACATGACCTACAAGTAGAGGCTGAGGGTTTTCAGGCTTATTTAGTCTGCAGAAGAGAAGAGTGAGGGGGGATTTGATAGCTGCCTTCAGCTTCCTTAAGGGGGATTCCAAAGAGGATGGAGAGAGGCTGTTCTCAGGAGTGACAGATGGCAAAACAAGGAGCAATACTCTCAATAGGTCTAAGTTGGATATTAAGAAAAACTATTTCATTAGGAGGGTGGTGAAGTGCTGAAATGGGTTACCTAGGGAGGTTTTGGAATCTCACTAGAGGTTTTTAAGTCCCAGTTTGACAAAGCCTTGGCTGGGATGATTTAGTTGGGGTTAGTCCTACTTTGGGTAGAGGACTGGTCTCAATAACTTCCTGAGGTCTTTTCCAGCTCTAGGAGTCTAGAGGGTTGGGCTACAGTTGCCACTGGGTAGATTTGAACTTGGGATCACTGGAGCTTACTGTAGGAGCCACTATGAGTTGAGCTATAAAGCCAGCTGGTTCTCAGCTTAGGCTGCGGAGCTTTCTCACTTTAAACGGTCAAAGTGCCACCACATGGAACAGTGAACTACTGGTAAAGCAGGCTCTGAGGTGGGGCTAGCAATGAGGTTCTTGGGGTGCAGGATGGTGCTCAGGGTGGGGGGATACTCAAAGTAGGATAGAAGGTTGCAGTTTGGGTTTACCTGGCCAGGTCCATGTGAGGGATGGCAAGTAAGTACCCCATTGTGCTGTCCCCATCAGCTACATGCTGGGGCTGGCAGGAAGCAACTCCTCCCTACCAGACCTGGCTGCTTCTCTTCCCACTGCAGCCCATAGCCCCTGTGTGGAGTTTAATAGGAAGCTATGCAGCTTAGGGGGAACTTATGCTTCTCCACTTCACATAGCCACTGCCCCTTGGGGAGATGGATTAACTACATAGGGAGCATCCTTTTTCAATCATTTTTATTTTCCATTTGTTCTGATACTAATTGGGAGCTGCTGGATTTTAGAGGAAATAAATGTAGTCATGATTGGCCAATGGATATTTTCCCGGCCGGATTGGGTCGCTGGAGTACAGGTTGCATGGGAAGGCCCTAAGTGTGATCTAGTGACTGTAAAAAGTAATAGTAGTAGGCACTTAATTTTATAATATCCAGACAGCCTTCTTATGCTGTCATTATTCTCATTGCTAGAAGGTGGCATGTCACAAATGGTCTTCAGAGAGGCAATGAGAACTGTGTGTTTGTCTATTTAAGAACTCCTCTTAAAAAGTAAAAGCTACAACCACTAAATTCGGTATACAGCTTCCTCTTATCATAACTTAAAGCAAGGCCAGTGTTTGATTGTTCTGAGAAAATGGGATGTTCCTGGAATGGGATTGCTTCTCATCAAACCATACAGGTGCAGATGAACCTGGATCTGCTGCAACAGGGAGACATACACCCCTTCCATGGCTGTGCCCACTGGAACTTCAGTGGCCAAGCTGCAGCGAGAGAGAGCTGGGGCAGTCCTCTCTCCCTAGGGCAGCCTGTCTACTGAACCCCTCAATCCCATCACCACCCCAGAGCAATGATTTACATGAAGCATGTATATTTTAATTTTGTTTTCCAAACAAAAATTGAGTTAAGGACCCATGCAGTGTTGGGTAAGTCTTCAAATATGTTATACAGGTATAAAGTACCTTTATAGTGGTATAATCACAGCCACACTTTAATTTTACCAGCATAACTGTGTCACGAAAAAACTCATATCCCGAACCAATAGACCCATGCTGGAAAAACATGTAAAGGCCTTAATCACAATCTTAATTTTGCCTACAGCTGGAGCAAGTGAGATGTGTAGATAGTACTGAACTTTGCATTACACTGATTCAAACGTCCTGCTGCCCCATTGATACTGTAGCACAAGTGGGTTGAAGTTTAAGGGCCAGGTCCTCAACTGGGAAGAGTCACTGCACTCCAGTGAATTCAATACAGCAGCTGCATGTAGATCTAGCCCTGAGATTTTAGACTGACCAGGGCATTTCCAACTAGTCCTGTCCACATGTGGTATGTCCCAGCCTGCTCTGATTTGCCAATGTGATTTTTGCATTCACTTCTCTATGAAGAGGACAGTTTTGTCTTTCTTTAACAGGCAACTGCAGATGCTGCTCTTAGTCCTAAGACACCCACATAATAAAACATACCTGTATAACTAGACCATTTGTAAGGGTCTGATCCCTCCAGTCCTCACATAAAGCTACAACTGACCAATTCACTTGCTTAAGCTCAAGTGTAAATGCACCTACTAGCTGTCTAATTTTAAAGGCGCTTGTGAGCCACTATATGACTGAAGGGTGGAATGTGAACTGGTGTTTTAGAGATACCCACTACTGCAAACCATTGCTATTGCCTTCCTCCAGGTACTGCATTCAGGTAGGATGCTTTGTTGTGTTTTAGATAAATCTCAAGCCATTCGGCATACATTTATTTCCCAGTACTCTTTTAAATGTTTTTAACTTCTTTCATGCAAAGCAGCACATGCCTTGCAACAAACCTTCCTCCCAGGCGAAGGGGGAAGTTCAGCTCCCTATGCTCCAAGCCCAAGTAATTGGGCTTATTTAGGGGACTGGGGTGTTTTGCACCCTCTATGGCAGGGGTGGACAATAATTTTTGAAGTCCCCGGGCTGCACCGGAGGGGTGGGGCCTCAAACGGAAGAAGCAGAGCCGGTATGCTTCCGGGCTTCCCCACCCCTGCTCTATGGCATGGTGGAGAGTTTCCTTCCAGGGCAGCCGAAAGGTGCAAATACCCCATGTGGCAGCTCTGCCCTACAGTCTATCATGCAAACTGATCACAATATATGAGGACTGGCATTTTCCAGACTGCATACCCAGAATAAGGTATCTAAGGGCATGTCTATACTAGGAAGTTATTTCAAAATAGCTGAATTTGAAATAATAGCTTCCAAAATAACAAAATTGAAATAGTGTGTCCTCACTATGAGGAGCCTCAAAATTAGTCCGAGGCAGGCTCCCTTAATGTGGACACACTACCTCGACTTAGAGCCCAGGAAGCACTGGGGAGTAATTACTTTGAATTACTCTGGAGAGTCATTATTTTGAAATAACTATTTCAAAATAAGCATTATTCCCCAAGGAAAGCAGGAGTACAGATTTCAAAATCACTTGCCCATTATTTTGAAATAACGGATTTGGTAGTGTGGACACTCTGCTTGTTATTTCGAAATAAGGTATGGACCAGGGCTAAATGACACTGGCTGTCTTTCATTGGTACTGAACCTCCAGCATCTACCACTGGAGTTGGGGGTGGGTGTGAAGCCCTTCTGTCAAATCCAATTTATTCTAGGTGCCCAACTTCATCACCAACATTCTCCAACTTTGACTCAGCTACCTCAGAGGCCCTTAAATTAACCCTCTTAGCCCTAGAGCACCCACAAATGAAAAGATGTTCATATAGACCAGCTGTATCTCTGAGATATTTATTGTAAAACATTCCCAGAAAAAAATATTTCCAGTCAGTGAGCACTTAGTGCAGGAGGAAGTTCTGGCATTGTGGCTTCCTGCATAGGGACCGTGTTCACATACCATCATCAATTCCCTTCTCTCTCCTGTTGGCCAGCTGGTCTCTTCTGCCTGGATGAGCTGCTCCTGTTCATGCTATGCCCTGATTGCCACAGTCTGCCTGTGTCCTCAAACTGTTTCAGGTAGAACTGTGTAGCAAGCTGCTTTGTCATCACTTTAAGGGCAAAGAAGGCAGCTGTGATCTCAGAGGCAAGAAACACCAAGTAAATTATATGCACAGCTATCTCCAGAGGCAGCCGAATGATGTGCTCATCCGTGAGGAGGAAAAGCAGAAGGGGAAGCTGTATCAGGAAAGACAGAAGCAGGAATCCAGCGAGTTCAGGTACCTGCAGAACCAAAGGAAGCCGAGAGGAAAGATTGAAAACACTCCAGCAAGCTCTGCCAAGAAAAACATGCAGCCAAGGCTTTGAGACTGACATAAAGAGAATGGGTGGCATGAGACACAGAGTATTTTCCAGGACTTGGAGCCTAGGACTGGGAATTCTGTGCTCCAGAACTTCAACCATTTCCCCCAGCATTGGACTCTCCATTTCATTCTCACTTTGGTTGTCTGCTTAGCCCTCCAATGGAGTCTAGGCACAGCCACAGATTTTGGAGGATTCTTGTCCCAAAGAGGAGTACAGTTGGGTGAATCATCTATTTGACTTGAGTTGTCCACTGAGGGTGCGTCTACACTGCACCCTTAGCTCAAAATAAGCTATTTTGGAATACCAGAAGTACAGTATCCCGAAATAGCAACGCAGTGTACCCTAACAGATCTTGCTGAGCTAACGAAGTGTGGCTCAGTGGCTAGTACATTAGCCTGGCATTCAGAAGACCTGGGTTTAATCCTTTGCTTTGCCACAGAGCCATTCTGTGTGATCTGGGACAAGTCACTTAGCAATTGTATGTGGACAAACAGTGCTCAGCTAACCAAAGTGTAAATTTGTCTCATACTAAGTATCTATGAGGATCTGGCTGCAGTGCACTTAATGCTTTGAAACACAAATAGATCAAAGATCACTTGGAACTGCCAGTGCACAGCAGCAGGGTCTACAGAGAAATTTAACGCTCAGCGGGCTAATGTAAAATGGGTAAGTTACACCTCCCAGCTTGCCACCTGCTGTCCATACAAGCCATCTGTCTCAGGTCCCTATCTACAATGAGGATAATAGTGCTTCCCTGCACACAGGCAGTTGTGTAGATGAATACATTAAAGCTTGAGAGGAGCTCAGTGGCATACCAGGGCACAATCCAAACTAATAAGAAGCTGCATCATCTCTACTCTATAACCCAGGATGCTCTTTACAATGCTTAGCTACATTAACTGCTTGCAACTATCCTCCAGCATGGAAGTCACTCCCAAATATGTGCGTGCATGCTGCAGCCAGCCAGCCACACCCTGGGTCTTGCCCACATTGCTCATATTGCCAACACACTCCCAGCCTTAGGTTTTCCCACAGAATTGTATGTCCTGTACTTCCCAGCTCTCTCCTGGATGATATGAGTTTATAAAAATCTGTTATTTCTTTAATAGAAATATGCACACAACTTGCCATCCCAAATAGGGCTTCCAAAACACTTCAGTTTAAATCTAGTAGATTAGACAAAACAGTAAAACAAGCTGATTAACCACACACAGAGAGATCTTAAGTGAGTAAGTCATAAATGGTTACAAGAAAAGTAAAGAAAAGTAAAACACAACTGGTGCCTAACTTACATTGTTAAATTCAAGGCAAAATTTTTTCTGATTTCTCAAATTTCTTAAATGAGGAGTAGGGTGATATTATGATGATGAGGGTTAGCCAGCAGCCTGGGGACTAAGGCGTTAACTATACCTAACTCAGGTAGAGTTAGCCAATAGGAATGTAGATAGGAATTTCAAACTAGGACAAAGGAATTTTGGGGTTTCCCTCCTTTGTCTCTGGGCAGTTTCTCTTCAGCTATTGAAGGGAACAGGATGTCTCCCTCTAAGAAAATACTCTTCACAGTCTGTAAGTAGGATAAAATTTAGATAAATCCGTTAGGTTTTATTGTTTGGGAAATGGGATCTGGTCTGTGCATTTAAAAATGGGTTTTGCTCTCCTTTGTAACTAAGTTCCTGGCCCATGGTAAATTTCTCCTCCATGAGTATATTATTTTGTTACTGTTCCATCTAGTCATTATGTTTGCAACAGGAATATTGTGGTGATGATAAAAATTCTTTCTCTTTTCTTTTTATTAACCTGGTATTGGTTAATTTTTGTGTCCTGGTTTGTACCTTAGGGGTGAGATTTCCCAAGTAGTCTCTCCCTGGTTGTTTTATTAATATTTGGGTGGTGGCAGTGGTGTTTTTATTCCCAAAATCTAGGTTGTTAAGATTTTGGGGGGAAGTTTTATACCAAAGCCTGGTAGACAAGGTTTTGGGGTACTTTTGCTGGCCCCCACTTCTGCATTTATCGTGCCAGAGTGGGGAAGGAGCCATGAAAGGTGACCAGATAGCAAGTATGAAAAATTGGGACAGGCTGGGGATGGGGGTGTGTGTCATATGCACTTACTATACGAAAATGTTCTGAATGTTGGGACTATCCCTATAAAATCAGGACATCTGGTCATCCTACTCAGGACCCCTTCTCTGAGCATTCAGTGTGTGGGGGAATTATTTGCTGTGTGCTGAGCTTGTGTTTGTCTGGTTGGTTGGTTGGTTGGTTTGAAGGAGCTTCGAAAAGGTTTGAAATCTAGAAGCCTCAGTTAATTGGCTGAGCCTCAGTCAGGGGGAGGGGCTACCAGAGCTATATAAGCCTGTGACTCAGCGACCAAGGAGCTTGCGAACAGGAACAGCTAACAGGGAGTTTGGAGAGGGAGGTTAGAGGGGGAGGTTAGAGGGCACTAGGGACTTCTGACCTTCTTAAAAACAACTCTTATAATAATCTATATTCCAGAGGTTTAAAAAGAATCCCAGTTTCTGCTTAAACTTATTCATTAGAAAAATGGAGACAGAAGCCCAGCAGCAGAGTGGGGGCTATCCTGTTTATTGTGTCAAGTGTAACATGTATGATTACCTGCCCTGTGGGCGGGTGGCATATGTGTGCACCCGTTGCAAGGAGCTCCTGACCCTCAGAGACTGAGTTCGGGTGTTGGAGGCCAGGGTGGCTGAACTGGAGGAGCTAAGGGAGGTAGAGAGATATGTTGATGAGACTTTCTGGGACACTGTAGTACTGTCCCACCTCCAGTCTGAGAGCCCCAGTGCTCTTAAGGAGGATGAAAGTCTCAAGGGAACAGAGCATTCAATGGGAGCAGAGGGAAACCATCCCGTAGTTGGGACCCTCCTCCCAGAGGATGTTGCGGTATCCTCTCGCACTGAGGATACCTCTGAGGGGGAGGGAATGCCAGTTAGGAAGAGGCAGGTGTTAGTAGTGGGTGATTCGATCGTTAGAAACATAGATAGTTGGGTTTGTGATGACCGGGAGAACCGTATGGTCACTTGCCTGCCTGGTGCGAAGGTTGCGGATCTTTCGAGGCATCTAGATAGACTTATGTGTAGTGCTGGGGAGGAGCCGGTGGTTGTGGTACATGTAGGTACCAATGACGTAGGGAAGGATAGGAGAGATGTCCTGGAGGCCAAATTTAGGCTGCTAGGAAAGAGACTGAAATCCAGGACCTCTATGGTGGCATTCTCAGAAATGCTTCCAGTTCCACGCGCAGGGCCAGGTAGGCAGGCAGAGCTTCAAAGTCTCAATGCATGGATGAGACGATGGTGTAGGGAAGAGGGGTTTGGATTTATTAGGAACTGGGGACACTTTTGGGAGAGGGGGAGCCTATACAGGAAGGATGGGCTCCACCTAAACCAGGGTGGAACCAGACTACTGGCACTAAACATTAAAAAGGCCGTAGAGCAGTTTTTAAACTAAGAGATGGGGGAAAGCCGATTGGTGCGGAGATGCATGTAAATCGGAGGGAGACTTCTCTTAGAGGAGAATCCATTGATAGAGATTCTCTAAGCTGTAGTCTGAAAGAGAGGAGGGGAGAGGGCAAACCATGGGCCAGAGCAGACAAACAACCGCATACAAAGGAATCCAATGCATCAGGGAAGGGCAGACAAATAAGCAGTGGCAAATTTTTAAAGTGCTTCTACACAAATGCTAGGAGTCTGACTAATAAGATGGGTGAACTAGAATAGCCAGTATTAAATGAGGAGATTGACATAATAGGCATCACTGAAACCTGGTGGAATGAGGAAAATCTGTGGGACACAATCATACCGGGATATAAAATATATCGAAAGGATAGAGCAGGCCGGATGGGTGGCGGAGTGGCACTGTATGGGAAGGATAATGTAGAATCAAATGAAATAAAAATATTAAGTGAATCAACATGTTCAATAGAATCGCTATGGATAGTAATTCCATGCTCCAATAACAAGAAATTAGCAGTAGGGATATATTACCGACCACCTGACCAGGACAGCAATACTGACCTTGAAATGCTGAGGGAGATTAGAGAGGCTACCAAAATAAAGAACTCTGTAATAATGGGGGATTTTAATTATCCCCATATTGACTGGGTACATGTCACCTCAGGAAGAGAAGCAGAGATAAAATTTCTCAATGGCTTAAATGACTGCTTCTTGGAGCAGCTGGTGCAGGCACCCACAAGGGAAGAGGCAATTCTCGATTTAGTCCTGAGTGGAGCGCAGGATCAGGTCCAGGAAATAACCGTTACAGGACCGCTTGGGAATAGTGACCATAATATAATAACATTCAACATTCCTGTGGTGAGAAGAACACCTCAGCAGTCCAGCACCCTGGCATTTAATTTCAAAAAGGGGAATTACACAAAAATGAGGAGGTTAGTTAAACAGAAATTAAAAGGCACAGTGACTAGAGCCAAATCCCTGCAAGCTGCATGGAAACTTTTTAAAGACACCATAATAGAGGCCCAACTTAAATGTATACCCCAAATTAAAAAACATAGCAAGAGACCTAAAAAAGAGTCACCGTGGCTTAACCACCATGTAAAAGAAGCAGTGAGGGACAAAAAGGCATCTTTCAAGAAGTGGAAGTCCAATCCTAGTGAGATAAATAGAAAGGAACATAAACACTGTCAAATCAAGTGTAAAAATGTAATAAGAAAAGCAAAAAAAGATTTTGAGGAACAGCTAGCCAAAAACTCAAAAAGAAATAACAAAATGTTTTTTAAGTACATTAGAAGCAGGAAGCCTGCTAAAAAACCTGTGGGTCCCCTAGACGATCGAACTATAAAAGGCGCAATCAAGGACGATAAAGCCATTGCGGAGAAACTAAATGATTTCTTTGCTTCAGTCTTCACGGCTGAGGACGTTGGGGAGATTCCCAAATCTGCACCGTCCTTTGTGGGTGATGAATCTGAGGAACTGTCCCGGATTAATGTGTCATTAGAGGAGGTTTTGGAACAAATAGAAAAACTTAATGTTAACAAATCTCCGGGACCGGATGGCATTCATCCAAGGGTTCTAAAAGAACTCAAATGGGAAATTGCTGAACTATTATCTGTGGTTTGTAACCTATCCCTTAAATCGGCTTCCGTACCTAATGACTGGAAGGTAGCCAACGTGACACCAATATTTTAAAAGGGCTCTAGAGGCGATCTGGGCAATTACAGACCGGTAAGTCTAACTTCTATACTGGGCAAATTCGTCGAAACAATAGTAAAGAATAAAATTGTGAAGCATGTAGAAGAACATAATTTGTTGGACAAAAGTCAACATGGTTTCTGTAAAGGGAAATCCTGTCTTACTCATCTATTAGAGTTCTTTGAAGGGGTTAACAAACATGCGGACAAGGGGGATCCAGTAGATATAGTATACTTAGATTTTCAGAAAGCTTTTGACAAGGTCCCTCACCAAAGGCTCTTCTGTAAATTACAGACCGGTAAGTCTAACTTCAGTACCGGGCAAATTCGTCGAAACAATAGTAAAGAATAAAATTGTGAAGCATGTAGAAGAACATAATTTGTTGGACAAAAGTCAACATGGTTTCTGTAAAGGGAAATCCTGTCTTACTCATCTATTAGAGTTCTTTGAAGGGGTTAACAAACATGCGGACAAGGGGGATCCAGTAGATATAGTATACTTAGATTTTCAGAAAGCTTTTGACAAGGTCCCTCACCAAAGGCTCTTCTGTAAATTACAGACCGGTAAGTCTAACTTCAGTACCGGGCAAATTCGTCGAAACAATAGTAAAGAATAAAATTGTGAAGCATGTAGAAGAACATAATTTGTTGGACAAAAGTCAACATGGTTTCTGTAAAGGGAAATCCTGTCTTACTAATCTATTAGAGTTCTTTGAGGGGGTTAACAAACATGCGGACAAGGGGGATCCAGTAGATATAGTATACTTAGATTTTCAGAAAGCCTTTGACAAGGTCCCTCACCAAAGGCTCTTGTGTAAATTACATGGCCATGGGATAAGAGGGAAGGTCCTTTCTTGGATTGAGAACTGGTTAAAAGACAGGAAACAAAGGGTAGGAATAAATGGTAAATTTTCAGAATGGAGAGGGGTAACTAATGGTGTCCCCCAAGGGTCGGTCCTAGGACCAATTCTGTTCAACTTATTCATAAATGATCTGGAGAAAGGGGTAAGCAGTGAGGTGGTAAAGTTTGCAGATGATACCAAACTGTTTAGGATAGTCAAGACAGAAGCAGACTGTGAGGGACTCCAAGAAGATCTCACCAAACTGAGTGACTGGGCAACAAAATGGCAAATGAAATTTAATGTGGATAAGTGTAAAGTAATGCACATCGGGAAAAATAACCCCAATTATATGTACAGTATGATGGGGGCTAATTTGGCTACGACAAATCAGGAAAGAGATCTTGGAGCTATCGTGGACAGTTCTCTGAAAACTTCCACACAGTGTGCAGCGGCGGTCAAAAAGGCAAATAGGATGCTAGGAATTATTAAGAAAGGGATAGAAAATAAGACCCAGAATATCTTACTGCCCCTGTATAAAACCATGGTATGCCCACATCTTGAATATTGTGTACAGATGTGGTCTCCTCACCTCAAAAAAGATATTTTGGCCTTGGAAAGGGTTCAGAAAAGGGCAACTAAAATGATTAGGGGTTTGGAATGGGTCCCATATGAAGAGAGGTTAAAGCGACTGGGACTTTTTAGTTTAGAAAAGAGGAGACTGAGGGGGGATATGATAGAGGTATATAAAATCATGAGTGGTGTGGAGAGGGCCGATAAAAAAAAGTTATTTATTAGTTCCCTAAATAGAAGAACTAGAGGACACCAAATGAAATTAATGGGTAGCAGGTTTAAAACTAATAAAGGAAAGTTCTTCTTCACACAGCATGTAGTCAGCCTGTGGAACTCCTTGCCAGAGGAGGCTGTGAAGGCTAGGACTATAATAGAGTTTAAAGAGAAGCTAGATAATTTCATGGAGCTTAGGTCCATAAAAGGCTATTAGCCAGGGGATAAAATGGTGTCCTTGGCCTCTGTTTGTCAGAGGCTGGAGAGGGATGGCAGGAGACGAATCGCTTGATCATTGTCTTCGGTCCATCTCTCTGGGGCACCTGGTGCTGGCCACTGTCGGCAGACAGGATACTGGGCTAGATGGACCTTTGGTCTGACCCAGTACGGCCATTCTTATGTTCTTATGTTCTAATGAATGCTTCCTTTGTCGCTTCAAGTGCTATGAATCCAATGGTCAGGGCGAGAGAAAGGGCCCTCAATGGGTATTTGTCTCTCCTTTTAATAGTTTCAGTCCCCATGAGATTCATGTGGAAGGAAACCCTGCTCTTTTTTCCCCACCTGGTTGAACTTGCTTTGTCTGCCCTGCTTGACTACTCTGTGTACTGCTTAAAGGCAAAGTAAGCAGAGCCCATATTCCTTTGTTTGAGATGAACTTCTTTACTAACCTCCATTTGGAACTTGTGTTAATATGCTATACAGTGGAATCTTACAGACTTCGCATACAATCTTGCCACACATTAACGATCAACAAATTAATAAGTTTTCAAATGATACCTCACAAGGCATATCCTGTTTAAAGGTGATTACAATGGTGTGGAAATGGGTACATTGTGTTACACTCAGAAACTGTGGTTATAAGAGCCTATGTGCCTAAGCCTAGAGTAGACTGAGCTCACCAGAGAACCCAAGGTATGAAGGCAGGTGATTGTAAACCACTTTTTCACTAAAAAAGGGGAATTCTTGACATAGTTTAGGGTAGTCAGATGTCTGCTGTCAGTTGCACCAGGCTCGACGCAGACTACTTCCCTCGCCAAGGATCGTGCAGTAGCTCTACTCC
Source organism: Pelochelys cantorii (assembly GCA_032595735.1). NCBI lineage: Eukaryota > Metazoa > Chordata > Testudines > Trionychidae > Pelochelys > Pelochelys cantorii. The sequence goes on along the minus strand of CM064342.1, from coordinate 11,384,040 downwards.
ATTTTGCCCTTGGAACACCTACGCTCAAGGAGGGAAGAGATGATATAAAGGCTGCTATGTCAGCTTTATTGCAACTGGGACTCTCCCTGGTCCCTGGGGATCCCATGCTGTCTTCTGAAGACAGCCCTGTCAGTTTTACAGTGCTGCAAAGGGGTAGGATCAGTGCCAGGGACGTTATTTAATTAATTCAAAGTATTGGACAGTTAATTCCCATTAATTATTCTTGGGCTGTAGATCTCAAAATCACAGTTGCATCTTAATATATTTCTCTTCATAGACATGTCATCTGGCAGCACCTTCACTCCATTTGCAATCACATAACTTCCATGTGGCAACTCCAGTGATCACTTCATGGAAAAGCAACATTAAAGTGGGGGGCAGGGCCAAATGATTCTGCATTTCAGTACATTAGAAAAGTATTTAATGTACTTTTATCATCTTTTCATACAGTCACAGAAATGTAGGGGAGGAAGGGACTTCAAGAAATAAGCACAGTAAGCAGAACTTGTTGAGGCAGGACCAAGTAAACCTCGATCATTACAGTTGCTTGTCCAATCTATTCTTAAAAACCTCCAGTGATGGGGATTTCACGACCTCCCTTGGAAATTTGTTCCAAGTTTAACTATACTTATTGTTAAAAAGTTTTTCCTAATATCTAACTTAAATCTTCCTAGCTGCAGATTAAACCAGTTACTTCTTGTCCTACCTTCATTGGACCTAAAGATTAATTGATAAATCTTCAAATATGTTAAGAGATATTTTAAAGAGGACCATTATCAGATCCCCTTTCAGTCTCCAGACTAAAATATGCCCATTTTTAAAAACCTTTCCTCATAAGTCAACTTTTCTAAAGTGTCTCCACATCTTTTCTAAAATCTAGTGGTTGGTAGTCCAGCTGAGGCCTCTCCAAGGTTGAGTAAAGTGGGACAATTATCTCTGGAGATTTACATATGACACTCCTGCTAATTCACTCTAGAACAGGGTTGGGCAAATACCATCCCACGGGCCAGATCTGGTCCACCAAGAGTAGCATCTGGTGCTCCCTGCCAGTATTTTTACTTTCATGGCTGCTAGTACCAGTGATTGCGGCTCCCATTGGCCACAGATCACCATTCCCAGCCAGTGGGAGCTGTGAGAAGCAGTATTCCAGTCTGCACTGCTTCATACCACTCCCATTCACTGGGAATGGTGATCCTTGGCCAACAGGAGCTATGGTCACCAGCACCTGCAGTCGTGAAGGTAAATATAGCAGTGCCAGCCCACCAGGGGCTAATCATGATGGACTGCCACTAGGGTTGCCAGGTGTCTGGTGTTGAACCGGACAGTCTGGTATTTGAGCTTTCTGTCTGTGAAACAAATTGAGAAAATACCGGACATATAAATGTCTGGTATTTTCTAATTAAGTTTTTATTATTATCATGAGTATCAGTACGTAGTTGCGTACTGCCTGGCTGGTAGACACGCTCACGCTGCGTGAGCATGTCTACCAGCTAGGCAGTACGCAACTATGCAGTAGAGTGCAGCCGGGGCTGTGGGGGGACAGGATGGAATCCCCGGGGCCAGACTTGCCCATCTGCCCTGCCGGGACTATGCACGGGACGGGCAGCATCCCAGGATCTGCGTGCGCCCAGGCCAGCCCTGCTCCCTGCCGGCTGGTTCTCCCATCTCCTGCTCCCCTCCTGGCCAGCCCTGCTCCCCAGTGGCCGGTTCCCCCCCCGGCCAGCCCCGCTTCTCCCTACCCCCTCCTGGCCAGCCCTGCTTCCCGCTGGCTAGTTCCCCCCTGGCAAGTTCCGCTCCCCCCAGTCCCCTCTCGGCCAACCCTGCTTCCCACCAGCCAGTTCCCTCCACCCCCCACCCCGATCTCTCTAGTCAGCCCTGCTCCCCCCAACCCCCTCCAGGCCAGCCCTGCTTGCTGATGGCCAGTTCCCTCTTCCCCCCCTCAAATCTCCCCTGGGCAGCCCTGCTCCCCCCCCAGCCCTCCTATCTGAGATCAAGTGTGTCCGGTATTTTTTTTAAACCATCTGGTAACCCTAACTACCACAATGTTACTGCCCACCCTCTGCTCTGGAATGATATTAGCCCTTTTAGCAACTGCATCACACTGATGCATATTCAGTTTGTGATCCACTGTGACCGACAGATCCTTTTCAGCAGTACTGCCCCCTAGCCACTTATTCCCCGTTTTGTAGATATAAATTTAATTTTTCCTTTTTAAGGGTAATATTTTGCCCTATTTTTAATGTCATCTTTATATTTCAGACCAATTCTGCAATTTGTCAAGATTGTTTCAAATTCAAATCTGGTCCCCTAAAGTGTGGGCAACTTAGCTTTTATCCACAGATTGTAAAAGCATATTCTCCACTCCATTACCGAAGTCATTAATGAAAATATTTGACCTTTCCTCCTGCAAGGAAGCTGTGACCAAGAGCACCCTTTCCAAAGCTGAAATGATAAAGAAGAGATTGACAGGGAGCTATAGCCGCTGTGTTCTGGCGTCTAGCCAGTTCATACCCTAAGTCAGCCTCTGGCACAAAATACCCCCCTTATGCATCTGGGCCTGCTGGATTAACTGGTGCTGTGCTAGGTGCTTTCTTTATTGCTGGGAGAATTCTACACCAAATAAAAAGTAAAATAAAATAATTAAGTCCTCAAAGAATGTTTTAAAATTCTGCATATTTCATTTGCGAAATCACAATATAGTCTCGCCATTTTCAATTACTTTGGTAATTTATTTCAAAATACCAGTCAGCAAATGTCTAACAGATACAGACAACAAGGCAAAAGATTCAGGAAATGTCTGACAACTAGCTTCCTTTCTAGGTGTATTAGCAGACCTATATGGCTCCACAGAGCAGATGGCAATACTGATATTTCTGTGTATGTCAAACACAGAGGACTTTAAGGTTATGACTACATCACAGTGAAAAACCTGCAGCCAGCCTCTGCCAGCTGACGTGGGATCTCAGGGCTCAGGCTGCAGGGCTGTTTGCTGTGCATAAGGGGGTATTTTGTCCCAGAGGATGACTTAGGACCTAGGCAAGCTAGTGGCCAGAATACGTCACCTATAACCCTGTCAAGTTCTGCTCCATCCCTTCAGCTCTGGAAAGGGTGTTGCTAGCTCCCTTGCAGGGTGGGGCAGTGTTAAATATTTTCATTAATGATTCCGATAATGGAGTGGAGCAGCTCAGACTAGAGCAGAGCTCTGGGACCTTCCCCTTTCACAGGATCCTGGAAGCTGGGCTCCAGACCCAGGTGGGTATCAGAGCAGCAAAGGAAGTAACATTTCAAAAATATAAAAAATACAATTAAAGAGTTTCCATTTGGTCACTTCTTGACACCCTGGTAAATAGAAAGGTCACATTTTATTTCCACAAAAAATTGATTTTGAAGAAAGGCAATTTTCTGATTAAAATGCTTTTTGCTCAGCCAGCCACGCACTATATTAACTTGGGGTAATTACACTATTATAATAAAAATTCAAACTTTATAGCAGTGTTCTCCAGCTAGACAATTAAATATCAGCTCTATCAATGTGCTTTTCATCTTTATTGCTATGTATTATGATAGCACCTCGGTGCCTCAACCATGCCAGGCATTGTTTAGAAACAAAGTAAAAAACAATCCCTTTCCCAGAAAAGGTTCAGTCTCAATAGACAAATCAAGTAACGGGAGGGTGGAGGGAAAAAGGCACAGAAAAGGAAAGCACTTGCCCTAGGTCACCCAGCAGATTACAGGGAAAGCTAGGAAGAATACCTAGGACTCCCACTTCCCAATCTGGTGCTCACATCACCTCACAATTAAATTTAAATTAATCTGAGAGCAAGGTTCCCTATAAACTGTGCTGCAGGGCTGCCAAACAGCTGGATAATGATCACCGCTCAGGAGCTTAAGGCTGCAGTGCAGAAGCTTCCTGGCTGGGGAGGGGCATTTCCTCAGCAGCTGAAGCGCTGCTGCAGACAAAGAGCATGCTGGTAGTGAAGGGGGGATGGAGTAAGTACATGGCTGGGGATAAAATCAGAAGGAAGGGGAGCTTGGGGCTGCAGTCTCCCAGCTGGGTGTTTTGGAGACGAGAGGTTTGATTATAGCAGCTGGGTTTGTCTGCAGCTTCCTTTGAGGAAACCCAGCATGCTCCTCTAGCTTCCTGGGCTGGGTGGGGTGTGGCGGGGCGGGGTAGCAGACTGCATAAGGTAGGTGGGGGAAGTAAGGAGGGGAGTGCTGCTGTTGGTGAGGTGCGGAGTGAGTATGTGGTTTTTTCTCTTGTCCTGATTCCCATCTGGGCTGTAGCTGCCAGTGCCTGCAGCTCTCCTAGGCAAGATTCTACCCAAGCTGGGCTGGAAGGAGCAGTTTGCATGAAGCTGGGTGGGGGAAAAAAAGGTGGGGGGGAAGGGATGCTGGCATCTGTGCAGTAAGATGGGGACAGAGGGGAGTATGTTTGGGGTGCGTTTACTTGCTCCCATCTGGGCTGCAGGCAGCAAGAGTCAAACCCTATGGTTGTGTCTAGACTGGCATGATTTTGCGCAAAAGCAGCCGCTTTTGCGCAAAAACTTGCCAGCTGTCTACACTGTCCGCTTGAATTTGCGCAAGAACACTGACGTTCTAATGTAAGAAATCAGTGCTTCTTGCGCAAATACATTCAGGCAAAAGTCCTTTTGTGCAAAAGGGCCAGTGTAGACAGCTCAGATTTGTTTTATGCAAAAAAGCCCCGATCGTGAAAATGGCGATCGGGGCTTTCTTGCGCAAAACCATGTCTAGATTGGCACGGACGCTTTTGCACAAAAGCACTTTTTGCGCAAAAGCGTCCGTGCCAATCTAGACGGTCTCTTCCACAAATGCTTTTAACGGAAAAACTTTTCCGTTAAAAGCATTTGCGGAAAATCATGCCAGTCTAGACGCAGCCTATCTGTCTCAGCACAGCATCCCTAGCTGGGTTGCAGTTAAGTCAACCTAGGACACTCTCCTGGGCTGTGTTGGGGGGGGGGGGGAAGAAGTGGGTGGGTGCTGGCATCTGTGCAGTGTGGTGGGGGTGGAGAGGAGTGTAGAGTATCCTAACTTGCTCCCATCTAGATTGCATCACATCTCAGCACAGTAGTTCTAGCTGGGATGCAGACATAGGACCCTTTTCTGATCTGGGACAGGCTGTATAGGGTGGTACCAAAATTTCAGGTGGGTTTAAAAGCTTTTAGGCTGCTTTTGAATACTGGAGCAAAAGGCCTATCTCCTGACATTTGCAAGATTACATTTAAGACAAAATGTACATGGGTGTTAATACCGTAAGGTAAGAAAGAAAAGGATTCTTTTAACATGTTTTTGAGTGTTCTTAATGATTTTTTTTAAAAATCCCGTGTTACTAGTTAACACATGGTAAATTGTTAAAACTGAAAGAACTTTACCATGGATCCTGATTAATTTGTTTGGCCTTTCATTTGGAGTTGGATTCCAGACAGTTGCTCTAGGGCTTCTGTTCTTGAGTTAGTGGTGCACACAAGGTGAAAGTTTCAAACCAGAACTCTTATCTGTTTTTACAGGTCTCAGTTCCACTTGCATAGCATGGACACAAACACTGCCCAGGGAAAGTATTTAAGCCTGAGTGAATGCCTTTTACTTTACTTTCCAGTATCAGTAAACGTTGTATTAATATTTTCAAGGAAAGCATGATTATTTCTAGTTGACTCAGATTTGTTTAACATCTTAAAGTTATGCATATTTTTTTATGCTTTTAACTTGACTTCGATTTATTTACTTAGCTATTTTCAGTATGTCCCATTTTGGCGTGTTTACTAGCTTGATTTGTTAGGGTGATAATACATGTACTCCAAGGATAGTATTAATTTTCTTTTTATTTGATTTCATATTCAATAAACATCTTAAGCATTGCTCCTTGTTAATTATTCCTTGTTTTAATATTTTTGTCATATGTATGGACTGTTTAAAATATATATACCTAGGTTTTTTTGTTTGTACTGGGACACATCACAGCCACATACAACTTCAATATTGGTGGTGCAAATAAGAAAATTCAACATACCCAAAAGAAAATTAAACCTGCCCAAGAATGGAAAATATTGAAGGAAACATTGTCTGAGGGCAACAAACAAAGTTAACATGCTTCGGGGGTAGCTGAGTTAGTCTGTACAGGACAAATTTAAAAAGCAAAAACTGGTCTGGTAGCACTTTATAGACTAACAAAACATGTAGATGGTATCATGAGCTTTTGTGGGCACAGACCATTTCTCCAGTCATCTGAAGTGATCTGTGCCTACAAAAGCTCATGATACCATCTATATGTTTTGTTAGTCTATAAAATGCTAGCAAAGTTAACGTGATAGCTGTAAAACCACTGCATATTCTTTAGATCCTATGAGACACACAAATCGTGCTAAGGCACAGGGTTATTTGTATTTAACTTTCTAGTCACTGTGTAAGCAACTCCAGATTGTGATTCAACTTAAATGTATACCATAACATTTAAGTTGAGCTATTCATGGCTCAACTTAAATATACATCCCAAATTTAAAAAAAGCACACCATGTCTTAACAAACAAGTAAAAAGCTGTGTGAGATAAAAAGGCCTTGTTTAAAAAGTGGAAGTTAAATCCTAGAGTAGGGATGTAATGGTGTAGTTCCATGATCACCAATGGGTCGATCACGATTGACTGACTGGTCGATCACAAGGCCTTGACCAGTCGACTGCAAGGCATCCGGGGCGTCCGGGCCCCCATTTTCTACCCACCCCCAAGAAGCCCCAATACTTACCTCCAGCGAAAATGGAGGTAGTTCCAGCTTCTCACGGGAAGCCGGAAGTCCTGCAGCTTAGCGCCACTTCTGGGAGTTCCGGAAGTGCGCTGGCTGCTTTGCCAGGCGTGCTGCAGGAGCGGGCCCTGGCTCTGGAAGAGGAGCATGGTGACTTCCCTGCACCGGCACAGGAGGCGTGAGTTGTCCCCAGGGCAGGTGCACGTGGGGTTTCCCTGCGCCGCGAGGGGGTGTGTTTCGGCCCCAGGGCAGGCGCGCGGGGGAGGGGGGCGGCGAAGGGGGGTGTTTCGGCCCCGGGGCAGGCACATGCGGGGTTTCCCTGCGCCACGGGGGTGTTGGCCCCAGGGCAGGCACGCGGGGGGGTTTCGGCCCCAGGGCAGGTGCACGTGGGGGGGGTCGCCCCCAAGCAGTCGCCTGAGTATGCTTCCCTGCTCAGTGGGGGTCTGCCTCCGCAGAGGCACGCAACGGGGCTTCCTTTCTTTACAGGGGGGGGAGGGTCAGCCCCGGAGGGAGCGTGGGACGGAGGCTTCCCCCCGTGGCTGGTGTAGGGGATTCCCTGCCCCCAAACCTTGATCCCTCTCCCCTGCCCCACATCTGTCCCCCACCCTCCTGTCCCCCTGTTCCCTCTCCCCTGCCCCCCCCCCCCGCTGAGGAACCCTGCCACCCTGCCCCCCCCCCGCAGAAACCAGTTCCCTCTGGCACCCTGTCCCCTACTGCAGAAACCTGTCCCCCTGCTCCCCTCTGCAGAAACCAGTCCCCTCCCTCCCCGGCACCCTGTCCCCTGCTGCAGAAACCTGTCCTTCTGGCACCCTGCCCCCTCTCCCCTGCCCTCATTGGCACCCTGTTCCCTGCCCCAGAACCCACTAGCACCCCTCCCCAGTACTGTGTCCCCTGCTCCTGACTGACTTTTCTATGGTCAGTGACCCCTGACTCAAGGCAGGTTCCCTGCCATTCTCATGAATAAAGACAATGCAGAAACTTTTTGAGTTTGACATAGTATTTTATTTAAAAATGAAGCCTGGCCAGCAAACCCCCAATTGGGGCCAAGCCCTCATCTGGCCACAACCACTCCTGCATTCCCCCTTCCCCAGACCTTAGATCTGAGCCTATCATACACTGCAACCCCCTGCCCTGAGCCCCTCACATACCAACCCAAATTCCTGCACCCTCACATCCACAAGCCTGTGGCTTGCTTAGTACCCCAACACTGCCCAGCCTGGAGTCCCCTCCCCGAGCCAGTGTCCCCTTCTCCACCTCCTCCTGCATCCAGATTTCCTCCCAGAGCTTGCACCTCTCACCCCTTCCCACAGCCAAATCCCTCATTCCCACCCCAGAGCGTACACATCCTGTCTCAACCCAGCGAGGGTCTGGCTAGACTGCAGGAGTTTTTCAGGATTCCGGAGATATCCCAGAAAAACTCTTCTGCATCCAGGGTTGCGTTTGTTCTTCCACTTTTTTTAGTGGAAGAGCAAACATGGTCTTTCGGTCACCCCTATATTCCTCTTTCCACGAGGAATAAGGGGGCTTCCACAAGAAGGGGTTCTTTTCTGACATTTGGTCCAGTCTAGACAGGCCAAATGTTGGAAAAACCTCTTCCTACAGAAGAATTAAAAAAAAAAAAAAAAAAAAAAAAAGCAGCAGTATAAAGATTGGGGATAGCAAGTGATGGAGAGGAGGAGAATAGAGAGGGCGGGGCTTTAAGGAAGGGGTGTGGCGGTAGATCTTGGCTTGGTCTGTCATTTAAAAAGTGATCTTGGGTGTAAAAAGGTTGGAGACCACTGCTGTAGTTGGATTAACTGATAAGCAAAAGCTTATCGGTTAATGCTATAGATTACACACATTTTCCATACACACACCTGCTAGTAAATATTTTAGCAGGCTGGCCAGCAGCCCAGCTCAGTCTTGGCTCGCACCGAGTCTGGGACCTACCCCCACTGTGGCTCGTCATTTGAAGTGTATTAGGAGGCAGGCAGGCAGGCAGCCCACTTCAGTTCCGGCTTGTGCCGGATCTGGGAGCTCAGCCCCTCCTCTGGATAGGGGTTGCTGCTATTCTGTATTGCTGCAGCGCGGGGCGACAGGCAGCCAGTCTGTGAGAGGAGCTGGTTTTTAAACTGGCTCCCCTTGCAGACCAGCTCCCGCCTCACACCCCATGCTGCTGCCTCTGATACAGAAGCAGCGGCGTGAAGTGACAGGGGGCTCCACGGGAGTGGGGCCAGAGCATACTGGCTTCCAGCTCCACCCATGGGGACTATAGAGTAGTTGACTAACCAGTAAGAATTCATGAGGTTAATCGACTGCTCAATTAATTGATATTTAACATCCCTATCCTTGAGAGGAGAATAGAAAGGAGCATAAACTCTGTCAAATGAAGTGCAAAAATATAATTAGGCAGGCTAAAAAGGAATTTGAAGAACAGCTCGCCAAAAATTTTTAGAAATAGCAATTTTTAAAGAACATCAGAAATAGGAAATCTGTTAAATAACCAGTGGGGCCACTGGACAACCAAGATGCTTAGGGACAAGTACTCAAGGATGATAAGGTTATTTTGGAGAAACTAAATGAATTTTTGCATTGGTCTTCATGACTGAGGATGTTAGGGAAATTCCCAAACCTGAGCCATTCTTGATGGGGACTCAATTAGCTATTACCTCTCAAAAGAGAGATCTTGGAGTCATCGTAGGTAGTTCTCTAAAAACATCCACTCAATGTGCAGTGGAAGTAAAAAAAGCAAACAATGTTAAGAATAATTTTAAAAGGGGTAGAAAAATAAGATTGTGGATTGAAGGATAAAATTAATTTGTTGTCGGTATGACCTCTGTGTGACCTGGATGTTAAGTCTGGTCTTTGTAAAAAGGTACATACTTGGACACAGGTATGCAACCAGGAGGAGATAGGTGAAACTGGTTTGAACCTCTTGTAAGACCTGCAAAGGGACTGTGAGGGGACAGGTAATGATTGGAGGGAATTTGGTGCAAAGGGGTCTGACCTGTGTATGCATGCAACTGTAAGTGGTCAGTGAGAAAGAGGTAATTACCATGTAAGGTAGTACAAAAGACATTGCCTTTTGTTTGAGAAATTGCAAAACTTTTCCTGAGAGTATCCTGGAGATTTTTGCCCTGGAATGCATTTCTGAATAAAGCTGGTTGCTTAAGAAGCGTGTCTGGAATTGATTTGGTAGGGGTTTTGCGCCCCCATCCGAACCCTCAGATTATAATTCTCCATCAGGATAGTGCCCAGAATGAGTCCAGGCAGAGCCCCCCTGTCCATAAGAGGGACTGGGACAAGTGGCCCTGTGCTTCTGGGGCCTGAAGGGTCTAGGGTGATTTGGGGAGTTAGCGGATGTCTGGTGCCAGCAATACATACCACCCTGCCCCCATTCTACACCTTCCCCCAAACCCCTGCCCTGCCTCTTCCTGCCCCTGCTCCATCCCCCCACCCTTGCCCCCATTCCACCTCTTCCCTCAAGTCCCCTTCACTACCCCACTTCCTTCTGACTTCTACCCCCTCTTCCCAAATGATACTAGGAGCAGACGGGGTAGAACAGGCTGGGTTTATGTCATTTGCTGCTGCCAGTGCCTGGCCCCCCTGGATCTGCATTCTCCTCAGATACTTGGCATCCCAAAGTGCAGGGACCAAGACCCTGGTGTAGCCCATGGATGGGAGAGTTCTGAAAATATAATCTCAAACATTGATGGAGTTGGGCCCACATTCCTGACTTTTGGTGGAGCACAAGCACCCTTGGTCTACATAACTTATTGTCTGTGATTGTGGAAGGTGGCTGGTGGAAGACTCCTGGCAGGTGTGTGGGCATTATGCTATTTGCATTGCGTTGAGTGAGCCAAATAGATCTACATTCACTAGTCTAGTATCCCTGACTTGTGTCAGGGAAAGTAAAGCACCAGGGTGTCCTAGCTCTTCAGTGCTTATCAGGCCCTTTCTCTCCCTGAATGTCAAGGCTTGTATGAAGGGTACATAGAATACTAGAACTGGAAGGGACCTCAAGAGGTATCAAGTCCAGTCCCTTTTCTGCATAGCAGAACCAAGCACCATCTCTAGACTATCCCTGGCAGATGTTTGTCTAACCTGCTCTTAATTATTTCCAATGGTGAAGATTCCACAAGTTCCCTAGGCAATTCATTCTAAAGCTCAATCACCGTGACAGGAAGTTTTCCCTAATGTTCAATCTAAACCTCCCTTAACTGCAGTTTAAGTCCATTCCTTCTTGTCCTATCCTCGGAGGCCAAGGAGGACAATTTTTCTCCCTCCTCCTTGTAACACCCTTTTAGATACTTGAAAACCGCTATCATGTCCTCAGTTCTCTTTTCTATACTAAACAAGCCCAGTCTTTCAATCTTCCCTCATAGCTAATGTTCTTTAGGCCTTTAATCATTCTTGTTGCTCTTCTCTGGACCTTCTCCAATTTCTCCACATCTTTCCTGAAATGTGGTGCCCAGAACTGGACACAATACTTCAATTGAGATCTAACCAGCGCAGAGTAGAGCAGAAGAATGACTTCTCCTGTCTTGCTCACAACACTCTTGTTAATGCATCCCAGAATCAAGTTTGCATTTTTCACAAGTGTCACACTGTTGACTCATATTTAGTTTGTGATCCACTCTGACCCTTAAATGGATTTCTGCAGTACTCTTTCTTAGACAGTTATTTCCCATTCTGTATGTGTAAAATTGATTGTTCCTTCCTAAGTGGAGCATTTTCCATTTGTCCTTATTAAACTTCATCCTATATACCTCAGATCATTTCTCCAGATCATTTTGAATTATGATCTTATCCTCCAAAATACATGCAACCTCTCCCAGGTTGATATTGTATCATCTGCAAGCTTTATAAGCATACTCTCTATGCCATTACTGAAATAGTTGATAAAGATATTGAACAGAACTGGTCCCAAAACTGACTCCTGCGGAACCCCACTTGTTACACTCTTCCAGCATGACTGTGAACCATTAATAACTACTCTCTGAGAAAGGTGCATAACTGGCTGGATAACCAACCTTATAAAAGCCCCATCTAGGTTGTATTTCCCTAGTTTATTGATAAGAAGGTCATGCAAGACCGCATCAAATGCTGTTCTAGGTGTCTACCACTTCCCCCTTCTCCCCAAAATTTGTTATGCTATCAGACAAAGAACAACGGAGACCCCAATTCTTACTTTTTCTTGTAGATTCCCAATGTATCCAAGATACAAGCGTAATCCTTCAGTTGATGTGAGAATCAAGAAGGTGGCAGCAAGAAGGAACTGATAGTAGCAAGGCAGCAGGCCATACTGTAACAGAAAGGCATTACTGACAGATTATTTCCATTTCATCATATAAGCCCATTATAAATCCCTCCCACTCCACCGCTCCATATATTCACACTCTAACCACTTCACTTGTCTCCTTATTGCTACCACATCACAGTCCCTATCCTGGTCAGTGCCTGGGACATGGGCAGTTTTGACAAGTGGTTAGATCCAGAGTCAGGCCAGATGCCAGAGCCCAGGGTCAAAGCCAAAATCAGAAATTGGAGCTGAGACTTGGAAGTGGGTTAACTGGAGTGAAGTAAGGCAGGGCAGATGCATTTGCTCGTGGCTGTGACTGCTTCAAGCAGCAAATGGCCAATGATAACAACAATGCTGCTGCTGGGTGTAAAAGCAGATCTGCTGACTTTCCAGCCAATCAGACAGCATAGGTAGGCAAGCTGCTGGGCTGATTAGGTTGCCCAGAACCTGGGTCTGTTGCAAGCCCAGATTTATGTGGCTACAAGGGACATTTGTGATCATCTTTCTCACCTTCAAAAATAATTCCTAGAACAGATCATTTAGAAAAAGAACCAGTCTTTGTTTAAAAATTTTCAGTGATGGAGAACCCAATATGCACGTTGGTGAATTCTTCTAATGGCTAACAATTTGCATCTTATTTCCAGTCTAAACTTATTTAGCTTCGTCTTCCAGCTATTGGATCAAGTAATATTTTTTCTGCTAGTTTGAAGAGCCCAGTGTTAAACATGTGTTCCCCAGGTAGGTACTTGTAGACTGATTAAGTCACCCATTCACCTTCTCATTCTTAAGTTAAGTAGATAGAGCTCTTTGTGTGTGACAATGCTGGGAGCTAGAACTTCTTCAGTTCCTGGGGTGGGTGGGCACAACCCTGCCCAAGTCTGAAGGCTTCTCCCCTAGTTTAAGGGGAGAAAGCTACTGATCACAGGAGACAACAGATGAAAAACAGGGTCATAGGTAGGGTTGTCAGATGTCTGGTTTTCAACCAGAATGATGGTTGAAAACAGACCCTGCTGTTCTGATCGGCCTGGAGTCTCTTAAAAAATTAGTCAGGTGGCTCCCCCATCTAAAATTATTGCCCACTCCTGCCATAGCCCCTGCTCTGCTCATGCATGCCCATTCACCATCTGCTTTCCCTATCCCCACCTCACCCCAGCCTGTGTCTGCCCGGTATAACTCCAGCCCCATGAACATGCACAATGCCAGCCTGGCCTTACCTGCATGCTCCAGCATATGTTAAGTCTTTAAACTAAACATTCAATATTATCTCAACCATCCAGTTTCCAATATTCTGGGACCAATCTGGCTACAGCCCTGCAAACAAAATCAGTATCCTTTGCATACATCACCCCATTCACTGCCTGTACACCAACTCACACTCTCAAGCTGTTTTTCTACCAACGCCTGGCACACCGTGTGCACTCAACATTCCCCTCAAAACATACAAGCACCCACTTATGTGCAACTCTAGAAAACACTCCTGCACAGCTGCACCACACCCAACTTTGTCCCCCTCCTCTCCTGCCTCATACATCTGCCCCTCTCAGCACAAGCAAAGGAGGCCTGCCTATGCTGATTCCCAGGCTGTTGGCCCGACCCTGGCAGCAGCAGGTTGACCAAGTTGCTAGGACAAATATTCCTGTGGTGCAGAGGAAATCATGGTCTTTGTTTAAGCTCTGTGAGAGGCCCCTGTGCTTGGGTGGGCTCTTTCCCCGGCTTCACTGTCTCCCTGGGGTCCCCCAGCCCCTCTACTTGGGATTTACGGCTCCACTGGCCAGCTGTGCTGGAGACAGGCGTGTCTGCAAGGAAAGGGTGATGATGCAGTGATTTGGGCACTGAAGGAATGCATTAGATGTGACTTCACTCATCTTCCTGGCTCTAACACCCCTGGTTATATGGTACCTTTAATGCCAGCATTATCCCCTCGGACAGGCACCAGAATGGGAAGTAGAAGACATTGAAGCATATCATCATCTGAAGGGGCAGGCTGGACAGCACCTCGTGCCCTATGCAGGAATAAAAAGCACAAGATAAGCAGTTCTCTCCCATTGCCACACTGCAAATCCCTGTCTCACAGGGAGCCTACTAAGGATGTAAAAGGCTAGCGGACTACTCGATTAGCCAATAAGCATTTGCTTATCAGATAGCATTTTGACCAGTCGACTAGTAGATATCCCCCCATCCCCCTCATAAAATAGAGGCAGCAAAGAGTGGAGGAGAGGTATTTCAAAGTACTTTCGCAGATCAGCTGTGTGGTGGCTGCCCTTTTAAAATACCACCTGTGCACCTTTGAAACGAGCAGCTGTGGAGCCCAAGATCAGCTGGGGAGTCCCAGCTGATCCCAGGCTCCATGGCTGCCCCTTTAAAACAGGGGGAGGCAACAGTTTCAAAGGGGAAGCCACCACATAGCTGATCAGCTGTGCGGAGGCATCCCCTTTGAAATTGCCACCTCTGCCTGTTTTAAAGGGGCAGTGGAGCCTGGGGTCAGCTGGAGACTTCCCGGGTTCTGGAGAAATGCTGCAGGGAGCCTGGGGTCAGCTGAGGAGTCCCCAGCTGACCCCGGGCTCCAGGGCTGCCCCTTTAAAATGCTGCCTCTGCAGTGATTCAAAAGGGCAGCTGCCATGGAGCCCAGGGTCAGCTGGGGATTCCCCAGCTGACCCCTGGTTCCCTGTGGCATTTCCCCAGAACCTAGGATCAGTTGGGGAGTCACCAGCTGGCTTCAGGCTTCTAGCGGCATGCAGTCCCCCTCAGAGTCCCCCGCTGACCCTGGGCTCCATGGCTTTGAAATGCACAAGAGTCCCCAGTGGGGCCTCTGGTGCATTTCAAAGCAGGCACCTGTGTGCAGCCTGGAGTCAGTGGGACTTCCCGCTGGCCCCTGGCTGTAGGTGGAGTTCTGCATTCCTCCTTTGTAATGTACAAGAGCCACAGCAGGGGCTCTTGTGCGTTTCAAAGGAGGAAGGCAGAAGTGCCTACTGACTAGTTGATGGAAATTCCATCGACCAGTCGACTAGTCAATTAACTGCATTTTAACATCCTTAGAGCCTACCCCACAAAAGAGGCAGTTTACTGAAGGGTAAACTTAAGAATGTATTCTGCTCTGCACAGCTCATGGAACACAGGAGCATGGTCCTCCCCAGGGTTGAAGCTTGGCCAGGCCTATGCAGCCCAGTCTCTTGTTCCTGCAGACACTAGCACCAGCCAAGGAAAGTGCAGGAACACCCCTGTGAATGGTCCTGAGGGGTTTTATCATGATCCCTTTCAAGTTTGGCTTGCGGGTTTAGATCCTTTCCAATTTTTTAAATCCTCTCTAATGTATTTGTGGGTTTTAACATTATCCACATACATGGCTGATGCTTTTATGAGTCTCACCTAAATCTTGGCATCAGCAATATCTAATGGCAGGGGATTCTGCAGATTAATTATGATGGCAGTTTTATGCATACTACCTCAGTTTCACTGAATGTCCCTTGTTCTTATATTAGGAGCAAGGTCAGTATGGTTAAGAAGGGACCACTGTGATCTGTCTTGTATAACTAGGCAAAGAGCTCTCCCCAAAATAAATTCCTGACCAGCTTGTCCACCTCTGTCCTTATTCGTGGCTTCTTGATCCTAAACAATTCCTGCTTTTGCAATCTCTCTGTCATGTCCCTAGCAGCACAGGGATAATATAAAGAGACTCCGGGGCTGTACACACATCTGTCCTCTCTTGAAGCAGGTCTCCTTCACAGTGCATCTTATTGTATAAGGCCCCTTCTAGTCAATACACAACACACGTGGCAGGCCAGGATGGCTGGTACTGATGCAGCTCTGCCTCTCTCCATACCCATTACAGGAGACAAAAGCATCTCTTCATAGCATAAAGCAAAATACATGTTGACTGTGCAGCAGTAAAAGCAACAGCAAACACCCAAACACGTTCCTGATGCAGAGCCCCGTAATCTTCTTTAATCCACGCTAGATCTGGAACAGGCAAAACAAACATCAGGCAGTCCCTTACCTGGACCCCAAGAGTATTGTGCTACTCAGTACTGTACCTGGATGGTAGATCTGGGCAGCCACACAGTCCCTTGTTTTATTGTTGATAAAGAGTGATCCACTGAAGGTTGTCAAGCCCCTTCGGATGTTGTGTGGCAGAGCCATTGGCACCAGCTGAGGCAGTCTTCCTCCTGACCTGGATAAGATGGTATTAAAGAGAAGGTCTTTAGCTTTAATTAAATTATAGGGCTGGCCTTCCACGTTGCCACATGGCCACTGGCTGAGGATAAATCTACTGTGCTGTGGTGGGGGATAGCACAGAAAGCAAAAGAAAATTCTGGGCAGGCGTTGTCTGATCTACCAGTTACATAATGATGATAGTACTGATTAGTTTCTCCAGTTAGCACTTGGACATTTGGGAGGTTTTTGAAGTTCGGCCCCCATATTATGAGAATTCCTGCTCTGTGGAAGCTCCAATGTGCACACTTTGGAAATTGCACTCTATTTATAAATGTACTAGATTTACTGGACATTGCTCATGTCCTTAACTCAATTAATTGTTGCTTTACTTCATTTAAATCATTGCTCTGGGGTGGGGCAGGCTCCTTGGGGAGAGAGAACCACAGCAGCTAGGGGCCAGGTAAGAAGCGCCTCTCAATGGCTGCTCCAGCTCCAGCTGCCACAAATGGCAGAGGGGTGCCTACCCATAGCTGGGGCAGGTCCAAGTTCATCTGCCCCCTGCACTCCCCAGCCAGAATGAGGAATGCAGCAAATTGTGCACTTTCCCCTTGCTCTCTGACAAAGGGGAACAGCCAGCAATGTTCTTGTACTAATCTGAGGTGGGGAAGATTCAATCCCCCCCTTCCTCCCGCCTTCCCTAAAGGATATGGGGAGGTTAGGAGGCTCAGGGCTGGGGCAGTCCTGGATGTGGGAGAAGCTCCCTAAGCCAGCCCCTTTCATCCACCTGGTGACTCTCTTCTTTACCCTGTGGTTTTATGAGGAGCAATCCCATTTTCCTGCCACAACCAAAACCTTGCTTTAAGTTAGGATAAGAGGACGCTGTATACCGATTTGATGGTCCTAGCTCTCACCATTTAGGAGGAGTTCTTGAACAAACAGACAGACTCGCAGACTCTCACATGGATAGTAGATTCATACAGTTCACAAAGTCACAAATACTCTAACCCAGGAAGGCAATTAGAGATAATACAGAATGAGCTAAATATCTATAGATCTACAACTGCTCTTGCAAAACAACCTAATTTGTTATCCACTGGTGATATTTAACTTCCCCTTCACTATCTCCTAAGCATCTCTCCAAGCAGGCAGGTCAAGATAAAATTATTATAATGTTAAAACATCAAAAGTAGACCACAAAGAGAAACAGTAGAGCTGCACAGTTTTAGTCTTTAAGGTGCCACAGGGCTCCTGCTGTTATAATGTGTTACACTGACATCACTATCCTTCATCCATATTCAGGAGGGTTTTAAGCCCCTTTTCCTTATTGATAGTTCCTCATCCTACTTCTGTTTTGGATGTCCTGAGGTTATTAATCCTTTTACCTCAGGCTTATTAGAATATATATAAATTAATTACCAAGGTATTCTTGTGGTCAGACATCTGCTGATGTTCCTACCTCTGAAATACTCCAAGCTGGTAGAAAGTAGAATCTTGAATTTACCTGTCAGCAGTTCAGTCCCTACAGCATTCCACCTTGTACTTTCTTACGGTCTAGGGTAGTGTTTCACAGATGGTGTTCCGTAGAACCCCAGGGTTCCATGAAGTGAAAATAGGGGTTCCGTGAGAAAATTCCATTACAACCTAAATTATAGTAATGGAATGGAATCTTCATTCATTTAAGAATTTTATTGAAAACTATTTTCATTTGTGTTTGCCATGGTAAGTGTCCCTGTGTAATGCCAGCTTAGCCAGAGCGTGGGGACAATGATGTCACTATTCAGCGCTGCGTGCACGGTCAATCAGGAGTTCCACACAGTCAGTTCAGGGGTTCCACAAAATTCTTTCCAGTTCAAAAGGGTTCCATGGCCAAATAAAATTGGGAAACATTGACCTAGGGTTACTCCTGGTTGCCTTTGACCCTGCCCCTTCTGGGAGCATGGAACTGCCCTTCCCCCACCAACGCACATGCCTTGTCCAGGGGCTCATGGACACTGTTGGCTCCACTGCCTCAGAACAGTTGGAAATAAACAGCAACATTTTATACATCTCTGTATGCACGTATAGTTAGCACTGTATGTATAAAGAGTGCCATCTTCTGGCACAACAAGAAGTCTGTAGTATCTATAATAATAACAATAAGATTCCAGGATTGTCACTCTGAAGCCTAAAATGTCTGTAGAGTCAGTCTGAAGTGAAGGAAACAGTTACAAGCATGGATGAGAGTTCTTCTTGTTTTATATACTGTTGCTGAGTGGCTAGTCAAATTTTGGGGCCTGAGGGACATTCCAACTAGAAGCAGAAATTAATGGAGTTGGGCAGTCTCTTCAATGCAGTCTTGTTTTACTTACAAAGAATGTACAAAGTCCTTCTCCAAGCACAGGACAAAAGGATTGGTTCCTTACAGTTTCAAGCATCCTTAGCCATAAAGCTCTCTTTAACTTTTACTCAGTCACACAATTCTCCAACACACCCCACATACCACACAATAGCCTGCATAACAATGAGAGCTCTCAACCACACACACAATAACCGCAAACATCACTCTGAAATCTAGAGTGACTGTAGAGTCAGTCTGAAGTGATGGAAACAACTACAAGTATAGTTCAGAGCTCTTTTTGATCAGACTATTACCAGAGTGTCTACCTGCTTCCTCCCTCACCCCCATCCCACACACACTATATACATCCTCCTTTTCTCTATAAGACTTCATATAAAATGGAATAGCTTCAAAAGCAGATATAAAGAGCCCCTGACTACAGAATAGCCAATAGTCTGTCTCGTGGTTATGGGGAGATGTGGGAAACATGGGCTTAAAGCCATGCTCCAAAGCTGAAAGTGCGGATTCAAAGCTGTGTCTTCCGCATAGCAAGAAAGTGCTTTAACCCATTAAACTGTTCACATTGGATGGGGTTGTATTTAAGTAAGGGCTGATCTGGCTTAGCCATTGCGTGCCAGGAGAGGCTTCAGAGTACAGAGTGGAGCCTTTGTACCTCTTCTCAGGACTCTTTACCAGGGGCGCCATTTCAAATTCTGGTAGGGGGCACAACCTATGCCCATCGTGATGGGGAATCAGACCGAGGACAGCAGATTCAGCAGTGTTACTGAGTGCGCTCAGTACAAGCCAAGCAGCAAATGTGGGGGACCAAGCTGAACAAGAAGAAATAAGGAGTTTTGTTTGTTTTAAATCTGCTGCCTATACATTTCATTGGGTGATCTTCTTGTGTTATGTTAGTGAAGGAATAAATATTTCCTTATTCTATTTTTCCACACCATTCATGATTTTCTAGACCTCTAACATATCCCCCACTCTTTGATCATTTCTTTTCCAAGCTGAAAAGATCCAGTCTTGTTAATTTCTCCTTGTATGGAAGCTGTTTCTTACCCCTAATAATTTGTTACCCTTTCTGTACCTTTTCCAAATCCAACATATCTTTTCCAGATGGGGTTATCAGCTCTGTATGCAGTATTCAGGGTGTGGACATGCCATGGCTTTTTATAGAGGCAACGTGATATTTTCTGCTTTATTATCTATTGTTTGCCTAATGATCCCTAATATTCTGTAGCTTTTTAGATTGTCACTGCACATTGAGCAGATGTTTTCAGAGAACTATCCACAGTGATTCCAATATTTCTTTTTATAGTGCTAACATATTTTAGACCCCATCATTCTTGTATGTATACTTGAGATTATATTTTTCCATGTGCATTACTTTGCATTTATCAGTATTGAATTCCATCTGCCCTTGTGTTGCCCAGTCACCCAGATTGGTGAGAGCCCTTTGTAACTCTTTCAAGTCAGCTTTGGACTTAACTATTTTCAGTAATTTTGTATCATCTGCAAATTTTGCCATCTCACTGTTTACCCTTTTTTCAAGAACATTTATGAGATGTTTAACAGCAGGGGTCCAAATGCACATCTTTTTTCCCTATCTTTTAAGTGGAGTACTTGGCACTGTTTTCATGATGCTCTAACGATCCTTCAATTACTTGCATAACAAAGTCTTTTGTTATCTTAATCACCCTGCCACCTCCAAAGGCAAAGCTGGGAGTAGCACAAACTCCTTTGCAGTTAAGAAATGCCTCTGGAGCATGCACTTTAAGCAGACCTCAAATATGAAATCCAGGGGGTTCAAATTTTAGGGGGGCTACAGACCCCTCTAGCCTTCCCATAAATGGTTCCCTTCCTCTTTATTGGCTTCCGTGGTATGTCTACACTGGAGAAGAAAGGTGTAACTTCTAGCATCAGTGGAATCCCTGTGCTAGCACTGAGTGTGCTGGCATACTAAAAACAAGGGGTGGTGGGAGCAACAGAGTATTATCTCATCCAAGACCCTTGGTACATATTCAGTACAGTGAACCACTCCCAATGCCACAGTCACACTGCTGTGTTTAGTATACTAGCTCCCTCAGAGCTAGTGTGGGTAGGTCTCTTGAGCTGGGAATTACAGTTCCAGTGCCAGGGGCTAAGCTGCCTAGGGGACCTTTTTGAAAGAAAAAAAAAGCCAGTCTTCATTTAAAGATTCTGTGATGGAGAATCCCCCCCTGTATGAGAATACCTGCTGGTGATCTGTTCCAGCAGTTAATTACATTCTGTACAGAAATGGCAATTTCCTGCAATATCCTTTAAAAAAAAAAAACAACATATTGAATTGGTGTCAGTTTGTACTAGGTATTATTGTGGGCTGGGATTGCATGTAACCTTTCCAGGAGGGAGATGGGATCAAAGGACTATATAGAAAATATGAATGAACTTTTGGGGGAAAGAGTGTCACGTGGTTTGCTTGGGGAAATGTCCATGGGGAGGTGAACAGCAATCACCCCTCCCGTCCGTGATGCTAAACCCCAGTCTTCTGAAGCTACATCCTGAGGAATGAGCCTTTGTTAGTTCATCACCTGTTACATGAAGCCAAAAATCAGAGTCCCAAGCTGCATATAGGAAAAAGTGGTGTATTCATGATGGTTCTGGTTCAGAATCTGTGATAGTTATGAACTTGTAGCCATGGGCAAAACACTCCTGTGGGTTTTGAAGGACTGAGCCCAAGACTGGAGTTGTGGGGGTATATCATGGGGCAGATACACATCATATACCACGTCTGAGCCACAACAGCAGAGGTGAAAGTAACTTAAATTTATTACAGTTACTGTTGTATTGCATGCAAATGAGGTAGGGGCAGGCAGTTGGGAGGGTTGTGATATGACAGTAACACATTTAAGTGTATTGTGGTGTGGAGTGGTGTGGGGGGGGGGCGCAGGGCAGGAGTTTGTGAAGGTTGAGGGTGGCTCATGGCAGGAACGGGTATCAGGGGGGCAGGAGTCAGGGCAGGGGCTTGGGATGCGAGGGCTTAGGGGCTGGGTATGGGGGAGGGTGCAGAAATCAGGGTTGGGATGTGTGATGAGGGGATCAGAACAGATGGTTGGTATATGGGGGGGTGCAGGAGGCAGGGTTGGGGATGTACATAGGAGCTCATGGCAGAGGGCTAGGGTATGGGTGGATAAGAGGGAGTACAGAGGGGCAAGGGTGCCATTTAAGGACGGAAGTGGGGGGCTGAAGACCCCCACAGAGATTCCAACTTAGATGTTGCTTTTTCCCTTTATCACTGCCAGTGAACAGGAGGGAAGTGCCCAGTGTGGGTCACTCACTCCTCTGACCCTCCTCCTCAGCTAGGAGGGAGAGGAGTGCATGCACACACTGGGAGCTTTCCTCTTACTCCCTGATAGGAAGGGGAACAGCAAGCAGCAAACCCATGCAAAGTTCAGGGGGGGCTCCATTCCACCTGTGCTCTCTCAATAGTGCTCTTGGGTGGTTTGGGGCTGAAGCAGTCCTGCATGATGGGGGAGAGTGTGCCCCCAGCCAGCTCTTTAACCTTCCTGCTGTGTAGTGTGGCAGCCTGCAGGAAGCCCCAGGAACCCCGCTGAGAGTGGGCCATGCCTCTGACTGCAGCCAAGTGCCCCAGCCAGCCAGCTCCTTGTCAGAGCAGTGCACAGGCGTACTTTCACCTCTGGAGTACAGTTGCCCTTTGGTGCAGGGTGGCCCAGCCCCCTTGGTAAGGTCAGTAGAGAAGTCCTTCCTCTGGTTGTCAGCTGCCCAAGGCAGGGGGACCCAGGCCCACTCTACTTCACCAGGTCCAACCCAAAGCCCTTGGGTACTAGTGCTTCCACAGTCAGTCTTGATCACTTGGTACCTCAGTCCCAAGCCTTGGGTCACACACTTCCAAGGCTGGTAGTCGCATGACTTTCATTGACAGTGGCAGTGCTCTTAACCTGGCTGGCTTCTGGATCCCAGATATGCAGCAGTCTCCCTTGCAGGAGCCTTGCATCACACATATACACTCAGCAGTGGCTGGCCCCAAATGAGCTCAGCTACTCACTTTTATACTCTGGCTCCAGCTCGAGCATGCCCAGCAAGTGTAAGGGGACATGGCTTCTTCTGCTCATAGAGCATGGTTCGTGCCTTCTGAACCAGTGAGGGTAAGTTCATGTTTTTCTCTCTCTCTCTATATATATATATAATTTTTTTCCTGCGGGATGACGGCGTGACATAATCACATCAGCATCAACAGGTGGGGGCAGGGGTAGGCGGAACCGGAGCGTAAGGAGCCCCATGGGCAGCATGGTCCACAGCAGCAAGATATGGCAAGTTCTTCGCTTGCCCTACTGGTGGCTTCCTCACGCCTGCCCCTGGGCCTCTGCTGTGCTCCCCCAGCAGCAGGGAACCTATAGCCTCCCACAAGTTCCTGCAGGAGGCAGGAGAGAGAGCCCTGAGGGTCCACGCCAGATCTGGCTTGTGGGGAAGCGCACGCACTGCCACTGCCCTTCCACTACCACCACCCCCCGGCTGGGGGAGCAGCAGTGTGGGGATGCACTTCCTGGAGGCTTTCCCTTCTGATCCCATTGGAGCAACGGGGAAAGCCTCCCATTTCTGGGAGAAGCGTGAAGTGCAAAAACAAGTAAGTGCCCCCTCATGCCCAGACCCTGCACCCCCAGTGTCTCATGCACCCTCTCCCCTGCCAAGACCCGGCACCCCCAGCCTGCTCCTCCCCTCTCCCCTTGGGCAGTCATCCTGCCCCCAGCCCCCTCCTGCACCGTCCCCTGCTTCTGCCCCCTTCTCCCTGATCAGACACGTACCCCCAGCCTGCTTCTGTCCCCTCCCTCCAGCCAGACACCTACATGTACCCTGCTCTTGTACTCTTCCCCTGGTCAGACACTTACCTCCAGCCTGTTCCTGTGCCCTCCCCCCTGACCATACATCTTCCCCCAGCCTGCTCCTGCACTCTCCTCTGCTTCTGTCCCCTCCTCCTGCCTAGACACCCTGCTCCTGACCCCTCCCCCCAGCCAGACACCCTGCTCAATCAGGGCCCAGCCCCCACCTGGCCATAGCATCCTGTTCCTGGCCCTAATCCTGTGGCAGGCCCCATGGTCCAGCCTCCATCTGGCCACAGGAAGGGCTGGTGGTGGCCACCCCCCTCCTGCTGCAGCATGAGTAGGAGGGGAGGTCACAATCCAGCTGTGGTGGACAGAGAAGGGTTGGCGAGCTTAGCGAGCAAGGGGTGCAACCCCTGAGTATTGTTTTAATGTTTTCTCTGGCATTTTACCTTAATAATTGTGCTTGCTTAGAAAGCGCTGTGTGGTTACTTATAACTGCTGGCAATTACACTATTTCTAGCCATCTCAGAGCAAGCAGAGCATAGACACGGGTCTGTCCAGACAGTCTGGTTTGCTGGAAATATCACGGTACAGAAAGGAATACATGCAGCAAATTAAGGGGCAGAGAGATGTCGGCGTCTAGTCAAGAGAAGTGATTACTGTGGAGCTGGGAGCCTAGCGTGGGTGCCCATCCTTGAGGAACCAGACAGGTGCAAGTGACCTGACCTGTGACATATTCATTATTAAAAGTTTGGCATTTTATTTCCAAACTAGCCGAGTTACCTGGCATTGCCTGGGTCCTACAGGGCAGGGGCTGGTGGTGTCTGGGGTGCAGGAACCAGGGCAGGGCCAAGGGGATGTGGGGGGAGTGCAGGAAGCTGGAGGTGTGGGAGTGAGGGTTGGAGAGTAAGGAGGGACTTGGGGCAGAAGGTCCCATCTGGAATGGGCCTTTTCTCTACCTCCTCCCCCCCAGTCTCCTCCTGACCACCAGGGCCTTTTCTGTACCCCCCAGCCCTCCGGCTACCTGAGGCCTTTTTTCTCCACCCCTCTCCCCCTGCAGTGTTGGCAGGCAAGATGGCAGAGTCCCAGGCCTACTGGCCACTCCCTTCATGGTACAGCTGTCCCCAGTGGACACTGCAGGATAGCTCTTCCCTGTGGGCTCGCTGTCCCCTGTGGCCACTATCATATCGCATCGCTCTGAACAGCAGCGTCTCCCTTTGCATGTTATGAAAAACATTCCTTTCCCCAGGGCATCCAGTAGATCTGGCACAACCAAACCCTGACTTTGCTTTAAGTTAGGGTGAGCGAAAGTGGCATAGCAAATTTGATGGCACTAGCTCTTACTGTTTAGGAGGAGTTCTTGAACAAAATAGACTCACAGACAGACACACAGGCAGACAGATGCACTCTAAAATTTATATATATATATATATATATATATATATACACGCACACATACATATATAATTTTTTTTACTTCAACTTCTAGCAATTTAGGAGTTTATTACTGGACTAAATCAGCATTGTTCTTTTTGTGCAGGTAATTAGAGTGATCAAGTTACTTCTCAGCCTTCTTTTTAATACACTGTTAAAGAACCAGAAGTTAGGTAGCCTTGCCTAGTGGCAGACAAAGTGTCAGCACTGGCAGAGTCAACTTCCAATTACCAGAGCCAGAGGTGAGAGAAAACCAGAGCTGAGGTTTGGAGCTGAGGTCAGATACCAAATGCGGGCCACCAGAGTTGGAATTAGAGGTCAGTGCCAGGACTGGTCAGCAGTGAGCCGTAAGGTCAGTAATTGGAGGAGAAGCAAGGAACTCCTCAACAGGAAAATGGAAGGGTAGAAGATCTGGAGACAGCTTCGTGGTAGGCAAATAAATTACAATAATAGTCAGTTGGAAGTTCAGACTTTATTGTTCAGGTTCTATATTACATTCCTCAATGCAAAGTACTAGCTGAATATGCAGATTTTCCCTAAAAGCATCCACAGTGAGGAAAAGAAGATTAGATAACTACAGTCAGTATATCTGTCAGTAAAGATGATATGACAGTAGATAAAACATCTCCTTGTCTCCCCTCTCACTCTCTGGCCTCTCCTCGCCTCACATTCTTCCTATCATTCACACTCACCCATTGCCCTTTCAGGAGGCGCTTCGTTCCAATCATTTTAATTATTGCTAATTTAAAAATTCTGAAAGTAATAATAGTCAAAAAGGAAAGACAGGCATCTGGGGAGTGAGTGCCCCATTTGAATGCTTCCTGGAGCTGATTCCATTCAGGAGGGACATAACGTAGACCTGGGCTTGATTCTCTCACATTGGTTTGCATGGAGTTCCTGTTAAAGCCAATGGCGGTTGTATGAATGTCACTTCAGGAGAATCAGCTCAGATTTATTCAGTACGCATTGCAAATTGCTGAGGGAATCACAATAAATAAAAGAGCCCGTGCCTATTATTGCATATTAAGCTCAGACTCTCTTTGCATGCCATATACAATTGGTTCTTCCTCATAATAGTTTTTGGTGGCTTTGTTTTGCATAATGATGATGATACTAAATAACACACACTAGAAACACAATGCTTTAAAACAGCAAATGGATCTGGTCAAAAAAAGAAAAACACAATTTCACAATACATTGTACTTGGTTTGAAATGAAACCTTTTTTGTTTTTCATGATTTTCCCTCTCATTTCAAATCAAAGTTTAAGCTCATTTTTAAAAATCAGAATCATTATATTTCTACCAAAACCTGACTTTCTGATAAACTTTCTGATAATCTTTGATTAAAAATGTCAATTGAAAATTCCTCCCAAAATTCCAGAGAAAATGGTCAATTTCAATAAGAACATTTTTATGACATTTCACCTGGGAAAAAGGCTAATTTTTCAAGGGGAAAAATCTTACATTTGAAAACTGTTGACCATCTTTAATGGCAAGTAAAAATAAATGGCAGCATTTTCTAATGTGGATACCTAATGTATGGCACCTAGATGAGATTTTTTTCAAAGGCACAGATGGGACTGCACATGTAAATGGGCATGTCAAGGCTTTCTTGTGGAAAGTCTCTGCCTTCAGAGGCCTAATGCTGGCCTCAGGTCCTGCCCCAAAGAGTTTATCCTCCATTCATACTTTATATGGCCTGGGACACAGGTTGTGTGAGAAGAAGTGAGTCTCTGTGTCAGTGGTCTCCAACCTTTTTAACCACAGGATCCATTTTTCAATTTAAGGGCAATGTAAGATCTACCTCAAATCCAATTACCCTTGTTGCCACTTCCTTCCCGCCCCTTCTTTGAAGCCCTGTCCCTGATGCACACTTTCTCCGAGGCCTCACCCTGCTCACTCCATCCTCCTTCCTCCCCCAACCCCACTCACTTTCACCAGACTGGAGTAGGGGGTTGGCATGAAGGCTCTGGTCTTGGAGTGTGGGAGGGGCTCCAAGCTTAGCCCAGGGTAGGGGATTGGGAGTCCAGGAGAGGTTTCAGGGTGCAAGCTCAGGGAAGGAGTTTGGGTACAGGGGGACTCAAGCCTGGGGTTGGGAGTAGAAGGAGGTTCAGGGCTAGGACAGGGGTTCAGGAAGCAGGCTCTGGCTGGGCACCTTTTAACTGAGATGGCTTCCAGGTGGTGGAGCAGTGGGGTTAAGTCAGGCTCACTCCTGCCCTGGCCCTGCACCACTCCTAAAATCAGCTGGCATGTACAGCAATGGCTCCACAGCTCCCCGTGCTGCCTCTCATCTACAGACACTGAGCCCACAGCTTCTACTGGCCACAGTTCCCCGTTACTGATCAATGGGAGCTGCAGGAGTGGTGTCTGCAGGCAAGAACAGCATGTGGAGCCCCCCTGCTCTGCCTCTCTCAGGGGCTGCAGGGTCATGCCAGCCACTTCCAGGAGCAGCAATTACCACAGGGATAATTACTCCAGCCATGACATGTTAGGCATTTTAGAACTCATTGCTCAAAGAATTACATTTAAGCGTAAGAGAGAAATGAAAATTATGAAATGCACAGACCAGTCAAAAACTAGCGATGTTAACTAACGATTAATTTACTAGTCGAGTAGTCAATGGGATTTCCATCCACTATTGATTAGTTGATAGGCACTTCTGCATTCCCTCTTTGAAATGTACAAGAGCCCCCACTGGGACTCTTGTACTTTTCAAAGGAGGAATGTGGAACTCCACGTGCAGCCCGGGCCAGTGGGAAGTCCTGCTGACTCCGGGCTGCACGTGGTTTGCCAGCTTTGAAATGTCCCCACACTGGGGACTCTTGTGCATTTTTAAAGTGGAAGTGCCCTTATGGAACCTGGGGTGAGCGGGGTACTCAGAGTCCCCTGCTAATCCCGGGCTCCATGCTGTGCTGCCACTTTGAAATGCCACATGGAGCCCGGGGTCAGCTGGGGACTCCCCAGCTGATCCCCGGTTCCACAGAAATGCCACGCAGAGCCCAGCTGACTCAGCTGACTCCGGGCTCCACACAACGCTGCCGCTTTGAAATGCCATGGTGGCGTTTCAAAGGGGCAGAGCCGCACAGAACCTGAGCTCAGCTGTGTGGCACTGCTGCTCTGAAACGCCGAGCTGAGCCAGAGATCAGCTGTGTGGCGCTGCCTCTTTGAAATGCCCACTCAGTGTTTCAAAGCGGCAGCGCCGCACAAAGCTGACTCCAGGCTCCATGTGGCACTGCTGCTTTGAAGTACCCCTACTTCCCTCTATTTGTTGCCTCTATCTGATAGAAGCAGCAAGTGGGGGGGGAATCGCAAGTCAACTCAACTATCCAATAAGCATTTCCTTAGGGGATAGTCAACTAGTCCTTAACATCCTTATCAAAACCCCAAAATAACACACTTTACAAGCAGTAAAAGAAGTAACAACAACAACCCACATATGTGTTGGGTCAGGAGATGAGAGTATGTGTTTGAGAATGACAGACACACGTAGTGTGTGTGAGTGACAGAGATTTGCATTGCAAAGCTCCCTCCATCCCTTTCTCTCTGTGTGGAGATGGGGTAGAAGCGTGGGGGGAGGAGAGACACCCTGACATCAGCACCCCCCATCCTCTCCCTCCCACATCCTGCACAGCAAGCAGGAGGCTCCCAGGGGGCAGCTCCAATGCAGAGGGCAGGAGCAGCATGACAATGGGGGAAGGGGCAACTAAAGTGCCAGTGCTTGATAACTTCCCAGCCAAACCAGTCAGGATCACCTGTCAGAGGCTCCAAGATCTACCAGTAGACCCCAATCTACTGGTTGGTCACCACTGCTCTATGTGAAGGGCAAATGTGGAGAGGGGTTTGCAAATACAGTTAATGGGAATAGGGTAAGGGCTGCTTTGCTTGTTTTCTTTGAGCTGAGGAAACCAGAAAACACGTGAAAGAGGCAGACAGAGCTGGATGTGCTGTGGGAAGTCAAAGACCCTGAATGGGATAAATGATTAGTTAGGGTATGTCTACACTGCCACCCTAGTTCGAACTAGGGTGGCTAATGTAGGTATTCGAACTTGCAAATGAAGCCCGGGATTAAAATATCCCGGGCTTTATTTGCATGTTCCCGGGCGCCGCCATTTTTAAATGCCCGGTAGTTCGAACTCCCTGCCTGCGGCTACAAGCGGCACAGGCTAGGTAGTTCGAACTAAAGCCCCCAATTCGGACTACTGTTACTCCTCATTGCAGGAAGAGTAACGGTAGTCCAAATTAGGGGCTTTAGTTCGAACTACCTAGCCCGTGCCGCGTGTAGCCGCGGGCAGGGAGTGCGAACTACCGGGCATTTAAAAATGGCGGCGCCCGGGAACATGCAAATAAAGCCCGGGATATTTTAATCCCGGGCTTCATTTGCAAGTTCGAATGCCTACATTAGCTACCCTAGTTCAAACTAGGGTGGCTAGTGTAGGCATACCCTTATTGACAAGCTGAAATAGCTAATTTGTGGGTATCACAGCGTAATACAAAGTAGATGTAGAAATTGGGAGGACAAGGTAGTAAATTGAAAGAGGAAGTGGCCAGGTTCTCCAGGCAGAGGATGGCGAAGTAGCCAGGGACACATGAAAACAACCTGACAAACAGACTACAAGGAAAAAGGAGCCGTGCTGACTCCTACCTCCAGCCTGCAGAGGAATAGTCTTGAGTGACCTTGAGGGGGAGAGAGAGAGAAAGAATCCAAGAGGGAGCCAGCGAACTTCTGTTTCTGAAAGCTTAAATGAGTCCATGGAGCTGCACAGAGGTTTTTAAAGCCTGCAGCCCTGATCTACTGAACTCTAATGGGATGGAACTTAAATACGGCGAGAACAAATGGCTGCCTACAGATCCTGCAGTTGGTTGTGTCCTGCACATAGTGAGACCAGCACAGATAGCTGAAGGGAGGTTTTCTGAACTGCCCCTAGGGCCTCCAGGCACCCCCACTGTGAGTCTCTGAACCCTCCATGTTCCCTACAGTTTTTTGCTGACCCCATTCCTCCAACTAAGTCAGTTCTTGCCGGCAGGGATCAGCCATTGTTGCTTCTTCTGCTACTGCTTCTCTTGGAGGAGAGGCCTTCCTATGCCTCCTGCAGATGGCTGGTTCCTCTCCTCTTCGCCCCGCCCCTTCCCACTAGTAAGGCTATGTCTACACAACAGCGTTATTCCGAAATAACAGAGTGTGTGTCTACACAGCAAGTCATTATTTCAAAATAATGTCAAGCTGGAGGGCTTCTTACTCCCACTCCTGTAACTCTCATTTCATGAGGAGTAGGGGAAGTCAAAGGAAGAGTGTTCTTCCTTCGACTTCCTGCTGTGTAGACAGCGCCAAAAGCCGAATTATGCAATTTCGACTTCAGCTAGGCAAAAGTTACATATCTTAATTCAATTTTTGCCCTGCTGTGTAGATGTGCCGTTCAAGAGCAGTGCTCCTCTAGCTGCTCCTCTTTGCCTGGGGTTCGCCTTTACCTCCATGCCCCCTGCTATGAAAGCATAGCCTCTCTGCTCCATCCCTCCTCATGAAAAAACCTTACTGGCTCCTATGCTTCTTGCCCAACTTTCCCACTTCTGCCAAAGAGGCAGGAGGGCCTGGGCTTCTTAGCTTCCAGCTGTCCCCTATGCTCACACATTCAATCTTAGGCTCACCGCTCCCTTGCCTTACCCAATATTGGTGGGGATTTTCCCACTCCCAGGTCTTGGCTGCATAGAGAAAGACGTGCAAGTGGCATTGTACTACATGAGGTGGTTGAAGTGAACTTTGGGAGCAGGCTAGGCTTGACCACAACCAGCTCACACACTTTAAAGGAGTTAAAACCTATTTACATTAGTGACTAATGAATTTCAACATGGCACTTAATTAAAATGTTTTAAGCAACAGGGTTTTTTTTAAACACCTTTGTTGTAGTCTGGATAAGGCCTCAATGAGGACGCTGTGAAAGTCCAGTATGGCTGCACTTGGGTCTTAGAAAACTTTTAAAAAAAAATCTTAAAACAAGGGAAAGGATCCATTCCAGAGGCAAGTAAAGAGGGTGCGAGAAAAGGTGACAGCGACAATGGGTAAGATCAAGGCAGAGACAGAGTATTACCAAAGCATGTCAATGGAGCAGCAAAGGTCATGCATCCTCCTAACCAGAAACAGAAGAGTCTGGTTAAATTTTGAGGTTCAGGAGCCTATGGAGCAAACACTATGGCAAGTAACATGTAATATTGGAAAATAGGCCAAAGTGAGAATCTAAACAGCAAATAGACAAAGGCTTTAAAAACAAACCAGAAGAATTCTCATTAACTGTCTCGGAACCAGGCAGCCTTTGAGAGGGCTGTGAT
The DNA here is from genome assembly GCA_032595735.1 of Pelochelys cantorii. Classification (NCBI taxonomy): domain Eukaryota; kingdom Metazoa; phylum Chordata; order Testudines; family Trionychidae; genus Pelochelys; species Pelochelys cantorii. Next base: position 11,352,958 of record CM064342.1, on the reverse strand, counting down.
CTGCTGGGCACCAGCAGATAAAGGCAGAAGCAATTAAGAAATATAAGGACATGGCAGAAAAGTTCAGACATTTCTTAGCATCAGGGTCTATCACAGAGGAGACTGGGGAGGTACCTGTTTGTCTCAGGTTATGAGCAGGTGGCAGAGTCAAAGAGAAGCTACTGCAATGAAATGTTCAGTAAACTTCTGACCCTGCATATTTTTAAATGTTCACAAAAGGAACCATCAAGGGGCACCAAGGCCTTGGCTCATCTGGTACATCCAACAAGTGGTTAAGACAAACTCCTCCACTAAAGGGCTTAGATGTCTAACTGCCCCTTTCAGGAGGGTGCTCTATAAGCTAATGTCATGGGGCTCCCTCAGTCTCTCCTGCAGAAGTGATTCCATTGTGTACAAATATTGAGCTATGCATTGGGTCGGAAAGAGAGTGAGTGGGCACCTAACTCCAGTAAGGGATTTACAGCTGTGAAGGCTGGGTAGCAAGAGGCCCCTACTGCTAGCCCAGATTTAGGCACCTAATTCCACGGGAAGGGCCTGTTAGTACATACCGTCTCTTCAGAATCTACTATTGGTTGTTCTAGGCAGCTCCCCTCTTAGGGTGCTGTCTTCTGTAGATCCCATTCTTAGGTGCCCTGCACCATACAGGGAGCCTGGGCAGATAACCCAAAGTTTGCTGGGTGCCTAGAGTGAGGTGCTGTAATACCCAGTGATACAACGTCTAAGTTCCTTTGTGGATCTGGGTTCATGTGAGGTAATCTCTCATTAAAATGGCTACTAGACTGGAGGGAAACCAAGGTGTGTGCACTTTTAACGACCTGAGAAATGATTCTGAGAATTACAAACCAGTCAGCTTCCCTTCAGTAGCAGGAAAATTGGTGGAGGCAACAATTAAAAGGAGAATTACAAATTCCAGAGCAAACATTTACATTATGTCAACACTGTGGCATCTAGTTTGACTGTCTGAAGGCCTAATACAAAACTGTTGGGTAAAAACATTTCAGTACATATAATGTAACTGGCATTCAAAAAGCCTTTGACGAAACCCCAACAAGGGCCTATTAGAGATGCTAAAATGCCATGGAGTGAGGCAAAATGCTGACAGAGTATGATGGTTCAGAGAAAATAAAGGGTGGGAAGAGAACAATCAGTTTTCACCATCATGAAGGTGAAATGTAGGGTATCATCTTCTGTACAGGAACCAGTGTTTAATATATGTATTAAAGGTCTGGAAAAGCAGAGGTGGGAGATTCTGTCAATGACATGATTATCACTGGAGAAGTGGCATGGTCAGAGCAGTAAGGGGAAGGAAGACTACATGGTGTTGGAGGAACTTTGATACTCACCCCTCTCCTGGCAGGGGGAACCATGAAAGTGCCCAAAGTCCCAAAGAGGACATTGTTGGTACATCTACGCTGCAATGCTATTTCGAGATACTGGAGTATCCTGAAACAGCTATCCTGCATCTTCACAGCAAGCCCATTATTTCAGGCTCACTATTCCGACGTCCCTGTAAACCTCATTCAGTGAGGAGTAAGGGACATTTCAGAACAGCACTTTATTTTGAAACTTGGCACTGTGCAGACAGCGCCAAATGACGAAATAAGCTATTTTGAAATAGCAACAAAATAAGATATGCAATTTGCATAGCTCTAATTGCATATCTTACTTGGAATTACGGTGATGTGTAGGTACATCTGTGGGTCCTGAAGCATGAGGGGGCTGCTGAGTAAGAAGACGGCAGGAGGGACACCACCAGAGGGGGTGCTACTAGCAGTGAATGCCCTCTATGACACCACCACAAAGCTAACTATAGTTCTCTCTGCCACAAAAATATTCTTGAGTCTAAGAATTCATCAGGATTCCAGAATGGATTTGACACTTCTAAGATAATAAGAACAACACTAGTTACATCAAACAGGATAGATAATATTACGGTATAAACTCTCCTGCTTCAGGGCATAAAATGTGACAGATTGAAGGATTAGGAAGAAACTTTCTTCTCAGAAGCATGTTATTTCAAAACTGTCAATTAGAGGGGTTTCATCTACTTTCTTTCAAGTCCCTGGACAGTATCTGAGACAGAATGCACAACAACATGGGCCCTGATCTGAAATGGTAAGGCAATGCCTTTCTTTCTAAAACCAGACAGAACAGGGAAATGATAAAGCACTCAGGAAGTGAGAAGGTAGGTTTAGTGCTGCCACTGAATGTCAAGCAGGATAAATAATAAATGATAAGACACAGTCAGAAATCGAACTTAATAGCTGCTTTGTGCCACTTTCCATGGGAGGCAGGATTAAAGCAGCAAGATGATTTATGCAAAACAATTGAAAAAAGGAATGTCTATGAGGCTGGATCTGGCAGAAGCAAATAAAACGGACCAGGATGATCAGATCGTATTCAAAACAGGAGGGTCTGATAGCTTATTCCTTTACCATCTCAGAGTAAATGCTGAAATGGTACCAGAACCATTGGCAATTACAACGGAGACCTTATTGAGTTGACAGGGTTAGGGTTACTGTGGTCCCTCTTACGCTGATGTAAATCAAGAGTAACTCCATGGCAAAAATGGTTTTGCACCAATATAATTCCAATGAAAGTAAGGTCAAAATTGGCCCCCGGGAAATGGGAAAGAATGAAAATAGCCAATGTGTATAAGAACTAAAAAGGGAGAGCCAGTGATTTACAGAGCAGGGAGCTTAAACTTCATTACCTGGCAACTGAGAGCAATTAACACAGGAGTAAGTGTATCCCTTCCAAGGACATGCCCAGCAAGAGGCAACAGACTCAGGCTTGTGGCAGTAGGGCTCTCAGACTAATTCAAGTCTGAGCTGCAGCGTTGAAGTGCTATCCATACTGCTGTATAACCCCACAGGCCAGAGTCTATTAACCTTGCTCCTGTGAGCCTCTGGAGTTCAGTGCTTATGGCTGAAGTGGGGGATAAAAGTGAAGCAGTATGGGACAGGCTGCAGGTAAGGATCTGAAGGGGACCACCTGGATGTGGCTGAAGCTGATGCTCTGGATGGCAAGTGAGTCTGGCTGCAGGTGCCTGGATACAAGTGGGCAAGCAGTTGTACAAAGGTGGTAACGTAGGGCACCTGGGAGAGTGAGAGGGTACCGGTTGAAGGGTGATGCAAAGTGCCAGTGAGGGCATGCTTGGACGTCAGTGGAATGTGGGAGAGGAGTAGGCTAGCTGGGTGCATATTGTGGGTGAAGTCAAGGGATGGAGTGAAAGGCTGTGGCGTTGTTTGCACGGAGATCAGATGCGTCCCAGGGTGGGTGACTTTAACATGGTGCTCACCAGGATGACTTGTTTGCCTTGTTTTTGCAGGCAGTCCTTCCCTACCAGAAGAAACTGCAGGTAAGTTCTATTCAGCTCTCCCCAAGCCCCGGCAGCCAGAGGAAGATGCAGCTGTCAGTGCTAGAGTATATGGTTGCTTCAGATTCTGAGGGCCAATGCAAGTCAATGCTTTCTCAGGGACCCTGCATGCTTCTTGTGTTTCCATAGGATTTTTAAACTCTGCAGAGCCGAAGCACACAGGCTGCCACAGGGGCTTCAGAACCACCAGCTGTGTGAACAGAGGGCATTGTTGGGAAGATGACTGCTCAGTGAAAGATGCCGGATTCTTCAAAGATTGAGTGAGGCAATGGCTCAGCTGACTAGATTTGCATTTAGCAGTGGATCCTCCTGATCATCCAGGTCTCCTCTCTAGCAAGTGCAGCCTCAGCAGGAATCAATTCCTTCTCATGTTAAGAGCCCTTTCCAGTTAACCAAGACATGTCTCCTGTTCTAAGGCAAAGACAAAAGCATAATGACAGGATTAACCAAATCTGCTCACCTGGTGTTTCTGAGTTTGCTTTCTGCATGGGCTAGTAATTGCTAGCTATCATGCTGCTTCAATTTCTCTTGAGGGAATACTCTGTGTTCTTGGATTTGCCTGCAATCCTTGTGGTGAGGAACTGGGACAGATTATTGACTTGATAAAGCCAAATGCAGAGAGGGAAGTATGTCCAGGATTTGTGTCATTGAAGTCTTGTCAATACCCCAAGTTGCATTGGTTTAACTAAAGTGTGATTTTTTTTTAAAGTGGTTTAGCCTTGTGTAGACACTCTTAATTCAATTTAAACTTGGTTTATGTTGTTTTAGGTGAAATTGGTTGATTGCTTTTTCAATTAAATTAAATTGATTAAAACCAGTTTTAAACTAAAGTCAGAATGACTTACACTGGGTTTTTCCACTGCTTTAATAGAATTAGTTGTTGAACGAAATTAGAAGCGAACCCATGTAATGATAAATATGCCCGTAGTACTAGCCATGGTCTAGATGCATGCACATGTATAGGTTTAGGAATGAGCGCTATTTGTGGGTACATTAGCAAATCTAGCTCCATATGTCCAAACTCCCTTTCCACAGAAGCAACAGATTTATCTATGCAGAGAAAACAAACCATAGTGAAACCACTTAATTCCAAGCAAGGGAATCTTTTCATGTGACTGGCTGCTATACTTGAGCAAATAAATAAGCAGACTATATGACCCTTCTGCAGGAATTGGGAATATTTCCCAAACCAGGGCCTTCAATTGTTGACATTAACTTAAAATCTGTCACTTTAACCCTTCATTGATAACATATGGCAGATTCAAGATACAAAAGGAAACATACTTGCCATGATGAATGAACAGCCTTAAATATATGAATGCAGCAAGAAAACAAAGAGAAAATGTTCAGTTAATATTCAGTGTCCTCTACCCCAAACTCCAGGAGAGGCAGAGAACTTGCTGGGTCCTGACAGGCCAAACAAAAAGCAGCTGTGGCTGCTTTCTATGATCTGCAAGCAATGAGGGTACAATGCTCAACTCCCCACTATGGGAAGAGGCCCTGTGGACCAAGATGTGGCACACTACAGGCCTTAGAACTTCACTCACTCCTGAAATAGAACCTTCAGTAACTCAGCCAGAGGTTAAATCTTCAAACCATGGTTTAAAGACGTCACATTACAGAAAATTCACCAATTACAGTAACTTAAAGCTGCAAGTAACATTTCCCTTTCAACATGACATTTTTCACATCTGGTGCTGAATAAATGTAAACTTTAAAAAAGTTTCATTAAAATAAATTGGGTGCTTCTGAAAACAAAGTAGGGGGGGAATACATTAGGGCCATTGTAAAAATGTGTTTTATTGTTAAAGCTCTAACTCTTTAATGATTTGAGCCAGAAACTGAAATTTGTCCCTGGGACAATCTGAAGTGATCTGGTGCATATCCATTTCAACTTGCCTAAGTTAAAGGGTTTATATTTACTGTGGGATTGATTTCTGCTTAAAGAAAATCTCCAAGTATTTTCTTGGAATCACCTGTATAAGCAGGGGCAGCCTGTGAACCTAGGCAAACTAGGCAGTTGCCTAGGGCGCCGCCAGCCCAGGGCACCCGATGATGACGTCACGGGGCACCTGGGCGCCCGATGATTATGTCACGGCCATTGATGGCCGTGCAGGCGGGGGCGCCGATCGCGCCTTCCGCCTGGGGTGCCAGCTGCCGCAGCCGGCCTCGGGCCACTACTGTGTATAAGTTGTGTGGATCTTAAGTCTACCTTCAGAATGCTTCCCCTTCCATTGTGGGTATATACCATGCCACATGCTATTAGATACAGGTTTTCTTCTCAGTCATGGTGACTTGGTCAATACACAGGCAGGGATCCTGCAGAACTGTTCTTTGTTTGGCTGGCATGGCTAGTTCCCCCTTGAGGCTGTCAATGGGTAAATGTGATTGAGGATGAACAGTGAATAAGGCAGGAGTGTGGTGAGGCAAGGGATAGTGCATGGGGAAGGGTTAATAAGTTTAGTGGACCTAGAGATGAGTGAGCGTATTCAGTAAGAACAGTCTGCAGTAACAAACAACAGATGGATATGGATACTAAAATGGGATGAACCATTGCTTCTGGCCTCAGTGGTGTTTCTGCTCTGGGCACCTGCTGGCTGTGGATCACTCACTCATTTGGTTTTGATTCTACTTGGCCCAATTTATGTCACAATTGTTGTATGTTCAGTTGTCTTTAGCAGCTTCTACTTACTCCACATCTCGCTTTCTGATCACTCTCCCAGAGGCCATGACCTCAGCGACTTTGGATACAATCGGGTCATAGTTCATACTAGCCACAGCAATCACCTCCTCATTCCTACAACAGAGATCAGAGACAGGAAGGAGGCACTAGGGATGATGCCGAGACTGGCTGCAGACAGACATTTTTTTATTCCTTCACAAATGGCGAAACTCCTTGATGGAATCACCAGTGATTGTGAACCTAAAATCACTTCCCAGCTCCAGCCCTTGTACCCCCAATGTTTGTTACTTCCAATGGCAGCACCTGGGGGAGAGGTTGGTGAGCAGCACGTGGGCAGATGGTGAGTGGGGAGTGCCTTCATGCCTGGTCCCAGCTTTTCCTTTGTTAGGACAGAGCTATGCACACTGCCCCTAGTCAAAATGGGGCAGTGTGACCCTGTGGCACTCTAAGTGTTTATGTATTAAAACACCCCAAAACACTTTTCTGAGATGGGAAATAATGTCCAGCTGCCTCTGGAGGAGAAGGTCAGAGCTTAGACAACAAGCTAGATGCAATGTTTTTTAATGTGCATAGAGACCACAGTGCTGTAGATGGTGGGGAAAATAGGTGGAGGTGAAATGTTTTAATAATTTCATCATGTAAACTACATCCTCTCCCACATGTCTTCCTTTTCTGACCTGTAACTATACAATACATCTTTCCCTACAGAAAGGTCTTTGAACCCTAACTGGTATCACAGGTGGCAATGCTAACAGCTACCCCTGGCTAATACTTGACTGTCATTCATCTTATTCCTGTTCAGAACCTTCCTTCCAATGGAGTAAATAGAAGTGGATAAATGAAACCCATACAAGGTAACCCCAGAAAAAACCTGGGGGGAAAAGATGATAGGAGAAGGACAACATTGAGATAGTAGCTACCTGTCGACTTCATTTCTGTAGGCTGGCAATAGAAAGCACTCGGGCTATGTCTACACTGGGAGCTTCCTGCACAAGAACAGCCGTTCTTGTGCAAAAACTTGCCCGCTGTCTACACTGCACGAGCGTTCTTGCACAAGTACATTTACGGTATAGCGTTGTAAAACAGGGCTTCTTCTGGAAAAGTTATTCCTCTTCCTACAAGGAATAAGCCCTCTTGTGCAAGAGCTCTTCCACAAGAGGGCAGTGTTGACAGGCAACATGAATTTCTTGCGCAAGAAGCCCCTATGGTTAAAATGTCCATCCGAGCTTTCTTGTGCAAGAGAGCGTCCACACTGCAAAAGCACGTGGCAGTGTGGACACACTCTTGTGGAAGATTTTTTTGCACAAGAACTCTTCCGCAAAAGAGTTCTTGTGTAAGAAGCCGCCAGTGTAGACATAGCCAAGGTGTTTGCATTCCAGTACATCTTTGAGAGAAGGCTATACTTGGATCCAGGCATGGTTAAGCTTCGTTGGCTTAATTCTGCTCTCATCCAGTGCAAACTGGGAGCAATTCATCAGATGGCCATGCAGCTCCATCCCATAAATGCTGAATGGTTACTTGAGCCTCATGCTCCTTTTCCTGCTTCTTATGTTGTATACTGTGGTTATTTATGCAGCAATATCCACTCACTCTATGCAGGATCCAACCCTCTGAGAGCTTGTTTAAATAAAAACCGCAGTTTAAGCTTCCTGCCTGCTTGTTTACTTCACTCAAGCTAGTCAAAAACCTCTGCTGACCAGGTTGATCTCAGCCTTTGGCCATTCCAATTTGGTCTCTTTCTTTCACTATCAACACTATCAATGCTTACTTTTCTGCAAAACAAAAGAAAGCTCTTCTGCTATATTATTTGGGTCTTTAAGCACAGCTTACAATTTCATGCCATTTGCGATTCTGCATTTGAATCTCCAAACAACAGTTGCATAAAATAAGCATCTTGAACTGCTGATAATGTTTTAGCCAAATGCTTTGTTTACAGTAAAGAGCACCAAACCCCTAGAGAACTGATGGGCGGAAACAGAAACAGAGGCATGATATAAACCAGTCTCTCCGTTCAGTTTTGGTGTCGGGATCATGAAATGACTCAGAACCAAATCATTGCAAAGACAAATCACTCTAAGACAGGAGATTGCTAAGGGAGGAGGGAATTTAAATATTGATGATACTGTTTGATTGATTTTCCAATGAGCATTAGTGGCAATGAAGTAAATGTCCATACTAAGAAACAAAGTATCTCTTTTGCAAATGGATGAAAATAGAAGCCACACTGCAAGTAAACCATGCCTTCAAAGTAGTGATGTCAGTTGTGTAGCTAACTCCAACCAAGAGTCCTGGAAAAAAAGCTGTCTGCTAGTAATATCACAAAAATGATATTTTAAAGCCCATATTTCTTGTATAAATTCAGTAAGAATAGTCCCCATGTGAACCGAAAATAGAATGTGAAGTGGTTTGTGCATTGTCTCTGGGATCCAGAAATGAATAAGGTCCTATGTTCTAGTTACAGGTTTTCCAGACACTCCTGAATACCTGCATTCAGTTTTAAGTGTGCACTTAATGTTGCACTCAACTGATACAAGCTCAGGTAGCTACGAGGACAAGAGTTGGGCAAAATGTTTTTGATAATTTTATTCACTTAAAAATGTAGTTTGGGGTGATCCAAAACTCATTAATTTACAATAATTTTAGCCAATTTTTATTTTGTATTTTAGCCAAAAACCACAGGCTAGCCAGAAGAGGGCTATGTCCTTTAGTTCACTTGCTAGGGGACTCACTTCAGATGTGGGAAACCCATATTCAGTTCAATATGGGCTTGTATCTGCCATGTTACTGGGTCAGGAGATAACATGCTGTTCCACTGTGCATAAGTCACTAAAAAGCCACTGCCCAAGTGACATGAACCTGGGTCTACCACCATCCATGTGAGTGCTGAACTATCAGATGCTACAATCAGACTTATTCCTTCTTTGGAAGACAGTCAAGTTTACACACAGTAGAACAGCTTCAAGAGGAGAGAGGGAGAAAGAGGCACTGTGGCCTTGCCTATAGTTCAGTGGTATGGACACTTAACTCTCACGTGGTTAGAAGCATGTTCCCATCCCTTCACCACACAGAACAGAGGGAAGCACTGAACCTGAATGTCCCACATCTAAGGTGAGTGTCCCAACTCCTGGACTAAAAATTATAAAGGATAGACCATGCACCTCCTCCAGCTATTTTGTCATTCTAGCCCTTCATTTCCTTTGCCCATATGTTAAAAAGCACCTGGAAGCAAAGTGAAATAATTCATTTCAGACTGAACAAAATGTTTGTCAATGTTTATTTTTTTCCAGAGTTTTTGGATTAGGTCTGGGTTTAGCTGAAATTTTATAAAATTTTTTGGAAATGACAGCAAACTGAGAAGTCACTAATTCTACCGGCTCTAATAAGGACCAGGTCTAATAGCGTACAATAGTTTTCATTGCTAAAGGGAGTTGGAAATGTTATATAGATAAGAGGCACGTAGCGCAGAAATCAAATCAAAATGAACCTGTAGGCATTCAAGTGACTATTAGGCTTCTGACAATAATACAAAGTGTTCACAATTTCAATGGGACCTGCAAAGAGATTAACGTATAGAACATCGTGAAAAGCAATGCAATCCCTCATCAGAGTAAAGTAAGAAATATTCCACTAAGAGGGTCCTTATGTATCCAAGTGCAGGAACAGAGTGATGATAAAGTACTTGAACTCATTGATTCATCAGAATGGTAGCTCCAATAAGGATAGAAGAAAGATCAATTGGATTAACACGTTGCAGCCTGAAAGAATAAGATACTTTTTGAAAACCTCCATCCATCTCTTTGCTCATTGAAGAGAAGCATAAGAGGTGACAAGTACCTAGATGAAGGATTCTGACAGCAGACAGCTCTTTAATCTAGCAAAGTCAGAACAAAGGTCCAATGGCTGGAAACTGAAGATTGATGAATGTATATGGCACACATTTTTAGCAGTGAGGATAATTGACCTTTGGAAGAATTTACCAAGGGATCTGATTAATTCTCTAGTTCTTAGCACTAGTCCCACAGGAAACCAAATATTGAGTGGCTGATGGATAAGCCTGAGGGAGTGGTTGTTGGAGCTGAACAACATTTTGCTTTGAGATCCCGAAGACACTAATGGCCTTGTCTCGGCTCAGCTAGGAAAATTGTTGCAGCTAGGCAAGAAGTAGCACAGAGGTGGGCAAGATGTGGCCAGCAGGCCAGATACGGCCCGCCACGCCACTGGATCCAGCCTGTAGCTGCCTCACTGGGATTCTTTTCACAGAGCAGCTCACTCCACTTTGAACTACAGGCTATTCTCTGCTTTGGATAGTCTGGAGAAAGGGGAAAGCATCGTGTGCTGCTCCTGCCCCCAGCAAAATCTCTCAGCTCCCATTGGCCAGTGTCAATATGTAAAGCAATATGTAAAGCCTCCTTTCTTCACCCACCCTGCCAGAGCAGAGCCATATGGAGCAGCCTGGGACTGCAGCAGACAGGCAGGCAGCCTGCCTCAGTTCCTGCAGGGCTGCTGCCTGGGAGCCATATAGGTAAGCACCTCCCTGCCAGAGCCTGACTCTGGCACCTCACCCCCTCTACCCTCACAACTACCTGGATAAGTCCATCACCTCCTCCTTCCCCAGGTCACCACCCAAACCCTCTGTACCCCATACTCCCCTTCTCCCAGGTCACAAATCCCTCCCGAACCCTGCACCCTCTCCTACAATCCTTGACCAGGCCAGAATCCTCTCCTGAACCCATACCCTCGTCCTGGACCCTGCCACCCCAAGCCTCTGCTCCAGATCACAACCTCCTCCTTCATCCAAACTTGCTCAGACCCCACACCTTCTCCAGTCCTCTGTCCCAAGCTCCTCTTTGCACCTAACCTCCATCCCAGACCCCAGGCCCCTTTCCATAGAAGTGCAGCACTTGACCACTTACCAAAATATTGGAGTGGTCCCCCAGTAAAAATTATGGCCCACGCCTGACATAACAGGTATTCATCTGGTTATTAATCTGGGTAAAAATCACTTCTGGACATTGCTATCAAGCATTCTCCAACTCCACATTTCAATCCGCTTAGCATTAACCTATCCAGACTGGACATCAAGCAGAAAGCAACCGGCAAACACTTGAAATGTCAGTGCTGGAGGTTGCTCAGAAGAGGTAGGCAGCTGTTGCCATGTGCCAGGTCCTTCAGCAGATTCTGTTGCTGTGCCATGAAATCAAGCTTGCTACAAAGTTGTGGATCTATAGAGTCGCAGTTCTACCAGTTCTGTTGAATGCCAGTGAAATTTGTTGTTGAAAAAGGCTGACAAGCATTTGACTGATGTTTTCAGTTCTTATTGTTTTCATTAGCCACTCCTTATTAAGGGTAGGACAAGGTCACAAATGAGGATATTTGAAGCTGAACCCAGCAATGGCCTCTATGAGCAACGGTTTGGGATTGGTGGTTCTCTTGGCAAAGATATACTATTAGGACAGAAGAGCAATGAATTACAGTGTGTGTTTATCAAAGAATGCTGCTACAATAAGATTGCCAATGATGGAGATGAACTGTACATCCAGCCAGTCAGCCTGCAAGACGTAGTGGGAGATCAATCCAAGTGGTGCTTATTCTGCAAGGAGACCATGTCCCTTTGGGATTTGCCATGATGATGGTCATGATGAGAGGAAACGGGGGTGGGGCTTCGGAAAGCCAGTCATGTGTACTAGAGTCTCAAGGTGCATCTGCATTGGCCCTGGCACAACAAAGTAAAGTTTCAGGGCTGCTGTAACATTCATCAAGTGGCTAAAATACTTATGGGACCTTATACTTGTTATGAACTGGCCTGTTGAAGGAATCTCCATCCATGCCCCTCTCACGCCGAACAGTGAAATAGAAATGGTCATTTTTCTCTCTCACCTTTAGCTTTACACTTCTCAGGGTCTACTTCTAGTTCTGCACATTAGTTCGATATTTAGAGAAGAGACTGCATTTCTTTTGTACTGAGAGAGTCTCGCAGAATTAATTCTGAGGCCCTCATCAGTACAACAAATGTGAAGAGCAAGGAGGGGGAGTGCTTATTGTGGATGATAGATGGGAGGAGCAGGAGGAGATGTGGGATGATGTATCAGGACTTTTCCATTGCTAATTTGTAGGATTCTGTGGTATGTGGGGCAACATTCTACCTTCCCATCACCACCTGCCCTTGAAGTATTTTTCACAACCAGAGCAATACCTTCCCAAGCCCTCTCTGCTGAGCTACTGGAAGTGGAGTCCACTTTGTCACATAGTGATGTCAGGAAAATCACAGGGGCTATGCATGCCCCTGGCACTGACTCAGGTTGGGGGGAGCACTAGTTGGGTGACTATAATGGTTCCAGAGCTTGTGGCCTCGCAGGGAACAAAAGATGCAAACAAAAAGTCTTGGTTTACATTCTTCCTAACATGCTTCTTTGCAATGGACCCTGTAAACACAACTGTTTGAGGTACAGATAGCAACTGAGAAGTGGCTTTGTGAGTGCCAATGGCATCCAAATGTTGGACTGAGGTGCCAAAAGCTAGTTAGGCACTTAAGTCACCCTTAAGAATTCACTGTTCCTTCTCCACCCTCAAACTCTGACATCCATGTTGTATTGGGCATGCCTAGACATCCCAACAGCAGGCTCCATGCATCACACTGAGCAAACCAAACCTAGTGCATTCATGCAGCAGTGAACTCAACATTTCTCTGATTTTAAATGAGTCTTTATTTTTTTAAATGCACAACCTGAATTCTTGGACAGGGAAAACTTGATGGCTAGTAAAAATTGCAGGAATATGGAAATATTTCATTCTACTCTAACTGAGCAGACAGATTAATATCCATGATGGGATCTCTCAAAAGGGAAGAGAAACACTTACTTGGTATAAAATGCCACAAACTTCAGTTCATCTAAATCACCTTGAAAGATGACATCATCAAATCCTTCCCCATGGCCTGAAAAACAGAGGAAGCATCAAAGCAATGCAGGAGATGGGATTCTGTTCCATCTGCCCTCGCTCTACATTATGCAATCTTACACACATAGGCAAACATCTGCATACAAAGACAAAAAAGCACCCCTTTGTGTGTCACTGTTCTAGTTTATAGCACACGTCACATGGCATTTTTCAGTCCTACAGACACAACCTATTTTTGTACAATAGCATTCTATGACACGTACACACCCAGTGCTAGGGTTGGTGTGACAATTGCAACGGCCCAGCATTCTTTGCTAAGGCATCTCCCAAATGTTTCAATCATAGTCTCAATCCTAAGGGAAGCCACACTCTGCCCTCTAGGGCTAAAGTCTCTAAAGCAGTGGTTCTCAACTGCTGGTCCGTGGACTAGTGCTTGGCCAGGAACCACTGGCTGTTGGTCTGTGGCACACTGCCAGGCCATGCCCCTTGTCTTGATGATTGGTGGGGTTCCCTGTAAGTTGTGTGCAGCAGCATAGCTGTGCAGATGCTAATTGAGCCCTGCCCACAGAGCATAGGGAGCATAGTTCCCTGTAAGAAGGTGCACACCTGCGTAGCTCCACACAAAAAAATTCTCCACCCACTCACTCAATTTCCTGCTGGAAGGTGAGTGGCACGGTGGATAGCTGCCCCAGTGTGCTGCAGCCAGAACTGGGGCTACAGTGAGGCTGTTCCTACCGAGAAAACCTCACCATAGCCCTGGTTCCTGCTCCAGCAACTGCTACGTGGCCTGGCTGGTGGGGCTGCATGGAGGGCAGCTGCTCTGGCGGCCGGGACTGAGACCAAGTAGAGGGGGACTGAGCTAAAGGAGAAGCTCCCGGGCACCCCCAGGTTAGACTCCCAGCCTGCTTCTTTTGCAGGAAGAGAGACTGAAGAATAAGCTGGCCCGTGAGCCCGCTCTCCTCCCCCCTGCGCTAGCACTGCTGGGCAGCTCCCTCCCCAATCCCTGTTCAGTGGGAGCCTCCCCCTGGCGTCTAGCTGCTCCCAGCCCAGCCAGTGCGCACGCACAGAGACCTGCTGCTGCCCGGCTGCACTGAGCCCTGGGAGCTGGCTCGGGCCCCCCTTGGCAGGGAGGCTGGGGCTGAGCAGGTGCCACTGCTATCCAGGCGGCTGGGTTGAGGTGAGGGGGACAAGGTGAGAAAAGCCCTCCGAGCCGAAGTCAGCCCCTGCTGCTTTCAGCCCAGCCCCTCCCGAGCTTGGTCCCCTCTCTCACTCATGCTCCTTGCCCTCTTCTTCCCTTTCCCTTCCCTTCTTCTCCATCTACCCCTGGTTCCCTTTAGCCCATCGATATCCCTCTGCTCTGCCTGTAGGCTGGCCTCTCACCATGCCCCTTCCCCTTCCTGAGGCCAGGGAGCCTTAGCTGGAGACTTTCACTTTTCTTTCCCTTCCTTCTTTCTGTTGGCCACAACCCCCTTTCTCCTGCCCTGCCTGCTCTACCCCCTTTGCCTCTCTCCTCCTTCCAGGCTCCAGCTGCATTGCCAAAAAAATAAAATAAAATAAATTTAAAAAAAAAAAGAAATCCAGGGCCTGAAACTGGACTAACTCTTCCCCAGTAGGCCCCAGCTGGTTGGTGCACTTCTCAGGCATCCCCGGTGCCAAAGCTCAGGCAGCACATTCCTGGCAGCCACATCAGCAAGACATCATTTGTTATAAAGTTTTCCTTTCCTTTTAAAAACAATAATGAGGGAGGGAGGGAGTACATGGCTGGGATGGGAGGAGATCAGAGCAGGCCCATATGTGCAAAGGGTGCACACGCACCCCCCCCCCCCATGGTTTCCTATGCATCTCCCCACCATCAGCAGCTGGGCTGCAATTCGCCCCCCCACCCCCCAGCCCGACTGCCTCCTCCTGCAGGCTTGACTTGCTATTGCCAGGCTTCCCAGACTGGGGATCAGAGGTAGTGGTGGTGGGGGGTAGGGCGTGGACTCTAAAAAAGGATCAATCAATGCACAAAGGGAGCCAGCCCAAAGCTGGGCAAGAGCAGCAGCCTCAGCATCCGAGAGTGGAGGCTTGCACAAAACCATATAAATCTCTCAAGCCTGCGACATGCATCTTCCTTCCCTGGGCAAGGCAGGAGGGTGCAGAGATTCTGCCTCTGCCTTGCTCCTACTGTCCCACGGCAGCACTCTGTCTCTGGCAGCAGCAAAGGGCAAACCTCAACCCAGCCTCCATGGCCGCCAGAGCAGCTGTTCAGGATGCCCCAGATTCTCAAGATGTGAAATATTAACTCGTGCATCGCCTGTGTTGCATAGGGGCTGCATTCTGGCAACTGCTTCGGATCAGCTTCCCCCAGGTCCTAGAGGGAGTCCACACCAGTGCCTTGTGGCAGGAGCTCGCTGGTGCCGAGCCTGTGGGCCAGGCTCCATGGGAGGCAGGTGCTCTGGCTGGGGGGAGTTTACCCTCCTTCCCTACTTGTTTTATTTATATAGCTATTTGAAGTATTCCCTATTTTGATGTATTTTACTAGCTTGAGCTGTTAGAAAGGATGATAACACATGCACTCCATTTAAATTGGACAGCGGGAACTGTGTCTAATCACTTCCATCAAATACAGCGGCAAGATGATCAAGCAAACTTCCATGGATTTCTTTTTTGGAAAGAGTCAATGATGAGAAAAGATAATGATGTTCTGAAGGATAAAGAGGAAGACATTGTAGACCGGATGGCCAACCCATTACACGAAGAGAGCCAAAACAGCGACAGAAAAAATGCGAAGAGCTGCACCAGAAATTTTTTTTGTGAGCAATTTTTGCTGAAGAAAAAGGAAAAGGAGGCTGACCCTTTAAAAGGCAAGGCTTTTTGGCCACATCAGGCTCCCATCGGCCACCGGCATCCTGGCAAACACCATTTTGGATCATTGCACTGGACGGCTACCCTACCCCAGTGAGCACAGGGAGCCAGGGGCCAGGGACCATTTCTAGGAGTGCCGGGGAGGCTTCGCGAGCGACACTTCAAGGGCTCGCGAGCATGTGGCTCACGAGCTGCGGGTTGGCCACCCCTATTGTAGACTCTTTGCACAATGAGGATAAACAATGCCAAGAAAATGCAAAAAAACAAAAGACAGCAATGTTCAATCGCAAGTATGACTCCTTGTATTTAAAGTATGCTTTTATTGCATGTGGTGAGTCGCAGGCTCCAAAAGCACTGTGTGTTATATGTGCCGAAACAATGTCCAATGAAGCAATGCAACCTTCAAAGCCAATTTGGAACTTAGAGTCTAAGCATCCTGCTCTTAAAGGACAAAAACAATTATTTCGCAATGCCACATGTGCGCCCTCAAACGTGGCTGCTTTGAAGGCAACGTTTCTAGTAGCTCACTGAATTGCCAATGCTAAAAAGCTTTTTACAACTGGTGAAGAACTGATTCTTCCTTCTGCAAAAGATGTCTGTCATGAGCTGTTTGGGGAAACAGCAGCTTGCAAGGTAGAACAAGTTCCTCTTTCTGCCAACACTGTTGCCAGGAGGATCGACGAAGTAGCTGAGGACATCAAGTAGCAGTTACCATGGTTTTTGATTCAGGTGGATGAATCAATCAGTATTGAAAACAAGGCAATGCTGTTAGTGTATGTGCATTATATTTCTCAGGATGACATGCATGAAGATTTACAGTGTGCACCTCCCCTACCTAACACAAGAACAGGGGCAGAAATCTTCAGAGTTTTGGATGGTTACATTGCAGGCAGGCTCAACTGGACTTATTGTGTTGGAGTTTGTACTAATGGCATTGCTGCAATGACTGGAAGGCTTTCCAGTTTCACAACCAAGGTAAAAGAAATGGTGCCTGAATGTGAGTCTACCCATTGTGTTATTCATCCCGAAACCGAAAACTTTGTCCTGAGCTTCTCAATGTTTTGCATAAAGTGAGCCATTTCGTTAATTATATCAAAACACATCCACTAAATTCATGTTTATTTGAACCACTGTGTGAGGATATAGATGCTGAACACAAGCAGCTTCTGCTGCATACAGAAGTTCATTGGCTATTGAGAGGGAAAACCTGACCAGAGTCTTTAAGTTAAGAGAACAGCTGCAGAGATTTCTCAGAGCTGCACATTTTAATCATAAGATCTGGCTTGCTAAACTTGCACTGACTGAACTCAATCTGTCGCTGCAAAGGAGAAGGGCATCCGTTTAAAATGGCGGATAAAATCACAGCCTGGGGGGAAACATGAGAGTAGAATTTTTTACATGTTTCATATTTTTATGGATTTTTCAGGAGAAGCTGGTGGTTTTTCTCAGTTAATAAGTGAATACTTCAAGTCACTCTCAGAGGCATATGAGCAAAATTTCCCAAATTCAAAAGACCCGAGAGTCGGGAAAGAAAGCCACCACTGCAAGGGGATCCATTGATTGAACTGGCATGTTACAGAGGACTTAAAACTTTGTTTAATGTATCCTCATCTCTGTCGTCCTTCTGGGTTAAAATAAAGGGTGAATATCCAGAACTCAGCTAGTTCTGAAGACTTTGCTGCCATTTCCATCTACATACCTTTGTGAAATGGGTTTCTCTGCA
This sequence comes from Pelochelys cantorii, assembly GCA_032595735.1. NCBI lineage: Eukaryota > Metazoa > Chordata > Testudines > Trionychidae > Pelochelys > Pelochelys cantorii. Next base: position 11,335,429 of record CM064342.1, on the reverse strand, counting down.
ATGACTGCTACCAAGACATGACATTGGGATAGGCTTGACATGAGAAACACACTACAAGTCTCACTGTCAAGCATAATACTTTGATATAACTTGCTCATGTCAAGAGAACAGCCTAACAATCCAACTGATGTGATCTCATCAGTAAGTCATTCATTTTCATGTTATTTAGCAGCTAGACTAACTAGTGATATTTTATGTAGGATTTTTAAAACTGGTGGAAGTAAAATACTTTGAGAAGTGATGTCTTATGTATGATTTTTAACAGTGGTGGAAATATAATACTTTGGGTAGCTAGCAATGTAGTGTGTATGTTTTTCAAGGTGGAAAGTGAATACTGTGGGAGGGGAATAATAATAAAAAAAATCTGTCAAAATGACACATACTGTGTGTGTACAGATGCAATGTAAAACAACACGTGACCACTTAGAATTAATTACCATAATGAATATGCGAATGTTTCTATACTGGTCCTCCAAAAATTTTTTAATGCATTTGCCGGTCCGTGGTGTAAAAAAGGTTGGGAACCACTGCTCTAAAGGACATAAGAGCATAAGTGTCACTTTAGATGCCTAAATCCCAGAATTTGGCACAACTGGGATTCATAAAACCACTGTTCAGCTGCCACCAAACTCTGTGGGCTTTTAAAATTGCTCAGTACTTAACATGCATCTGACGAAGTGGGTCTTTGCCCATGAAAGCTTATGCTCCAATACATCTGTTAGTCTATAAGGTGCCACAAGACTTCTTGTCGCTTTTGCAGATCCAGACTAACACGGCTACCCCTCTGATACTCAGTACTTATGTTTCTCCCTCTGTGCATGCACCCTGCAGTGCCATGCCAGGTATCCAGGGAACAGGAAAAAATCCCACACACTCTTTAGCTCAGTGATGAGGATACTCAGCTTGGATAAAGGAGACTCCCCTGTTTAGCTCATCCCCTCTGCTGGGGACGAGATAGAATGGAGAGAAGTATTTGTACAGGGATCTATACCTTTGAGGTGAGCTCCCTAAAATGAGATATTCAGATGTGGGGACTTTCTCAGTTACTCCTGTTGCTGAGCCCCTGGGCAAGGGAGTGGGGGACTGGCTCTATGCTTCCACAAAGGGTACACTTTGGGCAGAAGGTTCAGTGCCTGGGGGCAGCCAGACCTTAGCATCACCCAGAGCAGGCCACACCATGTCTCCTCTCCCCCTGTGCACATTTGGGCTCAGGCTCCAACCCTGGAGACCCATCTTCCTCCAACCCCACGCTTCCAAGCCCAAATGTCCACATGGCTATATTCAGTCCCACAGCATGAGACCCAAATGTCCACAATCTGTCACTGCAAAGGAGAAGGGCGTCCGTTTTTAAAATGAGTTGGTTGACTGGTGCTTTGACACCCACTGCCGCTTTTTTGTGCATAGCCGTGCCTTTAGCCATATGTTTTCCTTACTCTCCCCGAGCAACTGAGAGCTCTCAATCTTTGGATTTTATTTTACTGCTTTGGAGCTTATATGGTAAATTCTCTCTTTTGGGGCTGCAAATCTCAGTCCCTGAACTGAACTGAGCATGCGAGGAAAGGCCGTCATGCTGGTGCAGTGGCCCTACTGATCAGCTTTCAGTGGCTGACAGGAGGTGCTTGGGAGAGGAGTACAGCAGGGGTAGGAAGACTAGGAATGAGGACAATGTTTCAGGGGAAGGGGTGAAGCAAGGGTCGGACCTTAGAATGGATCAGGGGTGGAGTACACACGGAAAAACAAAAGTCAGTGCCTGTGATACCAACCACCACAAGGCTCAGCTTGGTCACCCTTGCAGAAGTTGGTGCCTCAGTGAGTCCAGGTGCCATGTCCAGTTTAGGCAGCGCCCCACCCCCCCGTCAGATTCAGCTGCCACCCATCAGCGCAGTCTGATTAAGTATTACTCTCAGGAACAGGCATCTCCTTCCACTGAAGATCAGGTCCCAACCCAGCCCAGGCATGTTCAGCACTGCACCCCTCAGAGCCACCTCCTGTTTGTGAAGCTTGGGATGCTGGAGGCTCCCCCCAGTCACACAATAGCATATGTGGCAAATGTCAGTCACTAGTGAGGCCCATCCCAGGTTGCCATGGGAGCAGGATGTTATTTCCTCTCCCTGCTCCCCCCCCCCACCCCTCTGGGCTTCTGTAAGGCTCCCATGCAGTTCAAGGGGCTGACTTGCTCCTCAGACTTGCATTAGTGTTTCCTACCTGCGTATCGTATGCTCTTCCCAAACACAGCTGTCCACAGGTAAGGGACTGTACTGATCTCCGTGCCATGGGCTAGCATATTCAGAGCTGCTATGCGGCCTGGAAAACCAAAGAAAAAAAATGCAAGAAAGGAAACAGTTGGAGTCTTGACACATGCAGGCCCAGAGAACTGGGAGTGCATCAGGCCAGACCTGCCATAAAGGAGGGGGAGCAAAGAGGGCAGCTAACATGGGCCCTATGATTCAAAAGGGCCCAAGGCTCCTAGCCACTGCTGCTACTGTGTGGTCACAGCCAGAGTAACGTGCAGCACTGAAGGACTGGAAAGAGAAGCTAGCCCCAGCCCCCTCTTCAGCATGGGTCCCCTCCCGCACAGGCACACCTGTTCCAGGGGCCTGGCAAATCTGTCAGCCCCCCTGGATTGTGCCCAGCACTTTAAGATGATTTAGAGCCTTTTGCTACCAATTCCTTTAATCACAATTTAAGTGGAGCCCAAGACTTAGACTAGTCCCCAACACCACAAGCAGAACAAGAGCAGAAGTTTCATGAGCCACAGTACAAGCAAGGTTGTGGTGAAGCACCTTGATCATCTCCCTCTGAAGGAAAGTTGTGTGGCTCTTGTTCACCTATAGACCCTTAGTTTGCACATTTAGATGGTGCCCTCCCATCCCCAAGCAGACTGTCTATCAGTACAGATGTCACAAAGCCTTCAGAGACCACCCTGACATTTTCTGCTGCAGCTCCAGGTTGGTGGGGCCAGAGCTCTTCGCTGCCTCAGGGGACATGGAGCTCTAAGCCACTGAGAATGCTGGAGACCCTAGAGCTCTGAGCTACTGGGGCAGAGGGAGCTGTCCACAGATGTTGGTGCTGGATTTCTCTCTCCCTCCTGTAGCAGGTCTCGGGCTTTCCCCCCTTTCCTGGGGTATTGGTCAGTCCCTCCTCCCCCATCACCCTCCCCCCAGTTTTTAGTAAAAGTCACAGACAGTTCACAAGCATCCATGAATTTTTGTTTATTGCTTGCACCCAGTTTGTAACTTTTACTAAAAATAACCAAGACAAAATATTAACCCTAGCTAGCAATCTTACCCCCCTCCCCCTTCAGGGCTCTTTCACAATGGCAGGGCTGAATGACAACTGGCATCTTTCACAGATATCGAGAAATGAACAAGGAGAGATGGGAGGAGGAGAAGGGACAATGGAGAAGACACATCTCAAGAGCAGAGACTTTTGCCCCATCAAGTACCACTGCCCCCCAAATCTGTACTGATACCAAGCTGATTCAGAGCTCCATAGATTGAGAATGACATTGCTGTGGGCAAAAGGGCAGCATATTTCCAGTGCTGAAGCTTGTTTATGTCGTGCAATGATATTCAAACTTCAAAGCATGTTGAGAGGAATGCTTACAGACCATTATGTTCCAAAAGAAGGACAGCCTGTGAGATAACACACCAAAACCTGACCACTTGGGCACCTGCCTGGTGGAGCCATGGTAGAAAGCATGAAAATGGCGAAAGGTTCATGCAAAAAGGAGAAAGGGGCTAGTATGCAAGTGGGGAAATAAGTCCTTCAATTTTCCAGGGAGATTTTCCTTTTTTTTCCTATGTAAACTGTTGGGCATTCAGAGAAGCAAATATCTATGGCCAATAGGTTAAGGACAATAAAGGAATTTTAAAATATATAGGGAAGGAATTCTAGCAATGATCTCGGCCACATTGGATTATGTTCAATATGAGCACAGAGAAGATAGTTTGAGCCAGAAATATGTAGACTTGGCACTTGAAAAATCACTCATTTCCCAAAGTTAAAAGCAATTATGAGCAAAATTGAGTAAGAAGAATAAATGAGATAGAAAAATGTGAATGAAAAATAGGAGTTCTTTATGATCAGAGGGCCAAAAAGCCATGATTCCTCACTGAAGAAAGGGAACAAATTAGGCTACAAACCCATCCTGGTTTAATGGCAAAGTGAAGGCAGCAATTAGAATGAAAGAAGAAACATAACTAATGGAAGGATAGGGAAATATGAGGAAGTCAATGTCAGTTACGAGGCTGTGAAGTACAGAAAATTGGTAAGAGATCACAGGGTGGCTGAACCATTTAAATGAAGCAGGGCCTGTTCCCCTGCGCCAGTGTGACCATTTAAGAGGGTGAGGGCTATAAAGAAGCAGAGCAAGAGTGCCCTAAGAAGATGGATCTGATGAGTTGGCATTTCCAGACTCATTCAGGAAGAAGGCAAGTGAGAGCTCCTGTAGACAGGAGCCCACAGGAGGTCCTTGAAGGAAGCAGAAGATATCTCCTCAGAAAAGGGTGAAGGCCAGAGTGATGCTTTTGTTAGCTGATCTCCCTGAACAAGTGCTGGAGAGCGCAGATGACAGAAAGGAGGAGGAGCGGCAGCAGCAGATATGTGCCCGCTAGCTCTAACCAGAAAGTTGAAGGTGGAAGAGGGCTGGAGGGCAGGGGAGCATGAGAGGGGCTTGCAGCTGATGTGCTGGAGAATGGACCCAGGGAGCAGTGAGAGGTTCCCGCTGGGAAGAGTGGAGTTGCACTCCATCTGGAAGGTCTTGGGTGACTGTCCTGGTGGAGTGTTGATACAGTAGGAGACATTACCGCTTGAGTATGCAGTCCTAGCAGAGAGGCTTGGTGGGGAGGGGTGAGGTTCCTGTTGGAAAGACCAGGGGTTTAAGGCCTGTACTCCAATGATGGGGACTTTTGACTACTGATTGATTTTCACTGTGTTCTGATAATAAACTGGCTCCAAGGAGCAGAATTATTGAAACAAGAAAGCCAATATAAAGTTACTAGGGACTCTGCAGGAAGAAAACTGAGGCAGGTGTGCCAGTCTCCATGCTGGAGAAAGCATATGTCATAGGGTGGTGGTCTCTTTCAGTGAAGTAGGCCCAGCTCCCCTGTGTTTGTTGAGATGCTCCTAACTCTGACCAGCTGAAGGTGGGCAGCACCTGGAGCTATAAAGGATCAGGGGGAGAGAGATCTGGCTGAATCAAAGCTGCCAGACTTTGTCAGTAAAAAACTGTAGTTGAGATCTCCCAGGGACCAGAGAACTAGAGGAAGGAGAAGATGGCTCTTGGGTGAAGGCTGAAGGCAGAAGAGCAGCAAGAGGGGTTTGCAGTCTGGCTTCCCAGAGCCAGGGCTGGTGGAAGGAAGGAAAGCAGCAGAGGGCCTGTCCTGCCAACACACTGAAGGGCTAGACACTGGGGAACAGGGTAGTGAGGGATGCTGTCTATTTTGCACTTTGTTTTGACAACAAACTGGACCCAAGGAGGGGTATTAATGAGGCAAGGAAACTCGTGGGTCGTTACTGGGCAGACATGCGTGTCATGCCCCAGCCTGCTGCTGGAAGGTAGCACTGGAGCTAAAGGCACGAGGGAAAACCCTGGCCTTGCAAAGTGAAGGACTAGAACTCTCCAAATAAATTGCTTCTGGTTGACTTTGGTGAACTGAAAACCGCTGATGGTTTTATATGCGATTCTGCTATCAATACAGCTCAGTTAGGTACTCGTACTGCCTTGCTCCTGGGATTTTACCACTTGATCAGTGGGCAGACTTGTGTTTCTGCAAAATGGTTTATCCATAGCCCAGTGGTAACCACAATGCACTAGGTACTGTCTGGAAATGTACACTAAGGCACAGGGCCTGAGTGAAAAGGTATTTAGGTGCCTAAAGGCGAAGGTTTTAGAAGCTCTGTAATGGGAGCAAGGGGATAATCTAGGTTGGGTGCTTTAATAAGTCCCACTAGGGATGAACCTGCATCATTAAATGCTGAAATCTCTTTAAATCTGAAAAAAACATTGCATCAGGACTACATTGGTCAATCTAAGATAAAGACGCTATAAAGGAATAATGAAAATAATATCGTTAATAATTAATCCCCATTCCCCCTCTGCCTAGTCCCAACTGCCTTTAACTAGCCAGAACTGGCTGGCTAACTTCCTGTGCATCTTCATGATGGGCTTATCACTGAGTAGTCCAGGAGCCCTAACGGGAAGGACTGAAATATACCTACCATGCATATGTGCCATCTGCCAGTGAGGGATGTTCACCTTCTTGTTGTTACGCAAGGCCAGTGGGAACGTGACAGCATCACCAGCTGCAAAAACTCCTGGGATGTTGGTCTGCATCATCTGAAAGGAAGCAAGGGGCTGTTAGCATCTCTGGGTATTATGCCACAACAGGCCTTACAAGTGCAGGGTTAGAAGCATCACTGCTTCATGCTGCTGACTCAGACTCAGCAACAAAGAAATGTTCCCCCATTCCCCCTCCCCCCAGAATGAGCATGCACATCTGTATACTGCAGCTACCACAGAGGAGCTAGCCAATTGAATCAAGTGCTTTGGGAGGTTGTGGGATCTCCATCATTGGAGATATTTAAGAGCAAGTTAGACAAACATCGAGTCTGAGTGATCTAGATTGGGGTGGGGAAAATATGGCTTGTGGGCCAAATCTGGCTCAAACAGCTGGATCCAACCCACCACCATCCTGTGGCCTGGTGGAAGCCTTGGGCAGGCCCCACCTTCTGTACCCTGGTGGCGCTCAAACCACCAGCTGTGGGGGCCATGTGTGTCTCTGTGCACTGTGAAACCCAGGAGGGCAGAGGGAAGGCTTCACATGTTGCCCCTGCCCTCAGCACAATTTTGCTATTGTTCCTATTGTCCAGAAACCGGCCAATGGGCACTGCCTGGGCCATGCTTGTGGTACAGCCAGAGCATATAGAGCCCCTCCCCCTGGGCACCTGTGCACAGAGACCACATGGCCCCGGAGCCAGCCTCTTTGAGCAGCATGAGGGGGTGAAAAAGGCAGGGCTCCTGCTGGGCTGCTGGCCAGGAGATGTCTAGGTAAGCAACTTCTGGTCAGAGCCTGCACCTGGCACCCCAACTCCTCTCTCCCCTAATTGTCTGCTCTTCCTTCTGCACCCCTACCCTAAGTCACAGTCCTTAACCCTCTGCACCTGCACCCATACCCCCTCCCAGACCCTGCACCTCAATCCTCTGCCCCAGGTCACTATTCAAACCCCAGCACCTGCACACCTCCTCCAGGTCAGAATCCTCTTCTACACCCATAGCCATATCCCCTCCCAGACCCTTCTGCACTTCAATACCTCCCCCATAACACAAGCCACTCTACTCAAACTCCCTCCCAGACTCCACACCCTATTTTGCACCCCAAACACCTACCCTGAGCTCCTTCTGCACCCAACCTCTATCCCAGATCCTGCACCTCCCTCAATTAATATCATGGAAGAGTGTGGCCCTTGACCACTTACCAAGTTCTTACCCCCGCTCCTACAACATTTATTGCCCACTCTGATCTCGATGGTGCTTGGTCCTGTCATGAGTGCAGGGGACTGGACTAGATGGCCTCTAAAGGTCCTTCCAGTCCTATGATTCTATGACCACGTAACACACAATGAGTAGTTGTCATAAATCTTGATATGCGGTATAGCTTTTTAGAGGATGACCACTGCAGAGTCATACTGTTAGTGTAGGCTACCCACACATTGAATTTTACAAGCTGCTTCTTGAAGACTATGTGGCAAAGTGGATGAGAGTTGTTTAGGTTATATGAGAAACACAGAGCCAAGTCCTGAAAGGTATTTCCCATTCACATTGATGGGAGTTAGGGGTCTCAAGACCTTTCAGAATCTGGGTTCTTTCCTGGCCCTGTGAAAAAAAGGTGCATTAAATATAATAACACAGAGGGGTTCTGCAGGGCAGACACATACGATCAGCAATTAGTGTCTGCTCACAGAGCTTACATCTTAGTTACTGAGTGTGGAGTTTAGAGCAACTGCTGCTATACTACAAGGGAGGGGTGCTCTCCTTTTTTTCCCCTCTCATTTTGCTTCCATGGTATCATTTGATGTCTGAAGCTTTTCACATCCTGCTACTTATAGCAGAGCCAAAATTGCATTCTCTCTGGTGATGTTATTGTGAATGTCAATACTCATAAGAATCTGTTAAACCACTCACTGTGGGGCTTCTTCTAGCTGCATAATCCCTTAACTAATATGACACCATATTTACTCCACTTTGTCTAACCAGGCCCTTAGTTAGCCACAGAAAATTTCAAGATAATCTGCCTATGCCTGTCTGTTTTAGAGTACTTTGAAAATTTGGCTCTAAACAGTAAGTGCACTACAAACTCTGGATTTGCTCCCACTTTTCTGTTACATGGCCGCCTCCACGCCTACTATGAGACCCCACGTAGGGTCTTGCACCTCTCCAGGCTTTGACAGTGTTTACCTTGTTGACAACAATGAAGCCTTTGGAATCAATGTTAATGCCACTTTGCTTCAGAAATCCTGTTGCTGGACTTGCACCTGCCAGAAAGGCAAAGGACATTGTGCAAATGAGTCTAAATCCCAAACACTGTCGTGCTCACAAAAATGGATGTCTGAGCATGTAAGGACCTGCTAACTCCAGCAGTCACTTTCCTGCCAATGTTAGTTCAGTTCCATGATTACTTTGTGCTCCTCAATTAATAGCGGCTATTGGGTCTCAAGAATTGTGCTGGGTGTGTGGGCAGCAAAGGAATGACTGGCAGGGGGCTTGAGAGCCTTCTTGGCAGAATTCAATGGATGGGGAGGATTTGGCAGCAGCTAAAGCAACAGTGGAAATGCACAGACCTAGGGATAAACTCATTAAAATATGGACAACATGTGTAGCTGCATTTGGAAACTAGGTAATTGTTTACATCAGATGGCATACCTTCTCTACCTCCTTTAGCCTCCTTCTCTCCTGCTTTACCTTCCCCTGCAGTATTTCCCTTCTTTTACAGACTCCTGTGCGCCAATTAACTCGCCCCATTCCTACTCTATATACACATTTTTTAAAAATAGCAGAACAATCTCCTTTGAAATGTGGAGCTAACACACTAATTCAGGGGTGGGCAATAATTTTTGGTGGGGGGAGGGGCACTCCAAGATTTTGGAAAGCGGTCAAGGGCCACACTTTTCTGTGGAGGTGGTGCAGGGTCTAGGCACGCTGGGCTCCCTGCCTGCTGCAGCTCCAGAGCATTGAAAATGCAGCCTGCTCCCTCCACAAGGCTCTCAACTCTGGGAGGGGGGAGAGGCTTGTGCTGCCCCCATTCCCCAGGCCAGTCTCTCAGCTCCCATTGGCTGGCTGTCTCTGGCTAAGAGGAGCTGAGGATTGGGCTGGAGGTGAGGAGATCACCTGAAGCCTCCCCCTCTCTCTGGAGTAGAGAGTCACACAGAGCAGCCCTGTGTTTAAAACAGCGTCTGAAGTGTGCCTGAGGGTCCCGGATGGGGCGTGCATGGGCTGGATCCGGTGGCTTGGAGGGCTCAATCTGGCCTATGAGAGGTATCTTGCTCACCCCTGCACTACTTGTTACCTGACACAACGATCATTGCCCTTGTAGATTATATACCTGCTCCTCTAACCTTTGCCTGACTCAAACATGCCCCCAACTTGCAGTGAGCTGCATGTGGGCAGAGAAGTCACCTACATGGAGTGTGCTGCAGCAGGACTCAGGCTTTGTCAAAGAGAAGGGCACAAGGACTCTGAACAGCTCTCTCCTTGACCTGGGGAAGCAGAAGTCACTCCTGTTTGGCAACAATGAGAAGCTTTGCAAGTCTTGGTTCATTTACCTATGCCGATGACACAGACATCTGCGCGGAGGACTTTCCCACTTTTCAGGACAACTTCCTTAAGCTTCAGGAAATACAGATGAAACACTTAATTACTTTAAGGGAAAAAAACCACCCCTCCCCCCCAAAAAAAACCAAACTAGCGATACCCAGAAGAGCTGGAATCTCTGTGCAACACATGAAGTAAGGGACAATGACTCCATTGTAATTCTCCTTCAACAGAGAGATTATCCTGCTGGAGTCTCACTTGTGGGTCTTGCCACCCTAATGTAAATGCTGTTGCTGTGCAGCTTTTCGGAGCCCTAATGACAGTGGTAATGCATGCTATATATCACACCAGCCTCCCCTTTGGCTGGTGCTCACCAGCCATCCTAGATCATAATTGCTGTCCAGATCCACAGGGTTGAAATCTCTCCACAATAATAGATTCAGGTTGAGAAGTCTATGGGGCTCTCAGAAAGGTGCTGGTGGGGCCAAAATGTGAATTAAATAGAGCAGCATCAAGAAGAAACAATGAGCCAGCAATACAAGTCAACCGCACCTCTGACAGCAAGCCCTCTGGGCTCCTCTGGGAATGTAAACAGGGGAGGGGGAAAATTAGGACTGGCATTACTATTTTCTCCATGCTTGGGTTTTCTCCTGCAGTATTTCATTAATGGGTGGGCTAGGCACACTGGTTTCACAAAGAGCATTTGGGCCTTTGTAGTGATGTCACAGGATAAGGCCTCCCCAGCTCTTTCCACAGGAGTCATAGGTACCCCTAGGGGTGCTGGTTAGGTACTGTGCCTGCACCACCGCCCTCTTTGAGCTCCTCACTCTATCCCTGACCTTCCAGACACTTGTGCACAGGTCAGGCATAGTCAGGCCCATAGTCCTCTTCTCTTAGCCCCACAGTACTTGACTCCTGTGGAGCACCAGCCACTGTACCTTGCCCTCCTGCTCCCGCAGCTCAGACACTTCAGTCTGCATGTAGAACTTCACCCGGTTGTTCTCAAACATCTGTGCAATGAGAGAGACAAGCTCTTAGCTCAGCCTCTGAGTAAGGCCTCTTAGCTCAGCTTGAGTATGCTGCACTGGACATGGGCTCTGAGCTTCTCTGAATCTTGCTTGCTCAGGGGTGTGCCATAATTTTGCAGTGTATGAACACAAAATACTGGAGCTCACTGCAATTTGGCCAGTAAGGGGAGGGACATGGCCAATGTTTTCTTTTAGGAGTCCACCACTGCACAGACATTATAGTTCTAAAACCCCACACATATTTAATATGCCAAATAAACCAAACACAATGATACCATTAACTGGTAGTGCCAGCAAGGATGCAAGGCATACACAGCTGTCCTCTGCACAGCAGGAACCAAAGTCACTGTCTCCCTTGTTTGATCCAAAATAATCCTCTAAAAGACTGACAGGTCATAATCACCTTCATGAGAGCTTGGCCAACCTTCTCCCCAAAGAACTTCTTGAAGGGCACTTCTTCCAGCTCAACCACAGACACGGAATGGGCTTTTTCTGTGAGGTAGGCTGCCACCTCCATCCCTGGGGAACAGAAGCATGTTAGAAACAGCATCCCCTTCCTCTTCACCTCCCTCCCCCCTGCACTTCAGTGAGATCTCTGGAACTGGATTCAAGAGCTGGCAGGTAGTGACTAGATATGTAAGAACTTTCAGGTTTCCCTTTTGTGGCTGGGAACTGCTGCCAATGGCATGTGCAGCTGCCTTTGTATTCAACAGGTATGTCTACACTGCACAGCTATTCGGCATACCTCCGATACCCGGAAATAGCTACCCCACCTCTTCACAAGCCACCCGTTATTTTGAAAAAACAGGCATGCTATTTCGGCATCCCTGTAACCTTCGTTCCATGAGGGTTAAGGGATGTCTTGAAATAGTGCATTATTTTGAAATTTGGCACTGTGTAGATGTGCCAAATTTGAAAATAAGCTATTTCGAAACAGAATCAAAATAAGATACACAACTTGCATAGTGGAAATGGAAGGATGCACTGCAGATGGCATGAAGAATGTTTTCCTAGCAAGTCACTCTCAGAGTCTACTGTAAGTGCTAGGAGACCATCTTTTTATTATACAGTAACCTCACCCCTTCCCCTTTAACACTATCAGAATCTGATCCTTATTGGGCTCTTTGGTATGACTGCAGTATGAGGACTGCTGCTGGTATTCATAATGATAGTCAAGGCTCAGCATGACATGGGTCACCTTAAGCAGGCTGATTCCCTGAGATGGAAAATGGAACCACAACTTCAGGATCTTAAGAGTATTCAGAGGGTGGGAAGAAACAAAATCTTTTGATCTCCAAAGGGCTTCATAGTGATGGTCCAAAAACAATGACCAATTATTAATTTGTGAAATTCTGACTAGGAAGAAACTATAACAAGGCTCTGAAGACTGACATAAGGGATACACTGTAATATACTTAATAACCATTTTTATTTGCAGTGGGGTTGTAGCTGTGTTGGTCCCAGTATATTAGACATAAGTGGTGGGAGACGTAACATCTTTTATTGGATCAACTACTGTGGCTGAAATAGACAAGCTTTTGAGCACCACACACCTGAAAAAGAGCTCTCTAAAGCTCAAAAGTGTTTATTTCACCAACTTCTGTAGGTGAGCAAGACAAACATTACCAAGCCTATCTTCTCTTGCTCATTTAAAACCTTAGCATTATGCATTGAAGAACTAGGAGGACTACTACTTTGCAGCTGGGATCATAGTCAAGCTAATCTACTATACATTTTTGAGGTTTGTCTGTCTGTCTGTCTGTAAACTTCTCATAAATAGTAAGAGCTAGGACTGTCAAATTTGGTATACAACTTCCTCCTTAAAGAAATCTAAGGTTTGGTTGTGCCAGGAAAAGGTGATGTGCTTGGAATGGGATTGCTTCTCATAAAACAAAACCAAACCAAACCAAAAAGAGACCAAATCAGTAAAGCAAGTCCAGTCCTCAAAATTGACAGAACTGAGTGAATGGGATTCTTGAGATGATCTGCCCAAGACCAAAACTCACCAAGGAAAGAGGCTCCCACTATAACTGCATTCTTGCTGCTGGCCAGTTTCACTACCCGGTTGGCATCTTCAGGGGTTCGGATATTGAAAACATTCTCAACTTCTTTGCCTTTACAGCTAAGGGCTTTGGGCCTGAAAAACACATATTTATGTTAGGTTTCAGTTGTGGCTTTGTTATCTGTATTTTTTCTATTACTAAGTATGTCTCTGTAAGCGCTGCATGGAGCTATTCGAAGAGCCAATACACCATCTAATACAACTGTAAGTGATCTTTCAGCCTGCTGCGACCAATAGTTGCAGAAGTAGGTATAAAACCATCATAAGAGAGGTGGCCACAAGAGGAAGTTTTCTGATCCCCAGCAGTTACTGATTGGCTGGATATCTTGGGTTCCTTCTTTCACAAGTGTTTGTCCTGTTTAATGTAAAATGTAATGTAATTTAAAATATTACTATTATCATTATTATTATTTAATGTAAAATATTCTGTCTGAAGGAATATTTCTGACACATCATTAAACATCGCTCTGATCCTCAGGATCCCCCCTCCCAATGCCACAAGAGGAAGACCTCTATGTGGACCCCCCCCCCCCAACAGTCTGGACTTCTATGTTGACTGCTTCCACAAACGTGCACAGGCTGACATTGTGAACAAACAACATCATGTGACATCATCTCAGCCAGGCAGAATGCAATGCTATCCACAGCCTCAAACAATTCTAACATTATAATCAAAGAGGCTGACAAAGGGGGCACTGTAGTCATCATGAACAGGACAGAATATGAACAGGAGGCTGCCACACAACTCACCAACACCACGTTCTACAGGCCTCTTTCCTCTTATCCCACTCAGGAATGCCAAAAGAAACTGCACTGTCTGCTCATGAAACTCCCTGCTACAAGTCAGGACCAAATCTATACAAATACCCACCTTCTCAGATCCCTAACCAGGAGTATTTTATCTGCTACCCAAGATCCATAAACCTGGAAATCCTGGACATCCCATCATCTTGGGCATTGGCACACTTACAGCAGGTTTATGTTGACTTTCCCCTCAGACCCCATGTTGCCAGCACTCCTAGCTACCTTTGAGATACCACTGATTCCCTGAGGGAACTACAGAACATCTCTTTTCCTCTTTTTTTTCCTGTGAGAAAGGCCTATTCTTTGTCAGGCACTTCACACTAAGAGAAGGGTCAGAGATGTGAGTCCCCAGTGGTGACAGAGCCTTTCCTCCAATCCAAAGTTAGGTGAGAACATGCATTTAGGCCCCACCTTTCCCCTCTGCATTTCTAATTGGCTAGCTCAGGACTCAGGTGGCTCTTCATTGTGTTTGCTATGTTCTGCAAATCCTCTTAGGCACCTAACTCTCACCCCTGCATTGTGTAGGGAGCCTGGGCACCTAACTCAGGCCTGAGAAGTCCGTTGGGTGGCAGACAATTAAAAATTAGGCATTGCAGGCGCTTTGCAACATCTCGATCTCTAGTGGATCCAGCCCTAAGGGATCTTAGGGATCACGTCTGAAAATGAGATGTAGGCTCTTTTGTAACTTCAGTGCTTTTGAAAATTTTACCCAGGAGCTTGGATTTTTAAAATATTTTCAGATAATATCGTAACATATAAACCTTTAGGACTGGACTCCCAAACAAACTCAAGCATGACAATGCAGGCTTACTGGAATACATTTTACGTGCACTGAGGCATGTGTGAATGTGAATCACCAGTAGAAAAAAACTCTAGCGATAGGCACTCTGCAGGTACATCAACACAGTAGTGCATACCTTGAAATAAGCTATGCAATTTGAGCTATGCAAACTGCATAGCTTATTTCAGAATAGCTTATTTTGAAATTTGGCCCTGTCCACACAGCACTAATTTCAAAATCAATCAGTATTCTGGCATCTTCTTTAATCCTCGTGCAACAAGGTTTACAGGAAGCCAGAATAAAAAGCCTGTTATTTGAAATAGCGTGTTGTTAAGACGCATAGAACACTATTTCGGGTTAATGGACATTATCCTGAAATAGCACCGCTGTGTAGACATACCCTGCTAATCAGGCAGGCAGCATTTAAATCTTTCTTGAGAAGCTGCACAAGGGCACAGTTTACCAGGAACAAGATTAATTGATTATGACTAAACATCACTTGAACTGCGGTGGTGTTCCTTCAAAGCCTCATACATTAAATAAAAATATAGTCCATGAAAACTGCAACTCCATTTGTTCGTTAACAGTTCTGCTATGTGTCTTTGGCAAATTTCATTGGTAATCCCAAAAGCAAAATTGAGAGCAACATCTCCTAAAGGGTGTGATAAATGGAGTCAATTTTAGAACTCTCTTTGGCTAAAGGAAGTTTGTCAGAATGTGATTGAGACATCCAATTTGGAGAAGACTAGCTCCTTTTGCTCTAGGGAGGAAGTCACCCAGGGTACAGCTACACGGGGGGGTTCGAGGAAGGGATGCAAATTGCCCTCGCATTGGCATATCTTCTTCCGATTATTTTTCCGGAAGAGGATTTTCCGATATTTAGCCCATCTACACAGGGCCAAATGTCGGAAAAAACCCTCTTTCAGAAGTCCCCTGAACACCTTGTTTTACGAGAAATGAGGGGGCCTCCAAAAGAGGGTTTTTTTCTGACATTTGGCTCTGTGTAGATGGGCCAAATATCAGAAAATCCTCTTCCGGAAAAAAAAAAAAAAAATCGGAAGATGATATGCAAATGCGAGCGCAATTTGCATACCTTCCTTGAAAACCGCCCCCACAGTGTAGCTGTACCCCTGGTGTTGGGAGGATATATTTTTTCTTTTACAACTCTATCATTAAGTCATTAAAGAGCCACACAGGTTCATATTTTCCCATTAATCTTTGGTTGTTGACTGAGATTTTCTTGATAGTGCCAATCTGTTCCAGGCTCTTTAATTCATTTCCCCCTTTATGAAGCAATGGGATAGGTAGGAATCTTGCAAGTTGACTGTCTATAATATGCATCAACAACCTGAGTGCTCTGATATGGCAAACAGCTGCAAAATGTCCACATACCTGATGGTAGTCTGGGGGGCTCAAAGCATCCTGGGGTATTACATGGGGGGCCTGGTGCAGGAAGGCCGCAGGGGTCAGGCCTCCCACGCTCACCGCAGCAGCAGGAGCCATGAAAAACAGAATGATACATCAGCCTGTTCCACTCTGCCATCTCTCAGCTGAGTCACCATGGTGGCGGTGCGTGCAGGAGGCCAAACCCCCGCTGCAATCCTGTGCCAGCCAACCCGGTAATTCCTGGATAGATTTTCTCAGTAGAAGGGGCTTTGGGGAAGGGGTGAAATGGGGTGGAAAAGTGTGGAGCAGGGTTGGGAAGAAGTGGGGTTTGGGTGGAGAAGGGGTGGGCTTAGAAGAAGGGATGGTGTGGGGACGGAGCAGGGGCAGAGCAGGGAGGGAAGACGCAAGGTGGGGGCGTGGCCTGGGGCACAGTGGGTTTGCCCTGAGCCCCACACCTTTCTAGGGATGGCCCTGACAACATGACTCTAAGTGAGAACAGGTTGCATTTTGCTCTCGTGCATTCACTAACCTGGCAAAGACAGGCAGTTGGCTACCTGAGTTGTGTAAAGAACCTGATCTGGTAGGCGGTTGGGGCAAAACTGACAGAGGGAGGAGTAGAGGGAGGACTTCTCTCAACTTTTAGCCCCGTGGTTAGGGTACTTTGAGCAGGGAGCCATGTAAGCTAACTAATGGGAAATGCCAACCAGAAGTGTACTCTAAGCCTTGCGCCCATGTTCGCGATTTACCCATTGATACTTCTATTTACACACAGCTATTTATCATATGTAGTGTCTGAACAATATTTTAGCTGGAGTATTGATCATTAATTTGTGCTTCAGTAGTCACTATCCATCAGACTCCTGATGCCTAATTGATAACATGGTGTTGGTTTTGCTTCTTAGTTGGATTGCTCCAAAACACAATTTTCAGTTTTGTCTGCACAAACCTTTCCAGCATGAATGGTTAGTCATGTGAACATATATTCAGACTAGGATTCATATAGCCATATAATCACACTTTCCTTTTCTCCAAATTTTCATGCAAACAAATTCATCTGGCCAAAGATTAATTCAGTTTCAGTGTTAGGTTGCTGGCCTAGATTCACAAAGGTATTTAGGTGCGCCTCACTTTTAGGCACTTAGGGTATGTCTACACTAGCTCGTTAATTCAAGCTAGGTAGGCAAATCAGGCAACCGGAGTTGCAAATGAAGCCCGAGATTTAAATATCCCGGGCTTTATTTGCATGTTCCCGTCTGGCCGCCATTTTTAAATCCCCGTTAGTTCGAACGAACTGCCCGCGGCTACATGTGGCAGTTTAAAGTTAATCCGAACTAAGTCCTTAGTTTGGATTAACTGTTACACCTCATTCCACACCTCGTTAGTTAATCTTAGTTTGGATTAACTGTTACACCTCATTCCACACCTCGTGGAATGAGGTGTAACAGTTAATCCAAACTAAGGACTTAGTTCGGATTAACTTTAAACTGCCACATGTAGCCGCGGGCAGTTCGTTCGAACTAACGGGGATTTAAAAATGGCGGCCAGACGGGAACATGCAAATAAAGCCCGGGATATTTAAATCTCGGGCTTCATTTGCAACTCCGGTTGCCTGATTTGCCTACCTAGCTTGAATTAACGAGCTAGTGTAGACATACCCCTAGAGAATGAAAGCCTGAGTTAGGCTCCCATGCTGTCTTTGCCATGAATTGGGAGAGAGAGGTGCCTTAGACTGCAGTTCTCAAAAGCCAACAGGCTTGGAAAGGACTGTATATGAGATACCATTAGGGTGTCCAAAGCCCAACCCTTCTCCTGGAAAAAGGTGTTTTGAACCTGGGCTGCTGAAGGAGACCTAGCTCTGCTAGGGTACGTCTACACAGCAACATTATTTCGAAATAACTAGTGCTATTTCAAAATAACTTAGTCCGTGTCTACACAGATGGCAGTTATTTCAAAATAATGTCAAGCTGGAGGACTTCTTACTCCGACTCCTGTAACCCTCATTGTACGAGGAGTTAGGGAAGTCAGAGGAAGAGTGCTCTATTTCGAAATAAGTGCTGTGTAGAATAGATGGCTCCCAATTTAGAAATAAGCTATTTTGAAATAAGCTATTCAATTGACGTAGCTCAATTTGTGTAGCTTATTAGGAGTTAAGACCTGCAGTATAGACACACCCCTAGTGATTTTCAGATGCAAGTCCTCTTTGATGTCAGGTACCTAAAGGAGTGTTTTGCAAAGAGGCAAACGCTTCCTCATTGGGCCAGAGAGAGAGTGCATGACTCTCCTGGTGGCTAGTGCATCGTCCAGGATCCAGACTTACTGCTCCAGTGTTTCTTTAATGGTTTATCCAGAGCGGCATAGCTTCACCAGGAGAGTGTTAAGGATCCCCACCAGACAATAGCCCATAGTTCAGTGGTTGGAGCACAAACCACAGAGGCAACAGATCCCTGTTCAAATTCCTTCTGATCAGGCTGGGAGGGACTTGAGCCAGGAATCTGATGTCCCAGGTGAATGCCCTAATCACTGGGCTAAGAGTTGAGGAGCCCTTGAGGTGAATTGTGCCAACTCACCTGAGAGGCACAGTTGAGGAGGCATGCTCTGAGCACACATATCTGACTGGGCCTCATACACAAATGAGGTGGCCAAACGTTTATCTGCCTCCAGTTCACAAATTGCTGTGGGGGCTCTGGTGGAAGATAGGCCTTCAGACACCTGAAGGTAGGTAGCATATGATGCCGAGAGGCAGAAACATGTGCATCAAGGTCTTTTTTTAAATAGAAAAAAAAGTAGGTGCCAAGTGAGTTGAGACACCTGTCTGTCGGGTTCAGTGGCAGTTTTGAGAGTCACAATGGAGCCTAAAGTGGGATTTAGGCCCTAAATTTGGAGGTTAATTATCTAAGTACCTTTTGAGTTTAGACCTTTACAACTACCCACAAACTCCTGATGTTCTCACTAGTGGACTTACCTGGCATTGCCCAGATCTTCAGGGCATAGGGCTGGTAGTGTGTGTGTGTGCCTTGAGAATGTGGGGTGTAGGAGGCTGTGGGTGGGGTATGTGAGAATGAGGATTGGGGAAGGGTTTAAGGCAGGGGGGCCCGATTAGCACAGGCCTTTTCTTTCCCCACAACTGCCCCACTGGCCACCAGGGGTGTTTTCTCTCCCCCACCCCCAACTCTACCAGCCACAAGGGGCCTTTTTTCTCCACTTCCCTCCTCCCCCCCGCCCAGTGCAGTGGCCAAGGGCCAGGAGGATGGAAAGGGTTTGGGATAGGGAAGGCTACTTACTTGGTGTGCTGGCAGAGCCTTAGCCCTGCTGGCCACTGACTCAGTGGTATGGCTGCCCCACGTGGACATTCTTCAGGA
This sequence comes from Pelochelys cantorii, assembly GCA_032595735.1. Taxonomy (NCBI): domain Eukaryota; kingdom Metazoa; phylum Chordata; order Testudines; family Trionychidae; genus Pelochelys; species Pelochelys cantorii. The sequence continues at coordinate 11,316,198 of CM064342.1, read as the reverse complement.
TAGCTCTTTCCTGTGGGCTCGCTGCTTCCAGTGGCCACTCTCATGTTGTGTCCCACTGAACAGCAGCTCCCTCCTTTTCCATGGTCTGGAAAACAGTCCCATTCCCAGCACTTCCCATATTCCTGGCACAATCAAATTCTGACCTAGAGTTAAGTTAGGGTAAGAGGAAGCTGCATACCAAATTTGGTGACTCTAGCTCTTACCATTTAGGAGGCGTCCTTGAACAAATGGACTCACAGACAGATAAGCACACTCTAAAATATACAGATAGATAAGAGTAGAAATTATCTTGGTGTGGATTATGTATGTTTGTAGCTTACATGCTTCCAGTTGCTATCAGCAGTTTGTTATACTCCATTTTAAATCCATCCTTGAACACAGCTATCTTGTTCTTGATATCCACAGCTGCAACCTGCAATCATTTGTAATTAACATTAAAGGATAAAATCTGAGATGCTTATTGAGATACCTGTTACGGCTCGCCCCTACCCCCATGTTTTTTGGATAGGAATGTGCATAATTCAAAGATGCTTCATGCAAAACAGATCACGTAACATATCAATTTTACAGTCACAGTTTGCTGAATCTGTATATCCTATTTTTGTTCATGTGTCGTTCTTATATGTGAAGTTATAAATATGAAGTGTGAATCTATTTATAATTTTAAATGTGCCAGTGAAGACCATTACTGATGCTCCATAAACATAATGGCTCAATACTCATACCAATGACCTGTGAATAGTTATGTTTGTCCTGTAAATCCATATTGTGGTTGGTCCTAGAATGAGGTGACCATGCCACCTGCTACTGGAATCCATCTTGACCCTGGTATTTTCCCATGGGGATGGGGAGCTGTGAACAATGGGTTCTTGGCCTTGGGGAAAGTCTCTTTAAGCAATGGGAAGCCATCAATCCTTTGTCTTCATCTGGCCTTTGAAACTGCCAGGCCCACTCTAAGAGGATACAAAGAACTTTGAAGAAACAGTGGACCTGGACCAGAATAAAGATCAGCTCTGTCTCAAAGCTTTTTATTTGATATAGTAACAGCTGTTTAGGGTAAGAATTTGCATGTAACAAGTTTCTTAGTGGATTAAAACTAGTGCGTTTTTTTGTTCATTTTAATTTAGTAACTTACTTTAATCTCATTGTTTTCACTTGTAACCACTTAAACCTTACCTTTTATACTTAATAAAAAGTTTTGTTTATTATCATCAAGCCCAGTGTAAATTACTGGGGAAGCAACCACTGTACATATATCTTTTTAATTGATAAGGGAGATGGACACCTTATGAGCTTTCTCCATCTAAAACTTTTACCCAGAGTAAGATGGATTTATTTGGGGTTTTGGTCCCTTTTGGGGGTTGGTTTCCTGGGTGCTGAGCCCTTATAACTGAACTCTCTTAGAGCTAAACTGGTTTAGCATCTATTTAGCTCTGCTGGGGCAGTGCACTCAATTCTGTGGTTTGGCTGGGGGAGACTAGAGGATCTGGCCCAGATGGACAGGATGATAGGAAGCCCCAGAAAACATAAAGGCAAGCATCAGTGGCATGTTCAGCACATCAGGGGACAACCTCAAGGGAATTTCTGTGATTCAACCCCCGTCATAATACCAAAGGGTGAAGCTAAAAATGGAATAGCTAAGAAGGCACTAGAGTAAGGACTGTTCTCATCTCAGCCTTACATGATACTCTCAACTAAGTTTTCAATGTATCATATTACATTAGCTCATGCAATTAAAGCTCAGTCTGCTTTAATTGTGAATTAGTTTGCTGGTCATAAAAAACAAAGTGAGATTAATACCAGTGAAAGGAAGAAAGGCTTAGAATTAAGGAGCTATGACAAGCTTTTCCAGGAAGATCAGACAGATTTCCCTGCAGCACTATTTGTTATTTCAGTCTTGGGTCATTTTGGATTGGAGAGCTATAAAACAGACCCTTATTTCAGTGCCATTTGTTGGTGGATAGTCAGTGTTAAAAGACATTGGCAGCTATCTCTGCGACACCTAGCACTCCTCATCCAAGATCTTGAGGAAATGACTACCTTTCTTTTAAGTGTACCAATATTGTGTAGCTGAAGGCATGTGCCTACAGCTGTCTGCACTGGGAAGACACTCACACTAAGCTCTTCACCGTTTTAGGGCCCTACCAAATTCACTATCCATTTGGACTGTGACAAGGTGTTCTAATTAAGTAAATCTCACGTTTTCAGAGGTTTACATCTGAAATTTGATGGTGTAACTGTGGGGGTCCTGATCCAAAAGGGAGCCATGGGTAGGGGCATGTGTTGCTGATGGAAAGGACACTGGCAGGACAATCATATCTGTACAGAAGGGAAGGCAGCAGTCATAGAACTACCTGCAGTGGGGACAGTACCAAGAAGTGGGTTTGGGCTCCTCCTTAAGAGCAGCCATTCAGAGGAAGAGGCAATCCTGTCTCTGGTCAGGACTAGTAGCATAGGCATTCGGTATAATAGTCCAGGGGAGGTTCTGCCTCCCTTGATGCTGCTGTGGCCGTGAGACCTCTTATCGCGGAGGTTAGCAGCAACGTTTTTATTGTATTATGCCCCACGCAGGTTCTGGGGTGGCTGGAGAGGCAGTAAGTACTCTTCAGCTTCCTCCTGCATTCCTTGGCCATCTGCCTGGACTCAGTTGAGATTACTAAGGAACCCAGGAAACAGTGGGAAATGCCACTTCCCCAGCTGCCCCGGAATCTGCCTGGGGCATAACAAGAGCATCTTTGAAGTGATGCTTTTCCCTGGAGTAGTTTGTGTTTGGGTAGGGGAGGTGGAGTTGCGGCTGGCCTGGTGCTCCTCTGGACAGATGGAGGGATGGGGCTGTGGCTGGCCCAGGGATTTTCTGGGTGAGTAGGGTAGGGGAGGGCTTGTTTCAGTCCCGGGCTTCTGGCTGGGGAGAAGTGGGTTAAAGAGGCAGAGCCTAGGGCTAGCTTCCCCCCAGGGTCGCTCCACCTGCCACCTATGACTAATAGCTTGGATTGAAAAAGAAACCAGACCATTGATTTTGCTTTGGGAATGGTTCTCGGGACCAGTGGTCTTTGCCCTAAACTTTCTCCACAGCAGCCATCAAATCCTGAGCTGTCCTAGAAGAATCATCATCTGTGTGCAGATGAAAGATACCAAGAGCAAAGAGTCTTGATAGTTCCAGTGTGACCACAGACAGGAACTTGGCTGGCTGAGGATGGTTTAGCAGGGCAACCTCTGCCATGACAACCTCTGCCAGAAGGGACCACAGTGGTCATTAGTGTGACCTCTGACCTCAGCCACCTGCTGTTACGGGGGTCCCTGCTGATCAGTGCCTCCTCCACAGGGCCCCCTGCCAATCAGCTTTTAGGTGGTGCGAGATGTGAGGGTGCAGGAGAAGAAGCAGGGGCTGAAAGAAGCAGAGCACTCAGAAGAGAGGGCAGGTCAGGAAAAGGTTGGGTGGAGCCTTGGGAGAAGGAGCAGGAAGGGGAAGCTGAGGATGGGACCTTGTGGGAAGGAGCAGTGTAGGGGAGTCTGTGGCCTTACGACAGACTGGGCATGGAGAACCTCGGGAAAAACTGGAAGTCAGCGCATGTGACTAACAGAGCCTAGGGAGAACTTTTGTATTAGCTTCTATCCATTCACCAGCTCCCTGGGAACTGACCACAGAGATGCTGCTGCACCATTCTGTACACTGTTGGCACTGGCATTGGCATCCCTAGAGACAGTCAGGCTGGAGCAGAGCTTGTCTGTCATGGAGGGAAATCTCTGCTGCAGATTAAGTCATAAAGACAGAAATGAAAACAAAGGGCTATGAAACATGGCTCCAAAAGAAGATTCAATTAGCCATTGAGGGACCTAACTGCCATGAATCTATCTAGCTCTTTTCTGAACCCTTTTAAAGTCCTAGCCTTCACCACATCCTCTGGCAAGGAGTTCCACAGGTTGACTGTGCACTGAGTGGAAAAAAAAAAACTTCCTTTTGTTTGTTTTAAACCTGCTGTCTATTAATTTCATTTGGTGGCCCCTCGTTCTTATATTGTGGGAATAAGTAAATAACTTTTCTTTATTCACTTTTTCCATGCCAGTCATAATTTTATAGACCTCTATCATATCCCTCCTAGTTTCCTCTTTTCTAAGCTGAAAAGTCCCAGTCTTTTTAATCTCTCTTCATATGGGACCTATTCCAAACTCCTAATCATTTTCGTTGGCCTTTTCTGAATCTTTCCCAGTGCTACTTGGTGTTCCAAGTTTCACTTCTGGTTGTTTTAAATTTCTCTCCATCAATGCAAGGTCTACCAGTTTTAGGGTTGAACTCCTTAAATCCTCAAAGGTCATTTCATATAGTGTTCCTTGTGCTGTCAGGAGACAGATGCTGTTCAATAATCACTGCTAAATTAAAACAAACCATGCCAATTGTCAGTGTCTATATGTTTCCATGCTAATCAAGAGACACCTGGGGCAAGATCCATATGGGGCAGCTGCATTGCAGTGCCTAACATTTTGGCACCCTGTGCCATAGTGGAATTCGCAGTGAAATACTCATACTCACTACACAACGCACAGGGAGAGTTTGGTGCTAAGAATGGGATTTACAAAAGCCAGCATGCTGAGTGGGCAACCACATAAGCCAGCCAATAGAAAATGCCAAGAGGAGGAATGGGGCCTCAGCCCCTCCTCTCAACAGGAGTTAGGTGCCTTCATGCAGGCGAGACATTCTGGGGTTCCACTGAATGTGTTCAGTGTGAGAACAGACACAATGAGCACCCATCCTGCAGCTATTTGCTAGCCAAGCAAACAGCAGCTTTGAATAGCAACATCCAGATAGGATCTTGCTGTGAGGCCAGGGCTCCGATGCAGCTTTTGGCAACATTCTCTATAGGTAATTTGACAGTGCCAGCTAGCAAAGTTAGTGTGTGCTTTTTCCAGCTACATACAGTCCCTGTGTACTAGACAGAGTCTCTGAGATGCACACTGTATGCTATCTTGTGTAAGGATAGCATGCAAATGTTGTTCTCCTTACCTGAGTTTCTGTCAGGACCTCAATGTCATTTGTACGGAAGAATTCCTTAGGGCGCAAGATGATCTGATCTGAGTGGGAATCCATTGACTGCAACAAAGAAGCTATTTTGCTGTCAATTAAACAGTTGCAAATTCTCATTACATTACATCCCTTTTATCTGAATGACAGTGCTTTTCACTGATAGCCTGAAATTGGCCCTTGCAGTAACCAATTATACAGGCAATCTCTGCTGCAGTTGACCAGGGTTAAGGGCCAGAACCAAAATCTAATTAAATCAATGAAAGGAGCTCCATTGACTAATGATCTCAGTATTGGGTCTTAATTCCTCTGTAAATTCTCAGTGCAATTCAAGAATTAACCTATAAAAGAAGACAGGAAGAGAAGACTTTTGAATAGTTGCAAAATGGATGTTCAAAAGACATGACATGGAAGAGCATAGAGTCAAAGGGGCCAAGAAAAGGGTTACTTTTGGAAAGAATCAGTTATCCACCCGAAGGCAGAATTTTCAAGACCACCCAAGTTATTTAGGAGCATGCATCCCAGTAAGAGTCAAAACACAAGCCCTTGTCTAGTTTATTTTAACCTAGTTATGCTTTTTACTGACATAAAATCCCCTGGCAATGAGATATACAGGTGAATTGTACATTGCACGAAAAACTGTTTCCTCCTACTTGTATTAAACCTGATGCCTAGTAAATTCACTGAGCTGTAGCCAGTGATACAAACAGGTAAGGAATAGCCATGAATTAAGGCAGTAACACAAAAGCCTATGTGTGCCAAGCCTGTAAAGCAATTTACAGCCTAACTGAAGCCAAATGCCTTCAATCTTGAGAATTAACTGTACTCCTCTTACTATAGGAGCCTCTAACTTTTAATGGGAGGATCCTTTGTGCTGCAATCTAGCCTAGAGACTACAACTCCCATGATGCCTACGAAAAAGGGGGGGGGAACTGTTGCTCTCTTTCAGGCAATGCAGGGAGAGAGTTGGTGGGCTCTAATTTGGAGGAGCCAGTTTGCTGGTGTGGAGCCTTTTCCAGTCCAGGAGCTGCTGGGGAAAGCTAGAGCCTGCTGTGGCTTGGATCTAGCAGGCTGTTTCAAGGGCTGTTGGTTATTGTCCTTGTAGGCAAGAGACTCTGGCTGTAACTGTGACTGAGAAGAGCCTGCATAGAAGGTACTGTAAGTAACTGTGGCTCTTTGGGAAAGTGCTGCTTGGGATGGAGCACAGAAGACAAACTGACTCTGGGTCCAAAGAGAGGCAGAGTGATCTGCCCAGTGAACCAGAGCTGCTGGCATTTGGTGGAACCTGCTCCAGTGTCAGAGGGATTTTGCAGTTGTTGCCTGCCTGGAACGACATACACACAACCTGCACAGTGCTCTCTCCACTTCAGCTGCAGATCTTCAAGCACACCCACGCCAGCAACTGTCTGGGACTCTTGAGATCCAAAGGAGTGCACACTCTGGGGTGGAATACATGGTGGCAGTGTAAATGCCAGCTAGACAAGTTTCATTTAGGTCTTTGTACTTTAATTGATTTTATTCAATTTTCACCTGTTAGAGTCTGTTTCTTTTAGTGATTAAGTAAAGGTGTGTTAATTCTAATTTAATCAATTAGATGTATATTATTTATGATTATTGTTTTGCAGTTAGATCCAGATTATTACTGGAATAAGTTTATTCCTGCAGATTCCCAAGGCACACTATTAAGTGTATACAGGGCCAGCCAGGTGGTGGCTCTGCCTTTTTATATTCCTTTAGAAGTAAGGATTGCAGCAAAGGGGTGGTTAGATGATCCACAATATCCAACATCACCACTGGGATACTCAGGATCTTCTCTAATGTTAAAAACACAGAGGGGAGCAGCGCCTGCTTCCACGTAACTCAGGGAGGAAAGAGGGGGTTACATAACTAATCCATAACTGACCCTTTATTACATGATAGAGTGATGTCATAAGTAAATGTTGCTAAACTGCTGACAGGTGGGAGCCAAATGGTAGTTTACACCAATTTTAAGCCTCATCTACACTACTGAAATTAGTTTGAAGTTAACAAAGTTGACATTAACAAAGTTGACATAACATGGCTAAGAATGAGTCTACAGCAAGAACCTCACGCTACCCACCTTAACAACTTTCAACATTGACTTCGGTACTCCACCTTGACAAGAGAAGTAGCATTAAATTCGAACTCACAGGGTCAAGTTTGGGGTAGTGCAGACATAGCACTGTTCAATTCAACATTCTTGGACTCTGGGAGGTGCCCCACATTGCTCCAATGAGCCCCTCTCACCAGCACTTTCCACTCCGATGCTTTCCCAGACATACAGGAAAAGCCCCGGGAACTTCTGAAATTCATTTCCTATGTGGCTAGTGTGGCAAGCCCAACAGCACACCTGACCGTGAACACCCAGGGTCACAAACGAGCTCTCCAATGGATTATGCAGAAGATCCTGGATCTGATTGCTGTGTGGGGAGAAGAATCTGCTGAGGCAGAACTCCGAAGCAGCAGAAGAAATGCTGATATCAATGTCAAAATCACATGGGGCATGATGGAAAAAGGATACAGCAGGGACACCCAACAGTGCAGTGTGAAAATTAAGGAGCTCAGGCAGGTGTGCCAGAAGACAAAGTAGGCAAATGGGGGAACCCAGCCATTGTCCCAAAACTGCCTGTGGATACTGCCGAAGCAACTCTTCCTAGGGAAGTTAAATTGCGAGTAATTGACTAATCAAATAGTCGATGCATTTTGCATCGACTATTCGATTAGTCGATAGGGTGCCGCTGTCTTTGAAGTGTTGCTACACTTCAAAGGTGAAAGCACTGCATAGAGTCCCGGGGTCAGTGCTTACCTGGGCTCATTGTGGTGCTGCTGTTGGAAACACCTCAGGGAGCCCAGCATCAGGCTCCTCGCAGCATTTCAAAGCGTCAGCACCCTGTGGAACCCAGGATCAGCTAGGGACTCCCTGGCTGACCCCGGGCTCCATCTGGCATTGCCGTTTTGAAATGCCGCATGCAGCTTAGGGACACCCTAGCTGGCCCCAGGCTGCATGCAGTGTTTCAAAGTGACAGCTCCACATGGAGCCCAGGTGTGGCCCCAGGCTCCACGCAGTGTTGACACTTTGAAGTACTCACTCCTCTTCCCCCACACTGCCTCCTTCTGATAGAGGCAGCAAGGGTGTGTGTGTGTGTGTGGAGTGACTAGTCACATCGGCTCTCTGATAAGCTTTTGCTTATTGGATAGTGAACTAGTCTTTCACATCCCTATCTCCTCCAGCAGCCTCAGGCAACAACAAGGAGGACAACTGACATGAGGCAGAGGAGAAGACTGCTCAGCCGGCAAATGGTGTATCCAATTTCCCTGACAGCACGGACCATTTTCTAACTTTAGAGACAGTATCCTCCTTGGATCTATTGTTGCCAGACCCTGCTGGCAGGTAGATCTCCTCTGGTGGGTTCACATTTGTAATCACACTAGTCTGGTGAAGTGTAATAGGGTTTTATCTTTGATCAGTTGTGAGCAGTTAGGACATACTGGTAGCCAACCCACCCACACAGCTGGGGCTCCCTGGAAAAGTTTGTTAACATGTCTGGAGATGGAGGGGGAATCCTCCCTGCACATTTCCACAAAGCTCTCACTGAGGTACTCTGCAATCCTTCTCAGAAGGACTCGAGGGAGGGCTGGTGATGGGACCCATCCTCTGTAACCCGGCTCCAGCTTCCAGCTTGGTAGGGGTGGGGCCTTGAAGGAGAAGAGGAGCAGGGACAGAGTTACAGAGGTGGCAAAGCCTCATCCCCCCTCCCCCCCCATCTGCCCCCACCATGAGGAAGAATCTGTAGCCTTTGCCCTCAAGTCCAGACAGCTGTTGATAAATTGGAGAGGGTTCAGAAAAGAGCTGTGAGAATGACCAAGGAGTTAAAAAGCCTACCTTATGTAGTGATAGGCTCCAGTCTGCTCAGTCTGTTTTGGACTCAGCCTACTGCAACACAACACCATAGCTTTGGTGGGCTGATGTCGGCAGAGTGCACACACATATGCGCACTCTGCAGTGTTCACTGCTTGGATGGGTGGCACGTTTTTAGGGATGGGTCAAGTTTTGTCCAGTGCCTACCTCTGGCTATGTCTACGCTACAATGATCTATCGGAAAAAGGTACACAAATTGCGCTCCGCAATTTGCATATCTTTTTTCCAATAGTTTTTTTGGAAGAGGCTTTTCTGAAATTTGGCCCGTCTACACTGGACCAAATTTTGGAAAAGCCGCCTCTTTTGGAAGAGCCCTTCGTCCTCGTGGGAGGAGGATGACAGGGCTTCCGAAAGAGAACACCTGCTCTTCCGCAAAAAAAAGTGGAAGAGCGGACGCGTTCCCTGGATGTGGTGGAGTTTTTCTGGGATACTCCAGTATCCCAGAAAAACTCCTTAGTGTATACATAGCTTCTGTCCCCTTGAGCTGGGATGGAAGTTCTTTTGGGATGGGAGAGATTATCTTAACTCTGTGTTCCAGAAGATTAAATTTTGTCTTAGCTTAACTCTTTTTTTCTGCTTTCCCATATTCCATTTTCTGGAAGGGCATAACACAAGTAGCCAACTTTAACTCAGTCCTTGTATTTTGTTCACACCGTGAATATCATTCCTTTTAAAATACATTTATATTTACATTTTTATTTGATTTTATCATTGTAAGTATTTCTGCTTAAGAAGATATTAAAGAATTCAAGTTAATAAACATTGATTAAACCCAGTTCTCCCTATATATGGGTTTGTTAAAACAGGTTCTTTACCCAGAGACCTTGATAACCTCACCGTGCAAAGTGCTGAGTAGTGAGTAGGGCTCTCTGATTTTAACTTATGAACACGAGGCCACTTATTCAACCCTCCATCTATGAAATGTGTCATTAAGCACTTTGCATTGGAAAATCGAGGCCCCAGCTTTTATCAGTTCCTTCTGTTATTGGTCTTAGATGATGATGTTAGAATGAGGGAAGAGAGGGATTCATGGGGTTTGCCTCTGAAAACACACGCTAAATGGGTGACAAACTCCAAAAATCCCTGGCATTTAATTTTATCAACAATGCCTCAATTCAATAAAAGGACAAATCAGTCACATTTGTAGTGGCTGGAACACCCACTGTCCAGTGAAAAAAAATACTGTCTGAGATGGGAGCCCAATGGCTGTTGGGTAAGAATATGAAACATTCTGGATGATACAAACCTTACTTAGCTTGGGGCGGTCATAAGGTAAGTGTCTGTCCATTGTGCACATTACGATCCTGTCGGAGAAACCTTCCTGTCTTAATGTCTCTGCACAAACCAATCCAGCAGCACCTGAGACAAATAAGGCCAATGATTGCTACATATATATTTTATTTAACAAGTGAAGAGTTTAGCATCCATCCAGTAAAGGGCTCCATAACCTTTTTTTTTTTTTTTTTTTTTTTTGACTTTACCTTTTATTTCTTTTGCTTAGATAACTAAACAAAGACAAAAAAATGCCTAGTGCTATTGCAATAACTTAGAACTTGGCACAGTGGATTCCAAATTGCTCCACTGGAAATAAGGCTACTCTGGCCACAGAGCTTTTGTCTCAGTTGTGAAAGTTTGAACCCCTTCCCATCCTGCTCACCAGAGTTGGAACTGGAGCATTAGGAGAACTGTAAAATGAAGGGGCTGAAGCCTGGAAAAGCCAATAACCAAATGCATTCTTTAAGTAAATTATCATTATCTGACGAGTAATTTGGGTCCGGAGTCTGGTGTCCATTTCCAGGAACAGTCCCCTTGAAACGAATGTAGGAGTGACTGAATCTGGCTTTTATCCAGCAAAGACACTGGCACATAGGGAGTAGGAAATGCAACTGAAGAAGATCAGGCAAAGTTGGCTTCTATACGTCTCTTCCTACCACCTCCCAGGGCAGGGAGCTGTACCACTCCTTGTCCTCTAGCATGATGTGCTTTGGCTTTCCTCCATTACATATGGCATCTTGAAGACCACAGGCATCTGGCATTCACAAACACAGCCACAAGCTGTAACCTACGAAGAGGCCAGCAGCCAAGCAAAGAATAGCCCTGACAGCCCCGCTCTACTCTGCTAAGCAAAATTGGAGTAAACCGTGGAATGTGGCCTGGGATTTGATTAGTTCCAGAGATAATCAAATACCGCAAAATGTATTTGTTCCATTACATAGTCATGCCATAGCAACATATGCTGAACAATGTCTTTGCCAAATAGCATTGAACCAGATCTAATTGCATATTTGCAACTTTGCAAAATAAGTAGAAAATTTTCAACCTCAGGACTCCCCTGAGCCTGAAATAATGGGGTGTATCTAGACTACAGGTTTTTTTTTAAAAAAGTGGCCTTTTTTCAAAAAAACTTCCCCTGAGTCTAGACTGCTGCCATGCTCTTTTGAAAGTAAATCGAAAGAACACGGCAGTTTTTTCGACTGTGGAAAAGACGAGGAATAACGCCTTTTTTTCAAAAGTGCTCTTTCAAAAAAAGGTGCTATGTAATGCAAACTGCTTTTTCGAAAGAGACTGCCTGGGTGCTCTCTTTCGAAAAAACGGCTTGCTTTTTCGAAAGTACTGGTTGTAGTCTAGACACTCTTTTTCTAAAGAGGATTGCAGTCTAGACATAGCCATGGTGTCTTTGTAAACACAGTCAGTATCTCCATCATGGGAAAGGGAGCACACACCATGATTCTCATGACTCTGTAGAAAGGCAACAGCAATGACGTTTGTTGCTACTTAACAGCCAGAAGGTTCTTTTACTGGCAAAAGTTTGTTGCATTCACAAAAAGCATTTGAACAAAACCACAAAGTACCAATGCAAACGCAACTACCCCTTCCTTCAACCCTTCCTTCAATTTGTTTCTACTAAGTTTGGAACTAAAGCCTTGTCTATACTAGGGAAATTCTGTAAAATGACCTCACTGTTGCTATCATCATTTCAGCATGGCAGGTGTTAATTACATTGGGGGCATTGGTGGCAATGGGGTGTTTAAAGCATGGAGTTGATTAAACATACTTAGAGCTGAGTAGGAGATACAATGCTTAGAATAAGGACTGTAGCCAATATCTCAACTACACTGGAGCTATAGCACTGTGATCACCTGGTCTGACCTCCTCATAACAAAGGCCATAAATCTTCCAAAAGATCTGCTCTGGTTCAAATATCAATTAGTTCAGGAGAAAACTTGGTTGTGAAAACCAAAGCCGTTGAACTGGAGAGAGCAATGGTGCAGGAATTTTGCAACATTTTCTCACCCTAGACAAAGCTTTAATTTAAAATTAATGCCCACCTGCTGGAAGAGAGGACAGACTAGCAATGCCAGAAGCTTTGTTATTATATACCTGCTGTCATATAATTGGATTTTGATAGGAAAATGCAGATCTTTGTTACTCCCACTGTTGTGTGTTTGCCCCAAATTCTGTGCAAAGTAGGCCATGTGAGGTGTCTAAGAAAAGCTCATGCTTTGCTGATTCTGTTTCTGCTGCTCATACACATGTATGATTTTTATATCTAAAGTTCTGCGTATGGGCTCTTTACTTGCATTTAAAATGTTTTCTCTCTGGGATACTGCAGCAGGCATCGACAACCTATTGTGGTTGGTTACGCAATTAATTGCTATGCTGCATGGACAATGGCTCTTGGGGTGGCCAGTAAACACCTGAGAAATTCTGCTGGGAACCTACAGACCCACAGGCACCCCATGGCTTTTTGCATTAAAAGGACAGGTGAGTTGATCATCTGATCATCTCCATTTTGGGAGGTACCATCACTTAGGAGAACAATAGATTTCCCTCCTCATGGGCAAGATTATAAAAGGATCCTGGAGATTCCTCCATCTTTGTGTTCAGTCCTCCCCTTCACTTCAGAAGCATCTTTGCTATGGATAAAGGGTCTGGAAGGGTCTGTTGATGACCCATCCTAAGATAGGATGCACTCCAGAGACTTTTAAGCTGGCAGTTTGTTACATTTCTGCTAAGAGCCTGCATCAGGAACATGGAGATTGATGTATGTAATGTGCTTTCTTTAGCAATTCTACTCTCAACCTTTTCCTTCTTTTTATTAACAAATCTTCAGATTTTAGATGCTAGAGGATTGGCCCCGGGTGCTCTTGCGGGTAAAATCTGAGGTGTAAACTTACCTGGCACTGTGGCTGGTCCTTTGCAGGGGTATCTAGTGTGCTAGACAGGGAACGCACAGCTCTCCAACCACCAGCCTGGCCCCACCCACACTCCGCCCTCAGAATGCCTATTATAGGTATTCTGGGCGTGGAGGGTTGCTGCCCTCAGCATTCACTTCCTCCCCGCCCCCTCCACATGCTGGAGGCTGGGGAGGCTGGAGCGGCGTGCCGCCTGCTCTCCCCATATTCTGGGGCTGGGGAGGCTGGAGCTGAGTGCTGCCTGTGTCCCAGGCCAGGGAGGCTCAGACTGCATGCCCTCTATCTTCCCCATGCTCAGGGCTGAGGAGGCTTGGGTCGGGCACTGCCAGCCCTCCCCATGCTCCGGGACTGGAGAGGGGCATGCGTGTACCTGCCCTCTTTCACTCCCCTTGGGAGGGAGCCCTCAGCAGAAAGGGCTGGGGACTTGCCTCCCCAGCTTTACATTCACCAACAGCCCAGGTCTTTTGGGATCAGTAGAACTTTTTTGTGGTTGGTGATACTGTTTTTCATAGCCTCCTACCTGTGTAAGGTGTGATACTGCTCGTGGTCCAGGTAACGCTGGAATGTCGAAGGGGATTGCTTGTGAGACTTCTTGCTGGCTAGATGGGCAGCTGGCGTGCTCTGTGTGACTGGTTTGGTACTTTATAGAGGAGGGCCCCAGTCTTGGGCTATAAGTAGACCTGGTGCTAAGCGATTTGCCCTGATTTGACCCTCTTAGTGTTGCACCCAGACCACCTGTTATATTGCATCTGCATTTATAAACCCTGGGAGAGTGGAGGTTAGTAGCAATTCAGGAACATGGGTGTGGAAGTAGCTAAGGAACTGGTAGCTGGGGTGGCAATTCAACAGACAGGTGCCTATGGAGTCTGGTGGCAGTTTAGGAGGAAATCGCTGTTTTTACGGAGAGGGAGAATTAAAACATACCAGGTACAGGAATTAGGGGTTACTTATACATAGAATGTATCCATTGCTCTGGTGATTTGGTGTGTGTGAGCTCAATACAGACCAGGAACATGAATCACTGGGCTAACTCTGTGGTGAAGAAATATGTTGAGAAACTTGCAGTGGGAGAGGTAATTATTTACCCAGGGTGGGAGGTTGGGGAAAGATTTCCTCAAAGTTCAGGAGCAGATGTCTATAAATTAGGAGCATGTGAGTGTTGTACATGGAGTCAGGCTGACTAATTGCTTAGCCCAGGCTAATGGTTAGCATAATGGCTTAGTTTATAGTTCTAGGTAGGTGGATCTTGTATGTGGTCTATCCACATTAGGAGAATGGACAGTTCTGTATTCAGACTGGGAATGGGATGGGTGTATCCACACAATACCAGAAACATGACGAGTGTACATCAGTTAACATATATACTATTAATTGTTCTCTTTATATCCGCCATGTAATGACAGACCTGCTGCTGACAGTGGGCACATCTCAATACCTGCTCCGATGATCAGCACATTGGTGCTACTGATACTGTAGTTGCTGATGGAGATACATTTTGCCATAACCTTTGTCCTTCTTTGTGTCAGAAGAGCCTGCATAACAATTAAGGAGATGACTGTCATTAATAGGTCAAGGTTTTAACTTTGCCAGGTACAAATGGAGAGAGCCAAGAGTTGTTCTGTAAAGCAGCTTAGATGAAAGCTTTCCTCATACCGCCTAAAGAGGATTCCAAACTCACATCCAACAAAAGCATTATAGGACTATAAAATCTTTCCACCAGGCATATCACTAAGCCACTCCCAGAAGGCAGGTGAAAAATAAATCCACCACGAGCCACAAATTCATCAAGGGCAGAAAGTTTGAGTACCAAACAAAGCTGCCGCTGTGCTAGCTCAATGGCCTTACAAGTATTCACCTCAAGTCCTAGCAAAGTTAACTTCTACAACCCCACATCCCCTACTTTGCCAGTTAAGAGCTCAGCACAGGATGATTGGGCGAAACACCTATTCTGAAATAGGAAGGTGTCAAATCCCAACATTCACATGTATAACCTGGATAGATGGAACAAGGCATCACAAATCATCTGTCCACATGCTGGCAGCCACAACTGTAAGTTTGGGCCAAATCTTGGAGTCACTGGAGCACCTTAGATGTACATGGGTAGATATCAGAACATAGTTCCTAATAGGTAAAATGTCCATAGAATTGTAAGACTGGAAGGAACCACAAGAGTCTTCTAGTCCAGTCCCCTGCACTCAAAGCAGGACTAAGCATTATCTAGACCACCCCAACAGGTGTTTGTCTAATCTGCTCTTAAAATCTCCAATAACAGAGATTCTACAACATTCATAAGCAATTTAATCAAGCACTCAACCACCCTGACAGTATTTTTTTCCCTAATGTCCAAACTAAACTATCCTTGATGTAATTGGAGCCCACTGCTTCTTGTCCTATCCCCATAAAGATAACATTTTTTCTTCTTCTTCATAACAACCTTTTATGTACTTAAAAACTGTTATGTCCCCCGTCCCCTCCATCAATCTTCTCTTCCCCAGGCTTAACAACAACTTTTTTTTTTCAAATCTCCCCTCATAGGTTATATTTTCTAGAGTTCTATGTTGGTGGGTCTTATGTGTGGTCTGTACACATTCTTCATTTCTGTTGCAAATCTGAGTATTCTCTAAATGCAATACTACAGCAGTCCTTGTGGTACTCACTAGAGGACAGAAGATAACCTCTGTAAGTTGAACCCCATTGTAGCTGTAAGGATGCAGGGTGGAAATGTGGATGATCTATTTATCTCCTGTTTGGACATTTGTTTACCTAACCAGTGGGCCAAAGGATCAAATCTCCTTTGCTTCTTGGCATGTTGCAGTCCCTCATCCCTGTATTTGGATGCCAATGGACACTCTTGCCCTCACCTGTTTGCTCGCTCGGATGTACACCTTCTCCTTCTCGATTTTCACCTGAGGCGAGAAGACAGCAGCAGTTTGTCGCATATTTAGAGTCTCTAGGTTTAAAATTCATGTTTATCTATTCTGTGCTAGCGAATGTTGAATTGCATATAAGTCAGTGCAAAACAGGTTCTGTCCATTCAGACACGTTGCACCATTTGCTGTATTTCTCAGCATCACTGTATCCTGGGGGGCATCTAGACACCCTTCCACCCCACTGCTCTTCACCAGCAGCAGCCTTTGTCAGGAGTGGCCAATCCGCGGCTCGCAAGCCGCATGCGGCTCTTCCAAGAAAAAATTGCAGCTCCTGCACCCGCACTTGCGGCTCTGAAAGGGGCAACGTGTTTTGCTCTGAAAGAGACAGAGCCGGAGTTGCGGCGTCCCATGCAGCCTTCAAAATGGCCGCCTTTAAAATGGCTGCCATAAAATATCAATGCCCGCTCTACTCGTGGTTTTTTGGTTTTGTGGAGGTTTTTTTTTTTGCTCAACTGAACATGGTGGCGTCAACTTTTTCTCCCTCGGCTCTTTGTGTTGTATCCAGCACTATTTTGGCTCTTTGTCTGTAACTGGTTGGCCACCCCTGCTTTATGTAACAAGCTCTTCTCTCCCTCTCTCCTTCCTCCTTAACCTGGAGGCATGGGCAGCAGGCAAGGGGAGGCAATGCCTTCCCTGGGTCTTAGTGCACAACCTCTCCCCTCTTACTATCCCTATTCTGACCATTCCTGAAGGCTCCCACAACAGACTGCTGCTGCTTGCAGATCCTTAGTGGATCTGTTAACTTAGAAGTGAAAAGCCTTGCAGCTTGCCAGACCTATTAGCATAACACTGGACCTGTGAAAGAGCCATTAAGTAATAATGAAAGCATTTAACAGGCTTGTGCCAACCCTGAATTTATGGACAGAATTAGTTATGCATTACTATGTCTAGAGGACTTTTGTTTAAAATTTGCTTTAAATATTTCATTAGTTTGTTGCTGAACATTATAAAAATCACATCTCTAAAAAAAGCCTTCCTTAAATATTTAGATGCATAATCTTGAATATTCTGTTTTAGCCTCAAATCCTTGGATCTTCAGACATATATTTTTAAATTAATTTTTCAATAGACTACCTTTATCTAATATATGCATTTTAATTACTATAGTACAAAAACTGCTTCCAAAGTCTTTCTGTCCTTACTATTCATCCCTTCTGTCTTTTCACCCTCTTTTCCCATGCTGAAGAGAGTCCTTACAGGAAAAACATTCCTTTTCTTGCAGATAGTTGGACAAATGAGTTTCCCTTTACTTCTGACTACTTAAGAGAACCCTTCACCAAGATCAGTACCTTACTAAGGTAAGGTGCTGTTATGCCTAAAATCTTTGGAAACATATTTTAACAATCATATAGTGAAATTTCATAAACATGTCTATTATTATGAAAAGCACACAAAATAAATTAGTATTCCTTTTTCCTAAAAGTAATGAACTTTGCTATGAACACACTAAACCTCTCCGACTTATTAATTTACAATAATGTCTTTGTTTCAGTGAGTTAAAATATGCAGTAATCTGGAATGATTGCTTTATATTTTAAATGTACTCTTAAGTCTTCATAAAATCAGCTTAGAAATTCCAGTGAAGAAAATGTAAACAGAGAAGGGCTGCATCTTGTATTCCTCAATATTTAATGTTGTTTTCAGCAGGACAACTGACTTGCCCTTTCTACAAAGTTTTTGAAAATAAATCTCTAACAAACCTCAAGGTGTGTGTGTATATATATAAAAAAACCTGTGAGTGACTTTTTTGTTCCCTAATTTAGCACTTTTAATTAGGTACCTTCTGCAAGTCCAGTCTCCACAATCTGGCATGCAGTGGAAAACATGTTTCATTTTCTTTTGAAATGAGTCTCCCCTCCCCCCATGTCATTTGCTTTATTTACGTTCAGGGATTTGGCTAGAACTGGTGGGCAAACAGAAGAAGGAGACAGCGGGGAGGGTGCATGCCCTGGGTGAGCAGGGGTGGAGCATGGGTGAGGCCAAAGGGCCTAAACAGCAGCTTCACTGACTGGCCATGTCAGGAGCTGGCAGGTACTTGCAGAGGGGTGCAGGGAAAATGGGGCAGCTGAAATCATGAGGGTCAAGTGGAGGAGGGAGCAATGAGTGGGGTCAATTGGGACACCCCAGCTCTGAACTCAGAAAGGAAAACACTTCCCCCACTCCCCTATGAGTCATTTCTTTCTCAGTAGATTGGAAGATCTCACCTGGAATTTGGGCAAGCTGTCCAAGCCAGGAAAGTCCTCAATATCACCAGTGCCAATGCTGAAACAAGCACCATGCCAGGGACAGCGCACTCTTCCTTTGGATAAAACCCCTGTAAAAGGCATGGCAGGAGCGAGTCATACTTTTCCATAGTTTCCTCCCATCTGTTTCCTAGCAATCCTGGTGAGATCTTAGTGCAGCAACACCCAGACAAAGTTACTGATGGCCAGAGATCAGGGGTTGGCCCCATTTATGCTGGACCAGTAACAGTACAGTGCAAAAGCATTTCAACGTATAGTCAGAGAGCTGGAGGCCAGAAGTGAACACTATGATTGTCTAGTCTGACCTTCTGCATTGCACAGGGCCCAGAGACTTTCACCAATGCTTCCTGCAGTGGAGGGGACCTATTCTCTAGGACAGAGCATTTAGAAATTCCAAGCTCTGTGTGTGTGACTCTGCTGTAGTCCTGCTTCTCCCCTGGAAGCCAGAGCTCTTTCCACAGCTCACGCTCACTGTCTTTCCACACCTAACCAGCCACAGCACAAACATTTTTAGCTCCAAGGACTGTAAAAGCAGCTCCACATCCACTTTTTGCAGCAGGAGAGCTGGCTTTGTTTTGAAGAAGTTTTATTAAAGGCATAGGAGCAAACCATCCCAATGCGCAGTAAGAAAAGCAAATATGGTAGGCGACCAGCTTGGCTTAGCAGTGAAATCCTTGGCAAGCTTAATCAGAGAAAGAAAACTTGCAAGTGGAAACTTGGACAGATGACCAGGGAGGAGTATAAATATATTGCTTGAGCATGCAGGGGTGTGATCAGGAAGGCCAAAGCACAATTGGAATTGCATCTAGCAAGGGATGCGATGGGTAACAAGAAAGGTTTCTACAGGCATGTTAGCAATAAGAGGGTGGCCAGGGAACATGTGGACCCTTACTGGATGAAGGAGGTAACCTAATGACAGAGGATGTGGGGAAAGCTGAAGTACTCAATGCTTTTTTGTCTCTGTCTTCACACACAAGGTCAGCTCCCAGACTGGTGTTCTAGGCCACACAGTATGGGAAGGAGGTGGGCAGCCCTCACTAGAGAAAGAACAGGTTAAGAATTACTCAGAAAAGCTGGACATACACAAATCCATGAGGCTGGATCTAATGCATCCAAGAGCATTTAGGGAGTTGGCAGTTATGATTACAGAGCCATCAGCTATTATCTCTGAAAACTCGTAGTGATCAGGGGAGGTCCTGGATGATTGGAAAAAGGCAAATGTAGTGCCCATCTTTAAAAAAGGGAAGGACAATCCAGGGAACTACAGACTGGGAACTAAAGCCTCACCTCTGTTCCCGGAAAATCTTGGAAGGGATGCTCAAGGAATCCATTTTGAAGCACTTGGAAGAGGGGAAAGTGATCAGGAACAATCAACATGGATTCACCAAGGGCAAGTCATGCCTGACCCACCTGTCTGCCTTCTATGACAAGGTAAGTGGCTCTGTGGACATGGGGAACTCAGTGGATGTGATCTACCTTGACTTTAGCAAAGCTTTGGATACGGTCTCCCACAGTATTCTTGCCAGCAAGTTAGAGAAGTATGGATTGGATAAATGGACTATGAAGCGGACAGAAAGCTAGCTAGATTGTTGGACCCAATGGATAGTGATCAATGGCTCCCTGTCTGGCTGAGAATTGGTTTCAAGCAGAGTGCCCCAATGGTCAGTTCTGGGGCCAGTTTTGTTCAATATCTTTATTAATGACCTGGATGAGGGGATGGGTTGCACCCTCAGCAAGTTTGCAGATGACACTAAGTTCGGGAGACAGATAGATACATTGGAGGGCAGAGATAGGATCCAGAATGACCTAGACAAATTGGAGGATTGGGTCAAAAGAAATCTGATGAGGTTCAACAAGGACAAGTGTAGAGTCTTGGGAAGAATGCCAAGCACTGCTACATGCTGGGGACAGAGTGGCTAAACAGCCGTTTGGCAGAAAAGGACCCAGGGATTACAGTGGATGAGAAGCTGGATATGAGTCAGCAGTGTGCTCTTATAGCCAAGGAAGCTAATGGTATATTAGGGTGCATTAGGCGGAGCATTGCCAGCAAATCTAGGGAAGTGATTATTCCCCTTTATGTGGCATTGGAGAGGTCACATCTGGAGTATTGGATCCAATTCTGGGCCCCCCATTACAGAAAGGATGTGGACACACTGGAGAAAGTCCAACAGAGGGCAACCAAAATGATTAGGGGGCTGGAACACTTTACTTACGAGGAGAGACTGAGGGTGTCATAACCATGAGGGTTGGCCAGCAGCCTGGGGACTAAGGGGTTAACTATGTCCCTGTACCTAGCCAGGTAGTGGTCAGCCAATAGAAATGCAGGTAGGGATTTCAAACTCAGGCAAAGGAATTTGGGGGTTTCCCTCCTTTGTCTCTGAGCCAGTTTGCTCTCTAGATACTTATGGAGACAGAAGACATGTCTCTCTCCAAGAAAAAGACTCTTCATAATGTGTAAGTAGGGTAAAGGCCAGCTAAATCCATCAGATTTTATTGTTTTCTGGTTTAGGAATTTGGATCTGATGTCTGTGCTGTTTAGAAGTGCGTTTTCCTCTGTTTTGTAACTAAGTTTTGACCATGGCGGAATCCTCCATAGGTATGTTAATTGGTGGCTCTTATCATCTAGCCATTCCAACTATGCTTGTAACTGGGGTATTATTTTGATAATAAAAGTTATTTCTTTTTTATTTAACCTGGTATTGGTCAATTTTTGTGTCCTGGTTTTACTTTAGGGCTGAGATTTCCCAAGTGATCTCTTCCCTGGTTTTTCTTGTAATATTTGGGTGGTGGCAGCGGGTTTTTTTATGGTATTTATTTTCCAAAGTCCGGGTGTTAGGATTTTGGGGGAAGTTTTTGTACCAAAGCCTGTAGAGATTAGGTCTGGGTGTTGCTTTTGCAGGCTCCCACTTCTGCATTCATTGTGCCAGAGTGGGAAACAGCTTTAGTCTGCAGAAGAGAAGAGTGAGGGGGGATTTGATAGCAGCCTTTAACTACCTGAAGGGGGTTCGAAAGCGGATGGAGAGAGGCTGTTTTCAGTGGTGACATTTGATGGAACGAGGAGAAATGGTCTCAAGTTGCAGTGAGGGAGGTCTAGCTTGGATATTAGGAAAAACTATTTCACTAGGAGGGTGGTGAAGTACTGGAATGGGTTATGTAGGGAGGGGAATGAATCTCTGTCCCTAGAGGCTTTAAATCCCGGCTTGACAAAGCCCTGGCTGGGATGATTTAGTTGGGGTTGGTCCTGCTTTGGGCAGGGGGCTGGAGTTGATGACCTCCTGAGGTCTCTTCCAGTCCTAGGATTCTATGATTCCATTTAGAACCAAAGCATTTAAGAGAATACAATCTTAGGAAGAATAATCTATATGCCTGCCTAATTTTTCTAAGCCTTACCATTCTCTGGAATTCACAAAACACCCAGCTCCTTTAGATTGCTCCACCGAGCATCTCTGTGGCCTCTGTGCCCCTGGTAGACCTGACATTTGATGCCCCAACCACTGTCTCCTGAGAAGTATTTAGCATTGGCAGAGCAGTTTCACTGGAGCCAGGATATAGGCAGGCCTGCCAATGCCAGGGGGACAAGAGTTCCAACAGCAGTGGCACCCTGAGGCCTTTAAATTGCTAACAGAGTGCCACATGGCATGCTCCAGGCAATGCTGGGGTGGAGAAGGGGGGAATGCTGCGGTTGGACTGGCACTGCCCTTTCTGCATGAAACCCTACCCTTTTTAGGAGCACAAAGATGGCCCACTCACCTTGTCAAAGGGCCTGTCAGGTCATAGAATCATAGAATAACCTTAAATGACTGCTTCTTGGAGCAGCTGCTCTGAAACCCACAAGAGGGGAGGCAATTCTTGATTTAGTCCCAAGTGGAGGACAGGATCTGGTCCAAGAGGTGCATATAGCTGGACTGCTTGGAAATAGTGACCATAATATAATAAAATGTAACATCTCTGTGGTGTTTTTTCCACCACAACAGCCCAACACTGTGGCATTTGATTTCAGAAAGGGAAACTACACAAAAATTAGGAGGTTAGTTAAACAGAAATTAAAAGGTACTGTGCCAAAAGTAAAATCCCTGCAAGCTGCATGGAAACTTTTCAAAGAC
The DNA here is from genome assembly GCA_032595735.1 of Pelochelys cantorii. Taxonomy (NCBI): domain Eukaryota; kingdom Metazoa; phylum Chordata; order Testudines; family Trionychidae; genus Pelochelys; species Pelochelys cantorii. The sequence continues at coordinate 11,293,769 of CM064342.1, read as the reverse complement.
ACCTTAATAGATGCCCAACTTAAATGTATACCCCAAATTAAAAAAACACAGTAAGAAAACCCAACAAGGGCTGCATGGCTTAACAACCAAGAAAAAAAGCAGTGAGAGACAAAAAGGCAACATTTGAAAAGTGGAAGTTAAATCTTAGTGAGGAGAATAGAAAGGAACATGAAACTCTGGAAATGTAAAAATATAATAAGAAAAGCTAAAAAGGTGTTTGAAGAACAGCTAGCCAAAACCTCTTTTTAGAGTGACAAATCTAAGGAATTGTCCCAGATAGAGGTATCATTAGAGGAGGTTTGGGAACAAATTGATAAACTTAACAGTAGTAAGTCACCGGGGCCAGATGGCATTCACCCAAGAGTTCTGAAAGAACTCAAATGTGAAATTGCAGAACTATTAACTATGGTTTGTAACCTATCCTTTAACTCAGCTTCTGTACCTAATGACTAGATGATAGCTAATGTGACGCCAATATTTAACAATGGCTCTACAGGTGGTCCGGGTAATTACAGACCAATACAGTAAGTCTAATATCAGTACTAGGGAAATTAGTTGGAACTACAGTAAAGCATGAAATTGTCAGATACATAGATGAACATAATTTGTTGGGGGAAAAGTCAGCTGTGTTAATTCCCCTGGTTTTTAAGATTAAGAAGGAAACTTTAGCAGAGCAGTGGCTCCTTTCATGAGGTCCAGGGTCCACTTGTAAACTGGCTAGACACTTTCCTCAAGGCCCTGGTCTTTGTTAAAGCAATCTGTGTTGCAGATTCTGCTCCTTGGAAAGGACTCTCCTGCTCGAGAGCACTAGTTAGACCTGGCCACACAGCACTGCAAAGAACAGAATTGTCAACAGTCGCAGCTGGTGCTTCACAAGATTAGCAGCTCTTGGAGCTAGCTGAATGGCTTCACAAAGAACAGGATCTTCAGCACAGCAACCTGTCTCTGCAAATACTCAGCCAGCTGAAGCACTTCATTTCTGAACTGCATTAACAGCTTCACAGAAATCCTGGTCTTTGGCAGAGCACCCACTGCTTTGTTGAAGATCTGATGCCACCCAGTTGCCCCTTGGCTAGCCAACTTGCACTTATCAGTTATATCAAACAGCAGGTTTATACCCCTTCCTAAACCATTTAAAAGGCTCCCACATACTGAGTATCTGGAAAGAGACATTGTCAATGTGGAAAACTCTTCATGGGCCAACAGTCATCCCCAAAATTCAGTTATCACAAAACATTAACAACATTTACTTTTTGTTAATTAAAACAATGGCATACATTCAGAGAGCCCAGCATGTATGGACTTTTAACTGCTTACAGTTTGTGGCTTTTAAAAATCAAGAGACTCAGAATATAAAATTATTTTAGGACAATTTTTAACAGATTAAGACCTGGAAATAGAAACACATGAAAATCCTAACAAAATTCAAACTTTACAGCACATCATGCATGAGCACTAGTACTTTTAATTCAATAAGAAGGAGGTGCAACTCCTGCTTTAAGTATAAACTAAAACTGAGTCTTAACTATGGGGGTCACGGTGTCTTTATCACAATTTTTTTTCTGTTCTTCAAACATTATTTCAAGAGATTTCTCCCAGAGTTGTACTGCATAGGCTAGCATGAGATCTGTTAGACCAAATCGGGGCAGAATGCTGAAGATTTTGATCCTTGTGTTTGATTATACATGCATGTTTACTTCAAAGGCAGGATGTCTCTACAGAACTAAAAATTCTGCAATGTAGTGAAAGATACCAAATCGCTCAGTTGTCTTCATGTAGGCCCATTGTCTGTTATGAATATGCCTGATTCGTATTAATGCTCTTACACCCAGAGAGAGCAGACTAACCTTTCACCAGTGGGGCTCCATAGTGAGGGCATTTGTGTCCCATTGCATAGTATTCTCCATTTTCCCTGATCAGCAGAGCTTTCCCACAGCCCAGGTCCACTTCTCGCATCCTGGAGGCAAAAAACATGAGAAGCATAATATACATCACAGATATGTATTATTACTATTATTTATCATCACTATTTCCCATTTAATCTTATGAATACAAGTGATCAGTTTCATTATGGTCTATTGGATTCTCCAATTCACTTTCTTTAAAAAAGAGTCACCAATGCTTATAAGAGGTGCTATAGAAGTACAAATGGGTATGAAAAATTGTTTGAAAAGTTCACTGGTGTTTTGCTAATGCCCATTATTTAGAGACAGTGATTTCCATATTCAGTGGCACTTGTGTCCCCAGAGGAAATCATTCTGGACTGCTTTCTCAGGCTATGTCTACACTGCGAACCGCAATTTGTGTACCTTTTTCCACTTGTTTTTTTGAAAGAACCTTTTCCAACATTTGGCCCATCTACACGGGGCCAAATGTTGGAAAAATCTCCTCTTTCGGAACATCCCTTATTCCTCATAAAATGAGGAATACAGGGATGCCGAAAGAATGCGCCCGCTTTTCCGGAAACTGTTCCGAAAAAGCGGACGCGTTCCCTGGATGAGGCAAAGTTTTTCCAAGATACCAGAGAACACTCTGCAGTCTAGGCATAGCCTCAGTATAGACACAACCCAAAGTCCACTGAAATCAAGGGGGGTCTTTCCCATTTATTATGGATCTGCCCATAGGGAACTGATGCAACAATAAGAACTCTATTTGATACTATTTCCATTTAATCTGGGAATGCTCTTGCAGAGTGTGCAGGCCTTGTTCTGGCCAGCCACTTTAATCAGTGTGAGACTAGGGTCCTGCAACATGCAACTGATCAGACTGTCTTTGAGGTCACTTCAAAAGCTACCAAAGTCCCAGACCTAGCTTGTCCCTTTCTCCTTCAGGCTAGAGTTTATTACAACTGTACATTCTGATCCACTCTGGCTGTCACATGCCAGAAAGTCAGCCTCAAGCTTTTGCATTAGCTAATGGTTTGTGTTTAGCTCTAAGTAGAGGCTACTTATTGCAACTGAAGGGTTTTCAAGATGCGTGGTCTCTAACTGTACTCCATCCATAGTATGCGTGTGCACCATGTGCCTGAGTGTTGCCATTTTGAACAATAAGTGTGGTGTTGTGCACATGCCCCATAGCTCTCCTCGTGCTCGTGAGTGAGGGTATAATAAGCAGATCAGGCTGATGTCTACTTAGTCCTCGCTTTACTATGAATCTCATCAGATTTGCAGCAGAGGGGAAGGAGGGTGAAAAGTTACAGTAAGCAACGGCCTCTTCTTTGAGTGCCGGGTCCACGCAGGAGATTGATAAGCGTTATTCCGATTGGAGGTGGGTGCCGGGAAACTGGCAACCAAGATGTGTGTTGCAGGTTCCACTGCTGCATTCATAGCAGCAGCTTAGGCTGATGCACAATGTCTGGGTAAGGTGTATATGGAGTAAGTGTCTGTTCTCCATGGGTATGTCCACACAGCAACATGATTTCAAACTTAGTCTGCGTCTACACAGCAGGCAGTTATTTTGAAATACTGTCAAGCTGGAGGACTTCTTGCTCCGATTCCTGTAACCCTCATTGCACGAGGAGTAAGGGAAGTCAAAGGAAGAGTGCTTTATTTAGAAATAAGTGCTATGTAGATGCTCCCTATTTTGAAATAAGATATGCAATTGACATAGCTCCATTTGCGTAGCTTATTTCGAGCTATGCCCTGCAGTGTAGATGCATCTCATGTGTCCTGCAATGGGACGACTTCCAGGAACACCATTCTAGTGACTTGCATGCTTGTGGAGTGAACCATTATATGGCTGAGAGGTAGGAGGTGAGCTAGTCTGCAGCATTTGGTGATGCAGCCAGAAAGCCCACTTAGAAATTCTATGAGGGCACATCTATACTGCCGCACTATTTCGGGATTCTTCCAGTATCCCAAAATAGCTATTCCATGTCTTTGAAACAAGCCTGTTATTTCAAAATATAATGGGCTTGCTATTCCGACGTCCCTGTAAACCTCGTTCCATGAGTATTAAGAGACATTTTGGAATAGCGGTTTATTTCAAAATGTGGAGCTGTGTAGACAGAGCCAAATTACGAAATAAGCTGTTTCGAAATTAACTCGAAATAAGCTATGTAATTTGCATAGCTCAAATTGCGTAGCTTTTTTCGAGCTAAGGATGCAGTGCAGACACACCCTGAGTGGATACAGCCTGACCACAGGATCTCTCTGCTATCATAACAAAGAGTCTTGAGAGACTTTGATGGACTTGGTTCTTTGCAGGTAAAAGCCAGTCAAGGAAACCTCAAGGAAATGAAGTCTCTTCAGGTGCAGCATGGGGTTTCATAAAAAGTGAATACTCTGGGTAAGGTGGAGTTAGGAGAGGATCTTGGGTAGAAATTTAGGCTAAAGGAGAAGGAATGCTTCTTGTGAAATACTATAAAGCGGGCCTGACATACCAGAGTATAATCCAAACTAAGGATGTTAAAATGTAGTTAATTGACTAGTCAATGGAATTTCCATCGACTAGTCGATGGGCACTTCCACATTCCTCCTTTGAAACGTACAAGGGCCCCCACTGGGGCCCTTGTATGTTTCAAAGAAGGAATGTGAAACACCGCATACAGCCCGGGGCCAGTGGGAAGTCTGGCTGACTCCAAGCTGCACGTGGGTGCCTGCTTTGAAATGCATAAGAGTCCCCAGCAGAGGCTCTTGTGCATTTCAAAGCCATGGAGCCTGGGGCCAGATGGGGGACTCTCAGTCCCCTGCTGACCCTGGGCTCCATGCTAGCTGCATGCTGCTAGGAGCTGGGGACTCCCCAGCTGACTTCGGGTTCCCCGCAACACTTCCCTGAACCCAGGATCAGCTGCGGAGTCCCCAGCTAACCCTGGGTTCCAAGGAAGTGTCACGCGGAGAATCCCCCACGTTGTCCTTTCTTATGCTGTAAGTCCCGGCTCTCCTTGCTGGCCTATTTTTGAAAGTTAGGCACCTGAATATCTTCATGAATCCAACCTCTCCTGTGCTCCTAGCTAGAATGCAGCTGTTCCCAAAGTGCAACAAAATGGAGCACCTGTTGGACTCTGCACCTGCCTGCCTTTACACAAGAATTGTCCCACTAGAAGAGTCCTTTTGGCACATGCTTAGATATCTTAGTGAGAGGGCCCTACGCAGCAGTATGGGCTATTGCTAAAGACATACTGCAGATTGCTTCAGGGACTCTGCTCCCTCTCCATGACATGTTTGGACCTTGCAGTAACCATGATACAAATGGAATAAAGAGATCAATGAACTCTCATGTTTCACCACATGCAAAAGGAACGAAGTCTTGCTGCATTCTTCAGCTGGATTTTATTTCAGACCAAACCCACAGTTCTTGTTAAATAACAGCTTCAAAGATATGAAAAGATAAGAGAAATGGTTTACAGCCCCCCTAAAGAACCATTTGACCTGAGAGAGATAATCATCAGCATCTGATGTCTTGAAGCAAATACAGAAACCTGGTGCAAGGCCCACCTTCTACACTGGATTCCAGTCCAGGGACTCTATAACAAGTAGCCGGAGTCCCTGTGCAGTCCAACACCTTTCTACTGTTTCTCTGTGCTTCTTCCTACACATAAGGCTTCCCCCTTTCTGGTTTTGCCAGTCTCCAACTCCCACTTCTCGGTGACTGCAGCCTACTTCCCCAAGTACCTAGCTTTATACAGGCCCTGCCTGTTCTTGTACAGGTGAGACTCTCCTTACTTAGCTGCCTCCAAGAAGGATAGATTGAGCTAAATGGAAGTGGATAGTGCTTTGTGTCAAATCTGTGATTACCTGTTTTACAGTAATTGGCTCACAAGTGCCAGTTCTGCAAAGCCTTTGGATCAATGTTCTAACTGAGAAAGTACAAGATGGAATATTGATAGGCTGAATATCGATATGCCAAATCAGATGAGAGAACAGGATGCTTCTTAAACATCTATTTATCATGTGTAGAAAGAAAAAATGTGTTTTCATGGGGGATTTCATGGGGAGACATATGATAGAGGGCTCGGGATGGTACTAATGTCCTTGTAATTTCAAAAAATATATAGATCATTTTTTTTAAAAACCCACAACTGATAATGAAATCAACACGGTTACTTCTCTTTGAATTTCATTCTGACACTAAAGGATGAAATTATTATTGAACTAGAAGCTAGCCATTGCTTAAAGGTAAGTGTGTACATTCCTTATGTGGAAATAGAATACAGTCCAGACCAGTGGCATGTTCATACTTACTGCTTTAAAATGGCCAATTTCCCAAAGCTGAAATAAATATGAACAAAACTGTTAGGGGAAAAAATGCAAAGCGCCGAGTAAGCAGGGCCAAGAGAAGTGAGACCAATAAAAGATATAGCCTCATCCACCTTGTCCCTCTAATATCTAGGGACCAACACAACTACAACTATGCTTTTTGTAACAGAATCAGACTACTCTCACAGATATGGCACCAAAACCCCACTAAAATTAAAGGCTTTCTCAACCTATGATATCCATATGCAGGTGGCCTTTGCAACTGAAGGCAATGGAGGAATCTGTCAGAGTATCAGTTAGTGGCACATGTTGATGAAAACACATTCATGGCAAAATAAAAAAACCCCAACTGATTATCTATCATTGGGGCAGATTTTTTTTTCCTTTATGAAAATTGTTACATTAAAAATCAGGGCTGTGAAACTACACACAAGGTGGTATTTCCATTAGCACGAATACGTCAGAAAATTCCATTCTTTGTGAGAGAATAAATGGACAAGGAACTAGATGAACTAGAAAAGCAAGACAAGATAGAAGTGGTATGTGGGCCTACTGCATGAATGCCATACATACTTGTTTTACTCAAACTAGTTTGCTAAAAGGCTAAATTGAGAACTTCGCAAATAAATAAACTTACAAATAATTAAAGAAGCAACTGAAGGAGACTAGACAAGGTCTACTGGAAATTAGTATCGCATCTCCATAACTGGAATTCCACAGCCAATTGCACAGAACATGAAAGAATTTCATGTATCCAAAACCATTAAAGATGAGTAGTCACTTATTAAAACTGGAGGAAGATAACAATACCCTTATTACAAAGATAAACTGCACTGGCTGCAGACCGTCAGATTATCTTGGATTAGTCAAAAGGAAAGAGCTAATGAGAAAAAAGGAACAGTTTAAAAAAAATAGATAAGGACACAGGTCCTGATGCAGCAAAGCAGTAACATAGATGCTTTGCTATAAGCATATGCTTAAATGCCATGCTGATTGGAAACCAATTTAAGCACAAGGTTACAATTAAGCATATGTGCAATTGTTGAGCTCATAACGTGCCACATTTCATAGACTCGTGCAGCTTTGCTGTTTAGCTCTGGCAGCATTTCAATTACAGTACAGTAAATGGTGTAGCATGTATAAAGCCCTCTGGGATCCTTCAGGCTAAGTGTAAAAATGTTAAACACTTACTGTCCATTCTCAAGATCCTTTACATGGCACACTGAGGCTTCAACTACATCTTTCAGGTTCTGGTAGGGGTTGAGAGTGATGGGATGTTCATCAAGGTGGTAATGCCGGGCAGTTCCATTGACTTTGTAAACAAGTGGACTGGCTTTCCCATTGGGGGACATCTCTTCCTTGGCCCTCTCTTTCTCTGGTAGCACAACTTCAATTTTCACTTCAACTGTAGGAGCAAACAGGAATCTGCATTAAACTAAGCAGCAGCTTTTTAAGTCCATCTGAATAAATTCCCCAGAAATATACAGAGAATGCTATTATGACCTTGAGACATTACCTCCAGCTCTCATAGTATCACTGGCTTTCAGGAAATTCTAGGGGACCCGATACATGACACTCAAAATTGTAATCTTTGCTGCCTTGGCTGGGAAGATGGCAAATTTAATCTCAGTTTAATTTAGTCTTGACTTAATTTTAGTATTCATTACCCCATTATTCCTTTTTTAATCATCCACCACTGGCTTTCCTTTCCAGCCAAGTATTTTTGTGAAACCCCATTTAATCCATGTTAGTCTTGTTCCCTGTTAATGAAATACAGATGCTAGCAATGGGATGTAAGTTCTGCTTGGACTTGGAGGGCTCCATTTCTACTGGTAGACAAGCCCTCTCTTCTCTGAAAACAGATAAAAAAAACTTTTCCCATCATTAATAGCCAATATTAAATGAGAGGTAATGCTAAAACCATGCCATTTAGCATATTAAACCTGTACATAGTTGAGCAGGCTTTTGCCACCTTTTTAGATGACAATTAATAAGAAACTGATTATTAATTTCAATATGGAGTTCCAACTCTTATGAATCCTGAGCATTAAATGGAGAAGGTGCACAAATTTGGCAACAGAAGATGAAAAACATCCTGGAGATGAACAGCACAATTATAACTGGGTGAGATGTTCCTAGGACACATTTTCAAGCAGTGTTGGCTGCTTTTCAAATTCTAAGTTTTGACAAAGCTTCTGGAGAAGGAAAAGCCTTCCTAGAAGCCATGTAGCTCCAAGATTGGCATCTAACACAATGCCTAGGTAGCATCTGAGTTCTAGTCTCAGCTGTACTGTCAGTTGGCCTTTGTACTTATGAATGTAAATGATATTCTAACTGCATGCAATATCTTTGGGGATGATATTGTATTAAGTGTGTGAATGGGTCTTTTTTTTTTTATGGACCAGGGACTGTTGCAACTTCAAGGGGAACCTTACCACGGGAGCTAAATACAATGGGGGGTGAGGGTGATTAGGGCAAATCATTGAAACTGTCATCATGTCCAAAGTGATACTGTCTGCTGGGGACGTTTGCATGTGTTAGTCCAAACATAGTTTTTCGAGACAGATGAAAAAATGACTTTTTAATGTAAAAAACTGCAAATAAATTGCCACAAGGGCTTCTTTCAGAACTAACCAGACAGGATCTTCTCTTCAAGGGGTCTCCCCCAACCCTTGCAGAAGCATTAAGGTCTTTGGCTTATTATGTCCCATTGTACCTATGAGGGTGACCTCAACTGAACTCTTAGCACTATGGCAAGGTCCTGGCTCAGACCTCTTGCCTTGGGACCCCTTCTTCAGTCACAGATCAACAGGAGACCCTAACTTGTGCAATCACCCATGCCTTTTACTGTCAGTACCAATTTTGCGCCACCTTCTATTTACAGAGCTTTTGTTCACAGCAAACTCAGCCAGCCTCTCCTTCTGGCTGGGGTGCACATCCTGGCTCCTTGTTCCTCTTTCACGTCTCCTTTGGCTACCTTATATAGCCCTCTGGCTAATGAGGCTCACAGCTGCTTCCATTAGGCCTTCAGCCCAGGACTTGCTCAGCTGGCTTCCATTTGGCCTTTTCAACTTGGCTATAGTGACAAAGACTACTGGCTAAGCCAGAGCTGTCACAGCCTGTGTGTATCAACTTACTGCTTTTCTGTTTTTACCTTGAGAATAAAGGTGCTTGCTTCAAAAGAGCCATGCAGTAACTTGTAACCTCTGGCAATACACTGGCTATGTCTACACTGCTCCCTCTTGTGCACAAAAAAATATGCAAATGAGGCAAAGCAGAGACTATCACCATGCCTCATTTGCATAATTAATGAGGCTCTGTTTTTGGCAAGAGGCTTTTGCACAAAAACCCCCTCTTACGCAAGAGCCATTCTTCCTGAAAAAAATACGGAAGAACAGCTCTTGCACAAGAGGGGGCTTTTGTGCAAAAAGGAGCTGTGTAGACAGCTCCTTTTTGCACAAAAGCCTCTGGCACAAAAACGGAGCCTCATTAATTATTCAAATGAGGCACGGCGAGAGTCCACGCTTCGCCTCATTTGCATATTTCTTGTGCCAAATGGGCGCAGTCTAGAGATAGCCTGTGTGTGGCTCTCAGAGGGAAAGCGAGGCACCAAGACTGGGCGTATCCCTATGTAAGGCAGGGAACTTTGCAGCCTTAAAACCCACTGTCAGAAGGGAGTGGGACAGTGCTCCCTGCCCACAGACTGGTGCCCCCTGGAGACCTGACTGGGCACTCCTGGAATGGGCCATAGAGGGGGGACTACAGGGTCAGTTATCCTCACACTGACAGCAAATATTATTTGAGTATGTTTCATAACATAAGGACATGGTCATTGCATTAGTAGCTGGGAAATGGGGCAATTGAGATTCCTGTCACTTGCAGAGAAATTCTCATAATGCCAGGTTTTGTATGAGGTTCCTCACCCGTGAGATTCATGTGAGGACAATCATGGCCTTTTCTGGCTAGTCAGGAATGTCACATGGAGCTGCACAAACTCCCCTTCCCAGGGGGGAAGATTGTGGCTTGTGGCTAGATTCACAGAGGAACTTAGGTGCAGTGATGTGCCAGGACCTAGAAAATCTCTGGGATTCACAACACCTGAGTTCGGTGCCTAGGCTCCCTCAGAATGGGATCCACAAAAGTCAGCATGAGATATGGCTCCCCACCTCAGCTATTCAATGGGCAGTGCCAAAGTGACGGGTCCATCATTTCTAGGAGTTGACCACTTCTCTCTTGTTGGCAAAACCTTTATTTAGCATTAAGTATCTGTGGCAGTAGTGGGGGAGAAGCTGGAGTTCTTCCCCATCCCAGGGGAGTACCCTCCCCACTTGTCTAAGAGCTACAAGGGCCATCCTGCTCAGACATTTTGCAAATTCACCTATGGAGAGTCAGCTCTGGTTGGCGAGCTCTAAGCTCACCAGATGGCAGGCAAGTACTTTCTTCTCCCAGTTCATGTTTCGCTCTGGGGCAGATATCTGGACACATGGAGGGAAGCAGCCATGTGCATACTCACAGACAGAAAAATACTCACCAAGCAAACTTTTATTGCAAACCTGTAGGTGCCATGTGCGTTTATGCATCGACAGGGTTTGGTGGCAACTGAGCAAAGGCTTGATGACTCCCAGTGGGCCTGATTCTGGGATGCAGGCACCTAATGTGGCAGTTAGGCTTGTAAGTCCTTTTATTAATCCAGTCCTTAGTGCCATTCAGAGTTACTCAAACTGACCCAGGTCAGTGGTTCTGCTGTGGAGGAAGAAGCCTTCAGCCAAGACCCCGTGACACAGAGAAACCAGCTTCCCAGGGCCAGGAGAAGCAGCAGCAGCCAGGGATGAGGGAAAGGTGGGGAAGGACAGAGGGGTGGGAGAGGGAGGTGCTGCAGGAGGCTAAGGGGCGGGGTAGCTCAGTGTCAATGGCCTTTAGTTATGAGATAGGCAGTGAACAATCACAGCAGCTGGGAGAGTTGGAGAGAAGGAGGGGAGAGAGGGTCAGGTTTTACTGCACAGTGCAGCTTAAGGCAGATGTGCTGGCATAATGAGGGGGCAAAAGTGAGGCTTTGTCTTCTCCATTCCCACTACAGCTCTGGGCCTGCTCTTCACCCTAAGATTGTTCCTGCAGACTGGCCAGGTGCTAAGCAGTGGGGTGAGGCCTGACACCTCCTCATTCCCTCCAGAACATCTGGGCAAGTTCATAAAAAGGAATAGGAAAATGACTGTACTTGGGACACAGAATTAGCAGGTGCAAGAGAACCATGTGTGGATGACTGTGGCTGGGAAAACAGTAACAGAAAGAGAGTTTGGTTTTACTAGGAGTTGTTATAGGTATTTAAGGTAGTAGTATTATCCTCCTGAAGATGAATATACGGTCTAGCGATGGGGAGGCCATTCAAGAAACACATGCAAACAGGTTACCTAAACAGCTAGTGCATAGGTACATGGGAGATCTCTGAGGAGATGTTTCAGAGATCATTGCTGGTACCAGCTTAATTTACCATCTTTACTGGTGATCTTGACACAAGGAGCAAATATTAAGTTAATTAAACTTGTCAGGGTACTTCAGGGTAAGTGACACGCTGGGAAGTGTGAAAGGAGAGAAGGGTGAAAGCAGATGGTAAACTAGGGAGTAGAAATTTCTAGTACAATAAGGCAGTAAAACAAGGCAAAGGCCAGATATTGAAAGTCGTGCCCAAACTTTCATGTCACATTTCCTCCCCTGCCCCTCCACCCCAATAATGGAATCTGTACATACAGCCTCCTCCATTACTTCATGTGTGGCTCAACACTGGGACTCTTTCCATGTCCCCTTTTTCTTTTGCTGTGACACGGGGAGACCAGACACTCCCAACATGCATTCTTTAGGCCAGCCATGGATGATCTCCAAGAATTAAGGAACTGGCAGATGAAACTGCCAGCCCAGGAGCAAGGATTTTAATTCATCTGTAAATTCAGGCAGGCCCAGGGTCCATTGATTTCAAAGGATCTGGGATTCCTGGCCACTGCTGCCACTACAAAGCTACGGCAGTGGCCAGAGGCTGGGGTGACATGCACTGGGCAGTGCCAATGGGCTGGCTGGCAGAGGCTCGTCTCTAGCTGTGCTCCTCCCAGTTAAAACCCCACCCCTTCTGGGCCCCAGAACCCGTCTTGGCATTTAAACTAACCACCAGTGTGAACACAAGAAAAAATGGATATAAACTGTCAATTGTCAAATTTAGACTTGAAATTAGATTGAGTGAAATTAGAACCCTCAGAGGAGTGAAGTACTGGAACAGCTTCCAAGAGGTGTCATAGCTGCAAAATACCAAGCTGGCTTTGAGACAGAGCTTGGTAAGTTTATAGAGGGGATGGCATGATGAAACTGAGCCAATATCTTCCAAAGCTGGTGATGGGACATAGCTGGGGAGGGCTCTGATTTGCTACAGGGAATTCTTTCCAGGTGTCTGGTTGGTGAGTCTCCTTAATATGCTCAGGTTTGAACTGATTTCCATGTTTGGAGTCAGAGAGGAATTTCCCCCAAAGTCAGATTGTTGGAGATACTGGGGGAAGGAGGGGTTGCCTTCCTCTGCAGCATGGGGCATGGGTCACTTGTTGGTTTGAGCTAGAATAAATGGTGGCTTCTCTGGAATTTGAAGTCTTCATACTTTGATCTGAGGACTTCAGTAACTCAGGCAGAGGTTAGGGGTCTGGTACAAGAGTGAGTGGGTGAGGTTCTGTGGCCTGCAGTGTGTAGGAGGTCAGGCTAGATGATCATGATGGTCTGCTCTGGCCTGAAAGTCTGAGTCTATTATTTTATAGACATTGTATAAACTCTTATTTGTCTCCTCTCTAAGGGTACATCTACACTGCATGGCTATTTGGAAATAAGCTATTCTGGAATAGTTATTCTAAAATAGCTTATTTTGAAATAGCACATCCACACTGCAGAGAAGCCTCAAAATTAGTCCACAGCAGGCTTCTCTAATGTAAACGTGCTATGTCAATTTAGAGCCACAGGAGGCACTGGGGAGGAATAACTTAGAATGGCCCTGGTGAGGAGCTATGTCGAAATAGCACACACCTTATTTCAAATTAGCTATTTCAGAATGTGTGTTATTCCTCATAGAATGACGTTTGCAGAATTCGGAATAAGCCGTCTGTTATTTCAAAATTATTTTGAAAAAATGGAATGACTGTGTAGACATCTCAAAATAACAGTGGAGTATAGATGCACCCCAAGGAAACAATCCCGGAGTTGTCATTCTCTCTTCATAAGGCAGCTTTTCCAGGCCACTGGTCATATTCATTGCTCCTCCAATTCTGCAGTATATTGGGTGAGACCGGATGACCCATCCTGCCCCTAGTCTACTGACAAGGTTCTTCCATTAATTTGCATAAAGGCATGGCATATTTTCTGTATTATTCACCAACCTATTCCTTACGCATCTGCTGGCCAGCCTTTTTCCCTGCGAAGCAGATGAGACAGGTTCACAGACAGAGCTGAAGAAGTCTGTTGTTTGTTTGCTTCTGTAGTGAGTGATCAGCCCACCAAAACAGGGCACAGCATAGCATAGGGTTAAATGCAAGTGCACAACCTCATTCAGGTGCTGGTCTTAAATACATTGTTACCAAGTTACTCATTATCTATTGTATAAACACTTTTCTGCCTAACAGGAAGATCAGTTTGCTAACTCATTTGTTTGCCTGGTTGAATTGCTGACCCAGGTGTTCACCTGATCAGGATGCTGGCTCAGCTTTTCACCTGGCTGTTCCCCCTCCCTGCCAGACTAGCAGGCACCTTTTCACATGTCCCAGCACCTAACATATGCATTGTACAGTCCCATCTCTTACAGCAGGGCTGGGCAAGATGCAGCCCAGGGGGCGGATGCTTTGATCTGGCCCACAGACTGCATCTGGCTGCTTTCTATTTATATTCAGGTGGTGGCTCAGACAGCAGGATCCTATTTAAATGGCTCACAGCTTAGCTGCAGCACTACCCTGGCAGTGGCCGGAGTCCGAGAGCCTATTTAAACTTCTGCAGCAACCCCAGGCAGCTCCAGGCAATGCAGTAGCAGTGGAGCCAGGAGCTGTGAGCCCTTTGCTGTGTTTTTAATTCAAAACATCTGGCACCAGACAACTCCTGGGGAAGGCTAGTTCCCAGCTCCGCTCCTTCTGACTAGGCCCCCCGCCCCTTCTAGGGGTGGAGCCGGCCCATGACCATGTACCACAATTCATTAAGTGGCCCCCCCTGCGAAAATTATTGCCCAGCCCGTCTTACAGCATTCCAAAATCTGTGGCAGGAGGAGGGGTTTGTCCCAGGCTCCATACTCCCCTCCAGACGGCCCTGTACACCTGGTGTCCACTGTATGCTGAGCCCTTTTCAAACACTCAGGAAGTGCTGTCTATCCTCTGAGAAGCTCACAATATAAGTAGATTGTAGGTGGGGAAGGAGAAGAACATTATGACAAGGTGCATATGAGACACCTCAATTCGCAGTAGTGGGGGCATGGCAGAGATAGGGTTTAAATATGCGCAGGGTCAGGGCCTTGCAGTTGAGCTCAGTGAGGTCCTATTCAATGTTTCCTCTAATTTTTTCCATCCACATGCAGAATAAATTTTGGCATGTGCACCAAGGCATGTGCAGATGTGCACCACCAATAGAAACATATGCTGCTGGCTATGGGCAGCTACAGGCACTCCCCTATCTGCTGGGTTGCACCTGAATCTCTCTTGGTCAGCTGCCCAAGTGCTTAGGTTACAACAGTGATCCTATTATGAAGTCACAGAGAGGACTGGGTAGGAATGAAATCAGGCAAATGGAGTGCCAATGCTGGGAGCACTGGCAGAGAGGGAGGAATCTGAGATGAGGCAAAACTTGGCAAGACAATATAAGCAAGGAAGGCTTGAGTTCTGTCAAGTTTCATAAGGCACTTGCTGAATTAGCCTAGAGATAAAGGGAAGGAAAAAGATGGAGCAGTCACTAAAGAAGCATCAGGGATCCAAGACTATTCTGAGGGGAGGAGAGACTGAAACACATTTCTATTTTGAGGGCCCAGGACACAGAACAATGAGATATTGATAAGGCAAGAAAAAGTGTGAGCAGGGAGACAATGGAGCTAAGGAGGTGGCAGGATCCCTGGGACATGGGGAGGGATTAGAAGTAGAAGACCTTCAGATCAGATGGGGGGGGAAAAGGGTATTTGAGGGGGAGAGCTCAGCAGATTTTGTTAATTTTCTCTTTGGACAAATTGGCAAGATCCTGCATAGAGACAGAGGATGGAGTTGAGCTAAAGACTGCAGATAAGTGACTGGACTGTGAGCAAGGGATGCAAAGAAGAGCTGAAGTATTGGTTTTGGACAGGGAGGGGCCTCAGCTGATGCAGGAGAGAAAACACCTATCATGGAAGAGGTCTGTGAGGTCATGAGACTCCCACCAATGGTGTTCAGGAGCACAGGGAGGAAGTCAGGGAAGTGGGTGCATGTGGCAAGGGTAAGGAATGGTGTCCCTAGCCTCTATTTGTCAGAGGGTGGAGATGGATGGCAAGGGAGAAATCGCTTAATCATTACCGGTTCGGTTCACTCCCTCTGGGACACCTGGCATTGGCCACTGTCAGCAGACAGGACACTGGGCTGGATGGACCTTTGGTCTGACCCAGTATGGCCATTCTTATGTTCTTATGTAAACCAAGGATAGATGTGAACACAGCGAAAACAACACAGAGCTGTGTACTGAGTGAGCTGAAGACAGCTGGGAAGTCAAGGGCATCAATAGACTGTGGGCTCCAGAAGACTCAGGTGGGCAGACAGAATGTCAACACAGACCAGTGAGAGGTTGTATCACTGCCTGTCCTGTAACCCTGAGTGCCTTAAAAAGCTCTGCTGCTGTAGCTGTCTGGCTGGAAGCACCCAACCAGCAGAAAAGCACAGAATGGTTCGAGGGAAGCACCTCACTATTAACAGTTTAGGAGGAAAGCGGGCTGAGACCAGCCATCAAACCCCAGAGCATAAAGAACCACTGCTCTCCCCAATGGGGACCACACAGTCCCTTGGAATGAAGAAAGAACCCTCTGCCTTTGCTGGGGGTGCTCTAGGTGAGGGTTGTAAACCCTGATTCTGGTGCACTCTCACTTCTTCCCTTCCATAAAAGCTTTCTGAAGCTCCTCCAGGATCAGCAGTTTATCTGGGCATTTTGGGGCTATAGTTTTGGGGTTTCATTAGTCAGGCTTGGGGGAAGTAGGTTTGAAGCCCCTATGCCAGGGCAATTCAAGACTATGTGCTTCTGAGTTTTTAAACATGGAGGGCAAGTTTCCTCTGTAAAAAAATTTGCCTTTCCACCCACCCGCATCCCCACATTAAACCAAAGGCAGCTATTTCTTTTGATCAAGCTGTGAGTTTCTATCTTTTGCATTTTTCCATACAAGGAACAAAGGGTCACTCAGGGACTTAGCAACAGCCAACAAAACAGCAAGAAATAAAGGACATACTTCATTACACAGTATGGTGTCCAGCTGTGGAATTCACGGCCACAAAAAGTCCTCCTCCCTGATTTGAAAACAGGGCTGTGTAATTCTGAGCAAAAATGGCTGTAGTCACGCATGATTAAATGGGTTTAATCCAACCTCCTGCTTCAGGTCATGGAATTGATCATGCAGAGTCCAGGAAGAGAACTTTTCCTCCCCCCATCTCCAGCATGGCAGATGCATGAAAGAGAGGTTCACCTTCTGCTGAAGAATTAAGACAAACATTCAGCAGTGGAAGGACACCCATGCCAGACTTGATGGTCTGACCCAGTATAGCAGTTTCCATGGTCTCAAGGCACAATAAGAGTGAGATACCTGAGTCCCTATTCTGGCACCACTTCAGTGCACAACCTATCCCACCCCTGCTGCCAAAGCCTGTAGGTTTGCTGTCGGCGTTCCCTGGGCATCTCTGGGCATATACCCTACTGCCTTCCCATGGGTATCCAGGCACCTGTCTCCAAATTAAGCCCTAGAATGATTCAAAACATAAGTAGGACAGAGGCTCAGCTGACCAAGTCAGGTGTGGGCACTGATTTTGTAGGCATGTTCAGAGGCTCCTTATTGTAATCAGGCCCCTCATGTGAGTTCACACAAAATGGTAGAGCAGGAAGACTTTTAGCCCCGCTGGGATGTGGGAGATCCTTGGTTCAAATCCCTTCTCTTCCTGAGGGGGAGAAAGGATTGGAAAAGCGATCTGTCACTTTTCAGCTGAGTCCCTTAATCACTGAAATATGGGGGTTCTGAAATGGGAAATCGCTCGGCCTCTTCTGTTGAAGCTGTTCCAGTATGGATAAATAATTTAAAAGTATGATTGAAGCAGGAGTGCAGGTCCTGGATCGCCCACAGCCTCAGTGAGGCTATGGCTACACTGCAGGCTTTTTGCACAAGAACAGCTGTTCTTGCGCAAAAACTTGGTGGGTGTCTACACTGCACGCGCGTTCTTGCGCAAGTAAATTTACAGTACAGCATCAGAAAACAGGGCTTCTTCCAGAAGAGTTATTCCTCTCCCCACGAGGAATAAGGTCTCTTGCACAAGAGCTCTTGCACAAGAATGCAGTGTAGACAGGCAACATGATTTTCTTGTGCGAGAAACCCCTATGACTAAAATGGCATCAGAGTTTTCTTGTGCAAGAGAGCGTCCACACTGCCATGGACACTTTTGCGCAAAAGCACATCTCTTGTGCAAAAACACATGGCAGTGTGGATGTGCTCTTGTGGAAGACCTTTTGCACAAGAACTGTTGCGCAAAACAGTTCTTGCGCAAGAAGCCTGCAGTATAGACGTAGCCTGAGTGTACTAACAGCTGGTTTATAGTTAGGCCTGCTAACACGGTGGGAGGGAGACAAAGGGGGCAACTCCCCAGGGACCAGTGATTCAAAGGGGCCCAGGACTCCAGCCACTGCTGTCATAGCGACAGCATTACCCGGAGCCCCGAGCGACTTGAGCCTTTAAATCGCCACTGGAGCAGCATGCTTTGGGTGGCTTGGGGAAGCAGGGGGTTCTGTGCAGTATGCTCCAGGCAGCACTGGAGGGCGGGGGGGCACAGTCCTGGTGGCACTGAAGACTGGCTGCCCTTGGCCTTGTCTCTTCCTCCTGTGGCCTCATCCCTTCCGGGAGTGTGGAACTGCCACCCCACCTTGCCTGGGGCCCAGCACGGCTGCCAGCTCCCCCATTTATAGCATCATTCTTTTGCTTGTTCTTTCTCTCTCTCAGGCTGCTGTTTCCATGTTGACTCACTGGAAGAGATGGATTGTGAACTTCTTTCACGTGACTGTAACTGGCAGCTTCAGTAACTGTTAGTTATAATGTCTATCAAATGTGCCAGACTTCACCAATTTAAAAGTCTCTGACTGTGAGCAAATTTCTTTGCAGAATCCTGAGTGAACTTCACTGACTCATTCAGTTCACGTCAATTGCACAGTGAAGGGAGGGGATGGGGGAGGACTGTGAAGGGCAAACAGGGATTTTCTGATATACACAAATGAAATATAATTATTGGCACTCAATGTGGTTTTGTGGGAAAATAGTTCTTGTTACATAAGTTTGAAAATTGTCCTTTGGAAAGATTATAGCTTAACTGATAAAGAAAACAGGCTTGATGTAATTAATACTGCATTAGGCATTTCACTGTAAAACCATCAAAAGCACATATAAAAATGTTCTGAAAACAGGCTAAATGAGGGATGTCACAGGCCAAACATAAGCAAGACATATCCTTAGAATGTGTGACAACGAAGTGCCCCTCCCTAGTGCTTTTAATTCAGTGAGCCCAGAACAAGATTTCCCACTTTTGGAAAGCTGTGAACATGATCCTCCCCTCCCCCCATCAGCTGTGCAGCCAAGTGGTCAGGCAGGGGACAACTAGACATCCACCTTTCTTCTATAGCGTCATCCTGCTGGCCTGGACCCTTCTTCTGCAGCTCAGCCCTCCAGCTGGGCCACACAGTCTAGCCCTCCCACCCCTTTTAAAAAGAACTCCACTAACAAAGATGTTTTTGTGCCCATGGGGGCTTCAGGACTTTTGCCTTAGCTCTGGCAGGAGGGCCTTTTCCAGCTGCCTTTCCCACCAAGGGGTAAACAACTACTGTTATCCCTCCGTCAGGGATTGGTAGGGAAGCCCAGGCCCATACCCTCCACCAGACTCCAGTACAGGGCCCCAGAGGGGGCAGCTCAGTTCTGACTTTGGAGGGCTCAGTAGCTGCCTCCCTAGATCACTTGTTACTTGAGTTACCCTTTGTCTCCCCACTGGGCAAATTAAAGAACTGAATTGAAAATAAAGTGTCTGGACTTCCGACACCACCGCCAGTCTTTTCGCAGGCTTGGTGTGGTCAGGTCTTGCAACACGGGAACTGGTGGACTATTATCTCCCCTGAGCACCAGTCTGTTCCCTCCCTCTGCTTGTCCGCCTTTGAACTGCTCTGCCTTAGTTCTTATGCAGGATTTGCAAGTACTGCTTGGCAGGGCCCACCACTGGAAGAGGTTAAGGAGCATTCTATCACAGATAGGGTTGCCAGATACTTTCACAAAAAATCCCGAACATGGTGTGGAAAAAAATTGGTTGAGAAAAAAAAAAAAAAGGTCTCTGCACCTTTAAATTTCCCCGCTTCCCCCCCCACCTCCAGCCCCCCGCCAGCTGCGGCAGGGGAAAAATGTCCCCGCCAGCCTTCCATCCAAGAAAAACAGAAAATACCGGACATTTTACATGTCCGATATTTTCTGGGTTTTTTTACTGGACAGAAGACGCAATTACCGGACTGCCCGGGTGAAAACCGGCCATCTGGCAACCCTAATCACAGATGCTCTTCCAAGTGTTTCCACATAAACCATTATGACATAAAAGGCTGCAGAATGAAAAATAAAAGCCTGAGTATCTGTTCTGTTAAGGCCATACTACAAAGTAGCCTTCATGATGGCCAGTGAATTCCCTGTACAGGAGGCCTCTGCAGTGTTGGGGATCGGGCAAGGGCAGCTCTGAGGCCTTCCGTGATAGTTACACACCTATCCCAGAGTAACAAGGAGAGGGCTGTGTGGTTTTGGGGGTGCAGCAGGGGCAGAGAGGGAGGACATGGTAGAGTGGAACTGCCCTTGATGTAGGGCTAGTTATTAGTGTATTGTTGGTATATTATTCTCTACTGTTTCATATTCTTCCCTAACACCCTGTAGAGCAAGTTGCAGAGGAGAATAGGTTCCTTTGGGACTCTGGAGCTGGAGGAGCTTGTGACCCTGATAACAGCGCTGGATGGCATGATAACAGTGCACAATCACCCACCCCCTGCTGTGTCACTGAGTTGCATCAGGGCTGACATGTCAACTGATCTGGAGAGACGCAGTCATTCCTAGCCTTTGCCACTGACTCGGAGAGCATCACTCACTGCTTTTGCACCACCGTCTGGTCTGAGGCAGAGGGGTAAATGCAGAAATTAGTGGATGTTGAGGTGACATGCATCTATTCAGAAGTGAATGGGCAGGAGGTGTTCTACAATGGAGTGTTCTGATTTCTAGATTTCCAGCACAAGGTATTACTTCACACGTTAACTCTAGTATGAAATAGAAAGACATGACTTACTGAACATGTCTGCCTGGCGGAGCTCTTAGCAGCAAGGCAGTGTTGACATTACCTTGTGACTAAGAGTCAGCGTGTGTGAACACTGTAATACTTCCACTTCTTATGGGGGAATCACTTTGTCGGCAGGAGAGCGCTTCTGCCAACGAAGTAGCGTTAATACTTTCACTTGCCACAGCATAGCTTTGTCATTTCTGGGGGAGGAGGGTGCATTAAGCACCTATGAAGAACAAAAGTTTTGTTGATCAAGGGCAAGCATAGACATACCATTTTAGACCTGGATTCTCATTCTCCTAAGAGATGTAAATTTTTTATTTTCTTTTGTTGTAAAAAGAATTGGGTGTTGCCATGGTTACAGAGCTAGCTGCAGCTTTGTCCCCTTTCTGGTCTCTCTGAGCACATCTCCCTCAAGTACTAGGCTCTGGGGAATCTCAGAATTCTCCCACTTAAGCCAGGTGTGGGTATACTACTCCATACATCACCAACCATCTATGTGCCCTACAAGCTAATGTAGAGACTATCCAGTTAAGTTACAAGAACAGAACTGGCCCAGTTCACAAACCCTCGAAAGCCTAAATCTTCTGTGAGTCTCAGTCAAGTGCTGTCTGATTCCTCTTCAAAGAGCCTGTCCTTATTTAAGTCACACAACCTCCCTTTCTCCCACTGGATTCTGTATCAGGTGGGTGCAGTAATACCTTGCCTCACCCTCTTCAAACCAGTGTAGGGGCTTCCTAGGAGGTCAGACTGGAACCATTAAGGCTAGTGGGCTTGACCCTGTCTCTTAACAGCCCATAAGTGGAAGCTGTTGGGTGACTATTAGACAGAGCCATCTCCTTCTCCCATCCCTGCCCTGTGGCTATGCCTTAACTGCAAAGGCCTGTTCTGCTATTGAGAAGGTAACTCCAGTGAAGATGAGATGCAGCTGTTTTTATCTTGATAGAGTTAGCCAAGATCCACTTGGAGTACAGCCTGACCAACTACCTGGAGTTAAGTACTACTGTGTCTTGTCTCCATGCTGACTTTACAACAAGATGGCTGTCTTGACCTAGCTATTTGATGTAAAAAACACACTTTTTGTAATAAATGCATTGCTTAGATGTGTAGGCTCTGCTACCCAGATGGACCTCCCAGAGGAAATATCCAGCCCTATCTCTGGTACAGAAACAGCGTGCAAGTATTGGATCCAGATACAGTGTTGTTACTGCTTTTGACCCAAGTGGTTAGCCAATAATTAGGGTCTAGCGGATTATTTTCCTGAGCATATGAAATTGATGCAGTCAGGTATTTCTTGGATGCAATCCTGTTTATATACAAAGAATGCACACAGTCCTGTTTCCCAGAACACAGTAGGAATCAAACAGATGAAGACAGATTCTTTGCTCATGGTGCCAAGCCTTTTTACAGCCAGCTCTTTAATCTTTTCTGAGGGTCAGGCTAAAAGTCCTTCTCTGGCTGTGGCTAGGGCAATTTGAGACCACTGCAACTGGAGACCATTGCTTCTGGTTCTTGCACCACTGAGAACAGCCTCTCTCCATCTTCTTTGGAACCCCTGTTCAGGTAATTGAAGGCTGCTAGCAAATCCTTCCTTCACTCTTCTCTTCTGCAGACTAAAATAAGTCCAAATCCCTCAGCCTCTCCTCATAAGTCATGTGCTCCAGCCCCCTAATCATTTATGTTGCCCTCCTCTGGACAATCTCCAATGCATCCACATCCTTCTGCAAACTTGCTGAAGGTGCAATCCATCTCCTCATCCAGGTCATAAATAAAGATGTTCAAGAAAACCAGACCAGAACTGACCCTGGGGGCACGCCGTTTGATACCGACTGCCAACCAGACATAAAGCCATTGATCACTACCCATTGAGCCTAGTAATCTAGCCAGTTTTCTAGCCACCGTATAGTCCATTTACCCAATCCAGACTTCTTTAGCTTGCTGGCAAGAATACTGTGGGAGACTGTATAAAAAGCTTTGCTAAAGTCAAGATATATCACATCCACCGACTTCCCCATATCCACAGAGCCAGTTACCTCATCATAGAAGGCAATCAGGTTGGTCAGGCATGACTTGACCTTGGTGAATCCACGTTGATCATTCCTGATCTCTTTTCTCTCTTCCACGTGCTTCAAAACCCAATTCATCAGAAAACTTATGCCCTAATAAATCTGTTAGTCTCCAATGTGCCACAAGACTCCTCATTGTTTTTGCAGATGCAGAATAACATGGTTACTACCCCTGAGATGCACCATTGAATAACTCATCTCTACCTTTTTAATAATCCTTCCAGCCTCAGTTTTTAGGGTCAGCCACCCTGAAATCCTGTTCCCAAGATATCGTTGGGTTTGTTCTGGGACCCAACTATATCCTGTACACCATTCTGTTTATTCAGGACAGTACTACATAGGGTTCCTCCCAGGGTTTATCTAGCTTAGGCTCTTACCTTTGTTCTCCTTTAATTGTAGTATTAGATAAGGTTCCCTCTTGTAAAACCTTCCCCCTAGACCTTATATCACAATCTCTGATAAAATAAAAAAATTCTGTTCTCAAATGTTCTCTGCCACAATGTGACTATTTTTATTTTGTGTTACAGGGTTTCTACAAAGTCCAAACCCATTTGTTTCTTCTTAGGAACTCCACTGACCCTACGGCAATATTTTTACTAAGATTCTTACTGTAGAAATGGCCTAAGAGACGATCTAGGCTGCCCTCCACAGTGAGTATAGTGCTTAATGCACAGCACAGTCATGGTAAAAAAATAGATAATTTCACACAATAGTCATGCAGCCTTTTGGACCCTGCTGGAACACATTATTAGCTGGTCAGTTAGAAGTGTCTCTACTTGCTCCTCTTTATTCGGCACTGATGAGGCCACATCTGGAGTACTGCATCCAATTCTGGGCCCTCCATTACAGAAAGGCTGTGGATGCATTCGAGAAAGTTCAGCAGAAGACAACAAAATGATTAGGTGGCTGAAGCACATGACCTATGAGGAGAGGCTCAGGGATTTGGGCTTGTTTAGTCTGCAGAAGAGAAGAGGGGGGATTTGATAGCAGCCTTTCACTACCTGAAGGGAGGTTCCAAAGAGGAGAGGCTGTTCTGAGTAGTGACAGATGGCCGAATGAGGAGCAATGATCTCAAGTTGCAGTGGTAAAGGTGGAGGTTGGATATTAGGGAAAACAAAAACTATTTCCCTAGGAGGGTGGGGAAGCACTGGGATGTGTTCTCTAGGGAGGTGGAATCTCCATCCCTAGAGGTTTTTAAGTCCTGGCTTGACAAAGCCTTGGCTGAGATAATTTAGTTGGGACTGGTCCTGCTTTGGGCAGGGGGTTGGACTTGATGACTCCTGAGGTCTCTTCCAGATCTAGGATTCTATACAATTATCCCACGACATTGACTTAATTCCATATCGTATCCACTAACAGTGTACAGGTGAAGCTGATATAGTTAAAATGAGGCAACAGTGCATTGCTTACATTAACTGTTATTGGCCTTCAGGACCCATCCCACAATGCAGTAAAATCGATATAAGTGATCCTGGTCAGATTTTTCACTGCTGACACAAGGAGCAAAGTGTAGACATGCACTTATGACATAACTTTGGCGATCATATGCCAATGGCAGTTAGGTTGGCTTAATTTTGTAGTATAGATGGCTTAAGACATGCAACTATGTGTCTCTGTGGACAAAGAAGGAGCCTTGCGAGCAAATGTGTGGGAATATGTACTTCCCTATCAGCTGAATTAACAGGCACAGTAACAAATCTATGCCACTACTCAATACTACACTACAATGGTTCTTAAGGTGGCCCTCAAAACATTTCAAGCAGAGGTGTGAGCCCTTTTGGAAATCTACTGTCTGTATATACAGTAGAATTCTGTTCCTTGAGTTTTCAGTGTAAGTCTTTCTAGACCCATTGCACATAGTCAGGGATCTGCGGACCATAGGTTGAGAACTACTGCTATACAAGACCATAGGGCTTATATGGCACTAGCAGGGGATCCAGCTGCCTTTGCAGGCCCCTGGGTAGGGGTGCCTGGCTCTGCGTTCCCAACTCAGCCCCTGACAGCGTGGCTCACCTCCCTCTCCCCCACAGTCTTCTGGCTTCATCCCACCCCCTCCTCTCTGTGGCATCCTTGGGTCCACTTCATGCCTTCCCCATCCTGGAAACTCACTGCTTCACCCTTCCCTGCACCACACTGGGTGCTTCTGGGACAGCCACTTAGGTAGGGAGCAGTATTCCCTCCTGCTGAGCCCTTCTGGAATCTGGGGGATTCACGGTGACTTTATCCAGAATGGAAACAGCTCTATTCTGATCAAGGAAAATTAAATTTCTAAGAAATAAGAGGTTTATGAACACCACATTTCTTAACTTTTTAAATCCCTTTGGCTTGTTGGAGTTGTACTTGGATTGCATTCCAGCATATTTTAAGCTCTTCTTAAACCTACTAAAAAGAGGTTCTTAAGCTTAATGTGACTGCAATCTAATGTCTTGGAATTTTTTAAGCAGTCACATATGACTGTACTTTAGTTTACTCCGTAGCAGTGAGGGCTAACTTCTGTTGGGCCAACAAAGGTGGAACTTTTGTGCTGAAGGCCAGGACTCTTGTCATGTAAGACACAACATTGTTGGGAAGTAGAAATCCATTCTCTCTCATGGCAAAGCAACTGCCTTGGACACATGAGCTAACCTGATAATTGGAGAAGTTTTTAAAGATACTAAAAAAAGTAGCTTAAGCAGTTTCTTTATATTATTTGCAAATGTCAGTATTGTGCCATTCTCAGAACTACCACCTTCAAGCATTCAAAAATCATGAATCAGGTCCCCCAAATGATGAGGTCTAATAAAAATTATTTAATATTTAAAAATGAAGAGACTAAACGACTAAAGACTATGTGCTAACTATGTGTGTAACATTATCCATTTGATCTTGTAATTAGCTGTGACACTGTCAATTCTGTTCCCAGACCTGAAGAAGAGCTCTGTGTAGCTTATCTCTCTCACCAGGTGAGATGCTGGGCCAATAAATGTTATCACCTCATGCAGCCTGTGTCTCTAATGAGCTCATAAAATGAGGGTTACGGGAGTCAGGTAGGAAGTCCTCCAGCTGGATATTATTTTGACATTATGCTGAAATAACTGTTTGTAGTGTAGATGCGTACTATGTTATTTCAGAATAATGTCAGTTATTCCAAAATAATGCTGCTGTGTAGACATAGCCTCAATGGGCAGTTCATGTGTGAGGGTAAATCAAATGGCAAATTTACTTAGATTTTGAATTTCTGTCTTTCAGATCAAGGCTGGATTCTTATCTTTGGCCCAAGCTGCAACTGACACCCTGGTGAGCTTTTCTATCTCTAATTTACTGAGATTTGAGTTTTTCACTGCACTCTAAACTCTCCCCCTCTGCACTTTGAAAGGTTTTATGCAATTCATTGCATGGGAGTGGAAATGAAATGGAATGTTCTGCGGCTTAACTGCCCTGTAATCCTCTGTGTAGGAGCAGAGAATTAAAATTCTCTGAAGCAGCCTCCCTATGGAGCACCTCGGCATGCCTGACCTAGATTCATATGCAGCTATTCGGGCAAACATTGATGACTAGATGAACAATGAACAGCAGTCACCTGGCTTTGGTTTGGAGAAGCATCCTCCCATGGTGCACCAAGTAGGAGGAGAGAATCACAGCAGGAATAGAAAGGAAGCCAACTAGTAGATGCTGCAGCCCAGTCTTCAGGTGGGACACACCATTACGGCTTAAAATGAGCAATCGGCTCACCAGGATGTCTGATATATCCTTTCATGGTAAACTGGCTGATCATGCCAGCAGGGTGTTAGGTTGCCTTCATAACCTACGTTAAATGGAAAAAACTCAATTAAAAGTTAATAAAAGCAATACATTCACATACATACTTTATTTTTAAGTCACCCTTTTTCTTCACACAACCACACAACCATGGGCTAGGCAACACAAATTCACAAGTTAAAGGTACTTCCCTTACATGAAATAATGGCTCACAAGTCATGTTCGAGTATGCACCATGAGTCTTTTTGTAAACTGATTAACATGTTGGGGAATGGAGCCTCCACATGAGATTTATTTCCAGCTGTCAACAGTTAAATTCACACGGGGAATTTCAGTCACCTAGAGAATCCCTGGGATTCACAAAGTCAGAGTAAGGCACCCAAAGCTTGCTCTTCAGTGAAGGGAGGAACAGAGAAGCAGGCATTTGCACCAATCCCAAAATGTATTGATAACCTGAGGTTGGACTACACAGGATGACAGCCACGGCCCACCAAAGACTCTGTGTGGTATTTAAGAGCCTATTTCCTATTGATTTTGCTGAAAATCCTACTATCAGTGGAGAGTGGCTTAGATCTACCTCTGATCTGTGGGGCATACTTTTTCAGTAACAACAGTGTGCACAAACTGAGTTTAATTTCCAAAATATTTGTTTTGCTTCAGTGTTTCTATAACAAATTCCCAGAGTAACCCTATTATCTATCATTATGTATTACAGCGGATGCCCCACTGGGCTAAGCACTGTACAAACATCTATAACAGCTAGTCTCTGCCCAAAGAAATACAAATCACAGATGACAATCTAAACCAAGGGTGGTGAACTTCCAGCCTGCAGGCCAGATCGATCCGCCTGCTTAATTTGATCTGGCCCGTAGCAAGTCTCTGCACTGTGGGTGGGAAGGCCTAAGCCTTGGGGTTGGAACCAGGAGCTCTGCCTTGGCCCACTGCAAAGGGAAGGTTGAATGCCAGGCTGTTCGGCTGTCCACAAGGACCCTGGGCATAGGGAAGGATGGCCAGGGAAGCTCTGGGACTGTGTGCCTGTCCCTGCAGCTCCCATTGGCTGGGAACCAGCGTCCCTCTAATTTTTTCCATCCCTGAGCAGAATTAATTTTCCGATATGCACCAATATGGAGGTGCATGTGGCACATCGCCTTCTTGTGGTGCACTCAACAAAAATTCATGCAGTGGGAGTGGGACCAAGGGGCTTTGACTGTGGGAGAGGGCTGAGGCTTAGGGCACAGGGCTGGAATGCAGGAGATGAGGGTCCTGTCTGGGGGTGTGGGCTATGGGACAGTGCTGGGGATGAGGGTTTGTGGTGCAGGAGGATGCTCAGGGCTAGGGTTGACTCAAGACAGGGCAGTGGTGTGGTGCTCAGGCTTACTTGGGTAGCTCCATGCCGGGGCTGGTGGGGAGGGGCTCTTCCCTGCTGGCCCTGGCATCTTTAGGGCTTGGGGAGAGATCCCTCCCTGCTGCAGCCCTGAGTCTACAGAGGGCTTCATGAGCAGCTGCACAGCTATGCAGCTGAGAGTGAATTATGCAGGGAAGCAGGGCCAGTGGGAGCTGAGGGGACTGTGCAGTGCTGACCTGGGTGCAGCTGGTATGTATCACACAGAAAAGGACCTGGGGATAACAGTGGATGAGAAGCTGGATATGAGTCAACAGTGTGCTCTGATAGTCAAGGAGGCTAATGGCATATTAGGGTGCATTAGGAGGAGCATTGCCAGCAGATCTAGGGAAGTGATTATTCCCCTTTATTCGGCTCTGGTGAGGCCACATCTGGAGTATTGTGTCCAATTCTGGGCCTCCCATTACAGAAAGTATGTGGATGCACTGGAGAAAGTCCAGCAGAGGGCAACCAAAATGATTAGGGGGTGAAAGCACATGACTTACGAGGAAAGACTATGGGATTTGGGTTATTTAGTCTATAGAAGATAAGAGTGAGGGGGGATTTGATAGCAGCCTTCAACTACCTGAAGGGGGTTCCAAAGACAATGGGGAGAGGCTGTTCTGAGTAGTGACAGATGGCAGAATGAGGAGCAATGGTCTTAAGTTGCAGTGGTGGCGGTGGAGGTTGGATATTAGGAAAAACTATTTCCCTTGGAAGGTGGGGAAGCACTGGAATGGGTTCCCTAGGGAAGTGGTAGAATCTCCATCCCTAAAGGTTTCTACGTCCTGGCTTGACAAAGCCCTGGCTGGGATGATTTAATTGGGGTTGGTCCTACTTTGGGCAAAGGGCTGGACTCAATGACCTCCTGAGGTCTCTTCCTCCACTATGATTCTATGACCATGGGATGCTGTTCCAGGCACAAAGATTGCTAGGAAGAGATGGGATCCACCTAGTGAAGAGAGGAAAAAGCATCTTCACAGGCAGGCGTGCAAACCTAGTGAGGATGGCTTTAAATTAAGTTCATCAGGGGACTGTGACCTAAGCCCTGAGGTAAATGAGGAAGTGGGTTACTGGGAAGAAACACAAGGAAGAAGGTGCAGCAGAGGAGGACCCCTGATTTGTACTGAGACACTAAGGCAATCACCTAATTAGGTGACGTGTCTGTACACAAATGCAAGAAGCCTGGGAAACAAGGAGGACAAATAGGAAATCTTGGCACAACGAAAGAATTATGATGTGATTGAAATAATGGATATGTGGTGGGATGACACACTTGATTGGAGCACTGTCATGGAAAGATATAAACTGTTCAGGAAGGACAGGTGGGAGGGAAAAGGTGGAGGAGTTGCACTGTATGTAAGGCTACATCTACACTGAACAGTTATTTCGGAATAAGCTATTCCAGAATAGTTCTTCCGAAATAGTTTATTTTGAAATAGCATGTCTACACTGCAGGGAAGCCTCAAAATTAGTGTGAGGCAGGCTTCCCTAATTTAGACGTACTATCTCGATTTAGAGCCCCAGGAGGAATAATGTAGAATGGCCCTGGTGAGGGGCTATTTCAAAATAGCAGAAGTGGAGGGTCTACACAGCCCCTATTCCGAAATAGCTATTTTGGAATAGGTGTTATTCTTTATAGAATGAGGTTTACAGAAGTCAGAATAAGCCTTCTTTTTGAAATTATTTCGAAGTAACGAAATGGCTGTGTAGACGCTCACATAGTGATTTCGGAATAACAGACATTATTCCGAAATAACTTTGCTGTGTAGACGCACCCTAAGAGAGCAGTATGATTGCTCAGAGATCCAGTATAAAATGGGAGAAAAGCCTTTGAGAGTCTTTGGGTTAAGTTTAGAGGAGGGAGCAACAAGGGTGATCTTGTGGTGGGTATATGTTGTAGACCACCAGACCAGGTGGGTGAGGTAAACAAGGCTTTATTCAGACAACTAACAGAAACTTCCAGATCACAGGCCCTGGTTCTCATGGGGGACTAATCACCCTGACATCTGTTGGGAGACCAATATAGCAGTACACAGACAATCCAGGAGCTTTTTGGAGAATATTGGGGACAACTTCCTGGCACAAGTGCTGAAGAAACCAGCCAGGGGCCATGCTCATCTTAGCCTTCTGCTCACAAACAGGGAGGAATTAGCAGGGGAAGTAGATGTGGGGGGCAACCTGGGCAGCAGTGACCATGAGATGGTCGAGTTCAGGAACCTGACTAAAGGAAAAAAGGAGAGCAGGAGTGTCAACAGGAAGAGGGGGGTGGGCTTTGTGTTAGGCGAGACCTGCGGGACCAACTGCTACTGCTCTGTCCCTTTCAGAATGCAGAGTGTCCTGAGACCTGACGGGGGATCAGAGACTGAGCCGTCTTTGTGCGCCGGCTCCTCTCTGTCCATTTAAGAGCGCAGAGCAGAGATGGGGAGTGATCGCGTAGTTCAGTGGTGTGCAACCTTTTTTCATTTGCAACCTGAATTTGGTTGAGCAAAAAAGAAAAAAGTAAGCAGCCCCTTTAAGGAAGTGCTCTCCTGCCACTCCCCCACCCTCACCACATGTACGTCGGGCCCTGAGCCGGGAAGCCAGGAAAAGTGGCTGGCTGGATCCAAGCACTGCGACCCCCAGGAAGGCAGCCATGGGTTGCGCATAGTTGATAGTGCTATTGGGTAGTCAACTATTCATTCACATCCCAAGTTCAGAGGGACATGAGATGAGAGTGCACAGTGGGGACAGCGAGCCCGCAGGGGAGAGCTATTCTGCAGTGTCCACTTGGGGCAGTCATACCACCCGGGGAGTGGCCAGCAGACTGACTGCCAGCACATCAAGTAAGTAGCCCCCCCGCCTCAAACTCTCCTCACTCACCCCCCGCCCTTGGCTGCAGCACCGTGGGGAGGGGGGTAATGGCTAGGAAGGTGTTGGGGGAGAGAAAAGTCCTGCGCTGGATGGGACCCCGTCCTCCCTGAGCCCCTCCTCATTCCCCAACTCTATTCTCACCCCCCCACACACTTCCTGCATGCCCCACCCCAAATCCCCAGGACTCTGCCCTGAGGCCTGCACCCCAGGTAGGACCCAAGCAAACCCAGGTACATCCGGTAGTTGCCTCCATATATATTCATGGTAGACCCACATCTGTGGGTCTCAAAAAAGATATTTTGGCACTGGAAAAAGTTCAGAAAAGGGAAATAAAAACTATTAGGGGGTACAGAAAAGCTTGAAGAAAGATTAATAAGACTGGGACTTTTCAGCTTGGAAAAGAGACAACTAAGGGGAGATATGATAAAGAACTATAAAATCATTACTGGTGTGGAGAAAGTACATAAGGGAAAGTTATTTACATGCTCCCAGAACAGAAGAACTAGGGGGTGTCACCAAATGAAATTAATAAGCAGCAGTTTTAAAACAAACAAAAGGAAGTATTTCTTCACACAATGCACAGTCAACCTGTGGAACTCCTTGCCAGAGGATGTTGTGAAGTCCAGGACTGCAACAGGGTTCCAAAAAAGCTAGATATACTCATGGAGGATAGGTCCATCAATGGCTATTAGTCAGGATGGGCAGGAATGGAGTCCATAGCCTCTGTTTATCAGAAGCTTGGTATGGGTGATGGGATGGATCACTTGATGATTATCTGTTCTGTTCATTCCCTCTGGGGCATCTGGTATTGGCCATTGTCAGAAGACAAAATATGGGCTAGATGGACCTTTGTTCTGACCCAGTATGGCTGTTCTTACATTCTTATGCTGTATCAGTGCACATGCGAAATACATGACTGCATAGGGCACCCAAAAATTTGCCAGTATTTTCAGGTGCCCCTATGGAGCTGTGTGTGCTTCTCCCTGCCCTCTTCTCACCCCTCCCCCATGTGCTCCTTTTGGCCAGCAGTCAGCCACTAACTGAGGGCTCCGTCCTGCCAGACTGGGAGTGGAGAGGAGCCCTCAGCCTCTGCAGTTCTGTGGGCCTCAGGGCCCCCCACAGAAGCTGCATGGGGAGAGGGGGCAGGAGAGAGTTGGAAGGGAAGCCTCGAGTCCCCAGCAGGAACTGTGTTGGTGGAGGAAGTGGAGGGCCTCAGGCAAGAGCCACATGGGGAGGGGGCAATCCCATGGCTCCAAGTAGGAGCCATGGGGGGAGGGGGAGATCCCTAGCAGAAGCAGCATGAGTGGGGGAGGGGAAAGGGAGGGAATCCCTCCACTCCCAGCTGGAGTAGTGTGGGCAGAGGAGGGGAAGAATCTCAGGCAGAAGTCAGGCAGGAGCCACATATAGTAGGGAAGCCCCAAGTCCCTGGCAGAAGCCACGGAGGGTGGGGGCTCAGTTGCATAGGGTCCCATACATTCTAAGGATGGCCCTGGGGTGTGGTGTTTAAAGTCTACATGTTCTGGGGGTTTGGGGACTTTTGGTTATGAAACTAGTTTGGGGCCAATTTCTTATCAAATATAATTCAAGGAGACTTACTGGGGTCTTTAAACGGGGAAACCAAAGCAGGTAAACAATGACGTCCTGCAGGCAGACATCCCAGGTGGAGTTACCCTGTCGCCCAGGGATTATAACAGAAAGTGCTGGGCAGCCTCCATTCTGTCTATGGGATGGAGTGAACATGGATGCCATTCATATGCAGCTAACCTTTGAATGAGTAAAGCGGGTCTTTTGGACACAGTTGCCCTTTGTTATCACCAAACAAAGTGCTCAGTATATTGCTATCTCTAGCAGATGGGTGAGGCAATAAAAAAGTTATCTAGTCTGTGAAGTTAGGAGTTACACTGTCATGCAGTTCAGCAAACCACGGTTACTCATAAACAAAGCCAGGATGATCACCCCGCCTGACACATCACCAGGGTCAGAAAGCAAAGAGCATGTGCAAAGAAATGGTGGCTTTCCTGGAGGCCAAGGCACAGTGTGATGTAGGGCTGTGTCTTCAGGTTCAGTAACATGACAGAGCCAGAGTCCCAATCTCCAGAGAGCAAACAGCCTTGCTGTCTCCAGATATAACTTCAGTTAACAAGTTGTAGAATCCCACCTCCTCCCTATAGACATGTTGACCATACGTCACGATTTTTCCGGTACTATCCCGAATTTAAATACTCTGTCCCGGTGCCCCATCAAGTAGTGAAATGTCCCAGAAAGCCCTGCTGGGGCTTCCCTTGTGGGAAGAAGCAAGAAATGATACGGTGCCATTGCTCCTCATATGGTTCAGCAGCCTCCTCTCCCTCCTCCCCGGCAGGGCAAGTAGGGTAGCCGGGCTGGCTTCCAGTGGCATGCAGCCCCTTCCTTCCTCCTTTCTCTTCCTCCCCACCACAGGACCACCTCTGCCACATGGGGTCCTGCTCTGGCAACACCGCCTCCTCCTCTGGGACACCTTGGAGCCCCAGCAGGAGCCGTGCAGAGCCCGGTTGGGGCGCTGCAGGACGGGGTATGCTCGGGCTTGGCAGGTGCTGGGATGGCAGCAGAGGCTGCCTGCAATGCTGTTTTAGTACCGTGGCCCAGGTCCCTGTGTGCGGCCCTGGCTCCAGCTGGAGTCAAGCGGCAGCCACACAAGGTGCATTCCAGCTGGGGCAGCCTCACTGCCACAGGCCTCATGTGGCTGCTGCTTGACTCCAGCTGGAGCTGGGCAACCCATGGAAAGGGACTGTGGTACTAAAAACAGCACCGTGGCAGCCTCTGCTGCAGTCCTGGCATGCGGTCCTGCCCTGGGAGCAGCTGGGGCTGGGGACCACAGTAATAAAAATAACATTGCAGCCCGGTTCCAGCTCAGCAAACTGCTTTCCACGTGAAAGGCAGAAGGTGAGGGAAGGGCAGGGGGAGAACTAAGGGGAAGGTGGGTGAGGAGAGGAAGGGGCTTGTGCTGAGGGGAGGGGGGCAGGACAGGAGAAGAAAAGGACAGGCACCAAGGGGCAGGGTGGAAGAGAGACAAATGCCAGGGAGCCCAGAGGAGACAATTAGGAAAAGGGCAGGAGGGGGGAGGGGAGGGAAGATGTCAATCAGGGTGTGAGAAGGAAGGGGACAGGGTGGTGCTGGAAGAGAGGAGGGACAATGAGGGCAAGAGAGAGGAAGGGGGTGCTCAGCTACACACCATACTCAAATTCCAAAAACCACACACACACTGCCCTATCTGCTTAACTCCACACCAGCTCTGTGCCACTTCACCCTCAAACAAACCCAACAATTCTTCCATACTATACGCTGTCCCCAAACTCACATGGATCCCTCTCCCCCTTCAGGTATAAATCACTCCCTACAATACACATAAGCATACAACTTCCCCCCTCATCTATACACCCAAAACCACATGTACAACTCTCCTCCCTCAGCTACACGCAATTCTCCAGAACACACATAGATACCTCCCCTGAAGGCTATAAACTACCCCAAAACACACAAGCAACCCTCCCACCTAATATACACCTCCAAGAACAAACATAAACCTTATTCCTGGAGCTATAAACAACCCACCAGAACCACATGCAAAACAACCCTCTGCTGAGCACCCTGGACAGACCCTGGACTTCAGGAAAACAGACTTTGACTCCCTCAGGGTCCTGAAGGGCAGGATCCTCTGGGTTGCTAACATGAAGGAGTCCAGGAAAGTTGGCTGTACTTTAAAGCAGCCTTATTGAAAACGTAGGAACAAACCAATCGAATGCGCAATAAGAAAAGCAAATATGGTAGGTAACCCAACCAGGTTGGCTTAACAGTGAAATCCCTGGTGAACTTAAATACAAAAAGGACGCTTTCATAAAGTGGAAAATTGGACAGATGAGTAGGGAGGAGTATAAATATATTGCTTGAAAATGCAGGGGCGTTATCAGGAAGGCCAAAGCACAACTGGAAATGCAGCTAGCAAGGAATGTGAAGGTAACAAGAAAGGTTTCTATAGACATGTTAGCAATAGGTCTGGGAAGCTGTGGGGCCCTCAGTGGATGAGGAAGGTAACCTAGTGACAGACGATGTGGGAAAAGCTAAAGTACTCAATGCTTTTTCTTTTTTTTTCTTTTTTTCTTTTTGCCTCTGTCATCACAGACAAGGTCAACTCTCAGACTACTGCACTAAGCAATGCAGTATGGGAAGGAGGTGGGCAGCCCATAGTGGAGAAAGAACAGGTTAAGAACTGTTTAGAAAAGTTGGACATACACCCATGGGGTTGGTCTAATGCATCTGAGGGTGCTGAGGGAGATGGCTGACATTGCAGAGCCATTGGCCAATATCTTTGAAAACTCATGGCAATTGGGGTAGGTCCCAGACAACTGGAAAAAAGAAAATGTAGTGCCCATCTTTAAAAAAGGGAAGAAGGACAATCCAGGGAACTACAGACCAGTCAGCCTGACCTCAGTCCCTGGAAAAATCATGAAGGGGTTTCTCAAGGAATCCATTCTGAAGCACTTGGAAGAGAGGAAAGTGACCAGGAACAGTCAGCATGGATTCACCAGGGGCAAGTCATGCCTGACCAACCTGATTGCCTTCTCTGACAAGGTAACTGGCTCTGTGGACATGGGAAAAATGGTGGATGCGATGTACCTTGAGTTTAGTAAAACTTTTGATACGGTCTCCCACAGTATTCTTGCCAGCAAGTTAAGGAAATATAGATAGGATAAATGGACTGTAAGGTGGCTAGAAAACTGGCTAGATAGTCAAGTTCAACAGTAATGATCAATGGCTTGATATCTGGTTGGCGGTTGGTATCAAGTGGAGTGTCACAAGGATCAGGTCTAGGGCCGGTTTTGTTCAACATTTTTATTAATGACCTGGATAAGGGGATAGATTGCACCCCCAGAAAGTTCACAGATAATACTAAGCTAGGGAGAGAGGTAGATACACTTGAGGATAGGAATAGGGTCCAGAGTGACCTAGACAGATTGGAGGAGTGGGCCAAAAGAAATCTGATGAGGTTCAACAAGGAAAAGTGCAGAGTCCTGCATCTGGGACAGAAGAATCCCAAACACTGTTACAGGCTGGGGACAGACTAGATAAACATCAGATGGTGAAGTACTAGAATGGGTTACCTAAGGAGGTGGTAGAATCTCCATCTCCAGAGGTTTTTACATCCCAGATTGGAAAGGCCATGGCTGAATGATTTAGTTGGGGTTGGTCCTGCTTTGGGCAGGGGTTGGACTCAATGACCTCCTGAGGTCTCTTCCAACCCTAGGATTCCATGATTAACATAATCCAATCGATGGAAGATGAACCAGACAAATTCATACTAGAAATAAAGTGCAAAATTTTAAGGAAGGTAATTATAGGAACAACTTAGTGGTTACGGTGGATTCTTCAGTACTAGAAATTTTTATATCAAGATTGGATGTTTTTCAAAAACATAGGCTCTAGTTCCAGCACAACTATTGGATTTAAAGTTGAACATGGCAAAATTCCCTGGGACTATTGTGATCAACTTGTCCAATTTCTTGCATAACACAGGCCAGAGAGCTTTCCCAAAACAATTCCTAGAGCATAGCTTTTAGAAAAACATCCAATCTTGATTTTAAAAAAATCCACTGTAGAAGCCACTGTGAACCTTAGTAAATCATTCTAATAGATCATTATTCTCACCTTATTTCCAGTCTAAATTTGTCTAGCTTTATCCTCTTCCTCTTCAGCAGACTAGAGACTTAAAGAGCTCAAGCTATCAATAAAGGCAGGTTTTCTAATTTTTTAATCGTTCTCATCACTCTTTTTTGAACTATCTCCAATTTATCAACATCCTTTTGAATTGTACCAGCACTGAACAGAGTCCTACAGTGGTCACTCCAGAGCCAAATAGAGAAGTAAAATAAAAAAACCTCACTGCTCCTACTGGAGATTCCCCCATCCATCCGTCCCAGGATTGCTTTAGTTGCGTAAACGTAAGGACATAAGAATGGTCATATTGGGTCAGACCAAAGGTCCATCTAGCTCAGTATCCTGTCTGCTGACAGTGGCTATTACCAGATGCTCCAGAGGGAGAGATCACAACACGTAATCTTCATGTGATCCCTCCCCTGTCACCCACCTCTAGAGAAACAGAGGCTTGGGATACCATTCCTACCCATCCTGGCTAATAGCCATTGATAGACCTAACTTCCATGAGTCTATCTAACTCTTTTTTTAACCCTGTTAAAGTTCTAGCCTTCACTGTATCCTCTGGTAAAGAGTTCCACAGGTTGACTGTGTGCTGAGTGAAGAAAAACTTTCTTTTGTTTGTTTTAAACCTGCTGCCTATTAATTTCATTTGGTGACCCCTAGTTCTTATATTGTGGGAACAAGTAAATAACTTTTCTTATTCACTTTTTCCATACCAGTCATGATTTTATAGACCTCTATCATCATAGCCCCCCTTTGTCTCCTCTTTTCTAAGCTGAAAAGTCTAAGTCTTTTTAATCTCTCTTCATATAGGACCCACTCCAAACCCCTAATCATTTTTGTTGCCCTTTTCTGAACTATTTCCAATGCCAATATATCTTTTCTGAAATGAGGTGACCACATCTGTATGCAGTATTCAAGATGTGGGCGTACCATGGTTTTATATAGAGGCAATAAATATTTTCTGTCTTATTCTTTATCCCTTTTTTAATGACCCCTAACATTCTATTTGCTTTTTTCAATGCCACTGCACACTGAGTGGATGTTTTCAGAGAACTATTCACAATGACTCCAAGACCTCTCTCTTGAGTAGCTGTAGCCAAATTAGTCCTCATCATATTGTATATATAGTTGGGATTATTTTTTCCAATGTGCATTACTTTACATTTATCAACATTAAATTTCATTTGCCATTTTGTTACCCAGTCACTTAGTTTGATGAGATCTTTTTGAAGCTCTTCACAGGCTGCTTTGGTCTTAACTATCTTGAGCAGTTTGGTATTATCTGCAAACTTTGCCACCTCACTGTTTACCCCTTTGTCTAGATCATTTATAAATAAGTTTAATAGGATGGGTCCCAGGACAGACCCTTGGGCCATAGCTTCACATTGGGAGCTTAAATTCAGCTGATTATCCACCATGACTCGCAAATCAGGTTTTCTAGGATAGAGTCCTCAACCTGTATGTCCTACTTTCTTTGTTCCTAGCTATATACATTTACATTTAGCCATATTTGCATCCAGTTTACCAAGCAATCCAGATGCAAAAGAAAGGCTGAATCTGAGATGTTGTGTAGGGAGAACCAGCAAGATCTAGAGCTGGGGTTTTCAAAGTTGCATTGTGGGCCTGCTTTATTTATCTAAGTGTCCATAAGCACAGAGCCTCACAGCTCCCACTGGCTGTGGTTTGCTGCTTCCAGCTAAGGTGAGCTGTGAACTGCAGCCAATGGGAGCTACTAGCTCCGTACCTACAGACACATAGATAAACAAAGCTTCTTATGGCACACCAGCGGCTTATCCGGCTGGGTATGCAACCCAATTTTGAAAACCTCTTATCTAGACATAGCCTGCATGCAAGGATGTAGAGAGGCCTGAGATGAAGAGGACACACAAGTGAGGGGCCTGATTGACAGAGAGGATAGTTTTGGTGGTGTACGTTGTGATTAAAGCAGAGAGGAGGGCATGGAAGAAAAAACAAAAATCTCTGTTTCGGCCACATTGAGCTTAAATTAAAACATGGGTGTCCTTAAGGAGATGTCAGAGAGACAGGGCAAGATTTTAGTTGTAGAGAAGGTGACAAGTTGAGCATATAGAAAGGTAAATCTGTGAATCAACACAGAGGTAGTCACTGGATTTTTGTTTGCAGGTGAAAGATTGCTTTCGGTGTTCATTGGCTATGGAATTGAAAGTGGAATTGGAAGATGGAATTTGAATCGAAAGGAATTATAGTCCCCAGAATTGCAGAGTGATAGTGTGTGTTTTTCACACTGCTGTATTGTAGGTGTTGTGCTGTGACTTCTCCCTTATCTTCTGCTGTTGAAGTTTTCAGGGGTCGCGTCTTGATGCAATCTTCACTGTCATTAAATGTTATCATACTGCCATTTAATGTGTTCAATGTTTTTCTGAGATGTATCCCATGAACGTTGTTTAAAGCAACAACTAGTATTGTTTTACTCGCTGCTGATTCAGTCATTTATGTTATGATTAAAGGGTCATTTAACAAGGCTTTCAGTGCTACAGCTTTAATATGTTCTTTACAAGATAGACAAGTAATGTTCTGAAATTAATAATTAAGCAAGAGATGCAATTAAGATCTCAAAGGTGCATCAATAAAAACAGAAACATTGAAAAGTTTCACAGTGTCAGATTGCCCTGTGTGGAACTGAAGGATTTCACAACGCACAAAATGGTAAGAATGAAACTTTCATTTGGAAGCTGCAAATTATTTTCAAATCTTTTTTGTGGTTTTTAAATTTAAACTTTTGCTTTTGCACACCAAAAGGATATTTCTGTGACAGAGTGTGCAAAAGAAATGCAGACAGTTTACTATGGGGTGTCAAAAGATACGGACTAAACTGCAGCCACAACGTTTGTGCATAAATCCATTACACCAACACGTCTCACATTTACCTGTAGAAAACAGGAAATTGCATGTGTAACTGCGCTGTCACCTGAGCAAGTTCATATTTCTTCATGCAAGTTCAGGGTTTAATAATGTGTCTCTTGCAGGTACAGCATAGATGCTGGAACTAAGGGTGCTGGGGGTGCTGTATCACCATCTGATTTGAAATGGCTCCCATCGCATATACAGGATTTACAGTTTGGTTCAGTGCTTCTCTGCACCCCCACTATACAGATTGTTCCGGCACCCTAATGCTGGCCAATGAAAATGTAACCCTGTTTGCTCCAAAGGGATTATAGTCCCCAGAATTGAGGCAAATGAACTTAGTGGACATTTGAAAACTTTGCCCCATGCAAATGGGGCTTCTGAAATAGCTTTTAAAAACAAATGTCTTCTTGAAACAATTTAGTTCCATTTGCTTGTTGCTTTGGTATTTCAAACAATAGTTGTATTTCAAATCAGGTAATAAAAGTAACAGTAATATTTCTTCATCTTCTGTAGCGTACTCCAGCTGATGCCCTCAAAGGGCCAGATTCTGATCCCTTTCCAGAGACAGACAGTGGAGTCAGATGGACTGCTCCTGGAATGTTAGACTTTTTTTCTCCCTATTCCTGCTGCTTCCAACTCCTCTGACTTCTTGCTTCCCACTCTGTCATCCTTTGAAAAACGCTGCATCTAACACTCCTCTTTCTGCTCCCTCCGTGTTGCTCTCATCTACAGTCCATCCAACTCCTCCAGATCAGCCTTCCTCAGTAGTCTCAGTTCCTGGCTCCCTCTACTCACAGTCACCTCCATTCATCTTCTGTCTCTTCAGTATCTATGCCGATGACACAGCTCACCTTTTCTCTTGACCTGGTCATACAGTTAGCTGATGTTCAGCAGGCAATGTTCTCTCCCCGATTGTTCTGTTGCTGAGTTTCCTTTTTTCAACCACCAGCTGGTGACATTCAGTATCACCCAGCAGCCTCATCCCCCGTGCCCAACCTGAGACATTACCCACAGTACAATCTAGACTGATGAACACCTGTCTCCCCTCACTCCTCCAAACTGGGGTGCTTTTTTATTGCTTTGCTATGTGAGCTACCACTCCTGGTCTGTTCCCACAGTCTGCAACATATAAATTATTCCAAGTTACAAGGCATGAATACTGGCTGGTTGCTCATGAATTACACTGCAAAGCAATACCAACAAACTCTTCCACCCAGGCTTTCATCCAGAAATGGGCATATTGTGCTGCCCAGCCCTTTCCTGGACAAGATAAGCTCATATGAAGTCCATCTTTTAGTAATAGAAAATGAGATGCACAAGCTTGTTATCACGAATGGAGTTTCCCAAATATTTCAATCCAAACACACTGGTTTAGAGAAAACAATAAAACAAATGTATTAACTAGAGAATGCCAGATTTTAAGTGATTACAAGTAATGAGACATAAGTCAGAACTGGCTATCAAGAAATAAAATGTAAAATGCAACTTAATAGGCTACATGTCCACATTAGCAGTTCTAATAATAGCACAGAGAGCAGTGCATTGTGGTAGCTAACCCATTGTGCAACTGACCAGAAGGTGCTTTGGGAAGGATTTGCAAGGGCACATAGAGCAGTCAGCACCACATGATGTAGGTTTCCCAATCCTATTACTCCAAGGTCATCCTACTACATTGACAGCTGCTTTTCAGTAGAACTTTAGGGAGTGTGTGTGTATGGGGGCGGAGGAGACAGTGTGTTTTGGGGGATGTCAGCACGCTGTCTTGTTAGTTCACAGTAATAGTGGCAGGAAACAACCTGTTCTGAAGCAGGGGGAGAGAAAACCTGACATCTTAGAGAAAACCCACCCTGCCCCCTCCCAGGAGCTCTCTCTCTCTCTCTCTCTTTCTCTCTCTCTCTCTCTCTCTCACACACACACACACACACACACGCGCGCGGGTGGTCCGCGCATGCCTGTGGGGCAGACATATGACTTCAAAACAAGGAGCAGAGGGGGCCTAAGAGATTATGGGCCACTTCCAAAGACCAGTCAGAAAGTAACAAACAATTTAAGTGTCCACACTGGCACCCCAGCTCTATATCCAGACCACAGCAAACTCTATACGTCTCATTGAGATAGTTTACCTAGATCACAGCAGAGTTAGTGCACACTAAGTTCATTGCCAGTGTGGACAACTCGGGACCTATAGGCTGGGAGCTGATTTACTGTGCTGGATCTTGCCAGTGTAGACTTGGCCATAGTCCTTTCTCTTCTGTGAGAATCATCTCTAGCTGAGATTCTGGAGATGGAAAATCTGTGTGGGAAGGAACCTGCTGCTGTTCTTTTGTTCAAGATATAGATTTTCTGCACACAGTCTTTTTCCTGCACAAAAGTGTCTACTTCACTAGATATTTGTCAATTGTGATCTTGTAGACAGGTGGCTGAGGAGTTGGCTAGCTTCTGTGAAACTAGTTTGAGGCTGCGTCCCTGGGCTTTGAACATGTCTTGACACTGTACAGAGGAATCTTATAACCGTTCATGCAATGTTGTTATCTATATTTCACAAGGATGATAATGGTTGGCAAATCAGGACTTTTCAAATGATACCTCACAAGGCATATTTCATACAACATTTATCATAACTGTATAAAAAGGAGTGCACATGGGGATATAGACGTAATTCTGTTTTTCTCTGTCTTCCAGTCCAGCAGTGCTAATTCCTTCAACTGCTCTCAGCCTTCTCCTCCCTTTGTTTGATTGCCATTGTTGTTAATTCTCTCCACGCTTCACTGACTTGCATGCTTGACTTTTTTTTTGCCCCTCTTGCTGCTCACAATGTACATCCTGCCAACCCACAGCCCTGGCTCATTCCCTCCACTCCTGCTCTCCCATTACAGAGCATTGCTGGCAGAAATCCTGTGACCGTCAGTTCTGCCATCTTCCTAGCTAAATAACTCTGTCAACTTAACTGAATCCCATTCCTGCCTTAATTCAGTCCTTTGACTTATGCCTCACCCTCTCCCATCCTCCTGCTCCAGTTCTGTCTCTACATAGACTCTTGCCAATTTATTCTGACATAAAGTTGACAAAATATCATGTAACTTTCCCTCTCCCCTCAACTCAACTTCCTTTTCTCCCCTGTCACAGATACAGATGTTTCTGATCTGCTCTTCTCCTCCACTTTCCCCAGTGACCCCATCCCACCTCCTGATCTCCTCGGCTCCCCCCCCCCCCAGCCTTGCACTTGTTCTTCTCCTTTTCACTCTCCTCCAGCTCCTTCCCTTCATTACACAAACACACTGTATACTTTCCCACCTTAAGAACTCACCCTTGACACCATTTGCCTCTCCTACTACCAGCCCATCTGCCTTTTAGAGGTAAACTTATTGAACATGCTGTCTACAATAGTCATCTGAGATCTCTTTCTGTTTCAGCTTAGACTTTCTCCAATTCAGCTTCTTGTTCCTTGCTCTCCACTGAATCCACTGCTACCGAAGCCTGCATAACCTTTTCCGGCTGACAGCTCAGAATCAGTACCCCATAGAATCGTAGAACTGGAAAGGAACCTTGAAAAGTCATTAAGTCCAGTCCCCTACACTCATGACAGGACCACGCTCCAGTTGAAGCTCATCCCAGTCTAACCTGCTCTTAAAAAACTCCAGTGATGGAAATTCCACAATCTCCCTAGGCAATTTATTCCAGTGCTTAAACTCTGAGGGTTAGGAAATTTCTTGTAATGTCCAACCTAAACACCTCTTGCTGCAATTTAAGCCCATTGCTTTTTGTCTTACCCTTAGAGGTTAAGGAGAATATTTTTCTCCCTCTTGAAACACCCTTTTAGGTACTAAAATCTCTCATTCTTCTCTTCTCCAGCCTAAATAAATCAATTATTTTAATCCTCCCTCACAGATCATTTTTTCTAGACTTTTAATCATTTTTGTTGCTTTTCTCTGGACCTTCTTCAATATGTCCACATCTTTCCTGAAATATAGCACCCAGACCTGAACACAGTACTCCAGTTGAGGCCTAATGAGCATAGACTTAGAGCGGAAGAATGACTTCTTGTGTCTTGCTTACAACACTCCTGTTAATACATCCCAGAATCATGTTTGCTTTTTTTGCAACAGTGTCACGCTGTTGACTCATATTTAGCTTGTGGTCCACAATGACCCCTGGATTCCTTTCTGCTGTACTCCTTTCTAGACAGTCAGTTTCCATTTTGTATGTGTGCAATGGATAGTTCCTTCCTAAGTTTTACCATCTTAGACTTGTCAGCCACCAACAAGGCCATCAACCATTATAGCTCAGAAAATCTACAGATATCTGCAGCTCTGTTCTAGGCCAATTTATGGAAGTCAGGGTCATGATTTTCACACTTGACAGTCTATCATTGGGCTCCTGAAGCTGTGGTTGTCAAGGAGGCCAAATGGCATTAAGTGTCCAACTCTCACAATCAATGGGAGCTGGGTACCCAGCTCTACTAGGCACCTTTTAAAATTCTAGTCTAAGATCATTGATCATTTCTAATCAACTGGTTAACTAATCTGATTTTCATTGGTTTCAGTCAGTGAAAATACCACCCTTAAATAAATGGCTTGATTTTTAAATGTAACCTAAGAGAATTATGTGCCCACAAATCTCAATTTAGATGCCTAAATATGGGTTTAGGAATCTTATTTTAGGCAGCCAAGTTTGAAAATCTTAATCCAGCTGTCCTGTGCTTTAACTACTAGCCTATGTTATCTTGTGCTTAGCAATTTAAACTTACACTGCAGGGTTATCAGGAATAGTTAATAAATGTGATTGCTATTTATACTGGAAGATCTGACTCAGCATTTATCATTAACGAAGCTTCAGACTAGCCCACACTGAATGTGACACAGCCAAACCTAAACAAAACATTGCATTATGTGCTGCTAATACAAATCAACGGATTTCTATGTAGGTAGTAATAACACACATTGCAGCATATAGGAGCTGCATCCGCTCAATGTTAAATTAGAAGGAACACAAAGGAGGCAGCTTGTGTTCTTTTCTTAGGTTTTAATTTTCAGTTAGAGCAATACTACATAGGATGATATAATCAATCTATTCAGGAAGCCACAATTTTACCATTTTAGCAATGTCAACAGAATAGTGTTGAACATGAACATGAGCATTATTTGAGAGAAACAGCTTCTTTACACTTCAGTTTTCAACCAGACAAATATCTATCCATTTGCTGCTCATAAAGCAAAATAATGCACAATCTAAAATAGCTGCTTACCTGAGCGGAAAGACTGAAGCCTCAAGCCACAATGAAATTAAACCATAGGGTTACAAGAGAGCTTCTCAGAGTCTCTTCAGGCAGCAGAAAGCTACACTGGAAATC
Source organism: Pelochelys cantorii (assembly GCA_032595735.1). Taxonomy (NCBI): domain Eukaryota; kingdom Metazoa; phylum Chordata; order Testudines; family Trionychidae; genus Pelochelys; species Pelochelys cantorii. Next base: position 11,249,058 of record CM064342.1, on the reverse strand, counting down.
CTTTGCTTTGTATTCCAATTTAGAAGAGGCTTGAGGCAAGTCACTGTGTGTGTAGTAGTGCAGCTTGTCCTAGGCTTGCAGCAGGGAGTACAGACAGTTCTCTTGGGCTGCATGCAGTCTTGATAAAGTAGCTCAGAACACCAGGGAAGCAGGAATTCTCCTGCATCCCAGCCCCTTTCATTTAGCAGCTGCTATGGCAGCTTGAACCTTTGTAGTCACTTTTGATTGCTTAAGAACTTCATGCACCTTTCAAAGGACTTCACTGCATAAACTCTCTGGGGGCTGACAGGAGGCCTTTGGCTGTGATGTCAGAGGAAGAAGGCCAGTGAACTTCTCTTGCTTAACCTCTTCACTGCTGTAGGATAAATGTATCTTCTCCTGCTGTGAGAATTGTATGCTATTGATGAATGGCCCAATGCTGGGGGTGGGAGGGGGCAAACATAGGGTTAACAGAAGTGTCCTGGATGTGGGATACTGTTCATGTGGCTGCAGGAGTTTTGAGTGAATAGGGTAGTAGGCAGGGGCACACCTGAAGGTGGACTGCTGGGTACTGTTTGTGTACTCCATCCTTTCCTCCCTCCAGAAATAGGGTCTCGTATCCCTCTTTTTTTTTTTAACTGCTCCCTCCAGATAATTGCATTTTTTATCCCTCCCCACAGATCTACTGGTTGTTTTTAATGCCTCAAATGTGTGTTTTTCTCCCTACAGCCACTTCAGGTACAGTATTTTGTTACTTTTTCTGATTTATGGTGTTTTTCAGTTGTGTTTTAATATATGGGATTATTTTAATCTTATATCACATGGAAAGTTTTGGGGTTTTTGGAGTAGGGGCAATAGTAATATCTCCTACCATACAGAGTTTTTATATCCCCTGATTTTTTTTTTAAATTCCTCTTGGTATAGGGATTGATTTTACTCCTTCTGGTTATAGGATTTTTTCATTCCAGCCTGATACATGGCTTTTATTATTTCCCAGTGATATATATATAGATGTATTCCCCTTTCATAAAGGGATTTGTTGTATTCCTGATGGGATATTTTACTAAGAAGCTAAAATATAATTTTTACCACATCTGCAAGAGGTTAGTGCAGGGATGAGCAAACATTTTGGCCTGAAGGACACATCTCAGCATGAAAATTGTATGGCAGGCCATGAATGCTCATGAAATTATGTGCAAGGGGCATTGGAGGAGATGAGGGCTCTGGCTGGGAGAGCAAGCTTTAGGGTTGGGCCAAAGATGACAGGTTTGGGGTAGAGCAGGGTGCACCAGGCTGGTACCAAGATGTTCAGAGGGTAGAAGGCGGATCAGGGCTGGGACAAGGAATTGAGGTGTGGGAAGAATGCCCCTGTGAAAGGGGAAACCCGGAGAAGCAAACACTTTATCTCAGCTCAGCCCATTAAGAGCTAAAACCTGCGCAGAAATAGCAGGAAAACATACAGAGAAGACCCTAAAAACAGAAGCCCCAAAGAGAATACATTAAGGGGTGTCCAGGCTGCAACAGGATGTCAGGGTAGGAAAGTAAGGGACACTGAAGCTAGTAGAGGGCCACACCACATTGCAGCACACAAAAAGGTGGGGGTAGGAATCTGTTGTCTGGTAAAACAGCAGTCATGGTTACAACTTCCCTTTTCCTGGATATAAGAGGAAGAACTAAATACATCATGGAGATAGATATGAGCTTACTGAATGTGTTTGTAAAAGCCTAACTAGGTAGGAAACTGGGACCACTGCAAAACAAAGCAGAAAGCTTTGCTACGTGACCAACCACGCCACTATGCACAAAAGTCACCCTGAGGCTGAATAAAATGTGAAAGGATCTGTCTACACAGAAAGTTATTTCAAAATAACAGCCATTATTTCAAAATAACTTTACCAGCGTCTACACAGCCAAACCGCTATTTCGAAATTAAATCAAAATAGCGGAGCGCTTATTTCGAAACTGGTAAACCTCATTCCATGAGGAATAGCACCAATTTCGAAACCGCTATTTCAAAATAAGTGCTGTATAGACACTTATTTCAAAATAGGGGGGCTCTAGCCTTCCCAGGGTGCCCTGGTGGCCACTCTGAGCACAACCAAGAAAACTCCTCTCCCTCCCCCCATCCCCGGAGCCCTTAAAGGGGTAGACTATGGCTACAGTGCCTGTGCCAGCTCCAAGCCTGCCAGCCCAGAGCCAGCAGTCACTGTACCTGACCCAGTAGCCCCAGCATGAGCCAGGCAGCCAGTGCCAGCCAGCCCTCCACCACTCTCCAGGACCAGTCTGCCAGCTCCCAGGAGCCTGCCAAGGGCCAGAAAAGGTGGGCGCCTGCCTGGTCCAGAGCGGAGATCAGGGACCTAATTCAGGTTTGGGGGGATGCCTCCAAAGTCCATGATCTCCTTACTAAATGGAGGAACGCAACCGTCTACAGGCGGATAGCTGCCAGTCTGGCCACCAAAGGCCACATGCGAACCCAGGAGCAGGTTCACATGAAAATAAAGGAGCTGCAGCAGGTGTATGCCAGGCCCACAGGGGGCAGCTCCCAACCAGGGGCAGACCCAGACCCCTGCCCCTATTCTGATGCTGTGGACCGCATCCTAGGGGGCAGGATGGTCCGTGCCCCCCAGGTGGTCATCGACCCTGGGGCAGAGCGTCCTGCCTCCTGCTGCTCCAGCCCCTGCTGCCTCCCCAGCTATCGCTCCTCCTCCCACTCCTTCTCCCCCTCCCACTTCTTCCTCCCAACCCTCCCCACACTCCCAGGGTTGCCGAGGCCCCCACACCTGCGGTGCTGGGAGACAGTTGGGCTGGCAAGACCCCCAACCCTGAGCTTCTCCTCCCCCTTCCTCCCCTTGCCTCTCCCTGCCAGCTCCCTCCTCCTAGGTGTCCCCCTCCCCTCTCCCACCCTCCTTACTCCCCTCTCCCACCTTTTTTCCCCAGTCTCACCTCAGTTTCATTCTCCCCCCACCCCAGTTTTGTTCAATAAAGAGGCTTTGTTGTAATGAACACGTGTCTTTTATTGTACAGCAGGAAGGGGGGGCTGGGAGGAGTAAGTGGAAGGACATGAGGGAGGAATGAGGCACAAGCCCCCAATGGGGCACACCAGGGACACACACTGTTATTGCTGCAGAATGTGCTGCCAGGCTCGCAGAAACACGTCCAGGAGAAGAACCAAAGTGCTCAGGGGCAGCTCCGGTTCCATGCTGCAGAGTGCTGTGGTGTCCTGAGTGAGGGCAACCAGAATATGCAGAGAAAAAAATGCTTTGGTGTCCCTCAGCGAGGTAGGCAAGCAAGCAGGGAAACCTTAGAACTGGCTGTCCGGGGGCGTCCCTTTAAGCACAGGTCTCAGCTAGCCTCAGGCAGCAACCACACAAGGTAACTCCTGACCTGATGCCCTGCCAGAACTGGTTCCTGCCAGCCTAAAATGTGATTCAGCGTCCAATCAGTGTGGACGCGCTATTTCGAAATAGCAAAACGCTATTTTGAAATGCATTTTGTGTCTAGACGTGTTATTTCGAAATAAGCTATTTCGAAATAGATATTTCAAAATAACACTGTAGTGTAGATACACCCAAAGGGAAAAAGTTAGGAAGAGGGTGTCAGTTTAATTTGCTTTAAAGTACTTCTGCAAGATTGGATCTGAGACTGGTCCCTCACACATGAGTCAGTGGCTTTTCCAGGGGTCACAGAATCATAAAATACTAGAACTGAAAGGGACCTTGAGAAATCATTGATTCCAGTCCCCTATCCTCATGGCAGGACCAGGCACTGTCCAGAGCATCCCTGATAGATGTCTATCCAAACTGCTCTTAAATATCTCCACTGTTGGAAATTCCACAATCTCCCTAGGCAATTTATTCCAGTGTTTGACTACCCTGACAGTTAGGAAATTTTTCCTAATGTCCAACCTAAATCGCCCTTGCTGCAATTTAAGCCCATTGCTTCTTGTCCTATCCTCAGAGGCCAAGCAGAAAATTTTTTCTCCCTCCTCCCTTTTAGATACTTGAAAACTGCTATAATTTTCCCTCTCAGTCTTCTCTTTTCTAAACTAAACAAAACAAGTTCTTTCAGTCTTCCCTCATAGGCAAGGTTTTCTAGACCTTTAATCATTCTTGTTGCTCTTCTCTGGATTTTCTCCAGCTTCAATTGAACTAGTTCAGCCATGCTCCAGGCATTCTTGCATAGAGAGAACTGTGCAGCACATGCACACACCAGGTGCCTTGGGACAAAACAAAACCCTTCAGACACTGCAACTACCCTGTAGGATAGGGGTTAACCAGATGCAGGAGATGCACCGACCCTGCCATCCTGTGGTGAGAGAGAGACATAACAGCCTGTCTGTGGGAGCAATGGTGCTGTGGGCTACCATTTTTTAAGGAGTAAGGGTTATTTCGAAGGAAGGGTTTCTTTTCAAAATAACCCCATTTTTTTCTCGAAATATGCTATTTTGGAAAAGCATCCGGCCGCCATTATGCAAATGAAGCAAAGGAAATTCAAATCCGCGCTTCATTTGCAATTTTGTTTGCATTCTCTCGAAGAAGGAATGCAATGTAGACATACCCTCTGGGAATAAGGCTGTGTGGGGAACTTGGTTTTTCTATAGATTCATTGATTAGAAAGCCAGAAGTGCCCGTTGATCACCTAGTCTGAACTTCTACAAAACACAGGCCACAGCATTTCACAGTGCCAAAGTGCCCAATGTGTTGCATGTGATTTCCACTGTACTGTTCTGTAGTAACTCTGTGAGTGTGTGCCTCAGTTTCCCTGGGCACTGCACTACTAGGGGTTAGTGCACTGATGTGGGACTCCCAGCATCTAGTTCCCCTGTTCAATGGACTTTTTAAAACTTTAGTTATTTTCATGTTCTGCGGCGTGACCCTGACAAGTGAGGAGTTATCACACCTGACCTGTAATAAATGCCTCAAAAGGCTAGGTTGCTGCAGCAGCCTTTGTCTGGATGCTCCCAGGCAGCACATAAGCCTGCACAAACTGTCTGTGTGCTAAGCAGCAATTCTCATTCCAGCACACACCTGCTTGTGACACCCTGGTTACACCTGGCAAGTTCATTACAACACACTTGGAGTCCCAGATTTCTCCCAAATCACATACTCTGTAGTGTCTAGCCCTCTCCTGGGCTAAAGAGAAAGGGAGATTGTGGTTGGTTTGTTGTTTAGAGACACAGTACCCAGCAGCTTGCCACATTAAGTGGAATGAACATTGCTTTATTTCAAACAAGTTCATCAACAAAAGCAGATGGGATTTTACAGAATAATAGAATCAGAGGGTTGAAAGAGACCTCAGGAGGTCATCGAGTTCAGCCTCCTGCCCAAAGAAGGACCAATCCCAACTAAGTCATCCCAGCCAGGGCTTTGTCAAGATGGGACTTAAAAACCTCTAGGGATGGAGATTCTACCAACTTTCTAAGTAACCCATTCCAGTACTTCACCACCCTCCTAGGGAAATAGATTTTCCTAATATCAGACTTAGACCTCCCCCATTGCAACTTGAGACCATTGCTTCTTGTTCTGTCATCTGCCACCACTGAGAACAGCCTCTCTCCATTCTCTTTGAAACCCCCCTTCAAGTACTTGAAGGCTGCTATCAAATCCCCCCCTCACTCTTCTCTTCTGAAGACTACATAAGCCCAAATCCCTCAGCCTCTCCTAGGAAATCATGTGCTCCAGCTCCCTAATCATTTTTGTTACCCTCCACTAGACCCTCTCCAGTGCATCCACATCCTTTCTGTAATGGGGGCCCCAGAACTGGACACAATACTCCAGATGTGACCTCACCAGTGCTGAATAAAGGGGAAAAATCACTTCCGCAGCTCTGTTGGCAATGCTCCTCCTAATGCACCCTAATATGCCATTCGCCTTCTCGGCTACAAGGACACACTGTTGACTTGTGCCCAGCTTCTCATCCTCTGTAATCCGCAGGTCCTTTTCTGCTGAACTGCTACATAGCCAGTCAGTCCCTATCCTGTAACAATGCTTGGGATTCTTCCGTCCCAAGTGCAGGACTCTACACTTGTCTTGTTAAACTTTATCAGATTTGCTGAAGCCAAGGTATATCACATCTACCACCTTCCCCATAGCCACAGAGCCAGTTACCTTGTCATAGAAGGCAATCAGGTTGCTCAGGTATAACATGCCCTTGGTAAATCCATGTTGACTGTTTCTGATCACTTTCCTCTCTTCCAAGTGCTTCAAAATGGATTCCTTGAGGATCCCTTCCATGATTGTTCAGGGAACTGTGGTGAGACTAACCAGTCTGTAGTTCCCTGGATTGTCCTTCTCTTTTTTAAAATGGACACCACATTTGCCCTTTTCCAATTGTCCAGGGCCTCCCCCTGATCACAGCAAGTTTTCAAAGATAATGGTCAATGGCTCTGCAATCACATTAGCCAACTCCCTCAGCAACTTCGGATGCATTTGATCCAACACCATGGATTTGTGTATGTGAAACTTCTCTAAATAGTTCTTAACCTGTTCTTTCTCCACCAAGGGCTGCCCACCTCCTTCCCATACTGTGTTGCCTAGCACACCAGTTTGAGAGCTGACCTTGTCTGTGATGACAGAAGCAAAAAAAGCATTGAGTACTTCACCTTTTCCCACATTATCTGTTACTAGGTTACCTCCCTCGTCCACTAATGGTCTTGCACCTTCACTGACCACCCTCTTATTACTAACATGCCTGTAGAAACCTCTCTTGTTACCCTTCACATTCCTTGCTAGGTGCAATTCCAGTTGCACTTTGGCCTTTCTGATTACATCCCTACATGCTCGAGCAATATATTTATACTCCTGCCTAGTCATCTGCCCAAGATTTCACTTCTTGTAAGTTTCCTTTTTGTATTTAAGCTCGCCAAGGATTTCACTGCTAAGCCAAGCCAGTCACCTATGATAACTGGCTGATTGCCCTAATTTCTCAGTATAAATCAGGAGACTTCCCCTCTTGCACCCTCCTCCTTGTGTTTCCTACCAGTATTCTGATTCTCTACTTACTGAAAGACTTAGGTCACCATCCCCCAGAAAACCCCGTTTAAAGCCCTCCTCTCTAGATTATCACAGCTGCCTATGAATATACTTTTTGCTCTCTCTGTTAGATGGATCCCATCTCTTCCTGGAACAACATCCCATGGTCCAAAGCCTTCCCTCTGACACAGCTGGCCCAGCTACGCATTTACCTCCACAGTTTGATGATCCCTACCTGGGCCTTTTCCTTCTATGACATAAATTCCAATACAGCCATAATTTTAAATTTTTCCATTAGGGATATGAACGCGTAACTGGTTAAACACCTGAACAAGTTAACCACCTTAATAGGTGATGCTTACTGCTTCCAGTTAACCGGTGGGGGCTGGAACAGCTCCCCACCCACCTCAGGCAGGGGACTACTCTAGCACTGCAGGATCCACCGTGGATGGGGCTCTCTGTCCACAGTGGGCCCAGGAGCCCCGCAGATTGAGGCTGGTCTGGCTGGACTGAAGCAGCTTCTGTCTTCAGCAGGACTGGGCACCCCGCAGGGTAAGGGCTGCTCCGGCATCTGGAGCAACCTCTGTTCACGATGGGCCTGAGTGCCTTGTAGACAGGAGCTGCTCCAACCACCTCCACCTGTCCCCCCTTTAATTGGTTAACTGATTAAACTCAGTTTTACATCCCTATTGTTCATCATACATACACCATGAAATGATCAGTTTGATACTGGCTTTCTATTGATATCTAATAGAAAAGAGCATCAACTGTGGCATGGCAAGGGAAGAAGTATAATTAGGTAGGTCAAAAAAAAATTTGAAGAGCAACTACAAAAAAAAAACCAAACCCCAAAAAACCAAAAACAAACAAAACCCAAACAAATCTCTCTCCCCCCCACACACAAAAGTTAAGTACATCAGAAGCAAGAAGTCTACCAAACATTAGAAGAGTCACTAGATGATTAAGGCGCTAAAGCAGCACTGAAGGAAAATACAGCTGTGTTGTGAAGAAACTAAGTGATTTTTTTGCATTGGTCTTCACTGCAGACCCCATTTCTGATCATCAGTGGCATCAGACAAGGCAGTGTGCTGGCTTTCATGTTATTTTCCATTCTTTTTTCAGCTGTGCTTACAGATGCATTTCATGATATTGACAGGAGGATTTATCTAGCTCTGCTTTGATAGGAATTTATTCAATCTGCAGTGCTAAGAAAGTGGCAAAATTTACTTTGTAAGGAGATTTTATTTGGTGATAACTGAATCAGTTGCTCACCCAACTGAGGACGTTCCATTTCTAACTGATCATGCAGTCAATCATTTTTGGCTTCACAGTCAGCCTAAGGAAAACTGATGTGCAGTGTCAACCTGTGTCATGGGATGCACCTTTACTCAAGCAGCAAGATCAACAATGCTCCTGTCAAGTTCAGAGAGAAGTTTTCCTGTCTAGAAGATATGCTGTCACAGAAGGCCACAATTGATGATGAGGGAGCCCATCCCATAGCTAAGGTCAATTCTGAATTTGGAATGCAGGAGCACTATAAGGAATGATAAGGGCATCAAAAATAAACCCTAAACTAAATGTCTATGGAATGCTAGAATGATTTATAGAAATCATAGAACAATTTCTATGGAATGATAGAGGCATCAAAATAAGCCCTAAGCTAAATTTCCATTGGACATGAACACTTACAACATTTCTGTGTGGTTGTGGGACATGGACAACATAGGAAACTAGATCAGTTCCGTATGAGCTACCTATGATCTGTTTCCTGGGTCAAAGGATGGAACAAGATTCAAAGTATCAAAATCCTGAATTATTGTCAAGTATCTGGATGACTTGAGGATACCCAAAGTCACATTTTATTGTGGCCAGCAGTGTTCCCGATGCCACATTAATTTTAATGAGAACTGGCAGATCACTGATGCACCCACTGCTACATGTTAGCCCCTAATTCTGTGCAAAGTGGGCCAAGTGAGGTATCTAATGAAAGCTTATGCTATGCTGAGTCTATTTATGCTGCTCGTATATGTGTGTGATTTTTTTGTATCAGAAGTTATGAATATGGGCTCTGTACTTCTATTTTAAATGTTTTCTGTCTGGGAGATAGCAGGAGGCGTCGAACACCTACTGTGAGGGACGTTACTTGATGCAACATGGACAATGGCTTTTAAGCGTTGCCAATAAACATCTGAGGAATTCTGCTAGGAACCTGCAGCCGAGCAGATACACCATGGCTGCTTGCCTAAAGGACATGGGCAGGTTCGTTAACCATGTGATCAGCTCTATTTTACAAGATACCCTCATCACTCAGGAGAAAAATGGATTTCCCTCCGCATGGGCAAGATTATAAAAGGATCCTGGGGATGCCTCCATCTTGGTCTTCACTCTTGCTCTCTGCTGCAGAAGAAACTGTGCTAAAGAAGAGATTTGGGAAGGAGATCCTAACAAAGGATGTCCTCCAGAGACTTTTAAGCTAGCAGTTTATTACATCTCTGCTAAGAGCCTGCATCAAAAACATGGTGATTGATGTATGTAATGTATTTTCTTTAACAATTGTATTCTCAACCTTTTCTTCCTTTTTATAAAGAGCCCAACATGCTCTTTAGGGTAAGATCTGAGGTATAAATTGACCGGGCACTGGGACTGGTCTGTTGGGACCAGGAAAACCTGTTTGGATTTGGTGAGATTGGTTTTTGTAACTTCTCGTCTGTGTAAGATATGGTACTGGTTGTGGCACAGATAAAACTCAGGTGTCTTAGGGGATTGCTTATGAGACTTCTTGCTGACCTGCTGGATTGCTCTGTGTGACTGGTTTGGACCCTTTATAGAGAAGGACCCCAGTCTTGGGACGTAAATAGCCCCAGTTCTAAGCAATTCACCCTGATCTGACCCTCACAGTGTGCCCCCAGGCTACCTGTCACATTACACCCTGGAAGCTGTGCCCTTGTGCCTCCAGTCAGGAGAAATTCAAATGCTGCCCAGCTGATCTGCAGAGTGCCCACAGCTAGGTTTTGTGTTTCTGTTGGCGATGCATATTCACACATGCTTCGGTGCACATAAAAAGTATTCTGCACACGAATGGAAAAAATCTGCACATGAATGGAAAAAATTAGAGGCAACATTGGTGGCCAGTCCATACAATATAAAGACACATTGGAAACAAACTTGAAAGCATGTCAGATTGACCCAAGCACCCGGGAAACAACAAAGCAATGACAGATTTGTCATGTCACTTAACTGTTTTGGAGCAAAGTTCAGTAACACTTTGTGTGAAAAACATGAACAGCACAAAGCAAAGATAGAATAGCTGCAATGGTCATGGACAGTCTTGACTGTCCCACATGTAACTGGTTCTTGTGTTGGCCTGACTTCGCATGCACATGTCCACCTGCTGTGTTTAATGTTAAAAAGTCTCAGAGTGGTAGCCATGTTAGTCTGTAACTTTAAAAACGAGTAGTAGCCCTGTGGCACCTTCTTAGAGACTTACAAAAATATATATTGTATCGTGCGCTTTTGTGGGCAAAATCCACTTCCTCAGATGACAGAGGAGGATTCATCAAGCTGAGACTCTGTTATCAATACGTTTCAAGTTTTCGATATTGTAGTGATTTTTCTGAGCAATGAAACGTTAGGCATTGTGACACTCAGTCTGCTCTACACTTAAAATTTAGATTGATCTAGCTACAGTGCTCAGTGATAGGGGCAATCCACATTGCTGAGCAACGTAGATAAGCTGACCCAACCCAGCATATAGACACAACTGTTTCAATTGAAGAATTCTCTTAACCTAGGCATTTCTGCTCAGAAATATGTATTACTTATAATGACAATAAAACCCTTTCTGTTAATACAGGAAGTGTCTATGCTACACAGGCGTAGCTGCAACACTGTAGCTGTGTCATTGTAGTGACCATAATGTAGGCCTCAACATCACAGAATTTAACTCCTTTTGTGATTTCAGGTTTTAGTGCCTAAATGATTTAGGAGCACAAGTTCCATTGACTTTCAGTGGACTGATTTCTACTTGGACTTCTCCTAACTCAGCTAAGTGATTCTGAAAATATCTCTGCTTGGCCTCCATGTCAAAACAAATGCCATTGAAGACAAGACTCATAGGCTATGTCTAGACTGGCATGATTTTGCCAAATACTTTTAACAGAAAAGTTTTCCCATTAAAAGTATTTGCGCAAAAGTGTGTCTAGACTGGCATGGAGTTATCATTATAACGATGCGCTTTTGCGCAAAAGCGCATCTACATTGGCGGTGCGCTTTTGCGCAAAAGCAGAAGCCCGGAACCATTTTGCAGAGGGCAAAAGGGCACCAGCCCTTTCCGGGGGCGGGGGCTGGAGCTCCTTTTTGACACGTGCTTAAAGGGATCTCCCTGGACAGCCGTTTCTCTCCTGCTCCGTGCTTTAGGACCTCTTGTAGGGACTGACAGCCGTAGCAGTTTTGTGGTTGCCCTCTGCCTTTTGGACACCACTGCCTTTTGCCACCAAGTGCTTTTGCCTGGTTTTTTTTTCTTTTGCCTTGTTTTGTCTGCCAGGGAGCCAGGGGTGGCCATGTGCCTGCTCTGGCATTTTGGAGTGCCTGCAGCTGCTGCTCCAGGCTGGTGCCCTCCTGTTCCAGGACCAGGAGGCGCAGACCGCTTTGGACTCCCTCACCAGGGAGGCCATGGTATCCCTGTGGCATCTCCACCCCAGGGTGGAGAGGCCACTGTGGAGACTGGACACCAGCACCGACTGATGAGACCAGCTGGTCCTTGGGCAATGGGGCGACCAGTAATGGCTCCGGAACTTTCGCATGTGAAAGCGGACGTTCCTGGAGCTGTGTGCCTGGCTCGCCCCTGCGCTCCAGAGAGCCACCACCCGGCTGCGGGCACCCATCCCCGTCAAGAAGAGGGTCGCCATTGCACTTTGGAAGCTGGCCACCCTGGACAGCTACCGGTCGGTGGCACACCAGTTTGGGGTGGGCAGATCCACCGTCGGTGTCATCGTTATGGAGGTAAGTCCCAGGGAGAGTGGGGAGTGGGGTTGGGGGAGGGTGCTGCACTCCATGCCCGGGGCAGCCAAGTCTCCAGGCTGGGTCACCCAGGGGTTTGGGCTGTCCCTCCCTTGCACAGGCCTGCTGGGGGGGGGGGCATGAGGCGATGGGGCTGTGGTGTGTGTGTGTGTGTGTATGTACGCGCACGCGTGAGGACAGAGGGACTCACGGGGGGGGGGTGCCAAGGGAGCACACGCTCACCCCTGCCTTATGTGATGTGTTCCCCTGTGTTTCTCTGCACCCTTCTGCAGGTCATCCACGCCATCAACGATGTCCTGCTCCCGAGAGTGATCCGCCTGCGTGACATGGACGTTTCGCTGCCCTTGGGTTCCCCAACTGCGAGGGAGCCCTGGATGCAACCCACATCCCCATCCGAGCCCCAGAGCATCGAGCAGCCCATTTCACAAACAGGAAGGGGTACTGCTCGATTGTTCTCCAGGCCCTTGTGGACCACTGGGGCCGCTTCCTGGACGTCTATGCGGGCTGGTCCGGCAGGGCACATGACGCCCGCATCCTCCGCAACTCCGGAGTGTTTCGCAGGCTGGATGCGGGCACCTACTTCCCCCGGCGGGAGTTGACTGTCGGGGATGTGCCTATGCCCATCTGCATCATTGGGGATGCGGCCTACCCCCTGCTGCCCTGGCTAATGCGGCCCTACACAGGGTGGCTGGACCAGAACCGGGCCCGGTTCAACGACCGCCTCAACCGGGCCCGGAATCAAGTGGAGTGCACCTTGGGCCGCTTAAAAGCCCGCTTCCGTTGTTTGCTCACCCGTCTCGAGATGGGTGAGCGGAATGCAACGGAGGTAGTGGCTGCGTGCTCCACAACGTTGTGGAGCGGAGTGGGGAGGCCTTCCTCCCCGCATGGATGGCAGCCGAGGCACAGACTTATGAACAGCCCCACACAGCTGCCATCCACCAGGCGCACCAGGATGGGGTGCGCATCCGAGAGGCCCTGATGGGCATGTTCGCACAGGCCCCATAGTAGGGTTGCCTCGGTCTCCCCATACAACTCCCTCCCATCCTCTACCCTTCCCCCTCCCCACCCCTTAACTCCCAATTGTAAATTTACTTGGTTATACTTGTTTTGTTGGGTACGAAGACTCCTGGTAGTCTTGTCTGTCAGGTCAGGTCAAGCAGAAGGCTTGCACCTACCAATATAAATTGGATCCAGAGTTAGGTTTAGTTAAATTAGCTATCGTCATCGTGACTGTTCCGTCAGGCAGCGTTGGTTCGAAGCATATCGGCTGTCATCGTGCATGTTTGCCGGGTGCATCGGATGAAGCTAGGGTTTTTCTTTTAGTTGAGGCTAGGTTTTAGGCCACCATCGCCTGTTCGAGCTGTCCCGAAGAACAGGAAGAGGATTCGTGGTTCGTGCGGAAGGCTCGAGTCAGCGTACCCGATTCCAGTCATCTTCGAGGGATCTCCTGGCAGTTCCTCGTCTGAGGCCCGGAAGGACCAAAGGATTGAGGTCGCCACCTTCGGCGGTGTCTTCCATCGAGGGACTCCTGGCAGTTCCTCTCCCGAGGCCCGGAAGGACCAAAGGACTGAGGTCGCCAGCAACACTACAATCGTCCCTGCGTCTAGACTACGTAAATATTCTTTGTGTTCGTGTTTTAACCTTTCTTGCTTGTTCGTTATCTATGTTAATATAGTCTTGTGGTTTAAATTTTACTTAAAGTGTCAGTATTTATTTATGTGCCACAAACCAATGACCAATTAAAGGAATGACCGGTGAGATACGGTATTTGGTGTCCACATTTTGTAATCTTCTGAAATTTAGTTGGCTAATTGGCATCTGAAATCAATTATTTAAGTTACCTCGACTAACACAAACAATACAGTTTTGTTTTCATCAGAAAAACTGGTATGTGTTTATTTACAAGGGGGAGAGTATGAGGAGACCTTCAACTGGGAGGGGGAAGGAGACCTTGAACTGGGAGGGGGAGGAGCTACTCCTCGGAGGGGTGGCCCCTGTGACTGCTCCTGCGGGGGCGGACCTGGACATGGGGAGCAGGCTGCACGGGGAGGTGGGCAGGAGGGGCAGGAGCAGGAGGGGCCCTTGCAGGAGGGGGCAGGGGCAGTGCTAGGGGAGGGATGGCGGGGGCGTGGGGCAAGGCCATGCCGTAATGTATGGCATGGCCAATGTGGGCGGTGAGGGTGGCGATGGAGTCGGTCATCCACACACACACTGGTCCTGGAAGGTGGCCCAGGACTCCTGGTGCCACTGCAGGTCCGCCTCCACGTGCCGAGTGATGGCAGCCTCGACGCGCTCGACAGCCTGCACGTGGCGCCGAAGGAGCTGGTCCCGGTGGCAGAGCCTCTGCCTCGGTGGTTGGGCGGGTGGGGGTGCTGCTGCTGCCGCCGGACTGGAGGGTCCCCAGCTTCTCTTGGTCCCGCTGCAGGGAAGAGAAGAAAGGATGGGTCAGTCAGGCAGCCTGGCCACTGTCCCCACACCTCATGCCCTCCACCCCTGAGCCCAGGTGACACCACAGTAGTGTGGCTTGGGCCCACTCTGTTACCCCCCTACCCCCCGTGTTGTATGTTTGCAAAGAGGACCGCCCCGGAGTAGAGTCCTCCTCCATGTACTGTAACCACCGGTCTGTGTCCTGGCCCCGTGGAGGGTGGGAGGGCGCTTGTGTTGCATTAACTTGTGGAACTCCCTGCAGGTGGAGGCTGTGAGGCTTTGGGCTAATCAGTGGTGTTTGACAGGGAGCGAGATGAATCCCTACACAGTGCCTGGGAGCACATCTGGCAGACATGGTCTGGGCTCTCAGATCCCCATCGCGTGGGATATCTCCTGGACGGAACCAGGAGAGTGACTGGGGAGTGTCCCATCCTTGCAGCAAAACTCAGGCGGCCCTAGGGGCGGCCCGAGCGCATCCCCCCTTTCTTCCTCCCACTATCCCTCACACATGTAGCCCAGGGACATGTGTGGCCGCAGTGAGGACTTCCCTCGGGGAGTCAGCCAAGGCACCGGGAGCAGGCGAGGGGCTCAGTGGGGGCCACGTTCACAGCGCTGTGATGCTGTGGTTTTCCCAGGAGCAGCTGGCTGTGCCTCACAGCCAGGCATGGGACAGTGTGCCGTTCTGCGTGCTGCACCCTTGCGGAGGTGCGGGCTCTCGCCTGAGTCCCTGGGGCCCTGGCTGGTTCCAGCCGGCATCCACTCTTCGCCCTGGTCCCGCCAAATGTGTGTCTGCTGGACAGCAGGGGCCACGTGGCAGACCTCTGGCCAGAGGTGCGAGGAAGGCTCCTGCCCCGTGAGCTCAGCAGCCTGCATCTGCTTTAAGGGGGATCGGGTTACCAAGAAGTGCCAGGGAGCTGACTGGCTATGGAGTCTCCAAGTGTCCATAGGGCTTTTTTCCATTTAGCCTGCTTTTGTGCAAAACATCTTAGCTGCCTGTCTACAGTGGCCCTTTTGCGCGAGAGGGCTTTTGCCCGAACGGGAGCGTCAAAGTATTTGCGCAAGAAGCACTGATTTCTTACATTAGAACGTCAGTGCTCTTGTGCAAATTCAAGCGGCCAGTGTAGACAGCTGGCAAGTTTTTGCACAAAATCTTGCCAGTCTAGACGCAGCCATAGACTTTAAGCTCAGAAGGGACCTAGTTATTTATTCACACTGAGCTCTAACCAGGATTTTATATCCCTAGTAATCAGTTAACCAGGTAAATGTTAGGTTGACTTAATGTTTAACAAGTTAACTGACTAAGCGAGATCTGGGCTACGGACTGTTCCAGCCCAGCTGGAGCAGCCCCCAGCCCATAAGGTTTCCACCTCCAGTCACAAGTTAGGGCTGACTACTGGCTCCTACCTCTCAGCTCCTATGTTGGGGCTAGGGCTGGCTCTGCCTGTGGGCTGGGACTGCTGTCAACTCCCAGCTCCCAGCCCCCACTGGAATAGCCCATCTCTGCAGCAGGCCTGAGCTCCCCACAGCTAGAGGCTGCTCCAGACACAAGCAGCTCCTGTCTGTGTCAGGTCTCCTGTCAGGCTGGAGCAGGAGCTGTTCCAGTCCCCACCAGTTAACCAGAACTAGTAAGTATCCCCCATTTAAGGTGATGCTTACCAGTTAACCAGGCAACTGGTTAATCTTTCACATCCCTACTGAATAGCCAAGGATTCTATTTAGTCTTAGAATTTAATAGCCTTTGATATCAGCAAAGCCTCAGTGCTCATAGTCCATAAAATATTGACAATACTACCTATACTCAATAGAGATAATATAGGTAATACTGTTGTTCAGTGTAGTCCATTTCCTTGTATGTGTAGTAGGTCAGGACAGCAATGTAGTATATCAGGATCCACTGATGTGTCATCCTGGCAGGTTTGTCAAGGATGATAAATGTTCAGCTGCGTGTGTTTCTGTATGCTTCCTCTGTATATCATGCCAACTCTGCACAAATAGCTAGCATAATAGACTTCAAGAAAGCCCCCAAAGATCACAAACTCATAAAATATAAAGGCACCTGGATCAAGTTTACTGCTGAACCAACTACAGTAATAGTCACTGAGCTACTACACATATGTACTTGTGACAGTGGACACAGCTCAATAGGGATTTCACTATTGCCTTCTAGTCTGGCCAAAGAGTTAAGTCAAGATATCTCAACATTTATAGACTGAGATGAAACAATCTATCATACATATCTTACGTATTATCTTACACGTTAATGACACATTTGGTATCTCCCCTTGTACTTTTCTCCAAAGCATTCCTCTTCACCACCTGTTATGCTTTCACTCCTGCTGTTTTAGACAAAATATCACAATTCCTCACTTTTTGTCAGTCCAGGAGTGCAGGCAACAACAACAAAGCAGGGTAAAAGACACCCCACATTAGAGGGCAGAGGTAACACAGCACTTACTAGTCTAGATTGTACCTTGAATAAGTAACACAGGTCTGTGGTAGGGGTCTGCCCTGGGACCAGGGTAAGTGAGAATTTTGCTACTGACCTCAGCAGGGGCAGGAGTGGGCCCTGAGTAACTTCTACCAGATCTCGCAGTGCATGAGTGGCAGAGCCGGGGATGGAGCTCAGGAGTCCCAATCCTCAATGTAGTGTCTTAATTACAAGATAATCCTTTTTCTCTTAAATTCAGACCGAAAGCAATTAAAATATCTGGAATTAATATACCTGGAAGTCTAACATGTTGGTTGATATTTATTTATAATAGAATCATTATTACATGCCAGATTTGTGTACATAAGAACCACAGTCATCTTAGAGAGGTTGTTTGTCTGGCTGAAGTGAAAACATTCTAGATAGATAAGGTCCAAGACGAAATTCCTATAATGTTGGGCAAAGAGAGGGAGGGGAAAAGGATGGAACTAATTTATTTCTTGCTCTTCTTGCCTTTTCCCTTCTTCTTTCTCTTTGACTTTAACAGTGACCTGACCAAGTAGCCCTTCCAGAAGGCCTGAATGTGGGTGGCAGCACGGACCAGGATAGCTAGTTCCCTCTCAGCTCTTTCCTTCTTCTCTTGAGAAAGCCTCCTCTCCTCCTTGATCTGGGAATATTCTTGTTCAAGCATAGCATACTTCTCCTTCAACTCAGCTAGCTGGGCCTTCTCTTCAGTATAGACAGCATCGACTTCCTCATACTCAGTCTGGTAGGGCAGCAAACAGAGTTATTCATGACATTCATAACATCACCCTACGTTTCCCATTGGTAATGTCTTTCCTGAAGGATCCCAAAGAGCATTACAGATCCTCTGGCTATATCTACACTGCAGGCTTCTTGCGCAAGAACTGTTTTGCGCAAGAATTCTTGTGCAAAAGGTCTTCCACAAGAGCGTGTCCACCTGCCACGTGCTTTTGCGTAAGAGCGTCCATGGCAGTGTGGATGCTCTCTTGCACAAGAAAGCTCTGATGGCCATTTTAGCCATAGGGGTTTCTTGCGCAAGAAACCCCTGTTGCCTGTCCACGCTGCATTCTTGCGCAAGAGGGCTTATTCCTCGTGGGGAGAGGAATAACTCTTCTGGAAGAAGACCTGTTGTACTGTAAATTTACTTGTGCAAGAACACGTGTGCAGAGTAGACACCCGGCAAGTTTTTGTGCAAGAACAGCTGTTCTTGTGCAAAAAGCCTGCAGCGTAGACGTAGCCTCTATGTTTAGGGATCATTTCATCCATCACAAACGTGTGCAGGGCCACTTATAGCTCTTACTCGTTTCATCTTCTGAGATGGAACTTTTAAAGAGATCTAAAAGGAGGTACCCAACTCCAGTGGGAGTCAGGTGCCCAATTCCTTTAGGCATCTTTAAAAACTGTGTCCTGCAAGACCAGGCCACAACACTCAATTTCTTAAGCAACTTTTTCCCTATGATATAAACATAATTAGCTGGATGATTGTGGTTTATTGTCATTATAACCCATCTATAGGGATGAAAATAAGCATTATGGAGATAACATGCTCATAGGATAGAATAAGGGGAATCAGAAACATTTGTAGGTCAGCCCTACCAACCCCAGTTCATCAGTTTCTGCCTCTACATTCATGATGATGGCTTCATGGGAAGCCAAGAACCAGCAAGTTTCTGCTTCCTATTATGTTATTACATGGTTAATAAGTCAGGGACCTACCATTAAGGCCCATTCTCAACAATTTTCCATGTCCCCCTCCTTAGTCACTTGCTTTGCTGTTAACCAAGCAAAGATCCACTAAGATGCTAGGAACATGTGAGGAATTAGTGGATTCTAGGAAGGGTTAGGTGGTTTGGACATGATTCTAAGACTATTACGCTTATTGTGGAAGAGAGGCAATGATGCATTTGCTGTCACTCTCTATACTCTGAACTAGTTGTCTAACAAGTTAGTAGTGATGTGCAAAGAGCACTTGGTTTGTATACTAGGTAGAGCCAGTAACTCTAAGGAATCAAGCATAACAATTCCATCCAACAAAGTGAGGAAATAATCATCTAATGGTAGAATAGAATAGATTTTGCAGATGACATGACTCTTGTCAACAATGCCTAGACAGTAAAGAGCAGCTGAACACAAAAGCAGGGCAGAAAAATGGTTAATTGCCTGATAAGAATCATGGTTCTTCTTTTAGATGGCTTGTCTGGATAGATCATACACATGCCTTGACTGGGACCCACATGAACAAGCCCTCTCAAAGAAGAGCCAATTGTCTTGACCAGTGAGGGTACCTGTTTTTCTCCCATTTCAGCATCATATTTCTGGATCCAGTTCTCAATTTCCATCTCCACTTTGTACTTTTTCTAAAATAAATGACACAGGAAAAAAAAAACATTTACAGGCAGCTGAATATAGAAACATAACATCCACTATGCAGAGATGAAAGGAGCTGTATGTTTGAATCCCAGCAGCTAGTATGCTTGAATGTGATGCCTGCTCCTTTTGGAAAGGTTCATTGGTCCAAGATATCTGCTCTCCCATAAGAGGCCCAGAGTTGGAGAATAAAGACATCATCCACCTAAGGAATATGGAGTTTACTTGGTCTACAGTAAGTGGATGGGTTTCAGTTGCAGCACAGCAACACTATCTGGAGTATAATGAGGGGTGCATTTAAAATAAAGAAGTATTTTGGAAAGTTGGAAAATGGGATAAAAATGATTCGAGCCCAAGTATGGTGAATCTTATAAAGCTACTGACAAACAGTTTCCCTCAAACTGATGATATCTGCAATCTATGAACCACTTAGATTTTAAGGTCAGAAGATCATCTAGTCTGACCTCCTTTACATTGCAGGGCAGAGAATTTCACCCAGTTAAGCTTAACTATTAGGAAACTGGGTTTCCTATTTGACCATACCTCTTCTGCATGGATGCTATCAGAACCTGGTTTTTGGTGGGCCCCAATAACCAGCTCCTTATTTTAAGTGAAGTGGACTGGACTATGACAATTCCCAGTTGTTCGCAGATGAATTCCTCAATTCAATTAAAATATTGTGTCTTTGGAGAATAAAGCATGTAGGATGGGAAAGGTTTCAGTTGCGAGGGCTTGTGTTTTCTTTCTCCCGCTTGTCTGTCAGCATATATTGTGAGCTAAACAGTTTTTAACAAAAAACAGAGGAATGACCTACAGCTTGAATTTGAGCTGGATGACAAAGCAGGCCTAAGAATGGATGGGGATACTTGGATTTCATACTGCTTTGTAATCTTTCATTCAACACTTTGGCAATGTCCCTATAGATAAAGCCTTATTCTACCTTGGACTGTAAAATATTTGGAAAGAGTTAGAACAGACATATAGCGTAAACATCTTTAAGTAGGTGTGTTTTGCCTGCAAATTGATCTGACTATTTGGACTGAGCACAGATTTAAAAAAAAAAAAAAAAAAAAAAAAGGGTGAAGTTTTTTTTAACACTATAGATTTTTCCTGTACAATTCTTCCACTCTCCAGCAGGAACAATACCGCCAATTATGAAGCTTTGGAGATACCAGTGATCAGGAAGATGAATCAGGATTGTTTGTTTGTATAGCACCTAGCTAAGTGGAAGGTGAGGATGCTGTCTGACTGAAAGTTTCTTCTGATGGTCGCAAAATAAATTTGCCTCCCTTGCTCTTCGCAGTGCAATTTTTGCGCTATGAATTCTAATTGTTTCATTGACCTACTAGAGCACCGTGTAACCTGTGCTATATATCAAATGTGTTTTCAGAGGCAGGCTGGCACCCATTATGTACATGTCTGGTGGGATTTATAGGAAACTACAAATTAGCTCCTTTGCTGATGGGTTACTGTGAGGCTGCTTTCTAGCAATAGCATGTTAGATCACAGCTGTATGTTCAGCCGCACAGCAGGCATATTTTACCAGGGATGTCTGATAGCAGTTAAGTGGTAAAGCTTAGTAGGCAATATGAAAGACTCACAGCACACTAACAAGTCACCTTGCTTCTCTAGAACTCCCTTCCCTCCATACCTTTCTGAGAGCCAGTTCTGACTCTCGATTGTCTGTGACGAGAACATTGAGTTGTGCTCTTAGCTGATGTATATCTTGCTGTATCTTGGCACACTTTGCCTGGGAAGTTCGCAGCTCCCCTTTTTGGAGTTTCTCTGCTTCCTGTTTGGTGCGTTGGATGTGGCTTTCAGAGAACTTCTCCAGATGGAGTAGATGGCTTTTGAGATCCCTGATTGCAGCATTCTTTTTCATAATCTAAACCCAGGACAAAGAGGCATCATAAGGATCAGTAGGTTTACAAGGGGTTTACAGACCAAAACTACAGGAGAATTAAGTTACAAAGACACCAGTGTCCTAAGATAAGTAACTACATTCCAATCACAGCAAGTACACTGTATTTACACAGAACTCTGAAATCATTATTGGTGCAACTCCCAGTGACTTCAAAGGGTACAGAGTTTGGCCAACACTGAAGCTTGGTCTACACTAGATCTTACTATGGTATAAAACTTACATTGCTTAGGGGATGTAAAATAGATCACACTACTGAGAGATGTAAATTACAGTATTCTAAGCAGTGGGGTAGACAAACATAGTTACCATCTCTCATGGAGGTAGATTTATTATGCTGATGAAGCACTCTCTCCAACTCACATACAGTGCCTTCACCGGATTCACTACTACTGTATGCTTCTAGTATAGACAAGCCTTAAGTGCTTTGAAAACCACACCCTCAAGGACTCTTTTGTTGATAGTTTGGCAGAAAGCCCAAGGAGTGAATGGACATCACCATTTAACACCAGCTGAGCAGCATAGGCTAGCTGGCACAGCTGCTACTAATGCTGGACCTGATCCAAAGCTCATAGAAGTCAATGGAAAGACTATTGAATTCACTGAGCTTGGAATCAGGCATACTGTGCCTGTCCTGTGGGCAGATGGGCCCAATTTTACTGGCTGTCTAGACAAACAGACAAAAACCATGTATTTACTTGCTAGCTACTGAGCAAACTGCTAAACCACACAAAATAATCATGAGTGCATTGAATTACCAGCATGCTTGACCTGAGCTTGGAAATTAGAACTCACCCCTTGCTGCCTCAGTTTCTCTGTAGATATCCCCCAAGTGCAAAATGAGGATGATTATCTTGTTTGACCTACTGCCTTGCTAGGTGCACTTTGTCCCCAGTCATTCAGTTGGACCATTTTCAGTGAACCATGAGGGTTGTGCAGAGCCCAGTGAAGGTAATGGAGCTCTAAATGAATGCAGGCTCTTCCCACATGGATCAGATTGCAGGATTGTAGCCTTAAATTGTAAAAGCAAATAACTAGCTGCTACTGCTATACTGCTATGATCCCTATAAAATCTTCACAAAAATGTGCTAGTCCAAGCCCAAAAGCTACTCAGCCATCCTTCATTGCAATGATGGTGAAAAATCTGACTTTCGCTTAACCCAAAGATATGCTTTTCACTACAGATGAGCAGATGGATAGACTTTTGCAAAGATTTATTGACAGATTAAACTGGATGTCAGATCATTACACTAGATTAATAGATTATGCTGGATTGTAACTGTAATTAATGATTTTGGTCTAATTAAAAACAACTACACAATTGCAATTTGTATTGTATTCTTAATTAATTTTAAAATAAAGAAATTAAGGGGACTTTTTAATAAATCCCCTCTCTGAACAGTGAGACTCTTGTATGCTGCATAATGAGCATCATCATGTCAAATCTCCTGGGTGCTTAATGTTCTTCCTCGGAGATGGCTTATTTACCCTATATTTTGAGAGTAAAGCACAAAGAGAAGTGATATTGAGTGGCTGTAGGGGAGCCTGGACTACCCTGCCTTGGCAATAAATGGTGATTGTCTTGTCCAGTGTGGATTTCTGGCCTGTCTCAAGTCTGGTGCACCAAAGCACGCAGGCATGATCAAGGGAAGCTGTGAGAGTCAGGAAATGTTTTGAATAACAATGCAGATTAAGCATGGTACATGGGACCACGTCAAGAACACAGAACAAGCAAACTTGTACTGGTACTTCTGTTTCTGATAAGCAAAAAGTACACATGCAGCCATGAAACTGTCAACTACGCACATAGTTTAGGTAACATCCTGGGTAGCAGGATGTACCCCAAATAGGAATTGGGCATTTTACGTATCCTATACAATACGTAATCAATTAGTAAATATTATTAGAATGGCCAAATCTCTCTTTGCTATAAAACTGGTCCTAGTACGAACAATCGATGGGAGGAATGGGCAGGCTTGACCCACAGGTCCTGCTCAATGTAACTAAATGTAAATAGGCCCTTCACACTGGCGACCCAGTGCAGGGCGTTCCAATGCATGGGAAGAAAAGGAACCATGACCTCCTGCCTGGTACTGTAGGTAGCATACGGTGAAGTGTAAGTGAATTAGGCTTTATTATTGTATTATAGTACATTTTCTAGTAATTGCTTTTGCATTGCTTTGCACTGTATTAATTTCTTTAGAATCTATAGTATTTAAGGTTTAAATTGTACAGACATTGTTTTTAAGGCTTGTAAAACTTAAACAACTGTATTGACTGCTTAAAGCTTGCAATAAGTGGGAAAGTGGTTAAGTAGCCCTGGCATGTCCTGGTTTCCCTTGGATCTAAAATAAATTGAACCACACGACAGTGTCACGTATGTGTATGAGAGCTGTCACCTACCGACTAGAAAGAAATAAAGAACATTAGATTGTGGTTTTAAATACTCACTTTGGAGGTCTTTAGGACAGAAAGGAATGATTTGGAAACTGCTCCCAGCATTAAAAAAAATCAACATGCACATATATGCAAGAGGTATTGGAATTTTTCTCCGAGGCCTTTTCCACTCGATTTCCAAGAAACTAGCTAAAATCTAGACTCATCAATGAGTGCTTTTTTAGTGACACAAAGCAATACTAGGTTAAAATGATTAAGGTCAAGTGCAGTGGGGTGGATATTGGTGTTTGCCACAGCTCCAAAGCATGTAATAAATCAGATTATATACATATTTCAAAACAAATGCATGCATTTTACATTGCATCATGATTTATAATTGGTTTACAAGTTTTTATAACCAGTCTATGTACAGATCCAGAACTTCTAGAAAGCAACAGGGATGTGAAATCCCGATTAATCACTTAACTGGTTAAACATTATATTTAACCGGTTAACTGCTTAAACGAGGCCAGGAAGGGCCACTCCATCTGGGCTGGAGCCACCCCTCCACTCGCCGAGGTCCGGTTGGAACATCCTCACCCATGGCGTGCTGCTACAGCCAAGACAGGCCCACTGCTCTGGCCAGCATAGGCCTGCCATAGGCAGGGACTGCTTTGGCTGGGCTGATGCTTACCAGTTAATCAGGTATCCGATTAACCATTCACATCCCTAATAAGCAAAGTTGCAGCTGTAAACTTATTACACATCACTTTTCTATTTCTTTATCTATTAACTCGATGTTGTTTACAAGCCCTCTTATGAACTTATACTTTGTTTCCTTATTTCTGTTTTCATTCACTGTGGATGCATGGCCTACTAGGTAGACCAGAACTCTTATACGAAAACTGAAATGATTAAATAATTAGGGAGGAAGGAACAGTTTGTGTATATGGCAGTTGTGATGGATAGGAGGTGTGCTGGCCAGCACCTAGTGATTAAGGGGTTAAACTCATGTAATTAGCAAGATTGTTGGCAGAGAGCTAATGGGGACAGAGTGCTGAAATTGCCTGCTTTCTTCGTGTGGGAGAGTTAAACTAGGAGTTGAGACACACAAAATGATTTAAACAAGGGGTGGGCAATAATTTTTTACTGTGAGCTATTTCAGAAATTTTTTAAGTAGCCCCAGGCACTTTGGTTGGAGGGGGCAGGGCCAGAGTGCAAGGGGCGGGGCCAGGATAATTCCCTGCTTCCCTACCCACAGACCATGATTGGTCTGGCGGTGGTGGGGGAATGCATGAAGTCAGTCTTTGCCCCCACCAGAGGTTCCCCCTAGGCACCCATCTCCCTGGTAATGGGAGGAGATTTCACACACTCTCCCTTCTGCCCCCAGGCCAATCAGGGCTTGGAGGTGAGGTAGCGTGCAAAGTCTCCTCCTGCCCTGCCAGGATTGCGTGGTGCTTCTAAGCGCTGCACGCTCCTTGCACGGGAGGGGCAGGGAGGAGGAAATTTCATGTGCTGCCCCCCGCCCATAGGCCAATCAGGGCATGGGGACGGGAAATCATGCAAAGTCTCCTCCTGTCCTGCCAGGAGCATATGGTGCTTCTAAGCCCCGCACACTCCTTGCAGGGTGGGGGCAGGGTGGAGGAAACTCTGTGCGCTTCCTCTTATCCCCAGGCCCTGATTGCCTGGGGGGCAGCAGAGTGGCAGGGCCTCCACAGGCCAAATCAACTCACTTGGCAGGCCGGATCTGACCCACAGAGGCCTTTTTGCCCATCCCTGATTTAAACTCAGACAGGACTACCATGCTTCCAAGGAATTCGGAGCATAGAAGTGAACTGAGCAAGGAAGGAATCAGGAGAAATCACTTGATGGTGGCAGCTACCCTGCAAAGTCAGTAAATCTGTGACTTTGGGGAGTTTTTATAAGCAGAGCCTGTAGAGGCAAGGTATTTTTTTTTAAGGTCTCTTGCAGGCCCCCACCTTCTGCACTTGGAGTGGCAGAGTGGGGATCAGCCCTGACAGCAATGATGGACTGAGGCTATGTCGACACTACAAGATGAGGTCAAACCTATTATGGTCGATTTCTGATCACCTAATTTTGCAAAGTCAAAGTCTGAGTCCTCACTGTGGGGAAGAATTCAATATAGTCTGAAGTAGTGTATCCCAATCAGAAAACCTATAGTCAACGCCAAAAGTGATATACTGTTGGTAGTTTTGCATTCTGGGCTATACTCCTGGTGCCTGCTGGGACCAAAATTCTGTAGCCGGTGGTTATGGGTTAACATTGTCGGCATCCTATAATGAACTCATCTAGTCTCTCCCTCCTTGCACGAAACCAATGAGAAACAGTCTGTTCATGCCTTTTTTTGTCCTGGTTTGCTGTGCAGACACCATAACAGCACGAGCAAGGATTGTGGATCCAGGTTTGCAGCAAACCATTGTGACGATGAGTGCTGTGATGTGCCTAATGATGCAGTACTTCGTGAGTATATGCATGTCACTTCGCCAGGAAGAGGAGGAGGAGGAATCTCAGCTTGGCATGGAGTTGCTCCTCATGCAAGACCTGGCGCTGATGCAAGTGCAGCTGCCAGTCAATCCTGTGGACACAGTGGAACACCAGTTCTGGGGCCACGAGACAAGCACAGACTGGTATGATCACACTGTGATGCAAAGATAGGATGCTCAGCAGTGACTGCAAAACTTCTGAACGTGCAAGGTCACTTTCTTTGAACTTTGTGAATGGTCTTCCCCCACCCTGAGGCACCAGAATATCCAAACGAGACTCACTCTGACCCTGGAGAAGCATGTGGCAATAGCACTCTGGAAGCTTGCAAAGCCACACAGCTATCATTCAGCTGGGAATCAATTCAGAATGGGGAAATCTATAGTGGGGACTGTTGTCATACAAGTAGCCAAAGTGATCAATACCATTCTGTCACAGAGGGTTGTGACTCTGGGAAATGCAGATACCACTGTGGACAGTTCTGCAGTAATGAGGTTCCCTAATCGCAGTGGGCCAAAAGACGGAACATACATCCCTATCTTGGCCCCTGACCAACTTGCCGAAGAGTACATAAACCACAATGGGTACTTCTCGATGGTGCTGTAGGCACTGGTGGATCACAAGGACTGTTTCACTGACATCAATGTGGAATAGTCAGGAAAGGTGCATGAAGTGCAAATCTTTAGGAACTCCTGCCTCTTCAGAAAGATGCACACTGGAACTTTTTTCCCAGACAAGAAAATTAGAATCAGAGAGGAGGAAATACCTATTGTGATCCTTAGCCACCCAACCTACCCCTTGTTCCCATGGCTCATGAAACCATACATGGGCAGCCTGGCCCCCAACAAGGAGCAGATCAACTAGAAGCCGAGCAAGTGCAGAATGGTGGTTGAATGTACTTTTGGACATTTAAAGGGTATGTTTAGGAGTTTCCTGACTTGGCTGGACCTCAATGAAGGCAACATTCTGTTTGTGGTGCCAGCCTGTTGTGTGCTCCATAATCTTTGTGAGAGCAAAGGGGAAACTCATCTGGCAGGGTGGGGTGTTGAGGCAAGGCACACAGCCAGAGACTTTGAGCAGCTGGACACCAAGGCAATAAGGAGAGCACAGTCTGGGGCAGTTCAAATCAGAGAGGCTTTGAAGGATAGTTTTATGAATGGCCAGTTTTGAGACTCATATACATTACCCTCAACAAGTTGCCCCTGCATTCCCTATCTTTGCCTTTAATCCCCCCACCCCACCCCTGCATTACAAGCAATAAAGAGACAGAACATGTG
Source organism: Pelochelys cantorii (assembly GCA_032595735.1). Taxonomy (NCBI): domain Eukaryota; kingdom Metazoa; phylum Chordata; order Testudines; family Trionychidae; genus Pelochelys; species Pelochelys cantorii. The sequence goes on along the minus strand of CM064342.1, from coordinate 11,221,767 downwards.
TTTTTATTTAGGGAAAACATCAGGGAAATCAAAGATGCAGAAACCTAAAGAGGGAAGGGGGTCTCAAACACACAAGGGATAGCCTGGAGGGTAAGGCTGCCCTTGAGTTCCTCCCTATACCCCCATGTCCTGGGATCCCGGTAGACCTTGGGGTGGATGGGGTTCTGGAAGGAACCCTCTCTAAGTACACAGACTGGTGCTCTCCCACCTGTGGTCAGAGAGGCAAATTTGCTTTCCTTTTGCCTTGCCTGCAGCTCTTATGCTCTCCTCTCCTGGCATACAGCAATCTGGTGTCCTGGCACTCTGCCCACATCTCCTCCACGAGTATGTTCATGCACTCCATTTTCATCCTGAACATGTCCTCCCTTGTCTGTTTTTCACCATGAGATCTGTGCCAAGCGGACAGATGCTGGAGGCAGGAGGAGTATGCATCAAGTTGGCTGATGTTCCAGCTGCATTGGAAAGTTAAAAGGACACACATTACAGGAGATACATTTTGTTAAGTTTAACCCCAATCTGTTATCCTACAGTGAAAGTCTCTGTAAAGACAATGGAAATGTGTTCTGTGCAAGGCCAAATTTTTGCTTTAAAGTGGCCACTTTAGAGCAAGTATACAGAGTTCTCAGGGGAGCATCTGGACTCATGCAATTTGGAGGCAGGCAGGCACAGTAAAAGGCCAGCCAGGGCAGGAGTCAGCACACACTGGCTTTCTGGGACAGTGCTACTTTTCCAGCCCACAGAAGTCTGAAGGCAGGGAGGGGTGACAGGGCTTCCCTCTATGTCCAGATGCAGCAGACACGGCCTCTCGGGGAGAGTACAAATAGCTTCCCTTCTTTGGGAGCAGATGCTGACTAAATGTGGCCAGAAACCTAGACCTTATGCTGCAATGCTTTATGGTTTAATGATGCCAGACTACTTACTGGTAGCTTGGTGAGGGAAGGTGTCCTACTATGGAGGATGGAATAAGACTGGTTTCCCCAAAAATCTTGTGAGAAGGATCAAAGAATTCCTATGTGAGAGCTTCACGGATACGTGCAGGGAAAATTCCTGCTTCATCTTCAGTCACATTAATAAGTGGTTCTGAGCCCCCCCCCCCCCCCCACCGCTGTGTAGGCACAGAGTGCACTGCACTTCACAGCCAATTGCCTTAACTTGCTTGCATTGTGAACTCACCAGAAGTGCTCTCCCCGGAGTCAGTGCTCAACTGGGAGACATCCTGGAAGGAGGGGACTGGCTCCAGTATGATGAAAAGATCTTGGCTCTCATTGACTGCTGGCTGGCCATTCTCCTTCTCATCCTCCTCTTCTGCCACTATGCTGTCCTCGACGCTGACGCCAGGAATGTCTGCCACTTGCTCGCAGAAGTGGAATCTGTGCAGTTGTGCACCAGACTGTCTGTTTGCCTCCTTTGCCTCATGGTATGACTGCCTGAGCTCCTCAGTTTTAGATTCAGTGCTGCTAGACATCCCTGGAATATCCTTTAGCCACCAGGCAGCCTAGGATCTTCACGTAAATGTCCATGTTACATTTGCTGGTTTGAAACTTGAAGAGAATGGATTCCTCTCCGCATGCCTCAGTGAGGTCCAAGATCTCCCAGACACTCCACACTGGCACTCTTCTGCACCCCAGGGAATTGGAGCTCATGGGAGTAGAAGTATTCAAAATTATTGCAGTATTTGAATTGGCTGAAGTCATGGTCTCATGTACCATGGAGCGCTGCTTGCTCTGAGATGTGCTTGTAAAACTGGCCACCCTGGAAATTAAATTCAAATTTTTCCGAGGATTTTCCTGTCCAACTAGAGACCAGTAAAGGCGCAAATTTTGGCCAGAACACGGCACTGTGAGATGCCTCCCAGAGGCCAAGAACCATGAATTTCTCTATGCTGGGTCTACACAACTATAACTTTGAATACACAAGATCAGGAATAGCGTTATTCCTTATGAAATAACCAGCAAACATTGACTTGAGCAGGCCTTAAAGTTGACATGACATACTTGGTAGTGTGGATGCATCATTTAGAAAATCAACCTTATGCAGCTAAATTCAATCTAAACTCCTAGTGTAGGCCAGGCCTTAGATTCAGGAGATCTGAGTCCTTGTCTTGGCTCCGCTCACCAACCTATATGTGATTTAAACCTTGTTTTCCACAGCTGTAAAATGAAGAAACAATATTGCCTCAGAAGAAGGTTATGAGCTTTAGAGTTAGATCCTTGTAGGTATTTCGGGGAATGTCTTTGAGGATGTGGGCCTTAGTTCATTAATATTCATGAGGCAATGATGTACTATGATGAAGGCTATAGAAAATGCCTGTAACAAATACGTCAAACTAGAAGATTGACCTGGCATTGATCAGATCCTTAACTCAAATAAGTTTGGTTTTCTTCATTTCAGTCATTGTTCTGGAGTGGGGCAAAGGCTGAAGGGTTCAGTATGGAGGCTGCTCCAGGGAGAAAGGATTGCAGCAGCTTAGGGCCAGATAAGAAGCACCTGTCCGTGGCTGCTGCAGTTACACTGGGCACAGCTAGGGCAAAGGTGCATGTACCCCTGCTATGGGACAGGCATACAGACAGAGACACACAAACAGACAAACTCTCTGAAATATATAGTAAAACAAAAAAAGCAGTCATGTAGCACTTTAAAGACTAACAAGATGGTTTATTAGGTGATGAGCTTTTTCATCACCTAATAAACCATCTTGTTAGTCTTTAAAGTGCTACATGACTGCTTTTTTTATTTTACCAAGATCAGACTAACACGGCTACTTCTCTGTTACTTGAAATATACAGTAGACAGCTGTCCCTTTCTCTACCCCTGCTGGCCCAATGCGGTTATAGCTGTCCTGGTTCCTATCTCTGGCCCATTTGTGGGTCCTTGTAGACTTTCTGCAATATAACTGTGTCTCCTGCCAGAAACAATCAAATTACAGGCACATCCCATTGTCCTGGCACAACCAAACACATACCTTGCTTTGCATTATAAGAGGAAGTTTTATACTAAATTTGGTGGTCCTAGCTCTTACCATTTAGGAGAAGTTCTTGAACAAATGGACGGACAGACACACATTTCTAACATATACAGTAAGATAGTGAATATGGAGTCTGTATTAAAAATTGATTTTTAAAATAGAATTTTAGAATTGTTACTACTGTCACTATTTCACTATCTGTTACAGGAAATGGTGCTGGCACTTCACAGTGAAAGCTGACATTATAGCCCTGACTAGGAGAGGCTATGTGACACCCTCTTTGCCAGTGTCTGTATCATATATTCTTTAATACTTTTTAAACTCAGTAGTGGTAAACTGGGCTCCAATATGATTTGAGCTGGCCAATGAAGATGGAGAACTATGTTTGAATGCCTGAATCTAAATATGCAGGGATTCATTTTAACTGTTTTTAGAATTAGATTTACCCAGAACTGCTTGGGCCCTTAACTTAATTATTTTTTGTTTTTGGAAAATAAAATGAAAATACTTCATTTAAAGCATGCACTGGGGTGGGCGTGAGGATGAGGGGTTCAGTATGCATCAGAGCAGCTTGGGGCCAGGTGAAAAGTACCTCCTCATAGCTGCTGCAGTTCCAACAGGTACAACCTGGGGAGGGGTACATGTTCCCAGGCTGAGACAGGTCCTGATTTATGTGCCCCCTATAGTCCCCAGCCAGATTGAGGATTGCAGCAAACTCCACTTTCCCCTTGCTCCCTGACAAAGAACAACAGTCAGCAATGTTCCCATATGAATTGGGGGAGGGGGACACGACTTCAGCCCACTCTAAAGGGGGCCTGGAGGGGAAAGGGGAAAGTGGCTTGGCGCTGAGGCAGTCCCAGATGGGAGGCAAATCCCCAGCTAGCCCCTTTCACTTGCCTGGTGATTCTGTCTCTTTTCTATATGGTTTTATGAGAAGGCACATTCCATTTTCCTGGCACAATCAAACCCTTACCTTGCTTTTAGTCAGTAGTTCCCAATCTTTTTTATACTGTGGACCAGCAAACCCATTCACAAACTTTTGGCAGACTGGTAACATTTTATTTGCCTCCTTCTGCCACCGTCTCAGCCCAGTGCCGCAGCCAGCAGCAAAATCGGCCACACAGGTGGTGAGGGGGAGAGCGTGGAGCCCTGGCCAAGCCACCAACTTTTCTGGGTGGGAGCGGGAGGAGGGCTCCTGCTCCGCCTTCTCCAGCTACCGCTTCTGTCACAGTACAAAAATCAGTCTCTATGGGTGCTGGAGATAGTTGAGCCTCTGCAAACAGCCAGCTTCAGCTCTGGCAGCTGCTGTGGCCCAGCAGCCAGCACCATGGACTGGCAGTTGGGAACCGCTGCTTTAAGTTATGATAAGAGGAGGCTGTACACTGTATTTGGTGGTCTTAACTCTGTTTTGGAGAAATTCTTGAACAAAGAGATGGACATATTCTCTCAACTATATTGTAGATATAGCTATTTCTAATTCAGAATGTGTATTAAGAAATATTTTAGTGACGTCCACTTTACGAGAGGCAACAAACAGATTATATTTTATTTTACTGGCCTTTCCTACAATGACCTAGTCTCTAGTTTGAAATGTTTAGTCTTACCACCACTGTACCTCATCATTTCGACTCTGGATTGCCGTTGAAAGTTCTGCCTCTAATCCTGCAATAGTTTCACTGTTTTTCTTTTCCTGGAGGGAGATTTCTTCTATGAATTGAATCTTTTCTTGTTCTTCTAAGGGACTAGTCAGGAGTTTCTCAAATAAAAACCCCCGGAATTCTGACAGGCTTTTGAGAAACATTTCAGATGATAAATCCCTAGCATAAGCCTCATCTTTCACAGCTTGAGAAGCTAGAGGGTCAATCTGAAAGAGTCTCAGAATATTTCTTATAGAGCTTTTTACAGCTTGCTGATGCAACTGAAGACGGTGGATTTGCTCCTCAGTTCCTACAAGGTCCCCTCTTCCATCTTCCTGCTTCAGGAGACCTTCTCTTTGAAGCTGGGTAAGTAAAGCTTCCATATTGTTTGAAAGCCGCTCATGCTCCTTAAGGGTACCTATGAGCTCAGATCCCAGTATAGTGCTTAAATCACCCACAAATTCAGTAATGTGAGAGATCAAACTGATCAGTTCTATCTTAAAGATGGTCTCATCCAAAACAGATATGATCCTCTTTGTCTCAACAGTGGTAAGTTTTGAACGAGCTGGATCCAAAAGCTTTAGTGGACTTGGTTTCATCACTGACTTTTTTGGAATCTGACTGTATCCCACGGAGGGCCTGGTGTTTGATTCAGTTGCCTCATATGGCAACTGGAGCACGATAGCCACCTCTGTTGCCATATTCTCAGTCAAATACTTAAAAATTGAGTGTTCTAAGATGAAAGGGAGCAAAAATCTTCTATATGAGTATAGTCAGAGAGGACATCTTAATACACGTACATTTAGATACCCCTGCTGTTTTGCTGCATGCTCTTCTTTCACAACATTTACCTGAAAAAGAGTTTGATTTTAGCATTAGCATCATGATATAATTTGGCAAAAATTGAGAATGTAAAATTAAACGGGGTCTGTCTCTAAGTTTAAAAGCACATTCAGAAGATTGGGTCCTTATGCCTATGACAGCCCACCCTCCTGTGCTGCAGGTGAAACTAATTATAGTGGTTAGCCTCCAGTGCCTGAGACAGCTAATGAGCTGTTTGTTTCCCATGCTGAAAAGTGGAAGGAAAAGTCTCCAGTCCTTGTGAGAATAGACTGAGATGGGGTAGGGATCCCCTGGTTTGGGGGGGGAAGGGCTGGTTGCTCAGTCCCGTTAGAGGCTCCTAGGTCTCTCTGATGGTGGGTTGAACAGGGGCTGGTCTATCCGAGCAGGTGGCCAGGTTGGTACGTGTGGGGTAGGGGAGGTGCCCTGATCTTTCTGAAACATGTGCAGGTTGGGAGGGTGGCATCCAGGTCCCGCGTGGCGGGTCCGACAGCGGCCAGGAGCTCCCCCGTGTCTTTGAGGAGGCGAGAAAGGACGAAAGGGCTTCCGGGCCGGGCTCGGCTCCCAGGTCTATCGAGCGTGGGAGTAGGGGAGCAAGCTCCCCGGTCTCCCTTGGCGGGGATGGGGGCAGGAGGCTGTGGGGGGGGGGCGCGTCTCGGTTGGGGGCGGGACTCCCCGTTTACGCGAGGTCCCCGACTCGCTTCACTTGCTCACACCAACACCGCCGCCTCCGCTCCGCTCCTAGCGTGTCTCTGTTGCTAGGTTACCCCCTCGCTCACCTTTAACCCCCGACAAAGGAGGCCGGGATAGGTCCTGACTGATTTGCTCCCCCTCTATAGCCAATCGCCGCCCTCGTTCCGTAAGTTTAGCCCAGCCCCTTCCTTCTGCGTTGGAAGGCGGGGTCTTGGCAGCGCCGCCGAGCCGTCTGGCCAATCCGAAACGGCAACTTTCGCCCTTCCCTTGATGGGCAAGACCACTGTCCAATGGAAGGACAGAATGGAAGAAACCCGCATTCCCCCTTCCATGCGCCGCAGCAGAAAAAGGGCCGATTGGTGGGTCTCAGGCATGGGGCGGAGTCTTGCAGGGAGGCAGCCAATGGGCCGGGTGTGGACAGTCGGCGGCTGACTGAGGAGGGTTGTTGCAGCAGCGGCCGCGGCTCCGGCTCCGGCTCCGGCTCGGGTCTGCTGTTGGTGCGGCTGGCTGGGGTCGCGCGGGCAGCGGGGCGGAGGGCGGCGCGAAGAGTCCACGTGCAAAGTGTGCCGAGGGGGCGGGGTCGTTGCACGAGGCAGGGGTAGCCGGGGCCGGTGCGGAGTGATCGGCGGGGACGTGTCCCTCCGCCACTCCTGGGCAAAGAGTGACGCTGCACCTCCCCCCCCCCTCCCGTCCGGTCCCCCCCCCCCCCTCCCGGTGCGAGCGGGTCCCGGGGGCGTGGCTACCGTGCCTTGCCCTGGGCCGGCCGTTGTGTCTGGCCCGGCCTGTCCTCCCCGCGGCCCAGCCTCCCTGTGACTTGCCCCGGCCTTCCCCGCGCAGGGCGAGGGTCCTGTCTGGCGTCTCCCCCCCCCCCCCCCGGGATTCATACGTCAGTAGGGCTCAGCAGTGCGGGTTTAGTGTGAGGCCGCCCCCAGGGCAGGCTTCCCCTTCTCTGCCCCCCCCCTCCCGTCCGCCCCCAGGGCAGGCTTCCCCTTCTCTGCCCCCCCCCTCCCGTCCGCCCCCAGGGCAGGCTTCCCCTTCTCTGCCCCCCCCCCCGGTCCGCCCCCAGGGCAGGCTTCCCCTTCTCTGCCCCCCCCCCGGTCCGCCCCCAGGGCAGGCTTCCCCTTCTCTGCCCCCCCCCCGGTCCGCCCCCAGGGCAGGCTTCCCCTTCTCTGCCCCCCCCGGTCCGCCCCCAGGGCAGGCTTCCCCTTCTCTGCCCCCCCCCCGGTCCGCCCCCAGGGCAGGCTTCCCCTTCTCTGCCCCCCCCCCCCCGTCCGCCCCCGGGGCAGGCTTCCCCTTCTCTGCCCCCCCCCCCCGGTCCGCCCCCGGGGCAGGCTTCCCCTTCTCTGCCCCCCCCCCCCGTCCGCCCCCGGGGCAGGCTTCCCCTTCTCTGCCCCCCTCCCCCCGGTCCGCCCCCGGGGCAGGCTTCCCCTTCTCTGCCCCCCCCCCCCGTCCGCCCCCGGGGCAGGCTTCCCCTTCTCTGCCCCCCCCTCCCGTCCGCCCCCGGGGCAGGCTTCCCCTTCTCTGCCCCCCCTCCCGTCCGCCCCCGGGGCAGGCTTCCCCTTCTCTGCCCCCCCCCCGTCCGCCCCCGGGCAGGCTTCCCCTTCTCTGCCCCCCCCTCCCCGTCCGCCCCCGGGGCAGGCTTCCCCTTCTCTGCCCCCCCTCCCCCGTCCGCCCCCGGGGCAGGCTTCCCCTTCTCTGCCCCCCCCCCCCGTCCGCCCCCGGGCAGGCTTCCCCTTCTCTGCCCCCCCCCCCCGTCCGCCCCCGGGGCAGGCTTCCCCTTCTCTGCCCCCCCCCCGGTCCGCCCCCGGGCAGGCTTCCCCTTCTCTGCCCCCCCCCCCCGTCCGCCCCCGGGCAGGCTTCCCCTTCTCTGCCCCCCCCTCCCCCGTCCGCCCCCGGGGCAGGCTTCCCCTTCTCTGCCCCCCCCCCGGTCCGCCCCCGGGGCAGGCTTCCCCTTCTCTGCCCCCCCCCCCCGTCCGCCCCCGGGCAGGCTTCCCCTTCTCTGCCCCCCCCCCCCGTCCGCCCCCGGGGCAGGCTTCCCCTTCTCTGCCCCCCCCCCCCCGTCCGCCCCCGGGGCAGGCTTCCCCTTCTCTGCCCCCCCCCCCCGTCCGCCCCCGGGGCAGGCTTCCCCTTCTCTGCCCCCCCCTCCCCCGTCCGCCCCCGGGGCAGGCTTCCCCTTCTCTGCCCCCCCCTCCCCCGTCCGCCCCCGGGGCAGGCTTCCCCTTCTCTGCCCCCCCCTCCCCCGTCCGCCCCCGGGGCAGGCTTCCCCGTCTCTGCCCCCCCCTCCCCCGTCCGCCCCCGGGGCAGGCTTCCCCTTCTCTGGCCCTCTCCCCCGTCCGCCCCCGGGGCAGGCTTCCCCTTCTCTGCCCCCCTCCCCCCGTCCGCCCCCGGGGCAGGCTTCCCCTTCTCTGCCCCCCTCCCCCCGTCCGCCCCCGGGGCAGGCTTCCCCTTCTCTGCCCCACCCCCCGGTCCGCCCCCGGGGCAGGCTTCCCCTTCTCTGCCCCCCTCCCCCCGTCCGCCCCCGGGGCAGGCTTCCCCTTCTCTGCCCCCCTCCCCCCGTCCGCCCCCGGGGCAGGCTTCCCCTTCTCTGCCCCCCTCCGGTCCGCCCCCGGGGCAGGCTTCCCCTTCTCTGCCCCCCTCCCCGGTCCGCCCCCGGGGCAGGCTTCCCCTTCTCTGCCCCCCTCCCCCGTCCGCCCCCGGGGCAGGCTTCCCCTTCTCTGCCCTCCCCCCCCCCCCCCCGGTCCGCCCCCGGGGCAGGCTTCCCCTTCTCTGGCCCTCTTCCCGGTCCGCCCCCGGGGCAGGCTTCCCCTTCTCTGCCCCCCTCCCCGGTCCGCCCCCGGGGCAGGCTTCCCCTTCTCTGCCCCTCCCCCCCCCCCGGTCCGCCCCCGGGGCAGGCTTCCCCTTCTCTGGCCCTCTCCCCGGTCCACCCCCGGGGCAGGCTTCCCCTTCTCTGCCCCCCCCCCCCGTCCGCCCCCGGGGCAGGCTTCCCCTTCTCTGCCCCCCCCCCCCCGTCCGCCCCCGGGGCAGGCTTCCCCTTCTCTGCCCCCCCCCCCCGTCCTCCCCCGGGGCAGGCTTCCCCTTCTCTGCCCCCCCCCCCGTCCGCCCCCGGGGCAGGCTTCCCCTTCTCTGCCCCCCCCCCTCCGCCCCCAGGGCAGGCGATTTGAAAGAGAAACTGTAGTGCTGGGTTTGAAGCCATGTGAGCCAGTGGCGCTTCGCTTCTCTGCCTTTTGGCTAAGATCAGCCAACTGTATGCTAGGGACCTGCGCCCGCCAACTGCCTCTCTGGGGGTACCCCGCCGCCCCTCAGGCAGGGGGGAGGCGTGGCTGAGGGGTAGCAGGATGCAGAGTGATGTGGTGATGTCACCCTGTTGCCCCCCAGGAAAAATATATGTGGAGAGAGATGTGGCTTCTGCCTATTCTTTAACAACAAACATTGAGGAATGTACCCAGAACTATTTCTGTCCTAAATTAAACCATGAGTGGTGCAGCTATTGTGAGTATTGTGGTTGAGGCTAAGTTGGATCAAGTTTATTTATTTTTTTAAACGGTGAGGGGTTGGTTGTAAACTAATGTTACTAATGAATTTACTTTTCTGAACTATTCTTTGCAGACAACTTGGTAGATTCTTTTCTGTATTGAGACCCCTGGAGATGGATGTGCCTTTCTGCATATTACGTCTAGAAGATGCACCTGGTTGATGGAGAACTTTCTGAGGAATATTTTTGACCAAGTGTTCTTGAAAGGTGGACTGCAAAAGACATTATTTAAAATTCTTAGAAGAGGAACCTGAAAAGAAATATAATGGCTGTAAGCATGGATGATGATGTTCCCCTCATTCTCACTTTGGATGAAAGTGGTAGCAACACCTCAGCACTCAATGAGCTGGATCCAGAGGACTTGCCTAATGAAAGTAAGACTACTTAATGGTTTTTTTTGGAAAGCATAGTTTATTTTCAGTCACCTGCTGTAATTGTGGTTTCAGTTTTTTTCCGCTATCCACAGCAGTTCCATTGCATTCTTCTTATGGAAATCTTACACAATAATTATTCACAGTATTAGGAATAACCTCAAATACCTATTTGGAAATTGTTTGCTAAAAATTCTCATAACTCTAATGAATGTTTTGGGTGGTGAAGGAGTAGATGACTTGATCCTTTATATGAGTCTGTATCATGCAACCTTTGATACTCTCAGGTAATAAATTGAGGAGTTTTTGCCCCTAAATTGAAGTTCCTTTTTTCCATATCTGTGCTCCAAGCCATGTGTTTTCTCATGTGATGCTATTGGACCAGGCTAACACACAGTATTTGCAGTCATGTCATCTGATGTTTTTCCTAGAACATAAACTTGTCTGTCTGTAGCTGCTGTATTTATTTTTTACTCTTTTGGTTCTAGTCAAGAAATGGATCCCTTCTGTGAATCTTGCTTCATTCCTGCTCTGCACAGTCTGTCAATCTTAAATTTACTTCCCTGGTAATTGAGATTTTTTTTTTTATGTGGGAAGAAGGGCTAGTATTTGTGATGTGTATTTTTTAAATAGAAACGAGATAATGCTACCTTTGCCTATTTGCTTGTTTGTAGCTCTTCCTGAGACTGTGCTTCTTGAGCTCATATTCTGGTACTTAGATGAGACCAAAATAAAGAAAAATTATTTTACTGAAAATAGATCAAATAAACAGGACTACTCAACATGCGGCCCGCGGTCCATTTGTTTGCGGCTTGTGGTGCAGTTTGGGTTTACATGCATGGCCCACAGATGGGATCCTTTGAACATGACCTTAACTGGGAATACACTCCACAACAGCAAGGCATTTCCCAGGCGGGGTGAGCACTGAAAGACATGAGCGGACAAGCTGGTTGGAACAGATGGGGGTACAGGGTGATGGCATTTCTAGCTCCCCGGGAGGAGGTGCTGGGAGCACCGGGACATCGTAGGAAATGCTGACTGCTTAGCCTTGTGGGCAGAGCCTGAGAGATGCTGACTGGCTCACACTGGCCACATTTAGGTCCAGCACCACAGCTTAAGGTTTAATCTTTTTATTCATGACCGTCAGTGTGAAAGAAGCTATTGGCGCATATTTGCATGTATATGCAACCCCACGTAAGTTTCAGCACTCAGCATGTGCTGTGAGCATCATTGTGGCCCCAGGGGCCACAAAGTTGAGTAGACCTGAATTAACCTATAATTTACTTTAAAAATAACCATGCATGCTCCGTTCTTGCTATTGGTAGTATGTGCATGAGCTTCTGTATCTGTGCAGACACCTATGAAGTCAGCTGGACTCTGCACAGCTTGATTGCTGAATCTGCACACTGTACAAGGATGGGCAAATACTGGCCCACAGGCTGGAAGATGGTTCCCCAGGGCAGGATCCTGGCAGGCCATCACTGCTACATTTAACTGTGCTTCCACAGGTATGGGTGATTGCTTTTTCGACGTTCTTTTGCTGAGTAGACGCTCTGTTTCAGAAGTTTTTTTTGGAGGATCTCTTCCGGCCTCATGCTACGTCCTGCTTCATGGGAATGGAGATCCATGGCCAATGGGAGCTGCTGCAATGTGCTTTTTCGAAAGATAGCATCGATGCTGAATAGATGCTCTCTTGCATTTAAGCTGTGATTACTATGGACGGAGTGGCCACCAGGACACCTGTGCCTTTTCTTCTTTCCTCTTCTTACAAAAGGACTCCCTCTTCCCCGTCCACACATGCCCTTTTCTGAAAGAGCTCTTTAAGGAAGAAGCCTTTTTCCAATAGGAAGAAGTTGACCAATATCAGAAAAACCCCTCTATTCCAATTTTTTTCGAAAACACAATTGCAATGTGGACGCAAGTGAAGTTTTTAATCTAAGATGTGGGAGTATCATGGATTTATATAGAGGCAATAAGATATTCATTGTCTTATTCGCTATTCCTTTTTAATGATTCCAAACATTCAGTTTGCTATTTTGACTGCTGCTGCACGTGGTATGGATGTCTTCCACAAACTATCCACAGTGACACCAAGATCTCTCTTGAGTGGTAACAGCTAAATTAATCCCCATTAGATTATACATAGTCGGGTTTATGTTTTCTAGTATGCATTACTTTGCATTTATCAACATTAAACTTCATCTGTTGTGTGAGATCCTTTGGAAGCTCTTCAGTCTCCTTTAGACTTAACTGTTTTGAGTTGTTTAGTATTGGCAAATCTTTTGCCACCTCAGTGTGTATCCCTCTCTCCAAACCATTTATGAATATATTGAATAAGATTTTTCCTAGTATGAACTAGAGCTGTGGAAGATTAACCATAACTGGTAAGCATTACCTGTTTAGGTAACTGGTAACCAGTGGGGCCAGGAGCATCTCCCCATCTGCAGTGGGCAGTGAGCTGTGCCAGTTCCCAAGGGGGCCAACCACTGACAGGGGCTGCTGTCTTCCAGAGCAGCCTCTCCCAGCAGGGAGCCTGAGCCCACTGCATGGGCGCTACTCCTGCTGGATTGATACCCCGCTTTAGTCAGTTAATCAGTTAACATTTAAACGGGTTAACTGGGAGTTTACATCTCTAGTATGGACCTGTGGAGGAAACCACTAGTTACCTCTCACCATTGTGAAAACTGACCATTTATTGCTACCTTTAGCTTCCTGTCCTAACCGGTTATCAGTCCTTGAGAGGGCCTTCCCTCTCAAGAGCCTTTGAGGGACCTTGTCAAAGACTTCTTGCAAATCTAAGTACACTATATATCTATTGGATCCCCCTTGTCCACATGCCTGTTGACCTCAAAGAATTCTGTTAAATTTAATGAGTCATGTTCTGCCTTTACAGAAACCCACGTTAACCTTTCCCCAACAAAGTATGTTTATCTATTAGGGATGTAAGCAAATAGTTGAGTATTCGACTACTCACATTTCTCCCTCCGCCCCTTGATGCCCCTGTATGAAGGGCAGACGGGGGAGCGGGAGCCGGCTTAAAAGCCAGTCCCCTCTCCCTGCAGTACAGTCTCCATGGTGCTGCTTGCCCTCTTTCCCCCCATTCCCTCACTTCTGCCTCACAGGGGACGCTGCTGCGAGCTACAACTGCCAGGATCACCTCTAGAAACTTTTTAAAAAACTGGCATCACGTTAGTTATCCTCCAGTCACTTGATACAGAAGATGATTTAAAGGGTCGGTTACAAGCCATGGTTAGTAGTTTTGCAATTTTCACAGTTGAGTTCTTTCAGAACTCTTGGTAATACCATCTGTTCCTGATGACTTATTACTGTTTATCAGTTTGTTCCAAAATCTCCACGCATGATACCTCAATCTGGGACAGTTCCTCAGATTGTCCCCTAAAAAAGTTTCAGGTTTGGGATTCTCCCTCACATCCTCAGCTGTGAAGATTTATTTTGTTGTCTGGATAGGATATCATCAAAGTTTAATCAGTTTTCCCAAATCATGTTATAGTTCTGATCTGTCCTACAGTTGTATCATTATTCAAGTACAACACAGAACCATAGTTTATCTCTTTTGGCCCCTGGCTTAACTCTCTGACATGTTGACAACTGGTCCTTCAGATTTGGGGGTGGGATGGGGGAGTTGGCGATGGTGATAGTCTGTAAAAGCTAGGCTACAATATTGGTAAATAGCTCTGTGCCAGTCTTCTCAGAATCATAATACCCGTGTATGTCATAATTTTTACTTAGTATGTTTCCTAAAATTGTAGCAGGAGTGATGGGCGGATGGGACTTTCTTGCATGCTGTTATGGAGTTACAATTTTCTTTAAATTACATGAAAATGAGAAGATGGAAGTCGACTCTCTGTTTAAAATAAGAATTTAAAGACAACTTGTCCCCTGGCTTTATTTTTCAAAACACTGAATAGAGGAAAACACTTCAGTGAGGAGGAGTACATAACAGGCTTACAATGACTGAGATTAATGAAGGCTGGATTTTGTATTGTGCTGCAGTATTGTGTCTTCCAGGGCGTGCACTCTTTGCAAAGCTGACTAGAATTTTGCTAATAATGGAGGGAATAGTGTGGTTTTCCCACAGTGCAGGCAGCTGTCTGAACAAAAAGAATTGAGGCTTGATAGAAGTTTTTCAAAACTGCAGCAGTTGAAGGAGACAGAGAAAGGAAGAGCTGTCATCGCTTGAGTCTGTTTCATAAAGAAATTGTTGCCCTTCTATTGTGCATCTTATTTGAGGATCTCAAAACCTTCATTAAGTTTCACAGCTTTCTCATGAGTTAAATGAGCATTATCATCTTTTTACTGGTGGTGGTGGTGGTGGTGGTGGTGGGAGGGAATGAAATGAAGGAATTCGGTGACCTTACCCAAGGTCAAATGGTGAGTCTCACCAACAGTAGTGGAAAAAATAGCCCAGAAGTTGGTCAAGCACCATGCTTCTGTGGGCAGAGGGTGTGGGGTCTGGGATAGCAGGTGGGATGTAAAAGAGAGCTTGGGATAGAGGACTGGCATGCAGGAGGTGATGTCGGGTCTTGGAGGGAGTGCGGTATGATCTGGGGTAGAAGAATGGGGTTCAGGGTCTGGGAGGGGGTATGAATGCAGGAGTAGATTCTGACCTGGGGAGAAGTGTATAAGGAAGTGCAGGATCTGGGAGGGAGTTGTGACCTAGAAGAGAGGGGGTTCCAAGGCAGCAGCGGGCGGGAGGGGGGAGGGTAGGGTTAGGGTTAGGGGCAGGGGCGGGATGTTGTAAGGAAGGCTGCCACAAAGCAGCCTCTGTCTGTGGTGGGCTTGGGATTGCCGTAGAGGCTGCTCAGCAGCAGCAGCGTCTGTCCTTGGCGGGGTTGAGGAGGTTCTGAGCTCCCTACAGACAGGCTGCTGCCACCCAGCGTTGCTGCCATTGTAGCAGAGGCAGCAGTGCTGGGAGGCAGGTGGGAGCCAGTCTGTGCAGGGAATTGGTTTTTAAACTGGCTCCTGCCTGCCACCCTGTAGTGTGATGGGGGATGCTTAGGAGTGGGACTGGGAGCACAGTACAGTGGCTGCCAGCCCCACTGCCTGGGACTATTGAATAATCATGTAACTGCTAAAGTTTCATGAGGTTACATGACTATTCAGTTGCACGCTATCTAACATTGCTAGCTCAAAGCATTGGGCTAGAATCTAGTCAAGGGATAGATGACTGTGTTTTGCTGAAATACACATTCAGTATATGACTACCCACTTGCTGTCTCCTATAATCAGGATAAAGCTCGAAGGAACCCAGATTTCTTTATATAAATTCTGGTTCAAGAACATATTTGTATCAGCAGTGAAATAAAAAAGGGCTCTCTCCTCATACTTATCTGGACTCGATTTGAAAGTAAATCAATATTAAAAGTTGACACTTTTTGTGTGTGTGTGTGTGTGTGAGATTTAGAAACTCTACCACAAAATAAAGGTACCAATCCTTCACATGGCAATGAGAGATTTAGAAGGTGACATTGCATATTCAGACACAGATTATATGGGAAGTGATGACTGTAACTAAAGTAATGGAGGGGAGAAAGTGGGGGCAGAGAAGGAGTTTGCATTTGACCTGATAATTCATGGAATCTTTGACAGCAGAGCCTTAAAATCGTCCTAGATTGTCTGGTCAACTTCCTACATACCATGCAGTATATCTTCTTACATCAGGCCTTCCTCTGTCACTGATCTCCTTTTTAAATAGTTCTAGTAGTAGTGCTATAGCTACTTCATTTGGAGATAAATCATGGTAAGAGCTCAGGAGTGTCAACCTCAATTCTGTCAGATAATCCTTTTTTTGGCCTAGGTTAGGTCACTTAATCCTTCTGTGCTTCAGTTTTTTATCTGTAAAATGTGTATTATACCTAACTCAGTGGGGCAGAGAAGTTAAATTACTGTTTGGTGAAGGACTTCTATTTTGTAGTGCTGCATAGAAATGATCTACTTGCATTTCTCCTCTCCCCCGCCCCGCCCCAGGATGAGCCAGTTACTCTGGGGGTGGCTGAGCCTCAGCTCCATTCTCTACCCATCCCACGTGCCGGGCTGGCACTGCTTTCCCAGAAGCCTCACTCATGCATGGCAGGAGGAAGTGGCCAGGGCTGTCCGGTGCTGGACCAGGAGCAGAGGACTGAAGCCCAGGCAGGCAGAATGCAGCAGCCAGGCAAACTTGCCCTCCTATGCTGGGCTCAGGGAGATGTAGGCTCGCTGCATTGCTTGAGCTGGCGGTACTCCAGGGGTGGATCTCCTCTGATGAGCTGGGCAGATGTCACCATCGCTGCTTCTTAGAGCTCTGGGCCGGTGGCAGTCAGGGCTCCGTATGGGTTGGACAGGTGGGGGGGGGGGAGGGGGCAGAACCTGTGGCCAGGTGCTCGGAGAGCCTGGCCATGCCCTGCGGGCACCTGGGAGAAGGCTCCAGCAGCTGAGCTGGTGTGGCTGGACTCACTGCTTGGCTGGAGCAAGCCCAGGCTAAGCGCTGCACACCAGCAGCCCCCTGGGCTTGAGGGCAGGGATTGGAATTCACCCATCGCTGGGGCTTTGTCCAAGGAAAGTGCTGTGTGGCTCTGCCTGGATACACTGCAACCCGAAGGGGCAGAAGAGGGAGAGCGGCCGAGGGCTGAGGAAGGCTCACGCAGTCCAGCCTCCACTGTTGGCCTTCCCTGGCCCTGTGATTCCTGGTCGAACTCTGCCTGTCTCCTATCCAGCCTAAGTGGTACCAGGTAACACTACCTGGTGCATCGGGCAGCCAGTGTACAGCCTTCACCAGGGGAAGACCTTGCCCCAAAATGGCTTTGCTCTGTGGGGCTGGAGGCATGAATAGGCAGGTCAAGCGACCCTCTGCCAACCCAACACTGCCTTCTCAGAGCCTGGCCAGTCTGCCTGGGGTTGCTGCGGCCCTTCAACTTCTGGCTCCAGAATGTGTGCAGCAGGCAGGCACTTGCCAAGGTTCCCCCAAGCTACCAGAGACCAGATGGGAAGGCAGGAGAGGTGGTGGTTAAATGAGATGTTGTAGGAAGCTGCATCCCAAATGAAACTCACCTGTGGGCTGCCTCTTGCCAGACTTGTCTAGTGCATTTTGCTGCTTTCTGGGCAGGATTTAGACAGGGGCTGCTGGACCTGGTGTGAGCTGGGACTGAGCAAGCCCAGCTTAGGGCCAACTTGCGCTGGGTCCAGGAGCTACCCCTGCTGTAGCTCTGTGGTTTAAATATAGTAAGAGCCGGACTGCCTGTGTGCCTGACTCTTTAAACTATTTAAACTGCAGAGCGGCAGCAGGGGGGTAGCTCCTGGAGGCTTCCAAACCTATTGACTACACAATTAGCTGGTTACTTGTTTCTTAACATCCCTAGTGCTGCAGTATTTTTTTGTTCTGTTACATTTGTTTAGGGATGGGATTTTTCAAAAGCACATAATGGCAGTTTGGTGCCTAATTTGCATTGACTTTCAATAGGTGGTACCAAACTGGTGAACTCCTGAACTCACAACAATACAGTCTAAACATCTTCTGTTTGTGTTTCTGTAATGTATCTAACCCAGATAACTTATGGACACTTTTTAAGGAGAGCAAGTTGCCTCTAAAGGAAAGTTGTCTTTTGTGTGGCTCTAAGACAGTATCTCTCAACCTCGGAATCCTGGCCCCTAGCGGAGGCCACAGAATGGGATAAGAAGTTTGCAAACAGGGCTGGCATTACAGTAAGAAGCAGGGTAAAAGCTGGGTGCCCACAAAGCTAAAACTTACATTCTTCAGCCCTAGGTGCGGGGGAGGGGAAGCGTGTTCCCTGTAAGTAGTGCATGTGGGTGGCCACCCAGAGGAGATTTAAATGCCACCCAACTAATTAACAGAGCGCCCACAGATGTTCATGGCTGGCAGCACGTTTCTACTGGTGGTGCACATCCATACAGGCGTGGGTACACAAAATTAATTTTTTCCATCCGTCTGCAGAATGAGAGGGAACATTGTGTGGAAGTCACAGCTTTTTCAAATACAGGGGTTGCCTGTACAAAGTTGAGACACACTGCTTTCAGACATGGAAATTACAACAAAAGAAATTAGCACATGAAAAATCTAAGTACTGATTTCTCAGCGCTGTTCCCCTTTCCCTGTGATTGATGTGATGTGCTCTATAAACTCAGATAACAACTAGAATGGTTGCTTTCCAACATGAATTCCATTCAGGAGCTGGAGTGTGTCCTCTAATACTGGAGAATGCAGTTGTGTGCTATACTCCTAACACATTACCCTCTTGTGTGTCTGTTTTAGTGAGACAGCAATTCTTTGAGTATGGTTTAGTAATTCTGCATAATTGCTACAGTAAGAGGGAGCAATAGTGTTGATCTCTTAAATATGGACCTCTCTTGAATTTACTGTGGTGGTCACACTTTACAAAGGCATCCGTGGCAAAAGAATTTTAATGTATGAGCAGAGTGCATGGTAGACAACAGAAGAGTATCTCTGAACTAAACCAAGTACTGTGAAGGTTTGTCTTGCAGTTAGCAGGAACTCATTGTGTCTGCCTTGCTTTTTCAATTTGGCTGGGGGGGAGGGTGTTAATCTGTATTAATATGTAGATTGTACCTTTCACAGTAGGGCTCTGTTGGGAGAGAACAGCTGCACTGTTGAATAGAATATATTTTTCATATATTGTCTGCCCCATATACTCTTTAATGGTCAATTCCCCCTCCCCCCCCCAAAAAAAAAAAACCACACAACATGTACAGTCCTACATGTACATCCTACACTTGTGCAGAATAAGATCACTTAACTGTAGGTTATGAAGGGTTCATTATTCTAAAGTGAAAAACCTCTTCTCCTCTCCACACCCCAAAACTATAAACACATATCGAGTTTTATACACACAACAAGTGATTAAAGTATGAGAAATGGAAGTTGCTTCCAGATTCTTCAATTATCTGTCCTTTCGTGTAGAAGTTGAAAATGACCTTGACTCTTTGAGATCCATTTGCATGTTCCCTCAGCACGTCTTCACTCTGCATGATAGAACAGAAAAACAGGGTATTTCCTTCCTAGGCTAATGGCTTATGTTGAGAGATGTGTAGAGTGATATTAGAGGTTTCCAGTGTTTGAACAGGTGGTCCGAGAACTATAAAAGATTTTAAAGAGCTAGAAAACATTCAGAGTATGATTCTGAAATGACAACAGTAAACCCAACAACAGTTGGAAACAAATAGTTATTAGCTTTCATGTCTTCCCAGGGAAGACATCAGTTGGTTTTGTTTTTGTAATTTTTATGATTCCTGTGGATTTTTAGGGCATTGCAGAAGCAGGATATTTGGTGTGGCCAGGTTTGCTTACTAGCAGATTAAAATGGACAAAAGCAGAGCATGCTGAGTTAACTCATCATAACCAATATGATAGTCCTCAGAACTTCCTTTGTCCTTGGTGTCTTCATCAAGGGATCCTGCCTGCTGCAGTCAGCCCCCCTGTGTTGAAATCTCATTTTATCTATCTGATTGCTTTAAGAAGCACAGTCTAAAATAAACAGCAGCATCTGCGCAGTGGTTAGAGTTGTTGTTGATTGCCATTTTCTTATTGCCTCGAGGGTTCTAAGCTCACATTCACCAGGAGTAGAATTTATGAGCCAGAACACTACATTTCTGATCCTTTAAACTGGCAAGTGAAATGAGCTTGACGGTCTCTATTGCGTTCTGACAGGCTCTGGTTTTAGATTCGCATCTTCCAAGTGTTTCCATGTGTTTGTAGCATGATTGTGCACAATATACTGTATTATTGGATGAACACTTCCCTTTTTTTGTGTGGGTAGTTCTTTAGGTGCAACTTTGGGAACTGTGGAGTGGCTCTGGGATTCTGTCTGTGCCCTACAGAGCATTTGAATGGAAAGCTCAGGCTACCATGAACTGTATAGGAGACACGGGAACTCTCATTTTGGGGAAAAAATAAAATGCATCTGGTTCAACAAACCAAGTTGCTCTTCATTGATGGTAGAAGACTTTCATGGTGGTGTTCCAAACCCAAGATCAAATCAGAATTTTAAGTGACTTGTGTCAATATCATTGGAGGCAAAAACCACTGCATACTATATGTGAGTTATGCTGAGCTGGTGAAATATTCATAACAGTGCTTTCATTCTTGCATTGACGGAAATAAAAAATTATGTAACACTTCAGTACAAACAGAAATTAGGTACTCAGATGCCATGATAGGCAGCTTAGACATATAAACAAAACTAGCCCCAGATGCATGGTGCTGCTGTTTTCTATAAATCATAATCCAGTAATCTCGGGTATCCTCTGTGAATGTATATGAGAACAAAATACAGTTTGTGGAGCCAGCCTCAGAACCTTTGAAAAAGCTACATATAGGAAGATAATCCATTAAATTCATTGCATGGAATACATACATCCTTCTGTGCATTGGGCTAAGTGAGGATGATGCCAATACAATTGGGGGGTGATCATACAATTCCATATGTAGGAGCAATGAAAAATCCCCACACCCCAGGTATTTTAATGAGTTTGGCCTCATCAAATTTCTAAATGCAGATTATATTGCTGTTTAATGATAACGGGACATGTAAGGAAGTAGAGAGAAACATTATCTCCTCCAGAGCTAATCCTTTCCAATCCATCATCTGCAGTCATTGTGCTCCAGAAGGCATAGGAGTACATCAGAAATAGTATAACTGTGGGGAGGGGGAATTCCTCAGCAGAAAAATAGTGCATCTGAGTAGAATGGCACTTCCTTCAATGACCTTGCAACCATGTTTGAGGGTATTAGTCTCTGGTACTTTCTTGAATAGTGACTGAATTAGTGAGTCAGTCTAATCTTGCTTGCCTTATTTATCTAAGTGGTCCCATTGATGTCAGTGGGATACCTGCCTGGATGAGGTGAGCAGCATTTAGCCCCCTCAAAATACATGTATCTTGAGGAAGGCCAATCAAGGCCCAAATACTATCCTGTTTGCTTAATGCTCCTACACGGTGAAACAGCTAAACCAGGTTGACTATTTTATTTGTCATCTGTAAGTCATTACTGAAACTTGAAAATACGCCTTTGTATTGTAATCACACCTCTATTAATGCATGGGAGGGGCAGAGGCTCCTAAGTGTGATGGCCATTCCAGAACAACTGGAAATGTGAGGATAATTACTGCAAACTTGCTGGATGTTACAGGCTACATTGCTTTGTTTTTTGACTCTGCTTTGCAATCTGCATTCTGCTTTTATTGAAGTCTGGCCATTCATGGAGAGTTGGGCAACTCAGTAGGTGGGTGTGCAACATACTGTGCTAAACACATATATACACACACACAACTTGCTAAGCAGGGTGTTACTAGACAGCATAGGCCTGTGCATGGGGTGTGCCGGGTGTGCCCCGGCACACCCTAATGTCTCCAGCCAGCTAGCGGCTGCTGGAGGAGGAGAGGGATTTGTGACAGGGCGCTGCAGCCCCTCGCTTTAAATTCCCCACAGCCATCTGTGGGACACTGTGGGGCAGAGAGAGCGCATGCGTGGTGTGCTCAAATGCCGTGCAACAGGTGAGAGGGGAGACGCCCGGGCATGGTGTGAGTGGGAGGGGGGGACAGGGTTATGCTGGGAGAAGAGAGGGTAAGGGCAGTCGGGGTTAGAGGGGGGAGGGGGAGGTGCTGGGAGAAGGCTTGAAAGAAGGGGTGGGCATGAGGAAGGCAGGGATGGAGCAAGGCATGTGTGAGGGCACAGGGGCATGAGGGGAATGGGGGCAGAGAGTGGTGAGGGGGTGGGCATCAGGGGAAAAAGGGGGCAGGGGCAGTGAGGGAAGGGGGAGGCACCAGGAGGGTGCAGGTGCCAGGGGATTCTGGGGTGAAGCAGAAGGGCAGACACCTGCGGGGAGGGACCAGCACCAGAGAAGAAAGGCAGGGCAGGTGTGCAGAGGGAGGTGTTAGGAGAGGGGATGAGGAGGGGTAGCTCACATGATCAGAGTGGGGCTACTGGAGGAGTGGGCACGGGGGGAGAGAAGGGCTGGTGGAGGGTGGCAGGTATCAGGAACACTGTGGGCAGTGAGAAGGGCAGGAGTCAGGACAGCAGACAGGGCCGGGCTGAGCCCTTCTGGCACCCCGGGCAGACAGTTTAATTGCGGCCCGGGTTGGAGGAGGGCGCATGCGCCCCGGGTTAGGTTGAGCCTGGCCATGCAGGGTTCCGCGGCCACAGGGGGAAGGGTGCTGCTGGCTGGCACTGCGGGGGTTAACGCAGCCCCCACCCTGGGCGGGAGCTGCTGCAGCCTGCGATCTGGGAGCCGGGCGTACGGCGCCTGATGGCAGCTATAAGGGTCGCTGCGCACCCCTTACAGCTCCCATCAGGCGCCCCCCCCCCCCATAGGTTGGCACTCTGGGCAGCTGCCCAGCTAGCCCATGCCTTAATCCAGCCCTGACAGCAGAGGAGGGTGAGGGGTTGGGGGGCAGTAGGCACCAGGGGAGCTGATGGAGCAAAGGGAGGAGACATGGCAGCAGAGGGAAAAGGTAGAGGTTTATGAGAGATTTATTAATAACTTGGGTGCCACAGTGACACATCCAAACAAGCCAGATGAACTCAGTACTGGTGCACAACACAAAATTCATTCTGCTCATGGGAGGAAACTCTTAGAGGGAACACTTCCCCCAGCCTCTCCGCCCCCGAGTTAATGTCACATACGTTGGGGTAATGCAATTGCAGGATGGTTGCATGAGGGGGATGGGGGGGGCAAACTAATCCCTATTGGTAGGAGGATGGTGGGGAAAAGTCCTTGGGGGGGGGGGGAGAGGGTCACATGACACCTTTTACTTCTGGTCATGTGTCCATCTTGCCTGGAGAGTGTTACCTCCAGAGGCGTGGCTAATGGGGGTCAGAGGCATGGTTAACAGGGGTCAGAGGTGTGGCTAATGGGGGTCAAAGTCCATTTTAAAAAAATTCTTTGGGTGCACACCCTAATGAAATGTGCTGCGCACACCTATGCTAGAGAGGAAATGACTGACCAAGCAAAATACGTTTTCTTAAACTTGAGAGAGGTGTCAAGGCTTTTCTTTATCCCCAGCAGTTACAATGGGCCAATTTCTTTAAGCTGGATACATTTATGAGCCAAATCAGTAAGGAGAAGGAAATTTAAACAAACTTGAATGATATTAGGAATTGTCTAAATACATTTTACTAGATGCCCAAAAAGCTGCAATTGAGAGAAGGCTACCCAGGTTAAAAAAACAAACCTGTCTTCGGGGAAAGCAAAACCACTAACAAAACAAATGGCGGGGAAAGGGAAAATTGGTAGCAATTAATGTAAACTAGGAAGTGTCAGTGTTCTGTAAACTCTTCTGAGCTAGATTTGTGGGAAACTGAGTTAATGTATTCATTAGTTACGTTGATTTACATATTCAGCTATTCAGACAGACATTTTTAAATAAGGTCAGGTAACTTGCATCCAAACATTTTTAAAAGAAGGGGTGAGATGCTGTTGGGAATGTTAATGCTGCTGTTTTGGGATGGATGTTTTTCCCCCTCCACTTGCCCTTAGATCACAGGTGAGAGCACAGAGAACTGGAACAAAGCTAATGCTGTGCCCATATTTTAAGAGTAAATGGAGATGGCCTGGGTGGTATGTGGTTTTGTTTGTTTGGCTTTGGCTTTGATCGCAGGCAAAATAATGGAATGGCTGATACAGGACGACTTTATTAATGCCAGCCAATTTGGGCTTATGGGAAGGTCATACATGTAGAACAATGAATGTACTTACAGGATTGTGTACTCTGTCCTTGGAAGCAGTTATCCTAGAAAAATACATGGGACATACATGGCAGATAATCAGGTGAATACAAACTCCAAGTGTGATGCTGTGGCCAAAGAGGCGAATGTGCTCCTCAGATGCTCAAACTCAGTGCTCACCTGTTCGTGTTGCCTCTGTATTTGGCATTGGTGTGACTGCTGCTGGTATCCATTGTCCAATTCTGTTAATGCTTCAAGGATGTTGAAACATTTAAGAAGGTTCAAAGAGCCATGATGACCTCTAAAGGACTAGAAAACATGTCATAACAAAAGACTGAACTCCTGGATAGGTACTGTATGGGGTTATTAATAGTTAACCGGTTAACTGATACGGAGCTGTGCCAGCCCTGTGGCAGGGCGCTGCTCTAGTCCAGCTGCAGAAAGCAGGGATGGGCCAGCTCCACCGCCTGTCCTCATGTTTGATCAGTTAGCTGTTTAAACTTCACATTTACTGGTTGACCAATTAAATGGGATTTAAAATCCCTACTATTGGATGACTTGGTCAGTCTGTAAGTATCTACACTGGGGAAAAGAAATTTGGGCAATTTACACTATTGACTTGTTATACTTTTTGTAGAGGAAAAGCCCTCTATTACCAATTTCAGACTAGAAATACTGTGGAAAATTAACAATGAAGGCAAATAATCATAAGAATGACTTAAGAGTTGTGGCGGATTCTCCATCACTAGCAATTTTTACATTAAGATTGAACATTTATTTAAATGTTAGGGTTTAGCAACTGTGGATATAGTGCTTGAAGCAGAAATTAATTCTGTGAAGTCCTATCTTCTGAGTCATGTAAGAGGTCTGACTAGATATTTTTTTTTATAAAAAAGATATCTAAAAAAAATATAGATCTGGCAATTGAGAGCACACTTTTAGGGCTATGTCTAGACTACGGGGAAGATTCAAAAGAGGTTATGCAAATTTCACGGAGCTTTCAAAAGTGAGAATAGTCTAGACATGGATTTTTTTCGGCAACCCCCCTCCCTTTTTCGAAAAGCCTGATAAACCTCATTTTTCGAATCTTCCCCGTAGTCTAGACGAGCCCTTAATGACAGTATCTTTACTCCCTATTAAATCTTATTGGAACTGCATAACAGTAGCTCCTCCTTATTTTCCTTCCTCAGCAGTTAAGTGAACCCAGAAGTCAGGAATTCTCCATATCCCCTTGTATACAGCCTCTTGGGATATTTAGCAATTTTTCTTGCACAGTTCAGCCAGAGCAAAGAAGGAAGAAGAGGTGATAATTGCAGTATTCCAAAAATATTGGCATATTAGAACACATTTTTAATTATAATTAAGGGTATATAGTTCATAAACTTCAGTTTTGGTAGCAGAGAGAATTTAATCCAGTTCTGGTGAGTTGAGTTTTTACCGATTGATGCAGTTTTCCCCAATAAAGTTTCTAATTTCGGATTCTTTTCCTCTTTTTTTTTTTTTTTTTTTTCATATGTCAGTACCACATTCCTCTTCTTAATTCTGGCTTGAGATGCTTGACTCTGATTTCGTCTTAAGAAATAGTCAATGTTGGTATCTGGAAGCATTACATTAGAAGTGGGCAACACAACTTGAGAGACTGACATTTGTTTTAACCTACTATATTAAACACATTCAGTAGTTGCGGAATTCAGATATTGTCTTTCTGGATTCCTTTCTGACATGCCTATAAACTTTCATGCTTTCTTTGATTGACCCTTTCACATTTGCACCATTAGAGGGAAAGCTTGTCTTTCTCCTGCTGAATATGGTAGGATAGTTGTGTATTTGTTTGTTTTAGTGATCTTGAAAACATGTATCTTTCAACTTAAGAATTTTTTTTCTTGGAAATGAATTTCACATGGCTTTGCCGACCCTGCTTTCATCTCGGGATAAAATTGATCAGTTACATATCTGATAATCACATCATAAATATATACATAATTAAATCCCAGTACTAGGATTACATAAGCATGCTACCAGAAAAAAAGTATTGACAAAATGCCCATATACATTAGTCTCAAAGTGATTTTCTTTTTACTGTGATTTCAGGGTTCTCCTTCTTGCAAGATGAATTTTGATATGTAAATGTCAATTTTTTTTATTTTAAATATATGCAAAAGGGATCTAGTTTGCATCTTTTGAGTCCCAACATGTAGAAATAAGCAAGGCTATGTATTTTTTTTTAAGTCAATCTCCTGAATTAAAACAATATCTGACTTCTTTTTGCATTGCTCTAGTTGATAGAATAGGTACTCTGTTATAAGATGTTGAAATGTAAGAGTAGTGAAATCTGTCCCTGCTTAAAACTCTCCTTTGTGATGTTGCATCCAGAAAGCTTCTGTATGGGAATTGAATGCCTCGCTGAAAAAGGTACTATGGAAAGAGTTTGTGACACTTCTTGGTGTGGCTCTGTGAAGGCAACACAGATGGAGAGCAAGAACTACTGATAAATAACCTGTCTTTTTTTTTTTTTTTTTTTTTTTTTTAAGCTGGTTGCAAATTTCATAAACTGAAGAATTGTCTTCATTGGGGATGTCAGCAACATGATTAACTAAGTCTGTATCAGGCACGGGAAGGGGAGAGGTGGGAGCCAGTGCGTTCCCCCTCCCCCATGCTGCTGCCTCTGATAGAGAGGCAGCAGTGTGGAGGGTGAGGAGAACAGACAGGAACAGGTACATGTGGGAAGGTGTCCAACAGAAGCAGGGTGGGGACAGGCAGGAGCCACTGCTGGGAGGAGTTTGCTTAAAAGCTGGCTCCCATGAGCAGCAGCTCCAGAGTTGCCTGCCTTCCTCCTGTCCCCCCCATGCTGCTACTTCTGTGAGAAGCAACAGAGCAGGGGTGGGGAGGCTTCCGCTGAGCAGTCTGTCGGTGGTGGGCCAGGACTCAGTGCAAACAGGGGCTGTCTCATGGGATGCCGGCACAGTCTCTGTGGGGAGCTCGGGAAGCTGCGGACAGGGGTTGTGGTAGCAGCGCAGGGCAGCATCTGTATCAGAGGCAGCAGTGTGGGCAGCAGGAAGCCAGCCCCATGCCTGGGAATCCCGCTGCCACCCCACAGTGCTGTATTGGGGGCAGCAGTGCAGGGTGACGGGGCTGGCCAGGAGCACACTGGCTGCCAGTCCCACCCCGGGGGACTATTGAATAATCATGTAACTGCTAAAACTTGGCATGGTTACACAGTTATTCAGTTACACGATAGCTAATATCCCTTGTCTTCATATTTCTATAGAAATAATATGAATGGACTTGGTGGCTCTCAAATTGTGATGCACGTATACCTTCTATTTGTCCTTGGAGCAGCTTCTGTCATTGTGAATAATCAGTCAGTGTTCAGTCAATGATGCCTGGGGGATTGGGATAATTGTAATCTAATTTAGGACCCTTTAAGATTTCCAGTGGTATTTTGGACCAGCTAAATTAAATAGGGTTGTGTGCTGTACCTGAATCTAGGGTGTTTCTTTGAAAATTCAACAGTAATCAGGTCCTCTGATCAGAAGTGAGTAGGCAGCAAAATTACAGGATACAAACCACAGAATGACCCAGAGAGACCGTGGAGGGAGCAGGCAATAAATTGGAATTCTGTATTAATAAGCATCAGTGCAGCAGCCAAGATGAGACCACAAACAGCACAGTTGTATAAGAGGGGTGCACATAACCTAGCAATCTCAGAAATTACATATGTTTGTTTTTATCTTTTATGATATCCTTTTCATTGTGTTTTTCATGTGAAAAGGCACTGTATTTGCCACAGGAAACAGGTTTGGATGGGAGGCGGTTTGTATTTTTGTAACTTGAAATGGCTTAAAGTCATTGAATAAAATGTCAGTTTGTTTGATAAGATGTAAAGTGTACATCAGATAACCCTGTACCATCTCTTACTAGCACATTGAGAGCACTATTATCTCAAATATGCATATGCATGTGAATATGAACTGTCTTTGGTTCTCTAGAACACTACCATTGGCATACCAATATTTTTAAGTGTGTGTACTGCAAATGTTAATGCAGGTACCATAGACTCATTCTCATATCAAACATCACACACACAAACTGCATTTAATTAGAAGTTGGGTAGTATTGGTTTCCCTGGGAGGATGGTCAAGCCCCAGAATGGGGCTACCTAGGGAAGTGATGGCATCTCCACCCCTAGAGGTGTTTGTCCCAGTTGACAAAGCTCTGGCTAGAATGATTTAGTGGGGATTGGTCCTGCTTTTAGTAGGGATTTGGACTCAATGACCTCATGAGGTCTCTCTTAATCCTGTGTTTCTGTGGCGTATAAAATGATGTGATATCCTTTCAACATGTGTATTCAACTCCCATGTAAAAATTTTATAATCCAGTCTTTTGGATGTTATCTTGAGACTGCTTCATGTTTATGAAACAAATGTATTGTGGACTGTATGCTGAGGCAGAATCACAGTCCTTGTTATAGTTTTTGCTAACAGGAAGTAACATCAAGTTAATTTTATGTTAAAATATCTGAAAATTATGTTTGACATCTCAGTTTCTCTTTTAATACAACGGTGACCATATTTTGTGGACTGTAGCACGAGGACAGCGACTTACATATTTGGTGGCTGCTAACAGTTGTGGTGGGCTGAAACCACCAATTCTTTATAATGATTTTGTAAATCGGGGGGTGGTAATTTTTGGAGGGGACCACTTAATGAATTTTGGTACATGGTCACAGGCCAGCTCCACCCCAGTAAAGGTGGGCTGGGGACTAGACTCCCCCTAGGGTTATGTGAGCACCGGAGGTTTTGAATTATAAACACAGCAAAGGGCTTGCGGCTCTTGGCCCATCATTACCACATTGTCTGGCCATCTGCATGGGGTTGCTGCAGCTGTATAAAGGGCTTGCAGATCTGGCCTCTGCAGGAGTAGTGACACAACCATGAGCCATTTAAACAGGATCCTGCTGCCTGTGCCAATGCCTGCAATCAGACAGCACACCTCAATCATACTCACCAAAGAACCCACCCCTGGAGTAAATTCCGGTGCCAGCTCTATACAAGCAAAATCATCACAGGGCCTAACCACATAAGCCACCACATCAGAGGCTCATGCAGCTGCACATCCACTGATGTGAACTATGCCATCAAGTGCCAGCGATGCCCCTCTGCCATGTATACTGGCCAAACTGGACAGTCTCTACAAAGGATTAATGGACACAGATCATATCTTTCCAATAGTAACACACAAACCTGTTGGGGGAACCTTTTAACTTGCTCAGGCACTTGTTGATGGATCTAAAAGTGTCTATAATATTACAAAGCAATTTAAAAAAACAGATGGAGAAGCTGCGGAACTTGCCTTTATTTGCAAATTTGACTCCTTTAATTGAGGTTTGAACAAAGATTAACTGGATGGGGCCACTACATTCAACATCCTAATGACAATCAAAAATTAAGTATCAGGCCCACTCTATTAACTTCATATAGCATGGACACGCTAATTGACAAGACTCTTTTTCCTTCTTTCCTTCTCCAGCCCCTCTTTTTCTGCTATTTATTTGTACCTCTGGACCTTTTGCTCCATTCATCTGAAGTGGGTTGTGCCCACAAAAGCTCATGATACTATCTACATTTTTGTTAGTCTCTAAGGTGCTGCAGGACCATTCATTGTTTAAGTTTTTTTCAGTTATAGACTAGCATGGCTACCACTCTGAGAATTTCAAACAATATTTACATAGGTGTTAATGGCTTAATATAAGATTCTTTAACAAGTTTTTTGGAGTGTTATCTAAAAAGCTCATCTTAATTTTTTTTTTAAATCCTGTGTTACTAATTAATACGTGATCTGTTGTATTGCATTAAGGCCAGATCTTTGTTTTCTGAGTTCTGTCTCATGAGTAGCTAGGTGTGATTCTAGTTTTGTAGGACGAAACCTTATTTGCAACCTCTTTTGAAATATGCATCTGTCTACAAACCCTGAAGTCATGTGTTAATTTGTTCTGGGGCTTCTACTCTTTTTGAGTAGGTGACACACACAGTGAAAATTTCAAAGCAGGAGAACTTTTTTATCTGTTTTTACAGCATGGATCCTAAACATTTCCCAGAGAAACTTTATAAGCCTTAGTGAATGCCTTTTACTCTCTTTTCAAGTGTCAGTAAATATTATATTCATGCTCTTCTATGAGTCAACTAGAAATAGTATTTGCAAGATTTGTTTAGCATCTTAAAGCTGAGCTGTGTGTGGATAATATGCTTTTTGGTGTATTTATTAGCTTGGGTTGTTGGAAAGGATGATGATGATACATGTACTCTTAAGGGTAGTGTTAACTTTCTTTTTTAATTTCATATTAAATACTGTAAGCATTGCTTCTTGTTTACTATGCCTTGTTTTAATGCAGTGGTCACCAACCAGCAGATCAGGATCTACCGGTAGATCTTGGAGCCTCTGACAGGTGATCCTGACTGGTTTGGCTGGGAGGCTAGCCAGTGCTGGCACTTCAGCTGCTCCGCTGCTCCTGCCCAGACCCTTAGAGCTGCCTCTTGGGAGCCTCCTGCTTGTTGTGCAGGATGGGGGAGACAGAGGCAGGGGGCACATGTCACTCTGTCCCCCTCTCCTGTACTCCATCTCCACAGAGTGAAGAGGGTGGGGCCTCTGTGAAGGGGCAGGGCAGGGGTGTTTGGGTTTGAGAGATCCTGAACTGATTGAAATTCAAAAAGTGATCTTGGGCTTAAAAACGTTGACCACTGTTTTAATATATTTTCTTCCACACATGGACTGTTATATGCAGGGCTTGACAATCTATTGAATCTACTCACCCATGGCGAGTAGATTTCAGCCCAGCGTCCCGTTTACCGGTGGCGTGTGCAATGCGGCTCTTGCGCATGTGCAGTGCGGGGCTGGAGCGGCTTTCGCCGCGGTTCGTTAAGCCCTGGCCATATGTATGTATTTTGTTAGTGTATGGATGTGCACCACCAGTACAACCTCAATATTGGTGTTACACAAGAAATTTCAACCTATGCAAAAGAAAATGCAACACCCCCACCCCCAGGATAGAAAATGTTAGAGGGAATACTGGATCCAAGATAGAGAAGGATGTCTGAGTGTTTCTGGAATTTTTTTTCCCTATGTAAGTGTCTCTCACTGAATTCTGGGGCATGCCAGCCTTCCCTTGGTAAAGCATTCCTGACCTGTAAGCAGTTGATTCAGGCAGTCAAATGTTCCAACATGATGATGGAATGGTGAGCCAAAGTGGTAACAGAACACTGGCAAATGGTAACAATGAAAACACTGAAAATTGAATTAATTTTGAAGTGGGCATTGGTACTGAAAATGATAGGTAAGGTATCACTGAAAAGCTCTGTTAAGGCACTCATTAATGAGTATCTCAAAAGTTTCCATATTACAAGTCCATTTAAAAAACCAGCTTGAAAGGGAATCTGCAGAACTTAATTTCAGTTACAAGTTTGATACCTACAATAGAGATTTAAACAAAGACCTTAACGGGATTACCTGCTACATTCCTCATCCTAATGACATAAAAAGCCAAACACCAAGTTCTTAGAGTAGGTTCTAAGAACCCACTTATCAGCTTCATTTAGCATGGATGCTGTTTTCCCACATTTTTTCTGCTTTCCATTTCCTCCCCATCCCCGCTCTTTATTTGCTATTTATTTGGAAACTGGACCCCTTAAACTCCATTTTTCTGAAGAAGTGGGTTGTGCCCGTGAAAGCTCATGATGCCATCTCCATTTTTTGTTAGTCTCTAAGGTGCTACAGGACTATTAGCCATTAGTTGTTTTTTCAATTACAGACTATCGCTCTGAAATATCTGCTAGGACCATTTCAGTGGTGCCATTGGGACAGAGGTTGGGAACCTACTGTCCATGGCTTTCCTGGCTCTGGCCAGTTAGACTCTGGGCTCAAGCTGGTACTGCAGCCCTGCCGCGAGGAGTTGGTTTTCCAGCCCTACACATGCGGCCCCCACCCCCTATGGCTGAAGTACCAGCACTTGCTCCCTGCTGCAGGGGATAGCCCTGAGCCTTGCAGGCTGGATTGGGGCAGTCCAGGGCTAGATCCAGTCTGGGGTCTGGAGAAAATGGCAGCACCAGGAACCTCTTGCCTAGAAGCTTTTCCCCCCTGCTGCTCCCATTGCATGAAATCTTTGTCAGTGCTACCCCTACGGCTTCCAGAGGAGTACTACATCAGTTTATGGGGTTCTTTTCTGGCATTTGTGAAGGACCTTGTCATAGTGGATTTCCCTCTCTAAAAGCCCAAGTCCTATTTGTTTCCATCTACTTAACATGCTAAGACCCAGCATAACTATTCTCATGTCCCCTGTACTCCTCCAGGAGTTGGCATTGGCAAGGGCTCCCTCAGATGCCCTCACTCAAGTGGACCTATCACCTACTATATGCCTTCCCTCCAATTCCCCTTCTCAACAGAGCAGTTCTCAAAATAAGAAGAGACAGGGCAAGGATCATCTTCATAGCCCCTTGCTGGACCCAGCAACCATGGTTCCCTTTCTTGAACAGAATGGCTGTCTCCTCCAATCATGCAATCCAAAGAACCTTTTCCAACCAAAGTTCTACACCCACAGTTTCTAACACTGCACCTGAAATTCTGGTACCTAGTTGGCTCTCAGATAGAGCTACAGTGCTCAACCCAGGTACAAAAGGTGCTTCTCCACACTAGAGCTCCCTCAACTCAAGACATATAGGGACAAATGGTCATGATTTGTCTGCTAGGCTACTTCTGCAACATAGGTCCAGAGACAGTCCCATTACCTGTGATACTTGACAACCTATTGCACCTTAAATTCCCATCTCTCCATCAGTTCAGTTAAGGGACACTTGGCCACTATCACAACATTCTGTATGAAAATAGATGACACCAGTCTTTGCACATCCCATGATGAAGCGATTCCTGAAAGGCCTACAAATGTTATACCCAAATATAACCATTCCACATACACCACAGAACTTATATTTGGTGCTAAGCTCCTTCACACAACCCCCATTTGAACACATGGCTACATGCTCACTTCTTCACCTATCCTTGGAAATGACATTCCTAGTGGCGATAACATCAGCCCATCAGGTGGGGGAAATGGCTGCCCTAATGGCAGACTTCCCCCTCTCCCTCCCAAAGATAAGGTGTCTCTGTGCACCCGTCCCAAGGACCGATCATCTTTCCACATCAACCAGACCATCCACTTACCTGTGGTCTTCCCCAAGCCTCATGCCAATGCTTTCGAAGCACAAATGCATACCCTTGATGTACATAGAACCAGACCTTTCAGAGTGTCCTCTAAACTCTTCATTTTTATCACAGAATGCAACAAGGGACAGCAGATATCATCCCAAAAACTGTCACACTGAATCTCAGACCACATCAAAATGTTGCAACCAAAACCAATTGTCACCACCTACCTCAATTTGTGTGCACTTCCCCAGGGCAGAAGCTGCATTGGTTCCTTACCTGCACAAGGTTCCTTTTGAAGACCTGCTCTGCTACATGGACCTCAGACCAAACCTTTGCCAGGTGCTGTGCACTTTCTTGGGGACCTTTCCTCCACCAGAGTGGCAAAGGTTGTCTTGTCAATGGCCTTCTTGCCTGATCTGAAGCCCCTACCTCCATAGGACACCTTGCTTTCCGGTCACCTGCTGTGGAGCACCCACAGGAAAGTCTCTTCAAGAAAAGGAGGTTACTCACCTTTAGCAGTAACTGATGTTCTTTGAGATGAGTGTCTCTGTGGGTACTCCACCACCCTCCCTTCCTCCCCTCTTCTTTGGACTCCTTTTTGTGGCCAGGTATCCAGGTGAAGAAGGAACTAATGGGAGGGTGGCCATGCACGTGTAGTAGTCCTGAGTAGAATCCATGTGCCTCCCTTGCTGCTCATGTATGGTTCCTCCCCTCCCCACATGCACTGTTGTGAAGAATCCAGTCTGCGGTGCTGGGACACGCAGACATTTGCTTTGGCGCACCCACAGGAATTCTCATCTCGAATGCCAGTTACTGGTAAAGGTGAGTAACCTCCTCTTCCCCCTCCCCATTCTCCTTCCTCCTTTACTGCCTCAGAGGCAGCAGTGTGGAGGGTGAGAGGTGCAGGCAGGAGCCGGTACATTTGGGAAGCTGGCTTTCAGGCTGTCTCCTCACGTGTATTGGCTTCGGCAGAGCCATCTCCCCCCTCTCACCCCCCCACCCATCCTAGGCTGCACCCTCTCTATCAGCAGTATGAGAGGGAGGCATGTGGGATGCTGGTGTAGCCTCTGTTGGCAGGGAGCTTGGGCCACTCCCTGCTGCCTCTAATAGCTTACACATAGCCTTGCGTTGGCATTGATCCATTCCCAATAGCAGCATACTTCTTGACCAAATCTCAGCGGCAGAAGTTGCTTACCCTCCTTACCCTGCTAACCAACAGACTATGCTTTCTCCTCTGACAGGGAACCTCATTTAATAAAGGGAGAAGGGAGAGCTGTTCAGAGTGAGGAAAGTTTTGTTTTGCTTTTTTTCTTCTCTTTTCTCCATATATAAAAAAATTGCAGGCATATGGAAACTATTTACACTGGAGCATGCTATGCTCTGATGAATGAATGTTGGGAGTTCCTGCAGTTTCATTCTGGATCATTCTGGATGCCTTGTGTAAGCAGGCCAGCTGGCTTCTTTTTAAGGAAATGTCTGTAAGTTACATCAGAGTAGAGAAAATATTACCATCTGTTCAGTTCAGCTGGAATATTTCTTCACATCCTTTGTACTATGAACGTCACACAAAAAATGAAAATATTTTTAGTTGAGGGAGTGTGTTCTTTACACTGAACGCTCAGCACTTTATTAAATCCTTTCCCATTAGCAGAACACTTGCAGAGTTAGCAGATTCTGTTGTGTTCCAGGAAAAAAGGGAAGTGAAATGAATCCATTCTTGATAACTGGAATTAATTTTAGAAACTCTTCATACAGTGAATAAGCCTTCTGAAAAATCATGTCTCCAGTTCATGGGGATGAACTTTTAACTGAAGCCTTGAGCCACTTTCCATACAAGAACAATTTATTTTATATGTGGGTTTTCTTTTGCAGAGAGTAAAAGGCAATCTAGTGTGTTTAGCTTTTCTTAAAATATTGAGTCCTCTCTGCAGCTGAAACTTTCAGACAGAGAAGAACTTACTGTTTGAATTCTTCTTCCTCTACCTACTTCCATCTCCAAATACATTGCATCTACATCCTGAGGCGAAGACTGACATGCAGTGGTGGAAGCAGTCTGCCTTTCACTCAGAAGATTATGAGAATCCGGTGGAGAGATCTTCCTATTGGACTGACATGAATGGTAAATACAACTAGAGCTGGTCCACAGCATGATTTGAGTGGCGAGAAGGGTTGCATTAGTCTGTATCAGTGTTATCAGGGGAGCAGTGAAGAAATTAGCTACCTGGATGGCTGCCAAACAAGAGTCAGTCTCATTTCATATTTATTATTAATTTAGCCAAATGATACTAGTTCCTTGGGATTTTAAATGAACTTTCTGGTACCCAGTGGGAATGAACAGATAGTGTAAAATGGCGTACCGCAATAGGATACTTAACCAGTCTTCCATTCTGTGTGGGACTAGCATGGATATGTTTTGGGCAGAGAGAAAACAGCAGATTTCAAATACTGTTTCTGACTCGCAGCTCTGAGAGGAGTTTTATTTGCATTTGGGAACATCTCTTGTATTTCATCAGTGAGCAACTTGTGTTTGAAATGTTGGAAAAGTTTTTGTTTAACCCAGCGCTGCTTTTGCATCAATGCAAAATGTTGATGTGATTCCAATCAAGGGGAGATCTCTGTTTGAAAAACATTTTAAAGATTAAAGGAAAAACCTTGAATGCTACAAACCTGTGGCTAGATTGGGCTGAACTTAGTTTTGGCATTCTTAAATTTTGTGAGGTATTGTCAGGTTTTTAATGTTGGTGGGATATTTTTAAAACAGAGAAATGAAATAAATAAATTCTGATATTTTGAAAGGCTTCCAATTGTTTCAATACTTACCCAGGCTTGTCCAGTCTGAGGCAAGTGAACAAGGAAATTGGACAAAAGTCTGGCCTGTAAAGGAGCTGTGGTCTCTGAAGTAAATAAATTGAAATTGTTTTCAAACTGCAATTGGGCTACATGTGGCCTGTTTGACAATGCTGATAAATAACCGTGCAAATATATCTGTCTAAAAGTAGCCATGTGCCTCACCCGGTTGCTACCGGTAATTAAAAGGATTCCCTTCCCTCAATTCTGGGTCTACCTTGCCAGCTTTTAGAGGTCCCTTTTTATCCCAAATACCCTGCCATAAGTCAAATGGATCTTTATGGCTCATATATTCAGAGTCCATTTTTTTAGCTTCTGCTTTTGTTAATTTGTTTTCAGGATATATTTCAAAAATGTCATCCTCAAAAGTATTAACCAAATTATAATTTTATTTAGCAGAGACATATTAATGCACTATTAGGATTATTAATTAAAACATTTAAGAAATGCAAAAATAGATGCCAGTTACAAAACACACTGTAGTTCAGGCAACAAACTAGGCTTCCATTATAATTCTGCTTCCTTGGCATGCTAGTAACTTTTCTGAACATTTAACTATTCTGATGTGAAATTTCCATTTTAATTTCTGCT
Source organism: Pelochelys cantorii (assembly GCA_032595735.1). Taxonomy (NCBI): domain Eukaryota; kingdom Metazoa; phylum Chordata; order Testudines; family Trionychidae; genus Pelochelys; species Pelochelys cantorii. The sequence continues at coordinate 11,185,404 of CM064342.1, read as the reverse complement.
CCAAGGTAGGAGTCTGTGTCAGTGTGGTGACATCTGCTGAGAGGTTAGCAAATTCTGATGAAGCAATGGTCCTTCTAACTCCTCTATACATTGTGCCTGACCAGAATACTTGGAGGCTTCTGCTGGAAAGCTGAAATTTACATGAGAGTTTGTCTCCTGGGAATATATGCATATACACAATCTTTTTAAAAAATAATAAAAAAAAATCCAGTAGTTGAAGGTGTCTAAGAATTTTGCAGATTATAATCTTTCATTTAAAAAAAATGCTGCACCAGTTAAGTGGATAAATAGAAGACTTTGAGCTTCAGAAAACGGTAGCATTGGATGCGTAGAAGTTTCTTTGGAGGAGAGGATTAAACTGTCACCAAATTAATCCACATCTTGACAGACTGAATTTACGTGTTTAGATCACTTTGAACCCTGGTATCTCAAAGCTCTTTACAATCATTCTGCAACTATTTGCTCATGCTGCATTGGCACAAGGGTTCTTAGTCCCTTGGATGCCAGTGTAACACCATCAGCTTCTTCCAATGATTTCTATTTTGTTACACTCCAGAATCTGTCAGAGCTACCCTTAAGACTTCCAGAGGAGTACTACATCAGTTTATGGGGGTTTTCTGGTATTTGTGAAGGACCTTGTTATACAGTCCATCAACAAATTTGCATGAATGTGATAGCAAAAAGAAGAAATGAAAGGACAATCACAATTTCCCCCTACCCTTAATTAACATCTTAACACAGATTAAGAATTGGTGCAAAACAACTTGGAAACAATAGGACTGGGGCTCTTAGAGAGAGATCCATCTACTTCCCATGCTGAGACCCAGGATAACTATTCTCATGTACATCTGCAAGGAAACTCTGTACCAGAGATTTAGTTAAAGCTTGTAGTTAAAGCACAGAACTGGAACTCAGAATCAGGTTCATGTCTTTGCTCTAACACATTCTTCCTAATTTGACTGAGATATTTGAGCTTACTGTTTAAAAAAAAAAACTAATAAATTCTGGACATCTCTTGTTTTGGGTCTCCACACTAGGGATAGTGGGGTAATACAATAGTCAACTAACTGCATGAATTTTTAGCAGTTACTGGACTATTCTATAGTCCCTGGAGGGCGGGGCGGGGAGGGGGGGGACAGCAGCCAGTGTGAGAGCGGGTCTGTGAGGGAATCTGGTTTAATGCCCCCCCATGCCCAGAGGCTGCTGGGGGGAGAAGGGAGCAGGGGAGGCTGCCACAAAGCAGTAGCCCCTCCCCAGAGAGCTCAGCCCCTATCAGAGGGAACAACGCAGAACGTGGGTAGGTGGTACTGCAGAGCCGATACGGGGGGGGGGGGGAGGAACCATCTTGAAAGACAGTTCCCTCTCTAGCACTAGCTGCTGCTTCCCCCACCTCCTTGCTGCTTGTGATATGGAGGTAGCAAAGGGGGGAGATGCAAGTAGTCAGCTAGATTAACCAATAAGCCTAATTCACATCCTTACTCCAGACCTTAGAAAGAAACCTGATTTCATGACTTGAGCAACCACCAAAAACTGGGACATCTGCAATCACCGGTTACTCTTGAAAAATTGTCTTAGCCTGTCTGTACCTCTGTTCCATCTGTGGCCATATAATTAAAACCTCAACATTGTTAAGTATTTAGGTTTGGCACATGTTCAATGACAATGTCATGGTTATAGAAAGGAGTGTCCCATAAATTGTTTCCTTGCTTTTTGGAGTTTGAGTGGTGGTAAGGGAAATTTCACAGTTATCCAAGTTAATACCCTTTTTATACAAGGATTTTGTCCATAGAATCCTATGTAAATGATAGAGCACTCTTAGTTGGAATGGTTTTTTAAAGATTAAAAAAACACCAAATTTCTTTTTAGCTGCAAGATGCAGATACTGATGTTTTCTTGTGTTGGAGGGTTGTGAAGATGAAATAATAATTACAAAGCACTTTGAAAATGTAAAGCTTTCTATAATATTAAGTATTGTGATTTTAGTTTCTGTTGCTTGCTCTAACCCATTTTTCCTTCGCATTGTCTAAAAAAAGTTCCAGAGTATTTTGACTTTGTTTTTCTTGTTTACATATACCCAAAATGGCTTTCTGAAGTTTGCTATCTCTTTCTAATTTGTTGCTTTTGATGAGAGGGATGAACCTGAAACAGATCATGAATCAAAAGACCTTGTTCTATTTTGATAGAATCCAATATGTCCTGTTATAAATTTCTCATGTTCAAGCATCCCAAAGTCCTTGAATGCTGAATTTGTGAGCTGATCCTGGCTTTTGAAAAGCTCCTTCTTTTGAAGACTCCATTGGGCAATGTCTGCATTGTTCCTTTATGTTCAGGTGTCACTTGATGCTTGTAACTTTTCTTATTACTTGATACCTGGCTTGCTTATGTTCCAGACAAGACTGGTGCATTCTCGTTGATCAAAGTTGGGCTTCTTAATTGTACATCTCTCTCTTCTGTCTTTTGTGCCCTGTCCTATGGATGCAGATGGAGGCAGCTGTGATCTTGTTAATGACATGTCTAGCCCAGCAACAGGGGACTGCTATTCTCAGCAAAGATCTACCAGAAACAACTGGGAAATGAAGTACCAAGAGGCAGCAATCTACCTTCAGGTGAGTCTTGCTATTCAGTGTTGTGATCAAATAAGCTACCCTGTATATGAAATTACTCATCAGGGACTTGTGAACAGGGAATAACCCTTTGAATAAATTGGTAGAGTGGACTTGTAAATCTTGATCATTATTAAATATAGAAAATATATTTGTGAAATTTCATGATTACAGCTAACTGTTAAGTGAGAGTGACTTTATAGTTAGATGACGGATTGAGATTTATTCCTAATTCTGACACTCGGATCTTGACCAGTCAACCTCATTCAGGTCTGCCTAGAGAGGCTGTAGAATCTCCATAACTGGAGATAATGTCTGTCTAACCTGATCTTAAATATATCAGGGATGGTCTAGACCGAGGTGGGGAACCTTTTTTGGGTCCGGGGCCTCTGACCCACAGAAAAATCAGTCGGGGACTGCACACAAGTGAAAAGCAAACAAACAAACAAACCTCACTGACATGGGCTCTGACTGAGAAGGAGTAAGACACTGTCTACATACCCTCTCACACCAGAGGCTGGGGACCCAGGCTAGTAGATTTTGTGTGCTATAGCCCTGCAATGGGGTGGCATGAGGGCTCGAGCATCAGCACTGGCTCCCCAATGCTGGGTGGTGGTCTGAGCCTCAGGGTCTGGATTCAGGCAAGCTGGGGGCCTCATGTGTGACCCTTGAAACATTTTGTTGACTCTTGCCCCAAAACGGGGTTGCCAGATTCTGCTGGTTCCACCTCCCCTCCCCCGATCTAGACAGTACTGGGTCCTGCCATGAGGGCAGGGGACTGGACTTGATGATCTCTCGAGGTCCCTTCCTGTTCTAGTATTCTATGTTTTATGTGAGCACATGTTTATATTACAAGTTCTCTGTGAACGTTCACTGAGTTAATGCAGTCTCTCACTTTGATGCATACAGTCAACTAAATTCTTCAGATCCAAAAAATTGTTCTTGTTGCTGTCTTGACCAGTTGCCATATTGATGTCCTTGAAATGAAGTAGACATAACTTACGTTGTACTCACATTGCTTATCTGAATTAGTACCTTTAAGTTGGAGTTTGCTGTCTGGATAAGAAAGCTTAGTTGCTCAATATTTTGAATTGGCTAGTTACCAAAGGACAGAATTTCTGTCTAAAAACTTGTTTTGCGTGAAACATGGAAAAGAATGTCCTGTTGATTTAAAGCTAGCTTTCTCTGAGTAGAAGTTCATGTCAGGATCACTGAACTAATAGTTGTAGTAGTGAAATAGAACATGATCTTTCACTTACTCTTGAGAATTGTCTCTTTCCCTGTGAGATGATTACATGGGATAAGGTTGTTAGCTCACATTTGCAGTGTGGATCACCTCTTAATGGAAAAACTGTCTTATGGACCTGACCTCACCTCCAATCCATAATTGCTTAACATCCTTATAGTAATTGATTTGCCTTCCCTAGAAATGTAATGTTCTGAAAGTATTTAACTGTCCCAGTTGGGAACAACTAGGCAGCACGACATGACAACTTCAGACAACTAGCAAGTGCTCTGCAGGCCACCACTGGTCCACACTGTGAGAACATCTAGTTCAGTTGTTGGCAACCTGTGACCCATTGGGTTTCTATGTGTGACCCTTGAAACATTTTGTTGACTATTGCCCCAAAACGGGGTTGCCAGATTCTGCTGGTTTCCGTCAACATAGGTTAGTTCCTCTGCACCCCCGCCCCCAGCCATGTGAGGTGTGCGCTCATAGCGCACTGACTATAAGAGCCTCGTGCTCCCTTTGAATCCAAATCAGAGCACTGTTACAGTTCAGTGGGAATACCCTGCAAATTCCAGTTACACATGCACAATTAGCAAAACTATCATATCCTGGGAAACTCTCGGTTAGGACAGTCTTGCGTCCCACTGACCTGAAGGGCCACTCATGCAACCCAGTAGGTTGCCCCTTGCTGCTCTAGCTTAAACAATAGAAATGGCTGCTTGATGGTCCAATATTGGGAGACTGATGAGAACTATTCAATATAGGCCCATTGGAACCAGGGCAGTCTTTTATTACTCCTTTAACCTGTAAAAAAAGCTACTGAAGAAAATCAGTTGCAAGCAAACTGTTGGAGTTCAGTAACTGATTTTTTTTTTTTTTTTTTTTATGTTAAGATCCTGGAGCAAGAGGAAATGACACTTCAGTGTCTAGACAGCTTTATTTTTTTTATGGTCTCCAGTTTTCTATATTCCTTTCTGGAATGTACCGGACAGTGTATTGATGCTTTTACAAAAGAATGCTTCCTTCAGTCATTTTGCAAAGTTAAGATAAGAAACCATGACTGTCAACCATTTGGGCATGGGTTAGAGTTCTGTCCTTGATGTTCATCAGTTTGATGTGAAGTCACAAAGATGGAAATAATTAAAAATTAACAATGTCAGAGTTTATTAGTGGTGTTAGCTAAATGTCTTTAACTATCCTGTAAAATGATATGGACAATATTAGTTTTTCCTAAGAAATGAATACTTAGAAAGCCGCCAGCTGTTAGTGTATTTTGTACTAGTAAAATATATGTACAGAAAAGGGGAGTATACCTTGTGTATAATATATGCAATGTTACCAAACGGTTACAGCATGCCCTTGGGACCCGAAGTTTCTGAGTTCTAGACCTATCTCTGCCCTTTGGAAAAGACACTTAATCACTCAGTGAATTTTCTTAGTCTGTAAAATAGGAATAACGCTATTTTCTTCACAGGACAGTTGTTAAACTGACTTGATGTATGTAAAGTTGTTGTTCTTGAAGTGCAAAACATGACTAATGCTGCTGATGTTGTTTTCTGTAGGAAGGAGAAAACAATGATAAATTTTTCACCCACCCCAAGAATGCCAAATCGTTGGCTGCCTATCTCTTTGTACACAATCACCTTTTCTATCTAATGGAGCTGACGCCAGCACTGCTGCTCCTGCTGCTATCCCTCTGCGAGGCCCCTGCCGTCCCCATTCTTCGCCTTGGCATCTATGTATGTAGCTGTCGTCACAAAATGACAATGAGTTTATGGGCACAGAGCAAGAAGGCAGAAGCACAGTAAATATTTGGTTTGTGTTAGTGCCTGGGCAGAGCAGAAGCAATGTTTTTCATTAATATAGATATATAGCAGAATTTCTTTTCCATGAGATCAGGCTCACTCTGGTTAACAAGCAACACAGGACATATGTATGATGCTTTTAAAGGTCACTAACATTGCAGACTAGGAGTTAGCAACCTATGGCTCATGAGCCAAATATGGTTCACTTAGGGAACCAGATGTGGTTCTTGCAGAGATGCAGCTCCACTTTCCCACCCCCAGCTCTTCCCGCAGCTTGAAGCCCATGTTGGTGCTATAGCCTTACGGCTCCTTGCAAATTGGAATGCCAATGCTGGCTTTATGCAGGAGGGGGTGGGCAGAGAAAGCCCTAAGCCTCCCCGCTGGATCTGGTGTGCAGGAAACATGCACAGCCAAAAATGGCTCCATGCACTCCAGTGTCATCCCCCCTTTCTCCTTCCCCTGGCCCCCCATCCCCTTATAGCTGGGGAAACAGTTTATCAGGGACAAACTTCCTGGAGGCTTCCCCTTTGCACCCATTGGCCAGAATCCAATGAATGGCAGCAGTGGGAGGCGGTGTTTCACGGTATCCACCCCCTCATGTCCAGAACCTGGACCCCTTCCCCCTCACTCATTTCCCCCCCCCCTTGCTGAGAGCCCACACCCTCTGCCCACTCCTGCTTCCTCCCCCCCCAGACACTCTGCCCCAGCCCACTCCTGCACCCTACCCCTCACCCACCCAGCCCTTACCACCTCACTCCATCCTGCATCCTACCTCCTGCCCCCTACCTCCTGCCTGGATCCTGCACCCCCATCGCTATCCCACTCACTGGCAGCCCTGTCCTGCAAACTTAACTTCTCTTTTTTGGTGGGTTTTTTTTTCTTCCTGTGTGACAGTGGCCACAAGACAATGTTAAAACTTTTGTGCTGGACATAATATTTTACTTTATTTAAAAATGAAGCCTGGCCAACAAGCACCGAGTTGGGGCCCAGCCCACATCTGGCCGCAGCATCATAACACTCCTTCATCTCCACATACCAACTCTGAGTCATACTTCATACATCTGAACCCCCTGCCCTAAGCCCCTCGTACTCCAACATCCCCAGTCCTCTGCCATAACACTTCTGCATGCCCCACACATCCCAGCCCCCTGCCATAAAATTGACAGAAGACCTCCTGAATATGTGCATGAAGCTGGATTTAAACAGTTAGGATGCAGACTTCAAAAAAAGTGTGAAAAAATGCAGCAGCAGACGTCCCATTAAATAGTCTGAGTACAATGTTTCATTTATGCTATTAATCAGTATGTCAATTATTAGTAATAAGTTGTATATTTTCAATCATGCAAATGGGCATTCTTATAGGCTCTTTGTTGATCACTTATTCTGAATTTTGATGTTGCTTAGCTCTTTGGCTTGAAAAGGTTGCTGACCCCTGTCTCGGACAGTACTACCCAGGATGTATTCAAACAGAATCATTAGCAGCTCTTAGAATCAAAATATTTCAGATCTTTGTCCCTTGGTGTGTTTGAAAATAGTGTTATGTCAGGTCTCACTCAGATTCCTCCTGTACTGTGGACAAGTCACTTAATCTCCATGCCTCTGTTTACTCAGGCTTTTTTCCATGTTTGTGAGAATTCATTTTAAAGTGCTTTGACGCTTTATAGCTAGATTTTTTTTTTTAGTTCTCACTTTCTGTGGGTGCAGAATGTCTACAAAAATGAATTGAGTGTAAGCCATAATTTGTGTGTAACTCCCTGTGAGTACAGTGCAAGCATTCAGATTTGTGAGTGCAGCTTGCACCTGCAAAAGGAAAGCTGGCCCTAATAATTAAGTGCGAAGTGTTATCATCATGGCTGTTCAGAGCAGTATTTCTAATCATCCATAACTTTTCATATATGCAAGCTCTTTTTCTATCCAACTCTTATTCCCATACCACATCACAGGGGTATATGCTAGGCTGGGACCTTTCAAAGAGCCATTTTTGAGGTGCAAAAAGAGCCTGAGGTAATTACTTGGACATGAATATTTATCACACTCCTAAAAATGGCAAAATAGTTCTCATTGATGGTTTTATCACACATTATTTCTGGGATAGCACCAATAGAAAAACAATTCAAAGGGAACCTTTGTTAGAGAAAGTCTTTATTGATGTAAGGCTGGATTTTTTCCAAAGTGCTCTGTAGCTGTTATCAATTTATGTTGAACATGTTTGGAAAAAAAATCTGATTCTTAGAATATTAGTGCCAGGCTAACTAAGATTGTTTTAATGACAGAGGACTGTTTGTTCTGATTGTGCAAATGTTTTCAGTATTTATTCAGGTCTTCTCCTGCAGAGGTAGAGGCCTGACTTTTACAAAGCAGAGGTTTGTTACCAGAAGCCCCAAGCTTCTTGAGAAGGGAGGGTCAAACTTTGGTTTCTGGAACCAGTGGGAATTGATAAGATAAATTTTATTGGTGGTCTGATTACAGGTCCATGCAACCTTGGAGCTCTTTGCATTAATGGTTGTGGTGTTTGAACTTGCTATGAAGATGAGATGGATGGGCTTCTACACCTATCTCCAACACAAAAGAACCATGGTTAAAGTAAGCCTGCTCTACTGCTTGTCTGTTGTCAGTGTTTTTTCTTCCTCCTTCATTGTCTTCTGTCACCAAAGAACCAGAATAAATATTGGGCTATTATACACAGGGCATTTGAGTTGTTTCCCAACTGCTATTATGTGAGCTATTGTCCATGTGTACATTTTGGAATTCTTTTTACCCTCTTAAAATATCTTTCTCCAGTTATCATGGTCTCAGTGCTCTAGAACACAGGTGATATTCCTCTGTACCCTGCATGAACTTGCTGAAGTACATCTGGAGTGGTACTACTTTGTTTCCTCCCTTCTGTGAAGGCTGTTCCATTGCCTGGCTGTTGGGAAGGGGCATAAAAGTAATGCAAGCTGTGCTTTCCTTATTTGTTCTTGAACACTACAACTTTGCTTTTCACTATACTGGCTGTCAAATATACATTTCAGCTGACTTTAAGAAGATTTTTGTCTAATCCACTATCTGGAAGTGGAAGAGAAGATGAAGTTAATTTAATGGTGATCTTTTTCCCTTTTTCTCCCCCTTGCAGACCTGTGTGCTATTGGTGCAGTTTGTAGAGGCAATAGTGGTGTTGGTGCGTCAGACCTCACATGTCCGGATAACAAGAGCTTTGCGGTGTATCTTCTTGGTGGACTGTCGCTACTGTGGAGCTGTCAGAAGGTGACTGGCTATGTGGCCAACTGGCTGATTCCTGTAGTTGTGACTGAGATCAAACTAAAGCTCTGTGGTTGTCCATGCAGCCAGTGGAAAAGTATTTCATAGACCAGTAGTCCCCAACCTTTTGGGGCTGCTGGGGGCGGGGCCACCCATGTGCCGGGCGCCCGGGGGCACCGCGTTGGGGACCACTGTATAGACACTTCAGATTTACCTTAGAGCTTTTCAAGAAAGCAGAACAGTAGCAAGGCAGTCGTAAAAATGTTACATTGTGCCTTAGGACTAAAGCTTGGAGCGTTCTATTGGGAATCTGTCTTAATCCTGCAGAAAGAAATTGATATGGTGAAACTAGTAACATATGCATTACCTCAAGGTTGATTTCAAAGAAACTTATTAATTATGACTTGGAAAATTACTTGATGTTCTGGGGACAATGTAGCATTGTACTGCTGCATGGGAATGAGTTAGATTCTGATTTCTCAGAGATAAGCCAACTTGGATGTTATAATCTATGACTTTACTAATGGTTTATAAAACAGAAAAATATCATAATCCCACTGTATAAAGCCATGGTATACCCATGCCTTGAATACTGAATGCTGTTCTGGTTCCTCCCACCACCTCTGCCGCCAAAAATTAGAATTGGAAAAAAAGGATATGATACCCAAAATGTTTAGGATATGAAACGGTCTCCATATAAGGAGACTGGGAGTGTTCAGTTTATAAAAACAATAACTAAGGAGATTCTGACAGAGAGGTTTATTAAATCTTGAAGGGTGTGGAGAACGTGAATAAGGAAGTGTTTACCCTCTTCACATAACACAAGAATCAGGGGTCACCCAATCAACTTAAGACAGCAGGTTTAAAAAAATGCAGAAACGGGGACTGGACAACACTGGGTGGATCACTTATTTGCCCTGTTCAGTTCATTCCATCCAGAGCATATGGCACCGGCCATAGTTGGAACACAAAATACTGGGTAGATGGATTGTTGATCTGGCCCAGTGCAACCAAATTATGCAGATAGGATGCACTTGGGCTTTGGGATCATACTGCTATATTGCAGTCCATCTTACCCAGTTGCCTACAGTAAGGCATGATGAAAGTGTATGTACTAGATGGTGAAGAAAAGATGATGACAAAGATGTATGATGCCCTCCAGAAGGAGAGTGAAGGAGACCTTTTGCCAGCAGTGTGATGCATACACCTCTCCTGATAGGGACAGTGACAAGGACAATGTGCTAGAAATCTTGGGCATTCCATTCCCAGTCATTGAAGTGAGAGATGGGAAAACAGCGACTGGATTTTCCACTTTATCTGCTTGCCAAGGAAGAATTGATCCATCCTCGCTTATTGGTGCACACGCAGAGGTTTCCGTTTAAAATACGGAGTAATTGTTTCCTTCTTTCAGAAACCTGCGACAGATCTTCCAGTCTCTCCCGCCATTCATTGACATCCTTCTCCTCCTCCTTTTCTTCATGGTGATCTTTGCCATCTTAGGTAAGTTGCCTTGTGAAAAGTTAAGCTGTCAGCTTTCTTATATGATACCTTGCAATACTTTCTCTCCATGTACCACAAAAGAACAGGGGTGAATGCAAAGCTGATTGTATATAAGATGTCTTGGCAGGTGCTTCACTTCCTTTCTGTCTTACTCATTTCCTGATAAGCTGGGAGGTGTGAGCAGGTGAGGAGTTGGAAAACCTGGAATCAGGGATTTTAGCCCCGTGAGCTAACATCACAAGTGACTGGGGATTGGGGTAACTTTTCCAAAGGGATCAGAGGGGTAGCCATATTGGTCTGTAACTTTAAAAAAACAGGTAGTCCTGTAGCACCTTGGAAACTAACGTGTGTGTGTGTGTGTGTGTGTGTGTGTGTACACATATGTGCACACACATACGTGCACATATTGGATCATGAGCTTTTGTGGGCAAAACCCACTTCCTCCGATGAGCAGGATTTCATATATTTTTGTTAGCTTCTAAAGTGCTAGAGAACTACTTGTTTGCCAAAAGGAGTTCTTGAATGCTTTTTGTGCAGTTTGCAAATTCTGCTAATCCACTCTTCAGTCTGCAAATTGAATTTAAACTTCTGAAAATGACTGTCTGTACTGTGCCTTGTACAATGCCATCCTCGGAATCTCTGAGAATTTGTTTTTCAGAAGGACCATTCCAATGTATGTTAAGTACAAGGAGTGAATAGTATTGCACCTGGCACTGTGTGGCATATACAACACCTTTTCACTTCCATAATATTGGAGTAATGCCAGTCCAGTGGAAAATGAAACCCTATAACTTTATCTTCTCAAAAGCACTATGAACATGCATTATACTGCATGCAAATATTAAATAGCAAAGCATCCATTTAGCTGATTTGCAGTTTTATAGCCATGATTTGAGGTCAAGGGACTCTTTGTTGTGGTGTTGCTTGAAATGAGTCCCTTTTTTTGTTTGTTTTTTTTTCTTTCTCTTTCCTCTTTCCATTTCTCTAGGTTTTTATCTATTTTCCCCTAATCACTCGGATCCCGTAAGTAGACATGGATTCTTCAGACTTAGCTTTTTAAGACCCATTTAGTCCTCTAAAAAACGAAATTCAAATATTCTTTCTGTATATTTTAGAAATGTTTGTCTGTGCAAGAACTCCTCCTAAATGGTAGAAGCTAGGACCACCAAATTTGTTATGCAAAGTGATGGGTTTTTTGTGCCAGGACAATGGGGTGTATGTGGAATATGATGGGTTTGTATCAAATGGAAAGGGAGAGGTATGATGGCAGGGGCAGTTATACTCACACTTGACCACAGGGGGCAGCAAGTACCCCAGTGAGCAGTTGCTGGTTGGCAGCACAGTCTCTGGCCTGCCCCGAGGAGCAGCTGTGCACCCGCCCCACCCCACCCCCCGCTCTCGGCCAGTCCCAGGCAGTGCTGGGTAAGTCTTCTAGTAGTCTATATATGTGACACAGCTATAGGTTTGTTTGTTTGTTTTTCCTCCTGAATGAGTTGTCTCTGGGAGGCTAGTTTTTAATTGGAGTTAGCAAAAAAAAGGACAGAGGGCCAGGACTGACTCTTTTTTTAAATGATAGTTCACTGAGGATGAGACTCCCATGAGAAATAAAATGATGCCCACTCAGTGTCAGGAAACCCAAAAGGGATGATACATTTGTCACTTCTCTCTTGTTGCTGCCTGAATCTAATCAGGACAAGCAATATCCCCCACTACCAGAACTGCCTGTCTAGTGCAGAGTGAGACACTTGTGGGCCTGTGTATAAGTTTCCTTGGTATATCTTGCTGCCCTGCCGTTAATCTTCTGTCCAGATAAGTAAATGAATATCCCCAATAAAGAGTTGTAATCCCAAGCGAGCTGCTGGCAACTTCTTTTGATATTCATGTGCTACAATAAAACAGATGGAACTTATACAGATGGAACTTCTTCGTAGTATGATCACAGGTCTAAGGAAAATAGGACTTTTTCCCATCCCAAGTGGAAGATAGACTGTTGGGTCTGCACTGAAAGAGTGGTGTAAGACATTCCCAACCTTTAGTGCCCTTACTGATTAACAGACACATGTTCCAGCTATCAGGTCTGACTACAGGGTGATGAAAGTATTGGGAGTAATCCATAGGAATGTATAGACAAGCTTTAAAATTTAACTCTTCACATGCCACACTTGTGTTTGCTTATAGATGGGGCATGCTATTACATGTAAAGAGCTACTGAGAGAGGTTAGGGAATTAGTTAAGGAATTATAACCTTGACCATGTCACTGTGAGAATAGCTTGCATTTGTTTTTCTCTTTCAGTATTTCAATACCTTAGAAAACAGCCTGGTGAATCTCTTTGTTCTTCTGACCACTTCAAAGTAAGTCCCTGTTTTCTTTTACTGGCACTCCCATCATTGGAAAAAAGCCTCACAGCAAATTTTTCTTTATGAAACACTGGGTATGCAGATATAACTTCTTCATTGCATGAGAGCGATATTTCCCAGTGAGGGAACCTAAACGTTAGTGCGCCCTAATGTGCAATGTCTGACCCTGAAGGAACTGCTATAATTCACCTTATAAGCCAGTAAGGCACAAGTTATGGCACAGGTCTCAGAATAAGGAGGTCAGAGTTAAACTCCTTTGTCTGCCACTAATGCAGACATGGGAAAGTCATTTCACCAGCCTCTGCCTGTTTTTTCCATCTTATAAAATGAGGATAACAGTGTGTTGTCTAGGATGATTGTGAGGATTAATTAACTTTGAAATCCTTGGAATAAGAACTCTGTAAAACTGTTAAGTATTACTGTTGATTAAAACATACAAAATATCTATGGTTTATTTAAGTCTCTGTTCCTCATCAGACTTGGGATGTTTAGGAATGCATAATTTTCACTGCATTTCAAACTTTTGCGGCTAATGAAGATGTTGGTTTGTGTATGCATCTGTCCAGTTCCTATACATAGTATGATCATCTCTAGTCAGAGTGAAACACTGCATGAATGAGACTTCTATGATTATTAATGGCTTGTATATTTTGGGATGCAGTTTTCCTGATGTCATGATGCCATCTTACTCCCGGAACCCCTGGTCCTGTGTCTTCTTCATAGTGTATCTCTCCATTGAGCTCTACTTCATTATGAACTTGGTAAGTCTTACTACAGCTGGGACTTCCCTTCTCCTTTTAACGTTGCAATAGCATTTGTTCCATGTCACAATAGGTTGGTAATAAAATGTCTGTCTGTCTAATGACGCAGTCGGGGTCCCCCCAATCCTGCACCCCTGTAGCAGCAAGAACAGATTCTTCCAGCAGTAGAATAGCGAGGTTTTATTGCTCCTCCAGGACGCAGCACAGCATAGACGTGGTGTGTTTACAGGATTTCAGACCCCTTGGGTTAGGGGTCCATCACCCCTAGCCCTCAACCCCAGCAACCTCAGTCTGTCTCCCTCATGGTTTCAGCCCCAGACTGCTCCTTCCCTCGAACATTCACTTCCCTAGTTCCCTCACTGCCCCAGCTCATCTGACTGGTTGGGTCTTTGTCTATGTGACTTAGGCAGCCCACCTCCTGGGCAGTGCTCACAGAGGCCAGTAGGGGTCATTCACAGCCCACAACCCAAGCACAGCAACCAGCAAGGTACTGATACTACATCACCACATGTGGGTGAGTCAGTGGTAATCACACATCACAGCGCAGGGGGACCCCGGGATACAGAGCAGACAGCACTCCCACTATGCCACACTGTCATTTTCTTGTCTGGTAACTTCTTAACCGGGTCTATCCAGTTAAAAACAATTATACCTTGTAACAAGGTTTCAGTGATGATGATCAGGCTTCTTTGTAATCCCTCACAACAACACTGATCACTTCTTTAGGGATTTTTTGATCATTCAAAATCTCACAAGTGAGAGGCATGTTCATAGTGACAAGGCCCCCTTTTGAAATCTCACAACAGGTGTGTTAGGTAATAGCTAGGGATGTTAAATATCGTGCAGTTGAATAGTTGTGTAACCACATGAAATCTTGGTGGTTACATGACACTTCAATAGTCCCCGGGGATGGCATCCAGTGTGCTCCCAGGGACCCCCTGCCACTCCACACTGCTGCCTCTGTATCAGCAGTAGCATCGGGTAGCAGCAGCCTCTGTCTGCGGTGGGCTCACAGTGGACAGAGGCTTCTCCATGGGATGCTGGCATTGGTGGGATACCAGAGCAGCCTCCGTCCATGGTGAGCTCAGACCCTCCACTGACAGGGGCTGATGCTGCAGACCAGCCTCTGTCCCCAGTGACCTTGGGCCATCATGGACAGAGGCTGCTTCACAGCAGCTTCCCTCCCTGAAGATGATGTTGATCGCTTTCCATTCCTTAAATAGAATTTTCCTAGGGCAGGAACCCTTTGCTTAACCTTCACCATCCCCATGGAAAAATACCAGATTCAAGAAGGATTCCAGCACCAGGTGGAATGGTCACATGTCTTTGTAGGACCAACCACAGGAGGAACAAAGCCATTCACAGATCATTGTCTTGAGCACTGGCCCATTAAACACCTTAAGCACAACTAAGGGCTTTCATTAGAAGTTCTGGATTAAAAAGCAGGTTAACACTTCATATTTCTAACTTCACATACAAGAATAATACGTTCACAAAAATAGAACATACACATTCAGGGGATCACAGGATCTTGAATGACAGATTACTTGACCTGTTATGCATATTCATATTCAAAACATAATTCTATAAGAAATATGGTGGCATAGTGTTAGTTGGTATATTGTAATACACCTATTTGGTGTATTAAATAGGGAGCACTGTTATGGCTACTAACTCAGTCACAGCTAGAGCTTTTAAGCTGACTTTGGCTTGTCCAAACTAAACAAGACTCCAGAAATCTATCTGAGATAGTGGTGTACAGCTATCTGCTGGTGTAGAAGCTAGCTGGTTGAAAGTATATATGACAACTTCCTTTAAAAGTATAAAGGCAGAAAGCAGCGCTCTTCCCCCCGATCTGGTGAGCTTCCTGCCCTAGTACAAACAAGCACTGCACAAACTTATTTATATGTGACTGCTTAATTTTGGTAGAAGCTGTGATCCACTTCAAAAATGTAACTGCATGTGTACTCTTGTTAATCCCTTACTGTTCAGATGGGTTAGATTCTTATAAACTCTTCTATACCTTACCTTAGCACAATACATAGGAAAATCCATATTGCTGGCATCTATTGTGCCTCTGTGTTGCTTATTCCTAAGTGGCCATTTACTGTAGCAGTCAAAACCTGACTTGCTTTTTGTCTCATCTGTTTCTTTACAGCTTCTTGCTGTGGTGTTTGACACATTCAGTGATATTGAAAAGAGGAAGTTCAAGTCCTTGCTGCTCCACAAGCGCACAGCCATTAAACACGCCTACTCACTTATTAGCGAGCAGGTAAGGCAGGAGTGGGGACCCTTTTTTGGATTGAGGGCCACTAACCCCAAAATCACTCGGGGCCACACACGGGTGAGAAACACCAAAAAAACCGAACAACCGTACACTGTCATGGCCCCTGACCGAGAAGGAGAAAGACAATCCCCACATTCCCCTCATATGCTAGAGCTTAGGGGGGCCTAGAATAGTAGATTTTATGTCCTCTAGCCCCACTGTGGGGGGGGGGGCAGCAGGGGGGAGACTGGAGGACCAATGTGGGCTCCCCAATGCTGGGGGGAACCCTGAGCCTCGGAGGCCAGATCCAGCCAAAATCCACATCTGGTCCCTAGGACTTAAGTTCCCCACCCCTGAGGTAAGGGATACTCCATGGTCATGAGAGTCACAGTCTGTGTCCTTAGAAATAAAGGGGGATGAGCCCCACCAATATTTCTTTAGAAGACACTTTAAAAAAAGAGGTGATGTGCCGCCAATGGTGATTGATGACAAAGTTCAGTATGATCAGAAACCTGAAGGATTGAATAGATTCAGGTTTTTTTAGCCATGCTGTAAGCAATGTTAAGCCTATACACACAAAGGGAGAAGAGGAATGATTTAGCATAGTGCATTTCAGTATAGTGAAGAGTAATGGGATGAAACGGAAAAGGGAAAATGTAGGCTAAGTATCAGTAAAAATATCCTGGCCCTGAGCAGTGTTAGTAAGTCCACCTGAGACTGTGTTAGTGGAACAGTTATTCATATTTACTAACTTAAAGTGGCGGCAGTTCTGTTGCTTAGGACTTAGACAAAACTTTAGTGGAAGAACAGAGAACGATCTTGCACTAGTCAAGAGACTTGGGCTATGTCTGCACTACAAAGAAAAGTCGGAAGAAGATACACAAATTGCAAAACTTGCGTATCTCTTTCCGCTTTTCTTCCGAAAGAGGCTTTGCTGACATTTGGCCCATCTACAAGGGGCCAGAGGTCCGGGGGGCGGAGGGGATGACTCTCTTTTGGAACATCCCTTCTTCCTCATAGAGCGAGGTTTACAGGGATGCTGAAAACACCTCTGCTTTTCCAGAAAAATTTTTGGAAAAACAAATGCAGTCTTTGGATGCGGCAGAGCTTTTCCGGGATACCAAAGGTATCCTGGAAGAGCTCTGTGGTGTAGACATAGCCTAAGTGGAGGAGCTAATCACATGAGTTTTTTTTCTATATTTAGGTTCTAGAGCCGTGGTCACCAACCCGTCGATCGCGATTGACTGGTCGATCGCGAGGCCTCGACCAGTTGATCGCGAGACGTTCGGGTAACCCCGCCCCCCATTTTCCCCCCACCCCCGAGAAGCCCCACTACCTACCTCTAGTGTAGTGCCGGCTTCCCGCGGGATGGACGGAAGTCCTCTCTGAAACCCGCATCACTTCCGGGGATTCCGGAAGTGCACAGGCTGGTCCCCCTCCCACAGCTCTGTTGCGTGCTGGGGGAGGGGGCGTCGGCCCTAGAGGAGGAGTGCGGAGGCTTCCTTGCGCCGCTGGTGCCGGAGGTGTGAGTTGGCCGCAGGGGTTTCCCTGCGCCGTGGGCGCGGGAGTCGGCCCTGGGGTTTGGCCATGCTGCGGGAGGGGAGGGAGTTGGCCGGGCCAGGCCGCGCTGTGGGAGGGGGGTTTGACCCCGGGGCAGGCGCCCGCGGGGGTTGGCCATGCTGCAGGAGGGGGTTGGCCGCGCTGCACTGCGGGAGGCGGGCTTGGCCCCGGGGCAGGTGCCCACGGGGGTTGGCCGCGCTGCGGGAGGGGAGGGGCAGGGCCGCACTGCGCCGCGCCGCAGAAGGGGGGTTTGGCCCTGCCGAGGGAGGGGTGGGGGTTGCCCCTGGTGCAGGCTCCCATGGGGGTTTGGCCCCACTGTGGAATGGGGGGAGGTTGCCCCCGAGGCAGGCTCCCGCGGGGGTTAGCCCTGGGGCAGGCACGCTCGGGGCTTCTCTGCGCCGCAGGGGGCCCGGAGGAGGCATGTGCTGGCTTCCCGCGGGGGGGGGGAGGAGAGAATCCTGGGAGGAGGCAGATGCAGGTTACTCTGCTGCCACTGGCACCCTGTCCCCACTCCCCAGACTCCACTCCCCTGTCCCCAGCTACGGAACTCTGTCCCCACTCCTCGAACTCTGTCCCCACTCCTCTGTCCCCAGCTACAGAACTCTGTCCCCATTTCCGTCCCCACTCCCCGAACTCTGTCCCCACTGGCACCCTGTCCCCTGCTGCAGAACCCTCTCCCCTGCTCCCCCAGCACCCTGATCCCTCTCCCCTGCCCCCAGCCTCAGAACTCTGTCCCCACAAAATGTATAATTATAAAGCTTCATTTTAGATTTAAATAGCATGAATAAAAAACAGACCATTTATTTCATAACTATAAACACGTGATTTTAATTTTATATATTGCATAATTTAAAAATAAAGTGTTTATCAGAGTGTGTAAGCAAGGGTTGAGGATAGCAAGTGATGGACAGGAGGAGAATAGAGAGGGCGGGGCTTCAAGGAAGGGGCGGGGCTTCAAGGAAGGGGCGGGGCGGTAGATCTTCGCCTGTTCTGAGATTTAAAAAGTGATCTTTGGTGTAAAAAGGTTGAAGACCACTGTTCTAGAGTAAGTGAGGGTATGCCTTCTAGAGGTAACATCATCTTATCCTGACATTTAAATATTGCTTAGAAACAGCTCTAAGAGAATTAATTGCACTGGCCTAGTGTTCTTATGCTTCCTCCTACAGCTTCACTTATGGCAGCCCCTTTCTGTGTTTCCAGAGGTCATCTGGTATCTCCTTCAAACACTTTGAAGGGCTGATGCGATTTTATAAGCCGCGGATGTGCACCATAGAGCGTTATCTCACTTTCAAAGCACTGAATCAAAGCACTACACCTTTATTGAGGTAGGATGCTGCTGCTGCAATCTAGAAAAGAGGCAGCATTTTACAGGGTTCATGGCACTTTGGAACCATACCATATGTCAGAGGGAATGGTGTGGCTCATCAATGAAAATGAATCCAGAATGCAAGCTTTGACGCAGTCCGGGTTTGGGGAACACTTCTGAGATTTTGTTTCTTGGTCTATTGCGGGTGAATTTAAGCTTCAAAAGAGTCAAGTGATTAATCCCCTGCTTTATGATCTAGCCAAGGGATGGCTTTTCCATCTGTCCTGTTGGAGAAAGAATACTGTGGTGACAGCCATGAAGCAAAGGGAGTTGGGTAAAAGAGAAGCAGGAGAATTGAGCAGCAGGAGAAACAGAGAACCCTATTTGGACATGTGACACCCAATGAAAGGAGAACTTCTGCACATGCAATGCAACTTTAGCTTAACAAGTTCCCAGGTTATGTCCCCTGACATTTCACTAAAACACTGCTCTACTGGAGCTCTTAAAACAACTGCAGAATTTTGCATTAAGATTCAAAGTAATCACTGCTGAATCACGCAGTTGGGCATGTCCAGTTAACACTAGGGATGTGAAGGACTAGTTGACTATTGGATAGTAGACAGGCTAGTCGACTAGTCACCTTCTCCCCTTGCCACATTTATTAGAGGCAGCAAGGAGGGGGAAGAGGAGGGGGTACTTCAAAGCGGAAGCACTGTGTGGAGCCTGGGGCCAGCCCTTGGGCTCCATGCAGCACTGCTGCTTTGAAACGCCACGTGCAGCCTGGGGCCAGCTGGTGTGTCCCCAGGCTGCATGCAGCATTTCAAAGCAGTAGTGCCACATGAAGCCCAAGTCAGCGGGGGAGTCCCCAGCTAACCCCGGGCTCCACGCAGCGCTTTCACCTTTGAAGTGTAGGAACAGCCCTTCAGTTGCTATACTTCAATGGGGGAGATGCCCTACCAATTAATTGAATAGTCGATGCAAAAATGCATTGACTATTCAATTAGTTAATTACTTGATATTTCACATCCTTAGTTAATACCCCCAATCTGGATATAAAGAGTCTTTGGAGAGAGAGATCTAGGGTGATAGGACAAGGAAACCCCGAAGGGAAATACTGGGCGTAGCTAATGTAGTGGTAGCGAATTGTTTTTATTTGCAATAAAACAAAATCCCCAGGAAGGGGATGAAACTGGATGTTAGTTCAGAATCTATGTGTTTTGTTGTGGATGGGATAGAAACCAAGAGAGTCTTTTTATTTGTTTTTAAGATTTTTAGATGCCTAAGGTGCAGCTATACACCAACTGAGATTTTTCAGTTCTTCATCTTTAGGCTTCTAAACATCTTTAAAAATCTGGACCACACTTATTGTCATTATTTCATGTGGTTGCAGGATTCTTGTGTGTCTTTGCAATTGACCACCACAGCTATTAAACATTAATAGTGGTGTGAACCCGTACCTTATTTATTTATATCCATGTAGTGTATGCAAGTAGACAAAATCAGTGCCCCTAAGAGTTTACAATGTAAGTGTGAAATTCTCCTTCCATTAGAGTCCATGGTGCAACTCTCAGAGTTCATTAGAGCCAGGATTTCACCTTAAGTCTCTTTATTTATCAGGCCTTGCTACAGAAATCTGGTAGCATTAACTCTCTCATAAGGGCCACTTGCCTTTAGGAAAATCTGTCTCAAACAATAGCTGAATGTTGACTTCTGCTAGCTTGATCAAGGAGCTAACCGGAGAAATTCTAGTAAACTTCTGAAAGAAAACTCTCCCACAAACCGGTGACCAAGTAGGCACTTGATACAATTAAATAGTGAAAGATTTAGTATCTGTGATGCAAAATTGAGATCTCACAGAGCTGTAATATGATTCACTCTTTTCTTTCTCTTACAGTTTAAAGGATTTCTACAATTTCTATGAAGCTGTTAGCTTAAAATGGAAGGTAAGTGTTAATGGAGGCGAGTGAGAGAAGAGAATGAGGACTAAAGGGAAATCTACAAGGTAAAGGAGAAAATAAAGACTTTGTGGAACAAGATAGAAATGATGTGGGGAGAAGATGGATCTCTCCCTCCTGTCTTGCTCCATTCTCATTTGACTTAAATAAATCCCTACTCATACTTCTGCTGATCAGGTCTGTTCCACTTCCAGGCAAAACCAAACCGCGAGCACTGGTTTGATGACCTTCCACGGACAGCATTTCTTATTTTTAAAGGTAAATTGCTCTGTGGATCGTTTGATTACCCCATTCTGTTTGTTCCCTTTGAAACAGGTGACATTGGCCACTGTCTGAAGATAGGATATTGAACTGGATGCACCACTATGTATCCTAATGTTTACATAGTTTTTAAATAAAACAAATGAAGAAGCAAATATCTGTTAAAAATCATCTCTTTTAAAAAAAAAAAAAAAGAGTCTTTCTGTACATTACCTCAACTTATAGATACAGTCTAAATGCTCCAGATAAATTGATGCACTCAAGACACTGTATTCTTGGCTTCCAGAGGAAGATATCTGTCACATAAATACACATTCTGTGCAATGATTCAGAAACCACCTTCAATAAAGGACAGCTTCTTAGCAAATATCTTGTAGTAGACCAAACATTGAGCCCATCTATGAATGGATTCCTCTTCTGATAAGTATTCTAGGGAGTTTGATGCAGCACTCTAGTTTGCTTGGACTGGCTGAGTCCAGGAGATTCATTTCTCAGTATCCGAGGCTGCAGCTCTCCTCCAACAGCACTAGACTGTGGTGTAGATTTGTGGTCCCAGAGGTTGGTCTTCATAGTCTTAGGTAGATGCATCATTTGCACAGAGCACATGCAGCTGCTGTAAAGGAGATAGTAGAAGTTATAATGTGGCCCAGAACAAGTAACCCCTTCAGATAATGTCCTCTGAAAAAGTGGGTTTTGCCCATGAAAGCAGATGCCACAGGACTGTTTGGTTTTGAAAGTTATAGACTAACCCAACTACTGCTCCTAGACTTTGTAAGTTAGTGAGGAACAAATAGCCTGAATCAAGATTAGTGCAGGCAGTTGCTATACAAGATCATTACGCAGCTGTGCTAATGCAATTTAGCTCCAAGTTATAATTTCCACTTTACTAGAACTTGGCAATGACTGACATCTCAATTTGAACTGTGTATTCATTTCACAATATGGGGAAATTTGGAACTGCGATAGGGTGAGAACTGACACACCTTTGTTATCTGAGTTCTAGATCAGGATTTAAACTCAGGACACAAGTGAAAGACAAATAAGTGCATTATTATTCACTGAGATATCTAGATCCTGTGCTAAGATGGATATTAAAAATTAGCCCAACTAACCTTGGAGTGGGGGCATTGAATACAGGAAGAAGAGGGAGTGTTTTGTACATGTGTTTATTTTGAAGTCGTTTTTTTGTTTAAAAAAAAAAAAGATTTGCTTGTGACATTTCCTTTCTTAATACAGGTATTAACATTCTGGTGAAGTCCCGAAGGTTCCAGTATTTCATGTGTAAGTGTGAAAAACAAAATCTCTTGACTTTACCTACTCAGCTCTTTGTTCTTTGAGGTAGGGATTCTCTCTTACGTGTTGGTACACTGCTTAGTGCAATGGAACCTGATCTCTGATTGGAACCCCAGTATACATCATAATTCCTGTGCTTGTTTGCTTTTAGGGAGGGAGTTTTTGGGTGTGCATGTGGAATTCTCCTAAGGGCTAGTTTATACATTACTTTGTAGTCTGTTTTGTGAGTCTGGTTTCTTCTAACATCCTGTTGCATTTCAGATGGTGCATGATTATACTTCATATGCTTTCAGTTTTGACACTGCAGTTGAGGATGTTGATGCAAGGACTTGACACACAATGCTTTACTGAACATCAGAAAGTGCAACAAGCTTAATTTCAGGAGTTTTGCTTGGAATCTGTGTTAAACTTGACAGTGATTCTGCTGCTGTTTCTCTGTAGTGGAGAGCATGTACGACTCCTGGTCCAACTTGTTATGCTAATGTCTAATTCTTATAGTTTTCTATTCTGTAAGAAAACTGCCCGTTTTGCTAATTCTGATGGTAGAATGAAGGGAGGAGAAAGAAGAGTGAAGGGTAGAGTTCCTACAGCTGGCATCCTCGGTGTCCCAATGGCTTAATGGTGGGACCTAAAGAAGGCTTGTAGGAGCCTTGTGATGGTGCTGTATCCTTCCCACATTGTAACTGACTTAGGAGCGCTATACAGTTCTGGAAAAATTCTGGAGAGATTGAAATACAGAAATAATATCAGGGCTATGTAGAGAATAATTTACCCAGAAGAATAACTGCATGTCAGCAGTTTCAGCAGCATACTTTTTCTTCTGAGGATCTTAAAGCATTTTATATATAAGTGGTTAAATTGTTATGCTCCATTTTATATCCTGTGAAACTGAGGCACAAAACTTATAAGGGTTTGCCAATGAATTAAATGTGTAACCTTGGGAAAGGTGGGACTAGAATTTGGATCTTCTGATGCTTAGGGCACAGGACTAGCCATTAGATATGACTGCCTTCCTAAAGATTTAGAAAATTAATGTCTGACTATTCAACAACTTTTCATTGAAGCTGTGCATTTTATTTTCCAGATATTTTAGTGGCTATGAATGGGATCTGGATTCTTATTGAAACCTTCATGCTGCCAGGTAGGAAATATGTGTTTTGTTTCTTGATTTGTCTGCTTCCATAAGTTTGATCAGCATTCTGAGAAGGTGCTGTTTCTGTGCCTTGCAGGTGGGAACTTCTTCACAAGAGATGTCAGTTGGAGTTACATCATCTTCCTCCCAAGTAAGTTGCTGTGCCAGACCAGCATTTCTCTTTTCCATTACAGCTGGGGAATTCTCAGTATTGGGGTTTCTCAGCTGTGCATTTTAGTCACTAAAGGGGTCAAAGCTTCCATTTCTTTGAAAGCCACCTTCCTGAGTAAAGATGTCATTGGTCTTTGCCTTCTTGTTTAGGTGATGTTGGTGCTGTGAAAGAAAGCTTTTGCACCTCTGCTATCTGTTGAAGCAAGACCCTGTTTATTTCCTACTTTACTAATTGTTTTGTGGAACTCTCCTCTTTCCTTAATTTATCCTGGAATCTCTTCCCATTTTCTTCCATTGTACTGCCTTTTCCTAACTTCAACTCTGAATAGTCTTCCATCCATTTTGGAGGTGATGACTTCTTTGAGCCAGTCAACACCACTTAAAATAAATTGGATGTCTTGAGAAATCAAGTTCCTGCTCTCACACAGTACTATATTTCTAGTTCTCCTGAATAGTCCAAGGCAAGAGTGAGCCTGATCTTAGATCTGCATGCCAGTGCATTGCTTTGCCATGGGGCTTATTACAGGACCGAATTAGCTCATCCTCTCGTATAGGCAATGTTTATTTTTCGCTGCTGAGCAGTTTGACTGAATCAGACCTAAAGCTGTTCATGTAAAGCTGACTATTGCAATAAAAAACTTTGGTGAAATCCAAATACTGTTTGCTGACCTCCCACTAACTATATGAGGAGTCCTGTGGAGTAAGAAAAAAAGTCTGTTTTGCTTTATTAGGATGCAGCTATTTTTCTTTCCTACTGGGGTTGTCCTAATCAGTGATATCACATAAAAACAGGCGCCTAAATATTGACACACTTTATGGTGTGTATTTGCTAATGCAAAAAGTGTAAATGCTAACACTTGAGTGGCTGGTATTAAATGAGGATATTGAGACAATAGGCATCACAGAAATGTGGTGGAACAGTGATAATCAATGGGACACAGTAAGCTACGGCTACAAAATAGTGGAATGATAGAGCAGTTTATGCTGGGGTAACTGGCACTGAATGTGAAATAAAACTGTCAAATATAGGAAAAATCTGAAATGAATCAAACAGTATCATAGAATTTTTGTGGATAAAAATGTCTTGCTTCAGTAATAATGTAATAATGCTTCAGTAATAACAATCTGTTTGAACAGATTACTGATCACCTGACCAGACACTGTCTATGATTTGTGAAATATTCAGGGAGGTTAGAAGCTACAAAACCAGAAAATCCAATAATGGAATTTCAACTGTCCCCATATTGACCGGATATACATCCCCTCAGGATGGGATGCAAAATAAAATCTCTAGACACAATTAATGACTGCTCCTGAACAAGTCCTGGAACCTCCAAAGGGAAAGGCAAATCTGAATTTAATGCTGTGTGAGCACAGGATCACACAGTCCAAGAGGTGAATGACTCCATAATAGTGACCATAATGTAATTAAATGTAATTCTTGTAGGGAGGAAAATACAAAAATATCACAGTAACATGTCTTTCACTTCATCCTGAATTCAAATCCTGCAAGTTCTCGTCCTATTGCAGTTCCAAATTTACCCACAATTTTCTTCGAGTGCTTGCTCTGTCCATTCAGTGTAGGTATGTGTGCATGCCACATGTATCCACGCTGGAAGGTTTTCCCTTAGCAGTATACATAGGGGAACTGGCTCAGGTGCCCCCTGGAGTGGTGCACATGTGTCTCACTATATAGGGTGCATCTGGTCCCCTCAGCCCTCTGTTCCTTCTTGCCACTAATGATGGTGCTTGGAACCTGCTCTCCTCAGCGTTAGCCGTCACTCTTTTTTTCCAGTTCATTGGACTCTGTTTTTCCTGTAACAAGTCTCATTGTTAGTTTATTGTTTCAAGTTAATGTAGGTCCCATAAGAATTTAGCCTCTGGTCAGGGCACACTCTGATCCCCGGGCTTCAAATCATATTACAGTTGCATTGGGCTCATGCCATTTAGTGACCTCTCTGCGGTGCTTAGATGCGCACAAATGATGCATTTGCAGATTGTTCAAGCCTCCTGCCAAAAAGGAGAGGGCATTCATCTCAAAGCTTTCTGAATGGAATTCACCTTAGTTGTGGTGCATGGCCAGCTGGTCTCTGTACCAAACACTAGGGCATCAGCATGCAGTGCTCCAATGGTGCTGTCAGCCTCCTGGCACTTTTCTCCAGCATCACAAAAGCCCAGGCAGAGCAGGGCAGATCTATGGGGCCTAAGAAGAATAAGCCCAAGACGCCAGCCACCGCTGACACGTCTGCTGCAGCCCAGCCAGACTTTAAGGCCCCTTTGGAGTGATGCTCTCCTGCTCCTTCCTAGAGTGGTGTCAAACAGCTCTGGGTGCTGTTGATGCTGGAGTCCTTGCAGACAGCCCAGAACATCATGTTGATGAAGGTGCCACCCCCACTTGTAATCACAGAACCATACCACCCCCACCTGTAATTGCAAAACCATGCCATAAAGGGAAGCCTGCCATGGCACCACTCTGGCCTCCACAGAGTCCTTGCTTCCTCTTGGGAGGGACATCTTCCTCATCTCCACATGGCAAGATTTGCAATGTTCACAGCCTGATTTAGTCATCTGCAGGATCCTGGTCAGCAGAAGACTTGAGGTGAAGCTTTCTGGGACTTAGACACAGATCCCCAGAGGCATATGGACAGTTGGCTCAGGACCGTTACTCACTGTGGTCTGAATGTTGTTTGAGACACAGGTCACTGGTACCTATCACTGCTCTCCATCTCCCACTGGAATACAGTGTGTCTGAGAAGCTCAGGAATCAGCAGTCCTGCTCTGTATTGTGGTGCCTTTCTCAAGCCCAGTATGAGTCAGCCAGCCATCGACACTTGCACTAGAGGTCTCCCAGCAGTCGTCCCCTGGGGAATGTCTGTTCATGCTGCTTCTCCCTATCCTCGGTATCTACATCTTTGGCCAGTGTATGGTACCTCACCAACATCAGTCCTCATTCCTGATCTTCATCAGCCTGGTCTTGAAGCCTCCAGCTCAGACATCTTGCCTGAGGCTGTTAGTACTGCAGACAGGTTCTCAGACTGCTCAGTGGCCACAAGCCTGGCCACCCCAAAGGTACCTGGGAACCTGTGGAAGTTCCTTGTGCCATTCCAGGCAACTGTCTTGTAAAGTGGCTTTTTTGGTGACCACAACCTGCCTTCCTACCGAAGGTGGTCTCAGCCTTCCACATGGAACAAGACACTTTCCTCTTGGTCTTCTCCTCAAAACCTCATGCAATCAACAAGGAGAGGTGACTCCATGCCCTGGACATCCACAGGGCCCTGGCTGCTTACACTTATATAAAAAAAAAGCCCTTCTGTAATTCGCCCCAGTTCTTTGTTGCGTATGCGGAGTGAAAGAAGGAGCTTCTGATATTCACTCAGAGGATCTCCAGTTGGATAATCTCTTGCATTTGGAATTGCTACCAGTTGGCAGGTGCACTGCTGCCCCTACATATCAGGGAACCAGTCAACCAGGATGCAGGCTTCCTTTACAGCCTTCCTTGCCAACATTGCTGTACAGGAGATTTGCCAGGCTGAGATGTGGTCCTCTGTGAATTTTCAATATGTCCTGACACAACAAGCCTGAGAGGATGCAGCCTTCAGTAGAGTTGTCTGTAAACTCCTCCCACCAGCACCAGAGATACTGCTTGTAGCCACATACATTGAATGGACATGAGCAAGCATTTGAAGAAAAGACCATTATCTGTTTCTGTAACTGGTGCTCTTGAAGATATATTCATGTCTATTCAACATCCCTTCCTCCTTCTCCATATCGATACTTACTGCACTGGAGAGCTTCTGACATTTGATTTAGCAGGCCTAAAAAGGACCCCAAAATTGAATGTTTAGCGTACCATTTGTCAACACCAGTACTCCTTACGTTACCAGGAGTAAGGGAGGTTGACGGGAATGTTTGCTCCCATCAGCCTTTGGCTGTGGAGATGGCGCCAAGCTTGACTTAAGGTACGTTGACTCCTGCTATGTTTTTTAGATAGCTGGAGTTGCTTACCTTAAGCTGAGTGTAGTATAGACCTGGCCTGAGGGTGGAAGGAACTATGGTATGTGGGCACCACTCCAAGCGGTGCCTGAACCTACCTGTTCCTTCTATGGATACATCTAAGGGAAAATCTTCTAGCACTGGTGCAGGTGGCAGGCACATGTCTACATTGAATGGACATGAGCAGCACATCTCAAACCACTAGTTACGGAAACAGGTAACTATCTTGGAAAGTAGTGCATGGTAGCATTTAATTTAGTTAACTATGCATACAAAATGAGGAGATCTAAATTAGCTTTTACCACTCAAAAAATATCTTAAGTCCTTATGAGTAGTCCTCCTAAAATGCCTTCTCAATGTGCAGTAGAAGTGAAAAAGCTAACAGGATGTTAGCAAACTTTGTCTCACTGGCTAGCTCTTTCCTAAAGAATCATAATTACAGTATATAAATCCATGATATGCTTACACCTTCAAAACTGCATGCAGTATTTGTCACCCCATCTCAAAGATATATTGGAAAAGTACAGGGAATGGAAATAAAAATAATTAGGGTTACGGAACATTCTCCATGAACAGTGATTTAAAAAAAAAGATGGAGTCAAGAAAAGACTTACAGAGAATGATAGATAGAGGTCTATAAAATCACGGAGTGGAGTCAATAAGATTATAATATAATATGTGCATCTGGTTCACCCATGAAATTAATAGGCAAAGGGTTTTAAACAAATTTAAGGAAGTACTACTTCACACAGTGCACAGTCAACCTGTGAAATTTGTTGCCAGGGGATGTCATGAAATCCAAAAGTATAACTGGGTTCAAAGAAGAATTAGATGGATGAGTATCCTCCATGAACTCATCATTGGCTGTTAGCTAAGATGACCAAGTACAACCCCTTGATCTGAGTGTCCCTAAACCTCGGACAGCCAGAAGCTAGGGTTGGATCACTGTTCATATCTTCTGAAGTATCCGGTCTGTCATTGAGACAGGATACTGGGCTAAATGGACCGCTGGTCTGACCAAGTATGATCATACTTATGTTTTTATCCCCAGATGTATAGATAGACTTTGATCATTGAACTGTTGCCAGGTGGCATAATGTTCTGTTAATCCAAAAACTTTGCAAAGTGCGATTGTGGCAGTGTATGAAACAGTTTTCTTCCTTCCTCCCGTTCCCCCTCCCCCCCATTCAAGAATATCTCCTATGGTCCCATGAGCTCATTCCTTAAAAGCTAAATTAGACAAGTGGGATTATGTGCCCTGAAGTTCCTCTGGATGACTGACTAGCCTTTTGGTCCAGAGGTCTGAATGTTTAGCACTGTAGCTAAATTGAGTTCCAGACTGCCATCAGAGTATAGGGAAAAGTTAGTGATCTAGAAAGGAAGTGGGGCACACTTGGCATCTCTTTGAGGATAAATGTGGAGGGAGGGAATGGGAGTTTATTAAATCTATGTGCTCAAGTTGCAGACAAAGAATAACAATGGTGTGGCTCATGTAAGGATTTGTATACTGTCTTGTTTTACAGTCTCTGGAGCAGAGGTGCTTCTGAAAATCATTGGCCTGGGACCTATTGATTATCTGTCCTCTGGATGGAATCTGTAAGTTTGCTGCTTATGTACAGTGAACGGGGGACTGGAGGTAGAACACCAAAGATTTTGTGCTGCCTTGTATGGCATCAGTATCACTTGAGCCACTTCTGAATTTGAATCAGCTGAATGCGGCTGGGGCGCTAATGATAGAGAACTCAGAATTGCAAAATTTGAGGAGCCTGATGGTGATTGCTGGGATGTAGTTGCCTTCTTTCAAAACAAGCCTTAAGCTGATAGGTTAGAATACTTCATTTCAGTAGGGGGTTCTGCAGGCAATTCCAGTACTCCCTCCACCTTTCACTTTTTCCATGAGCACTCTGCCCCTCTCCAAGCTAAACCATGCCATTCTCTCTTGCTTTTCCAGCTTTGATTTTTCAGTCACTCTGTTTGCATATCTGGGTCTCCTGGCACGGGAGTTTAACATGCCATTTTACTTCATCGTTGTCCTGCGACTTCTTCAGCTGCTGAGGTGAGACGGAAAGGGTATACAGGGAGTGGGAAACAGCAACAGCAGCAGAGATAGGGAGATATGTTTTCCTTCCAGTGCAATCAAGGGCTTGCTCATTGGCATGACCCAAATGGGACAGTTTCATAGGACTGTCAGCCTGTTTAGGGAATGAGATTATCTAGAGCCGTGGTCACCAACCCATCAACCGATGGGGGAGGGGCGCTTGACCAGTTGATCACGAAATGTTTGGGGACCTCCCTATTTCCTCCAACCCCCAAGAAGAAGCCCCCGCTGATGCTACCTCCAATAACAATGGAGGTAATACTGGCTTCGGGGGAGAGGTCCCACACCCGCGCGCCACATCCAGGGTTTCAGGAAGCACATGGGCTGCTCCCCCTGTTCCTCCCCCCCGCCCCCCAGCAGCCGGCACAGTTACTGAGATGCCAGTTCTGTCATGTGCTGGGGACTTCCTTCCCCTACTGCCTTCCTGTGTTGGGGAAGAGTGGGTGTCTTTCTCTCTCACGCACGCGCGTGCGCGACAAGCCTGGTGTTTCAGGAAGCGTGCCAACTGTTGGGGGAGTCTAGGGGGGAGCAGCGCACATGCTTCCTGAGACCCAGGCCTGGTGTGCAGCTTCAGGATCCCTAGGGACTGGCCCAAGCTGTCCCTTCCCCTGACCTGCACCCACCAGCACCCTGCCTCAGCACCCTATTCCCTGTCCCCACCAGCACTGT
Source organism: Pelochelys cantorii (assembly GCA_032595735.1). Classification (NCBI taxonomy): domain Eukaryota; kingdom Metazoa; phylum Chordata; order Testudines; family Trionychidae; genus Pelochelys; species Pelochelys cantorii. The sequence continues at coordinate 11,155,201 of CM064342.1, read as the reverse complement.
TGGGGCCACATTAGTGAGGCTTTGGGGGTTTTGGAGGGGTTGTTTTTTATCTCACTTGTGTGGCCCTGACTGACTTTTCTGTGGGTCAGAGACCCCTGACTCAAAACAGGTTCCCTGTCCCCCTCATAAATAGACAATGCTGAAACCTTTTCTTTGACATATTTTATTTAAAAATGAAGCCTGTCCAACAAATCCCAGTTGGAGCCAAGCCCCCATCTGGCCGCAGCATCATAATACTCCTGTGCACGCTCACGCACCCCCCTCCCCCCCCGTCCCCGTCTCCAGACTCAATTCTGAGTCTGTCATACACTGGAACCCCGTTTCCTTAGCCTCTCACATCCCCAAACTCCTGCACCCCCACATCCCCAGTCTTCTGCCACAACACTCCTGCACCATCCACACACTGTAAATCTGTGTCCTGAGCCCATCATACTCCCTGATCCCCTTTCACACTCCAGCCCATACTCCTGCACCCTCACATCCACAAACTGTGACTTGCTCAGCATCCCCAGTCCCCACAAGACCCCCACACTCCCCAGCCTGGAGCCCCCTCCCTGACCCAGCATCCCCTTCTCCATCTCTTCCTGCATCCAGATTCCCTCCCAGAGCTTGAACCTCTCACCCCTTCCCACACCCGATTCCCTCATTCTCACCCCAGAGCCCACACATCCTGTCTCAACCCAGTGAGAGTGAATAAGGGCTGGGGACAGGGAGTGATGGAGAAGGGAACAGAGAGGGTGGTGGGCTCTTGGCTTGTCTTGACATTTTAAAAGTGATCTTGGGTGTAAAGGTTGAAGACCACTGGTCTAGAGTTATCAGAATTAATTGATGATGCTTTGGGGCTTAACCCAACCTCTTAGGGAATCTGCCCTCAGCCTGGATTCTTTCACCTTGCCCTGAAATACCTATTACTAGCCCCTGTCAGACAGCGTCCTCAGCTAGGCAGATTTGAGGTATGACCCAAATTGGCAGTTCCTATGTTCAGAGTGTAGGAACATAGCTGTAGTTCCCAGAAATGCTTATCACTGAGGCAAACTGTGGCCACTGGTAAAACAGGTTGCATGAGTTCTCTTCCCAGTTTTGATACTTGCAGTGACACCTTGAGCAATTATTTCATCTTTCTGTACCTCAGTAAAGCAGGTATGATAATGTCTACCTCACAGGGTGATTATATAGATGCATTCATCTTTGTAGAGATAATCAAATGCAAGTTCCATAGATGGACTAGCGTTTGCTTTAAAGATAAATGATAACCTAATCCTTATATAGCACTTTTCATCAGTAGGTCTCAAAGTGCTTTACAAAGGAGGTCAGTATCATATTATCTCCATTTTACAGAAGGCAAATTTAGGCCAAAAGAGGCAATGTGACTGACTTGCCCATGGTCAACCAGGAAGTCTCATGGCAGAGCTGGAAATGGAATCTGGTCTCCTGAGTCCCAGTCCAGTTCTCTGTCCCCTAGGTCAATTATCCAGGATCCCTGCTTGTTAAAGGAGTACACATAAGGACTTACAAAATTAGGTTAATCACATTTATTCACCTACCAAAGCTTGCACTCAAGTCTATAATGGTGGTTGTGTAAGGAATGCAACTTTCTCCCATTGATTATTGCAGGAAAAATCCAGATAGTTATGTCTGTATCTTGGCAAATGAGTTCAGCTTTAAAATGTGTTCTGGGAACAGATGGCAGAACAAGGAGCAATGGTCTCAGGTTACAGTGGGGAGGTCTAGGTTGGATATTAGGAAAAACTATTTCACTAGGAGGGTGGGGAAGCACTGGGATGGGTTACCTAGGGAAGTGGTGGAATCTCCATCCCTAGAAGTTTTTAAGTCTTGGCTTGACAAAGCCCTGGCTGGGATGATTTAGCTGGGGTTGGTCTTGCTTTGGGCAGGGGACTGGACTCACTGACTCCTGAGGTCTCTTCCAGCCCTAGGATTTCATGAATGACAAGTATATGCATGTTAATGATGGAGCTGCTCATCAAAAGTTTATTTATGCATGATTTTTTTAAGTAAGACACTGTCCTTATCCTGAAACATCTTGCAAACTCCTTTTTATGCATATTGTTGATCCTCAAATGAAGCAGTGGACTTACCCATGGAAGCAAAGATTATATTTGATTGGGTAAAGATCTGGATGAGGTTCTGGGAAGCCTCGCTTGTCCTCTTTTAATGCATGTGAAGTATAAATATCCCACCCAATTGCAAGGGGGCAGTGTTACCTAGTGGATAGAGAGCTGTTACTTTGAAGACCTGGGTTCTGTGTCTGACTCTGCCACTGACTTGCTTTGTAACTTCGGCAAGGCACTTCCCTGTCATGTCTGTTTTCCTCATCTATAAGGCAGGGATAATGTTACAGCCCTCCTGTATGAAACGCTTTGAGATCTACTGGTGAAAAGAGAGATGACATCCTCTATCACTCGACCTCTGAGGCAAATATTGGTAAATAATGGAAGAGCAAAATAGTTCACAGGTTTCCAGACTAGAAGGGACCATTGTGATCATCTAGACTGACCTCTTGTCTTGCACAAGCCACAGAACTTCCCCAAAATTATTGCCAGAGCAGAATTTTTAGGAAAACATCCTCTCTTGATTTAAAAATTGGCAGTGGTAGAGATCTACCACAACCCTCTAACAGTTGTTCCAATGACAAATTTTTATCAGTGAGGCGGCGAGGAGACCTGTGGCACCTTATAGACTAACCGAAGTGTTGGAGGATAAGCTTTCGTGGGCAAAGACCCACTTCGTCAGATGCATCACGAAAGCTTTTGTCTTTGCCCACGAAAGCTTATGCTCCAACACTTCAGTTAGTCTATAAGGTGCCACAGGACTCCTCGCCACTTTTGCAAATTCAGACTAACACGGCTACCCCTCTGACACTTGATATCAGTGAGGGTAACTAATTATAGAACTGGAAGGAACCTCAAGAGGTCACTAGTCCAGTACCCTACACCAGGCACCATCTAGACCAGGCCTGGGCAAAATACAGTCTGCGGGCCAGATCCAGCCTGGCAAGCCACCGGATCTGGCCCACAGATGCTGCAGGGATCCCCAGGCAGGCTTCCTGCTCAAAATGTGGTTGTGGGGTGGTTTTTCTTTAAAAACTATGAGTCGGGAAGGGAGGGGAGGGGAGGAAAGCTTTAGGAGCTGCTCTCACCCTAGCACAATCCCATTGGCTGGTTTCTGGCCAAAAACTGGCCAGCGGGAGCTGCGTGTTTCAATAACAGGCAGCAACAAAGCACAAAGTGGGCTCCAGAGCACATGGTTGTAGCCATCTGTGCAGGAGTGAGGCAGACAGGGAGGCTGATTCAGGAACCACTGCTGGCTGGTAACTCTCCTGACAGAGCCTAACTCTGGTACCCCAGCCCCTCCCTTCCCCCACTCCTGCCCCTTATTTCACATACTCAAATCCTGCCCCTCTCCTGCACCCATATCCCCTGCTAGATCTGGCATCCAATCCTCTGCCCCAGATCAGTTCCCCTTCTGCCCTAGTTCATAACCAAATCCCAGCACCCCCTCCTGTACCCCATTTCCCTGCCCTACGTCACAATCAACCCCCTGCAGCCCAGTCACTGCCCCAAATCACAACTGCTTTCACCCAAACTCAGTCACCTCAAGCTCCTTTCTGCACCCAACCTCCATCCCACAACCCTGCATCTCTTCCATTAATAGCCTAGAAGAATGTGGCTCTTGAACATTTTCCAAATTCTTGGAGTGTCACCCCCCCCCCCATCAAAAACTATTGCCCTCCCCTGATCTAGACCATCCCTGCATGGTATTTGTCCAACCTGCTCTTAAATCTCCAATAATGGAGATTCCACAACCTCCATAAGTAATGTATTCCAGTGCTTAACAACCTGGACAGGAAGTTTTTCTTGATGTCCAACCTAAATCTCCCTTGCTGCAATTTAAGCCTGTTGCTGCTTGTCTTGTCAGAGGTTAAGGTGAGTAATTCCCCCCCCCCCACCGCCCTTTGTAACTACTTTTAAAGTAGTTATCATGTCTAGAGCCCTGTTTCCTCATGTGTATCTGCAAAAATGATCAGCAGATATCCTCATTGACATCTGTAGATTTGGAGTGGATGTCTGCAAATTTGCAGGGGTCTAGATACACAATTTGTATCTGCTTCTGTCTCTGCAAAAATGAGCTGTGGATATAAACTGAATATCCATGGATTTGCAGGGCTGTACTCATGTCCCCGATCAGTCTCCTCTTTTCCAGACTGAACAATCCTAATGCCATATTTCAGATCCACATTTGGTTGGCTTCAGCTTCCAGCCAGTGGGTCATGTTATATCTCTTTCTGCTATCAGTACTTCCATGGCTAAATGCAGTTGCACAGTCCCCCTTTCATTTAGTAGTATCGCATTGAGGAATGCCAAATCTGATAGTGTTGTAATGTTCTTCTTTAGTGTAGCCTCTGGCTGCACCTGTAGTCAGGCTCCTCTCATGGCTTTCTGCTGCTACAAGCTGCTTGTTTTTATGCAGCTCAGTAACAACATGAGGGTAATTCCTTCCTGAATTAACTGCTGGCTCTTCATCCCTTCTTTAGGATTTTTAAATTGAAGAAGCGCTACAGGAATGTCCTGGACACAATGTTTGAGTTGTTCCCGAGGATGGCCAGGTACTGCACAGCCCTCTTTGTAAGGGAAAAATAGGCAGCATGTCAAAGAAATACTAATGTGGTTCTGCCATTTCCAGGGTAACGTTTAAGTGCTGATACTTTTTGTGCAAAGATATATACACCCCCATGGTGACCTCATGTCCCTTAATACAATAGGGAACCAGACAAGTTAATTATTGCAGACTGATGTGTAATGAAATAAGCAGCTGTAAGTGTATAATATCACAATATCTTACTCACCTGCTGCAGATCTGCTTGTGTCCATCACATGTTAACTGTCTTATTCTTGAAAATGTTCTGGCATTGCTGTTGGTGGCCAAGGAAACATGTTAGTTTGCTTCGTTAGAGAAATGGGTGTGGGGATCAATTATTTAGTGGCTTAATGGAAAGGAAGTAAGTCTGTAAGCAAAAAAGGTTATAATCAAGCTTCTCAGAGTTTTTCTCGCTAAGGGAGTGATACAGACTTCCATGACTTGAGACTTTTAAAACTAGTCTAAACAAAACACTGCACAAAACATAATTGAAAGGAGATGGCCTAGATGCTTCATGGGGGACTATTGTATCTGGTAGGCAATTTTCCTTCTCTAACAAACCACCACTTGCTTTTTCTCTGTCCTTGCAACCTGTGGAAAAACAGTCGTTTTGTTTGTTGCTTTCTCTTCCAGCCTGGGTTTAACCCTGCTTATCTTCTACTACTCCTTTGCCATTGTTGGCATGGAATTCTTCTCTGGGGTTGTCTACCCAAACTGTTGCAAGTGAGTACCCAGCAACCACCTTCCTCTGAAATGCCCTTGTTAATAGCCTGGTTCGATGCCAAGCGATGAGCATTAGGGATCTTGTATGTATTTGTCTACCAGGAAAAATCCAGTGGATGTGTTTAATGCAGAGTGGTTGATCTGGAATTCCCAGTAAATGTGAGACTGATCACTTCTCTCCATTGAAACTCAGTGCATTGATCTTTACATACAATTAGAGAAGTGAGAGGGGTAAAGCAGGGCTAAGTGGTAACGTGCTGGTTGATACAGCTGAGTATTTGAATCTGTGCCTCTGCAACTGGGGACTGAGATGTTTGTTCTTTGATTATGCCACAGCAATGTACCCACGTAATATGTATGATGCTAAGGTGCCCCTGACAGGTACCACTTTAGAGAATGGGCTTCAAAATGCAACAAGTATTGGCAAGAAGGAAAATAGCCTCCTTACCCACAGCTTTTTAAGCATGTAAGTGTCTGTCAGCACATCTTTCCAGAGCTCTTATCATTCTTGATTTGTCCTGGCTTCTCTGATCAGCATGAGCACAGTGGCAGATGCCTATCGCTGGGTGAATCACACAGTTGGCAACAAGACAGTTGTGGAAGAAGGTTATTACTATCTCAACAACTTTGACAACATTTTGAACAGCTTTGGTAAGAGGAATATTGGTTCTTATTGTTGATCAAAATTCTCATTTCTACTGCTGATAAATTCTCACATCTACTGCTACATAATGCAGCATGACCCCGTGTGAAGCTTGTGGAGGAGTGAAGCTCTTAACAAATCTTGTGTAACACCTGCTGATGGTTCCTTCTTGCCCCCAATGCATGTCAGGCTGGTCCTATTCTAACTCCTCCTCTCTCCATGCCCCACATGTGGCTCTGCCCTCTGACTTGCAGCACCCCGGTTCTGGATCCCTAACAGAATTCTGCTTTTACTCCTCAAACCTGCATTATTCTCCTCTTCCTGTCCTGGGTTCTACTGTTGGCTACTAAACCCAACTGTGTAGTGATTTACAAGGTAAATAAACATAACCTGGAGACCAGCCTGAGTGAGACCTGCAGACTTGTTTTGGCTTGTGATCTGAACCAATTTTGAATCCGTGCTTCCAGAAATGAGTAGAAAGCATTACTTCACTCCCTTGCTGACCTTCTAACACTGACTTTGTTACTCATGAAAAGAATTTTTAATGCTGATTTTTCCCCCTGATTTTTAAACATGAGTCAGGTCTGGAGGAGGACGAAGATAAGTTTTAATTTCTTTGTGGCTCTTTCTAAAGTCTTGTTTAGTGTGGACTTGCCTGGCAAACTCCTGGTTTTACTAAGACGTGCCAAACTGTGCTCTGGTGTTATAAAGGTCTAACCTAGAATCACTCCACTGTCCTCAGTGGGGAGACTCCAGATTTACTGATATAACAGAGCAGAATCTGTCTCCTGTCATCAGCACCCAAGTATTTTCGTCTCTGTTGACCACACTAAAATGAGGTATCTTATGAAAAGGAGGGAAGCGCATAATAGGGGAAACAGTTATTTGAAATGACTTTGAAACTGGTTAGGTCGGATAAAGCACTTCTTTGGTTTTTTTCTTTTCTGTCTCCATATAGTTACGCTGTTTGAGTTCACAGTAGTCAATGACTGGTACATCATCATGGTAAGTAGATCTTTGGGGTACTTAGATGTCTTCTCGTCAATTCACCATCACTCGTGCAGGGTAAGAGTCTCTGTAGCATACCTCATTTTTGCATTACTCTGAGGGAAGGCAGCCAGCTTTGGCTGAGGTGGATGGTACAAGCCAGTTGCACTACCTGCCTGGATCTGCCCTCCAGAGGAACATCACTCAGATATTTTGACAAGCTGGTTGCCACTGGCTGATTCAGCACTGTAGAGCTTGTGTTCTCTGTTCAGCAGTTCTGAATGGTTTGGGGGAGAAGATGGCAGATTCTGAATGCTGCCCACTTCATGTATTTCTGAATGACATTGTTCAGTCTTCTGAATGCTCCTCCTCTCCTATCTCTTCTCTCCCCTACTGCTTTATCTGGTTGAATGTCTGCCATTATCTGCAATGCCACACAAGAAATCTGCTTTGGGGTAACCTCAAGATCATTGATCTAAAGAATTCTAAATGTATCATGGCAGACTTTTTGTACCTTTTGGTGTAAAGGTGGTGGTGACCTCACTCTTCAAGCACCTCTTTACTGTAGCTTATTGTCCTAGATGACACGCTCTATATACTTAGCTAGATATGTAGACAGCTATTGCTACATTTTTCTGTTGTACCCATCACTATTGCATGTGTATTTACACATCTAAGTATTATATGGGAATCTGTGTTCAATCCTTTAAAAGAAACACCAGCCTCCAGCTGGTGTTATGAGTATTGTGGGTGCAGCCCTTAGGGTTAGATACGTGAGCTGCACTACTTGTCTCTCATTTCATGAGGTACAGAGTTATATTTGGGGTGCCTGCTGTTTTTTCTGCTCTCAGAAGATTAATAGCAACTTCCCTCCTCTTTGCATGCCACTGAACTGTCGCTTGTTCCTAGGAAGGGGTGACCTCACAAACCTCTCACTGGAGCCGCCTCTACTTCATGATCGTCTATATTGTGACAAAGGTAGGTCCTCAGACATTTTTGCCACCTTTGGCATTTAATGCACTTCAGGCAGTCTTGCTCCACTCTAATGGAAGAATCCAAGGTCAGTTAGAGAAGCTCTCCTCTTTTTACAAAGAGTAGCCCCGATACTGTCCAGATCACTTTCACTAACTTTGGTGTGGCAATAACTACAGGTGTTGCTAGAGTTGACACATTATTTAGCTGGATAGGAATGATAGTGGTATGCAGCGGTGCCTCATCTTATCACACTACCCATTCCCAGGTCACTGGCAAGCTGTTACACAGACACATCATGTAGACTCATGAATTAGGATTTGTACTCTCCCTCTGCTGAAGGAGAGGGCGGGGTTGAGGGAATGCAGCCGAAGTTAAGATGGAAGCGTTTGGAAGGGTATCCCAGTTACAAACCTTGTGATGCTTTATTTGTTTTGGTTCCCTTACCAGGTGGTGATGACAATCATTGTTGCCTTTATACTGGAAGCTTTTGTGTTCCACATGAACTACACCCGAAAGAACCAAGACTCAGAAGGTTAGTGCAATGCATGGTCAACCTATTGGTCTGTACGTCTTTGCTCCCAAAGTTCAGCTTGTCAGTGTGAGCGATAATGGTTGAGTAGAGAAGCCCTGATTTTATGATTCTTTGCGTACACCCACAATTCTGTAGGCGCAAACAGCTTAATATTTAAACACAGCAATTATCTGATTTCACCCAGCTCAGGTATCTGGAGGTCCAATGGCAGCAATTGTAATGGCAATTTTTTTTCATTGCCAGTTCATTGCACGCAAAATAGACTATAATGTGTAGATACTTTTTAAAATCAGACTTTTGGCTCCCCCAGTATCTTAAACTGAAAGAACGCTTTTGGTCCACTATACCTGCCAACTCTTAATGTTCTTTTCTAACGTGTTGGTGAGATGTGCCTCTTCTTGCCAATCCCAGTCTGAAGAGATGGTCCCCTTGGCTGGCCTCCTGCTTATTCTTGTACAGCCAGATATTTGGTATGATGCTTCAAAAGAAACTCAAATTTAACAAATCCTTTGATAAGGAATGGGAAACGAGCCTTACTGTAATACTCAAGGAGTTGGATCAGTTTATTTCAACAAAGAGAAGACCAAGGGATGACTTGACTGCTGTTTATAAATAAACTGTGGGCAACAAAAATTGACAATGGGCTTTAAAGCCTAATAGACAAAGGTATAACTAGACATTGAGACTGGAAATGAGGTATGAATTTTGAACGGTAAGGGCAGGGGTCAGCAACATTTACAAACCAAAGATCCAAACTACATCAAAATTGAGAACAAAGAGCTATATAAGAATGCAGGAGTCAGGGCAGGGTTTGGATGTGTGGGGGGGGCTCAGGGCAGAAGGTGGTGGGTGTTGGAGTTGGGGGAAGCAGTGGAGGGCTCAGGGCAAGAGGCTGAATGTGTAGGCAGGCTCAGGGCAGAGGATGGGAGCTGCAGAGGTCAGGACAGGACTTAAGGGGGCTAGGACAGGGGATGGGAGTGCAGGAGTCATGGCAGTGGCTAGGAGGGGCTCATGGCAGAGGGTGGGAATGTAGGAGTGAGAGCAGGGGGCTGAGAGCCGGAGATGGGGGTGCAGGGTACGGGGTTGGGGTATGTGGTGGGACTTGGTGCACATGGAGTGTAAGAATCAGGGTGGGGGAGGAGGGTTAAGGGCAGGGGGTTCAAGACAGGAGGCCTGAGGGGAGAGGGCTTACTAGAGCTACCCATGGTGGTGAAGATGGTGCTGCTCCAGAGGCTGGGGTGGTGGGCACAGTTTCTGAACCTCCATAGCATCTCTTCCCAGGGAGGAGGTGGACAGTGCTTCCTACCCCACCCCCGAGTCTCCTCTGGGGGGCGGGGGCGGCAGTGGTTTCTGGCCTCTCTCCTGCCCCTTCAGTGTGTCCTGGGCCATGGGGATGTTGGGCTGTGGCTTCCAGTTAAGTCCTCCTCCCCCATGTCTCCTGGGATAGGAGGGGGCCACTATGCTTCCCCTGATGTCTTGGAGGTGGGGAGTTTATCCTGAGGGGTGTGAAGGGGCTGCCAGCCTGCAATTTGTGGGCCCCCCCCCAGCATGTCATGGATGAATGGGGGCTGCCAGGCCATGGTTTGAAGCCCTCTTGGCATTTCCTGGGGGGGCAGGGTTATATGGGGACAGGGGAGGGCTGAAGCTATAGCCAGGGCTGCCTGATGGCTGCCCGGCTGCTCCTGGGCTGGGGCTGTAGGCAGATGGCTGCCCTGTGTGCTGGGGCTGGAGCCAGGGCCACAGTCTGCCTGTTCTTGGGGCTGCACTTACGGCCCTGGCCCTCGCCCTTGGAGTGCCACACCATAGCCCAGATTCAGCTCCAACAGCCATACAGCCCACCCTCAGAGCAGCCAGGCAGCCACCATGGGACCCTGGCCCCCTGTTCTCCAACCAAGCCCACCACCAGTGTCAGCTTACCTTCCAAGTGCAAGGCAGGTGAGTGCTGCTGCATCAGAAGGTGGGCAGGATTACAATTCTTTGTGCACCCTAGAGGCAACTCCCAACAGCTGCCAAGAGAGCCATATTTGGTTCCATTGTGAGCCATAAGTTGCCAGCCCCTGAGTTAGGGTAATTAAACTTTGAAACAGTTTACTGCAGGTTGTGATGGATTCTCCATCAGTGGGAATTTTTAGATAAAGATTGGTTGCTTTTTCCAAAAGATCTGATTTTGTTCAAACAAAAACTAATCCAGGACAGTTCTCTGGCCTGTGCTATACAGGAAGTCAGTCTGGATTATCAGTGGTATTTTCTGGCCATATAACCTGTAGAAACTCTTTAGGAGTATTGCCTTTGCTGATTAAAACTGACTTTCCAATGTCATCTTCTCTTTTTCTTTTCCTCCCTCTGAAGAAGAAAATGGCATTGTCCTGGAGAAGGAGATCTCCAAGGAAGAAGTGGTAGCAGCAGTCGAGCTTTCCACACAGAATTGTGCTGCCTCTGAAATCTCTGAGTTGCAGAAGGTCATTGCACAAATAGACAAATATGGGGTAAGGAGAGAAACTGAGATTTGGGCCACAGTCCTCTGCACTTCTGTGATACAACATCTAGGCTTACAACTGGAGTTTAAAGGAGTGCTTCTGCTGTATAGAGGAAACCTCTTTCCCACATGTTCCTTTTTGTTCTTGTTAGTATCTGCTCCCTTGAAGGGACTCTAGGTTGGTGCCTGCAGATTAGTGTAAGTAAAACTCTGGCCATGGGAGATAGTTGGTGATAGCAGCCTAAAACAACTCCTTTCTTGAATCCAGGAAGAAAGTACTTCTCAGAAGTGTAGCCCAAACACTTTTACCACAAGAGAGCTTGAAAAAAGAAAACAAACTAATCTCTGATAGCAGATTTCTCAGTCTTGGATGTGCATACACATACCTCCTGGAAGGTAACAGACACAAGAATCAAATCATAGCCTTAAAAGGGTAATTTTATTAATGAAATAAGATATACTTGGTTGCTAGGTGTTGAAAGCAGTTGAGAAAAGAATACATTAAAACACCCTGTGATTCATCTTAAAGTTAGTGTGGGGGGAGGAGCATATGGACTTAGTATAGAGAAGTTTAACTAAATAACAAAACAAAGAAAATAACCTGATCGTGTCTAAAGAGACATTCCCTACCTACTCTCACATCCATGCTTCAAGGTCCAGTCCATTTCCATGCTCAGTATTCTTTGTAGGCATGGCAGTCCTGCCTGCAAATATTCATCTTGTTCCCCCAGCTCCTGGCTTAAACTCACACAAAGAAAAAGAAGCAAGCATGATTCCTTTCAATTCAGATCTCAACATCTTCTCCCATTAGCTCTCTTGCCTCCCTGCCAATGCCTCCTAGCTATCTGAGTTTAACCCTTTAGAACAGAATGCTGCGATGCCAAGAAAAAGACAGCACTCCTCCTCTCCATCACAGATTGGAATTCCCTTTTCCAGTGGTATCACAAAATGGATATTGTGAAGCTTGAAAATGATCTTAAACTGTCCCAGTTCTTCCCTTAGAGCTCTAAGGCTACAGTTCTTCCCTTAGAGCTCTCTCTCTCTTATTGGTGGGAAGATTTTAAATGGATTTTTTTGTAATAGCTGGAATTTGCCCCTTCTATTGCAGCCCCAAATTGTTGACACCAGACTTGCTGTAGTAGTCTACAGCAGTGTTTCTCAACCAGTGGTACGAGTACCCTTAAGGGTAGTTGAGAGAAGCCTGGGGGGTATGTCAACACAACTGAAATCTGGAGAAAACTGAATTTTTGTTTTAAGTTTTACAGCGTTTTATTATTTTTACTTTTTACACTGAAAAATTTAATCACTCACCCAGCTACAATTAAGTTGTTTAAACAAATGAGTTGCAATGGTAGAAAAACGTGTGTCTGAAAACTGTAGGTACTGGGGGTACTTACTTTTTTTTAAAAGGGTTACTTTATAAAAAAAGATTGAGAAACACTAGTCTACAGCATGTTTGCATAAGTTGGATTGGTGGGTCTCTCTTACTGCTTGGGTGTTGAAATGTTAAGCAGGTGTACGCACAGATAAAATTCAGGACTGGAATTGTGAAGGTTATATCTGCCAATGAAGAGGCAATTTTCAAAATGTTAAGTCTAAAAATGGCTCTAACTCAACCATGTCTATTTAAAGGAAAAGTTTAACATTTGAAATAGTTAAATCAGTAACTGTAGAGACATTTTAATCAATTAAAAATTCATCCAAAATGATCACACAGTAATTTAGACTGTTGATCTCTACTTGTGTGAGTTGAAACTGTCCCTTGTGCAATCTGGTAGGTATAGATGAATGGGGAAAGCTTTGCTAGGCACAGTCTCCCTCAGAAACCTTGGGTTCTCATGTCACCACTGACCTTGCTGTAACCTAGTGGGGCAGGAAGTTAGCAGAACTGGGTTCTTTCCCCCCATTTTATTAATATGTCTATTTTGTTTTCTCAGCAAACATCGATGCCTTTTCAGGGATGGAGATCAAGGACCAAAAGTGACTTAAGTATGAAAATGTATGAAGAGGAGATACAGGTAGGAAACATCATGTCGCAAACACCCTCATAAGATTCTGAGTAGTAGGACACTTTTCACTGGTTACAATGTTTATTCATTCTTTATATATTGGGAGTCTTTCTTTCAGAGGAACTAGACAGCAGGATGCTGTGCGACATTTGTATACGGCATATAAAAGGCATCTCACAATATTCATAACCTCTTAATTTTATATAGACCCTTAAAAGTCAAAGTACTTCATAAACTCTGCATGTACCACTGAAGTGAAGTATTCTCCAAGGTGAACTACAGCACACGATTACTAGTCCCAGCACGTAGCCTGGCAGTTCAGAGCAGGAGGTGAAGAATAAGAGTTAGAAAAACCTAAACTATGTCTGCACTATGCAGTTTCCAGTGGTGCAGATGCTTATGGAGATGCTCTAGGCTAGTGGGAGAGAGCTCTCCCATCAACTTAATTTTCCATTATGTAATTAACTACTGACACTCATTTTAATTAAGCAGAGTTTCTCCTGTCAACATAGTACTCTGTTGGTGCTTAGGTCAGTACAACCTGTCACATGGGTGTGGATTATTTTATACCAGCATGCGCTGCAGTGTAAACATGGCCCTAGATTGACTGATTAAGCAGTTTCTGCTAATATTCTTCAAACATAGGCTGTCTCTGCTGCAAAGGACAGTTGTTTTAAAGTTTCCATCTTTCCCAGTTTGTCTCATATCAGTAATTAGATGAATTTACTCTATTAAATACCACCATTGTGGTAAGGGCACCTTTGTCTCAGATGGAGAGATGTATGGTGTTAGTGGTCTAGCACCTCTTAGCCCTGAGGTACTCCTACCAAGCTAATCCTGAGCGTGTTGGTGAAGAAACATCCGTAAACAGTCTGAGCTGTGGACATAGACTAGAGCAGGGTTTCCCAACCTATGGGTCCGGACCCAAATATGGGTCACCATTACATTTCAAAAGGGTCACCAAGTGTCTCCTCAGGTGGCCTCTCCTCCCCCCATTTTTTAATTGCCTTGGGTCACCAAGTCTTCCTGAATTGTCAAAATGGGTCCCCATCCGGAAAAGGTTGGGAACCACTGGTCTAGTGCAAGTCATGGGCAGCAGCATCCTTTCTATTCCTGAGCCTGCCTGCCTCTGCCCCATCAGGTCTGACTCAGTCAGGGAGGATACCAGTTAGCAGTGCAAACTGTGTGCATGTTCCTCATTTCATTGCCTTGAAGGCTTAGTGTGACATCACTAGGGTTGACTGGAAAACAAGCTGTCCCTTTAATGAAAAATTGAGGGTTTGACATGAGTAACGAGTGTTAAACTAAGCAAAGACTTTAAGAAATGAGATAGAGACTGACCAAGCCCTCTAAGCTGGCAATAGCCCAGCAATTAGGGCATCTGCATGTTCAAGACCGTGATTGAGCAGGGACTTCAACCTGAATCTCCCACAGCACAGGTGAGCGCCCAAACAGCCACGCAGGAACTTGGACACTCGCTGTTCCCCAATAAAAATGTGTTTTATTAAAAGTCTTTGACAAAAAGCTGCTGACTCTCTCTAGACATCAGAGCCTTTTCAACACCAGTGACTTTGTTAATGCAGAGGCCAAAGGAACTGATCGGGTCACTGGAACATCCCATGTTGTACACTGTGGAGAATGCACCAGAAAAAACCCTTTCTGAAGGGAAGGGGCCATTAAGCCCCAGCAAAATTTGTCATGACTAATTTAATGATGCAGAAATTTACTCCTCTGGTATTCATCTTTCTGGCATCCTTTCTGTTACTAGCAGTGGGATGAGCTGTGAGAATAATTCTGGTGCTTATCCTTAATGTTGGTCAGAAGTTTGCTGCGACTTTTTTCATTTATAGTGATTCAAATGACCAGTCAGCCCTTAGTAAATGAGTCTTAAATCCTGCACAGGAGGCACGTCAATGGAAGGTTAAATGCACTGGGAAATCCTTGCAAGGACATCCTGCTGTTGCCAGCTGTAGTGGTGAGGAGATGATACTTTGAACCCCGGAGCTGAGAGCTCAGTTTTTCCAGCCTGCAAATGTTATAGCAGTGCCCAAGTTAAGCCTTTCCTGTCAGCAGCAATAGCTGTATCCAAACTTCACAATGGAGGAAAAACAGTCTGTCTAAGCCCTTGCTGTTTACTAGTGCTAAAGCATTTGAGAGCTTTCACATGCCAGGTTCTCTTGTGTTTCACTTGAAAGGGGAAGAGGGTGCTGTTTAGGACAGTGACAGGGAGGGGGGGAGTTGAGTATGTTATGAGTACTACTCATTGCGTCTGATCTTCCTTCTGTTCAGGAGTGGTATGAAGAACATTCCAGAAAAGAAGAAAACCGGCAGCAAGACATCTTCCCATCCAGAACTCCTCTGCCAGCTTCAGGCCTCAGGCAGCGTTCCCAGACAATTATCTAGGCCAAACTAGTACAAGCCATTCTTCTATGCAATAACCTAATAGTATTATTTTATAGTGTGTGTGTGTATATAGATCTCTTCAGTGTATCAGTCAAGTTTTGGTTTTAAACATCTTTCCCCTGGAAGACATGAGTGCTTTTCATAGTTTCAAAGCAAAACACCCAGAGGACTCAAAATAGGATTGTTGGAACAAAAAATATATAAAATCTTGAGCACAACCATATCTCTGTCACTGACTTTGAGCATCTACTACAGAATACTTTGTCCTTCCACTCCTAGACTTCACCAATATGGACCTATAAATTGTTTTACTAGTCAGAAACCACTGGTGGGGTATTTAATCCTTTGAAAGAAGGAAATAATGCTTACCCCACCTGCTAATACTCAAGTGCTTAAAATATATTTAACATTAATTCTTAAATAAAAGAATCAGGGAACAAGTTTATTTCCCTCCCTATCTAGTACCCAGCAAGGGGGTAGGGTGAGACATTAACCGCTTTATTCTAAATCTGCCTCTTCCTATCTACCTGGCTTATTGACCATTCTAGAGGTGCTACCAATAGCAGTTTTATTCCTGCAGAGCCCATCCAACCACTTTGATATATATTCTTTGGAGGGTGGCTCTCTCGGACTGAGCTCCAGCAGTTCTTTGGATCCTTACAAAAAGTTATAAGACATGTCAGAGTTCTGGAGCAGTGCCCTTGCTCAACTTATTGACAATCTCCCCAGTGTTCAGTACAGATGTCTGGGCTGTGCCATTTCACAAAACCACCAAACTCAGGCTGTCTTGGTTAGTGGGTGAGATACAGGAGGGTGATTGAGACTTTGCCATTACACCGTCCAGTTTCTCAGCGGAAGAGCTGGGCCTCATGTGAAAATGAGAGGCTTGTGCGGCACCAGGTTAGTGACTTAGCTTCATGTGGGGCTGGATCGAGGACATCTGGGGTGAAATGTGAACATGTGTGTGCCCAATGCCTCTGTGCAATCACCAGTAGGAGTAATGTCTCCTTTGATTCCCCAGGCAGATTGTGACCACATGGGAACCTTTTTTCCTTCTTTGCCTTATCTCTTGTAAAAATGTTGCCTCCTCTGGGAACTATTAACTGATGAATTAGGGCCAGAGTACATACATAGAAGCAGCCTCTGTTCTCTGCTCTGCTACTGACTTGCTCCATGACCCTGAGGAAGGCATGTAATTATGCTTCTGTTTCTGGACAATGGGAGTAATGAAAGCTACATATGTAAAGCAAACCACTGTCTGTGGCTAGAGTGTGCTGTTACAAAAGCATCTAATCATGGCACATGTGCAGTGGCAGACCAACGGAGAGGTTGCCATGGCATCTCATCTTCGAATTTTGGGCGAGCACCAGTAAGTTAAAGTGAAAGCTTTTGACAATCCCTATGACAATCTGCCCCTTCCCCTCCCCCCCACCCCAAAAAAAACCTATTGCGTAGCAAGCTGCCTCCTTCCTCCAAAATCAGTATTAATCCAGAAGTAATATCCTCTTTTCCTTGGAGTTATAGACCTACTGTAAAGGACCATATCGCACTATATTGGGCAGGAGGGGGAGAGTTTCTACAACTATCTGGAAAGTCCATTTAGGAGCTACTTTGTCATTCCCATTATGGCCTATGGTTAGATTTTTTTAAAAAATATCTTATGTCCTAAGAGCCCAGTTTCTGGTGAGTTATGCTCCTAAGTCTCATATGCTTTTTGACAATCTCCCCTTTCATGGGTAGTGGTTCAGTGTCCTTATTCAGTGGAGGTGATGGGCTCTGCTGGTGTTCACCATCCCTGCACCCACTGCATGCTGCTGGTCCTCACCGCTGCATTGTGGAATTCATCGGAGACTCAAATGAAACTCTTTGCTTCCTCTTTGTGTGAAGGTACATCTGAGCACTGCCGAGCTTCCCTGCGGAGAAATCATGGCCATTTTCCAAGTTGTATATCATACCTCTAGGACGCTCACTGGTGAGCAGCCCTGAAAAAAGCACATGCTTGCTGCTGCGATACATGGCTTCCTAGCTCTGGTGTTTCATCCTACACTAGTCTCTAAAGGCTGCAGAAGCACAACTTCCGCTGTTAGTTGCTTGTATGAGGGAAAGCGCCAGGACTGTAAGGGTTAAAAGCCAATGCAGCTGCTAGGGAAGTAAAAAAGATGTTTTTCAAAGCCATCATTCAGGCCTTATTGCATTACTGGAGGGCAGGGAGACTAACAGAGGAGGCATGAACCTGCAGAGCATGGAGTGGAGTTTTCAAGCAAGAACTCATGTAATTTGAAGGGTGCACAGGATTGCTGAAAGACAAGTTCCAGAGTACACATGACATGCTACCTTCTGTGACTCTTATTGCTGAGGTTTTCATCTGGCCTGAAATATGCACTGTATTATTTTTTTTTAAAAACTGAAGAGGTTTGCAGAGGTTTTTTCCAAATGACTTAACAGTCACAAGGGGAAAAAATTTTGTGTAGGGGGCATCCCCTTCTAATCATCCTCCCCATCCCCTTCTTAGACACAGACTTACCATAACTACAAAGACAATCATTTTGTAGGGATAAGGGAGGAAGCACTGCAGGGTTTTGTATGTTGGCAGTTTGTTTATACTTTATGGACATGTCTGTTCAACTGTCTGTTTTTTTTTCCAGGCACATAATAAAAACATCCTCTGCTACACAGACAGCCGCCGCAGCTCCCCTTTCCTGTGTCAGTTTTGATAACCAGTTGGTTTGTAGTTGAGCTTTTGCTAAACTGAGAGGATCCCTGTCCACCTTCGATTTTAGTCTCTAAGCACAGAAACCCTCCCTGTTGCTCCATTCTAAAAGCTGCTGTACCCGTCTGCTGCGATACATTTAAAATGCTAAGTAATCCTAGGAGTCTGTAAAATTGCTGCTCCTCTTCTCCACGCCACCAGATTAGAGCCTTGTGATCTAGTGTGAAATTTTCAGAAGTGCCTCGATCCCATTTTTATCCATGATGTAGGAGCCCAGGTCACATTTTTGGTGAGGCCAAAGACTCTAAGGGCTCTTCACTTTTTAGATGGTTTTAAAATCTTGTGCAGATTAGGCACCTGAGAACAATCTCTTAAGTGTGTAGTTCATCAGTCGGGGAAAGTGAAGTCACATCGCCTAAGCATGGTGCTTCCTATCAATGTTCACCCCTATTTCCTTTCCTCCTAATTACTGTATCTGCTTTTTTTGGCTGCCTGTGTATTAACGGATGAATTATTTCAGCAGGCTTCTTGCCATCCCTGTTGCACAAGACCCAGTGACTAACTCTTGTGGTCACTCAGTCCAAGTACATTGCATTGTCATGGCTTCTTTAATCCTTTGTCAGCAATTTCCTATTAAACCAGGAGGATTGTTTTCTTCTTTAATGGCAAACTATTCCACACGTCAGGAGTCCTTTGCTGATGAAGGGAAACAATGGCTACTTTTCATCAGCACTAGAGCAAGTTAAATATTTTCACAGTGCACAGCACAGCTCTCTGCCATGGCACTCCTGAATTTGCCCTCTCTGTCTCATTCCTGCTGTAGTGAGGTGTTTCCCTACTGCTTCATGGATGGACAGATATACTGAAATAGGTGCTGAGGCCCAGTCATGGACCACAGAATCACTAGGCAGAACCCCATGCTTTATTTTATAACCCTTCATACAGCAGCTGAACTGAGGTTTTCAGAGGCTAAAAGTATGTACTGAAGCCACTGGAGCAGTGAGAATTCTTTCAAAGTTGCACTGAAACAGTTATTTGAGTGCCACTTTATTGTGCTACAATCAATGAGCAGCTGTCCTGCAGGGGGGGGGAAGTAGAAAATTAAATGAATAGAAAGGCTTAAAAAAAACCCTGCCCATAGCCTGTCTACACAACACTATTTTGAAATAACTAGTGTTATTTCAAAATAACACAGCTCCTGGCTACACAGGCAGCAGTTTTTTAAAAAATAATGTTGAAATACTGTCAAGCTGGAGGACTTCTTACTCCAATTCCTGTAACCCTCATTCTACAAGGAGTAAGGGAAGTTGGGGGAAGAGTGCTCCATTTTGAAATAAGTGCAATGTAGACGCTCTCAATTTCAAAATAAGCTATGCCACTGCTGTAGCTCAATTTTCATAGCTTATTTCAAGTTAAGCCCTTCTGTGTAGATGCACCATTTCTGTGCCTCTGCAAAATTCCACTTAAGGCAACAGGCATTTCAATTTACCCTCAGTTAAAATGCAGTGCAAAGGCTTCCTTTTTAAAATGAATCTTTATTTAATTAAAAAAAAAACAATCCCTATTCTAAATCTAAATAATTCCTATCTTTTAAAATCACGTGGAACAGTAAATGCTGCTAGTAGAATCCCAGGGATGGTGTCGCAGTAGCCCTTGATTGAGCTCTGGGTAGCCTGGGGGCTGGAGGATGTATAATCTGAGCACCAATGTAGCCTCAAGTCCTGCAGCATTGGCTTCCTTTCCTGGGGTGGAAATGTCACTAGAACCTTAATGTACAGGCTCCAAAGCATGCCCCAGCACTGTGGGAAATTCCAGGTGTCATACCTTCAGCTGAGAGAATTAGACACATCTCCAGAACTGTGCTTGCAAGGAAGGCAGCACAGTCCCCACATACGGGTGGTACCTCTTTCAGTGATTCACTGGAACTGGCCCAGCCAGCACAGGTGCAGAGACTCATGCCAGCTGCTTGCCTGCATCCGGCCATCCCACCACCAGCTCTTTCCCCTTCATAATCAGAAGCTTAGTCCAAGTCTTGTGGGCTCTTCAGCCTGCAGCCACTATTCTCACAACATACATGAGAGGTCCTTAGAAGCAAGATGTCATCAGAGGGTTGTGAGCCGGATCACCTTGAACTCTGTCAGCAAAGCTACTGTGAGGAAGGCTAGGTAGTAGAGGAGAAGGCAGACACCATAGCCTCTGCCCAGCTGGAAGCACTGAGCTGGCACTGATATGAAGGAAAACACTAGGCTCAGCCCCAGTGCTCCAGCCAGAATCCAGACCAGAAGGCCATCCAGCTCCAGCTGTGAAAGAAAAGGCAAGACTTAATTATTGGTGCCATGTGGTTTCTTCAGGTGCCAGTCCATCAATAGAGTGCATTAGTGCTGGAGGTTTATATTAAGGATGTGAAAGGTTAACCAGAAAGCATCACTGTTAAGGGTGATGCTTACGGATTGGTAGGCCCAGGTGCATCACAGGTTTAACCAGTTAACCAATTACACAGGGTTTTATATACCACTGCTTAACCTTGTATCGCTTGGAGGCATCTGCCAGAAACAGATGCCCTTATGACAGACTCCAAGAACTATCCTAAAAAGTCCAGAATAATCCTTGTCTTCAATGTGGGGCCCCACCACTCTACCTGACTCTAAATGTGGGAATGGTCTTGCCCTCCTCTTTCAGCTGTCTTCTGCCATTCAGCGATGAATGTTTACCTCTAGCATACGGATATATAGCTGCTCTGATATGTCCCCACTCACCATCACAATAATGAAGCTGTAACATGAACAGGCACTGGTGGTTCAACCAATGTATCTCACCTGCCCAGAGTAGGTGAGTGAAAGCAAGACAAGCCCTCTCCCAGAGCACGGGGTCAGCGAGAGAGAGAGCCCTACCTTTACCACCAGCTGGCTGGTTGTCATCTGCAGCAAACAGCCTAGTCCCACTCCTACCAGCATATCTGTAGCCCGGCTCAGGAAAGAAAATCCCTACAGGAAATGGAACTGGCCATGGGGGCAAAAGGGGGCCAACAAACAGCTGGACCGTGGGGTGAGAAATGGGTTGGACCTCTGTAACCTGCCACAGAAGGAAGGAACAGATAGCTATGGCTTGTCCACACAGTCACTGGAGAAAAGGCTTATTTTCCCCAGCAGCCTACAGTCCACTGCCTCCAAATGGCTCGGAGACCTGGCTACTCCACGCAGCTGCACCTCCACTCTGAACTGCTACCATGGTGGAGACCTTACACTTACTTGAGATGAACTGAGCAGGAGTAAAAATGGCACCTTTAGTGCTGAGTCAGGCTAACTCCTCCTGGATTCTTCTGGGCAAATGGGTTCTGAGCCTAAGTTCCCCTGATCGCAGAATGGGGCTTGCCTCATGGAAGGCTGCAACCAAAAGCAAATGCTGAATGTGCATCTTTCAGCATAGCTTGGGAAAGTGTATGCAGGCTAGTGCCCGGGACTCCTGAGGTCTAATCCTGCCCCAGCACTAACCTGCCACATGGATTGAGCCAAGTCGCAGTCTCTGTGGTCCTGTTTTCCCTTCGGAGCAGTGTAGTTACTGCTGCCTTCCTGGCATGGGCAGTACAAGAGCTAATGGTCTGAGGCACCCTGAACACCAGAAGTTCAAAGTCCAACTTAGGCTCTGATTTACTTGCTCTGTTTGCAGCTATATTGGGTAGGGATGGCAGGTGGGTGGTTGCCCTAAAAATCAAAGTTAAGCTCATGCAAACCCTGGGAGAGTTGGTGTAAGTTTCCTGGGCACCTCTTGTGTGGGGTCCTGGGCTAACTGCAGTTGGATGAGATTTCTTTGTGTCCCCATGCAGAGCTACAACTCCCCCAGGAGACTAACACGGAGCCTGCAGCTGGATAGCTAGTTAACATAAGAACATAAGAATGGCCGTACTGGGTCAGACCAAAGGTCCATCTAGCCCAGTATCCTGTCTGCCGACAGTGGCCAGCACCAGGTGCCCCAGAGAGGGTGGACCGAAGACAATGATCAAGCGATTTGTCTCCTGCCATCCCTTTCCAGCCTCTGACAAACAGAGGCCAAGGACACCATTTTATCCCCTGGCTAATAGCCTTTTATGGACCTAACCTCCATGAAATTATCTAGCTTCTCTTTAAACTCTATTATAGTCCTAGCCTTCACAGCCTCCTCTGGCAAGGAGTTCCACAGGCTGACTACACGCTGTGTGAAGAAGAACTTTCTTTTATTAGTTTTAAACCTGCTACCCATTAATTTCATTTGGTGTCCTCTAGTTCTTCTATTTAGGGAACTAATAAATAACTTTTCTTTATCGGCCCTCTCCACACCACTCATGATTTTATATACCTCTATCATATCCCCCCTCAGTCTCCTCTTTTCTAAACGGAACAGTCCCAGTCGTTTTAACCTCTCCTCATATGGGACCCGTTCCAAACCCCTAATCATTTTAGTTGCCCTTTTCTGAACCCTTTCCAAGGCCAAAGGGTTGGAAAAGAAAAGAGTTATAAACCGTTATGTAGAGGAAAACCTCTTGGCACAAGTTTAATAATGCCAGCTGTCAAAGTACTTTTCAGAGGAGGTCAGTATTGTTAGCCCTGTTTTACAGGTGGGAAAATAAAAGGCACAGAAACTTGCCCAAAGTTACCCAGCAGGTCAGTGAACAGAATCCAGGATTCCTGAGGGCCAGTTCAGAGCTTTACCCACTGCAGGCAATGTTGCCTGATTTTGCAGTTGCCCAAAGGAGATCTCACTTGAAAGGATACTGAAGATGATGCCCCCAAAGCAAGCAGAGAAGGCCATGCGAGGATATCCGTGCCGTGCCATGGTGAGGTCTGAGAAAGTGTCTGCAAAGGAAGAACAAGGAACATTGTCCACGTGCACCATTTGTTGCAGAGAGCAGTCTCCAAGCTCATGAGACGTAACATGAGGAAGGCTCAGTCTCAAGGTGGGCTTCTTGTGAGGTGTCCCCAGGTGGGATATGGATATTGTCACGGTCAAGGACTGGACCCCTCCTCAGACATGCAGTCCCAGCAACACTGCATAGCATACATTAGCAAAACCTCTGGGCTTAGATGCAGGTTGCACCAGCAAACCCTGACTCAGGCAGGAGCAGACACACTCTGCTGGCAGTGGAGCCCTAGCACATCTGTGGAGACAAGCAAAGGACACAGGCTACCAGCCCCTAAGTGACCTGTAACACTGGGACTGTTTCCCTTGCGTAACCTTGCTGGAAATGCCACCACCTAGCTACAGCTGGCAGGAGCAGTGAGATCAATGCAGTGGCAAAGTCCTGGATCTCCCAATATACAGCAGCCTCTGTGCCCTGCAGCATGATCTGTACCCTGGGGAATCAGCTGCAGCTGTGGCTATGCAAAATTGAAAGACCATGGAGATGGGAAGTTCCTACTTTAAATGCAAGTGACCCCTCTGCTCTCTGCCCTGGAGCCAGGCCAGTGTAGGGTGGGGAGCTGTAGCTGAAGGAGACCTGCTCAGTGAAGGATGCCACATGTTCAAATCAGCTATCAGCTACTCATGGCATAAGGGTGGCAATGGAAGCCACCAATCACTGCCACTGGCAGGCATGAAAGCCAGGCTTGATCCAGCACCTCATCCTGCTGGAGAACAGAGGGAGGTGTGGTCTTCATCTGCAGCAGCTGCCAAGGTCACTGCTTTTTGCTATGGCCGCAGCTGACTAGACCCAGACTAAAATTCCTGCCCCAGCTTCAGGGCCAGGGAGCCAGTCTGCACTGGGAAATCCCCCTCTGTGCTGCATGTGGAGCCACTCACCTCCGATGCTGTTCCCCCAGGCCAGCAGTGTCAGGCCCAGCACAGTGTTGCTCAGCTGGAAAACCACTCCTAAGGTCCGCAGGACATTGACCACCTCCGTGGCAACCGCGTTAATCCACAGGGCGCTGGCTAAGAAACCCAAGAAGGCAAACAGCTGCCAGGAGAGACAGGGCAGCACTGTGAGAGAGCGCCTCCAGGGCAGCTCTGCCATGCCCTCCTTACCCCAGCACTAGGCAAGAACTGGGTCCCTCCCTCTATCGATGGGCAATTCGCAGCTAGCCAGGCCGGACCCTGGACCCCAACTTTTCCCCACTGGCAGCCAGAAGAGGAGCTAGGCCCAGGCACTCAATGACATGTGGCCCTTCTGGGTGGAAAGCAGTCGGGGAGGGGTCCCTGCAGCTACAGAGCTGAGGAGCAGGATCCCTGTGGCCATAGAGCTGAAGAGAGAGGAAGAGCGGATGGAGAGGGTCCCCCAGCCACAGAGCTGAAGGACGGAGGCGAAATGGGTTGGGGAAGGGTTCCCACAGAGCTGAATACCAGGGGTGCTTACACAGTGGTACTTGGGTGGCTCTTCGTTCTTTGTAGTGCAGAAGACCGCTGTGGCCAGGAAAGCGCCAATCAGGAATGTCAGGCCCCAGACTGGGAAGACGCCCTGGATTTTATACAGCCCATCTGCATGGGAGGGAAAGAAACCCTGGTGGGAATCGGCGCAGCCTGGCCCCGCTGGACCAGGCAGGCACCAACCGTCCCTCAGGCCCCGCTGCAGTCTCTACTGAGAACCCTGGGAAGAAAGCAGAGTCTCAGTCCTCAGTGGCACTCAAGGCCCCCAAATCGATATGGTCAGGATCCTTTGTGTAAGTTACATTAGCCTATGAGCTTGGTTCTGGCCCCCTAGGGTCAACGCTGCTGGTGAGGACTGCCAGAGCACAGTGCACTCTACTTACCCCACTCCCTTCCCAAAACCTTCCCCCCGCCCCAGTGCCGTGATCAGAGCAACTGCAATGTAGTCAAATATACCAGCTTTGCAGCAGCTGAGGATTTCCCCACACACTGAAATTCAGCCACCGCTGCGTAGGGGAACAGTGCTGATTAGAAACAAAGCACCACTATACTGCATTGGGGACTGCCTGGGGCCAGACAGACTCCACAACTTGTTTTTGCCCCTGCAGAGCAAACGGAGCCTCTGCTTTCCTGGTCACCCCCTACACAATTCTCAGTTTCTGTAGCTCCGAGCTGAGAGGGGCTGTGCAGGACTGTCAGAAGCTGGGACTCAGAGGTACTGTAGCTGACCTTCCCATCTCCTTCCTGCCCATCCTGTCCCCTCAACAAGGAAGTGAGCCGAGCAGCCTGAGAATTGGTTGCACGATGCCTAGACTTCCAGCACGATTGTACTCAAGCACCTCAGCCCTTGACTTCTGTGCAGCTGCACTTGCTCCCTTCAATTCCAGCTGCAAAGCCAAGTGAGCCGTACAGCTTACAGGGTACTACTAGGAGTAAGCCAGGTTCTTACAGGCTCCAGATTTCAGCGTGAGGATGCAAACCAAGGGGCTGGTGATCAGGTGCAGGCAGTTGAGAGGTCTCTTCCAGTTCTGGTCCTCCTGATCGGGATCCACCACAGGCACTGTGAGCAACATCACAAACTCCACTGGCATCTGGGAAGAGACCGCCCACAAGGAGGCAGCTGACATGAGGCTGGACTTGCAGATGGGCCCAACAGAGCAGCCAACCGCAGCCTTCTGCATGCAGACCCCAGCCTTGCTTAGCAGGACAGTCACAGAACATCCACTCTGCAAAGCCGAGGTTCCTGGGATGCCCCCTCCTGTGGCTCCAGCACCCCACAGATGATTCAGTGGCCAATATTTTCAAAGGAAGATCCCTGCCCTGCTGACTTGTCCTTGGGGGTGGAGGCTCCCTTTTTGAAAACAGGCCACTTATGGAGATGCCCAACCGTGGATTTGGGCTGCTTCCCTTTAGGCACCCAGGCCTCGCTGTCTGGGTTGGGACCTCTGCACTTGGCTGTCCCTGTCTGGAAAGCTCTCAGCTGGGAAGAGGGCTCAGCGCAGTGCTGCGGGACCCAGCCAGACTCCTTTGGAATGGAGAGTGGATGTGGGGTTAGGCCTCTGCCCCCAGAGAGAAACTGGTGGAGTGACGGAAGCCTGGGGCCTTTCACTTCTATCCCCGGTTCCTTTCCAGGCCAGCTCCCAGAGACTTGTCTCCTGGACCAGCAACCCTCTGCTTGTATCCAGCAGACACAGAACATGCTGCTCAGGGGCTGTATCCTAGCGGAGTCCTGACAGCTCAGCCAGCATGCTCAAGCTTCCATCCTTCAAGATGCTGCCCCCTCCCCCGGGGGCTGAGGGCTGGAAGAAGGTGGGGTGAATTGTCCATGTCCTCAGCAAGGAGGTTCCGCTTGGCTGGGTGTCCCACATCAGTCCGCACCCCGAGCCCAGCCTCCCACCCCACACACTACAGGGCTAACGAAGGGCTGTGACCAAGGCACCTTGAAAATCTTTAAGAGTCTCCAGTAGCAGGATTTCCTCCTCCACTTCCTGTGATCCAGAGGGTTCAGGGACTTGGTCAGGATCTGTAAAGTCCCCTCCTCAGAGGGGAGCAGGGGCCGGTATTCCTCCTCTGTAAGAGAGGCACAAAGGCTGAGTGTTTCGCTTCATAGCTTACAGGGACCACATGGGACACCCAGGCCCTCCAAACTGTGCTGGAGCTCCTCCCTCTGTCGTACCCAGGTCTGTGACCTGGCTCCTCTTCTGCCCAAGGTTTATCAGAGAGCTGTGCACACTCTGCCTCTTTGGGGACACACATGTAGGTAGGTGCCCCTTCCTCAGCCCAGCTCCAGCTTGGGACCACTATTGTCCTGACATGCAAGGAAAGTCCATTCTCCATATGCACTGAGCCCCAGGCTCTCCAATCACAAGCATGGCCAACCGGGGAGCCACTCAAGTCACGTGTTCGTGGCCCACTCTGCCTGCTCATGGTGATGGAGACAGAAAACATGGTAACAGCTAACCAGGAAAAGACCTACCATACTCCCCACTGTGAACACTTGAGGGGGGTGAATCCTCATCTTCTGGGTTGGACAGATGCTCTGGAGGAGACAAGAGAAGGGGCGTGTTGAAGGATCTCCAGAGTGCAAGTTGTTCATGGGGACCCAACAGGCATAGCGGGCCCAGAGCATGGCAACTCCCTCACCTGGCTGTCCGGAGCCGGCAGGGGACAACCCGTCACCACGCTGCCTCCTATGGATCCAGGTGCAGATCACAACTGTGAGGACGTAGAAGACGTATAGGCCGAGATAACCTGGTTAGAAGGCAAGAGAAGAGGAAATGGCTCAACACTCAGACTCCTGCATCCATATGGCCCCCTCAGCCACACAATGGCACCTTCCACCAGCCACTCTTACACTCATCAAAAGTGTTCCTACTGGTGGTGTTTACTGCCACTGGCTCTCTGCCCCACCAGAGCTGCTTGCAGCAGGCTGGTGACTTACTCAGAGCCCCTGCCAGCGTGATCCTCCTGAAGTATAGCATGGCGAAGGTCAGGAACACGGCCACCATGTAGAAAATGGCATCCCTAAGGAATGGTCTGGAGGCCACCGTGAAGGGTTTGAGCAGGGCAATCCCGCCGGCCACCACCGTGGTCACAAACACACCCGCACCTGCGAACACAAACATGGCCAAGTCAGCGCCGCTGCCAGGAGATTCCCTCTGGTTCCCTGGCACTCAACGGCTGCATGGGCAAGTCTACGCATGGCAGGCTGGAGAATGGAGCACACCTCGCAGCAAGCCCCGCCCATGGCCCAGGGCAAGGGCAAAGTCACAGTCACGTTCCCACTGCCTAGGGGGCCAGACAAATCGGAGTGAGGAGATGACTGGCACTATGAACCTACAGCATCTCCTGCTGGCCAGGCCGTGCATCAGCACCCGCCGCAGTCCCACAGGAGGCCACCCTGCCTACTGGGGCGAGGAACTGACAGTCAGGACACATGCCCAAAGCTCTGCAGAGAGGCGGGGGTGATGGAACGTGCACAGAGAGGGAACTCTGAAGTGGTCATCTCTGGAGCAGACACAAGAAAAGTAAAACAGGAAGGAAGCTAAAGCCGAGGCAGTGGAAGGGACATGCACGGAGAGGGACTGGCTAGCCTCAGCTGAGCACATTGTGGTCCTTGGAGGGAAGTGTGAACACACGGGGCAAGGGTGCTTCTCCATACCAAAGAGAGCGCCAATAGCCAGCCCAGCAGTCCGGGGGTCAGAGAACGCCACCACAGCACTGAAGACATCTGGAGCACCATTCCCAAAGGCCAGGAAGGTGACGCCATGAAGAGGAGAATGTCAAGGAAGTGTGGATGCTGCACCCTTTCCAATCTAGTCCCCTTCCTCTCTCCCACAGGTGCTGCTACCCAAAGTACAGAAAAGACAGCTCCTGCCATCCAGGCCCCAGGAATTCCCACCGGGGAGCACAGCTGAGACAGTCTGGCCCAGCCTGTGGCAGATCTCATTTGTACTCCCCATGCTGTCGCTGGCCTGCTGGGTGACCTCTTTGCCTCAGTTACTCCTTCTGTAAAACAGGGATAATGCTGTGGGCCTGTTTTGGACAACATGGCTCTGGACAGAAGGTGCGACAGTAATTCAGGGGACTAAAGCAGGACACTGCCACTGTGCTCAGAGCTTCATGACTCCTGACATGGCTTTGCAATAGTGCATGAGAGTCTGGAAAGCACCAGCCTAGCTCTGTTCCCATTGATCCCTGGACAGACCCCCCTGTCCCTCCCCCCTGGCTTCAAAGGGAGCAGACCTAGAGTCAGACTAGCACTGAGGCCATTTGCAAATCCCCTGCCTGGCCCTTATCTCAGCCAGAGATCTTTGAGCTCTCTGCAAAGGATGGTGAATACCAGCAGGGACTTCACTGCACCTGGACTCATTGGAGATTGACCACCCTCTCCTTGCACCCTCATTCCCCAATCTTCATTCTTACAGACCAGCTGCTGGCAGGTAGGTTTCCCTGGGGGCTAGTAGCTGGCTGGCTTAGGTAATGAAGGCCAGTGTTCTAATAGGGTTTCCACTAACATTCATTTCTAGCCAGCTCTTGGCTTTGGCCAACTGTCCCCTGCCAACACAGCCCTGACATGAATGCCTCCCTTCTCTCCTGACACACCAGAGCCATGGTTGATCTCCCCTGTCCACCACTCTCCATACATACCCTGCACTTTCACATCCTCAGGAGTTTCCCCTATTTTCTTGCTGTTGCTCTGCATTTGAAATTGGCCCTCACTTGCTTCCCCTCCTCCCTGTTTTTTTCTGCTATCTGTTCTCCCAGCCACCGTGGCCTAGGGTGAATGGCGATCAGAAGGATACTGCTACATTGTGAGCCAGTCTCAGATTGGTGGAGATCGCAGACAAATTGGGGCAAAAGCTAGAAGGAGAGAAGACAAAAAAAACATAGAATGATTCTAAATCGCTGGGACTACTGAGAGAACAATCCAGTCTGTTTATCAGCAACTGAATGCCAAGGCTCAGGGCAGGCAGGGGCTGGTTACCCTGGCTGGAACCAGTGAGCTGTAGATAAGATAATGTGAGAAGGTCCTGCACCCCACTGCATAGTCTCTCCCCTGCTGCTCCAGTCCCAGCCTCCCTCCACACCCAGCTCTGTCGATGCACCTTAGTCCTGACTTGCAGTCCCTCAGTAGTGCTGCTCTGCACGCTGCATTTAGATTGCAAACCAACAGCCACAAGGGTCCTGACAGCCCATCTCTCCACAGGTGACTCTTGAGAGAGCAGGAGCCAGGTGCTTCCAGCAGAGTCCAGATCTGAAATCCCTCTCCCACGTAGACAGAGGTGCACCCCACATGAGGCCCTGCTTGGGGTTAGGAGGGTTTGGAGCCACTGTTGCACTTTTTGCCTTCAGGGCAGGGGTGGCAGGGAGCAGAATCACCCTGCTGGCCAGCTCTAGCCCTGCTTGTACCTGAGCTAAACACAGGGCAATGAAACTGTTCTGAATGCGAGAGGCCTGGCCCATTTTGCCCACACCACCCTGCTCCACCCGGGGGAAGGAACTGTCCAGAGTGACTACTCACAACTTCTCAGCAGTCACGCCAAGGATGAGGAACAGATACAGCAGCCAGAGAACCTGCAATAAGCCAACAGTGAATTAACAAAGAGCAGAACAGAGGGGGAGGGGTAAAGATAAAACACATGGACATCTGGGTAATCCCCCTGCCCCCAAAAAACAGCAGTGGGAGTAAAAAGGGGCAGGGGTAGAAGCTGCTAATGTTTTGTGCTTAACTGTACCTAGCCCCTGGCCTTTCTCTGCTCCCCTCTGGGCTCTTCACAGGGCAAAGAGGCAGGTCCTACCAAGGGTTGTGCTGCCCTGTGTCTAACACTCGCCACCTCCTTGCCAAGCAGGTGAGTTGCTTTCTCCTTCACGTTCCCTCCCTGTGGGGCTTTTCCCCTTTATCTCCCACAGCCGCTCTCCTGCGGCAATCCTTACGTAGAAGGTCACCACCAGTGGCAACAGCGCTGAGGGGAAGGCACAGAAGACCCAGTTGAGGTAGTTGAGGAAGCCGCTGTCCATTTGGCAGTCCTGGTTGGTCTGGATGAAGATGCACCACTCGGAGCTCTTCTGGTTCCACACTTCCCAGCACTAAACAACAAAGAAGGAATCACAAGCCAAGCTTCTGTGCAACTGGAAAGCCAGGGCATAGCAGAAGTTTGCCCTGAAAAGCAGGTTCACCGGTCCTTGCTTACTCTGAGCTGGTCAACAAATGGCTGCAGGTTGGCATATGTACCCATGTGCTCTCTATGAAGTGATATATGGCCTAGTGGGTAGGCACTGGCTTGCACCTCAAGAAATGCGGGTTCTCTTCATGGCTCTGACACTAACTTGCTGGATGACTTTAGGCAAGTCACTACCCAGCTCTGTGCCTCAGTTTCCTCCCCTGTAAAGTGGGGCTGCACCTAGAAGAATCAAAGGGAGATTTACAGATCCCCTTTTTGCCCACTTTGGTCCAGCCCAGCTACAGAACTCAGCGAAGGCAAAGCACATGTAATGCCTGGTGCCAGGTTGGCTCAGCAGCCACAAGGATCAAAGCTGGGACCTCTGAGTCTTATACCATGAGTCTCTCTTTGTATTGCTGTAGTGCTTAGGACAGAGGTCTGCAACCTATGGTTCAGTATGGAACCAAATATGGCTCTCTTGTCATTCCTAAAATGCATGCAACTTCTTAAATTAAAAATTAATTCAAAATGTTTTAAAAAAACCCACAAGTAATTATTCATGTAGCTTCAATGCATGCATGAACCTGAATGTGACCAGTTATGATGTAAACGTCAAAGAAATGCGTGAAAAGATGCAGCAGCAGAAGTCCATTAAATAAAAGTGTGCAAGTACAATATTTCACTTATGCTATTATTTATCAGGTCAATTATCAATCATGTTAAGTTGTATATTTTCAATCGGGCAAACGGGCATTCTTATACAGCTCTTTGTTGACCACTTGTTCTGAATTTTGATGTCGTTTGGCTCTTTGGTTTGAAAAGGTTGCCAACCTGTGGCCTAGGAGCTGTTCCAATCCTAGACCATGACTCACTTGCGCTAGGTGTTGTACAAACAGAAAGACAGTCCCTGTAGGAGATGTGTCAATCGCTAGATGTACCCCTGAGTGGGTCATACATAATGCCACAGAAAGGAACCAGATCTGTTGGTTGCCCCCTTGCCTAAGGAGCTACAGTCAGATTCCCTGACATTGTATAGCTAAGGTAGAGAATTTTTCACACTTGAATCAGCCTTTGTCTCGGTTGTTGAATTTCTTAAATTCTACTAGTGTGAGCCTCAGTTCATTGCCTGTGCTGCTAACACTTGAGATCATTTCACGCGCTCTCACTCTATCCAAAGGACCCACAGGTTAGTGTGACACAGCCAGTGTCTCTGGTGCAGACTTTGGACTGCACCAGTTCAGGGCAGGGCATGCTTCTCCCTCTTTGCGCAGCAATGGAGAGTCAGTGCACAGGGCCTGCTGGGGTGTTTTTGCCTATCTTGGAGCATGCAATGCCTCTTTGGGACATGAGGAGTGACTGAGAAGGAGCCAGAACTTTGTGAGCTGCTGGATTTTAACCACCATGCTGCCTAGAGCTGCTGGGTTAATAAATCTTCTGTGTACAAAGGATAATCCAGGCAGAGTTGTGTTTAGGGCCTGCATCAAGCCAGAAACTCCAGCACAAAGATAAAGCTGACTGGGGGTATTAACCACGCAGCCTGTTATTCACCATTTAAATACAAAGCCAGCATCTCAGAAACCTCCAGCTGAGCTAGGTGGAGGGCCTGATTGCATTCCCACAAGCAGGAGCAGCGTGAGCAATCTGAGCCACCCAAGCATGCTGCAGTCCTGACAAGTGAGGGCTGGAATGAAGCCACATGGCCCAGTAGGCCTAAAATGGAGTCACCACCGTGACAGGGCCTGCACCAGCAGTTGGCAGTTAAAGGTAACACTTCACTCCTACAGGCTCCATCAGTAGATTCCATAGCTTGGTGCCTTTATCCCCACTTTACTGATGGGGAAACTGACAGCTGGTTTGCACTAGAAAATTAGATTGACCCAGTTGCATTGATGGGGGAGGGGGTGCTGTTTCACGCCACTGAGTGATGTAGTTAACCCTCAGGTAAGCAGCATTAAGTCAGCAGGAGAATTCTTCCACAGACCTCACTATCCTCTCAGGGAGGTGGATTAACTACATCAACTGGCTGGCCTCTCCCTTCTGCACAGGCAGTGTCTATACTGAAGTCTGCAGCTGCTGGGTTGCAAATGAACACAAGCTCTGGGAAGAAGTGACTTTTCCAAAGTCACTCAGCAAGTCAGAGCCAGGAATAGAACCCAGGTCTCCCATATCAAAGCCCCTTACCCACTGGGCCGCAGTGCAGTGAGGTTAAGCCTGCGGGGCTGTGATCCCCAGTTTTATCATTTCAAACCATCTTCTTCGGCTTTCCGGGGCAGCATAAATCTTAGTGTCTTTGGTATGAAAATTTAATTGCAGGAGAAGTAGGGAAGACTAAAAAAGTACACACCTGGTCTCATCCCTGTCACTTCAAAGGGAAGAACTGCACTGATTTGTTGTCAGTCCTGAGGAGGGAAGGCTGCTACAGTGCATATATCTTGAGCTAATGCTAGATGCTAAGGAATTGAATCAAACTGAGCAGCATAAGGTCAGAAGAGATCGAGCTTCTAGGTTCCCCTAGAAATTCCAGAGTCTGTGGATGCTGCTGGCTTCCTTTCCAAATCTTTCCTCATCAGAAAGGTTAGGTTGAATGCACGGCTTGCTCTCTACTGAGCGAGGACAGTTTCTCTGGGGATCTTCAAAAGGAGGCATCATCAGTAAAGCCACTGATGAGTTTCCAGCCATGTGCTTAGCCAGCAAGAATGACCACAAAGTTGCAGCTTGCTGTCAGGCAACAGCACAGCTTTCAAAGATGCAGTAGTCTTGCAAAGCCAGAGCATTAGACTTGGAGCTGTGCTTTCCAGTGGCATAAAGCATGTGGCTCTAGCCTAGGCCTGGCTTGAGATAAGAAACATTAATCCCTTCATTCTGATTACCATCTTCCTTCCACTTAACTCCCTTGAGATTACTGCAATGGGTACTTAACTCATGCTCACATCACATCCACATGTGCCACATGCATGCCCCATATTGCACAACCACACACTAACTCACCCACTGGGTAATAGCACCTCCCACACAATATCTTAACTGCAAAAACTGTTATAAGAATCATAAAATGCTGATGTTATAGGAGTCTCTTATTTCTTTAAAGTGGGCTGGCTGTATCTTGTGCAACTCAACCCCCCAGTTTGGACCCTTAATGTTATGCTGGATCCCACAGTAGCCAGCATTTCAAGTCAATCCAAATACTCCCGTGATTTTGGCACATTTGGAAAAATCACGTGCTAAACAGAAAGCTAGTTTTAGCTTTAACTACCCACAGTCCTGAAAGAACAGCGGTCACTTTTGCTTACCAGCAGTTACAGGGACTGCACTGACCTACTGACAAAAATCACATGGGAAAGACTGTGGCAAAAGTCTTAGCCTGCCAAACCAGCACAAAAAATATACGCTCAGTAAATGACTGCAAATGCTAGTCTTGGACAGTAGGGGAGAGAAACATCCAGCCAAGGGAGCGGCTGAATATAAAGCTCCTATCTGCCCCACCACCAGCCAATCTGGGGAATTCACAATCCTTGTGGAGAGGTAGTCCTATGCGCAGGTCAATGATGGCTTACACCAGAGCATTAATGTGCTGCTGGGAAGCAATTGCATTGCTCCTCAGCCTCTGGCCTCAATCATTTCCTCACCTTAAAGCTCTACTTGGTGGTAAAAATCTAACAAATCAGTAAATGGAACTGACTGCTTGGCTGTTCCCTGGGCTTAACATCAACAGGGTGAATCAGCAGGAAGTGCCCCATATCACTGTGAACAAATCAAGCAGGACCCATATATATGTTAATGAGGCTTTGATCAGAAGCAACTACTCCTTCCCTCCAGACCTCTCTGCAGCTCACCCTTCCCATCCCTCCTATCACTCAGTTTATGTACTCACTTCTGTTACTAATACAGATGTAATACATGCAGGGCCTAGTCAGTGTCCTGCCAGCTCCTCCAGGCAACTTCTGGGTAGGTGCAGGCCCAAAAGCTATTCCTCTGGCTGTCTAGGAACCATAAATGCTGCCCTCGCTTTCACCTAACCTCTCATGGTCTCTACAGTCGAAGCACAGCACAGTTAATGCATCAGGATAATAATACTGGGTTGCTGCTTTCCACCTGTACATCTCAGCACTCTCCAGAGAAGGTAAGCCTGCCCAGGTTTGAAAGAAGGGCGGGGGGAGACCTGTAACAAACCCACTCCTATCCTCTGCCAGAGGAATTCTTGCCCCAGGAGGAGACATGGTAGGTACCATAAGGCAGACTGCACTAGAAGTTAATTCTCAGCTGATGCCAATGTAGCACTGCTGATTTACACCAGCTAAAAATCTGACCACAGAGACAGTGGAAGCCCCTCTTCTAGTGCTCTGTCATTCTGAACTATCCCGGCTGTACCCAAAGAGCTCAGATACTTACATCAATAGTCCTGCCCTGGTGGTGGGCATACTGGATGCCATCAGACTCCCTCCCAATTTCCAGATGGGCAGGCATTTGGCTCCCAACACCTTGTGATCTAGCAACAGCTCTTGAAACACCAGCACTGCAGCTCAGCATACAGAGCACACCCAGAATCCAGAAAGCCTTCAGGCCCTCAGACCTCACTGCCATCCTGAGGCCGTGTCAGAGTTCAACGCACCTCCTTCTAACTCTAAAACCAGTCCTTTGGACTACTATGGCACCTTGGCTTCTCCTGGATCAGTTGCTCCAACAGTTGGTTCCTTGGGCAGGAGGTCTGTTTGGTAAATTTTGCAAGCTGGGACGTTTCCGCCGTTGATGGAAATAGAGAAGTAATGTGCAGGCCAATTAATGTTTGCACAGGGCTGTGCTGCCACAGCGCCTTAGGATTCTTTTACACATAGATTTCTTGAAAGGGATGAAAAGGCAAATAAACTGTAGCAGGCAGAACTCCTTAACCCCCCTTTGGAGCATCCATGGAAGAGCAAAAGATGAACAAAGACAGGGAAGGGTTTAAAAAAAAAAAAAGTTACAGCGAAAGTAAAACACAACTAGCAGAGAAGGCAAAATTTCCTCATCTTCAAATACCACACAATGTCCTTTCTACAGCATATCAAGAAATGTGGCTGGCTCTTGGCTGAAGCACACAGGAACCTTTGAAGCAGCCCACGGCGCGTTGTGCTGGAGTAGCAGCAATGGGATAGAGCAGTCAGCACCTGCCTTCCCTGCGGGGTTCCTTGTCATTCGCACTGGGCAGCACAGTCGTTGTGATCTGGATGCCTATTTTATATACAGGCTGCGAAACGCCCCCGGAAAGCGAAGGGTTAAAAGGAAAAAATCTGGTCCTTCCAGCTTGAAAGATGTCATCAAAGCCTGTGGAATTGTCTTCCTGTCCAGGGCTTGCAAAACGCCTGCATCAGCACGCAGCGAAGTAAACAAGGCTGGGCCGCCCGGAGGCTTAGGTCAACCATGACCCAGGTCGCCCGGACTCCAGGATAAAACCTGGACATTGCAAAAGCTGAACCTGGCCACCTCTCTGGACCCTGAGCAGCGGCCGAGGGGGGGCCTCCAGGAAAGCTCGGGCACGTTTAATCCAGGCCATAAACTTTACAAATACGAGCGAGCAGCGGTGACCCAGCCTAAAGCTTCCCTTCCTGCAGGGAACTTCGCTTCCCCCGGCCGAGGCGGCTCCAAGCGCTCCTAGCAGCCAGCTCCAGTGTGTTCGTCCAGGACTCGCCTGCGCGGGGCTGGTGTTTGGCCTGCGGCGGCCGAGCTCTTCTCATGTGTATCCAGGCAGCTAATTCCCATAGAGCGAGCAGGCGGCCAACCCCTCCGCCGGCCTCAGACACCGACAAGGGACAGCCTCTCTTAAAGAGACAAGCTCCTCTTTTTTTTTTCTTGGAACAGCCTGAGAGTTTCCTCTCGTGTGGTCTCCTGTCCCCTTCCACCTTCGTTTTCCCTCTGCCGTTAAAACAAATATCAAATCAAATACTTTGACCAGAAATCTTTGGGGGGAAGTAATGAGTCCCCATGCCAGTGGGGATCTTTACACCTCCCCCCATTCCTCTTCTAAAAACAATCTCAGCCTGCTTCACTCAGGTGGGTGAACATCAGCATCCTCCTTTTCATGGGAAAACTAAGGCACAGGAGAGGAGCACTGTTCACAGCCTGTGACATAGCTGGGGATGACAGCTGAGAGCCCTCTGATCTGAGAGCGATAGCCAATGGGTTTTCCCATCCAGTTATAATTTTGAGATTGGAAAAAAAAAAATCCCATACAAAACTGTTCCTGGACTGAAAATCCCCCCAATTTTATTTAGGTCAATCCAAAAGTTTTCTTTTTATTTCAACCATGTTTGTGTGTGTTTGTTTGGTTTGGGTTGTTGTTGTTTTGTTTTGTTTTGTTTTTTGTAATGCTGTGTGTAGTTTACATTTTGAATCAAAGTTGTTTTGAAGTGGAAAACTGAACACTTTCAGTTGTAGACAATGTTGAAATGAGGCATTCCAATGAAGTTGAGGCTTTTTATTTTTCAGACATTCTTCAACATGAGACATTTGTTAGATCTGACCACAGCCTGTGGCAAGTTTTGGTTTCTGCAAACTGGCTTTGCCCATGACAAAATAGTAACTTGAAAGATTCCCTACCAGCTCCAGCCCTGAGCTAGCAAACATCCAATAGGACTGCTCCTTTGAGCCATTAAGGCACTTGCAGGTTTGGGGCCTAACCTACCATACCAGACTGTATTGTAATGAAACTTTACAATAGACAGAACCTGCTCAGAAGGGACTCATATTGAAACTCTTTGTAAGGAAGTGAGACTAAAAACCCAGGGTTGCTTCATTGCACTAGAGGGGGCAAAAATTGCAGCTCTGCTCTGACGGAAGTCACGCAAGGAAGTCCCATTCAGCCTACCCCTACAAATGAGGCAGGAGAGCTTGTTTGCAAGATGGTTGAAAGCTGCATAGCCAAGATTGAGCTACATTCAAGCCGTGGAGTATCCCAAACTTTATTAGCCCAATCATGGGAGTCCAGGTAGGCCCACTCTACACTATGTCTTTTACCTGCATTCTTGTTGCAGTGACAGGCAGTTGTAGTGGACCTCCACCATGAAGCCTCATCCTGTGTGTCACAGTCTACGCTACAGTTCCCAAGAGCCCAAGATGAAATAGGACGGAAGAGTTGATGGGTCAAGAGGCACTAGAAAGACTGCCCAAAAACTCATCCTGCATAGGGCAGGCAGGCAGGATGGCTTAGGTGATGCCAGCTGGCAGCACTTCCATAAGCCACACCTTTGTCATGCCAATAAAGTTACTCACTGAAAATTACAGAGCCCTTCTCAGAGTCAGCCCTGGCTCCCCTGTTGCTGACCTCCCTATTGTGCCGTGGAGCTACAGACGCTGTTCTCCTTTGAGCCCAGTCTCCTGATCTCCGCAGTGCTTCTGCTTGTGGAATTTCCACTTGGCAGGCTTTGCTCTGTTTAAGGGCTTTCTGCTTCTGCTGCCTCCCTGAGGGTGGGACTGTGAATGTGCTACCATGGGATTCTTTCTCAGCAGGATAGCCTGTCTGGACAAGAGAGGGGGGAAGGGGCTGTGATTAGTCACTGCTGTCACCACCTCACTAATTCATGCCTCTGGCTATGCCTCTCCCCTCCTGTCACACAATTCCCTAGTTTTCACAGGTCTGGGGGCCAATGAAAAAGGCTGGAATTACTCCAGATAAAATACAGCATAATCTCCTCGTGCTGCAGCTTCTCACTTCTTCCTGACTCCAAGTCTGGATTGGGCAACCCATTCCTGTGCCCCCCAATGGCAGTAAAATGCTAAATTATAAACCCCCAGACTCTGCTGTGATCCCTAACCTCAACAGTCGCCCAGAGCAGGGATTCCAAATGCATTAGGTATACACCAGTGCATGCAAGCAGTAGGCAATATATACTGCACAGCCTTAATCTGCAGGCATAATTACCATGAGCAGGCATGTAAATGAAATCATTTCACAGCACTGATCAATTATGCACCAGTTTGCATGCTACATAGGAATACAGGACTGGAAGAGGCTTCTCTAGGTCATCAAATCCAGTCTCCCACTAGCGGCACATAGGTAGCCCCATCTTGTGCTCAGTCTTGATAACTGCATGTGCAGCTAAGGCCCATCTCTGCAGACACATTCTGCATCTGCTGTCCCATGCCTTCTGTGACAGTATGTCCATTAAGATTCAGGAGGACAGAAAAACCCTGCTCCAGGAAAGATGCTATGAGCTATAGTGTAGCCTTGAGTGGGGTGTAGCCCACCCAATTAGCAGCCAGGCCCACATGCCCTCCATCCAG
Source organism: Pelochelys cantorii (assembly GCA_032595735.1). Lineage (NCBI taxonomy): Eukaryota > Metazoa > Chordata > Testudines > Trionychidae > Pelochelys > Pelochelys cantorii. The sequence continues at coordinate 11,116,334 of CM064342.1, read as the reverse complement.
GCTCTGCTCCAGCAGGGCCTGCAGAATGGGGTCTGGAGGTTGCACTGCCACACTCACCTGGCAAGGAGTGGAGTTGGGGGCTTGTCTGGGGCACCAGAGGGGCCAGGGGAGCGGGGCAAGTGCCCTGACCCTGCTCACTGCTGGGAGCACTGAGTGGGTGGAACTGGGCAAGCCCCTGCATGCTGACCCCACTCCCCTGCTGGAGACAAGATGGGAGGAGCAAAAGAAAGCCTGGACCCCACTCCACAGCAGGGGTGCCCAGTGGGCAGAGATGGGCAAGCCCTGAACTCCCAGCAGGGGTGCGGAGCTGGTGGGGGGCACAGGGAGTACATTTTTATGGGGGCTACTGGTCAGAGTATCTATCCCTCCTCCCCCAGAGCTGGCCAGAGGGTGAGGAGAGGCAGTCCTGTTGCTGCTACCCAAAGTTACACATCCACCCGAAGTCGGGGCCTATCCCCCATGTCCCATTCGGGCTGTGCCATTACATGAGCGCAGACTCAGAAAACAGTCGCAACAGCAAGAGAGGGTGGTGGTCCCAGGAGTTAGCAGTGGGATGGAATATTGTCACGGTTTGAGATGAGGAGTCCTGTACTGCAGGATAGGGGCAGGGCTCCCCAGTGTTCAAGCCAACCAGGAGAGGCTTTCAGAAGATTGTAGTGATCCTGCTGAAAGAGTGCACAGGGATGGAGGAAGGGCCAGGAGAGCTGGCGATTGGTATGTGAACTACGGTGCTGCTATGCTGGATTTTGCATTTGGAACACTCAGGCTTATTTTGAATTATTTTGGGCTACTGACCTGAGAAGTAGCCTGAAAGAGCCTATGCTCTTATGAATCAAGACAGATGGACATACCCAGACCAGGAGGAAGCATGTTCTAGTAATTACAGCACAGGAGAGAGTCAGGGCATCTAGGGATCCCTGAAGAGACCAGTGCAAAGGGAGAGCCCAGCCAAAATACCTCTGGCCACAAGGCATGGGGCCTGGCAAACTGCCACGCTGCATGTTTGAAAATTTGACTGTGTGTGGATGGGCTGTCCTGACAGACAATGTCACCATTATTAAACTGTAGCAACATCCTAACAGGTCGGGTTGGGGAGGGGGGAAACAGGACAGGGGTGCCAAGTTCAGCAGTGCAAATCACAGCTTAGAGAGAGACTTTGCCTGTCTGCGTCTGAGGTTTGTATCAGTGTGTCTCTGTAAATGGGGCGCTCCCTGGCTGATAGTGTGAGCCAGTCTCTGAGTGTCACAGCTCTTTGGCTGTTACACAGCTAGCCCTCCAAAGGCCACTCCCTCCTGAAACCAGTACAGCAGCATTTTCCTGCCACCCAACTTCCGCCCATGTTCTGCTCTTTTGACTTCCCCAGTAGTGCTGGGTTTGCAAACCTCAAGGGTGCTGAACTGAGCCTCCATGACAGTCATATGCAGGAGACACACATCTGGTGCAGCCACTGGATGGGGGCCTCTATTAATTGGTTAAACTCACACTAGGGCCCCCCTCAACCCAATATGTTTCTTCCTTCAGGACAGTACATAGTAACTATTAATTACTATTATCAATATCATGTCTATGAGCCCCAGCTACACTGTGCTGGGTGCTGTACAGACACATGGACAAAAAGACAGTTCACATGGAGAGTCACAGGGTTCTGGGAGCTCCTTATATCAAACCACTGAGCCCTGATAGTGAGGTGCATGGCAAGACCTTCATGGCACTGGCATCCACACAGCAGGCTGCTCCAAGGCTCATTCTAAATTCTGGGATGGTTTCTCATGAAAGGTTGTTTCTTTGGGTCATTCCCAAGCCCCAGTTACTATTCTGCTTTGGCTCCCATACTGAGCTCCCCATGACATCTGAAGCCCTGGAGTGCATGGTATCTGGCTATTGCCTGTGGGGCTGTGCAGGCCATACAGCACAAACTAGAGGCATGTGATAATACCTGGAAAGACCTTTGCTTTAGAATGGTTCATAACAGGTATTTGGACCCAGCCAACTGCACTCTGTTAGGAGGCAGAGGAGGGGAGGAGGTGGCATGTTCATCCCAAATGGCACCGTTTTCCCTTCCTTCACCATAACAAGGCAGAAGGGCTTCAGCCAAAGGCACCAGACCAGTTCATGAATCTTCGAGCAGAAAATGCCCAGCCATGTCTGGCCCTACCTGAGGAACCAAACCTGGAACACTTTGCAGTTCCAGCCTGCTCTGCTCCCACCTCCCCAGTCTGGAAGAATATCCTGCACCAGAAAGAATTCTCCTTGCAGTGCCAGCATGAGGCCAAGTCACTGTGCCTGGCTTTGATTATGTGCTGCCTGCTTCCTCTCCCTCAGAGTGCTCCTGGACAACAGGGATCAGATAGCAGCAGACCTCTCAGCCCAGCCAGGGGCGCTGATAATGGGAACCAGAAGCCTGGCCACTGGCAACGTAAGAGCCTTAAGAGATTAAAGGGTCAATTTTCCACCTTGTTAAATTGCCCACTAAAATCACATGCCTTTAAGAGAAAAAATATGCTTTTAACTGAGCAAAGAATGAACCCAGCCACCCTGGGGCACTGCGTTTGTTGTGTTCAGGAAAGTTACAAATGCTTTTCCTTGAGAGCTCAGAGCCACAAAAAATGCACCCTGGTGCCTGTGGAGAGAACTCAGAGAAGGCTCTCCAATCACTGATGTTGTGCTGTTGATGTTATGATCACAGTTAAAGCTGAATTAGCGATTCAACCCCAGCATCCAATATCTATCACCTGGTAAAATAAATCCCTCACATTCCACCCAACACTCCAGGTAAATAAAATTTAACCCAAGTGGAAGGTGCAAACAAAGTGTTATTTATTTAGGAGAAGTAAACACAGTTAAGGGGGCAAAGAGTACACAGAGGAAAACAACAAAAACACCAGTAGGGCTTGACACCAGGCTCCCAACAAATCCTTAGCAAACTATAGGTATCCCTAATTAAAGTCATTTTTATACTTGCAGGACAATGCAGATAGCCAGCAGACAGACAACAAGCAGTTGCAGGGGGCACAGGTTTGCAGGTAAGGCCCAGAATGCTCAGAGCCCACACCCCTCCCGGACTCAGATTCAATCCCCTTCCCACCCCCATTCCCCCCTAAGGCTCTGGAAGAGAGTTTGGGTGAGGGAGGGATGTGAGCTCTGGGAGGGAGCCTGGGTGCAATGCGGGTTGCTGACTCTAGGCTGGGGCAAGGGATTGGGGTGCAGGAAGGGGTGCCAGCTCTGGGAAGAATTTGAGTGCAGAAGGAGGTGAGGGGTGCAGGCTCTGAGATGGAGTCTGAGTGCCAGCTCTAGGCTGGGGTAGGGAATTTGGATTCAGGAGGGAGCGAGGGGTGCAGGCTCTGGGATGGAAGCTGCGTGGATGGGTGCAGGCTCTGGCCTGGGGTTGGGAGCAGAGGTACAAGAAAGGGTGAGGGGTGCAGACTCTGGGAAGGAATTTGGGGCCTGGAGGGGATGCAGGATTTTGGAGGCAGAAGAGGGGCTGAAGGGAGAGGGTGTAGTCTCTGGGAGGAAGTGAGGTGTGTGAGGGGAAAGGGGTTGGGGTTCCATGCTTACCGGGGCCACCCCCCTCTGGCAATGGCTCCTGGGGGTGGGGATTTCTGTGCACTGCTGCCTGCCTCCCCTAGTGCATCCCCCAACCCCACTTGCCAACCTCTGCACTCATCCATGTGCTTCCCAGTCTGAACTGCCACTCCACACACTGCCCCCTCCTTACCCTTGTGTCCCCTGGCCCACCTGCTGCCCCAAACAATTTAAAATGCCAGCGCTGGCAGCACAGCAGAGCCAGAACAACTTCCAGCCACTTGCTCTGTGTGGCTACCAGCATGTCCCTGCTGCCCTCAGCCCCCTCTGTGCCTGTTTCCCCTTCTACCTTCTGCCTGACTTGTCTCAGATTGTAAGCTCTCCAGGGCAGGGATGGTTCCTTACTGTGTGCTTGCCTAGCACAGAGGGGTCTCTGTTTTAAATGGGCATTTTCAAAGTTTCTAGAATAGAAATAACACATACAAATAAGGGTCATTCAAAACAGGCTTTGTGTCATAGGGTAAGGTTAGGGACACATAGTCACTACCAACCCAGCTGTGTCTAACTGGTTGACCAGAAAAAGTCAGGATAAAAAGTTAATACCCAGGCAGAGAGGGTGGATGATGAGGGAGGGAGGGAAGGCCCTTAGCACATATCTTTTCTATGCTCCATGAGAGAGGAGAACCTGAATCCCTTAGGGTGTGTCAACACAGCAGGGCTTAACTTGAAATAAGCTACAAATTATGTACAAATCATAGACTTGCTGTTCTTTTTATTTGCCTTCTGCTTTTTGAGCCCATGGGGTGCACCGGAGTCACATTTTGAAACTTTCTGCACAGCTAGAAGGGCTAGACATTTACTTTTCCTTCAGAAATGGAGGCTGAAATCATCACATCTCTGCTTGACTCCAGGAGTTGGGGCTTTAAGGAAAACAATAATGATTATGATAGAATCATAAGAATTTGCAACACCTGTGCCTATGCCTATTATATATTTAAGAAAGTATATGGGTCTGTCTGTGAGTCCATTTGTTCAAGAATTCCTCCTAAACAGTAATGTTAGGACATATATAGATATTCAGGCTTGCCTGTAAAGACCTATATAAAGCAAAGAATCAAAATCACAGGTGTCTGTCAGAGGCCTTGTTCTTAAGCTAAGGCTTTTGGCACATTCAAACCATTCATATTGAGATAAGGCACATTCCAACACTCTGATGCTGTTAGAAAGAACATAAGAACATAAGAACGGCCGTACTGGGTCAGACCAAAGGTCCATCTAGCCCAGTATCCTGTCTGCCGACAGTGGCCAGCACCAGGTGCCCCAGAGAGGGTGGACCGAAGACAATGATCAAGCGATTCGTCTCCTGCCATCCCTCTCCAGCCTCTGACAAACAGAGGCCAAGGACACCATTTTATCCCCTGGCTAATAGCCTTTTATGGACCTAACCTCCATGAAATTATCTAGCTTCTCTTTAAACTCTATTATAGTCCTAGCGTTCACAGCCTCCTCTGGCAAGGAGTTCCACAGGCTGACTACACCCTGTGTGAAGAAGAACTTTCTTTTATTAGTTTTAAACCTGCTACCCATTAATTTCATTTGGTGTCCTCTAGTTCTTCTATTTAGGGAACTAATAAATAACTTCTCTTTATTGGCCCTCTCCACACCACTCATGATTTTATATACCTCTATCATATCCCCCCTCAGTTTCCTCTTTTCTAAACTGAAAAGTCCCAGTCGCTTTAACCTCTCCTCATATGGGACCCGTTCCAAACCCCTAATCATTTTAGTTGCCCTTTTCTGAACCCTTTCCAAGGCCAAAATATCTTTTTTGAGGTGAGGAGACCACATCTGTACACAGTATTCAAGATCTTAAAAAAAAAAAAAAATCTTAAAAAACAACAAATAGTCTAGCAACACCGTAGAGACTAACAAAACATATAGATAGTATAATGAGTTTTTGTGGGCACAACCCACTTCTTCAGATGACCAGAGTGTTGGAAGTCTAGAAAGGCCATCCAATCTGTGGCCCTCAGTTAAAAAGGGAGGAGTCTAGAAACTTAGATTGCTGTCTGGCAAGGACCTACTTATCAATAGTTGGGGTTGTGAAATCTAGGGTTGCCAGGTGTCCAGTTTTGAACCGGACAGTCCAGTATTTGAGCTTTTTGTTCGGGAAACAAATTGAGAAAATATAACTGTCCGGTATTTCCTAAATAAGATGTAATATAGATTGTGATATAATGTCAAGTGTGTCTGGTATTTTTGTTGAAACCATCTGGCAACCCTTGTGAAATCTGCATTTCTTTATCACTGTATGATTTTGTCTGATTCTTTGATTGTTTCTATCTCCCGCATAATTAATTTTGCTGGGTGAAAACCAATTAAGCTGAGATATAATTGGTTAGATAATCATGTTACAATATGTTAGAATTGGTTAGTTAAATTTCAGTAGAATGATTGGTTAAGGCAGGGGTCCGCAACCTTTTCAAATCAAAGAGCCAAACTACATCAAAATTCAGAACAAATGGTCAACAAAGAGCCCGTGTATGAATGCCCAACTGCATGATGGAAAATAAACAAATTAGTATTGATAAGTGACATGCAGGGCTGGATTAAGGGGGGGTCTAGCCAGGCAGCTGCCCTGGGCGCCAACCTATGGGGGGGGGGAGGGGCGCCTGATTGCAGCTGCAAGGGGCGCCACGTGGCCTCTGCCCTCGGGCATGTGGCACCCCTTACAGCTGCAATCAGGCTCCATGTGGCCCCTGCCCCCAGGTGCGCAGCGCCCCTTACAGCCTGGGGGCAGGGGCCACGCGGTGCCCGATTACAGCTGTAAGGGGCGCCGTACGCTCGGGGGGTGGGGGCCGCGCATGCACCACACACCCACTGCCCGGGGCACAAGAATGGCTCAAGCCAGCACTGGTGACATGATGATTAATAATAGCATAAATGAAACATTGTACTCTCAGACTTTATTTAATGGGACTTCCACTGCTGCTAGGGATGCAGTTTGTGGATGTGGGGGTGCAAGGCTGGAGTATATGAGAGGCTCAGGACAGGGGGCTGAGGTGTGTGGGAAGTGCAAGAGACAAGGCAAGGTGGTGTGAAGTAGAATATGTGGGGGGGGGGGAACCTGGAGCCAGATTATTTTACCTGGCCGGGGCTGGGCTGCTACACTTGGGCAACAGTGGCTGGTTGAGGGGCTGGGCCAGAATTATGGCAGCCGGATGGTGGCTACCTCTCCTACCTATGCAGGAGGGGGCCATGACCAGCCCTTCCTACAGCCAGATGGGGGCTGGGTCCTGATTGGAGCCTTGCTGGCCATGCTTCATTTTAAATTAAGTAAAATATTATGTCCAACACAAAAGCTTTCAACATTATCTTTACTTATTGGCAGGGGTGGGGAACCTTTTTTGGGTTGGGGGCTACTGACCTACAGAAAAATCAGTCAGGGACCATACAAGTGAGATGCAAAAAAACAAACAAACAAAAAACCCCAACAACTTCCAAATGATGTGACCCCTTCACTCCTCTGATGCTCCATGGGGGGAGGAAGCACTGAGGTTCAAGGCCTCAGGCCAGATTAACTCTTCTGAGGTTCTAGGATTAGGGATTTTGTGGCATCCCCCTAGGCTCTGGAGTGGTGCCAAAAATGAGGGATTCAGTGTGCTTGACAGGGCTGCCAGTGAGTGGGATAGGGAGTGCAAGATCTTGGTAGGAGGAGGGGATGAAGTAGGGTACAGGAGCAGGCTGAAAGTAAGGGTCTGGCCAGGAGGAAGGGGACAGGAGGAGTGTAACCACCACCATGTGGATTTGAACCTGGGACCTCTGCAGTTTAGTATAGGAGCCTCTGCCTTCTGAGCTAAAAGCTAGCTGGCTCTCAGCTCATGCTGTAGAGGTCTCATGTTCTTATCTGTTGCTGTGGTATATGTGCCACTACATGGGACAATGAACCACAGTAGGTGTGTGGGTTACATAAGGGAGGGTGCAGAGTCTGGCTAGAGAGGACGGTGCAGGAGCTAGGGAGGGTGGAGCAGGTTTGGGGTGGATAGGGTGTCTGGCTAGGAGGAAGGTGCAGGAACAAGGAAGGGTGCAGGAGCAGGCTGGTGGTAGGGTGTGAGTTCAAGGGGGAAGGTGCAGGAGCAGGCTGGGGGCAGGCTGTCTGACCACGGAAGAGGTGTGGGGTCTTGGCTTGGGTGGTACAACCAGTGAGGGTATTGGGGGTGCGGGGTCTGGGTACAAAGGGGTAGGGTACTGCGTACTTGGTTTTGTGCTGCTCCCAGCACCGTGTCCCAGGCACAGCCTCCTGCCGCTCCCATTGGCCATATTCTGGGCTTCCAGGAAGGACATCCATGTGCTGCCATTCCCCCAGCCAGGGGCGGGGGCGGGAGAAGGCAGCAGCAGCATGCGGAGTCATTTCTGCATGCAAGCCTGATTGGGCAGGGAGGCTCAGGGCTTTCTCCTCCCCCCCCCAGCTCCGGAAGCCAGTGTTCCAATCTTGCAGAGGGCTGTGAGACTGGAGCTCCAGTGCAGGCTCCCTGCTGTAGGAAGAGCGAGGGGTGGGGGCTGAGCTGGAGCTGCAAAAGAGCCATATTTGACTGCCTATTGTGCCATATGTGACTTGGGAGCCATAGGTTGCCGGCCCGTGGATTAAGGTATACCTGACAATATTTCTTTATATATTAAGGACAAACAGGTAGTGAATGAAGATAAAAACAAAGGAAAAAAACAAAGGAAAAAGAAAAGGAAACTAGATTCATGCTCACTGGAAACTAACCCCAATAAACAATGAATTGTTTGCATCTCTGGACTTCGGATATTGCTGAATTCTGTTCACAGGAGACGGACCACGGAAGTGGGAGGGTGAGTGGATAAGCCCTCTAACAGTATGAATTAGGACCACCCAATCTGTTATGCAGCAAGGTCAGGGTTTGCTTGTGCCAAGACAATCAGGCTATGTCTATACTACACCTATCTTGCACAAAAGCCTATGCAAATGAAGCTTGGATTAGCATATTGCCATGCTTCATTTGCATACTTAATTAGGGGGTGTTTTTGCGCAAGAGGTTTTTGCACAAAAAGGAGCTGTGTAGACGGCTCCTTTTTGCGCAAAAAACCCATCTTGCGCAAGAGCCGTTCTTCCTGAAAAAATGAGGAAGAACGGCTCTAGCGCAAGAGGGGTTTTTTGTGCAAAAAGGAGCCATCTACACAGCTCCTTTTTGTGCAAAAATGGCCCCTAATTAATTATGCAAATGAAGCACGGCAATATGCTAGTCCACACTTTATTTGCATAGGCTTTTGCACAAGAGAGGTGCAGTATAGATGTAGCCTCAGCTATGTGTGGAATGTGATCATTTCTCATCAAATGGAAGGGAGAGGTCTGATAGCAGGGACAGTTATACTGATGAATGACCACAGGGGGCAGGAAGCGCCTCAGCCCTAAGGAGCAGTCACTGACTGGCCACACGGCCTCTGCTACCCGCAGAGCAGTTGCTGGTTGGCCAGTGCAGCCTCTGCTACTGTGAGCCTCCTGTCCCCTGGGTTGAAGCCACTGGCTGGGCCACATGGCCCCTGCCAACCCAGGCCGGCCCCAGGGAGAAGCCGATGGGCGGGCTGCACTCCCGCCCCAGAGCCAAGTCAGCAGGCAGGTAGCATGGCCCTCCTGCTGCCCCAGGCTGGCCTTGAGGAGAAGCTGGCGGGTACCAAACCCCCTGCCCTGAGCTTCCCCACACCTCCCAGTCCTCTGCTCCGGTGTAGAACATTTATTTGCACCTTATGAATAATTTTAATGGCAAGGTTTCCACTTGTAGCTCAGATGCTACTAATCCCCCTACTGCTGGTGCACAAATCTTTTCCTTCACAGCTGCCACTCTTCTGCATTTAATTAATTTTCCCCTTTTTTCAAATCCCCAAACAAGGCCCTTTTCCATGCCAGGCCCATGACTTTTTCTCACCCTCTGCTACTTATTTAATGAATGCATTTCTCTAACTCTGCAAAGTATTTTGGCATCCTCTGTGCATGGAAGATGCCGCACAGAGAGAAATTGGGACTCAGGTGCATTGGAATTTCTGTCATTGAGATTGTTTTGGGTTATTCTTTTTGGTTCACAAATCTCTTTCCATAAATAATAGTGTAATTGGCAGTAATTAGCAAGCTTCTGCTTTGGAAAAGTGTAGCAGGATCTGTTTGTCAATCAACATAGCTGCTCTTTATCTATTTAATACAGGTGACACTAGCTGGATGCATACCACAAGCACCTGGAGATTCATGGCATCAGCTATAGAACTTCTTCTGCTCTAAATGATTATACCTCACTTACTGAAGATAAAGGAGAATCACTGTAAGCAGTTTGAGACCTATGACAATAGCTATGAAATTCTGATTCAATACAGTAGTAGGCCATGGAACACATATTACAGGAGGCCGATCACAGTCATATGTGGGAATTCTCTGAAAAATTTCCTAAGTGCAGGGGGTGCAATGGTCTGGCAGCTGGCAAGAACTCGTGGATCTAGCATTCCAGAAGCTCACGGGTCTGGCAGCAGCAGGAGTTGGCAGGTCCAGCAATTGGCCTGCAGGTCCAGCAGCCTCCGGGAGCATGTGGGTCGGGCAGCCTGCAGAATATTAAACTATGTAACCGACTGAAATTCAATCGGTTACATGGTTACTGAGGGTTTTTTAAAAAGTTTTTACATCCCTAGAATTATGGGTTACAGATTGTTGTAATAAACCTGTGTGTCTATTTGACCTTGATTATTAATGTCTAGCAAGGTTATGAGTTTAATCTTCCAGGCTCATCTTTGGAAGGTACTGTGCAGGTTTCAAGGATGCAGACTAAAGCCACATCTACACTGGCAGATGTAAAGTGTTGGCAGTTACAGCACTGCTTACGGAGTGCAGCAGTGAAAACACTATTGAGTGTCCACACTGTGAGCCTACCAGCGCATCAGCGTGATCACGCTTGCGTCACTTGCAGCACCTTTGGGAGTGGTGCATCCTGGGCAGCTCTCCCCCAGAGTACCTCTTCCTCTTCTGCTGCAGAGGTTTGTGGGGCAGTGTGGAATATTCTGGGTCCTGTCCCAAGGCCCTGTGGTGTGCCACTTTGCATCCCAGCAACATCTGCGCTTCCGTCTGCTTTTGGCAGCAGCTTCTGTGCTGCACACTCTGTGTCCCTAAAGTACGGGAATGAATCTCCAGCTGTTCATGAAAATGTTGATAGGTATCACTAGTATGTCACGCATGCCAGTCGAGTTATTCCTGAAGCTACAAACTGATGTCTGTTCAGTGTACATAGGAGAAGACATTTCTTGTGGCATTCACAGAGGTGCCAAACACATGGAGTGCCACTTTTGGGCTTGGGAAATAAACACTGAGAAGAGGGATCACATCATCATGCCAGCCTGGGATGAGGACCAGTGGCTGCAAAACTTTCAGATGAAGAAAGCCACTTCAATGGGACTCTGTACTGAGCTTGTTCCCACCCTGTGGTGCAAGAACACGTGAATGAAAGCTGCCCTGATGGTGGAAAAGCTCATGGCGATCGCACTGTGGAAGCTGGCTACTTCAGACAGCTTTCGCCAATCATGTTGGGGGGGGGGAAGTCAACAGTTGGACTCGTGCTGATAAAAGTGTGCAGGGCCATCAATCACATCCGGCTCTGAAAGCGCATGACCATGGGAAACAAGCATGAAATTGTGGATGGTTTTGCACAGAAGGGCTTCCCAGACTGTGGTGGGGAAATAGATGGCATGCACATTCCACTTCTGGCATCAGATCACCCAGAATTCTGACATTAACCACAAGGGGTATCATATTATTCCATGGTTCTGCAGGTGTTTGTAGATCACTGTAGATGTTTCACAGAAATTCATGCAGGCTGGTCTGAACAGGTTGCATGATGCCTGTTTCAGAACACTGGCCTATTCAGGAAGCTGCAAGAAAGGACCTTTCTTCCCAGATCAGAAGATCACCATGGGGGAAGTAGAAATGCCCATTGTGATCCTTGCACCTAGAGATGTATCTACAGAGCTGGTCTTAGGGGTGGGTGAGCCATTCTGAATCCTCCTCCCAGGTTTCCCTAGTTACTCCCAGACCTCTCCCCCTCGCCCTCTGTTTTTTTTTTTGTTTTTTTTTTTTGCTTTACAAATTTTTGTCTGGTATTTTTTTGAAACCATCTGGCAACCCTATAGGCGAGTCAGGTGTGCGGCCGCCAATTGGTTAGGACCTGCCCTGTGTATTTGAGTACAGCTGGAGTGCAGGTGGTACTGGACTGCCTCCTCTCCCCAAATGCTGATGAGGTCTAGCAACTCAGCATGGCTCCAAGCTTGGTATCTCCTGTTGCATAGAGCAGGTATGGCCAGCCAGAGAGAGATGCTGAGAACCCCATGCATCACTGAGCAAACAGGAAAGGGACTTTAAATTTTAAAAAAGAACGCAAAGGTGGGTCTAAGTGACCTGGCTGGTCACCTGAGCAGGGCAGTAAAGTTCAAACAGATGAGCAGAGAGGCATTGTGGGAGGGATGCTGGAGGCCAGTCAGGATGCAGTGCTACACCATGGTGGCCACGCTGACGCCCCAGCGCTGTATCCAGAGCGCAGCAAGCTCTAGGCTTCTCATGGAGGTGGTTTACCGGCAGTGCCTTGCCACTATGGACCCCACGAAAGTTACAGAGCTGGGGGCTGCTTTGCTGCCCAGTAACTTGCCAGTGTAGACCAGGGGTAGGACCCAGGGCAGGTGTTACCAGGGGAGCTGATCACTGTCGCAGCAGAGCCGTGTCTGCACCTTTTGCATCTCCTCTTCTGGCAGGGTCTGGCTCGGCTCTGAGGGGGGGGGTCTGGGGGCCGCTTGCCTGTCACAGGCTCCAGGGGTTGTTTGAAGGGCCGAGGAGGCGGCTGGGGAGGATTTCTCCCAGGATGGGCTCTCCATCTAGCGTGGGGCGCTCGCGTTGGACGACACGCCCGCTGGGGCCCACGCACGGAAGATGAGGCTCGCGGGGGGGGGGGGAGGCGCCGCAGGCAGGAGGCCCTCCCCAGCTCCTCCGCCGCGCCCCACGCATGCACAGCGGTTGAGGAGCCGGGTCGCTTTAAAAGGGGCTGCCCCGGCCCAGCCCCGCCTGGCCGCGTCAGAGCCTGTGCGTGGCGGCAGGGTGCAGCCAGCCGGAGCCGGGACTGGCCGCGCAAGGAACGACTGGGCTTCTCGGCCGCCGCCGCCGCGCCCCCCATGGCCCTGCTCCTGCTCCTGCTCCTGCTGCTGGGCCTCTTGCAACCCGCCCTGCTGCTCTCCGGGGCCGAGACGCGCCGCAGCTCGGTGCTGCTGGACCCCGCCTCCGGCCAGCTGCAGATCGTCCAGGGCTGGCACCCTGCAGCCGTCGCCTGGGCCAATCTCACCGACCGGATCCAAGAGACCGGGTAGGTGCGGTCGCGCGTGGGGCTCGGGGATGGGGGGGATGGGGGGGGATGCGGGCACTAGGTCCCCATCCTGGCCTGGGCCCGAGTCTGCTCCTCCTTCCCCTCCGCAGTGTGATGCCGGGGCGAGCTCAGACTTGGCAGCTGGGAGCGAGCCAGGGCTGGGGGGGGGGCCAGGGTCGGGTCCCCGGGCCGGAGCTGCCCGGTCTGGGAGACTCCTTGCTGCGGGGCTGGGGTAGCTGGTTCCTCCAGCCCTTTTCCAGTCCGAGCTCGCAACGACATCTGCCAGCGAGCTCGCAACGACATCTGCCAGCGAGCTCGGACCGTCCCCCCGTCCCCCTTTCGCTTCTGCTTTTTCGGTAACATGGCCCTGCCCGCAGCCGGGGGTTCATCCCACTGCTGTCGCAGCGGGCTGTTGGCGCCTGCTCCCAGCCCGCAGCCAGGGCCTTTTGTCCCAGACCCAGCGGCCCCACGTGCCTGTGATTTCACTTTCCCCTGCGGTCAGTGCACCCACTTGTTGCCAGGCCTCTTGCACGTTGCTGGTGCGAGGAGAAATCCCCCCTTGCCGGGGAAGGAGGCGTCTAGCATCTGTGCCACTCCACCTCTGAGCTCAATGAGGGTATCTCCACCTAGCCCCCGGGATGGTGCTTTCCAAGGCAGGCAGGATAGATGTGCACTAGCTACACGGCAGCCAGGACACTAACAATAGCAGTGTGGCTGTAGCGAAGCAGGTGGTGGCTTGGGCTAGCTGCATGGAGGGTGGGATTAAGGATATGAGGGGCCTAGGACTAATGGGAGGGAAGGGCCTTAGTATTAATTACATATGACTTCATAATTTTTTTTTTTTTTTTTTTTGCAATCAGACACTTATCTATATACATATCTGCATAAAACTAACACCCTTCTTCTACACAAAACAATTGTATTCCCACTTAACTGTGGCAAAGTCATTAATGATATCATCATAAGAACATAAGAACATAAGAACGGCCGTACCGGGTCAGACCAAAGGTCCATCCAGCCCAGTATCCTGTCTGCCGACAGTGGCCAGCACCAGGTGCCCCAGAGGGGGTGGACCGAAGACAATGATCAAGCGCTTTGTCTCCTGCCATCCCTCTCCAGCCTCTGTCAAACAGAGGCCAAGGACACCATTTTATCCCCTGGCTAATAGCCTTTTATGGACCTAACCTCCATGAAATTATCTAGCTTCTCTTTAAACTCTGTTATAGTCCTAGCCTTCACAGCCTCCTCTGGCAAGGAGTTCCACATGCTGACTACACGCTGTGTGAAGAAAAACTTTCTTTTATTAGTTTTAAACCTGCTACCCATTAATTTCATTTGGTGTCCTCTAGTTCTTCTATTTAGGGAACTAATAAATAACTTTTCTTTATCGGCCCTCTCCATACCACTCATGATTTTATACACCTCTATCATATCCCCCCTCAGTCTCCTCTTTTCTAAACTGAAAAGTCCCAGTCGCTTTAACCTCTCCTCATATGGGACCCGTTCCAAACCCCTAATCAATTTAGTTGCCCTTTTCTGAACCCTTTCCAAGGCCAAAATATCTTTTTTGAGGTGAGGAGACCACATCTGTACACAGTATTCAAGATGTGGGCGTACCATAGTTTTATACAGGGGCAGTAAGATATTCCGGGTCTTATTTTCTATCCCTTTCTTAATAATACCTAGCATCCTATTTGCCTTTTTGACCGCCGCTGCACACTGTGTGGAAGTTTTCAGAGAACTGTCCACGATAACTCCAAGATCTCTTTCCTGATTTGTCGTAGCCAAATTAGCCCCCATCATACTGTACGTATAGTTGGGGTTATTTTTCCCAATGTGCATTACTTTACACTTATCCACATTAAATTTCATTTGCCATTTTGTTGCCCAATCACTCAGTTTGGTGAGATCTTCTTGGAGTCCCTTACAGTCTGCTTCTGTCTTGACTATCCTAAACAGTTTGGTATCATCCGCAAACTTTACCACCTCACTGCTTACCCCTTTCTCCAGATCATTTATGAATAAGTTGAACAGGATTGGTCCTAGGACTGACCCTTGGGGGACACCACTAGTTACCCCTCTCCACTCTGAAAATTTACCATTTATTCCTACCCTTTGTTTCCTGTCTTTTAACCAGTTCTCAATCCAAGAAAGGACCTTCCCTCTTATCCCATGGCCATGTAAGACTGACAGTTTCATTCTAAGTGCTCAAGAAGGGTAGAACACTGAGATACTCTTGAATGGTGGTAGAGGACATTTTGGCTGTGTCTAGACTGGCCACTTTTTCCGCAAAAGCAGCCGCTTTTGCGCAAAAACTTGCCAGCTGTCGACACTGGCCGCTTGAATTTGCGCAAGAACACTGACGTTCTAATGTAAGAAATCAGTGCTTCTTGCGCAAATACTTTGACGCTCCCGTTCGGGCAAAAGTCCTTTTGCGCAAAACCTTTTGCACAAAAGGGCCAGTGTAGACAGCTCAGTTTTGTTTTGCGCAAAAAAGCTCCGATGGCTAAAATGGCGATCGGGGCTTTCTTGCGCAAAAGCACATCTAGATTGGCCCCGGGTGCTTTTGCGCAAAAAGTGCTTTTGCACAAAAGCGTCCGTGCCAATCTAGACGCTCTCTTGCGCAAATACTTTTAACGAAAAACTTTTCCGTTAAAAGCATTTGCGCAAATTTATGCCAGTCTAGACGCAGCCTTTGACCCTTGTTAGAAGAGAAAAGGATTATTATTAGTGACAAAGACAGCTGTAATGTAGTTTCAACATTTGGGAAACATTCTGTCACATTGGATACACAGTGATAACTCGGTATAGCCAAATAGGTGAGTTTTGTCCTCTTTTCTCTGTATCTCTGAGAGTGATATGAATCCAACAAATTGAAGACACTTTTTAGTAAAATCTAACTGGGAAATGATACGGGTACTTCTGACACAGAGGTTTGATAAAACCCTGGGCCCTGCGTGGGGGGGACTATAGCTACCACATTAACCAAAGCCACCTGGTGGTAGCCGGAGAGCTGGGAAGGGGCTGGGGGGGGAAATCTACTACACCAGGGCTACTCAGCACACGGCCCACGGCCCATTTGTTTGTGGCCCGCATGCAGTTTGGGTTTACGCAGGGGCTCAACACACAGCCCACAGGAGCCAAAGCAAAAAACTAGTCAATAATGGTCTTCTGTTGATATGTGTTTTAGTAGTTAAATTCGTGGACTGTCATTGCTCATTAAAAGTGCTGCCGTATGGATGGAAATCAGGTAAATATTGCATTTTATTAATATCAGCAGAACTGACTTAAATGGGGCCTGGGTGCAGTGCAGTCTTGCTTTAATCTTTATATTCATGCCCTGAAAGAAGATATTTGCATACATTTTTCAAAGACAGTTAAGTTGCAGCCCTCGGCGTGTGCTGTGAGTATCATTGTGGCCCCCGGGGCTTCCAAAGTGGAGTAGCCCTGTACTACAGTCTCCTGTCTATAGCCAGTAGCCTAAATGCATTTCCTCTGTATTCATTAGCTCTTCCACAATTAACCTCTAGAGATCCATTCCAGTTCTATGATTCTATCTAGTCCAGCCTCCTACTCTTTCAGCTTTTGAATGAGAGAGACAAAACATAGCCATCTGCTGTTACGTTCTCTGCCCCCCTCAACAAAAAGACTTCATTGGAAATCAACATCGCAAAAGAACCATCAGATTTGGATAGGGTTTGTTTACTAGGCTGGTGCAAAATGGATAGGGTTTGTTTACTAGGCTGGTGCAAAATGAAGGATCAAGCAGACAGACCTTGCTTCTTATGCCCTTAAGAGTGTTAAAGCGGGGAGGGGAAGAGTGAGTGAGATTCTGCTTATCCAGGTGTGAAAAAGCAGAAGGGACCTGAATCTATTGTTGAGCAAAAATCTGTTCTTCCAGACGCTGGCCTGAAGTCAATAAGGCTACAAAAATGTAACAGTCCCCAGGAATTGGCCTTTATTCTCATTTCCTTCTCAAATCAGTCATTCCATGCTTACCTAGCATTTTCCACTTGGGAAAGAAGTTAAAGTTGGGGTAGAAACAAGATTTAACTTCTGGTTTCGTTCCAAAACCTGAAAGCTAAATAAACCTGAGGTGAAAGTAAGACAGTGCAACCCAGTGCACTGGTGCAGTAAGAGCCAGCTGGGGCGTTCCGCTTCAGGAGTGGGGGTGGGGAGGGAGTGCTCCCAGCTGGGTGCCTGGAGCTTCCCTGCAAGCTGCTGTGCTAAGCAGCCGGCAGGTGAGAAGGGTTGGCTGGGGGTGCACCCCACACCAGTCCAGGACTGCCTGAGCTGCCTCTCGCACAGGACCATGTAGGAGGGGCAGAGGACTCCCCTCTCCCCCCAGTTCTACAGATGCTACCTGTTGCTTGCTGTTCCATTTCCATCTGTCAGGGAGCGAGTGGGAGCTGCTTCTAAATCACAGGGAGCTGCTTTGCCTTGTCTGTCTTGCTGTCAGGAGGATTCCAGGCTCCAGCAGGGCTATGTGAACCACCTCATTCCCTCTCCCTCACCTGGCTGGGTCCTGCCTGAGCAGGAGGGCCTGGAGAGCCTAAGTCTATAGCCTTATTATTAGCCTAATGGTTAATCCAGCCCTGGCTGCATGTACAGTCCCTTGCTCCCAGTTGATCCTTGAATTATATACTGACTCAGCTGAGCCAAGGTACTGCCTACGCCATTGCAGCTGTGCTGCTGTCTGCAGTGCTGTAGCTGGAGCACAGCTGGCCCGTGGCTGTCTACTTGTACATTGCAAGTAGTGCAAGCACTTTGCAGCCAGGCAATTACTTGGGGTGTGCGCATCTCTCTGCATTGCTCATGGAAGGGAAGCTTTCAAGTGGCTCTGTGCCTCATGTTTACGCCAGCAAAAGGGGTGCACTTACAGTAAAGCTTATACTACGCTTATAGTAAAGCTTTATATTTGCTGCCCATCATCGTGGTATCTGAGCACCTACCATTTGGGCCTGAAGCCCCACACTGCCAGGTCTGTACAATCACATGTTAAGGTAGTCCTGCCTTGAAAAGGTTATAGTCTAGAATAGTGGTTCTCAGCTGGGTGTGTGCGCACAGGGGGTACATAAACACCTCTTGATATTGACCTAGTTTTACAACAGGCTAAATAAACAGCACAAGTGAAGTCAGTACAAACTAAAATTTCATGCAGCCAATTACTTGTTTGTTCCGCTCTAGATGCAATACACTGAAATGTAAGTACAATATTTCTGTACCAATTGATCTAGTTCCTACGGATATGATAAAAATGAGAGCATTTTTTCAATAATAGTGCGCTGGGACTTTTCAGTATTTTTCTGTCCTTTGTAAGCAAGTAGCTTTTAGGTGAAGTGAAACTTGAAGACAAATTAGGGGCACAGTTGTCTGGAAAGGTTGAGAGCCACTGGACTAAATTAATAGTCCGAAAGGAATGGGGTAAAATATCAAAATGCACTCCTGATTATGTTGATTTTAAAATTGAAGCTACTTTCGCTTTTGTCTTCAACTTGAAATAACAGATCACAGGAAGGAACCAGCCACCTCCTTGGAACAATTGTTGCTCTCAAACTCTGGTTCTGTTTAGGCCAGCGTTAGACCCTTGCTGCTGTGTCACGCCTCTTAATCAGAAAGCCTCTTTCATTTCTGTGCCCAATCATCTGGCAGGCAAAATGATCTAGTAACCTCCTAGCTTGCTGTCAACAAGTAACAGATCATAGGACTATCTTGACCTGACTTGCCTTCCAGTGAGTGAGCCTGGCTGCCCCATGTTTTGGGTGAGCATTCCTAATAGGACACTAAGGCTATGTCTACACTGCCCCCATTTTGCACAAAAAATATGCAAATGAGGCAAAGGGTGAAAGATCGCCATGCTTCATTTGCATAATTAATGAGGCTCTGTTTTTGTGCAAGAGGCTTTTGTGCAAAAAGGAGCCATCTACACAGCTCCTTTTTTGTGCAAAAAGCCCCTCTTGCACAAGAGCCATTCTTCCTGAAAAAAATGCGGAAGAACAGCCCTTGCACAAAAGGGGGGGTTTGCGCAAAAGCCTCTTGCGCAAAAGAGGCTGCTAATTATGCAAATGAAGCACAGCAATATTCCACGCTGCGCTTCATTTGCATAAGCTTTTTCAGAAGAAGGCTACAGTGTAGCTGTAGCCTAAGGCTATATCTACACTCGCGCTTCTTGCACAAGAAATAAGCAAATGAGGCTAAGTGTGGAATATCACCGAGCAAGAAAAACCCTCTTGCGCAATGCCGTTGTTCCTGAAAACAGTTGGCATAGCGGCATTGCGCAAGAGGGTTTTTCTAGTGCGAGAAGGGGCAGTGTAGACAGCCCCTTCTGGTGCAAGAGCCTCTTCTACAAAAATGGCGGCTCATTAGGTATGCAAATGAGGCTTGGTGATATTCAACGCTTAGCCTCATTTGCATATTTCTCGCGCAAGAAGCCACGCGTGTAGACACAGCGTATGTGAGCAGAGTCACAGTGTGCATCTGGTAAAGCAGCAGTCTGGACAATAAAAGTCCCTTCTGCCCCTTCATTGTTATTGGCAATGTGACTGGGGTGAGAGGCTGCTTTGAATCAGACTCAACATGTTGGTTAGTTACCTCTCCCAGATTCAAAGCTGGCCCAGACAGTAACAAGTAACTGCATTTTATTGGCTCATCACACGGCTACCATAGGAGGCATTACCCTAAACTCTGCAGCAGAAATAGTTAGGCTTCCTCATGCGCATGTGAAGAACAACCCTCCTGTAACTTAGCAGAGGAGGCTTATTTCAGATTTAAGGAAAACAGTCTCTTTAGGAGAGAGAACAGTCTGGTGCTACCCCCAAGCACTCAGAAATGCTGTCCAGCCCTCTAAAAATCACTTTTTTTTTTTTTTTTTTTTTTTTTAAACCAATAACTCTACAGTTTGTCTTCTGGTGTTGTAGCCTTGAGGCTGTCGCACTTTCAACCTTTTCTCTGCAACTGAGAGCTGGAATCCACCTTTTTAAAATAAAATTAAAAGTAGAGTCTCGTGGGACCACATGGCTGTGGGAACTTGGACTTGATAAAAAGCTCCCAGCATCATGCGAGCTGACCTCACTGCGATGTGTTGCTCCCTCTGGAGCAGTCTGCTGTGTGCAGTGGCAGCTGCCTCCTGGCAGCAGATGCTTTGCTCTGTGTAGACGTGATGGTGACATATCTAGGTCTGTTGGAAGGGGGTGGTTTGGCTGCTGGTTCTGGTTGGAGGTATGGCCTTCAGGCCTGACTTGCTTTGTGAGCTCAGTCAAGCTGCTTCTGAGTACCAACACTAGAAGGGTTAAGCTATATTTAGCACTCTGAAATACTTACCACAATACCCTTTTGGGGATGCCTTTGAGTTACCCCTAATGGGATCTCTCTCTGTTATCAGGTGGGTCCTATAGAGAGGTGACCCTGGAACCAGTGGGGGAAAGCTCACACTGCCAGAGCCTTGGCCGTATCTTTCCAGGGGCGCTCAGTCTCCAGGTCAATCAAGCTGGCACCAGTGGTGTTTCTCTTATAAATAAATAACTCTCCTTGCCCATGAGTGGGATGATTAGCCAGCTGCAAGGGGGCAGTGCCGTTATCTTGGTGCGACTATCTGGCTGCTTGCTGGTGCCCTCCTGTGCAGACCTTGAGTTTTGCTTACTGATTTCAGCAAGGCTGACTGGAGGTGTGAGCTCCTGGGCTGTTCTGTAAGCAGGGCTCAGCAGGAGGCGGCTGGGAATGGCTGGTTTCTCCTGGGTGAATGCGTTAGGATTTCTTTTTTTGGGGGGGGGGAAAGGATGCACTCTGTGGTGTTCAGTGATACCGTAACTCTACGGAAAGACCCAAATGCTGCTGGCTGGTGGTGTGCAATCCACCCAAGACCTGACTGTGGGATGGAGAACAGTGCTACAAAGGGGTGCCATTTAGCCAGCTGCCAATGGCCTTGTCCTCTTTGTATCTCCCCATCCCCTTCCAAATTGCATGTTCTCTGTCCACTGCTCTTCCTCCACGTTCTCCCCCCTCCCTCCGGGCTTTGGGACTGGGGGTTGAATTAGCAAAGGTGAGTGCAAGTGCAAAGCACTGTGTATAGAGTGGGCCCGTCCAGAGAGACCCTGGCCAGAGCTCAAGGGCAGTGGAAGGGCTGGTACAGCCACAGAGATTGAACCCGTGCCGGGCCCCCCCAAAGCTGTGCAACAACTGGACGGGGGGAGCTGGCTCCTGCAGGGCAGCACCGTGGCCAGCCCAAACCAAGGGGAGCACCAGTGTCACCACTGCAGCTTTACCGGGCAGGGGGCCTAAACTTCCCCAGGTCACAAGCGGAGTGACCCTGCTCAGTTTGCTCTTGGAAGGGGGAGAGATGTGGCGTAGTGGGGGTGCTGTCTGCTCTGTAACCCGGGGTCCCCCTGCACTGTGAGGTGTGATTCCCACTGACTCACCCACATGTGGTGATGTAGTGTCAGTACCTTTCTGGTTGCTGTGCTTGGGCTGTGAATGACCCCTACTGGCCTCTGCCTGTGAGCACTGTCCAGCAGGTGGGCTGCCTAAGTCAGGTAGACAGAGACCCAACCGGTCAGATGGGTTAAGGGAAGCGAGGGAACTAAGGAAGTGAGTGATCGGGAGAAGGGGCAGTTGCTGGTTGGCAAACATGAAGGGAACAGCCTGAGCTGAGGGCTGAGGGACTAGGGGTGATGGACCCCTCACCCAAGGGGTCTGAGGCATCTGAGCCCTGGCTCCTGTAACCACATCATGTCTCTGCTGTGCTGTATCCTGGAGAAGCAATAAACCCTCTCTATTCTACTGGCTGGTGGAGTCTGTTCTTGCTGCAGACGGGGTGCAGGATCGGGGATACCCGACTTGGCGTCACAGTCCGTCTGGATACCATGGAAATGCCAATTCCTATGTAAGGGATGATGATTATGCAGGCCCTTTAAGGGGGAGCAAAAGCTTGTCTGGTCCTTGTCTTCTTCCTCCCCCTCTCCCCCCATCATCTTCATTTTGCTTCTTCCTTATGGAGGAAGACCCCCCTCCCATGGCTGTAGTGTATGTCTAGCCCTGATGGCAGAGTGCTGGAGGATTCTTGGCAGCTGCTCCAGACAAGGCACACCAGAAGCAAAACAGAGGAGCCTAGAGAGTGGTTGTTTTGTCCCAGAGCTGGAGTCTTTATCTGAAGGCCGCTTAAAATAAAATACACAGATGCTGCGCCCGGGAGGACATGGCTAGGGGCTGCACAGGGAGTTGGTGTTGTGTGGGTTCCAGTGGCATCTATTCCTTGTTCATTCAATGGCCTCTTTGCTTGATCAGGTGGTCCTTTCTGGAACTGGCTACCAGTGAGAAGTACAATGACAGTCTGCAGGCCTATGCTGCGGGACTGGCTGAAGCCGCTGTATCTGAGCAGGTAAATGGTGGCACATGGCAGGGGATGGTTAGATCCATAGAGCCGGGAGCTCTGCTAGGGTTGGTCTGCAGGGCTCCCTCCTGTTCCAGTCCCAGGTTCCCCAGCCTTGCTTTGCCACTGCCCTTTAGTCTGCACTCAGGCCTGGTTCAGTCCATTCCTGGCCCTCTCCTATCAGATGGCCAGTGGCGCCAAAGGCTAGCGGGCCACTTGTGCCCAGTGGGGGTGAGGCTGAGGTTCTCACGCTTGTTTTCATGGTGAGCTAAGCGTGGCTTAGCCTGAAGTCTGGAAAACCTGAGGTGGCTGGATTGTCTCTCTGCACTCCTGCCCCATGTGGCTGGTTCCTAGCTCTCCAGCCAGCCCACAGGAGATGCCTTGGTGACAGAATGTGGCTTCATGCAGTGGTGATGGAGAATGAGCCCCTCAAGAATATTAAGTGGATGAAAAGGGGGTGAGCAGGTCTGCCTGTTCCAGTGTTCTCCTATTCTCCTAATCTTCCCCCAGCTCATCTACATGCACTGGATGAACACTATGGTGGGCTATTGTGGCCCCTTCAAATACCAGACTGACTACTGCGAGAAGCTGAAGAGCTACATAGAGACCAATCTGGCCTGGATGGAGACACAGATGGAGAAAGGAGATGCTCCTGAGTACTGGTACCAGGTTGGTTTGTGCTGCTAAGCGGTGGGCCGTACTGAGCATTTGCGCAGGTGTGCTGGTCACTGGGTGGGGGGAAGGGCAGCTTCCTTGGACCCGAGGCCGGAGTCTGGGAGGCCAGTTCCCATTATGCTCTAGACCAGGCACCTGCCGGTGAAAATCTGGGTATTCCATGACTTTAAGTAGAAAGGGGAGCTGGGAACTGGAAGTTACTTGGTGCCATCAGCTGTAAAACTGGCTTGCTGCCCACCTGTGTCCATTAATGTTCCCCTGGATCTTTAACCAAGTGCAGGATTGACGTTAATCCTGGTTGTCTTGCCCGGATTCCAGCTGGGGTGGCTAGATCCGGCCTTCATAATGCTCTCCTCTCTGTAGCGTTAGCTGGCGAAGTTCCCTCTGCAAGACACTGCGTTGGCAATGTTGAGGCACTTGGAAGAGAGGAAAGTGATTAGGAATAGTCAGCATGGATTCACAAAGGGCAAGTTGTGCCTGACCAATTTCATTAGCTTCTATGATGAGGTAACTGGCTCTGTGGATGTGGGAAAGTCAGTGGATGTGATCTACCTTGACTTTAGCAAGGCTTTTGATACGGTCTTCCACAATATTCTTGCCAGCAAGTTAAGGGAATGTGGATTGGATAAATGGAGAGTAAGATGGATAGAAAGCTGGGCCCAGCAGGTAGTGATCAACGGCTCGATGTCAGGATGGTGTTTGGTTTCTAGAAGAGTGCCCCAAGGTTCGGTTCTGGGACCGGTTTTGTTCAATATCTTTATTAATGACCTGGATGAGGGGATGGATTGCACCCTCAGCAAGTTTGCAGATGACACTAAGCTAGGGGGAGAGGTAGATACGCTTGAGGGCAGAGATAGGGTCCAGAGTGACTTAGACAAATTGGAGGATTGGACCACAAGAAATCTGATGAAGTTCAACAAGGACAAGTACAGAGTTCTGCACTTGGGACAGAAGAATCCCAAGCATAGTTACAAGCTGGGGACCAACCAGTTAAGTAATAGTTCTGCAGAAAAGGACCTGGGGGTTACAATGGATGAGAAGCTGGATATGAGTCAACCATGTGCCCTTGTAGCCAAGAAGGCTAATGGCATATTAGGTTGCATTAAGAGAAGCATTGCCAGCAGATCCAGAGAAGTGATTATTCCCCTTTATTCGGCTCTGAGGCCACATCTGGAGTATTGTGTCCAGTTCTGGGTCCCCCACTACAAAAAGGATGTGGACGCATTGGAGAGGGTCCAGCGGAGGGCAACCAAAATGATTAGGGGGCTGGAGCATATGACTCATGAGGAGAGGCTGAGGGAGTTGGGTCTGTTTAGTCTGCAGAAGCGAAGAGTGAGGGGGGATTTGATAGCAGCCTTCAACTTCCTGAAGGGAGGTTCCAAGAGGATGGAGACAGGCTGTTCTCAGTAGTGACAGATGGCAGAACAAGGAGCAATGGTCTCAAGTTGTGGTGGGAGAGGTCCAGGTTGGATATTAGGGAAAAACTATTTCACTAGGAGGGTGGTGAAGCACTGGAATGGGTTACCTAGGGAAGTAGTGGAGTCTCCATTCCTAGAGGTGTTTAAGTCTCAGCTTGACCAAGCCCTGGCTGGGTTGATTTAGTTGGGATTGGCCCTGCCTAGAGCAGGGGGCTGGACTTGATGACCTCCTGAGGTCTCTTCCAGCTCTATGGTTCTATGTTTCTATGAGTAGTTCTGTACACGCACCAGAATGGGTTTTGGGGGTGAGCCACAGAGAGCCTGAATTGTCATGGAGTGCTCTCTCACATGACTGAGCAGAACCCTTCATACTGGTGCAGGACAGCACTCAGCCTGGCCCTAGGAGTCTGCAGAGTTACAGGGCTGGAGGTTCAGGGGGTCCAGCTTGCAGGCTGAGCATGTGTCATGCAGTCAAACATGGAGGAACAGGATGCCCTTCCAAAACCCTTTAGAACCGTCCTTCCCTTTCGACTCCCTTTTCCAGTTCTTGCTGCAGCCCTTCCTTCTGCCCTCTCACGTGACTCTCAGACCCCAGATGGCTCACTGGTCTGTGTGAAAGTGGGTTTTGCTGTGTGCTTGTCCCTCCCTTGACAGGTGCGCCTGGCTCTGCTGCAGCTGAAGGGCCTCGAGGACAGTTATAATGGACGAGTGGCTTTCCCCACTGGACGATTCTCAGTGGCCCCCTTTGGGTTCCTGTAAGTCTCTTTGGGCATGAGGGTGGATGATTGGCCGGAACCCTTTTGGCTGATGTCAGGAGCAAAGGGGGCTGGAGAGAGGAGATGGGTGATGGCCTGATAGGTGCTTGGCAGTTACAGTTCACTGGTGGCTGTAGGGAGGAGCTGGGCCTGCATTCCATATGTAGGTGGCGAGGGGAAGATGTTGGCTTTATGGAGTCATTATTCTCCTCATGTTAGAGGGGAAACTGAGGCATAGAGATGTGCTGTAACTTGAGTCAGCGGTGGCTCTGGGAGTAGAACCAGGAGCTCTGACTCTGCTGTGATGGCACCCCATCACATGCTCTTGTTACAGGTCCTGTTTGGACATGATTTGTTGCTGTACCCTATCTTTTCAGAAAAGGCCCTGTCTTCCTGCTCTTTCCTCCCCCGTCAACCCCCCAATTTCATCTGCTTAGCTTGCTGCCAGCCAATATGCTTGGCTCTCTTTGGCTCTGCAGAGCTAAGGTCGTTGAGGAAAACAGGCTAGATTTGCTTCTACCTCCCAGCAAGCAATATGGGTTCTTATTGCTCTCTCCCAGTCAGGCAGTTGCTCTGTTCCTCAGTTTTCCAATCTATAAACCAGGGAGTGGAGTAGCTTCCTCCCAAAGTCCTGAGAACTGTTTGTTAATGTTTGCATGATGCCTTGATGACTTCACATTGGGCTGTTGGCCCAGAGGACAGGACCTTGCATTTTAACTGTAGTACTGCACCTTCTTAAGACTATTTTTGCCTGGACTCTTCCTACCCACAATCCATTTATACCCACACAGCAGAGTAAACTGACAGCTCCCAAATATACGTGTATACTGTCCTAGCCTTGGGCTCTACTAGTGTGTTGTGACTACCCTGCCCCTGTGCTGCACTGCTTAGCTGCTGGGTCTGGTGCCAGCTGTGCCAGTCTCCTTGCTTTATTATGCCCTGGGGTTAAGGTGAGGCCTGACTCTCTGGAGCAGAAGCAATGCCCTGTGCCTGTATTTGCTGCAGACTGCAGTTCTATGGCCATTGGTAGGGCTTGCGCCTTCCCCATGGTCTGATATGGGAGTCCTGAGTGCCAGGACCAGGAGGTTAGAGTTCTCTACTTCCTTTGCCCCAGGGTGTGGGCATAACTTGGAGTAACTTGCAGCAAGCCTTCAGCCAAGGAGTGGGCCAGTGGCTCAAGGGTTGTCTCTGCTCTGGCAAATCCAGGGGCTTCTGGCTATGCTGCCGCGATCCCACGTGTCTTTCTCTTCTTCTCCCCGCAAGCTTGTTCCAGCTGGGTGGTGACCTGGAGGATCTGGAGTCTGCCTTGAACAAAAGTGGCGGAGAGCACTCCCTGGGCTCAGGGTCTTGTTCTGCTCTCCTCAAGCTGCTGCCGGGGAACCAGGAGCTCTTGGTCTCCCACGACACCTGGAACACTTACCAGTCCATGCTGCGCATCATCAAGAAGTACACGCTGCCCTTCCGGACCTCAGCCCAGAGTGCGTAAGGCAGGCGGGGGCCTGGGAGACTGGTGCTCCTGAGTAGGGGCCAGAGGAAGGGGGGAAGTGAGGGCAGGACGAGGGGGTGAAAAGACAGCACCCGAAAGCACCGTATCTGCCTACTAAGAAGCAGGGTTGTTGGCTGTCCCATGGGAAGTGAGAGGGGTAGCTAACAGAATGGTGCTTCTAGAGACCACACAGATGCAGTGTAAGTTTCCCTGCTTCTTATGCAAAGAGAAGCATCCCACCAGAGCCAGCCCAAGGTACAGGCCAACTGGGCTACCGCCCAGGATGCCCCATTGTAGGGGGTGCCCTGCGGGGCTGCCGGGCATGTGCGGCACGTCTGGGGGCGGGGCCATGCATGCACTGCACTCCTGGGGGCGGCACTGTGCGCCTGGGGCGCATGAATGGCTCAGGCCGGCCCTGGGTCCCACTCCCCTTGCCGCATGATCTTGCCACCATTGTAGGACTGCTTTTTGCTCTGGGAAGCTGGTAGGACCCATCTTTGGAAGTGTTGTGGCATGGCGTCTACATCTCTGATGGCTCCTGTGGTCTGCTCCTCCAGGTGATGCCGTCATCTCTGGGCACGTCCAGACATTCTCGTCCTACCCCGGCACCATCTTCTCGGGAGACGATTTCTACATCTTAAGCAGTGGCTTGGTGAGCAGCTGCTGCCTGGATCCTCCTCCCCTGCCTCCCTCCCCCATGGTCCAGCTGTCCCTGGGTTTTGCTAGATAGGGATAGAGCCTCCTGCCCCACTGCTGCTCTGGGACTCCAAGGGGTTGTACGTAGCCAGGCCCTGGGTCAGTGTCTGTACCAGGAGTCCTGTAAGCTCTGGGCTGAAAGCCACATCTCCCTCTGTATGAACTGGCCTAGTACTGCACTCTTCACATGGGCAGTGGGGCTGGTTTCCCCGCTGGCTCTGCCTGTGTCATGCACCTGCCCCATTTGCCTAGGTCCGGCCTCTTAAGGTCACATTCATTGTTACCTCCATTCTGCCTCCTGCAGGTGACTTTGGAAACCACCATTGGGAACAGCAATGCTGCCTTATGGAAATACATCCATCCAGAAGGGAGTGTCCTAGAGTGGCTAAGAAATATAGTGGCAAACCGGCTAGCCAGGAGTGGGACCGAGTGGGCTGCCATTTTCCAGCAGTTCAACAGTGGAACGTAAGTCGATTTGCAGTCATCCAGACCCTCCTGTCATGTCCTCCAC
This sequence comes from Pelochelys cantorii, assembly GCA_032595735.1. NCBI lineage: Eukaryota > Metazoa > Chordata > Testudines > Trionychidae > Pelochelys > Pelochelys cantorii. The sequence goes on along the minus strand of CM064342.1, from coordinate 11,088,506 downwards.
CGGCAGCCATGGACTGGAATGAGGTGAAACTTCCAGGTTATTGCCTAGGAGTTTAGTCACTCAGGAAGATCTAACCTGTCCTGATGCCAGATTATTGCACAAGGTGCTTCGTGGTGATGGCATGATATTGTGGGGATCTTGACTTGCCTTGGCCGTGTGGTGTCGCATGGTGTGTGTGCGCTAAGTTCTGATGCATTGCCTGATGTTATGGTGCTGAGACCAAGAAGCACATTTTAGAAGCTTTATGGCTGATATGTATGTGCTCCACTGCTGGGTGGAATTGTTACTGATCTTCACTGTCGTTGTTGCTATTACTCTAGTGCCTGGAAGCCAACCCAGATCATGTGCTGCATGTATGCATCACAGCCCTTGCTGTGAAGAATGTACAAGTAAAGAGCCAGGATAGATCAAGGGTAGAGGAGAGGCACAGAACAGACTGTTCAGTTGTGTGTCATAGGACTTGTACTGCTTAGGGAGTCTCTCCTTTTATGTAGATAGAAGGGGTTTCTGGTTTTGAGTTCTGTCTTTGTTTGTTGCTGTTTTGAAACTCTGCCTCTGTGGTAGTCTAGAATAGGGATATAAAATCGTGTTTTATTAGTTAACAAGTGAAATGTAGTGTTAAATGCTCAGTTAACTTAGTAAAGATCTTCGGTGGGGCTGGAGAAAAGCCCCTGCTTATAGCAAGTGGGGTTGCTCCAGCCGGGGAAGCTTGGAGGGGGAGCTCTGCTGGCCCCCACTGGTCCTGCATGGTACTGGTTCCAGGTACTGGAACTGTTAACCATTTACCTGTTAAGGATGATGCTTACCAGGTCACTTGGCTAGCCTTTGTCCTTATTCTGGACTAGGGATGTGAATCAGGATATCCTAGGGCACCATGGATTTGTAACAAAAATGGAGTCTGTTGCATTTGTCACTAGGCAGCTTGCTTGGCTTGCAGAGGCTCCTCCAAGGTTGCCTATAGAACAGCTCCTTTTGATTTCTCCGCAGCTTATTCTGAAACCAGCCCCAAATGATGTACTGACCTGGCATGGCTAGGGTGGGGGGAGAACTAGGGATAGACAAACGCCACTGACTGTATTCAGTTTGTTCCTCATTGTGGTGTCCACTGCAGTCACATGAGAGTTGCTTTCACTGCAGCCACATGGGGATCCTTTAGACAGGAGCATCCGAATGGCCATTCTGGGTCATACCAATGGTCCATACAACCCACTATCTTGGGATAGTTCCCCATACTGATATTAGGGGATTGCCTGGGGCCAGCAGCGGGGGGTCAGGCCTGGAGCCAAGGGAAGCCGAGCAACCCAACAGCCTGCTCTGTTCTGCCACTCATTTCTCAGCTAGGTCGCTCTACTTCACCACAGCAGCGGGAAGGGGTGCAACAGCAGGCGAGGGCCATGGGACAGCCCTGCAGGTATCCGTGCCAGGCTGTGCAGAGGGAATGAACAGAACAGGGCAATGGTATGATCCATCCCCTGTCATTCAGTGCCAGCTACTGGCAGACTGAGGTTTAGGGAACCTGGAGCAATGGGATGCACCCTTGTCTAACAGCCATTGATGGATGTAGCCTTTGAACTTGGGTGTGTGTGTGGGGGGGGGGGCGTTTAAACCCAGTTATACTTTGAGCCTCCACACACATCCTAGCAATGTGTTCTACAGGTTGTCTGTAAGCTTAACAGTAATCACCAAAGAGTGTACAGTAGTTATCTCAAATAGCCACATGGTGGCAGCATTAGTACACCTGCACTATTCATAGAATCCTAGGGCTGGAAGAGATCTCTAGAGGTGATTTGGGTCCAACCCTCTGCCTAAAGCAGGACCAATCCTAACTATTACTTGAGATTTACCACCATGGCCCAAGGCATTCAACCTTCTTCCTCTCCCCCCCCCCTCCCCCCGGTCTCCCCTTCTCTTTTGTCCAGGTACAACAACCAGTGGATGATTGTAGATTATAACACCTTCCTGCCAGGCAAAGTTGGCCTCCAGCACGGGGTGCTCACAGTGCTGGAGCAGATCCCGTAAGTGTCTTAGAAGGGAATATTGGGCTGTAATATTACCACGCTGCAAGCTTGTTCCTTCTCCCAACCCTCCTCTGAGAGTGGTAGGATGATTCCTGGCTTGCACCATCACGTTGACTGACTCAGACTCCCCCTGTAGCTCAGAGAGGAGGTCACCGTCCTTTGTCTGATGCTGAGGCTTCAGCCCTGGGGTTTCTGATAATGGCAGTCTGCTGGCTTCCCCCCTAGGCTAGCCAGCTGCTCCTGCCGGGTTTTTGTTCTAGGTCACAGTTCTAGGCACTGATCAACTGCAGAAGCCCTGCTAAGCCAGAGGGTCTTGGGGGATCCAGTTGGCTGCCTGGGCCTGGGGCGGCTGCCCATCAAAGCTGGGTCTTTATGCTCCCTGAGGAGCTGGCTGGCCAGTACTCTGCCACCCTGACTCCTGGTTGTACAAGGTAGAGGATGCACTCCTGCATTCCCAGCATGCACTCTGCTTCCTGCTTTGTGTTCTGATCTATCATGACATGACTTGTGCTCTCTCTCTCTCTCTCTCTCTCTCTCTCTCTCTCTCTCTCTCTCTCAGGGGGCTGGTGGTCGTGGCTGACAAAACAGAAGAGTTGTACCAGAAGGGATACTGGGCCAGTTACAATGTGCCGTAAGGAGCATTACTTCTCTCTCCATCCCAATCCCCGGTTTAGGGCACCTTGCTCCAGGGAGGATGTCAGCTGGGTGTAAGGAGCAGGCATCCAACCTCTGTTGCTCTCTTGGGCTTATGAGCAGTGTTCTCTGCTCCCAGCCAGCTGAGGCTGGGAATGCTGTACTCTTAGGAAGCTGTGCTACCTAGTCTCAGAAGGGCAGTGCTCAGCTAATTAAGAGGGACTCCACCTTTAATTGCTGTCTGGGGGAGGGATATGAAGGAGTAGTCAACTAGATGATTAACCAATAAGCCTAGGCTTATCGTTTAATCTAGTTGACTACTCGCATCCTCCCCTCCTTCCCCCCCCCATTGCTGCCTCTCTAATGGAGGCAGGAAAGTGGGGGGAGGAATGAAGCAGGAGCTGGCTTAAAAGTTAGTTCCGCCCCCAACTACACAAAGCAGCCTCTGTCTGTGGCAAGCCTGGGCCCACCAAAGACAGAGGCTGGTCTGCAGCAGCAGCAGCCCCTGTCTTCAGGGGTTTGACCTCCCTGTGGACAGACTCGAGCAGCCTCTGTCTGCAGGGAGCTCTGACCTTCCCCTCCCCCCACAGACAGAGACTGCTGCCATCCCACACTGCTGCCTCTGTATCAGAGGCAGCAGAGTAGGGCGGCAGGCAGCCGGTCCGTGAGGGGAGCTGGTTTTTAAGATGGCTCCTCTTGCTGACCAGCTCCTGCCTGGCACCTTGTACTTCTGTCTGTGACCTGTGGGATGGCAGGGGGCTCCCCAGGAGAAGGCTGGAGTACGCTGGCTGCTGGTCCCACCCCCAGGGACTATAGAATAGTTGAGTAACCAATCAGAATCATGCCGTTAGTCGACTATTCTATTACCCGCTATCTAACATCCCTAGTCTGGGCATTGGTATGCAGTGGGGTTGGCATCTGGGCCACAATTGTGTGGAAATGCCCCTTTAGAACAAGCCTTGCTCTGGCAGGCTCTTCTAGTGACGCTGTGTGGAGAGCGCCTCAAAGAGCTTCACAGCCTGTGACTTCTCCTCATGACCCTCTTGGGGTGGGGGGAGAGCTGTTATCCCCTGTTTGTTGATGGGGAAACTGGGGTGCACAGGCAAGAGATTGGCCCTAGATGACACTAAGTCAGGGATAGAGCAGGGAGTTGAATCTCCAAGCTGCAGGCTAGTGCTCTAACCAGTGGGCCATCCTTTACCTTTTCCCCCATCCTACTGGAATCTGGCCTGGCAGGGGTGAGATTCCCTGTGGCAGCATATTAAAAACAGGGGGTGTCCCTGTTTGACTTGTGTGGTACTCTGTCCCCTGCTCCCTAGATACTTTGAGGAGATCTTCAATGCCAGTGGCCAGCTGGAGCTGGTGAAGAAATACGGTGACTGGTTCACTTACGACAAGAACCCCCGGGCCCGGATCTTCAGGCGCAATCAGACACTCATCCGGGACTTGGACTCCATGATCCAGCTCATGAGGTGAGGGCTTCTCTGGAGGGAGTGGAGCTCAGCAGTGTCTTATCCCAGGAGGGCGTATGGCTTGTGGAACAAGCAGACCTTGAGATACAAGTGCTCCATTCCCTTTTCATGGCAAGAAGGGCACAGACGGGGTGTCAAGATGAGTGTGTGGAGGTGGAGTTCAGGGGCTTTTTGGAGGGATGCCACTTAGCCTGATGTTGACAAGACAGCAGACTGTGCTGGCGACATGGAATGCTGACAAGGGAGCCTCCTAGGAGCTGATACACTGTCCTTGCCTCTTGTCACAGCAGTGTCTGTCATGACACTATGAGCACGGGAGCTATTCTCCGAGAGGCCAGCCTCTCCAGGGTGTCGGGCTGAGGGACAGCTGGGGCAGATGCAGTTGCCCCGGGAGATGGGCCAAATCAAGAGCCCTCTGATTGTTCAGGTTTTGGGGGTTTCTTGAGGCTGGTCTCTAACTGTCATGCCAATCACTCAGCACTTTGTCAGCCCTGGGAGGCGATCTGTTTCTCTGTGCCCCCATCCTGCTGAGTCTCACCTCAGTGTAGCTCCCACCTTTGAAGCTTTGGTCTGTTGGGGCTCCAGGACTCTGACCTGATGTGCGCAGAAGAAAGCCAGACTCAGCGAAGGCAGTATTGGCCTTTATGGCTCCAGCTCTGTGGCAGCTGCTCGAGCGACGAGTGTGGCAGAAGAACCCAGACAGACCAGAATAGCTCCTCTCCTTCCCCAAGTCAAACCCAGCCTAGGGTCCGTCGCACCTCCCGCCCCCGGCCCAGCTGGTTGTTGGCATGAGCTCCATACCTGTACCTGGCAGGGCCCACCTCTCCTCCCCTGGGCTGCCTCCATTGAATGTCTTTGTACTGCCTCTCAGGTTCAACAACTTTCTGAAGGACCCGCTGTCCCGGTGCCAGGGCTGCAACCCGCCCCAGAATGCGGAGAACGCCATTGCTGCCAGGTCAGACCTGAACCCCGCCAACGGGACCTACCCTTTTGCTGCACTGCGCCAGCGATCACATGGGGGCACCGACATGAAGGTGAGGGGTCTGGGGTGGTGGTAGTAATAGAGCGGGAGTTAGGAATGGAAGGGAATCTGATGGGTTAGCAAAGGGATGGGCAGTAACTTTTGATGGGAGGGGGAGGAGAAGGGCCATTGTAGTGTGCAACGAGCACCCTTAGGGGTACTCGAGAGAAGTCTGGGGGGGGCACATCATCAACACAACTGAAATTTGGATAAAACTGAATTTTTGTTTTTTCTATAGCATTTTAGTATTTTTGTACTTTTTACACTCAAAAATTTCATCGCCCGCCCAGCTACGATTAAGTTGTTTAAACCGATGTGTTGCAATGACAGAAAAAAATTTTGTCTGAAAACTGTAGGTACTGGGGGGTACTTATAATTTTATTTTTTATTTATTTTTGAAAAGGGGGTACTTCATTTAAAAAAAAAAAAAAAAAGGTTGAGAAACACTGGTTCACAGAAGCACACATGGCCTGCTGAGGTGGGGCAGGCAGGGAGCTTGGCTGCAGCTCCCACTGGGCTGTGGGCCAGATCTGGTAGCTTATCCGGCCTGTGGACTGTATTTTGCTTGCCCTGCGTTAGCACCTCTTCCTGCTGGGGAAGAAGCCTACTGCAGCCTCAGTCCACAGAGCAGCTCTTCTGGCTCTGGATCCAGAAGTTCTAGGTTTGATGCCTGCTGACAACTGTTTTACTGAGGGGCAGGAACAGAGGTGACTGGTTGAAGAGCCATCTGTCACGTGACAGCCTTCTTCCCCCACCTCCAGCCTGGCTTTGCCCTCTTCCCCCTCCCCTGCTGGCTGCTGGTGTCCCCTAGGTGTCAATGCTGGGTGTGGCATTACAAATAATGTGTGTACACATGCATTTGCATGTTGCCATTCCACCTGTTTCCACCTGTCCTGCCCCCTCCTGGCCAGAGGCTGTCCGGCAGTGTGGGTGACCATAGATGTTCCTGCTGACTTTGCAGAGTTTTCTCTCCCTAGATCACATCCTATGCGATGGCCAAGGCCTACAGCCTGATCGCCGCCAGTGGGCCTACCTGGGATGATGTCCCCCCTTTCCAGTGGAGCACCTCTCCCTACAGCAACCTAGTTCACATGGGGCACCCTGACCTCTGGAAGTTCCCTCCCATCAAGATCTGGTGGGACTGAAATAGAGACTGGATCCCCTAGGGTGTGAGGCCAAGTTGGCTGGTAGACAGGTGCTGATGGTGTCTCCTTGTCTGCTGCAGGAGGGTGGGTGGGGCTGCTCCTTTTTCCTGAGCAGCTGCCTTTACCCAGCTTCCTTTTTCCTGAGATATAAGGAAAGAATATGTCTGTGTGCAGGAGTGGGGGGCAGAGGAGGCAGCACAGTGATTTTTGGGTACCATGGAGCTACTGCATCAAATTCAGCCCTGGTGAAAGTTCAGCAAAGCTGATGACCATTGCACCTGCTTCTGCCAGGCCTTGATTTGGCCCAGGGGATGTAGCTTATCACATTGAGCTTGCAAAACTGGCTTCTTGCTCTCTGCACAAACTGACACTCTCTAGAAGCCAGGGGAAGCCCCCCTCCTTTCCTGACCCATTGGAGGTTCAGGCCCTGGCTCCCTGAGGACTCCCTGCTTGGGAACTCACCTCCAAAGACCAGAGCTGCCACACATCCTACTCGGAGGAGCTGCCTGCTGGGATGGCAAAGCTGGGTCCCCTGTATGCTGCCAACTTGTGTGCTGGCACCGAGAAGTGGGTCAGTCCCCTGTGTGAACTCGGAGTGGCACATGGGATGGGGCGCTCTCGTGCTTTAGAGCTGCTCTCATGGACTGTAATGCAGGAAGGCAGGTTTGCCTCTTATCCCCTAACCCTCACAGCTGGGGCTTGGTGTGCCATCCCAGCTGGTGTCTGCCAGTCCCAGAAGATCCTGGGCAGAGCATCCTCCAAGGGGCGGGGGGACTGTCCCACCCCTCTGCCGCTATCCCTCTGCCACACCTCTCCGCGCTCCAGTGCTCAGGGATGATTGTGGCTATTTGCCAGTGCTGCCTTTGAATCATCCACTGCAATATGATGCCTCTTTGGCTCAGGTGATGGCCTTGCCCGTTGCTTCCCTGCATCCCGTCCAAAGCAAAAGCAGCCTTAGTCTGAAATCTTTCTGCCCTTGTTCCTGTTGTGCCCACTGCCTCCCTCAGCTTGGCCCCACAGCTGTGTGGCTTGTGCAAGGTGAACATAAGAACGGCCATATTGGGTCAGACCAAAGGCCCGTCCAGCCCAGTACCCTGTCTGTCCAGTGTCCAATGCCAGGTGTTCCAGAGGGAGTGAACTGAACAGGTAATGATCAAGCGATCTCTCTCCTGCCATCCATCTCCATCCTCTGACAAACAGAGGCTAGGGACACCATTCCTTACCCATACTGGCTAATCGCCATTAATGGACTTAACCTCCATGAATTTATCTAGTTCTCTTTTAAACCCTGTTATAGTCCTAGCCTTCACAACCTCCTCAGGCAAGGAGTTCCACAGATTGACCTGGGCAGAACTTACTCCCCTTTAAAAGGGGACAGCAGGACTCAGACTCCATTGGAGCCAGGCTCAGGTGGTCTCTCAGCGGGAGGCATTATCACCCCCATGGCTTAGCTGCCTGCTGGGGCTGTAGGACGGGGCTTGTTCTGTGCTGCACTGCAAACCAAGGCATTCTGGGCCTGGGCAAGCGGCATTAAAATAGCTAATTGAGTAACAAAACTTGCTCAGTTGTTTCTTACCTGGCTCTGGGGGTGAGAGGAGGCTGGTTCGGGTTTCAGCTGGTGTGTGAAAATTCCTAGATTATTAAGGCCCAAAGGGACCCTTATGCTCATGCAGCCTGACTTGTGTTGCACAGGCCAGAGCGCTTTGCCTGGCTCAAAGCCCATAACTTCTGGATGAGCTTGTGTATGGGGTGTAGCAGATCCCTGGTTGGGTCACTTTTCCAGCTAGCAGCAAGGGTTCCTTGGTGCTGTCTGCTACTTCCTCCTTCAAACCTCCCACCTACCCCCGGCCCTTCCTGGTGTGCACCTGAACTTGGATCACTCAGTCTCTGCCCTAAGCTCTGGTACTCATAGTTGGCTGCAGCCATGAAAGCAGCATTTCTGCCCAACTTTGGTCAGTTGGTCTGCAAGCAGGATGGGGGAGGGGTGGAAAGCTGAAGGAATCCCTTTCTCAGCTGCTGATGCATGAGATGAGTGAGTCTGTCTGTGTGTTTGGGGATACCTATACAGAGATCTGGGAGGTGTGTGGCCTAGGTAACCCATCACGTAGGCTTGGTTCCATGCTGGCAGCAGATGAACTCCTTTAGCTGATTGCCGCCCAAGGGTTGTTTTAGAATCAGGGCCAGAGCTTGGTATAGCCATGAGATGTGTGTGGAGGCCACTGTGACTGGGCCTTAATACAGACCTATAGCAAAGACCCTTATTTGTGCCATGCATCTGGTACTGCTTTGAAGAACAGCAAGGAATGCCCTAGGGCTAGTGCAATAGCCTGCAACGTACAGACCTGCATTTGGTTCCCTATTCCAGCACAAACTTCCTGTGTGGCCTTGGGCAAGCGAGGCAGCTGCTCTGTGCCTGTTTCTCCATCTGCACTACCCCTTCAGAGTTATTTATCTTCAATCCACCCTGAACCGCTCAGGTGTTCAGTGAGATATGTAAGCACCAGAGCTAGAGAGATAGTAGCGGAGTCCGCTAGTGATATTTCTAGTGGTCATAAAATATTTGCAGAGTCCCCTGCCCTCCTCTGGCAGAGACATAGCAGTTCAGTTCATTCGCTTGGGAATAATTAACTAAAGTTTGACGTGTCAAGAAGGTTCCCTCTGGCCCACAGAGGGCAGAGGATTTTTTTGGGGTGCCTTACACTGACCCCTCCCTCTGTCTGATTAGCTTTCCCCTCTGCATTGGAGTAAGAGCAAAAAGTTGGAGTGGCAACATTTTTATACCCGTCAGAATCCCCCAGAGCTCAGGTAGAGCCTCTGCATAAAGTCAGTCCATGCTACAGAAACCACATCCTCCAAATCTCTTCTTATGGCAAAGACCTCACAGGCCTTGCATCATCTTTCTAGGCATGGGAATGGAAGAGGAGCAGTGACATTAATACATTGTGTTTGACTAGTTCCTGTTGGTGAAAGAGACCAGTTTTGGAGCTTATGCAGCGCATAGGATGCAGCCCAAAAGAACAGCTACGTGGGCCTCAAAAGCTTGTCTTTCACCACTGGAAGCTGGTCTAATACAAGATGTGGCTTCACCTATCTTGTGGCTCATCCTGGGTCCAATATGGCTACAATGGTCAATGTAACATCATTCTGCTGGGATAGGCTGGACTATGGCTGCCTTAATGCTGCTGGGCCTAATGCACTATGAGAAAGGGTTGCTGCTTCAGTTGGCCAGGCCAACCAGTTAACCGGTTATCTGGTAAGCATGCTGATAAAGCTAATACTTACCAGGTAACCAGTTAAACTTATACATTCCTGTTAGGACTGAACATCAGGCCTAGCCTATTCCCAGCACTTGTATTTTTGTGGCAGGAGATTCCAGGTCTCCGCAGATAACTGGAGGTGGAGCCCAAAGGAATCCCCACTTTCCAAACTTCCCTCCTCCCCCCCAGATCCAGCCCAGAGCCTTGTGCCTTTCTAAAGCCCCAGACTCCTACCTCAAACCCTACCAAGGCCTTAGCTGATTTACCAGTGCAGTGGCTTTTCATCGCTGGCAGCCCTCAATGCTACTCTTGTAGAAAAGCGGGGCCACTCATTTTCCATGGCACCTTCTTGTTTTAAACAAAACCTGTTTTTGTTTTTGTGACCGAATAAACACGTTAGTGAAATATTTGCATTTTGGTAGAATTTTTACAGCACTTTGATTGGGGGGAGGACCCCCTAGAAACTGCATGTGGAGTTGATTGGAGAAAGACTTAAGGGTTTTTTGTGGTGGTGTTTTTTTTTTTTTTTTTTTTTTTTTTTTTTTGTCAAATCAGGTTTTCTGAAACTCAAGTTTGTACAGGAAATGGAAATATTTCAGGGGCCTTTCAAAACTGAAAAATTTTCATGGGCCAGTTAAGAAAAGCAATGTTTTTGTTTGTTTTTTTGCTGTTTTGTCAAAATAACTTGCATTTTCTGCCTTGCTTTATTTCCCACCTTTCAGTGGTCTCCCCTCAGTCATCCCTTCTGGCTGGGTCGGCAAGTGAAGGACACTCTGCTGAGAGAGCACTGTTCAGACATTGTCTGTGGATCTAGCTCAGGGTTGAGGAACCTTTTTAGGGCCAGGGAGCTGCTGATCCACAGAAGAATCAGTTAGGGGCATCAAACAAGTGAGAAGGGAGGGACAAACATCCCACCAAAAACAAATCCGCATTGATGTGGCCCCCACCTGAGAAGGAGAAAGACACTCCCCACGTTCTCCTTGCACACCAGAGTCTAGGGGGCCCAGGCTAGTAGATCTTATGCCGCCTGGGGGCCAAAAATCAGGGGTTTAATGTGGGAGGGAACTGCTAGGCAGCAGGCTTTGGGTGTGGGGTCTGGGAGGGAGGGTGTAGGTAGGGTTGCCATGTATTTAGGGTTGGTTTCAACAAAAAATAGCAGACACACTTGACATTACATCACAGTCTCCATTACATCTTATGTAGAAAATACTGGCCATGTATATAGTCTCATTTATATCTTCTCAATTTGTTTCTGGAACAGAATGCTCAAATACTGGACTGTCTGGTTCAAAACTAGACACCTGCTAACCCTAGGTGCAGAAGTGGAATGGGGGTGTGGGATCTGGGCAGGAAGAGGGCTGCAAGGCTAGAATGCTAACCTCGCTCCCACATGCTGGGGGAATGGGGGGGGGGCCTCATATCCAGGCAAACTGGGGGTTGGATGTGGTCCCTGGATTGTAGGTTTCCCCACTATGGACATGCAGCCATAATGGCCAATGTGTAACCCTTGTGAGTTCGTTTGCTGAGCAACAGTCAGTGTTAAGTGTGTGGGGTTTTTTTTTTTTTTAAGCTGCAATGTTTGAATAAGCCCTGTTGCTACAGGGTGTGGGTGCTACCCAGCTGCAACCTCTTCCACTGCTTCCCCTATCGCTCCCAGCTCACACTACAGCTGCTCGTGTTGCACTTGCTCAGCATTGCCAGGCTGGAAGCCTGATGCATTGCGGGGGAAGAGGGTAAGTGATTCTTTCTGCTGCTGGGTGATGGGAGCTGCTCCTTGCTCAGGTACCTCCCCCTCCCACCCAGGCTCATACAGGAGAGGTGAACAAAGAGGAGAAGCTGAAAACCAATTGGATCCTGTGCCCTGATTGTTTGCCCCAGTGCAACCTTGAGGCTACTCAAATTGGCTCTGCATTTTACCAACTGGCTGTGGCTTCCTAGGGATCTCATGCCAGCTGGGGCAGCCAGAGAGCAGCCCCTTGCACAAGCATCTCAGGTCTTGCAGCAGGGAGGTACAAGAGCCCCTGAGGACTGTCTTACATGGAGAGGGCAGGGTGAAGATGATAATCAAACTTCCCTTTGCATCACTTGTGTAGCACACAGGGTGCAGCTTAACTATGGCCAAATTATAGACTATGGCACCTTGACCTTTAGGCTGACTAAGGGTATATCTACACTGGCAGATTTACAGGGTGGCTCAGCGTGCTGCAGGGAAACTGCTTTTGTGGGTCCGCCCTGTGCTTTGGGTGGGGAGGGCCTCATAGAATAGTTGGGGCAGCTGCCATGGACAGGACACTCCCCCATATAGATCTTAGCGGTTCAAGATCAGGGTGTCTTAGGGGATTGCCTGGGGTGGGATGGCAGCAGGGTTCAGGCCCCCCCCCTGCACTCACTGCAAGAAGCAGAGTGATGTGGTAGCTTGCTCTGCTCCACAACCATCTCCCAGTTGGTTCGCTCTACATAACTGTGGTGGGAAGCAGAATGCCCTGGCCTGCTCCATTCCCCATGAGCCCTGCGTGGCTCAGGGGAGGTGCTCCGCTTTCTACCACCTCGGTGAAGCAGAGCAAACCAACTCTTCCCAGGAGGTGGCAGTGGAGTGGAGCAGGCTGCTGGGTCGCTCTGGCTCCTACTGCAGTGGGGGTGATTGCAGCCCCTTGGACGAGGTAATCGTCTGCCTCATGTTTTTGGAGAGGGGTTCAATGGGGCAGAAGAAGGCAGAAAAGAAGTGGGAAGGGAGTGGAGCAGGGATAGGGTGAGGGGGTGCCCCTGGGTCCATACTACTCCTTGGGATGGTGGAGCACATGCTGTCTTATACATTTAGACAGTGGCAGGAAACAGCCTGTCCTGGGAGAAGGGGCAACCCTGATATCAGCCCCCTACTTCCCCCCTCCTGCACAGCTGTGGGTGCGTCTCACTCCCACACACGGGTGCCTGCCTCTGTGCTCAACAGCCGGAGCCCTCTGCCCAGCAGGGTTTGCTGTGTCCCAGAGCAGAGAAGCAGAGCCTGTAGCCTGTCAGAAACGCAGCTTCGAAAGGGCATGTGCTTCCAATAGCCGAGTGGCCACTTGGGGGGGTTGTGGGAGATTTCTGAAATCCGGTTACACAGAAAACAGTTGAAGTGTTTACACTGGCACCCTGGTGCTCTAGCCACTGCACAGACAGTTCCATGCCTCTTGTGGAGGTGGTTTCCTGAGAGCCCTGCAAACTGGTGTTTGTGTCAACTAAGTGCCTTGCTAGCATGGACATGGTGGGAGCTGATTTACTCTGTTTTAACTTGCCAGTATAGACAAGGCCTTACAGGATAAAAACCTATTACTGCTGATTGCTAACAGAGCTTTTCCCTTAATCAAGTGGCAGGGTCCTGTGCTTGAGTAAGAAAGATTCTGGATTCAAACCCGTACAGATAAAAGTTGTTAAATTTCCAAAGCAGAGAGGAAGGATGATGCAGGGGTTAAGAGATGAGTGACCTGGCTCCATTTCTTCCTCTGCCACAGATTTTCAGGCAAATCTTTTATCTGTGTGCCACAGATCTCCCTGTGTACCAGGGTTAACAGCCTGGCCCTGCTTCTCAGGGGTGTTGTGAGGCACTCAGATTCTCCAATAGAAGAGGCCAGTTAAAATAATGAGGTGGTGACAGTGGGGCAGCCTCACTGAAAATGGTCATGCGGTGCTGTCCAAAAGCAAATGAGGGATACAGCTTTATAGAAATATGGATTTTTTTTTAAGTGCAAATAGTAAAATAGTGGGTGCTGTTAGAAAAGCCAGCATGTTAGGGCATACAGTGTTCTGGCTATAAGATACAATACTCATTTCTCAGACTAATCTCATGGTACATGAACCTTCCCCAACAGTTGCTCCCCCCAGCCTAAGTAGTGAAGTGAATGAGAGATTGGCAAGCCTGCTCTCGGTCCTGGTGCCAAGTGGACTGGCTGGTAAGAAAGTGATGCTAAACCACATAGCTCCAGAGGCCTCCCCAGAAGGCATGGCCTGTTGTACAACTACTAGGCAAGGGATTCAAATGGTATTTTACACTAGTAAAGTCGTTCTTCCTCGTTCTGACAGGACGACAATGGTCTCAAGTTGCAGTGGGGATGGTCTAGGTTGGATATTAGGAAAAACTATTTCACTAGGAGGATGGGGAAGCACTGGAATGGGTTCCCTAAGATGGGGTGGAATCTCCATCCCTAGAGGTTTTTAAGTTCTGGTTTGACAAAGCCCTGGCTGGGATGATTGAGTTGGGATTGGTCCTGCTTTGGGCAGAGGGCTGGACTTGATGACTCCTGAAGTCTGTGCCAGCCCTAAGATTCTATGAAAGCTTTTGAGGTAAGAATAGCCCGCTGGAGCAGGCCAACCCAGCAGCTGACCTAGTTTTGGCTCCCTGCCATGCCAGAACAGAACTACAGCCTGTCCAGCCCTAGGAACTCACCTTTTGGAATCGTAGAAATCTGTGGTGGGATGGAACCACATGCCCAGCTCCCTGTAACCCTAGACCACCCCAAGAGATGTTTGTCCAAACTCTTCTGAAAAGCCTCCATTAAAAACTTATTCCAGAGTTTAACTGCCATTACAGCTATTAGGAGACTTTCCATCTAACCTGAATTTCCCTTGCTGCATATTCTCATGGTGGTTGTCCTCCTGCCCGTGAACAGGGAGATCAGTTGATCTCTGTCCTCTTTATAACACCCCTTAGCAGAGCTGAGGGCTGTGTTCAGGGCCTACCTCAGTCTTTTCTCCAGACTAGACATGCATGGCCTGGTGCTTAGGGCAGTGGATAAGGATCTAGGAGACCTGGTTTATTCCTGACTGCTGTGCGACCTTGGGTACAGTTACTTCCTCTCTCTTTCCTATCTTCTCTGGCTAGACTGGCCACAGTGTCTGTCTCTCACTGGTCATCTATGCAGCACCTGGAGGGACTACTGGATCAGATGTTGATAATGCACCGAATTGTGTGGCCATCTCGGCCTTGGGAGAGGTTCCTTCCTGCCCACTGGCTGGGGATGAGCCCAGGCCTGAGAGGAGGCAGGTTGGGAGCCCTGGGTTTAGCCTCAGCCTGTGATATCCAGCTCGAAAGGAAGGGGCAACCTGACCACAAGTTAGAAACATGCATCCTTGCTAACATGCTGACTGTTAAAACCAGGATCCTACACTTGAAAACAAAGCTCTGGATAAAACTCCAGAGCTCCTCTCCCCCAGCCCATGTGCTGCCCTGTCAGCTTAGGCTGCCATGATATTCTGGATGCCTAGCTGCTCCTTGAGGCGCTGCAGCTGGGCCAGGGTGATGTTGTTGCCCCCGCACACGATGACCACCAGTGAGCTCAGAGCCTGGCCCAGTTTCCCCTCCTCCTGCAGCCTCTGCACCACACCGCTGTAGACAGCTGCCAGCGCCGCCCCGCAGGCTGGCTCCACCAGGACCTTCTCGTCATCTGGAGGAGAAATGGGGGAGGTTAGCTGGAGCTCTGTGCGCCCATGTGGTCATCCACCCATCCCATATCTGCCTGGGCAGGAGGTCTCGACTAGCAAGATGGGAGCTGGCACAGTTCTTGTTGCCCTGGATGCTGAGCTGTGGACGGGGAGGGGTCCCTGGTTCATGCATTCAACATCTGCTTCAAGGAGCCGAGTAGGATAAAAAGTTGCCCTTGTTTCATGGCAGGTCTCTGGCAAAGGGCCAATGGAGAGAACAAGCCACAAATAGGCAGCTGGAAAATTGTATGGTGGGCTCTCCCCTGCACCCAGGGCAAATCTTGGAGAGAACATCCTAGCTGGCCATGGTCACAGCAGCCACTGATCTCCCCTGCACTCAGGAACCCACAGTCTTGTGGATTAACTGACCGTCACCCAAGTAAAGAGACCGGAAAGAGTGCTCTTGCTTTGTAGGATTCCCCTTCTCCGCACCACAAGTGACACGGGCCAATTTCCGACTCAGGATGTTTCCAAGAGAGGAAGCAGAGAGGGGCTAGGGTCACACATATGGAAGGGGCCTTGAGTCCCTGACGGGGGTAATGTGGGGACAGCTGTGGCTCTAGGGAACGCTGTCGATTGAGGAGAGGCAGTCTCAGTGGCAGACACGGTGCATTGTCCCTGTGCTGCTTCTCAGTGAGGTCAGGCTAGCCCGCCTGGTGCTAGTTCAATTGGTGGCATCTGTCCCAGCGGAGTGAGACCGGAGTACTTTCTATAAGGATGCAGGCTGGACAAGTTCTCTACTGGGTTTGAGGCAGATGTGCCAGAAGCAAAGGCCCAGGTGGCAGCAGGCGGAAGAAATCTTGGAGGTTGGGAAGCCCAGGTGAAGATGCTGGGGGGTAATGATTAACCATGGCATGGAGAGGCCTCTTTAAGAGCTTCATTCCCCCGGGGAACTGAAGGGGAGAATCTGGCACTCCCGTATTGGGAAGAGGAGCGGCCCAAAGTTCAGGAAGGACCTGGAGAAGCAGCCTTGTGAGTCTGCAGTTGTTGTGAAGAATATGGTTTGGGCTGGGGCAAGGCTCCTGTAACCTAATACATGACCCTGGCCAGGTTGTTTCAGTGGGTTCTAAAACACCCTTTGCCTGGGGAGGGCAGGGTGGAGGGTTCAAGTCCTGGGTTCCCCTCCAGTGAGAGGCAGGATGAAGGGTCCCCAGAGAGTAAGGCAGTGGGAGGTTCCAGCATGGCCTAGGGGATAGGGTGTCACAAAGCAGTCACTCCATAGCTGACCTCTCATCCTCCAAGGAAATCTTCACAGCCCTTTCAATAGATAAGCCAAGGGGCTTAAATTCATGATTTTGCTAAACATTAAAAGTCATGGGCTGCAGAGACACTGGATTTATGGCTTATTACTACCATTTGTAACCCCCCAAGCACTCAGAGCCACATGGAACAGTCAGCTGCTCTGAGTGAGCTGAGACTGCTGGCAGGCAGGGAAGCCTGCCTGAGAGTGCTGCTGGTCAAGAGCTGCTTAGGTAAGTGCCTCTCGGCCAGAGCCTGCTTCTGGCATCCCACCCCTTCCCACACCTCAACTCCCTCCCAGACCCTGCAGTCCTTCTTACATCCCTCCCCTGCAAAAATCCTCTCCTGCACCCCAGGCCCCTCCCCAAGCTCCCTTCTGCACCCAACCTCCATCCCAGACCCCGCATCCTCTCCATAGAAAAGCGTGGTCCTTGACCACTTACCAAAATCTTGGAGTGGCCCCTGATCAAAAATTTTTGCCCACCCCTGGTCTAGTGGGCTCTATAGACCTGTGGGACCTGCAGGGATGTGTACCTGCCACTAGGGGACAGCAAGAGGCCTAGATCTGTTACAGGCACAATCTGGCATTGGGGTTGCAAGCAGATTGGAGGAGGGGAGCCTGGAACTTGTGAGGAGAGGATTAGCCACAGTGAACGGATGAGTTGACAGATGAACGGGACATAGACAGAACCTGCCATTCTATGTGACTGGGAGAACCCCCAGGCCATTTTAAACATTTCTATTCACCTCGGGGGGACAGCAATGCTATGGAAAAATGATCGTCCCTTGGCAAGTCATGTCTGAGTGTGCAGGGAGGGGGCTATTACATACCCACAAACTTTTCGATGGCCAACACTGCCTCCTGGTCTGTGACAACCTCTGAGAAGACAGGGTGCTCTTGGGCCAGCTTCAGTGTCTCAACTCCCACCGTCTTTGCCCCAAGGGTCTTTGCCACGCTGCAGCCAGGAGAGAAGAGGAGACGTGTGGCAGGTGGGGATAATGGAGTCCCCCAGCACACCTTTGTAGGTCAGTGCAACCTATCCCTGCAAGTGTGCAAGCTGCCAGGGTTTGAGCCAGGCAAGGAGCTGCCAGGGATAGCACTGCCCCTCACATTCTCCTTGCCAGAGCAGATCCCTGCATCTGTACAGGACGGTGTACCCCAGATTCAGTGCGGCTACATTGGGTAGCATTGGGCAAGCTCTTGAGTTACCTGGTTTCTACCCCCTTCCTAGATCACAAAGAAGTCTGACTCTGTGGATCTGGGTGCAAGTGCATATCCCCAAGGAGAAGAGGGCGTCTGCAGTGCCCAAAGACCTGTGCTCCCCACTGTCTAAATGGAGCAGCATCATTGTGCTATTTCAGATTATGCACAGGAAGGGGCTAGGTGGAGGTGCCTGGTGGGAGGGGGAATAAGCCAAACTGGAATAAAATCCAAGGCATGTAGGTGGCAGAGTAGAGGACCTGGGGGGAATCATGAAGCTGCTGGACAAGTCTCTCCTCTATCAGCCCCTGAGCTTTGGTTCTTCCTAGCTGACCTCAAGTCTTGGCTCCTTTGACTGAGTATCAGGTCACAGGCCAAGAGCCCTGATTCACTCTGCTCCTGTCACTCACCTGGTGATCTCTGGCAGGGTCACCAGCTGCCCAGCAGCCATGGCAGCATTCAGGCTGTGCGCCCCTTTGGTCTCCATGGCAATGATAGGCACATCCTCCCAGCCCACCTCACGGAGGCCTTGGACCACTCCACACAGCATCCCACCACCACCCACGGACAGAGCCAGCGCCCCAGGCTTGGAGTCCAAGTTTTGCTTCAGTTCCTTCACTATGGATGTGTGGCCTTCCCTGCAGAGAGATAGCAAGAGGGAGCTGGAGCAGGGGAGGGGAGGTCATGGCTAGAGGTGACCTGAGTCCTAACCATGGTCTATAAAAGAGCCTGGAAAATACAGGTCCTGATTCTGCTCAGTGCTGCCAGCGTCATCCCATTGAGTTCAGGGAGCTCACACCAGTGTCAGAGAAGCAGAGTTTCCCACAACCTGGGATACTTTGGTTTAGCAGCTTGAGACAATTTCAGTGTTTGTGCTCTAGAGTGCTCAGGCTGCAGTCTCATGCTTTTGGGATGGGTGACGCCTCAATACAGGCCCGGGTGTGAGAACTAGGTGAGGGACTGTGTGGACAAACCGACCAAGGTCCTGACAACCTTCAGGATGGGGGGACCCTGCCCAGCTATAGAACTTTTGAAAGCACCCAAGACACAGCTGTGTTTTTAGGGCAGGGGTGGGGGGGCATCAGTGCAGTGGCAATTGTGAAACTCCTGTCTGAACAACCATGGAGATCCCAGCCTGGGTACAATGCACAGTGCCTCAGATAGGCTAGTGGCACCAGCTTCTGTGAATGCACTGACTTTAGAGATGCACCATGCAGAGCATGGGCCGGAGCAATGGGTAGTAAATAGTCATGGGTGCTTTCTGTCTGGCAAGCACTCCCAAGCCTGGGTGCTGAGAGGTGGTGGCCATGCTAATGCAGTCTGCATAGAGTGGACCACCTTGTGTGCAGCACGCAATGACCTTGTTGGGGCTCTATGCAGCTGGTCACTCAGGCTAGTAGGGATGTTAATAGGCAGCAATGGCTAAAATGAAACCTTCCAGCCTCTGGTGTCAGCCTTCACTCAGGCCACATACCAGATGAGAGGGTCATCGAAAGGGGGCACATAGACCCAGCCGGGGTTGTTCTTCACCAGCTCCTTGGCTTGTTCTATGGCCTCGTCCAGTATCTGCAGAGAAGAGACATTTTATTGGATACCCCCTCCCCCCCCAAGGGGAGCCACTCAGCCATTTGTGGTCAGAACCATGAACCTCAGACCCAGTGGGGCAGCCTGCTCTGCAGGGCTCTCCTGTCCTGGCTCTGGGTCATGGTGGGGGAAGATATTCTGGTTCTCACCCCAGACGGGCAGTCTGATCTACCCACATACCTACCTCTCCCACAATGCAGACGGTGGCCCCCTCGTCCTTCAGCCGCTCGATGGTGAAAGCTGGCGTGGATGTGGGCACAAGGATTGTGGCTGGGATACCCAGTTTTCTGGCAGAGTAGGCAGCCGCCAGGCCAGCATTGCCACCTGAAATCAACCACATTGGGCCTTTGGTTTCCTGCATTCCACCCCGCAAGAGATGTCACAGTGCTGCCTCCAGGGCCTCCCAAAGCAATGTGTCTATCCGCCCTCTTCTCCTTCAGCCTTCCCCAGACTTGGGCTGCCCAGGAGTTTCAGGAGATGTGGAATCTTGTGGCACAGACTGAGGTGGGGAGGTTGCAACATCACAGGAACTCCACATCACATTTGCCACGTGACCAAAGATGTCGGAAGCCCCATCACCCCTACACAACCCACACCAACACCATCACTGGGGCTTCTCTTCCTTTTCCAGCTGTCCCACAAATACAGCAGCAGCCAGCAGGAAGCAGCCTGGATTAGGGTTCCTGCGCACCCTTGTGGTCATTATTTACATCCAGGAGCAAGAGGAGGAGCTGGAGCCCTTGAGTTTCTGGGGAGTATCGGCTTGGGTGTGACACAGCAGCCAGCCCCCTCTGGGAGCCAGGGCCCCAGGTTGGTATATCTCACCTGAGGAGCAAACGAAGCGCTCGCAGCCTCTCTCTGCCCACTGTGGAGGCAAATCAAGAGGGAAGGGTGAGTGAAGTGAACGTGGCCACACCCTGACCTCATGGGAGCTGCTGTTCTCTTAGCAGCCTCGATCCTTCTACCCATTTGATATTTCAGGTCAGTTTCCCCAAGGGGCTCCTTTGATGCCTCTCATCGACCCCATCCACAGAGTCCCTGCATCACTGCCAAAGCCACCAGAAAAAGTAAAGCCCGGCAGCAGCCACCCTCCGAGTCCAGACGCTCCAAAAAGGGGCGTCCCGGCAATTTTCACCCTCCTCCTCCCATTTGAGGTGGGTGGACTCTCAAGATCAGGTATCTTCTGTGAGGTTGCCATAGTAGGTCCCAGAGCTGATACAGTCTGATGCATTGCAGAGATGTAGAGACAGCAGCTAGTGTCTACACCAAGGGGACACAGAAATCCAGGCTAGGTTCTTCTCCTCCTCAGCCAGGGTTGCATCCAGAATCTATTCCAGGTGGAAACAGGAATCCAGGCCAGGTTAACCTTAGTCATCCCTAGTTAGAGGGGTGCTAATGCTCCCTCCCTACAGTGTACGAGATTGCTGCAGGGAACAGCCAAACTGGTTTGCTGCTCCCGCGGCAAAAGGATCCCATCTTACTTCGGTGCCCTCCCATACCCCAGCGATTGTACATTCCAGTTTTGCTCTGCAGTCTTTTTTCTGCACCAGATGATCATTGTGCCCTTCCCACTGCCACTGACCGCCCCGCGTCCATACCGTTTTACAGAGGTGGCCAATGCCCCGGATCTTAAAGGAACCTGTGGGCTGAGCATTGTCCAGCTTCAGGTAGACACTAGTGCCAGCCACCTTGGAGAGTGGGACGCTGTCCCTCAGGGGCGTGTTCACATGTAGGCTCCTGGTAGAAGTCATGCTGGGTTCTGAGGGAAAAAGGAAAATAAGACCCACCATCAGGACTGTGAATATTGTGAGGGTTTCTCTTGCTATGGCTTTGTGCTCCACGGTCTCAGCTCCCATTTTATAGAGGTGTCAGCAGCCTATTCATTTCAATTGGTCATTGACTCTGAAGCCTAATGATGGCCCAAGTGTCAGGACAGTTAACTGTTTCACTGCTGATTATTTCAGCTAATATGTTTATCCCCCACTTCCAAATTAACCTCTTCCCCAGATGTTAAGAGCCCCAACTATCAAGAGCTGGCTCCTGTCCTCTGCCTTGGAGGTACCCTCTTGGGAGCCTTCTGCTTGCTGTGCAGGGCGTGGGAGGGACAAGGGGATGCTGATGTTAGGGTGTCCCTCCTCCCCCGACTTCTGTACCCTGTCTCCACACAGAGAGAAGGGGATGGAGGGAGTCTGGCAGTGCAAATCTGTCACTACACACTGTGTGTGTGTGTGTCATTCTCACAAACACATACTGTCCTGCACTCTCATCTCCTGACCCAACAACATAAATGGGGGGTTGTTGTTACTTCTTTTATTACTTGCAAAGTGGTTTATTTTTGGTTTTTGACTGTCCCTACCCTGACCCTCCTCCTACAGCCAACCTCCTGCCCCTGACGTGAGTCTCCCTCCACTCAAACTTCTTCCCAGAGCTTGCACCCTGAAACTTCTCCTGGACCCCAATTCCTCACCCTGGGCTAAGCCCAGAGCCCCTCCCACACTCCAAATTCCTTGGCTCAAGACCAGAGCCTGCACCCCAAGCCCCTGTCCCAGCCTGGTGAAAGTGAGTGATGAGGAAGAGGAATGCAATGTAGACATACCCTAAGACACTTGGCCAGCATGGTTAATCTAGCACACTCAGACTACATATACACTGCCTCTTTTCTGTGGAAGAGGCAATGCAAATGAAGCACTCATTAGCAACTTCTCGTGCTTCATTTGCATATTCTCTTCCAATGCTTTTTGTGGAAGAGGTTTTTGAGAAAAAAAAAGCAGTGTAGATGGGTCCGTTTTGTGCAAAAAAACCCTTTTGTGCAAGAATTCTTATTCCTCAAAAAATGAGATTTTCAGTCAAATGAAAAAAAATTATTTGGTCAAAAGGCCATTGTTTGTTAGGAGGAAGGGAAAGTTGTGTTTTTTTGTTGTTCTTGTCGTTATCAGCTCCAAGAATCAGTAATTATTAGTAAATAGTAGATCTGGCCAGCAATAAGGTTTTCCTAGTCCATGAAAACTTTTGAGATATCAACAAATGTTCCTATCCCCAAGAAGGACAAAAAAAATCAAACTTGAAAAATTAAAAATCCTGAAACAAATTTTGGTTCAGGTCAGTTTACATATTTTGATTCAATTTTAACTTTTTTTTTTTACTTTTTAAAAACTATAATTATCTTAAAACTTTAAAAAAAGTTATTTTGACCTGGCAAACTAGACTTTTTTTTATTTAGTACATGTCAAAATGAAACAGTTTGGCAATTTTGAAACTTTGTTCAAAAAAATTTTTTCAGTCAAAAAAATTTTCAAGAGCGACCTTTTCCTGTGAAAAATTTCAGTTGTGACAAACCAGCGTTTTCTGATGGAAAGACGTCTTGGTGAAAAATTCCCACCAGGATCTAGTGTGTATCGTTCCCTCCCAGTTCTGTGTGGAATGACTAGGGGGATTCAGTCCAATTCCATCGCCACAGTCCACCACCCAACTGGCCCTTGTCATTAGCCTCTAGTACTCTGGTTCTGAACTCCTGGCTCATCTCAGAGGTGCGGGCAGAGACACATCGTTGGAGCATGTGTGGGAAGCTAACCCTGCAACTGCCTGCACTGCACCTCTCTTGTGACTTGAGTCCAACTGGGGAATTTCATTCTGAGCCCATGACGTGTACAAGGTAAAGATCCTGCTGCAAACTCAGTGACATCTTTGCTGGAGGGACACCATCTCTGAGCTGAAAGAGATCCTCTCTGCGGCTGCTCTGTAAACCCTTCTTTCTAGCGCTGGGCCCTCACTCAGAGCCCATTTATAGCTGGTCCCCTGGAGGGTCAGTTGCCATGAGAAATACACAAACAGATCATCCCTGTGGCTGGGGACAGAGTGCTCCTCCTCTTTTGGATGGGGAAGGAGAAGAGGAGACGGCTACACCTTAGCCCCACAGCATCCACTCTGATCTTCCAGCTGACTGTTGGCCCTAAGGTGAATCCTGCTTGGTTAGCCAGGCAATGGCAGAGATGCAGGGACCCATGGGGTTAAAGATGGAAGAAAGGGTAGGATTAGGCGGCAGGGTCTTCAGAGATCCAGCAGGGAAAGAGAGCATAGGGCAGCATGAGTGAGAGGAGGAGAGACAGCAAAACCCTGTTTATTACTGCTAAAACCATGGAGATGCACCATGGAGATGCCCGACTCCGCATAGGTTTGAGCAGCTCCTAGTATGTCACAGGAACCTGATCTTACACTGGACAAAACACTTGAGGTCCCACTTATTCTTACTCGTCTTAGGCCAGGCCCCAAAGAAACCAACACAATCAAAAACCAGGTGCCAGGTCTGAAGATGAAGGACAATCATTTTCAAAAGTCCTCAGCTGCTGAGGTGATGAGAGCAGAATTGAAAAGCAAGAGCTCTTCAGTTCATCTCCCTTCGAGCCAGGTAAATGTTGATATCATCAAGGTGTCAATGGGGAAACCGAGGCAAGGAGTGTTTAAAATCATTTGCCCATGGCCCTTGAAGGAGTCAGTGTCAGAGCTGGAATTAGAACACAAGTGCTGCCAGCCTTTGGCTCTGTCCAAACCTTGCTATTTATTTAAATAATCATCTCATGATGTGCTGGGAAAGGAAGAAAGTACTTACCAGGTAGTTGCAGGGTCTTTAGCTAATGTATGTCCTGATGGTTTGTACGCTTGCTGCTGCTGTTCCGTGCAGGAGTGAGCAAGGTGGCAGGTCTGTGGTCCCTTCTCCGCAGCTAGGGTAATGTGTGGAGCCACTGCCTCATTGGAGGATGCCAGTCCCTTGGCAAGTTTTATAGGGCTATGGTTTTTGCTTGGTAGCCAATTAGGGAATGGGGCACCCCCCACACCTCCCTCGCCTCTGATGTCATTCATTCCCCTCTGTGCTCAGCAGCCAGATTCCAGATGAAGGGAAACCAGCAGTAACAATACCAAAAGCGAAGAGGTCAGGGAGGGGGAATTTTTCAGGCTCTTTGCAAAAGGAAAAGAGCCTATTTCAGGCACTCCTGTGCCAAAAGGAGAGTGACGCACACATTGGGGTGGGGACATTGCTCAGACAAAAGTTCCTTGAGTCAGATGTTTCTGAGCCGGCTCAAACCAGGCTGGAGAGCTAGGTCTGGAATTATGATTAGGGGGAAAGGCTGAGGGTGGGGGGGCTTTTTCTTTCACAGGGATAGCTAGTCTCTTTGTTTTCTCAGAAAAACACACTCAAGGGACTGGAATGGGCAAGGGAGCCTATAAACTTGGGATTCCCGTTTCTCCAAATCTAGCTTATTTTTATTATCTTCTCTCCTGTCCACACAAGACTTTGGCACATTTGCTTCTATATTGATACTTACATTATAAGAGGCAGTGCCATGAAATAATTAAATATGGGAAGGGGGGTGAGAGGCAGCACTCTGGGGTTCTCTTTGACTTGGTGTGATCAGGGACAAGTCAATTAGTTTTGCTGCATCTCCTCCATCCATTTCCCCGCACTTCCCAACTATTTCAGATCAGAAATAACAATAATGTTATAACAATCATTCCCAGAGTGTAGAAGCAGTAGCTGGGTTGGCTTGGTGTTCTGCCGGGGAAGGGAGGTGAGCTACAGAGAGTGAGTATGTTGAGTATGAAGAACACATTGAGGGAAAGCTAAGTTAGAATTTTGAGTTTAGTTCTCAAAATAGTGAGCTTGGGATCTCTTGTGGCAGGGGGCTCTAAGGTCTATGTCCAGTTCCCCTGAGTTCTGTCTCCTGTGTCTACAAGCCTCCCCATAGAAATTTACAGTTTTATTGTTCTGCGGGGACTTTGCTGTTGTGTGGCTGGGATGGAAGTGTCTGTCAGGTAGCCTGTGCCAGTCACGGGGGCGCTGAGTAAGTCTTGCCCTGGACTCACTGTTCAGTGAGCTGGCACATAGAGCAGATGCAGGGTGATAGGCACACAATAACCTAGCAGGGGAGGGGGGAAGGGCTGCTACATTTTGTCCACATGGTGCTTTTTTCAGGATGAGTTGACACAGAGGGCCAGAATCTCCTTTTCCCTCCTTTCCCAAGGGTGTAATGCCCTTGGCTTCCATGAAGATTCTCTCCTGGCTGACACTGGTGTATGAGAGGAGAACTTGGCCCCATGAGGTGCAGTCACAAGTGCACAGCTCACTGTGGGCAGGCCTGTGACTAGGACCTGGGGTGCAATCTACTGCTCAGTGGCAGCTGGAGGGGTGTTTCAGGAGCTCTTTGAGCATCTAACAGGCTGGGCAAGGCCAAAGAGACTGTAAGGCTGCAGGAGAGGGCAGGTGGCAATTGAAGGGCAGGTGCCCCTGATAGTGGAAGATATTGCAGGCTGGTCTCGTTTGTGTTACCGTAGTGCCAGCCATGGACTAGGACCCCACTGTGCCAGGAGCTGTACAGACGCTGAACAGAGAGGTGATGCCTGCTCTGAGGAGGAGGTGAGTTCTTCAAAGTACTTCCTCTTGCTACCCATGTGCCCTCGGTCTCGCTCACACTTGGCCTTAGCCAGCTGCTAAGTCCAGGGGCTGAATTTGGCTGAGCGCCCACAGAGCCAGGAGAAGGGCTGTGGATAGCCCAGAGTGCAGCATACTGCCCCCTTCTGGTGCTATAGCCCCAAGCATCTCCCCAGCTCTCACCATGGCCTCATGCAAGTGGTGACGGGCTATAGGGGCAGGCTTGGAGCCCCACACCTGAGGGCTGTGCAGGTGGAGGACCAGCTACCCATTTGGGCAGCAAGTCCTGGGCTGCCCATTTGGGTTGCAAGTGCCATTTGTGGGCTCTTCCATTCACCATTACAGCTTTTTGGAGCAGGTCAGAAATATCCAGTGTTTGGCAGAATCAAAGGCAAACATAACTGGATTGGATCAACCTTCTCCACCCTGAATTCTGTACACCTTCGCGTGTCCCATCATGCCATCGCCCAGGGGAACTGCCCCCTCGCACAGACCCAACTCCCTCTGAACACAAAATCCAGGACTAGGATGGAAGTCCCCCATTGTGCCGGTGCGTAGGCTGCGGTTCCACTTCAGAGCTGCCTTACGCCTCTGCCCTATAGGCCTCGGCTTGCTGAATGTCATGACAGGAGACCTCTGCTGTACGTCACTGCTCCACCTGTTGGTTATGTCAATGCTGGGCCCCGCCCTGTCTGCAGCTGCTGATTTGCTCTGGGTTCGCTCTGCTGTAGCTGGTGTGGAGACTGGGGCTGTGTAACTGAGCTCTCAGAGATCGCTGCGGTGCTTTGCTTTCCCCCCAAAGCTGCTGCGAAGCAATCTCTGGTAGAAAAGCGGTATTATCCAGGGTGCAGAGAGTGAGACAAGAGGTGAGGTGAGTTGCCAGGGGCATAAAATATCTGTGGCCAATGGAGGCAAAGAACCTGGACTTCCTGGTGCCTGGCTGTGTGCTTTAATCACGGCATGACTGTGCTGCAACATTCCCACCTATAGTACCTCAGTCCCCCTGCTACTCCTGTCCTAGGTCCCCAGCAGTTGATGCACTTCAAGCCCAGCATCTCTTGCTGCTTCAGCCCTAGACCTCCCAGAGGAAGATAAGCTTGTGGCTCTCCAGGTCTGAGGTAGTCATGCACTGGGACCCTCAGTTCTCAGTCTACAGATGGCTAGAGAGCAGGCACCTGGAGAGACTGTTCCAGTCTTCGTGCCTTAATTGTGCATGAACTATGGGGGGTTGCTGAAATGCAAGAGAAGAGTGAAACCTGGCACGTTCATCAACCACAGGCCACCTGGGCACCTGCCAGGGTGAGTTTGTTCCCGTGGCCAGTTGGCACTCAGCAGCCATATCCTTCCTGCTGATCTGTTCAGATGGGAGAAGGAGATTATTGAGGTCTGCAGGGGCTGGATTGGGTGGAGGGGACTGAGGAGTTAGGAGGCAAAGGAAGGGCAGAGGAGACAATGGACAGACAAATGAGGATGTTTCAGTTTTAATGAGTCCGTCAAGCCCACCCTCTCTGCCTATGGACTGCCCTGGGG
This sequence comes from Pelochelys cantorii, assembly GCA_032595735.1. Taxonomy (NCBI): domain Eukaryota; kingdom Metazoa; phylum Chordata; order Testudines; family Trionychidae; genus Pelochelys; species Pelochelys cantorii. The sequence continues at coordinate 11,061,525 of CM064342.1, read as the reverse complement.
AAGTCAGGGGCTCTCACCCAGCTGATGGAGCATGATAGTTCCTGGTCATGTACCATGGGGCAGAGTGCAAGCTGTTAAGTGCTAACTGGGGGCCCTGTGGGGACTCATGTTCTCTCCCCCTTTATTGCAGCTCTCCCCAGCTTTCCGTTTAACAACCTCCATCTACTCTATTCCCCTAGTTCCACACCTCACATTTCCTTCTCGCTCCTCTCCCTGCAGGACAGATTCCCACCCCCAGCTAGCATGGCAGAGCTGTTGAATGCCAGGTGTTGCCCCCTGACCATTGTGCCTTACAGCTGGAGTGAGGTGGAGGGGAAGCCGGGGCTGCGGGATTTGTTTGTGCCAGCCTTGCTGTCCCTTGGCAACTGGGCTAAGAGAATAAAAGCTCAGCAGGAAACGTGTCCTGAGCCAGGGGCAGAGAATATGGTGCCCCCTCCTTCTACTGGGAAAAGCAGGAACAGGCCAGTGAAGGAGACAAGCGATGTAATTTCCTAAGGGATCCTGCACTAAGCAGTTTAAGTAAATATTTGCTTCTGGCCCTGGGCTGGTACAAAGGTTTTAACTCGGACTTCAGCAGGAGCAGTCTGGGACTCTTGGCTCATTAGTACTCTGAGCATACTCATACTTTTGACCTTTTTGTACCTAAGGATCTGGCCAAGCTCCAGGGGTGGGGATAGGAAGTTAAGGGAGTCTGTGCCTCACAAAGAAATAAACTAGATAGTGGGAGGCAGCTGTGAACATTAATGATGATTATTAGGGTATTATCAGGGAAACAGTGAGAATTTTTAATATGGGCAAAACAACATATTTTCCCCTAGCCTCATTCACAGAAATGACTGATCAGTTTTAGCTGAAGCTTTCAAAAAAAATCAGCTTGTGGCGTGGAAAATGTCATTAAAGGAAATTGAAAACAGGGGCTCTAGTGGTGCCTCCCCCCTGGAAGTGGCCAGACAACCAACACAGGATAAGAGACCTTCCCAAGGTAGGCAGATGGGGTGGGTTCTGGGGTGACCTAGGGAATAGGGCATTGGCCTGGGGAGAGAAGGTTAGCTCCCAGGGCTGGGAGCTAGCCCCACTGCAGCTCTCATGCTTACCGACTAATCGACTAGTCAATAGAAAATCTGTCAATTAGTTGAATAAACTAAATTTAACATCCCTAATACACACACTCACCAATGCACAAATGATCACACACGTATCCACACAGCTGCATCTGTGCCCTTATGTGCTCACAAACATAAACACATATACAGTCCAGTAAATATGCATGCTCACAGATTTACACATACATTCATGTACAAACACAGATGGTGGTATAAATGTATGTGTACACATGGACAAAATACACATTCATGCATACACGTGCGTTCAACCTCCCACTTGCACTCTAGTGTGTATGCCCACATATGCACTGCCTTGTATACACATACACATATCCCTGCTAATGTGTGGGTAGAAGTAACATATATATGTACACATGCAACTGCTCTCACATGTATGCACACAGATACACAAGCATCTTTTACTTGATAAGAAAATGCACTGCTCATGTGCATGTCTGATTAGTCGCAGAACCTTAATGTTCTTGTTGAGGTCTACAACAAGCTCAGACCAAACCCCTATTAAACACAGATTTTGTTTTATCCAAGTGCACTTGTGTATATGGTATAGACTGTAGTAGTATTTTCCAAATTAGTAACCTGAATCTAGCAATTCTGTACACTGCTCCTCCTTCCCTCCCTGAACTGTCAGTCACACCCAAATGCAGTGTTGTGTGGCGCTCTTGTTGTGCTCATGCTTCACAAAGCAGAACAGGGCTTGTGTCTCTGGCTGCTGAGCTGCTCTGTTTGCCCCTTGTTGAGAATGCCCACATCGGGGGCCCTGGAAGTGGAGTTAGGGACCTGCAGATTGGCAGCATTCAGAACTAAATTTCCAAAACTCAGCGGCATGAGCAAATGATGCATGTTTTTAGTTGAAGAGGTGACCTGTACATGCAGATATACTCGTTGCCAAGCAACTCCACATGAACTGGCATGGCTATGTGTGGCATTTGCATGCATGGTTGCACATATATATATGTGCGTACAAGCATCTCCCTGCATTTTGCATGTAAACACAACTACAGATTTTGCGCACACAGTTCTCTGGCACATGAATGCTTGCAGAGTTTGCATATATGGCTCTCTCTCTTTGCCCTTGTGAATGTACATGCACCGCACTCCAATTATGGATTTTAGTTTATTTATGTGCAGCCAAACATTCTAGAGATATCTGATCGGAAGCACCTGCTGAATTCCTGAACATATTGGGAAGTGCCTCCCACTACCTAAATAGTCCCATGGTATGTTAATAGAACAACAGCTGGACAGCAGGAATGATGGGGACCCAGCATGAAAGGGGTTAACATTCCTAGAATTGTACAGGAAATTCTTTGGTGTTGCATGGGTGTTTGGTGCATGCCTGGAAAAGCAGCCAGGCTCACAGTGGCAGGAGTGGGAAATACTGAGATATCCTGACAGGGAATGCCACCAATCAATGCAGCAGAATAATACTGTTACAATGCTCCATCAGGGCGGCAGCATGATGCCATGTTTGCTTTCCCATCTGGCAATTTTACATCAAGATGCTGTGAGGATGAATCTTGGCTCAGGGTCACAAGCTCCAAACTAAACCCAGAGATTTATTAACTTTCTGGCAAAGTTTGGCTTGCAGGAATTAGGCCAGGCTGTGGAAATCAGGAGTGGCCCTTAGATTGCTGGGGGACAGCTACACAGACCACACATAGCTTCCCAGGGATTATCAGTCTGAAATCTGGTCACTTTCACAAACTGATTTCAAATAGTTTCTGGTGTTACATCTGCCCACTTCCTCTGTGCCGGCTGTGTGCTTATAACCATGTTTTTCGTTTACTTTCACTACTGCTCCTGCACCAAAGACCTACACAAACAGGAGGAGCAACCAATGCACCTAAGTGACTTAGGAGGTGAAACCCCACTTTCAAAAGTGACCTGGGCACTTATGTTTATGATTTATTATTTGCTGTTACAGGATCTTAAGTCTCACTGAAAGTCCTGAGGGCCAGATTGTGAAAGGTATTTTGGCACCAAAGGATCCAGATCAGTGCCTAGTCTAGTGCCAGGGTGGGCAAGATCAGGCCCACGGGCCAGATCTGGCCTGCTAAGCATTTCTCTCCAGCCTGTCCAGCTGTTTAACAGAGCATGCACAATGTGTGTTCAGCTACCCCTCCCCCCACCTTGCTCCCTCTGTAGCCGAACTGCTCCCAGGAGAGGAAAGGAGAGGCCAGTGCTGAAATCAGGGTGTCCCCGTGCCTTTGTACCCCATCTCTGCAGAGCAGGGGTCAGGGAAAGGGAGGCACACAGCAGAGCTGCTCTGGTCTGAAGCATGGATGATAAGTGACTGAGATGAATGCCTGTCTTAAGAGGCAGCGCCCTGTTTCTAAGATTTCAGTGCTCATGCTGTCTCTCTCTCTGTCTCACACACAAGGGATGTAAAATCCCATTTAATCAGTAAACCAGTTAAACATTATAGGGAGAAATTAGTGTAGTCCGTTGTTCTGCTCTGATCTCATCCAGTTCAGCCTTTTTTGGCATTATTTGCAACAAGAGCCAGTGAAACATTTTCTGAGCAGAAGTGGACTTGTCACATGCCTCTTTAACATAACTCTCATTAGCTCCATTTCCCCGCCTCCATTTCTTAAACTTTGCACTGCTGTTTACAGTTTGGAATCACTGACTCCTCTCCATCTGTATGCGTGGGGAAAGGCATCTCCTTTCCAGCCTGGGGCAAGGGGGCAAGAGAACCCAGCCAGAATCAAGGTAAATCTTCCAAATGCAAAGCAGATGTTAAGCACATCACGGCGTAACCCGACTGACAGGCAAAGCTGCTAAGGTCACAGCTAAGAGATCGCTGGGGAGAGCTGAGCTCAGGGAGCCAATCCTGTTCTTGCATGCCAGGGGTGTGTCTAACTCCAAAGGGATTTGCTAATTTAGGACACGGCCTGGTTCTTTTAGGGAGATAATATTTTCACCCCTCCGTGGGCTGAGAGATAATCTGCTAAACCCGTTAACCCTTCCGTAAGTCTAACCCGCTTCCCTAAGTGCATGTAGGTCGTGCATGCGGGCTGGGATCACGCTTGGCATCAGTAAATAATAAATGAGCGAGTGAACTCCGTCCTCTTTCTTCAGCCCTCGACAGCTGCTCAAAGATTCCGATCTCAAGATTTCCCGGTTTCTGAAGGCTGTGCTGACTGCAGCCTTTCTGCAATCACTGGGTGACGCTGGCTGATGTGTGTGCTGCTCTCAGTGGCCATCGTTTCGCTTTCCCAGGAGAGTGCTGTCAGAAAGAAGCAGTCCGGGGAGGGTGGAGAGCAGCTCCTGGATGGATCAGGAGAAAGGGTCCTGCTTGGATTCAGTCAGGCCCAAACCCTCTCAAGGAAGTACAGACAGAGGGGTGGGCAGGTGGTGCCCTATTGTGCATCTGTGTTGTCGTCCTGAGTAGTGTGTTTGATATGCTGGTGGTGGGCTAGATAGGCAGACAGACTTCTAATTCCCAGGCTGCCTCAGGGGGGCTTGCCCAGGGTCCGAGTCTCAGTTATAATAATGCCCTCCTGGCAGCGTAAAGGCGCCAGGAATGGGATTTCTCCTGTTGCAAGGGCTCTCCTTGGCTGCTGAAAACGGCACATGAGTTCCATAGTGTCTCTGCTTTCAGCTCCTGCCATAGGGGTGATGGTAGGGACAGAAAGAGGGCCTGGCTGTCGTGCTCTAAACTATTCTCTGCTTCCCGAGGGGGCAAATCCTACATCAGAACAACTCTGAGGCTGCTCTAACTTACCCCCAGGGGCTGGATAGGGTCCTGCAGAGCCCCCCAAACATAGAGTGCATAGCTTGCTTAAAATCTCTTTTCCTAACTTTGTTCCTGCCCCCAGCTTAGGCACAGACTGACTGAGCCTGAGCTGACAGGGTCCAATAGAGCAAGCTGGCTAGCTGGGAACGAGCTGAAAGGAGGTGATATGGAAAGTGCCTAAATTTCAATGATTGTAGTGATGCTCAAAGCTAACAGGGTGCCTTTATCACTTGTTTCCAAGGTTTGGTACTTTGGTCCATCCCCAGCTGGTGCAGAATTCCCAGCCTGTGGATGTTACTATGTGTGTTTCCTATTATCTGCACTAAGCACAGAGCTTGAGACCTTCCTTTGGCAGTGGGAGCTCGCTGTGCTTAGTCATCCTTAGGCTTTGTTCTCTCCTTCTCAGTCATTGCCTGGGGTTCTTTTTTTTTTTTTTTTTAACCTCCCACCAAACCAATGGCCAATGGTGAGCCCCTGCCTGTTGGAAATAAGGGTGCAGTTAATAATTCATTGGAAGCACTTGCTTTAGGAGGTGATAGATTCTCTGTCCCTTGAAACCTTAGCATCAGTGTGGATATTGTCCTGAAAGAGATGCTATAATTCCAACAGTAGTTATGGACCTGATGCAAAAATTATTGCATGAGGTTCTCTGGCCTGTGCTGTGCAGAGGTCGGATTACATAAGCGTAGTTGTGCTTTCTGGCTTTAGCATGGATGAGTTTATTAATCTGAGATTTTTCTTTTTCTTGAAAACTGACTTTTATGTTGAAAGTCAGTTTGGATGGAAAATTTTCAGCCAGCCCTTCTCATAAATGCAACCACTGCTTCATTTACAATTCATTCCCCCCTCAGGAACTCCAAAAAGTACACATCATGGCCAGTTTGCCTAGGGAAAGGCAAATACAGAACCATTGGTCATCTGGGCATACAATTACACACAAAAAAAAGGAAAACTAAAGAAGAATACAAGGAAGGAACAGAGGCCTGATCCTCTGCTAGTGTAAATCAACATAGTGCAATGGAAGTCAAAGGAGTTCTGCTGATTTATATTAGCCAAATGCCTGGTCCCTCGTGAGTAAAGACAACCAAGAAAAAACTTATTAACTATCAATGTCAGCACAGTTATCCAGAGTAACTGCAATAAATAATTTTTTTCCACCAAAAGAGAAGTTTTTAAATTTTACATTGTAATAAGCAGGCTAGTGGTAAGGTGCTATGACTGTCCTCTCCTGCGTCGTATCAGAACTGCTTAACTGTGTCCTATATGTTCTTATACTGCTTTAGCTAAAGGAGAGTCTCTTTGAATTTTAGCTCAGGTAAGAGGGAATTCTGCTTCTGGAGCAAGAATTTCTGATTTCTGTTAATTATAGAGGTGTGACAAATTGCGGTCAATTTTTCAAGCAGTTTGTTCATGACACTTTCCACCAGTGTATTGATTTCATCAGTTTGTGTGCCCATCGTTTTTCTGAAAGCAGCAATTTAGCTGAAAAAGCATGCCAAATCACACAAGGTCATGTTAGAATCAAAGAATCCTAGGGCTGGAAGAGACCTCAGGAGGTCATCCAGTCCAACCCCCTGCCCAAAGCAGGACCAACCCCAACTCAATCATCCCAGCCAGGGCTTTGCCAACCAGAACTTAAAAACCTCTAGGAGATTCCACCACCTCCCTAGATAACCCATTCCAGTGCTTCACCACTCTCCTAGGGAAATAGTTTTTTCTGATATCCAATCTATACCTCCCCCACTGTAACTTGAGACCATTGCTCCTGGTTCTGTCATCTGTCACCCCTGAGACCAGCCTCTCTACATCCTCTTTTTGGAAATCTCCTTCAGGTAGTTAAAAGCAGCCCCCTCACTCTTCTCTTCTGTAAACTAAATAAGCCCAAATCCCTCAGCCTCTCCTCCTACATCATGTGCTCCATCCTCATTATTATTTTTGTTGTCTTCTGCTGGACTTTCTCCAATGTATCCACTTCCTTTCTATAGTGTGGGACCCAGAATTGGACACAGTACTCCAGATGTGACCTCACCAGAGCCAAGTAAAGGGGAATAATCACTTCCTTAGATTTGCTGGCAATGCTCCTACTAATGCACCCCAATATGCCATTAGCCTTCTTGGCTACAAGGGTACACATGTTGTTATAATTATAGCAATTTAGTTCAAATACAGAGTCCCCTTTTTACACAAAATAGCTCAGTTTTGGAATTTTTTGGGGAAAAAAAGCTGTGTGTGTATGTGTGCATGTGTGTGTGTGTGTGTGTGTGTGACTATTTCAACTTGGCAATGAACTGCAAAAATGTTCAGATTTCCAGCAATTCAGATGTCCTTGCAAATAGTAGCAAGACATAACCTTTTCCATGGCCAGATCCTGCAAGTCTTACCCATGTAAAGAGATCCTCCGAAGAACAGAACTACATCTCTATGCAAGGACAAATCAGTTGTGTTTTGGAATAGTTGGACTCCCCTGATCCTGCACCCTTGGGACCTGACCAGTTCTGGAGAAGGGACTTTGCAGTACCAACAAAGGCTTTGGAGGGAGAGGATGCCAGCCTCTCTTCTGGGCTCCTCTCCCCAGTCACCTGGCACTGCTGCATCCGGTCCCCTGGCAGTGGTCCTGCCAGCCCTGTGAGCTCCATCAGCCCTGTCAGCCCTGTAAACTCTGAAGGCCCCACTGGCCCTTGAAACTGTGGTGGCCCTGCCAGCACTTCCTGGCCCTGATGACTGTGCGTTCTGATGCACCATGGGCTCTGCTGCCCCACTGGCCCCACCAGCCGGTTCTGCTCCCAGCTGCCAGCAACCTCTGCACTGGTGCTCTGCAGTCCAACAACATCTGTGGTCCTGGATGTTGCCGGACCAGAGAATCCCAGACCAGAGGTTCAACCTGTATTCATTTTCCACCTACTAGTTGGTTCCCTGGGCAAAGAAAGCAGATTCTGGCCTCTTAGATTTTCTCTGCACTCTTATCCATGTGTGGCATGAAAGGCTGTAGGCTGGATTTCTTCACTTACACCAGTGCCAGTCAGTGGAAATGCTCCAGATTTAACTGAGAGGAGACTCTGGTATCTCCTACCTTGTCTCATTGCTTTACCTGTACTTTCAGGGGTTTCCTTTGACACAAATGGCAGCTACGTTGGACAGACATGGGAGAGGGTTCTATTTGGTTACTCCTGTGCTGGAAAGTATGGCCCTGTCGAAGGCTGCAGGCACCAGGGTCTACATGAAACTGGAGAATGTCCAACCTACAGGCTCCTTCAAGATTAGGGGCATTGGCTACTTCTGTCAGGAGGTGAGAACAGCATTGGGATGTTAGCATTTGCTTTTTTGAGGTGCTTGATGGTTGACACAGTGTGCCATGAATGTGCACAGAAGAAGGATGTGTGTGTTTTTCGGTGTGTGTGTATGGTGGTACAAAATAAGGATGTTAAATATTGGTTAATTTCTTAGTTGAGTAGTCCATGGACTACTCAACTAGTTGATAGGCATTTCCTAGTTGATAGGCACTTCCGCATTCCTCCTTTGAAATGTACAAGAGCCCCTGCTGAGGAGGTGTTTCAAAGGGGCAGAGCCGCACAGCTGATCCCGGGCTCAGCTGTGTGGCGTTGCTGCTTTGAAGTACCCCTTCTTCCCCCCCTTTGCTGCCTCTATCTGATAGAAGCAGCAAGGGGGTGGAATCAGCTAGTCGACTGGCTTTCCCATAAGCATTTGCTTATGGATCGTCTACTAGTCGATTAGTCCTTAACATCCTTAGTACAAAATGCATTAGTGTGGGTATGTGTTACAAAATACAGTCGTGTGTGCTTGTAAAATGATGCAGAAACATTGTACAGGATGGATGCAATGTGTGTGTGTGGCGATGCAGACGTGCAGTTTATGGCACAGGATGCATTCGAGTGTGGGTGTGTAGTCTGAATTATGTTACTGACTTTGCAGTGTTAGAGCGGTCATTGTATTGCTAATTTCATGGTCAATCTGTGTTTGGGATATGGCGGATGTACACGATCAGCCCTGAGATGTGAGTTAAATGAACTCCAAGCTCTACTTTCTCTTTGGTTTCAGGCTGCCAAGAATGGCTGCAAACATTTTGTTTGTTCCACAGGTAAATTTACTTCAAACTATTCTTCTCACTTGGGATATTCAGCAAGACGGGGCTGTTCTTCTCCATCACCTGATCCCTGGGGTTCCATGGGTACCAAGGGAGATTTCTTTAAAGCATAGAGGAAGTGGGATTTGCACTCACCCTGTCAAGGCCCAGGTGAGGGCATCTGCCCGTTCCAATACAGGCCAGAAGTTCAGTGAGTAGGTTTAGGGCTCGAGCCTCACCCACCCTGGGGGCAGCCAGGTGGGATAGTGGTTGAGGTTTGGAGGTCCCGCCCATCCTGGAGGCAGCCACCACCAGCTTCCCTAGGGATGGAGCTGGCACCATTAGAGGGTAAGAAGGATAAGGGTGCTGAGGGGTGGAGCTAGCACCCCTGGAAGGTAGGGCTTGGGAAGGTGGTGGTGACTTGGGAAGCAGGCGGGGCCAGATTCCTCCGTATCATTGTTCCATTGCCATAGTGGGGTGTCCCCAAGCCTCTCCTGCTGTTCACTGACCCCTGGCTCCATGTCTCTACAGGGGGGAACGCTGGGCTTGCCACAGCATACTCTGCCAAGAAGCTGGGGATCCCTGCCACCATCATAGTGCCAACAAACACCTCTCAGGCCACAGTGCAGAAGCTGGAGGAGCAGGGGGCGGAAGTGGAGGTCTTTGGGAAGGTACCTGTTGTCATGGATCCACAGAAGTTGAGTTTTGTCCTAGCTTGTAACCAGTCCCTTGGGAGTGAACCCTTCAGTGGCCAGACACCAAGGGCCACAATTCCACAGGGACAGGTCCGTGAAGTCCATGTCATCAACACTTGGCCTTGGGCCCCAGCAAGCTCATCTCTCTCTCTGTGGCCCCTGCTATCAGTACAGCTGATCCAGACTCTTCAGGGAGGCCTCTATTGGGCCCTTTTGGGAGGCCATGCTCTCAGGGAGTATTCGCAGGGAGTATTCTCCCTGCCTGATCTTGCTGACACTCGGTGTCAATGACACACTCATTGGGATTCCTGCTGGTTCTCGCAACCTACTCGTGTCATCCCAGAGAGCTACATGACACTAGCACTGGGTGTCTTCTGGTCTGCTTGCCATGGGCTAGCAATCCCAAAGTGACAGGTGGAGTCATATGGATAATTCATGAAAATAGTACAGAAAATCCCCCATTCCTTACGGCTGTGCTGGGAGAAATGGGGGGAAACCAGCCTGGGGTGCACAACTGCAGAATCGCAGTGGGTAGTAAAACTGCTAGAGGCCAGTGACGTGCACCACTGGGTTTCTGGGATGGCCCATCTCCTTGCTTATACTCTGCCTAGCATTTTACTTGCTGTACATTGCTACTGGGTAGCTACTAAAAATATATCCAGGTAAGTTCCATTTATTGGCATGGCCACGGGGAGGTCCTACACCCTGGGATAACTGGGCATTTGGGTTGACAGATTTGCACACCCAACTTCTGCTATCTCCTGTGGCTGTTCCCCTTCTTGCTCCCTTCCTCCCTTCCCAACCTACAGGTCTTCAGTCTTCCGGCTAGTTACTCAGCAAGTATCAATTCATATAGGGCTGGGTTTGGGAGAGGACACAAGGCTGTTAAAAGAATTGAAATTCAGTTAAATGTACGTTACCTGTGTACTGAGGTGACAAAAGGGGCCAAATTCCAGCCTTATTCACCCACAGGCAGGCAAACCAATGCAAGCCACAGGAGAATAGGACTGACCACAAGATTTTGCTTGCTGCGTCATTTCTGGGCCCTGCAACTTTCCATACATACAAATACACTCAGGCTATGTCTACACTACAAGGTTTTTGCACAAAAAACGATGGAGCATCCACACTTCAAGTGCATTTTTGCACGAACCCCTCCCCCCAGTAAATTGACAGGACTGAGGGCTTTTGCCAGTAGAGTTATTCCTCTCCCCACGAGGAATAACTCCTTTTTGTGCAGCAGTTCTTGCACAAAAAGGCATGTATGGATGCTCCACAGGGGTTTCTTGCGCAAAAAGAGCCTATCAGAAAAAACACAGGTGCTCTGATGGCCATTCTGTGAATGGCCATCAGAGTTTTCTTGCACAAGAGCGTCCATGCAGTGTGCACTCTCTCTTGCACGAAAGCACATCGCTTTTGTGATGCACTTTTGAGGTGTGCATGCGCTTTTGTGCAAGAAGTTTTTGTGGAAGAACTCTTCCACAAAAAGCTTCTTGTGCAAAAACCCTGCAGTGTAGACAAAGCTGCACAGACCTGTAAGCCTAATTCTCATCTCACACACACACACACACATAGAGAAATGAGCACACACGCACACACAGAAACGCACGCACATGCACACGTGCGCACATATACACACACACACACACAGATGCATGCCCTAAAAATCACTGGGCCAAACTCATTTCTTCTCCCAGTATTCCACCAGTATAACTCCATTACCCTGGATGGGCTTCTGTCTCATTCTGCCAGAAGTGGGTAACTAGGGTGTGAAGCTTAGCCTCCCCTGACCATCAAGGGCCCTTCGTGCCAGGTGCTACACATTTATATAAGGAAAGTCTAAGTGGCAGGCAGGCCGTTCCCAGCCAGCCTTGTTAGTGAGGGCTGGGTGAAGCTGTCAGTGGCAGGCAGATCATGGATCCTTCCCTGCATCATTGTGTTGGCAGGTCTGGGATGAAGCCTACGTAAAAGCGCTGGCGTTAGCGGAGACCGAAGGCTGGATCAGTGTCCACCCCTTTGACCATCCTCTCATCTGGTGAGAAGTTGGGGCTTTGGTCCTTACACTGTTCCTTGTCTCTCCAGCCCTGGGGCCCACATCTGAGCCCTCACCGGGGTCCCCCTGAGGCTTTGATTGCACACCATGCCTCCTCCCTCCCCAGTTCTCTGTGTCTCCCTCTTTCTTATATCCTGCTCGTGGCCAGAGCTGCTGTTAGTATAATCAGGCTGCAGAGGGCTTGCCCCCATGCCACTTTGGGGATTGGGTCTCCATTTGCTGCATGGTTTCTCCATCAGCCCCTGGGGGCATGTTGCTGAGTCTGACTGTGGCCTCAGGCCCCTGGGCAGGATCCATGTGGTGAGACGAGCAAGGCAGGATGCACAAGGGAGGGAGAGAACAGCAAGAGGCTGCTGGGTTCTCCATGTCCCCGCTGCTCCTTGTGGACTCTGTGTGCAGTGGGTGGTGTCCAGCCAGCCCTTTTGTCCTCAGTGTATCCTGAGCTGGCAAGTGCACAGCTGCAGCCCGGTTCAGAGCAAGGAGCTGCTCGTCAGACCAGATCTCCGCTCTCTGGACCTGGCAGGGCACCTGCCGGATCAGGGGGGTTGTATCTGAATGAATGTCACCAGCTGGCTGATTCCAAGGGGAATTTGCTGCGTCAGTCCTGCCTGGGTGTCCAGCGGCTGGTGCCACTCGTCCCAGTGTCTCTTTGCACCCAGGCAGTGGGAACGTGGCCTAGTAGGGCCCGACTGAGGAAGATGCTTCAGCACATGTTGAGGGGCTGGTGGGGAGGGGAGGAAAGGGTCCCAAGGGCTTCCCTCTCTGGGAGGTTGTTCAGATCTCCTACCCCTGCCTCTCACAGCCTTTGCTGACAAGGCTTCTGGAGTGATTTTGGGGGGGGGGACTTTTGCCTCCCCAAATGACCAGGCCACCTGCACCCCTGGCCTCAAGTCACTAGCCCAGGAGCCCCTCTCCCTTGGACTCTGGCCTGTTCCTGTAGGGTTGTGAATGGGAGGCAGCTTGGCTAGAGCTGCATGCCTCCCTCCCTCCCTGGTATTCTGGGGCCAGGGAGGCTGGGGACACGTGCTGCCCACCCTTCCCGTGCACGCCCATCCACCCTCCTCCCCTCCGTCTGGTGGTGGGGGTGCATGCGTGTGGCATGCTGCCCTGCCTCTCTGTGGTGGGGGGAAGTGGGGAGGCAGCTTGGCTCCCATGGGGGGTGGGGCCTCAGAGGAAGGGGTCAGGCTGGGGGCTTGTCTCCCCCAGCCTTGCCTTCACAACCGCCCATGTTAAAGGTCTAGAAAATAATGAAAGGTGTGGAAAAATAGAATAAGAAAATGTTATTCGTTCCTTCATTAACATAACACCAGAAACTGACCCAATCAAATTTAAAGGCAGCAGAACTAAAACAAACAAAATCAATTATTTTTTCACAATCAACTTGCAGAACGCTTTGCTGGGAGATGGTGGATAGGCCCAAACCGTAACAGGGTTCCAATAGGAGCAAAGTAAGTTCAAGGTGGATAGGTCCATCAGTGGCTACTAGCCAGAATGGGCAGGGACGGTGTTCCTGATTTCAGTTTGCTAGAAGGGGATGGATCATGATGATTATCTCTTCTGCTTATTTCTTCTGAAGCACCTGGCATTGGCCATTGTTGGCAGACAGGACACTGGGCTGGATAGACCATTGGTCTGACCCAGTATGGCCGTTCTGATGTTCTTATATAGAACTGAAGTGTATCTGCCTGCTGCTGTAACCAACTAGATGCCACATCTCAGAGCTGAGATAGAGCCCAGGAGTCCTGATGGGGTCTGTCTCTCCCCATGGAGTTAGTAATAAAGTAAGACCATACATTAAAATTTTAAGACTAACCAGTTTCCCTTAAATGATTTGCCACATGATCTCAGAATATGTTAGAATTAGAGCTGAATGGGTGTAATATTTATTTCATTTTCTTTCTTTTCTATAGGCATTAGATACAGTGCTCCTGTCAGTTAACTGCTAAGTTGTCTGCCAAAAATGTAGAGTTTTCCAGTGCCGTAGCTGCCCTTGGGTAGAGATGTGTGTGTGTGTGTGTGTGTGTGTGTGTGTGTGAGGGAGGGCAAAAGGGGTTGATTTCCACCCCTCCCCCCAAATTGGTGCTTGACTTGTACCTAGCGTGCTCAGTAATATTGCTGAAGCCTCTGTCTTCAGTTTGCCCTTTTTCACTCTCTTCTTCCCGCTCCATCACAGCATGCACAGGTCGGCCCCCCTACCAAAATCTGAAATGACACCTCTGCCCCCCTCTTCTTCCCCTAGTCCAATGGGAGAGGGCAGGAACAGGAAGCCAGGGCTGGGATTTCTGCCAGCTCCCTAATTCTAGGAAGAGAGCGGGTCATGGGTGCTCAAGGCTGGCATGGCAGAGTGGAGACGGGCATAGCTATAGCAATGTCAGACTTGCTAGGCAGGATGTGGCTAAGCCCAATTGCTGTCAAAGGGCTACCCCAGGAGAGGAGACATTTGGGGGCCCCACATCCCCTGCCCCCACCTTGGTTATACCTGTGCATCTAGCTAGCCATCTTCTCATGGTCTCCTGTCCCTCCTCATTTCTCTTGGCTTCTTCTACCTCCAAGACTCTTGCCACTGCACAGCCCAGCTGGCAGTATGTGCCCTGACCAGCCTCCTTGTGCAAGTGCTGTGAGGTCTGGCTAGGGCTTTGGATTGTCAGAGCCTGGCAGGGACATTTCATACCGAAGTGCCTGCTGGCTGATTTCTCACAGCCAGTTTGGTGTTCCTCTCCATCTGTTCCCATAGGGAAGGTCATGCCAGCATGGTCAGGGAGCTGAAGGATGCATTAGGCAACAAGCCAGGAGCCATCGTCCTGGCAGTGGGAGGTGGAGGGCTGCTGGCTGGAGTGGTGGCTGGCCTGCAGGACGTGGGCTGGCAGGATGTACCCATCGTTGCAGTGGAAACCAAAGGAGCTGATAGCTTCAATGCAGCGCTCAGGGCGGGGAGATTGGTCACCCTGCCAGAGATCACCAGGTGGGTGCAACGGCTATAGAGACTTGAGGAGACTGATTCGGAAGGGGGCTCTGCAGGGGGTGATGGCAGGGGAGGGGAAGTCTGCAGGGGACAGGGAGGGGAGAGTGTCTGAGGGAGTGTGGGCAGGGGATGAGGGATCAGAGACTCTTATTATTGAATTGCCCTTCAGCACCCTGTCAAGGCCTCGGTCAGGTATTACGCTAGGTGCTGTACAAACTGGTTACAATGACAGGGAAGGGAAAGGAAGTGGTAGGGACATGAGACATGCAAATGGGTGGGTGGAGAAGGGAGGAAGTGGGACCAACAAGAGTCGAGCTTCTTCTTCAGAAGAGGCCTGGCCTTCACACTTCCCTATCAATGTCCTTCACTCACTCTCCTGTGTGGAGTTTCCAGATGGTAGCAGCTGCCAGATTGACAGCTCTTGCTTGGCCTTCCCCATCCCCTGCTCTGGAGGAACCCTCTCTATAGGTGGGAACTTTTGCCGAATCCCAGGCTGGATGCCACAATGTCCGGCCCTGGGGTCCCCCGATTCCAGGGGATGCAGTTCTGGGGCAGCCCCGCCATGCCACGCCACTCTAACCCCATGTTCCCTCTGTGAATGATCTTTCCACCCTGAACATCCTTGAGTTCACAAGGCCAGCAGCCCGTGGGGACCTGCTGGCTTCACCAAGAGCTGGGAACTCTCCCTATCTGGCAGTTCAAGCCAGAAATCAGGGTGAGTCCAGTCTCTGTCTAGTGCCCAACTTCAGAAGCAAGGGTGGTCCTGCTTTCAGAGAGCAGGGGCATACTCACTCTCTCTGGGCCCGGCCTGGCCTCTCGTGTACTGAGCTGGGCAGAACCCCCCCTAAGAAGATCTGAAGGCAGGATGTTTTCCCAGGGATATGGGGAAGTAATATTGTATCCTGAGCTGATATGAGCAAAGGAAATATCTGCTTACAGGCATCCCTGTAGCTTTGCTGGGAACTGTCTCCTGAACTTCTCCAGGAGTTTCTGTGCCACGTGTAAGGATCTGATCTAGCTGACCAGTCAGCTGAGCCAGCCGCCAGAGCCTTCCCTCAGAGGGCTGTGTTTTCCAGAGCAGCGTGAGTTAGGAGAGAAGGGGGGGGCAGTGGTCTGGTGTGACCTCAGAGGGTATGACAGGACTACATGCCTCTGCCGACAGAGGCATGTAAAATAGGCCACCCGACATAGTCAATGAAGCGGGGATTTTAATATCCCTGGCTTCATTAAGATAAAAATGGCCGCCGCGCTGTGCCGGCTCAGCTGATTGTCGGCCCAGCGCGCAAGTCAAGACACGGATCGGTTGACAAGGGAAGCCTTTGTCAATCGCTCCCTTATGCCTCATGAAACGAGGTTTACAGGAGTGGTCGACAAAGGCTTCCCTTGTCGACCGATCCGTGTCTTGACTCACGCGCTGTGCCGACGATCAGCTGAGCCAGGCCAGAGCGGCGGCCATTTTTATTTTAATGAAGCTGGGGATATTTAAATCCCCGCTTCATTGACTATGTCGGGTAGCCTATTTTACATGCCTCTGTCGGCAGAGGCATGTAGTCTAGACACACCCAGGCTGAGGAGACGGTTTGTTCCGCCCCCTTTGCTGAAGAACTTGTGTGACCATGGCATGTCTCTTAGCCGCTCTGTGCCTCAGTTTTCCACCTGTACAATGGGGATAAGTGCTTAGGGCTAGTATGAAACTCATGAGGGGCTGCAGTGATCCATTAACACTCATGAGGGGCGGCAGTGAGTGGGACAGTGGAAATCATGATCCATTAACACTCATGAGGGGCTGCAGTGAGTGGGACAGTGGAAATTCCTTCGACAGCCAAGTGTCCAACTCTGCAGCCCCCTTTGAGAATCCCAGCCTTGGACCTCAGAGGCCACTTGTGGCCATCCCTTTGCTCTGGATGAAATGCTGGGACAAGGCCCCGATTTGTTGCCATCAGGTTGATACAGTCCTGTCTAAGGTGCAACTTTGTGCAAGCTCTGAAGATGACCACATTGAAATGCTTTTTATAGGTGGGTGTTAACTCTCATACGCTGTGTCTGCACCAGGCTCAAATCCTTCCTGAGTCAGTAATGGCGGCAAGCCCTGACTGTATCCGATGACTCTTGAATGGTCTTTTTGTGTGACGAATTGTCAGGCCTCAATCCTGGGGGCTCCACATCACAAAACCCAGCAACACTGTTAGCCACCCAGCAGAGGGGCAAAAGGCCAGATGGGCCATGGAGACCAAACTCCTGACTTGTGACCTGGCTTCACAGCTGTCCTGTGCTATGTCTGGTCAATGTCATTCCCCAAAGGGCTGCCAGCCTAGAAACTGCTCGTCCTAGCTGCAGAGATCCAGGTCTGGATTCTCCCAGCTCTGAGCGCGCTCTCACTGTCTCCGTTTCCCAGCGTGGCCAAATGCTTAGGAGCCAAGACGGTGTCTGTCCGGGCACTGGAATGTGCCCGCGAATGCCAAGTCATCTCCCAGCTGGTGGAGGATGTGGAAGCAGTCCAAGCCATAGAACAGTTCCTGGGTAAGTGAATGAGCCTTTCTTATAGCTGCTGGGTACTGCTGCTGCTCTCTGGCTGACAGGTGAGCCAACAGCACCACCTAATGCCTGCTGGAGTTGCTTCATGCTCTGAGCTATTCCAACGGCCTCTGTAGATCTCTCTTTTTCATAAGGAAGTTGTTGACCTTTGATTCTGCCAATTCCTAGCGGAACAGGAAACGTAGGTTTAGTTAGCATTTCTCTGTCAATGGAATAAAGAAATCAGATCCAGGGATGAGAGACATTGGCAGACCCGCCTATGTTACAGTTACAACCATGCAATGAAAACGTATGTTTGGTTTCACCTGAGTAGATGGGTCCAAATTGTGCTACAGCCAATAAAGGACTTGTGCCATCTGCCCAAGGAAATTAGGTATAGAAAAGGGCTTCCTCAACTGGCTTGGAGCATAGTTTAATGGTAGGAAATTTGAACATTAGTGGAAACATCAAGTGTGTTGCATTTGCAGGATACCAGCTTAGGCTGAAAGCACAAGGGCTAGTCTCCAGTTAAGGTATATACCCTTCCTCCCTGTAGTACAGGGATGGGGAAACTTTTTTGGGTCGGGAGCTGCTGACCCACAGAAAAATCAGTCAGGGGCCACACACATGTGAGAAGCAATGTGAGAAATGTGAGAAGCCCCTGATTGAGAAGGAGAAAGACCCTCCCCATATTGCCCTTGCACACCAGAGCCTGGGGGGGACCCAGGCAAGTAGGTTTTGTGTGCTCTGGTCCTGCGGGTGGATGGCAGGGGGGCTGGAGCACCAGTGCAGGCTCCCCAATGCTGAGCCTCAGGGGCTGGATCCCAGGCAAGCAGGGAGCTGTATCCGGCCCCCGGGCCAGAGGTTCCCCACCCCTACTCTAATGGCTTCCCCCTGTGATGATAACAGCCTACTGCTGGGCATAGCTGAATTCCTCTTTTAGCTCATGCAATGGAGGTTTGTGCTTTTGAGGATGAAGGATCTCTTCTTTCTTGCTCCTTCCTGCTGGCATTGTCCAGATGATGAGCGGATGCTGGTCCAG
Organism: Pelochelys cantorii; assembly: GCA_032595735.1. Lineage (NCBI taxonomy): Eukaryota > Metazoa > Chordata > Testudines > Trionychidae > Pelochelys > Pelochelys cantorii. The sequence goes on along the minus strand of CM064342.1, from coordinate 11,043,315 downwards.
CCTGCCTGTGGAGCCCCTCTGGCCTTACTCTACTCAGGTCGTGTTCAACAGCTGCAACGGGAAGGGCATTTGAACCCGGACCTGGACTCCATTGTCATTATTGTGTGCGGAGGAAGCAACATCCAAATGTCTGGGCTGCAGGCCCTGAAAACCCAGCTGGGCATGAAATGACTGTAGAACAGCTCATGGAGCAGGGGGCTCATGGAATCCAACATAGCCACTAATAAATTGTATTATTGGGTTTTTGTAAGTGGAATCTAATGAAATTCAAACCAGTTTATAGACAAAGACACGAGGCTTCTCTTGAGTCTTGGATTCTCAGTGACTGCTTTAATGCTCCTGGGTGAGGCTGCGTGCCCTGACGGTACCAGCTCTTGGGTAAGAATGAAGGAGTGAGTCCGCTGAGCAATGCTGGTTCTCTATGAGCTATGTCATTTGGGAAGGTACTTTAGGCTACTCACTGGAGCTAGACAATTTATAGAGTTTGATGATTGTCAAGGTGCACGCTCCCCACCGTGCCTCAGTGCCCCCTGACTGTCCCCATCCAGCCCCTCTCAGGGCAAGTTACAGTCCATGCAGGTTGCTCATCATTAGCATCGGGGTTATCTCTACTGCCCTGCTTACCTAGGCAGCATTGTACTCCGCCTCCAAACCCTGGGCCTTGCCTCCGGCCCCTAGCCAGAGAGAGTCTTGGCTGGCCCTCTCCCAGCCCTAGCTGGCTATCCCCAGCTGTTCTCCCTCCTGGGAGCCCCTGCTTCCTCTGCAGTCAGCCCCTCACTGGCCTCCTCCCACTGAGCAACTGTGCTTCTCTATATAGCTCCCAGCTGGGCCCTCCCCCTCTAACGGCTTCAGCTGGCCTCTTCAAGCAAACTGTGCTTCACTAGATAGCTGCCAGCTGGGCTCCCACTAGCCCTAACGGCTTCAGCTGGCCACTCTGTTCTCCGCCCCGGCTCCGGACCTGAATCTTGGCCTTAAAGGGCCAGTGCAGGGCAGGTGCCCTGTCACAATGATCCATCATTGTGGTTTTAACCCATCTTTCTCAGTGTGAATCATTCATGACTGACCCTGATTTCTGATATTCCCAGAAGTTTATTTGCTGAATAATTCTCACCCAGTGGAGCAAAAAGTTCATTTGTGATTGATCATCAGTCATAATAAAGTTGTTTCTGATTCTTGACTAGATGACAGAAACATGTCTAGCTGCCAAATAAAGGAAAGCAAAGGATGGATTCTGCATTTGGGATGTTAAAATGTGATTATTTTGGTACACACGTAACCACTGAAATGTTTACATGCGGGGCAGGCAGGCGACTCTGTGGGAGCTGGTTTGCGGGAGGAGCAGCACAGGATGGTGAGCATCGGTTAACCATTTATACATTTACACTATCATATCTCTATTCTGAATAGGATTCTTCACAGGCCAGACTCTCAGACGAATAATTATTTATGCTAAAAGTGCATGAAAACCTTCTGGCTTCATGATCATTTTCATAGGTACTTAACAGTTGCCTGCACACTTGGGAGAAAGGAAGTTGTTTGTTAAAGATCTAACGTTCCCACCCACTAAAATGAGGTGTCAGCTCTGACAATACATATCTCTGAGACCATCCAAAGGATCCTCCAACAAAATGGGCTTGGGTGTTCCAGATAGAGTGTTGCCTACTCTCATGATTTTATTGGGAGTCTCATGATATTTGATGCTGTACTTACATTGCCAGCTCCTGGAGGCAGGCGAACACATGAAAATCTCAGCTTTCATTTTTAAAAGATTTTTCTAGTCCTCTTAGCTGGGAGAAAGCTAGGAAACATGACCCCCTAAAGGCTCCAGCACCAAAAGGAAAATAAAAAGAGCTCCTTTTTTTTTATTTTTAAGAAGTCTTAGGATTTTTAAGACAATCTCTTGCTTTTTCAGGCCTTACCCCTTTTGGCATTTGCAATGGTGCCTATATTTCTAAGCTAATAACCAGAAAAAATCCTTTTAAAAACAAAAACCTTTCAAGGCCGAGAGAGGATAATGACTCAAAGATTTCAACGGAACCCTTTATGGTTTAATCCACCAAAACTTTGAAATGTCCCCTGGAGGAAAAAGATGATGGTACCCCAATGCCCCTAAATGCCTTTCTTCCTTTGTAGCACCTTCTGTGTATCCTCCAATGTGTCCCTTGGTCCTCCATTCTTTGCTACTGCTTCCTCAGCCCTCTACATGAACACATAGGGCCTGATTTTTCCAAGGTGCTTGGCATCCAGAGTTCCCACTGCTTTTAACTGGAGGAATGGGAGCTCAGCATCTCTTCGGACCAGACTTGTAGGGCTTCACCATTCCTTTCTGCTATATTAGATCCCTTTGGAATCCTGAACCCAGGTATGGAACCAGCCATTCTGAAGACACAGCAGACACTGGAGAGAAGAACCTGGCATCTGATGCAAGGGAATTATATGATTCCAGTCCACAAGGGGGCAGCAGAGTGGGAGTTCCATACCTGCAGAGTATGCAGCTTAGCTCTGCTCAGCAGCTCAAAGGACAGAAATTAGCCCCAAAAAGTAAATGACGAGAATGAAGAGCCTCTGGTTTTCAGTACCTAGGGATGTGGCCAGTTCAGATCCAGTATTTATATGTGTCTTAGGGATCATTAGTGAGACAAGCTGAGTGTGGCAATATCTTTTATTGAACCAGTTTCTGTGTGAGCGTGTCTCCCTTCCCAACAGACTTTGGTCCAATAAATTACCTCACCACACCTTGTGTCTCTGCATCCCAGACCAGCAGCTCCAGTGCCACTGCTGGCAATTGGGAATAATCAGCCTTTCTTTTCACACAGTCTGGACCCATTTTCATTTCCAAAATCAGTATTAATCATAGCAATAATATTCAATCCAGGCTTTCCACATTTGTTGTGTTTGGATGAACTCCTCAACCACTGACTAAGTCACAGAGCTAGCTGCCCAGTGGGCAAGTCCCACTCTTCCTTTTTCAAGGGGTGGAAATGGAGGCAGAGTGAGGGTTACAGGAAGTCATTGGTAAAGAATAGGACCCAGGAGTCCTGCCTCATGGGACATGACTACACAGCAATGCAAGCCCAGGCTGTAACTAACCCCTCTTGAGGCAACATATCAATTGTGTTAGTTAACACAGGGCTCAAATCTAAGGTCCCAGGACCCTTCAGGGATGGAGGATCTGAGCCTGTGTTGAAGGGACCCTATTGCATTTCAGTGTGCACGTGGTCTTAGCTTGGCATGGGTCCCACCACTCCCCTGGATGTATCACAGGTGCTTGGAGCAACTTCCTTAGTCCTCCCTGTGCCAGCAATCCAAGGTGCAGTTCATTGCACTCTATTGCAGATGCAGCCACTCCAATCAGCCTTAACCACCGGGCTGCATGCATGTACTTGAGCCTGCAGGGTTTGCACTGGATACTGATCAGAAACTCCTTGCAAAGAGAGCTGCTTCCTGGTCATAAGAGCACAACCAGATTTTGGCACACATGGCACATATGTGCCTGCATGTTCAGGTCTGTGGAGGCTGGGGCAGGGAATGGAGAGCGGCCTATACAGCTAGTCTGCTGGGAGGCAGGGAGTGGCTGAGCTCAGCACAGCTGGGAAGAATGACCTGCAGGACTGGTCCCCATTCCACCCTCTGCTCCCCCACCCCGGCTGCATGTGCAGGGGTGCTGAGGCAGCATGCCTTATCATGGTGGTGGGTGGGAGCCAGGCCCCAAACTTTCACGCTGCTGTGCAGAGCTTGCCCAGTGCAGAGCAATGCTGGCAGGTGGGGGATAGCTCCTGGTTACCAGGATAAAGGGGTCATCCATCCCCTGGCTGGAAGCTTTTCTGCTGTCCTATCCTGCAGAGCAACCACAGTCTACCCCAGAGGTGGCCACATTTCAGTGGGCAGCTCAATGAGCGATACATAGAACAAAGGGAATAATATGCATATACATAAATAAAATAAATATGAATATACATGAGCTAGCTATACAGACAGATTGTAAAACAGTGTGTATATGATGGTAGCACTTAGTGGCCCCCACCTCAGATCAGAGCCTTATTGTGCTGCTGCTGCACATATAGATAAGGAGAGACCATCCCAGTCTCAAAGAACTCACCGTCTACAATAGACATGACAGGGAGAGGGTGAGCAAGGTGATGACACAAGAGGTCAGTGGCAAAGTCAGGAATGGAACCCAGGTCTCCCATTCTAACCCCTAGGCCAGGTGCTAATTGACTAGTTACATGTTGCAGCAAAGCTATACAATATACTGGATAGAACTGGTTGAAATGTGTGACCATAACATCCTCTGAATTCCCCCAAAAGCATGCCAGCCTCCCTATCAAAGGACTCACTGTAGCCAGTGGTGTGATGCCAGTTTACACCAGCTGAGCATATGGCCCTGTATATTTCATCAAATCGCTTACCAGGAGAAGCATGGACACATGAATGTCTTCCATGATCTTAAAGCAGGAGGACAGGCTGAGCAATGGAAAGGTACCGAGGAAAACTGGCCTTGCTAATTATTCATGAATCTAGGCAACAGGCTCACCAGATAATGGCACACCCCACTTGCTAGTTATGCAGCACGGCACCAGATCCTTAGTCATTACTGGCAGCCAATGAAAATTACCAGTAGAAATGCCAGTTAAAACATGGGTGAGATGATGGATAGAAGAAACTGATACACCAAAGGAGAAGGCAAAGGATGCTGGGAAGGATGAGCCAGCATCCCACACAAGCCTCTTGTGACTGCCCGGTTTTCAAAGGAGTCTGCCTTCCACAGAACTTTGCTGAATTATCCCCTCCCCTCCTGCCCACCTGGGAATGGGAGAATCGGTCTTCCACCAACCTGCCTCCTCTAGCAGCACCATGCCCCACTCCCCGGCCTTCTCCACTGCTGGGCTGGGTGAAAATGGCATCTCTTCTCTCAGGCAATAACAGGCCCTCCCCATGCCCTTGTATGCAAGCTCCATACGCAGGAGGCAGCTGAGAACAGCTGCTGCAGGTCCAGGTTTTCACACAGCGAACAATGGGGGTTTGGGGGCCTAGCAAACAGGTGAAAGGAGCTGTGGGCATGACTCATCCAGGAGAGACAAAGATCCAGGAGACAAGAACTCACAAAGGGGAGCAGGGCCGAGTTATTTTTATACCTTCTAACAACAAGCAGTCCTGGCACCAGCTGCTAAGTGCTAGACGCTCAGAAGGACACCTACCAGACACCAGGGGTTGTTGTGTCTGTTGTGCCAGCTACAGTTTAACCAGGGGGAAGGGAGATGACTGTGCGTGCTATGCTGTCCCATTTCCACAGAAATTGTAGATGGCTTTAATGTCAGTTGTAGAGGAGGAGCTGGATGGTTTGTGAGATCCAGACCCTTTCGCCTTGCCTGTGCAGAGCCCATCATTGGATCGGGCCAACCCTCCCACACTGTTCAGGAGCATCTGTGGACTCCTAGCAGACAGTCCAGGTCTCACAACCACTAGTGCCAGTGGCAACTGCCAGCCGACTTGCTAGACCAGGAATGGTGGGTGGAGCCCACCAAAGCAATGGAAAGAGGAGCACAGAACCCAAGCAAGCATGGGAGAAGGGGGCTGAACAAACAGGAACAAGGGGCAGATCAGAGGGAGTTAACTTAAAGGAGCTGTAAAAGTTAAGCTCTTCAGCAGGTCTAGTAGGATCAGAACCTGACCCCTACTGACAGTCTGGACAGCTGAGATCCTCTAGCAATCAATTGTGCAGGCTTGTTCCCAACCTCAGCTTCCTTGCCTACCTTGCCATAGCCGCTGGCTGCCTCCTCCTCCTCAGGGTATTTACCCTCCCAAGCCCCGTGAGCTGGGGCAGGGCTCTCAGGCACAGAGAGACTTTGGATAGATTTATGTGTCAAAAACAATCCCATGGCAGCAAGTCTCACCACTGGGCTGGGTCTCCTGCCTTGGGCTCGCCAGGCTCTGAACAGCAGCGTAAAGCTCTGAAACCCAGTGAGGGAAGTGGGGCTCGGAGCCCTGGCAGGAGCAGCCACACTGCGACCTTTACCCTGGTATGCAAGCCCCATGAACCCAAGTCCTTTGTCCCAAGTTCTGTGACACACTGTCATGGGGATTCTGGGCTGTGTAGACCTTTGCTAAATGACTTGCCCAGGGCGACAGAGGGAGGCTACAGACATCAGAGAAGAGATCCCTGCTCTCCTACATCCCCTAACCACAGACCCAGCCTTCCTCCCACTTGACTTTTGATCCTACACTTTCCCATCATTACTGTCACTGGTCCCTTCCCCCTGCCCCACAATGGAAGTGCCAGTGTTGAAAGTGGCCAGGCAGCTGTAGATGAGTTTGGAGGAGACTGCACAGTCCCATCTACAACCTGCCTTGTTCACGCTGTTGATCTAGGGCCACCATGTTCATGTTTTGTACCAAAGACTACATGAAGTGTACGAGCACTTCGCTCTTCCATAGTGCTGTTCATCAGCTGATCTCAACACACTTTACCTTGGAGATCAATATCACGGCAGGCTTAACTTGGGCCAGCGCAGGAACGCTCATTGGTGACTGTTGCCATCGTAGACCAGTCGATAAACCTGTAGCTACACTTTTGAAAGTGTGCTCTCTCCATTAAGGTGAACGAGGGATGGGGGGATGTCTACACAGCAGTGTAAGTGTGAGCTGAGGACTAGTGGGACACGAGCCAGCGGGCCCATGTCAGGAATTTAAGCACTGAGGCTACATCTAGATTGCAGGCTTCTTTCAGAAGAAGCTTTTCCTAGACACATGCGGGGGGGGAGGGAGGGACGTGACACTAAGGAGGCTGGAATCATGGACAGACACACAGCAGCGCTGCACCTGACACACGGGCATGCTGGCACTCTCAGGGCGGCATCCACTCCCAGGCAAGTGTGACAAGGCAGAGGATGCTGAGCCCCTGCCAGGGGAGCCTGCGGGGATGGGTGGTAGCGGAGGGGAACCCAGTAGCACCCGCCCCGGCAAGTGGTGTCTTCCACTCACACACACCTCCCCCAACACCCTCCTCCAGTGGGCAGGGATAGAAGTCCTCTCCCTGTGGGACGCTGACACTGCCAGAATCATCATGTGCGTGGCTCAGAGGGAAGCCAAGCTGCCCCTTCGCCCCCCCTTCCCATGCCTGCTTATTCCTGGGGCGTAAGGGTAGTGAAGCTCCCCCTGGGACATCTGTGCCCCTGCCAGAAAGTGCCCACTCTCCAGGCCTCAGGTGGCCTTGCAAGAAGCACATCACCTTCGTCTGACCCGAGACCATTTGGTGTCAGCTCAGTGATGAGGACTAGGCTTCATGCACAGTGTCTCCTGGGATTACTGGCTTTTTTGTTCTTTGCAGCTGGACCAGCTGTGAGTAGGGCTCAAGCCACATCTCCTACACCAGTCTCCCAGCTCCGCGAGACCCTGCATGTACCGCCAACCCCATGAGGCCCTCAAGTGGGAACTTCTAGCCTGCCTCCGTTCCCTACAGAAGTTTCTGGAGCAGCAGGACCAGAGGCTGGATGTGGACCTGGAGGAGAGCTGTGCTGACTGAGAGCTGCACTGGACCACATGGCAGGAGCTGTCCCAGGAGGCACGTAGCATATGCACTGCATACAGCGCCACCACCCATCACTTGGTCACCATGACTGAGTGGCCCAGGAGGTGCCCCCCACATCCGCTCCTTTCCAGGTACCCCCTGCACTCGGTCCTGCTCCTGCCAAGGTCCAGCCGGGTGAGGAGACCATGGAACCTCCCTTTGGGACTGCCGAAGGCACCTTCCACAGCAATCCAGGCCTTGCTGAGCCTGCCATTGAAACATTCCTTGCTTTGGTCAAAGTGTCCCGTGTAGGGCTTCATGAGCCAGAGGAGCAGAGGGTAGGCTGACGGTGCAGTTGAGGAAAAAAGTGCTGCTGTGCATCTTCTGGTAGAGGCTGGAGTTGTGGAATATGCGGGAGTTGTGCACCTTCACCAGCCACCCAACGTTAATATTCATGAAGCGGCCTCAGTGGTCCATGAACACCGGTGTTGTGCTTAAAAGAAGCACCCGGGATCTTTTTCAGGGAGATAAGGCAACACGCCACATTTATTGAACATTCGTAGATCAATCAGTATTTATCATATGCATAGGAGACATTACACTCATGCACTCTTTCACACACACAAGCACACTCCGTCTTCTTGTTACCAAAAGTTGCTCCCCCTAACTGCACTGGCCAGTTGAGTTAGATGGGGGAGGGGTGGAGCCAGGCTTCTGCCGATCCGGATCGATGCTCCCATGTTGACAAGACGAAAACCCAGGGTCCCTCTGCAAGATGCCTCATATTGATCCCTCTCATATAGCCAATTAGTCATCACCTTGCCTTTCCTAATGCTGCTTCAAAGAGAGTTCTTCCGAGGACAGGCACTTGCTGCTTGACTCTCAAGGTGTCTGTCTGTCCAGTCTTCTTAATGAGCTCACTTTACAGGTATTGTCTTGGATCTGGCTCCCAGACCTTCTCCACCCTTGCAACTGCTGCTGGAGGTGCTCACCTTTCATTCTCCATTCACGCCTTATTCATTTCAACAGGGCAATCAAGGAAAGGGGAGAGAGCTCAAAAGACATTTTCTCTTACAATATCTATATATATAAAAAGGAAAGTTTCTCTTAATACAAAGTTATAGGAGAAATGTTCCAGAGATTCTATAAGAACACTTAACAAAGATATATCTAAAAGGATAAGATCTTAATGCAAAGTTATATGAGAATGATAATATTACATGGATTTATCCACACTGGTAGGACCATGGAAACATATCCCTTCCAGTTGAAATAATCAGAGGTGCAGTGGCTGGGGGCCCAGATGGGGATGTGGGTGCCATCAGTGACCTCCCCCCGCTCACAGTTGGGGAAGCCCATGGTAGCAAAGCCAGTGATGTTGGGGTCCATGGAGGATGAGCTTGTGCAGCAGGATAGCATTGCTGGCCCTCACCACCTGTAGAAGGAGACAAACAGGAAATCACAGGGTTGCCAGAGCCCTTAGGAAGTCATGGAGTCCAACTCCACTTCCCACACACCAGGCCCAACCTCAGCTTACCCCATCCCTCAGCAGGGCTTTGTGAAGGCAGGATGACAAATCTTCTGGGAAGGGCGCTTCCACCTGCCCTCCCTTCCCTAGGGAGCCCCATTCCAGCAATTCACCACCCTCCTGGGACAATAACATGAAAGAGTCAAACCTGCATGAGTATGGCCCTGATGGTTGATCTCCCCATGCTGAACTGGTTCCTGAAGGAGCGGTAGTTGTCCGGCGTGGCGAGCTTACACAGTGCGATGGTGACACACTTCTGGAGGGGGATGGTGGGTCGCTTGTGGGAGTCCCATGGTCAGAGGGCAGGGGCTAGCTTTTGTACAGTTCTAGGAAGGTGGCCTTCTGCATGTGGAAGTTCTGCCACTGCTAGTTATCACACTGCTCCATGGCGATGGGATCCCACCAGTCGGAACTGGTGTCCAGTTGCCAGAAGTGGTGGTGCACAGTGCAGGGGAGAGCAGGCCGGACTGTGCTGCATGAGCAGCATGTGGAAAGAGGAGAGGAGGTGCCCTCCAGCAAGTGGTGGGTCTGGTCCCTGCAGAACTGCAAGGGCACCCAGGAGGTTTGGCAGGAAGTCCAGGAGTTGGCAACTGCTTTCCAGCAGGTCTGGCTCCATGGCTGGAGTGCTGTGGCATCCTCAAGGGCAACCAGAGCATGCAGAGGGAAGAGTCTGCTGTCTCTCAAGGAGGAAGGAAAAAGTGAAGAGCCTGAGACACAGCTGTACACGGGGTCCCTTTAAGCACGAGCCTCAGGCAGCAGCTCCAGGAAGTGACTGCTATCCAGATGCCCTGCCTGGAGTACTTCCTGAAAAAAATGTGGAAGAACAGCTCTTGCACAAGAGGGGGGTTTTTTTTGCACAAAAAGGAACTGTGTAGATGGCTCCTTTTTGCACAAAAGCTTCTTGCACAAAAAGCGGCCGCTAATTAATTATGCAAATGAGGCTCGGTGAGGTTCCACACTTAGTCTCATTTGCATATTTATTGCACAAAACCAGCACAGCATAGACATAGCCTAGGTGTGTGGGTAACTGATGCTCTATTTCAAAATAGCTCAGCACTATTTTGATGGGCATTTGTTATGTGGATACGCTATTTTGAAATAAGCTATTTTGGAATGTTTATTATGAAATAACTTATTTCAGAATAAGCACGTCGTGTAGACATACCCATAGAGACCTGCTTGTGAAAGTGTTTTAATGTCTGAGTTCATGAGTAATATTTAAAACACAGCCATATTAACAACAGTCTCATATTCTACCCCCCACCACACACACAGACATCTACCTGTCACCATGCACCAGACCCCCCAGACTCCCACTGATCATGTTGCACACCAACACACACCCTCTAATCATGGTGAATACAAACCTTTTCTCTTGCATCATACAGACACATGTAGACAATCGTCTAACCATATTTGTAAATGCCGATTCGGAGAAACACAGCACAAGTATTCAAGTTGCGCTGGGGGAGGTCTACTTTGGATACTAGGAAAAACTATTTCCCTAGGAGGGTGGTGAAGCACTGGAATGGGTTTCTTAGGGAGGTGATAGAATCTCCATACCTAGAGGTTTGTAAGTTCCAGCTTGACAAAGCCCTGGCTGGGATGATGTAGTTGGGGTTGGTCCTGCTTTGGGTAGGGGGCTGGACTTGATGACCTCCTGAGATCTCTTCCAACCCTAGGATTCTATGATTCTATGATATAGATAGTCATGTCCATTTGCTATACATGTGCATATATATGCTCTCCCTCTAACCATGTACACAAAAAAATACACAGAAAAACTCTGAACACACGCATGTGAAACCGTGAGATCATGCACACTTACTGACACACTCAACCATACACACAGTGAAACATTCTAAGCACACACACACATCCTCTGATCACATACACTTAGTGGCACATCTTTTGTGTACACAAACACTAACCGTGGGATGGTGGATGGACCTTCCCCTGCTTCAGGGAGTGTATTCCCACAGCTCTGCCCCTTCCGCATGAGGCCCGCCCCCATGGACAGAGTCCTGAGTGCCCTCGCTCCACAGCCAGAGAAGACCTGGGCCAGCTGGAACCTTGAGTTCCCCCACTGTCAGAGGAGCCCCGAGCCGGCCCCAGCAAGCCACCAGACCCACGTGCCAGCCCAAGTAGCCAGCCCGGAGCCAGAGCAAACCCAGCCCAGTATCCCATGGCAGTGGCTGCAGCCAGTGAAGGCAGAACCTTCTCTGGTCTATTATACCTGCCGCCCATGATACTATCTATGCACACAAACATTTGCACACAGAGAGAGGTGGTCTTGACAACCAGCCAGCTCCCTTTCCCTCTCTGACACGCACACACACTGACTCACCTGTAAAGACTCTACCCCTGCACACAGTTGTATTCTAAACACTCAGGCACACACATACAGAGCCTCTCTGACCATGCATGGAGCCCCAACCCCACTCCAGGTTTGGCTCACTTCAGTTAAGCTGCAATGTGACCACTCCTAGCCTATTTAAGCACAGGTCACATCTCCAGGAGCTGTCAAGGTACTGCCAGGAGTGGTCTGTTTTCTAGGCATCCTGCCTGTATTGGGCAGGATTCCTGGGACAGGGAGCACACTCCCTACCAGATATTGGGGCTGGTGAGCACATCAGAGCAGTGTGCATGCTCACTGGCTGTGGGACCAACCCAGCCTCTCTTGCAGCCTTGGAATTCTACCTGGTGCTTTGGTTAGTTGTGGCTCCTATGCACCTGGGCTGTTGTACCAGGCTAGGACAGTCGATGGCACAGCTGCTGGAGTAGACTCTTTCTGCTTGATTACTCCCACTGGCCATAGACCTCTTGGATCTGATCTTGAAAAGTATGAGGTCACTTGACTCCACGGAACTCAGGGGGCCAAAGCCTGAATCCTTTATTGCATCCTGATGCTGATCAGTGTTTGCTGAGCAGGGACTAAGTGAGGTCCTGTTTTGGACAGGGGACTGGACTCAATCACCTCCTGACCATCCTCCAGCCCTAGGATTCTATGATTCTATGAGGCCTTTGGGATTTGGTCACTTAGTATTTGAGGACTGTCAGAATTCGGTGTGTTTGGGTTCAAGGGGAGGATTTGTTTGAAGCACTGGCTGCTTTATAATTCACTGGTACTTTCCTCCACTTTCCCTTCAACTCATCTGAGGAAGTGGGTTTTGCTCACGAAAGCTCAAGATAATATACATTTTTGTTAGTCTCTAAAGCGCCACAGGACTACTCCTTCCCTTCTTCAGTTTTTCTCAGTAACTGGATTCCCCCATATCTCTATCATATTTCATATTTTAATCATGCCTTCCCCAGCACACTTTTCTAATTTGGCTCATCTCTAGTTTGCTGGTTCCTCTCACCTGTGGTCTAGTTTCATCCTTATCTTTCTGCTCCCTCCACTGTTTCCTTCATTTCCCCATCTGGTTAGAGCCATACACTCAGATCATCAGTTGGTGTACATTTGGGTCGGTCTGCTGAAGACATTGAAGTTCAGTGGAACTAGGCCTATTTACAACAGTTAAAGTCCTGGTCTATACCCCACAGTTTACTTTTGCAGCTCAAAGACCTTTTGTATGTTTATCCTTTGAGCCACCAGTTAGCCAAAATCCAGGGCCTATGGAGGAGAAGTAAATGATGAGTCATTTATTTCTTTGATACAATCCTGTTTATTTAGAGAAAGTACAAATTTCTGTTTCCTGGAACACTAGAGAACTCAGAAAACAGCTGATTGTTTCTTTGATCACAGTTCCAGGCCTCTTTTAGCCAGCACTCCACCCTAAATCTCTTTCCATTAGTTTTTTCTCACTGTCACACTGCTAGTGGTTCTGTGGCTACACCTGATACTTCCTTGATGCCCCTTCTCTGTCTCCTGCTGTAACGCCCCTCTGTTACTCACTGCCTGCTAAGGACTGTGGTACCAGCCATAGCAATGTGTTGCACAAGGCATCCTGTAGTGAAATCCCCAGATCTGACTCTTTATTGACAAACAAGCTTGCACGAAACAATGCTCTCTGCTCACATGGGCTTACATTTTGGGTGGATACGTCTATTGTTTCAGCTGCCTGTTTCCATGAAGGAGCTTAATGGCTTTTTGCAACTATCATAAAGGAAGGGCAGTGGTTAAATCCAGCCCATAACAACACCATCTCCATCTGTTGTGCATACTCACACTGTGTGGCTTGGTGCATGGATCCTGCAGATACTCTAAAGCTATGTCTACACTGCTCCCTCTTGTGCAAAAAAATATGCAAATGAGATGAAACATGGAATATTGCCATGCCTCATTTGCATAATTAATGAGGCTCCATTTTTGTGCAAAAACTCTTTTTTTCAGGAAGAACAGCTCTTGCGCAAGAGGGGGTTTTTGTGCAAAAAGAAGTTGTGTAGATGGCTCCTTCTTGCGCAAAAGCCTCTTGCACAAAAATGGAGCCTCATTAATTATGCAAATGAGGTGCAACGATATTCCACACTTGGCCTCATTTGCATATATTTTTGCGCAAGAGAGGGCAGTGTAGACGTAGCCTAAATGTGTGTGATGAGGAGATAGAGTGAATCCACAGGTGTTGTGCTCCAGATGCAGTCTAGTTAACAATAGGGCTGTGTCTAGACTGGCCGCTTGAATTTGCGCAAGAACACTGACGATCTAATGTATGATCGTCAGTGTTCTTGCACAAATACAATGACTCTCCCGTTCGGGAAAAAGCCCTCTTGTGCAAATGCTTTTGCGCAAGAGGGCCAGTGTAGACAGCTGAGAACCGTTTTGCGCAAAAAAGCCCCGATGGCAAAAATGGTGATCGGGGCTTTCTTGCGCAAAACCGTGTCTAGAGTGGCACGGACGCTTTTCCACAAAAAGTGCTTTTGCACAAAAGCATCCGTGCCAATCTAGATGCTCTTTTCCGCAAATGCTTTTAACGGAAAAACTTTTCCATTAAAAGCATCTGCGGAAAATCATGCCAGTCTAGACGCAGCCTAGCAGTTTGCATGCTCTGATGTCCTCCACCCCAGGCCTGCTGGTGGGAGGAGGAGGGACAAAAGGGGCAGCTGTTCGGGGTCCAGTGATTCAAAAGGACCCAGGACTCCTGGCCACCAGTGGCTAGAGATCCAGATCCTTGAAATCACTGGTGGTGCATTCCAGGCAGCTTGGAGGGCTGGCATGGGGGGGCCCTGGCATGCTCTGGGTGGTGCTGTGGCTGCCCCACCTCACCTCTTCTGTCTGAGGGTCCCTCCCTTTCTGGAAACTTGGAGCTGCCCCTCCACCTCACCCAGGGGCCTGGCAAGTCTGTTGGCCTTTCTGTTCCACCCTCAAAGGTGCTACATTTTGGTGGGGCTGTGTGTATGTAACTGTGATGTAGATTTAGGGCTCAGTAAGGATGGCAGGCATTAAAGCTGCTGAGTGCACTACAGTGCACAAACTCTAGGCTCTATAGGATAATTTACCATTATTGTTTTATACTGTTCTTGTTAGTAGAGTCTCCCTGCATTAGTGCAAATAGAGAGAGGATGAATGGTCTTGTATTTAAGGCACTAGACTTGGAATACCTGGCATCCATATTTATTTCTGCCACAGACTTCCTATGTGACCCTGGCCATGCTGCTTAGCCTTTTTCTGTCATCATTTCCATCTGTAAAATGGGGATCATAGTATTTCCTTTGTCTTCCATGACTGTTTCAGTTGTAAGGTTTCCAAGGCAGGAACGTAAAACTGGAGTCTCCATCACTCACAGTCTTTATGTCAAGACTGAGTGTTTTCTAAACTAGATGGTGTAGCTCAAACAGAAGTTTGGGGCTTGATGAAAAGAATATAAAGTCAGATTTGCTGGCTTTGTTATACAGGAGGTCAGACTAGATGGCCTTCTGGACTTGAAATCTATGACATTCTTGTCATGTTTATTGTGCAGCGCCTAGCACAATGGAAGCCTCAATCTTCACTGGCACCTCGAGGCAGTAGTATAATACAAATAATAAACAGCCACAACAGATGTAGATTTCATGCTGTTAGCAGCTCTGACACTTTTCATGGGTGTCAGAACTCGGAAGTGAAAGATCACAGAAGGTGGCAGTCGAGGACAGACCTCTCAGAGCTGAATGACAGGAAAAGCAATCTACTATGTTTTTTCTCTTTGAACTATGCTGATTTCATTGGAGGGCCTACTTTGCCTTCAGGATGGGCTGCTGCACACTGTGCTAGAAGGCTTGACACACTTGGATTCAAGTTGCAGACAAATGGATTTGAGGGTGCTTGGCTCCTTGTTATTTCAAGCCCTAAAGTATTACTTTTTATTATTGCTGTGTTACAGTGCCACCTTGTGGACATATTCTGTAAATTCGGTTCACTGTGCTTAGAAGTTAGACAAAAACATAAGCACTCTCATTGGAAGGCTGCAGCAGAACACTACTTTCTTAGCATACAGCACAAGAACTCCAAAACAGAGCCAGTCAAGCATTCTGTGTTGTAAGAAAAAACAAAAAAACCCACCACCAACAAAAAAAAAACAGGCGACACTCACCTTTTTACCCTAGGCAAGCTGGCTGCAAACTAACTGTTGCTAGTGCTAAGCCAGATCATATGCTTCCCTGTAGAGCCTCTTGCCTACAAACAGCACTAGGAAACCCACTGAGAATTTAAAGTGATAGATCACACTTTTAACAGAGTTCTCAGTACACCACACTGTGTCAACAGGCAATGGAGTGGTAAGGCCAGCGATATGCACTGGGTGTGCCTACACCTCTGACTGGATGACAGGGGATGATGACTCTGTAAGTGCCCTGTTCTGTTCATTCCCTCTGAAACACTTGGCATTGGACACTGTTGGAAGGCAGGACCCTGGACCAGCTGGACCTTTGATCTGCCTCTGGGTGGCCGTTCTTATGTCTTTGTTGTGGGAAACATTGTGATCACTGTCTGTGGCTTTTCTGCAGGGTTTCCATGTGGGACTAGTGAGGCTGGGGATCTGAAACGAGCCATTCTCAGACATGGTGCCAAAGCCTCTGTGCACACTCTGAGGCGAGGCCAGAAAGGCCTGGCCAGAAAGACCTGGTGCGGCCTCTCTGAGGGCATAAGAACATAAGAATGGCCATACTGAGTCAGAGCAAAGGTCCATCCAGCCCAGTACCCTGTCTTCCAACAGTGGCCAATGCCAGGTGTCCCAGAGGGAGTGAATCGACAGGTAATGATCAAGCAATCTCTCTCCTGCCGTCCATCTGGATCCTCTGACAAACAGAGGCTAGGGACACCATTCCTTACCCATACTGGCTAATCGCCATTAATGGACTTAACCTCCATGAATTTATCTAGTTCTCTTTTAAACCCTGTTATAGTCTTCCCTTGTCTTGGAGTTCCACAGATTGACTGTGTGCTGTGTGAAGAAGAATTTCCTTTTATTTGTTTTAAACCTGCTGCCCATTAATTTCATATGGTAAACCCTAGTTCTTATATTATAGGATGCTGTCTGGAACACAAACAGATCCCTTTGGTTCACAGCCTGCTATTGTGACATTGCTGGGGCTCCTCAAGGTAGAATCTATCACAGGAAGCAGGTTAGCAGTGCCAGGAGTCAGATACTCAGAGGGGGCACCATTTGCAATGCATACCCCCAACTTTATACTAACTTACAGCCAATGCGCCCCAAGGCACGGTGTGTTCTCTCTCTTAATTAAGGGACAGAGCCTCAAAGATGCTTACATGACATCACCACCAGTGATTTCAATGGGCAGTAGGTGCCAAACTACCTTGGAGGCTATGGGCATAGTGCTCCATGTAGCTAGAGATATGGCAACATGCTGCATCTAAAGTAGGAGGGCCAAGTGCATTTGGTAGCGAGGGAGGGATTCCAAGGGTACTTATGGCACATGGGCCAGAATACACCGTCAGGATTCCCTCTGCCCCCAGGCCTGCCACTGAGGTCAGTAGGAGGCTTGTCCAGGCATGAAGGAGCCTGTGTGCAGCAGCTGTAGTCAAATGTATTCCCTCCTTCATTGTCACATCCAGAAAAGCTGCTCCCTTGTAGGCCCCCAATACTGCTGCCTGCTCTCTTCCTTCCTCAGGCTCCTGTCTCCTTTGATGAGGCTCAAAGAGCTTGACTTGTGTGGCCTAATCAAACGAAGGCTGAGAGGAGATAGGATTGCTGCCCATAAAGACATCCAAGGGAGGGACCAGCATTCCCTGTAAGCTGTGCACTTGGGTGGCCACACAGAAGATATTCCAAAGCCACCCAGCTGATTAGCAGAGTGCCCACAGCTCCCATAGCCAGCAGCGTGTATTTGTACTGGTGGGGCACAGCCGCACACACCGCGGTGCACAGAACAAATCACATTCTGTTCGTGGGTGGGAATGCCAGTGTGGACACAAGAACAAATGGAGATAAACTGGCCATCAACACATGTCGGCTCAAAATTAAGTGAGGCTTTCTATCTATCCGAGGAGTAACCTCGCCTCAGCAACTGACAATATCCCCAATAGCAGGTGATGGAGTGCTCTATGAGGAGGGCTCTGAGTTACTACAGGGAATTCTTTCCCAGGGGTCTGGCTGGTGGGTCTTGCCCACAAGCTCAGGGTCTAACTGATCAACATATTTGGCTTGGGGAAGAATTTTCTCCTGGCTCAGTTGGCAGAGACCCTGCGAGGGGGTTGCCTTCCTCTGCAGCCTGGGGCAAGGGTATCTTGCAAGTTTAAACTCATGTAGATGGGGAAGTCTCTGTAACTAGGAGTCTTTACATCATTTTTTGAGAACTTCAGCATGTCAGCCAGATGTTAGGAGTCTAGACAGGAGTGGGTGAGTGAGGTTCTGTAGAGCCCACAATGGTAGGTGAGACTAGATGAACATGATGGCCCCGTCTGACCTTACAGTCTACAAGCCTCTCTGTTTGTCTCCCTCTTCCTTTATCAGGATGAAGTCTCTTCTGTTTGCATGTCCATGCCTGCAGCACCTCCCTAGAGGCTTAGAGACTGCCTCACTCCTCATTCCTGTTCCAGCCACTCAACTTGCCAACAAAAACCTAATATTTTGTGTGGAATAAATGTTATGTACACCAAGGCATGTGTGAATGTGCACCACCATAGCAACACATGCTGCCCTCTTCTTGCTCTGGAACAAGTAGGCTGGGGCAGCATGCCTTCCTCTCTCTCTGTGCTCTGGGGCTGGGGAGATTGGGGCCATGCAGCACCCCACCTCCCTTTAATTCTGGAGGTGGGGCCTGGGCAGAAGAGGTGGAAGTGGGGGGTATGACTGGGGCTTGCCTCCCACAGCCCTACCTTCACCTACCACCGATACCTGTCACCCATTCCCAGCTTCTGACTAACAGAGGCTGGGACACTGTTCCTGCTCATGCAGGCTCATGCCAGCTGAGGTTCTGGTCCTTCTATGTATATCCTGCTAGCAAGTGAGGATTGCCCTCCTGACATTGGCTTCTAGTGGTTGGGTACCTAGTCACTATGCCACAATATAGGAGTCTGGAGAACCTGGTTCATGTGGAAGGCTACAGTTACACCAGCATAAAACTGAGTAACACAACAGGAAATTTGGCTACTGGGTTCTACTCACAGTTCTCCTCCTGACCCATTCACCGTGCCCCTCGGCCTTGTGCCTCAGTATACTCTCTTGTAAAATGGGGATAATGTCATTCACCCACCTAAGTGAAGAGACGGGTGCTGTCTAAAAGCACAGCATTAGCCAAATTAGGAGTAAGAACACAATTCATTTCTCAGGAATCCTGTAGGTTTCAGTTCATCATTAGAATGGCTCATTTACAATGATAGGTAACTCAGTTGTTAAAATCTTTAATGGTATAGGAAGGATAAATTCCATCACTTGGCTGAACAGAGAAAATATGCAGAGAAGTGACTGGGTTTTCATAAATCACTAGTGCATGGTGGTACAATCGAGTTAGGACTTAAAATTCAGGTCAGGAGATAGGTACTCTCATAATCCACCAAGGGAAGGTAATTTATTCTGTTTATATCTTTTTACTGCAAGCCCAAGGAGAAAAAACTCCACAATGATTTTGCATTTTAAATATTAGTTCAGAGCTGCAGCCTGCCTAGGACTTTATTTATTTATGTCTCTGGGAGGGGGGAAAGAAAAGAGGTGAGAATCTTCAGCTGTTTGGCAGCCAAGCTTCATGAGTGATCAATATAGTTTAACTGCCACATCTTACTAAGAATTACAGCTCTGTGCAAGGAAGGATAAATAAAATGATCAGATTCTGGGCTTTAAAGGATTGCACCTAGGCCAGCTGTCTTAGAAATGGCCTTGTTTTGGCAGAAGTGGCCACCTGCTTTGTAGGCCTTTCAAGTTAAGAGGGGAAAGTGTGAGGATGAATGAAAAGAGGTAAGTGGGGAGGTGTAAAGGTGGGATGGAGGGAGCAATAACTAGATAATAATGAAAAAGAATGAAAAAAATAGAAGAAAAGAAGGCAATTAGGCTATGTCTACACTGCAGGGAAAAGTCAGAAAAAGATATGCAAATTGCAATGTGCAATTTGCATATCTTTTTCTGCTTTTTTTTCCAAAAGAGGCTTTTCTAAAATTTACACAGGTCCAAATTTCAGAAAAAACTCCTCTTTTGGAACATCCCTTGTTCCTCTCACTGAGAGAAATACAAAGATGCCAAAAGAACACGTCTGCTTTTTTGGAAACTGTTCTGGAGAAGCTCAGCAGTCTAGACATAGCCTAAGAATGAAAGAACAAATGAACGAATGAATGAAAGAAAAAAGAAAGAAAGAAAAAAAGAAAGAAAGAAAGAAAACATGGGTGAGGTAAGAATGGAGGGGCAGAGTGAGGGACAGAAACCATAGAACTAATTGCTATAAACCTTTTCTAACATTGGTTTCCCAGGCGTGGAACCCATTTCGAGTCTCATTTGTGTTTTCACCCAAATTAGATTAAATGGATTGCATGCCAAAGCAAAACACTATGAAGCCTGCTACTGTCAGACGCCTGGTCCGAGCCCCAACCCTCCAGCCCCAGAATAGAGTGGATGGGAAATGGTGATCCTGGCTCTGTGTTGCAGCAATGAATGCTTCGGTTCTCTCTCCTTGATCAGAGAGCCTCTTTTTTGGTCAGGATGGGGGATCATGGAGAGTGTTTTGGGCCCCTCTAAGCCGGGGAGACTTTCCAGTGATTCCAATGGGCACTGGGGAAGTTGCTATTCTGGGGTTCCAGTGAGAAAGACAGCCCATCGCATAGCAGGTGAAGGCCCCAGTGAAGGGACTAAAGGACAAGAGAGGCCTAATGTGAAACGGCAGCATTGATGGCAAGCCCAGCATGGCCTAGCTGGGGCAGGTCACATTGCTTCCTGACATCCTCTCACCGTGAGCTGCAATACCGTAGATGTATTGTGCCCCGGCTAGGAGAGCGAGATGGAGGGTGAGGCTGGATTAGACCAACTGTGGTTGGTGAGAGATGCCGCTGGCCCAAGAAAAGATGTCACCCCCACCAGCTGGTTTCTGGATTCTCTCACAGGGGCCGGGGCTATAGAAGAACCCTTTAACAGCATGACTGTAAGAACCATACACCCTCAAAGGGTGGGCATGGGCGGAGCAGGGACAGTTCCATCAACACAAGGCCTGCTGCCTCAACTGCCCCATTATAACCTTCCCTGCCTGGCCCCTCTGCAAAGAGCACAGCACAACAGCCGCACTGTTCACTTGCTGAGGCTGCTTCCACCCATCCCGGCATGGAGCAGGAGCCACACTTTCTTCTGGCACTTGCCAGATGCCCCACAGCATGATGGTCTATCACCAGCCTTGGCTGTATTTTCCTCCCAGCTGAAAGGAGGCTCTGTGTCTTTGCTCCTGTCCCTTCCCCTTCCCCTTCTCCTTGACGGAATGAGCCCAGCTTGGGGGGATTAACAAGTGCTTCTTAACAAGGGCTTCTGTGATGTGATAACTGGCTCTGTGGGCATGGGGAAGGCGGTGGATGTGATATTGTGGCGGCGCGTCGGGGTCCCCCAACTCCTGCACCCCCGTATTGGCACAGACAGACTCCACCAGACAGTAGAATAGAGGGAGTTTATTGCTTCTCCAGGATACAGCACAGCACAGATGTCATCTGGTTACAGGAACTGGGCCTAGGATGCCTCAGCCCCCCTTGAGATGGGGGATGCTGGGCCCCTAAATTCCAGCTCCTCTGGGCCCTTGGCTGTCTCCTCCATGATCCCAGACAGAAACTAACTCACTCACTTCCAGCCCTGCCCTCAGCCAGGGCTCCAGCCCCTTCCTTCCCATTGTTCCGCTCCATGGGAGATACCTGTCTGAGTTTCGAAGCCCCCTTGCATAATGACTCATCCCCTGCCCTGCTGGGCCGTGCTGCAGCCAGCAGCCAGTGGGGGTCACCCACAGCCCACTGCCCAGCATAGCAACCAGCAAGGTACCCCCACTACGTCACAGATATACCTAGACTTTAGCAAAGCTTTTGATACAGTCTCCCACAGTGTTCTTGCCAGCAAGTTAAGGAAGTATGAATTGGTTAAATGGACTGTAAGATGGCTGGAAAGCTGGCTAGCTAGACTGTCGGGCCCAATAGGTAGTGATCAATGGTTCGATGTCTCATTGGCAGTTGGCTTCAAGTGGAGTGCCCCAAGGATCGGTTCTAGGGCTGGTTTTGTTCAAAATCTTTATTAATGACCTGGCTGAGGGGATGGATTGCACCCTCAGCAAGTTTGCAGAGGACACTAAGCTAGGGGGAGAGGTAGATATGCTGCAGGGTAGGAATAGGGTCCAGAGTGACCTAGACAAATTGGAGGATTGGGCCAAAAGAAATCTGATGAGGTTCAACAAGAATACAAGAATCCCAAGGACTGCTCCAGGCTGGGGACCAACTGGCTAAATAGAAGTTCAGTAGAAAAGGACCTGGGGATTACAGTGGATGAGAAGCTGGATATGAGTCAACAGGGTGCCCTTGTAGCCAAGAAGGCTAATGACATATTAGGGTGCATTAGGAGGAGCATTTCCAGCAGATCAAGAGAAGTGATTGTTCCCCTTTATTTGGCACTGCTGAGGCCACATATGGAGTATTGCATCCAGTTCTAGGCCCCCCCACTACAGAAAGAATGTGGACGCATTGGAGATGGTCCAGTGGAGGGCAACCAAAATGATTAGGGGGTTGGAGCACATGACTTCTGAGGAGAGGCTGAGGGATTTGGGCTTAGTTAGTCTGCAGCAGAGAAGAATGAGAGGGGATTTGATAGCAGCCTTCAACTTCCTGAAGGGAGGTTCCAAGAGGATGGAGAGAGGCTGTTCTCAGTAGTGACGGAACAAGGAGCAATGGTCTCAAGTTACAGTGGGGGAAATCTAGGCTGGATATCAGGAAAAATTATTTCCCTAGGGGTACGTCTAAACTGCAAGCTTCTTTCGAAAGAAGCTTTTTTGGAAGAGATCTTCTGAAAAAACTTCTTCCAAAAGAGAGCATCCACATTTCAAAAGCACATCAAAAAAGCAATCTGCTTTTTCAAAAGATAGCATCCACACTCATTGGACACTCTCTCACATGTAAGCTGTGATTACTATGGATGGAGTGGCCACCAGGGCACCTGTGCTTTTTCCTGGAGGCCTCTTCTTTTGAAAAAACTCCCTCTTCTGCACCCACCCACACCTTTTCCCGAAAGAGCTCTTTTGGGAAAGGCATTCTTCCTCACAGAATGAGGTTTACTAATGTTGGAAAAACGCTGTGTTCTTTCGATTTTTTCCCCGAAAGAATACAATAGCAGTATGGATGTAAGTGAAGTTTTTTTTGGAAAAATGGCAATTTTTCTAAAAAAAACCCTGCAATCTAGATGCATCCTAGGAGGATGGTGAATCACCAGAATGGGTTACCTAGGGAGGTGGTGGAATCTCCATCCCTAGAGGTTTTTAAGTCCCGGTTTGAAAAAGCCCTGGCTGGGATGATTTAGTTGGGGTGATCCTGCTTTGGGTTGGGGGGTTGGACTCGATGACTCCTGAGGTCTCTTTCAGACCTAGGATTCTATGATTCTAACAAAGAACTGTGAGAAAGATTTAGCAGCACCACCAAGCTAAGTGCTAGGTTTGGGGCTTTCACCTGTTGTTTCCAGATAATACCCCAACATCTTGGGTTTCAGAGGCTCACACTTCCAGCCTTTGGAAAGAGCACCAGCCTTTCTGATACCTCTGCACTGCTCTGATGCACACACCTAGGACACACAGGGACCATTAGTTTGAAATCAACATGTGTCCCACAGCCCTCATTCTCCCCGAGTAAGCATTGCCCAGTGCCCATGGAAAGCACTTTCTTCTTAGCAGAGAGAGGCCTTGTTTGCATTAGAGTGATTAAAAAAACCCCAGGGCCATTATTTCCATCATCGTAAAATGCTGTTGAAAATAAAACAGGTGCGTGTCTCTGGTTGTGTGTCTAGTTGTGCATCTGGGTCAGTCTCGTTTGTACATGTGTGTGAAGAAATTGTGTGTATAAAACAGAAATAAATTGACTCACATCCTTCAGCTATTCATGCTGAGAAACTGAGCTCTCTTTTGCACACACACACACAGACACACAGACACAAGGAAACCATTCACGGTAGACATTTTTATTTTAACAAAAATGATTACCGAGCTAGTTAGAGTGATAGAGCTAATCTGTTAGCTTCCGTGCTAAACAGTTACAGAATCTCATAGCTATTATTCCACTGATTCTGCCATTGATGGGTATGTGGTAATGGGTAAAATTCAGCCCTCTCTGAACTGGCTTTCTTCTCTAGGGCTGCTACTACATGAGCAGGGAGAAATGTGGCTGCCTAATTACAACTGTGTCACTCCATCTCTTCTCTTGGGCTATTGTGACAAGTGCTGTGTTCACTTGGTAAACCATTCCTATAGAACTCCAATTTCTGGGTAGGGTTGAAGATTTGTTTGAGGGGGGGGGGGGGAGTTCTTCAGAGAAGATGAAAAGCTAATCAAAACATCTATTATCACTCTTTGCCTGTGTTGTGTACGCATTGACCTCAAGCTAATATGAACCTCAGAAGGCAAAAACAAACTGAAAGCAGCTCCTCCCTTGAATCTCACAGGGCGTGATCCAAAGTCCATGAATGTCTTTCTTTCCTTTGACTTGGATGAGCTTTGGATCAGGCCTACCACCATGGCAGTTTGAAGGACACATGGCAAATTCTCTGAGAGAAGTTGATTTGGCATTCCAGCCTGCAGCTGGCCATACTCACTGACTCCCAAGGCTTTTAATGGGCCTCCGGAAAGTGGGTGCTTCCATGAGTAAGGACTACTCAGGAGTCAGGATTGCAGGGTGAACCCCCTGACATTATATACAGCTCTTCTAGAATGCTGAAGGTGGAATATAATAACACTAATTAATAATTAATATCTCTGACCCTAGGCAGTGCATCTAAATTCTAAAATATATTATAAAGATTAACGATCTCAGCACTATATTACAGTTGCACTGTCTAGTGCCAGAGTTTCTCCAACAATATAAAGAAGGTCTTATTAAAAGAAGATAAAGCCATCATGGCAGCATTTTTTAAAACACAGTTGCTCTTTTCCTTTTCTATAAAAAAAGGGACCAGGTGAATGAGGGTTAGTTAACTAACAATTTTTTATTCACATCCAACAACACCAGCTAGTCAGCTGCAAGAGGCAGTGGGGGAAAGGAAATCCACAATGCTTTTGAAAAACAATTTCTTTTCTTCTTAAAAACTATTCTTCCTTTCTTTCCTATTCACTCCTCTCCCACCCCCACCTAAAAATATAAAAATGGTGGAACATTAGTTGACTAAAGTACAATAAATAACTGGTAAACACAAAAACATACTTTATTTGTTTCTTCTTTATACAAAATAAAGAAACTAGAAGCAAAAACTATAATACATCCTTCAAACTGTGTAGCCTCCCTCCAACAAACTTTTGGGTTTGACTTGATGTTTGCCAGAGACATTCAGACTTGAATCGCTTTTACATTGGTAGTTTTAGTTGTATTTCTGCCCGGTGAAAAAAACAAAACAAACCCCAATAAAGTCTCCCCAAACATTAAAGTCCTGGAGCCCTGAAAAGCTGAGCCAGAATTTACCACTGGGGGGCGCCCTATCGTCAGTGGAAGTTTTCTTTCCCAAGACACACCAATTCCCTTCCCACCGCCACCATCACAAAACAAATCTATTTTTAAAAAAGTGGATTATAAGGACTTTTCCACTTTCTCCGATTAAGATTAAAAAGATGCAATTCTGGATGGAGCAAAGGAAAAAAGAAAAAAAACGCCCTCCCCCAGAAAAATATGAAGTTTAGTCATTCTAGGCAGATCTGTGATCCAGTCCAGTTCAGCTTTGGTCCAAGAGATGCTACTTCAGATACTTGTAGAGGTTCTTCAGCACCGGCCCAGGGCAGCCATGCCTGCTTACACGTGGCTAGGGAGAAAGACACTGAGGCTGGGAGCCCCAGTGGTCTAGGGGCGAGGGCGCTGGTAGGAACTCCGGAGAATTTTGGCGTCAGTGTCAGGAAGCCGGTCGTGGTTCCTGGTGTCTTAGCCGGTGCTGGGAGGAAGCCGGATCTGCCCGGGGCAGAGGTAGCCAGGTATCCCCAGGGCTCACACCTCCGCTGGCTGGGTCAGCCCTACCACACCGCTGCCTCGTTCAGCTCCTGGTTTGGATGCGAGAGGGGCCCGCTGTAGCCGCTGTTGCTGGACAAGGAGAAAGGCGGGCTGGGGCCGCCGCTGAAGACCTCGCCGGGGATGGGGTGTAGCGAGCCGGGCAGCCCCGGCTCGGGGCTCGGGGTGTCGGGGTGCGAGATCATATCCGTGTACCTTTGGTTTTCGGAGGCGTGGTGTCCGGGGAGCGGGGGCTCCAGGGGCCCCAAGGGCGTGGAGCCGGGCCCTGAGGTCGGAAGGTAGCTGGAGTCTGCGGGGGACTGGGCTTGCGAGGGTGGCCCGTGGGGGAAAAAATCGTAGTTCCCGCCTGGCCCGTAGTAGTCTCCTTGGTAATCTAGAGTTGGGGAGAGAGAAGAAGATGAGGCAGGGGCCGTACGCCAGCAGCTCAGGGTGCACTGGGACTGCCCTGAGCCGGAGAACCTGGAGCTAGCGGGCCCCGGCCAGGCCGGCCTCCTACGCCTAAGACCATACAACCCCCGAGGGACAGGCGGGGGTTGTACCCGCCGTTGCACCTAGTGTCGTGCGCCCCTGCTGTCCAACGCCCCCACTAACCCGTAACACAGCCCCTCGGCAGGCAGTGCGCGCACAGCATTGCACCTGCTCAGGGATCTTGGCCTGACGCTTTTGCTCCAGGGAAGAGGGTCCGGTAAACCTCATCCTAGGAGGCATACCTGGGAGATGACAAACGCCTTTGATATCGACCGTGGAGCGTCCAGACTACTGCGCTGAGCCGACAAACCGCTGATCGGCTCAGCTCAGTAGCCATTTAAATTTAAATAAAGCGGCGATTATTTAACTCGCCGCTTCATTTTCTATGCCGGGTAGCCTAATCTACATGCCTCTGTCGCCAGAGGCATGTAGTCTAGACGTACCCAGATAGAGCTGCGTGGCCCACATTTATTTTCCGGCTGCTTCTTTTACTGCCCCCTTCCTCCAAGTGTCAAAATGAAGCCGCCCGAATGACCCGGATAAAACCAGGAGGGAATCAGACGCGTTACTCCACGATTAGACACATAGATTGCCCAACGGGCCTGCAGAGTCAGGGTAAGAACCCGGCTCACTGTCAGCGTTAGTAGAGACTTTTCGCTGACACCTACGCGTTGCTTCGGGAGCCCTCTAGCTGCAGAGAACCCCCTACTCTCCCGTCCATCGGGTGCAAAATAAGAGAATCAAGAGATTCATAACTGGGCACTAATGACTTTAACCGTGAACAACACCAGCCTCGTCCACTAAGCAGGTAACTACCCTCAGCGGGGATTCGTTCTAAGGAAAGAAAACTATAAAAACCCCTCTCACAAATAGCTTCCCAGCAGGAAGCAGACAGAGGCTAGGGTTATAATGGTAAAAGGTTTTGTTTAGAATATGCAGGAGCGGATGGAAAATAGGGCGTTTAATTCGATGACCTCCCCTCCCCCATGAATAATCAACAACTACGCGGTAATCTTGACAAGCAAACACCCCCAAACACCTCCCCACCCACCCAACTGCATTGCGGTGGGGAATCTCCAAAATAGTAGAAGTATCTGGAAAGCCGCGAAATAATTAGAAACCGCGGGGGAGGGGGGGCGGGGCGGACGCTCTCCCTTTCCTTCCTAACTTAGGGGGAAAAACCCAACAGTCAACATAATTTTAATTGACCAAACATTTAAAAAAGAACTAGACAAGGTCCCTATAAAAATCCGCACGCGCAACCCGAGGGAGCGCGCACTCTCTCTTTCCAGGAGGATTTGAGGGGGGCGAGACAGATGTATGGAAAATGTCTTATGGAGCTGGCACGGAAGGAAAGAAAACGAGGATTTTCCCCCTTCAGCAATGGTAGGTTTGCAAGTGAGGGGTCATTTTGCTAAGCCCTAGGCTGGCCGGCTCACTCAGCAACCAAGCAGTCTGGCGACACCCAGCCAGGACTAGAGCCAACTTTCACCCCCACCCTCCATCCCACACTGCCTTCAGTGGCGGGCCATGACCGCCCCCAAACCCCACTAAGCGCAGCTAGGGAGCGATTGGCCCCCGCGACCCTACACCTGTCGTGAAGGGGCCGAATTTCGAGGGGCCACATGCGGGAGGGAGAAGGACCCGACAAGGGGGAGAAAACAAATAGCAAACACACGGGGGCCCGGCCTCTGTGATAGTGACCTTCCATATGCTCCAGGAGCTTGGAGGTAATTGGAACAAATGCCGTCTGAAAGAGGTACAAAAGGGTGCAGCTGGAGCTTTGTTCCTGGGAACACAAGCGGGGGAGCGGCGGGATTGAATGGGCGCAGGGCTTCTGTTCAAGCAGACAGCTTCATCACAATGTGTCTTTCTTACTTGCGGCAGGGGTGCAAACTTGGCCAAGGACCGGACGGAATCTCTAACAGGGGGATTAGAGGGGATCTCGACAAACTGAGCTCGCATTCAGGGCGAGGGAGGGAGGGTGTGTGCGGGGATGGAGGGTGGGGGGAAACCCTTCAAACAGATGCCACAGGAAGGATGGCAAAGTCATGGCAACCACCCCTCACCTTCCCCTCCTACCCGCTGCCTTGCCCATCTCTCCTCCGTGTATGCGAGAAGGACCAGTGACTGGGATCTCGGGGCCCATGACCGGGGGGGGGGGATACAGGGAAAGAGCTGGCGGGCTGGAAAGAAAGGGAAAGGGACCCAGCAGTGGAAAGGAAGAGGAAGAGGAAGAGGAAAAGAAAGAACTTTGGGATTATGTCGCGTTCCAAGCCTGCAGTCCAGCAAAATTCCATTACAACCTAGGGGCTGCGGCTGCCCTGCTCCCAGCTCTAGTCGCAGGAGCAGCTGCAGTGAAATACCAACATCCCCGGCTTGGGTGCTGGGCAGCAAAACAGAGCCAGGGCAGCCCCCGGCCTTTCGCGTGCTTTGTGTAAAAACGACGCTTCTTCTTAAACAACACCCCCCAGTCTCTGTCGGGGCAGCCGCGCGCTGCATTGCTAGGGGAGGGACGGAAGGCAAGGGCTGCCTCCAAAACCAAACCGGCACAAAAAGAGCCGCAACCAGCTCTCTGCTTCTAGCCGCTGGCCAGGAGGCAGCCCCCGTGGGTTTCTCCTCTTGTCTGTGCTGCGGGTTCGCAGGCCCAACTATGGGCCTAAATCCGGAGCCTTGATTCCTATGAATAAACTTTACTTAGGCGACGAGTCCTATTGAGCCAGAGTCTAGTGTCGGTTACACCGGCGTGACTCTGGATTCACATCGGGGCGTAACTGAGTTCAGAATCCTGCCCATGGCTGTGAACAGGAGTAAGGTAACCTAGACAGGACCGCGCAACCGACTAGCAAATTCATTTCCAGGAGCAAAGCTTGCGGGGCCGTGACCTACAGTATGTCCCAGCGGAGATTCCCCACTGCGCCCCACCTGCTGTGAACGGCTCCTCGTGCAATCCGGAGTCAGGTAAAATTGTAGCAGGAGTCAGAACCTTAGGGGTTCCGTTCTCTCGGATTGCATCGGCAGCTGGCGAGAAGCGCAGGGGTGCTATCTAATCCCGAAGCGGGGCACGGTAGGAGGCAGAGATTCGCCCTTCCGCCGCGCCAGCCCCCAACAGGCAGGGACACACTTAGAGAAATATCAGCCCCTGACTTGCCTTGGCTGCGAAGCTGTGGAAGTGGGCCAAAGCAAGTTGTGCTGTACTACTTCGTCGAGGCTCAGAGACCTGCAGTTTTACCTGACCCCAAAATTCCTCCCCTCTTCCCGGCCCACCTAGGAAAAACGGTAATAATGAACCGAATCCTTTGGAGGGAACAAATGGCGTGAACGATCATCGAGACCCTTCAGTGCAGGCAGACGCCAGCATCTCAGGGCCAGCTCACACAGAAGGCAAGCCGCTTCCTCGCTCTTTTGAAAAGACACAATTAAATGCTACGAAATGCAAGAGTTAAAACTTCCGCGGCTTAATTTCTAAACATGGTCAAGGAAAAAAAATAAAAACAAGGAAATGAGCAAGAAAGAACAAATGAACAAAAGGAAAGCAAAATAATTTTAAAAATCCAGAAAAAAAGAAAGAACAAACGAAAAAGAAAAATGAAAGAATGAATGAAAGAACGAACAACGATCAAATAGAAAGGATTAACACGAGAGAAAAACAAAGAATGAACAATGTTCAAATGAACAAATGAATCAATGTACAAGAAAAAAAGAAAGATGAAAGAATGAACAATGATAAAGAAAGAAAGAAAGGTTCCTCTAGTCTTAATTTGTTTGCTCTGGGATCTGTATTTGTTGTGTTTTTTACAATGTTTGAATACAAAGCGTGTTAGGGGGTCATCCAGGAAGTGATCCATAAAATGCTCATTACCTCCATAATAAGTGTAAGGGGTAGAACCCAACATTTCAGATTCATCCAGCCTGCCTCCCAGAGGGCGCATGCGCCGAGGACTCCTGAAGAAGGCATGCCTCCTGGCCCCCAGCGCGCTCAGCTGTTTCATTCTTCTCTCCTTGGACCTTCTATTCTGGAACCAAACCTGCGGGCAAATTAAACAACAAGAACGTGGTGACAACATTCACACCAACCCACAGCTCCCGCCAGTTGTCTCCCAAGGCCCCATCAAGCCACATGGGCACTTTGCAAGACAACAGTAACCAAGTTGATTCATTTGCTCTGATTTGCCTGCCTTTGGTCTCCCTCTTGCAATACGTGTTTGCCATCGGTCTCGGTTTCTAGATTAATCTACTATTATATTGGTCGATCTCCGTAACAAAGGGGCACAGAGCTGCTGCTGTGAACAGGCAGATCAGGAAGCTCGTGGTATTAACAGAGTGCCAACTAAGAGACTGGTTCCCTTCACATGATTGCACCAAGATGTTCCACATTTTTCCGTCAGGATTTTCCAGATGAAGACCGCAACATATCACATCCTCCCCGCGCCAACTCCCAGCTGGCAAGCTCCCCGAAGATCCACTTTCCATTCTTTGGACCAGCTCCTGACTGGACCCTTTACAAGAGGCTGGCGAAGAGTCTCTGAAGAAAAATGAAGAGAAACTTTCAACCGGGGGATTAAACTCTGCAGTTTAACCAATGAAGCAAATTGGTTGGTTTTGAATTAAAAAGAAGAGGAAAGTTGGGAATGAACTCCCAGAACCATCCAGGGGTGAAGGGTTTTTGCTCACCCTTGGAGAGCTTTATAATGAAGTATGTCTCCTACTCCCACTCCTTCCTCTAAATCCTAGAAGACATATTCATAAAGGCAACTAAAGAGACTTTTCAAACTACAAACTATTGTCGAAGTGCCTGTTTTCCTAATCTAGTCATCCATCCATCGACAGAAACCTAGAGCAATAAAGAATGCATAGAGACAGATAAAATATATAGCAATAAATAACACAGATACGTGAATATGTATAGCGTTTGATGCTGGGGGACGGGGGAGGGGAATGAAAAATAAAGGAAATCTTGGGTGTTTTCCCATCTTGCAGATTACATAGATGAACTACGGAACATTTCATTCCTCCCTTTTGTTTGGTCTAGAACAATTTTTTCACACGCTCGCCTAGCAGAGCAAAAACGTGTTTGAATATATGACGTCAATAGTAACAAGAGTCCTGAACATACTTCTCTGTTTCATCCCAATCTATTTTTCTGGTTTGGGAATTGTTTCTATCCCCCTCCCCAATTTCCTCGTTAACATGCAAGTGCAGATTCTCTTAACCAACAGCGTGCATATGTCTCCTTGCAAAATGTCAAGATAGAAGCAACTCTCAGTTTCACCGGTTTAAAGAACTGAGGTTAATTTCTTCTCTTGATGCCCTTTGCTTTAAAAGTTTTTTTAAAACTTTTAATTTATGATTCATGGAAAAAAATGTTGAGGAAACGCTCTAAACTTTCTTCCGGTCACTGGCTCAGTCTGAAAGTCCCACCAGGCAAATACATGATAAAGAGATTGCAGAAGAGCACTGACAAGGCTTAGAACAAGAAAGCAGGAAACTGAAGGAAAGACGAGGATATTGCATTAGGCTGACGCCGCGTTTTTAAGAACTTCTTGCTCATCAGGTGCGGCTTGGAGACGTAATAAGCCATTGTGGTGGGTTCGGCAGCCAGCATCATATACAGCACATAGGCCAGGCGTCTAGTGGGGATGGGGAGGGCGGGGGTAGACTTCTTGGTAATGTTTTTATTCTTGGTTAGCGTGGGCTCCGTTGCCATTGGATTCAGCTCCTACTGAAGTCAACCGGAGCCTTTTCATTGACCTCAATAGGAGCTGAGACAAGTTCTTTAGGGAACTGGAATCTGATCCAAAGCTCGCTGAAATCAATGGGATCTTTCCACTTTGGGTAACTCACAGCGCCGCGCAAAGTGCGTGGGGGAGGGAAGGGAATCAAAGAGCCCTGAAGAAAGTTGAGGGTCACCGCTCCAGGGCTGGGTTGGTCAGCACTTCTTCACATCAATTCCTGCTTGTATGAGGGCCAGAGCCAAAGGGCTGGAGCTTTTCCATCGAGTTCAGTGGGCTTTGGATGAGGCACTAGGCAGGCACATCAGTACTTGAGACTGAGTGCTAGCTATCGCCTGAGGACTCTCCAGGTGAAGAAAACAATTCTATCACTAGAGAGCTTTCAGCACAAACTCCCTGATCCTCCTCCTCCTCCTCTTTATTAACAACAGAGGCCAATTAGGATCACTGCTAAAATAATACTGAAAATAGGAAATTGTCCTCTTGCTTAGGAGAGAGGAACCTTGCAGTCTCCACATCACAACATAAAGAGGGACAGAAGGGGCCAATGGACTGAGCAGTGGCGAGGACTGAGGAGTCCAGGTTGGAGACTCAGCTCTGCCACGAGTCATATGGGTGAACTTGAGCAATTCGCTTCACGGCTTTCTGCCTCAGTTTCCCCATCTGTAAAACGGAGCTAAACACGCGCATTTCCTTTGTAAAGACTTACAAAGGGGATAATTCTCATTCTTACAAAGGGGAAATCTTCCTAGCAACGACCTACTTGGTCTCTCCTTGGATTTTATGCCAATTTCCTCCGGCACTTTTAGCTGCTGCCAGATTTCTCTAAATGGCAGAATTTTCTCTCCTCTCCCTCCCTAGCTTCTCACAGCCCATGGGTCCCCTGACGTCATACTGCTGAGTTTGGGATGTCACAGTCATCTCCATAGCGACAGGCTGCCATGTAGCAGAATTAGGCGGCTGGGAGTTGCAACCCAATGGATCCAAAATGGAGAAGAGAGGGAAGCAGGGGTGACTAGTGCTCTCCCCGCCTGCTTAAGCAGATGGTGATATTGTGGGAGGTCACTAGTCCCTGATCCTTTCTTCTGTTCTCTGCTATGGCACCCATTGCCACTGAGCTTTCCTGTACCTGGATCACTCGCATGTTGAGCCCTGTCTCCTGTGCCAGCTGTTCCCGGATATGCCTGGTAGGTTTGGGGGTAGCAGCAAAAGCAGCCTTGAGAGTCTCCAGCTGCTTGGCTTTAATTGTAGTCCGAGGTCCTCTTCTCTTGGTGCCCGAGTTCTGTTCCTCGTTTTCGTTGTTGGTGGTCTCTTTGTCCGAGGAGGTGGAGTTGTCCGTTTCCTTTGTATCATCCTGCATGGGATCCTGGAGATCCGGGGACAAACTTCTGTCTGTACAGGAGGACACTGCAAGGGAGAGGCAGACAGGAGAGGGATGGCTCTGAGCTGAGCTGGGATCCCCACCCCACTGTCCCACGCGCTGCTTTTTGGAGGCCAGATCCGCCCCCGCCCCCAGCTTTCCGCGCTAGGGGAACACGTATCAATCACTCCCAAAGAACACAACGAAGAGTTAATGAGGGGGTCAGAATTAGCAGCAAAATGGGCTT
Organism: Pelochelys cantorii; assembly: GCA_032595735.1. Lineage (NCBI taxonomy): Eukaryota > Metazoa > Chordata > Testudines > Trionychidae > Pelochelys > Pelochelys cantorii. Next base: position 11,009,909 of record CM064342.1, on the reverse strand, counting down.
ATCGGTCTGTGTGGCAGCAGGGGCGCAAAACACCTCTGGCCTTTTGTGTCGCTGGAGCAGGAAGAGGGTGCGACTCCGGCGTAAAACCTCTGGCTTCAGTGGAGTCGCATGGGATTTACACCAGGGTGACTGGCTCCGGATGGCAGTTTTGCACCGCACTGGCAGAGAGGGAGCTGTCCCAGGCTCCCACTCTGGGGAAAGAAGCACTTTCATTTGGGTCAGCTTGAGAGTTTTCCTATCAGACACAAAGGTGGGAACCGGAGCCACCGACCGCCACAAAGCTAGGGAAGTAATTCACCGCCTTGGCCTTGCCTCACCCCGCCCCCAGAACCAGCGAATCCCTGGCCTTGGGATCGGAAATCCGCCGGCTGCCTGCCCCCTTTTCTCCCCGCAGCAGGCCCCTAATGTGAAACTCACGGGGTAGCCTCTGCTCGCTTGGCCCAGAGCAGCGACCCAACGGAGCCTCCTGGCAAGATCTATTAGCGGGCGCTGAAAAAGCCCAACCCCGCCGCTCTGATGCAGAGACAGCGCCCAAGGAAGTCCAATGGGAGTTTTACCTCTGCCTAAAGAGGCAGGGATCGGGCCCGCTGCTTGTACATGCCAAGTGCAGACATAGCACACACAGACAAATATTGGGGTTCTGGGTATTGTCTCCATTAGGGTTTATGATGGGCTCTGATGCCACGGGGGGGAGGGGGAGGGAAGGAAGGACGAAAGAAAGAAAGAAAGAAAGCCGGAGCGTTTGTGCGCGATGAAAGGCAGGAATATTATCTGCGGAGGAAGAAGGTGAAAGGTCTCAGAGGCTGCAGCCTTTACTCACGCTGTTAGCCCCAGGGGGTGAGAAGGGATCGCTCCCCTGACTTGGAAGTTTAGGGCCTTGTCTGGATTCTCTTCACACATATGGAAGCCAGGGGAAATATCCAGGCCTTGGAGGGCAGGGGAGGGGTTAGATCGCAGAGCTCTCAGGGGGAAGTGCTGTTGTTAGCCCAAATCAACCCGGAACCAGAGAAACATCTGTCCCCCTCCCAGCTCTGGTCCCATGTTGAGAGCTGTATGTAAATGGCAACGGTCGCTTCCCCCCAGCACCTGCTGACTCTGGGGCCTGGATGATTTAAAAAATGGAAAAATCCGTTCTTTCTCCACTTCCGGTGCTGTCTTCGGCCCTGCATTCTTTCCCCCAGTTCCTCTTCCCCCCTGCCCAGCACAGCTTGGAGTCGATTTCTTCACTCTCCTTCCACCCTCTCCCAAGCGCAATAATCTTGAGAAGTGGTGGGGGAGAAAGGGGGAGAGGACAGAGGTATGTATAAAGATGGAAAATAATAAACGGTGCAAGGGTTCCTCCTCCCCCAAACACAGCCAGCACTTGGAGCGCAATTACTCCTGGGTGCGGAAATGACCGAGACTGGATGAAAGCGCCTCGTGGGTATTGGAGAGCGATAGCTCCGATTCTATCCAGTGCTGGGGGGGTGTGCGTGTGTAGCTGTAAAACAGACAGCAAGGCCTCATTATTTCAAAGGCACAGGCTAAAAGCCAGGTCACATCCCAAAGCCGGCACAAAAATATTCCCAAGCCCCCCTCTCCTCCCATCCCGTTTGCTAGACTGAGGTTGGACTAAGAAAATCAAATTGCCGTCCCCGTGTGTTTTTAAGGCCTACCAGCGCTAGGCCTCTGCAGGCCACAGAGGGCCAGAGGCTGCTGGCCCGGGGCCGACGCTCCATACCTGAGTTGAGGCTGCCTTCTTTTAAGCTGGGCGAGTTCAAATAGTCTTCTTTGCAAACAAATTTGTTTTCGTCTATAATATAAAGTTCCTCTCCCGTGGAGAGCTGCTTGTTGCAAACCATGCAGGTGAAACAGTTCAGGTGAAAGACTTTGCTTCGGGCTTTGCGGACGAGGTCGCTCGGAGAGATGCCTTGGGAACAGCCTGCGCATTTGGTACCGAACCTCCTGAACAGGAGCGACAGAAAGAGAGAGACGGGTGGGTGATAACACAGAAGGGACTACCCGGGCGCTCAGCGGCCTGGCCTCAGAGCCGCTCCCGGCCGCCTATAACTGCATCGCACCCAACTGCAGGCGTCTTGGCTGAGAGAGGGTGGATGGTGGAGATGAGGCGATTAAAGCAATCGCCCTGGGTTCCGACATCCCAAGGAAAGCGGATTTGGACGCCAGCAAAATGCGTACGCAAAACTATTCCTCTTGTGGAGGATTTGATCGTCAGCAACACGCGCCTCGAGCAGGCGAAGAGAGGGCTCGATTTACATGAGAATTATCTCCCAGCCCTGAGTGCCCTTGTTTGACTTCCTAGACATGGACACCCCACCCCCACTTTAACAGTTAGTCTCCATGGGAAATATTCCGGGGTGTCTGTTTTGTTTGGTCGGCGAGTGAAATCCCTCCCCCAGCTCTAGCAGGTAGCTGGCTTTCCCGACCCACCGCTTTCGTTCAACCCTTGACAGCGCGGAGGCAGGGAGCAATTCTTCTTTCTGGGGCACACAGGGTCAACCCCCGATGGGGAAGGGGCAATTTGCTGAGCTGTGTTTTGGGGACAGATTGATTGCAGCTCAGAATAAGGTGTGGGAAGTAGGTCGGGTTTCTCTGCATGCGTGGGAATGCGTGGGTTACAGATGGTCCGCTTTAAGGAGCAGCCATTATTCGGCGTCAGTATAAACAACCGCTTTGGTTTTGTGGTGTTTCTGGAACAATTTTTGCACCACACTGTGTCCACCAGAAAGCTTCAGCGCGTTTACGTCCTTTTTTCAGGCTGCATTTCGGGAGGACACAGGAGGTAACCAATGGATCTTCCTATACAGTCATAATTCTGATGAATATTCGTGTTCTCTTAAACGATGTCACATTTCGGTTAGTAAATATCCACTGGGGACACTTCTGTTGTTAGAGGGGTGGTTAGTTACAAAAGAGAAACAGAGATGGCTGCTTATTGAATTCAGAACGAAAGAGGGGACAGGGGATCTAGTTAAACATTTGTGGCTCCTAAATATTGTGTTCCCTTTCCCTATTAAAACAAGCCATGCACCAATGCTGAGAATGGGTCTAGTTTTGATCTCCCTTTGTTCTGTATTCCAGACCCTCCCAGCCCCCTCCCCCCCCCCTTTTTTTTTTGCTTTGCAAAAAGAGAATTTTTTTCCTAGTGAATGATCACTACCAAGCAGCATAATCGTACCTGTTTTTTAAAACAGGTAATTTAGTTTCCACTTTGAGGCGTTTCCATATTCTGGCTCCCGAGAGATTTGAGGGCGCTTGTGGAAGTGGAGTGTGCGGAGGGGGGATAAGGGAGAAATAAAACTGGGTTTTTTCTTCCTTGTTTCAGCACAACTTCTAAGAGCTTCACTTTCCATGACGTTGATTTAGTGAAAGCATTAGAAGTCATAAGTCATTTTTTGGTCTTATCCTGGAGCATAATTGGCTCATCTGCACCTTATCAAAAATCATTATAGGCATTTAAGGAGTTGCAGCATGAGGGGTGCTGAATGCATAGGGGCTATTAAAAGTAGTTTACATGTGTAAAGGCGAGTGTGACACTTAACCTATTCAAATTCACCTTCATTAGGGCCTACACGACTAGGAAAGCTGCCTTCTCCCCCCACTCTATATTAATCATCCCCCGAGCTTTTCACCCTTTAACTAAACAAATGACCACATTTACCTCAATTACAGCCAGAAACAAAAGGCCAAGCGATATTTAGGGCGATTTTACATTTTCAGTGAGTTCATTTGTTGGTTTAAAAGAAGAAGGGGAGGAGGGGGAACAAGTCTGTTCTGTGCTCGCACAGCCAATTAGATCACAAAGCTTTGCTCCTAAGCCCGGCAAGGAACTTTCCTGGTGCTTTTTAGAATTCCCAGCCCAGGCTGGAACGTTGGGGCAAAGGAGTTTGGGAACATCCCCCCGATATTCCGCTCTCTGCCCACCTCTTCCCGCCGCAAGTTAGTTCGAACTGATTCTATCCTCGCCTCAAGACAAGTCTTGTTACTTTTAAAGCCAGGGGCCTTAGAACATCAGGGTTTTTCCCCTGAGATGTTGTGTTCCTCTCCACCCCAGAATGCATTTTAAGAAGTAACCCACAAACCGTTGCCTTCTGTCCTGGCATAGGATCAGCTCGGATCTGGCTCAACTTTGTGCATAAATTCATATTAAAAAACATAGGAATCGGGTTACACAGCGAGCAAGTCGCCTGAAGTTCTCCTAGTTCTAGGATCTTCCCTCCCGCGCAGAAAACGCCGAGGAATCTCGCAAAACGGGGACATTGACAATAGGTACAACCGACGCCTGCGGATTGTAAAAGTCACTTTAAACCGAACTGGCGTGCGGTTAATAAAGAGATTCCCTCCCTTCCCCCTCCCCCCCCATTGGAACATATAGGGCTCCTTTTGGGAGTGTGAATGGAATATCTGACAGCGAGCGATTGAAAGGACTCCAGAAATGCGCCAGTTACCGAAAGCTACTGGGACGCTAGGACAAGCACAGAAGTAGGGTATCGCTGTGCTAGCCAAGCAGCTGGGGAAGGGGTTCGCCTCCTTCTTAGGGAACTTACCTGAAAAAGTCGTTTTTGCAGTATAGCTTGCCTTCCCTGGAGAAGCATTTCTCCGTCAGGTTGCACTTGCATTCGCAGCACTGGACACACTTAATGTGCCAGGCCCTGTCCAACACGTTCAGCAGAAACCTGTCCAAAATGGGTCTCTCGCAGCCTGCACAATGCACCATCATGACCTCGGCCGAGGAAGGCGAGACAAACCGAATGAGGCAGGATGCAGCCCCCCCCAGCCGGCGGCCGAAAGCGATCGCAAGGGTGGAAAAACGGAGAACACTTTCAGCTTCCTTCCTTCTTCTCCTGGGCGTCCTGGGGGCAGGCAAAAAGTGTCGTGTGGACTTTCCAGACCGCCGCCACCGAGTCAGATGCTTCTCTTGCCCCTGCCCCTCACCTCTCCCAGCAGGTTCAGTCGGGGGAAGCCAAGCAAAGATATCCTGGAGGGATGACTTTCTCGGCGCCTTTCAGTGCAGGCGCATCTCGGCCTGCCGCAGCCCCAGCGCCTGTGTGGAAGCAGCCAGCCCACGAAAAGGCTTAATAAGCAAACACAATGATAACCACCACAACAAAGCCGGGAGCCCCCAGTTCCTCTGTGCAGATGGCTGGTTGGGACTTTTCTCTACTTTCACGCTGTTCCCATCTTCAGCTTTGTCTCCCAGTTTAGTAATTCGCGCATCCTTATTCAGATTTGGTGACGTCCCGCAGAACGTAGAGAGGCCGAGGGCCAATGAGAAGGCGGTGGCCATGGCAACCTCTTAATTTATAGCATATCTAAATTGGCTCCAGCCTTGCGCTTGGCACAGAGGGAAAAAAACAAGGCACCACTATTGTTGAGTAGTAGGTTTTACCTGGTGCGGGGGCTAAGTAAGTATTTACCTTTATTTTGTTTGCAGGGGCGGGTGGGTGCAGATTTAAATTATTTTTGCAGTTTGGGGGTAATATTTTATCTTTCTCTTCTTGGGGCACTGGGGGGAATGAGACCTCCGAGAGGTCACTGCACCTGCAAAACAAGCTCTGGTTTGCCTCACTGTCAACAGAAAGCAGCGAATGGCCTTTTTGCATAAGTAGAAAAGGTGGAAATTCTTGCTCTTTTGTCAAGTGGTCTCCATGCATCCAAATAAAAAAAGAGAAAAGCCGAAGGACCCCCGATCTGGGGGTGGTTAGGCCAGTAGCATGCTGAGAGGAGTGCCCTCAGGAGAAGGCAAGTTCGGACAATGTCTTGGGATAAAAAGTTATCTGTTTTGTACTTCTCAAATATAAAGGTAATTGACCCCCTAGCGAGCTAGCTGGCCTTTGTTATACAGACTGGGGGGATTTTTTTTTAAGATTGCATCTTTAAGACTAGAGTCAACATGAGAATGAAGGGAGGAGAATCAGGAAAGCAAACCCCCTTTAAAAAGAGAGAGACTTGTTGTTCTTGTGCTATTGTATATGATTTTTCTCTTTAATTTCAGGTCCTGCGGACTTTTAAATTACCCAGTCACTTTGTGCGCAAGGTGATGACTCGAATGAATTAACCTTTGTAAACAAATGTTCTAGAGCTGAAAATATGTTTGAGTTAAAATAAAAGCTGTGGTCTAAACCTGCTTCTCTGGGAGATTACATTAGATTAGATAGACAGATAGATGAGAAAGTACAGCGATAGATGATAACATGTTGATAGATCTATCTAGCAATTAGACAAATGAGAAAGTATAGCAATAGATAACATAGATTAGATGATACAATGTTATGTATAGATGATCTAGCTAGCAACAGTTAGATTAGAAGGTGTAGATATAGATTAACTCGGTAGGCATATAGATAATTAAATAGATAAGACTGTATAACAATAATGAGGAATGCATGTAGATGGTTAGGTAGAGGGGAATATATGGGGAAGCCATATGAGAAGGTACATCAATCGATATCTAGTAGATAAGAATAAACAGTAATAGACAGATTAGTGGGTGTGGCAATAGATGGATAGATTAGATGGATAGAAAAAATACAGTTAAATAGATACAAATGCATAACAATAGTGAAGAACATCAAGCTAGATTTTTTTCCTAAAAGATCCGTCTAGGAATTATTTTTCGGAAAGTTCTCTAGCCTGTTATGCAGGAGGTCAGACTACATGATCACAATTATCCCTTCCGGCCTTGGAATCTATGAATCTATAACTCTAAGGGTGGGTGGGTAGATAGATAGATACACAAGTAGGTAAATATATATAGCTGTAGATACATTTCACTTAGCATTTCTGCAGTCATGTACTTGTTGAACCTAATAAGTCTAATCTTTGCAAATGTTTCAGTCAGAGCGCATTTAAAGCATGTGAATCCGAGCTTTGGAGACAGATATTTCAGTGAATCCATCCACAATGCCTTAGTGGGAAAGGCCGGCTGCAGCTGGCCGTACTAAACACTGGGGACGGTTTATTTGCAGGATTTGCTTGTTGTTGTTGATTAGGTGGCTTTTCTGGCGGGAGAGCGGGCGGGGAAGGCAGATTCTCCCCGGCTTCCTCCTCCTTTTGTCATGTGAGGGACAATGTCAATGCTGACACAATAGATTAAGTTATAAGGTTATTTTGCTCCGTCCTCCATCCCTGTTCTCAGCACCCGAGAAGGGGAGGAGGCCTGGGTAAGTGTTTCGGGAAGCGATTGTTAATGGAAAAGTACACAAACGTTTAGTCAATCGTTTCATTACCTCCGGCAATGAGGAGAACACTTAGACTCCAATGTGTCGAGAGCAACATTTTCCCGGGAATAGTGGTGGGGCAAGGAGAGGGTGAGGGGCAGCTCTTAAAAGCGGCTTTGATCAAGCCTGCTATAAATAAAACACGATCTTGCCAAGCGCCTTAACACTGCCAGCAAGCGATTCCCATCGGGAGCCCAAGTGGCAGTGCGGGGAGAAGCCATTCGGCCAGTTGCACCACTGGTCTGAGCGACACAAATTCCCTTTCACACTTACTACACAGCTCTCTTCGAGGGGAAAGTAACTGCCTTGGAGTCTGGCCAGGCCCTCCCCCTGTCACAAAAAGGAAAAGTAAACTAAAACCCGCTAGAATCTTTCCAACCTTCCCTCACGTCAGCAGCCTGAGAGCGATCGGTGCGCACAGGGGTTCCTTGTAGGTGTTTTTTAATGCATTTTTTAAAAGTCGGAAGATCAAAAATGTTTTTGACACCTCCTTGGGACTTCATGAATCTTTTGTACTAGTTATTATCTCAATAGGAAAATTCCCCATTGTAGCAGAGAGGCACCCCTGGTAAGGTAAATAAAAGTCAATCTCCATTAATGATCTCCGTTCAATACCTAAACAAACTGACTACTGCACTAAAGCGAACAGCAAAGGCTGAAATTCATGACAGGGGTGATATTATCTTGAGGGAGGAGGGGAGAAAAATCGGAAAAAATAATTTTCCAATGGTTAGATCATAGTATATCTTGGAACAGCAGCAAATTACTGGAGGAGAAGGGGAAGGCTGGCTCTGCAATAGAATAGTTCCTTCCAGAGACACAAGACAAATGTGTGGCACAAAATATTGTAACACACACACATATATACATATGAGTGGACTATAGGTATTACATATAGTATATATGCCTGGGCCTGTTTGCTTTATTTTCTATTTACACATAAGACATTTATTAATTTACAGACAAATATAGTCTATAAACAAAGCTATTGCCTATTTATACACACGTGCATACACACTGATCGCGAACATCACAATTAATATTTCGCTTCACACGTCGAATATTCGAATGCGTATCTCTGAGCGTCCCTCAGTCCCACACCAGTTGTGATAAAACAACACAGCCGCTGCCTTTCCCACAGCAGCAAGCGCCTGGAAAGCTTCTCAGCACTCTAGCCAGATACGTATGGCAATCATTTATTTTGCCATCGTGTGCACACAACTGCCAGCAGCACTGGCAGCTAAAGCTAAGCTGTGGACACTGCGCGAGGTACACGATACGCTCAGGTCTACGAGTGCATTCCTTTAGCAAGAAATAATTCAGGCGGACTTTGCTCCGATCGGGCCCCTTCCCGCACCAGCCCCTTACGGGAACAGACTCAGGAAAGAACGGTAATGGTGGTCTTTGGTACCCGCCAGGTGACCCTCTCCGCCCATCTCACACAGTGAATTTTAACTTCCAGGGACAAATCCAGGGACAGTAAAACACAAATCGGCGGGGGCTGTTTGATTTCTGTTTCTCATTCACAAACGGGCAGGGCTGAAAATGTCCCCTGGAGCAGCGCGGACGTGGTCTGTGACTGGCATGTCCCTTACCCGGCTTTACTGCGAAAGGGGAACCGCTAGTACCAAGACTGCTACAGGGCTGGACCAGGGGGGCGGTGTGTGGAAGAACAATCGACACGTGTCTAAATTGCTAATGTATAAAAGGAGAAGCTCGCTAGGTCCATAAATACCACGGGGTCTTAAGGTGCATAGGGATCGGATAGAGCCGTATAAAGCGCATAGATAACCACCTCCCTGCGCATCTGAGGTGCATTTCAGGGTCTGTTTGTCAGGATGCTCATCTCAGAGTTCTCTCTTTCCGGTGAAAGACGTCGAGGTGTGGGCACAGACCTCTGTGGAGGTACAGTTGCACTTCATATGCTACACCAGTGTTTCTCAACCTTTTTTAAAATGAAGTACCCCTTTTAAAAAAATTATAATTACCCTAAGTACTTACAGTTTTCACACACATTTTTTCTACCGTTACAACACATTTGTTTAAACAACTTAATCGTAGCTGGGTGGGCGATGAAATGTTTGGGTGTAAAAAGTACAATAATAATAAAACGTTGTAAAACTAAACAAAAATTCGGTTTTCACCAAATTTCAGTTGCATTGACATACCCCCCCCCCCAGACTTCTCTCGAGTACCCCTAAGAGTACTTATACCACTGGCTGAGAAACACTGTGCTACACGTTCTGTGTTATTGCACCTTCCGTGCACAAACGCGCACACATCCTTAGCTGCGCAGCATTTTAGCTCTAAGTTGATTCCCTTTGGATCTTTGCTTGTGTAAGTGACTTCACCAATACAGAGAAAAAATCAAACAGAAATACGGGCCGAGTGCTAGTGTGACACCCTCACATAACGCGCTCTCTCTCTCTCTCTCTCCCTCTCTTCTCTTCCCTTTCCCCGTCCCACCCCCCCCCCCCCCAGCAAACATGTCCTCGGCAGGTCCCGGGCCCATTGCCTGCATGTCACCTGGTATTTAGTTTGACTTGTAATGCTCTAATGCTCTAGACTGGGCAATCAGCGTCTGCAACTAGCAGATAACAACCTCATTTGGTTCTGTGGCTTTCCATCAGCCCCCCTACCGCAACTGCTTCCCTCAGCAAACCCTTTTCCCCCATTAGCTCGGGGAGAAGGGGGTTGCTTTCTCTTAAATCCCCGAAGTTATACTATTTTAAAACCAAACCGAAACACCAGCAAGAACTATTAGGCACATTATCCTGTGCTAACAGTGGTGACAGATGGTTATTCAGGCACCATAATATCCTCCTATATGTAACTAATAAACCTATTGTGTCTTAACAGGGTAATGCATGGAGAAGCAGTGTCACTTATACAAGATGTTGATGGAATTTACTATATAAAAATCCCCCTCCAAGAGTAAAGTGTATCAACATTACACCACAACAGACGGCAGAGGGATAAGTAAAACAGACAAAAGACAAACAAGATAATAATCTGTTTCCAATCAGTTAAGCCCTGTAGAATTTATAATATGCAGTTTGCATATTCCCCCTTGTGTTTTGTAATTAATTATCTATCTGTTAGGATGCTCCACAGACGAGTTTGTTGATATTTCATAGCATTTTGGTCGTATTTCATCATCATCAATAGCCTATCTTAACCGTATTACTTTAAACAAATATGGGTTGATTGTGTACAGGGAAGTGTTATTCTGAAGACAGCTCCCCTGGCACAACTGGAAGATATAAAATGTTCTTTTAAAAGAATGAAGGATGGATTTCCCCGTTTTTGCGTTGAAATGTAAGTCGCCCCTTCTTGCAAAAGTGGCGTTGGCTCAGGCATTGGAATAATAGCGTGGAAGAAGGTGATGTGAGGTCCATTTGAGTTCGCTGGTGATGTTTTGCACTCCCCCTCCCTACTTTCGTCACTAGAGATGCAAGACATTTTTGCATGATTTTCATCATTAAAACCTCCTCCTTTCCCCTGGTAAAGGGACGGTGCAGTTTTTAACATTAAACAAACCCAGCAAGAATCTCCTGGCTGGGCTATAGGCGCTTTCTGAGTGGCTGCGTTACAAATTGTAAATTTAAATTGCTCACAGGATTCATTACCTCCTGCGTTTGATTTCAGCCAGCCGTGAAAAATTGTACTGGTGTACCACTGAGAAAGGGTTTTGCAGCAAAGAGCCAGAGTCTAATCACCAGTTCTCTCTCTCCAACAAAAGTGTAATTATTTTGTTTTGGGTGTAAATATAACCCACGGTACAAAAAAGATAAACCTCCAGCAGCGTCTGAATGCATTAAAGGAGCATTTAAAGAGATCTGTCCTAAATTAATACCAAGGTTAAAGGAAAGGCAGCTGGGGAATTTGGAACTTCATTGCATCCCTCCCCCATCTACACACGCGCACGCACACACACACCACTGCACAATACCAAAATAACAGAACGCACTCATCTCCATACACCCCAAAGTAATAGCATTGCATACCTTTCTCCCCACTACATACATACAAAATATCAACATGTTACCCACAATCTCTCACACATGCATGCACAAAACGTACAAATATGTACATACACAAAATAATTCCACATACACACGAACAAGTAAACATAGTATTACTACATTACACATAACTTACACAAAACAAATATACAACCACATGAATGCACCCAGAAAAAAATGAATTACGCCATACTCACAAACAAAACAAGATAACACGTTTTCACATACACAAGGAAAAACTGTACATACATACCATTCATGCACAAATACAGCAAAATGACACGGCACAGATACAGGAAAATTACCCACCCTTACATGCCTACATACACAAAACAAAAGAATTGCACTACCCACCCCCATAATTGCGACGTACACATGTGCAAACACAAAACAATGTCGTTTATCATTATAGTGCATGCGACACACACGTTTTTGCACAAGGTGATGCTTATGTCTTTAGAAATGTGTAGTTCTAAAGCTAGCGTTAAGGTTAGTAATTTACAGCAAAATATTGTAACAGATATTTACAATTAAACATCTGTGTGTGTGTGTGTGTGCGCGCGCGCACACACTTTCGTAAGATCTCTGTCAAGCCTCTGGCATGTGTTTCTGTGTGAGTTTCCAATCGCCTCTCTCTATAGGCTAAATGCAAATACATCCAGGGCTAATATTTGATAAGAATCTCGAAGCCTATTAGCCATTTGGAGCTGGGCATCTCTGCTGTGTTAGGGAGATTTTATTCTCCTACCTATGAATTCCAATCCGCTTTTCTTTCTTGGCATTATTCAGTATTTTTAAAAATTTCGCTAGTGACAAGAAAAGGATGGGGGGGGGGGAGGGATGGAGAATCAAGTACGTAAAATCCTGATAATTAATTGTCTCATTAAGTGGGCACTTCTTTCACCTACGGAATGAATGTGCTACCGAGACAAAAAGGATGAGAGTTCATTTTTCCTTCCCTTTAGCTTCCTCTCTCTCCGAGTGGCAGCGGCCTCCCCCGCGGAGTTTGTTTCGGGGGACGATATGGAAAATTAAGGTAACCAGCTAAGCCCCAAGCCGGAGTCTGAAAGGCGCGGAGTTCAATTACTAGCGCGGGGGAGAGAAAGACTTAAACAAAACCAATTAAATCAAGGCGGTTAGAGAAGAAAGGGAGAAGGGCGAGGCCCGGAGCCTCAGCGCTCCGTTGCGTTCTCGTGTTTTATCGCTGGTGTAAAAATCGGGCGCATGTTAATGCGAGGTTCCATTTAAAATACATAGCAGAATCTCGCAGACACCTCTGCTCCCCGGCTTGCTTCGTGTGGCTGGCTCCGGATTTAAGCGGACGGCTGGGGAGAAGCCGGGTGGGCAGGAATACACAAGGCGCTGCAAGGTGATTTTCAGTTACTCACTTGCGCGCCCAGGAGCAATGCCTGTACCTTTCCCGCCTAGCTCTCTCGCTGTCCACCCCCAAAGGCACGCCACACTGTCTGACTGACAGAAACGCACGGCTGTTGCCCAGGGGCCTTTCCCCGAGAGGACAAATGTCTATTACACGCAATGCTGAGACTCGGGTCATTATGCAGCTATGTGCCCACGCGTGTTCCCCGTGCTTGTGCAAGGTAGCAGGAGGGAGGGGTGCGCGCGTACACGGAGCTGGAGTCTGTCTCTGATAGCTGCCGTCAGACAGCAAGAGGGCCGGAACGCGCCCGCTTCTCCTAACAGGACACCCCTGGGTTGTGTACAAACGCGGAGGGAGGCTGTCTGGGTTGGCATTCCTGGATAGGAACAGGCAGGGCTCGTGGAACAGTGGCTTCGTTTCACCCCGCGCTTCCTTGCCCCTCCAGCCCCAAGGAGAGAGAGAGCTCCCTTGTATGATTCTCTCCCATCGCCGTGCGTTGGAGACTGCACATTTACTTAGCGCGCCCTGCCGCCTTGCTCCCCCAGGCTGCGGGTTGCAAGCTTGGGGACAGAGCCTTTCCCAAGCCTGGCAGTGAAAATGGCCTGATCCGAAGCCTAGTCAAAGGGAATCTTTCCATTGACTTCAGTGCTTCTGAGGTCGGAGTGGAGAGCCAAGAAGAAAATCCAAAGGAGGCCATGGACTGAGAAACTGTCTGGGATCCCCATTCTCCAGCCAATGCACGGCTCGCTTTCTTGAAGGGACAGCGTGCTGAATAGTTTCTTTTCAATCTTAGGTTTTTTACGTGGCACTAAACTGCACTTTCCCCTCATCCAGCACTTCCTGGGAGGAGTTTCCAGGTTCATTTCCAAAGCAGCTCGATTAAATATTCGCTTCCAAAACTCGCCTGCTAGTTCAGCTCCCGATGTCCAAATTCTTTTACTTCCCCTCCTCTTGTCAACTGCGCCTAGCCCAGAGGAGAGCAATAGTGCTCCCTGTTACATGGTGGCCAAGCTTGGGTTGCTTTTTATTTGAAATAGCGCCGACCACTGATTTGATCTTGTTTCGATTATTGGATCGGATCTTGAACAAAGATTTGGGCTTGAGTTTTTCTGTTTTTCCTTTCCTATGCGTGTGCACATGCGTTCGCGTGTGAGCGTTCTTGAAAGAAACCCAATAAAGGCGGATGAACACTTACCATTCCGGATTTTTTTTAAGCATTTGTATTACAGTGAAATAAAAGATGGTAATCTTAGTATAAAAAGTCTGCCTGGGAAGAAAGACAGAAGTGTTATCCCTTGAAAACTTCAGCAGCAGGAGCAAAACAGCCCAAGGCATAATTATTCTGTCTTTGTTAACACGGGGGAGGGTTTGTGTAGTGTTGTTGATTCAAATTTTGGTTGCAACCCTTTTCTATTATACCCCCTTGTTAGTTTAATTACCCTTTTGAATGACTCCTACTTTGCTAGAGAAATTCTCTCTCTCCCCCCCTCTGCTGCTAATGATTGCGTGTTGATATAGCTATGCAATGCCCTCATTTGCCTTTGTTTGGAAGGTGTTAACAGGGAAATCTGCATGAGAAAGCTCGCAGCATCTACAGCTCAAAACAAAGAGGGGATGCCCCATACCTGGCAGCTAGCAAAGGGCGCTGGACCCGCAGGGGGAAGAGAAGGAAAGGCAGAGGCCCGGGTAGCCGGCTTTTACAAAGTAATTTCCAATGTCTTTGGAAGTGAACTGAGTCTATGGGCGGTCTCTTGTGAAACTTTACTTAATTCCCTACCTCCCACATCTACCCCCGGGGCTGGAGAGGGCAACATTCCGATCCAGTTATTTAAAGTGTGAGGCTTTTTCCTCGCTGGAAAGATGCGTACAATCGGGTTGTTTGGCCCCGATTCCTTCAGCGTACCGTACGGCGCTCCCGTTTCCAGCAAGGCGGCCCTGTACAAATGTCCATTTAAGGAAGAGAGACTTTGCTCTCCGCTACGGCCCGCTGCTGGGGTTGCGGGCTGGAATCTGCGGTGGGGGACAAAGACTGGGGTGCGTGCGAGTTGTGACAGTCACAGGCACACTCCCGAGGACGCGTCTGTTGTTAATTTCTACAGGGGCGAAATTATATGGCTCGAAGGGTTCTCTCCAGCACGGCAATTAGATGGGTGTCCATGAAGAAAATGCGAACATCTCTCTAGTCCCTAAACTTTATTGCTTGGATCGCTGTTGTTTTAACATACTCTTTTTACTCATATGCGAAATGTCCCACTTTTCTCCTTTGGATCGGATTCAGGAGCAGACAGTAGTGCTGGGTTTTAATTTAAATAGATAAGAGGTACATTTTTTTGCCTTATTGATCTCCACACCTCACTTGTCAATCCGATTTGCATGGGGGAGAGCGCGGGGGGCGGGGGAAGGGGGAGTGAAGGAAAATGAACTGCTACTTTTTCCTAAAAATGAAATTTACTTTACAACGAAAAAACATTTGAACTTCCTTTGTGGGCTGTTAAGTAGAGGTAACCCTCCACCAGTGAATGGCTTTAGTTTGGAAATGCTGTTAACAATATTTAATTTAGGAGCTTAGAATATATTTTAGATTTTTTAAAGGAAAATAAAATTTAAAATGATATGTAATAATGTTGTCTGGATTTTTTTGTTAGTTTATTTAGATGTTCCGGCCGGTGAAGGAACAGGCAAGAAGAAAATAAAAAGACAAAGAAAATAATATATAGAAAGGTCCTTCTGGTCTATAATTTAAATCTCTTGTTTGTCTTGAAATCCCAATATGAAACAGATTTAATTATTTCTTCCATGGAGGCTAACCAGGGGAAGAAGCATATTGTAGAATACCTGTGAGTCTTATGCCCAGCGGCCCACAGAGTGTGCGCCTTAAAGAAACAGATAATCAGATTTCTATCGGTCTCTTCTCTCCCTTCTCACCTAAAAGAGGCTGGAGAAGGGGTGGAGAGTCCTACATCGTCCCCAGAGAGCAGCGCGCTCAGTAGGGTCTCCCCACACCGCTTTGTACTCCTTACAATCCGGGAGCTAGAAGACAATGGCGAATTCGCGGCGCGCCAAAGCGCCTGGGATCCAGAGAGCTGGCCAAGGTGCTGAAAGATGGCTCCGCGCAGCGCTTCCTGGTGCCTGGAAATGGCTATTCGTCCTTGCAAACTTCTCCCTTCCTTCTGAAGAATCAAACAAGAGTCCGCACAGATCTTCCCCGCTGTCTCTCACTCCCCTCGCAAGGAGCTATATTTGCAATAACGGTGAAAAGCAATCCCAAATAGGATCATATAATTGTAAGGCTGAGCTCTTAGATGGGGCTTTATATCTTCGGCATGCTGTACACACATTAACTAATTAATTACAATGAGCGAACTCGCTGCTTTTCTACTGTAAATTTTCAGTTGTAGGCACCGGTTCTATTTCTTGGTGGGAAGGTAGAAATGGGTTTATCGGTATGCTATTATTCTCACCAGCTGTGATTAATCATCATAAACAAGCTCTCCGGGAAGTGGCTAGATCCACTACCCGCAGCAGTATCAACTTCCAAGAAACCTTCGCCCCCTTTCAGCTCAGGGCTCCCTTCTAAGACCTAAGGAGGAGATGCACCGCCCTCATTATTGGGCGACACAGTTAAAAATAATCCACGTGTTTCTAGTCGGATTGTCGCACCCAAAGAAGTTGGAAACCTGGTTTATTTAACTCTTACTGGTGACAGTTGGGATGCTAGCTTAACGAAGAAGAAAGGAAACATTTAATTCTTTCCTAAAAATTCAACTAACTCTCAGTCAAACTGATTAAATGACTTTTCCCTCTGTTTTCTGTGTCTCCCACACCGCACCCATCTAACTACTCAACTAACTTTTCCACACTCAAGCACAGGTTCTTCAATTCACTCTGATTTTAAAGCCAACACAATTATACAAATAACCCTCGTCGGGCAGCTGGATTCGTTTGCATCAAGGGGGGCGGAATTAACGAAAAAAAATAGCGCGTAGATTAATTTTGAAGTTCACATTCATATTTGGTCGCCAATCGAAGCCCTAGCCTCAGGGAAAGATCGGGAGATTAGAAGTCCCAACAGATGTTAGCGAATTGCAATACGGCTTGTCTATAAAGCAAGCAAGGATCATCCTGATCCAGGCATACCCCGCCTCCGAGGTTGAGCTGGCTATTGCAAGCCGTGCAGTGAGGGGGCAACACAATCAGTGTCATACACAAACAGGCTTAAATGATATTAATCGGAGCTATTTGCATAGCCTGCTGCCCTTTACTGGAATTGTGCCATTTACACCTCTCTCTACAGCTTCCCCGCGACAGTCAGAGAGGAGGGAGAAACGAGGCGGTTGTATCCCACTGGGATAAACATCAGATTTCTGGTAAAAAAGAGCGAGCGAGCGAGTTCGCACCCGGGGAAGTAACTATCAAACAATGCTTTGAACAGAAGTTAATTTCAATGACAGTCTTAGCAAAGCAGAAGACTTCAAAGTTCCCAGACTTTCCACTAGATTAAAGAACCCTGATAATTTCTCTGCAGAAGAGTGCCAGTTTTGTCTGCATTTGCCTCATTCACACTCCCCTCTCCCACACTCACTTAGTTTTCTCTCTTACCCTTCTGCCTCCCTCCCACCCCCCCACTCCAGGCGACCTGCTTCTGAAATGTGCCCAGCAAGTCACCGCAGAGCCCCCCGCCCCGCCCCGCACCTGGTCTGCCCCTGTTGGAAAGAGCGGAGTTTTCCCTTGGAGAATCACCCCACACCTCTCCATCTTTGGGCGCTCCCGGAGCTGGAGTGGACGGAGAGACCCCGCTCCCTTAATTCAGACGGAACTGTCGGTCATTTCGTTAACCAGTTTCGGATCAGAACAAAATACCAGCAGCCCCTTTTTCTATGCATGCCAAGCCCCTCCACTGCCGACTTTTCTCCCCGGGGGGCACCTGTCCGAGAGCAGATTCCTTTGGTTCTCTGCATGGGCCCCTGCCTCCAGTCAGTGAAGAGCTACAGAGTTCTTTCCCTAGGAGCAGGCTTGGCAGACCTGCCCCGCTGGTGCATGCACTTATGCAGGCCTCCACCCTAGAACGATTTTAAAGCCTGCCATTGCATAAGGGGGTCATTTGATGATGGAGCCATCCTCCTAGTCTCTCTCTCTCTCTCCCTCTCTCTGCTTTGCCATATGTACCTTGCCTTCCTCTTGCCATTTTCATTCCTATGATCACTTCTGCGGTGAACTGCAGGGTAGAAGTCCCCCTTAGAAACATGCAACATTGCCGAAGGTAATCAAATCCAGACACGTAGGCAAACCCGCTCCTCTCTGCTCATAGAATCCAGTCCCTGTGCATCTATATTTAAGGGCAAACCTCTCTAGCTGCTCCTTTTGAGCACTGGAGTGTGGCCCAAACGATTCCTGATGGGCGTTTGTGCTCCTCTAGTGCACTAATTCACCCAGCAGCTGGTGAATAAATGTTTGCTAAGATAGCTTTGCCTTTCCCATTTCCAAGGGAGGTTTTAGCAACATTTGCTCCCTGTTCTAGAGACTCAAAGCTAAAAACTAAAGGGTAAAATGCTGTAAAAAACAGTTCTCTGCTTCCCATGCTGTGAGCCTTTTAATCCCACTCCAACCTCAGCTAAGTATTCCCTTTCCCCCCACATCTTCATTAGGGTTCAGAGATATAGTGGGGTTCTGTGTCCCTGAACTATGCTATTTATAAGTCAAGCAAGAGGTAACATTTCACCAAGTTCTGATCTCATTTACAGTAATAAAGGTACCAGGATAAATGATCTCAGCAGAATTGACAAGTTATTTTACTATGCTGATGGTACATGAATTTCCATATTTTGGAAGGAAGTGGACTAGATTCCTGCTCCTGCCCCCCAGGTAAGTATATGCAGCATCAATAGATTTCAACACAGATTAACTTATTAAGACCAGATGTGAATTTGGCCAAACCCAAGACACTTATGGCCTTGACCCAAAGCCCATTGAAACCAATGGAAAGACTCACATTGATCTTACAGCTTTGGAACCATCCTTCCATGAAGTATAGGCCCAGTCCTGCCAATCCATACTTACACAAGTTGTCTTTCCCTGTGCAAGTAGTCCCAATGTGAGTACTGTGACAAAGCTCCTATGAAAACTTGGTGGATCCTGCACTCCTGGCAAATTTTGCTTGCCTCAGAGGCTCACAGCAGGCCACAGTTTTATGCTCCACACCCAGGACTTTAGTTTGTTGTTGGCTGAACTCTTTTCATCATTGGCCGGTGTATAGTAAAATGGAGAATAAACTCCACAATCTTTCTCCCGCAGTGGAAACGGGGAGGTGTGTGTTGGGGGAAACCGGGGCCCATCCTCTACTTTGGGTTCCAGCCCAGGGCCCTGTGATAGTAGCTGTTTGTGTGAATCCCTGTCACCTGCTATAAGACAGCTCCAAGACCCCTGGGCTACACATTCCCCAGCACCTGCCTTCTCTCTGGTTCCTCCTCTTAATAGTATTCATTTGTTGTCTCCTTTCCTCCTACTCCCAATGGCACCCTCCTCCGTCCTCTCAGCTACATAGGCGCCCCAACTGTAAAGCTTCTTTTATAGCCAGTCTGAACTGGTTTTCTTAATTACCCACAGGTGTCCTAATTAGCCTAGGCTGGCCTGATTCTGCAGGCCTGGTCAATTAGCCCCAGATGTTCCACTGCCCCTCCCTGGTACTCTGGGAACAGAGATCTCCTCAGTCTGAGTCTCATAGATCTCCCTCCACTACTTTTTTATAGCCTTCTGTTCTGACCCTGTCACAGTACACACATCCACCCATATGGGCCCTTACAGGTTGCATGGCCTTCTTCAGTTATGAAATATTGTCCTGAGCTTGATCCTTCAAACCCAGTCTTATATGGACGGCTCCAATTCTCACAATAAAATAATGATTTAATGGTAAAACAGTCATCATCATGCCTTCAATATATACTATCAGGACAGTATTCAATGGCATGAGCTAAAGGAATAAAAACTATTCAAATGATTAAGGGCTTATAGGCCCAGTTCCAGGGTTATTAGATTACTGTGCTCAGGTTCCTAAAAGGGCTCATGTAAACCTGAGGAGTAGATTTACACAGAAAATCTAAGCAGGGCGCCTGAACCCACTCTTAGTATTAGACTTTACAGATGCTCAGGAGTCTCAACCCAAAAACAGAATGTGAGACAAACTTTTGCACAAGTAAACTGACATGAGAAAACAAAAAAGAACCATCAGTATCCTGGGTCTGAACTTGCCCCTTTATAGTCAATCGGATCTTGCCATTACATTTGATGGGAGCAAAATCAAGCCCTTTGTTGGCATGCTACTTCTGTTGACTTAAACGGAGGCTGCTGGGACACAGCTGAGAGCAGACAGTGGCCCTTGCTGTCAGTTTCTCTGTAACATTGAATAATAGCATGTTAAATAATTAACTTTGAAAGTGAGATTCTGCAGTCCAAATCTTTTCAGTCTCTCTTATTGTGGAGTTTTTCCATGCCTTTAATTATTCTGGTTGACTGTCTCTGAAACCAGGATCTGTCTAATTGTTTCTATCTGTCTACAGACTCAGGAAAACAACACCCCATTTGGTTGTATTCAGAATTTTTTTCACACCCATATGGAATAAAAAACAATTGTCTAAGGGAAATGAAAGTTCAGCGGCTGTGGAAACCAATGGGGCAGTGGTGAAATCCTCATATAGTGTGTGGGATAGGAGTATCATTGGGTCTGATTCAATCTGACGCCTGGCTTTCTCCAAAACATTACTCTCTGTGCTGCAAATATGTATGAACATTAGTATGCATTAGCACAGTATGGATATAGTCTATGAAATGCTTATGAGAAGTAGGCCCTGCACAGGATCAGCTGCTGCTTTTTAAACTGGAGAATGTCAATAGATTAATAGATTCCACTGCCAGAAGGGACTGTTATGATCATCTAGTTTGTTGTCCTGAATAAGACCATGCACAAAGCCTCACTCAATAATTTCTGCATCAAGCCTGTAACTTCTATGTGAGCCATAGCCATCTTTCAGAAAGATACCCAGTGCTGATTTAAAGATTGTAAATGATGGAAAATCCCCAGTCCTAGGTAAATTTTTCCAGTGATTAACCTCACTGTTTTAAAACACTGTACTTCATTTTTAGGCTAAATTTGGCTAGCTTTTACTTCCAACAATTTGGGGTTTTTTTCCTGCTGGATTTAAGATTTGTCTACACTGAGACAAATGTTTAAACCATCCTCTTAGATAAGAGACTATGAAAAAGGAAGGAATAATGGAGTCCAAATTTTTTATTGTATGAAAAAGTTAGATTAAAATCCCTATTTGTAAATTACAATGGTGGGCACAAATATATAGATCACAAATGTTCTGAGCATCCTTTGACAATAGCTTTACAATATAACTAAGGGTATGTCTATACTAGCCCCCTAGTTCAAACTAGGGAGGCTAATGTAGGCATTCGAACTTGCAAATGAAGCCCGGGATTTAAATATCCCGGGCTTTATTTGCATGTTCCCGTTCGGTCGCCATTTTTAAATGCCACTAGTCCAGACTAACTACCCGTGGCTACACATGGCAGTGAAACGGCAATTCAAACTAAGTCCTTAGTTCAAATTAACTGTTACACCTCATTCCAGGAGGAGTAAGAGTTAATTCAAACTAAGGACTAAGTTCAAACTGCCGTTTCACTGCCACATGTAGCCACGGGCAGTTAGTCCGGACTAGTAGCATTTCAAAATGGCGACTGAACGGGAACATGCAAATAAAGCCCGGGATATTTAAATCCTGGGCTTCATTTGCAAGTTCGAATGCATACATTAGCCTCCCTAGTTCGAACTAGGGGGCTAATGTAAACATAGCCTAAGGTATTTGTTTCAGAAAATTTGTAACTTCTTGTAGCAAGGGCTGAATAATCACAAAGTATTTGGTTTATAAAGCTTTCCTTCTTTCTTTCTTTCTTTCTTTCTTTCTTATAGTGAAAAGAGCAGGAAAAATGAGACAAGCAGGAATCAGCCAAATTAGGATGCAGATTCCTCCCCTTCCTCCTCTCCTCCCCTGAAATGTAGAGTCTGGTCTTGCTCCCTTTGAAATCAGTAGCAAAACTTCAGAGGAATGGAGAGAAGGAATGAACTAGGGCGTAACTGATGCAATGCAGCCATAAAGACTTCTGATGACCTAGACTACACTACAGTGAGGCGGGACACTCTGTGATTGATCCACCAGCAGTTGATTTAGCAAGTCTAGTGAAGACCCACCAGCTTGACAACAGATTATTCTCCAGTCAACCACATTACTCTACTCTAGACAAGTGTGATAGGAGCGTTTCTCCCATCACCCCCTGGGGTATTGACCCCATGGTAATATGACCTAAGGTATGTTGACTCCAGCTAAGTAGTTGAAGTTCTGTAATTTAGGTTGAATTTCTGCGATAGTGTAGATATAGGCCTAGCTACCATTACTCAGGGAGGTGGTGTTCCTACAACAATGGAAAAATTTGTGTGCATCTAACACTACCCAATTAGTGCAGCATAGCTACAGCAATGTGGCTTTTCGAGGAGAGTTCCTTTAGTGCACACATATTCTTTTTAGCTCTCTTGCACAAGTCCCAATTGTTTGGGCTTTGTGTACAGGGCGAAGGAATGGCGTTTAGTCCTATGATACTATCTATAGTCATTGATTTAACCACAGAATATTTCAGATGGTGAGAACAACTGGAAAACTTTGTAGGGAATTTGGGAAGATGAACAGACAGGAAAAGTATTACTGTCACCATTTTACAAATGGGAACTGAGCTCTAGGCAGGTGAAGCAATGTGCATGAGGTTACACAGGACTGTGGTGGAGCTGGGTACTGAACCTAGCTTTCTAGATCACTCAGCTAGTGTTCCAGTCACAAGCCCATCCTTCCTCCCTTCTGGAGTGGAGCAGCATAGAATGAGTAATATCCCCACAACTGTCTGCTGCTGGTGAACCTCAGCCATGACCTGCCATGGTTACCTACTTGTGACTCTCCATGCCTGGTCTATCCCTTTGGTATCTAAGTACCTTCTCCTGGACAGAGATGAGACTGCAGTAGTGGGCTCTCTGAGAGTGTATCACCAGTGTGAATAGCTTCTTCTTTTTCTTATGTTCCACAGGATCCCTGGCTGCCTCCCTATTCCATTACTCTGTCCTTGCAGAAATACCCTGACCTCTCATCATCTCTGACAATGAACAGAGGAAATGAAAAATGATTATTTAGCATCATTCCTTGCCTATGCTAGACATGGCATGTATGAAATGCTTTCACATAAAGGTGATGAATCACAGAACCACAGAAATTAGAGAAACCACCTATCAGGTCAGTGAGTCCATTTCTCTGTACTTCCAACTACAGTATTTTCTCTACGACTCTGTCCAGTCAAACAGCTTTAGCAAAAGGGCTTCAACTAAGTCCTTTGTGGGACAATTCTATTCTGCAAGGGCAGATTATGTCATCATTATTCACCATGTGAGGATTTACTTATTGCAGTAGTCTTTCTGACTTCATGCCCATGATGTCAGTTGACAGAAGCTGGCGGAGTTGCAGCTTGCTTGCACTGGAACTGTTGTGCTTTAATTTCATATAATCTGCTTTAGTTACAAACACCCTCTCTGGACCACTTTAATCAGTTTCTCTCCTACTGTTGTGTTTATGGGCCTGATCCAAAGTGCATGGAAGACAATAGCACCCATGCATTGACTCAGGCTCTATATTCTTTGGAACATGGGCTCCTTCTACTATAAAAGACCATCCCTCAAACTGCCTTTTAAAACACATCTGGCTGTGGAGGGGGGTAAGAAGAGACAGAACAAAATAATATTTCCAAGCTTGGTTCCTAAAGTTAAACATCTCACTAGGGACTCAGGCTGCGTCTACACTTCACCGTTATTTCCAGATAACTAGTGTTATTTCAAAATAACAATGCGAGCATCTACTCAGCCATTCCGTTATTTCAAAATAATTTCGAAATAACAGATGACTTATTCTGAAATCTGCAAACTTCATTCTATGAGGAATAACAGCTATTCCAAAATAGCTATTTGGAAATAAGGTGTGTGTAGACACTCCCTTGCTGCTGTTTTGAAATAGCCCCTCACCAGGGCCATTCTAAGTTATTCCTTCCCAGTTCCTCCTGGGGCTCTCAATCAAGACAGCATGTCTACATTAAGGAAGCCTGCCTTAGACTAATTTTGAGCTTCCCTGCAAATAGGAATAACTATTCCAGAAAAGATTATTTCAAAATAGCAGTGCAGTGTAGATGTACCTTTAGTCGCTTCAACAATCAGCCTGTTTTTCAGAGGGGTGGAACAATTACAGTTCCTGTTGAAAGCCAAGTGTGACAGAATATACCTCCGTGTTCACTAATGTTTGTATAACACGTGCCTTGTGAGGTATCATTTAATACTCATGATTTGCTGATCAGTAACATTGTGGTAGGATGCATGTATGATGCAAGCTGAAATCATGAGGGAAAGAAGGTTTTCCTGGGAAGTCTGGGGAGTGGAGCAATGAGTTCCTCAGGGACAAAGGCCAGGCTGACACCTCAGCCATATGTAAAAAGGGCTAAGAGATTATTACCTACTAAGTGACTATTCATGGGCAGATAAAGAGGCAGGGGCAGTGCCTCCTGTGCTATCCAGTTGTCTAGCAGAGCACCCACCACTATGTTTCTGTTTCTACTGGTGATGCATATTTGTACATACTTAGTGCACATAAAAATTATTCCACACATGGATGGAAAAAAACCCCTACCTTTGGATTTTAAAAAATTAGAGGGAACATTGGGCAGGGGTAAAAACCCAACATTTTAGCAAAGTTACAGCATGGAGTTTCCTTCCACAAAGACTTCCTGTTGCTATGTTCCCAGTTGGAAATGCTTTTCAAAAGGGAGGGACTAGGACTTAAAAAAAAGTTGAGACACTCAAAATGCTTCATTGCATTCACTGCACCTGAAGAGACAAAGGAAGCAGCCACTGGACTCTGGGGAGGCAGTCCTGACCAAAAGAGAGTGGTCAGTAAGACTGCTGAAAGCATGTGGTGAGAAAATTTTGCTTTGAATGTAATGGAGTTTGGTAAGTTGGGCCCCAATTGCATTTTATCTTTATTTTTCTTTTACCCATTTCTGACTTTTCTTCCTCGTTTCTTGTACTCACTTGAAATATCTTTGTAGTTAATAAACTTGTTTTATGGTTTTATGTAATCCAGTGTGTTCAGTTGAAATATTTGGGTCACTCCATTTGGCGTAACAAATTGTGTGCGTAGTATTCCCTTAAAGGAATAACATGAGTTGACATAGTTACTCAGTGGTCTGGACTATACCCTGGTATGTCACACCAGAATATGGGTTTAGGTGTTGAGTACTTGGATCTCAATGCAGCAAAGTAGGTGTTTCAGGCACATGACTAATTTCATTACATTTATTCACACACTTACAGGAAAATATGTGCTTAAGTTCTTAGTTGGCGTACAGCTCAGCACCTGGCAGCATTGGGCTCTTTATAGAAAACAAAACAAAACAAAAGCAACTTTGAAAATGTTGGTTTCAGTGTGTCTGTGTTCTGCCAGTGGGTCAGGCACTGGAAGGGAACCCAGAAGCCTGGATTCTGTCCTCTGCTTGGCTGCCAACTTCTTGGGTGACCATCGGCCAGTCACGTCTCTCTGTGCCATTCATGGCCTTTGTTTATTCAGACTGTATGTTTTCTAGAGCAAGGACCATCTCTCATGAAGTATTTGCCCAGCTCCTAGCATGGTCTTTTGGGGGCTTCTAGAATCTAGGCAAATGCCAAACAATTAATTATAATTAAATTATCGATTAAATATTCAGAACCAGCCCTTCAGCTGACCTAAGCCATTCACTGAACTCCATGCAGGTATGTCTCTTTCCCTCAGCTGAACACCTGGCCCCTGGCAATCTGGAAAAAAAAATCACTCAACTATTTCACCCACAAAATAGTGTGTTTCTTTGAAAATTGCCTCTATGGCCTTTTATTCTTTATGGAAAATGTAATTGCATATTCCAGAGTAAGGTAAATTCAAAGGATCTGAGGAGGGCCACATGAACCAGGGCAAACCAACAATTCTTGACCCATTGAAAAATTTTCCTGTCACCTCCGCTCAACCATCAGAGAGTGAGAGCATGTGTGTGGTGGGGGGGGGGGGGGGGACAGAATAGAATATATGTTACAGAGAAGACACATATAATTCAGTCAATGTTCAAAGAAACTTCCAGTTTGAAAGTTCACAGATGAATACAAAGTCATGACCATATTTATCCCTGCAAATTTTCATAAATCCTTTTTTTTTAATCATACATCAAGAACTAGAGAAAGTTGCTTAATGTGGGAGGCATTTCTAATTATCAGACAGTCAGGGAGAATGCCTCTCTCTCTTCTCCTCTCTCCCAGACACAGCACTGCTGGCAATTTAATATCACTGTTGAAGCTGAGCTAGAAATGGTGGGTTTAAAAACACAGAATGCCTCTTCTCACACCAGCCAACAAAAAACAACCATTCTGGAGGTGGCCATTTTAAAGAGACAGCATCACAAAGTCCAACTTCTACCTGAAAACCTCTCATTTTCGTGCGTAAGTCAGAGGGTGTACTTATAACATCCTAGGCCCAATCCAGCTCATTCTTCATGAAGTCATGTTTGATGGAAACAGAATCGGGCCCCTCTGAATTTAGCCCTTTTGTACAATGGATTTTCTGTGGAGTGGTGTCAGAGAAGGGAGGAGGTATATTCCGCAGAAGAGCTTAGAGAGGCAGAGAGAGAGAGAGAGAGAGAGAGAGAGAGAGAAGCAAACAGAGGTCCATTAATCTGCAGTTAGTCTGCCTTTTCTGTTAGGAAGATGAACTTGATGAGTTAATTAAGCCACAGCCTGTAAAACCAGTTTATTTGCATAGCAAACTCCTGGGCCAGTGTGCTGTGAGCAAGCATGTACGGGCAGACAATTCTAGGGAAATTACAGCCTCATTAATATGCTAATCTGGTTGCAGGCCTGGAACGAGTTTTGGGTTTGTGGTGCTTGGGGGTGGTGGGTGTTTGGTTGCCTAGCAACCCTTTTCTCCAGGTAACCCTTCTCTGGCTTGCCCTTGATATCCCCAAAGGATTGCAACGTGGAAAAGAGGTACGCTGGAAAAGAAGCATTCTGTTGTCACAGTAGAGTGAGCAAAGTAAAAGGCAAACACACACAGAGGCCAGGGTGCATGAATATGTGAGCATGCACGTGGACGCATGCACAGACACACACACACACACACACACACACACACACACACACACACACAGAGCATTCTGTATGCACGGGTATGCAACGGACACATGCATTTTGTATATATCAGTATACACAGTAGCTGCCTTTCTCTCTCTATATAACATTTGTATACATACACAATGCCACCCCATCTCCCACTGACAACTATTCACCATGCCTATACCCAAAACATGCCCCAGGCACACCCCAGTTTGCATATGCTGGTTACATCCACAAGCCTTAAGGAGGCAAATTCCCAGAATCTTATACCCCACCACACCTCAGCTAGTGCATCTGTGGAGGGACCCCTGTGTTATACTGTGCTTGCCTGTAACTGCAAATACACACCTCTTTCTTTTCCAGTCACTCATCCTGAACATCAAAGATCTCCATCCTCCCTCCCTCTTTACCCAGTTGCATCATATTTTACTTATTTTACTGCATTCATGTGCAGTTGCTCGGTTTCGCCATCCTCTCTCCTCCCCTGAGGGATGTAATTGTCCTTTCTTCCAACCTCTGTTATATCCCCACATTTCCTGCACACACGCTTCCCTGCCCAGCTCTGCCATTCTTCCTGGATCATACGGAAGGCTGCCCTCTCTTCTGTCCCTCCCACAGTCCTCCTGCAACACACACATCCTGATCCAGAGAGGACATGAATGTGTTCTGGCTCCAGCTATTGAGTCTTGGCTCTTTTTCTACTTAGGGGATGGACATCCTATTGAGACTTCAACCAGAAGACCTCCTTGGAGAAGAGTACGAGCAGCTACAGCTTTAATTGAGCATCCGGACTTATGAATGGGCTAGAACTGAGTCCTACCTTGTGCAGATCAGGCCCAAAGTGGTACCTGTAATGCTCACTCAGCAGTGGGTTACACCAGCACTTATACCATATCAGCCCAGCTACCAGTTTGTGCCCTATCTTTTGTTAATAGTTTCCATGTGGGTGCCCTCCATGATCAAGCACTGAGGGGAACCATGACAAGTTACTCATGTACAAATGGCTTCCTTTCTCAACAGTTCTTTGCTTTCCTGAACTTTAGATCCTCCACTCCCCCCTTTTACCAGGGCACCCACCTCATTTGGCGTCCAGCTTCCCATCTCATACAGCTCCATGTCCCAAAGCCATTCAAACCTTTCTTGGGACAGCTGACTAAACAGCAATGCTGTGTGTGAACAGAACTTTCACTCTGGAGCGATTGTCAGTGCCTCTATAATGATGCCAGGTACACGCTGGTATGTTCAGATCATGCAGACGGAGCAATTAGATAAACACATGTATTCCTGTGGAAAGGCTGCAATGTAACCCCACCTTACTTTTGAGAATTCAGAATGATAACACACAAGAAACCAAAAACAGAGAAACCCGGCTGCTCCCTAAGGAAGAGAGGCACAGCACATCACACTTTGATTTAAGCTTTCTTTCCAGATTGACTTAGCTATACAGTGATAGGTTTAAATTCCAACACTGCCTTCCGTATACCACATATGTCCTGAAACTATTTGCGAGAGGATCTAAATGAGTGCAATCTGGTAGTTATTATATGCTAACCTTGCCCCAGCTGCACTGATGGAAAACATGGTCAGACTGAACTGAAGGCTTTTTGAGCAGAGAGGGTATGTCTACACTACAAAGTTAATTCGAACTAACAGCTGTTAGTTCGAATTAACTTTCATAGGCGCTACACACGCAAACCGCTAGTTCGAACTTAATTCGAACTAGCAGAGCGCTTAATTCGAACTAGGTAAACCTCATTCTACAAGGACTAACGCCTAGTTCGAATTAAGTAGTTCGAATTAAGGGCTGTGTAGCCACTTCATTCGAACTAGTGGGAGGCTAGCCCTTCCCAGGTTGCCCTGGTGGCCGCTCTGGGCCAAGCCAGGGAAACTCATCTGCCCCCCCCCCCCGGCCCCGGAGCCCTTAAAGGGCCACGGTCTGGCTACGGTGCCCGTGCCAGGTGCAAGCCTGCCAGCACCCAGACATCAGACCCTGCACCTGGCACAGCACGAGCCAGCCACCCGCTGCCACCCAGCCCTCTCCCTCTTCCCAGGACCAGGCTGGCGGCTCCCAGGAGCCTGCCCGGGGCCGCAAGAGGCAGACGCCCGCCTGGTCTAGTGCGGAGATCGTGGACCTCATCCAGGTTTGGGGGGAGGTCTCCAATGTCCACAATCTCCACACTAGGCACAGGAAAGTGGCTGTCTAGGGCAGGATAGCTGCCAGCCTGGCCACCAAAGGCCACATGCAAACCCAGGAGCAGGGTTGCATGAAAATCAAGTTGGTCCAGTGAGACCCCCAACCCTGAGCCCTGAGCTTAGAACATAAGAACATAAGAATGGCCGTACTGGGTCAGACCAAAGGTCCATCTCGCCGAGTAGCCTGTCTGCCAACAGCGGCCAACACCAGGTACCCTGGAGGGGATGGACCAAAGACTATGGCCAAGCCATTTGTCTCATGCCATCCATCTCCAGCCTTCCACAGAGGCCAGGGACACCATTCCAACCCCGTGGCTAATAGCACTCCATGGACCCAACCTCCATGACTTTATCTAACTTCTCTTTAAACTCTGTTCTAGCTCTCACCTTCACAGCCTCCTGTGGCAAGGAGTTCCACAGGTTGACTATTTGCTTTGTGAAGAAGAACTTTCTTTTATTAGTTTGAAGCCTGCTACCCATTCATTTCATTTGGTGTCCTCTAGTCCTTCTATTATGGGAACTAATGAAGAACTTTTCTTTATGCACCCTCTCCACACCACTCATGATTTTATAGACCTCTATCATATCCCCCCTCAGCCTCCTTTTTTCTAAGCTGAAAAGTCCCAGTCTCTTTAGCCTCTCTTCATATGGGACCCGTTCCAAACCCCTAATCATTTTAGTTGCCCTTTTCTGAACCCTTTCCAAGGCCAAAGTATCTTTTTTGAGGTGAGAAGATCCCATCTCTACACAATACTGAAGATATGGCGTACCATAGTTTTAGACTTCCCCTCCTCCTTCTTCCCCTGGCTTCCCCCTTCCAGCTCCCTCCTCCCAGGTTTCCACCTCCCCTCTCCCACCCTCTCTCTTCCCCTCTCCCACCTCCTTTTCCCAGTCTCCCCAGAGGTTAATCCCCCCCCCACCCTCAGTTTTGTTAAATAAAGAGAGTTTCCATTTTTGAACACACGTGTCCTTTATTTTTTACATCAGGAAGGGGGGCTAGGGAAGGGTAAGTGGAAGGAGGTGAGGGAGGAATGGGGCACGAGCCCCCGATGGGGAGGACTGGGGTGGCTCTGCGGGCTCCTCGGGGTGGAAGCTCTCCTGCAGGGCCTCCTGGATCCTGACAGTCCCCCGAATGACCCCCCCGGATGGCAGCCTGTGGCAAGTGCAGCCGGGCTGATGGCCGAGTGCTGTGATGTGCCGAGTGTGGGCACTCAGGACACTCCAAGACAGGACTGCTTTGCTGTCCCTCATCGAGGTAGACAAGCAAGCGGGGAACCCTGAGAACTGTCTGTCCAGGGTGGGGGTCGGGTCACTTTAAGCACAGCCCTCGGCTAGCCTGAGGCAGCAGCTCCATGCTCTAAGTCCTAAGCTGATGCCCTGCCGGCACTGGTTCTGGCCAGTCTTAACTTCGCTTCAGGGTCCACTCAATGTGGACATGCTAGTTCAAATTAGCAAAACGCTAATTCGAACTAGTTTTTAAGTCTAGATGTGCTAATTCGAATTAGCTTAGTTCGAATTAACTAATTCGAACTAAGTTAGTTCGAATTAGTGCTGTAGTGTAGACATACCCAGATTGAGTAAAGACTTCAGGATTGGGTGTCTTGCTTTTGTCGCTATAGCTCATTGCTAAACTCTTACTAATTCTTATTGTAGTCCTTTAAAAAGGATGATGATCTTGTGATTAAAATGTTCAACATTGGACACAGGAGATCTGAGTTCAAGTCCTAGCTTTGCCACAGCCATGCTGTACAATCATAGGCAAGTCCCTTAATCTCTCTGCCTCAGTTCCCCATCTGCAAAATGGAGATAATTACCCTGCTATCTATTTCAATTGTAAACTCCTTGGGGTGGGGACTCTTGCACTACAAGACTGTCCAGTGCCTGGGACAGAAGGGTTTATAAATGTTATTATAGTACAAATAAATAATAATCCTCTTCCCTCTTTGTTCCAGTGCAATAAAGATGCCTTGCTGGTCTCATGTTTTAAACAAGTGGTAAGTTCTTATGTCTAATATGGAGTCATAGAAATGTCTGGCTGGAAGGAGCTGTGAGATGCCATCATGCCCAGCCCCTGCACTGACGCAGGGCCAAGTACACCCAGACATCCCTGACAGGTGTTTGTCTGACCCGTTCTTAAAAACCTCCAGTGATGGGGAATCCACAGCCTCTCCTTGGAAGCTTGTTCCAGAGCTTATCTCCCTGC
The DNA here is from genome assembly GCA_032595735.1 of Pelochelys cantorii. NCBI lineage: Eukaryota > Metazoa > Chordata > Testudines > Trionychidae > Pelochelys > Pelochelys cantorii. Next base: position 10,978,624 of record CM064342.1, on the reverse strand, counting down.
TGACAAGAATCTCAAGACTTATTTGAAGTCAACCCAGTGTGGGATACCTAACCAAAGGCAGTCTGTCTGAGCCAAAGCCAAGCACTCTGCCATTTCAACAGTAGATGGGCATAGCTTTTGTGATAGCTACTTACACTGGCTTGTTCATAAATAGAGGATGTCCATCTCCAGCACAATCAATCCATTAACCGTCATGAGCTCAAATATTTATTATTCGTATTACCACAAAATGTGTAAAAGGAATGAAAAAGAGGAGTTAATGTGCCAGTCCTTGCATCCACCTTTTAGCTTATTACAGTGCTGAAGCAGTATTAACATTTACCATATATGAGCTCCGTGTCTCTCCTGCCTGAGGTCATGGGGTTTAAGCCAGTGCTGAAGTTAAAAGTGAATGCTAGTTAGGAAAAGCCTATTATCTCAAAGTTGGAATTTCAGTTGGGTGGTAGTCATTGGCTCCCTGTGATCCAGATGTAATTCCATTCTCTCAATTCATTTACCTTTTCATCTCTCTCCTCTTTCATTCAAATTCACACAGTCTCTCTCACATCCACATATATTCAAATGGGAAACAACAACAGAGGGAAAAGGCGTGTTTTCCTTTTAAATATTGATGACTTAAGAACATCATTTTCACGTGAAGATAATTGGCTCAGACTATGGCCAAAAACCTTCATACTGGTGACATATCGGTCTGATTCTAGGAGTGTTGCTCTAAATATTTCATAAGCTGGGACCTGCTCCATCAGCCATCAACCCACTGTAGTCTTGGAGGTGCTACAGTTCTGTAGGTGTCATCACTACCAGGCTGGACCTATTGAATAAACAGACATCCTTGTGTTGATTAAGATTGTATTCTTCATAACCTGAGTATCTTCTGTCTTCTGAGAGAAATGATCTGAGTGTAAAGTGTGGTTAAGAGGATAGTTGTATTTTTCCTTAACTTCCTTTGGATCAATTCAGGAGGCTTTATATTCATGGAGGTTCTGCCCTTCATATATGTATATGCTTCACTTATCCATACTCCCTCAACTAACCATTATAGACAACGAGAAGTCCTGTGGCACCTTTTAGACTAGCAGATTTATTGGCGCATAAGCTTTCGTGGGCAAAAACCCACTTTGTTAGATGCATGTCAACTAACCACTGTTATCTATCTATCTAGTCCAAATCATTTGATATCTAGGCACTTTTCAGCTTCGCTATACGATACTGGGCATTCAGAGACTATAGAAAACTGACTGGGATACTCTTCACAATCTATACATGCAGCATGGCTGTCCATGGTATTTCCTAGTGTCTAAATCTAATATATTAATCCCTTACAAAATCAAATGAGGCTGTTTGTTTCCTCTTCAGGAAGATGGCTATGTTATCTGTGGGGTCCAGTGGCAAAGTCCTTTTCATATCAGAAGAAATGCTGCCTTTCAGTCCTCTTTGTATTGACAATAGTCTTGGTTCTACACTGTGTGAAAACTGTTACCCATAAACATTGTCTGCACTCCGGTTTAACCAAGCTAGTTGGACACAGCCCACCTAATTAATTAAATGTGAAGTAATAAGTCTATACAATGCTCTTTATGTGCACTCATCAAGAATGGTGGGTAGATGTTAGACATTAGAAATTATTTGCTTTCTGATGCCAATGCATTTCCCATTTTGGAGAGATAATACCCACTAATTCTGGGACTAAACTGGGAAGAAAATCAAAGAAGAGCCACACAAAAAATTGAGAGGTTTGAGGGACTGATACAAGAAGGCAAATTATAAGCTCTAAAAAGACTAGGCCAGGCCTTCAACTGGTATAAATTAGTGTGGCTTAATCAAAGCCCATCGAGCTACACCAGTGGAGGATCTACCCCCAATACATTATTTAAGAGTTGATTAAAGGGGGCAAGATACCCATATAACAAACGTTTCTGGAGGGTGTAAACCCAAAGGAGGGAGAGTAATTGTTTGAGGGCAGTTCAAAGAATAATGAGCTAAACTGAATGAAGGGCAATTTTAGATGAATTTTTTTTAGCGGGGACGTCAGGAAGCTTTCTTTTTGGGTGGTCCTTGACTGTGGAATTTGCACCTACCAGAGAACGGAATCCCAATCTGACTATTACCCTTGCAGAGGCTTCAAGACTCATTTCCTTAAGCTAGTTATGGAGTCACCAGGACAATGTTCCCTTAGTTCCCATCTGGGTCTGATAACTTCTTACTGTACCACAAATCCCAGTAAGGCCTTGTCTACACTATGAGATAAGGTTGAATTTGCTAAGGTTGATTTTTTACTACCCAGTTTTTTAAAGCCAAAGGCACATGTTTCCACTGTGTGCAGGAGTTTGACATAGTGCATCCCTAGTAGGGTGGCTAGCATCAATTTTGACTGCGATGCCATGTGTAGCTATCTGACAGGTCTTGCCACCCATTAGATTCTGTGTTATGTTTCTAGTGCTCAATGGGACCAAGACAATATGGGAGGTGGTTCTGGGTACATGTTTTCAGGGTCCTATAATGTACTCATTTCCTCCCTCTCTCCCTGATGGAAAGCAATGGGAAGCAATCCCTTTGTGCTCTTTTTTCCCTGGTTATCCATGCAAATGCCTAGCAAAGTAAGCATGTACCCTGTTTCAGCAGCAAAGTATTATGGCGATCATAGCAAACATCTTGCACCTTATGCTGATGTCCAGTGCCTATCCAGGGCCCACTGGAGTGATGAATCTGAGGAGACTGTGAACAGATTCTTGTGTGAAGCACTTGAGATGAGCGATTGGCAGATGTTGGCAGCATTTGATCCTCTTGACACAGTGGAATGCCAGTTCTGGTGATGTGAGACAAGCACAGACTGGTGAGACCACATAGGGTGTGTCTACACAGCACAGTTATTTCAAAATAACTGACATTATTTCAAAATAACAATGCGAGCGTCTACACAGCAATTCCGTTATTTTGAAATAATTTCAAACTAACGGATGGCTTATTTTTAAATTGGTAAACCTCATTCCACGAGGAATAATGCCTATTCCAAAATAGCTATTTCGGAATAGCTGTAGTGTGGATGCTCCACTGCTGCTATTTTGAAATAGCTCCTCCCCAGGGCCATTCAAAGTAATTACTTCCTAGTGCCTCCTGGGGCTCTAAATCGAGGTAGCATGTCCACATTAGGGGACCCTCCTCCTCCTCCTCCTCCTCCTCATCAACAACCATGGGCTCAACACCTGTTGGTGTCTGATGCCTCCTTCACTATTTCCTTCCTTCTTTCCCTGTCCAGTGCGGAGTGGCTTAGTTTCTGTAGACTAGCTCCGCACCAATCTACTGTATCATCTACCCATTCTCTGTGGGGTCTGCCTCTCCTATTCAGACCATCCATTATGCCGAATACCAGGGTCTTAACTTTTCACTCATTGTTCATTCGGCAGATATGCCTGAATAGCTGTAACTTCCATTGTATAGCCTTCTGTGGTAGGTTCTCTTTCGGCTGTATATTCCTATGTAATTCCTCGTTGGTGATCTTCTGCATCCATCCTATTCTCAGCCTGCCTCGAACTAATTTTGAGGCTTCTCTGTAACTTAGATGTGCACTTCAAAATAAGCTATTTTGGAGTATTTCTTCCAGAGTAGCTTATTTCAAAATACGTGTGCAGTGTCAATGTACTCATATTTATACAGCTATGGAATGATCAGCAGTTGCTGCAAAACTTTCGCACGCGCAAGGCCACTTTCATGGAAGTTTGCGAAATGTTTTCCTCTGCCCTGAAGCACAGCAATACCAGAATGAGCCCCGCTCTGACAGTTGAGCAGAGAGGCAATAGCCTGGTGGAAGCTTGCAATGCCGGACAGCTTCCAGTGAGTTGGGAATCAATTCAGTGTGGAGAAATCTACAATGGAGGCAGCTCTGATCCAAGTAGCCAAGGCAATCAATGCCCTACTGCTATGAAGAGTAGTGACTCTGGGAAACAGGCAGCACATGGTGCATGGCTTTGCCATGAGAGGGTTCCCTATATGTGGTGGGGTGATAGATGGAATGCACATTGCTAGGTTGGCACCTGATCACCTTGCCAAAGAGTACTGCAAGGGGTACTTCTTGACAGTGGTGCAGGCACTGGTTGTTAACAAGGGCCATTTCAATGACATCAACACGGGATGGTGAGGAAAAGTGCATGACATGCACATCTTTAGGAACTCTAGTCTCTTCAAGATGGAACTCTCTTCCCAGACTGGAAAATTAATATTAGAGGCATTGAAATGCCAGTAGTGATCCTTGGAGATCCAGCCTACCCCTTGCTCGCATGGCTCATGAAGCCATACACAGGCAGTCTGGACCACAAGAAGAAACAGTTCAGCTATAGGCTGAGCAACTGCAAAATGGTGGTAGAATGTGCTTTTGGACATTTAAAGGGAAGGTTTCTCAGTTTATTGACTAGGTTAGACCTCAGAACCAGCAGGTTGTGGACTGCCTGCTATATGCTCTATAATATCCATGAAAGTTAAGGGGGGAAATTTTATGCTAGGGTGTGTGTGTGTGTGTGTGTGGGTGGGGGGAACAGAGACACAGTGCCTAGCCACTAATTATGAGCAGCCACACACCAGGACAATACAGAGAGCACATCAAGGGGCACTGCAAATCAGGGAGGCTTTGGAAATCAACTTTGTGAATATCCAGACAGTGATATGACAGCTATGCATGTTGCTTTTAATGAGGTGCCCTCTGCATTATGTGTGCTCACCTGTAAACCTTGCACATCCCTCCCCATGCAACACAAGCAATAAAGATATTGTTGAGAAATCATGCATTTTTATTTAGGGAACATAAGGAAGCAGGGACAGAAAAGGAGCTCAGGATGGGAACTTTGCGGGGATGGTGGGGAGAAGGGAAAGCAGCATATTACACCTGTTCAGCAATTGCACAGGTGTGAGAATGGCAGCCTTTTGTTCTGGGACACATCCCTGGGAGGCTGAGTGTGTGGCTGTGTTACTTCCCTCCCCCATGTTCTAGGGTGCCTGGGAGAGGAGGTTATGGAACTTGGTGAGGAGGGAATGTGGGTCAGCATGAGCCAGAGGGGATTTCAATGCATCTGACTCTCTTGTGAGCCTACCATGCACATCATCAACTTTGCCATGACTCTCAAGACATTCTTTAATGTCTTCCCATCACATTCCCTGCTAGCTTTTTTGTTCTCACACTCTGCTTGCATCTGCTGCAGCAGCGTTTTCCTCCACTCAATCACACCCTGTCCAAGTGGGTAGATTGCATTTGCTCATTGAATATGTCATCCCTACTAAGTTTTTGCATTCGGATCTGTGATATCCACACAGCTGGGGGAGCTGGACCCCATGGAGTGTGCAGTGTTGCACCTACTGTGATAAAAAGCGAAGGCCAGACTTTACAGAAAATACATTGTGCAGCACAGAACATAATCTCTTTGCATAAAGAAGTGTCTGTCTAAGACAACAGGCCTGTGTTATGTACAAGGCCAAACTTATATTTTCAAGCACCCACTATGCAGCAGGTACACCACAGAGATCTTAAGGGAACGACTGATCTTGATTTGATGGCAGACACAGTAAGGAACAGGATGGGGCTTTCTCTTTTGTTGGAGTTTGGATGCTCCATTTACCTGCTCCTCTTCCTCCTCCTCCACACTGTCCTCCGCACTGCTGCCTGAGGAGTGTCTTCAAAGGAATCCATGGACTGTGTAGGGAAACTGGTTGGGTCCCCCCTGGAATCCCATGCAGCTGCCTACAGAAGTGACATGTTTGCAGTGCTGACTCTGACCATCTTTTCTGCCTCCTTTTCTTCTGGAATGCCTGCCTCAGCTCCTTTATTTTCATGCAGCACTGCTGGGCACATTTTCTCCTCCATGCCCTGAGAAATCTCGGCCTAGATCTCAGCGCTTCTTTTGCTGCTTCATTGTTCTGCCTGAACTGATTCCCCTCCTCACACAGCAATCAGTCCAGGTCCTCCTGCATGCTCCATGCTGAAGCTCGTATGCGACACTGGCCATTCATGGTCAGGTGTGCTGCCCGCTCTAAGGTCTGCTTGCAATGCTGGCCACACAGGAAATGAAATTCAAATTTTCTTGGGGCTTTTCCTGTGCGCCTGGTGAGCAGTAAAGTTGAAAGTCCTGGCCAGAGCAGGCACCGTGTGACACTGTGGGACATCTGCCAGAGGCCAAGAACATCGACTTTTGCAGCACTGCATCTGCACCGCCTAAAGTCAACCATGCTTCCCTTATGAAAGCAGGAGTACCACAATTAACTTTAACAGCTGTGGCAGACCAATGGCAGTGGGCTGCAGGAGTTTGGTAGAGGGCAGGTGCATGAGTAGTTGGGTGTGTGGGTTCATGTTCCCTGAATAGGCTTCCAGAGACTGCTGCTCAGTCATCAGGTCAGATGGGCACCTGAAATTCATTAGGAGCCAGTCTGCAGCACAGCCTAATGCAGTGATTCCCAACCTTTTTCCCATGGAGGAACCCCTAAAATAATTTTTCATATCCCGAGGAACCCCTAGCTATGAAAACGTTTGCTTGGCCAGAAAAAGTTGACAGCGGGGAGCGCAATTCAATTACTGCTAAATTATTGTCAAGAAAATTTATTTGTAAAGAGATGTTATATAAATACTAGCCAATTAGCCCATCATAAGACGGGATTTTCAGGTCTCGCCTCCACATCGGTCTACTCTCCTGAGCCTCCAGTCTCTCGCTCTGTCTCTCTCTCTCTCTCCCCTCCTCCTACTGCCTCCCCCCCTCAGCTCTCCTCCGCCTCCTGCCTCTCTCTCTGTCTTTCTCTTTCTCTTCTCCTCCCCCTCCTGCCTCTCACTTGGGGGACCGTGGAGCCCAAACAGCCGTTTGGGCTCCATGCTCCCCATACTGCATGGGGAGCACAGAGCCCAAACAGTTGCTTCTGCCACTTGCTCCCACGCGGCGGCCTGGCTGAGCGGTGCAGAAATTAGCCGAGAGCCACTGCGGGAGGCAAAGAGGGGAGGGGCGGTGACGTTCACGGCCAGGGGGCGGGGCCTGGAGCTGCTGTCACGCCGCATGTCACCGCCCTGCCCCCCTTCGCCTCCCGCCATGGTACTCGGCTGATTTCTGCGTCGCTCAGCCAGGCCACCGTGGGGGAGCAAGCGGCATAAGTGGCCATTTAGGCCCCGCACTCCCCATGCAGCACAGGGGTGCTGCTTGGGGAGCGCGGGGCCCAAATGGCTGCTTGCACTGCCTGCTCCCCTGTGGTGGCCTGGCTGAGCGGGCGCAGAAATCAGCCGAGTGCCACGGCGGGAGGCAACAGCGCCATACAGAGGGAACAGCCAGCATTTCAGCATTACAGAATAACAGACATTGGGCTATTATTATATATATGATATCAGCTTACATTGTAAGAAAAAATATTTGTATTTATTTATTCCACGATTTCTTGCGGAACCCCTGACGACGGTCTGTGGAACCCCAGGGTTCCACGGAACCCTGGTTGGGAAACACTGGCCTAATGGAACACCTGCTGCCAGTTAAGGCCTGTTGGCCAATTATAAAGGGCTTCCCCAACAGAGAGACAGACATCTGTGAGTAAGTGCAAGTAGTAGGTCCACAGCCTAGCCCACTAACCCTTGCAGCAGTCTGATGTACTGGGCCATAGCATCATTGCTTAAGATAGCCTGTAGAAAACACGGTGGCTACGTCTACACTACATGCTTTTTGTGCAAGAAGCCTTTTGCGCAAGAGTTTTTGCACCAAAACTTCTTGCGCAAGAGCATGTCCACACCTCAAAGCACATCACAAAAACCATGTACTTTTGCGCAAGAGAGCATCCAAATTGCATGGACACTCTTGCGCAAGAAAGCTCTGATGGTCATTCACAGAATGGCCATAAGTGCACCTGTGCTTTTTTCCATAGGGGTTTCTTGCGCAAGAAACCTCTCTGGAGTGTCCAAACTTACCTTCTTAAGCAATAGCTGTAGCACTAAAAGCAGTTATGCCTCAGAAAAGGAGGTTTACCTACGGGAGGAAAAGCCCGCTATTCTGCCGTTTAACTGCCCATTTAATTGCTCAAGAGCTCATTTGAGGTGTGGACGGTCCGCAGGTTTTTGCACGAAAACCTTGTAGTGTAGATGTAGCCTGTATGAGACCAATTTTAGGGAACAGACCTATTCCAGCAAGGAAATAGACTAGAATAGATCTTCCCCATATTCCAGTGATTCTGTAACCTGTTTTGAGATGTCTAAAGAAAAAACTAAAATCTTTGTTGCTTTATATTTCTCCCTTTACTTCAGACACCCAAACAAATTTAGAAACTCATGGGTGGCATTGGAGAACTGGCTGCATAGGGAAAGACACATTATCTCTTGAGAAATTAGAAATATTTAATCTTTTTCTTGTCATCTGACTTGTCAGCAGCGAGATGGAGCTATTGATGGTATAGCAGGGTGATTGACAGAATTAGGTATTGATGAATGGATTGCTGTCAGTTTGTTTTGTTTTGTTTTGTTGTTTTTAGTTTGACAGCTGTTTCATAGCATGACCAGAGGCAGGGCAGTGGTGAGGGAGAAATGGTTATTCAGCTGCTCAGACAGTGGCGAGAGCTGCATCTCTAATAGGATAGGAGCAAGGGGCAGTGTTGTATAATTATACTGGGTAGTGCGCTAGGCTCATCACAAGCACGCCTGGGTTCTTTTTCTGGCTCTGTTCCACTGTGTAACTACAGGCAAATCATCTCCCCACCCACTCTTTGTCTGTTTAGATTGTAAACTCTTTGGGGCTATGTGTTTGCACAATGCCTAGCACTGTCTCTGATCTCAGATGGAACCTGAAGGTGCTGCAATCATAGAAGCAACTGCCTAGGGGGGTACTGGTTCATAGAACTATCCTTGTTTAGGGAGAGTCATACTCATGTTGCAACCGCATCACATAAAGAATCATTTCCATTGTGGCTGTGATGGTCTCAGGAGTGCTGGATTTATCGACTATCTCCTTTCATGGGAATCAGTCTAAGGCAAAATGTCTTCTGCTGTAAGGGTGTCGCTCCTTCCACATGCAAGTGGACACGGTGAGGCCCATGCATCACTAAAATCCTACTTAACCCTATTTTGAGGATCTTGTGCTGGCCCTCTGTGCAGAAGTGAATTTCACCTTCAGGCCATGTCTCCCCTCACCAGAGGATTGACGCTATGGTGAATGATCTTCCGGGGACTGATTTAGCAGGTCTAGTAAGAGCCCGTTAAATCTGATGTTGAGGGTGTCCTGTTGATGCTAGTTCTCCTTGCTGTCATGAGGACTAGGGAAAGTTGACGGGGCATTTTTCCCCTTGATTTGCTGCTGTGGTAATGGCCCCAAGTTATGTTATTTACGTTGATTGCATCTATGTTATTTACATAGCTGGAGTTGCATAACTTAAGCTGACCTTCTGGGTGTAGTGTAGACCTGGCCTGAGTGAGGACATGCACAAGAGAATGCCAGGAGGAATAAAGAACAGGCTGAAACCCCCATCCTGCATCATCTCAAAGCTTTATATGTTTATTTTCTCATGCATTTTGATTTACTAACTGTGGCTCTCCATAGGCTAGATGCTCAGAAGGAGCAATTGCAGGTTCTACCCAGTTACTGTCTTTCCCAATCAGTTAACCCATCAGTATCAACCAGTATCAATAGCCAACACATACCCCTGTGAACCAGTCTCCTGCAAAGTCTGGGAGAACATGTAAGCCTTGCAGGTGCCCTGAAAATCAACAGATTCTATCTGTTGTTGTTGAAGGGAAGGGGAAGCAAATGGTAGATTAAAGAGTCCTTAACTAAAAGGATTCTTCTACCAGGCCCTTCCCAGTTCAAATCAGGGGGCTGGCAGCCTGAGTGGTTTAGCTATTCTCCATTCAATTGTAAACACAGGGCCTCTCCACAGGTACCATAACATGATCTATCATTGCATGTGACAGGAAGATCCAGTCACATACTCATCTCTTTCCCTTTACTCTGTCTGCAGGAGCCCAAGCTGGGATATTTTTTCAGATAGAAACAGTCTGAGGAGACTTCTATGGGTATATTCCATCTATGGAACCAACAGAGTCATGCCCGTTAGTAATTTCTGTGAGGGGTAGGAGGCCTCAGATTGGGCCCTGATTTCAAGTGAGAATATAGCTCAGATACAGCTCAGGGACAGCAGGACAAGCTCCCTTCTCCCTCCCCCCCATGCTATCACTAGCAATATGCCTAAACCTGTTCCACTTCCATGGTCAGAGCCTAGTCAATTCTACCAAGCAGGAGGCTAGTCAGTGGCACTGGCTTTGTGATGTGGATGGCTCTCAGTTAGGAACTGGGCTGAGAGTACTGGCTTCCTTTCATCTCAGATGGCAACAACTTCTAGTCACTACCATGCAGGCCTTGATTTGGCCTGGTGAATCCGAGGTAAAGGTTGCCATATTCCATTCATCAATCTCTTGCAGCCCTACTGTAAGTATATTTTGAAGATTTTCATGCCATTTGGTCTTATATTTACTGGTTTGCGTGGTTCATCCTTGTGAAACTGGTCAACATTAAGGCATCACTTAAGCCCCCCCAAAGAGGGCTTAAAGCAGCATATAGGCCATGTGCTGCCTTCTTTGCACAAGACGAATTTCACCTTCAGTGAAAAGAAATTGTCTCTCAACGCTTTCCGTCTCCAGCCTTTCCTCTGGGTCATTTGGTGCCTCTTTGGATGTTATGTTTGAACTGCCAGGTGAATACCTGGGAAAGGGGATAGGACGAAAATCTTATTTAAATAGGTATAAGCCACCTTCACTCCATTTGCTGCAGCTTATATTGGGTGTGGGGGTGGCAAATTCCTTCAGAAATCTTCCCCCAGTGCAACAGTGGTGTGTCTCCAAGCTTGCCCAAGAGAAAGCTAGGCTTCTGACACAGGAAGCAACCGAACCCCCATCTTCTAATACTCAGGCCCATTTCTTAAGCACAACACCAGCCTTCCTCTAACACAGGAGCCTTGTGGCTGCTTCCTTTCATAGAGATCTGACTCCCCAATGGCCAGAGGCCCCCCATTCCATTCCTTCCTGACACAGGTATGGAGATTGCAGCAGTGGTCTAGAGCTGGAGTTTGGGACATGTTACATCACAGGAGTTGGAGCTGAGGGCCACAAAGGGCCACCAGATCATCCAATCTGATTTCCTGCCTATAATAGGCCACTAAATCCCACCCAGTTACCTCTGCTTTGAGCCCAATATCCTGGCTTAAAGAACAGCATCACACCCCTCTTGACTCTCTTGAATTTGATTTTTCAAATAGCACACCAAGCGAAGTTTGGGTTCAGTAAGAAGAACATCTTTAAAGTAATGCAAATAGATGGAATCAAGTAGTATAGATACTGCTAAACCAGTGTCCAACATTAGCTGAATAGGATGTGATTTGCCTGAAGATGAGGCAGAAACATTTACAGTGAACCTTATCTGTTCTGGAATATGTAGTAGTGATTTTGTCCACACTCAGCACAGTAACATCTGGTATTGTAACTGCATGCACCTGTTGACTCGACTGGCTACTGCGGCATACCTTAGCAAAATGCCCAATCTTTTGGCAGTGATTGCACTGAGCTACTTTTGCAGGACATCTTGTGTAGGTTGCAAGGTGCTATGAGGTTTCCCTAATAGCAATCAGGGCTGTATTACCCAATAGGCAGATTAAGCATGTGCTTAGGGAACCAGCAAAGCAGGGGCACCAAAAAAAATGAGATTTTTTTTTGAAAAAATTTGATATTTGATATTTCAAAAAAAGCATCAAAGCAGTCATCATAGGAAAAATCAGAACTCCGCAGAACACTCTTTTTCTCAGCTGAAAAGAATAAAAAACCCTCAGAGAACAACAATGTGTCAAGACAGACTTGATTCACTTTCCCTATTGTGTATGGAGGCAGACATGCTTCATCGAGTCAGCTTCGATGAACTTATCCAGAATTTTGCAATCAGAAAATCTAGAAAGAAGCTATTTTAATTTCAGCATACTTGTAAGTTTTGTGTCATTTCGAAAAATAAAATTTTATTTTATGGTATAGTATTGTTTTTATTTTGAATTACATATGGGGGGGCACCATAATCTTTTCAGTGCTTAGGGCCTGTAAAGGTCTTAATCCGGCCCTGATAGCAATGCGTGCTGGAGCTAGAGGAAAATCCTGTGGCCAGATTTAGATTTTTCTGAGGATTAAAGGCCTTTGCATAGGAGGCAGGATCCCCTCTGGAGGAAGAGCAATATTGTCTGTAGAACTCAAGAGCATTTTGTGGATGATGTTCGTATATCCCAACCCGTTGTCTGTAAAACCACCCTCCAGCCCCTTACACCATTCACGTTGTGGAGGGAACGTTGTGAATCACTCTGTCTGCGGCTGTTGCCATGGCCCTTCCAGTCTGTGCAGATATTTCAAGACTGAGCCAATCATCCCTCCCTCTTCTCTTTACTTAGTATACGGGAAGACGACCAACTAGAAAAAGCCATCCGAGCTTTGGCAAGCTCTGTTCCTGCCATTGCCAAGCCTCGAACCCCGAGTCCAAGGCTGCTTGGCTCTGAGGCTCAGTGGCGCTTCTCACCCTTTGACGAATCCTGGCATTTGCAAAGTTATTATACCTCATTATGAATTGGATTTTAATCTACTGTAAATAGTCCTACCATTATAGTGTCATAAGAAGCAATTAGCCCCCTCCTTGCTTATATGCATGAGGGGCAGGCTTTAATATCACTCAACAGCAAGGCCTTGCTGTGGCTCCAGCATACATATGTGAAATAAGAGGTTTCACTATTGAGATTAACCCTCTCAGTGCTGTTAAAATTTGCCCCTACTCTGAAACTTCCCACGTCAAAGTTACTAGGAGGACATCAAAGCAATGCGACTATCTTTGGGCTGCTGGGCTTCCTTCCGACTCAGGGATCTGTTTGGCTGTGTGCTGCAGCAATGTGGGCAGTCTTCCTCTCTCGGGTGGATGCAGTACAAGCAATTGATAAATTGTGGCTTTTCCTGTATTGCCTTTAACCTGGCCACAAAGGGGATTATCAGCTGGAGGGGTGAGAGGCATCTGGAGGTCAGTCTCTTGGTTGCTGCTCCAGGCCTCGGGGCAATTATTTCCAATCTCAGTGAAGCTTTCCTTCTTTGTGGCCAGAAGGAAATTCCTGGCTGACGCTGGTGTGCTGCATATGGTTATAAATGAACCCTTCCCTGTCTCTGTGACTGAGTCACCTGAAGCTTGAGAGAGGGAGCTGGTAGGGGTATGTCAGGCATTACTGTGAAATGCTACATTATTAATAGCAACCCACGCTGATAGGGTTTGCATGTCCCTCAAGCAGCTGAGAAATGGAATTCTACCCCCCCCCCAAACCACTGTGCCAGAAAGCCAGACCATTTTCCCTTTTACTTGTACTAGGGTAGAGACTAAACACCCATTGTGCTAGGAGCGGCATGCACATTGGCAAACAGTCCCGCCTCAAGAGCCTGCAATTCCAATGGACTCAGGGCACCTCTATGAACTGGAAGCATGAATCCTGGCTCAAGGAGAAGTGTCCATGCTCACTCTGATCAAGCCGGTATACTTGAACCAAGGCCTCGCCAGAAGGGGTGCTAGCCACTGCAGCACCATCCTGTCTGAAGCTAATACTGCATTTATTTGCTCCTCTATTTGAGCAGAACTTGCGTGGATACATCTCTTCCAGCTGGAATTTATGCCTTGAGCTTGACCTGCAGATGTGCCTTTAAGAACAAGAGGGGAAATGACTTACCCAAGGTTGCACAGGAGAGCCAACAATGGATCCAGATCTAGGGGATCTGGAAGAATTTGTATGGGGGGGAGGGTGCTGAGAGTCATGAAACAAACTATAAACCCTGTGCATGCCGGAAAACGCTTCTACCATGCCCTAGTTCAGGGTACAGAAGCATTGTGGCAATGAGTGCTATCGGGGAACCTATCTCAAGTAGAATGCAAATGTCTCACTGAACCAGCACTGCCAGTGTCTCTCAAAGCTGCTCGGGAGGGGAAAGGCAAATTCAGTGTCTATGCCCATTTCATTCTTAGGATGACCAGATGCACGTTTCTGCCAATGGGAGTGGGTAGCTTTTTTTTCCTCCTTGGGTCATTCAATCTCTACCCATTGAAAAGCCCCACTGAAATCAATTTGCAAAGGATCAGGCCTCATTGGCATAAGTACTCTATTTCCCTGAGAAGAGGTAGTAGCTGTGTCCATGGAATAAGCCCTCCCATCAACATAGCACTGTCTACACCAGGATGAGGTTGATATAACTACTTCACTTAGGGGGTTGGGGAGCCTGCCACCCTGAGAAATGTAGATATAATAGCATAAACTGGTAGTGTTGACCAAGCCTTAGTTCCTGTCCTCCTTTATACAGGGCTCTGTTAATCCAAAAGGTCACCAGAGGCTGTAACATTTATGTACCTGCACCATATTCTTAACTCTTTTGATTCCCAATGCACGTGACACGCCTCTGAGTCCAGAGACCAACAGGGATGCAGAAATCCTACTGTTTCTTTACACAGATGCTCCTCTCCCAAGTCCCTACCCCTGCCTGCCCTCCATCCCCCTTTCCCTCTGGTGCTTCTTCAAACTCTCCTACACAGCGCAGTCCATTGCTTTTCCAATATGCATGGCCCTTAGCTTGCAGCACCTCCTCAGGTCAGCTAGAGCAACTGCAAAGTACACACCCAGGTATTCCTGCCCACTCACACACCCTTATTATATTGAAACAGAAGACAGGACTATGCAGCACTTTAAAGACTAACAAGATGGTTTACTAGGTGATGAGCTTTCGTGGCCAGACCCACTAAATTACATTGTGTGCTTGCTTCCAGAGCTAGTGCATCCAAAGTCACCTGACTGAAAGCTTGCGGGGCCCTGACTGCTTAGTTTCTGACTGACAAAGAAACAAACCCTGAAAGCTGATGTGGTCAGTGTGTAAAGAAATAGGTTAACACACAAGTTCCTGACTACGCCACTCAGAAGCCTCCTTCTGTGGTCATTTGCCCACATAACTTGAATGACTGAGAGTACATGGCAAGGCTGAGGACTGGGACAGAAGTCTGGGTTTGACAGGGCTGAGGGGCCACAGCAGAGTGGTATGTGGAGAGCCCAGGACTGGGAAATGGGGAAGATGTGGCTGTTTAATAAACACTGATGTTTATTAAAGAGCTGTGTGAGGACTGAGCACAGGAAGTGGGCTGTGTGGGAAGCTGGTATCGTGCCTGCCTGTGCAATGCCATGTGCTTGGTAGGTGAGGATTTAATTACATGCCAGTGGCTCTATCTACAGCTGGTTGAATAGTTTGGGCAGTGAGCCCAACCTTCCTTATATTAGGAGCAATAATATACAGCAGCTCTTACAGGCTATGTCTATACTGCACTGCAGTTCGAAATAAGATACGCAATTTGAGCTATGCAAATGATGTATTTTATTTCAATCTCATTTTGAAACAGCTTATTTCATCATTTGGTGCTGTCTGCACAGTGCTAAATTTCAGAATAAAGCCCTCTTCCCAAACGTCCCTTACTCCTCATGGAATGAGGTTTACAGGCACATCGGATTAGTGAGCCCAAAATAATGGGCTTGCTGCACAGCCATGGGATAGCTATTTTGGGATACTCTGGTATCCTGAAGTAGCATTGCAGTGTAGACATAGCCATCTAGTGCTTTTCATATGCAGCTGTCAAACGGAGGCCAGTGTCATTATCCGCATTATACAGATGGGGAAATTGAGGCACAGAGGGGGACACATGACTCGCTCAAAGTCAGTCAATAAGTGAGTGGCAGAACCAGGAATAGAGTGCAGGTTTCCTGATTGCCAGACCACTAGGCAACATTGCCTCCCTAATGGATTTGGGTATTCCCAGTTGGCATGAGCCATGCTTTTCCACATGACCCAGAACAGCTTAGTGTTCAGGGCTCTCTTTGTGCATCAGGCAATCTCAGTGTAAGCAAAAGTGAAGAGGAGGTGAGCGGTGGGATGGGGGAGAGGGAAGGAGAAGAATCAGAAGTCAAATCCCAGACTTCTTGGACACAGTGGCTGGGAGTGCTGGGAAGATTGCCCCTGGGAGAAGGGAAAAGACAAGGGCGCCTGCATAGCAGATGGAGGTGGAACTGTGACCAGCCCTCTACAGGAAGGATTGCTGGTTCACAGGGATGTGATGAAGGCAGGAAGAAGTAAGGGGTCCTGGTGAACAGTGCACTCCTACTGTAGTGTCAGCAGCACCAGACTTCTGTAAAACTGATGCCTTCTCATGTGGAGGTAATTTCTAACCCAGCAATGCAGAATCAATGCAACACCATCTCTTTTAGCAAAAGGCACAGCAATTCTGGCTGCTGGATACTAGGGTGTTCCTGGCAATGATATCCCAGTTCCAATGCTGGGCTTACGTAACCTCTAGTGCAACCACTTATTTCACATGAGTGTAAACACCTCAGTCTGATTTTGCTTCTGCTTTTCACAATTGGGAATGGCAGTAGGAGATTGTGGAGGCTCTCACAGAGATCCAGGAGACTCCTTCCTTTCCTGTCCTATGCAAAAAAGGGAACAGTGTTTAGTAGCATGCAGGTAGAGGGAGTCCTGACTGCGGCTGATAGGTTGGTAACTTTGAGCAAAATCACTTCTATGTCCCGTGCCTCTGTTTCCCCATTTGCAAAAGGTGGGTGACATGCTTCAGAGGAAGGGTGAGAGGTCTGATCCATCAGCATGTGTAAAGAGTGATGTGTGGTTCTTGGAATATAGGGGCTATAGAAAGACAGGACTTACAAAGCTGCCTAGAGTTGGCTTCCCAAGCCTCATTAATTTTACATGGGACCTGGATGTCCAAATCCATCAGGCAGCTTTGAAAAAAATCTCAGCCAGAAGGCATTATAGCTACTGGATGTGCCAACATCTGCAGGGAGCCAGAACCTTTGTGCTATCCCAGAGTGCACACAAGCAGGCGGAAAGGCATGAGCATACCCTAGGCCTGATCCTCCTTTCATTTATCCTAGCTTTACTCCATTGGCTTCTCATTTACACAGGATTCAGGCCCTGGGTGAGACTGGGGGCTCCTGTACCCCAGAGTTGGGCTCTATGAGTCACATCTCAGCACAAAAGCATATTGGACAAGGTTGCTATAGCTCCTGGGATATGTGGGTGGACCAGAGTATGAAATCCCAGGTCAGCATCTTTTAAAGCCAGAGACAAATTTTTCCAGGTCCTGACAAATTGTAGAGGGGAGCCCACAAATTTCCTGTATATGTCAAGGAAGAAGGTGTGGACTCGGAAGAAAAAAGAGCTTTTTTTTTAAAAAAAATGGAGCAGCATTGTAATTATAGAATAAGAGGCAGTGATAAAATGATAATAGGAGAGTTTTGACCTGGGTTAACCAGTTCTACAAAGCTGTGAAATAAATTTAGCAAGAGAGAGAGGACAGGGGGCTTCCAGCCTGGGTTACAGCTGAAATGCTGGTTTCACAAACAAGACGTAAATTGGATGCAAACATCTAATTAACCTTCTTGCTTATTTTCATTCAGGAAGGAGACAGATCCCAGTCAGAGCCAATACCATTGTCATGTCTTGCTTCTCTGAAAGGAGTGAAGGTGCTGGGTTTTAAAAGCAATTTGGTATTTTTTCTCTCCATATTCTCTTGCTTGTCTCTACCTGTCCAACTCTGCATTTATATTGCACATATATTTGTGCTGCTCTCTTCACCTCAGGCACTCCATCTACCTAGCCATTGCTGGCCATTCTGACAACTTTCAACTCTGTAAGTTCTCAGAGCATCTCTCCTTCTTAGGAGATCCTGGAAAACAAGGATGTTAAAGGAAGGGAAAATCTTTCCTTTAAAAAAATCCTTCTCTCTCTCCATCTTGCTGGTGAGAGCTCCCGGATAGAATTTAGCAGGGCTGTGCCTCTGTCCTGGAACCGGGAAGAGTGTTGGGGTTTTTCTCCAGATTCCTCTTGGTTTTAATTTTAGCTGAGAGATATTGGCTTATGTTTCAATGTACCGGGCAGGGGAGAGGGAGAGAGAAGTGACACAAATTTTCCCAGTAAACTTCCCAACAGTGTCAGTTCCTCAGCTGGTGTAAATGAGTGGAGGGCCAATGACGTTAGTGTTACACCAGCTGAGAACCTGAAAAGAACAAACTGGAAAATGACTCTTATTTTCCTCTCCAGGTTAAAGGCTGCTGTTATTATACCACAAGGCTATTTATCAGCTTGAGTGCTAGTTTTCCACATGGATTTTGGAGGTGACTCCCCTATGGCTGGGCTGCCCCCTCCCCACTGCCTACCCCTCACCCAATCTCTTGTCTTTTTTTCACCCCCACCTCCCCCAAGGGCATTCAGCCAGTAAAAATGGTCCCTCGGCAGCAATGATGAAGATGGATGCGTGATTGATTCTCTTGCCTCTACCTCCCCCACCCCTCCCCGCTTTCCATGCCCTTCTGGCAGAAAATTAAAAGGCTATTTGTTAAAGGGTGAAAGCCCTCAGGTGCGGCCCCCGGCTGGACAATTTGTCTCCATGAAAAGGATGCTATTATGAGAGAGGCTGGCTGCAGGAGGAGGGCTGGGGGAGTTTGCCAGGATTGAGAGGAGAGGGAGAGAAGGCTGCCACAGGAGACAATAGCCTTGGTATGGGGAGGGGGCAGCAAGCCCATGATTGCAGAGACTTGCCCTCTCTCTGGGACGGTCTGTCATATGGAGGGTGTGTGTGTGTGTGTGTGTGTGTGTGTGTGTGTGTGTATGTGTGTGCCATGTGCTCTGATGAGTGGAGCCAGATCTCTTTAAGGAGGCCTGCCATGGAGCAGAAGCTGTCCTGCCAATCCCTGACTCTCCCCTGCGGCAATGCTGCAAACTAGCCTTGTGAAAGAATGAGCTCTGTTGAGGCAGGCTGCAGCTGGGGAATGGGCGTGGAGGGGGAAAGCAGTCTTCCCTTGCTCATCCCATACCCTTTCCACAAAGGGCCGGGGTGTACCAGACATATGGCATTCAAATGAAGGAAGCGGTTCTCTAGCATCTTTTCCCACAAGTAGCTGCCTCAGGTGTGCAGGGCATTCTTTCCACTCCCAGGCAGCTGAGTATTTGGTGCCTTTTCCTGGGCTATTGCCCTACCGCCCCATCCCCTCTGCATCCTAGGTATCGCCACACCAATCTCAAATGCCCTCCCTTTGCTCATTGATGACCCTGGTGTCACATTGCAACTGCAGCTCCATGCATGGAGCCATCCTCTCACTGGGGCTATCAAGTTTGCTGTGTGTTACACTTGTCCCACAGCCTAAGATCATCTCCAGGTCTTGGGTGGGGTGTATGTGTGGGTCTTTCGTTCCATCATGCAGCCATACACACACGCGCGCGCGCCACACACACACACACACACACACACACACTTTACTTAGGGTTTTATCCCACCACCCATCACCGTCCTATCTGGGTACCTTCCCTGTAAAACAGCAAAGGCCCTGGTGGACGCTGTGAGATCTCTGGTGTGTCACCTTTTTCAGGGTTGAAAGTGCTTAGGATAGGGTTTGATTTTTCAGTAGGCTGGCTGGTTGGTTTCAGAGTCCGTTTTGTTCTAGGAGGTGGCTTGCATGCAGGAGGCAGTTAGTGGTGTGTGGGGCATATGGTGGAAAGGCCTTTGCAAAGACGGTGTCATGGCAGCATTTCCTAATGACAGCCTGATGCTGGAAGATTGTTCCCGTGAAATTAGTCTAAGGGATGAGGCCTTTCAGGGCTCCACCTTGTTTACAAGGATCAACATCAAATCACCTTCCACCTATGTGGAATGGCTCTTTTCTGTGCGTTTCTGCATATTTTCCTCTTCTGTATTTGGAGAAATATAATGTTACATCTCAAAGGACTTTCTGGACAACAAGGCACGGAACACTGAGCGGGGCTAGTTCTGGGAATCTGTTGATGTGGAAGTGGGGACTCCAGCTAGAGACAAATTCAAAAGAGAATCATTGCTATGTTACACAGCTCTGGCCTTCTAATGAAGTGTCTCAGCTGGTGTAAGTCAGCAGCGGTCAGCAAAAGACTTCAGCAGAGCTATGCTGATTTACATTGGTGGAGGCTTCCTAACAGAAGGAAACAGCTTATCAGTGAATCTATTGCCTCTCAGCTCCATTTTCTGCACCAAAGCAGCTAGGTGGCTGCTGCTTTCCCAAAAGAGAGCTTCTGACTAGGGCCCTACCAAATTCGCAGTCCATTTTGGTCAATTTCACAGCCATAAGATTTTAAAAATAGTAAATCTCATGATTTTAGATATTTAAATCTGAAATGTCATGGTGTTGTAATTGTAGGGGTCCTGGCCCAAAAAGGAGTTGGGGGAGGGGCTGTAGTACTGTGGCTGTTACTTCTGCACCGCTGTTAATGGTGGTGCTGCTTTCAGAGCTGGGTGGCCTGAGAATAGCACTGCTTGCTGGAAGCCCAGTTCTGAAGGCAGAGCCACGGCCAGCAGCAGTAAGGATGGCATGGCATGATATTGCTGCCCTCACTTCTGTGCTGCTGCCTGTGGAGCTGGGCCTTGGTGTAACCTGCCAAGCTATATCATTTCCTATCCTTTCTCTTTTTTATATTTTAATAGTAATGCTAGTAATGCCAGGCCTGCAGGATCTGATTTATCCTGCACGAGTTGGCTTCAGCAGTAGCGTAGTGTGATGATTAAAGGTTAAAATTTCTTCCTGGAAAATTAAATGTTCTTAATATCTTTTTACAAATTATGAAAGACCCTATGGCAAAATCTTCTGTTGGGTAAGTACACAGATGGTATGTGACTCAGGGTGCATCTAGAGAGCACCCTTCTGTCGGAATAAGCTATGCAATCTGCATAGTGCAAATTGTGTAGCTTATCCTGAGTCTAAACCAAAAGAGTCTCTCCCTCAGGGCCTCACAGATACGCACCCCCAACTGATGGGCCTGGCGGATGGCAGCTGTCTGCAGCTGCTCAAAGGGACTCCCTTTGTGGATGGCCTCTGCCCCCCCACCAAGGTAGGAAGTCCTCCCCCTTCCTCTCCACAATGTTGTAGAGGACACAACACGCTGAGGTGACCTCAGGGATGTAGTGCTCCCCCACGTCGAGGCAGGTCAGGAGGCACCTGAACCAAGCTTGAGGCATGCGAAGGCGCACTCCACCTGTATCCTCACCCAGCTGAGGTGGGAGTTAAATGGGTCCCTGCTGGGGTTTAGGTGGTAGGCCGTGTCCCCCATGATGCACAGTGGCATCTGCACATCCCCAACTGCATAGTCATGGTGGGGGAAGAATGTGCCCGCCTCCAGCTTCCCCTAGAGGCTGGAGTTTCTATATACACGGGCGTCACGCGCCCTACCCAACTACTCTACAAAAATGTCAGTAAACTGTCCACGATGGTTGACCAGCACCTGCAGCACAACTGGGAAGTAGCCCTTGAGGCTGTGTGATGTTATGGTGCATGGATTGGAATATGGCTTCCATCGATCACTCCTCCGCAGTTTGGGAACCCAAGGGTGGCAAATCCTGCGACTATCGGGTGCAGCAGGATGGAGTTGATGGCCCTCAACCTGCAGAAGGAGACAAACAAACACGCAAAACAGAGAATGAGAGGGAGTGCCTGAGCCATTGGGAGGTGCCTGCCTCCTTCCCTCCCCCCCCAAACACCCCAAGAACCACCCCCTGGCACTATATATTTTGCCATCTCAGTAAACCTTGTTGCACTGTGTAGATGCGCCAAATTTCAGAATAACTTTATTTTGAAATAGATTTGAAATAAGATATGCAATTTGCAAAGCACAAATTGCCTATCTTATTTCGAGTTTAGGGTGTTGTGTAGACGCACCCGAAGTGTTCAGCACTTGGCAGGACTGAGCCCTTTCATTCTACCCTGAGCTCAATGGCCTCCAATAACTCTAGAGAGAAAATTAAGAGCTAAAAGTCATGGGCTACGTCTACACTATGTTTTTTTGCAGAAGAGGCAATGCAAATGAAGTGCTCATTAGCATTTTCTGTCACTTCATTTGCATAATCTCTTCTGATCCTTTTTGTGCAAGAGGTTTTTGCGCAAAAACAAGCAGTGTGGATGTGTCCATTTTGCGCTTCATTGTCATTGCCTCTTCTGCAAAAAGTTCGTAGTGTAGACATAGCCATGGTGTATACAGAAACAGGAGGGTTGGATGAGCTTCATAGATCCCAGTGCATAAGAGAGAGCTGCTTACATGCCCAGCTTGTACTTTAGAGGAATATCCAGCTATCAGAAGTACGAATTTAACTAGAAACAGGTTCTCATCTTTAGAGGTGGTGGATATACACTCCACTTTGTTTGCCTTTCTTATATCACTAGCAAAGGCAAATAAAACAGGCGCTCTAAAAGGAGTACCTCCGTACTCTGCTATAAGAATAGCTATTCTGTAAGAGCTTCTTGTATGTCCCCATGGGAATACTCTATCCTGCTTGGAGTAATTATTCTGAAATGAAGTCATTTTTATTCTGGAGTAGTGTGTCCACATGGGGTACTATTCCACAATAGCTTATTCTGTGATAAATATGCCAGTCAATTTCCTCATGCAGACAAGGTTTCTATGGACATTCCCACAGGATGTGAGGAGGGAGGTTTGCACTCCTGGAAATGGAGGAATAGCCTCAGCCAGGGGATGTCAGGTGTCATGGGTCTAGGCAAGCATCTATGGATGCACCTTGCTTTCCCTGATCAAAACCCACTTGCCAATCTCTGTTTGCATCTCTTTCTGCTGGAAGGGGGCTGGCATTTACTTGCTAAAGACAGGAAGCAGGTGGCAAGAGTGAATCGCCCTGAACTCAGCTATGCACTCAGGGACCTTGGTTTTTTAAAAAAAATATGATTAAAAATGTTGGGGGAACATGTTACGTTGACTTTATTTTTGCAGTTTCGTGGCAAACCGAAGAACCATTCTGGATTTTTTTCGGTGTTATTTCCCCTCCTCCTCCCTCTGCCCCCTCTGCTCTGTAGAGTCTCTGGCTGCTGCATTGCAGTCGGCGCCAGAAGAGCCTGCTGCCTTTCTCAACATGTAACAGCAGCTGACTTGCCATTGCAGAACATGCTAGCAGACTCGTTGGTTGGGGGATGTCTGAAGCACCATACGGTCTAAGGGTTTGATGCTAGCTCTGTGGAATATTAGCTTCTCCCCATTATCATGTGGTGGCAGAATAGAGCCCTCAGCATTTGAACACTGAGATATTCATAATAAGCTCTGTTTACCTGGACTCCTCACCTCTGATGTATGGACATGTCTCATTCTATAGCTAGACTATATGCTCTTTGAAGCAGGGATCAGCTTTTGGTTATGTTTGTGTACAGAATAAAAGACTACTGTTTTTCCACTAACACCTCACACCTCTTAACCGGGGAGGTCAGTAATTCCCTCCATCTTACCAATGGGGAAACTGAGGAACAGGCCCATGACTTGCCTATAGTTACTCAGCAAGCTAAGGGTAGGGCTCAGAATAGAATCCATGTCTCCTGAGTACTGGTCCAGCGCCATACTCTCTAGTCACTACTGTCTCCACACTGGCTTTGGGTATTGCCAGTAGTGTTGATCTGAATTTTCTATATGGTTCAGAACTATTCAGGGACCAGAGCTTATTTTATTAATCAGGAGAGAACACCAGGAGCTCTAAGTGAAAGCAGGCCACAGTTTAATTCAAGAAGATGGGTGGATCTGAACTCAAGTGCCAAGTGCCTTGCCACAGAATGGTTGGGCCTATTGCAAACTTCCCCACAGGAACGGGGAGAACATGGGCATCTCAAATGCTTCAGAACCAGCCACTGTCAAAGAATGTCCCTTTTACTGGTACCCATAGTGTGCACATGCACAGCAAGGGGCTGCTTGAACCTCCTTCCACATTTCAGGACTTGGTGAGTGTTTAACTGCTCCACGATGGCACCCAGGGCATTTCTTAATTGCTTCTTACCCTTGGTACTATGTAGCATTCAGTGAACTCTCAGGGTACGTCTACACAGCAGCATAATTTCAGAACTGACATTACTTCAAAATAACAAAGAGCGTGTCTACACAGCAAGCCATTATTTTGAAATAATGTCGAGCTGGTTACTCTGACTCCTGTAACTCTCATTTTACAAGGAGAAAGGGAAGTCGAAGGAAGAGTATAGACAGCACAAAAGCCAAATTAAGCTATTTTGATTTCAGCTATGCACTTGACTCAGCTGAAGTTGCGTAACTTAATTCGACTTTTGCCCTGCTGTGTAGACGTACCCTCAGGCGCAGCATCTCAAAGGTGTTTGAGCTCCTAACTCCCACTGAAACCGAAGGAATACCTTGGAGGATCTGGGCCTCATTGCTTAAAAGATCTCTTTATTTTGTGTCTAGTTCCAACTGGCTGGGCATGACAAAAAAAGCTTCCGTGGGCTGGTGGGTTGTCTCTATACCGAAAGAGTTTGGTAGATGATTACTCAGCTGACATGGTCTTCTGGCTAAGCCTACTAACCCACAGTTTCAGATGTCCCCATAGGAAAGGGGAAGGGGACAAAGGGCTTCAGAAAGTATGCAGGAATACTTACAAAAGAGATGTTCCAATCAGAAGTGCTCCATTCCTTCTGTGGACATCTTGCTTTGTAAGCACCCAAGGATTTACAGGGCCACTCCCAGAAATCCAATCCAGCAGCAGTTGATTCCAGTATCTAGTTTAATGATTCAGCATTTCTGATTATAACGATTTACAGTACTGACAGTCAACATTTAACAGCCAAAAAGGCACTTGGTCAAATTGAAAACAGTTGCAGGGAATGCAAAGAGAATGAGATAACACCTTTAATATGTAAAAATAAAAATCACCCATACAACAAAATAAAGGACATAATAAAAGCTAAAGTATTAAGCAGAAGTTTCCACTTATGTGTATTGGCTATGACATTGGCTACCACAACTACAGAGCTAACATACCTGTAGGTTAGGGTGCTTATATCTTTATAGCTTAATATAATACATATACATATCCTTAGAGAGATATAAATTAAATTAAATTAAATATAAGACTTTTTTAGTATATGCAATACTTTACTGTGAGCTTCAAGAGAAGAAATCTGTTTTGTGGGCTATGAAAAACTACACATTTTCAATACCAGAATGCACGTATGACTCTTCAGTACCCAAAACCGAACACAGGAATCTCTCAGCATCTGAATAACCACAAAGCTAACCTGTGGTTCAGCCCCTATCACAAACCCATGCAGGACTGCCTAATGCAAAAGCTAAACATCTAAATCCAAACCGGAATTTGCAAAACTATGATTTTTCAGCAGGGCATGCTCAGGAATTCAAATTTCATTGCTTTTGGAGGCGTGTGGCATGTGCCCCCACCATGTCCCTAGAGCTTATGGACTTCCATGTGCTCCAGTTAATGGGGAGACCTATGCCCTTGCTTGCCCCACCATGTGCACACCCCTACTCTCCACTGACCATGTCTGATGTGCAACTCCAATCTAACATGAAACCTTGCTTTCTAACTCTCTTAAGTGTCCTGATCTGGTGACTTTGCATCAGAAATGTTCTGAGTCTTTTGAATGCAGTCTCATTCTTTTACACCTAAGGGATCAGAATGTACAAGGCCAAGAACAGCGACCCTATCCCTTTCAATACTAATATGGCTTTGTTAAAATAAAATAAATGTTTCTTTTGTTCATCTGTAGCTAGACTTGATCCCTGACTCTTGCTACAAAATCTCTAACGTGTCCCTGATCCCAAGGCTCTTTTGCTCCCTGTCAACAGCTCTCCCCCTGATTGAACTGACAAGATTCGAGAGGGATGTTCAAGCAGCCTAGATCCCAAAATCTCTTTGACCTGAAACATCACAAGCCACCATCAAGGCTGAAGCCATGAGCTGATGTGGCCAGTTTCAATTCTCCTGGAAGGATCAGAGAGCCAAGTCATCTGCACCTTACACAGAAGAAAAGAGGCGGGGGGGGGGGACAACTAAAGAGAAATTCTTTTGCAAGGGAGAGAAAGAGCAAGGCAGAAAGAAAACAAAAGGGTTCCAGAGAGAGATGAACTCTGCTGCTTGGCTCCCGTCTGCAGGTGATAAGATTGATGGCCCTGTAGAGAAAAGCGGGCTGAATGATAGATAATTTCAAATCAGCAGCAAACACTGCTTGGGACTCATTGCTTTCCTAACAAGTGTGACACTGGTGCAGAGGAGAGATGCTGTATAGATTAGGCCACAGATACTGCAAACAGGTGCTTTTGTGAGAAATTTTGAAATATATGTATGTATGATTAGGGAACTTTAAAGCAAAACTTGTCATAAGGGAAAGTGAGGTATTGGGGAAGGCTGTTGTCAGATCACATTCACAGACTCAATTCTTTCTCCCTTTCACCATCTCATGTCTAGCCCCTATTTTCTGGTACCTTGAGCACGGGAGGTCAGTGTGGGATTTTCAAAAGCCCCTAGATAATTGAGGAACATGAAGCCCATTTACTTTCTCGGTAATCGTAAATAACTGTACAATCACTCTAAATCAAAGATTTGCTGCAATGCTTCTTCCCTTGAGGTGATGAAGGGAAGGGACAGGCTCTCACCCCTGCTTTGCCCCATATTGCTGCACATGCAATGTCCTGGAACCTGATGCTCTTCCTCATCCCAGCCCACTGCACTGGGGTAGCAACTGTAAGGGGTATGCAAGTGAGAGGCAGTTTGTACTCAGCGATGCGTACAGGAAAATGAGAGATTTCCATGCTCTTTGACAAGCATAAGCTCCTGCTCCTTCCCTTTGCCAAACTCACACCTTGGAAAGCCGAACAGGCAAGGGAGAAAAATGAGGGAGAGATGGGACAAGTGCAGATGGGATTCTCCCTAGACTGCTGTCTGGGGCAAAAGTGAGTTCTGGATTATAGGTCTGGAGATGACAGCTGCATCTCAGGCTATGTCTACACTGCAGGCTTTTGCCGGCAGAGGGCATGGGTAGCAGGTTTAAAACTAATAAGCGAAAGTTCTTCTTCACACAGCGCATAGTCAACCTGTGGAACTCCTTGCCAGAGGAGGCTGTGAAGGCTAGAACTATAACAGAGTTTAAAGAGAAGCTAGATAAATTCATGGAGGTTAGGTCCATAAAAGGCTATTAGCCAGGGGGTAGGAATGGTGTCCCGGGCCTCTGTTTGTCAGAGGCTAGAGATGGATGGCACAAGACAAATCGCTTGATCATTGTCTTCAGTGCCCCCTCCGGGGCACTTGGTGCAGACCACTGTCGGCAGACAGGCTACTGGGCTAGATGGACCTTTGGTCTGACCCAGTACGGCCATTCTTATGTTCTTATGCTAATGAAGCATTCACTAGCATTTGTCGCACTGTCATTTGCGTATTCTCTGGGGATGCTTTTTGTGCAAGAGGTTTTTGCGCAAAAACAAGCAGTGTAGACGGGTCCGTTTTGCGCAAACCCCCTCCCCCCCCGTTTTGCACAAGATCTTTATACCTCAGTGTGGAGCTGAGGGAGTTCTAGGTGGTGTCACAAGGGATACATCCTGCTGTGGGGTATCAGGTTCAAAGCAAACAATTAAAGGGGTAGTTACAGTTCAAGTGACAAGAGCCGCCAGTGTGTCCCCTAGTCAAGGGGGCAGCCCTTGCCTTCAGGGCCCTGTTTTTAGTCCCTGTTTCTCTTTATAACAGTCCCATTCCCTGGGTTACTTCTTCTCCTTACATCCAGTGGTGGTGGTCTACTGGCATCAGCAGTCTCTTCATTGCCATCCTCAGCAATGTCTACAGGGGCCTGACTGTGGTTGGCCCCTGTCACCTGGGGTTCTAGAAGCTTCCTAACAGGAGCATGCAACAGTTATCTGTTCTCCTCATCAGTCAGCCCAGATTAAGTTGAGCTGCTCCCTTTTATACACTGTTTCCAGTTGGAGCATGCTCACTAAGGGTGAGGGGGCATGGTCTTTTCAGCCCACATGGCGCAGTTAGCCCTACTTGGGCCAGTGTCGAGTAGAAATACCCTGTCATGGAAGGCAAAAGTTATGAAAAAAACCTCTCTTCTGTGGGTGGGAAAGAGCTCTGCGGGTTGGATGTCTGGAGTCAGAATGCAGTTATGTGAACTGGAATTTAGCCAGATTATTGCTTTTGGACGATGTGGTGTCAAGGGATTTCTAATGAATACAAGTGGGATTTTAACTCTGTTCCCACTAAACTCAGCACTGAAATGCCCATCCTCTTCGATGGTAGCAGAGTTAAGCCAATGCAGACCCCCTTTTGGAAATCTGCCCCCTCCATGGGCATGTCTACACAGCAGGGCTAAAGCCAAAATAAGTTAAGCAACCTGAGCTACACCAATTGCGTAGCTTAAGTCGAAATAACGTTTTTAATCTTTTATCACTATCTACACGGCAGGAAGTCCAAGAAAGAGCACTCTTTCTTCAACTTCCCTTACTCCTTGTAAAATGAGGGTTACAGAAGTCAGTAAGAAGTCCTTTAGCTCAACATTATTTTGACATTATATCGAAATAACTGCTTGTAGTGCAGATGCGGACTATGTTATTTCAGAATAATGTCAGTTATTCCAAAATAACACTGCTGTGTAGACATACCCTATGAGTGCTGAGGCCTCTGATGTTCCATTTGTAAGAAGAAAACAGATCCCTTATGAATACATAATTCTCCATCATCTGGGACCCAAGAATGAGAGAAAGACCCCAAACCAATACATAACAAAAGTGAAGAGGCCCAGAGTAAACAGTTCTTTTCTTTAACACAATCATTCTCAAATTTCAGGTCACAGGAGGTTGTCCCTGCTGTTTCTCTGGGGGACATGGCTTTAGGCATGCATGTGTGCCATTATCTTGTGCTGGGATCCTAGTAGCTCAGAACAAAATCTTAGTGCTGCAAACACCATCGCCAGCTTGGTTGCTTCCTTTGAGGGGAGAGATTTTTGGGACCAGAGGAAGAGTAGCTACTGAAAAGTGGAATTCTGTGCATTAGCCACTGGGGTAACGATACCTATTTGGGCCAGAGGTGAGATTCAGTAAATCATAGGTGTCTAAGCCACCATCACCCACATCTTCTTTTATCCCCTGGACATATAGGTAATTGTGATTTAGACTTACATAGAAATTGAAACTCACATTCTTATTTCAGAGGGACAATGGTGGTGCAGTCCGATTTGGTGATTTGCCTAAGGTCATTTTGGAGGCCAATAACAGAGCTGAGATCAGAATACTCATTTGCCGAATGCCATCTTAGTACCTTGCCCACAAGCCCATTCTTACTCTACCAAGGAAGGCTGCTGCCTAACTATCTGGGCACTATCCTTTGCCTGGCACTCATAGCAACAATCATGGGCTTAATAATTAGTGTGGGTTAAACGGCCAGTTCATCAGCAACATGTTATATAGCGAGGAGGAAACTGTAACCCTAAATAAATGAACAAATAAAACAAGAAAATATATAAATATGTTAAAAATGGCTGAACCAAGGGTGAACATCTGATAAAAAAAATAATTCAAAACTTTGGAAAGTTCCCCTCTCTTCTTTCCAGTCCCCTTCTTCTCCCACCCAACAGGGCTAAGATTAATTACCTGCCTCATGGTCTTTTGGGCTTTCCCCATCTGATAATGTGTGAATAAGGCTGATAGAACTTGCTAAGGGTTTTCTCAGCTTCTCTGGTTTCCCTGCCTCAAATTCATGGAATGGTTTTCTAGTGGTGCCTTTGCACTTATTACTCCTTCCATGTGCCCCAGCCTGAGGCCTGCTGTCGGTTACCACAGCAACTACCTCGATCTAGCTTTCTTCTTAAAAGGGGAAAAGAATCTACCACCATTCTTGGACCCTCTCCCCAAGCCCCAGTTATTATTCATCTAGGATGGGGCTGGCTTATGAATCTTTGGCTAAAGCTGAATTGGGTCAGTGGTTTCACACAAGACTTAAACCAATATCATTGTACAGGCTATCCGAGAAATCAAAGGTTGGGGAAGGGGTATGTGTTTATATTTACAGTAGTTAAAATGTGCACTGGCTATTGTGGTCTGTGTGCTCAATTCAAAGCCTGCCTACCAAAGTTCCCTTACTGTCATGGGGTAAGCACACCCACCCTGCTCTGAGGTCCTTCAGGGGTGCTCAACCCCATGTGTATACCAGTTCAGGCAAGGGGCTCTTGACAGTACTCTCAGCTGCTCTCGACAGTACTGTTACTCGTCCCAGGCCATAAGATTTGCAGCTTCAGTCAATAACAATGCCCTTCGTCCACAGGGCAGTCAGACCCAATGACCAGAGTCAATAACCCTGCCTTCTTCATGCAGGGAGCATGACTTAGCAGCCAGAGACAATTACAACACTCCCTTCCTACAGAGCAGCATGGCCTAGCAGCCAGAGTCACTGGCAGTGTCCTCTTTTTGAAGGGCAGCAGGGCCTAGCGACCAGTCACAGAATCAGTAACAGTGCCCCTTCTCTGCAGGACAGTCAGCCTAGGGGCCAGAGTCAATAAAAATGTCCTTCTCCCACAGGGCAGTGTGGCCTAACAGCCAGAGTCACAGGGTCATAACAATGCTCCTTCTCTGCAGAGCTATCAGGATTTGTGGCCAGAATCCATAACAATGCCCTTCTCCTGAAGGGCAGTGCGGCCTAGCAGCCAGGGCCACTAGCAATGGGTGTAGTTCTCCAGATGGGGTTGATAAGGATGGGGTAGGGGACTTGGACCACCTTCTCCACTGCGTGCCAACCCAGGACCCTGAGAGCAGTGGAGTGGTCCACCAGTAGCTCAGCAGGGAATCCTACAGAAACACTCTGAACTCTCCGAGTACAACTCCCTGCCCTGGGCTACTTCCTACCAGTCTCTCTAGTACAGTCCTCCTTGGCAGCCATTCCCAGGATATTTGCAGGCACTGTGCAAAATGAGCCAGATCCCCTGGCCTTTCTTATCCCTTACACTTAGTTAATCTGAGGGCCAAATCCTAAAGTTATCACTCATTTTTTTGTGTCCTTATGCTGAAACTCCCCAAAAATACAATGGAATTTGAGTAAGTTCTGGGCAGGCACTATCAGGTCTTCAGAATTTGGCCCAATGGGGGCTGCAGCTTCTCAACATTTGGCCCCTACAGTGTAGCCCTTTGCATCTTAAATGCATAGTATGAGCATTAATGAACGAATGATTCCTTCACTAAAGGGTGATCCAGTGCCTATTAAAGTCAATGGCTAAATTCCCACTGACTAGCATGCCTCATGGCCCTAAAGGGGATGATGCCCAAAGGAACACCAAAGAAGTTTAAGATCTAAAGGAAGTGAAGAGAACGGCAACGTGGGTCTCTTAAATGGTGAAACACCAGTGGGCCAGAGTGGTGGGACTTACAGCCCTGGCATTGTGACACATTTGCAAAGCTCTGCTAAAGGAGCCTCTCTCGCCACTTCAACCTGCCTGATAGGCCATGCAAATCCACTGAAGACTGGCTGCCAGCCCACATCCCTGGGAGCTGGAGCTAGAAGTGTCTAGTCATGTCTGCAATGCTCTTCCAAGAATGAGGTGGCTGGAGGCTGCGAGAGAGTGTCTGAGCTGCTATCTCCAGCAGAGGGGGGGACAGTGTGGCATCTAGTGGCACACTACACACCTGCTTTCCAAATGCACCAGCTGTTCCAGGACTGGAAGAAAAAGCATGAGAGAGAAAATGAAAAAGATGGGATAGAGAAGAGAGGGAAAAATAATTCTTTCCTTTTTTTCTTCTCTCTTGGCTTCAGCTGCTGTGCCCTTCAAGCGTCCTTGGCCCCTTTGCATGGGAGGTCAGTATCTCATCTGTATTGCTCACCACAGGAAGCGAGTGACGGCTCCCCATGCATCAGCCCAGCAGTCACGCTGGAGCTCGCGTGTCATTTCAATTCATCTTTCTCCAAAGGTTCCTTGTCACAGGCAGCACCACAGACTGGAGGAGGGAGAGGGAGGCAGAGGCACACGGAGCCAGGGAGAGACAGCCAGGCAGGACATGGACAAACTACAGAGAGGAGAGGATGAGGGAGAGAAAGAAGGAGGATTAGGGAGCCATTAGGGCTGTTTGTTTAATGATTTGCAGCTCTTCCCTCTACCACTAGCCGTGTACCTCCTAACTCTATGGCTGCTCTCTGGTTTCAGGAGTGTGTCCCAGCTGCATCCTCTGTGAAATGAAGGAGCCTTCACATTTCCTTTTTACCTTGGTATTTAACAGACAACTTTAAATCCACACAGGCAAACATGCTCAAGGGTGAACACCCCAGCTGCCTGTGCAACTCTGGTTAGGGAAAGGTAGCCAGGGACCAGGCCTCTCCTACAGTTCACAGGGAAAGACTTGCATGGCTAAAGGCAAGTTCCCATTCTGATATGCAGGCATGGAGCAGTGGGTGCAAAGATGAGCAGAGGATGCAGCAAGGAGTGAACATCTGGTCAGGGAGGAAGTGCAAAATGAGGCTGCATAGACTATTGGTAGGCCAGGATAAGGAGATGGGAATGACCCGTACATGGCACAGGAAGACAGGCTGAGAGCAGCACAGGGAGTGGTAGCAGTTCTGTGAAGGCTGCTCTAGCAGCAGGGGCTTGGGCTCTCCCTTCTCTGGAAGCTCAAAACCTTGAGAGAGAGATTGACTCACTGAACTGGACACAGAGACTGGGGAGAGTCTGCTAAACTCGTGCTCCAAATGCAGGTGTTCCAGACAAGTAGGGTGTGAACCATGGGTAACGTAATTTGGGGTAGCTCCGTAGCTACCCTAGAGCCCTGGCTTGGGACCTGGTGGAATGGGTGGGTCTGGGCCACCCTACCTTGTCCCGACCTTCCTCCCACTCCTTTGTAGCACTGAGCTCTGGGGGAGCAATCAGCGCAGGAGTGGGAGGTTGAGGTCCTCCCCACAGAGAGAATCAGCAGAAATGTAAGGCCATATGTTGACCACTAGGCCAGCTCATTACCAGACTCTCCCACTATGTGGAGGCACACGGAAATTCAGTAGGTTTTTAAATCTCAGCTTGACAAAGCCCTGGCTGGGATGATTAAGTTGGGGTTGGTCCTGCTTTGGGCAGGGGCTGGACTCGATGACTCCTGAGGTCTCCTTCAGCCCTAGGATTCTATGATTCTATGATTCTAGGAGCAGGAAATGAAACCCAGTTCTTCCTGGGCCTGGACCCAGACAATGCTGCCTTGCTGAAGATAGAGAATGGATTGCCCGCCGCTAACACTCAAATGCAGCTCATAACGCAAGAAGCAGGGCTCTGTCATAAGCCCCATGTAACCACATTCAATCAGATTCACTTTAGAAACCGGCAGCATTGTTTACTGCAAAGAAGAGGGTATCACAGGGCTCTTCTGTGAAAACTTGGCAAGCCAGCAGGAGAGATGGGCTAGACCCGTTTCTGAGCTTGGGAATGTTGGCAGAATCCCTTGTGCAATTTGTTGCTTTTGTCCCCACTGTACAAGTGTCCTGTGATTGAAAAAAAGATAAATCCAATCCCCTGTTTCAGTCCCTTGCCCCATGGCAGTCCTGGCCTCCGCTCCACGGGATGCTTTGCCATGTCAAAGGCACGCCTGGGTCACATTTGTTTGTTTTATTTCCATGTTGCTTTTCTAGGAGAAAACCCAAACCCAGAAGTTTAGCATCTGCTGAAATAAAAATGAACCAATAATACAGAACCCACTTCCAAGCTATTTCATGGGGACAACACTCCATGAAGTGACGTGCCAGAATAATAGACACCGAGTCTTGGTCTCTGAATTGGTTCCACTCAGAAAAATAAATGATAAAGGGGAACCTCCCCCCAAATCCAGAGAGACAGCCCAAAAAAACAGCAGTAAAGGAGCATGAAAACCAATGGGAAAAACGAAACACAATAATTATAAAATTACTTGTATGGGGACTATCTAAAGGTAGGAAGGAGCTGGGATATCACAGTATAGTATAAACGCACAGAAAGAACAAGAACCCCCCCCCACTAAATAGATGGAGGGAGGGAGGGAAAGAAGTGCTCAGATACACCACGATAGGTTCCACATAAAGATATCTTCCAGAAGAGCTTATTTCAAAATAGAGCGTCTACACACAAAAAGCGCAACAAAATAGCAATGTGCTATTTCAAAAGTGAGTGTTCACACTGATTGGACACGATGTCACATTTAAGGCCACGCAGAACCAGTTCAGACAGGGCATTAGGTCAGCACATGCTTCCTGGAGCTGCTGCCTAAGGCTATCTGAGGTGCGAGCTTAAAGGGACCCCCTGGACAGCTGTTTCTCAGGTTCTTCTCCTGCTTGCCTAGCTCTCCAAGGGACATCAAAGCATTTCCTCCACCTGCTCTGGTTGCCCTGCTTCAGGACACCACAGCACTCCTTGCCATGGAGCCAGAGCTGTCTCTAGGCATGCTAAACACCAGTTTCTGCAGGCTGCCTTCATGGCCCTGCATGAACTCAACCCTGAGCTCATCTTTGAGACCCTCTGCTTGTGTGTGGGAGCGATGCCCTTGCAACTGCACCCCATAGTGGAGTGACGCTTCTGGAGGCTGGACACCAGTTCCAACTGATGGGACTGGCTGGCAATGAAGCAGAGGGATGACCAGAAGTGGCTCCAAAACTTCGAATGAGGAAGGAAACATCCTGGTCTAGGGTGGCGATCCTGGCCCTCCTGGAGGTGTGGGGCGATGAGGAGAAACTCCAGGATCTCTGTTCCAGATGCAGGACCCAAGGGATCATGCTTCCTGCTCCCCCCCATGTCTCACAGACAAGCAGGCAAGGGAAATGGCCGGCCACACTGGGATCCATTGGCTGAGAGAGGGGCCTCACGCAACTTGGGCTTCCATCAGGGCTGCACACACACCTGCATCTGGCAGTGCTGTCCCCGGGAGTGGGTCCTGCCTCGAGCGTGCAGGTGTGCCCTGTGCAGCACTCCAGAGTCTGTGTGCATGCATCTGTGTGCCCTTGTCCCCATCCTCCTTTCCCTCCCCCTCGGGGGTCCGGAGTGTGGGTGGCCTCTCCAGACCCTGTGAGCAGGAGCCCAGGGGTGCTTCCTTGCTGCCCTCTGGGCATGTGTGGCACAGACTGGTGCTGCACATGCATCTACATGCATGGACTGCAGCACGATGTCCAGGCCGAAAAAGCCAAGTGACGATCGCACCACAGCCCCTGAGCGCCCGCCACTCCCTCCCTGTGAGTGTGAAAAACTAAGAGCACTCACCTGATGATCCCTCCCTGGCCTTGGAGGATGCCTGGGACACATCCAGGCCCTGGGATATCGTCTCAAGGGTGACTGGCTGTTTCCTCCTCCTCCTCATCTTCCTCCTCCTGGGCTAAGACCCCCGGACAGGTGACCACGGATGTCTCCAGCCCTGAATCCACCATCGGGGTTGAGAATGGGCTGCACCACCCCCCAGGATGTGATGTAGGTCATCAAAATAGGGGCAGGAGTGAGGTCCTACCCCGGAGCATGAGCTGTGCTCCCTCACCATGGCATAGGCTTGGTGGAGCGCCTTTATTTTACTGCGGACCCGTTTGAGGGTCCTGGTATAGCTCTTCGTGGCCAGGCTCCCGGCCATCCACCTATGTATGTCCACAGTCCTGTGTCTGGAGCAGAGATCCTGGAGTTTCTCCTCATTGCCCCACACCTCCAGGAGAACCAGGATGTCCATCCCACACCAGGATGGTTCATGCCTCCTGTAGCCCCTGGCAGGCTTCAGGGAGCCCTGTGCATGCTGTCTGGGATGGGAAGGGGGCTCTTAGGGGGTTTGTAGCCAGGATATGGTGCCCAGATGTCAGGCACTGGCAGCTGCACTGTGGCTGGAAGCTCTGAAGGCCAGCTTCCTGCCACAAGCCCTGTCCTCTGTGTATGGAGTTTTAAGAGCTGCTGAGGAACAGAAACCATAGAGTTGTGATGAGTATGGATGGAGTGCACAGCAGGGCACCTGTGGTATTTGCTGGAGGCCTCTTTTTTCAACAAAACTTCCTATTCCGCATCCCCACACACACCCTTTTCCGAAAAAGCTTTTCCGGAAAAGGCCTTATTCCTTTTGGAATGAGTTTTACCTCTGTCAGAAAAAGCTGTCTGTTATTTCAACTTTCTGTTGAAAAAATGTAATCGCAGTGTGGACGCTAGTATTGTTTTTCTGGAATAACGGCCTTTATTTCAGAAAAATGGTGCAGTGTAGATGCACCCTAAGGGTATGTCTACACTACAGTGTTATTTCAAAATATCTTATTTTGAAATAGTTAATTCGAAATAAGAGATTTCGAAATAACGCGTCTACACACAAAATGCATTTCAAAATAGCATTTTGCTATTTCAAAATATCGCATCCACACTGATTGGACGCTGAATCACATTTAAGGGCAGCTGAAGATGGTTCTAGCAGGGCATCAGGTCAGTAGTTACTTTGTGTGCCTGCTGTCTGAGGCTATCTGAGGCTTGTGCTTAAAGGGACCCCTCTGGACAGTCGGTTCTCAGCTTTCCCTGCTTGCTTACCTACCTCGCTGAGGGACAGCAAAGCATTTTTGTCTCTGCCTGCTTTGGTTGCCCTGGATTGGGACACCACAGCAGTTGGCGCCATGGAGCCAGAGATGCTTCTGGGCACTCTGGTGCTCATTTTGCATGTCTTGCTGGAAGCCTGGCAGCAATTGCTGGAGTCCGCCTCGCAGCATCTGCTGCAGCCCGACCCCCAGGCCCTCTTCCGGACCCTCCTGGGGGATGAGGAGGAGCAGCAGCAATGCCCCACCGCATCTGGCATCTGGACACTAGCAGAGACTGGTGGGACCACATCGTCCTGGAGAGACCAACAATGGACACAGAACTTCAGGATGAAGAAGGACACCTTCCTTGAGCTCTGTGAGTGGCTCACCCCTGCTCTGCAGTGACGGGACATGCACATGAGGCCCGCCATTCCCCTCCACAAGCGTGTGGCCATCACCCTCCGGAAGCTCTCCACGCCGGATAGCTACCGATCTGTCAGCAACCAGTTCAGCGTGGGGAGATCCACCGTCGGAGCAGTGCTCATGCAGGTATGGCAGTCACCGGCCACTGTGCCTGGGGGGAGGGGGCAAGGAGGGGATGAGCTGCCCTAGGGAAAAGCGGGGGAGGTGGTGCAAGTGCTCTCCCCGGGAGGGTTTGATCTGTCCCAGCCACACTACAGACAGCCCGCGGTGGCCAGGATTGCAGGGGGAGTTGCTCCTGGGGAGCGGGGGTGGGGCAGTGGCGGGGAAGGAGCACTGTAAGCCACCTTGGCACCCCAGTGGCTCTTGGTTTTGTGTGTCCCTCTGCAGGTGGTCAAGGCCATCAATAGAGTGCTGCTCTGCAGAGTCAACTGCCTCACTGATGTGGACGCGGTCATCGAGGGCTTTGGCACCCTGGGTGTCCCCAACTGCGGGGGGGCTGGAAGGGGGGTCAATCGACGGGACACACATCCCCATCCGTGCCCCAGACCACCAGGCCTCCCTGTACATAAACCGGAAGGGATACTTCTCAGTCATCCTGCAGGCTATGTCTGACCACTGGGGCCACTTCCTGGATATTAACGTGGTCTGGCCCAGCAAAGCACATGACACGCGGGTGTACTGCAACTTCTCTGTGTGCCAGAGGCTGCATGCCAGGACTTTCTTCCCCGACTGCCACATCCGGGTCGGGGACGCGGACATGCCAGTGTGCCTGGTGGGGGATGTGGCCTATCCACTACAACCCTGGCTCATGAATCCCTGCATGGGACACCTCAACCCTTCCCGACAGGCCTTTAATGCCAGGCTCAGCAGGGCTCGCATCATGGTGGAGGGTGCCTTCAGCCGGCTGAACACCTGATTTAGATGCCTCCTCACCCGCCTGGACCGCTCTGAGAGGAATATTCCGCACGTGGTGGCAGTGTGCTGTGTGCTGCACAATTGTGTGAAAGGAAGGGGGAGGCTTTCCTGCCAGCCTGCATGGCAGAGGCCGACCACTTGGCTGGCCTGTATGCGCAGCCCCACGTGGCTGCCAGCTGGGAGGCCCATCAGGGGGCTGTCGGTATCCGGGAGGCCCTGCGGGAGAGCTTCCAGGCAGAGAAGGAGTGAAGTCTCCCTGGCGTGCCCCACTGGGGCCTTGTGCCTTATTCCATCCTCACGTCCTTCCACTTTCCCCTCCCTAACCCCCCTTCCTGATGTAAAATAAACACACGTGTATTTGCCAAAAACAAACTCTGTTTATTGAACATAACTGGGGTGGGAGGGAATGAGGGTGGGAGAGGGGAGGCGAGAGGGTGAGAGAGGGGAGGGGTAAACTTGGGAGGAGGGAGCTGGAAGGGGGAGGCAAGGGGAGGACTGGGGAGGAGAAGCTCAGGGTTGGGGGTCTTGCTGGTCTATGTGTCTCCCAGCACTGCGGGTGCGGGGGTCTTGGCATACCCGGGGGGGAGCGGGTATGGAAGAGGGGTGGGGGGGGGAGGAAGAGGCAGGAGGGGGAGCAGGAGTGGGAGGAGGAGCAGTAGCTGGGGCGACAGCAGGGGCTGGAGTGGCAGGAGGCACCAATCTCTGCACCAGGGTCTGCAGGTGGTCGCAGATGGCACGGCCCTGGGCAAGCAGCTCCCGCCAGCTCTCCCGCCTCAGCTGCAGGTTTTCATGCACCCACTTCTCCAGGATGCAGACCTGCCTTCGCAGTAACCCCAGGTGCTGCCGCTGGTAGTTCTCCTGGTTCCGGTCACCCTGCTGGCCCGGGTGCGGGAGGATGTCCTGGGCGGGGTGGTGCGCCCTGCACTTGCAGCTGCTGTGGCTGTGGAGAAAGAAGAGAAGTGGTCAGTTCTCCCTGGGGACACAGTGGGTGAAGCCCAGCCCCGCTCTGCATGGTGAGGATGGCAGGTTTCTGTACCATCGGAGCTGATGAGCTTGCACACAGGCCCTGTTTGGCATGTCCTGCTATCCCCAGGAGTGTGAGCTGGCCCAGGACTGCACCCATGGCCCTGTGCTGTATATAGTGTGGGTGTGTGTGGGGGGGAGGGAAGATGTGCCCTGCCTCTGCGCAGAGGGGGCTTGTGGAGGGAGGGCATCATGCAGTGTCCCCCTCCTGGGGTCAGGAGCATGTCATGTGCCTTCATACATACACGCGTGTGGGTAACAGGCCAGGGCCCCTGTGTGGCAGCCAGCCGGGGCCATACACCCAGGGCGGCACACCACATGCACAGGTTGCTGCATGCTCTGTGGTCAGCAAGGCCCACACGCACGGTCCCTGGTCTCCCTCTCCCCCCCCCGTCCCGCCCCGCATAAGGGGACAGTGATGGCACTCACATGTCGAGGTCTCCTCGGCCTTGGATGACACCAGGGACATTGCTGCTGTGATGCTTTGGGAGTCCTGGGTGAGTGCCACACTCCCTCTGGGCTCCTGTGACTCCTGGCCATCGTCCTCCTCCTCCTCCTCCGTGCCCTGGTCAGGGCCCTCTGCCCCAGGGTCGATGACCACCTGGGGGGCATGGACCATCTGACTCCCCCAGGATGGGGTCTAGGGCATCATAATACGGGCAGGGGTCTGGGTCAGCCCCTGGTTGGGAGCTGCCCCCTGTGGCCCTGGCATAGGCCTGCTGCAGCTCTTTGATTTTCATGTGCACCTGCTCCTGGGTGCGCATGTGGCCTTTGGTGGCCAGGCTGTCAGCCATCCGCCTGTAGACTGCCGCGTTCCTGCATCTAGTGCTGAGATCATGGACATTGGAGGCCTCTCCCCAAACCTCAGTTAGGTCCATGATCTCTGCACTGGACCAGGAAGGCGCCTGCCTTTTGCAGCCCCTGGCAGGCTCCTGGGAGCTGCCAGCCTGTTCCTGGGGAGCGGTGGAGGTCTGTGTGCCAGTGGGTTGCTGGCTCATGCTGGGCCAGGGGCAGCGACTGCTGGCTGTGTACTGGCAGGCTTGCAGCTGGCACAGGCACTGTGGCCAAAGTCTACCCCTTTAAGGGCTCTGGAAGGGCTGGAGGCCCCCTATTTCGAAATAAGCATCTACACAGCACTTATTTTGATTTAGCTATTTCGAATTTGGCGTTATTCCTTATGGAATGAGGTTTACCAAATTCGAAATAAGCACTCCGCTATTTTGATTTAATTTCGAAATAGCAGTTTGGCTGTGTAGACCCTAGGAAAGTTATTTCAGAATAACGGCTGTTATTTCGAAATAACTTTGCTGTGTAGACAGACCCATACAGAGAAAGCGAAAGAAAAAGAAAGAAGATGTTTGCAGCCCTCTTTGGAAGGGAAACTAACATCTCTCTGCTTTGATTGGAAGATTCCTGCCCTCTGGCAACATTGCTAGGTTCCAGGAGGAGTGCAGTCATTGTGAGGAACAGAGGGATCTGCTTGGCTGGCTGATACTCTGATGATATTCACCATGCCATTCTTTTTTTGCTGGTGTGGGGAGCCCTCTGGGGCTGATGGAGTGGAAAGCCCACAGCTCACATCTGCTCACACATCCTCTGCCCACCCTTTGGTCATCATGTGACATTTCAATGGGCTTGTATTCCAAAATCTTAACTTCAGAACTTTGGCCAAGGCTTCTAGGGCCTCCTTATTTGTATTTCACCC
Source organism: Pelochelys cantorii (assembly GCA_032595735.1). Taxonomy (NCBI): domain Eukaryota; kingdom Metazoa; phylum Chordata; order Testudines; family Trionychidae; genus Pelochelys; species Pelochelys cantorii. The sequence goes on along the minus strand of CM064342.1, from coordinate 10,938,226 downwards.
CTTTGGGCTGGTCACAAAACAGCCTCCCTGGTCCTTCTTGGCCTTGTTTTGTCCTCCAATTGTTACCACATACACCAGTTTCTCTCTCCTTTCCTTTCTCTTTTCTTCCCAGGTTTCGTTTCTATGGGGCCAAGCCTTTATTCAATCAAAAAGCCAATGGAAGGTTTACCAAAGGAACAGTTGGAGCCTGGTGATGTTGATGCCAGTTCTTCTCAGAGATGGAAGCATGGGTCCTTCCAAGCCATTCTTCACCATGTTTGTCCGGTTTTCTGAGACATCACCCATCTATCTCTTTTTTGGTGGTGTTACTGTTTTCCTTTTAACCTGGTGCCTCCAGGAAAATGAGCAGTAGCAAGCACTAGAGCGGGCTGGGCAAAATATGTCCTGGGGGCCAGATCTGGCCTGCCAAGCTGCCAGATCCAGCCCACAGAATACCCTGCTGGGATCCTCAAGCAGGCAGCTACCCCAGTTTAAAATGCAATCCCTATGTTTCTCTGCTCTGCAGGGGAGGAGCGCGGGGAAAACTTTGTGTGATCTCTCCACCCCGGTCAAATCCTCAGCTCCTATTGGCCAGAAAATCTGGCCAATAAAAACAGGCCTCAGCCAATCTCTCAGCTCCTATTGGCTGGAAACAGCCAGCTAATTGAAGCTGAGAAATTGGCCTGGGAGCTGGGCTCAGCGCTAGCCTCTTCCCTTACCCAGAGCTGAGAGCCACATGGAAGGAACAGCCTGTGTTTTCAAGTGGTCTGGGGATGCAGCAGGCATGGAGCTGGGGATGCTGCAGGCCAGGAGATGCTTAGGTAAGTGTCTCCCAGCCAGAGTCTGCTTCTAGCACCCCTGCTCCTCCTGCATCCCAACTCCCTCCCCCAGGTCACCATCCAAACCCTCAGTACCCCCTTGCCTCAGGTCACAACTCCCTCCCAGACCCTGTAATTCCTACACCCTTCCCACAGGCTAGAATCCTCTCCTGTACCCAAACACCTACCCATACTCTGCACCCCATTCCCCTGACCCAGGTCACAACCCCCTCCTTCACTCAAACACTCTCTTAGACTCCACACCGTGTCCTGCACCCCAGTCGCTTACCCTGGGCGCCCTTCTACACCCAACCTCCATCCTAGACCCCCACACCTCTTCCACAGAAAAGTGTGGCCCTTGACCACTTACCAAAATCTCAGAGTGGCCCCTCACCAAAAGTTATTGCCCACCCTTTCACTAGAGCCTCAAGTCAGTGTTATTGTGAACACCATTCCAAAACCCTGTATGAATCAGCCAGCTGAGTTCTTCTGGCCTAAGAAACAAGCCACAGATGTGGGAATCATTTCACAGACAACATGAACTGAATCACCTATGTGCTGCAAACTTGAAATGACACTTATGGTTAGAGCTGGTCAGAAAATGTTTTCTTCTCTCCAAAAATATGGACAAAAATGGATTTTATTTGGTTTTGATGGGATTTTCTTTGATTTTTGGGGGGCTGGAAACTAAAAATGTTCAGTTTTTGGATGCTAAGATCCAATATTGATATTTAACTTTCACAAACATTTTAGACTGCTGAAACAACAATATTCAATGGCAATTTTCCCAGCTAGCTCTAGAAATGTTAATTTCCCTTCTTCCTGTAATCTTGATTCGCCATGGAAATGGATGTCCTCACTAATGGGATGGGCTATTATTCCCTAACTGCCTACTGCAAATTTTCTGGCACTTTTCTCCAAAGCATCCAGGACAGCATCGGGCAATAACTGGCCCATGGGTTGGATGCGGTTCACCAGTGTTAGCCTCTGGCAGGTTGTTACTACTTTATTTACCTGAGCCACCAGAGGTACAATACTTCCATCACCCATTGGCCGTGGATCATCATCCCCAGCCAATGAGGAATGCGGGAAGCAGTGTATTGGTCTATGCAGCTTCCCACAGCTCCCATTGGCCAGTAATGGTGATCCACAGCCAACAATAGTTGCAAGCTTCTGTACCTCTGGAGGTGCAGGCAAATAAAGTGATGGTGGCCAGCCAAAGGCTAACATGGGCATCTGCTGCCATTGTATTGCCCACCTCTGAGCTACAACTTATCAGTGCTGAAGGCAGATTTGTGTATTAGGTGGACCATTAGTCTGAACTAATTTGGTAATTTCCATGTTCAGCAAATCCATGGTTCTGCTAAACCACATTCTTGGTGTTGATCTGAACTGATCCATGTTGATCCTTCTAGTTCCTAAGTTACTCCATCACTAACCCCCAGAGCTGACCAGAGGGTGATAATTCTGTTTCATGAGAATTTTCCAGGTTTCAAGAGTTGTGTTTGTTCCATGTTAGACAAAAACAAAACCCATCCTCATACTTTTGTTTCAGAAATATATTTGGAAACAGCTGTTATTGGATCAACAAGTTTAGGTTTTTAAAGTGTGTGTATGGGCTTAGCTACATAGTGCGGTGCTGTAAACCAGTGGGATATGTATTCTAATGTGCACCATGTTGTGCACTAACTGTCCAGTGTAGACAGTGCCAGCATACATTCAAAGTTCCCTAGTGTGCGTTAATGTACTACTGTTTACACGCATCTGGTGCACATTGCTGTATTGCGTAGACAAATCCTGTGTCTCTCTTTCTCTGGTCATAAAAGGATCAGAAAGATTTGGACCTCTGCAACCTTTCCAAAGAAAATGTTGTTGAAATCAATATGTCTCTGCAAACTGGTTTGTGTTCAGTGAAAAAACCTATTTCAACATGCTTTTCTAACAACTATCCCACCAAAACCCAGATTCATGGCTGGTGTAGCTCGCTTGACCTCACCATGGGACAATCTGACCACTGGCTTTTTCTGATCATGGTACTAATTCTAAAGCCCCTGGACATTTTAATTCCTGGATATTTCAGTTCCTCCCATCTTTAAATGGAATGCAGGCAAAGCATCGTTCCTGCGGGCCAGTACTTCACCCCATCTGCCAAATTATAAATAAATAATCTGCAATCTCAACATATTTTCACCCCACAAGGCTGGGGCAGTGATGAATACACCAGCCATGCTATTGTTCCATTGCTAGATAATAACTAATCTTCGATTTCTGGCTGGCCATTACAGCTTTCGCTGACACTTGGCTATATTTAGACCTGTTAAGAATGTCCCTTTTGAAAGCCTCATGCTACACAGGAGCAGAAGAACGAAGCTGTCCCATGCATTCTGATGCAATGAACAGGAGCAGCCAGCCCCCTTAGCTAAGTTGTCGATATTGCTGATCAGCCCCAGCATTGATTTTTCTTTCTCTCCCTATTTTTCTTTTTCTTGGCTGGGCAAAAGAAATACTGTCCTTATTTGCTGTATGCCCTAGATTTTTCTCTGGGCAAAATTTCCTTCTGTACTCTCTCTGGATTGCTCTGTGCCTCTATTCTGCAACCAGCGCTTGCCACAACATGTCCAGGGTGATGCATGCTGGAAAAGGCTGGGACTGGGAGCTTTGGGACGGCTCCCACATTCAGTGCTCCTGTCTCATTACCTACCCTGTCTGCAGTGAGCACTGGATCTGGGAGTTCCCACACTGCCAGAGCTCCAATCTACATCATTTCTCAGTGTGATTCTGGCTGGGAGAAGCTGGGGACCGAATACATAAGCTCACCCAACCCAGCCACTGATCTTGTGCAATTCCCTACGGTGTCATCTGTGGAATGAACCTAGGAACAGTGTAGCTGGAGCTCCACCAAAGTCACAGCTGGTCTACTCTCAGCTGTTTCCAAGTGGAGTTAGTGCAGTGAGAGATGCAGGAGCAGTAGCTGTGTCTGGAGCTCACAGACACTTTTGCCAGCAGCCATCACTATAGGAAATGATGCAGGAATTCGGGCCACCCAAATCTCATCTGAACTGTTATCTCTTGCAAGTGACGGTGCAGGAGTATTGGCTGTGGGAGAATTGAGACCAACCCCAGGCTCAGCCTATCCCAGCAGGAGTCATTGTGAGGAATGTTGGACAAACACTGGTTGAGGCCTAAATCAATTCACAGAAAACACACAAGGAAATTTTGCCCACAGTGAAATCTGGGATATATTGTGACCACAGTAGCTTACTCGGCCTTGTATATTATTCCCCATAGAGCCTTCTGCTGGCATAGACCGGGACTGAGATAGCTAATCTATTCTTGCACAAAACCTCATAGCAATTCCAACCTGATGTGGGATGAACTGAACCACTGAGTCCAAAACCTTCCTCTGAGCTACAAATCAGGATCCAAACTGCCTCTCTCTCTGAGGGGATTAACTAAAGCCCTGGTCTCTATGCTTTAAAAAATGGTTAATTCTGAATCTTCCAAATTTGGGGGCTCTTTGGAACAAATATTTAGATCTGGTCCTCTGTGAGGGTCTGGAGCTCGATTTTGGTTGAACTCTCTCTCTCTGGCTAGGTCTAGACTGTGACGTTTTTGTGGAAAAAGCTACGCAAAATGCACTCTGCATTTTGCATAGCTCCCCCCCCCCTTTTTTTGGAAGAGGCTTTTCCACCACTTGGCTCCATCTAGATGGGGCCAAATGGTGAAGAAGCCTCCTCTTTTGGTGGAGCCCTTATGCCTCGTGAAACGAGGTATACAGGGCTCCCCAAAAGAGCGCTTTGCTCTTCCGCGAAAAAAATGCAGAAGAGCAAACGTGTTCCTTGAATGCGGTGGGGTTTTTGTGGGATAGCCTCTCTCTCATTGTGGTCTCTCTAGGATGGCCATGGAAAAGAAAAGGTGAAATAGGAGATGTGTTTAATTTTCAGAAATATTCTTTGCATATATCCTTTCAACACAGTTCCCCCCTCCCTTAGTGCCAAATCCAGCTTGAATATTCAGCTGTATGAATGAAAACAACGAAGAAACAAAACCTTGCTGTAGGGAAACCTCAAGTGAGTAATCTCCCCTTCATATGTATCCCAGCATCCTCCTGCTATGAACATTCCAGCTAGCCACCACTTGAATTAGCACCAAAGGATTATGGGACCCACGGTCATTAATCTAGGTGACAAACAGGACTCAGAAGGAATATTTGCACCCCGAAATTGAAAAGATTAGGCCATATTTGTCAAGGATTGGTAGGCTTTATCGCCTCCAGAGCAGATGCTGTTAAATATTCATGAGCTGCATAAGTGGGAGAAGACCTAGCTGGGCCTGATGACTTTCAGCTGTGGAGGGAGAGGAAGGAAGCTGGTGGGGAGGGGTAGGGGGGAGTGTGTGTGGGGGGGCCTGGCAGTGGTGGTAGTGGGAGAGATTTATCTAAACTATGCAAAGGATAAAAAGGTACATGGCAAATGTACCTCTCTCCTGGGGAGAGACATACAGGGAAGAGGAAGGATAGTGGAGTGGTTAATCCAGGAATACTCTACCCCTGGGTTAAACTGTGCCTTGCTGGCTGAACTCTGGGGGCTGGCCTAGGAGAATCCTCACTGCAATTCTAACTAGAGCTGGGGCTGGGCTTTTTTTTGGGGGGGGGCTGATCTCCCCAGATTGGGACATTCATTTCCCTTCCCTGATTCCTGAGTCATGGAGGTGGAACAGTGAGGGGGACTATACACCTGCCCTGGGAAGTTCATTGCAGTCTCCCCCCACCACATAGTGTTTTTGTGCAAACTCTCCCCAATGCAGCTGAGGTGTGGAAGGGGTGAGGGGGCTCTAAGTCACCTTTGCCATTCCCCTGACCTTGGGCTCTTGGGTTGGTTTGGTCCCTGCTACAATTTAAGCAGCCTCAAGACTCCTTTGACTTGCTTCAGCTGCCACACATTCTCTGTTAAGCAGGCCAGGATCTGGCTGTGGGTTTTCTGTCTCCTCATTAGCCCTTCTCCCTACAAAGAGCTGAAGGAGTGAGTGTGTCTGGCTGCGGAGTGCCCTTGGGCATGGTCAAAGGGACAGGTGACCACTGGAAGTGCCACCCCTGGTGAATGATGACAGGCAGCATCAGGCCTTTCTCTCTGGTGCAGACCTTCCCAGGGTATCACCTTGAGGCTGCTGTTGCAAAATGCTCAGCTTGAGGACTGTACTAGCATGGGAGGCAGGGAGGAATGTCTGTGCATTCTGGGGACACGCACGCTCTTTGGAAATCCAAATTAAATACAACTCGCCCCCCCAAAAATAGATCAGGATGGTCGCATAGGTGCTGGAACTAGAGGGGCTGTTGAACCCCCCTGGAATGCAGTGGCTTCCACCCAGGGTTTACCATTTGGTTCAATGGCTCTCAGTGCTCCCACTATGTAACTTGTTCCAGCCCCTGTGTATGGCTGAGCCTGGGTGGTGGCAGCCTAGTCTCTCCTCTGCTATTCTTCCTCATAGAGAAGCAAAGATAAAAGAGAACACAAAAACAGAAAAAAGGAGAAAGAAAACTTTTTGGTAAGAGCCTTCCGTGGAAGACATGTCTGCTAACGTAGGTTTCTCTTGGGTGGTACCTGTTTGCTGGGGTAGGCACTGGAATGCAATCCATGTTCTTTTTCCCTTGGGTACCTTTGGTACTTGTTGTGCCTGGGGAAGATGCTACATTGGGTTGATATTCCTTATGGAATAGGTTCCTAGGCCACCACTGCTTAGTTCATCTCTCTCTACAGCCACAAGACCAAAGATGAACTTTGTGGGGTAAGCAAAGGCAGAGGGTGAAATTCTGAAGGCACTGAGATCAGCAAGGGGCTTGTCATTGACTTTGTTAGCCCAGGGTTTCATTCCAAATTTAAGAAAGGGGTGGAGGAGGAATTCAAGGTGTCATTCCTCTCTGCTGAGCTGAAGGGAATAATTGGAAAAGGTGCTGGGTGGAAGTGGGGAAAGTTTTTGGACAAACTTTTGTCATTTTTTACATGAAAAGTTTCCATTTTTAGATTAAAATGACTTTAAAATATCCTTTAGGTGAATTAAAACAAAACTCGGCCATGTTTCAACATGGTTGAAATTAAAACAAAATATTTAAATTTTGTCTGAATGAAATATTGAGTTCTGCCAGAAACAGACATTTTTCAACAGTTTGATCCTCCAAAAATGTCCATTTCTGGGCTAAAATAATAGTTTTTCCCAGTACGTTTTTTGTAAGAAAAAGGGTGCCGGTACTCCAGGGGTAAAGTTCGGGCTGAGCTGAAATGCCGTTGGGAGCCCAGCCACATCAGAAAAAGAGGTGCCGGTACGTCTGAGGGGAATGCAATTCATTGCAGTCATGAAGGGAAAATAGGTGCTGGTATGCCGTCCCGGGGCACACCGTCACAAAAAAAGCACTGGTTTTTCCTGAATTCTTCAAATTGCCAACAACCTGAAAACTCCATAATTTGTCCAGCTCTAACACTGTCAGTTTGCAACTCCTGTTAAATTCAACGTGCCTGATTCTCCACTGCCCTGGGCTCTGTGCAGCTGTCCACAGTGAGAATAATTTCTGATCTACACTACATTTCTGATCTATGTCTACACTACAGAGTTTTGTCGGAAAAATGTCCATTTTTCTGACAAAACCTGAGTTATGTTCACACTGCAATTGCATTCTTCTGAAAGTAAATCGAAAGAACAAAGGGATTGTTCTGGCATTGCTAATCCACTTTCTATGAGGAAACAGCCTTTTTCTGAAAGAGTTCTTTCAGAAAAAGGCATGTGTGGATGAGGAAGAGGGAGTTCTTTCAAAAGAAGAGGAAAGAGGAAAAAGCACAGGTGTCCTGGTGGCCACTCCGTCCATAGTAATAACAGCTTAAATTCAAGATACCATCCATTCAGTGTGGATGCTATCTTTCGAAAAAAACAGATGGCTTTTTCAATGTGCTTTGGCAGTGTGGACGCTGTCTTTTGAAAGAAGTTTTTTCGGAAGATCTCTTCCAAAAAAAGGTTCTTCCAAAAGAAGCCTACAGTCTAGACATCGCCCTAGTGTGAATCAGTGGAGTAAATAACTATGCAAGGTATAGTGCAAAGGAGACTCAATGCTTAGAACCCAGTAGCAGGCCTCATGGGTACTGATCCAAGGAAGTGCTGAGGATCCAGCCTGAACATATCCATTCCAAGATGCATCAGAAAAGCAAAAAAACCCAACCCCCCCCAAAAACCCAAAAGGTGCCATATAATCAGTTCTGAAAATCCTCCCTCAAGCCAGCCAGTGAGAGCTGCTTGAAGTTCTGGCTGAAATTGCTGTGGCAGACCTGGGCTTTCTGGCTCTCCTCCCTCCTTCCTGCTTTTCTGCTCTTTCTTTCCCTCATTCCCCAGACCCCTGTCAGCCTCAGCACAATTTCACATCCTACAGATCTGTCCCTATTTGACAAACAGGTGATTTTGCTAATGAGGAATAAATGAGATCCACAGGATGAGAGAAGGGGAACAGCAGCTGTCGTGAGTGTAGGATGTGCCGGCTTTATTAAAATAATATATGGCCACATGCTTGGTATTAGGAGGCGCAGTTTGAAAACTCCTATCCCCTCTCTGTCTCTCCCTTCCACTCCTCAGCCTGCTGCCTCCCTCCTCTCTTTCCATTTCCCCTATCTGGAACATTTTCCAATCAGCAAATTACTGGCTGGAGAGCCTAGGAACATTTCAGGCCATGCATACAAAATGCATCCCCTTGCCCTGTGGTAGGGTGTGGCAGGCTCTGGGAAAGGATTGAGGAACTGAGTGGGGAGGACAAAGCTCTTGCTTGATGGGCAGAACCAGTGAATAATGGAAGGGGGCACAAGGAGCAAGGGCTGGCAGACAATTCTAGCATGGAGAGGTGCTAGGGCTGGTGGATCATTCTGGAAGGTGTTGGGTAGGGTCAGTGGATAATTTGGCGTGGATCTGGGGCTAGGGTAGGTAGGTAATTCTGAGGAAATTGGATACACCCAGTGGCTAATTTTGGAAAAGGGGAAGGAAGTTTCTAGAGAATGCGAGGGAAGGAAAAAGGAGACAAAAGGTCGGGGGGGGGGGGGGAGAAAAGATGACAGCCAGGAAGGAGGGGAGGAATGAGAGACATGCGTGGAGAGAGAGGGAAGAAGCAGGCAAGACCAGCGCAGTGGGAAAAAGAAATAAAGCGGCAGGAGGGAGCGCAAGGCTCTGATGACAGGTCTGACATGCACTGCACTTCATTCTCCCAACGAGGTGAATGAAATGAAAATGTAACGCTGACTTCCCATCTGACAGCTTCCCAGTGCCAATAAGACCTGCCTTATCAGCGCTTGTCAATGTTTACTTCCCGCTGCAGCGGCTCCTTTCTGCTCGCTGACAGCAGGCCCGCCTGGGAATGAGGCGGTGGTGGGGTGGACAAAGCAGGAACATTGCATACCGGGGTGGTGGTGGAGGGAGGGGCAGATAAAAGGGATACTTGGGGTGAAAATATGGGGGCACATTTCCAAGGGCTCAGTATTCAACAGCTGAGGCCCATTTTTAAAAAGAGCTCAGCTCCCATTTGGGCCCCTGAATAAGGGTTCAATTTCCATCACTCCTCAGCACCTGTGATGCTGCGCTCTATGGAAACTCTAGCCTTCGTTTAGTACAAAAGAATAATAAATACAAGTAAGTAAATCATACTGCATGAAAGAAGTCACATGGAGAGGGTAATTTTGAGTTAGGAATTCTTGTTAATACCTGTAGCACTCTCATACGAACTAGGAGCATCTAACCTCAGTTTGTGTAAGTATAGGTGCTGATCCTGCAAATACTTAAGTACGTGAAGAAGTTGACTCTCATGAGTAGTCCACGACTACTTGCAAAAGTCCAGTTACACACAAGCTTAAGTAGTTGCAGGTTCAGGTTATGCTTAGCAATAATTATCGTGGAGACTCGATGAAGAGAAACAACCCCCTGCTGCATTCCATCTAATCCATTTTCTGGTCAATGCAGGATTATTCCCTTTTGCACATTTTCTACTGTCTGCTGTTAAACATGCCATGAGGTGGTGCTTCAGCTTCTTTCCTTAGCAAATTCTCTTTCTCAAGATATTTTTCTTGATGTCGAACCTAAATGTTTCTTTTCTTTCAAAAATGGGGTTGTGTCTTTTGTTGCCTTTTTTATATACGCTGAATAAAGAGGAGCTGGATGATTTTTTTTTAAAACCTCTTTTTTCAGTACACACTTTACATTGTCTTGTCTACACGTGCTTTACCTGAAGCACTTCATGAGTGATTGGCGAAATGATAGGCATAGGACATCTTAGATGCTATGCAAAATAAAACAGAGAAGAAGTGGACTATATTCAGACTATTTGAACCTTGTTTTTTGTTAGCTACTAATCAGCTCTTTTTGTTATAGATCGAACATCCTGGCACTTTCAACCAAAGATCAAGGCCAGTTTTATACCAACTATTTTTGCAGGAATAATAATATAAATATCAGTCAGGGATATGATTTTTCTGACATTGCTATAGCAGCAAAACCTCTAGTGCAGATACTGGTGGACTGTTCTGAGATTAGTCATGCCCAGTAGCTAATTCTGGAAAAAGAGTGTGTTTGTGTGTGTGGGGGTGAGGGGGAGGTTAAGTTGAGTAGATCATTTTGGAAGGATGGAATATGAGAGAAGAGGAGAGAGCATCAAAATAAATAGAGGGAGAAAAAAATTGCAGACAAAAACTTGAGAAACACGAGTTGAACTCTTTGTTAGTAGAGTTTATTTGTTCAAGGTTCCAGTATAAGTTGTACTGGCCAAAGTACCTGTGCCAGTATAACTGTCTCTCTCAGAGAGTGTTTGATCCTATAGCTGTATCAGTATGGTTATAAAATGACAAATCACTTTTAGTAGAGACAAGGTCTGAGAACTGCTAAATTACCCTTTTTCATCCTGCAGCTAATACAAGGAAGACATTCATGATACTGGTAAGGTGAAAAGCAAATGTTTTCAGGCCTTTCATAGATTCCAAGGTATACAAGGTACCACTAGGTGATCATCTAGTCTGCCCTCCTGTGCAACACAGGCCAGAGAGCTGTTCGCAATAATCCCTAGAACAGAGCTTTCAGAAAAACATCCAGTCTTGATTTAAAACTTGTCTGGGATGGAGAATCCACCACAGTCCTTGTTAAATTGTTCTGGTGGCTTATTACTTTCACTATTAAAATTTTACCTTTTAACTTCAAATTCTAGCCATTGGATCTTGTTACACCTTTCTCAGTTACACGGAAGACCATTATCAAATATTTGTTCTCTACACATGTACCTACAAATTGTGATCAAGCCCTCCCTTCTCTTTGTTAAATTAACTAGATTGAGTTCCTTGAGCCTATCGCTCCAAGGCAGGTTTTCTAATCCTTTAATCATCTTATGGCTCTTCTCTGAACCCTCTCCAATTTATCAACGTTCTTTGGAAATCAAGGGTAGCAGAACTGGACAGAGAGTTTCAGCCATGGTCACAGAGGTAAAAATCACCTCTCTTTTACTTGAAAGTACCCTCTTTGTGCATTCCAGAACGGCATTAGCTCAGGTCAGTCAGTGTCTTATGGAAGCAAGAGGCGGGATGGCAGCTGCATAGGAGTTCATTTGTAAGGGCCATAGGTGTGTTGAATGGAGTAACATATCAAGGGCCACAGTGACCCTGTAAACTTCAGCATAAGAAAAGCACAAAGGTGGCATAAAGCCCCTTCATTTCCTTTCTCTCCCATGCTTTTGCAGAACTCAGCTCCCCCCGAGACAGGATAAATTTAGCCCTTAGGCCTCAGATTTAGGCCTTAACCACATACTAACAGCCCAATGAAATCAACAAGATTTAAGCGCCTGCTTAAAATTAAACACATGGTTAAGTATGTGTCCGATTAGGGTTGGCTTTAAGCACATGCTTAACTGCTTTCCTGAATCAGGACCTCAGTGTCTGTGCTTAACAGTTGGTATTTAGTCTTTTCCGCTGCAGGTATTCACCAGGTGGAGATAGGCTTGCCTGGGATTACATTACTGTTAAAGGTTGGGTCCATGGCCATGAGTGGAGAGAGATTCACATTTTCTCCACAGCCTTTGACTAGAGAAAATCTCTATCCCCTGGGGATGCTGACCTGGAAAGGGGGAGGGAGCAGATGATAGAAGTTAATGTAATGAATGTGATATTCTCATGCGTAGCCTTGTTATCATTAATCTTGTGCAGCGCATAGCTTTGAATGGCTGCAGCTCACACCTGGCCTCTGGGGCTCTTCATCCTGAAGTGGTGAACTCCCCACAACCAACACAACACCATCGGTTTTTGCAGCTCCAGGGTTATCTGCCTCTTAATCGTTTGGGATGTCAAGGCTCATCTCCTTTTCTCTCTCCCCTTTTCTTTTTCTCTATCATTTCATTCATCCCTCTCTCTGTCCGTCTCTCTTTGTCTTTTCATTTGTCATTTTCTATTCTACCTTTTACTTGCACTTGTAGTCTTTTGATCTTCATTTCCCTACCTCCAGAATAGACTCCGCAGTATGTACCAATAGCATGCACCTGACTGTACATCTTACGTAAAAGCCAGAGAGAAGTTGCTTTAATATTTCACAGATTTGAAGGCCAGAAGGGATCCCTGTGTTCATCTACTCTATGCCACCAATGCAGGTTTCTCTTTTCCACTTCTGTGATCATTGCAGTCTAAATTGGAAAGCCAAAGGGGTCTGTCTGTGCACAACCCGATTTATTGCTGTTGCCCAAACAGACAACATTTTAAAGAAAGAACTATGTGGCCATCACTATCAATCCTACATGATAAAATGTAAATGTAAAATGTTAATGAGGTGCAAAAAAATGAAGGAAACATTAATGAGTATGCCCTTCACCCATGCTATTGTTAAAAATGGCTAGCAGTTTAATACAGAGCCATGAAATGTCACAACAGACCCCGTTCCTGTGCTATTGTATACTTCAGAGAATATACTTTGGTTTGAAGTTGCATACTCAGTCCAGGAGGAGCCCATGGCTTGCAGCCTGACTGTAAATCCTTTCAAGTATTTGAATACCTCTATCATGTCTCCTCTCCATCTCCTTTTTCCTAAATTAAATGTACTCAGTTCCTTCACCTATTGACTACCATTAATCCACTGCCTTGCTATTCAAAGCCCTTTAGGAGTCTGGACTTGGATGCTTGAAAAGACAACTTTTATCAGTGACCATAGGTTCCCATGGCCAGCTAGCTCAGTAGATGGGCAGATGGATGTATGTGTACATGTGTGCATGCACAAACACACGTGTACACATGCCTGCAGACCTATGCAGATTTGTACAAGTATGCAGTAAATGTATTCGTAGTCTCCCTCTGCCAAACAACATGCCTGTGGTGGTTGTACGGACCGCAGCAGCTACTGACTCACATGATGGAAGGGGAGAAAGGGAGGGAAGTAATTAGAAACTGTGTGATATCACACACCTTCCTGCTGACATCCTGGGAGAGCAATCACACACATGCATCCTCCACAGACAAGTGCTAACATCCCTCTTCTTTTTTGGAGAGACAGCGCGAGAGCAAGAGAAAGAGGCCTTCCCTTTGCAGCTACGAAAAGGTGTGTGTTTACCTCAGTTCAATGCACATGCCCAAGCTTGTCTGCTCTAGAAACACAGTGGAGACAAGGCCAGGTCACTTTAGCACAAGCTCAACCATGGCTGGGAATAGCACTGACCATCCTTGGTTTACCTTGTGGTAAAACTGAAGTGCCTTGTCTCCACTGTGTTTTTATAGCTGGACAGCTCAGGCACATCAGTAAGATAAGACCCATTCATTTTCTTGGAAATAAAAACGAGGCCAAAGAGAGTCAGAAAGGGGGTAACTAACAGCTCCCCATATCTCACTGTGGACCCCACGCCTCTTTTCCATCCTCTCTTGGGTTCCCAGGCACCTGTGACTCAGTCAGGCTCACCTGATTTCTTAATGCAAGCTATTGATCTGCTCCCCTGATATTAGGGACAGGGAAGGATCCCTTCCAGCCCCTTGGAAGCCAAACGCTGTGCTCGTGCCTTGCCTAAAGCCTTTCAGAAAGCAGCAGCCCTAGGCAGCCGTGGAGTGGCTTCTACTTGACTCCAGTTTGTGAATGGGAAATTACATCCCAGCTTGTCCTGGCAACACCAGCAAGCCTTGGCAAATCTGGCTGGATTTTCTTCCAATCAGCTGATGGGTCTTTCCTATAGCTTGATAACCCAGAGAGCTGTGCAGAGGAAGGCATCCCAGGCTATGTCTACACTAGGAAACTATATCAAAATAGCCAAATTCAACTTAATAACTCTTGATTTTACAAAATTAAAATAGCGTGTCCTCACTACGGGGAAGCCTCAAAATTAGTCCGAGGAAGGCTCCGTTAGGCCACGTCTAGACTACATCCCTCTTTAGAAAGAGGGATGTAAATTAGATAGATCGAAATTGCAAAAGAAGCCAGGATTTGAATTTCCCATGCTTCATTTGCATAATCTCATCACGGCGTTTTTTTCTAAAACCTCTATTTTGAAAGTGAAACCGCGGTCTAGACATGGTTCTTTTGCAAAGAAAAGCCTTTTTCGAAAGACCCTGTAAACCTCATTTTTTGAGAAGTACATACCAGAATCACATTTGCTTTTTTTGCAATGGTCTCATACTGTTGACTCATGTTTAACTTTGGTCCAGTATGACCCCTAGATCCCTTTCTGCAGTACTCCTTCCTTGACAGTCACTTCCCATTCTGAATGTGTGAAACTGATTGTTCCTTCCTAAGTGGAGTACTTTGCATTTGTCCTTATTATACTTCATCCTGTTTACCTCAGACCATTTCTCTAGTTTGTCCAGATCATTTTGAATTATGACCCTATCCTCCAAAGCACTTGCAACCCCTCCCAGCTTAGTATCATCTGCAAACTTTATAAGTGTACTCTCTATGTCAATACCTCAATCATTGATGGAGATTTTGAACAAAACCAGTCCAAAACTGATCCCTCCGGAACACCACTTGTTATGCCCTTCCAGCATGATTGTGAAACATTAATAACTACTCTCTGAGAATCGTTATCCACACAGTTATACATCCACATTATAGCAACCCCACCTAGTTTGTATTTCCCTAGTTTATTGATAAGAAGGCCATGCGGGACTGTATGAAATGCCTTACTAAAGTCTAGATATACCACATCTACCACTTCCCCCTAATCTAGAGGCTTGTTATCCTATAAAAAAAAGCTATCAGATTGATTTGAAATGACTTGTTCTTTACAAATCTATTCTGGCTGTTACTTATCATGTTATCTATCACCTTATTATCTTCCAGATGTTTACAGATGAATTCCTTAATTATTTATATGGGGAAAGGGAGAGGGCAATAGCCATTTGCTGGTGCTACAGACCAGGAGTAAATTATATTTCTCCAGGCACAAGGAAAGGAGCTGTGATTAACAGTAGGCACTCTGAGTCTGAAGAGATGTCCTTCAGGCTGGAGGCAGTATTGCCAACCCCCAGTGGGCAAAACTCAGGAGCCAGGCTCACCAAGAACCATGAGACTGGTTTTAAAATCATAAGATTTTACACAGGTATTAGCTTTGCTGTTCTTTTGATTTGCCTTCTGCTTTTTGTGCCCTTAGGGTGCTCTGTGGTCCCTTTGGGAAGCTTTCTCCCCAGCCCAAGGGACACAAACCTTCTTTTTCTTTAAGAATGAAGGGTATCATTATCACACCTCCACATGAATTCAGGAGCTGGGGCTGTAAGGAAAACAATAATTCGCCTGAGACTCATGATAGTCATGAGAGCTGGCACCACTTATACACTGCATCTCTAGTTCTTATCAAGCAAATGAGATAAAAAGAGAGTTTAGCTATGGTGGCAGGAAGGGGCAATTGCCATAACTCCCATCCAAGAGGCTAGGAACAAATTCAGGGCTGTTCAATCAAACCTGTTATGGGCGCTGCTCTGTTACTTGTGTGAATAGGGCTCCTCGATCTGAAACATTACTCCTCCTGCTTAAGTGTCGACTCACTCATAATGCCTCCCAGTGCACCAGCTGGGAAGAGGGAATTTATATGCCACCCCTTCCTCAGGGCTGTGTCCAAAGAATAACCCATGCCTCAGTTTCCTCATCAATACCATAGGGGTTTGCAGCTGCTCACTCACCTTGGGAAATGGCTGTGCACTTTGTGGGCACTACTACCAGCTGGGCATGGTCCAGACTGCCAATGGACGCTCTCCCCTGCAGCAACAGCCCTGAACAAGAAAGTTGATGGGGAAAGAAAATAAAATGAAGCAATAAAAAGTTGAAGGGGCTTTAATGCTAGAACTTCATAAAAGTTGGATTCTGCAGGAGGAAGTTTTAACTCCTATAGAACTGAAATTAAACACAAAAATTGCTTTCAATCACCAGCACACAGGGGTCGACCCACCTCTCCTGGCTCTCTCTGCTCAACACCCACTCTATTCCATTAACATTCAGTCAAGCAATTAAATGTAGTATTATCTTATTTATTTTGGCTTGCCAGTTCCCTGCTGTAAAGTAAATGATTGCTGGGTTAGATTAACAGAAAGCATATGTGGAAATTACCTTTTAATTTCTTAATTACATTGCACTCACCTGCAGCTCAACTTGCCTATGTGAGGCGAGTGTGCTGTTAATTTCCATTGACACGTTATCTGCATTCTTATAAATTAGGATCCCATGAAAGAGGAAACATGTAAAGAATTCCTTCTTCCTACTCCTACCTATATCATGGGACACAAAGGGGAGCTATTCTTATCTTTCTGAGCAGTAGGGTTGCATATATAACTGGGATATTCAAATGAGTAAAAGAGTCGGGTACTTAAATCCCAAAGGAATTCAATAGGCGTTGGGCACTATTTAGGCTTCTTTAATAACCCTGTTCATGCCAAAGTTAGAATGTGCCCTTGTGTGCTCTGCAGTCTCAGTGAAGTGAAGGGATAAGAACCCCAGAAAGTTTTCTAATGATTTTAATAAATGTGTCCCTGGTGAAATAAAACCCTCAGATATCTGACCAGAAGAAGATCTCAGAGGGGCTTATGGCTAGAAGAGAGACAGGAATGGGATAATGCCCAGTCAGGGGCACATACATATTCATACAAAGTCTGAGCAACCACTCTAGTCTGATTTTCTGCAACTGCAGTACTACATTTGTAAGAGTCTGCTGTTTGTTGCCATTTTGCAAGGAGGAACGAATGCAGGATGGTACAGAGTTGTTGCATGCTGTGCTCTCTCTTGGAACTGTTGCTTCGGTTCTTTCTTAGTTAGTCATTTCCCTTAATCTGGCATATAACTCATTTCAGTCTGAAACTATACAGTTGCTATGTGTGTCTGAAAAAACAGGAAGGTTACAGGCTGAACTAGACCTACTTGGCATTTTCAAACAGGCTGAAAAGACATGCACGTTACTCCAGGTGGCTGGGGCTATGTTTATTGTTTTTTGAAAAGGTCCCATGAGCATTGTCGTACCCTCCTTTCTTCTCGGTAGCAGTACCACACTCTACATCTGATCACTAATGCAGACTAGCTTAAAACCTAACACAGCAGTTTTGCAGAAGAAATACACGGCAAACATTTTTTGTTGGCTCTTGATTCCATTGTTAAATAATTCCCACAGCCCAGAGGCTGCAGGCTCGTGACTCAATTTGTGCATTCAGAAATTCCATTTTAGAACATTAGGGATGATCTCACAATCTTTTACTCCCATGAGCAATTTCACTGCCATGAATGGGACTAATTGAATGAATAAGAAAATTTAGCCAGATAACACCCCTTTATGTTTTCCACCTTATAAGGAAGTCATAGTTTTTTAGTGTGACATGAATCACAAAATATTTTTTGTTTAACCTACCATAAAATCTGAATCTAGGTCTGAAATTTCATAGTTCTGTTAATGCTCATTGCCTCCACGGTATGACTGCATTTGATCCCCACCAGATTACTCAAAACGACTTATTCTCCACAATGGGGTCACATTCCCTGACATCTATTAATGACTTTGAAGATTCCCTCGATTATCTGAAACCATGATTATCCCAACATAGTCAGTGTCCCCTGTGACATTTGGTTAATCGAGGTTGTTCCGTATTATTATTATTATTTTTCAATTGAGGTAATTATTGTACATTAAGCCATTACCATTCATTACTCCTACAAAGTGTAATTAGAACAATGGTGGATGGATTGCTACTGACTCTTAATGAAGTTTTTATAATTGTAATTTATTGTCATCACATTACCTTTCTTAAAAATGAGTCCTAATATTAGATCCTAAGTTCTGTGGAAAGGGTAGTGATTATTTCTAATTGATGTTTCTTGCTTGCTCTCTCATGTGGGGAGATGCTGATCCAATCCCATGGCATGTCTTGGCAAGGAAGTTAACCAAGAGAGTAGCAAAGGCATTCCTGCAATGAGACCATTCATCATGCGTGTCTTGCTGCTCCTTCGTCTTCTTCACTCCTATTCCTTTGTTTAGTTCTCTGAATATGGGACATGTGCATGAGCCATGAGCCAATACAACTTTCTAGGGTCATGAAAGAGAGACTATGCCAGGAATTATTTGGGCTGATTTGCTACTCAGGCTATGTCTACACTACAAAAAAACAAAAAACAAACAAATAAAAAAACCCCCCAAAAAGATATGCAAATTACTAATCGCAATTTGCGTATCTTTTTCTGCTTTTTTTTTCAGAAGAGGCTTTTCCAAAATTTGGCCCATCTACATGGGGCCAAATTTCAGAAAAGCCTCTTACAATGAGAAATACAGAGATGCCAAAAGAATGTGTCCGCTTATTCAGAAACTGTTCTGAAAAAGCAGATGAATTCCTTGGACGTGGCAGAGCTTTTCTGGGTTACTTCCAGTATCCCGGAAAAGTTCTGCAGTGTAGACATAGCCTAAGTCAAATATGAGTTTTGGGCCATACGCTCAGTTGCACCAAAATCATGCTTGGTGCACCGAGAAATTCGAGGAAAAAGAGAATGGTTTTATGGAAGTTTTCCACCTTGCTTGATTATGGAACAGTGTGGGTCTAAAAGGTCCCCCACTAGTACCTAGAATAGGCAAAGAGTAGAGTGAATCTGCCCTAATGCTCCTGTCCCTGGCTTGTCCCCTCCCCTTCTCTCCATGCTCTCAGCTTGCAGCCTGCACCAGGGGAATCCTTGCTTGTCTGTTGTTACAAGTGGCCAGAGGCACAAAGAGAGCTTAAAAAGCACTGAGCACCTGGGTGTGGGTGCACAAAAGGATGTTAGATAAGCCAGAAACTTGCAGGCACATGAAAAATCCTTTGTGATTCACAAAGCCTGAGTAGCTCCTATAGAATGACTGGGGAAGAGACAGGCACCTGAGATGACCATTCACAAAAAGCCAGAAGGCTAGGCAGGGAGTTGCTTTAGATAGCCAGTACATAATCCCAGGAAAGGGACGTGTCTAAGCCCTGCCCCTCCCATGGAGATAAACACCAGACCATAGAAAGGTGCCCATTTATGTATGTGATCCACAATCAGGAACTCTTTGGGGCTAGGCATTGATGTGGCTTTTGCAAGAAGCGATCGTGGGGGTGGAGGACAGAACCCCTCATAATGTTATGAGCCCAATGGTTAGGGTACTCACTCAGGTGGGGGATATTTAGGGGATTCAAGGCCCCCTAAATGAGAACAGAAATCTGCCACCTCTCAGGTAGGCATCCTACCCACTGGACTATGGGCTATTCCACTGTAGGCCTCCCTCAGCCTCTCCTGCTGCACTTTGTATAAGTGTCTGAAGAGTCATTGGAGCAGGTGGACTGGATCTTGGGTCTCCCAGGGGAGTAACCTAACCACCAGCCTATAGAGTTAGTGTCTCTCTCTTTCCCTTCCTCCCTTCTTGACTAAGAGAGTGTGCACAAGTATGAGAGACTCTGCAGCCTAGTGGTTAGAGCACTCACTTGGGAAATGAGCTCCACGGGGTCTGGTCCCTCCACTCCAATGACTAATCATTCATCCCCACTGCAACAGTTTCAGTAGGAGAGCCTGAAGGAGCTTTTGCTCCCATCTCCTTTACCTTCCCTTAGCATAGCTCATTCTCAGGGACACTGGCCATGGTGCTGAATTGTAGCATGGCAACAACAGCCAACCCCTTTCAATAACTTTGTGAGATGATGATAAAGCGACAGAGCTAATACTTTTCTCGGCTGTCCAGGCATGGCTGGTGTCATGGGGCCATTTAACATTTCATGGGTAACACATCGACAGATCATGTCCCTTCTCTTCTAACCCATCTGTACATTTAGAATGCACAGTGGTATCCAGATGGTGCTTGGAGCCCCCCCCCCCCATCCCATTGAATTCATGTCTATCTTATGATGCTTCTTAAATCACAGACATCATCACGGCATCTGAGTCAATCTGAGGTGTGTTACTCACTTAACTAGGACCAAAGTTGGATTTGAAATTCATGGAATAAAATTGTGTGTAGAATGGTTGGGAATGCTGCACATTACCTCAGCTGCTCTTAGGCTCAGACTCTCAATGGGTATTTGGGTGCACAACATTGATTATAGTGCCATTGATTATAATGAGACAAGGTGGGGGAAGTCAGAGCTTTCTTTGGACTGATTTTGTTGTCAAAAGAGCCCAGCTTTCAGTTCAGCAAAAGCTGGTCTTTATTGCCAACAGAAGTTGGTACAAGGAAAGATATGACCTCCCTTACCTTGTCCCTCTAACTGTAGTAAGATGAGGATCTGAAACATAAGCCCACATATCACAGGCTGGGTGTAAGGCTTGAGGCCTAGACAGCAATGGTCAAGACTTTGCTAATATAAAGAAGAGTTAAGCTGTGAGCAAGAGGCAGGCTCTGCTCACAGAAGTGGCAAGAATAGGGCTGATATTTCAAAAACACTCAGACCTAAGAGGTACTAAGCAGAGGCCGTGAGCACATTCCAGAGGGGTCGTAATAGAACACCTCATTAAGAAGCATCTTGGTACCAACACACATCCTACACATGACGTACAAACTGACCCAGGTTCAGAAGAGGGTCTAAATTGACAGCATGATGTATAGTAATGGAAACCCCCCTTGAGTGAGGTAAGGGGTGGTAACTAGCTAACAGAGGGTGGCAACCTGATACGTCAGGAGTGATGTGTAACTTGTTTGTACCTGTGTATAAAAGTGCACCCCAAAGTGAGCATCAGCATCAGGTGGCCGTGGGGTGCTGCTAGAATCCAAAGCATTTAGTTGGGTTAATCCATTGTCATGGCATACATAAGTATAGTGACAAAGTGGTGAGTCTGTTTGCTGGCAACTATTATTGTACCTTGCTCGGCAATAAACCTGCTTGGATGCTTTCGATCCTTATTTGATTTGTGCTCTCTGGGGACTCTCTCGGGAGTCTGTTGTGTTGACTAATTGTGCATGGTTAACGCATTAGACAGGGGAGCACATGCATGCACACACGCAGCTGAAAGTTTATCATCATTGACAGAATAGAGGATCTGTCAGGAACCCATCAGGATGACCCTGCCTGCCTGACAACATTGATGATCCCAACTGCTGATCCGGTAAGCAAGTGAACTGTTATCCTCTGCTGGAATCGCGATCTGACATGGCAGAAAACGACGAGCCAGTTAACCCCCTTATCCCTTACCCTCAAATCCCCACAGTGTTTGATGAAATATGGACCCACTGGATTGCCAGCAAAGGAGGTCCATTTGAATTTAAAGAAGAGTGTGGGAAACATGGACTGGCATATGTAGAGCCATGGCAGAAACTGAAGAGCTGAAAAATAGTAATAGTAAAATGTCTAGGCTTTTGCAACTCGTGTCTATGGCAGTGAGATGGCTTAAACAGCATGCCACACTGCTAGCCTCCCAAGTCATAGAACAGACTAGGGAAGGACAGGAAGCAACACAAGCGACAGAACATTGGAAAGCCCAAGCCCTGCTGGCAGGACAACAAGAAATCCAAACACACGATCGGCTTGCACAGGAAAACAGGAGATTGGAAAAAGCTGTAGAAAACCTGCAAAAGAGAGAAGGGCTGTCCCTTGCTGCAAAGCAACTGGCTTCAGGAACTTTAATGGTGGCTGAAATTGTGGGACAGAAAGGGACAAAGGTGGCCTGGTAAATTTGAAGGACGCAACAGGGTCCCCTGCATGGCAACCACAACCATATGATAAAAGTTAGGTTCCGGTTAAACTTAAACTAAGACCTAGGTGGGTGCCTGTTAGAAAAGGAGAAGTGAGTGCACAGGAGGGAGAAGGAGCAAACAACACTTTCACTGAATTGGTAAATAAAATGAAGGAAAAAATGGAACAATTCACAGAGCACACTAGGCCAGTGGTTCCCAACATTTTTTATACTAGGGACCAGCAAGCCAGTTCACAAACTTTCAGCAGACTAGCAACACTTTATTTGTTTATTAACTATGCAAACAATGAATATGCAAATAAAATGTTACCAGTCCACCAAAAGCCCTGGCCCCAGAATCTCCCAGTGCCAGCCCTAACCCTAGAGCCCGCACCCCTCCACTACCTCCCAGCACCACCCACTGATCCCAGAGTCCCCTGCAACCCCCCAGTGCCAGCCTCCCATCCTCAGATTCCCTGAGTGCCAGTCACTCATTCCAAATGCCTCAGTGCCAGCCCCTTGCCCTTAGAGCCCCCCATCACACCCCCTAGTGCCAGCCTCCTGTTTCCAGAGCTCCACTGCACACAACCCCCGCCCCCCCAGAGCCCTCCCCAGCGCCAGATCCCAGTCCCCAATATTAGCCCTATCTCCAGAGGGCCCTAGTGCCAGCCCTGCCCCCATAACTCCCCCACTACTAGCCCCATTCCCAGAGCCTCCCAGTGCCAGCTCCTCACCCTGGATGCCCCATTGCCCCCCAGTTTTAGCCCCACCTCTTAAAGCCCGCACCCCTTCAAGTTCCCCAGTATTAGCCCCACCCCCCCAAACTCCTCCAGTATTAGCTTTGCCATCAGAGCCCCTCCAAGTGCCAACCCCCTGCCTCTTGCCCCCATCCAGAGCTCCCAGCCCTAGCCCACCCAGAGCCACCAGTGCCTGCCCTGCCCCCTCACCTAGCCCTGCACTGCCTCCCAGCCACCAACTGAGCGTTGCTGCCTGGGTTGTGGTTGCTCTAACACTGCGGTGCTGGGCTCCATGTGGCCCTCCTGCTGTGCAGCAAAGCGCTCTTCCATGTTTGGGAAGAGACCTGCCACTGGCTGGCTGAGAGGCTGGGTAGGACATGCATCTCCCAACAGGTGCAGCGGGAACAGTGCGCCCCAGTCCTGGCCCCCCACAGGCACCACAGGCTGGTAGCCAGAGGTCCGTGGCCTGCAGCGGGCCACAGACTGGCGGTTGGGAACCACTGCACTAGGAGAGAGGAGCAGCAACTTGATTGCAGGGAAGTGATTAAAAAAGAATTTCAAAGTGAAAAAGCAAGATTAAGCAGGTTAACAAGAACTGATGTATTAACTCACGGAGTTGCCCGAGTTAACTGCAGCATGTAAGGGCACTCCCACCATTTGGCATTCAGACAACAGCAACAGACACTGGCAGAACAAAATCAGTTTTTACAAGAGCAGGTAAATACCCTCAGCCTAATCTTTGAACAATTTTAAAAACAACAAATAGTCTAGGAGCACCTTGAAGACAAACACAACTTGTAGGTGGTATCATGAGTTATTGTGGATACACCATCTACATGTTTGGTTAGTCTTTAAGGTGCTGCTCAACTATTCATTGTTTTTTAAGTTTTTTCCAGTTACAGAGTAACTTGGCGACCCCTTGAACCTAATCTCAGAGTCAGAATAAAAATCCAGGGTGCGGGATCCTAGCTGCTCTGAAGCATGGAACCATACTCCATGCTCATCTAAAAATGTACCCTTCTTTCTCAAATAGTCTTACATACTGGTATGTTTTCCTTTATATGCCTTCTCAGTTTGCTAAACTTGCTGCTGCTGCCTATTCCTTAAAACAACTTTGAGAATTAACTCACTTGGCTCAAGTCTTGCTACCTTCCTAAATTTCTCTTCACCCTCTCCCCTTTCTCCCACCTCTCCTACCTTTGACTTTCTCTCTCTCTGTTAAAAGTTAAAAGTCAGTTTTTACAGAAACCTTCAAAATATAAAGCAATTAAAAACAGGACAGACTAAGAAAGAAGTAAAAAACAAGGTAAAAACTTTGCTTTAAATAAATGCATAAATTAATTATTTTAACCCTTCAGGAATGCAACAACTGGAATTATTCTGAACTTTCCTGAAGATAAGGTTGCTAAGCAACAGACATGCAGACTGTGCTTCTAATCCTAACCACTGTCTAATATTTGAAACATAGGCTTTTCTTTTTCAATATACCTGTATAGCAGAGTTTTAAAATATAGTTTAATATAAAGGAATGGAAAATGCCATAAATTACCAAATTAATACAACAAATTTGGCAAACATTAACATACATTTTTATAATTTTATTAAAAGTTTTAAATAAGGTAATAACTTGCTGATTTAAATGTTTAACACTTTTGTTTATTTTTCCAATTTTTTATTTTTTTGTTTGTCTTATTTTGTGTAGTTATAAATGTAATTTTGGTGTTGTTTTTAATTGTAAGTTGCCTTACATCATAGAATCATAGAATCATAGAATACTAGGACTGGAAGGGACCTCGAGAGGTCATCGAGTCCAGTCCCCTGCCCCCATGGCAGGACCAAATACTGTCTAGACCATCCCTGATAGACATTTATCTAACCTACTCTTAAATATCTCCAGAGATGGAGATTCCACAACCTCTCTGGGCAATTTATTCCAGTGTTTGACTACCCTGACAGTTATGGACTTTTTCCTAATGTCCAACCTAAACCTCCCTTGCTGCAGTTTAAGCCCATTGCTTCTTGTTCTATCCTCAGAGGCCAAGATGAACAAGTTTTCTCCCTCCTCCTTATGACACCCTTTCAGATACCTGAAAACTGCTATCATGTCCCCTTCAATCTTCTCTTTTCCAAACTAAACAAACACAATTCTTTCAGCCTTCCTTCATAGGTCATGTTCTCTAGACCTTTAATCATTCTTGTTGCTCTTCTCTGGACCCTCTCCAATTTCTCCACATCTTTCTTGAAATGCGGTGTCCAGAACTGGACACAATACTCCAACTGAGGCCTAACTAGTGCAGAGGAGAGCGGAAGAATGACTTCTTATGTCTTGCTCACAACATACCTATTAATACATCCCAGAATCATGTTTGCTTTTTTTGCAACAGCATCACACTGCTGACTCATATTCAGCTTGTGGTCCACTATAACCCCTAGATCCCTTTCTGCTGAACTCCTTCCTAGACAGTCACTTCCCATTCTGTATGTGTGAAACTGATTGTTCCTTCCTAAGTGGAGCACTTTGCATTTGTCTTTATTAAACTTCATCCTGTTTACCTCAGACCATTTCTCTAGTTTGTCCAGATCATTTTGAATTATGACCTTATCCTCCAAGTTAGTCGCAACATACATAGGTCGTGTATGTTGTCTTTTGTTGTATGTTTTGTTTTTATTTTTATTTTTTTGCAACAAAAGTCAATTTTATACTTTTTTAAAAAAATAATGTGGTACCACATTATTTTACTATTATGTTTGGAGTATAATTATAATATAAATAATTTTTTTTGCAAAGTTCAAAAAGGTTTCAGTTACAAATATATATACATATATCTCAAGCTCAACAAATAATGCAATGACAAACAACCCCCCTCCCATTTTCTTTTATTAATCACATTTTTTAAAGTTTTTTTTTACAAATTAATTTATAATTAAAAAATAAATGTAAGGGGAAACCTCAACATTAAGGTTAAGGAAATATTTTTAAAATGTCAATTTTTGTATGGATTTTTATAAACTGGTTTTTACTTTTAAATGCAGTTCTAAGAATGGCATAACAATAATATATACTGTTTTTCAACAGGTTTCCACCTTAGACTCCCAGATACAAAAAAGCATCATGAAAGTTTAATACCCTCAACGTATTTACATGCATCTGTTTTAAAAATTCACTTTGATTTAAATTCTATTTTCTTTTATAGTATGTTAAAGGAAAATATTAATTGTTAATGTTTGTGCTTTTAAACAGTTAACAAAAGTAGAATTGGTATCACAAGCAAATTAACTCTAAAAAGCTTGGTAAAAATTATGTTACTAACTCTTTTGCTCAAAGGCTGTGTCTACACTACCGGCTTTTGCCGGCAGAAAGTATGCAAGTGAAGTGCTGATTAGCATTTTGTCACACTTCATTTGCATAATCTATTCAAGCTGTCTTTGTGCAAGGGGTTTTTGCACAAAAACAAGCAGTGTGGACATTTCCTTTTTGCGGAAACTCCCCTTTTTGTGCAAAAAAGCGCTTGGCATGCTGCCCCACCTCTAATTCCCTCCCTGATGCTCCAGGGAGGCTGGGGAACACTTGGCGCACTTCCTTGCCTCCTCTCCTCCCCATGGGGGGCAGGGCTGCAGCAGAGGGGAAGGGGTTGTAGGTGGGGCTGGGGGCCTGATCCCCAGGTGCACCAACCACCCATGGCAATAATTGATACATTGGTCACTATCCATTCAGTAGGTTATCTGGAAGACAGCATCCATAAGAAACAACTGAATCTATGTGAGCTTGTAGTGTGTGTTAGAGCACTGAAAACAACAGAACAGAGAAGTTAGCCATTCCTATTTCCTGCCCAGCAAAGCTTATTCCAGAGGGTGACAACCAGCAGTGAGGGTAACCTATAACATGAATGGACAGCAATGGGTAGTAATTAATTACAAAACATTTATACATAAAGGCCTCATTTATAATGTCACTACTCCAAATTTCTTTTTTACTTCTTATACACATAATCCTGTGGGACACACGGTAACAGTGCCTATCCCAGTATTCTAAACCACTAAAAACACTCAGCCTACTATTAATAATAATACATATGGTAACTATAAATGCCCTAATAGGAATGTGTTGCTATCAGCAGTACCACAAGGGCCAAATCACAAAACCACATTGGAAAATAAATTATTACAAGGTTGTGTCATATGTACACATACATACGATACATAAATATATACACTATATCCATATTAATTATTTGAGAGTGCTTTTAAATAAATCCTAAAACTACATTCCTCAGTATGGTCCCAGGCCTAACATTCCCAGACCAACCATAAGGGATAACATACAATTGGCAAATAAAAACTGTCCATCAGTTGTATAAGTGAATGTGTAGACTAAGGGACAGATGGGGCATGAATGAGTGAGCAGTAAAGTAAGGTGGCCACATAACAGTGTTTAGACCACTGGGTCACCTTCAGTCCATGCATGATGCTTTTCTGGGACAATGGGTAAACATCCTCCTAAAACAAAAACAACAAAAAGTGAGGGAATGTAGTAAGATGAGGGCCTTGAACATAAGCCCTAGTATCACAGTCCAGGTATGAGGCCTAAGGCCTCGACAGCAATGGGCAAGACTTTGCTAATATAAAACAGAGCTAAGCTGTGAGCAAGAGCCAGGCCCAGCTCACAGAAAGTGGCAAGAACAGGGCTGATATTATAGAAACACAAAGAGGTACTAAGCTGAGGCCGTGAGCACATTCCAGAGGGGTTGTAACAGAACACTTCATTAAGAAACATCTTGGTACCAACACACATCCCACACATAACATACATATTGACCTAGGTTCAGGAGAGAGTCTAAATTGACAGCATGATGGATAGAGGGTGACAACCTGAAATGTCAGGAGTGATGTGTAACTTGTTTGTACC
The DNA here is from genome assembly GCA_032595735.1 of Pelochelys cantorii. Classification (NCBI taxonomy): domain Eukaryota; kingdom Metazoa; phylum Chordata; order Testudines; family Trionychidae; genus Pelochelys; species Pelochelys cantorii. The sequence continues at coordinate 10,910,690 of CM064342.1, read as the reverse complement.
TGTGTATAAAAGTATACCTCAAAGGGTGATCATTTGCTGACCATCGGTGGTGGTAGGGGGGATGGGACACTGGAATCAAGAGTGTTTAGTTGGGTTAGTCCATTGTCATGGCATACATATGTATAGTGACGCAGCAGTGAGTCTTTTTGCTGACAATTATTATTGTACTTGGCAATAAACCTACATCGAGGCTTTTGATCCTGATTTGTGGTCTCTGGGGTCTCTCGGAGTCTGTTGTGTAATGCTCGTGGTTAACACATGAGACAGGGGAGCACACACACGCACACACACAGCCGAAAGTTATCACCATTGACAAGAGTAGAGGACCTGTCAGGAACCCATCAATATGACCCTGACTGACTGAGAACACTAATATCCCAGGTCTGAGATGGCTATGACTACCCTGCACCCAGGAATTGGAGTGGAAGTTAGGTGCCTTTGAGGATCCGCATCTGCATGACCATAGTAAGTCAATGGCTGTGCATGACCACAGTTAGTCAGTAGCTGTATAAAATCTTATCTGGGTTATATATGTAGGACTGTTTGGTGGTGGGGAGGGGATTGTGGAATAGGTTAGCCTCATCTGTAATTCCAGTTCCATGATGAGAGTGGTAATCAGTGTGCTGTTTAATTATTATTTTTATGATTACTGTGAATTAAAAATAAATAGTGCCGTTCATGCACAGCAGGGAGCAGAGTTGTGCCTTAACTGGCTCTGTTTGAATCAATTTAGGCTCAATTATCCCCCTTTCTTTGGCACATATACCTCAATTACACCTATCTGTGTGAGGGAGGTACAATAACCCCCTGGAGCTCTGCAAAAAGCAGGCAGAACAGAGCTGCTCTAGCATGCTGCTTAGAGCAGGGTTGTTAAATTCACTCCAATATCCTGCCACAGGTCACAGGCCAGACCCAGCCGGAGTTGCTAAACTAGAATTAGAACAAGATGGGCAATGTTGCGTATTACTTATATTTAGGTTAGACTTCAGTGCCACTACCGCTGCTCGCTGACACCTGGCATCTCTTAGAGCATTGAGAGGGTTTAAGTGCACTTTCTCCTCACCCAGACATGTACCAGCTACTGCCCCTTCTGTGCCTCTTACACAGGACCGAGCAGTTCCATGACTGTATGCGGGGTGTTGCTGGATTGCTGCTCCAGGGTCTGGCCTACGGGTGTGTGATTTGTAAGGGGACCCCAATCTGTTGTGACTTTTCTTTGCCAGGTAGACCCTGCTTGGCAGGCACTAAATGTTCCTAAGTGTGCATTGATGTAATCTGCTTTCAAACAAGACTACATCAACACACAGTAGCAAGGTCTACTGACGGGAGTTAGAGCTCAGCACACTGGTGTGCTCTATCAACCATGTCACTGTGGTGTGGACCCTGGGGTCATGTAGACAAAGTTGAAGAGTCATGGAAAGTCTGCTGACTGTATTACACTGTTCCACTGGCCACGTTTGGCTCTTTTGACTCAGAGGGTGCAGGGCCGACTTATCCATTAGGCACAGTGCCTAGGGGCCCATGAAAATGTTTTAATTTCTTTTAAAATCAGAAGAAAAAAATGAACTTTTAGGGTCGAAGAAAATGTTTTAATTTTTTTCTCACATCAGAAAAAAATGAAACTTTTAGGGCCCACGAAAAACTATTAAATTTTGCCTAAAACAGAAAAAAAATAAAATGTTGAAGTATTTAAAGTTATATCAAAAATAATTTGTAATATTTTTTTTATGGAGGAAGGGGTCCACGAAGGCAAAAGTGCCTAGGGCCCACGAAAGTGATAATGTGGCCCCGAGAGGGTGCAATATTCACTCGCATCTGTGTGTGGCCAGACTGGTTCTTTTTTTACCCCGTCAGAGAGAAGTCAGCACCAATGGCTGCCCTAGTCTTGAGGGCTGCTATGTGTGAGGACGTCAGGGAAGTGTTATGGATGGAGACTCCAGCGGAATGCTACTTCCCTGTGAACCCATAGAGAAGCATTTGCAGTCTTGCCCAGACTAGACAGAGTCTGTCAGCCTCAGGAGATCAGAGACAGTCTCCTTGCCTATGAGGGCCAAGCTCTACCTTGGTGGTAATGATGGCACAAAGCTCAAATAATCAGAGAATCCTGTACTTAGATTAATTCTGTTTGGCTCTTGCACCTAAGAAGCTGAAGAGCCAACTTCCGTAACATATTCATGCTGCCAAGAATTTTTTTGGGGGGGAGGGAGGCACCTATATATAGTGCTTTCCAGAATTTGGTCCCATATCTTTCACTTATCCACCTCTGAAATGCATCTGACTCTGGGGTAAAACACAACAGCTGACTAACAGCAGAGCACAACACTGCTGGGCAGGAAGTAAAAAATAATACTGAAGGAGTCCCATTGGTTAGTTGTGCCAAACAAGACCTAGCTGAACAATCCTGCTTCAATACAAGTTTTACCACCATCTGCATCAGTGCACCTGTGTATCTAGTAGGCTCACACACAATGTAGAAGTTGTATTGCATTTCATGAAGAATGGGCAAACATATTTAGATAAAACTTGAAATGAAATACATTTTCCCCCACAATCTGAACCAAGCACATATTTTGAGGTTCAGACAAGATTGGTTAAAATATTTCAATGTAATTGTTTTCACTGGACCTGGCTAAAAATGATCCATGTTTTCATTCAGCTTTCATTTTATGGACAAAATTTGAAATTTCACTTTTTTTTTATTAAATTCTCAATGTTTAGATATTTTGACTGGCTCTGACTTTGCCAGGACCAGAGATTCATCTGAAACTAAACACCAGATTCAAATAGCTTGAATCGGGGTCTGGATCAGCATTTCTGATTATTTGAGATGGTTAGAAAATAGATTATTTTTATCATGGAAAATGGTGATAAAAACCAGGCCATTTTCACTGAAATGTTCCATTAGAAAATTTTAACTTTTCATCTCTTTTTTGGTTTTCAGTAAATAAATTCCAAATATTTTCATCCCCAAACCAATGTAACTGTTTTCCCAAATAAGGGGAAAATTGGGATAGATCTAAAATTTTCCAATTCTCCAGTTTCCTGATGAAAACACTGATAATTTGAGGAAAGTAGATACTTTCTCCCAAAAACAAACTAATGCATCACATCTAGTCAATCAAAACTCCAGTTTTCCACCACAAATAAAAGTTGTGATGGAATTTTTTGGGACTAACCCTATTGATTATGCTCACAGGACTCAGCCAGTGGCCTAGGTAACACAGCATATGGCAGGAATATTTCCTCCTCTTAACCACAGGCAGTGATAGGGAAAGGGAGGAAGTGGATTTTCCCTCGTGACCTGCGATAACTCTTCCCCACCATCCATTCAGCTCTCAGATGTTTTGAGTGGGAGTGGGACAGGAACACCTCGGTATTTGGCATTGGCATGCCCACTGCTGGAATACCATGTCCACTTCTGGTGCACACAGTTCAAGAGAGGTGTTGGTAAATTGGAGAGAATTCAGAGAAATGCCACAAGAACAACTGGAAAATGTGCCTTCTACAGACAGACTCAGGGAGCTCAGTCTGTTTACTTTATTGAAGAGAAGGTGAAGGTGTAACTTGATCATAGACTATCAGAATGTACACAGGGAAGAAATATTTAGTAATGGGCCCTCAATCTAGCAGGGACTGATATAACATGGTCCAATGGCTCTCAGTGGAAGCTAGACAAATTCATCCTGGAAATTACACTCATTTTAAAAAAATGGTCTAATTAACTGGAACAACTCACCAAAGGTTGTGGCGGATTCTCATCACCGACAATTTTACAATCAAGATTGGATATTTCTCTAAAAGCTCTGCTCTAGGGTTCTCTGTCCTGCATTATGCGGAGGTCAGATTAGCTAATCACAACAGTCCCTTCTGAACTTGAATCTGTGGGAAACTACCATGCAGAAGGAAAGATGAAGTTTTATTTGCTTTCTGTACCCAGTCACCCCATACTGAAGTTGTCCTGGACAGTGAACATACCTGCACATTGGGATTCAGTACTCATAAGAACTGAGTTCTGTTCCCAGCTGTGCCACAGGCTTGCTGGGTAAACTTCAGGTAGTTACATCCCCTTTCTGTGCCTCAATTTCCCCTCTCAGCCTTTGTCTTAGCTAAATGGCAGCTTCTTGGGAGCAGGGACTGCCTCTCACTGTGGGTGCACAGTGCCTAGCACTGTGGGGTTCAGATCTCAATTGAGAGTCTCTAGACGAAGGAGTAAGGAACCTAACACGTAGCGCTTAGCTTCTTCACATCCAGACTGAAAGCTGGGTGAGTAGCACTATACCTATTTCAGGGAGGGGGCAAACTGAGACCAAGGCGGGCTATGACTCACATGGGTCACAGTCATCACCTGGGCAAAGACTGAGATAAGGATCTCCAGAGGGTACTGCAGCCACAGCTCCCTCGCTGGGGCTGTACGGTAGGGCTTCCTCTGCAGGTGGGACAGAGCAAGCCAGTAACAGCCACTCGCACAATAAACCAGAGGCAGGAACACTTAAAATTACTTAGCTTGCCAGGTCTCTGGAGTCAGGACCAGCTCTTTGTTCTATGTTTGCACAACACCTGGCCAAACCAGATTCTAGTCCCTGACTAGGGCTCTACTGTAATACCAGTACATAAAATAGAATCTGCATCTTCTGGTACTCAGTCCATTGGCCCACTCACCACCCCAGCTGCCTTCTTATGGCACCATCCCAATGTAGGAGGAAGCTGCAGGGGTAAGTGGTCAGGTTGCTATGCCAACGATTATCGTAGGCAAGCAAAGGTTTTATCTGAGAGGAGTCTCATTTGAGCAGAATAAGGTCATCCTATTGCTACCAAGCCCTCACCACCATGAGCATGGCCTGCTCTGAAGCCTGGTTTATAGAAGTGCCCCTTTGGCAAATGGGACTGCAGCAGAAAATGGCCGATATCCCTTCTCTAAAGCAAAACAAACAGCCCCCCCCCAGCCTTGAAAGCTGGCCACCCCCCCACCCCTCACACACTTCCCAAGCCTGTGCACAAAGCTGCCGACTGGAAGGTGGCGCAGGGCTTGGCGCAGGGCTGATTAGATCGCTGTCGCGGGGGAACACAGAGGTTAATTGCCATTTTCTTTGTGTGCTACTCGGAGAGGAGACCGATTTCAGCTCAGTAGCAACAAAGTGTTGCCTGGTTGCTCTGGGTGGGGGCATGGAAGGCATGCTGGAGTGGGGTGCGGGGGGGGGGCAGGGAATTGGCTGGACTTTGAGCATAGCTGTGTCTTGTCTGGTCCAGCAAAAGAGAAGTGCTTAACAAGTATTAAGAGACACAAATAATTCTCCTTTTCTCCCCTTGCCCATTCTTTTCTCTCTCTTTGCTTGTAAATCCTGCTTATTGCATCTGAATAGCAGAATGGCTTCACACCGGACCTTTAATCAGGCCCCTGGTAGCCCCTGGAGGGGCAAAGTGGCTGAGGATTACCTTTTATTTTATTTTTTTTAGCTCCCCATCCCCTGCACCTCCCCCCTTTCCTTGTGTTTTTCTTGCTTTGCATTTGTTCTTGAAGTAGTAAGAAGCGAAGGCTTAAAGGGAAGGAGGTGGGGGTTTTCCCCCTACAAATTTAAGGAGATCTAGGCCTATTCAGGCTGACTTGTCCATAGCCTCGCTGCTTTTGTTCAGCTGCCATTCTTCAGCTGATTTCTTCACTAGTCAAAGCACTTTAATTCCCTTTTTAGATACGGAGAATCTGTCCCCCCCGTTGCCCCCTGCTCTCACCACCCCACATACCCTCTTTCACTTTCTCAGACTCTTTATCCAATGTCCTCCTAACCACCAACAAAGCACCAAGCTCATCTCGAAGTATTTCTTTCAGAGAAAGAGAACAAGAGAGAAGCTGATGAGAGATGGAGCTGATGGGAGGTGGTGAGCATATGCACTGTTCGCCTGTACTATTGCCTCCAGGTACAGAGTACTTTGCAAGATCCTATGGGTCATTCTGCCCAGAGAGGAAGGAAGGTTAATAGTGTCTCTACGTGGCAGGTATTGGATAGGTTTGAGGATATGTAAAGCTCTCTCTCCCAAAGCCATCAAATACTTGCCACTTACCTACGTTCCTCACTGGGCAGAATGACCCAAAGGGCCTTGCAGTGAATTTTATGCCTGCAGTAGGGAGACCAGATAGAAAGTGTGAAAAATTGGGATGTGTCTGGGGGGCAGTATCAGCCAATATAAGAAAAAGCCCCAAATACTGGAACTGTCCCTATAAAGCTGGGACATCCGGTAAGCCTAATCTGGAGTCAAGGGGCAGCAAATGGCTTTGTAGCCCTGTTTTTGGTTAAGGGATAACTTGACATCAGAAGCATCAGGAAGGCATCAGTAAAGGAGAACTGTGTGCGTGAACACACACACACACATACACACACACACACTTGACATCAGAAGCATCAGGAAGACATCAGTAAAGGAGAACTGTGTGCGTGCGTGCATGCACGCACGCAGGCACACGCACACACAGGGTACGTCTAGACTACAGGCTTTTGTCAACAGAAGTTTTGTCGACAGATACTGTCGACAAAGCTTCTGTCAACAAAGAGCGTCTAGACTACATCCAGTTCTGTCAACAAAGCAAGCCGCTTTGTCGACATGAGAGTGTAGACGCAAAGGACAGTGTAGATGTAATAATGCCTTCTGTCAACAAAAGGCGTTATTCCTCGTAGAATGAGGTTTATCGCCATCGACAAAACTGCTGAGTTCTGTTGACGTTATGTTGACAGAAGTCAGCGGCAGTGTAGACGCAGATATAGTTTTGTTGACAAAATACACACACACACACACACACACAGAGACAGAGAGAGAGAGAGAGAGAGAGAGAGAGTCTAGCTCCAGAAGCTTGGGATACAGCAATGGGAATGTTTTCACCCACGCAGTTGTATCTCATGTCACCAGGCAAGTTCAGCATTGGGTCTAATTTTGGACCAACTGCTCTTCTGCAGCTCAATGGCATGTTGGTTTGGAAGAGCACTTAAACCTTTGGATGCTTTAACTCAACAAGCCAAAAGGTGATCACTTTCCACCTGTGTTAGATGTTCCTGGAAACACATTCTCTCAGGGGATTTTGACACTACCAGCAATGGTATGTGAGATGGATCCATGACAGATCATTTGGAGCCTCAAAAGGTCTAAGGACGTCAGTGAGAGGTTGAGGGGAAAAGGAGGAGTTATAGGTCTGTGCTTGCTCTATTTAAACAAGTTCATTGACCCTTGCTAGCAAATTCCCTGGAGAAGCCTTCATCTACCTGCCCCTTGCTTGGGCAACCTCCAGTTAAGTCAGTAAGAAACAATCTGAACATAGACTGGGGAAGAACTTCGAGCCAATGAGAGTTAGCATCCCAGCATTTCTCAGCACTTGCTCCATTGACATTAATTAAAAGTTTTGCCTAAGTGATCACTGCAGAATGTGTCTCTTGGCACTTCAGTTTGGACTAGTTAAGGCTGGAGACACATCTACACTTGCATGAGCCTCTGTCAGTCCTGCCTCAGAATAAAACCTGCTCTTGCAGCTTGCCTTCCAGGGCACATTCTCGGCCAGATCCTACAGAAACCTGGAAGCTCAGAGATGAGCCAAAAGGAAAACCAAACCAAACCAAACCAGAAGAGCTATTCTAGCATCATTGGGCACAGTGGATCTCTATGCTGTGACTGATGCTTTTCCCATCCATAGAGGATTGTCCTTCTCCATCGTAGCTGGGGATGAGCCCATTTGGCTGAATGTCACCACCTTGCTTCTTTTGGCTGCCAGGGCAGGTAGATGCCTTCAGTACAGCTCCCTGATGCTAACATCAGAAAGCAGGTCTCTGCCAACGGCCATTTAAACCAAGAGGGTGGCTTGCAAGCCAGGAATAATGCTAATGGACATTCCCGGGGCAAACACCCTGGGTCACCACCAAAACAACCCAATCGAATTGTGAATGGAGGCTCGCAATTTCTGTGTGAATTGCCAAGCAGAGAAATGGCAAACCAGGCTGAATACTACAGGCAAAAATTGACTGGCGGCTGCCTCTCCTCTTGGATGGTGTGGAGGTCAGAAAGCTGCTGCAAAGGTAAGAAAACAAACAGGGAAAATATGTCAGTGTAATTCAGTGGGGTGAGAGCCAGAAATTCCGAACTCCTAATCCCAGTTCTGACACAGATGTACTACATGGCCTTGCGGAAGTTGCACAGGACGAGATTTTAAAGTGTACCGTTTGAGCCAAATTATTAGCTTTGAACTCTTTAGCCACTTAAATGAGGGCCTGAAGTGCAAAAGTGCTCAGCTCCCATTGGGGTGCTCAGCCTTTTGACAATCTAGCCTCCTGAGATTCCTTTTCCTTATCTATAGGAGGATAATATTTAATTTACCATTAATATTTTCATAACAAATTGGGTTGCCCTGATTTGGGTCATTACGTTATTGCTATTTGCAGCTATTCACACCACATCTGGGCATTTGTCAAAGTGTTCATCAGTCCCCAAAGTTTCACAGATTTTGCCACAAATGATGATTCAATGGGGCACCAGGAAGTCCCTTACTTGCTCAGTGTTAGTCCTGGGTTATCTTTCTTCAGGCATCTGATCAGCAACAGCATGCCACATGAACAAAGCCTGGACAAGGCAAATTGTCCATGGTCTGAACACCGTTGGGCCAAACTATTTGGCAAATGGCACTGTGACAGTGCGTTGCCCTGCACTGGCCCTTTAAGGGGCTGAGGATGGAGTCAGAGGCAAGCCCAGCTGAGGCAGCTAATGAGGGCCCAGGTGGAGGCTATGACTCCTGGGAGGAGGAAGAGACCTACCTGCTGCTGTGGAGGGAGGGTAGTAGAGACCAGGCTGCCAGGGAAGCAAGAAGCTCTCTGGAAGAGAGCAGGGCTGGGGAGGCTTTTGGGCTTAGCAAACCCAGGCTACCAGGCCTGAGGCCCTAGGGGCTCCGAGAGGCAGATGCAGGAGGCTGGGGAAGCTTGGGCCAGGGGAGCCCCAGGCTGTAAGGCCTGAAGGCAGGGTTGCAGGAGGCAACCTGGTAGGCAGAGGTAGCAGGTCCACACCCTTTGCCAGGGAGGAGTGGCCTGTAGGGACTGCAGTCTGCCCAGAGACAGGGGCTAGAGAGGGACTGGCGGTGGGCCACTTAGGCCTGGAGGGTGCAAGGGAGCTGGGTGTTCCTAGAGGGAGCTGGGTGTTCCCTGGTAGAAGAACTGGGGCTCCTAGGGAGTAGAGAGGACCCTGGAGTATAGTGAAGGAAGAACAATGACACGCACACCCCTGGAGGCACTGACAAAGACCCGAGTGGGCATTGCCACAGGGCATTGCCACAGGGCAGTGCCCTGAAGACAACGCCGTACCGATGGAGGACATGGGGGAGATGGCAGCAGAAGGGGGCACATCGGAACAGTCAGCTAATTCCCCAAAGTCACCTTGCTGAAGGCGCCATGCTGGTAAGTCGACCCCACTACAGGCACAAATAATAAATCTTTATAAAGAAGAGTATTAGGCTGAGTGGATGAACGATTTGGCCAAGCGACCCTGCGACTGGATCTATGTGAGCAGGCACCCAAGTCTGGTCAGAGGACCCTTAGAACTAGGGGCACTCTGTAAAGATACATTTGACCAACAATGGTGAGTGAATCATGGGATCAGGGCCCATGTTTATAACCAAATCTTCCCCATTTACGTTGGCATAATTCAGGATTAACTGTCCAGGGATCATTGGAGTGACACTAATGGAAGTCACAGTACACTCTGACCAGTTATCTGAAGTAGGTAATTTACCCAGCCTGCTTAATACCAGTGACTGCTCATTGTCCGGCCCAAAGAGCAAATCAGAGTAATAGTATGATCAGTGCCAATGATGCTAGGTTTTTACAATGCCTTGTTCCCTCCTAATCTCAGATATTAATGACACATCTTAGGGCACTAGACTAGGTCTGCAGCTGGTGTAAATCAGCAGCACTCCAAGACTCAGTGAACTACACTAATTTGCACCAATAGAAGACACAATGTATATCCTGGCAATGACTAATTTTGGTTTCTGATTCCCCCTCCCTGCAGGATTGTAAGTCTTCTTGGGGGAAGCCAGGACATGGCTCCTTCTCAGAGCCCTGAAAGCCCTGGCACAACTGCTATAAAACGCAGGGAGGCTGCTGACATAGGCATGGGGATACTGCTTTTACAGATGGCTGGATTTCTCCTGCAGCCACCACGGTGATGTTGGATTAAGCCGCAGGCCAAACACATAAGCAGTTTAATAATGAATGATGCAGGCATTGGCAGCGACTTGTAATTCACGCAATGGCATGTACAGCACAGCAGCTGTGTGAGCACCCAGCCTTCAAAGGGTGAATGAGCATTAAGACTGTTCCATAAAGCCAGCCCTGCAGTTGGAGATGCTTTCTGAAGGGAGGCTAAAACTTGGAGCTAGCATTTTGCAGCAGTGACATGGGAAGGTTTGGAGTGCATGATAAATTAGACTGAGAGGCACCAGCAGAGCAGTAGCAGAGCTCAGGAAAGGCATGGCAGGCAGTGCCAGGCATCAGGATGCAAAGCAGTGAGAAGGAGGCTTGGAAGACAGCACAGAATTTCAGGTGTTTCCAAAGTCTGGCTGTTCCAAAGTCCTGATCAGCAGCGTGGAAAAGTCTCACCTTTGGCCCCTCTGACATTGCAGTGGGTAGTCAGACAGTGAATACTGAATATCCCCCCAGAATGACATCTGAACAAGACAAGCTCTGCACAGCTCTGGATGCTGGAAGGCTGTCCCTTTGACTTGCCTGGGTAAGCTTCTGTTTGCAGACCATGAGAGTGGTGGCTTGGGCTTATGATTTGGGCCTCCAGGCAGGGGATTCTGCTAATGGGTGAGACCAGGCTAGTATCTGGCCATGTACTGGTGGATGAAACACTGGTATTTCTATGGTCACTTTATCTCTGGAGGAGAGACTGTCGTTCTCAGCATAGAACCATAAGGGATCCTGGGATATTTGATGCCAACTTACAGCAGCTGAGGATCTGCCCCTTAATAACAAAGGCTGCCTTGTCACAATAAATCACGCTATCTAGTGCAAACGTAGTGCATCTGAGCTGCCGGGTTCCACATGCACATGAACTAAGTTTCCCAGCACCCCTCCCTGCTCCACAAAGATAGGCATTATGGACTCTTTTTTTCAAAGGGAGGGAAACTGAGGCAGAGATTCTTGCCCAAGGTGACACTGCTCTAATGGCAGAATCCAAGAGCACCAATTCCCAAGCCTCCTGTGCTGATCACTAGATAACACTATTTGTCCCTGAGCGTAAAAGGTTTAGTGCTATCTCAGGTGGAAATCGCACACTTTCCTGTTTCCTTGTAGGAATGTTGTCCTTCCTCAACTTGGGATGCCTTGCCCATCCTCCTGTAGAAGAAACACTAGTCAGAGGAAGGGAGAAAAGGGAAAAAGAGAGGGGGAGGGAGTGATATTTGCCAGCAAATAAAAGACTGTATGTTTAAATACTGTTCACAGCTTGTCCCCACCCGGCGGTGTTTGCTCAGCAAACAGCACTAATTCACCAGCTTCCCTTGGTTTGATTCAGTCTGCAAAAGCAAACCTTGTTTTTCACATTTCCAGTGACTACCCCTCTCCCGGTACCCAGCCTTGTCACTCATGCCCAAACCACTTCTGAGCCTTGTGTTCTTCCTAGGTGACCAGACATCTTGATATTAGGGACTTTGTCTTATACATGCAACAACACACCCTGTCCTCTGGAAAGAAAGAAAAAAAATTGTTCAATTTTTCACACTTGTTATCTGGTCATCCTAGTTCTTACTCACCCCTCAGGCAGCAGCTGCAGTTCCCCAGATTTGCAAGACATTGACAGAAATAGTTATTTAAAAACAAAACAAGAGGAGAGGGTTGTGGTGGGTGACTGATGCCACAGGGCCTTGGGCACATCCCCCTTTCACTGTGGTTTGTTTTATTGTGGTGTTAGCCCACAAAAGGGGGAAGGGTTTAGGTTCTTAGGTTGCAGTGTTTTCCTGGGGTGTTGGCAATACTTAGCAACAGCCACAGGCCTGCTGATGCCACCATAATCAAAGCCCCCAGACTGTTCCACTAGTGATTAGGTTCTGATGGGTGGCACTAACTCAGTGGCTGGGAGGGATGGCCTCTGAAAGAGCAAGTGGCGATGGGATGTCTGTATATGGGCAGAGGCAGTATCTTGCCATGAAAGTTTCAGAGCCAGTTTCTGTGGTAAAGAGAAGCAAAGTGTGACAGAGAGCAGCAGAGCCTTTGTCTAAGGCAGGGGTGGGCAATAATTTTTAATGGGGGGACACGCCAAGATTTTGGTAAGTGGTCAAGGGCCACACTTCTGTGGAGGGGGCACAGGGTCTCAGTTGGCAGGTGGGGTGTAGAAGGGATCTTGGGATAGAGGACTGGGGTGCAGGAGGGAGTGTGAGGTCTCTGAGAGAGTTTGGGTGAAGGAGGGGATTATGTTCTGGGGCAGAGGTTTGGGGTGCAGGGTCCAGGAGAGGTTACGGGGGCAGGAGAGGATTCTTGCCTGGCTGAGGGGTGCAAATCTGGGAGGGAGTTATGACATGGGAGAAGGGGGGGAAAGGGGATGCTGAAGGTTTGGGTGGTGACCCGGGACAGGGGAATGGGGTGCAGGGTCAGGGAGGGTATGTGTGCAGGAAAGGATTCTGGCCTGGGAGAGGGGTATAGGAGGGGGTGCAGGGTCTGGGAAGGAATTGTGATGTAGGGAGAGAGGATACAAAGGGTTTGGGTGGTGGCCTGAGGCAAGTAGTTGGGGGGGCAGGGGAGGGAGAAGGGGGATGCCAGAGGTAGGCTCTGGCTGGGAGGTGCTTACCTAGTCAGCTCCTAGCCATCAGCCCTGCAGGAACCTGAGACAGGCTCCCTACCTGTGTGCTGGGCGGGCTGCTCCAGCACAGAGAGAGAGGAAAGGAAGGAGTGGGGAGGAAGAGTGAGGGAGTGAAGAGGCTTCATTCACTTTCCCTGCTTTCAGCTGAAGTTCTTAGCTACTATTGGTTGGAAACTGGCCAATGGGAGCTGAGGGATTTTGCTAGAGGACAGGGACAGCACTCAAAGCTTTCTCCTCTGCTTAGACTGCATAGCAATGGCTGCAGCTGCTCTGTAGTAAGCATGCTGGCGAGGTGCCACAGGCCGGATCTGGTACCTTGGCAGGCCAGATCCGGCCCACTAGCCACCTCTTGCCTTCTCCTGGTCTAAGGCTTGTTAGAGTTTCCCCATGCTCTGGCCTATGCTAAGGTCACTCTCAGCACAGTTTATGAGCTCTTGAATGGTTATTCTAAGCCATGATTTCACTTCTGACTCAGGGAGTGTCTTCACTGCAGAGTTAACTTGTACCCAGGCATTTCCCTTACCCTCCCGTGGCCACCCCAGATGCCCAGCAGAACAGATATATCCTGCCACAATTCACTTGGAAAGAATCACAGAGCAACTCAGCTCAGTGCTGCACAAAGAACCAAGGGATTTGCCCTAGAAGCCACAGAAAGGCAGCACAGCACCAGTGAGGACAATACCTCAAAGGACCATTTCATATGCAGAGAAATGGGAAAGGATCACACCTTGGAATGAGTCTGGAGCAGAGCCAAGATTAGGATTCAGGGCTGCCTGACTCCTGATCCTGGTCTCAGACTGGGATGGGCTCTCATTCCTGGATGTGGTCTGCATATTTCATAGGAAAAATATAGAATCTTAGAATACTAGAATTGGAAGGGACCTCAAGAAGTCATCAAGTCCAGTCCCCTGCCCTCATGGCAGGACCAAGTACCATCTAGATCATACCTAATACATGCCTATCAAACCTGCTCTTAAATATTTCCAGTGATGGAGATTCCACAACATCCTTAGGCAATTTATTACAGTATTTAACCACCCTTACAGGAAGTTTTTTCTAATGTTCAACCTAAATCTCCCTTGCTGCAGTTTAAACCCGTTGCTGCTTGTCAGAGGCCAAGGAGAACATTTTTTTTTCTCTCTCTCTCCCCTCCTTGTAACACCCCTTTAGGAATTAAACTGCTATCCTGTCCCCTCTCAGTCTTCTCTTTTCTAAACTAAACAAGCCCAGTTCATTCAGTGTCCCCTCATAGGTCATGCTTTCTAGTCCTTAAACAATATTTTATTGTTTTTCTCCAAAAGCTATGCTACCACTATGTGACCTTCCACCCAACATACTGACTTGTGTGACTTGTCCTCTCAAGAAGTAGATCATCTTTCAAAAACTATCTCCATAGCTGCTTTCATGTTCTGCTCAGCCTAGCACCTCCCAATCCACACTTTTAGAGAGATGAATCCGCAGGTACTAGCTAGGCAAGTCAAGCAAAGCTGCTTGCTCAAGATCAGTCCTGCAACTTATTCATGTAGGGATAAACCCTGAGGTCTTTTTTCAGTTTTTACTCAGTGCTTGTGTAGGCAAATTCCCACAGACTCCAAAGGCATTTTGCCCAAGTCAGAACTGAATTAAAAGGAAAAACTTCAGATTTTGCCCAGTGGAAAATTGCACAATGGCTGAGAAATGTCATATCAATCAGTAGGGCCATGTGTCCAGATGTGGATAGCTGGGATTGGCTGGGGAGGCAGTGGTAAGGCGCTATGTATGATGGCGACCCCTGAGTTGGCAACTCCCCAAGAAGACATCTTTGCATGCCTGCATCAGAATGATTCACTGTCTTCTAGCTCATCAGTGGGTAGAACCCAATGGGCACAGCCATTTTGGTGGGGAGAGGTAGACTGAACGGGGTATTACAAAGAAGCAGGACAACTGATTTGGTTCAGATTCAATAAGAACTGACCTAGAGGTGGGACCACATCCAAACTGAGGTTCAGAGGTCCTGAGGTTCAGAGAAATATGATTATTTTGCATTGGGAATCTCTTGGCACACACCTGTCATGACAGCAGAGGTTCTCAGGGTTTGCCCACAACAGGATTCCCCCCATCTCCTTCGAACCCCACTATCATGGAACTGGAACCTCCTTTCTATTCAGCCATATCGGTGGTTTCGTCCCACTCACTGCTCAGGAAAACTCCCCTTCACGTTGAAAACCCAGGGAGGGGATCTTCTCCACCCCACAAAAAATCACATTTGCACCAGCTTTTGGAACTGATGGGGGTTGGCATGAGAGAGCCACCCTGCTGTGCTGGGGCCCTGTGTGATAAGTGTTGCCAGTGTCAAGAGAAAATACTCCACACCCAGTGCCTGTGCAGTGGCACATGTTCCTTCCCTCTCCCTGACTTCCCTTCATTGTGAGTCTTCACAAGAGGCCCATTAAACATTTAGCTGAGCTTGGACCTGCCCGTGACAGCTGCTCGTGACAGAGTAGGGGGCAGCATGTTTCCATTTGGAGAGTGTCTTCGAGAGCTGTCAGAAAGGTGATTTACCACACGCTCTCCCCCAACCTGCCTTCTCCATTGCCAGCTGAACAGAGGGGTCGGGGGATGTAGCGCTGCCACAGATAGGGAGGGGTGTAGGCAAAGAATGAGGAAGGAGTTGGAATGGTGTGGCAGTGCCATGAGGGGAGGAAGGCAGAGAGCAGCCATAGAAGTCCTATACTATATCAGTCGCTCAGAATCAGCACACCACATCCCTCAACCCCATGTACTCAGCCTGCCTCTCTTGTTACCTGTAGACTTTTATTTTCTTTAAAGTACATTTTTGTAACATGGTGTTACTGTGGGGTTGGCTTTGGTGGCTACAGTTTTAAGATTAGAGTGAAAGCAACCTTTGTTACTTTTTTAAATAGAGTTTTTAGGAGCCCATAAAAAACAAAGGTAGTGACCACATGTACATTTACAAGTACAAGGTTAATTTATTTTATAAGTTTTATTAAAGTTATGATTAACCAAACATACAGACATTTAATACAGACCTTTGCACAACTTACTAATATAGTTATATTTCTGATAACAGTGTTAGGATTTAATGGGGTTTTATGGCTTGATTATTACTAGAGGGATGTTTTTTGCTGGAATATTCCAGAGAAAGGCTAGTTATTTTATTTTGGGCATTCACTTTTTATAATGTGATTTTGTTTACACCTACGTTTTGTGCGCATTATAAAAGCATTTATTCTTTTTAAAACTGGTTGCGTTAAGGGATCCCAATTTTTTATAGGCTGGGTAAGGTTTTTTTATTTAATTAGCATTGATGTACAACTCATATTTCATAATTAAGACAATGTTTGACACAGATGCACCTGTATGCTATTTTTAATTTTTGGTAATTGTATGCAATATTATTACTTGACACCTTTTAAAATAATTGTAGGGCATTGGGCTATTTTTTGGTTACATGTTTTTATTTTTTGTTTGTAAGGCCTACAATAGTGAAGCTAAAGTTTTGCAGGCCTTATGCTATGGGGTTTTTTCTTGTTTGTTTTTTTGCATTTTAGCTTGTTTACTTATCTTTAGAACATACTATTTAGAGGAACTATTTTATACATTTATAAATTAAAATGTAAATACATTTAATTGACACAACAAATATATGATATAACACAATTGTAACAGTACACAAATGAATAATGGACTAAAATTATTGGTTACATACCTCTGACTATACTTGAGGATTCCAGCAGGGACAGGAAGATGTAGCACCAAGGCAGTAAAGGTACAACTGCTCTGGGACTATGTCTACACTTGTGGCTTCTTGTGTGAGAAATATGCAAGTGAGGCTAAGCGTGGACTATTGCAGAGCCTCATTTGCATACCTAATGAGCCACCATTTTTGCAGAAGAGGCTCTTGCACCAGAAGGAGCTGTCTACACTGCCCCTTCTTGCGCAAGAAAACCCCTCTTGCGCAATGCCATTATTCCTGAAAATAATTGGCATAGCGGCATTGCGCAAGAGGGGTTTTCTTGCGCAAGAAGGGGCAGTGTAGACAGCTCCTTCTGGTGCAAGAGCCTCTTCTGCAAAAATGGTGGCTCATTAGGTATGCAAATGAGGCTCTATTCCATGCTCAGCCTCATTTGCATATTTCTTGTGCAAGAAGCTGTGAGTGTAGACACAGCCTGGCTGTATTTCAGGGCACATGTGCATTTCCAATGACAAGCCAGGAGACCAATGTCTCAGTTTATCTGGAGACCAGGTACAATATAGGTAACTGTTGACAAGCTTCTCCCCAGTTAAGGGGGTTACTGCTTGGGATGGTGGCATCTGTATGCTAGGAATTGGACTAAGACTTCACAACTCATTTAGCAGAGAATCCACAACACCCCAAGGGGATCATCATTACACGGAGGTCTTTACCCACTGTAGCCTAGGATCTGACAGAATGACTTTGAGTGTTGATGATCTCTTTGATAAGGATTTCCCTTGGAGCCCTAAGGAAATTCTGTATCCCCACTTCTGTCCTGATCTTTCCTCTTGGTCAAGAGATGCTAAGGCTTTCACTCGAAGGGTGGGGCCAGCTTCAGGCCAGCTTCTTTTACCAGGCACACTGTGTGGGGTGGGTAGCTTCTTTCACCAGGCATGCTGTGTTGGGTGGGAGGCTTGAACCCTTGACCTCAGGATCTGGAGGCAGATACCTTATCCATGGTACCAGTGGAGGAGCCCCCTTGTCTTCCTACCTTTGGGGCCCCCTTTGTCCTTCCTGTGTTCAAGGGTGCCAGCTCTGTCCCTTGGAAGCCTGGTGACAGCTGGGGAGGTGGGGCTTGAACCCTTAATTTTTGGCTCTGGAGGTAGGTACCTTATCTATTGTACCACTGGAGGTGCCCCAATGCCTTACATTCTGGGCCCCCCTTATCCTTCCTGTGTCCCAAGAGGGCCGGGTCCATCCATCGCCAAGCTCGTGTTCAGTCCACTTATCCAGTTGCACTTCTACGGGTGGGAAACAGAGCAGAACTTGCAAATGCGGAAGAACATGGAAACGATAAACAATGAAGAGAAAATGTTCTCTGAGCTTTCTGGAAATGCGGTGCTGCCATTGTGGGGATTGGATTTTGTAACATGGATGTCTATTCACTAGCAGCTGGGCCGAGACCCACCAGAGTATTTCACCCACCAGGCATTAGATACCAATCACTTTTTGTTTGAGGGACAGTTGGATGTGCAAAGTTCCATTTCCAAGCTAGATCTGTAACAACAGCTATGACAAATCAACTATTATATGTACTTGGGTGTCAGTACAGTGGTGTGTAGCTTAGCCCTGTAGATGTAACCGGGTCCCCTCACTGAGCAGTGCCCCCTCAGTTGCTAGACAGAGGATACCACTCTCATGTGATAGTGGCTGAACCAAAGAACGTGCTGGCACTTCCCTAAGCAGCACTCGGGGGAGTTTTTCTGCCCTGAGAGTAAGTGGAGATGGCAATCTCGCTTTCTGCTTAGGCTCATCCTTGCTCTGTTCCAAGGCCCAGGGAGGTTAGCAGAAAGATTACCATTGACAATGCGCGCAGGGATCACTTCTCCTCTGGTCCGACTCACAATGGTATCCTGAGACTAAAGGGAGAAGAGATGAACTAGCTAGTCATTTGGGCTTTTGAGCAATGGGCACATGTGGCACCCTTCTGCCATTTTTTCCACCGTGCATGTCTCTCAGGGACAGAGAGGACAAGAAAAATTCTAGTGCTCACCCCACTTCCTGTGTCTTCAAATAAAATGTACCGGCCCTACAGAAGGGCAATAGGATTCCCTTCCCCCTCTCCCTCTTTCTTAAAATTCATCTCCCTCAGCCATCCGGGGCTGTCCCTGCTGGAAAATTACTCTCTCAAAACCTCCCTCAGCAGTAATTACCCAACTGGGGGGAGGGGAGGGGAGATCTATTTAGAATCCACTTCAGCTCAGGATTAGCTAATTAATTAACGGTTTCACTGACAACTCGAAGGGGAAGAGTGTGTTAAATGGGAATGCTACGGCGCTTGATTTATGTGATCTGACATCCACGCTCTCTCTGCCATCTCCCCGCCCCCCTCCCCCTGCAGCCCTGCCATGAAAGGCCCATTCTCGTGCCACATCTCCGGAGACCAGGGAGTGCTGTTCCTTACTCAGAAGAAGGACTGCAATGAATTGACAGAAGGATGGTGTGGGGAAGACAATGACGAGGTAATGAGACTGAGAGGGTTATTAAGTGGCAGATGAAGCCAGTAGCAGAATGGGCTACGGCCCACCGAGCTGTTTGGCTAGGAGGGCCACCCATCTGCCTCATTTTGCCACGTGCTCACAAAGGCCTTGGGAAGAGGAAAAAAATCAACAGCCCACTGAGGGCATGGCTGGTGATTAGGGCAAGAGTGGAGCTCTTAGAGGAAAAGGCAGAGTCAAGATTTATCCAAATGCATTTACCAGCATCAGTATAAACACTCATTCATCCCATGTGCCTTCCCTTCCTCACCCCAATGCCTGTGTCTCATTGCCTAGCCTCAGGGCAGCATAGACTAGTGGTCTAGGAAATCTGCTTTCTCAATGTTCATGTTATAGGTCCAGATTTAGAGGGTAGAGTTCTTCCCTCTGAAGCTTCTGGGATACCTTGGAGAAATGGATGTTGTTTGGGAGTCCTCTGCTCCCTGCCCCTTTCTGGTGCCCTCACTTTAACGCTGCACCTGCCATGCCTCTCAGCTCATTTTTGTGTGCTTGGTGCTTGATTGATGCCTAGGTTCTGAAGCCCCTCCCACATTTGAAGGGGGAGGTCTTCTTTTGCTACAGTGAGCTCCACTCGCCAGTCCTAATAATCAAATAGCCCACCACCTTTAATCAGTACCCAATACAATTCAAAAGAGAAATAGTCACATTGCTGTATTTAGAAATAAAAATTGGGAGGCGTTTCCCCTGAATGCAACTCATTCCCAGGGCTAAAATGTCATCATTTTCATCTTTTTTGCATTATGACTTGAGATGATTTCACTCTTAGAAAATATTACAAAGTTTCACACATTTGATTTAGGTGAAAATTTGTCAGTTTTACAAAAAAAAACACCTGTTTTTTTTTTCTTTTGGTGGCAAAATGTCAGTCTTGTTTTTCTTTCACTTACATCACCTTTTCTTGGCATGGAAGGAAAAACAGTGATAAAACCATAGCGAACCCAGAACATGTTTCACTCTCCTCCCCCTCCCCTAAATTTCTGGTGGAAAAAGTAAAACTTCTTCTCCTCCCCCTCTGCAGATTAATTATTTCCCTTTATAACTTTTTTATATTCACTCTGTAAGGTTATGTCTACACTGCCACTCTAGTTCGAACTAGGGTGGCTAATGTAGGCATTTGAACTTGCAAATGAAGCCCGGGATTTAAATATCCCGGGCTTTATTTGCATGTTCCCGGGTGCCACCATTTTAAAATGCCCTGTAGTTTGAACTCCCTGCCCGCGGCTACACGCGGCATGGAGTAGGTCGTTCAAATTAAAGCTCCAAATTCGAACTACCATTACTCCTCCTGCAATGAGGAGTAACGGTAGTTCGAATTTGGAGCTTTAATTCGAACGACCTAGTCCATGCCGCGTGTAGCCGCGGGCAGGGAGTTCGAAATATGGGGCATTTTAATGCAAGTTCGAATGCCTACATTAGCCACCCTAGTTCGAACTAGGGTGGCAGTGTAGACATACCCTAAAGTAGCTGGGATGTTTGCAGTTGATGCTATTTGGCATGAGATTTTTTTCCCATTGTTTGTTTGAGAGCAATACCTTAACCTGAAAGTATTGTCTCTTTGTGTCCTTGTGCCCACTATCCTCCCCACCCCGTGTCTTTCTGTCACTCTTCAGCTGTTTTGTGTCTTATACTGAGAGTGCAAGCCATTTTGGGCAGGAACCATCTTTTTGTTCTGTGTCTGTACGGTGCCATGTTGTCGTGGTCCAACTCTGAAATTCCTCAGCACTACAGCAACACAAATGCACTCAGACTACTGATTCATTAAGAAAATATTTTTCTGTTCAGGAGAGTGTCTGGTAGGGATGGGATGTTGATAAATAAAAAATTCACTTAAAATCCTGTTGAATTCATTATCTGTTTAAAAAGAAAAAACATCAGCTTATGTCATCTCTGCACTTTGGACGCAGGATTCTTCCATTTAAGGGTACGTCTAGACTACAGAGATTTTCCGGGCTACTGAAGGTCTCCGGGAAAAGCTCTGCTGCTTCCAAAGAATGTGTCTGCTTTTCTGAAAAATTTTTTCAGCATCCTGGTAAATCTCGTTCTACGAGGAAGAAGGGATGTTCCGAAAGAGGGTTTTTTTCTGACATTTGGTCCCATGTAGATGGGCCAAATGTCGGAAAAGCCTCTTCCGGAAGAAAAGCAGAAAAAGATACGCAAATTGCAGTTTGCAATTTGTGTATCTTTTTCTGACTTTTCTTTGTAGTGTAGACACAGCCTTAGTTTTTGACAATCTTTTATTTGCTAATATGTGGATTTTTCCCACTGCCCTTCCATGGGCTCTTGAAAATAGGAAGATGAGACACCTTAAGACTGTAAATTTCTACCATGGGGCGCTCTTGTGCTGTGTGCACTTAACTTTTTCACCCCATTGACACTGTGTCATCAATTGCCAGGGCACCTTGTTCCTCTTTGCAAAGTTGGTTACGTCCACATCTACCTCTCCTGGAGTGGAAGAATTCTGGATCCCAGGACAGCAGATGACATAGCTGATGCACTTAATCATGTTTTTTACAGCACCATGCACTGATGTTGGGAACACCATGAGCAGAAAGTAACAGCTCTGCTGTAAGAGCCAATGAGAGGTTTGCCTGTTGGATTTCAGAGAACTCACCATAGGCAAAGTTCAATGTGTGCATAAGACTTTGCAGGACCAGGGGTCTGGATGGCTCATGGGGATTGATAATTGGGTTATGTAACCTTCCCGCTCTGGACAACTGGTTCACATTCAGCCTGGATTGGCCATGGCCCGAAGTTGTTACCTAGGTGAAGAGCTGGTGAGTCTCTGCTGTTAAATAAACAGGTGTTTGGAAATTGGCAGTAATTGGCCACTTTGCTGGCAGCATGAATAGAAAAGCCAAGGTTTTGAACTGGGTGCTAGGCAGATCTCCTCTCTGACCTCTGCCAGTGATCCCTGCAGGCCAACGTTGAGTCACATTGATGGGACGTGCAGGGAAAGCTCATATTTTTGTAGTTCGTGTACCATTCCTGCGGAGAGAAGATTTCAGGTTTTCAGGCTGTTCGTCTGCTCCCTTGCGGGATGGAGTAGGGGAGGTTCACTGCTACTGCAGACCCAGCCCTTCTCAGCAAGAGGTGAGATAGAGAATGGAATGGGAGAGCTGACCACTTCCACACCAATGCCAGCTTCTCTGAGCTGGAGGTGCCTTACGGACTGATGGGGGAGAGCTGCTGTGTTAACTTCAGTTTCTGTCATCTGGGGATTGGAAGGAGCAGGGCAGGGCACTGTCTCTGAGGAAATCCAAGCCAGCAACTGTATGTACAGCACTCGGGCAGGAGGGCTACTCTGGGGGAACCTGCTGTTTGAGCTTGTATACATAGCAGTGGGGCAGAAAGGCTGACTCTGGGAAAACTCCCCTGCAGCCTGCTTCTACAACCCAGGGCAGGAGCACTGGTTCTGTGGATGTGCCTTGCAGCAGTCTGTCCATACACCATGGGTCAGGAGCCCTGCCAAGGATGGGCAGCTCTCTCTAGCTTTAATCCTGTTTCAGTAACTTGAGTGCCAGAGGCAGAGAGTGGGTTAAAGCAAAATAAATGTTAAAATCCAAAATAAATAAATAATGGAGGCTCCTCTCTCTCCAGCCCCGCCTCTCGGCACTTAGATTGCTTTTTTTTGATGGTTTCTAAATAGAGCCAGCTGATCGCATCTGGGAGTGAAATGAAACAGATTTCATTTTTCACACGCGGCACAATGGCTGCACTGACAAAGGAGGAAGGCTGCCCATTGTTCCACTCTGCCATCCTCACATCCTACCTCTGTACCGTGAATTAACCCCTTTCACCTCGGCCATTGTCACGACACCACTTCTGAGCTGCCAAACAAAGGCGCAAGAAAGCCCTCTCCATGTACAGAGGGGGAAGCACGAAGGGGGGAGTGGGCCAAGACAAGTTTGGATGCAGGGCTGGTGTCTGTCATTTCTCTTTCTCTCCCTGTATGTGGCTGTCTCTCCTTGTCTTGACTGTCAATCAGTAACAAAGGGGGACTCTTTCTCTCAGCCGCTGCTCATGCAACTTTGCTTGCCACAAGCAACCTCCTCTTTTACCTGCTTGGAGCCCTCCCTCCGTCCCCTTCTGCAAACTGCAGTACCGATCCACACAGGAAGGGGTGCAAGGCAGGGGAATTGTTTTCCACTGACCCAGATTCCCCACTCTCTTACTCCAAGGCAGGCCACTGGCATGAGCATTCTGACTCCTGATTAACACTGGAATGGGGTTTCTCCTATTTCTCTATGCTGGGACTTTTGTAGGACACTAGGTCACAGGGAGCCATCTCCCTTCTGCAGCTTCATGGCTACTTTTTCAAGCAGTGATGATGGAGTTCAAAGCCAGTGTCAGGTTGCACCATTACTGGGATCTCTTAGCTCCATGTGCAGAGAAGAAGTTGGCATCCCCACTTATCATGGACCTGGTCATCTGGACTATCCCCACTGTTCCCAGCACAAATGCAGATAGATAAATGACCCCAACCATTTAAGGTTACCATTCAGCTCCTAAAGCTTTATAGCATAAGTACAGTTACCTCTTGATGGTCAAGGGTTATATTTTCACCAAGCCAGAACAAAATGATCTTGTAACATCATGCTCAGCAGAATCAGGTTGTCTCTCTGATCACTAGGTCTGTCTGTTTGTTGCACCCTGCATGGAACCTGAAGGGAGAAGCTCAGGTTGCAGGAGGGAAAAGTTTGAAGGAGGCACAAAGAAGCCAGTCTGTGTGCACATGGCTGTAATGCTAGCGCAATGCTTCTGTAAGTTAACTGACAATGAAAAGCGAGTTCATGGTATATGTGGCAGAGGCGAGAGTAGTGAGACCCACTGCAAGAAAGAGTGTTATGTTATCAACAGGCAAACAAAGCTCTAAAAATGGAGCAAACAGGAAGGATTTCGGATCCTGGGAATGCTGGATTTCCAGATAAAAATACTTGCACCAGCATAGAATTAGTGGAAGCCAGAACTGAGTTTGCATACAAATAGGCCTCAGGGATAAAGATGAGAAAGTGAAGGGTTTTTTTATTTTTGCCATCTCATTGGGGAAAAAAGAAGAGAAGCAAGACACTGTTTGTTGCTAGGAATAGTGCCCCAAATACTGGAACAGCTGGTGAGTGTTTGATGAGTATTGTGACCCCAGACAGAACGAGACTGTAGAGAGACATTAATTTTTTAACCCAGACCCTGAAACAGATGATGGAATAGTTATCTGCATTAATAAAGCTGATAATTCCAGCACCCAGCTGGAACTTTGAAGACATAAAAGGTTTGTTTGTAAGACATCTTCTTGAGCTCAGAAGAGAGATTGTTGAAAGAAATAGACTTCACCCTAGAGAAATGCATCCAAATAGCAGGGACAGCTAAACTGTCCAGGGCAAGGGTGAAAACAACATCATCCATTCATGCAGAACAAGTACTCAGGGTTCAAGCCAAAGCAATCCAGGAAGCAGGACAGAAGCAGAGTAAGCAAGAATGCAGGTGTATGCATTGTAGAATGCAACACACCAGGCAGAAAGGAAAATGTGCAGCCCATGGGCAAGGAAGCAGGGGTGGGGATACAGGTACTTTATGGCTCAGTGCTGCTGTTACCCCCAGCGGAAAACAGCAGCGGTGTATGCAAAACTTGATGACAGAGAAACTTCCAGTAAAAAGGAGGGTATTTGCAGCGTGACATACCCTGCAGAGGAAGACTGCTAGACATTCAGCCATCATATTTGCAGCTATGCTATCAGATCAATGACCAGTTCGAGTCCAGCTGGATTGTAATGGAATCCCATCAACACTGATAAGCAGCAATCTTAGACTGGAGGAATGCAACCAAGGGCTGGGGATGTACAATAAAACCATCCTGAGGCCAGTGGGCAAATGCAGACCGGCAATAAGAAACCCAGTAAACATGAGATGTTATTGTAGTTTAGAGGAGTTGCCACACAGGAGAAGCCCCCACTGCTGGGCAGCAGGACAGTGCAAGTCATGGGTTTGATGGTAGAACAACAGCACCGTTCCTTCAGCATGAGAGAGGAGGGAGAACTCTTACCATGGGCCCTGTCCAGCAGTCTAGCAGAATATGAGAATGTATTTCAAGGAAATGGACTCCGCGAGGGCAGGTTGAAGTCAGCAGTAGTCCTCTACTTGCAGTCCATGAGACTAATGCAGTTCCAAGGCCATAATGGAGGAGGACCCAGAAAGTCTGCAAAGAAGATGCATCAGCACACACATAGCAAAGAGAGAAAACTCAGGTAAACTGAGGCTCTGCACTGATTCAAAACTGCAGAACAGAGCACTGAAAAAAGAAGTTGCTATGCATAGTGATTGAGGACATTCAACCTGATTTTTCTAGGGGAAAAGGGTTCTGTCTGTGATATCAAGAATGGGCCTATCTGACAGTCTTTGCTGCACCTTCTGGCAAATATCACTGGGAATGAATACTTATGGGACTCTCAGCTCAGCTCAGCTCAGCTCAGCTCAGCCACAGAATGTTTTAATGGAAACTGAACCAGGCACTGAATCCCAGGTATTGCGATTGTAGCCAATGCTATTTTTATTCTAGAAGACAATCTGAGGGAAGAGATAATCCTGGACCAAGATGCTGAGCTGTGACAATTCCCAAACAAGTACCAGGGATATGGTATTAAGCTGAATGCAGACTAGCTGAAGTTGAGGAGGACTGAGGTCCCCCACACCAGACATCTGTTGACTTCTGATAGACTCCAGCCAGACCCTGAGAAGCTAAGCGCCAGTAAGGAAATGCCTAGATTTCAGGATGTGAAGGCAGCAAGTGACTTATAGGGATAGGCAACTCTTATTCCAGATTCTGTGCACACCTGTGAGAAACCCATGAACCACTGAGGCATTGATCCAGCATGGAAATGGTCAAAAACTTCAAAACAGTCACTGAAAAGAGTAAAGACAATCATAAGTGAAGCTTCAGTCCTAAAGCATTACAGCCCCGCAGCATAGCTATAGCTGTGTGATGTCTCAGGAGAAGGCCTGCAGGCAGCACAGGTGCAAAACCAGCAGCCCCTAACATGTGCAAGAGCAGTTAGACATGGAAAGGGGCTGTGCTCAGTAGGGACTTCTGGCTCTGTTGGGTGGGATGGCACAATTCCATCCAGTTCCCTCTGGGCACCAGGTGGGTATGCAGCCTGATCACAAGCCATTAGAAAGCATCAGGGAAAAGCCATTGTTGAGCGCATCCAAACAGCTACATTGAGTGTTACTGAGATTCCAGTGCTGCAATGGGAGGATAAGGGACCATCCAGGAAAGTCACTGCCCAGACAAAATGCGCTGGGCGTACTTTCCAGAGTACCACATAGGTGGTTCTGTGGGCTAGAAGACAGAGTCTATCAACATGCTACAACACCCTTCCCTGTCTGAAGAGAGGCTCCATCCCAAAGCGCCCTACATAATGGGATGCTACAGGCAGTATATATGACAGCATTGGCCAGAAGGAAAGGAGCAAGTGCCATAGTCCACCCCATGTGATCTGTGTGCAAGATGGGTTTTCATCCCAGTCGAGAAAAAAAAACTGACATAAGGAGATGGACACATACTCCACACCTGCAGATAGATGGTCAGCCTCACATCAGTCCCTGGGCAAATCATGGAACAAGTTTTCAAAGAATCCATTTTGAAGCACTTGGAAGAGACGATAGTGAGCAGGAACAGTCAACATGGATTCACCAAGGGCATGTCATGCCTGACCAACCTGATTAGCTTCTATGACAAGGTAATTGGCTCTGTGGATATGGGGAAAGCAGTGGATGTGATATATCTTGACTTTAATAAAACTTTTAATATGGTCTCCCACTGTATTACTGCCAGCAAGTTAAAGAAGTATGATTCGAATGAATGAACTGTAAAGTGAATAGAAAGCTGGCTAGATCATTGGGCTGAATGAGCTGATGTCTAGTTGGCAGCCAATATCAAACAGAGTGGTCCTGGAGCCGGTTTTATTCAACCTCATCATTAATGCTCTGGATGATGGGATGGATTGTGCCTTCAGCAAGTTCACAGATGACAATAAACTGTGTAGGGCAGTGGTCTCCAACCTTTTTAACCACAAGATCACTTTTTCAAGTGAAGATCACTTTTTTAAGTGCACTGTAAGATCTACCTCAAACCCAAATACCCCTGTCCCACTTCCTTCCTGCCCCTTCTTTGAGGCCTTGCCCCTGTTCCACCGCTTCTCTGAGGCCTCAACCTGCTCACTCCATCCCTCTTCTCCCCCATCCTCACTCACTTTCACCAGGCTGGGGTAGGGGGTTGGGGTGCAGGGCCCAAGGGATTTGGAGTGTGGGAGGGGCTCTGGGCTTAGCCCAGGGTTGGGGATTGAGGTCCAGGAGGGTTTTCAGGGTGCAAGCTCTGGGAAGGAATTTGGGTGCAGGGGAACTCACATCTGGGTCAGGAGGTTGGGTGTAGGAAGGGGTTCAAGGCTGGGACAGGGGTTCAGGAAGCTGTCTCTGGCTGGGCACCGTTTAACTGAGACAACTCCACTGCTCCACCACCCAAAAGCTAAGGCAGGTTTATTCCTGCCCTGGCCCTGCACCACTCCTGAAGGCAGCTGGTATGTTCAACAATGGCTCCATGGCACCATGTGCTGCCCCTCATCTACAGGCACTGAGCCCCACTCTACTGGCCACAGTTCCCCGTTACTGATCAAGGGAGCTGCAGGAGTGGTGTCTGCAGACAAGAACAGCACGTGGAGACCCCCCTGCTCTGCCTCTCTCAGGGGCTGCAGGGACATACCAGCCACTTCCAGGAGCAACAATTACCACAGGGATAATTACTCCAGCCATGACAGGTTAGGTGTTTTAGAACTCATTCCTCAAAGAATTAAATTTAAGCGTAAAGAGAAATGAAAATTATGAAATGCACAGACCAGTCAAAAACCCAAACTAACCTACTTTGCAAGCAGTAAAAGAAGTACCAATAATCCCTCACATATGTGTTGGGTCAGGAGATGAGAGGGAAGGGCAGTGTGTGTGTTGTGAGAATGACAGACACACACACGGTGTGTGAGAGTGACAGAGATTTGCATTGCCAAACTCCCTCCATCCCCTTCTCTCTGTGTGGAGACAGGGTACAGAAGTGGGGGGAGAAGGGACCCTTGACATCACTGCCCCCCTCTTTTCCCTCCCACACCCTGCAGAGCAAGCAGGAGGCTCCCAAAGGAGCAGCTCCAAGGCAGAGGGCAAGAGAAGCATGACACTGGGGGCAGGGGCAACTGAAGTGCCAGCTCTTGATAGCTTCCTGGCCAAACCAGTCAGGATCACCTGTCAGAGGCTCCAAGATCTACCTGTAGATCCTGATTTATTGGTTGGTGACCACTGGTGTAGGGCATAGGGCTCGGAGTGATCTAGACAAATTGGAGGATTGGGCCAAAAATATCTGATGAGGTTCAGCAAGGACAAATGCAGAGTCCTGCATGTAGAATGGAAGAATCTCAAGCCCTGCTACTAGCTAAACAGCAGTTCGACAGAAAAGGACCTGGGGATTACAGTGGATGAGAAACTGGATATGAGTCAACAGTGCGTCTTTGTTGCCAAGAAGTTTAAAGGCTTAGCCCTAGTCTACATTAGGGAGTTATTCTGAAATAAGTCCCCTTATTTCAAAATAACAAGCGGAGCATCCACACTACCAAGCCTGTTATTTCGAAATAAGGGGCTGGTTATTTCAAAATAATAGCTCAGGCTTTCCATGAGGAATAATGCTGGATGCTCCACTGCTGCTGTTTCAAAATAACTACTCCCCACAATCATTCAAAGTAATTACTCTCCAGTGCTTCCTGGGGCTCAAAGGGTATGTCTACGCTACAGAGAAGATTGAAACTGCTGCTGTTGATCTTCCAGGGTTCAAATTAGTGAGTCTAGTTAAGACAGCTCATTTGAACTGAGAGAAGCACTCCCTTCGATGCCAGTAACCCTGCTTTCACGAGGCAGAAGGGAAGTTGAAGGGAGAGTGTTCTCGCTTCGACTTCCTGCAGTGTCGATAGCACCAAAAGTCAAGTTAAGGTACTTGGACTTCAGCTACGCAATTAATGTAGCTGAAGTTGCGTATCTTAACTCGATCTTGTCCTGTAGTGTAGACATACCCAAAAAGAGCAATACTCTATTGCAGTGGTCACCAACCAGTCGATCAGGATCTACTGGTAGATCTTGGAGCCATAGTGTAAACATACCTTAAGTCGAGGTAGCACGTTCCACATTAAGGGAGCCTGCCTTGGACTAATTTCAAGGCTTCCCTTTAGTGTGGACCCACTATTTTGAAATTGTTATTTCAGGATAAATAAATAGTTTCAAAATAGTTTTTTTCAGGATAAATAAGTTATTTTAAAATAATTTCCAGGTGTAGACATGCCCATACTGAGCTCCATTAATAGGACCATTGCCAGCAGGTGTAGGAAAGTGATTATTCCACTCCATTCAACACTGTTGAGGCCACGTCTGGAGTTTTATGTCCAGTTTGGGCCCCTCACTATGGAAAGGATGTAGACCAAGGATGGGCAACGTAGGCTAGTGAGTGGGCCACATGAGTGGCCCTCTTTCATCTCAGTGGGCCACAAGAGTGTCGTAACCAAGACAGTCTCTAAGGAGTAAGTATATTTTGCTAACTGTGCTCATTTACCTAGAATTTGCGGGGTGTTCTGATTGAACGGTAGCAGTGTTTTGATTAGATGCAGAGAGAACACACAGCTCTCACAGTCAGCATTGTACTCAGTCACCACACACCTCACTTCATGTTCCCTTGATTTTATGTGCACTTTAGTAATACCCGTAGGAAAAACAAAAACGTGGACGGAAACCAGTGGAATCTGGCAATCCGGCACATGGACAACAATAAACAACATGTCTTGTGGGCCACACATAGGAACTTGATGGGCCGCAGGCAATGAAAATGATTAGGGGGCTGAAGCACATGACTTATGAGGAGAGACTCGGAGAACTGGACTTATTGAGTTTGCAGATGAGACGAGCGAGGGGGGATTTGATAGCAGCCTTCAACTACCTGAAGGGGGGTTCCAAAGAAGATGGAGAGAGGCTGTTCTCAGTGGTGACAGATGACAGAACAAGGAGCAATGGTCTTAAGTTGCAGTGGGGGAGGTCTAGATTGGATATTAGGAAAAACTATTTCACTAGGAGGGTGGTGAAACACTGGAATGGGTTACCTAGGGAGGTGGTGGGAATGATTTAGTTGGAGTTGGTTCTGCTTTGAGTTGGGGATGATCTCCTGAGGTCTCTTCCAATCCTTATCTTCTATAATCAGAAAACCAGGTTGACAGTCTGTAGTTCCCCAGATACTCCTCCCCTTTTATAAAGATGGGTATTACATTTGCCTTTTTCAAGTCATCCAAGACCTCCCCCATCATCATGAGTTTTCAAAAGTAATGGGCAATGGCTCTGCAATCACATCAGCCAACTCTCTCTGCACCCTCGGATGCACTAGATCAGCCCCTTGGACTTGAGGAAGTCCATTTTCCCTAAATAGTCCTTACCCTATTTTTTTATTGTTGAGAGCTCCTCACTTCCTCCTCATACTGTGCTGCTCAGTGCAGCAGCGTGGGAGTTGATGACAAAGGCAAAAAAAAATCAACTAATACTCCATCTTTTCCCATTCTGTAAGGGTCCCACACCTTCCCTTACTTTCTTCTTGTTGTTAACATACCTGTAGAAACCCTTCACATCCCTTGCTAGCTGCAACTCCACTTGTGCTTTGGCCTTCCTGATTACATCCCTGCATACTTAGGCAGTATTTGTATATTCCTTCGTCGTCATCTGCTCATGTTTCCATTTCTTGTCACCTTCCTTTTTATGTTTAAGGTCACCAGAGATTTCTCTGTTAAGTCAAGCTGCATGCCTACCATATTTGCTAATTTGTCTGCACATTGGGGTGGTTTATTCTTGCACCCTCAATAAAGCTTCTTTAAAATACAGCTAGCTCTCCTGGACTTCTTTTGCCATATCCTGGCCAGATCCTAGATGTACACAGATGTTCCAAAGTGAAAAATAAAGTGAAATACATTTGTTTGACTCTCAGCCCTGGTGTACACTAGAGTGTTATTTAGAAATAACTCTGGTCGAATTTATAAGTGAAGCATCCACACTACCAAGCCTGTTATTTTTAAATAATGGGCCATTTGTTTTAAAATCTGTACTCCTGCTTTCCTCAGGGAATAATGCCAATTTTGAAATAGTTATTTTGAAATTGTGTTAGTGGGGATACTCTGGTGCAGATATTTTGAAAAAAAACCTATTCCTCAGAGTAATTCGTACTAATTACTCCCTCGTGCTTCCCGAGGCTTTAAGTCGAAATAGCTCATCCACATAAATGGAGCCTGCCTCAGACTAATTTTGAGGCTTCCCTGTAGTGGGGACATGCTATTTCAATTTTGTAAAATCAGGAGTTATTAAGTAGAACTTCATTATTTCGAAATGCTTTCCTAGTGTAGGCATGCTCCCAGAAACATTTTGAGTTTGCTCCCTTCTTGATTATGCATAAAAAGTTGTGATAAGGACATGGGAACTGTCC
This sequence comes from Pelochelys cantorii, assembly GCA_032595735.1. Taxonomy (NCBI): domain Eukaryota; kingdom Metazoa; phylum Chordata; order Testudines; family Trionychidae; genus Pelochelys; species Pelochelys cantorii. The sequence goes on along the minus strand of CM064342.1, from coordinate 10,879,108 downwards.
TACAGGATCAGACCAATGGTCCATTTAATTCACTATCCTCTCTCATATGAAATTCTGAGACTGACATTTGGTTTTGGGATGAAATATGGAAGAGTTGGAATTTTTTGTGAAAGGAAATATTCCAAATCTGTTTTGTTTTGACCTTATCAAAATGATTAAGTTGAGATGTTTTGTCTAGATTAGGTCAAAATGTTTCAATTTGACTATCATTTCAATTATTATAATTATAATATATAAAAGTCAAAGTGAAATGCTCTGATAATCTCCTGTGAAAATTTTGATGCAATCAATACATTTCAATGAAACAAACATTTCATAGAGTTGGCATTTTCCAACAGAAAAGTCTTCCTTCCATCATAAAATTTTCAACCAGAGTTCCCTGTAACCATCTGCAAAGCCTTCTCATTGTCCTCTTCAAAATGCTCCTTTACCATGATGGCTACAAAACAACTTTACAATGGTTAGGCAGCAGCTGTGCTGGAACCTGTCTTGCTGACAGGACTCATTGTTTCCTTGTGCTCCCCATCTGTAGCCATTTATTATCTCTATGCCTATACTGTAATAAACAGAGTGTGATTGCAGCTCATGTAGACATACTCACTCTAGCTTTAGAGACTACAGCTGCAGTCCTGCCCTGTGATCACTGCATGTCAGATTGTAGCTCTCTGGGGCAGAGGCCAGCGTTTTGCTTTGGGTCTATACAGCACCGAGCACCTTACAGATGTTGTATTAATTTAAATGGAATATAGGGATTCCCAGATGTTAACATAACCCAGGACCTGTCCAGCATTAAACAGTGTTAAACAAGATTCTGAGTTTGGTCCATAGAAACCTCAGCCTGCTTAGTACAGTGGTAAACGTGCCATTAAAAATCCCTTTAATCTTTTATTAAAAGTTAAGAAAAGAAAGAAAAAAACAGTTTAAGCATTTGAAATATGCAGCTGTAGAGGAGGCTTTTGTTTTCACAACATCCATTGCTCCCTGCCCCGTTAGCTGGAGAGAATTTTTACAAGGATCCTTCCAGGTTTGTCTGTCTCTTAGATGGAATCAAAACCGGAAATAATCAACCTGGGAGGGTGCAGCGGGGGGAGAGGGAAAGAAGTTAGCTGTTGCTGAAGTCCAATTCTGTTTTTTTCCAGGTGCTGTTTGGGAGTCAGCTGCAGTGATGATCAGTGTTCCTTCTAGTTTTTCCCATACGTTTCCCAGATTGGTGCACATAAAAAAATTCATGTGGTGGTGGGGAGGGGGGGAATAAGGGGATTGGAGTGTGGGAAGGGGATCAGAGCTGGGGCAGAGGATTAGGGTTCTGGGGAGTTAGGGCTCTGGGGTAAAGCCAGCACTGGGGGGGGCTCAAGACTGGTGCCTCACCCCCGTCATGGCAGCTTATGAATGTTCACCTATTTGTAGCGCTGAGCACACAATTAGGGTAACTTTGTACACCTAGTTATCACAGCAGGTCCTGGTCCATGACTCAGCTTCAAAGGCATTCTATACAAGGAAATTACAATATTAACAATCACTGAACCAAAAAAGCTGCCTTTGAGCAATACAAAATGTTGTGGGCACTTGGATTTGGTTCCAAAATATATAGAGTGGGCCCATCCCTAGTAGAAAGCATTCAGGGAGACTGCAAAGTCTTCTCCGCCTAGCTTGGGTTGTTCTGTATGATTCCTGACTACGCCATCCCTTTAAATAGCAATGGATTGAACTCCCAGCCAGGGCCTGCAGAAGGTTAGATAAGAGAATACAACCCACAACGGTTGCCCTTTTTTATCTTTCCTTTTTTATTATCTTCTTATGGCTTTAGAATTATCTTCCCAGACACTACATTAATTTAGTCAGGGCAGGTAAGGTCACACTCAGATACAATTGTTCATATTTATGTATATTTGCCAAAGGAGATAAATGGAAAAACAGACTAGGAAGAAGAAGGGTGGGCAGGAGGAAATCTGAAGGGTGGGACAAGAGGCCATTGCCCCCATTGGAATACTGTCAGGAATATTAAGGCCAAGTTCAGTGCGCGGCTTAGTGTGTGCGGCTCCTACAGGTCAGGGGTGGGTTTAGCCCATTGGAAAGAGCAAGGAAGTGTAGTTCTGTGTGTTTGGGGCATCACACACATGTTAGGCTCAGGGTGCAAGGACTGGGCAGTGGGCATGTACAGGCAAGTTGTGTGTGGTTTGTGCAGGAGCACACATGGGGTGTTTGGGGAATACTTGTGTAGAGCTGGTGCATTTGTGTGATTGTGTGTTTGTATGGGGAGGGGAAGTGAATACTTGTGTGTGGTTGGTTTGGTTATTATGTGGCTGTTTGTGTACAGTGTGTATCTTTTGTATGTAGTGGGAGAATGTATTTGTGTGATATGGACGCATGTGGGTGTGCAATTAGGGTGTTGGTGGTATTGTTCCCCAGGCAGCACCACAGAGATAGGAAGCCAGGTGGGCAGTTGGAGTCCTCACCCCAAACCACTGGCTAGCCAGTCCTGCCAAACACAGGGATGGCCACATTAAACATGGCTAACTGCGACGTAATGGGAGACAATGGGAAAAACAGAATTTAGCAAAGTAGGTCTCGGCCATGAAGTAGCCTAATACTACAGTGTTGTGTGTTTCATCGGCACCATCACACCTCCACTCACAGCCCCCACTTCCCTGGACGGTCTGAGCATGGGGAAAGGAGGCTGTGGCAACATGCCACCCCTGCCTTCCCTAGTTTGGCCTGAATCGGCCCCATGGCAGATCATGAAGGGCTGTGTGTGTGTGTGTGTGTGTGTGCGTGTGCGCGTGCGTTCGCACCCTTTGCATCGCCCCTGCATACAGGCCTGAACAACTGGATCAACATGCTTGAGAAGGAGGGAGTGTCATGGAATTGCTCTCCTGATACTGTGGGATTTGTAGTGGCACATGTTAAATACAGTGAATTTAGCTGCACAGTGGGTCACCCTGGGAAAGGAATTGTTGTCAGAGAGAGTCCCCCATGGTTCCCTACTATATGCAGTGGAGCAGGCCAGCTTGAGAATGACAGGGACATTTCGCAAACTGTTCCTGTCTTCTTCCTATCTCACCTCACCCCTGCCTCACATGTGGAAATGTCAGCAAGGGTTTTGATTCTGAAATTCTGGCAAGCTCTAGGCAGGGCAGATGCGATTTCAAGGTTCAGGGACGGTAGCCGTTTTCAGAAGTCTGAGCAGAATCGGTGCTTATCTGGGGTCTGATCTCACAGTTCATGACCAAGTAGTCTCTTATGTAGTCTCTCACTAAGTGAGCAGTCCTGGGGGCTGCTGAAGATGATGATAATGACTGAGGACTGTGTGTGTGTGTGTGTGTGTGTGTGTGTTTGTGCTGGAAGATTTTTGCATGTGGTGAATGAGAGGTGTGTGCTACAGTGAGGGGCTGTGTGTTTTCAGCGTGATTGTGTGTACTGGTTATATTGTTGTGTGGATGGCTGTGTTGATTTGCATTGGTGGTATATATTGGGAAATGTGTGCTGATTTGTGCAGGGGGCAGTTGGGCCCTGTAATCCATCATCTGTGCAGTCTCCCTCAAACAACCAATGAAACGGTTGCATGCAAATTAGCTGTAGAGTAAGGATGGTGATTAGATGAGTTCTCTGTTATCTCACAATGGTCTAGGACTCTTGGCATGGCATAGATAGATGCCTTACTGTGGCTGTAATAATGCATGGGTGTGACTTGTAAAGTCAAAATGCTTGAGAATTTTAAATTGGACAGTAACAGACTATGGAATCCAGTGATGACTGAACATGGTGATATTCTGAACAAAAAGACTCTCATCCATGCTTGTAGCTGCTTCCCTCACTTCAGCCTGCCTCTACAGATACAAGAGACTTCAGAGTGACACACTGAGCTGACAATCTTGGAATCTTATTATAGCTTATAAGCCATATTCTGCCATACCTACTCATGTTGAATATGAACTGACTCTGAGATCTGCCCATTGAAAGCATTGGATTTAATTTTGGAACAAGATATGCTCCTGCTCCAGTCCCTTTACTGTATACAACACTGGACTCCTTTTATACGGGGATTATACTGTTTCACATGACCTTCTCCTAAGCAAACTAGGGAATATATAATCTAGATGAACCTACTGTAAGGTGGGTGCATAACTGGTTTTGCGTGCTATTACCTTATAATATACAGTAACTCCTCATTTAACATGATAGATGCATTTCTGAAAATGTTAGTGCTAAGCGAAAATGTGCTATACGGGGTCAATTTTCCCATTAAAAATAATGGAAAAGGTGGGGGTTGCATTTCAGGTGGGGGTGGCAAAGTCAATTTTTTGTCGGTGCTGGGTCGTCAACGTCAACATTAGATATCTATCAACACAAGATATCTATCAACACAAAGATAAACGTGTGACTGAGCGGAGGAGCGCTGTGACCACATGTATTCATCCACTCATGCATATTACCATTGTTTTCATCAACTTATACCGCCACGCGAAGTAGTCCGCCACTTGATTATTTTTGTGTTATTTCGGGGTTGTGTTATTCGAAAAACGTTCCCTAAAAAAAAATCGTGCTATTGTGAGAACGTGTTAAGCGGACACGTGTTAAACAAGTAATTACTGTACATGGGGGAGACCAGTATTTCTCAAATTGGGGTCCGCATACAACAGGGAGCTGTAGGGGTGTTGCAAGGTTATTTTAGGGGGGCTGCAATATTGCCACCTTGAGGCTGCCCAGCTCTGAAGGCAGTACCACATCAACAGCAGCACAGAAGCAAGGATGACAGTACCATATCATGCCACTTTTACTTCTGTCCTACTGCCTTCAGAATGTACAGCCGGGGAGTTGTGGCTATTGACTGGGGGCTCAGCTTGCAGGTGGTTCTGCAGATGTAAGGGTGGCATTACCGTGCCTTGCCATCCTTACTTCTGCACTGGTGCTGGCTGTGGCTCTGCCTTCAGAGCTGTGCTCCTGGCCAACAGTCACCACTCTCCAGCTGCCCAGCTCTACCAGCAGCAACAGAGAAGTTAGGGAAGCAAAACTGCAACCCCCACCTCCCGCTACAATAACTTTGCAACCACCATGAAACTCCTTATTGGGTCAAGATCCCTACAATTAAAGCACCATGAAATTTCAGATGTAAATAGATGAAATAATGAAATTTACTATTTTTAAAATCCCATGACTGTGAAATTGACCAAAATGGGCTGTGAATTTGGGAGGGCCCTAGTTATGAGTGAACAGTATGATATTGTTGCAAAAAAGTGAACACCATTCTTGGATGTGTTAGCAGGAGTGTTGCAAGCAAGAGACAAGAAGCAATTCTTCTAGGTAGTCTCAGGAGTAGTATTGCATCCAGTTCTGGGCTCCACATTTCAGGAAAGATGTTGACAAAAGGGAGGAAATAGAGAGGAGAGCAACAAAAATAATGAAGGACCTGGAAAACTAGACCTACAAGAGAGATTTTAAAAAGTTGGCTTTGTTTAGTCTGGAGAAGAGAAGGCTAACGGGGGATTTGGTGAGTCTCCAAGTAGGTAGAAGATTGTTATAAAGAGGAATGTGATAAATTGTTCTCCTTATCAACCGAGGATAGGATCAGGATTCTCAAGCTTCATTACATCACAACTCCCTTCTGACAACAAAAATTACTACACAACCCCGCAATCGGGGGTGGGGAGTCAGTAGGGGGAGCCTAAGCCCCACTGCCCAAAGACTTCAACCCCATGCACGTGGCATGTAACCTAAGACCTGCCACCTCAGGCTTCAGCCCCAAGGGGTGGAACTGGGGCCCTAGAAAGTCTAAGCCAGCTCAGGTGACTCCACTAAAATGAGTTCCCAACCTACTTTGGGGTCCCAACCCACAATTTCAGAACCATTGGTTTAGACAGTATTTAGTCCTGCCTCGGTGCAAGGGACAGATCAAGAAGACCTGTTGATGTCACTGCCAGTCCAACGGTTCTATGATAAAAATCCCATCTTTGATGAGGGAGGTCTTCCGAGCTGCAGGCGCTGCAGAACACTGCCTTAAAACTGCCCTCAGATGACCTGCATTGCAAACTCTGCCATAGGAAGCATGTCAGGAGTGGGACAGGGAACAGGAGGAGACTGTGTGGATGGGTATGTAGCCTGCAGTGCAAGAGATATTCTGAGCAACACTGAGGTACAGATGGTTGCACATGGAGGCTATCTTAATCTAGACAGGCACCAAGGGCTATACACTTGGGGCCATTCAATCCCCTGAAAAAGGCTGGGATCAGGAAAGCACAAAGGGGGCTGATTAATTCCAAACAAAAAACTGCCTTAGCCACGCTGCCTCTAGGACTGGAGGAATGACAGACACCATTCTTGGAGCCACAGTTAAAATCTTACCCTTGCTGGCAGAACCTGGCTCTAGATCAGTGTTTCTCAAAACAGACAGAGGGCAGAGCTTTAAAATGTTTGTCCTTGCTATGCCCTCTAGAGAAAAAGTATCTACTATTCAGGTACTTCTTTCCTTCCACACAGCAGGTCTGGCTACATTGCAAGCACATAAGCTCTTTAACACAGTAGAGAAGGGAAAAGATAGAAGATTTATCAGAGATTAGGGACAAAATTAAGAGAGATGGTAAAAAAAAAGTTGTTCGTGAATAATTATTGGATTTTTATTTATTATATTTACCAGTGGGTGCACATGTGGCTGACTTAAAGATCACCCTGTGAATGTGATGAACTATGTGACTTCTTAATAAAATAATTTGTATTTGGCATTCACATGCAGAATACATAATGACTATGTGAAAGACAGACTGCTAAGGGGAACTGCTTTAACCTTAACCCGAGCCAGACATCTGCAGAGCCAGTGAAATTAGCAAAATGCAGATTCAGGCTCTGAGTGACCTGGTAGTCAACCAGCAACCAGCATTATGGCATCCTTTCAGAAACAGAAAACTAGGAGCAACAGACACCAAAATGACCATCAAAATAAGGGCTAGGTTGCACAACCCTTTCTCACTATGGCAAGCATTTACTCACACAAGTATGCCACTCCCATGACATGGCCTGTCTGAAGAAGAAAAGGTTCTCTTGACAAGCAACATTTCCCATACACTGGCTGTGCTCAAGAACACAGCTATCTAGCATTTGGTCAGTATGGAAGAGTGGATTCATGTCTGGCGTGCCCTTGATGGATGAGTGTGACATAGCAGCTCTTTACTCTCTAACACTCCTTGCCAAAGGTCACTCCACTTACACGGTGGTTTGTCTCTTCCTGTGACTCAGCTTTTCAGCTAAGAATGGCTGTACTGGGTCAAACGAAAGGTCAGCCTCGCCCAGTATCTTGTCTTCTGACAGTGGCCAATGCTAGGTTCCCCAGACGGAGTGAACAGAACAGGGAATCATCAAGTGTTCCCTTTCCCGTCACCCATTCCCAGCCTCTGACGAACAGAGGCTAGGGGCTTCATTCCTACTCATCCCAGTTAATAAAATACTAATGGATCTAGCGTCCATGAATTTATTTAGCTCTTTCTTGAACCTTGTTAAAGTTCTGGTCTTCACAACTTCCTCTAGCAAGCAGTTCCACAGGTTGACTGTGCGATATGAAGAAAAACTTCCTTTTGTTTATTTTAAACCTGCTACTTACTAATTTCAACTGGTGACCCCTAGCTCTTATCTTATGTCAGTGGTCTCCAACCTTTTTTAAGCAGGAGATCACTTTTTGAATTTAAGTGCAATCCAAGATCTACCTCAAACCCAAATACCCTTGCCCCACCTCCTTTGTGCTCCTGCCCCACCTCTCTCTGAGGCCCTGCCCCTGCTCACTCCATCCTCCCTCCCTTCCCCCCCTTCACTCATTTTCACCAGGCTCAGGCAGAGAGTTGGGGTGCAGGTTCTGGTCTTGGGTTAAGGGATTTGGAGGGTGAGGGGCTCTGAGCTGAGGTTGGGGCCGGCAGGTGGGTTGCAGGAGGGGGTTCTAGATGCAGGCTCTGGGAGAGTGTTTGGATGCATGGAGGCTCAGGGCTAGGCAGGGGCTTGAAGTAGGGGTTCAGGATGTGGACTCCAGTTGGGCTCTGCTTACCTCAGATGGCTCCTGGGTGGTGGAGCAGTGGGGCTCAGGAAGGCTCACCCCTGCTCTGGCCCTGCACCACTCCCAAAAGCAACCAAGAATCTTGCTCTATCCCTAGTCCTGTTATGCCCCCTCTCTGCTCAGTGGAGATAGAATACAGAGTGGGAGAAGGGGGCACCCTGACATTAGCACCCTCCTCTCCTTCCCCTGTCCTGCACAGCAAACAGGAGGCTCCTGGGGGAACAGCTCCAAGGCAAAGGGCCAGAGATGTGCAGCCATGGGAGGCGGAGTAGCTGAAGTGCTGGCGCTTGATAGCCATGTGGCCAAACCAGTCAGGATCACCTGTCAGAGGTTCCAAGATCTACCAGTAGATCCTGATCTAGTGGTTGGTGACAGTGGTCTTATGGGAACAAGTAATCAACTTTTCCTTATTCACTTTCTCCACACCAGTCATGATTTTATAGACCTCCATCATATCCCACCTTAGTCTCCTCTTTTCTAAGCTGAAAAGTCCCAGTCTTTTTAATCTCTCTTCATATGGCACCTGTTCCAAACCCCTAATCATTTTTGTTGCCCTTTTCTGAACTTTTTCCAATGCCAATATATCTTTTTTGAGATGAGGAGACCATGTCTGTACGCAATATTCAAGATGGGGCATACCATGGATTTATATAGAGGCACTAAGATATTCTCTGCTAGCCTGTAGCACTCCCAAATGTAGGGCACAATCCATTAGATGTGTTGGGAAGACACTGGGTGGCCCTTCATTCTGTCTGTAATTGCCATGAACAGTTATACTGATTTATGGAATGGCTTTGTTCTCTTAACATAGAAGGCCAGCACCCTGCGGACATGCAGGAAGTGCAATCTTTGCCCTCTGGCACTAGAACGTGGCTTTGGGTAAAACACTGGCAGGAAAATGTCCTGGTTCAGGTGAAACTGTGACACTACTTCCAGAAGAAAATCTGGGTGAGGCCTGAGCTGGATCTTGTCCTTACAGAACATGGTGTAGGGCGGTTCTGATGTTAGGGTCCTCAGTTCAGACATTCTCCTGGCTGAGGTTATGGGCACCAAGAAAGCCACCTTATAAGAGAGGTAGAGAAGTGAGCAATTCATCAAGAGCTTGAAAGGTCATCCCCTGAGTCTAGGCAGGACTAAATTAAAGTCCCAGGCTGGGACTGGCTGTCATACATGCAACAAAACTTGCTTTTGTTTATTTTAAACCTGCTACTTGCTAATTTCAAGTGATGGTGCCATCCTTGAAGGCATCTGCAGAGTCAGCTGCACTTCCTGGGTAGGACCTGAAACATACCTCTGGGGGGATTTTGTGGGGTAGCCCACTTGGGGTTGCACTTCCCTCGACTTCGTCAAGTTCTGACCCTCTGGCTTCTTCCTCTTCTGATGAACTGGAGAACAAGAGTGATGCCTCTCTGACGGTCTCCTTGCAGACCCGTGTTGGTGCTGGGAGGAGTCCTCCTTTGGTGCTGAAGTAGAAGATGGTGCCAGGTCACTCCATGATGATGAGGTGCTTGGTGCTAGGTCTCCCAGTTCCAGATCCAATTTTGGGTGTAGAGGTGCCTTCAGTCATAGTATCTTTAGCCACTCTTCCCTGTTTTTTAGAGTTCTGTGGCAGAACTCATGGCAAATACAGCAGCGATCACATTGATGACCCTCACCCAGGTACCTTAGGGTACGTCTACACTAGCTTGTTAGTTCGAGCTAGGTAGGGTAATGAGGGCAAGCAGAGTTGCAAATGAAGCCCGGGATTTAAATATCCTGGGCTTCATTTGCATGTTCCCGGGCGCTGCCATTTTTAAATCCCCCTTAGTCCGAACTCCGTGCCCGTGGCTACATGCGGCACGGACTAGGTAGTTCGAACTAAAGATCCTAATTCGAATGACCGTTACTCTACTAATACTAGAACTTGCTAAAACTACATCTGGAGGGAAGCTGTACACAATTAAATAACTAGGAGAGTGGGCATGCTTGCAGAAGCAAGAGCCACAGGATATTCCAGCCTATCATAACTGTAAGAAGGAGTGGAGAAAGGGACGGTTCAGCAGGGTTCTATATTGTGTGCCATGCAGATGCTACTCCAGCGGTTACCCAGCCCCACCTTAAAGGCACTGCTCTGGGAAAATCTTCCAACCACCATTCATGTGCATGTGCACACACCTAACTGAAATAGACATGAACAAGCACTCGAAGAAGAAGTTATTTTAAAAAATGGTCTATCAATACCAGAGGATTGCACACAGAGAACACAGGCAGCATACTAAAACGACTTCTCAGGTGTCTTTCAAGGCCTGGTCTGTGCAAAAGAAAAACAACATTAAAGAGACAAATCAGAAACTGCCTCAATCCATTCAATAAGGAAAACACCATTTGCCTTAGCAGATACAGTAAAAATTAAACTTGATAATACGGAAAAACTGAGTTTAAGTGAAAAGCAGAACAACTGCCAGATTCAGTTTATTTTATGGTTGTATGTGAAAAGCCACAGATTTAAATCAAGCCATTAAAAAGTGAACATTATCCAGTGAAAAATGTTGAATAAGTGGCACCTAAATTCTCAGAAGCAAACAGGATGCTGAGCATTAGATGCATTTTCCCAAGTAAAGCTGAAGGATTCAAACCCCATGCTACTGGCTTTTGATGTGTTATTTGGATGTTATAAATTAAGATAACACCATTTGGTATTAGTTCTACTCCCAAGGTTTTCAGAGAGTAATTGCACAGCTTTTGGAGTCATTACAAGGTACTAAAATTATAATGGATTATGATGATGATGATGATTAGAACATTTGGGCTGCGCACCTAAAAGAACACAAAGAGAAATTGAGGTACATTCTGTTGGAGAAGAAGAAAGACACCTAATCCAGAGCTATCAAAGCAAATATTGGTCTAACAGAAGTTTTCTGTAATGGGTATAAGTTGAGAAAAGCTGATTCAGTTAAAATAAAAGCAATTGCTGAAATGCCAACACAATGCAAAGTGGAAAGAGAAAGCGATTTTTATGGATTACAAATCATTTGGCATATAATACATCCCAAATCTATCTGGGGTCAATAAACTCTGTAGGGAATTGGAGGCATATGAAGCCAGGCATAGGAAGGCATCTGAGCAGTTAAAAACACTTATCGCCAATCCACCTGCTTTAAAATATTATGATTTTTCCAAAGCAGGAGACACATCGTCTTGGGGATTAGTTGCATGTCAAAGGCCCATACAATGGGCAGAGTTAGTGCTTCAGCTGAGATGATATTGATCATTTGGGCCCCAATTTGGCAAAGCATTTTAAGCCCATGTTTAAGTCACAATAAATTCAGTATTTAAGGAGAAACCTTTTGCTGAAAAGGAATGAGATTACTCCTGTGCTTATAGTTAAGCACCTGCTGAAGTGCTTTGCTTTTAAGGGAGCAATCAGCAAAGAGGGCAACCCTTTGCTAAAAGGGAAGAAAATGATTATTTCAGTGAAATTAAGAAATCAAAATGCTAACTAAAGGCTCAACCAACAAGCACTGATATTCTGCCTCCAATGCAACAGAGCACATCAGCATGGGCCTAACTGCATCATCCTATTCACTTCCATATTTAGCATTTTGAATACATTGAAATCAATAATAGCAGAGGAGGGTTGGCTCACTGGAATAACCTCAGGATTCTTCCATTGGAGGAAAAAGAACGTGCCATCTCTGCTGCTTGCAACATGGAGAGCATGCACCACTTACAAAATACCTCACCTCCACATGCAGAAATGTACCTGCGCATTGTGGACATCTTGCTAGCATTGCTAATCATGTGCCATCTTAGACCCAGTCTCACGCCTGCTCCAATGCACTCCACACTGCTTCAGTGCAGAGGTGGCCAGGAGCTGTAGGATCTGTAGCTGCACTGTTGCAGCTAGTTCCATCAGCTCAGCATTAGTGACTGGACACAAAGGGAAAAACTGTGTTTAAATTTCTGTTAGTTGCAACACATTGGCAGAGTCTTTTCATAGGGTGCTTTCCCCCCATGAAGTTCAAGGCCACACGGTGAAAACATGTCTCAGCAATAGAATACCTGAGACAATCCATGGCATGGAATCTAACATTTTGCTAATGCAGAGATGGAGTGAGGGAAGAGAAGATATTCTCAGTAACGCATGCTTCATTCAGCTCTTCCTTAGGGATGCATGCCCCATTGTGGGGCCCTGAAAAACCGGTTATCTTCCCAAATGCTGCAATTGTCAGATCAGTAACAAGAACAGACCTCTCCCCACCCCCACCCCATCCCAACAATGCATCCTACTACCAATAGAGGTCTTTGCCAGCCTTTTCTTTATCCACCCGCCTCTCCCCCCCGCCCCCAGCCTTATCTTCTGTTGTCTTCTTGTGGAAGAAGAGATAAAAGTAATTCTTATGGATGCTTCTCCTGTGAAGGCTTGCTTCCCCTTCCCCCACACCCTCAGCATCTCCCTGGTCCATCCAGATAAAGGGTGAGGACCAAGCACATGTCATTTTCTTTGTGCAAAATCAATATTCAGCAAAGTTTATCTGTCCAACATAGCAGGAAGCGCTAATTTCATCCATGTCAATTACTTTGATAAATGCTCATAATGCTCAGAGTGTGAGAACAAGATAAAAGAATTACTGAAATAAAAATCACCCTCCCACATGGGCACACACAACTTACCCTTCTCAGCCCCCACATTCACTTGGGGTTACATGAGCCCAGCTTTGAGGAGGTGCATTGATTGACAGCTGCCAAATCTTTCCTGGCTATTGAACATATAGTTTTTGAAGGTGGATGTAGAGAATGGATAGTGTGAATATGTGATTTCATGCGAGTCTGCGAGCTGACGCATCTCTACATTCACGCATCTTTTTGTGTGAATAGGAATGTTTTGACATATGCCTTCCCATTCACTGTTTTCCTGATTCTCCATTGCTTTGCACCTTGGGTAGTCTTTTGGATCTGTGCAAAATGAGTGCAAAGTATGAAATCCTACCATTCTTAGGTTTTTTACGCTTGCACTGACGTGAACGACTATCAAGTCCCAGCACAATGCAGAATTAAGCCTTGGATGTGTTTGTATTCAGGTTTATTTTTATATTCTTGTACCTATATGTGCTTGAATATTTGCATGTGAGCATTGTGACAGACCCAGACCAGTTGGGTACCAAAGTCTGATAGAAGGCAAATTTTACTGTTCCCTGAGGCTCCCTCTACACTGCATGATTATTTTGGAATAAGCTATTCCAGAGGAAATACTCCAAAATAGCTTATTTCAAAATAGCGTGTCTACACTACAGGGAAGCCTGGAAATTAGTCTGAGGCAGGCTCCCCTAATGTAGACGTGCTATCTCGATTTAGAGCCCCAGGAAGCACTGGGGAGTAATTACTTTGAATGGCCCTGGGGAGGAGCTATTTCAAAAAATCAGCAGTGGAGTGTCCACACTACAGCTATTTTGAAATAGCTATTTTGGAATAGGCATTATTCCTCATGGAATGAGGTTTACAAATGCCGAAATAAGCTGCCCGTTATTTCAAAATTATAGCTATAATTATCTAGCTGTATAGATACTCACATAGTTATTTCGGAATAATGGATGTTATTCTGAAATAATGCTGCTGTGTAGACGTCCACTGCTGCCGGGCAATTAAGTCAGGTGAGCACCAGGAGCCAATTACGAGCATGCCTGAAGGATGTGAGAGAGACAGGTTGATCAAAATACCTACAGCCCATTAAGGACCTGCTGAGGCTGGTTTAAAAGGCTTCCCTCCAGAGAGGGCTGGGGAAGTGAAGGACTGGGAGAGAGGAGGTACGCTGTGGAGGAGCAGGAAGGACTTGTTCAGGTACCAAGCTTTGCTACAGTATATGGTTTCTGATGGGCCTATGTGGATCTGTGTGCATGTGCAGCATTTTCATACACATCCCTTTTGTATTATTAAATGCTTCATGTTAGAAATCATACCATGCTCTGTGTTTTGTAAATTTGAGCACTGGAGGCACTTAGCTACTAAGGTGATGGATGCCAGTATAAATCCCTTAGAGAGATGTGGCCAGATCCCTGGATTTTAATAGTCTGATGGGCATGGACGCATAGGATTGCCAGATGGTTTAACTAAAAATACTGAACACCCTCCCTCCCCCCCCCAAAAAAAAAACACCGGGGAAAAATTCTGTTGAGAAAAAAAAAAGGCGGAGACCACAGTTGTTGAGCAAAACACACACACACAAAAACAGCGTGGCCCCTTTAAGAAATGCTTTTGAGGCTTTTGGCCACAGCAGACTGCTGGCGGCCATCCGCCATCTTGTCTCCCTGCTCCAGGCCAGACGGCTCCCATGCGGAACCCATTTTAGGTGTCCGGTATTTTCTGATTTTTTTACCGGACAAGAGGTGAAAATACTGGACTGTCCGGGTCAATATCAGACGCCTGGCAACCCTATAGAAGCAGTGTAGCCTAATGGACAGAGCTCTTGACTGGGAATCTGCAGTTGGGCTGATGGGTGACCATGGGCAAGTCACTCCATCACCCATGCCTCAGCTTTTCTTTCCATACAATATATAGTACTTATAGATTTAGTGATGAAAAAGGAAAGCACCAGATAAGAACTAAGTATTATTATAAACAACCAGAGGGGAGAACAGCAATCAAGGCTATATCTTAGAACTTGCTGTACATAGAGAAACGCCGCTGGGGCAGCTCTGTAAATTATTCAGCTAGATCAAAACACTGACTTTGCACTAAGTATTGTGAACAAATCATGCACAATGCTTTAATAGCATCGCCTCACACCCGCATTTATCTCCTGGTGCAACTGAAGAAACAATAAGGCCATAGTTATTAGCAAACAAAATAACAATAAGGCCTTATAACAATAAGGCCATAGTTATTAGCAAACAAAAGGGGCTTGATTTTCAGAGGAGCTGCGTGCCTGTAACTCCACTTGCACTCAATGGCACACTAAGACCTCAGCATCTCTGATCCTGTTCTGGCACGGTTCTGATTGATAGGTGCCTCAAGGTGAATGCTGAAAAATGGAGTGACTGCTCTACTCTGAAAACTAACAAGACACCACACCCTCAGATTGGCCTGCTCCGTTTTTTACTGACCTTCCTTTAGGCTGGAGTTTTCCATCCTGTTTGCTTTGCTCAGGGATCCTGGTGTTGCACTCTGTATTCTTAACAAAGGGACGCTTTGTGCACACCACTGGTCAGCATGTGATACAGGTCACCTGCTGTTCAGTCCACAGCCCCCTGCTATGCTGCGTAGGTAGTTCTTTAGCTCAAGCTGGACAGACACTGAGAGCTCCGAAGGTCCCTAATTCAATGCCAGATGGCCGCTATCTCTCTCACACACGCGCGCCCTGTTCGATTCAATGGGAACGTTTTCTCAGTTGTGCTAAATCTGAGGAGGTATTTCAGGGTGTAACCCATGGACTCCAAAGAGAGGGAAAGGTGGTTACACCTCGAAAGGGTTTAGCTGGTATGAGAATGCTGGGAAACAGTCCTCAAATGCATGAAAATGCCAGACTGGGTGGACTTGTTTTCCTCAGACTGTGCCATGAGTCTCTGGCAAAGCTCTGGGAGATGGTGGCTGCCTGGGGTCTGTACCCCATTCTCCTCGCTCACCCTCCCTAGCAGACAGTGCAAATCAATGCTCAGTCCTAGAGTGATCATTCCTACATCTACTCACATCTGCAGTGGCCCTGGCAGTCCTGTGTCAGCAGGAACAGTTACAAATGGCTCCTTCAACTATCTTTGATGCCTCCCCTCTCAGGCAATTAGTCAGGCTGCATGGAGCTACCCTGGAGTAGTGCTGTTCTGTGCTCTTCTCTCAATCCCTCTGTTTGTTGATGGGGAGAGCTTTCTAACTTGCCTTGCTGTTTCATTCAGAGACAGACAAAGCTGCAAGAGTTGGGACTTTCCTAATTTATGTCTGAGTTCAACCAGAACAGGCTAATGGGGGACCACTTACAAATCAAAGAGCTGCAGAATTGGCAAGAGAGGCCCAGTCAAGTTCTTGTTAAACTCCCACCCCCTCTGCGGCCCTCAGTCCCTGCCCTCTGTAGAGTCCCAAGTTCTGCCTCTTCTACAGTTCCAAAATTCCACCTCCTCCTGAACTCTGGTGGTGGAGTCTTTCCCACCCCAGAACCCAACGTGACTGAAACAAGGGGAGGGAGGGAAATCTTTTTAGCTCTACATTACGTAGTTCTTCCAAATCTTTTAGAACCCCATGCTATGGAGAAAGAACCACAGGTCCTAAACCCCGAGGCTTAGCTACAGGAAGAGAACCAACCCCATGTGACAGGTATATAGTCATGCATCTAATGCATGACTGGAAGGTGCTCAGGCTGGTGATGAGCGCAACTAAGAACTTACTTATTTGATTCTGTTCTATGTAAGGGATGAAACTGAGGAAGGCATTCATGACCCATCCCACAGAAATTCCAAGCTGGAATTTCAAAATTTCCTGACATATTGCCCTCCAGCCAGAGCAGTATTGTTCCTTACAGTGCATTGGCTAGTGTCCTGTTCTACTATTCACTATTAATATTTGCTGTTTGTTATTTGTAGGTTTGGCAGAATTCAAACTCTTCCATAGAATCTCTATGGATAGTAATTCCATGCTTTGATAATATGAATATAGCATTAGGGATATATTACTGACCACCTGACCAGGATAGTGATAGTGACTATGAAATACTAAGGGAGATTAGAGAGGCTATACAAATAAAAAGCTAAGTAATAATGGGGGATTTCAGCTATCCCCATATTAACTGGGTACACATCACCTCAGGATGGGATGCAGAAATAAAGTTTCTTGGCATCTTAAATGACTGCTTCTTGGCGTAGCTCTTCTGGAACCCACAAAAGGAGAGGCAATTCTTGATTTACTTCTAAATGAGTGTAGGATCTGGTGCAAAAGGTGAATATAGGTGGACCATTTGGAAATAGTGATCATAATATAATAACCCAGCAGCCCAACACTGTGGCATTTTAATTTCAGAAAGGGGAACTGCACAAAAATGAGGTGCCTAGTTCAACAGAAATTAAAAGGTACAGTGCTAAAAGTAAAAACCCTGCAAGCTGCATGGAACCTTTTGAAAGACACCATCATGGAAGCTCAATTTAAATATATACCCAATTTTAAAAACACAGTAAAAGAACAAAAAAAAAAAAGCCACCATGGCTTAACAACCAATTAAAAGAAGCAGTGAGAGATGAAAAGCCATTGTTTAAAAAGTAGAAGTTAAATCCTAGTGAGGAAAATAAAAAGGAGCATAAACTGTCAAATTAAGGATGATAAGGTTATTGTGGAGAAACTAAATGAATTATTTGCTTTAGTCATCATGTCTGAGGATGTTAGGGAGATTCCCAATCCTGAGACATTCTTTTCAGGTGACAAATCTAAGGAATAAGTCCCACACTGAGGTGTCATTAGAGGAGGTTTAGGAACAAATTGATAAACATAACAGTAACAAGTCACTGGGGCCGGATGGCATTTACCCAAGAGTTCTGAAAGAACTCAAATGTGAAATTGCAGAACTACTAACTGTGGTTTGTAACCTATCTAATGATTGGAAGATAGCTAATGTGACACCAATCTAACAATTAGAGACTGGAAAGTCTAACAAATTAGTTGAAACTACAGTAAAGAACAGAATTGTCAGATACATATATGAACATCATTTGATGGGGGGAAAAGTCAGAAACCATGCCTTTCTAATCCACTAGAGTTCTTTGAGGGGGTCAAAGAGCATGTGGAGAAGGGGGGTTCTGTGGATGTAGTATACTTAGATTTCCAGAAAGCCTTTGAAAAGTCCCTCACCAAAGGCTCTTGTGTAAAGTTAGTTGTCATGGGATAAGGTTCTCTCATTTAGGATAAGGTCTGGTCCCCAGGTGGTTGCTCTGTCCCCTAGGCCACTCTAGATCCCATGCCACCTCCCTAAGTTGAGGATGCCCCTTATCCTTCCTTCCTAGAGCCAGAGCTGGGTCCCTTGAGGAGGTGACTGGTGCTGGGGGGGGAGGGAAAGGGGTGCGGAGGAAGAGAAGGGGATTTGAACCACTACCCTGTGCTCCCCAGGTGGTTGCTCTAGCCCCTAGGCCACTCCAGAATGCACCCCACCTCCCTAACTTGAGGATGTCCCTTATCCTGCCTTCCTAGCGCTGGAGCCGGGTCCATCCAGGAGGCGACTAGTAATGGCGGGGGGGCCGCAGGATTTGAACCCACCACCCAACCCTAGGTTGTGGGTTCAAGGCCCACCCTTGACCAACCCGGACCTGACATCCTTGGGACGTAAGACAGATAAAGGGGTGCCAGAACAGAGGGCCATTGGGAGGCTTCTCCAGTGGCACAATGGATAAGGTATCCACCTCTAGAGCCACAGGTCAAGGGCTAAAGCCCTACCCTCAACCAACCCAGACCTGCCATCCTTGGGATGTAGGATGGATAAGGGAGTCCAAGAATGCAGGGAGGCTGGGAGGCTCCTCCAGTGGCTTGATAACTGGTTAAAAGATGCAAAACAAAGGATAGGAATAAATGGTCAGTTTCCAGAATGGAGAGAAGTAACTAGTGGTGTCCCTCAAGGGTCCATCATTGGACCAATCCAGTTCAATATATTCATAAATGATCTGGAGAAAGGGGTAAAGAACTGAGGTAGCAAAATTTGCAGATGATACCAAATTGCTCAAGATAGTTAAAACCAGAGCAGACTGTGAAAAGCTTCAAAAAGGATCTCACAAAACTTTGGGAAACAAAATGGCAAATGAATTTTAATGTTAATAAATGCAAAGTAATGCCTATTGGAAAACATAATCCCAACTACCTGTACCATATGATGGGGATTAAATTAGCTATAACCACTCAAGAAAGAGACCTTGAAATCATTGTGGATAGTTCTCTCAAAACATCCACTCAATGTGCAGCATCAGTCAAAAAAGCAAACTGAACTTTAGCAATCATTTAAAAAGGGATAGAGAATAAGACAGTGAATATCTTATTGCCTCTTATAAATATATAGAATGTCCACATCCTGAATACTGCATTCAGATGTGGTCATCTCATCTCAAAAAATATATCTTAGCATTGGTTCAGAAAAGGGCAACAAAAAGATTAGGGGTTTGGAACGGGTGCCATGTGAAGAGAGATTAAAAAGACTGGGATTTTTCAGCTTAGAAAAGAGGAGACTAAGGGGGGATATGATGGAGGTCTATAAAATCATGACAAGTATGGAGAAAGTGAATAAGAAAAAGTTATTTACTTTTTCCCATAAAAACTAGGAGTCACCAAATGAAATTAATAGGTAGCAGATTTAAAACAAACAAAAGGAAGTATTTCTTTACACAATATACAGTCAACCTGTGGAACTCCTTGCCAGAAGATGTTGTAAAGACCAGGACTTTAACAAGATTCAAAAAAGAACTAAATAAATTCATGGAGGCTAGGTCCATCAATGCTTATTAGCCAGGATGGTTAGGAATGGAGTCTCTAGCTTCTGTTTGTCAGAGGCTGGGAATGGGTGACCGGGTAGGGATCACTTGATGAATTCCTGTTCTGCTCATTCCTTCTGGGGCACCTGGCATTGTCCACTGTCAGAAGATGGGATACTGGGCTAGGCTGACCTTTGGTCTGAACCAGTACAACCATTCTTATATTTTTATGTTAAAAATAATTTTGATGGATTATATCAATTCTTACTTTAAGCAGATTTTTTCAAATGTTATCTTAACATTTTCACAGCTGTGCAAAGTTAGGGGGTTTTAGCATTTATTTTCATTTTCATCCATTTACATTTTCATGGTTGTGGGAATCCTTGAACCACAGGATTAGAAGGAACTGCAAGGGTCATCTAGTCTAACCTCCTGCTGAGATGCAGGATTGGTTGGATCTAAATTACAGGGGAGGCTAGACAATAATTAATGACAGCAGATGCTGAGATTCAAATAGTTGAAGTTCTATAAATATTAAAACACAAATTGTCATCATCCCATGTCAAAACACACAAAATAAATAATCTTAAACTCTAACGTGTTCTCAGGTAACATTATTCTTACCTTGCCTGTATGTAAATTTCGATTATGATCATTGGAGATATTTTGTCATCAGTTTGCATGTGTACGTCTATGCTGCACAGCTATTTCGGGATACCAGAGGTATCCCGAAATAGCTACCCCGCGTCTACACAAGCCACCCATTATTTTGAAATATTTTTTGAAATAACAGGTGCGCTATTTCGCCATCCCAATAAACCTTGTTGCATGAGGGATAAGGAATGGTTATTTTGAAATGTGCCACTGTAGATGTGCCAAATATTAAAATAAGCTATTTCAAAATAGATTTGAGATAAGATACACAATTTGCGTGGTACAAATTGCATATCTTATTTCGAGTTTAGGGTGCTGAGTAGATGTACCCTTATAGAATAAATGTCACCCTTCCAAGTTTAGTTATTGGGATGATATTTTGGAAGAGCAATAAAGCGATGGTCACTGAGGTGAGAAGCTTACAATTCCAAGAGGAGATCACATTGGGCTACCCTCATGTTGCTGACTGGATCCGTCCACAGGTGACTCACAAGTGGGTCTGGTTCTCTTTTATATTAAGGCCTTGTCTACATACAAAAGCTGTACAGCTTTGCACTACACTGGAATAGTTACAGCAGATCCCCTTGAGTAGATAGTTATCCCAGTCAACTGTTATTCTACAAATAGCACCAACTATCCCCAAAGGATGCTCAGATAATTGAACAAGTTTGCAGAGGATTCACAAAGCTTTTTTTTTTAAAGTGCAGCAAAATCCAGCAAACTTTTTTCTTTCGTGAATATGATTGCATCAACTCTCATTTTTATAAAACACGCTCTGTTTCATTGTCAAATGTACAGCTATACATGTGCATAAAGATTAAAATTAAACTATGGTTGGCAAAATAAATAAGCATGCTTTGATATTTGATCAGAGCCAGCTGAAATTTTTTGAATTTAAAATAGTCAAAATTTTAAATGTTGAGAAAAAAGGAAATTTTTTCTTTGTTTTCTTTTTTAATTTCTCCTTTTCTGTTTTTGTTTGTTTTTGATCAGCCCATTTCAGGACTACATTGCCCCAGGTAATGTGCATAGTTAGGGAAAGCACCTACCTCTCATAGGGTACGTCTACACTAGCTCATTAGTTCGAGCTAGGTAGGGTAATGAGGGCAAGCAGAGTTGCAAATGAAGCCCGGGATTTAAATATCCCGGGCTTCATTTGCATGTTCCCGGGCGCCGCCATTTTTAAATCCCCCTTAGTCCGAACTCTGTGCCTGCAGCTACACGTGGCATGGACTAGGTAGTTCGAACTAAAGATCCTAATTCGAATGACCGTTACTCCTCATGGAATGAGGAGTAATGGTTGTTCGAATTAGGATCTTTAGTAAAGGGTAACAAGAAAACGTTCTAAAAGTATATTTGAAGCAAGAGGAAGACCAAAGACAGGGTAGGCCCGTTGCTCAGAGAATAGGGAGAAACAATAATAGGAAACTTGGAAATGGCAGAGATGCTTAATGACTTCTTTTTTTTTTTTTTGGTTTTCATCAAGAAGATGGATGGTGACGAGATGCCTAACATAGTGAATGCTAGTGGAAATGGGGTAGGTTTAGAAATTAAAATAAAAAAAGAACCGGTTAAAAATTACTTAGGAAAGTTAAATGTGTTCATGTCACCAAGGCTTGGTGAAATGCATCCTAGAAAACTCAAGGAGCTGATAGAGGAGGTATCTGAGCCTTTAGGTATCATCTTTGAAAAATCATGGAAGTCAGGAGAGATTCCAGAAGACTGGAAAAGGGCAAATCTAGTGCCCATCTATAAAAAGAAAATAAGAACAGCCCAGGAAACTACAGACGAGTCAGTTTAACTTCTGTGCCAGGAAAGATAATGGAGCAAGTAATTAAGGAATCCATGTGCAAACATCTGGAAGATAATAAGGTGATAGGTAACAGCCAGCATGGATTTGTAAAGAGCCAATCATGTCAAACCAATCTGATAGCTTTCTTTGATAGGATAACAAGCTTTGTAGATAAGGGAGAAGTGGTGGATGCGGTATACCTAGACTTTAGTAAGGCATTTGACATGGTCTTGCATGACCTTCTTATCAATAAATTTAGGGAAATTAGGTGGGGCTGCTATAAGGTAGGTGTATAACTGGCTGGATAATAACTACTCTCTGAAAATGGTTAATGGTTTACGATCATGCTGTAAGGGCATAACAAGTGGAGTTCCACAGGGGTTTGTTTTGGGACCAGTTCTGTTCAATATCTTCATCAATGATTTAGATGATGGCATAAGGGAGTAAACTTATTAAGTTTGTAGACGATGCCAAGCTCTGTGTGTGTGTGTGTGTGTGTGTGTGTGTGTGTGTGTGTGCAGGGCCAGACTAAGGGGTGGGCGAGCCGGGCAGCTGCCCGGGGCACCAACCGATGGGGGGCACCTGATGCCAGCTGTAAGGGGTGCCAGCAGGTGCCGCGTGCCCGGCTCCTGCAGCACCAGGCCCCCCGATCCCCGTGGCACTGGCCAGCAGCGCCCTTCCCCCCATGGCCGCAGGGCCCTGCACGGCCAGGCGCAGCCCGCCCCGGGCTGCGCACCAGCAGCAGTGGCCGGGCCGGGCTGGGCAGTGCATGCGCCGTGTGCCCCGGGGGCGGGCCCCGGGCTGCGCGCCAGCGGCCATGGCTCGTCCGGGCCGGGCAGTACATGCGCCGTGCGCCTTGGGGGCAGGCCCCGGGCTGCGCACCAGCAGCGGTGGCCGGGCCGGGCTGGGCAGCGCATGCGCCGTGTGCCCCGGGAGTGGGCCCCGGGCTGCGCGCCAGCGTCTGTGGCTGGGCCGGGCCGGGCCGGGCAATACATGCGCCGTGCACCCTGGGGGCAGGCCCCGGGCTGTGCGCCAGCGGCCATGGCCGGGCAATACATGTGCCATGCGCCCCAGGGGCGGGACCGCGCATGCGCCATGCGCCCGGGGGCGGCGCCGTGCACCCGGGCCTGGGACATCAAAATGGCTCGGGCCAGCCCTGTGTGTGTGCGTGTTTGTGTGTATGTGTGTGTGCTGGGGGGAGGGGGAGGAGAGGGAGGTTGCAAGCGCTCTGGAGGATAGGTTCAAAATTCAAAATGATCTGGACAAACTAGAGAAATGGTCTGAGGTAAGCAGGATGAAATTTAATAAGGACAAATTCAGAGTACTTCACTTAGGAAGGAACAATCAGTTTAATACATACAGAATGGGAAGTGACGGTTTAGGAAGGAGTACTGCTGAAAAGGATCTAGGAGTCATAGTGGACCACAAGTTAAACATGAGTCAACAGTGTGACACTGTTGCCAAAAAAAAAAAAGCAAACATCATTCTGGGATGCATTAACACGAGTGTTGGGGGCAAAACATGAGGTGTCATTCTTCTGTTCTACCCTGCACTGATTGGGCCCCAGTTGGAATATTGTGTCCAGTTTTGGACACCACATTTCAAGAAAGCTGGAGAAATTGGAGAAGGTCTGGAGAAGAGCAACAAAAATGATTAAAGGCCTAGAAAACATAGGCTATGAGGGAAGACTGAAATAATTGGGCTTGTTTGGTTTAGAAAAAAGACTGAAAGAGGACATGATAGCTGTTTTCAAGTATCTAAAAGGGTGTTACAAGGAGGAGGGAGAAAAATTGTTCTCCTTGGCCTCTGATGATAGGACAAGAAGCAGTGGGCTTAAGCTGCAGCAAGGGAGGTTTAGGTTGAACATTAGGAAAAACTTCCTAATTGTCAGGGTGGTTAAACACCGGAATAAATTGCTAGGGAGGTTGTGGAATCTCCATCACTGGAGGGGGGTCCCTTCCAGTTCTAGGATTTTATGCTTCCGTGATTCTATACCTGAGCTCAGCTGTGTGGGTGGGATTGGGACTGTGACTGACCAGGCCGGGTCTGGGCACAGCTGAGGGCGCCACTCAGGGCAAATCGGTCAAATTCGGGGCTCCTTACAGCCCCAGACTGGAGACCTTACCATATAGGCCACAAACCAGTCCCACAGCGCACTTCAGCTGCCTGTCTGGCCAGCCAGAAGGCTCACGAGCAAAACCCCTCTGACACCCCAGCTCTCTCTGTGCCTCAAACAGCCCTGGGCCTAACACACAGGTGAGGGGTTATAGGACCCAATCTCACCTACCCCGAACGGGTTCTCCCGGTTCCAAGAAACTAGCCACAGATCCCGATCAATTTACACTCTGGATCTTACCCACAAATCACGCTGAGCCAATCCTTTAGAATCTAAAATCTAAAGGTTTATTACTGAAAGAAAGAAAAGGATGAGCGTAAGGTTGTTAAAGTACCATACATTACATGCATCGAATCCCCCAGTTCTCGATGCAGGCTTGTAGCAGAAATGTTATAACTGCTGGCTTAAAAGTCTTTGGTGTACATCCTATGTCAGGATGGGTCCACAGTTTTTTCTGGCTCATGGTTCCTTGCAAGGCTGCCTCTAGGATCAAGAGCTGAGCTGAAGACCAAGATGGAGGGTGCCACATGGCACTTATATACCTCTCCTGGCATCTTCTTGGCTACAGAAGGTCACCTGGTCAGTGGCCTATCCCTGTGTTCCATGCTGGTAGCCCTTAGATATCAGTCACATTCCTGAGATGTGTATTGGCAGTTAGAGATTCATTGTCTCCTTGCTAATTAGCATAGCCATAGGCTGAGCTTTCTTTGCTCATTGCTCTGCTTCAGACAGAGAATCTTCCAACATCAACACAGAGTACATAATTATAACTCCACATACAGACATTATACAAGTACATGAATGGCATATACAGAATCAGTAGAGCATAAGCTTTCGTTTGATACCTCACATGGCCCCCTTTGTATGCACTTTTGGGGCAAACACCCCCGTCCCCGCATGGGTGCAGCAGTGATCTTGGCTGCTCCCCTTAAAATCCAGTAACGTGACAGGAATGCTAAGGGTTTGTGCTGTGCAGCTCTGGAGTATCACATGGCCAGGCACAACTTCGAAATTGCTAAGCAGATGGCAACCCAGGGTGTAGCTAAGCATCCTGGGTGTTTCTAAGGCACTTCTTACCATGGCATTTTAGTGATGAGGATGATGTGCAAGCCTGCGTCTTCTCAGAGGAGCCCACCCCCACCCCAGATTACCTTGTATGCTTGAGGTTAGGAAAGGCAACTTCAGTCACCTACTTCTGTTCAGGGGCTAAATCAATGCAGGCCAATGCTGTACCTTGCATTATTCATCTTACCAGTATAATGAGATGTATTATACATTATGGCAAAAGGATCTATATCACAGGGCACAACATTCTCATGCATTCAACACAGTAGCAAAAGGATCTCTGGAAATAAAACAAGAAACCGCTGCTGTAAGATCACATGAAATATAACATTGGGGAGTGGGGGGAGGGGAGAGGGGAAGGAAGGGAGCAGAGAGGAGTTCTAGAGATTCAGGACATTTCAGACCCAGGGGCACTAGGGTGGACTCTAATTCACAGATGCAGAAACTGAAGCACAGAGCAGCGAAGTAACTTTTCTAAGCACGCCAGTAGAAGAGGCAGGCTTAGCACACCAGTCTTCTGTGTCCCAGCCTAGTACACTACCCACTGAGTCACTACAACAGCCTGCTTAAGAAAATCACATGGCAAAACTGGAAGATGATGGTGCAAGTTACATGTCAGTACATTGCTGTATGTGGGTGTCATTTACATGGAAAAGGGATGGAAGACCAGAAGCACAGCAGGAAAACAAACCAATAGGAGGTTAGCAATTGACTAAGGCAGTGGTTCCCAGCTGCTGATCCGCAGACCAGTGCCGGGCTGCAAGCCACTGGGCCGTGACACACTGCCAGGCCATGCCCAAGCCTTGTGGCTCGGTGGGAATCGAAGGTCCCTCTAAGCCACTGTGCTGAGGAGGCCTTTCATTTACATTCTGCTGTGGAGGGCACAGGGTGCAGCAGTGGGGGCAAGAGTCAGATGGCTTCTCAGCACTTCTAAGCAACAGCTCCCAGCTCAAACCATAGAGGAGGCATGGTGAGACACAAACGGGCCTTCTGATACTCATGAGCTAGTAACAGTCCCTGCCGTGTAGGGAACAATGTGCAAGCAATGCTCTGTGGGTGGGGCGCCGCAGTTAAAACTATGTTCGGAGGGTCTGGGATTGTGAGTCATCCAGAGCTGGTTGGAGATGTAAGGGAAGCAGAGTTATGAAGCCACACTGGCTGCTGTGTCAGTAAATACAGTGTTGGCATGTGGTGCAGAAGCCAGCCGCACGCTGTGTCTGGAACTGGGGGCAAATGCTGTGAGTCTTGAGCTCAGAGTCTTGTAGCTGAACATGTGTTCTGTAGGAGGTGGGCCTGCTCCAGGTAACTGGGGGACAGCTCTTGGCGGCACTCTCTGGGAAGCTTCCAAGGAGTGAAATTGTTCCTAACTGGGGCTGGGGCATTCTACAATTCCCTGGGATAGTGCCGCCCTTGGGGCCCGTCATTGCATGTCCATGTGTCAGCAGCCATCCAGAGCGGAGAGAGCTTTGGGTGTCTTTCTGCAAGGCCTGGTGGTGCATGTGGAGGGAATGCTGCTCCGCTCCTGGAATGGTCTTTCCTTGCTTTTGCTAATGGCTCCTGTCTGGGCAGGGACATGGTGTCTACATTTCAGTTCAGCTGAACTCTGAGTGTGCCTGGAATGACTCATTAACTTAAGTAATCAATTCTTAATTTATGAAAGGACAGCCAATGGCATTGCCAACAGGGAGTGTGAAATGGGAGAGCTGGGGCTTAAATACCTATTGCCCTGAACCCTCCATTTCAAGACTGCAAAGAATTTGCTGGGCAAGGCTGTTTCTGGCTTCTCTGGTGTTAACTTGCTCCCATCTAAACTGCAGGCAGCAAAAGCCAGACTGTGTGTCTCAGTACAGCAGCCCTGGCTGGGCTGCAGACACAGGACTCTCTCCTGCACTGGGACAGGCTGTATGGGGTAGTGCCAAAATTTCAGGTGGATTAAAAGCTTTTAGGAGTTTTTTGAATACCTGGACAAAAGGCCTAGCTTATGACGTTTGTGTGATTACATTTCAAACACAGTTTACATAGGTGTTAATGGATTAAGATAAGAAAGGAACAGATTCTTTTAACAGAATTGTTTTAGTGTTGTAGATATTTTCAAACTCTGATCATAATGATTTTTTAAAATCCTGTGTCACTAGTTAATACAGTTAAATTGTTAAAACTGGAAGAACTTTACCATGGATCCTGTTTAATTTGTTTGGACCTTTCAATAACATGTGACCTCTTAAAATTAATTACCAAAATGAATATGCAAATAAAATGTTTCCGGTCCCCCAAACGTTTTGAATGGGTTTGCCGGTCCGGGGTATAAAAAAGGTTGGGAACCACAGAACTAAGGGACAGAAGGGCTTACTTTTTCCTGCTTCAGTTTTACCCTTATACTTAATACAGCCTAAATATACCACATTGCAGACACTCAAGCTAAGTCACCACTATGTGTGATTACATCTTCTCTCAGCTGGGCATCGTTGTTTTACTCACTTGGGGTTTTTACATTATTTATATTTTCATAGTGCTGAGGCTTTGTCTATACTACAGAGTTTTTGCGGAAAAATGGCCTTTTTTTCTGCAAAAATTCTCAGAGCGTCCACACCTCAAGCATGTGTTTGCACAAGAGAATCGAAAGAACAGAGGGGTTTTTGCGCAATTGGTATTCCTCTTTCTACAAGGAAGAAGTCTCTTTGCGAAAGAGTTCTTTCACAAAAAGGCGTGTGCAGACAGGGAAGAGAGGGGTTTTGCGCAAAAAGAGGAAAGAGGAAAAAGCACAGGTGCCCTCGTGGCCATTCTGTACATACCAATCCGAGCTTACTTTTGAGAGAGTGTTCATGCAATCTGGACGCTCTCTTTCGCAAAAACGCATCACTTTTTCGATGCACTTTTGCAGTGTGGACGCACTCTTGCACAAGAAGTTTTTGCAGAAGATCTCTTCCAATAAAAGCTTCTTGCGCAGGAAGCCTGCAGTCTAGACACAGCGAGAGGCCCAGCTGAGCTCAGGGCATTGATATCCTAAGCATGAGATAACACGTTGGGAGAGACAGTTGTTGCCCCACCGAGCTTATAAGCCAACCAGGCAAGACAGAGAGACAAATGGAATGTTAGTGACCGCGCTGTAGACACGGGAAACTAAGGCACAAGAAGAGGAAGGACATGTCTGCAGCACCACTGGTTGTGTTGTTCCCAGCTTACCTAAACGTACAGGCACTGGCTCTAATTGAGTTATTGTGCTAAAAAGAGTACTGTGGCTGTTCCTGGAGCATGTAGCTAGGAACCTAGATAAGACTGTACTGAGGTAGCTATTCTGAGTGTTACCCATGGACGATGGGTGAAGCTGCTGCTTGGGAAGGCAAACTCCCAGCCTGTGGCCCCACCCATACTCCACCCCTGCTCTACTCAGTTTCCACCCCAGCCCTCCCCTTACAACTGTGTCACCTCTTCCCTTCCCCTCTCTGCTCACCCCTTCCAACCAGATCCCTGAACCCAAATATAGCACATAACATTTGAAAAAAAAAAGGCCATTCTAACATTTCTTTCTAAAGAAAATGGAACATGTTTTTGATTGCATGTTGTATTGTGAAGACTGGACATGCAGAAGGTATCAAATTAAAATAACTAAATTTGGGAATAAAAAATGTCACTCACAGGTCTTTTGATATACCCTGAAGTTGGTTAGAGATTTATTTGCAAACACTTTGTAGTAGAGGCAAGTCAGCTGTCCTTCTGAATATACCATTACATATTATGCAATACATGCTGCTGCTCTTCTCTGTTTTACATTTTCTTCATCGGTATTTCTAAACTGAATTTATATTTTAAATGTACTCTTAAGCCTTCATAAAGTAATCATTCTAGATTACTGCATATTTAAACTCACTGAAACAAAGACATTATTTTAAATTAATTAGTCAGAACTGTTTAATGCGTTCCTAACAAAGTTCATTGCTTTTAGAAAAAGGAAACACTGATTTGTTTTGTGTGATCTCCATAACAATAGACATGTTTATGAAATTTCACCATATGTCAGTTAAAAATATGTTTCCAAAGATTTTAGGCATAAAAAAAGATTTTATATCTTACTAAGGTACTGATTTTGGTGGAGAGTTATCTTAAAACCAGTTAATCAAATTGTCAGAAGTAAAGAAAGCTGGACAAATGAATTTCCCTATCTGGAAGAAAAGAGATGTTGTCCCTTTAAGAACTCTCTTCATCCAGGGTATGGTTAGACTGCAGGGGGGTTTCAGGATACTGGAGGTATTCAGAAAAAACTCTGCCACATCCAGGGAATGCGTTTGCTCTTCTGCTTTTTTTTGTGGAAGAGCAAACGCGCTCTTTCAGAAGCCCCTATATTCCTTGTTCCACGAGGAAGAAGGGGGCTTTTGAAAGAAAGGTTTTTTTCAAAATTTGGCCCAGTCTAGACAGGCCAAATTTCAGAAAAGCCTCTTCCGACAAAAGTATTGGAAAAAGATCCTTGCAGTCTAGCCGTACCCCCAGAGGGATGGGGGGGTAAAAGAAGAGCAGGGATGGACAAAGAGGAAAGGAAGACTTTGGAGGTAAATATTTGTACTATAGGAATTAAAACTAAAATGAGTATTTTAGATAAGGGTGGTCTTTTGAAGAATTTATTTTAAAAATTATGTCTGAAGACCCATGCACTTAAGGAACCTAAGCCTTGCCTGCCTGGATCTGGCCCCAGAAGTTCAGGGCTCCCCCTCAGCATTGGGGAACCCACACTTATGCTCCAACTCCTCCCCCCATTGCTTCCCTCGTGGGGCTGGAGCACACAAAATCTGCTAGCCCGGCCCCAAATGATTTTTCTGTGGGTCAGTGGCCCCTGACCCAAAAAAGGTTCCCCGCCCCGATTTAAGGCTAACGCTGAATACTCAGACTGTCCCTCTAAAACTCCAAGCAAGGAGTTTTTAGAGATGTGATTTTATAATCTTCAGCAATAAACTAATGAACCATGTAAAGCAAATTTTAAATTTAGGTCTTGTAGACATATTACACTAATGCACAACTGGTTTTTGTCAGTACATACAGCTTCTGCTGCGGGAGTGTGAGGGGAGAGGAAGCATCAGCACAAAGGATAGGAAGAGGGTAGTGGCTGGACTCCAAGACCCAGAGAAGGCATTGCCTCTCCTTGTCTCTTATTCTGCCCTGCCCATGATCCTGCCCCTTTGACTGTGGTGACACTGCATTGTATAGCACCCTGGCTGAATTAGAGCTAGGGAGTGTACATCTACCGAGCTGGGAACTACACACATCCAGCTGCAGCATAGACATTCCTTAAGTGACTTGCCCAAGGACACCCAACAAGTCTGTGGCAGAACTGGGAATTGACATCACCCTCCTCTGCCTGCTCTGCCACAATCCAAAGCATTAATTGCAACACTGCCAGGTAAGTGCTCCCAGGAAAGTGCACCAGGAGGAGAGTGAGAAGTTGCACCTGCCACTACTGTCCATTTTCCCTTGTGAGCCCTTAGGCCTTGTTTCTTCTCTCTCCCTTCACCCTCAGGGAGAGATGGTAAGAAGTGACTGTCAAATGCCTGCCAAACCTGGCAAGCTTCCATCCAAAATACAATGGCATTTGAAACAGGGGTAAGTGACTAAGTCCAAGCAGAGACAGGCTCACCTAAATGGCACCTAAGCTGTTCCAACCTCTCTGCTTCCCCACCTATGTTGGCTAAGTGCACCAAACCACATGATAAGCCGCTTGGGGGAGCAGAGCTAGAGCGCTGGGGAGGTTAGGGTGAGAGAGAAGGAGAGAGACAGGAAAGAGAATCAAAAGAGAAACAATTCCCCCAACTCCCCTCAATTAACATGGGCTTCCTAGGGACGGAAAGTATTTCTGCCTATCATGTTCTCTTAATACATCGTATCTCTAATCCCTCCTGCACGCTGACCTTACCCATAATCCCCGCTCCTTTGTGCTGATACTTCCCTTAAAGTCTTCATCACACAGCACACATGGCATCCTGGAGTTAAAGAGAGGGTGAAACCGAAAAAAAAATGCGGGTGAAGAACAGGAGTATAGGGGCTGCGGGGAGGATTATGAATGCCCAGATAAATTCCCCTGGTCTGAGCAGCAAACTGTATCTGTGATACAGCATGGATTGACTCCAGCTCTAAACCTCTCTGCCCACCCCCACTCTTTCCAACTCCCTCTTTGCTCCCCGCTCTACCAGAGAATACAAAGCTCAGACTTGGATTATCTTCATTTCCATATGGAGAGCCGTGTAAGCCAGCTCAATGCATGGCCGGTCATTTTGTTCACAACTTTACAGCAAGCGGGAGCAAAACCCACTGGGAAATTAACCATTCATCTCATCTCACCTTGTGTGCACATGCATAGATCAGTAAATACACACACTTGGTTAAAATAAAGTCCACTCCCATTGCTAATTATGCAACAGTTGCCCTAATCTTTCAGGGTTTCCATCTGAAATTGTCTTTTATTTCTCTTTCATTAAAAAAATTCTTAAATCTACTTTTCTGGCTACCACATGGGACCCTCCCTTAATATTAGTGGATTCCTGTTCACGCTCAAGGAAATAAGAGACTAACAGCAATTGTCTAAACCAGGGTGAGCACGCACAGGTCTGGCAGTGCATCACCATGGTCAGTTGCAGCTTCAGTGGCTAATAGAGTCCCTTGCTCAATCACACCTCTTCTAGTGCCCCTCAATCCTACCCTTTCCAGTCCCAGATACTCATGTGCCTTTTTCAATTGACCTGAGTTGTGCATCACATTCTACACCTCAGTCCTGCGCCCCCTGCTATTTTTATGCCCCCAGGTTCTATCAGTGCCCTTTAGTCATCCTGACCTGCAGCTCACTCTCCCCCCTTTCAAATTCTGAGACTTTCCAGAATCACAGCAGACAACGTGCATGACAGTTTTCCCCAGTGTGAGGGGTGCAGCATCAAGATGCCAAGGCTCGAAAATTCTATTTGTATCCTCTATCAACTTCTAACCCAGATCTTGGTCGTGAAAGATCTCATGGGAATCAATCCTATATTCAACAAGGGTATTAACGGACAATGTATTTTTGGAGGGAGGAATGGTTGCGTCTTCCTCAAGCTGAGGAGGAGACTAAAATAAAGTTTTCCTCTAGTTGCACAAACTGGGCTGCCACTAGCCTCCTAGTCAGACTTAAGGGGAATAGCAGAGTAGACAACAGAAGACAATGTTTCTTCATGAGAGAGTTTAGATTAATAAATTACAAGTCCAGAAGGGACAACTGTGAACATCTAGTCTGACCTCTTTTGCACAGGCTAGAGAACTTCCACAACACAAATCCTAAAGCTAGAGCTTTGAGGAAAAACAACCAGTCTTGACTGATAAATTGTTGTTGATGGAGAATACACTGCCACCCTTGGTAATTTGTTCCAACGGTTAATTTCTCTGTTAATAATGTACCCCTTATTTCCAATCAGACTACTGGAAGAGTTCAGATAGATAGATAAATATCCCAGACCAAAAGTGTTGCCAAAGATGCCCAACCTTGGAAGATTTAGCCAGCTAAAGACATACAACAAGAGGAAGGTAGCCCATCATAAGTGTGTCAAGCACCAAATTCTGTTTATTAATGACTATTGAGTAATTTTGCTGGGGGGATGGTCTTTTCCCCAAAGGCTTACCAACCCAAAAATATGTTTGGTAATATACCGGCGAATTCCTCTGCAACCCAGCAAGGCAGGCTTGGAGTAGTAGCAGATGAGAGTGAGCCAACTCAAAGAATAGCCCCAAACTCTGTCCAGCATTCGAACCAGTATATTTTGAGTTTATTCCATTTTCTTTTTGCAGCACAGCAGCTCCTGCCTCGGATCACTACTGTACCAGCTCCAGGGCTAGCAAGACAGTCTGTGAGGGGTCTTTTTATTGAGTTCAGCACTGTAGGAAGGAGCCAGACTTGTTGGGTGAAGTTCTGCATTAAGCAGCAGAATAATATAGCAAGCATGGGCGTTAGAACCATACACTTCAACCCTGGCGCCTTTCACCTTGTAAGAGCACCTCTGGGAATGAGTTCAGGTTCCTCTAGATAAGGGCACCAGTGATTTCTATGATTGCCTTAGTGGAACTGTACTCTGAGCCTCACCAGCTCAATTCACATAGACTGCCAAACAGATGCCAGCTGGTTCGATCTTCCAGTCAGTATCAAACTTTGGAGCAGGATTCAAGCCAGAGACCTAAAGTCTCTACAACCCCTAAATCAGCCACATGCCTGAGAACAAACCCCTGAGTCACCCAGAAGCTATACTCTTGCCTACTTCTCCAGAGCTCAACAATGGAGCTTTTGCCTGTTTTAGCTGGAGACCCTACCCCACGCCTTGCTCTGAATATGTCAGAAATACCAGTGTGCTGTTTGGTTCCCTCATTCCATGAGCCATCTCTCTGCTTTAGAAAAATAACAAGCTACCCTATTCCTTCTGAACTATCCAGGCAGATGGAAGAAGAGAATCCAGGTGGAAATCTTGAACAGACTGAACTCTGCGTGTTTCAGAGTGGAGATTTGCAATATGGATGTGTGTGCTTTTTCTCTTTTCCCCCAGCCCCCTACCACCACCCTTCCCCACCTGTGTCAGCGCAGCACGGGTGATAGGACACAGTGATAGATCTGCCTTGGACACACTCTACAATAGCTCTCAGACAGTCTATTAGTCAGCAATTGTCTGCCAGGCAGCCCGGCCGGGGCCGTGTGCTGAGGCTGATAATGGCAAAGAATAAAGATGGCAGCTGCTTTGTAGAGGAACAGATTTGTGGCAAATCGAGATAAAATAAAGAGGAAGGAGAAAAGAGTGTATGGGAAAAAAATAAGTAAAAAGGGGGACCAGAGAGGGAGAGAAAGAAAGGAAAGAGAAAAGGGAGAGGGGGTTGGAGCGAGGCTGTCAGTCTTTGTGCTCTGATCTTGTGTGGCTGTAGAGAAAAGAAAAGAAGCTCAAGGAAATATAAAGGCAGCTGTACAGGAACAACAACAAAAATCATTTTCAGGTTTCTGGTGTCATAGGGCAGATAAGCACAAACACGGAGGCTATCAGGCAGCAGGGCTGCGAATGATGTCCCAGGCTGTGTCTCTGCCTATATCTCTGTATGAGTGTGTGTGTCTGCAGTGTGTATATCTGTGCCTCTCTCTCACTCTCTGTATCTGAGAACATGCATTGGATCCTTACTAGTATAGATGCACAACCTATGTGCAGCGGGCTACCTGCCAGGGACAGCGGGGCTCAAAATGTGGCTTCACGACACAAGTAATTATTATTATGGTAGTATGTGAGACTACCAGAGAGACTAAGACCCCAGGGAGATGGACAGTCACATGGTAAGAAACAGCACTAAAGAGATTTCAATCTAAAAAGACATAGAATGGAAAAGGAAACTGAGGCAGAGAGGGGATGTGACTTGTCCAGCACATCAAAGCCAGGAATAGAACCCAGAGTTCCCAATTCCTTTCCCACTGGCCTGCCTGTTGGACCACATTATTACTCAGTAGATCCAGGGTGGCTGGCTGATGTACTGACTCTAAGCATCCCACCTGCAGTCTAGAACCTCCTGCAGCAATGAAAGCTGGGGTGAAGAGGCTGGGGGTGGCAGTGCTGCCTGCCTTCCCAAGTTTGTCTCCCTGCTTGTGGACACTATGACTCCACTGGAGTCAGGCTGATTAATCTGCAGCAGCAGTGGTGAGTCTCACCCATGGGCTGATACAGTGTAGCTCAGAGCAGAACGTGCAGCTCTGTGTGCATGCATTTGTCAGACTGATGTACGGGGGCACGTCTGTGTGTGTTCCTGGGTAATCAGTATGTGGACTCATAAGGCTTTCAGTGATGCCTGTCCCACCTTCACTGCTCCAGCATGGGTGCAAGTGAGAATTGAGCCCAGAGCCCATATATGTGGGTTGGAAATGTTTCTGGAAGCTCCCTCTGCCCATGCAGCCTGACAGACTCTGCCTTTGCATCAGGCACAAATATGGCCATGGTCTGGATCAGGTTAGGTGAGTTTTTGAGCTTGTGAAAGTAGAGGAAACAAAATTAATAGAACATAAGTGTTGCCATACTGGGTGAGACCATCTAGCCCAGTATCCTGTCTTCTGATAGTGGCCAATGTCATGTACCTCAGAGGGAATGAATAGGACAGGCTATCATCAAGTCATCTATTCCTTGTTGCTCATTCCAAGCTTCTGGTGAACTGAGGCTCGGGGCACCTAGATTTAAAGATAGTAAGGCCAGAAGGGATGGGATGATTATCAGGTATTCTGATCTCTGGCAAAATAGGGCAAGAAATGTCGTACCATGATTCCTGCATCAGGCCCATACCTTCTAGTTGAGCTAGAACATCTCTTTTAGAAACACATTTCATCAGAGTTTGAAGACTTGTTCCAGAGGTTAATTACTCTTCTTGTGATAAATGTGCACCTTGTTTTGTCTAGCTTCAGCATCCAACTACTGGATTGTCTTCTGTCCATGTCTCTTAGATTAAGAAGTCTTATACTGTCAGAAATCTCCTTCCTGTGTAGGCATTTATGGGCCATGTTCCACTTATTCCTTTGTATAGCTTAAATAAGCTTTGGTCTCTCGCTGAAAGGCAGGTTTTCCAGACTTAGAATCAAACTTGTACATCTTGTCTCAATCCTTTCCGATTTGTCTGCATCCTCTTTGATGTGCAGACACCAAAACAGGACACCGTATTCCAGCAATGGTTTCACTAAGGCCATTTCCAGTGACAATAACACCTTCATGCTTCTCCTTGCTACCCCCCAGATCACTGACAGAGGCTGGTACGGTGCAGGTGGGTGCTATTTATGTAACTATAATGGTGGGCAGACACACAGCGGGGTGTTGTGGTAAAAAGAGTAAACTGGCGTGAACCTGGAATGGTTGCATTACTTGCAGAGGAAAACTGTGCGCTAGGGAAACAATAGTTAGGTATCTGGGGCATCGAGACTACTACTTATCCTACTAACCAGTATTGTCCCCTTGTTTTCTTACACTCCTCCATCCATCTGCATTCATGTGTTGTCTAGACTCAGGCTATGTCTAGACTACAGAGTTTTTCCGGGATACCAGAGGTATCCCGGAAAAACTCTGCCGCATCCAGGAACACGTCTGCTCTTCTGCTCTTTTTTGTGGAAGAGCAGGCATGCTCTTTTGGAAGCCCTGCCTTCCTCCTTCCATGAGGAAAAATGACTCTTCCGAAAGAGGAGGCTTTTCCGAAATCTGGCCCAGTGCAGACAGGCCAAATTTTGGAAAAGCCTCTTCCAAAAAAACTATTGGAAAAAAGTACGCAAATTGTGGAGTGCAATTTGCGTACCTTTTTCCAATAAAGCCCCATAGGGTAGACATAGCCCCAGACTGCAAATGCTTTGGGGTAGAATGGTCCAAAGCTAGGAACCTGGCTTAAGACATGAGAGAGGTGGGTTTAGGGTGTGTCTACACTGCAGGACTTAACTGGAAATAAGCTATGTAAATTGAGCTATGTCAATTGAATAGCTTATTTTAAAAGAGCTTATTTCGAAATTGGGAGTGTCTACACAGCACTTATTTCGAAATAGAGCACTCTTTCTCTGACTTCCCTTACTCCTCGTACAATGAGGGTTACAGGAGTCGGAGTAAGAAGTCCTCCAGCTTGACCGTATTTTGACACTATTTTGAAATAACTGCCTGCTGTGTAGACACGGATTAAGTTATTTCAGAATAGCGCTAGTTATTTCAAAATAGTGTTGCAGTGTAGACGTGTGCCAGGGTCTTTCTGTGAGACTTTACACACGTTTAAGATAGCCTCTGTTCCTCTTCTGTGCAATGGGGACAATAATGCTTTCTTACCTCCCCGGGCTGTTGTGAGGCTACCTGCATTAGAAGATTGTGAAGCACTCTGAGATCTATTGAGAAATAGGCATTATTACTATTGGCTTCATACAGCGCCTGACACAATGGAGTCCCAGTGCTACTGCAATAACAATACACACACTCCCTCTTGTATTTCATTGATACCACATTTGGGAGCAATTATTGGAAAACCTGTTTTGGAGACGATCTTTAGCTGAGATAGTTTTTTCTATGTGTCTGCCTTGGAAGTCAAACTGCTTTAGTTACCACATACAGACCTCCAAGAGACAGGAATATCACAGCTGACACATTGGAAAAACACTGATAACAATGTTCAATAGTGTTTAAATCTAATGAAATAAAGACAGGTCAGGGCATCACTCTCTGAAGTACTCCCACTGTGCTGACCTGCCTAGGCTAGAAAAGGATGCTGCATATATCACAGAAAGGCTGGATTTTCTGGTTCATCCAGGGCTCCTAGTATTTGTTCCTAGGCTTAGACATTGAGCCTTAAAAGGTATATTGGACCACAGAGCAGAGCTGTTAGACTTTATAGCTATCACTGATCCATGTTGTATGTGTGTTGATACATAAATAACTAACTCCAATTCCATAAGAGAGAAATTTACATAGGGAAAAATAGGCATTAAACACCCAACTCCAACTGACTTTGGAAAATCATCCCCTTTGGCCAGGGAAATCCAAAACGGTGGAACAATCAGTATTTCAAATAAACAGAATTCATTTCTAGATCAATTTTAGCATGAAGGCTCAGCTGAAATGGGGATAATTTAGGTTATTGTTTATGCACATAAAGGTGAATGGACAGTTAGAAATTTGGCTGGCTTGGAGCATCTAATTTTGCCCAGTGGACAGGGCCAAATCAGCTGGTTTTATAAAAGCCTGAGATAATGAAATAATCATGGCTACCCATCTTTCCCACTCCTGCCTCTCTCCTCTTTGTCCAAGTAATGCCCCACAAGGGAGTTGCTCTAGGTTAGTTCAAGTCTAGCCTATTTAGATAACCTTCTGGTTGGTCTATAGAGAGTAGAATATCCCCGCTGGAGGATCCCACAACAAATGAGCCAATCCCCCTAATCTCCTTATCGTTGTAGGCCTCAGCCTCCAGGCCTGGTTATCTAGGCGGATAGAAGAAAAGGGACACTGCACAGCACCTATCCCAGTGGAGACCCCTCCCCTTTAATCCTAGCCGAGTTGTTTCTCCCTTTATCCCAGTATTGAAAATCCCTGGTGAGAATTACCCCTCTCCCCTCCCAGTTCATTCACGCCTGACCAGGGAGGCAGAAAAGATGCAACCAGACTGAGCAGGCCGGTTTTGCTGTTATCATCAACACCTGGAGTGTGAAAGCAGAGGTGGGGGGCATTGGAAATTCCCAATCCTTGTCCCAGTTGGAAGGCTTAGAGGGGGAAGTCAGTCAGCTTCCATACCCCTTTGGAACGCATGTAATGCCAGCCAGATAAACACTCTAATCATTAAAGGGACAGCACTCCCCCAGGGAGCAGGCTAAGCCTATGAATTCCTGTTTCACACAATTAAGGCTCTCTCTCTTTCTCAGTCTTACATTTTCACTCTTTTTTTTTCATTTCTCCCCCCTTCACCTTTTATTTATTCCCGTCCCTCCTCCATTTTGGTTTCTTTCAACATCCTGCTTTGCTTTTTTCTTCCCTTAGCTGGTTCCCGTCTGCAAATTCAGCTCTTTCTTTTTGTCTTCCTATTTTCCCCTCCTTCCTTCTCTTACATTCCTTTTCTCCACTTTCCAGCCTCTATTTTTCTCTGCATTTGTTTTTTCTTTCCACCTTGCTTGCTTCATTCTTCCCCCTTTCCACCCCTTATTTTTTTGCCCATGGGTTCCTTCTCTCTCCCATTTCTTCTTTGTCAATCAGACTTCTACCCCTCACTCTCTCTCTGCCTTTAATTTCTGATTAATATGTTCTTAGCCAAGGAAAAAGCGGGGGGTGAGATGGGGGAAAGAGAAAGAATCTTCTAAATAAATCATTTAGTCATGTGAGAAGCTAATCTCCAAGTGACGGCCCGTGTTTATCTAGTTTTTAGCAGTGCATGTTAAATAGTGATAGGGGACTAATTTTTTTTTTTTTTTGCACGCTGGAGCTGCTGTGAAGGGATTTTTAACTTCATTTCCCAGAAAGAAAAATGGTGAAAGCAAAGATAAGGCCCCTGAGCAGCTTTTCTCATGAACTGCTAGCCAGTGCAATTAAACAACAAGGACCAGAAAAGGGCAGGAGAACAGAAGTTGCCAATTATTGACGAGCTTCCACTGCAAGGGACTGCAGTGCACTCCTTTGAGGTCTGCCCCCCTTGCCCGCACCCCACTGCACAACTTGTCTCCCCTCTGGTACACCCTCTGTTTCGCTTCCAATTCAGTGGGTCTGATGAATGTCCTTTTTCCAGCTCACTTGGCTCTTCCAGGCTCTTTCTAGTGCCTTTGACCAATCTTGGGAGAAAGGGGTTGGCTTGGAACTCGAGACATTCACCACCTGCATTTACCACCTGCCTTGGTCACTCCTTTGCTTGTGACTTTGTGCATATCTCCTAGGGACAGATTTTTAAAGGTGTTTAGGCGCCAGAAGCTGCAGCTAGGTGTCTGGTGGGGTTTTCCAAAGCATGTAAATGCTTATCTCCCTACTGTTAAGTGTCTAAATGGGGGGAATGGATCAACTTTCACATCACACTCCCCATCAGTACCCAGGCCAGGGAAACTAATGATCTAACCAGCGGATCAAATTTGGTGATGAATCCTGGTCACAGGCCACCTGAACTTCATTGCACATGTGCTAAAATGACAACAACTATGTGCTAGGTGCTTTTGAAAATTCATTTAAGCACCTGACTCTTTGGGTTCCTAAATTCCTTGAAAAACTGGCCCTCACTCTCTGTCCTTAGCTCACCCATCTGCAAAATAGGGATGGATAATAGCTCCTTTGTCTTGTCTAAATAGATTGTAGGTTCTGCCAGGCAGGATCTCTGTATTTACTCCTAGCATAAATGGACCCCAATACTGGCTAGGGATTTTAGCTACCAAAATAGTATAAAAATCAGTTTATTGTGGAGATTATTCAGAAACCTGCCACCATAGTGCCTGAGTGCTTTACCTGGCAATTATAGCAGCAGCAGCAGCAGCAGCATGAAATTCTTAGGAAATGGCCTTCAGGAAGTCATCTGCTTTCTCCCTTGCCTGGTGGTAGGAAACTCTGCTTGCCTTTGGTCTGGTCTCCTTTTTGCAAATGTTCAGTGACTTGGGATCCTTGCAGAACCAATATGCAGGGGATATAATATGAGTCTGTGAGGAAAGTATCCATTTCAGGCAGCCCTGGCTCAGGGCAGGAGCTGATAGAAAGGAACAGGGTAGGAGATCCTGCTGTTCGAGTCTGTGAAAAATAAACTGGACAACTCAGACATACTTACTGATGGGTATATTTGCCACTGGCCTCTACTGGATGGAATCAGAACTGCATGCTACTGTGCACTTCATAGGTCCTCTGCTGCTACAGGTTGAACATCACTAGTCCCACACTCTTTGGTCCGGCAACATCTGTGGTCCAACATGATTTTAGTTAGCTGGATGTCCACTCCTCATGGGTGTGGCCAAGTTTCCTGTGGCTCCATAAAGTTTGTTTACAGCCCCCAGTCCTGGCTCTCAGTATTCTGTGCTACTATTTAGCTTTAATTTACCCCTAAGTGTTTTCTGAGAGCCCAGTAAGCAGTGGAAGTGTTGCCAATGTTGCTAGACAATGTTGACCTTCCATTGTCTGGCTTGGCCCTTCAGGTTCTGAAGTTGCTGAGAGGTTCAGCCTGTAATAAAAAATGATTTGCCTTTAGCCTTAGTGTTAGGGTGGCAGGTGCTTCTTTAGAGGTGGAAATTCTATCTGTGTGGCTACACTTGAGTTCCCAGTGATGATGCTCTGCAGGGAGTCCCTGGGAAGCACCTATTCATTGCCATGCACTGTAGGGAACAATCCTGCATGATGCTGGGAGGATGGATTTAGATGACTTCCAGGTCATTTCCATATCTTGCTATAATGATCCAAATTCAGTTGTGGCATCCTATCGTCATTGACCGCACAGTGAATGCTCAGTTTGCAAAGAGCCTGCATCGGGCTACAGACACATGTGGTGCATGCTGACTTCATGCTTCACTTTTTGCTTCAATATTTGTTCATCATTGGTGTTTCTCAAGGCACAACTAACTAGAGGCAATTTGTGTGTGGCAAGAGTGTATTTCCCACTGGCTTATCCCTCTGATTCCCATCTTGCTGCCTGTAAAGGACTGTTCTCCCTAGATTCCCCAGCCAGAGCATCCATGGTCCAGTTTTAAATGCCAGCACAATGGGGCTTCCACTTTCAGACAGGTAGAATCTAAATGTCCGTGGAACGGGTCTTGCTGCTGGGAATTTCTTTGCCACCTGCTTAAATTTTCCCCTAAAGAGCTGCACCCAGTTACTCCTAAGCATGCCTCTTTGTACCACCAATGACTCTGTTGCCTCAGGAATGTCCTGGGCACATTTCAGCAGAAGTTGACGTCAACACAAGATGCTCCATTGACTTCAGTAGGAGTCAGATTTGGTCCACAGTGGTGAATTTTACTTGTTGAGTTATTTTGCTGTTCCCTTCTTGGCTAGTACTTCAAGCCCCTGGGTCATAGTTCTTGCTCCCCCACCCCTCCAGTCTGCCTCTTTTTCTGGGGTGGGGGTGAGTTGATGCTGTCTGCGGAGATGGGACTTTTCCCACCTTACGAAGATCACAGCATATTTAAGCAGAGAAGAGGAGAAGGCAATGAAACATTAGTCTCCTCTAATGGATGCTGGGGAAATCATCTGGTAGGGACAAAAGAGGGGCAGTGTTCTTGGTTGCTTAACTTTTGAGGAATCCTGTGCTCTGCCAAACAGATTCTCCTAATGTCTCTAATTGCTGAACCACTAATTCCAGAGAGCAGCCTCTCTTGTTGGCTGCTATAGGGAGCTGCAGGTTGGGAAGGAACAGGTTGGGAAGGCATCAGCCCCTCACGCTCATGCCATCAAGGGCTGGGTTTGTTGCCATGCAGTTCAACCTCTCTGCCTTGGGACAAGATGCCACCCTTCCTCTCATGCACATTCACCCACCAGCTCATGCGCGCAAATGCATGCAAGCTCCCCAGGGATCACTCAGCATGAAGAAAGCCTTCCAGACCCTCCCTTTCAGTTCCACTGGGGCTGGGAAAGCATCACCTCCCACCCTTTACGTGTGGGTGCAAAGCCGTCCTGACTACCTCCTCCAGGAGGCAGCTCTTTCCTTTAGGGCAGGCTGAGTACCGTGGCAGGCCCTGGGCTGTGAAAAAGCCCAGGCTGCCTGGAGGTTTGGATAATAAGTGGGCAGGATTGCTGGGCTAATTTCCACAAGGAACTCGGAGGGGGAAGGCTGCAGCAACTGCAATTAAGCCCTGAGCATTAAAAACCTAGTAATGAGGCCTACACATTGAGAGGAGGCAGTTCGGTAATTTTAATGATATCCAGCTCAAATATGGAACATCTAAATGTTCTCTCAGAGAGATTTATCTCTACCTGGGCCTACCTAATTAATTTATTTAGCTAACTAGCTACTTATTGGTATCCTCTCCCTCTCTGCCTTTACATAGATGGATAGAAAGGGAGATGGCCACATAAATTTAGCAGATAGTGTTGCGCTCAGGCACCGGCTAGCAAGTCCCTTGTTATGTTACTTCGGGCTCTTGGGAGTTCTCTGTGGTGAGTACAGGGCCAGCCTGAGCCATTCATGCGCCCCGGACCCCGGGAGCGCAGCGCCGCCGCCAGGAGTGCAACACATGCGCGGCTCTACCCCCGGGCGCGTGGCGCCCCCCGCCCCCAGGCACTCAGCGCATGCGTGGCTCTGCCCCGGGTGCAGGGCGCATGCATGGCCCCGCCCCCAGGCATGCGGTGCATGCATGGCCCTGCCCCCGAGCGCCAGGCGCATGCGTGGCGCCACCCCCGGCGCGCAGAGCATGCGCAGTGCTGCCTCTGCCCGGCCCAGCAGCCTCGCACGGTGCCCCCTACAATGGGGCACACCAGGAGGTAGCCCAATTGGCCCATACCTTGGGCTGGCTCTGTGTGAGTATGCTTCAGCTGGTGGGAACATGCAGTGCATGAGACAAGTCATGAGTCACTGGCTTAGTTTGCCACAATGACCAGCTGCACCAAATCACAAGCAATGGTAGCAAAAGATGTAATTCATGTCTGTCAAGTTTACTTTGGGCTTGAAGTCAGCCCTTTTGTCTCTCTCTACCTTATGTACTTCATCTTACTCTCTAGTTTAAGGTCTCCGTTCTCATAGTGCCCAAGCAACTTACAACACTGCTGGGAGAGGGGACACTGCTATTACTCTGATTTTACAAATGGAAAAATGAGGCACAAGGCTACTAGAAGGCTACCAGACTTCTTCAAGATCACACAAAAACAAGTGGCAGTGTAAGGTTTTGAATAAGACCTCCCAAATACTAAGCCTAACCATTGGACCAACTTCCTAGGTTGTGTTATGAGTATGTTCTAGTGCAAGTATATCAGAGGCTGCCCACCAATGGCTAAGTACAACTTGTGCACCAGGCCCTTTTGAAAGAGTTCACATCTGATGAAACAGCAGCTGTACAAACCTGTGGAAAGTGACCTGAAGGTAGTCATATTTACCATTCAAATAGCATTGTCAAATAGAGCTGGTTATAAATCTTTTGTCAACTTTTTTGGGGATGGGAAGGAGGAACCCTAAACAAGACCTGTGACAAATTATAGCTTTTAATGAAAACCAAATCATTTTAAACAAACAAACAAACAAACAAACAAACAAACAAACAAAACGGTTTTACACACACACCCAATTTTGGAATTTGGATGAAAATCCACATTTGTTTGTTTGTTTGTTTGTTGAGAAGAAATAAACATTTCCCAACCCTCTCTACTGTCTAGTTGTGTAGGAAGGAGGTTTCCAGAGGAGCTTAGGGGAATTAAGTATTCAACTTCCATTGAAACTCAATAGCCACTGCTGTAGACTTCCTGGGAAATCTAGGCCTTATTCCCCACCTTTTCCACCTCCAGTTCCTTTGATGGCACATCCCCACCATAATCCCCATCCGTTTCCCTTCCTACACTGGTAGATGCTTTGGGTAGGATTGTGAGAACAGCTGTCAGTGAGCTGAGATCTAATGGCTGCCTGGAGAGCAGTTAGTAGATAATTAATATTTGCAGCACAGTGCTGTGATTGCTCTATGTCTTCCGCCTGACAGCAGAGAGGGGAGGAGGCAGCTCCAATAATACTGCTAAAGAAAACCCATCCCTCAGTGTTTTGAGACTAGGTATTGCAGTGAAGACCACAGGTGGTGTTGGAGCAATGTGTATAGTGAGCCTTTCTAGGATGGAAATTGCTTCAGGCCAGGGAAAGGACAGACCCTTCCCTGTGCACCTAGTTCCAGCACCCCAGAGCACCCAGA
This sequence comes from Pelochelys cantorii, assembly GCA_032595735.1. Lineage (NCBI taxonomy): Eukaryota > Metazoa > Chordata > Testudines > Trionychidae > Pelochelys > Pelochelys cantorii. The sequence goes on along the minus strand of CM064342.1, from coordinate 10,834,753 downwards.
AATGTCCCTGGGTATTTTAGCAGGCCTGACTACTTGAGAAGTGTCTGGTCATGACTCCCAAGTGGAAGGCTCTGCGAGTCATCAGGTGAGGCAGTGACCAGAACAATGATGAGGTCAACATGGGGGTCTTAATTCTGGGTTCAGTGGGGCTCAGGGAGAGGAAATAGACCCTCCCTAGAATTAAACCCAGAGATCCAGAAGCTGCAGCAGAATGATGCAGAAGTGAAATTACTACTCACTGGCTTTCTAGCGATGGTGGACATGATCAGCGCTGCAGCCTGCCAGTAGAGCTATGTCTCTTTAAAGAAACCATCAACCAGGCACCTTGGCCATTTTGTCAATGAACCAGGCAGTGGCACAGTCTGCCCTTGGTTAAGACAAGCTGGGAAGTTGTTCTTTGAGCCTGGTATGGCCTCTGCTTAAGAGGAGGATACTAAATAACCACACCCAATGGTATTCCAGGGTGTGCCGGGTGAGGGCGGGGGGCTGTGGATCTCAGCTCATTGCTGCAGTGGCTGAGAGGATCCAATGCCTTGACACAGGTCACTGACGGGATGGGCAGAGAGCATAAGAACATAAGGAAGGATTATCTTGATGTGCCAAATATTCTTCTTGCACATGACAAGCAGGCTGGTTATTTTTACAGGCCTCTTGAAAGTGGGGGTGCTGCCAGCATTGGTATCAGGGGAACAGCATTCTGCCAATGCATCTCAATCCTGACTCCCCCAGCCCCTGCATTTCCCAGTCCTGCACCAGCTGAGCTCTGCTGATGTTTGCTGCACCACCCACTCTTTTCTGCTCCAGTCACAGACCTCAAACCAGGTGGCCCACAGAACTAACTCCTTAGCTGCTGCAGCAGCCCCGAGCCTCCCTGGGAAGAAATGACCAACTGCAAGAAAGATTTTTGCCATACAGCTATGGAATCATGAAGTATCCAGGCTTAGATTGCTGCCCTCAGACTCCAGGGGGAGTACCATGGTCTAGATTTAGAGCCTGGTTTAAAGATGTGAAGGGATACAGCAAGATATTTCTCTGCCACATACATCACCAACTCCCTCCCCTAAGGAATTGGCTGAGTTGTGAGTAGAGATGGAAGAGATTATAGGCTATGTCACTGCTACAAAAATAGGTGTTACATGAAGAGCAGAGAAAGGCACTGTGGTGTTTAGCTCAGCGCAGCTAGTGGAGATAAACCCCAGGAGGGGGTATAGATTTGACCTTGGTAGCTATTTCAAGGAAAACTACCTGTGCTTTGCCTCTACTGGCGTGTTCTATCAAGAGAGCAATTTCACGGCACGCAAATGTCTTTTGTTGAACTAGTGACGACAAAGCCACAAGCAGAAAAGTCTCAGCAATTCTTCCCGCAGAGATGACACACTGGTTCCCTGAGCTGGCGCTCACAGCCCCTTTTCATGCACATACATTTGGGGGAAGCAAGGTTCCATGTGCAAGACTGTTTGTGCAACCTGAAAGCATTGTGCATTCTGGGGAAGGACATGCCCCACTGAAAGAGCTCTCAGGACCATTTCAAAAAGCGCTTTTCATGGTCCTATGGGACTTGCTGAGCAGGGACCATAAGACAATGGAAAAACACTAGCAATTTCTGTTTGCAAAGCTTAGGCACCTGGTCAGGGAACAGACACAACACCGGACAACCAATCACACCTTGGCTGTGTCTAGTCTGCAGGGTTTTTTCAAAAAAAGTAGCCTTTTTTCAAACAAACTTCACCTGCGTCTAGACTACAGCCGCGTTCTTTTGAAATTAAATCGAAAGAACGCGGCTTTTCTTTCAACGGCAGTATTCCTCATTTCACAAGGAAGAACGCCTTTTTCGATGGAGATCTGTTGAAAAAAAGTGTGTGTGGACGTGGGGAGCCAGTTTTTTCGAAAAAAAAAGGGCCTCCAGGAAGAAGCCCTGGAGGACAGTCCAGGGCATGCCTTGCATCTCTCTGGTTCTTGTCTGCAGCCATCTTTTAGAGGGACAGTCACCCTCACAGCGTTGTGGCAGCAAAGCAGCCAGAGCACACGGCTCTTCCAGTGCAGCTATGTCCCAGCCCCAAGACCCTCCTGGCCCTTCCAGACAGCCTTCTGGGGACCCAACCAGGGGCTCCAAATGCCAGGCACTGGCATGGTCTGGGCCAGAGCTCAAGACCCTTCTTGAGCTCTGGTCAGAGGAGGAGGCCTTACAAGCCCTGAACACCAGGTAGTGAAATGCGGACATTTTTGGCCGCATGGCAGAGGCCCTGGCCAAGAGAGGGCACCACCCCCGCATGCAGGACCAGGTGCGCTCTAAAATGAAAGAGCTGCACCAGGGCTATGTAAAGACCAGGGAGGAGAGCTCCCAATCTGGGGCAGCCCCCCACTACTGCCTTTATTAGTCGGAGCTGGCCCAGATCCTCGGTGGTGGGGAAGCACGCACACCACTGCGTCTCGTCGAGTCTGGCTTGGGGGACCCTGTGGTGGATGCACCAGAGCAGGACCTAGAGCAGTCCAGGGAGTCTGGAGACGGGGAGATGGTGCCGGAGGAGGAGGACAGCGAGGAGACTGTGACCCTCACTCTGGAGCTAGTCACCCAGACCCCAGAGGCCTCCCAGGTGTCATCTGATGCCGGAGACGAAGCAGCAGGTGAGTGCAGTGAGGTCGTGTAACACACAGGGTGGGGGAGGTGGGTGCACAGTGGGTGATGCACAAGGGAAACCTGTAATGCTCACCCTGGACATCATGCAGCTGGCTGTGCATGTGCCAACATGTTCAGTGGTAGAGTGTGACACATGGGGGTGCTCCACGTGGTGGCATAAACCATGTCCGGAACACACCCAGGTGGGTTGTCAGTGCGAGGTCCCATTGGCACTTTGGGACCCCTGTGATGCTCAGGCTGATGCCCAGGTCACACATGGTGTTACCTTCAGAACGTCTGAGTGCCCTGTCTGAAGGAGAGGGCATGCCTTTTTGGACAGCTGTTGCACACATGACTGATTGTGTCTTCCTCTTTTCCTCCACAGCCGGACCAGCCATGTAAGAGGGCTGCAGCACCCCAGCCCCACCTCCATCCCGGGGACATGGGAGCCGCAGACACAGGCATGTCTATGCAGACATCCTGAGGCAGCAAGTGGCGGCCCTGCAGGAGCTCAACCCATCCTGCGAGAGAGGACGGAGGCAGAGGCTCGGTGGCATGATTGGCTGATGGAGGAGCTTGTCCAGCAGCGCACATCCCTGTGGGCCACTCTCAGGGAGGTCTGTGGCTTGGCTTCTCCTGTGCCTAGTCCTGCTCCTCCAGCACACCATGACCCTGCCCCACCAAACCCCCCTTCCACAGCACCATCCCTTTCCCCCCTTGTACCTCCCTCTCCCCCAGCCCCCCCCAGTCCCCAGCCCCCCTCTCCCCCAGGCCCCCCCCAGTCTCTCAGCCCCCTCTCCCCCTGGCCCTCCTCTCCCCCAGGCCTCCCAGACCCAAGTGCACCTACCCTCTCTTGTCCAGCCAACAGTCAATCGCCCCACCCGATCCCGAGGCCATGGTGGACCCCGAACGCGAGGTGCCAGGAGCCTGCGAGCAGGCAAGCACTGTCCAACCTGATCCCCTTCCCCCCTCCAGGTTTCAAGTCCCCTTCCCCCCTCCAGGTTTTAAGCACCCTCACCACCCCAGTTAAACACAATGTTGGGTATTTAAGAAAATGTTTATATTGATGCAGAAAGTATACTTTGAGAAAAAACTATGTACAATAAACAAAAGATTTTATATTTTTACAACATTTCTACATTCTTTCAGTTATTGATATTTATAACAATATAACAGAAGTTATTCTTTTCAGACAAAATCTGATGTTTATTATTTCTACAAACAGGGTCAGGGTGAGGGTTCAGGAGGGAAGGTTGTATTGGGCCAGGGCCAAGCCCCCAGACAGGAGGCCTTCAAGAGAGTCAGTGGCCTCCATTAGAGAATCGCTCCCATAGGGACTCCCGGATGCAAACAGCAGACCGGTGAGCCTGGCGGATGGCAGCTGTCCAGGGCTGGTCAAAGTGCCTCTCCTGACCATCAGCACCTGTACCCCACCCTGGTAGGAAGGCCTCTCCTTTCCTCTCCACCAGGTTATGGAGAACACGGCCACCACCTCAGGGATGTTGCATTCCCCCATTTCTAGCCGTGTGAGCAAGCACCGGAATCTCTCTTTTAAACGTCCGAATGCACATTCCACCTGGTTGCGAGCCTGGTTAAGATGAGCATTAAACTGCTCCTTGCTCGCATCCACGTGGCCGGTGTAGGGCTTCATCAGCCACGGCATCAGGGGGTAGGCGGCATCAGCCACTATGCACACCGGCATGTGCACGTCCCCAACCACAAAGTCATGATGCAGGAAAAATGTTCCTGCCTGCAGCCTCCGGGAGAGGTAGGAGTTCCTGAAGATGCGGGCATCATGTGCCCACCCCGACCGCCCAACACAAATGTCAGTAAACTGGCCACGATGGTCGACCAGGGCCTGGAGGACCATTGAAAAGTAGCCCTTCTTGTTAATGAATTGGGCTGCTCAATGGGGCGGTGCACGGATTGGAATGTGTGTCCCATCGAGTGTTCCTCCACAGTTCGGGAAGCCAAGGGCAGCAAAGCCGGACACGACGCTGTCCAGGTCTGCTAGATGGACGAGCCTGTTCAGCAGCTCAGAATTGATGGCCCTCATCACCTGCAGAAAGAGACAAATAGACAGACAACAAAATTTTAGAAGGAGTGCCTGATAGCTTGGGAGGAGAACCCACCACCCACCTTCCCCCTCAAACACCCCGGGAATCCCCTCCTCAGAACTCTACCCCCCCGCCCCCCGGCAGCTCAGGGTGAGTGGAGGAGCTCCCTCCCACTCTCACTCCACCCCATCCCCCACTCCGCCTTGCCCTTTCCTAACAGTCTCCCTTTTTTACCCCCGCTAACTGTGACTGTCCCCCAACAATGACTTACCTCCATCAGGATGGACCCCACAGTAGACCTGCCCACTCCAAACTGGTGTCCCATGGAGCGGTAGCTGTCGGGGGTGGCCAGGTTCCAGAGGGCAATAGCAACCCTCTTTTCCAGGAGGATGGCGGGCCGCAGGTGGGTGTCCTGCCGTTGCAGAGCGGGGGCGAGCCAGGTATACAGCTCCTGGAAAGTGGCCTTCCGCATCCGGAAGTTGCGGAGCCACTGCTGGTCATCCCACAGCTCCATAATGAGCCAGTCCCACCAGTCGGAGCTGGTGTCAAGCCTCCAAAAATGCCTCTCCATGAAGAAGTTTGGAGGCAAGGGCAGTGGGGCTGCATGAAGGGCGACCTTTCGTACCTCTGGTCTGGGTCCAGATGGGGAAGTAGCCTCATGACTGTGTCATGCAGATGCAGCAAAACTTGCAGTATGATGGCGTGGGGCCATTGCCTGCCCAGGGGCAGCTCTGGCTCCATGGCAAAAAAAAAGGGATCCAAATCAGGAAAACCTCCAAACAAAAAAACCTGCTGTGCTGTCCCAGGAAGCTGGGCACTCCAAACAAGCCCTACAATACCTTGTTTACCTCCTAGAGGGACAGCAAAGGCAGCTGCAGGAGCAGAGCAACGGGTGTTCAGGGGGGGTCCCTTTAACCATGTGTCTCTGCAAAGGGCAGGCAGCAGCACCCGGAAGGAAATGCTGCCCCCATGCCCAGGCAGAAGCAGTTCTGGGTGGCTTTTTCTTTCGAAAGAGCATCCAGCAGTCAGGATGCTCTTTTTCGAAAAAGCGGATCGATTTTCCGATCTGCATAATGTAATCTAGACGCTTTTTTTCGAAAGATGCTTTTTCGAAAGTTTCTTTCAAAAAAGCGTCTTTTGAAAGAGGCGCGCAGTCTAGATGTACCCCTTGTGAATAGCTCAGACCAGATAGCCAGCACAGTGATCTAATTCACAAACTGCACCACGTGGGACAGATTCTGCACTCCTCTGTCCATGTACCACAGCAGGTCTGTGTATAACTCCCCATAGCAGGCACAGCACAGGACTGCTCCATGCTGCCTTACGTTACCCCACATCACAATCCCTCAGATGGGGGTCACGGCTAGGCCAATGGTACTACTAGGATGCCTGCCTGCACAGCTGAGTACCGCTAGCTAGAAGAGCAATCCCAGGGGATGTAACTTACACCATGGATGGTTCTATAGCCCCTCCAGCAACCCAGAATTTGAAGGATGCAGAGGTAGAGGCATCTTTGTCTTCCTCCTTGGCTGCACCTTGTGCTGCATCTCCTATGGGTACAGTATGGAATCAAACAATATTCATCCAATGGTGGAAAACAACGGCCAAAGGTACAGCAGTCACAACCTGCTCTCAGCCCGTTTCCAAACAGAAAATAAAAGGCTACATCCAAAACGCAATTTTGATTTTTTGCAACAAGCAATTCAGCCACCTCAAGTAGTAAGGGTGGTTGTAGCAACTCACAGTACATGCTTAATTCCCTGAGCTGATTAGCTGAACAGCATCTGAACATGCAGACATCACACTAGAACCTGGCTTATTCCACACAGGACACAGCTGAAAAAGAAGGGTATGTCTACACTACAGAGAGGATCGAAGGGTACGTCTACACTACAGAGAAGCTGCCTCTTTCAATCTTTTGGGGTTCGAATTAGCGGGTCTAGTGAAGACAGCTAATTCGAACTGAGAGGGGCACTCCAGTCGATACCGGTAGTCCTGCTTCCACGAGGAGTAATGGAAGTCAAAGGGAGAGTGTTCTCCCTTCAACTTCCTGCACTGTGGACAGCATCAAAAGTCGAGTTAAGGTACTTCGACTTCAGCTACGCAATTAATGTCACTGAAGTTGCGTGTCTTAACTCAGTCTTGTCCCGCAATGTAGACATACCCTTTAAAAAGATCAATACTCTATTCTCGTGGTCACCAACCAGTCGATCGGGATCGACTGGTTGATCTTGGAGCCTCTGACAGGGGATTCTGACTGATTTGGCAAAGTGGCTATCAAGTGCTGGCACTTCAGCTGCTTCCCCAGAGTGCTGTGCATCTCCTGCTCTTTGCCTTGGAGCTATCGCTTCAGGAGCCATAAGCTTTCTGTGCAGGGCAGGAGAGGGTGGGGGTGCTCATGCCAAGGTGCCCCCTCTCCCACTCTGTATCCTATTTCCACAGAGCAGACAGGGGGCACAACAGGACTTGGGATGGAGTTTGCTGGCTGCTTTTGGGAGTGGTGCAGGGCCAGGTCAGGGGTGAGCCTGCCTTAGCCCCACTGCTCCACCACTCAGGTGCCACCTGAGGTAAGCAGGGCCCAGCTGCAGCCCACATCCTGAAACCCTATCCCAGTCATGAACCCCCTCCTGCACCCCAAACCCCTGCCCTATCCCTATCCCTGAGAACCCCTGTATCCAAACACCCTCCCAGAGCCTGCACCTAGAACCCTCTCTGGCACCCCAACTGCCTGCCCCAGGCTCAGCTCAGAGCCCCCCTGCACTCCAGATCCCTTAATCCAAGACCAGAGCCTGTGCCCCAATGCCTGGTGAAAGGGAGGGAAGATGGGGGAGGGAGGATGGAGTGAGCAGGGGGTGGGGCCTTGGAGAAGGGGAAAGGGTGTTTGGGTTTGAGGTACATCTTGGATTGCACTTAAATTCAAAAAAGTGATCTCCTGCTTAAAAAGGTTGGAGACCAGGGCTCTATTGTTATTTGATGCTTCAAATGCAACTAATTAGTTGCTCCCCCTGCTGGTGGAGGGAGTGGTATGCTTGCTGTATTATTAATTATAATACTGTATATTACTAACTTCATGCCCTCAGGTTCATGCCCAGAGCGTGGGCTCAGTCTGGCTGCTATATCTTAGACAAAATATTAATGTATACACCAAACAGGTGGTGATAGGTTTTTCCAACGTCACTAAAGGCTTTTCTTTGCTATTTCTGCCCACTTCATATTAGAACATATCTTCCCATATGGAAACCTCCAGATGCAGCTACACGCCTTACAATGGGGGAAGGGCACAGGCCTTAAATTGTCGAATAGTTATTTTGGAAGAGGCACCATGCATAATGTGTTTTGTTAGCAGTGAGTGATGCAGGAAGATCCTTATTGAGCATGGTGAGACACCAGTATTATATGCTAATACCAGGTCTGTACCCAAAAGTTAAATTGACCCAGCTACTTCACTTAGGGGGGGAGAAAAATCCACACCCAAGAGCAACAAAATTAACTTGATCTAATCCCCAGTGCAGACAGAATTCTTCTGTCAATTCGGAGGGGTAGATTAACTGCACCACTGTAGTGACTCAAATGTGGACAAGCTCTAAGGCTCTATAGTTTGTGGCCCTGGGCTGGATTGTTAAACCCCTAATGCCACAAATTAGATTACACCTGAAAAACTCACTCATATGGTTGGCCACAGTGCATTATTGGAGATGAAGTCTGATTGGAGAGCTCAGCCCAGAGAGGTGATGAGACATGAACCTACTGAACTACAGCTCCCATGAGGCACTGTAGCAGTATTTCCAAATGCAAATATTTTGAAGTTTGGGCTTTTGGGTTTTCCAATAAAATAAAAATTTCCTTCAGAATGGAGGCATGCTTCATGAAACATTTTGTTATGTCAAAACCCCAGTTTTCTGTTGAAAAGTGGATTTGACAGACATTTTTCAAGCAGCCCCTGTGACTTTCTTTCTTCAGTTCCATTCAACATGCTACATAATCCATGCTGCAGGAATCACTGGAAGGCAATCTTCACCAGTTGCATGCCTCTCCATCTTCCGTTACCCCTACCCATGGTGCAGCGTGGAATCTCATGGCAAAGGGGTTTATCTGGGCTCCTTCAGACATGCTTCTTGCAGACAGTAAGGGAAGCAACTTCAATCCCAATTTATTTAGAGTGGAAAGTCTTTGGGGGCACAGAATGTGAGACTTGCAGCTAGAGTGCCATGATTTGCCCCCCTGAAAAATGAGCACCAACCATCACCATTCTGATCTACGGGACTCAATTTCAGCTGGTGTAAATGAATGCACAGGGTGAGAGGTAATTGAGAAACAAGCTAGGAGACTTACAGCCTCAAAGGATCCACTTGATTTCAATGGACATCAGGTGCCTAAATACCTGTCTGGATTTGGGCTGGAGGTTTTATGTTCTGCAAAAAGGTAGGAGTGTTTCTGGCATTTTATGAGCACTGTCTGACAATAACACTGAGGACAGAACTATCTTAGGAGTCTGATGAGAATGCATGCTTGGTTCAAAGGTTCTGTTGGCATCTATAGATAAACCCCTCCACCTGCATGGTTACCTTTTGGTATAACACATTTGCTTTCCCACAAGTACCCTTCATAGCCAATGGACACACACATCTTCCATACAGACCATACATCTCGGCACTGCACACATACTGTCTTAAAGATACAGGAACAAGCTCATCCTCAGTGCAATTCATTGATATCAATGGCCTTATACCAAGGATGAATTTGGCCTCGTGCAAATCTTGAGCATATTGAAAGGGACCAATCAAAGAAAGGCCAATTTCATAGCAGTTTAAGTGTGTTATGTAATTTCACCTACTGCCCTCTAATTATTTTTCTAAGGGGGGGTGGTTCCGAATCATTAGCTAGCCAATGGGCTAAGATGTTTTTGGAAGCCAAGGAGGAGAAGAGATCTATGCAGATCAGACCTAGTCCTGTTTTTGAGGGATCAATGTCAATCTGTCTGGAACCAGATTATCCACCTGGGAGCAAAGGATATTTGTTTATAAAGACCAGCATTCTCCCCTCTCCTGGCCAAGGATTTCCCCTTTCGTCCTTGCCTCAGGAGACTTTATAGAGCCATTCAGAAAGGGCTGTGTGGCAGAAATGGAACAAAATGAGCCTTGCATAGGGGAGGGCTTAGCGCTGGCTAATATTCTCTTCACAACTCTTCTTGGATGAGCAAGCTTTTTCAAAAGAGGTGAAAATATTCAAGGACAACTGTTAGAATTTCTGATGCTTCGAAGAAAGAATCAAACACCCTTTCCTTGCATTTTTAGGGAAAGTTTTTGGTTTTCTAAAACTGAATTATTATTTTAAACAAAAACATTTTTACCATTTTTTTCTGTTGTGAGTTAATAAAACAATTTAAATTTTCTGTGACGTTTTTGGACAAAAAAGGCTAAATCTTCAGGCAGCTCTACAAGGGCTAAATTATGTTCTAATGTGCAACTGCACTGAAAGAAATAAAGCTGTATGGTTAGAGTCTGGTCTGTGATTTTGTAAAGTGCCTGGAAGAAGACTGACAGGAGCTTAGGACCTGATGCTGCCAGGCACTGAACACCCCATAAGAGGATCTAGGGCCCCCAGGATATTAATAGCAGGTTAGAACTCTTGGTACAAGGGCTGGGTTGGGACTGGACTGAAGCAGAATGAATGCAAACACCAAAATTCCAAGTCCATTTCAGTACAGGTCATTAAGAGTGTTTCACTCAGTTAAACAACGGTGTTTTGTTTTGAGTTTAGCCTTTTACACTTCATTAAAACAATTTAAAAGGAATTTGGTTTGAAAAAGCCAGTCTGAATTTTAAAAAAATTAGTGTTTCATTCCCAAAGCATTACAACAAACTGTTCCGACATTCCCAAAGTGTGTCACTGGTGGAGGGTTTTGTTCCCAAACCAAACTTCCTCAAAAACCTACCAAGGATTTTGGAAATGTTTGGATTTTGACCAAAGCAACATTTTTCATTGGAAGGCTGTTTTTAGTGAGGAATTCCCAACCAGCACTACTCCAGACCCCTAGGGAGTCCCTCGCTTCATGGCAGAGTGGGGCTTGAACTACTTTTTTGGAGGAGTTGGATAAAGAAGAGAGAGAGAATCTGCTCTGTGTAGTTACAGGCTCCAGTAGCAGCCAAAGCCTCACCAAATGATCCCTGCACATGAAATTAAACACTGCTCAGTTTTATCCTGTCCCTTTAAGATTCCTGAGTTGGCTGGTCTCTCCATGTAGCTCATCATCCCCTGGCAGCAGGGCCTGGCTTCTGTCAGAAGGTAACCCGAGGGCATGATGCTCTGCAGCTTCTCTATTTGGTTATGTCTCATAATTACACGACTGTTCTCACCACGCAGCATTAAGCAGGGTGCGTGAGCAACTGTGCATGGGGAGGGCTGGGCAGAGAGGTTGCTTTTCCTGTTGAGGATGCCTTCTGTTGCTAGATAAACAAACACACAGCACCCAAGCTAGTACTGAAATGGACCGATGCCTTAAATACCAACAAACAGTGGTGGCGCAGGATGGGATGTTTTCCATAAGCCTCCACGGGAGACTGGCTGAGCCCAAGAGACTGGCTGGCCCATGGAGCATCTGTGGTAAGAAACCAAGCCAGGATGGAAACACGTGCAGTTCAGACACAGTGCAGGCAGACAAGAGAGCTGGTTTCTATACTCTGCTTCCGTGTGTAAACTTGTGTGGCCTGCTTCATACAACAGTTTCCCCAGATCTGAAATACCAACATTTTCTAACTGCACAGGGGGTTGAGAGAGGCAGTGACAGGGCAATGCAGGTAGATAGATGCTCAATGGCACAGGATCTTACCTCAGACTGGGAGTTCTTGGTCTTGAAGCTCAGAGGAGAATTGGTTCCTTCCCTAAAGGAATTGGTTCCTTCCATTGTGCATAAAAAACAATGGATGAGGTCATAGAACATAGGTTGGGCGTTATCTTTGAAAACTTGTGGTCATCAGAGGAGGTCCCGGATAATTGGAAAAAGGCCAATGTAGTGCCCATCTTGGGCTATGTCTAGATTGCAGGCTTCTGGAAGAGATCTTCTGAAAAGCTTCTTCTGAAAGAGAGCGTCCACACTGTCAAAGTGAATCGAAAAAGCTATCTGCTTCTTCGAAAGATAGCGTCTACACAGAATGAACGCTATCTCACATGTAAGGTGTAATTACCATGGGTGGAATGGCCACCAGGGCACCTGTGCTTTTTCCTCTTTCCTCTTCTTGCAAAAGAACTCCCTCTTCCCCGTCCACACATGCTTTTTTCCAAAAGAGCTCTTTCGGAAAAAGGCTTCTTCCTTGCAGAAAGATGTTTACCAATGTTGGGAAACCCCTCTGGTCTTTCGTTTTCTTTTGAAAGAACGCAATTGCAGTGTAGAGGTAATTGAATTTTTTTGGAAAAACAATTGTTTTTCCGAAAAAACTCTGTCGTGTAGACATACCCTTTAAAAAAAGGAAGAAGGACCAGTCAACCTCACCTCAGTCCCCAGGAAAATTATGGAGGAAATCCTCAAGGAATCCATTTTGAGGCACTTGGATGAAAGGCAAATGATCAGGAATCATCAACATGAATTCACCAAGGGCAAGTCATGCCTGACTAACCTGACTAATCACCTATGACAAGGCAAATGGCTCTGTGGACATGGGAAAGTCAGTGGATATGATATACCTTGATTTTAGCAAAAGCTTTGAAAGTCTTCCACAGTATTCTTGACAGCAAGTTAGGAAAGTATGGATTGGATAAATGGACTGTAAGGTGGCTGGAAAACTGGCTGGATTGTCGGGCTCAACGGGTAGTGATCAATGGCTCCATGTCTGTCTGGCAGTCGGTATCAAGCAGAGTGTCTTATGGGTCAGTGCTGGGGATGGTTTTGTTCAACATCTTTAGTAATGATGTGGATGAGGGGATGGACTGCAGAAAGTTTGCAGATGACACTAAGCTAGGGGGACAGGTAGATACAGTGGAGCATAGGAATAGGGTCCAGAGTGACCTAGATAAATTGAAGGTTTGGGCCAAAAGAAATCTGATGAGGTTCAACAAGGACAAGTGCAGAGTCCTGCACTTGGGATGGAAGAATCCCAAGCATTGTTACAGGATGGGGATCAACTGGCTAAGTAGCAGTTTGACAGAAAAGGACCTAGGGATTACAGTGGATGAGAAGCTGGATGCGAGTCAACAGTGTGCCCTTGTAGCTAAGAAGGCTTTCGGCATATTAGGGTGCATTAGTAGGAGCATTGCCAGCTGATCTAGGAAAGTGATTATTCCCCCTTATTCAGCACTAGTGAGGCCACTTGTGAAGTACTGCGTCCAGTTCTGGGCCTCCCATTACAGAAAGGATGTGGATGCATTGGAAAGAGTCCAGCGGAGGACAGCAAAAATGATTAGGGGGCTGGAGCACATGACATAGGAGTAGAGGCTGAGGGACTTGGGCTTGTTTAGTCTATAGAAGAGAAGAGTGAGGGGGGATTTGATAGCAGCCTTTAACTACCTGAAGGGGGGGTCCAAAGAGGATGGAGAGAGGCTGTTCACTGTAGTGACTGATGGCAGAACAAGGAGCAATGGTCTCAGGTTGCAGTGGGGTAGGTCTAGGTTGGATATTAGGAAAAACTATTTCACTAGTAGGAGGATAGTAAAGCACTGAAATGGGTTCCTAGTGGTTTTGAAGGGATTTGACAAAGCCCTGAGTGGGATAATTTAGTTGGGGTTGGTCCTTCTTTGGGCAGGGGGCTAGACTCAATGACCTCTGGAGGTCTCTCCCAACCCTGTGATTCTGTGATCTCCCCAGGGTTTCCGATGTTGCCTTGAGCAAGTTACTTTACTTGTCCATGTCACAGTTTCCCCATCTCTAAGATGGGGGTAATAACCCTTCCCTCACTCACAGGAATGTTGCTGAGGTGATAAATCTAATGTGCTCACAGATACCAGAGAAAAGAAGCCTGTACATTCATTCTCTTCATGGATCACTGGTATGGTTCCTAATGACAAAGGTGTGGGGCCACCAATAAAGGTGCATAGTGTTAATTAACAGCAGCTCATTACAATATGGGGTGCACTCTGCAGAATCTGTGAAATGGGGTACACTGAATACAGCATCATGGATTGAGACTCAGGAGACCTGAGTGCTAGTCCTGGGTCTGCTGCTGCTTTGCTGGGTAACCCCTTGCTCTGTGCCTCAGTTTCCCCATTTGTAAAACAGGAATAATGATACTGACCTTCTTTATAAAGTGCTTTAAGTTACAAGCATTGTTACAACTGATCAAAAATTATATTTTTGGAAGTTAACAAGTTTGGGAGAGGGCTAAATAAGGAGAATGGTTTTTGTTTGACAAACAAGTTAATCAATCAAACAAACACAGAATAATAAGTGTTGGGGTTGGAAAACTATTTTCAGTAAATGAAATTTTGATAAATTTTTTTATCATGGAAAAAATCAGTTTCCCTCATTTTTGATGATATCCCTGAATTTCAAGGAACATAAAAATTTTCTGCAAAAGTTTTGTTCTGGTCTGTCAGGGAGTCTGCACCCTGCATCGTTTGCCTCCTGTTGCCTGTCCTGGAGATCAGCTCTGCTAGCTTGTGCTCCCCACCCCCTCTGGTGGTGTCTTCTCACATCTTGTCTTGCTCTGCTGTCCCTCTCACTCCTGGGTTTGCAGCTTCACCTGTGGCTTGGTGCAGTGGCCTGGTCACTGAAGACCTCCCTTTTTGGGGAATTCACAGTCCTTCTACATCTGTTGGCTGGCATCTCCAACACCCTTTGCCAGTCTCCAAGTCTGCCTCCTGCACTGGGTTCCATCCCAGGGACTGCACAACAAGCAGTCACAGTCCCTGTACAGTCCTGTATCTTGCTGCTGTTTGCTTCTTCCTACAGTCAGGCTTCCCTGCTCTCTGGGTTTGCCATCCTCCAACTCCCTCCACTCAGGGAGTGACTGCAGCCTTTCCCATTAACAGCAGCCCCCTCAACATGCGTCCATCTTCCCAGGGGACACCTGCCCTTTTTCCACAGCAGCCTACTCCTGCAGAGCAATAGCCAGCTTTGTCTGCAGCCAGCTACCTGGCTTTAGAGAGACTCTGCATGTGCCTGCACTGGTGAGTCTGTTCCTCTAATTGGGGCTTTCTTCTCAGCCTCCATTCTACAAGGTTAATTGGCCCATCTGGCATCCTATAGACCCTTCCACTTTTATGAGGAGTGGACACCTCATCACGCAGTCCAAAAGCCCTTTTTAGCCAAAAGAGCCTTTCAGTGAAAAAAAGTACAGTCAGCTCTACTGTCCACACAGCAAAACCCACTTCCACCATAGGAGCGGGGCTGGCAGGGACTGAACAGGCTTGCTTTGCTTATCCCTTGAGAGGTGCAAGAATAAGGCATGATGCAGGTGGGACTTGAGAGATGCTTGGCTCCTCCTCTCCTTGCTGTACCTGGTTGGTGTCAGGCTGTCATCTATGCACCTTTCTTGGGTGCTAGGTTCACTGCAGCTATTAAAGGGAATGTTGAACAGCGGAGTGGATGCCATATGGGCTATAGATAGGTGCTGCAGACTATGTCAATGGCATAGCTTATTTCAAAATAGCTTATTTCAAAATTGGGAGCATCCACACAGCACTTATTCTGAAATAGAGCACTTTTCCTTCGACTTCCCTTAGGGTATGTCTACACTACAGCACTATAGAATTAACTTATTTCGAATTAGTTAATTTGAAATAAGCTAATTCGAAATAACGCAGCTAGACACAAAATCTAAATTGAAATAGTGTTTTGCTATTTCAAAATAGTGCGTCCACACTGATTGGATGCTGGATCGCATTTAAGGGCAGCTGAAACCAGTTCCAGCAGGGCATCAGGTCAGTAGTTGCTTTGTGTGGCTGCTGTCTGAGGCTATCTGAGGCTCATGCTGAAAGGGCCTCCTGGACAGCTGGTTCTCAGCTTTCCCACTTGCTTGCCTACCTCGCCGAGGGACAGCAAAGCGTTTTCCTCTCCACCTGCTTTGGTCGCTCTCATTTGGGACACCGCAGCACTCGGACCATGGAGCCAGAGCCGCCCCTGGGCACTCTGGTGCTTATGTTGAATGTCTTGCTGCAAGCCTGGCAGCAATTGCTGGAGGCTGCCTGGCACCTTCTGCTGCAGGCCAGCCCCCTGGCCCTCCTCCTGCCCCCCCCGGGGTCCCTGGAGGAGCGGCGCCCGGATGCCAGCGTGCCCCGCCACATCTGGCGTCTGGACACCAGCAGCGACTGGTGGGACTGCATTGTCCTGGAGCGCTGGGGAGACCAACAATGGGCCCAGAACTTCAGGATGAAGAAGGACACCTTCCTGGAGCTTTGTGAGTGGCTTGCCCCTGCTTTGCAGTGACGGGACACACGCATGAGGCCCTCCATTCCCCTCCACAAGCGTGTGGCCATCTCGCCCTCTGGAAGCTCTCCACGCCAGATAGCTACCAATCCGTGGGGAACCAGTTCGGCGTGGGGAGATCCACCGTCGGAGAGGTGCTCTTGCAGGTACGGCACTCACCGGCCACTGGGCCAGGAGGGGGTCTGCAAGGAGGACATGGACTGCCCCAAGGAAAACGGGGGGGAGGTGGTGTAAGTGTCCTCCCCGGGAGTGTTCGGTCTGTGCCAGACTACCCGCGGTGGCCAGGATTGCAGCAGGGGTTGCTCCTGGGAGTGGGGCGCAGGGCAGTGGCGGGGAAAGAACACTCCCAGCCACCCGGGCGCCCCAGTGATCCTTGGTTTTGTGTGTCTCTCTGCAGGTGGTGAAGGCCATCAACAGGGTGCTGCTCTGCGGAGTCGTCTGCCTCACTGACCTGGACGCGGTCATCCAGGGGTTCAGCGCCCTGGGCTTCCCCAGCTGCAGGGGGGCAATTGACGGGACGCACATCCCCGTCTGTGCCCCGGACCACCAGGCCTCCCTATACATTAACCGCAAGGGGTACCTCTCTGTGATCCTGCAGGCCGTGTCTGACCACTGGGGCCAGTTCATGGACATCAGTGTGGGCTGGTCCGGCAAGGCACACGACACGCGGGTGTACCGCAACTCCTCCGTGTGCCAGAGGCTGCACGCCGGGACTTTCTTCCCCGACCACCACATCAGGGTTGGGGATGTGGACATGCCAGTGTGCCTGCTGGGGGATGGGGCCTACCTCCTACAGCCCTGGCTGATGAAGCCCTACACGGGACACCTCAACCCCTCCTGTCAGACCTTCAATGTCAGGCTCAGCAGGGCCCGCATTGTGGTTGAGGGGGCCTTCAGCTGACAGAAAGCCCGATTTAGATGCCTCCTCACCTGCCTCGACCTCTCCCAGCACAATATTCCGCCCGTGGTGGCAGCGTGCTGTGTGCTGCACAATTTATGTGAGAGGAAGGGGGAGGCTTTCCTGCCAGCCTGGATGGCAGAGGCTGACCGCCTGGCTGGCCAGTACGCACAGCCCCACACGGCTGCCAGCCGGGAGGCCCTTCGGGGGGCTGTCTGCATCCAGGAAGCCCTGCGGGAGAGCTACCAGGCGGACGAGGACTGAAGTCCCCCTGGCGTGCCCCACTGGGGCCTTGTGCCTTACATTACACCCCCACCTCCTTCCCCTTTCCCCTCCGTAACCCCCCTTCCTGATTTACAATAAAAACACCTGTGTTGCCACAAAAAACTCTCTTTCTTTCACATAACTGGGGTGGAGAGAGGGGGGGAATGAGGGCGGGAGAGGGGAGGGGGGAAACCTGGGAGGAGGGAGCTGGAAGGGGGAGGCAAGGGGAGGAAGGGGGAGGGGAAGCTCAGGGTTGGGGGTCTTGCCGGCCCTCCTGTCTTGCAGCACTGCAGGTGCGGGGGCCTCGGTGTTCCTGTGGGGAGTGGGTATGGAGGGGGGGCAGGAGGGATGGGGGGGCGGAAGAAGCAGGAGGGGGAGCAGGGATGGGAGGAGGAGCGATAGCTGGGGCGGCCACGGGGGCTGAGCAGCAGGAGGCAGCAATCGGTCCGCCAGGGCCTGCAGGTGCTCGCGGAGGGCACAGCCTTGCTCCCACAGCTCCCGCAAGCTCTCCCACCGCAGCTGCAGATCCTCCTGCACCCACTGCTCCTGGCTGTGGACCTGCCGTCCCTGTAACTGCAGCTGCTGCCACTGGAACTCCTCCTGGTTGCGGGTGCGCCTGCTGGCCCGGGTGCAGGTGGATGGTCCAGGCAGGATGGTGCATCCTGCACTTGCAGGTGCTGCGGCTGCGGTGAAACAAGAGCAGTGGTCAGTTCTCCCTGGGGACACAGTGGGTGAAACCCAGCCCCTCTCTGCAAGGCGAGGTCGGCAGGTCTCCGCACCATCACATCCTGCTATCCCCGGGAGTGTGAGCTGGCCCAGGACTGCACCCCAACTCCTGTGCTGCCTCTAGTGTGGTGTGTAGGGGGAGAGGGGAGATGTGCCCTGCCTCTGTGTAGAGGGGGCATCTGGAGGGAGGGCAGTGTGCAGTGTCTCTCCCCGGGGTCAGGAGCCTGTCATGTGCCTTCACACATAGATGTGTGTGGGGAACAGGCCAGGGCCCCTGCATGGCACCCAGCTGGGGCCACATGTCCTGGATGGCACGGCAGAGGCACAGGTTGCCACCTGCTTCGTGGTCGGCAAAGCCAACGTGCACGGTCCCTGGGCTCCCCCTCGCCCCCCCGCCCCGCATAAGGGGACCGTGATGTCACTCACATGTGGAGGCCTCCCCGGCCTTGGATGAGGTCGCTGACGGGCTCTCTGGTTTGGCTCGGGGCTCCTGGGTACAGGGCACACTCCGTGCAGGCTCCTGACTGCCATCGTCCTCCTCTTCCTCCTCTTCCCCTGTGTCAGGGGCAGGGCCCTCCGCCCTGGGGTCGATGATGACCAGGGGGGTATGGACCATCTGACCCCCCCAGGATGCAGTCCAGGGCCTCGAACTGTGGGCAGGCCTCCGGGTCAGCCCCTGGTTGGGAGGCCCTGGCATAGGCCTGCTGCAATTCTTTGATTTTGCTGTGCACCTGCTCCTGGGTGCGTATGTGGTCTCTGGTGGCCAGGCTGGCAGCCATGCGGCTGTAGACGGCCACATTCCTGCACCTAGTGTGGAGATCGTGGGCATTGGAGGCCTCCCCCCAAACCTCAATGAGGTCCACGATCTCTGCACTGGACCAGGAAGGCACCTGCCTTTTGTGGCCCCTGGCAGGCTCCTGGGAGCCACCAGCCTGGTTCTGGGGAGCGGGGGAGGGCTGGGTGGCAGCAGGTTGCTGGCTCATAGTGTGCCAGGTGCACAGTCTGCTGGCTGTGTACTGGCAGGCTGGCAGCTGGCACAGGCACTGTGGCCAGAGTCTGCCCCTTTAAGGGCTCCGGGGCTGTGGGCGGAGCAGACAAGTTTTCCTGGTTGTGCCCAGAGTGGCCACCAGTCTCCCTGGGAAGGGCTGGAGGCCCCCTAATTCGAAATAAGTGTCTACACAGCACTTATTTTGAATTAGCTATTTCGAATTTGGTGTTATTCCTCGTAGAATGAGGTTTACCAAATTTGAAATAAGGGCTCCACTATTTCAAATTTATTTCGAAATAGCGGTTTGCCTGTGTAGACGCTATTAAAGTTAATTCGAAATAACTGCTGTTATTTCGAATTAACTTTGTAGTGTAGACATACCCTTACTCCTTGTACAATGGGGGTTACAGGAGTCGGAGTAAGAAGTCCTCCAGCTTGACAGTATTTTGACATTATGTTGAAATAACTGCCAGCTGTGTACACACAAGCTAAGTTATTTTGAAATAATGTTGCTGTGTAGACATGCCCTAAGGCTCCTTTATACTGCTCTGAAAGCATAAAAGGGCCGCAAATTGGGTAAAAACTTCTCCACAAGAATCCCCTCTCTCTCCCCCAGACAGAGGGCTTCTCCAGCAAGGGAAGAGCTGGTATAAGTGCTACCAAAAGCTGTGCTCCCATCACACTGAATAGGGGGTATACCCATAGTACCCTGAACTATATTCTCTGCTCCCCAGGAGAAGTGGAGCATAAATTAGAACAGCCCCAATGCTGATCTAATTTAAACAAGGAGTCAGGTCTTAGAACACCCACTTCACCCCCCTGTACAACCCAATTCCATCCTCACGGGAAGGAAGGCATAACTAAGAGCAGGCCCACTTTATTTAACTGGTTTCTCAGTCTGTTTCCTAACTGCTAGTAGACACTCCAACATTGGAAGGGTTCCAGCCGCTTAAATATAGTGAGCATTGCCAGGGGATCTGCCAAGTGGAAAAATTGGGGACATAACAGAGACAGCAGTGCCAATTTGCCACTTGATGGTGTGTACTCACAGAAAGTCTGGTTGTCAGTTCAACATGCATAATTTCCCTTGATCCCGACAGACATTTTCTTCTCTTCCCTTCAGAGCATGTCCAGAAATAGGTCAGAGAAGATGAATTGGTTTTCTGCTAACTTGGCATGATGTTCCCTTGTTTCTTACTTACAGCATAAGAGATTCCTGCAGTGACTCTGGCTAGCTGGAGAGTAGCCATCAGTTTCCCCATGGGCCACCCTTGGCATTTTTCTCTATACTGCCCCCTGCTGGAAATGGAGTGATGCACAGTCCTAGAATACGAAATAACAATAGTGTAACATGGATCATTCTAAAGCACCCAGGGAAACTTCAGAAATTGATATAGGAGCTGCGTTGCTCTCTAGTGAAATGCACACACTCGTGGGGGGGGGGGGAGGCAGCAGCTGATTAACAGTACAAAGTAACATTACATGGCAAATCAGAACAGGAAATAAGGAAGGGTGTTGCAGCTCACTGAAACAGTAGGGAAAGTTCAGGAAAGCAGAATGCAATGCCCTGCAATTGAATCCTGGGAACACACACACTCTCTTGTACAAAATACCAGGGTTATTTGTTGATGGCTACAAGGGATAAGAGGCTCACACCTACACCAGCTGCACAGAGCCTCTTGGCACCACATGGCACCACTACTTTAGTAGAAAATGACTTAAAAACACTCCACCTACTAAATCACCAGCACCACACTAGGCTCCTGGTAGCTCCTCTCTGAGCATTGACCCAGTGCTGTTAGCCTGGGGTAGCCAAGGGGATTCAAGCACAAGGTGGCATTGGTTATAAGGATAGCTGTGAGCTTTCCAAGACTCCTACATTGCTACCTACCATGACTGTTTTAGGGATTCCCTACAGCCATTGTGGCTACATCCTTCCCCAACACACGACTTCCCCAATCAGGGTTTAAAACAAACCTATTACCTTTAAAGGTAAAGTGGATTTTACTTCCCGTGGTCTTTAGGTGTTCAAAAAGAAAGGGCATTATGGAAAGGAAGAGAGAAAGAGGAGGAGACAAAGAGCCACACCACTACTGGCTGATCAAGGAATAGAGGGTTATGAGTCTACTGCCTATGAGCTACAGAATATGGTTCTTTAGCTCAGGTGGTGGAAGCTCATGCTTTTGGATTGTGGGTTCAGTCCCTCCTGTAGATGGCCCATCCCAGGGCATCATGTACCAGAAGGGAGGAAAGAGGAAACAAAGCAAGACCTGTGGAGGGAGAAAATGTATGGTGAAAACCCACTCATGGGAAGGACAGAGGAGAGAGTGCTTGGGATGAGAATGGCAGGAGGAACAGGTAATAAGAAAGACGGAAAGGGGACAATTCTGGTCACAAAGAATGTGATGAGGAACAGGAGTGGCCCTAGACAAGCTGCCGGCAACTGGCGCCCTAGGTGAAACGCGCGATTGGCGCGCGATCGGTGCCCCTGCCTCTAAAGCCCTCAACGGCCATTTATCTTGGTGCCCTGGGTGACCGCCTTGTTTGCCTGTATTGACGGGCTGCCACTGATGAGGAATACGTGGTACCGAGTAAACCTGTTTGGAAAGGAGCACAGAAGATTGCACCCAGTGCTGATTTCCTCTAAAGAAATGATGAAAAATACCTTGAAAATCAGTTCAAGTCCCCAAAATCTACTATTTGGAGTTGCAAATGTAAACACCGAAGAGCGTAGATTGAAGCTGTGAGGAATGCTATGTAGTAATTATACTGACAGGGCAGGGCTGCTTCATCCAAGAGTGGCAGAATTCAATTTATAAGCATTTTTCCAATTAATGTAAATGTTCACAGGTGGGAAAAGTTAAAGGGGGTTTAAGCCAGCACTGACAATGCACCTGCCAGGGGGTCCCTGTGTGACTAAGAGGCCTGAGACACCCATGGACAAGATGCAGGGGAGTCGGGGCACAGAGGAGCAGAGAATCCCCTAGTGGTGCTCTGAGGAGGAAACCAAACTCCCAGCTGCAGGGGAGGTAACTCCACTGCAGAAAGGCTCCTACCTGTGGATAGCTCCAAATTCCCAGCTCTGAATGGGGCAGTGACCCTGGAGCTATAGAGGGCTCCCTGAACAAAGCTGAATGGCTTGTGCTGCCAAGTCTCTACAGGCAGCCAGTGAGGAAGAGGGCTGTGTTTGCTGACATGTCGATGGATATGTTTTCCCCCAATAGATTTTGGTGTCAGATGAAATCAATGTTTACTGTCAACTAATAACGTAAATCAAACCCTGCTAAGCCTTGGCATAACTTTCTAAAAACCTTTTCATAGGTCAGGTTTTCTAAAGTGCTAAAAGGTTTGGAAAACCTGAGCCCCGAGGAAAGGTTAAACCAACATTGCCACCAATAAGAGTGGGGCATCTTTAGTGTTGAGAAAATCCAAAGGGGGGCCTGAGAGCTGTCTTCAAGTACATGAAGAACTATTCTAAAGAATCGGGGATTAATTGTTCTCCATGTGCACTGAAGGTTGGACAAGAACTAAGGGGTTTATCTGCAGCAACAGAGACTTAGGTTAGATGTTAGGAAAAAGCTTTCTAACTCTAAGGACAGTTAAGCTCTGCAGTAGGTCACCAAGGGTGTGTCTAGACTACAGTGTTTTGTCGACAAAAGTGGACTTTTGTTGACAAAACTATACCTGCGTCTACACTGCCACTGAGTTCTGTCGACATAACGTGGACAGAACTCAGCAATTTTGTCGACGGTGGTAAACCTCATTTTACGAGGAATAACGCCTTTTGTTGACAGAATTCTGTTGACAAAAGGCGTTATTGCATCTACACTGTTCTTTGAGTCTACACTCTCATGTCGACAAAGTGGCTTGCTTTGTCGACAGAACTGGCTGAAGTCTAAATGCTCTTTGTTGACGGAAGCTTTGTCGACAGTATCTGTTCACAAAACTTCTGTCAACAAAAGCCTGTAGTCTAGACGTATCCTATGTGAGGCAGTGGAATTCCATCATTGGCAGGTGTTTCAGAGCAGGTGAGACAAACACCTGTCAGAGATGACCTAGGTTTACTTGGTCCAGCCTCAGTGCAGGGGGTAGGACCTGATAATTTCAGGATTCCTTCTGGCCCACTATGTCTATGATTCTATAACCAATACTATGTAGCAGACAAAGAAGGGAGAGTGTTACCGCATAACAAAGTGGTGAGTAGGGGTCGAGAATAGGGGTCTACTAGCTATATCCCAGACTATGATATAGAGTATTGCTCCCTCAGAACTGCAGCAAGATTCCCAAAGCCAAGAACTGAGAGATGGTGAGTGTTGGCTTTACATGGGTTGGTGGGCATTGGGCCCAGTAGAGTCAAATGAGCATATTATCTAAGGGAGAACTGAACAGGACCTACTCTAGACTTGGGGAATTTGAATTCAATGTAGACATAGCTGTGCAAATCCCTAATGCAGATCTGCTGCAACTGCCTATTACAGAATTGGCACTGGTAGGGCATAATGTGTTAGTGTGATAAGTTGCATGGGTACGGTCTGTTTTCCCCAGAGCAGCCCCTCTGCATGGGGGTTTACACACACAATACAGTTACACTGGTGCAAATCCCCAGTATAGACCGAGCCTGAAAGCTCTGCCCAGATCCAGGTCTTTTAGGGGAGTTCTGGCCTCAGTCTGCCCAGGACTGCCTTATGAAAGCCCCACCTGGGGGTAGATGGCTACCATAGCTGGCTGATTTATCAGCACTTGGACCTGATAAAAGCCAGTCAGAGGGAAACATTATGCTCTTGAGCAGAGGAGCTCCCAGGAGAAGCCTCAGTAGGGAGCCTTGAAGGGGAGATCTCCAGGGAATCCTTCAGAATGGTGACAGATGTCATCTAGACAGAAGGTTGCACTTTGCAGGCATCCAAGAGGACCTGGTCTCAGCCATTCATCCCTCAGATGCTGGGCGGAAGCCTGGCCTGGCAACGCTCACTTGCTGTCCATGAAGAACAGTCACAGTGGATGGACCTCCTCCTGGAAGGATTTGACTTTAGCAGCAAGAGGCCTAATAGGAGGGCAAAAATTGGCATTGAAAGAAGAGCCTGCATAGAGGTGAGCACTGACCTCTGGTGAATGACAGGTGGATTAAGGCCAGTCTGATCATCCAGCTGAGATGTTGGGGGGGAAAGTTTTGTTCAGTGTGGACTTTGCTGTTAATAACAGAGGCCGTGCATAAGGCAGTGCTGCTTTTCAGCATCTCATGGGTTTGCCTGCACTTGATACCCTGGGTGAAAGGGCAGAAATCAAATAAGGGCTCACCAGCAACACCGTGCCATGGGTCCGCTGGCAACCTTCATCTCCTGGTGGCTTCCATGGAAGGCCACCAGTGACTGTTTAGTGGCTCCTGGGAGTTGCTCAGCAGCACTGTGCAAAGAAGGGTCCATGGTTCTTTCTAACATGGAAAACAGAGAGTGGGGGATGCTGTAATTGATTTGGAGCTGGCTGCTATTTAGTGTCATATGCAGGTCACCTGCAGGGTCTGGGAGGTTCCCGTTTGCCAGACTGGTCTCTGCAGTGCTAGTGGGGGCCCTTTCCCCTGGTCTCTCTCTCATTCCAAGGGAGAGCAGGTGATGCCAGCTGCTTGTTGTATCAGTGCCTCTCTTTTCATGCTTATGCCAAGCTGCCAGCCTGGCACACTGCTCTAAGCCAGCACAGGGGAGGGGATACCCCCGCAGGGCCTGGTGCCATCTGCACAGCAAGGTGGGAGAAGCGCGCCTGGCTGCCTGTGCTTCCTGAAGCCACTGAAGTTTTACCAGCCCCCTTCAAGATGGTGCAGGCATCTGCTAAGGCCCCCTCGGCTGCACAGCTGTCGTGCATGCCCCAGAGCAACGGGGAAATCAAAAAGCCAGTTGGACAGGGAGGACAGTCTGGTTATTCAACCCATCTCTTACATGCAGACAGATGCTCCAGAAGGGTCCCACTTGCTGTATTGTGTGCCATTCATTTGTGATGCCTTCAATGGCACCCCCTATGGACCGCCCAAGCTAATGGCCCACTGTCCTTTTGTTTGCTAGTTAACCCATAAGACTATCCCAGTGGATAAATGCAGGGGGCTTTCCCAGGCAGCAGAAGGGTCCCTCTCTCATGCGACATATGAAAGGGTTAGTCCAAATGCACAGCACTCACAAGTCTTTGCAGTTTTAGGTCATGTCAGGGAACTATCTACATGAGGTGCAAGCCATGCATGGATGGAGAGTGATGGTGTGGGAGTCTTGGGATCAGAAGTACATGAAGCTGACGTGTCTGCGGAACACCTTTCAAAACCAGTCCATAGCTGGTCAGAGAAGCTTGAACCAAACCCTACTTGATTGGAATGTGCAGTTCTGGCCAAATCAAAACACTTCCCCACGTTGTGTCCATTGTGGTGGGAAAACAGGTTAAAAGAAGAGCTACAGCATGTTTTGATTTTTCATTTTAAAATGCTTTTTGGTTCTGAATTTTTTGGTCAGTTGGCATTCTGACTGGGAACATGGCTGAGTTTCCCAGTCTTGAGAACCTTCATGAAATGAAACTTCTGTCCTCTGCCCCATTCTAGGTAGGACCAAAATCTGCTGGTGAAACTGAAAAATATTTGTCAAAATCATTGATTATGCTGGGCTGGAGTAGAGCATAAGGAGTCTCTCTATTACCATAGAATCTAAGCAACTCACCATCACTGAAGTATTTATCTTCACTGAGCCACTTTTGTATACTATTAACCCTATTCTAAGCAGGATAGGGGCCTAAATCCCTTCAGAATCAATAAGCATTACGTGCCTAAATTGCTTAGGTGTTTTTGAATAGGACAGTATAAATGATATGCTGCTTTAAGACCTAGTTTTCAAATTAATGAATGAATCAAACTCCAGTGAAATCAGAGGCCAAATTTCAGTCTATGACAGCTACTGTATTCTCAGGCTACACCTACTCTGCATCACTTACAGCTGTGTCGCAGTAGCACTTGTGAGGGAGATGCTGATGTGGGAGAGCTCTCTTGTCAACTTAACATCTCCTGTCTCAGGCTGTGTCTACACTGCAGGGAAAAGTCGGAAAAAGATACTCAAACTGCGAACCCAATTTGCTATCTTTTTCCGGTTCTTTTCTGAAAGCGGCTTTTCCGACATTTGCCCCACCTACATGGGGCCAAATGTCAGGAAAAAAAATCCTCTTTTGAAACATCCCTTCCTCCTCACAGAACGAGGTTTACAGGGATGCCAAAAAAAAAATACGTCTGCTTTTCCAAATTTTTTGGGCGTGGTAGAGCTTATCCCGGAAGAGCTCTGCAGTGTAGACATAGCCTCAGTGAGAGGTATTAGTTATGTCAGCAGGTGCTTAGGTCAGTATAACTTGCATTACTTCGGGATGCAGATTATTCACTTCCTTGAGTGACATAAATTACTTGAAAGTAAACCGGTAGTGTGGATAGGGTCTTACAAAGCCCAAAGGACAATTCAGCTTACAAAGCCCAAAGCATGTGAGATTTGGGAGCAAAGCAGTCACTGGAGAGGGGAGCCAGATGTGGATCAATATTCCGGAGATCAGTCAAATTCAAATTTGCCTTTAGAAGAAGTTGCAAAACTGTCCTCCTTGAGAGAGCCTGTCAAGCATTAGTAACACATACAATACCAACACCCTAGTTTACCCCTACACCTCCATATGCCCCATTCTAATCAGAGTTTTGATCCCCAAAGGGGAAAAATGTCAGCGATTGCATGAAGTCTGCTAGCATCTTCCCTATGGCTATACATGCTATGCAGCGGATGCTCAGGTCACTTGGAGGTGGGTAGGAGAATAGAATCCTAAAGTTGTTAATTTGGGGGAAAGCAGAGACTCAAGCCTAAGGGTACATCTAAACTACATCCCTTTTTCGATAAAGGGATGTAAATTAGATGTATCGAAATTGTAAATGAAGCCGGGATTTGAATTACCCGCGCTTCATTTACGTAATGGTGGCCGCGGCTTTTTTTTGAAAAGCCGCTTTTCAAAAAAAACCTGCAGTCAAGATGGGGATCATTCAACAGAAATGCCCCGTTTCGAAAGATCCTGTAAACCTCATTTGTTGAGGGTTACAGGAGCTTTCGAAACAGGGCATTTCTATCTAATGATCCCTGCTTGACCGCAGTTTTTTTTTTTTTTAAATGGCTTTTCGAAAAAAAGCTGCGGCCGCCATTATGTAAATGAAGTGCGGGAAATTCAAATCCCGGCTTCATTTACAATTTTGATACATCTAATTTACATCCCTTTATCAAAAGGGATGTAGTTTAGATGTACCCTAAGACAGCACCCTAATCATTAGACAATCCTGCCTTTCCTCTAAATAAAGGTCAGATGCTTCTTATTCTTGTTCTTTCTCATCTGCAGGTAAAGGAGGGGAAACCCTATTGTGTCATTCCTTTCTCTCCTTGCCCTGAGGGCATTCATGATGGCCAAGCAGGCTGTGTTGAGATGAACATGCTGATTAGATTTGATTGACCTTAAGTTGAAGGTGAGTCAAGAGTAAGGTTCCTGTTTGGATTCATTGACATCAGAATCTTGTTCGTTCTTTGAGTGAAATTTTGGCTTCACATGGTGGAACTCTCCTGTGATCAACCATTCCAGTAAGATATTGCCTGTATTTAAATCAGAAATGGGCAAGAGGTGCTTTCTGGGCTTGGATCCAAACTGAAACCAAACCCGCTGAAATAAGTGCCCTGAAATCTGACCTGCTACTGCCATGGCAAAAATTGAAGAGGTCACATTCTCAGCTGGCGTAAATCGGCAGTGCCCCAATGAACGCAGTGAGAGCTAGACCTATGGGGATTTGGATTCAGGGCCAGTTTTTGGCTCATCCTCTACAATAAACTCTAAAATAAATGTGGAGAAGGTCTATTGAGATTGAAGGACAACAACTGGGGTACTTCTGGAGTCAGCTAGAAGCTTTGTCTCGAGACAGAGTGAAGTGGAGGAAACTTGTACGTGACCTATGCTCCACTTGGAGTTCAAGGGTTTAGTAGTAATAGTAGATGAGGCTTAGAGAAGGTTTATGCAGCCTTCCTCCTTTTGTGTAATAGATTATGGGAAAGCAGGAGAGAGGGTAGAGGAAAGTCTCATGAAAAGAAAGGGCTGGTATTATACTTCACATACAGAGTGAAATCCTGGCCTCATTAAAGTGAATGGAAAAACTCTGATTGACTTCAAGAGCCAGGATTTCACCCAGGATCCATATGTTCAGAAAGGATCTGAATGGAAATGCTACTTAAGGTCAGATTCAACTCCTGCAGAAGTCCATGAGAAGGTGCCCATTGGCTTTAGTGGGTGTTGGATCGGGGCCCTTAATGAGTACAGCATTCACGGCCCGGTGGGATTCAAATTAGTCCCACATCCCCTCACAATACAGGCACTCTTCTCAACAGTGGAACAGAACCAGATCCAAATCTGTTTTATTTTGCGGCTCAGATGATGAAGAGCAGCTAAGCCCAAAGGCAGATCCTGACAAGGTTGAAGAATTGATTTGCATCATTAGATATTGTGTTCCTATTGCTGTGGGTATGCATGGCACAGCACAGACACATCCCATGGAAAGATGGAATGCTTTGTAATACACATCAGTTTCCAGATATCCCAGGAATGCACAATCTTATTAAAACCTAGCTAGACAGGCAAATGGGCATTTAGGGAACCCAGGTTTCAGAATCAGACACAAATGACATGGCAGAAACCTACATGCAATTGCCCAGAAACAGTAGGCCAAGTTTTCAAACCTAGATATATAAAGTTAGTTATGGAATGGCCTAAATTAGGCATGTGGGTATCTAAATCAGTACTTCAGTTCACAGATTTTAAGACAAAAGAGAACACTGTGATGTAGATTAGGCTAGAGTATTAATTTTCACCCAGTTACCCTGTCCCGAGTCCAGTAATTTGGTTCTGACTAAACCATTTCAATCGTCTTCTTAAAGGTGCTTAGA
The DNA here is from genome assembly GCA_032595735.1 of Pelochelys cantorii. NCBI lineage: Eukaryota > Metazoa > Chordata > Testudines > Trionychidae > Pelochelys > Pelochelys cantorii. The sequence continues at coordinate 10,805,885 of CM064342.1, read as the reverse complement.
ATGTTTAAATATGGATGCATAAATAAATAAGGGAAAAAATCTCCAATGAGAGGGAGCACTGTGTGTGAGAGAGAACGAAATGTCCATAACAGAGAGTACCCATCTCTTTGAGTTTTAAAAGCATAATGGCAGTGTTTCCTAGTGGACAGTGAGTCAGGAAAACTGGTTTACAAATCCATCCACAGGATTTATAACACAATTCATTCCACTCTGTGCTTCTGTTAATCCCTCCTGCACTGTCTTGTGTTGCTTGTGATTTCCTCAGAACAGTGACTGTCTTCACTATGTGTTTTTGCAGTGCCTTGACAATGGGGCCATCTTGGTTGAGGCTTGCAGAGGCTACAGTAACAAGTAAGTTTAGCCAACAGAGAAGAAAAGTGTTGTAAGTTTGGGTCAGGCTTTACATTTTCTGGCTAAGACCTCTCTATTAATATTTACAGATGCTGCCATTCATTCATTGAAGACTCACTGAGAACAGGGTTCACTCTTAAGTTTGCTATCATTGCCCAGCAATTAATTACAGTGAAACCTGGAACATTTGGGATGTGGGGATAAGATGTGCCTGCAAAAAGTCTGGGGGGAAAATTGTAAATGATTCAGGCCCCTGAGGCAGTGAAATGAGGCTGGAAATCTCAAGGGAACAGACTCTGGGAGGAAAATTTTGCTGCCTCCAGGCAGGTTGCAGAAAAACGTGACATCTCAGTGTGTCTATTCCAATATGTGGTATTAAGAAAATTAGAAGCAACAAAAGAGCTACTTGCATTAACTGATCCTCAAAAACAGTTTGTAACTTGTCTTGAATTCTGGATAAAGGGGATTATTATATTTTTATTAATGCAGCACCTAGCTGTTCCATAGACTGGATCCATACAGAGTCTACTAGTAAATAGATAAGGAAGAGAGGGGGGAAAAAGACATAAAGGGACTTGGCAAAGGTCACCTCGTAAGAGAGTGGCAGAGTCACAGAATGGAACCTATGTCTCTGGCTATTATGGCTGATGTACTAGGCCACACTCCAGCCCTAGAGGACAAGTGTTTTTTGTTATATCCACATGGGTTTGCTCATTTCTGTGCATCAAAATACTAGAGTGAAGGGCTCCCTATAAACACCTTAAATTAGATCAGAGGTAGACTGATGATCCAGAACCACTGCAGATCCTATGGACTTCAGTAGGAGTTGATGGAGCTGAACACATCTCACAACTTGGCCCATAAGACATAGAAATAAAGGCTAGTCTGTGGGTTTCCAGACTGTCTGGGGATGAATCTACGGTAGCATAGGATGCCATTATACCATATATTCCAAGACTGGAAGGGACTGCTGTGATCCTCTAATCTGATTGCCTGTGTAACAGGCCAGAGAACTTCCATCACAATTGCTAGAGCAGATCTTCTGGCAAAGCATCCACTCTTGATTTTAAAATGACCGGAGATGGAGAATCTGCCACAACCCACAAGAGATGATCAACAGAGAGGACTACTTGATCGGAGGCCTAGCTTTGTGAATGAGAACCCATTTCTATGGGTTAGGGCTTGACCAACATTAGTAGGAGTTTTGTGCAGCTGGGACTCAGATTAAAAAGTTTCAGAGAACACGTTCTCTCTCCACCCCCCAACTGCCTGCAAGAAGTCAGTTTCGACTGAGACTTGATCCCTCCGCCTATGGTATTATCCTTCCAATTTCTTCCTCAAAAATATCAGTGCCGAGGCTTGCACACCAGAGCGTTCACACCTATAGAACACAGCCTTATCGCCCAGGTTCTGTGCAAGACAAGCCTGTTTCACTCCTCCCTCCCTAAACCTCTTAGACATAATCCTGTCTTTAATGCCTCTTGGAACAGAGCTTTGAGCGACTGTGCAACCTAACTGGCTGACCTCTCTGGCTGCTCTCTGATGCCATTTGGAGAACTCTGACTTGCAGAGATATAACAGAAGCCTGGTAAATCCTCACTGGGAAGCTAAAGCGATTGTCACACTTACAGAAGTTTACTCAGAAAGCAAACTTATAGCAGCTTCCAGTCTTTGGCTAAACTCCAGCAGGCAAATGGGAGAACAGCTGGGTTTTGCAGCTAGGGCCTTCCAGACCTGTGTCACAGTGACGGCTGGACAAGTTCTCACCGCAGCTTTCAGTGCTTATGGTTTCTGCTTTGGAAATGAAGAGCAGTCTTAGGTTTGTGAATCTGGATTTACTACAAAACACTTATGGGAATAATATTAGTGCATGAGCCAGGCTGCTCAGTTACTGAATCTTCCAGCTCCTCTTGGGTTATATGCATGTAAGACTCACAGCAGATTTGGTTCATTACAAGTGGTGTGTGCAGCATCCGACAAACTGGTCCAAAGAGAAATGCCAGTGGCTGAAATTCATGGAGTATGCAGCCAGGAAGGATCAATAGATCATCTAGTTTGACTGCATAGATATCATAGCCCATTAGAGTTCACCAGGATGCCTTTACTTTGAGCCCAAATATTTTAGTTTGACAAAAGCACTTCAGACAGCTAAATCCCTTTTGTTCTTTGTGGTGTAGTTGTAGTCGGTTGACCTCAAGGTGAGCCAACACAAGAGAGAACCCCACCCTTGCTTTTCTAATGCATTTTAGTCCTTAGGAAACTCAGCTGTTTCATGCCACAGGAGAACAGGAAGGAACAAGGTGTCGTGAGGGTCTGAGGGAACAGATTAAGTGGGACAGACCCAGATAGAAGGATCATCACCAGGCAGGATCATCACCATGGTGCAGAGAAAGTTGAACCACCATGTTCTCAGTGTCCCAGACAATATTCCTTTCCAACCCCAGTTCTGATGATCAATGAACAAGACACACCAGCCTGGCATCTAGAAAAAGGATTTTCTGAACCTCCTCAGAGAGCTGGACCAGTCCATCTTCAGCTGCGGCTGGTCTTTGAATACAACTTGGACATAGTGGGAGAACTTATTTCGTTTGAGAGCAAAAATAAATGGTGTTAACCAATGCTGTGTGCTTAGCAATTCTAGTTGGTATGGGGCAGAGTTCCAAAGTCTCTATTCACTTCCATCAATGCCAACCCAGGAGGAGTTCCCTCCCCCTTCCTTGCCAGAGTAGAAAGCAGCAGGAATTTTGGGATTTGGCCTAGAGAAAACTGGAATGAGCAGGGAACTCCTCAATATTTTAAAATCTGTCCCTTCCCCCATCCTATTGCTAGGTCTGTTCTCAAGCTTCATAATCAGCCTAGCTCAGCACCAAACCATTGGACTCTGCCCTCTCCTTCTTGATGATGGGGCGCGGGGGAGGTTAAAAAACTCAGTCTCAGTATAAAGGCAGAGCATGTCCCTGCTCCAGAATTGGTGTGGCTCAGCGCAAAGGGAAGCAACCTGGGACCCAGTGACAGTGGCTCTAATCCTTTCTGAGCCTGCTTGGGAGCATTGTTTCATCTGGGTGTCTATTGGCTCCTTAGACAATCTGGCCTTGAGCTCTGTGAGGTAGGGGCTCGCTCTAGCTCAGTGACTGAACAATGCCTAACACAATGAGGGCCTGAGGGCTCTTATACCAGCAAACCGTCGTACTTTCGGGTTCCATGGTAAAACAATTCAGTGAGTTCACTGATTAATCTTGTGGCTTCAGACTGTGAATCCTCTTGTCCCATGATCAGTTTGTGCTAAACTGAGTACATGATGAGCTTGGTTATAGTTTTGATAAATCTCAGAAACAAAGAGTGAGGTTGGGCCTCAAAGGGTTAATCTACCTTGTTGCACATGGCTCCCAGCCAGCGCTCCTCTTCTCAAGGCCTATTTCTCCATCCAGGGAAATAGCAGCTGAGAGCTATCGAAATCTGAAAGTTCCCAGACAGTACCCTTAATTGGCACCTTTCCATTCTGCTTTAAATTAATCAAACCCAGAATCCCTATATTAATACTGCAGTGGGAATTAAAATCATGCAATGCATTAAGGGTGTAATTTAAAATTAATAACTCATAATTATTTATCATGGCGTATCAGCAGTGCTGTGCATTTCCCCTCCTCACCCACCTTTCATTTCCTTTCGTTTTTCCCTTTTTGCCTTTGGACCATTCTGACTGTCTGCAAGCAATTTCTGTAGACATCAAACCTAAGACATAATACATTTAATTTAATTCTTTTGGGAGGTGGGTGGGGGAGTTTTAATTGTGGTAAATCAGTACTTAAGAAAAGACATCCATTTTAAAAAAAGGACAAATTGAGGTAATTTAATCAGAATGCAGCCCAACCAAGGAAGAGCAATAGGAGCCAGATTCTAGCCACCGGAGGTGCTCATGTAGTCAGGTGTCTTTTGGTGTCAACATTCTCAGAAATGAAAGGTCTGATTCTGCATGTGCCCCTTATGCTCTCATTCCTGAGCCTGATCTTACTACCAGAATAATCAATGGGTGTTTAGACATGGGCCCGGGTGTGTCTACGCTGCACCCTTAGCTCAAAATAAGCTACGGAATTTGAGCTACGCAAATTGTGTAGCTTATTTCAAAATAGTTTATTTTGAAATTTGGCCCTATCTACATAGTGCCAGATTTTGAAATAAAGCACTATTCCGAAATGTCCCTTAATCCTTGTGGAATGAGGTTTACCAGAATGTCAGAATAGCAAGCCTGTTACATTTCAAAATAATGGATTTGTTCAAAAGAGGTGGACTAGCTATTTCGGGATACTTCCAGTATCCCGAAATAGCTCTGTAGTGTAGAAATAGCCAAACAGAATTAGGAACAAGGTCAGACCCATTAGAATCATAGAGTTTAATATCAGAAGGGACCAGCAGATCTGACCTTCTGCCTTCCTGGTATATAACAGGACACGAGCACTTATGCACCAAAGCCTACAACCGAAATGAGACTAAAGTATTACAGGCCACAAGAAACTAAACTAAGGCCAAAGGGTAAAAATAAGTGACTGGAAAGGGGACACTGAGCAGAGACTGTGAGACAGCACCAACGTTCACTCCACATGTGTATTTTTTCCATCCATATGCAGAATCATTTTTAATGTGCACTGAGGTATGTGCGAATGTGCACCACCCATAAAAACACAAAACCTAGCTGTGGGTGCCCTGCTAATCAGCTGGAGACATTTGAACACTGGACAGAATCCAGGATTCCTCAGAGGTATCCAAGGAGTTACTCCTTCTGGGTGGTATTCTCTCTACTCAGAGGCATGACTTAATGAGGGATTGCAAATAGCTCCTATGATCACAGAGAATTGGCCTGTCCTGCTCCTCTTTCAGGCATGATGGCCAGCACCGGCCCTATTTAACAAGAAGGGCTCATGACTTTGTGGGGCCATGGAAGGGGTGTGCAGAAACAAGGAATGTGGGGAGAAGTATGTGTCGCTGGAACTTCAGTAAGCAAATACGGAGGAGCTGCAATCTGGCTCATCCTACATAGATGTGTGCCAGGACCTCCCTGTGGCCACAGAAGGTTAAGAACATTCTGGATGTTAAGAAAATGCCCCTCTCTTCCAACAACTGCCCCTCCCCCACAACTGCCCCTTCCCCCCATTTCTCCTTCATGCTGAAATGCAAATGCCGTCTTTACTTTCTTGCTGTAGGGGGTTAGTCCTGAGTGAGATCTCAGCCATGCCAAGATGAAAACACAGCTATCTTCACTACTGCTATGAACCCATTGCCCTAGTATCTGAGGAACCTCACAACTGGTTAAAACACTCCTCCTCAAAACATCCTGTGACATTGCCATGTTCTGTTAGCCTTACTTTACAGGTGGGGACTTTCCTGTAGTCTCACAAGGGTTGTGCTACAGAGCAGGGACTCACACTCAAGTCTCTTGAGTCTCAAGCTAGTGTCTCCACCACTCATCACCCTTCCTCTCACATGAAACTTTAAATATTATCAGCCAAAGTGAGTTCCTGCGTCAGGTTAAACACATTTCAGTCTTTGCCAGATCAGGGCCTCAGAGAGGACATAGGTTCCAGGGCACTGTCATTAGTGGGGAAGTAGTTAAGTAGGGACATGTCTACTCCTTATTTTGAAATAACAGGGCAAGTGTCCACACTACCAAGCCTGTTATTTTGAAATAATAACTCCTGCTTGCGAAGAGGAATAACACTATTTTGAAAGAGTTATTCCGAGAGTTATTATTTCAAAATAACTTATTTCAAAATAATTTCCCAGTGTAGATATGTGGATGAGGAGACTCAGAGAGGGTACATCTATACTACCAGACAAAGTGGAATTAAGCTACGCAACTTCAGTTACGGTAATTGCGTAGCTGAAGTCGAAGTTGCTTAAGTCGGCTTTTGGCGCTGTCCACACAGCAGGAAGCTGAAGGGAGAACACTCTTCCTTTGACTTCACTTACTCCTTGTGAAAGCAGGGTTACCTGCATCAGCTGGAATACCCCTCTCACTTTGAATTAGCTATCTTAACTAGATCGCTAATTTGAACCCTGGAAGATCGACAGCGGCAGCTTTGATCTGCCTCTGTAGTGTAGGCATACAAAGGGCCTCCCTTGTCATGCCTGGAGTTGGGCCCCTCAAAAACAAAAAATGAAGCTCACTGGTGTAGTGAAGTTGGGATGCTTGTGGTGCTATATCTCTTCTGTGAATGACTGCACGGCCTTCAGGACAACCAACCTGTCACCAAGGCTACATCTACACAGCTTCCCTCTTCCGCAAAAACCTATGCAAATGAAGTACTGACAAGAAAAAAATCACTGAAATTAAGAGAAAGTATTCTTATGAAAAGAAAAATATATTCATGAGCGCAGCCCTGGTGGCAGATCATTGTAATTTGGCTGTGTCATTTTAAAGGAACACTTGTAATAGAAAACTTTTCTCTGTGGATAGCCATCCTACAGCCTGGCTCTTCCACTTGGGATTCTACATGTGTATATTAGCTGAGGCTCACTTTTTCTTAAAAAAAGAAAAAATCTTTTCATTGATTTCCTTCCCTGAATCCCTCCTCCCCCATCCACATCAATAAATACACCAGAGAGCCTAAACATGCCAGTTTTGTTTAGTAACTCCACTCTCAATAGGAGCTCAACCAGATGCAGTGCCAGTTGTTTATGTAAGAGGGAGGCTGTTTTAGGGGAGAAGCATTTAAATTGACTCCAATATTACTAAGGCTGGATATGACGTGCTCAGACTGCCAGCTCTATGTCTTTTGTTTCCCAAGCAAGTAAGAATTTAACAAAGTGACTGATTTTTTTCTGCCAAATGCAACCTCGTCATCAAGGTTTTCACAACAACAAAGACACTGTGAAAAGGGCCTTAGAATGACACATGTTAAGAAATAAGCTTTTTGTACATGGATAACTCCAGCCATTCTGGAAAACAAAAGACCATGCACAGCATTTATAATGAGGTGGGTGTCTTCTGGAAACCTGCACCCCATTATTTTGCTCTCCCACAGTCTTCAGTACTGTGGTTGTCTCCTCTGGTCCAGGTAAGAGACGCACAGTGGCTTTGTGCTAGCTAGTTGAGCCTGTCACACCTTTTTGTACAGGGTCCAAATAAAGTAATTTTGTGATTCTGTAATTATACTGCAACCCCATATCCTGGCAAGGTCCCATCACAATGGATGCAGAAGAGAAATACAAGGGAAATGTCCCATTGTCTTGCAAACAGCTGCTGCAGTGATGGACTCATCCCCCTTTACGAAAAGAGCAAGAGTCAAATCTAAATTAATACCTGCCATGTCTCAGGGGAATTCCTTGCATCAAGGCAACCCCACCATGTACAAAACTACTGAACATGCCCACATGAACAGGTATAGGTAGTCACCAGACTTCCTCAAGTCCTGCACTCCATGGGAAACTAGCATGGATTATCAAGGGAGTCTCCTGGGTTATTAAGTCCGGGTCAGAAATCAGCCTGTCCACTCATGCCTGATCTGCTCCCACCACAGCTTTCAGACCCTAAGAGGGCTGGGATATGAAGTTTGCACATCAAGAGGTGTAGCTAAAGGGGACCCCAAGCATATGTCTAGAGCAGTGGTTTCCTCCCATGGGGACAGATTCTTCCTGTCCTGGGGCTCCTTTATACAGTACCCCAAGAGCATATGGGGCCAGAAATGTTACTCTTAGAAGACCATGGGGGGAAATCCCCCAGTGCAGGCTGTGTCAGTTCATCATAAATGGTCCCCTGCTGTCTGCCCTGCAAGCATCAATCAGTTCAGGGGAAGGATGAGGCCAGAGAAGAGGAGCGGGAATGATGGGGGAGATGTCAGGGAATCTCTGTTGTACACACTACAGTAAAGATTCTGGGCAGCTCTACACCATAGAGAAGTCCAACCACAGTCCCCCGGAGGGCTGCCATAAATCAGAGTCCTTCTGAGGCTGCTCTAATTTAGACTGGGGGTAGCTTCTTCTTCCAGAGCAGACCAGAATCCTCGGTGTGCAGAGGTGCCTCCCAGCCACATTTCCTATCCTCTCCCGATGTGCACTTTTTATGCTGTGGCTGCAGCTCGTGCCATATTGAAACCCCACCAAAGCGGGGAAACCAATAAATGCTCCTAATTCCTGGTGTGTCTGCGCCGACCCCGGCACAAAACGCAGAAAAGGTGCAATTGGAAGTGACAGCAGTTCCCACTTTGGGAAAGCCGGCAGATCAATTACAGCCAGACTTTTCCAAGACAAATTCAAGCTTCTGACCGTCACTGTCAAAGCCCTTCTTCACAACATGCTTCTCTAATTAGCTGCTCTCATTGCACGGATCCTGCTTCCTCCACACGTTCACTGATACCAGCTGTATCACCCATTTACCTGCCCTCTACCCCCAGGTTTTGCACTTTCTTCCCCATCCTCCTCGACTCTTCCACTTGATTTGACAGCCTTTCTCTGCTTCTCTTGTCTGTAAGATGACAGACATTGAGCACTGCATCTCATCAGCTCCCTATTTCAGGGTATGTTCTAGGCATCGATGGGCAGAAATTTTATATGGTGAAACTCGGGTACCCATATTTGAACTTTCAAAAAGGAGGACACCTCCAACAGGGAGTGTATCTGTATCAGTATCTACCAACTCACATTGTATTAATGTGTTATATTCTATATAGCAGTGGTGCACAACCCATGGGTTGCGACCCCCCCAAGAGGGTCATGGATGTCTTCCTGGGGGGGTCGCTGCACTGCCGCCAATGGCCAGGCCCAGCCCTCAGCCACCTGGATCTGAGCCCTGTGCTGCGCCGCCACCAACAGCTGGGTCCAGCTGTGGGGGTCGTGGTGGAAAAAAGATTGAGCACCACTGTTATATAGTATTATATAGTTTAGTATATAACACATTAATACAATGTGAGTTGGTAGATACTGATACAGAGACACTCCCTCTCGGGGGTGTCCTCCTTTTTGAAAGTTCAAATATGGATACCCTAGTGAAAAGTCCGAACACTGGAGAGGGCAAATGGGGGCACCCAGAGCTTCTCGCATCTGGTTAGCAGCCTCACAGCTTTCTGTAATTATCTATAGCTCAAGGATTTGGACGAAGTCAGACACTGACCCCTCCCAGCATAGCACCACCCCTCTCAGCTCTGCCCACAGAGATTAAGAGATTGACACCCTGAAGGCCTCAGCTCGCAGGCAGAAAGAAATCAGACAGGGAAGGGGGGAAGAAGGAGCACAAAGACCCCTGACAAGAGGGAAAGCAGGGGGTGGGGAGGGGTGGGGTGAGGAAAGAGGCAGCTAGAGGATGCAAGGACTTCTGGTGTGTGTACTGAGCTCAGCCTACAGGAGCTAAGGAATGTGTGACATCCCCCCCCGCCACATAATTATTTATTTTTCAATACTGTCTAGTGACCTTTACTGAAATCAGGGCCCCATTTTGCTGTACACAGAGACAGTCCTTGTCTAGGGCTGCCAGGCATCTGGTTTACAAACAGAATTGTGGAACTGGGAACCACAGCTACAGGAGTGGTGCTTGCAGGGGCGGGCAGCGTGCACCACACAGAGCCATCTGGCTGCTCCTCTGCCTAGGGGCCAGACACGCCATCCACTTCCGAGAGCAGCATGGAGCCTGGACAGCAGGGAGTTGCCTGAGGTAAATACTGCCCAGCCAGAGCCCGGAACCTCCTAACCCATCCTGCAACCTAGCTGTCTCCAACCCCCAAACCCCCCTCCTGCATCCCAATCCCCTGCCCCAGCCCTGAGCCTCCTCCCACACCTAATTCCTTCCAGATACAGACCCTACACCCTAACTCCCTGCCCCAGGTTGGAACCCACACCCAACTCCCTCTCAGAGCCCACACCCCTCCTGACCCAAGCTCCCTTCCAGAGCCTGTGCCCTGAATCCTCTCCTGTACCCTAAGCCCTTGCTCCAGCCCTGAGCCCTCTCCCACACTCCAAACCCTTTGGTTCCAGGCCAGAACCCCCTCCTGTGCCCTAAGCCCCTTCATCCCTGGCTCCACCCCCAGATGGAGAGTACACCCCTTCCCACACCCCAACTCCGAGCCCGGAGTCTGCTCACACTCCCCAAAGCCTCAGACCTGGCCCCACTCCAGGCTGTTCACCCCCTAGCTGGAGCCCTAGCTGGAGCCCTCTCTGCCTCCCTCCCACACTCCAGCTTCTGCCCCAGCCCTTCCCTCCCTCTCCCCCCCCCCCCCCACGCACTCTGAATTCCTCATTTCTGGCCCCATCCTGGAGTCCCAACCCACTCCTGCATCTGAACACCCTGCCCCAGCACAGTGAGAGTGTGTGAAGGTGGAGGACAGCAAATGATGGAGAAAGGGGACTGGAGCGAGTGGGGGATGAGGCCTCAAGAGGGGAGGAGAGGCAGGGGGAGAGGCAAGGGTGTTCAGCTTTGTGGAATTAGGAAGCTGGCAACCCTATCCTTACCTCAGAGAGCTTCCAGTCTAAAACACAGGGTTAACACCATGCTCTCACTTTGAGCAGTGCCTTAGACCCCATGCTGTCTCCTTTTAACAACCTTGTATCTACTTGAAAATTATGTCCCATCTCAGGTTTCTCTTCTTCACACTAAACAAGCCCATTTTTTTTCATCTTCTAGATTTTCTAGACCTTTCATCATTTTTTGTTGCTGTTTTCTGGACATTCTCCAATTTGCCCACCTCACTCCTGAAATGGACATAATGTTCCAGTTGAGGCCTAATCAGCATGGAGTTGAGGGGAAGGATGGCTTCTCATGTCTTGCTTACAACACTCCTGTTAATACAGCCCAGAATGATGTTTGCTTCCTCCCCTCCCCACCTACAGTGTCACACTGTTGACTCTGGTCTACTATACTTATGGTCTACTATGACCCCAGATCCCTTGCCACAGTTCTCCTTCCTAGGCAGTAACTTCCCAGTTTGTATTTGCACAATTGATTGTTCCTTCCTAAGTGGAACACTTTGCATTTGTTCTTGTTGAATTTCATCCTACTTACTTTAGGCCATTGCTCCAGTTTGCCCAGGTCATTTTGAATTTTAAGCCCACTCTACAAAGCACTTGCTTGGTATCATCCACACACTTTACAAGCGTATTCTCTATGGGTACGTCTACACTGCGGAGCTATTTTGGGATGTTTCCAGTATCCTGAAATAGCTATTCTGCATCTTGACAGCACGCCCGTTATTCCAAAATAGCTTTTGAAATAACAGGCATGCTATTCCGACATCCCTGTAAACCTCGTTCCACGAGGATTAAGGGACATTTCAGAATATTGGTTTATTTTGAAATTTGGTGCTGTGTAGACAGTGCCAAATTATGAAATAAGCTATTCTGAAATATGCTCGAAATAAGCCATGCAATTTGCGTAGCTCAAATTGCGTAGCTTATTTTGCGCTAAGGGTGCAGTGAAGACACACCCTAAGACAATAGCTAAATCACTGATGAAGATGCTCAACAGGGCCAGATGCAGAACTGATCCTTGTGGGACCCCACTTGTTATGTCCTTCCAGCATGACTGTGAACCATAGATAACTACTCTCTGGGAACATTTTTCAAACCAGCTATGTACCCATGTCAGTGTGACACCATCTAGATTGTATTTCTCTAATTTGATTATGATCAGATCATGTGAGACAGTATCAAAAGCCTTACTAAACTCTAGGTATACCACATCTACTGCTTCTCCCCTGTCCACTAGGCCTGTTACCCTGGCAAGGAAAGCTACAAGGTTCATTTGATGAAATTTGGTCTTGAAAAATCCATGCTGAATGAATGAATGAATCTTTGCTTCAGCTCGGGTCAATGCTTCACTTTACCTGAGCTACCGGGGTGCTTCATGGAAGTAGTTCTGGGTTCCCTATGTGTCCATTCTCTCTTGCAGATCCTGTTCCCCCATCCTGACTACAATTCCCATGATGCAATGCAGTGTGTCACTATGGCTGAGTCAACATGGATGCGGCTCCAGAGTAAAAGCAAAGACACACTGTTGGATCGAATGACCACACCCAAATTTTCAAAGTCATGCATCCTATCCTCAATATCATGAAATTAGCTTAAATCAGAAATTTTTTAAAAAGTTACTTGGTTTTAACTTTGCTTTTGGTTTCTGAACTTTTAGAGCACATTTAGGTCACATGTTCCAAGCTTTTTCCTGCAGCCATGGGGGGCTAGAAACTTCATTTTCAAATTCGAAATAGTGTGATTTCTCACTATTTCACATGACTCCAGAAGCTGGGGTGTTCTCGACAACATCCATTGTCTCAAGAGTCCTGCTATAAATCAGAAAGAGCTTGCACCACTATCACTTCAGTAATGGTTTTATTGACACTACGGCAGGAGTGGGCAACAAAATGACAGCAGTTCTCCAGGGTTAGCCCCTAATGGGCCACTACTGCTGTATTTATCTGTGCCTCTGCAGGTACGGGCAATAGCAGCTCCCACTGGCCAAGATCAGAGATCTGCAGCCAACAGGAACAGCGATCCTCCATACATGTGGAGGCACAGGTAAATACGGTGATGTGGGGACCCACCAGGGGCTAACTCTGGCAGACCAGATCTGGCCCAGGGGCCAATATTTGCCCACCCCTGCTCTACAATATTCTGTGCACGCACACATCCTGCTATAATCAGGGTGAAATGCACAGGTGAAATTTAGGGTGGAAAAAAGGAAGACAAGCTAACTCAAACATTCCCTTCCCTGCTCCATCAATAATGAACAAGGGAGGGAAAAATGACACAGAAAGGCCTCAGGAAGAAGGCCTTCTTTTTGCTACAAGCAGGAGGAAAAAGAATGAGGCCCTGTCTCTTTAAAAATAAATAAATAGATAAAGACTAAAATAAATGCAATAAGCGTATGCAAATGTGTTGAGCTGAACATCACTGTCTGTAAAACAGATGAGGGAGAAAGTGCTTGAAGCTAGAGAGAGGAATGAGGCAGCCAGCGCTGACCCTGGGGTTAATAATTTTTACTTCTCCATCTCATTCCCTCCATAAAAATGGGGGGGGGGAGGGAGAGAGGAGACAGGAATGTGTGTTTGGTTTGGAAGTGGCCACAGCAGCTCTGCTGAAGGTTATTTAACAGTGCTGAAGAGGAGTGGCTGCAAAGCACCTATTGTTTGTTCCACATCTGTCTCTCTGTCAGCACCCCTACCCCTACCTGCAGTGTCAGCTGCAAAGAGACAGAGGACCGGCTCAACCCGCTCACCCTCAGGACCAGGCTGTGCACATAGTCCCAAAGGGCAGAAGTAAGGAGGGTGCAAACAGAACAGGAGGAAGGGATGGAAAAAGGCAAGAAGCCAAGAGCATACCAAGCACCTCATCATGCCATCGGCTTTCTCTGCAGTAGAGAAATGGCCCAGGCCTGCAAAGTGCTGCATTTCCTCAGTCCTTGCTGGTTTCAGTGGGGTGCTCAGCACCTCTGCAGGATTCAGAGCAGCAAGCAACTTTCCTTCTCCACCACCCATCTCCATGGGAGGCAGCCTCCCAGTGTGGGATCTCCAGGCTGGGACACAGGCCCTAACTGGTTGGGTTGACCCAGCTTTGAAGCTGGGACTTGAATCTAAACCAGAATTGGAATTCTTCTATCATCCTCCCCTATAACAAAACCACTGGCTAACCATGGGTATGTCTACACTACAGAGTTTTTTTCAGAAAAACAATTGTTTTTCTGAAAAAACTTGAGTTACGCCCACACGGCAATCACGTTCTTTTGAAAGAAAATCAAAAGAACAGAGGGGTTTTTCTGGCATTGGTAATCCTCATTCTATGAGGAAGAAGCCTTTTTCCAAAAGAGCTCTTTCGGAAAAAGGTGTGTGTGGACGGGAAGAGGGAGTTCTTTTGAAAGAAGAGGAAAGAGGAAAAAGCACAGTTGCCCTGGTGGCCACTCCGTCTATAGTAATCACAGCTTAAATGCAAGATAGCGTCCATTCAGTCTGGATGCTATCTTTTGAAAAAGCAGATGGCTTTTTTGATGCGCTTTGGCAGTGTGGGCGCTCTCTTTCTCTTCTGAAAGAAGCCTGCAGTCTAGACATAGCCCATGGGACCACACAGCAAAGGACTCAGGACCAGGAAAACCTGCCTTCCTTATCTCACCTCTTCTTCAGAGAAGAAGGGAAACAGACCAAGGGCCCAATTCTGTCCTCTGCTATACAGATCTAAGTTCACCGACATCAAATAACTCTACTGCATCTCTCTCCAAGTGCCCATCCCCACAGTATTTGGGTGTGCGTCACAATTCAGGCCATGCTTTATATGAAGGTTTTGTTCATAAAGAGTTTATAATGGAATTAATATGGGACATTATAAGCATGAGTAATATCACTAGAGATGGTTATAAGCAGGGCTTGACGAACAGCGGTAAAAGCCGCTCGCCAGCTCTGCACTGCGCATGCGCAAGACCTGCATTGCACAGGCACGTGCCACAAATGAACGGGGTGCCCGGCTGAAATCTACTCACCACGGGCGAGTAGATTCAATACTTTGTTGAGCCCTGGTTATAAGCATGTCTGTCTGCATGCACATGACCCTTTACTGTAGCATCAGGAGATCTGGGCCCACCTGCCTCACCATCTTGCATGTATTTATTCTCATATCACCCTGTAATTCCAATGCAGAGAAACACCATTATGTCCATTGCACAGACAGACAATGGAGTCACAAAGAAACTTATATAGGATCACTGTTAGAAGCCTGAGCAGAGACTGGAACCCACATCTCTGAAGCCCATGCCCTAACCATTAGGCAATCTTTCCTTTCCCAAATGTAGAAGGTGCTTGAGATGCTTATGAGCTATGGCTGTAAGCAATCCGTTAAAATAATCCTCCCATGATTTATTAAGTATTCGTAACTGGAACCTAAGTGTAAATGCAATCAAAAGCCCAACAGCCCACCAGGAAGAGACCTCCCCCTCTAGCTTCCTCTTCCTTGAAGAAACCTGGCAAGTGGAGAGTGTCATGAAGATGAACTAGTAGGGGAACCGAGCACTTGCTGTCCGTGGGCTACCTGGTTGAAGGGATGCATCTGCAGGGTTTTCCTGTTTGAGTCCTTTCCTGTGTGCTCCCGTGGCTGGCCAGTGGGTTTGGCATGAGGGAGGATGAGAAAGGAATTCCAATTATCTAGATGTAAATATACCACATCAGTGTTTTTAATAGGGAGATTTTAAAAGAAATGGGGGGTTAAATTGTAAGGCAACATTGTTGTAAGCAGACAGCTTTTGTACTCCCCCTCAGAAATAGCTGCACATTGTTGGCAGAGTGAGTGAGAGGTCTCCCTTGGTATTGCCTAGGCAATGAGCAGAGACTGGAAATGCCACAGGAATTCTTGGATAAGAGAAACTTCCTCATGGTTAACCTGACCAACATCACCTATCTATTGCCTTGGAGTGTGATTCTGAGACCAAATGTATAAAAGCAAGTGACCTAAACTGTTGTGTCATGTTGCTGTTCAGTGGCTGCTGTGTTCCACCCCAGAGGGGGCTGCATTTCAGTGGGGGAAGAGGGCAGTGTCTGTAAATCCTTTCCCTACCTCACAGGGATCTTTTAGGTTTAAAACTAACTAGTGCTGCACAGCAATTTGTCATCCTTTTTTCTATAAAAGTGCTAACTATCTCCACTAGCCAAAGTACTATCCAAGTGCTTAATCCCTCTGTGTTGACTCAGCATTGGTGCACCCCCTCCCGGCCACCCATGGCATAGCAGCTCTTGAACAGCCCCTGCTGATAGTCACATTTATCCCATGGTGGTCTGCTCTTGCAAGGTTGCCTCTTAGTTCTACTCCTTCAATGGAAACAGAGTCCAACAAATAATCTGCTGTCTTGTAACCCACACCCCTACTGGCCGTGGTGTACTGTTCCTGCTGGGGTACCACTATGCACTGACACTCCAGTGGTCCCAGGTTTGAGTCTGCCTGTCAGTGTTACACTTCCACCAGGCCACAGACCTTCCATCCTTTTCTCAGAGTTTAAAGTATCCTTGCTCATGAGGTCAGTGGCTTTGTGACATCTGCCTACTAGCTAGTAGGGGAACCCAGGCCCTTCCTCCACACTGGGTTCTGGGATGAGCAACCCAGAGCTGTTCCAGCAAATAATTTACTGCTGCTTGCCTGGATTTCATCCTATCACTAATCTTCGAGCCTTATCCCAGCCCTCTCCTGGGTTTTTTGTGATGCACAGCACCCCCAAGGGCTCCTCCCCAGAGTTGTGGATCCTAGCTTGTGTTAAGGTTCACCATGGGTCTTGCCCCTATTTTTTGCCTCCCTCCCCCCAGCTTTCTCCTCACCCCATAAGAATCCTCCAGCTGCCCACAGATCTCTTCATTCTGCCACATAGGAAGCCATTGCAGAGTTTGTTCTTTCCTCTTTCACTGCAACCACCAGTTCAGTCCAAATGCCCCTTCAGCTTTATCACCATTGCCTCTGACTGCCTCTTAGCCCAGGCCAACTCACCTCTGACCCCAGGCTTCACTGCCTGCACATTTCTTTCTGTCACAAGGGTCTCTGCTTCTGCCTTTAGCCAAAAACAGAAAGCTCACAGATTACTCTCAGCCAGGTTCTCAACCTGGAAAAGTTATTTACTTGTTCTCATGACATAAGAAGTAGGAGGTCACCAAATTAATTAATAGATAGCAGGTTTAAAACAAAAAAAAGGACATTTTTTCTTCATGTAGCACACAGTCAACCTGTGGAACTCCTTGCCAGAAGATGTTCTGAAGAACAGGACTTTAACAGTGTTCAAAAAAGAACTAGATAAATTCATGGCTATTAGCTACGATGAGTAGGAATGGTGTCCCTAGCCTCTGTTTGTCAGAGGCTGGAAATGGATGACAGAAGAGGGATCACATGATGATTCCCTGTTCAGTTCACTCCCTCTGGGGCATCTGGTATTGGCCACTGCTGGAAAACAGGATACTGGGCTAGATGGACCTTTGGTCTGACCCAGCATGGCCATTCTTATGTTTTTATGTTCTCCCTGTCTTCTTTCCATTGCCCCATGCCTCTTTCTTTAGAAAGAACCAGCTATCCCCAGCTGGGTGTAAACATCCATGATGCCTTCCCTTCTTTGCTCTAAAGAATTTCTGAGCCTGTCCTCTATCTCTGAACTCATGGAGAAAGTATCCCCTCCCCCCACCCCTTTGTTGGGGTGGAAGGCAGAGTTGAGAGTCATTCATACTGAGTAAAAACTTAAAAAACAACTAAAAACATACAGAGTAAGTCAGTCAAAATTTGTAATTCCCCTTCTGCAGGAAATTCTGAGATCCCAAAATTTTATTTCATCCAGCATTAGGGCAAAAATGTTAACGTCTCAGGATTTTTTGTCAAACAAAATATACACAAAATGTTTCATTTTGACCTTGTTGAAATGGTTCATATTGACTGGAGCATTTCAACTTGTATATACTATGTCATACATCTAAAAGTCAAAATGATGACGTCAAAACAAAATATTTCAATAATTTTCAGCAAAAAATTTGATGAAATTGATACATTCCTAACAAAAAATTTCATTTAGGGGAATCAACATTTCTCAGTAGAAATCTGTTCCTTTGGGAAATGTATGACCTTCTTTAGTGGTGAATTTGTGCTTATGCTGTAACTGTTTATGCTGTCTGATGTGGTATTTTAGTTGTCTGCCTAATACTTCTACCATCATATTTTTCAAGTTTTGTATCTGTTTGTATATTGCATTCAGACACCTGACAACAGGTGCCCTGTGAATAGATTAGATGAATAAAATTGGGACTTTTCCCAGCTCTGCCTGACTCCTTCACTGTAAGACTCCTCCATATTCTTATGCATTGATTTCCCCAACTGCACAATAAGATGAGGACAAGAGTAACTATTTAAGGGGGGGCAGGTGTTAATAATTGTACGTTCTTAAAGCAGTTAGTGATGTCGAAGACATAGGACTGTGTGTGGGAAAAGTCTGGGAATTCTCCAAATTACCCTTAAAACAAAAACAACAACAACCAAACCTCAGCCATTTTTAAGCTAGAGACAAGCAAACAAAGCTTCTTCAAATGGTCTTCCTATAGGAAGGGTATACTGACTTGTTTTTACTCACTCTTGCATATCTCAAAAATGTCTGAAGACATTTTAATAAAACTTTTACCATCTCCTTTCCCAAAAATCCTCATCTGAGGCAAAGCTCAACAGTGGATATTTCAGCAGCAGAGGAGCATTTTTCAGAACATTATAAATAAAGGGAACAGTAAAGGATAATTTGATTTTGTTGTTAAGGAGATTAGGGTCCAGTGCCCAGCTCTGCCACAGAATGACTGCATAGCTTTGGGCAAGTCACTTAACATCTTTGTGACTTGGTTTCCTATCTGTTCAAACCTCTGTCTGTCATCTTCTTAGGCAGGAAACTTTTTGGGACTGAGACTCAAAGGTGGTTAACACCCATTGGAATCACTAGGAATTAGACTCTGAAACACCTTTGAGGATCTGGGCCTGACATTTCTTCAGTGCCTAGTACTATAGAGCATTACTGTGGTGTTCAGCTTGATGTCCAATTTCAGCTTGATGTCCAATTTCCCTCAGTTTTGATGGGGACTGGGCACCCAAAATCTTAGCCACAGGAGCAACTGTACTGATAAAAGGGGTATCTGTTTATAATGAAAGTCCTAGTGCTACTCCTTGATTATACCAGGTGCTACCAGGGCCGTGTAGGGATAAAGGGCTGGGAACTCCACAAGCACTGGGACATCTGCTGCTCTTTGAAAGAAATTCCCCACACCTCCCTGAGTGATGCCCTTGCCCCACTCCTGCCAGGCACAGCCTGCCAGTCAGGCCCCCAAGGCAGGGTGTCAAATTGATGCAAAACAAGGAGCAGGCCAGAGGCAGAGTGGTGAGCCTCTCTGAGTTGTAGCTGAAAGGCTGTTGTGCTGAAAGGCTGCTAGCAATAGAGCTTGTTATTTCTTCCAAGTGACAAAAGGTTCCCCGCATTGTCCTATTAGTTCCCCTGGGGTTGATTCTTTGCCAAGGCTCCTCTGACCCACAGGTTGCTGCTACCCACATGGTTCAGGTCCCAAGGCAGAGGAGTGAGGGAGCAGAGGGAAGTGTTTTTGCAGAGCATAATGGCTGCCCCCTCTGCCTGCCCTGGGCAGGCGCCAGCAGGAAAGCGGCCAGGGGCAACGTTCCGCCTGCCTCCCTGCCTGCCTGTGCAATTCCGCATACTGCTGTGTGGGGAAATTGCAGGCCATCGCGGAGCCAGCAGCACGGTCTGGGCTGTTCTCTTGGCAGAAGAGGCTGGTTGCAGGCGGCAGGCACCGGAGAAAACCAGCTCGCCTCTTAACCCTTTCACAGCCTTCTGCACTGAAGGGCAAAGGGAGACCTGCCGTTCGCCAGCAGCATCTGAAGTGGCCGCGTGGAGCCCAGGCCAGGAGGAACCTGGAGCAGGGCTGCCAACTGCTGAAAATGATTTTTATGGACAGTAGAGAAAAAAAATTATGACCGACCAATCTTCTGTATGGACCCAGTCTTACGTAATATAAAGACGGCTCAGAAGCACAAAAGCGAACAGCATTCCATGTTTGTATTCATACATCACAATGGTAAAGTTATGATGTTAGTTTAACCTGTTCATTAGCCACATCAGCATCCTTCACGTTCTCCAGGCTGTGACTGCAGCAGCCACAGTGTCAACCATTGCTTTAGTAATGTTTCCAGGTCTATTTTTGACAGGCAATAATCCATTCAATTTAGGATTGGACAGTTTCTCTCTTATATTTAAGTGAGCACCCACTGTGACTTACTGGCAGGGAGGCTGCTATGCCTGGCCTGGTGTACCCCATTCCCCACTACGCCCCCAGCCACAGGGAGCTCAGCCCACCCTCCATTGCTGAAGCCCCTCCACCCCACGGTTGTTCCCCATGTTAGCCAGATTACAGAGAGCCGGGTTATGCCTGTGCTGCGGTCATGTCTTTGCCACCCGTGTAGACAGCCCCCGAGCCACTGGAAACTGAGCTTCTAGTCCAGCCTGGTGTGTGACCTTGGGTATGTCTCAGACCCCTCTGTACCTCAGTTTCCCCATCTGTAAAATGGGGACAAAGCTGGCCTCCTTGGGAAAGCCCTCTGAGTGCTACCAATGGGCGGAGCAAGGGCTGGTGAGGATTAGCCTTGCCTTGGTCACAAGGGCTTGGTACCGTTCCAGCGAGAGGATGTCAGTTACTTGACAGTGCGGTGTGTCTGTGTGAAATTGAGTGAGGTGGTCCAGTGACAGGCGTGTGAGTGGCTGAAAGTCAGTGGGCAGGGAACCAGGTGCCACTGGCAAATGCGGCGTAAGGGGAAGGGGGCTCCCCATGCCTCAGCTCCTAGCACTTGCAGGCGGAGTTCACAAATGACAAAGCTCTTCTCGCTTCCCTGCCAGCCAAGCCATCACTTTACTCGGGGTCCCTAACACGTGCTGTCCCTTGCCTTGGCTGGGCACTGCTCCGGGGCGGGCCCGGCTCTCCTAGCCCAGAATCACAGAAGCGCCCAAAAAGTGGGGTTGGGGGGCACAAGCACCTGGACCCATGATCCCCCACCCTGCTGTTCTTGCCCCAAGGCCCCATCCACACACTGTCCCTCCCCCCCAAAATGCTCCTGGGCTACCTCTTCCTCCCAAAACTCTATCCCCCACTTGCCCTCTCCCCCTGCCATTGCCTGCCCTTACACGCCTCTGGCCCCCCACTCCCTGCTCTGTGCCCCCTGGCCTGCCTGACCATGGGCTGGAGACTGGCAGGTTTTCTACCAGCTGTTGCCAGAGGGTGAGTTGTGGGATCGCAGGGGGTGGGGGGGGGGACCAGAACACAGGCCAGGGGTGCTCATGGCCCCCAGGCATTTGTGTGATGTGGCCCATGTAGCTAACAACTAGCCGACCGTGCTGGGGGCACTGCCTTCTGGGGGCGCCCGGCTAGGGACTGGCAATGCAGGCATACGGCTTCCTCCAGCCCCTCTAGGCCTGGCCTGCATTGGCAGCCATCCCTGCCTATCGCCCGAGGGGTGCTGCCCCCGCTCCTCCTGAGCCAGGCAGCCCCAGCCTCCCCTCCTGCGCTCTAACCCAATCCCCCTCCCGCAGAGCCAGGCACCGGAGGTACAGGATGGGTAACCCTACCTTTGAAGTGGCCGCTCCCGCTGCCTGGCCCTGCCTTGGAGGCTTGATTGCACAGGGAGCACGTGGCCTCCAGCTCCAGGCTCACTGAAACTGGTGGGGCTGTGCACTCCGCTTCCACCCCTCCCGGCACCCCCCAAGCGTGGCACCCAGGGGTAACTGCCCCCTCTGCCCCCCTTCGCTATACCCCTGCTGATCCCCATCCCACATACCAATGTCTTTCCCCTGTCCTCCCTATACTCTCTCACTCCACACCCCATGGAGTCTGATCCTTTCTTCCCTGTACACAAGGGATTTCCCTGCACCCATGGGCTATTCCCTTCTCCTACATGCCCCACATGCTGCAATAATCCCATTTCCCTTCCCTTTAGCCCCCTTTAGTGTGACTTACCTTCCTCTCCCCATGTTCATTCCCTCTTGTGACAGATTAGATCATAGAGATCCCCTTCAGACTGTCACCTGATGGGCTGATCATACCACTGAGGCTGCCTTTCTTTCCACTGGGGCACCCCACCAACCCTCTCCTGCTGATCCAGAAGCTCTAGTTTCCCCCAGTCAAGGCACCGAGTTGGGATAACAGCCCCCATACAGTAACACAGACATTGAGAACAGCTCAGCTCTTGGAGAACTCAGTTATACGGACTTGTCAGCACCCAGGAGCACAACCCTAATGAGATTAAAACCACAAATAAATCTGTCTTACTCTGAATAAAAGTTTCACACAGTGAAAACTCATAAAGTTCACTCCTTTTTCAATGAAAGAGAGATATGCACAGCTGTTGTTCCACCCCAGGTAACAAATATTCACACTGATAATAAACAAAAGTGATTTTATTAAGTATAAAAAGTAGGGTTTAAGTGGTTGCAAGTGGTAGCAGACAGGACAAAGTAAATTGCTAAGATAAAATAAAACACACCAACTAATCCCAATACGCTATGAGAAGCTGTTACAAACCACAGTTTCTTACCCTAGTTCTCATTTCAGGGGATATCTTTTCAGGACAGAGCTGTTCTTTCTGACCTGGATATAGCAGTTCATCTCTACCCCTGTTGTTAGAGCACTTTTCTTTCCAGACGTTTTCATGTATTCTTTCGGATGGGGGACAGTCTGTGAAGCCAGCAGAAGACAATCATTATTTGCTTCCACATCCTTAAACAGAATTTCTCCAGAGCAAGAATCCTTTGTCCCATTCCCTGTACCCCTGTGGAAAAATACCAAATCAAGATGGATTCCAGGAACAGGAGGCATAGTCTGATGTCTTTGTAGGACCATCACAGTTTAGGCTTACCGGAAAAATAAGGCTATTCGCCAATCCTTGTCTTGAGCCATTAATTTCCTTTAAGTCCCAATAATGGCTTTCACTAGAAGACCTAGATTAATAAACAGGTTTATATTTTATATTTCTAACTTCACATACAAGAAAGATCCATTCACACAAATAGAACATACACATTCAGGGGATTACAAGCTTTTGAATGATAGATTACCTGCCCCAATTTTCATAAAGCATTTTTGAGTTCTGAAAATTCATATTTAAAAACACATTACCATAAAAATATGGGGGTGGCATCACACCCTTCCAATATCCTCCCCCTCCTAACTTCCCTCTATTCTTCCGTTCCAACTCTACCCTGTGCCTCCAATTTTTCTGGCCTGAGAACTCACCCTGAGGGACCTGAGCATGCTGCTCCTCCTCCCCTTCCCTCCTCCTCTTCCCCCCTCCCCGACCCCTGCAAGGTGTGTCCAGCTTCAGCTAATATATGCCCCTTCCATATGACATAAAAGTGTCATGTCAGTGAAGCTTGGGGCTTGTGTTGTGGAAAAGCTTCTCCCACCCCCGCCACACACACACGCCAGCTTCAGATGGAGCCAGCAGATCAATACCGAGTGTGCTAAGCTGACACTGAGTCTCATTAGAGGGTTAGTTTTCATCTTCCTGCTCCCTGGCAGCCTTCACATTATCCCATAAAATTTATTTACTATTTCATGAATACATAAGCAGCAGGCAAACGCTGGCTTTTTATATATTTACACTGTATATATTTCACGGGAGAGTTATGTATGTCTCTGAGGCAGAGCAAAGGGAGAGAGCAGGACACGGAAGCAGAAGGAGAGTGCAGCTGTGAGGAAAGAAGGAATGAGAAAGGGAGAGAGAGAGAGAGTGGATGAGGAGATGGATAGATCATGGTGCCAGTGCCCTACTTTCTGTTGCTGTTCAGAAAACTGCACCCATTGAAATGATACCCTGTGGATGGAACTCCCAGGAGGAAAGTTATAAGAAGAAAACAACTGTGTCTGGTAGACATGGAGACATGTTATGATGTGGGACAGAAGGTTATTAGAAGCAAATAAAAAGCTAGGCCTGAATCTGAGCACCACAAAATTCTGACCTGGATTTTGAACCCCGCAGAGATTGAGGATGGCTGCATCCAGGGTTTCAGATTCAAAACATTTAAGGCCAGAAGTGATCCCTGTTTGATCACCCAGTCTGACCTCCTCTGTACCACAAGCCATTGCTTCTCACCAGTTGCTCCTAGACAGGCTGAGCCCACTAATTGGAAGTGGACTAAAGCATTCCAGTGCTCAGGAGACTAACCTGGAAGAGGCTGAGGCTTTTGCAGTGGCAAGGAACTGATTACATGAAAGCCTCCATGCCAAGTGGCAGTGTTTCCTGTAAGCTAAGTGCTTGTACAGTTGCTCAGAAGAGATCCCAGTGTCGCCCAGCTGATTAGCAGCGTGCCCACAGTGTACTCCATTGCAGATGCACATGGTAATAAATCCATGCTATTTACTTAATCCACATTTACCAAAGTGCTGCTCACCACAAGCTGCTAGGAGCTTCATGGCAAGAGTGGGGCTGGATCCCAGCTGGGACTCTCATTAGTTAGATCCTCCTGCTATAACAGCACAAGCCCTACCTCTTGAACTAAGGAAAAACGTCTTAGCAGTTTGTTGTTGATGGCATACAGCAGAATAGCTCCAGCAGAGGGCAGAGATGTGCAAACACACCAGCCAGTTCATTACAGTTCCTGATGGCATTGACCTTGGGATGTGTTGCTGACATAGCCAGAGAACTTGACAGAGGCAGGAAAGGTGCCACTCTTGCTTGGCTCCTTCACTGAGAGGACTCAGAGTGTAATGAGTCAGGCGACAGCCCTTGCCCATGTAGGGTTGTGCTGAGTTAACCCTCTCTTCCCCCTATAAATGCGACCAATATGGGAGACAGAGCAAGTTGGAATGTGGTCTCTGGTCCCTCCACTTTGAGAAGTAAGGGTGTTCTGATGGTTAGTGTGTCAACATGGAGATCTGGGTTCAACGTCTACAGTGCCACGGACTTCCTGGGTAAGGCACTTAGGCCCAGCTGCTCGCAAGTAGTTAAGCACTTGACTGCCATTGAGGCAGGGGGAGTAAAGAACCTAAATACCGAGTAGGAGCTGCACCTTCACCTCTCTGTGCCTGGTTCTTCCCCCATGCAATGGGGATTACAGCCCTCCTCACAGGCATTTTGGGAGGATAAATGCATTAGCGATTGTGAAGGGCTGAGAAACCCTCTAGAAGTATGAAGATAGCTAGAAGTGGCAGCCCTGTATTTCTGGACGCAGCGAATATATTTTACTGGCTTATCCAAGCTGGCCTTGCTGGGTGTAATGGAAAGCTTCAGATGGCTTCCCACCTGGGAACTTTCTGCAGGGAGCTGGAGAATAAGGTGGAATAAAATGCAGCTGACTTTATCTATCCAGTGCAAGAGGTTGAACCAAAGCTACACCCCAGCCTGTCTCTGTTTAGGGGGAAAACTGAGCACCCGTCACATGTGTGCTTCCTTGCCTGGCACAAAGAGTAAACCACACTGAGGGGCCTGATTCTGTTCCCATGCCAGAGGACAGCAGGAGCCTCACCACTCACAACCCAGGAGTTGGCCTGGAAGAGGGCTTGTGAGTTTTTAAAGTGGCCTTTGGCTCCAAACTTCTGCTGATGTTGAAATAAACTAAAGGAAGAAAGAGGCATTGTAACATTAGGGGACAAATACTTCAGGCAAAACTGGCACCCTGCTCTTCCACCCCTTCTCAGGCAAGTCTCCACTATGTCCATGGAAAGTTTTGCCTGCAGAGGACTGTAATACTATGAGGAGTGACCTGTGACTGTGAGTGCCAACCTCAGGGCAGATTGTCAGAAAGCTGCTGGTGTGATCTATAATTAGATTTCACCAAGTCAGTGACAAATGTGAACTCCTGGAGCACTATATCACTCTTCCCATGGCCTCCAGACTTTTAGACTCTCCTGTCTATCTTGCCACCAGATAAACTGAATTCTGTGATAAAAGGTCATTTGAACCAAAAATCACACCACATCAGACTGCTCCCCGTCCCAAGTCACTTTCTCCAGCTCAACGGGCACTCTAGATCTTATGCCAAAGATAACTCTGGCAGACAACTCTATAGTAAACTAACTGAAGGCTACTATTAGCTAGAAATGGAAATAAGAGTCACTGAGAGGTTAAAGCAGGTAAAATATATGTGCAGGTGAGTCACAGTTTGTAATTCCAAAATTATGTCAGAAATGGAATAAACTGACAGTTTCCCAAAAGTACCCAGTTTCCCAAAAGTACCCAGAAATGGAATAAACTGACAGTTTCCCAAAAGTAGCAGTTTGGTATCTGGTACATCTTACCCACACTGTCCAGCAATGCAGGATCCTTTCTAAAATCCATAGTTATACTGTCTTCTCACAGAAAGTAAGCTGACAAGGTCACCACCCAACTGAGCTTTTCCTTTGATGACCAAAAGTGAGGAATACATTTTGAGTCTTTGTTCTCCGAGCATCACACACCATGATCACTTTCTTTGGAATTAGCACTTTTCTCTTAAAGTTCTTCATTTGTATTCCATAAGGCTTCTTTCTCCTTTGATGATTATTTAATTGCAGGAGAAGCCACAATGGAAATGTTTTCTAATGCATTACAATGGGATATAGATAGAATCCAATAGATACAGCAGAATCTCAGAGTTACAAATACAGTAGAATCTCAGCATTACAAATCTGTCAGAAATTGAGGTTGTTCTTAATTCTGAGTAAAATGTTATGGGGATTCTTTCAAAAGTTTACAACTGAATGTTGACTTAATACACCTTTGAAACTTTACTATACTGATTTGAAGCACCTTCATTTAAATGAAACAAGCACAGAAACCATTTCCTTACCTTGTGGAGACTTTTCTTTAATTTTCTCTTTTTTTTAGTAATTTATATTTAACACTATACTTACTGTATTTGCTTTTTTTTTTTTTTGTCTCTATTTCCTGATTGCATAATTTGGTTCCAAATGACAGGTATAGTTAACTGGCCAGTTTGTAACTCTGAGGTTCTACTGTAAGTGATAACAATGCAAATAACATTCATTAAGTTCAAACACCAGTGATGGGC
This sequence comes from Pelochelys cantorii, assembly GCA_032595735.1. Lineage (NCBI taxonomy): Eukaryota > Metazoa > Chordata > Testudines > Trionychidae > Pelochelys > Pelochelys cantorii. The sequence continues at coordinate 10,779,040 of CM064342.1, read as the reverse complement.
CTATACAAGTAACAATCATTTTGATCTTTGCCAATACACAAGAATGAGCGTGGAGCTCTGGCGTTAGTCACAACGATTTCAGAATTCATAGAATCATAGAGCTGGAAGAGACCTCAGGAGGTCTTCAAGTCCAGCCCCCTGCTGAAGGCAGGACCAATCCCAACAATTGTGCCATTTGATATCAGGGTGGAAGAGCAGGACAAGGCAGTGCCACCACATTGGTAATATTGGGTGGCCCTCGTCTTCCACGTAAGCCTGAGTGTACACAGGGGAGCCGAGGCAAGACACATAGAGGCTGAAGCAGGCATGTCATCATCCAGGATCTGGGATCCCTCTTCCCAGCCTGGATCCAGTTGCCTTCCCACCATGGGATCTAAGTAACTCCCTCTCTTATATCTTCATACCCCTAGTAATAACAATCTCCCTCTACCCTTAACTTGATGTGATGTCCTAAATAAGGACTAGCTAAAGACTGATACACTGATGCCATAAATTCCAACATGCCATGTGAATGTCCCAGCTCCTGGAGTCATGTGATTATGTAGGAATCACAATTTTAATTTTAAGAAAGCGTTTCTGCCCCTTGTGGTTGTAGAGGAAAAGCTTGAAAACTTGACCCGAATGCTCAGTAATGGTCCAGAAATCACAAGACCAATAAAATGCATCGCAAATGTGTTTTTTTTAAAACTCCAATAGTTTTCAAGCCCATCTCATTATTTTGGGGGCATAACTTACGATTTTTGGATCACAGAAGCCTGGGGTGGGCAATACTTTTTAAAACTCTTTCTCCGTGCTTCTGTGGTTAACCCCACAAATTACTAAAGCAGGGAGAATGATAATAATCTAGTGCAGTGGTCCTCAACCTTTCAGGGCTGCTGGGTGCCTGGGGATGGGGCCGCTCACGCACTGCGTTTCTGGGGGCAGGGCAGCTCACATGCCCATGCGACACATGACCGAGGGCAGGGCCGCCCATGCACCGCACACCCGGGGGCGGGGCCAGCCCAGATCATTTGGTGGGTGCACATAAATGTCCTGGCAGGCGCCATGGCACGCACAGGCACCGCGTTGGGGACCACTGATCTAGTGTAAGCAGGGGCTGAACTACTGCTTGTTATCAGCCAGCTAAAAGGAGGGAGCTGCTCTGGGGGTGGGTGTGCTCACTCCAATTGTTTAGCTCTGCAAGATAATTAACTATTAACTACTGATATGTAAATACAGCTCATGCCAGGAGGCGGAAGGAATCCGAGGTGTGGTTATGTAAATCCAACTCAGCCAGGCTGATGGAGGATCAGTGTTGGAATGGAATGTGGTGTATTATAAATAATTTGGGGCTGTTGTGGGGGTGACAGATCATGCTACCCCTAAATGTGGGAACTGTAAAACATGACACCAGTGCTTGCAGGAGAAACATCATCCCTGTAAGAGGTCTCCGAGGAACAAGCCTCCCCCCTTCCAGAGTTGAATGAATGGCGTTGGGGGGGGGGAGGGGGAAGAGGACTAAAGGGCTTGGGTCAGCCTGCTTCATGCTTGCCAGGTGTGGGCTGTAAGACTGGCTCAACCTGCCTCTTTCCCCCTTTTGTTTTAAGGACAGACCTGAAGTAGACTCCTTGGCTATGTCTACACTGGCGAGTTCTCACGCAAAAACTCTTCCAGAAGAGAGCGTCTACACTGGCATGTGCTATTGCACAAGAGATGTGCTTTTGCGCAAGAGCATCCATGCCAGTGTAGACGCTCTCTTGCGCAAGAAAGCTCTGATGGCCATTTTAACCAGAGGGTTTTCTTGCGCAAGAAATTCATGTTGCCTGTCTACACTGGCCTCTTCTGGAAGAGCTCTTGCGCAAGAGGGCTTATTCCTGAGTGGGAGTGTCAGAGTTCTCATGCAAGAAGCCCTGATTTTATACATTAGAATGTTAGTTTACTTGCTCAAGAACATGCGGCCAGTGTAGACAGGCAGCAAGTTTTTGTGCAAGAGCGGCCACTTTTGCATAAGATCGTGCCAGTGTCACACAGCCCTTGAGGAGTCTTTTTGCTTGTCCAGTGGAAGCTGGAATCTTTTGCCGGTCTAGGTGATGGCTAAAGAGTTGAAATCACTAAGAGCTGAAATCACTGGTTTGGCTGGGAGCCAGACCCATTGCAGCCAGCGGAGCGGCTGGTGGGAATGACCGGTGGTTGGCCAGTAGGAGCGGCGGCAGGTGACCAGCGGAGCAGCTGGTGGGAACGGCTGGCGGCCGGCCGGCGGAGCGACCGGTGGAGTGGAACAAGACAGCTGTTGGAGCATAGCAGAGTGGCTCGTGGTAAAGGCTGAAGCAGAATCGTACGGAGAGATGGCACCGGAGCGGCCGGTGGAGTGGAACAAGACAGCTGTTGGAGTGTGGCGGAGTGGCTCGTGGTAAAGGCTGCAGCAGAATTGTATGGAGAGGTGGCGCCATTGGCCTCGGACCATGTAAGTGCCCCTATCAACCCCCCTGCTCCCCTTACCACCCAGGTTGGGAGGTAGAACCCTGCAGGTGAACTTTTGAACTCTGGGCGGCACTGACCAGGGACAGAGACTTTTGGGGTGTCAGACTCTGGGAGATTTTGGGCTGCTGGACTCCAGAGACTCTTGGGGTATGTCTACACTAGCCCCCTAGTTCGAACTAGGGTGGCTAATGTAGGCATTCGAACTTGCAAATGAAACCCGGGATTTAAATATCCCAGGCTTCATTTGCATGTTCCCGGGCGGGCGCCATTTTTAAATCCCCTTAGTTCGAACTGACTGCCCGCGGCTACACACGGCAGTCAGAAGTTAATCCGAACTAAATCCTTCGTTCGGATTAACTGTTACACCTCCTTGCAGGAGGAGTAATAGTTAATCCGAACTAAGGATTTAGTTCGGATTAACTTCTGACTGCCTCCTTACAGGAGGAGTAATAGTTAATCCGAACTAAGGATTTAGTTCAGATTAACTTCTGACTGCCGTGTGTAGCCGCGGGCAGTAGTTCGAACTAAGGGGATTTAAAAATGGCGCCCGCCCGGGAACATGCAAATGAAGCCCGGGATATTTAAATCCCGGGCTTCATTTGCAAGTTCGAATGCCTACATTAGCCATCCTAGTTCGAACTAGGGGGCTAGTGTAGACATACCCTTGGAGTGTTGGACTTTGCTCATGGGCTATGAACTCTGTTTGTGGTATTTTCCCAAGTTAATGCCATGTGACTTCTCCCTCTGTTTCATTAAATGTTTCTTTTCTACACTCAGGGGCTGCGTCTAGACTGGCATGATTTTCTGCAAATGCTTTTAATGGAAAAGTTTTTCCATTAAAAGCATTTGCGGAAAAGAGCGTCTAGATTGGCACGGATGCTTTTGCGCAAAAGTGCTTTTGTGCAAAAGCATCCATGGCCAATCTAGACGTGGTTTTGTGCAAAAAAGCCCCGATCACCATTTTCGCCATCGGGGCTTTTTAGCGCAAAACGGTTCTCAGTTGTCTACACTGGCCCTCTTGCGCAAAAGCATTTGTGCAAAAGGGCTTTTTCCCGAGCGGGAGAGTCATTGTATTTGCGCAAGAACACTGACGATCATACATTAGATCGTCAGTGTTCTTGTGCAAATTCAAACGGCCAGTGTAGACAGCTGGCAAGTTTTTGCGCAAAAGCGTTTGCTTTTGCGCAAAAACTTGCCAGTTTAGATGCAGCCAGGCTGTGTCTACACTGGCGCGATCTCGCGCAAAAGCAGCTGCTCTTGCGCAAAAACTTGCTGCCTGTCTACATTGGCCGTGTGTTCTTGCGCAAGAAAACTGACGTTCTAATGTATAAAATCAGGTTTATTGCGTGAGAACTCTGATGCTCCTGCTCAGAAATAAGCCCTCTTGCGCAAGAGCTCTTCCAGAAGAGGCCAGTGTAGACAGGCAACATGAATTTCTTGCGCAAGAAAGCCCTCTGGTTAAAATGGCCATCAGAGCTTTCTTGCACAAGAGAGCATCTACACTGGCATAGATGCTCTTGTGCAAAAGCACATCTCTTGTGCAATAGCACATGCCAGTGTAGACGCTCTCTTCTGGAAGAGTTTTTGCACAAGAACTCTTCCGCAAAAGAGTTTTTGCGTGAAACCGTGCCAGTGTAGACGTTGCCTTAGACTCTGTGCTTGCGAGTGGGGAAGCATGGCCTCTCAGAGGCACCCAGGGTGTGTGAATTTCCCAGGCTACTGGGTGGGGGCTCGAGCTGGTTCTGTGTGAGATGGACCCCTAGATATTGAACTCAGCCCTGGTTGCTGCCAGGCCTACCCGGCAGAAGGGTTACACTAGTTTATTGTTCTCTTTTTTTGTTACTTTATTCAGCTCAGCTGGCGGAAGGAGATTGTTTGTGCAGCCAGGTTCATGTTGTGGTTCCCACCCACTATTGTAGTTGGATTGTAAGCACAGCAGTGAAATAGCTGAATCCAAAGTAATAAACCAGCTTGGTTTCAAATGAGATTTTAAAAAAATAATGGTACATTTCAGTTCCTAGGTGCTGAAAAATCTGGGGATGACAGGGAAAATAAAATATGAAATTCTTTAAAGGCACAGTTAAGTGCAACAGAAATAAGTCTCGTCACAAGATTGCAGGCTGGGAACGTGCTGCTTTTTCTAAAAGCTTGTGTGTCAGGGTTTCAGCCAGACACCTGCTGAGGTCAGGAAGAGATTCGCAATCTCCCTGCAATGAATTCTGAGATTTTTTGGGGGGAAGGGGTGTTTATCTCCGTCTTCAGAAGCATCAGGGATGGCGCTGGCTGGAGATGAAACAACAGATAGGGAGGGCCATGGCTCTGAGTTCTCCCTTTCTCAGGTGTTTGGCTGGCTGGGTCTTGTTCACACATCCAGGGTCTAACTGAGCACCATTTGTGAGCTCCACAAAGAATTTCCCCCCAGGCCAGATTGGCAGAAAGCTTGGGGTTTTTGCTTTCCTCTGAAGCACATGGGTGCAGTTACTTGCCAGGGGACATCTCACATAATCATTTCCCTGCCGTCATAGGGGCCCCAAGCACCGGTTTGCCTCACTCTCTCCTGTTCACTGCCTGTGGCACATAACCATCGAGTCCCCTGTAGGCTGTGATACTTTGGTCTCCTTTTGGTTGCTGGGTTTAGTGCGTGAGTGCTGTGTGGGGCTGGTGGTCAGTCTGTGAAGTATAGGAGGTGGGGGGGGGGGCAGATTCCCTCTGAGTAAAATATGAGGTCAGGGAGGGATGGAGCATGAGTCCAACCCACAATGAGCAGCCTAATTAACCCCTTGGTGAACACTTTACTACATAAATATTGGCCCACATGAGTTGGCAATATGTCATTGCACTGTCAAGCAAAATTATCTGGCCAGCACGCTTTTCTGCACTGTTTTCATCCCCAATTCCACCCACCATTGGACTAATCAGGCAGGTTTTTTGCATCAGATACAGGGGTGGCCTGACTGTGTCACAAGGGAGGTCACACTCAGAGGATTTCAAATCCGATATGTTGGCCTCAGGGTGCCTCCCATGCTGGTTCCCAGAACACCCTCATGAAGCCCTAAACACTAATAGGCAAAATGGCTTGCACAGGCCCTGGGTCTGCAGTCCATCCTTGTTCAGCAGTGTGCCTCGCTTGAGTCCCACAGATTTCAGTGCAACTACAGGTGTGATTAAACTGAGCACACACTTAAGAGCTTTGCTACGCCGGGCCTCCCAGAGTGGCAGGAGGCCTCAACAAGCTTGGAGTCACATATTGCTGGAGCAGCTCTGCACACTCAGCATTCTGGGAGAGGTGCTGGGACTTCCCAGGACATAGAGACACGGGGGAGGCAGATTGATAAGTGGGGTGCACATGCAGGGCTGATGCATAATGGTGAAAACCACTGCTGTGTGGTGGCAACTCGGCTGTGTCTGTTTGAACTGGGCCATATGAATATCATACACTGGTTACAATAGCATAGGTATAAGGTGAGCAGGGATTTAGGTGCTGAAAAAGATTCCCACAGGAGATAAGTAGGAGCCTAAATTATTTAAAACAAAGCTGAACAAAGCACTGGAGACAATGTGGTCCCTGCTTCCACCTACATGGAGTTCGCCTCTTGTGTGATTTAATTTTGAAAAATGTTTCTGTCCTTCGTGGTTGTGAACAAAAACTTCCAGCCCTAGCGCTACAAATGCGGCATTTTGCCTTCCTGAGTCTGCAGAGTGGCTGAAACAAGAGTTCTGAGAAACACAAGCTGCCTTGCTCATTTTAATGGTCACTGTTGACTCTGAAGCATAATGATTACATTTAGGACACTGTCAATGCAAAAATGTGGAGCATACTGAAAATGCAGTGACAACAAAAATTAAATGAAATTTAGTACCGCAATTAATCATCTGAGGGCTAAATCACTGAATGCATTAGTCATTTGCAGGTTTAATTCAACAAAACCCTTCAGTAGTTCAAACGTATGTAAAACTGGTTGCAAAATTTTCACAATAGTGTGACAAAATTGGCACTATCCATGGTGCATAATTTAGGGTTAGCTCACCACAGAGCCTGAATTGTAAGGATCAGTCCTGCACAGAAAGCAAAAAAAAAGGGGAAAAATGCATGGATTCTTCTTTCCATCTCTGACTTAATGCAAAAAAAACCCAAAACAAAACAAAAAACCATGAAGGCTTTCATTTTGACTGTTCACCAACCACTTGTAACTCTGATGCCATTAAATAAGCACATAAAAGCCACTTAGGGTACATAATGCAAAGAGGCAGCAGGGAAAAAGACAAGGTGAATGCTGTGCCGATAGAAAGAGGCACTATAGCTTTTAAAAACTATATATATTTATCCTCATCACTTTTCCCTCTCTTGCCCTTTAGCATCTGTTCTACTCCCCCCACTATTCTTTTCCTGTCTTCTCCTCCCCCGTGCATGTGAATGTTGATCTGCAGCACAGGTAGCACCACAATACCATCTTTTTAAAAGACTGTGTAATAAAACATCCTTTATAGACATTGATAGCTCACCATAAAGCAAAACCAACATATTAACTAAGGGAAAATTATCAAGCAATGCTGGGCAGAACCTAGCCAAATAGCCTGCTGATTATTGCAGGTACTTCCATGACCCCCTTCATCATATCCGAGGCTGCACTATGTGTAAGGAATTTATCCTCATAGTCCCACTGGGAGGTTGGGCAGTGCTACAGTCCTGGTTCAGTGTTTCTCAACCAGTGGTACAAGTACTCTTAAGGGTACTCGAGAGAAGTCTGGGGCGGGGTACGTCAACACAACAGAAATTTGGAGAAAACTGAATTTTTGTTTTAAGTTTTACAGCGCTTTATTATTTTTGTACTTTTTACACCCAAAAATTTCATCGCCTGCCCAGCTACGAATTAGTTGTTTAAACAAATGTGTTGCACTGGCAGAAAAAAAAATTGTGTATTTGAAAACTGTAGATACTGGGGGTACTTATAATTGTTTTTTAAAGAAGTACTTTATAAAAAAAAGGTTGAGAAACACTGGTCTGGTTTATAGATGGGGACCCGCAGTCCAGTCAGGCTAATAAACTTATGCAAGGTCACACAGGAAGTCTGTGGCAGAGAATGCATTGAACTCAGGTCTTCCGAGTATTAGACTAATGCTTCCTTTTCCCCCTCCTTATTGCACCTTGGGCCCACTAAACACAGCCATTCAAGACTCCGATGCTCTGGGCTTATCTTCCTCACCCAATAGAAAGCTAGAAAATACAAATGCATGTAATATACCTCTGACTGTAGACTGACCGTAAGCAAAGCCCAGATCTGAATGCCAACAGCCACAGGTAGATACAAAGTTTATACCTGGCTTTCACCTGCATAACAGACCCAATGAAAATCTCAGCACAGATTCAACTTGAACTTCAGAGGAGCTTGGATCTAAACTCGAGTCGATTCTGCTAGGTGCTGAGCACATTTGGCTGCCACTGACTTTAGGGAGGGTGCTTCGTGGCACTTCAGGATCATGCCAATGGAGGCTGAAGCCCAGCTCTAGCTAGTGCAAGCCAGTGGTGTAACACCAGGGATGAATTTGGCCTTTTCACAATCCCCAGTTTTCATTGCAACATGGCCATGTGGCACTGAAAGCATGATTGCCCCTATTAAGAACATCCCATTCTCTGGTAGGATACTTGCCCCACTCTGCCAGTCACTTGTGCTCTCCAGTATAGTCTGTGCTGCCGACTCTGCTAGCCCCTGTGCCCATCAGCACTGTTCCAGGTACTGGAGCTTTTCACCCATCAGTGCATTTCTTTCAGTCCTTCTCTATCACCACAGGGCATTTTTTGTTTTATGTGAATTGCAGGGAAAGGGGAAGAGATGTCGGATTCACCCTGGGATATGTAGGCCCTAACCAGATCAATCGTGCTGGGAATTTAAAGGCTGCTGAACAAGGAGCAGAGTGTAGGTGCTCTGATATTCCTGAAGAGGTCAATAGAAACACGTCAGGTGTTGCTTTTCCGCCTCTAGAAAAGGCCACTGCAGAAATGGAGCAAACAAGCAATGCTTCCGTTTTAGGATCACCTATCCAGAAACTGAAATCCAAGAGCACCCAAGGGATTAGGGGCAATACACGCACTCCATCAGCTGCCTGGGCCAAGATTCAAACCACTAGCCAACAGGTGACACATTCTATTGCCGATTACCAACCCATGAGCCCCTCAGTCTGTGCTTGTTACCTTGGCCGTGGTTTGGCCTCATTCAGGGAATTCCATTTCTGGCACAGTAATTCTGGGAAGGTATGTCTAGACTTACTGTCACTTTTGAAAGAAGATATGCAAATTCGGCGGTAATTTGCTTATCTTCTTCTGATCATTTTTTTGAAAGAGGGTATTTTTTTTTCGAAAAGCAATCAGTTCTTTCGAAAAAAACCCTTTTTTCAGAAGAAGCTTCTTCCTCAAAAATTGAGGTTTACAGAGTCTTTTGAAAAAAGGGTTTTTTTCGAAAGAACTGCATCTAACCTGCTTGCTTTTTCGAAAAAGCAATCGGAAGAAGATATGCAAATTACTGTCAAATTTGCATATCTTCTTTCGAAAGTGAAAGTAAGTCTAGATGTACCCGGAAGGATGGTGCAAAGAAAACCAGGCTATCTGCAGCAGACGACTGGTAGAGCAGAGTCTGCCCGTTCCCCAGTGTTACCGACTGTCCCCAGCTTCTGTTCTCTGCCTGCCTCTCAGAGCCTCTGGCCTCCCACTGGCAGCCATATGCTCCATATTCCGTCTGGGCAGGTGAGTTGCCCCAAAGTCTACATAGAGCTTTATCATTATTGACTGGGGGGAGGAATAGCTCTGCCCTGGACCTGTGCAGTGCTGGTGCCTACAGCTCTCCTTCTCTTCACAGTTCTGTGCATTTCAGGGATCAGATTCTGATCTCTGCTCCACCAGAACCCATTGACTTCAGATGTGCAGCTGTGGAACTGAGACTGCAGTCCAGTCAGGTAGCAGCTCTGTCCATCCTGCCCTACTAGGCCTAATTGTCCTCTTAACCCTATCCTATCACAAATGTCCCCTGCTAGTTCTCCACACCATTTATCTCCAGCACGAGCAGCCAGTGCTTCTGTCAGTCTACAAACCCATCCATATATCACTGCTGTCTCTCCATGTTCTCTGCGTGTGCCTACCTTGCTCTGTGGTTATCTGTCTTAAACCCATCCAGATCACATCTATCGCAGCTACTATCTACTGCACTAAACTGCCTGTCTCAGCCTACCTGCTTCTTCTGCTATTTACCAGCTATTCTTGTGTTGATCCCTCTTGCAGAATTCAACAGCGACACAACAGCAGCGGAGGTTACTGACTTCAGTGGCTATTTTGCTTCGGTTTAAAAAAATATGAATTCATATTCTAGGACCTAGACAAATTAGGGGATTGGGCAAAAAGAAATCTGATGAGGTTCAAAAGGGAAAAGTGCAGAGGACAAAAACATCCCTACCACTACTACATTCTGGGGACCAAGTGAGAGACAGTTCAGCAGAAAAAGACCTGGGGATTACAGTGGGTGAGAAGCTGGATATGAGTCAACAGGGTGCCCTTGTAGACAAGAAGGCTAATGGCATATTGGGGTGCATTAGGAGGAACATTTCCAGAAGATCGAGTGAAGTGATTATTCCTATTTATTCAACACTGGTGAGGCCACGTCTGGAGTATTGTGTCCAGTTCTGGGGGCCCTATTACAGAAAGCATGTAGACACATTGGAGAGAGTCCAGTGGAAGGTAACAAAAATAGTTAGGGGGCTGGAGCACATGATTTATGAAGAGAGGCTGAGGAAACTGAGCTTATTTAGTCTGCAGAAGAGAAGAGTGAGGGGAGATTTGATAGCAGCCTTTAGTTACCTGAAGGGAGGTTCCAAAGAGGATGGAGAGAGGCTGTGCTCAGTGGTGACAGATGACAGAATGAGGAGCAAAGTTCTCAAGCTACAGTGAGGGAGATCAAAGTTGGATATTAGGAAAAACTATTTCACTAGGAGGGTGGGGAAACACTGGAACGGGTTACCTAGGGAGTTGTTGGAATATCCATCCCTAAACATTTTTAAGTCCTGGCTTAACAAAGCCCTGGATGGGATGATTTAGTTGAGATTGGTCCTGCTTTGAGCTGGGAGTTGGACTCAATGACCTCCAGAGTTCTCTTCCAGCCCTAATTGTCTATGAGTCTATGATTTTATGATATAATGCTTTACAATACAGGAGTAGCTGTGGGCCAAAGTCCAGATCACAGGCCCAGTGTACCAGGTGCGGTACTTACCTATAAAGACAGTCACTTCCACAAAGAGCCCAATAGACAAGAAAGAGAGGGAAATGACTTAGCCAAGGGTCAGTCAGGAAAGCTGGGAATAGAATTTGGATCTCCTGCCTCCCAGCTCAGAGCTCTGCCCATTAGACAGTGCTGCCTCACCACATGCCTCCCTTTGTGATGCTTGTGTAAATCCACAGTAATGTCATTGACTTGATTGGAGTTATTCCCAATCTACTCCAGTATGACCTAGTGCAATCTCCATAAGCATACTCCTGACACAGGCAGACACATGGTCATACCAGCAAACTGGAGGACAATTTGATTTAGGAGCGGAGATGAGGTCGGCCACCTGTCTGACAAATCTGGCTTCTCTCCCTCTCCACACAGCCCTGATGAGGCCAGGTACCCCTGGCAGCATGATGAATGAGGAAGCACTGATACAGCCAGCACTGTCTCTCTACAAACACCGCTCGATACTTCCTAGAGCGCAGCCATTTACACACCGTAATATATAAGGCTATCAAGTCAGAGCAGCAACGGCGCCTGCAAGGCTCCCATTGGCTTCCACTCCCCTCCTTTGCTTCAGACAGAGGAACAGGCATAAATTTGGCAAAACAGCTTCACTAACCTTTGGCTGTCTATTACACTCAGGTTTGCTGGGCCCGTCTGCAAATTCACTGGTGGCTGAGCTTTCATTCTGTTTCATGCCACCTACACCCACCATTGCAGAGCCTGAAGAGGGGAGCGTTGCTCGGAAATGATTTGGACATTAATATTCATGTTTAAGAGAGCATGGCGAGGAGGTTAAAGCAATGGCAAACTTACAGGGCTTACAGAACCACCAGCCCAGACATCATAAGCAAGATCTCCAAGCCTGCTATCTGGTTGTGGCTTTTTTTCTGTGTCACAGGGAACAGCATGGAGTGAAATATCCCTTTGCCATAAGCAAGTTTTCTAATTTATGGCAAAGAACAGTCATTGCTGATATAGATGGCCTGTTCCCTTGACAATTCCCCTTCCCTTCAAATTCTACCTGAACTCCTTTCAATGCAGCCAAATTTTGTTGGCTTGCTCCTCAAAGAGATCTGTGAACCAGATCTGGATTGTGCATGCATTAAATGGCCACCATATAGTGGCCATTTTAAGATTGGCATGGCTCCCAGTGGCAGCCTTCCAGGCATTCAGAGTCCCTCTACCCTGCCCCCACTCCCCAGCTGCTCCTGATCTGTCAGCCCCCTCACCTCCTGTGGTCGGATGTAATGAAAGGGCAGCGGAAGTTGGACTGGGTGGGTAAAGAAGAAGCAGGGGAATTGATGTGGGCAGAAATAGTATCTGGAACTGTTGCTAGTATCCACTGGGTGCAACAACTCTGGGAGAGTGGATCCTTCCCAGTCCTGATATCACTTGTAGCCAACAAGAAGGAACATCTATCTGTTTCTGAAAGACTGAAATTGACCTCAGTCCCCCGAACTCTGTGATTACAGCACAAAGAAGAATTAAAGCTGGATTGAGATAGCAGGGACGTAATTCCTTTAACATGTGCTAAATCCTGCACCATCACATCAAGCTTCCTGCTGCATTACTGCTCACTGGGTCCCTCACTTCAAGTCTGGGCCACCGATTGTTATTATTAAATTATATTTATTTCAGTAGTGCCTAAGGAACAACCAGGATTGGGGCCTCCTTGGCTACGTCTAGACTGGCATGATTTTCCGCAAATGCTTTTAACGGAAAAGTTTTTCCGTTAAAAGCATTTGCGGAAAAAAGCATCTAGATTGGCACAGACGCTTTTGCACAAAAGCACTTTTTGCGGAAAAGCGTCCGTGCCAATCTAGATGCGGTTTTGCGCAAGAAAGCCCCAATCGCCATTTTAGCCATCGGGGCTTTTTTGCGCAAAACACTTTTTAGCTGTATACACTGGCCCTCTTGCGCAAATACATTTTTTGCCCGAACGGGAGTGTCATTGTATTTGCGCAAGAACAATGACGATCATACATGAGATTGTCAGTGTTCTTGCGCAAATTCAAGTGGCCAGTGTAGACAGCTGGCAAGTTGCAGCCTAGATGCAGCCCTTGTGTTAGGTGCAGTACAAACACAGAATTGACAATCTAAGTAGACAAGGCAGCCATAGGGGAGGAGAAGGATTAGGCATGCAAGCAGAGTGAATCACATGATGGCAGCAAACATCATATAAGTGCATGTTGATATCTATGATTTATCTGGGAGAGGATGAGGTAAATAGAAAGAAAACAGGACAGATGAGACGCTGAAGGGTAGAAGAATGACAGGAGGGGAACACAAAGGAGGAAGCAAGGGCAGGAATAGAGTGAGCCAGAGGCGAAAAGCCTTTAAGGGAGACGGTGAGTTGGCGCAAACACACAATCGGTGCAAAGCAGAGAAAGTCCAGTCAAAATTAGCTCAGGGTTTGTCTACACTTGAAAGATGTTTCAGATTAAGGAACAGTATGTATTCAAAGTGCAATAGCTATTCAGGCACAACTACTGGACTGAATAGTTAACTTTCAAGCACAGAGAAGCCTTAGACAACATGATCCTTGTTTCACTGGTGGGAAAGTAAGACAGGGGCAGGTTAAGTGGTTTGTAAAAGGTCACACAGCAAGGTGGAAGCAATGTCACAGGGTGGGATGGCCCTTTAATGGAATTTGCCTTAGCTCCATCTGTGACTAAATAGCCTCATTGCAGGTGATGGGTCTGAGACCAGGAACCAGGTGAGAGCCTGCAAAGTCAGATGGCTTTAGGTGAAAATCCACCAGTCAGCTCACGTTCCTTCAGAAAACCTTGAGTCAGGAGGTGGGGGCCTGGTTTATCTGTTTAATTGACATGGATCCCTTTTGGGTTTGAGTCAACACATCCACCTGTGAAGAAAGTACTTGAAATTCTGCTGCTATGGGCAGCTTTATATACTGCCCTGGCTAATGATTTGTCCCCACCGGTTTACCCAGATCGGGGGTTAAAACTCAGGAGCTTCTGTCTCTCATCTTCTGTGCTCACACAACACCTCCCTTTAGAGAGTCAAACTCAAGCTCTTTGACCATCTCTTCAATGTGCTGAATGTACTGGGACTATGATATCTAGAAGACAGCAGCCTTAAAGCTCCAGGATGAATGGTTAAAGTCGTTGCTCCTCAGGCACATTGGAGTCATCTATTGCAAAGGCAAAGCTGATCTATGCAGAAGACAGCCTTCTTGAGAGGCAGTCTAGGACCATGGAACTAACACCAGAAAGAACCACTACAAACCTCGTCACTAGAGCAGGTCAGAAATCATTCTTAGTGCTTCATGAAAAATGTCAACATTTGTTTTCTGCACTGGAAAAAGTGTGACTTCTCAACCTTCTTTTAGAGTGAGAGAGAGAGAGAGGGACACACACAAACACACACACACACACACAGAAAGAGACCCCCCCCTCGGAGTAACCCAGTGGTAAGGGCATTCATCTGTGAGTCTGTGCTCTGAGTTGGGCAGATCCGGGATTAAGTGCAAGTCTTTCACATCCCAGCTGAGTACGCTAGCACAGGGCTAATGGTTAAAATGGGATGGACAGCTCACATTCTGTCTCATATTTTGTCCTGCACCTGAGGAACCTCCCCAGTCAACATTTTTTTTTGTCAAGATATTCCCATCCAGCTCCACTTACAGCTTCTGTTCCACATGCAAGGTGCGTCTCTTCTACCTGTCTTCATTAATGCAAACAGAATACAAAACTAACAGAAAAATAAACAAACTTTTAGACCATTTCCCCTCCCCAGGAGATAAGGCCTGGAGATGGTCATCAAAGTTCAGACATTTTTTATGAAAAGAGGGACAAATTTCTGAAGAAGCTTTTTGTGAAATAAATGCTCCTGCACTATTTAAAGCACACGTTGCAATTGCTCAGATAGCATGGTGATGGGCATAGTATAGAATAGCCAGTTCAGGACTCTCTACCACCATAGGGCTTTGTTTGGTCCACTTTTCCTATAAGCTGGTTTCATGATAATCTTATCTCTCTTTTAGAAAGGAAGGGGTGGGGAAGAGAATGAGATATGGGGTAGGTGGGTTACGGATTTCCCTTCTCCAGGTGAGCAGGCAGGTAAGCTTTGGGTGCTCATCTAGAAATTATGACACCCAAGTTCAAGACCTGATCAACCTCACACTTCCTGAATAACCTTGGGCTAGTCACTTATGTCCAACTCTTCACTTCCATTGATTGATTTACCTTTGAGACCCATGCTCTAGTCTTTCTGTGTCTTGATTCTCTGTCTGTAAAATGGAGCAAGCAGCACTGCCTTGCTTTACAGAGCTGTCACAAGGGTAAAATCCTTCTAGGGCTGGGAAGCACTCAGACACTCCAGTGATGCAAGCTGTAGCTAAAGAGAGCTGCTGTTTGTAATGATCCAGCAAACATTTGTGTTCAGCCACCTTTTCCTTTCACATCCAAGCCGAGCCTGCTGTTCCCAATAGGGACCCTGCACCTAGGAGTTGAGAGAGCAACATTTTTGAAGATGCAGCTTTTGTAAGTGGCTGATTTTGGAGGTAGCCTCCAGGCCAGCAGAGTAGTGAGAGGATATGTTAATTCTCTTCTGATTACCCATCTCGCCTGCAACATTACTCTGTGAGAGCTGCTACATAGAAAGTATCTTTTATCTCCCTTGAATGACAGCAGTCCCTTTGGGGCTAAGGGATTGTCTGCTTACGCTCCCCTGTGACAGTGGTAAGGCATTTTTCCTTTGGATCCCAAGAGAAATGTGGGAATCAAAAGTGTAGATTGTATTACTCACCGAGCGGGGTGGGGAACCTCTCACAGGCAGCCACAAAAGAAAATCACCATAATGAGCAGTGCACATGGCAATGATTAAAATATTCCGATTAACTTTGGTCCCATTCAGCTGCAGGGCAAGCTGCATGTGATTAACCCGTATTCACTATGGAGGGAAATTGTGTGATTTGGGAGTGGGAAATCAAGGGTCTGTTGTCAAACACTATCCAGGGGAATCTTTACATCTAAGTGTCAAGCAATTTCTCTGGGCAAATTGATCAGTGACTTTTCCTGCTTGTACCATGGGAACAGAATGGCTTTTAGCTCTACCTGCACATGATGACTCTGGGGCAGGTGCCAACCATGTAAGAAATAGGAGATGGCTGAGGGAGGAACCTTGGATCTCTTGGTTCCTATCTCAGTGTTGCACGTGCTGGAGCCTGATGCCTCACCCTGACCAACACTTGCTAATCCACAGTGTCTCCATCCCACTGGCTGGATTAGTAGATCTAATGCATCAGGAAACCAAAGGCCAGTAAGGGAGAATGGGAAAGGTACTAGATGAGAGAGTGGGTTGCGTACTAGTTGGGATGGGTTCCATGCCAACAAAGCATTGGATGGGTACCAGTGGAGCGAATGGGACCATAATGGCTAAGAGTGGGATGGGTACCAACGAAGTGAATAGGTTGGGTTTCTTACTAACAGAGAATGGTGTGGATACCATACTGGCTAAGAAGGATAGTTAGTGGCAGAGAGGGGACATGGGTGTAACTTTTTTGGTCCCTATAACCATGTAAATAAGAGTAAATCTGCAAGCAGGTCATGACTTCATGCACTGGCTTTTCCCCTTTGAAGGATGAACTTGCTTTTACAATACATGGCCGAAAGATTCAACCAGCATCATGTGTGTAGCTATGGATGGACCTGAAACGCTCAGGGTTGGGTTTCAGGTATGCACCTACACAAAAGTTCAGATGCTTCTTTCCCAACACTCTGAATTCATACAGCCTGGAGATCTAGTGACAGTTTCTGGCCAAGTCTTGTTCCAGATAACATGGCAAGTGGGCAACATTTCTGCCTTGGGCAGCTTGAGCTGGGCGGTGCAGAGACTGCATAGAAATGAAAGAAGTTAAATACATGTGAAACCACCAAGTTTTTGCTCAGCCCTGGATGGAAGCTGGGGTAGAGTGAGGACTCATAAGGTTTGTCTATACTACATGCTTTGCCAAAAGAGGAAATGCAAATGAAGCACAGATTAGCATTTTCTCGCTCTTCATTTGCATACTCTCTTTCGGTCCGTTTTTGCACAAGGGGTTTTTGCGCAAAAACGAACAGTGCAGATGTTTCCTTTTTGCGCAAAAAACCCTTTTTGCCCAAGATCCTTATGCACCTCCAGAGAGGTATAAGGGTTTTGTGCAAAAAGGAAACGTATGCACTGTTTATTTTTGTGCAAAAGCCCCTTGTGAAAAAACGGAACAAAAGAGAGTATGCAAATGAAGCACAAGAAGATGCTAATCTGCACTTCATTTGCATTGCCTCTTTCGGCAAAGCATGTAGTGTAGCCGTAGCCATAGTGTCTGCAAGGATAAGTCCAGCTTATAAATCTAGAGCTGCTCAGCCCTCAAATCAGAGAAAGATCTGATACGCTTCTAAATTCGGTGAGCTAAACCAGAATCCTGAATTCAACTATCACCAGGCTTTGGGAAAGTTGTCTCTACCGGGCATTTGATCCCATCTTTAATGAGAATCCTTTTTAGCTTAGGCAGGGTCATCATTCAGTGTCACAGGATGAGATTTACAAGGCCATGTAAGGATATTTGGATGTCTGAATCCCCTTCAATTGAAATTAGACCTGTGGATCCCAACCCGTTTAAATCTGAGCCTACAATTTTGCAAAGCAAACAAATAAAATCAATTCGGTGTTAATTTTTTTTTTTAAGTATAGATCAGTTTCCTTCACACTGCAGTTTGTGAGACACTTGTCAGGCTAATTTAATAGGTAGATTAACTGGCCAGGACAAATAGCTATTAGTGAGGCAGGTTCCAAGTAGGTGAGGGCTTAAGTTCATCACATTTGGGGCAATCTCGGCTCAGTCTTCTTACATCATGTGCACCAGCAACTTGTCTTTGCATTTACAATATCCTGTTATTACAGCAGGTTTCTCAGGCTGGCAGGATAAGGAGATCTAACACAGATCATGTCAGGATATGCGGGTGTCAAAAAGTTACCAAAGGCCTTCCCTGGGCTACCCAGCAGGTGCCTGGCTGCTGAACAGCAAGTCCATTCCTGTAACCAGTTTGCACTCTTATCGAGTGGCCTATTAGACAGATCTCACTCTGTCAACATTGCTGCATGGTGCAGCTGTGTCCACAGTGCATAGAGAATACTTGGCAGCACCCTGCCCCTCATTTTCTCCCCTCTCTGGGGCATCTTATGATACAATATGATGGACACTAATTTAGCGACAACTACTCAAGAGAGAAATCTTGAAGTCATTGTGGATAGTTCTCTGAAAACATCCACTCAGTGTGCAGCAGCAGTCAAAAAAGCAAATAGAATGTTAGGAGTCATTAAAAAAAGGATAGAGAATACAACAGAGACCACCTTTTTGCCTCTATATAAAATCATGGTATGCCCACATCTTGAATACTGAGTACAGATGTGGTCATCTCAAAAAAGACATATTGGCATTGTAAAAGGTTCAGAAAGGGGCAGCAATAATGATTAGGGGTTTGGAACGGGTCCCATATGAAGAGAGATTAAAAAGATTTGGACTTTTCAGCTTAGGAAAGAGGAGACGAAGGGGGAATATGAAAATCATGTCTATAGAGGTCTATAAAATCATGATTGGTGTGGAAAAAGTGAATAAGGAAAAGTAATTTACTTATTCCCACAATATAAGAACTAGGGGTCACCAAATGAAATTAATAGGCAGTAGGTTTAAAACAAACAAAAGGAAGTTTTTCTTCACTCAGTTCACTCTGGAACTCCTTGCCAGAGGATGTGGTGAAGGCTAGAACTTTAACAGGGTTGAAAAAAGACCTAGATAGATGCGTGGAGGTTAGATCTATCAATAGCTATTAGCCAGGATGGGTAGGAATGGTGTCCCTAACCCCTGTTTCTCTGGAGGTGGGTGACAGAGGAGGGATTGTGTGAGAATTACCTGTTGTGTTCCCTCCTTCTGGGGCATCTGGCATTGGTCACTGTCAGCTGACAGGAGACTGGGCTGGTTGGACCTTTGGTCTGACCCAGTATGGCTGTTCTTATGTTGTTATGTTCTTATCTTCCCACCTCTCTGGATTCATTGTTCGGCTGGAAGTTCCCCCTCCTGCATATGGCTGTGCCCTGCACACAGGCAGAATTCTCTATTGCATGCAGCCAGGAAGGATGGGGCTGTCGCCTCTATATAGTCAGCTGGGCATTCAGTGCTTTATGTAGGATAGACTGGAGCACAAAATCCAACTCAGACCCAAATGTTACAATGCATTACCATCTCTTCTTACTGCAGATAATTCTCCAGGCATCTGGATAGCTCTCTACTGCCATCCTCCCTGGTATGTTTCATTGTAGAAATACAGGACACTCACCGCAGGGAAAACACAGAGAAACTGAAGCTTTTTTAATTAAAATAGTGCTTTAAACTTGTTACAAGACCTTTTTTTTTTAAAGAGCACTGAAAGGGGGACTGCAATAGGAGACTGCTGGAGTAAAAGTTCCATTATAGCAAAGGCACTTTCTAGCTTTCAGCCCCATAATAGGGGCCTTCTTAAATCCACATCCCATCCTGCTAAAAAAGA
The DNA here is from genome assembly GCA_032595735.1 of Pelochelys cantorii. Taxonomy (NCBI): domain Eukaryota; kingdom Metazoa; phylum Chordata; order Testudines; family Trionychidae; genus Pelochelys; species Pelochelys cantorii. Next base: position 10,759,782 of record CM064342.1, on the reverse strand, counting down.
AATTAACCTCTTCAATTGGTGCAACCAAAGTATGGCACCTGTTACTCAGCTTTGCTACTGTACAGTTTGAATTTGAATCTCCCACTGTATTCAACCTTGAATTCATTATGATGGACATGCAGAGTGTGTAACCTGGCACCAGGGATCCCACTCCAGAAAGTTCCTGAAGTTCACAGCCTGCATGCATGTACACTTGATGAATGACTAATGCTTTATTGTAGCCACAAACCCATGTTATAAATACTCTGTACTGACATAATTACACCGCTTTTCCCAACTGTCTCCATGAAATGAGGCAGTGGTGACTTTATATATTACCTTGTAGTTCCTTAGTACACTACTCAACAGAATGCTTAGTAGGTTTACTTAGTAGTTATAATTAGGCTTGTTTCTATGCATTGATAGAATTTCTATTTCCCTTGCATCCCTCTATCGCAATTCCTATTGACTTTAAGAAACATAGAATGAAAGCCCAATGTGTAGCATGCTAAGTATGTTTGCCTATTGTAATCTGTGTTTATATACATATGCAGTGCTTTTTTTGTGATTGTACGTCATCCTTTTTTGGGAGCACTGTACATATGTATACTGCATGTGCGAATGCATGAAATATAGTATTGATATACATTTTGCATATGCAAATATATGCATTCATGTATATGATATATGCACAAATAATGTAGCTATATATTAGTGTTTGCTACATATGCAAATGCAAATAATACAATATTTATTTGCACTCCCAATATGAGAATGTAAAAAAATAAACTATATGCAGGAAGTAAAAACTTCTGCATTTATGGGACTGCTGCATAGAACACAATATTTACCAAAGAATCTGATGACCAAAAAAGGATTCAATTTGCTTCAGGTATTTCATAGTAGCTACTTATCAGGACCCACTTGTTACATTAGTCAACCCTTGTAGCCATCCACCTGTATATTTTCTCTGTTTAAAAATAGTAAGATACAACTGGTACCGAACCTTTCTCTGATACTAGTTTTATTCTCATGACATGGGAGTAAAACTAGTATCAGACTTCAATGGGACTGACTTTTGATTTATACCAGTGTCAGTGAAATCAGAATCAGGCCTATTGAACTGGAATATGAAACTTCAAGATCCTGAAATGAATAGTGAGCAGGTTTAAAAAAAACAAAAGGAAGTTTCTCTTCATGTAGCATACAACCTATGGAACTCCTTGCCTGAGGATGTTGTGAAGACCAGGATTTTAACAGGGTTTGAAAAAGAACTAGATAAATTCATGGAGGTTAGGTCCATCAATACTTATTAACCAGGATAGGCAGGAATGGTAACTCTTGCCTCTGTTTGTCAGAGGCTGGAAATGGATGATAGGAGAGAGATCACATGAGGATTCCCTGTTCTGTTCACTCCCTCTGGGGCATCTGACATTGGCCACTGTTGGAAGACAGGATACTGGGCTAGATGAACCTTTGCTCTGACCCAGTATGGCTGTTCTTATGTTATGATAGCATGACCTAGTTCGAGTTAGCAGCTCCACTCAAAAAGGCTTGGCCTCAGACCCTGTAAACCATCTTTGAAAGCAATGACTGCACTGGACATAGACATCCTTCATTTGGAGATTTGAAATCCGTCTTATTTAATAAATGAATTCCCTTCTGTCACTTTCATCTTCTCTTCAAGTTCATCTTCTGGGCGTAGTCAAAGGGGTGAGTTTTGCTGGACAAACATTTTAGCTGGAAATGAACTTCAAAGTCACATGCCTGACGAATTTTAAACTTGCATATATAAGAACTGGCCTCAGCAGTGATGGCGTGCATTTCCAATTAAAAGGCTAAGCTGTATCATGTGACTTACTGGCCAAATCACAATTAAAAAACACAACATGTAATGTTACTATTCGTGTGAAGTATTATTACTCATGATCAAAATATGTGGTTAAAACCAGTTTGGCAAGATTCCAATTATGAATATTTTGAGGACACTGTGAATCATTCATGGATACTCCACAAATCAGGAAGGAGGCTAAAGTCATTAGATTGCTCTCGGACGGGTAGCTGTGTTAGTCTGTAACTAAAAACAACGAGTAGTCCTGTAGCACCTTAGGGTGCATCTACCCAGCATCCTTACCTCAAAATAAGGTAATTTGCATAGTGCAAATTGCCTAGCTTATTTTGAGGTAATTTTGAAATAGCTTATTTCAAAATTTGGCGCTGTCTACACAGCACCAAATTTCAAAATAAAGCACTATTCTGAAACATCCCTTAACCCTGGTGCAATTAGGTTTAGAGGGACATCAGAATAGCGAGCCTGTTATATTTTGAAATAACAAGCTTGCTCTTAAGACGTGGAATATATCCCATATACTAGAGATATCCCGAAATAGCTCCATAGTGTAGACATAGCCTTAGAAACTAACAAAAATATATAGAATTTATAGATGGAGTCACTTTAGTCCAGGATTTTATATATATAGTCTCTAAGATGCCATGGGATTACTTATTCATTTGATCAGTATTTGTTGAGACTTATTAGGTTAGCTCTTATTTCAGGATCAAGTGGCATTTTCAGAGGAACGAAAAATGAGCTCTAAAAATTCACTGAACCTAAAAATTCTATATTAAAGCCATAAAAAATTAAATAGTCCAAAAGACAGAAGAATCCCATTCAGGTTGGTATTTCACCTTTAACACCACTTTGGTTCTTGGGGGTCAAAAGCAGAGTGGTTTTACATGTGCTGCTCATCCCTGTTAGGGAAACAAACAGCCTATTTGTTGTTACAGCCCTTTGATATTTTTAAATGAAGGGTTGGTCAGTTTAAATATTAGCTCAAGACTGGGGGCAGTGATGGCAGCGGGGGATTGGATCATGATCTATATTCTGTTACCATCAGTCTTGGATTTGACTTTAAGCCAATGACCAAAAATGGTTGCCACCCGATGGCTAAGATTGGTGGCCTGTATGAAACAAGTGGGTGCTCGTGGCTCAATAAGCAGCAGACATTTTCTGCCTCAAAGGTCCTGCCGCGACTAGTAGCATCAGCAGAGAGAGAACGAGACTGACCAGGACAAAGAAAGTAAACTCTCAGCACCCTTTCCTCTCTGGCCCCAGCATGCCAGGGTTGAGGCTCACTGTCAGAAGGAGCTGTCGCCAGGAGTCATTAGGAATCTCAATCCACTGTAGGATCCATATGTAGCAAAGAAGATGTCATCATCATAGGGACAAATTCTCCCCTCCTTCTGGATCACCACGGGAACCAATGAGTTGACATGGGGTCTAAAGTCAGGGTAGATGATTTGCCGTAGAAATAAGCTGCTTTAATTTGGGTTGCCACCTGCTCATTTTCACAGGACAAGCCCAGGCTCAACAGCACCATTTGCAAGCCATTGGGAGAGGCTCACGCTGTTTCTGGAGCTAAGGTGACTCCATCACATTCTGACATTGGGTAACCCATATATGTGAGTCCCTGCTTGGGAGCCAGCGTGAGCTGCTGTAGCTTGAGCTAAAGAGGCAAGGCTTCCCTGCAAGGTCTGGGGCAGACTCTTCTCTTCTAGGGATTGGCACAGATGGGGGCCTGTTACCACTCGCCTTGGGGTTTACAGTTGTACAAGGATATTACTATACCAGGTGGAGTCTCTGCAACATCACAGAACAAAGATTTTGTCCAATGATTCTAAAGACACAACAAATGACCGCTCTGTTCCCTAGCTTATTAGTTGCTCAGATGTGTTCTCAAGGCCTAAGGGTGTCTCACTTTGTATCCTCCAAGTTCCTGCAGAGTTGAAACATTACACTGCAAAGAAAAGCTTCTCTTAGCAGGGAGATGTAACCGGTAATTCTGTAGGAGCTGGGCTCTTTCAAGCTGTTAAGCAACAGGTCTGCTGCCAAGTTGAATGCTCAGACTCCTGCAGCCCATTCCTATAAAACAGGATAAAAGTCTCATATAAGCAGAGTTCCTTGCAACATCTCTAATATTTCCTGTTTTATTTCAGGCTACAGTTCCTGCAGAACAGCCTCCCAACCTTTGCAGTCTCTCTGTTTTCAGTCTGAGCCCCAACATGGAGCCGGGAGCAGAAATAAAATATTTTAAAAGCAATTACTCCACTTTTTTCAGCCCTATGAGGTGGCCTATAGTATATAGTTCCATTTGGGTTTCAGTACAGGGAAAAAGTTTAGATGGTTCTTATGTCATCTGACTTGTGTTGCCCATCTCATTTCCACATTCTTGGAGAATTCTTGGCATAGAGTGGAGGTGTTTAGGAGGGGATAAGAGTTCCTGCTAAAATGACTAAGGGTATGTCTACACTACCACCCTAGTTTGAACTAGGGTGGCTAATGTAGGCATTTGAAGTTGCAAATGAAGCCCGGGATTTACTCCACGAGGAGTAACGGTAGTTCGAATTAGAGAACCTAATTCGAACTACCTACTCCGTGCCACGTGTAGCCGCGGGCACGGAGTTCGGACTAGGGGACTTTTAAAAATGGCGGCACCCAGGAAGATGCAAATGAAGCCCGGGATATTTAAATCCCGGGCTTCATTTGCAACTTTGAATGCCTACATTAGCCACCCTAGTTCGAACTAGGGTGGTAGTGTAGACATACCCTAATAGTGCAGTGGAAAGCAATATTCCTGGGTGAGTTCAATAGCTTTCAGAGTTAGCACCACATTGCCTTGGACAAATCCACTCACATTACTGTTGGACATACCATTTGTATTGGGATGTACTCTTATGCACACAGCATTGGGTCACATTCAGAAGTTTTTTGGTTTGGTGGCTAGTTTTTAAATGAAAGCTTAATGTTTGCAGAAGCTAGCAGGGCCACCGGCACCTTCTGCTCATCACTAGAGGACGCATCTGGGATCAGAGAAGTGCAAGTCCTCAAAGCAAGCATGAAGTCAGGCACTTCTTCTGTGCCAAGGCCAGGACTTGGCAATGCAGGCTGGGAGCTGCAGAAGTAGTGAGAATCGAGGTGCTTTGTTGTGTCCAGCAACCTTAATAAAGAACCATTCCTTTTATATGCATGACTATCCCACCCTGTGTCTTCATATCTCAAGAAAATATAGCAGGCTTTCAGTCTGGCTCCTCAGGAAAACTTTAAAGAGAGAAAAAATTGACTTTTGAAGTGTCCCGGTTATTTTACACATGAGGCATGTTTGCAATCCTACACCAAGGAAAGTAAAACCCTGGGCCTGATCCTCAATCGATGCATACTGGCATGAAGGCGGATCTCTGCTGATTTATAGCAGCTGGAGCTCTGGCCTGACTGCTCCAAGTATATTGAGTTAGAGAATGCAGTTACATTACCAAAGTGCATCGCCCCCACTGCCCCCTAACTGAACAGTGTTTGCTTTGGCCTCCAGATCCCAGTTTGTCCAGCTGGAAAGGTTACTGTAAACTCGCAGGAAGGAGAGGGTGAAAGTAATCAACCCCTCAGCTGACCTTTCACCCTAGTCCTGGCGAAACATGCGGCCGGGGCTAATACACTCGAGCCCAGCTGCTCAGCAGCTGACCCCCCAGAGGTCCCTTTGCTGACAAAAGGCCTATCTTCTCTCCGCCTAAATGATTTAAATTCTAATCAAACATCATTTATAGTACATCTCGGAGCCGTCTCCCGGGAACTGCTCCCACGTGAGCCGTTGCCAGGGCAACCAGGGGGGCTCATTTCAGAAATGTCAGATTGCATTATTGTCTTCACACTTCTCTGATAACCTGGTGTCTCTCTCTCTTTCTCCACCATCCCCATAGTTTTCACTTGCTCTTGCCTTCTCTCCCCCCCCCCCATGCCATCTCCACCCCTGCCTCCCAGGGGAAAATGACTAGCTCTATTTCATTACTTGCCCACCCCTCCCACGCTGCGCAGGTCCCCGTTGGGGCTTGGTTGTGTGGTCTGGTGTCATTTTGGTGTGCTAGATATGGAAATGAGACATAGATTTCTGCCCACGATGGGCTGGTGAGGGAGGTGCTTTTGCCCATCCACCTTTTTCCATGGCAGGGCTGTGTCAAGTGACATCCCTGGGCAGCACCGGGCGGGGGGCTGTAGGATGCTGTCAGGCAGTGTGACATTTGCATCCTGGCTTGCGGCGTTCCCTTGTATGACAAGGGGGAGCGACAAGAGTTCAGAAGCAGGGTCCTCCTTTCCAGGTGGAGGAATGGTAACAGCAACTATTGTGTCTTCCATCCCCCATACACACACATAACTACCCCCTTCTCATTCACACCAGGCACGCAGCCTGTCCTGGGGGAAATTTTAGCATGTGCTCAGGGCTGACACTCATGGTCCCTGGCTCCTAGCATCTCTGCTCTCCTCCTCTCTCTGCACCCCTTTGCCTGGTTCTGGCTGTTGGTGTAATGATAACATTGGCCATTCTGAGCAACCATACAGCTTGAGACAGCCAGTGAGCAAATAGCCCCTGGATCCTTGGGGGAACAGTGAGCACATGGAGCAGCACAGTAGCATCTAAAGGCTGCAGTCCAGGATCCCCCATTGTGCTAGGTGATGTACACCACAGAACAAAAAATGGGCCACAGCCCCCACAGTCTAAGTAGTAAATCATGGGGTTGGCTGATGACTGAACTGTAGGAACCACCCTTGTGTGCTCATGGATGTTGGAGGGCAAAGCTTATTACAGAAGGCATGTTTATAGGTTCCAAGAGCAGAAGAGCTGACTGTGAACAACTACCCTGAGGCTATGTCTACACTGCAGAGTTTTTACGCAAAAAGGTCTGGTTTTGCGCAAAAACTCACAGAGCGTCCATACCTCAAGCATGTTTTTGCGCAAGACAATTTACAGTGAATCGACAGACCAGAGAGGGTTTTGCGGTGTAGGTATTCCTCTTTCTACGAGGAATAACTCCTTTGTGTGCAAGGGCTCTTGCGCAAAAAGGTGTGTGTGGACAGGAAACGGGATTTTTGTGCAAAAACAGCCTATTGAAAGAAGCACAGTTGCCCTGGTGGCCATTCTGTTAATGGCAATCAGAGCTTTCTTGCAAGAGAACGTCCATGCAGCCTGGATGCTCTCTTGTGCAAAAGTGTATTGCTTTTCCAAGCGAAAGAAGCCTGTAGTGTAGACATAGCCTGACTTCCTGTACAACCTAGGCCCTGGGACTTCCCTGAATTAATTCTGGTTAGAACTAGAGTATATACTTTCAAAAAAAACCCAGTCCAAGAACATAAAAATGTCCACACTGGGTTAAACCAATGGTCCATTTAGTTCAGCACCCTGTTTTCTGACAGTGGCCTGTCCAGATGTCTCAGAGAGAATGAGCAGAACAGAAATAATCAAGTGATTCAACCCCTCATTCATGCCCAGGTTCTGTAAGTCAGAGGGACAACCAGAGCATGGGGCTGCATCCCTAACCATCTTGGCTAACAGCCGCTGATGGGATCTACCACCATTAGGGACACGAAATCCCATTTAACCAGTTAATTGCTTAAACAAGTACAGGTGTGTGTGGGGGTCACTCCAGCCCAGCCAAAGTGGTTCCCCAACTGCGCCATGGTGCAGTGGGCCCTCCCCCCTCCCTCACTGTAGGCATGGCCTGCTTGGTGGGGCTGGTCTGAAGTGCCCCCTGTCTGTGGCGCAGTGAGCAATTCTAGTGGAGCTGAATCCACCATGTCACAGGTCTGGCTGGACTGGACCAGCCCCCCTGCCTGTATCGGGCCGAGGGCTGCTCCAGCTCAGCTGGGCTGCTGGTTCACTGTAACCGGCGGTAAATATCACCCAGTAAGGGTGCGGCCTACCAGTTAACTGAGTAACCATTTACATCTCTATCCACCATGACCGTATCTCATTCTTTTTAAAATCCATTTACACTTTTGACCATCACAACATGTCAATGAGTTCCTCAGGTTGACTGTGCATTGTGTGAAGAACTATCTCCTCATGTTTGTTTTAAAACTGCTGCCTATTAATTTCATTGGGTGACCCCTGGTTCTTGTGTTATGTGAAAGGATAAATAACACTTCCCTATTCACTTTTTCCACACCCTTAAAGATTTTACAGGCCTCTGTCCCAGAACCCTTTAGCTGTCTCTTATCTAAGCTGACCAGTCCCAGTCTTTATCATCTCTTCTCATATGGAAGCTCTTCTACACCCCTATTTTTGTTGCCAATCTTGTCTTAAAAATTGCTTGTGATGGAGAACGTGCCACCACCTTTGGTAAATTGTTCCAGTTGTTAATGACTTACTAAGTTGTACATCCTATCTGCAGTCTGAATTTGTCCAGTCTCCACTTCCAGCCATTGGATCATGTTACACCTTTGTCTGCTGGGCAGAAGAGTTTATTATCAGAACTTTTGTTTCTCACATTGGTATTTATAGACTGGGATCAAGTCATGCCTTTTGAACAGCCCAGCAGCGCGGCTGACTACAAACACTGCCTTGCAGCAAAGAGTATGAGGTCTGGTTAGTCATAATCCACTGGACATTTAGATTTGGAGCTCAAGAACCATTGGGGCTAACCAATAAAGAGCACAGGAAAGGCAGAATATTTGCAACCATTACTGCCCTCCCATTAGAAAGGCTGAAGCCTGATAGTATGAACTTGGCTGAAAAGAATTTACTAGTGTTGGCATTTCCCATTAAGATCATGTCTACACTGATCATGGAAAAATGGCTTGGAATTTGGGATTCTGCCTAATGCAGTTTCAGAATTAGTCTGGTTCTCAGTGCAGACTGGACTGAAATCTATTCCCCATGTTGGATCCTCTGTGAGAATACATTGACTGCAGTGTAGATAATCACTCAACAGTTTGAACTTGGCCTGTTAGTTTGGAAGAGCCAGGACCATCTTTGGATTAAGCATAAGCAGCACCTAGCATAACAGGGCCCTTGATGATGCTATGAGAATATTTAGTCCAAGTTAGGACTCAGGGCAACCCTGTGTGGATGAAATGAGATAGCGCAGAACACATTAGTCTTTCAAGGACAACCACAGGCTATCTGTATCCACCAGCCCTGATAAAGAACCATCTTTATTCTCATGACAGTTAAGTCCTGTCTCTTCTCAACTAGGAGGAGTTCTACAGACCAGAACAAAGTTTCAGCCAGGAACTCCCTGCTCTTGGGTCCACATGCAAACTGTATGTGTCAGATTTTCTCCAATGAATTCACAAATGGTTTCACAGGTACTGTGCTCAAGTTAAATTCAAACTCAGTGTTAATTACAATGTGCAATATGGCAGCATCCAGATGTTTCAATCAAATATAAGCCAACACCCTGCTAGAAGCTGTACAAACACACAGAAAAAGACTGTCCAGACTTAAGAACTCACAATCAAATCGCTATGATAAATGGTGCAAGAAATAACAGAGACGTGACTCGTGCAAGATCTCACAGCAGATTAGAGGAAGAGACAGTGAAGAACTAAAGTCTCCCAAGATTTTTTTAAATTCCTGTCATGAATCAAGATGAACAGTTGAAATCTCAAAATTTTGCACAAACTAAAAATCCTTCCTCTTTCCATCCTCCCCCTCCCAAAAACAAAAAACCCAAAACAGTTTGGATCCATTTAAATGTTTCGTTTTGATAATTTTGAAACATTTCATTTCAGTTTTGGCCTTTGTTTTAAACCATAAATTAACTTAAATTTTGAAACAAAAAGGCATTTCAAATCAAAACACTCTTTTCATTTTGACAATGTCAAAACAGGATATTTTCACAATTTTGGTCTCTCCCCCTTTTTCATAAACATGGGAAATACATCAAAACTAATGCTTTTCTGCCAAAATAGAGTTTCTTTTTTTGATGAACTGGCATTTTTCAATGGGAAAAAAATTGTTAAAAAAATTCCAACCTGCTCTATGCTTGTTTTTTAATATAGTGCCCAAGACCACTCTGTCTCTGGTTGCTTTTCAAAAATGTATAGCTGAGGGCCTGTTGCTTACCTTCATCTGGCAGGTGTGGAATGTAGCATGAGCCCACTTGTGCGTGCTGCTCATCTGATCAGTTTTGTACAGACCTGGGCTTTCTGCCAGAGAGTTTTAGAAACACACCAGAGACCTGGTCAAGAAGCATTGGGATAGGCACCTGTATTTGACCCTGGGGGCTTATTCTGTTTGACAACAAATGCAAGGTGTATGGGCTGGCATGAAAGATTATTTAAGTTTCAAAATCACCTGTGGCAATACTAAGACGTTAAGGAATTTCCCTCTCCAAGGTGAAATTCATTCTTTGTTTAGTGAAAATGTCAGTGTCCTTCTTGCTGAAAAAAAGGTGGTAGGATAAAAATAATAAAATAAAATAATAATAAATAATAATAATAATTTTTTAAAAGTTTTGCTTTTCCCCCTCCATAGCCTCACACTTTGGAGCAGTAGCTTAACAAAAGTCTAGAGCTCTTAACTTGAGTAGAATACCTGAATTCTAAGTCCATCTCTACCACAGATTTGGTGTATGGCCTGAGAGGGATTGGTTTGGATTCAGGCTTTGCCTCCATTAGAAAGGCTTTACTGGTGTAGTTCCATGGGCAAACCTTCCCAGAAGTGATGCAGCTCGTCCATTGAAGGAGTTCCTTTGCCAGTATAGTACACACCAGTTCCCCAATGAAATAAACCATGCTGGCAAAAGGACTAGTTTGCTGATACAGTGGCAACTACATTAGGGCTTTTGCCATTTCATGTGTGTGTGTGTCTGTGTGAGTGTGTGTATGTGTGAATTCTTCCATTCCTAACTGACAAAACTTTTAAGTAGGCCAGACCTCAGATTGGGACTTTGCTTCTGTTTCCATTGTCCTCTTTCCTCCAACTTTGTCTGTCTCGGCCCAAGGTAGCCTGACCTAATGAAGCTGGGGGACCGGATCCATCGCTTGGAGAGGTGGTTATTATAACTACCCACCAGGCCATTGGTGGAGAGTCTGCTAGTCGAGCAGGATCCTCTTTCAGTGCTGTCTGGTACCGGCTCAGTCCCATCACTCAATGAGGGAGAAGTACCCTGATGTCACATGCAGGAGGCGCTGTCTGTCAAGCCATGCAACAGGCTCAACCTTGCACCATGGCTGAGTCCCAGGAAGCAGCCACAGTTGGGTCAGGTCTGCGCTTTGAGCCAGTAGCCAGCTGGGAAGGGTGCAGGCTGTTCACAGTGGCCATGAGACCCTGCCACATCATACCTGGTGTCAACCTGAGGGGGACATATCGGAGGGGGACATATCTGAGCCATGGATTCCAGCTTCCAGCACAACTACCTGGTTGCCAACTCCAACCCCCATGTGGGCCTCTTGTGTCTGATGCTCAGGCCTCGGCCTGTGAGGCCTCCTGAATTTGAGGTCACACAGGCAACCAGCTCAGCTGCCCAGACTGGAGACATCTGGGCAAATAGCCCTGGGTCTTGAAGGGATACAGCTTCCACACTGGGTGTGGGACTGCAGCACCCTCCCCAGAGCAGGGGGTCTGGACCTGTCTATCCACAGTCTAGTCCCAAACCCCCTTCCCCGTACAATCCCCTGGGCCACCCTAAAGCTTCGCATTTCTATACTCATGACCATGATAGGCCTCATGTGACATGCAATTGGGCATCTCCCCCTCCCCCAGGGTGACAAACCAAGGACAAGGATCACCTCAGACCTACACATTCCTGCTGTTTCCTCACCACCCCTATCCATGGGGCTGGGCCAAACACCTGTTTTCCCCTTCCTCCTGGCCCCATCTTCTCACCACACCTCATGACCTGCAACCAACCCTCCCTTGTCCCCCTAAAGTCCATGCAGCCCTTAAGAGCCAGCTCTCTGCCCACCCCCACCCCTCCTGCCTCTGCTTGCCCAGCAGCCTCCGTGTGTTTGTGGCGAGCGCTGTTTCTCATTGATCCAGCTGTCTGGCAGCCAGGCTCTCTGATAAATCCAGGCAGCAGTAATGAACCTCCCAACACTTCTCTTCCCAAAGAATAAACCAGCTCTGGCCCAGGCGGTTAATATTTAACTGAATAAGGGCCATAAATATGGAAAATGGGACTTTTAATTAAATAAGCAGCTTTTAAAAGGCCCCTTGGGCCAGAGAGGCTTTTGTTTAAATATGATTGATTTGACACGTCCTTTTCCTCGCGCTATCTCGCTCTCGCCCACTCCTCGGAGTCTAACGAGCAGGGACACTCGGTTCTTGTCACACCGGCTGCTGTGCTTGTTCCCAGGGGCCAGAGCCAGACCCTGGAGTCACAGCCAGGGGAGCGGCCCCCTGGCTGTCAGCCTTAGTGCTTCCCTGTCTGTGGTGGGAAGCAGAGTGTAAAAGAAGCAAGAAAGCCGCTGGGGAGATCTTTGGATTTGGGAGAGTGGGCAGGGGGACAGGGAATGGGTGGCAGATTGTGCAAACTGTCCGCATGCCACTGCCCAATGTACCTCTATCTTGATCCTTTGGCACCCACTGCTAGTTCAGTCCCTAACTCCATGGCTCCATACATCTCAGTGCCACTCCACAGCTCCTGCAACCCACATTCTGGCCTCTCACATGCAGCTCTGCAGGGGACCCCAGCTGGGCCTTACAAGCCCAGGAGCTTTCCCAGTGCCCTGCAGCTCCCCCTGGACATTCCAGTCCAGTTCTGCATTTGCTTTCCTTTGCATACACCTGGCCTGCAACCCGCCTTTCTGCTCCGGACTGTGCCCAGCGCTGAAGGAGAACACTATCTTTCCCCACTTGCACACCTTCTGGAGAAGCCAGTCTTGTAGTAAAGACAGAGGCTCCATTTCAAGATAGGCTCACTCACTGCTCAGGGATGTGCCACATGGCAAAGCTTGGCTGCCCCCAACCCTGCAGAGCTCAGCCACGGGTGGCACAATAGAGCAGACATTTCACAGGGAAAGGTCAGATACAAAGCCCATCAGTCTCCTGTGGAAGGGGCTGGAGAAGAACTAGCATTCAATGGTTTGACTGGGGAATCTTCCATTTATTATCCCCTCCTGCCCTCCTCCCAGGTACTGCAGGGGCCGGGGTGCTCTAAGCGTGGACTGAAAGATACCTGCCCCCCCCCCTCCACTTTTCCTACTTGCTCTGAACTTTTCCTTACTCCCCACAACTGCCTCCAGCTTTCCTGCAGACTTGGAGGGGGCAAAAAGCAGCACATAGCACTCCTGGATTTCAGTAGGAATCAGGCTCCTGAACACTTTGGTGGATTCAGGGCCAAGTGTCTAGGAAGGTTGTTGCCATCAGTTTGCCCCCTTTGCCCATCAGAGCCCAGAAATGCAATGTTGCTTCTCTGCCCTTTCCCCCAGCCCATCCCCAGGAGAGACAAAAATGAGCTGGTGAATTCACGACAGACCACCAAGGCCTAGCACATGCAGCATCCACTGACACACTCCTGTGGACTGCTTTATTATTTTTATACTGGCAGATGTACCCGGCCTCGCTGGGGCGTGTAATAATGTTTGGGTTCGTTTTTGCAAACTAAAACGAAAATATACATGCTTTTGTTTACATGATTGTATAGGGCCCGGGAGTGGGACAAGGGGGCTCAGCGGAGGGGGTGTGTGTGTTGGGGGGCTCAGGCATGAGGTTGGGTACAGGAGGCCCAGGACAGAGAGTTGGGAGGCTGGAAAGGAGCTTACCAAGGCCACCCGGAGCATGAGGCTGGCGTTGCTGTGGTGGCAACTCATCCCGGGGGGTCTGGGGCTGCACTCTCTGGCCACCAGCTCCTCCTGCGGGGCCAGGACTGCATTCCCTGGTTGACGACTCCTCCTGGGAGCCTGGGGCTGCATGGGCAGGCCCTGGCTTGCAGCTTGATGTGGGTGGGTGAGGCTAGGGTTGCCAGATGGTTGAAACAAAAATACCGACTCCCCCCCAAAAAAGAAAAACCCACCTGGAAAAAATTCTGTTGAAGGAAAAAAAAAAGGGGGGGGGGGAGAGACCAAAATTGCTGAGGAAAAAAAAAAAAAAGGATTCCAAGACTTAAGAAAAAAAATTAAAATAAAACAGCATTAAAACAGCATGTCCCCTTTAAGAGTGAGCGCAGGGATAGGAACAGGGGAGCGGTGAGCACTAAGAACCAGGGGAAGCATTGCTTTTCCTTGGTCGGCAGCCATTTTGTGCCGGCAGCCTTGCAGAACCAGGTAAGCATGGGGGGTTGGGGGTGTTGGGAGCCAGAGGGGGGTGGGAGAAGGCCAGGCACTGAGTGTTTGTAGGGTTGCCAGGTGCCCAGCATTTTTGCCTCCTGGCTGGGGAAAAAAAAATCAGAAAATAACCAGACATTTTAGGTGTCCGGTATTCTCTGAATATTTTTACCGGACAGGAGGCAAAAATACCAGACTGTCTGGGTCAATACTGGACACCTGGCAACCCTAGGTGAGGCTCAGGACAATACTGGCTTCTAGCACCTGTCCCGTTGCCTGCAGCCTTTCTGGGGGATTGGGGGGGGGGCAAGATTCCAGGAGCTTGTTCCAACCACCAGCAGCCCCTACATTTTCTGCAGCCTGTCCAATGGTTCAAGGCTCTGAGGGCTGGCCCTGGCCTCCAGCGACACGCCCGCCCCCAGCTTGCAGGCTGTTCGTGTGGTGACTGGTTACAGGGGACAATCCAGGCCTCCTGAGTCCCCCACGGTCTGCAGGCTGTTGGCAGAAGAGGGTGAGGCTCCAAGGGTCAGCCCCAGCCTCCAGTGGCCTTCCCCCACCCCCATTTCCTGCAGCTTGTCCAAGAAGGTACGCCTCGGAGGGCCAGTCCCAACCTCCAGTAGCCTCCCCTGATGGCCTGCAGGCTCTCTAAATGGGGGAGAGGGGAGGGAGCACTCTGGGCATTCACTCCGGCCTCCAGTGCCACCCCTTGTGTCCTGCAGCCTGTCTGGGCATACCCTGCAGCTAAGGGCCAAGATGGGGACAAAGGGGTTGGGGCAGGAGAGGCTACTTACTGGTGTGTTGGCAGGAAAGACAGCAAAGCCCCAGCCCCTCTGGCCACTCCCTTGGTAGTGTGGCTGCCCTCAGTGTCCATTCTTACATTGTGTCCCTCCCAACAGCAGCCCCTCCCTTTGCATGTTATGGAAAACAGTTCTTTCCTTAGGGCTTCCGGTTGCCTTGGCACAACTAAACCCTGACTTTGCTTTAAGTTAGGGTGAGAGGAAGCTGCATGCCAAATGTGGTGACCCTAACTCTTACTGTTTAGGAGGAGTTCTTGAACAAATGGACTCTCCAGTCACTCACATTCTCCCTCCCAGCAATACAAAAGGGCTCAGAGCTCACTGCTGCTACTACAGTGAAGGCAGCTGGAACCCCAGAACCATTAAATTGCTGTAAAAGTACCATGCAACACACTCTGGGCAGCACTGAGGGCTGCTTTGCCCCAGCCCCACTCTTTCTAGCTGAGGCCCCCATACTTTCTGGGGGCACAGAGCAGGGCGCCCTGCCTTGCCCAGCAAGGCACTCTCAGGCCTTATCTCAAAAGAAGGCGCAAAGCCGGGCCGGCAGTTTTTTAATTTTGTTGGTGCCCAGAACGCCCAATGCCCGTTCCCCTTCCCCACCGCAGGCCCATAGAACTCACCTCCCAGAATAAAGCATCGCCCGAGCAAAGTCTACGGGCATTACAAAAGTAACGCCCTCATCCGCTCCTGTGCCCAAACTCCCTTCTGCACCCACACCTCCCGGAGCCTGTGCCCCAAGCCTCCTCCCCCACCAAACTCCCTCCCAGAGCCTGAAGCAGGGTGCAGGCCAGGAGGGCCACTCATATGGCCCATTCATTAGCCCTGGTTGCCCTTCACTGAACTAGGGCATAGTAAAGCTCAAACAAAAATGGGGAGGGGCCAGTCTGGCATTTTTGTGCTGAGGACCAGGATTAATTTGATTATTTGGGGCAATGCATGGGATGATGGTCCTAAGTAAGAGGCCTAATGAGTCTGCCCCTAACCTTCTGGGTGGCTGGAGGCAAGTCACTTACCTTCCATGGGCCTCTGCTCTGATCCTGTGAAGGAGAATTGCACCTTCCTTTCTCCCCTTCTTTGGCTTGCCTCTGTAGAGGGTCAGTTTTTCAGGGCAGGGATGTGGTCTGGGTGTAGCTGGACTGACACCACCATGAAAGTCCAAAGAGTCTAGTCTTGGCCATTGAATTCACTGGGAGTCCCACCCACTGCTACAGAGGAAGCCACATTCCATCTTGCCAGTAACACTGCCTGGGTACCTTCAACCCTTCTCCTGCCATCCACCACTTAGCCCCTAGAGAGCTTCCAGCACAATGGTGGCCTACTTAATTATACTCCTGCCACTTTGCCCCTTCTTGGAGACCTGGGAGGGAGGGAAGACAGTCCCCTTGAATCTGGGGACAAGTACAAGGGTGAGGCAAGAAATGAGGACTGAGAAGTGAAGCACTGACTCAAGGAACTAACTGTTTCAGGGAACTAACTCCCTTTTACGACTACAATCCGTTTCAAGCATGCACCGAACAAAGGCCCTGTTCTGAATCAAATCATTTTATAGTAGCCCCACTTAGTTTAAACTTAGATGCATTCAAAATGAACCCTCTCAAGGTGGCTTGATGAGAAGTAACATCCCAAGCTCAGGCCCTGACAACACTTGCCATTATTGTAGTTGATATAATTTTTATTTTATTGTAGTTGATTAAATTTTTATTGCAGTTGATATAAACCATAAGCTACACACTGGTGCAGTTCAGAATACTCCTCCTTATTTCAGTGGAGCTACACCAGCTTTACACCAGCATCCCCAAGGACAGAATTTGGCCATTCGCTTCACACATACATTTACTTTGTGCACTGAACCCAGTCTGGGAATGAAACTGGCTGGTTTCAGTGCCACTCAGACACAACACTGGATTCCTTCTCCCACGTGTACTAATATGAATTAGAACCGGTGTCACTGAAATCAGTGGACAAGTGTTGGCATGAAATGGGCATAACCAAGGGTTTTGGAACACTATGTATGGTGGGGCTGCTGCTAAGAGCCACTGAACCAAACTGAGCCAAGTTTGCATATGATGTAAACTTGCCACTCTCCGCTCCTACAGTTCCAGCACCTATGGGTATAATTGCAAAGAGAATCAGACTCAGTATCTAGTCGGTTTCATGCCATTCGCACACCATGGGCTTTGGGTAGGATGGGGGTGATTGATGACCTTGTATCAGCCCACATCTTCCTCCCTTTTCAAAGGTGTTAAAAATCCTGAATGGACATTTTCAAAAGAGAAACTAACACAGCTTATTGTATATACTTTCAATAAAGCCTATTATGAGTATACATTTGTACTGTGGTAGTGTCTAAAAGGCTTATCTGAGACAGAGGCCCAATAGTAATTGGTGCTGTACAGATTCAAAATGCTAAATAGACAAGACAAAGGGTGGTTGGGGAAACTGAGGCATGGAGACAGGAAGTGGCTTGGACAAGGTCATCCAGCAGGTCAGTCTAGGACTGGGTACAGAACCCAGATCTGCTGCATCCATGCTGGTTCCTAGATCAAACTGCCTCTCAAAATCAACCTACCAGACAAAACTACAGTCAACGTGCAGCATCCCTTTGAAAGACAAAGCATGTGTGGTTTACAGCAGTGTTTCTCAACCTTAAAAAAAAAATTATAAGTATCTCCAGTACCTACAGTTTTCAGACACACATTTTTTTTCTATCATTGCAACACATTTGTTTAAACAACTTAATTGTAGTCAGGAGGGCGGTGACATTTTTGGGTGTAAAAAGGACAAAAACAATAAAGCTCTGTAAAACTTAAAACAAAAATTCAGTTTTCTCCAAACTTTAGTTGTGTTGATGTACCCCCCAGGCTTCTCTTGAGTACCCTAAGGGTACTTGTACCACTGGTTGAGAAACACTGGTCTACAGTATGGGGACGTTCCAGTATTAAGTTAAAGAACACAATAGAAGTGCATAAAATCCCACTGTAAAAACAGCAGATTTTGGTTTTGAAGGAGAGAAGACTCCTAGAGCAATCCTCAAGGCAGCTAAATTATTTTCCTTTACTCCTACAAGTTCAAAGGAACTGGAGAAAGCAGAAGAAAAGCAGGTTGAGGCCAGCAGGGGAAAGAGGAACAGTGGAATAAGGGAGAGTGGTAGGGAATGCTATGCAGCAGGCAGTCGCAGGTCCAAGGTCAGCGCTCCCACTCTGCTCAGTATGCAGCGCTACCTGCTGACTCCACATGAGCACACCCTGGCAGCCTGAAGATATGCAGAGCGATCGCCTCTGTCAAGCGCACACCACTTGCAACACGGCCCCCATGCCTTTCCCCCACAGCGGGGAGGACAGAGCTGTGCTTCATCTCTGGATGCCAGCTCCAAGGGTGATTTACAGCTGCCCTTGCTGCCCCACTCTGGGATCCCATTTCACTGCAGGCCGGGCTTTACACAGAAAGCCTTGGGGCATAAGCTGCTGCAATAATTCATGCTGCCTGTGACACGCCGCAGCCGCTGCCTTAGCAACGGACTCGGGTATTACAAGGCTCCCTTCTTTGTAGAGAGGGGGGTGGGTTTGTCTCTGGAACTGGAGAACTGTGGGTCAGCTGCCCAGCTGGATGGAGCAGCCAGAGATGGGCTAGGCAGGGCTTCTTTTGCTCTTGACCAGCTATGTTAACGTCAACAAAACAGAACACGTGTCACCAAGCAAGCCCGCCTATTCAGGCAGACATCTGCAATGTCCAGGCTAGGTCCCAAGGATAATATCCCTGTCAGGATCCACAGTTCCAGGAGGTCAGGACACTAACTGGCCTTTAGCCAAAGTCAAAAGCTTTTGTCTCTGGTTTGGGAATGTGGACTCGATGGGATTAGCCCAGGACTGGAAGAGCAAGGACATGTTGTAGGTCAGGGCTGAGTGACATTGGCAGAGCTGAGGTAAGGGGGCAGGACAGGAATAGCCGGAGTGCTAAGGGTCAGGCCTGAGGGGCAGTTGCTGAGCTGATGTGAGAGAGCAGGGTGGGGACAGCAGAAGGTGCTGTAGGGCAGCAATGAGGGACATAGGCATAGCTGAGTGGGGGATGCAGGGCTAGAATGGAGGCTGCTGAGCAGGACTATGCTGTGCGTTGCCAAGGGCATGTTGTCCATTTCTAACTTCTGTGATTCGCTGAGGTGTCGAGTTCAAGGTCTCTGTCCTTAGCTACCAGGAAGTCGCCTGGGCCCAGGATATCTAAAAGATGCCCTAAAACTCTGGGACAAAGACTGCTCTTCCGACACAACAGACCCTTCTGCCATCAGGGCGGGTAGAGCCCGTTTTCAGAAGGAGCAAGGTTCCACAGGCTCTGACACTGGCCCAAGACTGCATCTGAACCGAGGCCCCTCCCAAACCTCCTCCAGTTCTGCTCCAAGGTGGGCTTCTCCAGCCTGCCTTCTCTATAGGCAGAGCAATGTGTCCATTTCAAACACCACAACCAAGCACACCCACATCTCCCTTTGGAAAAGGGCAAGAGAAAGAATACGCTGCAGGAAGTGCGCTGGAATGGCAGTGATGGGGATGGATAGGAACCTACCCAGAAGAACGCAACTGAAAATGACCTTTTGCTGACTAGGCTGATATAGGAAAGGACAGGGACGTTCCTGGAGAATTTATAATTCCAGAGAATGGAGGCAGCTGTTGCCTGGCCTCTGAGTATTGGTAGACCTATACCAAAGAGAGTAAAGTCACAGGAAGATGCAGGCATCAGCTGAAGTCATGAGGGAAAAGATTGTCTCTCTTAAACACCTGCACTAGATTCTAGGGTGGGCCTAAGCACAAACCCAGCTGACAGCGTCTATGCTTTGTGGGTGCATGAGGCTATGCCACTTCATAGAATGGCCCTGTCTCTGTTGGCAGCAGGGAGAGTAGAGGAAGACCTGCATGTGTCCCCATCCAGCTATGGGATAGGGCCAACTAACCTGACGTCCCCTACACAGTAACTGGAGGTTCCACAGGCTCTGACACTGGCCCAAGTCTGCATCTGAGAATGGATTTTACCAGGGCAAGTTATACAGAGAGAGAGGACACACGCAGATGGAGATGAACCATTGCATGGGGATTAAAGTAACTTGGAAATTTTCAAAGAAACTGTTTTCCAATAAAAATCAGAACCATTCCTGGGAAACGGGCTTGTTCTGATGATTTGTTCAACTACAAATATTTTTTACACCAGTTTTTAAGTCTCCAGAATATCTCGTGTAGATCTTTTCTAAATAAAAAAAGCTAGCCCTCTGGTTCAGAATGGCTTCTGTCTTAGAAATTTAAGTGAAGAATTGTGACAAAAATTAAAAGTGGTCCACCTCAACACAAAAGGCTCTGACTGACCTGAACCAAAATTCTTTGACTTTTGGTTTGTGAAACTTTTCTAGATTTTGACTTTTCAGAATGGGAAAATGTTTAAATTCCAAATTTTTGAGTGACAGGAAAGCCATTTTCTGCCCGACTCTCATGCCCACACCCAGGGACCAAATGGAGCCTGTATTCTGCCAAGAGAAAGACACAAGGTGCCCTGTGTAATGAGAAGACAGATATCCCCATCCGAGAAGGGTGGAGTCTGCATGTGATTAACATGGGTCTGATTGCTCAGTCACTTTAAAATCATGGACTCTTCCTGCAAATGAATGTAGCCAAAGGGAATGACATTGCTCTGGCAGAAAGGAGACACACGGAGTCCAGCTTCAGAGATGCAGTAAAAACATGACTTAACAGCTCTGTTATTGTTTGACATTTGGGTTTTACTCGCTGTGGAAAGCGGCACTAATTACTTCTTAGTTACACAGGAGCAGCAGTGTAACTGGAGCACAGGGTTTATGGAGTGCTGCTGACTAATTGCAAAGCCGTTCTGTGGGCCGTTCCCAGTTCCGCAATGCAACCCCCCCACGCTCAAAGGCTGTGCAGTCCCAAGGGCAGCAAGGGCCTCACCGGAGCTGAATGGCTGGAATTTGCAATGACCAGCAGACGCTATGGACCAAACCCCAGGCAAAATGTGCTACCCCTCAGAAACAGAAGCACTGAGGTGAGCTGTGGCACCTCATAGACTAGCAGATTTATTGGAGCATAAGCTTTCATGGGCTAAAACCCACTTTGTCTTTGCCCACAAAAGCTTATGCTCCAATAAATCTGTTAGTCTATAAGGTGCCACAGGACTTCTTGTTCTCGCAGATTCAGACTAACACGGCTACCCCTCTGATACTTGAGGTGAACTGTAACTGTTGAGCTGTACCTAGCTCCAGAGATGCATCACTGGTTAGCCCAGCCTGACCAGAGGTCTTCTCTCTTTGTTAGGCTGGAGTGCCCTTTTCATCAGAGGAAAGTTGTGGGGAGACAAAAGAAAATATCCCTTCTTCCTCCTCCTCATATATGGCATCCACTGTCTGCTAGGTACTTCATAAGCAAAATAAGATGACAGGTCCTGGGCCCAGTGCAGCTTTGAACCTTGCTTTTCAGTATTGAGAGTAAGTCACTTGAGAATGTGATGGGGATGAATTTTCTTTGCAAGACAACACCTCGACTGACAGGGCTTCCGGAACAGCTACTTCACACACGTTGGACCAGTTGTTGGCACTCAGCCCTTTCTTTCTGTCTATTGCACTGCAGGATCCTCACATGAAAAGCATCTGAAAAGTAGCATTAGTGCTAAGTATTAGAACTGGCACACCCTGGAACTTCCCACAGCCAACATTCCTATCTGCACCTTTCTTGCCTAGACATCTCTGCTGGAAGAGGCAGGGACTGAAGTGACTTCTAGGAGATCCCTTACAGCTAGCGGTCCGTCATTCCTGGTTCCTGGTGAAGGGCCTGTGCTGAGGACTGCACCTTGGTGTGGTGAGAAGGTTTGCATGTTCCAGTGATGTTGAGAGCTAAGCTGGTAGCAGTTTGAATTTCTGCTAATGTCACCCCAGTTGGACAGGTCTGAGGATAGGGATCCAGAGAAGAGCCACCCGCTGCCCTCCAGGGTGGAGGCTGAGCAATAGGCCAACGACCTATCTGTGTGAAAAGGTTACATATGGAAACACAGCAAGGCAGCCATACTGGCAAATAGTCTGATAGGGAAGGTGGCGCCTCGTTCATGCTGTAAATGACAAGTGATTGGTCAGAAAGGACTCAAATTCGGGGGGAGGAAGGGGGGACAGTGTTGCAGCCAGACTACCCCTCAGAACCAGCACTTCCTTTTCTTTGTGAGAATCAGATCTGGCTTTTCTGGAGTTAATCACAGAGCCCTCATCTACACTAGGACCTTATTCGGAAATACCACCTCCCCCCAAGTTTGAATTTATAAGCAGTTATTTAGAAATAATGGGCCTCTGTACACCTGCTTTTCACAAGTAGTAATGCTAATTCCAAAATAGTAATTTTGAAATAACGTTAGTGTGGACATTCCGGTGCTGCTAATTTGAACATATTGGCCTTTGAGAGGCCTCCTACAGCTCCCCAGGGTGCTCCCTGGGTCTTTAAGTCTGAGGTAGCGTGTCCACATTAACAGAGCCTGCCTTAGACAAATTTTGACGCTTTGCCATAGTGAGGGCACGCTAGTTAGAATTAGTTAAATCCAGAGTTCTTAAGTCAAATTTAGTAATTTTGAAATAGTTTGCTAGTGTAGACGTGGCCTGAGTGAAATAAACCAGAAGAAAACTGGGAAGTAATGCACCAGTCAGCCCATGGCCCACTTAAAATACAGTACCTTAGCTTTCTCACCCTTCTAGCCAGAGGTTTCCACAAGGACCTCCACATCTGGGAACACAAAGCATTACAGGAATTTAATGCAACACTGAAGGCAACCTCAGTTCTCCAATGTTCTCGGAGGGCCTGATAGGGAGGAGGAAGACACAGGGCAGCCGAAATCTTGGGTTGAAAAAGGGAGATGCTGGGAAAATCCAGGATTGTCATTTTCCGTCTCATTTAGATTCAAGGGGAGCCAATAGGCTCCACAGTCCCCTGTGCAAGATGGGGAGGGCAGACTCCATGTTATCAGAAGGGCCAGGGCCTTATGTGGAAGGGGTGAGGATGGGGCAGCCAGCCCTCAGCACCATCCAGAGTGCATTGCACACTGCTGCCCTCAGAACTGTCCAGAGCATGCAGAGTGGCCCTCTGGCAGTGATTTAAAGGGCCCAGAATTCCAGCTGCTGCTGCTGCTGCCACAGTTGAATCACCTTTGAATCACCAAGCCCTAGGGTAATTGGCCTATTTACCCCCCACAGGGGGGCCTGAGCAGGGACTACCTTGTGTTGCTACAGTCCCCAGCACAATGGGGTCTCTTCTAGTTTGGTCCTTCGGCATTACTGGCACAACCACAATTACTAATATGAAAAAGAGGGCACTTTGGGCAGTTGAGGCACTTAGAAAAGTTGTTAGTGCTATCCAGGGAGGGCCTATCGCCCTGTCCCCATACCTGGAGAGTTTGTAGAGGCAGTGGTGAACTTGTGTTGCAGAGTCCTTCCAGCTCATACACCTTGCCTTGTTGGAGGTGAATGTGCACCAAACACAGCTCTAGTCTCTCTAGCAGGGGGCAGGCTGAGCCCTGAGAAATCTTGGCATTAAAGCATCCTACTTGAGCATCTACCTAGTCTGCAATACCCCAGTATCTGAGTCCCTCATGATCTGTCATGTACTGTGAGGCAGGGACCTGTATAGAGGGGGGAACTGAGGCACAGAGGAGATAAGTGATTTGGTAAAGGTCACACAGGATGTCTGTGGTAGAGCAGGAATTTGAACCCAGGTTTCCACAGTCCCAGATTTGTGCCCTCCCTATTGGACGTGCCTTCCCTTTGGCCAAGATGACAGCTGTCACATATGCACGCTCCTTCCCACCCATTTCAGCACGGTCTGCTTTTGAAGGAGGAACCCAGTTTGGTTGAATTCTCCCATTGTCTTTTTATGAAACCATCTGGGGCATTAGAATTCTGTAGCTCACACATGGGCAATTCACCTGAGCCCACCAACCTCAATGCATCCAGTGCCCTGTGTGTACACCCCCATGAAGGAGAAAGGTGGCTATTGACTGATGTGGCTCAGCTTTTGCTCTCATTGTTGTATTTCTCACTAGACTGCTCCATCTCTTTTTCTCTGTGCTACCCCCACCTCCGTCTGCAGACAGATGACAAGTGAGAATGCATGCATCCTATAGACATTATCGTCCCTGCATAACTCCCTGCCCTTGCATTGTCTGGACAAGCCTGGGTGATTCCTAGCAGGAAAAAAAAAGGGGGGGAGTAGGGAGAGGAAGGTCATTCAGAAAAGCAAAAAGGAGGGGGAAAACCCCTCACCTCCTCACACACTCCCCATTTGGCAGCTTGTCTCCTAGAGTGAGAATGAGACACACCTACCTTGTGCTTGCAAGATCCAAGGGGAATGTGGTAAATTTCACACTTACTCCCAGTCTAATTCCACACACAAACTTTGCACAAAGGTTACTCCACTATCCAAGCAGCACAATTTGGATTCTTGCCTGTGAAAGCCACCTTCTCACTGGCTGACCCAGCTCACATTTGCTGCCCAACCACTAGCATGCAAGGACAGGTGAAATTCTCTCTGGACTGGTTTACCTTTTGTTTTGCCCATTTCTGCTCCAGCTGTGCCTGCGTGGTGGGGAAGGTGCAATGGGCAGAAACCTCTTTGCCATGTCGCATTCCCAGGGGAGTTGAAGCCTCTTGCTCAACGGTTGGGCAGAAGATGGGAGCATCAAAGATTATTCACACAGCCAGGCTGTGGCCAAGGCATCCACCTTGTGCTGGGTCAAGCAGACTCCAACAGCTAAGCAGGATCAGGTCTGCTCAGTGCTGCACTGGAGACCTCCAAGGATCAGGAAGTGGAGCTAGTGGTATTATGGGCAGCACTATTATCTTAGGTGATTTAAATACTGCATTAAGCAGATCCCATTGTAAGTGGTAGCAGAGCTACTCTATCCTGGGGTTAGCTATGTAGCAAAATGAAAACCTCAGTAATGTCTGTACCTAGCTGGGACTCAGGCAACCCCAGTTCAATTCCCAGCTAAAACACAGGTTTCCCTGTGTAACCGTGTGCAAATTGCTTACTTTACTTTGTGCGTTCTGGGGGTAATACAGATAAATCTGCTCACATAATAAGGTCAAGGGCTGTAAAAATACCTGACAGACCATAGCTGAGGGAGGTGGGCTTGTAGACTCCCACTATTGACAGTTGCACAGGCTCCTCTGCCACCTGTTCCTGGTTAGCTCCTGCCCTGCTCTCTGTGGCAGCCACTGTCACCAAGTGGCAGACCTCAGTACACTGAGTATGTCCAGCTGTGCTGGGAAGCTGCTTTCATTTGGCCAATTCCAAGGGAGGGGCAGAACCCAGGGGGTGGGAAGGGCTGGGCCATCCCAGTGTCAACATTCACCCTATTAATGGTCATTTGGTTTAATGTAATCCATTTCTGCTGAGCTTCCCCATTTCTTTACATTTAAAGAGGCCCCGCCAATAGGGCAGGTGCTTAACTATCTGCACGAACGAAGTGGCACTATCTCCTGGAGCTTGACCTAATACCCAAATGTGGAAAGCTCTGAAGAAATAAGCAGACACTAACTTGTTTAAAAAGCAGGTTAAACACAACTTACAGGCTTTCTGTAGTATAAAGCTTTGAATGGTGATCCCCTAAACTGGCCCACGAAAGCTCATCACCTAATAAACCATCTTGTTAGTCTTTAAAGTGCTACATAGTCCTGTCTTTTGTTTCAGCAAGACCAGACTAACACGGCTACATCTCTATCTCAATGCCACAGGCAGCTTGAGAACACCCTAGCGTCCCTAAAAGCATTGATAAGCTTTTCACTATGACAGCAGATTTTTTTTTAATTGGAAAAGTTATGGCCATCTGATTTATTAAATAACATGAAACATTAACAAAAATCAACTTTTAAAAGATAAACTTAACATTTACTGTTCCAGAACTCCATTCACAAACAGTATCAGCTCCACTTCCTAGAAGGAAATCCAGTCAGCTGACATCGCAGCTGCACAGCAAACACAACCCAGCATGAGGAAAATGCCAGATATTAGAAGAATTTTATTTTTTTTAGGCAAATGCCTGGTTAAATAAAGGCATCAGTAGGATTTACCTTACAACTTTTAGCATCACTCCACCTCTACTAATTTGCAATTCCTGTCTCCAATGACCTCACCACACTGGACTTTTTGCAGAGAGGAAGGCTTTCTCTTGCCTGTTTTTTGGTATCAATCTGTTTTAGTGACATACTCTAACTTCTAACATTCCTAAAACAGATTTTATAACACATTGGAGTTTTCCTCTAAAATGGTTTGAAACACCCATGGACATGCAATGACCAGTGCTCATATTCTACGTACTGTCTATTGACTAGAGTGGCCTAAATTCTCCAAGCTAATTTTGGTTGCCTCAGTACTTCGAGGTGCAGATTAAGATATGAACTCTGAAAACTAGGCCTCTTCAGTGCATCTCAAGTAGGGCACTTACCAGTGGCAACACAAGTCTTTAAGCAGCTTTGAAAGCTGAAACCAACAAACACCACTGAAATTCTCATTGATATGAACAAACTCCTTAGCCTAGCTGAAATGCTCAGCTCCAGGGTAGGATTATGAACAGGCCACTACAGATTCAAGCTCTTACCTGGCTATGTAGAAGTTGGCAAACGGGCTGTGAAATGGGTATAACCAAGGACTGCTTTCACTGACATGCTAGTTCATCACACCTCTGGGTGCATCTAGACTATATGGCTCCGTCAACGGAGCCATGTAGATTAGGGTTGTAGGCAAAGGGAAATGAAGCAGCGATTTAAATAATCGCCAC
The DNA here is from genome assembly GCA_032595735.1 of Pelochelys cantorii. Taxonomy (NCBI): domain Eukaryota; kingdom Metazoa; phylum Chordata; order Testudines; family Trionychidae; genus Pelochelys; species Pelochelys cantorii. Next base: position 10,733,172 of record CM064342.1, on the reverse strand, counting down.
TTCATTTACATTAAAATGGCTGCAGCTCTGGGACGATCAGCTGTTTGTCGGCACAGCGCTGTAGTCTGGACGCTCCGTGATCGACATCAAAGGCATTTGTTGACCTCCCTGGTATGCCTCGTGGGATGAGGTTTACCGGGGAGGTCGACAAATGCCTTTAATGTTGACCACTGATCGGCACAGCGCGACAGCCATTTTAATTTAAATGAAGCAGCGATTATTTAAATCACCGCTTCATTTCCCTTTGCCGAGTAAACAAATCTACATGGCTCCATCGACGGAGCCATGTAGTCTAGACGTGCCCAGAGTGTCCTGGAAGGTCTCTACAGAAAGCCTGTTACACACTGATCAGCTTAATTACTGCAAAATGTGAGTACAATTACCAAAAGAGCGATGTATAGACACACGCTGAAAACAGTGTTCTTAAAGTTCATAAAACAGGTAAGCAGAAGGCAGCAAACAGGGGATGCAGGACACCATTGTTTCCCAATTTTATTTGGCCACGGAACCCTTTTAAACTCAAAAGAATTTTGCAGAACCCCTAGTAAACAGTCTAATATATGGAGCTGAAAAAGCAGACCACAAATAAGTAAGTATAATAATAAACAAATACTAAACAAGGTCATGAGATCAACATTTAGTTTAAATGCACATATTTAAAAACAAAAATCACATTTAATGTGTACAAAAAATAAAGCTCAAAAACGAATATGCATTATATTGGCAGTTATCAATGCAAACAGTAGTTTTTCTTCTTGTCTTGGCAAATTCTTTTTATATTTGGTTTAATACTAGAAAGTTGGATTCGCATATCTGGCGCGGCATTCAGTCAGTTCCTGTATTTCGTTTTTGTTGCTGCGTAATTCGAGAACCCAGTTTCGCACAAGTATGTGTTGGTGAAGGGTAACAACTGACGAATTACACGACTTGATAAAGCTGAATATTCTTAAGATAAGCCGCCCCAAAATGTGATCAAAGAAACTTCTTTAAATTTTTGTATTAAGTGGCCATCTGAAGCGATTTTTATTAGGTTTTCATAATCTTGTGTAGAAAAACTGACTGGCTTTTCTGTTATATTTAATGGATTTCGAATCCAGTTATTGTCATTTGTGGTTGGAAAATACTTCATGATGTTTGTGTATAAATTGCGAAGATGATCTGCAATGTCCTGGCCAGGAGGGAGGTTACAGGAGAGAGCTTGGGGCAGGGAATGCGGGCTCTTGGCGCGGGGAGGGGAGAGAGTGAGGGGGATTTGGGCACAGGGTCTGGGCATGAGGGCGATGCTTACCTGGCTTGGCACTCTGCTGCAGCAGGGAGAGCCTTCAGGCAGCACGCTGTCATTCCCCCAGCAGGGGGGCGGGAGAGGAAGCTCAGTCCCCGCCCCCATGCAGCGGGGATCTCAGCTCAGCTGCAACACTAAGTCAGGCTTCCCACTGGCAGGGTGTGGGGGGGTGTAAAAACCCAGACCTTCCCCGCCAGACCAGACTCTGCTGCTTCCTCAGCAGGCTGGGGAGGGGCATGGGGGAGAGAGTGTGGCAGCGCATGCAGGGCAGCGAGCCAGTGCACACCCCAAGGTGGGGGCGGCCGAACCTGCGCATGCCCCGAGGAGAGGGGAGGGGTCAAAGCCCCAGCTGAGTTCCACATGTCCCCTGTCGGGGTGCAGGCAGCAGTTTTAAAACGCTGAGATCCAGGAGTGGCTACTAGGTACCTTGGACCCAGCCACCCCTCCCCTTCCTGGCAGCAGCGGCCGCTGTAACAAGCCGTGGCCTGCACACGAGGAGGAGGAGGCTGCGTGGCACCGGAGGCTCTGTGGGACAGTGGCCATCCTGCGGGGGGAGGAAGGACTATGTGGTGGTGGGGCAACCGCAGTGGGTGGTGGAGCAGCCAGAGCTGCGCACCACCAGAAGCCTGCCCCCACCGGCACAGCTCCAATGGGAGTGGACTACATGCTCTGCAGGGGAGTGAGTAGAATTTTCTCGCAGAACCCTTAGTTTCACTTTGTGGAACCCCAGGGTTCCACAGAACAGCATTTGGGAAACTCTGCAGGACACACTTCTCTCCCTGGCTGACCATTGTGTAGTTATGCAGTATGTGACTTGCAATGGGAGTGATTTGTATATGGCGCTACCAGCTAATCAAGACCACAAAAGTTGAAAAGAGACCACAAAATCGACAAGAACGAACACACAACAATGGGGTATCTGGTATCACTAAGATGGAGTTAGTCTGGTGTGCAGGAGAATGCACAAAGATACCTCTTATGTGAAAGGTATCATGTAAGCTGTTTGTAGGTTTGCTTCACAAACAGGTCACAACAAAGCCTGGCTGTAATGCACTGGGAGGATTTTGAGTGAGCTTTTGCTTTTATGCCATATCAATATCATTTTAGCTAAGTTTAGGCTCTAGCAGGTGTGCTATGATTTTATTTTTTAGGTAACCCTAATACTTTTGCTTGCTGCCCTCTTAATTTTTGCTTTCGCTTCATGGCAGTTGTCTATTATTAGCCAGCAGATGGACAGCAAAGCCTGCATAGGCTGGATGGGGAGAGTTGTGCTGTCTGTAGCTAGAGTTGTCATAGAGCTGATCCCTGACAGGCACAGGCAAAGTTTCCTCATGCTGAAGGCAGGTGGGTGCAAGGTGTCTCACAAACATGGATATCTCTAGGAACGATCACACTGCCCCTCGCTGGGCTCCAGAGAGTCTTCGTTAAATGTTAGGAGATCATGGAACAAATGATACTGGAACATAGCAAAAGCAATTACTATATCAGGAGTATTGCACAAGAGGCTTCAGAATTTGAGACCAAAGGGTTTTTGGTGCCCCTTTCTTGCACTCCATTGAAAAATCTCAGCCTACATTAACATGCACCACGGTCTTTGCCACTTCTAGATTTCCTGCTGCGACCTCACTCCTGGGTGTTCAGCTTTTAGACCATCAGCTCTTTGGGGCTGGCACTAGGACTAGTTCCATGCATTGGGCAGTGCCATTCGCACTATCAATGCTAACACCACACAATGAGGCCCATCTCTAATTTAGCCATCTCATGCCAAGGGCAAATGACCTCCACATGACTGCGACTGATCCACTAAGCCCAAGGAGTTGTCTCCGAGATGATCTGGTTCTCTCTCAGATAACACTTCTGAGGAAAGAGTTAGGGTAGGATTTTCACAAGTACTTGCTCAACGTAGGTCCAAGTTGTACCACTAATTTCAATGGGAGCAAACCACCATTTAAAATTCTCCTTCAAAAGGCTGAGCCACCAGTTATAGGAATTCCTGGTCATTCCCATCTACCCTAGAGAAGAAGGCAGAAAACCACACTTCCTGCATTTGAGAAAGTGGCAATCATGGGGCTCCCATCTCCTGAACTGGAGTCTGCCCCCACTTGGCCCAGGTTTGCCTGGTTACCCAGGCATCCTGCTGCTTTCCACTTGATGTTAAGAGCGGGAGTTTCAAAAGCACCTTGCGTCTGTCTATTGCTGCTTCCCAGCAATCTCAATGACAAAACACCCGTCACCTTCAATGGGAGTAGTTAGGCCACTGGCAAACACTTCTGAAACCCCTGCCCTACAGGCAGGGATGAATCATGACCAGATTTCAAACTCCAGAAACATTTTACGCAGTCACAAAATGTAACCTTCCAGGGAAGTCTTAAGGTACCATGGAGCAAGCTGACGCTGTGATTGGAGTGGACCGTGAGCTTACGTCCACACTCTTAGGAAAATAGGCAAAGCAGGCTAGTAGCAGAGACCCCCCATAGTATCCCATAAGAAGGGGTTTTATTTTAAGCGATGCATTTGTGTGTATTTATATAAAGCATATATATATATATATATATATGCACAAAAGCCTCAGTATTTGCAGCCAGCATGTGTAATCTGCTGCATCCTCTGTTAGTCAGAGCAGTTTTGCCGTAAGATAGCAATTCCCAGGAGGAAGGCGGCGAAGTGAAATACTTTATCAGCCATGTACATATGTAAACCAGTACCCCTGGTTGAAAAGCCAAAGCCTCTTTTTCTCTTAAACCGGGGAAGAGAAGGAACACCACTGGCTTTGAGCGTGGACAAAAATGACAGGCATGGAAACGAACACCAATATTATCACTGTCCTACTGACCTCTGATAAACACCCACTTGTGGTTAACAGAAATAAAAAGTGATGCACCTGTTTTTAGTAACAATCTTTTTTTAGTAATTTTTTTTAAAAGTATGCAAATGTTTTTTAAATTATTCAAGTGGTACAAACAATCTGTTATAAAAGAGAATTCCTGACATTCTCTAGGGATGTAGCTTTCTCAGTTTGAAGGGTCAGCTCCCCATATTTCAGTGCTGACTGGTGTGCATCTCATTGTGGTGAAGGAGTTAATGTTCGAGCCTGAAATCCTCTGGTATAACGGGGTATTCTGCAGGTGACTGCTCACTGGTATGTGTTGCTCGCAGATGAAAAAGCCTTGCCTTCCACCTGCGAATTCAAGATGCACTTTCAGGTTTAATGGGCCTGACTACCAGATCAGCATCTGAAGCAAGAATTGGTTCTCTGGTTTAAAGGCCTGGGAAAGATGCTTCAGATGGCAACAAATGTGCTTAATCCTCTTGGCTGAAGAATACAGATGCGGACAGAAGATTCACTCATTCGGTGTCCATCAGCAGATGACCTGAAGAAACAGAGAAAAACAACAACATGTAGTACTGTTATCTTTTATCAACGTTCAGCAAGAAGGACAGAATCTCCTGCCACCCAATACACACATGGGAGAGGCTAGTACATACAGCTGTGCCAATAACACGCAGCAGCGTGGAGGTGGAGGAAGACTGAAAGTGTCCAGCTCAATGCACCTAAAAGCAACCAACCTTTGTCATGGGGGCAAAGAAACAGACCCCTAAATGAAGTTCCAAAGGCCATGGTACCCTCAGTGAAATGCTCAGTCAACTTGAACACTGCTGCTCTCCAATTTTAGGGAAAAATGTTTTAATACACACAGAATAAAGATAAGGAGAAGGGATGGAGAAGAGGAGAAAGAGAAAAAAGGAGAGAGAATGAGCAAAGGGGGGAGGGAGAGAGGGGGAATGAGGAAGAAAGGGGAGGGAGCGAAAAAGCACACGCGCGTACCCATCTGGGCAATGCATCACATTGAAATTGCCCCGCATTAAAAATTCACCAGCCAGTGAATTTTCAAGGGATTTGTAGTAATTAGATGACAAAATGCTGGCAAATCTCAGGCTTGCCGAAGATGTTACTCAGGGGTCAAAGACTCGACACTTTTGGCTGGGTAATTTGTAAGTGTCAATCACACTCAGCCATCAGAGAGAAAGGAAAGATCTAACGGCTGAATTCTAACTAAGTCCAACGTTCTTGCCTTCAGCCACCCTGTCTGCTATCATCCCACCTCGCTCCTGCCTTTACTGAATGCAAACGCAGCCGCTGCCTCTCACAGGGGACTCGAGACACAGCAGTTAAAACACAGATTCCTTTTTTTAAGCTTCCCGTTTTTTATTTTTAAAACCCGGAGTGAGTGAAACCTGCACAGTTATTTCCCACATGGCTAGAAAGACAACTGCATGGTAGTATAATGAGAGTCCTTGTCACTATGAATCTTTCCCTGGGCTCCCCAAATCCCATTTCTCCTACTGGTAAAAGAACACAGTGTTCAAGGCTTTCTAGAGATGACCCTAAATGAAGACTTGGCCACGTCTCACTGCCTGGCGTGTTGGGATTTTCTTATTTAGTTCCTTGTTATGGTCTCAGAATCACGACCTTTTATCTCTCCTCTTGTGGTCTCCCTGATTCCCAGGAGAAGAGAACAAACAAAAACAAAGCACCTGCAGTTTAATGAGCCCCATTATGATACAAAACCAAAGTCTACTTGGGCTGCCACAGAAGACCCAGGCTCTGATCTTGCAACATGCTCCACATCAAAGGAGTTCTCTTACGCTCATGGACAGCCCTACTGCATCCATGGGAATAAGGACCAGTGCAGAGGCCTGGTTGCATGGAGCCCAAGGGGTCTCAGTGAGGAAACTGAGTAATAAATCCAGAGTGCAGTAATCCAGGGGAAACTGCTGCATGAATGACACTGACCTGAGATAGGAGGAGAGAGAGGAGAGGGTTTATTCATTTTCCTTACTTTCTAACCAGGATGCTTTCCCTTGGTGCACTCCCTTGCACAAAGCTTAGGCACAGGTCAAAGTTTGGGACTGCAATAGAAATGGCAGCTCAGTGAAGGGCAAGATGAGGTGTGCAGTCTCTTATGAAAGCGTCACCAGCTTTCAGTCACCAAGCTAGAGACCCAAAGCCAGAGGAAGGGAGAAGCACAGAACTGGGGATCAAGGTTAACTGGGCTCTGTCAGACTTCCTGAGCCAAACTCTGCTCTCGCTTGCATTGGGCTCAATCCAAAGTGACTTCACTTCAGCCCACTCTGTAGTGGCTTCCACTGTAAGGTCTTGATTCAAATGATGCTCTAGCTTGCAGGACACCGAACACTCCAACTCAGATGCAGTGTAGCATTTAGGCAAGTGCTTAACCCCAGTGAAGTCAGTGGGATTACTCACATGCTGAAATTTAAACACCTGCATAGAAGCCTGGCTGGATCGGGGGAGCTTCAGCATTTTGCGGTACTGAGCCTTTGAGCCACACAACTTCCCTGAGAGTGAGCAGCTCCATTCCACAGTTGGGGCAATGGAGACGCCAAAAGGTTTGAACATTTGGCCTTAATGTGGATGCCTGAACATAAGAACCTACATCCCTTTTTTGAGCCCACCAGCATTGATGGGGGGAAATGGTAACTTAGTGGCCTCGACATCAAGCTAAACTCAGTCAGTGCCTATCGTTAGGCATTCAGTTTTGGAAGTGCTGGTGTAAGTGGGTTGACCAACACCATCACCATCACCATGGCAAAACCCTAAAGCAGTGGTGGGCAAGCTGGCTGCCACGCTGGTGGATCTGGCCCGTGGCTGTCCTGCCACTCCCCTGCCCCCAGGCCATTCGAGACCTGCGGATGGGGGAGTGCGCAAAGTCTCCCCTCCCTCACCAAGGACACCCAGCAGCTAGAGAGAAATGCTGGCTGTTTTAAAACTGGCGGTATTACTCTCTAAATGCCACATGCCCCTGGCAAAGCGGGGACAGGAGGCGAGAGAATTTGCCTGTTCCCTCCACCCCCAGGCCCATCAGGGCCTGGCTGGGGGGAGCACATGGGGGTCTTTTCCCACTGCGGCACCTAGAGGGAACCACCAGCTGTTTTAAAATAGCTGGTGGTTTTCTCTGGGGAGGGAAGACTTCATGTGCTCCCCCACCCCAGACCAATCAGGGTTTGTGGGTGGAGGAGCAAAGATGTCTCCTGGCCCCACCCCTTCCACCCAAGGCCCCACCCCTTCTGGGGCAGCCTGGGGCTACATCAGAAATTTGTGAAGTTGCCCCCTTTTAAAAATTATCTCCCACTCCTGTGCTAAAGGACTTAGCTCCTAGTAGACTGAACACCGCCTGGATCCATCTCTTTAGTTTGAGCCTTCCAGTAGCCTGGCTGGATATTCAGCTTATGTCAACCCTTGGACATCTAACTGAAGCTTTCAGAGAAGGTCCACTTGGAGTCAAATTCTATTCTCATCTAGAAGCTGTTGCTCACGCCTTGTGAATCACTCCATGCTCACAGCCGTTTAAGAGGAGAATTTGACCCAGGGAACCTGTAGCAGAGCTGGCACAGGATCCAGGACTCCTATCTACAACATAATCTTCTTTTTAGGGGTACATTGGTGTCTATGGGTATGGCTACTTCTCGAAGAAGATATGCAAACTGTACTCGTATTTGCATATCGTCTTTGGGGGGTTTTTCTGGAAGAGGATTTTCCAATATTTGGCCTGTCTACATGGGGCCAAATGTAGGAACCCCCCCTTTCAGAAGCCCCCTTATTCCTCGTAAAACAAGGTGTACATGGGGCTTCCAAAAGAGGGTTTTTCCCCCCGACATTTGGCGCTGTGGAGATGGGCCAAATATCGGAAAATCCTCTTCCAGAACCCCCACCCCCCAAGAAGATATGCAAATGTGAGCATAATTTGCATACCTTCTTCGAAAAACAAAACAAAACAGTGTAGCTGAACCCTATGTGTTTCAGGTCAGGGCTCTGCTGACCCAAATTTCACTCAAATTTATAGCAGTCACCTGACTGCCTTTGATGGAATAACCCTATAATTCATAGCTGCTTATTCACCCCATGTTTAATGAGATGTAACGAAAACTGGCTGATTCACAAAAGTGCGTACAAGTTATTTTAGGTCGCCAAAACCTCAGTGGTGCGTGTCTAGTTGCATTCACTTCACCTATGCTTTTAAGTATTTAAAGGATAGCGTTGCTAACACTAAGCCCTGTGGTTCATATCTGTTTCCGAGCTGCCAGCAAGGAAGAAGGAAAAGTGGGAGTAGAGGTGAAGGTGTAGAAACCGTCATGAAAACCCAAAGGCAAGTGGTTAACCCTATCCTTTTCACACAGTTGAGGCTAGGCACTGTGGCAAACAAGACACTCTAGGGGAACTTGCCTTATGTCAAGTGGACAATTTGGGCATCTAAAAACCAAGTCGTTTAGGGTAGGTGCAGCTGACCTATCAGTTAGATCCCATGGCAATGCAGTTCTATTGCACGCAACACAGAATTCCCCCATACTAAAAAATCTAAGTCTCTGTAAACAGCCCTCCTCTTGGATTTCTCCTGTGTGTTACATTTTGTAAGATTCTGCTTGCTACAGAAACACAGGAACAGAAGACTTCTGCAAATAAGAGATGCACTTTTTTGTGTGTGCGTAACAAACTTGCCAAATCTCATCGCAGGGTGGTACGACCATCCTATCAATGGTAACAGCATTTTGTTGATCTTGGCCCTTAGAAATGCCCATTGTAAATGAACTAAGGGTCTGTTAACATTACTTTAGATTTCGCCTTAATTTAAAAAGTGATTTAACAGCTGAGAAATGCAGCCTAACAAGAGGGCAGATTTGAGCTGAGGCTATTTTTGTTAGACAATAGCAGGATTTTAGTTCTATTATAAACATTTAAATACCATTAATTTTGTGTTAGGCCACCTAGATCTTTGCAAAAGTTTTTTTTTATCGTTATTTACATTGAAAGACAAACAAACATGGAAAATGCACATTGGCAAATAGATGAGGTCAGAGCTAAGATGTCACGAGTATTTTCTCTCTACATTTTACATGCTTCCTTCCATTTTTTTTTTGGTAGTGGAACTTTAACGTTGAATTTCTTAGCTTTCAGCCATTTGTGTTTTTAAGCTACAACATTCTACAAAGGTTGTTTCCCCTTCCCTGTAAGTTACCGGTAAATATTAACTTTAATTCAATGAATTTTTCCCTTGATAATATATAAATTACAACTCTAATCCCCCTCCCGTCCACATGCAGAGGGTGAAAGTCAAGCCACTGCTGTGATGATATCCCATTGATGGTCTAACAGATCAAACTCTGGTCCAAGGGAGATGTTCTCTACAATTGCAAAGGATCCATACAATGGAAAATATTGTGTCTGAAGTCTCTTAGGCGTCAGTTGATCAAAACACTTAGGATAAAGCTCTCAAAAGGATGTAACCTATGAGCATAAGCTGTACTAAAGACTCATGGACCTCAGGCTTGGTCTGCACTATAATGTTATTACCATGATTGTAAGTCCCCCACTAAATCAACTTCACCTGCATGAGAGACACTGCCCTTAGGTTGTCAATGCAGTGTAAATGCAGACACTGTATTGCTTCTAGCAGACTGCGCTGGCTATCGACCTTGGCAGCTAACAGCTGGCGCCCCTGCTGCCCAGCACCTGCTGACAATGCCCCATGTGGCAGAGCTTTGGTTCCCCACAATGCTCTGCTCTCAGAGTTAAACCAGTGCAAGCACTCCTGGCAAGGACACTTACCATCATGCAAAACTGATGTAATTACTGCAGTGGTTGTGCATCCACATAACTTAATTTAGGTGTCATTAAGCAAGACTGATCCTCCAGTCTCATTCTGCAGTTCCAGGAACATGCAAATTGCCACATGGGATCAGCACAGTGCAGTCTCCTGTCTGACACTGGCCAGGACCAATGTCTTCAGAGCATGGGTCCAATAATCTTGCAGTATACAATTGTGGAACATTCAGCCTATGGAGGAAGTTCTGCCCTAAAACCTGACATTAAGAGATCACTGTATGTCCGGGAACAGGCTGATACCAAAAATCCATTGTTTAAGGACTCTGTCATATTATACATCATCCAGGCCTCCCTTCTTAGCACTCCTCACTTTCTGCACCCTCTGGTTTTTGCTATCATGCCTTGACAAAAGAAAATGCAGCAGAGTTTCCATGTAACATTAAGGACACACTGATCATGGGCCATCTAATCCAGGAGCCTGTGTCCGACAGCAGCCAATGAAAGATGTCTCACAGCAGAGAAATCCCCCAACACCTCCTATAAACACCCTCCCATATGACACGATGTACTACAGGAGGAAGTTTCTTCAAAGCTTAGTCCGTTGATGGTTTTATAGTCTGGGATGAGGATGCAAGCTCATCTAATTGCATTCTAGTGCAAAGCCAAATGCTAGTCTTATTCATGCATCTAACCTTTTATTAAAAATGTCACCAAGATATCTGACACAGCAGTATCATGCCTCAGTAAGTTCCACAAGTTAAAAAGGGAAATAGTTTCAAGGTGACAAACAAGGCTTTCTTGGCACAATTGCCTATTATATGTGTAACTCATCTCAACTCCTCTTGCTCAACTTTCCAAGGAAACACTTACATTTATAAGCACTACTGTGTGAGTGTACTATCACTTACAGAGAACCTTTGCTCAATCTTGTACCCAGCATAAAGCATGTCAGTGGTCTGATGGGAACTGCTCCCATCAGTCAAGACACATGCAGTAGGCCTGCAGAACAATAGGAGGGAACAAAGGCAGGCTCAGGCTCTCACATTCTGCTGCCACACACCACCAGCTCAAACTGCACTGCCGTGGTTTGACATGCTTACAGTCTTTCATGTGAATTCCTGCCTTGTGCTCCCAACGCCTGTATTCTCTCTGTGGCTGAGGAAGGCAACATCAATAAGAAAGAAGAATCGACAGCTGAGGGGGAAAAGGAGGTGGACACCGAGGGCATGTCTAAACTACATCCCTCTTTCGAAAAAGAGATGTAAATTGGACAGATCAAAATTGCAAATGAAGCTGGGGTTTGACTTTCCCGAGCTTCATTTGCATAATGGTGGCCATGCGTTCTTTCGAAAACGGGTATTTCAAAAGTGAAACCACTGTCTAGGTGCAGTTCTTCTGAAACCCCCCACTTTTTTCGAAAGATCTTGTACTTCTCAAAAAATGAGATTTACGGGATCTTTTGAAAAATGGTTTTTTTCCACAAAAGAACCATGTCTAGACAGCGGTTTCACTTTTGAAATACCCATTTTCGAAAGACTATGCGGCCTCCATTATGCAAATGAAGTCTGGGAAATTCAAATCCCAGCTTCATTTGCAATTTCGATCTGTCTAATTTACATCCCTCTTTCGAAAGAGGGATGTAGTCTAGACATAGCCAGAGGGTAAAGGTTTTGGAGTTCCAATAGCTCTTTATCTTTTCGAGTGACATGGGGAGGTGCTCACCTCCACAAAGAACTACAGTTCTGTCTCTCTCCAATTTAAACACATGGAAAGAAACTAGTATGGAAGAGATTAACCAGTTAGTTTGTGTGTGTGCTGGGGGGGGGGAAAGAGAATGAGCTGGCTCCAATCTTTACTCTAGAATTCACTGTTCAGTGAATTCTGGCCTCACTTAGAAGGGCTATAAGGAGGTTTGAGGAGAGGTGGAAGTTCCTAGATTACTAGTGGTTATCTTCTGTGCCTACTCAGAGCTTTGCAGGACCAAGAGATCAGTGTTTCTCTGGGTGCTAGGCAACTCGAGGAGAACTGTAACAACTGTACCACAGAAGGATAAAGAGTCTAGTCACCATTCCTCCCTTGTGGATCAACTGGGTGTGTGCAGGGCCTCAGCTTAGCTGGAGAACCAGCATCGCTACTGACGGCAACAGGGTCCAGAGTCTAGGATGTATCTGACACTCCCTGAACAGATTGCTGAGAGGCACTCACCCCGAAGCTGGGCTTCTTAAAGAGCCTGGCTGATTCTACTGCTCAGGCAGGAACACTTTCCCCCCTTCCCCAAAAATGCACTCACGGAAACTGGCAAAAGCACCACTCCACGGATGTTAAGACCAGAAGAGACCACTTGGATCACTGAGCCTCTCCCCCCAGATAATGCAGGATCATTTAAAGACTTAGAAAACTCCTGCTCCCATTTGATTTAGGGTAGTTCATTCATTCCAGATGAATACCGTGAGCTGGCTCAAATATACTAGGTGAGAGCCACAGGTCCCTTCCACATTGCTCCCTGCTCCCTCCACTAAGGCTTTGAACCCCACTACAGAGACCAGCAATTCAATTCTAGACCTTATTCCAGAAGGCAATGGGATACTACATGGGGCTCCAGATGCAGAAATCAAATACCGAAGGCACTTACTGCCGATGCCCTCCTCAGAGATGCTCAGATGCCTGCTTTCCACACTTGCCCCTTCCATTTCCATGCCTTGCTGACAGATTTTCATGCTATTTCATCGGCGTACAGCGCTAGTTTGCATATTTCACTGATTCAGGTCACATCGTGTACACATATGCCTCAGCCAACATTTGTTGATATTCTCTCTACCTCTCTCCCAGTTCCTGTTTGGGGTGAAAGCCTTCCTTATTAGTCAATTTGGATACCCATTTACTGTGAATTACTGAGCCTGATTATTATTCATGAATGGATAAATCTGAAATCTCAGTCTCTGCCATGTGGTTTTTCTCCCTCTCGAATGCATATATTTAGGGGAAATTGGAAGCAATATGTATCTCACTTTCTCTCTCTCACCCCCTGGAGAAGGGAAATTTGGATTGTGACTTCTCCCAGCCCTAATTTACTTTTGAGCCAGCACGTGTGGATCTGTCACAATCAGCACTGATATTTAGATGGAACAGGAATGCAGGTGTATATTAGCATTGTGTTTCTTGCAAGCACAGGGGGCTTAGGCAAGGAACGCTTTACACCGGAGCAGGAATGAAAACTGGAGGTTAGGGACACTGAGCCAACACCACCCAAGAGTAGGGATGTAAGCGACTAGGTGAGTCATTACTCGCCTAGTTTCTTCTCTCTCCCCCCCTTATTGCCTCTATCAGAGGCAGCAAAGGGGGGAGAGCAGGTGCAGATGCAGGTCCAGTACTAGGGGGAGCCGGATTAAAAGCCAGTTCCCCCCAACACCGTCTCCGTGGAGGGGAACAGGGGAGGCACAGGTGCAGCAGGGTACTGGGCGCGAGATGGAACTCAGCTGTCCCAGCTCGTGCCTGGTCCCAGACGCTGCACCTCTGCTTTCTAAATGTAGGAAGAGCCAGGCAGCTCTTACTAATTTTAAAAGGCTGAGCTACAGTGGGCTTAGCTTCCGGAGCCAGAAGCTAACCCTGCTGTAGCTCTGTAGTTTCCCCCCTTATCGACTAATCGAGTAGTCGATGGAAATTCCATTGACTACCCGATTAGCTGATTAAACGCAGTTTAACATTCTTACCCAGGAGGTCAGAGAACTGGAGCATTTTGACTGCTGGGTGCAGGAGGCTTAAGGACACATTTCAGCCCAATGCACACAGCACTGGCTTATGACGCTGAGAGCAAAAGTCCGACAATGCAGGAATAAGTTTAGGGCTGCCATGCAATTTTCTATAATTGATTTCAGGTTTTCCAGTAGGGTAGGTTGAGGGTTTTTAAAATTTAAAGGGCATAAATAACGATGAAGGAACGTAATTACTAGCTAAGAAGAGAGCCCAAAATACTACATTAAAAACAAAACAAAATATACCCTCAAAGAAATCATAGCACATCTGCACAAGCAGTGGGGACTTGGACTATGGACTCCATAGTAATCATCACTGGCACTCACTGCATGCTGCATGTTCCAGCCAGAGAGCTGCAAGATATTTTACAGATGGGGAAACTGAGACAAGGTTAAGCATCTTGTCATGCAGTGAGTCAGTGGCACAGCTGACTCCACATTGAGACCTACCTCAAGGGCCACAACATCTGAGATTACTCAGGGAAGCACTCACACAGTACTTAATAACCTCACACTAATCACCACATTTTCTAGTTGAACTTGCAGTCAAAGAGAATGACGGAGGCAGTGCTGCCTAATGAACAGCATACAGGACTAGACTCAGGAGACCGGTTTTCAATTCCTAGCACTTCACCTGCCCATGCCTCAGTTTCCCCATCTAAAAATGGAGATAATCTTGACCTCATTCATAAAGTGCTTTGAGAGCCACAGAACTCAGGCTTTACTGGTATAACTTTAAACTAGAGTTTACTCATGGGAGGGGAATACTGCAGGCTCTTCAGTAACTGTCCTTTTTGGAAACTTCAGCTGAAACACCAAACTGTCTGCTTGAGCATTCAGGTACTGTTCAGCTATAGGAACCTGACAGTTTGTGGACCGGGGCTGAACCCCTACATCTGCACACACAGATTGGGATATCAGCAGCATGGTTCAACTGCAGGTAACCTCTTTGGAAAATCTGGCACAGTTTTCAATTGCTTTGCTAATCCAATGGCACCCAAAATGGGAGAGAGAGTGCAGGGGATGTGTCTGCTGTGGAGAAAAGTCTGCAGGAGCAGAGCCACAGAGTGTGACACCACCACCACAGAAATAAAGGGACACACACACACACACACACACACACACACACCACCCCCCCCCTTGCAACAATCCAGCAGCTGGCTGGAGCACACACACACACCCCTCCCCCCCCCCTTGCAACAATCCAGCAGCTGGCTGGAGCTTGGATGTGGAAAGGCAGTGAGCATGCTACAACAAAACAGCCAGACGCAAGTTCTTCCTGCATCCCCAGCAAAGGGCTGGAAAACAACATTAACCGTGTCTGCTGCTTAGAGATGTATGTAGGGCCTTGTGACAGAACACACCCCTGCACTCACTGTAATAATCTTTGTACAAGATATGCCTTGTAAGATTTCATTTGAAAACTCATAATTTGCTGTTCAGTACTATCCTGCTCTAATATGTGGGGCAAGGTTGTCTACAAAGTTAGGATTCTCCCAGTATGATGCTAGGACTGCATGTTCAAGATCCACATAGCACCAAACTAGTCCAAAAGGCCTGTCTTGAACAAGAGTGACTTTGCTTTAATTTGCATGTAAGCAGGAAACAGTGTCATCAAGTAGGAAGGGAAAACAAAGGAAGCTCAGATAAGGGGAAAAAAACCAGCAGGGAACAGCCTTCCACAGACACGGTCTCCTAGTTTTCAGCTAGAAATATTTTTTAAATGGGAATTCAAACTTTAAAAAGAAGATGCACACACTTCAAGAGACCCCTCTATCTCTACTCGCCCACCTCAGTCTCTGCACCTGAGAAGATAAAAGGAAACAGCCAGTGGACTCTGGGGGAAGGATTCCAAGCTGAAAAGTTGATCAGCAATCTGGTGGAGCATGTGGTAAGCAAAGTTTGCTTTCGAACTCACGAGTATTTGTAAACAAATACTAAAAAGCATCTAGAAAACCCACAGACCCCAGCCAAGATTTTCCAAAAGAGGCTACTCATTCTGGATGCCTAGTTTTTCCCGGAAGTGCTAAGCACCTCTCCTCTAAAATGCACAACTCAGATGTCCCCAAAATAGGGGCATTCAAAATCACTGTTGAAAATCTCGGTCAATAGGTTTATTACTGCCTGTATTCAACCAGTATTGTTATTGTCCCCTCATAGATATTGCTGCCATACAGGCCTTTAGCAATAAGTTAAAGCACAGTTACATTACACCATAGTACTTTAACTCAGTAAAAAGGCTGAATTGTGATAAACCCTGTCCCTGTTCTCTTTACGGTCTTTGGTCTATAATTATCTACTATCCAATATACAACTGAGCTGGATTCTTAGCTGGTGTATATTAGCAGAGAGCCGTGGAATTCCATGGACCTGTGCTAATTTATACCAACAGAGGATCTGACTGACAACACTTATTTTGACTGTATATTTTGTTCTGAGTCTGTACAGCACTTAAGCAAAATAGGGTTTTGATCCATGACTGGGATGCTAGGGAGTGCCATAAACCAAACAAAAAAATAATAATTCTCACCAAAAATAAACACATTAAGATGGAGGTCATATTGAGAACGCAAATAAGGCTAAAAAGCAATATAAGGATATTCAGTGAATTAATGATAATATAAGTGAGAAGAGTTTGTATTATTTCATCATTAGGTTCATTTGAGACCAGAAAAGATCTCATGATGGGGTGCTAAATTTCTTAAAGGACCCCTTTAAAATTTCAGTTCAGTTCAAACTAATTAATGGATATACTTGTATGCTGTCAGAAAATCCCTTTTGAGTAAGCACTATAATTTCATGGGCAGGCGTTATGGTGTTCTTCATATATACCAGAGAGATTGAATCCTTGCTCTAAGAGCAGAAATCAACTCAAATTTTACCATGGAGCAGTGATCAGCACCTCTGTAATATTTTCTCTCTCTATCACACTGTCACTCACTCACAACCATAACACCCGCATAACAATACATATACACACATACATGCATCTATTTTATATGTACATAGATGTAAAAACTTCCTCCATCAATATTAAAAGAAATCTGTTTAAAACTAAATTGTCTGAAAAATTGGCCAAAGCCAACTGCTGAATGAGATAAGTATCATTAAGGGAAAAGAAAGTCTTCATTACTTTCAAAGAGGAAAAGCCTGCACACCAATGGGGAATAACATGTTTTAAAACATATCAAAGGGTTAAATTAATTTTCATTAAAATTTAAATGTGAGAAGGCTCCCTCCCCTCCCGCGCCTTTGAACATATGACTGGCAACCATTTCATATTTCAATCTCGGCAGAACAAATTGAATTAGATGTTGAAACCAAACTCTGCTCTGTTCTCTAAAGCCTACATGCTCTGCTTGCACTAATCCTTTTCGTCGCTGCTACAGAGCACAGAGACGCTCAGCAAGAAATCTGCCCTGCAATAAAAGACAATAAAAAAGGAAGGGGGGAGGGAAACCCAATAAACCCATAGCCCCGTAAAGCCTGGCTTAAGTTGTCTTCCACGTGTGTTTTAAAAGACTAGAGTCTGCCCCCCACTTCTTGTTGTCATTAGGGTAGAATGGATATCGACTATTTGTCGTCTTTCCACTCCTCTACTTGTTCCCTAACCATTTTATATATAACTTTTTGAAAATAAAATAAAACTCTGGAGCTTTTAACTACAATCCTGACCTATCTTTTACATGATTTCAATTCACCCATAACCAGCCTTCTAGTTCTCAATTCCAAATATGCAAATTCCATCCACCCAGGCCAAGTGGAAACCTTCCTATCAAAAGATGCATCTCTACTCAGCTTGTCTTCTCAATTTCATGTTGTGACATCATAAGAATCTCAATGACCTCACAGCTATTCTGAGATCAAGAACAGATCTTTGTTTTTTCCTCCCCAGCAGCACAATAGTACTGGTACTGTAAACTGAGCAGGAGACAGGAAGGCCACAACTGTGAATCACTGACATCGCTATAACTCTTTGGAACCCTGTCATGGTTCTGGTCCCATTGTTCTAGGAGCTCTACAATTAAAGCAATACAGTGTCCCTGCCTCAAAGAGCTTGCCATCAGTCATACCCCCATACCTTTTACTGAAAAACTGACTCACCACTTTAATCTTTCTGTGCCTCAGTTTACACACCTGCAACGTGAGTACAATGTCCATCCTGCCTCTTACGAGAGTGGGTTTGCACACTGGAAAGCACTGCAAAGGGGTACAGTGGCATTTAGTGCAATAGCCTTTCTCCACTGCAGAGATGAACCTAAATCTCAGGCTGTATTTGGTCAAGTAACACAATGACTAAGATAGGTAATAGATTCATAGATTCCAAGGCCAGAAGGAAACACTGTGACCTCTTGTCTAATCTCCTGTATAATACAAGCCAGAGAACAGCCCCATAAGAATTCCTAGAGCAGAGCTTTTAGAAAAAACATCCAATCCTGATTGTAAAAAATTATCAGTGATGGAGACTCTACTATGGCCACTGGTAAATTTTTTTCAATGGTTAACGTCCCTCATTGTTGAAAGCTAACCCCTTAAAACTGAATTTGTTTAACAGCCACACCTTGCTGCCTGAAGTAGATGGCCACCACTGTCATGCATATGGTGAATAACTGAGAGGCCACAGGTAGGCCAAGGGGGAGAGCTGCAAACTGGTGGGGCTTGTCACCCACCACAAACCACAGAAAATGTTTGTGCCCCATGAATATCATAATATGGAAATACGCATCTTTGAGCGCAAGGGCAGCATGCCAACCTCCTGGATCCAGGAGGGGATGATAGAGGCCAAGGAAACCATACAGAACTTCAAGCATCAGAGGGGTAGCCGTGTTAGTCTGAATCTGCAAAAGTGGCGAGGAGTCCTGTGGCACCTTATAGACTAACTGAAGTGTTGGAGCATAAGCTTTCGTGGGCAAAGACCCACTTCGTCAGATACATGTGGTGGAAATTTCCAGAGGCAGGTATAAATACGCAGGCCAGAATCAGGCTGGAGATGACAAGGTGGATCCAATCAGGGAGGATGAGGCCCACTTCTAGCAGCTGATCTGGAGGTGTGAATTCCAAGAGAGGAGAAGCTGCTTTTGTAGTTAGTGAGCCATTCACAGTCTTTGTTTAATCCTGAGTTGATTGTGTCAAACTTGAAGATGAACTGTAGCTCAGCAGTTTCTCTTTGAAGTCTGGTCCTGAAGTTTTTTTGCTGCAGGATGACTACCTTTAGATCTGCAATTGTGTGTCCAGGGAGATTGAAGTGTTCCCCTACAGGTTTTTGTATGTTGCCATTCCTAATATCTGATTTGTGTCCATTGATTCTTTTACGTAGGGACTGTCCAGTTTGGCCGATGTATATAGCAGTAGGGCATTGTTGGCACATGATGGCATATATTACGTTAGTAGATGAGCAGGAGAATGAACCAGTGACAGTATGGCTGATCTGGTTAGGTCCTGTGATGGTGTTGCTGGTGTATATATGTGGGCAGAGTTGGCACCAAGGTTTGTTGCATGGATTGGTTCCTGAGTTAGAGTTATTATGGTGCGGTGTGTAGTTGCTGGTGAGAATATGCTTCAGGTTGGCGGGTTGTCTGTGGGCAAGGACTGGCCTGCCTCTCAAGGCCTGTGAAAGCGAGGGATCATTGTCCAGAATGGGTTGTAGATCACTAATGATGCGTTGGAGAGGTTTTAGCTGAGGACTGTAGGTGATGGCCAGTGGCGTTCTGTTGGTTTCTTTCTTGGGCTGGTCCCGTAGCAGGAGGCTTCTGGGTACACGTCTGGCTCTGTCAATCTGTCTCCTCACTTCCTTGTGTGGGTATCGTAGTTTACAGAATGCTTGTTGAAGAGCTTGTAGATGTAGGTCTCTGTCTGAGAGGTTGGAGCATATGCGGTTGTACCTCAGTGCTTGGCTGTAAACAATGGATCGTGTGGTGTGTCCGGGATGGAAGCTGGAGGCATGCAGGTAAGCATAGCGGTCGGTAGGCTTTCGGTATAGGGTGGTATTGATGTGACCGTCACTTATTTGCACCGTGGTGTCCAGGAAATGGACCTCCCATGTAGACTGGTCCATGCTGAGGTTGATGGTGGGGTGGAAGCTGTTGAAATCGTGGTGAAATTCTTCCAGAGTCTCCTTCCCATGGCTCCAGATGATGAAGATGTCATCGATGTAGCGTAGGTAGAGAAGGGGCATAAGTGGACGAGAGCTGAGGAAGCATTGTTCCAGGTCAGCCATAAAAATGTTGGCGTATTGTGGGGCCATGCGGGTGCCCATAGCAGTGCCACTGGTCTGGAGGTATATATTGTCACCAAATCTGAAATAGTTGTGTGAGAGGATAAATTCACAGAGCTCAGCCACCAGTTGTGCTATGGCATCATCAGGGATACTGTTCCTGACAGCTTGTACTCCATCTGCATGTGGGATGTTTGTGTAGAGAGCCTCTACATCCATGGTAGCTAGGATGGTGTTTTCTGGAAGATCACCAATGCGTTGTAGTTTTCTCAGGAAATCCGTAGTGTCATGGAGGTAACTGGGAGTGCTGGTGGCGTAGAACTTGAGCCTCGTACAGAACTTGAACCTCACCAGGTAGCAGTTCAATTTGGAAGGTTCAGAATGGATCAGAGCCCTCCATTGGCCTTGGTGATCAAAAACAGTGGGAATAAACTCCTTGGTATCTATAATGGCATGGAACCTCCTTCAATGCCCCAATCTGCAGCAACCTTTTGACTTTTTGCTGAAGTTTTTTGTGAGAAGGGTCTCTCAAGAGGGATGGGGAGGGTGAGTGAGGTAGGGGTGGGTGGTAGAGAGCTGGAGTGTATAGCCCTGCCACAGCATACCCAGGACCCCTCGATCTGTAGGAATGGAGCACCAGGCAGAGTGGTAGGGGCACAAATGGTGGGAAAAGAACACAGTGGAAGAATCCAGTGGTCTGAGACATATTTTGGGCACACCCTCAAAGGAGGTGCTTGGACACAACCTTGGGATGGGTGGAGTTCAATTGGGAAAAGACGCATTATCTCTTCCTGAATCCCTTATATTTGCCCTGCCCCACTTCCTGACAAGATTGGGAAGGTTTAGCAGCGGGAGTCTGTGGCTTTTTATGTATAGATCCGGGGATGTACAATCTGAATATACAAAGGGTGGCGCAGGAATCTTTCAAGCCCTGCAGCTTAGTGTCTGTCTATTCCACAAGCAAGGCTGCACCATTGAAGGGGAGGTCCTATATAGACGGCTGCACCTTGGTGGAGAGACTGGACAGGAGCAACCAGGATGTCCTTTTTATGGACACAACCGACACCATGGTATGTGGCTGCAGCATCTGCTGTGTCTGAAGCGGTCTGGTGTGCAGCCCTGGGTGCCATAGCCCCTGTCACTGCCAGGACGCGAAACTCTTTCTTCAAGTCCTCTGGGAAAGAAGGCTCAAACTTTGCTATAGCCTGCCACATGTTCACATCATAAAGGGCTATGACGGCCTTGATTGGCCATCTGGGGGTGAAGGCTGGAGGACGAATAAAATATACACCCAAATAAATCAAGTCTCTTTGGGCTGATCCTGCCTCTCATGGTGATTGACAGTCTCCACCACCAGGGAGTTTGGGGAAGTACCTGTGTCTTGGCAGGAACAAAGTACTTGTGTTCTGCCCATTGAAGATGAGGACAAAGAGAAGAGGGAGTTTGCCACAAGGCATTGGCTATTCTGGCCACTCTGTCATAGAGCAGTAGGGCCACTACAGCTGGGGATGCCTGTCTCAGCACTCCAGAGAGAGTATCTTCCGGCTCTTAGTTTCTCCGCCTGGAAATTCAGGTTGGTAGCCAACCTCTTAAGGAACTCTTGGTGAGCCTGTGTGTCATCCTGGGTAACCACCGGAGGATATCCCACAATGGCCTCACCAGGTGAGGGGGAACTCTTTGGGACCTGGGAAGGCAGAAGGTGGGGCCTCAACTCCTGTTCCACCTGTGGGGTGGTAGCGCTAAAGATGTCTGGTGCCAGACAGCATTTAGTGGAGGAGACCGATAGCGCTACAGATGAGCCAGCTACCGAGCGTGATACCTGAGTTTCAAAACTACCACTGGGACAGCCAGGCCTGCAGACCCTGAGCAAGCTGGGAACCTGTCTACAGAGGTGCTTGAGCCGGAGGTACTAAGGCTTGGTCTGAGGCCGAGCTGACAGAGTGGGAGGTTCTGGGAGACCAGGAACAAGGATGGGTGTTGGTGTGGTACTGCATGCTGGCCAAGGAAGCCAAAGCCAGGGATGCAGAGGACCAATGAGAACGGTCCTCTGGAGAATGTTTGCTGCTGGAGGACTTTTGGTGTGGGTGTCAGTGTCTGGCTGGCTTGCAGTGCGCTCGAGAGTGGTTGCAGGAGCAGTAACAATAGGTTGAAGAGTGGTGCCACAATGCAGAGCAGGACTGCCAGTTCCTATTTTCCTCATGAACACACAGCAGGGAAGCTGGAGCTGAAGAATGGTACTAGTGCAGGTAGCGGTTCTGCACCAGTGATCTGTCTGCCAAACCATGCTCGGACCACAGTGAATACTGCTCCTCGGCACATGGAGGTGAGGCCATAGACATTCCACCTGTGGAGACCAGAGCAGTGCCATGGCAGGCTTCCCCGTATGGTATGGTTCTGTGATTACAGGAGTTGGTGGCACCCGCATCAATGTGATATCCTGGGCTGCTTGCAAGGCCTCCAGCACTGACAGCACCCGGAACTGATTGACACCACTCTAGGAAGCATCACTCTAAAGGGGCCTTAGAGGCTGTCTGGGCTGCAGTGGAAGAATCAGTGGTGGCCGGTGTCTTGGGCTTATTCTTCTTAGGCCCCACAGATCTGCCCTGTTCTGCCTGGGCTTTTATGGTGTTGGAAAACAGTGCTGGGAAGCTGATAGCATCAGCAGAATGCTGCACAATGATGCACTGGTGCTCAGTACAATCTGACCGGTCATGCACCAGAGCTAAGGCGAATTCCATTAGGAGACCCTTAAGGCGAATGTCCCTCTTGTTTTGGTGCCAGGGTTAAGGGATGCATTTGCAAATCACTTATCACTAATGTCCTAAGCACTGCAAATAGTAGCAGTGGGGTCACTCAATGCCACGAGCCTATGGCAACTGCGACATGACTGGAAGCCAGGATGACGAATATTGTTTAACTGAATAATCGTGTAATTGCACTAAATCTTATTGGGTACATGATTACCCCTGGGGGTGGGGCAGCAGCAAGCGCACTCCCGGCCCAACTCCCGGGGATCCCCTGCCACCCTGCACTGCTGCCTCTAGCTGCGGCAAGCCTGAGCTCACTGTGGACAGAGGCTGCTCCACAGGATGCTGGTGCAGCCCCTGTCCGCAAGGAGCATGAGGGCCCCCACAGACAGAAGCTGCTGCTGCCTGCGAGGGGAGCCAGTTTAGAAACTGGTTCCTGTGTAGACCAGTGCCCTCCTGCCACCCCGCACTGCTGCCTCTGATACAAGGCCCAAGCTTCCCACGGACAGGAGCTGCACCGCCATACTGCCTCACCTCTCCTTGTGCAGCTGCCTCTGACAGAGAAGCAACAGCCCAGGGCGAGATGGGGAAGATAGTGCTGTAAAGCTGGTGCTTGTTGGTAGCTGGCTTTTAAATGCCAGCACTGGCTCTCACCCGCTCCCCTCCCCCGCCTCTCTGGGAGGCAGCAAGAAGGGGGGACAGGCAGCTCCATGTGAGCCAATACACATGGGAGCTGACTTGAAAGCCAGCTTCCTGTGCATACCAGCTTCCGCCTGCCCCACTCGCCCTTCGCACTGCTGCCTCTCTACCAGAGGCAGCAGCACAGGGGCGGGGGCAAGCAGCTTTGTGGGATCTGGTGTTCATGGGGAGCCAGCTTCCCATGGATACTGGCTCTCACTCTCCTCCCCTTTGCTGCCTCCAACAGAGAGGCAGCAAAGGGGAGAGTGCATATAATCATTAGCAGGGCTTGACAAACCGTGGTGAAATCTACTTGCCAGATCCGCATTGCGCATGCGCGCGCCACCGGTAAATGGGGCAACCGGCTGAAATCTACTCGCCATGGGCGAGTAAATTCACTGATCTGTCGAGCCCTGGTCATTAGGATTAACAAATAAGCCCAGGCTCACTGGTTAATCATTTACACAACTATACGCTAACATCCCTACTTGAAGCCTGGTGAATGGGGTGTGCCCCAACCCGAGGCTAAGTCCCTATGGGACTTACGCTATCTAAACTAACTACAAATGAGAACTATATACAGGGAAAAGAGAGTCCAACAAACTGAAAAAAGGAGTAACAGCTAATGCTGAGGAGAGCAAGTTCCAAGCACCATTACTGATGACAAGAAGGACCTGAGGGTGAAGGGGGATGGATGCACTCTACATAGCACAACATGCACGTGCCACTCCAGGGAGCACCTAAGCTGGCTCTCCTATGGGTACTGCTGAGGGTAAATCTTCCAGCACTGGTGCATATGGTGAGCACACACACGGATGCTGAATGGACATGAGTAAGCACTCAAAGAAGGTGGTGCAGTTCAGCCTGACTGGAACAGCAGGGAATTACTTTTAAAGTTACCTGCATGATAGCAGAACCTTTGTTCCCTGAATCAACAAAGGACTGGAATGGCAGAATGCTATGGACCAAGCCGGAGAGCTCAGCATCTCCCATTCTAACACCTGCCATTCTAACACCTGCCTGTGCTATTCCAGGCTCTCACCAATGCTTGTTGTCCTTTCCCCACATGCTGGTCCCTCCCCACCCCCTTCTCAAGAGGAAGGTGTTAACTGCAGATGCATCTGGAGGCATCCTTGTATTAGAGCCATTCCAAAAGGACAAATGGTCTCTCAAGGCCCTGTATTTATTCCCGACGCACGGCATGGAGCAGACTGTTATTTAACCCAGCTCGGATTATTCCTGTGGTCATGTAGTCACCTTTCCTTTTATCAGAAGAGCCCTGATGCTGTGTGCGCTTCCGTCACAAACAGGAGCCCAGGAAGGCAGACATATTAGAAAGGTTACTCGTCAGCTATAGGCCCAGATGTGTTTTGAGTCACTATTCATGAAGCCACCAGTGTTGTGGGTTTAACAAAAGTCCAATAATAACTAAGGTTATGAGCATCCCACTGCTAGGCATATTGATAAGAATCTTGCAACAATAGACAGCTATCAAAGAGAAAAACAGCCTCTCTATCACGAATACACACACAAACAGCACATACCACAGAGTTGGCAGACTATCTGCGCACACAACAAGGAGGCTATTCTGAAGACACAGCAAAGATTGAAAGGGGTTGCGGGGCAGGGAACTTTTTCCTTAAACACATGAAAACCAGACAGGCAAACCAACAGAAAACCTAGGAGCCCCACAGGATTGACAGGGACAGTAAATGACCTAAT
The DNA here is from genome assembly GCA_032595735.1 of Pelochelys cantorii. Taxonomy (NCBI): domain Eukaryota; kingdom Metazoa; phylum Chordata; order Testudines; family Trionychidae; genus Pelochelys; species Pelochelys cantorii. The sequence continues at coordinate 10,708,157 of CM064342.1, read as the reverse complement.
TGGTCTCTCCCATGCCATGACATCTAGGTGACCAAAAAAGGCTTATGAGCAGATGCCTTTCTTTACCAGTTCTATGCATACAGTGCACACAGCATTTTCCAGAGCACGCTGATGATTTAGGAGCCTAATTTTCATCATAAGTTAATGGAACATCAGCTCCTAAGTCATTTTGCAAATTCTGCCCAGCATGTAAAGTCCTAACTTTGCTGTGTTTTCCTTCGCCACCAGAGAAAAGAACTCAAGGTCATGGCTTTGTCTGTTTTGACTCTGGAAGTCACTCTGGGAAGGAGGGGAACTGGAACAAAGACACACCTGGTGCCCCCACAGGAGGAAAAAATTTAGAATGACCCAGGCCTCCTCTAGAGCCAGGATTCTGACAATGTGTGTTGCACTTGGCGGTAATCAAGTCGGTTTCATGGGGTCTCCAGTGATGGAAATCACTTCTACCCTATTGTAGTGGAAATGCGGAAGACGACTGTGATCGAGGAGATTACGTGGTATACTATAATTGTTCCCTTTTAGGTTTGAATCTGCATTTAGGCCTGGATGCTTTAAGCAGCCATTTATGCTGTTTCCGTCTCACTATTTTCTTAGTCTTAAGGAATTAACTGTTTGCTTAAGATGGTACAGCTTAGGAATGCACTGTTAAAAGTAAACAGGCTCTGAGACCCGTTTCAAGGCTAACCACCAAGGCGGGTCCGGGAGAAACGGAGTGTCTGGGAAGATCACATAGCTATCTATGTTGAATGTTTACCACCTGCTAAAGCTAATTATTTGGCCTGGGAAAATAGTCGATGTATTAGCAATTTTGCCAGGTTCTCGAAACGATTGGTGTGAGCAATGTAGATCCGATAGTATATAGGTGCCGGGAATATTCCTAACATTGGAACCTCGGCATAGACTGAAACCATGGGAAATGCTATGTACCGGCCACCGGGGTCTGTCCACTGTCCTTCCTCAGGGGGTTGCTGACAGCAAAATGGATGTATGCATTGCATTTTACTCTGAGGTTTGCTTAGGCTTAATAAGCATTGTACTTGGTAAGCACTGCATTTTATTCTGAGGTTTGCTTAGGCTTAATAAGCATTGTACTTTCTTAGTGAGCACTGCATTATATTTTGAGGTTTGCTTAAGCTTAATAAGTATTGTACTTTTTTAGTAAGCATTGTGTCCTATCCTAAGACTTTCTTAATGAGCATTGTACTTTACTCTGAAATAAGCATTGTACTTTACCTTGATATTTGCTTAGTAAAATCTTTAAACCTTCGCTCAATTTGTGCGATTATTGCCTCCAAATCCTTTAAGGAAAGAACCACTGCCTCTTGGCAACACACATATGTAGTTGGTCACTAACTGCCTACTCACAAGTCTGCTATGTTGTTGGTTTCTGGGAGGTTATAGGCTACTGGCTTTACCCTTATTCTGATGGCATCTGTTCCAGAAGTCAATGGCTTTGAAACAGAGGGGTGAGAAGTGGGCACCCTTTGCTTGTTTATGCAGCGCATGGCTGTCATGTGTTCTGAGAAGATCACTACTACCAAGTTCTGGAGGAGAGGTAGGAAGACAAGAACAGCAAACAAGACACTCTGATGGCTGAGTTCTGGGATGTACATATACAGCTCACTGTTGCACGGGTGCAAATGAGCCCTCCAACCTCCTGTAATCAGGATCTCTGGTGGGGAGGGGATTGAGAATCTTTTTCAAGATGTCTGAAGGCTTCAGCCAGCTTCATGGTGACAGGATACAGTATTGTAGGGTGTTTCACTGAGGACTAGAGTATTCTGAGCCAGAGCTGGAGTTGATGTTGGTAAATCCTGGCAAGTGGCCGCATGTACATGCTGAGATGACTTCTGGACTCAGGTGCACTCATGGCCCCAGTGCCAGGTGAGTGGCATCAATGCCTCCAGCGCTGACTTTGATGGAGTTTTCTTACTCAGGGTGTAGAGTGTGCTCAGATGAGAATGTGTGGAGGGTTACCCCATGGGCTCCTCAGGGGCGGATGTCTCCTCCAGGCTGAGGTGGCATGCATCAACTGCCTGAGCAGCTCAAATCTGAGCCATGTGTCCCTTGACACTCAAATCCTCGACGAGAACAATTTGCACAGCAATTATCTACCAGGGATGTGACCCTCCCAGACAGACAGGGCCTCAGCTGTGCCCACTCATAAGGGATGAGTCCACTATAGGTTGAGAAGGGCTCACGCCCTGAAGGCTTAGAGGCCACCATGGAAGCTGGCAAGAAGCACCCTGCACTGCTGTGCATAGCTGGGTGTCTCCTGATCTTTCTCCTCTTATTTTCGGCACATCCCATTTAAAAGAACAAGCAACTGAGGAAAGCGATGAAAAACTTCACAAAGCTAACAAGCTTGAAGCTCGTGAAAGAGCAGGGAGTCAGATAATCACCAGACTCCATGCTGCTGCTGAGGTCAGTAAGAGAATAGAGGGACTGGGACTACTCAGCCCTTTATGCCCTCACAAAGGAGCATGAGGTGGCACAGGGCGTGCGTACAGCCCGAAAGGACACTATTTCTCCAAACCGTCCAATGGAGTGCACTAGCGGCCTGTGCACCTACAGTGGAAACTGCACTAACACCTTATTAAAAATAAATGAAAGTTACTGCTTTGCACATGTGGAAGGTGAAAATCCAGCCACATCTAGCCACCTTCACCGAGGAGGAATTTATGATCAACCTACCCAATTGAAAAAATTCATATACCCATGGAAACTCAGCAACGAGCGAGCCAGCTCTATGAGTAGAGTAAGACCCCAAACCTGACAATGTGCAGAGGAATGCTGGAATTTACACTATGGATGAAATGTGCCACTGTATCTGACCCCCACATCATAAGCGAAGTCACTTGGGGGTAGGGGAGCACTAACCTGCAATTGCAGGCACAGAAGGCTGCAGGAGACCTGGCTTGCTCTAGCCTAGCATGCAACAGTTTCCACAGAAGCTGTTCCATCCATCCTAGAGCCTTCGGGTCTGGATGTCCTCCCAGCGCCCTAAGCCATGGAAGTGTAAGGAGAAAACATGAGCTACAGAGCACAAGATGGAGCAATGCCAATCACTGCTCAAAGCACCATGAACCACACACTCTAAGTAGCTTACCAGTCAAAGCAAGAAGGCAGTGCAACAACTGGAATCCTATTATAAGCCACTGTCGAGCTAGGTGGCTTTTGTATTGTGTCCCAGTGTTTCACTTCCAGCATATTTTGCCAGTGAATTTAGTCCTGCCGAGAAATGCCCGTGACAAGCCTCACTTCACAGAACAGGCATATCCGGATACTGACAAAGGCCTGGTACCCACACACTGGCCTGCCAAGATACACAGAGGGTTCAGCCCTCTGGGTCACAGGAGTTCACAGTCTATGATCTACTCCATCTCAGGCCTCTCTGCTGAGATGACTGAGGTACCAAGCCCAACTGGATTTCATTGCAATGGTGCTGTGGCCACCTGCCTCACTAGAAATGGGTCTAAGATTGAAGTCTCGTTTCATACCTGCAGACCAATGACAGTGCAAACAGGCTGATTTCAAACTCGTGACTAGAGAGACGGCTGGCTGTGTGCTGCGAGCTCCCAGAGCTAACTACTCCCCTCCAATATGACACCCTTCTTGAGCAGCATGTAGCAGGCAACTGCAGAATGCGACAGCGATGACTGAACAGCACAGCTGTCATTCAGCCCCATGGTAGCATCTCAGTGACCTCGAGACACCTGGCCCCCATAGATTGAGGGGGGCGGTGCAAGTCAGGGGTGGCGGCAGGGAGAAGGAGATTGCCAAGCTACCCATTCTGTGGTAACAGCTGCTGGCTGGTCTCTAGATAGGCTCTTTTGGCAGCCCATCTGTTTCCTCAAATGGAGCAGAGGCAGGCAAGGGAGAATTTGGTATTCTCTATAACTCCACTGGCTCTCCTCTCAGAGCCACTTGAAAGTGCATAAAACTAACAGTCTGGTGACTGATTTCACCCCAAAGCCCAAACATGGCACTAGAACTGGGCCCACCTCCCCAGTTTCATGACAAAAAAAGGTGACAGGTTGTGCATGGGGGCATCACAAACTGGCTGAGAGCTGCTTCTAGTTAATGGAATAGCCAGCATTTGAGGCAGTGCCATCTGGTAAGTGGGAGTCAGGACTGCTAGAGCATCTCTGAGCTCTGCAACTGACCTGCTGGGATTCCTCAGTCATGACACTTAACACCTGCTGCGGGGCTAATGTTTCTAAAGTGCTTTGTGAAGTTTGGATGAGAGGAGCTGGGAAGAGCAGGGGCTGTTTCCACACAGAAAGGAAAGCTACCCTTTCCTTCTGTAACAGCCCCCATTCGATGCAGCCAAAGCACACACCTTGCAAGAGACCAGGAAAGTGGCAAGCTGCTTATTTTATCAATACCCTGAATCCTTCCCCTTTCCAGCCCCATCTGTCTTTTTGACCCACCTCTTGCATCCACTCTGACACAAACTAACTTTGAAGCAGGGACTATTTCTTTGTCCAGCATCGAGCACAACGGGACCCTGAGCCTTGACTGGCGCGTCTAGGTGCTACCATAATAGAAAGAACAACTGAAATAACTGAACTTGGAGAGGAACTGACCCCACCCTGTGGGGAACACATACCCTCAGAAACTGAACAGCGGCCGATGAGTCAGCTAGTCACTTGCATCGTCATCACCGTCCTTCTCCAGCTGCTCCAGGATTTCGTCCAAAGCTCCAGAACGCTTCTTCTTCTTTGGGGGATCTGTGCAGGCCCAGAGAAGAGGGCCATGTGAAAGAGGACAATTAGAAGACATGCAATCGCACCTCACTGCAGCCAACATTCAAGAAGGTTCCCCAGTCTCTCTCTGTGGACTCTGTTGAGCAGTGCACAGGGCTGGTAAAAATCATGTTTAAATGCTTCAAAGCCCAGAGCTGCAACAGCTGGGATTAGAATGTAGGCTGCTCTAGCTTGCAGGCCTGTGCTCTGGTCTCCACCTCAGCCAAGATGAAGTGAGCCTGCATCCCAATCTCCACTCCTGTGGGGTCTGGGGTAGACTGTGGGAGGGAAGAGGACTGGCAGTGGAAGCTTCCACACTGCTCTTATGCTTGTTGACTTGTCTATGTAGCAGCAGGGAAGGCAGGAGAGGGCTCCTGGGGAGTCCGCCCCCTTTCCCTTGCTGCTCTGCAGAGTATGGCTAGGTCTACACTGAAGAGTTTTTACGCAAAAACGGTCATTTTTGTGCAAAAACTTGGAGCGTCCACACTACAAGCATGTTTTTGCACAAGAAAAAGTACAGTAAATCGTCAGAAGACAGGTCTTTTTGTGCAAGAGTTATTCCTCTTTCTACGAGGAATAAGCCTTTTTGCGAAAGAGCCCTGCGTGGATGGACAACAGGGGTTTCTTGAGCAAGAAACTCTTATTGGAAAAAGCTCAGGTACTCTGATGGCCACTCTTGCTCAAGAGCATCCATGGCAGTGTGGACGCTCTCTTGTGCAAAAGCACGTGGCAATGTGGATGCACTCTTGTGCAAGAAGTTTTTGTGGAGGATCAATTCCGCAAAAAGTTCTTGCGTAAGAAGCCTGCAGTGTAGACGCAGCCTATTCGTGTTGGAATTGCACGGTTATCCTCCTTTTTCCCCTTTGACAATGGAGGACATTTGCACTCGGGGGGCAGCCAGATGTTGTGCATTCCTATCAGAGGGGCTTATCACAGGAAGCAAAGGGATGAAGAGCAGGAGAAAGGGGCAGTGTACCTAGTGTCAGGGAGATGAGACCACATGGAGGATGACCTGACTATGGGGAGTGGGGCAGAACAATGCAACCAGCAGTTTCTTCACCAGGATAATGTCTCCTGGACAATGCTTACAACAGAAGGGAAGTTGGCTGCCTCAATCCCCCCTGCAGCAACTCTGGGCTACAGGCGCCTTTGCTTCTCCTCCTTAGCTCCCTCTCCCCTGCTCTAGCTCTCCTGAGCAGCTCATTTTAAAGCCCTCAACTATCATTTGCTTCTTTGTAATAATCAGGTTCTGGCAGTGCACAATGGCCTCTGGAAATTGAATTTGCAGGGAGGTAATGGGAGCTGTGGCAGCGGCAGCAGCCGGAAACAGAAGGGCAGGTGCGGTAAAGCATGAACTAAGTGCCTGTCACTCTCTGGGCTGATGTTAATGATGCTAGGGCTGTGCCATGGAGATGCAGCCTGATTTAGACCTGCTCCCCAATAAGAGGCACTATCTGGGGCTGAGCATTTCAGAGGATGGTGAGCGACAGCTCCGACTCACTGCCTGCAAAACTGGTGGGAGATTTAACCCCTTTCCCGCCGCCTCTGCAGTGACAGGGCTTTGTTTGGAAGCAAACCACCACCCTGCTTTAAAGAAATTTGCAGCGGGATTTCTTGCCGTGCCCATTCCGTTGATGCACTCTGGTCTACTGAATCCATTTGTACAGGAGTGTATTTTAAGGGCATTTAAGCTTCCATGAAATATCCAAGTCAGGACTACTGGCATGACACGCACTGCTAAAGAGGCTGACCCCTCTGCTATTTGTCAGAGGGGAGGGGAGTGATCCACTCGAGACAGGGCTACAAGGTATCCTTGGGGAACAACCCCATGTGTCCGTGGGCCAACACTGCCCACTGTGGATTGATTATGAATCTTACATGTTGCTCAAGCTGTGGTTAGTTGGGATGTGTCATGTAAATCACATGGGGATTTACCATCATCATGCTGCATCACAGCACCAGCGCATCTGGAGTTAGCACTCGTGCACACACCTTTGACGGTGGCTTTCTGAGATGCGACACTAGGGATAACCTGCCTGGGCAAACGCTTGCCAAGAGTGAACCCAGAGGACAGCAAGCGTGGCTAGAGTGAATTTATTTCAAGCTCCAGCCAAGCATCCATGGAGAAATTATCACTCAGCTTAGTGACACCAGGCAAGAGACCTTTAGCCCTGCTTGCTGAGGACAGAATTTCCAGGAGAGACAGACAAGCTTCCTCCCATGAGAAGTGCACTTCCACAAGGAGAGCAGCTGTTTAAACCCTGTTCTCAGACATTAAAAGCCTCAGTGGGTTTCTCAAACAAACAAACATACCGTTTGACTGAAGAAAGGTGTAAAATAAATAAATGGAACAAGCTGTGCATTTTCTTTTAGTATTACAGCTGCTGCCGAAGATAAACAACAAGGAAATGTCACAAAGCATCAATACAGAAGAAATTAACCTGACAAAAGCTCACACCCCCTCTTTCCCTCAAACAATTTTGCATTTCTGGAGTTCCCATCTAATGATTTTATTTTTCAATTAATTCCTTGACAGAATGCCAGAATTGGCCTCCTTTTACTCCTATACTTTAGGAATGCTATGGGAGACAGGCAAGGGGGAGGGGAGGGTGTGTGTGTGTGTGTGTAGGGAATTCTCCTATAGCTTCTGCTCAGCATCAGATCCTCAGAGAGAACAGAAAGGCTAGAATGGTCTAGTAAGAAAGCAACCCTCCTATTGTTAGTTAGACATAAAACTAACTAATTAAGCAGCTGTGTCTTGCCTGAACATGAAAAGGAAATGTGACAAGCATTTGAAAGTCTAGAACTGCACAGACACCGATAACCTTAACTTTGCCCCAAGACCCTTACCTGATTGCCACCTACAAACTCACAAGTGCCATCTAACCCTCCAGTCAGATTTGACTTATCCCAGCTCATCTTTCTGCTAACTTCCAGAGATATCAGAACTAGTCTACACACCTACCTGCGTGTTTCTTCAATCCCCTTCACATGTACATGCAAAACACTCTCGACAAAGTGTGGCAGTACTTTCAATTCAGGCTAACGGGGGCAACAGGCTTTCTTTGGCGCTATAACCCTCAATTCACCCCTTGTGCCCAGAAGGACAGACAAGTCCTCCTATAATTCACTGAAAAAATACCATACAGCAGCTCAGCTCACTGAAGGGTGAAGAACCATGGGATATGCCCCCAGAAGTCCTAGTGACATACATGCAGTACCTATGAGGACACTAATTTGATATAGGTTGAACCTCTGTGGTCTGGGACACTCTGGTTCAGCAACATCTGGCCAGGAGATGAGCTGGGAGCCTGATGCCAGGGCTGGCAGTGGAGCCAGCCTGGGGGCAGGGAGCTGGCAGCACAGAGCCCAATGGCAAGGGCTGGGGCTGACAGCAGAGCCTGGCTAAGGACACGGATCTTGCCTGGTAGCTGAGATAAGGGCTGGACTGGTAGTGCAGCCCAGCTGGGGATGTGGAGTTCTGCTGCCAGGAGGGTGGCCAGGCCAGGAGGCATACTAGGTTGCAAGTGGAGCCCAAAGGGGAGCCCAGCCGGGTCTGCTGATGGACCCCGGAAGAACCCAGAGTCCATCAGCAGAGGAGCCAGAATTGATCTTTTCTGGTCTGGCAAAATCCCTCTTTTGGGACCACAGATCAGGGAGATCCAACCTGTGTCACACTTCACTCCGTTTTCACTAACACAATGAACAAAACTGAACCAGGAAGGCTGGGACCCTTCGACCACCATCAGCAGCATTAACTCAAATATTGCAGTGTACACACAGAACTGAGTTCAGATTTCAGAGGTGACTCAGGAATAGCTTTGCTGATGGTAATAGAGCGATACCTTTGTAAAGGAGTTCAGAAGCAAGCTTCGTATGTCTAGGGATGTTAGTGTATCGTTGTTTAAATGATTAACTGATAAGCCTGGGTTTTCGCTTAATCCAAACTACTATACTTAAAAGCTGGATCCCCACGAGCACCAGATCTCATAAAGCCACCTGCCCACCAGCCCTGCAGCCTCTTTATAAAAGGCAGCAGCACGGGGGTTGGGGGAGAAGGGGGAAGAGAAGAAACGTGCAGGCAGGATGCCAAAGTAATCTCTGTCCACAAGGAGCTCAGATCCTTGCATAAAGGAGCTGCTGCTGCATCTGTATTAGAGGCTGTATCAGAGGCAGCAGTACAGAGCAGCAGGCAGGAACTGGTCTGCTCAGGAGCCGATTTTTAAACCCCTTCCGGCTCCACCTGATACAAAGGCAGCAGTGTGAGATGGCAGGGGGCTCCCCAGGAACGGGGCCAGGAGCTGGGAGCACACTGGCTGCTAGTCCCACCTTTGGGGTGGCATTTTAGTAACCATGGATAACCGCTGAAAAGAAAAGGTTACTTACCTTGTAACTGTTGTTTTTCGAGATGTGTTGCTCATGTCCATTCCATTCCTGGAAATCCATGAACGGCGTGCACACACAACTAACTGGAATGGACATGAGCAAGCACTCGAAGAAGAACTGTTGCAGCTACATAATTACTAAAATAACCAATATCTAACATCCCTACCAAAAACAGGAGACATGAACCTTATCTATCAGAAGGCTGGCTATGGAACCTTAACTACAAACATTAATTCTAAATTTAAAGAAGTCCATGTGTTGCTTTTTGGTGTCTAATGGCTTATATTACAGTCCCATTTATAGTTGTAAAGGATTAGCAATTGATAGGTGTTTTAATAAACAGTGAATTGCCCAAAGTTACCATGTTATTACTTTGTTTATAACCATGGCTCGTTGATTATGCCTTCTACTCAAATGCTTATCTAACCTGTACCAGGCTTATCTGCATATCATATTAACTGATCACTTACTGACCCTTTATAAGCTACTTATTACACAACAAAAATGTATTAAAGGAATGCTTCAAAGTCAAATGCTCAAAAAATAGTTTCAGCGTGGGTAGTTGTGTTGGTCTGTTTCAGCAAAAAATGTGAGGGATCCTGTGGCAGCTTAAAGACTAACAAGTTTATTTCGGCTTTAACTTTCGTGAGCTGAAGCCCACAAAAGCTTATGCTCAAAAACTAGGAACTGCCAGAACTCAGGTTCCACAGGAGTACCCTAATGTCGGGGCCCTGGCGGACTCATCTTGCTCTCCTGCAAAAGATCAACCTCACTGTTTAGCCCTGGAAAAAAAACAGCACCGCCAGGTGTTATCGCTCATTTCCAACAGTTCCCCAGGAGGATAGGATATTGACAGAGGACACTAAATTAGGCAGCGTTCAAGTGTTTGCCCAGGCATTTCACATTCACCTCAGGATCATGACTCAGCCTTGGTCATTCTAAACACTTTGCTGCATGTCTGTATGCTAACCAAACTCGAGCCCCAATGCCCCACGCTGGAGAAGGTAGGTCAACCTCTCCTGGCCCTTCAGGGTAATAGCAGCAGCTGGCCCACTTCCTGTAAACTGAGAAGGCTCTTGAGAGCTGTGTTTGGAGTGGGACAGGGGAAGAAAGAGGAGTACACGTGAGGGCTCAGCAGAGTGTAATGGTGGTGACATAACAAAGGGAGATGTGGCCCTCAGCCTTTCATTTGTTTATCTGAGGAACTTACAGGGCTCTCATAACTATGCTATCTGAGCCACTCACCATCTTTACACATGCCCATGAAGTAGGGTAGGACTAGCATCCCCACTGTACAGGCAGGAAACTGAGGCACAGACATAGTGTAACTTGCTCTAAGTTATACAAGAAGTGCATGGGAGAGCAGGGAATTGAAACAGGGCCACTCAAGTCCCACTGGACCTTCCACCTCCTGCCTGTTAAAGTTCCTATACACAGCAGCTAAAACATCCTGGGTCTCAACTGCATATCTGTGGACTCCATAAAATCTGATCTTCGCTATCTAAAATTACCTCCTGTGCTTTGCATCCTTTCTGCTGCCTAGAACCTGCATGGACTCTGACAGTTTGAATTTTAATTGTGAATAATTAAAATCACAGCTGAAAGCAGAAACTCATTGAAACGCCACTCGGAACAACCACCCAGCATAGAAAACATACAATCCTTTGTTGTTTTGCAGGCAGAATTGGGACTTGGCCAATATCTCACAGCAAGCTGGTGGCAGAGTCAGTAATAGGACCCAAGAATCCTGACTCTGCTGTGGTGGCTATGACAGCTGCGGCACCCCAGAAATAAGTATGTCCCACGGTATACACCTGTAGTGGGGAGATTTCAGCACCCGGGCACAGACTGCTGACAGATCAGGAGAGGAGTTTCACAGAGCACTGTGAATGGGACCCAATCTGAGGGAGCACTCTTCTACCTCCTGGAAGGGGGGACTGGCCAGCTAAGGGGACAAGTGATGGAAACGCACAGCCTTCTGCTGCTATGTCGTCAGCTTCAATCAAACCTCACATCATTGTGAACAAACATGTGTTTGTAAAGCAACTAGCACAATGGGGCCCCGATCTCAATACAGGTGTCCAGTGGCATACATTAGAAGCAGGTACTAACTGGGCCACATAAGCAGGCCCTTGCTCTCCAGCCTAGGAACTCCCAGAGACAACATGGGCATGCAGCTGCTGGGAGTGCACCTTCTAAAAAAGGGAAGCAAATTGGTTTGACTATGGTGTATGTGCCATGGTTCTGCTATTCCAAGCTGGTTAAGATTTGCCTGTTAACTATGCCATTTGCTTCCTTTAGATAATAGCAAAAGCCGGTGGGGCGGGGGCTAAAAGGGAATTACCTTGAGATTATCACATGGAAGGATTGTGGCTGTCATGCTAATCTGGCAGGGTTTTACTCTTTGGCTACAGCATGTGTTTGCATTAGTTACAGATGCTCTTAAAAACAAAAGCAAATGCACAAAGCACAGGAGAAAAGACATACATACAGATAAAACGGATGTGTCTCAAATGAAACCAAACAAGAGCTCCACGGAGCTCAAACTATGACAGGAAGGGTCTCTGCAATGCACCTACCCAAAGCAGCCATCAAAAAGCTTCTAAAAAATCTTCCAGAGGATTCAGGGGTAACAATACTGGGTTTGACAGTCATGGGAAATACTACTGGGCCAGATCCCCAGCTGGTGTAAACTGGTGCTGTTCCACCGATGCAGATTGTAAATAATGGGCCAGATTCTTCGCATCAATTGGCACCAGTTGAGTACTCTCATCTATGCCATCTCAGGATCTGGCCCATTATTTACATTAGCCCCACAGTCTTCTGGCCAGTCAGATCTGTTCACTCCACAGCCTGCTGCAGAACAAGAGGAACTGATTATAAAACATAGCTGCTTCACTGACTTGTTTTTTTCTATTCCTCTTTAGCACTGAAACATGAAACAAGCCCCTATCATGCCCCCATGATTTCCATTTGGATGTAACCATCACCCCCATACACAGCCACGCTTGCTGCTCCCCATCCTTACAATGAAGAGTGACTCTTTCCCCTGCCTAGGCCTAGTGTGAGTTTCCCCCTCCATCAGTTTAATTCTTTGATCGATAGGGAAGAGCAGGAAAAACGGCCCTGCGCAGCTGGCCTCCTAAGTTACCCCTGGCAGGAGATCGCCGGCCCTGCTGGTGACGGCTGAGTGAAATGTTTGTGGAGCACAGAGAACACAAGTCAATAGTAATTTAGCTGGATTGGGAGCAAGTACCTTCCTTGCACGGATTGCAGCTCCCGGGAGAGAGGGAGTGTGTATGCAGGATATTACCAGCTCGCTCGGAAATATTTCCAAAACACCACCTGCCAGAGTGGGAGGCGGATGGAGACTTGCAGGTTTGTACCACCAGCACTGCTATCTGGAATTGCACAGACTATGGCAAGAAGGGGTTGTGTCTCTTCACAGATGTCTCCCCCACTCTGAAGCATCATTTTCTTCTGGGAACTGAGTGGACAGACCAAACTCCAGTTTAAAAAGCACCCACAACCTCCATTTTCCAAAGGCTATGGCAGGACTAGAGTGGTGACAGCAGGGTGCACCCCAAAATGAGCCGTATTCTGCTCCCAGTTCAATCATCCACTGGTTTGTAGGCAAAACAGCCTCAAATTCCCTCAAAGGAAAATTATTCTAGGAAAATTCTTCCCATCACCCAACTCCTTCCCCGCAGCAATCCAGAACCCTATGCAAATCCTCAGAGCAGGGTCCAGCAGAGACTCAGATGGCTGAATGCAGGCATAGCTGCCATACAAGCTCATAGGAAATGGCCAAAGAGATAACCATACTGGGCTGCCCAGCCTAGCACCTGCCTAACAATGGACACCACCAGATTCTTTAGAGGAAAATGGAAGAAACTCCATAGGAACCTACCCACAGGAGGAAATTTCTTCTCAACGCCCCTCAATCAAGGCATGTCTATATAGGGACACTCAGCAGTTAGTCCAAATGAATTTTCAAGTGGCTTAATTAAGCCACATTAAACCCTGTGTGGATGCACTTAGAATTAAAGTAGCCTTAATTCAGTCTAGTTTACTTCACTTTGGAAGTGAATTAAATATCTGTGTAGCGGTTTAATGTGATTTAACTAATCCACTTTATATACATCTTTAGATAATTCAAATTAACTCTACAGCATCTCTCTCCATAGATAAGCCCACAGTGTTTGTTTTATAGCCCTGCAACCTGACCCAAACCCAAGGAGACTCACATACAAGTACTTCTCGGGTCAGCTCAACTCCTAACTATGGGATCAGTGTGGTGGCAGATGTGTGTCTCAATTGTGCAGACAGCTACTACTTCCTTACACTATGTGCGTGCTGAGGAACTGTAACACTGCAAGGCACACAAAGTGCAGGAGAGGGCAGGAGTGGGACATTGCAGAGGGCCTTAGTGAGATCATTCAGTTCTAGAGTGCACATTGGAAAAAGGAAGTTGGAAAAAAAACATGGAAAGATTTTTAAAAAGCTACGGGATGACTGGAGGTCTGAAAAACAAGTCAATTTGACAAGACAAGGCTTTATTTAATTTACTGAAGAGAAAGATATAGGGTGACTTGATGACAATGGCAAAAATCTGCATGGAGAAGATATTTCTGATAGCTGACAGCTCGTTAATCTAGCAAAAACCAAAATCCAATGGTTGGAAGATGAACCCTTGAGAAATACATCATAGAAATAAGGTGCAAACTTTTAATTGACGGGAAATTACCCACTGAAACATTCTCTAGCAATGGTGGATCATCCATCACAAGCCGTCTAAGACTGGATATCTTTCTAAAAAAGGTATCTACAGAAGTTGTAGGCTGGATGCAGGAATCAGTGAAATTCTCTAGCCTGTGTTATCTGGTAGGTCAGACAACATGATGATCAAAGTCCCTTCTGACCTTAAATCTATATTTTATTTTGTGTATAGAAATGCTAAACACGGTAGCCCTCACATTGTCTAAGATAGAGGTTATCAAGCATTTTTATAGCAAAACACAGTTTGCTGACTTCCTAAACTGTGACAGGGAGATCTCAGGGACTGGTGTTGGTCCATGGACTGGATTGAGAACCACTGGTCTAAGAGAATCATTATGAAGAACAGGGAGTTTATTGTTGGCACAAATCAAACTTTAAGTGAAAGTGAGAGCCACAGTAGTCTCAAACCATGTACCAGAGCGTGTCATCTAGTCAGAAATGGGAAGTGCTAAAACATGGACACTATGTTACAAGCTCATCTCCTTCTTCATGGACACCATGAAGCCCGTCTGACATGACGATGTGAGGTGTTAACGTTGGCAACAGTTTTTTTCCCTAAAGCCACAGTATTTCTAAATACTCTTCAAATTTTATTATCAATTAGCAGAAAACATGGAATGACATGACAATAGAAGGGGTGTACTCTGAAGCCTACAAAGGACATGGAATATCCATCATGCATTTGTCCTTTCCAGACATTTGCCTTATTTTAGTTTGTGCAGAAACTTCCTTGACATGTTAATTGTTTGCTCACATTTTTGTGTTTGCTCACTGTGCAAGTCTTCTTAATAATGAGGAAGAAAGCCAAGTGTATCGTAGTCCAGGCATATGTTACAAAGCTCCGCCTGCATATCTCCACCAATGCAGTTTGATACAGATATGCACCACCTCATTATACCAGTCCTGAGCCTGATATGACCAGTCTACTGACTTTTAAGTGAATACAAATAATCTGCATTTCTGGGGCTCTTTTGATTCTGAAGGATCCCAAAGTACTTTGCAAACTACACAGGCATCATTTCACTCCCCACAGAAAGGCAGCAGGCAGCTAACAACATACAGTAACACTGCACAAGAGTTTAGGGCAGGAAGCAACAAATACAACATCAGCTCAAGAAAGGCACAGCTGTGCTTTCACTATGTGGAGGTCATCATGCTCCAACTGTCCTTCTCAGATGTGGACAACAGAGTGAAAAGTGGGGACAGGTGAGAAAAGTAGCCACTCCAGACAAAACAGAAGTGGGAGCTTTTGGGGGGAAGGGAGCACTTGGAAGGGAGCTCTTGGAAGAACTGGTAACAATAGTGACCTCACCCTTGAATGTAGGATGTCTGCTCTACATATCTCAGCGTCCTGCTAGATCCAGCTCTGCTCCTGGGTACGCAGTCTCTGTGGGCAGAAATGCCTCTTCCTTCCCTTCCTCCTACATGCTGCCCTGGTTATGATGGTACATGCCTTGGCAAGCTAGGTACAGCCATAGGAGGACTTTGAAAGCCACCTGAAAACCACAGCTAGTTTGGCAGATACACCCTAACTCATAAGAAGTGCTCATGCTGGCCACCCAGCACTGCACATGCTAGACTGAGAGTCGAATTTCAAGAATACAGCCTCCAGTCTTTAAATCCCCACATGGGTTTGAGCTTGGCTCTCCTGAAGTTCATCTCTCAACTACACCTTGCCACTGCCCACCCGACTGAGGTTGGTGGAGCCTGATTTCAAACTAAGAACCTGGAAGCACAAATGTTACTTGAGAGAAGGCCAAGGGCAGCAGCATTCTCTCCTATCAAATGTCACACCCTAAGGCAATGGTGGGCAATCTGCGGCCCGAGGGGCACATGCAGACTATCAGGGTTCTACATGTGGTCCATGACATATTTTTGTTTACTGTTGCCCATGCACAGGGTGCCAGATTCCACAACTGGTATTGTTAAAGTAACACTTGTATAAAGCAAGAGCACGTGAAGTGAGGTGCATACTGACTGCACACTGTGAGAGCCATGCGTGCCCTCTGCATCCAAAGTGCTGCTACAGTTCAATCAGCACACCTGCAAATCCTAATTATGCAAACGCAGTTAGCAAAACTACCCTATCCCAAGAGACCATAATGGTTACCACAATCATGTGGCTCACTGAGATGATGGAGGACCACTCATGCACCCCACTCACTGCCTAGGTTATTCATCATTGCCTCAAGGAATAGCACCAGGCAATCTCTCCTGCCACCATCCTGCTGGCTTTCCGTTACCTGGAAAATGAGGTGCAACTATGGTTGTGAACACTGGGCAACACACCTAGATTTCTCCTTTTAAGTGAGCAGCTTTGTTACAGAATCCTGTTCCTCTCTGTTGTGAGATGCAATCAATTCAGCTAGTGATGCCTAGGTTCTATGGGAAGGAATACTGGAAAGGTGTGCAGTGGAATTCCCTTGGAAAGACGGCAGTGACTGCTAGAGGAGATTAGCCCAGGCAATACAGCTGTCACCTCTGCCTTGTGAAAAGTACCACGGGATCTCCTGTGACCATACATGGTCAGGATCATGCAGCCTCCCCAGTAGTAGGTACAAAGTTAGTGTATCAAAAGCTCCAATTGCTGTCTCATCAGCACCATGCCCTGCAGCTACGTGGGAGCTTTGGGAGGTGTCTCAAGCCAAACAACCCTATTTTGATTGTTAAAATTGGACAATCTCACACCTCAAATGTGCCTGGGGAGAAGTGATGGTGCTGGCAATTCAAATCATATTTGAACCCAATTCGCCAGGCAAGAGCATTAAACCACAACACTTAACAAAAGAACAGGAAGGGGAGCATTAAAACAAAAATAATCCACAATCTGAGTGCATAGCCAAACAAAGCCATTTCTCTCCTTCCTGAGAGACCAGCAAACAAAGATTTTTGCATCAGATTCTTTCAATGCTATTATATGCTCACTGCTGAATTCACAGCCACTGTGGCCTGCAAAGGGACTGAACGCTTCTCTCAGACACGAGCCTGATGTTTGAACCACGCTCTGAATGAATGACACACAGCCAGAAGCTTACTTACATTCCTCATGCTCGCTTCTCTTCCTTTCCCAAGTTCCCTCCCATGCACCAGAACATCCCACTCTTTGCCTGACATGTGGCTTCGCTTTCAAAATTCAGTTCAGAGGAGAAGGAAGGAAGGCTGGAGTTAAAGGACAGAAGAAGCTGCACCTGGACAAGCAGAGCTCTCTTCCTTCCCTACTGACACTTTTTGCTTTCTAGTTAACTTGCTTCAAAGATTCTGATCTTTGGAGCTGCTTATGCTCCTCTTTGAAACATCTACTGCACTGCAAGAAGCATGTTCTCTATCTCTTCTCTCAAGAAAACAAGGCTGTGATCTACATGGCCAAGGGCACAATCTCCCTGGGCAAAAGCACGCTATAAGTTTCTGTGAAATTCACGGTAAATCATACATGCTGGGTTAGACATAAAAAGCCTGGCTGTCCCATATATTATCTGGAAGAACCAAGGGAGCGCTAAATGCAGGGGACACCATGTGCTACAATGGGAATGGCTCTCTGGGAAGCAGAAAAAAAGGAGGAAAATTGAGCGTACTCTCTGCAAAGGAGGTAGCATGGGGCTGCAGCAGAGCAGAGCGAGATCAGGTGGTGTTTGTATGTTCACAGTACGCGTGTCCCCAGCAGGAATGCTCATAGCTGACATCAAATGAAAAATGTTCCGTTCCATGACTCTCTCTCACTTTGTTAATCTAAATGATGGCCTTGCTCAATGGGTGCTTGTGGACAGAACAGCTCCCTTATCAGCCTGCGCGGAGCATGGCTGGAGATGATCATGGGGGTGGTTATAACAATCTGTGCTACAGTAACAACTAGCTGCCTGGTGAGAGGGGATGGAGATGGTCAGGGGAATAAATGGTAAAGTAGATTTGGAGTACAGCCTCATCTTATCTGGCTTAGATAATTATATGAATTTGGGGTGCTCAACCCAGTGCCCACACTGACATTCAGACTTTGTATCACCATTACCCAGAGGACAGGAGTGCTAGCACTGGGCTAGACAAGGAGGGTGAAAGGTGTTTCCAAGCAGAACCTCAGTGCATGGGCATAAAACTGAATATTGCACAGTGCAGACCCAAAATTTGCCTGACTGCACCAATGAAAAAAACCCAGCCTCCTCCCACCCCCAGCTAACGTGTTATATTGACCAAAACAATGGTGAAGGGGCATCAGAGAAGGTGCTGATATAAGGGAGAGATGCAGCTGTGGTTTACATATGCTTATTTCTAGCCCTTAGGTTTTCTGCATTATTACAGCAATGGTATAGGATGGTATATGTATGGTCCAACAGCAGCACAAACCTATGCACAGCCACTTCCAGGATGTAATACAATGCACATTAAGCTCCCAATCACAATGAGGACTCCTTTTAGAGGTGGCTACGCAGTACCATATAGTGGAATGGAAAAACCCTGGCCCCTAGAAGACAAGCTGAGCCCAGGGTTGAGAAAGTAAATTGCTATTAAATACATATATTTCAGATCCACCTATATTGCCAAACTTGGATCAGGGCACTGTAAGCCTCTGGTGTTTCTACAATCCAAGTAAAGAAGAAACAGCAGCATCCCTGGAGGGACTGATGCCACCAATGGAAGCTCACTCACCATCCCAAACTGATGCTTGAGCAAAGACTTTCCTTTAAAGTAGATGCCCTCCCACTGGATTTCAGTTCAAACCCCGAGTCCAATAGATTTGGCCTCTCATGTATTCACCTGGAAACAAGGCTAAGCACAACATAACTGAATGCTCACTAAGTGTAACAATCAATGAGGGGCAGTTGTCAGTGTGTACTCAGGGAGGACTGGGGCTGAAATTCACTAGGTCTATTGCCCTATCTCCCAGCACTCTCACACCAACAGTGCAACATTGTTATTTTCAGATCCTAACAGACTGGCTTACTGATCTCTCTCTTGTTTCACAGTTAAGATCTTGGGAACACAGGGCCAGTTTTGCTTCCAACTTCTATTCACAGTAAAGTATAAATGCTGGGATTCCAAGGAATCCTAGGAAGAAAGAACAATCACACAGAAATCAGGGCACCTATTGGCCTGATGGCAGTGCTGGTTGAGGGGGAGGTGGACACAGCAGGAGACATCTACATTTTTTATTAGATTTGCAGTTATCAGTGAAAGTCAAGGTCAGCTTTCAAATGACTCCTCAAGGAGGCAGAGGGACTCTGCAGTAGGAATATTAGCATATAGACCCATGGCATCCAACCAGTTCTAACTAGCCACATTCAACAGGCCAAATAGTCACATTGCTCAAGCCAATTAGCCAAATAGCCACATGTATAGACGTTTAGATTGATTAGTAAGCCTAATGACTACATCACACTCCCTCCCTTCCCCCTGCTGTCTCTGTTTCAGAGGCGAGATGGGGGAGGCAGGTGTCCACGGGGAGCCAGTTTTTAAGCCATGAAGCCACCTGTCCCCGCACACTGCCCTGGCTGCCTCTGATAGACAAGCAGCAGTGTGGGGGGCAGGTAGGAGTCAGAGCTCAGAGGCTTAAAAGCAGGCTCCTCGTGAGCATCAGATTCTGTGGAGCCACCTGCCCTTCCCCAGGGTTACCGTGAAGAAGACTCTTTCCCACTTTACATCCCTGACTCTGTGTGCCACGTACGGAGCCACTTACATGCATGATTCCTCCCTCTTGGCGCACTGAGTGGTGGTTCAAGTTTACTGGCAAGCATTTGTGCATGCCTGGCTTCCCTGGTGGTATTTATCTCATGCCAGTGGCTCAGGTGTTATTTTCAGTGCTCACCTGCTTTTCTGCCGCTCACCAACAGTTGACTGCCACCCCTTCACATTCAACAGCTGGTCCATCTGGTGGTATCCAGACATACCCCTTTCATGGCAGACTGTCTTCCTATCCTGAGTGTCTCCAGAACCACTACTCATTTAGTCCCCTAGTCCAGGGAGGGGGAGAAGTGAGGTTTGCTTTTTCTCATCGCCATGTACATAAACTGCTGCTTTCAACACTTTCCTGGAATTGCTCATCTCAACCGTTTTTAACTGGAGGCAGCGGGAGTGGGTATGCTGGGGGCAGGTTGCATTGAAAAACTATGGTGGAGATCAATGTTCCTTCAGCCTTTGAACCCAGGGGAGAGCTTCTTACATAAATATTTGCTAACCAACCCTTTTGTTCTTGTCGATGAATGTCAATATAAGTCTGCAATAGGGTTATCTATGGCAGTGTCAGTTTCTGGAATCAGATCACAACAACACCGCGTGACTCTCAACTTACCTGTTCTATTTTTCCTAGATTTCTTTTGAGACTGAGATGAGCTCTAACGTACTTCTGCATGCTTGTAATGTAGGCATTCCAAGCACTAAAACATGTTCCCTTTATTCACAGCATGTGGGAATGTTGCATTTCAGTGTCCCAAAGCATGTAATATCTATTCCTGTGGGAATTTTGTGTCACTGAATGTGTGCAAAATTGATGGCCCCTGCAGATTTCTTTGCTTCTAATAGTGCAGGCAGGTTAGTTTGGGCACCCAGAGGAGCTGGTAGAGATGTAAAATCACTGACAGGGTGGGGAGGCTGGGCATTGTTCTTAGTAAATTTCCCCAGGAGTCTAACACAGGTGTGAAAATGTTAAGGCTGCTTTACATTGCAAGAGAAATGTAAAGAAGCCTTATTGTAAAGCAAAGTGTCGCCTTATAAATGATTTCGGTACTTTAGTGATTAGAACTGGTCCAAATTTTTGGATTGAAAATATATCCTATTAAAATGAGGTTTCTGGAGATGATCAATAATCAATAGAAATTGTGAATTTGAGTCCCCAGCCCTCACTTGCTCTTATGTTGCCTATGATGTAATACTGAGCATATGGCTGCATAGATTTGTTAACTAATGTCTAGAAGTAAAGGGTCAATACTAGTTATATTATTATTAGACAGAGGGGGCATTAGGGGGATTTCCTCTAATGTTCCTGAACCCCATTCTCTATCTATTCTACTGCAGTTTAAATAAAATTAACAAAATAATTGAAACCACCATGATTATATTGCATTATTTTAAGTAATAAAATATGCAGAATTTTAAAATATTCTGTGCAGAATTTTTAACGTGTTGGTGTAGAATTCTCCCAGGAGTAAATATCTTCCTCTAATGCACAACTTTTCATCAGTAGACATCAAAGTGCAGTACAAGGGTGGGCAGTAGCATTATACCCATTTTACAGACAGAGAAACTGAGGCTCAGCAGATCACTGACTGGGACAGGACTAAAACACAGGTCTCCTTAGTTCCCAGAGTGGTCCAATGCTCTATCCACTACGCCATTCTGCCTTATTACTCAGAGCCCTGGATATCGAAACAGCTTCCTCAGCATTACCACCCCATTATTAACATTAGGGTTGCCTAAGTATTTGGAATTACCCACAGCATTATCAGACTAGTGAACCAATATAGACTACAGAAAATAATTTTATGGATTGACTGCTCCAGTGAGCATATAAAGGGTTAACATACAAGCACGTACAGGCAGTCATGAGTAAATAAGTAGCCTAGGAGACATGCTTGGTTTTTTTACACCCCCCTCCCCAGCAGTTAGCTTCCAGGACCCACCACCCATTTGCCAACCCCCGATGATAGCTCAGCTCCTGGGAAAGGACTTATCCAAACCATGCCACATAGAGACACATTAATCTCAGATGTATTTGCCATATCTCTGGATGCTACTACGTTACCATGAAAATGCTCGGCTGTTTTCCTTCTCAGGGTCTCCACTGTTTCCTCCGTGTCAGCCCACTCCAAGACCAGCCTCCTGCCATACAAATGCGTGCTGTGACACAGGGCGTTGAAGGCTTTCTGAAGATTTAAAGGGAAGGGGGTAGAAGGAGAAAAGAACTTCCATGTAAGGAAACAAATGTAATATTTATACCATTAACAGGCATTGCCCTCCTCCCACCACAAAAAAACCCAAACCCATCCACACCAAACCAAATCAAACCCCAAAACAACCACCACACTAGAGGGACTCCTGGAACTCCAAGACATCCGGTTATAGGGAGAGGAGAATTACATAAGAACGGCTAAAAATTGCAGTGTGCACATTTGGGTTCAGGTTGGAGTCTGGCCTCTGAGAGCCTCCTGCTTTGTAGCATGAACACAGCAATTTTACAGCCACACAGCCCGAGCCTCAAAAGCCTGACTCAGCTAACTGGGCCAGGATGTGCAGCACGGTATCTTACAAATGCATGGGGGGGGGGGGGGGGAGGGATATGATATAGCATGGCGTGCAGTTGAGAAACATTTGCCCAGGTTGGACGTGTCATTCTGTACTGCCTCCAGGTATAGGCTTGGTGCACCACAACAGTGGCACAGCCTGGAGCGTAGGCTTCCGCTTAGAACAGGAGCAGTTGTCTATGCCTCTCACACCAGGGAAGATCAGACTAAATGACCACAGTGACCATGGAATCTATGACACCACCACAGACCATGTTGTTCTGGTACATCAAAGTGAGAGCACGAAACAAGCATAATTCCAGAGCATAGCATTATGATTAAGTAGGTCCACTGATGCAATGCATTTTGAGAAGTCCAGCTACTGGGGGTAAATAGCCTTGCCTTCCACTAAATTCTGGTGATAGAATAAGTCACAGGAGCAAATCTGGTTACGCTGGAACTCCAAAATGGAATCTCCTCCTATTCCATCATTATGGATTTATTTCCCACACAATAAAAAGGTTAGAACTATTATTTGCTATTGCTAAAGAATGACAGAAAAAGCCCATGACCTCACATTGACATTGAAGGCACAAGTGCTGGCAGAACCATTAACACAACAGACTTTCTATATCCTCAGCTAATCAATGCGAATGCTCAGGAAACACTGTCTTGATCCTGGGAGCTGTTGAGTTGCTCTCAATTCTCACTGACTAACGGGAGAGGAGTACGCTCAGGACATTGCAAGAGTGGGTCCTATTATGCAAACATACAAAGAGCCAACATTTCTATAGCACTTTTCATTCCAAGGGACCACAAAGTGCTTCAGAACAAACCCATACATCGCTAAGGCTAAAAATGTTCTTTTAAATGTGTCAGATAAGGTTGAAATAAAACATGTTTGTAAACTGACTTCTGTGGAAAGCCTACAGTGACTTACATGTATGTGTAGAGGAAGAGAGGGAAAAGAAAAGGTTACTTACCTCGTAACTGTTGTTCTTTGACATGTGTTGCTCATGTCCATTCCAGGTAGGTGTGTGCGCATGGATTCCAGAGCTTTTTCCCTTAGCAGTATCCGTTGGGCCAGCCAGGGAGCCCACTGGAGTGGCGCCGGTATACCAGTGCATATATACCCCTGCTGGCCTTCCACCGCCTCAGTTCCTTCTTGCCGGATACTTCCAACAAGGGTAGGCAGGAGGGGATGTGGAATGGACATGAGCAACACATCTCGAAGAACAACAGTTATGAAGTAACCAACCTTTTCTTCTTCTAGTGCTTGCTCATGTCCATTCCAGTTAGGTGACTCCCAAGCAGTGCCTTAGGAGGTGGGGTTGGAAACCTAATCTGCAATGGACTGCAACACAGCCCTGCTGACTGGTGCATCGTCCCTAGCCTGCTGTGCAATAGTGTAGTGGGTTGTAAACATGTGAATGGAGGACCACGTAGCTGCCCCACAAATCTCAAGAATGGGCACCTGCGCTGCAAATGCCGTCAGCAAGGCCTTGTGGAATGAGCCGCTTGTGGAATGAGCCGTGAGAGGGGGCGTCTCCTGCCCTGCCATCTCGTAACAGGTCCTGATACAGGAGGCGATCCACGAGGACAAGCATTGGGCTGATACAGGAAGACCCCCATCCTCTCTGCTATGGAAATAAAGAGTTGTGATGACCTTCTAAATTCTCGTCCTATCGATGTAAAATGCTAAGGCTCTCCTTATGTCTAAGGAGTGCAGGGACTGCTCCCTTGGCATTGCATGCGGTTTGGGGAAGAAAATGGGGAGATAGTTATCCTGTGACATGTGAAAATATGACGCTACTTTGGGAAGGAATGATGGGTGGGGCTGAAACCTAACCCTGTCCTTGAAGTATAAGAGGGCTCAGAGGTGAAAGCCCTGAGCTCTGACACGCTCCTGGCTGATGTGATGGCCAATAAGAACACTACCTTCCACACAAGGTGTTTCAAGGCACAGGTCACCATGGGTTCAAACGGGGGGGGCTCATGAGCCTCACAAGGACCAAGTTAAGATCCCACGTGGGTCAGGGCTGCCTCACATACGGGTAAAGCCTATTTATACCCTTGAGGAATTGCTTGAACTAGCGCATTTACAAACACCGACCTACCCTCTTTACCCAGGTGGAACACTGCAATGGCAGCTAGGTGGACCCAAAGAGATGAGGTTGATAAACCGTGCTGTCGAAGGTGAAGGAGGCAGTCCAGAATGAGGGGAGTAGGGGCCCTCAGTGGGTCGACTCCTGCCCCATTTACCCACAGCGAGAAACGCTTCCATTTGGCCTCATATGTTGCCCTTGTGAAGGGTTTGCTGCTCTCCACCAGAACCCTCCTGACCTCATCTGAGCAGAGTTGTTCCTGACCCACTAACCACGAAGGTTCCAACCCACCGGGTGGAGGGATGGCAGGTTCGGGTGGCACAGCCTCCCCTCTCCCAGGTCCTGAGTGATCAGATCTGGGACCAGAGGTAGTACAAGAGGCTCCTCCACTGCCAGATCCAGGAGCATGGGGTACCAGTGTTAGCATGGCCAGCCGGGGCTATTACGATGACCGATGCTCCGCACCTCCTGACCATCAGAGTACCTTGTGCAGCAGAGGGAAGGGCAGGAACACAGTGCTTGGGTCACCGTACCAGCAGGGCTTCCCCATGTAACCCGCTCCCTTGCCCCAGGTACAGGCAGTAGCTCGGGCACTTGGAATTTCCCTGGGAAATGAACAGATCGAGAGGGGGATAGCCCCACCTCTAGAAGACAACTTCCAAGACATCCTCCCTGATAGACCATTTGTAGATCTTGAACGATCTGCTGAGCTGGTCTGCTAGCACATTCCGATTCCCCGGGAGGTAGGACGCCTCCAGGTGAATCCTGTGCACAATTTACAGATCCCACAGCAGGAGAGCGTCCTTGCAGAGGGGAGAAGAGCGAGCTTCACCCTGTTTGTTGATACAATGCCTGGCTGTAGTATAGTCCGTTAGTACCGACACTACCTTGCCCTCCAGTTGGGGCAAGAACACTAGGCAGGCCAGCCTGACTGTCCTGAGCTCTTTGACATTTATGTGTAGTGCGCCTTCGCTGAGGGACCACATACCTTGGGTTCTGAGGTTAAGTAGGTGGGCTCCCCATCTGGTATCTGACGTGTCCCTCACCAGCTGCATTGACAGAGTCTGCCTGGCAAACAAGACTCCGTGGTGCACAACCCGCTCCTGCAGCCACCATTAAAGACCAGAGAACATCCTCCGGCACTGTGAGGAGAGCCTCCAGTGGTGGTCGAGCTGGGTTGTGGGCCGAGACCAGCCACACTTGAAGGTGCCGCAAAGTGCAGCCTGGAATGTTGTACCACGAAAGTACAGGCCAATATGTGACCTAAGAGTCTCATACAGGTGCAAGCCATCATGAGAGGTGCAGCTCTGAGACCCTCTATTATCACTTTGATGGCCAGGAACCTGGCTCTGGGAGGGATGCCCTCACTATTGTACAGTCCAGATGCGCTCCAACGAAGTCTATTGTTTATGTGGGTTGAGCGTGGATTTCTCATTGTTTATAAGGAGACCCAGCTTGTGAAAAGGATTCCTGATGAAGCCTATGTGCCTTAGAACTTTATCTCTGGGTGGCCCTTGTATCAGCCAGTTGTTGAGGTAGGGGAACACTTGGATCCTCTACCATCCCAGGAAAGTGGCTACGGCAACCATACATTTGGTAAAGACTCTCAGACCTGTGCAGAGGCCGAACGGTAGGACCGTGAACTGGAAATGGAGCTTGCCCACTAAGAACCTGAGGAATTTCTTGTGGACCAGAATTATTGATATGTGAAAATATGTGCCCTTCAAGTTGAGAGCAGCGTTACAGTCTCCTTTCTCTAGAGACAGGATGATGGAGGCGAGCATGACCATTCTGAACCTTGTGTTCTTCACGAATGAGTTTAGATTCCTTAGGTCCAGAATAGGATGAAGACCTCCCTTGGACTTGGGGATAAGGAAGTAACAGGAGTAAAACCCCCGCCCTTTGAAACTCATTGGAACGGGCTCGACTGCCCCTAATGTCAGGAGGACAGATACCTCCTGCTTCAGTAGTATCTCGTGAGAGGGGTTCCTGAAGAGAGATGGGAAGAGAAAGTGGGTGGATGGGACAGGAAGGGGAGAGCATATCCTCCTTCCACCAGGCCAAATATCCAACGATCTGAAGTAATCTTGGACCAGGCAAGGAAGAAGTGGGAGAGCCGGGACCCAAAAGGCGGGGTTATAACGGGGGCTGGAACGCTGTCTTTGAGTGCATTTTCAAAATGACACTTTTGGCTGTTGGCTAGGGGGCTGAGTTGATCCCCTTTCTGAGTCATACTTAGACCCCCTACGCCTATTCCTATTGTTGTTACCATTGTAAATACCTCTGTTGGGCCTAAACGACTGTTGGAAGGGTCTTGGAGTGACTCTGGAGTGCAGGGGCCTTCGCTGAGGGGCCGGGTATGGATTCCCAGTGATTTCAGCGTCACCCTGGAATTCTTCAAGCTATACAACCTTGAGTCAGTTTGCTTGGAAAATAAGCCAGTGCCCTCAAAAGGCAGGTCTTGTAAAGTGTTTTGGCCTTCAGGTGGGATCCCTGACACCTGAAGCCAAGCACTGTCTCATGAACACCTCTGTAGCTATCAGCTATATCCAATGTGGCCTGAAGTGCTGTACGTGAGATCACTGCCTTTGTCTAAGGCCCCAAACTCCTGTCTCTCCTCTTGAGAGAGACGCTCCTTGAATTTGTCTATCGCAGACAGCATATTATATGCGTATCAGCTTAACATGACTTGTTGGTTCACGATACGGAGCTATAGCCCTCCTGTCACGTAGGTCTTTCTGCCCAACAGGTCCAATTTCTTTGGTTCCCTGCTCTTGGGTGTGGGCCCAAGGGTCCTTGCCTCTCTTTCTGACCCGCCGCTTAGACTACCAGTGAGCCTGGGGGTGGATGTACCCCCAAGTTTGCTGCCAGCCGGCGGAGCAGGTCCTGGTGCTCCCTGGCTTCCATGGCTGGCATAGAAGGGGCTGGCACAGCCAATGCTTCACCTGGAGAAGACGAGGACTCCCTCGGTAGAGGGAGTATCTGTTGCTGCTCTCTGGTTTGGGGTGGCACTCCACAGCCTGCCCTTCTGCGCCCAGTCTGGTCGCCTTCCTGTAAGAGGAGCGTCCTGCTTTTGACATGGGTGCCCTGGTCAAAGGGTTCACAGAGGGAGTGCTCCTGGGCTGAGCTGTCACAGAGGAGTGCCTGGACGGCTGCGGCCCCTGGGCCTGATGGTATGCCCAGGTAGTCCAAAAGGGCCACTGCTGGTGAGGCTGCCATTGTGGTGGCCAAGACTGGTGGGTAGTTGGGCTTGGTTGGCATGAACGGTATCTAGACTGAGACTGGTGACCGGTGCCAAGATCGGTGCTATGACCTGGATCTACAGAATGAGATCCAGGAACATACCGAATCAGCGTTTGACTCCGAGGAGTAGTCTGAGGCTGACCAGGGTGGTGTCGATGATGGCACCGGGGAGCGACGAGATGACATGTGTCTGCTCATTGCTGTTGGCTTCCCCCTATGAGTCGGTGCTGGTACCAGGACCGGTGCCAGGTATTGACCCTGTGCTGGTGGTACCACAGAATAGGGTAGCCCTATCATAGTCAGTACTGGGGCGTGCAGTGTCGCAGGAGGCGGCACCAGTATTGGCATGGTCCTCGAGTCTGACAGGTTCAGTGCCACGTGGTACAGGTTATGGACACCGCTGGTTGGTGCGGTACCGTAATTGGTACAGGTACCAGCTCTGGTGTTGATACAGGCCCTGAGACCAGTGCATAACCCTGAAGTCTTAGTCACACCGGCAGTATGCCTAACTCCGGTGCTGGTGTATGTGTGTCGGTGATTGTCGTCAGTAATCACAACCAGCCCTGGGGCTGAGGTGAGATCCATAAGCTCGTGTGCCACATCAAAGGCTTCCAACGTCGACGGCTTCCGAACTGCATCAATAACTGCCTCCGGTGTGGAGCTCTCTGTGTGCACCATGCTCAACTGGCGCCATCGTGGTCTGGGAGCCTCCTGGCAAGTGCCCTTGGCTAGGTGCTCATCTTTGTGATGCACCTTAAGGCCATGTCTTGTTGGGGATCTCCCTCTGTTGCCTCTTTCTTGAATGTGCCGTGGATTGAGACCGGTGCCTCAATGATGAGGGCTTCGCTGGTGTGCATGCTTCAGTGCCATGGACGGATCTCTAATGGAAGCTTGTGCACTGCATACACTTGGTGCCGCTGGTTGAAGCACAGACTCCATTAAAAGGAGTTTCAGGTGGGCATCGTGCTTTCCCTTTGTCCTCAGCTTGAAGCTCCTGCAGATTTGGCAGCTGTCGGTGCAGTGGCCCTCTCCCAGGCACTTTAGACAGGAGTCATGTGGATCACTGCAAGGGCATAGGCTTGGAACACCTCACACATGGTTTGAAGCCGTGTGGCCCAGGCATCCCCACCCCAGGAGGGGAGATACGTGGGGAAGTTTATTCTTTTTATTGGGGAATCTTAACTATCTACACTAGAAACTAACTTCAAACACTAAACTATGAACTGTAAGCACTAAGGGACAGACTAACTAGATAGACAAGCACTCCAGCTACCAACACAGGCGGTAAGAAGGAACTGAGGGGGTGGAGGGCCTGCAGGGGTATATATGCGCTGGTATATCGGTGCCACTCCCGGTGTATATTGGTGCCACTCTTGGCTGACCCAATGGACGCTGCTAAGGGAAAAAGCTCCGGAATCCGTACACACGGTGTATGCGCACTTAACTTGAGTGGACACAAGCAAGCACTCTAAGAACTATTTTTTCTCACTAGCTAGACATGACCATGGACGTTCTTATCCATATAAATGTCTTATCCATTTGTGCGATTCCTACAAAGCTCGTGAGGCAATGAAGTCCATGGGTTAGTTGTCTGGTGCATAAAGAAAATGCCATTCTGATATATTGCCTGATTCAATGAGTGTCCCGTCCCCAATCCTACCTAACATTATAAAAAAGGGTGAACTGCATGCCCTCTCCTATTATTATTTCAGTGACCTCATCTTTTTCTTCTTCTCTTCTCTATACTATATGATCCTAAACTAGGAAAGGAAGGATGCATTAATTTTCAGTTGGGTGTATTTTCTCCTTCTAGTACTTTTGCAGCTACAGCTGTTTCTATTTGCCACTGCTGTTGTTTTAAAGGCCTATTTTCACATGGAATGTTACCCAATTAGCAGAGCAATGTGTTGGCTTAAACAAATACTCGAGGGGTTGAGGGGGGACTCGGGAGCAGGGAATTGTGATGGCTGTTTACATTGGCACAAAGAGCAATTCCAACCCTGGCAAACAACTGCAGATCTAATAGCTAGGTCTCATTTGTTAATTTATACTTTTTAATTTCTCACTTCTCACAACGCGAGGAAGAGAAAGGCTATGTTGAGAACAGCCAGGAATGAACACGTACTGCCAGAGCAGCATATTTTGCCCTACTGGGGGATCCAGCTGGATGCCTGCCAGGCATCTGGGTGCTTCATCTATATCAAATGAAGTTGTTTGCAGCCACCTGTATTGTTAGTGCAGGGTGCCGCCCACGGAGACCACAGGTCCTAGCATGCTGGGATATTCCATTCAATTTGCTTGGATATGGTAAGCCAACATTACATGCTGGGAACTGTTGTGTGTATGGGTTTACCTTCAAGATGACTTCCAAAAGAAGGTAGAGGTGACTATGTCCTTTTTTATTTCTCTAGGCGATACAGAAGGCCTACAAGGTTTTTCTCTTTGTTGTTAATCACTCCTTCCTTTAAAAAAACCCCAGAAATTCAGGTCATGTCTATGCTGGAAGCTTCTATGGACAACCAGTGAACAGGTAAGATATTGCAAAGTCACCAGAGAAACCATACATGATATGGATGGCCAGATTTTTTTTTTCTATTCAGACTGTTGATATTTGAGAAGGTTCCTACCAAGTCCTCATCTCTTGAATTTCTCCAAAAGAAAACAGGCAAGAGGAGACTTGACATTCCTGATATTATTAATATCTATTGCTAGTAAATAAATTTGTTCTTTGTGCACACTAAAGGAAACAAGCGTCTCTCTCCTTTTCAGGTCACCTTTTAAGAAAAATTTGATCTTCAGGATCACGCTTTATCCACATCCGACCAGTAGTTCATCTGAGACAAACTTACTGGAAAAGACTTCTATCTATCTACTTTACATTGATACACTTTAAAAAGCTGTAGATGCCCTTGACTGTTGAAAAATGCATATTAAAAAAGAACTCCACCACAACCAAGCAACAGCAGTTTCTGCTAGTACAACCTAAGCCAGGCAAATGAAAATCAAATTCTCCCCTACTTTCAAATGCCTTAAGACTTGCATGAAAACTATAGGCCTAGTGTCCAAGGAAAAAAGTCATACTTAAAACCTAGTGTCATACTTAAAACCCTGCTTCTGAACCTGCATTGGTCTGATTTTACATTGTTTGGTTTAGCTTAATGTAACAGCTCACTATGGCAGGAATTCTTTGCTAGCTAAGTGCCACTTACAGAATCCTAAAATTACAATATGGCTTTGGGAAAGTCAGCCAGCTGAGTTAGAGATGGCTGCTCCATGTGTTGTGAATAGACTAAATCAGCTTAATACCATTTTCATTTGCAAACTGCAAATTTAAGCAAACTGCACCCCAAAATGCTTTGCAAAGTTTGGTAATAAATTAAATGTTGCTGATTTGTAACCCACTAGCAGGGTGCTCATTAAAAGACATCTAGAGCTCATGCAGATGTGAACCAACAGCATACAAAACATTTTTTAAAAGTCTAAAAAACTCCCAACCAACTAAATCCAGAACACAGCCAGGAAGCATCACACACATGCTCAATATTTGTTTTCTGACAAGCCACTGAATTGTGGTGCTGGTGGGAGCACTTACACCAACATTAACCAGGTCCTGGGTTAGGGTTAGAGAGGAGGCAGGTGCTGGATAAGCCAAAAGGAACAGGGAAGGTGGAGAAAGAGCCTAGAAAGTGGAGTGGGACAAGCTAATGGAAGGTGTTTTGACAGCGAGAAGAGCAATTCTGCAATGGATTCCAAAGGGAAGGGGCAGTTACTCAAGCTGTTTGAGGACTGGGCTGTACAGATGGAAGAGATAGTCTGCTTGTAATGGTGTCTGATGGATTTGGAAAGTCATAGATCAAGAGACTGGACTGCTGAGTTTCTCCCCCTTGGGTGCCATTGTATATCATCTTTAAATGCTATTTTTAAATTTTGGGAGCACTGCTGCTTTGCCTCTTCATTCCCCAATGCCTTATTAAATACTGAGGCATAAGAGCCTTAGGGTCCAGAGTCATTAGAGGGACAAAGGATTGATAAACTGCTGACAAGTTTCCCCTCCTCCCTAAAAAGGAATAATCCCAGTTTAGGACATTCCCTACATTGCCAGCTGAGCTCAAGTTTGTTTTAAAGGGCTGAATGTCTTTCCTGAATGGGCAATTTCTATTAGGCAACCAGATGCATTTTTATATCAGCAGGGGAACAGAAAAGTGGAAATTGTGCTTGCAGTATTAGCTAAAAGCAACCTAACTCTGCAGTGAGTACTCTAGGAAACATAAAAATAAGTTAGCACAGCTTTAATCTGAAACAATGTGCTTAGCAGCACTGAACTGTGCAAAACAAATACCTCCATGCCACACATGCAGATACCTTTAAATTTAATAGCCATCTTTCAGAAGAGCTGCAAATCAAGGACCTGGCCTTTGGTTTTTAAAAATTGGATTGTGATTTTTAGAAGAGTTAGGATGTTAAAAATGGCTTATCTGGCTAAATTCCTTCTATCATTTCCCTCACTTTCAGTTATTAGAGGGGATACTCTTCAGTTCTTGTTCTCATGTGCCTAGGGCTGCTGTGTTTTGCAGTTGTGTCATACACCAGAGGTGGCTGCATTTCAGTGGTGGATTGTTCATCTTACTACAGGAGCATTTGAGGCCCACAGGACTAAGAGCCACACAAACAAAGAGAACTGGGCCTCATCCTCCCTGATTGGATTCACCTTATCATCTCTAGCCTGATTCTGGCCTGCATATTTATACCTGCCTCTGGAAATTTCCACTACATGCATCTGACGGAGTGAGTCTTTGCCCACAAAAGCTTATGCTCCAACACTTCTACTTCTGTTAGTCTATAAGGTGCCACAGGACTCCTTGCCGCTTTTGCAGATTCAGACTAACACGGCTACCCCTCTGATACAAAGAAAGTGTCCCTGCCTTTGACTTCACAATTTAAAATGCAGATGGGAGGTTCACCTTCAGATACTTGTAACTCGAATTAGAATAGCACAGTACAAGAGTTGGCTATCACATGCTACTTGTAAAATAATCTCCTACTTAAGAACAGCAAGGGGATCAGAAACTGATTCTAAAAGAGCCATTAGAAACACAATGGGCTGCGTCTAGACTGGCATGATTTTCTGCAAATGCTTTTAACAGAAAAGTTTTTCCGTTAAAAGCATTTGCGGAAAAGAGCGTCTAGATTGGCACGGACGCTTTTCCGCAAAAGCACTTTTTGCGGAAAAGCGTCCGTGCCAATCTAGACATGCTTTTGCGCAAGAAAGCCCCGATCGCCATTTTCGCCATCGGGGCTTTTTTGCGCAAAACGGTCCTCAGTTGTCTACACTGGCCCTCTTGCGCAAAAGCATTTGCGCAAGAGGGCTTTTACCCGAACGGGAGAGTCATTGTATTTGCGCAAGAACACTGACGATCATACATTAGATCGTCAGTGTTCTTGCGCAAATTCAAGTGGCCAGTGTAGACAGCTGGCAAGT
Organism: Pelochelys cantorii; assembly: GCA_032595735.1. Taxonomy (NCBI): domain Eukaryota; kingdom Metazoa; phylum Chordata; order Testudines; family Trionychidae; genus Pelochelys; species Pelochelys cantorii. Next base: position 10,675,213 of record CM064342.1, on the reverse strand, counting down.
TTTTCCGCAAAAGCAGCTGCTTTTGCGGAAAAACTTGCCAGTCTAGATACAGCCCACGGAGTCTGAGTCAGGTGCCCACCTCTTTTAAGCTGTTATGAAAATTCCTGTTCACTCACTCAGTCACTGTAATTGCCTTGTGAAACAGGTGGACAAGGCAGTTAACAGTATCTGAAAGCACAGTAAACCTTACACTTTTATCACACACACATTTTACAAAATGTTTCTAAGTTACCTGTTACAATAGGCTCTTCTTTTACAGTCCACAACAGTTCAGCTCAGAGGTGTCTCAGCCCACCTCCCCCCTCTCTAGTTCACATATCTCTGAATTGGAAGCCAGTTATGCAAGTGTTTATAATATTCAGAATCCTACTCATCAATATGTGATTCATGCTTTTCTAGATTGCCAATGGAGTCAACCTGATGTGCACTTTTGACAAATGCCTCCAAACAAAACAAACAAAAAAAACGACTTCTCTTAAAAGTCAGAAGAGCACAAAGCACACTCTTGAAGGGTGGCAGACTTACTGTGCACTTGGATTCTAAGCAGGTTGTTCTTGAGATTGACTGCCATGTTGGTGCCTAGGGACCAATGAAGTCACACACAGGACTACAGTTCTGAGAGATGTTGCCCAGGGCAGTCTATTTAGGGGCAGGGAGTCGGGGACAGCCAGCCCTGTTTTGAGGCCCCTTTAAAAGCAGGGATTTGGGTCTGGGAGCACGTGATATGAGAAAGACAGGCGGTTCTGGTGACAAGTCCTGGAAAAGAGGAACTCCCAAGCAAACAGTATATGGGGGTACTGGGGATGAACATCCACCGGCAAGGAGTGGGATTTACACTGAACTGTTTTCATACTGGGATTTGCTAAAGATTGTCAGTGCAACCAGTAAATGATGACATGGAGAAAGGGTCTGAACGGACTCTGGGATCGGCATTTACTCTTACCTGGGCTGTGGAGACAAGCCAACAGCCTAAGGCTGTTCCTTACCTATGCTCCTTACAAGATTATGTGGCAGAAAGGGAAGCAGCAGAACACAAAAAGACAAAACCTTCCTTTTGGGGCTTGCTCCTTTTCCCTGCCATAAGCCCCATCCCCTGTGCCTCCAGATATGGGATACAGCAACTCATTCAAGACAAGTCACACACATGAAACAGTTAGGGAGCTGGATTTACTGAGGTGGTCCAAGCTCAGTACTAAGAATGTTAATAGTTAATATTCCTTAACGGGTGAGGTTACCCGTTACAGTTAACTGGTAGAGGCTGGAGGCTGCTCCAGGCCCATGGGACCTACTGCAGGCAGGGGGCATTCCACCCCTCCCAGAATAGCCCCCAACTGCAGCAGGCCCACCCCCAGCACGCAGCAGGCAGAGGTGCTCGAGCCTGGCCAAACTAGCCCCAGACTATGGTCAGGTTGGGGGGAAAGGAGGAGATGGTCTGGCTTCTATCCCCTCTGCCCCGTTTTATCGGCTAACTAATTAAACAGGATTTTACATCCACACCTCAGTACACTCCAGCACCAATCAGACCTGCTTTGCTAGGAAATCAGGTTGCCCTCTGCCACATACTGAGTGCTGGCTCCTGGATTATTCTTACTTGTGTAAGAATAGTACTGAGATTGGGGCTCTGCTGTACATATGCACAACAAGAGACCCTGCCCTAAAAGCACTCAAATTACAGAGACAAGACAGGTAACAGGTCGGGCAAAGGAATTGTCTTTATCTCCACTTTATAAATGGGAAATAGGGGATCAAAGATGGGAATACCTTGTCCAGTCAGAGTTAACCTGTGACAAAACCCATACTCAACCAAGGAATCACCCCGACTTCCAAACCTGTGCTCATTCCTTCTGTGATGCTATCAAACACCAAGCCACACAATACAACTTGGTGGGCTTTTACCCTACAGCAGAATTGTCACAACTGTTTATCTGACCAGTCAGAACATCTGTTCATAGATTCAAGGATGTCAAGGCTAGAATCATCCAGTCTGAGTCCTGTACACCCTTTCCAAAAACAATTAACAGAGCAGATCTTCCAGAAAAACATCCAATCTTGATTTAAAAGTGGTGAGTGATGGAGAATCCACCACAACCCGGGGTTAGATGTTTCGATGATTAATTACTCACACTGTTAGTACAACTCAAATTTGTGTAGCTTCAACTTCCAGCCACTGGACTGTGTTAGACCCAGGGTCACCAACTTGTAGATCGCAATCTACCGGTTGATTATGGAGTCTCCATAGGTCGATCTTCAGTTCCCTTTGAACAGTGTGCCTGTGCAGCTGTGCACAATAAATTTTAGATCTGCCCTCCTCATTTGCAGAGCAGTACCCATCCAACAAAAGGTGAGTAGTGGTGGCAGCTTGGTGGGATCTGCTGGGGCAGTGTCGGAGAGCTAAACGCCACCACGAGCTGGGCTGGATCAAAGAGGCTATGCTGTGCTCCAGCTGGTCAGGCAGCCATCCCTCTTTGCTCCAGCCCACATGGAGCATGGTGCGGCCTCAGCAGACTGAATGCCACAGCCAGTTGGCTGGGCAGCCGCTCCTCTTTGCTCCAGCCCAGTTGAGACGTGCTTCAGCTGGGGTGGAGCCGCCCAGCCAGTTGGCCATAGCCAGACCCCCACACCAGCACCCTGCTCCCTCCTCTGGCCAGATCCCCACCAGCACCCTGCTCCCTCGCCCTGGCCAGACCCCCAGTAGCACCCTGTTCCATCATTCTGGCCAGACACCCACCAGCACCCTGTTCCTTCCCTCTGGTCAGACACCCACCAGGACCCTGACCCCTCTCTTCTGGCCAGACACCTGTTTCCAGCTTGATCCTGTCCCCTTCTTCCCACTCAGATTCTGTACCCCCATCCCTATCTCACTCATTGACAGCCCTGTCCCACACACTGGATCCCTCATTTTTGGCCCCACCTCAGAGCGTAAAGGGGCCCACAAAATCTACTAACCCTGGAACCCCAGAAGAGTTAATCTAGCGTGAGTCCTTGAACCTCAGTCCTACCTCCCCTCCCCTCCCCTCCCATGGTGCTGGAGTGCCAGGGGAGTGATCTGTCTCAGTTGGGGCCACATCAATGAGGCCCGGGGAGGATTTGGAGGGGTTGTTTTTTTGCATCTCAGTCTCCAACCGATTTTTCTATGGGTCAGGGGCCCCAGATCCAAAACAGGTTCCCCGTCCCTCCCATAAATAAAGACAATGCTGAAACATTTTGTGTTGGACATAATATTTTATTTAAAAATGAAGCCTGGCCAACAAGCCCCCAATTGAGGCCACGCCCCCATCTGGCTGCTGCATCATAACACTCTTGTACCCCCCACAGACCCCAATCCTGAGCCCATCAGACACCTGAATGCCCTGAGCCCCTCACATCCCCAAATGCCTGCACTTCCACATCCCCAGTCTTGTGCCACAACACTCCTGCAACATCCACACACAGCAAACCTGTGCCTTGAGCCCAGCATACGCCCAACCCTCCCTGCCCTGAGCCCCTCACACACCCCAACCCAAACTCCTACACCCTCACAGCCACAAGCCTGCAGCTTGATCAGCACCCCAACCCTACACCTGACCCCAACACTCTCCAGCCCGGAGCCCCCTCCCCGAGCCAGCATCACCTTCTCCACATCCTCCTGCATCCAAATTCCCTCCCAGAGCTTGCACCTCTCACTCCTTCCCACACCCAAATCCCTCATTCCCACCCCAGAGCCTGCACCTCCTGTCTCAAACCCAGTGAGAGTGAGTAAGGGCTGGGGACAGCAAGTGATGGAGAAGAGGGGAATGGAGATTACAGGGCCTCAAGGAAGGGGTGGGGTCTTGGGGAAGGGATAGGGTAGATCTTGGCTTGCCCTGACATTTAAAACGTGATCTTAGGTATAAAAAGGTTGGAGACCACTGTGTTAGACCTTTCTCTGATAGCTGAAAAGCCCATTATCCTCATGCAAGTACTCAGAGACCAATCAAGTTGCCCATTAACTATCTCTCTGTGAAGCTAAATAGATTCACCTCCTTGAGTCTGTCGCTATAAGGTATGTTTTGTAATCCTTTATCATTCTTACAGCTCTTCTACAAACCCCCTCCAATGTATCAATGTCTACCATTTTTCTGATGGGTTGCAATAGCATCACATACTGATCATCTCTCATTGCAAATGCTGCCAAGATGTTGGGGTCTGATGATGAGACTCCCTTGAGAACAAGTCCTCCTTTCTCAATGCCTCCTGTCTGGGGCTGCTGGATCCTCTTGCCCTTGCTGATCTGCTAGGATAATGGGATCCTTTCTACTTCACTATTTCTTCTCAACTTCTTGGCAGGAAAGAGGCAGGAGACTATTAGCCAACTTGCTAACTGCTCTCCAAGTTGTCTGGCAACTCAGATCACAGCAAGAGAATTTCAAATTTGGAGAGTTCAGGAGACAGTGACTCAAGGAAAAACAGGGTGAACTTCACAGCTGAATAGCCTAAACTCCTCCTGAACACTCTGGGCATCAACGCCTGGCTGGTTTCCCTAATCTTTGCCCAACTCTCATTCTTTGGAAAGTGGAGAAATTCCTGAGTTTCTCCATCTTTTCCACACTTCAAGCACTTCCTTAGGCAGTAAGCTCTGCAACTGACATAAAATCATTACATGTGGTGCAGGAGTCAATCCTGTACTGGTCCTCAGGAAAGATGAGCTAACTATGGGTTTCCTTCTCTGATGTCGAGTGCCCCCTCAGAGGAGACAATCATCACTGATGAGAGGCAGAAATGAGAACAGAGACAGGAAGCACAGCTCTATGGTGTTATGTCCCCATGCCTGCCCTAGTGTAAGTCTACTGAACATCAGCCTGCAAGTCTGAGAAGGGGCAAACTGCTCAGAAACAAACATGTAGTTAAATCCTTGAGAAACTGCAGAGAATGACAGAACATTCAGAAGTGTTTCAAGTGCTGCCTGCTTGCATGCCATTCTTGTGGTCTTACAGCATCATGACTATGTCTCAGCCAATCAGAAAGAATAGTTCTGCTTGGAAAGCCAGGAAAACCTGAAGGTACCATGTCTGAGAAAGGTCCCATAATGGTCTCTATTGCAAACAACAATTAGCTTTTCAGGACAGAGCTGCAGCGAATGAAGAATGAGCCCTTCCATCTTCTCCTAACACCTGCTACCTTGGAAGGCCATGCTTCCAATCACTGGAAATTCAACTTGCCTCCTTACTATGGGTCACGTTCACCACATCAACAGATATGGACCTAAGTTATGTTATGGTGTTCTCTAACAACCATCTCCCTGTTGGAGTATGTGTGATTTTTCTGTGGTCTATTAGCTCCACTGGTCAGTTTCCCACCTGCTCCAGGCTGCTCCTAGTTCTCTGCACTATTCTGCCAGGTTCAACACCAATCACTTTTTTTACATATTGTTCTTCTTTAGGAACACTCCGGGCTCAGGTAAAATTCACTAAGGATAAGTCCTCCTTTAAAACAACGTGAGATCGGAGGTTTGGAAAGAGCTTTTAATCAGCTAACTGGTGTGTATTTAAAATGCATTTCTGGTCTAAAGGCACTGCTCAGCTCTTCAGATGATCTACTCAGAAAGGTGCTCTAGAAAGTGTTTTTCAAAAAGTCTCATTACTGTAGCAGTGGGGTTCTCAAACTTCATTGCACTGTGTCCCCCTTCTGACAACAACTTTTACCACGACCCCAGCAGAAGACTGAGCCCAATGGAGCCTGGTTGCCCTGGCAGATGGGGAGCCCCAGGTGGGCGGCATGTAATCTGAGCCCTACCACCTAAGGATTATGCCCTCAGGCTTCAGCTTTGGCCCCCAGCACCACCAAGTCTAAGCCAGTCCTGGCAACCCCATTAAAAGAGAGGCCCAACCCACAGTCTGAGAACTCCTGCACTTGTATCATCTTTCTTCTGCAAGAGCTCCAGTTGATTTATTCAGCTAAGCACAAGGAAAATGAACCACCGCAAAGCACAAGTGCAGACAATGAAAGCCCCAACAAAGTAAACTACTGATTACTGAAACATGGACTGAATCATACTCTAAAGAAAACTATTGTCTGTCTTCTGGCCTTTCACCATTTAAGAGCTGGAAAAAGAAGAGACAGTGAGAGAACTGTGCGACAGTGCTCACCTTGGCATCCTGTTTGGTGAGGAAATCCACAAATCCAAAGCCCCGGTGTGACCCTGTCCCAGCCATTTTCTTTGGCAGGCGGACGGTCTTCAGCTCTCCAAAGGTGCTATGAAGAAGAGACAGGGGAAAATACTGTGATAAAAACCCACCGCATTTATGAGCCAAAGCAGGGGCATCACAGGGATGTCCTCTTTCATGTATGTCTTGCAGATATTGCAATTACATAATGATCGCTAAACAAATGCTCTACCATAATTAACCCATTTTCCTCTAGGTCACATTTAGTGACAGAACTTGGCTGCTAATGGTGCCCCATTTGGATAATTCCCAACAGAGCAGAAGACATCTCTGCAGTACTTGGCCTGTTTCTTCTCTCCTGGAAGGAAAGTGAGAATTTGGGTGGTACCACTGTACGCAGTGCTGAACATACAAGTTCATCTCCTCCTTGTTAATTTAATATCAGGCAGCAGCACTCATAGCCACAATCTGTAGTGAACTCTCGATTCTTTTCAGGTGGTATTTAAAATCAGCCGCTGATGTGAACCAGGAAAGGACAGGAGCTGATGGGGATAAAACATCATGCCAGGCATACCCACATGGTCTTTTTGGGAACCTCCCTTCTACCTCCCACAGCTTCTGCTGCTCACTCCCTGTGGACATGAATATCCTCTGAGTAGCATCGGAAAGCATTTGCATCATGCAGCTGACTAGTTTTCTCCTAATCTTGTCCAATAGGCTTCTCTTTTCAACCGTTCTCTTACCACAGAACACTCACTGGGCTGGGGCAGGGCAACTTCACTTGTGAGAGCCCACGACTGATTTCGAATACTTTACTATGTCCGCACACATGCGGAGAGAAAGACACACATGCTGCCATTTTAGAAATTCCATGGCAAGAGGCCACCTTCCCTGCCTCTGAGTTCCCTTTCTTTCTTCTCTTTTCTTTTTAACATCCAGTTATCATACATATATGCACAAATTGCAGACCATAAATATTTAATGTGGACAGGGTCTGAATAGATGTGTTATTTTATTTGAAAATCTACACATACACAAAGGGGTTGGAGAAGCTAGAATGCCAAAGAGCGATTGGGACTAAACACAGTAAAGGCCGTAAATGCTCTCATGAAATGATATAAGCTAAATCCAGAGAGTTAACCTGCTGCACTGGCAGCATGACCAGGCATTCATCTATCCAATTTCCTCAGGCAGTGTGGTGTGTAAATGTAGCATTATGAATCCTCAAAATGAATCTGCACGCCTGCTCCTCGTAGCTTTCTCCCACCCCCTTTGAGATGGCGCTAAGGAAACAAACAAACAGAATAAAACAGAAGAGACACAACACCCTTAGAGAGCGGGAGTGCTCAAGTCTAAAAGCGGCAAGAAACATTACCTTGTTTCACTACTGAAAACAATCTCTCACAAGGCAGCTGGGGGGAGGGAATTGAGACCATCAGAACTCCATCTACTTCTCTATTATTATTTGTATTAGAGGGTACCTGAGTGAGCTAAACAAGATTGGGGCTTGTTATTCTATGCACACGCTGTAAGAGATAGTCCCCGCCCCAAAGGGATTATAATCTAAAGGGATAAGACAAAGGGTGAGAGGGGAAAAAAGAAGCAGAGACAGAGAGGAAGTAATTTGCCCATGCCACCCCAGCAGGTCAGTGGTCACATGAAAACCCACATCAAGTCCAGTGCTCTAACCACTAGACAGCACTGTGCCATGCCTTCCGGGAATGTTGGTTCTTTGGTGACACTGCCTGGTATGGAGTATATGAAGAAGAGCCTTAAAAGGGGAAATGAAGACTATTAATAATATCTTGATCTTAAATGATAATATGCCTTCCCATAGGAATAAATCTCACACTTATGTACAACCATGATGTGAAGTCCCACAACCCTCATGTGTGAACATGACCCTCATTTTAACAAAAGGGAAACTGAGGACAAATGCCCAGATTTGTAAATGTCTTTCCATGCGGTACCATTGATTTTCAGAGATTGAAACAACTAAGAAAGGTGAGCAATGATGAGAAAAGCAACACTTAAATATCTTTGAAAATCTGGGGCAGAGAGCTTACGTGACTTGACCCAGGTCACACACAGGCAGTGGCAGAGATGAGAAAAGAGCCCTGTTTTCCTGCCTCCCAGTCCACTGTCTTATCCACAAGAAGCCAGGTAAGTGGGTCCAGGAGTGAAACATGCTGAATTGCTTTATTCTGCCACTGACAGGGTGAGCAGTCTGGAAAGAACTCCTCCTGGAGCTCTCTATAGTATGGTACTGAGATCAATAAAATCATTAGTACTGGTCCCTGAGTCTTTTTGTTTTGGCAGATGGTCTGGAAAAACATGTCTGTCCAGACTCACCCAAAGTGCAGGACATTAGCAACAGCATGAGGTGGGCATAACCACGACCCAGGCAGCAGGGCAGACTTAACACACCTGTAGGGCTCCATGAGAGCCAGTGACACCATCATGGGAGCTGAGTAAGTCTGAGTACCTTGGGCTTAGGGAGAGAGCAGGAAGCAGCACCAGATCTGAGCTACTTGTCAGTGGTATCCATGGAGTAGCTGCTGCGATGCTCAGAAGAAACCACCACATGGCCGCCTTCAGCAAAATACCATGGAGTGGAAGATGGGTATATACTGTGGCTCCCAACAGAAGCACAGGTGACCCCACTGGGGATAGGGAGAAAAACCACCCCACTGTGTTGATAATTAGAAACTATAACACAGCAATTACCATACAAGCAGCTGTGAATGAAATGAAGAGTCCGGGCCTTTAATGTTCCCCTTGCCACCTCAGTGGAGAAACTCACACCTTGCGTATCCAATTATTTCTTTCATCTTGCTATTTATTTAGGTAGGGGGGAGGGGAGATAGAGGGAGAAGGAGAAGAGCCAATTACCCTGAATGGAATTACTCCTGAATGGAATATCCCTTACACACAGGGAGGGAGGGGTGCCAACTCAGATCAATGACATTCCTCACCCCCCTTCTATAACCAACTTTGAAACTTTGATGTCAGGGTGACAATGCAGCTCTCTGTGACAGTGGAGGGTTTCCCTGATGGCAGTGTGGCAAAGGACTTTCAGAGACGGTTGGTAAAGAACCTGGCTGTTAGCGCTACTAACACACAGTGATGTATTGTGTGACCCACCTCCTCTCTATATTTAAAGGAAAAAAAATCAGCGGCACCCATCCCTCTCTTTATGGGACACTCATGACCAAGACCAGAACTCAAACTCTCTGAAGCAACTGGAGACCAAACGGAGATGCTAGGAAGGCAATTTGAATTCCCTCATTTGTAGTGTGCTACTTACTTGTTCATGGGGCAGAGTTTAAAAGATACAAAAACAAGCAGTGATTCGGGTATTACAATTCAGTGAGCACTAAGACAGGAGGACTCTGGCCCTAGGATACATAAAAGACAGTTACCTGTTTTGTAACTGGTGTTCTTCGAGATGTGTTGCTCATGTCCATTCAGCATAGATGTGTGCACTTGCCACGAGCACCCGTTCTGGAAGATTTTGCTCCCCGCAGTACCCATAGGGGTCTAGGTCCCAGCATCCCCTGGAAGGATGCACATGTGCCACGCTATATAGGGTGCTCCCAGGCCCTCCTTCCTCAGTTCCCTTTTGCCAAAAGAACTCTGGAACTCCAGCAGCAGAGAAAGAAGGTGGGAACTTGAACGGACATGAGCAACCCATCTCGAAGAACACCAGTTACATAACAAATAACTGTCTTTTCTTCTTTGTATGCTTGCTCATGTCCATTCAACACGTGACAGTGTTCATGGAAGCGGATAGGAAAGTCAAGAGCAGGTAGATGGCAACACCGCTCTACACTGTCTTTTGCATGATGTGTGTGTCACATAGCGCGCCGTGAACATGTGCACCAAAGACTATGTTGCCGCTCTAGAGATCTCAGGGATTGGTACATTCACCAAGAAGGCTGCTTCTGAGGACTGAGCCTGGCTGAATGAACCTTGACCTCCTCCGGGACTAGGATGCCCACAAGGTCATAACTTGTACAGATGCACGTGGTAATCCATCTATATATCCTCTGGGACGATACTGGATGGCCTTTCACTCTCTCCATGGATGCCACTAACAGCCATGTGGACTTACAGAAGGCCTTCCTTCTTTTCAGATACAATGCCAGGGCTAGAACGTGAAGACGTCCCTCCTAATTGGATGCATGAGGCTTTGGATAGAAGACCGGAAGAGGTCTTGGCTCATGTGGATGCCAAGATCACCTTTGGGAGGAAGACCTGGTGCAGTTTCAGCTGCATATTATCCTTGAAAAAGATCATGTACAGAGATTCTGAAGTTAGTGCTCGTGGCTTGGAGACCCACCTGGCTGACGTAATGGCCACCAAGGAAGACCACCTTCATCGGAAACATTGAGAGGGGGCAAGTGATCTGTGGCTTGGAGACCCAGTGAGCCTATTGAGGACCCCAGGTTTAGGTCCCCTGTGGGAACAGGGTTGGTGCCTGCGGGAAAGCCTTTTCAAGACCCTTCCGGAAATGACTCATGATGTCATGTGAGAAGCTTGAGTGCCCTTGGACTGGCAGGTAGAAGGCTTAATGGAAGCCAGTGCGAGACCCTCCTGCCTCAGAGCGAGGAAGTACCCTAGGATCAGTTGAAATGGAGCCTCTGTGGGGACCACTCCCCTCTGGGACGCCCAGGCAGAGAACTGTTTCCACTTTGACATGTAGCTCACCCCAGTGGACGGCTTCCTGCTTTCAGGGAGGACTTTTTGTACCCCCCACTGAACATGCCAACTCCTGTTGACTCAGCCATGAAGCAGCCACACTGAGATGAAGTGGCTGAAGGTCCGGGTGGAGGAGGCTACCGTGGTCCTGGGAGAGCAGGTCCAGACAGCATAGCAGCAGATGAGGAGGTTGCTGAAGGAGGCTCATGAGGGAACTGAACCAGTATTGGTGAAGACAAGCCAGTATGATCAGGATGACTTGCATGGAGTCCTGCCTGATCATCTGGAGAACTTTGCTTATCAGTAGGAAAGGAAAAAGGAAGGCGTTGGAGACTAAGCCTTCTCTAAGCCCATTCACAAACAGAAGGTGGGTCACTGCGCATTGTGCCGCATCATAAATTGGTCCACTCGGGGAGATCCCCAATCCCAGAAAAGCCCACATGCAACTTCCGGGTGAAGCAACCACTCATAAGAGAACCCCCTGCTCAGACACCCTGCTACTGCATTACAGCTGCCAGGGAAGCGGCGAGCCTCCATGACACTCTGGTGGAGGGCATGAAACTCCCACAAGTTGATTGTCTCCTCGCACAGGGGCACCCAACAGGCTCCTCCCTGCCTGTTGATGTAGAACATGGCCACCGTGTTGTTCATGAAGACCCGAAGCACCTTGCCCCACAGGTGAGGCAGTAACACTTCTCACACATTCTGGACCACTCTGAGCTCCTTGACATTGATGGGGAGCACCATGTTGTCCTGGGACCACTGCCCCTGCATCTGAAGCATTCCCAGGTGAGCTCCTCAACCTTGATCTGAAGTGTCCGACACCAGTTACAGTGAGTGCTGAGGCTGCTGGAATAGGATGCTGGTAAGTCGAGTGCAGGGATCTGTCCATCATTACAGGGCACGGAGAACGTGCAGAGGCACCGTGACCTCATGAGCGAGCGGGTGCTGTGCTGGGGAGTACACTGATGCCAGCCAGAGTTGCATGGAGTGCATTCTGAGCCTGACAAACAGTACCACATAAGTGCATGACATCATACAGCCAAGAATACGCAGGCACACCTACACCAGTCCACAGGGTAGGATTAGCTGGTCAATGAGGTCCCACAGAGCCTTGAACCTGATCCAACGGAGGGACACCGTGGCGGTCACAGAGTCGAGCACTGCACCTATGTATTCGATTCTCTGTTCTAGGACTAATAATGACTTGATGTTGTTTACCAGGCGCCTGAGACGTTGATACGTGAAGAGGCGATGGGGAGTCCTGAGGCACCTTATAGACTGACAAGATTTATTGGAGCATAAGCTTTCTTGGGCAAAGACCCACTTCGTCTTGGTCTGCATCTGACGAAGTGGGTCTTTGCCCACGAAAGCTTATGCTCCAATAAATCTGTCAGTCTATAAGGTGCCTCAGGACTCCACATCGCTTTTGCAGATTCAGACTAACATAGCTACCCCTCTGATACTTGATACGTGAAGAGGAGATTGACATCCCGTTGGATCTTCTGCTGTGAGCGGCCCTTGACTAGTCAATCATCCATGTATGGACATACCTGGAGCCCTAGCTGATGCAAGTAGGCTGACACCACTATCATGCATTTCGTGAATACTCTGGGGGCTGTGGCTCCTGGATCCAGCTCCGGTAATAAGGGAAACCAGGTGGAACTTGAAGTGGACCAGGTACAGATTCATGCCTCGTAGGTCCAGAATAGGTCTGAGACCACACTTGGCTTTTGGAATTAAACAGTGGGAGTAGAACTCATGGTTGTGGAACTTGGCTGGTACCTTATCTCCTCCACTGCTCCCAGGTTGAGTTGCTCTTTTACCTCTTGCTCTAGGAACTGCTCATGAAAAGGGCCACTGAAAAGGAACATACAGGGGGGTGGGAGGGAGGCGTCGAGGCCAACTGGAGGGTATAACCATTCTTCACTGTTGCCAAGACCCAACAGTCCGGGGTGATCCTTTCCCATGCTGGCAAGAAAGGGGAGAGCGGGAATGTGAAGGGGCAGGGAGGTTCCGGACTGTCTATGTTGCCCTCGAACGTACCTCAAAAGGCATTCTTGTTTGAGGGTCTAAGATAGGTGATAAGCCCTGAGAATTGGACTGCAGTTGTTGATCTTGTCTCTTTCAGAACGACATCCCACACCCCTGGGCTGGGTGCTGCCTGACCAGCTGCACCTTGGGCTGCACCTCGAATTTTTTTCTGTTCTGTCCACAGCACAAAGCGTTTTAAAGGTTATTCAAGAGTCCTAGAGCCCATGCAACTTGATATCTGTTTGTTCTGTGAACAAGGCTTTGCCATCGAAGAGGAGGTTCTGGATTGAATTCTGGGCTTCCAGGGACAGCCCAGAAAGAAGAAGCCATGCAGCCCTTCTCATGGACTTTGCTGAGGCCATAGACCTTGCTGCTGAGTCTGCAGCGTCCGAGACTGCCTGCAGAGCCGCGGCCAAGACCTCCTCTAAGAGCACCTAGAACTCTTTCCTAGACACATCTGGGAGCGACGTCTCAAACATGGCCATGGACTGCCATCAGTTGAGGTCAGAGTGCCTGATGGTTGGCCACCAGCAGCTGAAAACTGGCTGAGGAATAAAATTTTCTCCCAAACAGATCCAATCATTTGGAGTCCTTGTTCCTTGGTGCAGGAGTGGGCTGGCTCTGATGACCCCTGTGATTAACTGACTCTACCACAAGGGAGTCGGGCGGCAGGTGAATATAAAGGTAATCATGGCCCTTGGCAGGCACAAACTATTTCCATTCCGATCTCTTGGAGATGGGCAGAATTGAAGAGATTGTCTGCCATAATTGACCGCGGGATGCGGAGTCCGAGGCCACACGCACCAGTTGGACATTGGCCAAGTCCCATGATCCAGATTGTGCTGTACACTCCCTACAGTGCCAAGAACCCACCAATTGTGATCTCAGTAACCGGGAGTGGGGCCTGGTGTATCTGGATGGGGGGCTCCTGCAGTCCCTGGAGGTACGCAGAGTGCTTGAAGCACAGCATCAAGATAGAGATCTTCCATGCTGTGAGGCTGACCACAATCTGCCAGGGCAAGCTTGGAGACCCGAGGCACTCTATGCCAGTGAGTATCAGCATGGAGGAGAGCGGCACAGACGGTGAATAGTGCCTTGTTTGGTGCAAACCGTATGGTGAAACACTCTACAGTACTACTGTGGCCACTGAGTGTGTGCCTGCATAGGTCTGTGCTCCAAGGTACAGGATGCTGGCGACTCAATGGGACATCATGGCAAGACCCGTATTGACCCGGCGGGGCTATGGAGGTGCCTCCAATCCAGGTGCAACAGGAAACACGAGCACTGAATGCTTAGTGAGTGGGTAGTGAACAGCAGCTTTCCTCTATACCTGGGCCCAATAGATCCTGTCGATGACAGAACTGGAATGGACAGTATGTCTTGCACCACTTGAAAGTCCTTTGGTGTAAAAGGGGGCTGCATGTTGACAGCTGTGAGCGGTGACTAAACTGGATGCCTGTGCCAAGACCCAGGCTCCTATGCATACTGCTGAGAAAAACTTCCAGTACTGGTGCATATGGCATGCACACATACCTATGCTGAATGGACGTGAGGAAGCACTCAAAGAACTCTGAATACCCAGAGTCATACCCTAGTGGATTAGTGTCAGGAGTCACACTGCCTCAGAGCATGATAGGACTCACAGGGTCACAGGTGCATAACCTCTCACTCCATAAAGATGTAGCAGAGCCTTTGCTTCAGCATGGACAAAAGCATGTTGGCCCTACTGGGGTGAATCACCTATATGGATTCATGACAAGTCATACTTCCTCGCAATTGCACATAACATCCTTAGTGCAAATCTGGAGTTAAGTAAAGGTTAACTGACTAGTCAAGTAGTCAATGGAATTTCCGTGCGGCATTTCCCCAGAACCCAGGGTCATCCCAGGCTCAACTGTGTGGTGCTGCCCCTTTGAACACCGCCTCATCGTTTCAAATGGACAGCCGCCTAGCTGATCCCTGGTTCAGCTGTGTGGCACTGTCCCTTTCAAATGTCAAGGCAGTGTTTCAAAGGGGCTGCGCTGCACAGCTGAGCCATCGATCAGCTGTGCTGTGCTGTCGCTTTGAAGTACCCCCTCTTCCCCCTCCTTTGCTGCCTCTATCTGACAGGGCCAGCAAGAGGGAATCGATTAGGTGACTGACTATCCGATAAGCATTAGCTTATCGGATAGTCAACTTGTCGACTAGTTCTTAACATCCCTAATCTGCACCTATACAACCTGCAGGATGTCAATGGAGATGTGAGACCTGGAGGATTCACTGGGACAAACCAAAATTCACATTTGGCAAATGAACAAGATGAGAGGATTTCCTGTCCAAGAGCCCAGCTACTGTGGACCTCCCTGGTCCAGCACACTCAGAACCAGGTAGTTTGCCAGACCAGAGAAGGTCAATGCTCCCTTTGTGGCTGCTGGCTCTGCTCCTGGACTCCCTGCCCCAGCCACTGGGCTCTACTCCTATGCGTGCAGGGTTCCTGGTCACCCGCCACCACCAGCTCCTCTACCATCTGCCTGGTTGCTGGGCCTTGGACCAGGGCTCCTGACTGCCAGCTAGCCAGCCAGCCCTTGCTCCCAGCCGCTGGGGCTCTGTGGTCCAGCAACATCTATGGTCCAGCACCAGAGTGCCCCAGATTTCAGAGGTTCAACCTGTATTATATGGATCTGGATCTTGGTTTAGTTTGGTGGATAATGAAAAAGTTATTTGGCACCTCTCAACACAGGAAGGCCCAAGATATTTGGTGTTAGACCTTGTGCTCCTTTAATGGTGAATATAAAGGTGAAAACAAACATGGCCACCCATGTGCCTCCTCAGTATACACCTTTCTTTGCAGTGCCTGCTGCTGTTGCCAATAAGCACCATCCTCCTGTCACTAAGGCCTGTTACCTAGAGATCATCACAAGCCCCTTCCCTTTCTTTTGCCTTCTACATCCAGGCCATGTCTAAATCCTGTCTCCATAACACCTCTAAAGTCCATCACCACCCTCCTGGCCACGCTCCAAATCCTTTCTGGGCCCTTATCTCAATTACTGTACTTTCCTCCTCACCAGCATCCTTTGCCGCTCCCCATCCTTCACTGTCCATACTCTTCATTCCAGCTCTCCGTACCTCCACTGGTGTCCTTACGTTCCACCACATTTAGTTCAAACGTCTGGTCCTGACCACTAAACTCATTCATATTCCACCAGAGTTTACTTACCTGTTCTTTTCTCTGACTGGGTCGCCCCATCACCCACAGTCACTGCTGAACCAACCACCTCAGCCTGGACTGCCCATGTCTCTCACAAATACCTCTCTGCTTTCTTACACAGCAGACTGCATACTATCCCTAGGTGCCTAGCCTTTCCTCTTTCAAATTCTCTTCATGGACTACCTCTGCTGTGAAGCCTACAAGAAAGAAAATCAGTAAGAAATACTAGCTCAGCAAGCCATGTTCCAACCTTGACTGCTCTATATCTTTGCCATGTCCTTTCATCGCATTTCCCATTTGAATAATGTCTATTTTGATTGTAAGTTCTTCAGGGCAGGGAGTTTTTCTTCCTCACTGCAAAGTGTCTAGCATGCCTTTGGCACTATATAAATAACACAGCAATTGTACTGGATGCTTCCATAATGTAGCCCGTTCACATTATAAATTTCTGAAATGGTGTCATTATTCTTAGACCCACGACACTGAGAAAAGATCAGTCAGAATTAGTGTGAGAAGCTGTTAGTCGTGGTCTAATCAAAGCAAACTCAGCTGAAAGTGTCCAGAAAGGAGAGCACAATTTCACCACTGAGCTATACAAGTGGTTGCACAAGATTATATACAGTGCATCCCAAGAACAAGATGGTTAATCTAACTGTTGCAAGGAATCACAGCTGAAGAACCTTCCTCTCCAAATATATATGCTAAAAAAGCTCATCTCCCATTCAGAGCAAATCTTTGCAAAGCCTAGTAAAGAAAAAATGGAACACTTTGCCAGTAACACAGGGGGTGGGAATAGAGGGATTTTGGGGCAATGACTGCAAAGTTTCCAAGGAGGCACGAGCAGAGTGTAGCTTCTCGCTTCACTGATCTGCAAAATGCTCGTTGCTGCATCAGGCCTGAATTCTACATCATCTGAGCAAAATTTAGTAATCGCTTGGCAATGATTTTCTTAATTATTTTTTTCCAAAATCACCCCCAAATAGCAGTTCACCAACAAATTATTCCTCGCCAGTCTCTGCTCCACCACCGATGTACTGATTGCAGAGGAATAATGGCCTCTTTTCTTTTTCCTCCTCCTTTTGGAATGAAGGACCCTGCCAAATAGTTTTGCCCCTGGGCTGAGTCGTTCGTGGTCAGTTCCACCCCCTACATGAGAGAGTTAATGAAATACACAGCAGAATGTTCCTCCCCCCAGGTCTTCAGCTGACTCCAGTACAGCTAATCCCATTACAAGAAAATAACGTGGATAATTCAAGCTAATGAAATCGTTACAAGAATGTGGACAGCCAGAGGTGGACATTCAGAACCAATTTAACACTCTTTGGTGTCGTTATCCCCAGCACAGGAAATATCTGAAAGGAGGAAGAAAAAAAAGCCCTCCTCACTTGTTAGCTTAAATCCTGTTAGAGAGTTCAGGAATTAATCTGCCACACATCTTCTCTATTACTATTATCATCATCATCATCATCAATAATGTCTCCTTGGTAACCTCAGAAAATGAATGAATGAATGCGTGAAGGAGGGCGGGAATGGAGTAAAACCTTCTGACATGCGGAAACAAGTCTATCATTTTTCTTACTGGCAACCCAGAATAAGGCAGAAGGTGGTAGTTGGAGGGACTCCAGCAGAACAGCACAACTAAAGCAATCTTAAAAAGGGACTACTCTCACAATAACCCAACAGGGAGCAAACCTGAACACTTCACACCAATAGACTTTACTTGTACTAGGCAAGACTGTTGGAGAGGATATTGACCCTCAAGATGAGTGATACAAGCAGGTATCCACTTAGCATGGATGACAATGAGGATCCAGACTGGTGTGCTTCTCATTCTTTACTAAATGGCACTTTTGTCTTCAAACTTGGTTGGCTTTCTGCTTAACCGGCAGTTGTTTGGAGGCCTCTCTATAGCAGAAGTCCAGAAACAGGAAGTATGCCTTGTGGAAGAAGGAAATGCTGGACACAAAAGAAACAGATCCCCCTTCATACAGAAGTGTCTTTACTAACAAAAGAGGATCTAAAATGACTGTGAATGCCAGCTCAGCCTGTGATCTCACAAGCTAAGCAGGGTTGAACATGGCCAGTACACAGATAGGAGACCTCAAAGGAAAGTCAGGAATTTTCCAAGAAGTGATGATGCTCACCCTTCACATGGCATTCTTCCTTCCAAGTCAGCACTAAGTGAATAACTTACAACAGTTTTGGAGGGGGGACGGTGTCCTGGAGGTGCCCCCATTGTGTATGTAAGGGAAAATAAATGGCCCCACTTTCGTATCATTAATAACCAATGGCACTTTAAAAGGGTGTAGATTTGTTAGACCTGATGTCCAGGCCAAATTCCATCTTGCACAATAATTCTCTGCCGATATACTCCCTTCTGTACTTTCAATTGGAGATGATGCTTTTCTCAAACTCAAGAACTGCACTGTTAGATAGTATTGGTGTGCACTACTGGACAATACCACATTCCACCCCAAAGCTGCTGTACTTCAGAGGTGAGTTAGGTGATCTTGAACTATGCCATATCACTTTGGAATCCCAATCAATGGATACAGTTCATTTCCCTGAAGATTCTAAGTCTAGATTCAGTGCAACAGAAGTACAATTAGAAAACAAAAATATTTTAGCTCCCAAAGTGACACCAAAGTTTCCAGGTAGGCAGACTGCTCCATGAAAAAGTGGTAACAGCCTAGAATGCTATTTGGCTGGACCCTATTTAAACATTCAATAGAAATCAAGAGTGGCTATCTTTAAAATGCCAGCAATAACCTTTAGAGGTAGATCTGAAACGGATGTCAGTATTTAGAGCTATGTTAACTCATAATTGGCTGCAAAGGATGATCAGTTAAATAATCCAATAGTTAAAACATGCAAATAGAATTGTGGTTTCTATTCTAGACTCAGCCGCAGATTTGCTATATGACCTTGAGAAAAATCACAACAGCCCTGCCACCTGCAAAATAGGGATGATATTTACCAACCTCATGGAGAGGTATGAGGCTTAATTCCTTAATTAATGTTAGCAGAGTGCATTTGGATAAAAAAAGGTGCAATGCAAATGCAAACATTTTCAAGGGGTAAAGAAAATGGCACTCCGAATAGTCTGATGAGTTTTAAGGCACAAGAGTGTGATTTCGGTCTGCAAACAAGGCAAACTGCCTCAAGCCCTGTGTGATTAAGAGAGAGAAAGGCTTCAGAATCAGCTGGCCAACTGGGGTTTTGCAGCCAAAGGGCACCTAACAGTTATTTTGTGGTGTACGCATGGTCCAAACTAACACAGAAGCGAGTCAGCAGGACGACTTTCCTTTCTATGACAAAAGGAGAAGCGAGAGAGAGCAAGAGGAGCAGGGGGTGGACAGTGTGGCCCATGGGAAGTGCCCAGAATGAACACCACAGTAGATTTCTCAGAGCGCTCTCTTGCAAACATGTCTAATTACATCCAGACGGCGCTTTCGGCGCACCTGCCACAGCAACTGTTTATCTCGCCGATGAGTTAAAGAGCATCATTTGCAAAGTTCGCTAGGAAGGAAAGCCAATTATGTCACCGGCTAGGCACAAAGCATCCTCTCACTTTATCTCCACTGCTGGCTCTCCACAGTGTGGCAGAGGAGCCTTTCATGCTAATTTCTGACTCCCCACCGCCACCCCCACCCCCACCCCACTCTCCCACTTCACTCCTCAATTTGGAAAACTATTCTAAAGCCTCTCTGAAAAATGGCCCACTAGCAAACCTGTAATTTCTGCTTTCTCTTCTGCTGTAGGTGGAAACAAGTGTTGTTGCCAAAAATACAGACCTCCTCTCAAGTGGTCACTCTTCCTCCCAGAACCTACTCCCATTTCATCGCAAAAATATTCAAACAATCCGGTGAGATATCAAACAGCAGCTGGACCAGGCAGCCCCTGAATACAGAGACTGTGAGATATCATAATTAGAATGGTCATTAGTGACATATGCAGAGGAAGGACTTGCAAACAAAGCATGCATTATTTCTCTTTTGAACTTACTATGAATATAGGAGAGGTGGAAACTAGTCAATGGGACCACGTGGTAAAATAAAATGACATGCTGTGAACAAGTACAAGAAAAAAAGACAAAAAAAGCTGCTGATGAAGCAAAGAGGATGCATGGAATGAAGATCCTGGTGCTGGTGGCCTCGATTTCTATATCCACTCTCTGTAGTTCTTCCAAAATCTTTACTTCAGCCATTGCACAGGAATGGCAACACTGCTTTTTGTTCACATCTACTCTAGTGCATCTCTCACATTGCCACCCTGCTGAGTTTGTACCAGCCAGCAAATGTTGCTTTAAAATTCTCACTTCTTTCCTGTCCTAAACCTACTTTTTCTCTGCCTCAGTACCCTGCCATTGTGCTCACATCCTTTCAGGCAGCCTAGCTCTGTGATTCAGTATTGGAGCACTATGGCTAAGTTCCTTGGCTTTTCTCTTTTAGCACTAATTCTCTGCATGTCTCACCCTCTTGTCTTCTGACTCTCATTAAATCCCTTCTTTTTTTAATACTCCTAATGGGCTGAAGTCTCTCTACCCTTCCTCTTCCTGTCAGCCAATATCTTCCCCTCACAGGTGACCACCAGCTGACTTTTTTTTCATTGTTGATTGAAGTTTTATTGCTGTGTCCTTCTCCACCTTCCCACGGACTTTGGAGTAAAGGCATTTGTATAGATTATGTGATGTCATGGCAGCTTGGAGGGATGGAGCTAGCCCAGAGTTTACCTTCAGGTTATAAGGAGCTAGGAAGCATGCTATACAGAAGAAGAAACATGCTGCATCTACTGCTAACAGAGGTGAAGTAGCAGTTTAGTAGAATAAGCATCAGCTTTTGTAGACATGGACTCCAGCAAGCACAAGCAAATTCCCCACAGGGTTACACAGTATTTCTCAAGGGAGACAAGTCCAAGGTGGCTTTTAGTATTTGTTTATCACATTCCAGGCCCACACACAGGAATTTCTGTGGGGGGGGGGTGCTTTTTTATAAATGTGGACCACAAGGGTGTGAATGCACCCCCATATTCCCGCAAGTAAGCAGGGAAATCAGTCCCAGCCTTTCCCTGGCCGGCCAGAGCATGGGAGAGAGGTTTGGGAAGCACACCACTCCTGCCTTCCCCTGGCCAGGCAGAGCATGCTTACTTGGAGGATCCTGGTGAGTGCTTTTGCACACACCCCTGTGTATGGGCCTGCATTCATTATCATTAAGGCCCTACTTGAATCACAGGATGATTGTCAATAATTACGGAAAATCATGGAAAGTAGCAAGAAACCATTATTATTTGCGGTAATTTAGAAAAGCTGACAACAGCAGGAGCCCTGCTGTGTTCAAGACTGACAATGGAAGCGTCCATTGTTGGCCACCTGAGATTGAGAGGGGGAGCCTGGGGCTGAGAGTGAGGTCTACCACTACCAGCTGCCTAGGGCTCCTGCTTCCAGACCTCTCACGTAGCTGGGTTCCCACTGTCAAAACTGCAGTGGAAGCCTAATATTGAGGGATCCACAATACTGTAAATTAAGTGGAGCCTTGTTCATTATCCAGAAGGGCTCAATGTTTCAAAATTCAAATTTACTACACTGTCAGTAGTATTTCTCCTGTTCTAACCAAACTGCCTCTATCTAGCACCCTCCTTAGGACCCTTCTCCATACAGCTGTGCAGGAACAGAAGGACCAACACTGAATATACTGCTGCAGACAAGGTGGCTACAGTGTTATATGATTATAATTCAGAAAGCATCCTCTCTGCTTTTCAGTAACGTGTGCAGCATGTGGGGTAGAACACACTGTGTGGCTCTAATACAGGGGTGGGCAAGAGGATGCAGCCCACGGTTGCCTCGCTGGAACCCTTAAGTTTAAAACATGGCTGCTCTGTTCTAGGAGCAAGGAGGAAGGCATGTGCTCTGTTCTGCCCCTCAGCAAAATCTCTCAGCTCCCACTGGCCAGTTTCCGACCAATAGCAACTGAGATATTTTGCTGATGGCAGGGGAAGCCAATGAAGCTCCTTCCTCCCCCCCCCCCCTCCAGAGCAGAGCCACATGCAGTAGATTGTGACTGCAGCCTTCAGGTTCCTGCACAGCTGCTGACTGGGAACTGCCTTGTAAGCACCTCCCAGACAGAGCCCACCTCTGGTACCCCTCTCCCCCCCCCCCCAACTACTTGCCCAAGGCCACCACCCAAACTCTCTGTACCCCTTTCCCCCAAGTCACAACTCCCTCCCAGACCCTGCACACTCTCCTACACCCTCCCCCCCAGGCCAGAATCCTCTCTGGCACCCAGACCCCCTCCCTGATCCTGCACCAAGTCATTGCCCAAACCCTCTACACCCCTTTCTCCCAGGTCACAACTCCCTCCCAGACCCTGCATCCCCTCCTAGAGCCCCACCCTCTGGTCAGAATCCTCTCTTGCAGCCATACTCCCTTCTGGACTCTGCACCCCAAACCTCTGCCCCAGATCATGACCCCCTCCTTCACTCAAACACCCTCTCAGACTCCACACCCCCTCCTGTACCCAGTCTCCTACCCCAAGCTCCCTTTTGCATCCAACCTCTGTCCCAGACTCCTAACCACCCTTGTAGAAATGTGGCTCTTGACCACTTGCCAAAAAATCATTAAAAATTATTGCCCATCCCTGCTCTAATATACAACTCGACTGAAGTCAGTTGGTCCAATTCCTAACTCTCTTCTCCCTTCACATCATCCTATACATTCAGAGTTGCGGCTAACTATCTTGACAGTTAGGAATTTTTTCCTAATGTCCAACCTAAACCTCCCTTGCTATAATTTAAGCCCATTGTTTCTTGTCTGATCATAAGAGGTTAAAAACAATAATTCTTCTTCCTCCTCCTTCTAACAACCTTTTATGTACTTGAAAACTGTTATGTTCCCCCTCAATCCTCTCTTTTCCAGACTAAATACATCCAATTTTTTCAATCTTCTCTCACAGCTCATGTTTTCTAGAGCTTTAATCATTTTTGTTGCTCTTCTCTGGACTCTCTCAAATTTGTTCATATTATTCCTGAAATGCAGCACCCAGAACTGGACACAATACTCCCATAGAGGACTAATCAGTAAACAGTAGAGAAGAATGACTTCTCGTGTCTTGCTTTCAATACTCCTGCTAATACATTCCAGAATGATGTTCACTTTTTTGCCATATTACATTGTTCATTCATATTTAACCTTGTAGCCTACTATGACCCTTAGATCCCTTTCTGCCATACTCCTTCTTAGGTAGTCACTTCCCATTCTGTATGTGCGCAACTGATTGTTCCTTCCTAAGTGAAGTAAGGATGTTAAATTGCGGTTAACTGACCAGTCGAGTAGTTGATGGAATTTCCATCAACTACTCGGCTAGTGATAGGCACTTCTACATTCCTCCTTTGAAATGTACAAGAGCCCCTGCTTTTGCTTATCAGATAGTTGACTAGTCCTTAACATCCCTAAAGTGGAATACTTTGCATTTATCCTTATTCCATTTTATCCTGTTTTACTTTAAACCATTTCTCCAGTTTGTCCAGTCTCTCATCTCATCATCCTGCTCTGTTCTGGCAGAGATTTAAATACATCTCGGCATGGAATCCATTGCTGGTTTGCTAAGTGAAATAAGTTGACATATTTCCAACACCTGCCTCCTCACAATATATCATCTTCCAAACCATTAATATACAGAAACCTACTATCCTAATACTCACCCATAGGTCTTACCCATGTTTTTAACTGAATTTTCTATGGGACTTGGGTGGAACCATATGTGCTGCTTCTGAGTGCTTATGAATTTGCCCGCAGCACCCATACAAAGCAGGCAACAATTAGCCCCTTCTATAGATGGGGAAACCTGAGACACACTTACCAAAGGTCACACAGTGAGTTTGTGCCATAGCCAGGATCAGGATCCTGGACTCCTTAGTACTAGTCCAGAATAGGACTGTCAGATGGGGATGCAGGGGAGAGGATGGATTGGCTTTAAATGGTTAATTGATTAAATGGGATTTTACATCCCTAGTTCAGAATTCTTTCCACAAACCCATCCTTTCTCTCAAGAGCTTTCTAAGAAGCTATTCACCAGCACTGTTTCCCATTGCTGTTTTCAGAAATGTAACGTTTTGCTTCTTATTCAGTTTATTTTCCTTAATGGTTGCTTATAAAGGATCTTATCAAAAGCTTTCTGAAATTCCAAGTAAATTAGTAATTAGGCAGGTTTTCAGAACGATAATTATGCCCTTCCATGCCCCCTGATGCATTATTTACATTTACCTGAGAAGATTTACATAATTAGGCCTCTTCTTTATAACTGGTATTACTGGCACTAAATTCTACTTCAGTCTATCATGTAATTACACAGTTATGCTGCATGCTGAACAGAATAAGCATACCAAAAACAGAGAAAAAATCATTTTTCAGCAGCACAGCAAAGGGGTTTAAAATTTCAATGTCCCTCCATTTTTAAACAGGTGCTAGTATCAGGTCTGGTTTCTTCATTTCATTTAATCCCACTTTGCAAGGCTTAATGTTGTGTAAGATACAAAATTCCATAAAGTGATTTATTTTAAAGCGAGTGTTAAAGGAATGTTCTCTTTCCCAGGTCTATGCAGATTTGCAGTGATCGTGAAAGCTAAATTGTATTGTTTTAAATTCTGTCTCTTCTCCTCCCTGCACACTCCTTCTACCTCCCAAATAATGATTATTTTTTCGACAGCTTCTCAGCTGCAACTAGAGGAGAATGACAGACATAGACAGGTACAGTTGCCATGGTACAACTGTCACAGTAATTTAGCTCTACAGTGCTGGCTCCTACAGAATAATTTAACCAAAGTCATAGTGGTGGGAGGGAAGGGTGGGGAATGCTGGATGGCTGAGCCCAAATAATCTAACTCTGACTGCAAGAGAACCCAGTTCAAGCTACACCTCGGAAGATGCATGTTGGTGATCTCTGCTAAGTCCACAGAGACAATGACTAAGAGATCCCCACTGGAATGTCTTCTGAATTAGATGTACAGAAATGGATTAGACTTTTATAGCTCTTCCAATCTAACAAGCTTCATTGCTTGATCTTCTGGGAATGCACTTTGCAAACATATTCAGCCTGTCTCCCCATACGCAATTAAGTCCACAGTAACCTCAAATTCTTTTATGCTTCCTCTCTCCCTGCCCCCGTAGCATTTTAACTACTTGATCAGTGAGTTTATCAGTGACAAGGTATCTGAATTATTACCAGAATATCTGAATTTATTCTTATGCTTTAAAACCCTGATCACACATTACACCACTGAAGCTAGAAACAGTCTTGAAACCTTACATATATTTACATATTGAGGCTCAGATTTTTCAAAGCCACCTACAGGGCTTCGACACTTAATACCTGTTAATTTTAATGGGAACTGGGCATCCAATTCTATTAGGTGGCTTGAAAATCCCAGCTGAATCTCACTTAGATCTGTTACTTCTCCCCATTTCACAAAATGGATGAACATGCTCAGTTCCCAATGTCTTTATAAGAGTTTTTCCTTCCTAGTACCATCTTTCAGTCTTCATAGAATGCTTTCAAAAAAGTCAGTGGTATTTATAGTAGGAGAATAATCCTCATTCCACTGATACAAGACAAAGCCCTTGGCTCAAGTTTCAGAAGCAGGACCTCCAAGTTCAGAAAGCATTAAGTCGCCGTGGTAGTGACACACATTTCAAAATAGCCCATGGCTTGACTGGGCCAGAGAGCTGGGTGCCTAACTCGTGGAGCTGTTAATATCCAAGGCAGAATGTGTTACCGATGATTAAAAAAAATGTGTGTGGTGGTTGTTTGCCTACATTGTGTCACTCAAGAAATGCTGTAGTTATCCTTTATGGTTCATTACAGATTTTTTCCATTGAGTTAGATACATTCAGGCCCCCACATGGGTTTTGTATAGTGAAAAATTAGTGCAGAATTGCTACAAAAAGACCTTTTGTAGACAGAGGAGACTGCATTTGCAAAGTTGCAATTAAATATCCTCCAATTGGCCCATGTCAGCTGACTCAGGCTGTGTAAATAGTTGTGTAGATACTCAGGCTGGAGCCCAAGCTCTGGGACCATGCGAGGGAGGGAGAGTCTCAAAGCCCAAGCATCTACACATCAAAGGTACACCCCTGTGGTCTGAGTCAGATGACCAGAGCTTGCCAGGGGTGCTTACCTGCAGTGCAAACCTACCCCAAGGTGCCACGTTCTGCCCTCCAGTACACAGATGCAGCTCCCGTTGAGCAGTACACCTATGTGTGTCAACAGGAGACCCACAATCAATTGCCCCAAACCATGTAAGAGACTGAGGCTGAAGCTAAGCAAAATCACCACCAATGAAGAGCACCCCACATAAGCAGGGGCTCTAGTTTCAGAAGCAGGACCTCCAAGTTCTGAAAGCATTAAGTCACCATGGCAGTGACACACATTTCAAAATAGCCCATGGCTTGTCTGGGCCTGAGAGCTGGGTGCCTAACTCCCTTAATAAGTACGCTTATTAAGTTTGCAGATGATACCACGCTGGGAGGGGTTGTGACTGCTCTGGAGGATAGGGTCATAATTCAAAATGATCTGGACAAATTGGAGAAATGGTCTGAGGTAAACAGGATGAAGTTTAATAAGGACAAATGCAAAGTGCTCCACTTAGGAAGGAACAATCAGTTTTACACATACAGAATGGGAAGCGACTGTCTAGGAAGGAGTATGGCAGAAAGGGATCTACGGGTTATAGTGGACCACAAGCTGAATATGAGTCAGCAGTGTGATGCTGTTGCAAAAAAAGCAAACATGATTCTGGGATGCATTAACAGGTGTGTTGTGAGCAAGACACGAGAAGTCATTCTTCCACTCTACTCTGCGCTGGTTAGGCCTCAGTTGGAGTACTGTGTCCAGTTCTGGGCACCGCATTTCAAGAAAGATGTGGAGAAACTGGAGAGGGTCCAGAGAAGAGCAACAAGAATGATTAAAGGTCTAGAGAACATGACCTATGAAGGAATGCTGAAAGAATTGGGTTTGTTTAGTTTAGAAGAGAGAAGATTGAGGGGGGACATGATAGCAGTTTTCAGGTATCTAAAAGGGTGTCATAAGGAGGAGGGAGAAAGCTTGTTCCTCTTGGCCTCTGAGGAAAGAACAAGAAGCAATGAGCTTAAATTGCAGTAAGGGAGGTTTAGGTTGGATGTTAGGAAAAAGTTCCTAACTGTCAGGGTAGTCAAACACTGGAATAAATTGCCCAGGGAGGTTGTGGAATCTCCATCTCTGGAGATATTTAAGAGTAGGTTAGATAAATGTCTATCCGGGATGGTCTAGACAGTATTTGGTCCTGCCATGAGGGCAGGGGACTGGACTCGATGACCTCTCAAGGTCCCTTCCCAGTCCTAGTATTCTATGATTCTATGACTTTCCCCAGAAAATAACCATCTAAATTTTTTAATTGAAGCCATGGTCACAATTTAAATTAAAAACAAACAAACAAACAAACAAACAAAAACCACACACACCAGTACCCACAGGAGCCCACCACAAATCTTCTCTCCCAAAGCCTCCTTCTGAGTAGGGATGTTAGCAAGTAGTCAACTACTTGCTTCCCTTCTCCTTTGCTGCCTCTGTCCCTCTGTCTGAGAGACAGCTGGGGGGGGGCTGGGAAGGGGGAAGGAGTACAGGAAATGGTGCTGGGGGGAGCCAGCTTTAAAGCCAGTTCCCCCCAGCACTGTCTCCGTGGTGCCACCTCCCGAGGTAGCAGAGGGATGGGGGAGCTGCTCCAGCAGCAGCCCCTCTTCGCGGCAGCCTAGACTGGCCGTGCGCAGAGTCTGCTGCCAGAACAGACTCTGCCCATGGCTAGCCCTGGCTGCCACAAGCAAGGGCTGCTGAACTTGGCATGAGCAGGGACTGAGCAGTCCCCGCTTGCACTAGTCTGGGATGCTGCACCTCTGCATTTTAAATGCTCAGTCCCAGCTCCACAAGCTATCTCCGCTGCAACTCTGCAGCAAGGTCCTTATTGACTAACTGTGTAGACGATTAGCCAGATAACCACGATTTAATATCCCTACTTCTAAGTCAGTCTGTTTCAAAGACAGAGATTTAAATTCTCAGTACCATGGAGGACATCAGTAACTGAGAACACATTCTATCACGTCTTGGGTGTCACCAAGAAAATCACCAATTCCGTAAGCTACGTGAGAAAACAGTGTATGTTAGATACCTGTCTGAGATTCCGGTTCTAGCAGCTGACAGACCTTAATTTTAGGCTCAGTTATAGTAGACTACATCTGATCTGATGGAGAATAAATATGGAACACAGCTATACTTCTAAGAGAATTTTCATTCCTATAAAGCTGCAAAATGACTTCAAAAGTAACCAAATTATTTCAATAAGAACAGAGAAGCACACATGGAAGATTAAAAAAAGGAAAAGACATTAAAAAATGAAGTTCACATTCAGCGCCTGTTCTCTTGAGTACAACAGTCATGAGATCACTGAGTGTGGCATGTGACACCCACCCATTTTAGGCTTTTTTAAAATTGGGACTGCATATAGCATTAGAACAGAGCTACTCAACTTTGGAAGCTCCGGGGGCCACAATGATACTCTCAGCACATGCCAAGGGCCGCAACTTAAGTGTGAAAATATACATGCAAATATATGCAAATAGCTTCTTTCACACTGACGGGCATGAATACAAAGATTAAGGCAAGACTACACAACACGCAGGCCCCATTTACGTCAGTTCTGCTGATATTAATAAAATGCAGTATTTACCCGATTTCCATCCATACGACAGCACTTTTAATGAGCAATGACAGTCCAGGAATTTAACTACTAAACACATATCAACAGAAGACCATTACATTGACTACTTTTTTGTTTTGGCTCCAATCCGTGGGCCATGTGTCGAGCCCCGTGTAAACCCAAACTGCACTGCGGGCCACATGCAGCCCGTAGGCCACGTGTTGAATAGCCCTACATTAGAACATAATTCTAGAAAATGATCATGAATTTAACATCCCTAGTTGGAGTCTGATGAAAAAAACCCTGTTAATACTATTTTTGATATTTGAATCTTGATTTTGGGTGTTTGCTTTGTCAAACAACCCAAATAAAGCCTCATGTCTGAGTATCTCTTGGCTGTAGGTTGTCTCTCATTGTAAATATCTTATTAAGCACACAACGGCAGCATAGAGGAACTTAGTTTTAATAGTCTGTGTTTGCATATGTAATGATTAATTGATGCTGTATTAGTACAGTAGAGCTACCTAATCCCATAAGTGGCCTCATGATTATTGGCCATGCGTACATATATGATGTACAGACAAAAGTTTTCAGATAACATCCTGCAGAAATATTTATTATGAGTAAAGGAACCATGGATGGTCATGTGGTTTTCGGCACTGGGCAAAGACTCTGGAGAAGTTTCAGTTGCCAGCCCTGCCATGGACTTCTTGGGCAAACCCCGCCCATGCCTCAGTTTCTCATCTGTAAACTAGGAACATTATTTGCTTTCTCAACACTGTGTGCACTCCTCAGAGGAGGGAATTGTGTCACTATATGTAGGCACAGTGGCAAGCACCATGGAGTCCTGATTTTTATTGGGATAATACAGTAATACAAATGAATAATAAACAGTGCTTCCTAGCATGAGTGGTTCCACTGATGAGCCTTATCCTCATTTACACTACACTGCTGTGCAGGGGTAAAAAGACCTTCTATGTAATTTATGATGATGTTAAAGACTCTTTGCATACCAGAGCAGGGTAAATGGGCCTTTATATACAGGAAAATAAGGCCCAATGTTTGAAGGAGATAATCCTGTATTTTAAACTAAGGTCAATCTAATAATTTGTTGAAAATTGACACAGCCATTTAGCAACAAAAGCACAGCTTAACTGCACCACCAAAATTGTGTTCTTTGCACTTGATGCATAGGAAATCCATTCACTTTGATCATATAACACAAGATTCTTTTAGTGTAGCTTATATTTTTCATATGTCTGGAGGGCAAAGGTGAAAATGGTTTATTCCCTGATAAGGTATTAATATAGTAAGATTCCACAGTATTGCAGTATAGATTCTCAGAATATACAAATGGGATTTGCTAAAGCAAGGCTGTACCTATCCACAGCTAACTTAAATATAGTCCAACTGTACTGGTATGCAACATACAGAGCATGCCTGTTTAACGGCAGCTGTGAACCCTGGCTATATAACCTCACTAATTTAATAAAATAGACTTTGACGAGACTAAGTGGCTGCTTAGATGGCTTTACCACCTTCCTCTATTTCTTCCCCTCCCAACTAAAGCCTCTTAAATAAAACACATTAAAACACACACACACACACACACACACACACACACACACACACACACACACACACACACACACACACACACACACACACACACACACACACACACACACACACACACACACACACACACACACACACACACACACACACACACACACACACACACACACACACACACACACACACACACACACACACACACTCTTATGATTCCAATCTCCAGCAGGAGCCAGAAAAATGCAAATGAATCCAGAGACCAGCAGAATGGCTCACTGAAGACTCAGAACATTGTACTGGGACATGTGTGCTTTGGTTCCCCCTCTTCCCTCCCACAGCTAAAAAATCTGTAATAATATTCAGCATAATGCCATAGGTGTCTGCAACCAATCAGAGGCGATGGCAGACGCTTACACCTTGCTGACAGAAGCTGTCAAAATACCTTTGCAGTCACAGGCTCAATGATAATGTGAAAATGAGATACAAATGAGGGGCGATCAGAGGGGTGGGATCTATGTTCTCCATCTACGTTCACTGCATACACCAACAAACACAGAAAAATATAACACACCCAAGTATTATAAGAAGGAAGGAAAAGAAATGATACCCCAAAATAACCTGCCAAATGACCAAATGTTTTTGAGACATGTCTATAAAGGGAGAGTGGAATTCACCTTTGCTAAGTGGCAAACATTTCTAATAAACACCAAATTATGTTTATAAGCTGCATTTTCAGACCCCAAAGCACTTACTGTTAGTGTACACCACAGAGATCTTTTCCCTTAATGAAATGCAGCCACATCTGGGGTAGGACAAAAAGCTGTTTTGTGCCAGGAAAGAACAATAACTTCTCCCCACTGAAATTGCAGACAATTTTAGGGAAATAGGATGCAATTACTCAAAGCTATAATCGGGTTAAGTCAACATAGGACTCCCACTCCTACAGCTGATGGAGTGAAGAAGTCTTCAGGCTTACATTTTCAAATATAAACTTAAAAAACAACAAATGGTCTGGTAGCATTTTATAGACTAACAAAACATGTAGATGGTATCATGAGCTTTTGTAGGCACAACCCATTTCTTCAAAACTCCGGTCATCTGAAGAAGTTGGCTGTGCCCATGAAAGCTCATGATACCATCTATATGTTTTGTTAGTCTGTACAGGATAAACTTAAAAAACAACAAATAGTCTGGTAGCACTTTCTAGACTAACTCAGCTACCCCCTGAAGCATTTTCAAATATAGGCACCTACACTGATGCTCACTAGATATGGATGCTCCTTGGTAAGTACTTGTTCCACTCAGTTGCCAATGCTGAGTGCAAACTTTAAAGATCACAAGCAGTTAGGGTCTGGGTTTTACAGGTCATTTGAAAGACAGGCTTTGAATCATGCATTAGAAATAGGTTGACTCAGCAGAATAGATTACATTCTGCTCCAAATACACTGTAGTTACACATTTTGCCCAGCAGGGCTGCTGTGGCATCCAGAGAAAAGGCAACTGGGACAAGGCAGTTGCAGCCCCAGCTCCAGATAGCGAAAAGAGGCTGCATTCCTCACAGCACCCTGCCCAGGGGGTCAAGCCTGGAGATGTGGGATATGTGGGAACGGACAGCATGGGGCATGTGGAGTTGTTGGAGAGGGAGGATCACAGAGTACGATTCAGAAGAACTAGTGTGTTGGGGGAACGGGGGGGAAATGATGCAGAAACTGAATGAGAGTTGGGATGTGGGGACAAATGGAAATAGCTAGCTGAGTGGGGCTGCAAGGCTACAGGGGGATGGGAGTGGCTGAGTGGGGGATATTCAAATCCTTTTCTATACTATAGTTTAAATGGATTACTCAACATTCTATTTGTCAGAAACATTTCCTGAATCTTTTTTGTCATCTGTATTCTTACAGACTTACTTGCTGACAGGTACTTTGAAATAAATTGCCCAAATAACAAACTGGTGTGATTATACTGTGTTATTTTGACAAAATATGCAGAACTTTTAAAATGTTGTGCATAGAATGTATAATTTTTGGGCACAGAACTCCTGTGTAACAGCCCCCAGGAGTTCCCTGAATTAATGCCTTTTTTAATTGAATTGGAACATCTCTTTTAGAAAGACATGCAGGTAGGAGAGAGAGCAGTAGCTATGTGTTCAAATGGAGAGCGATGAGCTTGGTTAAGACCAAAGTTAAGGTCCACTGGGGAATGAGTTGTGGTACTTGCATGTAAAGCCTGTCTAATCCCTTCAGGAAGAAGCAGATCACCAGGTTAGTAAAACTGACCTACTCCCAAGCATGGGTGATAGATGGAGATAGCCACCATGAGTACTCACTTACTATGCTGCAAGGACTTGTTGCTTGAAGGACAGTATCCAGGACAGTGTGTATGGATCCCTATTGCAGAGGTGTTCCCCACGGCAAGGGCTAGATAAAAAAGCTTCAATTTTGCCACACACATGGTGTGGTTGGAAGGTTTCCTGCTCTCCAGGGGGACTTCTCTCACTGGGCCAGAACACTGAAGTTCAGTGGGGTTCAACCAAGGAGTTTCTAGGATTCCAGGCTGGAGGACTGGGGGTTGGAGCCTGCTATGCTTCTGAGTGAGAAGATCTGGGCATAGCAGGAGGGACAACGGTGTGGTCACCAAGAAGCTCAGCAGCATGGTAGGTAAACCAGTGCTGGCGTGGCCATATTGGCACTATCAGTATCAGAGATGCACTGTCCTGACAGATCTTACTGAGGACCCTGTGGATGAGTGAGAAGGGTGGGAAGGCATATAGCAGGTGATTCAACAACGAGGGGTGAAAAGCATCCACTATGGAACCGAGACTGTGCTTCATGAAGGAACAAAACCTCTGATATTTGGGATTGTTCCATGTTGTGAAGAGGTCCAAGTGGGGAAATCCTCACCTCTGGAAAATTGAGAGGGCAATGTCTGGTTAGAGGGACCATTCGTAGCTGAGAAGGCTCGCCAGCTTGTTCTATACACCAGGGAGGTACAAGACCTGCTATTGTATCAAGCTGGTGATACAAAACTCCCAGAGTTCTAGGGCTTCCCTGTTTGTTTATATAGAACATTGCCGACATATAGTCATTGAGTACTGCCACTCAGACTTCCTGTATACCGTCCCTGAAGGCTTGGCACACCAGTCAGATTGCCTGAGCTCCCAGTGTAGAGCTAACTCCACTTGTGACCAAGGCTTTGGGCGTGCTTCCCACGATAGTGCTGAGGTGTCTGATCATTGCCATCATGGGTTGTGGCTGGACAAAGAGGGCTCCTGCACAGACCACCTGAGTCTGGAGACATCGCCTTAGTGATTGGAGAATGGTTAGAGGACGGGTTATAACCGTGTCCAGAGAGAGTCATGCGTAAGCTTGCACTCTTGTGCTAGTCATTCCTGGAGAGGTCAGAGGCACAACCTGGCATGCTGGACTATTTATGTGCCTGCTGCCATGTATCCTAAGAGTCTCATGCAATTCCATGCCATTGTCCTAGGGAATTGGCAGAGGATCTCAATAATGTCTTTCAGGGCCTAGAATCAGGCCTCGGTCAAGGAAGCTCTGGCCAGCAAGGAATCTATCAGTGCGCCTGTGATTTCTATTTTTTGTGTAGGTGTCAAGTTGGATTTGGGTAGAGAATAAGATCCAATCTCATGAACATGGCACACGTCAGAGCCACATGTTCCTCCGCCTGCTCTTGTTACTTGGCTTTGACCAGCCAGTTTTCCACATATGGAAACACCTGTACCTGGCATCTGCGCAGACAGGGTGCCACCACTGCCATGAATTTTGTGAACACACGGGGGGCTGATGAGGGGCCAAATCAGGCAGTACCCCGGCAGTGCTTGACCTCCCTACTACAAAGCAGAGAAATCTTCTGTGGACCTGAATGATGGATCTATGAAAGTACACATCTTTCATGTCAAGGATGGAGTACCAATCCCTGGATCCAGGGAAGGGATAAGGAGACCATCCAGAACCTCATCATCTTTATCAAGGAATTGAGGACTTGTAGATCTAGGATTAGGCACATCTTTGGCGTGGAGGATAAAAACCTGTGTCCTAAAATTTCTGAACAGCCTGCTCTATTGTGCCTAGACAGGAAGTGACTGTACCTCCAGTAGTAGGAGTTACTTATGAGAAGGGTCCCTGAAAGATAGACGGAAAGGAGGATGGGACAGTACAGAACTGAATAGAGTATCCTGATTCTATCATGCTCAGAACACCACAATCAGACATGATCTGGGAGCAGGCACGATCAAATTGGGACAAGCAGTTCATCAACAAAAACTGAGATTTGAATCCTGTGTCAGTTTAGTGGAACCCTGCCCCTGGCCAGAGTGAGATTGTCTCCTCTGCCATTTCTGCCCATGTGCCTATTCCTGTCCTGTCTGGGTGGGCCAGCATAAAACTGGGATGGGAACTGGAGCTTAAACTCTTTCCTCTTGATCATGGGTATATAAATCCCCAGAGATTTAAGCGTGGCCCTTGAGGCTTTCAAACTGTGTAAGCAAGAAGCTGTATTTTCTGCTAACAGTCCCACCCAGTCAAAGGGCAGGTCCATAATTGTATGTTGGACCTCTGGGAGGATGCCTGACACTTGTAATCATGCACTGGAGTGCATCCCAATGCCAGTGGCCATGGTATGGACCATGGAATCCAACGCTGCTTGAAGGGCAGACCTGTAAACCACCTTGCCCTCCTTTCGTAATGCCCCAAATTCTTCTCAGGAGTCAGCTGGGAGCAGCTCCTGGAACTTGGAGAGCGAAGTCATTGTTTTAAATACATAGCAGCTGAGAGCTGTCTATTGGTTTGCTACATGTAACTGAAGATCTCACCTTCCCTGGGCATAGATCTTGTGACTAAACACAGTTTTTTGGCCTCCTTGGAGATCTGGGAGCTAATCCTGGCACTCCCTGTGGTTGGCTGTATCCACCATGAGGGTGGGTGAATTAGTATTCACAGCCCACTCAAGGCACAAAATATTTCTTCTCCACCCCTTTGGCAGAAAGGGAGTCTGGAGTCTGCTACAGCACCTTTGTGGTGGAATTAACAGTCTTAATGAGTGGCAGTGCCACTCTAGAGGGCCCTTCAGGTGCAAGGATATCAACCATCAGGTCCACAAATTCCTTGGCCTGTATGTGCAGTTTTTGCACCACCTTATGGAGGAGGTCCTGATGGCCCTTGTCCAGGGACAGCAAGACAGTGGAGGAAGCCCCTGTCACAACCTCATCCAAGGATGAGGATGAGGTGGCCCTGGGTAGTGGGCCCTCCTGGCCATCCAGCTCCCACCCCCAAACCCAGTTTGATTTCTGGATGAGGGTCCGTGGGCTGCCTGGCTA
Organism: Pelochelys cantorii; assembly: GCA_032595735.1. NCBI lineage: Eukaryota > Metazoa > Chordata > Testudines > Trionychidae > Pelochelys > Pelochelys cantorii. The sequence goes on along the minus strand of CM064342.1, from coordinate 10,639,545 downwards.
CTGCTTGGGGCACAGATGCAGGTCCTGGGTCACTGAAAGCATTCCCGAACTTGCCACTGGTACATCATTCACTGGAGTTGCTGTGATGATACTGTGGTAGACAAGCCGGTGGGTCCCACTAGCCACAGTTTTCAGAGCAGTGCCAGGAACAGGATCTATAGCTGCTCCAAGGCAGAGGACTCTCCAAGGAGTAGTCAAACACAGACCACAGCCATACAGAGCCCATTGGTACTAGGTATTGGTACCACTGTGACTGTGATCCATTGCTGCATTGACAGCAGTTTCCCCTGGTGCTGGACTGGAAGTGGTGCCAGTGTAGGAACCACAATGGTTTGCTGGGACTAGTGCTGATGGTACTGTTGTTGATGCTACAGCTGAGGACTGAGATATGGTCTATAATGATGCATTATCTCTAAGCTGGTGGGGTGAATGGGGGACTGAGACATTGGTTCAATGAAGACGTGTGCAGTCTCGAATGTAGCAGATGTGGAGGGGAAATCTGTCCTCCTCCAATACTTCCCGGATGGCTGAGTCTATGGGCTTCAGACTCAAACTCTTCTGCAAAGCAGGAATGATCAGTGCCATAGCGTACTGTACTGGTCTGGAGGACTCCAACATAGGGTTGCACCTCCAGGGGCCATTGTGCATGGGCCTTGTTGGGGACTGGCTCTAGTCCGCCTAGTTTCTCTTGTGTGGCATGAGCAAGCAGGACTGGTACATTGCACTTGTACCCTGCAAGCATACAGGGGAGCAACGGCAGTCCCCCTTTGAAGAGCCCTTCCTTGGCACCGAGGGGTCCCACACCGAGGCTGGGGCACTGGAAGATGCTGGTGCAGATTTTGCTGGCTGAGGCCAGAATGCCACCTCCATCAGGAGTAAGGTGATAATCCTTTTCCTTTTTTGCCCTGGGTCAAAAACTTTGGCAGCTGGGACACTTGGTCTGTTTGATGCCCTTCTTCCAAGCACTTCAAACACAAATCGCGTGGACTGCCTCTAGGCATAGACTTCCTGTAGCTTGTTCAGGATTTAAACCCCTGCAACCACAGCATGCCAAGGTCTGGGGAAGGAAATGTGTATATGTGGTGGTGATGGGGGAGTCTAACTACTAATAATCACACTATACTCTAAGTAGAACAGATCAGGAACAAGAACCAACTATGACTAGTTGAGCACTTGAGTAGCACGAGCTGTTAGCTCCAATGACCATCACTGGCAATAAGAAAGAACTGAGCAGGCAGTGGGTCGACAGTGGCATACATATGCTGCCATACCGGTGCCATTCAAGGGGGCTCCACAGCCAACCTGACCATACCAGTAGGGAAAACTTTATCGAAAATTGTGCATGTAGCACATGTACACCTATTGAGACGGACATGAACGAGCACTCAAAGAACTGGTATGTGCACTGAGGAGCAACAAGGTAGAAAGGTTGACTCCAGCTATTCAGTCTCTTCAAAGCAGAGTATATTTTAAGTTGGACCGTTCCCCTAATCTTCATCTGAAAATAGTACGTATGAACAGATCTGTTCACATAATTAAAATGAGGAAGACAGTAAGAGCTGGCAGTCTCTCAGTTTAAATATAACCCTCCAAATGCTGCTGATGAGCTTTTACATAATATTCCTGCGAAGAGGCACTGCTCAAAGGATTAGCAATAAGCAGAGTGAACCCACAAAGTTTCTTACTAGATATTGTCTGGAGCAACTGTACATATTCTGAGTGGTGCAACTGTCACTGAACCTAAAGGAAAAGAAGGCAAAAAGCTGCTGGGCTCAATTTCCGAAGAAATTAAGCACTTGGTCCAACTCAAGTTTTGGATGCCAATACCTCTAAAAAAGTATCTGGTCCACTAAGTTGGCATGCAACTGTTCTAATCTCTCAAAGCAGATAATTTTACATTACACATCTTTAGTGCGTAGAACCTCAGACACAAGCTACGTCCCAATGCACTTTGAAGAGGGTTTTTTTCAAACATGGGATAAAAACGTTAAGCAGAACTGGCAACAGAGGAGAGGCACTTTTGCAGAGAAGGCCAAGGGGACAGCTGAGTGATCTAAGCCCCAGCTCGGAAGTCCATGGCATAGCAGAGCCACAACCCAGAAAGGGTTTAGGACCCCTTTTGTCTTTCAAGACGGGTAAACTGAAGCGTACCACAAAAGACTCTTTTTAGATGTTAAAAGGTCAAGGCCACCATCTCTGCTTCGAGGGATGTAGGCATCCCACAGATTTTCAAATCTTGGACTAAAAGGGTCATCTCGCCAACTGTAGTACAGCATCCTGCAAGCTTGGCTGCTGCCCTTTGCCCCAAATGCGGCTGCACCCCATCCAAGGACTGCTACATATACAAGTAGAGAAGTGATATGAAATCCCCCTCAGAATGAAAAGGTACTACATAAAATACAGGACAGTGTAATAGGAGAGAAACTGAAGATTCAAAAGCAGAGATCAAGAGAGGCAGCTCCTGGTGACTGGAAGGTTAACACTCTTGCACCAAGAGGGATGGAGTAGGTGAAGAGCCAGGAAGGAGGTAAATGTGGGGCAGGTCCATGGAAGATTTTTTAAATGGTATAGTAATTTGTAGACAGAGCTTTACTGCACATCTGCCACCACCCCCTTGCAAGAATCCACCCTTACAGCTGGCAAATGCATGTAAGGAGGGGCTTTTACCAAAGTCCAACATGTAACAACTTCCTCATTCTCTACAGGTAGGGCAATCTCCTCCCACCTTTCTCCCATGCCGTCGGTTTGCAGAGTACACATGCCTGCTGCAGCAGACCTATTTTCATGAGGCTTTTGTGCAAAAACATCATTAGGCGCCATCATATGGAGATGCCTCACTCTCGTTTTCTAAATCCGGCCTCCCTTTCCCTCGATACCCAGGCAGCCTGAACATGCTGGGCTGCAGCTGAGACAGAGAGAGGCTACCAACGATCTTTCCAAATACCAGCAGTCCTGAAGCGAGAGTGCACTCTTCTCCGATCCCACAGCACCTCCCACCTTCCCAGATACTGATGAGCAAGACAGTGCAGTCCTGCGTGACAGCATGAAAGTAATATGATTTTGGGGAAAGTTGGCAGTGAATAATGAGCATCTAAAATACCTTAGTTCTACCCCTTGCTTCCACTTTAACCCCTTTGCTGCTGGCATGCCACTGGCACAAACATACACAGCCTTAAGGTGGTAATTCTGTGGGGAAGGAGCTCTGAAGATGCACTTGGCCCCATGTAAGCAATTGTATTACAGAGTAAGTTTTTTCAAAGGCCCAATTACACTCAAAGCACTTGGGCCTGCTCTGGGAAGACGCTCACATTTCACAGCAACTTTTGGAATACAAGAATCCCTGGATTGACCTGTCCTTCCAGTCTCAGTGATGGATCTCAGAAGAATCACACAAAGGAATCAATCCCCACATGAGAGAGCTAGAAGCTCTGAGGAATTTGCCTCTCCCTCCCCCATGTCAAGACAGAAAAAGCATCAGCTAGCTTGTCCAGAATAGAGAGTTAGAGCATTGCCTTGAAGCATAAAGAGGAGCAGAAAAGACTTCACAGCCAGAACACAGGAATGAAGCAATTGTGCAAAAGCCAAGAACAGTCCCAAATCCAGATATTCTGTGATCATATACCATTTGCTAGCAGAATGGTCTATGGGAGTTCTCATGATCAAGGCTACTTACCAGAAAAGAGACCACTGCAGTCTGACAAGGTTCAACTATGAAGAAGAGATTTTAATTTAAAAAAAACACCCCACTATTACACAGAGCTGTTCAGCAGTAAATCTGAAAGCATTTCACAAAGGAGGTCAATATCTTTATCCCCATTTTACAGAGGGAAACAGTAAGCCAAAGAGAGTGAAAGTGACTTGCCCAAAGTCACCTGGCAGGCCAATGGCATAGCCAGGAGTAAGTCTCTCAAGATTCAGTCCAGTTCTCTATCCACAAGACAACCCTGCCTTACTCCTTCCCCTAACCAGTATATTAGTAATGTTCCACTTAGGGATGTAAGCGACAAGTCGAGTAGTTGACTACATAATAAGCACAGGCTTACTGAGTAGTCAAGGGAGTACTCGACTAGTCACTCCCCCTTCCCCCGTCTCTGTATCATGAGGCAGCAAGGTGGGGGGAAGCAGGAGCTGGTGCTGGGAGAAATCGGCTTAAAAGCTGGTTTCTCCTCACACCGTCTCTGCAGTGCGAGTGGACAGGGGAGGCAGAGCCATAGTGGTCCTGGGGGTGGCACAAACCAGAACTGTTCAGTCCTAGCTCGTGCTGCCCCCGGGAGCTAACTCTGCTGTGGCTCTGCACTTTAAATGTATTAAGAGCCTGGGAAGAACCCACAAAAGGTTTATAAAAGCTTTTCATAAGCATGGAGAAAGATTTGTTAAAATATCTAAATTTAAAAAAACCCATTGGATTAAAAGTGAAACCAACATCATCAGTCCAATGTTGCAGCTTGTTAAAACTAGGCAAGAATGGATTTTAAGTGTCAAGATGAATAGAAAGCATTTATGTATCTTTAATAGAATATGATTTTGTTAAGACATTCCCATGAAAGGATGGAGACTAAAAAATAACACACACTGTACTACTAAAAAAAAAAGACAGTTAAATTGACCTGTCTACCTTCATTGTGAAAGTGTAAGAAATTAAAGTGCTTTTCATTCTCGGTATTTCAAGAAATCTAAAAACAGGAAAGGATTTTTTAAATACTTGTTTTCAATCTTGACTGTTCCTTGAATTACAAACAGAAATGATCAGCTTTAGGTATAGAACAACAACAATTTCTACACCACAGCTTCTAAAAACCTTTATAGTCAACTTAGAAATCAATTGGTCCAGCATGAATTTCAGAAACATGCATGCTAAGACTCTGCCATATGGTAAAAATATTCTATTTAACCAGGCAAAAGAATAAACCTTGTAATATTAATAGCACGGAATGGGTAACAGCACTAAAGGAGACACTGAACAAGGATACTGGGGCTCAGCAAGTTGCTTCATATCTAGAAGAAATTCAAAAAACACCCATTCAAGCACACAAGAACCTCAGCCACCAATCAGAAAAAACAGATATGCTGTGAGGGAAAGTGGGGGGGAGGGGGGGGAAAGGAAAGAAGGATTGCCAGACGGTAACTGGGTTGAACATGGCATTTCAAACATAAAAGCACTGATGAAAAACAAACAAAAAACAGGGTATAGGAAACTAATTAAGCCCCATCACTAGATTCAGCTTAGTGCATCAGCGAGAGCCACATCAGCAAAAATCACAGTAAGGGAACCTGGAAATTCTTAGTTTGTAACAGACGATCAGACTAAGAATAAGCAGTTGAAAATGGCTCAGTGAAGAGATGTAGGGAAACAATGAAAAAGCTCCAGGTCTGGAATGTTAGCAATTCACTAAAATCAACTATTGTGATTAATATTCAGGACCTCAGAGAGGAAGGATAGACTAAAGTAATATGATCAAAACAGATTTAAAATTTTTCTTCTGTTAAACATGTCTTAAAAACTGAAAGGAACACTCAAAATCCATTTAACTTCCTCCTGCATGGCTCATCTTGGACAGTGAAACAAGACTGGTCAGTTTCCTTTGTTCTCAAGCAGTAGTCCAATATTGCTATGTTGGAGTTTCTAGCACTTCCAAGAGAAGACCTCAAGAAGAAAACAAACGTTCATTTAAAAACAATACAAATCATTGTATAATGTTGGTGACAGACACAGACATGCACAATTTCTGCATTTGATCTGAAAGTAGGTACTAGCATCTCTTAAATCAGCATCTGAAATGTGATTTCCATAAAAGCACCTTTTTGGAAAGCACACTGTCACATAGTCCCAGGGAACCTGGTGTTTTGAAGCCAGTTTGTGTACCTATTAGTAAATCCTCTGGGTTACGCTTTGTTGAAAGCACGCACCAGGGTACTTTTGGGGGTAGATTATAAGGCCTTGACAAACACAACAGGTTACAATACTGTTCTATTATTCTTGATATTTCAATAGCTTTAACGGCCCTCAATGAGTCTAGGCACTGTACAAAAGCAAGATATTTCCTACCCTCCCCAAGCTGTGCAGACTTACTCAATGTCCCTGAAATGTGCAAAAGACTAATAGGATATGTGCAAGGTCTCAAAGCAGTTAAAGTGCTGTCGACACTACCGAATTAAATAACACATGACCAGAACCCTAGTGTACACAGGGCCCGAGAACAGAGGCTAACAGCGTTTAATCTTTAGGCATTACCATCAGGGAGTACAACAAGGATAAAAGAAAAGAACTTAAGACAAATGGGGCAAAGACTGTCCGGAGGTACAACAGGTGAGGCCACTGCAGCACAACCCACACACTGTTAATGAATGCCCCTTCCCTCCTGCTGTGAATGCTGTCATTCACTTGCCTAGCAGGAGGCTCACACCTAAAGGAAGGAAGAGTTTCCAGAGATGCTTGGGAGGGGGGGGGAGAGAGAAAACTCCATGCCTTTAGGATTGTTAGGCAATGTGACACCTACAGTGCAGGGGTTCTCAGACAGGAAGGATGAGGGCAAGGAGCTGCAATAAAATACACTGGTGAAAAAGGATCAAGTAATTGGTTTGGATTTTTAAAAGAACTTCCTATCAGTGTTTCCCAGCATGCCCCTCAAACCCATCCTATTCAGGGATAGATCATGGGCCAGAAGTATAATATTTCAAAGACAAAATTCCAGTTTAAATTCTACACCACAATGCTGAAACCTATGGAATTGCAGTGCACACAAGACCTGATTTGATCAAAGTTGCAACATTTCTGTGTGTTCATATGTGAGGATTCCAACTGTCAGACACAGGATCCTAAACAGGATGCTAAAATACATATTTAAACACTGAAGGCCAGGGTAAATCCTCACAGGGCATAAAATGAAGGCACTCGTTTATGCCCATTTAGGAAGTTGCACTAAATTAGTGCATTAACTTTATTTTAATTCACCCACAGCTTAAATGCCCAAGTATAGGATTTGCACATTGTATTTAGGTGCCACCTTTGAAACTCGGCTGGCCGCATAGAGGTTTTTCATTAGTTAATGTACAGGTTGAGCCACACAAAACACTATATTCACATGAATCAACACACCATGCATCTTGTTTTAGTTTAGCTCTACCATCTTCAGATAATCTCAATGAAACCAGTTATGCAGTCAATTAAGTAGAAGGAAGAATGCGCCTGCTCCAGATCTTATAAGTTCTTCCATGATATCTTTAAGACCCATCCTTACCTTTTCATTCCTACTGTTAAAGTCCACACATATATGCCTTGGTCCTCAAAAGCCTTGACTACTACAACCTCACTTCATTTCTCACCTTGCTCAAGTTCCCTCCATCTAATGCACTGCTTTTAAAAGCATCTCCCACACTTACCATTTGGCCCACATGACTCCATTTCAAATCTTCACACTGGCTTCCTCTCCTCTCCTCAGGAAGTTCAAGCTCTTGTTCACCTTCACAATCCTGTACAACCTTACTACTTCCCACATCTCTTTGCTCATCTGCACTCATGCACAAACTACATTCCTTCTTCCACATGACTCCTTTTTTCTTCTGTGTTTGGCCCACTCTGATCTTGTGCTTAGAACTGACTCTGCATTACAAAGAACCAGTTCCTCTTTGAAATTAGACAACTGCCTGATCCTCTGGCATTGCTTCAACTCAGATGCTCATAACCCATATGCAATTTAGAATCTCTAAGTAGGCAAAGAACCTAGCTGCTCGCAGATAAACAACGTTGAGGTTAATCATGCATATTTCCCACTAAGACAAGCAGTTCACTCCAGCTAGTTTCAGCACTAGCAATCATCCTGACAAAGCCCTGCAGGGGATGATTTAGTTGGGGTTGGTCCTGCTAAAAGCAGGGGGCTGCACTAAACCAGGGTTGGGCAAGGCAGCCTCCATGGGCCAAAACTGGCCCACTAAGCTGGTTTATCTGGCCCATGGCAGCCTGGCCACTCCCCTGCTCCCAGGCCAATCAAAACTTGTGGACAGGGAAGTGCATGAAGTCTCGCCCCTTCCCGCCCCCCCCCCCCCCCCCACACACACAAGGGCTGTGCACACCAGAGGGAAGCAACAGCTGTTCAAAAGAGCTGACAATTTCCTCTAGGCATCATGCGCCCCAGGCAGGGTGGGGGCAGACAGCGAGAGACTTGGCATGCTCCCACGCTTGCAGACCCTGATTGGCCCAGTAGCCAGACAGTGCATGAAGTCTCCTCCCACTGCCAGGGGCGCGCAGCACGTAGAGAGAACCACCAGCTGTTCAAAATAGTGATTCTCTTTAGGCGCCGGGGAAAAGACTTCTTACAGTCCCGCTTCCCCAGGCCAATCAGGGTCTGTGGGCAGGGAAGCACTGGAAATCTCCTGTCCCCATTCTTCCCACCCAAGGCTCCCACTTTCCAGGGCAGCCCAGAGCCACTTCAGAAATTTGTGAATTGGTCTCCCTTCAAAAATTATTGCCCACCCCTGGACTAGATGACCTCCTGAGGTCCCTTCGCCATATTCTCTATGATCCTATGATTATAAGAAATCCACCTACAAGACCTGAACAGGAGCATTATCCACCTCATAAGAGGGAATCAGTTATTCAGATGAGCATTCAATACATGGGGCTCTTTGGAGAATCCAAGAGGCAAAAACCACAGCATCTTTCATTTTAATTTACTTCCTGGGCAGCCCAATGTTCCCCAAAAGACAAAGGGTAGTTGTGCATCTCCATACATAAATATGGTCCTCAAATACAGGGGTCTCAAACGATGTTCTATTTTTTTTTCATCCAAGCGCAGAATACATTTTTTTATGTGCACTGAGACATGTGTGGATGTGCATCACCAATAGAAACACCTGCTGTGGGCTGTGAGCACTCTGCCAATCAGCTGGGTGGCATCTGAATCTCTCTTGGGCAGTTGCCCAAGCACTCAGCTTACAGGGAACAGTGGTCTCAAATTCCATTTACCTTAGGGCTAGCACAGTCCACCAATTCTCCTAGTGGGCCAGCAGGCATTTCTTTATGGCAGGGCTCCTGGGAGGAGGGGTGGGACTTTGCATGTTCCCCCTCCTATGTGTCTCTTGGCCCCTGCCTGCTGGCCAGTGCACTGCCCCCACCATGTGTCCCTGTGGTATCATACAAGCAAGGTACTAACAAACTTCAACAGGCCTTTATTTAACAATGGTGAAACCTCTTTACAAAGCTGCTGGTGCACCCCTCTGTAGCTCTCACTCAGCCCTGGCTCATCTCCTCCCCCCCTCCTTCCTGTTTCCTGTGCTTCCAGACTCCCAACAGCCAGTGCTCCCAGTTCTAATAATTACAAGCAGCATCTAAAACACCACATTCCCTCCTCTTAAGAAGCTCTCTCAATTATAAAATAAACATTGTTGTTCTAACCACAGCAACAAATATGGAATATGACACTATACTGTGGCAGAAATATTACACTGAAAACACTGTAAATACTATATAACAGTCTCTAGTCTGGATAGGTGGTCATCTAGATCTGACAGACTGTCTCTCAAACCCCAGTTCCAGTGCAATGTCTTGTTGTGTTGGTGCTACGGTGAAGTCATACAATGCAGACTGGGTGTTGGCCTCATTTCCTCTTGGTGCATAGGCAGGTGTAAGATAATTAGCATTCCATACGCGCCCATCAGAAAGTCGATAGGTGTAAGGTCCCTTCTTCTCTATGATTTTAAGAGGAGATGTGACTTTATGGTCGCCTTTGCGTAAAATTCCAGGTTTTCTTACTCTAATGAAGGAACCATGCTCAAACTTTGGTTCCTTAGCACCCCGCCGTTTGTCTGTGAAAGCCTTATACTTTTCTTGGTTTTGTTCAACTGTTTGTCTCACATCAACCTTGTTTGGTACATCAGGTCTTGCCTTTAACAATCCAGCAAAGTTCAGTTTAGTATTCATCTGTCTTCCATGCAGTAACTCTGCAGGTGATCTTTGCGTTGTGGCATGTTGCATAGCCCTGTATGCTTCCAAGAAATCAGTAGTGATTTTGTCCACACTCAGCACAGTAACATCAGGTATTGTAACTGCATGCACTTGTTGATTGGACTGCCTACTGTGGCATACTTTAGCAAAATGCCCAATCTTTATGCAGTGATTGCACTGAGCTACATTTGCAGGACATCTTGTGTAGCTTGCAAGGTGTTGTGGGGATCCACAGCGAAAGCACGCTTTTGCTGTGCTTTGAATTTGCTGATTCTGTGGTTTTTCATTAGTTTTTCCCTTGTAATTGTTTGTCTGCAGTGATAGTGAACTTTTCTGCAAAGGAGTCACAGCCTGAACTGAGCCTCCTGTATCCATGCTCATTATTTTGGCTTCTGCTATAGCTGACTCAATCTGGGTAGCAATGGTTATTGCTTTTTCCAGTGTAAGCTGTGGTTCTAGAAGCAAGCATTCTCTTACACTAAGCATGGTTGTTTTCTCAATGAGCTGGTCTCTAATCATCTCATCTGCCATATTCCCAAAGTCACAAATTACAATCAGACTCCTCAGAGAAGCAATATACTACATTATAGTCTCCCCTGGTTTCTGCTCACACTGGTGAAATCTGTAGGGATTAGCTACTACATTCACTTTTGGCACAAAAAAGTTCTTTAATGCAGTGAGTACAGTCTCATATTTATCATCTGCAAGGGGAGAATTGTAAAATATATGCTGCCCTTCTGCTCCAAGGCAGTGGATTAGCAGAGCATGCTTTCTTACTTCAGAAATCTCTGTAGCACTGATTGCAAGCAGATAAGTCTCAAACATATGGATCCAGGCAGTAAAAGCAATTGGAGGCACACCTGGGTTTTGCAGAAAGGGTACAGAGGCAGAAGATCCACCCTCGTTGCCAAAATGTTGTATCATGCAAGCAAGGTACTAACAAATTTCAATGGGCCTTTATTTAACAAAGGTGAAACCTCTTTACAAAGCTGCTGCTGCACCCCTCTGTAGCTCTCATTCAGCCCTCGCTCATCTCCTCCCTCCTCCTTCCTGTTTCCTATGCTTCCAGACTCCCAACAGCCAGTGCTCCCAATTCTAATAATTACAAGCAGCATCTAAAACACCACGTTCCCTCAGCCCTGCCTGCCACCCATGGGCCATTTATGCCCCCGCCCCCACGAAGGGCTCTTGGTACCACCAGTGGTAGCGCAGTAGGGCTAGAGCGGCTTCTGGCAGCAGGGGTAGTGACCTCCCTTCCTGCAATCACCATGGGTGCTACGTAGGGTTGCCAGATGGTCCCCCAAAAAATACCACACACACACACACACACACACACACACACACACACAAAGGAGCGCAGGATAATAAGTACTGCCTCTCCCAGCCACTCCCCCCCCCCCCGCCCTCCTCCCACTCCTTCTGACGGGCCCAGACCAGCAATCGCGGCCCTGCCTCCCAGCCTGGGAGTCCCAGCTAGGAGGCGGGGCCACGATTGGCGTTGGGAGCCTGTGATTGTGGAGAAGCCTGGGGGGGAGGACGGGGGAGTCCCAGCCACTCCCACCGCCCCTGCCACTCCCCCCGCCCCCAGCAGCTTTCTGCTAAGAAATGAAGTTCCACTGAAATCTAAACATTTCGTGATTGACATGTCAAAGTCAAGCAACTTCTGAATAAGAGAAATGTCCAAATGGACTGTCTAGACTTTCATTTCAACAAGGTTAAAAGTTTTATTATGACGGAGTCAGTTTATTTCAACTTTCATATTAAATATTTGATTATTTTTTGTATATATGTATAAGTATGTTGCTCAGATGCTTCAGGGCAGGAAATTGGGGGAAGAGGGGGGCAGCAGAAGAGAGAGGAGGCTGGGGATGTTCAGGAGTCAGGGTAGAGTCTGGGAAGTGTGGGGGGCTCAGTATGGGAAGGAGGACTCAGGGCTGATGGCCATCGGGGCTCTCTCCTGCTGTGGCCAAGGGACAGGGGTTTGGAGGTAAGTGGGATACTTATTTGGGCCGGTGGCTGGCAATATGGAGAACCCTGGTCCCAGCTGGCCACTCTCTTCTTGGTACGGCTGGACCCTTGTGGTGGCTCTGCACTTGCTACCCCCTGTGGTCATTGCAGAACATAACTGTTCCTCCTAACAAACCCCTCCCTTTCCATCCCATTTTCTTGGCACAATCAAACCCTGTCATTGCTTTAAGTTAGGATAAGAAGAAGCTACACACCAAATTTGGTGATCCTTAGCTCATTTAGGGGAAGTTTGTGAACAAATGGACTCACAGACGGACTGATGGACAAATGCATGCATTCTCTAAAACACAGAGATAACATACAATGTTTACTATGTTAACAAAATAAAAAAGATAAAATTAATCACAATATTTTGACATTACCAAAGTATTTCAATAGTCCCAAACTGAAATGACCTGAAATTTTGTGAGAAATTTCAAAATTTTGGCTTTTCATTCAGATTCAGAATAACATACTTCCCCACAGAACAGATATTTCAATTCCCAATCAGCTCTAGTTACGAACCTTCAGTGTCACAAACACCAAGTCTTTGTTAAAATGTATTAAAATTTTGCTGTCCTGAACAAACGTGAAAATGCAGTCTGATCCACGGGTGAAATTCTGAGGGCCTCCTCTACATTAGAAAATTAAATCTATTTAATCACATCAGTCCAAGGTGTGAAAAAGCCACAACCTAGTGACATAGTTAGGCCAATCTAATTCGCCCATATAGATCTCGCTAGATTCTTTCACTTACCTCTAGCTACCATCTCTTGGGTAGGTGGATTAACTATGCCAACAGGAGAATCCCTCCTTTAGACTTAGGTAAGGTCTACATTGAAATGCTACAGCAATGTAGCTACAGCAATACAGCTGCACCACAATGACGTTTTAAATGTAGACAAGCCTTAATACAGACAAGCTGACAATCTATATAATGCCTTTTCACTAAATTTGTATTTTAGTACATCCAAACAAGTGCCACCATTCTTTTAGTATTATACTCCCTATGTGTTGACTTGTTTTGCTTCAGTTTTACAGAGGTAATAAATAATGTAATAAATAGAAAGCATTAGATTAGTATTAATAGCAATCCTTTTTTCTAAAACACATATGTCTGCCTAGTCTTTGTTTCCAGAGGCAGTGTGGAGGATTTTTCTATGTCACAATATTTTGACTTGTTGAATAATGAAAATAATTTTACCTGGAAGATCTGCACTGTGTTTTAAGCTGCTAGAAGGATTTAGTTATTCATTTGAAAATACAAATATTTAAAATAAAAATTCTCACTTTTAATATTGCAGACACAATATAATAATTAATGTTGGGTGCTTAGCCATGTAAGCATTTTCAGTGCGTCTTATAACCAAGCGTATAGGAGCTGAATGTATCAATTAATACCATCTAGCTCTTTATAGGAGTAAAACTGCTCTGTCCATTAACTGACTATTTTCTCTTCCGCCACTGGTTAATGAAAGTTTCTATGGGTTCAAGTGCAGGAAGATATCTTGGAGACGGAAAAATGTTCACATCGTGTAGCCTTCTTTACTTGGAGAAAGGTGTGAACATGCAGTGTGTCTTGCACTAGTCTTCATTATATCACCATGTTCCTTCATAATGAGATATGAAGAGCTCATTCTGGTAACAACTCTTATTTTAATAGGCCATTCCAAGCTTTGAAGAAGTGGATAATGACATAAGAAGAACTTCATAAAGACTTGGTTAAAAAAAACCCCTCAGCCTATTTTATCAATTGTATCTTCCCCAAGTAATATAGTTTTAGATTCATGACTGTTTCTCCTTTGGTCAAAGAGAATTTACTTCCATCTTAGCTACTCTGGCCAGATGGCTCTTCGAAAACCACTATGTAATGAGTTGTAGTTATTTGTGGTTTGAGAGGGTGGGGGGGTTGTTTAAAGAAAATAAGTTGCAACAAAGCCTTTGAAAAGAATAAAATGGATAGGCTGTTTATTTGTAGTACTTGAATTCTGTCCAGTACCACATTCCAATCCCATTGGTTTCCCTAAAACACAATGCTGCTTTTTCATATATATATATTCATTCCTAGGATTATATAATTCCTAGGAACCATAACTACATTCCTGTGTCATTTTTAGCTGTGGTCACCCTCCCACCCATAGCTGTAACTTTATCCCTATTAAGAGATAGATCCACATATAATTTTGTAACCTGAAAGTCTTACTACATTTGTATGAATTAGACTTCTATAATTAGAAAACAGAAATGACTGGATGTACAGTAACTTATCTACATATTAAGCTATATAACTTGACGTTTGGACTGGAAGAAAACCTTGAATTCCTCTCTTTTTTAATGGGCTGAAGGCAAATAATGGGGCTAGTGGGCAGCTTGGTTTTCTTCCTCTGCTCACCTGGAAGCATGAGGAAGTGCTAGATTAGAGATGTTAAAATGATTAACTAATTCTGCTTAACTGATTCACCGTTTTAATTTAGATCCCTGCCAGTGTTCCCTCTAAGATGAACAACTGGGCAACCACCCAGCAGATTCAAATTTCGCCCAGCAAAGTGTCCACAGCTGGCAGCATGTGTTTCTACTGGTGGTGCACATTGGCATATGCCTTGATGCACATAGCAAAACTTATCCTGCATGTGGATGGAAAAAATCAGAGGGAACATTGGTCCTGCCACAGCTGTGGGATCCTGCTGTCCAGCCTCACCATGGCCGTGGGATCCCACCTGGCTCACTGGTTCTGGTTGTGCCCTGGCACAACTGACTGCCTCCAGAGATAACAGGAAAAGGCCAGTTTAACGGTAAACATACCAGTAAGCCTCATGCTTATTGGTTAACATCTCCATGATAACTATAAACCCTTTTTTAAATTCAGAACTCTTACCCAATTTACATGCAAATTCCCAAATACCACATTTCCTTCAGAAAGAAGCTCCACTCAACCCAATCACAAGCTTTTTCTGAATCTGAGTATATGCTAGTATTGGTTCTTTTTATATGGTGGAGAGTACACCATGTGCCTTTATAATTCTACAAAGAAAGTCTATAGTGTTCTCCCACCCCTCAAGAACTCCTATTTGACCTACGGACTTTTTTCCATTCTATTTGCTTCTCTTTTGGGAAGGGGGTAGGCAATCTTGTAATTTCACGTTCAGTGATTCGCATCTGTAAAATAATGCCTCCATTTTATTCACTCTAAGTTGGTGTTGGATGTGAAATGGCTATGAATCAAAGCACTATGATCAAGACTTCTAACCATAAGAGGGGATTATGTGGAACCAGCATGACACATATTAAAGAAACCTAATTTTCCAGAAATTACTGAGAATCTGCCCTCAGAAGAACGAGGCCATTTCACAGGTCTCAAATTAGACACCCATAATCATTAGTCACTTTTGAAAATATTAGCTCAAGTGTCTCTCAACATAGTATGAAAGAATTAAAAATCTTCATGTGAGAAATGTTTTTCCCTCTCCTTTCCCCATTTTGGAAATGGGCAGCTATACATTGATAAATGACATTAACTGGCAGCCTCAGCAAAGAGCAGAGGGCTGAAATACTCTCCCTATTATTAGGGATAGGCCCTCCAAGCCAGGATTCAAGTATGGTGACAGATATAGTAAGGAGAAAAGCATATTCCAGGTTTGGCCATGCTTGACTTATTCTGTGGGCAGAGGATTCAGACTCCAGGACTACCAATCCAGCAGTGTTCACCATCACCAAATGCACAGGAAGAAAATTAAGCACGTTCACTCTCCAAGGGACTCCTTTATGGGTTAAAACCTTATCCCCAAACCTCTGAAATGAAAGACATGTACCTTGTATCCCCTGCAATCTACAGGTTTGGGAAATCACTACTAATTTAACACCTATGCATGGATTTTCCAGAAGTGTTTGTCTTCATCCCCCCCTTTCTGTAAATGTTTTGTTAAAATGCTCCAAAACCTACCACCACCAGAAAGCAGGTCTTTAAGGTTAGCTTGAATTGGTTAGAAGAGAACAGCAGCACTGGAGTGTAGACACAAGGAGACTTTTTATATGTATTTTAGCTTGCTGGAATTGCATCCCAAGTCATAATCCTCATTCCACAGAGAGGCTAAGCACTGTGATGGATCTTTGAATTGACTAAATGCTAGAGGAGAAAGACTAACAGGACAAGTTGCAACTCTGAAGAATTGATGAACAGAAGACACCAAAACTATGTTTAAACACAGACTAACACTTGCTAACACTTATTCTTGGGTAGATTTAAAAGGAAGAGTTCACATGTCAAAGCCTAAAAGGTGAAAACCTGTCTATAGAATAAAAAGGATTTTCGCCTTCTGTTCATACCCTGTCCAGATAAGAATTCAGAAGTGGAGTAAAGGAAGTGGGTGATGGGGCCATGTCACTTGGATGGCTGGAAAGTAGCTTTTGAACATGTGAAACAATAGAGAACATGATTGTCCCACAAAGCCTTTTACCTTCACAGGCAGAGCTACCTTTGGCCTGCAGTGACATTGTCTGAGAGCAACAACTGCAGTTCCCCTCTTGTCCTCTATTTCATGAGAAGACTAAGAGTGCCCCCTGCTGCTGTGATGAGAGAAATGCCACTGATTCCAAAGAATTGTTTTAAACTAAAAAATTATTATTAAAAAGAAATCCACCAAAAGATCCAAATCTATGGTGAAGGCATACAATTTTTAACAAAACCCCAAAAGAATGTATGGCATTTAGCAATGTTCAATGTGTGCAAATTTTAACTCTTCTGAAAAATAAATAGGGACATGATTAAATCAGCTCAATTTTCTCTTTGCTTGCTTATGTTCTGAAGATAAATAATGGGTTCCTAAATGTATTGTGTGACTAAGTGAAACTGACATTTTGGTGGAACACTGCTTTCTTATTAACATGCACTGTTCTTAACACACTTTTGATAACATGGCTATATAAGCCTTGTGTTCTTTAAAACTAACAAACTGCTACCACACCCCCATCTTCTCAACCATGCGTTTTTTTCCAATGCCTTTTTAATAACATAAAACGAAACATCTCTCTCTACTGATCTTCCATCTTTTAGACAACAACAGATTCCATCTGTCCCCCTGAATATATTACAGAACCAAAAGTTAACTTGGCTCTGTTTATTATTTAGTCAATTCACTGGTATTACTGAGGATATTCGCTGAGCAATGACAATCTGACTCATCAAGTTGGTTGCTCTACAACTAACAGGAAAAGGTTGCTCTACAACTAAACAGGAAGAGTTAAATTTGGGTCTTGAAAGGTTTTGTATAATTAGAAATCCAGGGGCAATTTTCCTCTCCATCCAAAGAAATTCTAACAGCTTTAAGATCTACATTTTGGGTCTTGATAATATTTAGAGCCTCTATCACTATAGTTCAGTGTTTCTCAAAATGGTCCGCAAAACCACACTGAGAAACCAGCTAACTGGGCACGCCAGTGTGTTTATTTACCGGCTCTGTAGCCATGGAGCCTCGCAGTTCCCATTAGCTCCTCGTTTGCAGCCAATGGGAGCTGCAGAAAGCAGGGGCCCAGCCCGCGCTGCTTCCTGCAGTTCCCCTTGTCAGTAAACAGGAGCCAATGGGAGCCACGAGGTTCCGTGGCTACAGAGCCAATAAATAAACACACCAGAGAGGCCAGTTAGCAGGTGGAAACACTGCTATAGTATCAAAGTTTAAGCATACAAGACCCTTTAAGCAAGACTCTTCTGGGTAGGCTAGAAGAGCCCCCTCTATTCTACAGAGGTTATTGTACTGTGCTCATCACCATAGTATCTGAGTTGCTTCCGGTCATGCATTAAGCAATGTGACTAACCTACTTTTAAACACATGAACACCTTAGCCTCATTCCACTTAAATAGATACAACATCCCTAATCCACTCCCACCCCTTACACAGAATTGTCCAATAACCAGTGAGGGCACAGGATCATACCTTCATCTGGCTGAGGCCTAAGTGTTTTGTCTCCTATACCTTAGCAACATCTCTATAACATTTCATGCTAATATAGTATTTAGAAGCTCATCAATAAAAGATCTCCAGGGGACTCTAGTACTGTTTACCGCCAACAGGTCATTGCAGGATTGCTCCCTACAGAGTTCTTCAATGCGCAGTACATATTTTCTTTGACTCGGTTAAACAACTAGATTTCCCTCCATCTTGCTTTTGGAAACAAACCTACAAACTAACAGTGTTCATTGTTAGGAATGTTAAAACACATCAACCTAATCTCACAAGGCCGCAAGAAGTTCTCTTTATTCCCTTTCTAAACACTGACCATGAACTCACTCCTGAAAATACTTTGTTCTTATATAGCTGTTCGCATCAATACACCTCAAGGCAGCTCATCATCACAATAGTACAGAGAACTAGCAGGTCAAGGAAGAGCTAGCAATAGAATCTGGGGGGGGGGGGAGAGGAGGGGGTTGTCGCACTGGATGATCCAACAGTCCCTCCTGCTCATAAACTCGAGGATTTCCCTAGTTCACTAATGCATACTGCCTGTAGAATCTGAGGAGCAGCACAGTCTGACTAGCTGGTTGGAGTAGGAAATATGTCATATTCAGTATTATGCAAAAACTGTCCCAGATTTGCAGTGTTTTACTGAATGCTTAAGGCATCACCCATACAAGTGATACCATGGATGCAGCCAGGGAACATGAATCACGTTAACAAAGACAGAGTTCCCCCCTTTACAGCGGGCAGGAATCCCTAACGTACTCAAACACTCCAGCTTCCAGTGTCGTCACATGTAGTTCTCAATACTTAGGCTGCTGACTGAGCAGGTTCTTGCTGAAACAATCCATTACAGTACAAGTGTTCTCTCACAAATAATTCCTATTTGCTTCATCCATACCAATCTGTGTGCAGTGTAGGGGTTGCCCCAAGGACCTTACTCACACATCTTTTTACATGAGGTTAATTGTTCCAAAAGAACCAAGCTTCCGGAGCTCCTAAACAAAAAGGATATGCCCAAACCATAGTGCCACATGCACAGGACAGGTGAGGAATTTGATTAGCTCAATGTAAAGCAAGCCTATCTGCTGTCTAGCCAATTTCTTAGTGCTCCTAACCTCACTTTCTTGGGAAAGCCAAGGAATACATACTGGAGTAGGAGAGATTTGAGGCCAGATTCTCGGTTATGATCTGAAACCCTTGCACTGCTCAAAAAGTGCAAAGGAGCCAGATTCTGACTAATACGTACTAGCTGAGAACTTCCCCAGTCTATAGGAGTTGGGGTACAGAACTCAGTTCCTGCAACATCTGGACTCGCCAATGCAGCATGATGAACATGTCAGACAAGACTGAGATGTAACGGGGCCTCTCGGTTGAGGTTCTTTAAATGAGCACGATTCCTACTTCAGGCACAGGCTGGTGCAGTTTGGCCCTTAGAATCAAGGCACAATGACTTGCTCACTGATGCACCTCACTTTTCCCCCTGTGTCCCTGCTCCAAGTGAAACCCA
This sequence comes from Pelochelys cantorii, assembly GCA_032595735.1. NCBI lineage: Eukaryota > Metazoa > Chordata > Testudines > Trionychidae > Pelochelys > Pelochelys cantorii. Next base: position 10,620,140 of record CM064342.1, on the reverse strand, counting down.
GCCACAGGAATAATCTGCTTATTTCATTTCAAGTCTCCATGTCTGCACAAAATAAGTCTCATTTACCCCAGTGAGACAACAGTTACATAATATTTCTGATCAGACAGCAAGTTCACCTGTTAAAAGCCACCAACGTCCCCATGAGTAACTAAGTGGATGAGCAGATTTCTTTACCTGAACAGCTCTCTGATTTCCCTCACAGTTGCCTGGAATGGGATATTTCGGACCAAAATTTTGGAGTTCTTTTGTTTCTTGAGTGTTTGTTTTTTACGGGATGTCGTCACAGTGGGCCTAGTAAAACAAGAGAGAGACGAGGTAAATTACACTATCAAGCAACACAACACAGATCTCTCTTTTTGGTTCCTTCCAGCTTAAGAATCTAGACTAAGGTTCTCAAACTCCTGGCCCATGGGTCATCCCCATCTAGAGTGATTGGGCAATCCAGCCCACGACTCATGGTGGGCCCGTTACCAACCCCCAAACCCCACCCCTTCCCACCATCACCCTGCCTTCTCCCTTTATGGAACCCCATACGCCAAGGACACTGCTTCCAGGATCACAAGGGAGGGGAGGAAGAGTCTGATGTGGTGCAACAGCAGTGGTAGCACCCCCTTGAACTTCCTCTGGCAGCAGGAGCCACAAGGAAGTGAACTGAGTGCACTCACCCAGTGTGCTCTTGCCACTACACTGAGACCCCCACTTCCATGATGCCTGAAACCTTAGGAGATGGGGTACCATGGTGAGGAAAGGGCGGGACAATGGTGGGAAGGGGTGTGGCTCAGTCCCTGTAACGGACTGGCCCCTCCCTCTTCTGGCTTGCTGGGAGTCCCTGGCTGGATTGTGCCACCGCTCCAACTGGGGATGGCCTATTGGCCAGGAGTTTGATACCCCTGGTCTAGACATTCTGGAGTCCACTTTCCTGACTGATATGCTCAGTGGATTCTTATTTGAATCAATGGTAGCTTCACTGGCTAGATACAAGAACAAAACATACTGATTAAAGTTGTGCTTGGAGTATATAAAAATCTATTTCACTATTTTAAAAATGGTCATAGTCTGGCAATGTATTAGTGCATTATCTTACAGAAAGGGCCTGCATGCTATTTCCATACGAGTAAATAAAGCCCTACCTAGGGATTACCATTGTGGAAGAGACCAACCCTGCTGGCTTGCTGACCTGTACTGGTATAGCAGGGAGAAGTTTGCAACACTGGCTAAGTTAGTGTAACTTGTGCCTTTAGTTTCACTTTTGACTGTTCCCTCTGAAGACTGTGAATAGCATGAACAATTCATGCTACTGTTTGATGCCCAGGCATGGATTTTGGCTGTCCAAGCCAGCAGGAGATGGGAGCTCAATGTCCACAGTGATGCATTACCTCCCCACTCCTCGCAGCTGTGAGCTGTACAGATGGGGTCTTAATGGACATCTAACAAAGATGCCCTTGACATGAGGGAAGGGGCACAGAACAATATCCTCTACAGGACAAATGAGGATGACAGTGGAAAGATGCTTAAGAAGTTGGAGGGAAGGGAGGAGAGCAAATTATTCCCAGGAGACCCTTATGGCTACTGTTCTAGCATAGTTCAGCTTTGATCTAGCTAGCCTCTCTTAAGGGATGAAATAATTTAGTGCTGCTTTGCCTTCTTCCGATTCCTACAAGCTAAGTGCTTCCTTTTTTATTTTCAACTTAATCTAAAAACAGATTGCCACCTAAAATTTCATGTAATCCCATCCACTTGTTGGCTAATGCATTTATGTTAGGTGTATTATTCACCATATCACTGGGTATTATATACAGAATAGCAATATAATAGACGTGTGGTGGGAAATTATGTTAACTGAATGTATTATGTTCTTACAACAGTTCTGTTCACCTGTGTCTTACACCCCACAACACTTTGCAAAGCAGAAGTCAGCTTTGGCATTAGAAAAAGTAAACTTATAAAAGCAAAGATGCAGGAACTCTATAGCAAATACATGTTGGGAGAATTTTCAAGACTCATCAACACTTGTATTAAAATGCTGCATTCCAAGATATGTGAAAATATTGGGAGGTATTAAGCTAGAACAAATTAGTGGGTTAAACTTAAGCCTTAAGTGATGTGTAAAGGGTTCTGTGATAATCATACTATAAATATGACTAGTTGCAGCATGCATCTTTGAAGCACACTTTGTGCATTAGGTGAACAAACTGTGAGATAAGAATTGCTTCTCAGAGGAAGGGTATGTACGTTTCTTTTTCATATTGTTCTACTTTGTTTTTAGACAAAAAAATTGTCTAACATTAGTTTATTTTGTCTAACATTCTTAAGAACAAAGGAGCATAGTCAAGCAATTAGCTCCACCTTTGAGTTAATACACTGTATTAACCCCATTACTACTGCTATTTTTGAAGACCTACATCTGATCAGCTGAAAAAGCCCAGGAAAAACATTTATTCCATGAATTAGGATGGTTCCAGAGTATCAGGTAAATGTGTATTTAAGACCGGCACTCTTCAAAAACTGAATTACGAAGTGGCACTAACATACATACTGTAAAGAAATAAAAGCTATTCTGGGCCAGGGGTTGGCAACTTGCAGCATGTGCGCCATAAGCAGCATGCAAGATTATTTTTAGTGGCACGTGCATGATCTGCCCCCCCACCTTTTTCTTCAGCAGCACGTTAGGCTCTGTTCACAGCATCTGGGCACTCAGAGGTGCCCTCAAGCCAGCTGCATGGAAGAGGGCGGGCTCCTTCTGAGATGCTGTTTTCCTGCTTTTGGAGACAGGTCGGGGTGCAGAGCCACCTTCCAGCCCCTCCGCCTGGGAGTCCCATCCCTATCTCCTTCAGCCTGCTGCTCTCCACCTTGTTGCACGGCCCCCGTCCCACAGCCTCAGCACTTCCCACACTGCTCGTCTCCCTTTCTGCCTCATGGTGCCCCCAGCAAGTGGGCTAAAGAAAGCACTGAAGTCAAGCCCAGCCATCGGCACTGCCGCTGCTGGGCCCTCACTGGAGGGTGAGTGCTGCCCGGGCTGTGGCTCCAGGGGCAGATGAGGGGAGAAGAAAATGTGTGGGGAGGGGCCCCCCATCCCAAAGCTGCACTGGCACCTGGGTCCGTGGCAGGAAGGCATAAACATTCTTCTCAGCTTGGCGGGGAGGGGTAGGCACGCCACTTCTGAAAGGCTGCCGAACCCTGTTCTAGGCAACTAAGGGCTCTAGTATTTAATAGACTTAAGCAGCAAGAGAGACCAGACAGGAATCAGGCAGACTTACTTGATGGCCCTTTCAGAGATCTTCACTTCCAGCTGATGGCCATCCACTGAGCAACCCTAAAAAAACAAAGTTACAAAGTTTGGTAAAAGAAAGACTTTAGGAATACAGAAAGGAGTTTTACATCTCCATGTTATCCACCCACCCCCACCTCTACTTTACCCAAAACTGTTCTCTTTGCAAGTGCAGCTAATACTGGTTGGGAACCAGTGTGGTCTATCGGCCACGACACCGGCATAGGAGTCAAGCCATATGAATTAATCTTAACTATGCCCTTGACATGCTTTGTGATGGTGAGCAAGTCACTTGCTCCCTGTGCCACTATTTCCACTCCCAGTCTTTGCCTTTGTATTTCAATTGTGGGCCCTTTGGGGCAGAGGTATGTTTGGCACACAGCATAATAAGGACTCTGATCTCAGTTGCAGTCCGTAGGTACTACTGAAAAACAAACACAGGGGTATTATTTGCATCACCCATTGTTACCTGGAGCTGTTTAAGGGCTTTCTGAGCATGATCAGGTTTTCTGTACTCCACAAATCCAAAGCCCATAGAAAGTAAAGTGCCTACCAGAAAAGAAAGGAAAGAGATCTGGTAAAAAGCATTTGACAGTGACTTGCACAACAAATAGGTCCTTGTGACTGGTTATGACAGACAATTAAAACTGAATCAACAATGCTAGAAATTTGGTGAGCATGGGTGGAATAAATCTGTCCCAGAAGAGCCCAAGGTAATTGTGAAATGAACTAATATTGCAATACTTCAGGACAGTCACCCTTGGGAATGATGCAAAGGAAGTTGTACTACAGCTGTGTATATAGAGGAAATCCATTTAATTTGTAACTTTTGTGAACACAACTCAACAGAACACTAACCTTCGGTCCTACAGAAATGATAGCTATATACATACAAGGTCAGTGATCTTAATGATTACATACAAATTTGTTCGTGCTCTTGATTTTCTTGTAGTGCTGCAGCAACAAACTTTTGGAATGAATTTTTCACCATAATCCAGATATAGGCATTCCTAACTTGCTTAATTTGGACATAAGTACCTCCATAAATGACCTGTACTTCCTTTTAGAAGGATGTAAAATCTAGGTCTGGACCTCTGACTCTATTTTTCATCTGAAACCCATCATGAGTTTACTCTGGCCATCAAGAAATATGATGCACAAGACAATACAAACAAATTGTAAATGGAACTTTAAAAAGATGTGCCACCTAGTTAGATTCCTTGCCAGAAAGGATGGGCTTTTGACCACAGATCAAAGACTCAGGAAAAACTGGCTCTGCCACGTATCCTTAGGTAGCTCATTCCATGTATCCTTAGGTAGCTCATTTAAACTTAATGTGTCCACTGCCCATTTGTAAAGTGGAGACAACATGTATTTTGTCATATCTATAATGACAACTTTTGGGGTGTCTGGTGTGTACACTGAATGCCCAGCATAGAGAACCCTGAGCTCTGTGGCTACGCAGCCAGAAGCATAGGACCTATACATATTAGGTTTTCTCCAAACCACTATGCAAATATCTGAGCAAGATAATGAAGGCTTAAACCTATTTATAAGCCAGAGAACATTATCTGTTGTCTTCCACTTTATCACCTAAGTTTCATTAATCATTTATGTTCCAGGGTCCCTTTGAAGTCTACAGAAGAGATGAAAACCAGCATAATCCCTGTATGGTCACTCTTATTAGTTCTACGTTACATACTGAAGAATGGGACATTTGCTAGAGACGACGATGAAAAGCTAATTTGATCTGGACTAGAGCCCTTTAATTATTCCATATTCAGCAAAAGTTTTGAACACTCAAGGTCATGCACCGCTTTTACCAGGCTCACACATTTAACTTCAGAGATCCATAAATGAGGTCATGAGCAGAATTTACAATGGCAAGTTTACGAACTTTGATGGCACTAAGCTACCAAAGTCATGCCTCAGTGACAGAAGTGGATTGTCCTGGAATTTGAGTGAAACCAGACTCAGTTCTGTCCTGAAATCAGAACCTGTATGTATCACAGACAATGAGCAAACCTGGGGCTGGATAGGCAGATGCCTGTGGGCAGCTAGCTGTACCTGGGAAGTTTCTTTTTAAAACTGACTAAACTCTTCATAAGCCCTATGCAGGGTTCCCTCTAAGCTTTGTGCTTGTGCGGGCACACAGAAAGAATTTCCAGCCAGCCCACCTCCAATGCAGAGCCGCACAGTGGCTGCAGGTGGCTGCTCTGGCAGCCAGAGCTGGAGGAGCTGGGACCTGTGTGGCAGGAAGCTGCTCCAGTGGTTGATGCTAGAGCAGCCATGAACCATGTGGCGGGCAACAGGCAACTGCTCTGATGGCCAGGGCCAGAGGAGCTGCATGGTAGGCAGCAGGTGGCTGCGCTGGCAGCTAGGGCCGCCACATGGGAGCCCAGACAGGAGAGCAGCAGGGCAGGTACTGGGGTCTGTACCAGCAGGGGTCCAGCATGGAAGCTAGCTGGGTGAGGGGCAAAGGCACCAGCTGTCTGTGGTGGTGGGAGGTACCAGGCATAGGTAAATTTGGGAGAGGGGAGTGTAGGGCAAGGTGCGCGGTCAGAAGAACTGGCGAGGTACAGAGCCGGGCAAGACAAGATGTGCAACTGGGTACAGGTCTCTGGGCATTGGGGATTGGGTTGTGGATCCCAGGCCTAGGTACAGTCTGTTTGTGTTTGGGGGCCAGATAGCATAACCCTGGCATATATAATGGTGGAATATGAGGGGCAAGGTGCAAGGCTGGGCACAACTATAGAGTGTGTATGGGAACAGGTAGTTAGCTAGGCCTATACAGGTACCAGCAGGCTGTGTGTAGTCCTTAAGGGGGGCACATGGAGTGGGGCATACACACTGTGTTAGGGACAGAGGTTTTAGTAACTGGTGGATGCCACAATGGCACACATCCAAACAAGCACACATGACATCAATATTGGTGCACAAAAAAACCCTCATTTCACTCATGGATGGAAAAGCTTAAGAGGGAGCACTGGCCATAGGCCTCTAGCATAGCTTATCATATTTCCATGGAGCCTTCAACTGACCCACAACAAAATGGATATTATTCTGGATCCCACCATGGTTTAATACCTTCATCTGGTACATGTCCTTGCCAATTTAGTCAGCATTTGATTTTTTTGGCTTATATTTTCAATCATTTCAATATACATCTTTCTGGGCACATAATATAGATTTCAACATAGGTTACCCAATTTCTATACAGATGAACACAGAAAGCATCACTACCAACACCACAAGCAGAATGAAATGTACAGCGATTCACACAGTACCTGCTTTGTCTTTCTTCCTTGAGATTGTGCAGCTCTTCACAGCTCCCACCTTGGAAAACATCTGCAAAGAATTTTGTACAGACCTTAGTTCTCTTTGTAATTAAAGTAACGCTTTGACAATGCTTCCCTTTCGTAGCAACTGAAATAGACAAAGTCAACCAACAGAGAGAGACATGCATACTGAAAAAGGAAGACAGAAAACATTCTATTCTGACAGACCTTTTAAAAAAAAAAAAACCACACACACACACACCTCTTAGTAATTATCCAGCAGACAGCATTGTAGCTATGGAAAGCTGTAGTGGTTCAGATCATTGCAATCATTGCTACAGGACACCAAAGTACCTAAAAGAATAATTCTAACCAGACTGTGGCTCCTTCGAAGCTGGACTAACAATTGCCAGTTCATTACAATATCCTTACAACATGTTTTTCTCCTTCCAGTACTGCAAAGGAGGTACCAAGAAGGACCTCTGGAAGGCCAAAGCTGGTACATGGCAGGTTGGAAGTATTAGATTTTTATTGGCAAATGCTGATTTCACCATAAACACAAATGACAAAAATATTCATATTAATGATAATCAAAACTGATTAGATAGGCAATGAAAAATATTGCTTGAGTGTCACCATTTAAGGACTTTTACTTTGTATATTTTGATGTGTGATCTTGACAATTTATATTTAAAGGGTTATAAAGCTTTCACTTTTTGAATTTCAACATCTACTGTCATTAAATGTCTGCCCTCCCCTCTGCCCTCCCTCATGTCTAAGAGCCCCATAATTTCCTGGAACTGTGAAAGTTTAAAAAAAAAACCCCACACCTAGCAATAAATACTGATATTATCCATGACAATTAAAAAAAATTCAATTCTGACAAATAATTATATGCCATGCAGCTCTAATATAAGCTATGGTGTTATACTTTTAAAAAAAGGAGTATGGATAAGTTTCCTCCACTTTTGACTACTTGTATGGGAAATTATTGGAAAGCTTTGGTGTTTCAACAGTGAGGTAGGCATGAAAGATAAGGAAAATGAGGTTACTACTTCTCAGATACAAGATGAGGTAATACACTGTAGTCTGGAGAGGGATGGTTAGTGATGTCTGAGCAATTAAATTGGTCTTTAAAAGCTACCTGGACAGGTACACATACTTGGTAGACAGTCTACTTGACTGCCCTCTAACATCACACAGTGTACAGCTAACCTGTGGAACTCCTTGCCAGAGGATGTTGTGAGGTCCAAGACTATAACAGGGTTCAAAAAAGAGCTAGATAAATTCATGGAAATTAGATCCATCAATGGCTATTAGCCAGGATAATGAGTAGGAATGGTGTCCCGAGCCTCTGTCAGAAGCTGGGAATGGGTGACAGGGTAATCACTAGATGACTCCCTGTTCTTTTCATTCCCTCTGGGGTACCTTGCATTGACCACTGTCAAAAGCCAGGATATTGAGCAAGATGGACCTTTGGTCTGACCCAGTAAGACCTTTTCATGTTCTTGATGTGAATGGGGGGGGGAGGGAGAGTGAGGAGAGGAAAGCTACCAATCATCCCCAATGAACGCAGGACAACATTTTTAAGACCACTCTGGAGAACAGATCCAACATGGTCTATATAGGTACATCTATTGTCTCCCCACAGCAAAATAGAGAGTTGTTTAGCGGCCGGAGAAGGAGACAGAGAAGGAATTTCATGTTACTCTTCCTAGTTCTGCCACTGACATACTGTATGACCTTAGGAAAGCTCTCTCCCACCTCTTTACCCTAGGAAAATGGCTATGAAATCTTCCTCTCCATCTCCATCTAAATAGAACAGGGGTTCTCAGCTGTGGGTCAGGACTGCATGGTGGGTTGCAACCCTCTAACAGGCTTACCAAGACTGAATTAGAATTGCTGGAGCCTAGGACTAAAGCCTGAGCCCCACTGCTTGGGACCAAAGTTGAAACACGTGGGTTTCAGCCCTGGGTTATGGGCCTTAGGTTACAAACCCCCTAGCTGGGGCCGAAGCCCTGGGACTTGGGCCTACGTCCCACTACAAGGAGAAGTGGGGCTGTGGTCTTCCCACCTGGGGCAGCAGGGCTCGGGTGGGCTCAGGCTTCAGTTCCTCCCTCCTGGGGTCATGTAGTAATTTTTGTCGTCAAGAATCCCTAAAATAGAACTTTGCCGAGTATATGCAACACCCGATCCCAAGTCTCTCCCACTGTTCACCTCCTTCAGTGTGTCTTCAGTGGTGGCAAAGTTGAGGTTTTTGATGAACAGTGTGCATCCTGGAATAGTTTCCTCTTCGTCTTCCTCCTCTTCCTCCTCCACTATTTCTTCTGAGCCCTTTCTAGCTTCCTCAGTTTCGTCACCAGCTGTAAAACAAGAAGCCAAATAACAACTCCCATAAACTCCAGGCAGTTCAGGAGACTAAAGTGATTTATTGCATTTGGACCCCGCCACCAGAGTCCTCAATGCACCCACTAGAATGACTAGCTGAGTTTACTAACAGTTTTGCAAGTGAAATCTGATTCTCTTAGAAGCACAGCCTCAGTGTGTATACCTAGTGTAAGCCACATATTGTTCTTCTAACACCCTCAAATTCTGACTTGCAGCATACTACTTCTCAGGAGGCCAGATACTCTGGTGACAAGCCAAGACAGATTCTTGTTTCAACCCTGGACTTTTGTATAGCTCTGTAAGTATCCCTCAACCCTGGCCCAAAATACTGGCTGCTACTCCAGTACAGCTCTCTCAACAGGCTGCTAACCGAGTATTTGATGTAAAAGGTCTACTCCTAAATCAAATACTTCACAATACCCTACTTATGACTGGGTAAAAACTACTGAGGACTGGCTTCAAGATGGCAGCCATGCTTCCAAAGCACTTGGCCATTTTAGTAGTGCCCTTGCCCGGTTAGATCCATAGGTCATGAAAAATAAACTTACTCAGCTAAACTGAATACGGCAGAATGTGAGAATCGACACACAAGTGTGCTGCTTTTCTGAAATACCACAATTAAAGACAGTGCTACTGCACTGTTCCCTGTCACTCACCCTATCTCAGAATAGCACCTGGGAACCATAATCACTAACACAACTGCATCACCTCAGTGGTAGCTTAGTGCACCACAGAGGAACCTCCAGCACTGAGATGCAACTGCATCTCTCTACACATCTCCTGGAAAGCAGCAGTTTAGAAAATGCTGCATCTCACTTGACTTATTTAGTTTTTCAACCACCTTTGCTGAGACAAGACAGCCCCTTCATGAACAGCTTCTGCTTCATTCCACCTGGTTGGAGGCTGTAACAATATTTTAAAGCAGGGATGGGGAACTTACAGTTGCAGACCAGCTCTGACCTGCAGCTTACCTTGATCGGGCCAGCGAGGCTCAGGGCTCTCCACCCCAGCAGTGATGTGAGCCAGCGCTGGCATTCCAGCTATGCCGGGGGCTCCCTGTTGCAGAGGAAGGAAGGGGGGAAGCCCCAATGCTCTAAGACCCAATCAAGGCAAGCCACAGGCCAGATCCAACCTGTGGCCTCTACCTGGTAGGGGGAAGGGGCAGGGCAATGCTCCCAGAGGACAGAGCCTGCAGAGAGTGCTTCCATGAAGCATGGAGAACTTGTGTTCCCTCTGAGCTGCGTTTGATAGGTGCTCTGGTCCCCTGCCCCCGCACAGATGCCCACCCCACCCCCAACCTGCTCCTGGATCCTCCCTCCAGCCAAGACCCAACACTCTAAACCCCCTGCCCACTCCTGCACTCTGCCTCCACACAGACCTTGCATCCTCAACATGCTCCTGCATCCTACCTCCTGCCCACACATCACATCCTGTGCACTGATCCCCTCGTTTTTGGACACCCTCCCCAGAGCTTAGGGGAGCCACAAAAATCTAGGCTCTTGGGTGGGGATAGAGAGCAGTGAAGTGAATGTCCATTTTTCTGCTTCTCAGTTGGGGGCCACATTTGTGAGGGTTTTTTCCTCCTCACTTGGGGACCAGGTCAGTTGTTTAACAACTGAGCAAGTCAGGTCCAGGAAGAAGGTGCAGATGAGTGAGAAAGGGAAAAGCAGGCTCAGGAGGGATTTATAACACAGAGCATGAGGCTAATATCAGAATCTAAACTAGATATTTGCCTTATGCTCCAACCTTCCCAGAAAATGATCAACGTGCAGAGAGAATTCCAACATTCCTATTCATCGTCTCCCATCTCCTTTCCAAATGCTGGCGTTAGCAAACACCACAGTGTCAGTCAGCCATATCAGCAACTCAAACCCACATGCTGTCCTTCCTTCCCACCCAGCACGGAGGCAAAGTATAAGAGTGACACATAGGCCCAGAGAGGAAATTTCTGCTAACACAGCCCCGCTCCTGGGCTCCCTTCTTTGCAGACAAGCTGGAATGCAAAATCAAAAGGTAGCTCTTAGGAGGGTCTTCCAGAAACAATGGAGAAGAGATGAGAAGTAGTCATTCAACTACCACCACACCTCCACTCTCTCTAAATGTTCTCCATGCCGTCCACTACCAATGTGGTGCTTTCCCTAAGCACCCAAACTAATTCCTTAGTTTAGTGCCTACCCTGAGCACCTCCACCACTGACTGCAATTCCCCTTTCACCTGAGCAAGGCATGCACAAGCACTGGGCATCAGCAGCTCTCTCCAGGGCTCAACACAATGCACAGAAATTGTCAAACAACATCCAGCTGGCCTGACCTTCCACCTCCATTTTCAGCATCAGATACTTTAGAGAAAAAGGAAGAGAAGACCCCCCCTTTGGGTCTCATCCAAAGCACTCAGAAGTTAACAGGGATCTTGATTTTGGCTTTGGATAATGGTTATTATCCCACCCTACAACAATTCATATGAGGCTGGGGCTTTTTATTGTCTTCAAGAGGAGCAAGATCGGACTCAATTCACTAGAGAGGTGCCAGAAGGTATACGTGGTGCCAAAGACGTATTGCTTGCTTGGTTTTCTTACTGCATCTGTTGGGGTATGATACCCCAACAAAATCGCAGGACATTTGCTGTCCTGTTGAATATGAATGTGCTGCTGAGACAACAGTACCATGAGTTGGGTTGGTTCCAGAGATACAGATCTCTGCTTTCATTAAAGAGCCGCTCAGAACCAGACTCAGCGAAACAAGACCAACTGTAAATTTCTTCTGTCCTGGAAAAAAAAAATGGGTGTTTTGTTGTTTGGCCAAGCACTTTCACCCTTAACTGCAAGAGAAACTTTTAGTGACTGTGGGAAATCAGAAAACTTGAACAGCAAATTCATTGCTTTTGAAGGCATATGGACTAGAAGAGGGGAAAGATGTCTCCATCTGTGGTTAGTACAACAGTCACATACAGTCACATGGGGCTATATAGTAATCAGGCTAAGGAATTTACCGCTGCCTCCCTCCCATACCTTCCCCAAGGCAGATGGTGCAGGAGGCTGACAGCAAAGACCGTTATCAAACTGAAGCAGCTTTCCAGGAGCTCCTGTGCTTAAAGCCCTTTATCTGGAGGTGAGGGTCTTGGTTATGGAGAGATAAAACAGCTGCCCCTTTGTCCCTCCCCTAGGACCTGAAATGGGAAGAGCTTCTCATCAGCTCCCCCCATCTCCCTGATAGTCTTGAAAAGGCTTCCAGGAAAAAAAAATAAATTCAAACAACCCTCAGCAATCCAGCCTCCTCCTGTATTGGTTTTAAAAGTGTTTAAGGACCCAATATGCAATGCGAAATATCCCCAGGGAGGGGTGGGGAGAAACATAAAAAAGGTCATGACCTTGCCATAAAAGCAGTGGGAATTCACCCACACAAGGGGTGCACTGGGGCTTGAAATTAACACAGGCAAACACAATGCACACACTCCTCCATGACCTGCCAGCCAGGCGATCAGCTAGTCTGGTCCTGCTGCCTGGTGCTGCTTTTCTTTGTTCCGTCAAAGCTGGGGGATCCTCATGCCTGGCCCTTCAATCAGACCTTACAGGAGGGGAATATGTAACACATGCCTGGCTTTGGGGGAAGGGTCAATCTGCTTCTGTGCCTTGTTGTCTGTACTAAAGCACCCCATTCACAGCTGTTTGTGTTACATCATCCTTCCTGTCCCAGTACTTACTGGGCCCTCATCAACATGGTATCTGATCTAGCAATGTTGGATATTGACTAATTCAATAATCGTGTAACTGCATCAAAACTTATCAGTTACATACGTATTCAAGTCTCTGGGGGTGGGGCCAGCAGACAGTGCGCTCCCAGCTCCACTCCAGAGAAACCCCTGACACCTCAGTGCAGGGTGGCAAGTGGGAGCCAGTCTGCAAGAGGAGCCGGTTTAAAAACCAGGTTTCCACTCAGACTGTCTCCCACCCGCCATAATGTGCTGTTGCCTCTGATGCAGAGGCAACAGCGCAGGGTGGTAGTAGCCCTGGTCCACGGGGTACCTGAGCTCCCAGGAGCCGGAGGCTGTGCTGGAATCCCACGTATCAGCCTCTGTCAGCAGCAAATGCAGGCCTGCTGCCCTTCCCCTCCACGCTGCTACCTCTGATAGAGGCAGCAGCGCAGGGGGCCCATATTGGCTTCTGACCTTGCCCCTCCCCACCATTGCTGCCTCTGATAGAGAGGCAGCAGCACAAGGGGGGCAAGCAGTTCCATGGGGGCCGATATGCACAAGTAGCCATCTTGAAAGCCGGCTTCTCGTGCGTACCAGCTCCTGCCTGCCCCCTGACTCTCTGCACTGCTGCCTCTGTAGCAGACACAGAGGCAGCAAGGGAAGAGGGAATGCGTGTAGTCGATAGGATTAACCAAAAAGCCCAGGCTTATCAGTTTATTGTGTAGTCAACTACACGATGACATCCCCAATCTGATCACTCCAAAATCATAGATGGAGTTCATCCTCAACACTCCTAGGGGGTACGAAAGCATTGTCCCCAATTTACAGATTGAGAAACTGAGGCACGGAGTGGACTAAGTGACTCATCTATGGAAGCCGTGGCAGAGTCAGGAAATGATGCTCTCCCAAATTCTAGTCCTATGCTGTTACCATTCTTTTATCCTTCTCCCAAAACTATTTGTTTCATCTACTTAGTCTGTTTTGCCTCTCAGACCAAGCTCTCTGGGGCAGGGACCGTAAATGTTCTATGTTCATACAGCATAATGGGAACCTGACCTGGTCAAGACCCAGAAACTGGTGCATGGTAAGTAACAGCTGCAGACTGCTTTGTTCCAGGGACAGCTTCTCCTCCCCTCTTTGTAGAGTTCAGCCTCCACTGATACCAGTTGTGCACACAGAGACCTCTCTAGTCGCGGTGGTTGTCTGTACGGAGCTCCTGTAAGCTGCTCATACTGCCTCTTAAAACAACAGACACAAAGTGAGTGAGGTAATATCTTTTACAGGACCAACTTCCATTGGTGACAGATGAGCTTCCGAGGTACACAGCTCTTCTTCAGGTCTGGGCTATCATAATAATACCCTTTCTAAAGCAAAATTACTTCTCATCAGCTGTCATTTCAGTATCTAAGCACCCGTGAGGCCCACTCTCAAATTACCAGAATTCACAAACTCATGAGCACCTCAACTAATGGCAAGATCCTCAATGGTGTGATCACCTCCACTAGAAGTGGAGTTAGTCCCATTCACCAAGGTATTTAAAAATGGCCTCTAACAGAGCCTATGCTATCAGGAGCAAACCTCAGAGTCTCAAGGCACTGAACATACCTTCTAACTCCAAGCTAAGAAAGCAAGGAGTTAGTACAGTTCTCTGTTCTGGGGCAGTACAGCTGCTGAAAGCTCAAAATCAGAAGCTAAAACAGAAGTTTTATAGATCCTCACAAAAAAGCCATAAATATTCACCAGTTTCAAAGTTCACCCACTGGCTGGGCTTCATAGACACAAAGCTGAGACCAGCAACAAGACTAGCAAAATTGCTACTTCGTTCAGCCCTTGGCATGAATGCCATCTTCTAGCAATGCGTGTGTTTCAGGAGCAGGAGAAAAGGCCTTCAGCCTGACACTTCCTGCCTTTTTAAGCCTGGCTTTAATCTCATCTGCCTAATTTTCCTGAAACTCCTCCCTCAAAGGAACCTGCACGTCTTAAGAATGCACTGATACCAATGCTGCTACTAAAGCAAATGAAGCATAAAAATTATTGACACCAAGCAAGATGCACATTTTCTTGGTCCACAAGACTTTTGTATTAAGGGAGAAGAAGGGGAAAGTATAAGCAAAAAATTTCTCTTTGAATCTCTTCACTGGCTTCCCCTTTTCTAACCTTTCAAATACTAGCACACTGACCAGGCATTGCTTGGGTCATTAGAGAGGGATGCAGGAGTCAGGGCAGGAGTTGGGAGACCCACGACAGAGATGTGGGGGGTGCAGGACATCAGAGTAGGAGGTCAGGTGCATGGAGCGGGGGGGGCGCTCAGGGCAGGGGTGGGAAGCTCAGGACAGGAAGTTGAGGTGGTGACTCCCTGAGGCTGGCTAGGGGGCTTGCCAGCACTGACTATGACAGTGGGAGCTGTGTTACCCGGCCAGGGGAGCTCCCTGGGACTAGCAACAGGGGCCACGCTGCCCACCCAGCACCTTACAGGTAGCCAGCAATGTTCAGAGCCCCACCCCAGCCAGCCACTCTCTTACCAGTGTGCCCATTCCCCTGTGGTAATTCAATAGCGTAACTGTGCATGCAAGCAGACCACCCTCCCCTTTGCATTTTATGAGAATCACATTTCAGGCACATCCCATTGTCTGACACAACCAATCCCTGACCTTGCTTTATGTTATGGTAAGAGGAAGCTGCATAACAAATTGAGCAGCCCTTGCTCTTACCCTTTAGAAGAGTTCTTGAACAGACTCACAGAGGCTACGTCTACACGACGAGTTCTCGGCAAAAAATATGCTAATGAGGGACTCATTTGCATGAGTCATGATCTCATTTGCATATTTTCTGCAGATTCGGTTTTTTGCTAGAGTTGTTGCGCAACAACAGATAACGTGGACATTTCCTTTTTGCGCAAAAACCTCTTCTCATAAGATCCTTATGCCCCAGAAAAGGAAGTTTACCGATCTTGCGAGAAAAGGGTTTTTGCGCAAAAAGGAAACGTCCACACCACTTGCTTTTGCGCAAAAATCCTAGCGAAAAAACAGATCAGCAGAAAATATGCAAATGAGATCGTGACTCATGCAAATGAGTCAATTAGCATATTTTTGCCAAGAAAACTCGTAGTGTAGACATATCCAGACAGATAAGCTTAAAATTATATAGGATATTTAACCTCTTTACGTTTTTTCCCCCCTCCAGGTGGCCCTGCAAAGAACTGCTGTAATCATTAAACACTAATCATTGCATGGCTTTTGCCAGGTACTCTCAGAAAGTAGCAGATTAGTTATTGTCATTCTCAAATCTCACTTAACGACCAGAAAATTAATTCTCAGACGCATGTTACGGTCAATGGTGATCCTCAAAAGCATGAGGCCACTGATTTGAAATTGAGTCTTCTATTTTCATTCAAGGAAGACAAGAAATGAAAGTGAGGGAGGGTAATCATGTATTCTATTGTGAATTCAATCAGACATTCTAATAAAACAAGAAATCTTGAAAAGACTATTTGCAAAAATGAAGTTTCAGAAGGGTGTTTTATAACATGTTTTTAATCTAAATTTTTATTGAATAATGTCAATAGCCATTCTGATAGCATTTTGAATATTTGCAATAAAATAATTGTAAAGAGAAATCTTTTTATGAAAAACAAAATTTTCAATTTTAAAAAAGGAATTTTTCAACTAAAATGCTTTGAAAAATTTTGAATTTCGAATTCCAGGCACATCCCATTGTTCTGGCACAACGAAACTCTGACCTCCCTTTATGTTATGATAAAAAGAAGCTGTATGCCAAATTTAGTGGTCCCAGCTCTTACCATTTAAGAGTTCTTGAACAAACGGACAGATGAACATTTCTAAAATGTATAGTAAGAAGATTCTACTCTCATTTTTCTTAACCCATCTGCACTCTTTTCTGAAATCTGGTCCTCTCGTGGATTTATAACTCCATGCCAGAATGGGCAAAATATGGACAGTTATGATACTCTGGGCCATGAATGTCCTGCAGCCCAGCAAGACCCTTAGGCAGGCTCCCTGTCTACCTTGCCCTAAATGTTACTCAAGTGGCTGGCTGCTGGGGCCAGTATGTGCATCTCTGCGTGACATGTCCCTTTTGGGGGTCTCCATTCACTGCCTCTGCCTTCATGCCTGCTGGTCCAGCCAGCACAAAGAGATCCCACCCCAAGGGGTGTATGGCACATACCCACAACAATAGCCCCAGCAACCAATCACTATGAACAGCATGTGGAATGAGGGGCACAGCAGGCAGGGAGCCTGTTTGGGGGTCCCACTGGACTGCTGGCTGGGAGCTGCCTACAGTAAGTACCTACCAGTCAGAGCCTGTACCTGGCACCTCACCCCATCCTGCACCACAACTCTCTGCCCCAGGTCACAACCCAAACCCTCTGCACCACTTTTTGCACCCCTGCACCTGGTCACAGCTCCCTGCCAGACCCTGTACCAGCTCTTACATCCCAATCTCATGCCCCAGCTAACAATCTTCTCCTTCACCCAAACTCCTCTGTAATCCAATTCCTACCCAGAACTCCTTCATGTACCCAACTACCATCTCAAACTAGGCACTCCCTCCATTTATTTCATAGAAAAGGGTAGCCCCTTGACCACTTACCATATTCTTGAAATGGCCCCCAATCAAAAATTATCAATCCCCTCTGCTCTGTGTTCTTTGGGGATCCTCCTCATCCATCCTTCAATTCCCCCATGGGTTCTTTAGGGCTCTATCTTTGGCCCTCTTCTCCTCTCCTCTACATCTCATCTCTGGGTAATCTTGCTGGCAAAAACAAATTCGATCAGCTCCATGCTGACAACTCACAGATAATACCTCTTCACTCCAGACCTGTCTCCTTCTGTCCAGACTCAAAACTCAGCCTGTTTCTGACAAGTCTTTACACACCAGCTCAAACTAACCATGGCTTAGCCCATGCTCCTAATTTTGATCTACAAGCCCTCCCTGCTATCTCCTCTCTCAATGACTGGACACCACCATCCAGACCTGCAACTGGAGCATCATCTTCAACTCAGATCTCCCTCTCCAGGTCCGCACAGCCAGACTGCATGTAAATTTGCAGATTCTTTTAATATGGCCAAAATATGGCCCCACTTATCCGTGCACTAGGGATGTGAATGGTTAACCAGTAAGCTCCACCCTTAATGAGTGATGCTTACTGGTTACTGTTAACTGACAGGGGCTGAAGCAGTCCTCAGCCTGCTGCAGACATGGGGCTGCTCCATCCCTGCGGCACCATGGGAAAGAAGCATATCAGCCTGGCCGGAGTTGCCCCCATTTGCGGTGGGAGATATGCTCCAGCCCAGCAGTGGCACACGAAGTTTAACAAGTTAACTAATTAACTGGGATTTTACATCCCTACCATGCACACGCTACAAAATTACCATCTTGTGCTTCAATTCCTAGAATTTCATTCTCTGGCCTTGACAAATCCCTGCTCGTATCCATTCAGTATGAGGTTAAGATCATTTTCCTAGCCCATCACTTTGACATGTCACCCCCTTTTGCATCCTTCTTCTGGCTCCTCCTTTTGTCGCACATCAAATATAAACCAATTGTATTGACAGTCAAGGTCCTTCATGGCCCCTCATTTGCTGCCAAATTGATGACATTTACTGCTGAATTTTAAATTCCCACTTTTAAATTTTCAAACCCCTCCATGCTTTCTCCCATGCTATTCCAAATGCTTGGGAGGCACTGTCCATGAATATCCTCCCACCTTCCTCATTACAGTAATTCCTCATTTAACACTATCGATATGTTTCAGAATATGATCGTGTTAAGTGAAAACGTGTTATGCGGGGTCAATTTTCCCATTGAAAATAATGGAAAAGGTGGGGGTTGCGTTTCAAGCAGTGGTGTCTGTTGGGACCGTGACATAAGGTTGGGGGAGAAAGGGGACTGCATTACAGCAGGGAGAGGAGTGTTTGGCTCTGGGGAAAGGAAGGGTAGGAGTGGGTAGGGGCATTGGGTTGGGAGTATGCCCCTGTGACAGGTGTGCCGGGACCCGCACTGCGTCCGGTGACCAGGAGTCAGCGGGGAACAGCGCGGCAAGCAGCAAACCCTCTGCCGCTTTGCAGGGAGGCGGGGGAAGCCCCCGCAGCCACTGGCAATGGGCTGGCTGGGGAAATTGTGTTATTCCGGGGACGGTCATGTAATTCAAAAAACGTTCCCTAAAAAATAAAATCATGCTATCGCGAAAACATGTTAAGCGGGCACGTGTTAAATGAGGAATTACTGTACTCTCCTCCAGATCCCTCTGCTGGCAGGATGCCTACACAACAGACTTTTACCTCTCATGTTGGTCAATACTGCCTCATTGTTCACTTTTACTCCCATGTCCATTGATACAACAAGACTAGAAACTGACAGCTAAACTTCTAGTGGCAAGAACTATGTTTCTGTTCAGCACCTACAACAATGTGGTCTTGGTCTATGACAAAGGCCCATTGGTGCTACAGTAATATAAATAATGCTTGCGTCTGAACCACAGACATTCTTCCACTCTGCTCTATTCATCCCTGACCTTAAACACTCTGCTGGTGCACCAAAGCTTACTCCCATTCCCAACATCAACACTGGTGTCCAAAAACCCAAAAGGAGAGAATGGCAGCAGCAAGCAAATGCACTGCTTAGCTCTAGAAACTACTGGTTTTCCAGGTCAGAAGTCAAGCGCCCTGCAGAATGATGGGAAGAGAAACTCTGCTCATCTCTGGACACACAAGCCACAAAAACCTCTTCAAGAGGAGACTTCCAGTAAGATGGAGGTTCTCATCCATGCAGGACAAGAACAGCGTGGCCACTGCTACACGGGAGGAGCAGAGTGACACACACTACAGCAAATTCTCCCACAAGTGAAAAGTCTTACCACTTCCCAGCCTTGCTTCTCCTTTCTCCTCTGGAATCTCAGGCGGTTTCTTCTCGGGGGGTGGGCAGGAGAAGACACCCATGGGAGCCCACTCGAGATATAGAGGGACGTTCTGAAACTACAAGGGTGACAGATACAAGTGATTTCTACAAGGCAGGGGAGAAGTGAATTTGGGGATGCAAGTTCAAATCTCAACTCTACGTTCTGATAGAATCATAGAACACTAGAACTGGAAGGGATGTCGAGAGGTCATCAGGTTCAGTCCCCTGCCCTCATGGCAGGACCAAGCACACTCATAGGACATATTACAAGACCGGGGACAGTCTGGAAGTTAAAAGGCACAGTTGCATACTCTCCCTGCAGGGTGTGCTTTCACTGGGGGATTAGTGGTGTTCTCTAGAGCTGAGTTTGAACATTATCAAAGAACCAGGAAATAAGGAGATTTTTATATCTACAATTTAAGCTGTGAATTGCTAACAGCAGCAACTTTTGCTTGCATAGTGAGGGCTTTTATTCTCCTTAAGGTGCCTTGAGCTTCTCCTCTCTTCTAGAAATTGCTTAATACAGGGGCTGAACAAAACAAGAACTTGTATCCATTTCTAATGATTACATCTGAGACTAACATATTGACACCTGATAAAATTATTCCTACCGGGCTTCTCAAAGTGCCGACACCAGAACAGAGAAGAAGATTGGATTTGCACTAGTCTGGATTGCCTACCCAGTATGAATGCCACATGAAATGACACACAGTGCTGTCACCATGATTACCTTGGAGTAGGCCAGCTTGGTGAAGGCTCGCTTGGCCTCTGTAGGCTCCAAGAATTCCACAATGGCTGTGATCCCTCCTTCCGGGAGTAGAACCCGCCCCAGGCTGCCATATGGACCAAAGACTTCCTCCAGTTCCATCACTTTAGTGCCAGCAGGGAGGTTCTTCACTAGGATCACAGTTTTACTCCGCTCTGCAGCAGCCTGACAAGGTGGGGGGGCAGGGAGAAGACACCACACCAATATAGAGAGGAATTCTTACCAAAGGTCTGAGACTTTGGGTATTAAATGCTACTCTGCTCCAATTCATATACCTTAAAAACACACTGCAAACCCATAGAGAACTGTGTAAAATGCTCCTGCTGCCTTTTGAAATGCAGGTCCAACAGACTCAAACACCAATCACTCAAAGGGCCAGGGCCGGGTAGATCTACTACACATTTAGAATTCCATCCTACAGTCTCAGCAACTGATTTCAATGAGTGCTGAGGGGATCTGGATCAAGCCCTCATCTTTAGAGAGACTCGGGTGGAGAGAAGATAGCACATAACCCTAACGTGACTTAAACTTTTACACATGGCACATTAATGGCTAGAAAAAGAAGGATAACTCTTAATAAGCTTTGTTTGTTCAGGTGGTCCTGCACTAGTCCTCAGCTAGCAAACCCTATATCCAGAGCCGTGCTGATGAGGTCTATGCTCAAGGATGTTTAATACGCAAAGAGGGCCATGCAGATTATCTAGCCTAGCACCAATTTCAGACATGGCTGTTTTTACTCCACTCAAAACTGGACCAAAAAGTTAAATACAAATCAGCATTTGTGGAACAGAAAACCAGAAAAAAATGCATTAGAGACTTTGTATTTTTATATTCAAGCATCTCAGTCTTCTAAATAGTAGCCTGAAGCTTCTGAAGGAGCTGTGGAGCCTCCTACGGGAAAACAAAAGTAGACTGAAAATCACTGAAAGATTTCTAGAGACAAGAGGCTACGAAGAGAGAGGTGAAAAGTGTTGCCTTCCCTAAAAGTAGGAGAAAAAACATCCCAAACCCCAATGCCACTGACACCAAGGTGAGATTTTCGTTTGCATCCAGACATGGCAGTTTAAAGATTAAGCATCAGGAAATAATGGTATGTGTGACAGAAGTGAAAGCAGCCTCAAGTTTCATGCGTACTGCTACCATGTGATCAAGAGAGATGAAAAGCAAAATTTCCCAAACCTCTTAGCTCCCAGGTTACCCGTTAATCTGGCAGCAAACTGATAATTTATACAACAGCCTCTTGGCTGTTGACCATCCAAGTTTTTATAGAGGAGTGTCCCACTCCTAAATAAAAAGCACCCTTCACCATTCCGGCAAAACTCTTTCCTGAACACTATACCCCCTCACATTCGCAGTGAATACAATAAGGTGAGAAGGAATAAAGCCCTCTGCTGCTGCAGCTGTAGGTGTATGCTGAGCAGGGCTACTGAAGTGATTCACCTGACTGAAGGAATCCAGACTGACTCCATTGTCGATCAGGAACTGGCGGACGTCCTGGACTAGCTGGGTTTCTCCCAGTGCTACCCTCACAGCGACGCTGTCTTTGCCTTCCTGCAAATGAGAGCAACACTGGTTAAATCCACACACTGACAAGATCTGGAGCACGGACTATGCTGGTAACAACAGGCCTAAACCGGAGAGATTCTGAGCACCTGCAACACCCTCACTCCTCAGACTCTGGCCTACTGGGAGCTTACAGACAGAAGGTGAAATGTCAGCTCTGTTGGAGCCAGGTTAACCTGTAGGCCATAAACATTTAGGTCCAAATTCCATGCTGTTATGCAACTCCCATGGGAATTCCACCCTCAGTTCAAGGGTATGATTCAATCCTCAGCTAGTCAAAATAAAAGTGCTACATGAGACAGTGAAATGTGAAAGTTAAATGCAAGGTAGTTTCAGGACCACAGCTATTTCAACTGGCATCTGTTTGGCCTCTTCTGTGTAGATATGAGCATACAACTGCAGTAATTGTGAAGCAAATTAGGCACATACTATATAATCAGTATTATTAATGACCAGATGTAGGAGCATTTTTTCCACCCAAAAGGAAAAACAAACAAATCACACGACAAAAAGTGATGATAACAAAGAACAAGTCATCATCCTTTCATTTTCCGATGCCTTCGGAGCACTGGAAATAGCTTTGAATGGTTTGAAGAACAAGTGCTGCAGTACACCATACTGCAACTTATGTCCTGTATGAACTGTAGCTTTGAGATCTTCAATTTTATGAACTCATCAACCCTCAATCAGTTCATCAAATAGAAATTCTACTATTCTTGGGCACTTTGAAACCTAATGAGACCAAAGAGCAGAGTTAACACCCAATTAGTGATGTGAGCAGGCTGCACCTTCAAATCTGCGTGCCATTCTGCCTAAAGCAACATTAATCCAAACACATCCAACAGACTCTCCTCACACAAGAGCTCAGAGCTATGCATGTATTAAATAAAGAAGTCAGATTCTGCAAAATGCAAGACATGTGGCTTAGATAAGGTACATACAGAGGAGCCGACCCAGACCAGCCACTAGTGCTTGGTACCACAGCTCCATAGTAATGAGATGGAGAAGTCACAGGCATGTGACTTCAGTGGGCTATAATGTGCATCTTCCAAGGTGAAAGGCTAGTCCATGTGAATACTGAGCTCCACTTGTGCAGAAAGAGCCAGGGATAATTCTTTGTGAAATGTACTTGCTCTTTTTAAAATTTGAGACACCCACTACAAGAGTCAAACTCCTCTCCAACATGTTCCCATTTAGCCAAGAGTGGATAGAAACTACACACCATGGGTTTGAGAGAAAGGACTCATGCTTCCAAAAGCTGAGACAGATCCACCTAGCCCAAGTTTGCCTGTTACCCCCTGTTCACTACTGGGAAATACCTAGTGTGCTGCTACAGCTTTCCACTTAACACTCTTAGTGGGATTTTCAATAGCACTCAGCTTCCCTAGAACCCCAGTGATAAAACTCCCATTGAGTTCAATGGGAGCAGGGTTAGGCCAATATTGAAAATTCTGAAACTGGGACTCAAGAGAACAGTACGGAACATCAGGAACTGCTAAGTAACAAGAACCACCCTGGACAGCCCATGTGCCTGTATATGCCTTGCATTTCACTTTGTACTCTGTAAGCCCCCATTAAGATGAACTTCCAGATACCGCCCATATTTAACAGTGGGCAGCAGCACTTGGGTTCACACTGTGATGGGTCTATGCAGCCAGAAAGGCTAAGAGTCTAGATAAATATCGAGATGCAGCAAGAGCCATTTCATGGATATGTGTTTTAAGGAAAACACAGTGCATGGTACCAAGAGCTAAACCCCTTGGAAGACAGACACCCAAAGCACCAGGCTTTAAACTGCAGGCTACATGCTTCCATCCATGGACTGAAATGATGATCCCCAGCTAGAATCCAACTCACGTGATCAAGCACTTGGCTCTTGGTGGCATTGTACTTCTGTGCAATTGCATCTGCCACAGCGTTTGTCCCCATGAAGAGTGCATTCCAGTTGTGTGAGCTAGAGGGGAAGAAAGAGAAGATAAGCCTGAATTGTAGAACATTCACATCTTCCAATTGACATGTGCCTCAGCGTGACACAGAAAAGACACACAAAGTGGGCCACCAAGATAACAAACTGAATGGGAGGTGGCATATGGCTAAAACATGCAAGAGTGGGGGGGTGGGGGGGAGGGAGTAAGCTGGTTGTAAATAGGGATGTTAACAAACATGGGGTTTTTGTAAACGTGTAACTGCTCAATTTTTTAGCAGTTACACATTACAGGTGGGAGCCGGTGCTGATGGGGAGCCCCTCTGAGCACTGTGTCCTGCCTATGCCACCTCTACTGCTGTCAGCAGCTCCCACCTGCTCCCCCTCGCATTGCTGCTTCTGAGGGAGGCAGCAGGAGAGATGGAGCTGCCTGCCTCCTAGGAGCCAGCTCCTGCTTGAACCCAGTACATGTGGGGAGCCGGCTTGAAAGCCAGTTTCCTGTGTGTACTGGCTCCTGCCTTCTCTCCCATCCTCTACAATGCTGAGCTTTTGTGGTAGGCAGCTGGGGAGAGGGGTAAGCAACTACACAGGCACCGTCTCCCATCTTCCTCCCACCTTGCCGCCTCTGATACAGAGGCATTTAGGGGAGGAGAGGTGGTGCAGGTAATCGTTAAGATTAACTGATGAGCCCAGGCTTATCAGTTAATTACGTAACCGGGTACAGGCTAACATCCCTAGTTGTAAGCAGTGTCACTTCAGTTACAGAGC
The DNA here is from genome assembly GCA_032595735.1 of Pelochelys cantorii. NCBI lineage: Eukaryota > Metazoa > Chordata > Testudines > Trionychidae > Pelochelys > Pelochelys cantorii. The sequence goes on along the minus strand of CM064342.1, from coordinate 10,595,577 downwards.
TATGGCTGGGCTCTGTTCAACCTGCCACTGCTAGGGTTAGGAGACTGGATTAGAAGGACTGATCTGGTACAGCAACTCAGATAAGTCAAAAAAGAATCCACTTGCTCTAGACAAGCGAAGAACGCAAGGATACTAGAGCCAAGGAAAGGGCAACGTAACAGTAATTCCTTTTAATACACCCTTTGGAGGAGCCACACACATTTCAATTCTAGTTCTAAAGGGGAATTCTGCAGTTAGTGGCATACTCAAACAAAAGGATACAGCTGAGCGACACTGCTCCCTCTGTACCTGGCACTGTTTGCTTTGTCTTTGGACTCTTTCTGCTTTTTGTAGGAAGAGGATCCTGCAGCATCTAGGTTCTCCCTTTCTTCCTTCTTTATGGTGGAGGGTAACACATGCAGCATCCTACCCTAGGAGACAGACACATAAGACATAGCGCCACGGGATCCACATTCATAGTCTTGCTGCATCAAGGTAAGATGAGCTACAGAGTGTCAGTGCATTGCTATTATGCAACCTTCCCAACCAGAGTGCAAGGCCCTCCCCTTCCTTCTCTGCTGCTAAAGACTGGCACCAATGCAATCTCCAGAGCAGCCCAATGCAGAGTTTGAAAGACCAATGAATGCCAAATTCATCCCCTCTGGTAATAGCATATGACTTCTGCATGGCACTGAATTAGCAGAAGCCTGGGGTTTTCTGAACCCACTAACCCATGTAAACTGGAACTGCTCCACTGCTGTAGAGGCCTTCTCCTCTTCAGAGCACTCTATTCCTCAATGCACAGAGGACATAAGGCATCCCATTTAGCAGTACACAGTGGCATCACCGTAAGCATTTGACCTTCTGGCATATGAAGGGGTGTACCAACTCCACACTGGCCAGGGAGGGGCTAACCAGGCCTGCTCGGCTGAGAAGGCCCCTTCGCTGCAGCCCTGCTGGGCATGCTTCAACTGCAGGGACAGTATAAAGGCCGGAGGAGCAGCTCAGTCGGGGCTGACCACAGGAGGGGAAGGAGCTCCTGCCAAAGCACAGGAGCAACCGCCCCCATCACCGCTGCCAACACAGGTGGGGACTACGCGGGCCAGAGGACAGGGGTAGGAAGCAGCCCAGGGTGGGGAGCAGAAGGCATCCCGGCGGATTCAGCGTGCTTCGGGGAGAATTCCCCACCGAGCCTGGGGTGGGAACCACCTACCGCTGACAGGGCCCTGGGCTGGGGCCTGGTGAAGAGGGAGGGCTCGAGCCTCCCTACCCCCACCTCCCTTGCTCCCCCCAGAGGGGGAAGCCAATCTAGCAGGCTATAGATTCAAACCCCGGGCCATATTTACTCCGCAGACGGGGGGGCACCACAGACTTGGCCACTGGGCTGCACTACCCCGCAGATGGGGGGGCACTAGAGTCTTGGCCACTGGACCGCACTACCCCACTGACTGGGATGTAGTGGACTAGAGCCCGAGCCATAATGCCCAGCCTACAGGGGCTTTCACCAGGGCTAGACTATGGGGTGAGCCACCATGCTTCAGTTCCCCAGCGTGGGGACAGGCTACCCACGCCGTGATATGGCAATAATCCTTCTGACCAAACATCCACCCAGATTTCCAAGCAGACCATGCAGGTTAGTTTGTTACTGTACCTGGAATACCTGCCCATCCACTCCTGCAAAGGCCTTCACTGCATGCTCAGGGATCATATAGGTGATAAAGGCAAATCCCTTGGGTTTCTTGGTCAGACTGTCAACGGGCAAGTGGATCTCGGACAGGGGGCCTGCAAAAGAAAAATGATTTCAATAAGACATGCCCCCTTTTCAGACAATGCGGAGCAGGACTGTGTGACAGTGTCTTTTGTAGGAACCCAGCTGATGGAACGAAACCATGAAAGTTGCTGAACTTAGCACCTGCAAGGAAGTGCACATTTAGACAATCTGGGACTACTCAAGGGTTGACTGCATGGAAAATGGAAACTTATTTGTGGGTTGGTACAGACCAGTAGTAATACACACTTTCCCCACACCCCTACTAGCAATGTGCCTCAACTCCCCGGGCATCCAGACATGAGCAATATCGCTTCTTGATGCACTGCAAAGACTAGACAAATTATAGGTCAGTCAGAACTATCTGGGGCCAGAAGGGGATGCAGCTCACCACCCAATCTTCTCTGTCCCAGCAGCACACACTGGGACTCCACAACTCCCCTACCTCACCCTGCACTAAGAGGAGATGTCCTGGAAGTGAAAGGGAATTCAGCCTACATGGTCTCTTCTGCAGCTGGCCTCCCTACAGACCAACAACCAAAGGATCAAATCATGACCATGAGTTTTGAAACAGATTCCATCTGTAAAGATTTAGTTTTAAAATGGTGTTCATCCCTGTGGTATCTTGGCAACTGCAGGCTGAGTGCCAACAGCCTTGTGAAGTTCATGGAGTCTCCTAGTCCTTCAACTTCCTTGCTATCCAAGTGAGCATTTAGAGCCTGGCAAGATGATCAACCACAGATTGTCAGGGAGAAGTAAGAAGCTGAGTGGAGCTCCATTCCCTACCATATTTGGAAAATATTTGCTCCAAGTCCTCCTCCGTGCTAGTGTAGGGAAGATTCCGTACAAAGAGTCTCCCCGACTCAGACAGGTCCTCTTCTTCCTCATCATCCTTCTTCCTCCTTTGCCAGGGCTGGTCTTCGCCCTTTCGGGTGAGTTTCATCTTCAGCATACTCTCCTCTCGGAAAACTTCAATGTAGCGCCCACCTGCCACACACAACACAGAAGGGAACCTTACATTTCAGGCACATCCAAAGGCCTCAGCCAGCCAAGATAATTAAAATATATGGTCCTCTCTAAAGATGGTTGGCCAAATTTATTGCTGGTGTAAGCTGGAAAAACTCTGCTGACTTCCCATGGAAGCCCTCTAGCCCATCCCATCTCTGTGAAAACAATGTTAATGGTTGGGGGGGGGGGGGGGGGGGGGGAGAAAAACATGGTGCTCACTGAAATAAGAGCAACACAAGTAGCTAGACACCTCCCAATCTTTGCCACACACAATCAGGGCAGTGCATGCCTGTTCTCACAATCCCTCTATTCCTGCCAGAGCAAAAAATCAAGAGATGGACCAGAATCCTCTTGAAATTTGAGAAGCAAACAGGATCCACAGCAGAAAATCCCTATACTCACAGACCTTTCAGAGTCAGTGACAAGGGCCTACAGGCTGCCCTTACCCATGTATTCCTTGTTTCGTTTCAAGGCTTTCTGTACTTCTTCCTCACTGCTGAAGTCAACAAAGACATAGCCTGGAAAGAAATCAGGTTCAACTGAGCACATCATGGTCTATGTGGATGTGTGCACACTCACACACACTAACTAGACAGTTAAGCAACAAGTTAAAGATTTTTTTTTTCCTGTATTAGATCTCCATAATATATGTTTATCTACCACCAAATTTATTCTGGACTAAACTATATCAGATTTGAGATAGGAATAGATCTTTCACTGAAGAGAAAATATTTTTTCTAAGACTTCTGTTCGTACTTGCATGTGCACATAAATAGTCTAAAACTGATCTGGCAGCTAGACCCCCATGAACTGTGCACATTTTTACATGCTTCAAACTTAAAGGAATAGAAGATGCACTCCCCCCCAAAAAATTATGAAAACAAAACAATGTACAGTGGAAATAAACTGCCTGCCCTGTGCACCATTTTTATGGTGTGGCTCCTCAAAGTCCATTCTAAGGTACAGAGATTGGAGTAAGTCAAGGGAACTGGATGTGTGAGAACTGGAGCATACTGTAGTGATTTGGAACCACAGGCTTAAGAGACAGCAAAGGTCAGCATGGAAATAGCATTCCTAATGTCATCTCTGCTGTGCAGCACCCACAATGCACAACCCCTCCACAGCTGGTACCTGTCTTATTCCCATGTATATTTCTTGCTATCCTGATTGCCACTGGCTTCAAGGGCAAGAGGAATTCTTGAACATTTTTCTGGAAATAGAAGAGAGTAAAACAGTTTCAGCAAGTTGGGCAGATTTCTGGGGTGTCCTCTGGTAAATTTTAGGAATGCTGACTAGACACTTTGGGACTCTCGACAGTATGAATGTTCTACTCTCAAAACTCAGTCATTAACCAGAAGATACCTAGTAGCGCCTGCACAGTACATGCTGGTGTAAGTTGCTGGCTACTGAATTGTAGATGTTGGCAATCCAAGGACCATCATTCTGTTCCTGTTGCAAATACCATTTAAGCCATAAATGAGGGAGTGGTAAGGCCGTGGTGGCAGAGCACTTACCTCAGTGACATTGAAAGGGGCCCCTCGCAACTTTACTGTGTACGGCGTGGTAGCTATACTGGAACTGACTTCATTCCTCAGCTGGACAGAAGGAAAAGTGAGATAACATTTCAAAACTCATCCTTGGCAAGAGGTTTAATCCAGAACAGTATCTGGAACAAGAGTCAACCTTGGCCAGCAGCACAGTGAGAGAGGTGGCATACAGGAGAGGTGGAGGCCTGATGCCACGGAGCTAGTCTTCCCCAGAAAGCAAGAGGATGTAGAAGACAGAGCAACAGATGATGCATTCCCACCCCTTGCATACAGAGTCAGAGACTCGGATAGGAGAGGGAGAGTACATTATCCATTCCAGGTGGAGTGAAGGGGTCAGTTAGGCACTGAGATTCTATGATAAGTACATACAGAATATGACAGACAGACAAGATAATGCTTCCCCTGGACAGCAATCAGGGAATCCTAGAAGCTTCCAGATGGGAGGGCAGAGATTCATAAAAATGGGTTACCCCTAGATCGCCAACCCAGTCATATCAGCTTCCGACAAGTAGATACAGTTAGTTAGCAGGTAGCTAGCAACTAGGTTTTTCAACACATGCCTTACCGAGAGCCTCAAGTTTTCAGCCCTCTGCAGGCCTAAACGATCCCACATATACACAGCATCTGCCCTAGTTTGGCCTGAGCCCTCAGTTAACTAAGGCAAAAACCTCACGGGATACGGTCAACAGGCTGAGTTTGCATGCATGTAACCAGTTCCCACATTCAAGGAAAATCACAGATGTCTCAGTTTTCACAAAGTAGAAGGTGATTCTAAGTGGTCAACCTGGGACACCTAAAATGACTCAATTTCAAAAGGCAACAAGTACCCACCCTCCGAACTGCAGGCTCTTCAAAATCTATAGTCGTTTTTCTAAATTTTGGCTAGCATGTCTAGTCAGTTACAGTACAACCTGTGTGAGACTAAAACACAGGATTAATCACCATTAAGGGTTGTAATCCTGTACAAATGCCCTTTAGAAGTGTAGTGCCCTGGGCTATCCTGAGACTAACAAGGAATAGTAGACAAGGGTAAGCGGTAAAAGCCAATTATATCCCCAAAAACTTCAGAGTAGCTAACCTAGCCTAATGAGCATATGAGGTGGTAAAAGTAAGGAAACTTACCATTATTTTTCCCCCAAAGGTCAAATTTAATCTGCTTTCACATTTCTCCATGCGCTGCCCTCAAACTTGACCACAAGAAGGGACTAATTTTTAGATAACATAGAAACCTGCCCCTTTGGAACAAAACACTAATGGGGAGACAGATAAAACCCCATCTATCTGACCCCATGATTGTGCTACCAAAGCACCTAATATTACTTCCAGGGTAGGTGACTATTAGCCCTATTGCACTGTGAAGAAACTGAGGCACGGACACACTAAGTGTCTAGCTCAAGTTCACTCAGGAAGCCTGTGGCAGAGAAGTTGACTGAAACCAAAATACAAACCATGCACTGTCTCATATCCAGGTTTGCCGAAAATCAGGCACAGGACCAAAACTTCACATCTGTGTCTGCTACAGCCTGAATAACTGCTACTACAGTGCTTGCCTTTATGAGATCACTCAAATGAATGGGAACCTGACTCCCTTCTCCCTGTGAAGTCCCATTCACACCTGTTTTCTGGCAGAACCCCACTTGCACAGGAAGCCTGTGGCAAGAGGACAACCAAACCCATGTGTCTCAAGTCTAATCACTGTGTCATCATTCCTCTCCCAAAACATACTACTCCATTTAGCACAGGTGCTAATGAGACTAATCGAGTGGGCTGGAAGTGTCCCATTCTTAGCTTTTATTGCCATTGACATGTTAAATATAGGGAAGACTGGTTTTATAATGGTCCACCCCATTAATGTCTTTGTTGAGCCCCACAGAAGCTGTGTCAAATTTACAATGAAGGTCAATTCTGCATTTTCTCTGTAGTTGGCTTGTAAGATTCCCTTGTAGAAGAATGGCTACTTTAAGTCATTCTTCTGCAAAGGAATTTCACAAGCCAACCACAGAAAGAGAATGCTGAATTGACCTTCATATGCAAGTCTGACAATTTCTCTGGGGCTTAACAAAGACATTAACTAGATGGCCTATTATAAAACCATAATAGAGATGTAGCCGTGTTAGTCTGGTCTAACTGAAACAAAAGACAGAACTATGCAGCACTTAAAAGACTAACAAGATGGTTTATTAGGTGATGAGCTTTCGTGGGCCAGACCCACTTCCTCAGATCAAATTGTGGAAGAAAATTGGCATGACCATATATACCAAAGGGATACAATCAAAAAAGTGAACACATATAAAAAGGACAAATCAAATTTCAGAACAGAGGGGGATGAGGGGGGGAGGTTAATGTCTGTGAGCTAATGATATTAGAGGTGATGCAGGAAAACACCTGCATCCTGCTTCAAAGACATTTAAACACAAGACTTCAAAGAGAAACCTCTGAACTGTCATTCATGCTTAAATTTGACACTTTACGACTGGGCCTCAACAAAGATGCTAATTATCTTACCCATTACAAAGATAGCTTCCCCAATTATCACCTCTAATATCATTAGCTCACAAACATTAACCTCCCCTCCTCATCCCCCCTCTGTTCTGAAATTTGATTTGTCCTTTTTATATGTGTTCATTTTTTTTTAATTGTATCCCTTTGATATATATGGTCATGCCAATTTTCTTCCACAATTTGATCTGAGGAAGTGGGTCTGGCCCACGAAAGCTCATCATCTAATAAGCCATCTTATTAGTCTTTAAAGTGCTGCATAATCCTGTCTTTTATTATATAACCAGTCTTCCTTACATTGAACACAACACTAACATCAAAAGTTAAGTATGGGACACTTCCAGCCCACTTAATTAGCCTCCTTAGTACCTGCACTACTATTGACAGGTACATTTTTTTCCTCAGGAAAGCTCATGATACCATCTATACGTTTTGTTAGTCTATAAAGTGCTGCCAGACTATTTGTTGTTTAAGGTTTTCTTCTTTTTCTGTTATAAATCTGATAGTCACCCTTTTTTCTCTACTCAAACTCATCTGAAGAAGTGGGTTTTGCCCATGAAAGTTCATAAACAATATATATTTTTGTTAGCCTCTAAGGTGCCACTCGTTGTTTTTAAAGTTATAGACTAACCCGGCTACCCCCTAAGACTTTTTACTCCATTTAGGGCAGATACAGGGATAATTAATTGCAAAGCCTTTAGATTTGAAAACTACTCCCAACAGGAATGGAGATGGATCAACCCAAACTGCCAAGTTCAAATCAAGAGCCAAACTGCAGGAGAGAGCTGGCACCCATCTCTAATTGGATTACAAATCAGGCCCATCTCTAATTGGACTATACCTCCAATTCCTCTCCTTTTTTCTTCTTCTTCTCCAGCTCAGTCCCCTGCTCTTTGCTGAGTCCTTCCAACTTTGCCCCTGTTTCCAACTGAGCACTGATGGCTTTCATGCTGCTAGGTTCTCTCTCATCCTCGCTTCCCCCCTCACATTGTTCACTATCAGGCTGGTCCTCCTCACTCTCCTCCTCTGATGAGGAAGATGAGGAATTTTTCACCACTTTAGATTTCAGGTAATCCATATCGGAGAGCTCTTTCCTGGCAGCTGCCCTTTCTCTGGGGCTCTTCTTCACTGTTAGAGAGGAGAGAAGGCATTAGACATATGCATGCACACATACCCCCCTTTTCCCAGGAGGACAAACAGCCTAGAGCAGCACAAGCCGCAAGAGCTGCTGTGGGCTCTTTGCCCAGCTAGGCTCCTGCAAGAACCACCATCCTATATACACAGGCAGCACCAGAGGAGGCTCAGGTTCAAGATCCCAGAATCAATCCCCTTTCCTCCTCTTGGGTCAGGTGATCAAATCCAGCCATGGCTGGTAAGGATGAGAAGCAATTACTATCCAATGGGCTACTGGTCAGATGTCTGGTAAGAAAGATCCCATCAAAAGTCACCAGTGCTGTTGGCATTACACTGTCAGACAGGCCAAGGATTAAACAGGCGAGAGTCTGAACTCCTCTCTCTTACCACTGAGATTATTTGTACAAATCATTGGCAGAGGTAGCCTGAGAAAGAAGCTTGCTCGGTTCAAGTCCATGCTACAGAGATCAACAGAAAGCTAATGAAAAGTGCTAGATAAGAGCAGGGAACTATTATTCTTGTGCTCACTTGATATTTCAAACCTTAACTGCTTTTGAGTTTGCCAAGATTCAAAGAGAAATCTTTTAAAAATAGAAGGGACACAGACATTTGTAAAAATGTGCATAACAGCAATAGGAATAGCCAGACTCGTTTCACCAAAGGTCCCTCTAACCCAGGATGCTGTCTCCCAACAGTGGCCAAAGCCAGCTTCTTCAGAGGGAACAAAGAACTGGGAAATCCATCCTCTGTTAACAAGTTAGAGGCTTAGGGACACCCTGGGAATTGGACTGCTTGCCTGCGCATTCTGGCTAATAGCCCTTGATAGACCTCCATGAACTTTTTTTACTGTTTTTTAAAACACAGTTCTACTTTTGACCTTCACAACATCTCTGATAATGAGTTTCACAGGTTGACTGTGTGAAGCAGCATTTCCTTCTGTTTTGAACCCCCTGCATATTGAGTGATCCCTCGTTCTTCTGTTATGTGAAGAGGTAAATAACTCTCCCTTATTCAATTTCTCCACCCCATTTATGATTTTAGAGATCTCTATCATATCCCTCCTTAGCTGTCTCTCTTCTACAATGAACAGTCCCAGTATGATCTCGTCTAATCACTCAGTTTTGTGGGATCCCTCTGTAACTATTCCTCACCAGCTTTGCCCTCATCTATTTTGAGTAATTTTATATTATCTACAAACTTAGCCATCTCACTCTTTACCCGTTTTTCCAGATTATCTGTGAGCATGTTCAATAGCACTGGTCACAGTACAGATCCTTGGGGGACCCTGCAATTACCTCTCTCCACAGTGAAAACTGAACATTTACTCCAATCTTTCCTTTCCTGTCTTTTAACCAGTTTAAGGATCCATGAGAGAACCTTTCCTCTTATCCCATGTCTGTTTATTTTGCTGAAGAGACTTTGGTGCAGGATCTTGTCAAAGGTTTTCTGAAAGTTCAAGTATATTTTATCCATTTCATTACCTTGTCCGTGTGTGTGTTGACCTCTTAAATAACTCCAATAGATTTGTAAAGGGAAATCATGCCTCACTAAAACCACACTGGTTCTTCAACACAGCTGTGTGCCCCATCTGCATGCCTGATCAATTTTTTTTTATTATAGCTTCAACCAATTTGCCTGCTACTGTAGTTAGGTTTACCAAACTAAAGTTGTACAAACTAAAGTTGTACAGATTGCTTTTTTAAAAATAGGTGTTACATTAGCTATCCTTCAGTCCTCTGGTACAGAAACTAATTTAAGAAGTTATATATCAGAGTTAGTAGTTCCGAACCTTCATATCTGAGTTTTTTTAGAACCCCTGGGTGAATACCACCTAGTCCCAATAACTAATTACTGTTAATCAATTTGTTCCAAAACCTGTTCTACTGACATTCTACTTAAATGTCACCAAAAGTGAGCTCAGCTCAATTGTGTGATTTACAGGAGCACCTACAAGCTCCTATAACCAAAATTATAGCCATCTTGTCCTAAGTGCTGCACAATCCCTGACCCAAAGAACCTGCAATTTAAATAGACAACATGGACAACAGAAAGGGGAACTGAGGCACAAAGCAGGGAAGTGACTTGTCCGAGGACACCCTGAAGCTCAGTGGCAGAGCCAGAGATGGAAACTTATATTTCCCAATCCAGTGCCTTATCTAAACTGAAAACAGACTTTGGGTCTGAAACAAAGCAGGAAAAATTTCACTCCTTTAGAAAGACTTATGGAGGGTTAATTAAACGGCTGAGGACAGAATGGCTGCAGCATCCCAGGTAGACAGGGAATGGAAGAGACTCACTTGGGCAGATAAACCAGGAAGTCTGCAGTTCAGACTCCTTAGGCTCCCTGGAGAGGGACTAGGGGCCAAACATTGATAAAATATGCTGAAACCATAGCTACGGTGAAGTTTGCATCACCACTTTTGGGACATCTGGTGATATGGTGAACTATCACAATTCCCACCAACTTCAACAGGATCTGACAGCATGCAACATTTTCCTGGAGCTGTTCGGCACTCCACAGGATCAGGGCCCATCCCAGTTAAAGATGAACAGAACGAAGAGAAATTTACTTTTAGTGCTTGTTGTTTTTTGCTCCTCATGATGCTCTCCCCTGCCCTTCTCCTCTTCGCTGAGCTCCTCTGACTCATCTGAGTCAAAGTTCAGGTAATCATCCACTGGCTTTGATTTCCCTGTCTTGGGCTGTTCTGCCAATGTGTCATTAGCCCAAGTGGCCACCTGTGTCCGTTTTTGGTGAACTACCAAAAATTCTCTGAATGCCTCATCTCCTTCCAGCTGTTGGGAAAAAACAACACACATGAATAGTGAAGACAGACATGGGGGCAAGGAGCCATGTTTAGATCAGGAGCCCTGTGTAATTCCTGGCAACTAAGATCTCACGAGAGTCTGCTTTTCACCTGCCAGGGCTGATTTCCCTTCAGTGAAATGCAGACAGATATGCTCCATTCATTAATTTACAGTGTTACAGGATACATCAGAGCACCATGGTTAAACCACCTGTCTCACTTGAATCAACAACTCTGGAAGCAGCACTCCCTCTCAGACCAGACGCTCCCTGTAATGCTACTAATGAAACACTGAGTGTGGAGAGAAATTCAGAGACAACAAGTAAAACTGTTAATGATTTAATAAGTATTTTGCACTTCTATGAAGCACCTTTAACCTGAGATTGTCAAAGCACTTAAAGCTGCAGAGACAACTACAAAGTTCACTATTTTATGATGAGAAAACAGACACAGAAAGATTAAGTGACTTGCTTAAGCTGGGATGAAAACAGAATAGATACAGAGAGTTCTCAGCAATTTCTATCCTGTTTTCTACACCAAACACTTCTCACTCTAATGGACAAGTTTCACAAACTACTCCTCTCAACTCACCTCTTTTAAGCTTCCTGTTGTACTTTTCTTCTTTTTATCCTGAAAGAACAACACACACTTTTCAGAATGGCACATCTGCGAGACAGTCATGATTCCCATTACACAGACTGGGAAGAAGGCAGAAAGAGCAAAAGTGAATGGTAAACTAAGAATGAGACATGGAATCCTGAATTTCAGGCCACTGCTGCAGTCACCTCCCCCACCACCCCACAAAGCTACTAATGTACATGTCACACCTGAGAAAGTGAGTGTGACTTACTTTCTTTGTGTCTGTGAGAACTGGATTTGTTTTGGGATTGTTGGTAGGCTTATCCGGTGCAGAAGGATTCTGAGAGTGTTTGCTCCAAGCTCTGGGTTTCGATGGGTCACCAAATGATTTACAGAACTCTACCTGAAAAGAGCCAAAAACAAGGAGCCCCTTTTTAACAAGTCCCATTTTTTATAGTTGCGTGTAAAGCAGAAAGACGCAGACATTACTGCAGTAAGGGCCCATTGAGAACTACCTGTTTATAGCTCTTCAGTGGAAAGAGCTCGTAATTATATTAATTATTTTGGGACATTCAGACAAACTGTTTTGTTCTCTACAGTATTCCAGTGCATTGTCTCCACAGAACAAGAGAAAATGTAAACAACTTTAATGGCATACACGCAACTTCAGGGCTTGCTAGATACAGTATCCAGAGATCTAAGACTTTAAATCAGCCTAGCACTGGACCAGCACTGCTAGAGCAATAGATGGCCAACTAACTCAACTAATTCAATTGCTATTGCATATCTGAATCAGACTGCTCCCCTTACCATCAACTTGGCTTCCTCTGCTTGAAGATCAATGATGTGAACCCTACTCTACCTCTGCAGTGGCTCCCTAACCGAAGAATTAATATAGTCCAGAGGTGGGTAAGAGGTGCCTAGTGGAACACATTTGGCCCACCAAGACGCCTGGCCAGCACCCTTACTACAGACCAGTAGCAGCCATTTTAAACAGCAGGCTGCTAATGGCTATGCAGTCTGAACAGGGAGGAAAAAGCTTCCTGCAGAACTGCTGGCTGGGAGCCGCCTAAGTAAGCACCTCCCAGCCAGAGCCTGCCTCTGGCATCCCATCCCTTCCCCCTCCCCCCCCAAACTACCTGCCTTGGTCACCACTCAAACCCTCTATATCTCCTCTCCCCATCTCCTCCAGGTCACAATCCCTCCCAGACCCTGCACCCCCTCCTACATCCCTTCCCCAGACCAGAATTCTTTCCTGCACACATACCCTCCCTGACCCTGCAACCCATTCCCCTGCCCCATGTCATCACCCAAACCCTCTGCTTCCTGGTTCTCATTTCTCCCAGGTCACAACTCCCTCCCAAAACCCTGCATCCCTCTTATACCCCTCCCCAAGGCCAGAATCCTCTCCTGCACCTATAACCCCTCCTGAACCCTGCACCAGATCATAACCCCCTACCCAAACTCCTTCTCAGAGCCACACACTCCCTCCTGCATCCCAGTCCTCTATCCCAAACTCCCCTTTACACCCCACCCTCCGTCCCAGACCCCGCGATCCCTACACAGAAGTGTGGCCCCTGACCACTTACCAAAATCTTGGGAGTGGATTCCCATTAAAAATTATAGCCCATCCCTGGTATAATCCCACTAAATGCATGGAAACAGGATGCTCAAAGAATGCCAGGTTGGTCATGTTGCAATACCCACTCTGCAGATCCTCCTGTTCCCATCCGCTGTATGGAGCCTGAGAACATATACCAGATACTGGGCCCAAGTAGCCAACAGCTTCACAACTGCTCTGTGGCTTGCAAGGGCAAAGAAAAGGGAGGATTTTATCTATCATATTTTGCACTGCACCTGGCCTGTTTATTCAGGCTGGACAGAGGGCAAAGGACTCTTTCCTTAGTGTGTAGTTTCCACAGTACTCCTAACCCTTGCCAGTGTGGATTAAGAGTCTGGGAATCAAAGCTGGCTGCATGAAGTGCAGCAGGGATGATTACTGACTGGGATCTCAGTTTCCTCTATGGTGCATGCCTGCATAGGCGAACACAAAGAATTCTAATCCTGCCCACCTCCTCAGCAAAGCCGCACAGCAGCGCTCACCTTCCTTGAGGTAAACTTCTGCTGGCAGTACACTCGGTGGGAGTGGAGGGCTAGGGCCATGTGGTGGCTTCCGAGCTGCTCCTGGGGCGAAGCTGCATGTCGGGTGGCTGCCCTGTGTACCGGGGCTGGAATCAGTGCTGTGATGCTGTTTTTAGTACTGCAGCCCTGGCTCCAGCCCTGACACATAGAACAGCCTCTTACCATGTGGCTCCGTCTTGGGAGCAACTGGGGCCGGGACCAGGTGGCAGCTGCCAGAACTGGGGCCAGGGCAACAGTGCAGCTGCTCCTGGGGCAGGGGCCACAGTGCTATTTTTAGTACTGTTCTCCCAGTTCCAGCCGTGGGAGCAGCCAGGCAGCCACCATGTGGCCCATAGCCCCAGCTTCAGCCGTGGGGAAGGGCTGAAGGTGTGGCCAGGGCCACATGGTGGTTTGCCCAGCTGTTCCCAGAGTGGGCCATATGGGAACCCAGCTGCCAGGACTAGAGACAGGCCATAATTCAGCTTCTCCTGGGATCAGAGCCAGGGCTGGAGCCAGGCTGCGGTGCGGCTGCTCCTGGGGCCAGAAGCCCCCCTGCATGCCTGTTCCCCTTCTTCCTCCCTCACACTGCCCTCTGGCTCTCAGAGCCTCCTGCTACTTTCAGCCCCCTGCTGGCTTCCCCCCACCCCAGGTTCCTCATGTGTGTCTGCACCATCGCCAGCTCTCCACTCCCTGCAAACCCTGAGCACTGGCAGCAGCTTCCCCCTCTGCCCTAGGCAGGGATTCACAACCAGCCCTGCAGGTAGCAGCCTGTGACAGCCCCTGCCCCGAACACACGCTGCCGCCGAAGCAGGCTCATCTTCTCCACACTAGATAGGGGGGCCTGGGAGCAAGGCTCTGGATCCTAGCAAGGGGGGGCAGGGCTGGGGTCTCTACACTATAAGAGTCTCTCAGGGATCAGTGCCACAGTGGAACACATCTGAACACACACACAGGACCTCAATATTGGTGCACAAGACAACACTCATTCTGCTCATGAATGGAAAAACTTGGAGGGAACACTGACTGGAATGCCTGATAATCAGTCCACAAACAAGGCTCCACTACTTCAGTATAGTCAGTTGGGTTTAGTGAAGCTGCTCTCTTCCTCTGCACACACAAACACAACTAGTTAATCCTAAAGAGTAAAATACTATCAAAGTCGCAATTTTTTCTCAGAGGAGCAAACATTTTATTTTAAAAACAATAAGTAGTCTTGTGGAACATCATACTATATAGTTTTGTTAATCTGTAAGATACCACAGGACTACTTGTTTTTAAAGTTACAAACTAACATGGCTACCCCTGAGACATTTTATTTTAAAGTCAACTTACCGTGATTCGGGCCATGTCTATAAAACTCTTGTTGAAATGATTCATTGCTGTTTTGGCTTCATCTTCAGACTTAAAGCCAATGAAACCGAACTTGCGGAACTTGCCATCCTTGGTGAATTTCAAGCTGCAATCAGTTAGCGTGCCAAAAGCTGCAAACAGTTTCCGGAATCGATCTTCCTTCATCTGCAAAAAAGAGAAGGGGCATCAGGGTAAAAGATCTTTTACAGTCTAATCTTTGGAACAAAAAAGGTCACAGTGAACGTAGACTAAGACTTCACCTTTAGGATGCCTTATAAACGTAGAATACCACTGCTATAGCTCTCAGAACCTGGACTTCAATATTAAAGCTATGCTGGTAATAGCCAAAATCCCTCTCAATATACTAGACAGTCCAGTTGTCTCTATATCTGTCTCTGTCAGACTGCAAGATCTTCAGAGCTAGAGCTCTGTACTTGATGCCTTATAAAGCACAAGTATGTCATTGACCTGGAACAAACTGCAACCCCCACATGACATCCACAACTCAACTTCACAACTGGGCTCCTCTTTGGACAGGGTAAGGATCCTAGCATTATGGGCAGCGAAAGTGAGACCCTCATGCCTAAAAGGCAGAGCAATCCCCAACTTGTGCCCCCGCTTTTGCCAATTAGGCACAGCTCCTAGCCCTCATCCCTCAAGCCCTACTGCCAAATAACTCACTTTACGCCTCACCCCAAATCCTCCTTAGCCTTCTCCAGCACAGAATATCCACCCGCTCAACTCTCCCCCACAAGCTCACGTCCCACCTTCCCACTACATCCTTCCCTTGTTCCTTGTCCCTATCAAGCCCCCCCCCCCTCCAGTTTACGTCCAATCCCATCCCCTCCCCAAGTTGGACCCTTCCATGCGGTCCTCAGGGCTGCAGCTGACACTCTTCTGCGCACAGCAGGACCAGCCACGACTAGAGCTACCCATTTCCCCCTCCAATTTACCTCCCCCTAGAACTAGAGCATCCTCCCCTCCCCCCCCCGAGACTCATGCCTGGCCCCCCTCGGGCCACCCCCATCCCCCCCTTAAGACTGCGTCTACCCCCTCCCTCCGGCGGGTCACCGCCCCCGCCCGTCCCGGACAGCCGCTCGGGACTCACCCCGCTGGGCAGGTTTTTCACGATGAGACGCGACATGGCGGGGAGGGGCCGCGGGCCGCGGGCCGGGCCCTGCCCACAGACGAAGCCCCACGCGCGCTCACGGCCTCTCGCGCCGCCCTCGCGCCGCCGCCATCTTGCCCGCTGCGAGCCACGTGACGCCGCCGCCACGCCAGCGCGCACGCGAGCGAGGCGGGAGGGAAGGCGAGTCGACCCCCCGCCTCCCTCCGAGTTAGTTCTGCGCCTGCGCGAAGCGCCTCCAGGGCCGGTTGCCGGGCTGAGGGGCGGTCGGCAGGGGGCGCTGGCGGAGCGGGCGGGAGGCCAGTGGCTGGGAGCCTCCCTGGGGGGGGGGAGGGGGCGGTTCACCTTTCTGTGCGCAGAGAGCGCCGGACCCCGCGCCAGGACCGCGGCCAACGGGAGCTGGGGGCGTGGAGCAGGAGCAGGCAGCCTGGCTGGGCGGGTGGACATTGGCCCAAGAGCTGGCTCCACAGCACCCATTGGCTGGGGGATGCACTCCATGGGAGCTGCAGAGAGCCAGTGCTTGGGGGCAGTGCTCAGACCCCCCCCCCCCCGTCCCCCCTTTACCACCCCTGCTCCTCAAACCACAGGAGCACGTTACCACTTCCAGGGAGGCTCCAGCTTCCTGGAACTCCTGCCCCTGAACCTCCTCCTGCGCCCTAATGGCACAGTGAGCAGTGCTGACTGGCAGCCATCATCAGCCCCACGTTCCACCTGACAACCCTACTGGGGCCTTGACCCCCTGCAAACTGGATCAGCAGTGCATTCAAACCCAGGGCAGGACTGGAGGGAGCGTGCAGCGCTGGGCTAGCTGGAGGACTATGCGGGTATCATTCCAATCAGGCACCAGTAGGGGAGGGGAGCTTGCCTTGCACATGCCTGCTTCACAGCCTGGTATCATCAGCCTGCCACTCTCATGTGAAAATAGTCCGTGCTGGCCTTCGCCTTGTCTCTGTTAACGTCCTTCTCCAGAAATTTCCCTTGGTATATCCAATCCCTGGTGCTGTGGATGGATTCCATCACCACTTGGCTGGAGTCAGACTCTACAGTGGGCAGGTGTATTAACGGAACACTTCCCATCATGCTTTCTGGCTTCCTCCCGCCAATGGCCCTCCTGTCTTTGTCCTCCGCTCCCATCCATAGGCTTCCACACCATGGCTATGTCTACACTGGCAGGTTCTTGCACAAGAATGGCCATTCTTCTGCAGAGCATCCACACTGCCCGCCCGCTCTTGCGCAAGGGGATTTACAGTAAAATGTGGTAAGAGAGAGCTTCTTGAGCAAGAGCTATGCTCTTTTCTAACAAATGTAAGCTCTCTTGCGGAAGAGCTCTTGCACTAGAGGGCAGTGTGGACGTGCGGCAGGGGTTTCTTGCGCAAGAAAGCTCTATGGCTAAATTGGCCATCAGAGCTTTCTTGCGCAAGAGAGCGTCCACACTGCCATGGATGCTCTTGCACAAGAACCCACTAGTGTAGACATAGCCCACAGTTGCTCTAGAGCTGGAGCACCCATGGGGGGAAATGGTGAATACTCAGTATCCACCAGCTGCCCTCCACCCCTCAGCACCTCATGCTGGGTCCCACAATCAGCACCTCACCTTCTCTCTCCACCTCTTATGCCCGCCATGATCATAAGTTTCATGGTGTGCAGGCTGGAGGTTGGGAGGGAGTGGGGAAGAGTGAGGATGTGGTCAGCTCAGGGGAGTGGGTGGAACAGGGTAGTAACAGGTGGGATAGGGATGAAGTGGGAGTGGGAAGAGCTGGAGCATGGGTAGAGCCTTCAGAACAGGGTAGGAAGGAGTGTGGGGGGGGGGCCATGGCCTGTGGCAGAGCTGGGGGTCAAGCACCCTCCAGCACTTTAGAAAGTCACTGCCTATACTCCTGTTCCCTCTTTCCCTTCTCACTTGGCTTTGGTTCTAGTCTTCCAAGGACTTAAATGCTTTTGTTTTGCCCCAGTTATTTGGCTTCATATCAGGGTCACTGAGTGAGATGGAACACCCTGTGAAATGCATTAGACTAATGCTCTAATGATCCCTACAGGCCTTAAACTCTATGGCCCTGTCTACACTAAGAGATGAGATTGAATCTGTTATGGTCAATTTCTTATCACCCAATTTTGCAAAGTTGAAGGTCTATGTCCCCACTGGGAAGAAGAATTCAACATAGTTCAAAGTAGCTTATCCCCATTAGGGAGAGTGTCATTGACTTTCAGAGTGATGCACTGTGGGTATCTATTCCACAATGCATGTGCCACTTTGCATTCTGGGTTATGTTCCCAGTGCACACTGGGAGCAAAACTGTGCAGCAAGTTGTTATGGGTTCATGTAGTCTGCATCCCATAAAAAAGTTCTTGTTTATTCCCCTCCCTCTTGCTTGAGATCAATGGTAAACAGTCTTTTTGTGCCATTTTTGGCCCTGGTTGCCCATTCAGACACCAAAGCAGCGCAAAAATGTATTCACATCAAACCATTGTGATGATGATAGCTACCTTGATGCACTTAATGGCACATTAAGTATTTTGAGAGCTTTGGCTCAGTATTCCAAGAAAAGTATCTCTTTTACTTTGTAGTTTCACACACACAATGTGCAGGAAAACTTGTGTTGAACAAATTGGAACCACAACCAGCATTCAATCCTACTGATACAGTGGAATGCTGGTTCTGGGTGCCGTGAGACAAGCACAGATGGTTGGGACTGCATTGTGATGCAACTATGGGACGATCAGCAGTGGCTGCAAAACTTCCTAATGTGGAAAGCCACTCTTATGAAACTTTGTGAATGGCTTTCCCCTGCCCTGAAACACAAGAAAACCAAAATGAGATCCCCATCTTGACCCCTAACCAACTTGCCGAGGAGTACATAAACCACAAGGGGTATTTCTCAATGGTGCTACAGGCACTGGAGGATCACAAGGGCCATTTCACCAACATCACCGTGGGATGGTCGGGAAAGATGCATGACACGCACATCTTTAGGAACTCCTGCCTCTTCAGAAAGATGCACAATAGAACTTTTTCCCTAGACTGGGAAACCAGAATGAGAGAGGTGGGAATGCCAATAGTGATCCATGGCAACCCAGCCTGCCCCTTGCTCTCTTAGCTCATGAAGCTGTACATGGGAAGCCTGCTCCCCAGTAAGGGGTAGTTCAGCTATAGGTTGAGCAGGTGCAGAATGGTGGTTGAATGTGCTTTTGGGCATTTAAAGGGAAGGTTTAGGAATCTTCTGATTAGGTTGGAACTCAGTGAATGCAACATTCCCTTTGTGGTGTCAGCCTGATTGTGCTCCATAGTCTTTGTGAGAGAAACTTATCTGGCAGGGTCAGGAGGCTGAGGCAGAGTGCCTAGCCAGAGATTTTGAGCAGCCAGACTCCAGAGCAATAAGAAAAGCATAGCACAGGGCAGCGCAAATCAGAGAGGCTTTGAAAGAATGTTTTATGAATGGCCAGTTTTGAGACTCAACGAGGGGCCCCCACTGTGTGTTTGCCTGTGATCCCCTGCGCTAACCCCGCAATACAAGCAATAAAGAGACTGTTGTTCAGAGATCATATGTTTTTATTTAGGGAAGGCAGCAGGGAAAGAAAAGAAGGCCAGGGTGGCAGCCTAAAGGAGGGGGGGCTTAGAAACATGAGAAGGACAGCCTTTTCCCTCCCAAGACCATGGAGGCTAAAGCTGCCCTTGAATCCTTCCCCTCACCACACATACCCTCCCGTGTCCTGGGGCCCCTGGGGGTTGAGGCTATGGAACTGTAGGAGGGAAAGTGATTTTCCACGGGGTGGATGGGATCCAGGGTTGGGTACTTCTCCAGGCACACCCCCAGGTGCTCCATAACTACCAAGATTTTCTCTTGGTGCTTCACTTGCACTTCCCTGCAGGCTTTCCCATCCTGTAGTCCTGCTATTTTGTCTTGTCTCTCCGCAATCCTCTCCTCCCTCTCCACCATTCCTGCCTCTCCATCACCCTCTCCTGCCTCTCTGCCTGCATGTCTTCCAGGACTGTGTTCCTCCACTCCATTTGCTCCTGAAACATATTGTCCCTTGTACATTTTTACCTGCAGATCTGTACCAGCCAGGCAGCTGCTGGAGCTATGAGAGTATGCAGCAAGCTGGCTGCTGTTCCCACTGTAATGAAAAGTTACGAAGGAACACATTACAGGAGATAATATTGTGTTAATCCTATCCCTAATCTATCCCCAGGGAAGGTCTCTTTAAATACAATGGAGATGTGTTCTGTGAAAGGCCAAAGTTTTGCTTTAAGCGGCCGTTATACAGGAGGTACACATTCTCAAGAGAGCACCTAGACTCACAGGGTTAGTATGTAGGCAGGCATGATAAGGGCCTTCCAGGATACGATCCCGCAGTCGGGAGCAGGCTGGGAATGGAGGCCGGTCATGATGGCAGGGCAAGGCGGCTTCCCTTGTCTGTCAAATGCAGCTTCCCAGGACAGGGTTACTTTCCCATCGTGCAGGAGCCTGTGGTCGGGAGGGAGAGGGGTGGGGTCCAGTCATGCTGGCAGGGCAGCCTGTGGTAAGGGAGGGCAGGATGGAGATGAGGGGAGCCAGAGGCTGAAGCCATGCTAGCAGCAAAGTCAACAGCTAATAGCTTCCCTTCTTTCTTCATCTAGGTTGCCATGTGGGATATCAGTCTTCTCCAAATCAGAGTGATAGGGAGCAGATGCTGACTGAATGTGGACATAAACCTGAGTCTTATGCTGCAATGCTTTGTTGTTCAGTGATGCCAGACCACTTACTGGTGGCTTGGCATGGGAGGGTGCTTCTGCCCTGAGTGGGCAGGTCTAGACTACGCGTGGCTTCTGAAAGAAGATATGCAAATTTGGCTCGAGCAAATCAGATTCTGGTCGTGATCAAGGCAAGGCCGACAGTGGGTCTCAATGGCTTTTCTGCTACTTCCTGCTGGGTCCCCAACCCCCAGTACTGTCTTATTTCAGCAGTCAGAGCATGGCAGGCATGTCTATGTCATTCTTCCTCTTCCGTCTTCCTTTTGCTCCACAGCAGGCAGCAAGCAGGGATGGGCAAATGCTCACTGGTTAGGGTGTTCACCAGAGCCCCAGATTAAATTCTCTGCTCTGCCACAGGTAGGGGGGACTGCTACTGGCTTAAGGTAGATAGGATAGGATGGTGGGCATGGATCTGGGGGTTGTTGGTTGGTCACTAATGGAGGCTGGAAAGAGCCCTGCCAGGCAAACAGAGTTAGAACTTCTGGTTCTTCCATAAGAACGGACATAGTGGGTCAGACCAAAGGGCCATCTAGCCCAGTGTCTTGTCTGCTGACAGTGGCCAATGCCAGATGCCCCAGAGGGAATGGACATAACAGGTAATCCTCACGTGATCCCTTCCCTGTCATCTATTTCCAGACAAGCAGAGGCTAGGGACACCATTCCTACCCATCCTGGCTAATAGCCATTGATGGACCTAACCTCCATGAATCTGTCTAGCTCTTTTTTGAACCCTGTAAAATTCCTGGTCTTCATAACATCCTCTGGTAAAGAGTTCCACAGGTTGACTGTGTGGTGCATGAAGAAAAGCTTCCTTTTGTTTGTTTTAAACCTGCTACCTATTAATTTTATTTGCTGTCCCCTAGGTCTTATGAGAACAAATAAATAATTTTTTCTTATTAAGTTTTTCCACATCAGTCATGAATTTATAGACTTCTGTCATATCCCCACTTAGTCTTCTCTTTTCTAAGCAGAAAGTCCAAGTCTTTTTAGTTTTTCTTCATATGGGACCTGTTCCAAACCCCTAATCATTTTTGTTGCCCTTTTCTGAACCTTTTCCAATGCTAATATATCTTTTTTGAGATGAGGCAACCACATCTGAACACAGTATTCAAGATGTGGGCAGTCCATGGTTTTCTATAGCGGCAATTAGATATTCTCTGACTTATTCTCTAACCCTTTTTAATTATTCCTAACATTCTGTTTGTTTTTTTGATTGCTGCTGCACATTGAATAGATGTTTTCATCAGAGAACTATCCACAATGACTCCAAGATCTCTCTCTCAAGTAGTTGTAGCTAAATTAGTCCCCATCGTAGTGTATGTGTAGTTGGGATTATTTTTTTCAATATGCACTACTTTACATTTATCAACATTAAATTTCATTTGCCATTTTGTTGCCCGATCACTTAGTTTGATGAGATATTTTTGAAGCTCTTCACAATCTGCTTTGGTCTTAAATATCCTGAGCAGTTTAGTATCATCTGCAAATTTTGCCACCTCATTGTTTACCCCTTTCTCCAGATCATTTATAGATAGGCTGAATAGGATTGGTCCCAGGATGGACTCTTGGGGGACACCACTAGTTACCTCTCTTCATTCTGAGAACTTTACCGCTTATTCCTACCCTTTGTTTCCTGTCTTTTAACCAGTTATCAGTCCATGAGAAGACCTTCTCTTGCACAAGAGCCATTCTTCCTCATTTTTTCAGGAAGAACAGCTCTTACACAAAAGGGGGTTTTGCACAAAAAGGAGCTGTGTAGAGGGCACCTTTTTGCGCAAAAGCCTCTTGTGCAAAAATGTCCCCTAATTAATTATGCAAATGAAGTGCGGCAATATGCTAATCCGTGCTTCATTTGCCTAAGCTTTTGCACAAGAGGGATGCAGTGTAGACTTAGTCTTAGAGTTAGGGATTTTTTTTTCTGAGCATCTGCAGTCCTAGTCAACTTCAGATGAAGTTGTGGGAGTTCAGCCTCTCAGAAAATCAGTACTTAAGGCCAGATTTTGACATGTATTTCGGTTCAAATAGATGCCTAGTGGAATCTCAAAAGCACCTGGCCCATGCTGCATCTTTAGGCACCTAAATACCTTTAGCAATCTGGTTCTTCATGTCTCAAGGTTGGGCACTCAGAACTGTGGGATACTTCTGAACACATTGGTATTAACCTCTCTCTGTCTCAGTTTTTCTCTTAGAAAACAATAGTTCATGACCACTCATGGTTGGCCTGTGAGTTCATTAATAAATATTCTTGTGAGGTCTTTTTAAATGGAAGGCAAATGCAGCAGATCTGAATGAAGTGCATACAATCCAGAAAGGTGAAGAGAGAGAAGGGCATCCTGACCCCAAGCATATCATGGATAAGTCATGTATCATGCCCCCAGTTTCTCCCACAATGTTCCTAGCAAGATTCCATCCCCCAGATACAAAGCACCAACAGTGGTTTATGGTACCAGCAAACACTAGGGCCGTGCAATTATTTACATATGCGAGTGCAAAACACCATCATATCAGAGTAGTAGCATTTCACATTCGTTCTATACTTGCCTTGTGTGAGTGAAAATGACTGCAGCATCTTTTGGGGTTAGTACAGTAGAAACTGACATAATAGATGATCAGATGCCAGTGTATGATCTTCTACCTCTTTTGCAAAATTTTCTTTTTTTTTCTTTTTTTTAAACATCTTTTCTTTACTTTATTAAATTACAAATATGCTGGAAATCTTTGTGCCAGATTGTTACCATCTAGGTTTCCCAGTAATTTTATTTCTCCAGTATTGCATCCATCTATCTACCTTTTTTGTAGCACCCATTACTGCAATCTCTAAACATTTTCATTTCAACAAACAAAACCAGTAACTACAGCAATAGTTTAAGAAGTGGAGACATCCAGCATCAATGCTACTTGTGACCCAAAGAGGGAGCTCTTTGTTTGTCTAATGCCCTAAAAATTCAGTGTCTTATAATTCAAGATAGAGCCAGAGGAGGAAGGAAGGATGCTGGAGGTTACTCTGATGCTAGTCTGATGGATGGATGTGGGCATGGCTGTATTAGGGGGCATTTAGAGCAGGCTGTGCTGGGATCAATGCTGGGAGATGCACAGTTAGTCCTTATACACCCTGGGGAGATTTACTAACCTGACCTCTTTGCTCTTCCTTAGTTGCAAGGAAGGAGTGCCAGCGTGGATTCCCCAATGCTGGGGGGGAGAGGGGGAGGGGTTGATCTTTGTGGGCTGGATCCAGGCAAGCCAAGGGTTGCATCCAGCACTGAGGCCTGAGGCTCCCCACCCCTGACTTGCTGTCTGATTCTGACCTCAGGCCAGTGTAACTACTCCTGATTGACTGTATGAGAGGAGAATTGGGCCCCAAGTGCAGGTAACAAGTTAGCTATTACACGCTGAACCTGAATATTAGAGACCAATTCAGCTTGTGTTCTCAATCAGACAGGTGTAGGGTCCAGAGGGCAGGGGTAGAGTGGCCAGTTTTTGACCAGAAAGTACAGTAAAAAAAGAGGACCGATAGTGTCTGATCGGGGAGGCAGCAGGTCATCAACCACACCAGCCTCTACACTCAGCTGGGGCTGCATCCAATTTGTATTGAGCAGCCCGAGCTACTAGCCCCAGCTCCATAGGCAAGTCCCTCCTGACCCAAGCAGGGAAGCTGGGGAGAGAAGGGAAAAGCAGTGAGTCACTGAGGGCATGTCTACACTGCCCTCAGTGACTCATGAGAGTATGTGTGCCTGTCGTCCTTCTGCAGTGTAAACACTGCGGCAGCTTGGTTTAAAATAAGCCAAATCCAGCTACATACTTTATGTAGCTGGATGGTGTACCTTAAGCTGACCTGCCTGATTGAGTGTAGACCAGCCTTAGAGAGAGGGAGAGGAGTGAATGGGGGGAGGGGCCTCATGGGAAGGAGCAGGGCAGAAGGGGTTTTGGCACTCCTGCTGGAGGGTCCATTTTGTAAATATTACAAAGTTGGCAGGCATTAGTGGGGGTATAGTTAGGTGTAATGGAATGAAGCTGAGCAAAGAGGAAATTAGATGGAATCACTCCAAAGGAAGCATGGCAAGGTAGTTAGGGCCCCTTACCTAGGATTTGGGATAGCTGGGTTCATTTCCCTGCTCCACCCTGACTTTCTGTGTGCCTTGAGGCAAGTCATACTGCCTTTCTGTGCTTCTGTTTTCCCATCTGCACTGGAGGGTGGGGGAGAGGAATAGTCTTGTTCTGTCCCACAAAACATATGGGCACCTCACAATACCTATAATTTAATGAGAACAAGGTATGATAGACAGATAGGTAGGGAAAAATCTCTTGATGGTGAGATCTAGGACATGCTGGAACAATCTTCCTAGCTTCAAGGACTGGAGAAAGCACCGTGAAATGTTTAGCAGGGCCAGTCATGCCCTGGCTGGTGACACTTTCTCCATAGCCCACAGCTCTGAAGTTACTGAGTTAACCATCCTGCTACGTGTATCCAGCCCCTTTTGTTTTGTAGGCATCAACTGGTAGAAAGGATCTCTGATACATGTCGGCAACCAGCATCCCATTCAGTTCCCCTCTAAATAGGTGGGGGGGAGGGGTCCCATCTATGATGTATTGCTGGGCCACCTATTCAGCGGGTGTGAGTGAGCGTAGTGTTATGTCTGTGGATTGACACCAGCTGAGGAGCTGGCCCCAGGTCAGTCATTGAAGGCTAAGTTCAATGACTAGGGATGAGCATCTCCGTGTTTTGGTACCCAACTTGACACCCTCTTTTCAGAATGTGCTGAGCACCTGCCCCCCTGAAAACCCAGACTCCGTTTAGGCGTTTCAAGTATGCGCCATGAGTCGGGGGGAGATACCTATATAAGCAAACTCTGGCCCCATTCCAACATGCTGGCCTGACGGCTCAGGGTTTGACTGGATCTGCACAGCCTGCAGCAAGCGATGCCCAAAAGGTAGGGCAGTCGTCTAGATACAGAGGGCATGGGCAGAGGCTGTGCCAGCACCAGTTTTCCCAAGGACAATCCAACCTTCCTACCACCCAGACAGTGTAGCCAAATCCTGCTGAACCAGCTCTTCTTGGCTGGTTGGGCCTTAGGACAGATTCATCCCCTGCCACTGCCTATATAACAATGACCTGCCCCCTTTCCTAACTCCACTGAGGGAGGCATGTGTTGTGTATTGGGTTGTGGATATAGATCTTGCTGTTATAGTAACTGAGTTAGGTCACTGGAGTCAGCCCAGCTGGTTTGGGCTGGTTCTAGTTAGTTCTGTGTTATGTAATAAAATGGACACTTGCAACTACTCAAGCTCTCTGTGTTTCCACTGATTTCTTCTTCAACTGTGGAACTCTACACAACATAACAGCATGTCTTACTACCAGCCTGTGAGCGTCTCTCACCCCTCCAGCCTTGGCAGCTGGGTCTAGTGCAAGGATATACTTGGTATGACACCCTGTTGCTGGATGATGATTTTGCTAGGGAGCCTCATATCTGTAGGAACAAACCCCCATGTGACTGCAGCTGCAGGCCTAGGCAAGGGAAGGCAACAGCCCAGCATAGAAGAGTGGGTGATTCTCACCCTGGCCTTCCCCTGCACACTCACCTCTGCTCCTTAGAGCCTCCTTGCTGTCCTCCTAGCTGGCAGCATAGGCATCCGTGTTTTGGGGGTTAGGACAAAGGGAAGACACTCATGCTCTAATAACTGCTGTCATACAGAGCCCAGACTTCCCTAATGAGCAGTCTCAGCACAGTGTCATGATGCCCACCACCCAGCCTCCCCCATCCCCATCCGTCTCTGTCTCTCACTCTCCTCCTTTCCCTCACAGGGCTGTTGGACCCTTCACTTGGAACGAGGGCCAGCACTGACAGAGCTGTGCTCACAGTGATGCTGGCATGCCCAGACCATGCTGCCTTCTCTGGCTGTAAGGGGGTCTGCAGACATCAGCTGGAGCAGCAAGAATAACCCTAGGCTCCTGCAGGCCCAGAGCAGCCCCTGCCAACTCTGAAGAGAAACTCGGCCCATCGACCAGATGAACTCTCTGAACAGGGATGGATTCAGGAAGGCACTTGAATCTTAGACAGTAATTCCATGGCCTTTAATCCAAATTGGACCCAGCTCATCACCTACCAGAAACTGGCACTGATGAGCTGACACAGACTTGATGTGATGTCATGATTGCCATCAGTGAAGTAGCGTCAGTTTATACTAGCAGCCCAAGCTGTATCCTTACAGAGATGCAAATTACCAGCAACTCTTCTCCATTCGCAGCTTCCCAGGAGATGTTCAGAGAGGTGGTATGTACTTAGCCAACCTGGAATTTGGCCCAGACAACTAGGCTGCCTCCCCTGGACTCTGGGGAAAGGACCTTAAGATTTTTAACATCTGCCAGGGGGCAGGGCCTCCATTTTATCCCTCATCCAAATGACCATACTGACACCCAGCATTGCTAAGCCCAACCCTTTCAAAATAATATGTGGCCTCAAAACCATGAGATTGTTTTTCTAATTTGCTTTCTGAGCCTTGAGGTTACGCTTAGGTCATATTTTCAAAGCTTTTCTCTGAAACCATGAGGGCTAAAAGCTGTATTTATTCTAAAAAGTTAGAGATCTCACCAGACTCCCATGACTCTGGCAATTGGGACTTCAATACAGACAACAAACATGAACTAATAGCCATCGATGGACATTTGGGGTTTTTTTTAACCCAGTTATACTTTTGGCATTCACAACATCCCCAGCAATGAGTTTCACAGGTTGCTGTGTGGCATTTGAAGAAGTACTTCCTTATGTTTGTTTTAAACCCATGCTCACTGATATCATTGGGTGGCTCCCCATTCTTATGCTACGTGAAGGGGTAAATAACACCTTCTTATTCACATTGTCCACACCCTTCATGATTTTATAGACCTCTTTCATATCCCCCTTTTTACCTCTTCTAAACCGAAGAGTCACACTCTTTTTAATCTTTCCTGCTCTGGAAAGTGTTCCATACCCCTAATTGTTTTAGTAGCTCTTCCCCATTCCTTTTCCAATTAGAATATATATTCTTGAGATGGGGCAACCAGAACTGCATCCTATATTTAAAGTGTGGACATACCAGGGATTTATATAGTGGAATTATTGTATTTTTGTTCTTCTCTCTTTTCTAGTAGTTCCTAACATTGTTTCCTTTTTTGCTTGCCACTGCACACCGAGAAGATGTTTTCAGAGAACTACCCACAATGACTCCAAGATCTCTGTCTTGAGTGGTAACAGCTAATTTATACCACTCATTTTGTAGGTATAGTTGAAATTATGTTTCCTAATATGCATTACTTTGAATTTATCAACATGAAATTTCATTTACCCTTGAGTTATTCAGAAATCTCATGAAACTGGGCAAGTAGGGTACTAGACAGAACTCCTACCTAGTTAGGATACATGGTGATTAGTTAGGCTGGCACAAGGGAGATCTAGAACCATGCTCTTCTCACTGAAGGTGTGGTGCCTTCTCCAGGCTGTTCTGGGGTTTAGCTCACCCAGTCAATGCCTGTAAACTATCCCTCTACCTCTCTCTGAAGCCCCTCTCTCGCTTAGAACATAAGAATGGCCATACTGGGTCAGACCAATGGTCCAGTGGCCAATGCCAGATGCCCCAGAAGGAGGGAACATGACAAGTAATCCTCATGTGATCCCTCTCCTGTCATATCCAGACATATCAGGAGCTGATGCAGCTTGCTCGTGATGCAGCCCCCCAGGCCAGGTCACTCAGTATTCCCCCTTTGTGAGTAGTCCTTCAAAGGCCCTGTCACTCCCACTGTGACTCAGGCAGCCTTCCAGGTCACTGCCCTGCCAATGCCACTTCCCCACTTAAACCTCTACTGCAGGCAGGCCTGCTGTCAGGAGGGTCAAAGGGAGCAGTTGCCCTGGAGCCCAGAAATTCAAAAGGGCTCAAGGGTCCTGGTTACTGCAGAACAGAGCATCGGGTGGTGCACTCTGGGCAGCTCTCAGCACTGCCGGGGGGGTGAGAGGGGGCACAGTACACTCTGGGCAGTGATGAGGCCTGGCTGCTCCCAGCCCTGCCCCTTCCACCAGCAGCCCCATGGGTGGTTGATGAAGCTTCCACTTGGGGAGGCAGTAGCTTAGGCCCTGCCCCCTTCCCAGCCCAGGCTCCACCCCCTTCCCATTGTCTCCCTCCTCTCTTCACTGCATCCCATGTCCCTGCTCACTGCATGCTTGTCCCCTTCCAGCCAAATCCCTGAACCCAAGGGCTGTGTCTAGACTGGCCAGTTTTTCCGGAAAATCAGCCGCTTTTCCGGAAAAACTTGCCAGCTGTCTAGACTGGCCGCTTGAATTTCCGCAAGAACACTGACGATCTCATGTATGATCGTCAGTGTTCTTGCGGAAATACTATGCTGCTCCCGTTCGGGTAAAAGCCCTCTTGCGCAAATGCTTTTGCGCAAGAGGGCCAGTGTAGACAACGTGGTATTGTTTTGCACAGAAAAGCCCCGATGGCTAAAATGGCGATCGGGGCTTTCTTGCGCAAAAGCGCGTCTAGATTGGCCAGCGACGCTTTTCCGCAAAAAGTGCTTTTGCAGAAAAGCGTCCGTGCCAATCTAGACGCTCTGTTCCGAAAATGCTTTTAACGGAAAACTTTTCCATTAAAAGCATTTCCGGAAAATCATGCCAATCTAGACGCAGCCAAGCAGATTATTTTTGAAAAAGAAAAACACTTTTCTGCAATTTCTTTCTCAACAAAATGGAGCATGTTTTGTACCACGTGCCAGACATGCAGAAGGTACCTAATTAACAGCACTAAGTTTGGACACATTGCTCCAACATCAGACAAATAGAGGAGGAGTCATCCCATGAAGTCCCAAATTGAAATTATCCTGTAATCCAGGAGCAGTGGCTACTGCATGAATAATGCAGAAAGATTTTGAAATTGTAAAAAAAAAAAAAAAACTTCACAAAATTGCATTTCTCAGCACTTTCCAGCTGATGACATCAAAACAGTGAACTAAAACCAATGCATTTACACACACTCCTGTGAGGCAGGCAAGTATTATTGTTCTCCCTTTTTTCAGATGGAGAAACTGAGGCATGGGATAATTAAGTTCCTTATTCACTGTTTTTTAAATCAGTGGAAAAACTCACCTTGAGACCAAGCCTGAAATGATGGGTCCAATGTCATACAGGAAGTCTGTGACATTAAGAAAACCCCTCATCTTCACATTTCTAGCAGAGAGGAACACAGGCCACTGGTTGCACTGAGGTGGGGAGATCATCCTGAGACCCCAGCCTCCCCCCAGTACAGGAACTCAGCAGTGAGGCTGCACCTGACCCTAACACAGTGTAAAGGCTAGCCCTGCCCCTCTGTGAAGGCTCAGCCAAGTGCGGAGGGAGTTACTGGGGGGGATCCGGATGTGGGGCAGTCTGGGTGTGGGTGGCTCAGTGAGAGATCTGGATGCTCAAGGGCTGGTTGTGGGGTTCTGGTGTAGGGACTCTAAGCTCAGTGGAGTCGTCGAGGGGAGGTAGGGTTTGGTGTGAGGTCCAGGTGCAACTTGCTGGGGCTCAGTGGCTGAGGAGCCTGTTGAATGGGGCCAGGCTGAGGGGAGCGGGACTTGTCAGGGTTAGATGAGCTTGCTTAACCAGGGAGCCCCAGCTGCTTCTGAGGGGACACTGCATGCCAGATTCCTGCTCCCCCCTTGCCCCCACCCATTCCTCATCCCTTTTTCTTCTCCACCCCCTCTCCTCATTCCCCATTCCTTCCCCACAGCCTCCCCCACTTCTCTCATCTCCCCCCCCCCAATTCCACTGCAGGGCACAGAATATAGGAAGCATGTGGGGAGAGAACAAGTAGGGGAGGGGATGGGGCAGCTCTCTCTGCAGAGCTCATTGGGCTAGGCAACCCCCCTCCCCACCCAACACTAGCAAGGGGAGAGGTAGGGTTGCCAGGTGTCCGGTATTGACCCGGGCAGTCTGGTATTTTCACCTCCTGTGTGGTAAAAAAATTAAGAAAATATCGAACACCTAAAATGTCCTGTATATTCTGATTTTTTTCCCTGCCAGGAGGTGAAAATACTGGATACCTGGCAACCCTACAACACACTAAGCAACCAGTCTGGCCCCCTGTCCCCTCGTCAGGACCCCCGCCCCCCCCCACTTACCTCGTTCCACAGCGGCTGTCGGGGTTTTTTTGTTTTGTTTTGTTTTTTGCTTAACAACTTTGGTCTCCCCCCTTTTTTTCTGGGTGTTTTTTTTGGGGGGGCATGTTCTGTATTTTTGGTTAAACCATCTGGCAACCCCAGGGAGAGGGCAAGGGGAGAAGAGTTCCCAGGAGCAGGCTCGGTAGCAACTAGGCTGGGAAAGTGAAACCAAACCTACCCCACTCCACACACTAGCTAAGGTGGGGAGCCAACCCAGCACGGAGAAGACAAAGGAGGAGAAGGGGCAGCAAGGAGGAAGCCCACTTTGCCCACCCTGGGCCAAGGTGCAGGGAGTGGGAGCTGGATGGAGTGAGAGGGCTGAACAGGAGAAGAAACCAGCAGAGCTAGCAAGCCTCCTGGAGCTAGTGAGCTGAATGGAATTGCAGGCTATAAAACAGCAGGGAGAACCTTGTGACCACAGCTTCACACGGGATTCATCAGCCTCCCCTAGTCAGTCAGCTCCATGCAAGGAGCCCTGAGCCTCTGACTGGGCAGGGCTGATGAATCACCTGTGCAGCTTAGAGGGCACACTGCTTGTGACTGCAATTGGTGCCTTGTGTGTCTGTGCCATGCAGGTTCAGGGGCACTGCTGAAGAGATTTCCTGCTACTCTGCCCTCCCAGCCACCATGGAACCTGCCTGAACCCCACCTGGCAGTTGAAGGCAGGGAGGGGAGGGGCCAGCACAGCTCCAGCTTTGGGTAGGCTGGGCCTTGTGCCATGAGCAAGTCTGTCAGTCCCCTGACTACAGGTTTCAGCTCTTGCCAGCAGCCAAGGTCTGTTCCTGTCCAGATCTCACTGCCTCTCCCTGTGCTCTATCCTACCTTCCTGGCCTACCCTCTTTCTGGGTTTGTCACCCCAAGCCCATCTCCCTTCTACAAGTAGGTGACTGCAGACTGCCTCCCTTCAGCCTCCTTCTTGCTAAAGAAGCCCCATCTGTTCCCTCACCGGTGAGCTTCCTTCCCTAATTACGGTTTCCTCTCAGCCTGCAGTTTAACAGGTTAATTGGCCTATCTGGCCTCCATCAGCCATTTCTAGAAAAGTGTGAGGTGGACACCCCATCAGAATGAGGCACCAAACCTTCCCCTCTGGGCAATCCCCCGAAGACAGCTGTGCTGGTACAACCTTGGCAGGGCACCCCTCCCTTAGAGCACATGATGCATCTGAGAGCAGGTCAGAGTGGTAGGAGCATGCTATGGGCAGAAGAGGGCAAAACTGGTGGACTGGTCTCATTGCATCCCATTGCTGTGAAAGGACATAGCCAGTACAGTAACGAGGGCGGAGCAAGCGGGGCACTCACCCTGAACACATCATTATTGGGGCACAAAGATGCAATAAGTAAAAGTAATAAGCTACAAAAGAAAAGAGAGTGGCAGGTGCTAACCTAAGGAGAGGGGGCGCATAATTAATATTTTGCCCTGGGCAGAAAAATACCTAGTTATGGCACTGGACATAGCATTGTCTAAAAAAGCTGAGGTTACCATATCCACAAGGAGTATAAATCAGGGATAGTCTGTTGAGGTAAATGGGTATTGAAATTGGGTTGCTAATGGAGGGGGGCAGCTAGCAGAGGGGACGGAACCAAGCCCCAAGTGCCCCCACATTAGAAAGGCACAAGCTGCCTCTGTACCCAGGCAGTAATGGATCTGTCCTTCAGGGACCCTATCTCACCTAGTTGTTTTCTGGCTGACTATGAATCAGCCTCGCCTACTCTGTTGGGCTAATGCCAACCTTCTCAATGCTATGTACCCAGGGCAAGGCCCCCAAGCCTCTCAGGGGGTATGTCTGCACTACAGCATTAATTCGAGTTAACTTAATTCAAGATAGTTAATTTGAAATAAGCTAATCCGAATTAATGCTTCTACACAGAAAATGCATTTCAAAATAGCATTTTGCTATTTCGAAATAGCGCATCCACACTGAGTGGACTCTGAATCAGAGTTAAGGCTGGCCAGAACCAGTGCAGGCAGGGCACCATGTCAGGACCTCCTGTGTGGAGCTGCTGCCTGCGGCTATCTGAGATCCGTGCTTAAAGCAACCCTACCCCCCATCCCAGACAGCCAGTTCTCAGGTGTCTCTGCTTGCTTGTCAACCTCGATGAGGGACAGCAAAGCATTTGTGTCTCGGAGTGCTCTGGTTGCCCTCACTCAGGACGCCCTACCACTCTGCAACATGGAGACAGAGCTGCCCCTGGGCATTCTGGTGCGTCTTGTGGACGCGTTGCCATCAGCCTGGCTGCACTTTCTGCAGGCTGCCATCCGGGAGGTCCATCGGGGGGCTGTCAGTATCCAGGGGGCCCTGCGGGCTTCCACCCTGAGGAGCACTAACAGTCTCCCCGGTCTGCCCCA
This sequence comes from Pelochelys cantorii, assembly GCA_032595735.1. Taxonomy (NCBI): domain Eukaryota; kingdom Metazoa; phylum Chordata; order Testudines; family Trionychidae; genus Pelochelys; species Pelochelys cantorii. The sequence continues at coordinate 10,562,425 of CM064342.1, read as the reverse complement.
CTGGGGGCTTGTGCCTCATTCCTCCCTCACGTCCTTCCACTTACCCCTCCCTAGCCCCCCTTCCTGATGTCAAATAAGATACATGTATTTTCAAAAATATAAAGTCTTTATTTAATACAACTGGGGGGGGGGGGTGAACCTCTGGGGAGACTGGGGAAAGGAGGCGGGAGAGGGCAGGAGAGTGGGTGGAAGAGGGGAGGGGGAAAACTGGGAGGAGGGAGCTGGAATGGGAAAGCAAGGGGAAGAAGGGGGAGAGGAAGCTCAGGGCACAGGGCTGGGGGTCTCACCAGGCCACATGTCTCCCAGCATGGCGGGTGTGGGGGCTTCGGTGTCCCTGGGGGGATGGGGAGGAGGGTGTGGAGGTTGAGGAGGGAGAGGCGGGAGGGGGAGAAGGAGTGGAAGGAGGAATGGTAGCTGGGAGGGGCAGCAGGCTCTGGAGCGGCATGAGGCAGCACGCTCTGCACCAGGGTCTGCAGATGGGCACAGATGGCATGACCCTGGGCAAGCAGCTCCCGCCGGAACTCCCGTTCTTTGTTGACCTGCTGCTCCATGATGCGGGTCTGGGCTTGCAGGGCTGGCAGGTGCTGCTCTTGGTACCCCTGCCGTGGTCCTGCAGAGCCTTCGGGTGTGGGAGCATGTCCCGGGCGGGGTGGTGGGCCCTGCATGTGCATCTGGTGCGGCTGTGGAGGAAGAAGAGAAGTGGTCAGTTCTCCCTGGGGACACAGTGGGTGAAGCCCAGCCCCGCTCTGCGAGGTGAGGATGACCGTGCCCTGCACCGCTGTGCTTGCCCAGAGGCCATGGTCGGAATGTCCGGCTAACCCCGGGAGTGGGAGGTGCCCCGAGGCTGCACCCATGTCCCTATGCCGTGTATAGCGCGGCTGAGGTGGGGGGAGATGTCCCCTGCCTCTGTGTAGAGGGGGTGTGTGAAGGGAGGGCGTCCTGCTGTGTCCCGCCCTGGGGTCAGGAGCGTGTCAGGTCTCTGCACACACGCGTGTGCCTATCAGGCCATGGCCCCTGTGTGTCACACAGCTGGAGCCACCTGCCCAAGGGTGGCATGGTACATGCTCGCATGTGCACAGGTTGCTGCGTGATGTGTGGTCGGCAAGGCCCATGCGCACGGTCCCTGGTCTCCCTCCCTGCCCCCCCCCCCGGGTAGGGGATGGTGATGGCACTTACCTGGTGTGGCCTCCCCAGATGATTCTGCTGACTCCGGTGCCGGGACACCTTGGGGGTCCTGCCGGCATGGCACCCTCCGCACTGGCCCCTCTGCCCCACCCAGGTCAGGGCCCTCCAGTCCCAGCTCGCTGCCCCCCGGGGTGGCACGGACCGTCCCACCCCCCAGGATGCGGTCGAGGGCGGGGAAGTAGGGGCAGGTGACAGCCCTTGCTGCGGAACCGCCCCTGGTGGCCCTGGCGTACTCCTGCCGCAGCTTCTTCACTTTGAGGCGCACCTGCTCCTGTGCACCTGCGCCTGTGGCCCTTCCTGGCCATGGTGGCCGCTATGTGGCCATAGACGGCCACGTTCCTCCACCTAGTGTGGAGATCAAGGACATTGGGGGCCTGCCCCCAAACCTCAAAGAGGTCCATGATCTTCGCACTAGTCCACGAGGGCCCGCGCCGTCTATGGCCCCTGGCTGGCCCCTGGGTGCTGGAGGATTGGGTGGGGGATGGCTGGCTGCCACTGGATGGCATTGTGTGGCCACTGGGTGAGGGGCTGCGGCTGCTGGCAGGCCAGGCTCTAGCAGGTGGTGTGTGGCCAGAGTCTACCCCTTTAAGGGCTCTGGGCCTGGGGAGAGGAGAAGAGTTTTCCTAGTTATGCCCAGAGTGGCCACCAGGGATTCCTGGGAAGGGCTGGAGGCCCCCTATTTTGAATTAAGTGTCTACACACTTAATAGCTATTTCGAATTTGGTGTTACTCCTCATAGAATGAGGTTTACCAAATTCTAAATAAGCGCTCCGCTATTTCGAATTAAATTTCGAAATAGTGTTTTGCATGTATAGACGCTATTGAAGTTAATTTGAAATAACGGCTGTTATTTCGAATTAACTTTGCAGTGTAGACATACCCAGGGAGTTAATCTGGGAGCAGGAAGCTCTGTAATGCATCAGAAGCCAAGGAAGAGCTGCTTGGTTCCAACCCAGCAACAAGGGAAGGGGATAGGGTCACACTGATGTCATGCCCTGTTAAGCTCCCTCACTCTCAGAGGTCTCAGCTCTATAAATGAGCAGATTTTCAAGGGAATCAAGGAGCTGAACCAGTTTGAAAATCAGGCTCCAGGTGTGGATAGCAAGCATTTGGAAGTCTGGCCCTCCGAGACTCAGAAAGTCTGTGTACCCTTTGCTTGCTGCAGAACACGCTCAGGTAGAACATGGAAATGTGCTGGCTAGGCTAGATACCAGCCACCAGCAAACGGAGGTGGAATGAACTCTACTCTAGGGACCAAACCTAGCATCCAGGAAGGGGTTAAATCAATTGTTTTGGGTTTTGTTTTTTTTTTAAGCAGGCACTTCCTGTAGAGACTTTACTTTGGGGGTGCGTGTGTGTATCTTTTAGCAGGTCTGTTCTCTTACAGTCCTTTAAATAGGCTCTGCTGAGAACTCTTGGGATTCCTAGAAAGCACACAAATAACTGTGCCTTTGGTCTCCCACCTGCCCCCGTCATCTCTGTGATGGTGATCAGCACAATCAGGGCCACTAATGGCCTGGGCAGCCACAACTCTGACTGTTAGTCTCCTACTTTCTTGATTCCCTGGACCTCTCTCTGTCATGGCCATCAAGAAGCGGGGGAGCAGAGGAGGTGAATGGTGACACCGAACTGTGCTTCCAACAGGAGAGAAGGAAAGAGGGCTATTAACAAGAAGGTCCTTCTGTGTGTTCAGCTCAAAATGTCACAAAGAATTAGGCAGCCTGCTCATCGGAGGAGCTGGACAGGGAATGGCACAGTGCAAGAGAGCAAGGGTCACCTTGCTGTTAAATAGTATTATGGGTTGCCTGCAGCTGAGCAGCTGAACTTTCAAAACCACATTCAGATAGAGGACCCTGAGAGTCTTGGGGCCATTTCACAGCAGGGGGAAGAAGGGGCTGCGATTCTCTGCACACCCATGGAATAAAGGACATACGCTTTTTAATTTGGTCCATGAAGTTTAGCCAGCAGGAATCAGGGCAAAAGAAAGATCAACCCTTTCATAAGACAGGCAGAGCTGTGCTAGAAGATACTGCAGCTCCTATGTACAACTAGGGAGGGGCACAGAGAGAAGTCGTGACCTGATTCAAAGCCCATTGACATCTGTGGAAAGATTCTTCTATGGGAGATGGAATCCTGTAACCAGCTGGGAGAGCCCTACCAAACTTGCCATCAGATACCAATGAATCCTAGCCCTTCTGGTAAGGTTGGAGAGGGGAAGGAGCTGGAATGGCTAAGGTCAGCAGGCTTCTGCAGAGGCAGTGGTCCTAGAGGTAGAAAGGACATTGTTCCAGCCCTGGAACAATTTGTAGAACTTTGCTCATCAGAGATGCAGGGTTTTCCATGCTTGCAACTGCCAGCCCATGATTGAAAGGACGAACGCAGCCTCAAGGGAACCTTCATGCTTGTCTGATCAGGAGCAACTTGTCTGGCACTGGACAGTGGTGAAGGTGAACAGGGAAGGTAAGACCCCCAAGGGATGCTCCTGTGAGTGCCCCTGCTGAGCCACCAAGACTGTTCTTGCCAGGTGGTCTCATGTCTCTGCTTTCCCTGGCAACAGATAGATGGCCGGAGCTCTGAGAGGTACGCTCCACACGAGGGCTAAGGATCCAGAAGCAGGGAGTGGATCGACACCACCTGTTGCTGGGGCTGGCAATGTGTGAGATACATCAGTTGAGAGTTAACACATGTGCAACCCTTCTGCCAGGTGCAGCCAGCAGCAGCCAGGGCTGGGTTCAATATCTAGGGGTTCCTCTCCATCCATTTAACACAGAACTGGCTTGAGCCCCCACCCAGTCAGCTGGGAAATTCACAAACCACCCATGGGTGCCTCTGAAAGGCAACGCTTCCCCACTCACAAACACTGAGTCTGCGTGTAGAAAAGAAACTTGTAATAAAAGGGAGGGAAGTAACTTGGCATTAATTTGGGAAAATACCACAAATAGAGTTCATAAACACAAACCACGAGTAAAAGTCACACCCCAACTAGGTAGAGCAATGTCCTTTTTCTCTCAGGTGCTTAAATCCAGCAATCTAAATGTCTCCTTCACATGCCCAGCCCTTCTCTGCATCCCACTCACAGTTGCTGCCCTTGGTCAGGACAGACCCAGAGTTCAGAGGTGCATCGCAGAGTTCACCTCCTGTCCTGGATGGCATCTTACTCACTCTGCTGGTCACTTGCCATCCGCCTGGCACCGCTCTGCTGGCCGCTTATCATGCTGCCACCATGCTGCTGGCTTCTTGTGGCATCACTCTGCCACCGCTCTGCTGGCCTCAGATCACATCTCCCCAGTGCCTCCCTGCTGGCTGTCAGTCACCACATCCACTGCTATCCACCTCTTGGCTGTGACTTCTGCCCAGGGGTAAATGACTTCAGCTCCCAGTGATTTCAGTCTTAGGAAGCAGGACAGAAGAAACACAATTCCCACACACTAACAAAGCACTTAATTATGCCTATTTAGCTCTGGTCTTTGAAAAGAGGAAGAAAAGGTCAAACCACACCAGACAAAGAATACTATTCAGCCTCACAATCAGAATAAACTTCCTCCACCTTCTCTTTATAATGGAGCTCTTAAAGTCAAGTTGTTGCTTAGCAAGGTTCTTTCTGCTAGTTGAGAGTCCTTTCCTTTGGAACAATTTAGCACAATCCCATTTTTCTGTATTCCCACAACATTACAAACTCTGATAAGCATATTTTAGCATTTAATACAAACATAACTGGTGTTGAGTCACAAATTAGGCTGATTACAATGAGCAAAATACCACTCCATCTGCTGAATATCTAACAAATCTAAGCAAAGCAAGAGCAAACTATATTTACAAAGCCACATCCATGGTCTCTTCCCCCTTTCTGCTAGCAGTGAGAAAGCGTTCCTTCAGATCCTGCTTACATTAGAGCTTCTCTATTGTCCCTTTGTGTCCCCCAAGGATTCACAACCAGAAGACCATTTAACAAGGTGTTGGGACCGGGTCAATTTCTCTCCCCTAGGGATCAGAGCGAGATTTTTCCAGAAAGGATCAAGCTTAGTGGATGAGTTAATGAAACTGCTTCCTAGCTTGTTGAGAAGAGCCCTCTATTTCTGGGGGCCAATGGCTGCATGGGATCTGTGCATAATGCCCCTCAGTGTAGTCAATTCATGTCCCTACTGTTAACGTACATTCACAGGCAAGAGAGGCTGCAGTGGCAGTAACAATCCCCTCTCTGCAAAGGCAAGGGGCCAGGCATATTCCAGACCTCATGCCAGAGGGAGCATGGGGATCTGTATTCTTGTTCCTCCTCTGCCTTTCTCCAGGAGGTTGGCCTCCGCCTAGACCTCTACTGGCAGTGAGTGATAGCCTTTGCTCGCACAGAGGCACCTGACAATCAGCTAGTCCGGAAGATGGTTTACTGGGTTAGCATTGCTCCATATGCTGCACACACAAGGTATGTGTGAGTGGGGTGGAATTGTCTTTTGTGAAAGGGCACCTGCTGGGCCACTCCACATTGAATCAGGGACATGTCAGTCTGGTGAAACACCCGTGCTCTTTATTTATGATCGATTTCCTACCACCAGTTTCCAACTCAACTCAAGCCAAGCCTAGGCCCCACCGTTTGTTCTTTCCAGCTTTATAACTCCTGCTAATGAGGCTGGCAGGTGCAGTTAGTTACCAAGCAAGCATGGGGCTGTTCACCCAGCCCCAATCCATTCTCCATGGCTATGTCTGCACTGGTGGCTTCTTGCACAAGAACATCTTGCGCAAGGGTTCTTATGCAAGAACTCTTGTGCAAGAACACGTCCACACTGCCATGTGTGAGATGTGCTTTTGTGCAAGATCATCCATGGCAGTGTGGACGCTCTCTTGCGCAAGAAAGCTCTGATGGCCATTTTAGCCATAGGGCTTTCTTGCTCAAGAAACCCCTGCCGTGCATCCACACTGCCCTCTTGCGCACGAGCTCTTGCGCAAGAGAGCTTACACCTGTTAGAAAAGAGCGTAGCTCTTGTGGAAGAAGTCCTCTCCCACCACGCTTTACTGTAAATCTTCGTGTGCAAGAGCAGGTGGGCAGTGTGGACGCTCTGCGGAAGAATGGCAGTTCTTGCGCAATAACCCGCCAGTGCAGACATAGCCCTTGATTGTAGGTGGAATGGAAGAAGCTGATTAAGGGCTTCTCCAGCACTGCCACACATCTCCTCCTTAAGTAACTGCCAGGTGGGGCCTTCTCCCTCTGGTTGCTCCACGGGAGCCTGCCACATCCCACTGAATGAGCCTCAGGATCTTTTTCCCACCCCAAAAGTACACAGGGTAGGGAGTAGACAGGTCTGCTGCTACCCACAAGTCCTCACAACAATCACAGCCTCGTGGTTGCCCTCCCAGCTGCCCCCTTTTTCATCTGGCAGGAGAGCCAGGTGGCTCTAGACATTGCCCCAGGTGCCCAGGTCCCCAGTTACCTGGCCCTGGTGGGGAGGGGAGGTTCTGGCCCCGGGGGCCTTCCCTTCTAGTCCCTGGGGTCTCCTTCCCTAGGGTGCTCCTTTGGCTCCTCATCTTTTATTTCTCCCTTCATTCTGGCATTGTCATTCTGGGATTTGGCTCTACTGTCCTCTGGAGACCTAGTTCCTCCCTCTGACTAGGGCTGAAGGGCATAGAGGTCTCCTCTCTTTCATTGGAGTCCCTCTCTCTTCCTGCTGGCAGGTCCCCTCCCACAGCCTCCATTCTCCTTTGGGAAGGAGTCCCAATTTGTCCCTGGAACCATGGAGTCTGGTAACCCCTCTACCATACTAACCCATTGCTAGGCAAGCCTACTCACTATGTCCAGGGGCACCTCGTCCCTGGGTCAAGGCCTCTAATCCCTGTGGATGCACTGTAGCATTACTCCTGTCCCAGGGATAAACCAGGGTGACTTTAACCAGCCCCCTTTCAATGAGGCAGCAAGCCAAGTCTGTGTCCACAAAGCTCCTCGGCAGCTTCTTCTTCACCCACACAGGGATCGTGGCCAGTCCTTGCCCCTTCTTCCAACATCCAGCCACAAAACTTGGCCAGTCCACACTTCTTTTCCAGGCAGTCCTGGCATCTGTGTCTCAGTGGGTGGCAACCCTCATCACTAGCTGTCCTGGGTAACTTTGTCGCTTCTTTTATTTTCTACAGGCTTCTCCCTGGCTGGGTATGAGGAAAATCCCCTTGGGGTATCAAGAGTATAGCTTCCAGCCTATTCAACTCTCTTTATGAGGAAAATCCACCTCTGCTTATTCCTCTGTCAAGTAAAAGCTTCTACTGTATTTGCTTGGCGCTGCTGGACTCAGATTCATGTGTTTTCTGGAAGGCCTGGCACAAAGTGTTCAATGGTCACCCTGTCCATTGATTAATGGTCACACGGTCCATAATCTTTCCCACTGTTTTGGTGTCCAGCCTCAACCACTGAGTGGCTCAGTCCGTGAGCTTCTGGGCAAAAGCTTAGGGCTACAAATCCCAGGTCCACCAAAGCCACCCAAACATCTGTTGTTACTTCTCCACTGACAGCCCCATTCAGTCAGGACAGCCATCTTCACTGTGTCACAATCCTTGGCTTGTTTGTCACTCTGCACCATATAGGCAGCTTGCACCTTGCCAGCCAGATAGGGATCCAGTCGCAAGTTCTAGGTCACCTTGTCCCATCCAGCACCCAAGGACGTCTGCTCAAAAGTGCACAGGAATGTGTCAAGGTCATTGCTGGGGCTCATTTTACATAGGCTCCAACCTGGCATGGGGCTGCCATCACCTCCCTGGGACTCACCAATCTGTGCAGGAGCTGTTGCTGTACATTGGCCTGCTCCCTTCTGGAGTCCTGGAGGTTCCTCTCTTGCTCGGCCTGCCAGGTGAGCAAGACCTGCCTGTCTACCTGTTTGTCTAGCTACTGCAAGGGTCCCTCCATCTTTGGGTTGCCACACTCTGGCAGTAGCTTGAGGTCCCAGACAGGCCCCCACAGGTGACTGAACATATACCACGCCCTTCCGGATTTGGTCCCTTGGTCCCTCTCCTTCGTGAATCAAGGACACTTCAGTCTGGTGCAACACCCATGCTTTTTATTCATTATCAGTTTCCCACCAGTTTCAAACTATAGACAGGCTTCACAATTGTTTGGCCTACAACAGGCCTGGCCGGCAACAGACTAGAAGGCCCCTGCCTCCCATTGAGCTGAATGGGGCCTTCCCCTCTTGGTCTCCACCCCCTACTTCCTCTCACTTCTCACTTCTTTCCAGCCTTAGAGCTCCTGCTAATGAGGGTGGCAGGTGTAGTCAGTTACCAAGCAAACATAGCACTGTTCACCCAGCCCCAATCCATTCTCCCTGAAGCTTCTCCCAGAAGCTGATTAAGGACTTCTCTGGCAGCAACCTTTCACACCCTTCCAATACCACATTATACTCCCCTCGTCCCCCAATGGAATCCCGGCACTTCAACGAACACCTCCACCCTCTGCATCAGTGAAGCCACAAACGAAGTCAGTATGTTTAACAAACCCTGGCCACCTCCATACAAACACCATGGAAAGATCAATCAAAGCTGGGGCCATAAGGACGAAAATCACAAGTCCTTAACATGTAAGCCAAAGGAAAAACTCAATCCTCAATCAGATCTGATAGAGTATCAGGCTGTTACTAGGCTGAGCCAGTAGAGGTAGACGTGATTACACATACATAGTACACTTTTTCCAAGCAGTTTTAGAATTGCATTATAAAGCCAGAATCAAAGGCAGGAAGTGGTCTTGATTCTGCTGCTGTTGACCATGCTTGAACTAGTAGTGTTATTACTGTAGAAACTAGAATCTGGGCCTCTACTGCACTAGGCACTGTACACACAGAAGCATAGAATCATCGATTACAGGTGGAAGAGACCTCAGGAGGTCATCTAGTGCAACCTCCTGCTCAAAGCAGGACCAACCTCCAATCATCCGGGATCTCTCCCGATTGCCATGAGTTTTCAAAGATGGCTCTGCAATCACATCAGCCAACACTTTGTGCACCCTTGGATGCAGTAGATCCATCCCATGAACTTGTCAATGTCCAGCTTTTCTAAATAGACCTTACCCTCTTCTGTGAACATTATGAGGTTGTTCTTCCCTGGAAGAGCTTACAGTTAAGGGGGCAGAATTGTTTTTTGTCAAAAATTGTTTACAGGTGGAATGTTGGGTTTTTGTTAATATTTCAATTTTTCAGTGAAAAACCTAATACCTGAAAAAATCAAAATATTTCAGTCTGGAAGTGATGTCACGGTGCCTCATGGCAAGTGCAATTTTGTAGCCTCATGGACCTGTTCTCCTCTATGAGCTGGGCTTTCTGACCAGATTACATTGCCCAGCATACATCGCAGCTATGGACTACCATGATGCACTGCCTCTCTTCTCCAAGAGCTAAGACCATGATGTACCATGAGAGGTGGAGTATGACCACTGAGCTTGGCCTGCAATGGAGAATATTAGCATGAGGAACCCAAAATTCAACTCCTGCGAGGCACTCCAGCAGCACTTCTAACTTGAAATCTTGTGGTGTTTGAACTAAAGTTCTTGAGGTTTGGCTCCCCTCCCTGCATTGAAATTTTGTATGGAAACCTCATCTCCCATTTTCCAACCAACTCCACTTGCAAAGTAAATATAAGATTATAGGCAACAGTGGAAACAAATGGGCAGGGGCATATAAGGAAACAAACAAATATTATTGTGATAGCTTGGACTGGGCTTATTAGATAAAACCCCATCCAAATAACTTAGACACAGAACACCCACCCCTTTCACCTGGGTATGGTGGTAGCAGATGGGTCTCTGCTGTTATTTCCTCTCAAACAGTGTTTCTAAATTGCTAATTACAATTCAAAAATCAAAACCTGCCTGCTTCTGAGCTCTGTTCTGATTAACAAGAACATTCTGGGAGACTCTGTTGTTTAGTGGTTTGAGAAGACACTTAGATTTCATTTACACTGTACACTACTGATGGTGACACATAGTGTCCATGCAGCTACACGCATGGTGAAAACTGGACTGTTTACAAAAGAGGCTGTTTACAGGTGATCACCCAGACATTGAGGGAAACACTCTTGATGGCTTTCATTTGCACATTTAAAACCATGAACCATTCCACACTTCATATCTATAACTTTACATACAAGAGAGATACATATACCAAAATAAGATATATAGATCCAGCAGACTTAGACATGAAGATTAATAGGTTACACGAGGAATTTTGTCCAAAGCATCTTTGAGTTATGCATATTTGTGTCCATAAGTCAATTTCATAATGCATCGGGGGGGGGGGGTGAAACCGTCACAGTAACATATGGATAAGATTGACCTTTCCTGACTTATCCCTCTAATGGTTCTTCCAAGATGGAAGGGAAGTGCATTGGTGGATGTTTGTCCTGCATTAGGGCTGCATCTGTCTAAGATACTTACATAGCCTCCTGGCTGTGAGGCAGGGCTGGGAACCCCATTTTACAGCAGTACACGTGAGGCTAATCGATTTTTCCAGGCTAGGGTTGCCAGATGGTTTCAACAAAAATACCAGACACACTTGATGTTACATCACAATCTACATTACATCTTATTTAGAAAATACCGGACAGTTATATTTTCTCAATTTGTTTCCCGAACAGAAAGCTCAAATACTGGACTGTCCGGTTCAAAACTGGACAGCTGGCAACCCTATTCCAGGCTCCCACACAGGGTCTGTGACAGAGCCAGGGACTGGGCCTGTGTTGCCTACGCTACAGGTTGGCACACTTGCCCTGGCTGAACCCACTTCCTCCACTGCCTAGACCTCACTTCTGCAGCCTGCAGAGCCAGCCTTTTTCACTAGTGCTATGTTCAGTGAAGATACCAAAAGTAGCCACCCTAGTGCTGTGATTGGGAGAGATCCGCTGTTTCTGGGTGTGAGGTGGGTCAGGCCAAAGGAAGCCACCCAGCAGTGCCCCCAGTCGCTTTTCCCAGCGCTGCGCCATCCATCACTCTCTTCTACCCTCAGCTTCCTTCTCTGTGTGTTGTATGCATAACGGGGTTCAGGGAGGGTCCATACAGCAGCTGCCTTTGATCAGCCTAACATGTGGGAGACTCAGTGCTTCAGGAATGCTGCCCCCTGATCAAAGGTGGGAACTCGGTGACAGCCGGGACTTGGCAAAACCTCATCCCTATTAACATGGGGTTACCAACCCACCCAAGCAGCCCCGTCCGCAGCCAGTCAAGACTCCAGGGGAAGAATTTCTGGTCACAAGGTGAGGGGAGGGGAGAGGAGGGATGCCCCTGCACTGTTTCACAGTCAGTGCAATTACAGAGAGGACCACCTTGGGTATTTCATCTTTCTCCTGTCCAGCCAGGGAAACAGTGCTTCTTGCACTGGAGTACTGGGAGCCTTAGTCACTCCTGGTTAGCATGTGTCAAGCAATGGGCTTTTGCTTGTGCTCCAGGACCGCTTTACTCAGTCTGTGGCTCCCTACACACAGCTGGGTCAATACCCTTTCGTCCTGCCTTGCCATAGCTCTGCTATTCCAGCTGTGGATTCTCCCCACCACAGCTCTGATGTGCAGCACCATTCTTATACCAATTCATGGGCCCTCACACCACTCTTCCAGTGCTGCCCACCCCCAGCTTGTGATCTGTCACCTGTCCCCAAACCTTCACAACCTGGGGGCTACGTATCTGACTCTTCCAAACGCGGAGGGGCGGGGAGGGAGGAGTGGGTTAAGAAAGGCCCCATTTGTGTCCCATCAGGGAGCTATTTCAAGGCACTACTATTAGTGTCAGAGGCTCAGCAGCCAATCAGGCGTAAGAGCCAACATGTGGAGAGGAAAGCGAGAAGAAAATAAATTGAAGTGGCTGTTTGAAGAGACTGACCTGAGTCCTTGGCTGCCAGCAAGGGGGAAGCCGAGTCACCCAGAAAGAATGGTGGCAACACTGAACGCTGGGAGTATGCTGAGCAGGGGGCATAGAGGGCGCAAGACTATCTGCAGCATTTCATGCTTGCACAGACCCCCATCTATCTGATCATGCCGAGCTTCCTTTCCTTCTGTGAATCCCCACACATTCTTCTTTCCCCTTCAGGATTTCTAGAAAGAAGAAAGCATCCAGTACTGGGGAAATAAACTGGATATGGATTAGCTGGGGAGAGATATTCTGGTGGCAAAGAGCACAGATAACACATAACATGGCTTGGAAGGATTTGATTTTTAATAGTAAATGTCAACTTCACAGTACATGTGCAAACTGATGAAAAAGTATTTCCACTGATAATAATCAACATTTACCAGCAGGCAAAGTCAGAAAAATGTTTCTTGAGAACTTATTAGAATTGGACTAAGGGTTATTAACTTTGGGTATTTTGCCACAGGACACTGACAATCTGCATTCTAGTATTACAAAGCTTTAACACATTGACTCTCAATGTCAAGTGTCAGTACGTTGACATACCCCCTCATCATTTCCCATAGGAAAGTTTAAATGGATACAATGGAAAGAATGCTTAAACCCCCAAATTTTGCCCAGCTGTGAAAATTTAACAGATAGATAACCATTTTTAAATGCATGAAAACAACCATGGATATTATCCACCTAAATTTTTGTTTTTAATTATCAAAAGTTACTGAACATGCACATAATCTGGGAGTGATACACTTAGGCCACAGCTCTCTCCTCCCCCAATAAACAGCAGTTTCTTTAGTTGTCTCAAGTGGACAGGATACAAAAGAGAGCCAGGGACATAAGTGCTGGCCTTCAAGTCTCAGATCATCTGAGACTCTAGGGGACATGCCATCCAGCACACATAGGGCCTGTACCCCAGCTACAAACTCCAAAGAATCTGCAGAGAGGCACTTGCCCTGGGAGAAACAGGCATCATTCAGGCCCACCCAGTCTGAAAAACGGAGACTGACACCTTCCTCCCATGTTCTCAAATGGCAGCTGCCAGGGCTTGGGGCAATTTCTGCTTTTAAACTCATAGACTTTCCCAGGCCAGTTCCTAGCCTCTTGTCCTTGCTAGGCTCCCTCAGTTAATCCCTTCTTGACAATACTGCCCCTATCTGGCAAGAAGAGGGAAAGAAATAGGACCAAGTCCTGGACCTAGGGACAAAGGACCATTCCAATGACGGCTGTGCCTCCTCTGCACGGATGCCCTGCTACTTTGTGCCTGAGATGGGAGAGGGAGGGTGAAGCAGGCTGTAGATGTGCTAACACTTTTATCTCCCCCATAAAAATGAGGAGAGGGTTAAAAGGTCGTAGTCTATGTAAACAACTCAGAGGGAAAGAGAAAGTGGTCAAGACCAATTAACCTCCTCTTGAGAGACAGCTGGATTCTAGAAAAGGGAAAATCAAGGTCCACTATCTTCCCTCCATAGAACAATTAACACCTTCTCTATCCGCTTCATGTAGCATGGACTCTCTGACTGACTATTTCTTCCCTCCTTTTTTCTTTTTTTCCCCTTCTTTTTCCTTCTCCCTCCCCCCCATTTATTTAGAAACTGGACCTTTAATAACTCCATTCATCTGAAAAGGCGGGCTGTGCCCACAAAAACTCATAATGCCATCTAAATGTTTTGTTAGTCTCTAAGGGTATGTCTACACTAGCTCGTTAATTCGAGCTAGGTAGGCAAATCAGGCAACCGGAGTTGCAAATGAAGCCCGGGATTTAAATATCCCGGGCTTTATTTGCATGTTCCTGTCTGGCCGCCATTTTTAAATCCCCCTTAGTCCAAACTAACTGCCCCGCGGCAGTTTAAAATTAATCTGAACTAAGTCCTTAGTTCGGATTAACTGTTACTCCTCATTGCCTCCAGGCTTCATTTGCAACTCCGGTTGCCTGATTTGCCTACCTAGCTCGAATTAACAAGCTAGTGTAGACATACCCTAAGGTGCTGCAAGACTGTTGTTTTTAAGTTTTTCCCCTCCATTACACACTCAAGAGTCCTATTAGGCCATGTGGGACACATAAGGGTACAACTTTTGGAGGTTTGCATTTGTAACTCACACACCTGCTGGGTGTGGTTTGCTGTCCCATGTAGTGGCACTTAGACGACTTAGAGAAAGAATTAGTTTGCTCCATAGCCTTAGCTGAGAGTCAACAGGCTTTTAGCTCAACTGGTAGAAGTTCATGCACTAAGCTCCAGAGGTCCCAGGCTTGGTTCTGCCTTTCAGTTACATATTCAGCCTGTGAACCTGTCAAATGTCACCTTATCTCTCTTATCCCCACTGATAGCTCCCTGCTATTAGTCTGGGAAATTTCTGGGCAGTGGGAAAGGGCTCGACGGAGCTTTAACCAACTAAGGACAGAGGCCAATTAAAGGCAGGATTCTCAGCTGTGCTGACAGAGACAAGGGTGAACTACTGCCCTGGCACAACCTGGACACACTGAAACAGCTTTGCTTTGCCCACATTGAAACTGAACCAGGGACAACCAGAACTGGACTAGAGGGGTAGGACTTACTGTAGTGTTAAGACACAGGATCAGCTCCTGAGTAGCCTGACCTGGGTGAGCATCCACATGGCAATGCCCAGTCCCAGGGCTATGCTCCTGGGATGCGCATGGTAGGTGGACGGCTGCACATCCCCACCTTCATTGATCTGCAATAGATGGAGCTGCTCTTTGATTCTTTCCCAGGGAATTGTGGGAGAACTGGTCTGTCACCTTACACTGCAGAAGCAGAGACCAGACCCACAATTGGGATTAGGAAATGTAGGGTCTATTTTCCCATCCATCAAGCTGTCTCCTCTTGTCTTATGTTTAGACAGTAAGAGGTCAGGGACTGTCTTTCTGTTTGTACAGTATTTAGTACCACAGGATTCTGCTCTATGGGTGAGGTTTTAAGGCACGTCAGTAATACAAATAGTGCCTAAAATACAACAACTTTATCTTTAAGGCACATGAATAGAAATCTGGAGCTACGTTAATAATATCGTTTAGCTTGTAAACAACTCTTCTCTTCTCATCAAACTTCAGTACCCAAAGGAAGTCAGTATCCATGCCTCCATTTAACAGAAGGAAAAACTAAGGCACAAAGAGCAACTTGCTCCAGGTCACTCAGCAGGTCAGTGGCAGAGCCAGGATTAGAAACTGGGTTTCCTAAGTCCCAGTTTGGTGACCTAGCCACTAAGGGCATGTCTACACTGAAGAGTTGTTTCAAAACAACAAAGTGAGCGTCCACCCATTATTTTGAAATTATTTCAAAATAACAGACTTGTTATTTTGAAATAATAACCCCTGAATTTATGAGGAATAACACCTATTTTGAAATTGCTATTTTCAGATAGGGTTAGTGTGGACACTCAGTTGTTATTTCAAAATAATTGGCCTCCAGAGCCTCTCACAGATGCTCTGGTCGCCACTCTGTCCACATTCCTGAAAACTCAATAGCTTCCTTTCTCCTGCAGGGTTTAAAGCTGCAGGCAGAAGGGAAAGGGCTTGAGGCACCACAGTGGCCCTGCTAACTCCATGCCACACCCCAGCACCCTGCATTACCTGCACTGCTGCCATGACAGCTCCCTGTGCTCTCTCTGAGCCCCCCATGGCTTCAAGCAGAGCTGCAACCAGCTTGGAAGCTCTTAGCCGGGGGGGGGGGGGGGAAGAGGTCACTGGCCTGGGCTGGTGCAGAGATTCTGGATCTCATAGAGGTTTGGAGAGAGACTTCTAACCTTCAGGATCTCTGCACCAGGGTGCAAAAATGCTGGTGTCTACGTCTGGATGGCCACCAGCCTGACTCAGAACAGGTACACATGCAGCCAGTACCAGGTGCAGATGAAGATAAAGGAACTGTGGCAGGCTTACACCAAGGCCAGTGAACAAAGTTCCCGATCTGGAGAGGATCAGATCCCACAGATTCCCCAGACCTGCCACATTTACCAGCAGCTGGATGGCATCCTGGGAGGGAGGCTTGTTGCCTCCCTGTACCCGTCATCGACACTGGCCTGAACATATCTGTCGTCAGGAGGTCGGGGCTGTGGATCACGTTGATGATGAGGAGGAGGCCAGCATCAACACCATGCCTGCCAGCCAGGAGTTAGTCATCTCCCTGGAGCCAATATACCCTCCCAGGAGGTCTCCCATGGCTTGGACGAGGCCGGGGAAGGCACTTCAGGTGAGTTCCATAACTTTCTCTATGTACGCACAGGGCGAGGCAGCAGGCTGTGAGGGGCTACGTGCTCTTCGCTCAGCCGTCTCAGCCTGGGGCTCACACAACAGCCTGTGCATATGAAGTGCCAATCCGGAGCACCCAGCCCCATGAGGCTGTCACACGGGAACCCATTGCTCCTTCTTACAAGCTTCCTGGACAGGCCTGCCTTACTCCAGACTCTGTGATGGTACACCTTCCCATGACAAGCCACCACAAAGGAGGCTGGGGACTTGCAAACACACAGCAGTGCTGCACATGGCACAGGCTCATACCCGCACTCTGCTGCCAATCAAGCACAGAGATGCAGAGGAGACTGATCCCTGGTATGAGAACCTGCCGGAGAAAGGAAAAGGAGGGAACCCCAATAGCACTCTCTCTGGCAAGTGGCATCTGCCACTCACACACACCTCCCCCAACATCTTTGCCCCTCTCCTCCAGTAGGCAGGGATAGAAGTTCTCTCTCTATGGGATGCAACCACTGCCAGACTCAGTGTGTGCTCAGTCCAGATGGAAGCCAAGCTGTCCCATCCCTCCCTACCATCCACAGGCTCCTGGCCTACACATGGCGGTACCTTTCATGCCTGCTTGTCCCCAGGCTGTGAGTGTAGGAATGCTCCCCTGGGACATCCATGCCAATGCAGGAAAGTGCCCACTGTCTAGGCAACAGATGGCCTTGCACAAAGAACATCACCATTATCTGAACCGAGACCTTTCAGTATCGGCTCTGAGATTAGGGCTAAACTTCATGCACAGTGTCTCCTGGGATGATTGCCCTTCCTGCTTTTCTTCACAGCTGGCCTAGCTGCAAGTGTGGTGCATCCACCACCTTCCATGTCATCCACCCATGAAAGCTGCATGCACAGGCTACCCCACAATGACTTGCTGCGGGAACATCTGGACTGCCTCCATGGCCTCCACAGAAGTTTTGAGCAAGAGCAGTAGGGGCAGGTCATCAACCCCGAGGAGCCCTGTGCTGACTGGGAGCTGAGGCGCACCATCTGGGACAGCTGTCCCAGGAGCATGAGATGATGTGTGTAGCATTCACCATCACTATGATTGCCACCATTGAGCATTCTAGGAGAAACCCCCCAACTCCTAACACTTGCTCCTGCCCCCGTCTCCCTGGCTTCTCCTCCTCACCCCACCAGGGGCCTCTGAGAGCCACACAGACATGGAGGTGGGACCTCTTGGGCAGGCAAAGTACCCAGAGACTCCTGAAGCAGGCACTGGTCCCAGCCCCATCCCTGATCCCCTCCTCAGTTTTTTCTCCACTCATTTATATATTCCCCAGATTAAAAAATCAGAGAATTTTGTGTTTAAACCAAAAAGTCTTTTTTATTTTGTCTATGGGGAGGTGGGGGGGGGGGGGGAGATGGGAAGTGAGGGCAAAGGAGGGGAAAAGTGGGGGAGGAAAGGCACACAGGGGCAATGCAGAAGTCCCTCGTGGGGAGGCCCAGGAGAGAGTCTCACAGGTGTCCTTGGCTGAAACTCTCCCTCAGGACTTCCTGGATGAGCACATCTCTCTGTTGAGCTTGCCAAAGTGCAGCAGTACCCAGCTGCTCATAAGCCCTCGCTAGCCACTCAGCATCTGTCCCGAACCCTAGCAGGAAAGTCTCTCCCTTGTGCCCATATACATTGTGGAGCACACAGCAGGCTGCCACCACTTGGGGGATCTTCTGGTCACCAAATTTCAGGTGGATGAGGCGATACCAGAACCTCCCCTTGAGGCAGACAAAGACACCCTTCCCCGCCATGCAGAACCTACTGAGCCCAGTGTTGAAGCATTCTTTGATTGGGTCCAGATGTCCCACGTAGGGCTTCATTAATCAGGGGAGCAAGGAGTAGGCTGAGTCACCCGTGATGCAGATAGTCATGTCCACCTCCCCGACTCTGATGGTGCAGTTGGGAAAAAATATGCCAGCATGCATCCTCTGGAAGAGACTGGAGTTCCTGAAGATGTGGGCGTCGTAGGCCTTCCCCAGCCACCCAAAGTAAATATCCATGAACAGGCCCTGAGGGTCTATGTCAACCAGCAGGACCATGGAAAAGTACCCCTTCCTATTGACGAATCTGAGGTAAAATGGTTCGGGGCCAGGAAGGGAATGTGGGTGCCATCCATGGCCTCCCTCCACAGTTGGGGAAACCCATGGCGGCAAAGCCAGAGATGATGGGGTTCATGTCACCCAGGGTGATGACCCCGCACAGCAGGATGGTGTAGATGGCCTTCACCACCTGTAGAATCATAGAAACATAGAATCACAGGGTTTCAAGAGCCCTCAGGAGGTTCGAGTCCAAGCCCCTTCCTAAAGAAGGACCAACCCCAGCTACCCTATCCCAGGCAGGGCTTTGTGAAGCTGGGACTGAAAAACCTGTGGGGAGGAAGATTCTGCCTTCTCTCACTAGGGAACCCATTGCAGTGCTTCACCACCCTCCTAGGACAATAGTAAAAGAGTTAAACCTTCATGAGCACGGCCCTGATGGTCAATCTTTCTATGCCAAACTGGTTCCAGATGGAGCGGTATCTGTCAGGTGTGGCAAGCTTCCATAGTGCAATGGCAACCTGGATCTGGACTTTTAATATTTCATTCATCTGAAGAAGTGGGCTGTGCCCATGAAAGCTCATGATATCATCTACATGTTTTGTTAGTCTTTAAGGTGCTACAAGACTATTTGCTGTTTTTTAAGTTTTTCTATTTCGAAATTGTTATTTTGGGAATAACTCATTTCAAAATAACCTTGTAGCATACACAAAGCCTTAGTCATTTAGTTCATTACACTGCTGATAGAATGACACCAACAGAGCTAAGAGCAGAAGCCGACTCCTTGGCTATGTCTACACTGGCTCCTTCTTGCTCAAGGGTTCTTGTGCAAGAAGTCTTGCACAAGAACATGTCCACACTGTCATGTGTGAGATGTGCTTTTGCGCAAGAGCGTCCATGGCAGTGTGGATACTCTCTTGCACAAGAAACCCCTGTCATGCATCCACACTGCCCTCTTGCACAAGAGCTGTTGTGGAAGAGAGCTTATACTTGTAAGACAAGAGCGTAGCTCTTGCACAAGAAGCCCTCTCTTCCGACGCCATATTGTAAATTTTCTTGAGCAAGAGCGGGCGGGCAGTGTGGATGCTCTGAGGATTCTTGCGGAAGAACGGCCGTACTTGTGCAAGAACCCGCCAGTGTAGACATAGCCCTTGAGTGAAAGAGGCTTGGTTTTATATTAGCCTCAGCATTGAGTTCTGGCCCATGTGGACCTCTACTGTTTGTGCTCACTCTTATCAGCTTCAGCCACATTCAGGAAGCAGCTTTGGGAGGGAGAAAGACCATCCTGATACCATTCATAGTTCCTACAAAGTCCAGGCGCTGAACTTCTACCAAAGCTCCATCAAGCCCTGAGCTTTTCCATTTCCTTTCACATAGTGTTTGCAGAGGGGGCAAGGAGGTGTCATTTTACTTATATATTTATTTATTTATGGTGAACAAGGCGCCACTGTCACTTTAAAAAAAAGAACCATTTAAAGGCCTGATAAGGATTAATCATTGAGCAGTCACACTCCTTATCCGGCAGGGTTAAAGATTACTTCCTTGCACTTGGCTGCCTGATAATGAGTCAATCAGGGCTGGGGTTTTGAGACAGAATTTATCACCAGGCCTTTGGAAAGTAAAGAGATCAAGGTGCGTGCTAATCCTAAAACCAGGGTGTACTGGAGAGACCACGCCAGAAGGCATAGCAAGGGCTGAGCCTATGTTCTCTGTGCATGTTGGCTTTAGAAGGCATCATGGACCATGCACAAGCAGCACAGTGTGTGCGTGAGAGCGATCATGGGAGGTAAATAGCAAATAGATGAATTCTCTCTGGGATTCTTCCTACAAGAATTTCTCAAGGATCAGATACATTGTATAAGCCTTATTTAAAAAAAAACACCACCACAATGGTCTTTTGTACAGGAATGATCCCAAACACAACAGTTTCCATCTCTGCAGCTAGCAACACCAGAACCATCGAACAAGAGGCTGCCGCATTTGGAGCGACTATGAGCTGGATGGCTGGAGTAGCCATACCTCTGGAAGGGGGCTGCTTCTCCTTGTCTGACAATTCTGCAGAGGAGCAGGTAGTCCCATGAAGACAGAGCTAATGAATGGTCTTTGATTATGGGATAGTCAGAAAGAGACCCACCTGAAAAATCTATCTTGGGCTTTGCACTGAGCTCAGTGCATGCCAGGACAGGATAGTGGTCCAGGCAGGGCAGTGTGAACACTCGGGCCCCGGGCTGCTGCCAGACAAAAGATGGCATTGGCAGGGGGTTGCAGTGGGGCAAGGAACTCCTACATCCTTCTCATGGGCCCCAGAGCCTGGCAGTGCATCCCCAGCAGCTGGCTCTCATGTAGTTCTTTTGTTTCCAGCTGCTTTGCAGACATTAGTGAAGCATCAGAGGGCACATCCATCCTGCAACTGGAGGTATAATTCCAACCAAGCTGCAACCCTAAAAATAGCAGCATAGCTGCAGCAGGTTAGGGTTTCTGCCCAAGGAGAATGCTCTGAGACCCCAGGGTTATGATCAGATGCCTAACCTCAGCTGCTGTCGATGCCTGCTATTTTTAGCATACTAGCCTGATCAGGATAGCACAGGTACATAATTCCCAGCTCAAGCAGACACCTTAAGCTGCACTGTAGGCCTACCTTAACTGCTCACTATGTATGACACCAGGACCATGTTTCCCAAATGGTGTTTTGAGGAACCCCAGGGTTCCGCGAAGTGAAACGAAGGGTTCCGCAAGAAAATTCCATTACAATAACATCTGATGATTTTAAAAAATAATAATTAATATTTATTTTATTGAAAACAATTTTCATTTGTGTTTGCCACCATAAGTGTCCCTGTGTAATGCCAGCTTAGCCAGAGCGTGGGGATGATGATGTCACTACTCAGTGCTGCACGCACAGTCAGTCAGGGGGTGTGATCACCTGTTATATACCACCATAAATCCCCATACTCACTCTCAAGGAGCGTGGATCAAGTGGGTGACTGAATACGAATACTAGCACCACGTCGGACAAAGTTGAAGCTTCAGCTGTCAAACCAGTTGCTTGTATGGGAGCGTGCAGGCAATGCTCTCGCGAATACTTTACTTCAGTATAGTTGTGTGATTTCTTGTATTTAAAAATTTAACCATGACAAATATAAATTGACTATGATAGATTAATCTACATATCATGACCTTGTTTAGCATTTGTTTATTATTATCCTTACTTATTTGTTGTCTACTCTTTCAGCTCCATAGATAAGTCTGTTATTAGGGGTTCTGCAAAATTCTTTTGAGTTTAAAAGGGTTCCATGGCCAAATAAAATTGGGAAACACTACACCAGGTAGTACATTCCCTGTGCTCAGCTGCACCAGGAATAAAGACTTGCCAAACCTGTGTCCTTCAAGCCATTTCCTCCCCATATATTATCCTAAGGGATGGTTTTGCTTTGCCAGGCCTGGTGCCCTAAAGAACATACTGATGGGAAAGGTTTGTAAGACCTCCCCATTACACCATAGCTGAGCTTAGGGCTCCATGCTGATAGGTATGCAGACATGCATTAGGAGACAGCCTATAATTTAAGTGAACAAGACAGACAAAAAGTGGGAGAGGAAACTGAGGCCCGGAGCAGGGAAGTGACTTGCCCAATGGTACACAGCAGGTCAGTGGCCAAGTCAAGAATAGAACCTACGCTCCCTGATCCTACTCCAATGGTGGGCCCATTTTGCTTCTCTAAGTAGAAGGATCAATCAAGATTCAAAGAAGCCAATATTTACCTTCTGAAGAGTTTGCAGGGGGACACAGGAAGACAGCTGCTGCCTGGCAGGGGCTGTAGCCCTGCGCTCAGACCTGTTTGCATTGCCAGTACAGAGCAAACAGCCCAGGGCATATGTTCACATCCATCCATTTGACAAGGGAAGGCATGAGCCTGTGATCACTCTCAGAGGCAGCCACCTCAGTCTTAAATCTTCGTATGTGCTAGACAGCAAAGAAGGCTCCTCCTGGCTGGGCTCAGGGCAGCAACTGGTTAACAAGTACAGTAAAAGTTAGGCAGGTAGGGGGAGAGGAGGGAGATGCAGAGAGAGGAAAGAAGGAGAAACAGATCAAAGAAGGGTGAGAAAGGGAAGACAGCAACTC
The DNA here is from genome assembly GCA_032595735.1 of Pelochelys cantorii. Taxonomy (NCBI): domain Eukaryota; kingdom Metazoa; phylum Chordata; order Testudines; family Trionychidae; genus Pelochelys; species Pelochelys cantorii. The sequence goes on along the minus strand of CM064342.1, from coordinate 10,539,988 downwards.
TAAAAGACAGGAGGAGTGAGAACAAAAGGAGAGCGGGGTGGGATCAGGGGAGCGAAACCTCCAGGAACCAGACAGAGGATCACGCTGCATTGGCAGAGCCTGTCAACACATGACAGAGCAGGGAATGGCTCCTGGGCAGCAGTAGAGACAGGTCACTGTTGACACTTTGACATGGCAGGAGAGTCACAGGCAGAAGAACAGCTAACAGAACAGACAAGCCCCTGCGTGAGTGGGAGCAGGATGAGGACACAGGCTGAGATCAGAGCCTCAACAGAGAAGCAGTTTGGCATCACCTCAGCAAGGTCACAGGCCCCCTTCGTGCCCCAAGGAGCCAAGGCGCTGTCAGAAGGGCAGGTATGTCAGAGTGACTGGTTCGCTCCGTCTCACCAGAGGACAGGCCATGTGCCTTGGCAGCAGCAGGAAAAACTCAATGTCAGCTCTGGGGGAGGTTGGGATCTCTCCCTCCACCCCTCCGACATGCATCTTGCAAACACTTTCCCTATCACAGAGGCTTAACATGGCGAATATTGAAAGCACCTGCCTACCCTGGAATGGAATCAAAGGGCCTGCCGTGCTGGGCCTGCCATTTCAATGGAACAATTATCCCTGGCCAAATGCTGTGCAAAAGAATTTAGGGCATCGTCTCATTTGGGAGCCCCCAAATAGGAGCGCAGTGCAATTAAAATAAGCAATGCCAGATGGTTTATTAGCAAATACTGAGCCGGGGGCCAAGACTTGTTTACACATTCCAGTAAGAGGCTTAAGAGCGAGTATATCATATAGGCTCACCCGCATGCGCACATGCCAGATGAAGGGGCAGGAGGTATTTTGTTTGCTGAGAAACGTGACACACAAGTACTGCAGCAGTGGCTCACTCCAATAGATGGAGTTAGATTATTGCATTAATGAAAAGGATAAGCCTCACAGAACCATTTGTGAGATTAATAGAATGTGAGGCCAGGTCTGCTCTCCTGAATATCACAGGCCATGACATTTTAGCCAGAGAGCTACAGCTGTGCTGAGTAAAAGGCCCTGTGTCTGGCTAATGTGTTGCTTCCAGAAAGGCATTGTCCAGTCTCGATCTGAAGCTATCAAGAGTTGGAGACTCCAACACTTCCCTTGGTAGTTGGTCCCAACAGCTAGCCATCCCCACTGGTACAAGCATAAGCTTTATTTCCAATGGGAATTAGTCTGGTTTTAACGGCTAGCAACCATTGGTTCTTGTGCTGCCTTTCTTCACTAGATTACAGAGCCCCCAGTGTTTTCTACACATAAAGGTCCTTCTACCCTGCCATCGAGTTACCTCTTTTGAGATGCACCCCTTCAAGTCTCTCACACTAAGACATCTCATCCCGTCACTCAGTTCCTGCATCTTGCCCACATTTTTAAAAGAATGTTGAAAAGCCAGAGGCTAGCACTGGAGGTAGTATCCTGCCATTGGTCTCACCAATGCTGCACACAAAGATTAAAATCATCTCCTTGCTCTTACTCCTGTTTTCACCGCCAAGGGTCGCATTAATGCCTCATGTCACAGAATTATACTGGGAGCTCATATGGATCCCTAAATCGTATTCTGAGTCGCTGCTCTGCAGGTTACAGTCCCCCTTTCTGTAGGTGTGGCCTTGATTCTTTGCTTCTGGATGTACAGTGTTACGTCTGGCTGTATGAAACCACATTTTGTTCTAAGGGCCCATCTTCCCAAGCAATCAAGATCTGTCTATATGACTGCTCCTTTCCAACTTTCAGGTCATCTGCATATTTTAATGAATAGTGGTTTGGTATTTCCTTCATGATCACCAATGAAAGTGGCTTATTATGGGAGCCCTACTAGAAACACCCCTATTCGAACACCCCCACTGACAACTACCTTTTGGTTCTCCAGTTAGTCTCTTCACACTCTGTTTAATATGTGCTTCATTGATTTTGGCAAGCACTATTTTGGAAGTCAGAAATGGGATGGTTCACTTGATGAATGTCTGGTCTGTTCATTCCCTCTGAACCCCAAGACATTGGCCATTGTTGGAAAACAGAATATTGGGCTAGCTAGATGGACCTTTGGTCTGACCCAGTGTGGGTGTTCTTATGTTCTAATGTCATGTGACACTAATTTTAAACACCTTACAAAGTCTAAGAATTGCAATGATATTTTGTCAGCCAAATCTGTCACCCCAAAGCAGGAAGCCAAGTTGGTTTAACAAGATCTAGATTCCCTCAAACCATGTTGAATGACATTAATTTTAATCCTGTGGCCCAGCAGATACCCAGTGGAGTCTGTGGGTCAGTTCTCCTTGCTGCCCAACTCTTATGAGGCGTGTGATCCTGCATCTTAACTAGGCTGATTTCTCCCGGCGGGTGTGATTTGGACTCCAGCCCTCACAAAAGGGAAGTGAGAATTATCCTTGTCAGTGGCACTGCTTCTTGTCAGTGTAGAGTTCAGCCGGGTAACTGTTTGTAGGATCAGGACTGCTGATGCTAATCTTGTGGGCCAGAGACCTTGTCTCTGAAAGGTGTGTGCTTACAGCAGTATATCCTCTAAGGGAATTAGCCACAGGAACAAGCAAGAGAGGAGGTGAACAGGGATAGAGGATTTTCATTCTTTGAACATCTTCAGATCAAGACTGGATGCCTTTCAGGAAGATATGCTGATGCCAAACGCAAGTTATAGGGTTCAGTGCAGGAGTAACTCGGTGAAATTCAATTTTGTGCGCTAGACAGAAGGGGAGAGTAAATTATCTAATAGTCCCTCCTAGTCTCCTGGAATCTATAACATTTTAAAGACGTTGAAATCTTGCAAGCAGAGTGAGATTTGCAGCCCCAACTGGCAAACCACCTGGGAGCGCTCGTGAATTCTCAAACCTCCTGAATTGTCAAAAAATCTCTCTAACCCGGCAGAAATCTTGTCAGAAATGCTATCTCAGCCTTTATTGTTTTGTGCCAACTCTTTCCATTTGAGTCCCACATCTCTAGATATTTGGTGTTATTTAAGCTCCAATTCCTGAAGTTAGGAGAAATGTCTCTTTCTTTGACATACAGAAATGTTTCTAGCTCTCCCAGTAGAGGACAAAAGCTTGAAATGCAACCCAAGATAGGGTAAAGTCTCAAAAACCAGAAGCCAGGGAATAAGTATCCCAAATGTATTGTGCTGTAAACAGAACAGAAAAGTGATCTTTGCCCCCAAAGAATTTACAATCTAAGGGCTAGTCGAGACTGGAAAGGCTTTGCCCATAGGGCTATATTGTACCCAGAAAGCTCCTTACTGGAGATGTAGCTTCTACCAGAATATGTTTTTTCAGTGGTATAGTTAAACTACATCCTTAAACATCATAAACTATCCAGAAAAAATATCTCTTTTGAGGGTATAGCTGCATGTATGCAAGGTTTTTTGCTAGCATAGCTATATAAGTCAAACCCCAGACTAACATAGCTATAGTGCCAAAGCTTTGCAGTGTAGATCTGACCTAAGTAAATGGTGGAAGAAATCTTCCTGGTGATCATATGTCCTGTAGCTCAGATGGCCCAGCTGTATGCTTTCAAAACTATGGGATGAGGAATTAATCCTGCCTTCCTGAAAGTCTGTGATTTATATCTCAGGAATTGGTTTGTTTAATTTTCCCTCAGCTATTCCAGTGTTTATTTTTAAACTGTTTGCATAAACTAAAAGTCTTTTTTAAAGCAATGTTGTGTGTGGTTATTTTGATGAGAGAAAAGGAAACAAAAGAAAAGAAAACAAAAAAGCCACCAAAAATTCATCCTATCCACAAATGACTTTGCATCAGCAAAGACACATAAGTTAATGCATTTTATTAATCAGCTTTCAGAATTATCTTGGAAAGCTACTAAAATATTCCGTGTTTTTAAACAGATAGTTTTTAGATGTTGGAAGTTAGTAGTGCCTCACTGTTATGTAGCACATTTCATTTGCTGACCTCAAAGTGTTTTACAAAGGAGTTAAGATATCATTCATTTTATTTTACTCATGGGGAAGCTATAGTACATGGAAGAGAAGTGACTTATTCAGGGTTGCATATTAATGACTAAAGCTATAAATAGAATTAATACTTCCTGAGTCTATTCTCAAGCCTTAGCAATTGGGCCAACACAGTCACACAATATAAGAAAGTAACAGTCCCGTAATTCAAATGTTTTCTATTCTGCACTCGTATTTCAATTCAATTCAGTGTTTCAGCTTAGTCCCAGGTCTTGTAAACATGGGAAGATCTTGGCATCATGCAGGCCCAAGTCTGTTGATCTACTCTGCACTTTACTGTTTGCCTTGGTCAAAACTAGAGTTTGTCAGGAACAGGACTGCAACATTCTATACTTTGGGGGAAGTACCTTCTAAACTCCATATTCCTCGTCTGCATTGAATTGTAATATTGCATATAAAACATACCATGGGAGGTATCAGGGAAAAGATTATGATGTGCTGAAAGTTATTGCTCTCTCCATCTATGTATGTCATTAATGCATATGAAGTTATGAGAATTATGGCTGCCACTAAAGTTTGAGACTCACCTAGATATCAGCTCCCCAAAGGCAACAGGAAGAAAAGTAACCAATGCCTGGGCAGTGTCCAGCAAGTGGACTACAATTCAGTGACTCACCTGCATGATGATATATCAGGGCAGGAGTGGGTAAATTCCAACCTGTGGGCCAAATCTAGTCCACAGGGTTAGTCTCTGGCTGGCCCCCACCCACATGTCTACTTGCACCTCCACAGGTATCTGAGGATTGCAGCGCTTGTTGACTGTGAATGTGAGTGGCGGGAAGTGATGTCCCAGTCTGCAATGCTTCTCACCACTTGCATTGGCCAGGAACAGCGATTCGCAGCCAACCAAAGCTGTGATCCTCCAATACCGGTGGAGGCACAGGTAAACATAGCGGTGGCAGCCTACCAGGAACTAACCCGGCGGGCTGCCATTTTTTTATTGCCCACCCCTGCAGTAGGGGAATTGCTTAGCCTGGTCTGGAAGACACTAAAAAAGGCCCCCAGACATGGCTGGACTTGTGCTCCCTAAGCACATGGGGCTGAAGGGATAAAACAGAACACAAGTGGCCTTTCTCTTTCACCCACCTACACTGCAAGCAACCAGGACACTGAGAAGACTGAAGATTCCAACTGAGAGGACTGGGTCAGATTTCACATTCACAAAATCTGTATGTTACGGACTGCAATATTCAGTGGGGTGAAAAAAACCTGCTTGATCTATATGCTGCCCAGTCAAATAGGATTGAGAGTTTAGCTGTGTGTTTATATTTTACTTTCCTTCAGTAACTACTCTGACTTTTTCCCTAACACCTTATAGTCACTGTCACATTGCAAGCATGCCTCATCTCATGGCAGTGCAGCCCCATGGCCACAATCTATAACACAGCTCTGGAGTTCAGGGCAGCACTGTCTAATGGGTAGCATCAATAAAAGTCAATAACACAGCTAATGGCTGGAGTTACAGGGGGCTTGGGGCAGCAGTCCCAGTAGGATAGGGATCAAGGCCCACCCTACTCCACCAGACCCCAGCCCAGGGCCCTATCAGTGGGGGAGTGATCCACCACTCACTCAGTGGGAAATCCCATCACAGCCTGCAAAGCTCACTCAGGCTATGTCTACTCTACAGAGTTTTTTTCAGAAAAACACCTGTTTTTCTGAAAAAAACTTCACTTATGTCCACACGGCAATCTCATTCTTTCGGGGGAAAAAATCAAAAGAACAGAGGGGTTTTTCCAAAATTGGTAAACCTCTTTCTACAAGGAAGAAGCCTTTTTCCAAAAGAGCTCCTTCGGAAAAAGACATGTGTGGACGGGGAAGAGGGAGCTCTTTTGCAGGAAGAGGAAAGAGGAAAAAGCACAGGTGCCCTGGTGGCCATTCCATTCGCAGTAATCACAGCTTACATGCTAGATAGCGCCCATTCAGTCTGGACGCTATCTTTCAAAAAAGCAGATGGCTTTTTCTATGTGCTTTGGCAGTGTGGACGCTCTCTTTCGGAAGATGTTTTTTTCAAAGATCTCTTCCAGAAAAGCTTCTTTTGAAAGAAGCCTGCATTCTAGACATAGCCTCAGGCTGGAGATACAACATGTGCACCCTCCCTGGGTCACTTCCTACCAATTCTGGCATTGGGGTGAGCCCTGTAGTTTCAGGGCATCCAGCTTCACAGCATCAGTCTCCTTCAGCAGTGCTGCTAGGTATGAAGACTCAATACAGTCTGCTGGGTCTCCAGCTCCCATCATCTGGGTTTCTGGCTGGCCCATCTCTGAAGCTCCTCTGATGGTCCTTCCTCTCCAGCATCCAGCCCAGACTAAACTCAGCTGCTCCCTTTTATACTGTACCAGCCCTTGGAACATGTCCAGTGTGGCTGGGGGTGGGACTTCCTCCCCCCACAAGGCATTAAGCCTTCCTGGCCCAGTGCAGGGTATACACACCCCATCAGAGTCACTTATATTCCTGAGTTGTAGTGTTGGCAGGTGAGGGGATTTGGCTAGTACCTTTCCCTGTGTGATTCATGAGTGGCTTTGGGAGCATTCATGCTATCTAGCTAGGTGCAGTCTCCATATGCAGTTATATTGAGTGATGATAGTCCCTAGAGGAGTTGCTGTGGTCACTAGCATTGTGAGAGACAACCTGGACTGGAGAGAGTCCTGGGAGAACAGCTGTCCCACAGTCCCATGCTGCTCTTGGGGGGTGGGAATCCCATCACAGGGATTTTCTATAATAAAGTAAATTCCATAATTTAATTTCTCCCCTTCCATACCCAAACCAAAAATGTAGACTTTTCCTGAGAAACAAAATTCTGGAGATATTTTGTCAGCTCAATCAAAACATTTCTCTCCTATTTTAATTTGTGAAAATACTTTTAAATATAAAAAACAATGCATTTCCAAAATATCAAATTGGAGCATTTTCATGTTATCAAAATGCCTCATTTCATTAGACTGGAGTCAAATCAAAATGTTTTGGGAACGGATAAATTTTCAGAACATTTCAATTTCTACAAAAATGGCATTTTCATCATACCACCATTCTGGTCAGCAGCCATCAAAATGTATTCATTGATCTACCTGGCTTCCAGGAATAACTGGTGTAATTGTTGGAAGTGGTTCTCACAGCTGCCCTGTAAATGCCACATCTTGCTCTGGTGAGCCTCATAAAAGGCCTTTATGACATCAGGATACTGCTGGGCTGCTGCCTGCCCATGTCTTGGGCACTGGGAATCTCTGGTTGGCTTTGCATGACTGCAGTGATGGCAGAGCCAAGAATCCCACTGGTTTTTTTTTTTTCAGTAGATTTAGGCTAATGTACATGAGATCTGAATATGGCCTATAGAACCGTATCAGCTAGAGATGGACAAGGGTGCCTACCTCATCTACACTAGTGAAGGCCTGTTCCTTATAGTCCAGTCTAACTTAAAAGGAGTTAAGCAATAGGGCTTTCACTGGTTACATGGGAGACTCTGCCACAGCTGAGCCAGACTGTGGCTACACTGCCGGTTTTTTTCAGAAGAAGATATGCAAATCACGCTCATGTTTGCGTATCTTCTTCCGATTCTTTTTGCGGAAGTGGTTTTGCCCATATTTGGCCCCATGTAGATGGGGCCAAATGTCAGAACCCTTCTCTCCCTTTTGCAAGACCCTGTAAACCTCGATTTACGAGGAATAAGGGGTCTTGCAAAAGAGGGGGATTTCCCGACATTTGGCCCTGTCTATATGGGGCCAAATATCAGCAAAACCTCTTCCACAAAAAGAATTGGAAGAAGATCTGTAAATGTGACTGCGATTTGCATATCTTCTTCTGAAAAAAAATCAGCAGTGTAGTTGTAGCCTGTCAGTAAAAAGTTTCTTTGTTGTTCATGTTCCTGCACCCTAAGCCTTCTGTGTTTACAGCCTTGTAGCCAGCGCCTGCCCTGCTCACGGGACACCTCTAGCAATTTATATACTGCGGCGAGGTTCCCTCCAACAGTAGTAAGAGATTTTAGTGCCCTTTTAAGAATGGTTTGAGTATTACAGCAGATCTTCCCCGGGGGAAGAATGAGAACAGGCTGTTCCATCTGGGAAACACTTCACAGCCTGCCTGTTACACAAAAGTTTGGCAGAGCCTACCAGCATAGCGCCAGCTCCATCCCAAGTGGCTAATAAAAAGCAATGGATCCCTGCAAGCAGCCACGGCATCTCAACAGCTCCAGCAGGAGAGCTGCAAGCCAGCCAACAGCAAAGAGCGATTGCTAGAACCCAGCAGGCCATGCAGCCACTGCCAGGGGCCAAAGCTCTGTACTTGAATACGGAAGATGGGAGACCCCTTTTGCTGCCTGCCTGGCAGACAACACTTCTCCTGTTTGTTTTTGTGCCAGAGTTGGAGGAGGTACAGTTGCCGAGCAGAGGGGGCTGACATCTCTAACAAATTATTGTCATCGCAACTCGAGGTGAACTCCAAAGCGCCTGTTTACACAAATCACTGAACTCCCTTCACCCGCTCTTTGGTGCTGCAAGTCCCCCCAGCCTTGACGGATCCCAGCCGCGTGGGCATAGAAGCTCGTATTTATCATGTCAGTGTGACAGGCTTTGGATGGAGGAACAAGTTACTGTATTTCCTGGCCTATTGGCCACCGGCCTGATAAGATGCCCACCCAAAGTTTGCTCCAGAAAACACTCTTTCCAGTCATTGCACAATTGTCTATGGTTAGAGAGCACCTCACACCAAAGTACTTTAGAAACTACTGGGTGCTTTAAAAACTACAGCCGCTGGGGATAGCCATGGTGCTATGCTGGGAATGCAAGGAGCTCAGCATCACACAGAATTAGGCCCCAGAGCAAATATTGTTGGGAACGCATTTACACAGTTTAGCAGTGCATTCCCCATTCTAGGGGGAAATTCACCTGTGTGTAAAAGGTCAGCTGCAGACCTACGTATCACATTACTATCATAGAGTTCTATATAGCTGCCCATCCCCATAGTCTCTAACCAGCTTAGGTCCCATGTAAGCCAGTGTTTGAAATTCTATGTGAAACTGTGCTAACAGCGAAGGAATCCAAGCTGCCAATATGCCCCCTCTACCAGCAGCAGAGAGATGCTACAGTACAACACTACAGTTCTATAATCTCTGAAGTTGGGAATATAGTGGGAGATACCCATGGGGCTTGTTATGTGGGCTCTGCAACCATTTTCTGCCAATTCAAAGCAGCCACAGTCCAGAGCAGCCAAGTCTGAGATGGAGAAAGTGGGTGGGACAATTGTATGGGACCTGAGCTCAGGGAGAGTCCAAAATGTAAATAAAATGGGAGGGGGAGCACAAATGAATCTGATGTACCACCCCTTTGCCCCACATGTCTAGATGGGAGCCTTCTTCCTTGCTATTAATACAAACAAAACCGGATAGAAAATTAGGTTTGTCTCAAGCCAACCAATAGGTGGTGCTGGCACACATAACCAGTTGGCTGTTGATACACAAGAGGAAAAGGACAGCATTCAGATGCTAGATTTCTCTGTGAAGTGGCATTGTGCTTCAGATGTATTTCAGCATATAATGGCCCAGGTTGTACCATGACATGGTCTGCCATCTGCAGGATCTACCCTAGTCCATGCTGATTTCCCTGCTGCAAGCCTCCAGCCTGCAAACACGCATGGGTGGTGAAATGAGAAAAAGCAAAGAATTGACACTGAGGCCCTCATAAGAAGTGTCGCTGGCCCTGCAGCTACAGCTGACCGGCTAAAAGAAAATAGACTTCATTAGGCTCCTGAGGTCTCTTCCAGCCCTATGATTCTATGAGGGTTAGACACGGGACGGAAGGAGCCACACTGCAAATAGTGAGGAGGGAGTGAAAACAATAGGCCGCACTGCACACACATGCATGTACTGGGGTGCTGCTTGCTTTAGCCTCATCGGCATAGGCGACTGGTGTCAGAGTAGAGGAAGGGAGCATGAGCAGACACTCCCGTTAACAATTAGAATTTTGGCAGGGGCACAATGGGGTGGTGCACTGCCTGAGTCGCTTATACTTGTCAGCATTTTATTAGAGCCAAGCTTTCCTTCTCCAAGTGCTTGGAGGAATAAGACTTGAGAGCAGGCCATTGGGGGAAGAGGCTTCTCCTTCCCCAACTCATCTCCTGACCTCCTCATTTTGTTCCAGAGTTATTTTTGGAAATAAAAGCTTTTCTTCCTCCCCCAGCCCTTACTTTTACCATGCAAAGTGCCATTTTAAGCATCCTGCCCACCCAACCAGAAAAATGGTGGCAAAGCCAGAGCAGAGTTAACCTTTAGAACCACTAGAGGAAAGGAAAGGCCTTCTCGACTGATTAACCCTCTTCTAATGCAGCCTCCTGCGGGGAAAGGACTTGTCTGCATTACAATACAGGGAGGGGCAACCACAAGTGAGCCAAGCTGCAAAGTCTCCGCATTCTTCTTGCCACTTGGTTCACTGGATGAGAGCTCTGGGAAAAGAAGAGATGAAAGAATGAAGGGTGGATGAGGAGAAGGGGATGAGATAGGGAATGAAAGGGAAAGGCACATGGAAGGGATCCTGCAAAAGATGAAATCTGCAAAAGAAAGGGGCTTGCAGAGGTGGGTGGGTTGTTGGGTGACTCACCAGGACAGGGGTAGAGCTGGCTCAGACAGGTGCAAGTAGATACAGTAGGACCAGCTGGTGAGAGCAGGCTAGAAGCCTGTAAGACCACAAAGCAAAGGAAGAGTTCCCAGCTGCCTGGTGGCAGTTGCGCTGGCTGGCTAACTGCTCTCTCTGGGGATGACCTGATTCAATACTTACTTATGGACTAGCTGCTGCAGCATGCAGGAGGCTGACTTAAGGCGCCCATGTGCATCTAATCTCCACTCTCAATAGTCATCAGATCAGGTCCCTGTGTGCTTATTATTAATATCACAGCAGCCCTGTAGGCTACCAGTTATGATTTATTACACTATTTTTATTGTGATAGCGCCTAGAACCCCGTTGTGCTAGGTGCCGTACAAACAGCACAATATCAGTTCCCGCCTGACGAGCTTACAGTCCTTGTAAATGAGATCAGAGCTCCATCGGTCTGTGCACACAGCATACACACACTGGGAGATGGATGCTGCCCAAGGAAGCTTCTAGTCTAGATAAGGCTAATAAAGAGAAACTGAGGCACAGAGAGGCAAAGTGGTTTGAACAAGGTCACGCGGCAGATTAGCGGTAGAGTCAGAATAAAATGGTCATGTATAACAATGGGGTAGTATCCCAATAAATAATCTGTGAGCCCTCTAGTGGTGCCCTCTGTGTTCTTATGTTTGGAAACATTTCAGAAGAGTCATGCTAGTACATCACTAGACCATAAATATGGTTAATAGAACCTGATAGAGAACATGACCTATGAAGGAAGGCTGAAAGAATTGGGTTTGTTTAGTTTAGAAAAGAGAAGATTGAGGGGGGACATGATAGCAGTTTTTAGGTATCTAAAAGGGTGTCACAAGGAGGAGTGAGAAAACTTGTTCATCTTGGCCTCTGAGGATAGAACAAGAAGCAATGGGCTTAAACTGCAGCAAGGGAGGTTTAGGTTGGACATTAGGAAAAAGTTCCTAACTGTCAGGGTAGTCAAACACTGGAATAAATTGCCCAGAGAGGTTGTGGAATCTCCATCTCTGGAGATATTTAAGAGTAGGTTAGATAAAAGTCTATCAGGGATGGTCTAGACAGTATTTGGTCCTGCCATGAGGGCAGGGGACTGGACTCAATGACCTCTCGAGGTCCCTTCCAGTCCTAGTATTCTATGATTCTATAATTCTATATCTAGACCCTTCCCCACTCATGTGGTTCCTTCAGATTGCACTCAGATTGTAGAGGCACAGAGCCAACAAAAACACTTTTCCAGATCCCTCATCCACATGGCTGGCCTGCTCTGGGCCTGGAAAACACCACTGGTATTGGGGTGGGTGTATCAGATATATGGGTCCTTCCCACAAATGAAAGCAGCTCCAGGTGTGTAGCGGAACAGTTTGAAACTCATGCACATATAGACCTCAGCCAGCCCTGTCTCTGGTGAGCACGCTCTGCTGTCACTAATCCTATGGAGTTTAGCAGGACAGTGCATGTGGGTGAATGCTTATCAGCAAGCACAAGGATTGCACAAGTGGCCTACTGCTCTCCACTTTCCTCCCCTGCTGCTATAGTGTTCCCTATGGCAGTCAGCAGCAGGGAATTCAGGGCTCCATACTGAGGGCATGTCCACACAGCAGGGCTACAACTGAATTAAGCTACACAACTTCAGCTGCATCAACTGCATAGCTGAAGTCAAAATAGCTTAATTAGGCTTTTGGTGCTTTCTACACAGTAGGAACTCGAAGGGAGAACATTCTTCCTTTGACTTCCCTTACTCCTCGTGAAATGAGGGTTACAGGAGTCGGAGTAAGAAGTCCTCCAGCTCAACATTATTTTGCAATAATGGCTTGCTGTGTAGACTCACTCTTTGTTATTTCGAAATAACGTCAATTATTCCAAAATAACGCTGCCGTGTAGACGTACCCTGAGATATACATGATGTGCGCTACACCTGAACTGCCTTCCCCTGAAGCAGGTAGGGAGGGCCTGGGCCCACTCCTACTGAAATCAATAGCAAAATTCCCATTGCCTTCCAAGTGTAGGATTGAGGGATAAGGGCATCCTGACACCATTGACTCTGCAACCTCCTGTTCACAGGAGTGGGCATTGTCCCAGGAAGTATTTGGTGGGCTGAGAGGGTGGGTCTCATCCTATACATATAGACAGACATGACATGGGGTGCTTCTGCAGTAGCCATGTCTCATTTTCCCCTTTTCAACTTGCTTCCACAGTGATGTGGCCCAACAGCTACATTAGTAAATAAAAGTCCACAAATAAACTCACAATACAGGCTCTTCTGCTCAGTCCTTCCTACCTGAGGGTCTGTCCTCTCTGGCTTCTTCTCCTGAGTCTTACTTCAGGGTTGTGCAATATGGCGACATTCTCAAGGGTCCTTCTCTCCGCAGCTCAGGCTCCTTTTCTGTATAAAGCTGCCACTCCTAGACCTTTCTATCTGGGGTCCTTCCCTGCTCTTTAGCTCCATAAGGACTCCCTGGCTTTCCACCTCATCCTTCCTCTCTGTAGCACAGATACAAGGCCCCATCACCCTGGGTCTTTATAGCTGCTATTCTCTGATTCCTCTTCACCTTCTGTGTCTCCTGGGCTCTGACTTCCCCCACAGGCCTGAGTATCACAAGACACGGAAGTCATTTGACCCAGTCTTCATTTTTCCCACTGCGGGAGGTGAATTAAATATGTCACACATAGGGTCGAGACCCATCATTCTTTAAAGGGCCAATCACCCCTTGAATCTATCTATCTATCTATCTCATCATATTTATATGGCCCCCATCACCATAGAATCTGGATACCTCATAATCTTTAATGCATCTACTCTTACAGCACTTTCTACAAGATGGTGCCATTATTCCCATTTTACAGATAGGGAAACTGAGGGATAGAGCTGCAGTAACCTGCCCAGGATCACAAGGAAGTTTGTGGCAGAAGCTGTGGCAGACTTTTGACAGAAAGTGGGGGGAGGCTTTGATGTTCCTCCCCGGCATAAGTTGCCTTCCTTGCATGGCTTCACACAGGGACCACCTTTCTGTTCCTGGCCACTGAGCACTGGGACTCGTGTGGGCTGCAATCCTTCTACTTCTGCAAGAGAGGGCAGCTTTTCACAGAAACCACGCCACACCCATCCAGCCTGCTGGCAACCTGCCCCCAGTTTTGCCTTTAGATGAAGATATACTGGGCCTCCCTTGAAGGGCATTTGGCCTTTTTTTTTTTTTTTTTTTGCGCTGAAATCAGTTTTCCTCAGCAAATGGCAGTTGCCCCGGCTACCAATCAGCAAGCCAGGCTCTTTACATAGCAGGGGTTTGCTGCAGGTTGTGTGTGAGCTGGCCTGGCCACAGAATGGGGTGGCCACAGAATGGGGTAACCACATTTGCTCCCCAATCCCATCACCTCTGGAGTACAGCACAGAATCTGGTGCAGCACTTCTCCTATGCAGCAAATAGTGACAAATGAGGGGGACCAGACCAAACAGCCCATTGCTTTACTCTCATATGGCACTACTCCCTGCTGCTTCTCCCAGAGCTTCTGCTGTAGGCCTGGACTTGTCTCCACCCTCAGGAGACCAATGAGGATTGCTACTGCTGCTTTTGGGGTGCAGAGGAGTTTGGGGACCTCATTCCAAAGGAGAGAGGGGACTTGGATAGAGTCTGGGAGAGGTGACAGTTCCTGATGTGTTCTGCAACACCCATAGCTGGTGTGATCTGCTTTATCTGGGGCTATAGATTCCAGCCTTTATAACTCACTGCCCTGAGCTGAGCCCTTTACACTTGTGACACTCACTGTCATTTAATCAGGGCAATGCTGCCGCATTCTTTGCAAGGCAGGGGTTGGAGCAGGGAGTAGAGGATGCCAGTCAGACTCTTGAATTCGCCAGTTTGGCTAATGCCTCCCAACTACCCCTGGTCCAGAGAGATTAGATTTTCCAGGGTAGAGCTAAGTGCATTTTAGACTCAGGCAGTCATAAAAAACCAGATCCTTTGCCAGCTAGATGTAATTAACGAGCTGCAGGACTTGGGGTGGGGAGATGCACTGGAGGTGCTACAGGTAGAATCATAGAATCTTAGTGTTGGAAGAGACCTCAGGAGTCATCGAGTCCAACCCCCTGCTCAAAGCAGGACCAATCCCAACTAAATCATCCCAGTCAAGCCTTTGTCAAGCTGGGGCTTAAAAACCTCTAGAGATGGAGATTCTACCACCTCATTAAGTAACCCATTCCAGTGCTTTGCCGCCCTCCTCATGAAATAGTTTTTCCTAATATCCAACCTAGACCTCCCCCAGTGCAACTTGAGACCATTGCTCCTTGTTCTGCCATCAGTCACCACTGAGAACAGCCTCTCTCCATCCTCTTTGGAACCCCCCTTCGGCTTGTTGAAGGCTGCTGTCAAATCCCCCCATCACTCTTCTCTTCTGCAGACTAAATAAGCCCAAATCCCTCAGTCTCTCCTCATAGGTCATGTGCTCCAGCCCCCTAATAATTTTTGTTGTCCTCTGCTGGACTCTCTCCAATGCATCCACATCCTTTTGGTAATGGGAGGCCCAGAATTGGACACAATACCCCAGATCACTTCCCTAGATCTGCTGGCAATGCTCCTACTAATGTATCCTAATATGCCATTAGCCTTCTTGGCTACAAGGGCACACTGTTGGCTCATATCCAGCTTCTCACCCACTGTAATCCCCAGGTCCTTCTCTGCAGAACTACTACTTAGCCAGTTGGTCCCCAGCCTGTAGCACTGCTTGGGATTCTTCTGTCCCAAGTGCAGGACTCTGCACTTGTCCTTGCTGAACCTCATCAGATTTCTTTTGGCCCTTGTGGAGCTCTGTTTGATACTGACCACCAACCAGACATCGAGCCATTGATCACTACCCATTCAGCTTGATAATCGAGCTAGATTTCCAGCCACCTTACAGTCCATTTATTTAATCCATACTTCCCTAACTTGCTGGCAAAAATACTGCGGGAGACTGTATCAAAAGTCAAGGTATATCACATCCATCAACTACCCTATGTATACAGAGCCAGTTACCTCATCATAGAAGCTAACCAGGTTGGTCAGGCATGATTTGTCCTTGGTGAATCCATATTGACTGTTCCTGGTCACTTTCCTCTCTTCCAAGTGCTTCAAAATGGATTCCTTGAGGATCCCCTCCATGATTTCTCTGGGGTCTGAGGTGAAGCTGACTGATGTGTAGTTCCCTGGATTTTTCTTCCCTTTTTAAAAGATGGGCACTACATTTGCCTTTTTCCAGTCATCCAGGATCTCCCTTGATCTCCCCAAGTTTTCAAAGATAATGGCCAATGGCTCTGAAATGAGCCCCAGCCCCACCCCCACCCCCATCCCTGCCCCTTTTGCTGGGGCTCTACACCCCACAGGAACCAAGTTGCCTCCCCCCACCAAAAGGAGAGGGTGTAGCATCCTGCATGCATGCTCCCCACCACCTTGGGGAGGGGGGCAGGCAGGCATGCAGCCTGAACTTCTCTGGCCCCAAGCAACGGGGAGGCAGGAGGACGCATGGCTAAAGCCCTCTCCCCCAATCCTGCACACAGCTCCAGCATCCTGGGCCCAGAGCACCAGGAAGGGAGGAGGGCACGCTACCCCACCCTCCCCAGCCAAAATCATAGGGAGGATGGACATTAGAGGCGGCAACCCTCCGACCCCAGGACACCTATGGCAGACATTCTGGGGGTGCAGTGTGGGCAGGGCCTGGCTGGCAGTTTGGGAAGGCAAAGCCTTCCCCTGCCTGGGCTATTGGCTGCCCATGCTTGAGAGTTGGGGCTGAAAGGGGTTAAATCGTATATAGGCAGCAGGGACAGAAAGGAATACAGTTTTCTCCACATTCAGCATTTGAAACGGCAATTGATGGGACGGAGGCCTGA
Organism: Pelochelys cantorii; assembly: GCA_032595735.1. Lineage (NCBI taxonomy): Eukaryota > Metazoa > Chordata > Testudines > Trionychidae > Pelochelys > Pelochelys cantorii. The sequence goes on along the minus strand of CM064342.1, from coordinate 10,523,538 downwards.
GGTTAAGACCAAAATATTTTGCACCCTCCAAGCACAGAAGTCTCTAGAATCCCTGAACAACCATCAGTGATTCAAAACTCATGGTGCCCTAGGCGGTGGGGTGTAAATATCACTAAGGCAAACAGAGAAACTAAGAGACTAGCTCAAAGTCCTGGTCAATGAATCAGTGACAGATCCAATAAGAGACACAAAGGCTATGTCTACACTCGCGGCTTCTTGCGCAAGTACGGCCGTTCTTGCGCAAGAATCTGCAGAGCGTCCACACTGCCTGCCCGCTCTTGCGCAAGAAAATTTACAGTACAGCGTGGTAAGAGAGGGCTCCTTGTGCAAGAGTTACACTCTTTTTTATCAGGTGTAAGCCCCCTTGCTCAGGAGCTCTTGCGCAAGAGGGTAGTGTGGACGCTCGGCAGGGATTTCTTGTGCAAGAGAGCCCTATGGCTAAAATGGCCATCAGAGCTTTCTTGCTCCAGAGAGCGTCCACACTGCCATGGGAGCTCTTGCGCAAAAGCACAGCGCACACATGGCAGTGTGGACGTTTTCTTGCTCAAGACTTCTTGCACAAGAACCCTTGAGCAAGATATTCTTGCGCAAGAAGCTGCCAGTGTAGACATAGCCAAAGAGTCTTTCTGGTTCCCAGCTCTATGCGCTAAACCAGAGTCCCCTCCTAAAGAGTATGACTCTGAGGCCCCTGCTCTAAGCACTAGATAATGCTGCCTCCCTATAAAATCACTGTGGGGTGACAGGGTAGTGCTGTCTGTGTGCATCACTGCCGATGTCAGTGTGCTCTCATTGTGCCATAGCATCACTGTGGGAAGCCTTCGAGAAGGCTAAGGCCCACCAGGCTGACCCCACCTGATCTCCAGCCAGGATACACTGACAGCAGCCCTCCCTGCCCTGTGCGTTCACTGCAATGACATCTCACATCTCTGTGGCTCACTTGTTGCTTCTTTCCAGCCATGCCCCTCCCCCATTCTCTCTTTCACCATGGGAGTGTTTTTCTTTGGCTCCTTTTGCCCTTGTTTTCATGTTTACTTCAAATGTCTGGACCCTGCCCACAATGTTTTGTGTCACAGCCAAAGAGAGGGAAGAAGGGCTCCAGGATTTGACAACGCCTGGCCCCGGGCCCAAACACTACAAATCAAGGGCATGCTTGGCATTTGTAGGCATTGAGGTCGACAGGGTTTCAATGTTGACACCAAGGGAACAAATCCCTGTCGATGGTGATGGAGAGGATGGCAGGAGACTGGCCGGGTGCCAAGTCCCAAACAAAGTCAGAGGGAATGAAAAAAGGCACACATGCTGGTAAGTGTTAGCATGGCTGCTACACACACATCAAGGCAATTGGCACCAAGGCAAAGGTACAGCCTAGAATAGTAACCTCTCCATTGCTACAAGGGTAGACCAGGGCCTAATTATCAAAGATATTTAGGTACCTAACTCATTCATTTCACTGGGAATTAGGTTTCTAAATCACTTTGATAAGTGGGGATCCAGGGCTTTTAAAGTCTACCTGCCATCAAGGAAGGGAGTAGGTTGGATTCATTTAAACAGCAATTTATTGGATGTGTGATGACCAGCATCTAGTTTGGGAGGATTGAACTGGAAACCTCCAACACTTTAAAAAAACAAGCAACCTCACAGAGCCTAGACTTGCCCTACAGGCTCAACTATTGTAAACAGTAGCTGGAATGGACTCCTCTCCTGTGTGGCTTGGAAACCAAGAGGGACATGAAATGCCCAATGACCAGTGGGTTGCAGATACGCCATGTAAGTCAAAAATCAGCTGTGGAATTTTTACACTCCAAGGCTGCATGTTATGCAGAGAGAATTTGGACAGCACATTTGAATATGGTAGAATGCCCAGAGAGATTTCTGAGTCAGACCTGTAACTTTTTGCCCTAAAGAGGGCAACACTTGTTATAATAACAACCCTGTTCAGTGGCTGCAAAGGGAAAGCTATATTTTTTTGGCTTTCCCATTTGAAGTCTCTTCTTCTCTTCCTCTTTCCTTTGCTTTGCAACCTGCCGTGCATTATTGCCAGAGCTTTCAGCACATCTCCACAGTAGACTTCTTATTTTCCTGCTCAAGTGTTTTGTGTTTTAAAGATAGCACAGAGGATGCATGCTCACTGTAGGTAGAGAACCTCCCCTGCCTCAGAGCTGAGTCTGAAAGAAGCTGTTGCAGTATAGCTCCATCTGCTGTCATGGAATGAGCCATGTAATTCAGTGAAATATAATTTGCAAAGATAGTGAGGAAGTTAGTGCATCGAGGAGCTATGGGACAGAGACCTCCCTGGTGAGCCCTCTGCATTGCCAACCCTAAATGATAGGGCCTCATAAAAGAAGCAGAATGGAAGAGGGATGACCCACAGTGAGGATTCATTTGTCTTGTTGTCATAGGTTCCTGGAACCCCTTATAAAATTCTAGCTGACTCTGGGGGCTCTGGAGATCCAGCTCAAGCATAATCCTTCTGAATGTGAGAGGTGCATGATTCCTGGCTCTTGGTATAGACCAGGAGTAGGCAATAATTTTTGATGGGGGGGGCCCACTTCAAGAATTTGGAAAGTGGCCGAGGGCGACACTCTTCCATGATATTAATGGAAGAAGTGCAGGTTCTGGGATGCATGTTGGGTGCAGAAGGGAACTTGGGGCAAGGGACTGGAGTGCAGGAGGGAGTATAGGGTTGTGGAGGGAGTTTGGGTGAAGGAGGTGTTTGTGACCTGGGACACTGGAATGGGGTGCAGAGGTTTGGGTTGTGACCTAGGGCAGGGGACTGGGGTGAAGGGGGGTACAGAGGCTTGGGATGTTACCTACGGAAGGGGACTGAGGTACAGGGGTTTGGGATGTGACCTAGGGAAGGAGGGGGTTGTGACCTGGGCTGGGGATTGGGGTGCAGGTTCTGGGAAGGGGTATGGATGCAGGGGTTTGCGTTATGTAAGGTAGAGGGGTAGGGGTGAGGGGCAGAGGGTTGGGAGATGCAGAGGCTGGCCAGGAGACTTAGCTGGGTGACTCCCAGCCAGAAGCCCAGCACATTTCTGAGGCAGCCTCCCTGCCTGCACCACCCCTGCACAGGCTGCAGCAGGAGTGTGTGAATAACTATGAGTCTGAGGGAGGAGAGCGGTGCTTTGTGTTCTGCCTGCTATTCAAACAGGCAGCTCCCATTGGCCAGAAACTGGCCAATGGGATTGGGTTGGGGGCAGGGGCAGCTCATGGAGTTCCTCCCCCTCCCCCCCGGGCTGACAGCTGAGAAACACAAATGGCCTAGCAGCTGTTTTTCTGAGCAGTGTGCGGGTGGGGCAAGGCAAGCAGGGAACCTGTCTGGGGCTCCCCACTGTGTCCGGGCTGGATCCGGTGGCTTGGTGAGCTAGATCTGGCCTGCAGGCCACATTTTGGCCAGGCCTGGTATAGACTGTGATGGCCAGAAGTTGGTCTTGGTCAGCTATGTCCCTAGCTGCAGAGAGTCATTAAATCCCCCTTACTGATGCAGCAATGCTAGAGATAGACAATAATACCAAGAGGTACAATAAGCTCTGGAGTGTCATGGGAAAAAGAAGGGCTGAGTGGAGAGGCTGTTTCTGGAGGCCCCAAGACAAACTCCAGGTCATCTACAGACAGTATGGCCTAGTAGACTGCACACTGGGCTGGGTCTCAGGAACCCTAGGGGAGGGGAAACGTATGGGCAGTGTCATGAAGGAATAAAAGTGAGGTCTATTGTGGGGAAATCCACTCTGGTCTATGGGATCTAAGTTTCTGGATTTGGTGTTTCCAAGCCCACACGGCATTGTAAACATGGGCTTCCAATAGCCACGCCTGGCTCTGACTCAGCCCCCTGACAGAGGCCTTGGCCACAGGTCTTGCTGGCCAGAATCAGACTGGTCTGTGTGTGGATAAAAGAGGGACTAGAGGACACCAAATGAAACTAATGGGTAGCAGGTTTAAAACTAATAAGCGAAAGTTCTTCTTCACACAGTGCATAGTCAACTGTGGAACTCCTTGCCAGAGGAGGCTGTGAAGGCTAGAACTATAACAGAGTTTAAAGAGAAGCTAGATAAATTCATGGAGGTTAGATCCATATAAGGCTATTAGCCAGGGGATAGGAATGGTGTCCCTGGCCTCTGTTTGTCAGAAGCTGGAGAAGGATGGCACGAGACAAATCGCTTGATCATTGTCTTTGGTCCACCCCCTCCGGGGCACCTGGTGCTGGCCACTGTCGGCAGACAGGCTACTGGGCTAGATGGACCTTTGGTCTGACCCAGTACGGCTGTTCTTATGTTCTTATGACTTGGGCTCAAACCCGGGTTAAAGCCATGGCTTAGTGTGCAGGGCAGACATACCCCATGTGGCCTGGCCCCACTTAACTCGCACCTACCTCTAGACCCAAATTGCACAGTCCTTGTGCTGGCTCCCTCAGGCTGAGAAACAGTGAGAGCAGCAGGGGAAGCCTATTTGCTGGGGGTGTTTGAGATAAGGCTGGTCACAAAGATTTACAACATGGACTGGAGGGAGCAATCAGCCAGGGGAGGGGAGAACAGACTGGGTGACCCTGAGGGGGCTTTTCTTCCTCAGCCTGATCTGAAAAGAGGAAGAGAAATGTCTACATGTCCTCTGCTACCTGAAGGGTACAGCCACACATACCTCTGGTGAGGAAAGACATCACCACAAGATGTCACCAGAACCCTTTGAGCAAAAGGGAGAGAACCCAGTGTATTTATTGACTGTGCTCATCTGCATTGGGGACAGGCATTCACAGATCTTTCCTAGTGTGCCTATCACCTGCCACCTTCTGCTGCAACAAGCAGGAGAAACACTGAGGGAGCATTACCAGATATCACCATGCTGTCACTATGACTGCCAGGATACAACATCACTCAGGGGGAAGTTGAATACCAGCTGAGGTGAATGATACGGTGGGGTAAGCCTGGACTGGCTGTTTGCCATCAGTACATAATGAGCTGAATCCATGCTCTGCATCCAACATGATAACAGGGGAAGGCATGTGGTCTCCTTTAATGGAAGAACCAGGTCAGATATAACTTGCAATGGCTGAGCTGGAAAAGCCATTGACTTAAGTGAAATTAATTACCTGAAAGCAGCCCGTGGCCTTATGAGGATAGACCCTCCTATCAGGGACACCATTCTCCACCCCAAAGTAAATAATTTTAAAAATAATAAAGAAAGCTGGCTAGGATAAAGAAAATCAAAGGTGGCAGCCAGGTCTTTTCTAGGGTATGTCTACACTACAGAGATTTTTTGGGAAATGGCCATTTTTCTGAAAAAACGTTACTTACGTCTACACTGAAATTGCGTTCTTTCAAAAAAAATTGAAAGAACAGAGGTGTTTTTCTGACACTGATAAACCTCTTTCTATAAGGAAGACGCCTTTTTGTGAAAGAGCTTTTTTTTGGAAAAAGGCGTGTGTGGACGGGGTAGAGGGAGTTCTTTCGAAAGAAGAGGAAAGAGGAAAAAGCACAGGTGCCCTGGTGTCCACTCCATCCATAGTAATCACAGTTTAAATGCGAGATAGTGTCCATTCAGTGTGGACGCTATCTTTCGAAAAAGCAGATCGCTTTTTCAATACACGTTGGCTGTGTGGACGCTTTCATTCAGAAGATGTTTTTTTGGAAGCTCTCTTCCGGAAAAGCTTCTTCCAAAAGAAGCCTGCATTCTAGACATAGCCCTAATCAATGGGACGATGGCCATGGGTGAAGTTGAGCATGAATAGAAGTGTTTGTGGACGTAGGCAGCTGCAAATCTGGATTCTAAATGACCAGTGGAGGAGGTTATATCCTTGTCAAACAGCTTTTCTGCCATGAGGGCCATAGTCCTTCTTCATTCCCATTCCATGGGAGTCAATGGTAAAACTCCTCCACTGATTTCAGTGGGCTCAGGATCAGCCACAGAATGGCAGATATTATACAAGGGGCAGAAGCTGTCAGGGGCAGTGATATCAGAATCCTACAACTCCGCTGAACAAGCTAAGTGGAGCAACAAGAAAATGAAGGCCATGCAGATGTTGTCCTTTCTTTGCTTTGTATGCTGCTCATGCCTGGGAAATAAACACCAGAGGAAACCGGCTGGTGTTGATGGAGATAGTTCACCACAGCTTTAGCAGCTGGAGTGGCATAGAGTGGCTGTACCTGTCCACTGGAGCCAGGACAGATGGGGACAAGGAGGTGGCATGAAGGACCAGACCAGCCCAAAATGTGAGAGGTGTCAGTCACACAAGGAACATGGGAGCAGAGACTGGTTTTTTGCTCTGAGTTTGCACAGCACACTGGGGTCCCGGCCAGGAGTGGGGACCCTAGGTAGTACGTTATACACTTAATAGAAAAAGCTTCAGAGGGGTAGCTGAGTTAGTCTGTAACAGGCACAACCCACAAAAGCTCATGATCCCATCTACATGTTTTGTCAGTCTTTAAGGTGCTAACAATAGATAAAGGTGCTTCCTAATAGATAAAGATAATAACAGAGAGCCAAGAACTGAAGCTGGAAAACCACAGGACACCAGCAAGGAGCCATAGTGGAATAAGGGGTGGGTTAGTGTGGAAAGCGGTGCGACTGCACTTTTTTGTGCCAGCTTTGGTGCATTTGGCCAAAATCTGCATTAAAAAATAGGCTTTTCTGAGCTCCCCTTTGGTGATCATTCCTGAAAAGCATCTTTAAGGGGAAAGGCTTTGACTGCTAGGAAAGACATTGGTCAAAGAGACTTGGTCTGTTCGTTGCTTTGCCGCTGCCTGAGAACGACTGAACCATTCTATGCCTTGGTTTCCCCATCTGTCTAATGAGGAGAGCAGTGACAACCTCTGTTGGAGATCTGTGGATACTGAGGGGCTAATTGAAAGAAAAGTCTGTGCCAGAATACCCGCCCTGCCAGCCAGAAGGGAGAGTTCCTGGGGAAGGAACAGTGTCATTAGGGGAAATATCAAACAGCAGTTTCCTTTCAATGGATGAGACAGGAGCCTTTGTCCTGTTTATGGCCAGATCCTCGATTAATGTAAACCAGCATAGCTTCACTCAAGTCAATAGAATTTCACCAGCTGGGGATCTGGCCTGTCCACTCTGTGCTCTACCAATGGAGCACACCAGCGGGAGGTCAGAGATCCTGAATTTAATGCCAAGCTGACTTTTTCCAGGGTAATTTCTAGCTGAAATTTACTCATGGCCAGATGCCTCTCAGTCATCCAGGTGAACCTTCAGAGCCCTGCACTTAGCAAACGGAACTAGGTGCAGCTTTCTTTGCAGCTACCTGAAGGGGGCCAATGTTAAAAAGAGCAGGAGTTGGTTAGCTAAGTGCTTTTGACATTTCCTTTCTTCTGGAGAGTGCTGAGAGCTTCTGAAGGGAAATAGGCTGGTGCATGACTCTACCTTTCACACTCAGCTCTTTCAGCAGGGCCCCAGCTCGCATGCGTCTTGCCCATGGAGGCAGTGCTGACACCGCCAGCTGCTGCCCGCCTGCCTGCCTGCTAGAAAAGGCTCAGTCCCTGTCTCTCGCCTTCTTCCCACGATGGGCATGGTGGCCATGGGCGAGGTGAGGGACAGAGCAGGACAATAGCAGCCTCCTGCTCCCCCTCGTCAGTCTTGTGCCCTGGGAGATATGCGGCTAGGGACACTGTGGGGATACAGAGGAGGGCGTGGCTGCCGCAGTGAGCCCTCCCCCTGGTGGAGGGGCAGCACTATAGCCACACTTTGGATTTCAGCTGGGCCCAAAGCTGCATCCCTGTTTGGATCAGGGCTTTCAAGCACATCTCTAGCAAAGCCCTGGAATGGACAGGACCAGCTCCTCAGGAGAGCAGGATGGAGTCCCTCGAAAAGAAACTGTAGGATCCTTGAGCTTAGCCTCTGGGCTGCAAAACCCTCTGAGGATGGACAGATTCCTCACACAGCCCATTACTCAGAAGAGGATTCATGTGCTTTCGTCTGCAGTTCCTTCTGGGGAGGCGGGTTGCGCAGTCTCTTCTTGTATCAAGAAATTGCTTCTGGGTTTCCCACAAAGAGGGAGGGGTCCATAACCCAGGATAACTTCATCCCTTCTGCTTACTTACTCTATGGCTCCCCTTGGCCCCCTGAACCTCTTCTCTGCTTTCCCAGCCCTCACTCACTAGCACACGCAGCTCGCAAGAGACAGGGACAGCTTCATCCTAGGGACCCACATTCTGCCAACAGTGGCTGCTGCCCTTTCACAAAGATCCAGTGATTTCCAATTGGCCGGGTGCTAGTGTAACCATGTGAAAGTCACCCTTGTGCAGAGAGTTTGCACAATGTCTGTGGGCTTAAATAGGATCCGAGTGGTATCCAGGCTTTGGTTATGCGGGTGAATTTCACCCACAGCAACTATAATTGAGTGCAGGGAAGAGGGGGAGAGCAGTTCTCTAACTAGGCTGCTGGGGAGAGTTGGAAATTCACAGACTCCTAATTCTTATGAATTAATTTGGAGTGGCCAACCTTTGAAATCTGCTCACAAGACAGTCCTGTGAATCAGCAGGGGAAGGGAGGAGAGGCTGACAGCTGTGTGCAGCTATAGGTACATTCTGCGGATCACTAGTTTAATATTTTGACAGTAGCACATGGAGACCAGGATTGAGATCAAGGCCCAATTGTGCAAGGCGCTGTATAAATACATTGTGAGAGACAGCTCTTGCCCTGGGAAGCTTATGCCATAATTAGACAAGATAGACAAAGTACCCAGGGGAAACAGAGAGAAGTGACTTGCCAAAAATCATGCATCAGGTTAGAGCAGTAGATAAAATCCAGATGTCCAGAGCAGCATGCTAAGCACTAGACAACATTGCCTTTCCATTTCAAAACATCTTCTCCTATTCAACCTCCAGTGTGATTTCGTACCAATCTGAACACTAGTTCTGGGACATTGCATATCCCTAGCTGGGCATCTGAAAATCTGGCCACTGATTCGAGACAAGAGAGATGCCCCACTATTGCCATCTACAGATCTGTTTAGCCTGTCGGCTTTCATATGTCACCAGACACCACCAAACCCTTGTAAAAGAAGCCTGTGGAGGGACAGGGGGATTTGAGTGTAGTGTTTAACATAAAAAAGGACCTCTCTTAAGATTACAGGCTGATAGGCTAATAGCCAAACAAGAGGTCATGCTGTAAAGTTGGTTATGGACCAGTATTGAGCTGATGCCAGAAGCAATTCCTTCTCCAAGAGACTTTTGCAGACTATGGAATAAACACTTGGGGCCTGGATTAAAATTCTCTGGAAGTCATTGGCCAAGGTCACATTGATCTCATTGGAACAGGGGCAGGGCCCAGGAGAGACAAATGGGACAGTGGCTAATGTCCAATAACAGGAGGCAGAAAGAGAATAGATGAGAGGCAGAAAGAGAATAGATGAGAGGGATCAGAATGGTGAGATTTCCCCAGATCTGCCAAAACTAGGTGTTGAAAATCATGAGTCAGGACCCCTAAATAGCACAAGATTTTTATCTTAAAAGTGATAATTTGGAGGCTCTCTTTATTTGTTTTCTCATTTTTGAGACTTTAGAGTTTACATTTGTAAATTTTTCTCTGTAGTCATCAGGCCTTTTTAAAATGGTAATCCCCACCCACTTTCAAAGGTAGAAGCATCATTTTGCCCTTTTACTGATGGGGAAACCAAGGCACAGAGCAGTAATGGGGCATGCACAAGAGCAGCTCGCAGCTTAGCAGAACTTGAACTAGAATAGAGGTCTCTGATTTCCCAATCTTGCTGCTCTCTGTAGGTCACACAGACATGATAGTAAAAGGAAAGCTGAGAAGCCTATATAATCACATGGCCCCAAGAGCTGCACTTTGAGAACCTCGTCCTCCTTCCCAGGAAATATCATAGGAGTTGACAACACTGCTTCACCATGGACTTCAATGGGAGCAGAGTTAAGCCAGTGCTGAGCTCTCTGGAAAACCCCATCCCAGTTCTTTGTCATCCTTGACCTTCTCTGCAGAGATGCATTAGTCTCTCTGTACAGCCTCTCCAGTGCCTGAGCCATCAGTGGGATGCTGCTGAGTTTATTAAGGAGGCAGAGCTGCTGACTCAGCAAGGTTTCACAAAGCTCGGATCTCCTTTTCCCCTCCCTCCCATTTAGATCAGGTTGCATTGTTTAATGGACTGGTTTATAAAAGGCACGTCTGTTACAAACCCCCACTGTGTCTTATAAAAGTCAGCACCGCCGACAAGCCATGAGCTGGGCTGTATGGACTTGCTGCTGTGCTTTAGAGGCAGGTTATTGCCTTGTAAAAAATCCATGCTGGAATGAGCAGCACTCTAGCTGGGCAAATCAATGCTGCCCTTTGGTTTATTAAATTAAAAAAAAATAGATTTCAAGAAATATTCAATATGTTTTGCTCTGTAGTGTCCAGAAGGAAAGGAAATTATTAGCCCATTAACAACTGCCCCTTGGTCTGTTTTCTCTGATTTAAAACAATGCATTTGGAAATTTGCAACTGGGTCAGGCTGAAACATTTGTTTTATCTCTGATCACTTGCAACACCCTGTAAAATTGGTGGCTTTTCACTCCCTCACTAAGGGGATTTCTCCTGTTCATTTTTCCATGTGTCTCCAACATATGGAGCAATAAAAATCAAGTTCCTAGCTGGTGCTGTGAAATCATTGGGGGGAAAACAAAATTCAGATCTGCGTGACCTGGCGGAGACCTGGGCCTGAAGGAAGCTCATGTTTTTATTATCCAGGAAATTGCAGGCTCAGCTCGGGTTGTGCTGGGTGTCCACATTTGTCCAAGTTTCACATCATAACTTGCATCTCCGTGGAGTCATTAATATGGATGGAGAAATCTATATGGATAGGATGGTAGTTTGTAGGGAGGGATGAATTGGTTATGGAGTGAAAGATGGATTGTTAAGTAGATGGTGGGTGGATGGATGGCCAGAAGAACAGATGAGAACATGATTGAAGAATTGAATAGATGGAGGGTAATACTGGAGAAAGATCTTGGGGAAGAATTATTGTATGACTGGACTGATAGAAGAAAATGAATAGAAGGAAAGGGCCACGAGGCAATATATATGGATGGTTTATAGCAAAGTGGCCAAGCCGCCTATTGGCCCTGACTATTAACAGGCATGAGAGGCTTGCATGTGTAACCCAGAGGCACAGAGACCATTGGGGCCAGGTCTACACTAGATTTGGAAGGCCAGCTTAAGGTACGCAACTCCAGCTACATAAAATATGTAGCTGGAATTGGCTTAACTTAAGCCGAGCTTGGTGGCATCCCCACAGTGGGAGCCCGATGGGAGCAAACACTCCTGTCAGCTTCCTTACTCCCTGTGATTGCGAGAAGTACAGGTGCCGGCCAGAGCTGCCCTCAGTGTTCAATGTATGGGTCTATACTAGACCCCGCTAAAATCAAATGCCAGAAGATCGACCTCCGGTGCGGCAAGTGAACATACGCTGAGAGGGAGAGGGAAGTGGGCTCTACAGCCTTAGTTAACAGCCAACTGGCTTTCAGCTGATGAAGTAGGGGCTTATAGATTTAGCCCCAGGTTCGGTTCTGCCTGCCAGCAATCGACTAGGTGGGTCATCGGCATTATACATGTGACTGGCCCCTGCTGACTCATTGTGGCACATGCAGATTACTGGGATTATGAGGGAATGAATCTCTGGGCAAAGAGAACTAGAGACAGGACAGAGATTACACAGAAAGAGCCCAAGAAACAGCCTAGTGTGGAAGGAGGGTGTGGCTAAGATTTATATTTGACATCTGGTTGTTTCAACTACCCCGAAATGATCCAACCCAGGAAAATGGGGTGAATTTGGGCACGGGGCTCAGGTCAGGAAGCAGCCCATTATTCATGGGGTTCAATGGCTGATCATAAGAAATTTAGATTACTGCTAGTTTTCGAGTAGATTTCAAAGGTCCCAGTCAGGGAGGGCCATTTATGTGTGAAGCTGCAGAAACGTACAGGAAAATAGGATCACTGAGGATCTCACAGCCTAAAAAAAGCATGTGGGACAAAAGAAGTCGAGGATATATTAGCATCATCCACTCTGTTGAACTAGTACTTGTCCCTCTTAATACTGTGCCATTTCCTCCACTGGTATAAATCACGGAACAGTAGTAATAGAAGTCAAAGGAGCTGTACTGATTTACACTGGTGCCTGAGTTAATCCCATGTGTATTTTCGTCTAACTTCCTTTTAACAAACTAGCCATACTCACTGCTTTTACCTAGCCCACTGTGCTATGCATTGGCCACTCTGTACATAAGCATTTTACCTGCTTTCCACCCCTCAGTCAGCTTATGACCTATGGCCAGGGCCGGATTAAGACTTTTAGAGGCCCTAAGCACTGAAAAGATTAAGGTGCCCCCCCATATGTAATTCAAAATAAAAACAGTACTATCCCGTAAAATCTCTCTCTTTTTTTTTTTTTTTTTTTTTGGTGCCCCTGCTTTGCTGGTGCCCTAAGCACGTGCTTAGTCTGCCTATTGGGTAATCCAGCCCTGCCTGTGGCAATAGCTCCTACGGACTTGTCACAAAATTGCACTTTGCTGTTTTGTGCGAACAGAGCTGGCCAAGAAAAAAAAGGGGGAACAACAGAATGACTTTTTTCCTGTTTTTTTAAAAATTTGAAATATGAAAAATATTGACCAGTTCTAACCGCAAACTGCTGTGAGGCTCCTGCTAACTCCTGTTTGTCCTCCAAAGAATAATTACCCCAGGGCATTCCCCAAAAGCAGTTTTTTTAATCATAAAGACTCCAGTGCCCCTGTGTTATATTGGTTACCTGTAACTAGGTGGCTTGCCTCATGGGCTGGAGGGGCCTAAACCAAAAATGCCTACAGGACAACCCCACCTGAGAGGTGATTCTAGTACACAAAAAGCAGGAAGTAGAGACAATTGCAATCTCTGTTTCTCAATCTGGGCAGTGAGGCGCCTGCAAAACCTTGGGTTGTGAAGACTTCATGAGTGGAGTTTTGGGGGGATTGAGCTACTCACTTTATTTTATATTAATAAATCCAGTCCACAAAGTTGGGTTTTGACCCAAAAAAAGCCCGAAGTGAAATTTCTTTGAGGAATCTAAGAAGGGAAGCTATGTGTTTGGGTGAGAGTGCACATGCTGTCTTGAATATGTGCACGAGTGCATACCTTCACATGCTCTGTGCATGTGCAATTTTGACTATTAATTGTGCTCCCATGTGAGGGTTGCCAACCCTCCAGGATTGTCCTGGTGTCTCCAGGAATTAAAGATTAATCTTTTAATTAAAAGATTATGTCATGTGATGAAACCTCCAGGAATATGTCCGATCAAGTTGGCAACGTAATGCATGAAGCGTGTGGCTGTGTCAGCTGGATGAATGCTGTACCCCTGTGCATAGAGAATGTGTGTGTGTGAAAGGTCCGAATGACTCTTTGCTGGCTGCCTGGAGCTCGAGGAGAGGGATGCTATGGACTAAATTCTTTGATAAGAGGTATGTGAACCCCGCGCTTTGCGCCATCCTTTCCTTCTCTGCTTTGCTTCTGTCCCGGGGCTCGTGAAGCCAAGAGAGGCAAGTAGAAGGCTGGCGTTAGTAAAATTGTATCCAGCTGTCATCACTGGCATTTGTCAAATGAAGTGACCACTCTCAGGACAGGTACTATTTCAAAAGTGGACATCACTTTAAAAAAGTGCTAATGTTGGAGCCTGTCAGGTCCCTGCCTCAAGAGCAAGATCAGTTCTCTGATGTTTGGGGGAAAGATAAGGAAGCAGTGTAATCTCTGGCTGTGGTCAGTCTCTCTAAAGTACCCCAGGGAGGGGCCCTTGTCTGGGCTGTTTCGATAAGTTACTCAGCAGAGTGCAACCAAACCTCATTTTCCAGAAACTTTTGCTCAATGAGCATCCTTCCAAGCATCACAGTCATTCCTGTGGTATTCCAGGCTGGGAAGAAGGTTGCTTTGCAATGGGTTATTTCTGACTAAGCTCACAGTGCTATATAATGTGTCAAGGACCAATCGCATATTCGCAGAAGAAATAAGATTCCAAATAGCCTTGCACACTGTATTACCCACAGGCCTGAGCTGAGAAATGGGCCCCCACAGGAGCCAGTGTGGTTTCATAGATAGCATAAGGGACTGGGATTCACAAGAACAGACTTCTGTTTCTAGTTCTGCCACTGATATCCTGGGTGACCTTCATCAAGTCACTTGACCTCTTTGTGCCTCAGTTATTCCTCATGTAAAATAGAGATAATGATACTAATGTCCTTTGTAAAATGCTTTGAGATCTCCAGGCGGAAAGTGCTAGAGAAGGGTAGCGTAAGTATTGAGCTAGGCACTATACAAACACACAGTATGAGACAATTCTTTCTTGGAAAGGCTTCTAGTTTAAATCGACAAAATAGAGAGAGAAAGGCAGTTTGTTATAAATAGGGATGACCTGACCAAGATAAATGAGGAGTCTCTGCCAGAACTGTGAGTCACTCCCAATATGTGTTTCACTCCAGGCCCTTCGCCGTCACATCCCCCAGCTCACAATTGAATCAGTAAGATATATTTAATAGAAACAAAAAGTTATTTCAAAAATGGAAAAATAAAATCTTTCTGTTTTAAAAAGATGGGTAATTTCAAATGCTTTGGAATTTTTTTTAAGTTTTTTTTTCCACAGTGAAAACATTTGACATGTTTTTGAGAAACATTGCGGTATTCCCAAATCCCCATTTTTTGTGGAAAAAAATTTGCATGAAAAATTTTCCCCAGCTCTCCTTCCAAGCGTCTCAGGCCAGGGACTCTCTCTTATTATGTGTGTTCACAGTGCATACACAGAAGGGGATCCTGATCTCCTGGGATGCTACTGTAATAGAAAGATCAGTGACAGGATGTCTCTGGCCCAAAAGAGGGCCATGAATTTTCTTATTTCCCCTCCATTTTCACTGAACTGCTTGGCTTCTGCCTGTAATAACAAACCTTGGTGGATTTTGTTCTAAATTTCATTCCATTAGCTCTGTACTTTCTACAAAGTGTCCTTTTAATGGCACCTAACTTGATTTAATTTTAAAAGTTCCCTCCCTTTCCATCCTCCTTATCTAACTTTCTGTAATTCCAGACAGGGAATGTGACTTGAGGGGTTTTTGCTATCTTCCCCAAATACTGGAACGGGCAAGGACCAGCTGAAAGCTGATCCTTTAGTCTCATCACCTCAGGAGAGAAAGAAACATTATTGGTTCATTGCTCATCTTTGCTCTTTACCTGGTTAGTGCAGAAATGAAAAACTGGAAGGATCTGGTATGATTTCAAGAGGTCAGCAGTGGATTGATAAGCGGGACCACCTAGTTATATTGCTTTAGCCGCACAGCGTACATCTACACTGCACTAAAAAAACCCATGGTACCAAGTGTCAGAGCTGGAGTCAATTGATTCAGGCTGGCAAGGCTTGGGCTGGTGGGTTAAAGGTAGCTGTATAGTGTTTGAACGTGGACTGGAGCCTGGGTTCTGAGACCCTCCCATTACCCTACTTATTTGGCCCAAGCCCAAATGCTTGTACTATAAATTTATAGTCCTGCAGCCCAAACTCCTTGAGCCTGAGTCAGCTGATGTGCCAACTGTGACCATGCCATGGGTCTTTTATCACCCTGTGAAGCCAGCCACCTGGTGTAGCTGGCCTGATCATTCAGTCAGCTCCAATAACCACTGAAATCAGTTGTAGCCTTTCTATTGACTTCACTAGCATGAAATTGAGTACGGAGGCTATCTGGGTTTCTCCAGTCTGTTCATTTGACAATTGTCACTTATTTTAAGATTAAGAAAGGGAATTTAACTTTTATGTTCAAATCAGGTGAGATTTACAGACCTGTGCAATTAGCCAGCACACTCAAGTTTCTGGATAATTTTTTGTGTGTGTGAATTTTCTGAAAATTTCACCAAAACTATTCAGAAAATTGGGTCAAATTTGGGGAATACTTTTGTTATGGAAAAACAAAATGGAAATACTGAAATGTTTTGTTCTGATATTTTCAAAACAAACCATTTCAATGTTTTGTATTGAACCCACATTTTCAAAATGACTGTAATTTAAGAGAATCCAAGGCCAGAAAAACCATTTTGCATCAGCATTTTGTTTAGAAAATGTCACTTTAAATCAACATTTGAAAAATTTTATTTCACCTGAACAATATTTATTTTAAGTTTGGCGAGGTGAAAAAATGAGTTTCAGTTCAGAGCTAATGATTTTTTAATAATAATAATTGTTTTATTAGAAAAATCAGTTTTTCCTCACCTCTAATTTTGAAGACCTGTCTTATATAGTATGAGCCTGCTGCAAAGTCGTGATTTTTTTAGAATTTCTACATCAACAGATTGCAGTGTTGAACAAAAAGATCATACCCACTTGAGATCAGAGGGAAATTTTATCTCATGGGACTTTCATTTCAATGCTGCCTTGACAACAGACTCCAACCATGAATGAATGATTTCTATTCTTCTCACACTTTTTCTCTCTGAGGCATATCTACACTAGGAAATTATTTTGAAATAAGTAAAATGGACATCATAACTCCAGATTTAACAAAATCAAAATAGTGTGTCTCCACTATGGGGAAGCATCGAAATTAGTCAGAATTATTACATAATAGCACGTCCACACTGATTGGAGCCTACCTTGGACTTAGAGCCCCCAGCAGCACTCTAAGGAGGGCAGAGACATCCTGTAGCTACTTGGTCAGGCAAGCTGTGACGTGTGCTTTCAGGGGCTCCTTTCTATGTCCGCATCTCACATGCTACTCCTACACTGCCTCCCCCTTCGTGGGTGGAGGGACACCAGTTCTGATTGGTGGAACCATATTGTCATGCAATGGTAGGATGACCAGCAATGGCTGCAGAACTTCTGCACGCGGAAGGCCACCTTCCTGGAGCTCGGTGAGTTGCTCGCCCCGCCCTCCGGCAATGGGACACCCAAATGAGACTCGCTATCTGCATGCAGAAGCGCATCACCATCACGCTGTGGAAGCTCGCCATGCCGGACAGCTCCACCAAGAACCAATTTGGTGGAAATCAGGGCCATGCTCCAGAAGGTAGCCAAGGCCATCAACTGAAACGTAGAGTCATCATTCAGGAGAACACGGACATCATCACATATGGCTTTGCCACCATAGGTTTTCCCAACTGCAGAGAATGAGGGGACCATAGACAGCACCCACATCCCCACCCAGGCCCCCGACCACCATGCCTCAGACAACATAAACTGAAAGGGGCACTTCTCCATGGTACTGCAGGCCCTTGTGGATCACAAGGGACACTTCTCCGACATCAGTGTCAGGTGGTTGGAGAAGGCACATGACACCTGCATCTTCCACAACTCATGCCTGTTCCGCAAGATGCACGCCGGCACATTTTCCCCTGACTGCACCATCAGAGTGGGGGGAGGAGGACATGCACATTGTAGTCTTGGGCGATGCAGCCTACCCCTTGCTCCCCTGGCTCATGAAAACCGACACAGGCAGCACCACAGCAAGGAGCACTTCAACACCAGGCTGAGCAGGTGCCTCATGGTGGTGGAAGGCGCATTTGGCTGTTTAAGGGGAAGTTCTGGAGTCTCCTCACCCACCTGGACCTCAGCAAGTGCAACATCCCCCTTCATGTTGGCAGCCTGCTGTGTGCTCCACAACCTCTGTGAGAGCAAGGGGGAGACTTTCCTGCCAGGGTGGGGGCCAGAGGCTGAACGGCTGGCCAGGGCATATAAGCAGCCAGACACCAGCACCATCAGGAGAGCACATTAAGGGACTATGCTCATCAGGGAGGCCTTGAGGGAGAGTTTTGTGCAAAGCTATCTGTGAGACTCTCCCCCATGCCTCTCCACAAGGGGTCCCTGCATTCTCTCTGTGTGCCTTTCATCCCTTACCCATCCCTTCCTCTGCCTTCCTTTCCCTTCTTCCCCCCTCCCCAACAGAGCAAATAAAAATCCTTCTTTGTTGAAAAACAGAACTATTTATTGGGGGCATATACAACAGGAGAGGGACTGGGGAAAGAACCTGGAAGGAGGGGAGAGGAGGAAGCGATCTGCTCCCGCATCAGGTCCTTGTGAGTTCTTTTCTACCTGGGGATCCAGCGGAATTGGGTAGATGGCATGGGAAGTGGGGGACACATCAAGCTCTCATCTGGTCCAGCTGTGAAGGAAAGTGAGAAGGGCAGCCATCCTGTGTATGACGCCTAGTCCTAATCTCTGAGTGAACACCAAAGGTCTCGGTTCAGATGATGATGATGTGCTTCGAGCAAGGTCATGTGTTGCCTAGACAGTGGGCACTTTCCTGCAGGGGCACAGATGTCTCAGGGAAGCATCGCTACACCCACAGCATGGGGACAAGCAGGCATGGGAAGGGGCCAGCCAGGCCAAGAGCCTGTGAGCAGGAGGGGGAGATTTCAAAATAAAGCCCTAGTGTAGACCAGCACTAAGAGGGTTAAGCAGGCTACTCCCATTGGATTTCCAAGCTTTATTTCGAAATAACCCCCCTTAGGTTGAATTTATAAGTCCACACTACCAACCCTGTTATTTCAAAATAAGGGGCCATTTATTTTGAAATCTGTACTCCTACTTTTCTAATGGAATAACGCCAATTTCAAAATACCTATTTTGAAATAGCGTTAGTGTGGACATTCCAGCGCTGCTATTTCGAAATAACTACTCCCCAAAGTAATTTGAACTAATTACTCACCAGTGCTTCCTGGGGCTCTGAGTCGAGATAGTATGTCCACATTAAGGGAGCCTGCCACGGACTAATTTTGAGGCTTCCCCATAGTGGGGACATGCTATTTCCTTTGTAAAATTGGAAGTTCTTAAGTCAAATTTAGTTATTTTGAAATAGGTTCTTAGTATAGACATGGCCTCATAAGGACTATAGAAAATTTCAGTCTCAATGTATTGTTTCCTTTTATGCACACTGCTTAATTAGCATCTGGAACTTACTGCTACTATAAAACACCAAAGCTAAGATTCTAAACAGGATTAGACATTTATAAGACTAATGAAACACCCAAAGTTACAGGATGACTAGGGCTTAATAGGGGATGTTCCTCATGTTTCAGGGCACACGCCAGTCTTAAATTGATGGGATCATCGGAAGTTGTCTATCAAGATACTAGAGTAGATGGACCTTTTTTTTTTTAATTTGTCATGGCAATTTGTATGCAAATGTCAAGAAACCGTGGGCCCAGAGAGTATCCAGGTCTACATAATGAGCAGGGAAAAACATGAATTACTAAAATTGTTAAGATACACCAAATTAGATAAATCAGTTAGAGTATGACTATACAGTAGGGCTAAAGTCAAATTAAGTTACACAACGTCAGCTATGTCAACTGCATAGCTTAAGTCAAAATCTCTCAGTCTGGCTTTTGGTGCTGTCTACTCAGCAGGAAGCAAAAGAAAGAAGACTCTTCCTTCAGCTTCCTTTACTCCTCAGGAAACAAGGGTTACCATGAGTCGGAGTAAGACGTCCTCCAGCTCAACATTGTTTTGAAATAATGGCTTGTAGTGTAGACATGCTCTTTGTTATTTTGGAATAACGTCAGTTATATATCACTGCTGTGTAGCCGTACCCTTAGATTCTTCATCAGTTTTCAGTAACCAGCTCTACCCCAACTGCCAAACCTCACAACAACTAGTGGTAGGTTTCTTATCAAGGGATAAGGAAGGCATCACTGCCCCACATCTAGGGTAATTGTCTGAGAGGAGACCTGATTCCTATCCTTTATTGCCACTGACCTGTTCTGTGACCCCTTTTGTGCCTGTCATACCTTCCAGGCTTTGTCCAGCTTGTCTATTTAGCCTGAAAGCTCATTGTCTCGTACTACACATGTGTACAGTGCCTAACACAGTGGGAATCCATTCTCACTCTGGACATCAAGGCATTATTTTAAGACAAATACATAATAACAACAGCAATGATATGGGCTTTCATAGGGTTAATTAACTCTTGTGAAGCAAGAAATCAGTATTATTTTAGTGCCCGACAGCTTCCACCAGAAAAGTGCATCTATTGTAACACCCTTAAAACTTTTATTTGTAAAACATGTTTTCACTATGGAAAATTAAATAAAAAACTAAAAAGAGGTGGGAGTTAGAAAATGGGTTAGTGAATAGTGTCTGGAATAAAATATCCCTGTTTTTAAAGTGCCTAAGCAGCTTCAAAAAATTATATAAAAACTGGAGGTCCAAATGTATTTTTTGAGAGTAAGTTCCTTGAGGAGATTTATTACTTCTGTCCCAGTGCATTCTGGGAGAATGGAAGTTCAATCTGGGACAAGTAAGCCAGAAGATGAGGATGTCATTCCTGCGAATTCCTCAGGGGATCAAAAATCAAGAACCATCAATGAGAAAGGCAGTGAGGATACAAAAGAAATACAGGGAAAATCAGAGCAGAGAGTTGTGCTGTGAATGTGCCTGATCCAAGAGAGAATTTTAGTACCAATTATTTCCATTGATGTCCATTGGAATTGCTGATACTCAGCACCACCCAGAATAAGGTGTGACCCACAACAACAGAGTAAGGCTTCTGCACCATAACTGGCACAATCTCTTTTCATGAAGTTTTTATGGTCCATTGAATCTGCCATCTGGGTAGCAACTAGAGCTCTGAGCAACTCGGCCCTTTTGGTTGACCAAGGTCTGTGACTGGTTTCAGGTAATCAGAATATGGGGATTACCAGCTGTGTTAGACAGGTGATCCATCTATCAGTGTCCTGTCTCTGACAGGCGCTTCAGAAGAAGGTGCAAGAAGCCTCCAGAAGGCAGTCATAGAATAACATATCACCAGGAAAAGGTCCAACCTAACCCTGTTAATTAGGGCTTTGTCCTGAAACATCATTTACTGCATGGGATTGTCTATGCCCGGAGACTCACTATAAGTTTCAAGTTCAAACGCATCCAAATTCATGGCTGAGCTGCCACATTATATCAACATGCTATAACTCACATGCATTGGAGGCTTTCGGTATCAAATCTTTGCATCCCAGTCCAGTCTATATAATTATGGCTGGTGTGGAGAAAGTGAATAAGAAAAAAATTATTTACTTGCTCCCATAAAATAAGAAATAGGAATCACTAAATGAAATTAATAGGTATCAGGTTTAAAACAAACAAAAGGAAGTAGTTCTTCACATAGTGCACAGTCAACCTGTGGAACTCCTTTCCAGAAGATTCTGTGAAGATCAGGGCTTTAACAGAACTAGATACATTCATGGAGGATAGGTCCATGAATGACTATTAGCCTGGATGGATAGGAACAGTGTCCAGAGCCTCTGTTTGTCAGAAGCTGGGAATGGGCAACAGGGGAGGGATCTGTTGATGACTCCTTGTTTTGTTCATTCCCTCTGGGCACCTGGGATTGGCCATTGTTGGAAGGCAGGATACTGGGCTAGAAGGACCTTTGGTCTGACCCCGTGAGGCCTTTCTTATGGTCTTATGTTCAATCTCTACATCTGATGACTTCTACAGGACCATAGTGTAACACTGACAATCATAAACTGATCCACATACAGCAGAAATTTCAGGCTCTACTCCTGACTGGGACTTCAGATCTTGAGTCTTCCCCGTCTCAGAGCACCAAGTGCCATGGAAAGGAGCACAAAGTGTTACACCATGCTTAAAGATTTGGGAACTAAACAACCTTAGTTCATTGAATAGACACCAAGTTTTTGCTTTGTTACTGAACCCAAAGCAAGCTAAGTGGAGCCTCATTTCAGGCTTTGTTAGTCACATTTTCTAGATTTTGCTGGAAGTGGGGGAGATATGCAATTGCAAACTGCGTTAAGTGCTCAGCTTCCTGCTTTTTAAAAAGGCCGAGCACCCATGCTGTGAGAAACCAGGCCCCTCTAAAACTTTTTAGGTAGAACAACACATTACTGACTCCCTAAAAAACTAGCCAGTTTTGAAAATCTTGGCCATGCCCAAGGAAATTTCTAGGCCAGGTGTTTCATGCTCATTTGTGTGGCCAACTAGGAGATACCCCTTAGAGAGGGGCTAGTCATTTATTTTGCTGTTAGCCCCTATTTTCCCTCCTTTGAAATGTTAATGGAAGTCCTTGTCTAATGATGTCCAATGAGAAACCTTCCTCTTTCTTGAGATCCTCCATTGAAATTTCTAATTTAAAATCTCTTTGGGGCTGTTGCCCGCACCCATTGCCAATATGAGTTTAGCCACTTGATTGTATTAGCCCTGACCACTTCTATTTAACTCTACTTTTCTGTCTCCAAAGCCCATCTCCTTGGCAATGGGGCAGGGAAACATCAGAAGCACCCATGTGACCTTTACTGCCTCAGAAGGTAGGGACTGGCTGTGGGAGAAACACCCAATTATTTAGCAGCTGTCAGGGTTAAGCTAAATAACCCTAGGATGGGGCAGGTTGAGCCATGTGTGTGAGAGAGCAATCTCCCTAATGCAGAATGAGGAAGAGAGCGACATATGAATTAAATATATTGCACAACGCCAACTAGATGGATGCCTGGTTTTCGAAGAATGAAAAAAAGCTGGGGATGTCCCTCCAGACGCAGGAGCAATGGGCTCTGAGCAGACAAGCCGTGCCAATTCATCAGAGGATGTCAAGCTCTCAGAGCTGGCCATGGGATAAATCAAACTGCAAGAGGGGTTGCAAAAAAAAAGTGTCAGAGGGGGAGTGAAAGGGGGAAGAGGGACGGAAAGGCAGTGAGAGGGAGAAAAAAAACTAGATCAAAGGCAGAAATTCATCAGAGATAACGGAATTATTTATTTTTCCTGCTGTTAGTGGGGATTTTTCCCCCTTTGAGGCCCCCCAGATCCTCTGGGTTCCTATGTCTCCAGCCAGTCTGTTATTCTCAGGCATCCCACCCCTTCCACAAAGCAACATGTTCATTTCATCACACTGCTCTGCTCTGCACAGACAGACCTTTTGATCTTCGTCTTTTCCAGTGTTTATGTGGGACAGTGTAAGAAATGTATTTACAGTACACGAGGCTCTGGTTGATGCTGTCTGATCTCATTTACACATTAATATTGGGAGCAGGGAGGAGGAAAGCGCGCTCCTTTAATTCCACCATCATTTGTTAAAATGTTTATTTATAAATCCACAGGGCCATTTGTCTGGTTATTACTCAGAGCCTGATCAAATAATAACTCAAATTTTCTGGGTCACACAAGACAAACCAAATATACGGTAGAGGGGGGTCTTTATATAGCCAGTAGGTCCATCCTCCTGCCTGGTATTTTGTGTTTCAGGGACATGGGTGGGCTCAGGGGACCTGTACTGATACACAGAGCTCTTTACCTCCAGTGTATCAGTCCAGTTCTAGACTATGGACATAGCAACTGAAAGTTGTTGCTGCTGACTTTAGGCTAGTTTCAGTGGTAGGATTACAGAAAACCATAACTAGCCCTCTGCTTGGCCGTCTCAAGTGTTGAACGGATATGTATAGACTCCACAATTGCCATCTAGTCCTTTCAGTTTGGGATGCACATTGAAAGTGGGAAGAGAGTGAAACTTTCAGTGAAGCTAAATAGAAGCCTTTCCATTTAATTTTTGCCATCTACATATCCCCTCTAACTGCAGGGTTGGGCTTTCTGTGCCATTCCAGGAGCTTTTTCTATTCCTTTAGCTTGTGGTTGAATAGACTGGCAACCTTGGTCAACTCTAATCTCTCTTTTCAAATAGTTTGCTTTGGTCTTCATTGAGTTTCCTAATTCTTGGAATATGACTCTACAATATCACCCCATAGGCCATTAAGTATCAACAGCTGGCGTTGTGTTCTGGAGATATCACAAACTTCCTGCTAGCAGAAGAATGGAATAAATCTAGAGGTGGAGGGTATGAAATTTTTTGCATGAGACTTTTTTTTAAACTCTAACAAAAATGCAAATGTGGCAATACTGAAAAATTTGGTGAATTCATGCTCATTTTGTAAATTGTTTTGGTAAAGAAAAAATCAAAATAAATAAAAATGGTTTGTTTTGATATTTTTGAAATGAAACATTTACTTTTGAAACAATTTTAATTTCAACATCTCCTTCAATTTTATTCAAAATAATAAAAACATTTAAAATGGTCAACATAAAAAATAAAATAAAACTTTCCATTGGATTTTAATTTTTTTTTTCAAAATTGCTAGTGAACCAAAAAATCTCTTATTGGCCCATCTCTAATAAAATTATGAAGTTATTATTTTGGAATCTATTATATATTTGAGAGCATTTCTTCATCTGTCTGACTGTTTGTTCAAGAACGCCTCCTAAATGGTAAGAACTAGGACCACCACATTTGGTATTCAGCTTCATCTCATCATAACTTAAAGCAAGGGCAGGGTTTGGTTGTGCCAGGAAAATGGGATTTGCTTGGAATGGGATTGTTTCTCATAAAACCTTACAGAAAAGCAACAGACTCACCAGGCAGGTGAAAGGGGCTCCCCCCTATCTGGGACTGCCCCAGCCTGGAGCCTTCCACCTTCACAGGTGCCCTTTAGAAAGGGGGTGCTGAATCTCCCACCCTCCAGATTCATATGGGAACATTGCTGGCTATTCCCCATCATCAGGTAGCTAGGGGAAAGTGCAGAATTTGCTGAATTCCTCACTCTGGCTGGGTAGTGTACAGGGCAGACGAACTAGAACCCACCCCAGCCGGGGGACATGCACATCTCCCCCAGCTGTGCCTGCTGCAGCTGCAGCAGCCTTGAAGAGGAGCTCCTTATCTGGCCCCAAATTGCTGCGGTGAGAGAAGCTTGTGGTAATCCACTCTCCCGTGGCCAGCCTGCATATTGAACCTTTCATTCCCAGCTCCACCCCAGAGCAATGATTCAAATGAAGCATGAACATTTTCATTTTATTTTTGAAAACATAAAAATTAATTGAGTTCAGGACCTGAGTAACGCTGGGTAAATCTTACCGTAGGTTATATTTAGATACCAAGAAAAGTCAGCTGCAACCAGCCAATCCAACCTAATCTCATTTCTCTACTCCTTCGTCTGAGCACTTTCTCCCTTTCCCACCACATATTTCTGGTCTTGCTTTCATCCTCCTTTCAAGTTTGACAATTCCAATGTCATTTACATCTTCATAAGCACTATATATAAGAGAGAACTTGTTAATCACTGTAGTGATTGACACTAGTAAGTACTTTCCATCACTGTAAACTGCTACATTATGTATCTGCTCCACTATGGTTATAAATACCTCCAGATCAAGTGTGTGTAACACACACACATGATCTATGTGTAGGGGAAACGGACACTCATACACCACTCAGCTGGAAGGGTATTTTATGACCTTTGTAAATCTCTCTTGTTGACCATGCCCAACTGGGTGCTTTCCTTTAACACTATTTAAGCCAGTGATGGGAGTGCTGGTCTACAGGATCCTAGAGTGCCTGCAGGGGAAGAACCATCTGGAGAGATATCGCTGGTTATATAGAGAGCTGCTGGGGAGGTATTTGTTGCTTTCTGTGCACCATCCTTCTCTCTGAACTATATCACAGCTTCCAACTAAGGAAGCTCAGGAGGAAGAAGTCTCATGTAGCTCCCCTGTCTGCCAGAGTAGGGCAGGCCACATGCATATGCATTCTTACAAAGTTCAAAGGGCCCTTTGGAGGATAAAGCCATAGATCAGCCAAGCTGTTCAAATCTGTTAGAGAGGAGGGATGATCTTGTGTTAAAAACATTAAACTGGGGGGTCTACAGATTTGGGTTTACTCCCTGGGGCTCTACAAACTGCTTATTCTGTGTTTATCTGCCATGAAATTGGATGGGGGAGAGGGAATGCTTTTCAGGGGTATAGCGGGGTAATTTGTTATCAGAGCGGGTTCAAACTTGGAAATTCCAAAATTCCCTTTTGTCTCAAATCAAAACAAAAAATTTAGAATTTCAGAAAGTTTCCCACTCATCAAAGATACCCAAAGGTTTTTTCAGAAATATTAAAAATGATGTTTTTGAACTTTCTCTTCAAATAACATTGAAGCACTCATTTTTTCTTCAGTAGGTCAACATCAAAAAACAGAAACAATTTTAATCATTTTTCATTCAACATTTTGATGAAATCAGTATGTTCCCACGAAAGGTTTCAATTTAGTACAATCAGCATTTTCTGACACATGTTCAGTCAGGATGTTTTTGACCAGCTCTGTTCACTACTGTTTGGAAGTGCTCAGATACTGTGGTGATGGAGGGCCAGATGAAGTGATAGATCCAGTAGGCTTCTCCTCCTGTCTGTGGAATGTTGACATTTCAAATGAATTAAAGAAAACTTGCTGCAATGTGGCACCTTTCCATTGGATTAGTTGTTTTAATTAACATTTAAAAATAGAATAGTAATAACGAGATTTGTAGATCTCAAAGTGGTAGAAGCTCCTAGGATTAAGGTTGCAAACAACTGCCATTTTAACCCTCTTGTTTCCTGATGCTCACAACTTTGTGTCATTATGTATTTAGGATCTGGATATTTTAGGAAAAGCTATTATCAGTTTTTGGTAGTCTTAGTTTAAGATTTTTTGTAGTTGTTTTAATCTCCCTTTTCTCTCTCACACACAAGCAAACTAGCTGTAGTCTCCCTTCCATGGTGCAGAGAGAACCGCACAAAGCAGAACTCTTGGCAATTAACAGCTCAGAATGGATTCTTCCCGCCCCCTCAAGTCCCGTCCCCCCCACACACACACCACTTGAGTCCTAACTTGGTGAGTCACAGCTTTGAAATCTGTGCTGGATGCCAGCTGAAAACAGAGGCTTTACACAATCAAATTGACAGATGATGCAAGGGCTGCCCTGCTAGGCACAGACTCATCCATATTCTGAGTTAAAAGAAATATTGCATTTTTAAGGGTAAAGAAACATATTTAAAAGATAAAGGAAGAGAAAAGCTTGCTGGTCATTAATTATAATAATAAAACAGAGGAGGGGGAAAATTCACTTTAAAGACACGTTAAAGCCCCCTAATCTTCAAAGAGATAAGGGAAGGCCAGCTGCCCCCAAGTGAAAGAGACTCCACCAGGAGGCGGCCTCCGTTCCTGAGCTGAGGAGCACTGGAAAGGTTATTCCTGCAGCTGTCATACAAGTAGACCAGGGAATAAACTTGAACGGAGCTTGACTGAGTTCAGAGGCTAAATGAGAGGGGAAGGAGAGGTAGGGCTTTGCTGAGGGACTTTGTTAGCAGAGTGGGGGCAAATGGCTGGTTCTAGCTCAGAGGATTCACAGGGTTGGGGGAAAGTACTACTCACCGGCCCCATGAGTCATGACTTTAAAGGGAGAGTAGAGCTGTCTTCTTTGAATTATTTATGTCCTCTTCCCACCCTGAGAATACGCTTCAAGTGCTTACTGGATACTATGCCTTCCCCAGACTCTGCAGATCAGTGGCTGTAGCTGACACTGGTGTGGTAGTTGGGTTTGACTAATGTCATTATATTGTTGTATGGGTTTTGACTACAGATGGACCAGGTCTGGTAGTTACTTAGGCCCAGAATCTCAAAAGACGTTTATTCTCCTCCCACCTATTAACAACAACGAAAGATAGGAGACTAAATGTCTATGAGAAACTGGGCTTTTAGAGCCTGATTCAAATCCCTTTGAAGTCAATGGTAGGCTTGGCTTTGGATCAGGTGAAAGGTCCATAGAATGTTTCTGGTGTTGGGTATGGCAGTGGGCAAGTGGGTGAGATGTAGATGGAAGATATTGTAGAAAGCATGGTTTTCCATTGCCTTACACTTTGTGCAATCATTCACACACACACAAGTAAAAAGTGGGTGTCAAAGCCTACAAGACCGGAATGATTATCCTCATTATCTTGTATTTGTATTGTAGAAGGGTGTTGGAGAGTGCTAGTCATGAACCAGAACTCCATTGGGCTAGGCATTATACCAACACAGAACAAAGACCTTTGATCAAGGTGATCGACTACACAAATATAGAAAAGAGGAGAACTAGACCTAGATTCCATGCTTTTCCAAGTTGGGCTCCACTTAAATTTCTTGAACTCATACATAATACTCGTTGAAATCAATATTCTGCTTAAGATTCACTTAAAATTTGGCATTGAACTCAGTGAAAGCAACTGAAATTATAATATTAAAAATAGAAAATAGAAGATTATTGTTATGTTGACTGTGTCATGTGTCCAGAGAAGAATGGTCATGTTGAATTCTCAGTATTTCCCCATTTTGTTGTATGATAAAAAGAGTTCTTATGTGTGTGCGCACAAGCTTTAAAATACCTACAGCTCTGAGATCAAAGTCCTAGAAGAAAGGACAATTAAACAACCATGGGACAAATGGCTAGTTTTATACTGGCTGGGCCAGAAAGGTCACTGTAAATGAGAAATTGGAGGGTTCTCAATCCTCCATCCAATATATAAAGTCCCCGGTTTGAGATGGATTGGGAGTGGATGGGGAACAGCAGCCAAAGCCATTAGTGACAACAAATGTTTGAACCAAAGCAATCTGGACAAGTGGTTCCAGAACTGAGGCTGTATATCTGTTGCCAGTGCACTTCTTCAGTTGTCACTTCTTCTTTCAGGAAAATATTGTCTGGTCTCTAGAAATCTTGGCTGAGAGCGACTGGGAAAACTTCATTAGAAATAGGGTCAGAAGTTAGCTGATGCAGCAGGGGTATGAGTCACCTAAGGAAGTTTCTCCAGAAGTGCCATGAAAACAGGACAGTGTGCTAGTAAGAGATGGTATTTCATAGATGGGGGCGGGGAGGGATGTCAGTCATTTGGAGGTGCAAATTATAGTCCAAAATAGTTTTCTAGAAGGAGTTGAACACCATTATCCACTTAAAATATTCTTCACTGAACACTGAGCGGCATTTCCCAGAAATGCAGAACCTCCAGACATGCAGAGGAAATTAGAGTTTGCTGCTTCATGCCTAGATTGTAGCTAGTGCTTTGTAAATGCAATTTATTGGATTATTAATAATGTTATATTATACTTCTTTTAACAAGAACTGAGTCCAAATGGTGATCTGCCATCTGGATGTAAATCATTTCAAACAAAAAATATGACTCCACAGAGTCCAACCTAACTAGCTTCCAGGAGAGCTTCTGAAGTTGTAACCATGCGCTACAACAGATTAATTCACTAACCTGTCTGAGCAGGTCCCTTTTCTGAGCTGCACTAAAACACAGTGAACTTACTGTGTGGAATCAAACTCATCCCCTACCCTGTGGTTTAGCTTTATGACAGCAATAAAAAACCAAAATGGTAACTTAAAAATTACCTCAAACCTTCTCCCCAGCACAGCTGCTCTCGAGGTTCCTCCCTTATTGTTGTTCAGACTACAGATCCTGTCCTCTCTGAGACAACACCCAAATTCATTTATAGCTTGGAAGAATAATAAGCTGTCTGCCTCAGCCAGCCAAGAGAATCCACCCATACCTTTCCCACTGGAATCAGAACTTGCTAAGGGCACATCTACACAGCAGGGCTAAAGCTGAAATAAGCTACGCAACTGGAGCTACATCAACTGTGTAGCTTAAGTCGGAATAGCTTATTTTGGCTTTTGGCGCTGTCTACACAGCAGGAAGTCGAGGGAAGAACACTTTTCCTTCAACTTCCCTTACTCCTTGTAAAATGAGGGTTACAGGAATTGGAGTAAGAAGTCCTCCAGTTCACCATTATTTCAACATTATGTCAAAATAACTGCTTGTAGTGTAGATGCAGACTATGTTATTTCAGAATAACGTCAGTTATTCCAAAATAACACTGCTGTGCAGATATGCCCTAACAGAGTGGGTTTGCTTCATCCAAACATGACCAGCTAATTACACTTTCTGTCCTGGCCACAACAGCAAAGACATTGTTAGAGATGCTCTATGCCCACAAAGCCTGATTTTCCTCATTACAGTGCCAGAGTAGAACTGATACAAGTCAGAGGAGAATCAGGTCCACAATTTTGTCCAAAGGGCAGGGGGAGATAAACAGAGTGACTCTGTATATCACTTGCAAGGCTGCAACACTATGCTTGGCTTGGGATCAAATTGTAACAACAGCTTTTAATTAGTGCTGGTGAAATAGGGATTTTTCTTTTGATTGGACATTTCAAAAAATTGTTTTGGGTTGGACCAACCCCCTAAATTTGGGGGGAGAAATTGGCAAATTAAAAAGTCAAAAGAGTGGTCATGTTGAGTCACATACTTCATTTTGATTGGTCTTTTTTAAGCTTTTTTAAAATAAGAAATTTTTGAAAAAGTCTTTTCAAACAGCTTGAACAATTCAGCAAAGTCAGCATGAATTTGTGAAATGTTAGTGTTGCCACATCTGTAACTCTCCCCTCTCAAATGCCCTACTTTTAGTGCAGCTCAGAAGACCCTTCATGGACCCCAATGCTACTGCTTCATAGATGTTATTTCCCTTTTCTACAGATGCCTTTAATAACCGCTTAGCCAGAAAATGAGTTGTTCCTGATCTGTCCTTTATGTTCCTTTTAAATCCTGGGACTACTTGTCAGGCTTTATAGAATCCCTGGTGGCCACTCTGTCCATAGTAATCACAGTTGAAATGTGAGATAACGTCCATTCAGTGTGGACACTATCTTTCGAAACAGCAGATCACTTTTTCTACGCGCTTTTGCCGTGTGGACGCTCTCTTTTGGAAGAAGTTTTTTTTGAAGATCTCTTCCAGAAAAGCTTCTTCCGAAAGAAGCCTGCCATCTAGACGAAGCCAAAGTGGGAGAATAACTCAGAAATCCTTGCACATAGTCCTCTCCTCTATCAACTGAACCACATACCCCTACTTGCCTCATAGAGTGTTCCATTGGCCTTGGCCAGCAAGCTCCATCATGATTGGACCAGCATCTCTCTAGCTTCAAAGGGCTCTAGAGACTTTTAAAAGTTGTTTCCAGTCTAAGAGCTGTGCTAACACAGAGTGTATCATGACTTTCAACACCACAATTTCTCTTCAGCTTGCCAGCCAAAACTAACAAATACCCAGCTCCTCATTCATTATTCTAATTCCATTGTAAAACATGCCAAAGCTAGCTCTGGCTGAGGTTTTACTTGATTTATTACCTTTTCAAGAGAAGCAGAGTCTAATGAATTGGGTAAGCTTTCAGGTCTAGTTATATAGGAGCTGCAGAAGACCCCACAGCTATACCAGTCTCTCCCAGCAGGGGTCACTACAGGGAGTTGTTTGGTACCCCATAGCAAATTCAGATTCCCTCAACAAGAGCCATTCTAGAGCAGTGCTGGGAACCTGCAGCCTGTGAGGGCCGCCTGCAGCCTATCCCACGCTTCATTTGCAAGTTCTATGGGCAAGCTGTGAGACATTTCGTTTACCATGGCCCATGCACAGGGTTTCAAGATTCCGATGGTTTCCATCCGCATAGTTTTTTTTCCTATTAATATGACAAAAGTAACATGCACATACAGCAAGGGCACGCAAAGTGAAGTGCGGGCCGATTGCACACGACATTGACTGAGGTTCATGTGCTCCCTCTGCATCCAATCAAAGTGCTGCTACGGTTCAATCAGCACATGCCACAAATTCTAGGTGTGCAAGCACTGTTAGCAAAACTATCCCATCCCATCTTGGTTATGACAATCTTGTGGCCCCCTGAGCTGAAGGAGAGCCACTCATGTGGCCCACTCACTCACCCAGGTTGCCCATCTCTGTTCTAGACCATGGAGAAGGAGCATTTGCTATATAATATTTCACAGCTACTCCGGCCATAATCTAGGGTGACCTGATGTCCAGTTTTTATAGGGACAGTCCCATATTTAGTGCAAGGTTGGTGGTGCAGCAAAGATGCAGCATGTAGGGCTGGGATGCTCCCTCTGCTCATCCATCAACATAGCCCCCCACTGCATGTGGGCTCTCAGCCAGCAGGGCCCCATCCCCACTGCTGTTTTTGGTTAGCACTGGTTGTGTGCTGCAAGGTGCAGTGGCTAGTGAGTGTGGGCAGGCGATGGTTACATATTGCCTCTGATGCTCACTCATTAGCCCTTTGTGTGTTCCCCCTCTCGCTGTCCTCTCCCTGCTTTGCCCCTTCACCCTCCCCACAGTGGGGCCTGTACCTCTCCCACCGCTGTTTGGAGAACCAGACCCTTGTTGATGTGCTGAGCTTCGCTGCAGTTTGGATGACAGCTTCCTTCCCCCACTGCCTCTGCCTGGGCTGAAAGCCCAAGACCCTTCAGCCTGGTGAGCTGGCCAGGAGGAGCTGAGCTGCGTGTGTGCCAAAGTCTCTCTCTGCCCTTCCACTTAGTTCTGGAGTGGTAGGGGAAAAGCACTTTCCAGACTATTCCCACCTCAAACCTGCAGGCTCTGTAGCAATCCTTTTGGGAAGGGGCTTAGCACATTAATCAGCTACCCTCCCACATTCAGTCTGGGTCATGCTCCCAGGGAGGGCATGGATCTTCTATTCACTAAGGGTATGTCTACACTAGCCCCCTAGTTCGAACTAGGGGGGCTAATGAGGGCGACCGAAATTGCAAATGAAGCGTGGGATTTAAATATCCCACGCTTCATTAGCATGTTGCCATTTTGGAAATTGATTAGCCCGGAATAACTGCCCACGTCTACACACGGCAGAGAAGGGTGATTCCGAAATAAACCCTTTACTTCAAATTACCAGTTAAACCTCATGGAATGCTCTCTCCTGCTGAGCCACCTCTCTGCTGAGCCACCTCTCTGGCCAGATTCTATCTAGCCCTGCAGTCAGGGGCCCTGAGCCTGCACTATCATGGTGGACAGGAGGCAGCTGGGTTATACTGGTGGCCAGCAGCAGCCTGGAGATGTTGTCTGCCTTTCAACAGTATGAAGGCAGGAAGGGACAAACTGCTTCCAATCATGGCGAGACAAGAGAGATGAGGAGAGGGAAAAGATGAGTTCTGCAAAGGCATGGACCAGTCATCCATTTCTTGCCTCCTGTGGTGGGAAGCAGCTCCCATTCCTTCCCTCTCACATGCTATGGCTACACTGCCACTTTTTTTGCAGAAGAGGATATGCAGATCATGCTCACGTTTGCATATCTTCTTCCGATTCTTTTTGCAGAAGAGGTTTTGCAGACAAAAAGCCCCTTGTTCAGAAAAAACCCTCTTTTGCAAGATCCTGTAAACCTCGATTTTTGAGGAATAAGGGATCTTGCAAAAGAGGGTTTTTTTCCCCTGACAAATGGCCCCGTCTACATGGGGGGTTTTATGGGCAAAACCTCTTCCACAAAAAGAATTGGAAGAAGATATGCAAGTGTGAGTGCAAATTGCATATCCTCTTCCACAAACCAATGACAGCATAGCCGTAGCCACAAAGTACTGGAAGGCTGCTGCTGGCCACTTTTTGGTATGAACCTCAGCAGAAATCTGGGGGAAGAGGCTGTGAGCTTGTGTGCCTCCCCACCCAATAACATATTACCTCAGGAAGATGCATCAGGTACAAGGCAAAGCAGGTCTGTCCCAGGGCTCAGTCAGGCATAGAGGGCGTGAGAATCAGGGAGGGTCATTTGGTCACCTCTCTGTGTGAGAGAGGTGTACAGGGATGTGTGTGTGTGTGTGAGCCCTCAAGCCTTAAAGATAAGAAGGTATTACACAGTATCTCTTTTTAACAGAGGCTCAGTCAACTTGATGTTAATTTGAATTATTATACTGCATAGTTGTAGTTGCTATTGAACTTGCTTGAACAGGAGTAATTTTAGCATGTGTCCCATATTCAGCACATGGAAATATGGTTACTCTAGCCACTATCTCCAGCAGCAGGAGTCACTATAGGGAATGGTGCAAGTGTGGTGACTGAGGAATCCTGTATTTTATTTTAAGGTTACTTTCTCCTGTATCTGTCTGTATCATTATTCCTGCACTTTGGTCACTTTGATAGTTTAGAAGCTCATCAGGGCTTTAACCCTTCACTGTCCCTATTGCTTGGCTGCCCCAAGATCCATGTTTAGCATGGATGGCCTCTGATTTCCTTAAGGAGGCAACAGTTTTAATTGAAGCCAAGTTTGCATGCAGGTTCCTGAGAGAGGCTACATCTAGACTGCAGGCTTCTTTCGGAAGAAGCTTTTTTTGGAAGAGATCTTCTGAAAAAACTTCTGAATGAGAGCGTCCACACACAAAAGCGCATCAAAAAAGCGATGTGCTTTTCGAAAGAGAGCATCCAGACTGATTGGATGCTTTCTAGCAAAAAAGGCCACCCAGAACCAGTTCAGGCAGGGCTTTGGGTCACCAGTTGCTTCACAGTGCTGATGCTGGAGGCTTGCAGAGACAAGTGCTTAAAGGGACCCCTCTGGACAGCTGTTTCTCTACTGCTGAGTTCTTGCTACCTCTTCAAGTGACAGCAAAGCTCTGGCAGTGCCAGCTGTGGTTGCCCTGTTGTTTTTTTGGACGCCACAGCTTTTTCCTTTGAGCCATGGAGCCAGAGCTGCCCCGGAGCATGCAATGGCCCCACACAGCCATGCTGCACTTTTTGCAGCACTTTGTGCCAGCTGCCTTCCTGGTCCTGCATGAGCTTGACCCCGAGCTCATTCTGGGGACCCACTACCTGGATGGAGGAGCTACACTCTGGCAACCATACAGCACAGTGGAGAAGCATTTCTGGAGGCTGGACTCCAGTTCAGACTGGTGGGACTGATTGGTCATGGAGTGCTGGGACAACCAGCAATGATTCCAAAACTTCTGCATGCAGAAGGCCACCTTTTTGGAGCTGTGTTCCTGGCTTGCCCCCACCATCCGGAGACGTGACGCCCACTTGCAGCCTGCCATCCCCCTGGAGAAGCAGGTCGCCATCGCCCTCTGGAAGCTCGCCACCCTAGACAGAAATCAATCAGTGGGCAACCAGTTAGGCATGAGGAAGTCCACCA
Source organism: Pelochelys cantorii (assembly GCA_032595735.1). Lineage (NCBI taxonomy): Eukaryota > Metazoa > Chordata > Testudines > Trionychidae > Pelochelys > Pelochelys cantorii. The sequence goes on along the minus strand of CM064342.1, from coordinate 10,488,831 downwards.
TCAGGGCCCTCCTTATGGAGGTAAGGCATCCTGGGTTTGCAGTCCCTGCAGGGAGGGGGAGGAGTCCTGGAAAAGGGGGTCCCTCGGGAAAGGGGAGGTTGGAGGCAGTGTGAGGTGGAGTGGGAGTGGGGGGAAGCCCCATCCCCAGGGGGTTGTGCCATGCTGCCCTCACACAGCCCTGCTGCTGGGGCAGGGATGGCCTCATAGGAGTGGCTCCTGCAGTGTTTCAGGGGGAGAAGATGAAGGGAGGGCCCCTCTCAAGGGCTCAGGCACTCCCTGTCTCATTCTCTGTGTTGTGTGTTTCTTTGACTCCTTCTTCAGGTTGTGATGGTCCATCAACTCCTTCATGCTGTGGAGGGCCATCCACCTGGGATTCTTGGACTCGATCATGGCCGGATTTGCTGCCCTGGGGTTCCTGAACTGCAGCAGAGTGACTGATGGGACCCACATCCTGATCCGCTCACCTGACCATCAAGTGGCCCAGTACATTAATTAGAAGGGCTACTTTTCCATGGTGCTTCAGGCCCTGGTCGACCACTGTGGACACTTCACGGACATTTTTGTCAAGTGGTTGGGCAGGGCACACAATGCCCGAGTCTTTAGAAACTCCAGCCTGTACCACAAACTGGAGGTGGGCACATTCTTCCCCCGCCAGGACTTTGCAGTTGGGGATGTGCAGATGCCACTGTGCATCGTGGGGGATGTGGCCTACCCCCTCGTACTGTGGCTGATGAAGCCATACACTGGCCCCGTGGACCCAGCAGGGACCTATTTAATGCCCACCTGGACCATGCCCGGATCCAGGTGGAGTGCGCCTTTGGCCACCTCAAGGCATGTTTCCGGTGCTTGCTGACCTGCTTGGATGTGGGGGAGCACAACATCTCTGAGGTGGTCGCAGCATGTTGTATCCTCCACAACATTGTGGAGAGGAAAGGAGAGGCCTTCCTCTGGAGGTGAGGGGACATACGCCAGCAGCAAGGGGCGAGGGTTCAAGCAGCCGAGAACAGCTACCATCCACCAGGCCCATCAGGCCAGGGTGCACATCCGGGAGACCCTGAGGGAGAGGTTCTCTCAAGGACCCCAGTAACTCTCCCCAGACCTTCCCCCCAGGGGCCCAACAGTTCTCGTGGCAGAGGAGGAGGATGTCCTAGGAGGAAGGCCATGTGTGGCCTGCAAAGCAGGCCCTGCCCTGACATGCCCAGGGGATGGTGCTGCCTGCTTCCCATCCCCCTTTCCACTGGTCCACAGACAAGCAGCCAAGGGAAGTGTCCAGCCACAGTGGGATCCCCTCATGGGCAGTAGAGGAGCTGGGAGAATCCTGGCCCTCCCTGGGGTCTGCACACACACCTGCAGCTTGTCTGTGGAGCAGGTGCTGCCTCACATGTGCAGCCATGCCCGTGTGTTGTGTGAGGCAATCTTCAGTCTGTGTGGGGTCATGCCTGTGCCTTGTGGCTAGCCTGCTTCCAGCCATGGTGGGCCCTCCCTCCTTCCATGGCAGGATGTATGTGTCCTCCCCTGAGCCTGGCAGCAGGATCCCACCTGTGCTCAAGAGCTGCCTGCTGCGCTGTGTGCCACACACTAATGCTGCACGAGGTTCCACATGCATGAACAGCAGCATGATGTCCAGCCCAAGCAGCCCAAGTGACACTCGCCTCCTGCCCCCTGTGCACCTACTTCCCCTGCCCTGTGTGTGTGACAAAGTGAGACCACTCACCTAAAGGTCCCTCCCAGGCATCTGAGGAGGCCTGGGAGCAGAGCTGGACCAAGCTACGGGCTGACCGGGCTACCACCCTGGGTGCCCCATTGTAGAGGGTGCCACACGGGGCTGCCGGGCCAGGCGGGGGTGGGGCTGCGCATGCACCGGGTGCCCGGGGACGGGGCCGCAATCCCGGGGCCCAGGGCGCATGAATGGCTCAGGCCGGCCCTGCCTGGGAGATGTCCTGACTCAAAGGCACTGGCTCCAGAGACAGAGTCATGGTCTCCATCTCCTCCTCCTTCTCCACCTCTGGCTGACCCTGGTTCTCCTGCTCCTCCTCTGCCGAGACATCTGGCCGGGCGAAGATGGGGGTCTCCAGGCCAGAGTCCATGAGGATGGATGGAGAAGATGTTTCCCCACCTCCAGGCAGGTGTGGGTTCCTGCCCCTGAGTGCGAGCTGCGCCCTCTGGCCTGGACATATGCCTGACGGAGCTCTTTGACCTTACTCTGGACCTGTTCCAAGCTCCGATGTCGGTGTCCGTGCTCCACCAGGGACTCAGCCATGTGCTCATATATGCGGCGCCTGGCCCAGAGATCCTGCAATGTCTCCTCCTCACCCCACAGCTCGAGGAAGGACGGGATCTCCCATTCCCATCCGGACCAGGAGGGTGCGTGCCTCTTGGTCCCCCTGGGTGGTTCCTGGGGCCCCTGGGACTGATCCCTGTGAGGGCTAGGGGGGTCACTGGAGGCTTGAGGCTCACAAAGCCTGTGGCAGTGAGAACCGTGTGGTGAGGTGCTGCTCTCAGGCCGACTTCCTGACAAAAGGCGTGTCCAGGGTGCCTGCAGCTTTAGGAGGGGCCAGGAGACAGGAACTATAGAGTTGTGATTACTTTGGCTGGAGTGGCCACCAGGGCACCTGCGCTATTTCCTGGAGGACTCTTCTTCTGAAAGAAAACCTTCTTCCCCATCCACACACACCTTTTTCCCAAAGAGCTCTTTCGGAAAAAGGCTTCTTCCTCATAGAAAGAGGAATACCAATGTCGGAAAAAACCCTCTGTTCTTTCGATTTACTTTCAGAAGAACGCAATTGCAGTGTGGACGTTCCACAAGTGTTGGTGCAAAAACAGCCATTTTTCTGACAAAACTCTATAGTGTAGACATACCCAGAGATTATGCTACATGACATTCTGTGTGGGAAATGAGGTCAATGCCTTAGCCTTCTCGCAGCATACCAGTCAAAGGACCTTGCCAGTTACCCTGCTTCCTAAGTGGAAAGAGGAGAGAGGGGTAGACACCCTCATCAGTTATAAACATCTGTTTCTCCCTGATCAGGGCAAACCAAAGCAGAGCAGCTGTTATCTCTGCCAGAGCAAGACTTGGAGTTAGAGGGCTTATGAGTTACACATCGCTATCGCAATATGGCTTTATTTTGCACAACATCTTCCAAGCAGTCTCTGCACCCCATTGTCAAACACGGGTGTCTAAACTTAAGTGCTAAAGTCACCTAGCTGGGTGGTTTGACACTTGAATGTTGAGCTTAGGCTTGCACTAGCACCTGAGGTCTGAGCACACTTGAACTCGGTGCAAGTCCAAGTCAGAATGCTGTGATGTCACTCACACTCCTGAGCATTGTAGCTAAGCCAATTTGCTCCCTGGTGCAGATGCAGGAGCAGGTGGATCAATGGAAGAATTCTTCTGCCACTATGGGAGGTGAGTTATCTATGTTGATGACAAAACTTCTTCCATCAATATTGCAAGTGTCTTTTAGTGTAGAGTTGCCCCATAGCCTGAAGCAGCACTAAACTTTTCAATGCCCCACAATCCTTCAGGTAGAAAGGATTCCAGCGGGAGCTGTGGTTGAAAGAAGCCTGGACATTGTAGCCTATAGTTGTATGCTTTTGGACAGCTGAATAATGCTAGGTGGCTGCAGAGACAGCATGGAGATGCCAGGCCTTGCCCTGGAGAGCTAGGAGTGCCTGTAGTTTTTCTAGGATCAGCAGCTCTTAAGGGGTAAACATATATTAGGTCAGCAGGAGAAGCAAATTCCAGGCCAGGCAGACAGATTCCAGGGATACTTCACGGGGAGACTGACAGAATGTATCATAATGTCCACACCCTGAGTACTATCATAAGAGGCTTTGTACAAAACATGCCCTGTGCAATGTCATTGCTGCTCAATACTGTCTGAAAAATGTGTGTAGCAACATTATATGGGAAGTTATTCAATCCCACTGTACGATGTTCTCAACCATTTCCATACTGAAGTCGGGAAACAATCTGTCTCATACAAGAGAATGTGTTCTCTGTTTCATATGCATTAAAGCAGAAAGAGTCATCAAGCAGAAAGGGAAACAGAAAAGCACCAAGAGGTGAGGGAAGACAGCAGGGAACATCTTTTCTTACAGGCTCTGTGTGTCCTGAATCTCAACTGTAAATGATTTCCAAGTGGGGCACGGACACCATAAAAAGGAGGGGGAAACATCCCAAGGCACCCCTCTTCTTCTATTTGTCCACCAGTTCAGAACACCTGAAGAGAGAAAGGAAGGAACCATTCAACTATTGGCAAGGGTTCCTGACCTAAGAACTTTGTTCAGGAAGCCTCCTGAGAGCATGCGATGAGGGAACTTTGCTGTGAATTTAACACAGCTGTTTAAATTCAGCACCAGTTGCATTTGGTCCAGGGCAAGGGGGGTTTTGGAGTCACCCTGCAATAGAACCAAGCCTGGCAAGAGGCTGAGGCTGACTGGCATGCTCAGGGCCTGCTTGTGAGCAATTCATGCTGGAAGCTGCAGCAGCCAAGCTGAATGTGGCAGGCCTGTTAATAATTCCAGGACCTAAGGGCCCCCACACCCACACAGATGCAGTCCTCCTGACACGTGGGTGGTGCTGCACCTGTACTGGCTTGTGCCCAGTGAGCTGCTGGCTGTGCTGTTGTTTCCCCCATTGCTTGTTTCTCCCTACTCTCATTTTCACCAGGCTGGGGCAGAGGATTGAGATGAGGGAAGGGTGAGGGGTCAGGCTCTGAGAGGGAGTTTGGGTGTGGGTAAGGTTGCAGGATGCAGGCTGTGGGAGGGAGTTTGGGGGCTGACCTTGGGCTGGGGCAGAGGGCTGGGGTGCAAGAAGATAAGGGGATTCCACATGATGCTGCCCACAGGCACCAACCCCACAGCTCCTACTGGCCACATTTTCCAGCCAATGGGAGCTGCAGACTTGGCACTCAGGGCGGGGGCAAGTACCCAGAACCTCCCAACCCCACCATCAGGGCATTCAGGGATGTGCCAGAATGTTGCTTCCAGGAGTGGTGCCAGGCAAGGGTGGTCAGGAAGCCTGCTTTAGCTCTGCTGCATTGCTGCCACTAGCAGTGATGGTTGAGGCCCCCAGGGCCTTTTAAATCACCTGAGCAATTGCCCCCTTCTCCTCCCTGTTGGTGGACCTGGCAAAACATGCAGCCCACAGTAGAGGGCAGGGGAGGTGAAGCTACTCATTAGTCTGGATTGCACCTGAGATATGTCACAGTGTTCCTCCCAGCAGCTTCTGCCCTCAAAGCCCATTGGATGGGGTGAGCCAGGTCTCTGGAGAGCAGTGTAAGGGAGAATCTGGCACAGATGCTGCCTGTGGTGAGGCTGGTGGATGCTGCTGGTTTGATTTGCTGGGGCCTTTCTTTGAACACAAAAAATTCTCCCCCCACCTTCTAGAAAGACCCAAGAAGCTCCAGCCATGCCCATGAAGCCTTCCTCCCTGCCCTGGCATGTGGTAAGGCTGCCAGTGGTGCCAACACCGGAGCCTGGCTGGCACGCCATTGTGATGCCTTTCGTTCTTCTGGAGGAAGCAGCGGTGGAGTCAGACGCTCACGCAAATAGCCTTGGTGGGCTCTTTAAAGTCTGACAGCTCTCGTCATGAGCTATGTCTGCTGCTCTCTCTTCCTGCAGGGCCCTGAGCATAACTCCTGCAACAAGTCTCTGTGTGTGTGTAACAAGAATACTCCTTGGCTCCTCTCAGATTGTTTTCCGACGGTTACAGTACAACAGGGACAGGGGCAAGGGAGTAGTGGAGAGGGAGGCCAGGCAGCCTGGATTTTCCTATAGTGGGTATGAGGGGAGGGGTCCTACATTCCCCAGCTTACTGAGCCTAAGTGGAATTGACTCCAAATTGGTCCTGCTCTCTTATTTTCTCTCCAGATCTCTGAGCCTGGAAGCTGGCAAATAGCCCCTTTCCCTGTCTTAACAGCATATCCATGCCCCTGTTTTGTTCCTACTCCTGCTCGCTTCTGCTGTCCAGCGTGATTCCATGAGGACTGATGACTGTGTCAGTGATGAGCAAACATCAAAGGGATTGGAGGCTGTGGACTCACTAGGAACTAGGAGTTTGGATACTTATTTAAATCTTGCAGATCATTTTAGGTAAGTGTGGAAATAGCCTTGGAATAGCCCTCCATACAGGAGCAATAGGGGGGGGTGGAGCATGAGAGGCCAGATGCTTTCCAACAGCATGAGGGAGGCAACTAGAAGCTGGCAAAGGGAGTGACAATGGGGCTTTGGTGCCCACAGTGGGGTCCACCATCCCCCTCCCTGCACACTCACTAGCAACAGCAGGGGAAGTGGAGCAAGGCAGCCCTGCTGCTTTGCTCTCCCGGCCGCACCGCTCCTAGGGTTGCCAGATGGTTTAATCAAAAATACCGGACACCCTCCCCCCCCAAAAAAAAACCCACCGGGAAAACATTCTGTTGAGGAAAAAAAAAGGGGGAGACCAAAGTTGTAGAGCAAAAAAAAATTTTTTTTTAATTAAAAATCAGCATGGCCCCTTTAAGAAGAGGCTTTTTTTTGCCAGTGGCCATTTTGTTTTTCTGTTTTAGCCACAAGACAAGCCTCTGCAGAACCAGATAAGGTGGGAAAGTGGCGGGGGGGCTCTGGTGGTGGGTCCAGGGGCTGGGCCCAGTTGCTGAGTGTGTGTAGGGTTCCAGGCATCCGGTATTTTCACTGCCTGGCAGGGGAAAAAAACCAGAAAATACAGGATATTTTAGGTGTCAGTTATTTTCTGAATTTTTTAACCGGACAGGAGGCGAAAATACCGGACTGTCCGGGTCAGTACCAGACACCTGGCAACCCTAGCCGCTCCAGAGGACGGGGCGGGAGTGCCCCATGCTCCCCTGTGGGAGCAGAGTGACATAGTGGCTGGGGGAGCAAAGCTTCAGGGCCACCTAGCTCTGCTTCTCCTGCTGCTGCTACTGAGTTTGGGTTGGGGGGGGGAACCCCTGCTGTCAGTGCCACTAGTCTCCCAGGCCACCTCAGCTGGGGGAGAGGCAGGGCAGGAAGAGAGTGAGTAAGGGTGGGGAGAGGACAGAGCAAGGGCGGAGCAAGCAAGGGGTGGGGGTGGCCTAAGAGTGGAGAGGGGGCAGGGCCTAGCTAGAGGAGAGTTGGCCTGGCCCTTCCCCAGCTTGGTCACATGTCTGCTGGCTCTCCGGGTTTCCCCCCGACTTCTGCTTCCACATGCACTTGCTGGGATTTCCTGTTCCTGCAGTAAATATCTGCAATAGCTGGAGATGGGACACTAAAGGGGGATAGCACCGAGTAAGTAGAGAGCAGGGATCAGCAACCTTTCTGAAATGCAAAGATTTAACCCTCCGGCCCTGGGCCATGACAGTCTCTTGGGGAGGGCGGAAAGGGGCCCACCCCACCGTGTGCCCTGGGGACCACCTGGGTCAATGCAAACCTTTCTGCAGACTACCAGTTGCTAATGGAAACTCACCTTTAATTAAATAATTACACCCCAGCCATTTTGCTAGGGCTGCAACTGGGGAGAACGGCTTAATTTACATTATTAAACAGATTAAGCATTTTAACTTTCTCATGTTAGTTTATCAAACTTCATTTTAAATAAAGTAAAACATTATGTCCAACAGAAAAGATTCCCATGTTTTCTTTATTCATAGCAGGGGTGAAGAACCTTTTTTTGGGTTGGGGGCCACTGACCCACCGAAAAATCAGTTAGAGACCACACAAGTGAGAAGCAAAAAAACTCCTCCCAAACCCCCCAACCTTCACTGATGTGGCCCCTAACTGAGACACCTCACTCCTCTGGCACTTCAGCCCCACAGGGTGAGTGGAAGGGACAGGGATGACTGAGGTTCAGGGCTTCCCATAGGCCAGATTTACTTTTCTGTGGTTCCAGAGTTACTGGATTTTATGGACCTCCTTAGGCTCTGGGGTGGGAACAAAAACGGGGGGCTCAGTGTGTGGGACAGGATTGCCAGTGAGGCGGATAGGGATGCAGGATCTGGGTGGGAGGTGGGGTCAGGAAGGGACTTTCGTGGCAGGAGAGGGTGTGGGGTGGGGGTACGAGAAAGAGTTTGGGGGCCTTATCCCCTGCATTGCCCCAGGCCCCTCAGTGCAACCCGTGTCCCCTCCCATTGTGCTCCTGCATCCTCCTTCACCCCTCCACCCCACATCCCTATGTCCCCAGTGCACTCACTGGCAGGACAGCAGTGTTGGGACTCTCATCCCCCTAGGAGCAGCACTAGGGCAGGGAGAGGTGGGGTGGGGGAGGGTTTCTTCCCTGCCCAGCCCAGACATTTGCCTGCAAGCTGAGGCTCCAGGGCTGGGGCAGGCAGAGCCCGGTGCTGCCCAAGGTTGGCTCCAGCCCGGCCAGGCACAGCAGGGTGCTGGGAAGGGGCTCCCTGCCCCCTGCACACAGCCTGCGGGGAACAGTGCAGCACAGCCCAGTCCTCAGTGCACCACATGTGACCGACTGCCCAGCCCTGGCTCTGCAGAGCAGGCCCAGCTCTGCCCCCTCCCCAAGTAGGAAGTAGGCCTGTAGCCAGGAGAGGGGGGGTTAACTCCTTAGCTCCCAGGAGATGCACATCCAGGCCGAGCTGGGGCAGCCCCAGGATGCACACACATGCGCCTCTCCCTCCCACCCTCCCCCCCCCCAGCAGGAAGCTGGAGCTGTTGCTCCAGTCTGCAACTGCATGGCTGAGGCTGGAGTCGCGGCACAAGCTCCCCACTGCGGAGGGGGAAGGAACGGGGCTGAGCTCCCTCCCTGCATGTCATGGGAAATTGGCTCACATGCCACTTATGGCACGAGTGTCGGGGGCTGCCGAACCCTGGTATAGAGAATCCTTCCCCATTTGTCTGACTGAGATTCTCATCTGCATGCTCAGGAGCAGACTGAGCACCATATTTGGGGTTGGGAAGGAATTTTTTTCCCAGGTCAGATTGTGGAAAAAATCCCAGGGAATCTGGCAATTCCACCATGAAGCACGGGCCACTTGCTGGTTTGAACAAGAGTAAATGATGGGTTCTCTGTAACTTGAAATTTTAATTAATATTTGAGAACTTCAGGAACTCGGCCAAAGGTTATAGAGCTCCTGCAGGAGTGGGGAGATGAGATTCCATTCCCAACAATGTGTAGGAGGTCAGGCTGGGGCGATGTCTAGACTGCAGGCTTCTTTTGGAAGAAACTTTTCCAGAAGAAATCTTCCGAAAAAACTTCTTCCGAAAGAGAGCATCCACACTGCAAAAGTGCATCGAAAAAGCTATCTGCTTTTTCGAAAGATAGCATCCACACTGAATGGACTTTATCTCACATTTCAGCTGTGATTACTATGGACTGAGTGGCCAGCAGGGCACCTGTGCTTTTTCCTCTATCCTCTTCCTGAGAAAGAACTCCCTCTTCCCTGTCCGCATATGCCTTTTTCTGAAAAAGCTCTTTCGGAAAAAGGCTTCTTCCTCATAGAAGAAAGAGGTGTACCAATGGCAGAAAAACCCCTCTGTTCTTTCAATTTTTTTTCTGAAAGAACATGCACTGTGAAATTTTTTTCAGAAAAACAGCCATTTTTCAAAAAAAACCCTGCAGTATAGACATATCCTGGATGATTATGATGGTTCCTTCTGCCATTTAAGTCTCTGAACTGCTCCATAGTAAGTGGCAGGACAAGATCAGCAATCACAGTACCCACTGTGGAATCCACCAACCACCTCAGTCAGCACTGGTTTGGTTTTGGCACCTTTCTGAGGCTGGACGTATTAGGAAGGAAGACCAACAGGCCCCTGAAGCATATGCTCCAAGGAATGCCACAACATTGCCCATGTGATCACTGCCACCAAAACCTTCAGAGACGCAATAAGACCAGCAGTGACAGACACAGACTGAGCAGCCAGCCACAGACATAAATAGAGATCAATCCAAGTGGTTCTTAATCTGCCAAGAGGCTATGTCCTTTTGAGACCTGCCATGATGATAATCGGAAATACTGCAAGAAGCAGCTTCAGATAGAAATGCAGGAGAGAGAGGGAAAGTCTATACACAAGAATTGCACTGTTTAGATTTTTTAAAACATTTTAATTCATTTAAACACACTTTAAACCAGTTGGCAACTGGCTCAGTTGAAACCAAATTAAACAAAACTCCACAGGAAGCTGCACTAGGTGAAGTAAATCAATGTGAAAAATCATTTTAGATAAAGAAATGCAACTTGTGCCTGCAATAAAGGACTCAAAGATGCCTGAGGACAAGATAGATATGGAGACAATTCCACTCTGTAATGTGTTGAAGTTGTATCCCCTCCTTTGTCCCCTGCTCCACTTTGAGGCTTGTCATGTAGCAGCAGTAAGAGACCTGTGAATAAATGACAGTCTGAAGGATATCATCATAGGTTCTCCAGGAAAGCTCTTGGAAGCAGAGCTAGAGATAAAGTGGGGTGGAGTGGGGTGGGAGGAGGGAGTAGAAGCTGACAGTGACTTAGAACCTGCCAGAAAAGCAAACAAAAAGCCATTGAAAACTGCATCATCTAGGAGAACTTGCAAAGTTGTGTTTTCGCAAGTTAGCATTGATGGTAAGGCCGGTCTAATCCCCCAGAGGACTTTCCATACCTCCACACAGCATATGACAGTGCCAGCTATTTTATCTTGCAATTGATTGTTGAAATAACATTACTGAAACTCTGTGTGTGTGTGAGAGAGAGAGAGAGAGAAAGAGAGAGAGAGAGAGTTGGAAGAATATATTAGAGGAAATACATTAGACTTTCTAAACTTGACTATATCACTCATTTTCAAAACTTCCTGTAATAGTCAGGTTAGCATGGCATGTCCTGGTAGAAAGAGACAGTGAAATAGACAGGTCTAAGAAATGGTCTTAAAATATCATGCGAACAGGCTCTTGTTTTGTGCTGGGACTCCAATTGATTTTGGGTGGATTAAAATCCCACTGGGATTGCATACTTTGGACTGTCAATCCCCCTTTGCAGCACAACTTTATCATGACACAGCAAGAACAAATTCACAGAGGTTCAATGGTAACCCACTAGCTTATATGACAGCTCCTACCCTGGCCAACACCCCAGGTTTGAACCAGGGAACCTCCAGAACTAAGAGCAGGAGTGGTTATGCCTAGCAGGAAAAAGGCAGACACTTGACCTTTGTGGATAATGGATCTGATACAGAGCAAGATCTATATCTCTCACACACTCTCTCTCTCTCTCCCTCAGTGGGGAACATAACACCTGGGGAGAGAGGGAAAAGAAGGAGCTGAGCTCCCCTCCAACCTTTTCACTGCTGTCTTACTAGCCAGGTAGTTGAAGAACTAATGCAGCCTCTACTGATCCCCACAGCTTTTTAATTGTTGTGTATTTGTACAACCCATGGCTCAAAATATTAAACAACCACATATTTATTATTTTTAAATTTCATGTCTTTACTTTTAAGTCAATCATAGATGACTTTTTTTTTATCCCTCCCCCCTACCCATGAACTTCCTAAAGTGTACCATTACTGCATCTGAGGTCGTCTTATTCCTATGGGAACACCTGAGAGAACATCTGGAATCCAGACCAAATTTGATTTGCTCCTTTGCTCTTCCTGAAAGAGAGGGTGTGGGAGGTAAATGACTGACACTTGGCAGTAATACACAGGGGCATTAAACTGGAATATTGGGTGTCAGAGGGTGGTACTGAAAGAGAGCTATCTGAAGAAAAAAAAACTTCAGCTGAACAGTTTTCCATTGGAAAACTCAGCTTCAAAGTCTAAATATTTCATGGGAACATGTCAATCAGTTTTCATGGGAGGACTTCCTTTTTTCAACTATTACAACAAATATTAATAGCATATTTTATATAATATTATATATATATTAGATTTCAATGCTATGAAATGTACACAAAATGTTTCAGGATCAAAAACTTTCAGAATTTCTATTCCATGTTAAATTTAAAAATTTTGACTTGTTTCAGTTGAGAATGAGAAATTGCATTTTCCAACCATCTCTGCTGGAAACCATGTCAAAGCACTTTTGAGCCTGTCTAGCTATGCTAACTATCTCCTTCCCCTCACCCCCAGATGCTGGTTCTCAATGGATATCTCCACAAACACCCACACCTCAGCTGACTTGGGATTGCAGGGCTTGGGTGAGGGGGCTGTTTAATTGCAGTGAAGATGGTTGGGCGTAGCTCTGGGACCCTCACGCTATGTCTACACTGCAGTGCTATTTCGGGATACTGGAGTATCCCAAAATATCTATCCCACGTCTTAACAGCAAGCCCATTATTTTGGGCTTGCTATTCCAATGTCCCCATAAACCTCATTCCATGAGGCATGAGGGACATTTCAGAATAGTGGGTTATTTCAAAGGTGCTGTGTAGACAGCGCCAAATTTCAAAATAAGTTATTTTGAAATAAAATTGAAATAAGATATGCAATTTGCATAGCTCAAATTGCATATCATATTTCGAACTACAGTGCAGTGTAGATGTAGCCTCACTGATTATTGCACCCAGAGCCCAGGCTCCCGAGCAAACTTCTACACTACAATTTTACAGCCTGAGTCAGCTGCTGCAGGCCAGGCGTGGGTATTCCCTTGCTGTGTGGACATTTGCTGAGAGGGAACACAGAGGAGGGCCCAGAACAATGGAGTCAGTAAGACAGAAGAGAAAGGCAGCAAACCAGAAGAGATGTAGCTTGTGCTGTGATGCCTGTAAAGTGCTGAGAAAGCACCAGTCTGGAATGAAGCTCTTCCCGCCCACGGTTATTTACAAGGCAAGTAACAATGTTCATGAAAAATCAAAGGCTAATAGTATGGGCTATAGGCAAGCAGTATGCATGTCGTTGTACCTCAGTCATAACCCACACTACTGTATACTGCTATAGCAGTTCTGCTTCTAAACATGCCCATAGTGCCAGCAAAAGCCACTGAGTTCTGCATCTTCAGCAATCCCTGCTGCTATTTCAATTCTGGGACATGTGTATCATCCTGGAAAGATCCATTCTAGACTTCAAATCCATCTTTTGGAATAACCAAAGCATGGCTTTCTCCCAGGAATCCATCTCAGCTTTTGCACTAGTCCCACTGTATGCTGGGACAAGTTAAAATGCCATCTGTGTCATGTGATCCTTCAGGAAAGCTAAATGCGCTCAAGAGAATGTCTCCTGCTATTTTTAAAGGATATTTATTAATTAAAGTCAGTTAACAGAATGTCCTCAGGGTATGTCAGGCGCTATGTCTAGAGCTGCAAAAAGTGTTTCATGTGCAAAACAAAGTAGAACATTTTAGCTTTTTGAGTTAATTGAAAAAAAAACCCCACAAACACAACCCACCTTTACCAGCCAATTTTTGCACATTTTGGTCGAGAGATGTGAAAAAAGACTGAGCATGTGTTGCTTTTGAGCAGCATCTTCTAGCAAGAATACTACAGGAGGTTGCCATACCGTAAAATCCACTGCCTTAGGGACAAGTCTCTTTTATCCTAGTAATATCGTAGCTAATATTACAGCATCAGGGAGGATTGTTCAGTCAGTCCCATGTGAGGGGAAAGGTATTTAACAGGAAGTGTAATAAAGTAGTGCACTCATTCTGGTGTGAGAGCACCTTCTAATCCTGACAGTATCACTTTAATTTTTGAATCCCAGAAAAATTAATTATTTAAAAACTTTGAGTTTGTGTTTAGCTGGGGCTGATCAGACGTGTGCTTACTGAAGCTCCCAAAAGTTAAGGCTAGCTGAGGGATTAGACCCTTAGTTTAGGGCTTGGGAGCTTTGGGTTTGAGTCCTTGTGCTTGCTTTTTGTGTGATCTTTGGCAAGTCACTTAACCTCTCTGTGACTCGGTTCCTCATTTGCAAAATGAAAACAATAGAATTTCCTCACCTCAGAGAAGTGTTATAAACAAGTACTTCCAGAGCACCTAGGGGTACATCTAGACAGCGGGGCTATTTGGGATACCCGAGACAGCTACCCCATGTCTTTTAAACGTGCCTGTTATTTTGAAATATTTTTTTAAATAACTGGCTCACTATTCAGGCATTCCTGTAACCAAAAGTGTTAAGGGATGTCTCAAAACAGTGCATTATTTTGAAATACAATCAAAATAAGATATACAATTTGCATAGCGCAAATTGAGTATCTTATTTTGAGTTTAGGGTGCAGTGTACATGCAACCTAGGTTAGTGGGGACTATATAAGTATCCAAAGGTTTGTCTTTGTTTTAAAAAAAAGTGTATTGCTGATAAAGTTTTAAATAACAGCTCAGGTATCTTTTTAGGCTGAATCACACTGCTACTTTACACCAAACCTGCTTTTTTTGGAATGAAGACAGATCCTACAATAGAAGGAAGTCAGCAAAGAGTTACAGCTCACTTTTTGGTAGCCAGCCATACTCAGACTGCTAGTCTGCCTTCTTGTCCAAAGAGAGCCTTGAATTACCTACAGAGGTGCCCTCTAAGTCTATGTCTACACTGCATGCTTATTTCAAAATAACTCATGTTATTTTGAAATAACAGAGTGTACATCTATACAGCAAACCCATTATTTTGAAATAATTTCGAAATAACAGACTTCTTACTCTGATTTCTGTAACCCTCCTTTCATGAGGTGTAAGGGAAGTCGCAGGAAAAGTGCTCTTCCTTCAACTTCTTGCAGTGTAGACAGCACCAAAAGCCAAGTTAAGCTACTTGGACTTCAGCTATGCAATTACCCTACCTGAAGTTGTGTATCTTAACTTGACATTAACCCACAGTGTAGACGTACCCTAAGAGTCCTTCGCAATAGCAAGGATATGACACAGATCCAGAGAGTGGGGCAATCTGAAAATATTTGGATACTGCAGGGATGAGCATTGGACAGCCAGCAAGGTTTATGACAAGGGATATTTATTGAGCCACCGCATTTAAGAAATCCTGCATGAGGAACCCATGCTGGGTTTACGAGACACTCAGAATATTCCCCTGCTGTGAGGAAGCAAGTTGTGTCTTTTAGTGAACATGCTGTTGAGTGACTGAACATGCCGGCGTGATAATACATGTACTCAAGTGAGGATTGATACAGCAGGCTGATGTGGAGCCAGCAGCACAGAGTGAAATATAAAACCAACCCCAGAAGGCAGCTTCTGAACAGAAAGAACAGTGACTCATTGCTGGCATTCCCCCTCATGGCTGGGCACAGCACTGCAGTGGCTTTCTCCTCAGTCACGTTCACCAAACTCTAGTCAGGTCTGATGTCCTGCTTGTGACACAGGCCTTCAACTGTTCTGCCCCTCCCAGGGTATCAATGTCCCAGACAAACAGCATTCAACATGACACTTGTCATCAGCATGAAGTCTGCCTGCCACCCGTCCTGAGCACTTCTTGCCTTCCAGCCAAATAACAAACCCTGTACCAAACTCAAACACCTTCTACTCCTCCCCCAGCAGTCAAGTCTCCACTGCAGAACTTCAGCTCTCAGGGAGCCCCCACTGTAACCTTGCCCCTATATCAGGGCCCATCAATAGAGCTCATCCCCCTTGTCTCATCCTATTTCTCCTTCCACCTAACAGTTGTCGTGCTCTTCCCCCGAGACACAGAACTCCCAGCCTCCTCAGCCAAGGTCTCTCACTTTGCAGTGACTGATTCCCTATCGTATCCAATAACGATAATTAAGCCACACCATCAGGATCACCTGTAGAGGAGTAGGGCGAGGGAATAGTTGGTGCACCACAGATAAAAGTAGATCTGATTCCCTCTGCCATGACCAACATCATAACGTGCCTGACCCTACTGCTCCTCTTAAGCCCTTAGGCCATGTCTACACTCGTGGCTTCTTGCGTGAGAAATATGCAAGTGAGGCTAAGCGTGGATTATTGCCAAGCCTCATTTGCATACCTAATGAGCCGCCATTTTTGCAGAAGAGGCTCTTGCACCAGAAGGAGCTGTCTACACTGCCCCTTCTTGCGCAAGAAAAACCCTCTTGCGCAATGGCGTTATTCCTGAAAATCAGCGTAGCGGCATTGTGCAAGAGGGTTTTTCTTGCGCAAGAAGGGGCAGTGTAAACAGCTCCTTCTGGTGCAAGAGCCTCTTCTGCAAAAATGGTGGCTTATTAGGTATGCAAATGAGGCTCAGCAATATTCCACGCTTAGCCTTATTTGCATATTTCTCGTGTAAGAAGCCGCGAGTGTAGACATACTTATTGTTCATCTTAAACTACTACATTTTCCATTTGATATTACTGGATTCTCAGGATTATTTTCTTTCAAACCCATTGTTAACTTTTGCTTTCGCTAAAGACTAATCTAACTCCCACCCCCTTGCCCTCTCTGTGGTTTGGGGAGGGGGGCATTCAAAATTGAAACAGAGAGCAAAAATGTTGCAACCGGCATTTATTTTGGTATAGGCCCCAGACTCCTAGATCCTGAGCTTTCGTGGATTAAAATCTACTCTGAATTTTGCAACTTGGGGCCAGTTTCCAATTGTGACCCATCTCTGGGCTGTGTATATTTCACATGTGGGACCTCTGTGAACTCTCCGAATCCAGTCTCTGTGTCTAAGCCAGAAAAGGAAGGGGGAAGAAGAAGCAAAGAAACACAAAGCCCCAAGTGAATGAGCTCTGATGCACTTTAGCTGTGAATGCAGGTAACGGACAGACGCTGCCTCAAGAAGAAAACAATTCCATAACCCTAACCTTAGACATTTTTCTGAACAATTGAAGGAAAGGAGAAAAAAAAGCAAACCAAAGGCCCCACATCTAATTGATTTCCTGATGCAGACGCCTGTTTTATCACTCGCTATTTATTGAGTGTACCTGCACTGGAGAGCTGTAGGGTTTGTGCTCTCCTGGGACTTTTCCCCTCCTCCCTTCCAGACTTCAGCGAGGATGATGGACTCATTCGCTTCCATTCACCTTGTCAACAGCCCCCAGCCTTGATGGAGATGGATTACGAGTAGTGCAGGCAATCAGGTACACTTCATTAATACTGCATTCCCTCGGCTAGGCAAGCGACCGCATGTAGTGTATACTCGCTGAGTCCCACATGCGTGGTGCCTGCCTATTTACCACAGGTTGCCGTGGTGTCTGAAGGGGTGGGGCTTAGGGACTTTCAAAGGGATCTCTTTCATAAGAGATCACTACATTTCTAGGCTCTTCCTAAGAAGGGGCTGAACCAGCTTTCATAAGGATCCTGTAGTGCAGTGGTCTCCAATCTTTTAAAGCACAAGATCACTTTTTGAATTTAAGTGCAATCCAAGATCTACCTCAAGTATAAATACCCTGGCCCCACCTCCTCCTTGCCCCTTCTCTGAGGTCCCGTGCCTGCTCACTCCATCCTCCCTCTCTTGCCCATCTTCACTCACTTTCACCAGGCGGGGGCAGAGGGTTGGGGTGCAGGCTCTTGTCTTGGATTAAGGGATCTGGAGTGCAGGGGGTGTCTGAGCTGAACTTGGGGAAGGCAGTTGAGGTGCGGGAGGGTGTTCTAGGCGCAGGCTCTGGGAGGTCATAGAAACCAAATGACAACTGCATAGTTAAATACACTGCAGCAGTGGTGACCAACCAGTATATCGGGATCTACTGGTAGATCCTGGAGCCCCTAGCACCCTTGCATCATATTGGATGCAAGGGTGCTAGGGGCTAGGGCAGGGGCTTGGGTGTAGGAGGAGGCTCATGATTTGGGTAGGGTTTCAGGATGTGGGCTCTAATCAGATACCACTTACCTCAAGTGGCTCCTGGGTGGTAGTGTAGTGAGGCTAAGGCAGGCTCACTCCGGCCCTGGCCCTGGCCCACTCCCTAAAGCAGCCAGCAAACTCCATCCCAAGTCCTATTGTGCCCCCTAGCTTAGTGGAGAAAGGATACAGAGTGGAAGGGGGCACTTTGACATCAGCACCCCTCCTCGCCCTTCCCTGCCCTGCACAGCAAGCAGAAGGCTCCCCAAGGGGGGCAGCTCCAAGGCAAAGGGAAGGAGATGAGCAGCAGTGGGGTGAGGGGCAGCTGTAAGTGCGGGCACTTGATGGCCTCTTGGCCAGACCAGTCAGGATCACCTGTCAGAGGCTCCAGGATCTACCAGTAGATCCCGATATACTGGTTGGTCACCACTGCTGCAGTGTATTTAACTATGCAGTTGTCATTTGGTTTCTATGACCTATGCTGGTATAGCTATAAGGACCCTGTTGGCAGCCATTTTGTATTCATTTCAGTACAGATTGTTACAGAGGATGAAAACACACTTTGCTGTCTCCTGAGAACTTCACTTTCATTCTTTCTTGTTCTTAGGATAAAGCAAAGGACAATTTGACAGAAAATAAGTTTTATTTTTGTGTGGAAAAGTATAAGAGGTCAGACCTCCTTATGTGTATTGATCCTGAATCAATATTTCTGTAGGATTTGAAAACTTCTTCCTTCCTTTTTTCCCCTCTTCTTCCCCCCCGCCCCCATGTTTACTTTGCTTGTACTTCTCCCCTCTATCAGGGGCTAAAACAGAAATGTCAAACTGCCAGGAGAGAAACTTTGCAAGAAATCTTGCAGGAGAAAGCCTTTTTTTGGGGGGGGGGGCGGGGAGGGGGGGACGACAGTTCTGAGAAATATCCCTTCATGAGTACAAACCAGGACTTTGTAACAACCAAAGAAACAGTAAGGGTAATGACATCTCAAAATGAAGCTGAGAGAGGCAAAATGGTGGCCAAGTAAGTGACATTTTGGGTTGTTCAGGAGGAGTACAGAAAGTAGCTGAAATAACTTTAAAAGCAGTTGTGGAGCTTAATTCTTGAACTTCTGAAGAAAGAAGCCTTAGCTCAACAACTGAGCTCACAGCTCTGAGGACAGCTGGGGTCAATTACAGAGGCTGTGGGTTCTGGGAGCAGAGAGAGACACAGCAGAAGGGGTAGTTTTGGAAGGATTCTGAGGAGGACTGGTTAAAATTTTTCTGGACCCCTCTGAAAGAAAAGGAGGGGTTTTGACAAAAAAAAGTTTTCATACAAAGTATCCACTTTCCACTGAAAATTCTGAATTTTTGTTAAAAACAACAACAAAATAGTTCAAACTTAAAAACTTTAGCTTTTGCATTTTCAGTTTAAACAAAATCAATTTTTCCTCAAACTCCTCTCCCCCCCTTTTTTCAACCAGCTGTAATTGTGACACTTGTCAGTGTGAAACCAGGTGTTTCATGTTTTTCTGTCATAACAGACGCCACAGAGAAGTCATCATTTGCTGCCCATTCCCAGTTGATGACCTCAGAGGGTGCCTCTCGTCTACATAGACAGGAAATCAATGGTCAGAGCTGAACAAGGGGTGGAAAAAGGTATCTGTAAATTAAATTAGAAAGATAATTTCTACTTGCTATTATATTATAACTGGCTGTTACAGTAAGTTATACCTCTCTGGAGCCCCAGTCTGGGGAAATAAGAGAGTAGGCACTGTTCTTGTTTTCCCAGACCCTAGCTGAATTGCCCCAGGTTCCTCCATAGTAGGAGTGAAGTGGAATAAATGAAAAAATCACGATGCTGCCACAGCCCACAAAAGGCTGAATCCAGGCTCTTCAGAAGATGGGTGGGGGAGAAAAAGAGAGAGAAAAGCAGCAGCAGCTGCCATTCTTTCTGAGGGGCCGTGGGCAGCTAAGGGTCTTGAGCTGTTCTCTAAGGGTACATCTACACTGCACACTTATTTCAGAATAAGAAATACTCTGAAATAGCTTATTTTGAAATAGCGTGTCTAGCCTACAGGGAAGCCTCAAAATTAGTCTGAAGCAGGCTTCCCTAATGTGGATGTTCTACATTGATTTAGAGCCCCAGGAAGCACTGGGGAGTAATTACTTTGAATGGCCCTGGGGAGTAGCTATTTCAAAATAGCAGCAGTGGCGCATCCGCACTACAGCTATTTACAAATAGCTATTTCGGAATAGGCATTATTCCTCATGAATGAGATTTACAGAAGTAGGAATAAGCTGTCCGTTATTTTGAATTTATTTTGAAATAACAGAATTGCTGTGTAGACACTTGCATTGTTATTTCAGAATAACGGCCACTAACAGCAGCCTTTGCTTTCAGGATCTGGGGAGCTTTGGGTGATAGCCCAGATAGCTGTGAGTAGCCACAGAGGGTAAAATTTACACTTACCACTGTTTAACTCTCCTGAATGCCACAGGGGATTTTGCTGGCAGGATCATATTTTCCCCAGTAAGCCCTGGTGTTTAATCACCTAAGTCATCCGATCATGGAAGAGAAACACTAGCCCACACACCTGGTACTGCTAACTAGCGCTGCACACATTGAGGAAATGTCCCTAGACTGTTCCAGAATGATCAGTTCCCTAAGAATTATTCACTAATCCTTTGCAATCACAAGTCCTTTGCAGGAATTTCATGATCCGTTCACATTCTAGAACTGAAAAGGGGGAAAAAACACAAACCCCAAGTCACATTTATTAAATGTGAGTGGCTAGTTTTGTGGTCCACTCAAGATGTAGGAATCTTGGTACCACTGTGTGGTGCTTTTGGTAAATATTACCTTTGCCACAGTGGCCAAGGCAGTGTCATTTCTCAACTTTGGGGGGAGTGGAAGGGGGTGTTGTGTTATTATCTCCACTTCTGCCTCCCTCTGCTGAGGTCACAGCTGTTCATGTGAGAATTAGCATTCTGTTCCCAGAGCGGAACAGTGAGGTGGCAGGCCAATCCTGTTCTGTGATGTAAGGAGGATGGTGGGTTGGGACAGAGGTGTCTCACCAGTGGCTAGCCTTTGGCAGAATTGGAGCCTGGCTCTCTCCACATCCACTGCTGTCTGGCTGGTGGGGAAGGGGTTTGCGCCAAGACAATTTTCTGCCCTGCTCCTCATAGACCTGGAGTGGTAGATTTGGCCTAGTTGCACCTCCATCGTGATGTATAGGTGGCCAGGCCAGATATGAGTGAGTGGCATTATGCTCCGGCACATGGTGTTGTAACACCACTCAAATTTGACCTGATTGCTCCTCCTGCATGATAGGACAGCCGAGGTAAATCTGCTGTTCTAGGCAGCTACCCGGAAATTTGACACTCCAAGTCAGAGGTTGAGAGAAGCAGGTTCCTGCCCCATAGCAAATTGCACCCCTGTACTGTACTCTCCAACATACCCAGAGAGCTCTATACTTCTGTATTACCATTTCACTTACTTATTGCATTGGCAGATGAACATGACCTGACAGGATCAGACAAATGGTCCATCCAGTTAAGGTGGTGCGACCAGCAACCTGAAAGGAAGATACAAGAAACCTAGCAGTAGGCAGTTAAGGGATAGCCAGCCCCCCAGGGAAAGTTTGTGCTTCACGTCCATTAGTAAAGCAAATGAGAATTTTATCCATGGAAAAGGGACTTAACAAAGCTCTTATGGAAAGACTCATGATATTTGTGGTCAATATTTTATTAATTTTTTTAGCAAAACTAATACTGAAATACTGACCGAAAACTGGGTTTTGGTAAAAAAAAAAAAGAAGTTTTGAAAACTGCTTGATAAAAATTTTAGGAACCCTCCCTTCCTCAAACACACACATACACACAAAAAAAGACATACACAAAAAACTGCAAAAATAAAAAGGGGCTTGATTTGAAACTTTTGCTCTGAAAACACCTTTGAAATGTAATATTTTGCCATTGTTTTTTCATTTTTAAACCAGCTTTTTGTTAGCGGTTAACATACATCCTTAGCTTGAGCGTTTATATCCTGCCCCAAACTCTTGCTTAAACAGGTCTGGATAATCTTTATCAGACACAACCACATGTCTTGTGATGGGAAGGTAAAATTTTTCCTCTTTGCTTATTGTCTTCTCTTTGCCCTACATGTCCCTTGAGAATAAATGCCTGTCTCATGCTTCAAATGTTTCATTTTCCAATCTACTGCAGGGATAGAGGAGGAAGGCAAATAGACTTTTCACTGGGTGGGGGGAGGGATTGAAGATTGGGTGGTTTGTATTCAGCAGCAGGTACATGGCCTTTTGATCCCATGGGAAGCCCAGGGCACAAGGGCCTATGGATAAGACTGGCTCCACAACAACTCCTCTTTCTTCTAATTCCCTTCTGAAGTGCTGGAGCCACTGTCACTTCTCATTAAAAGAGGCAAATGCCCTTGTTTTAATTTCTAACCAGAGTGGAATGGATAATAGTATTAACCCCAGCAGGAGGCTGCAGCAGAAGGCATCTCATTGCTTCAAATGTCTGGACAAAAAAAAATTGCTCTCATTAGAGCAGAAGTCCAGAAGATGTCGCTTTTGTACCCTTGTCTTGAATGGTATCAAGTGGCTTTGTTCTGTCTGAAGTCCTCCTCATCTCATCAGAGCAAGATCAGAAAATATAATTGGTCACAGGGAACAGCTTGTTGTCAGGCAGACAGACAGACACACAGACACACACAGAAGGTCAGCAGCACCAGGCTCGTGATTCCCAATGTTCTCTTGGGAAAAAAAAAAAGAGAGAGAGACAAAAGTAGGTCATCCTCAATTCCACCAGTCACGACCATTTTGCCCCTTCCTGGAGTGGCGTCTGCTGGAGGAAAGAGTCTTTAGATAGCTTCTGAAGTGGCTGTAAAAATTGGCTCTGGATGGAGAACTAGCCAATGGCAAAGAACCCCAGCTTGCGGTTAGTGAGGTGAATTATCTGTTTAAAATATTAGCTCTTTGATTTTCATACGATCCCCAAAACTAGCACAAATTGCCTAGGACATCCTAAGTCAGACTGAGACCTGGCATACGTAGTTATAGGGAGACGTAACAGGCAGTAAGATCCAGCCCCACAGAGCCCTCCCAGGCTTTGGGTGCAAAGAGGTAAAAGAGTGCGGTGTAGGATGGGGCAAACTGGTAGGATGTGATGGCACCTAAGTAGGACTAAGAAGTAATAATGGACTAAGCCACTGGTTAGGGACATTATCTAATTTCAACCCTCTTTGTGGGAGAAGGTGCCAGGAAGAGGATTGTGCCTTTGCATACTTTGCTCTTGGAGAAACCCATCCACTGGTGTGCTTGTATAGGGCAGGCACCATCTAACCTTGCTTGACCTTGCTGACTCTCAATTTTAAAATGGTTTCTGCAAAAATGATATTTTGTAGGAGTTGTTACTCCACAATAACGTTACCCAAAGATAAGTCAATATTTGATGAAGGCTGCAAACAGTCTGCGACTGATCATGGGGGCCAAAAGAGGAATAAGGGATTTTAAGAGGAATAAGGGATCTTTCGGAAAAGGCTTTATTTTCCGAAAGATCCGCATCTAGACTGGCGCTTTTCTCCGGCAAAGCTCCAAGATGGAAAAAAGTGGCAGCCATGTTTATGCAAATGAAGCGGGGGGGATTTAAATCCCCGCTTCATTTGCAATTGCGATGTGTCTAATTTGCATCCCTTTTACGGAAGAAGGATGCAGTCTAGACGTAGCCTTAGAGTCCCAGGAACCACTGGGGAGTAATTACTTTGAATGATTCTGGGGAGTAGTTATTTCGAAATAGCAGCAGTGGAGCATCCAAACTACCGTTATTTTGAAATAACTGTTTTGAAATAAGTATTATTCCTCATGGAAAGCAGTCCTTATTATTTTGAAATACCCAGCCTGTTATTTTGAAATAATGGGCTTGGTAGTGTGAATGTGTATCCCACACACCTAGAGTATGTCTACACTGCAACACATTTCGGAATAGTGCTAGCTATTTTGAAATAACTTAGTCCACATCTACACAGCAGGCAGTTATTTGAAACAGTGTCAAAATATGGTCACGCTGGAGGACTTTTTATTCCGACTCCTGTAACCCTCATTGTACGAGGAGTAAGGGAAGTTGGAGGAAGAGTGCTCCATTTCGAAATAAGTGCTGTGTAGACACTCCCTATTTCAAAATAAGCTATTTTAAAATAAGATACGCAATTGACATAACTCAAGCTGCGTAGCTTATTTCAAGTTAAGGCCTGCAGTGTAGACATAGGCCAAGTGTGGTCAGTTGGCTTCATGGCTCAAGTTGTAGGGATGCCTACATTAAGCTCCAGAGGTCACAGGTTCAAATCTATCTAGTGGTGGTTATAGATGCTCTGCTTACTGTTTTGAAATAAGGCCTAGTATAGACCAGGGCTCAGTGAGCCCATGTGTCTGTGAGTCTGTTCAAGAACTCCTCCTAAATGGTAATTGCTCAGACCACCAAACTTGCTATGCAGCTTCCTCTTATCCTAACTTGAAGCAAAGCCAGTGTTTGGTTGTGGCAGGAAAATAGAAAATGCCTGAAATTGAATTGTTTTTCATAACATGGAAAGGGAGGGGACTGATGGAAGGGACGAGGCTGATTGGAGGGACGCAATAGTGTACACTCACCACAGTGAGTGCGGGGGACAGCTATGCTGCAGAGTGGCCACTGGGGACAGACAGCCACACCAGGAAGGGAGGGACCAGCTGGGGATGGGACTTGCTATCTTGCTACTGCGCACACTCCCCCTCCCGAGGAGCACCACTGGGGCTGGGCAGCATGGCCACACCACTACCTCTTCCCATCCCAGGCCCTGGGAATGCAACCGGGAGGCCTCTGCCCCCTGCACCTCCTCCACCTTTGGGCCAGACCCGGGCAAGGTAAATCTTCTAATACGATATGGAAACCTAAAAAGCTATAGAGGAAAATTATTTTTTTCCACAAACATTTCTGTGTTGCTGATAAAAGCCCATAAAACCTCAAACAAAATCAAATCAAAGCACCCCCTCCTCACAGACACATTTTGATGGAAAGCTGTCGGCCAGTTATTAACCTCAACTGAAAGAGGGCATTGGAACCCCATTGCTGACCTTCTTTGGTGCCACTGGTTCATTCATTCACCTAGTGAAAAAGTAGGTCCTGAATGCCCTTTCCCCATCACCGCAAGCTGGGGAGGCAGTACACACCACCTTTGCCTAACCCTGGCCCATGTGCAGGAATAGGGTAAGAGATTCAGATCCCTAATCATTACCTCCACCTTTCTTAAGGCCCTGGCTTATTTAGGTTGCCGATAACAGGCGTGGGGGGCTGACAGGCAGACAAAGATTTCTTTTCCAAAAGAGCTATTCTCCTCTGTAACTGACACACACACAGCTGGAGAATTAAGAAGCTTTTGGGGACAAACACTGGAGAGTGGCTGATTGCTCATTCAGTGACGATGGTGCGATGGCTGCCACTATGGCTGCCACACTGGAATGGAACTGGAACCCCCCAGAGCTAAAAGTGGGGTTACTAAGACAACAACTCACCCTAGCCCTGGCCCTGGGCAGAATTTTTCTGAAATGATGCCGTGGTACAGTGGTCAATGTGGCTCTGCCCAGTGGTATCAGTGAATTGGTACACAAGGGGACCTGCAACCCACATCACCAGAGGGTTACCACAGCAACTGGCACTGACTTATGGACACCACTAAGACAAAGGTTTTCAGGGTTTGTCACTCCAGAGAAGCTGTCTGCTGTGGGATCTGCAGGCAGGTTACACTCATAAGGCTGGAGGGATTCGGCCCATTACAAGTAGCACAGGCTTCCCAGGCCTAGAAACAAATGTCACGAGCCGGCAGCACTTGGCATCTGTCAGGAACTAAAGAGGGCCACAGAAGAGACTGCCTCTCTAGGCAAGAACAGGTGTGCAAGTTGGGGACCAGGGGGTTAAAGGAATGGAAAGGAAAGTTCTTCAGAAGACAATCAGTGCAGTGCATCCAAGAACAGAGCATTCACCAAGGAAGGAGGAGGAAGGCTTGTCACTGGAGAGAAATGGGTGTGATCATAACCACACCCATCTCTTCAGAAGTGTATTATCCACAAATCTAGTTTGGAGTGGGGTTATGGGGGGGAATTACAAGAAAGTGTTCAATTAATTCCTCATTTACAACACAGCACTGGGCATATCGCTGTTCTTCATCTCTGCCTCTGTCCCTCCAGCTGAGTTGAATCACCCACTGTCAGTACATTTAGAAACAGGCTGGAAATTAATGGTTTTTTTCCTGTGGGGTAACTGTCACAAAGGATAAGAGTTTTCTTTAGATCATTTATTATGATTCTAAGAAAGGCACAAAACCATGTTACAAAGAGATCCAGTTTATAGAGAGGCCTGTGAATCTGGCATGATAACAATTCTAAATTGGGCATAAGGCTAATGAAGATTTTTAAGTGCTGAGACTCGCCAGCCAAATGCCTGAAGAGGGAGCGTGGCCCATTAGGTAAGACACTGAATTGTGAGTCTAAATTTCCTTGCTGCTAAAATGAAAATAATGATTAATATTTAACTTTCCTTTATAAGGTGCTCTGAGATCTTTGGCTGAAAAGTGCTATATAGGAGTTTGCTATTAACTGCTCAGCTATTAGGTGGGAGTTGAAAGACACAGGATGAAAATAGGAGCTGTTAAAAAATGTGGACCTGTCTTGAAAAATGTGGTTTTGTCAAAAATGAAAAGTTGTATGGAAACAAGTTAATGTCAACGACATTTCTACAAGAAATGTCATTTTATTAAGGTTGAAACCTTCCACTTCAATAACACAGAACGTTTCATTTTGGCTTTATAAATTTGATATTTTGCTACTTATATTTTAAAACATTTTGTATTTAATATTATGCACAATATTACAATTAATATTTTAATATAAATCAAGAGTCAAATTAAAACATTATACCTTATCCAAATTACACGTCTTTAGCAAACTGAAACTGTTCACTATTATCTACATGATATCTTTTGGGGTATCCTGAATCAATTTTTTTTTAAATTTCATTTCACAGGAAATTTCAAAATTTCAGCTTTTGTTTTCCAAGTAGGTACAATTTCTTTTAAAAATGTTGGACTTTTCCATAGAATGAAAATTTTGGTTCATAAACCATTAAAAGTTGTTAACGGAGTCAGTCAAGAAATACCTTATTTTTCCCCACAAAAATTTGCATGGCAATTAAACATTTTTGTTTCCAACAATATTTTGGGGATTTTCACTGAAAAAGCACAATTTTTTTCGCTGCCAAAGCCAGATATTGTTAATGAAAATCGTATATTTTTCATGAAAATTTCTGCTTTTCCTGTAGAAATGGAGTTTCAATAGACACATGGCTGACAAGATCTAGTCACTGTAATAGCAGATAGTTTGGGTATTTAAAGGCCTTAAATGTTGTGCCTCAGTTCACCCTAAGGCATGCTGGACTCCTATATTATCGTGTGTATTTGTTCTACAGCAGCAATTTAACTCTGGTCCTTCAGGCTCTGCTGGTGATGCATGGAGACCTGGATGGGCTGATAGCACTGTCAGCTCTACCAAATATCTAGCTGAGAAATTTCATTAAAATAAGCTAAAATGCATTAAATCCTTTCTTACTGTTGCTTTTCTGCGTAAGTGTAACCCACTGATCAGCGTGTGCCCCTCTGTCCCCCACCCAAAGCTGCTGAGAGTCTGTTACAGCTGCTGGCTGGAAAGCCTCATGTTGTAGCTCAAGCTGTTGGGTTGTGGGTTTTTTGGTTCTGGAGGACTGGTGTCCAGTCCTTGTTGGGTTAGCCAAACTGCAGAGAAGCCATTGCTATAGCTCCCGATGATGCTAAATTATTGTGAATGTGAAGGAAGTAGTCAATGGAAGAGGAAGTGATTACTATGAGACAATACTATGGCATTGACCCATACCATGAAGATGTTAGAAAACTCCTGGAGTATGTCCCTGCTGGAAGGGATTGTGTCTCAGGGATGGTGCATTTGAGCCTGACCAGATTGCCAAGTGGGTGATAGAACCCATCGATTCACCTTTATCTCTAACTACCCCAACCTTTGGGGGAAGAAGGGAGCTTGTGTTCCTCCTTCAGGAGGGTACAAAGCCTGGATTTGTGCCTGGACTACACTTCAAAGATGCAAAGGATCCTTGCACCTCCTCTCTCCTTTGTGCATCTGGGCAGAAGCTGGGCCATGGTTTGAAGTGTTCTGATCTGGGAATCTTGCGAGAGCCTGTTCTGCTGATATGTCCAGCACAGTTCTGCAGACACCAGAATTTGGCCATGCCTCAAACCCTGGATCTCATTGAATAATGGTAACATGGTACCTTAAACTGTTGTTGGTCGAAGACTGAAGTCATCGATGCAATGCTGGCCATTATTTGTGGAAAGGGGAAAGGAAGACGCATTTTCTTTTTGGTGGTGGATTATTTTAATTTTATTTTTAAACTGCCATTCGTAAAAGTGGCTTTGTGCTTTGAAATGTTAGAGCAAGGCCCACAGGGATTAGAGGCAGAGTAAAGGTGAGGAAACTAAAGGTCTGGAATAAATGGTTTGTTACACAGTTGGATGATTTATCCACAGCTTGGATTACATTACATCCAATGTGGGAAATGTTTGTGAATTTCTCTGTCTCACTTACATGGTCATCCCACAAAGTCTTACAGCTGCAAAAAAATGGTAGCCATTTCAAAACATTATACAAAGCTGAAGGAGACAAGAAAGAAGAAAAATCAAAGTAATAATAATTGTACTTTTATATATACACCAATACTAGCACTCAGCCACCTCTGCTGTGGAGGAGATTGTCAGAGACTATGGGTTTGAGGTCCCTTAACTGAGATGTGGGGCAAGGAGAGAATTAGTTGGCTCTACTAATTAGTAGATATGGATTTAGTATTCCTTTCATTCTTGAGTTACTGTGGGCTCCAGTGCTTGGTGGACACAGACTCAGCAAGCGAGTCTGCTTCACTATAGAACACCACAAGCAGGTGGTTGGCTGCCTAGTGCTTATGCCTGCAGTTGTATTGTCTCTTTTGCTTCTCATGTTCCCAGCCTTGCTCCAGCACTGTTCCTTCCCCACTCTGCTTTGCTCCAGCACTACTTCCTTACCTGGCTTCTGACTCCAGCCCTGACCTTGGCTCTAACTCCTAGTTCCTGTCCTTGGCTGTAAACATGAGGCAGGGAGCTCTGGCTCTAATCACTAGCTACAACTGCCCATGACAGCAGTTAACTGAGCAGACAGATTTGATGCAGGAGCCTGTGGTAAAGAGCTGTGGAAGTTTTACATCCATGCAGAACAGAAGATTCCTCAACCAGACTAGCTTAGAAAGAAACTTTCCCCCAGTCAGATTAGGACACACTTTTCCAACATGGCTATTTAACAAATTCCACTGAGGTATCATACTGGCCACTGTCAGACACAGGACACTAGATGGGCCGCTGGTCTGATTTGTCGTGGTAGTTCCGAAAGCCGCCCTGCCATAAACTGCATGGTGCTCACTTTGTCCTCCTCAGAAAGAATGAAGGGCTGAGCCACAGTGATTTCAGCCAGTGGCTCCAGGAAGCTTTGGTCTTTCCATGCTGATGTTTTGATGGGTGTGCTGGTAGGAGCTTGTTTAACTTGCTCTGTCACACATAAGGGGTATCAGTCAACTTTGGCTCCTGCCATTATAACCATAAAGCAAATTACATGGCTTGGTCTCTCATCTGGCATATGGAGCACATGGTGGCATGAGGGTTGTATTGGCATGAGTTTGGGGTGCCTGCATCATTCCCAGCTAGCAAAACCACGAGTCCATTACCTGAGGCAAGTTTTATCAAGCAAGTGCCCCAACCCCTCTCCCTCTTATTCTACCACCAGCTGTGAGGTTAATGACACTTTTCAGAGAAAAAGATTCATTAGAAAACTGCACAAGCAGGGTGGGGAGAGGGGGACTGTTGTTTTTTTTAAGGACACACAGTCTAGCAGATCAGGAACTGGACCAAGTGTCAGGAGACACAGGTCATGCCCAGGCTCTGTCACTGACCTGTTGGGTGACAAGGGGCCTCTGCTTCCACCTCATGTGTTGTCTATCTTGCCTATTTAAGCTATAAACTTTTGAGGGACAAGCCCAGTCTGTTGCCATATTTGTGCCGTGCCCAGCACAACCAGAGCCACTGCAACCAGCAGACCCCTCCACTTGTATGTCATCTACTATAGCATGAACACCTTGAGGGGTCTAGAACCTGTAGCTGTAAGTTCCCTGGTCACCATTACAGCCATACCCTGCTATTCAGCAACTCTAGCAGAGGAGCAGGCAGCCACTTAAGAGGACTCAGTGGGCTCTGGTTGCACAGCTTGCCTTGCCCACAGAGGCCCTGATTGGTAGCATCTACCAAGTACCTTGATTGGCTCCAGCATGTGATTTAAGATCTCAAGGAAACACCGGGAGGTATCCGTGTGAACAGGCAGTTTCTAGCTTCTTGTTGCATTTCCTGATGCCTTGCCTGACTCCACTACCCCAACCTTGGCAGACCCAGTGGGCTTTTGACTTGGCATAGCTCACTCTCTCTGACCCAGTCGTCCAGTGGCTACCAGTCAGGACCAGTTCCCGGGATCCTAATACTCAATCTCTTTCTATATGACAGGAATATTGCTCTAAGTTAAAAAGAGAGTCCAAAGGCAATATTTGGTTTGGGAGGGTTGTTTGGGCTCATTACAGGGACAAGCTTGAATGGAAAAGTCTAGACTCAAAACGGAATTTACCTAAAGCTCAGGGATGTTTAGATCTATGATTCTGATTGTTTCATCTTTAATATGGATAACAGCTAAAAATCTACACACACAGTTACACAAAACATCCACCTATTGCCTTCAATGAGAGCTAAGCTCACAAATTGGAGAGCAGAATTGAACTCTGTGACATTTTTACTGACATCAGGACATTGCACTTTTACAATTTGAGATATCACAGACCACATATTCTTGATGTTAGAGAGCAGGATGCTGGGGTCCTCAATAGGATATTGCAGGCATTTCTAGCCCTGATATCAGACTTTAAAATTTGTGTTGGTTCATGACTGAATATTGCCCAACTTGGACCAGGACAAAGGACATTTATTTTGCATTTGTTATTAATTTGGAGTCTGCTGAAAGTTGCTCAGAAGTTTGGTTTGTGTGAATTAGCCCTGGCTGAGGAAGAGGATGAAGAGTCAGAGAGCAGATGAACTGCTCAAAGTTGCAAATGAAATGCTGCTTATTACATGAGGGTCCCAAGTATCACATGGTGGCAGAAATAAAGGCATTTGCAACCCATATGATGCATGTGTTTTTATATGATGCATAACTGGCTCTTGCAACCTGCAACTAGAGCTTTTGACTGGTTATCAGTGACATCATACTGATGGCATGAATGCACAGGTTCTTGAATGTTTTCATTAATGTGTAATTTCATTTCATAATAGTAATTTGAGGCTTTGGGGCAATATATCTCTTGTGGGTTATTGCCTTTAGCTTTGTGCTGTATGGCACATGCAATAATCACAAAGAAATGCACTGCCTGTCAGGTCTCATTACTTAAACATGGTTTACATAGGCACCTATTATACGAGATGGATGGATTAGGGTCATAAAATTGTATGGACATTGGTGGCTAGCATTAGTGAGTGTAACTGTTCACAATAATGCTTCACAGCTGTGATAGCTCAGCTTGGAAATAGTCTGGACTCCAAAGCTAGTTCTCACATCTCTTACAAGCTGGTTAGAAACTTAGTCAGACATCTGAATAAGGCAGTGGATTGAGGAGATAATTCTGTGGCCTTTTATTTCTCTGCTTCCCATTTGATGCCTGTAGATAGCCTCAAGAAACACTCAACAGACTGGCTCATTCTCCATGCTAACTCAAAAGTGCTTCCTGCAGTAGTCCTAAGGTGGATCACCTGACTCTACTACCTACTGCCCATAAATAACAATCTCATAATTTGCTGGATTTGCTGGAGACCTGAGCCATGAAGGAGAAGGCAGGGAGGAAGAGAGGGAAGGCTGGACTCAGACTGTTTTCCTATAGTGAATTGTGTCATGCCAAAGTTATTTCACAACTTTCCAATCCAACTGGGTGTCTGGAGGAGGCCAAGTGTCTGAAAATACAGGGGAAACCGCCCCCCCCCCAGCCCCAACACCAAAGGCCAGGATAATTGCACCCCGCAAGTGACCCCAAACAGGTGCTTCCTACCCCCTGCTAACAGCATCTGGAGAGATGTGAAGGGCCTGTTATAGCCTATGCTGCCCTTGGCTGCTTCCCAACTCACATTCCCTGTCACTATCCCGAATGGCCTCATGAATATCCCTCAGTGCCCAGAGAGGCTTTAAGGCAAGCTGCTGCAAAGTGGCCAGCAAGGGCTGCTTGATTTCAAGCCCTCATGGAAAGATTTCTCAGGAGCTTATAGGATGAAACCATTTAGGACAGATGCATTGTCTCTCATGCTCCTCCATCCTGCCACATGCCCCTTCCCTTTCTGTTCAGGTGGGAGGAAAGCCCTACCTCATTCGCAGAAGCAAGGAGGCAAGGGCACATTCTGTGCTGAGGCTGGTGACTTTTCTTGACCATTTCACAAGGTTGAATTTTAACCATTTTCATATTATACAGTTGATTGGCTTCTTGATCACAACCGATCTGCACTTTAACAAGCGGATTCACAGATCTCAGTGTGATTCAATGTTCTTTCAGATCTTGATCCTTCTACATGCTGAGTAATCTGGCAGGTAGGGTTTCGTGCTATCTTCTGGTTGCTGAGCTGCCCCCTCCCTGCACAACAGAGGCCCCTGTAGTTTAGAAGCGAACTGTTCTGCAATGAACTAGTGAAACAGTATAGTCACCAGGGGAACAAGCTGAATCCAAGAGGAAAGCAACAAAAAAAACTGGTGAGAGAGAACAATAACCCACTCTCCTCTATTGCAGTGATTCCTCTTTTTCATGCTCTCCATGTATGTCTACACTGCTGGACAAAGTTGACTTAAGCTACATAACCTCAGCAACATTAATTGTATAACTGAATTCGAAGTAGCTTAACTCGGCTTTTGGCACTGTCTACACCGAAGGAAGTCTAAGGGAGAACGCTCTTCCTTAAACTTTCTTACTCCTCATGAAAGCAGGATTGCTGGCATCAGGTGGACTGCCCCTCTCAATTCGAATTAACTGTCTTAACTAGACCACTAATTCGAATGCTGGAAGATTGACAGTGTTAGCTTCCATTTTCCCCTGTAGTGTAAATGTACCTTATCAGACTACCTCTCGTGCATTTTGCTCTTTTTCTTTTTGCTATTATTCTGTCTTATTGACTTTTTCCTCTTGCTTTCTTTCCTTGCTACTCTTCCTTTGTTTTCCTCACTCCCAAACCTCTTTTTCTTTCCTTCTCACTCTTTCTGAATTATCCAGGTGTGATGCTCATGTGGTATGTTTTTCACTTATGTATTCCCTTGATGCATACATATTTGCAATGAATCATTTGTATACCTAGGCTTGGAAGAAATAGATTTTTATGGGTGAATGTCAGTGAACATCAATTTCACCATATGCACACAAGAATCAAAATTTACAGATAGACACACTTAGTGGAGTTAAGGATATTTACTTTGTCTATTTGGACATGCAATATTGACAATTCGTGTTCAACAGCAATAAAGATCTAAGGGTGTGTCTACACAGCAAGGCTTAACTTGAAATAAGCTATGCAAATTGAGCTAAGTCAATTGCATAGCTTATTTTGAAATAATTTATTTCGAAATTGGGAGTGTCTACACTTACTTATTTTGACTTCCCTTACTCTTCATACAATTAGGGTTACAGGTGTTGGAATACAAAGTCCTCCAGATTGACAGCATTTTGACATTATTTTGAAATAACTGCTTGTATACGTAGACTAAGTTATTTTGTATACGTAGACTAAGTTATTTTGAAATAACATTAGTTATTTTGAAATAATGTTGCTGTGTAAATGTACCCTAAGTGTCTATTACCATTAAATAATTGCCTGTCCCCAATAAATTCCCACAATTGGGAAAATTTTAAATTGATAAAAATAGTTTTAAAATGCCTAAAACTAAACTGATACTATTAGTCAAAATTATAAACAAGTAAAAAATGAATTCTGACAAGCCTGCATATACTGTTTCTTTTGATATATTTTACGTTTCATGCATGGTTTGTTGAAATTTTGATTTCATGTCTTCCTTTGGTTAGGAGAGGCTTTTGGGGGAAAAATGACTAAATACATATTTTACTCTCTCTCTCTCTCTCTCTCTCTCTCTCTCTTTTTTAATTTTTATAGTGTGCTTCAAAGACTGGCTTAGAAATGCTGGTCCCTCCATCCTGATTCTCCTGGGACTCATTGCAAATTTTCCCTCCCTCCCCAGCACTCTCCCAGAGCTCGTTAAATGTTAAAATACTCAGGAAATAAATCATAGTTAAGGGTAGATTTCAAAGCTAGAAGAATTCCCCATTCAACAGGCAGATGGACTGAATGCTCTCATTTAGCCCTGCAAGCAGTGAGCCAAAAAAATTAGGGGTGTCCATGGGATCACCCCTTACCCCAAAATCTTGGAGCGCAGACAGCTTTTAAAATGTCCTTTGTTTATATTTAAAAGGGTGAACCTGAAAGAGAGAAACAGGTGGTTTACAGCCAGGCACAGTGCAATGGGCATCCCTCCATTCTGACTATGCACTTCAGTCCTGACCTGACACATGCCCTGCTCTTCCAGTCCTGCCTTATATAGCTCAATCCCAGTTTGCAGCAACCATCGCCACCCCAGTCCTGACCACTGTGCTCCTGGAAGCCTTTGTCCAACTCTGCTATAGCTCTGTCCATGCACTTTAGCTGTTGCGCCTGCAAGTCCAGTCCTGCAAACCCCTACAACTCTGCCAGCGCACCTCAGTACAAATCTGAGCTTCAGCACCCCATCCACATTCCACTCTGGAGCACCTTACACAGCTAGGCCAGTGCACCTTTATAATCCACTGCAGCATCCCGCCTGCCACTTCAGTGCTGGATCTGCTCCCACAGCTCATCCAGTGCCCCTAGTGCCAAACTGCAACGTGCCCCTGTTACTCTTGTCAGGAGGAAGTTTCACATTAAGGCCACTGAGGGCATTCAGCCCACCCCAAGTGGGGCCTTCCATAGAGAACTGCACCCTGGGGTAGCAGCAGTTTCCCTTAAGATGAATGGGGCAGTTCACAACTCTTGAATCTGTTGTTTTTTCTGGCTGTCTTCAGACTCAGGCAGGCACTGGATACAGCTCAGTCATGACCCACAGCTATTCCACTGCTCCTGTCCAAAATAAAGATCAGCACTGTAGGCCTTTTACACAAGCCCTTGCATCTCCATTCCCTCAAGCTGTGCTACAGTTCCCATTGCTGCTGCTGGGGCCAAACAGGCAAATCCCCAAAGCCACCATTAGTTCAAGATGCACTTTTGGGAACATTCAGAGGAGCAAGGGGTTTGCCAGCTGCAGAAGGCCTCTAAGTATTAAATAGAAGTACAGGAAGGAGGAGGAGGGGACTGTGAAAAAAGAAGTAAAAGGCAGCTTGATTTCACTAGCATCCCTGGAGGTGCTAAGAGAAAGAGTAACTATGCCAGGGTGGGCAAAAGGGCCTCTGCAAGCCAGATCCAGCTCACCAAGCAGGTTGATCTGGCTTGCGGAGGTCCTGCCACTCCCCTGCCTCTAGGCCAATCAAGGACTAGGGATGGGGGAGCATGCAGTGCTTAGAGTCAACCCTGGCAGTTGACTGTAAGCACCACGCATCAGAGGAAAGACTTTGCGCTCCTCCTGACCCCAGGCCAATCAGGGCCCGGGGGTGGGAAGAAGTGCGTAAAGCCTCCTCCCACCCTGCAAGGGGCTTGGCACTTAGAGTCAGCCACCAGCTGCTGGCTGCTCTTCTGGCAGGTGACTCTAAGTGCAGCACTCCCTTGCAGGGCAGGGGCAGACTTTGCATCCTCCCCCTGCCCCTAGACCCTGATTGATCTGAGGGTAGGGGGACGAATGTGCAAAGTCTCTTCCCACCGCCAGGGAGAACAGCTGGCGGTTCTCTCTGGGGAGGGTGGGGGCAAAGATTTTGCATGCTTCCAATCCTCAGACCAATCAGAGTCTGTGGGCAGGGAAGCACGGAAGTGTCCTGGCCCCGCCCCTTCCACCTGAGCCCCCACCCTTTCTGGGGCAGCCCAGGGCCAGTTCAAAAATTTCTGAAGTGGCCCCCAGTCAAAAATTATTGCCAACCCCTGAGCTATGCATTTAAATGGCTGGTTTTCAGGGGCATCTCCCAGTACTTACCTACCCTCCATCTGACTAATTAACTTACCTCAGGGAGGTTTCATTTCCACTGGGGTTATGCAAATTCTATGTCCATTAGACAGGTGATTCCTTGTATGTTATCTTTGTTCCACCTGTCTGCTTACACTAGGGGGCTCCCTGACCCCTAAATCTGCTGCTGAGCTGGGGTCAGGCTTCTGGATGGCCTCCTCTGTATTCTTTGTATAGCCAATATGAGGCTGGAACTAGCTCAGTAGGAAAGAACTCCCACGTCCTGTTGGATGCTTGGGGTGGCAGAGGGGATTGTTTCCGTGGCTTTTCTGGTTAAGCTACAAACTAGGGCCATGCATAGTTGCCATTAGGGATTGGAGAGCTTTTTCCCTGGATCCTGATTCAGTTCTGAGAAGAATCAGCTAAGGTCTTTGCTTTGCTCTTCACGCCATTCACTGTGCATGGGGTTAGTAGGTTACCTGGACTTTGAGCTTGGCCCCTAGGATTAGGGGACTGGGAATCATCCCTGTGATTGCAGTGTGCTGGGTGTTCACCCTAACCAGACCCAGGCAGGAGAATGCGTTCCTCTGCAGTCTTCAAATGCAGCTTGGTGCTAATGCTTTTAAAAGAGTAAATGAATGAAGAGTCGGGAAAGACTGGGTTTTGCCACCTTGCTTCTCTGCCCATGCCCACAACTCTAGTACCACACAGGGCTCTGCTAATGCTCCTCAGCCTGCACCCAGGGCACTCTCTTGTTTCCATTATCCTGAGGGCCCACGCAGCTCTGCTACTGCACCTAAAACCCACAATACAACACACCCCTCTTGTTCAGTCTGGGGGTCCACACATTGACTTGCCCCAGTCTTGGCCCATCCCTCACTCCTGCATTTTTCAGTCCTGGTCCGTTCCTCAGTTCAGCTAGTGCAGCTCAGTCCTAACAAGCTATTCTGAACATAGTTCTCCCCTGAGAAAAAACAGCAGATGCCACCAACCTGTGAAGCTTTTTTTTCCTTTCATTTATGTCCTGGTGATGGACGGAAGTCTCCATGTGGGAAGAATTAGTTCTCTGACCCTCTGCACTGCAGCATGATTTGCCTCATTTGTTCATGTTGAGGTGTGAGAAAGAGACTTTATAGGTTCTAAACGAACTCTCAGAACTGAGTTGTAATGCAAGGCAGATCTTGCATGTTGGCTTATGAGGGCAAGTGTGACATGTCACAGGCAGCACGCTGACCTAGCCTATCAGAGATGGTAAAACAGTGCCGCATCTAACAGCAGCAATAATTCCTGCAGTACAGACTCCATGGGCTGTACACAGCACACACAGTTCATTGATGAATCACAAACACACCTGGGGAGTTGGGATTAGAACCCAGATTCCCACAGCTCTACAAAACACAGACCTCAACTACTTATGGCTAGTAGCTGTAGCATCTCTCTAAGCCGCTCCATGTGTCATCCACTAGAGGGCAACATCTGTATATCTAGGCCAGTGGTCTCCAAGCTTTTTAACCACAAAATCACTTTTTTCAATTTAAGTGCACTGTAAGATCTACCTCAAACCCAAATAGCCTTGCCCCACTTCCTTCCCACCCCTTCTTTGAGGCCCTGCCCCTCCTCCACCCCTTCTCTGAGGCCTCAACCTGCTCACTCCATCCCTCTTCTCCCCCATCCTCACTCATTTTCACCAGGCTGGGGAAGGGAGTTGTGGTGCAGGCTCTGGTATTGAGCCAAGGAGGTTGGAGTGTGGGAGGGTCTCCAGGCTTAGCTAAAGATGGGGGTCCAAGAAGGGTTTCAGGGTACAAGCTCTGGGAAGGAGTTTGGGTCCAGGGGGACTCACATCTGGGGCAGGGGGGTTGGGAGTAGAAGGAGGTTCAGGGCTAGGACAGGGGTTTAGGAAGCAGGCCATGGTTGGGCACCATTTTACTGAGATGGCTTCTGGGTGGTGGAGCAGTGGGGTTAAGGCAGGTTTACTCCTGCCCGGGCCCTGCACCACTCCTGAAAGCAGCTGGCAGGTACAGCAATGGCTCCATGGTGCCATGTGCTGCCCCTCATCTACAGGCACTAAGCCCATAGGTTCTACTGGCCACAGTTCCCCATTACTGATCAATGGGAGCTGCAGGAGTGGTGTTTGCAGGCAAGAACAGCATGTGGAGAACCCCTGCTCTGCCTCTCTCAGGGACTGCAGGAACACGCCAGCCACTTCCAGGAGCAGCAATTCCCACAGGGATAATTACTCCAGCCATGACGGGTTCTGCATTTTAGAACTCCTCAAAGAATTACATTTAAGCATGAGAGAAAAATGAAAATTATGAAATGCGCAGATGAGTCAAATACCACACTTAACAAGCAGTAAAAGAAGTAACAACCACCCCTTACATACGTGTTGGGTCGGGAGATGAGAGGGAAGGACAGTGAGTGTTTGTGAGAATGACAGACACACACAGGATGTGTGAGAGTGACAGAAATTTGCATTGCAAAGCTCCCTCCATCCCCTTCTCTCTGTGTGGAGACAGGGTACAGAAGTGGGGGAAGGAGGGACATCCTGACATCATCACTCCCCCTCTTTTCCCTCCCATACTCTGCACAGCAAGCAGGCGGCTCCCAGGGGAGCAGGTCCAAGGTAGAGGGCAGGAGCAGCATGACAGTGGGGGGAGGGGCAACTGATGTGCCAGCGCTTAATAGCTTCCTGGCCAAACCAGTCAGGATCACCTGTCAGAGGCTCCAAGATCTACTGGTAGATCTTGATCTACTGGTTGGTGACCATTGATCTAGGCTTAGAAGGTTGGCATTATTGGTAAATGTTAGCAAGTGTCGATTTCACGATACATGCACAGACAAAAATATATCTCCATCAATAATCATTGAAATTTACAGATGGGCAAAGGAAGAAGAATGCTGTCTGAGAACTTACTAGGCTTTAAGGATCTTTCTTTTATATATTTTGGCATGTGCATAAAACTAATAATTTTGGGCAACTGTGAAAATTTAAATAAATATGCTTAAACATAAATATCAATATTATCTATCAAAATTTAAAAAGAGTACAGGGCATTATAGAATGGGGCTATAGGAATAAGGCTGACAATAAATGAGAGGGAAGAGGAATCTACAAGAGAATTTTCATAACCCTGCTCTATGTTCAGCTACAGACAGGATTGATCCCTGATCACCAGTGTACTTATGGTTTTGTCTCCTTAAACAATTTGGTGTAAGTCCTTTAGCCTAAATGGGTAGCAGGCAATTTCTCACACATATACTCTCCACACACATACCCCCTTCATTCCCTTGCCTTTCTGGTTCTTAAATGGAGTTGGCTGTGTAGGTGGATTGGGAACATTTTTAATTTCACTGCTGCTCATGGGGAAGTGTGTTTATCTTTGGATGTTCACATGATTGTGGATAGCACCTGCCACCCTGGGGTTCAAATGCTCCAAGGACACAGCTGTAATGTTTTCTACTGTCACCAGTGTTGGGGAGCTTTATATTATGTCTATCTCAGTGAAGAGAAACCTAGTCTAGTGAATGGGCTGCATGAGTGGCCTTCCTTCATCTCAGTGGGTCACACGGTTGTTGTAACTAAGACCGGCTCCTGGGCTAGGGTAGTTTTGCTAATTGCCTTTGCGTACCTAGAATTTGCTGGGTGTAGCAGTGCTTTGATTGGCTGCAGAGAGATTGCATGGCTCTCACGATCAATGTTGCATGCAATCAGTGTGCACATCACTTCATATGCCCTTGCTTTATGTCACTTTAGCAATCCCCTGTAATTAAAAACTGACCTAGACAGAAACCAGCAGAATCTGGCAACCTTGCGCGTGAGCAGTGGTAAACAATATGTCTTGCAGGCCACGCATAGAACCCCAATGAGCTGCACTGGCCCTTAGGCTGCAGGTTACCCACCACTGGTCTAATTCTACACCTTGGATATACAGCAAGAGGCTCCTAATCTGGGAGCAGTGTGAGCTGCCACCAGCTCCCCCTAGTGCAGATTTTTGGCGACTTGTTCCACTGTACCCCAGTGCAAAGTGGGTGTTTTGCCACTCACAGCCTGGGTCTCACCTGTTCTGCCAGTGCTCGCCAGGAAGTAAATTGTGCTCACGCTCTGAAATATGCTTGCCCCTTCATAAGGGACGCATTTGAGAAGCCTCTGGCCATTGTTTGCTGCTTTTCTCCGCAGAAGATGCCTTTACTCCCCAGAACCACCCCTTTAACAGGTCGGGTCTCCCCTATAGTGCCATGGCTGGAGGTTTCTAGTTTCCAAAGGTTCCTCAGTAGCTCATTTCAGTGTTGCCATTCAGGGTTTGTTTGATCTTCTCCTTAAAGAGGCAAGCTCCATGGTGGGCCCCACCATATCCTAATAAATGCCAGAGGAATTCATGATTAAGCCATTCCATTAGCGTTTTATCCAGCAGGCTTTTGATTTGGTCGGTCACCAGCCCCAGGCTCTGCCCTGAGCACCACCACTACCTCCGCATTTATCAGGCCCCGAGTGGTGGGAGATAGGAAAGGGCTATGATAAGACTTTTCAAGTGGCAGTGTGCTGTAAACATTCCCACTGGTGCTGTTAGATTAGAGCGCTGGGAAAATGCCTCAAGACCCTCGGACCACCAATGTGTCATGACAGGGCTAGGGGCTGCAGAGTTGTTGAAAAGCCAGGTGGGAGGAGCCGGTGGGTCTGCGAGTGCATAAACTGAAGTACTTGTCTGTCAGGCAGTATGACTGGTGAATGGTTATTGCCTCACATGAATGCAGTGTGCAATTCACCCCCACAAGGCCCAGTTTTCCCAGGTAATCACTGTTGAGTTCAAGGGGACTGAGAATGATTAGACCTTCTGGAACCCAGGCCCCTCCATCCAGGCCAATATTGGCTCCTAAATTGAGATTTAAGCAGCCAACCTGCCAGCTGTAGCCCTGGACACAGTCTGTAGGGGCTGTGCTCAATAGGTCAGATCAGATCATCATCTCAGATACATTTTAAATCAAGATTTTTCTGAAAGCTCTGCTCTAGGAATTATTTTGGGGAAATCCCCTGGCCTGTGTTATATAGGGAGTTAGACTAGATGAGCACAATGGTCCATTCTAGCCTTGGAATCTAATAATATAGTAGTCCCATCTGGCATTAAATTCTATGACTCTATATACGTCTGTACCCTCTGAAGCTTCTTTATACATCGAGAGCCTGACAAAACTGGTCAAAGCTCAGCCTTTCCATTTCACAGGAAAGTTGGACTGTCCAAACTCTGTTTTCATTTGAAATGAAAAATATTTTCAACACTTCCTGCCAGAAGGAATTTCTGAAAAAAAATCATTTTTGGAAAATGTTCATTGTGGAGTGTCAATATTTTCTGAATTGAAGTTTCCAGTGTGAAAAAAATGTCATTTTGAATATTTGGGGGGGTTGTTTGTCAAAATTAATGTTTTCCAAAGATTCCAATCTGGATGAAAATGGCATTTTGCATCATAATTATATTTCAAGGAAAATTTCCACTCAGTTTTAGCAGAATCCCCTGGTGTACTCCCATAACCACTTCCCAGTTGCTCCAAGGTCCCCAGGGATATCCAGAAGTCTGCAGGTTTTACCGAATCATCTGGAGAGATCCAAAATACCTATATATTAGGGGAAGGAGGAGCAGAGGCTGTCTTATTGTGCTGTGTTTGTGAGTGCAAAATGGTAAGATGCATCCATTTGGCATACTACGCATTTTGCCTGGTGTAAGTGACTTAGCACAGTGTTGGGCAATGGCAAAACTGTTCTGTAAGGCTAGAACTTTAACTCAGAGCTCTGAAAACATGTACAATGCACATCAGTTCTTGTACTGGACAGAGTGAGTGCCTGGAATAATGCTACCATGTGTGGGTTCTAGTGTACAATGTAGGCAGTGAATTTGCAAGTCCACTGTGGCTTCATCATGAGAGGAATGTGAACCTATAGGGTTTTGCAGAAAGTGATGCTGGCAGTACAGTAGGTGGTGCTCTTTCCACTGGGATGTAAGCCTGTGACCCAGCATGCAGTATGGGGTTTGCTAGAGCTATGCAAAATCTTCTCAGTCATACCCAAAGCTGCATAAAAACGTATGTGGCTGCAGGCTTCGAAACCTGGAACTCAGGTCTTATTCATCAAAAGGTAGCCAGCCAAGGCTCAGCTTTCAGCAAATGGGCTGAGGTATTGGGCCAGATTCCCAGCTGGTGTCAAGTCAGTTCAATAAAGGAACTGCTCTGATTTTCATCAGCTAAGAATCTAGTCTATTGCTTCACATTTTTCAGCTTAATATGGATTCAGTTAGAGATGGGAATCAACAAACCCAATTGACCTGAGCACCCTTGAACTTCCTGGCTGTCTTTGAAATCTGAACCTGAACCTAAAGCTAAATTTTGCAAATGGCCCCCCACATTTAATAAATGAGCTGAGCTCAAACTTTGGATCCAAACAGCCCTGAACATTAAAATACTCAAAATCCAGATCAGGATCTGAATTATGATGCTTAATCCCAGGATGTGATTTCAGCTGGGCTTCAAGACCTTAGGAGTGCAAACCTGCTTGAGTTGCAAGTGACAAAAATGCCTGCAGGAATCCTGTAGAGACAGAGTAAAATTCCTATAGCTCTTACATGCAGAAGCATTGCTCCCCTAGCAAGTAAGGGCCAAATGCTTGCTCCTGAAGTCAATGGATTTATGCTGCATTGTGCAGATGTAAATAACAGTAGAATTTGGCCCATCTTCCTTTTGCATATCAATGAGCACTGCTAATGAGCTGTCACACTTCGCCCCAGAGATGGCTGCATTTCAGGGATGATTATAATAACCCTCTATGTAGAATCTGTAAGGCCCTTAGCCCAGGGTTTCACTGGCAGCAAGTCAGCGGATTTATAATAGATGAGGATCTTACCCTTTGGGAACACTTGAACAAGAAAAATATAAAATGTTCTGAGAAACTATT
Organism: Pelochelys cantorii; assembly: GCA_032595735.1. Classification (NCBI taxonomy): domain Eukaryota; kingdom Metazoa; phylum Chordata; order Testudines; family Trionychidae; genus Pelochelys; species Pelochelys cantorii. Next base: position 10,446,031 of record CM064342.1, on the reverse strand, counting down.
AGTAACAAAAGAAACTTTCACCAGGTTGTGCTCTGAAATATGATTCACACATGTAACGAGCATGATCTATCGACCTCCCATGAAGAAGTCAGTGGGGGTCTGGCTCAGTGGGAGCAGGATTGGGCCCCCTGCATACTACTCGACTTACAACCCTGTGCATTCTCAAAGTACAACCTCACTCCTATGCTGGACCACCAAGGCTTCAGGAGAGGGCTGCCGGAGCGGAGATGCTGGGCTCTCAGCATGCTCAGTTCCCAAAGGGAGGGAGATGAGGTTGAGAAATGGTTCCATATGGAAAAGGACCCAAAGCCAAAGTGCAAACCGATCTGCGAGGCTGGAGCCTGGCACAGCAAAGACTGAGGCTTTCGCTACACAATATGGCATTGAAGGAGAAACACAGAGAGGCAGGGGAATGCATCCTGCAGATTGGATGACGCCTGCGTCTGCTACATGCTCTGTGCTCTGCAGTTTCTTAGTCACAGATTATAAATCCATAAGTGGTTGTGTCGAGGTACAACTGCTAGGGGAGGAGGAGAGGGAAACATAGCCCTCCAGAATCTCCTAACCCCTTGAACATTTCTAGTGGCCAGTGATTCTGACGCAGACATGGTGCAGATCTTACCCCAACAAAACCTGCATGAAATGCATGAGGAGGAAACAGTCTAGACAGATAGTGTCAATCACAGTCCCAGTTCTACTCTTGCTTACACCAGTTACCCATTGACTTCAATGGCATTGCTCCTGATTTACACAGATGTGAGAGCAGAATAAAGTGCAAATGTGTTTCAATGGTCTGATTGCTGCTGAAGGCGTCATGCACTGAATATCAGTCTCATTGATAGTTTTGCGTTGGTGTGACTCCATTCGCACCAATGGACCTGGCCCATATTTATGCTGACAAAACATAACAGGAGAATCAGGCCCACCCATATGGGTGTAGAGACAAAGAGTCAGATTCTCTGGTTCACATAAGCAGCATAAAGTGGCCAGAGATTCCCCAACACAAAAAGGAGGCAGAGGAGGAGGCATGTTCTGAGCAAGGGGGAGAACAGTTAGGGTATGTCTACACTACCACCCTAGTTCGAACTAGGGTGGTTAATGTAGGCATTCGAAGTTGCAAATGAAGCCCGGGATTTAAATATCCCGGGCTTCATTTGCATCTTGCTGGGTGGGCGCCATTTTTAAATCCCCTTAGGTCGAACTCCGTGCCCGCGGCTACGCGCGGCACGGAGTAGGTAGTTCGAATTAGGATCTCTAATTCGAACTACCGTTACTCCTCGTGGGCTTCATTTGCAACTTCGAATGCCTACATTAACCACCCTAGTTCGAACTAGGGTGGTAGTGTAGACATACCCTTAGGGTGGAGCTGAAATCAACTGAAGGACTCCTGCCACTTTAACTTCCTCCGTAGAGTAACAGGAGCTAATGGAGTTGAGGCCAGCTTTCCAGCAACTACCACCCACCCCTAGGTCAGAGCACAGTTTGGACGTAGCAGAAAATTGGGGTGAAGGGGATTCAGTTCTGATTTCATCTACCCCAACATCAACAAAGTCCAAACCCATTGCCATCAGTGGGGCTGCTTTGGATTTAAAGTTGTGTGACTACACGAGGCTGTGGGTGCAGTTTGGAGGCAGGTATGGGCAAAGCACCCACAAAGTGCTCCTCCCTGCTCTCTGGCAGGACCTCTTTGGTCCGCCACAGGGGATGGAACTCACACAGCTCCTGTCTATGGCTGTTCTGGCAGCATCTTGAGGTTTGAGTCAGGGTGCAGCCCTCCCCGCCACCCGCACTCATGCCAAGCTGTTCCCTTCCCCAAACAATGTACAGTTTCAGCATGTGTTAGTGGGATGGGAGTTTTTCCCTGCTCCCATCTGGGACTAAATTTGCCCTCCCTGGTCCATTTGTGGGATAGTCCTCCTCTCCCAACATCAGGCCCATGGAGGAATGAAGAGGGAGTGGAGTGACGTGGGAGTTTTCTAACTTCCCAAGAGGCTGAGGTTGGATTTGGCTAGACTGTAAGTGAAGGTTCATTCTGGTAGTGATTTTATATGAACTAGTTTGCACCCTCCTCCCCCCAATAAAAAGCAAACGGCTGCCCCAGTTAGAAGCCTGATGATTTCTTATTTTTTCTATGTTTATTGGTTTTTTTTAAAGTTATTTGTGTTGCTTCTTCACGTATGGATGGTCATGAATTTTTAAGTGCCATGAAACACACATACAAACCCTACACACACACACAGTCTCACACTCCCACCGACCTCTTGTCTCTTGTCTTATACCTACATTGCAAGCTTTTTGGGGGCAGGGATCTGCTTTCTTCTGTACAATGGCCAGCGCACTGGAGTTCGGATCCATGACTGGCATCTTCAGCTCTATTGCCAACACACAGTCACATCAATACTATGCTGCAGAGGGCAAGACCCAAAGGCAATACAAATTGATATCATAGAATCCTAGGGCTGCAAGAGACCGCAGGAGGTCATCGAGTCCAGCACCCTACCCAAAGCAGGACCATCCCCAACTAAATCATCCCAGCCAGGGCTTTGTCAAGCTGGGACTTAAAAACCACGAGGGATAGAGATTCCACTACCTCCCTAGGTAACCCATCCCAGTACTTCACCACCCTCCTTGGGAAATAGTTTTTCCTAATATCCAACCTAGACCTCCCCCACTGTAACTTGAGACCGTTGTTCCTTGTTCTGCCATCCGTCACTACTGAGAACAGCCTTTCTCCTTCCTCTTTGGAACCCACCCCCCCCTTCAGGAATCTGAAGGCTGCTATCAAATTCCCCCTCATTCGTCTCTTCTGCAGACTAAATAATTCCAAATTCCTCGGCCTTTCCTCATAGGTCATGTGCTTCAGCCCCCTAATCATTTTGGTTGCCCTCTGCTGGACCCTCTCCAATGCGTCCACATTCTTTCTGTAGTGTGGGACCCAGAATTGGACACAATACTCTAGATGTGGCCTCAACAGTGACAATTAAAGGGGAATAATCACTTCTCTAGATCTGCTGGCAATGTTCCTCCTAATGCACCCTAATATTCCATTAGCCTTCTTGGATACAAGGGCACACTCTTGACTCATATCCAGCTTCTCACCCACTGTAATCCCCAGGTCCTTTTCTATTGAACTGCTACTTAGCCAGTCAGTCCCCAGCTTATAACAGTGCTTGGGATTCTTCCATTCCAAATTCAGGACTCTGCACTTGTCCTTGTTGAATCTCATTGGATTTCTTTTGGCCCAATCCTCTAATTTGTCTGGGTCACTCTGGACCCTATCTCTACCCTCCAACATATCTACCTCTCCCCCTAGCTTAGTGTCATCTGCTAACTTGCTGAGGGTGCAATCCATCCTCTCATCCAGGTCATTAATAAAGATGTTGAACAAAACCAGCCCTAGAACCGATCCTTGGGGCACTCTGCTTGAAACCGACCGCCAATCAGACATCGATCCATTGATCACTCCTTTTTGGTCCCAACAATCTAGCCATCTTTCTAGCCACCTTACAGTCCCCTTATCCAATCCATACTTCCTTAACTTGCTGGCATGAATATGTGGGAGACCATAACAAAAGCTTTGCTAAAGTCAAGGTATATCACTTCCACTGACTTCCCCATGTTCACAGAGCCAGTTATCTCATCATAGAAGCTAATTAGATTGGTCAGGCATGACTTGCCCTTGGTGAATCCATGCTGACTATTCCTAATCACTTTCCCCTCTTCCAAGTGCTTCAAAATGGATTCCTTGAGGATCCGCTCCATGATTTTTCCAGGGACTGAGGTAAGGCTGACTGGTCTATAGTTTCCTGGATTGTCCTTCTTCCCTTTTTTAAAGATGGGCACTACATTTGCTTCCTTCCAATCATTCGGGATCTCCACGAGTTTTCAAAGACAACGGCCAAAGGCTCGGCAATGATATCTGCCAACTCCTTCAGCACTCTCAGATGCATTAGATCCAGACCCATGGATTTGTATATGTCCAACTTTTCTAAATTGTTCTTAATCTGTTCTTTCTCCCTCAAGGGCTGCCCACCTCCTTCCCATACTGTGCTTCCTAGCACACCAGTCTGGCAGCTGACCTTGTCTGTGAAGACAGAGGCAAAAAAAGCATTGAGTACTTCAGCTTTTCCCACATCATCTGTCACTAGGTTACCTCCCTCATCCAGTACCTCCCTCTTATTGCTAACATGCCTGTGTAGCAGTGTAGCGAGGCCCATTAATATCCATTAAGTATTCTGCTGCACAGCCCTGCTAGTTTGCTTGTTTGGTTTGTTAATGGATTGTTGCAAACCCTCCCTGAAATCCTGCATGGTACCAGGAGCTCACTGGGCATCAGCCCTGGCTTCAGTCTGTTCTATGTTCCCTCTGAGGAGAAATTGTAAAACACTTCTGCACCAGACTATCTGGAAGCCATGAGAAGGTGGAATTTCTTTGAAGCAAACAGCTGGCCTTCTATGCTGCTTTGATGCAAACTCCTCCTGCCCTCCAGTATCACTGGGCCTCCACAGCGCTTTCATAGCTTCATGGGCAGTGCTGGGCTCCTCCCACTTTCCCCTACTGGTTCCACAGGGAGTAAATTTCAGTTCTTTCAGGAGCCTCTAATTTATTATTTCTACATTTGCCGTGGGTTCACCAGCCCTGTTATTAATGACAACCTCCAGGAAAGCCCCTCAGATGGACGGCTTGATTTTCTGCCCAGGACCTGTGGACAAGTTTTTCCAAAGCAGCCTCAATAAAGCAGCAGGTTTCCATTAAGTCAGAGGGACTGGACAGACTACTGTACTTTGGGGATATTGAAATCCTCTGGAGTAGGATAAATCTTGTATGTTTTTCTTTCTGAACTTCTGGCTGAATTTTCTTTTTTTAACATAAGAAAACTCCTTGTTGTCTTTCCCTGGCATTAGCAACGTCCTGCAAGAGAGGCCCAGGCTGTGGCCTGGGGCCTGTGCACAGCTTGTGCTGTCCTTAAATGTGGTCCACTTGTGCTCTCAGCCTTGTTTGTAACTGACGGGTTGAACCACTAGAGGTTTTTATTTGTGGTGAACATGAGCAACAAACAACTCCCAGGAGTCCATCAGAGGTAAAAAGGCAAGCTAACTTTTTGGAGTTAATGTATGAAGTAATATGCAAATGCATATGCAAATTGGACCTGGCCCTTAACCAACTACAGCCCTCTGTGTCACAGAGAGTGAGTGTTCCCAATGTAACTCACCAGATTGTGGCTAGTCTCAGTATAACATTTTTTACATGCATGGGTAAGTAGGCATCCTTCAGCTTATTAAATATACGGTACCTTTTTTATAAACCCATCAAATCTTCTCAAAGAGCAGCATAAATATTTTCTACACTGCAATTGGTGGGGGGAAGGAGCAAGGGGAGGAGAGAGGGCTTGTACCTAACTTTTGTATATGATCATGAGTTCTTTAAATGAGCACAATATAAAATAATATGGCCCAAATTAATGGAGGTTGTATCAGATGGTGATTAGTATAAAATTTGACTTAATGTGCTTTTAGCATGTGCCTTTTGTATTCAGTGTACTCTATAGCACTTGACAAAATAATGAGCTAAACACAATACCATTCAGGCTAATACAACTGCTCTCATCTGCTCAGCATGCAGCTATGAACTTAGAAATATTTTTTGACAAGGATGCTGTTAGACTAATAAAATCTATACCCTTATATTTATAAACTGTAGCTCCTTTAATCAAAAGGATTCCAGTGCATAGAAAGGGATTAGGCACAGAAATGCAGGGGGAAGGATTCAGAATCTGTTATTGGATGGAAGGCCTGTACAACTTAAGGAGAAGCAGAGAAAAATTTCTCAAACTAGAAAAGACAAAGGATATAAATATTTAAGCTTCATGGGGCAAGGGATGTCTTATATAAGACCTAGCACATGGCTTGGGGGCCCTTATCTCTATGATATATGATAGATACATACACCTGCACATAGAGCCAGGGCAGCCTACTCTTTCTGAAAAGTACCATTCCAACTTTAACTTGAATCTACATGGCCACCAAATATCAGAATAGGGACCTGCTTGGATTGCAGGATAGATAATCCAATTGAGTGACCACACAGAAAGTGAAAAATTGGGACAGAGGAGAGGGGATATATATAGGCACCTATATAAGAAAAAGCCCCATAGATCAACACTGTCCCTATAAAATCGGGACATCTGATGACCCTAAATCTATAGAGCCATGAGTGGACAGAAGATTTATATTCACATTCTCCTCTATATCTGCAAAAATGAGTCACAGATATTCACATCTCCATCCATGAAGTGGATACCCACAAATATAAAGCAGATATTTACAGATTTGCAAATTTAACTCTATTTTTATCCTGCTAATGGGGATTTGAACCTACAACTTTTTGATTGCAGGGCAAATGTACTGCCAGCTAAGCCTGTCACAACAAGAAATGAATGATCGCAGGTGTATGGATATCACAGTAACATCAGTTAATATTAATGTATCAAAAGGATCAATTTCAGGTTTTAACATACCCCCTCAGATAGACTCAGGATTTTAAAATGGCATTTAGGATATCAGACATTATCTTTTAACTATCAGAATGGCCCCACCATCTTGATCTTTCAAGGGCCAATTTGTCCTATGTTGATACAAAAGATTCATTACAGAAAAGAATTCCTTAAGCTGGAATCACTTCTCTTTATGATAATCAGGTGCTAAGTAATAATCAGCGTGGATTTGTCAAAAACAAATCATGTCAAACCTACCTGATCGCTTTCTGTGATAGGGTTACAAGCCTTGTGGATATGGGAGAAGCAGTGGATGTGGTATATCTTGACTTTAGTAAGGTTTTTTATACGGTCTTGCATGACCTTCTCATAAACACATTAGGGAAATACAACCGAGATGGAGCTAATACGAGGTGGGTACATAACTGGTTGGAAAACCATACCTAGAGGGCAGTTATCCATGGTTCACTGTCAAGCTGGAAGGACATATTGAATGGGGCCCTGCAGAAGTGAGTTCTGTGTGCAGTTTGCTCAGTATTTTCATCAATGCTTTAGATATTGGCATAGAGAACACACTTTTAATGTTTGTGGTTAATACCAAACTGGGAGGGGCTGCAAGTGCTTTGGAGAATAGGCTTAACATTCAGAATGATCTGGACAAACTGGAGCAATGGTCTAATGCAAATAGGATGAAATTCAATGAAGATAAATGCAGGTAACTCCACGTAGGTAGGAACAGTCAGTTGCACATATGCAAAATGGGAAATGACTGTCTAGGAAGAAGTACTACAGAAACGGATGTGGGGGTCATGATGAATCACAAGCTCAATATGTGTTAACAATGTAACACCGTGGCAGCAAAAAAAAAAGAAACATCATTCTGGAATGCATTAGGAGGAATGTTATAAGTAGGATACAAGAAGTAATTCTGCTCAATTTCAATGCTGATTAGACCTCAACTTGAGTATTGTGTCTAGTTCTGGGTGCTACATTTCAGGAAAGATGAGGACGGATTAGAGAAAGTACAGAGAAGAACAACAAAAATGATTAAAGCTCTAGAAAACATGAGCTGTGAGGGAAGACTGAAAAAATTGGATTTGTTTAGTTTGGAAAAGAGAAGACTGAGAGAGGGCACAGTAACAGTTCTCAAGTACATAAAAGGTGCTACAAGGAGGAGGGGAAAAAATTGTTCTCCTTTACTTCTGAGGATAGGAAAAGAAGAAATGGGCTTTAATTGCAGCAAGGGAGGTTTAGGTTAGACATTTGGAAAAAGTCCCGAGCAAGGTTAAGCCCAAGGATAAATTGCATTGAGAGATTATGAATCTCTATCACTGGATATTTTCAAGAGCAGGTGAGATAAACACCTGTCAAAGATGGTCTAGAGCATGGGTTCCCAAACTGGGGGGCATGCTCCCCTGGGGGGATGTGAAGAAATTCCAGGGGGGGCACGAGGCAACCCAGCCACACACACCCCCCGTCAATCCCACCCCAAGTTTTGCTGCTATTTTTTTGGGAGGGGGGTGTGAGGGTTTCTCAAAAATCAAAAAGGGGGGGCGTGATGCCGAAAAGTTTGGGAACCACTGGTCTAGATAATAGTTGGTCCTGCCATGAGTTCAGGGGATTGGACTAGATGACCTTTCGAGGTCCCTTCCACTCATACAGTTCTATGTGAATAGTTCTCTGAAAACAGCCACTCAGTGTGCAGCAGCAGTCAAAAAAACAAATAGAATGTTAGGAATCATTTAAAAAGGGATAAAGAATAAGACAGAAAATATCTTAGTGCCTCTATATAAAACCCATGGTATGCCCACATCTTGAATACTATTTACAGATGTGGTTGCCTCATCTCAAAAAAGTTATATTGGCATTGGAAAAGATTCAGAAAAGGGCAACAAAAATGATTAGGGATTTGGAACAGGTTTCATATGAAGAGAGATTAAAAAGACTTGGACTTTTCAGCTTAGAAAAGAGTAGACTAAGGGGGGATATGATAGAGTTCTATAAAATCATGATTGGTGTGGAAAAAGTGAATAAGGAAAAATTATTTACTTATTCCCACAATATAAGAACGAGGGGTCACCAAATGAAATTAATAGGCAGCAGGTTTAAAACAAACAACAGGAAGTTTTTCTTCACTAAGCGCACAGTCAACCTCTGGAACTCCTTGCCAGAAGATGTTGTGAAGACCAGGAATCTAACAGGGTTCAAAAAAGAGCTCAGTAGATTCATAGAGGTTAGGTCCATCAATGGCTATTAGCCAGGATGGGTAGGAATGGTTTCTCGGGAGGGGGGTGACAGGGGAGGGATCACATGAGAATTACCTGTTGTGATCCCTCCTTCTGGGGCATCTGGTATTGGCCACTGTTGGCAGGCAGGATACTGGGCTAGATGGACCATTGTTCTGACCCAGTATGGCTGTTCTTATGATCAGGTGAGCCAACAGACTCGCTGCACCCTTGCCAAGGTGTGGGAGGTGGCACCATACTCCTGGAAGGGGTGGGGCCTCAGACAGAAGGGCAAGGCCAGAACAGCCAGTGCTCAGAATAACCTGGACCATGTCCCCCCAGCTCTGTCCAGAGCATGCAGCCTGGGACTCCATAGCAGACCTCACGAGGCTCCAGAAGAGATTTAAAGGGCTTGGGACTCCAGCTGTCACTGTAGTAGTGGTGGAAGTGGCTGGCAACCCCAGGCCTCTTTGAATTGCTGGGCCTTGGGGCAGTTGCCCTTTTGTCTTCCTCTGCTGATGGGCCTGTCTATGGGTATGTCTACACTTGCAGCCTAATTCAAAATAGGGCTGCAAATGTAGGCATTCAGAATTGCAAATCAAGCCCAGGATTTAAATATCCCGCGCTCGATTTGCATCTTCCCGACTGGGTGCCATTTTTTTTTTTTTTAATTGACAAGCCCGGAATAACTGCCCACGTCTACACGCAGCAGTGAAACGGGCATTTGAAATAAAGCCCTATTTCAAAATACCTGTTAAACCTCATTGCAGGAGGAATAACAGGTATTTCAAAATACGGCTTTATTTCCAACGCCCGTTTCACTGCCGCGTGTAGACACGGGCAGTGATTCCGGCTTGTCAATTTCAAAAAAGTGGCGCCCTGCCGGGAAGATACAAATCAAGCGCAGGATATTTAAATCCCGGGCTTGATTTGCAATTTCGAATGCCTACATTTGCAGCCCTATTTCGAATTAGGTTGCAAGTGTAGACATACCCTATGACACAAAGCAGCTGGAAAGCAGCCTGACTTTCCTAGCTGGAGATTGTTTTTTGGGGGGAGGTTTCACCCGCATGTGGGGCAGGTATAGTACTTGGAGGTGGGGATGTTCTAGGGCTAAGAGGGTATGTGCCTGGAACAGCACATTTCATAGCAGATCTGCTTCTGTGTTTTTCTCCCTCTCTGCTGCACTGGGTGAATTTACCTTTTCACAAGGCACCCTGGGCATGTCTACGCTGCAAAATCCTCTGTGGCCACAAGTCTCCGAGCTGGGTGAATTGACTTGGGCTCGTGGAGCTCATGCTACAGAGCTGAGAACAGCAGTCTAGACATGCCTGCTCAGATTGGTGCTCAGGCTCTAAAAGTCACCTGCTTTGCCAGGTCTCAGAGTCTGAGTGGGAATATCTACACTATTTTCAGTCTCATAGCATGAGCTCAAGTCTATAGATCCGGTTTCTGAGACTCGCTCTGAGGGTTTTGTTTATAGGAGTGTAGACATAACCACTATTTCTAACATGTACTCTTTGATTGAGCTTTCTAAATTGCCAGTGAACACATTATTTAATTTTCTACATTCAGTGGATGGCTCCCTACTACACATGCATGCAAACCACACGCTCTGGGCTAGGCTGGTGCCCCACAGTCCACCCCAAGTGAGCAGCAGCACAGAATTGTTTGCAACAAAACTGCTTAAGCTGGAAGGGGCCCTTGAATGTAAAGCGCATATGAATGGCCACCATCTTGTCTGACACACTGCGTGTCTCCAAAGCTAACAGCATGACCTGCTACAGTGCTAAATCTTTGTGGGGTAGGCTATGAAAGATTCCTAACCTCTCTGAATTGGGCAGAGGGGGATCTGTAACATACTCAATGGGCAGCTACATACATTTAATACTGGTAAGCTGTTACACTTGTTATGTCCTGTGCACAATGAGATCAATTGATGGCTGTTCTGGGATTGAAATACATTTCCATTTTTAACTTGAGAGTTTCCATTTAAAACATGCCGGCCTGCAAGTCAGATAATACAGGGTTAACACCTGAAATGTGTTTGATCACGGGAGAGAGGGGCGGTATTGTGGAAGCTCAAGGTCTTGATCCTTGTCTTCAAAGCCCTACATAACCTGGACCTAGGATACCTAAAAGACAGTCTTGCTCCAGGATGAAGAGCACGATTGAGCTCTTCATCCCTCTGGCACAGTGGACCTCTCACCAGTTAGAGTATATTCTCATCTCTGTAGAAAGCAGAACTTTCTCCAGGAGCTGGTCCAAGTATGTGGATGAAGTTCCCCTAGGAATTCAGGATGATCACAAACCTCTCCACTTTCTGCTCCAAGTGCAGGTTACATGTAGGTGAACTTGCCTTGTCTAAAAGAAATACATAGCAACAGGGATATTTATTTAAAAACTCCACCAAATCAAGACACTCCATTGCACATGTTTCTCCCTCTGGGGAGAGGATGAGAGAACAAATGTGTGTGAAAGTATATGGATACATCTGTTAATGCTCTGCGGGAAGATGATCAGATACTACTGTGATGAGCATGGTATAAAAATTTGTATTGAACAAAGTGACCAATTTTCAGTGCTGCTGAAAAGACACTCATGCAGAATTGCTCTGGCTCCATCCTTCTGCAGTAGTTTTATGCTTCACAATGGGTCCCATATCCTGTTAAGCAATGGCCAACTGCAATAAACACAGTAATTAACCATGTTTCAGAATAAATACATAATTATATGTGGTATTTACATTTTTAACATCCTAGTGGGACTTTGGCAGGTAAATCATATTTTCCCACTGTGGACAAAATAAACATCTTGAAGTGGAAATAACATATTTCCTTCACCTGAAATAACCACATTGTTGTCCCAAAGGGGATGTCTACTCCATGCTTCTTAATCACTAGACCCTGCAGAATTTCCCCTCTTCGCTCTTCACTGCACAATGATTCACAGTACAGGGGCCTGATCCAAAGGTCCCAGTGGCATCAGTAGAAAACCTCCAGGCAACTTAACTTGGCTTTGAACCAACATCATGACCAATAAAGAGAAGGAAGGATGAACAGGTTTGGTTAAAACAATCCATCAGTCTGCAACTCTTTGCCCATCTTCCACCATCTCTTTCTCATAAGATTCCTGATCTGATGGGGAAGGACAGAGGGAAGAATCTCAAGGCATTTGTAAAAGCAATTAAATTTTTCCTTTATTTTCTTTCATCACTATTTCTTTTCCTTTCCCTTTATAAAAATAAGGAACTTAGATAACAAAACCAACCAAGCTCCTCCTCCCTCAGGCCTTTATTTCCTATTAAGGTTGAGAATTTAAGTGCACTGAAGTCAGGAAATTTTGGGTTTACATTTTGAAAGGAGCCCTGTAATCATTGCATTTGGCACAAGGCCTTCTCCATGATCCAACCTACTACTGCTAAGTGTACACAGGGAGGTGTGCCACATGCCCAAGATTCCTCAAGAACTTTAACCACTGCGTTTTCTCAATTTTGTTTAAATTCTCAGCCTTAATGTTTCACAAATGTAACATTCTTGCGCTTCATGGTAGCCTTGTAGTTGGTTAGTCACTAAGGCCCAGATCTTCAAAGGTTTGTAGGCAGCTAGCTGTCATTGAAATCAATGAAGCTGTGATGGGGTATTAACCAGGCAGGGTTAACCAGGCCTGCTTGGCTGAGAAGGCCTCCTCCCCCACAGCCCTGCTGGGCATGCTCCAACTGCAGGCCTAGTATAAAAGCCGGGGGAGCCGCTCAGTCAGGGCTGACCACGGGAGGGGAAGGAGCTCCTGCCTGTACATAGCAGCAGCAGCAGCAGCAGCTGCTGTTACCGTGGCAAGAGGACACCAGGGAGAAAAACTAACTGGGAGGATATAGGTGGGGAAGATGCCAGCCAGTGGACAGGGTAGGAAGTAGCCCAGGGTGGGGAGCTGGAGGCCTCCCGGTGAGCTCAGCATGTTTTGGGCAGATTCCCCGCTGAGCCAGTAGTAGGATATGCCCATCACTGACAGAGCCCTAGACTGGGGCCTGCTGGAGAGGGAGGTCCTGGGTTCCCCATTCCCACCTCCATTGACCTCCAAAGGGTGTGTGTGCTTATTGTAATACTGACTTGGCTGCTGGGCCTTACTGCCCCATGGGCTGGGGTTATTGTAGACTAGGCCTCTGAGCTGTGCTGCCCCTCTTCTAGAGACTATAGGCAGGGGGCCTGATTGCTGGGTGAGGCCATGTAGGTGGGGTTCAAGAGGGCCCCCCCCCCCCGGCTTCCCCAGGAGCTGGGCTTCCCACCCTGTGACGGGGCGTTTGCCCGTGTTCCCTCTAATTTTTTTTCATCCATGTATGGAATAAATGTTATGTGCACAGAGGCACATGTTGCTGTGCACCACCAGTACAAACGTATACTGCTGGCTCTGGGAGGCTGTGGGTGCACTGCTAATCAGGTGGGCAGCACCTGAATCTCTCCTATGTGACCACCCAAATGCACAGCTTACAGAGAACACTGGTATTTGACCAGATCCTCAAAGGTAGCAGGTATCCAATCCTGTCGCTTCCATTGACTTCAGAGGGAATGTTCCATTGACTTCAGAGGGAATGTTCAAATGTCTTCAGGAGCAGGTCTTTGTTTTTCACGTATTGGGTGTAGAGTTATGAGGGTGGGCCCATGCCGGCATTATGTGTGTGAGCTTTGATGAGCTTTGAAATCATCCCCTTTGATAACTATGTTATTAGCTGAGAAGGGGATATGCTGAGCTGCAACCTCTGCTTTTACACAGAAAAGTGACTCCTGCTGCAATCAACAGATTACATTTTATGCTGTGGTGTATGAAGGCGGCTCTTTTCAAGTCAATAGGAGTTTCTTGTTTAAACATAGGATTTGGCCCTGTCTGTATAGATGGTGACTTGTCTTGTTCTGTAGATCGCTAACAAAGCTGCCTCTTTGCTGTGCGCTGTACTGAGACTTCATAATGTGTTCATCTGGTGTCTGGCCAGCCCTCCTTCCTTTTTAATAGTAGGATCATCTCCTCAGTCCAGGTTCTGTAACACCAGAGATGGAAACAGCTGCCCATTCCCTTCTCTGCCCTGGATCAATACTGTTCTGTCAGGTCCCAGACTCAGCATTCAATAGCATAAATTATTTATTAATTGAACTGGATGCTTTGTGGGTGCCAATTAATCAATTAATGAATGAGTGTTTTCCATCAGGGGTCTCAGTGACTTACAGCAGCAATAACAGGCATTGAAGGGTTTGGAAGGAGTGCAGGGGTACAAACTAAATCTTGGAGAAATTTCCCCTTTGCAAGGCACTGGTGCATTGAGCTGAAACCTAACTCAAAGCAGAACATACCTGGCACACCCACAACTTCCTGAAGTCTAAGAGAAGATGTGAATGAGCTTTATCTATGCACCATCTGCTTCCCCATCATCTCCCTTTCTTCTAATGGCCCTAGCTTACCTTACAGGGTCTTCTGCTGGGGACAAAACCCTTCTGTCCCACCACCCTCCTCACCTGCTCAGGGATGGTCCACTGTTCTCCTCTCACACTTATAGTCTGCAAGGGATAGCAATAATTTTGGATGCAATTGAATGGCCTCCTTAACAGGCTGTCAAAACTTACACTGGCTAGTTTAGAGGGATATAGTTAAAACAATGCAAACCTCTCTATGGAAGATCTTATTTTGGATGAAGATAAACTTATTGTTATTGTTTCTTTCTAATGAATTCAAAATAAACCCAAATAAGCCAGGCTAGTCTTTCTCTCTATATATATTAGAGTGTGTCTGTCTGTATATCTGTGAGTCTATTTGTTCAAAAACTCCTCCTAAACTGTAAGAGCTAGGGCCACCAAATTTGGTGTGCAGCTTCTTCTTCTTCTAACTTAAAGGAAAGTCAGGGTTTGGTTGTGCCAGAACAACTGGAAGCCACAGGAAAAGGACTGGTTTCCATAATATGAAAAGGGAGGGGCTGCCTCATGTCAGAGGGACATGAGATGAGAGTGGACACTGGAGGCAGTGATCCTGCAGGGGAGAGCTATTCTATAGAGTGTCCACTGGGACAGCCATACCACCAAGGGACTAGCCATCAGGGCTGGGGCTCCACCATCTTCCCTGCCAACAAACTGAGTAAGTTGTTGTCCTGCCCCAAACCTTTTCCCTTCCCCCCAACCCTTGGCATCACTGTAGCATTTAGTATTTGCTTAACAAAATTAGTCTTAAAATCACACCTTGAGTTAAGATGGCATAGTTCTGTGTAGATGAAATGCTAAGTGCTCAGATAGCACAGCTGGGGAGTAGCATAAGGACCTGAACAGAATGCAGTAGATTAAACTTTCCCATGTCCTTATTCTAGGACCTTTTGGGGGGGATAGTGTGCAAATCCACAATCATGCCAGCCCACAGAAAAGACCATCAGATAAGTAGCTTCTCATCTGCTTCCTACTCTGGTTGGATAAAACAGCTTGTGAAGGAGAAGTGGTGGAATTGTAGGGACATTTCTCACTCCTGCTACAGGATGGAAATGTAGACTATTGGCCCTGAAGAACTTTCCTGTGAATAAGAGGGGCCAACAGATCTTTGTTGTCTCACCAACTTAGATGGGGGATCAGTCCAACCTGTTTCCCCTTGAAGCTCCAGCCTCTAAAGATCCCTGGAAGGCTGGTAGAAGGCCACTGCTTACTTCCTCTTTAAACACACACACACACACACACACACACACTCTCTCTCTCTCTCTCTCTCTCTCTCTCTCGCTCCGCTAAAGAAAACTGGGGATCTAAGGACTTTGGGAAACTGTTGACAGGAGATATGGTCCCACAAATCCTGCAAAAGGGAGGCAGGATATAGAGGCAGAGGGCTGAGTCTATAAATACATTAATTTTCTTATGCATCTACCAGGTTTCGCAGAATCTGCATAAAAAGATCAGTCCAAATCCTATTGGAGTCAATGGAAAACTTCAAAGCACAGAGGAATCATGATAACTTCTTGAATGAGCCAAACTCAGGCACGTTGCCTGCTGGACCATCATACTGCAAGATCTCTGGCTCTGCAGGAAAATGTATATCTCCTTGGGTGACTCCTCTTTTCCTGGTCTAGCTTCACCTTTTCTCTTGGTACATACCTTACCCATGGCGGAGGATGCTGTGCACATGTATAGGAGCAGACCATTTTCTGAAGCATTTGCCCTCTAAATAGACAAGCACAGCGAGAGGAACTGACATGTGCCAAGTCTGAGTTGGGACTAGAGCCTGCATTTGCTGCATTCCAGCTCACTGCCCTATTCATTCAACCAGACTGCCTATCTTATGGGGCACTTATGGTTACTATGACAGTACATAATCACAATTATTACTGGAGTTCATGCACTGGGAGAAGCAGACAGCATCTGCCCCACATAAAGGCACCTGTCTTTCTACTTCAAGCACACACCCCTTAGCACAAAAGTGAGCAACTCCTTACTGCACGTTCAATGCCACTGATTTCCATAGGCCACAAGATACTCCAGGAAGGGCCCTGGTGCATGAGCTGTGTGGGAGACGCTTTCCTCACTGGCCACAGCACCTCTCCAGTAATCATACCGGCCTGCTCCGTGCGGATTCCCAACAGATGTTGTACTAATGAATAACAATGTAATCTCAGTTCCTTAATATAGTGCTGGGCCGTGATAAGTCTGAAATTGCTGTCATCGTGGCTGCGAGGATGGTCTGGTCATTGTTCAGAACTGTCCTGCTCCGATGATTATGTGAAGGGGAATTTATTTTCTTCCATCCACTCCCATTCCTCTCCCTCCCCCACATTAAAAATATTTGGGCATTTATATTTAAAGGAGCTCCATAACAGGCCAGGGTATATATTTTGACAGGGAATCATGGATTGGAAATGGGGAAACCACATGTAACCATGCCTAACACAGAACATGCACTTCAGCACTGTATGCAGCAAATCAGTGAAAGAACCCAGGATTCTGGCTCTGCAGCAGCTGCCATGATCACTTGCAACATATTTGGCCATTGTGTGGGGATGCACCCAAACACAGCAATTTAGAAATAGGACAGATAAATATAGGGGTTGCAACCAGGTTGGCTGGACAGATTTTTTTCATTTGTACCCCGTGAGTTCCTAGAACGCCAGTAGATGAAAGGGGCAGATCACTGTCCATGGAATTACTACACATCAGGAATGAATGTGGCTCAGTGGGAAGGCTGAAGAAGTGGAGGAAGGATGGTCTAGTAGTCCAGGTGCTACTTTAGGATAGAGAAGTTAAAACCCCATAGTTAATTCGCTACTCTACAGGGGATGACCTTTGCCATACAGCTTCTATCTGGCTTAGTTTCTAAATACATATCCAACTGTGAAGAGCTCTGAGATCTACTGGTGGGAAGTGCTACATAAGAAACAGGTGTTATGATATGTTAAGGACTGAGTTGAAACTGCAGATCTAGTGAGGCCAATACTGCAAACCTGAGATACAGAGCTCTTAGCAATCCCAGCTTTAAACAGACGCAGTCGCTGCTATAACACCTCCTGGTGTCTGGCCAGGCCATTGCGGGGGGGAAAGGCAGGTTTGTTTGCTCCAATACACTTGCATGGTGACCTCTTAGATCCTGTGATGGCTGAAGTGAGAGCTCTCTTGCTATGCCCTGTCTATTCTGGAACCCTTTGGGGGTGAAAAAAGTATAACTAAAAGTAAAAGAAAAAGTCCCAAGCCATAAAATCTTTCTGCCCCCTCTTGGGCTACTCTAGGCTCATTCTCCTGCCATCCCAGGCTCAGCAGTTCTTACATTGGGCTTGTGTGCCCTTTCTCCAGAGCTGGGAGGGGAACCCAGGCCCACCTTCTGTTCTGCATTCTGGCCAGAGCCCCCATATTGAGTTGCTAGGACTGCTCCATCAGCTATGCTGTGGTTTCCTTTGACCGCTTCCTACCTCCAAGCCCTATGTCGTGCATCCCCACAGCCTGTGCTTCTCTGGTTCCCAGGCCTCTCAGATCTCCCAGCTCCTTTGCCCCCTCTCCCCTCCCCCCCCCCACTGAAACAGCCACTCCAAGGACTGCATTTCTGTGCCTTGCCATCCTTGTGGCTGTCTTCAGTTTGCCTTCCCTACCCAGAGCATAGCAAGTACCTCTCTCTGATCCTCCTCTGATCGAGTTCTCCACTGTGTTTATTCAGTCATGTCAGATCTCCTCAGCAGGGTCACTCATTATAATAAAGCCTCCATATCACATTGAGTTGAGAGATAGCTGCCAGGACTGATTCTGGCTTGCCTTAAAAAGCCAGCCAGCCTGTGACATCACCCTTTTGCACATCAATCACTTGCTTCCATCCTACCCAGTAGAGAAGTCCAGTGGCTTCTTTCAAAAGCCACATGTCACATTCAAGTGTCAGGAAAGGAAAAGGCCAGATTATGAGGGGTACAGCTTTACTGCAGAACTCCTCCTAGGGAAGTTCATTAGCCCTTCAGTAAACTTAGTTTCTGGGAGATGAATGTGATGTTCTTGGAAGCAAGTGTTTGAGACCATTAATTTCGGTCAGGCATTGTACAAGTTTCTCCCACCTCTCACTGAAGTCTTGACCTGCACCTAAGAGCTGGTCAAGAACTTTTAGATGGAACTTTTTTTTTTTGGTTGGTTGGTTGGAAAATGCCAGTTTGTTCACACTTTAGCTATTTTCAGGAAAAGGGCCAGCTTTGATGATTTTCTGTTTCAAACATTTGTTTAAAGTGTTGAAATTATGAAAACATCCTGTTCTGACATTTTGCAAATGAAAAAAAAATCCAGGGTTTGGAGCAAAGCATCTTTTCATTAAGCAAGTTAGTGGTAGGCTTTTTTTAAGTCAACATTAAAATAGAATGGTTTTAAATTATCAACATGAAATGTTCTGATTGACCTGATCTATTTTTTAAAATTATTATTATTATCATCAGCTTATGACAGTTTTCAAGACTTTAACTTTTCAGCCCAGTTCACATGGCAGAAAATTTGAAATCTTGAAAATTTAGACCTCTCTCTACTATACCCCTCCTATTCAAGTCCTGCCCTGCTGTTTCCCTTACCTATGGTCAACACATCTTTACCATAACCCACAGCATTCTTTTATATTCTAATCTTGGGTTCTCCATGCATATGTGCCAAGGTACTAGGACCTCAAGTTATACATTTTTATCACAGTATTTTTCCAATGAACTTTTCAACCAAAAGTAAAGAGTCACTTTTGTTGAAAGTGTCTGTTTTTTCAGCAACAACAAACCCCTATATTTTTTTGGTAAAAACGTTTGTTCTGAAAACCAAAAAAACCCACCCATTTTTCAAATGTTTTTAAAAATATTTTGTTGCCATTTTGGGGGTTTTATTTAAAAAAAAATCCCTGCGAAAACAAGACATTTACAGGACAATTGTTTTAGTGTTATTCCACTCTAGGGTCTTTTCTGAACAGAGATTGCCAGTTATGGAAAACAGCTACATTCTGTAGTGGATTTCTGACAGAGATACTTATCCAGTAGAGGCTAACTTGACAGCCTCCCTAACTCTATTTCATGTGTGATTCAAGAAATCTTTTCACGTAACTTTAGAACATAAGGCTCTAGAAGTGAGGGGCCATTAGGTCCCCTCTTGCATCTCACTGCTTACTAGTTGTGGTTTTATTTGAATTAAATGACTATGCAGTTTATTTTCTTGAAGCATTGTGTTGGTTCCACCAGGGGGCTCAATAAAACTCCTTTGAAAACATTTTGTTCCAGTGTGCTGCATAAAATACAGTAAAATATTGTCCATGATTGGAGAAGGTTTTTCTGGGGTGCAGCATGACTTCTTATCTGGAGCAGCCTCTTTCATCTCTTGTTTATATTGTCCAAACAACTGAGGAAATGTTACAATCAGGTAAGATACTCCTGTTTCACAGGTTTAGCTGAGTCCTGAATATTTCATGGACAATTCCAAGACAGAACAAACCTGAAATAATTTGTCTTTATTATAAATAATACCAAGCTACAGAATTCACATTCACAATACATCCAAACTTGGATCTGAAGTTTCAGTTTGTTGCATTATAAGCCTGGGACCCATTTGTAAAATTTGGATATGAATCTTGAATAAATCAATATTTGGGGCTTTTGAGGCATGGGAGGTTAGCTTTGAACTATATCTCATTTCCTTATGTTAATGGATAAATTTCAGAAGTATTTGTAGTTTGAGTTTGTTTTGAGTGAGCACCTAGATCTTTGGATACTTATTTATACAGAGGAGGTCCAAACATCCTGAACCCATTGGGTCTTCAGAACAGGTCCTTTCAGCTGGGAATTCCAGATTTTAATAGTGGAAAGGAAAGAAAAGGAAAGAGAAAAGAGAAAACACCCTCACTTATCTGGGCTACATCTGAAGGGCTGATCCCAGGAGGCACCAATTCATAGTTGCTGTATGGGAAAAAAGTATTATCAAACCAGAGCTAGAGGGAATAACACCCACCTTACAGCAACACAAATGATAACACAAGGCACAGGGCCAATGTGTAGCTGGCTGACACAAAAAGAATGCCTGAATGATTCAGGGTAACAGAGATTCATCAGATTTCTTATTACATTTCCTTGGGGCTGGAGAAATGCTATCTGAGCTTCTTTAATTCTAGACTGAGCTGGACAGCTAAATCCCATTCTGAGTACATGATATATCCCCTGCACTTTTTATGAGGCTTGGTTTGTCAGCAGCTACAGCAACCATCTCCATGACTAACCCTGCGGTCTGCAGGTCTGGAAACAGTGCTGGTAAAGCAGATGGAAACTCAGCTGTAACCCAATCTAGCTTGCTCTGTGTAAAATATAATAAGAAGGAGGCCCAAGCCCAGGCCTGTGATTGTAAATTTTCCTCCTCAGCCATGCCTGTCCTGAATCTCTCTATTCTTACAGCTGGGCTATTGTATACTGTCCTGGCTGCCTTCCTGACTTAAGGATTCCAGGTAAAACAGCGGGCACTAAGGGAGATAGCCTGGCTGGCAGGAGATGGGGGAAGAGTGAGAAGGAAAAACTGGTATGCAATTAAGCTAGTTATACCCAAATAAGGTAATTGGATTGGTCTGGGGTGAGGGTCTGACAGGAGCGATGGCGTCTTCTGCGTTCCATATGCACATATGTACAGAGCAATTCAGGAGGGGAGGTCACTTCCGTGGCACTGGTAATCACTAACTTGTGTGCAGCTGGGGAAATAACCAGTCTCTAACTGTGTTTTTCTTTTATCTAAAGGTTTTAACTGTTACAAAATAAAACAAAGTGACATAGTCTCTTCTTCCCCTCTCTTCTCCAATATCGTCTTGACCCAGGTTCTCACAGGTGGTCAGATGTTTCAGTGAAGCCTGTAAGCAAACTGAACTGAATAAAAATAGTGTCACCAATAGCCTCCACGGGCATCCTTCATATTCTTACTCTGGTTTTCAATCTCAGCCTCCTTATCAAGATCCCTTCAGTTCACACCTTGTTATCTTCATGTACCAGCAGCCTTGAGGAAAGAAAGTTTTGTTTAGAGGTAAGCATTCTCAG
Organism: Pelochelys cantorii; assembly: GCA_032595735.1. Taxonomy (NCBI): domain Eukaryota; kingdom Metazoa; phylum Chordata; order Testudines; family Trionychidae; genus Pelochelys; species Pelochelys cantorii. The sequence goes on along the minus strand of CM064342.1, from coordinate 10,424,808 downwards.
TTAGGCTTTGGGTAATGCCAGTTTAAGTTCATGCTCTGCAACAGACTTCTATAATGACCTTGGTCAATTTACTTAATCTTGCTGCATACGTCTGTTCTGCTAATCCCCCTCTCCCATTAAAATTTAGCCACCTCGTTAACATTATCACCTTCCTTGGAGAGGGACATTACACGGCTATTTTTCGCTCAATAGCATGAGCCCCACTGGTGCTAATCAATGAGAGGGAGAGAGAGAGACAGCAACAGAGAGGATCTCAGTCCAGCTGCTGAACTGTATCATAAAACTCCCTCAACCACCTTTGCATGCCTCAGCTGGGAGGTGTGTTTCTTTTTGCTCTAGGCCAGGCTTCCAGCACATTCGGAGCACAGGGTGATAGGCAGCTATGTTAATGCTGCCCACAATATATCCATGATGTGGCTAGAGAAAAGGGTTCAGTGACCAGGACCCCACAGCTTTTACCAGCACGAACGAGCTGATCCAAGGCCCACGGAAGTCCATAGGAAAGCTCCATTGTGGAATTTGTCTAACAGGGAAGAAGTGGGTTGTGCCCACAAAAGCACAATGATACCATCTACATTTTCTGTTAGTCTCTAAAAGGGCTACAGGACTATTTGCTGTTTTTTAAGCTTTTCATCTGGTGGTTCTGTTGGCCCTGGTTTTTACAGGCCTTTTCCCCTTTCCAGTTAAACCTGGAAAAAACAGCAGACTACAGCACACCTGTAGTGTTTTATGTTTTCATTCTCCTCTATAGCAGACTCCCCAGGCAGAGTACAGCTCCCATAATGCATTATAACCTAGGACTCTCTTGAAGTCCTCTCGAAGGGGATATCATGGTATATCATGAGCTATGCGATCCCGTCAGGGAGCTCAGCAGAGATAGAAGAATGAGGCAACTCTGTGGCATTGTACATTTCCCCCACTCCCATTTTTCTTGAAACTGTCTGTGGTAAAATGAAACATGTTCCTGTCAGCTCTAGTTGCAGTTCTTTAGCATAACAGGGGGATCTATGGAGTGGCATATGTGTTCCACGTGAAACCATCCTGGAACTTGGCCATTCTATACAGTCATATAGCTTCCTAGTGTCCATTCTGGCTACATCTAGACTGCAGTCTTCTTTCGAACTTCTGGCAGTTCATGAGGGCAGCATTTAAATTCCGGGTGCTGCTGCATGAGGCTCGCAGAGCTTACAGGGACCCTCTGGACAGCTGTTTCTCTGCTACTGCTGCTTGCTTGCCCACCTCAGTGAGGAACAGCAAAGCTTTTGCAGTGTGTGCTCTGGTTACCCAGCTTTCTTGGATGCCACAGCATTTTGGTTTTGTGTTTGCTTTTCTGTTTTGTTTTGGTTTTTTGTTTTTTGTTTGTTTTTTGCCTGGGCAGGCGATGGCCCCACACTGTCATGCTGCAGCTTCTGCAGCACTTTCATCAGACCATCATTATGGTCCTGCCCCATCTGGAGTCAGACTTCTGCCTTGAGACCCTCGACCTGGATGCAGGACCAGTGCCCTTGCCCCCAACCCTCCAGTCGGAGAGGCGATTTTGGAGGTTGGACACCAGTTCTGACTGGTGGGATCACCTTGTCCTGGAGCAGTGGGACAACCAGCAGTGGCTCCAAAACTTCCACATGCGGAAGGCCACATTCCTGGAGCTATGTGCTTGGCTCGCCCCTGCCCTCCAATGACAGGACACCCACTTATGGCCCGCTATCCACCTGGAGAAGAGGGTCGCTATTGCTGTGTGGAAGCTCGCCACCCCGGACAGCTACCGCACGGTGGAACACCAGTTTGGCATGGGGAAGTCCACCATGGGGGCCGTCTTGATGGAAGTAAGGCAGTCTCAGGGGACAGTCCCTGTGGAGGGGGATGGTGGAAAAGGGAGACCATCAGGAAAGGACAGGGGAAATGGGGGGGTGGAGTGGGAGTGGGGGAAGGGCCAGTCCCAGGGGAAGGGCCTCCTGGCCTCACCCAGCCCTGCTGTTGGGGGGCGGCCTGAGGAGGGGGGTGGCTCCTGGGATCTGGGGGGGGAGGGAGGGAAGGGTGGCAGGCACCTCCCAAGGGCTCAGGCGCCCCCTCTAATTCCCTGTTTTGTGTGTTTCTATATGTCTCCTTCTGCAGGTGGTGAGGGCTATAAAACTCAGAGCTGCAGCGCAAGATCATTCAGCTCAGAGACCTGGACACCATCATGGCTGGCTTCGTTGCCCTTGGATTCCTGAGCTGTGGAGGATCATTCGATGGGACACACATCCCAATCCATGCACCGCCCCATCGAGTGGCCCAGATATCAACAGGAAGGGCTACTTCTCCATGGCGCTGCAGGCCTTGGTTGACCACCGGGGACAGTTTTTACAGACATTTGTGTTGGGTGGTTGGGCCGGGCACATGATGCCTGCATATTTAGGAACTTCTACCTCTATTGCAGGCTGGAACATTCTTCCCGCAGCAGAACTTTGCAGTCGGGGATGTGCAGATGCCGGTTTGCGCCGTGGGCGACATGACCTACCCACTGATGCCATGGCTCATGAAGCCCTGCCCTGGCCACCTGGACTCAAGCAAGGAACAATTTAACGCACACCTGAACCGGGCTCGGATGCAGGTGGAATGCACCTTCAGGCACCTCAAGGGGTGTGACGTAGTGGGGGCAGTGGCGGCCGGTCAATACAGGCAAACTAGGCGGTCGCCTAGGGCGCCAAGATAAACACCCGTTGAGGGCTTTGGAGGCGGGGGCACCGATCGTGTGTTTTGCCTAGGGTGCCAGTTGCTGGCAGCTCGTCTAGGGCCGCTCATGAGTGGGGGTGCTGTCTGCTCTGTAACCCGGTGTTCCCCTGTGCTGTGATGTGTGATTCCCACTGACCCACCCACATGTGAATTAACTCAGACACCTAGGACCTGCCTGACCAGATAAGAAGGCTCTTTCCCCAGGGAAGAGACAAAGGAAGGGAGGCGGAGACGAACGCCTGGTTTGGGGGCAGGGTCTGGGAGTGAGGCAGTCTTGGGCTGGAACCATGAAAGAAACAGATTAAGAAGGGGGCTGGAATCTAGGGGCCCAGGGACCACATCTCAAGGGGGCTGAGGCATCCTGGCCCAGACTCCTGTGGACACATCACGTCTATGCTGTGCTGTATCCTGGAGAAGCAATAAACCCCCTCTATTCTACTTGCTGGTGGAGTCTGTTCTTGCTGCTACGGGGCTTCAGGATCGGAGGAACCCAGACTCGCCGTCACAAGGGGCAGTTTAGGTGCCTGCTCACTCACCTCGTCATGGGGGAACGCAACATCCGCGAGATGGTGTCTGCGTGTTGTGTGCTCCACAACTTTGTGAAGAGCAAAGGGGAGGCCTTCCTCCTGGAGTGGGTGACATGGCTGGTGGCGAGGGGAGGCAGTTTGAACAGCCCCAGACAGCTGTCATCTGCCAGGCCCACAAGGCCAGAGTGCGCATCCGGAAGGCCCTGAGGGAGAGATTTTCTGTAGGAGATCAGTGACTCTCTCCAGGGCATCCCCAATGGGGGCTTGGCCCTTGCCCCCCATTACCTTTCCCACCACAACCCATTCCTGCCCCCATTTCCTGGACATTCAATAAAGACAACAGGTTGTGACTGAAAAATAAACTGTGTATTCACTTGTAATTAACCGGGGTGGAGGGGGGTTCAGAACCTGGAGGGGAGAGGGGGGCTCAGAACCAGGAGTGGCAAATGGGAGGGCGTGTCGCCTGTAGTGCAAGCTCCTGCCGCCTCAGGTCCAGGGACCTTGATGGACTCAGGGTTGGGTGGGGGCTGGGCAGGAGAACTGCAGCTGGGTCTGGGATGGCAGAGGGGGAAGGGGCGAAAGGGGGGACAGGGAGGAAGGGGAGAAAGGAGGGGGGGCAGGAGCAGGGTGAGCAGGAGGAGCGGCAATGCGGACAGGACTTGGGACCACGATCTCCCGGATTGTGGCTACAACGCAGTGCACTGCTGGACTAGCTCACCCAACAAGCGCTGGTGCCACACGACCTCCGCGTGTATCCTCTCAGCGATGGTTCCCTTCACTTCTTGTAGCACCCTGTTGTGCAGGCGCATGAGGTCCTGGTACATGCGCCACTTCCTGCGGTTTCCACGGACCAGGGTGGGTGGGCGGGCTGGTGTGGCTCGCCGCTCAGGGACAGATGGTCTGAGTGTGGAGGACAAAAGGGAGAGGTGGTCAGTCATGCATGCACACACTGTCCTGGAGGGCATGCCCTCCTTGTGAATAACTGTCCTTGGAACAGGGGATGCTGATGTTCCAACAGCAAGCCCACACGTGGCCTGGCCAGCAGCCCCAGCCTCACAGGAGCCCCGAGGTGCACAGGGGACAATCCTGCCTGTCCCCCTCCCCCACCATGGTCAAGCAGCCCAGGGAAGTGTCCGGCCAGAGTGGGTTTCCAGGTATGGGAGAGGGGCCTAGAGCATCCTGGCCCTCCCTGGGCCCCTCCACACACATGCTTGCATGTGGCAGCACTGTCTGCAAGAGCGGGTGGTGCCTCGCATGTGCACACATGGCCGTGTGCTATGTGTGACACTGGTTGGCCTGTGTGGGGTCATGTGTGTGCCCTTGTGCCCAGCCTGCTTCGGGGAGTGCCTGGCAGGGGAAGCATGGCCCTCCCTGCGGTCGGACGTGTCTGGGGCCCTCCCCAGGCTGTGAGCAGCAGCCCATGTGTGTTTGGAGAGTGGCTCCTGGCACCACGTGTCGCACACTGCCACTGCATGTGCTTGCACATGCATGGCCAGCTGCATGCTGTCCAGGCTGAGCATGACGAGTGACGATCGTGCCCCGTCCCCTGTGCTCCCACCTCTCCCACCCTGTGTGTGTGGCAACCTCACAGCACTCACCTAATGCTCCCTCCCTGGCATCTGAAGATGCCTGGGAGGCCTCCTGGGTCTGGGGGACCGGCTCCAGGGGGAGGGTCACACCACTCCCGGTGTCCCCCTGCTGGTCATCAGGGTCGTCCTCTTCCCGGACCGCTGGCCGGTTCTGAACGGGTGTCTCCATCCCCAACCCCCTGAGCACCCATGGAGACAGGGATTCCCACCCCCCAGGATTCTATGCAGCTCCTCATAATAGGGGCAGTAGCGTGATGCTGCTCCAGAGCTGGAGCTGAGCTCACGGGTCCTGGCATAACCCTGCCACAACTCCTTCACCTTGCGCCTCACTTGGTCCAGGGTGCGGCGGCGGTGGCCTCTCTTGGCCAGAGACTCGGCCATGTGGCCATAAATGTCCCCATTGTTGCGGCATGACTGGAGGGCCTGCAAGGACTCCTCCTCAGACCACAGCTCCAACAGTGTCTGGATCTCAACCCCTGACCAGGATGGGGCCGGTGTGTAGTGCCCCTGGGTGGGTCCTGGGAGAGCTCCCTGGAAGGGCCAGTGGGTCCTCGGGGGCCTTGTGGCTCAGATATGGCTGCTGGTGTGGCAGGGAGAACCACACAGTCAGGGTCCTGCCACAGGGTCAGGGTCCTGTGAGGCTGGCTTCCTGCCACAACGCTTGTCCCGGGTTCCTGCAGCTTTAAGACATGGGCTGGAGACAGGAACTATAGAGCTGTGATTAGTGTAGACAGATTATCCACTGGGTTTTTCCTGGAGGCCTCTTTTTTCGAAAGAACTGCCTCCCCCGCATCCACACATGCTTTTTTTCCAAAAGAGCTCTCTTGAAAAAGACGTTCTTCCTCGTAATTTGAGGTTTACCAATTTTGACAGAAGCACCACGTTTTTTCAATTTAATTTCAAAAGAATGCAATTGTTGTGTGGACGCAGGTGAAATTTTTTTGAAAAAGGGCAGGATTTTTTAAAAAAACAATGTAGACTAGACATGCCCTTTTGGAAGGTGGGGAATTCTGCCTGAGTAAGTTTGTGTGTAAGTGGGACAATTGTGTATCTGAATTCATACACATCGGCCTAATTCTCACAGCTACTTTAGAACGGCTAGTTCCACAAACGATTGGAGTTATCCATCTGCAAACTGATTGTGGGTTAGGAACTGAAACACCCAGACCCAGCTCAGAAAGCCACTTGTATCTCCTTCTGAAAGCCTACAGTGAATCAGCTTGAGTGTCAATGGCAGGAGGAAGGGAATGGCACTGCTTCTGTCCATCATCATCTCTCTGCCTCTTCAGAAGAACTCCTCCTCCCCCCCACCAGCTGAGATATCACATGACTATGGCAGCTGTTCAGGGATAGAAGATACCGCACCTGTTTGCAATGTAGTTAAGCCATTATTAGTATTCTAACACAGCTGTAATTTGGGAGGGATGAGGTTGTGATGGCCCAAGTCAGCATAGCTTTATTGCTTTGTATTAAAGTGGTCTGGAACATACATTGCAATAAATACATGAATGTACAGGCATTTTAAAAGGGCACTTGGGCAAACTGTAGCTTGGAGTCCTCTGGTTACTTCCTACTCATTAGATTCCCTCCTTGTAAAAGCCTCCTTAGTAGCTTCTGATTTATGGTGTCTGAGAGCACATATCAGCTAAATTGGGAGAACTGCTTTTAAGGAGCCTGGTGTAAAGAGGCACTGATGACAAAGTGGCTTCAGCCCCAGATTTGACCTGCAGTGCTGTGAAACTGATATTCTCAGGTATGAAACTGCCTCCAGATTGGAAATATCAGTGATCCTCAGTAAACTCACCAGCTGCCAGCCAAATTAAACAAACGCTCCCTACAAATTTCAAATGGGATTTTTGTGCTTAGGTGAATTTTTACTTTGTGTACCAAATCTATGCATGTGTCCCAAAAGGTAGTCAGCTGCTGTAAATGAGTGTGGATCCTTGACTTCAGTAGAACTATGGCAATTTTGACACCAGCTGAGAATCTGCCCCAAGCTGTTTTCTAGATGTAATGTAACACGACTGAGATAGAGTATGCCAATGCCACACTGGGCCAGAGGGGGTTAATGAAAGCATTGTGGGCTCATTCAGCCTTGCCTTGCTGTATGTGCCATAGGTATTAAGCAGAAGAGAGGGCTGAAGCCAGCTCAGGTGGAGGTAGATGGGGAAGGAGAACTGATGTCTGGCTGGCCCTGGTCTTTGTTGATACTTAAAAGTTTAAAGTACAGAATCAGCAGTGCTTTAAATTGAAAGGGTAGCCATGGCACAAGCACAAGGAGAGAGCTCTCCAACTGAGCATTCTAGGTAAATCACCTCCATGAGGGGGTAGCTAACAGCACTGGGAGCCTGGCTCACACTGGCACTTTACAGCACTTGTGTGTGTGTATTCACACTCCTGAGCCAGAAAGTTACAGCACTGTAAGGTGCCAGTGTAGACTTACCCAGAGAGAGAAATCTGGCAGGAGCCACCATGTGGAGTTGATCTGCTGGTAGAGGGATTTGCTACAGTGTATTTCTCAGTCCAGGTGATGAGTTTCATTTTTTTAATTCTTGATGGTCACAAGACCACTCCTGGTGACACAGTGGACATTTAAAAAAAAAGTCTTGCCTGTTACTGGGGCAATGAAAAGCCATGAATTTGTCCAAAGTGGTTTAAATGCTGAACTGTAATTTGCCAGGAGAGCCATCAGCTTCTCCAGCCCCGGGCAAGTTGTGGGAAGGGCACTCCACACTGCCAGAAGGAGCGGGGACAGAGGTAGTCAGCTCTCAGTGCTGCCCAATCGCAGCATGCCTGCCACCCCCTAGCACTGTCTGGAGAGTGCTGCTGGATGCTTCTGCAGGCAGCCCTGAAAACTGCCTGGAGTGCATGGCACCTGCTGGTGCCACTTCTGTTGCTCCAACTGAAGTCATAGCCTCTCCAGACCTCTATCATACAGGCACAAGGGCTGCGTCTAGACTGGCATGATTTTGCGGAAATGCTTTTAACGGAAAAGTTTTTCTGTTAAAAGTATTTGCACAAGAGAGCGTCTACACTGGCATGTGCCTTTGCGCAAAAATGTGCTTTTGCACAAAAGCATCCGTGCCCAGTATAGACACTCTCTTGCGCAAGAAAGCTCAGATGGCCATTTTAGCCATCGGGCTTTCTTGCGCAAGAAATTAACATTCCTGTCTACACTGGCCCTCTTGCGCAAGTATTCTTGTGCAAGAGGGCTTATGCCTGAGCGGGAGCATCAAAGTATTTGCGCAGGAAGCACTGATTTTGTACATTACAAAGTCAGTGTTCTTGCGCAAATTCAAGCGGCCAGTGTAGTCAGGTGGCAAGTTTTTGCGCAAAAGCAGACGCTTTGGCACAAAATCTTGCTAGTCTAGATGCAGCCAAGGTGCATAAGGCCTGGAAGTGTAACCCACACACCTAGGCTATGTCTACACTGGTGGGTTCTTCTGCAAGAACTCTTGTGCAAGAACACGTCTACACTGCCATGTGCTTTTGTGCAAGAGCATCCATGGCAGTGTGGATGCTCTCTTGCGCAAGAAAGCTCTGATGGCCATGAAAGCCCAAGAAACCCCTGCCGTGCATCCACACTGCCCTTTTGCGCAAGAGCTCTTGCTCAATAGGGCTTACACTTGTTAGAAAAGAGCGTAGCTCTTGAGCAAGAATCTCTGTCTTCCAACACAGTACTGTAAATCTTCTTGCGCAAGAGCGGGCGGGCAGTGTGGACGCTCTGCGGGTTCTTGCACAAGAATGGCTGTTCTTGTGCAAGAACCCGCCAGTGTAGACATAGCCCCCATGTGCTTCACTGTCCCATGTAGTAGCACTTAGACCACTTAGAGTGAGAGATAAGAGCAAGGGAGCTCTACAGCCTAAACTGAAAGCTAGCTGGCTTTATAGCTCAGGCTGTAGCAGCTCCAGAGGTCCCACGTTCAAATCTGCTGGTGATGTAGAATAAAGAGGCTTCCATTCACAATTGGGTTTGGACAGGGCTGGAAGTCCCAGAATAAAAGGACTTTTGGGGGGAGTTCAAGGACCTCCTGCTTCTGTTCTTGCTGGAAATATGTTCAAGAACATATTCTTGAGATATTCAGGTGCTTTTGTTAGGCAGCTGTGTCTAGAGTGCTCTAGTGTGCAGGAATGGTGCATGTGATGGGGTCATGACTAGATGGTTGAATAGAAAGTTCCTTGTGATTCACGTGCTCATGGGAAATTGTAGATGCTGCCATTTCCCACACTGAGCTATATCAAGGGACTTTGTTTCTCGAGGGCAAGGGAGAGCAATATGTGAAGGAGCCTTCTGCACAGGAGTAACCCCAATGGCAGTCCAACACCACTAGCCTGATACTGTCTCAGGAAAAGTCACCAGGCTTGGGCTATGTCTAGACTGCAGGCTTCTTTCAGAAGATGCTTTTCTGGAAGAGATCTTCTGAAAAAACTTCTTCCAAAAGAGAGCATCCACACTGCCAAAGCGCATCGAAAAAGCGATCTGCTTTTTCGAAAGATAGCGTCCATTCAGTGTAGACACTATCTCGCATTTAAGCTGTGATTACTATGGACAGAGTGGCCACCAGGGCACCTGTGCTTTTTCCTCTTTCTTCTTCTTTCAGAAGAACTCCCTCTTCCCGTCCACACACGCCTTTTTCCAAAAAAGCTCTTTCAGAAAAAGGCTTCTTCCTCGTAGAAAGAGGATTACCAATGCCGGAAAAACTCCTCTGTTCTTTCGATTTTCTTTCCAAAGAATGTGATTGCAGTGTGGAATAATTGAAGTTTTTCAGAAAATCGGCCGTTGTTCCAAAAAACCTCTGTACTGTAGACATACCCTTAGTATGCATCTCTGCTGCCCTTCACGTCTTAAATCAACAGTGGTGAACTGTGCCTGCTACTCATATCAGCTTCTGGGATTGCAGGGTGGGGTTGCACCTTCATCTGTCTTTACAATTGAGCCTGCTGGTGCGCTGAACTTTCTCTTAACGTTCCAGCAATCTCCTTGCATGGCGGCAGCAGCAGCTTCCGTTTTCTGTTCCTCTGGGTCTCCTTCTCACTGGTTGCAGGGGCTGGGTTGCTCCACTACTAACCTGGCTCTGCTCCTGAGCTGCTGTGTAACTTTGGGCAAGACTTTGCCCCTTGTTTGTCCCTTCTGTAAAGTGGAGATAACAGACTTGATTTGGAAAATTCTTTGAGATCTGTAGATGAAAAGTGCTACATAAATATTAGTACCAACTTCAGTTCCACTAACTCAGCCTCTGGCACTCTTCCCGTATTTATAAATAGGGCCTAACTTCCGAAAATGTGTAATGATTTTCAGAACCTGACTTGCAACACCTCAGGCCTCAGAGAGTGGTTGCTCTGCACTTCGTGAAAACCAGGCCACTTTAAGAGGAATCAGACTGGGTACTCTAAGAATGAGGCACCCACAATAACTAGACATGTGAAGAATTTTGGCCAGGCAGGAAGAAGGTCTAAGCATAGTAGGTTACCTTTTAACCCAGTCTGGATCACTGTTTCCCACTGTGCATCCCCCGCCTCTTACCACATGTGCTCCTAAATGCCATAAGGGTGGCCAGCAATTTTTTCTTGTGAACATTTTTAAAGGAAGACTTTCTTCTCAGTTTGAAATTTATGTCAAAAATCCATTCTCCTCCTACCTTCCCCTGCCCGGGTTTTTGCAACTGAATGTTTGGAGGTTTGGCAACCTCCAAACTTTTGGGTTAAAACTGAAAAATATGTAGATTTTTTTTAAAATACAAAAATCCTGAATTTTCAATGGAAAATTTTTGTAGAGAGACCTCCTCTTGTTTTTTGTTTGTTTGTTTGTTTGTTTTTGACCAGCTAGATCAGTGGTGGGCAATCGGTGGCCCATGGTCTGTATGCAGCCCACTGGGGCTCCGCTTGCAGCCTGCAGACCTCCAACTTCCTGCTCTTCCTCCTTCCCAGCACTTTCAGAGAAACTGTGAATTGCTTGATCTGTGCTCTGTCCCCCCTCTTCCCAGAACTGGAACACCATGAATCACCTGTTTGCAGCATTTTAGCTCTGGGAGGCAGGGAAGAGTGGGAGCAGAGTGCAAATCAGGTGATTTGCGTGCTCCGAAACTGCTGGGAGGGAGGGACAGGAGCAGGTAATTGCAGGGCTCCAGTGTTCCAGTGCACAAGAGGTGAGTGGGGGATGAAGGGAGGTTAGATGGGGGACACAGAGCTGCAGGTAGAGCCCCAGTGGGCCTCAGGCTGCTGCAGCCCACTGGGATGAAGGAGGTCTACTCATGTGGCCCACCCACCTTTCCTCGTTGCCCATCCCTGAACTATACCGGCTCCTCCAGCACTCACTTCAGGCTGGTGCTCTCCTCCATTTCCCACCCAGGTAAGCTATGGGAAAGTGCCTCACATGGCTAGATCTACACGCCTGCCACAAAGAAAGGACACTTCTTCGGCCCTGACAGTGTAACACAACCAGTTTTGCTGTGTCTATTTTTAGACAGCTGATGAACAAACTGGTGTGAAGCACTATGGGAAACAAAGATGCAAATGTGGAAGCCCATTACTGCTTTATGGAGGTCACTCTGATCTAATTATGCCACTGTTCCTCCCAGCCCCAGCTTGACCCTGGCTGATCCTGAAGCGGATTAACATGTCTTGGTCACTTGAGCGTGTGTTGTGTGTCTGCTCTGGCAGGGCAGCGGCTGAAGGTCTGGCCATATCTCAGTGTTGTTTTGACCCTAGCCTTTTTTTTTTTTTTTCTGTGCCAAGTCCTTCGCAGACCTGTTGAATAGGGCTTTCATTTCAGTGACCTCTGGGGTCATCTGTTTTCGGAGCATGAAATATGGCTGCCCAGTGGTCAGAAGCAAAGAGATAAACTTCACTGAGGAGCCTTAACAGGCCAATGAGCCGTGACTAATGATGATTGTGGTTTGTCTTTCTGGAGTAAAATTTATTGGGCGGCTGACCACTTAGTGCACTGCCTGGGGGATTAACCCTTTCAGGTATGACTCAGTGCTTAGATTTGCACTGGCTAGAGAGATCCTCCTTTTAAACATCCTTACCAAGAGGAGGTTGTTTTCATGCTCCTGAACCACTCCTCTCTCCCACCCTGAGCAGGATAGGGATATAGTATAGGCAATTAACCGATAAGCAAAAGCTTATACGTTGATGCTCTAGGCTACATGCATTTCTCTCCCCCCACCCCTCCTCTTGCCACTATATTTTTTAGCAGGTTGGCCAGCAGCCCAGCTCAGTCCTGGCTTGTGATGGGTCTGGGACCTACCCCCACTGCAGCTCTGCATTTAAAGTGTACTAGGAGCCAGGCAGGCAGGCAGCTCAGCTCAGTTCTGGCTTTTGCCAGGTCCAGGAGCTCAGCCCCTCCCCTGGACAGGGGCTACTTGCTCTTCATGCTGCTGCCTCTGATACAGAGCACACTGGCTGCCGGCCCCACCCCTGGTGACTATAGACTAGTTGACTAACTGATAAGAATTCATGAGGTTACTCGACAATTCAATTAACTGACATTTAACATCACTAGAGCAGGACCTCTTACCTTGCCTGGCACTGGCTCCTACCCCAAATTCCTTTTAGCCTCACTCTAGCATAGGGACATTTTAATCTTTCACCCTTTTCCAAAGAGTCTGTCCTGGGCTGGATAGCAGCTTTCCTTACAGCTGTAAACCTGCAGCAGCTTCCTGCCATAAGAGCATGCTACTGCCGTATCCCACAGAGTCTCCTCTGTCACTTCCTATAGTTGGGAAAGAAGGGGAGGCCTTGAACTCTAATTGCTGAGTTGAGTTCAGCTGAAATGCAGCTGGATCGGGGCTCAGCTGCCAGATTGGTGTCCAGGTATAACTGGGGACAGCCCCAGGGTTCAGTTACCAATAGCCAAAGTGCTAAGGACCACTTCTCTTGCCTCATCAGTGGTCCTTAAAGGCACACAATTCAGAGGCTCTTGCACTATAACTTATGCTTGTTTATTTGATAGTATGTCCTTGACTTTCTTCCTTCTATCCATCCCTCTTTGTGGGGCTGGGTGAAGGAATGGAACACTTATTTTATAGCAACACTCATTTGGCGGCTGATGCATAGGCATTTTTCATTTCCCCCCTTGGGTGCTTTGCCCTTCCTCCACACCTCAGCTCCTGCTTACAGCTCTCTGCTCTCCTCATGCCCCTCTTGCTCACCAACTGCAGAAAGCTGTGGCTGGCAGGTGTTGAGCACTGACTAATTTTTTCCACAGGTGCTTGAGCCCCAGAGCACTGCTGGAGTTGGTGACAATGTGCTTGGGAATTATAATTAAATTTGGAGAAAGACAGAACAGAAATGGGACGGGGTGATAAAGCCAATGGGAATGTACTGGTTAAAGAAAGATGTAGAGAAACTGAAGAGGGTCTGGAGAAGAGCAGCAAAAATGATTAAAGGTCCAGAAAACATGAGCTCTGAGGGAAGACTGACTGGGCTTGTTTAATTTAGAAAAGAGAAGACCGAGAGGGGGCATGATAGCAGTTGTCAAGTATCTAAAAGGGTGTCACAAGGAGGAGGGAGAAAAATTGTTCTCATTGACCTCTGAGGATAGAACAAGAAGCAATGGGCTTAAAATGTGGCAAGTGAGGTTTAGGCTGGACATTAGGAAAAACTTCAGGTTGGTTAAACACTAGAATAATTGCCTGGGGAGGTTGTGAAATCTCCTGCACTGGAGATATTCAAGAGCAGGTTAGACAAACACCTGTCAAGGATGATCTAGACGGTGCTTGGTCCTGTCGTGAGGGCAGGGGACTAGAGTTGATGACCTCTCGAGGTCCCTTCCAGTTTTAGTGATTCTATGAAGCTCTTGTATAAGTAGGAGTGAAGAAAAGAGTTGATTGATGGAATAGCTTGTCAATCACCTGGGGAAACAGAGGAGTGATGCCTCTTCAACACAAAGATTTCTGGGTAGAGAAATCTTCTATAAAACTCTCCTGGTTTCCAGCTGTGAGTTAGTTACCAGAGTAGGTGTTGTTTAGAGGAAGTGGTAATATTATAGAAGATGTTGCTTATCTTTAAAATAAATCTAGGGTTTTTTAAAAACTTTCTCTGGGTCATTGGGTCTTGTTGCTGGACTATGACAAAACAATCATTTGCCATTTGGAAATGTCAGCTGAGCTAGAGTTGCTCAAAGCAGTTTGAAATTTTGACAATTTTTTAAGTTGAAATTCAATATTTTAACAAATTGTTGTGGAAACTTTAACTTGCTCTAAACTAGAACCCTCATTTTCTGACCTAGAGGAAAAGGATGACACCCAAAAGATATCCTGCTTATTTCAAAGGAGACTTGTTTGTTTGGGGGAAATCTCTGAAAAAAATATCTTAGTGGCCTTACCAAAAATCACCAGTCTGGGCTTTATGGGATCTCATCACTGGAGATTGTCAGTCCTGAAGAATGCTCCTAAACCTACTTCAGTTACCAAAATCTGCTTTCTGATACATAGATGCAACTCCCATTCAAATCAGCAGGTGAGATCTTGTTTGTGGGTTGGGAGGAAAGGCAGACTTCTTTTCAGGGAAAGCTATACCTGTGTATGTCTGAGGAGAGAAATTTACTCTGGGCTAGCGTGGGGCGGGGTGTTGTGATATCTTTATTGGTAGCCAGAACGCTCAAGCAAGCATTGTTACAGCATCCCTTGGTAATATGAGTCTCCCACTACCCCTGATCCAATACAGACTGGTTCCTACAGTTCCTATGAAAATGCCACACTATCCGTCATTGTTCTGTGCCTCAGTTTCCCCATATAAAAATTGGGGATAATATAGATCTTTGTAAAATTCTTTGAGATATATGGATGAAAAATATAACAAGTGTTATTAAGAAGTGAGTTATTTTGTATCTTTATCTTATCATGTTTTCATTGAAAATTGGACCCCTCACTCTGTTTTACGGATTTCTGGAGAAAAAAAACCCCTCCCCTTTTATAGGTAATCATGCATTCCCAAAAGGCACAGTAACTGCTTGTGTATTAACAGAATCACTATACCTCCCTCAGACCTGGTCTACTCTGCAGAACTAGATTGATACAGGACAGCTTATGTCACCCCATAGTAGTGTCTGCACTAAATTTCACTGTTACTGCTGTGCTATGCCGACTTATGCAGCCTTTGTGAGAGGTATAGAATCAACATCAATATAATGAGGTTGACAAAGTGTCAGCATAGACAGTGTGGTGTTTATGTTGATTGTTACTGGATTTCAGAAGCCCTCCTACAATGCGCTGTGCTGACAATCTATACAAGCATTCCTGGCGAGGACGTGTGTTTCAAAAACAAAGAGCAACATGCAGATGCACACAAGCAAAGTAATTACTGTGCACACATGTAAGTTAGGTCTAACTGTATGGTGTAGACATGCCCTCAGACTCATGGAGAGGCTGGAGAACAGGAACCTTGCTTCCCCCTTGGAATTTTAACTACTGCTTTTTTTTCCCAGAATGGTCAGCAGGGGTTGCCCTTGGAAAGTCTCTTCTCCCATCTCACCAGGAGAGGAGGTAGGTGTAAGGGTCACCATATTTTAGAAAACATATTGGAAAGCAATCAGTATTATAGTCACCTGTATTTCCCTTAAGACAAGTTTTATAACTGCTATAAATCTTTGGGGTTGTGATTTCTTTATAATGCTATCATATCAGATATATTATATATTTTTGTAAACTATCTTTTAAAAAGCAAAGCAAAACTGGTGTTTTGCAGAGGGGAAAAAGTAAATATGGTGCAGATTCAACTAATATGCCACAGGTTTTGGTATTCTGCATAGTGCAGTATTTGGCATTGCAGTATGCAACACAGAGACATTGAATGGGAATATGGGTGACACTGCCTTGTAGCATCAGATTTCAAGGACATGGCACCATAATCTGAATGCTGATTCCAGTTTCCTATTAGCCCTTCATTGTTATGACACTTCAGTTCTTTGGAGCCAGGTTGGACTAGTATTCAAGGCTCTCAGGGTTGATGTTTTCCTGCCTTGTACCTGTAGTGCATAGATGTAACTCTGACTGCTGGAGTTGCTCCTGGTTGATGCTGTGTATGTGAGGCCCAGGGCCCAGGCTCTAGTCCAAGCATCTACACTGCAGTTTTACAGCCCTGAAGCCCAAGCTTCGGTCAGCTGCCACAAGAGAGTCAAGGGTGTTTTTATTGCAATGTAGACATTCCCATTGTGTTCTTAGTGGTGCAGCGCTTGTGTGTAGTAGGATTCCTATCCTTCTGGGCACATGTGAATTGTGTAAGACACTGGAGGACTCCTTGAACCTGAGTGATTTAACTTGCAAAGTGGGTGGGCTACTCAGCCTGAATGAGTGTGTACCTCCCAGTTCTAATCCACACCTCTATCTGTGCAAATTAGTCTGGTTTTAAAGCACCACTATACTTGGTCCCATCCACACAACCCTCTCATCCAAGAGCCTAATCTAATGCTGCAGTGAGGCTAGAGAAGAATCAGACCCTATACAGATCTTGAACAGAGCAGTACCTAATCTGAAATGCTTTTCCAATGAAGAAACATTGATTTCTTCCTTGCCAATCTTTTCTCAAATGTTGTCCAGCCCTTACATGAAAATGACAAAAGGATTCCTTTAATTGTGGTCATTTTCTAGACTCTTTCTGCTTCTGCTTTTTTGTTTTTGTTTTGTTTTGCTTTGTTTAAAAAAAAAAAAGCAAACTCAGAACCTGGAAAACTTTTTCACTTTCATTAAAAGTTTCAATTTTTGATTCTTAGATTTTTGAAAAAATGGATAACTTGGAAAGCAACTTTCCAGCCAAAATATTCAGTTTCATGAAAAGATTACTTCTGATTGAAAAGAATTTTTGACCAAAAACATCAGCCAACTCTTATAATATCAGTATTAAAACTTTCTAGGTTGGTGCTTTTTACAAATTATGTTGATTTTTGTGCAATTCTGGATTGGGAATTTCCTTGAGAATATGAGGGTAAAATATTTACAAACACTGTGATATGCTTAAAATATGGGCTCTTTTGCATTTTGTTGAACTCTTGCAATTGGTCCTATTTTGTAGTAAAACTCTCTTCAGTAAAATAGGTCCATTTGGGATCAAAATTGTTTTTCCCTGTGAAAATGGCATAGTTGGATTTTGCATAGTTTAATTGACAAGTTATCGGGTTTGTAGAACTTCACACAAAGCTGCTTGAAAAACAATGAGGTATTGTGAATTTTTAAACTTTTTTTAACTTGAATTTTCATTAAAATCTAAAGAAAGTTTCCACCACCCTGTAGTTGGCAGGAAACAAGTAACACTTTTCTAACATTTTTAATTATACAAATCACAACAGCTTTCATCAAAAATTGTAAAAGGAGCATGACAAAAATGGAAAAGTTCCATGGGAGGTTGGGGGCAGATAAAGTCCCCACAATCACACAAGATGGCCCTTGCCATTCTCCTGGCTCTTCTCCTCAATAACTATCTGGCCCTTGCATTCTTAGTCCTGCTTGATCTCTTGCAGTAAGAGACCTTGCTGAGAATGTTATCACTAAAGAGTACCCAAGCAGGAGATTCAAAAATACAACTCTCTGCCTTTCTTTTTCCAGGTGGAGGACCACCCACAAAAAGGGCATGTGATATAAATTCCAACCAACCTCAAGCTGACTCCTCTAGGCAGCTAAGTGAAGAGGGGAAAAGGAAGAGATACAGAGGAATTTAAGGGGGCTGGCTGGGTAGACAGAAGGAGCTAGCTGAATAAATACATATACAGAAAGGAGGAGAGGCAGATGAAGAAACTAGAAGGTGGAGAAGGGAGACATGAGGGAGAATGATGTGGGATACATGGAAGAAAGAGGAAACAAGCAGGGACAAGACAGTGAACTCCCAGTTGCCCACTTCAGAGAGAGACCATTATGTCTCCAATCTCCAGCAGCAGTGATTAGCCAAGACATGATCCAGCCTTAGCTGGTCTGATACAGGGTGAGAGGTCACCAGTACTCTGATAAAAGGGTGTATCTAAAACCTCAGGCAGGGTGGGGGTTGGGTTAAAGGAAATACTGTAACAGAGAGAGAATCTCCAAGCCAACAGACTGCATCCCAGCTCCACAGACATGCTATGTACAATACCCTGCAATTAGACAGCTATATGGATCTTAGTCTCTGCACTGCCTTTCTCTGCCAATACATGACCATTTGCTTCTACTTCTCACTGAAATGGATGTTACATGTAAATGAGATGGGGCTGCCCCAGCATTTGTAATGCTCTTTTTTGTGGCATTCTAGCAGCCATGCTCTGTGCTTAACAAGGGGAGTTGTGGTTTGGGCAGCCTCAGTGTTTGAAGTTATGTCAGTACAAAGAGCCTTGAACCTGCTGTCAATTAGCCCTAATGGATGAGAGGATGCTGATTGGGTTGGGAGAGGGCTGGAATTCCCTTGCTGAGCCTTGTAAAAGAGTTTAAAGGAAAAAGAGAGATAGTTAACTAAGATGGGACTGTCATGGAGTAGGGGAAGAACAGTCTCTGTAGATAAAGTTATTAACCCTTGAGTGCTCATTTCCAGGGACCTGAGAATTTCATTAGATAAAAGCGATGACCGACCAACACTTTGAAAATGACAGATTTGGTCCATTCTTTGGTTCAAAGACCTTAATGCTCAAATTCCAATTAATTCAGTTGGATTTGGGGGCACTTACCTCCACTAAGATCTTTTGAAAAGTCCAGGCCACATTTTGTGGGGGTTTGATGAAGTTTGGTTCATTGTTCATGACATCACCATTCTCCCACTACCTCCAACAGCCGTGGAGGAATGGCATTGTCACAAAATCTGCAGCTCAACTTTGTAAATGCATTTGGTACTTCAGAAAAATGGCTCAGAGTTTGTGACGAAAGACAGTGAGTGCTGGTGAAAAGCTCTCCATTTACAACTTTGGAGGCTGACTTTTTAAAGCCACACAGAAGACAGAGCTGGGGAAAGTGACAGTGTATGACAACCCCTGGATTGCTGCTTGCTCATAGGTTTCCTCTCTCTGAAGAGTGGTATCTTCAGGATGAAAGTTTAGTTTCACAGAACAATCAGCCCTTAGCGTCTCCACTTGACAGCAAAGGGGGCATTTGGTATTGACAGTGGTGGCAGATTTTAGTTTAAGGACATCAGTTCATTTGGAAACAGACCAAAAAAATGACTAAGGCTATCAAGGGGCCTTAGTAAAGTAATAACTTTCATTCTTTAATAGATTTGGAGCTGAAACAGTGTGACCCAGAGATTAAAAACACCATGGCCCATGACTTGATCCCTGAACTGTTGGGTTCTCTACAGTCTTAACTACTAGGTGCTTATCTGAACCCAAACCACAAAATGCACTCATGCCTGCCTGGCTGCTGGGGAGGAACACCAAGTAGTCTGCAGAAGCTGTTAAGATGATCGGAGGAAGGAATGACTGTGGTTGTGGATTTTGTTTGGACAACACGGTATGTTGGCATTTGCAACAGGGAGGAAGAGCTCCCAAATAGTCCTGTACCAGCAGGCAGAGCAGGCCCTCTACAGTCACAGCAGCACCTCAGTGCAGTGTAACTAATGGGGAGGGGGGTGTCACACACTATTTGAAGAACAGTGGAACTGCAGGCAGACTGCTCATAGGATCCTCATCCTTAGCACAGCTCTGCAGGGGCTCCCTGGCTGGGTAGTGGCTCTGGCAGTGCGGAGGGCTGGGGCTGAGGTAGCACTGCCACTTGTCTGAGTTTTTTCTAGTATGGTCCTTTCTTGGAGGTAGCTGTCCTGCACACTCTGGCAGTACACACTGCCAACTGGTCCAGGATTATCCCGAGCCCATCAAACTGACGTGCTGGGGGGTATTTTGTACCTCAGAGCTGGGGTAACCCTGAGCTGGGTCCCCATGTCTCTGCATATCCATTGACTGGATGGAGAGAGTAGGCAACCACTGCTAGGCTGACTGGAGCCCTGAGGCTACACTCAGGGACGGATTAAGCCATGGGCTAGCCGGGCAGCTGCCCAGGATGCCAACCTATGGGGGGCGCCTGATGGCAGCTGTAAGGGGCGCGCAGAGCCCCTTATAGCTGCCATCAGGCACCGCACGCCCGGCTCCCGGATCGCAGGTTGCAGCAGCTCCCAGCGGCCACCCTGCAGCGGCTGCCCGGGGCAGGGGCCGTGTTAACCCCACAGCGCCGGCCAGCAGCGCCCTTTCCCCCGTGACCACAGGGGCCTGCACAGCCAGGCTCGGCCCGCCCCAGGCAGCCCCGGGCTGCGCGCCAGCAGTGGTAGCCGGGCTGAGCCAGGCCAGGCACGTGCGTCCTGCCGCCGCCAGCTCTGCGCGCCCTCCCTCGCGCGCTGGCGCGGGGGCGGGGCCGCGCATGCTCCCTCCACCAACCCAGGGCGCAATTAAACTGTCTGCCCGGGGCGCTGGAATGGCTCGGTCCAGCCCTGGCTACGCTACCTGCCACAGGGTGAGCTCCTGCTGCTCCTTGCCTAGGGGCAGAACCCCTGCATCTTAACTACTGTTTACAGGATGCCCATATGGACATGCTGCTCAGACAGGTTGTGTACAGGGATAGAGCCTTAGTAAATAGTATGAAAATCCCCAATTGGTAACACTTTCCATTAGGATGCAGATTAGGCTGGGCGAAATTGCTAATGAAGCGGGGATTTAAATATCCTGTGTTTCATTAGCATGAAAATGGCCGCCGCTTTTTTCTGGCACGGAGCTTTGCCTTGTAAAACGAGGTATACAGGATCTATCGGAAAGGCTTTCTTTAGCAATAGATCAGCCTCTAGACTGCTGCTTTTCTCCAACAAAGCTCCGTTCCGGAAAAAAGCGGCGGCTATTTTTCTGCTAATGAAGTGCGGGATATTTAAATCCCCACTTCCTTAGCAATTTCGCCCAGCCTAATCTGCATCCCTCTGCTGGCAGAGTGGTGCAGTCTACACATACCGTAGGTGTCTCTGTAACACCACAGCGTAACTGTACTAAAGCTGCTGTTCGCTTTGTGTTAGGCTTCCAGAGGTTTCTCGGAACAGGATTGCATCAAATGAGTCAGGCATTAGTCCTGTGTTTAAATGCCCGTAGGAGCACATACATGTTACATAGAGTACTAAGTGCGCACTGTGTAACGGTCATTTTTGTAGCTATAGAACTGAGCTAAGAACCCATTGAATTGTAACCATTTTCATTGCATTTGCACTTTCTGATTGTTGCACTCATGACTGACCTTTACTGTGTATTCAGTAGGCCTGATCCTGCTGCCATTAAAGTCAAAAGCACATTGTGCATTGACTAGGAACCAGACTAGGTCCAATGTTAGCTGTGAAAGGCATCTAGTAAATGATGAAGCCTAAATTAACTTGCCACAATTTGTTCTACACCTCCAGTATCTACCTATCACTCATGAGAGTGTTGTGAGGTATAACTAATGATTGGTACTTTGAGATCTTCACACAAAAAGCTGTGCATGTGCAAAGGATTATGATTAGATTATTAAAGTGAAACACTGTAATTAACTTTATAATTTAAATTTAGCACCAATCATGCTCAGGGATCAGGAAGATAAAATCAATGCAAGGGTTAAGATCTAAGGGCTTAGTCAGGGGGTATGCATACTTCCATTGGTATGCAGAGGTCTTCCAGCGGGTACATCAACTCATCTAGAAATTTGCCTAGTTTTATAACAGGTTACATAAAAATTACTATGCACTCTAAGTACAATATTTATATTGCAACTGATTTATTTTATAATCATCTGGTAAAAGTGCAAGTCGGCCACTACTCAGTAATAGTGTGAGGTGGCACCTTTGCATTTTTATGTCTGATTTTGTATGGAAGTCATTTTTAAGTGAGGTGAAACTTAGGGATTCACAGGGCAAATCAGACTCCTGAAAGGGGTACAGTCCTCTGAGAGCAACTGGACAAGAGCCCTAGAGCTCAAGTGAGGATGAACTGCCAGTGTTAGAAGCAGAGAGTTAGGGTTAAGGAGCAGGACTGAGGGCCTAATTTTGATGATTTTCATGCCAGCAGTCAGACTGTGTACACAGACATAATTAATTTCCATAGGGAGGACCTCATTTCCCTTCCCCCATCTCTCTGATCAGAGAGAGTTAGTGAAGGGATGTGAAGAATCCATCGCAGGCTGTTGAACAGTGATGGCAGAACTTACAGTACACAGACTCTTGGTCTTAAAGTAAGCATGCTCTGTGCCGTTGTTAGCATGTTTATGCGGTCAGCCATGTCTCCAGCCATGTATAATTTAGGAATGGGGATGTTTAAGCAGGAAGGTATAAATACTTCTAAGCTGCTGGGATTGTTCTGCTGAACATCTATGTGATGATGTGTAGCGTGTGGTGATGTGTAGACTGCTGTGTAGTGGCTAGAGCATGAAAAGGAGAGCCAAGATTCCTAGCTTCTAGTTCACTTTCTGCTTCCTGTGGGTTGGGTAAGTCATGGCCACTTGGCCGCAATTTCTCCTTTCGTGAAATGGGCATAATATCTGGTACAGAGTGAGATTGTAGAAGATGAGTTTTTGTTCATAAAGCAGTTTGACATCCTCAGATTAAAGGATTTACAGCCGTTTGAAATAGGGCTGTAGTAACCACATCTTGGTTGTATATAGCACTTTTTTATTTGTAGATCTCAACATGCTTTGCGAAGGAGGTTAGTATCATCCCCATTTTACAGATAGGCAAACTGAGGTGCAGAGATCACCCAATAGCAGAGCTAGGATAGAACCCAAGTCTTCTTAATACTAGTTCAGTACATTAGTCACTAGACCACACTACTCTAGGGAGACATTAAGGGCTGTCTACATTAAGGGCTGTCTACACTAAGAAATTATTTTGAAATTATAACTCCCAAAATAATTATTTTGAAATAGTGTGTCCACACTACAGGGAAGCCTTCAAATTAGTCTGAGGTAGGCTCCCTTAATGTTGACACACTACCTCGACTTAGAGCCTCAGGAAGCATGGGGGAGTAATTACTTTGAATGATTGTGGGAAGTAGTTATTTCGAAATAGCAGCAGTGGAGCATCTACTGTTATTTTGAAATAAGCGTTATTCCTCATAGAAAGCAGGAGTTATTATTTCAAAATTACCAGCCCCTTATTTTGAAATAACAGGCTGGGTAGTGTGAATGCTCCCCTTGTTATTCCAAAATTAGTTATTTTTAAATAACTCCCTAGTATAAACGAGGGCTATTTGTGATGCTCAAACCAGCTGAGATTTAAATTAAAAAAAATCTAACCAACATGATATGAAATATTTGGTGGGGAGATATCAAAACTATTTTGTATTAAAAATGAGGCCAAGAAATGCTCACATATTAATCTACCACCTGATTTTAGCCCGAACTGGATGGAGCCCCTACTGGAAACAAGGGCTAGATTCGATCACATGCTGAGTATAATCACAGTTCAGGGCAACTACACCTGTATTTTTCCTCAGTGGTTTCTGGGGCAAATCCTCTCTCGAGTTTTTGGCTCCCTAGCCAATGTCTTTTGTGGATGGAGATCTACATTTCATTCCCTTCTGACTGGTTCTTTCAAGGCTGCCCAGTTCCATCTTCACTGTACTCCTAGCAGAGACAGGCTGCCCATGCCTGCTTGCTTACTTTCTTTTTAGACATGGAGAGACATGTAAATGCTCCAGTTATAAGCTGTTCATGTAGCACTTCTTATTCAAGCCTATTTTATTATTACAGTAAAGCACTGCAGAGAAAACGAAAAGCCTGTCTGCATACTAATCAGCTTACCTGACTGAAGCTATTCTGGGAGATTTTTTTCCCAACATGACACAATATCATTTTCTTAAAATACCCTGTTAAAATCTCCAGGATTACTTTCTATAGTCACTGGGAAATTTATGTGGGAGATGCTGGGCCAATCCAGGAGAGTTGGCCACCTAAGAACCAGGGATGTGATAAATTAACTGGTTAACTGGTAAGCATCACCCTTAATGGTGGGCAGGAGGCTACTCCTGCAGTGGGGGAGCTGTTCCAGCCCAACCGTGGAGTGTCCCCCTGCCCATCTACTCTTTAATTGGTTAACCCCGCGTTTCTCAAACTGTGGGTCCCGACCCTCCGGGGGGTGGGGTCGCAAGCAACTTAGAGGGGGATCATGAGCAACTTAGAGGGGGATCGCGGTATCACAAAGTTTGAGAACCCCTGGGTTAACCAGTTAAAATCACATTTAACCAGTTAGCCAATTAAACAGGATTTTACATCCCTACCTAAAACTCCCCAGCCCTAATATGGGGTCTAGCAGGAGTAGTCCATTAACACCCAGCCACAGGTTTTCCTTTGTGCTTGCACACAGTTTTGGCTCAGAATAGTTCCCAGTAGTCCCAGTCCTTTGAACTGGCCCTAAGGATGGTGCCCTCCATGGACTAGCAGTCCTGTCCATTTTCTGGATGAGGAAGAAGGCCCTGAGCCAACTTAAAACCAGGCTGTTTATCCTAATGCTCCTACATTTCTCTGCTTCTTGGCTTCAGCCAGAACTTGATGGAACCTTATTGGTAACAAGAGACCAGAGATGTAGCCACTTGTTACTATTAGGTTTATCTTAGCAAGAGCTGCTGCGAGGTAGGTAGCTGGCAAGAAACCAATTTTGGCAGCCCAGTGAGCTCCTGCAGCCCTGCTCCCTAGCCCCATTATTGTATGGCCCCTCCCTAGTGTAGTGTCTGTGCACTTTACAGCCTCTGGTGTAGCTGTACTCACCACACTTTTGTGAAACAGGGCTATTTCCCCCCTCTTATACACTGGGCACTTAGACACAGGAGTTTTCCCCCTCCCCCAAAAAGGTATTTAGAAGTCTATGGATACAGGTAGGATTTTCAAGAATAACCATGTGGGTTAGGCACTTATGACTGTACCAGCGCAAGG
The DNA here is from genome assembly GCA_032595735.1 of Pelochelys cantorii. NCBI lineage: Eukaryota > Metazoa > Chordata > Testudines > Trionychidae > Pelochelys > Pelochelys cantorii. The sequence goes on along the minus strand of CM064342.1, from coordinate 10,400,163 downwards.
ACTGAAGCTGAGTCTCCCACTAGCTCACTAACCACTGAGCCATCCTTCCTCCCTGCCTCTTAAAGGGCTGCTCCCAGTTAGTCACTATTTTAAGGTCCCTGAGAGCCCACGGTGCTCTTGTAAATTGGCAGGGCCGAGCTGCTCTCTGGCCAGCCCCCACCATGTCCCTCACCATGCCTATGGCAAGGTGACAAGGCTCTGTTGCGGGAGGAGCCATCATCACCTTTGGCCTTGTGACAGCAGTGCCCAGGGGCCAGAGCCAAGGTGGAGCAAATCAGACCTGTGATGGAAATGGAGCCCCATTGTGAGGACATGGGTCTACATTTGCTCCGATTTTATACAGACTAACTTGCACTTCCTTGCGCTTTCCTACTCTGTAATCAAATAATCCCAGGCTGTGATAAGACCAGCTGCTATAAAGAAGAATCAGGTCTGGTCAGCACTTGGACTGGACGCCATCAAGGAAAGCCCAGGGTGCTGTGTGGGAAATGGTATTAATGAGTCAGCAGGTGGCGCTCTTCTCTCTGGGTGGGGCTGGAACTGATGGCTTAGCTCATTTTTTTTAAATGGAGTTTTCTTGACTTGATATTACACAGCAGTCCTTACCATTGCATATCTGCTGCTAAATTAACCTTGATGTCTCAGCCAGATTCCGGTCAGTTATTATATTTTTGTCTGCTAAAATTCCCCCAGTGACTTCAATTGGATAGTGAATTCTTCACTTCCTGCCAAAGCTCTGGGCAGCATTTCTGTGCTGTGTCTATCAAGCTGATACATTCCACCCCAGAGGTGGGTTGCATTTCATTGGCCTCAGAAGTGATAACTGATTTGCAATGAAATTTTTATTTAAGCAAAATCTGAGATAGATACTGAGCTATTAGACTCCTTATTAAACTGTCTCAGAGTGGTGGCCATGTTAGTCTGCAATTTTAAAAACGAGTGGTCCTGTGGCACCTTCTTAGAGACTAACAAAAATATATTAATATAGTAGGATGAGCTTTCATGGGCAAAACCCAAGCTCATCTCATCTGAAGAAATGTGTTTTGCTCACAAAAGCTGTATTTGTTAGTCTCTAAGTTGCCACGGGACTGCTTGTTCTTATTAAACAGATTAGCTTGGCCTTTCCAGATGCCTTCAGCAAAGGAAGTCTCTTCATTTACAAGAGCTGTGTCTAGAGAAACAATCCCAGGCAGTTCCAGATAAGAAAAATAGTAGGTATGTCTTATATATTTCTGTTCCTTCAGTGTTCATAAATCTATTGGTTTAAAACTGTCAACAGGAGAGAGAAAATATGAGCTAGAGACATGGTTATCACAAGTAAAGGAATTTCCTCAAATGTGAGAGCAGGACAGTAAGTAACAGTGGGGAGAGGAGGAGAAGGAGGGGAGAGTGGTAGGGGAAATCCCCATATGAAGTGTTGTAAATCTACGTGAACCTGATGCAAAGACCACTGAAGTCTTTCCAGTGACTTCAAGAGGACATAAGTCAGGTCCAATGTAAGGTAGAGTTGGTCAGGAAATTATATTTTTTCCCTGAAAATACTTAATGAAAACAACACTTCAGAATTTTTCAGGTTTTTGGGGGGAAAATTTTGAGCCACCCTAATCAAAAAAGGTGCCACTTGCAACAATCACATTTTCAGTTTAGATTTTATTTCAATGAAAGCCTGCAACACTCTTGATAATTTTGTTAAAAAAAACAAAAAAAACCCCAGTTTTTTAACCCTTTTTTCCCCATCAAAAAAGGTTTCCGCAAAACTGTGGATCAGCTCCACTATGAAGCTACAGAATCGAGGCAATGCTAGTATGGCAAGACTTCTCCATGTGAATAATAGTCAGAATGAGACTTTTCAGTGGGGGGTGAGGAAAGGGAGAGCTGACAGACTCATCAGGACCCTGGGAAAGGGGAACCAACTCCATGCTCCCAGAAGGTGTGGGGCCTTGGGTAGAAGGGGTGCAGCTCGGGCAACCAGCCCTCAGTGATGCCAGGACCATGATGTGCTCCCTGAAATCCTCAACACCATCCGGAGTGCTTGGGGTTGCCAGATGGTTTAACCAAAAATACCGAACATTCCCTCCTCCCCCACCCTGCCAAAAAAAAACCCTCCAAAAAACACAAGGGAAAAAATTCTGTTGAGAGAAAAAATGGGGGAGACCAAAATTGTTGGGCAAAAAAAAGAGGACCCTGAGAGTTCTTAAGCAAAAAAAAAAAAATTTAAAACAGCGTGGACCCTTTAAGAAATGCTTTTGAGGCTTTTTAGCCCTAACAGGTTGCCGGCGGCCATCCGCCATCTTGTCTCCATGCTCCAGGCTGTACAGCTCCCCTGCGGAACCTGGTAAGCACCCGGTATTTTTGCCTCCTGGCCAGGAAAAAAATCAGAAAATAACAGACATTCTAGGTGTCCAGTATTTTCTGAATTTTTTTACTGGACAGGAGGCGAAAAAACCAACCTGTCTGGGTCAATACTGGACACCTGGCAACTCTAGGAGTGCACCACCTAGGGCTCTGGAGTGTACTGCACAGGGCACTAGTGGCAATTTAAAGGGCCTAGAACTCTGGGTGTTCCACAGTGGCAGCGACAGTGGCCGGGATGCCCAGGTCCTTTTGAATTGCTGGCACCAGGGCATTTGCCTCCGTTGCCCCGTGCGCGCCATTGGCAGGCCTAACCACAGGTTCCTAGTAATAGGCAAAATGTAATTTGGCTGCCTCAGAGGCAGACCAGAAACTAGACTGACTCAGCCATAGTCTGGTTCCTAATCTGTTTTCTCCCTGGCTCTAGGGAAGAAGTAATCTTTCCCAGCCCTGCACCACGTGCAGATGTCTTCTCATTATGGGGTGACTGAGCTGTGCTTCTGGCCAAAGTTTTGCCCACATCCAAAGCCTGTTTGGCCACTCCCAACTGCACAGGTGTGGAAACAGCAGCAGTCCTACTTGGTCCTCCACCCCAGTATGGTACTGCACAAGGGCACAGCAAGGATCACTGTATGGGCCTAGGCACTCTAACCTACGGCACCTTTGAAATCAGATCCAGGGTTCTCAAAATTGAGCACTCAAAACCAATGAGCATCTCTGAAAATGCTTGTCCAGTGCCTTTGTTGCCAGTTCAAGGAGCCAAGACAAGCTCTATATGGGCCAGGGAGGCTCAGCTGTCATTCTGTCAGGGCTGATCTGCCTCTGTTCCGGGGATAAACAGATAACTTCAGTTCCCAGGGCTGTCGGGCCCGTCCTAAATTCACTGAACATGTTCAAACAAACATTTTTACAATAGATAAAGCAGAACCAGTTCGATGGGTCAAATTCCTTCCTGGCATAAATCAGTGGAATTGGAAGTGGGATTAATGTGGTGCTCTATTTAAAAATTATTCTCCAATGAGCCCCAATCCTCTTCTTCCCTGTTCACCAATTGTGCCTGAAGCTGTCACTCTACATAGCACAGCATTCCCACTGCTGCCCTGCTCCTCCCCTCCATTCCCATGTGCAGCCTGACCTGCATGGCTGTGTTTTGTGGGTAAGAAGTCACTTGCTAATATAAGAATGTTTACATTCAAATATAAGTGCTATTACACCAGCCTATATAATAGTCCTCTCTGTATATGTTTTCAAGTACTTAGAGCTGGGGTTTTTTTGAAAGCCATTATGCTCATGTGATTTTCCTCAAAGCCTTTTGGAAAGATTTTGTTTTGACAGGAGGGCATTAAGGGGGTGAAACTGATAGCATAAGTACCACTTACAGACTTTGATCAACTTGAGTCATAATTCTCCTGGAGAAAGTCTTGTATATATTAGTGGAGGAAATTAATTTTATTGCCACTGAGGCTTTTTGCTGGTAAAGTGCTGGGTCTTTTCCCCCCTTTGCAAGCTCTTGTGTGCAGAGCTGAAGCACAGCCAAACTGCCCCCCTATTCCAATTCAAACCCAGCCTCTCCACTCTGAAAGCAGTGTCTGCAAATAGCTTGGTGCAACTCCAAGCTGGATTTCAGACTCAGGAAGTTTGCAAGCAGCTTTTTTTAGGAACTAGAAATGAGCGCAGGAAAAATATAAATAGTTTGAGGATTCTCCTTAAGTTCCTGAAGATAAGTAGGTAACGTGAGCCAGGAGATAACCAAAAAGCTTCAGGCAGGGTGCTTGATTCCCAGGCTAATGACTTGCAAAAAGCTATGTAAGAATGGGCTAAGTATTGCATCATCAATCATATTTCAACACCAGGGCATAGAGTATATGATAAATTCTGTCTCCCTCCCACCCAAGACACTAAGGAGGGAGAAACAAACTTCAATTGTGCCATAGACTTTGGGTGAATAGATCTTTTCTCTCAACATGCCATAAATCATGTAGTTCATGCACTGTACACTCTCTGCTTGTCTGGCACACAGAAAATAGCTGGCATTTGTTTGCCAAATGTTGCATTTGGCATAGAAGTGTATGGCTCTGCTTAAAAACTGGCATAAGTGGCTGTAATTTCACAGACTATGGAGGACTTTGCTTATGCCAAATTTTGAATCAGGATGCAAATTAGAAAAGAAGAAAACTGCTTTCCATTTTTTATTAGGTGCTAAATACAATCTACGGGCTATGCTATCAAAGTGGATATTGAAAGTGACAGCCCAGCCAATGGAAGCCAATGTAAAAACACTGCAACATCAGACCTTTCGTAACTGAATATCAGAGCTAATGAAAAAGCAAAACAAACTTCGAGATCTTCTTTAAACATTTTGGACAGGACAGGACACCATTTCCTAGCATCTTCAGAGAACTGATAACCATCGGTGACTGTCACATACAGTGCAGCACCAGTTCACCAGCAGGGAGGGAACTAGTGCACCACAACTGTACACTACCTAATCCCCTTCAGTGAAAAGTCCAGGGCTTCACCCACTGCTCTGTTCTTTCTCCTCCCTCCCCCAACTCGTTAATTGTTCTGGACTCAAGGCTGCGTCTAGACAGCGGGGCTAATTTTGGGATATCAGAAGTATCCCGGAATAGCAATTCCACATCTTTAAACATGCTTGTTGTTTCGCAATATCTTTAGAAATAACGGATGCGCTATTTCGGCATCCCTGTAACCCTCATTCCACATGGGTTAAGGGACTTGTCAGAATAATGCTTAATTTCAAAATTAGGCACTGTGTAGATAGCACCAAATTTCAAAATAAGTTACTTCGAGTTAAGGGTGCTGTGTAGACACACCCTCATTCTGAGAAAAAGGCCAATCTGGATTTAAACCAGCTGTTCACAGGTAGCCCCAGGATGCTCACTATAGCACATGCTGCAAGGAATTACTTGGTGTCTTTACATAAAGGAAAGAAGTTGCCTGTGATGGTAAAATGAAAACACTGGAACAAGAAGACAAAAAATGGTTCGTTGGTTATAGTTGAATTTGCAGCACAAGAAGTCTGGTATTTAGATGTGTTGCATGATTTCCAGAAACATGGCTAGACTTGAGTTAATCAGCATCCTAACTGGACTTCTGAATCTGACACTGACACTTGTGGCAGGGCTGGAACAATCAGGGGCTCTGTACTTAATATTTATGGTAAGAATATTGGGTGCTAGTTCCACTGTGAATACAAATACACACAGGCTTCACAAACAGCAGCAATATGCTAATATCATCCTCATTTCTAAAGCTCCCACTCAAATCAGAATTTGCAGTTTCTGTCTAAGTAGCCAACAACTCAGGCAGAGTGAACTTGTCGGGGAGATATTAAACTTAGGAAGATGGCTTTGACAGTACTGTATGCTTAGGCATGGCACTACATTATAGGTTATGGTTTTGAAAAGACCCCCTTTCTTCATACCATTCTACTTGCCAGGCCAAAATCCAGATAATATGAAATAAGAAAATGTCTGAGCATAGCTAGTAGAGCTGGTTAGAAAACTTCAGCTGAAACAGCATTTTCGGATAGAAAAACTATTTCAGTGAAAGTTTTCTTAATAAAATTATCTATAAACTTAGGTGACAATATTGGAGAAACATTTTTTTAAATGTTAAAATGTCCCACTTTGTTATTGAAATGAAAACTGATGATGGATTTTTGTCTCTGAAATATTTATATTGAATGTAACTCGGGGGCTCTGCTCCCTGCTTGCTCCCCTTGCCAAACCCCTGTCTTTGGGGGTGTCTAGACTACAGAGATTTTTTGAAAAAAGTGGCCTTTTTTCGAAAAATCTTTACCTGCATCTAGACTGCTGCCACGTTCCTTCGAAAATAAATTGGAAGAACGTGGCAGTTCTTTCAACTGCGGAAAACCTCGTTTTACGAGGAATAACGCCTTTTTTCCAAAGTGCTCTTTCAAAAAATGGTGCTGTGTAATACAAACTGTGCTTTTTTAAAAGAGAGCATCCAGACTGCCTGGATGCTCTCTTTTGAAAAAGCGGCTTGCTTTTTCGAAAGTACTGGTTGTCATCTAGTCGCTCTTTTTTGAAAGAGGCTTGCAGTCTAGACATACCCTGGGAGTAGGCAGGCCCAGCTCTCCCTCCAGTAGCCCCAGCCTCTGGCCTCCGCTGCTAGCCACCCGGAAGGGGAGCCCAGGCCTCTGTGCCTCCTCTCCCGCAGCCAGCTCGGGCCTCTGGGGCCCCCCCACACACCTGCTCCACAGCCAGCCTGGGCCTCTCGATGACACCCTCCTCCCCCCCCCCCCGCAAACACCCTTCCTCACAACCAGCTTGGGCCTTTCAACCCACCTCTGGGTAGGGTTGCCAGATACTTAAAAAAAAAAAAATACTGAACATAGCGGTGGGGTTTTTTACTGGACAGAGGCGCCAAAAACTGGAAAACCGGACTGTCCGGACGAAAACCAGACACCTGGCAACTCTACTTCCAGCCAGTGGATAAGGGCTTGGTGGTACAGGCCGTGTTGTCTCAGCCCCCTCTGGCTGGCGGAGAAGGGCCGGGGTGGTGCAGGCCGCGTTCTGAGCTAATGGGATTAGCAGCAGGGAGGTGGGAGGGAGGAGGCCGGGTGGCTGAGTTTGGGGGGGGCTTCAGGACACAGAGTGACATGATGATGTCACTCTGTCCCACAGGAAGTTTTTTTTTTAATATATAAAGAGATAAGGGTCAAGGTCAAAACAAAATATTTTGAAATCATCAAATGTTTTCACTTTTTTATTCCCTTGAGTGAAAATTTTCAAAAATTTGGGATTTTTTGAAAATCCCCTCTTCCCCCCTCCCCCCGCAAAAAAAAAACCTTATTTTTTTTCCCCCCTCAGGACAGAAAATCTATTTTCTGGTCTGCTCTGCCATGTAAGTCTCTATCCCATTGTTGCCCATCCCCATCATGTTAATTTGTCCTCCTTTTGTTGATAGGCTTTTTGAGCAAAAACAGCAAGGAGTTCTGTGGCACCTTGAAGACTAACAAAGTTATTAGGGCACAAGATTTTGTGGGGTGCAGCTCACTTTGTCACATGCATGCAGTAAAAGCTTCAATTACAGGAATTTATACAAATATACAAAAATGGGATGTTACATGAGCGCTAATGAGGCTAATTCAATCAGGGTAGATATGTGGACAGAGTTGGCGTTGGAGTTTGTTTCAGGGATTAGTTCCTGGGTTAGTGACACTATCACAGGACTTAAGCACATCAGCCATACCATCAAGAGCTTGTTTACTTGCACATCTGTGAATGTGGTATGTGCCAGCAATGGCCCTCTGCCATGTACATGAGACAAACTAGACATCGCTACACAAAAGAATAAATGGACACAAATCAGACATCAAAAACACTAACATAAAAAACCAGCAGGAGAGCACTTCAGTCTCTCTGGACACATAGTTACAGACCTGAAAGTTACCATACCTGAGCAAAAAAACCTTTGAAAACAGACTGCAGCATGAAACTGCTGAGCTGGAATTCATATACAAATTTGACACCCTCAGAATGGATCTGAATAGGGACTGAGAATGGTTAGCTCATTACAAAAAACAATTTTCCCCTTTAGGTATTGTCATCTTATCACTGTTGGAAACAGGCCACATCTACCTTGATTGAATTAGCCTAATTAGCACTGATGTAACACTCCTGTCTCTGTATGCATCTGATGAAGTGAGCTACAGCCCATGAAAGCTTATGCCCTAATAAATTTGTTAGTCTTTAAGGCGCCACTGGACTCTGTCTGGTGTTTTATCACTTTTGAGTGTCTTTTTTAGCTTAGAATTTGTTATTCTCTGAATGGTCAGGTATAGGAAAAAACTTTCCTCTTCCGACTTCAAACCTGAGCCTGACTTCTCTCCAAAAAGAGAGGATGCTAAATGTTCAACTGGAATCCAGCAAATGTGAAATGTTTATCCTAAAGATTACTAGTTATCTTATACTTTCAGCCTCTCTCCAGGCTGACTAACTATTGGACTTAATGAAAAGGAGCAATTCCCAGAGCCATCTACCCGTGACATATAGGGGGTGAATCACTGGTGCTGTCATTATGCTCTTCTCCTTCCCTGCTAATCATTCCTCTAAAATTCAGAGATTTTTTTTTAAGTGGTGAAAATATATTTGTACTAAAAACAAACAAATAAAAAACCCAGCACAGGTCTTGATCTTTCATCTTATCACCCTGGCATACAGTCACTCAATACAATCTTCTTCAGATGCACCCTAAAGATTTTGTACCCTTCCCACAGAAGAGGGCATGGGTATTAGTGCCTTCTGCAATGCAGATATTATTGGCCTCTCTGAGGTCACATAAATTGAGCAATAACAGCAGTTTACCTCACTGGTCAATGTAAAACAATTCCCTTCTCTTCTTCAAATATCTGTTGTCTATACGGCTATCATTTAACCTTGCATCTTTAAATCAGACACTTCGGAGTTAATTCCCGTGGATAAGAGTTGGTGGGAAAACGGCTTTCCTGTTCCATTAGAATGTTTAAGATTTTTGAAAAATCTTCTGATCCAAACTGGAACCAAAAAGTCAATCTTGAACTCTTTCCAACTGAAGATCTAGGTTTTTTTATTTTTATTTATTTTTTAATCTGATCGTTTGAAACATCTTGTTTCAATAACTTCAAAAATAAACCTTTAATTTTGTTGACGTTTTTGTACCTTTAATTAACTTGCATTTCTAAATGAAAAGTGTGAACTTTTTTTCCAAATGGGAAACTTGACATAACTAATCCTTTCATCATGACCAAAAGTGTGCGGGAATCAGCATTTTCTAACCAAACAAAATTTCTCTCATTTCCTGACCCTCTCTATTCCATAGGAGTAAACATGAGGCAAAAAAAAAAAAGAAGGGGTGACTTGTTTCTAACTCGTACCTCTCAATGTCACTGGATGGCACTGCAGCACTTTTTTTATTGATTTTAGGGGAATGTGACTTTTGCCAAGGCTTATGGTTATATTTGTGGCATAAAAGTTCTATGCTAAGCTATAGTGATTTAGAGTTTAGTTATTTCTCTGTCTCATTTAAAAAGCTTTAAAACTTATGCATAACTGTATAAGGGACTTTTCTGCCCTAGTTAAAGGAGAAAACTCACCGTTAATAGAAAAGAGGACTTGATCCTCTGGATCATCCCCTAGGTACCTTGTTCACTGATGAAAGGAAGCAGTCAGGTTTTGGGAACTAGAAGATTCTAAAACTGCAAAGTGAAGGATCTTGAAGAACTGGCAAAGTGGAAATTATAGATAGGCTGAGATTGTAACACAGTGATGGGTAACCTGCAGTCCAAGGGCCACATGCGGCCCACCAGGGTTCTATGTGCAGCCTGCAAGAGATCACTGCTCATTAGGGTTGCCAGATGGTTTAACCAAAAATACTGAACACGTACACACACACACACACACCAAAAAAACTAGCAGGGAAAAAATTCTGTTGAGGGGAAAAAAAGGAGGAGACCAAAGCTGTTGAGCAAAAAAAGGACCCCAAGAGTTATTAAGCAAAAAGAAAACCCGACAAACTCCGCGCCCCCCCCCCCAGCATGGCCCCTTTAAGAAATGCTTTTGAGGCTGTTTGGCCCTAACAGGCTGCTGGCAGCGGTCCGCCATCTTGTCTTTCTGCTCCAGGCCAGATAGCTCCCCTTGGGAACCAGGTAAGCACTTGGGATTTTCACATCCTCGCTGGGAAAAAATCAGAAAATACCAGACATTTTAGGTGTCTGGTATTTTCTGAATTTTTTTACTGGACATGAGGTGAAAATACTGGAATGTCCGGGTCAGTACCGGACATCTGGCGACCCTATTGCTCATGCACTGAGTTGACAGATTCTACTGGTTTCTGTCTGTGTGTGTGTGGTTTTTTTTAATACTGGTATACTAAAGTGACACACATGTAAAGCAAGGGCATATGAAGTGAAGGGTGTGCTGATTGCACAAAACATTGTGAGAGTTGTGCTCTCCCTCTGCATCCAATCAAAATGCTATTATGGTTCAATTGGCACACCCCACGAATTCTAGGTATATAAGCGCAGTTAGCAAAACTACCCTATTCCTGGCAAGGATGATAGTAACTTAAGATTTCTTACCGGTACTATCCTACTGCAACGTGGATCCCTCCAGCTCTTTAAATAGCTCCCTGCTGGCTTTTGCCACAGCTCATCCAGCTCCTGCCAAAGCTGTGCACTTGGGTGCTCTTACTTTCACCTCTGATTCCTGGAGACCATTTTGGTGACAGCAGTTTTGCAGCCCACTGAGATGGAGGGCCATTCATGAAGCCCACTCACTAGCCTTGGTTGCCCCTTACTGATACAACAGGAAGTAAAGAGACCCTGGAGAAACAGGGAATTGCAGCAGCATGGACTGCCCTTGATATGCTGAATTAAACAACTTTTTTTTTTCATGACACTTGAATTGTTAGAACTCTGTATGAGTGGACCTTGGTATAAATTCTTTAAATGAGACTATTCACATTTCACCTCTTCTTAAAGTTGTACTTCAAGAGGCAATGTGACGATAATCCGTGAGTGCCGCAGAACATCTACAAGAACACAGGCTTTACATCATCTTTCCTGAGAGAATCCTCTTTCGAGTTTGGTTCTTGCCAGTGCTATTATTTCAGCCTCTTAGTGACACCACAGTGCATAGAGGATGCTGGAGAATGAAATTTCAGGTGTTGGAAGCGAAATATTTATAGGTTTATTGAAATATTTTTACTTTTGGCCATCTGACATTTCTAAATTAAGACATTTGAATTTTGTAAAATTTCTCCTTTTCTGTAGCACTTCCAAATAAAACAAGGCTGGTGTGTGATAGTGGTGCTTTAAGAGGCCAAAAAACCCGACACCGATACAACTTTAATTATATACACCTGCATTTAATTGTTCACCTGCATACAGATGAAAGGAAGCAGTCAGGTTTTGGATACTAGAAGATTCTAAAACTGCAAGTGCAGGATCTTGATGAACTGGCAAAGTGGAAATTCTAGACAGGCCGAGACTGTAACACAGTGGTAGGTATCCTGCAGTCCAAGGGCCACATGCGGCCCATCAGGGTTCTATGAGCAGCCCGCATGAAATGAAGAAATGGCTTCCCAAGTTGGGCCTACCCAGGCAGTAAAATAAAATATTCACCCAGGCTCAAGCTAAGAGTCCTTCTAAGAGGAATCTGGGGAACTTGAGGCAAACTCTGATTGCAAGAAAATTTGCTACTTCTACATTTAAAAGCCTGAGGACATGGGAATAAAGGGCCCCATTTGCAACTGCACAGCTAATGGTGTTGTAACTCTTAATGCATTCACATTGATGTAAAAGGGGAGTAATGCACTGATGGATGAGCTCTAAACACAGATTTAGCACATGAGGGAGTAAGTCGGATACCGAGATGATTGGCTCAATTCTACTCCCACAGGAGATCCATCCCCAAACTCCAAATGCCTTCCAAGGGAACTGGCGCAGTTGCAGTATGATGTGTATTCTGGCTTTCCATCTATGCAGTCAGCTTCCAACCCTTTCAGGAATTGCAATGCAAATTTTGTTTGTATGGATTATGAAGGATTGGACACTTCTCACACCCTGTGTTTGGACAGAATTGATTCATCTGCATTACACTGAGTGAGAAGTGTGTGTTTAGATAAAAACAACAAAACAGACAAAAAGTTGAGACTAGAACTCACAGCCTTCTGTGAGTCAGTCACAGGGCCAGAAGGAGCTTTTGCCCTCTCAAGCATGTTTGCTGAAAATGAGCATTCTCAGGAGGGTGTTTTACCCTCATGTGGGCTTAGGGGCAAACAGAACTAACACTCTTATTCCAGTAAACATTCATACAAAACAAGCTAAAACAGTGATCCCCACCCCAGAATTGCTAACTCTCATTTGTTGGGATCAGAAATGCTGGACCAATTTTTATAGTGAGGGCACCAAGACCCATTGAAGCAAACAGTAAAGCCTCTATATAATAGAAATTGCTTCAACCCATGGGTTACAGTAGCACACCTAGTTCTAGCATTTATGGCTGGATATTTATACAGTTGTTAATGGAGATTCTCTACTATTCATTTATTCAAAAGTAATTTTCTAAACCCACCCCATCACTGTAGGCAAAAACTGGTAAATAAGCAATTTACCTCTAAGATCTCAGAAGACCAATACACCAGACTTTTTTGAAAACATCATTCATTTCTGTTGCTTGGGTTAGTAATAGTATATCTGGTCAATTGTATATTGGATCTTGTGGTATTTAGTATTTCTCAGAAAGCCTCAGCTCCTGGAGTCAGTTTACTTGAAAGCTTCATCTTTCTTTTATTGAAAAGGAAATGTGTTGCCTTTGGGGTTGCAGAGAATAACTCAACCCTGGATCTTGAAGGTTCAAATCAGAAAGCAAATAAAAAGTAATTCACAATGACTCTTTGGCTTAAAAATCCTGATTTTTTTTTTAATGTGATATTTGGGTGGGAGGAAAGTCTGACAATATTGTTGAATCCTTTTTGTTGGCAGTGATATCTGATGCCCTGTTGGTTACTTTGCCTAAAATTGCAAGCAAAGCTGAACAATTGACTTCATTCATGCAGAGAAGACTTTTTTTTAGCATTCTATAGAATTTAAATTCAATGTATTGTAAGGAAAATTTACTTACATGTATGGAAAATTCTGACCTTATTTGAAAGGGTGCCACTTTCCCAATCAACTCTATTTAGAAGAAGCACTTTTAGAGATCAAATATTTTCTCATCCAAAATGAAAACAAAGCCTTGTCTAAAATTTTTGCTGACACCCCTTTTCCACCTTCCCCATTTGGGTCGACTGAAACATTTCAATTCAACTTTGACCATTTTTAAAATTCATTTTCACTGTTTCAAAATAAAAAGTTGTTTCTAACAAGAATTTTTGTGTCGAAAAATGTCAATTTTTTGATTACTCAACTTCATCAAATGATCCTTTTCCCACAAAAGACTGTGGGTGTGATGCAACTGCATTAACAGACAGAAAGCTTATCAAAAGCAACTTCTGACCCTCTCTCCTGTTAAATAATATTGGAGAATCAAAACTGTTAGGATCAGCTTGAAATCATTTGAACGACCTTTCCCCATCCATTCCACACTTCATTCTAAGCCTTTCTAGAAAGCAAGGCAGGTGTTTTTCCTATTCTTAAGCACCTGCAATGAGAACTTTCTCACTGTAAAGCAGGGGTGGACAATAATTTTTGACAGGGGCCACTTAAGACATTTTTGAAGTGGCCCCAAGCCATCCTGGAAGAGGCATGGCCTCAGGCAGAAGGGGCAGGGCCAGGACACTTGAGTGCTTCCTCAGCCACAGACTCTGACTGTGGGTGGGGGAGAGCATGAAGGTTTTATTCCCACCTGCTCCCAGAGAGAACCACTAGCTGTTCAGTACAGCTGGCGGTTCCCTCTAAGCAGCTGTGCCCCCTGGCAGTGGGAGGAGACTTCATACACTCCTCTCCCTCCCCCTGCCACCCCCCTCCCCACTCCCAGCCTCAAGTCAATCAGGGCCTGGGGGTGAGGGGAGCACATGAAGTCTGAACCAGCCCCGCAAGGGAGTGTGGCACTTAGAGTCACCTAAATGACTCTAAGTGCTGAGCCCCTTGCAGAGTGGGAGGAGACTTTGCATGCTTCTCCTCCCCCAAGACCCTGATTGGCCTCGGGTCAGGGGTGGGGGGAGTGCAAAGTCTCTCACTCCCTGCTCTCTGGCACGTGGCACTTAGTTAACCACCAGGACTGATGCTAAGCACCTTGCATTCCCACATCCTGAGGCCCTGATTGGCCTGGGGGCAGGGGAGCAGCAGGACCTCTGCAGTCTGGATCAACCCGCTTGGTGCCCTTTTCCTCACCCTTGCCGTAAAGGATAGTTAAACACTGGAACATATCCTCTTGCTTAGCCTAAAATCACCTTGGGTTACTATTAGAGCTGGTTAGAAAGTTTGATCCTGACTTCTCTATGGGTGGTTGGGGGGGGCCCTTTTCACAAAAGGGAAATCGTTTACAATTCTTCTTTTTGCTCCCCCGCCTTCCCTGGAAGAGTTTTTCATTGAAAAAGAGCCCTTTTGTCAATTCTGAATCTTTGAATTTTTGTAATAAAAAGCACACATCCCATCAGTTCTAATTTGTATTACAGCAGCTCCCACAGGTCTCCGCAGAGACCTGTGGCCCATCGTGCTATGCACTTTACAAGCACAGAACACTGGACAGCCCTTGCCCCAAACCTGTAATAATCTTAGTGGACAAAGAGCAGCTCGGAAAATGACTGGCTTGAAATTATGCACCAGGTCAGTTGCAGACCTCAGTGCCCTTGATTCCCATTCCATGTTCTATCCACCGGGCCACAGTACATGCCCTTCAGTTTGGAAAGGAATGTTCCTATCATAATCAGAAGAGAGGATGCAGTATAAAAAGCAGCTATAAAGCTAGCACCTATATGATGCTGTATCTGTGGAGTCTCTGTTTTGTTTTATTTTCTTTTGTTGTTGTTTGCTGTTGTTTTTTTCTTGAAACTTCAAGCTTGTTCAGTTTGAGGGGTTTGGTTAAGGCCTATTTAAAAAAATGGGGGAACAACATTCAGATCCAGGTTCTTATTTCAGATCTCTGAAGACTAGAGTTGTTCAGATTGAGGCTGTGATGGATGGATTTGCTGGTTCAAACTTAATTTCCTAATGTGTTCCAATGCAGGCAGCCTTCAAAAGAACATGCTGATGGCAGCTGCCTACGTCGATTGTTGTCAGTTTGTCGTGGCTGTAGCCTTGCATGGATCAAATCACAACAGTCATCTCAACTGGACATGTCTACACAGCAGCATTATCTTGGAATAATGTCAGTTATTCCAAAATAACAAAGAGTGCATCTACACAGCAATTCCATTACTTAGAAATAAATGTCAAGCTGGAGGACTTCTTACTCCAACTCCAGTAACCCTCATTTCACGAGGTGTAGCAGAAGTTGAAGGAAGACTATTCTTCCTTCGACTTCCTGCTGTGTAGACAGCACCAAAAGTCGAATTAAGCTATTTTGACTTAAGCTATGCAGTTGGCGTAGCTGAAGTTGGATAGCTTAATTCGACTTTTGCCCTCCTGTGTAGACGTGCCCATTTGTGAGCTTCTGCAAGGAGTTACTTCCTCTAGCAGAACATTCTATGCTCAGTACGTGTGCTGGGGTGGAGTGCAACCCCCTGTCCAAGGACCTGCTGTGTCACAATTTCTAGCAGCTGCTACCCTGTGGTGCTGGTACTCTGCTGCTTGGGGCAGCAGAAAACACTTTACGAGAGGCCAACAAAAAGGCAGAGCTTTGTGCATTTGATGTTGTCAGTCCCAGATCTTTGAGTCCCTTTGGAATGACTTCAGTGCAGAGACAAAAACTTTTCCACTCAGATGGCAATACTTCCCTGATGCGGCTCTCACTGCACATGTCAGACCATCTTGTTGGCTCCCCTTTGCCCTCCTCCAGGGAAGCTGTTACCTAATACACCAGAGCCTCTTGCATGGTGGCAAGTGACCCTTGGCAATCCGCAGAAATTCAGGCTGACAATTTATTGATAACATCAAGTGACACTTCAGTTTCTCTGAGGACCTGGTCTCTCCTGGCTCAGAGCGACAAGCAGCAGGGAGGAAGGGATGTTGTCTGAGGTCCCGTCTGGCCTCACACTTTCCTTCTGCCACTTTCAGGTTCCTTCATTTAGCAAGATCAATATCTTTCGGTTGCATTGGTCCTCCCTTTCCTTGTCAGCCTTGCTGACAAACAAGGCACTACTTTCCTCAGCAATTCACTGGCATCTCTGAGTATTAACCAGGTGCTCTGCTGACAGCATCTGGGGTGGGAGGAGGGGGGAGAAACCCCAGGCTGTTGTTACAAAGTAGCCTTTCACCAGACCCTTTCGCTGCTGGGGACTGCGCAGGAGGGAGGGAAGGAAAAGCATGTGTTTACTTTATTTGTTTTAATACTGAAAGGGCCAGATTTTCATCTGGTGTAACTCAGTGTTGTTCCCTGGAAATTAATGGAGTGGTGCTGATTTACACCTACTGAAGATCTGTTGTCAGTGGGTTTTGAAATATACTAATGCAACACCTCACACAACAATAAAGCTGTAGTAGCCGAGCGAAAGTTGAACGTTGGGGCCTGATTCTGCAATGCTGCCGTGCATCCTGAAGTCACTGGCACAGTGCAAACAGCCTGAAAACTCCACCAGTCAGAATGTGGCATTTCAAACTGGCTTTACGCTCACTGCAAGATGCAAGGGAGTGGAGAATCAGGCCCAGACTACTAACTCTCCCTCCTTTCATGCACATCAGCTAACATTTTTCTCAAACAATAAAACCTCTTATAGCACTACTTATCTATAGTTCTCATAGCACTTTACAAAGGAGCTCATGATCTCCATTTTATATGTGGAGAAACTGGGGCACAAGCTGGGGAAAGCCACTTGCCTAAGGTCACCCAGAAATCCAGAGATGCTTTAAAACCAGACTCCCGAGGTAGTCTACTGCTCTGCTCATTTGGCCATGTTGGCTTCCTGTAACATAGTATCATGCAGCTTATTCTATAGATGCAAGGCATAGTCTACACATAGGTTCTATTCCAATGTAACTGTCAAAGGTGTAATTTGTGGGAGAGTGTTAGAAGACTTGTACTGAAACAAATTCTACTGTAGATGCAATTATGCAAGTATAAAGGTGTCTTAACCTAGGTTAGCCTAAACATTTCCATGCAGGAATAATTATACCAGTGTAAACACTCTGATACTGACATAACTGCATCCATCATAGTGCACTGAACCACTTTCAGCCGCTTAGTTTTGGAGTGTAGCTAAGATCTTACTCCACTCGTTTGCTTTTTCCATTCACTCTCAAATTGCAAGGTATCAGTTCTCACTCCTGAATACAGATCCACCTACCATAACTTGCTAATATACAGTTCAAGGCTGTGGTGCAGCTCCTTAGCTGCTGCAGATTGGCCTAATACTACAGCACTGGTGGCGGGTATAAGAAGCAAGGGGAGGCAATACCTTTCCTGCCTCTTAGTGTTCAATCTCTCTCCTCTTCCTATCCTTATTTTGACCATTCCTGCAGGCTCCCACAGCAGACTGTTGAGACTTTGTGAGTTTGTCTCCAGATGGGATCTGGCAACTTGAAAGTTAAAAGCCTTTCAACTTGCCAGACCTATTAGCATAACATTGAACTTGTGAAAGCCATTAAGTGTTAATGAAGCCATTTAACAGGCATATGCCAATCTGGAGGAATATACTGTTAGTTTCTGAATTTACTGACAAAAACAGTTGCACGTTACTGTAATATATATCTACAGGATCTGAGTTTAAAATTTGCTTTAAATATTTTATTAGTTTATGGTTCAAGATTATAAAATCACATCTTTAAAAAATCCTTCCATAGATTTTTAGATGCCCAATATGAGTATTCAACTTTAGCCTTAAAAGCGTGGCTCTTCTGACATATAGTTTTTAAATAAATTCTTTAAAAGACCACCCTTCTCTAAAATACACATTTTAATTTTAATTACTATAGTACAAAAACTTGCTTCCAAAGTCTTCTTATCCTCTTTGTCCATCCCTGCCATAATTTCTCCCTTCATCTCCCTGTTGAAGAGAGCCCTTAAAAGGACAACATCCTTTTCCTTCTAGATAGCTGGAGAAATTACTTTCCCTTTCTTTACTTCTGACTATTTGATTAACTAGTTTTAAGAGAATCCTCCACCAGCACCTTAGTTAGATATAAAATCGTTGTTATGCACAAAATCTTTGGAAACATATTTTTAACACAAACATATGATGAAATTTCATAAACCTGTCTATTGTTATGGAGATCACGCAAAATATATTAGTGTGCCCTTTTTCTAAAAGCAACGAGCTTTGTTATGAATACACTAAACTGCTCTGACTAATTAGTTTTAAAATGCTTTTATTTCTGTGCTCTAAATATGCAGTAATCTAGAATGATTACTTTATGAAGGCTCAAGAGTTCATTTAGAATGTAAAATCAGTTTAGAAATACTGTTTAAGAAAATGTAAAACAAAGAAGAGCTGCATGATATTGGACAGCTGACTTGCTCTTACTATAAAGATTTTGAAAATAAATCTCTGACAGACTTGAGGATATATCAGAAAACCTGTGATTGACATATTTTTTATTTGCAAACTGAGTGCTTTTAGTTAGGTACCTTCTGCATGTCCAGTCTTTACAATATGGCATACAGTGGAAGCCATGCTCCATTTTCTTGAGAAAGAAATTGTAGAAGAGCGGGTGATTTGTTTTTTTTCAAATGTCATTGGTTACATTTGGATTCAGGGATTTGGTTGGAAGGGGTGAGCAGGAAGGGAAGAAATAAGGGAGAGAGTGGAAGGAGGCGGGCCCTGGGAGAGCAGGGGTGTGAGTATGGGCAGGCTACAGCCTCCCCAAGCAGCAGCTTCACCCACTGCACATGCACCCTGAGTTTCAGTGGAGCTGTGGGTCTTGCCCAGTATTGTCTAGCCGCTGTAGTCTTACCAACCCCATCTCTTCAAAAAGCATGAGTCTGAGAGCACACACAAGGCATTTACCTCCCTCCGCAATTCACTAGCATCTCCGTGTATTAACCAGGTGCTCAGCTGACAATACGGGAGGCAAGGGCTGGAGGAGAAACCCCAGGCTGCTGTTACAAAATAGCTTTTAAGCAGACCCTTTCGCTGCTGGGGACTGCACAGGAGAGCTCTTCTCTCCCTTCCGTGGCCTTGGGGGATAAACACATCGGAGTCTGGGGAATGCTTAGATACTGTGGTGATGGGGGGACATGCAGGTGCTTATGCCACTTCCAGCAAATCCCCTTGGCTGGAAATGGCAAACCGCAGCCAATGGGAGCTGCAAGGCTCCACGCCTATAGACACTTAGATAAGCAAAGCATCTCATGGGCAGTGGTTTACCCAGGACGGCCCGTGAACCAGCCCCTGCTTTATTGCCCTGTGAAGTGGCTGCGTCATTCTGCTGTTACTCTTGTCTTTATAATACCTGCAAAGGGTGCCATAAGCAGCCCCTCAGGCTTCATACTATGGCTCATCTGTCCCAGCTAAAGGTTTTCATCTGAGTAAAATGCCAAGTGCCTATAAGAATCTGATCCCGCCACGTGAACCTAGCACTTTGTACCCAAAGAAAGCGAGGTTGCTGTAGGTCTTTGATGCAATTCTGCTCTGTGGATCTCTACATTTCCATGCACAGAGTCATAGGGCGTGGCTCTTCTGGGGGCCAGCATGCTGTGAAGAAAAGGGCATATCCTCTCTGTCCATAGCCTGGGCACACGCTGGTGCTAGGCACTGTCAGATCAGTCAGTCTTTGCGGCCCAGAATCCCCTTCACTTGGCCACAGGCACACACCTTTTCACCAGCTTGTGCCACCACTCAGGAGAGATTCAGATGCCACCCCACTGATTATCAGAGTGCCCACAGCTAGGTGTTTTGTTTCTACTGATGGTGCACACTCGCACATGCCTTAGTGCACATAAAAATTTACTCCGCACATGGATGGAAAAGATTAGAGGGAACACTGGGTTCCACCTCTTTCACTTGTCTCCATATCTCCCAACCAGCTCTAAAGGCCTGTGCCATTGGTAAGGCTCCTCTGGCAATTGCATAGCGGATGTGTAGTTCCCACTGGATCCCACCAATCTTCTTGAGAAAGCCTGAAGGGTCACTCCTGTGGCATTTCTTCCCCACCTGAGGGCCCAGCGCTTCCAGAAGCAGCAGGCACCTGATATATATTTTATAATGAACTTTTGATTCCATTAAAACTTCTGTCTATTTAGAGGCAGCCCTAGTCAAGCACTAAGATGTCAGCCAGTGTAGTGTGTTGGTGAGCAATTACAGCATGCTTCAGGCAGTGTGACACGTGATCTGGAAGAGCAAGGGATTTGAGCCATGTTGCAAACAACACAGGAGTTACCCTGATGGGCCATGTCTGCTGGGTCCTGCTGGCTTCACAACACGGAATTTGCTAAGAGACGCATAAGGCCAAAAGCGAGGGGGCCCTGTGGATTAACAGGGTGATGGTGATGGGGATATGACATTGTTTGCAGCCAATTGAGGTGATCCATTTGCATCAGGCATTCTAAACCCATGTCAGAATTCACATTAAGGGCTAATCACATAGATAACTTCCACCCAATAACCTGCAGAGACCAATATGTTGCCCATTGATTTCTTATCTCCTGCTCACTCGACAGAGAGCAAAAGAAACACTCTTCTGTATTGATCCAACCAGTTGTTTCCGTAATGATCACTTTGTCGTGTGAAGCCTGAATAAGAAGTATCATGGGCCTCTTTTTCAGAAGCACAGAGTTCCCACAATTCCAGCTATGGGTAACAGGAGCTGTTGCTTTGCTATGCCCTTCTGAAAGCCAGGCCTCATTTCAACATCAGTACAAGTATGGGCTGCAGTTCATGTAATTGCTGTCTGTTTATACATAGCCTTGTTTGTGAAGCTCTGGAAGGCATAGGGGAAGATGGACTTGCCAATTCAATGTGACTGTTGAAATCAGTTAAGGCTCTCATTGATATCGGTGGTGCAGGACCAACCCTGAGTCAATAACTCTGAGTTCAGTCTGTTTGAGAAACATCACCCCAGCTCTTGCTACCAGGATTCATATCTGATTGTGGGTGTTCTCAGTGAGGAACAGGGCTGTCAGCATAATCATTTGCTTCCTCGTTGGTCCTATGTGCAAGTCTTTGCAAGACTGGGCACTTTAGGCTCTGCACCTGCCACCAGCTCTGCTTAGGCAGACCTCTGCACCAGCAAAGAACTTCATTGGGACTCCTTGTGGGGATGTGAGGGTTGGCCTGGGCAAAGTCAGTAACTGAGATGAGGCTTTGGATGGCAATTTCTTTGAGCAGGGATCATGCCTTTCCTCTATGTGCAGTGCCTCTCACTGGAGTTGGATGGTGATGGGCCATTCCATTTTTGTGAGGGAGTTCTGACCTGGAGCAGATGTCCCTGTGTGCCCTGGCTGCGAAGGAGCTGTGAACCTGGGAGCCAGAGCACCATGGCACATAATTCCCCATTAGCCGGTCTGGTGAGCTAGGCTTGATTCTGTGGATTCTGTTGGAAACCTGCCTGGTTCTTTGGAATTTTCTTGAAATCCACACAATCCTGCGGAATGTTGTGATTGTGGTGAATGAGCCAATGCCAATGAAAATTGTTTCACTGCATTTTTTTCCAACCAGCTCACTCCAGCATATTGTGAACCCTGCCAGAAACAAATGAATACAAACCAAAGTAACTTGCAAGGGAACATATCCTGGTAGCACAGGGGGAATGGAATTGCTTCTAATATGCTGTTCTGAACCATCCATCATAGCCTCAGTTCTAATTTTGTTTTCATTAAAAATTAAATCAGACATGAACCCAAGAGCTGTCAGTTTCAGCTATAACATCAGTAATTATTTCCTGTTGTTCTAGGTGATTTCAGCATCCTCTAGAACTCTACAAACCCCTAAATGTAGTAATCTACCTTTGCTATTCCATATCTGCCACTTTATTTTGGGCCAGATTAGAGAGGAAGAATGGTCTGGAGGTGAGAGCTGTAACCTAGGACTTGGGAGACTTAGGGTATGTTGCTGGAGTATAGGTGTTGCTGGACCAGAGAACCCTGGACCAGAGGGCCCCAGTGGCTGTTAGCTGGGAGTCCTGCAAGGGGCTGGCATCACAGCTCAGCTGGCAGCCGCTGGGGACTACAAGTGTTGTTTTAAGGTATGGGCCGAGTGGGGCATGGGGGCATAATATGGAGTCTAGAATAAGCCCATCTAGAGACTATAAAAGATGAAAGATCATTTACTTGCCCCTGTAGTCAGGGATTTGCAGTGATAAGAAGTCTGGGGCAGTTGTGGGGCATAATTAACTCTCCTGGAGTATAAGGAAAGTGACTGCGAGAGTTTGAAGCTAAATCTGTCAAAGAGAAATTGAATGAAGAAGGATCTCAATCAAGAGGGCTGGGGCATTTGAGTGAATTGGGCCATACTTCAGACATTTGCTTTGGTTAGGGATAAAGCCAACCAGGGCTTATGCAGCATCTTGACTTTAACTGAGAGAAGCCCTGTCCGACCTGTGTCTGGTGCTCAGAGGCACCGGGCTTTTCCTTGTGTCGACTCTGGTCTACTACATGAAAGCCCGGGGTGAAATATTTATCTTCCCTGACATGTGTAGAATCCTTGCTCTGATTTGCCTTTCACACCAATGTACGGGAAGAATGTGGCTATTAAGGAAATGCAGAACCACACAAATTCTCTTCAGCTGCAAAATTCCCAGATTAGGAAGAGCCATTTAGAGGTAGCCTGGGCTTCTTCACTTTCATATATGTTGTATCCTTTGAACTCCCACCAACTCAGTTCTTGTGAAATGAGACTTATTCCCTCATCACACACATGTGCACCTCGGGGGAAATACTGGCCCCCATGAAGTTAATGGCACAGCTGCCACAGGCTTCAGTGGGCCCAAAATTGCACTGCTTACTTTAAATCAGGGGTCTCAAACTTGATTTACCTGAAGGCCAGTGCTAGTCCTCAAATCCTCTTAGTGATCCAGCAGGCTCCTCCTCCTGGCAGGACTCTGGGGACTGTCTCCACATGCTCCACCCTTCCAATCATCCCCTGGCCCCACCAGCTGCCCTAAGGCAATTTAACCATCCCCACAGAAGTCCCCGCCACCACCTCTGGCAGCGCAGCAGGGCTAAAGCAGTTTCCATTGGAGAAGTGGAGAAACCGGGGTGGCCTGGGAGAAGACGATGGAGTAGAACAGGCTGCTGCATTGGTCCACTTCCCCACAACTCCCACTGCTGCAGTGAGTGTGGAGTGGATTGACTCCTGCTGCAGCCCACTACCAGGCCCTCTGTAATCCCCGACGCTGCATCCCTGAGGGGAAATGGCTTGTGACAAGGAGTGTAATGTGGGGGAGTAGGGACAGGAAGAGGTGGAGCAGTGGCAGAACAGGGGCTGTACTTGGGGTAAGGGTATGGACACACACATCAAGTTCTGTAGGGACTCGAGCTAGCAGCCGCACATGGGCTGGATTGTGGAACTGCTAGGGCCACAGATGGCCTGCAGACTTGAGTTTGAGACCCCTTCTTTAAGTCGACTAGAAAACAAAGACACATATCCTGCTCCCTTTGAAATTGTGGGAGTTTTGCTGCATTATCCAAATAGCAGAACAAGTCTTAATAAATGTATGAAAATAATATTTTAGATGACCATGATTCACTTGTCATGTTCTTGACCTATTGTTAATCACGGGCCCATTTCAGTGGCATCAAACCTATTTTTACACAGTTTAGTGTCCCTTAGTTTTGAACCATCAGTTTCCCTAACAGATGATTCATGACCAGGTCGTAAGTACTCCCATTCATCAATAGGACATTCCATTTTTTGTGTCAGGGTTACTTCCCAGTTCCCACTGGTCTGGGTTGTATGGGCTGTCCCTGTAGGAACCACAGTGTGGCCCCACATGACAGCCTGACTCACTCGAATTATCCCTACTCAGTTTATGGGCCTAATCCTTCCTATGAATCTGCCATTGCCTTGCCATCCTTAATTCTAACTGGCTTCTTTATCTGCCATTATCTCACCATCCTTAATTCTAATGCGCTCTCCCTGTCAGTAATTGCCTTGCCAACTTTGTCTTAAGAAGGAATAATCTGTTTCACACATACAGAATGGGAAAAGACTGTCTAGGAAAGAGCACCGAATGTAAGGGTCATAGTGGACCACAAGCTAAATATGAATCAACAGTGTGACGCTGTTGCAAAAAAAGCAAACACTGATTAGGCCTCAGTTGGAATATTGTGTCCAGTTCTGGGCACCACATTTCAAGAAATATGAGGAGATATTTGAGAAGGTCCAGAGAAGAGCAACAAAGATAATTAAAGGTCTAGAAAATATGACCTGTGAGGAAAGACTAAAATAATTGGGCTTGTTTAGTTTAGAAAAGAGAAGACTGAGCGGAGACATGATAGTGGTTTTCATGTACCTAAAAGGGTGTTACAAGGAAGAGGGAGAAAATTGTTTTCCTTGATCTCTGATGATAAGACAAGGAGCAGTGATCTCATATTGAAGCAAGGGAGATTTAGGTTGGACATTAGGAAAAAATTCCTACCTATCTGGGTGGTTAAACACTGGAATAAATTACCTAAGGGCGATTGTGTGATCTCCATCACTGGAAATATTTAAAAGCAGGGCATCTGTCAGGGATGATTCTAGATGGAGCTTGGTCCTGCTGTGAAGGCAGGGGCTGGACTTGATCTCTCAAGGTCCCTTCCAATTCTCGTATTCTATGATTTTATTACTTACTCATTGTCACTTCCCTAGGTGCTATTTGTCCTGTGCACTGAATGTGGAGAAAATAATATGTGATCGTTTAATTTATGACTACCATAATGCATAAGAACAAGTGAGTTGAATTAAGATTGCACAGACAAGTTGAAAATGTCTCCCTTAATTTCTCCTGTATAACCAAGTGTCTGGGATATCTCAGGAGCAGCAAGTACAGTTCAGTGGCTTACTTATTTTCAAAGGATCCTAAAGGAATTAGGCACATTAATCCCACTGAGATTTGGGTGCCCAATGCCATCCTCCATTTGTTAGTTTATTGTGTTTATATTGTGGTAAGTGCCAGCCAAGGCCTCGCATAAGCTAAGGCCCCCTTATGTTTGGATCTGTATAAACAGAGCCCTAAGTCCCATAATAATGTTTTTATTTGGTTAACTGTATGCCTCTGAGTAACCCCATTGATTTCAATATGCAATGATAGGCATGCCCATAAGTTGGTGTTGGACTGAGGCTTTATTTGCACTCAGTCTCATGGAGTGCAAAGTCGAAGGAGAACAAAGAGCGCTTTGCCAGACACCCTAAGAAATGTTGCTGCCAGGAAACTAACATTTGTGTTACATCCCTCTTCACTGCAAAGTCTTCATTAGATATTACTCCAGATCTGGTGTGGGACTCAACTCTATCTAGAGAGGAGAAGGCTACCACCTAATGCCCATTGCCACTGGGATTATGCAGACTAGAGAGTCAGTATTATCCATTCTAAATGTTGGTCAGACAGTATGCATGTGCACTTAAGCCTCTATACATTTTACTTTCTGCACTGCCCCCCTCTGTGTTTTGGTGGTGTGCTGCCCTACTGGGATAGACTAGACAAAGCAAGCTGACCTCTAACCCCTAAGGAGCAGTAATGGATTGGAATATTGATCCCACCACTTGTCACGCTGAATTGAGGTGCCATTGTTAAATCCCTAACCTTTAGCTGTGCCTGGATTCTGTAAACTCCCACTCTCTCCTACTGCAGACGCCGCGAACATGATGTCCAACAGGCTATTAGCAGGAGAACAGCCTGTCCCCTGTCAAAACACACAAGGTGCCACAGTCCCTGTGGGAACGCCAGCATCTGCTGACAACTCTCTGGCTTGCCTTCTGCACTGTGCAACAAGGCATGAATAACAGCGGCTGCATGGCTAATCCCACAAGTGTAATGAAATCTTCATGAAACCTCCGTAAAAAGAGATCACTGGCAACGAGCAAGAGAGTTACGGCTGCTCCATCTGAAAAGAAGAGGAACTTGTAATTAGTTGTGGGGGAGGGGAGGCTGCAGAAGCCAAAGAGATTGTCCAACTTCAGGTTAAAATATAGCTCACTTTGGAATATGAAGTCTAGTGTTGCAGGAAGCCAGCATCTTACTACTCCTAAATGAGTGAAAGTGTGTGAGGGGTGCTTATTCAGAGCAGCATGTGGAGGAGAAGGGGGTTTGTTTCAGCCTCATGATGGGTAATTTCACGAGGTTTGCAGTCAAAGGGCCTGATTCTCCCTGTCCTGTACCTTGTGCCATCAAATCAGAACAGTGGTGACTGATATCCACTTTTTACTGGTGTAAATGCCAATGCAAGGAGCAGGGCAACTAAAAATCAAACCCTAAGTTTAGTTCAGCACCCAAACTATTGATAGTAATAATGAACAATGGCGGGGCGGGGGGGGGGAATTTTCAGAAGTGCCTAAGACTTTAGGAGCACAAGTCACATTGAAAGTCAATGGGATTTATTCTACTGATTCTTTGGCACTTTTTAAATAATAATAATAAATAATTACTAATCATAAAATAGAAAAGCTAGGGTAGAATTGAGTTCATACTCAAACCTTGGATCAAAACTATAGTGAAGTCTGGATCCAGCTTGTTGACTTGGGACCATTAAAAAACTCACAAACCCTCATAATTTTCTTTTTAAAAAGCCATAACCAAAACCCTCAGTAAAATCACAGCATATAAAACTACTGCTGATGGGAATTTTTTGAATTTGCCAGAGTACAATGGAAATCTCTCAAGAATTGTTTTTCTCATGAGATATCTGGAGTTTATCAAATTGTTTGTTTGTAATAGATTATTAATTCAATGAATTTAATCCTTTTTTCATGCCAAGAAGTTATTGCACTCTTATTTTTATTGAAGTATTTGTCAGCTGGCATGGGTGAAGAAATTGCAGCCTATGGATTGTTTTATGGGATGTTTGCTAATCATTATTCATGGTCCAGGATTGGTTGACAAGGTCATCATATGATATTGTTTCTACTCCCAACTGAATGACTAAAACTTTTAAAACCGAAAAATAACAAGCACAAAAAAACCCCACTTCATACACTCTTTTTGAGGGATACAGTAAGGCAGTGACTTCGGGTGGCTAAAAATTAATTATTTTTTTAAAAATTAAAAAATCCGTTTTTTTATTTAAATCAGATTTTTTATTTAAATTAATTATTTTGATCTTTTAAAAATCATCAATAAAATATTAAATGTATCATTTAAAAATAACAGTTACAATTAAATGTCATCACAAACATGCTACACATACACTTATGGTCTCATAAAAATGAATTAATGGCTCTAGTCTGTCCAACCTAACCAGCAGCTCTTGCTTCCTGAAAGTTCTGAACTTCCAATTTCTGTTTCTTATCAGACTAAAAAATAGTGTGAAAAGAAAGATCCATGCTGGACAGGATTATTTTTATTCTACGCTAATGTGGTGGTGGACCTTGGCCAAGCATGGCAGAGAAGTTAGTTAAGACATTGTCTAAAGGCAGAGAGATAATATATAAGAAAGGATGGGGATAGCATAGAAAGGATCAGTGAAGTGAACTAGAAAGAAAAAGGGAAGACATTATTCACCACACATAGCTTTCTTTATTCCTCCATACTTTTACCAAAGAAAAATTGTCATGGCTTCTGGGCATTAGAGAGGCCCTATCTGGGGATATTCTGAAGAAATTTGTTACCTGGGTAAAAAAGCAGCGCAAGAAGAAGATGCAGAGCCTAGCTGAAAAAGTGAAACATCATAAGGAAAACTGCTTATTGAGAGAAAATGTTGTAAATGAAGATGTAGATATGTCTGAGGAACAATGTGGATCAACTGGTTAGTAACTTAATTCACTTTGCAATGTATCATTCTTCAAGACACTCTCTATGCCTTTTCATATAAGTGTGATTTGACAAGTAAATTCCCAAGCTGTTTGCTATGTTAGATGTTGCTAAGGAAAAAAGTTTAGCTTAGCTAATCCTTATGACTTGTTTAATTAGTTAACTACATTTAGAATCTGTCACTTAAGTATACAACACAGAAAGCTGAGTAAGAGAAATCTAAAGTTGCCAGGTGCAACTGTCATTTTCTTGTTTTATATGACATAATGCATGCCCCTTATTTTGGGGCATCAGGGCCACAGACCATAATGGTGATGCCATAAGTCTAGTCCCTATTTTCCTTCAGCATAACTTAGCTTTTTTCCAAGAAAACTCCATTCTGTACTTTTTTTTCCTCAAAAAAACTAAAGTGCCAGTGAGTTCAATGGGGCTTACTCCAAAATTAAGTGTACTCTAAGACTGTCACTCTTAGCTTTTTTGGGTAACTTGGTTTAAATCAGGGGGTTTTGGGGATGATTTAAATTGTGATTTAAATCAGTTCACCCTGCCACAGTGCACTGGTGCTTCAGTTGGGTACCATTCCCAGCTCTATCACTTCGTTGATGGGTGGCTTTAAGCTAGTCATTTTACCACTATGTTTCTCAGCTTCAGGGGTGGCCCGTCCATATAGGTGAACTAGGCGGTCACATAGGGCCCCAAGTTAAACGGGGCGCCAATGGTGGCGCAATATCATTGAGAGGTTTGGAGGCGGGGGCACCGATTACGTGGTTCGCCTAGGGCACCAGTTGCCAGCAGCTAGTCTAGGGCCACTCCTGCTCAGCTTCTCTATCTATAAAACAGGGAGAATGCTTTCCTCCTTTGTAAAGTGCTCTGAGATCTATGGGTGATAATGTAGCATTTCTTGTTGTTATTGATTGCATTTGCATACAGGTATCATACCAAGGACTTCTGTTTCTTGAGTATTCATGACAACAAAAACTAGTCACAATAATAATAATGAGGGGCCCAAATATCACAATAAGCTGTTTGGAATTTGAATGACTATTCTTCGTCATAGTTCTTTTTTACTCAGTTCTGCATGTAATTTTTTCTGACAAACGCCTCTGGGGGTGAAATGTGCCAGGTTTGATCTCAATTCAAAGGTGCATTTGTTTTGACTTTAAAAAAGTCAGTTCAACTCTTTATAAATCAGCCGGTGCAGAAGCAAGAATTTGGGGATCCTTCCACAACCATAGGAATGTAAGTCATTCTCAAAATGAAATGTGGGTCTGGACCTCTATACAGAGAATGATAGAGAGGGTGATAGAGAGGATGGCCAGGGAAGTATAAAGACTCCCTATCGGTGGGCTGGTTTTCATGGTAGTTCTCACCTCAAACTAGCTGCCCATCATGAATCTTGCAGTACAAACCTTATCCTATCCCACTTCCTGGAAGAGTTAAAAATCCTTATTGTGAAGCGAATTCATGTAGGAACTTCCCAACCCACCTGAAAGAGACAGCACAATAGGATGCAGCAGGATATGGCCTGTGTTTTATTAACTTGCTCTCTTGTGCTAAATAAGCCCAAGACTATAGAGCAAGTGCTATCAAAGCCAATATGGGTGTATTGATGTAACCATATATGGAGTATCTTAAGATTGGAACATTATTTATATAACTGATTCATATATGTATAGACTCAGTAGAATTCAATTTTTATCTCTTATAATTTCAGTAGATACTGCTGTTTGTTTTTAAGTGTTTCTCCAGGGGTTTTTTAGATTTCACATTGCAAGAAATGGTAGACTGTCAGTCAATAAGTGAGTTAGACAATAATAATTTAGTCATCATAAACATTTTTATTTAAAACATTTAAGCATTAAAACTGTCAGAACACAAATTGTCAACACTGTACGTCAAAATATTCACAGTAAATATTTTTAAATCAAGTGCTAATAATTTCTCAAGCAGCATTTTTCTTACTTTGCTGATTTGTAAATTTTGATTATTATTCGTGGACATATTTTTGTCTGTGTGTACAGTGAAATCAATGTTTATCAGTATTTAATGATTAAAAATTGAATCCTTCCAAATATATATAATAGTGGGGGTGTGGATATGGCTTGGCAAACCTTAAAAAATGTGAGCTGTCACTTTTACCCCACAGCTGCCTTCTGATTGCGTGTCCAGTTCAGAATTATTTCATATTTGCTGTTTGAACCACTTAAGTTCCCCTGCTCACTTTAGAACATAACAGCAGCCATCTTGGCTCAGACTAATGGTCCATCTATCTCAATATCCTGCCTTCTGACAATGGTCTGGTGCCAGATGCTTCGGAAGGAATTAAAAGAACAGCACAAATATAAAGTGATCCACCTCCTGTTGTCCAATCCTAGTTTCTGGCACTCAAAGGCTTCCGGACACCCAGAGCATGAGACCCCTGTCCATCTTGGCTAATAGCCATTGATAGACCTAAATTCCAAGAACTTATCTAATTCTTTTCTGGATCCAATTATATACTTTTGGTCTTCACAACATCCCCTGGCAGAGAGTTCCACAGGTTAGCTGTGCATTGTGTGAAGAAATACTTCCTTATTTTTTTTAAACCTTCTGCCTCTTAATTTCATTGGGTGACCCCAATGAAATTGCCTAATTAACTCTGACATTGGCAACCTTTTCTGTGGTAATGTGATTCTAGTTCACTAGGGTAGGAAAGTTCTACCCTTTGAAAAAAAGAAACAGCATAGTTTCTCCAAATCTGGGATTGAGTAACACAGAGCATATTTGCTTTTTATTCCTTGGTTTTATTTGTTTATTAATTTATTTGCATTACACATTTATTTGTATTTATTTGTATGCCGGGAAGCCTCATCCAAGATCCAGGCCCCTTTGCACCAGGCACTGTACAAACAAATAATAAGTGATCATTCCTGCTCTTGGGATTTTATTATCACAATAGAAAAGGCAAATGGTGGGAGGGGAAACTAAGGTACAGAGAGGGTCAGTGACTTGCCCTATATTGAGAGCTCAAGTCATGTTGCAGTGTCCTGTCACTCTTTTTAGGAGAAGGATGGTATTCCTGTCCTTCTGCTGGTGCTGGGCCAAATGGCTGCTTTGCCTCTTCAGCTGCAGAGCATCCTCCAAGCCAGCTGGTACTGCATCAGGGCAGGGAGCAATCCTTAGCATGTCAGCACAGAGGGAGACTGGGACACTGCAATAAAGCAGGAATGTGGCATGGAGCCCCTTCAGGGCAATGTTAGAGGTCAGGGAGTGTGTGTGGGGGGGTGCCCTGACAGCAGATCACTCCTGGTGTCAGGGGGCATGTCTACACTAGGAAATAATTTGAAAATAGCTAAATTCAAAATAATAACTCCCAAAATAACTAAATTGAAGTAGTGCGTCCCCACTATGGGGGAATGTCGAAATTGCTCAGAATTATTTCGAAATAGCACATCCACACTGACCATAACCTGCCTCTGATTTAGAGCCCCCAGAAGCACTCCAAGAAGGGCACCAGGAGGGCAAATAATTCCTGTGGCTGCTTGGTCAGTCAAGCTGCAACACGTGCTTTCAGGAGCATCTCTTTATAGCTGTGTTTCACATGCTCCTCCTCCACTGCCTACCCCTCGTGGGACATAAAATGAACACAGTGTGCTCTGGTTGCCCTTGCGGACACCAGAGCACTGGCGACATGGAGCCAGAGCTGCTGCAAAGCAGTGCCAAGCTCGCAGGCTCCATGTTGCGCCTCATGGCGCAACTCATCCAGACTAAGGATGTTAAAATGCGATTATCTGGCTAATGGTATAGTCGATACAATTTGTATCACTTATACAATTAGTCGATAAGTGCTGCTTTGCAGAGCCACAATGGAGGTAACTCCAGGAGCCACTCTGCTTGCGCTGAATCCATCAGCCCCCGTTCATGGTGAACAGCCCTCTCTGCTCCCCCCAGCACCAGTTCCTGCCCCCCCATAAAGGCAGAAAGGAGGGGGCACTTCAGAGAGCACTGCTTGAGTCCTAGCTTGCCCCATGCTCCCTGCGGCACTTCTGCTTTTGAAGTATACGAGAGCCCTGGAGGGCTCATGCACATTTCAAAAGCAGAAGCACCTGCAGTAGGAACCGGCATGAGCAGGAATTGGAGCAGTCTCCACTCGCGCCATTTCCCTGCTGTGCCTCTGCCTCCCCTGCCTCCCGCGGAGATGGTGCTGGGGGGAACCAACTTAAAGCCGGTTCCCCCCAGCACCAGCTCCTGCTCCCCTCACTGGTGCCTCTCTGTGAAGCAACTAAACAAGTTGCTACTCAACTAGCTGATAAGCATTTGCTTATTGGATCGTTGACTAGTCACTTACATCCCTAGTCCAGGCTACCCACATGCTGCTCCAGCAAGACAACAACTAGCTCAAACCAGAGGACCTCTTCATCCAGACCCTGGCACTCCTGCTGCTACACATGCCCCTCAATCCTCTGCACACTGTTGAGGGAGATCTGTTCAGACCGGTGGGACCACATTGCCCTGCAGCAATGGGATGACCAGCAGTTGTTCCAGAACTTCCACGACATGACACCTGCATGCAACTCGCCATCCCACTGCAGAAGCGCGTCGCCATTGTTCTGTGGAAGCTTGCCACACTGGACAGCTACTGCTCCATCAAGAGCCAGTTCAATGTGGGGAATCCACAGATGGGTCTGTGCTTCTACAGGTAGCCAAGGCCATACACCATGTGCTGCTATGGAGGGTTGTCACTCTGGGGAACCTGGACACCATTGTTGATGGCTTTGCTGCAATGGGCTTCCCTAAATGTGGAGGGGCCATAAACATCCCCATCCTGGCCTCCGACTAATGTGCCTTGAACTACACCAAGAGGAAGGGGTATTTCTCCATGGTGCAGCAGGCCCTCATGGACCACCAGTGACACTTCACCAACATCAGCGTCAGATTGTTGGGGAAGGCACATGATGCCTGCATCTACTGAAACTCATGCCTCTTCCAGTAGATGCATGCCGGCACTTTTCCCCTGTCTGCACCATCAGAGTAGGGAGGTGGACATGCCCATCTGCATCCTGGGCAATACAACTTATCCCTTGCTCCCCTGGCTTATGAAGGCGGCCTGGACCCCACCAAGGAGTACTTCAACCCCTGGACACAGGCAGCCTGGACCCCACCAAGGAGTACTTCAACGCCAGGCTGAGCAGGTACTGCAGGGTCATTCAATGTACGTTCGACCACTTAAAAGGGGAGGTTGTGGAGCCTCCTCACCCATCTGGACCGCAGCGAGCACAACATCCCCTTCATGGTGGCAGCCTGCTGTGTGCTCCACAACCTGTGTGAGAGGAAGGGGGAGACTTTTCTGCCAGGGTGGGGGGCAGAGGCTGATCAGATGGCCAGGGTATACGAGTAGCTGGCCAGCAGTGCCATTCAATGAGCACACCAAAGGGCTGTGTTAATCAGGGGGGCCTTGATGGAGAGTTTCAGCCAAGGTCAGTTGTGAGACTTTCCCCTGGGCCTCTCCACAAGGGGCCCCTATGTTCCCCCGGTGTGCTTTTCCTCCTCAACCCTCCCTTCCTCTAACCTCCCTTTCTCCCCTAGCAGAAGAAATAAAAAACCCACCTAAGTCTGTTTATTTGGGGGATATAAAACAGGGGAGGGACAGGGGAAAGAACCTAGAATGGGTGAGGGGGGGGAGGAGTGGGGAAGTGGGTTCAGGGAGAGGGCTTGGAGTAACTCCTGCCTCAGTCAACTTGGGAGACTTTGGTTGTCCTTGAGGGCCTTCTGCACCATATTCTGGGGCTCTGGTGACCCCTAGGGGGCCTAAGAGGGGAGGCAAGATGGGGTGGGGGCAAAGAGGTAGCTGGTGGCCCCCTCCATGTATGAGGTCATGCACTCTTTCGGGTAAGGGAGGAGCACATGGCTTTGTGCTGGTGTGCCAGCTGGTCCCAGGTGGCCTTCCACTGCTCCCAGTCAGCCCGGCACTTCTCCTGGTCAGCGGCCCACTCCTGGCACACCTCATCAAGCTCCCAGACTAGGGACTGCAGGCAGACTATCTGCTCACATAGCAGGTCTTCCCAGGTGCATTTCCTCCTGTGGATCCTACAGAGTTGGGAAAACGGCGTGAGAGGTGATAGAGTTGTCACGTTTGCAGCTGCCCCAGCTGTGAAGGAAAGTGACAAGGGCAGTCATCACAGGAGACATTGTGTATGAAGCTGAGCCCTAATCTCTGAGCGAACACCGAAGGTCTCAGTTCCAACGATGGCAATGTGCTTTGAGCAAGGCCATCTGTTGCCTAGATAGCAGGCACTTTCCTGCAGGGGCATTCACATCCCCTGGGAGCATCACAACACACAGCCTGAGGACAAGCAGTCATAGGAAGGTGCCAGCCATGCCAGGAGCCTGAAGGCAGGAGCAGAGGATGGGGCAGGCTGGCTTCCTTCTATGTCCATACATGCTGGGTCCAGTACTGGTAGCATCCCACAGAGAGAGAACTTCTATCCCTTCCTGCTGGAGGGGGAGAGGATTGGGGGAGGTGTGTGTGAACAGCTGAGGCTGCTTGCTGGAGAGAGTGCTACCGGGGTTCCCTGCCTCTTCCTCACCCCGGCAGCTTCCCATGCAGGGGATTGGTCTCCACTGCATCACTGCACTTGACCAGGAGCGAATGCTACTGTGTGTTTCCATGACCCCAGCCTCCTGTGTGGTGGCTTGTCATGGGAAGGTGTCCCACCATGGAGGCCAAAAGAAGGCAGACCTCTCCAGGAACCTTGTGTGGACTGAGGGGTTCCCGTGTGAGTGTTTTCATGGGGCAGACTGCTCCGGACTGGCACTCTGTGTGCTCCACATGAGCACAGGCTGTTGTGCGACCCCTCCCCCCCAGGCCAAGTAGGCAGAGCCAGGAGCACACAGCCCCTTGCAGCCCATCGCCTACCCCCATGTGTATATAGGGAAAGTTACAGAACTCACTTAAAGTGCCTTTCCCGGGTTTGTCGGATGCCTGGGAGACATCCTGGGAGGATGAGGAGCAGCTCCTGGCTTGCGGGCTTGGTCACTTGGCTGGTCTGCTCCTCCTCCTCCTCATTTGCACAACTGGTTGAGGGAATGGCAGTTTGATTCATAAATCCCTATGTCTGCATGCAAGGGGGGGCCCTTTGAAAAAAAATAAAATGCAGTGTTCCCCATTTGTGGGTTTTATTTCTTCTTCATTTTCATCCAGAAGCCCCTGGCAGTTTTGAAGCTCTCTTGCTCTGGGTATTGGACATATACCTTGTCCCAAAGAGTGTGCAATGGAAGGGTGACACAATCAAACCCAGACTCTTGGTTTATCTCCTCATCCTAGATACCTCTAAAAGCAATGAATAATACATTCTTCTTCTGTCTCAAATGAGGGCAGTCCTTGTAGATGAACTCTGCACCACAAGGCTGCACCGAGAACCTCACTCTGCACAGGATTAAATTTTAAGATTTCTGGTGTGATGAGAAAAAAAGAAAACAGGATTAAAGGGGGTTGGTCGAAATCCGTGATCAGTACGAACACCAGGTGAACTTTATTGATTTCATTACACTCACTTGGGCCTGACCCATTAAACATGGCTCACTGACAAGGTGGCAAAATCTTCAAGTTGCACTTTATTGTATCCCTCCACGTCTCCTGGGGCCAGGCACGTCTAGCAATTCCTCCAACTTTCAGATACGGTAGGGAGGCATGAAGATAGTTAGCAGCACAGTGCACTGGCACTCGGCTAACTCATGCAGGCAGATTGACTCATGAACAAGATACTGTTAGGCAGAAGAATATGGGAGGTGGGGAGGACTATACAGTAACCCACTTTTCCAGAGCTTTGCATCCAGTTTGGCTCCTTTAACAAGAACATAGCAATTGTCACGTTGAATCGGACCAATGGTCCATCTAGTTCCTTGCCCTATTTCTCACAGGGGCTAGTATCACAGGCTGGAGAAACTGCCCTGAAGATTGGAATGAGTTGTACTGAGCTCTAGAAGGGCATAGAAATTTCATTAGCTTGCCAGTGGTTCTGTTCTGCTCCCTTTTGCACATTTTTTAGTTTTGTTTCTGGAGAGGGGGCTGCAGCCTTTGGCGCCTCAGAGGGTTATCCCTGCTTTCTATTGTCAGACATAAAAGGCATGATGTGATCAGCATGAGCAGCACTCCAAGGAGCTGGGAATCTCTAGGGGCAGGATTGGAACTTTGCAAACTCCAGTGTATAGTAATTTTTCTCCAGAAGCAGTGTGGGGTGAAACTGGACTCCAAGTCCCAATTTAGTCCCCTTGTTCCAGGCAGGAGGTTTTCTGTGTGCTGTCTTCACAGTGTACAGAGATGTTAGGGGAAAAAAACTAAAATATTCTTGCTGAAAGATTGCAATGTAACGCTAGTTTATTTCTTAGACGTCAGAACCCTACTACATAAGAATCCAGACACAGAAAGAGACAAAGCAGGCAGAGATGCAACTCGACACACCTTACTTTAGGCTGGCTTTTTGCAGAATGACTCCTGAAGATCCAGATAACACAGATCTCTCAGTGTCCTCTAGACTGCAAGTTAGACTGAGGAATCCCATAGTCTCAGTGATATTTTGTCATGTTAGCAGTTTCCAATACCACATATTCTGCACCAGCACTTTCTCAAGTGAAGCTTCCTTCCCTCTCTGGCTCTTCTATGCTGGCTAGTGAGTTGAGGGGGAGAGGCCAGAAATCTGTCCTGTCCATGCTCACCAGGGGGCAGAGGCAGTAGCAACCTAATGGCAGCTGCTCTCTGTGCACAGGAATTCCTTACATCCTCTTACACCACTGTGCTGCAATGCAGCAAGGCTCATGACTGAATTCTAGGAAGGTAGATTGCGAATTCTCTGGAAAATGATGTCATTGCATTTTACACAGGTCTGTTCAGAACAGGAATACCATAGGATGCTTCAAGTCAGGAGCAAGGTGCCTGGGCAAAGCAAAAAGTCTGCTAGTGTTAGGTGCAGTGCTAGCAGGACTTATTTTCCACAGTCACTGAACTGAAACCTAAAACACCCCAAATATGCTGGAACCTCTTGCGGCAATAAATCAAGCCCTGCTCTCTGCTGCAGTGAAGACATCACTAGAGATATGCCTGCACATGGTAAAACATTTTGGAAATATCTTCCTTAAACTTTCAGTAGAGCCTGCATCTTCCTAGGGAAATAACCTGTCTTTCCCAATTTCCTTCCCTCCCCTCCCTACTTATTTTTCAATATGCAATTACTTTTCCTGGGAGACTGTTAGGTCAACTGGTTTTCTATGCTGATCATCATTCTCAATCATGGCTCCCTGAGTAGACTTTTATCTGACTCTATGGCTATGTCTAGATTGCAAGCCTCTTTCAAAAAAGAGCATCTAGACTATAACCAGTACTATTGAAAAAGCAAGCTGCTTTTTTGAAAGAGTGCACCCAGGCAGTCTGGATGCTCTCTTTTGAAAAAGCACAGTTTGCATTACATAGAGCCTTTTTTCGTAAGAGCACTTTCGAAAAAAAGTGTTATTCCTTGTAAAACGAGGTTTTCCACGGGTCAAAAACATTGCTGCATTCTTTCAACTTACTTTTGAAAGAATGCGGCAGCAGTCTAGATGCAGGGGAAGTTTTTTAAAAAAAAGGCCACTTTTTTCGAAAAAAACCTGTAGTCTAGACATACCCTATGAGATCCCATCAGCCCTGCAGTTAAGCTTTGATTATCAGCAATGAAAGTGCACTAGAAGGCTGGCATTTTAGCCTGAGCTGGGTTCTTATCTGAAGCTAATAAGAACCCACTGGTCAGAGAACAGGTCTGTAAGTCTCTGCTGGATATGTGCCATATCTTCTAGTAGCTGAGAGTATCCCACAAGATGCTAACCAAGCTCCTTCAATTCCCACTTTAGCAAGTGGGACAAATCCAGAAGAATGTATATGATCTTTTTATAGACAAATCTCACTGAGATCAAAGCATGAGCATGGAGTGAGAATGAAGAGCCAGTTTAGACAATCACCTATAGCAGCATATCTCCAGAGTAATCCCATTTACGTCTTTGGAATTACTAAAGATTGTGGGATTCATCCTTCAGAAGCTGAGGATGCATAGTACCTTATGGAGTGTCCTTAGTGCCTTTTAGAATCTGATATCTCATTAGAACAGAACATTCTTAGACTACTTCACATATTTCTTTGCTCCTCCCATGCTGGAAATAACTACAAGAACAGTCTCTTGCTTATACTGTATTGGAAATTCCATTTCTAGACCCATCTGAAACCAA
Organism: Pelochelys cantorii; assembly: GCA_032595735.1. Lineage (NCBI taxonomy): Eukaryota > Metazoa > Chordata > Testudines > Trionychidae > Pelochelys > Pelochelys cantorii. The sequence continues at coordinate 10,362,134 of CM064342.1, read as the reverse complement.
ATATTAGGAGAACTTTTGGAGCCTCCAAAAATGCTCTGTTCAGCTTCTGGTTGAAGTTGTTCATTGGTTCTTATTTCCAACCAAACAACCCTTACCTGCCCGCCTTCTCCCGCCCCCCCCCCCCATCTGTAATAGCAGTTCTGAGGTGGAATGTTGCTTACTCGCTTAAATAAAAGTAGGGGGAGAGAAACTCACCAACCTTTCTGGACACCTGCAGTAATCCACACTGGAATGTCCCTGAAAAGATGCAGGAGAGATTCTTAAAATATATTTCCCTCTGACCACAATATATTCCATATGCTTGGAAGCTGCAGGAGTGGGAAACTGGTACATTCAGTTACCTCTGGTAAATGTTTCAGTTCCACACTGGGGAAAATCTTATCAGTGTTTCTCCTGCTTCACAGCTGGAAGGAATTTAGAGGCAAATGCAACATGCCATTTCAAAGAGGAATAAGTCCACAGAACTGCTTATACGCTACTGATGTTATGAGACGCTCAAGGGCTTCATATTTCCTTTGATGCTTGCCACCAAGAAATCAGGGTAAAAGGCCTCTTTATTGACATGTATTTTGTAACAAAATGATCTAGAGAGCTTATTCAACAAGGACGTGAGCTTGCAGGTTTGTTTGGTGATCCTTCAGCAATGATACCCTAGGCCATTCTGTTGCAAAGTGTACTGACTAATTTTAGGTGATGAATGAGTGTCAAAAATTCTCCAGAATGACATACTATGTACACGAGATCCTCCTTGACTACCTTCCTCCTTGGCTGGTCCATAACCAAATGTCCTTTGCCTGTATTCTATAAAATGGTTTTCATATCATGCCTTTCATGTCACGTGACTGACCAGAAAGTGAATAAGAGCCATGAAAGCAGAGGGCATTCTTGTGAATAGAATAGAATAGAGTAGAATAAAGTGTGGCAGGGTGTTGCCCTACACTGGCCCTTTAAGGGGCTGGAGACCTGGAGTCAGGGGGAAGTCCAGCTGAGGACAATTAAGGAGGGCCCAGCTGGAGCTTATAAGAGCAGCTCCTGGGAGAAGGAGAGGGTTCTGCCTGTCTGCTGCCACAGGGCCGCAGGCTTTGGGCCCAGCAAACCCAGCATGAGGCCCAGTGCTGCATGGAGGCAGTCATGAAGGGTGGGGGCTTGCACATAGGCAGCCCTAAAAGGCCGGGCTGCAGGGAGGCAGCTGTGGCTTGCATGGAGGCAGCTGTGGTAGGCTGGGGGCGCTCAAGCCAGGAAAGCCTTAGGCCAGAAGGCACAAAGGCAGAGGTGCAGGAGGGAACCGGGCAGACCAAGGAACTGGGTGTTCCAGGAAGTAGCTGAGTGCTTCTGGGAAGAGCTAGGGGTCCCCGGGAGTAGGGAGGACCCTGGAAGTACCAGAAGAAGAGTGACTCCCCCCCCCCCCCCCGCAAGGGGGTGTGGACGAACAGCAGAGTGGTCACTGCCGAAGGGCAGTGACCTGAAGAGAGTACCTCACCCAAAGGGGTGTGTTGGCGTCGGAGAGGTGGGTGATTTCCCCACAAGCCACCCTGAGGGAGTCATCTGGGCAAAAAAGTGAGAAGCCATGCGAAAAGTGAGTGAACCTGCTACAAAAGCTATAGAAATATTCAGAGAGAGAATAGTACTAGGCTATATTTTAACTGAATGCAGACTTGCTTTATTGGAATCAGCAAAGGATGTTTTCATTCTCCAGTTTGTATGGCTTATGATTTAAGGCTATATCCTGTATTATATTGGTAGAAACCATCAAAACCTCTCTCTCTGTGTGTGTGTGTGTGTGTGTGTGTATATATATATATATATATATATATATATATATTCTGGTAGTTTCCTCCTACTCTGAATGTTGTGTTTTTGCTCCCTACAAAATGGCTTAATAAAGAAAAAAAATTTCATTGAAGCCAAAAGAAAAATGAAAAAGAGAATTAGCCAAACAGTCTCATGCTTCATTCGAAATATTCAACTACTAACTACAATCTTATTTATAGATCATAAATCATATGATCATAGGTCATATTTTGTGGGAAATAGTCATAGTGATAGTATTGAATGCTGTTTACCATTGGGGTGGTGCATAAAATGGTTTAATCCAATTGTCTGCTCAGACAACACTTGCAAGCTGTAAAATCATCCTTTCTGAGCCAGAACTTGTGTGAAGAAATGTTAGCCACATTGTATTTTCTGCTATCACCCATTCATGAGATTAAGAATTTTCTCCATTCCAGAAAATTATATTCTAGAAATTATTCTAATCATTGATTATTTTCTGTTCTTATTGGGAAAGGGTTTTTAAATATTAAATTAGACCAATATTTTCATCAGAGCAGAATTAAACTTGGAATTTCCCCTCTTTGGGAAATACCATCATTTCGATACAATGTGCGACAAAAACAAGTAACAAAACATTGGCATTCAATTTTTTTTTCAGAATGGAAATGCCAAAAAAATTCAATTTGGAAATGTCAAAGTGTTCTTGATTAAAGCAAAACAAAACATGTTGCTATTCCTAGCACTGAAAATTTGCATTTTTTTAACGGAATTCTGGCCCCAAAACACTTTTGGAGTCAGAATAAAATTAAACTGCATTGTCACATAAGAATGGCTATAGAGATAAAAAAAAATCCATCTAGCCCAACATCCTGTCTTCTGACAGTGGCCAATGCCAAGTGACCCAGAGGGAATGAACAGAACAGGTAATCTCCAAGTGACTTATCCTCTGTTGCCCATTCCCAGCTTCTGACAAACAGAGGGTAGGGACAGTATTCCTGCCCATTCCTGCTAATAGCCGTTGATGGACCTATCCTCCATGAATTTATCTAGGATTTTTTTTAACCCTGCTATAGTCTTGGACTTCACAACAACTTTTGGAAAGGAGTTCCACAGCTTGACTGTGTTATGTGAAGAAGTACTTCCTTTTGTTTGCTTTCAACCTGCTACTTATTAATTTCATTTGGTGACCCCTTATTCTTGTATTTATTCACTTTTTCCACACTAGTCATGATTTTATAGACCTTAATCATATCCCCCTTGGTCATCTCTTTTCACAGCTTAAAAGTCCCAGTCCTATTAATCTCTCCTCATATGGCAGCCATTCCAAACCCCTAATCATTTCTGTTACCATTTTCTGAACTTTTTCCAATGCAAAGATATCTTTTTTTGAGATGAGGCAACCACATCCACATGCTGTATTCAAGATGTGGATATGTCATGGGTTTATATTGAAGCAATAAGTTTTTCTTTCTTATTCTCTGTCCATACCAACAAATTGCCTTATGGAAGCTGTATTTGGGAGTCAGATGTCCCCATTCTTTCCAGTGGGACAGGCTCCTTGGCCAGACTATATCTCACATAATGTATCCAGGGTCATACAACTCCTACCTGATGCCTGTCTGTCTGTCCATCTATAAGTGTTCGTTCAAGAATTCCTCCTAAATGGTTAGAGCTAAGGACCGCCAATTTGGCATGCAGTTTTGTCTTATCATAACTGAAAGCAAGGTCAGGGTTTGGTTGTGCCAGGATAATAGGATATGCCTAGAATTAGATTGTTTTGTGTCAGACAGAAAGGGAGGGTCTGATAGCAGGGATGGTTATACTCACTCATGACCACAGGGGGGCAGCAAGCAGCCAGTTACCCCCCCCCCCCCCCGCTTTCAGGTTGGCCCCAGGGAGAAGCTGGCGGGCATGATGTGCAGCCCCTGGACTGACCCCAGGAAGAAGCCAGCAACCATGCATGCTCCTTCTCCTGAGCTCCCATTCCTCTCCCTGAACTCCTCCTCCCAACACCCTGCCTGGCTCCTGCGCCCGACCTGCTGTCCTGAGCCCCTCCCAATACTCTGCTCTGACTCCTGCACTTCTATCCCCTGCCCTAAGCTCCTTCTCATCCTCAACCCTGGCTCCTGCACCACCCCTGCACATCCCCAGCCTCCTGCCCTGCCTTCCCCCACATTCTTAAGCCCCTGCCCTGACTCCAGCACCCCCAAAACTGCTGGCCCTTTGCCCTGAAGAACCGGAGCAATGCCAGATAAGTCTTCTAGTTATTGAAATACATACATACATACATACATACATACATAAACCTTTTTCCCCACAGAAAATTTCAAGTTCGCTGAAACTGCACATTCTAGCAATTCATTCTGATGGAGAATTCCCAGTTCTAGTCAACTCTTCCCACTTACCTCTGTGCTACCACCAGAAGATCAATTTAATAGTGGCAGCTCTGATTTATTTTCATTGGGTTAAATTCTTCCCTGTGCTGTGGGGACAGTCCATGCACCAGCTGTGGCCAGAAAAGGCAGCCTACCTGATAAGTTTCATGTGACATTTATTTTCTAGCTCACCATTTTCTTGCTCATTTTCCCTGATTCCCTCACTGATTCAGGAGTAGAGAGAACCTGTAATTCACAGAAATGATACTTCACAGAGTACAATTAAATGACCACATTTTGCTAATGACATTTCACAAACTGTCCCTGCCAAAAAAAAAGTGGATGTTAGATGGTCCACAAGATAATGCCAAATTTTTTTTTATTCCAGTAGATACATCATCATCATCCAGTAAAAGTCCCTTTGTGGAAATAATCCTGATTTTTGGAGGTAGAAAATAATAGAAACTTAAACATCTGGTGTTTAAAGTCTTGGTAATAAAATGAGTCCAACTGGTTATTTGGACTTTTTCTTTATTATAGGCTTTAAGGCACGTACTTTGATTACAGCCACAAAAGTCTACTATATATTTGAGAGAGTTTGTCTGTCTGCCTGTCTGTTTATTGAAGAACTCCTCCTAAACGGTAAGAGCTAGGACCACCAAATTCGGACTGTAGCTTCTCCTGATCATAACTTAAACCAAGGTAAGGGTTTGATTGTGCCAGGAAAATGTGCTTAAAAGGGATTGCTGCTCATAAAACCAAATAGAAGAGACAGACTCACTAGGCAGGTGAAAGGGGCTAGCTGGGGGAGCTGCCCCCCGCCCCCCATCCAGGACTGTCCCAGCCCCAAGCTTCCCACCCCCAGGTGCCCTGAAGGGATGGGGATGGGCCTGCAGCTTCCTCCCTCCCCCAATTCATATGGGGATGCATGAAATTATACAGAAAAGAAACAGAATCACCAGGCAGGTGAAAGGAGCTGGTTGGGGGCATCCTCCCCCCCCATCCAGGACTGTGCCAGCCCTGAGCCTCCTACCCCCTAGGTACCCTTTAGAGAGGGCAGTGGGGGCTGCTCATATAGGAACATTGTTGGCTATTCCTCTTCGTCAAGGAGCAAGAGGACATGCACAATTTGCTGCATTCCTCAGTCTGGCTGGTGAGCGCCGGGGCAGACGAACCTGGACCTGCCCCAGGTGGGGGACATACACCCTTCCCCAGGCTGTGCCCATTGGAGATGTCCTCTCTCTAGGGCAGCCTGAAAACTGAACCTCTCATCCCCAGCCCCACCCCAGAGCAGTGATTCAAATGAAGCATGAACATTTTCATTGTATGTTCCAAAAACAAAAATTAAGGACCTCAGCAATGTTGGGTAAATCTTCTAGTATGGTATAAAGGAGACTGGACTGGCACATAGGTTACTCATGCAACCCACAGTAAGTAGCATGGAACATCGTAAGTGGCAGCCCATCAATATAGGCGACCTAGGCAGTCGCCTAGGGTGCCAAGATAAACGGCCATTGAGGGCTTTGGAGGTGGGGGCGCTGATCGTGCGCTGATTGCGCATTTCGCCTAGGGTGCTAGTTGCCGGCAGCTCATCTAGGGCTGCTCCTGACCATCATCAAGTCTAAAGTAAGTAAATGTATACCATTCTGAAAGAAAATAGTTAAATTAGGTCAGGATGGTGAAATTATGCTGAGAGATAAGTCGTCTTTCATTATAATCTTTTCAGAGTGTACAAGAAGCAACACGATAAATCTAGTTCGTCAAGCAAAACTGTTAGGCTTTGTCTACATTGCAAATTTTTTTGGCAGAAAATATGTTAATGAGGGACTCATTAGCATGAGTTGTGATCTTATTAGCATATTTTCTGCCATTTCTTTTTGCTGGACAGGCATAAGGATCTTGTGCAAAACGGGGGTTTTGTGCAAAAAAAAACCCCCCATCCACATTGCTTCTTTTTCACAAAAACCCCTTGCACAAAAAGAAATGGCAGAAAATATGCTAATGAGATTGTGATTCATGCTAATGAGTTCCTCATTAGCATATTTTCTGCCAAAAAAGCTCGTAGTGTAGACGTAGCCTCAGTTTGTCTATACTGCAGTTGGGGGTAAGCCTCCCAGCCCAGCTATTCTAACTAGTATGAAAGAGACTCATGCCAGGGTGCTAAAATTAGTTATGCAGACATTGCAGCACCAGTGGAGAGCTGCCCCCAGGTGCAGTGGCTCCAATGGCTGGAATTAAAAAGTTTAAGGAAGGTGGGTGGCCAGCTCTCATTCCATTTGTACTCACTCCATTCAGAATCCAAGTCACAAACTTTGAATCCAGATTTTGAACATTCTATAGTTTGGGATTTTTGGATCTGAGGCTAAACCCTTACTTGAGAGAGCAAGCATTTGTGAAGTTTAATTCTTAGGCAAGAGTTGGATTTTGACCTTCCTGAAATTGAGGGATGGTCAGAGATTGGTTTTTTTGGTGACAATCTCTAGTAAGTCTTAGATGTACTAGAGGAAACTGCTCTAGTTGCAGGCAGTGATGTATGGCACAGGGCTGACAATGGAGGCAGAAGACAAATGGGACAGAAAGATAGGAGAGATCAGTAGGGGGAATGTAATGTCCAGGGGCATCTTGACCAAGATTTTGGAACAATGTTACAAGAGACCCTCTGAGAGCCCATCCCAAGTTTTTTTTTATTGAACCCAGTGCATTCTGTGGCTGAACTGTGGGAGTTTCGTGTTAGTGGATGCATGACTAGGTTATGCCCTTTCTTGTCAATTCTCAGTGCTTTGATTTAAGGAGCTCCCTGAAGCATGGAACACAACAGAAAAGAGAAGGAATGATGGTTGCTGGAAGTGAGAGAAGCAATGTAGGTGAGCAAAATTGTGATGGGCTTTGAGGGCCAGGATCTTGAACCTAAAGTGACAGAAGATGGCATGGGATTCAAGAAGAAGGGGAGAGAGAAACCCACTGGCCTAATGGGTTTCTGTGTAGCACAAAATGGTGACTTTAAAATATCCAGAACTGAGGAGAAATTATGTTAATTCTCCTCTCAAACTGGTTTGACAGGAGTGTCATTCTATTGACTTCAATTCCTGATGTACATCACTGTAACTGAGTGAAGAATCCAGCCCACAAGTCTGAGTTTAAAAGCTGCACTGTCTAGAGTGACCACTTCTCAAGAAGTAATAGTCAGTAGATTTAATCTGTAATTATTCTCTAGCTTGTGCCTTAAGAAGTGCCTGATACTAAATCTTGAGAGATCTGCCTTAAAATGTTCATTGAAATGAACAGAGAAAACAAAAATCTGGCCCTTTGTGACATATGCAAACCCTTGAGTATAGCTAAGTAGGCAGAGTTGATGAATGAGACCATGAGATCTACAGGCTTAGAAGAATGTTGATCCAGTGGGGTGGGAAGCAGGGCAAAAGAGGGGAGCTGGTGGTGTTTGAAGTGTTCCCTGTCCAATGAAACTAAGATTTCCTTGGTCCATTTTATAATTAAGCTATAGCCTGAGGTGCTTGTCTTTAGCTATTCACTTGGGCCTGGTCTACACTAGGGGATAAATTTGAATTATGATATGATGCAAATTCAGCTAAATTAATTGCGTAGCTTAATTCAAAGTATCTTAACTCAAATTTTGGCACTGTTCACACTGAGGGAAGTCGAATGGAACACATTCTCCCTTTGACTTTCCTTACTGCTGGTAGAAGCAGGACTACCACCATCGACAGGAGCGCCCTCTCAGTTCAAGTTAGCATGTCTTCACTGGTCTGCTAATTCAAACCCCAGAAGACTGACTGCTTCAATCTTAATGTGTAGTATAGACACATCCTTCATTTCTAGCTCTTTAATCTCATTGGAAATATATATAGCTGCTAATAGCATGATCCTCTGAAGACTTGTATATTCTCCTCCTTGATAAAGGAAAATTAATAAAGGCTAGTCACATTCAGATTCATATTGCATGGCCAATACATGTTACCAGAGGATAGCTCTAAGAATATAGGCTATAGGTTTATAGTGTTGCCAGTTCTCCCAATATTGGGTGATTTTATTCTTCAAGCCCCAACTTCTGGAGTCATGTCATCACATGAAAAATTCAGCTTTAATTTAAAAAAAAAAGTTTCTGGTCCTCATATTTGTGGAGAAAAACTAGAAAACATGGACCATAAAGGCTCCCAACACCATAGTACAATTAAAAAAACCCACCAGTTTTTAAAATCACATGATTTTAAAGCCATACCCATGCTACCCTCCCACAGAGGGATTTTCACAACTGCAGTTCATTTGCTGTCCTGAGCTCCTTGCTAGTCCCCTGGTTGCTAGCCATGCCAAAAGAGACAGCCTTGGGCAGAGTTGGCAGGCTATGTTGAGTAGTATACGTTGCACTCTCTGAAAATGTGGTACAGAATTCCAAGAACCCAGGGGTCCACCTGACTGAGACATAATGTGTCTGGGTAAGCTGACTAGAGTGGTGAAATTCTGGATCACATCCAGTACAGGGCTTGAGCTGAAAGCTATAATAAGCCCTTAGCAGTCAAGTAACAAGCCCTAACAATCACGTACTAGAAATAAACTTGAGGGTAGGTGTTATAGTTTTCTCAAGTCAACTGGTATGAATAAGGGAGGTGAGGAGGAGAATTGAAGCATAAATAAATGCTTGTCCACAACACTGAGAATTTCCCAGATTGCAGATAACCCATGGGATGGTTTCCAGGATGATGTGTGACACCCAAAGCATTAGCTAGGGTTGTAGGATCATAGCAAACTATAGTGTTCTCTGAATGAAAACATGACCTTATGTATAGATAGAAAGAGAAAATAGGAGGGAAGGTGGGGAGGCAAGGTTTAGGAATATTGCAAGCATGGCTGCAGTGGGAATATGCTCCAAAGAGAGCTGTGCTGCCATTCTACTGCATCTCAACAAAGTGAAATGGATTAACAGCTCACTTTCAATCAGGCTGACTTATGAGCTTAGCGATTTGCTGGACATTTTACATGAACCAGAAGATGTGTTATCTGATGAAAATTGCTTAATTTAATATCCTGGCCTGACAAGCGAGGAAATGCACATCTCCCGGAGAATTTGCCAGTGCAGATGATTTTACTTAGCTGAAAGGATTAAGCAATCAGATATCTTTTCTTCCTCTCCAAAACCCACTGCAGAAGCCTAGACAGAGAAACTTTCAGGAGCTGGAGGTGCCAGGGAAAGGAGCAGTGTTAAGAAGTGGATCAAATGTATGGGGGAGAAGGGCCATGCTGTAAAGATACACATTGGGTCACATTTTGCTCCCATTCAAGTCAATGCATGTTTTGCCATTGACTTCAGTGGGGCTTGCATTTCATTCCTTGTGTCCTTTTATCAATGAGCAAATCTGACAAGAAGATAATGTGGGTTGAAAAAGCTGCACTAATTTTTGCATAGTGCCCCTTCTCTAGGGTGGAATTATTCGATACGTTGGAGAAAGTCCAGGCTGTATGACTTTGTTGAAGTTTGTTGGGAGGTTGAGAAGAGGATTTCACTGCTGGAGTAGAGACACCATAGCCTCTCTGCAGCTCCTCTGAGACTCATGGAGCTGAGTATGGGAAAGCAATCACGAAAGGTGTGTGGACTTAGCCTTAAAGATCATGGTGATAGAATACTCATGGGGAAAATGCTTCCATTATTCCCTCTTTCTCCTGATGCTTTATCCCCATTAAACAGATTAGATTAGGAAAGACACTTTCTGAAAATCAGGAGCTTTTGAAATCTCTCATGTTGGGCACCCAAGAACTGAGTCATTGGAAATCACTAGTCATTGTTTAAAATCTTAACTTAAATATTCTGGTATGGAGCCTTGTTCATCTCAGCTTTCTAATGATGTTGGCTTACATCAGTGGTGGGCAACCTGCACCCCGCTGGCCTCATGTGGCCCATCAGGGTTCTATGTGAGGTGCACGAGACATTTTGTTATCATTGCAGGCAGGGTTATCAGACTCAGCTGATTTTTATCCACATAGTTTTTTCCTACAGATATTGCTAAAGTGACCTGCACATAAAGCAAGAGCATGTGAAGTGAGGTGTGTACTGATTGCACACAACACTGAGAGAGCTGTGTGCTCCTGCTACATCCAATAAAAGTGCTGCTAGGTTTCGATGGGCACTCCCCAAAATTTCTAGGTACACAAGCACAGTTAGCGAACCTACCCTATCCCAGGAAACTCTCTTCGTTATGACAATCTTGCAAACCACTGAGATGAAGGAGGGCCAGTCACACATCCCCCTCACTCGCCTGGATTGCCCATCACTGGCTTACTTGTTCTGAAATGAGTGCTTTAATTTGCTCTGCCTGATGTATGAAGGCAGCAGCCAATGCTTGATGCTGCAGTTCTCTTTTACAGATGTCTCTGAAAGTCTTAGATCAGTGGTCATCAACCAGTAGATTGGGAGCTACTGGTAGATCCCGGAGCCTCTGACAGGTGATCCTGACTGGTTTGGCTGGGAGGCTGTCTTCAGCTGCCTCTCCCCCTAATGCTCTGCTGCTCCTGCCTGCTGTGTTGGAGCTGGCCCCAGGAACCTCCTGCTTTCTTTGTAGGGTAGAAGAAATGGAGGAGGGGGGCACTGAAGTCAGGGTGCCCCCCTCCCCCTTTCCATGCCCTCCTTTTCCACAGAGTGAGAAGGGGTGGTGCAGGTGCAGGACCGCAGGGAAGGAGGCAGGGCAAGGGTATCTGGGTTTGATGTAGATCCTGGATTGCACTTAAATTCAAAAGTGATCTTGTGCTTAAGAAAGGTTGGAGACCACTATCTTAGATTAAAAGTGAAATTAACAAAAAAACTGTTCATGCAGAAGGCCTGAAAACGCGGTGGCATGTGAAGTGGTGGTCCAGTGGCATTTTCTGAGCTATAAACATAGGTTGATAAGGCCCATTGATTTTGGTAGAAATCAGGGGTACCAACTGTCTCTGTGGGCCCTTGGACAAGGTGGGGGGACTGGCTCTATGCTCCCAGAAGTGGGGAGGCCTTCGATGGAAGGCTTGGAATCAGGGCAGCCAGCCCTAAGCACCGCCTGGAGCGCATCATGGCAGCCCTGAATACCACTTGGAGCATGGTGCCCCTGGAGCCTTTAGCCTTGCCTGTAATGTGTGGTGGTCCGGCAGTGATTTAGCAGCAGTGGTACCTGGAAGTTCCAGGCTCATTTGACTTGCCAGGCCCTGGGGCAATTGCCCCTTTCTCTCTACCTTCATTGGCAAGCCTGGTGGAAATTAAGAGTCTAAATAGCTTGTGCTCCAGAATCTGAACTTTCCAGGTGTTACAATTGCACACTTTGAAAATGTGACCCAGATGTAACTGAGGGCATGTCTATGCTGAGAAATTATTTCAAAATAACTCAGTTTGAAATAATAACTCCTGAAATAACTATTTTGAAATAAGTATTATTCCTTGTGGAAAGCAGAAGCTGCTATTTCAAAATAACCAGCCCCTTATTTCAAATTAACGGGTTTGGTAGCATTATTTTGAAATAAGGGGAGTTATTTCAAAATAACCCTAGCATAGACCAGGGGTACATCTACACTGCATGCTTATTTCAAAATAAGCTATTGCGGAACAGTTATTCTGAAATAGCCCCTCACCAGGACCATTCTAAGTTATTCCTCCCCAGTGCTCCTGGTGCTTTAAATAGAGATAGCACGGCTACATTAGAGGAGCCTGCCTCAGACTAATTTTAAGGCTTCCCTGCACTGTAGACGTGCTATTTCAAAATAAGCTATTTCGGAACAGTTATTCTGAAATAGCTTATTTTGAAATAGCACGTCTACAGTGCAGGGAAGCCTTAAAATTAGTCTGAGGCAGGCTCCTCTAATGTAGCCGTGCTATCTCTATTTAAAGCACCAGGAGCACTGGGGAGGAATAACTTAGAATGGTCCTGGTGAGGGGCTATTTCGAAATAGCAGCAGTGGAGCATCTACATACACCTCATTTCAAAATAGCTGTTTCAGAATAGGTGTTATTCTTTGGAATAAGCCGTCCCTTATTTCAAAATTATTTCGAAATAACAGAGTGGCAGCGTACACACTTGCATTGTTTCGAAATAATGCTTGTTATCTCGAAATAATGGTGCAGTGTAGACGCACCCCCAGGGCTGAAGCCGTGAGATCTGCCTCAGTTTGCAGAGAACCTGTAACTCTCACCAATTGCCCGTCTCAGCCACAGGTTAGTTCAGAAGCTCCATGATGGTTATTCAAATGCTAGCATTTCACTCACTGCCAAAGTAGGAGTGAACATGTTAAGATTGCGATCTGCCGTGCATGACAGTCATGAGTGGTTGATGCTTGGGAGAGCATTTTTTTTCTTCTAAGTTAGGAAGACACCAAACACTAGGAACCCAGGTAAATGGACCTAGAGTGTGGGCTGAGCAGCCCAAAGAGGACAACCTACGGCACATTTTACCTACTACCTTGTTGAATCCAGGGCCTAAATCAACAAAGTCTCCTCTTTTTTAGCTGTTATTTATACCATGGTGTACCACAAGTTCCCAACCAAGATCAAAATCCTGTGTACGAGGTGCTATGCAAACACTTAATAAGAAACACACTCTGCTCTACAGAGTTTGCAGTCTCAATAGACAAGATAAAGGGCAGGAGGAGAAACAGAGACACACAGAAATGAAGTAACTTGCCCAAGGTTAAACAAGAAGTCAGTGGACAAGCTTCCTCATTCTCAGGGTTCCTTGTTCTCAGTCCAGTGTCCTTTCCAGAAGGTCTCACTGCATCTATGAAGCATACCTGAACTGACCTGAAGCTGACACCATTTCCCATTGCTGCACCAGAACATCTCAGCAAACGGGGAGCATAGCTGCAGAAGTTGGGAGAAGGAGAAAGACGGTATCCATTTTACCTACTCACTTGTGGGCTAGCACGGTAAGAAAAGAGCTTTCATTTCGAGCAGGGTACCACAGAACGACACAGCCTGCAGGCAGACCCTCAGCTGGTATAAACTGGGCAAGGACCAAAGCATCATTTCCCAGAGGTGATCAGTAGCTGGCATGGTGATCTATCCAGCAGTCTGTGGGAACACTCAGCTGAGTTCTTCACAAGGAGAACTGCAACCCCTCTGCTGCATACCAGATTGAAGAATAATCCTCGGGAGGGAACCCATTTAGCTGTTTGCTAATGTCTGCCTGAAACTGCTAGGCTATGATGACAGGATAAAGCTGTATGAGGGGAAAGATTTACTGCACACTACAGGTATTCATTTAAACAGAGCTGACAGCTATCCTCATCCTGGATGGGCCTTGATGGATTTGTTACTCACACTGAGAGGCATTTAAAAAGACCTATAAACATATTTAAGTGACCTTTAATTTCATCCGATTGAAACAAAAAACAAGAGGAAAGAGACCAGTTCCTTAGAACTGCCTTACTGAAGACACCTTTGATTAAATTTAATGTTAGTTATAACTTAATGGGCAGAACAGAGCTCTCTCTGGTTCCTCAATGTGGCACAAAACAGATAGGAAAAAAAAAATCAGCCCCTCTAGGAGATTAAGAGGTCCGGAATTTCCTAGGCACTAGCTGGGGAAGCTGCAAGCAGCTTAAGATATTTTCTTGGGAAAGGTGAACAGGACTGGCAGTAGACACTGCACCTTGTGATTTGTACAACCCACAGAGGCATAAATGACAGTATGAGAGACACGGCTATGGAGAATCAAGCCCTAAGATTAGTGCCTATATACTTCAGTTGTGGGTGATTTAGAATATGATAGATGGAGGGAGGAAGAGAGAGAGGGAGGAAAAAGAAAGAGGTAGCTGCCTGGGATGTTAAAACCAAAATTCCTCGTTGGCATTTTCTTAAATTATAACCAAATTATCTTGCAGAAGCCCCATGCAAGGATTCTCTGAAGATTCTCCTACACCTGTGTGTGAGCTGTCTCATGCTGCTAGACAGGACTCCCGTAAAGAGTCAGGCTCTGAATTCACCTGATCTCTAGAAGTTCACTCATCACTCTGTAGCTGGATTCTCTCCTCCAACAATGCTTTATTCTCCCAACAGTTGCATACTTTATCCTAAGGTTTGTGATCACCCTAGCCTAGGAGATCACAAATGTCTCAGTTATGTTTCTTCTTCTATGGCATGTCCATTTCTGGAAGTTTGCAGTCAAGGCGGCTCAATCCATACAATCCTCTGTTAATCTCCTTGTGGATAAATCTTCCTTTTGAGCAATCCAAGACACTGCATTGTCCATCCAAGATATTATTTTATTGCTTTGTGTCTTTCTGCCATCAACTTTCCCTTTCAGTGCTCATAAACCTATGCATTGCCCACTAAACCTCTTAAAATATGCCTCTCAAATCAATCTTTTTACAAATGATCTGTAATTTGGTTCATAAAAATGAAATGAGGCTCTCATTTCCATGCCTTTTGGAAATCGTGCTCTATGGATAATGATGATGCCAGCCAACCTCATTGGATGCCAATTTTTAAGCTTTTTAAACTTTCCCAAGACATGCCTTTAAAATGCAGCTGCAGAACTGGTATGTGTGAAGCTATTACTGAACCTTGTGTAGTGCCATGAATCCTTATGGACTTATAAAAAGAACTTCTACCAGTAGTAGCTTTGCATGTGTACAAAGATGTCTTGTTTCATTTTCAGCATATCCCATTTCAATTTGTAAAGCAGGAGACAAGATAAATCCCATGCTGTCTTTTTTCTAATGAGATATTTTTGGGAATTCTTGCTGCCACCAAACAAGAAAAAATGGTTGGACTTCTGCAAAATTTCTTTCATTTTTCTTTTTTTACATCCCCCTCACTTTTTTCTGCTGCTGCTTCATTCCAGAGTGAATTCAGCTCTGGCTTTCCCAAAGCAATACACTCATTTATCAGGATTGCAACTTCTTACACATTGGCAAACTCAGTGGCTTTCCATTGGGCTCATGGCTCTAAGCCACCAAATGAAATGAGTTGCACATTTTCACTCCTTATCAGAGTTGAAGATGAAAATATTTCCTTGTATCTTCTCTGAATACTTCTGTAGTTGTACATGTGCAAGAAGTTTTTTACTCTTGCATGGCTCATAGGTAGCTGCTGTTGTTAAAGGTGACCCTCAAATACTTTATAATATACTGCACTGTGAATTAAATTCAGTGTAATTACATACAATTACATGTTATGGTGGTGAATCTTTACTGCTGACACCCTTTCTATTTATGGATCAAACAGTTCTTTCTCTTACCTGCACTGTTGTGAGTCTATATCAAAATCACCCAACTGCTTGAGGCAGCTAGTTTAAGTTATGATAATGGGCCATACTTTCATCTCATGCCCATGATTGTAATTGGGGTGTGATTCTATGACACCAGTGTAATTTTCTGCATAAACGTGACTAAAACTGAAAGCAAAAATCTGGCCCTTTCGAATAATTGGCTGTTGCAAATGCAGCACCTGGGCCTCAGCTCTTAGCAGGGAAGTGAGGGAGATTATAAGACAATTTGGAATTACTGCAGTAGTTTTCCCAGTCAGGTGTGGAAAGGCACCACACTTCCAGCTGTACCTGGATGTATTCTTTTTTTTTTTTTTTTGTGGGACTGAGGCAAACAGAGGGCACTTTCTTTTGGGAGACACAACTACTCTTTCTCCCCCATTGGATCCAGTGCATGAGCTGGTGTGAAAAGGGACCTACTCCATTTTGTACCTGCCCATGTTATACCTGGTTTTCATTTATACCAAGGTCAGCATGTTGAAGCCATAAGAGTCACAGTGGAAAAGAAAGTCAGAGTCATGGTGTGATGAGTGCTCTGAGCCTGATGGCCTGTTTGAGATAATTACAGGCTAGTGCTAAGACAGTGACATCTAACCAGTTCTGAAGCTCTGCTATAGCAAACTAGCCACACTCAGCCAACCAAATAGCCACATTGTTGAAGCCAACTAGCCACACTTAACTGGTTAGCGTGTTGGACACCATGGTCCCAAGGGCCCAGCCAGTCCACAAGTCCTAGTCTAACCAGGAGAAGTGAGGTAGACATTCTTCTAAGGAAGCAGCCACACCGATCTGCTCACTGTCACTGTCTTTTTCGGGGATGCTCCCTGCTGTCTGTTCTGACAGATGGCTGCTGATGCAGCCTGTGCCTGCTCCTGCTCAAGCTACGTCCAGTCACCCAGTATCAGAATTTAGCTTTTCACTGCTCACTCATGTTGGGGAGCCCCTTTACTGCCTGACTAGCCTCATTGATTTCAGTGTTGGCTCCATGTTACCCCCATTGATTTAGAGTTAGCGCCTCCTTAGCAAGGCTGGCAGAATCAAGCTACCAGTGATTGTACTGTTATCTCCATAGGCCCCTGGGAGTAGCTGGAAAAACGTGGCTGGCATGGAAGCTATTGATAATGGCAGCTCTGCTGTATTTTCATCTTCTATCCTGCTACGTTGCCTTCCCAGAGTCTACTTCCTCCTTTTACACCAGTGTCATTGAGGTGTGGGGAGTCACCGGGGCCTGCACCACCATCTGCAGCCAGATGTGACTCTCAGCCAGCAGGTAGAACAGAAGGTTTATTGGGTCACAGAATACAGCATAGAACAGACTTGTTAGCACAGAAACCAGAAACAGTCAGTACAATCCATCTTGGGGAGAGGGGGCTCAGAGCCAAGGGTCTTGCGCCCCCCCCTCACCCCAAGCTAGCGAGAGTCACTCATACACTCAACAGTCTACCCCAGCCCTGCAGCCATTAGTGTAAGGTGGCAATCAAGGTAGCACAATTGACTCCTGTGGCTCCAAAGCTGTAATAAGTTGCTACGGATCTGAAGCTGATCAGGTGTTTTGGTGGGTAAGGGGCAGAAGCTAAGTTGTACCCACTTGGCCCACCCCTGTGGGTGGTGAAAGAGTAGGTATTAAAAATGTGTTTGCTTTGTATGCCTGAATCCAAGGGCTAGCAAAGCTGCACACGAGCCTCAGATGGTCTTATTCCTGCATGGGTGTGCAAAGACAGAACTGAGCCCTACGAGGACAGTGACAACAATACTGAACAGCTATCAGATGGGTATGCCTGACAATGATAGTCGTTAGAGGGAGTTCTTCTGCCTCTAGCTTGCACGAGTGGCTTGCAGTCAGACCCTGAAATGACAAGAAAATGAGCTTTTCATTTAAAAATAACCCAAAACATAGAAACAGCATCCATTTGGCCTCGCTTAAAGAGTTTCATTCAATGCACTTTCGCTCTCCCTGCCCTCTTAAATTTACAAAGCTCGCCAACCGATGAGATTATTTTGGTAGAGTTCCTAGCCTACAGCCAGTGCTTCCTTGCCACTGTATGCCTAATAAGCTGCGAGGTTGAACAGCATCCAAGCAGGTCCTTCCTGCTGCTCCATGGAAACATTTTCTGTGTGTGTTTAAATAGGGTTTTTTTCCAGCTCTTTGAATGAACAGAAGGCTTTGAAAACACATTTTAAAATCCTTCTCTCTTTCTTGCTGGGCCTGTTCTTTCTCTCCTGAGTCTGGGCTGCAGCATATGTATGCAGAGCAGGGCTTTGGCTAATGTGATCTTTTAAAGTCCTTTTTGGACATGAAATAGGAAAGTCAGGCCAAAGCTCACTCCAGGCAGGGATTTCAGTTCCGTTTGAGTCCATTTCAAGGTCCTGCACAGACTTAGTTTTGCTGTTTTCACCCCTTTCCAAAATAATAGTGGAGCCATCCGAAGTTGGATTTACAGAATTTTTTTTACTTCTACTGAAAAATAAAGAAAAATGGAAGCCCCTTTCTGTTTGCCAGTGACTCTACAGATGAGCTGCTGCAACCAACTGTACAGGAGATTAAATCCTTTCTACCATTCCAGCAATTTCAGATTAGGATCCTGATTGGGGATTAAATAGAAACGGGAAACTGGAACAACCAAGTGATGCAGTTATTCATCCTGAACAAAACAGGAGGCTTTTGGGAGTATTCACTGGTAGAAGATGAGGCACATCCTGGAGGCAATCATGCTTGTCACAGGCAACCAAAGGGTATGAGATCACACATTAATAGTAGGAGGAAAGGAGGGTCATCAGCCAGCTAATTGAGAGACTTGAGACTTTGTACAGTCTAACTCTCCACTTTGTCAATTAACAAGCAGTGAGAAAAAGTCAGGGAGCTGCCAGGGGAGTAGGGTGAAAACAGCAAGAGCTAATAAGCCATTGCCCATATACTGCAGTGGGGGGAATGATGCTGGAGAAAGGGAAAGAAAATGAAGAGATCTCTTTGAGAATGTATTTGTGTGTTGGGGATGGGGGAGAGAAAGAGAGAAAATGAGTTCACAACAGCATACAGCCTATGATTTTACACCAAACAGCCCCAGAGGATGATGGCTGGCAAATTACCCTGAGCACTTGGGCTACGTCTACACTATGAGTTTTCTTGACAAAAAATATGCAAATGAGGGACTAATTTGCATGAGTCACAATCTCATATTCATATTTTCTGCCGATCTGTCTTTGTGCTCGGGTTTTTGTGCAAAAACAAGTTGTGTGGATATTTTCTTTTGGTGCAAAAACCCCTTTTTCCGCAAGATCGGTATACCTCCTTTTTGGGGGCATAAGGATCTTGCGGAAAAAGGGGGTTTTGCATCAAAAGAAAACATCCACACTGCTTGTTTTTGCGCAAAAACAGAGCCACAGAAAATATGCAAATGAGTCCCTCATTTGCATAATTTTTTGCAGAGAAAACACATAGTGTAGGTGTATCCTTGCAGTTTGCAGAGTAGTTGCTTAGGAAAAGCCAAAGGCACTTTTGAAAACGTTATGGTAGGAGTGAGAGTGAGCAAGGTGGGGTGAGAAACCAGAGGATCCAAAACTTCCCAGGAAGCTGAGGGAGAAGTTGGTAATCCAAAGCCATAGCGGCCCTTGAAGGAGAGAATGTATCACCAGACTCTGGAGCTGCCTTGTGCCCCTTCACTGCAGGGAGTGGAAGAAGAGCCTGGGTCTTTGTGATGATTTATGGGAGAAACCACTTCTTTGGCTTTTTACTCCCGAGGAAGGTGAAGTCACAGGGCAGCACTAGGCATACTGATTGGCTAACAAAACATTGTCCATGGAATGCAGGCAGGAAAAACGTAACAAAGACGTAAATGCTTGGTGAGCACAGCAATATGAGTTAGAAATGTAGAAGCTGCTTTTTCAGTTCAAATCATGCATCTGTGATTCAATATCCTGCTTCCAGAGACAATCAGAACACAGTCGCCAATGAGAGATAACCTAGCTTCTGCATACACACACATTGTTACAGAGCTGGCAAGCTGTACACTGCTGTTCTATCTACTGGCTGTACCACCTTATAAGCATTAATGGATTCTATCCTTGCAGCACCCTGTGAAGTAGGGAGATGTTGTGCCCAAACAGGGCCTACTATCATCCTGAGCCAAGCTTATTCAGTTAACATAGAAAAGAACTTTTCCAGATTAGGAGCTTGATCAAATGACCATTGAAATCCATGGAAGGATACATATGACTTCAATAGCCATTATGTTAGGCCCTGAATGTGTATGTATTTTTTTAATGAATGGTGTAGAATCCAAGAAGCAATCTCCAGAAGTTCATCTTCCCTTTGCAGGTACGTGTATCTCTTGCTCTTTGTATTGTACATAAGCATGTAGAAGTTCCTATATTTATTTCCATGCTCAGTATCATACAACACTGTAATTCCATATTTGATGGCAGAGCAACCAGTTGGTGGTCTCACGCCAGAGCTGGGATATTGTCTGTGGTATCAGAGGGCTGCCAGTAGGTTTCTGAGTGCTCCCATGACCGATGTAAGCAGAACTTCTTCAAAAGATGTCCCTGTGGGAGTTCCCCTGTATGTGTTGGTGCACCCCTATGTCATCTAGCAATGGTCATTAGAGCAGTATCCTTGCGGGCTGCACAGACTTGCATGGCTCCAGTGCCTTGACATCATGCTCCTCTCCTCAGTTCCTTCTCTGCCGTCCCTGACTTGAGGCGCAGATCCGCAGTGTTCCTCAGGGAAACATTTATCTTCTTCATGACCTTAGTTAGATAAGTAGTTATTACAGTATTCATTACTTAGATAACTTTTCAATTTCACCATTTGCTCCCCCTGCCAAAAAAAAAATTAAAAATCTCCCTGTTCTTTTACTTCATAGTTAGATAGCATGCCTGGCTCATCAGGTTTTAAATGCTGCATAACATGTAAGGATGGCATTCCCATCTCAGATGGTCACTCACAATGTGTCTCTGTTTGGATGAAGCTCATGATCCCCCAGAATGACTCCACTGCAGCATGCTGAAGGAAAGATCATGAAAGGATTGTGACCCAAAACTAAAACTTATCCTTATGGAAAACACCTTTCATCCTGCCTCAGACCCGGGTCCCAAATGTTGCATGGCATTCTCTATGCCTCAGCTGACAAAAGAGAGGAAGATTTCAAAAAACAATGCAGCTTCTTCACCTCAGAGGTCCCCCCAGCCACTTCAGTGCTGATGGCAACAGCAGCACTGCCCCTAAGCACATACAACGTGCCAGGGTTTCCAGCACCTCTCGCACCACAAACACTGTCGGTGCACACCACCATGGTAATGAGGCAAAAGTTGCCTGCCTACCTCACAATGGCACTGACCCACACTGCTAGTGCTGTGCCATCTGCACCATTGCCAGTCCTAGCCCTGACCACCATTGTGGCACCACCGAATAACACTCCTAGCATGCTGCTGGTTTCTCAATCTTTGTTGGCACCAGACAAACCAACAGCACTGTTGTCAACTCTGATACACCAACTATGACACCATCCACACCGGCACTGCAAGTCACCCATCACAGGGACCTTCTTGTATCTCCAATGCTCAATTCAAGATATCGTCGCTTATTTCCGGTGCCTTTCTCAAGTGAGGATGAGGAGGATATAGAGGCAGGTTTTTTACCTCAGCGCTCCCCTCCCACCAACCCACCAATTCCCTCCGCACCATCTTGATCAAGATCACTGTATGCCAGGGATTTTCCACCATGGTATGGTCACCCATGGATGGAACCGCCTATGCCTTACCCTGGACAGTAGCTATACTGGAGCCCATGGAGGCCCCACTAGAAGCATACTTCCACCAGACAGCTGTATGTTGCCCCACACAGTAGATCTCCCCATCACTCCCCACCCACAAAGGGGATGAAGTCATCATGCCTCCCTCTCCAACAGCAGGAGATGACTTCATCCACTTTCAGGACCTTTTCAGGAAGGTAGCTGCAGAGCTCAATATCGCTGAAAATCAACAGGAGATCAGAGATATTTTGCAATCAGTAACATCCTTGAAGTGAAGATTGCTCTCCCTATTAATACTGCTGTAATGGATCCTGCCAAAAATTATCTGGCAATCCCCTGCCACCATAACACCTACTTGCAAAAGAGCGGTTTGGAAATATTATGTTTACGTATCGCACCCCGAACTCCCTAGAGTTGGAAACCACTCATCAGAAGAGTAAACAGTAACAGTTCCACTCTACACCTTCAGACCATGATAGTAAACGGCTGGATCTCTTTGGCAGCAACGTTTATGCTTCCTCCACCCTACAACTTAAAGTAGCCAATTATAGCACCCTCCTCAGCAAATATGAAAACAAAAGCTATTGGAACTTAATGATTTTATTAATGATATCCCTGAGGCAAAGAGATAGCAATTCAAAGTGGTGATAGCAGACCACAGTCCAGATGCAAAATTCTCCATAAATGGATGAGATTTTCCCACTGGTGCTCTAGCAGACACAACCATCCTGCCTCAGCACCCTTTCTGACAATCCTTGACTCTCATTCACAACTTAAGCAGTCTGGTTTCTCACTTAGCTCCCTAAGGGTACGTCTACACTGCAGTTCTATTTCAGGATGCTGGAGTATGCTGAAATGGCTATCCCTCAATCTTCACAGCAATCCCATTATTTCAGGCTTGCTATTCCGACATCCCTGTAAACCTCATTCTACAAGGAGTAAGGGATGTTTCAGAATAGAGCTTTATTTCAAAACTAGCCAATTAGCCCGTCATAAGACAGGATTTTCAGGTCTCTCCTCCACGTCGGTCTTCTCTCCTGAGCCTCCGGTCTCTCACTCGGTCTCTCTCTCTCCTCCTCCTACTGCCTCCCGCTCTCTCTCTAAGCTCTCCTCCACATTCTGCCTCTCTCTCCGTCTCTCTTTCTCTTCTCCCGCTCCTGCCTCTCTCTCTCTCTCTCTCTCTCTCTCTCTCTCCGCTCTCCTCTGTCTCCGTCGGGGATGCACGCTTGTCCAGGCCCCGCACCTGGGCGTGTATGTCACCAACCCGCTCCCCCTTCACCTCCCGCCGTGGTGCTCGGCTGACTTCTGCGCCGCTCAGCTGGGCCGCCGCGCAGGAGCAAGCGGCGCAAACGGCCATTCTCTCTCTTCTCCTCCTACTGCCTCACCCTCTCTCTCTCTCTCAGCTCTCGTCCACCTCCTGCCTCTCCCTCGGTCTCTCGCTCTTTCTCTTCTCCTCCTCCTGCTGCGTCTCTCTCACTCTCTCTCTCGTTGTCCTCCGCCTCCTCTCCGCCTCCTCCGTTCTCCTCTCTGTCTCCTCCGTGTCCTCTGTGTCTGCTCCGCTTTCCTCCTTTTGAATCCGGTGCCCTTTCCTGATGTCAGAAATGCACACTCGTCCAGGCTTTGCCCCCGGCTGTTCCCTCTGGGTGACGCTGTTGCCTCCTGCTGTGGCGCTCGGCTGACTTCTGCGCCGCTTAGCTGGGCTGCCGCGCGGGAGAAAAGCAGCGCAAGCGGCAGTTTAGGCCGCACGCTCCCCATGCAGCACCCTCGTGCTGCATGGGGAGCGCGGACCCCAAACAGCCAATTGTGCTGCTTGCTCCCACGCGGCGGCCCAATTGAGCGGCGCAGAAATCAGCCGAGCACCACGGTGGGAGGCAACAGCACCGCGCAGAGGGAACAGCCAGCGTTTCAGCGTTACAGAGTCACAAACATTGGGCTACTATATATATGATTTCAAAAGCCTCTTGTGCAAAAACGGCTGCTAATTAATTATGCACATGAAGCTCAATGATATTCTACTCTGCACTTCATTTGCATAAGCTTTTGCGGAAGAAGGCTGCAGTATAGACGTAGCCCTAGAGTGGAGCCCCCACAGGGACACTCATCTCAAAGAACATCAGTTAGTGCACAGGTGAGGAACCTCCCCATATCTGCATCATAGTATGGTGGCTCGGTGCAAATTCTTTCTCAATTTGCTGGTGATGATAATGTTTGTGAGAGTGCAGGGTTCATGCCCTTTGGGCTGGAGCCAAGTATATAGTGTGTGCAGATGCTGTGCAAGCTTCACCAAAACAGGTCTGCAAGTCCCTCTCAACCCCAGTCCGTAGCATTCTCTGATGTTCCAGTCTAGAGCCACCCTGGAGCAGTAGCTTAGCCCATGTCATGTGGTATAGGCCTGATGCACACAGTCTTCCACATGGAACTGGATGAACAGGACAATGCTGCCAGAGTTCATTCCACTTGTCACCGATCCAGCTGGAACTGAGATCTCAGAATCCAGCTGTGAAAGGCAGTTCTTGAACAGAACTTCAGATCCCAACACATGTCCCCATCCAACTCACTCTATCCTATCCCCCTTTCCTGTTTCTTTCAATCCCCGCCCCATCCAGTTCATCTTATCCCATCCCCCCTCTTCCTGTCTCTTTCAAACAACCCTCACTACCGTGCCGCCATCGTTCTTTCTAAATAAAGTCTCACTCTTCCTTAAAAGTATTTATATTGTTTGCTTCAATGGCCTTCTTGGCAGCTTACTCCATAGTTTTACTGCCTTGTCAGGGAATTGCTTCAGCTGGAATTCCCTCTTTGCTAATGGTTAGTTTGTGTCTCCCAGGCATTTGAATCTCTCTCTCTCTCTCACACAAACACATCTTGTTCTCCTTCATTTGGTTTGGAAAAATTTTCTTCAGCTCTCCTTAAACTTTCCTTCCAGCCTGAAATCATCCTAGTTGCCTCTCTCCTTCGGGCAATAATATCCTTATGACCACGAGTGAATGCAGTCATTATTTTAGATGTGGTCTGACCTGCGGCTTGCAGGGTAACTATATTCCTTCTTTTGGTTTCCAGCCGATCATTTGGTTGAGGCAGCCGCAATATCCTACTTTCTTTCTTTTCTTCCTTATCTTTTTTCCCCCTTCACTGCAGTCATAGACAGAGCTGAAGGCATCAAAAGATTTTTGTGATTTATGAAAAGACTTTATCCCTTTCTTTTCTTTCTGCTCCCTTTGTCCCAATATGCTGGCTCCTCAATGAAACCTTGAAAGCTATTCTGATGCCTTATCATATGGATGTCAGATGTATGTACTTTTTCTTGTCCTGAGAAGAGCGATTGCTGACCAGGAATGACAAATATCTTATTATTTAACTACACGTGGGACTTTGAAGAAATGTAGAACACAAAAGAGCATTGTGGTAACTCTCTTGCTTTGAGCAAGAATAGGAGTAAGAGTGATCTCTATCTGTCTATCTATCTATCTATCTATCTATCCCCAAACACTCCCTTCCCATACACCCCATCTGTCTCTCTGTTCATTCCCATATCTATTCTTCTGCAAAATTTGATATTTCAAAATTTTGAAAGGCAAAACATTGTAACCAGTTCTTTAGTTTGTCTCGTGGCCACTTAATACCAAGAGCAAATAATTCATCTATTGGTCCCCCATTTGTTTTTGATATTTGGAAAGTTTAGAAATCAGAATGTCATAAAAACCACAAAATGAAAAACAAAATTCTGACAGCTCTACTTGATCCTTTCCATTAGTAAAATGTACAGAATTGGATATTTCAGACTTTTCAGCTGTATTAGCCACTGTGCGTACTAAACGACTCCAACTAGGCACCTATCTGCATTGTTAGGTGCCTAAATACCTTTGGAAATTGGTCCCTCAGGCACCCAAATTGCACTGAATTTCAGTGGGCATTGGGTGCCTAATTCCCTCAATTTTCTTCGAAAAGCCCAGAAGTTACATACTTCTGAATCAGGGTATTACTCATTGTTTGCTGCATCTTAAACCATGAACCATCTATTTGGTACCTTTAGATAGTCTACCAGCGATATTTCTGCCCAAGTTGTTTACTTGTGTGAAAACCTGACAAGTCTAAAGCTAGACCTTGAGGGATATCCCAGTAGATGCTTTCAGCCAGCTAGAAAAACTACCTCTTCTTATCTCTTGTCACCAACAGTCTAACCCCAGTCATATACTCCAAACTGCTGGACAGGAAGAGAAAGAGTGACTGATGTTTGTTGTTTTTTAAATCCTGGGAGGTGCTTAGATACAAAAGTGATGGACACTATGTAAGAACCTAGATAGATGTTCACAGTTTCTTCAGACAGTTTTTTATCCCACAGTCTGTTTGACCCTGCATTCTGTTTCTCTCTCACTAAGCTGATAATCCTTGTTGTAGAACCTTATCAAGTGATTTCCTACAATCTAGTAACAATAGAACATTCATGAGCTTTTCCCTCAGGCACCATGGCAGCACTACCTCTAAAGTAGTGTTTCTCAACCAGTGGTATGAGTACCCTTAGGGATACTCCAGAGAAGTCTGGGGGAGTATTTCAACACAACAGAAATTTGGAGAAAACTGAAGTTTTGTTTTAAGTTTAACAGCACTTTATTATTTTTGTACTTTTTAACACCCAAAAATGTCATTGCCTGTCCGGCTACGATTAAATTGTTTAAACAAATGTGTTGCAATGGTAGAAAAAAACTTTGTGTGTCTGAAAACTGTAGGTACTGGGGGGTACTTATAATTATTTTTTTTAAAAGGGGGTACTTTATAAAAAAAGGTTGAGAGAGATTGCTCTAAAGAACTCCTAGTAAAAGCAAGGCCTGCTCCTTATAAATCACACAAACACATAAGCTGTCTCTTAATCAGTCTTTTCCAGGTGTTCCCCACTAAATTCTATGACAGTTATTTGGGAGATTTTCCTTGCAATGCAGGTTTTTAACCAATCAGTAATTGCTTGCCATGCTCCAAGTCTTTGACTTGACTTTCTGTGATGTCTCGTTTGCTGCCTGCCTGTCCACAGAAAACTGAACTGTCCTCAGAGAACTTGCTACAAAATGTGATCATAATGCCTAGTTGGATGTCATTATGTATTCTTTTCCTCAACATCTGAGGAATTTAGACTGTTTCTTTTTCAATAAATCTTTTCATTTTTTTCTTAGCACTCATAATTCCTCCTGCCTTATCATCAAGTACCAGGAAATAGATGTACCCTTTCTTGAGTGGCTGTCCATTAGTATCAGCCTTTATCATTGGTCAAAAGTTTCACATTGAAACTTATTTTCCCCAACAGAAACATGAGTTTTGATTACATGATAATTTTTACAGAAAATGTCTGTTGTCCTCAAAAGGAAAATAAAATGAAAATAAAAAATTGATATTCATTAAATCAATCCCTCAACTCCTCATTCCCCATGTGATAATTTCTTAGCTTTCAGGAGTTTTTGAATGAAAAAAAAATCAATTTCCATTTATTTATTCATGTGTTTTATTAAAGCTTTTGTTTCCTTTTTCTATGGCAAGAAAAAAAATTCTGACCAGTTTGATCTACATTTTCATAATAATAGAAGTGAAATAATTGTTTAACAATTCCTTCATTCACAGATCCAATTCACCACTGTTGTCTACTGTTTTCCTTTATCTTCTGTAGCTGTTTTTCAATAAGCTTGTAATGTCATTTGAAATATTGTCTGCAGTTTGACAGGCATTTTTCCCCCTTTTATTCTTCTCTTTATTACTATTAGTTAATTTGGCTTATATTTCTAGATTTCTATTCTCACAACCTCTTTTTCAACCTCCATATTTTCAGCCAGTTTATTGGTTTCAACAGAGTGGAGACTTAGCCTCTCTTTTGTATACACTTTGCTTCTGCACATATCTCGCCAGTAGAGCTGAATAACAAGAATTCAAAACCTTTCAGCAGCATCAACTACCCAGTCATTAAGTCATTCTTAAGGCATTGGAGATGAAGCAATAATTAGCTGGTAACATCCCACAAAGCTTGAGCTGATCAGAAAATGCTTTCCCTCCATGGAATAGTTTGGATTTTTGTTGAAAAATCAAAAAATGAATTATTTCAGCCAAACCAAAATATTTCAGCTAAAAATAATTACATTCAGAAATGCCACCACAGTGCCTGTTGGGAGTTGTAGTTTGGATGCTTCATAATCCTATTTTCTTTTTTAAGCTGGTCTTCCTGGTCGGACTGTTTCTCTTTTCTGGTTTACCACAATCTCCACTCTTGATGAGGGTAGACAGTGCATCATGGGAATTCCAGAGCCATGTTGCTTGATGGGAGATTAAGTCCAGCTGTGGATCACAGCCCACTGAGGAGAATGGAGCCATGAGGCAGTTGAAAAACCAGTTTTCAGTGTAATTAACTGGAAGATTATTCAAAATATGTATAACTTGGACACAAATTCAAAATAGAATCTCCAGTTTCAGATAAATTGCTTCCTCAGTTTCTGAATTAGTGAAACATACGCACACACACACCCCTTTTTCTGTAAGACAGTCATAAATTATCCCAGTAAGACTCTGCATTAGCTATTGAACCAAAGGTGTAAAAGACCACTGGCTAAAACCTTTTTTCTTCTTGTAGAGTTGGCAGAAGAAATGATTGTTGCCATGTCTTGTTTGCTTGTTTTGTTTTTTATCTTTAATTTAATTTTCCCAGCTGAATCATTGGCCAGAAAATGAGATTTAAAAAATCACAAAAAAGTCAAACATATTCTCCCCCCTCCTTTGAATTTGAAATTTCAAATTCAGATTCGTTAGTGTTTCAAATCCAACAGTTGAACCAGCTATCCTTCGGTCCTTCCTTTCTATGGAAAATCCACTGTGACCCTTGTCTCTCTTCTTCACAATTAGTGGTATGTTGGAAAAAAGAGTGGAATGAAAATAATGTAAAAATAAGAGGACCTGGAGGATATCTTGTGATCAGTCACCCACACCATGTCCTTTGTTTTACTGAAATTGGATTTGAAGTGTTAATTGCCACTAGCTTTTCATCTGTGTTCAAATCCTAATTTGTGGTCATTGGAGAAATTATTTCATTTCAATAAGTCCTACCCAAGGTATTCATCATTGTCTGAGAACCTTCCAATTTTTTTAGTGTATCCACACAACACAGCTATGAAGTACTTTATTCCCATTTTACAGTTGAGGACTGAGGCTCAGAGAGTCTAAGTGACTTATGTAAGATTATATAGGAGGTTGGTGGCAGAGCTGGGAACTAAACCAGTGTTTCCCAAGTTCTAGTCTTGTTCCATAATCATTTGGCCCATCATTCCTCCCTCAGTCCCTTGTGTTTACACCACTGGACCATTACTAACTGGCCATGCTATGGCACAATTATCATGAATATGCTTAAGAGAGTCTGCCCAAAGACCATTTAAGTCACACTTAAGCCCTCAACATGGAGCTTAGGGGGTAGACCCTCTGCGGTCAGTGATTTCAGTGGAGCTATGACAAATCATACTAGCTGAGTGCTCTGCTCTTGGGTGTGGCATAAGCCTTCAGTGGGAGTCAGTCACCTCATACAGTGTTGTCTGCGTTCATGATTTCAGTGTCTTGGAGTCATGAGGAGCTCATATTTTGTTTAAATAAAAAATATATCTAGCCCTTATGGGTGCAGAGACATGCCTGGAAATAATATGATGTGATTGTCTCTTAATGGCTCAAAACCAAGAAGGCAAATAAATAGAATTTAAAATATATTATTTATTATTATTTTAAACCTCTTGATTTTTAAGCTAATTTCAAAATTTTAGGGATTTCTGAATTATGGTTTTTGAAGAGTCAGGACTGGGGATCAGTGGCGTAGCGAGGGGGGACAGAGAGGGGCATTGCCCCCAGGCGCCATGCTAGGGGGCGCCAATTTAGTCCGCCTCCTTTCCCCATCATCCCTCAGCTCGCCTGCTCCTCCTCTGCCTGACGCCACTGGCTGGAGCCTCCTCCCCGCCTCTGGGCCCCCAGCCTGACTCTCCTCCATCTCCGCCAGCAGATTAGTGCGTGCAGGAGCCGGGCCCCAAACTGGAGGGGGCAGGGGAAGACATGGTACAAGCTCCTTCCCCACCCCCCAGAGTCGGGCTCAAACGTGTGCCAGATTTGGGGCCACGGAGCACAGCAGCAGCGGTGGGGAGCTAATTTTGCCTTTACCTCCGGGTGCATCACACCCTCGCTATGCCTCTGCTGGGGATACTTCTTAATTCCCATAGGTTACTTTGATAGTCACAGCCTAAGTGCACTGGGAAATGACAAAACCAGTCCTGGTATGTCTTTGATTTTCTTTTACTAATAGGAGTGGGAAACGTTCCAGGTCTTCCCTGCCTCCAGTCCCACAAACATTTGCCTAGCTCAGGGATGGGCAAATACCGGCCTGTGGGCCAGACCTGGTCTGCCAGGGTTAGCTCTGGCAGCATCCTACTGTTATATTTACTTGCAGGTACCAGCGATTGCAGCTCCCATTTGCCACAGATAGCTGTTCCTGTCCAATAAGAGCTGCAGGAAGCCATCTCCTGATATATTATATTATATTTATATTTATATTTATTAACCTGGCATTGCTCGGATGTGTGATTCAAGAAATATTTTGTTGGGAAATAAAAGGAAAATGCAGATGTGTTATGGAAATTATTGTAATTTTCAAAAAGGAGGGCCCAACCTGGCCCTGTAATGAGCTGTGTGGAGGAGGGGAAGAAGGGAATCTGCAGGCCCCGTGAGGAGCCATGCAGGGGTGGAGGGCAGGAGAGAATCCTCACGCTCTGGGTGAAGTGAGGGTCCTGGGAAATTACTAGGTCCCATAGGAGCCAGAGAGCAGGCCCCCATAGGCGGGCCACGGGCCAGCAGGTTGGGGAGGTAAAGCCCAGGCCCTGTAGCTGCAGGGGGGAGAACTGTGCGGGGAGAGGAACTTTACCTGTAGAAAGTGGCCTGGCCTCAGCTGGTCAGTCTCATGCTGCTGTGGATGTCCCCAGTGCTCACTTTGCAGTATCCTGTCCCTGCTCGGTGCCCCCAGTGGTGAGTGTGAGGATCGCATCCCTCCTCTCTCTGCCTCTCCCTTTCCATGAAGGGGGGGAAAGTCCCATTCCCACCACTTCCCATGTTCTCAGCCCAACCAAACTCTGACCTTGCTTTAAGTTAGGGTAAGAGGAAGCTACCTACCAAATATGGTGGAGGATTTCTTACACAGACATTTCATTTCTCACATATATAGAGAGATTATATTATATTATCACATTAAAGGGAGATGGACCTACCCCCATCTGAGACTTAATTTCTTTTAAGGGTCCAAGTTTCTCATGGGTTGGAAATTCTGGTTTCTGAACATCACTAATTTGTAGCCAGTGGAGCTCAGCACTCTGAAAATGAGAAGCATGCTGGGCTTGAACAGAGTGCACAAAAGTCGTGTTCCTTCCCTTTTTAACATTGTTGGCCAAGTCCTAGAAATACTGCTCTGGGGTGAATGGGACTACTCATAGTACTCAGGTGAGCAGAAGAGAGAGGAGAATAAAGATCACACATGGACCTGGGCAGCGACTGGCACTTTCCGTTTTGTGGAATTTCGATATTTTTGAATTTGGTCTTCTTCCAATTCAAAACTAAGCTCCCAAATTTCAAAATGCTCAGCAAAACAGAATCCTATTCTTTGCCCAAATCTCTTAGGAGCCCCAACTCTAGGCCAAACTACTCTGCAGTCCTTTTCATGTGTCAGCACACTGTCAAATTGGGACAAAAAAATGTCCTCTCCCCTCTCCCCCCAGCTCTAA
Organism: Pelochelys cantorii; assembly: GCA_032595735.1. Classification (NCBI taxonomy): domain Eukaryota; kingdom Metazoa; phylum Chordata; order Testudines; family Trionychidae; genus Pelochelys; species Pelochelys cantorii. Next base: position 10,331,232 of record CM064342.1, on the reverse strand, counting down.
TTACAGTGAAGACCACAGGCTTGCTTGGCTATTTGGATGCACATTTTGCTGGTAAAAGCAAACTGAAGGGAGTGACTTCATAGAGAAGGTGATTGGATCTAGGGCAGCAAACTGAATGAGAGAGGAAGCAAGACGCTGCAGAGACAAAATAGAGAAGGATGAAAACATTTTCTGATTGACACAGAGGACATTCTCCCTCTATATGCCTTAAGGTGAAATAAGCCTTTATACATGAATGACAATTTTGTTGGTCTGATCAATGGATGATGATTTTGTTGATCTGATTAATCTATAATTGCCATCTTCCACCAGCTCTTGCCCTGCTATGTTGTCTGGGTGAAGGGAGCTCTAATCCTGAACAAATATCAAGCAAACTTTTGGGGACAGTCTCTAGTAACCATGCATGTATTATTTTCAAAGAGCATCTGTACTTAAAATATTGTGGTGGCCAGTGAAACAGCTCTGTATAAAGTTATGATCCAAAGCCCATTAAAATCACTGGCAAGTAATTGGAGTAAGACCTCAATTAAACACACTTTCACCAGTCTTTTCCCACATAATATTTACCTCTAACACCAATTGAAATTAATAGGAATTTTGCCTTTGACTTCAAGAATTTGAGTCAAACCCAAAGTACTTGGAGCTCCTTGCTTCAGGAATAATCAGAAGAAGAGCTAATGATAAAATATCATTGGGTCTCAAACTTTTGTCTTGTTGCTGTTCTTAGGGGGATTACCCATTTTTAGGAGCTGGAAGCCTCAAACTTTGTACTAGAAAAATCTTGTAATGTTGCCATTTCTTTTACAAGCTGTTCATGCACTCTATTCTTCCATCTCAATGGAATCCATTCTTGGTTCCAATATGGATGCAGAGCTTCTTGAAAAATGGTTTAACAATTTTTGTCAATATTTTTGTAACTATTTCGGGGGGGTTTTGGGATGGTGGGGTTTTTTGAATGAAACTCTCCTCCACCTCAGTTCTAAAAAGTTCTGATTCCAATTCTGTAGGCATTTCTGCATCTTTGTTCTTAACAGTATATTCATGGGAAAGCAACATCTGGCATATCTCTTTACATGGTTAGAAAATCCAGCTACAACTGGTACTAGCGAGTGTGTGCTGGTAAAGGAGTACAGGTGTAGACTGGGGATAAGCACTCTGTATTTTGACTTCCATGTGCTGAGTTACACAGAGGAAGGCATTTGCAAAGCACAGTGGCAAGGTAGATGGGGCCTACAAAATCCCATAATTATACTACGTATTCTTGAGCACTGTCCAGTGATAGTTTACTAAATACTAACATACATATAGACATAAAACACTCCTGTTACTCCTTTGTTCAGATGAAAGGAAAACTACTGTTCTCTGTCTTCACCCAGTTCATGAACCCTTACCTTGAGGATAAGAAAAGGATGTTTAACCTTTCTTTTCTATTGCCATAATCTCCATGAGCATCTGGAATGACTTGTTTTGATGAAAAACAGAAATACTGAATCATCCAGAAAAAAGATACTTCTCTCATCCAGACCAGAAGTTCTACCGGAACTACCACAAACCTTGTTCTGCTTAGATCTTCAGCATCATTTCTAGACCAAAAGGGCTCATACATCTAAGTATTGGACAAGCCTCTGTACTTGAGTGAGATAGTATAATGCAACCGTTGACACTTTTGAATTTGCCTTTACACTGAGGGCCAACACGAAACCTGTACATTATCATTAGGAATAATCTAGGTATTTTCAGTCCTGCCTCAGAGCATAGGAATGGACTAGATGACCTCTTTAAGCCCTTTCCAGCCCTCCATTTTTATCATATGATTCTGTGATTATCTTTTTTCTACATCAGCCTTCAAAATAGGGATTTATGTGATGCTGGGGCTTTGTGCTGGTTCTCTGCACAGAGGCCAATTTCACCTTGAGAGAAGAGAGGTTATTAGCAGGTGCGATTATACTAAAGCTGAGCCAATTATCACAAGTTCCCAATTTTTTATTTTTTATTTTTTTTTGGTGGAAACAAAAATAACAGCAGAGAACCTTGTTCTAAGTCCCTCCTTGCCTTAGCAAACATGAATGCACTTCAGCTCATGAGACAGTGCCCAATTCTGGCCCTAGAAGCTAAACACACAGATATGTTACATATTTATTTGAGGCAGCAATTGGCCAGGAAATGGCTATAAAACACACATTTTGAATAAAAGGAGGGAGATTTATGGCGCTTTTGTGAATCTGAGTCATATTTTTCTGCGTCCCCCAGGCAGGAATACCCTAATCACTAACATACCCCAAAACATGTATGCACAGTGGGCTGGGAATTGCTTCCTTCTGGCTGCAGCTCCAGCTAAAGAGGTGGTAGGGAGTGAGCTACTTTATCTGACAGTCAGTAAATGAATTGCCAATTCATTCTGAGCTCGGGGGGTGGGGGGGGGAGTCCCTTTAAAAAAAGGGTCCTTTTATATGTGTCTTTGATCAGTCGGGGTCTTGACAAATTATTTTCTGAGGAATTTCTTCAGCCTTAATGCCACAAGGAAAAAAATAGATTTGCTCTCAAAGAAAAGCTTTTATGTTTTAGAAATTATAGCAATGTAAGGGGCTTTCCTCCATTTCCCCTCATCTCCTTCATTTCAAGAAATGGAGGCAGGTAGTGATGATTTTTCCATTCTGCTTTGATCGACAGGATGGAGTGAAGAAAGGGCTGCAAACTCCACAAACAGTTTTCATTCATATTGTTGGGGTCCTCAAGAAACAGTGCAAAATCTACTGAATTTATAGGCAATAGTGAGTTCATATTCAGGCACATGGGGATTGTATTCATGCATCAGATCAATCTATTTACTGTCTCCAATGGAGTCTTTAGTGCTTCAAAGGAAGATGCACAGAACATTACAGTGGGTATTTATGGAATATCTTTCTCACAGGAAAAGATTCCTCTGACTTTGTCCCAAAATACGAGGACCTATATCCTTTCCAAGGTTCTTGGCATTTTGTTTATGTTTTAATCCAGGCTTTGTAGCCTGCAAACAATTGGCCTCAGTGATAACTTGTGGCAGTGAGTTCCACTGGGTAATTCTGAACAGTAGCTAATTTTTTTGTTAACTACTGCTGCTGCATTCCTTTGCTCCTCCCTTCAGCATTTGCAATAATTCATTTTCAAATTGCATTTAATGAATTGCAAAATGATGCCTTTTCCTGCCCCATGAGGGCACATTTGAGATGGCACTGGGCCCAGGGAACACTTTCCCCAGCCTATGTACATACATATGCCTCCTCTAATGAGGTAGCCTCCTAAAATGCATGTGTTGTTTGGCCCTGCCCCTGCAAACACAGGCTTGGGTAACTTGACCCATTGGACTAGTCAACACAGTTACTCCAGTGCCTAACAGTACATTGACAGGACTGCTGGAAGTGGTCGTCTTCTTTGGGTAGGCAGGCAAGCACAAGCTCTGCTTCAACTACCACAACAAAAATAGCTGTGGTTGCACAGCCCAGGGCTTGGGCTAGCCTGGGGGGGCAATAATTTTTGATGGGGGGGGCCACTCCAAGAATTTGGAAAGTGGTTGAGGGCCGCACTCTTCCATGATATTAATAGAAGAGGTGTGGGGTCTGGAGTGGAGGTTGCGTTCAGAAGGGAGCTTGCAGTAAGGGAGGAAGTTTGGGTGAAGGAGGCAGTTATGACCTGCAGCATTAGACTGGGGTGCAGGGAGTCAATTGTGACCTAGGTTAGGGAACTGAAGTATAGGAGGGGTATAGGGATTTGGGCTGTGTGTAGGACAGGAGGGGACTGTCATCTGGGGCAGGATTGGGATGCTGGATCTGGGAGGGGATATGGGTGCAGGAGGAGAGCAGAGGATTTGGGTATGGGGATTAGGGGGCAGAAGTGGGGGACAGAGGGTTGGGAAGGGAGGGACTGGGGTGGCAGAGGCAGGGTCTGGCCAGGAGACTTACCATCCAGCAGCCGGTTCCTGAATCAGCCTCCCTGTTAGTTAGTGTTCCCCATACGCTGAGCTGCAGCACAGTCCACAGGTGATTAATCAGCCCCACTTGGTCAGTCAGCTACGCGCATGGAGCTCTGAGCTTCGGACTGGGTGGAGCTGATTAATCACCTGTGAAGCTATGCTGCTGCACAGCTTAGAGGGAACACTGCTGCCCCGCCACCACACAGACTGCAGCCATATGCTCTGGAGCCCTTTGTGTTTCATGGCTGCCTGTTATTGAAACAGGCAGCTCCAGTTTCTGGCCAGAAACCAGTCAATGGGATTGGGCTGGGGGTGGGAGCAGCTCCCAAAGCTTCCCCCATCCCCTCCGGACTCACAGTTTTTAAAGAAAAAACACCCCACAGGCATGCAGGTAGTGTGAGGCATGCGGGGAGCCTGCCTGGGGCTTCCTGCAGTGTCCGCAGGCTGGATCTGGTGGCTTGGTGGGCTGGTTACAGCCTGAAGGCCGTATTTTGCCACGGCCTACTCTACACAGAACCAGTGGAATCTAAAAACATTACATTTTTCAAGGAGTTAAGGGCTTTGGTTTGTTCCTTGTTCAGTGCTCATCTGTGACCTAGAAGAAAATATCTGATTTGGACTCTGTTTTTCCCCTGATTTATCGCTTACTGCTTCTGTGCTCTTAACTGATGCTGTGTCTAGACTACATCCCTCTGTCTGCAGAGGGATGTAAATGAGGCACTTCAAAAGTGCTAAGGAAGTGGGGATTTAAATATCCCATACTTCATTTGCATAATTGCATCATGGCGCTTTTTCGAAAAAGCACGATTTCGAAAGTAAAACTGCGGTTTAGACTAGAGTCAACGGCAAAATTCCTGTTGATTTGAGTGAAGACAGGGTTTCATCCAGTCATTCTATATGCTGGCCTAGAAGCTTCAGGTCAGGGTATATTAGTGGAATAGAAGAAAGATGTATATATTTGTACAGAACCTAGCTCAGTTGAATCTTGGCTCATGATCGGAGCTCCTAGGTGTTACCAGAGTAATAATAATTAACTATTTATTACTAATAGAGAGCGCCTCCATAGTTCTCACAATTGTGTGGGGGGGGAGGATAGGGGTGTTGTTTACAGTGATTTACCTGTTTATGAGTGCAATTTCAGAACCTGTCCTGCTTTTTGTACCCTGCATTAGCAGGTTTGTAAATAACCAGATCTCAGCAAATCTTTTTTTAAAATCATATATTCTGTAGGGAAGGCATCAATATCTCATGACATTGGATCACATGATATTGTCTCTTCTCCTTGTTACATCTCATTTAAAAACTATTCAAATAATCCAATGCTTTCCAATTATTAAATGCTCTCGTGAGGAATTGCTGTAATCAGCACCAGGGCAACCTATGATTGCCAATGGAAGGGTGTAGCAAGGCAGGACTCACTGCCACAGGCACCTCCTACTGGTCATTCAGGGTACGTCTACACAGCAGGGCTGCATAGAATTAAGCTACGCAACTTCAGCTACATCAATTGTCTAGCTGAAGTCAAAATAGCTTATTTTGGCTTTTGGCGCTGTCTACACAGCAGGAAGTTGAAGGAAGTGTTCTTCCTTCAACTTCCCTTACTCCTCATGATACGAGGGTTACAGGAGTCAGAGCGAAAAGTCCTCCAGCTCAAAATTATTTTGAAATAAAGGCTTGTGGTTTAGACATGCTCTTCATTATTTCAGAATAAGATCCGTTATTCCGAAGTAATGCTGCTGAAGTACCCTCAGGGAATTAGCTCTTTGGTGCTGGAGCGCCCCCTTCTGGTTGGTGTTAAGCCTGCTGCCCTTTGCCTACCCTGGATGCCTCTCTGCAGCTCTAGCAGCCTCAGACTGTGTTTCAGGCCCTGCAGCCTGGGAGTTTGCCTGGCCAGAGCTTCCCCAGACCTGCCCTAAATCAGGAAGCCTCTAGCTTCCCGGGCAGCCAGGTCCCTCCTGCTGCACAGCAAGAGTAAGTCTGTCTCCATCTCTCTAGGAGCCTTTATTTATACTCCCCTCAGTTGTGCCCTAACTGGCTAATTCCTGCCACAGCTGCTGGCTCCACAGCTCCACCCTCCAGCCTTCTCTTAGGCTGAGCTTTAAGCTGTTAAAGGGCCAGCGCAGGGCAGATGCCCCATCACAGAGGGGTTTTTTTTCTCAGAAGTATCCAGTGACTAATATTTCCATCTTCCAGCAGAGCTATACTTGAAGCTGGGAGAAAATTTTCAACAAACAATGTGGTTTTGGTGACAAATGTTTCATGACTTAATGTCCATTTCACTTATTTCTTTCTAAATAAAACCCACTAAATGTTTCACTCTGATATTTTTTAAATGAAGAGTTTTGCTTTTTCTATTGGAAATTACCTTTACTTTAGAAAATTGTGCTTTTTTTAACTAAACCACTCAAAAGTGAAGCAAAACATTTTGTTTGACCCAAAACACTTTTTAAAAAAAAATTAGTTTGCCAAACAAGTAAATTTAAAAATTAAGAAAAATCATTTCAGGTTGATCCAAAAGATATGGATATTGACCGACCATGACATAGATATCTTTCCTCTTTTTTGAGACTGTCAGACTACGTCTACGCTGCAGGCTTCTTGCGCAAGAAGCTTTTTGCGGAAGAGATCTTCCACAAAAAGTTTTTGTGCAAAAGCGCTACTGTAAAAGCGCATCAGAAAAACGATGAGCTTTTGCACAGGAGAGCGTCCAGATTGCATGGACGCTCTCTTGAAAGAAAGCTCTGATTGCCATTCACAGAATAGCCACCAGAGCACCTGTGCTTTTTTCAATTGGCTCTTTTTGCACAAAAACCCCCTGTTGCCCATCCACACATACCTTTTTGTGCAAGAACTCTTGCGCAAAAAGAAGTTATTTCTCGTACAAAAAGGAATACCTACACTGCAAAAACCCCTCTGTTCTTTTGATTTACTGTAAATTTACTTGCATGAAAATGAGCTTGAGGTGTGGACGCGCCGTAGCTTTTTGTGCAAAAACGGCCTTTTTTGTGCAGAAACCCTTTCGTGTAGACATAGCCTCAGAGACCTGATAAATCAGTTATTTGCACAGCTCTAATTAACATGCAGGCACAATTTTTGAAGGTGGCATACTTGTGAAAAGGGAGCCAGGATGAGGCCTGGCTGAATATCTGAAACTTCATGAAATGATAATGATCATAGAACCAAATAAATCTAGCCCATAGTGATGATTGCTGTGGTTGCTTTTGAAACAATGCCTAGTGATCCCATATGAGGTTCGGTACTAAGTACTGCGCATCCTACAAAGTGTACGTCTTTCCAGGTGCAGAAACTGAAATTTCACAAGTAGCTTGGCTTATCCCTGTGGAGCCACAATGAATCTATGCTGTCAGTGGCGGAATCATAGACTAAGTAGGCGAGAGAAGAGAGATAAAGAATAAAAGAGGAAATATAATGAGCATTAGAGACCTGGGTAGAGGTAGTAATAGCAGCTGGAATTGTATGCCAGCCACGTGCAGTGATGAGAAGTGAAAGGCAGTGATCCCAGTCAAATTGTATCAAGGCATCCCTGTATGCTGCTGCAGGTTCCTCTCCCTTCCCTTTCCTATTTAGAACAGCCCCATTCCATTCAGAATACAGAAATTATTTTGCCTTCAGGAAGGCTAAAAGTTATTTGTTAGGGCTTAAGCTGAGGTCAAACTTCCCCTGGCTTTTCACACATTAGACATCCCTGAGAGAATGTTATGTTGGCACCATAAAAACCCCATTCATAAAAGACAGTTTCCTTGTCAGCATCATGTACCTGATTCTCACTCATGCAGAGCTTATATTTGTATCTATGTTAGAGAGTACTTGTGGGTGTGTATATGGAAAAATCTATCTAATGCAGTGTGCATTTCTGTCCCTCTCTCTGCAATATTTACAAAGGAATAACATTTTGATCACCATAGTGAGCAAAGGGCAGCACATGCAATGGTACCATCTCTGCAATGGTAGCTCTGTAGCAATGGGCTAATGCTTCAGCGGTGTGTGGGATGGTGAGCCATAGAAAGACCAGGCTTTAATCTCTACACTGATGCAAATAATCTGAGCCAACTGTTGTAATATAGGAGAAAAAGTATTGACAGGCCTGGATGAACCAACCCACACGCAAGTGCACTTGCCCAGGGCCCCCCTCTCAGGAGAGGCCCTGGCCAAAAGACTTAGGTGGATGGTGTTGTGACCTTGCAGATGGGGCTGCAGCATCTCTTGGGTTTGGCCTTGCCGCTCCTACATTGTGATGTGGAGTCTAAGTGCACCAAACCAAGGTGAACTTGGGGGCTCTCTATTTCCCTACTATTCAGGATCCCAACTTTATTTAATCTGTCACTGCTTATTGACGGGACATAATTGTCTCAGTGAGCAGGAAAACCTAGTAAGTTCCATACAGCTTTTGTGATCCATCTCTAATGGGAATGACATCTTGAGAGTAATGTAAACATTAAGGACAGGGAGTTAGAATAAAATATTAAACACGGAGGCTCAGTTCCTCAAAGGAGTTTAGAGACCTAGCTCTCATTGATTCCAGTGGAGCTAGTTGTCTAAATGCTTTTAAGGGTCTGATCCTGCATTTCCAGCTTGTGTGGGATTATGTCAGACTCACAGAACCCAATTCTGTGCTGATCTACACTCCCTGCAGCTCATCTTATTTCATTTGGCATTGGGCCAGATAGGTCTGCAGAGATGTGTGGCCTTAAAACCATTTTAACAACATTGACTGCAATACAGTTCAGGAGATGTGTATATGCAGGAGGGAGTTAGAAGAAGCACACAGCATTGGCCTCACTTTGCTCTCATTGAGCTCCCTGGCAGTTTATTGAGTGGGAGCAGAGGTAAGCCAGTGTTGTATCCTTTGGAAAGTCCCACCCATAGTTCCTGCAGAATGAAAAACGTTTGCCAGCTCTTGCATTTTGTTGCAAGTCTTGCAATATATGACATTTTCTGTAAATCCTCAGCTCCAGGAGGCAAGTGTTTACAGGAGAATCTCAGCTTTCACTTTTTTAAGCAAATGTTTAGCCATTGTGTTTGCAGAAGTAAGGCTTGAAAACATGAAGCTAGCGGCCTCTAAATGTTAAAAAGCACGAAAGGAAATACATGCATATATATATATATATACATACATATATAAATCACCCTCCCCTACTTACCCACGCACACAAACAAACCACCACATCTTTTTTTAATGTCACATTCTTAAGTCTGTTTTGTACATTTGGGTTGGGTGGTGGAGTGACTCATGATCTTTGAATGCTTAAGGTAAGCAATGCTGCACTACTGCTTTCACAACTCCTACAACTTCGTAGCCATACAACCTATGGATCGAATCTTGAAGTTCTCACTCAGGCAAAATTCCCTATGGAAATCAATGGAAGTTTAGACTGCTTAAGGATTCAGGATTTATCCCCATGTATCTGACTGTCAGGAAATGCACAGTACCTGGCTATTCCCCTTTTTTATATACATACATTCCCAGACCTCAGGGGACAATGCATTTCAAGGGGATTATTTCAGCACTGATATGGTCAAAAAGTCAGCTTAGCTTTGTGCCTTGTACTGCCACTGAAAGCACGCCATCATCACCCCCAATGTGCACAGTCCACTCCCCTCCTCATTCACTACTGATAAGGAAATGCACCATACAGCAGCATGTGAAAGCATTTACAATTCATATTTGTCACACATGAGTTCTAAAAATTAAAAAAAAAACTAGTCAGTGCTGAGCCAGATGATACCCTGACACAGCTGATCTGTATCTAACTGGAAGAAGGCTAGCTGAATCTAAACTATCACTTCAGCGTATATGGAAAGTGCCACTTTATATCAGGAGCTTTTGTTGCTAGAATAAGAAATACATATTACTGGAATAAATGTACCTAAACACCAAAGCAGGAACATAAAGAGTTTCACTAACTACCATCAGAGAGAGCAGAACTTGGTGATATGTTCATAACAAAATCCCAGGTCACATGGCATTCTCCTCATTTCTAATTTCCATATGAATTCCATGCACAATCTGTTGTTCAGGGGTTACTGGCATTCATGAGCTTTTCAAGGGAACTTCAGTTTAGTTTTGGGCCAATTTCATTCACAATCTCCCTTTCAAGGTCAAAAGAAATTCAGACGTTTTTGACTGAGTTATTTGGGGCTACTCAAATCTGAAACTTGAAGTAGTTCTCAGTGGGTGTGAAAAGAGGGAGCTTGGAACTGAAGAACATGTTTAGATTAACCTCAATGAACTAAAACCAATGGGTTTTCCTCAACTCTAAGGCTACGTCTAGACTACGTTCCTCTTTCGACCCAGGAATGTAAATGAAGGATTTCTAAATTGCAAATGAAGTGCTGATTTACAATTTTCACGCTTCACTTGCATCATGGATTCCGATCACTTTTTCGACAAAGGATTTTTCGAAAATAACCCCGTGGTGTAGACGCGGTTCTTTAAAAAAAAACGCCTTTTTCTAAAGGACCTGTAAGCCTAATTTTTTCAGGCATTAGAGTTCTTTCAAAAAAGGGTTGTTTTCTTTTTGAAAGAACCGTGTCTAGACCGTGTTTTTTTTTAAAAATCCTTTTGTCGAAAAAACGATCGGAACCATTATGCAAATGAAGCGTGAAATTTGTAAATCAGCGCTTCATTTGCAATTTTGAAGCCCTTCATTTACATTCCTCTGTCAAAAGAGGAATGCAGTCTAGACGTAGGTGAATGCTAAGCATGAGAAGCAGTGTGCACTAGGGCTGAGCATGTCTTGAGTTTGAATCCTGGTTCTTCTATTGAACCACTCTGTGGTTCTGGATAAATCATTCCAGTCCTCTGCATGAGTTTCCCCATCTGTTATCTGCATATCTTCCACAAGGAATGTTGTAGCTGAATAGCTTTAAGTCTGATTCCAACTGAAATTATTGAGAGCATCAGGTAGCAGCCAGAGAAACCAGACATTACGTGTCTGAAGTTGGGCACCACACAAACTGAGACCCCAAATTAATGAGCACCTTGGAAAATGAAGGCTGTGTCTGGCTAACTATTATTGTCTTTTGATCTGGAATAATAAGGGCTCCATTTCTGCAAGCTGCTTCAGACTGGGCCTAACTTTAAGTACCTGTGTAGTCTCATTGAAGTTAAAATTAGCCATGTTGTTCAGTGCTTTGCTGATATAAACTCAGAAGTTGCTTCAAACCAGAACACAGGGTCCAAGGCCCCCCTTGAATTTTAGGGATATTCGGATCGAGCTCTGCACCCAGCTTTGATGAGGGGTGATCACTTGTTGCCAAGTATGATCATCTTCCATGGCAGTTGTGGGCCCTCAGGTGGCTGATAAGGCCGATCCTTGAAGCACAAGTTCTATTATAGTGAGGACAGATGTTTCCAGGTACAGCAGAAGGTTGTTGACTGTGAGTAGAAGCCAGTCTCCCCTTCCTCCTGTACCTCTTCTCCTCCTCAGCTTGGCGGGCAAATTCAAAATGCAGGGAGCCAGTGCATAGGACTTGTCTCCATTTTGAGTGATCCTGGGCGAGTGTCTCCCAAGTGTCAACATGCATGTTGCACTTCTTTAAGTTATCCTTAAGCAAGTCCTTATAATGCTTCTGTTGTCCTCCTATGTTATGGTATCCTTCTTTCAACTGAAAAAACAGGACCTGTTTTGAGAGGTGATAGTCTGGCATCCAAACAATGTGACCAGTCCAGCGAAGTTGCTGATGCATGATCATTGCCTTGATACTGGTGGTCTTTGCCTCTTCCAGAACACTGATGTCAGCGCACCTCTTCCCATTTGATCTTAAAGATCTTGAGGAGGCAGCGTTGGTGATACCTCAAGGAGTTTCAAGTGATGTCTGTAGGTTGTCCAAGTTTCAGACCCGTACAATTGGGAGAATGATGGTTTGATAGACAAATGGTGTCTTTTTGAATGTCATGATCTTCAAAAACCCAGTGCCATAAAAGAGCAAAGACTGCACTGGCACAGCACAGATGATGTTGGATTTCTACACCAATATCGAGGAAGGGGAAGAGAGTATTTGGATAGAGACTGGCTAACCTAGTGAGGAGGGCTTTAAACTAAGTTTGACAGGGGCAGGTGACCAAAGCCCACAGGTAGGTGAGAAACATGGTGACTTGGGAGATGGCTCAGAAATGGGAGGAAGTGTGGGCTATAATAGCAGAGATAAAGGAGGGACAAACCAGAACTAGGGGGCAAAATCAAATCAGAATATTAGATGCCTGTGTGCAAATGCAAGAAGTATGGGGAATAAGCAGGAAGAACTTGAAGTGCTAATAAATAAACACAACTATGGCATAATTGGTATCACGGAGATTTGGTGGGATAATACACATGATTGGAATATTGGTATAGAAAGGTACAGCTTGCTCAGGAAGGATAGGCAGGGAAAAAAGAGAGGAGATGTTGTATTATATATTAAAAATGAATACACTTGGACTGAGGTGGAGATGAACATAGGAGACAGACGTGTTGAGAGTCTTTGGGTTAGGTTAAAAGGAGTAAAAAACAAAGGTGATGTCGTGTTAGGAGTCTACTACAGACCACCTGCCCAGGCAGAAGAGGTGGATAAGGCTTTTTTTAAACAACTAAGAAAATCATCCAAAGTGCAGGACTTGGTGGTGATGGGGGACTTCAACTACCCAGACATCTGTTGGGAAACTAACACAGCAGGGCACATTTTATCCAGTAAAATCTTGGATAAAATAGGTGACAATTTTTTATTTCAGAAGGTTGAGAAAGCTACTGGGGGAAGCTGTTCTAGATTTGATTTTAACAAATAGGGAGGAACTGATTGAAAAGTGAAAGGCAGCTTGGGTGAAAGTGATCATGAAATCACAGAGTTCATGATTATAAGGAATGGTAGAAGGGAGAACAGAAAAATAGAGGCAATGAGTTTTAGGAAGGCAGATTTTAGTAAACTCAATGAGCTGGTAGGTGAGGTCCCATGGGAAGCAAGACTAAGAGGAAAAACAACTGAAGAGAGTTGAAAGTTTATTAAAGGGACATTATTAAGAGCCCAAAAGCAAAGTAGTCCACTGCATAGGGAAGATAGAAAGTATGGTTTAGACCATCTTGGATCAACCAGAATATCTTGCATGATCTAAAAATCAGAAAGGAGTTGCATAAAAAATGGAAACTAGGTCAAATTACAAAGGATGAATATAAGCAAACAACATAGGTATACAGGTACAAGATTAGAAAGGCAAAGGCACAAAATGAGCTAAATCTAGCCAGAGACATAAAGGGTAACAAGAGAACATTCTACAAATATATTAGAAGCAAGAGGAAGACTAAGGACAGGGTAGGCCCATTGCTCAGTGAAAAGGGAGATATAATAACTGGAAACTTGGAAATGGCAGAGGTGCTTAATGACTTCTTTGTTTTGGTCTTCACCAAGAAGTTTGATGGTGACGGGATGCCTAACACAGTGAATGCTGGAAATGGGATAGGTTTAGAAGATAAAATTAAAAAAGAACAAGTTCAACATTACTTAGAAAAGTTAGATGTCTTCAAGTCACCAGGGCCTGATGAAATGCATCCAAGAATACTCAAGGAGCTGATACAGGAGGTATCTGAACCTTTAGCTATCATCTTTGAAAAATCATGGGAGTCAGGAGAGATTCCAGAAGACTTGAAAGGGGCAAATATAGTGTCCATCTATAAAAAGGGAAATAAGAAAAACCCATGAAACTACAGACCAGTCAGTTTAACTTCTGCACCAGGGAAGATAATGGAGCAAGTAATTAAGGAATTCATCTGGAAGACAATAAGGTGATACGTAACAGCCAGCCTGGATTTGTAAAGAACACAACACGTCAGACCAATCTGATAGCTTTCTTTGATAGGATAACAAGTGGTATGGATACGGGAGAAGCTGTGGACGTGGTACACCCAGACTTTAGTAAGTCATTTGACATGGTTGCGTATGACCTTCTTATCAATAAACTAGGGAAATACAACCTAGCTGGGGCTACTATAAGGTGGGTGCATAACTGGCTGGATAACTATTCTCAGAGAGTCATTATTAATGGTTCACAATCATGCTGCAAGGTCATAACAAGTGGGGTTCTGCAGGGGTCTGTTTTGAGACCAGTTCTGTTCAATACCTTCATCAACTATTTAGATGATGGCATAGAGAATACGATTATTAAATCTGCAGAGGATAACAAGCTGAAGGGGGTGGGGGCAAATTGCAAGTGCTTTAGAGGATAGGGTCAAAATTCAAAATGATCTGGACAAACTAGAGAAATGGTCTGAGGTAAACAAGATGAAGTTTAATAAGCACAAATGTAGAGTACTTCACTTAGGAAGGAACAATCCGTTTCACACATACAGAATGGGAAGCTACTGTCTAGGAATGAGTACTGCAGAAAGGGATCTAGAAGTCATAGTGGGTCATAAGCTAAATATGAGTCGACAGTTGTGATGCTGTTGCAAAAAAGCAAACATGGTTCTGGGATGTATTAACAGGAGTATTGTAAGCAAGACACGAGAAATCATTCTGCTCTACTCTTTGCTGATTAGGCGTCAGTTGGAATATTGTGTCCAGTTCTGGGAACCAAGGTCCAAGAAAGATTTCGAGAAGGTCCAGAGAAGAGCAGCAGAAATGATTAAACATCTAGAAAACATGAGCTATGAGGGAAGACTGAAAGAATTGGGTTTGTTTAGTTTAGAAAAAAAAGACTGAAAGGGGACATGATAGTGGTTTTCAAGTATCTAAAAGGGTGTCACAGGGAGGAGGGAGAAAAATTATTCTCCTTGGCCTCTGATGATAGAAAAAGAAGCAATGGTCCTAAATTGCAGTAAGTGAGGTTTAGGTTTAGGTCAGTGGTTAAACACTGGAATAAATTGCCTAGGGAGATAGTGGAATCTCCATCCCTGGAGATATTTAAGAGCAGGTTGGATACACTTCTATCAGGGATGATCTAGACCAGTGGTCCCCAGTGCGGTGCCCGTGGGTGCCATGGCACCCACTGGGGCATTTATGTGCGCCCGCCTAGTGACCAGGGCTGGCCCGAGCCATTCTTGCGCCCTGGGCGTGCGGGCGCATGCGCGGTGCCGCCCCTGGGCACACAATGCATGCGCAGCCCCTGCCTCGGGTGTACGGTGGATGCGTGTCCCCGCCCGTGGGTGCCCGGCAGCCCCAAAAGGTTGGGGACCACTGATCTAGACAGTGCTTGGTCCTGCTGTGAGGGCAGGGGGCTAGATTTGATGACCTCTCAAGGTCCCTTCCAGTTCTAGTATTCTGTGATTATATGGTTCTATGAATATCTGCCTTGGATGAAAGATAAGTTCCAAGGAAGAGAAAATTATCAACATTCTCTAGTGTCTCTCCATTGATTTTAATAGATGAGTCATATGGTACCTCATTTGGAGAAGGCTGATGGAGCACTTTGGTCTTGTTGATGTTGAGGGTGAGACCGAGATGTGCATAAGCATCAGCAAAAACATTCAGGATAGTTTGAAGATCTCTCACAGAATGGGCAAAAACTGCATTGTCATCAGCACACCAAAATTCCACATTAGATGTGGTGGAAATCTTACACTTAGCTTTCAGCCTGCTAAATCTAAACAGCTTTCGATCCATTCTATAGACGATTCCAAAACCAGCTGGGAGTTTCCCAGCAATTAGGTAAAAAATTATGTCAGTAAAGACCATGAACATGGTTGGGGCGATGATGCAGCCCTTTTTGACTCCTATTTGTACTTTGAGAGGTTCACTCTGGGAGCCAGTGCCGCTCAGAACAGTTGCTTTCATGTTGTCATGAAGCAACGTTAGGACACTGATGTATTTACTGGGACATCCAATCTTTGAGTATACAGTCCAAAGGACATGACGATTCACTGAGCCAACTTTATACAAATGTAAAACAATTACAGCACAAATCCAAACAATTCCAAAGTTTATCAAAATTCAGATTTGGACCCAATTCAGATTTCAATGTGATGACTAGTCTATAGGTCTCTAAAATAGACCAATGTTCCTGAACTGTGGGAAAGTCCAAAAACAAATGACATGGTCCAAGCTCATCTGTATATGGAATCAGTATTGCCAAACCCAAACATTTAAAACTCATTAGTCAGACACCCTTTACTCTTTCCCCTCCCTCCAAAAACCCCTATGAGATTGCGTTAAAAATCATAGGATGTTTTTAACAATAATTTGTAGGGGTTATTTTTATTTGACTTCTGGCTTTTCAGCCTCCAGAGTGTACTCAGGCTGCATTTTCAGGCTTTACTCCATAGTCATGAAGGAGAAAAAGAGAAGTAGCAGCTAAGATCCACACCTAATCACAGGCTTCCAGGACCTGGGTCTTGAAGTAAAATGCCAAATATCCTCAGACTTGCGATGAAATAGTGAGAGTTGGCAACACTGTAAGACAGACTTTCAATATTTAGCATTTAATCGAGGACAAGTGCAAGGTGTCTTGCCTTTGTGTTTATTGATGGAATGAAATAAAGTCACTTGTGTTTGAAATTTGAAAGGAGGCTGGTGCAAGCAAACAAAGAGCCCTGTGTTTGCCCAGTCTGTGCTTCCTCAGCCCCTTCAGGCAGAAATTATGTGATACACAGAGAATATTTTAGCCCAGGAAGGCAGCTGAAAAAACAGAGAGCTCATAACCACAGGTTGGATATTCTCCCTCACTATGTTTAAAAATAATTTCTTTTCTAGTTACAAGGTAGAGCAGAACACATTTATTGATAACAACTAATATAGAAAGCAATGGTTTCTATCTGGTGGTAATGTACCTGGTTTATTTTACAGCTGCTTGCTTGTGCAGATAGCTCACTCCAAAATGCCAGCAGTCCATACAAGAGATCCACTTCCTTGACACTACAGTACAATTACTGATTGTAGTTACTGACAGAAATCTACTGACTGCTATTCTTTCCTACATGCCTCTCGCTTCCATCGAGGACGAATCACACAATCGATTGTTTACAGCCAGGCCCTAAATACAACCGGATTTGCTCCAATCCCACAGACAAAGACAAACACCTACAAGATCTTTATCAGGCATTCTTAAAGCTTAAATACTCACCTGGGGAAGTAAAGAAATAGATTGACAGAGCCAAACAAGAACCCAGGACTCTGCTTCTTCAAGATATGTCCAACAACGAAAATAATAGAACATTACTGGTCATCACCTACAGTCCCCAGCTTAAACCCCTCCAAGTGCATCATTGACAATCTACAGCCTATCTTGGAAAACAGTCCCTCACTCTCTCAGTCCTTGGGGCTGCATCTAGACTGGCAAGATTTTCCGCAAAAGCAGACGCTTTTGCGTAAAAACTTGCCAGCTGTCTACACTGGCCGCTTGAATTTGCGCAAGAGCACTGACGTTCTAATGTAAGAAATCAGTGCTTCTTGCGCAAATACTTTGACGCTCCCATTCGGGCAAAAGCCCTCTTGCGCAAATGCTTTTGCGCAAAAGGGCCAGTGTAGACAGGCAGCTAAGACGTTTTGCGCAAAAGCAGGCTAAACGGAAAAAAGCCCTATGGACGCTTGGAGACTCCGTAGCCACAGTCAGCTCCCTGGCACTTCCTGGTAACCTGATCCCCCTTAAAGCAGATGCAGGCTGCTGAGCTCACGCAGCAGGAGCCTTCCTCGCACCTCTGGCCAGAGGTCTGCCACATGGCCCGTGCCGTCCAGCAGACACCCTCAAGCACCATGGCAGCTCCAGGGGGGGATCAGCTACGCACACCCCCAGCGCAGGAGGCCCCCCGGAGCCGCAAACGAAGGGCCCCATCCTGGTCCTCGGGGGAGCTGGACAGCCTGCTGGACCTCTGGCAGGAGGAGGAGGCCCTCCAAGACACCCGCTCCTGGCGCCGGAATGCGGACATCTTCTCCCGCATGGCCCAGGTGCTCGCGCAGCAGGGCCATCCAGCCCGGCCCCTCGAACAAGTCCAGGCTAAAGTCAAGGAGCTGCGCCTGGGCTACGTGCGGGCCAGCAAGGGACAGGGGGCAGGAGCAGACACCTACCCCTACTACGACCGGCTCCACGCCATCCTGGGCCAGCCAGCCCCGCAAGCCCCGGAGGTCCCCGTCGACAGCAGCATGCGCCCCTCCCCCCCGTTACCAGGACCACTGATGTGGGGGAAGGAGACAGCAGTGCGTCAGAGGATGAGGCCAGCACTGCCACCCAGCAGGCCCCCTCCAGCAACCCTGACGTCTCCCGCGCATCCTCGGAGGCCGGGGAAGGATCCACCAGTGAGTGTTGCACTTTGCACTCACAAGGGTGGGGGGGGGGGGAGTGGAGCCAGGCGCCCGGAGGGGGGAGGGGGAGAGCATGTCACTCAGGCCACGTGAGCTGCACGCTGTGTAGCATTAGGCAGTAAGCAGCACGTGCAACCACGTGCAGCCTGGTGACCGAGCGGCACGTGGCTGCGGCAAGCAGCTCCAGGGCATGCCTGGGACCGTGCTGCTCTCACACATCCGGCGGGACCAGGGCGAAGGGTGGATGCCGGCTGGAACCAGCCAGGGCCCCAGGGACTCAGGTCAGAGCCTGCACCTCCGCAAGGGTGCAGCACGCAGAATGGCACACTGTCCCCATGCCTGGCTGTGAGGCACAGCCAGCTGCTCCTGGGTAAACCACAGTGTCACAGCCCTGTGAACGTGGCCCCCACTGAGCCCCTCGCCTGCTCCCGGTGCCTTGGCTGGCTCCCCGAGGTAAGTCCCCACTGCGGCCACACGTCCCTGGGCTATGTGTGTGAGGTATAGTGGGAGGGAGAAGGGGGGAAGCGCTCGGGCCGCCCCTAGGGCCGCCTGAGTTTTGCTGCAAGGATGGAACACTCCCCAGTCACTCTCCTGGTTCCGTCCAGGAGATATCCCACGTGATGGGGATCTGAGAGCCCAGACCACGTCTGCCAGATGTGCTCCCAGGCACTGTGTGGGGATTCATCTTGCTCCCTGTCAAACACCACTGATTAGCCCAAAGCCTCACAGCCTCCACCGGCAAGGAGTTCCACAGGTTAACACAACACAAGTGCCCTCCCACCCTCCACAGGGCCAGGACACAGACCGGTGGTTACAATACATGGAGGAGGACCCTACTCCGGGGCGGTCCTCTTTGCAAACATACAACACGGGGGGGGGCAGGGGGAAGAACTGAGTGGGCCCACGCCACACTACTGTGGTGTCACCTGGGCTCAGGGGTGGAGGGCATGAGGTGTGGGGACCGTGGCCGGGCTGCCTGACTGACCCATCCTTTATTCTCTTCCCTGCATCGGGACCAAGCACAAGCCGGGGACCCTCCAGTCCGGCAGCAGCAACACCCCCAGCCGCCCAACCACCGAGGCAGAGGCTCCGCCACTGGGACCAGCTCCTTCGGTGCCACGTGCAGGCTGTCGAGCGCGTCGAGGCTGCCATCACTCAGCACGTGGAGGCGGACCTGCAGTGGTGCCGGGAGTCCTGGGCCGCCTTCCAGGCCCAGTGTGTGTGGATGGCCGACTCCATCGCCACCCTCACCACCCACATTGGCCATGCCATACATTACGGCATGGCCTTGCCCCACGCCCCCGCCATCCCTCCCCTAGCACTGCCCCTGCCCCCTCCTGCAATGCCCCTCCTGCTCCTGTCCCTGCCCCTCCTGCAATGGCCCCTGCTCCTGCCCCTCCTGCTCCTGCTCCTGCCTCTCCTGCTCCTGCACCTCCTGCCCACCTCCCCATGCAGCCTGCCCCTATGCGGCCTGCCCCCCATGTCCAGGTCCGCCCCCACAGGAGCGGTCGCAGGGGCCACCCCTCCGAGGAGTAGCTCCTCCCCCTCCCAGTTCAAGGTCTCCTCCTCCCACCCCCTCCCAGTTCAAGGTCTCCTCCTCCTGCCCCCTCCCAGTTCAAGGTCTCCTCTCCCTCTCCCCCTTGTAAATAAACACATACCAGTTTTTCTGATGAAAACAAAACTGTGTTGTTTATTGTGTTACTCGAGGTAACTTAAATAATTGATTTGAGATGCCAATTAGCCAACTAAATTTCAGAAGATTACAAAATGCGGACACCAAATACCGTATCTATCACTGGTCGTTCCTTTAATTGGTCATTGGTTTGTGGCGCATAAATACTGACACTTTAAGTAAAATTTAAACCACAAGACTATATTAACATAGATAACAAACAAGCAAGAAAGGTTAAAACATGAACACAAAAGAATATTTACATAGTCTAGACGCAGGGACGATTATAGTGTTGCTGGCGACCTCAGTCCTTTGGTCCTTCCGGGCCTCGGGAGAGGAACTGCCAGGAGTCCCTCGATGGAAGACGCCGCTGAAGCTGGTGACCTCAATCCTTTGGTCCTTCCCGGCCTCAGACGAGGAACTGCCAAGAGATCCCTCGAAGACGACTGGAATCGGGTACGCTGACTTCAGCCTTCTGCACGAACCACGAATCCTCTTCCTTTTCTTCGGGACATCTCGAACAGGCGATGGTGGCCTAAAACCTAGCCTCAACTAAAAGAAAAACCCTAGCTTCATCCGACACACCCGACGAACATGCACAATGACGGCCGATATGCTTCGAACCGACGCTGCCTGACGGAACAGTCACGACGACGATAGCTAATTTAACTAAACCTAACTCTGGATCCAATTTATATTGGTAGGTGCAAGCCTTCCACTTCACCTGACCTGACCTGACAGACAAGACTACCAGGAGTCTTCGTACCCAACAAAACAAGTATAACCAAGTAAATTTACAATTGGGAGTTAAGGGGTGGGGAGGGGGAAGGGTAGGGGATGAGAGGGAGTTGTATGGGGAGACCGAGGTGACCCTACTATGGGGCCTGTGCGAACATGCCCGTCAGGGCCTCTCGGATGCGCACCCCATCCTGGTGCGCCTGATGGATGGCAGCTGTGTGGGGCTGTTCATAAGTCTGTGCCTCGGCTGCCATCCATGCGGGGAGGAAGGCCTCCCCACTCCGCTCCACAACGTTGTGGAGCACGCAGCACGTGGCCACTACCTCTGTTGCATTCCTCTCACCCATCTTGAGATGGGTGAGCAAACAACGGAAGCGGGCTTTTAAGCGGCCGAAGGTGCACTCCACTTGATTCCGGGCCCGGTTGAGGCGGTCATTGAACCGGGCCTGGTTCTGGTCCAGCCACCCTGTGTAGGGCTGCATTAGCCAGGGCAGCAGGGGGTAGGCCGCATCCCCGATGATGCAGATGGGCATAGGCACATCCCTGACAGTCAACTCCCACCGGGGGAAGTAGGTGCCCACCTCCAGCCTGCGAAACACTCCGGAGTTGCGGAGGATACGGGCGTCATGTGCCCTGCCGGACCAGCCTGCATAGACGTCCAGGAAGCGGCCCTGGTGGTCCACGAGGGCCTGGAGAACAATCGAGCAGTACCCCTTCCTGTTTGTGAAATGGGCTGCTCGATGCTCCGGGGCCAGGATGGGGATGTGGGTTGCATCCAGGGCTCCCCCGCAGTTGGGGAACCCAAGGGCAGTGAAGCCGGCCAGCATAGTGTCCACGTTGCACAGGTGGATCACTCTTGGGAGCAGGACATCGTTGATGGCATGGACGACCTGCAGAAGGGTGCAGAGAAACACAGGGGAACACATCACATAAGGCAGGGGTGAGTGTGCACTCCCTTGGCCCCCCCCCCGTGATTCCCTCTGTCCTCACGCACACACACACACACCATGGCCCCCTCACCCCCGCTCTCCCACCCCCCCCACCAGCAGGCCTGTGCAAGGGAAGGACAGCCCAAACCCCTGGGTGACCCAGCCTGGAGACTTGGCTGCCCCTGGGCATGGAGTGCAGCACCCTCCCCCCACCCCACTCCCCACTCCCCCTGGGACTTACCTCCACAACGATGACACCGACGGTGGATCTGCCCACCCCGAACTGGTGTGCCACCGATCGGTAGCTGTCCAGGGTGGCCCTCTTCTCAACGGGGATGGGTGCCCGCAGCCGGGTGGTGGCTCTCTGGAGCGCAGGGGCGAGCCAGGCACACAGCTCCAGGAACGTCCGCTTTCACATGCGAAAGTTCCGAAGCCATTGCTGGTTGCCCCATTGCCCCAGGACCAGCCGGTCCCACCAGTCGGTGCTGGTGTCCAGTCTCCACAGTGGCCTCTCCATCCTGGGGTGGAGATGCCACAGGGACGCCATGGCCACCCTGGTGAGGGAGTCCAAAGCGGTCTGCGCCTTCTGGTCCTGGAACAGGAGGGCACCAGCCTGGAGCAACAGCTGCAGGCACTCCAAAATGGCTGGCAGTGGCCAGAGCAGGCACATGGCCACCCCTGGTTCCATGGCAGACAAAACAAGGCAAAAGAAAAAAAAACCAGGCAAAAGCACTAGGTGGCAAAAGGCAGTGGTGTCCAAAAGGCAGAGGGCAACCACCAAAACTGCTACAGCTGATAGTCCCTACAAGAGGTCCTAAAGCATGGAGCAGGAGAGAAACAGTTGTCCAGGGAGATCCCTTTAAGCACGTGTCAAAAAGGAGCTCCAGCCCCTGCCCCCGGAAAGGGCTGGTGCCCTTTTGCCCTCTGCAAAATGGTTCCGGGCTTCTGCTTTTGCGCAAAAGTGCGCTGCCAGTGTAGATGTGCTTTTGCGCAAAAGCGCATCGTTATAATGATAACTCCGTGCCAGTCTAGACACGCTTTTGCGCAAATACTTTTAACGGAAAAACTTTTCCGTTAAAAGTATTTGCGCAAAATTATGCCAGTCTAGACGTAGCCTGGGAGAAAGGCCAATCCTCACCTACAGACAACCCCCTAACCTGAAGCAAATACTTTCCAGCAGCCACACATCACACCTCAGACACACTCACTCAGGAACCTACCCCTGCAATAAATGCCAGTGCCAACTCTGTCCACACATCTGTACAAGAGACACCATCACAAGACCTAACCACGTAAACCACCACATCAGAGGCTCATACAAATGCACATCCTATAATGCGATTTATGCCATCAAGTGCCAGGAAGGCCCCTCTGCCATGTATATTGACCAAACAGGATAGTCTCTAGGACAAAGGATACAATTAATCAAAAATGATAACACAGAGAAACCTGTAGGGGAACATTTTAGCCTGCTTGGGCACTAATGAATGGATTTAAAAGTAGCCATTCTTCTACAAAGGAATTTCACCAATCAGCTACAGAGAGAGAGTGTGGAACTGACCTCCATTTGCAAATTTGACACTTCATCCCTGGGCTTGAACAAAGATGTTAACTGGATGTTGCATTATAAAGCCAGCCTCCCCTGCCTTTAACATGTAATTGACATCAAAAGCTAAGTATAGGACATTTCCAGCCTGCTCAATTAGCCTCATTAGCACTTGCACTACTATTGACAGGTACCTTTTTTTCTTCCCTTCTTTTTCTGTTATAAATTCTGGTTCCTGTTATTTCCAGTCCAGCTTCCAGCTTATCTTAGGAAGTGGGTTTTACCCACGAAAGTTCATGATACTATATATGTATATAACTCCTTTTTGCGCAAGAGTTCTTGTGCAAAAAGGCATGTGTCGACACTCAACAGGGGTTTCTTATGCAAAAAGAGCCTGTCAGAAAAAGCACAAGTGCTTTGATGGCCATTCTGTGAATGGCAATCAGAACTTTCTTGCGCAAGAGTGTCCAACGCTCTCTTGTGCAGAAGCGCATTGCTTTTACGATGCACTTTTGAGGTGTGGATGCGCTTTTGTAGAAGAAGTTTTTGTGGAAGAACTCTTCAGCAAAAAGCTTCTTGTGCAAAAACCCTGCAGTGTAGACAAAGCCTAAGAGTATGTCTACACTGCGGGACAAAGTTGATTTACACTCTTCCTTCAACTTCCCTTACTCCTTGTGAAAGCAGGGTTACTGGCATAGACTGGAGAGAGCTCTCACTTTGAATGAGCTGTCTTAACTAGACCACTAATTCAAACCCTGGAAGATCAACAGCAGTAGCTTCCATCTTCCTCTGTAGTATAGACGTACCCGTAGGCACCACAGGACCACTCATTGTTTTTAAAGCTAAAGGGACAACAGTGATGTAGTTAAGGTGCAGGATGTGGAATCTGGCATCTTGAGTTTATTTCTTATGGGGATGCTGACTCACTCTTACCTTGACTGAGCCATTGAACTCCTCTCTATTTCAAGTACTTCATCTCTAAGCTGAGGGGAGTACTCTTCTTCTAGGGGATGGCCCAGGGTTGGCTAGGTTCTCACCTTTTCTATCTGAAACCGATGGGTCACTGAAAACTATGAATTAGATTGTGATTTATTGTCCATTTTTTGGATGGTGTGAAATCCAACTCCCAGTGTATCTCAGGGGGAACTGGGCATTTAATGCCAATATGGCATGTGCTGGGCATGGACTTCAAACCATCATATTCATTCCATTCTGGCCTGAGCCAGCTTGGAAGATTGAGCCCCAGGTTTGATGGGGGAGGGGAGTGAGCACAGGAACACTCTGCACCATCTAGGTCACTGCTTCACTTCCACTTTTATCTGGTTTTATGCCATTCATCCCTCCGTTCCTACCTCGCTTTATATAAAACCAGTGCTCTCCATTCTCAGAGCCAGTAACCTCCATTTAGCAAATGATAGAAACATTTAGTCTGGAATGGCTATCTGCTGAGGCATCTAGTCCATCCCCTGCTCCAAAGCAGGATGGATTGCACTGCCAAGCACCCCCTGTCGCAATTTATCCTTGAAGAAGATGATTTCCACACCGTCTTTGACTACTTTTTTCAACAGTCGAAACTGTTCCTCTCTATATTTTCCTAGTATTTAATATAAAATGTCCCTGCTGTCTTTCAAGCCCATCAAGAATATAATCAAGGGAGTTTTAGGGACATCAATAATAATATATTGTAACATACATAAGAGAAGCTATCTATTTATCAGTATTAGGCCATGTCCACACTTACAAGCTTGCAGCAGCATGGCTGTACCAATACAACTGCACTGCTGTAGGAGAGCTTGTGTGGTCACGTTATGCCGACTGAAAAGAGTTCTTCCGCCAACATAATGAAACCAGCTCAATGAGCAACAGAAGTAGGTTGGTGGGAGAGCCTCTCCAGGAGAGATTTTTTCACATCCTTGAGTTTGCCAAGATATGGTGCTAGTGTAGACATGGCCTTAGTCTCAGCCCGGGGAATGTGAAAAGTGTAAAAAGTACAGAAGAACATAAGAACAGCCTTACTGAGTCAGATCAAAGGTCCACTTAGTCCAGTATCCTGTCTTCTGACAGTGGCCAATGTCAGGGTTCCAGAGAGGGAATGAACAGACCAGGCAATCATCAAGTGATCTATCCCCTGTTGCGCATCCCCAGTTTCTGACAAACAAAGGCCGAGACATGATCCCTGCCTATCCTGGCTAATAGCCATTGATGGACCTCTCCTCCATTCATTTATCTAGTTCTTCTTAGAACCCTAGTATAGTCTTTGACTTCACAATATCCTTCAGGGGAACTGTGGGCAGGAACTGTGGCTGTGTAAGGTTGACTGTGCATTGTGTGAGGAAGAAATTTGTCCTTTTGTTTGTTTTAATCCTGCTTAATTTAATTTGGTGACCCCTAGTTCTTCTGTTATAGAAAGCAGTAAATAACTTTTCTTTATTCAGTTTCTCCGTAACAGTCATCTAGAGTACTTTTTAAAAATTGGTGACATATTAGCTATCCTCCATTCATTTGGTACAGAAACTGAGATAGGGTAGGTTACAAACCAGTTAGTAGTTTTGCAATTTCACATTTTAATTCTTTCAGAACTCTGGGGAGAATACCATTTGATCTTGGTGACTTGTGATTATTTAATTTATCAATTTGTTCCAAAATCTCCACTACTGACACCTCAATCTGTTCCTCAGATTTGTCACCTAAAAAGAATGGCTCAGGTTTGGGCATCTCCCTTACATTCTCAGCCGTGAAGATCAATACAAAGAATTAATTTAGTTTCTTCGCAATTACCTTAACGTCCTTGAGTACTCCATTACCATCTTGATCGTTCAGTGGCTCCCATGATTATTTAATAGGCTTCCTGCTTCTAATGTGTTTAAAAAAATTGCTATTACTTTTTGAGGTTTTGGCTAGCTGTTTGTCAAATTCTCTTTTGGCTTTCCTAATGATATTTTTACACTTCATTTGCCGGAGTTTATGCTCCTTTCTATTTTCCTCACTAGGATTTAACTTACACTTTTTAAAAGATGTCTTTTTATTTCTCGCTTCTTCTTTTATTTGGTTGTTAAGCCACGGAACCTTTTTTTTTTTTTGGTTATCTAATATGTTTTTTTAATTTGAGGTATACATTTGAGTCTCTTTTATAGTGTCTTTGAAAAGTTTCTACACAGCTTGCAGTGATTTTACTTTTTGCACTGTACTTTCAAATTCTGTTTCACTAACCATCTCATTTTTGTGTAGCTCCCCTTTCTGAAATTAAATGCCAGTGTTGGGCTGCTATGATGTTTTTCCTACCACAAGAATATTTAATTTAATTATATAATGGTCACTATTTCCAAGCAGGCCAGCTATATTCACGTCTTAGACTAAATCTTGTGCTGTAAATCAAGAATTGCCTCTCCTCTGCTGGTTTCTAGAAACAGCTGCTCCAAGAAGCAGTCATTTAAGGTGTTAAGACACTTTAACTCTGCATCCCGTCCTGAGGTGACGTGTCTCCAGTCAACATGGGGAGAGCTGAAATCACCATTATTGAGGGTTTTATAGTAATAGAAATGTAATAGAAATGTAGACTAACAAGACCATCTTGTTAGTCTTTAAAGTGCTACATAGTCCTGTCTTTTGAGGGTTTTATGTTTTTATAGCCTCTCTAATCTCCCTTAGCATTTCACAGTCACCAGGTTTGCAAAGGAACTTAGACACCTAATTGCTTCTTTAGATATGTTAATCCAACATTTAGGTGCCACTGGCATGCACAAACCACCATTCAGCCACTGCTGAACCCTGTGGGGGACTAAATCCCCACAGGTGCCTAAGTTTTTGCAGGGAGTCATGCACCAAACTGCCAAAGTCCTGATCCACTCCTCAGCCACTATGCTGTTTGGTACCTGAGCTCATGCCTGAACTCTGATGGGATTCTCAAGTGAGACATTCCCTAGCTTATCTCACCTGCAAGACCTGATCCAGTACCTATTCCCAGAGCACACCCTTCCTGCCTGTATACCAGCCCCCTCTCTCCCTCCTTCCAAGCAATCTCACATTCTTGGCCTGCTGAATAGTTAACACAAAGTTTGACTGTTCCAACAGGAGAAACTCCACACATGCGCACAGATAAACACCCCAGAATAGCCAATATCCCGCAGGTTTGGGCACATTTGTGCCACATAGGAGATGTGGGTTCAAGTCCCTGATCCAAATCAGGCAGAGCAGGGATTTGCAAGCAGATTTTCCACCTTCCTGATAGCCGTTCTAACCACGGGGTTGTTTATAAAGGGAGGGGGCACTTTGTGACATTTTTGCAAGAAAAGGCTGAGCTGGCTTAGGTGCCTGACTCCAGGATGAGGGTTGAGAGCAGAGGTGGGCACTTTCTTCTGGCATATCAGTCAGGCACCTGAGGCCTAGATCAGTGAAAGCTGGGGACCTATGTAGCTTTGAGGATGTGGACACTTGCCCCTTTTCTCTGCATTTTGCTCCTGTCTAGGTTAAGTAGTTCGCTGCTCAGCTTGCAGTTTCTGGGAATCCTTTCTTAGGAAAAGTGCTTGGGCCCCTAACTCAGGGATCTGAATTCCATAGGGAGCATAGGAGTTAGACATGGATATGCTCTATCCTTAAGGACAGGAAAGTGGGTTGAGAGGCAGTAGATCTGAGACACCTTCTTGGGTCTGACAGTTAGTTGTGTGCCCTTGAGCAAGTCAAACAACTTCTTCTTTCCTGTCCTACCCTTTGGGTGTCTTGTCCATTTAGACTGTAAGTTCCTTGAGACAGAGGCTGTTTCTCTCTCCCTGTGTTTGTACAGCACCTAGCACAAACAGGCCCTGATTTTAATTGTGGACTCTGGGAGCTACCATAATTCAAGTAAATAATATATAAAGTAGAGTTACCAACCCTAACTCAATTTCACACAATCCAGAAATGGACTTCAGGGTTTTTTCTTCTGTTAAAGAAAGTAAGGATGAACAAAACAAGGAATTAAAGTAATTGAGTCAAAAGCTTAAGACTTCTTTTTAGAAGCTTGAGAAATAATTGACCAATATGGGTTTATTTCCCTTAATGCTATTAACATGCATGGCACAAATTTCTTATAAGTTCTTTACTATGGTAACTTAATGGTCATTTAATTACAGGTAAATTTCCATTTGGTGATAAGCTGATGACATCTTTAATGGCAGGATAACAACATCAGAAAGTACAATGGAAATGAAAGGTGGATTCACAGGGAGTCACAAGATCAGTGGCCTTCTTCCACTGGAGTTAAAGGGAACTTTTCCAATGCTGTTAATAGGAACAGAATGAAATCCATATAAAGTAGAGTTGGAGAAGAACTTTTAGGTCATCTCATTCCATCCCCAGTGTGGGAGGCAATGCCAGTTTGCTCCTTACAATACATTTTCTAATACCAGTTCACATCTTGCTTTAAATTGTCCAAGAGATGATGTTTCTACTACTCCTCTACTGAAACCATGCCGCAGCCTAATCAACCTCATTGTGCCTTATTCTGCTGACTACATTTGCAGAGTAAAGCTGGTGGAATCTAGCCTCTGGAAGGCTATCCATCACTGACCATATACT
This sequence comes from Pelochelys cantorii, assembly GCA_032595735.1. NCBI lineage: Eukaryota > Metazoa > Chordata > Testudines > Trionychidae > Pelochelys > Pelochelys cantorii. The sequence goes on along the minus strand of CM064342.1, from coordinate 10,302,622 downwards.
AATCTGATGCTAAAGATAGATTCTAGATTGGATAATGAATGGTAGATGGAAGAACATAAAGAAGGATAAGAAAAACAAAAGAATATTAAACCAAATATCACCTGTTATTAAAACTCCTTTTATATTGGAAGGAAGCTTGGTTTTGTGCTTAAGCCACAGAAATGGAACTTGAAAGCTCTGGGTAAGATTCCTGGCTAAACCTCAGACTCTTTGAGGTTGACCCACTACAATTAATTTTCTCTGTGCCTCAGTTTCCCAGCTGTAAAATAGGAATGATAATATTTCCTTTGTCCCATCTTTTCCCTGTTTAGATTGTTGGCCCTTTGGAGCAGGGAGTGTCTTTCACTATCTGTATGTACAGCAAAATGGGATCTCAAACTCTACTGGAGCCTACTATAGAATAATACTAACAAATAATAATTTAACATATGGGTGTTTGCTAGAAAGAACAGAAGATGGATGTCTGGGTACCTTGTACTTTATAGCACATGGTATTTATTAGACATCAACCGGCACACAAGACTGTGATATGAGTAGTTAGGGATTTCCCCCCCCCCTCCAGCAACATAGTTGTGGTTGCATTTCTATAGATTCTCCCACATACAGATCCATAGTCACACACCGTTCGCCCACATCCTCATTTTCCTTCGTATCCATGAATACCCTGTTCTCTTAATTAGGGTCACTTTTAATTTATATATGTAGCACAGTTTGAAAAAAGAAAAGAAACCATATTTGAATTCAAGTATCAATAAAATGACTCTCAACCAGCTCCTTTGCTGGTTTTATTACCTGTTATTACTTATTAGAACTCGTGTTTATAAATAAATAGTACCAGTAAAATATTACATTTGAAGAACCCTGAAATAGAAGTTTTTATTTATATACATATTCTGCTTTCCCACTACCTCATTGTTTGCTACACTTTTTCAATATGCTCTGTTCAGTGTCTCATTTAACATATATGGACTAGAGTTTTTTCTTTTCTTTGATAGAGGAAGAAGAATAGAGACTGAAAGGAAAGAGCCGATTCTACACATAAGCTATGTCTACACTGCCAGCTTTTGCTGGCAGAGAGTATGCTAATGAAGTGCTCATTGGCATTTGTTGCACTGTCATTTGCATATGCTCTGCCAATGCTTTTTGCACAAGAGTTTTTTGCACAAAAACAAGCAGTGTAGACGGATCCGTTTTGTGCAAAAACCCCCTTTTGCACAAGATCTATATACCTCCTTTTTTTGAAGCATAAGGAGCTTGCGCAAAAGGGAGGGAGTTGCGCAAAATGGATCTGTCTACACTGCTTGTTTTTGCGCAAAAACCTCTTGCACAAAAAGTCTTGGGCAGAAAATATGCAAATGAAGCGCGAGAAGTTGCTAATAAGTGCTTCATTAGTATGCTCTCTGCTGGCAAAGCCGGCAGTGTAGACATAGACATATTTTCACAATTTTTAAGAACACAGGGTTTTTACTGCTGTTGCTGTCTGCAACTCCCTGGTTGACCCAAAGCCTTGTTTTCTTGATGCCTCTAAGAATTCTCCTGAACACCAGCCTGGCTTTTAAGGTAGTCCAGGACATAAGGTTTATAAGAGCCAGTCAGTTGAAGAGGAAGAAAGAGAAATGTGAAGGGAAGAAAAAAGAGAAATACAGAGCCCGGCTTGGCAAGGAAATTATTTTACTTGACAGCTTCTTTTAGACAAATTTCAGGCATTTCGCATTTATATTGGAACACAGCACAATGCAGTGAGAAATTGCAATCATGAAACAACACATGGCAGAGGTAGATACCTATTTTTCTGATTTGTGGGAGTGTCATTTGTTTTAGTTTAAAAAAAGATAATACACACTGAAATCCACCTTCTTTAGGCCTCTGTAAAAAGGGAGGGTGTCTTTATGAGATAATTGCAAGAATATATATATTATTATTATTTATTATATAACAATGTCAACATACCCCCCAAAAAAGTAACATCCTAGTTGCTTTCATCCAACCACTCAGATTGTGTTAAGAAAGGCAGCAGGAATTGTGTGTTCACTTGAAAACCAGAAGAATGGAAGGAGGGAGGGCACAAATTTTATGCAGCAATAACACAAAATTTGTACAAGTGTGTCTGGGGAAGAGAATGGGGGGAAGTGCGCTGTTTTGTTGATTTTCTTTTAGAACAAAATAATAGAAAAAGGTCACAATGAGGATGGCTACTATTTAATCTGTGATTCCTCACAGCTGATCAGTGTCCGTCTCTCGAGTGCTAATTGTGAACATTCGGTTAATGGAGTCTTGCAAAATCTTGTTTGTTTGTTTTCAATTTTTCCTGGCTAGATTTCTTGCATTTCTCTTATTGCCTCGTTAGCTGTTCTCGCTCCACTCTGGCACCATGCCCACTCCATGGACTGAGTGGTACTGGTGAGGTGAAAGGGTTCTGGGCACCCCGTGGGAATAAAGGAATTCTGCTGGCTGTATGCTGGGAGGAGACTGGATGCCCGCCTGAGGTCCACACTGCCGGACGATGGGCTGGTGAGAGACAGATGTTTGGTGCTGGAACATGCTATGTGTGTCCCCTATTTGTGGTGATGTGTGATTGGCTACACCAGCAAGACGGGGCATAAGAGGACCCGAGGTGAAATGGGCAGAGAAATGCTGGTAAGGTAGTCTGTCCATAGGCTGCATAGCAGCCACTGTGCAACTGCTGTAAGATGGCACAGTAGGCCACGTGTTACAGCTGATGTCTTCCAGGCTGGGCACGGGGTCCGTGGAGGGAGCAGAGCTGGCATACATACAAGCCTGGCGCTGGGCAGATTCAGTCCTGTATGAGGTATTCAGTCCTTGTTGCTGGGAGTAACTGGATCTGTAGAAGGGATCCTCATCTGCTGGTGAGGTTTCCATGTAGGGTTTCTTGTATGGATGCTCAGTGGTGGAACATTCCTCATCTGCTGAGAAATAAAAAGGTTAGTTATAAATAAGAACATGTTGCCTTGTGTTAGGCCTCTCAAATTAGGATCTTAATTTATTTTGCAAAGGTGTGTCAGTGTGATCAATATCCCCATTTTTCAGAAGACAAATTGAGGCACAATGAAGTGACTTGCCCAAGGCTACAGAGAGCTGGGTCAAATTCTGATGTTGGATGCACTGCTGGAAAGCCTGAACCATTCCATGGATCTGACCCAGATTTATATTGGTGAAACCACGAATAGTATTTGGCATCATGTCTCCAAGCATCCGAGATCCCTACTTTGTATTTTAGAAAGGAAAACAGACTACTGCATAACAAGGGACCAGCCAGAACAGAATTTAGCAAAATGTAATAAAATTATTTGCTATGCTAGGTTTTCCGCATGAAGTGCTTACAGTTCACCTTAACCCTTTAGTCTCAGGGAAATACTATGGAAATAAACATGAGAAATGGGCAGCAGCAATTTAAAATTTTCATGATTAGAGTCTAAGTTTATGTGTAGGCATGTGGTGAGAGACAGTGGGTAGTTCATTAGCCTGGCACTGGAAGACGTGGATTATATTATCTTGGCTCTGCCACTGAGCCTTTGTGTGACCTTTGGTAAACTATGGCACATCTGTGCCTCTGTTTCCCCCCTCCTTTTCTCTGTCTTCTCTGTTTAGATTCAAATGCTTTAATCCAGAGAGTGTCTCTTGTTATATGTATGTATAATGCCTAGTACAATAAGCTTCTGATCATAGCCGGGGCCCCTAGGTTTGATTGTAATTCAAATAATACATAATGATATACTTCAGCTATAAATATGGAGCTCACCATAAACCCACCCTGGGGGTCACATTAGCGGGGGTTGATTGGAGAGATCTAATTTCGGGCTTATACCCCTTAATCAACTGTGATGAACACATAAGCAGCTTCTACCACTAAATTATAAAGAGTTTTTTCCAGAGCTGTCTTTGGATTCTGTAGCATCAGTGGTCGAGTTCATGGCAGTAAGAGGAATAAGAGAAATAGCTGAGATGCTAATCTCAGGAGCAATACTAAATAAATATGTATTTAGTCATCAGTTGAAATCCTGGCTCCACTGAAACCAGTTGCAAAACTCCCATTGCTTTCTATGAGAGAAGATTTCACCTGTATTTTTAACGACACATGGGACCTTGGTGATGATCTAGTCTATGATCTAACCTGATTTCCTGCAGAATACAGGTTGTAGAACCTCATTTAGTAATTGTGGCTATAGCATCTCTTTTGGATAAACATCCATTCTTGACTCCAAATGTTGGAGAACCCACCATACTTTAGATCAAGTCTAGAAAATATCTAGAAACGTGGACTCCTGAAGCTGAGTCTTCAAAGAAAGATGCAAAGAAGAACTGATCAAAAACTTTCTATCTAAATGGTGTATTGAAAACCCAGTTCTCTGTCAAAGATTTTTCTGTGAAAAGTATCTGCTTTTCACACACTAAAATTAACTTCTCATTGAAAAATGAAACTCTTCAGAATAGAAAAGTTTTCAGTTTTTGGCTCGAAATTGGAAAAAAAATCTATTTGGAATTATCATCACAGTGCCTCAGAGGAGTTGTATTTTATGTTCCTTGGGTCTCTATTATCCTCCCTGACATGGGTTATGCAACAAGACTACATTTCCCATGACATAGAGAGGCCAGAGATTCCCTTGATCCACGGCAGTGGTCCACCAGGAGGAGGACAGCCTGGTGCATCATGAGAGATGTAATCTGCCCTGATATCCCATTCCATCGAGGAGAATCAAGGCATGTGGCATGCAAACTGAAACTCCTATGAGGTACCACAGTCACATTTGTTAAAATCAAAATGTTCTTTTTTGGGGCTAAAAATGTTGGGTTTCGATTTTTTTTTTTGGACAGAAAGTCAAAATTGTCATGGGCATGTGGGGAGGGAAGGGACAGGAATGAGCACTGTCAGACCAGCTGTAGTGAAGAATGAATGTGATAGTACACACCAAAATGTGTGAACACACATATTACCCTCAAAATACATGTACAACCATTATCTTTGCAAATGTGCACTCTCTTGCAAATATAAGTCTGTACATATTGTTCCTGAAAAAATGCCCATGTACCTGGGTGCCTGCAAAATCTAGCCTTTGCACATGCTGATTCTCAGACTACATCTCCCATGATCCCCTCTTGCTGGACCACCACAGTGCATCATGGGAGTACCTCGCCATTCTATAGCGGCAAATGTGTTCCTGTGCAATACCCAGACAACAGAGGATAACGGGGACATGAGGAAAATATGCATATATAGGATTTTGTTGATGCAACCAGTGAAACAAGCCTTTGCAGGACTTCCCATAGATCACTGCTTTGAAGATTGGGCTCCTTAATTTTGTAAATAATTTCCCATCTATCCAAATTCATATATTTGGGGCCAAATTCATTTCTGAAGGATTGCAATTCTATCTTGCAACACATCCACATTTTAAGCAAACATCAGAAATCTGAGTATTTAGTTATAGACACAGATATAAATCGTTTACAGTGATAATCAGTGGATATTATGTGCTTTCAGCTGCTAAACAATTAATACTTGATTATGAGAGTGCATTATTCTCATTATCATTGATCTGATGGATCTCATTACTACTATGACAGAGCTCACCCCATGTCAGGGAAGCATGGACATGAAAGCTCCACTTCAGCAAAGGTTTACATTCTTTTGAAGCCAATGAGATTTATGCACATGCTTAAAGCTAAGCACATGATTTTATGCTTTCCTGAATCTGGGCCTATCTCAGGAGGAGGTTTTAGAGTAAGATCCTATGTGAATGCTCCTGAATATTTCAAAATTCTGGACCCAAGAGCTGCAACTGAATAATGAGAACACTACGTTGTAAAATGAAGCATTGTTCTGCTAATAAATTTTTCAGCATTGAGCTGTAAGACAGCCCCAGCCATGCTCTGCTGGCACTGGGAAACACTAGCCCTGGGTTTTACTGTTTATTTTCCTTTTAAAAAAAATAGATGAACTCTGTGTTTTTCCATTGTACTAAGAATTTGCTTGAATTACAACCTACGTTGTTGATTTTTCCATTTAGTCAGGACATTCTTGTCCCCACCACAGCATAACCAGGCAAACCTCTCCAAGTTATAGGCCCTTTTCCAGACCTGCTGTCAGGTGCAGAGAAAAAATAAACCTGACTTTCATTTTGTAAAATGAGGACATGATAGGTCAGACCCTCAGCTGATATAAACTGGCAAAGCGCCTGTGACCTTTCTGGAACTATGCCGCTTGACATCGGCTGAGGAACAGGCTCTCTGCTTCAGTTTCCTCTAAAGCCTGATACCAGCCCCTAAAAAGAATTGTGCAGTTATCCCCACAGCTCTCAGATGATGCCTTTGGGGCATCTTTCCAGCCCCACCCATGCTCATTCTCTGAAAACGTTCTTCAATGCCGGGCTCATCTTGAAAATAGATGTCACTGTGCAGTTGCTCAATTGGTGTAAACTGGCCAAGTTCCATGTGGCCAGATTCTCTGCTCTGCTCCCTTTCCTCTCTTCCCAGAGCTCCCCACTGGAAGTCCCCGCATGGAGGCCTGCACAGGCACAGAGCGTACAGATCGGATTCCTGTGTCTCCTGCCCTATAGCTGTCAAATGGACAGCATCATTATCTAGTGCAGTTTAGAGCAACCCCCTAACAACTCTAAACTGTTCTGGGGCCAGGACCGAGAATCCCAGGGCCATAATCCTTGTCCAGACATCTCCCTCTCAGCCCAACTTACAGGGAACAGAGCAGAGAATCTTAAGTGGGCAGATTTACATCATCTGAGGAACTGGTCTTGTGTGATTTTTTCTTGATGTTAATATCTTGATAGCTTTCTAATATATTAATTCTTGTTAGGCCCAGTCTTGCATGGTGCCAAACACCCTGACTTCTGGCTACCATCACGAGGAATTGGGCCTGCTGACCATCTCATAAAATCAATCTATTATTATGGGCAAATCTCAAAGGATCAAAGGTTCTGCAGTGTGTGGAGAAGCAGCCAACGTTTGGGCAAAGATTCTCCTAAGTGTATCCAAGCAAAACGGAGACTGCTAAATTAGCTGGAAACTTCAGGAGAACTGGCTTCCTCACAAGGAATTTGGTGCTCCTTTTCTTGAAAGGACTTGAGCATAATTGAACTCAAGATTTTTGGTATTTATGACTTCCAGCTGGGTCGTAAATACCACAAGCACAGCTTTTCAAATGGAATTTGCACATTTCTATCACTGGTTCCATGCAGAATGAGGTACAAAAATGTAATCTATATGGATGGCTTTGTATGTTGTGGGTCAGCTCCTCAGCTGATGTAGAACAGGGTTGTTCCCTTCAAGTCAATAAGGATCTGATCCTCTAGATTCAAGACAATGAAGAATTGGGCCCTGCTTTGTTTACAAGAAAACTTTGTCCACATTCAGCAGGCTTAAAAAATGCAGGTGGGTTCAATTTGAATTTATGGTGAAGTCTTGAATGCTTTTTGTTGTTATTATTCCTCCCCATCTAGTTTACTCTCCCTGGGTTTCAATAACAAGCCAAAAGTAATAAGGCCAATGAAAAGAAGCAAAGAGAAAAATTAATCTGAGGGAAGCAAGTCTGTATCCTGGGAAGTGGGTTCAAAACCAGGACTCATAAACGGACTTAGGGCCAACTGCTATGCTCCTATAAACCAGCATAGCTCTATTGGTACAACAATTTAAAGATCTGCAGTACTGCTGTTAAACATAAAATAGATTCGGGGGCAAAGATGGCTGCAATTTGTATGGAAAATATGAAGGAGAGCGCCCATAGGTGAAGCATGCCAGGGTGTAGGAGTCAATATCCTATAGAAACAGATAAATTCACATGGCCAATTCAAAACCAATGCAATAAAGGCAGGGAATATGTGTTTGGTATCTTTGGTATTAACAGGATAACCATAAGTAATTGCTTTGACTGAACAACGCCACTGAGGCAAAGGATGATATATGGAGGGGAAAAAAGAGAGAGGCCTTAAAGGAGAACTTCTGCAAATTCTATTGAAAGACTGGGCTATAGCTAACTTGTCCAGCATGCAGAGAAGGCACCAATCCTGCTGCTTTCCAAAGTGAAGAAAGAAATGTGTAGGATGGGACAGAATGGTATAAGAATGCAATACTGAACTGACAGAGGCATGTCCCCTAATAGTGCCTATTATAAGAAAAATGATTATTTCCATATCTGTGCAGACCTAATGAGGCTTAGTGAAGCAGTAAAGAGAGAGAGTCATATTTTTCCTGCCATGGAATGGATTATCTCCAAGTTCGCTGGCGCAACAATTTGGAGCTAAATATTGTGTAACTAACCTGTCATCTAAAAACCATTCTCTTTATGAACTACTTTAAACACTCTGTATGAACAGAACACAGGAATTCACTGAAGTAACTAAAGACTCTGTTGATCTCATCTCTAATATTGCCATTTTATGAGGTTTTCAAGACTACAGCAGTTTCAGGAGACACAAACAACAAAAGTCTCAGTTACACCATGGTGACTGGAAGCCTGTAGCATATTATTCTAGATGACTTTCAGATGCTTAGATCAAGTATGCCCAATTAGAGAGAATGTCCATTGTATGTGCATGCAAGAGGGCCACAAGATATTTCATTTTTCTATATGAAGCTTCTATCTATATGAAGCTTAGAATAGACTGCAAGCAAGTCATGCCATTAAAAACAATAAAAACCTAGAGCTATCTCCTGAAACTGCTCCTACATTTTTTTCAGATTAGGATTTATTCAAAATAGTGCCCCAGAAAAACACTTAGTTGTGACTTGCATCTTACTGAAGATTGCAGACGCTTAGTATAATAGAGGAGCTTAGGTGGGTGCCCTTTTAAGTAGCCTGCTAGGTTCATCACTGACATTTAGTAATACTAGCCTAGATAAACAACTACAAACTGTATCCAGTTTCATACGGATGACCAGTAAAACCAATTACTTATCAGGGCATCCTCATCCAACATGTAACTCCTAGAGACAAAGATGAGAACTCTTCAAAACTGAAAGTCTGATTATTTGTAGCATGTGTACTTTAGTCCTTTGGTCTTTGCAGGATGTTGAATAACGAAGGTTACCTAAGGACTTCTCGAAATTCTAGGAGATGGTCCAAATGCTGATGTGGAGGCCTAGAGTAGGTAGGTGCTGAACAACAAAGTAGAGTCATGGGATTACCAGAAATCAAAGAATCACTTGTATACACAAAATTATGCAGCGACCTGTGTTACAAAAAGGGACATACATGAATGGGAACCACTGATTATTTTTCTATATTGTAGAAGTTTTATTTCCTAATAGATGCATAAGTCAATGAGCCAGAAGAAAATTAAAAGGTTTTTTGTTTTTCTTCTCTCTTTTTACCATCCCCAAAGAAACTGTCTCTCTCAGAGTTTGTTAGCTCTCAAGTCCAGGTGGGGATAAAATATTTCACCCTAATATTTCCAACTCTTGTCACCCATGAGTAGAAAGATTCAGTGTGGTCTCTGAGCAGTACAGATTGTTAAGAGAATTCCACAGCAATGGGATCCCACATTAGCCCAACTGCTCACCTACAGAGTAACTCCCATATCAGTCAGCAGGGTAAGCACAGCTTTGCTCAACAGATTAGAACAATGCTACTCACCAGAGATGCAAGTCTTTGTCCTAGCAAGTAGCTGAGAGATGTGCAATGCCTCAGAATTTCTCCTTAAGTCTTTGGCATACAGACCAAAAGTTAACCAACCCTAGAGAGATCCACTCCTGATGAAAATGGATAAGGAAAAACTGGACATGACTAGCTGTTGCAGTTATACTCTAACAGCCTTCATGGTAGAGGCTGAACAAAGTATTTAGCAGGGAAAGAGGCAGGCAGCATCTTCAGCTAGTTCTGAACCCAGCTGGACAGGGAGCAAATTGGTACCCACAGCACAGCCTTGCTGAAAGGAGATATTCCTGTTGAGATGAATATAAAGGAGTTAATGCCTCTGGGGATTTCCTGAACCAAGTAAATCAATTGGAGAAAATCTTCCTCAAGGCTAGAAGTTGACTAGAGCTGGGTTATCAGTGAATCTCTGAAGGTTATAATTTTGTTAAGTATTCAAGCTCATTAAAAGTTTTTTATAAAGAAAAGAAAGTGCGGGGAAAGAAGAGAAGATGTGAGGTGATATGCACTATGTCTTTAAAATTGTAGCAGGAAGCCAGGTAGGAGTTGGAACCAGGAAAGTTGGCAGCTCTACTGGGAAGTGAAGAGAGAGAGCGCATGTTAGGGGCAGACTGTTTTCCTCATTCTAATAAAGTTCCTTCTTTCAGTATTAGAGGAAAGTGACACGTGACAAATGCAGCCTGAGATTCAGGTGAAAGCTCAGGTCAGGTTCTGATTTATCCCAACCAGTCTGCTCATTCTTTGTTACTTTTCTTTTTAATTAATCTCACTTTGCAAAGAGCCGCTTGGCAGCTATGTTAGCGCTCTCTGGTTCCCATTAACTTCTTGTTTCTTCCCTTTATGCCATGATGGCTGTTTTCGATTTATTAGAGGCATGAGGGGAAGCACAGAAAGGAAAGCAGAGATTCAGGCTCCTGAGAGGGACAGTCGTGGGCTCACGGAAGAAGTCAGTGATATCTGACAGGACACTGCCGCTCTTTGATTAAAGCATTTTGCGGCTTTGATAAAAGGCCCTTAACTGCTTGTGCCACTCACGCCATTGGAGAGATAGCAAGGAGACAGCGGTGGCCCAGACGCGGGCTCCCTTTGCCAGCCCCCCTGCACTTTCACAGGGCCATGCACGCCAAAAGGGGCTGGTGCACTTATTGCCGAGGAGATATCTTCCCTTCTGTGACAATAAGAGGAAGTGAGATAATTGGGGGATTGAGGGAAACCACCCATGGAGCCACCACTTAGCGGGAATCCCAAAACTGGAAGGAAACCTCTGTTGATTCCTTATCACTTTACAATGTGGAGGCAGATGATGAATTGCTTTGTGTGGCCGGGACACAGAGCAGCCAAAGATTGCCTGGCGTGTTTGTTGTCCTCCAGGCTTTCTTGTTTTAAAAAAAAGAGGCTGGGGGAAGAGGGTCTGGCAAAGGTTAAGCTGGTTGTGCGAGGGAGCAAAGCTCAGATGCACTGGAGGCAGGGCTCAAACTAATGGGGGAGAAGGAAAGGGTGGCAGATTTCTCATCACTAAGTGAGCTACAGGGTCAGACTCTGTCTCTGAACGGGGCTGGTTTACTTGCACAGGGTGCTGACTCATGCGGTAGAAGTCCTGGGTTCTGTTCCTGACTCTTTCACTGATTTACTGGTTGTCACTTTGCCTCTATTTAGCTTATAAGATCCACAGGCCAGTCACCATGTCTTACTGTGTATAAGTACAGTACCGAGAAGGGTGTGGTGATCTCAGTTGGACCCTCTCAGTGTTACCATAATGCTAATAAAAGTGACCGATAACAGCTTTATGCCTGAAAATCAATGCTGGGGAAGCCTCTATTTCCGTCCTCCCCCTATGTAGCCCAAACTTGCAAGCATTTCCCCACTGACCGCAAGCAAGCATTACTCCTGCTGGTGAGCAGCTATTCCCAAAAGCAGTCCCATTGATGTTAGCAGGGTCACTCATGCCTGGAATTGCTCCTCAGTCTGAATCCAGGGTTCCCAGTAAAGCTTTGGCAGGACTGGGCTAAAGTCACACAGCTGTTAGTGGCATAGAACTTAGGTCTCCTAATTCCCAGTCCAGTTCCCTTTTCACTGGGCAAAGATTTAAAATGGACTGTCTGCATTGGGGTGTTTTGGACCCAAATGTAAGAGTGTGTTTATCAAACACCACCTGTAACCCATAATACGTTCGGTAAGTGCCTGTTTAGACTGAGCTTTAGACCTTCTCAGAGGCTATAAAAGACTGATAAGTCATCTTTATCTCAGCCACTGGCTATCTTTCTTGATGTGGATTTGACTTGTATACAGCTGTGTTGCCGCCTCTGCGTTTCATTGGGGCTGCTCTTACTAACAGCAGTGAGGCAACTTCTAGCCAGTGCAATTCAGCACTGCTCCTGCAGTGATTTACAACATCTGAGAATCTGGCCCAAAGCTTGTAACACCGGTGACAATGACACAGGACAATATCGAGCCTAACTTTAAACCATGGCTGGGGAAATCAGGTATTTGTGAGGAATGCAAAATGGGTTTAACATGCATGTTTGCAAAGGGAACCAATGAGCGACATAAGGGGGAAGTTGCCAGGGCCTGACCTTTTCTCTTGGTGCAGTGGTAGATCTGGCCATGCTCCTGGGAGATCGGGAACGGATTGGCAGGTGGTAACAGGTCCTGGGAGGTGCTAGACACCCCATTCTCACACTGATACTGGGATGCTAGGTTGGAGGAGGCAGAGAGAACCCTGGTCTCACCACTGAAAGGGCTGTGATTAGAAGACACTTTTTGTCTCACCGTGCTCCTAGGAACCACCGGGTACTCTTTACTGAAAAACACAGGTAAAAAAACGCAGCATGTTAGTGTCATCCATTTGCTCCAACAAACAGAACCATTCCCTGAGAATCTACGCCTTGCTCATGCTTTGTCAGTACAACACTCTACAGGGGCTCATGGCATAGCTTATTTTTATTCCCTCTAGGTCTCTTTAAATGTGTACCTCTACCCTGTGACTACTATTATATATGTATAATAATAACTAGACCTACTTCTGCCACACTGTTTACAGTGAATCAAGCTGACTTGGATATAAATTATATAGCACTTGCTTATTGCTGTTTCTATTCCTTCCCAACAACCTCCATCAATTAGTCTGTCCTCAGATAGCGATCTCAGAGCAGTGTGTCCAGAAAGCAGCCACCATTCAGTGGTGGCACTGTAACCAACACTCCTAGTGGCACGCAGCAGCGGATATAGGGCAGGGCGCCCGGGGTGGCTGCCCTGGGCCCCGCATTTCAATAGGCCCCGCGCATGCGCTACTGCCTGTCTGCTGTGGCCATGGTGCATGCGTGAAATTGTGCTGCCCCGGGCCCCGCACTTCAATAGGCCCCACGCCCTGGGCCCCACAAAACTCTCATCCACCCCTGGTAGCACGTAGTGGCACTTAGACCACTTACACTACCATAGATAAATAGTCAAATATAAATAATCTAGCTGAGCACTTAGGCCTGCCCCATACTGGGAGCACAGCAATAGTGTAGCTGAACCAATGCAAACCCCAGTGTAGACATGCTGCATCAGTATAAACTGGGACTTGCTCCCGTGCAACCAACCTGGTGTGAAGCAACTTTGTAGCTACCCTGCTAGCTGAAAACCTTCCAGCAGGCAAGGCTGCAGGGCAGTTTCATCTATGGATCGCAAAGCACTTTAAAAACCTGGGTTGGCATGATTATCACCCTCGAGGAAATGGAGCGGCTCCAGTGAGTTCAGCTGCACCCGCTGTGTTGCTTATGTGACAGCAACAGCCAGAGGCCTCAACCAAGATCAGGGCCTCACTGTTTTGTCTGTGAGGGCACGGGAGGCTTTAGTGCCACAATCCCTGCCCCAGGGAATTCACACTGTAAATAGGGCAGACTGAGAATGGAAGGGGAAACTAAGGCTCCGAGAAGTGCAGCAAATGGCTCAAGTTCACCCATCAGGTACGTAGCAGAGCTCAGAACAGAACACAGGCCTTCAGTCTCCAAATCCTCTGCTGCATCCACCTCCAATATGTGCACAAAGATTACTCACACGACTAAGGTCTGCGAGCTGAAGTCTAAGCCTGATCCGAAGAGACCCTTGGTTGCAGGACAGAGGCCAGTGCAGGATCAGGCCCCTTGCCATCGCCATGGCAACTAGGAGCTTATTTATAAAACTTAACAAAGCCATTTGTATAAAGTTCCCTTCCGTAGGCAGTGTTCCCTTCCAGAAATGCCAGCAGCCATGTTGTCATGGGGAGAAAAAAGTCAACCAAAAGCTGAAAGCCAAATAAATGAGTCTCGCCTTGTGTTCTGGAGCTGGCCAAATTTTGGGCTTTGGTTGTCTGCCAGGCAGAGAGCATTGCAAAGATGAGGTCCCTTCCCCTGAGTAAGCTCACAAGAAGGGATAGTAGGAGCCCAGCTTTGCTGCTGGAAAGGGCTTGAAGCCCAAAGGCTCCTCACATCTGTCTGAGGCCCAGGCTGGACAGGAAAAGAATAAGGGAAGGGAAGTGGTATGCATGCACCAGCCTGATTTTGCAGCCCCTTTCCTTTGCAGGGAAGCCAACAACAGTCATGTATTGCTAGGGGCTTGGAGATGCACCTTCCACTCCCACAGGCATTAACTTGTGCAGGTTTTCTTCCATGTCAGGGAAAGGTTTTGCATTGTGGAGAGAGCAGAGGACCATGGTCCTCAAACATCAGGGAGTTCAGGGTCCCTGCTTTTATTGTCCTTTTGAACACAGCCAGCAGCCAAGAATGTTTTCCTCCTGTGTAAGCTGCACCCTCTATATTCCAGGAACCAGAGTGAGACCAGGGACATAAAGGATATACCTACACTGCAGGGTTTTTGTGCAAGAAACTTTTTGCAAAAACTTCTTGCACAAAAGCGCGTCCACACCTCAAAGCACATCGCTTTTGAGATGCGCTTTTGCACAAAAGAACGTCCATACTGCATGGACAAAGAACGTTCACAGAATGGCCAACAGAGCACCTGTGCTTTTTCAGATAGGCTCTTTTTGCCCAAGAAACCCCTGCAGAACATCCACACATGCCTTTTTGTGCAAGAGCTGTAGCGCAAAAAGAAGTTATTCCTCACAGAAGGAGGTATACCTACCCCGCAAAAACCCCTCTGTTCTGTCAATTGACTGTAGATTTTCTTGCGCAGAACCACGGTTGAGGTGTGGCTGCACCACGGAGTTTTGCGCAAAAACCTTGTACTGTAGACAAAGCCCAAGTGTAAATCAGAACTGTGTTTTATTTATATGACAAGCGATGGCTTCTCCAGAGTCTAAGCACACAGCCCCTGACTGGGCCTGCAGCATTTGAGAGATCCTTCACAAGGGGAGGTGATCTGAGGAGTTATATGGGTTATCAACGAGGAGTGTGCTCAACCCGCAGGCAGCATGGCTCCCAATGTTACATCAAAGCTCTACCCCTCTCACAGGAGACAGGCTGAAGGAGGCTTTAATTGCCCCTTGTATTTCCCCTTGAATCCAGAAGCGAATGTTGCATGGAGTGCAATCGTAAGCCCGTTTTCCCTCTGCCCTAATGTCCTCAGAGAGCCTCCATTGTGCATGGTCAAATGGAGGAAAGGGCTCCCCTAGGCTTGAAGTGGGAGGACAAAACCACCTGGTTTCCTAGCCCTCTATGTGTCTGCTTTGGGGAACATGGAGATGACTTTCCATTGCCTTTATCCCCAGCACATTATAATCAGCAAGTAGAAGTCTCTGTGGAAATGGATGATCATCCCCTCTCTATTCACATGCACAACTCACAGTCATGCCGAAGTTACACAAACACTCAGACAATATAGACCACCACCTTCAAGAAGTAGTAATGGAAAACCAGGGATACTCAAAAAAATTGTATGGCATCTGTTTTTCCATGGGAAATCAGGGGGTTGACTAAATGCACTTTTTTGCAAAAAGTGTCTGTTTTCAGTAGAAAATGTCATTTGCTTTTGTTTTGTTAAAAAATATCAAATGTCTGAAAACCGGAATATTTGTATTCAGAAATGCCACCTGAGGGAGGTTGCAGTTTGGGTATCTCAAGCTCCCATTCTCCTCCTTGGGTTGCGTTCCCCAATCAGACTTAATTTCCTGAAGATGCACAATGGTCATGACATTTCCATGGTGCATCAGCTCTCTTTGCCTAGAGGAGACCCATGGGAGATGTAGTCTGACCAAGGAAGCTGGTCTGGAGAAAGAACTCAAACTACAGCTCTCATGGGGAGCCTTCAGTGGCATTTGTCAGATCAGAAATGTTTCCATTTTCAGCTCAAATTTATATTAATTTGCTATTTTGCCAAAAAATCAAAATTTTCCCTGGGAAGAACCCTGTTTTATGACCAGCTCTCTATAAAAAGTCCTTTCAACTTGCCTAACTATTTATCTACCCATCTGTCAATCCAGAGAGACATCAACAAATGGACAGCTTGGTCTTCCCTCTAGTGTCTAAGTTCTCTCAAAGAGATTTCTCTGGCACCATCTAATGCAGCAGTCATCTTGAAACATTTATTAATGTTTGCAGAGCACACTTGATATGTACAATGAACATTTATCATCTGAGATTGCCCCCTTGGTCTTTAAAAATGCATTAGACATTCTTCAGTGCCGCAAAGTGGCTGTTCCAAAAATAGCCAGCTGTAATCGTAGGCCAAAGGTTTAATGGAACGAAAGGGTTTACTTATTGCTGGCACAGAAAGATCACCAGGAGTAGGACTTTTGCTTTTCCAAATAACTGCATAAAGGGGGGACAGGAGAATGTGAACAGCTGCATACTACTGGGAAGTGTATTCGGCCTTCTGAGCAGCAAGGGGATACTGTTGTCACACAGCTGGAATGCCTGGGCTCTATTTTATATTACAATGTTAATGCGCTATGGTTTTTTCACATTAAACATTGTATATAAAAGGGCTGTTTTAGGAAAGAATTTACAAGGAGGGAAGCTATTTAGAGCATTCTAAAGGACTAATGGCAAAGGTTCACTTACTGTATTTTATTACTGTTTTAAAGTAGAACTGAGGGGCCCCAACTGAGAGGCCCCATTGTCCTAGGCAACGTGCATACACACAGTGAGAGGCAGTCCCTGCCCCAAAGAGCTTACAGTCTAAACAAGAAAGAGGTAGCCAGAAGCAGTGCTGTCTATAGACTTCACTGGGCCCTGGGCAATGTGGGGAGGTGAGGGCTTGGCTCGAGGTCCCCTTGAATGTGCGTGGCAGAAGGGTTAGGACTAAGGGCTATGCTCCCCCAGCCAGCCTTCACAGAGCATGCTGCGCAGGGCTCCGGAGGCGATTTAAAGGGACCTGGGGCACCAACCAGTGTAGCAGCAGTGGTGGCTCAGAGCCCTTTAAAATTTCCAGGGCCAGAGCAACTGTCCCCTTTCTCCCCCTCCCTGTCAGAGGTCCTGGCCAGAAGACTGTCTTATTTTTGTTTTATTACCATTTTACTGATGGGGAACGGAGGCCCAGGGTGGTGAAATGACTTGCTCAAGATCACACTGGAAGCTTGTGGCAGATGCTGGTTCTGCTGAGTCTCAGGCTGGCTATGTCGATACTTAAACTGCCACAGTAGCACAACTTTTGCTCTGTAGCACTTCAGTGTAGACACTGCCTACGCTGATGGGAGGGGTTCTCCCCTTGGTGTGGGGAATCCATCTCCCTGAAAGGTGAAAATTAGTCCCTCAACCTAGCACTGTCTACATCCCCGGTCAGGCCAATTTAACTCCATCTTTCAAGGATGTGGATTTTTCACACCCTGGAGAGATGTAGCTGTGCAGATTTAACTTTTCAGTGGAGATGAGCCCTGAGTCCACTGCTGTAATCACAAGGCCTCTTGGTGCCTGTTGAAGCCAATGGAAAATGCATGGCTAAAACCTTTTACAGCTGTTTCAGAATCAGCCCTCTTGACAGGGGAAAGGAGAGAGAAAAGAGGGGAGATAGGGGGAAGAGGTCCTTCTCCATGTCCCTGACCATCAGCGGAGGGAGATCAAGGGATGGGAGATTCCTGCAGAGTCATCTGCTGGCCAAGCAACAGCACCAAAAGCAGCCTGTAGGGGTGGGGATGTGGAATGTCTCTGTATGGCCAGGCTAGCAGCGCAAGAAAGCAGCTCCCCTACATGGTGGCCAAGTGCATTGGGTGCAAAGGAGGGAACTTGCCACATGTCCAATGTGAACTGTCAAATCAGCTTGTTTTTCATACAAATCCTCACCACAAACTACTCAGCCACAACCCACAGGGATCTTAGAGAGTTAGAGAAAATTACCAGTGGTTCTGCTCATGAATAGAAAGGAGGAAACATTTAGGGGAGACAGAGAGGGAGGAATAAATGATCTATGATGAATCATTTGCTCCTTTCTAGTGAAATCTATTGCATGCTCAAAGGAACCAATCCTGAGGTCATGGTGCCATTGACATAACAAGGAATTTTACCATACTAGCCCCAAGCTCTACCAGTTGAGCAACAGACACATTTCCAGTTTCATGGCCTATGTAGCAAAGGACACTCAGGCAGTAAAAGGGTCCATTTGAGACTGAGTCCAATTATGCTACCTGGCTGCACCTGTTGGGAGGGCTGGGCTTATTTAAAGATGAAGAAGCTGGGAGGTGACTATAAAGAAGGGAAGTCTAGGTTACATGAGAGCTTCAGGAAATAACTTTTCAGTAATGCTGTAGGACTAATAAGTGAAATAATGGGGGGAAGGGAAGAGAAGAAGGTCAAGGAAGAAGCCCAGGGGGAGAATTAGCCCTGAGGTCCTTTCCTAAGTGGAGGTGACAGGAGAGGCACAGACCAGCCTGTGGGCCTGGAACAAACTGTGGTGCTGAGAAGCTATGATAAAAGGGCAGAATTTAAACTTCTTGGGAGGCGTTCAGATGTGTAAGGGAAATGTGGGAGGGATGAAGAGTCAAACGTGAGGAGGGCAGAAGTTGGGTTAAATTTGCACTTTTGGTTTGGGGTTTTGTTGGGGGATTCTAGCTGGGAACCTTGTGAGCCCTGGCCCAGGGTGAACTTAGAGAAGTTGTGGGGAAAGTTCTGTTGACAGGATCTGCTAGAAAGAAAGCCAGAGAAGCAGCAGCTAGGAGTTTGATTCAGTGGTCCTTGGTTGCTGATTATAGAGTCCTGGACTGGAAATAGTGTTGTGAGAGGGCCTGGGTTCCCCTGTTCCTTTGAAGGAGCTGTGTGTGGCCCAGAGTGGGAGCTAAACAATTTTTGTAAAGACATTGTTGTTTGGGGACTTTGTTACCCCAGAAGAGGTGGAATTAAAAGGTGACCTGGCCAGACGGCTGCGTCAAGAGTACAGAGGTGACCAGAGCAAGCAATCAGCTAAGAACGCTACAGTGGAGAGAGGCACATCCCCACCCCCTAACCACCATCAGCAATAAGTCCACTCCTCCACCACTTTTTTTAAGTGCAAAGTGCTGATGAAGCTCACATGCCCATATTGGGTTTATTTAGTATTAATAAGCTTGGCAGAATTCAATTTTTGTATTACTTTGAAAGGTTATATAGATTGAAGCATTGTTCTGTTTTTATCTATTTACCAATCAAATCTGACTTAACCCCTATTTTGCAGATTGAAATGATGCATACACCTTAGACTGGTCTTCTGTATAGCCAGAAATGTTATCCACTGACTTGTGTGTGCATTCACATACTGGAATCCCAAACCAATGGTTAACATCCACTGATTTATCACTCATTGGCAGCCTTGGGAATGGTTTGATTGAAAGGGAAAGTTGCAAAGACACTGAAATTACCCTTTATTCTTTTAGCTCTTTAAGATCTTTAACTCTGACCTAATCAGCTACCTTAGGCAGAGGGCTTGTCTTTATGATGCCCCCTCTACCACAACAGAGTCAAAACTGGGGATGGATCTAAGTGCAGATGTGGCATAGAGGTGTTTGATTTTAGGCCAATTTTTTGTTTACTGCTAGGAATAGGGGTCAGGAGAGGAATGGAGATTAGACACAACTGATACAAAAAGAGGAAGAGAAAACTTCATTAACATACCATCCCCAACAAAAGCCTGCAGAGCATAAATTTGCATTCATTTTAATATATTTGCATGCATTACAATAATATGTAACTAAAACCCAAGTATCCTAGAACATTCTTAGGAGAGTGTCCTGGGATCCTGAATCTAATTAATCTACATTCTGGGAGAAGCCAGAGGAAAAGAAGCTATGATACAGTGCATTCCCTCACCAGAGGACTCCCTGATCTCCTACTGCAGTAGGCTATGTCAACACTGCCCAGTCTTGCGCAAGAACATATGCAAATGAGGCGTGGCAATGAATATCAGCATGCCTCATTTGCATACTTAATAAGCTGCCATTTTGTGCACGGGGCTTTTGCATAAGAGCTGTTCTGCCTGGCTATGTCTACACTGCAGGCTTTTTGCGCAAGAATGGCTGTTCTTGCATAAAAACTTGCAAAATGTCTAGACTGCATGCGTGTTCTTGCACAAGTAATTTTGCAGTAAAGTATCAGAACAGAGGGCTTCTTGCACAATAGTTATTCCTCTCCCCACAAGGAATAAGCCCTCTTGTGCAAGAGCTCTTGCTCAAGAAGGCCGTGCGGATGGGCAACAGGGGTTTCTTGTGCAAGAAACCCCTATGGCTAAAATGGCCATCAGATCTTTCTTGTGCAAGACAGCGTCCACACTGCCATGGACACTCTTGCGCAAAAACACATCTCTTGCACAAAAGCACATGGCAGTGTGGACCCGGTCTTGCGCAACACCTTTTGCACAAGAATTCTTGTGCAAAACAGTTCTTGCTCAAGAAGCCTGCAGTGTAGATGTAGCCCCTGAAAATAAGCGGCAGAATGGCTCTTGCGTAAGAGAGGGGTTTTGCGCAAGAAGGAGCAGTGTAGACTGCTCCTTCTTGAGCAAAAGACCCTTGTGCAAAAATGGCGGCTCATTAAGTATGCAAATGAGGCATGGCAATATTCATCACTGCACCTCATTTGCATATGTTCTTGCACAAGACTGGGCAGTGTAGACGTAACCCTGGGGGTTTTCAAAGCTGGGTTGTGGGTCTCTTCAGGTAAGCCGCTGGCAGGCTGCAAGATGCTTTGTGTATCTAAGCATCCATAGGCACGGAGCCTCGCAGATCCCATTGGCTGTGGTTCATGCAACAGAATGAGCCAAAAGTTCAGGAGACATCACAGGGCTGCACTATTCCATCTCCACAGCTGCACACACCAATATCCTGTTTGGTCTTCCCCCCTTCACCTCCCCTCACCTCCTGGCTTGAGAAGTGAATTGATGAGACCAGTGGTAATGCTAACCCCTAATGTGTGGAGTGGGGGTTCTCTTAGGAGGTGTTTAAGGTAACACATGGATCTGCTGAGTCTTCTTTGAGACAGAGCATGAGAAATGAAAATGCATATGGAGTTGCAATGGTAGTAACTTGCACTAGGCATGATGAACCTAGTGAGAAGATTTGGTCTTAGCATGCCATCTGGAGCAGACACTTCTTGGTGACTCCACAGATTCACCCCAAAATCCCATCAGCATACACACTGACGTGCATGTCTCAGCTGTGCCAGTTTGGATTCATGGCACTACCTTTTGATCCATACTGATCCTCATTCTTCACAAACCAAGGGACATCTCCCCATTTAGTTCTGTAAACTGTTCTGTGAAGGTAAAATCTAAACACTGCCATGATAGATGTTGGACCAGATTCTGCTTTTGGTTATACCAACATATATCCAGGTATTGGCCTTTGAAGCCAAGGCAGTTACTCTGGATTTATACTAATAAAAGCAAAATATGTCCCTTTTATCTCTATTGGAGAAAACCTATTTAATGCCAAGCCTTTTCTGTTGTGAGTGGGGTTTTTTTGTTATATACCCCAGTCTAGATCTTTGCAACACATTATAAAGGCCAGTGATACCCATTTAACTCATTGAAAGCTTTACTTTCATATAATCCTTTCTCCAAATAAGAGCTTCCCAAATGTAAAATGAAAAGCAACAGAATTGGTTTGAATGGTAATTAGAACTTCTTTTCAGAAGCACTGACTACCTGTCACTCCACTTGAAATCAACAGGAGCTGCTGGTGCTCATCAAAGACTCAAAATGAGGGGCCTTAAAAGAATGTTTTACTCTGCTTCAGCCCTGATCTCTCAAACTCTCTTCCCACCCTGTGTTGTACCAGCTGCAGACACAAAAATCTGAACTCTCTATGCAATGCCCTCCCCTTCCAAAATCACCCAGTAGATATTGTTTATTAATACACCTCCACTAGCTGATGCGTGGAGATGTTTAAGGGCAAACTTCTACTCTGGAATGTGCAGTACAAGCTTTGGCTTTAATTTCATCTGCTGTGGGTCTCTGCAGAACATTCTGCACTTGATCTCCAAGCTGAAATCTCATTGGTGCTGACAGGGAGATCTAGGGCAAAATGTGCACCCAGGATCCCCCTCTGTGGGAGGTTTGAGGCATGAATGTGAAAGAAATATTTTGCCCAAAATGTACATGCATTAAAATGACATATTTTCATTTGAACAGGTTTTGAATTTCAGCATTAACCCAATACACAAAACATATTTGTGTGTGAGTGTGCATATACACACACACACACACACACACACTCTTTTTCTTATTATAAAAGTAACAGATTTGATTTCACAAACTAAAGCTCACAAAGTATTTACTCCTAAAGTATATATGCAGTTGACATGACCATGCATAGTCCTGTTGAGAAGCGAGGGGAAGACATATCCCTATCCAAGGCCTGTGAATTTGGATCTCACTACAGACCTAGTCTATTCTTTGCAGATGAGTTACCAGCTGCTGAAAGGTGTTGGCTTGATCACCCAGTTGACTGAAGTCTTTTACTTGGACAGGCCTATGTGCTGACTTCTACTGTGTGGCTGTGTCTAGACTGGCCAGTTTTTTCCGGAAAATCAGCCGCTTTTGCGGAAAAACTTGCCAGCTGTCTAGATTGGCCTCTTGAATTTGCGCAAGAACACTGACGATCTAATGTATGATTGTCAGTGTTCTTGCGCAAATACTATGACAATCCTGTTCGGGCAAAAGCCCTCTTGCGCAAATGCCCTCTTGCAGTGTAGACCACCCAGAATTGTTTTGCGCAAAAAAGCCCCGATGGCTAAAATGGTGATCGGGGCTTTCTTGTGCAAACGCGCGTCTAGATTGGCACGGACGCTTTTCCGCAAAAAGTGCTTTTGCGGAAAAGCGTCTGTGCCAATCTAGATGCTCTTTTCCGCAAATGCTTTTAACGGAAAAACTTTTCCGTTAAAAGCATTTGCGGAAAATCATGCCAGTCTAGACGTAGCCACTATGTAAAGGAGACCAAACCAGTGGAGGTGCCATGCAGAGAGGAAGGCAGATTGTTCTTACAAACTCATACATATGTTTTCTACACAGCTGACAGCCCCCTACCATCTAAAACATCCACGTGGCTGATAGACTGGCTAGAAAAATGTTCATGTCCAGGGAAGACGAGGAAGTACCAGGGGGGAGTACCAGGATAAAAGTGTATTCCTTTCCCCAAATGGTGAAAATAGCATATGATTCTGCTATAGCCCCTCTCTCCCCCCAGCCCTCTCTGTAGATGGGGGCTCAACAGAATACAGACAGCTGTGGAGCATAAAAGAATGAGAAAGTGTGGTAAGCTGAGCTTTTCTGACGGTGTGCGGTGGGGAATCCTTTGGAGAGTCCAGAATCAGAGGGAGGAGCTTCTACAAAGAACCTAAGATCTACAGAGATCCTGCTACATATTCCCATGGACCTAGGCCCATTGCTGGCTTTGGAATGTAGCATCCCCCTACACACATACATTCTGCCATGCTGCATCTCCGTCAGCTCCCATTCCTCTCCTGGTATTCAGGACTCCCTGTAAATCTCCAGGTCGCTAAAGACTGCAGTGGTTTTCAGATTCCTACCCTACATTGTTTACCATGGAGAGGATGATACTGGCTACACAGATCACACATAACGCTGGCACTGCCAGAATGTCTCCCCTGACCTGAAAGGGTCACCCTGGTAGAGACACGGCAGTTCAAGACACAAAACTGCTTTATACTTGCTCTTTTCTAAGGGTTCCCACAAGGAAGAGAGATACATGTTCATAGTGATGGTGTTTGGCCTGTCCTGCTCCCACTGAACTTAATGTCAAAACTCAGACCAACTTCAGAAAGTGTTAAACCCAATGGATTGGATTTTCTCCTGCCTTTTGGCCCTCTTTCTGCCACTCTGGTAGTTCAAAGATGCTGGAGAGCTGAGAAGTCCCCTTATTTAGTGTCACTGCATCTTCTGCCCTCCCACCTCAGTACTAGCGGACATTTGTGGGGAAGGAAGTTCTGTGCTGAGGTAGATCCTCAACTGGGGTATGATACC
This sequence comes from Pelochelys cantorii, assembly GCA_032595735.1. Classification (NCBI taxonomy): domain Eukaryota; kingdom Metazoa; phylum Chordata; order Testudines; family Trionychidae; genus Pelochelys; species Pelochelys cantorii. The sequence goes on along the minus strand of CM064342.1, from coordinate 10,278,642 downwards.
TTATGATCCCAGCCTTCTGTAATATGGTGACCAGTGCCAGCACAGGCCCTGCCAGAAAATCAGGAATCCAGAAGCAGGTGATGGTCCGCTTTTGTTCTTATCATGGCTTTGCAAATTGTGTTTTGGTTCTACTGGAACTACTATACATTAAATGCCCTTCTGCAATAACCACAGACAAGTATTTAAAACAAAACAGAACTGAGGTCTAACTAGAAGAAGATAGCACTGCCTTTCCTTCAGTGTGAGAAAGTAATTGTATACATGGCTATATTACCCAGTGAGATGATCATTAACCTAGAGGATCTTAGGTCACTGTTTTCTAGTGGTCTGTTTTTACATATTTTCAGCACCTTTTTATAATAAGTAGCAACGCTAAAGATCAGACTGTATCAGGAGTGGGCAATAAGCCAATAAGCTGACATGGCTCACAAGGGTTAGCCCCTGGTGGTCCACCAATGCTTTATTTATCTGCACCTCCACAGGTATGGCCAGTTGAAGCCCTTATTGGCTGCACACACTGTTCCTGGCCAATGGGAGTTGAGGGAAGAGTTGTCCCGGTCCACACCCCTTCCCACAGCTCCCATTGACCAGGAACAGTGGTCCACAGTAAACAGGAGTTTCAAGTGGCCAAAGCACCAGCGACCCACCAGGGGCTAACCCTCATAAACTGCATGTAGCCCACAGACTGGCTATTGCCCACCACTGGGCTATATATACGCTCAGCTGGCAGAAATGGATGCAGCTCCACTGAAGTCAATGAAACAGCATCTATTTATCCCAGCTATGCATCTGGCCCATTCATTTTAAAAACTGTTTTACACACACAGCACAAACCAAAAAAAGTCAGGTCACTCCTCTTTCTTATAGCATCCTTTAGGAAATGGTCATGAATAATTCTTCATATCAAAATAACAATCTTATCCCACCTTTCTGAAAGTGTAAAGAACTTTTTCTATGTCCTCTGCTAAGTTGTTTGGGAAGCAAACTAAGTATCAGAAAATATTTTGCAGAATTGGCACTGCATATCTTAACCCTTTCAACTACTCCAGTTCCCACTGCTTGTATTTCCAAGAGTTTCTTTTCACTAAAACCACCACAACCACAGGTGGTTTGCATAAAACTATTGACTCACTTTAACACCAGCTCAGCATGGCTATGTGCCATGATTTCTATCTGGCTTAAAGTTTTTCTAATAGTGTTTTTTGTGTTTTACCCCCAGGAAAAATATTAATGAATGTAAAATTTCAGGACTATACATTCACCAAGATTATAGGATAACTGAACAGCAAAAACTTGTCAGTTTTCAAAGGAGGTTGGAGTAAGGAAGGAAAGCATTTTTTACTAAACTAAAAGATATTTACGCCACCTGCCAGGATTTCTGCAGCTGTTAGAAAGGTTATATGATAAGGTATCATAGGACACAACGTCTGTTTATCACAAAGATGGATTCAGAAGAGAATAAGGAGGCTTTTTTATTTTTGACTCTGTTGCACGTGAGCCTACAAACCCTTGCCACCTATGAGGAAGTTTGTCCAGTGGAGTAAGATCAGTCACATGCATAAGGCTTTGAAGTATCGGAGACATTATTGGTTGCTAGCTGTATGATTTCCATACCCATTAAAAGCTTTAACCCTGCCAGCACTTGCACATGTGAGTAACTTTACATAAGAGTTCTGAGCACAACGAAATGAATGAGGTTCATAGATTCTTAGATTTTAAGGATACAAGGGAACATTGTGATCATATAGTCTGACCTCCTGAATAACACAGGCCAAAGAGCTAGTGATTCCTGCATCAAGTCCAATTGCTTGTGGTTGAGCTAAAGCAGCTCTTTTAGCCAGACATTATCTCCATCACAATCCATCAGGTCCCTATTTCATTTGTTCCAGTGGTTAATTATCTTCTTGGGTAAAGATTGCACCTTATTTCCAGTCTGAATTTGTTTGGCTTCAACTCTTAGCCATTGGCTCCAGTTCTGCTTTGCCTGCTAGATTAAAGAACCCTGACATTAGAAATCTTCTCCCCATATAGGTACTTATAAACCATGATAAAGTCGTCTTTTCTCTTTTTCTGTATTCATTCTTGATGGGTTTTTTCATCAAGTTAAGCATACACATAAATGTTTGTGGGATTGAGGACTGAATTTGATATGAACTAAAGTAATGTGTATGAGGCAAATTGCTTCAATGGCAATAAATATTTTCATACTGCATGTATAAAGATTTTACCTTTGCATTCTTGACATTCTGTGTAGCTCCATATCGTCACTACCTCTAAATCCTTTAGCAAAGGGATTGTTTTCAATCTTTAACTGGGTGATCTGAAGGAAGGAACCAGAAGTGGTTTATCGTGAGTATTTCATTACTACTCCAAAGAATTAGCCGTTACTAATCGAGCTTCCTAGAATTAGAAGTCCCTGAGTTGACAAGAAGTCCTCAATCAACAACCCCTCTTCCTTAGGATTTATTCTGGAACCATTGTGATAAAATTGTGTTATTAAAGACACTTACAGGAGTGAGGGTTTAACAGAACTAGCCCTTTCTCATATGACAATTAGTTTGCATTTAGATTTAAAGTAATTTATAATGTAGTGGCATCTCGAGAACTCAAAGAGTATGGACCCATTGTTCTTTATTATTTTATACGTCTGACCAGATATAACTGAAGTGAATAGAAAATTTCCCCCTTCTTTCAATCAACAAATACCTGCAGTAATTTTCATCTTAGGGCTTTTCTGCATGGTGAGGAATGTGAATTCTAAAGTGTACCCCCGTGCTCTGCACTAACTGGCCCATGTAGCACTTGCTGGAGTGTGCTAAGAGTTACCTACTCTGTGTTTCATGTAGCACTTTACAAAGATGGGTAGTATCTCCATTATAAAACTGAGGAAACTGATACTTTTTGCTCAAGGTCACACAGTCTGATAGCAGCTGATAGGAGAACAGAATCTAGTTCTCCTGGTTCTCAGTATTCTGACAGCTAGACCATGCTGCCTCCAATGTCCCTGTTGATGCTGGATAACTACACAGGTCTTTATTCTATACATGTTTAATTTTACATGTGTGAACTGTCATTACATTTGAGTTCTGTGGGACTTCTCATATGTATAAAGTTAAGCACGTTTGTAGGTCTTTGCAAGGTCACAATCTTTGCAAGAATCCAGGGATGAAAACCAGACTGTATTGAAGTCAGTGGCTATACTCCCATTTTATTTCAGCAGGATCATGAATTCACTCCATAATTATTACTATGTTTTTGCTATTTCTAGCTTTTTAAAGCCATTGAATTAATTTGCCCCTTTTTTCACGGATTAAGGCCTTGATCTTACGGTGGGGCCCAGTATCACAGACCCATGTGATTTCCCATTAAATTGAGGACTAATACAATACATAAATATAGCACTATTTTTGTCAGTCATTTCAGATATCAAAGAGAAATGACAATCTGTTTGATTCACTTAGCTGAAAATAACTTAAAAAGTTATGTGACAAAACAAATCTGTAATAAAAATATATTGATAGCTTTAAGCATCTGAGAGAAATAGTGGAAATACATATATCCATATTTATATATTCGTATTTTATAGATGTACAGTTTTAGATCCATTATGTGTTTTGCTCCTAGTGCTGCCTATAAAGTTTTCCCAAGATTTCTCACTATCAACCCCTATTTTCAGTTGCTTTTAACTTTACCAAACTTTAACCAGTAAGTCTGACATTTTCCACATCACATGCCTTCCTCTGCCTGAAGGTATTTTTAAATCGTTTCAGCCAATACATTATAGCCATTTCTGAGAACAAGACTAGCAGATAATATGTTTGGCCCATGTTTAAAATATCTGGAAATCTTTTCTCTGAACAGTTCCAGCCTCCCTATATTTTAGAGTAGGGTCTCTCCTTTGTGACTAAGAGGTACCTTTTTCTGTCCCTCTGAAAATTGGCCCAAATTTGGTCAAGCTTTAAGAATTTGGGAAAAAAAATGCAGTTTGCATATGTTTGTTAGAGACTTTTTTGAATTTAACAGCTAAAATCTGAAGTTTCCATATTCACTGACCACGCTTCATGCAATTGCACTCTAAGTATTCTATAGCCCAGAGTTACAGGGGCTCTCTGGATTTTCTCTGAAATGACTCGAGGCCAGGGTGGGCTGGACACAGGAGCTAAGGATAAGAGGCCTATCATCTCTGTGCTCTCTGTGACATCCCTGCTGATACCCACCCAGGAAGAGTGGAGAAGACAGTTGATTCAAATACAGAGGGAGAAAACCCTGGGTCTAGGGGAGGGAAAGTAGTATACTGGGATAAGGGATCTGGTGGCATCCATTGGAGGTAGGGGAGAGAGACAGAATGGCTGGAAAAGGAGACTGTGGTGGGGAGCTGGTGAGGAAAATGAGATGGGGACTGGGATTGGTGGGAAAAGAAGTCTAGGAGCTAGTTGAGTGGGACGGGCATTGCAGAGGGAGAAGAAATTGATCTGTGAAAAAGCAACTGATACTAGGCAAAGAGACTGGGACAAACAGCCTGGGATGGGAGTGACTAGAAAGACCTGGAAAGAGATTGGATGAAAAATCCAGGGTGGGAGACTAGGATCAGGGACTAGGTGGGAGACTATGCCTGCCACAAGTAGAAGGGACTAAACTTGACCTCTTGAGGTTCCTTCCAGTTCTATGATGCTAGGATTGGGAGAGAGACACATAGGATGAGGAACCAGGGCAGAAGAACTGGAACTGATTGTGCAAAGCATCTGGGGACAAGCTGTTGGAGACAGGAACTTGCTGGGAAAGATGACTGGGACTAGTCACACAATGAACCTGGTGTGAGACTAGGATTGGTTGGAGAAGGAGACTGGGACTGGGACCTGCTTAGTAGAGCCTGAAGACTGGGATAAGGAACCAGAGGTGGTGTAGAGATGGACTGGGACAAGTTGGAGGGGGTGTGACAGATGAGAATGTAGCTTAGAATGGCCAGAATTTGTGCACAGCAGAGCTCACTACCTTCCAAGGCCCAAAATGAAACTCAAGATTTAAGTTTCATGGTCCTCTGCTGTCAGCAAATATCTCTGAACCCCGCTGGTAAAATGTGTCTCTCATCACTTTCTAATGCTAGTCTCCATGGATGATGATAACCTACTATTGCTATCAGCATAGGTGACTGGTGCCAGAGTGGAAAGGGGTGCAGAAGAGCCACTCACAGGTACAGGGAAGGTGCATGAGGAGGCACCCCATTTAGCAATTAAAATTTTGGTGGGGGCATAGGGTGGCAGTGCACCTCCTGAGTGCTACCACAAGTTGTTTATGGCTGTCAGCTACTCCATTAGTTCAAGTGGCAGAGATTTTGGAGGTGAAGCGTGCTGGCAAACTATGAGGTCATGTGCTGTTTTTGCTCGAGGATCCAATTCACAGAATGTCAGAATGTATGCTGCTCTAGGGATGAATTAGGGTTGTGAAAGAAAGGAGATTGTTGTCTGTAGGACCTCTGTTTCAGTTGTAGCTGAAGTTGAAAGATAGGTAGTAAAGGAGTCAGAGGATTGCAAGAAGAGAAAGGATGATCTTGGGTTAAGGTGGGGGAATGCTGCTCTGGACGAATGAATTCTGTCCCTGCCTCTATCACAGAGACCCCTATGTGATGCTGGGTGAGTCAATTAAACAATCTTCTTCACAGGTGGTCACTGATTGTGTGTTCCTCGCTTTCTGGGGCCTGACTTGAGACCCTGGGGTTGGAGTGCAGAATTGCTACACTTTGAGCATATAAAGTGCTATATAAAACCAGGTGCTAGGCATCTCAAATTGGGCAGCCAAAAATGGGTGAGCATCTCCCTACCTCCACTCCTGATCTGAACACTGGAGATAAAACAAACTCTTCACCGTGCAGGGGTGTTTCGAAGAGAGATAAATGTTTGCGAAGCACTCAGATACTGAATGCCATAGACTCCTTGAAAAAACCAGTAATCATAGAATCATAGAACACTATAACTGGAAGGAACCTCAAGAGGTCATTGAATCCAGTCCCCTGTCCTCACGGCAGGACCCAGTACCATCTAGACCATTCCTGACAGATGTCTATCTAACCTGCTCTTAAATATCTCCAGAGCTGGAGACCTGTCTTCAAAGCTAGATGTGAATGGTGTGCCATAACTAAGGCCAAGGGACATATAATAAACAATTAATATGAAACAAAATAAGGAATAGCTGCTCATAATTTAGCACCATCCATCCTGTTCACTGAAAGAGGCCGGGGCCCAATGAAAAACTAGTATGATCATGCAATTAGAGACTGTCCAATAATGCATACATGTATGGAAAGCCAAATTATGATTGCTCAAGCAATCTTCATAATGGCATTTCCTAACCTCTGAGTGCTTGACTCCATTAGGTTTGCAGTGTTCTTTTAATAGAAGTTTTGTATGTAATATAGATACAGCCTTACAACATACATTTAAAACATATCCAGTGACACATGACATGTGTGAAGGCATGCTGTTCTAATGTATGCTTGTGCATTGTCCTCTGCACATCTCTATGCACTGTAGCATACCTGTGTATGAACAACCAGGGCTGTTCTTTCCTAGTGCTGTACTTTAAAGGATCTGGGCTACAAAGTATGTTAAATAACTTACAAAAATAAGCATAAAACCGGATATCCTGAGGGGGGAAAGTCAATATAAAGCCCGGGTCCAGCTAGGAGGGCAGTAGGTTGTAAAAATTAATGAGAATAATTGTTGAGAATTCTTGCTTTGGAAAGAAACCTCATGAGGGCAGAACTTTAATTATTTCTGTCTATTAGGATTCATTTCCTGGTCCTAACCAGAAAACTAGTACCTAATAAATATGGGCAAGTAACACAATGATTTAAGCTGCAGCAAAATAGCCCTTAACTGCAGGGGAAGTTTAATATTTTGGAATCAACCTGATTGCATGCATCCATTGTGTAAATAGCAAGGAAATGAAATAAGCATGTGACCTATTTTAAGGGGTAAATATTTCTGGGGGAGTAGGTGTTTGGGGGGGGGTCTCCTCTGAGCCGCTGACAACTGCAGTGAAAACCTTACAAAAAAGTTCTTCGTGGTTTCACCCTCACTCGATGAGGAGAGACCCAGTTTGTTTAAATATGTTTTCAGGCTGCCTAAAATATCAGGGGAAATAAATACAACTCCAACAGGGAGATTGCAGTGGTACTAGTGAAATAAATCCACAGATCTGAAATCATTGGGGTCTTTCAACAGCATATATAAGCACACTGACTCCGATATGCATATAGATGCACAGCAAAAAGAATTAAGGCTCACTAAAAGCCCTTTACAACAAATTCTGGAATTCATTTGCAATATAATTCTGGAAATGTGTGTGTATGGAAGTGGGTTGGTATGTAGATGTACATGTATAATTGTGTATCTTGTATGTATATACAAACTAGGCAAATGTGTGGGACTCTGAATACTTATGTTGCCAACAAATATGCTTACTATTGTACTATGAAAATATATTTTGCGCAATCCACATGTCATTCATAAGAAAAATCAGTCCCTACTATTAATTAAATGTACCTACATTTTCACACAGCTTTTCATTTTCTTTCTAGAGTAATATGAATTCTGTTAAGCTATTCCACTCATCACACAGAGAGAGCACTAAAATATTAGCTAGTGCAGGGTCTTGAAAAACTGGCTTCTACTGAAGTTAGGCAGTCAGCAAATTTTATTCCCCTCCCTGGAGGGAGATGCCATTTAGGGTAGATCATTACATAGTTACATAATTTTTCAATTGGTTCTTTATCCTGGACTTAAAGATATTGGGTTGTTCCTGAATGGTTCTGATGAATTAATGGGTTTGCTGATACCAGACACACACACATGTATTTCCAGACAGGCAAATACACAGGTGTCATGTCTTATCAACCAGATACAGAAGATTTACAAACCCTCTCACCCTATAGAAGTTTACACATTTTGGACTTTCATAAGACACTCCTTCTGCAGTGAGCAGGTAAATTTTAGTTTCTCAAAAACTGAGTTTGATTTCCTATAGGAAATATATTTTAAAGTGGTTTATTCTGTCCTTTTTATTACCATAAATTCTATTTTATATATATAATATAGGTGAACCCCTAACCAGAACTTAAATCAGATTTTATAGCATCCACAGCGGGGTTATAATTTAAGCCATAAATTGGCCAAGACTCAGTTTGACTGTAGTTTGCTAACAGCAATTGTTCTTTCAGTGCCAACATCTCCTATTTTTAAGGGCTTGGTGCCATTTTTTTTTTCTCCCTAGTGACAGTAAGATGCTTTTTTCTTCACAACCCTGTGTCTGCTTTTGTATCTAGTTGGTTGATGGAGATACTGAAGATATTGAGAAAGTGAAACGTAGATGAAGTGGTTCAGGCGTTTTGTAGCCACCTATCCAGGAAAAGATCCATAATTTATCTGGAGTATTAAAGTGACATGTTCTTGGTTTGAAATTAACCACATGATTTAACTTTTTAAACACAATGAAACCATTCTACACATCCAGCAGTGTAATTAAAAGCCCCTTCACCCGGACTTATAAACAGTTTACTGAGGAATTTAAAATTAAATTTTACCTTAACATGACCTTCTTGCATTGAAAGTAATCTGTTTGCCTCTAATCTAATGCTGTTCTCTTGCCACAGGTTTATATTTGCATGAATAATTAAGAATGATCTGGCTCCAGTTAAAAGATCCACACATTCCCATTAGCCCTTTTATAAGTGGTCTCGTGACTGCTATTTATTATGTTCAGCCCCTCCCCCCAAAAATACATTTACTCTTGGATCAGTGTTTCACCTTCTAAAACTCCTTTCCCTTTTTTTTTTTTTTTTTAAGTCTTCTTCCCTCCATCATATTGCTAGGACCACTTCACCAGCAGGGAGTACCTGCGACTTGCCACAGCAGTCCTTGGGAAACTTTCTTGTGTGAGGAATAAATTCTCCAGGACTTAAAGGTAAAAAGCACCGTTGGGTCTTCCTCAGCCCAAGAAGTCAGGGAGTAATCACACGCCCCAAAGCTGCACGCGAGGCAACTGGAGGAATATAACGCTTAGCTCACAGTTCCATGGGGGTTTCAAAAGCACCAATAGGTGCGTGTAGACATCAATGTGTCGTTATACAAGAGTGTGCGCGCACGTCTCCGCGCGTATGTGTGCCGATATTCGTGTATTATGCGTGATTCACTCACATCTCTCTCACGGGGGTTTCTTGTGCAGAAACGCAAAACGAGGCATTCCGTGGCCAACGCCTCGCTATTGCTTCCTTTATAGCGACTGGCTATAAAGCCCTGAAACGAGCTACTGAGCCGCAACTACCTTGCTTGCTTGAAGAGTTTGCCAGCAAGGAGCCAGTCTTAACATAGAAGGACCCAACGCAGCCAGCCTGCTTATAAGAGAGACAACTGCTAGAGATACCGCTGGGGCGCTCTGCTCCTACATCGGATTACAAGGGGTGTGGAGGGGAGGTAAAACAACCGTCCCGGGTTGTTCGCTTCACCTCTGAGTAAACCATCCAGTTCAACTAACTCTTCCTCCCAGCGCCACTTGGCTTGCGTGAAATTCCATCTTTACACAGTATTTCTGAAATGCCAGGAAAAACACGCCTGTGCAAACACGCTTAGTTTCTGGTGTGGAAAGAAAGAAGGGGTCTGTGTGTGATTCTGGGGAGAAAAGTGGATGTGTGTGGTTGGGGGGGGGGGGGCAGAGGGAAATACTGCGTCTGTTAATGGCAAATTGGCTAAGGCTGCTGCGCTTTAAACTTTTAAGTGCAGACAAAGCTTTTTTTTTCCCCCTTCTGCCCCAGACCTCACTCTTGCCATGGCTCACCCATCCCACTTACCTTGTGGTTCTGGTAGGAAGTCACTGCGATGAAGGCCGTCTCCGGAAAGACATGGGTGCAGAAGGCTGTGTTTTTGGAGCCGAATCCGTTGTTTTCGTCCGCTTTCACGATGTGGAGCCTGGGTTGGTATTTGTGCATGGAGTTCAGTATGATCTTGAAAAGAAAGAAACACACAGGGGGGGGGGGGGTGTCAAGCATCGAGGATCCAAGATCCTTTCCTCTTTCCTCAGGCTAAGGGTTGGAAGGGCTTTGGGGGGAAGGGATGGAAAGGAGGGGGGACCCTAAAGGAAACCCCAGGCGAACTGCATTTAGCATCCATAGACTTTGCGTCGCTCTAAAAATGTGTGGGTTTCGCATCTTTATGGGTCTCCGGAGGAGCAGAAATAGCTGAGCTTTTTTTTTTTTTTTTTTTCCACGAACAAGGCAGACCTTCTGCTATACTGAAAACCAGCCCCTGGCCACGGGAAGCAGACATGAGCAGTGGGAATATTTTCCAACAGGAATATAAAATTCATCTCAGCAAGAAATCTACAAACCGCCTGACCATAAATCAGGTTCCTCGCTAAACACGATCTTGCAATAATATAACTTTACAGAACTTGAGGGACTTGCGTGTGCTTGAGTCTAACATACATATTCACATTTAATAAAAGCCATGGGCCAGCAGTTTTCCCGGCTGCAATGTAACCCCAAACTGAAGCATTTGGCTCAGTGGTTCTGTAGCTCAGTGGAAGGGTTAGGCTCCTGTTTTATTTTGACTGCCTACGCATTATAGTTATTGCCCTGCTAGTCACATTTATTGTGGGTGGGGATGCCTACGAAAGGAAATCCTACCCATCAGAAATTACATAATAGAATTCCTGGAGATCGTAAGTTATTCATTGCTCAACTTGTGGGAAAGGCCTGAAATGAAGACCCATGCGGCGTGATAACTGAACTCGATTTCCCTTTAGTGCCCTCTTACAGGATGAAGCTGTCGCTCGCTGTCCAATCTGGAGAAGACTATTTAGCACTGGTCGAAGAGTGTGTGCGTGTATATATATATATATATATATATATATATATATATATATATATATACACACACACTACAGCCTGAAGATATAGCTGGACTCTCCCCTGAAATCCCCGTTTCTTTGACTCTCCTATTGTGTCCTTTTCACACTTGTCCATTTTTTTGAAAGCTAAAAATTAGAGCAGGTGGAAATGTTTTGAGAAAGCTTCTTTTGAAAGAGATCAGGCTGGATGCTCTCTTTCGAAAAAGCCCTGTTTGAGGTCAAGAACCATTTTTTCCAAAGAGCTCTTTTGAAAAAAGGCGCTCTTCCTCATAAAATGAGGTTTACCATTGTCAAAAAAACCCTGCCACGTTCTTTTGATTTAATTTCGAAAGAACGCGGCAGCAGTCTAGACGCAAGTGAAGTTTTTCGAAAATGGTAGTCTAGACACAGCTTTTTTCAGAACACTCAGGAAATTCTTTTTTGAAAGACCATCGAATTTTTCCCAAGAACAATCACTGGGGAGATAACCACCATTTTCCAGTTGTTTCCACATATAAAATCAATAAGCAAGCCTCGCTACTTATTTGGATACAGGTCAATGCCGGTCGCTGATGGCCACCATTGCAGGTTAAGCCTTGACTCGCAGTTCTTTCTCCAAGAGCTAAAAATGCTCTGACGTGGCTGACAGTATCCAAACAGACTTAAATTATTTTCCTAAACAAGCCACCCATCTTTACATGGGCTTGTCTAGGTCCCACCATAAAACTAGATTCTGTCTTTTTCCACAGCGTGGCACTCAGCTGGGATTAATCTTGGAAGAAAAGATTGTTTCTCTCTGGCTCCCCCCCCCCCCACCCTTTTTACCCTTCCTTGGGTTGTATTCTGTAATGATAATGACTGCTGCAGTACTTGGCGACAGACAGTCCCGGCCCCTGCAAGTCATCTTTGCTTGCAAGACCCTGTCATCCTGGGGATTTAGCCAAATTGCTTTGACATCCCGGTAAGTCGTGGGCATCAACGGTGAACGATCTAATGATTTTTAATTTCATTACAGCGACTCTAATTGAGGGACCACTGATGCAACCTCTCCTCTGAAGGGCCTATTGTTTAGCACGGCCATAGGTTTGTTTAAAGAGACTGTTTCATATCGCCGCCTGCTCTCCGTAGGGGGTAAAATGGCTGCGGCCTCTCTCTTCTAAGGGCACTTGCTATCAGCCCACCGCCCCCTTCTTTCCCGAAAACTCTGTCTTTAAAGCGTAGATCCTCGGGGTGGGAGAGCTTCAAGGGGGGCGGGGATTGCTGTTGGAGTCTAAACCTCCAAATACAGTACGAGATCTTCTAGCTACGGATTATTCCCCCTCTACTGGAGTTTGGGAGAGAATCTCAGTTTCTGGAATGGACGTTTCTCCACCCTGGTCGAATGGAGAACCGTGTGGAGAGTGTATGCCCTATTTGGGGGAGCCGAGGGAGGACAGATAAACACACGATCATTACGAGGAAGGGGGGTTAGATTAGGTTGGGATCTCACATCTGCCCAACAGTTCCTTAGTTAATACCCCCCCCCCCGCCCTTCATTTTGCTTGCCATTTGCCATAGCGGTCCACGTGGAGGATTCATTCCATCAGTGGAGGCCGTGTGTGCATGGATTGAATGGCACAAGATGCATTGTTCAAAACAATCGCAGTGTTGAAAAGAGACTGGAAAATACGCCCTTGGACAGGGACACTGGGGATCTTGATTCATACCCTGTTGTCTAGTTCTATATGTTTTTGTTGAAAGGCAGGCGTTTGAAAAAAGACTGTTCCTGGCTGGGCAATTCACACACGTGGGGGTTTTCTTTCTTTCTTTCTTTCTTTCTTTCTTTCTTTCTTTCTTTCTTTCTTTTCCTGCCTGTACCTACTTATCTGGGCCTTGCAAAGATCATTTATGTTTATGAAGAGTTAGTGGGCTTTTAGCCTTGTTGCATTTTGAATTGGGGGCCACAAAATATATTTGTCGTATTCCCTTAAATAATTGTGTCTGGTGGCTTTTTGCCTTTAACTAAATTCACAGAGACAGCGAGGAGTCCCGTTACACCTTAGAGATTAGCAGATTTATTTGGTCGTAAGCTTCTCGTGGCTAAAAACCACTTCGTCATATGCATCCGACATAGTGGGACTTGCCCACGAAAGCTTCTGCCCAAATAAATCTGATCATCTTTAAAGTGCCACGGGACTCCTGGTTGTTTTTGCGGATGGAAACTAACGCGGCTGCCCCTCTGAGACAAATTTAGGGAGGCAGCAAACAGATTTTGAAGCTCTAAGGCGCCACGTGATGTTAAAAAACCAGGTAACTAGATAGTTATTCACTGGAACCTGGCGCGTTTAGCCTATTTTAAGAATGGAGCCACGGTCCAAGTCCTGAGAAGGGTTTTCCTAAGCAACTCACTGACCATACAGCTAAATACCCAGCTTGCAAGAACGCTTAGACGGAACATGAATTCAGATTTCCCAGTGGCCTGCTGACCAAAACAGATCTTCCCAACCGTATAACTTTGGAAATGACCTCGACTGCCCCGGGCCTACATTCCTTGCAAACGTACCAAGTCGCCCAATACAGACTAGGCAGCGCAGTGCCGGACTCACACGCGGGCCAAAATGCTCGCAAATGAAACAAGGGGCGCAGAGCGGCTTTTGTATTATATTCCTAATGAGCGAGAGAGTCATAAGAGTGGGGACCGCCACAGGTTATCAACTCCAGCCACCTGCTCTGACATAGGATGTGTGGTGCGTGAAAAAAAAGAAAGGGGTGAGAATGCGAACATCAGTATTTTTGCTTCATACATTGATACTAAAAGTACCATGCTGTTTATGTTAAAGGATAATTAATTCCATTGCCCTCCCCGCCCCCTTGCATTGTTCCCTTACACTACATCCTCAAAAGCTTTGCATCTGAACCCAATCGATTTCTTAAGGTTTTTCTTTTCCTGTGAATTACTCTCTACTGTTTCTTTAAATAGGCCCGAAGTCTGTGCTTTGCAGTGTCCTAGCACAGCTGCCAAGATGCTGGGACTATATCAGATCAGACCCAGCAATTTACCACGTTGCACAGAGACATGCGATCATGTTTTATATTTCACCAAGCGTCACGACCACCCCCCACACACACCATGTGTCTTATAGGAATGTCTCAAAATGCAGCGTACAGAGTAACAGCTCAATTATATAACACTGTTGACAACCGTCCTAGGACTTCGTCAACCCTCAGCAAGCACCCAAAGCCATTTAATGAAATTAATACCAACGTTATTCGTATTGAACCTCTTTCCCGCTCCAGGTTTCCCCTCCCCCTGTCCTGACTTTTTATTTCGAGTTACAAACAGCGATGCCACAAAAAGAGTAAACCGGTGCCAAAACTATCAGCCTGCCTGTTAGCTCTCCGGTTCGTTCAGACACTGTGTTGGACAACAACCCGACCTCCTCCCCTACGCGCCCTGAGCTGGCAGCCTTTTGCTGCAAGCATTTTTCCCCGGGGCTTTGCCTAGACCCCTGGGTTTCCCTTACATTCAACCCGCGGCGTTCAGCGGAGAACGGAGATGTAGGCTCTGTGCCCTGCAAAGGGTTTTGGCGACCTGCAGCCCGCCGGGGAGCTGAATACGTAACAGACAGAGGAGTGCGTCTCCCCGCGGAGGTACTTACATGTCCAAATGGGTCAAGGTGGTTGTTGGTGAGCTTGAGTTTTTGAAAAGAAACTAACTGCCTCATCCAGTGTGCCCCAGTAGCGGGTGAGTCTGGGTGGACGTACAGCCTGCCTGGCATAGCAGGCTCTGCCTTCCCTGTCACTGACCTAAACCAAAGGTACACAAATCCAGCTTAGCCCTCGGGACCCGCGTCAGACCTACACACCGCCCCGGCTAAGCGCGTCCAGAATCACAGAAAAGGGCAGCGCGGGGCAGAACCACTGGAAATGTGTCTAGTGATCGCCTCTGGGGTATGTCAAAGGAAATGCGCCTTGGATGGTCGCACCCTATTTTTAGGGAAAGGAGACCCGAAGACACAACGTGCTGGAAGTTAACTGAGATTTTTGACACATTTTCCGTTGGATTCTCCCTCCTCATCCCCTCCCCCTTCCTATTTAACCACATCGCCTCCTCTTTCTAATTAGCGTGCGTCAGGCGACGACCAAAGAAAAGACCATGTGGCAATTCTTAACATTCACCTTCGGGACGATTTTCTCTCTTAAACGCAATTAGGTTGTTGGCCCCACAATCACCAATAATCTCTCTGGTCCAGCAGGATTAAAGTGATTGTTCACTAATTACAATAGATTTTCTCTTTTGTCCCGTCCCGTGGCCCCCCGCCCCCCATAAGGAGTTGGCTGGCAGGCTGAAACTATCTCGGGACAGTCTGGTGAACCCCTGCAACATTTTCCCCGCCCCCATACAACATTTCGTCTTTTGCAGTTTATTCATAACTTCAGCTGACAGTTAAACGGTATTTCTCAGCCTATTTGAACTAGGCGTTGCTAACCGGGCAAGCCAGACACAAAGATCTCTGCACCTCTCCCGTCCGCCCATGCACGCATACCATTTATTATCTGCGAATTTGTATCTGTGGTCATCAGCTGGTACAATATCCATGAGC
Source organism: Pelochelys cantorii (assembly GCA_032595735.1). Classification (NCBI taxonomy): domain Eukaryota; kingdom Metazoa; phylum Chordata; order Testudines; family Trionychidae; genus Pelochelys; species Pelochelys cantorii. The sequence goes on along the minus strand of CM064342.1, from coordinate 10,263,181 downwards.
AGTATGTACTTAGTTTTTGGATTGAGTCCAGTGACCTTCACTTTGTAACTGGGGAACATACGCCTACACAAACAAACAAATATAAATATAAATATAGAGAAGAGAACATAACAAGAGAATCACAGACCCAGGTACTTGTGATGGAATTATAGGATAAGACTATTATATAATATTAAACTAGATGCCATTCCGTATCCTCCAAAAATAAGACTCACAAAACTTAACTTCCCCTTTATGATGCAACCGGGACTTTTTTTCTTTCTGTTGGGTATTGCACCGCTATTATAGTTCCTATCCCAAGCAAAATAGTTAATTAATTATTGTTATGAGTGGTGTTTTAAATCTCTTTATGTTTGTGATCAATACAGACACAAAGTAGTTCAATTCTTCATTATTTTACCATACAGAGGTGGATAGTGTGTTTCAGGAATAGTTATATTTATATCCCTACAAAGAGTAAATTATACTTATGTAAATATGAGGCATTGCTTTTGCTAAAATATTGTTTAATAAAACACATGCTTGTACATATATCATCTCTGTGTGGGCAAGTAGGAACTGTGATATATACATATAGGATACGTACACATGCATATATACATAAACACACTTGACAATATTTTGAAACATGCAAACACCCTTACAAAAGTGAGTTTTAGAAATATTTTCCTTTACTACAAGCAAATGACAAGCAATGTTATTTTGATTTGAGCTTTCTCAGCGTTTAGAAATAGGTATATGAAACTGTATCCTTTAGTTTAAAAACTTAAAAAGTATTTATTTCTGAAACTATATTTACTTTCATATCTTTGCAATATGAAATTCAGGTTGTTGAGTGATATAAAACAATGGGGAAGCATATGCAGACCAAATTAAAATAATCAAAAAGAGCAAAAACTGATATTTAACATTTGCAGGAAAAGAGAAGAAGACCTGAACAATGAAATCCCCATATCCCTAAATATGTAACTAACAAGTAAGACCCAAACATTTTATTTTTATTAGTGTATTAATTATGTGTTACATAAATAGCTAAAACCACTTTATTTATTCTCGGGTGAAGTATGCAATTGTTCCTCTATACGCTCAACATTGTAAATGTTTTTCATTGCTATCCAAATGAGACGTTTATCCACGTCTATACTTGGAACATTTGTTTGAATTTTATAAAGATGGTCTTTTTTTATTTTATTTTTTTTCTTCACGGCTCTGTATACTATGATCATTTGCAAGGCAACTTATTCCTGGCATTTTGAAACAAGTCAACGGGCTGGCCAGTCCACAGCATTGGGGTCTATATTCTATATTCCTCTTTCCCTTTGCTCAGTAGAACAATTCATTTAGTCAACTTTGTTCTATGCAAACCGTACTTCCTAATGGTTCTAAAAAGCTCAGTCTCATTGTTTATACCATGTCACTTTATTTGTGGCATATTCTCCCTTTAAAACGATGCCATCTTTTCAACAATAGATATGTTCAACGGGAAACCGACTTGTAATACGGTTCTGTTTGTTATCCACTGCAAAACTTTGTCTTTCTAAAGTACAGTTGGGGAGGCCGTACTATATAACAAAACAGAATGCAGGTTTGACTCTGGATTGTCTGCAATGTAGGAATAGTTTTGAGTTATTTCTATTTTCCCATCTGGTGACGTTTTTCCTGTATCGAACGAACCCCTCTCTAGGACTACATTGTTCAATGTAATATCATGAAGACGTTTCGATTTCCCCGAGCTAAATGATGGGAATTTGCATGGCGCTAGGAAATACTGAATCTCAATTGATCATCAGTTCCTCTTCTGCTTAACTTTGGTTTCAGTGCTCCTTCAGCAAAGGGGGCTCTGTGGTGCCCACAACGCATTAATATCAAGAGAAATGTTAAATTACACCAAATGCACATAACAGAGGTTGGTTTTTTTAAGTGATTAGGTTCACCAGGCCATGATCATGGACGTGATCGCTCTGTCTCTGTCTCTGTCTCTGTCTCTGTCTCTGTCTCTGTCACACACACACACAACACTGTATACGGAGATTTGCAAGCCTTATGTCACTGTAGACAGATACGATAAATAGCTCAGGATCATATACTGTATATAGGTTCTAACAGAATGACTAGGAAATGTGTCTGTATGTATGTATTTGCCTAGAGCTAAACACAAAATACATGTCTGGAAACGGAGAAGAATACACGTTTCAAAATATTTAACTACTCCTTGTATTTAAAAAAAAATTAAAACGTCCACCGAGTTGTTTTGCCTAACACAATGTACGGTTTGGCCAAATAGTTACAACTAGACTGAGTTTGGAATTCCTCCAATGAAATGGATTAAGAATAACCCTATCCTGGTTAAATAAGAAGCCAGAAGAAACAAATCTTTGTAGCACATACTACATTGGAGGCCTCTCTCTGAAAATATTCCAACCAGACTCTCTTGCTAATCTACCCAGAATCCTTCAGCTACTCATCCAAAATGTCATCAAAATGTCGGTAGCTTCAAATAGGCAATCATCATATTTTTATATCTTTCTATTTATTTTAATTTTATTTTGTGAAAAGGTCTTGATAACCCATTATTATTCAGATTTTATAGTGATTTAAAATGAGTTTTTGAATCTCACGTGACACGAATGTGTCAGACATAACACACACAAATAGACAAATATATGTAAACATTTGTGTGTATTATGTCTCTATGAGGGATGTTCATAACAAGTTTTTTTCAAACTCTGTATACACACGTAAGTATGTATTTCTACATAAACATATTTGTATATATGTATGTACATAATTTCAACCTGTGTATATAACATAATACAATATATATTTCTTTTTTAAAATAGAAGCATGCGATCTTTTATTAATCTTACCTCCCAGCTTTTGTTATAATCATTTCTGTCCCCACTTCGTGAAATTTTAGCCACAGTTCTCGTTCGTGTAAAAATACTTTTATCCCCTCCATACCCTGCAAATAAATAAGTTAATGAGTGAACAAAGGAGCGGGCGAACTGCGAGCTTTCAAAGAGCGATGGTAGAACAGGAGAGTAGACCCAGAAGAGAGATTGAACTTTGGCATGTCAACATCGAGCGCTTCTGCTTTCTATACAGTCCTAACTGACGTGACATTAAAAGACTGTAACTCCCAGAACACCAAAGGAGTGATTCATGGAAGGGAAATCTCTGGAGGGGGTGGAGGGGACTCAAAGCTGTTGCGAAGCAATGCGGCGGGGAGCCGGATTTCTGCACAGCACCCGAGTTCGGAGAAGTTTGTAGCCTTTTGCTCCCTGTCTATAGAGATAGTCACGGGGCCGAGAGAATCAAAACAGATTGTTCTATTAGGGCAAGACAATACGCGAGTTTATTAGAAGGAAAATGATCGTGAGCAGAGGCGATCCAAACAAACAAACAACGAAGAGAATAAAATATCATCTGCAAAGCCAACAGCAGCCCTCTGCACATTCCAATTGCCCAGCTCCTGTACTGGTATAAATGGGCCATAGTTCCAGCACAGACTGTCCTTAGCACCAGCCCAGCATGTAGCTCTATATGAACAGAGAGAGCAATGGAAAGGCTACAATACAGTACTGGCAATAGAGGACCCCGAGTCTGCAGTCTTGGAGCCCCCTAAAAAACTACACCAGGAAAAAAAGGATCGGGCCTAGAAATCTATTTTTCCCTTTATAGAATTAAAATGTATGTAATGTACGCCAAAAGAAAGTATATCTCAAGGCGTTCCGTTATTTTTTTAAAAATCCACTTCTTCCTATATGATTTACACTCAGACACATACACGCACTCTCTCTGAATAAAGATAGACATATACACTGGAGACTCCCTCTCCCCTCTGTGTTTCATCTCACACCCTACTAATTTTCCGTGTGCAGATTTACCTGGGAGGAATCACCGAGCTATATTAAACTGTGCTCAAGGTTTTCTTTGGCGAGGCTACCATGCCAACCGTTTCGCGTTCTGTTTTCATTTAAAGGAAGAAGAGAAAGACTCTTTTTAATTTCAGCCTTCAGAACATTTTGCCCTGCATAGAACGGGCTGCGCTGTGTGTCCCTGTTTCCAGGCGAGCAATGGTTTGTTCTAGTCCACACGAGCCAAGGCTTTGGTTGTAGGCGAGAGTTTAAAAGGCTAGAACAGCCCGTTAACTCTACCGCCGGCATCCTGGCCTACTTTCCTCCGAGCTGGTTCGGTTCAAACCGCAGAACTCCACAGCATCTGTCCGCCGGCGCGTCTCAAAAGGAACGCGCACCGGGAGACCCCCCTTCCTGCTACAGTTTTCCAACAAACCCTTCAGCTTAAGGAATAGAGCCACGGAGGAGCTAGGGGCGGCAAGCAGAAGATATGTGTGTGTGTGTGTGTGTGTAGGTGAGTGCTTTGTGTCTATGTGTTGCATGCACGCCCGGGTCACTGGGTGTGCGAATGGTATTATTGTGTGCGGCGTGGATATGTGTGTGTTGAGAGTGTGTTTGTGACTGTGTGTACATTTGCGTGAGTTTAGTGCCCGTTTGTGCAGAGATGGGTGTGCGTGTAATTAGCATAACTAATTGTTGTTGCAGCGGGTATATTCTGACACTAGCCACCGCTACAGCACAGTAAAACCGGATAAATCTCAGAAACAATCCGACCAACACTAACAGCGACAAGACAAGGCGAGCCGCGAATGTTTCTCTTCAAACCTGTCCTCCGCTGCTTACCTGCTGGGTAAAGGCTGCCTGGGGCGAGGAAGGCGACTTGCTGCTGGCCCCTAGCTGGCTATCTTGTTTGGTTTCCGCTTGGAGCTCTTTAGACTCTGCATCAGCTGGCGTGTGAGGGAGCCCAAAGCCTTCTTCAGCATCCGCCATATTACAAGCTTCCTTCGCTGAGTCTCCCACTGCAGGCACACAGCAGAGAGAGGAGATAAGAGAGACATAAGTCAAAGCTGGCATTTCAGCAAATGTATAGAGAGAGCTACAGATATAGACAACCTTCTTCCCCAACACGCCCTCTGGCAGCAACTCCTCTTCATCTGCTTGGAGAGGAAAATATTGGATCCTTTATCTGGAGGGGGGAAATTATAGATGGCTCCACTTGTTATTCCAGCCCACAGAGGAAATTAAATTTTTTATCAAACACCAGCACATACACAGAGAGAGATTTTTTATTTATCATCATCATCATACTTCTCTCACACAGGCGCGCGCGCGCGCGCTACCAATATAGGTTAGCTGCCCTCACAGTAAGCTGTTGGCAAACTACATCTGAAAAGACCAATAAAGATAAGAAACAGGATTTTTTTGGGGGGTGGGGGGAGAGCACTGGGATGGAATTAATAGCTCATCACAAATTTCACTTTGTAAAGAACATATACAACCCTGACTGGTGAACAACAGAGTATTCCTTTTATTCTCGTAATAGCGCCCCATTTAGGGAGACATCTACAGCTGATATTGCTTTAATATGATTCCTTGAGAGAACCGAGTTCCTTCAAAGGGCTCTGTACCCTCAAGGACACGTGAAGCAAATTATATAACCACATTTGTAAAGAAAATTGAAGTTCCCTTGCAAAGGGAAAACACGAAGCAATCAGCATTCTCACATGAAAGTGACTTTCTCATCCAAGTGCAAGTAACATGTGAAGTTGCCTTTAATGGCAATTACGGCATATGAAATAGTGCCATTAGAGTGGAAACGAAGAATAAATAAATAAAATCAAGCTATTGTATAATTTCATGTATTAAATGTGTCTGTCTGTTGTACTTGTCTCTAAATTGATCTCTCTACAATATTATAGCAGAAATGCAAAATCTGGGGATCTATATTTAATTCAATCAGATACTAACAGTAAAAACTGAATTTCAAGGATATTTTAAAAGTATCCTTTAGGCAAAAATGAGGGATAAAAGCAACTAAATTGTTTGTTTTCTTAAAAAAAAAAGGAAAAAAAGGAGCACTGTTGCTTTAAGCATAATACAATAATTGCTTCTCAATGAGGTCTTTGCTTCTCCAACAGTACTTAAAGTACTCTCTTTAAATATTAAGTTATATTAACAATCTCCTTTAAGCAGAGAAGCACAATGTGGTGTGTTTGCATTGGCACTTGTGGGCGAAAGGATGCATTTTTAAAAAGTGAATGGGGAACACATGCCATTTCTTCCTCCAAAGATCATCTTATAAAACGAGCTCGCTTCCTCCCTTCTTCCCTCCCCCCCTTCAAATACTCTTTTCCCAGGAAAGGCAGATGGTTTGTAATAAGTGGCTGAAGGGCGAAGTGGGAGGAAGGAGGGGGGAAAACAGGTCTCTCTGCAGCGAAGGTGTGTGAGAAAAGCGTGTGGTGGGTAGGAAGGATGAGCCTTGACTGCTGGATTTGGTGTCTCGCTGGCCCATTCAAAAACCGTGAACGCTAATGGCAATTAGGTTGTTCTAGCCACGCCAGCGACAGGGACCACTTAAGGCTCCTTTTCCTGGGCTGTTGTTTTTACTCTGCTTCTAAACGAGCTCTAGACACCCTCTCTTATGCATTTTTAATCGGTTTCTCTCGCGCGGGTGTATCTATTATTTACCCTCAACCGGCGAAGTTAGATATAAGGCACGTTCATCAAAACAAAGAGCCCAGAGATGGCTGCAGCAGCCGCTGCAGAGAAGAATTTCGAGCAGGCTAGCTCCACACGTCGGCAGTTTTAAACATAATTAAGCGGCGGGGGGAGGGTGGGGGACGAATAGCCACAGCGACTCAGTCCAATTTGAGATCAGTCCCGTCTCCTCCCTCCTCCCCAGCTAAGAGCTTCAGAGAGGAAATGGGGCTTGACAGAACCAGGCCTCGATCGCTGTATGAAAAATGCATTTCGCGCTGCTAGCGAGGGTTAGCAACCAACTCTTCCTTTCCTTCCCTCATGTATTCGCTCTGGTTGCCTTGCCTCCCCTCCCCCTCCACACACACACACGCACGCACACACAGACAGATAGGGACGGACATACAGGGCAATGGAAGAACCGTTACCTTGCTTGTTGAACTCCATGCAATCAAAGCATCTCCTTTATTTCCCCCCTTTGCAATGGAAATTACAGGGGCGGCAGGCTTCTGGTTTGCATGTCCTTGGATTTATTTATGTTCCGACCCGCATTATTTTTAAAAAAACACAGCCTGGAGAGGAAAAAAGTGCTCTCCAATGCAACACGGCCTCTGGCCCTCTCTCGCCAACCACTTCCAGGTTATCAGCCGCACCAGAAAGGTTCCTGAGACCGAGCTAAACCCGTCCTTCTCGGCCTGATCGGGAGGATGCGGGGTCTCCCCTGCCCACCCCACCCCCTCCTAAGGACGTGGAAAGAGGGGTGGGGGGGGGAGGACAAGGCAAAGTTGAGAGAGGGCGGTCGCTGTGCAGCAAACGGAGCCTCCCCAAGCAGGTTTGTGATCTTGGCTAGTTCCCCTCTCTCTGGAGAGCAGAGCGAGTCGCACATAGGAAATAGATGCCGAGCTGAGGGCGGTGCCGTCGGGTAGGCTTAGCTCTGCTCGCGAAGGGCTGAGATCGTCTGTCCAACCAGCTCTGATCGTGCTTCGAGAGTCTCTCTCTCTCTCTCTCTCAGACCTCCCCCCCCCCCCCAGCTTATTTTTCTGACAGGCAAACAAGAACAAGGCAGAAAGACACCCATGAAACTCACTAGTAACATCCCCCCACCGCGCGCCTGCTTCCCCACTCCCTCCCTCTTCCATCCATCTCTTCCCAACCGGAGACCAAATTCAAAGCTCGAGAATCCCCCAAAGAAACCTAATGCAAACCATCCCACCTCCCGCCCCCGAACACCGCCGAATAGATAGGTACATATTTTAAACTAGCTCACGAAAAATATTTTCAGGTTCTCCTGGGGGCCTTTGACATACGAAAAGGGGTCGCCTTGACCCACACCAGACTGGAGGGGTCCCCGAGCAAAGAATGAAGCGAGGCACCTTGTTACTCAACCCCCTTACATCCAAAGGGAGTGAACACAAAGGGAAGGGGTGCCTCGCAGTTTGTATTGTATCTGCAGACAGATCAAACCTCTCTTTAGAACATAGATTCCTCCCTACCCCACCCACCACCTTTGCCAAGCAAGCAGGAATTTTCCAACCTTTCCACTGCTAGATGCAAATATATACAAAAGCTCAGAGGCTCGGCTGTATTAAAATAATCAAGCCGTCAGTTGGGAAGCGGGATGTGTTTTCATCTGCATCTTCCTTCTCTCTCGCTCTCTTGTTTTAATGTATTATTTTGAGGGTAAAGTTGAATAGGTCAGCTCAGGGTAAACAGCCACCCCTGTCGCATTCTGCAGCCTGAAGAGAACCAGGCTGGGGGGCTGTATTTTTTATAAGAGTTGGAATAAATGGCATCGTTCAGATCTGCTCTGCCCACCCTTTCTTTCTTTCTTTCTTTCTTTCTTTCTTTCTTTCTTTCTGTTTCACGGAAGCTGAAAAATCGAGCTAGACTTCTACCAACAAGCCCCTGAAGTGCTAATTCTGGATTTCTATGAAAGTTTGAAATGAAGTGAGGATAAAAAAAAAGTTGTGCAAAATGTTTGTGTGTGTGTTCTTGCGCGCGTGTGTGGGCGCGTGTGTGTGCAGAGTGTGGCATCTGCTTAAAACTCCTCATGGGTCCTCCAGTTTAATTTCAACTGGAAAAAATCATCAAAGTATTAACTTCTTTTTAAACTGTGCATAGCTACAGTTATAACCAAACCAATTAAAGACTGGCTTTATAACATATTATTTTCTTATTATATTAAAAGGAAAATTCTATGCCGAGCACTGCAAAAGAAGTGTTTTTTTCCACGAATATTGTAAATGTCAGAATAAATCAAGCTGCTTCTTTGGCCTTAGCATGAACATGCCTGATGTTTATCTTGTAAAATTCATTAGCTCAAATCTATGTTGTTGTTAAGTAAAGAGAATGACATTTCTGCCTTTCTGCAGTTCCCAAGTGCCTTCTGAATGAAAGTTTCCAGGTAAGTAACTTGGAGGCATTGGGTCAGGTCTCTTGTCTATTTTGTAACGATTAGCTTGTTTCTAAAATCCCAGAATTGAGCAGGTTCTCAGAACAGTGAGTTTCAGAAATGGAATACTGCTAGTAAAATTTGAGATTTAAAAAATGAAGTTAGAAAGTTGCATTCATAGAATGACTGTTTTCTGTCCACAGCAAAATAGCATGAATGAAAAGAAACGCAAAGGGAGAGATGATCTATTCTAAAGGGCAACCCACAACAAGGGACATTACAATCAAACATTAGGCAACGCATCTGCCTCTCGGCTGTAGTATTGCAATGGAAACACTCACCTCTCTTAGCTTTTTCAAGGACCTTGAAGAAAAGTTGAAAACGACGCAAATAATTCGAGTTTATTTCCTTCTGCGGGTTGGAAAAAAATTAACAATCTAAGAAAAGGACCTCAAGTCCAGGCGCTATAGGACTGTATATAGCAAGGCGAAGGAGCCTTCCAGCTAGAAGCCGATTTGTGGTCTCAGACAAATTAAATATTACTGTTTATTACCAGCCATACTCCAATAAAATAAAGAGAGTTCAAGGCGATAGCTTCTATCTCACCAACCCTTGCACCTATAGGACTCAGAGACGTCATCATACACGCAACTGGCCCATTCTGTCATGGTTGACTGCAGCAGTAATGGAAGGTTAATTTGTATTCTTCTTTTCCTTTAAAGCCCTATCAGCTAGGTTTCCCCCTCTGCAAAGAAACCACTCAGTGCAATGCAAAATGCAGCCAGCCTGAGGGGGGTGGGGGGGAGTAATATAACCAAACAAACGCGCTTAATACATTTAAAGGGGGAGGATTGGAAAATCAGAGTCCGATGCTGTCTCGGAATGGAAAAGGAAAATGACTATCAAAAAGCCGTTGGCTCACCACGATCAACTCATCTAATCCAATGGTACTGACACGATGCAGCTTTCTTTAATATATATATATATACACGCAAGTAGTATTAATAGGAAAACTTGTCAAATTAATGTTGAGGCGCCTCTGAGGGCGGGAGCACTGGGCTGTATGTAGAAAGAACAACCTGGTAATTTACACAGCACCGAGTGTGCTTCGGGAGACTATAGTCTGACATAATTATTAGTAACAATAATTCATTCATCATTAATAGTGGAAATCGAGGCGGTTTCTTGCCAAAAAGAAACTGACCCGAAAAAAACTTCTCTTAAATTCTAACCAAGTCGCTGCAAATTAATAGCCAGAGCCTGTAAAACAAATCTGTTAAACTGGTGCAGTTTGTGTTGCATTTCACCCCACCCGTGGGGCACAAAGCTTTCCCAAAAGATGCTAAAATACCATATCCTCCAACAGAGAGCGAGGGAGAGGGAGAGAGTGGGAGAGAGGGAGAGAGAGAGAATAAATTGGACACCATGCAACTCTCAGGAAACCCCTAGATACAAAGGAAGAAGTTGCTGCAGGATCCGTGGACTTCGAGGTAAGTGAATACAGCAGAGACCCCGTGAGCCTCCCAGCTATTGTTTCACTGATTCTGTGCCCCACAGTTCCCCCTATTTCTTGCAAGTGACCGGGCTTTTTCTAGTGGTCGAGTCTGTTCCCCGCCTTTCCTGCACCCCCCCCCGCACCCCTCCGCTTTCCATCCAGAGAACCCCGGTGGAGTTAGTGCTCCCCATACTCCCCGAGCTAACGAGACTGCGGGTGCGGACTCTGCAGCGTTCCAAGTCCACCCGCAGCATTCCAAACAAACAAGAGCAGAGCTACCCTCTCCTTAGCGGAGTGTGGGCCGGTCACAAAGCCATGCAGCAGCAATGCAGCCCCAACTCGGGGGGAGGGAGGGGGACACCCCCACAGATCTACTCAGCCTGGCTATGGCCGCTTTTAATCGCCAGCAAAACCTACTCAGAGCACCCCGAAATAATAAACAAACACGCTCGTTTTCCTCGCGTGCATTTAGTCCCTTTTTTAATGAAAAGTCAGTCTAGGACTATTTACCACCAGCAATCGGATCGGAAAGGTTTTGCTTTGCTATTGGTCCTGCTTCCCTCTAGGCTGCATGAGGCTGGCATTCACTTGTGGTTATTTGCAGTTTCAGTTCTAATCTTTAATTGTGCTCCTCATCTTGAAGGGTCTTGACGCTGTGTTATTTAAAATGAAAACAAATGCCCATTCACACACTGCGCTGTTTTTATTACTTCCCACCCCACTCCAGGCCCATGTATCGAAATGCACAAATTCTTGTTAGCAAGAGAGGAAGGAGGTGAGTAGCTGCAATTACTTTTTAAGGCTGTTTAAGCCTTTTCTTCCCAATACCAAAATAATCAGATCAACTTCTAGTGTTGAGAATAGGCAAGTTTACTTTCTCCCTTTTCACTCGCTCAAGAAAGCTTTCTACTGAAGCAGGTGGGAGGATTTTTGACTCTTTTTCTTTAAAGTTTGCAAACAATGCCAAATATGCTTAAAAACGAAGCAACGAAACATGCACACACACCTAAGTACATGCATACATCTTTATATGCATATATGCCTGCTTATATATGTGTTTTTTCTGTTGGTCATACCTAATGTATGTGCATACATTTCGATCTATAGGTAATCGCACCCTTTGCGTATGGGTATATATAGCGGTGTTTGCATTTACGTATGTATATACTGTGACATTCTCTCACTTTATTTGCAGGGGTTCGATCCTTGTCTTCTCTCTGCCAGCAATAACACCCATTGACTTCAGTGGGATTGTTGCCTGAGTAAAGATTACAGGGGCAGGCCTACAAAGAGGCTTTTAACTGGGGGACCTTTCGAGAACCTGCCGTGCCTACAGTGCCCCGCAGACATTGCAAATGGTATCCCGTTTAGCTAGAAACAGAGGCAAAAGCCTTGCAGCGCGTCCTGACAGCTTTATATTGTGTCAATCGCACCAGTTATTTGTTTAGCCAAATGTTTACTCAGGCAAGGAGAGGGAGATCGCAAAACGGATGTCTTGCAGTGGCTCGAGATATCATGAACTTTCTCGTGCCTATTCAGGACCCCCTTTTCGGTAAAGGATTTCACACGTACATTTTAGAGTGATATTTGAGCATTTTAGTAGCACCATGATGATATTCACAAAATAAGAGGGTGCATAGAATGCATCGAGAAATAAATACCTCCCTTGATAGTTTTCCATTTTCTCTTTCCAAACTTCTCTGGAACAATTGCTCTCTCCGAAACATTAGAGCAGTAAGCTTTCTTTCTTTCTTTCTTTCTTTCATTCAATGTCCGCCTGTTTATATACTGGGGAAAATAGTTTCTTAAGTATTTAAAGAACTTCACTCCTTCCTAGATTGTTGGGGATTAATACGCTGACTTAAGGTATTAATTTGCGGATTGTCAGAGTTATGCCTGTGTCAAATAATGCCCACCCTGGCTGTCTTTCATAATTTTACAGTTAAAAGCTGCCATTAGAGGCAGACTAGGGTCTTTCAGTCTTTCCATTACAAAATCCCGTTTTTCACTGGAATATAACTCGATTGTTCCAGAATGAAACTTCTGGGGTTGTGATAGCCCGGGCGGATAATTTTTAAATTACAGGTGGACAATATGTTGCTTTAGAAATTTTGCAGTTCCAAGGGTGCTTTTGCCTCCTTCCTTCCTCTTGCGACTTTAAAAAAAATACAAACATTGTACTGCAACCCTTTTATTTCTCATGCGAACTGAAGCTTTAGCATAGTTTCTAAATGAAAAAAATAAGCAAAGGGCAAACACACTGAAGTTTAGAAAGTCTATTGTACAAGTAAAGTAACTACATCTTCAGAACATCCATAACTCCGCCAGTGCGTGGTATGGCGGGGCAGGGGTTTTTTTAAGCATGTTTTTTTTAATTGCCCCTAGATATACAGTGCTGTGGCGGTTGTGCACTTTAAGAATCCCTTTAGTGTGCACTGATATGACAGACTGGTCTACAGACCAGAATAATCTGGTCTCAACAAATTGCCACGAATGGTAGGTTTTAGGAGTAGGGTTATGTAAAAACGTTGTCCTCTGTCCTGCCCATTTTAGAAGACTCCCTATAACTACATGGACATAAGAGGCCACTGGAAGCCGTAATGAGACATTAGCTTTCTCATATCCACAATATGCTGAGTGCGGGTCGCTAAAATACCTGTTGGCGAGACAGAGCCCACCGATGTTAAGTTGTGTCCATAACTCTCAGATGGAAGGCCAGGCACCGAATGGAATAAGTATAAAAGCTTTGTTAGTTCCGAGAGGATCTAGCTCCAGAACACAGTATCAGGCACATCTCAGAAACAACCAAGGGTTCTGTGACACCTCCAAGAGGCATCTGGCGAAGTGGGTTTTACCCACGAAAGCTTCTGCACAAATACAACTGTTAGTCTCTAAGGTGCCACAGGGCCTCTCGTTGTTTTTGCAGCTACAGACTAAGCAGGGCTGGGCCTCTGACACTAGACACATCTCAGTAATAGATTCCCCACACCCGTTTTAAGGAAATCAACCCCCCGGAAATTAAATGCACACGCGCACACAAACCAGAGTTCAAATGGTATTAAAGGGCTGGTTTAAAGCCAGAAAAATCAAAGTTAATTTTGCCCTCCTGTACATAACTCAAGGACTGTTACCTGTGCAGAGTATTCCTATGTGTACACAGCCCTTAGGGGCTTCAGTGTTAGACAGTAGGGTGAGCCTGGGATATGTTTCTAACATCTATGCGTTTAAATCAGGCCCTTTACTAACTGAATCATTTAAGGTAATGCTTTGTTGGGTTTATCTGCTTGAATCCACCTTTCCCCATTACAATCCCCCTCTCCCCCCCCAACCCCCCCCCCGAATCAATTACTAACTCTACAGCTGGATAAAAGTCCGTTATTGATGCCAGAATAGCAACACTAATCTTCTATTGCCAAACACAGTGTCAATCAGTACTTTATCTTGGTCTGAAGAAGAAAATACAATAAGATAAGGCCGTCACTCCGGCCTTGGAAAGAAAGTTAAAGGGGCATTGGGGGGTAAACTTTTCAATACCCTCTGTCTTTTGCTGAAAGTGATCTCTAGTGTAAGAGCCTTGGAGTTGGGAGGGAACCAGATTAAAATGGTCAGAATCATTCGCTGAAAAATGCTGCACTAGTGACACCTGCAATTTTTCTTTCCCTCTTTTCCATAACACAAGTCAGGAACGGCTCAAAATACCATTTGCGGTACAGCTATTTCTGAAAGACAAGTACTGGGGGGGGGGGGGGGGAGCGGAGGGGATGGACACGTGAAGGTCATTCAAACAACTTTGTCATCTGGGGAAAACAGGTTTCTTTCTTTCTTTCTTCAAATAGCACAAACTCAAACATATACATATACACATACACATAATATCTTAGGTGCGAGGAAAACACATATTACATTACATGTGATTCGCCTGTCCAAAGGATGAAGTTTCAATGGCATTTAGGCAACATATCTTTCTCTAGTCAATATTTAAGATAGTATGTATGTGTTCAGACTTATAACAGATTTCTTCTTCTTCTTCTTCTTCTTCCTCTTCTCCTCTCTCTCTCTCTCACCCTGGCTTTGTAAAAACAAGAAGTAGTTCTGTAGCACTTTAGAGACTGAGAGAGAAAGAGAGAACCAGAGACAGAAACACACACACAGAGAATATCATGAGCTATCCTGGGCAAAATTCACTTCCACAGATGAGCAGAGGAATTTATCTTTGTAAATCCTCTATCCTTTTGCTGAAAGGGTGCATCAATTTTTCATTTGGCCCCTGTACATAGGTGTTTCTTTTTGTCTCTTATTTCCCCGTGGAACGACAGTTTTCCCCTCCAGATTTTTACAGATTACTTTTAAAAGATTCTAATTATAAAATAAACAGAAATCTCATTTGGAAAAAAAATGCGCCTGTTTCTTGTCCAAAGCATGCTGAGATTTCCTGGCAGAGAGAGATGTTTGAGACTAGAGTTCCTTTTGAAAAATACTCTTCTTACATGGGAGCAAAACCATTTAAGCAGCCACATTTCCCCTGACTCCCAGAGGTTTTGCTTCTTCTGTGGGCATCAGTGGGCATAGACACTCATTCCACATAAGGACTCAATTTGGTGTTGTGTAAGAAAAATCAATTATAAACTCCCCCAAGACAATTTGATCACGAGGTAGCTATGATTTTTTTAATAAGGATCTCACCCTTACGTTCATTTCATTCTGTACCTGTATGTGGGCCTGGTTTTGTGTGTGGACGGGTATGAGTGTATTTTTGTATATTTATATACACGTATCTTTGGCTAAGTGCGTAATAAACAGTTCCTAATTAATAATTATCAGCCTGAAAACTGAATACATCCCAAACCTCTGCACACAAGTCTCTGTTAGGTACAATCGAGAATACAGCCGTTACCGGAGTACCCAAACCTCTTCTGACTGCCTATAGAATCCATACATTCATACTCCCAGTGGCCGAGAGAGCTAGTTTTCAAGACAATGCTTACTTTTTGTCATTAATAGCACATTACAATATTCTTGTTTGGATCCACGATTGCTTTTATGGTTCAGTTGGACAAGACGGAACACATGTTAGTTTAAGCAAGTTCATGAAATAGCTGTAAATCAAATAAAGTTTACGAGTATAGCAGGAAATACTGAATAGATGGGAAAAAAAAATCCGGAGAGCAGCAGGCTGAGGTAGGTTGCTTTGGTTTTGTCCTGCTCTGTTTCTCTCTGTTCTCTTGAGCATCTTGCGGATTAAAGGCCTCGGACCTCATTGGAGCCTCTGTGTTGGCGCCAAGTGGCATGTTATTAATCAATTGTCCATAGGTCCAGTACACATAAGAGAGAAATTTAATCACTAGAAACCAGACCCAACATAAAAGAGAAATCTAGAATCAATTCCCACCCCATCCCCCAGCTAGTGGGGGCAATCAAATATTTCTCTTTTAAAAAATGCACCGAACAAATTGCAAACTTTTCGGACGTTTAACCTGAAGAGTTCTTTTTTTCAAAAAAGCCCTTGCCTTGATCTTCCAATAAAAGCTGGTGGGGAAATAATACAGTGCAAGAATTTTATAATGAAAAATAAATTTTAAAAATGTGACACAGCTACACAAGAAATAACTTATTGCAGCTCTAGGCTTTTCTCAAGTCGTTTCCCCTCCCCTTTTCACGGTGAAAAGATTGGGGTAGGTTGCAGTTTGAAAAGCCAAAGGCAGAGAGTAAGTGCAATTTTAGATTTCACTTTGGAGCTCTGCGCATTGTTAATTACATTGCAAGTATAAAACATGCTCGAGTTTTGCTGGCTGCCTTAATGCAAATTAAGGAATGTCAATATAATGAAAGGAAAATAATATGTAGGAGACCACATCGGTTTTTTCTGTGTAGATATTTTTTGTGGGCCGAAGGTTGTTTCCCTTTTCACATAACTTGAAAAAGTTCGTAGTTCTGATTTTATTCAAAGATATATTTTCTTTTGAAATCGACCAAATCTTATTTTTAGAAGAGCTAGTAATGTTCTTGTGGATACAGTTAAAATTAATAAACTAGTGTAGTTGTATTCTACATCATATCTAATATTGATTATGGAAAAAAATGTAGTTAGCGATTAAACAGGGTCTCTACTCTCTCTGTATACATTTATTCGAACAAAGACTGTCCAGTAATTTGTTTGAGATGGTCTACTTTTCTTTAATACTTTTCTGTGTAACTTTTTCTGTATTTAAGTTCAATAGTCAGAATAAATCATGATTTAAATACAATCAGAGATAAATTAAGTATCCTCTCCCTCAAACTGATATTTATGGGATCTAAGATATAAAGAAAACCTCTCCGAAGTTAAAAGAATACGAATGAAAACCATAAATAAAAATAAGGTAACTTAATAAAAATATACTATGTCCCAAATGCCCTTCCCTTTACTTCTGGTTTTGTATCTTGCTCCCGCTTTGCACATAGAAAAGCTATAGATCCATTCTTTTCATATTTTACACCTTCAAAGCTAGATTTTTCCATAACACTGCAAATTATTTCTTGCCTTCGGAAAGTTGCCTTAGCCTATTTCGCAGCTGTAGAAGGCTCCAGGACAAACCACCTGAAAGGGTTTTTTTCGCCAGAATAAAAACTCATTATAGTGAGGGCCTGAATTTAATGAGTAAATTTAATCTTAGATTTAATCGTAAATGTAAACTTTCCTTGACTAATTACAAATTCATTTGCCTTCAGTGGACTGGGTTGACTTTTCTTGCTCTTTGCCTTAAGGACGTTTGGTAACGCTTTTGTTCCTCTTACATTTAAAATCACATTTCACACACTACGTGAACCTGAGTCGAAATTATTCTACGTAACTATTCACAGCTAGGGGTGTCTTTCCCTGATTGCAATGCTAGGAATAAAGAGTGTGTGTGTGAGTGAGTGTTTGCTGGAGATAGGGGGTATGGGAGGCAACAATCAGAGGTCATAAATTTGACAGGAGTGCAGCAATATTTAGCTCTTTTTCGGTCAGGAGTTGCGTGGTGTGTGTGGTTTTTTTATTGTCGATACTTTTAGTTTTCTAACTCCTTCTTGCCTTGTCTGACTTCAGAGTTCGCGGCTTATATTTGTGAAGGGCACGCACAGGGAGGGTCCGAAGGGAAGAGGGTCTCTCCCGCGCTATATTTGGAAAAGAATTTATAAGTCTTTCCAGCAAAACCGTGCAAAAGGTACCAGACAAATCCGACAGGCAGGCGACGCGGATGGGCTGCATTACAACACTGCGGGGCTGACAGGCAGTCCCCGCTGATACCTACATAGGTGCTACCTCTTCCCCCCAGCGATGACGGAATGTCAATTTCCTGTCTTCCTGGGTATTTTTAAGCAAAAGACACGTTGCATTCTATCCGCAGTGAGGAAACGCAGATTTTGTTGTATACATTTGCGACTTGAATCCTTTCTGTCTGGAGGGTGCGGGGGGGAGGAGGGGCTGGCTAGATTCCCAAGACCTCAGGTCCTGAAATAAGCGGACATCTCATTTAGAAGTAAGATACAGAAGGTTCCGGGGCCCACTACCACCCGGTGGGTGCAACCTTGCCTGCATAAACCAAGAGCTCACTGCAAGGCTTAACAAGAGCCCCAGAGCTCCTCTCTGCGCTGTTTAGTTCATTTTAATCTCTGGATATAGATTCTTTTGGATAGAGAGAGTGCGCTGATCATTCCTCCCATAAATGCGGGATGGGAGTCTGCTAAGCGGGAATTTAAAAACCCGTCTGCCTGCAGGTTTCAAAAGCCTGATTTATTTCCAGGTGGAGAGAAAGCAGCATTTTGCATGAGTCACTTACCTTGATCTTAGTTTTCCATCCCCCTCTTCCTACATCCCACACCGGTGCTACATCCGGCACCAGAGATGCGCTTCAGCAGCAAATTCTAGATTCGCGGAGGGGGAGGGAGAATGTGTGTGTGGAGTTCGAATCAGGACATGCCAAGTTACCTTTAAAATGTCTCTCGTGTACTGTCTTTGCTCTCTAGCTACTGTGCTGAAAACCCGTAAAGTGTCATGAGTCCTGGAGAGTCACATTCCAGGAGTCCCAAGCAAAGAGGCAGCATGTTGCATTGACAGTAAATGTGCACACGTGCACGTGTTATGCACGTTTGCTTATACCTCAAAGCTAGCTCGTGGGCAAATACGTTTTTTTTTTAAGGAAAGCCTTACATCTGCCTGCCCAACAAGCTTTTTCCTAGCCTTGGTATTTTGCCAGGACTGGAGTTCTCTAGTCCAACAGTTCTTCCTTCTCCTTGCTTGGAGTTACATTTGCAGGTATTAGTTATATGGCCAGCTCAGAAAACCTCCACGATGGCTTTCCTACTGCTCGCATGTCAAACTGGAGCCATTCAGAGTAAGCAGCGAAAGTACCTTTTTTCCCCCTGAACAATCGTATGAAATGGTAGCATTGGTGAGAGATGGGTAGATATTCGCATATACGCACATATATACAAATGTGTGCAGCTGTATATGCATCTCGCTGCATATATAAGTTTATATATAGATAGACATTTGTACGTGTGAGTAGGTGCATACATAAACATGTTTATAAGTATACATGTATATGTATATAAACATCGAGGTACATATATACAGATTCACATATATACAGACACAGGTATCATATAGTGCCATATTCGGACACAACTGGATATACTATCGTCCATTCATATTTATCACTGCCAAAAAATGGAGATGTGTGTATACGCAGAGAGAGCGCGAGAGAGCATGTCTGTCCCTTTCCAGATGTTTATGTGTGTGTAACATATGCATAAACACAGATATTAATGTAATGTGTTTATAGTACACATATAGCTATTATGCACCTGCATACACTTATGTGCGCGCGCGCGCGCGCGCGCGCACACACACACACACACACACCCCCACACAGACTAGGAGAGAAATTACAGATACATATCTATATGTATATACAAAAGTGCGAGCGCGCACACACATATATATGTTTTTGTGTGTATACATACACATGTGTGTATAAATATGTCTGTACATGCCATGCATAAAATATATGTAATCATGTTTACGCACATGTACATCTCATACATTTACGTTGCCAAAAGAATTCATCTCCTGTTTCATCTGACTGATTCCCAGTCTGGTATGTAGACTTCAGACGGGGCCATCAAAATTTCACCAGGGGGAAGGCAAACAAAGCAGGGTACAGCTCCATACTGACCGAACTGCACCTTTGGTGGAGTCCTTATTATACACATGGTATCAACACGGCTAGCTTTTAGGTGGCTAAAATGCTGAAATGTTGATCTGGGGGAAATTGCATCTCCCTGCTAATAGAACATTTATTTCTAAGCCCTGGGATGTCAGTTCCACTCCATAACTCCTCCTCTGTGCACATACAGGGTTGCCCCCGCCTCCTCCTTATATTTTGCAGCTGTGTGGCGAAGGTAGCTCCAGATAAGTGAAAGTGGTGTTTTTATAGGCTGATAAAACATACTTATCTAGGCTTTTCTGAATCTCACAAAGATCCCCTAATTGGTCATTTGCCAGTACGGTCTCCGAAGCGCTGATTTTCCTTAGACACTATTCTCAGCCGCAAAGGAACTAAACCGCTGCCTCCTCTCCAGCCCCCCTCTCCCCCCCCTCCCCCCGGCTCCCTTGTGCCTTATGCACTGCTGTTTCTCTCAGACTGGAAGCGTGACATGCTGCAGTTTTCCCCCTTTGCTCTGGAGTGTCTTGTACTGACACTTTTGCCCTCCCATACTATTTAATGGTGCCAACCACATTAAATTATATACTCTCACAGTCTTTTAAATTCGTTTATGGCCTTTTGGGGCACTAAAATAATAATAACAAGAAGAAATAATAATAATAGTAGTAAAAAGGAGTACATGGTTTAGCTTATAAGCCAGATATTTTGAGGGATAATGTTCCAAACTAATTTCGCTGTGTTCTTTCTGCTCACCCACCGCCGGTCCATTTCTTTTCGGAAAAGAGACCAGATCGTTTTCTTTATGGCTTCTATTCCCACCATTTTACTGACTCCTGACCCTAAAACCTCTCATTAATGATATCCCATATGCAGCATGGCCATGGAAAAATAGCTTCGCTAGTAGAAACGAAGAGATTATTGAAGCTAGGGGTGCGCACGGGGGCTTGAAGAAGAGGGAAAATTCAAGCCAAAATCAGGTTACATTCCAGGCTCATAACCAATCTGAAAGTAGCAAGTCTTTTTTGAAGCGTGTTTAAATACTGTATAACTGTACTAACTCTAAACAGATAAAAGCTTTGGAGGGGTAGCAGAGTTAGTCTGTTACTGGAAAAACTTAAAAAACAACAAATAGTCCTGTATCGCCTCAGAGACTAATAAAACGTGTAGATTGTATCATAAGAAAGTGGGTTGTGCCCTCGAAAACTCATGATACCGTCTACATGTTTCCAATATTTGTTTTTTTTAATTTTGAGCGGAGAGCTAGAGCGAGAGCTATCTGATAGATTCATATGTCATCAGAAGTGTCGCCGTTGACTTCAATGGCACTATAATTAAAACTCTGGGGAACTTTCTTTTCTCGACCTCTTCTCCACAATCAAATGTTTCCTATTGTCACAGGAACCCAAACTTATCTGTGGAGTGTGTTAGTCTACACAAAAGGGCCAGCTCTAGTCACTGATCCAGATATCAGCAATGTCAGTAAACGATGGAATACAAAATTAAAACTAATCCACTACACACCGTTCCTGGCTGGTACACAGGACAGCGACGGAGGTTTTGTTCCAGATTCAAGTGCAGTCGTTCCGTTGAGTGACTTTCTTTCCTTTAACCGTATAGAAAAGAAATAGCAGTGTGTCATAGGCAAGAGCAGTCGCAGTCCTGAAGGAAGACGATATCAAAGTATTATTCCCGAAGCGGGTAGTGGTGTGTTAGGTATTTTACTTATACAGGAAACTTTTCCTCCGCTGGGCTCAATAGGGATTCTCTGACTATTGTTTTATTTTTGACCGTCTAGATTGCAGCGCATTGACTTTCTCCAGTTGTGCTGGCTTGGCATGGAACACACAGGAACACAAACAAACATGCCCCGATAGGGACATGTGCACGCAACAAGCGCATCCCGGCAACACACACATCCACCCTGACAAAGACATTTACACAAGTACGTTGCGCACACCGACACACCACGCACACCTCGCAAAACACGCCACACCATCGGAGAAGCTTTGCGCACAATTGCAAGTCCTTGGATAGACCCTAGAGCTGAGACCCTGCTCCCGTGGCGTGGTGAACCTCCTCCTCCCCGGATCCCCGGCTTTGTGCTGATGGCCCAGCCTTTCTTTCCTCCTCCATTATGTGACTAAAGAGCAATCTACGGTTGGATTCACGCGTGTTCACATTTTCTCAAACTCCGTGATCGTGCCCAACTCCGTGTGTAAACCCCCAAAGGGATCTTGGAAAGTTTTCTGCTAAAGTACTTGCCGAGACCCCTTTTATTTGTTCCCAGGGGATGGGGGATTAATGGACGGTGTGACCTACCGCTGCTGGGTGCGCATGAATCAAACAGATTCAAAGAGTCCGGTGTAAAGGTTACTTTGACCCCTACTCCCGAGTAAATGCTTCTTTGAGGCTCCCATGCAGTGGGGGCTGCTCCGGCCAAACTCGACCCATTTCCCGCTGCCCTGTGCGCTTACAGGCTGGTAATAAGCTTATTAATGAATTCTGAATTAACGGCCTGTTTGGTTTAGTGTTACACTCCTGGGTGCGTTCTTTATGGCTGGGATGGGGGGTGTTCGGGGAGCGTTCTGTGTGGTAGGACCGAGCCGGCGGGTTCGGGCTTTGTGTCTGGTGTGTTTTGTAAAGCTCCAGAATAGTGGTGTGTGGGTGTGAGCGAATAAGTATAATTCCCTTTCCCCCCAGTACAAGCAAATCTCTGCCTGAACATTATTTTACTGCAGAGGTCAGTTGTCTATATTACGTGCCCCATTCGGCTCCCACAAAAGTGAATTACAAAGCCCCCTTTGAAACATCTATGGACTCCGAGCGGCCCTGTGGCAAAGCCGTGAGGAAAACCTGACTCCACTGAAGTCAGTGGAAATCGTCCCTTGATTTCACTGGAGCCGGATTTGCTCCTCTCTCCCAGCCAGAACCCGCTCCACTTGTTGCTTCTTTATGAACTATTCTAATGTCTCCACGTGCATTTAAATTTTTAAAAAAGTATTCCTGTTTCAAATTATCCCATAAAACTCATGAGTCCTGGGAAATGAGCGAGCTGTGTGTGGTTTCTCTCTGCGTGCGCGCGTAAAATTTGCTTAATTGTACAAAGATAGAAAAAAAAACAGCTCCGCCAGTTCCACGCTCCGTTTGCCTTTACTTTGCGCACCTCCCTGGGCGAGCAAAGTTTAGACAGGAACGAGGGCAGGGAATTCGGAAAGACATCGCAGCGTAAAGCTCACACAGCAGCATGTGCCGATTGTTCTGCCTTCCTGCTCCCCCAGAAAAAGAAAGGGGGTGGGGGCAGAGAGGGTCTCTCATTCTTGCAGCCATTAATCAGGCAACACTCACTGCCCTTTGGGATCATCGATTTCAAATCGATTTTCCAGAGTAAGGGTTGCACGAGATCAAGCGCCTTTTGGAGGTGGTGTGGGGGGTAGGGGGGTGAACATTCTGGCCTGCCTGAACTCAGTGGGATTGTTCCATCGATTCCTATAGGACCAGGGTCTCCAATGCAGACCAGCCCTGAAGACCGCGCACAGGCGCAAAATTAAGCACTCGCGCAAACTCGTCCGTGTTCAGCGATGGAGGGAAACACTCCCAAGACGGGACTGAACAGGACTGAGCGAGGAAGCCAATTAGCCGAGTTAGCAAGACCTCTTTTTACTCTTTCACAGACTGGTCGGGGTTGCCCCCGGGCGGTGAAGTTTGCCCCCAGCTCGGGGCCGGGGCGGGCGAAGCGCCCAGTTAGCGGAACTAGTCTGGCTCCGGAGTGTGCTGGGGCAGAAGCGAATCGCTGAAGTAGAACATTCGCTGTCTTGTCAAAGCTCCAGATTCAACCTCGATTTAAATGTCAATTTTAATGGAAAAAGCGCGTCCCCCTCCCCCTCACTCCCAAGCCCAGGCTGACCCGGGCAATTTTTATTTCTGTAATAAGAGATTTTACTTAACTCTGCACTTGCTTTTAACCTGCCCCGGGTGACGGGAAACAAACCCAGTTTACACATGGGGGGGGGGGGGGGAGGACAACCTCCCCTCTTAATAGCAACCGGCTCTTCAGCAGTTTAAGTACCTCGGTGACGATCAAATAATAAGCGCTACAGTTGGATGGCTGTAATTTAGTGAGAAATTTTGTGCGACTCTAATTTAGTGCAGCTGCAAGAGAGGGGACCCGATCCTGACCTTCCTTGGAAACCATTGGCAATCCTGCCATTTGCTTCAGCGGCATGTATCCTGTCCTGTAAAATCTGTGGCAAAGCTCCTGCTGATTTAAATAGGAACAGATATAGACCGATTCCTGATCCCGTATCGCCTGGGGCCGGAATGGGGCTGATCTCGTTTAAAACCAATGGTCAGATGTGTGGGGATTGACTCAGTCTGCCTATCAATGACCCCATGGGAGGGCCCCGAAATAAGGAGGGGGACATGATTCTTCTTGAAAGATCTGTGTCCTATCAAAATAATTCGTGCTCTTCCCCCTTTAGCCCGCAATACTTTCTGTTATTTCTGCAAACGTCTGCTCCCGGTCCCGCTTCCTTTGAGAAGTTCGGATTTTATTTGTTTGGGATTTTTTAAGGGGAGGATCATTTGCTTTATTTTTTGCCATTAGCTTCAGTGAGCGCCCAGGATAGTATAGTGCTGCTGATATTAGCAATACGGAAGAATGCCTTCAAATCGTTTGTTCCCTTCCCTCTTGTTCTCAAAGACACAAATAAGTAGCAAAGTAGAAATATAATTGGAGAGGTCCTGGGTAGATGGTCATATCCCACCCATCATAGTTCCGCTTTGCTCCCCACCAGTGAGTTATACAGTCAGTTAATAATAGGGGACCTGCAGGTCTAATAAAAGGTGTTATCTCACCCACCTTGTCTCTCAAGGAATTTTGGTAATTCAATCTCACTGTGCAGTTCTCCTGGGTAGGATATTGGCGGGTGAGACTGGGGGCTTCAAGTGAACCTACAGGAGTTCAGTGCTCAGCTCAATTTCATTGGGATTTGGGCACCTAACTCCCTTAGTTCTTTTGGAAATTCTCTTCCATATCCTATTGTGAAAATAGTGGCATGGTCTCTGTGCAGTCCCTAGTGCATGACTGTCTTCACTGCACCATCTGCCTTCTGAACTGGGAGCAATTTTCAAGCTTGCTGGGAATTTCAGCACAAAGGCCAATAGAAACTGCTTTACCTCTTCAGCTCTTGATAAGGGATGAGGTAGAACCCACCCAGAGGACAATGGTGGGTTTTGTAGTTAAGGCAATCAACTAAAACACAGGTGATATAGATTCATCCTGGCTCTATCACTGAATCCCTTTCTGAGTCTGGTAAAGTCACAGAATTTCACTGTATCTCCATTTTCTATCTGTGAAATGGGAATAATAGTACTTCTTTTGTCTGTCTTGTGTACTTAGAGTGTAAACTCTTTGGGAAAGGAACTGTCTCTTTAACTTAGAAGTCACTAGTTGCAGCAGTTCTTCACATAAAGGGAAATTACAGTATCTATCTATCTATCATAAACTATTAATATTTTATCCCAGTCTAACTTCATTTGATTGTTCATTTATGCTCTCTCTGGCCACATGCCACATGCTTGATGGGCCCCACAGAATACAGCTGACAGCACAAAGAGTCATATTATGATCTAGCTTTGACATCAAGCACCCATTTTACTTTGTTAATTCTTATTGATGGAGACCATACTGTCCTGTTCTGGCCACCCATGTGCTTACATTGCAGTCCAGCAAAATATCAATGAATTTGTGTGAAAAATCAAATAAAAGGGAATATGGAAGGAAAAGAAGAAAACGGGGTAAAGACTGCAGGAAACACAAGTAAAAATTTGTCCTAAGAGCTAGTCACTTATTTTCTTTAAGCAGGATATTCATAGTG
This sequence comes from Pelochelys cantorii, assembly GCA_032595735.1. Classification (NCBI taxonomy): domain Eukaryota; kingdom Metazoa; phylum Chordata; order Testudines; family Trionychidae; genus Pelochelys; species Pelochelys cantorii. Next base: position 10,237,676 of record CM064342.1, on the reverse strand, counting down.
CTTGGGATTTGTGCAAGCCCTCTGCACAGGGGCTACTTTCACCTGAAATATAGGGGTTAAGAAATCTAAATAGCTAATGCAAATTTATTATGAAGCATCAGCTGTAAATACAAGCAGTGGGGTAAGCTACTTAGGCAGGCTCTTTCCCCTAAACCTTCAAAAGTCCCATGTTCCAATATGGAGAGCCAGTTCACCAAAAGCATTAGAGGCCTAATTCCCAGTAGAATTACTGGAAGTCCAGAGTCTAAATAGCTGTGAGGGTCTGATCTTTAGAGCCATTTTAAAAAGGTATTGAGACATCTAAAAATGCAGGTAGTTGCTTAATGCTTAGAGATATTTTCCAGAGTCTAAGGTGTATATCTGGAGCATCCCATGTGAACTCAATGGAGGATCTCTGGATTTACAATGGTGGAAGTGAGATCAGAATTTGGCCTACAAAATTTAATAGGGAATAATTTATTTTCTATAGCTTTTTGTTTGAACACCATATAGAATTCTAGAGAAAGGCTCTAAGTTAAATTCTCTATATTTCCTCCCATAAAGACAGATCTCCTCATTTTGTACCTCAATGCAATCATGAGGTACTTCTTATGAATTTGGAGGCACAGTCTGTAGAGGACTCCACATAAGGTATTCCTCCAAGAGCCAGACTGAACTTTGCATATTCAAATACACTATGGAAATGCACCTACAACTCTTTGGTTCCATGTCTCTCATTTCAGCCACCCAGCTCTTACTGACCTGGTCAGATCAGTGTTCATGGTGACTTTTAATTTTGCCTTGATTTCATGTCTCAATTTCCTGTGAAGCTGCAGGACAAGGATCATGTGTGTGTGTACTGAGAACCGCTGGTCTTAGACTCTGCTTTACAGTACTCATCAAGCATCTCAGGGGGTGAAAGACTTGCAAGTCTACTTCCCCCCAATTGCTGGTATAGTGGGAATGGTGGAATGGCTTTGTTTTAAAGTGGGCTTTTTAGAAATGTTGGGTGATTGGTGTAAGATGAGCCTTATTATATGTTGTTACATCAGCCTGGGATAGTAAGTTACACTTTGCACCAGTATGAACCTTCTTTCTTTCTTTCTTTCTTTCTTGTTATTTTTATTGGTAAAATATAACCAATAGTTTTTATATAATGTTGATTTTTTCATAGGCTAATATTTTACAATGTGGCTTACAATGGAACACATAGTACAGTACTGGGATATAGCTTAAGGGTTCCCCCTGTTGATAATACAATGATGATTTCCATGTCTGGATATCTTGCATCACTAGTAATTGCACTGTAAATGCTTTAGATGTTATGGTAACGGTCCCTAGATTGATAAATATGCCTTGTGATTAGCTAGCTAACTAACAAGAGAGTATCATAGCAATATAATTGCCACTTCTTTGCCAAATTTGAGGATTGTTTCACTTGCTGTCACTTCTGCTCTAGAAAAAGACTGATTTGTTTAATTTGTGCACTTCGGAAAGGTCTCCTTGGTGCTCTGTATTTTGTATTCACATACCTGCCATCCTATCAAATGTAAAGATGTTGATGATGCCACTATAAATGGAAAAATAGAGATAATTCCCCAAACCAGTCAATGGGAATATAAAGATGGATCCAAATTATATTGCCTTAGAGACAAAGTAGGTGAGTTATTACAATTATAAGACAGCTTTGGTTCTCCTTTACAACTCTTCTATCTTTCTCTATCTCTATCTCCTCCCCTTGCCATGAACCCTTATATTCCTCCCACTCTTGAATCCTGGATCTTCTTCCCAACTGAGGGAGCCAAAACCATGCCTTGCAGATTCTCCAGCCTTCAAAGGTTAGCTGTATGCTACACTGCCACTTGTTACTCTGTCTTAAATTATCTGTGCCTGCCCCCTGACTACTGTCCTTGGAGCCTACAGATTTGGGAATCCTGTCTTAATTCACCCTGAAGAAATACAGTACTGCATTATAAAGTGCATCCATTTATATTGTCTTTCTACATGAAACAGAGATCTAATCACGAGTAACTGGAAGGAAAACCAGAACCCTGATAGGAAGAAAAAGGAAATGGATCTCTTTGTGGGAAATTAATTGTTAAGATGGACAAAGCAGTTATTGGCCTGAAGTGACATGCAGTGTATGTACACACTCACCCTGCCCCTCCCTCAGTTGTCTGGCTGGTGCATGAACTAGCAGGTCTTGGCTTTATCATGAAGAAAACAGATTACTCTGCCTTAGATGCCTGCTTCAACCAGGACAGAAGCATTATTTGAAAAAGAAAACAATGTAGAGACAACTGCTTCCACTGAATGGAGAAAAGAAATTGTTGTAACAACAGAGACTTTAAGAGACTTTCAACCTATAAACATTTACAGTTGTGACAAAAGTGGCCTCTGTTGGCAGATCATCAAAATGCAACTTAGGATACATCTACACTGTGGCGCTATTTCGGGACACTTGTGGTATCCCGAAAAAGCTATTCCATGTCTTGACAGCAGACCCATTATTTTGAAATGTCTTTTGAAATAATGGGTGAGCTATTCCGACATCCCTGTAAATCTCATTCCACAACAATTAAGGGACATTTCGGAATAGTGGTTTATTTCAAAATTTGGTGCTGTGTTGACAGCGCTAAATTATCAAATAAGATATTTCCAAATACACTAAAAATAGCTATGCAATGTGCATAGCTCAAATTGCATAGCTTATTTCAAGCTAAGGATGCAGTGTAGATGCACCCTGCATCTTTTGAAGGTGTGCCAGCTGCAACAGGAAAGGCGATGAAAGAACATGTGACTTCCTGGGCCATGACTTGGATGGGCAAGCTTGTCAAAAAAGTGAACAAGAAGTCAGCAAATCCTAAAAGCATTTATAGCATAAGAAGTCTTCTTATGGAGTATAAAAGCAACTATAAAGCCTGCATGACTGTCTTGGAATTATCCATTTGTCTTTGCAAGTGGAACCTGAGATGAGTGAAGACCAATCTCCCAGGTATTATGCAGTTGCACTTGGAATAATGCAGGTGTCAGCACCAATATGCACAACCAGACTTTTACAACCTCTGCTGGAAGGCATTGCCATATTACTTGAGAAATATTATCTGCACTCAGATCTTGTCTACACTACGAGATAAGATTGAATTAAGATTTCTAAGCACTGATTTTATAAAGTCGGAGGAGCACGTCCCAACTGTGTGCAAGGGTTCAGTGTAGAATGTCCCCAGCAAGATGGCTACTGTTGACTTTGACAGTGATGAACTGTGGATAACTATCCCACTGTTCTTTCCACCTCTTTGCATTCTGAGTTAGGCTACCAGTGCCCAATGGGACCAAACAGTACAGCGGGTGGGTCTGGGTGCATGTTGCCAGTGCACTCATCTTCATGCCCCACTTCTTGAAAGCAACAATCTTTTTGCACCCTTTCCCCTGATTGTTCATGAAGACACCAAGCAGGGCAAATATGGACCCCATTCAGCAGCAAAGTACTATGGCAATCATAGCAAATATCTCACGCCTGATACTCCAGTATGTCCAGATCCTATCCAGGGCCCACCAGAGTGAGGAAGCATATGAAGAGGCTATGAACAGAAGAGTGAAGCACTTGAGCTGAGTAATTGGCAGATGCTGGTGGCACTTGATCCTCTTGATGCCAGTGGAACTCTGGTTCTGGCACCATGAGACAAGCACAGATGGGTCGGACTGCATAGTTATGCAGGTATGGAACGATCAGCAATGGTTGCAAAGCTTTTGCATGTGTAAGGCCACTTTCATGGAAGTTTGCACATTGCTTTCTCCCACCCTGAAGTGTAGCAATACTGGAATAAGATCTGCTCTGACAGCTGAGAAGTGTGTGGCAATAGCTTTGTGGAAGCTTGCAATGCTGGACAGCTACTAGTCATCTGGGAATCAATTCAGAGTAGGGAAATTTTCACATTGAAAGCTCTTATGACCCAAGTAGCCAAGGCAATCAGTACACTTCTGTTACAAAGGATGATGACTCTGGGAAACATGCAGGACATATTGAAGGACTTTGTGGCAATTCCTTAACTGTGCTGGGGAGATAGATGGACCATCCTATCATACTACTATTTTGGCGCCCCACCACCTTGACAAAGAATACATAAACTGCAAGGGGTACTTCTTGATGGTGTTGCAGGTATTGATGGATCACAAGGACCATTTATTTCACTGACCTAAACATGGGATGGTTGTGAAAGGCGCATGATGCATGGATCTTTAGGAACTCCAGTCTCTTCAGGAAGCTGCAAGGTGAAACTTTCTTCCCAGACTGGAAAATTAACATTGGAGACATTGACATGCCAATAATGATTCTTGGAGATCCAGCCTATCCTTGGTCCCATGGCTCCTGAAGTTGTACACAGGTTGCCTGGACCACTGTAAGGAGCAGTTCAACTACAGGTGGAGCAAATGCAGAATGGTGGTAGATGTTTAAAGGGAAGGTTTCACAATTTATTGAGTAGGTTAGACCTCAGCGAAAGCAACAGTCCCACTGTGGTGGCAGCCTGTTGTGTGCTCCTTATCTGTGAAAATAAGGGGGGAAATTTTATGCCAGGATGGGGGAGGAGGGTCAAGACAATATGGAGAGCACATTGAGGGGTACTGCAAATCAGAGAGGCTTTGAAAAACAGCTCTGTGAATAGCCAGGCCACGATATGACACTTATGCACATTGCTTTTAATGAGGTTCCCCTTGCATTATGTGTGCTCACCTGTAAACCTTGTGATACCCTCCCCCATGCAACACAAGTGATACTGTTGTTAATAAATCAAGTGTTTTTATTTAGGGAATACAAAGAATCAAAGACAGAAAAGGAGTTCAGAGTGGAAGCTTTGTGGGGGGGGGGAAAGTGGGGCGAGAGTAGAAGGGAAAGTGGCATATCACAATCCCCCTGTTTAGCAATCACACAGGTGTGAGAATGGCAGCCTTTTGTTCTGGGACATATCCCTGGGGTTTGAGTGTGAGGATGCCTATGATTCTCCCCCCCTCCTCCAACATTTTAGGGTGCCTGGGAGAGGAAGCATTGGAACGTGGTGAGGAGGGAATGTGGGTCAGCATGGGCCTGAGGGGGTTTCAATGCATCTGAGTCTCCTGTGAGCCCACCAGGTGGGTCATCAACTTTGCCATGTTGCTCAAGACATTCTCCAATGTCTTCACTTCACATTCCCTGTTTTCATGCTCTGCTTGCATCTACTGCAGCAGCATTCTCCTCTACTCATTTAATTGTGCCCTCTCCAAATAGGTGGATTGCATTTTCTCATGGAACATTTCATCCTGGTTATGTTTTTGCCTTCGTATTTGTGCTATCCAAACAGCTGGAGGAGCCAAGGGAGTGGGCAGCAGGCTTGCCATTGCACCCACCTTCAACAACAACAACAACAAAAAGTGAAGAGAAGTGTGACAGGGTGCTGGCCCTGCAATGGCCCTTTAAGGGCAAAAACCCAAAAGTGAGGGCTGAGATTGAAGCCCCAGCTGAGGTAGTTGTCACTACTGAGGGCCCAGCTGGGGGCTATACAAAGAGGGGCTCCTGGAGGAAGAGGAGGACTTACTGCTGCTCTGAACAGAGAGCAGATGGGACCTGGCTGGGAAAGGAAGGCAGGGCTGGGAAGCTCTGGACAAGTAAGCTCTCAGGCTGCAGGGCCTGATGCAAGGCCTAAGGCTACTAGGGCTGCAGGGAGACAGCCAGGGTAGGCAAAGGCAACAGGTCCACACCCCCTTGCCAGTGTAGAGTGGCCATTACAGACTGCAGTTTGCCCCTGAGGCAGTGACTACATGGAGGCTAGCAGTGGGTCACTGAGGCAAGATGGGTACCGGGGAACTGGGTGTTCCCTGGGAGGAGTACTGGGTGCCCCTGGGGAGGGGAGGACCCTGAAGTGCAAAGTTGGATAAACACCTACCTCTGGAAGGGGGCTCAGAGACACTGGAGTGGGCCCTGCTGGAGGGCAGTGTCCTGAAGAGGATGCCATGGTCCTAGAATGACAGTGGTCTGGACTAGAGAGGGAAGTGAGAACACAGGGAGACACCAGCTAGAGGGAGGTGCCCAGTGAGTTGACAAGCTAATTCCCAGGGCTACCAGTTGGAGGCGCCACAGTGGTGAATCGGCCCCTTGACAGGCAAACTTTACAGGAGATAAATGGTGGAATTAGATCCTAATCTCTTAGCATAAAGTAAGGCTGTCCAAGACAACAGGCATGTGTTACAAACAAGGCCAAAGTTATGCGGTTAAGCACCCACTATGCAGTAAGTACATCACAGAGATCTTAAGGGAGCAGCTGGACTTGGTTTGGTGGCAGGCATGATAGGGGACAGGTTGGAGCTCACTCTTTTGCTTCTTCTTTGAAAGCATGTGCAACACAGTGCCTGCAGCTAGCAGTTCCTGCAGCTAGGCAGGCCTCTGCATTTGCAAAGGGGGGCCATGGTGGTGAGACAGGGGCTCACATGGTAACCATGTGTTCAACACCTCCCCCCCATTTGCCAGGAAAATGAAAATTTCCCTTCCCATAGGAGCCTGAGGGCAGGAGGAGGTCTGGGTGCAGAGGAAAAGCAGGGGCTCATGTGGACACCAAGGAGCCTGTGGGTGGACAGGGGAGGGGATCCAGGTATGGCAGCAGTGCAGGGGCTCAAACCATGCTTTGTTGGGGATGAGAGAATGGAAGTGCACTGCTCTGGTATCAGTTACAGAGCTTCCCCTGCTTCATCCAGGTTGCCACGGGAGCGGATGCTGAGTGAATGTGGCCAGAAACCTGGACCTTAGGCTGCAATGTGTTGCACTGCTGCAACACCAGACCACTTACTGAGGACTTGGCATAGAAAGGGGTCCTCCTGTGGAGGCTGGAACGAGGCTGGCCTCCCTGGAGACCTGGTGAGAAGAATAAAAGAACCTCTGGGCTTTATGGAGCTGTGCAGGGAGGATTCCCGCTCTGTCTCCAGACATGTGAACAGCCTGTCCCGAGGAGCCCTGCTGTAGGCAGAGTGGCTGCCATAGGTCACACCCAATTGCCTTCCCCACATGTCGCATGATTAAAAATGTGAACTCACCAGACGTGTCCTCCCTGCCATCAGGGCCCTGCTGCGATACATCCTGGGAGAAGGGGATTGACTCTAAAGTTATAAAAGGGTCCTGGCTGTCCCTGAGATCAGATGCTCCATTCACCTGCAGACCATTCTCCTCCTCGTTCTCCTCCACACTGTCCTCCGCACTGCTGCCTGAGGAGTGTCTTCGCAGGAATACATGGACTGGGTAGAGAAACTGGTCGGGTCCCCCCTGGAATCCCATGCAGCTGCTTACAGAAGTGGCATGTTTGCTGTGCTGACTCTGACCATCTGTTTTGCCTCCTATTCTTCTGTTATTCCCGCCTCAGCTTTATTTTCACGCAGCACTGCTGGGCATCTTTTCTCCACTATGCCCTATGGAATCTTGGCCTAGATCTCAGCGCTTCTTTTGCTGCTTCATTGTTCTGCCTGAACTGCTTCCCGTCCCCACACAGCAATCAGGTCCAGGACCTCCTGCACCTGCACTCCATGCTGGAGCTCGTATTTGACACTGGCCATTCATGGTCAGGTGTGCTGCCTGCTCTGAGGTCAGCTCGCCACACTGGCCACACAGGAAATGAAATTCAAATGTTCCTGGGGCTTTTCTTGTGCACAGGGAGAGTAGCAGAGTTGAAAGTCCTGGCCAGAGCAGTCACTGTGTGGCACTGTGGGACATCTGCCAGAGGCCAAGAACATCAACTTTTACAACGCTGCATCTGCACTACCCTAAAGTTGACCATGCAAGGTCAGATTTATCATTACTCCTCGTGAAAAGCAGGACTACTAAAATAAAAATAAAGGCCCTTGAAGTTGGAAGAACAGACTTGGTGGTGTGGACTCATTGTTTAGAAAATTAACCTAATGCAGCTGAGTTTGGCCCAAACTCCTGGTATAGCAAACTATAATATAGAATAAAACTATAGTAAAGAAAAAAATTGAAACTACAGTTATAATGTGTATATATATTATATAATAATAGGTATATATAGTAAAAATGAAACTATAGTAAAGAATAAAATTGTCAGACACATAGATGAACATAATTTGTTGGGGGAAAGTCAACATGGTTTCTGTAAAGGCAAATCATGCCTTACTAATCTACTAGAGTTCTTGAAGGGGGTCAACAAACATGTGGACAAGAGGGATCCAGTGGATGTAGTATACTTAGATTTCCAGAAAGCCTTTGACAAGGTCCCTCACCAAAGGCTCTTAAGTAAAGTAAGTGGCCATGGGATAAGAGGAAAGGTCCTTTTGTGGATTGATTAAAAACTGGTTAAAAGACAGGAAACAAATGGTAGTTTTCAGAATGGAGAGAGGTAACTAGTGGGGTTCCCCAAGGGTCTGTCCTGGGATCAATCCTATTCAACTTATTTATAAATGATCTAGAGAAAGGGGTAAACGCTGAACAGGCCTATTTTTATTCCAAAAGCAGCCCTTTTCTGCTCCTATCTCCATTTAGAAGGAGATGGAAATTGTAAATCAAGAACCAGTGCTGATCTTTCACAAACTCACCATTCCATATGCCTTTTCAATAGCAAACTATTCATTAAAATCAAAGCACTCATCAAGCTTTGCATTCTTTTAAATAAGAGGTTATTAAGCTTTTCTATAATACAACACAGAGATTGTCTCAGGGATAATCTCTCTTGCCCAATCCCCATTGTCTATGCTCCATCTCCCCTTCCATTCCCCATCCCCTACTTCCTTTCCCATTCATGATCATATGGACATCATCCCCCCTTCCATTCCTGGTTTTCTGAATCATCCCTTTCCATTTGTGAGCACATATCACTCCTGTGGCTACTACTGGAATTGCTTACATGGAAAACTAACAATAGAAAATGGCTTAATTTTAATGTGTGTTTTAATATAATGGAGTAGCAAGAAACAGGGTGTACGAGGAGACACCACCATGTGACAAGCACCTTTCTGAAAAGCAATAGTGAGTGATTCTTGAACCACAGTTGAGGTATGTCTATACTTGCACCCTCTTCGAGAGAGGGATGCAAATGCAGCTGAGCACAACTGCAAAAGAAGCATGGATTTGAATTTCCCGTGCTTCATTTGCATATTCGCGTTATGGCACTATTTCAAAATAGCGCTATTTTGAAATAACAAACGCTGTGTAGACGTGGTTATTTCGAAAGAAAACCCTTCTTCTGAAATAACTGGTAAACCTCATCATAGGAGGAATAAGGGTTATTTCAAAAGAAGGGTTTTCTTTCGAAATAACCGCATCTACACAGCTTTTGTTATTTTGAAATAGCGCCATAACACAAATATGCAAATGAAGTGCTGGAAACTCAAATCTGCACTTCATTTGCAATTTCGGTCATCTGCATTTGCATCCCTCTCTCAAAAGAGGGTGCAAGTATAGACATACCCTTGGAGAATCAGTGATGTAGAGCAACCAAAGAATACAATTCACAGAATTTAAATTGTTTCACTGAGAGGAGCTCAGATGTCTGCCATTTTGAGGCACAAATTACACAGTGGGCATGTCCTCTAGGTATCAGACTTTCAAAGAAGGATCATGTGAGTGCTTAAAATGTTTCAGTTATGCTCATTTTGACAGCATATTATCGTTTGCTTCAAATTTTTCCAGAAATCTCCAGAAAACTAGTAACAGCTATTTTTACTGTAACAGTTTACATGTTCAGCCACTAGGGAACCAATAGGGATCTGTGATAACTCTCATTATTCAATTCTGCAGAGCCAGTGCAACATCTTGCTCCTTGAGAGAAGGCGTGGATAGATAAAGCTCCTAGAAGGACTAGTATGCCATGACCGTATAATGATGGTTCTCAAACTGTGTTCTTTGGACCACTGGTGGTTCATGAAGGACTTGCTGATCAACTAGTCACCTAGCTGGCTTTCTTCATTGATTTCTCTTGCTAAATTGCATGATATAGGGAGCTAAGAATGCATTGAATACTTTCCTAATGTGTTTCCATGCAAGCCATTGCTGTAGCTGCTAGAGGGATGTTACTAGAGGCCTGTGATGTGAATGGATGTGAAGGTGCCATTAAAATAATCTCTCTGTGGAATCAGTGGCCCATAGTTTGGAAACCTTGCATAATAATACCTAGCTCTGACACAGTGCTTTTCATTAGTTCATCTCCAAGAACTTTACAAAGGAAGTACGTATCATGGTTTCCATGTTACAAATGAAGGCACGGAGATGCACAAAGTAACTTGCCTGTCTTCATTGATTGGTAGACAAGGAAATCGAGGCCACAAATTTGTATTGTGCCGGTAGCTAAGATCCCCAGTCATGGACCAAGATTCCACCCCATTAGGTGTTGTATAAAAAGATGCTCCCTGACCCCAAAAGCATAGTCCTTAGAGTTTTACTGAAGTAAGTATTGTAGCATTTTTAATGTACTATCCTTGGACCAGATTCTTCCACCCTTACTCATCCTACTGCTGAGTAGCCCCATTGATTTCAATGGGAGCTAGTCAGGGGGTAAGGTACCTACTGCTCATTCTGAGTCATAGTCAGGATCTGGCCTTTCACCTCCTATATATTTAAGAGAGTTTGTGCATCTGTCTGTGTGTCTGTCCTTCTGTGAGTCTGTTTGCTCAAGAACTCCCCCTAAATGGTATGAGCTAAGACCACCAAACTGGTGTGCAGCTTCCTTTTATCATGCCTTAAAGCAAGATCAGGGTTTGGTTGTGTCAGGACAATCGGATGTGTGTGAAATGTGATTGTTTCTCATCAAACAGAAAGGGAGGGATCTGGTAGTAGGGACAATTATACTCCAGACTGACCACAGGGGGGGCAGCAACCAAGCATGCCCTGATAGTCCCAGAGCATCAGGCAACCAGGCAGTATGGCCCCAACTGCCCCAAACTAGCCTAGAGCAGTAGTCACTGGCCAGACAGTTCAGCTCCAGCTCCCCTGAACTTGCCTAAGGGAGCAATGCTGGCAGCTGGGCAGCAGCACCTGGCCACCCCACCTCCTGCCCTGAGTCCTCCCAACACACACCTCCCCAAACTTCTGCCCTGACTCCTGACTTCCCAAGCTCCCAGCCTCTGCTCTGAAGGACTCTGAGTAAACCTTCTAGTTCCTAATAATAAGAATCTGTGTTGCATAGATATTTACTTTCGGCCACACAAAAGCAAGGGTAATTAGCATAAATAATCTGGCTAGAGAGTTTCTTGATGCTACTTTAGTTCTTTCCACTCTACTTTCAGAGGGTTGTATCCAAGTTAGTAACATGAGGGTGGCAATTGCCAGATCAGATGTTAGATAAGGGCACCCGGCTGGGTTGAAGTCAGACCATGTTCTCTTGGCAGATGGTCGGAGAGTTTCAGTGGCTGAAGTCTTGGTTACAGTCAGACCCGTAGCTGTGGGTCTCCTGAGATTTATAGTGAGGCTACACTAAAGGCAACCAAAGTCTTTCCCTGGACTTTGCCTGGCTCAGGCTCCAAGGACGGAATTTCCCATCGGTTGGAGCCCAAAACCTATTGATATTCAACTAGATTCAGTCACGTTAGAAATGTCCACCCTGTCATGGATTCTTATGCACGGGGCCGCCCAGCCAGGATGGAGTAGTTACAATTGCCTTTGTACTGTGCTCGGCAGTAGCAAAGTCCGTCACTGGTGGCAGCCGTGTCCTATCAAAGGGCAGATTTGGGAGGACGAGGGAGCTCATGGGGGACGAGGTCCGGGGTAGTTCTGTACGAAGATCACACTGCATTGTTTGCTATAGAAAGAGTAACCAGTTCAAGCTGGGAAGAAGACGGGCGATTGAAAAACCTGCAGCAATGAGAGATTTGGCACGGCCGCGGCTATTTTGCAGTAAAGTCAATCAATGTGGGGCCATTTGGAATATCGAAACCTTCTGTTGGGAGCACATCAGAAAGAAGACAGGATTCCCCTGCTCCCCGGGGGGAGGGAGGAGAAACAACTAGCCCAGAACAAACATTCAGGACAGAGGTTCCGTCTGGGATCTTTTCGCATTTCTTATGGCCTCTATTTTCCTTTGTGCAGTCAATGGGCTTGGCTGGATTGAAAGAACAATACGAAAGATATAGGGAAGAAGGCGTCTTCTAAAGCACACTGTGCTGGGTTTCCATGAACATTTGCTTCTTGGAGAATGATTTTTGTCTCATTAATTTTCCACCCCTGAAAATATACTGAGGATTCCCTTTCCTATCTGTATGTCCCTTAACATTGCTGGGAAAAATTACGCTCTCGCTCTCTCGCTCTCTCTCTCACACACACACGTGCTTTTTGTGGCTAAAAATCGCGCTGCTTTCAATAATTTTCTGTTGCGGGTAGAAAATTCCTTCGCCATCAATAACTCTTTACTTTTCATCAGAGGACTATAAAAGCGTTTGTGATGAATACTGGCGAAAGCCAAACGATAAAGTGAGAATTAGCCAAAATGAATCAGTGCCCCAGGATCCATCGCTATGCCAGTTTGGGGGGGAAAGGGGGAGAGAAGACGTTCTTTCATTTGCTCCCCGTCAAACTCGGGGTGACTCTGAGGAAGGGGAGGGAGTTAGGTGTTAGATACTATACACTCTGACAAGGCTTTTTTTTAAAAAAAAAAAATCACAAACGGTATCTTTAATGCTGGGTAGAATGACAAACTAGCCCGCCTCGCCTTCGATTCCTTTGTAGCCACAATGCCCCACGGTAAAGGACTTGGCTGTTTTATGATCATTATGTGTGTAATAGGAAAGAACTCTGATTGAAGCTGCCTTTTCCGTGGGTTTATTAGCCTCAAGCAGCCTTAACTTCCCTCGGCAGGTAGAATATCTCCTGCAATGCACGGAGTATCCTTATTAAAGGGCAATATGTGTCTCCCACCCGAAGATTTAGTTTCCTCCCTGCCTGAGAGGACACCCCCTAACGATTCCACTGCTTTTGTGCTCTGCTGTTTGTCAGGAGGGCTGACTTAAAGCTACCCTACATCTGCTTAGGCTATAGGGCTGCGCTGCCTACATTTTAATAACCCTATAATTTACACATTTCCATTATGCCCTGTAATTTCACTACGTTGAGAGCCGGGATGCAGAGAAATCCCAGAGCACGAGAGCTTGCAGAGAATTAGAATAAATAATGGGCTTAAAACTGCAGCCGTAAAATAATTGAATGGAGAGGAGCCAACAATGACTGAAAAATAAACACGTCTCCTCATTCCCCGTAGCTAGCAGCGAAGCTTTATTTACAATCGCGTTCTGAGAAGCTATTGGGAAAATTAAAATAGCAAAGATCTAGTGGGACTCTGGAAAGAAACTGGCATGAGATGTACGGACGCCTTTTTCTAACGCAACTGTTAGTTATAAACAAGGTTTAAATGTATACGTTTAATAAAGTCCTCACGTTTTAAGCGCCATAGCTACTCAGAGAAAACTGACACATACGTCCCGTGTTACTGGAACAATTGTGTGTTTTTGTTCTCAAAGTACAAAAGACAGTAGACACCCCACCCAAAAATACCGACAACCAACCAACCACACTCAAAATCTCTCTCTCGCTCTCTCTCTCTCTCTAGCTAACTAACTAACCACACGGCAACCATACATTAAGGACTTTATTTCTGCAGTAAGATCAAAGGCACACGCACATACACAGTTATATATGGACACTTTCAAATTACTGTGTTTGTGATCAAGTGACTTGCCGCTAGTAAAACTTTAGCGTTGGCACGTGTAATATAGATGTATATGACACGTTTGAAAGAGTACAGACAATAATAACGCCAGCTCACTTGGTTAAAGACAATACTTTTGAGTGTGTTTGACTGCATATATATATCAGTGTGTACGTGTTGGTGTCTGCACGTAACAATGCTTGAGACACAACCGCACACAAGATGAACTCTGGAACTTGTAACTCACCAACGACTTTTTGTCCCAAATGAAAGAGATGGGCAAAGTCGAAATTCTTAATACTGAATTTATTTTCTTTGGTCGGTTCGCGCCGCAAGTATATTTAAACCTACATTAAAGAGAGGGGCTTGGTCCTGCCGGGGGCGTAGGGGATGGGATTTGATGACTTTCGAGGTCCCCTCCAGCCCTATGATTCTATGAAAACAACCTTCAGAAAGGAGGGCAAAGGTTCTTAATGGGGATGCAAATAGACTGCAAAATAGTTTATTGACGAGGGTCTCTATCCTCCGATCCTGTAGGAGATCGTCCCGATTAAATCAAACGCTGCACTACTGCGCCCTTCAACTGGCGCAGTTTATAAATCAATGTATTCTATTAACCCACAACATGGCTCATGGGAATATTAATTTTCACCTTGATATACGTGCTCCGCCATGCATAGGGACGCACACACACTTTATAACACGTACAAAGGCACATTTACCCCCATAAAGATATATCCTAAATCAATTAATGTCACCCATAGCCTTCGGGATGGAAAATTTGTGCTATGATCCAGACTGGATGAACTGAAAAATAATATTATTGTTACCGTGGGCTTGGAAGCCCTCCTCTACCAAATGTCTAGCCAAGCGGACATTTTACTTAGTCGCTCCCGTTGTGTAGCAGGAAGGGTAAAAAAATGTAAACAGCCAAACTGAAAGACACAAGCGTCCCGCAGAAGAGAAAATGTCGTGGAATTATGAGTTTGTCTGTCACAAGCATTTTATTGCATGGGGTGGAAAAGAGAGGCTTTTATGCGGGAGACAGGAGAGCTCGACCCTATAACCCCACGAGGCGGCTGTAATGTTCTTTCTGTTTCTATGAGCCACACAGACTTGGGCTCATGTATTTTCTGTGATAAGACTAAAGTTCTCCTAACTTCCAGACCAGCCCTGGCACAGAATGTTCTTCAAGGCAGGCACTTGAACATCAAATTCTAGTATGACTTCTTAGGGCTACGTAAACCTAATTCAATTTCCCGGGCCGGAACAGCGGTGTAAATCCGGAATATGCTGTATTTGCACCTGTATAGTAGAACAAGATGTGACCCAGCGTTCAATTTCATTCAATAGAATAATGGCTGCAGGAGGGGCTAGTTTAACAGGTGGTTGCAACTTTTACAACATTGCGCTTAGTTGAAAGCACATTAAACATAGGATGGGTGGGGGACGTTGTAAATTATGCATGTGATATATTTCGTTATTATTTGGGTTGCTGTAGGGTAGAGCCAAAAATGCAGCACAGGGCCCCTTTACGCCAGGCACTGTACCATCCCCAGTCTTGCTCCCAAACAGGGCGATGCGAGTGTGAAAAGAACGTGAGAATGCTCGCCTGCCCAGAGCGGAAGTAGTGTAGGTATAAGCACTGCTGTGAACACTGGTGAGGCTTCACAGACCTGGGTCTACGTTTGACTCAGTAGTGTGTGTGTACCTGCTTTCTACACAAATCCGGCGTGTGATCCTCGCTGCGCGTTTTGTCAAGCAACCCCGTGAGCGGGGCTCCATGAAATCAAGGGTCCGTTGCAGGTCTACACGGGACACCAGAGTCTAGACAGGGCGAGACAGAACCAGGCAGGGTTCCCCTCCATTTCCCGAATCTTCTCACGCGCGTGTTTTGGGGTCCTGTCCACAACGTACAAGGTGTCTCCCTCCTGCCCTCGTTAGCGGCAGCGAGACTGGTAGGTCGCTATTATAGACGCAGCTCTTTCGGAAATAGCTGGGGACTGAACGCACCCATATGCCGACAGGACTTTTGCTCGGGAAAGTATTTGCTGGGCGAAGGAGAGGAGAGGGATTGAGAAATAGCTGCGCTCGGAGATTGTATACGCCGGAGGCTGCTGGTGCTGGTGGAACTCCCTTCCTACACGAGAACTACAGGAAAGAAATCCCCCAAATGTCTGCACATAGAAGCCAGCTCTGGCAGCGTGTTTACGATGTAAGATCCCGATAAAACTCACCATAAAGTTATGTCAAATGAAAAGGGCTCTCCCTGCGCCCTCCCCAAATATACCTTCCCTTTGGGCACGGCTGTAGCTGGGCTCTGTGAGAACTGGATGCACAGGGAGAAAGCAGAGGCCGGGGTGTATATACATATATACTCATCAGGGGAATTGTAAAGGCGCATTCTCTCCATTCTGCCAGCGCTTAGTGTCGGAGGTAGGAGCGCGCAAACTGGTTGGAACTGAGAAAAGCGGAGCGCACAGTTAAGTGCGCCCACAGGGATCTTTGCGCTAGGAAGGCAGGATCGGGCGCACTTTTGATCTCACTCCGGGAGGAAGCTAATTCTGTTGGCTGTTTGAGGGGCAGCGTTTTGCCAGCCTGATCGCTAATAGGGGCAAATCCCCACCCCGAAGGGTGAATCAGGGGGCCCGCTTGGATGAGGAAGGGTTGTGGAGCTTTTATTCTCCTTTTAGGGGAGGGAGGCGCTTTGTACGCGGTTCGCCTTCTGCTATAAAAGCTGGTTCGATGTGTTGCGGTGATCTCTCAAAAAAGGAAAATCACCTGGTCTACATCTGGGCCTGATCCTTCAGTCACAACAAATACCCTCTGAACTCTATTACAGCCCCTTAAACCACTGTCAGGGACGCTTACAGGCGCCGCTTCCTAGCAACACTTCCGTGGAGGTTTCTTAGCGTTTTCAACGCAATATGCGGCTGTGGGATGGCTCCCCCTCCCCCCTTCCCTAGAAAAAACAAACATTTTCTCCCATCGCTGGCTTTCGGGCAAGGTCAGATAACAAGGCAGCTGGTGTGCAGCGAAGTTGTAGGGAAATCATTGATATGTAGTAGGCTGAGTGAATCTATCCCAAAGAAAATATTACGTAAGTGAGTCTGATCAACATGCCCGGGCGAAAGGCGCTCTCGTAAAGGGCTAATGTAGCAAATGAAACAAATGATCATTGGAAATGTTAAACACAGAAGGGCATTTCATCGCACCAACATCATTTCAGCTTGAAAGAGGGGTTTTTTTAATCCTCTTGTTCAATGCAAAGCAGTCTGAAGACCCACCGGGGGGATTTTTTTATGTACACGCTGGCAATTGAAAGGGGTTAAATGGAGGTGCAGGGTGGGAATAAAGCTGACAAAGCAAAAGCCCGATTCTGGCACGCTTGAGTTAGGGCCAGATCCGAAGCCCACCGAAGTAAGTAGAGACTCCCATGCACTTTTATGGGGTTTGGATCAGGCTCTTTTTATGCACAGGAATAGCCCCCACGGAAATCATGGGGGCACTCATGCGACTGGCGCCTCTGAAGTCAATGGGGCCTTTGTCACTGATTTCAATGGGCTCAGGATCAGCCCCTAAGTGAGGAAATCTAGGGTGGACCATCTTTTTTTAATCTCACAACGCCTTACTCGCCTCTTCCCCTCGTCCCTAGTGCAGAACCAGTTGATACAACCCACAATGTTTAGTACAATATACTAGATACCACTTTCTGTCCCTGCCTTAGCCGACATCTCTCGCTATGTAGGCGTTATTCAAACATATATGATTAAATAAAGACAGAAAAATGTCCTTATACGCTGTATTATGGAGCCCTTCACAAATGCCAATACATTGTGCAGTTATGGGTACAAAACAACGGCTTTCCGTTCAATCACTTTCCCTCAAAGATATTTTCCAAGAGATTCTGGGGAACTTTGGTACAAGTTAAAAGAGGCAGAAAATAAGCAATTCCTCCTTTTAAACTGTTCTCTACTAGAAATTCCAATAAAAAAGCCCTTAAACATTAATGGGGGAAAATATTTGAGAATTTAGATTCATTATTTGAAGTACAAATTTAGAATGTAGTTAATTGTTTATAGAGGCAGTTTTCAAAGAAGCATGTATTTTTCAATTGTTGGTCTGGGCAAAGTTGTCTTGGATAGAATATTCATTTGCAGAGAAACACCACATTTTCTCATAGGTGAATTTCGGACACACACACGTCTAACATGTAACCACATGGCATACGTATGATGGTAGATAATGTGTATACACATATATGTGTACATACGCACAATCTTCGCATGCTGAAATAGGGTCTGTGTCTTGGGAACATTTCTTGCACATGTAAGTAAAGTTATTCAGGTGAATACTTTTTTCTCACTAGTCCACATTGCTTGCAGGATTGAGTCTATCTATATGTCATATGATAAATCCGGTATATTCTTCTTGAAAGAATCTGAATGTTGGCATTTGTGTGAAGGATTTTCTTTTATTTCAAATTAAAATGTTTATAAAACGTGAAAGAGAGAAAAGGAGAGAGACAGACGAGAGAGAGAGAGACTGAGAGAGAGAGCGCTTTGTGAAACGACTTGAACTAATTTACCCCAGAAGAAGGAAATCTTTCAGGCAGTTACCTCTGCCAGCATGTTTAAAATGTATAAGTAATTTTAGATTGTGTCTTCAGTTAATATATTTTACCCTTTCTCCTCCAGATGACAAGGAAGACCAGTCATTGCAAGATGTCTGCAGATACAGCTCTTTAAGAGTTTCCATATTGTATGGTTACGAAAAAATGTGTTTGTGGTCCCTAAATCCCTCCCGACAACTTTCTAAAGTCATCTCGTGTTATGGTTTCCATTGTTTGGGCTGTATAAATCGTCTTTTGAAATTACATTCACTTCTCCCTCGCGCCAAACCTGGAATCCTTTAGAAGGATAGAAACACTGAGATTTATCTGACAAGTGTGTGTGTGTTGGGGGGGAGGAAGGAGACTATTTCCACGGCTATCACAGAGAAAGGAAGAAAAGTTCCAAGGAACACTTTACAAATTCGTGTTCGAAGTAACTTTGACGAATGATTTCTTCACTTAGCAAGTCGGGATTATAGATTTCCTTGGTACATTCAGGTCTGGATTTGATTTTAGTGTTTTCTTAAGTGTTTGGGTGTATGCCCGATAGGTTACTGCAGAAATAAACCCGAGTCCTTTATTTCCGAAGAAGCATAAAGGAGATACCTCCCTGCCTATTTTGATTATCATAGTTGGCTGTTGAGTTAGAGCACCAATGAGCAAGCCAGGCCAATGGACACACACAACATTTTTTTAAATTGTCATTTTAGTCCCTTTTTTATTTCAGTGCCTTTCTAATGATACATTGTTACTGAAACACAAGAGCAAAACCACACTTCCATCTATCGATCTATCGCAAGAAAATCATTCCCCTCTACTTCAACAGAAGGAAAACACTTCACTTTTTCTTTTCTTTTCCCTTCCATAATCTAAAACACATACATCATCTGTGCCTGTGAGCTCCTGCAATGCACTTGCTTGCCTTGAAGAAAAGTCATGAATGTGCCTTTCCCCGTTCAGATCCCTTGCGGGTATGAGTGTCTGAAGAGTTTTCCCAGGGCTTTTTCTCCAAATTAGGCTGAAAACTATTGCTCCTGGTTTCCTTTCTGCTGATTCAAAATCAGCAGGGCGCAAATTTGTTACAACGGTTTCGTACACACAATTTTTGACCCAAATTTCCAAACAAAGCAAAACGACTGTAGATTTCATTAATTAAACCTAGCATCGAATGTTCAACATATTTTTCTATATTCTCCAGGTGTTCCAAGTTGATGCCCGGCTTGTGGTGGTGAGGAAGATGAGAAGGAGGGTATCGGAGACCGGCAAGGGTTTCAGAAATATACTGGACGTACAGCAATTTTTAAAAAAAAAATGTTTGGGTTTTGAAAACATAAGAAAGGAACAAATTAATAAAAGGTGGGTCCAATCCTGAAAATACTGATGCACAGGAGTATACACAATCAGTGATATCACGGACTTGCTCACAGCGATACTCAGAATGACTCGCCTGTATTGTCAGGATTAGGTTCTTGAGTTGTCAGTTCTTGGGTACCATTTTCTAAAGTGACCCAAAAGCCGAAGTCTTCATTGAAAGGAAATTGGACTTGCCCCGAAGGCGCTTTCGAATATAGTGTCCAATGCCTTTAGAAAAATACCAGTGCATTAATATAGCATTACATTCGAACACAAAATAAATACATTTGAACATCAACGCAATGTACAAGCATGTTCATTTTCTCCCAATGCAGTTACTGCACTCCTGGGTGGACACAGACGTATCCTACCCTTTCTCTTTCCATACTCAAAAGCCTATTCAATGCAATACCTTTTTCAACTGAAGGCTTGTAGTATTTTTGTCTTGCAATGAGCACCATCTGTGAACATTGTTTTTATTATTTAGCGTTAATCTCTAAGCATACATCCATCTGTTGCATACATTGCATATTCAATTGAGCCCATATGTTTATATGTATATATACCTGTGCAAAGTATGGCACAGCTCTGCAATCTTCACTGAGGCATAGTTCCTCCCTGATGACTTGATTGATTGACTGATTGACAGAGTGGGAATCGCAGGGCCCGGGCCCGTGGTTATATAAATAATAGCTTTCATGCTTTTCAGATAATACACTTAGGCATGTTGTCATATGTATTAGACATCCACAGAAGCCAACACAGAACTTCGTGGATCTAGTCCAAACCTCCCTGAAAATGTTTTCTCACTGCCTGGCCATATGCTATTCCCCTGAGAGACTTCTGCTTTATGTGCACGTATTGGCCCTGACATTTTGCCCCTCTAGAATTTCTAGCTAGAAGACATTATCAAAGGGCCGCTTCCTCAAGGCAGCAGACTGTAGCGTTGTTCCCCAGATCCACCCACCTGCCCCTCAGTCCTAGCTCTGGGGCAGTGTGAGGCCGCACGCGCTCCAGCCCCACAGTCCTGCTGCTCTCAAGCGTCGAACAGCAGAGCGTGGGTGTCAAGTAAGTGGTGTTGTGGCTTGGAAGGCAAATGTCTGCCCACGCCGACTGAAATCCCGAGCAGCGCCGTGAGCGTCACGCCTGTGAGACACAGCACGTTCACACTTATCCCCAGCAGTCTGGGATTCCCATTGAGGATTTCCATTTCCCCCACACTCTCTCCCACTCCAGTCATGGAAGGCAACCCCTCAGCCCTAGGCACCCCCGTCTACCATCGCAGACAGGCAGGTATGTTCGTAAATTCACTTCATAAAACAGCATCTTTTTTATTCCTTGCCCTTTATTGTTTGTTATTATTCTTGCACCGGCTGACCTATCGCACTTATTGCCTATGAAGTGGAAAATGAATTGTCTTGGCGAATCTCTTCAGACTCCAAAGAATTCACAAGATCCGGGGAGGGGGGAGGGAGGGATTGGCATGCAGGGGTGAAAAAAAGTGCACAACTGGTGATATTCGTCTTTCAAGCAGTAGCCCTAAATCAGAACACCTGCTGCAGATTACCTGCTTCCCCCCCCCCCCTTTGTAAATGGAATCATTTAAATAAAATAAGCCAGGATAAATGTGTTTTGTTTTCTCCCTACCCTGTGGTATCGCAGCTTCGGAGCCATGTATTGCTTTCGGGGGAATACAATAAAGACAATATATTCGGGAAGCAAATACGGGAGATTTCCCGGGTCACCTCTTGCCCGGCACACTGGGACACATGTTAAGCTCGCGGACAGCGAAACACAGAGCATGCATAAACACATCCGACACACAAACACATACATGTTCACAAAAGTATTTAGATATGTTCCCTACCAGGCCTATAGAAACAGCTACACAAACACACACACACACACACACATAAACAAAACATTCGCAGGCAGCTATCCGCACAAACCACACTGCAAGCGGGGAGCTCTTGCGAGGGGAATGCACGCCAAGTTTTCCTCTTTCCCTGCAGCAGGGATTCTTTCTCTCTCTCCATCTCCGGCTCCCCCGCCCCTGCCGAAAACTCCTCAGTCATCGCCAAAAAGTCAGGTAAACCCCTCTCCCTCCCCCCCAGCCTCTTCTTTGGAAAGGCTTAAGGTCCAAGCGGGAGAACATTACCTTAGAGACAGTGTTGCTGGGCAGGGAGTCGGCCCCAGGGCAGAGGGATCATGGATGATAAGTACTGCACTTCCCCTGACAGCAGTTTCATTTGGCCACTGGCCCCGTTTCCGGTTGTAACTACTAGGGGACCCAATGAGTTTTGCTGATAAGGTATCACAGTGTGTCTCTAGTCCGCGGTCAGCACCTTAGCCCTGAGCTTCACGGGACTACTGGCAGCAGTTCCAGGACAGCAGGGAGATGTCGAGGTATTTCTGGTAACAATCACATCACACAAATGCCTACATTCCGGCTTCCTTTCTCTTTATCCCTACCACCAAATTTGAAGTCACACCTTCTACTGGATTGCTAAAGTCCGCGCTCGGGGGTGGGTTGCTGCTGCTGGTTGTTAATCTATAGGGTTCCACCAGGCCAATAAAACCAACATAGCCAGAAACTTATTTTTCAATAGGAACTTTCTTCGTCTTTTTGCCCCCAGAGAAAGCCTGTTTGTTTTCGCCTGGGTTTAACAGTGGAGTCTGTAAGCAGCGCTGCTGGGTTTGTGTGCTGGGAGAAATTCAAAAATGCCCTGAAAATTACTCAAACTGAGAAGCCTTTGTTTTTCTTTTGCAGAGACCTGTCCTAGACATTCATCTTTCTCTCTCGCTCTTTCTCTCTCACACACGTGTTTTATATACAGTCATTCATGCCTACCTATGAATAAAACCTCGTGTTGAACACACGGCGAGACACCTATATATATATATATATATATATATATATATATATATACCCATCCCTATGCACACATCTATTTAAGGCATTTTCATGTTTAAGACCTAATACTAATACGGCTACTGATAAATGAATTAATAATGTGCGTGCACTCAGAAGAGGCTGTGATCTTAGTACCACCACCATTCTGTGTATTGAAAACAGAAAGATTTTAAGTCAAATATATTTGCAGGAGCACTTGGTGGGGTTCTGCAAGGCCCTTTGGTTAGGTCTTATCTAATATATTCATTAATAATCTAGTGAAAGTTGTATGCAACTCATTAGTAAAGCTGTCAGATCCTTCCTAGCAGGGAGGAGGTATGCACAAATGAGAAGACCAGAAAATAAAAGGGACATAGAAAGAGGAGAAATATTGAAAGCAAATAATACACTAGACTAGATTTAGGGAAACAAAGACTAATACAGCTGTGGGGAAATCCCCCAACACACAGATTTTTCTAATGGGACTTCATCCAAAGCCCTGCAAAGTTGATGATCAGGTACATAGGATGGAAAGGCAAACACAGCAAATTAGACATGTTTATTTCTGCAGGCAAAGGGCAACACACCTATGAACTGAACACAAAGAGGTACAATGTGTGGAGGAAGATAATGCTCCCACCCTTGCATTCAGTTTTGGGCACCTTTGTGTCTACACTGTGGATCTCACAATAGCACACTGTACTCTCCCAACATAATGAAACCACCCCAAGGAGGGGTAGCTAGGTTGGTGGGAGAAGCTCATGTAGTGTAGACCTGGCTTAGGAGAAGATGGATCTGATTAAGACCCAGTTCTTATAGGCTTCTTGACCAAGCATCATAGCTTCTCTGTGTCTCTCTTGTACCATGGGTAAAGTAGCACTACCTTATTTCACAAGGGAGTTGCTATGAGCATGAGGGACTATCAGGCACATAAAGAGGATTAATAGTGAATGATGTAAATGGCATAATTTAAGCAAAATAACATCAAAGATGAATAGCAGGAAACTTTTCCTGGCAGTGAATTCTATTAGGATGACGAATAACCTCCTTAGGAAAGTGCTGGGAAGCCCTATTGCTAGGGGGCACTGAAACAGGGATTAGAAAAGGCACTGATAAAAGTAGAATAGGGACAAAGCTCTTGTATTGGCTAGGAAATGAATCAGATAATCTAATAGGTGTTTCCACTTCCCATTTTTGGGAAAGCCATTTCCATATTTAAAACAGAAATGGTACAAAGAAGCAGCACATCATTTCTCAGCAGTTAGAAGAATCCAGGTGGTGTTTAGCTACAAACCAAACTCAAACACATTTACAGAGACAAAATGGATGAGGTAACATCTAGTCTCTCTAAGATCCTTTGACCAACAGGGCTATAGCACATCTACATATTTGGCATTCCAAGTCCCTTCATAAACTAGAGGTCATAGAATGGAAACAAACCCAGACAAACACATTTATTGGATCAGCTCCTCAGTTGAAGTGAATCAAGACAGATCTATTGACATCAACACATCTACCTACATCGACGTACCTCAGTGGAGGATCTGACCCACTATATTTTAGCACATATATCTACCTATCCTAAAGATTGTAGCATCTAGACCACTCAGATCTAATAACATTCTTTCCCCCTTTTGTAAGGGAATAATGAATCAAGCTCTTTCAAAAGGCAAAGAAAAACATGGATCAATTAACTATTGCATTACATCCATTTTAACCCACCCCTAATTCCATTGAAATTAATTACACCAGCATTAAATTGGACTAGCATAGTTGGGAATCAGATCCATTGTCTTAATTCTGATCATGTCCATTTATTTTGCAATTATGTTTTTAACTGCTCTTCCCTAAGTGGTTGCTTATTTTAATCTTTCTTTCTTTGTTCAAAAACCCCTGCAAGATGTAGTTACTTTCCCCCCAGTTCTGGATTTAAAGAATGTGAAAGCACTCAGTTAATTTTCTAAAGAGTTTGATACAGTGGCAAGATTGTACACTTTAAACATCATTAGAAGGCTTTGCATCATAAAGCTTTGCCATGTGTGCTCTATAAAAGCAAATATCTTCTGGTCGTGTTCATGCTGCTAGCTTCCGGTTATGGATCTATTTGATAAGCTCCCATTATAAAAGCTCTTTGTCCCAACCACACTTCTTGTATCAGTGGTTTTATAATGGCTCTTTTGGAATTATTTAGCCAGAGAACCTTGCAGTCTTTCCTTATTATGTGTCCTTCTCAAATGCTCAGCTCCCATGGTTGGTCAGTGAATGTGCCCACACTATAAGCTTCACTTGTCTATAATAGCAACCAAATGTCTTCAAATATTCAAGCCCCATTTTATTTTTATTGCACTGGCAATAAGCTTTTACATGTTAACTTTTGGCCTTGCTGGGTAACCTCTTATTTGAAAGTGACTTAATTGACTTTACCAGGCTTTGGCCATTTTTCATTTCTTCCTAAATGGCTCATTATTAGAGATGGATGTCTATTAATTGGATATCTCTCTCTCTCATGTGCACACATACACATTCTGCATCCTTCTTCATCATTCATATTACCAGTCTATAATCGTATTAATGACTTCACAGTGTTTGGCTAAGCATTGATAGTGATGAAACAAATAGATATAGGTTTTTGCATTTAATAATTAAGAGAAAGAAAGAAAGAACAAATGAACAGTGTGATGGGAACCGTGCGGCCTGGCATAACCTGAGATTAGGAGACCAGGGTTAACTGAGACTGGAGCCCTGCTGGGGAAAAGCTGAGGCAGCTCTGAAAACCACGTAGCTGACAATATAAGGGGACATCAGGGAAAGCGTTTACACTGCTACGTCTACACTGGTGGCTTCTTGTGCAAGAACTCTTTTACAGAAGAGTTCTTGTGCAAAAAATCTTCCACAAGAGCGCGTCCACACTGCCATGTGCTTTTGTGCAAGAGCAGCCATGGCAGTGCGGACGCTCTCTTGCACAAGAAAGCTCTGATGGCCATTTTAACCATAGGGGCTTTTTGCACAAGAAATTCATGTTACCTGTCTACACTGCCCTCTTGTGGAAGAGCTCTTGCACAAGAGGGCTTATTCCTCATGGGGAGGAATAAGAAGAAGAAGTCCTGTTTTACAACGCTATACTGTAAATTTACTTGCGCAAGAAAGCGCATGCAGTGTAGACAGCAGGCAAGTTTTTGCACAAGAACAGCTCTTCTTGCACAAGAAGCTGCCAGTGTAGACATAGCCCGGGTATTTTGAGGAAGAGGAAATGCAAATGGAGCACTCATTTGCATATCTCACGCTCTCATTTGCATATCTTCTGTAAAAATGAGGTTTACAGGCTCTTGTGAAAAAAGGATTTTTCCTACAAATGGTCCCATCTACACAGAGCTTTTTATCACAAAAACCTCTTCCACAAAAAGGATAGGAAGAAGATATGCAAATGAGAGTGTGAGATATTCAAATGAGCACTCTATTTGCATTTCCTCTTCCACAAAACACCCGCAGTGTAGACGTAGAATAGCTAGTTGGAAAGGGAGTTGACTGGGGACAAGGAGAAGAATAAGCTCTAAGGTCTAGCAAGAGGCTGAGAAGGTGAAGTAGCCATGGAGAAGAGGGGAACCTGAGAAACAGGAGGCAGAGATGTGGAGTAGGAAGGAGCCCAGGGAGCAGCAGTAGGTGTAAGTCAGAGCATCCCTGGGCTCAAACCTGGAGTACTGGAAAGGCCTAGCTTCCCCTACCAGCCACTGGGAAGGTGGCACAGGAAGGGGAGATGTGGAGTGGAAGGCCCATCTGAGGTGGTATCCAGATAGCTTGTCTGGTGGGACTGCATAGTAACTTGGCCAGAGGGCTGAGTCATGGAGAGGGAGCACCTTGTGTCTGAGAGTGCATCTACACTGCAGGACTTAACTCAAAATAAGTTACACAAATTGAGCTACGTCAATTGCGTATCTTATTTCAAAATAGTTTATTTCGAAATTGGGAGCGTCTACGCAGTACTTATTTTGAAACAGAGCACTCCTCCTCCAACTTCCTTTACTCCTCGTACAATGAGGGTTACAGGAGTCGGAGTAGGAAGTCCTCCAGGCAGCTTGACAGTGTTTTGACACTATTTCAAAATAACTGCCTGCTGTGTAGACATGGACTAAGTTATTTCGGAATAGTGCTAGTTATTTCAAAATAATGTTGCAGTATAGACATACTAGAGAGAGAGGTCACAGTATGGGCAAGCTAATGAAAGGCGGCATTGCACAGAGAGTGCAGCTTCCTAGACTTAGCCAAAAGAAAGCACTGGGAACCCTTTACAGGCATTTCTGTTCTAATTCCTGGTAGGGTGTAAGGACCTGATCTTGCTTTTGTGGTAGTGAATGGAGATGAGGCTCTAGATTCACTGGGAGTAGAATTGAGCCTGACATGACCATGAGGGTTAGCCAACAGCTTGGGGACTATGGGGTTAACTATGTCCCTTACCTAACCAGGTAGCCAGCAGCCAATAGAAATGTAGGTAGGAATTTCAAACTGGGACAAAGGAAATTTTGGGTTTTTTCCCTCCTTTGTCTCAGGGCAGTTTCTCTCCAGTTACAGAGGGAGACAGCCTACTGGCTAACCCTTATGGTCATGACAGAGCCCCCGTTATATGCAGGGCTGAAGCCTTTACTTCTTATTCAGACAGTATTCCTGTTGGAATCAGTGGGAAGCCTACTTAAGCAAGGCACTTAGCAGTATGGCCAACATTCAGGGCCTGATATACTGTATATACTCACGTCAATAAGCCCCTGACTCCTTGAATGACTCTACTGTAAACTATAAGTCTATTTGCAAAATAGAATGCTACTCAACTAAAGTAAGAGCAGTATTCTTTGCACATCAGTGCTTCATATTAGGCACTTAACTCCATCCTTAGGCACCTAAATAAAAAATCTAGTGAGGTCCATGCAGCACTGGAGATGTGACCCATTCAATTTCTCTGTATTTATGGTAAAGACAAAGTCTGAATTCCTTTCTTCAGAGAGATTAGATACTGAGATATACGGTGCAAGTGAAAGTCCTGATGAAATTTCTCATACAGGGATATGTATTCTCATCTACATACTTCTGTATGTAATTCCTCAAAATAGCAAGTGGGCTTATGCTGGCTTATTTTCATTCAGCTAGATCTCTACGTTAGTATAGACATGCTTTACTGAAAGCAACATACCTCACTTATGTTCTTATCACAAGGATGCTCTCCCCAAGGGAAGACTTAATTTGGTTGGGGGAAGAAAGGCACACACAAGGTAACTACATGTGTTTCCCTGGAGCAGATAGCTTGCCCATCACAGTGCATGTGTTGGCTACCCACTGATGTATTGTTAACACCACATGAGGCACTGGCTTACTTACCACTTATCTATCTAATGTACTTATGTGGTGCCCATCACTTCATGAGCTGCAGTGTAATTATCCTTAAAACATCTCCCACAGATAGGGCTTGGCTATGATGCCCATTTTACAGATGGGAAATTGTGGCATAAGGAGATGAAAGGACAGATTTTCAAAGGTATTTGATGATGCAGCCAGGTGCCTAAGTGGGATTTTCTAAAGTATTTAAATCAAGAGGAATAGACACCCTAGGTGCTTTTGAATATTCTATTAGGATATAATTGGCATATTTAGTTTCTAAAAACCTTGGGAATCTGGGCCTTGGTTACATTGGAAACCTGTAGTGAAGCATGAACTTCACCCTTGACCCATCCACCAAGGGCTATGCTAAAGCACTAACCTAGGGACCACATTTTTCTGGTCTTAGAGTCGCTTATATGCCTCTTGAGTAGAATGATGGGAAAAGGGGTGTATCTGGAGTGCATGAGGATTGTGCTGGGGCTCAGTCCTCATTGACCCTGCAATGTAGACATCAGAACAGGAGTAGGAATAGCTGCTGTTTATAGGGTAGACTACATAGCGCTTGCCGGACCTAGCTAAGATCAGAATCCCCTTATATCAGATCCTGTACAAACATTCAGTTAGAGACAGCTTGGACAAGATAAGCAAGACCCAGAAATGGAAATGATTGCTCAGGATCGCACAACAGGTCATTGTCAGAGCCAAGAACAGAGTCCAGCTGATGCTGCAGCCCACATGCCTGTCCATTACCACGTGCAGCTGCTTTCTGAAGCGGAGGCCAGTGCAGATGAAAGGAGGTCAGTGGGGGAGTGGAATCTACCTCTATTAGTTTATTCACAAGTATATTACAGTTGCAAATCTGTTGGTCTAGCCCTGTGGCTTGGGGCTTGAGTGTGATGGTTTTGGCTATATGCTCTTGGATATTATATATTGCAGGTTTCCTTTCTAAGCTTTTCTTGTCAGATACTAAGGGGGGAAAGCCCAAATATTAGCTTGCAAATCTGCAGTCCACATAAATGTTGCAAGACTTCTGTATGTCAAATGTATGGCACATGGAGCACTTATATTCTTCTCCTGGTTCACACAAAGGGCCACTTTCTCCTACCATCTTTGCTTTCATCACATTGTGTTGTATCTACCTGTTCTGTCCATGGGTTTCAGTGTTGAGTAAGGTTGATTGGACATGATGGCTTTAGACTATGTCCTAATTTTTCTCATCCAAATAGGCTCCCATCGACTCAGATCTTAGAACCCGGTCTTGTTTGTAATATAGTCTGCATGTTCTGAATATTGCCCCTCCCCTTTGAGCACACGGGCCGTGAACAGGGTGCAGAGTGGTGGGAGTGAACAGAGCCTTGGCTACACTCCCCATACTTGCTGGCCAGAGTAGTTACCGCATATTTTGGGAGTGGGTGTAAATTGTGCCTTTTCAAGGGCAGCAGGAACTGAATTTCCCTGTGGGGCAGTGGTGACCAACCTGCAGCACCTGCCCAGTGTGGACCATGCAGTTTTGGCCATGTTCTAGAACCAAAATCTAGCCATAAGTTCAATACCAATGGTTCAACAGGTAAGCATGTCCAGACTCTTTCCACAGGAGAAGACCCTTACCACCACAGGGATTTGTTTGGTTTTGCTTTGTTTTGGTCTCTGGGCCTAGTTTCTCTTGAGAGGCTGTTGGCACCAGCAGCTGCCATTGCAGTTTTTGGGAGCAGGGGGCACTCAGGACTAAGGATATTAAGGACTAGTCAACTAGTTGCTTCCCCCCCACTCTATTAAATAGAGGCAGCAAAGGGTGGGGGGGAGAGGGAGTACTTCAAAGCAGCAGTGCCGCATGGAGTCTGTTAAGGGCTCCATGAGCACTGCTGCTTTGAAACGCTGTTGCATTGTGCTTTGTGCATTTCAAAGCAGAAGCGCCCTCGTGGAGCCCGGAGTCAGCGTTACTTCCTGCTGGCCCTGGGCTGCACATGGAGTTTCGCATTCCTCCTTTGAAATGTACAAGGACATTTCAAAGGAGGAATGTGGAAGTGCCTATCGACTAGTTGAGTAGTTGATGGAAATTCCATCAACTACTCAATTAGTAAGTTAACTGGTATTTAATATCCTTAGTGTAGACAGCTCCAAAAGCCGAATTAATCTATTTTGACTTAAGCTACGCAATGACGTAGCTCAAGTTGCATGGCTTAATTCGACTTTAGCCCTGCTGTGTAGATGTGTCCTTACTGTCTTTAGTAGATTTCTCCTCACAACACCCCTGTGAGGTAAGGAAATGATACTGCCTTCAATTTTACAGATGGAGAGCTGAGGCGAAGAGTGGCCACATACTCCACAGAAGTGAGCCTCTCAGCCCAAGTTGACTGACTTGGGTTATTAGAGCACAGGCACAAGCTCCGCTAACAGCTGTGTAGACAGCACTTTGAAGTTGCAGCTTGTGCTGTAAAGCATTCCCCACCCCCACTAGGCCTGAGATCCTGAGCTACAACTTCAAAGCACTATCTTAAGCAGACATTTTTAAAGTGCTGGTGTGGCGTACTCAAAAATGCTACATAGAACCTGCAGCACTGTAAAACACGGACTGTTGTCTTCCTTCCCCATTCACTGTGGGTTGAGGGCAAACCCCATTGACCAGAGTTTTAGTTGCCTTATCTAGGGACAAGCAAACATGTTTGTGAGGATTCATATTATGTAACTAGATCTGAAAATTATGTCCAGCCACTGGCATTCTGAAATCCCACACTCACTCAATCCACGGCCTAGAACAAGATGATGCCCAAGTGCTTTGGTTCTCACTTGTTTCACTTGGATCCCACACTGATGTTAGCAAAGGTCTGAATTTCCTGCTGGCTCCTGCTTCCTGTTTCCTCTGATGGCGTATAGACACATTCACCTTTGTAATAAAAACATTGTGTCTCTGAGAAAACAGTCTCATACAACTCCCACTGGGGAGAATGAGAGAACTGGCTTGCAGCCTACACTGCAGTAATTTTGCCAGCTTGTAAGACTTCTTCAGAGGTCATCACTGGAGTATACGCAGTAACTGTGTTTCCACTGAGCCACTGTTCCTATTTCCATTCCTGTTTTCTGAGATCTACCTTATACTTCCTTAGCAACCCATAAATTTGGATGCCTGAATTTCTTCTATCCTTCTCTTTTGACCTTCACTTAATGAACTTACTCATTAAAGTATGACAGGCATTTTCCTTCTAAAATACCTCAGGTTTTGGGCAGGTAGTAAATGGAGACCTGTCCTGTTCCTTTAAAACATGATACTGCAGAACTACTGTCCAAGAACAGTCTTAGTAGCACTTGAGGGGGTGGGGGAGGGGAAGGACATAGTTTTCCTTCCTACTTTGCAATTAGCACTGATGTTTTCCTTTTTTAAAAAAATAGAAACCTTTTTAGAGGTACAAAGCCATATTATGCTTCTAAACTCAATTTATTTCCCTCCACTCCCTACAAATTTAGCATAGTAAATATATTATGTTGCCAAATTTACGGCCAGTTCTTCAGTTCATCTGACACTAATAGAGATAGCCTCAGTTTGCACTTGTTGAGACTCACTCTAATGTATTATATCCTGACACTTAATATTTTAACAAGCAGACTTTACTGTAAGAGGGGAGAAGGGACTGATCCTGCTCCCAGTGGCACAACTCTCACTGCTGGGTTTATTTTCAGAACAGTTGTATGATGTAGGATCTCCATCTTGTAGATGGGAGGCTGAGGTACAAAGCAGATGATATGACTTGACCCATCTCAAATTGGCAATCTATAGCTAAGCCAGTCTTTGATGTTAGATGACCAACCCCTCATTCAATGCATGGACACTGTGTGGAAATTAATGCTGCTACATATCTCATTAACAGAGATCAAATAACAGGAGCACCCAACAGGGGTGTTTTGGAGAGTGTAGCTGTGGATTTTGATCTTAGAGGGTGAGGGATTTGATGAGTGGTGCGTTTGGTACATCTTCTGCTTGTTTGTTCTCTGTGTTGGCCCCTGAACAGGCCAATTGTGACAAGATATTGTGCTTGTCCCAGAAAGGGTCATGTGGTTGTGGGCCTTTGATTAGCTGCAGTATTTGCCATCTGAGTGGTTAATTGTTCCATGTTAGCAAAGAGATGGAGCTGAGCAGCAAGGCTTTTAGAATATTATAAGTCAGTTGCATGGAGAACTCTTCAGCAGTGACCATGAATGACACTGGCAAACAGGGAGGTTTAGGTAGGGATGGGAGGGACTTCCTTTGTAGGTAGAGTTCTATACCCATTATCGTAGTGGCCAGTGACCTGCACTGGATGGGCCATGTTTTCTTTCCTGCCTGAACCCGGAAGAGATTTCCCTCTGTATGAAATACATGCTGGTGTTTGTGCTAGAATTTAAAAGAAATCAGGTCTGAAGGACAAAGACAGATACTACAGAGCAACAGAGAGATCAGAAGATTTTGGACAAGGTACAAGAAGCACCCTCATCCCAGATTCAAGAAGCAAAGGAATTGGCCACCTAAAAAACAGAGAGGCTACGTCTACACTGCAGTGCTATTTCGGGATACCAGAAGTATCTATTCTGTGTCTTTTGAGTGTGCTGGTTATTTGAAAATATAATGGGCTTGCTATTCAGACATTCCTGTAAACCAGATTCCACAAGGAATAAGGGATGTTTTGGAATAGAGATTTATTTAGAAATAAGTGCTGTGTAGACAACGCCAAATTTCAAAATAAACTATTTTGAAATTGACTTGAAATAAGCTACACAATGTGCGTACTTCAAATTGTGTAGCTTATTTTGAGCTCCAGGTGTAGTGTAGACACAAGTGGAAACCAGAGAAAAGGCACATCAGTTCATGAACACTAGAGGCAAGAGGACCAGATGGCTTTCTGCATGTTGGAGGCAGAAGAGGATAGGCAGGTTGTGACCACCAGTGAGAAGAGGACAAGAAGGAACACTACATAAGTAGTTGTATCCAATTATTATCATGTCCTCAGTGTCGAAACTGCAGAAAGTATCAGTGACGTTGCAGGTAGTTGAATGGAAGATAAAGTTGTATGGGACATGCCTATAGATGACTAATCAACTCAACCTGCATAGAAAATCATCCATAGTCACAAAGAGATCTCCAGCTGTCCAAGGAGATTCTGCAGTAAGAAGAACAGGAAGGGTGTTCTGTAACAAACAGCAGATGACAAGGCTGGTGCATTGTCTTCCCAGAGCCACAAATGACACTTCACTCTAAGAGTAGATAGGGTTCTGAAGTTTTCAGACAATGATCTAGTGATGGTGGGGCATATTGGCACTAATAATGCGGCTTCACAGGATAGCTCACAGATTATAGACGATGTCAGGGAAGGCTAACGGCAGTAATGGAGAAGAATGTCCAAGTCATCTTTTTGGAGATCCTTCTTATCCCAGAAATGAAGGAACACAGAAGGTTGAAAACTTTTGGAAGTGAACCACTGGCTATGTAGATGGATTTGGATTGTGGAATAATGAGCCATTTTCTATGAGGAGAGGGCCTCTGTAATTTGGATGTTGTCATCCTCAAAGAAAAGGAACCAATCTCCTCAGAATGTAACTAGTCATCAGGGCATCAAACTGACAACAAAAAAAGAAGGGTGAAAACAGGGGACAAATGAGTACTCATTTAAAACTAAATCATGATGTTGAGACCCACGTGGTGAACATGATATACCCATGACTTTAGCAAAGCTTTTGATATGGTGTCCTACAGTATTCTTGCCAGCAAGTTGAGGAAGTGTGGATTTGGTAAATGGACTGTACATTAATAAAGATGTTGAAGAAAACTGGTCCCAGAACCGACCCTTGGGGAACTCCGCTTGATACTGACTGCCAACTAGAGATCGAGCCATTGATCAATACCCATTCAACCTGATGATCTAGCCAGATTTCTATTCACCTGGCTAGGCGATGGACTGCATCTGCCACAAGTTCACAGATGACACTAAGCTAACGGGAGAGGTAGATACGCTGGAGAGCAGGGATAGGGTCCAGAGTGACCTAGACAGATTGGAGGACTGGGCCAAAAGAAATCTGATGAGGTTCAACAAGGACAAGGGATGGAAGAATCTCAGGCATTATTACAGGCTGGGGACTGACTGGGCTATGTCTAGACTGCAGAGCTTTTCCAGGATACTGGAGGTATCCTGAAAAAGCTCTGCTGTGTCCAGGGAACATGTCCGCTTTTTCAGAACAGTTTCCAAAAAAGCGTATGTGTTCTTTTGGCATTCCTGTATTCCTTTCAGTGAGAGGAATAAAAGATGTTCTGAAAGAGGAGTTTTTTCCAAAATTTGGCCCCATGTAGAAGGGGCCAAATTTCAGAAAAGCCTCTTTAGGAAAAAAGTGGGAAAAAGATACGCAAATTGTGGTTCACAATTTGCATATCTTTTTCCGACTTTTCTCTGAAGTGTAGACATAGCCTGGTTAAGCAGCAGTTCGACAGAAAAGGAACTGGGAAATTACAGTGGATGAGAAGCTGGATATGAGTCAACAGTGTGTCCTTGTAGCCAAGAAGGCTAACGGCATATTAGGGTGCATTAGTTGGAGCATTGCCAGCAGATCTAGAGAAGTGATTATTCCCCTTTATTAGGCACTGGTAAAGCCACATCTGGGCTACATCTACACTGGCATGTGCTTTTGCGCAAGAGATGTGCTTTTGCGCAAGAGCATCCATGCCAGTGTAGACGCTGTCTTGCTCAAGAAAGCTCTGATGGCCATTTTAACCATAGGGCTTTCTTGTGCAAGAAATTCATGTTGCCTGTCTACACTGGCCTCTTGCACAAGAACAGTTGCGCAAAAGGGCTTATTCCTGAGTGGGAGCATCAGAGTTCTTGCGCAAGAAGCCCTGATTTCATACATTAGGACATCAGTTTACTTGCGCAAGAACTCAGGGCCAGTGTAGACAGGCAGCAAGTTTTTGCACAAAAGCAGCTGCTTTTGCGCAAGATCACACCAATGTAGACACAGCCCCCCCTGGAGTATTGTGTCCAATTCTGGGCCCCCCATTATAGAGAGGATGTGGACGCATTTGAGAAAGCCCAGAGGAGGGCAGCAAAAATAATTAGGGGGCTGGAGCACATGACTTACAAGGAGAGGCTGAGGAATTTGGCTTATTTAGTCTGCAGAAGAGAAGAGTGAGGGGGGATTTGATAGCAACCTTTAACTATGTGAAGGGAGGTTCCAAAGAGGATGGAGAGAGGCTGTTCTCAGTAGTGACGGATGGCAGAACAATGAGCAATGGTCTCAAGTTACAGTGGGAGAGGTCTAGCTTGGATATTAGGAAAAACTATTTCACTAAGAAGGTGGTGAAGTACTGGAATGGGTTACCTAGCGAGGTGGTGGAATTGCCATCTCTAGAAGTTTTTAAGTCCCTTAAAAACAAAGCCCTGGCTGGGATGATTTAGTTGGTGTTGGTCCTGCTTTTAGCAGGGGGGTTGGATTAGATTACTCCCTGTGGTTTCCTCCAACCCTATATAGGGTATGTCTACACAGCACCATTATTTCAAAATAACTGATGTTATTTTGAAATAACAAAGTGTGTCTACAACACAAGCAGTTATTTTGACATAATGTCGAAATAATGTCCATCCGGAAGACTTCCTTACTCCGACTCCTGTAACCCTCATTTGATGAGGATTAAAGGAAGTCAGAGGAAGAGTGCTCTATTTCGAAATAAGTGTTGTGTAGACACGCCCAAATTCAAAATAAACTATTTCAACATAAGCTAGGTGATTAGCGTAGCTCAAGTTGCATATCTTATTCCGAGTTTAGCCCTGCTGTGTAGATGTACCCTTCAAGTCTATGATTCTATGATTTGGTTTTCATGACTTATTAATCTTTAATTTATCCATTTGTTCCAAAACCGATTCTATGATTCCTCTATCTGGGACCGTTTGCAGGGATGTGAAGAGAATTGCCTATACACCAGTGCTTGGAACCTGGGGAAAAAAACAAAAGCAATTAGAATTGTTCATTTAGGAACATAAATTCAATCTTGTTGGTATTATTGAAACCTTGCAAGAATTTTCCACTTGGAATGCTAAAATCACTGATTATGTGCTTTTTAGATAACCTGTTTAAGAAGGATCAGGTGAGCAAAAGGGAGAGCAGTTGGCACATGGTCAAAAATGCCATTGCCAGTGTCCTTGTCACTGATAGCTCAGAAGCAAAGGATCTTGAATGTTTATGGATTGATGTCCTGACCAATAAAACACAAGATGGGATACTACATGCCATCCACTGCAGACCATCAGATCACACTAGGGAAGAGGCTGACTGGTCTTTATGCACCTAAGAATGGCCATACTGGGTCAGACAGGTGAGCCAAACTGGTTTCCAGCTATGCATTTGTCCATGTTCAGGTGGGGCCTTGGCATGAGCTGGCACATGGCAAGTGTCACAGTCCTTCTATTTTCTCATTTGAACAGCCTCAGTCTATTTAATCTCCCCACAGATGGAACCCTTTCCATGCCTCTAATCATTTCCATTGCCATTCTCTGCATTTTTTCCAATTCTGCTATATCTTTCTGGGATGGATACTGAACCCAGAATTCAAGATATAGGTGTATCATGGATTCTGCATTACGAGATCTTCTCTCATTATCTATCCCTTTCCTAATAGATCCTAATATTCTGTTAGCTTTTTTGATTGTTGCTGCACATTGAACAGATGGTTTCAGAGAACTATCCATGATGACTCCAAGATCTCTTTCTTGAGTGGAAACAAATAGTTTAGACTTCATCATTTCTGGATGGAAAGATGGGATTACTTTTTCCAATATGCACTTGTGACGGGGCAGGCTGGCCTTGCACTCATGGCCCTCCCCCCCGGGCAGAGAAGTGCGACCAAGCAGTGGGAGAAAGGTACCTCTGAGTTCCGTGGTGGGATCGGGGCTGCAGAACTCTCCAAACCCAGCCCAGTCAGAGGAGGCAGCAGAACGCTGGGAGACAGAGCCCGGCACTAGCAGAGGCACCGGCACGTCAGTGGCCAGCCATGCCAGGATTGCCAGGCAGCCCAACGCTTCCCCAGCTGCTAAGGGGTGGAGTGACCCAGGTGGAGACTCAGGGGATTGGGCCAGGGCAGGTGCCCCGGATATAAATACTGGGATGCTGAGCAGAGATGGGGACAGGACAGAAGAGACAGAGGGTAAAGACAGGGAGCTGAAAGCCAAAAGGGACCCGGAGGAAGGAGGAGACGGAGGTGAAGGGTCTGTGGAGGAAAGGGCACAGTGTTCTGAGGATGCTGTGGGGGAAACCGGAGAAGGACAGAGAATCCAGTGAGAGTGAAGGGAGAGGAAGCGACCCAGGGCAGGGCTAGGGAGGTAAGCCTGCGGACTGGTGCATTAAGGGCAACGCCCCATCAGTCAGGTCCAGGGGTGGAAATCTACCCCTTGACCTTAGGGCCCTGGGTCGGACCCGGAGAGAGGGCAGGACCAAGTCCCCCTCCCCCTTCCTGCCTGCTTACCATCCTGACCAACCAGGCTTTGATACCCTTGGTGGTCAAGTGTTTGGGCAGTTGGGGCCCAACAGAGCCTGCAATTCGAGAACTGGACCAGCGAGTCCCTTACAGTACTATTTTTCATTTAGCAGCATCCTCAGAGCTTCATTGTGAGATCTCATGCTACCACTTGTAAAATATCCTCTACAAATTAGAGAGGCTAATGTCTCAACTCAAAAAGTATTGCGTACAGTTTGAAGGAATGGTATTTTAGGCCTCAGCAGGCACATCTACACAGCAAAGCAAAAGTCAAATTACGCTACACAACTTCAGCTATATCAATTGCATAGCTGAAGTCGAAATAGCATAACTCAGCTTTTGGCACTGTCTACACAGCAGGAAGTTGACTTCCCTTACTCCTTATGGAATGAGGGTTATAGGAGTCAGAGTAAGAAGTCTTCCAGTTTGCCATTATTTTGAAATAATGGCTTGCTGTATAGACACACTTTTTATTCCAAAATAACACTGCTGTGTAGACATACCCAGCATAACCGATAAAAAAGCACTGAACACAGAACTAAAATTTACAAGGAATCATGACTCCATCACATTTAAGTGCAAAGAGACTAAAATCCAAATGAGTGCTGTATCTAATTGATGCATTAAAAGGGCCAGTTTCACAAAGCTAAAAACAATTATGAACCAAGGAGAGAATTTGAATAGTGAGTGAAAATTAGGAATTGCTTATGAACTTTTTACTAGATGCCCAAAAACTCCCTGAGTGTACACACACACACACACCAATGGGGAAAGAGGGAGTGGATAGCAAAGAATAAAAACTAGAAACTGTAAACAGCTGATAAGGAGAAATCAATGGGAAATTAGAAGATCAATGTGACCCTGAGTATGTGAGCAAGACTTACCAGCTAAGCACTCGAGAAAGAGAATTCTCTGTACCACCTCAGAGCACCAACCCACCCATAATGTGGGGGAGTGGGGGGGGGAGTGTATAATTGATCGTGTATTTGATTAATATTATTCCACCATCTGCTGTTTGGAGTTAGCCGAACAGCAAAAAGCATGGTTTCAGAAATCTGTCTCCTGACGATCAAAAATGGTCAAATACGGTATTGGGGAATGCGATCAGATTAGCCCTACCCGTTAATGTCTGCTGTGTGCCATCACATCTACACCCCTTCATCGTCCTTGACTGGAACACAGAGCACAAGCAAGACAAGGAAGAGCAGCAGAAATAACTTAATTATGGGGAGAAGATCACCATTCGCGGGGCTCATTCTCCAAATAGAACTCAAAGACAACCGCTAATGAAAGAGAAAAAGTAATTAAAAACAATCTCCACGTGCATATCTTACATTCCTAAATGGGGAGTTCCCCCATATATCACCATAAATTGCAGAAGCAGCAAAGTGGAAATTTTAGCATCATCAGCTTCCAAAGGTAGAAAACACAGTTTTCAAATTCTTGCAGTCTATATTTGAACATCTTGCGCCTAATCATGTTTTTCAGATAGAATTCACCCATATATATTACAAATGACATGCTAAAAGAGCATATTCGGAACCTATTAATAATTTAACTCAGTAAGTCTTCCTAAGAGTTGCTAGAATCCAGAAATGTAACTCTTGGTATATTAAAGGGGAAGGGAGAGGAAGGGAAGGGAATAGACGCTCTCAAAACTGGACTGTGTGCTATACGAATTCCCACAGAGTATGACAGAAATAGGATTGAAGCAGGTGACACTTTGAACTTAGCTTAGATAATTGACCCTCAAAATCAACAGTCCAAAAGTTTAGTACACAGATTGCATGGACATGTCTAGTTAGGTCTTCATCAAAGTGCTCCTGACTCAGTAAGTCAAATTAAAATAAAGAAGACAGGTTGCTTGGGTTATCTCCTAATACTGTTTTAGCCACTTCTTAGCACTAATGGACAATTAGTGAACTGCACAGTTCCTTATGTAAAGCAAAGGGGGAGAATTCTTTGTCTCTTTGAATGTACGCGGGGGGGGGGGGGGGGAAGGAATCTATAGAGCTCTGAAATAGTGGAGGATAGGGGAGTGCGAAGGGTCTATTTTGGCCAGGGATATTCTCAAGCAGAATATAGTTGAAAACAGATTCCTCCCCGCTTCAGCACCATGGAATCCTCTGCTCTTGATGCACTTGTAGAAAAGAAAAAGGAAGTCTGCACTTTATAAACCACCAACTATATGCGCAGGATAAAAGGCTTTTGAACGCACGCTGGCGCGCTGGTAAGAGCTTTAATGACATTAGCAGTTCTTCAACCCAGAAAGGCCACGTTATTGTCTTAGGCTAGATGGCCACCACATGTAGCTTTACATTATGTCTAGATTCACGTTTGCCTTTGTTTAAAATGCCAATAAATAACTTGCCAGAAGAGAAAATATTTACCACCGCTTTTCAAAACTCTCCTCTCGCCTGCAGTAATAGACTTCTCCCGCGAAAGGAAGGCCATAAAGGAACATAAGCCGTTTCCTACAGTACTACCGAAAGCGTGCCTCGCTCTGCCGGCCCGCAGGCCTGCCAGAGAGAAGACCATAAATCATAAAAGCGCAGACTCTCACTCTCGGCCTTACTCTCTTTCTCTCACACACAGTCTTGCTCCTTTTTCTTATACTTACTGGTCTTATCTCATTTTTCCTTTCTCTCTCTCGTTCCTTCTGTCTCCCTCCCACAGACACATTGTGTGTGCCCCGCGGGTCCCCGGGCCTCGTCTCTTGTACCCCAGAGCTTAGCCGGACACCGCTCCGCTTGCGTTAGGGTCCTACGGAGCCTATTGAAAATATGCCCGTTTACCTGCCCCTGGGTTCTAGGGCAGCCTTTGCTCTCAGTAACCCGCTAGCAGCCCAGCTTCAGGTTCGAATCCACATCTCGGCTCGCCAGATTCCCTCTCTCACACCCCCCGGCCCTGCTGTGGGGCGGAAAGAAACCGAAGTTGTAGGCTACTGCAGCCCTCCTACTGGATATGTTGGACGAGCCTCGAGTGCGGGATGGGGGAGCCGGGACCAGGAGAAATTCACAAATGGGCCCAGTACTGAACGAGGGCAGGCGCCCGTCTTGGCCATAAAATCCGCTTTGCAAAGGGACCCGCAGCTGCGGCTGCAAGATTTCTCCTGTCCCTCACGCACGCAGCTAACCATAGGCACTCAGAACACTCGGTATGAATGGAGTTATAAGTGAGGGCTAACAGACATGGCAAGCCACCCTTAATGTTCTCTCAGGACGGGCTGGAAGCTGCTAGGCTATGAGCCTTGATCTTTTCCTCATGTTGGACGCTTTAAAGTTCCACTAAAGTACCTTGCCCAAGAACAAAAAATGGACTTTTCTCTGCTCCTATCGCACCTCCCTAGCTCTAGTGCTACCCCGTATTCTAGTGCTACCCCGTATTTAAAAATACAATTTATATTCGCTGTCTCAAAGGAGCAAAAGGAAGCAAACTTCTTTGTCTTTGTTCAGCTGTTAATTGTGGCTACAAATGGAACTAAGGATATCAAAATGTAAAGTTCTACTGAGTGTCAGTGTGGTATCTATCTATCTAATCTATCTATCTATCTCTGTCTGTCTCTCTGTCTGATGTTACATACTATAGACTAGGTAGTGACATATGTTTATACAACGATAAAACTATATATATAACCTTACAACCACATATCAATACATATACTTATAGCTATTCTTTTTCTTTCTTTCTTTCTTTCTTTCTTTCCCAAAAGCAAACTAATTTAACTAATGTGTGTAGGGTTCCTTTTCCGGGCTAGAACAGTTTTTTGGTTAACTTTTAGATGACGATCCCCGAAAGAAAAGAAAAACAGACACTTCTAATTCTTTCTGATTCCACTTTTTTTTCTTTATAGTTCAAATAATTGATACCCCATCCATTTGGTTTGATCCCTCGAGGGTGAGTCAAATACATCCAGTCTCTTCAGCCTTAATTTCCAGGTTGTCTTGGTGAGAATTTTAGAGCGATTAATTTATTTTTCTTCTGTCTTTTTCCGGGTACCCCCAAAACAACTTCACAGTATCCTGCTGCAAGCACATGCAAGGAGTACCTATAGCCCGTAGGTAATGTCCTAGTATCGCCTTGGCTGGTCCCCTCTATCTAAATCATTTCTTGCTTTTTTGTTGTTTTCTAATTCCACTCTTTTTCTATAAGAAAGTGTTTTTAATAATTATACCGCCCGTCCAACATCCCTCTTTCTCGAATCTCTCGGATTATAATTTCCCAACATACAGTGGCTCCAATGCATTCGTCCACGTTTAAAAGAACTCTCATTTTAGTAAAATGCTCCATCAATTTTCCTCTTTGAACGCTACCAAAATCGAAGGGACATTTAGGGTTATTTTGCTGTTATTGCGTGTGAAATAGAGAAAACACTCTTCGTGGAATGGGAAACTATAAACAAACACGATGGACGCAGACAAAATGTGCGCGTTCAACATTATTGCAGCTTGTTATTGTTCGGTTGTTTTCATCCTGTAATTTACAAGATCTCCTGGGAAGGATTTGTACTGGAGGAGGGTGGGGGAATCAGAAATTAAAACAAAATAAAAGCAAACATCTGGATCCTTTCACTCATGGAAAATACTTTATCGATTATGGGATGTGGATTAAGTTTGTATAAAGTGAAATCAACTCCGTTTTGAAACAATCTACCTTTTCTTCTCCCACTGTTTGCTTGGGAGATGAAGGAGGGCTAGAGAGATCTTCGCTTTTCGATCCACACAACGGAGGAAAGAGCTAGGAACATTTTGATCTGAGGATTGTTTTCTTGCCAAAGGACAAGAGTTTTGCTCGGCCTGAGAAGATGCCGAAACTGACAGTGAATTGCATTTACTAATGAAATTATCGCAGTCGAACGTATTTGGCAGGCGTCTAAAAATGGAAAGATTCCGTAATCGGCGCTGGACACACAAACGTGTAGCGTTTGTTAATTTTACCTAATCTTTAGTTTCCTCGCAAAGATAAATCCATTTAGCATTTGTGTTCGGAAGTGATCACAGTACTGAAGACATGCTTATGTTTCCCATAATAGCAAATATTTTCTTCTAACTCCCCTCCCCCTCCCTCCCCCCCGTCTATAGTCTATTGCTCTATAGCCCCAATAAAGCCATAACTTCCTGGTTTATTATTCTCCATCTACCAACAAATATGCTTGGGACTGTAGCGCGCGCGCGCGTGTGTGCCTGTGTGTATGCGCGCGCGCAACATTTATATACAGGGGCAGACCCTCCTCCAACATTACAGCTCCCCCATATACACAAATCATGGTTCTTGGCATTAAAACCTCCGTCGTTTAGTCAAATTTTACTGCTTTCTGAATTATGCAGAAAAAAATAAAGCGATTTTATTCTTTGTTCTGTTCTGCTATCAATAAACAAGCAATAACCTCGGAGTGCAGCTTGAACCTTGTATGAACAAGCCGATCTCCGTGATGTTGCTAAACTGTCTTATTTCCCGTTCAGGAGCATTGAAAATTGCACAGATCTAAAATAAACACAACAATCAAATCTTTCAGGCTTGTGATCCCTTTCTCCACCTTCAGCTTTTCTGAGGTGCTTTCAGCGAAGTCCCTTCTGTTCTTTGTTTGGTGCAGTTAAAAGGCCAAATTACTCCGAAATTTTTATATGATGCAGAGGAGCAGAAGGAGGAAGAAACGATAGAAACCCCTGTTTTGTTTGGGAGATTCCCCCCTTGTAATGGGCAAACAGTGTAAGAATCCGGTTTAAATGAACTAACTTCTACCCAGCAGACTTTCCTGAGGGGACGGAAAGGGGGCTATTTTTCAAATTCTCTGTACCGCTGTTGCAAGGAAAGCGAGTTGTAAAATAAAACTTTATACCTTTACCTTGCAAGACAAAGAACTGTATACATTTGCGGCCAACAGCTGCTCTTAGGATCAGATGTTTTTTTTAAATGCCAGGGGTAATCTTTAACTGACGGAGGGGAAAGGCAACAATTGACATACATTTAAACTCTTAAATCTGCACTAAATTATCTTAAAACAACAAATTTACTTTTCAATTCAATCCGGCCGCGTGAGGCAACCCTGCACATTTTTGCATAATCACAACAAGAACGATCATTACGAAAGTATTTTGTTTTGGTTGGCTTGTTGGTTTGTTTATAGCCATCTTTAACTCGTTTCTTTGTTTCCTGAGTCGCTCCGGAAAACACAAGCGATGAGGACACAAGAACCACACGCATTTCGGGGTGGCTGAAGGAGAAGAAACCAGGACAAAAGATGACTGATATGTTCAGCGAGTACTAATAGGAGATCATAGGAATAATGGGAGAGCTGCTTTTCCTCCCCACCCCCACACTTTGGTGTTAAATTAATGTAAGTTTTAGACTCCTGAGGATCTGTCAAATCATCAATTTCAGCTTCCGAAGAAGGGGAGTTTGTCCTTTCTCTCCACCTCAAAAAATATTTGCTTTCCCCAGTTTTACAGACGGGCCCTAGGTCACCCCTGTGTGCCCCTGGCACCCCCATAGCTGATTTGTAGTGACTGGGAGAACAAATCGCAAATCTGACAGAAACTGGCTTCCTGCAAAATGCCCAGCAATCCACAGCCCTATGGATTATTAGGAAATGAGGCTTTCTACCCAGAGGCGTCTCAGTTTTTTTTTCCATCTGCTCCCCAAAAGGCCAAGCTGACTGACTCCCAGTCCCAGCTGAGCACTTCTAACCGGATTCCTTTCTCATCCCAGTTCTCTAGAACTGACAGGGAGCAACACAACTGACACCACAACAGGCTCCAGAGTTTCCCACTCAGAGAAAATCCCAGTCTCAGCTCAAATACCCAGCATTGCCTGTCCATAGGCCCTTTGGCTGCCATTTCACCTTAGCCTGCAGCTGCATTTTCCCCTGAGTTCACTTGCCAGATTGAACCACAAATGCCAAGAAATAAACAAGCAGGAACAAAAGCAAACTTCCCAGTGACTCCAAGCCATTGGGGGTTGCCCAGATTTTGAAAAGCAAGTTCTACTTTCAAAAAGAAAGAGAAGAAAATCTGTTCATGCCTATTAATAGGGCCACATCCTGAAGCCACTGGTAAAAGTGTCCTATTTGTTTTCCCTGGTAGCCCGCTCTGGGCCCTGGACTAGAGGGTTTGAGATGATCTTTTAGTTCCTGACCTACCTTATTAGGAAATGTTTTACTGGGGCCAAAATCCAGGGGGTTTTACTCAAGCAAAAGATATAGTGGGCGGTCAAAGACTTTACCAGCTTTCCCAGGAATTCTCAGTGAGGCAGGGGGATTTGTGACTGTCTGGCCATTTTACTTGTCCATGTTTATAACACCATCTTCCTGGATCATCTGATTGAAAAGTTCATTTGAATGTAGACAAAGGAGCTGCCTTTGTGTGACACATATTTGGGACTGGAGACCCTTCAAACTGTATTCAGCTGTCTCACCACAATGAGCAGATGCCAACTGGGAAGCATGCAGAGACAATGTTAGCCCAATGGGAGACTAT
Organism: Pelochelys cantorii; assembly: GCA_032595735.1. Lineage (NCBI taxonomy): Eukaryota > Metazoa > Chordata > Testudines > Trionychidae > Pelochelys > Pelochelys cantorii. The sequence continues at coordinate 10,192,855 of CM064342.1, read as the reverse complement.
GAGCAGGAATAATTCTGCCCACTCTTGTCTCTCACGCACTCCCTAAGTTCACTAATTGCATTAGCTTTACAGACCATACACACCAGTAGTTCTCAATTTGCTGGCCACTCGCAGCACAATCAGTGCAGAGCTGTGGCCCATGTGACACCCTCAGGGCCATCCAGGTAGTTTTGGATGTGGCCCTCAATGGTAAACAAATAGAGAACCACTGAAATAGGCCAACACAGCATGTGCTAATGCACTTGTTTAAAAGCCCCCATTCAAAAAGATGAATGGTATTTTGGACCCCCCAAATATTAAAGGAGTGCTTTTGAGCTCACTGGGGCTCTAAGCAATATCTTAGCTTATGTCTAACAGTGCCACCACTGGCTCCATGAATCCTCATTTTGATACCCTCCAGCTGGCCCTTTTATAAATGAGTGTCCCCACATTCCACCCCAATTCCCCTTACAAAGGCCTGGACTGACTTTTCAGGGAAGCCATAGCCTCTATGACAGCTGCTCCCTGCCACTAGTTAGACACTGCCATCCTGACAGGCAGCCCCACCCCACCCCACCCCACCCCAACAACTGAACATCAACAACCCCTGATAGGGGACCAGGGTTTAGCTACTTGGTCATGAATGTGGCTTGTCATCTCACAGCCACAGGTATCAGCAGCAAGATCATCAGTGCCTATGGGGACATCCACTCTAGTATCTCCAATGAATGTGTGTGTGTGTGTGGGTGTGTGTGTGTGTGTCAGAGAGAGAGAGAGAGAGATTTTGCCTAATCCAGAGACCCTCCAGCCCACCCCAAAACATCTCCAACTGAGAATCCATTTCGGATCATATTAATAAACCCTCCCTTTGTTAACATCAGTGTTGTTCTCTTTCTTGTTCAATAATTGAGATGAATAGGGCAATGTGTGTTTGTGTGTATATGGGAGACAGATCAGTATTATCTGCACACCATATGTTTTGCTTTGTTTTCATATATATAGAGATATGAATGAGAGGAATTCCCTTTAAATAGCTCTTTTATTACCTGCTTTAACAGAAAATACAGAGCAGGCAGTGTTTGATATTACAATGTAAAACACATTGGTGTAATGCTATGGGGTGGCTTGCCCCTCCCTTTTTTCCTGCTTCTGGCCCTCTCCCAAGTCTGGTTCAGACATGTACCCCACCCCTTTCCTCATTCTAAGGCCACATTCCCTCTATCCCTCCAAGTCAAATCCTCTGCCTCTGTGCACAAATTCTCACACTCACAGGGCTTTAGCCTGTCCAGAGTAGATTTTCAGTTAATTTTGACATGAACCTCCAGTTCTCTTTAACCGCATAAATAGGAGAGTAATAATTGCTTTCATTTCTGCAGTGGCCCATATTCAAATGCTTGCTGTAGCCTGGTATAATATAAATCTTAAATCAAAGCCACATATGTCCCCGTAACAAATTTAAAAAAATGCAAAATCTGGTAAAGCTATCACAGATTTCAAGCTCCACACTAAATGCCCATCAACTCACTATTGTACAATATTTTAATCACGATCCTCTCCCCCCCCACTCCCTCTCAAAAAATAACAAAAAAACCCCACCTCTCAGACAACTTGCAACTGAAACAAAATCAAATTCCCAGCTGAAATTCAAGGACCCTGTTACAAGAAATGAACCCCAAAGATGAGTTTGAGGAGTCTCACCTGTTGATTACATAAAACCAATCTATACTGGAAAATATTGAGGTGCCCCCCGAAAAAAGCTGAAAACAATTAAAGGAGAAGAATTGAAGCCTTCTAAAGCCTTCTGAAGAAGTGGGTTTTGCCCATGAAAGCTCATGATGATAGATAGATAGATAGATAGATATTTGTTAGTCTTTCATTGCATTTTTCAAAGCCTGAATGTTCAGTTACACCCAACCTGGGAAAGTTTCACCAATTGAACTAAAGATATGCTTTTAAACCAATTTAGTGTAAACTCCTGTGTGAACCCTAGTATTTCATTTTAAACCAGATTTATCTTACTGTAGTTTAAAACAGAATTGGCTTGAGTTAAACCAAACTAAACCTTTAGAGCCATTGCTTTGGGTCCTACCCTAGAACTGTGGTGTTATAGGTTCCGTTTTCTTGTTTTCCACTGGCATCCTCTCTGAGTTAGACAAATCACTTAGGGTACATCTACACAGCAGCATTAACAAATATAACAAAATGCTAATCTATACTACAAGCCTTAATTTTGAAATAATGTCAAGCTGGCAGACTTCTTGCTGTGACTCATGGGAACCCTCATTTCATGAGGAGTATGAGAAGTTAAAGGAAGAGTGTTCTTCCTTTGATGCCCTGCTGTGTAGATGGCTCCAGAAGCCAAAATAAGCTATTTCAACTTCAGCTACGGAATTGACGTAGCTCCAGTTGCGTAGCTTATTCCAACTTTAGCCCTGCTGTGTAGACATACCCATAGTTGATAATTACATTGTAGAGCCTAATGCTGAATAGATATACCACTCAGGCTATGTCTAGACTACAATGTTTTATTGGAAAAAGGTACGCAAATTGCAGAGCGCAATTTGCGTACCTTTTTCCGATAGTTTTGTCAGGCCAAATTTCAGAAACGCCTCCTCTTTTGGAAGATCCCTTCTTCCTCATGGAATAAGTAAGACAGGGCTTCCGAAAGAGCGCATCTGCTCATCTTCTGCAAAAAGAAAATGGAAGAGCAGATGTGTTCCCTGGATGCAGCAGAGTTTTTCCAGGATACCATGCACAAATTCATACATGCACAGGACTTTAGCCTGTCCAGAGTAGCTTCTCAGTTAATTTTGACATGAACCTCCAGTTTTCTTTAACAGTATAAATGGGAGAGTAATAATTGCTTTCATTTCTGCAGTGGCCCATATTCAAATGCCTGCTGAAAAAAACATCCCGGAAAAAACCAATAGTCTAGACACAGTCTCAGTGGTGTGAAAAAGCCATGCCCCTGAGTAAACATAACTCTGCTGACAACACCCCCCCCCCCCCAGGGCTTTTCTGCACATGAAACACTACAGCAGTACAGTTGTATGGCTGCAGCTGAGCCACTGTAATGCTCCAATGTAGAAAATACCTGTGCCAATGAGAGGGTTGTTTTTAGTGTAGATCAGGCCCCAGTGTCAATGTGCTTCTGCCAGCATAGCTAACTTTGTTCAGGAGATGGTATTCAGGGGGTCCAGGCTGCCAGTGTAGGGCTTCACAAGCCATGGGAGCAAGGGGTAGGCTGAGTCACCCAGGATCACAGTGAGCATGTCCACCTCTCTGACTCTGATGTTCTGGTTGGGGAAAAAGTTCCATGGTTCATCTTTCTGAAAAGGCAGGAGTTCCTGAAGATGGGGCTCATGCGCCTTTCCTGACCATTCCATGTTCATGTCAGTGATACAGCCCTTTGTTATCCCCAAGCATCTGCAACACCATGGATAAGTATCCCTAATGGCTGATGTACTCTGAGGCACAGTGGCTTGGGGCCAACACTGGGATGTGCAATAGGGAAGCCCATTGTGCAAAGTCATCCACTCTGGTGTCCACGTTCCCAGAGTCACAACCCTTTGCAGCAGAATGATGATTGCCTTGGCTGCTTGTATGACAATAGACCCTGCTGTAGGTTTTTCCACCCTGAACTGATTCCTGACTGAGTGGTAGCTGTCTGGTGTGACAAGCTTCCATAGGGCAATTGCCATGCACTTCTGCATGATCCAAGAGAGTCTCGTGTGGGTATCCTGGCACCTCAGGCCAAGGGAAAGCCATTACAGAGCTTCAGGAACATGTGGAAGTTCTGCAGCCACTGCTGATCGCCCCATCTCCACATCACAATGTGGTCCCACTTCTGACTTTATCTCACGGCACCTGAATCGGTGTTGTACTGTGTCCAGGAGGCTGACTGGCAGCTGCGCTATTGTGAGCACCAGGCTTTGCCCGAGCTGCACCTTCATGCTGTATGGAGCATTGTCCTCGTCCTCTTCTTCGTGGAGCAACATGCGCCATGAGGCGCACCACAACACCCACGAGCATGATGATGCTTTCCAGCACACCAGGCTCCATGCTCACAGTGCTCTGGCATCTGCATGGGCAACCAGGGCATAAAAAGCACAAGCACACTGCATCCCCTTTATCTCGCACAAGAGGGGAGGGCCTAGAGGAGTGCCTTATGGGACACAGCTGACATGAGCCTTTCTAACCAACCACAACAGAATCTTGAAGCCAGCGGACACCAGAAGTATAGCCCAGACTACCAAGCTGCCTACAGTACATTGCTTTCTGAGCTGATGGCAGGTTCCATAATGGGGACGTATTACTTTGGACAACATTTGATATTTGCCGTCAGTGATGACATGGACCTTTGACTTCTCAAAATTGGGTGCCCAGAAATTGACCATGTTAGATTTGACCTTATCTCGTAATGTAGAGATGCCCTACGGGTTGTATTGCTATAATGATTTCAACCTGACTGAAATAGTTTCACTCGCTAAAAATCTGTGTGTAGAAGACGAGGTTGGAGGAAGGTGCAAGAGAGAAACATCATTGACTGGTTGCCATTATTCATGGCCTTTTTCCAAGAAAGGTAAATCAAGACTTGATTCCTTTGAAAATGGTAATAAAATTTCAGCTCAAAATGCACCTATGAAAAAGAGAGGGGAGTTACTAAAGCATATGTATTATTTAGTTTCCATGTACTTTTCTTTTCCAAAGACTTGATATAATCTTGATTTTAGAGGTGAATTATATTTCAGTGGCACCATACTAGGAGTGTTGCAGGTACTGTGGAGGGCAAGATTAAGAGTTAAAAATTAACTTGATAAATTATAGGATTGTTCTGCAATTAACAGGACGAAATTCAGTAAAACTCAATGCAAACAGCTATACTACACTTGGGAAGGAAATATTGAACACGCAGCTACAAAGCGGGGAATAACTCGCTAGCTGGTTGTACTGCAGATGAGTATTTTGAGGGTTATAAACCAAATATGAATTAACAATGTGATGCAGTTGCAAAAAAAAAAAAAAAAGGCTAATCTTGCTCTGATATGTTGTATGCAAAGCCTGATCTACATCAAATTGGGGTTGTCATATGAATGTGGAGTGACACACTTTAAAAAAATGTGGACAAATTGGATAAAGTCCAGAGGACAGCAACAAAAATGATCACAGGTTTTGAAAAATCTGGCTTATGAGAAAAGGTTAAAAGACCTGAATATGGTTAGTCTTGAGAAAAGAAGATTAAGGGGAAAATTTATAACAGTCTTCAAGTAAGTCAGGAGCATTACAAAGAGGGTGGTGATCAGTTGCTCTGCCTGTCCAGTGATTGTAGGACAAAATATTGTTTTGACCTGCAACAAGGGACATTTAAATTAGATATTAGGAAAAACTTTCTAACTATAAAGATAGTTAAGTAGTGGAATAGGATACCGATGGAGATTCTAGACTCGCCATCATTTTAAAGAATAGGTTACACAAACACCTGCCAGAAGGCATGGTGTAGATGTACTTGACCCTGGCTCAGCACAGCGGGCTGGACTAGATGACCTCTTGAGGTCCCATTATTTCTATGATTCTGAAGGTGACCAAAATTTGGTTCAGCATCTCTTTCAACAAACCACTGTTTAACTTTATGCACACAGTTAAAATCCATTGACTTCCATTTGACCCAAGCACTTGCTTAAAGTTAAGCATGTATTCAAGTGATTTGCTGACTGGGAATAGACATGTGTGGAAACACTTTGCTGAATTGGGGCCAATGTCTGGACAACAAAAAATGTTACTAATTATTCACCACTGCTCAGGCACAGCTGTAAAAGAGGAATCAAAGCATCATTTAATAAAGAATTGTAAGGTAGGTTATTCCCTTCCCTTCCCTCTCCTCCTCCTTTTCTCCCAAGCATATTTCAAGCACATTAGATGTTTGTCTCCCTGTCAATGGATCTTGAACACATGAATGGGGCGGGCAGGAGAATGAATGGGGGCACTTCAAAGAAAATGAAAACCATTACTAGGCAATCTGTTTATAGAGAGAATGAGTGATTATGAGGGAAGATGCTGACAGAGAGAGGAAGAGAGACAGAGACAGCTTGCACACTGCAGTTACTTAGCTCAGGGGTTCTCAAATGTTTTGCTAGCAGTACCCCCTTTTTTCCCTTGAAGCCCCCCTCCCATCTAGTCAGCATTCCCTTTCCATTTAGCAATATGAGAAGGGGAGGATGGTTATGATTCCCTGACAATTATTTGTAACCTCCCATAAGGTCATGACCCCTTTGTTGAGAACCTCTGATTTAGCTAAATATCTTCACTATTCCCTTCAGTACTCACAGGTTTCTGTTACCTGACCCCAAATGTAGTAGATGATTTTTCTTCTTTGTAATTTTTGTATTTGTGCCTGTAGGCTCTTATTTGAGCTCAAGGCCCAGTGTACTAGGCACTGTACACATATACAATAAGACAGATCTTGCCTGGAAGAGATTGCAGACTAGATGATAGAAGGACTGATGGAGTGATAAATGGCATAGAGCAAGTAATACCTCTCATACAGCACCTTTCATCCATAGCTCATAAAATGCTCTACAAACGCAGTCAGACTCATTATACAGATGGGGAAATCAAGGCACAGAGCAGGGTGATGACTAGTGCAAGGTCATCTAGCAGCCAAGTCAGGAATTGACTCCAGGTTTCTTGCATCCCAAGGCCATTCTCTAGACCAGGGGTGGCCAACTCGCAGCTCGCGAGCCACATGTGGCTCTTCCCCCCTGAAAGTGCGGCTTGTGAAGCCTCCCCCATGGTTTGCAAAGCTGCCCCTGTGCCCCTAGAAATGGTCCCAGGCCCCTGGCTCCCTGTGCTCACCAGGGCACAGGAGCTGTCTGGCGCGGCAAAATGGCAGCGGCCGATGGGAGCCTGATGTGGCCAAAAAGCCTTGTCAGCATCCCTTTTTTTTTTTTTTTTTTTTGGCTCAACAAACATTGCTCCAAAAAAAAAAAAATTCTGGTGAAGCGCTTCGCATTTTTTCTGCTGCTGTTTCAGCTCTCTTCGTTTAACGGGTTGGCCACCCCTGCTCTAGACATTAGGCCACTGGGATAAAGCAATGCCCAGGGGTCCTGTTTAGGAGTCCATTGTGCTAGAATGCAGTTTTGCAGTAACAAATCTGCTATTTTATTTGGCAGGAAAGGGCAAATGCCAGGAGTGTACGTGTGCCACGCCAATTGCTCTGTATGTATTACTTTGAAAAGATGCTGACAATCTTCCAAACAGCTAGTGACACATTTAAACCCCTCGTGCTGTGCTCATGGGATGGAATGTATCAGCTGTACAATAATAAAATGGGAGGGTGAAGCATTCTGCCCAGCACTGGTCTAGTTCAAAGTGGTAGCTGACTGGTTTACCAGCTTGTCCATGCTGTGGATCTCTTCACAAGAGACAGCTCCTTCCAGGGATGCCTCTCCCCGCCCCATCCTCAGGCTGAACTTAGAGTATCATCCCTATAGGCAAGAAGTGCATTTGTTCCTGCCACATTTAGAAGCTACACTCCAGGCTTCCATCATTTTGGTCTGGCAACCAGGAGAATGCCAGCCAGACTGTTGGCTGCCACAGAAATCCAGCCAGTGCTCTGATTGCTCCATCTTGGTGTATGGTTCAGAGAAGTGTGTGGTCTCTGTAGAGAAGCCAGTGGCTTCCAATGGGCTGCCATAAGTTTGGCAGCCTGGTTCGGTGTTTCTGCATCCTGACACTTCATGCAGTGCCACTCAGTATGGTCTTGGTGGTCACCGTGGAGCACCCCTACTTAGCTGCCTGCTCAATTTCACTGCAAGCTCCCCACAATTCCTTCAGTGGAGTAGCTTTAAGTAGGTGTGTACCTCTCTGCTTTCGCTGAAGTAATCAGCTCCTGTTACAGTTTGGGTTTGTATAATCCAAAGTGAAGGATGTAAGTAGCTCAGTCTCCAGCTGAGCGTTAGCAAGGGCAGCAACCAGGCCAGCAAGCTTTCAAAGGCTGGCTGTCAGCTACCCAAGCTGTTAAAAGGGAGGGCCTGGGAATGGAAACCAGGGTTGAGAGGAAGCATGGCATTGTTGATAGGGCCTTTACCTGCCTCCCTAAGTTATATGCCCAGCTCTGTCACATGCTTCCAATGTACCATGGACACGGCACAGATTTAGACCTTCAAAGATACCAAGGTACCCAACTCCCATTTATTTTTATGGGAGTTTGGTCCCTAAATGCTTGAGTCCCGGGGCCTTAGTTCTCCATTTTTAAAATGGGGACCATAATCCTCCCTTTCACCTACCATTTGCTGGTCTTGCCTATTTAGACAACTTCATCAGTACAGAGACTCTGTCTCATTATCTGTACCTACAGTGGCTAGCCTAATGAGACCTCAGTCACCACTGGGCTCATGAGCCACTCTAATAATCATTAGATTGTTTAAAAACTAGGGCCTGAAGTCACTACTAAAACATTAGGTCAGCCCAGCTGCATTGCTCAGGGATATGAAAACTCCACACAATTCAGCGGTGTAGTTAAGCCAACCAAAGTCCTCAGTGTAGACCGCAGTAGGTTGCTGGAGGTGGATTACCTATGACAACAGGAGGACTCCACCTGTCAGTGTAGTGAGTGTCTACAGTGAAGTGCTACAGCTTGTAAGAAAGAAAAGGGTGAAGAGAGATATAAACATGGACTCTCCTTTCTTGCTGTCATGAGGTCTAAGGCCTAAGCCTATTGGCATGACTTAATGTGAACAGTCACGTTACAGGCAATACATAAACTGAGGAATGCTGCCAACAAGCCTCATGTTCAAGCTCAAAATGCTGGTGAAATTGTAAACCACTCACGCTTCACTCTCGTGGGAACTCGTGAATTGCAAAGTTATAAATACATCTGTTGGGTGACATCATAACAAACGGGATTAGAATGGAGCTCAAATGGTTTATGATGTAATCGTCACCCAAAGATGTATTTATATTACTGGGCATGTATCGGCACACATTTTTTTGCAATGAGCAAGATTTTTTTGCTTTCTCCTTCATCATGTGGTCTCCTCCTCACGGCCCAGTGTCCATATTATTGTTGTATCTCTTCTCCCTGTTCCAGGGGCAAATCACAAAGGTCTTAAGTTTTACTTAGAGTATGTCTACACCAGAAACCTATAGTGACACAACTGCAGCTGCTCCAATGAAGCATAGATGGAAAGGGTACTTTTGTCCCTGCAGTAAATCCACTGCTCTGAGAGGTGATCACTAAGTCAATGGAAAAATTCTTCTGTCAATCAAGCAATGTCTACACCAGGGCTCAGGTTGGTTTAATTACACTGCACAAGGGATAACTCACAGGGCTGGAGCACTGTCATGGAAAGGTATAAACTACTCAGGGAAACAGGTGGAGAAGAAAAGGTGGAGGAGTTGCACAGTGTATAAGAGAGCAGTATGATTCCTCAGAGCTTCAGTGTGAAACTAGAAAAAAGACTGTTGACAGTCTTTGCGTTAAGATTGGAGGTACAAGAAACAAAGGTGATTCTGTGGTGGGTGTCTGGTATAGACCACCAGGCCAGGAGGATGAGGTAGACAAAGTATTCTTCAGATCACTGTCAGAAGCTTTTGGATCACAGGCCCTGGTTCTCATGGGGGACTTTAGTCACCCTGACATGGGCCGGGAGAGCAATACAGCAGTGCACACACAATTCAGGAAGTTTTTGATAGTGTTGGGACCAACTTCCTGGAGCCACTGCTGGAGGATCCAACCATGGGCCATGTGTCTCTGGCTGCTCAAAAACAGGGAAGAATTGATAGGGGAAGTAGAAGTAGGTGGCAATCTGGGCAACAGTGAGCATGGAATGATTGAGTTCAGAATCCCGACAAAAGGAAGAAAGAGAGCAGCAGAACACAGACTGGGGTGAAAGTAGATACTGGGACTTACTGATGCAGTCTGCACTGGGCCTGGTGTTCTTAGCAAGGAGGTCAGCTCTGGGCCTCCAGAAGAAGTAGGGCCTCAGGTGGAAGGGTTGGGGTGGGAGGCATCCCCCTCCAGCCAGTCCTTCATGGCTGGTGACTGGGAGCCCTGGGGTGGCAGCGAGGGAAGCCAAGAGCTCCAGGCAGTGATTTAAAGGACCCTAGACACTGTTATGACAGCTGGAAGCCCTGGGCCCTTTTAAATCATCAGGACCCTGGGAACCTTCCCCTTTTGCCCCCTTTTACACTATCAGTGGCCCTGCCACTAGGATGTGGCAGCACTTTGCTTCACCTTTTGCCTATGGGCAATATTAAAGTACTGCTGTGACAGCACTGCCAGGCTTTACCAGCAGGGCTCTCAACAGGGGGAGCAAAAAGTTGGCCCATGTACAGACTGGTACCATTGGCTGGTACTTACCATTGTGCCCCACTTGCTGGCACCAGCCCACTTTCACCTCTGATACAGACCTTGGACTTCAGAAGAGCAGAGGGGGAAAGGAGTCCAGGAGAGCTGGCTGAATTTTTAAGAAGCCTTATTGAAGATGCGCGTATTTCTGATGTGCAGAAAGAATAGCGAATACGGCAGGCAACTGGCTTGACTTAACAGAGCTTAAAGCTTCAATGAGCTTAAACATAAGAAGGAAGCCTACAAGAAGTGTCAGCAGTGTGCCCTTGTAAACAAGAAGGCTAATGGCATATTGAGCTGTATTAGTTGGACCATTGCCAGCAGATTGAGGGAACTGATTATTCCCTTCTATTTGGCATTGGTGAGGCCACATGTGGTATATTACATCCAGGTGTGGGCCCCCAATTACAGAAAAGATGTGGACAAATTGAAGAGAGTCCAGCAGAGGGCCACAAAAGTGATTAGGGGGCTGGAGCACTTAAAGTATGAGGAGAGGCTGAGGGATTTGGGCTCATTTATTCTACAGAAGAGAAGAGTGATGGGGGGATTTGATAGCAGCCTTCAACTATCTGAAAGGAGGTTCCAAAGAGGATGGAGAGAAGCTGTTCTCACTAGAGACAGATTGCAGAACAAGAAGCAATGGTCTCAAGTTGCAGTGGGGGAGTTGTAGGTTGGATATTAGGAAAAGCTATTTCCCTAGGAGGGTGGTGAAGCACTGGAATGGGTTACCTAGGTAGGTGGTGGAATTTCATTCTTAGAGGTTTTTAAGGGTAGGCTTGACAAAGCCCTGGCTCAGATGATTTAGTTGGGGTTCATCCTGCTTTGAGCAGAGGGTTGGACTAGATGATTTCTTGAGGTCTCTTCCAATCCCAGTCTTCTATGATTTTAAATGGAAACTTGGACACGTGACTAGGAAGAAGTATAAAGATATTGCTCAAGTATGCAGAAGTGTAATCATGAAGGCCAAAGCACACTTAGAATTGCAGCTAGCAAGGGGTGTGGTGGACAACAAGAAGGGTTTCCCAGCTATGTTAGCAACAAGAAGGTGGTCAGGGAAAGAGTTGGACCCTTATAGAATGGGGAAGGCAACCTAGTAACAAATGATGTGGAAAAAGCTGAGTATTCAATACTTTCTTTGCCTCGGTCTTCACAGACAAGGTCAGCTCCCAGACTGCTGCACTGGGTAGCACAGTATGGAGTGGAGGTGAACAGCCCTCAGTAGTGAAAGAACAGGATAAGGATTATTTAGGGAAACTCGATATGCACAAGTCCATGGGGCTGGATTTAATGCATCCGAGGGTGCTGAAAGAGTTGGCCCAATGCAGAGCCATTGGCCATTATGTTTGAAAACTGATGGTGATTGGGGGAGGTCTGGACAATTGGAAAAAAGCAAAAGTAATGCCTGTCTTTAAAAAAGGGAAGAAATCTGGGTAACTACAGATTGGTGAGCCTCACTTCAGTTTCTGGAAAAATCAAGGAGCAGGTCTTCAAGGCATCTATTTTGAAACACTCGGAGGAAAGGAAGGTTTTCAGAACATCCAACATGGATTCACCAAGGGCAAGTCATGCCCAACCAACCAACTTGCCTTCTATGATGACATAACTGGCTCTGTGGATATGGGAAAAGTGGTGGACATAATATACCATGATTTTAGCAAAGCTTTTGATATGGTCTCCCGCAATATACTTGAAAGCAAATTCAAGAAGTATGGATGGGATGAATGGACTATAAGGTGTAAAGAAAGCTGGCTAGATCATTGGACTCAATGGATAATGATCAGTGGCTCAATGTCTAGCTGGCACCCAGTATCAAATGGACTGCTGCAGGAGATAGTCCTGAGTCAGGTTTATTCAACATCTTTATTAATGATCTGGATGAAGGGATGGATTGCACTCTCAGAAAGATTATGGATGACACTAAACTATGAGTAAAAAGAAATCTGATGAGGTTCAGCAAGGACAATTGCAGAGTCCTGCACTTGGGATGGAAGAATCCCAAGCACTGTTACAGGCTGGGGACCAACTGGCTAAGCTACAGTTCTGCAGAAAAGGACCTGGGGATTATAGTAGAAGTTAGATATGAGTCAACAGTGTGTACTTGATGCCAAGAAGACTAATGGCATATCCGGTGGCATAAATGGGAACATTGCCAGGAGATTGAGGGAAGTGATTATTCCCCTCTATTTGGCACTGGTGAGGCCACATCTGAAATATTGTGTCCGGTTTTGGGACCCTCCCCCGCTACAGAAAGAATGTAGACAAATTGGAGAGAGTCCAGCAGAGGGTAATGAAAATGACTTTGTGAAGCTAGGGCACATTACTTATAATGAGGAGAGGTTGAGGAAACGTGGTGTATTTAGTCTGCAGTAGGGATGTGAATGGTAAACCAGTTAACCAGTAAGTCTCACCTTTAACGGGTGAGGCTTACTGGTTCCAGTTAATCAGTACGGCTGGAGCAGCTGCCTGCCAACCATGAGCAAGGGGTTGCTCCAGCCCCACAGCACCCTCTCCCCTGCACTCAACCCCCTTTAATTGGTTAACCAATTAAACAGGATTTTACATCCCTAGTCTGCAGAAGAGAAGAATCTTTACTACCTGAAAGGAGAGGGGCCCAAAGAAGATAGAGCTAGGCTATTCTCAGTGGTGACAGAACAAGGAGCAATGGTCTCAAGTTACAGTGTGGAGGTCTAGGTTGGATATTAGGAAAAACTATTTCCCTAGGATGGTGGTGAAGCACTGGAATGGGTTACCTAGGGAGGAGGTGGAATCTCCATCCCTAGAGGTTTTTAATGTGAGACTTGACAAAACCTTAGCTGGGATGGTTTAGTTGTGGGGGGGTGGGTCCTGCTTTAAGCAAAGGGTAGAACTAGATGACCATATGAGGTCTCCTCCAACCCTAATCTTCTATTATTGTAGTTTAGCTGAACAAACTGTAGGGCAGTGGTGCAAGTGGGCTGGTTTGGTACAGTATAGTACACCATACCAGCAAGTTAATTTTAGCTGGTATGCTGTACCGAAAAGACTGCCGTATCTCTGTGGACAGCGGTACAGCCTGCACATGGGTCTCAGAGTGCTGTGCCAGCCAGAGGAGCGTCTGGCATTCTGCGTTGTACTCCGCTGCCTCTCCCAATGAGGCATCCCAATTTTTTTCATGGTGTTAGTAGCTATGTGCCTAGCTACGTTGCTCCAGGCTGTGGAAACTATATTTGTGCAATGTAGTTGTGTCAACCTAACTTCCACATGTACACACTGCTAAGTCAATGGAAAAATTCATGTGGCAACTCGACTGGCACTTCTTGGAGAGATGGATTTACTGCAGTAATGGAAAAATGCCTTCCATCACTGTAACAGTTGTGTGCTCCACAATACTACTATACTATAGCTACAGCACCATAAGTGTGTATCAGAATCATAGAATTAGAAGAGACCTCAGGAGGTCATTGAGTCCAACCTCCTGCCCAAAACAGGACCAACCCCAACTAAATCATCCCAGCCAGGGCGTTGTCAAGCCAGGACTTAAAAATCTCTAGGGATGGAGATTCCAACACCTCCCTAGAGAATCCATTCCAGTGTGTCACCACTCTCCTAGAGAAATAGTTTTCCTAATATCCAACCTAGATCTTCCCCACTGTAATTTGAGACTATTGCTCCTTGTTCTGCCATCTGTCTCTACTGAGAACAGCCTCTCTCCATCCTCTTTGGAACCTCCCTTCAGATAGTTGAAGGCTGCTATCAAATCCCCCCATCACTCTTCTCTTCTGTAGAATAAATAAGCCCAAATCCCTCAGCCTCTCCTCATAAGTTAAGTGCTCCAGCCCCCTAATCATTGTGGTTGCCCTCTGCTGGACTTTCTCCAATGCATCCATATTTTTTCTGTAAAGGGGGAAAGGTGGGCAGAATTGGATGCAAAACTCTAGATGTGGCCTTACCAATGCCTAATAAAGGAGAATAATCACTTCCCTAGATCTTCTGGCAATGCTCCTCCTACTGCAACCCTAATATGCCATTAGTCTTCTTGGCTACAAAGGCACACTGAGTCATATCCAGCTTCTCATCCACTGTAATCCCCAAGCCTTTTTCTGCTGAGCTGCTGGTTAACCAGTCAGTCTCCAGCCTGTAACAATGCTTGGGATTCTTCCATGTCAAGTGCAGGACTCTGCATTTGTCCTTGTTGAACCTCATCAGATTTCTTTTGGCCCAAGCCTCCAATTTGTCTAGGACACTCTGGACCCTATCCCTGCCCTCCAGCATATCTACCTCTCCTCCTAGTTTAAAGTAGGATAGATATACCCTCAATTTCTGTGTGCTTGTTCACATGTGCATCTGGTCACAATATCCAGTTGACCCGTCTATGCACATGTGCTAGTTTCTCGGCAGGCTCTGGTAGTGCTTGCTATAGGTGTGGGTCCTTAACAGTCTCTTCCACAAAATGTAAAAGAGGACTTACACAGCAGTTGGAAGGAGGGCTTTACTCAACCCATAACAAGGATTCACCCAGCTCATGGGCACATTTAAGAGAGGTATGTGCCCAAGCTAGATTTAACCTCAAGACTATGAGGAAGTCTTTGTCTAGGGCCACACCTACATACAAACATTGGGTGATGGATATTACATTGGCATAGAGCTGCTGCATTTAGGCAATGTCTATTCTCAAGCTATTACAGCTGGACCACGCTAGTGCTTCAGTGTAGTAATTCACTACAGTCACCATGACACCGTGTTGCTGTAGTTAATCCACCTCTCTGTGAGGCAGTAGCTAGACCAATGGAATAATTCTTCCCTTGACCTATTGGTGTCTACACTGTGTCTTTGGTTGGCTTAGCTACATTGTTTGAGGATGTGAATTTTTCAAAGTCTTGAGCACCCATATTCTAGGTATAAACCAGCCAAAATGTGGCTTGTGAGGAAGAATGACCCAGTGGTTAGGACATTAGCTTAGGACTTAGGAAACTGCAATTCAAGTCCCTGCTCCACCACAGACTTCCTGTATGACCTTGGACAAGTCACTTAATCTGTTTGTGCCTCTTTTCCCACTTTGCCCATCTCACAGCCATGTCATGGTGCAAAATACATCAATGATTATGGGGGTATCACATACTATATGAATGGGGGCCATATAAATGGCCAAGTTAGATTGTTTTGAATCTAAATTTACCATTTGACCCCATACTTGTATAATTGGCCAGAACCAGCCCTGGATCCAAATTCCTGCAAAACTTGGAGGATCCAGATTTAGACTTTGCAGTTGGCCCACATCAGAACCGAAGCCCTGGTTTCAAAACACTCCAAACTTCAGAAAAAATTTACTCCAAGATCAGGACCCAATAGCTTGGTCTCACCTCTAATTTTAGTGGTCTATTGACTGTCAGATATTGATCTGGTTTTAAATTAAAAAAGTAGCAATTGTAATTTTTTGTGTGTTTGCTGTGACCTGACCTACTAATCTCTTTTTCTTCCTTTAAAGTTGTCTTCTAAATCTGCACATTAAAGGTGATTAGATACCTAAGGGACTTCCCATGTCATTAGTTAATACTTTAGAGCTTGTTTTGGTTCCAGCTAGCAGTAATGCAGGGCTCTTTGGATAATACATCACCCAGCTCACATACGCCTGCACAGTCTCCAGATGATATACCCCACCAGTGTCTGCCTCTGTACAGCTCACAGATTGGAGAGTCGGAGACGAGTTTAATTTAAAGATGAGCCGCCCTTGGGCTGCCAAAGGAAATGGCGTGTCAGCTACGTCAAAAATAGATACTGTTGTGCAGATATATGGAGGGAGAGATGGACGCTGCCAGTGCTATTAATTACCTGGATTGCCTTTAAATGTCAAAGCAAATCCTTGCCCATTCCTTCTCCAAAACCTAAATCACAAAGTGAGACAAGGTCAACCCTAGAAGGCTGGAAGGCTGGAAAAGGAAAAAAAATACACATAATGTCACATTTCTATGATTATGTATACTAGAGAGAGTTAGTGTGTGTGTATCTATAACACAGGATCTATGTGTATATAAAGGATCAGGCTCTAAAAGGCATGTTGAGATGCTGCTTTAAGATTTTGGCACGTTATTAGATGGATAAATAAATAGATATCAAACATTAAAAAGTCTAGTTTCTAATGCCTGATTTTTTTACCCATTGAAATCAGCCCTAACAGCTGCAGGAAATTCGGTGCTACCATTATTGGCTCACATTTTACCCTCAGTCTTTTCAGTACTGTTCGATTAAAGGTCTGTCTGTGTGGGGATGCAAAGGAGACTAAAAAGATACTGAGCTTCCATGGAGCGGTTGCACAGCAAGCTGGGCCTTTTGTACTGTTACTGCCCTCTTTTGCCACCACAAACAAACTCAGGAAAACATGGCACCTGCATGCCAGGACAAAGCAGGTGCCAGCTGGTAATAGACATGATTTTATTCAATGGCCAAAGCCATTTTGTGGCTTGCCGATGGACACTGCATTTGTGACTGAGAATCAAATCAGCTGGATAAATCAAAGGGGAGAAAGTCTATTAAAAATGACTGAGTCATTTCGTCTTTTTTATTCACATGAACTTTTCTAGGGAAGTTTTAGGTTTCAAAAATCTGCCACTCATTGTTGCAATCGTGTTATCAGCCGATCATGGCAACAGACTAAATGGAACACAGTGCAATGGGGTTTTTTTTTAACTCTTCTTCCATAAAGGATTAGCCAGTGAGGATTGGAGACATAGAAAAGGAATGTATGTAATCATGGTAGAAGTTTATCACTAGCATGGTTGCTACGGGCACATGGCTGATTCTTGTACTCTTCTTCCTTCAACAGGATCATCTCCTCTAGATAACTGGAGACATGCTAGCAACCAGATGCACATTAGGCACTGATTTCCGGGCAACACATCTGAGAGCCCAGTTGGTTTCCATGCAGGGTACGTGGGGTAAAAATGTAAAGAATTTCAGATAAACACATTTGGAAAGCCACTTAGGACTACTAGAGAGACATGTTACTGGGAGGAAGGGCGGTTGTGTGTGTGGTTTAGTTATGAGCCGCCTGGAGTCTGAAAGGGAAACAGTGCATCTCTCCTGAAATATATTAATGAACTATGTTCCTGCTGCCTGCTAAGACATCAGTCACTCAACACCATTCTCTTATCCCCCATTTCTAAACCAAAGAATTTTAAAGAAACACTGTCAAGGTTGGGATGCCCCGAAATATTAAATCCACTGTAAGGTTTGTACCACTTTACCTATCTTGGTTAGGGGGGATGGGTTTTCTAACCAAACTAGTTAAAGTAGCAAGTCCTCAGTGCAGATGTAGATACAGCAGTGTAAAGGTATCCCTGTCCACATGAGAATAAGCAGTACCTGTATAAGCATCTTTCCACCAGGACAGTCGCATTCACATAAGGGGGGTTGCACCAATTGAAATATATCCATTAAATTTGTCTGCCCTGAAGTGAGCTTACAGTTTGGTTTTATCTTTCAGTAAAGGCTGTAGGGATGAGTCTTTGGATAAACAAACCCTTCAGTGATGAAGACTCTACAGTAACAATGCAGATCATAGGTTCCCCCAGCATCACAAGGGAGAGTGCTCGCTTCTCCAGGTCCACCTATAGAGCTGCAGTGAAGTCCGAGGCACCAGAATCCTTCCATTCAGAGAGGGTGTGCAACTTGCCAAGGAAAACACACCAGGCCCAGTTCTCAGCTCCTCTGTTCCTGCGCTTGGGGCAGGATGGTGGAAGGGGATGGGCCACAAGTGTCCTTAATCACCTCTGAGCTGCCATTATTCTGGGATTCTGCCTGGCCCCAGTGTAAATTAAAGCAACATCAGGGTGCTCTAGTGTATATTCTGTCTCCATGTCCCCACATGGAGCAGAGAAATCAATGCTTTCTGGCCAGGCTCCGGTATTCCCTGGATCTGAACTCTACACCGGGAGCTTAGACTAGGGCCAGCATGAGCCCTTTTACCAGTTCAGCACTGGTTAGAGTGGCTCCCTGTACAGAAGGTATTCTCAGGGGCTGTTTCTGCCCACTTTAAGGCACCTTTATGTTACCAGACCCACATAAAGGTTCTTTGGTATGACAGAGTCAGACTCAGGAAGTAGTTTCCTTGTATTCTTGACCTGTCAGCATTGGCCATGAACTCAAAAGCGGGGGTGGTAGATTGGTCAAAGTAGGGGACTGCACACTCTTGCCAAGCATTATTTCTGACTCAGCCCCTGACATGTTGCAAGGCATGAAAACCCCTCCTTACCTCAGTTTACTCCTCTGTAGATAGAGTTGAGCAACTAGCTTACTGCACTGAGCAATTCTGAAGCTTCATTGGTGCATAAAACTGTGGTATCCAACATGCTAGCCACTAGCTTACAATGCGGCTATTTGGCTGGTTGAATGTGGCTAGTTTGCCATAGTAGTAGCCATTACAGTGGCTACTGCTTCAGAACTGGTTGGACACCAAAGGCAAGGAAAGTGCTTCAAAATTCTCGGGTGAATGGCAACATAGAAGTGCAAATGGTGTGTGCAGCTTTGCAAAGCCCAGATGATAAATAAATAATAATCATAATGTGAATAATGCTACTTTGCGCTTCTCTAGCATGCACCTTCCATTGCAAGAGCTCAAGGCACTGTGCAAAAGTACTTAAGTATCATCTCTGTTTTACAGTCAGGGAAACGAAGGTCAAAGGTAAGTAGTGCACTCAAGTTGTCCCAGATTCAATGGCTGAAACAGGAATAGAACACCTGACTCCCAGCCCCATAGAATAAAGCTGATTGCTGATTCCTCCACGGGTTGCTTGTAGGGATGTCCATTTCTAAGATGTTTGCTCTCTTTGTGCCTGTTCACCCTCAGACACAGAGGACTGCTCCATCATCCTATGGCAGTCAATAAGCATTTTGCATTGAGTTCAATAGGACCTGGTTCTGGAACCTGAAATTGTTTTGAAAAGTCTGGAATCCATCCCTCCTCCTATCAACACCTGTTTCTCTGACAGCTACTAAGAATAGCCTAAGCCACTTCCCATAAATGCTCTGTGCCCAATTCTAGCCATACAGCACCAGGAGGCTTTCATTGACATCAATGGGACTTTTGCCATCAACTCCAATGGAAACAGAATTAGACTATCAGGCCCACACAGCTGCCGCTGGGTGAAATTCTGCCTCTGCATATGCTCATGAGGTAGAATGGGTGTAACCAAGAGATGGACAAGTGTGGGGCTGGATTGGTGTAACTGAGGGATGAACAAAGCCATAAGAACAGCCTCAGTGGGTCAGACCAAATGTCCATTTAGCCCAATAACCTGTCTTCCAAAAGTGGCCAATGCCAGGTGCCATGGAGGGAATGAACAGAACAGGAAATCATCAAGTGTTCCATCCCCTGTTGTTCATTCCCAGCTTGTTTCAGAGGTTAGGGACACCAACCCTGCCCATCCTGGCTAATAGCCATTGATGGACCTAGCCTCCATATCTAGCTCTTTTTGAGCTCTGTTATAGTCTTGGCCATCACAGCATCCTCTGGCAAGAAGTTCCACAGGTTGACATGTGAGCCAGTGCAGCATTACTGTTGTTGTGGCTAGAAACACTGCACCATAAAGCCACCCATGGGATGAGCCTAAAGATGCTGGTAAACTTTCTTCTGCATAGGAGAAAAGGGACTGTAACAAACATTTCATTATGGGTTCAATCTCAGTCAAAACTTTACCTGATTAAGAGCTGCAGAAACAGTCCTCAAAGCAGTAATTCCCCAAAGAATGGCTAGAATCTTCCCTTTATACAGCATACACTTGGCAGGTTACTTCTCTGTTAGTGACCACCCTTCTTTACCAATCAAGCTGGCAACTCTGAGCCTTTGAGAAACTCCAGCTTCTGACTTAAAACTGATGCAGATAGAGTCCAAGAGGCAGAGGGAGAGATCCCAGGTATTTGGGATTTTATGGGGTAGTTTTAAATGCATAGATTCCAAAGGATCTTGTGATCATCTAGTCTAAGCTCCTGTATAAGAAAGGCCAGAGCACCTCCCCTGTAGCATACCTTTAAAAAAAATCCACTTCTGATCCTGATTTTAAAATTGCCAGTGATGGAGAATACACCATGACCCTTGGTAAATTGTTCTAGTAGTTAATTAACCTCACCATTAAAAATGATGTAATCAAGTCACTCCTTAACCTTTTCTCTGTTAAGCTAAGGGAACTTTGAGTTTTATATCTTTAACACTTTTCTTTGTCATGTGTGGGTTTTTTTCCCCTTATATCAAGTATTGGATTTTGCCTGCTGGTAAAATCATTTTGTAGCAAAAAATCTGCAATGTGTAGCCTACATATGCTGCTCTCAGGCCCCTATTGGGTGGTTTGTTTTGGAAGCAGGTTTACTTTTATGGGGGCATCAAAATTAATTTATTATAGGTTGCAATATAAATAAGGGGCAATAAAAAGGAGGGAGGGGAGGGGAAAACTTACTTCTACTGCTGATTAGAGCCTTGAATACAAGGCAATCAAAGAGTCAAGCTCTGAAAGTATCTTTTACAGAATGAAACTGCCTCTTATCTTTCATGCAGAAATGATCATCTTTGAGGAATTTTCCTCTAACCACAGTGCCACATTTTTACTCTCCATAAACTGGTTTTAGTTATTTAAAGAGGAACAGCCTCAAAATCTAAGTCATTTATCTTTCCCAAGGCATTTCCCAGCATGTCACATTATGAAGCCAGGAACGTGTGTTGTCAGGAGTTTATTCTCCCTGCAGAACCGATCGGTCTCCTGTGGCTGGCTGATCCTGAGGTGATGTGATTGTCTGCAGTACTGAAACCTGTGGGGGATTGAGCAGGAGACCATTAAGACGTACAGGGAAGATCATCAGCTGATGTAAATTAGCTCAATAGCAATGCTGATTTACAACAGCTGAAAATCGTGCCTTTCTGTGTCTGTGGTAGGAATGAAACAGAAAATAGCTTTTCTGAAGGCAGGCTTACTTCACCAACAATTAATGGGTGCTAGTTATATTTATATAAAGCTCTGAGATAAATTGTACCCTCAGTTACACCACTGATTGTAAAAGAATTGCATAGATGGTACCTGCCTGGACCTTTAATTTTATATTGACCATATCCTCAGTCCCTTCTCTATCCAGCTCATTTATCAACTGTTCTCTTGATGTATGGGTCTTGGTAGTTGCTGTAAACAGTTGGAATCTTACTTAAAAAAGAAAAGGAGGGCTACTCAGACACATGAAAAATGGGCTCCTTTCATCGTTCGGACTGAAACGATAAGTTTATCTTTCAAGTCTGGTAAGCAGCAGGGTTTGAAATCAGAATACTGCCACCAGCAGGCGATTGTGTTGAACTACTAGAAGGTCAAGCCCATGGCTTTAACACCCAGGAGATGGGGCAATTCTGTCATTAATAGTTTGGAAAGTTCTGCATTCTGGCTTATGAATTTAGTAGCTTAAATCTAAATTCAGCTTGGAGAATTCACATTTTCATCCATTTATCTTTGGCTCCGTTTAAGAATATGTAGTGTGTTAACGGTGGTCTATCCTAAAAGTCTTTCTGAAAAGTTATAGTGAAAAGGAACATTACTTAGTGGTTAGACTCAGAACTTTTGAGTTTCATTCCTGGCTCTGCCACCAACTCATTGCCATGTCGGGCAGGTGACCGTCCCTTACTTACCCCATTTGAAAAATGAAGACTGTAATAATCTGCTTCTCCAGGGCTTTGTGTAAAGCTAGTCAGAAAATGGAATTCCATTCCATGGGAAATTCTGAAATTTCAAAATTTGTGTTCCACCCAAATAGAGGCCAGAGATTGAAATCTCAAAATATTATGTGAAATGGAAATTCTGAAATATTTCCATTCAGAAATATGTTCTCATTGAAACTTTCATTTCACCTTGCTCCTTTTGGTTTGTTTCCCTGTTGAATTGTCATAATATAACAACATAGTACCCTAACACATCATTAGAAACACAAAACAAGAAAGCCAAAAACAAATTTTCCATTTTGTTTTCAAATAATTTCAAATCCTGTTAAAATTGACATGTTCCCATGGAGTATTTCCATTTCAACAAAATGGTATTTGCTGGCTGAAAACTGTGTTGCTGGGGGAGCGGGGGGGGGGGGGGCAGAGGAAGAGGGAGAATTATCCTGGTCTACCAAGCTTCAGGGATTCCATTATATGTAGCTCCTGGGAATCATGAATGTAAATTAGGGACAGCATCACATCCATGTAATAACTCATCCAATTGTACAGAAACAATGGACATCAATGTGAAGTTTGAAGCTGACCCTTTTTCATTTCTTGCTGTTCTGTTTAAAACTTTCGAGTTATGTTTTAGCTTCTTTTTTGAATGCACAAGCAGTTTTGCCTTTATTAAAGCTATTGTCCAGTAACAATATACAGGCAATATAACTTCACTACAGATTCATTAAAAGAGCCCTTGATGCTTCTTCCTTTCAATGTTATTGTTCACCTTCACGTGATTTATTGAGGGCAAGGAAAGCAAGAATAACAGGCCCATGAAACACATTCAGATCTTTCAAATAGGTAAAAGTAGTTGTAAACCTAGTTAGACATTTAGGGTGGTATTTTAGCATCCATATCTCTTAGTCAGATAGAGTGTGGTTATTCTTGGACTCAAAAGAACTTTCAATTCCTTGCTATAGTCATAACTTCATAGTGTATTAGGGAAGATTATGTTCAGGTACCAACAGCCTATTGACTGGTAAAAATCTGTATAATGTTACTGCCCTCTAGTGGCTGAAGAAAAATTATGCAGCAAGATAAGTACTGTTGCATTCATTACAACTTTGGACACATTTTTTAATGAAAACTACAGAATAAGATCCTGGGTGTACTTCTGTAAGCCACCTCCTTAATGTTAATGGAACTGACTAATGAGTAAGAATCCCATGAAGTATTAGATCTTTTATACAAATGCTGTGGTTAAGAGTGCTTTGCTCCTTCTAATGCCAATTGATATGTACTATGTATTTATGTATGTATGTTGTTATTATTTATCATTATTACAGTAGCACCAAGCAGTTTCAACTAAGATCAGGGTTCCATTGTGTTCAGTTTTGTACAAACACAAAGCGAGAGTCAGTACCACTCCCACACTAAAGGGATAAAGCAGACTTATAAGGGTGCGTCTACCCTGCAAAACTATTTCAGAATAACTAGCACTATTCCAAAATGAATCTACACAGCATGCAGTTATTTCAAAACAGTGTCAAAATACGGTTAAGCTGGAGGACTTCTTACTCCGACTCCTGTAACCCTCATTGTACAAGGAGTAAGGGAAGTCAGAGGAAGAGTGCTCTGTTTCAAAATAAGTGCTGTGTAGACACTCTCAATTTTGAAATAAGCTATTTTGAAATAAGATATGCAATTGATGTAGCTCAATTTGCCTGGCTTATTTTGAGTTAAGCCCTGCAGTGCAGATGCACCCAGAGGGTGGGAGAGTAAGGAAAGAAGTTACTTGTTCAAGATAACTGGCAGAACTGAGAACAGCCCTGAATTCTAATGTCCAGACTACAATGTTTTATTGGAAATTGTGCTCCACAATTTGTGTACCTTTTTCCAATAGTTTTGCTGGAAGAGGCTTTTCTGAAATTTGGCCAATCTACATCGGGCCAAATTTCAGAAGAGCGTCCTCTTTCAAAAAAGCCCTTCTTCCTAGTGGAAGGAAGAAGACAGGGCTTCCAAAAGAGCATGTCTGCTCTTCTGCAAAAAAAAAAAGCAGAAGAGCAGACGCATTCCCTGGACACAGCAGTATCCCAGAAAAGCCCAGTAGTCTAGACATAACCCCAGTGTCCTACCCAGTAGTCTAGACATAACCCCAGTGTCCTACCTGGCTCAGATGGCCTTTCAGACAAGAAACTATCTTCTCATTTGCAAAAAAATAAAAAGTATATGTCTGGCTGTCACTGTTCAGGTGAGTTAAAGGGCTTATCTACACTGCCCCATAGTTCAGACTACAGGGGTGTGAATAGCAGTAACCACTACAGTGATGTACTGCTAATTTCTTTGTGTGGATGTAAGATAAAAGGTTCCTAGTTTGTGTTAACAGAGTCCTCTTTAAACAGGACTACACTGTTGTGAATTTGGCAGCTTTTAGTTCAGGACTGCAAGCATCCACAGAGGAGTTAAAGTGCATGCAGTTGTTCATGCCCCCATAGTCTGAACTGTGGGGCAATGTGGACATAGCTTAAGAACTGAAGTTCATAATTTTTAGCCCTTGTTAATAATGGCATTTCCCTGGGAGCATTGAGTCCTGAGAAGAATAACAAAAGGTTCTAGCAAAGCCAGATAACAAAAGGAGTCTTGTTATCCTCCCTGCCCCCCAGCACAAATGTGCCAATGTGAATCCTGTATGTCACCATTCAGCCCACTCATTTTTACTTCAGAAATCCTTGGTTGCCCCCTCTGCAGAGAAACAGAATCTTTCTGCGAGTGTCCAGTGAAAAGTTTGACACTCCCATCTCTTGCATCTAATGCTGTGCAGCGCAGTGCATGTTGTTTACATCCATTCCACAGGGACAGCTCTTTATTCTTGGGGTCAGGTGCTCTGTTAAAATGGAGGATACAGGCCCTCATCCTATTCTCTGGAAGCTCAGAAAGACAGCAGACTACTGTGACTTAATGGAATTGATCCTTTGGGTCAAATGGCAGAGTCTCCTTCCATTGGCATCAGTGGTCTGCCTTTCGGTCTTGGCAGAGAGTGAGTCACTTAATGGACTTGCTTTCTGGCCAGGTAAAATATACATGATTCTAAACTTACAGGAAGATATCTTTGAGATCAGAGAGCCAAGGTATCCATCGTATGCTCAGAGAGTCTTTCCCTACCTGCACCTGCTACTTTCATCCAAGCCAATTCATTCTCCTAACTTCTTTATTACAACCTCTGGCCTCAGCCTGCAGAGTTTAAGCATCTTAGCTGATCCATGGTCTGTACTAACAGCATCTTCAAAGCCATCAAGGACAATTCAGGCTTCATTAGATCTCCACAAAAGTTTGACTCAGGGCAACTCTCAAGGGTGTTTGGTGTGTTGGAATGCGCTGAAATGACACTGATTTTGTCTGAATCCTTTTTAAACAGAGAAGTGTTCCCCACCTTCTCCCAGCTTTGCCATGGACAGCTGTACAATTCTTCTCATAGATCCATGCCTCAAGTCCCCTTCTTCTCCACAAAACCTGTCAGAGGACAGCAACTAGTCAGAGGCTGCATAAAGCTGCTCGTTAGGGAAGCTCACTGATGAAGTTGTACAACTGCACAAACCCTTTCATCTTTGAAGATGCAACTCAGAAATGTCTTAAAGGTAAATTGCTCCCATTTTTCTTAGCCTAGCAATCTAGAAAATCACATTAATAATAATAATAATAATAATAATTAGCAGCCTAATCGTAATTATTAATAGCATTGTTTCTATCATTACATCAATCCCACTATAATAACCAGGAAGCAATCTAGCATCCTGCTCCTGAAAACAAACTCCTGGTAGCCTGTTACCATTAACCTTCTCTCTTGTGTGCTTACTCTGGCTCCCGTACCAGGCCTAAAATATAATTTGCATGAAAAAAAATTGCATCTAACAATTTTGTTCCAAACACAGGGCCTGGTTTTGGCTACTGTTCTTCTCACCAAGTAGAATCTTACCTTATAAGATCCCTGGGCACAAATCCTCAAAAGGTGCTTAGGTACCTGCTCCCACTGGGAGTTAAGCACCTAAATCTGTTGCCCCCTTGAGCAGCTAATCAAAGTTCAGGACCCAGCAATGTTCCAGCTGGAAATAGAAATTGAAGAAGTCTAGTATTTCCTTTCATACAGTCTTGTTTATTTACAAAGACTCTACAAAGTTCTGCACTTCTTGAGTGGAGGTGGAACCCCCTACCCCCCAAAAAGAGCATTTTCTTAGTTTACAGCCCCAAGCCTTTTTAGCCAGACAGACCCAAAAATTCTCTCTCTCTCTCACACTCACTTTTCTGACTGTCTCACTGTGATCGCCAGCTACTGCCTGGCTTTCTTGCCTTTTGCCTCTGCCTCTCTTGAGACGTTCCTTCTGGTCTCAGTGGCAGTGTGTTCTCCCTTCCCTCACCTACACCCATACTTTACCCAAAACTTAGCACAAGTGCTTCTGCTCAACCACTCTAAACTTCCTGGGTGGGTTCCCATGTATTTTTTTCTCAGGTGGGGAGGTTGGTGATTAATGCAGCCTGGCAGTTTTGTTACTGGAACAGTGAATTCAGCCCCAATCTCAAAATGGTTTGTGGCCCATGCAGTCACTGTTTCTTAACACAGGCACTATCTTTCTTTTTTCTTGGTGGGTGCTTCACTCTCCCCACCAAAGGTCCTGCCTCCAGCTCTGCCCCTTCCCCCAAGGATCTGCTCTCTCTCCACCTCTTCCTGTCCCCACCCCACCCTCTCCCCAAGTGTCCCAGCCACACTTCACTTCTTCCTGCTCCTGCCCCACCCCTCTCTTCTGCACCTCCAGCCTGCCACTGAACTGCTGATTTGTCTGAAGGTGCTGAGCACCCACTATTTTTTTCTGTGGGTGCTCCAGCTCTGGAGGACCCCTAGAGTTAGTGCTTATGCTTCCTAGCACAGCCACACCTTTAAGGATCTGGATCCTTGATTTCAATGGGATGTTTCATTAAGTCAAGCACTACTCATTGTGGGTTAGCCTGAAAAAAATCTGGCCTACCTCAGGGGTGGGGAGCTTCTCTTCTTACATCTCTATAAAGTACTATGCACAGCTGTGCCACTAGAGTAATAAATAATCATAATGATGAACACATTATATCTCTGGGGGTCCTTTTCCTCACTAGAATCAAGTGTGTTGCAGACATTGGTAATTAAGTGTCAATTCTGCTGTGAAGTATTAAGAGAGTAAGAGACATATAAAAATCATTTCATCCATCAGGCAGTTTTCTTTCCAGCGGCATCTGTTCAACAGCAGACATTTATAGCAGACAGCATTTTAGGTGAAGAACGCAACAGCCTGTTGAAACTGAAGGGGCCATTTCAGTCAGCAGAGTGGCTCAGTAACACTTTACCAGCTGATTGCCCTAAGTCTTGGGAAAATGCCTTTGCACCTTGAATGCTGGAACCGCAGCATGATGTCCTAAAGAGGTGCTGAGTGGCCCTCAGCTTTCACTAGGAGAGTTCTCTCTGCCATCTCTGAGCAAAGGTGAAAGATGGTCCGATGTTCAGTGTGCTAACCACTTTAGCTCATGATACCATCTACATGTTTTGTTAGTCTTTAAAGCATTACCAGACTATTAATTGTTTTTTAAGTTTTTCCTGTTACAGACTAACTCAGCTATCCCTCTGAATGCTATGAGAGACAGCTTCAGCTCCTTGCTTTGCTGCACTCTTCCTCTGTAACCTTGGCCAAGTCACTTTCGATGGGAGCTAGACACTTAAGTACCCCTGAAGGTCTGGGTCTTAATCTTTCTGTGCCTCAATTTCCCATCTATAAAATGGGAATCATAGCCTGGCCTTACTTCATAGGGATGTTGTGAGGATAAACACATTAAAGATTGGAAGGTGCTCAGATACTGTGGTGATGAACATCGTACAAGTACTTCAGATGGATTTCTGCTTCACAGAAAAAAGCATCAGCAAAGGAACCAGTGACCGTGAAAAGCTGTGGGATTCATAGTGTCTAATCAGCTGAACATGAGCATCCAGGGTGATGCTGTGGACAAAAGAGCTAACGTGATCCTGGGATCCATACACTGACGAATCTCAGGTAAAAGCAGAGAGGCTATTTCACTGCTATATATGACACTGGTGTGGTTACTGCTGGAATACTGTGTCCAGTTTTGGTGCCCTCAATTCAAGAAAGATGGTGATAAACTGGAGAGTGTTCAGAAAAGAACCAAGAGAATGACTAGAGGCTTAGATGACACGTCTTATAGTCCGGGGTGAAAGTAGTTGCCAGGACTTACCAGGACACAGGGATCCTTGGAAAGGAGGGTGATGGCTATGGGCCCAGCCTCGGGGACAAAGGGCAAGGCTGGAGGCCAGACTCCTCTAGCCAGCTTTTCATGGCCACCATTACTGCAATAGCCAGGAGCCTCTGTGTTGTGGTGGCAGCAGCTGGGAGCCTGGGGCTCCTGGCTGCTCCACATCTTAAAGTGCTGGACCATGGGGCAGCTGCACCTTTTGTTCCTCCCCACCCCCCATCAGCAGACCAAAATGAAGTAGGGTCCAATAGCACGGCTATGACGTTAAGGTGCTGTTGTGGCAGTGTTTTAAAGTCAGTCGCGTATGGGCTGGAACCAGCAGCCAGTTCTTGCTGGTAATGCCATACAACCCACCTGCTTGGAGTGAAAGACTCCAGGAGCTCCACCTAGTTAGCTTAACAAAGAAAAGGTGAAGAGGTGACTTGACTACAGTCTAAAGCAGGGGTGGGCATTAGTTTTTGATGGGGAACTGCTCCAAGTTTTTGGAAAGTGGTTAAGAGCCGCACTCTTCCATTATGTGAATGGAAGAAGTGCGAGGACTGTGGTGGAGGTTGGGTGCAGAAGGGAGCTTGGGGTAAGGGACTGGAGTGCAGAAGGGGCTATGGGATCTGGGAGGGAGTTTGGGTGAAGGAGGCGGTTGTGACCCAGGGCAGGGGACTGAGCTGCAGGGTCTGGGAGAGGGTATGGATGCATTGGGGGGGGGGGGAAGGATTTGGATTATGTGGGGTAGAGGGACAGAGGGTTGGGGGAAGGGAGGGGCTGGGATGCCAGAGGCAAGCTATGGCTGGGAGACACTTACCTGGGCAACTCCCGGACGGCAGCCCAACAGATTTCTCAGGCAGGCTCCCTGCCTTCCCGGCCTGGCAGGCCACTCAGAGCAGCCACCTACAGGGCCATGTGCATCTGTGAACAGTTGTGAATTTGAAGGAAGGGGGATGAGGGGTACTTCATATGTTGCCTGGTCTTCTGGCAGCTCCCATTGGTCAGAAACCTCTTTCCAGGCTCACAGCATTTCTGAGGGGTGAGCACAGGAGGGGGTGGAGGGAGAGCAGGCAGGGAGCCTGCCTGAGGCTCACTCTGTACCCCCAGGCCAGATTTAGCAGCATGGGGACACAACCTGTGGGCCATATTTTGCCCAACCATAGGCTAAAGCAGTGTTTCTGAAAGCGGCCTTGCAGCCTCGTGGCTCCCATTGGCTCCATTTCGTCCTTTGCAGCCAAGGGCAGCAGCAGGAAGCAGCGTGGGCCAGGCCACTGCTTCCCACGGCTCGCCTTGGCTGCAAAGGACGAAATGGAGCCAATGGGAGCCGCAAAGCTCCAAGGTCGCGGCGTCAGTAAATAAACAAACCAGGGCGGCCAGTTAATGTGCTTCTCAAAGTGATTTCACAGAACACTTTCAGAAACACTGATCTAAAGTATCTACCTGGGGAACAAATATTTCATAATGGGCTCTTCAGACTAGCATAGAAATATTTAATACAATCCAGTGGCTGGAATTTGAAGCTAGACAAATTCAGACTGGAAATAAGGTGTATCTTTTTAAGGGAGGATAATTAACTGGAGCAATATACCATGCAGTGTGGTGGATTCTTCATCCCAGACAAGATTTAAATCAAGACTGGATATTTTTCTAAAAGTTCTGCTCTAGGAATTGTTTAGGAGAGTTCTATAGCTTGTGTTATTTGGGAGGTCAGATTATATAATCATAATGGTGTCTTCTGGATGTGGAATCTATAAATCACCAACCCAATTTCCTGAAACACCTTGGTGTATTTAAAGATCTCCCATTCCAATGCCTACCCTGTTTACTGCTGTTTAGCTTGGGGGGGTCTCTGACCAGCACAGCACGGTTGTATAAATTCAGGTCAAAAGCCTCAATCAGTCAGAATCTGAGTTCCAGCAGCAGTGCAGGTGGACTTCCAATTTTTATGAGCATGAGTTGGTTTTTGACTGACAATTTTAAAATGCAAACTTTCCATTCTTCCTACCCCCCCAAAAAAAAACCCGCCACCAATTGTTTCCTCTTCTTATGCCATTCTTTACGGTGGAAAATAAAGTTGTGAGAAAGTGAGGCTCCTCCCACCCAATATACAGAATTAAAGAAAAACTTCTATCAGAAACTTTGAGCAAAACAATTGCATTTCTTTCACAAAACATACTTATTTTTTTTTCAACCAGATGGAGAGATGTCATTGTGTGGGATGTCCGTGGAAAATAAAACTGAACAAGTGAGTTACCAACCTGTTTGTATGGCCACTTAACAACCCTGCAGGAGAGTGCTGATCGTTTATTAGAATGTTGAATGATATAAGATTAGCCTCTGAAATCTTTCTTTTCACTGTTAATTTTAATACAGACTAGAACATGGCTCTCAGCATCTTCTGCTGGGTTCTTGCACAACTGAAGTCACAAATAGCGTAGTTTGTAAGTAAAATGGCCACCAGTAGAGCAGGGCTTAGGAATGCCAGATCTAATAAAAGCCATTAAAAAAGAGAATGACATAATATATTAATGGTTACAAGTGCTTCTTTCTTCCAGCCTGTTAGGCTGAGCAAATCAAATGAAATGTAGCACAAGGGGTATCAGAATGAAGGAAGGGAGATTGCATTGTACAACAAAGCCAATAAATTCTAATGCTTAAAGAATGCTTTGTTTCACTTTCTACCCCCATCCCTCTCTACCACACAGAGGCACCAACAGTTTCCATGGGTCCCTGGGAAAAGTGGGGTAGCCGGCTCCATGCTCTTGGAAGAAGCAAGGCCTTGGATGGAAGGAGTAGAGCCAGGACGGGCAGTCCTCAGCATCATCCAGAACATGGCATCTCCCCCATCCCTTAGTGCTGCCTGGAGTGTACTGCACAGCGCTCCAGCAATGGTTTAAAGGCCTGGGGCTCCAGCTGCTTCAGCTGCCACAGTAACTTAAATCCTAAAAGTTGCATAAGTGACAGAGTCTGCATGACACACCCAGAGCTGTGACAGAGTGTGGGTGTGGAGAGGGGCTTGCAGAATCAAGGGTCGTTAGCGGAGCTAAGTTTGTTCTGACTGATAATGAGATGCTCAGCTCATGCTGCAGGTAAAATCGCAGAGATCCACTATCATTCGTGCCTTTCTCCAATAAAATTCACGTCTAGAGTGGCTCATGGCCATGAGCACATGCCTTACAGCAGACTGGAAAAAAATAGGTGGTGATGTGTTCTACTATTGGATTTCAGCATGCCCGTGACAAACCTGAACACCTAGGTTCCCTGACACTCTTACCATGGCATCACAGAGGCTATGTCTACACTGCCAGGTTTTTTTCCACAGAAGATATGCAAATCGCGCTCTCATTTGCATATCTTTGGCCAATACTTTTTGCGGAAGAGGTTTTGCAGCTAAAAAGTCCTGTGTAGACGGAGCCATTTGTTGGAAAAAAACCCTCCTTTTTCGCAAGATCCTGTAAACCTCATTTTTTGAGGAATAAGGAATCTTGCAAAAAAGGGTTTTTTTTCCAACAAATGGCCCTGTCTACATGGGGCTTTTTAGCCGCAAAACCTCTTCTGCAAAAAGGATCGACAGGAGATATGCAAATGAG
Source organism: Pelochelys cantorii (assembly GCA_032595735.1). Classification (NCBI taxonomy): domain Eukaryota; kingdom Metazoa; phylum Chordata; order Testudines; family Trionychidae; genus Pelochelys; species Pelochelys cantorii. The sequence goes on along the minus strand of CM064342.1, from coordinate 10,161,027 downwards.
AGCATGAATTGCATATCTTCTGCCAAAAAAACCCAGCAGTGTAGACATAGCCAGACAGTCCCCATAGACTCCTCAGTCTATCTGGCCATCCAGACAAACTGGACTTTGTGGTAAATGGTCACTTTCACCAAAGCACACACCATATCAGGCTTCTCCCAGTCCCAAGAGACCAGTCGCTTAACTCCGATCAATTGCTATCCTGGGTCTTACGCCACTAATGAAAACCAATCCTGTAATATGGTGATTTTCAGTCTTTTTTTTATTCTCATGACCCAGTTGAAAAAAATGGTTGATGCTCACGCCCCAACATAATCTGACTAGAGTGTGGGCTCCAGGGTGGGGCTGAGGATAAGAGTTTTGGGATGTAACAGGGGGCTCTGGCTTTGGAGGGGGGCAGGGCTGGAGCAGGAGGGGCTTACCTTGAGCGGCTTCCAGTCAACAGTGCAGCAGGGGTGCTAAGGCAATTTCCTGCCTGTCCTGGCACCACAGACCAGAAGCAGCCAGCAACAGATTACCAGCCAGTGGGAGTGCATAGCTAGTGCTCGGGGCAGGGACAGTAGATGGAGCCCTGTGCACTTCCCCCTCACATACCTAGGAGCCAGGCCTGCTGCTGACCACTTCTGGGGTGCAGAGAAGTCTGAATAGTAAGAAGACCCAGTGCCTGACATTCCATGACCCAGTACTAGGTCACAACCCATAGTTTATTTCAGCAGTGGTTTTCAAACTATCTAAGCATTGTTGCTTTTTTAATTAGGAAAGGCAAATGCAAGTTATTTACAAGTTAAAGCAAGTGAACATATACGCACCAATGAGTTCCCATCTAAATCCTAAGAGAGACAAAGTTTTAGTGATCTGTCTTTTAAAAGTGTCTTTCATGCCAGACCCAGGATTTCTGGCTTCAATTTGGAGTCACTAGCCAGTCAGAGTTCAGCCAAAAAGATGGAAAATTTTCCTGCAACTCTGTTTTATCTCTTTCTTTTAGCTTCCAATACCATAAAATGAGTTTCCCTACCCAGAACATTTGCCAGGTGCAGTAGGGTCCTAACCTGTCCTTTGTATTGCAAAGATTCTTGAAGGCCCATTGATGGAGGAATGATTCCCATCCCTAGGTTCACAAGTTTGGGCAACCATTTTCAAACTATACATATTAATGTATAGCCTGAAATATAGGCATTACAGGTGAGATTAATGCAGGCAGCAACTTACAAGCATTTAATAAAATCTAAATGCTAAATACATTCTTATAAAAACTAATACTATTTTGAGCAAAATTAACATATAGGTGACCTGCTCCTGTTTCCAGCTTTGAAGCTGTCAGTTCCTAGCTAACTCCTGCAGCCTCGAATAAATTAACACAGAGAAATAACTAAAGATAAAAATATATTACCTGTGGTGGCCAAATACTTTACTCAAAACAGTCACTCCATATCTGACCTCTCAGTCCCTGGCCTCAAAGGCAACCTGCACAACACCTTCAAAGTGAACTGAGAACTTCAATCTGTCACTTTGATGGATACTAAAAATCATGATTTCAATAAAGACATTGGATTTATGGATCACTATAATAGTCTCTAATTTACTAGCTCTTTTTTGTCCTAAGACTGCTAAGGTATCAACTTCCCACTTCACCTTGAATTATTTCTTCTAACTTGTTTACTCCCTATGCTTAGCAAACTGTTCCATCTTGTACTTAGCTGTGCCACAGGGAGTACCTTTCCCAGACCTGAAGAAGAGCTCAGGGTAAACTCAAAGGCTTGTCTCTTTCACCAACAGAAGTTGATCCAATGAAAGATATTACCTCACCCATCTTCTCTCTTTAAACATACCAAGCACTGGCCTACTGCCAGATGGGGAAAACATAGGACACTGTTCAATTAAAAGACAATAAAACACACAGGGCTGGGTGTTTCATGGCTGTTTTAATTTCAAAAGGGATTTAAAGTCTCTCCTCCTGCCTGCTTCGCCCTCCCACCTAAGAGCAGCTATAAATCCTCTTCTATCCCATGAGATTATTCCACACCCACCAATTAATCCAGAGAGAATGTGATATTGTGGATGGAGCTCAGGAACTGGATTTAACAACTTCAGAGCTGGATTCTTGCCTCTGCTACTGATACGTTGTGTGGTTTTGTGCAAGTAACCTCTGGCCTAATTTTCAGAGGTGCTAAGCACCAACACTTCCTATGGAAGCCAACTAGAGCTGCAATTGCTTCATCTATAACATGGGCAAAAGCTTCAGAGGGGTAGCCAAGTTAGTCTGTACAGGAAAAACTTAAAAAACAACAAATAGTCTAGTAGCACCTTAAAGACTAACAAAATATGTAGATGGGATCATGAGCTTTTGTGGGCACAACCCACTTCTTCAGATGACTGGAGTATTAGAAGTCCACATCCAAGAATAAATAAGGGCAGGGGGGTGGAAGAGGAAAAAAAAGAGAGAAAAAAGGAGAGGGGAAGAGAGAGAGAGCAACACAATGAGTAGATGGGTCAAGTAGTTACAAGAGGCTGATAAGAACAATTAGCACCTCTGTTGTTTGGTTGGTTGGTTAAGTTATTAGGATGTAGAAGGTAGTGTGCGAGCCAGCCCATGTTCCTGTTCATACCATTTGCATAAGAATTAAACTTGTAAATGAAGTTAAGTTCCAATTCCTCCCTATGTATTTGGCTTGTGGAATTGGCCTGAAATAACATGGTGACGTGTATCTCATTCCTTCTTGGACCAGTTCTTTAAGGAACTGAATATATATGCAGAGAGCACAGATATACAAAAAAATGGTGTAAATGGTTCAAAGCAATGGATTATATCTCAGGGTATGTATACACTGCAGCGTTTTTCCAGAAAAATGGCCATTTTTCCAGAAAAACTATATTTACATCCACACTGCTATTGAATTCTTTCAACAGAAAGTTGAAAGAATGGAGGGGTTTTTCCGACAGCAGTAAACCTCTTTTTACAAGGGAGAAGACTTTTTCTGAAAAAACTTTTTCAGAAAAAGGCATGTGTGGATGCAGAAGAGGGAGTTGTTTTGAAAGAAAAAGCCTCCAGAAAATAACACAGGTGCCCGGTGTCCCTCCATCCAAACTAATCACAACTTAAATGTGAGATAGTGTCCATTAAATGTGGATGCTCTATTTTGAAAAAGCAGGAAACATACAGAAACCTATTGGTGAACATTTTAACCTTCCAAATCATACTATGACAGATCTCCAAGTAGCTGTCTTGTCACAAACCAGCTCTACAAGCCAAATCCACAGGGAAGCCTTGGAATTACAGTTCATCTGCAAATTCAATTCACATACTAATGGACTCAATCATGATGAAGGCTGGTTAGGACATTACCAATTTAACAACCATTGAAGGTGCTAACAGCTCTCTGAATAGTATCCTTCCTGACATGGGAATCTATCTATTGACTTTGATTTTTATCTGCTTAGGTTTAAGTACCCATTCTCCAGATACTTACTGATGCTCTGTCTCTCACCCTCCTCCCTTAATTCTTCTCCCCCCCCCAATTTATTTTGAGTGTTCACATCCCAAACTCATAACTCCAGTCATCTGAAGAAGTGGGCTGTGCCCACAAAAGCACATGATACCATCTATATGTTTTGTTAGTCTATAAGGTGCTACCAGACCATTTGTTGTTGTTTTTTTTGCAATACCAAAAATTATCTGGGCCTCCATGAGAACAATAAACAAGTGTTTAGTGGCTATTCACCACCTTAACCAGAGCTCAGCCACAGAGAGTACATCTACACAGCAGCGTTATTTTGGAATAACTGGCGTTATTCCAAAATAACTTAGTCTGCGTTTACACTTCAAGCAGTTATTTCGACATGTCAAAATATTATCAAACTGGAGGACTTCTTACTCCAACTGCTGTAAGTAACCCTCATTGTATTAAAAGTAAGGGAAGTTGGAGGAAGAGTGCTCTTTCTTGGACTTCCTGATGTATAGACAGCTCCAAAAGCTGAAATAAGCTATTTCAACTTAAGTGACGCATTGAAGTAGCTCAAGTTGCGTAGCTAATTTCAGCTTTAGCCCTGCTGTGTAGACATGCCCAGAGAGATTGCCAGTGACTTCAGTGGGCTTTGGATCAAATCCACAGTGAACATATTAGTTTCATATACAGGATCAAAAGTTCTCAGGGAAATCGTTTCACTGATAAGCCAGAGTTTGGATAATTGCTTAATTCTGACATTGAGTAATATTTCACTGTAATCAAATCCAAAGCAACCAACTACTGGAGAATATGAAATTACAGTGCTTTGTACTTATACAGCACTTTTCATCTAGCAGTTTCACGTGTTTTACAAATGCTAATTAAGCTCACAACATTCAATATGGTAGACAAATATTATCATCCCTATTTTACAGATGACTTACCAAATCCAAAATAGCAAGTGAGTGGCAAAGATTATGCCAGAAGTCTTGTCTCCTAGTTATGGGTCTAGCCTCAACACATTTTTATTATTATTGTTTGTTTCTAAAATGTTTCTCTCCTTTTCTACCTCTATGAAAACCGATATGCCGGGGGCATCTTAATGCAGTAGTCTTAACAACCACATCAGTCTATTTCATCTATCTCAAGAGGTTTGATACATACCTAGATTGTCAGCTGACATCTTTTATACTGTACATGCCTAGCAGAATGCCCCCCGATGCTACTGTAGAACAGGGAACTAATATTACTAATAATACAACTAGTTTAATATAGCACAGATATGTAGTTGTCTGTTGCCTTGAAATCGGTCCCAGGACATAATTAAATAGACTAAAACCATTATCTGTGCCCACCTGTTTTAATACATGTTTTATAGATTTATTTACATGCTTGTGTCACAGATTTTACTGCAATTAAAAAACTAAACAAAAAGTACCACAACAACAGGGTGGAGTTGGAGTTTGCAGGAGAACATAGCTTGTTTGCATGGAGAAACAAGTTTACTTTAGACTGTGTTATGACAGATATCTTATTTATCATTGGGACTTAGATTGCAAAAGCAAACACATAGTATTTTAAAAGTCAAATGTATAGAAATGATGAGTCCTACATTTTCTATTATCATATAGAAGAGAAGGGATTATAATTCAGAGGTGTTTAACAGAATACAAAAGTGCTTTGTATACCTGTGAAAGAGCCAAGAGAGAGAGGGGGAAGGGAAAGCCTCAGAGACTATAAGCAGAACTGAGTAATTTTTTGTGTTAGCTTCAAAGGTTTTTTTCTGACAAAAAATGAAGAATTCACATTGATTAAAATATCTTGTGAATTTAGGTAGAATTCACTGAATTGTTTTGGTTAAAAAAACCAGGAGAAAAAATAGAAAAAAAAATCAAAGCATTTTATTTCAACTTTTTAAAAATGAAAAAAAAATTCATTGATTCAAAAATATCATTTCATTTTGAATTTGAGTGCCATTTTATTTTAATGATTTTTTAAAACCCCTTCAAGTTTTTCTTTCAGTTAGTCAAATAAATTAGAGGGAAAAATTGATTCTGCTTGACCCAAAATGTTTATTCTCTGATTTTTCAGTCTGAATTGGGGGGAAAAAAGATCTCTCTGCACAGCTCTAATTATCAATATTGCACATTTGTTTTCAGTTTTGCACCAGGGGCTGGCCCAGAATCAGGGAATAGTGGAGCATAGTGATGGGGTAACATACCTCCTCAGCCACATCTTTTGCTGGGGGCGGTATAGAGTCACTGCATCTGGCCTACAATCTTTGAAGATTCCCCAAAACGCAGGGGGAATATTCAGGTGGCCAGATCCATGGTGCAAATGGGGTTGTGTGAGTATAAAGAACTGGGGGACCTTTGTTTAAACTGAAAAACATAGCTTCAAAGTACAGGAGGGGAATAGCTTCATGAACTCGTTCTAGAGTTGCAAACTTCAAAAAACAGTTTGCTAGTTTCACCAAGCCTTGGAAATGCTTTGATGGTCACCCATCCCTGTTTTAAGCAATAACCAGATAGTGTGCTATCACCAATAGACCAGATCTTTTGGTACAGGATCAAGAATACTCCCAGAACTCACATTCCTGTCACAGAAAAGCCCAAGGGATCAGCAGGGTGCTGTCCATATTATAACAAGGGGAATCCTGCAAAAATATTCCCCTTAGTCTGTGATACGGGCTCTAAACAAGGGGTCCATATGCTGCAGAGAGGAAGGCGAGGACAAGGTAATAGACATTGAAATTGTCCCAAATTTCCCTTTGCTTTGGTGGAAGGCCCTAGAGCATCATCTTCAGCACATTATCATGAAGGATGGGACTGGGGATCTCAGCAAATTGCTTAAAATCTGGCATCTGGTCAGACTTTCCATGTGAGGAAGTCCACAACAGGCACCTATCTGAGAATATGTCATATGCACTCATGCATTATTACCAAGTGCTAATACAGGTGTACTTAATTGCTGCTTCAGCACAGGGAGGATGGACTGTGTTCTTCCAGCTCTACTGCTCTATAATTTCATCAGCTCTCAAAGCACTTCAGAAACTTTATTTAAGCCTTAGAATGTTATGTTCCTGGCAGACACACAGAGAAGTTAGATAAAAACTTATAATACTTGCCAGCAGCTTGAAAGGTAGAACTGTTTTTTAGACTTCTGAACAAGAACTCCATACCAGAAAGAGAGAAAGCAAGCTGCACCCTAAAACAGAGAGGCACAACTCAACACGCCTTACTCTAGGTTGTCTGTCTGCAGACTGACTGCTGAAACCTAGAATCCCACTTCTCTACAGAGTCCCTAGCTTGCAAGCAGGACCAGGAAGCACCCTACTCAGAGTAATGGCTTGCAATTCCAACTCAGGCCTCAATATGCTTTATGGAACACTACAAAGGTGCAAATTATGGGTAAAGTAAAGCAGAGAGCTTTGGTGATTTGCCCAAACAGAGCAGTTTATTGTCAGAATTTGGGATAGAGCTGAAGACTTGCTCTCCCAGTCTTGGTCACCAAACAATTTTTTTTTTCTTTTAGAATGTTTATCTTATGTGCATCTCCATCCACTGCTTGACTCTCATCATTTGTTGTGTGGCTTTAAGTTTATGGCTCCACAGAGCTATGCAGAAAAACAGGGTGGCTAACCTAATAGATTTCTCAATTTACGGTCCTCACAGTGGCTAGGCAAATGATGTCCTGAGCCATCAGCTAAACTCTGTTTCATTGTAACCTCATGCTCCCAGCTCCTTTTGGCCTGTCCTATCCACCAATTGGATCCTGACTGATATCTAGGATGGAAAAGCTCTACTGCAGGAACTGTGTTCCTTTCACTAAGGCCTAGTGCACACATAAGTTGCATCTATAGTACAAAGCCTATGCTGGCATAGCTATGTCTAGGATAGATGCAGTGTATGCTGACAGGAGGAGTTTTTCTGCTGGTATGACACCACCATCTCACTAAATGAACTATGGGCTTATGTACACCTTAACTGCTATACAGCACAACTACAGCTGCACCACTGTACTACTTCAGTGTAGACTCTCCCTGCACAAACAAGAGCACTTCTCCCATTGGCAGTGGTAATCCACACAGTGAGAGGTGGTAGCTAGTTTCAATGGTGGAATTCCTCCATTGACTTAGCACTGTTTATGTTGGGGATTAGATCAGTTTAACTATGGAAACGTGTTTGAACATCACCTAGCACAATTAGATCTGATCTAGGTGGGACTCCTCAGCACTCTGGAAACACAAATGAATAACAATGTGCAATGTATACTAAAACAAGGGGGCTTTTTGTCCTTCTCTAGTGCTGGGCTACAGATGGTGGTTTACCAATCTGTCACTGTTTTAAACATACATGCTTCATTGTGTCTGACTGGTAGTGAGAGCCAATCCTCCACAATCCTCCACTGGTGACCCAGCCACAGGCATTGTTACCTACAGAAGATAAATGAGGTTAGCAAACAATCATTGGCCCTAATTGCTACAAGTCCCAGATATAAAAAGCTTGAAGGAACAGCCCCTCCCCACTTTTCATCTTTGAATGAATGGTGGAGGAGCAGAAATTACACCATAGTCATTGTTAAACAAATAATCCTAAGCAAAGAGAAAGAGGAGGAAGAAAAAGGGAATATCTGGATCAGATTTTGTGCCCTTCTAACAAGCATTCGAAAGCTCAGATGCATGACTAAAGCTTGATTGCATTTAGCTGGATGTCTGGAGTTTCTAGAGGAACTTTCTTGAAAGATTCCTATTATTTCCTCATTTTGATCCTGGCCAGTTTCATTTTTTTGAACTTCAATTTATCCTACCCTGCTGGTCCCTCGATGAACAGATGGAACAAACAAACAAAAAACAAGGACAGATATAATTAAGATCACATCATCTTAATTCATTTGTATTCCAGTAGTATCTAGGGCACCCACTGAAATCAGGGTTCCATTGTGTTAAGCACTGGACAACCATGAGACAATTCCTGTCCTGAAGAGCCTAAATAAAAATGACATGCAGAAGGGGAAAGGAAACACTATGAGATGCAATGACTTATCCACCATCAGTCACAGAGGTGGGATGAGAATTTAGCTTTGCTGACTACCTAGAGCAGTGCCTTACCCTGCAGGCCCCACTGCTCTTCTGTATTGAACTGACAGCCCTTTATACCCATTTTGTGCTCACTTTGCATAGGTGAGCACACAAGGTGAAAAGCGGATATCTCACTTGAAAACTGTCTTTGATCTGGTATACAATTAAAATTTACCCAGCCAGGGTATGAAAGAAAAATCTCACTAGCATAGCTATTCTGAACAAAACCAAAACCCACTCCCACCCATGCACCCATAGATGCAGCAGTGTTAATGGAAGTGTGCCCCTGCCAGTTTAGTGAACATTGTGTGGGGAGATGGTGTTCCTAACCCAGCAGAGAAATGTCTTCTGTGCGTACAGGCTGTGAGTGGCATTTGCAGGAGGGCCTAGGATGACATAAGTTCTGAAACTCAGGCATGGATCTGGATGCCTGCGTTTTCTTCATGTTTCTTTGTCCTCGTGAATACCGGGAGAAAGAAAAATAAAACCAACAATACTTCACACATAAGCACTTTTCAGGTTCAAAGTCTTTAAAAAAAATAATTGAGAGGGAGAATGTTCACACAAGAAAGGATGTAAGCAAAGAAATTGAGAGGGCTCTGAGCAGAAATGCAACCCCAGGGAAAAATTATCTTGCCTTTTCTCTCTTCATTAAACTCACATTCAAGTCCAAACAGGCAGCCTGAGAAACATGCAGGAATGTTACAAATTGACTCTGAATTATAGGCAGCCTGGATTCACTGCTCTCTTTTCACCCTCTGTGTCTTTGCACAGCGAGGTACTTAAATCTCAACATATTCAGAGTCTATTGACTTAATGAGAATTACAGTTGGGAAGACGCCAGTACACAGAACATCAGACAGTTGTTTATTGTTCCAGAACTTTTCCTGAGTGATATTTTGTCTTTGAAAAGAGATTTGATGAGCCCAGCCTTGTTGTCATAGAAGTCACAGAGATGTTTTGAGAAGGATATCGGTGAGAAAGAGGCCTAGCCTTTTAATTCTTGCTCCAGGGTAAATAGTAGCATTTCCCCTGTGGTAGAAAAGAAAAGAAAAGAAAAGAAAAGAAAAGAAATTTTAGAGTAGTAGGAAATAGACAAAAACAGAAAATGGAGACAAGTTTGTTATTTGTCAGACCAGCTATATGCTACTAGTTTCTCTGATCTGCCACTACCCCATATGTTAAGCTAAGTACAGTGTGGGCACATCTGCATTGATGCTGTGGTGTGAATGGCAGTTTGTGTGGATATAACTGTACTAGCTGTACTCCAGCTCACTCACTGAACACAGAAGTGAGGATGCCAGGGTGTGGGCTTGGGCACGGGGTGCAGAAGCAAGCAAGTAGCTGGGGTTCAGGTGAGTTTGTGTAGCCCACAGTGACGCTCAGGCCATGACATCATGTCCATTATTAGCAAGCTAGCTAGAGCACAGCTGGAGCAGGAATGCTCTGGCTGGAGTGTAGACATACTCTGGCCCAAATTAACCCTTGCATAAGTGGGACAGAAGCAAAGCAGAGGCCAGCGGAGGGACAAAAGCAAAACAGTTTGAGATGCTCCTTGTCGGCAGCTCTGAACTCTGGTGCACCTGTAAGCACAGACTGGGCTAGTCCTGAGGCTGCCTGAAATTGCATCCCTGATTCAATGGCTCCTTTTGCAGGACAAAGAATAAATGGGACATTACAATACCCAGGCAAGCCTCTTGCTCCAAGGGCGCATCTACATTGCACCATTATTTCGAGATAACTAGTGTTGTTTTGAAATAACTATGTGAGCATCTACTCAGCCATTCTATTATTTTGAAATAACGGGCGGCTTATTCCAAAATCTGTAAACCTCATTCTACAAGGAATAACACCTGTTACAAAATAGCTATTTGGAAATAAGGTGTGTGTAGACGCTCCACTGCTGCTATTTCGACATAGCCCCTCACCAGGGCCATTCTAAGTTATTTCTCTCCAGTGCCTCCTGGGGCTCTAAATTGAGGTAGTATGTCTACATTAGGGGAGCCTGCCTTGGACTAATTTTGAGGCTTCCCTGAAGCGTAGACTCGCTATTTCGAAATAAGCTATTTTGGAATAACTATTCCAGAATAGTTTATTTTGAAATAAGTGTGCAGTGTAGATGTACTCCAACGCAGATCCTCTTTCCTTCAAGCTGCTCTTAGCCCACCCCCAGCTTACCCCAGAATTCCTCACATGGCCAATGCTGTAGACCAGTGCTTTTTCTTCAAAAAAGGCTTCTTGTGTCTCTCCTGTGGCCTCTTTTGTCCAGCTTAGAGAGATCAAAGGAAAATGATGGAATGGACCAAGGGACAGATTCTTCTCCCAGTTATAAAGACGTAAATCTGGAGTCATTTCACTCTTTTCATTAGTGTTCCTTCAGATCTCACACAGATGGAACTGAGAGCCCAACCTGTCCCAGTGGAGCTGTCCATATGTAACTAACTGAAACCAACATTTGGCTCTTGCATTTCATTTTTTCCCCCCAGCATTAGTTGTCCAAATATCCCACTAGATTTTTTCAATGCAGCTAAAATGCTGAGTTTGGAAGTGATTACCCCTATTATCTCTCTATCCCAGAAACAATGAAGGATAAAGTTTTCCCAGCCAAATTATAGATGCAGTGAGTAACCATGAGATGAACAATACCTGGCAAATTCCTGCGCAATTCAAACCTCCAGTAGATTATCCCTATGATTTAGTACAGCTGAGAGGATCATGGACATCTTATTTGAACAGTAGGTAGCATGCAGCACCCACAATAGTTCTTCAGAGTTCATTTTGGGGATGTGCCAGTTTCATATTACTGTCATTTTCCTCTGTATCTGAGTGTCCATATATCTATTTACTGCTAGTTGAGTCATTGCATCAACAAATCATTCCATTTATTTAGCAGTTCATCAGTGTTGCTGTCACTTTAATTGCTAATGTCTCCATGGATTGCTATTATTTATCTGTCTTTTTAGCTATAGATATAGTGCTCATCTATTCAATACATTATTTCCATAATTATGTAAACAGTATCTATGCACGTCCTTCCATTTATAGAAAGCACAAAGAAGGTTAATTTCATTGTCTTGTTATTATCACTGATTAATATTTTAATTGTTAAGCCTTAACACTGCACTCTAGACACAAAATGAACATGTGTTCTGCTCCGAAGAGCTTGACATTAAAATAAGGGCCACACTATAATAATATAATATAATTCATGCTGAATAGCACTTTACTGCATGCAGTTAGACCCACTTGATAGTTATTGTCACTGGGCCCTCCTATGCTTTATGAAAATTGGCTTATTAATATGCATATGCTTAACTTGAAGGTGCTTTATGCAAACAGGTCATGTAACATCACTTTAAAAGTTACAATCTGTTCAAATTTTGAGCATGTATCATTGTTGTATGTGAAGTTAGAAATATGAAGTGTAAATCTGTTTTTAAATTATAAATGTGCTAATGAGGCTGATTAGTGATACTTTAGAAACTTAATGGCTCAGCACTCAAACCAATGACCCATACAGGGTTTGTTTTTTTTCTGTAAGCCCAAACTGTGGTTTGTCCTACAAAGACATGCCTCCTGGTACTGGAATCCATCTTGAATCTGGTACTTTGCCATGGGGATGAGGAACAAAGGGTTCCCACCTTGGGGTAAAGTTTATTTAAGTAATGAAAAGCAATCAGGTCTTTGTCTTCAGCTGGCTTTTGAAATTGCCTCCCCACCCTAACAGGACACATATGAAGAGACCCGGAAACAAAGAATAGTAGCAAAAGCATGAAGGCAAAGCTGCTGGACCCAGATAAGAAAAAGATCAATTCTGGCCTATACTAAAAACAACTGTTTAGGGTAAAAAATTGCATATAAGAAGTTTCTTAATGTATTAGAATCAACTGTATTAGAATTAGAATTAGAATTATTTTGGTTTAGTGACTAACTTTGACCTGTCTACATTCACTTGCAATCACTTAAATCTGACATTACATTTAATAAAAAACATTTTATTATCAAGCCCAGTGTAAATAATTGTTAGTTGAGGGAAGCAATAACTGTGCCTACCTCTCTTTCATTCTTAAAGGGGGTGAACATCTTTATGAGCTTTCTTCGTGTAAAACTTTTACACAGAGTAGGATTGATTTATTTGGGGTTTTGTTCTTCTTTGGGAGCTGTGTTCCTGGATGTTGTCAAAGGCCTTATAGCTGAGTCTTCCCTGAGCTGATCTGGTTCAGTGTCTGTGTCACTCTGTACGGGGTGGTAACCCCAACTCTGCCTTGACTTGGTGAGACCAGAGCTTCTGGTCAAGCAGGACAGCGTGAGGGTGAGCTTCTGGTCAAGTAGGGAGCCCCAAAGGGCAGGAAAGGGGACATCAGTGGATCAGCATACTTAGTGACAATCCCAAGGGGACTTCTGTGATTCAACTTTCCTCAGTTGTGATGCAAGGAGTTGTTATCACTGTGAGGACAGGAAGCACATTCTTGCCCAAAAGGAACACCAAGGACGGGGCATACTAGGAAAACCATTGGGAGGGAGAACTTGAAGAGACAGATTGTTTTTTAATGTGTGATGGCTTCACTTCTTGCGGGCACTGGAGAAGAAGGGCGTCTTTAAGAGGAATCTGAATGTCAGGAGCAGGGCCAGATTAAGCTTTTCATAGGCCCTAGATACTCTAATAATTGTAGGCCCCTAAAATTAGACTATATAGAAATATATGAGGGGGAAATGACCTATCACCTTTACACCTAATATCACCCACTTTTGTTTTTGCCCTTGAAAATGGGGCACAATGTAAGAAATTCATGGTACATTCTAAAATAACAGCCATTTTGTTGCATACTACAATTATACTTAGGACTCACCTGATAGTTAACCAGCTGATAAGGAGAAAGGTAAGGTGATGTTGCCGCAGCTATGACTGTAAAATCCACAGAGTATTGCATTGTGCCACAGAGCTTGGCAACATTGTGTCTCAAGATTGTTCAAAGTCAACAGTATGTTAGCTGATGCTGGCCATACATTTCTGTCAGAAACAGTGTTTAGTAGCTGCCTAGGGTTTCTGAAATACAACTGTGAAATGCCATCACTGTAGTAATAAGCAGTGTTCCCTCTAACATTTTCCATCCTTGGGTGGGTTGAATTTTCTTATGTGTATCACCAATACAAAGAAAACATCTAGATATAAATATATATTTTAAACAGCTTATAGGTATGGAAGACAAAAATTTTAAAACAAGGAATACTTAAAAAGGAGCAATGCTTATTATGTTTATTTAATATCAAATAAAAAGAAAATTAACACTACCCTGGAACTTCATGTTTTCTATTATCCTTTCTAGCAACTCAAGCTAGTGAACACATCAAAATGTGTATTATCCATACATAGCTCAGGTTTAAGACTCTAAAGCAATCTATGAGTCAGCTGGAAATGGTTATGCTCTCCTTAAAAATATTAACACAATATTTACTTACACTGGATCAGAGAGAAAAAGGTATGCACTCAGGCTATGTCTACACTGCCAGCTTTTGCCAGAAGAGAGTATGCTAATGAAGCGCTCATTAGCAACTTCTCGTGCTTCATTTGCATAATCTCTGCCTGAGGCTTTTTGCGCAAGAGATTTTTGCCCAAAAACCAGTAGTGTAGATGGATCCATTTTGCACAAAAAAACCTTTTTGTGCAATATCTGTATACCTCCTTTTTTGAGGCACAAGGATCCTGCAGTGTGGACAAAGCCTTTCTCTGGGACGTCAACTCCTAATTTGATTAATAGTGCACAAACATAGAATAGGAAAAATAAGTAATAAAGCAACACAGAAAGCAAGTTAAGCTACAAACATGAAGACAGTAAGGGAAGTAAAACATCAGGCGGTTGGTGATGGGTATTTTAAATGAATGTTTAGGATCACTATGCAAGTGAAACAGAAATCTGTAAACATAGATAAAAGTTCTCCTTATTTACAATGTTCACATTGTGTGTGTTACCAACTCAAAGAGTAGAAGCTCTAGAGCAGTAGTTTAACACATGGCTTCAGAGTTTGCAGATAGATCCATTTTTTAAAGAGCTTGAAAATATAGTCTTCATCCTACAACATACCTAGCATTACACCTAGTATGCCCATTGACTCATAAGAGCCAGAACTCTACCATATAGAAAAGGTCTGGCCTTAATGCCCCTCCCCAAACAAATTCTAAAATGTCATGGAAATCACTTGGCTGCAATCCAACTATAATTGAAGGATCAAACAAATAAGTAGTTTCCATGGCAAAGTTCTTCCAGTTTTAACAATTTACCATGTGTTAATTAGTAACATAGATATTAAAAAAAAAAATCAGAGTCTTCAGATATCTACAACAGTCCAAAAAATCAGTTAAAAGAATCCTTTTCTTTCCATACCTTAATCCATTAACAACTATGTAAACTTTCTTTGAAATGTAATCATCCAAAGTCTTGAGCGAGGCCTATCCAGATAATCCTTATCTACAAAAGCAACCTAACTGCTTTGCAATAGAAAAACACCAATACAAGGCTATGTCTAGACTGCAAGCCTCTTTCAAAAGATGCTTTTTCGAAAGATACTTTGGAAAAAGCCTCTTTCAAAAAGAGCATCTAGACTACAACCAGTACTTTTGAAAAAGCAAGCCGCTTTTTTGAAAGAGAGCACCCAGGCAGTCTGGATGCTCTCTTTCAAAAAAGCAGTTTGTATTACATAGCGCCTTTTTTTGAAAGAGCACTTTAGAAAAAAGGCGTTATTCCTCGTAAAATGAGGTTTTCCGCCGTTGAAAAAACTGCCGCATTCTTTCGATTTACTTTTGAAAGAACGCAGCAGCAGTCTAGATGCAGGGGAAGTTTTTTTGAAAAAAGGCCACTTTTTTTGAAAAAACCCAGTAGTCTAGATACACCCCAAGTGAAGTCAGATCCTGCATTAAAGTCTGCTAATGCAGACTCTCTCCACCTTCTTTATTTGTCTGCTCTGGATTTGTCTCTCTCCAGACAAACTATTTTTTAACTGAGGGTAACATCTTCAGGCAGATGTCTAATTTAAAAAGATCTCACACCATCCGACTGCAATGAGACCACACAACGCAAACAACCGAGAAAGCAATTTTTGGATGAAGCTTGTGTGGATAATACTATCTCGGATTTGAGTGCCAAGGACAAATTTCACACATAGTGCTTCTATCTTATCACGGATAAATTTATTGTTGAGATGGTCAGACGATGAGCAACATATGCCACATTGAATGAAAGGTTCTGTTTTCTTAGGGATAGATCAATATCTAGCACTGAAGTCACCTCGAAAGCAAGGACATTAGTAGATATCTATCCATCAGCTCCTGAATATGCATTTACAGATGAATTTCTATTGTTTTCACATGTGTATATGGAGAAGAAATCTGTGGCAGCAATGATCAGTGCACAAACAGCAAACAAGTTGGTGACAAGTTTTCCAAATGTGAACATTGCTTTCAGAATGTATCTCAACATCTTGGGAACAAACTGTGAAGGGCAACTCTCTTTTCCAAAGCTGAAATGTATAAAGAACTGTCTTTGGTCTACCATGAGATAGAAATGACTATCTTCCCATGCACTACTTTCAATTGAGAGTGAGCTTTTGAGAAAAATGACAGTTGATGATGTAATCTGTGATTTTGTTAACAAAACAGTTGCAAAGTAAATATTAAATTGTTTGTTATACCTACTTGTTTGTTGACTAAAGTTTCAATACACTTGCATTTAATTGCTCTTCAACGTTTACACATGTATACTAATGACAAATAGCAAATTATTAAGTGTGATTTAGCATTTTTCTTTTCTTATTTTTGAGTCAATTATGATTTTTTTTTAGACCCTAAATTTTTCATAGGCCCTGGGCATTATGTCTATTGTGCCTAATGGATTATCTGGTCCTGGTCAGAAGGTAATTTGGAAAACAACAAGCAACAGGCTTTTCTAGGGCATGTCTTACCCTAATAGCTACATATATAGCTGAGTGTTATGTTTCAGTGACCTGTCTTCTCTTTGTATCTTTTTTCCTTTGTTGACAATATCTCTCAGGGTATGTCTACACTGTAGAGTTTTTTGGGGGAAAACGGCCGTTTTTCTGAAAAAAACTTCACTTACGTCCACACTGCAATTGCATTCTTTCAGAAAAAAAAAATAGAAAGAACAGAGGGGCTTTTCCAAAATTGGTAAACCTCTTTCTACGAGCAAGAAACCTTTTTGCGGAAGAGCTCCTTTGGAAAAAAGGCGTGTGTGGACGGAGAAGAGGAAGTTCTTTTGAAAGAAGAGGAAAAAGGAAAAAGCACAGGTGCATTGGTGGCAACTCCATCCATAGTAATCACAGCTTAATGCAAGGTAGTGTCCATTCAGTGTGGACACTATCTTTCTAAAAAGCAGATCACTTTTTTGATGCGCTTTGGCAGCATGGATGCTATTTTTTGGAAGAAGCTTTTTCAGAAGATCCCTTCTGGAAAAGCTTCTTCCAAAGGAAGCCTGCAGTCTAGACATAGCCTCAAACTTCTTTCATCTGAACCCTGGTCCCATATAATATATTTGAGTTTGTTTATATGAGGCCAAGTACAGTAGACTTCTGATAACACTGCTCTACAGCCAAAATGCTTCTGAAATAAATGTAGTCAAACTTTACTAATTCTGGGTCACTGAGAATGAAAATGATGCTTAAAATTGTTGATTGGCTCTAGTTTTCAAGATATGCTATTGGGTCAGTATATACGACCCTTGACTTGGGAATGGCAGAGGATAAGTGAGTTATAAAGGGAAGGGATCTCAATTTAAACCAGAAATGACTAAAATACATCTTTGACTGGATCTATGAATAAATCTATGACTGGGTTGGACAGTACTTGCTTTTTAGGCAAAACAATGAATGATGCAATCTGAAGCTGGTATTGCATCATACATGATATGAATTGCATCATGTTATTCCTAGAAGTCATGGATGATGCAATCATAACGAAGCTTACATCACTCTGCTGAACAAATTGCCCTATATCAGCTCTAGAAATCATACAGTGTCGTGCTCTCTTATTTGTCAGTGTTTGATTTTGCAAAGGGACACATTTCTGTTTAGCCAAAGTGAGCAGAGATGCCTCGTACTTGTGTGAACAGTGCAGAGAACTTCTGCTATGTTTGTGGTGAAGTGACTTTTGCATCACAAAAGCGCAGTATAACCACTATGGTTAAGAAAGCCTATCACCTTTATTTTGGCTGCAAAATTGGAAATCAGGACAAGAGGTGGGCCCCACACATATGCTGCAACACTTGTGCAACAAATCTTCGCCAGTGGTTGAACAGGAAAAGGAAATCTATGCCTTTTGCAGTGCCAATGATTTGGAGAGAGCCAACAGATCATACCAGCAATTATTACTTCTGCATGGTGCCTCCAGTTGGGAAAGGTGTGTCAAAGAAGAAAAAGTGGACTGTGCATTATCCAAACATTCCATCAGCTATACGCCCAGTACCCTACGGAGAAGGACTGCCGGTTCCTGATGCACCAGAATCATTCTCACTTGAGTCAGACGAGGAAGAGGAAGAGGATGAAACTTCTGGTCCTGAACCATCAATGTCACAGGACCCACATTTTCTCCCCTCCTCCTCCTCTGAACCACACCTCATAACACAAGGTGAACTGAATGACTTTGTTAGGGATTTGGAACTACCCAAGAGTAAGGCAGAGCTGTTGGGCTCCAGACTACAGCAGTGGAATCTCCTGGCAGGTGATGTTAGGGTTTCCATGTTCCGTGACCGTCAAAAGGATCTTGTCCCATTCTTCTTCGTGGAAGGTGCTCCATTTAATGAATACAAGAGACAAGCCAAGAAGCGCCGAGTAGACACTGAATAGGACTAAACTATGTACATAATAGTTTTTTGCCTTTTGTTTCATAATAAATTTTTTGTATATAACCCTTTTGCTGATTTTTAAAGTGTTACATAAACAGGACAGGTGAAATATTATCATGTAAAGCAACCATAAACACATGAAAAGACCTAGGTTTACAATTTATGATTAAAACTCTACTATCTACACAATATACATAGACGTAAAATGTAAAAACTTAAATATCTTGGAAACAGTAGCCAATCGGTTGTTTTAATTGTCATATTTGAATTCGGCACATCAAAATACATAATAAATAGCACATTTTATCTCTGAAGCAGACGACTTCTAAAAAATTGTAGACCAGTGTAATCTGGCACCTTTGGGACCTAGGTGGTGCCGGATTATCGGCTATGCTGGAGTATCGGGAGGTACTCTGGTGGGGGGCTGTGACGGGTCTGCCGGGACCTGCACTGCATCCGGGGGGTGGGTGGGGAACGGCACGGCGAGGAGCGAACCCTCCATCGTTTTGCAGGAAGGCGGGGGAAGCCCCGCACAGCCGCCAGCGACAGGCCAGCTGGGGAAACCCAGCCGCCGGCCTGCAAGCATCAGCGGAGGAGAGGGGGCGAGAGCTAAGTCCCTGAACTTGCCCCGTTCCGGCTGCTCTCAGCCCCGTGCCGCTGCCGAGAGTTTCCGGGAGGGGAGTGGGCTCCCCACCCCCCAGACTGCAATAGTTATCGCCGAGCAGGGGGGTGAGGGGCGGCACTGCGGGACTAACTGACGCTTGTCAGTTTCAGCAGCGGCAGACTTGGGGAAGCGGCGGAGCAGAGCAGCTGGCGTGCTGCCGGGTTGGTCCTGTAGCGCCGCCCCTCACCCCCCTGCTCGGTGATAACTACTGCAGTCTGGGGGGTGGGGAGCCCGCTCCCCTCCCAGAAACTCTCGGCGGTGGCGCGGGGCTGAGAGCAGCCGGAACGGGGCAAGTTCAGGGACTTAGCTCTTGCCCCCTCTCTGCCGCTGCCGCTTGCAGGCCAGCGGCTGGGTTTCCCCAGCTGGCCTGTCGCCGGCGGCTGTGTGGGGCTTCCCCCGCCTTCCTGCAAAATGGCGGAGGGTTCGCCCCTCGCCGCACTGTTCCCCGCTCCCCACCCACCCTCCACTCTCCGGCCGGATGCAGTGTGGGTCCTGGCAGACCCGTCTCGGGGTATAATCCCCTTCCCCTCTTCTCCCCTTCTTTTTCCCAGCTGCGAGCACCCATGGAGCTCACAGCAGCTCCAATTGTCCGGCTGGCTGGCGCACTTCCGGGTTCCAGTTGCCGGACTATCGGGAGTGCTGGACCACTGGATGCCAGACAATTGGAGTTTTACTGTACATTGTTATCCTAGCATAATGCTGTTAAATCAGAAAGGTTGTATTTTTCCTCCACTTTGCACTGGTGTAAAGGACAACCTAAGGTGAATGTTTTTTCCCCCCCATAAAGAAACCCCAGCTGTAAGGCAAGCATGACTCAGGCCCAAGATCTTTAAGACAAGGACCTTTATCTAGGTTCATTAACAGGGCTGGCCCATAACATTTTGGCACCTGAGGAGGGGAGCTCAAATGATGCTCCCATGCCCTCTCGCTTGGGCCAAAACTTTGAAAGGTCTCAATTCTCGGGGTCCTAGTGGCACCCCCCCACAGTCTGGCACCTGTGGCGGCTACCTGCGTTCGCCTCATGGTAAGGCCAGCCCTGTTCATTAAGTCTGTTTTGCCCTGCTCTGGTAAAAGTGTAATTGTTTCTGTAATATTGTTTTCTTTTTATTCCCTTTGTTTCTCTGTATTTATTTTTCACTTTACTCCCTCTTTTCTCCCTGTTTTTTTACTCTATGTCTTCATAAAATATTTAATTATATATTCCTTTTTCACTCTCAGCATACTGGAATTCAAGCTCAATGGGGCTGGAGTTAATACAGCTCCAGAACCCCAAAACATTTGAGCAAACTTGAAATTAGACTGTACAAAAGTTACTTGTTGCTATTAATAAGTGTCATCTCATCTATCTCTTTTCTTTAAATGCTTTCCCACTGTAAGTCGATTATAAAGTATAAATGGTTCCAAGGAACTATTAGCTATTTCCTCGCCAAGTGGCTTACACATCAAAGACTGGCAGCCTGTCTTTACGCTCAAGAATTAGATAGAGTCAAGTGATAAAAGAATTCAACCAACCTCTCAGACCTCAGGGAAACATGCCCCTTTTCACAGATGTTTTTCCCAGCAGGAGTTATGAATGGGCTGATTTGTACACATGTGTTTGTGTGGCAAGTTGCAGAAGGGGAAGAAATGACATGTAAAGTAAGTGGCCTGTTGCCATTGACAAGGTTTGGTCAGTTTAAGTTTTTCTTGGAGAAGGCTATTGTGTGATGTGATCTCTCCCTCTTGGGATGGACTCAAACCCGATGTCCAAAAACTCTGCTCGAGCGCCATTGTGGCTACTAATTTGTGCTCAGGCACTAGAGAAGGCTTCTCTAGTTCAGTGAGCTTGTCCCAGCCTGTGCTCAGAATCCTTGCAAGGTACATCAGTTGAGAATTAAATCAAGATGCTTTGAAGGTGTCCAAATTCTCCCTGTGCATCCAAAAAGGGATCTTCCCCTAAGCCCAACTGAAAGCCACATTCGCCAGATTTCAGCTACAATCCACTCCAAGTGAGATTGACTTTTATGAGGAGAAACAAACAACTCTTAAATCATCCAAACAGGACTGACAGAACAGAGTCTCACAAGGTAATTTGCAGGTTCAACCTAGAACCCTCATCACCATAGTGCAGGCCTTCTCCACTTGAATTAAAGAACTAACTCTTAACTGGCAGCAATAGTAAGCTGTTATCTTCTATATATGCCATCCACTGGAGAAGGACATAACACTTTGCTAATATGCTTACACATAGGATTTGTGTTCTGCCCCTCCTTCTACTCAGTGTTTAAATCTCTTTTAGAAAGTAAGTAATTTCACACAAAATTTTCCCTCCTGATTTCAAGGGTAGATGATGTGAAGGGCTGGAGGTAGGGAAAGCAAATCCAAAATCTACCATAATGGATAGCAGCCAATTTGGCTGGGGATTTTAATAAACTAACAAATCTTTACAGGCATCCAAGTTCTAAACTTCAAAAACAGAGGAAGCACAAGGTGCATTGCATAAGGAGTCAGATTGTTTATCAGCCTTGGGCATCTGGTTCTCAGTCAGTGTTGGGATATAGTTATTAAAATGCAAATTTAGACACCTACAGAGCTCACAGCTCATGGTGGTTGGAAGTTTTCCAGCTAAGTGTTTTTTCGATTGACTGTGGTTTCCAAAAAAAGGGATCTTTTTAAAATAAGAAACTGTTTGCTTTGCAGAATTTATTTTATTTCCCCCTCAGAAATGTTGTTTCAGGTCTGTTCAACATTAATTTATGTCTCCGGCTTCTGATTTTAGGTTTTAACCCATCAACACTGATAAAACACCCTGATTTAAATAAATAAATAAATAAATGGATTTGTTGTTTATCCAGTAACCACTATGCAAAACACAGGAAATGGTTACTCAATTTGTGTTGACTTTACCTCTTTCCCAGTGGAGTTTGTGTACATAGGTGATGTTCCTGTTCCCCGGCTTGTATCTGAGCATTTGTCTGCATGGAGCAGTAAGTGTGGGTTACAGTAGTGTGGGTTCTAAAAACTGCACTGATGTGTTACATATTCATTGGTCTGTGTAGACCCTGCTACTGTGCACTAAAAGTTCCTTAGTGCATTTTAATGTAGCGTTGTTTGAAACACTGCAAACAGTAGATACATATAGAAAAGATTGGGAGACACATTCTCCAATTTGCTACATACCTTTTACACTGCCTGAGTGGAGATAGGCAAGAAATGACCAGCCAAGGACTCCCCTTGTATTGAAGAAAGTTCTACTGCTACAAGCCACTCCCATCGCCTACTTCAAAGAGAGGGCATGTTAGAAGCAGGGTGAGGACTGATAGTGAGCATGGCTGAGCAGCTCTCCATTATGCCAATAACCAATGCCAATGCATGGCTACCGCCGCAAGTGGGTAGCAATACTGAACTGTACCATCTCAACAACAGCCTGCAGGATGGCCACAGTGGGTTTGGCTCTTTTACAGTGGGAGGGAAGTGAAAGCAGTCTCCTTAGCATACACCTTCTCCCTCCTTTGTGCATATAGGCACAACCTGGTCTTTGAGAGGTCAAGTCATCAGTGCATGCTTCTGGATACAGAGCAACGTATGCATCAGCCTTGATGGTACAAAATCCAGCAAGATGGGTCCTAATTCTCCCTGACTTTCTCCACTGTAAATCAGGACTGAGTTCACTGAAGTCAGTGGAGCTCTACCAGTCTCCTAAGTTAAAAACACTGAACAAGGGATATGTTCCATGACATGAAGCAGCGGCAAATGAGAACCTGATTCAAGAAAATGCTATTTTACGCTTGGAGCATGTGGAATTCATTGCCACAAAACGTCATTGTGGTGAAGATCTTAATGGGATTCAAAAAGGAAGTTGACATTTACTTGGCTAACACAATGATCCAGGGTTATAATTGTGAAAGTAGCGAAATTAACAAGAAACATAGAAGGGATGTATTTCTAGAGATCCTCAGAGGTATAAATTTCTGTATGAGTTACATGCATAAATATCTTTGAGGAGCTGGACCCCATAAACTCTCATGCTTCAGGGCTTAAGACAACCTCTAATCCACAGAGATCAGGAGGAAAGGTTTCTGAGGGGCAGGCTCTCTCATAACTTCCAATTGCACAGGATTCTTTATCTTATCCTGACCCATGTCAGAGACAGGAACAGAATTAGGTGTACGACAAGTCTCATCCACTGTGTCAATTCATATGACCCTAAAAGCAGTTCTGATGTTTTAATATATTTCTTTAGAGCCATGAGAAGGAAAGCACAAACAACCAAATGCTTAGTAAAAAGAAAATAACTATGTATAAAACAAAAGAACTATGATTATTTTTAACAGTACATGAAGTGTTTTTAAACAGCAGAAATAATTAAAATCTATTTTTAAAAGCTTCTTGACAGCATTCCTTTCAATGAGTGCTGTGGTTTGAGCTCAGCAGTTTCCTTTATTTATTGGTTTTCTAAATTTCCATTTGCATGCTAAAGACTCTTCAGTTGCAGCAAATCCTCCCTCTGAACCTAAACACACCTCTGTTCCTCCATGAACAGCAGCAACATGAAAAGGAAAAGCTCTCTACTCCCAATTAAACAGACACATGTCTGAAGTAACTTCACTGATGCTAATGGAGTTACTCTGGATTTACACCGGTGAAAATGAGAGCACAGAATACCCCTAAGAAGTTCTGTAATAATTGTTATTTAATCTCATAGGAATCTGCAACAAGATTGAAAAGACAACCAGGAATGAATTTGATTCACCCAGACCAAACTACAAGGTTATGTCTAGATTGCAGTTAGACACCAATGGAGCTCAGGTTAAGAAGCTATTTAACTGTGGTTTCACCTGAGGTTGCATTCTGAAGTTTGGAACCCTACAGCCTCGCAGCCTCCCTTCCACCACACATTACTATAGTATCTGAATCCCTCACAATCTTTAACATGCATATCCTCACAACACCCTTGTGAAATAGGTCGGGGCTGTTATCTCCATCTTACTGATGGGGATATGAGCCCAGAGAGCTGGACACCTAAATACCTTTGAAAGTCTAGCCTGAGTGACTTGCCCAAGGTCACAATATAAATTTGTGGTAAAGCAGAGAAATAAACTCCCAAATGCCAAGGTAGCACGCTAACCATTGGACCATTCCTCTCTATGACTGTGCCTAATTGCATGGGAAATCTTTCAACAAGCTCCCACAGGAGGTTTCTTTCATCGTCTGCTCCCAGTTACATCAGGAATACAAAGAGAACAACCTTTCCTCAAAGTATGTGGGCTCTTCTGTTTCTATTTCCAGCCAATCTCAGAAGCACAAAAACCCAACAAAAATGACAAACATATAATTGAAAATCAGCTGATTTTCCTTTAAACCAAACAAATACTTTTGATTTGGTTTCCATCTGAATTTTTGGCAAAAGTTCAGATTATTCTGTTTTCCCTGAAGCATTTCACTCTTCCCTACTGTTAATGTTTCTGATAATTTTAGTTTTTCCTGTGCTCGGGCCTTAGAACAAACCTGCCGGCAGTCTGGCAGGAATCAGAGACACTTAGCAAATGACAAATAGACAATAGTCTGCAGACAAAATAAATCCATAGACCTATGTATCACCTTGCACATGCTAGAATCCCCCTGATTCATTGTTCCTTGAAAGGATAATCTGTTCCTTGTACTCCAAACCTTGCTGCCGTCTCCTTTAGAGGTACTAATGCAGACAGCCTCAAACTGTGGTCTGTGGAGCACTTTCCAGGGGTCCATGCAAAAGTGGCAGGTTACATGGTACTGGCTCCACCTTCATTTTTACAGAAACTTCTATGCTACAGGCATCCATGCTCTTCACTGAAAGAACAACCTTGGATGGTCATCAAAGCATCTGAAAGCCTGGAAATGAGCCAAATTGCTTCCACCAGGCACTGCTGCTAAATAAGAGGAGAAGAAGAGAAAACAGATGTCCTCTGTGGAACAATCAGTTGCATGAGTGACGCCAATAGGAGAGTAATGACCAAGAAAGCAGAGAGCCAGGTAACATAGCCAGGATGTAAGAAAGATGTGACATACAGGAATGTTGCTAAGGGATTAAACTTTATTTTCTTGCCCCAGCCATAGGACATGGATCAGGATCACATGATAGAAGTTAGTATTCATGGCTACTATTAACTTTTTCCTTAAACAATCAAGTGCAAAGGAAGGATGGTATGAAACCCAAAGGATAATCACAGACCAATGTCCATGTGGTTTACAGACATCAGAAATGCAGAACAGAGGAAACCATCTGAACCCATGGTGACAGAATGATTTTGCCTCTTACAGGACATCTGTCAGTATAGTAACTATGGACTATAGTTGAATGAAACCCATGTGGTCACTTATTGTTCTCAAAACAGTTCCCTCTGTAATTCCCCCTTTGGCCACCAACTGAAGCTTGTGTTTTGCCCTGCTCTAGCAGTCCTTTACTCCTTAGCATCATTTACAACCATGTGATCAGGACTAGCCTGTGTTTATGGCCTAGAAGAGGGCAGGGGAAGATGTATCTGATCAAAGGGACAAATCCACATAATAAAGACAGCAAGAAAGTGTTGTATAACCAATTATGCCAGAATGCTGTCAATCCATTGAGGCTTTTCTAATTCTTTTCAGGTAAAGCTGGAAACCTGCCTTTATTTTACAGCCACAAGAATTTCCCAGAAGGAAAACAGCTGTAAATAGTATCAAGAAGAGGAAATCCAGTGGTGCTGCTGGTGCCAGGAGTTTATTTTAGGAAGCAATAATCAATGATCAGCCAATTGCAGCACACCATCAGCGACACTTTCCATACCTTGTAAAATGCATGAGCTGCCTTGTATTAATTTGTAATGTACTCATTGTAACTATGAACAAACTTATAAAAAGGTTGGAGGGTTTTTTGGTAGCTACAAGTATGTTCTGAGGTCTACAAAACATGTCTAGTACTGAGAGACATAAAGGGCCAAATAGTTAAAGGTATTTAAGAGCCTAAAGATGTAAGTAGGTGCCTAATGAATTTTCAGAAGCTTCCCATTGATTTTTCACCTATGTACTTTTTAAAATACGACTAGACATAGGGACTTTAAGGGCCTACTAATCTCTAAAAATCTGTCCCAAAAAGTTTAATCTAATTAGTTCATTGAAAAGAAGGTTAGAGGATAGTCTATAACTACCAACACAAGGGGATGTTGTCTGATAGTGGGAGCATTATAATGTGTTTGACAAAGGACAAGATCCAGGCTAAATATGGAAGTTAGACTCAAACTGGGAATAAGGCACAAGTTTTTTAACAGGGGAAGTAATTAGCCTCCAGAACAGCTTACCATGGAACATGGTGGATTCTCTACCACTGAAGAATCATTAAATCAAAGCTACACTGTAGTGCAACCACAAGTTGCTGGGCTCAATGGAAAAGCAACTGGGGGAAATTTTAGGGTCTATCTCAGTCAGGGTTAGTGTAGATGCTCATAACAGTTTCAATTCTAGCTTTTAAATCTGTTAGCCTACAATGAAGAGATTGTGTTTTTCACTGATTTGATGGGTGGTCCACATTAAAGTAATTGACTCCGGATGAGGCTATTCCTGGAATAACAATCCCCTCATGCTTTAAAAGCTGTACTTACTCAGGAATGTGTTGTTGGTCCTTGCATCACAACCCTAACTTCAGAGACACCTGAGGAAACATTGCACAACAAAACTCTTGCTTTTGAATAAGGCTCTCAACTAGCTAGACCCTGAGTCTGCAAAGTGTTCAAGTATGTGCCTAACATTAAGATCATAAGTTGTCCCACAGAAGTTAATGGGACTACTCCAGGGCTGAAAGTAACTTAAAATTTCTTACAGGTACAGTCCTATTGCAACCCGGGTCCCTGCCAGCTCTTTAAATAGCTCCCTGCTGGCTTTTGCCACAGCTCAGCCAGCTCTTGCCGGAGCTGCGCACCAGGGCGCACCCACTTACTTTTACCTCTGGACTACTCATATATTTAAAACAAGATATTCTTGAATGCCTTGTTGAACCAGGATCTTAGTGGTCCAGCACTAATCCAAGAAATAGATCTTTATTTTGGTAATATAGATGTCTGATTCAGCTCCATTGAAGTCGATGGGAGTTTTGCAACAGAGTTCAAAGGAAATCAGATCAGTGCCAAAGAATATAGGATGGAGCTACCCATTTTAGGAATGGCTATATTCAATTTAAATAAGTGACATTTAGAAAGAAGTGAGTTTTACAGACTGGGCCAAATGCATCCTGTTGTTATTCAGCTGAATTAAAAACAAGTTACATTAGAGATGCATTTTCTTCTCTGAGCTCATTTTTTAAAAGTTTTGGAAAGTGTCAAAAATACATGCACTATTATACATTTATCTGTTTCCATACAGGTAATATTAACCTCAGTCTATGCTTATATACACAGTGTTAATGGCCTTAATGAAAATCAATTAATAGATGACAGATCAAATGTGCTCCCTTCCTTCAACTCTAGGGGAAATGAATTTTCCAGTGAGGTACTGCACTGGCACAATAACCTAAGTTTCAAAACTGATTCCCAGAACTCCCATTAACTTCCATAGGAACAAAGTTAGGCCAATGTTGGCTACTTTTAAAAATCACTTCCTAACGTATTTGTTCAAGAACAAGAATTTAAGAATTGGAAGTATGGTGAATGATTTTTGACCAAGGGGAAAATTATCCCTTGGAAACAAAAACATTAGTAAAAACACATAGCACAAAACCCCACTTCATTTCATCTAATATAAAATGGACTCAACCCTTCACTCAGACTTGCAAACATTTGTGCATACTAAATGACACTCCCACTCATAAGAGATTTCTTGATCTCTATGGGCTGCTCATGTGAGTATGTGTTGGTCAGCATGAGAAAGGCTAGGTCTTCATTATAAAGTTTTACCGGAATAGCCATGATGGGGTATGGAATAAACCACACACTCCAGCTGACATAGCTAGGGCAGCAAAAACCTTGCTGTAGATACAACTATCCCAGTATGGGTGTGCACCTGTTTGCATAGCTAATGTTGTTCAGGGAGGTGGTGTTATTAGGATGGCAAAAAAATTCCTTTTGTTGGCCTATGTCCCCTACTGTCTTGCTGGCAGAGCTATACCAGCACAGGGTATAGTATGGATGAGGCCTAATGATTTCAAAGGGTATGTCTATACTATAGCAGCACCACTATGGCCATGCAGCTGTTCGACTGTAGTGTAGATGCTTTGTACGTTGACAGGAATGACTTGTCCTATCTAAGTAGCTGCAGCTACACTAGGGGTTAAATTGCTCTAACCACAGCACTCAGTGAGTGATTTTTTTTTAAGTGTAGACCAGGCCAAGGTTACGTGCTCAGTGTTTAGCCAGCTATCACATCTTTCTCAAGTAAGTTGAGGCAAGCCAAGAACTGGAGTCAGATTTTAACACCTCTTTCAAGGATAAACAATGGGCTTATTAGAGCAAAAAAAAAAAAAAAAAAAAATCAAGCTGATATTAGAAAGCATAGAATGACAGAATAAATGGTCTACAAGGCTCTCTCTTCTCCCATCTCAAAACAGATTCTCCCATCTTAAAACAGATCTAATTCCTGGGACAGCTGGCCCAGGATGTAAATATCTCAAGTGTACCCTTAAATACACAATCTTATGTTTTAGGCTCAACGTTCTGTACTTCACTGAAAAGGTCCTAACCTTTTATCGCCCCCTAGTCTGTGTAATTGGCAACATCTCTTGTCTTATAGATCAAACAAGCATAGCTAGACATGAGCTCATTTTTGCCTTAATAAATTATTCTCCACACGCTTAGAATCTGATCCAAAACCCACTGAAGTCAAACCTTTCAATGGGCTTTCGATCAGGCCCTTAATGCTGAAACCTGGTATTTCCTCCTTGCTCCCAATTTAGCAGAACAGAATATGTTTTAGAGTAAATAATAACCAAAATAATGTATCATAATCCAGTGGAGTCAAAGGAAATCACCTCCAGACCTGTATGTCAAGCTAACACTTGGGCTATGTCTACACTGCACAGTTTTTGTGCAAAAACAACTGTCCACACCTCAAATGCATTTTTGCGCAACAAAATTTACGGTGAATCAACAGAACAGAGAGGTTTTTGCGGTGTAGGTATTCCTCTTTCTACGAGGAATAACTCCTTTTTGCGCAAGAGCTCTTACGCAAAAAAGTGTGTGTGGACAGAAAACGGGGGGGGGGGGTTGTGCTAAAACAACCTATCGAAAGAAGCACCGGTGCCCTGGTGGCCATTCTGTGAGCGTCAATCAGAGCTTTTTTGTGACAGAGCATCCATGCAGTCTGGACACTCTCTTGCACAAAAGCGCATCGCTTTTCTGATGCGCTTTTGCAGTGAGGACGTGGTCTTGCACAAGAAATTTTTTGTGGAAGATCTCTTCCGCAAAAAGCTTCTTGTGCAAGAAGCCTGCAGTGTAGATGTAGCCTTAGAATCCTTTAGCTCAGAATATGTCTCTTTATTGTTAAACAGAAAGAGGAGTTCTTTTCCACTTGATCTAGGATGGGATTTTCAGAAGTGTTTAAATGACTGAGCTGTGCCCTAAACATACCATTTAGGAGACTCCTGCCATATATACAACCAGAAATCTAGTAGAAAACTTTGCTTTCTTCATCAAAAGTCTTTCTTCAGTGCCTGTGAGGCAAGAAATAAACCTGGCTCTCAGTGGAGGGCTGGAAAACCAATTACTGTCAATCTTATTGCATTAGCTTTGATCCCACCCCATCCCTTTGACCACTGGACATGGAAAATGGATCTTTATAAGCTTCCCCCATGGGGTGAAATATTGAATCTTCTGAAGTGTCTTTCTTCTCATTCCTTTTTTTTTTTTTTTTTTTTTTTTGCATTGTTTCCATTGATTAAATGTAATGGATGGGCATGTCCATAATGACAAGCGAAAGATTATGGATTCTTCTGTTGTCTACACATGCACACCCTACAACAAACCCAGGATTGGGCCATTAGCTAGGAAAAGCTAAAACACCCACATACCTCATGCAGAAATGTGGGAAGTGTCCTATGGGTCCACCACAGAACTCATCAGGATAGGCTGAAGGAACCAAGGAGGAAGAGAAGCCATTAGAGGGAACAGCCATGGTCTGTATAAGAAGCCCTTTGGTGAGAGGAATTGGATAGCTCAAGACAGTGGAAATGAGGCCTGGTATCCTTCTCGTCATATCAAATTCATCTGGCCAGTGTTTAACTGAAAGCTGTGTCTCATTTGATGGTTGTAGTGGAGCAACTGCCCCACTATGGCAAGGGAGAGGTTAGAGCAGGCCAGAGGGAACCTGCACAAACCTTTCTATTCAGGGAAAGGCTTATAGGGAGCCAATCAAAGGGCCTTTTGCTGGGTCAGTCCTGCTATAAAGGGCTGCTCAGCAAAAGCAGAGAGAGAGAGATTGATCCTGCCTGATACTTGCCAGGCTGCAATCTTGATACAAGAGCCAAGAAGGTGCAAGGGTAATGGGGAAGTGGCCCAGGGAACACTGAGGGACCCAGAGTAGTGGGCAGGCCCAGCCCCCCCCGCCCCCTTCTCCCTTGCACCGCACCTTGCTACCAAGGAACATGGTCTATTCAGACTGTGGCATACCGCTGAGGTGAGGGGCTACACTTTGGAGCTGCAGTTGGCCATGGTGGCAGGTGTAAGGACTGAGGACTGCTGATACCCCAGAAAGGGGGTGAGAACGGGAATGCTGGGCTCTGTTAGAGGGCCATGTCCACAAGAGGACACTGCAGTCCAGGGAGCAACATGGTTCCAGAGGCAGAGAGTAGAGATAGTGGAGTGGAGCCATGATGGGTGAAACACCGGCCAGAAGACAGTGCACTCAACAAACTGAACTAATTTCCAGTTTGACCAGCGGGAGGTGCCACAGCAGTGAGTCGACCCCATTACAATGGTCTGTGAAAACACACGGTTCATTCCTAGTAAGCATCCTCCCTACAAGCACCCCTCTTATTAGCAGACTCGTAGTGATACCAAAGCATGAATGCATCCAAAAGACTGAATTCTCTCCCCCCTGAGATGATCTCTCAGGATTGGAGTGGAGACACATGATGCTTTAGTGATGTAATGCAGAGCAATTTGCACTTCTCCTGCAGGGGGTAAAGAGAGTGCCCAAGTCTTCAAACTCTCAGTTCTGCAACATATAGCTATGAAATGGGAGCCTTTTGCATTTCTTACTGCTTTCCTATTACCTCTCCTCAGGATGATTATTTTTTTCTGGGCTGAATTCTGAAGATTAACTTGTCCGAGAATTTTCAAAGCAATTAGTGATTTTTGGCTGCCTCAATTTTTGAGAGCCCGACTTGGGATACCTTCTAGGGACCTTGCTTTCAGAGCGTGGGGTTCATCACTTTCTGAAAGTCTGGTCCCCTTTTAAGTGCCACAGGTTGGACACTCCCCAAAATGCATGCTGTCAAAGTCACTAGTCACTTTGGAAATCACAGCCTACATTTGACAGGACTCCAACCACTTATTTTTCACCTGATTTTTTGGGGCATTAGACATCTGGTCCACTTTTGCTGGATATGAGGCAGGTTGTTTCAGTTACCTAGAGGAATTTGTCAATAATTTCCTCACCTCCACACACAAACATATCAACCCCTCCGTAGTGTGGCAAGTTTTAGAACTTATACTAGAGGCCATTTGAAAAACCTGCCCTAACACAAGTCTGTTATTGTACACCTTGTCTACTTAAATTCACTCTGTGGTCTGGAACCAGGAGATTTTGCTCAAAGAAATTTACTGTTCAAATTAATGGGGGAAAAGGTAAAACGGCTGGCTTTTGGCAAAGGGGTAAGTGCAGGCAAAAGTTGTTACCAGGACCATTTTCATGGGGCCAGAGACACTGAATGTGTTTTGGAAGGTATTTATTTTCAATAAAGAAAGTTTATACAGCTTGAGAAGGTTATTTGGACGGAAATTAAATCTCAGAAAATAACTCTTCCATCTCACCTTGACACTTGTAGAACTCCTCTTTCCCCTTCCCTTTCCCAAGCTAGGTTAGAAAAGTAGGTTTTCATTCAGGGAACATTGCCTTCATCATTACATACTGATGTACAGCAAGATCATGGCCCCACTTGAAGCCAGAATGGGGAGTCATAGCCACCTCTGCACCCCCAGTCTGTAGTTCAGGGCACAAGGATAAATAAGTTGTGCCTCATACCCACTGCCCTTCATGAGCAAAAGGCTGGGCTCCTGAGGGCAAGGAATGTGCACTTAGTAAAATGCTGCAGCAAGCTACTTCCCCCTGGACCAAAAGGAAGCAGGGAGGAAATTTTGTCTCTCTCAGTCACAGTTACTTGCCTGATGCTGCCCCAGGAGCAGTGCAGCTCTGTACTACCCAAGAAACAATCCCGCCCTTAGTTTGAAGGATGAGGAGAGAAACAGTCTTATTCAGGAAATGACACACGATGTAATACAGTAACAGTCCAAGCCATTGCAGCAACACAACTTTAATCTGAAGTGACAGTATCAATCAGGTGCCTTGGTGATGGGCACAACACATTCACAGTCAAACAGAAATAGTGAAGTACTTTTATAAGGACTTCGTTTGGTTCATGTGTAATATAAATTCAAAGTGTTTTTCTCACTTGTGGGTGGCGGATAACAGCCTACTACTGTCACCACCTTATGAAACCACTTCTTTAGCTCAAGTGGCAGAGGTCTGGGTGATGACGCTGTGAAGGACCCAAACATAAATCCTGGTGACAACTTGGACCTCATGACAGAGAAGTGAGGCAAACTTTGCACTGAAAAAGACATGAATGAGAAGTTGGCACTTCTTCAGTGCTGCAGCGCAGCGCTGAGCTCCATGAGAAAGCACAAAGGGTTAAAGCCACATATAGATGGCAAGATGAGCCCAGAATATCAGATTTAACTCAATTCTCTGAAAACTCTATAAAACTTCTTGCTTTTCACTTCTTGCAACTTCCTCATCCATGATCCCTGTGATAGGTTTGGTCACAGAGATTCCCCTTAAGACTGAAATACCAGTGACCCTGCCTACCTACCCTTTTGGGTGCCCCACCACCCTGTCCTGATGCATAAAGCCCTCTGGCCTCCTCCAGCACTGGGACAGAGATGGGTGTCACAGCCCACAGCAGAGTAATCTGAACACTGTGATCAGTTCCACTCTGGGAAGGCTCAGTCAAAAGGACTTGCCACAGAACACAGGTGTACAGTTCCAGTGGAACCAGAACCCCAGATAAATCCATCTTCCTCTGTATATAGCTTATATAGGGTAAGCTTATAAAATGTTCACCTTCTTTATCAATGAAAGAGAGATAGACACAGATATTTGCCCCCCTCCAGGTAACAATTATGTACACCGAGTTTATCAAAAAGATGTAAAAATTAGATTAATCAACTGATCAAACAGTCAATGCAATTTGCATCGACTATTTGATAAGTCGATAAGGGCACCTCTGCCTTTGAAATGTAGCAAGATCCTTGCTGGCTCTTGCTACATTTCAAAGGCGGAAGTACCGCGGGGAGCCCAACCAGTGTGGGACCCAAGCAGTCTCCCACTGGTCTCGTGCTCCCTGCTTTTGAAATGAATAAGAGCCCCAGGAGGGCTCTCGTACATTTCAAAAGCAGGGAGCACAGGGCCAGCGGGGGACTGCTTGACACCCTAGCTTGCCCCACGTTCCGTGCAGCACTTCTGCTTTTGAAATGTAGCAAGAGCACTGCTCTTGCTACATTTCAAAGGTGGAATCGCTGCCTGTTCCCTGCTGCACCCCTACACCTTCTCCCCAAGGAGACAGTGCTGGGAGGAACTGGCTTTTAAGCCATCTCCTTACAGCACCAGATCCTGCTTCCCCCCTGCTAGAGGTAGTAAGTGGGGGGGGGGGCGACTAATTGAGCCACTAGTCACTTACATCCCTAGTTTATTAATAAACAAAAGTGATTTTATTAAGTATAAAAAGTAGGATTTAATTGGTCATAAGATATAGAAGACAGAAGAGTGTAGGTTACTAAACAAAATAAAACAAAACATGCAAGCTAAGCTTAATATTCTAAAATAACTTGTTACACATTAATTTTTTTCACCTTCATTCTTATGTCAGGAAAAGTCCTTCTCAGGCCAGAAATGTCCTTTCTGACCTGGGTCTTCCACTGGGTCCTTCACCCCTGGAGTTCTCCATTGGGTCCTCCATCCAGTCCTTTTGTTTTCAGGCATTTTTATGTATCCCCTCAGGTATTTTCATGTATCCGCTCAGGGGTAAAGCCAGCTGATGACGATCAATGTTTACTTTCCTTGTCTTATATAGAATTTCCTTAGAGTGGGAAGCTTTTATTCAATTTGCCCACACCTCTGTGGAAAAGTACAAAATTCAAGCTGGATTCCAGCATCAGATGACATGGTCACATATCATTTAGCACACCAGAATCCATGAGACAGAATTAGTATAGCACATTCTCTCCCAATCAATTGCCTTTTGCTATTGGGCTGTTAGCTTTGTGGCTGTCTTCTTCATTGTGTTCCTGATGAGCTTTTCCTAACACGAACACACTGATAATAAATCTACAGTCAATATTGCTAATTTCAGATCAGAAATGGCACATGCTTACAAGTAGAACATGCTTACAAGTAGAATAGACACATTCAGTAGATTATAAGCTTTCCAAGGAGACCTTAAAAGAATTATTTTGCATAATGCATTTTCCGATTATTCATATACATATTCATAAGCATATTTTCATAAAGCATAGGGAAGGGCCCATTACAATTCCTTTTAAATCATATTCTTCATCATTATTGAAACACCATTCCATTGGGGCACAAGAAAAAGAAAAGACCAGGACCAACTTAGCTGCAGTTCTGGAAGAGTGCTGGGAGGGCTAGGAATCCTGGGAGAGCCAGCTCACCATAAAACCAGTATTACACTGAACTCAGTTCCTGTCCTCATTTGCTTCCCAGATACTTCTAAGCACTGTGTCAAGACTAGGCTCATGTTCCCCATGAGAACCCAGCCATGATTCCAGGGTACTAGGTCTGGGCTCTGGGACATCTCTACTGGGATTTGATTCTTGTGAGCTCTTGCTGTCTCTGAGCTCATGCCAGATCTTGGCTCCTCTCCACATCCTGCCTAGGTTACCTCAAATTTGAAGAGCTCCAATCTAAAGTGCATTTAAGACAGGGGTTGGGAACTAAGGCTCAGGGGCCAGATGTGCCCCTAGCTTCCCTGGATCTGGCCCCCAAGGCTTTGTGTCCCCCTTCCCCTGAGCTGGCACTTTAACCCCCGTTTGCCACTGCCCCACCATAGGGCTAGAGCACACAAATCTACTAGCCTGGGCCCCCATAGGCTCTGAGGTGTGAGGGGAATGTGGGGAGTGTCTTTTTCCTTCTCAGTCAGGGGCCATGTCAGAGAGATGGGGTTTTTTGCTTCCCACTAATGTGTGGCCCCCAATGGATTTTTCTGTGAGTCAGTGGCTTCTGACTCAAAAAAGTTTCCCTATCCCTGATTTAAGGGAATGGAGGGAGAAAAGTAGAGAGAAAGAAAGGAATTATTGCACCAGTACAAGAGGATGAATTATGCTTTGGCATTGTACCATATAGGGATGGGGCCTACCTGGGAAAAAACGAGAGTTGGGGAAAACGAGGAAGAGTGTAGAACAAGAGAAATGGCATGGAATTAGTCCCACCATATAAATTCATATTGTCCAAAACTGGGAGGGTGAATGAGGCATTCAGCTATTCATCTGCATATCTGCTTCCTTCAAATGTTTTAATTGTCTTTTGGAAAAACCAAAAGGCAAAAAAATCTGCTGAAAAAATTCAGCTTGTAGATGAAAAGCCAAAAATGATCATGGAGAAAACTTCATTTTATGACCTATTTAATGCAGATCTTTTTCAAATTTGCTCACCTACCTCATTATGCCTTCTGACTTCTTTTAAAAACCTGGCCCTCTTTTCAGAATGAAGCATGCAGGTGCCAAAGTGAGCAGACAGCAAGGTGACATTTTTCAATTGAAACTTTAAAAAAAATTGTAGATTCAGACCAAACAAAATATTCTGCAAATTTGTGTTGAATTTCCCTGCTTTAGGTTGAAATAATAAACAGAAAAATCCCCCTCCTCAAACTAAAATGTTTCATTTTGACTTTTTTTTTTTTTTGCTTCAAAACCTTTCTCTGATTTTAAAATTTCCTTCAATTTGATTTTTAACATGTTAGTGTTAAACAAAGCTTAAAATCAAAATTAGATATTTCATTTTGGATCAAACTATACATTTAAAAAAATCTTTTAAATTAATGAACATTTATTTAAAATGTTGTTTTCAAGTGGCCCTGAAATGAATTTCAACCCTGCCTCCCCAAATTCCCAGAGAACCCACACCACACAAAAATAAAATCAATTATTCAAACAGCTCCAGCTATATATAATTTGTCAGGAGCAGTGGAGCTAGTAGCTACTAAGTCATTGAAATCAAAGGTATAATCAAAAGAAAAATATCTTAGCTGCCCTCTTATGATATGTCTACACAGCAGTGTTATTTTGGAATAACTGACGTTATTCTGAAATAACATAGTCCACATCTACATGACAAGCAGTTATTTTGACATAAAGTCAAAATAATATTGAGCTGGAGGACTGCTTACTCCGACTCCTTTAACCTTCATTTTACAAGGAGTAAGGGAAGTTGAAGGAAGAGTGCTCTACCTCGGACTTCCTGCTGTGTAGAAAGCGCCAAAAGCTGAAATAAGCTATTTCGACTTAAGCTACACAGTTGATGTAGCTCAACTTGTGTAGCTTATTTTGGCTTTAGCCCTGCTGTGTAGCCGTGCCCAAAGTTATATAAGAAACAATGCATAAGCCATTTGAGGCAGAACACTATAATAATTCCCCTCCCGGGGATGGTACAAGATAGGTTATTTCTAGTAACTTGCTTTCAATGTAATTTTAACCATTCTGATCATAATTATATCCACAGCCAGAAAATCAGGTAAATCAATGAGTTCCGACATTGCAGAAGGCCAAAGAAATTTGAAAGTTACATTACCTCCAGTAGAATGTTCCTAAGAGTTTTGGCTTGGCTGTGGGACCTCCCTCCCTCCACCCCCAAATACCCTTCCGAAACTATGAGCATTTCAGGAAGACTGCTTTGCCTACTTAACTGATTGGCAACGTGGCCTAGTGGAGAGCGCATGGGCTAGGAGCGAGGGCCCTCTATTGCTCCACTCTATTGCTGCCTTTTGATCTTCGGCAAATCATGTCTCCTCTCTGATCCTTTATCACCTTCCCACTCCTTATCTTTTTTATGCAGAGACACAGTGTTTGGTTGGTGTCTGTTGCTATTTGTGCAAAGTGCAGAGCATTTGGAGTGGCGTGCATAATATTCTCTTGCCTTCATTCTCTCACCCACTCTAAGCCGCCAGCAAGGGTGGAGTAAGTTAAGGCATCACCCTCCTCTGCCATTGGCCCTTTGCCAGTCTCCAAAGTAATCAATGAACATGTTTTTCCTTACAGGTGCTTTGGGTTTCAGGTTTAAAATCCTAGGCCAGATCCTCATCTGGTGTCAGCATCGATGGAGCTGAGCCAGTTGGCACTGGCTGAGGAGCTATGCTGTACTAGCTAAAGCAAACTGCCCTGAAGAAATAAATGATACCCATCAAAATACTGAATCAGCAGTCACCAAACTGGGATAAGTTGAAACACGACAGGCAGTTGTTATTTGTAGCTGAGGCATTGTGCAGTGGGCAGTTATTTTTTAGGAGGAGGCGAGAATTCACTCCTGTTTTCCCCGGTGTATGTCTTTCTGTCCCACTGCTCCAACCAGAGTAACTGCACCAGCACAAAAGTCCAATGCCAGTAAGACAGCCATGAATTGCCCTGGTTGGGTTCAATCCAGTTTAGTGGTGAAAGTAACTTAATACTTCTTACAGGTACTCTCCTATTGCAACCTGGGTCCCGGTCAGCTCTTTAAATAGCTCCCTGCTGGCTTTTGCTGCAGCTCAGCCACGTGGGCAGTTGGTGCAACAGGGGATGGGCGAAGCAGGCTCCCAGCCCCACCTACCGCCCCACCCGCTCTGCTGAGGCCCTGCCCCCCCCGCATGGGGAATGGGCGGGGCAGCATGACAAGCATGCATCCCCCTCGGGGACAGGAAGAGATGGGAGGGGGTGAGTATATGTGCACCTCCCTGCAGCACTGGTAGAAGTAGGAGGACTTGCGGTGCATCTCCCTCCTCCCTGGAGCACGGGGGGAAGGAGGAGGGTGCACAGTGCATCTCCTGCCTCCCCAGAGCAGTGGGGTAGGGAGAAGGGCATGTGGTGCAGCCCCAGCACCGGGGAGGGAGGAGGTTGTGTGGCTCCAGCCTCTCTGGGCAGGAGCAGAGGGAGGGTGGGCACTGGGGGCAGCAACACTCTGCCCTCAAAATGCGGACAGCAGGGCATTCTGGGCTGGAGAGTGGGTGGGGCCATGCTTGGTGGCTTGGGAAGGTAAAGCCTCCCCCCACCTAGGCTACTGGATGTCTATGCTCAGCCAGTTCTTGCTGGAGCTGCACACCTGCGTGCGCCTACTTACCTTCTCCTCTGATCCAGTTTCAAGCTGTGGATAAGTGCAACAGGTACAAATTGTAGCTTTTACCTCGGGTAACAATGTGAGCTCAATCACAGTGTCAGACCACCAGTGGCTGAATCAGAAAAGGTAGGCCAGATTCTGCCCTCAAAAGTGCACACACATTGAGTTACAAGTGTGCATCAGTGGAAGTAAATTATCTGATACGGAGCAGGGCCTGGACAATCACCCACCAGCCCTGCGCAGTCATTTTAACAGTCAGTCCACACCTCCCACAATCTCTCTCTCTCTGAGCGGGTCTCTTCATTCCCTCCTGTGCCCCTTTAACTTCTGCTGGCAATGGGGCATATGCCCCAAGCAGCACAATGTACTTTAAAGGCCTTGTTTTAGACCTCAGCTGCCCTCCCTCAGATAAGGAAGCTTTCACAGGAGAGATTTCAGCTCCCTATCATTGAGTTCTCACTCTCTCCTCAGCTCTTGTCATTGCCACAAGCGCAATCCCAGGCATGTAGTAATGATGACATTTAGCACTTACCCAGCACTGTTGATCTTCAAAGTGCTTTACACCCAACGACTAATTAAGCCTCCCCATAGCCCCAAGAGGTGTTATTAACCCATAAGGCAGAGGAGGAACAGAGACAGAGAGCCAGACATGCCCCTGGGGTAATGCTGCTGACCTGAGGCACACAGGTGGCCCAGCATGGTATAGCAATTAGAATCAGTGTCAGTGCTCGCCTGCAGAACTAGGAGAACAGGGAGAAAGCTTGCCTCTCCCACCAATAAAAGATATTGCCTCATCCACCTTGTCTCTCTATTATCCTGGGACTGACTTGGCTACAACACAGTATGTGACCTCTAATAATAGCAGTTCTCCCACCCATGGGAAGTGTTCTGATATCCCCAGATGAAAGGTGCCTTAGTCCCCAAGAAGAATTTAGCTTTGAAAAGTGCCGGGATGGGACAGGATCAGGGCCGGCCCACAACATGTTGGCACCTGAGAAGGCAAGCTCAAATGATGCCCCCATGCCCGCTCGCTGCACCATCAGCAGACACAATTTTCTACACTCTGGGTCCTAGTGGTGCCCCCCCACCGTCTGGCACCTGAGGCGGCTGCCCCCATTCACCTCATGGTAAGGCCAGTCCTGGACAGGATAATATCTATGCACATTATGGGAAAGGCAAGTTTGCCTGGAGACAATGGTGCTTGATTTTTTGCTTGCTTCTCATGGTGTAACTCATTTGGCCTCAGTTACAGTCAGTTCAGTCCTGCGGCTAAGGAACTTGTTGGGGAATTCAAGATCTGTGTTCTGTTCCCAATAAATCTGCTTTGTGACCTTGGTAAGACACTTATCCTGGTGCGGCCATTTCCCCTCACATCTCTTCAGGCTCATACTCAGGAATTTATGTGGGGGAATGAGCCATGGGAGGGGCTGGTGGCTGCCCCACAACCTGCAACTCAGCCCATCCCCAGCCTTGCTCCTGGGGGAAGTGGAGGGAAAATCAGCCCCAGCCTTCCCCCGGTTGGCCATAGCACGGGGGAGGGAGGATGGGGGCAATGCACTGCTTCTGTCTTCTTCCGGCTGGCCAGAGCACAGTGGGAGGGAGGCTGAGGCAATGCACTGCCCCAGACTCATGCTTACTTGGAGGACCATGGGTGTGGGGGGGCGTTCCGCATCTTTCGCCCCTGGCCCTTCCCCCCACACACACATATGGGCCTGCTCTTACCTATTTCCACGGTGCCTGGCCTGATCTTGATTTGGTACCACTGTCACACATACCCTGCTCAGTTCATGTGAAAAATAAGTTTCAACTCAATGCTCATGTACAACACGGAAAGCATGCAGCCCCGTTTGCATTCCATGCTCAGTATCCAGTAGATTCTGTGTACCGGGAATTGACTTTAAAGGAGGGTCTGCTCCTTCATGTGTTTTTCGGAAGAAAAGGAAATCACATAGCTTATGAGGCTCGTGTTTCATGTCAGATCTGGGGAATTTCAGATCCAGATTTAGGGCTGGATTCTAACTCATCCCCCTCTCCAAAACAAATGTAGGGGTGTTGGGCTATAAGGATGCAGTCTGGAACCACCTCCGGTGGCATGCACTGACTGTTCAGAAGTGCATAACCAATGTGCTACCTGTGTAACAGATTTAAATGCCTGCCTAGCACTGGCCTCAATTCTCTGCAGCTCATGGTAAAATCATTTTCCCATTGCTCTCCCTGTGTTACAGTTGTTTTTAGCTTGAAATGCCTTCAGTAATAATGAAGCCCCTCAAGGCACAAGAAACTACTCTCAGACAGGTTATGCAGCCCCAAACTGAGACAGATGCTGAGCTGCAGAAGCCAAGGGATTATTGTGGGATTTCAGAGTTTAGGAAGATTCTCTGGGAGCGAGTCCCTTTTGGCATTAGATCAACAGGACTCTCATTAGTGCTATCTAGTGGCCATGTTTATTATATCTTTTTTCTAAATATAGACATCCATATATAGTTTAAAATTAAAGCAGAGGTGCTAGAACTAGGGGTGCTACAGCACCCCTTGACTTGAAGTATTTTCCTTTATATACAGGATTTACAGTTTGGTTCAATGGCTCACAGCACCCCCACTATACAAATTGTTCTAGCAGACCTGAATTAAAATACCCACTATCACATCTCACAAAGACCTAGTGAGCATTGAAAGATAAAAATCGAATGAGAAGACAGGCAGGTTTTGGCAAATCAAGCATAGGGTTCTTTTCACACAAGGGCCCAAATCTTCAGAGACTGATTGTGTCAAAGATTGATCTAATTGATTTAAAGAGCTTTGAGGATCAGGGCCAAGGCTTCTCTCGGAAAGGAAATATTGTTTTTCTTTCCCTACCACACCTATCAATGACTGTAACCATTCCAGGATGCTTTCCAAATTGGGAAATCCTAGAAATAATCATTTGAAAGGACTATTGTGTGCTGCAAATGTTTTTCGGTTTGTCCCTGAACATTGGTGGGGGGTAGGGGTATCAGAGAGAGAGTCAGGTCCCCCTCTTTTATAAATATAATCAGGGCTCGACAAAACCGTTTATCTACTCGCCCATGGCGAGTAGATTTCAGACGGTCACCCCATTCACCGGCAGTGCACTCATGCGCAGTGCGGGTCTGGCACATGAGCGGTGTGGGGCTGGTGAGTGGATTTCGCCACAGTTTGTTGAGACCTGAATATAAATATACCTCAAACTGTAACAACCAGTGTTTCCTATAAACTGAGTGTTTTGGAGGCCACCCTGGAGAGATGGCCATGCCACCCAGCTGATTAGCAGAGCGCCCATAGTATCCACAGCTAGCAGTATGTATTGCTGCTGGTGGCACACATCCGCACATGCCTTGGTGCACAGAACAAAAAGTATTCTGCACCTGGATGGAAAAAATCAGAGGAAACATTGGTAACAACTTGTGCTTTTAGGTCTGGTGGTCCCTGATTCAGTCCCCGGTGCCTCAGCCAAAGTGGTGACCTTCATATCTGCTCTCTTGATGCATGAATGGACACCCTACACGAGAAGTAGTGGGATGCTGAGTTTGTCAGACCCTGAGCAATGTATTTCCCATGACTTTGCCTCTATATGCAAAACATAAAAAATATGTGGCCCTATATGTATAAAAACCATAATAGTATGGTAAACTGAGCTTCTCATTAGGGCAGCAGATTGGGCCCCATCCATGTCACTGACTTGCTGAGTAGTGTCTCTGCACCAGTTTCTAATTCTGTTAAATGGAGAGAGAATAGCTTCAAAGCTTTACAGAGTTACAGGCCAGAAAGAACCATTGGATCAAATAGTCTGACTTTTGCATTGCACAGGGTATTACATTTCATCCAAATACCTCTATGGACAACCCAATAATTCTAGTTAAACCAGAGCATTTTGGTCCTCATGAGATAAGAGTTGTGTGCACCACAGGGAGTGAACATGAAAAACCAAGCACACCACTTTCTGAGGCCTCTGCAGTGGCAGGGAATTGGGTAGGTGAGATAAGCCCAGATGATCTGTTGTAATAATGAAGACTACAGATTTACCCTATTTGTAAGAAGTATATGAAAGTTCATAAAATGCCACAATCTAGAACAATTGTTGATGGGAATAGATAAAAGAAAACAAGCCAAAAACCAGAAGCCACATTAGCCTCAGCCAAAAAGTCCATGCTGATATTACGCTGCTTAAAACAGGTGATATAGTGGCTGATGTCAATGCACCCAAAGCAGTGTCAGATATAAGCCCTAATTGGTAGACAATATAATGAGAGGATGGGCTATATTTGTGGGTCCTTAAAGAGAGACTTTGGGATGGGGAAAGCCCCAAAAAGAAAAAATACAGTCAAAAAGGATGCGTGGATGGAGGCTACTAATACAACTCTGCCCTGACCTTTTTTGAAATGTTGTGAAAATGAGCGCCTCACTTCAGACTTTCC
The DNA here is from genome assembly GCA_032595735.1 of Pelochelys cantorii. Classification (NCBI taxonomy): domain Eukaryota; kingdom Metazoa; phylum Chordata; order Testudines; family Trionychidae; genus Pelochelys; species Pelochelys cantorii. Next base: position 10,118,038 of record CM064342.1, on the reverse strand, counting down.
TTTTTACATGCTTTCATTGTTTTTTATCCCAATCCTGGAAGAGGTCATGAGCAGCTCAATCCAGAAAGAGGAACCCCGCTGACATTGCCACCTAGCCTACCAGCTACAGTGAAACCCCAAACACCACCTCTGATAAAATAGGATGGGCCTTTATAACAGCTGCAGCAACAACACCAACTCACCTCAGCTAATTTCTCTTTCCCCAAAGGACAGTTATTACCAGCTATGATACCAAGACAGACCCTATAAAACATGGGGAGATGGGTTCCAGCTAAAACTCTCTCCAGTTAAAGGAAAAGGGAACAAGAAATGTTGTGAAAATGAATGCCTTACTTAATACTTTCCATTTCAAATGCTTTCTCTGTTTTTATTTCTTTTCTGTATCTGTAATAAAAGGAGGTTTTTTTTTTTTAATGGTGTGCTTGTCATGGCACTAAGCAGGCTGAGGCCTTTGTATACAAATCCTCCAATCTTGTTTAACACTGTTTAATGTTAACACTTTTACTCCATCTAAATTATAAAATAGAGCCTAGCAGATAAGAATACTTACCCATCTCAAAGGGCTATAATGAGGCTTAACTAACTAGTGGGAGAAACTACTGGACAATAATCTGTGCCCCTCTTAATTTATTTTTGAGGGCTTTAGGGAGGATTTTCAGTAGGGCATAGATCCATCATTTGCAAAGTGATTTCTAGGTCCTCAGTGGAAGACATTATATAAGACAGGAATGGAGCTGCGCTGACCCATAGAAAAATCAGTTGGGGGCCGCATACAAGTGAGAAGCAAAAAACAAAACAAAAAACCCCCAAAACCAACAACAAACCCCAAACCTCTCACTGATGTGGCCTCTGACTGAAAAACAGAAAGATATTTCCCACATATACCAGAGCCTAGGGGGGTCCAGCCTAGTAGATTGCTCCAGCCTGCCAAGGAAGAGGAACAGCAGGGGGCGCTGAAGTGCCAGTGAGAAATCCCCAATGCTGGGAAGGAGGTGAGGCCAGATCCAGGAAAACTGGGAACCGCATCTGGGTCCTGGGTCTTAGATTCTGAACCCCTGATATAGAGGACAAAACCAGATGAAATACAATGCTATATGCTAATTAATTCATTTACATGTCTGTTCTTTTTTAATGTAATTATTGGAAAGTTAGTTTCAGTAGGTCTAAATCAACATGAGAACTATTTCTGAGCTCAGGCATAGCTATACTCTATAGCGGCTGTTCGCAGCGTGCTGCCACTGCTGGAGCTTTTTAGTGTAGACTTACCCAGAGTGAAGGCAAAAGAGTCCAGCTCTCCTGAGCTCCACAACTTGTTCTATCACTTTCAAGGCAAGTGCAAAGTGGATGTAAAACATCAGCAGGTCAGGGTAGTGACATTTTACACCTACTTTGCACTGGCCTAATTAATTACAGAAGGAGCAGGACAATGGAAGTTGTATAATAATGGCACTAAATGAACAGGAAAGAAAAAGCCCACAAAACGAGGCCCTGATCCTGTCAAGACTTACCCACGTGCTTAACTTCACATACGCTGAGTAATTCCATTGAAGTCAATTCCTGTATAGGAGGAGGATGTGAGAGCTGTCTGCAGACTACTCTGTTAGAGAGGATGGGAAGCAATGGGGGGGGGGGCAACATAGTCCAAAATGTGGATGGCATTGCCCAGAAAGAGGCTTGTAAAAGTTGGCTGGATAATGCATTCATTGAGCATATCCTCTCTGCTAGCAGGGCTCTGATGGGGTCATAGGAAAGACTGTAGTGGAAATCTTACAAGGGTCAAAGCAACAGTACCATCTCTTGGGGTGCGTCTCCCCTAATATGCAGGGGGCCTTATTCCCTTAAAATGGCACTAGTGTACCAACTTTAGTGAAACTTATACCTCCTTCTAGCCACTATACTTAGTCTTTCCAGGCCCAGCACCCACTTCTGCTGCTCATCTACATGCCCACCTACTTCTCTTTCTGCAACTCAGGGTGCTCCTGCTCTCCCTTTGAGGCTTAGCTCTCGGCCCAGAAATCTTCATGTTTTCTCTTTGAGGGGTCAGAGTCCCACTACATGAATGTCCCAGGCAGTTTTATGCTTCTCACTCTGGTCTGTCCCATTTCCCCAGACCAGGAGTAAATAGGAGAACCTGGGCCCATGCCAGGTTCCTATACAAGGACGCTGCAAGCAGCAGGCAAGCTCTGCTCCTTCTGCACCTTGCTGCTGTTCCCTTGAACTGCTCTTATTTCATCTTTATCAGGCTGTTTGCCTTTATCAGACTCATTCTCCACTCTCCCCAACGTGCATTCTTCCCTTGGCTTCCATTCTCTACTTGGTTTCCTGGATTTCCTGGCTTTATCATAGCCCTGCCTTTTCCTTCTCAGCTGGGTTCTGCTCCCAGTCAAGGGTTCCTGAACCAGCCTTCCTCTCAGGTGTGATCTGTCATGTTACCTGCCCCCTACTCAGCCCCATTAACCCTTACAAGGCTGCTGTGAGGTGAACATCCCGTCATAGGGGGCACTTTTAATACACAGCAAGCATATGCCTAAAACATCAATGTGAGTGTTAAATATCCCACTGCTTACATCTCTTTCATTTGTTTGACTGTTTCTTTAGCTCTTGCAGTCCATTTCAGGGATTGCTGGCATGCACCATCTACAAACAATGCAGTTAGTTCTGTTTTTAGAGCGGCAGGTCTGATTACACGGTACCTACCATCCAGAATACAGCTGTGGCCAGATTATTCCCATTGCAGCCAGTAGCCAAGGAAGAGACTTGGGGTAATTTTACTGCATGAAGAGGTGATAGACTTATTGTCTGACAAAATACTGACAATAGCATAGGCCTAACCACTAGATGGCTCCATAGGGAGGCATCTGCTTTAACTAGAGCAGCCAAAAGAAAGGAACTGAATCATTTTCACACTACAAAAACTCTGCAGGCAATAAATAAATCCACTCTTGCAGGTTATGCATAGTCTTGCAGGCAGTAGATCTTTGGGAAGGAAGGGGCCTTTACAAAAAAATTCTTGACTATTTTCCTACAGTTTGCACTTGGGGTGAGGAAAGTGCAAAACACTACTAAATCAGGACCATAGACATTTATGCCTACTTTGCACTGGTGCCAATAACTATGCACAGTGCAGGGTAATGGGCAATCAAGCCTTGAGTTGTTATGCTTTGGTGGGTGAGTGGGTGGGTTGGTTGCGGGGAGGGGGGAGACTAGAGGCTCTGCAACAGCAGCAGTTTCAAGAGGCTTTGAGGCAGGCAGCATCACTAGAGAAGCAGCCTTTGCTAAGGCTCCTGCCAGCATTCTAGTGCTACCAGCTGTTCCAAGCTCTGCAGAACTGACTTCTAGCCCCTGGATCTCACATGCTGGGACCCTGACTAGCTGGCCTTACAGTCTCTGCTAATCCCTGTGATTCTGTCTGTTCACATATGCTGCCTCCCCCACCACAGTAGTCCCGTAGGTGCTGAGGGTGGATTATGCTGTGGTCCTGACTTCACCCTACTCTTCTACCTCTACTTCTTTTGACAGGAGATTCATCCAAATTTTGGGACGCAAGGGTGGGGGCTTTACTTGGCCCATCCCAGAGCGTCCCCTGACTGGGAAGTTTCTTGGCCGCCGGTCCCATGCACATCTAGCTGTATCCTTTAATAAAGATATCCACAGCCTGAGTGGGCCCCTTGCTACCTAGTATCATTTGCGAGTGCTTTCTTTACAATTTCCCAGTCATGGCTATAAGTGTGCAGGGAGGGAGGGATAGTTTGCTCTCTTCTCTTTTTGCCTTGGTCGAGGTCTTCCCCTGCAAAAAGTCTTGTAAATATAGCTCCCCAATCTTTTCTATCAGACTAGCAGGTCTCCTAATTTTTGACACCAAAAGAGGGCCCCGTAAACTTTTGTAGGCCCTATATACTGGGGCTGATCAAGCTTCCTGGCCCTCTGAGCTGCACATGCCAATCTTCAGAAGTTCAAGGGCCAGGATACACTTACCAGGAGCCAGGGCTTCAGCCTCTCTCCTGATGAAGCCCCCATCTGTCCCTCCTCACAGACAGAAGCCCCTATCCAACCACCCCACAGCAAGGCAGAGGTCCTGAGCTCTTCCTTTCCTTGCCCCAATCTGGTAGGTGGGGGAAGGGAGGGGCAGAGAGGGCTTGTGATGCATGTGGCTCACGAGTCACAGTGTGGTCACCTCTGCTATACAGGAAGCCCTCTGCATTCACGGAGGACAAGTTTATCCAATAATTAGACCTTTTGGCTTAAAGTCATCCCCTTTTCCCCCTTCTTAGCCTTTTGACCACTGTCTGCATTACATGTTTTTCTTTTTGGTGCCATACTTAAGGTTAGGTGTTACTTTAGCGATCATAATTCATTTTATTAGAATGTACTGAGAAATTGTCAGCACGCAGCAACATGTGCTTCTGCTAGGGCGACACAGTGCACCACGAGTAGTGAAATTGCTGTATTCTCAAACCTAGCACTCAAGAGGCCACCAATGATGCATGCTTTTAATTCCAGCTCTCACTAGTTTCATTTCAAGTTCTGTTGGCTGCATTGCCCCAAAGAAGTACAGCTGTCCCAGTCAGATTTCTGGTAAAAAATGTCAAATAGTTTTACTGGAAACCTGAAGGAAGGAAAGAAAAGGTCTCCTCCCCACCCCCCAAAAAAATGTCTTGTGATTTTATATTTGCTTGGTTTGCCACCAAAATAAAATAAAATAAAATCCTAACAAGAACCATAGAGAAAAAAACATTTCAAAATCCATTTTTGGATAATTTTTTAATTTCTTTTTCAACTCCCTCTCTCCCCCTCCCTCCAAAAAATCAATGTATCTTGCGTGGGGGGGGGGAGGGACATGGAAATGACCAGAATGAACGTTTTCATTTAGGTTGAAAAATCATGTTTCATTAAATGTGTGTTTTGATGACAAAATGTTGACCAATCTCCTGTATGAAGTGGGATGGGGTCTTACTGGACAAAGCAGCTCAACATAAGTTCCCACTATACTAAGGCTTTGTCTACACTACAAGTTTTTGCAGCAGAGAGTATGCTAATGACGGACTTATTAGCATGAGTCATGATGTCATTAGCATATTTTCTGCCCATGCTTTTTGCACAAGGGGTTTTTGAGCAAAAAAAAGCAGTGTGGCGGCTTCGGTTTTGCGCAAAAAAACCCTTTTGCACAAGATCCTTATGCCGGAGAGGATCCAGAGAAACATAAGTATCTTGTGCAAAAGGAGTGGAGGTTGCACAAAACGGAAGCGGCTACACTGCTTCTTTTTGTGGAAAAACCCCTTCCGCAAAAAGAAACGGCCAAAAATATGCTAATGACGTTGCAACTCATGCTAATGAGTCCGTCCTTAGCATCCTCTCTGCCACAAAAACTTGTAGTGTAGACATAGCCACATGTGGGAACAAGGGCCACTGTGAACCTTTGATGCACAAACGCAGGAGTAGTGAGTAGCTGCGAGAAGGTCATTTTACCTCTTTATGCATCACCAGTGGGACGGATACCTGAAAACAGCACCCAATTTGGTGTCCACATTTTAGAAAGAAGGTTGAAAAATTGGAGAAGATGCCAAAGAGAGCCACCAAAATGATTTGAGGCCTAGAGAATATGCCTTTCTGTGAGAGACATAAAGAACTCTGTTCAACTTGCCATAAAGAAGAGTGAGAGTTTTGTGTAGAGTGTCTAAATGACTCAATGGGGAGAAAATACCAGGTGTTAATACAGCAGAGAAAGGAACCCAGAAGTTAGTAGCTAGAAGCTAAAGCCAGCCAAATTCAAATTAGAAATGAGATCCACCTTTTAACAATGAAGGTGATTAACTGTTGGAACAAAGTGCCAAGGGAAGAGGTGGATTCTCTCTCTCTTGATGTCTCCAGCTCAGGACTTTCTGGGAGTTATGTTTTAGCCAGACACAAGTTATAGGGCTCAGTGCAGGTTTAACTGGGTGAAATTTAATGGTCTGTGATATGCAGGAGGTTGGAGTAGATGATCTAATGGTCCCAGCTGGCCTTAAACTCCACAAAGCTATAGAGGCAGGCCCCTCACCCATTGAATGACTTAATGAGTAAGACCAAAGCCTTGAATAAACACCAGATATGAACCTGAGGCCAGTGGGATGATGTCATATGTTCATGAACAGTTTTTTTCCCTGCAAAGGGGGCAGGCTGCTGCATTTTAGACATGTGGAAAATTTTTCTGTGTTGCCCCCTCTGTCTTTTGACCAGTGAGTCCACCACCACAGTGTAGTATGTAGATGAATTAAAAGATTGGGGGGCAGGGAGAGACCAGGTTCTCATTGCTGAGGAAAATGCAGGGAGGATTCCTGGCAAGCTGGGAGAGAATGAAGACACTTCTCACCACAGCTGGTACTCAAGTGCCTGGGGAAGCACAGGAATATCACAAGACTTATTGGTAGAACCATTCAAATCCACAGATATCTGCTTTGTATCTGCAGATATCTGCATCCACATATGTGGATGCTGATAGCCATGGCTCATTTTAATGGATACAGATATGGATGCAAATTTTGTATGCATGCAGGGCTGTATGTATTGGGATTGTAGTAAGGCTTGGTAGGCATGAGATCAGTGCCCCATCATGCTAGGTGCTGTACAAACATACTCAGGCAGATTTAGCCCTGAAGAGCTTATCAGTACGTGGAGGGGAAACAGAGGTGAACTAACTTACATGGAGTCACAGCGCAGATCAGTGGCAGAACCAGGAACTAGATCCTCAAGACACTTCATCTCTTGATGAACAGGCAGCTGACAGCAGAGATCAATGTGGTGGCAAACAGTTACCACCATGTCAGAAGTCAAATAAATGTGTGGGTTCATCAACCACAAACAGCAATAGGAGTTCATTGAAATTTTTCCTTTCACTTCAGTCTCACTTCAGTTCCATCAGAGCCAGGTGCTGATTTCCTGTGAGACTGTGACATGAGGCGCAGGGTGAGACCAGGAAGGATAGGTGTGCTCAGTCTTTGCTCTAAGAAGTCACATAAGAATGGAGTTTTCCTACAAGATTTCTGCTGGGAAGGGAACTATTTCCCTCCTGCCCTGAGAACAGTCTGTATCAGGATATGTCTGGTCCTGGGGCAAGAAAGGGGAAAAGGAAGAAAACCAAATTGGACACATGTTTTACAACCTCACAAAAGTATCAAAAGCTATGTATAGGACACATCTAGCCCACTTAATTAGCCACATTAACACAGGTCCTACAATTGACAGGTACTTCTTCTGCTGTTATATATGGTTTCTGTTGTTTCCACTCCAATTCATCTAATGAAGTGGGTTTTTTTCCTGGTTCTATATATTTTGGTTAGTCTCTAAGGATATGTCTACAGAGCAGGGCAAAACTTGAATTAAGCTACGTAACTTCAGCTACTTCAATTGGTAGCTGCAGTTGAAATAGTTTAATTCAGCTTTTGGTGCTGTCTACACAGCAAGAAGTCGAAGGCAGAACACTCTTCTTCCAACTTCCCTCACGCCTCATAAAATGAAGGTTACAGGAGTCGGAGTAAGAAGTCCTGCAGCTCAACAGTATTTTGAAATAAAGGCTTGCAGCATAGATGCTCTCTTTAATATTTTGGAATAACGCAGCTGTGTAGACGTACCCTCAGATGCCACAGGACCACTCATTTTTAAAAGTTTGGGAGGTTCAGGTTGGTGTAAATGTACAGGGTGGAATTTTCAAAAGCATTTAAGTCCCACTGAAAGTCTCTTAAGTCATTTGAATACCTTTCAGGATCTAGCCTCAGGGCTTAACTTCTATAGGAGTCAGGTGCCGAAACACTTTTCAGATCCAGGTCTTCAGTCAGTATGAAAACCATTGCTTTGATTGTGTTGATTTTCACATCTCTTGTATCAGCCAGACCTGAAGGTTTGAGTGGGAATTACCCCCGCCCCCACTTCTCCAATCCAGCAGCTTTCTGCTTCCTAATTAATTTCTCAAGATGCTGGGGTCTGGCTGAAGTATTAGTCTAGGGTGACCTGCCCTAAATTGAAAGTGGCCCACTCAAACCCAGAAGCAAAATAATAAGCCAGGCATTCTTCAGTAATATCCGCCTTGCAAGCAAATTCTCCTGCACTCAGAAAAGAGAATGAAAACACAGCACAGGCCGTGCTTAGAATTTTAGGGGCCCTATTTTGCTTTTCTTTGTGGCAAGATTATCTGCCACACACTCAGCCACTTCCGCCCCTCATCTCATTAACTGATGTCTGTTCAAGGGAGCCTTGGTTCTTTATTTTCCCCTCTCTCTGTTCCTGCTGTCTGCGACTGCAGAGACAACCATGGTCAGATACATACAGGGGTCATGGCAGCCAGCCAGGCAGCAGACAAAGCAAGGGAGGCAGGACAAAGAGGCAGGGAGATGACTGTTGATCTTGAAGATGGGTAACTCATTAAGGCCTTTCTTGGCCTTAATAAAAGCTTCTAAATAGGCTTGGAGAAGGTTTGCAAAAATCCCTGGCTTCTGTTATGGAAAAGGACAGAATTGTCTTCAAATCCTCTCAGCCTATTAAGCCTGATACATTTTTGCTGGAGTAGCTGTGAGTGACATATTAACATGGAGTGTTGACAGTGTGTGTGTATGTGTGTATGAGAGAAAGAGCGCATTTTGACTGAGGCATGCAATCCGTTCAGTATTTGTTCTGCTGTGTGTTCTCAGTTCCTGCCTTTTGACTGTAAGCTCCTCCAGTCATGGACGGTTGACTCACACACTTCACCCACCGCACAGCCATGTGGACCTCTGCAGCGCAGTGCTATAGACACGATAAATAATAATAATTTCAGCCAGCCCCCCCGCCCCTTCCCCAAGAAACACTTGTATTGGCCTAGGATGAAAGAAGAGTTTTATATTGACGTACAGCAGACTTACTGGAATCTTTAGGGAACTGGTTTCTAACTTTGCTGAGAATGATGTATAAGAATGAGGCATAGCCCACAAACAAAGGCCTCTGAGCTTCCACAGAGCCCCACTCATGCAGACCCTCCTTCCCAAACAGAGTCCCCAATACAATTATCTGCCTTACAGGCTATTGACTTCAATGGACTCAAGTGCATGCTGAAGCGCTTTGCTGAGTTGGGGCCTTAGTGCATGGGAAGTGGATCGTGCCAGATGGACAACCCTGAAGAATGATTGACACTCTGATTTTGCAGAGGGCTGAGCATCCTTGATTCCCACTGGCGACAGTGGAAGTTGATGGTTCAGCACCCCAGGAGTCACCCCCAACACATTGCAAGTTCAAGACTTTTATGCTGGCTCCAGAACCAATGAGAGAGTGAGTAGTTAAGGAACTAGTCTAGTGTTTGATAGACATGGGTTCATATGACAGTCCTGCTGCAGGCTCCCTTTGTGACCTTAGCCCCTGTCTGCCTCGGTTCCATAGCTGTACTAAGGGGATAAAGTGCTGTATTGCAGATGTGACACAGATGGGTGCTGCCTCCCACCCAGGTTTTCAGCTTGGCTTGCAATAAGCATGCTCATGCAGACCTAGCATGCTCAGTAACATTGCTGAGGTCAGCTGCTCTCACTCTGTCTCTCACAACACTGTCAGGAAATCCAGGACATCTCTGTTGCCCGTCCTCACGGCAGTGGTATGAGGTTCTCAGCAACTCCAGTAAAGGGGCCATAGAGGTGCTCAGATATGGATGTAGAAGGCGAGTCTTGCCACTGATTTCGTGGCAGCAGGACTGAGTGTCTTCTCCTATTGCAGGCACAGCTGCAAGTCCTCAGTGCAAACCTGGAGAGGCCACCTGTAGAAAGGAGAGAATCATTCATTTCCTTGGCCTCTCTGCCAACTCTCCCAACAAGACTGCCAATTAGAGGGAGATTTCTGGAACTGGAAACCTGTCTGATTGGATTAAAGCTGCCCAATGGCAGCATTTTTTATTCTCTACTTCCCAGGGGTGGCCTCAAACTGTGACCAAGAGGTGAAAAGCTCCTGTCCTGCTGCCCATTCCCCAAAGTCTCTCTGTCCCCCTCCCCGGGAGAAAGCAGCCACTCAAAGTATACTCTCTCCAAATGGTTCCATGAGAGCAGTATTTGGACACAGCACCCCCACATCAAGGAAATGTAAGCAATTTCACCCATCCCCTGTGGGCCCAACCATGGGTTTTTAAAGGCCAGCCCACCTCAACAATTGCACCTTCTGCACCCCCCAAAAAGCACTGTATGGCCTGTAGGTTCCAACCCCAGCTGGAGTGCCCCCTTGTGGCAGAGCATGGCACAGAAATCCCCTAGTTTCTGTCACTCCTAGCTTGTTCCTTCTTGTGACTCACACCTTACCCTTCCCAGGTCCCAATGACAACCTAGCCTTAGTGATCACATACCAGGTCCCATCCTCTTGCCCCTTTACTCCCAAGACACTTCCTGCAAAGAAATGTTAGAAATCAGCCTCTCTTTCACTAGGTTCCCAGCCCAAGAGCCTTGTGATAAGCAGCTTCGGTCTGTTTCTTATCACTCCTCACTAGCCCCCTAGGCTGCCTTGCTTGTTTGCCAGTATCTGTCATGGAGCTGCACCCTCCACTCCTTTCTCTCTCTGCCATTCCATCTTTCTGGGCAACTTTTCAGTTTATTACCAAGGAAATTCCACGGAGTGGCTCCTAACTTACTGACAGCCTCCCAACCCATTCACAGGAACAGCCCTGCTGCAGCTTCCCTCTCTCAGTGCTCATCTATTAACCCTGCAGGACTTTATAGAACCACCCAGGCTGGTTCTTCTCAGGTAACTCTAGTCCTTAATTTTATGGTTGCCCTCCAGATGCCACAGAACATACTTACGAGTTGCTACTGCTTCCCTTAGCCTTGTCACTGCCAGGGTGGGTTTTATGCATCATGCCACATCTACCCACACACATGTTTTGGGGGATGCTGAAGTAAATCTTCACACTGTAATAATTCTTCTTATTTTCTTACATGGTTTGCTGATTGGTGAAACCACCAACCAAGCTGGCACTTAAAGTACCAGCATTGCCAACCATGTTAACATCCAGTGATATGAATGCATTATTCACTCCTCAGAGCTGTTGTCTTAGGCTCTGTGCAAACTCAGGCAGATGGTGAGTATGAAAGGTATTAGGGTCATGTTTTTAAGGTTTACTTTGCAACCATAACATCTAGTGACTTAGGATGATGGAAGCCCAAATACCTCGGTGGAACTGGGCCTTGGTTTTTTTAAATGCAAAAAGAGGTACCGGAGAGCAATTTAGGGATCTGTCCACACACTTTTACCCGTGCGCCAACTAATCCTTACATCTCACTTTTTCAGAAACATAACATTAAAGAATATATATTTCAAAAGCACCCATGTGCTTAGGTGTCTAAAATCCACTGAAAGTCAACAAGACTTGGTCTTCTACTGGTCTACACCTAAGTATTAGATCCACATACTACATTGCTCAGGACTATGAAAAAAATGCACCCAGGACACCGTAGTTAGGTTGACCTCACCCTCACTGTAGATGCAGACAGGTCAATGGAAGTATTATTCTATCAACCTATCATTGCTCAGAGTGGTAGATTAAGGAAAGTGATGGAAAACCCCCTTCTGGTGATATAGGAAGTAACTGCATAATCTCTCTGATGTGGCTCTACTGCGGTGCCCTATCTGTGCCACTGTAATGCAGACACATCCTTTGTCACTGACACCAGGCTCCTTAAAGGTATTTGGGTTCCTAACTTCCATTGAAATCAATAGAAATTAGGAGCCTAAATACCTGGGATGATCTAGACCTGAGGTGCTTTTGAAAATGTTATTCCTAGGAAGCATGAAAAAGCAATAATTGTCAAGACCCCACACCCTTAGTAGCAGTCATATTAATCATACGAATAGACATTTATATTGTGGGAGTGCCAAACCAGGATAAGGGTCTACTGTTCTAAGTGCAAACATTGATAAGTGAGAAACCCTGGCCTGGAAGACACAAACAGGCAAAGGGTATAGTATGGGAATGTAACATGCAAGCCAATTAATATGGTGAGGAATTGGCTCAGTTTGTCACATTGTTATTATTGTTTTAACTTTTAATTGGGGGCTACAGGTGAGGTGAGGTGTGAGAAGAAAAGGTAGTAAGAACCGTGGCTAGAAGGCAAAAAAGGATAGGAGGTTTTTGCCTTCCTCTGCAGTTTGGGGTCCAGGTCTTTGCTGGCTTAATCCAAAGTAAATGGTGAATTCTCAGTAACTTGGAGTCTTTAAATTAAGATTTGAGGACTTCAGTAACTCAGCCAGAGGTCATGGGCCTATTATAGGAGCAGGTGAGTGAAGTTCTGTTCCCAGCAATATGTAGGAGGTCAGACCAGATGATCATAATGGTCACTTGTAACCTTGAAGTCTAGGAGTCTCCAATATTCTGAGTTTACCACTTGCTTAGTCCTAATGAACAGGCTGGGTTTTGTAAGATTCATGGCAGGAGTCCCTCTGCAGGAGTGATATGGAGGAAGAGAAGTCAACAGCTGCACACGTTATCAGGAAGTTTTCCTATGAATTAAGGGTAAAGTAGGAGAAGGTCTACAGCCATTCAAGGGCATGAATGCAAAGGCTGGGCATGTTGGTAGAGCAATGGTGAGGGTTGACATCATTATAAGATAAATCAAAAGGATGGGCGGAATTAAGATGTAAAAAGCCTTAAGAATCTTCATTCTAGTGTTGTCTTGATTTGTTTCTGACCCTTCCCTCTAATTCTAGTCTCTTGTTTTATGAGTCCTGAGAGAGTCTTTGGGATTTTCATCCCTCCCTTGCTTCTGAGATCCTCTAGAGCTTTGATCCCTTCCATTGGGCAGATGCCTTTCCTTCCTTCATTCTCCTGCAACACAGCTGGTCAGGCAGTCTCCTACAAAACTAATATAACATCCCTGGAACTGGGGTATGCATATCAAGGTGGTTTCCCATGCAACTCAGATCCAGTTTCCGGTATGAGAGTGACACCAGATGAGCATGTCCTGAGCCAGCATGTCCTGAGCCATCTCAACAACTTCTCCCATTGGGAGCTGGAAACACCTGTGTGATGATTGATGGCACCAACCAAATAAGCAAAACCAGGCTGGCTGTCACTGCTTGTTATGGTACAGTTTTAGCCTCCTTCAGAAGAGAGAGCAAGAGTGTGGAGGAGAATCACAGTGGAGAAAAGCTGTTACAGCATTAAGCCATTAGATCTGGGTTCAAACCCTTCTTCCAATTACTTATCAGAAATTAATCTTGTGGTCCCTAATGGACTTTTGACCACATGATAAAAGCTATCAAACTGGCTCAATCAACAGTCTTTATTCAGTTCTAAAATGATGGGCACTGGTAGGTGAGTACAGCCTGGAAAAGAAGGAGATGTTGCAAATCAAGGGGGAGCAGAGTCATGTGTGGGCCTAGGACTAGAAAAATAGGTCTTGCATGCCAGGAATAAAATGCATAGAAGGAGCCCAGGACTGCAATACTAGGAATAATATGACTGTACATCAGGAATAAGGAGCACAATTTTCAAAAGTGCCTGAGTGCCACTGCTCTGGGAAATGTTACCCAGTGTTCATTGGTAAAGCTGCGTGGGTCCCAGGACTGGGCTAATAGAGGGGCCTTGAATGCCAGGATTAAGGTGCCAAAGCAGCAAAGATTTGGGGCACTTTCCATGCTATATGTGGCTATAACTAATTCTGTCATCCTCTCCCTTTAATGTGTGCCAACCCAACATGAAAATATTTTAAATGATTTTATATATTCTTTTTTCTTCTCGATTTCGCTGGAAAATACTTAAAAAGATGAAGAAGAAAAGGACTCAATTAATCAATTATCCCCCAAGTAAGGCTATAATTCAATAAATAAATCAGCATGTCCCCTTTTAGTGAAAACATAGTGTCCCAAAGTTCCCCCTAAGGATCTGAACAGGATGTCCATTATCCAAACTGATAGCAGCTATCCAAGTGGAAAGAGCAGATGTGCTTTCACATTTTTTAACACTTTGCCTTGCATATTGCGCCATCCTCACCGGACATAAAGTGATCTGGACTTTAGATAACACATTAAGAAATGTAAGGAATTGCTATGCTTTCCAGACTGCATATCCCCTGTCAATTTGGATCAAAAACCAACACCTGAGGTATTAAGAGTGGTTACTTTGATACATCTCAAGTTAATCCTTCTACTCCCAGCAAAATTGCTGGCCATCTAGTTGTGAATTCCCCCAAAGCTCTGTTCGCACAACTACACTAAATGTTTGTGGCAAGATCTGTTATTCTGCAGCATGACAATCATTTTGCTCTCCCAAACCCACACCCACACTCCCCTCCCCCAAAAGAATTAACATGAAACTCTCAAGGATTTAACTCCTTCATAAATCTTTCAGCCTGCTGGATAGCAGGAATTACCTGCCACAGAAACCCTGCATGTTGATCCTTGCAGAAGTTACACTGCAACCCTGGTACTGCCATCCATGTACACCATTCAAAGGCCTTAATGAGAGTGCACACCAACTTCAGAAAGGACAATGGGAATTTCTAATGAATAATCAGGGACTGTTAGAAACTAGGACAGCAATTTATTTTGTAACTCTGCTGAGCCTGAAGAGCCTCTGACATAAGACTGCATCACTAGGACCTCTCAACTGTGCCAGAAATTTTCAGGTTGAGTCCTGGAATACAAAGGTCAGTTAAACATACATGGCTGCTGGATAGGAGGAGCTAACCTCTTTCACACTGAGGGGGCTTTCTTTCCAATTGTGTGACCACTGCATATTAAAATGCAATCAATATCATTCCCCTTGTTTACCCTGAAGTTTGATACCTGTCTTCTGGCTTTTACATCCTTGTTTCCACATTTTAGTTGCCTCCCTCAGCAAATTGATCAGTAGCTTTGAGGAAAATGTTTGCAAAATTTCTGCTTCTCAGACAGGAGAATGAGTGAGTCAGTGTCTGAGAGAGAGATGGGGGGAGGAGGGGACAGAATTATAGAGTAATTAAACTATAGTAAGAAAAAATACTTGAAAATGGGGGTGACCTATTCTTTACCGATCTTTTGTATTAACCCAAGTGTTAAATTTATAAAGTAGGGGGAGGATCTCCATTTTTAAAAATTCCCTCCTTCCTAAGCACACACAGTATTTTTGTGGTTTGTTTGTAAACATATAGGGCCAAACACTTTTTTTCCATCCAAAGATCCAAAATCCACTGAAATCATTGAGAGCTTTTCCATTGCTCCCAGTGGGTTATTGGACAAGCCATATATGACTAGCCTCACTTATACACATTTACTCAGTCCAAAGAAAGAAACTGCATGTAGCAATACATGTAATGCCAAACATTAGACAGGCCCATCCTTTCCTTTCATTTTTGGATAACACACAATTTAATTTGATTTTTATAGATAAAGCACTTTGAAGTTGTCTCTAATAACTAAGCAAATCCTGAAACCTAGTTTTCATGGGTTTGCCATCATTGAGTAACAATTGTGTGGATATTTCATGCCTTGGTTATCTTTTTTAAGGTAGGAGGGAACTGAAGAAGTGAATTAGGGAGTGACAAGAACAACAGACAAGTGACTCTTGTGAATTTTCTTTGTCACATATTCTGCCAGGAGACTGAGTGTAACTTCTTTCCAATTAAGACAAAGGAGTTGAATTTACAAGCAAACACCAGCAGATGGCACTCCAAGAACAGTTTACTGTAGACAACTTAGGCCAGGCACTGAAATGCAATGTATTCCACATGAACTGCGATTCACTTTAGCCCCCCGTCCCTTTTAGGCAGGTATGTTGATTTACTCCCTGTTCTAGAATGATTCAAATTGAGATAATTGATTTATGAGGGTTGTAGAAAAATGCAAAAACAAGGAGCTGGGTTTGGGACCCCAAAACATGCGGGCTTCAGGTGCAAGATGGTCTGTGATTGCTTACTCACAGGGGGAATTGTTGCTGAGAGTACTTCACTCTATTGATTACTATCTGCCACGCAAGACAGCTGCTTGCTCTGATCCGTCATGGCTGCACGAGTTTAAGTGCAAGTAAATCATTCCGAAATATTCGATCAATCCTGGAGAAGTTTCCTGACAGTAGCAGTTGCAGCCACGGGTTAGGAAGGGATTAAACATGTATTAGGTGGCTCCCTCCTACCCTTATTTAAACATTTATCACAGGGGGGAAATCAACAATCGAGTGAAGGGGTGCCATCAAAAGCGCTTCTACCCAGGGGCTAAACGGGAGAGGGGCTAAACATGACGCCTACTTCTCAAAGAAGGAGAGAATTGGAATGCGAGGGAGGAAGGGACCCAGAGTTTAGCCTTGGATGCATTAAACCGGCAAATATACATATAGATGCTGTACAGCTAAAAAACTGCGGAGGAGGGAGAAGAGATGGAGGGAGAATTTAGGGGCGCTTATTGCTGAACATTGTAGTTGCATGTGGCCATGATGGAAAAAAGAGGTGACAAAACACATTTAAAGATGAATGTAAAAAAATGACCACAGTCTGAGTATTTGATCTACATAATTACAGTTGCGTGTACATACAATATATATTTATATTTGATGTATACATCAACAGGTCTATATAACTTGATGCGTGTAATATACATACACACACAGTGTGAAGTATTTCTCATGACATACGATATTATAATATATGTTAAACATTACCTATAACATACAACTAAAGGCATTACTTATATACCATGAAGTTTTGAATGTTATGGCAGTTAATATCGCTTAATATGTATGTGTGCATTTTACACAGCTACCCACACCCACTCCTTTTTCACCGGAGTCAATTTCAACCACAATCTTCATTTTACAATTTCTCTCTCTGTCTCTGGCACTGCGAAAAAAATACACGTCCTCTGCTAAACTCGGGGTAGTCCAAGCCTCATTGGCTCCCCAGTCTGCTCTCTCCCCACAGCATATTATTTCTGTTGCAGGTCAGGATCTATCCCTAATTTTACAGAATCGGAGATAGCTTCACACGTGTTCCTCTGGTGTCTATACCGCGAGGTATTTTTCTCTTTTCCATCTGGATTTGTATTGAGAAATCTGCAGTCACAGTTAAAAACGCGCACAACAACGCAGTTGTGAAGTTGAAATCCCGTTAATGACCGATGACTTGTGACAGTGAAACAAATAAACCGTAAAGAGTGGAATGGGTCATAAGCCCTTAAAAGAGACTTATCAATTGCCGTCCTGTAAATCGAGCTTTTCACTTTTCCTAGATAATTTTGATGATCAGTCCCTACATTTTAATTTTTTTTGTATATTTAGTTTAAAACCTACAGAGAGGACATTAGCTGAATTGGGACTCTATGGAAAAATGAAGTAGCTCTCAAAATAAACTAACCGGAATTTTTTAACAACTCATATTCAAAAATAATTCTAAGGAAATACAAACCAGAAAAGAAATACCAGAACTGATTTTAAAAAAAAATCAGGGGGAGGTTCAGACTTAATTGCGGTGCTAAGTTCCCAAGGAAGTAAAGGAGGGAATTTGATTGCAACCCTAAATCTCCAAGCTGCTACTTTTGTAAAATAAAACGCTGTTTTGCATAAATAGCAGAAACTCCGATTCAGCTCAGAAATAGTCTCGTCTTCCTTAAAAGAAATATATCTTAAATTTTTACTCTCATGCTTTAAACAAATCCTCCCTCTTCCTCATTACAAATGGCGACGATCTAATTTTTCAGCTGATCTTTTATAAGAACAAATGTCCTGCATATTTAACACTTCAGCAAAAAGGGGGAGCCGTATTTTCCCTGAGTTTTTTCCCATTGCGTCTGTGATGTGTCTCCGTTAAGCTTTTTTGTTTATGGGCGCGTTCAAAATGAATTTGTTGGCGTTTTCTTACACCCCCCACCCCAAATATGCCTTTTCTTTCCGATTAAATTTGTACTTAGACTAATTTTGTCATTGAACCCTTGCAACAAACTTGCATCAAAGATGTTAGCAGAACCAAGCAAATGAAAACCAATATACGCCTAAAATGTCCTCAAACTCAATCAGTCTTGCTCCTTCAATAAATTATAGAGCGCTAGATACATGTACACACAAACACAAACACCGCCTAACTGTTGGTTTCATGAGGGAATGAAATGGACAAGTTTTTCAACAGCACCGCTTCAGGTATTCCAAGGTTGTCTTAGAAGCCAATTGAAACACTCAGCCAACTGGAACCAAGTGTAGAATAGAGTAGCGTGTTTTCAGCCCTAGACTTTTCAGACCCATGCCAGTCAAGATGTCAAAAAGGTTTCCTTGATGACTGCAGAAAGTGTGTGTGGGGAGGAGGGGGAATAAGGACATCTCCAGGAAAAAAAGGAAACACCCGGAACACGTTCAGCCGGAATTCTGTCCTCAATCTAATTGTATTAGACGGGAGTTGTTTCCCTTTTTGCTGTAAGAATTTTATTTTATTTTTTTAAAAGTTGCCTTAACAGTGTTTTCTCCGAAACTGACCGAGGAACGGTACTGGGAAGAAAGGGCAAAGGAGAACGAAGGGGCACCCCAATGGGATGAAAAACCGTCAATAGCAGAAATTAGCTCCTCAGTATCATTGAGCGTGTTGCTTTAGATCAAGCATTGTAATGCAAATAGAGGAGCATGGTAGGGGCTTCTGCGAATTTGGAAAGCCCGTTAAAATCTTAACATCCTCCCAATGTGAACACCTGACTCCCTATCCCCTTGTTAATCTATATTTTCTAGCAACATCTCAAATGTCCCCCATTGAACAGAATCCGAAGTAACACATCTGGAACAGCCCCTCCGAATCACTTGTCCGCACTGAATTCACTTCTTATCAATTGCAGACGTTCAAATCCGTATTAGAATTCTTGTGTCAGGATGGTTCCGAGCAAGAGTTGCAGGGCTGCACCGCCTTATCAGTTTCATAGAGAGTTTATCTTCTCCATGTTTTTACACGCCTTTCGAGTCTTGATTGTTCATCTGTAATAGGGGGAGGGAGGGTCTGGTCAGACGCACGTGCAGAGTTTGGGACTAAAAGGAGGGAAAGAGCTTTAATTCGCTTCAATTCTGGTCTCTGATGAGTTAGTGGCTTTCTCTTCACGCGCGAGTCAAAGGCTCGAGGTTGGGACCGTCAGTTCTTTAAAGTCTCAAACAATGTAAGACGGTCTGGGCTACAGTGAGGGGGGTCACTAGGTCAGAGAGATAAAGCGATCCGATCTTTCAACTACAAGATTTGGAATGTCCCTTTTCATGTCTGTTTACCTGTTCGAGTGTGAAGGGGTGGAAGGTGTGTAGGAGGGGATCGTGTGGGACGTTGTGTGTAGCGGAGTGTGAGTTGACCTTTGTGTGCATTCCCGCGGGGGCTGGCTGAGTGTGTTCAGGAGGGGGTGGTTGTGTGCGAGACCGTGTGTGTTTCGTCTTGGGTGGATGGGTGAGAAAAACCGTCTCTGTGTAGGTGAAAGAGGATCTGTGTATCACTCCAAAAGCATTGTAGGAAAAGCGCGCGCACACTAGTGTCACGTCCGGACGCTATTAAATCGATTCTAGGAGCAAACTTACTTCTGCTCCCTACAGCTGCCTTAGCCCCACCGAGGCGATGGGGAGGGGGGCAGAAACCAAGACTTTGTGTTTCCCCGAATAGGGGCTGCACGTGCCCAGTCCCTTTTGAGGCTGGAGCGCTCAATTCCTGAGACCACCGAGTTCGTTTCCAAGTGCACCCTCCTGGAGCTCTCCAGACGCAAGTTGTCTCCGCACCCGTGAGCGTGTCTGCCGGCGAGGCGCAAGCAGAGACAGCTATGTCTGCACCGGGGCGGAGTGGCAAGAAAGTGTGTTTCTCTACTGGAGAGGAGGGGGATCGCCAGGGGCCTCCGTGGGGAGCACACAACTGAAGGAGCGGGTCGAGTGTGTTAGGTTTCATCATCCCTACTCTCCCTTTCTGAGAAGTGTCCGGGAGGAAATGCTGTATGACGATTTATTTATGAAACCCATTCACCTTACTGGGCAAAACTCCCATCCACTCCAAGGAGATCTGGTCAGTCACTGGACTGTGGACTTTTGGTTTTCCACCTCTGGAGATACAAACACACAATGCTGTACCCATGGCAGATGTGTGCGTCCTTATTTGGTTATAGACACCCTGGTTACACACGCATTTGGGGCTTCCGGTCTCAGACTGACCACGAATGCAAAATTCAAGAACACATAGATATATGTGGATACACACAAACACATGCACAGAGACAGACGTATACTTTTTGATATAGACATATGCCAATACTAATACAAGCACTTTATAAAGTAAGTAACTTTTTGCTGGCCACAATCTCATATTTGTGGCATAGGTCAGTGAGTTTATCTATATTTCAGAAAGAAAGAAAGAATGTTGTGAGCTTGTGTGTGCAATATATGGTGTCCCTGTGTTTCTTACAGCACACCAGCGTCTTTAGCTACGGTATAGAGAGTGGACTAATCCTGTTTTCTGAGGTTAAAAATAATTATTTTTAAACGCTCCAAAACTTTTAGCTGTGTTATTAGTCACTTCCTGTTGCATACATAGCTCGAGAAATCCTGCAGCCCAGGGTGCAGTGTGTTGGAGGAGGTGGAAGGGAGAGAAAGACAGACAGACAGACTGCATTGCTCGTTGATTTTTAAGACATTAAAAAACAATCGGTAATGAACAAAACTTTTTCCTTCCTTGCACAGAATGTGGAGATCTCTTTGATCTCCTTAGGCGACATATATCCTGTTTTATTCTGGCAAATGAAAAAAAATGAAATTTCGGATGGAGATTATAACAGGGAAAAGGCAATGTTAGCAAGTGGGGAGTATCCATGCATTTTAAAAAAGCGATCAAGGCGCGCCGGATCATGGAATATCAGCTGGTGGGCTTGGAGTTTGCGACTGCACTACTGAGTATGACTGGAAGCTGCAAAGGCCAACAACAATACAAACCCTGTGCAACTATGTGTACAAGCATGGCGCAGAGTATGGTCTCCAAGCAGGAAGGAACCGCTCTATTTAAGGGGAGGAGGGAGGTTTTAATAGGATCCGCGGACAAAAAACGCTTGGGTATAATAAATGTTCAGTTGTAATCAATACATAATTAACTAATATTGTCGTGTGGTCAGACCGGACTGGGCAGGGACCGCAAAACAACAACAACAAAAAAACGGACGTGTATGTTGTTGGGTGGAAAAATCTGGCCTGCAGAGGG
This sequence comes from Pelochelys cantorii, assembly GCA_032595735.1. Taxonomy (NCBI): domain Eukaryota; kingdom Metazoa; phylum Chordata; order Testudines; family Trionychidae; genus Pelochelys; species Pelochelys cantorii. The sequence continues at coordinate 10,096,916 of CM064342.1, read as the reverse complement.
ACAAGGACAGACGTGTGAACTCATGACCGCTACCTTTCTTTCCTGGGGGAGGGGACGAGAGCGAAAGAAAGAAAGAAAGAAAGTCATGTTGCGGGGAGACGTCACAACTGATTTGTTCGGGTTCACTAAGCCCTTGAATGATTAGCCTCTCGAATAAGAAAAATGACTAATTGTCACCAAGGAGAAAAATAACACGAAACCGAGTGATGCTGTCAGGCAATAAGGTACTCGTTCTAGCTCAACTTGTTCCACACCTTGCACCTGGGCTGTTCTTCAACGCACAGGGCTGCGAGGCAGACTCGTGGCCGCCTTTCCCATAGACTGTGCACTGGATCGTAGTTATGCATGTGTCAGGCAAAACGCCCACCGAATACGACGGGGGAAGCAGTCCCCTAAGCCATCCGGAGCCTCAGGTTCAACAGGCTAGTTACACACATCTCAGAAGAAAGGTCTGTGTGCATCGAGCTACCTACTTCTGGCAAGAGAAGGAAACTAACCCCTTAGCAAAAGCCCGATTGCTCCCTTGAAGTCAGATGAGCTCCTATCTCCTATCGCCTTGCGATTAGATAGGTGGCGCTCCTCCTCTGCTAAATTCTCCCCAAGAGCCAGCCAGGGCGCCTGCACAAACCAGAAATCCCATAAAACCATTGGGGATATCAACTCAGGCGCCAGGTGAGTAATAGACAGGATAATCCAGAGAGATTGCGCGCCGTTTACCTCCATCCACAAGCGCCACGATAGTTACTTATTAACGTTACTATATACAAATAAGATACACAACAGATAAAGCCATTTGCAAGACAGAATTCCACCTGGGGGTGCATTACTCTTCTTTTACAGGGCTGGGACCTGGGAAAAGAGCAACCAGGCAAGATAGCTGTCCTTACTTCTGATCTCCAGGTGTGAGGATTGAAGGAACCCTCCCCCGAGTTTATGGGGCTATACGCGGGACACAGCTATTTTGCTAAGGACTAGTTAGATATCTCAGTTCCACTGAGGCATTTGGGGTGATCTGCCTGAGGCATCTTGGGAGGGGGCAAAAATAGGGGAGGGGGGAATCGCTTTCCACCCGGCATCAACAATGAGTTTCACTCTTCTCCCAAAACGTCTCTACCCGAAAGTATTTCAAGGTCTCCGCCCAAGAAGGCATTGCAAAAAGAAGGTACAAGTACTTATGGGCCCCAGAGTAAATTGCACCGCTTCCGTGAATAACACAAAAGTAGTAGTTCGTGCAATTTCTTTGCACACATTCTCCTCCCCCTCCGCTTAAGTGACATTCGAACGAGAAGATGTATTGCCATTTTCTTGTGTATCTATTACTGTAAGTTCCAGAAGCACGTGAATTGCATGGCAGCTAGACCGAATGGAGACAGACTACTTTAGGAGCTGTGCGTGTCACATACAACTGTGTGGTCTCCAGCCATTCCCAGTCATCAGCCTTCAGGCATAAGAATATTTAGGACGAATGTTTTTCGAGTTGGGTTTTATTATTTTTAGTCCAACTAAGTGGTGCATCATTGAAATGATTTTATTAGTCCTCCCAACGGGCTTCCAAGAGACCCAAAGGGAAAAAAAGCGCTCGATCCGGCTCCTTATTAACACCAGTGGGATCCAGCAAAATTTAACACGCAGTGATTTAAAACAAGGTCATCCACCCGAGCCTCAAATGTTAGGAAACACCCTCAAGTGAATGGAGACTGAGCTCTGTCAGGAATGTAAGTGCAAGATGTGTGTTTAAAAGGAGTGTGTGTGTACATGTGTTTGCAGTGTGTAAATGTGTGTGCAATATGTAGGATGTCTACACGGCTTTTGTGCCGTGTGAATTTATGCGTGCAGTATGAGTGGTTCTGTTAATGTCTTTGTGTCAGTGCATAGCTGTATGTGTTACTGTTCCTAAAACTCCTGACATCTTTCTCTAGTCCCTCTACTGAGCACAGAAAGCACAGAAAACTCAAAATGCTGGACTCAACATTTTGAGTTTGTATCCTATAGTATAAAGAAAAAGCTGTTTGTATTGGGATTGAATTTTAAGACGAAATATCCCTTTTCTCTCCAAAACTCTCGGTAAACAGAAGAAGATTGGATCAAATGAACCCCAAAGTGTGACTAATCCCCTTGTTTTGCATGAAGTTTTCAGCAGCAGAACTCACTAAGGGAAGTGGCCAAGTGGCCATTGAAAACAGAGATTTTAATGGTTTGTAGAAGACTGCTGTGTATATATCCACTTTCACCAACTGGACCGCTGTTTGTCTATAAGCGACTCAATTCAGAGGCCTTGCAGGGCAGAGGGAGAATAAAACAGGATACAGCCTGGAAGTGAATCCTTATAATATTTATTACTGGCTGGAGATGAATCACTTTCCAATATATGGGCCACTAACTATTAAAAAAATCTTTTTAACAAGTAAAAATATATATACATACTGCTTGAGAATGTGATCAAGGAGTTGGCAAATGTACAGAGAGCTGCTGCCAGTTCTCTTTATTTCTATTCTTAATGTGACCTCCAAGGCCAGGTGGGAGTAACTAGAATATAAACCCAATTATTAAATACAGAATTTGTGTTCCTGTGTCAGTCATTTTATATGTCTTTATTATTGTTACAACCATAAAAACAAGACAAGTTGCAGGAAGAAAAGTATGTTTTCAGGGCAAAATTGGAATTATTCTGCTCTGAAGAACAGACTGAAAGAAATAAAATTGTAATACCACACCACATTGTAAGCACTTTACCTGCAAACTTTTGAGGTGGCCTTTGCATTAAATTTTAACAGATCTATTCTCTAATTCTTCAGTTTTGCTTTATTAATTTATGATGGATAAAAGCATGGCTGAGCCATTCTCATTAACTTTTCAAATGTCATATAATATTTTTCCATTAAAAGACTTGACTGTATTGCATATGTATCCAGGTTTTAAAAAGAAAAAGAAGAAACATATTAATACTTTGGTTAAAACTTGTATTTTCCCAGGAACATTGAAAGCTATCCTTATCTTTACTGGGTTGATTTAAAAGAGAGTCTTCTCAACTCATTTCACATGGAAGATCTTAGTTTTGATAGTGAACAAGGAACAGAGAGAGACAGAAAAGGCAGTATTTTTTTTTAAAAAGCCTCTGTTCTCCCTTCAATTCAAGTTTTAGGAAAGTTTCTATTAAGGCATTTCACATGAGGCCCAAATACATTTCAATAAAAATTTATTGAAACTTCAGTGACTTTTAAAAGGAGGGGAGATTACAGAAAAACCAAGAACTTCTTGACAATTACATAACACAAAATATACCTTCATTTTTATTTTAACCAGCTCTGAGCACCTGACTTGCAAGCCATTAAAATATGCACCCACAGGAACAAAGACAACAATAAGCATAACAGTAGTAAAAATCCAATGCAATTTAGATACACGAAGGGAATTGGAAAATCATAGTTTAAAAATAAAACATAAAGAAAAACCTAGATTCTTTGTCGCTTTTTTTCAAGTCACTGGAGAAGTGTGTTGTCATTTTATTAATATATATTTTTGAAGTTTTATATGGAGAGTAGCATTTTCAACACTAAAAAGGGATTAAATGCTACAATGGCACATTTCTTTCACTCTTTTTTATGCTAATTGATTTATTTTCTTCCTTTTCATTTGCATTCAGCTCTTTTTAAAAAAATCAGTTAAGTTTTTGTATGGTGATGAACCAAAATGAAAAATGAGCACTTATAAATGGAGTCTATTTAGTTAATTTGTTGATTTTAGTGTATTATTAAAAGAAATATGAACTTGAAAATGACTAGAAACAGAAAAAAACAGCTGCAATCATATTTACAGAGATATGTACAGTCAATAAATTAAAGTTTAATTTTGAGTATTCATATTCCACTTATTTACAAGTTATCAAATAATTACATAAATACTTTGTTTAATAATAGGGTCCACTTTTTTCTTCTCATTATTATGTTTAAACCTTGTTATTGCATATATAGTAAAGGGGGAAAGTTGTAATAAGCCTACAGTCAAGCTACAGAGGTTTTTACATAAAATATTTTTTCTCTTTCCAACTACATTTTTTTATTTTTGTTGCTACAAAGGGGCAGAGTGGGAAGAAAGGGGTAAGGATCTCTCTCTCTCTCTTTTTTTTTTTTTTTTTCATTTTTATCCCTGGGATTTTTAACAAGCATCCAAAAATAAAACATCCCCTCCCTCCCCTCCCCCCACACTACTATGGAACATGCAAAAAGCCATAAGGTGGCTTTGAGACATCACAATAATGTCAAAAGACACAGATTCCCTTAATATGCACTAACAAGAGCTATATTTAATAACCCAACCCCAAAAACAATATTTAAAGAACTAATATGCAAGTTTCTTACACTTTTTTTTAGAAAAAAATCACTTTTCTTACTTTATTTTTAATCCATGTTTGTTTGCTCTACACAGTGAAGAAGAAATGAACACCACCCACCAAACCACCTCTCTGGCCCAGATGTCATTCCTATGACCAGTATGATTCTTTGATGGCAGCTTTCAAACCAGCTCTGCCATCCCTAGACCCCCACCCTTCTCCTTTCCCCATTTCAAGATAAGTTTGCTGACAAGCCAGCGCAAAACGCAGGACAATGTGGTTTCTTTCAAACAAAGTGCACCGCAATAGCGATTTGAAATGAGACAATAAAGGGGAGCTCCCGTGTTAACACTCTCTTCCCCCTCCCACCTCGAGGGTGGAAGGAAGGGTACAGTTGAGAGGGGGAGGGGATATTAAGGAGACCCACTCCTGGATCTGTCTTGCTTGGATTCAAGTCCACTCACTAGACGCTGGATGTTCTGCAGTTCGCTGGTCGCTTCCTTTTCAGAGCAGAGTTTAGGGGACAAGGACACGGACCCCGAGGAGAGAGTTGAGGACCTGCTGTTGAGTTCTGAGCCAGAGTCCAAAGCTACGGACTCTGCCATGTTGCTCGATTTGCCTTCCCCTGTGCTGCTGGCCACGCTGGGGAGAGCGGTGGTCAGGAGGCTGCTGCTGTCTGGCAGGGGCACAGGGATGGAGTAGGGGCTGTACCTCAGTCGGGGGCGCACTGCGCTGAGGAAAGGGTGCCGGTGCACCGAGCTGGTGGCTGCGGAGGAGGCAGCGGCTGCAGCAGCCATGTAGGTATAGGGGTAGGGGAAGAAGCTTCCGAAGGGAGACATGGCCAGGCCCTGGAAAAGGAAAACAGAAGCAAAGAGGGGGAGGGGAAACGGTCAGTGGTTTTCACCCTTTTGCCCAGGTTCCTGTGCAGCCAAAAGAGCCCGAGAGAAAACACCTCTGACTCAGCTTGCCACAAATCATGCCCCGGGCTGGGAAGCTTCGGGGGTGGTGGTGGTGAGGGGGGAGGTAGGTTTGTTTTATGGCACAGGAGACTCACCCACAGGCCTGCATGTCAAAGGCAGAGCAGCTGGGAGTGTGAGAACCCAGAGCTACAGCCAGACCTGCTAGCCAGGATTTGCAGCCTGGATTCCCAAAAGTCGAAGCACTTCATTTAGAAATGCATCCTGGACTTTCCAGAAGGTCTTGATCACCCCCATTCACACCACCGTGCCCATCACCTCTGACCATCAGGCCATTTACATAGGAATGCGACTTGACTGTAGGCACCCAAAGTTGAGAACTGTGGGCCTATGAAGATGAAAGAGATCGTGGTCTCTAATGGAAATTAGGGAAATCCCTCCCTTCTTGCCCAATCGTACTTTGTTTTGTGCTTTTGAGATCCCGACATTCTCTCTCAGAGCTGACTGATGGATTTCAGCTAGCACCTATTCCTCCCACACGTCCAAGCAAATTCGCTGCGCTTCTTCCAAACACACACACAGCAGACCTGGGGTTACTAAGGGTTACCTGAAGTTCCAAGCCATTGAGTTTGGAAGGGAACCGAGGTCTAGATCAAACACACCACTTTCCCAGGGGGGAATACCAATGAAAGACTCAAAATGAAAAACCCTCTCTCCCATTCCAAGGTAGGTTTTATACCACCTGGCACTTTTTCAACCCATTGCCACTGTAGGAAACCGCACCCTGTTAGGCTGGGGGTCGGTTCTGGCTCTGCCCTTAGCTACACCGTAGAGGTGGAAATCAAGCCCGGGTGCAGAGGAAAGGCAACTCAGACCCCTGAGTTGCTGATTGCCAGTGTAGCAGCAGCGCGAAGGGAAAGGACGCCCCAGGCCTGAGGGCGCTTACCTGAGAGGCCAGGACGTGCTGTTGAAGATGAAACGGTAGCGCAGCTGCAGACGCCCCCGAAAGTCCCTGAGCCGCTGCTGTGGCCATGACCGTGGTGTCCAGTCCGCCAACTCCGGCTGAGGCCCCGGAAACTGTGGCCAGCAAGGGGCCCATGCCAGCGGCCATGCCGGAGAAGGCTCCCCCCATGGCGAACTGGCTGGGGTGCAGGAAGAGCGGGTGCCCGTTGCCCAAGGGACTGAAGAACTGCTGGCCGGCCAAGCCAGGGGGGAACCCGAGGTTCTGCAAGGGCCCCTGGCTCAGATGCGCCGGGCTGTCTGTCTGCACGGTGAGCGGAGCGAAGGGCTCCTTGCTCAGCAGCCTAGCCTCCTCCACCTTCGGGGCGTCCCGGAGGGGGCTTTTGAGCTCCTCGCGGCCGACGCCCCGGGTGCTAGAGGAAATGGCAGCTGGGCTGTGCCTGGAGTCAGGGGCGGCTTTCTCAGTCCGGCCGGGGCCGTCCCTGCTCTTGCTGGCCGCCGATTCCGGGGCAAAGAAGGGCGCTTTGGCTGGGCTGCCGCCCTTCTCCCGGGGATCTTCCGCAGCCGCGGTGGTGGTGCTGATCTTGCCGGAGTCACCGGCCTCCAGCAGCGGCTCATCTTTGCTCTCGGCATCGCTCTCCCCCTCACTGGGGCACAAGTCTGAAAGGCAAGGAGCAGAGAATATTACATAAGTTGGCTCCGACCGGCAGCAGCGCTCTGGGCGCTACCCTGGGGCAAATATTCCGGGCAAGCCTGCGCTAAAAAAACAAACAAACAAAAAACCCCCAACAACACCCTAATCCTTCCACAACACCACGCATACATGTAAAATTACCCCCGAACTGAACGTGCCTCGGGCCAAAGCCTTCATCTCAGTTAGGCCGGAGCAAATCCGGATTAGTTTCCACATAAATCTGTATTGGTTGTTCCGGCAGAATTTGAGATCAGGTCGTGGTGCTCACTATGAATATGTTTATACCAAGCCAAATCCTTGTGTTCGTATTCAAATGTAAGTAAATAGGGGATTTAAAAAAACATTTCTAAGTCACTTTCGGGCACACACCAGTCCCCAGTTTAAAGGCAGGAAACCCGTTGCAGGCTTTGAACAAACTCCTTCCCTTCTAGCCCCACCTCCACTCCTCCTGGCCCTGCCTAAGATTCCTGGGCATTTTATCTCCTAACCTAAGTGTTCCAGGTGCTAAGCAGCAGGTCTGGTTTTTAGACCCCCTCCCACCTCCACCTCTGCACGACTTTAAGTAACAACAATAATTTTAAAAAATCAGAGTGGGGTTGTGGAAAGAATTTAAAGAGAAATCCAGTGTCTCTGCCAACAAAGCAAAGCCCAAAGATTTCGAAACTGCCACCGAGAAAGAGGAAGCAAAATAAATCAGTGTTTTTTTTATTGCTGCAAGAAAGTGGGATTTTATAAAGGGGAGCTGGGGAAAAAAGCCTTCCTTTAATAACAGATTGAAACATGAATATTAATGGACTAGCTCCGGTTTTGAACTTTTGCCCCGTGGTCTGCCTTTGCTCCCTTGACTCAGGGCTGGCTCCTTTGAGAACCAGAGGGAGGGGAAGGGAAAAAATGATTCAAAACACAGCAGAAGAAAAAAGAGGGAGGGGTGAGGGAAGAGATGTGGGTCTGTATATCTAAAGAGCCTTTAGCGGATGCATGGTCAAAATCATTTGCTTCGCTGTAGCCAGAAGTTTTGGTCAGGAATAAAACTTTTCCTTCAAGCCAAAAAGGAAAAAAAAAAAACCCAACACAAAACACAGAGATGAAGAATGGCCGGTGTCTGGTGTAGGGACCTTCAAGATGCATGCGGGGAGGAGACGGGGTCACACCTCACCTTTGAGATTGGATGTGCCCACCGCAGACACAGCGGGGGATGTGGACTGAGCGAAACACTTAAAGGAAGTCTGCTCGCTAGACGACTCATCGGAGGTGCCGGTCTCCTTTTTCTGCCTCTCGTCGTAAGCTCTCATAGACTGCAAGGTCAGCTGCTTTCTGTGGGGACAGTGAGAATTTTTTCAAGCGAGGCTTGTCGCTCGCCCAGGAGTTCAAGTTATCCTCCTGCTAGCACAACTGTCCTCTTGCACCACACTACCGTCAGCGCAGCGGGCACAGCCTGGCTATGCAGCGTGACCGGGTCACCCTATTTAGTAATAATGACTTTGTACTACATTTCTTAATTTTTTCACGTGCTTAACGGGGACTGGACCCCATTTATTACAGATCAGGAGTCATGGAGAGAACACATTTTTGCAGACAGAATTAAAACGTTCTGGATTGTTAATGAGAAGAGATTATTGGAAGCTGTTAGCATCAGTACTTAGCGAAGGCAGAGTATTAAATAAATGAGAGGGAAAAACATTCCCAGGCGATTGGCTTTTAAAATGTTAGGGTGTTCCTGGGATATCAGGCATCTTAATGGTTGCTAAGATTGCTAGGAAGTGGTTATTTTGCTAGGCACTTTATGTAATCTTTTCACCAACAATTAACCCGGAGTGAAATCTATTTATATTTAGAGAGACATTAGAAATAATTTCCGTGTTGTGGCTTCAGTATGGGGTTTGTTTTTACTCTCTGCTGGGCTGGTATGGTAGTATGGGGGTTAGGGAAAGGGTTAAAAACTATTTTTAACTTTGAAAACTGATCGTAAATTGATAAAAATAATCCCTCTCCAGTAAGGAAAGTCTCTCTGTTGAGGCATTAAAGTAAGTCTTTTGCCACAATAAAAATGCTTTGCTTGTTTCTATCCAGAATACTAAATACTTCTACTTCATAGACATTTTCCCTAGGCAATTTTGTAATCAGGGCAACAACTATAAAAGAGATGTATTATATTTTTTCTTCATGTATGATATTTTTTCTTAGGCGTTTTTTAACATCTCGAGGAAGAGCCCAATGAGAACAATAACCTATATTTAACTATGGTCTTTCGAATCTATACTTCATTGTTCCTATTTTTCAGTACCAGCTACAAACACATACTTCAATATCCTCGACTTTTAAGAGAGATTTCCATCCTTGGCCACGTGTCATTCTTTTCTGAAGATGCCGAAATAACAATAGAAGCAAGATCTGCAATCGGTTTGACTCCAGCTCATTATTAAATTTGGTGTGGAAAGGGGCTAAGTTTGGCGCAAGATGGAAGTTATATTGACCTCTGGATATGTTCTAAAGTTGGCAAAAGAGAATGAAACAGGACACAGCTTCTCAGACTTACCTTTTCTCCCTCCTTCCATTCCCGGTGTCCCGAAAACCTTTGGCAAATGGATTATTGTCAATTTTTAACTGAGTTATCTAAAAAACAGCGGGGAGAGAGCCACAAGTAAGCAACTTATATTTTCAAAATCTCCTCCCTTCCCTGCAATTAATATAGCAGTAGGTTTACTCTTCAAGAAACATACAGCACGAAAAATCAATAAATGGAGGTACAAAGTTTTTTTGTGTTGGTAGGTGCAAGCAGATTACTTGGTGTCGCTGAACATTGTAATACGCTGGCTTGCATAGTTCTAAGGACATATTTGTCTCCTCAGGTACTGGCTTAGTCAATAGCATACCACTGAAAATGCCCAGTGTTGCGAATACCGCGCTGGAACCAAAGTAAACGTGCACTGTTATCCATTAAAGTTATGCCTCCGTTTAAACTCTTTAAATGCCATAATTAAACCGCAAACGGATCATACCACCCCTTACTATAATAAAGTACTTTATATAGTTACATTTCGGGGGTGGGGGGGGAAGGGGAAGGGACGAACAGAAGAGCTGATTTTATTGAAAACGCCTCGTAATGCATCAAGATTTTTTAGATTAAAAGAACTGAGTTACCCTTGAAAACATTTGTTTTCGCTTACCCGTTTTACATTTTTTTAAAGCCCGTTTAAAGAATCGGTGGAGCCCACTAGGTCTTAAGAGACACTGGGCAGATTTAAGCCCCTCTCCCAAGTTTGCGGAGTTCTTGTAAATAAGAGGCGCGGAGTTTATACTAGAAAAATGCACCAATGGTTTCATTTACAAAATCGGGGGCGGGGGTTATTTATTTATGTATTTATTCATTCATTCATTCATGCATACATACATACATGCATACATAATTCAACGACCTCCGCGTAGAAAGCAAAGCAGTTGCATAAGGAGTAACTTATGCCTTCTGGTTTGGATTCTGGGAACTTTGCATAGCGTCTCTTCGGTCTATAAAGTTAAGCCCATGACCCAGCGATTGCACGAAATGTACTTCTTGAAACTATCAAAGGTGAGTTGCGGAATGTGGGCTCTGACCTCTAGGGCAGTGTTGCTGAGATAGTGCACGAGAAGGGGCACTTTGCTTCTATTACAATACCCTTTACACACAATTTCATGGCAATAAGACAAGTACATTTATTTCTATTCTGCGACCAAGTCAGGCTCCGCTGACTGCCCCAAGCGAGCACCGTTGCTAGCAAAACCTCATCTTGCCTTGCAGAAATTTTAATTTTATTTACTTATAAAAAACACACCTACTGAAACAGTGTAAACTACTCTCCTTACCCCAGATGACAAATAGCTCTTTAACATATAATAATTAAGGGGTAAGGAATCTTCCAACTTTTAAAAATCTCCTGGTATAATAGAAGGGGGAAAATACAAGCATTTCATATCGCAAAAGTTGAGCAACTCAGTGCTTTAAATCCAGCACTCTTAGTTTAACAAAAAGTTACAGTGCGTACAGAGGAAAATAAAAGAAGCTTGTTTTGGCTCTTTGCCCCCCCCCTCCCCCCACACACACCTCTCCATTGTCATAAATTCAGCATTCGCCAGTCTTCCAAACATAACTCCTTGCATGCAACCAACACGCTGGCAGAATGAAAAGAAAAATCTGAAACTCTACAACTTTTTCACACTGGCTCCTTCAGCCCTTAATGCTCAACTCTGTTCCAGAGCCCCCCTCCCCTTACATTTCCCCACTCAAATCAATAATAAAACCACTGCAGGATAGAAATAATAATGATCATAGGAAACAAAGGTGAGTTGCATCCTTATCGCCTGTGTTGTTAAACGAGGTAAACTAGTGCAAAGGCCAAAGGCATTGCAAACTACAGCACACCGCAAGCTGCATGCAGCACACAGCTTTGGCCTGTCTTTCTAATCACCGATCGGCTCCAGTCTCCTCCCCGCACATGTGTCTGGTACTAAATCCATGCCGAAAACACACACACACGCACACACCTCCCGCACACGCAGAGTCTGTGTACACCCCCATTAAAATACTTTTTCAAGGCAAATAGGACACGCGATAGTAGAAGCCTGGTTTGCATTGGAAAAAAGAAAAAAAAAAGGCAGACTTCCTGATTTGTAAAAGCAACAATGTCTAGGAAAAGCTTTATTAAAACCCAACACACGTAAAACAATCCCTCCCTAATCGCCTTACCTTATCATTCTGGTATGCGGTCACAGCGATGAATTCAGTCTCAGGGAACACATAGGTTCTGAACGTACTGTAGGGCAGTTTGAGTATGTCGTTGGCTCTGACAATATGGAACCTCGGTTGGTATTTGTGCATGGAGTTCAGAATGGTCTGCAATTGGAGGGGAAAAGAGGGCGATACAATCAGACACAAACCCGGCACTCAGACTCGAAAGAACTATCCGCTGGCGAGGATGGACTTGTTCTCTCTCCATTCCCAACGCACACCTTACAGCGCGCACGCATGGACAGCTACCATCTTCTGTTGTAAAGGATCTGCTATACATCTACCTGTACATGGTGAAATCCACCAGTATTTTGGCAGCAGCTGGAAGTTGGAGGAATAGTTTGCGATAAGGACAACATGTATTTTAATTTGAAAAAACAGTTCAGGGGCTCAATTGTAACTAATAGGCCATCCCAATCCATTTAAGACCTTCTGGGAAGAGCAAAAAATGTATTATCTAATCCAACAGCCAGCAAATGTAATGTTCACAACATTAGAGATTTCCCAACTCCCTACTCCTGTGCAGAATCTTCCCTAGGAGAGAGAAAACCCTTCTTTTAACACTTATCAGCCTATTTGTTTGTTTTATTTATTAAGTTAGGTTTTATCGCTGCTCACACAGTAAATGTAATGGAGTGAGTAAAAATGAACGGGGACCATTCATTTTTGTGTCTGTTTATTTTCTCTCTGGCTTGCATTGCAGTATCTTGATTAATATATATTTAAATATTTGCATTCCCGGGCATTGAAAACCTTTATGCACATACTCATACAATTTCATACAGTAAAAAAATGATTATCCATATTTTAAAGCTAGTGCTCCAATGGTTTTCTAGATGTACCAAAAGATTAAAATATATCATAGTCATCAAAAGGAAATGAGTAAATTTGTTGAGATGGACACGAGGGTGTTACAGAGAAGGGTTAATTATTTATTTCTACAAAACTGTTCATTACCGAGTTAAAAATCAGTGCAAACGGTCCCCCCCCCACTTTGGAACCCCTTTCTGCATATTCCAGAGCTATTCGATTCTATAGTTTCCCATGCTTCAGCCTCTGCAAACTTTATTGACTAGTTCTGGTGAAACTGTATTATGGGGGTGGGGGATAGGAATGAAATAAGAAACAAGAGAGGAATCAAAAGGAAAATGAACTTACAAATCCATGTTTGTCAGAAATATTGTTAGTCAATTTAAGTTTGTGGAAAGTGACGACTTTGGACATCCATTGTTCTCCTGTAGCCGGACTGTCCGGGTGGATGTACATTCTCTTTGGCATTTCAGGGTCAGCTTTGCCGGCTACCATCCACCGGGAATTATGGAATTTATATCTGCAGTCATCAGCCGCCACAATATCCATCAATAAAATGTACTTGGCTTTTTTATCCAGCCCAGTGCATCTCACTTTAAATGGAGGAAACATTCTCCTATGAAAAGAGAAAAACAGGAAGATAGAGAAAAGACAAGATAAAAGCAAACAAAAACAAAAACAAACAAACAACAACATCAACAACAACAACAACAACAACAACAAATCTCAGTGAGTAAACTCCTGTAACCCAGTACCATTGCCACTAATAACTGTATGTCTCAATAGCAACATGCTCTCAAATAAACACGGATTTATTCCTCCAACAGAAAATGTGGGTTTTTCTCAGTCGCTTAGAGGTTTCAAGAGAAAATTTTTCCTCGGAAAACCATGTAGCGAGGATGTGTACATTTCCCTACGATCTGCATTCTCCCTCCTCCCCCCCCCCCCCCGCCGCCCTCCACTCAAGAAACTTCAAAGCCTAACATGGCATGTGGATCTTGAAGTGATTTGTATTTATTTATTGATTTTATTTCCCTGAGTGCTAAACAAGGAAAGATTGGAAAACATTAGTTAACTGAGTAAATGTTCTACATTTTAGGAGTCATTCTATTAGCTATAAGGTCGAATCAGGATTTCTTTTGGGGCTGGGAAAGAGCCACAATGTTATATATAAGTGTGAGATTCAGAATCCAATAATGTCTCAATGTAGAGAACATTGAGCAGAGTTCTTTGCAAACCGCATTCCCCTATGCTCCTCAGTCCAGTCCTGAGCTGCAATAGGATACCACAAATATGCTGTTTAATATATCGAGTGGTTGGCATTCAGCAGTCTTCACTTAAAAGGAAACACATGATTTTACAACAAACAAGTACCTAATACTCTTCCAATCTTTCATGCAAAATTTTGGCCACAGAAAAATGGGGGAGGCGGTAGTGTCAATTTTCTCCCGCTTTCAGTTTTGTGGCTATACAAGTAATGCAATAAAATCTATAAATTAAATATTACTTTTATAAGCATTATAGGATTACTTCTCAGGAATGGCTCCTTCGGAGCAATTTGCTCTTGTAGATTACATATGAATTATATGACGTGTTCATAATAAAATTAAGTAGGAATAATTGTGTAGAAATACGTATATGTATAACACATACGTACGTGTGTTATTAGTACCCACAATTTATAATACTTACACATATAAAATACACATTTTCATATTTAATATGCGTCTGCGTGTGCACTCATAAGTGAAGAAATATGTGTATATACAACTCCCCTCATCAATGTATATATTTTAGGATACCAAAATTGCTTGCAAAACCTTCCCTAAGACAGAAACCTATAACTATGCAGTGTATGTAAGATTTTTTCTTTTTTAATCAGCTTATATATTTCTAAATACCATTAGTCAGCACAAAATTTTTTCACGGATCACAGTAGAAATATTCAGAAGGAAGCAAGTGATTTCCTCTAACATTACTACCTTTATTTCAACAGTAGAACTATGTCATTTTATTATTGTTGTAAAGAACAAGAAGCACTAAAACTGAAATCAAGCCGGTTAAAATCCTAACCACATTTATTTTGTTCTGCTAATATTTCAGTAAAGTAATACTAAGCCACATCTCTCTCACATGTTGTGTGTGTACATATACACAGTCACACACGTAATGAGCCTTGACAAGTGTGGCCCTGCAGTCTCAGAGAGAGGCGCAGCATTTCAGCTGCCTCGAAACTTTTCATAATTCTAGATGAAACAAGTTTTATGGGGAAGTCATCCACTCTCTTTGGACCTGCATTGTAGGGTGGAGGGGAATAAAGAGAGAAACACACAGACCTACCTTCCTGATTTAGTAATCACCATTTCTGTTCCCCTTTTGTGGAATTGTTCCCAAAGTTCTTTGGCTTCCAGATGCACTTTGGGGTCATCTTCCACCTCTTCTTCTGGCTCCAGGGTTTTTAGAGGCCTCAGATGAGCTGCCGCCTGGTGACCCAGGGAAGAAAAAGGGATGCCAGTCTCTGCCGCTCCGACTAATTGATCCATAATCGGTTTGGCCAGAGCCCCGGGAAGGGAGAGAGCAGCCGCCCCATTGGGAGGCAAAGCAAGAGCCGGGAAGAAGGGAGGTTGGTGTCCTAGCACTGCACTCATGGCAAAGTCCGGTGCCCGGTGAGGTAAGAAGGGGTGGTAAGCCATGCTTGTCCTAGGAATTACTGGATCTCTCATCGATATACTCATCCACCCCCCCCCCCACACCCCCCGATCTTCCTACTGCTGGAGCAGCCCTTGGGTGGTTTCTAACAGTACATTGTGGGAGAAAAAATCACCCCAAATGGGGGATGGTGCTGAGGGGTACTATAGATAGATGCACAGCACAGGAAACAGAAAAACTCTACAGACTGGAAGTGGCCCAGTCGGGAGACATAATCATTCAGGACACCTTCTCCTAGTGGCTGCTGCTGCGGCTGCTGCTAAGTGTTATGGGCTTTTTCCCCCCTGCGTGGAAGTTCTTGCAATTGAAAAGTATGCAGAAGAAGGAAAAAAAAATCCAGTGATGTCGCTTCTGCTGCCTGAGGTCTCCGCTTTGGATACAGGAGCTCCTGGAGCCTGTCTATGTATGTATTTTATTTTCCTCCCTCTTCCTCTCCAACCACCCCCTTCTCTCCGTTGGTTGCAAAGGCTGAAGGTTCGAAGACGGGTTTTCTTTTTGTGGTTTGTTTTCTTGTTGCTGTGTGTCTGTGTATCCCTTCCCTCTGCCCTCCCTTACACAGTTAGGCTGCGGAACAGAGCCTAGAAAGGGAAGAGGAGGGGGAAAAGAAAAACAAACAAAACTCCCCACTACACAAAAAAAGGACCCCTTGTCTGAATCGCTCTTCTAGCAAGCGGCAGCCACAAAACTTGGTAGTGAAAATCTTGCTTCCGTTCCCCTCCCCCGCAGAGCCTTCTCACGGTGCCCTGATTCCAGTAAGAATCTCTTCTTCTTTCCTTTCCCTTCTCTCTCTCCCTGCCTTTTTTTTTTTTTTTAAAGGAATTACACTCGTCTCCGCTCCAACACACTCCAGCAGAGGGGAGAGCAAGCGAGCGAGCGAGACAGACTCGCCGCTCCAAGAATTCCCTGTGAGTCTGCTTCCCTTGCCCCAGATTGTATGGATGTGTTGTGGGTCGCAGGGGGAACTGGAGCCTAGTTGATTGGCTCTTTGACGCTTTCGGACCAATTGTGTGGCTCCATAGGCGTGGTTTTGACAGGTCGGGTGGAGGGGGACAGAGCCGAGTTATAAAAAGAAGGTGTCGGAAACTGTAACGCTGCAGCAAAGCATCACTACTACTCCATGGCGTGTGAATATGTCAACATGATCAGAGGGGAGGGCGCAATGAGCTGCTGGGGGGAGGGGGAAGAGAGAAACCCGCCTCTAGGTGGCTTCTCGCAGATGAAATCGCCCCTATAACCCGGCTCGAGCCGCTCCAGCCCTGGAGAGGGGGAGGGGGGAGGCTGGGAAAGTCTCGCCGGTCCCTGGAACAGTGCAGGACTCCGTCCTTCTGGCCAGACCTAGGGCTGGCTCGCGCCTGGCCATCTCATTTTCGACTCCGCAGCCGCCTGGCGCGGCAGGGTTCGCCTCGCCTCGCCTCGCCTCGCCTCCTCGCAGTGCGATAGCAAGAGAAGCGAGCCCAGCCTGCTCGGCGCTGCTAGCGGCACCTTCTGCAATCGATGGGGGTGCGCACTTTGCGTCCGGTGAGCGGGCCCTTAATGAATTGAGTCTCTGGGGACTTGGGGGTGTTGTCTCTCCAGCCCCTCGTTAGAACCGCAGAGGCTAAGGTCCCCCGGGGCGGGACCTCCCATTTTAAACACATTACTCTCAGCCATGTAAGTACTCTGCGCTATCTTCTCCCGTGTGCAGCCCTTCGCATCCAGCCTGCAGGGCAGATACATGGGATGGCTCGTCTACATTCAGTTACAGGCCAGAAACACATGATGCCGAAGCTGCATGAGGCTAGAGTCAGACCCACTGGTACAGAATATTCTGCATGCGAGACACGCTATGGTTCGGATACAGTCGAATGCCGGGTAGGTTAGAGGTGCATGTTCTAGATGCATTATCTCGAGAGACAGACGATGTTACACGTGTGTGAGAACAGGGTGCGGGGGGGGGGGGGCGGGGGACCCGCCTGGCATGGGGTCTGAGCTAACGCCTGACTCTGAAGGCGAAAGTGTCCCATGGCCTGGTTCTTGTTCTAATCTTTTTATCCTTCTATCGTCAAGTCTTGCAGCAGGGGCGGGGGTGGAGGATATCTGGCTCAGGGATCGCCTTTGTGATGTGTAGTTTCGCTGCCTGCTCTTTTCTTCACCCCACCTTTATCTGCACAGGAATCGGGACTGATTCCCCCCCCCCCCCTTCTTCTTCTAAAGCAAACTGTGAAATCTTGCTCTCTGGCCTCTGATGTGGCTGGGTCTTCGTCCCAGTGGCTTCTTGAGAAGACGGGGGTGTCGTTTTTTAAAGCCGTGATTATGCTAGCAGTGCATGCCGGCGCCGAAGGGGTTATTTTGTAGCCCAGTGCTTCCTACCCCTCCTCCTCCAGATGGGTGCGCAAGGAGAAGACGGGAAGTGCTGTGCAATTCTCCGTGCTGTTGAGGTGTGTGTGTGTGGTGGTGGTGGTGGTGGGGAGTTAGTGGTGTTTGGGGGGGGGGAGCCTTAAATAAAGCCCATTCAGGCCTTCCGTGGAGCACCCCAAACCCCTGCAGACTTCAATGGGTAGTTAAGGAATGCGGGATCGGGCCCCAGATAACAAGGTGCCACAGGGATACTCGGTATCTCTTCTATGTCCTCCCACCCCCTCGGTGTTGCTTTAGGAAGATCAGAGCTGCTCTGAATTAGCAGCTTGTGTTCATTTGGGAATGCCAATGCATCTCTGCAAGTCATATCATGCGGATGGAACTTGTGTGAGAGAGAGGCAGAGCAGAAAATATGGGGAATGGAGTTTGAGTGTGATCATGGGAAGGGGTAATGGGGCTTACGTGAGTGGGACGAGAGGGGAAGTGAGCAGCCAGGGAAATCATACGGATGTAAAAGCTGGGGTGGAGAAAGTCACATTTTTA
The DNA here is from genome assembly GCA_032595735.1 of Pelochelys cantorii. NCBI lineage: Eukaryota > Metazoa > Chordata > Testudines > Trionychidae > Pelochelys > Pelochelys cantorii. Next base: position 10,078,854 of record CM064342.1, on the reverse strand, counting down.
TGGAAGGACCCCTCTCTTCGTCCTCCCCCCTCCCACCTCCGTCGCTTAAAGAAAGGGAAATATATGCTGGGAGCAAAGCAGAGAGTGGGAGACAGCCGGCCGTGCATTGTGGCGCAAATGCATGTAGATAGCAGCGGAACATCTAAAGTGATTAGCTCTTCTAACGTTGCATTTTTGACGCACATGGTTAAGAGCGCTTGGCGCCAGCCTGGTGAAATCCCTGTAGTAACCAGCGTCTAGGATCACTTTGCATTCACCAAAATATCTCCCCTTCAGCTTCAGTCCGGGGGAGAAGGAGGGAGAGCAGGGACTAGGCCTTCAAAGGCGATGCGGGGGTGGGGGAAGCGGGAAAGAGTCGCATTTTTTTCCCCGAACCCAAACGCTTGGATCCAGTCTAGTGATTCTCTGGGCCAGCTAATCCCCTGGGTTATACTTTTCAGCTAGTTAGGGCAGACAGAGGCCGAGAAAAGGGCATGTTCCTTCTTCCATCCTCTGCTAGAAATCAGTCTTGTGTCATTGCCCTCTCCTGTCACCACCTCAGCATGAAAATCACGATCAGGATGATGCTCATAAAAACAATTAATATAGCAATAAAAATAAATAAATCCCGAAACTGTTTGGTGCATTAAAAGTTTCCAGAAACCTAGGAGTTTTTTTTAAAGCAACAACTACGAGTTCTCTGGCGATGGAAAGGGTGTTTGCACGACTTTGTCTGGTTGTGTCTTTGAAGTGTGTCCCTATTGTGTGTATAGATACACACTTCTCTCTGTGTTTGTATATTCATTTCCATTTGTGTATGCAGAGAAATAAACACAACCTACATACACCCAAAAAATGGCAGGCACACACAGACAGACAGAAGACAATTGTGAGTTTGGCTTTTGTTTTTTTTAAAAGTTTCAGTGCATAGCTGCGTGTTAACCCCCTTGGTGTAATGTTGCCTATAAATCCACCACCACTGCTAGGGAAAACAAACCTAGCGGGAGGACGAAAGAAAGAAGGTCATTTATATTTTTTTTTCCACGCCAACCCTCCCTCTGCAAATGCCCCCCCTTACTAGGCACGGAAAATGTTTGTGGATTATGGTTTCCAATCGCAATGTCTTGCTAATGGTGTACAAACTTCCGCCAATTATGAATGACCTCCCAGAAGAAGCCCCCCGGAGACTCGTATTATGAAGGGAGGCTGCACTAATCTAGGATCAAACGCAGGAAGGTGCGAACTCTCTTTGTCTCTCCTAGGCTGCCTCGTTCCCCCTCCTGTGTGTGATAAATCTACCCTGGCGCCGACTGCGCGCTGGATGATTAATTTGCAAGCAAACAAAAGGGACCTGATGGCCAGCCATCTTAGTTAAATATTGGCCAGTGTTTCCAGCTACTTGTTAGCCCTTTTTCTTGCAAGCAAAGCAACAGGGGAGGTGGGCCGAGAACCAGCCGAAAAGCAAAGGGCGCATGGAAGCGCCAGGCCAGAGAGAGGGAGAAGGGCCAGGAAGCCTGGGAACCTGGGCGGACCAGAAGCGGAGCAGATAACGTGGCGAGATAAGGCTCGCGTATCCCTTGCCTTGTCTGAAGTCCGGGAACGAAACGATGTTAGACGCTATCTGGCTCTTCAAAGAGGCATTGAGATGTCTTCTGTCTCTTGGAGGAATGGTCAGGCCAGGGCTCCCTCTAATATTTTAGCACAAGGAACAAGGGATTGTGATAGCGAAGGCTGCAATAAAATAAATAAACGAAAACGGTACAGTGATACCTTCCCTGTCACTTCTGACCCTGAGCCGATCAAACGTTCTCACGAGCCCTCGCCGCACACATACACACACACACTTGGTTTCATTCAGGAGAACTTGGCTTGAGCTCCACTTGCGTCAGGCTTTTCTCTCCTCTCTTGAGGTGTATGTTGAAGAGGCTGCGGCATGCAGGCCTAGCGTTTAGCTTTGCCTTGTTGGGGACACTTGGTCTGCTTCTCCGTCCAGTTCCGGTAACCCATTTTAAGTCTGCATGCCTGCGCTCTGTGGGATATTTGTGTGTGCTATGCACCGAGTGGGAGCGCCCACGCGCACTGAGTATATATGTATGTGAGGGGCACTTGTGTTTGCACGGGCACCATGTGTAGGATATTTGTGTGTGCGTGTTCTGTGTGTGTACTGAGGAGGGAGTATATATGTTGTATCATTGCTCCATATACATCTGCATTATGTATGTGTATATCTGTATGTGTGTACACACTATGTATCTGTGTGTGCTTGGCTACCCATGTGGAGGTATATTTGCGACAGAGTGGACATGCCTGCACATTTGCATGTGGGCAGATGCACCAGGTATATATGCATGCCTATCTGTTTAGAGGTCTGTGCGCACTGTGTTCCGAGTGTGTGTAATGCAACAATCTGTGTAAGTCATTTTGAGTGTGGTGTCAGTCTTAGGCTACATATGTATGTTTAAGTGGATGTTACATCTTTTGCTTAGAGGTGCATTTGTGGGCATCTTCTGGACATACATTTAGGGCTGGAATACCTATACATGTGTGTGAAACAGTGCTTGTGTGTTTGTGCACTGGAGGGTATGTGCACCTGGGCCTGTGTTTGTGTGTGGAAACATGTATATACCTGTGAGCATGTCGCTGCTGTTTTTTGTTCCACCCCTGCTCCTAGCTCCCAGAGCCCTCCCTCCTGTCTGGCAAGCTTTGAAGGAACCAGTCTCTTGGTGGCTGACCGCTGTTTATCTGAAATAAAATGTAATGGGCTACTTTGGTTTGGCAAAATATTGCCAAAATATTGCTGTAAATATTCTTCTTTGTACGTGTGAGGCCTGGCCAGACACGATTACACGCTTATTCCTACTTAAACTTTCACTACCACCTCCATTCGCAGGCCATTTCCATTCAGCAGAAGGTGTCAGTAAATAAGGAGCTGTGTTGACATAACTGCACCCTTGCTTCTCGTTGAAGGCCTCAGTCCTAATGAAGTCAGTTCCTTAAGGGGTTAGTTAATATTTTCGGGCTAAATAAACTTTTACTGGGAAGAGGACGGGGAATCCCTCCAGCTCTCTGGAATGTCAAGAACCTATTTTAATTGCCAGCACAAGTGAACACTAAAATTAAGCCAAAACTTTCCACCTGCCAGTACACCCCGAAAACCCACATCCAGGCCCTTGCACTACTAGTGGCCTGATTTTCACAAGCGCCCAGCACTCAACAAATCCCTCCCAAATCAGTAGTAGGACTGCAGGTGTTCAGTACCTTTAAAACCCCAACCAATGCTACTGAAGATGCCTGTAAGGACTTAGCCTCGCACCCCTCGCTCTGGGCTTGTTAGCAAGTTTGATTGGCAAAATTGCCTTACCGGCTTAGAATGTCACACGTGCAAGAAAAGCGCTAGCTGGGCCAATCAAGAGACCCTCAGCACAACATCCCTTCCGTTCCTGGAGGTCCCGGAGAGTTTGCTTGAAGTCTATCGCGCACCTAGGTGAAAGGAAGCAGCGGCTAAACACGCACAAAGAAGGCTGCTCCTCCAGTCAGGCTGGGGCTAGAGCATGTCCTTTCGGTGCAGCGTTTAGTCAAAGCCTCCCTCCCCCAGGGGCGGAGGGAATGCGATTTGTGACTGTTCCTATAGAGCCAGCTCTTGGAGCAGACTCCAGCATAATAGAGAGCCCCGAGAGTTTGTGGTACAAACACAGTGCCTCGCTTCTGGTGAGGAGTGGCCTTGGGTCCCGTCAGGAGCTTTTAAATTCCGGGGCCTTCACTAGTGTACTAAAATAATCTACATTGTCTGTGTGATAGCCTCCTTTCTTCCATGCCTTCTCCCTGGTTGCTGACAAGAACTGGGACCCGTTTCACCCTCCAAACCAGCATCCCCTCCCCCCCCCCCTTGCTTGACTTACTCCAGTTGCTTTCCATTTGGCCATATATAAAAGCATAAACAGCGACGGAACTTTCCTGTAACCTACAATTACATGTCCTCTTACAGGGCCTTTGAATGATCGATCAGGGCAATTTAATGCAACGGTCAGATGTGCGTGTTGTGAGTGTGCAGAAAGTCAAAGGTGTAGAGCTAGGAGCTGCAGCATGTTTCGCTTACAGCTCCGCTCTGGCGCCTGTGGGTTTAGGTCTCCCTTCGGCACACATGCAACCCATGTTGATTTTTGTGTTTGTTTTGTTATGCCGCACTTTTTAACAATGGTTGCTGGGCAGAGTCTAGTGCGCGATAAGGGCCATCCTTCTTCCGCCAGCAGTAATTAGATAGAAACTATGAGTAGAGGACAATGTGGATTAGGTTAAAAGAGACAAATAAATAAACACCGTTGTCTTCTCAGGAAGTTGCGCTAATTGTTTCCAATTTTGGAGCAGATCTATCTTTTCAATGCCCTGCTTTAGGAGTATGTGTGTGTGTGAGAGAGTTTTCTTCAATTACTTTAACACACACACTGAAAAGATTCTTGTAAGAGGAATCCTGAAGTATGCAAGATGCAGCAGAATCTCTCCTCTCTCCCCCCATGCGCCCCCACACACACTTTTCTTGTATACCCTGTAAAACAAAGCACTCCAGATTACACAGCAAAGAAGCTGATTTTTTTATCAGCTTTGACCATCAAACGTGTTCTTTTTCAGCCCGGACGCAGCCCTGAAGACTCTTTGCCTTCTCTCCCCAAACCCCCCTCTTCAATAATTTTGTACAGATGAAGGTAAGTGCTCAAGAATTATTGTTTGTTCGGGTGTGTAGAGTTCTGCCTTAGTCTGGAAAAGCGCCCTGCAGAGAGTAGCAATGTAGCAATATTTAGTGACTAGCAGAGTGAAACTGACAAACCAAAGCTTCCAAACAGTCTTATGTATCCCAGGGAGAGAGGCTCTCTCTCTCTCTCTCTCTCTCTGTTGCTTGCAAGAATAAAACCAAGTGGGGGCATTTGATCCTTTGGCAGCTAAACTAATAAGCTTGTTTTTGTTTTTAAGCATTTTCTTCAAGATGCCATGAAGCCATTAGCCCTACTCGATTGTTACCTAGGAGGATTTTTTTCCGCAGGGGGAGAGGAGGGGAGGAAAAGGGAGAGGGTTGAAGAGCAGAGGCGGGGAAGGGACATCTGTAGCAGAAGAGCATGGCAAATCTAATAGGAGCTACTGTCAATAGCTAAATGACAGGCAGAAGAAGAACTGGCTTCTTCAAATCTGCTGAACTAACACTCACCATGTAGCAGGGGACACGTTTTCTCAATTTAAGCCGGGTATCCATTACTATTTTCCTTGCTGGGTTTCAATTAAAGAGACAAAAAACATGCACTAAGGGCAGGAGATAAATGAAAGGGAAGACGAAGCTGAGGGCAAGTCCTTTTCTCCTCGCTGGCTTTGTCACCAAATACAAGTTATTTACTTCCCCCTAACAGAATAAACGGAGGAGGCTGCATGCCAGGAAAGGGGGGAACCGTTTGCAAATCTGTCCTGAGGACTGGAAGGCGGTTGAGGGGGGAAAGGAGGGGAAGTCTACCACAATACAATGCAAGGCCTAGAATATGTCTGGTAAAATGAAGACGGGTTCACTGCCAGATAATTAAATAGTTTCATTAAACGCAGAGAACTTCAATTTCCCCTACTGAAGTATTGCATCTAACTTTCTTTCTTGATTCCACCATATTTATACATTGTTCGCTCCGGTTAAATTAACAGTTGGATTGCTCTGAGAGATACAAATAAGTCATTGAGAAGAAGCAAGAATCTGCCCCACTAGCCAAGAGAGGAACGGTTTTAACAGGCATATTTATTTCCCCTTCCTTGTAATGCTCCTTAATCTATTTGCATAGGAGCAGTTAAAACCCCAGAAGTCCTGAACTTTTTAAAAAAGAATCTCGGTGGTTAGTATCTCTGCATTTTAAAGTTGTAAGTTCTTTACTAATAGAGAACCGAGCGGTTGTTCTTTTTTCAAGTCAGCCTTTTAAACTGTATATGTTTTCAAAGCACGACTGTAATTGAAGATCTAAGATTTACAGTATAGCTACACAAACCAGAAAGCCTTGTGTAGAACAGATAGATTCAGAGCTCCAGAGCTGTCTTTAATTAAGCATATGACTTCCAGAGTCCAAGTATCAAAGGAGTTTCCCCCCAAATCATTAAAAATGTATTTAGATTGCCTGTATAAGATGTACCTAAAACTGCTCATTATTAAAAGCAAAAAAACTTTGATCAATTTCAACTTAACTACTTGAGTTGCTCCCTCCATCACATAAATAAATAAATAAGCAAATAAGTACTTGTCATACTCTTGTTCTATTATGTGTATCAGTGCTCTTATAATATAATATAATATAATATAATATAATATAATATAATATAATATAATATAATATAAAGTGTTCTTCTCTTAATTCTTTATTTAGCTACAATTATACCGATGCATTCATTTGAGCCATAGGGTGAATAGAAAACATATAATTTACAGGACTTTCAGTTACATGCTTCCAAAGACTAAACGTTTATATATATTTTCAAGAGATAAGAGGAAAACATATTGTCAGAATTCTTATTTATAAAATCTTCACTTTAGAAAATTTTAGTGTCAGAATGAATTCTGTTCCCCTTTGAGGCACATGAACAATTTGCATGTTAAAGGCTAAATGCATAGAGAGCCACATGGTATAATGTTCCAGGAAATAACTTTTCTCCATCACGGGACTCCAGGGGAGCAGCATGGGGGAAGATTTAAGATAAAGACGCAGGAGTTACATTTGTATTGTTCACCATCCCATCACTAGGAAGCGTGAAGGTTTGTGATAGCATCAGCTTCCCCCGCTGTCTCCCAGCCCACATACGGATCCAGACGGCAGTGTCAAGTATAGAACATCCTCACAGAAACGGGTAGAGGGCAGGTCTGTGAGAGATCTTGTGTCTCGACATTGTCACGATGACATGCTGCCCGACAGCCAGGTCTGGGAGCGGTACTTGTGTACATACAATTCCCACCACTTTTCCTGCACGCTCTGCCTGTTCCAGCTGCTGGAACCGGACATATTCATCCTGCTTTAGAATCTGACCAGATCCCCTGCTACCAGAGGTGTGTACAATTCATTTTCATAGGCGTAAGTTTTATGTGGGATCACAGAAAATGACGCTGGTAATTGCTGTCTCTTGTTGGAATCTATTAAATCCTTCCTCGATATGGGTACCCCTTTTGTAAATCTTGGTCACAGCTAACCCTGTGTTTGTTATTTAAGAAACAAACAAAAAATCACAAAGGCAACCTCCTACTCTCCCCTCAAAAAACATTCAATGGATAATCAAAGTAAGACGAGTTTAAATGTATGTCCTGGGAATTGGAAAGATCTCCCTTTTTAACCTGTGCTTTGGGGGAGGTGGGCTTTTTAAAACATGTGCTTCTTTGGAACACTTTTTGGAAAGAATTGGCCAAAATGCATACAAGTGTGGAAAAATGCAAGGTAATTAGGAGGGGAGAAAGAGGTATATTGGTTACAGAGGAAGGGAGGGATTCAAAAATCTATATTGTTAAATACCACCTTTAATTCCCCATTTGAAACAGCCCTCTAATTTGGAGAAAGGACATGTTTTACATTTGCTCTTGCACTTGCTCCTTGCATTTCAGCTGATAAACATTATTTAAAAGTAGCCATTTAGCCTAAAAACTCCGCAGCACCCCACCCCACCCCTGTACCTTGAGCAAGTTGCAGGCCATTAGTGTGCCTGGAGTAATTACTGTTCTGCTAGGGTTCAGTGGAATAGGCAGAGTCGGTTCCTGCCACGGAGTTTTTGCAGCAGGGGTGTTGTGAAAATTTATTAAACACAGATGATTCAGGAGATGGGGCATAAGGAAAAGATTTACAATTAAAGTCAGTTGGAGCAGAATATAGTCGTCCTCCCATTGCAGGTGTAAACAGTGCTTTCTTAAAGGAGTCATGCATGTGCTCACTACGTTACACAAATCTTCGCTTCTCCTCTCCCCCCCCCCCGCCCGCCTTCCCCCCAACCCTGTGTTTGTACTGACCTGAATAAGAAAAGTCACAGGTTTAAGATTTCGTGTATTTTTTAAAATTGGGCGAATAAAATACTATGCCGTAGCACACACACACACAAATAGCATTGCCTTCTTTCTTTATTAAATCCAAGGTTTGTATGCTCCTCTATATTCCCTCCCATTCTGAATATATACCTATTTCCTGGTACACTCCTTGTATCTGACTGAATTAGCAGATGGGAATGTTTCTGAGTTCCTATGGCTCCAAGTCTATAGTTCAGCATTACAGACCACCAGCGAGAATGGACCATGCACACTGTATCTAGTCCACACCTAGACATAACACTTGTTGCCAATTTACTTCCCAGAATTGCAGCTTAATTCAATGGTTTGGGATTTCCTGGTCTGTTGAGAATTGTGCATCCTTGTAGCCATTTCCATTCTGTTAACACAGGGGAAAAGGAAACATCATGTCTCTTAGTAACATTCCCAAAGGTATATGGGCAAAACCTGATCCCCAAGTACACTGGAGAGAAAATATACAGGTGGAAACAAGCACTGGACATGAACTTCCAGATAAGGAAAGGTAAAATAGGCTTTGGATAGTACCAAAAAGCAAAGAATAGGCCCAAAAAATTACCTGTTACTTCATTCACACAGGAATGACAACATGGTTATAGAAAGGCAAGACTCGTGGGTAATATATCAGACATGTAGGTCACACCAGATATTAAGGTTACATTTATGAATAATTGAAAAGAGGCCAATACATGATTAATGGGTGTTTTATTTAAATGCCATCAGGAAAAGTGTCAACCCCGAGACAAAAATCCTTTAAATTTCAGGTACAGAATGGGATTATAACGATTTTAAGGAGTGTGGCATTGGATACAAAATTCAAGTGTTTTGTAGTCTTTCTATGCAACAACATATGTATTACGTCTGGTGTATAAAGGGGGTGTATTTGTGTTTTTACCATTCACACACACAGTACAGAGGCTCTGTTCTGAGCTCGGTACATTGAGAAACATTGTGTTTACAGACTGGAAAACGCCGTCCCAAAAATTAGTGGGGAGAGTATAGCACGTACAAACATCGAAACAAGAGTCAAATAGTACAAAGGGACGGAAAATCCAGAGAAGCCACATAAAAGAAAAAGTTAAGTAGGAAGTGGTGTAAAAGTGTTGTCATTTATTCTGCCTTCCCTTGCAGATGTTCTGCATAAAGCCCTATCTTAATGAGGGGGAGTGAATGAACGCTGGCTGAACCTAGAGCAGAGCGCACAGGCAGAATTTCTGTGCAGACACAAAACCCTGTGAGAGGATCTTCTCTGTCTTGCTTCACCACCTCTAGTGACCAGAGCAGTTCTGTTTATTCTCCGGAGTGTTTGCTGGCCCAATTAATCCCTTGGGATTGCACATCTCTGACCGCTTGATGGCGCCCCAGTGGCCCTCACTGTATATGTCTCTCCAAGAAAAAAAAGTATTTTTCTTACCTGAACTAGGAGAAGAGGGGGTAAAACACTAGTAAGGAACTGGCTCCCGGCAGAACTGGGGTGGGGGGATTGCTTGTTTGTTGGTATGCACGCTGTTCGCTCCAAGTGGGCGACCGCTCATCTCCAGGAATTCCTATAGACTGTCTATTTAAGTGACACATAGGTGTTAATGTACTGCAATCATGCGCGCGCGATAATGGATAGGATCTGCCCCTCCATACACACACATGCACACACACACTCCCCTTGCCGCTCCAGGCGGTGTAGGGACGTGCAAAATAGTTATTCAACGTATTTCAGAGTTCGGGGCAAGGAGTTGTATGGGGGAGGAAGGTCAGGAAACCAACGCAGAGCCAGAAACTTAAAGTGTGCAAGAGCTGGACAAGAATGGTTTCTAAGTTTAACATCGGTATGAAATAAGAGCTTGTGTGATAAGAGGCACATTCTAGGCCAACTCGGAGAAATGTGGGGGGGGGGGAGGAGAACGAGGATTATGGATAAAAGAATGTAAAAGGCCGATACATTCCTTTCTTTGAAGGCTGAATTATACAAGGACAGTGTATGGGACCTGATCATTGTTTTAAAAGCGCTGCAATGGAGGACAAGTGAGCTGCCAAACGCACAGAATTATTTCCTCGGTGTGTGTGCGCGCCTGGGTATAACCCTTCCAGCAACCAAAATACAAAATCACAATGACCTTGATCAACAAATACCAGCCCCGAAGTCCCATCATGTGCTTATTTTCCAATCAAGTACCCGATCATGTTCTCCAGTGAGCAGGGTCAGTAAAAAAAACCCCACACAACTAAAGATGAAATCAGGGGGGACAAGAACAGACATTTACGTAGGACAGGTGTTTTTTCAAGTGTATATTTAGTAAAATTATTCTCTCTGTAATGCTAAGAAAAAACGCGGATTAGATCCCGTAGAAAAACTCTAGGGACGTTAATCATACAAGGAAGCGAATGTGTGGTTCTTGGTAGGTACAACCTTGTTAAGAAAAACCGCAACAATCACACTGACTCTATGCATTGTGGTTTGCCTGTTACATTTCAGCTACTTCTCTTCTCTGGCTACACAATGCAGTTGGGGGAGTAGGGGGAGAGGGGAGAAGAGAAATAAACTGGTGTCCATTTGTTTAATGATATTTTAGCCAAAATGACCAGATCTGATTCAGCATGAAAGCCTTAGTTTACAAAAGACATTCAGTGTAATTTTTCCATCTCTCCTGTCTGGGAGAATTGTATTATATTTCCTGTTTGAGGGCTTTAAAATGAATTCTCTGTTTTATTTTTTCCTCCTTCTTTTGCAAGTTTAATTTAAATACCCTTTATTTCTCCCTCCTCCAACTCCTTTTTTTAAAAACCCTTAATTTATATGATCGATGGCTGGGGTCATTTGGTGCATAATTAGGTCAATAAAATCAATCCTTATTCCTCTGATGGGCTGAAAGCTAATAAATTCCTCTTTTATATTCCTTCCCTCCGATTGCTTAAAAACTATTTCCCTCCTGTAGCTAATGCAGAAATAAAGTGATACAGCGCTTAGTAGAGAAGTCCCATAAAATACTCTGTCATTGAGCCTCCATGCACCTTACACTCCGACAAATCGCCACAATCGGAAGAATCAAAGATAATAACGCATCCACTAGTCTGCCAGGTTCAAACTTTTCTCTTTTTCTCCTGATTAAGTTGCTTCGGGTTCCTTCCCTCTGCACACCCCTCCCCCCCAAATTGTTGTAAAATGTGGAACATTTTACAGCAAATGCAGAGCTGCACAAATGGGTTGGCTTGTTCTCTGTCCAGATAACTTCATCTGGCGTGTATCCCTTCTGAGCCCATCTTAAACTGCCTGCAAACCATGTCTTGTAGCAAGCTCCAAAGGGATGCGGGGAGGAGGAGCTGGAGAAATCCTATTAACATTTGGAAAACGAAGTGCTACACGCATAAATCCCAACCCACAACTATTTGCACGGAGCAACAGAAGGGGGAACGCCTAATAAGATCAGTATAGAGGGGGCTACACATCTTAACAAAGGTTCACTACTTTGCAGTGGGCTAAAGACCTTTGACATACATTGCTGATTAATTGGGCACTGTAAAAAAGGAGGGAGGTGGGATGCCAGTTAATTAGTCTAGAAATGAATAAAACTAAACATTATAGGAATTGTCTCCGGGTCCCGGGTTGTTAGTGGGGATTTGGGGATCAGCTTTTGTGCAGGACAAATTGGATGTGAGTAGCGTGCGGCTGCCTTACACTATAGTTTTGTGAACTGGCGACAGCTCTGGTCCATGGGAAAACTTAAAGCGGACCTTGCGCTGTCACAGAGCCTCATTATCTCATGTCTGATCCCATCTTTCCGGGACAGTGCTTAATCAGCAGTGGCACACACAACCGCACAGGGCCAGGCTGCTAACAACGTGGAAGCCCTGCAAGCCACAACACCTTTTTTCCCCTCCCTCCGCCACCTCACCTTTAAACTCTCCCGCCTCGTCCATCGAAGTGTGGCTAAGTCCCGCCATGTGAGAAATCAATGTCACGCAGGGAAAGACTAACATGGTTTCGCCCTAAGGAGTCTTCTCACCAAAGGAGGTTCTGCAGGACACACATTTTCAAAATACTGGACCAAGGGTTTGATCGCTGGCCATTTCTAAATGAAGATCAGATTTTTGTTGTTCCCTATCACTGTCTGCTTCAGGAGTTATTTTGAGAACATTCTACAGCCTGTGGTTATGGAGATCAGGCTAGATGCACAGTGCTCCCTTCTAGCCTTGGGATTTATTCATTGAAAACCTGCAGAAGTAGATAGGAGGCTTGTCTGTGACTACTGTGGATTTGGGGTCAGAGCCAGACCCCAGATATGAAGTGCATCTTTCCTCAAACAAGTAGGACCTTTCCTTCGGTACAAAGGAGGCAGTCAATACTAATAGCCGTCAACCCCTCGCACAGATGCTGGAAGTATGAGTGGTGGACTGCTGCCTTGAAGTGGTTTCCACACAGGGTTTACAGTTTGTCTCAATGACTTTCAGCACCCGCACTATAAAAATTGTTCCAGACCTTTAAGGTCTCCTCAACTAGTCAAATCAACGTGCAAAGTGGGTTTGTTGTTGGTATTTTTAACCGGATCCTCTTATAGTTGTTTGCAAAATAGGAGGTTACCTTTTTCAAAACAGGCTTTCCTCATATACCTTTTCACTCCCAGAAAAGGAGCGCTGGCTTATATTTGTCATGATAAAAGGGGCACCCCGAAACTCCACTCGGGCCACAAAAAGGAATATGCCCCCTTTCAAGAATCCAACAAGTGTTTAGTATCGTTGTGTTAGCTTCATGACCAAAGAGAACAAACAAACCGTTCTCATTTGAACTTCTCTGGGCCAAACTGTGCACGCCTTTTTTTCCTGCCCGATGCTTATTGAACCAATCTGAGTTTTCCCTGCAGGGTTAAGACAAGCAGGATTTAACTTTCTGCAGAGAACCGAAGGGTATGAGTTCCCAGGCAGAATTTTCCTATACCGTCAGATTTGGTTTCTAAGACTAAGAGTTGTTTATGATTCTGCTGTGGGGATCTCCGAGCTGACAATGAGGAAAGAAAGGACTCGATCGTCTAAACTGATAAGTAGTTAGGAAAATTAGGATTAGGAAAAAGATAAGTAACCAAGTAAAAAAATTAAAAGCTCCCAACCTCACCTCCCGTTTCCTGCCTGTAATTAAAGCAAAATTACCTTTTTGGTTTAACCACCCACGAAAACAATTTGGAATCAGGTACTTCAATGAGGATCTCATTTAGAAGGAAATTGCACTAACTGTACCTTTGTCAATCTATAAATATTATGTGTCTGTCTCTGACGGTCCCTGTCCGAAGCGCTTGAGAAATTACCTTTTTAGATTTTCACAGCCTGGGCAGGTAAAGCACAATTGCGGCGGGAGTGTGTGTGTGTGTGTGGTGTGGGAGACCTTATTCTAAGAGGAATCCAATGAAAGAATTCAGGACTGAATTACCAGGAGTTTCTCCTCCCCGACCCATTTTTCATGGAAGTGATTATTACCAAGGTCGCAATTAGACACTTGAGCTGAGACCATCTGAAAAGAGCCAATCCATTTCGGCTGCGTTGGGCACGGTAGCTGGGAGGTGTAGTAGGGCTATAGGTTCATGTAGATGTGCGGGGTCCCGTCTGTGCAAGCTGGACCATCGCTCATTGAACACAGTTGGGGGTGAATGTGATGAAACAGGGTCTCCTAAAAAGTTAGTGGAAAGTTTTCGGGGGGTTACGTGCGCTCTGATGTCTGTTGGAAAGTACAAGAGAGATCCAACTGTTTAGCTATTGGATATTATGCCAGGTGAGAGGAGCTACCTACCCAATGGCACTGTGTCACAGGAGTGTCATTGTATGAGAGGGGCCCCAGTTATCCAAGTACACTTGGGCTATTCCTGTGTGGTCGGAGATTCAGCCCGTCACATATTGCCAGGGATTAGAACATTTCTGCAGTGCTGGAGACCCCAGCAAAGAGGCGACGGGGAATCTTCCCAATTCTGCACAGCCATTAGCAGCGGTGTTTGTGAATCCCCGGGTCTTGCCCCCTGCTGAAGCGGTGTAAGGAGTGAACGCCGCAAAGCGAACGCCTCCCCCCTCCCATTTGCAGACCTAACTAACGTCTCCTTTGACCCGCTCTCTGCGCTTGTTTGAGCAGTGACATCTCCTTGTGCCCCAGGGCTAACCACCGCCTCTCGGGGCGCCGCAGCGGCTCTGACTCCCAGCCAGTTCGCCAGGTTGCTGCGCGCAGCCTTGTGCGGCGCGCAGGAGGGATGGGCTGGCCACGCAGGGCTCTCTCCCGATCTCCACGTACCGCGAGTCGCTTCTCTCAGTCCCACCCGCGCCCGCTGGGGTCGCGCACCTGAAATGCTGCTGTTTTGGCTCCCCGCGGCCCGAGCGCTGGAGTCCAGCAGCGCCGAAGGCGTAGAAGCGCTCAAGCCCTGTGCTGCCCACCCAGCCGCCCGCCGGTGCGCGCATTTTCCCACCAGGCGCGATGATCAATGTCCCCCATTCCTCCGCCTGCTATTTCGCAACGCCCGCACAAATTCCCCGCTCGCAGGCCGGTTTCACCCCCAGGGTCTGCTGCAACTTTTCGCCCAAGCCCTCCCTTCCACCTTCTGTCAAAGGGGCAAGGTCAAGCCTAGCGCTCTAAGGACACTTTTGGAAATGGGAGCAAGTCTCGCAGCGCTTCTCCTGTTCCCTTCGCACTCCCTTCTGCCCCGGGATAAGGGGGAGGCTTGTAAGCCCTGATGTTCGGCCGCGAACATTTGGCCCTTGGAGAAACAGACTCTGACTTGAGAAGAAATTGGTGCGCAGAGCTGTTTACCTTCGGCACACTGCTTCTTTGGGAAGATCCACATTCCTGACAGCGGGAAGCATGGTGAGACAGAGCGTTCCCGGTCCAAATGGGGCACGGCAATTGCAAAATCACCCTGAAACCCGCATACTAGAGATAGAGCTAATATACATCCAGAGGCGAGCCATTTTAAACTGTAACTGCATCCCCGTCACCCAAAGGAAATCAATAATCCTATTTGTTTGTTTGTTTAAAAAAACCCTATTAATAAGCGATGCTTCTCCGCCTCCATCCCCCCAACCCCCTGTATTTCTGGTTAGGCATAGAAGATCCCTCACACTCTTTTCAGATTACAAACAGAACATGTGGTATCTGGTGAAATACTCTCTCTCAGGGGGCCCAAAAAGTCGAGACAGAAAGAAAAGAACACAGAGAACAAGCGAACAAGAATACAAGCAGAAAACAGACTCAAGCAAAGTGTGAGTAGGGAAATTCCCAGTGTCCATTTCAGTAGCTCAAAGTAAGGGGGATAAAAATCAGCTAGCAGGTCTGTAGTGAGCTGCAAAGTTGTTTCTGGGGAAGTATTCCTGATGTATTACTTAACATGACTATATAGTTATCTATCTCAGCATTAATGCGTCCATTAAATCACTATTGAGCCTCGTCAATCTATTCCCAGAGTATTTGGTCACCTGGGAATATGGTTTCTAAACAGAATCAAACATCTGATGCTGACACGTTCTGAGATCAGTTATAATTAATTAGCGCTTGCTACATCCACAGAATGGCGACTTTGGAGAAGATCTGGTCAGTGAGAAGTTCAGCTTGTAGGTAGGATCCATAATATTGAGTTGAAAAAATAAGTCAAAAGGCGGCCTAGGGGAATGAAAACCCGTTGGTTTTCAGAACTGGTCAAGATTAAAGCAATTTTTGACGAGAAACCTCTCCCCACGTGTCTTAATGAAAACCAGGACAACTTTTGGATTGAGCAAGGGACAACAATTTCTTGGGACAGCAGCTAAAAATAGTTTACCAGGCTTCTGAAGGACTCTACTGAGGGATAAAGATCCAGTCTGGGGGGCGGGGGCGGAAGGGGGAGTAGTAGCAGGTCACGTGGAAAGTGACAGAACCAAGAGTCTCTCATGCAGATGGTCACAGCTGGTCGAACGCTGCACTTCTTGAAGTTTCAGAGATAACTTTTCTGAAGTGATTTTCCAACACCTGTAAGAGGAAAAAATGCAATTTTTCTCAGTAAAAAAATCGATTTAACAACAAAGAGAGAAGTTGTATCACCCTCACCACTTTAAAGAAATGCATTTTAACATATTTCACATTTCTCAAAACGCATTTTTTCCCACAGAAAACTTCCTGGTAGTTGTCCCTCTTTCCCTACAATTTGTCAGAATTGTTTCATGAGAGAAAAAAAATCACTTAAAATCACTTAAAATTTTTCTACAGGCTCCACTGCTGGGCAGCCTGTCCGCCTCCGGAGTGATGAGTCTATTAGCAATATAGCAGGCAAGTATCCCGTTCCCTCACTATCTTTCTGCCTCCTGCTGAAACACCGTCTCCAGCAAACAAGTGGATTTGCGTGCCAGCTGGAATTGCCTTTATTTGCTTTGCTTTAACAAACAGCTAAAGGGGGTTTACTTTAAGGCACGCTATAAAAAACAGTGCGGGGAGTGGGGGATATGTTAACCGGCGGGGTGGGGGTCGTTTGAAAGGCAAAGCGATTGTTGGGTTTATTTGCTTGCTCTCTGTAATAAATGAGAGTTCTTCAGGTGCGGAGGCGCTTGGCGGGTGGAATGTCACGACAGATTTACACCTGTCCTTACAGCTTAAATTGACAGCCCTTATAGCCTACAGAAATGACCACTGGTGCCAGGCAGTCTGGGGAAAGCCAGCAGGTTAACTTGTCTATTTTTTTTAAAAGCACAACACAAAATGGGAAGAGATTACTAAAGCTGATACACACAGAGTAACCCCAGCTTTTCCCTTGCCCTGTTCCCTTCCTAACATTAGGGAGACAATGCACAACTGCCCACACCAAACACCTTGGCTGTGCTTTCTTGCTACTGAAGGTCTCTGACAGCACACTTGCTACACATACAGTCTTCTACACCTGTGTGGAGACAGTCAGAAAAACTGTCTGGATTGCTGGCCCTTCCCATCCTACAGCTCCCCGCACCCAAGAGAGAGAACCCCTTCTGTTTCCCCACCCTTTTAATATTGCACCTTGCTGACAGAAGCTATCCAGATGCCTCAGGAATCCAGACTGACTAAAGCTTGATCTTCAGCAGTGGCGAAAAGAGGAAGACCACATTCTCTTCTTCCAAGAACCTGTTGCCAGCTGCTGGCGCCTGCTGAAAACTGTCCTCAGGCTGGTCCTGAGTGTAGAGAATATGGAGCCAAGGGCCACTCAGCCAATGCATGCAACACATGCCAGCCCTCTCTCCCCATTCAGATGAAGAAGACCGATGAGGATCAGCAGATGCATTAAAGCCTAGCGGGAAAGCAAGTTTCAACAGCTGACACTTTCATACCGAAAAAGTCTTGGGAGGGAGGAAAACAGTCCCACAGTAATAAAGTCTCAGAGGGGCAGTCGTGTTATTCTGTAACTTTAAAAAATGAGTGATTCTGTAGCACCTTAGAGACTAACACACAGGTACAGAGAGAGAAAGAGAATATCATGAGCTTTCCTGGGCATATCTGAAGAAATGGGAAGTAGTGTTATTTTGACATAACAAAGTGAGCATCTATACAGCAAGCCCGTTATTTCAAAATAATTGCAAAATAATGGGATTCTTATTCCAAGATCTGTAACCCCGATTCCTGTAGAATAACACCTATTTCAAAGTAGGGCGTGTGTAGACAGGGCAGCTGTGGTTATTACAAAATAAGGGGCCTCCAGGGTTTCCCACAGGTGCCCTGGTGGCCACTCTGTCCATACTCATCAGAACTCTGTGATACCCCTCCCCCTGCAGTCCTTAAAGCTTCAGCCAAAGGGAAAGGGCTTGCAGCTCACAGAGGGGCCCTGCTCGCACTGTGCCACACAGCAGCACCCTGCTCTGCCCTCACTTCTACCATGGCAGCCGCATCTGAACCCCCTCCCCCCATGGTTGCCAGCCCAGCTGCAGCCAGCTCCCAAGCCCCTGCCCAGGGGCAAAAGAGGAGGGCACCATCCTGGTCTGGTGCGGAGATCCTGGATCTCATTGAGTTCTGGGGAGAGGAGGCAAACCTCCAGGATCTCCACACCAGGCACAGGAATGTGGATATTTATAGCTGGATGGCCAACAGCCTGGGCCAGAAGAGCCACAGCCACACCCAGGAGCATGTGGGGGCGAAGGTAAAGGAGCTCAGGCAGGCCTATACCAAGGCCAGGGAGTGCAGCTCCTGTTCAGGGGAATCACCCCACTCCTGCCCTTATTCTGAGCACCTCCCTCACATCCTGGGAGGGGGGTCAGTCCCTTCGCTCCACTAGTTGTGGCCTCAGGACAGGAGATGCCAGTCATCAGCCTCCAGGAGGGCATGGCTGTGGATGAGGAGGAGGAAGATGAGGCACAGGAGGAGGAAAGCAAAGAAGCCAGCACCAACACCATGCCCACTAGCCAGGAGGTCACCTATCCCTGGATGTGGTACCCCTTCCCAGGATGTTGCCCAGGGATGGGACAAAGCTGGGGAAGGATCACCAGGTGAGTTCCATTACTATCCCTAGACACATGGAGTGA
Source organism: Pelochelys cantorii (assembly GCA_032595735.1). NCBI lineage: Eukaryota > Metazoa > Chordata > Testudines > Trionychidae > Pelochelys > Pelochelys cantorii. The sequence continues at coordinate 10,060,355 of CM064342.1, read as the reverse complement.
GGGGGAGGGAAGCAGCAGGCAGTGAGGGGCTGAATGCTCCTTGTTTGGTCTTCTGGGCCTGGGGATTGCACAGCAGACTGCCACACAGGAACCTTGTGCTCCTGCTGACAGGGTTCCTGCACAGGCCTGCCTTACTCCCGACCCCATGGTGGGACGCCTTCCTAGCACGAGCCACTACTAAGCAGGCTGGGATCATGGACACACACACAGTAGTGCTGCACCTGGGCACGCACAGACTCTGGGAGTAGCATCTGCTCCCTGGCACAGTGGTGAGGCAGAGGATACTGAGCCCCTGCCAGGGTAGCCTGCCAGGAAGGGGAGAAAGTGAAGGGGGACCCTAGTAATGCCCTTCCTGGCAAGCAGCATCTGCCGCTCACACACATTTCCCCCAAAACCCTCCCTGTGCATCCTCCAGTGGGCAGGGATACAAGTCCTCTCTCTGAGGGACACCACCACTGCCAGACCCAGTGTGTGCATGGCACAGAGGGAAGCCAAGTTGCCTCATTGTCCCCTCCCACCTGCTGGCTCCTGGCCTGGCTGGCACCTTCCCATGCCTGCTTGTCCCCAGACATGGGGATGATGAGGTTTCCCTGGGATGTCCATGTCCCTGCAGGAAAATGCTTGCAGTCTAGACCACAGATAGTCTTGCTCAAAGCACATCACCTTTGTCTGACCCAAGACATTTTGGTGTCACCTCAGAGATGAGGATTAGGCTTCATGCACCCTGTCTCCTGTGATAACTGGCCTTGTCACTTTTCTTCACAGCTGAACCAGCTGTGAGTAAGGCGCAAGCCACATCTCTCATGCCATCCTCTTGACCCTGTGAGATTTGCACGCACTGGCAACCCCATGAACACCTGCAGCAGGAGCACATTGCCTGTCTGTGTGCCCTGCAGCTGTCTCTTTAGTGGCAGGACCTCAGGATAGATGCAGACCTGGAGCTGTGCCACCCCACCTGGCACAGCTATTGCAGCAGATCTAGAGCATGTGGGCGGCTTTCACCACTGCTGTTGATGGCATGGTGGTTGCCATACAGCAGTCTGGCAGGCCCCCCCCCCCCACCTCCAGGTGCCACTGCTGCCCCAACTCCTGCCCCAGCTCCAGCTCTCATCCTCATCCTTGTCCCTTGCCCCGCTGGTTTCTCCTCCTAGCCCACCCTGTGGCCACCAAGGGTCCTGCACATGAGGCGGTGGGAATGCCCAAGGCAGACTCCAGTCCCAGCCCCATCCCATAGCCTCTCCTCCCCCTCTTCCCCTTCCACCTTCCTCCTTCCCCCTCCCATATTCTTTCCCCAGTTCTTCTCCAGTTACATTTACCCCAATTTTTTTTAAAAAATGGAGTTTATTGTTCCAAAACAAAAGGTCTTGTTTATTTTATCAATAGGGAAGAGGGCGGGGGAGAAAGGTGGCAAGGGAGGGCAGGGGAAGGGAGGGGTGTGGGAGGACAGGCACAGAGGGGCACTGCATAGGCTCCTTGTGGGGAGGCCCAGGGGAGTGTCACTTTGTCTGAAACTCTCCCTTATTGCCTCCCTGATGCACACAGCCTCCTGATATGCCTGCGGGATGGCAGTCATGGGTGGCTGTTCAAAGACCTTGGCCAGCCTCCTGGCCTCTGGCCCTGACCCTGGCAGGAACATCTCCCTCTTGTTCTTGCACAGGTTGTGCAGGACGCAGCAGGATGCCACCACCTGGGGGATGTTCTGCTCACTGAGGTCCAGGCAGGTGAAGAGACAAGAGAAGCTCCCTTTAAGACATCCAAAGTTGCCCTCCACAACCATGAGGGTGCTGCTGAGCTTGGAATTAAAATGTTCCTTGGTGGGCTCCAGGTGTCCAGTGTAGGGCTTCATCAGCCAGGGGAGGGTAGGATGTATCCCCTATGATGCACATGGGTATTTCCATGTCCCCAACCCCGAGGGTGCGGTCAGGAAAAAAGTGCTGGCATTTATCTTCTGGAACAGGCTGAAGATGTGGGCGTCATGCTCCTTCCCCAACCATACAACGATGATGTCCCTGAAGTGGCCTCGTTGGTCCATGAGGGCCTGCAGCACCATAGAAAAGTACCCCTTGTGGTTGATATCATCTGTTTCCCAGTAATCGGGCCCAGATGGGGATGTGGGTGCCATCAATGCCCCCCCTGCAGTTGGGGAAGTCCATGGCACCAAAATTGGCCACGATGGGGTCCATGTCACCCAGGATGATGATTCTGCACACCAGGACAGTGTTGATAACAATGGTCTTCATTACCCGTAGAAGAAGACAAAGACTCACAGAGTTGCCAGAGCCCTCAGGAGTTCCCCAAGTCCAACCCCCTTGCCATACTCTGGACCAACACCAATTTACCCCATCCCCTGGCAGGGCTTTGTGTAGGCAGGGCTGAAAAACCTCCAGGGAGGGAGCTTCCACCACCCTTCCCCTTTCCTAGGAAGCCCCGTTCCAGCAGCTCCCCACCTTCCTGGGACAAGAGCATGAGAGAGTCAAATCTGCATGAGCACGGTCCCGACGGTCTATCTCCTCATACCAAACTGGTTCCTGATGGAGTGGTAGCTGTCTGACATGGCAAGTTTCCAGAGGGAGGTGGCAACCTGCTTCTGGAGGGGGATGGCGGGTCACATGTGGGTGTCCCATGGCCAGATGGCAGGGGCGAGCCACTCTCACAGCTCTAGGAAGGTGGCCTTCTGCATGTGGAAGTTCTGGAACCACTGCTGGTCCTCCCACCTCTCCATGATGATCCGGTCCCACCAGCTGGAACTGGTGTCCAGTTGCCAGAAGAGGTGGTGCACGGTGTGCAGCAGAGGGCGGGAGGGGCTGTGCTGCATGAGCAGCATGTGGAGAGAGGAGAGGAGGTGTCCTCCAGGGAATGGTGGGTCCTGTCCCTGCAGAGCCACGAGGGCAGCCTGCAGTAAATGCACCAGGAGGTGTGAGGTCCAGGAACTGGCAACTGCTTTCCAACAGGTCAGGCTCCATGGCTGGGAGTGTCCACAAGGGCAACCAGAGCATGCAGTGGGAAGAATTTGCTGTCCCTCAAGGAGGTAGGCAAAGGTGAAGAGCCTGAGACAGGGCTGTACAGAGCGGCCTCTTTAAGCACGAGCCTCAGCTGGCCTCAGGCAGCACTTCCGCGAAGTGATTGCTGTCCTGATGCCCTGCTCGCAGTCCTTCCAGGGGGCCTTCCATGCGATTCAGCCTCTAATCAGTGTGGACACGCTATTCCAAAATAGCTCTGCGCTATTCCAATGGGCATTTGTAGTGTGGACGCGCTATTTCGAAATAAGGTATTTTGGAATTTTTATTCTGAAATAGCTTATTTCGAAATAAGTATGCAGTGTAGACGTAGCCTAAGGTGCTACAGCACCACTTGTTTAAGTTCCACAGTAAGGGTATGTCTAGACTACATGCCTCTGGCGACAGAGACACATAGATTAGGCTACCCGGCATAGGCACGAGGCTTACAGGATCGGTTGGCAAAGGCTTCCCCAGCTGACTGATCCGTGTTTAGACTACCATGCTGTGCCGGATCAGCTGATCGTCAGCACAGCATGGCGGCCATGTTTATTTTAATGAAACGGGGATTATTTGAATCCCCGCTTCTTTGCCTATGCCGGGTAGCCTAATCTACATGCCTCTGTCGCCAGAGGCATGTAGTCTAGACGTACCCTAAGTGATTCAAGGTCATTCAGACACCTTTTAGTAATGGATTGGCACCAAAGTGTCCAAAATTGGCATCTAAAGATAGAATCTAGATAAGACTCTGGTTTTCAGAGGTTCTGAGCACCTAGAAGCTCCCAATCATTTCAGTGGGGGTGTCAGCTATTTTGAACCTCTGACAATCAGGACAATGATTTAGATGTCTAAATACAGAATTACACCCAATTAAGGATCTAAGCCTTAGAATCCAAAAATCAGAGCCTCATGCAGATAACACAGTACAGGAGCTTGCATGGTGGCACCCACATTTGAATACATTGGTCTGAGGACTAGGGCAGAGTGGGTAAAAAGGTTATTCCTGTAGCCCCTTAAACGTAAATATCAAAGTGGTTTAGATTTATACAGCAGCTGCAGGGGGTAGCTGAGTTAGTCTGTACAGGATAAACTTAAAAAACAACAAATGGTCTGGTAGCACTTTATAGACTAACAAAACATGTAGATGGTATCATGAGCTTTCATGGGCACAGCCCACTTCTTCAGATGACCGGAGTTATGAGTTTAGGATATGCTGACCCAAAATAAATAGGGGAGAAACGAGAGGAGGGAAGGGAACAAAAGGAGGGGGAGTGGGAAACAAGGAGCAGAGCGTATGGAAATATCAAAGGGAAAAACAAGTAGGCAGAACTGGCAATCTATAAACACCTGAAGATTGGATAGTTGAAAAGAAACAGATCAAAGGATAGTAATAGATAGGAAGGGTGCTAATGCTAGAATCTACACAGACAAAAAGCTGTTTTTGTTGTTTTTTAGATTTATACAATTATTGAATATGAATTAAGGGTTAGGCCCTTCTTCCAGGATGGTATTCACCTGTACAGAGTGTGAGCAAAATCTTATCTGGAGATGTAAGCAAGATAAACACCTTGGGACTTGGGAATGGTATAGACCTTTTGCTGGCCATCTGTACAGAAGTGAATTTCACTTCTCAGTTTATTGGGGATGTTTAAGTGATAGGTTGGAAGATGTTGCAGGAGGTTGCTAGTTGCATTAGGAATATATTTGTCTTCCTCCCAGAAGAAAGAAGGGATTTCATCTGCATTAAGTGCAAGCTGGTCACCATTTTGAAGGAAAAAAATTGAGGACTGGAGGCCCAAGTGTCGACCCTATGCTCAATCAGAGAGGATGAAGACTTCCTTGATAGAAGGCAGCATTTAATCCTGCAAGCAAGGCAGGTGGAAGAGCTAGAGAGGGCAGTATAGCACGAGGATCAGAACTGGCAGCATGTAACTTCTAGAAGGAAAAAAAAAGCCAGCATAGGAATCCCCCATTTCTGCAGAGGTAAGTAATCGCTTTCAGGCTCTCTCCACAGGCTCTGCAATGGTAAATGCTCTGGAGGGGACCTCACAAGGAAGAAATAGGAAGGGAATCACTTCAAGTGGAAGACATGGGATGCATAGTCCTAGGGAGGGGGTTCCACGACCACCACCCCCAAAAGAAGAAGGCGGGTAGTGGTGGCCGGGGACTCCCTCCTAAGAGGGACTGAGCCATCCATCTACCATCCAGACCTGGAATCTCGAGAAGTGTGCTGCTTACCAAGAGCTCGAATTCAGGATGTGACTGAGAGGCTTACCAAACTGATCAAACCTTTGGATCGCTACCCCTTCCTTGAACAGGTTACTGTGGATTACGTAGAGTTGGGAAGAAGGATCAAAGAATTCAGAGCGCAAGTGGTGTTCTCGTCCAACCTCCCTGTTGAAGGGAAAGGATTGGGTAGGAATCGTCGAATTGAGGAAGTAAATGCGTGGTTGTGCAGGTGGTGTCGCAGAGAGGGCTTTTGTTTCTTCAACCATGGGACTCTGTTCTGGGCACAAGGATTGTTAGGAAGAGATGGGATCCACCTAACAAAGAGAGGAAGGAGCATCTTCGTGGCAGGCTTGCAAACCTAGTGAGGAGGCTTTAAACTAGGTTCGTTGGGGGACGGTGACCAAAACCTTGAGTGGAGTGGGGAAATTGGATACCGGGAAGAAATGCAAAGAGGAAAGAGCAACAAAGGAGGACCCCTGATTCGAATGCAGAGGGTAGGGCGATCAACTGGTTATCTAAGGTGTTTGTACACCAATATGAGAAGCCTGGGTAACAAACAGGAAGAATTGGAGGCCCTGGCCCAGTCCAAGAACTACGATTTGATTGGGATAACGGAAACTTGGTGGGATGACTCGCATGACTGGAGTGCTGTCATGGAAGGGTATAAACTGTTCAGGAAGAAAAGGCAGGGAAGAAAAGGAGGAGTTGCACTGTATGTAAGAGAGCACTATGATTGCTCAGAACTTCAGTATATAGAGGGTGAAAAGCCTGTTGAGAATCTATGGGTTAAGTTTAGAGGTGTAAGCAACAGCAGTGATGTTGTGGTTGGTGTCTGCTACAGGCCACCGAATCAGGTGGACTTCGGACAACTGAGAGAAGTTTCTAGATCGCAGGCCCCGGTGCTCATGCGGGACTTTAATCACCCTGATATCTGTTGGGAGACCAATACGGCAGTACACAGACAATCCAGGAAGTTTTTGGAGAATATTGGGGATAACTTCTTGGTACAAATGCTGCAGGATCCAACCAAGGGCTGTGAGCAGCTTGACCTGCTGCTCACAAATCGGGAGGAACTAATAGGGGAAGTAGAGTTGGGTGACAACCTGGGAAGCAGTGATCATGAGATGGTAGATTTCAGGATCCTGACCAAAGGAAGAAAACAGAGTAGTAAAATACACACCTTGAACTCCAGAAAAGCAGACTTTGATTCCCTCAGAGGCTGATGGGCAGAATCCCCTGTGACGCTAACATGAAGGGGAAAGGAGCCCAGGAGAGCTGGCAGTATTTTAAAGAAGCCTTATTGAAGGCACAGAAAGAAACCATTCCAATGCGTAGCAAGAGAAGCAAATATGGTAGGAGACCAGATTGGCTCACTGGGGAAATCCTTGGTGAATTTAAGCACAAAAAAGGAGCTTACAAAAAGTGGAAACTTGGACAGATGACTAGGAAGGGGTACAAATGTATAGCTCGAAAATGCAGGGGAGTTATCAGGAAGGCGAAAATGCAATTGGAATTGCAACTCACAAGGGATGTGAAGGATAACAAGAAAGGTTTCTGCAGGCATGTTAGCAAGAAGAAGGTGATCAGAGAGGGTGTGGGGCTCCTATTGGATGAGGGGAGTAACCCAGTGACAGATGATGTGAGGAAAGCTGAAGTACTTAATGCTTTCCTTGCCTCTGTCTTCACGGACAAGATCAGCTCCCAGACTAATGCGCTAAGTGACACAATATGGGACGAAGGTGGACAGCCCTTGGTGGGGAAAGAACAGGTTAGGAACTATTTAGAAAAGGTAAACATACATAAATCCATGGGTCCGGACTTAATACATCCGAAGGTACTGAGGCAGTTGGCAAATGTCATTGAGGAGACTTTGGCCATTCGCTTTGAAAAGTTGTGGAGATCAGGAGAGATCCTGGATGATTGGAAAAAGGCAAATGTAGTGCCCATCTTTAAGAAAGGGAAGAAGACTGACCCAGGGAATTATAGGCCCTTTCAGTCTTACCTCAGTCCTTGGAAAAATCATGGAGGGGATCCTCAAGGAATCCATTTTGAAGCACTTGGAAGAGGGGCAGGTGATCAAGAATAGTCAGCATGGATTCATGAAGGGCAAGTCGTGCCTGACCAATCTGATTATCTTCTATGATGAGGTAACTGGCTCTGTGGATATGGGGAAGTCAGTGGATGTGATCTACCATGACTTTAGCAAGGCTTTTGATACGGTCTCCCACAATATTCTTGCCAGCAAGTTAAGGGAATGTGGATTGGATAAATGGAAAGTAAGATGGATAGAAAGCCTGCTGGAAGGTTGGGCCCAGCGGGTAGTGATCAACGGCTTGATGTCAGGATGGTGGTCGGTTTCTAGCGGAGCGCCCCAAGGTTCAGTTCTTGGACCGGTTTTGTTCAAAACATCTTTAATAATGACCTCAGTGAGGGGATGGATTGCACCCTCAGTAAGTTTGCGGATGACGCTAAGCTAGGGGGAGAGCAGGGATAGAGTCCAGAGTGACTTAGACAGATTGGAGGATTGAGCCACAAGAAATCTGGTGTTCAACAAGGACAAGTGTAGAGTCCTGCACTTGGGTCAGAAGAATCCCAAGCATTGTTACAGGCTGGGGACCAACTAGCTAAGTAGCAGTTCTGTAGAAAAAGACCTGGGGATTACAGTGGATGAGAAGCTGGACGTGAGTCAACAGTGTGCCCTTGTAGCCAAGAAGGCTAATGGCATATTAGGTTGCATTAAGGGGGGCATTGCCAGTCAATCCAGAGATGTGATTATTCCTCTTTACTCAGCTCTGGTGAGGCCACATCTGGAGTATTGTGTCCAGTTCTGGGCCCCCAATTACAGGAAGGATGTGGATGCATTGGAGTGGGTCCAGCGGAGGGCAACCAGAATGATTAGGGGGCTGGAGCATATGACCTACGAGGAGAGGCTGAGGGATTTGGGTCTATTTAGTCTGCAGAAGAGAAGAGTGAGGGGGGATTTGATAGCAGCCTTCAACTTCCTGAAGGGAGGTTCCAAAGAGGCTGGAGAAAGGCTGCTCACAGTAGTGATGGTTGGCAGAATAAGGAACAATGGTCTCAAGTTGCGGTGGAAGAGGTCCAGGTTGGATATTAAGAAAAATTATTTCCCTAGGAGGGTGGTGAAGCACTGGAATGGGTTACCTAGGGAAGTAGTGGAGTCTCCATCCCTAAAGGTGTTTAAGTCTCGGCTTGACAAAGCCCTGGCTGGGTTGATTTAATTGGGATTGGTCCTGCCTTGGGCAGGGGGGCTGGACTTGATGGCCTTCTAAGGTCTCTTCCAGATCCATGATTCTATGATTCTATACTGTAGCTGGTCTGTGGTTTTTATTTTCCAATCCATATGCACACTCAGAGTTCATATTTTGTTAGATTTGTTTGGTACAAATTTTGCAATATGCTCAGGGCCTGGGGTAAGCACAGTGAAGCTCTCTGAATAAATAAATACATGCTTTCAATGTAGAAGATAAACATCTCTTTTATAAGAAGCAAAATGCAAGTTTTAGATCAGCAGCTGGGATTGAATCTGCATACTATAAATACTCTATTAATTAAACATTAATATTAATTAATTAATTAATAAAACTATTTTAGGACATAGGTCTGGGGAAAGATAGTGTTCTAAAATACTATGTTAAAACGTCTTTTCCAGGCAACATGCATTGCCCAATGATCATTAATGAGATGGAAAAGTACTCATATCACACAATTAAAGATTAGACTAGTCCAGGGGGAAGGTGCAGTTGGTGCTAAATGGGGCAGCCTGCATGTTAAGCAGAGTTTCATGCACAGGGCACCTCGTACCAATGCCCAGGGATCTGCACTGCATACCAATTTCCAGGCTACATTAAAGGTCTTGATTTTGACTTTTGAAGACCTACATGGCTTGGGTCCTGGCTATGTGAGGTCAGTTCTCTTCTTTGGCTCGGTGATCACCTGCGGGAATAAACTGCTCCTTTCTGGAATAAAAAGGAAGATGCTGACAGCAACCCTTGCTCAGTGAGAGGCCCTTAGCTAGACAACTCGCTTTTCTCCTTGGGTTACCAGCACCTAGACTGGATCCTCTTCAGGACATGCTGTAAGACCCATTTGTCCTCCAAGGCATATCCCAATGGTGAGTGGGAGGAAGCTAGGTTGGGAGATGTTTTTAGGATAGGAAGGGTTTTGTAACAAGTTCTTGTGTTTCTCCTCATCTGGGGTACGTCTAGACTACATGCCTATGCCGATAGAGGCATGTAAAATAGGCTACCCGACATAGTCAATGAAGCGGGGATTTAAATATCCCTGGCTTCATTAAAATAAAAATGGCCACCGCACTGTGCCCGCTCAGCTGATCGTTGGCAGAGCACGCGAGTCAAGACGCGGATTGGTCGACAAGGGAAACCTTTGTCGATCACTCCTGTAAACCTCGTTTCACAAGGCATAAGGGAGCGGTTGACACAGGTTTCCCTTGTCGACCGATTCGCATCTTGACTCGCGCGCTGTGCTGACAATCAGCTGAGCCGGCACAGCACGGCAGCCATTTTTATTTTAATGAAGCCGGAGATATTTAAATCCCCGCTTCATTGACTATGTCGGGTAGCCTATTTTACATGCCTCTGTTGGCAGAGGCATGTAGTATAGACATATCCCTGGTGTATGGGTGAAAGCTTGTTGGGTACCCTGTTTTTATTAAAGTCTTCTATTCTACAGTGGGCCTGAGATGTAGGTACAATGGACCAATCTGAATAGATCAGTGAAACCTAATGAGGTCAATGGACAGACTTCTATCAACTTTGGTGGGCTCCTGGTACAGTCATAAACACATACATAGCAAAAGGTTTGGGGATTAGCACTCAGCAAAGTAATAAAAGCTGGGATTTTAAATGTCCGCACAAAGTCGCCTTGAAGTGGAAGGGAGGAAAAAATGAGCCCACGCACATTACTGCTTATCTGCAATGCTATAAAATATGGTGGCTACCAATTTTAGAAGGAAAAGCTATGCCACCAATTGTTTCTTCGTACCTTTTGCCATAAAGACTAGTTTTCCTCAGGGCATATATATGTGTGAAATAAATGCATAGGCACACATGCACAGCCACATATCACTCAGAAGTTTCCTGAGAAAATTAGTGACAGCCAAATTGCCTAGTAGCCTTACTTAAAAAAAATTCTTTGCAGTTTTGCACTGAGAACAGGTGGCTTTCACACTTAGCACATATTTCACTTGGCTGAGTATTAACAGTGAAATTAAAGCCTTTCCTTTGACCTAGGAATTTTGACAGGAGATGTAAAAGTATCTCATTCGGGAAGGCGAGTTATATCTTTCCACAAGAACATCCATCACTTCTTCCTCAAAAAAATTTCCATACTCCATGCCTATTATTACTCAGTGGATTCAAAGGTATCTCATTTTTTAATAGGCCCTTAGCAATCATGCATGTGTCTCATCATCTATCATCTTGTGGTGACATCTTCCTTGATGTAAAAGGGTCCTGACTGATGTTGTTAAATGCAGAGCGAGGCAGAGAGGGAAAGAGAAAAGGGAGAAGGATTGCAACTTTTCTTGTTAGTCTTTAAAGTGCTACATAGTCCTGTTTTTTGTTTCAGCTACACCAGACGGCTACATTTCTATAACTTTTCAATGTGATGGGTAAACACAGGGTATCTGTACTGGGAATGAGCTGCAAAAGACAGACCCTTATTCCTCCCTGTGGGCTGCCTGCATCACAGGAAAGGAAAGATTTCTCCATGAGGACATTACTTCCTCTTCAGTGTAGTTGGGTGAGGACAGGACAGAGCAGTAGATGAAGCATTGACTCCCTATCCTCCCTAACCCTCCTCCCCTCCTCCCCTTCTCCCCCCGTTTCCCTGCATGGCAGTCAGTGCAACCAAGTCAGCAGGGAAGGGGAATTAATCCGCCCAAGGGGAAAGGTTAACACTGATTATTTCCACCTAGAACAAGAGGAATGGGGGAAACCAGAACAGAAATTTTGACGCAGCCACAGCCATTGCAACTTCATGCTGCCCCTTACTGGGGGCTTGTGGTAAATCTACAATTGAGCCCTCAAAAATGAAAGAAAAAGAGCCTCTTGCAGATGCAATGGAAGTGTCTTGGAAAAGATGCTTCTAAGGAAAATGGACCAGAACCTCAGAGGGTGTAAATCTCTGTAGCTCAGCTTAAAGTCAGTGGAGCTTTAACTTGCACCAGCTGAAGATCTGGCTTTTAAGGGTATGTCTCCATCTCTCTACAATGCTCTTGGCTGGCCCAAATCAGCTGACTGCCCAAATCAGCTGACTCAGAGTCCTGGAGCTGTAAAATTGCACTCTAGTTGTCCAATTAGCTGTAGCTTGGGCTCTTGCTCCAGCTGTAATGTCTACACTGCAATTTTATAGCCTGAAAGCCCGGGGCCACTAATGTAGACCAGCCACGAGTGTTTTATTGTGGTGTAGACATACCCAGAATCTGCTGCATTACAAATCAGACTAACAGTGCTGACAGTCATAGATTTGTAAGAGTTCTACTGTTCCTCAGTGGTTGGCATTAAAGGTAATGTAACATTGTCTCAAATCCATTTGTAATGGTTGTAAAAGGCATCAGCTGATTTTGATATTTTAGCAATAAATCTTTCTCTTTCTTTAGAAAGGATTTTCACTGTAAAACTAACTTTCTTTTCCAGCTGTGCCTGGCAGAGTGTTTGCTATCACATGGTGTCATGCAAAACTGACATGTAGTAATTACCATATAGGCTAGTGTGCCTTTCAATTGAGTGCCTTGCAGCGGTGTGGAAGGCTAGAAGAATTTTGACTCAGGGCATCTAGTGACGAAGAGGATTGTTATGCCCCTTATACTTGTGACTAAACTGATACACAATGAAGTGAAATCTCCATTTTCCATAACCACTCTTTTTGGGGGCTTCATTTTCTGTGCGCTCAGCTGGAGCCTCATTCCATGGTGCAGAGCACCCACAGTGCATGTGAATGTCAAGGGACCTGCGGGTACTCAGCACCACTAAAAATTAGAACGATGTGAGGACCTGATGGCAGTGATGAGTACATAGCACAGGAGTCCTGGGACTCATTCGGGCCACATTTGAATTTTTCATTATAAAAATATTTCTAGGACCAAAGATGGAAGGAAGTAAACAAAGATCCAATATCACCTACCAGAGAGGGGATATGTGTGCAGTCTACTAGGGGTCAAAATGAACTATTCCCAACTGATTTTTCTGAACGCTCCATATCTAGATTTACCTTGCATCAATGTTGTTGCATTAGACAAAAGATGAGAAGAGAGAAGCAAGAACCACAGAGAAAAATCTACTAGATTACCCAAGATATATAGGGAGAATCAAATATGAGAGGAAGAATTTTCACAGAAGACATATTATAATTTCTGTAATGGGGCCTCGCTGTGCTAGGCACTATACCAACAGATAACAAGAGACAATTTCAGCCTTAGGGTTAGCACAATCTAAATAGACAAGAGAGACATTGTGATAGGGAAAACTGAGGTACAGAGTCCATACAACAGACTGAGGCAGTCTGACAGACTGTCTCAGTTCTCATGAGTTTCAGTTCAATATGCTATCTACTGGGCCATGCTAACATTTCTTTCACTGGGACATCATTAGAATAGGATAGGAAACAGTTTTCCTATCCCAAATCGTGACAAAAACATTTCTGTGAACCAAAAATCTGGAGGCAAAAAATCCAGCTCAAGTATATCCAAATCCTCATTTTGATAACTTCTAGTACTTTTGCTTCCATTTTGACCACTTTTAATTAAAAAAGCTAATTATTTCAAAAATGAAAACTCATTTTGAATTTTTTTGCTCAGTAAACATTGAAACAAAACATTTGAACCATTTTGAAATCACTTCCCCCCCCCTTTTTTTTTGAATAAAGAATATGTGTCACAAAATCAACTTTTTCCCACAGAAAGTTTTGGTTTCAACACACCAGCATTTTCCAGGAAAATACATTTTATTAAAAAATTCCTGACTAGCTCTATTCAGAACTAGAGGTTACTATGGAGTAATTAGAGCAGTTGCCCTCTTATAGATATTGGTTTGTCCCCCACCCTTGACTTTTCATAAATCTATATGCTCCACTTTTTGTACTTCCTCACTGCCACCACTCCTGGCTTTGAAGGATTTAATATAAACACAATGTTCTATATATTGACCGAATTTTGCCTCCCCCTAGAATTTTTCTGTAATGACACCCCTGGTCAGAGCATTGGAGGATGAGGCTAACCATCTATTCCAGGATTGCTCTTTACAAGCTTGGAAGTGAAAACTGCAGGACATAAAGGCTATAATACAGTGTAAAGCTGCAATTGCAGTAAAACATAGGACCATATTGCATTTCTTTTGAGAGTTCCAAATATGCTAAAGAATGAAATAACTGCAATCCACAGAAATGAATGTAGCCAGATCCTCTTTGCATAAATCAGCATAATTACTTGGAGGTCAACAAAACTAAAGTGACTTAAATTTGTCTTTAACTACCGGTAAAATATCAGAGGACTGCTCAGTGACTGAATCTGTATGCCTCTTTTAAAATTGGCTGTTCTTCACTAGTAGAAAAAAATAGAAGGTAATTTAAAAATAGTGCAATAAATGAGCCATGATGAACATAACAGAGTAGGGATAAGTGTAGGTCAACCCTGCCTCCCTTAGTTATATGGATTCTTTGAAAGAGTTAATAAAATAGCAGAAGAAGGGAAACCAGAGGATATAATTTATGGAGAGGTTCAAAGGGCTTTTGATAAAGTCCTTCACTTGAGTCTCTGAAGGAAATTTTACAATAGTGAGGTTGGGAGATAAAGTGCTGTCATAGATTAAAAACTTGGTGAGACAGAAAACAGAGTATAGGAAACAAATGGCAAATGGCCAATATAGAAATAATTTGTGAGATGTGTTCCCAGGATTTTGGAAAGTGCTTAACATGGAGAAGCCTCTGCAATTAGGTCTTGGGGAATAATAAATAATAATAATTAATACTATAATAATGATACTTAAACTGGCACCCATTGAAACAGAAATAAGCTTGCTATTGACATCACTGTGAGTAGTATTAGGCCAATGTAATATAGGAGGGGATTTACAAAGGAATGGAAGTATGATCTATTCTAGAACATTGTTTCTCAAGCTTTTCAGAGAGGAAGTAAAACATTGTTATGGCTCCTTTACATTTACTATAAAAGTACAAGTAATCCGTATCTGTGATAATGATAGGTCTGTATAATTTATTGGTGTGTATGTGTGTGTGTGTGTGTGTGTGTGTGTGTTGAGAAATTGATGCGGGACACCTGACCTGGAAGGGTAAAGGTGGGTAGATACTGTGAAAGTGAGATTTTCTTTGCTTTAGACTTTGATACAAATTATAATGACTTGCTTGGGGGAGGCATAAGGATTGTGTGCAAAAAGGGTTTTTTGCATAAAAAGGAAACATCCACACTGCTTGTTTTTGTGCAAAAGCCCCTTGTTCAAAAACGGCTCGGAACAGATTATAGAAATGAAGCGCGACAAAATGCTAATCCGTGCTTCATTTGCATTGCCTCTTCCGGCAAATGCTGTAGTGTAGACAAAGCCTCACTGTCTTTTCTTCTAGACTCCTCCTCACTCTGTGAGTTGCAATCCACTGATAGAGAAATATTGATCTGGAAGAAATGGTTGAGTAATTAAGTGAAATATTTTACTGATGTCTTACTTAGGTAAATCAAGACTAGGGAGAATTGGGATGAACTCTAGAGGGACTAAGAAAACTATATAATGGGGCAACTTACTAGCAAATCAAGTTATTCAATATAGACAGATGCATGTTGGATCACACTGGAAGGAGAATTCTAGAGCACTAATGCAGTCTGATGAATTGTTAAGACATGGTAGGTAACTTTTTAAGAAAAAGAAGGAGGCATTGCTATCTTGGGGGCTGGTAATAGACTGCTCCCCTCCCCCACTGGCCTGCTAGGAGACCCGCATCTGACTACACAATTGCTCTGGCTGGGGATGGCCCATAGGCTGGGAATTTGAGACCCCTGAGCTAAACCAACTGATTTTAGGAGCTTTGCCCCCACTAGGCTAATAAGATTTTGCAAACAACAATAATGCATGTCTTGAATGCCTTGAGCTTCCAATGTGGGTAAAATGTGTTGATTCCATACACACCAGCTGGTTTAGTAAACATCGCTTTTACCGGTAGATGGCAATGTCTTGGATGAGGTGTTTAGCAGAGGGGCAAGTGTTGCAATATTTATTTATTTAGTTATTTAAGCTAACCTTACTTCTAGTCAATCCTCTCCGCTATGCTAGGTGCTGTATATAACACAGAACAAAAAGACAGCCTCTGCCCCAAGGCAGACAACAGAAGAATAGGGAGAGAGTGGGGAGTACAAGGAAACAATGAAACAGTGTTGAGCGGCATGCTAGGTAGTGGTCTCGGCACACCAGCCGCTTAACCTTTATCAAATTTTATGTGGACCTCTGTCTTCATCCTACAGAGCAATGGCTTTTGTTGGGAAATTGCCCAACTGCCTCTGCTCTCACTAGCAGCTCTCAGTATCATCTGCCTGATGTGCCAGGTGTCCCAGCTGTGAAGCACATTGTATTTGGACCAGCTAAAATTATGTGGTCCTTGTGGAAAGCTCACATTACAATACACTATTTTGTTGAGTCAAAACCCATGTCATTTTTGGCAAACCCATTGCAACAGAAAGTTTTCAAACAGCCCTAAAATGAAGGCATAAAGAAAATCATTGGCAGCTTGCTGGGGTCTCAAAATAGGTTCCATTAAGGCAAATAGGTGGAGGCAAAACTGTATAAAACATTCAGGTGAAAATGCTGGCATAAAGCTGTCTGGAGTCAGGAAGATAAAACTACTTCCAACCCAGCATTTGGCTATCATGGTTAAAGCAGGGAATCTGAGAGTCAGGTTTCTGTTTCCTTTCTGCTTTGGGCTTGCTGGCAGACCCTGGACCATCCATTTCCTCTTTTCATAAATTATATTCCCCCATCAGCAAATGGGGGCACAATATTTTGTAAAGTGCTTTCAACTCCTTAGATGAAAGGTGCTAGGATGAGGGCACAATATTCTTGATTTACATTTGATGAGTGGGATGATTGCTGGACAGTTCAAAGTCAGGACATCCTGCACCTCATACAAATAATAATAAGACATTGTATCAGTAATTGTGTTCATAATTAGCTCAGAGCAGCCTGGAGAGATTGCTTTGCTAGCCCCTAATAATCCTCAGCCCAAAAAGTAATTGCTTGGTCTGGGGAGGTAGGGGAGAGGGTAGGGATTCCCTGAAAGACTTTACAAGGAGACTCCAAACCTTCCCTTCTCAAAACTGAAGGCAACTGCCCCAACTCATTCCTTCATTGATCCCACCTAGATCTGTCAGGTTTAGAGAACAATATGCACTATGGATGTCTCTAGACTACATTCCTTTTCTCGAAAAAGGGATGTAAATTAGACACTTTGAAATTGCAAATGAAGCTGGGATTTAAATTTCCCATGCTTCATTTGCATAATGGTGGCCGCGGTTTTTTTCTACACAGGGCTTTTCGATAGAAAAATGGCAG
This sequence comes from Pelochelys cantorii, assembly GCA_032595735.1. Classification (NCBI taxonomy): domain Eukaryota; kingdom Metazoa; phylum Chordata; order Testudines; family Trionychidae; genus Pelochelys; species Pelochelys cantorii. The sequence goes on along the minus strand of CM064342.1, from coordinate 10,043,542 downwards.
TTTAGATGGGGATCATTCAAAAATAAAACCCTCTTTCAAAAGATCCTGTACTCCTCAAAAAATGAGGTTTACAAGGTCTTTCGAAAAAGGGTTTTATTTTCTAAAGATCCCCATCTAAACTGCCATTTTTCTATCGAAAAGCCCTGTGTCGAAAAAAACCGTGGCCACCATTATGCAAATGAAGCATGGGAAATTTAAATCCCAGCTTCATTTGCAATTTTGAAGTGTCTAATTTACATCCCTTTTTCGAGAAAAGGAATGTAGTCTAGACACACCCTAAGTCAGTGTTTCTCAACTTTTTTTTATAAAGTTCCCCTTTAAAAAAATTATAAGTACCCCCAGCACCTACAGTTTTCAGACAGACAATTTTTTTTCTACCACTGCAACTCATTTGTTTAAACAATTTAATCATAGCCAGGTGGGCGCTGACATTTTTGGGTGTAAAAAGTACAAAAATAATAAAGCACTATAAAACTTAAAACAAAAATTCAGTTTTCTCTAAATTTCTGTTGTGTTGATGTAACCTCCAGACTTCTCTCAAGTACCCCTCTGGGTACTCATACCACTGGTTGAGAAACACTGCTCTAAATGTTCCCAGTGCCTCTTCAATATTCATCATGGATAGGGTGAATTGAGTAACTGCCCAGAGAATAGTCTTAAAACATTTAGTCTAGAGCAGTGGTACCCAACCTTTTTTAAACTAAGGACTGGCAAACTCATTCAAAAACTGCTGGCAGACCAGCACTGAAATATTTGCATATTCATTGGGAACAATTAATTTATTTGCATAATTACATATTCATTATAGTAATTGTAAGTGGTCACATGTTATTTGCACCTGTACACACACAATACATGTCATTGTAACCAAGACTGTGGCTGTAAGTCACTGCCAAAGGTGGCAGAAATGTGGATAAAACAGCTGTGTGAAGTTTCTGTGTCTGAAGCAGAAATGATGGGCATGATTAGCCTCCCAGATCTTCGTAACTCAAGATTATCTCCAATGAACATAGAGTGATGAGTGAAATCAGAGAGGAAGATTAGGGTTAGGGTTAGACTAGGAGAGCTGTGTTTTGTCTGAGAGACTCAAAGGGCCATGCTTTCAATTTATGGTGCCCTATTCAGTCACCTGAGGCCACCTGCTGCCCCTCACCCCGCATGTGGCTTCTGCAGGAGCTCTGGGCTTCTCAGGGCTTCCTTCACCACCCACCCTGTGCAGCTCCTTCTGGGGCTGGGCCAGCCACTGTACCCGTGGTGGTTGGCCCGACTAGCTAGGGCAGCTGCTATATAAGTGGCACTTAGCCCTGCCAGTCAGGCCGTGTAGTGATCGCTGAAGCTGGAACTAGGCCTCACTGTGGTCCCGGCTCCAGCTGCAGCATCCCCACCTACCAGCCGCCCCGCTCACCCTGTTGCTCTGTGCAGTGTGGAAGGGAATTCCCTGGGAACCCAGGGGGCGGGACTAAATAAATGCTGGGTGTGTGGCCTGGCACTTTGTGGTGGCCCACCAGAGAAGGGTTTGCAGAACCGCTGGTCTCGAGGCAGATTTGTCTCTGATCCTTCCTGTCTCCTGAGCTGGACAAGGGGGTTAACACAAGGGTTGGTCTGTAGCACCCAACAGAAAGCAAAGAGAGGGAGGCTGCTACTATACAAGGTTCTAATTTACTTGCATGTCTTACTCTGCCAGTGTCTCTCTTATTCCTTCCTGTGGCATGTGAAAGCACATGTTTCTTCCTAATCCAGGCCAACCTGGTCCATAACAGATTGCCCTAGTATTCAGCCCTTCTCCCTCCTTTTTGAACATCTGGGATTCCATGTCCCCAAAGACAGGATCTACTTGTACCAGGCTGGTTCTCATGAGAACACATACAAGCTGGTAGACTTGGGATAAAATTATTCATCATGAAAATGATTGTATTTCAATGCTGACCTCCCAAATATACTTTGGTTTCATGAAATGGCTTTCAAGTTGCATTTATTTGCTGCTGGGCCTTTCATTAACTAAGCCCATAGGTAAGTGTGCTACCTGGGAACCCATTGGGGCCAAAACAAATTAATAGAATCTCAAGCCAATGGGGCCAAATCTTCAGTCAAGGAGAATTGGGAGCTCTTTGAGTTCAGTGGTTAACTCACAACAGCTGAGAATTTTGTCCAGGTAATTGTCTTCAATCCAGACTTGGTTTCTCTTTCCCAAAAACAATACTTTAAAATGTTTGAATAAAATTACCCAATGTTAGTCCTGCAATATAAAATATCTTCCTAATCCATGCTTAACATTATTTTTTTTGCCAGTAATCATTTAGTGAAGATAAATATAAAATTTTATGATGCATTGGTCTTGGTATTTCACAGGCATGAACCTCTTTTTGTAAGAGATCAGCTAAGAATGTATTTTGATTACCCTCAAAGCTTGCAGTAAAGGTGTTAAAAGGCAAAAGAAGTTTTCATGTGCTACATAGAGCCTTTATCTCCTCTGTAACACATATACACAGCGTGAATTTGTTTAGTGTCTGTCTGCAATTTTCTACCAAGTTTGAAGTCAGAAATGGAAGGAAAAAAATGTGTGCAGAAATCACTTTGTTAGATAGCTATTTGATGGCTCCTTTTCAGGCAGATATATGGAACCACATTAGCTACTCTATAGTAGAGGAAAAACTTAAAAAACAAAGAATAGTTTAGCAGCACCTTAAAGACTAACAAAACATGTAGATGGTGTACCCACAAAAGCTCATGATACCATCTACACGTTTTGTTAGTCTTTAAGTTGCTGCTAGAGTATTCGTTGTTTTTTAAGTTTTTCCTGTTACAGACTAACTCGGTTGCCCCTCTGAAGCTCTATAGTAGAGGCTATAAGACACTTCATGAATGGCCAGCTGTGCTGTCCCTTTTACAGTGAGGAAGGATACAATCATAGAACTGGAAGGGACCTCAAGAGGTCATCAAGTCCAGTCCCCTGCCCTCACAGCAGGACCAAGCACTGTCTAGTTCATCCCTGACAGGTGTCTGTCTAAACTGCTCTTAAATATCTCCAGTAATGGAGATTCCACAACCCCCCAGGCAATTTATTCCACTTTTTAACCACCCTGACAGTTAGGAAGTTTTTCCTAATGTCCAGTGACATTAGGCAATGATTTGTTCAAGCAGCCTCCATATTCATAGGGTAGCCAAATGTTTCTGTTAAAATGACCCCTACCGCTCTCTCTGTAGTGAGAGTAAGGAGTAGGCAGTGTTCTGTCAGTCACATTGTAGTTGGCATCTGTGCCTTTACTTATCTCCCAGCATGGTAAGAGGTCAGCCAGAGTATTGCCATAGACTTGTAAAGTCTAACATGCCTAAGTCAGACTCGTTCACTCTTGGGGAGGCCTGTAGAGCAATAACAGTGCTGTCTTCCAGATTCAGCAGACGGAGGGAGAAAAGTGACAGCTCTGAAAGAATTTGTAATTTGAAAAAGTGGGTTGTGTCCACAAAAGTGCATGATACTATGTATATATTTGTACTGGTATCTAAGGTGCTACAGGACCATTGTTTTTTAAGGTTTTTTTTAGTTCTAAAAGTTTGAATCAACATTAATACTAATCATTAGTTGGGAATATAAGGCACACAAGTCCAGTACATTGTTAGTGCTTAACTCTTGAAAACTCACACTCTGTTCTCAATGGGATGGTTCCTCTAAACCGCAATGACACCAGTGTAAATGTCAACATTCCAAATTCTCTCCCTGTGGGTTATTTTAACAGAAACGCCTGCCTACCTTGTGAATATAGATGCTCTCTGAACAAATGTCTGCCCTTGTTTCCTCACTGTTTATTTATTTTTTAGTATCATCATGGTGCTATGAGTCTGGACACAAACACCTCTGATAAAGCTGGCAGCATGATGTCTCTGATACAGAGAGTGATATAATAGCCATGGTGGAAGCAGTCTTTCTATCACTTGACTTATCTGGTTTAAACAATTCCGAGTGTAAGAGATGCTGCAAATTGTTGATGATCTTGATCATAGCTCTCCTTTCTGCTTCTTTGAGCTCAGAAAAAAGCCAGTCTTTTAACTAGTGTCAGCCCAAGAGAAAAGAAGGCAAAAAGAAGCAACTGTCAGTTCAAATGTTGAAAGACTCAGGTATTGCCTGTGAGAGCAAATTGATCAACTGAACTTTTTAATGTTGTTTCCAAACTGCCAAAACTATTAACAATTCACTTTTATTCCAGAATAGATTGTCCACATGGAATGTGATGCTGGCAGATTAGATACCAGCTCATGTCAAGAACCCCCTTCCTCGATGGAACACTGACAAACACTTAGCCAGAATCCATCTGGTCCACCTGTGCATTAGTATTGTTAAAACAGCTATCAAGGTTATAAAAGTGTGTGCTAAGCTAAGTGTAGACACTATTGAATGTTTGTAAGTTGCTGCACACATTAATCTCACTTACAAGCTCTGTATGTGTTATAAACATCTGTCACTTTGTAAATCATTGGGCAGGAGACAGACATTAAACTGCTGATTTCCAGCAGAAGGTATTGTATCCCGCCCCACAAACAAGGCCATTGGCATCAGATGAATTATTGTGGAATATCAGAAAAGACAGATTCTTTGCTAATTGTTTCCCCCCTTCCTCCCATGATCAGGAGTAGTGCAAGTGAATTCCTTCCATCAGCTGAGTTTCAGCTCAAAGTGCAAGGGGAGGGAAAGGAAGTAAAAAGCTCTAACAAGGAGGAACTGTGCTTTTATATTACGGGGCTTCTGTGGGCTTAGGATTACTAAGCAAAATATCCTCACTGTTTAGCCTGAGCCCTAAAGGATGTATAGAGCTGCTTATTATATATGCTTCGATTACTTTTTGAAATTTAATATTGTAACTCATTTGTATGTATATATTTACTTGCTTTAATCTTGTAAATAACTCTCTTGTTTCCTTTTCCTATATAATAAATATTTTGATAGCTTACTGTAGGATTGGCTACAAGCATTGTCTTCAGTGTGAGATCTAAAGCCAGTTGAACTGAGATAAGTAACTAGTCCTTTGTGACTGGGAATAACCTGAATATTGTTGTTATTTTGGGGGTAAAGGATCATCTATCACAAAGTTTGGATTACCTGGGTAGCAAGATATAGACAGTTCATGTGGGTGCTCCATGTTTAGGTTGTCATAGTGAAGAGTTGTAATTTGATGGTTGAACTTGATGTATAGCACTCACAACCAATTTAGGGGTTGTGCCTTGGTTCCTAATATTCTTCTCATGAGATGAGTACTCATGTTCTTGAGCTACTGCTGGGAAGCTTGACAGGGAGTTATACTGGCAGAGTTATAATGGTATAATTATAGCACTGTATGGACCTGTCTACAGTATGGAGAAGATCGACCCTCCAGAGGTTGCTCTTCGAGCATTTGATTAAGCAGGTCTAGTGTAGACCCCCAAATCAAATGCTGAGGGCATCCCCAACCAGCATTGTGTACCCATTGTTCTGTGAGGAGTAAGGGAACCTGACAGGAGCGTGTGCTCCCGTTGGCCTCCCACAGTGTAGACACTGTGCTGGTTTGGCTTAAGGTAAGCCAAATCCAGCTACACATTTTGCGTAGCTGGATGGTGTACCTTAACTCGACTTGCCTGGTCTAAGGGTATATGTCTATAGAGCAATGTTATTTTGGAATAACTGACATTATTCTGAAATAACACAGTCCACATCTACATATATCAAAATAACGTTGAGCTGAAGGACTGCTTAGTCTGACTCCTGGAACCCTCATTGTAGGAGGAGTAAGGACAGCTGAGGGAAGAGTGCTCTATCTTGAAATAACTGCTGTGTAGACTGCACCAAGGGTGCGTCTGCTAGCTCGAAATAAGCTACACAATTTGATCAACGCAAATTGCATAGCTTATTTCGAGCTTATTCCGAGATAGTCCATTTTGAAATTGGGCGCTGTCTACACAGTGCCAAATTTCAAAATAGACTGCTATTCCAAGAAGCCCCTTAATCCTTGTGGAATGAGGTTTTCCCGGATGTTGGAATAGTAAGCCCATTATTTTGATTGCATTTCCAAATAACGGGCATGCTGTTGAGATATGGAAAATGCTATTTCAGGATACCAGATGTATCCCGAAATAGCACTGCTGTTTATCTATACCCCAAAAGTTGAAATAAGCTATTTTGACTTAAGCTATGCAATTAGTGTAGCTCAAGTTACGTATCTTATTTCAAGTTTAGTCCTGCTGTGGAGACATGCCCAGGGAGACCAGGCCTATATTTGCTGGTCAGTGTATTGAAAAGCTTTAAGACAGCATTGCCTCTTGTTCTAGCAGAGTGGTTTATGTTATGTCCTAGAGATAAAATGAGGGACATAAAGTCTTTCAACTTACACATGCCATTTATAACAATATTTATACTCATGATGTGATATGATCTAGATTTCTGCACAAAAAGGATTTATTTTCATTAACAGTTTTTTTCTCTTCAGCAAACCTTTTAACTGAGTAGATTATCTCGGTTTGTACAACCCTTAATTGTTGATTTTTAGGCAGAACATTTGTTCTGGGTTAGAACCTTTCATGGCTAGAAAAATAAAATAATTTTGATTTCAGTGTATAAATTTAAATCTAATTGTAACGACTTTTATTAATCATTTCAGCTTGCCAACCATTTTATTATTTATAACTGGTGAGTTCACTAATAACAAATACTATGTTTCCAGGTGATGTTTTACAGATGTTTGGATATTTTTAGAAATTTTCTCTTGCTTTAATCAAAATTCTGACTTACCTACATATCTATCATTCATAGAAATATATTTGTTATTCCATCACTGATATATGAAATTCCCTTCAATGATCAGTAGAGCAGAATATATAATTTTTAAAGAATCTTCTGTATTTTTTAAAAGCCATCTTTCTAATGAACTCATCTTGAACAGTGATTCTAACTGCTATTGCCCTATCATTTATACTACAGGGCTAATAATTTAATTTTCACTGGGTTTGGGGAGGGGAATAAACTTAATAAATGGCTTCAATTTGGTTAATGCTTATACTCTGACCAATTTAGTTTATTTCTACTTCTGACATTTTTAGTTTCTTGGAAATTAATTTCCTTATTTGAAGAGGGAAAATTCTTTTTGACATTGAACGAGGAACAGAGATTGCATGTTGTTTCTTATGACTTGGCAGAAAAATATTGTACACATTTCACACACAAGGAGCACCAGGGGAAAATCTCTCTCTCTCTCTCTCTCTCTCTCTCTTTCTTTCTCTCTCTGAGGCTTGGTCTACACTTAAACTTTGGACCAACAAAGCGATGCCAGGCAGGATGTAAAAAATCCACACTCCTATGGCTATGCTGATCTAGCCTGGAGTGTAAACACAGCTATGCTAAGGGAAGAAAACTTCTGTTTACCTCGCCACTGTCACACAGGGAAGATGGAGTCCCTGTACAAACAGAAAATACCTTCTGTTGATGTATGCTGCTTCTGTGGTTATGCCAATAGGGCTTGATCTGCACGCTCTTATTATACTGATATAATTGTCTCAGTGAAGGGTGTGAATTTTTTTTAATGGCGAAGTATACCCAACCAATCCCTACAGTGGCCACAGCTATAAGGCACTTTTACAGAAATATATCAGCACTGCTTATTCTCCTTCTCATACAGGAATTAGCTATTCTTTTATAAGAAGCTAAGTATCAATATAACTGCATTCACACTACAATACCAGCATGATTAAAGAGGTACAACCTTAGAGCATGTCTATACTTATGAGAACATTGACACTCTGGAGGTTGATCTAGCATTTGATTTAGCAGGTCTAGTATATATATCAGAGTTCCCACTAAGGGGCACACCTGTGGGGCTGCACACAAATTGTTCCTCTGCCCATCTCCTCTGGAGAGCTGCATAGCAGCACTCATGTGGCAGGTGGCTGCGACATTGGGCAGGGCTGGCTGAGATGGCATGGTGAGGGAGCCACTGGGGTGAGGGGCCAGGACTTCTGCAACCATGCGGTGGGGTGGAGGAAGGCCTGCTCCAGTGGCTGGGGCTGCCATGTGGCAAAGGGGGCCGGGGCCTGTGGTGGTAGCTGGGGCCGGGAACAGGACCTGCTGCATAATGAGAGTGGGGTGTCTGCTCTGGTGGCCAGGAATGGGATATGTTGCATGTTGGTGTGGAGGGCGGGGAGAGTTTCTTTTCTGGTGGCTGGGAACATGTGTGTGTTAATAAATTGGGTGACACAGTGGCACACATCCAAACCAGTGTACATGACCTCAATATTCGTGCATAAACCAAAACGCACTCTGCTCATGGTTAGAAAATCATAGAGGGAACACTGGTATAGACCTATAAATTGAATACAGAGGGCAGCCCCCGCCAGCATCTGGTACTTCTCCCTCTGTGAAGAGTAAAGGAAGCCGACAAAAGCGTTTGCTCCACTGGCCTCCTTCTGTGTGGACACTGCCACGATTTGGCTTAAGGGAAGCAATATGCGTAGCTAGAATTGTGTACCTTAAACTAACCTTCCTGGTCTAGTATAGACCAGGCCTTAGTGTACTGACAAGGCCTTATCTTTGATAGAAAGTTGCACCCTTGATTGAAAAGAGTTTGAAAATCAATTTAGTAAAACTGGAACAACCCTCTGTGTAGACACCTTTTATTTTGGTTTATGAGAACTTCATTGAGGTTTTCTTAAACCTGTTCCCAATCAATTCAAATTCACCTGAAATAAACCTAGCTTAAATGAATATAAACTGGTCCACACAGGAGTTTGCACCACAATTTGCTTCAAAAACAATTTTCATTCTAGTTTGCCTGTAAACTTATTCAGAGTATCACAAGTATCACTCACACATTATTATGGAATCTGCCATAAGGTGCCTCTGTCACTACCCAATGTGCTTTTCTGCTTGATTAGTCACAAACACACACTAGGCTATTCCCCTATTCACCACTGGTGCATTTATTCCTTCCTTGCAAAGTGTAACAGCATACTGCAGACTTATAGCAAGATGTGGTTTCCCCACAACCTTCACACCTCCCTCCACTCCATCTACTACCATGCTTCCCCTTATTGGCTGCTCCTTCCATTTATATGCTTTCAATTACATCCTTAATCCAGTGATTGCCACCTAGGTGTTCACTACTCCCCTCCACAGAAAGTGTTTAATTGCTGATAGCTGACTACAGTCTTCTTCATGTTGCAATGACATCAATCACCAGGGCACTGCTAATAATGTAGTGTCACAGGATCACATACACATACTCAGAGCAATGGGCATCTGGCACACACACAACTTTCAGCATCTGGTGATTCTTTCCAAATCAGACTTACAAACAAGTCCTGTTGTCCTCCTACCAATGCCTTGAACAGATGAGAGATCAGAAAAATGTTCTCTCTGTAATTGTGATCAGAAGGACTTGGACAGGGTCAAACTTGAAGTCATTTTAACTGAAAGTGTGTTGCACATGTTTTTTTTCTTTAATCAGCGAGCATAAGACAATTATTTTGTATGTACAGTACCTATAAATATACATTTGTCATAAAAAATAATTCTGCAACTTGTTTAATAAACAATAGCTATAGTGAAAAAGATACAAGAAACTGACAATCAAGGAGTTTGAGCAACTCAGTATATCCACTCCAGGAGCAACAAAGGATTCCTGTGAAATGGATTTGTGTGTGAACAAAAACTCAAAGGAAGAAGTGCTTTTTAAAAGAATCCTTAGTGAACATTGGGAAAACTCTATAATTTGTTTGTAAACTAATGACCATATCTCAGTAACATAAGACAATTATAGTAGAACTTCATCATAAAATATAGTCTGGGTACCACAAATGGTGATGATAATAAATAATAATACCTAGCTCTTATATAGCACTTTATAGCAGATGTCAAAGCACTTCACAATTTCTAGTATATGTGTTCAGTTGTTAGAGCCTTGATGTTCCCAAGATATTACTGTACAAGGTGGATGAAGGAAATTTATTTTATTGGCTCCACTTCCGATGGTGGAAGAGACAACAAGCTCACTGTAAATTTAAAAGCTTGGCTCTTTCACTAACCGAAGTTGGTCTAATAAAAATATGACCTCACTCACCGTGTCTCTGTAATTTTTAAGATAGACATTGTGCAGACCATTCAGTGTTAGACAGAAAAGCATCGCTGTCCAAGGCCAGAAACTAATATTCCCTTGTCTTAATTGATATTTTAATACAACACATGTTACTGGGAATGAAACAGACTGAAAGGACTGAACAAAGGGAACTGGACTGTAGCAAATAGAGAGCAAACTTCCATCCCCTGATCCACCTGCTGAATAAACCCTTGGCTAGCCTTAAGACTCTCCCAAGAAAAAGCAAGTGGGAGAGCAGAGAAAAAAGAAGTGGGAAAAGGGATAAGGACTTGTCAATAGGACTTGTCCGGGGAATTTTGTGCAGAACACAGGGCATGGCAGATCTTCCATAATCAGCCAAGTAATTTGAAGCCAGGGCTGAGCTTTTCAAAACCAGGCCATTACTCAAAGTGAAGATGCTTTTATCCCCGTGCTGAGGGACAGAGGCAGCTCCTCACTGGAATGTGTTTTAGGGAGTGGGAGAGGGAGAGAATGACCAGGCGGAACCTGGAGGGCATTTTGCCTGTGTTTGTTTTGCTGCTAAATCAGGCCACTGATGTGACATGCAAGAGGGGTGAGAGCACAGAATAGCATGATCCTGGGAGGAGGGAAGTCAAAGACCTTCTGTCCTCCCTCCCCTCTCCGAGAGCGGATGAGCCAAATGTTTGGCTCTGCCAGGCACATGGAGACAGGATGCTACTGTGGGAAGGGAAGGCCTTTTCAGGGCTACTCAACTTTGGAAGCTCTGGGGGCCACAATGATACTCACAGCACATGCCGAGGGCTGCAACTTATATGCAAATATATGAAAATATATGCAAATAGCTTCTTTCACACTGATGGGCATGAATACAAAGATTAAGGTAAGACTACACAACACACAGGCCCCATTTAAGTCAGTTCTGCGGATATTAATACCATGCAATAATTACCCAATTTCCACCCATGTGACAGTAATTAGCAATGACAGTCCAGGAATTTAACTACTAAAATGCATATCAACAGAAGACCATTATATTGATTACTTTTTTGTTTTGACTCCCACCGGCGGGTCGCCTGTACCCAAACTGCACCGCGGGCTGCAAACAAATGGGCTGTGGGCCCAGGGCTGGCCCACAACATTTTGGCACCTGAGGAAGGGAGCTCAAATGATGCCCCCATGCTCCCTCGCTTGGGCCAAAACTTTGAAAGGTCTCAATTCTGTCTTCTTCCTGTTCTACTCCTCTCATGGCACTCCACCATCTCTGTACATCTAGAGCAGAGAGAATACATATGCACCAGCAGCAGACACAATTTTCTACACTCTGGGTCTTAGTGGAACCCCTCCCCCCCACAGTCTGGCACCTGAGGTGACCACCTCAGTTCGCCTCATGATAAGGCCAGCCCTGCGTGGGCCATGTATTGAGTGCCCTGCTCAGCGGGCAGGGTGTCTGACAGAAAAGCAGCTTCCAGAGATGCCTGGGACTGGGAGGGGTAGGCTCATGTTTCCTGCAGCCTCCAGAAGAACTGCCGGGCTTCTTGTTGTGGGCGTTGGTGTAGGCAGGGCAGGCCACTGTTCTTTGACCAGTGCTTCCATGGCAGGTGGCAGGCAGTGAGTCTGGATGCGGGCAGGAGAGAAGGGCCTTCATAACAAGCATCGTTAACACCAGGGCAGTAGCCTCCCCCCCCCGCCGCCATTTTCTCGGTCATATTTTCTGACTCAGTTTCTCCCTGGCTCCTTCACCATCCAGGCTGGCTCTCTTTTCCATCCTGTCTCCCCTCCCCGCCCCCCAACCGCCTCTCTTTACCTCTCGCCTTCTCGTTTGAACCCTGTGCTCACCTGTCCCGGCACTGAGCACTTGCCCTCACCCATCAGCCAACGGGGTTTAGGGTGCCCAGATGTGCGCTGGTTTAACGCGGCGGCTGAGGTGCGGGAAGCCGGCCCCCACCCCTCACCAATCAGAGCCATTCTCTGCCTGTCCTGAAGCCCAAAGAACATGCGTTCCCCAGGGTAGCAAGGAGAAGGCGCAGGAGATTGGGAGATCCCGTACCCTGAGCACACTGGCTACTTCTTTCCCTGAAAGAAACTCAGGGGCCATTAAAGCTAATTGTTTTTTATTGCCGGGTTAACCGTCACTTGTAAATCTTTTTACAGTCTAGCCAAGGAACACTGTGAGGCCTAAAGTCTAGCTAGAGCAGACGGGATAAGTCAGGGACGGGAACAATCGATCTGGAAGGCTTTGAGGCTCATCTTCTGAAGAGTTTGGCCTTGGGATGTGGTTGAAATTAGAGCTACTTTCATTTAGACCAAGGACCCGGTGAGCTTCCTAACTTGGAGAAAAGGTGAAGCTTAAAATTAAGGTTAAGATGCATTTTCCCCCGAGTCCAGCAGGAGGGGTTTCCTGGCCCAGAACCCCACAGGAAATAGCACAAGGTGCCTAGCAAAGAGGGACGTGTTCTTTAAAAAGTGACTTTTGCCTTGTGAGTCTCCTTCTCTCTAGTCCCAGTCCTCAACGATTCAGAGGACTTGGTAAATGCATCAGTGGATCCATCCCACCAGGAAGAAGATATTCAGCTGGGGCGTTTTCACCCTTCCAAACCCATAAATGCTATTAGAAAATGGAATGAGGATGAGGCAAAGGAATTGATGAGTGTGTGTGTGGAGGAGAGAACGGCTGTTTGACTTTTGCAGTGAAAAAGCAAAGAGAAGGAGAAGGCTTCCAAAGGGCACCACTTGCATTTCCTCCCTCATTGAACCATTACAGGGGAGGAAGATCACTGATAGAGGAAAGCCCAACCCACATTCATTTCTGATTTCTTAAGAGACCTGCAAGGCGGGGGAGGTGGCAGGTGGACAGGGAAAGAAAAGGAACTCCAGAGAGACAATCAAAGTCTGTGGAAATCACCGAAGTTGCTCTGCTCCACCTTCTTTTATATGCTGCAAACTGACAACACATTTCCCAGTCCAGAGATTGAGTTCATGCTTTGCATGTGGTTGACTTGAGATGACTCTTTCCTTCCATATTTATGGCTATCATATTTCTGTGGTGGTATCCAGCTACCTTCAAATCTATCGCTGGTCACGTTGCCTATCTAGTGTATATTTCTGTACCTAAATACAGCCGGTCTATCAATCTTCTCTCTCTCTGGATGGACTTTTTAGTAACTGGAGAAAAAGAGCATTTTCAGAAACAAATTTGCCAATTACTTTCAGTCCCTGGAATCTTCAGGTGCAGCTCCAAATTCACCTTGTTGTCTATCCAGATTCCTATATACCTCTTATCAGCCTAATATGGGACTACATTATTTGTCTAGCTTGCAAAGTCTCATGCAAAGTTCAAAGTTCCACCCTTCTAGTGCATGCAGTTTTAATCATATGACTGTATTAATACTGCTATCAACTGCATTTCACAACTCCTCACCCTTCAACAGTGCTGAAGAGACAGGGCCAAATTCAGATGTACAGCAGAGATAGATTTGGTGCAAGTCATAGAAAACAAAAATCAGATGTGAGTCTTTGCCTTTCCTGCCCATTACCTTTTTTACTGAGGAATATACTTTAGGCTCTTATTCCTTTCTGGGAAACCAATTGATATGATGCTTTTATTGTGAAGGACCCATGCTTTAGCTGATAGCAGCTAAAGTTGTAGCAATTTACCTCTTTTTTCATCACTAAAACTCCATCTGAGCTAAAGAACCCTACCCATGCATCTGAAGAGCTACTTGGGAAATGGACATCCTCAATTAGTTTTAAAATATTCAGTGATCCTGCAATATTCTTCCTAAACTATTTGTTCTCTGCACATTTGGGTTTGCAGTTAGTTATATCTATATACCTGCCCCCTCCTTGAAATTCTCATCTCTTTCACTGTAACAATCTTCTTCATGTCTTTACTTTGAATGCTTTCAGCCTCCAGGATATTTTAAAAAAATATGTACTTCCTTTCAATATATTTAAGATGACTATTACTTTCTAACATGCTGCAGGTACCAAGGATGTATAACCCAATGAAGTCTCTGTGATTAAATCATTGGAAACTTTTGCTTTTGTCTTGGGCCTTTCCCTGTATTATTGTGATTATAGGTAGTTTCATTTTAGAAATGCAGCTGTCTTGGTGCATCACACAAAGTTCTGCATATAGAAGAAACCATTTTGTACCCCCTTCTAACCTTCATTCAACCTCCCCCCCACACCTCCTCCAAAAATCCAGATTTCCTGAATTGTGGGAGATTCGGGGAATTTAGAGAGACAATGTCAAGGAAGATTTGAGGAACACACCATAAAGGAAACAGAGAGGGTGGAGAAGCATGCACAAGTTATTTTAACTAATGGAGAGGGTCATAACTGGTCTGAAAGGGGGCCTATTTCCAAGAAGCAGGTAAAAGGAGATTGCTAACAAGAGGGTACATGCTACAGCAGTGGTAGCCAACCTTTTAAACCACAAAATCACTTTTTCAATCTAAGTGTAAGTTCTACCTCCAGACCAAATACCCCTGTCCCACTTCCTTCCCATCCCTTCTTTGAGGCCCTGACCCTGCTCCATCCCTCTCGAAGGCCTCACTCTGCTCTCCCATCCTCACTCACTTTCACTAGGCTGGGTAGAGGGTCTTGGGCCAAGGGGTTTGGAGTGTATGAGGAACTCCTGGCTTAGCCTGGGGTGGGGGTTTGGGATTCAGAAGGGGATTCAGGGTGCAAGCTCTGGGATGGAGTCTGGGTGCAGAGGGACTGACGTCTGGGGCAGGAGGTTGGGTGTAGGAGGAGATTCAGGGCTGGGACAGGGTTCAGGTTGCAGGCTCTGGCTGAGCACTGTTTAACTGAGACAGCTTCTGGGTGGTGGAGCAGTGGGGTTAAGGCAGGCTTACACCTGCCCTGGCCCTGCCCACTCCTGAAAGCAGCTGGCATGTACAACAATTGCTCCATGGCACCATGTGCTGCCCCTCATCTACAGGCACTGAGCCCAGATCTTCTACTGGCCACGGTTCCTTGTTACTGATCAATGGGAGCTGCAGGAATGGTGTCTGCAGGCAAGAACAGCATGTGGAGACCCCCTGCTCTGCCTCTCTCAGGGGCTGCAGGGACATACCAGCCACTTCCAGGAGCAGCAATTCCCACAGGGATAATTACTCCAGCCATGACAGGTTAGGTGTTTTAGAACTCATTCCTCAAAGAATTACATTTAAGCGTAAGAGAGAAATGAAAATTATGAAATGCGCAGACCAGTCAAAAACCAACAAAAATATACTTTGCAAGCAGTAACAGAAGTAAAAACAACAACCTATATATGTGTTTCATCAGGAGATGAGTGTGAAGGGCAGTGTGTGTGTGAGAATGACAGAGACACACACGGTATGTGAGAGTGACAGAGATTTGTATTGCCAAACTCCCTCCATCCCCTTCTCTCTGGGTGGAGATAGGCTACAGAAGTAGGGGGGAGGAGGGACATCCTGACATCATCACTCCTCCGCTTTTCCCTCCCATACTCTGCACAGCAAGCAGGAGTTTCCCGGGGGGCAGCTCCAAGGCAGAGGGCACGAGCAGCATGACAGTGGGTAGAGGGGCAACTGAAGTGCTAGCTCTTGATAGCTTCCTGGCCAAACCAGTCAGGATCACCTGTCAGAGACTCCAGGATCTACCCGTAGATCCCGATATACTGGTTGGTAACCACTGTGTTACAGCCTGTGCACACACAACTTCTCTTCCAGTGGGAGGAGCCAATGTCCTCCAAAAGTTTTTTCAAAAGTTTTGCTTGTGCTAAGCATCAATCCTTCCATGGAAGAATTCCCTTCTCCCCAAGACAGTGGTCTTTATTGGCTGAAGGAGTGAAATCCTCAGTGACTTGATCCTGCACCAGTGGAATCAAGAGGAAGATTTTTGCCATTGCTTTTCCAGGGGCAGGATCAGGCCAAATTTAAGTGCCAATGAGACCTATGATATAACCCATTCATTTCCCAAGTACTGAAAGCAGAACAGGGTCCCAGAACTTCTGAAGTATTTATATGTCATGTGCGTGTGAATTCCTTAGTTTTGTGAGGAAATCTCAATCCCACATACAATAGTTTTGTCCATAGAAGATTTAAAGGATGTCTTCCTGTGCTCCTGCATTTTAGTAGTTCATATCCTCTTACCACTGAATGCCTCTCATGGCACACTTGCTCCAGTCCCCATAAAGCTTTCCATGCTTTCCAATGGACTTTCCATCCTCCATTAAGAAAGGAGGGATTACAAGTACAAGATGAGGAAGAGTATCAGGATGGAACTAGAGAAGTGATGGTTACTATTGAACTACTTCTGCTGACCCATCATAATTAGTGTCCTATCAAATTCACAGCCACGCAAAACATGTCACGAACCATGAAATCTGGCCTTTTGTTTTCTTTTACCTTATACTATACAGATTTTATGGGACTTCAAACTGGAGAGACCTGAGCCAAAAGGGAGAGTCATGGTATTGCCACCTTTACTCCTGTGCTGCTTTCAGAGAAGCAATGGAGAATGGATGCTGTAATGTTGGCCAGGTGCTGACCTCTGAAGGCAGTATCCCACCAGCAGCACTGCAGAAGTAAGTATGTTGCCTTTTCTTCTGTACTGCTGTTTTCAGAGCTGAGGGACCAGAGAGACTGGTGGTTGCTGACTGAGGGCCCAACTATGCAGGCAGCGATGCAGATGTAAGGGTGGGAACACCATACCAGGCCATCCTTACTTCTGTACTACATCTGGCAGTAGCTCTGCCTTCAGAGTTTGATTTCTGGCCAGCAGACATCTCTCTCCAGCTGCCCAGCTCTGAAGGCAATGCTACGGCTAGCAGCTGCACAAAAGAAAGGGTAGCAATGAAGCAACACCCATACAATAATTTTGTGATCCCCACACAACTCCTTTTTGGATCAAGACTCTTACAATTACAACACCATGAAATTTACCATTTAAAAAATCCCATAACCTTGAAATTGACCAAAATGAACTGTGAATTTGGCAGGGCCCTAACCATAATATAAACCACTCAGCATACAAATACGGGACAAAAAAAATGCGAAGTATAAGTGATCAGGTAGATAACTCAGTTTAAACTTAAGGGCTCATTTCTTTCCACAGGTGTCAATCCATTTAATTCACTTGAATCATTTTGGATTTACTGGGAGAGGAATCTCCCCCAGTTTTTAAACTGAACCTCAAGTTCTCCACAACCTTTATAGCTGTATACTTGCAAGGTGTTTGGCTCTGGCTTGCTCACATACTGGCTTCCATTCAGACATGTAACAGTTTGCTAGAAAAAAGTGAAATTTAATAATGATGTTAGAAACTCACAGGAAAGGAACTAGCCTAGTTTAGCCTCCTCTGATCAAATAGAAAAATCTAAGAAGGTAATCATGGACTCAAATATAACAGACATAGATGAACTCCAACATACCTATGCAAATACCAGGACACACAACCTCACAGTTATACAGATGTACTCACATGTATACATGTGTACAAATGCAGATCTATAGGTGAATACATTCAGGTATGTATGTGAATATACACCTTCCACAAACATAGGTCTCAGAATACAATGCTTCTTATCCTCATGAAAGAGCTGGAGTCCACTATATAGCAAGTCAAATGATTACATTGGATTGCAAACATCAGCCGTGCAACAGTTTTCTACAAAGTAACAGCAGTAAACATGTCCTGTTCCTCAGTTCACTCAAAGAGACTAGTTGAGTTCAACACAGAGAGCATGTGGTTATATATATAAAGGTATCAATGTATCTGGCTAAATAGAATCTCTCTCTGTACTTCTCCCCCTCTAGCCACACAAAATTCTGGGGGTTGACTAATGACCATTTTTGAGTTTCCGACCTATGACACATGATTTTCGAAAGGGCGGACTCAGCACTTTCTGAAAATCAGGCCTCTTTTGCATGTCTCAGGGTATGCACCCCAAATCACTACTCACTATTGAAACAATAGCCATGTGCTCTACATCCACACTGTGCTTTCATACATATGTCAGTATGTACACACACAACTATGTCAACAACATTTATAGTTGTCAAGTCAAGCAACTCACAAGCTAGGAAATGCTAGAATCCATTCCTCCTTCGCTGTGCATGGGCATTATGATACAGTCTTCAATGCCATGCTCACACACTGTTTCCCCCACCCTCCCACAACCCCCTCAGGTGGATGGATGGTAGCCAGCTCTTCAATAATTTGTTGCTTCTAATTGTTGAATGAATGCCCCCTACCCAATGTAGTGTAATTAATATTTTAATAATAACAACAGCACTAGTCATCATGGGTGTTTGTTTGGTGCTCATCACTATCATATCTGAGTGTTTCATAAACTTTTATTGATCTATTTTCTCATCATTGCTGAGAGATGAGGGGGCACTATGCTACTTTAAAATTGCAAACAAAGGCACAGAGAGACAAAAGTTGAAAGTGTCTCCTAATTTGGGTGCCCAAAGGATATGATTTTTTAGTGCTTCCCATTATATAGCACTTTATATGTTCAAAGTTCAGGTCCTCATTGACTTAGGGTGCTGCTGTGGGTTCTCAGTGCTTCTGCAAATCAAGGACTAAGGTAAGGTAAGTTAACCTGGGACCCATAATTAGTGACAATCCTGAAAAGTGGTTTAAGTGGCTTGCTTAGACTGTATGGCAGAGACAGGCATAGAATTCAGTTCTTCAGAACAGCAATCATCTGCCTTAACCATGAGAACACCTTTTCTCTTCCTGCAATTCCCTGCTTCATTTGCTACACACCTCACAACTTCTGCAACAAAAGAAATGGGGCTCGGATAATCTTCTTCCCTACCCCACTCAGATTAATCTCCACATCTTGGCCCATTCTGTGTATTAACTGAATCTGGGGTTCTAAGGCATTAGGTGATCCTGTCTCCTAGCTCAGCAAGTCCCAGTCCCAGTGTAGATAGCTCTAGATAGAAATACAGGTACTTAGATAAATTCATTGTAAAGCTTATTTTGTAGCATGGTTTGCATGCTAAGCATATGTACAGTGTATAGAGATGTAGTAGCAACAGAACTAGAGGGAGCATACGCTAGTTTTATTTCCTACTCCTGCACTCCCAAAGTTCATAGAATCATGGAATCATAGAACACTAGAACTGGAAGGGACCTCAAGAGATCTTCAAGTCCATTCCCCTGCCCCCATGGCAGGACCCAGTACCATCTAGACCATCCCTGATAGATGTTTGTCTAACCTGCTCTTAAATATCTCCAAATAACTCCTCATCCCATTCTCCTTGTTTAGCCACTCTCAGTCCAAGCCTCAGTATTTCTCAGCTTCCAATGTCTCCCTCCTCCACTCTTCTTAGCCCAATCCCCATCCCACCCTGCTCCCAGGCATATATAATATATGATTTTGTATCATTACTTTACCCTCTTAAAGACTCTTCATGGAAAATATTTGTTTATAAGGAGGGTAAAAACTACTCTTTAATTCTCCAAGCGCCTAATTTTTTTATTTGGGTTGGAACGTGCTTTTCGGTGTATTTTATATCCTACCTGCCCTTGGAACACATGGTGATTTATGGCAGTGTGAAAATTTAAACATTTGTTCTCAGGCTGGGGAGAGGGGGACTGAAGGGTAAACAACAAGGCCAGGCTAAAAAAGAAAACTGCCAGCTTCCTAGCAAACCCCCTTTGAAAGGCAGGCAAAATGCATCTCTGGTTCTCTAGCTTAGGGGAGAAGGGGCACTTTTTCCACATTAAGTGTTGGAAAGGCAAAGCCAGGATATATAACTTGGAAATTATAAAAGGAAGTAAATCCATCAAAGCCAATCCATTGGGGGAGCACAATTAGGCAGAGAGTTGAAAGAACACAAAGGAGCCTAGATTGGAACGGGCTCTGCCGTTGAGTGACAATATGCAGACTTGCAAGGCGGCAGCAGGGAGGGGGCGGGAGAGACAAGTTAAGAGGGGCGGGGGAAATCAGCAAACGTGATTTATAGGAGGCTCTGGGCAGGCAACAGAATCAGTGCAAACTCATTTCGGCGGGGACGTGGGGGGGGGGCGGGCTTTGAAACTGGTTATTTTATTTTCTCAAAGTTAGGCCTGCGGGAGGGCAAGGTCTTCTATCAGCAGTGTCCAGCGAGATCTCAGAGAAGGGTTTGGAGCCCACTTGGTTAGCGCGCCGGCTGGGAGGCTGGGGGACAGGGAGGGAACGCGCGCGCACGCTTGCCACTTGGAGTGATTTGGAGAATCTGAAATGATTCCTGCGGCCGCTGCAGCACCGCGAGACTCCCAGGAAGAGGAAACCGACCCCGCTTAGTTTTGCAGACCCCCAGGCAGCCCGGAGCCTACACCCCGGGACTGTGCGCTCGCGGTGCTATTTTGTGCATTGGAGGGCCCGCAATGCCAGTCGAAGGACACGATTAGAAACACCCTTCCCTCCCCCCCCGCCCCAGGACAGGTTCATTTTTCATGATTCACCACTCCTGGTGGAACTGCCCTGTGAAACTCTCGATGCCCGACGTTTCCATGAAGGCTCCGAACAACGAGAGCTCAAGATCTTCTCTAAACACAGCATCCATCTTCTCTACCAAACCCCATTCCTACAGGTCTAATATCAAAGTTGGTCATTACGGGGTTTCCCCTTACCTGGGCTAGGCATATGAAGAGTTAATGCAGTTCACACAAGGATTTTATTTTGGTAAAGGAGTGAGGAAGAATTCAAAGCATCCAAGTTATATATGAAGCGTGGTGCTATTTCCCCTGATTTTATTTGTGTTGTATGTGGGGGAATGGATGGAAACACGACGTTCAGATCTAATGCGATTCAGTATACATAAACCTGATGGATAAAAAAAACCCACCACATTTCTTTGCTGCTCACAAGTCAATCTATTCCCCGAGCCCGGACAGTGGACAATTAGATTAAAAACTTTCGGGATATAGGAAGAGATCTTCCGCCAGTCTTTTCTATTTACCATGTTTAATCATTCCCCCTGAAAAAAAATTAAGGCAATTAATTAATATTCAGCGGCAGTGATTTTCTTTGCTTGAAAAAAAAAGAAAAGAAAGCGATCAAAGGTTTAATATGAACAAGCAATTAATTACATTACACGATTTTTTTTCCAGGAAAGGAAATGTAATGAGTAAAAATACAGGCTTTTGCCCCCTCACTGAACCGGATTAACAGTATTTATTTCTTTTTAACTGTAAAAAATTTACAGTAATGAAAAATAATCTTGACAGAAAGCAACTTCCTAAAGGCTTTCCCCCCGCAGACACTCTGAAAGCTATTGAAGAGATGAAGCGACTCTATTAAATTGTAACACAATTAGGTTATATAAAATATATTATCACTCCCTCTTCCCCCAATTCCTTCGAAAACGGAAAAAACTCTCTTTTGTAAATTAATTGGGCCACTAACACTACATCATAAGCAACCGAATTTCCCAAAACCTCGCCAATCGGAGCCGTTTGACACACATTTTGAAAGCTGTGTAAAAGAAAGGGCCAGTTCTGCGGATTTATTTGTTGTCTCCTTAATCGCGGCGGGGGGAAGGGGGGCGGGGGGAGGAAGGGAATCTCGCTCGATGGACGCTTTGCAGGCTGCTGTCACGAGCGCTATACAACCCACCCGGTTCCCATCGCATCTTATGGCAAATCAGTAGCCCCGCTCCCATCCCACCGGGGCTGGCGACCTCCGCAGCGAACGGATCAGATGAATCGCAGTTGAACTGAGACCCTGTAGGAAATAAATCGGCCCTCCCGCTGCTGCCATGTGAAACTGATAAGATAAAAGAGTAGCATCTCCGTTAGCATCTTGGAGAATCCTGTCAACACCTCGCCCATCTATAGCACAAAAAATGGAGTATGAACGGGTTATAGCCGCAAAGCGGAGTCTCTGCTAAAAGCTCAGGGGCTCGGGAAAGTTTAATTCAAACAACAAGTTTTGTGAGCCTGCCAAGGTCGCTCAGATTCGCCCGGCACTCCGATGCGTGTAATGTAACAGCATCGTTTATATTATGCTGTGGAGCAGAAATAAAACTACTGAGTCAAGCATTAGAACCAGATGCGAAGCCATCGGTTTCATGGGCTTTCTACCATATGTTCTTACGAGTACACATGGGCGCGTAGGAAAGGACAGGATTCGAATGTACAGCAAATGGGAAATGAATACAGGATTAAACACTGGGGAGTTTTGTTAGTGGCTCTTCCAAGGTCTAACCCCCGCCGCGCCCCCGCCTCCTAACCAACAGTGGATTAAAAAAAAATGAAGGGCCCAATTCTTCCCCTAATGAAGTCAAAGTAATTGACGACCATCCTCACCCCCATCCCAAGGAGACAGGATCCTGCGGCTGGCAAGGATGTCATAAATGTGACGGGCAAACTTAGTACCGAGATTTCTTAAACAAATCTTCCCCTAACGGAGCAGGGAGTATAACTGCGAGATGCTATTTTAATGAGTGTGTTCGGGAGGGGCACAAATGGGGTTCCAAAGAGCGTGTCTCCCTGTAGAATTGGCCTCAAACCTCTATGGGGGGGGGGCAATGTCGCACGTAAGTTGACTGGGAGTTAACCATCCCCCTTTCAAATCGGTCCCACTCTACTACGGAATTCTCGGGGACCGAGAACAAAGGCGAGCAGACGCCCTAGCGCAAAGAGAAGGGGCCTATCAGCCCGAGCCCCCTTCCCTCCCAGACACAGCACTTGCTGACTTCCAGGAGCGCAGAGGGGCGACAAGGCGAGCTCAGAACTGCCAGCCCTTGGCCAGCTCTTGGCAGCGTGGAGAAGGCATGAAACCAGGGACCGAGATGTGGAAATCGATTGCGAAGTCCGAGCAGTTATTGGCCATATCGGGGCTCTCTCTCCCCTCCAGCTCTTTTTCTTAGAGGAGGGACACAAGGTACCCACGGCTGGTTGTGAGCTAAGGACTGCTGTGAGATTGTTTTTATGTTATGGGCAACTCGAGGATGCGAATGGGGCATGCATGGGTTTTGCACTATAGGGTGTGACTGGGGCAGTGGTAGATGTCTCACGCTAATCTTTCTGTCGGAAACTCCCTCCCTCTTCTCCCTGACCCTGGAATTGCTCAAATCTGTGCCCAGACCCAAGCATCCCTCCCATCCCCCACAAACTCCTTTGCTGAAATTGATCTCCTTTCCCGCACTTTTGATTTAAGTTGTTAATCTGTTCCACTGACCTGGCTTTGTCTTCCCTTGAACATTGGGTGCCTAGCTCACACACAAGTCATGCTTTAGCCTAGGGAGAGCTAAGGTTAGAGCATCGGAGAAAGGGACCCAGCATGTCCCAGGATTCAAATAATCTCAGCATTGATTAATTGGGTTCGGTTGGAGTTTCAGAATCCTAACAACGGTTGTTTCCCTTCATATCCTATCAACAAGGCCTACTAGGGAAAGCACCCATTTATTCCAGTGCATGTGATGCCTTAACACTTTCATCTTCTATTGAATCTTAAAGGCTGAATGAATTTTAGACAAATTCAATTTGCTCAAGATGCGTTCTGGAGAGATTTGACATTATTACTCCTTTCCCTTCCTTGGATGATGCCACCTTCACCCCCCTTCCCCACCCAAATTAGTGCTTTTGGCTTATGGAAGAAATGCCTACCTTTCTGAAAAGACTCCTGAGCATGGAGTAGAGAAGAGTGGAACACCTCTTTAAATATAACTTGTCATGAAACCTCATGGCATTGTGACATGGGTCTGAAGAGCAAGATTTTCTTTAAATCTGAATTCAGAAAAGAACTATTTTCCAAATGAACCAGAGTATTTATACCCATGCCAATATCTGATTGTATAATAATCTTGACAGGAAGAAAGAGCTAGATATTTCTTAACTGAAGGTATGTCTATACAGCAATATTATTTCAAAACAACTAGCCTTATTTTGAAATAACTTAGTCCATGTCTACACAACAGGCTGTTATTTCAAAATAATGTCGAAATACTGTCAAGCTGGAGGACTTCTTACTCCAACTCCTGTAACCCTCAGGCTACGTCTACACTATGAGTAGCCGTGGACACTACTAAGTAGTGTGGACATTTCCATTTTGCACAAAAACCCCTTTTTGTGCAAGATCCTTATGCCTCAAAAAAGGAGGTATACTGATCTTGCGCAAAAAGGATTTTATGCACAAAAAGGAAATGTCCACACTGTTTGTTTTTGCGCAAAAACCCCTAGTGCAAAAACAATTGGCAGAAAATATGCAAATGAGATCACGACTCATGCAAATGAGTCCCTCATTACCATATTTTCTGCCGAGAAAACTCATAGTGTAGATGTAGCCTCATTGTACCAGGAGTAAGGAAAGTCAGAGGAAGAGTGCTCTATTTTGAAGTAAGTGCTATGTAGATACTCCCAATTTCAAAATAAGCTATTTTGAAATAAGCTATGCAATTGGCATAGCTCAATTTGCGTAGCTTATTTCAAGTTAAGCCCTGAAGTGTAGATGCACCCTGAATGTGTCAAGGCCAGATAAATGAAGCTACAAGGACCTACCCTCCATCCACACTAGGGTCTGGTCTACACTAGGGAGTTATTTTGAAATAAAAAGTGGAGCAAAATAATAAGGGGCCGGTTATTTTGAAATAATAACTCCTGCTTTCCATGAGGAATAATGCTTATTTTGAAATAGTTATTTCAAAATAACAGTAGAATGGACACTCTGCCACTGCTATTTCGAAATAACTACTCCCCAGAGCCATTCAAAGTAATTACTCTCCAGGGCTTCCTGGAGCTTTAAGTCAAGGTAGCATGTCCACATTAGAGAGCCTGCCTCGGACTAATTTTGAGGCTTTCCTGTAGTGTGGACATGCTATTCTGAAATAGTTATTTCAACAGTTAAATAATTTCCTAGTGTAGATATGCCCTAGGAAAGATGCTGAGTTTAGGTCAGGTTTAGCTAATATATGCTAGGCAATTAAGCAGAATCAAAACAAGCCACAAATCTAATCTAGGCATATGAAAGAGGACACACACACACACACACACACACACACACACTTCTAAGATTCAGGCTTCCATATGTTGCGAAAGATGAACCACATTGTGCATACTTGAGTCTTATCTACCAGCTGGGATTACTCATCCAGGTTGTAACTGAAATAATAATCATTAAAGAAAAAGCATGTAATGTTGTGAACATGGGTGTCCACACCATCTATATTCAGCAGGGATCAAGGAGTAACTGATCAGATTCACAAGCCTATGCAATCCATGAGCAGCATGTCTTGATTTCAATTTTTCAAGATGAAATCTTATGAAGTATTTTATTATTGTGTCTATTGTTTTTTATTCTACACCAGAACACAGATTAGTGCAGTTTGGTCCTGGTGAACCTTCAGGAATCTAAGCAAACAGAAAGCACAAAAATCCCAGATCCAACCCTGGCAGCATTCTCCCTTTAAGTCTTAATAAATATTAGCCTGTAATTACAGGAACTAACAGCAGGGTACAACAAAGATGTCTATGCTTAGACCACATAACCCGGGATAGGTATGTGAGTAAGTCCTCTAAATCTGCTGCCAAAAATTAATATTGGCACAATTATTTTAAGAAAGAAATTCCAAGAGCACTCTTTTAGGAAAACTTGTACAAAATAATTTGGCATTAAAATTTTGCCTGCAGAAGAAAGTTGCATTGCTGTGACTAAAGGCTTGCTATTAAACTGATTTAATTAGAATGGTACAAAGGACCAGGTGGACTGGACACTCTTGTTTTATTTTAGACCTGACTTAGTTTGGGCTAGTTTAAATCAATTAGGAATCAGTTTAAACTAACCCCAACTGATTCAGTAGATGAGCCTTTTCAATATCCATATTGAATTGGCGTCACTGTGCTATAAAAGGTGATGCTTTTTGAATGAGATGTAAGACTGAGGTCATGCCAACATGTGATCATGAAAGATTCTATGACACTTTCCCCAAGAGCAGCAATTTTAGCCCTCATAGCCTGGCTAAATTACATCTCAGATAACTATAAATATGGCCTATTAAATCCTTCCCACTATGCAACTTCAAATGAACACAAGAGTAGTAACCAAAAAAAATCCCTCTTTCACTGATATTTATTTCTATATTTATCTTTAGCACTATCAAATAAGCAGGCAATTTAAAATCAGTCCCACCGGAAACCTTTAACATATGTGTATTCCTTATCACAGAAATCAGTCAAACGGGATGAACATATTCCTAACCTGACTTGGCTGGAACTGAAACATGGTCTGACTTTGCTTTAATTTCTCTTTTCTGTTTCTTTATATTTTATTACATTTCAGCATCCTCATTAAATTTTGGGTGAAAAAGGAAGATGTTTTGGTGATGGAATTTAGGAGTGAACATGCTGTGAAAGTTGGTTCTGGTCCCTGCCAAATTTAATCTAAAAACCAACTTCTTTCTATACTCAGAGTTAACTTAGAAAACTTTGAAGCACGTACTTTTACCAAGTCATTTGAGGGTGCTCTCCTGAACTTTGCAGAATTTCACAACTGGAGCAGACTGAAAAACATATTTTGTAAAATACAATTCATGCAATTTTGACCAAAAAAACCACCCAGTTTTGCTTCATACAGAAATGTCTATATTTCTATTAACTCTATTTGTTATCTATTTACTCGATATAGAGATAAATGTTTTAAATAACTTTTATTTAATTTAAATTAAATAAATTTAATTTTCATGCGAGACCATGGGAAGTTGTGCTTGTACATGGACTGCAGAACTGGCCCCAGTCTACTATACAAACTTCTCTCTTGATCTAGCAAACACTCACATGCTTAATATTAAGCACATGAGTGGATTTACTGATTTCAGTGGTATAACTCTCATATTTAACTTTAAGCATATATATACATTTTTGCTGGATCAGGGACTTCTGAATGTGTTGATGCTTCATGGAAACATTATTCAGACCCATTTCTGCATCTGTTTCACATGGTTTGTGCATATTTCTTCCTTTGTTATGATTATCTAAATGTTAGGGAATTAAGAACATTCTTGTTTCTTCAGAGATCAGCTGCACCAGAAGATTTTCTCCACTTGATGCCATCATCCTGTTTGATGTCATAAATATTTCTCAGTGGCCAATTGTGATGGTTTCAGGTGGTAGGGAAGACAAACGGAAGGACAGTAGGAAAGGGAGTGCATCCTTTAGATCCCAAGCAACAATCTTTTACAGCTATTTTTAGCACCATTCTGTAACTCTGACTCTGTAGCCCTAGGCTCCAAGATCCACTTCCAAAGAAGTGGATGAACTCTTAAAACAGATGATCCAGGGTAAAGTGAACTCTGGTGTAAATGGAAACAATACTAGTTTGTCAATGGATTGATGCTAAGGCTCAGTTTAGACCTGTTGCTTCCCAGCAGCAAGCCTTATTACCCCCTAGCGAGAAAACAGAAATGCAACAAAAATCACGGAGCCTATTTCTCATCTCACTGGAACTGGTGCGGTCTAGGGGTAACTAACTCATGTGAAGTCAGTGGAATAAGGGCAGAATCATTGTGAAGAGGATTAGACCCGGGCAAGCAATATGGACATTTTGGAAAAGATCTTTGGCTCCATTAATGGAATTGTGCCAATGTTACACCGACTGAAGCTCTTCCCCTCTGAAAGTTGGGTCCTGACAAGCTTGTTGACTATTAGATGTTGAATATGCTTCCAAATGTCATTCCCAAAATAATTTTCTCTAGATTTTCTACAAGGGGACAGATCCTCAGGTGGTGTAAATTGACATACCCTAGTGAGATGTCTTCAGTATGCAGAGGGGAACTGAGGTACAGAGATTAAATACATTGCTCAAAGTTGCCCAGGATATTTGTGGCAGATCAGAAATTAAATCTGGTCTCCTATAGTTCAGGCTAGTGCTCTAACCAGTGGACAATCCTTTCTCTCTAGGAATTACAGGGATAATCATGGCCCACCCCTTTTGGCCCCTAATGTGAGGTGCCCTGTATGATGGGCACAAAGGAGGAAAAGTTCCTTCAATCTTTCCCTCCACTGTGTCATGTGTCAGCTAGCCCTACTGTGACCTTATCTGAGCAGATTCATTTCTAACAGCAACATCCACAAAGGTCCTTATCAAAGGCTGAATGTTTTCAGCTTCTGCACTGTCTCGTAGGCCCACCCAGAGAGAAGATCTCCAGCTACTAGAGCTTTGGGTGTCTTTGCTGTTATTAAACCAGAAAGAAATATGCCTGACTTTGCGTTTTGGGGGTGTAATGGGGTCATAATCAAGATGTGGCGTCTAGTGTTAATGTGCATTATATCATATTTTGCACAGGGAATGATGAGGATTAGCAAAGCTGAATGCTAAAATATCCTAAAGGAGTCTAATATTTCTGCTACTTCTTGTGTCTTCAGGAAACCACCAAGGGGAAGAACAATCATGCTGACAGGAAGATGCTAACTGCTGAGATAAGCAGGGAATATGGTGCCTTTCAGGGACATGGTGGGGGATTGTATTCAAATAATTTAATGAGATGGCATGACACAGTCCCTCATGGTCTGGAGTCCCTGGAAAGCTACTGGTTGAAAGGGAACATCAAGTTACCTCAGCCTTTGGGAGGCAGAATGGGAAACATTGCATGACTTCAGCAGGGGGGGGACAAGCAGACATGGCTGATACTGTTTGGTAGATCTGGAGGATTGGTGGAAGACGTATGACCTCTGGTTCACATCACTGCTGATGATGATCAAAAGGAACTTCTCTGACCCTAAAAAATCAGGCTTTTCCACAGTGCCTTAGCCTCTGTGCCAAATACAAACACAAGAATTCAGAACTACTGGATTAAGAGATGGTGTGGCTTCCATTAACCCAAAGGTTTGGCTGAGTTTATTCCAGGAAAAGCTGTGCATCAAACATAATGAATGAGAAAGGAAGCCTATACATCAGACAGAGCCTGGTGACCTTTCGAGCTAGATAGCATTACTTATAACAAGCATATTGGGGTGAGGGAGGGGTGATCACGACAAACAGTATGGGGGAAAAAAGTTCTTGCTGACAACACAAGATCTCAACCCCTTTTCTTCCGAATTCTTCCCTTTCAACATATTATATATTCGTCAATGATGATAGCACACTGGTGGCAGTAAAAAGATCTGCAAATGCTGACGCATGGGAATCCTTCCCAAATGAGGAATTATCCCCTTGCAGGCACCCCGGTTTTGCTGCATTGAAACACAAAGGCTGACCCATTTCAGTGCATCTCAGCTACTTTTTGTTTCCTACTGCGGATGTTGCATGTACACCTAAACTGTGACACATTCCTCCAGCATCTTTCTGTGCTTGGAAATGCATTAGGGACTCCAACAGAAGTGCTCACTCCCTTTCACCCGGTCCATCCATGTAAATAGATATAGTTACACTGAGATACATAGACAGAACCTTTACTCAAAGGAACCAGATCAGTTTCATTCTCTGATTGAGTTCATCTGGGGGCTGAACTTCATATAAACTATGGATGAGGGGGAACTAAACCAATTCCAGCAAGGGTTAGGTGAGTCTTTTGCCTACCACACACACACAGTCTCTAATTTTTGTCCATTGCTATCATAAAACCAGAGACATTTATAGGAGGGTGAAAGGCCAAGTGGGGCCTTGCTTTAATAACAGGGGAAAGTTTATTTTCTGTTATTAATTACATGTTATCCAATGTACATTTGCAGCACTTACTTCAGATAAAGTTACATCTATATTTTATTAGAAAACTTCTCAGGTCATGTAGGGGTATTTGGATTGGAGGGAGGGGAAGGCTGCTGCAAACTGCAAAAAGACATGCTGTTTTACTATAAAGTCCCCTTTTCTTCCCCCAGCCACCCTCTCTTTTCCATCTATCTTTTTAGGGATAGATTCTTGCACATTCTTGAAATAGTTCACTGTGCAAAGGCTGAATGAATTGAGGCTCAGAAAATAAACCTGGGGCTGTATTGGCTTAAAGTTCCCAGAAACTGCATAAAGGCGTATCTGCACACACAGTGTAGTTTATGGCTATTGGATCAGTCAAATCCAAAGCGAAAAGTTATGCTTAGCAAATAGAGAATTAAAAGTTCAAATCCTAGTCTTAATTCAGCACATGCTTTCTTTGGTCTCCCTGAATCCAGCTGCTTTGGGGGAATCTGCTATGGGCGCTCACTCATTGCAAGAGATGACAGGCGAATGGGGGAACAATTTTTAGACTCTGTGGATAAATGTGACATTTATGGGGATATTGGACAATTTATATAATTACAGGAAGGAATATGAGGACAATTAGATCCATAACTGAGCTGCACAGGTACCCCCTCCATTTACGTCCCCCACCTCATCACCACCATTAACTGCAAGATATGGAATTATTTCCACACATCTTATCTTTCACTTTTCCTGCCTTTCCAAATAATTGAGGAAATTGAGAGATTGGAGGGTGGGAAAGTAGGCTGTGTGGAGAAGGTATAAATATAACAAAAGTGACGTCCATCCCCTACCAACCCTTAACATTTACAATGGGAAACCATCTACCTAAGGGCTGATCTATTCCCAGAATTGCACTCATTTAATTTAAGCCGTGATTTAAAAACTGTTTTAACCCTGCTGATCCTAAAGGCCATGTGGATTCTCTTGTTTTGGTTTAAACAAAGCCTAGGACTTGCCTACACAAGGAAGTTTTGCTGGTTTAAAACTGCTTTAATTAAACTGGTGACTGCCCTTTTATGGACACTTCTTATTTTGCTCTTTGATCGCCTCATTTTAGGTTATTTTAAACAGATTCCTAACCAGTTTAAGCTCATCTGAAACAAGCATTTCCATACCAAAATTTAAATGGACTAATCTAAACTGGTTCAACTAAACCAGTGCAAGTTTGTGTGTAGACAAGGTTACTGTGGCAGTCTGTAAGCCGGCTAGGCTTCCGGAGAGGTTCCTCTGCCTCCGGGTCCGTGGGTGGCCACTCCGCCCCACTACACAGCTGCGCCTTAAAATAGTCCAAGCCAGTGAGTCTATAGCTGGCCTTGCTTCAGGTCGGGGTGAGAGGCCTGGCCTTGTTTCAGGTCCAGGCCGTGGGGGAAGAAGTTCAATATAGGCTCATGTCTCTAAGCTCACAGTTCTGGGCAGGACAGATGTCCTAGTCCTGCCCCTTTTAGAGGCCCCGGCCTACATCCAGGCTGGGCGGTAACCACCCACAGTACATAAGCCCTGGCCCTGGAGCAGGGAGGGGCCACAAACTCAATAAACAAGCCCTGGCCAGGCCTTGGCGACCCAGGCAGGGCAGCCTTCACCGGCCTTATGGAGGGAGGCTGTGGGAGGCCCAGGCCAGGTCTCGGCCTCGTCAGCCAGGAGCTCTGGGCAGGTCTCTGTCTCCCCCAGAGGCTGGGCCCTGACTGAGCTCCTTGGCAGAGTTCTTATAGTCCTAGCCACACCCCTGGCCTTCCGGTCAGGTGACTGGGAGGGGCTAGGCTGGGCCCAAAATGGCTTCCAGAGGGGTTCCTCTGCCTCCGGCTCCGTGGGTGGCCACTCCACCCCACTACACAGTCAAAGAATGAAGATTTTACAATAAATCTCATATGGGGTAAGGTTCGGGGGGGGGGGGGGAGGAGAAAAACAATGAGAGAAAAGTATTAGTTACTGTCCTGAGCCAAAGCCAGGGCTCTACACAAGTCAGAAATATAGAAAAGTTTCAGTATGAACTTCCTGGTAAGCCCCTGTGAACCTGACTCTCTTCTCATTCTGCTTTTAAAAAGGCTCAGGTTTATGAACTTCAGCAACGTTTTATACCAGTGCAAGTGTGAGCAGAACAAGGCCTTGTCTCTATACGGGACTGGACCAAAAGACAATATAAAAATGCTTCTGAAGTCTGCAAAAGTTTGGGTTCTGAGTTTAATAGCACCTGCTGGGAAGGTAAACTACTCAAGTAAATGCTTGGAACAATTTGGAATGCTGCATCAGAATACAACCCATCTGAAATAAAGAACTATGCTTGTCTGGCCACAAATAGAAAGGTGAAAATGTTCAAAATGCTTACTCATTAATACCTCTGCCTGATTGAATTCAAGCTGAGCAAAGTGGGGCCCAATGTTCATGGAAATAAATAGTCTAGAAAACAATTAAGGCAGAATCAGGCTCACGAAAAATACATTCCTGTAACTTGATCAAGGAGCATAGCAGATGGCAAGCTGGTTTCACTGCGGATGGCACTCATTCACTGTATTGTCAAGGGACCGACCCTCTTTGACTTTGCCAGCTCACCTGAAAAGAAGCCAGCAGCTGGCACTGAGCACTTTGCTGGGTGACAGAGAGCTCTGCTAGAGACATTGCAATGGAGGGAGTGGAGATGGCACTCTGTTTTTCATATGGGCAACAATTCATGTATGGAGTGTCAAAAATAACGAATTTGCTGGCGCTGGAGGGTAAAGTTCAAAAGTTCACTTGGGGCGTGGAGCTGCTGCTTCTGGGAGAAAATTAGTCTAGTTAGCATGTGGGAAAGAAACCCACATTGGGTTTCAGGGAACTTTGTTAGCGATTGTAACTAAATATGTAGGTGCACACACACAATTCAGCAATAAGTTACCGAGCCAAACCTTTACGCCCTGATTCAGTCCTTTATCACTCTCTTCTCAAATGAAACTTTAGTCAGTGGAGAACAGATCCTCAAAGATACTTAGCTACGTAATTCATACTGATTTCCATGAGGTTTAGGTGCCTAAATACCTTTTGAGAGTCTTGGGTGTTTTGCCTCAGTGAGGATTAAGAAGATGTAAGGTTTGCTGGCGTGTGTTACACCAGAATTCAGACTACATGACTGTAACATTGTTACAGAAGCCAATTTTAGCTTCATATGTTTGCTGACAGAGAATTTCTCATGGTACAGTTGTCTGAAATATTCAAAATTTGAGTTTTTTGCAGTGTTGGTTAGTTATCATCCAATCAGAGATCAGGAACAATGCCACATGATTTAGGTAACCAAGCAATGCAACATCAAAGTCAAATTTCAGTTACTGACTCTTCACAGCCATCGTATTACAATCAGTTCAAGCATAGAATTAAATCAATGGAGTAATGTGCAAATAACCCTCAATAACAAATGAGAGCACACATGATGTTCTCAAGCATATTTTACAAAAAGAAAAAAAAGGGATAAAACAGAGGAGAAAGAAGAAGAGAAAAAGAAATACTAGTCATGGTCATTCTCATCCAGTTTTTTGGTTGAAATTTGAAATTTACAGCTTTTGTGAACACACAAAATCTAGTTCATACACCCACTGCATTAAATCCAAATCAGTGGTGCACACAGTATTTTGCAAAGACCCAGGATAACCACTCAGACCTAGACCAACATAGATTGCATGCTTGCTTAAGGGAGTCAGGAGGCTCTAGAAATCCAGGAACAGGTAGATTCCACATGTCCACGCCCTTTTTACCTGCAGTAGATGGGTGGGTGTGGTGCATTGAGTGTCTTGAACCTTTGCACAGTGCCTTTTCTCTGATCAATCCAGCAGAGCTGAGTGGTAGTGGGCATTTTAGTTTTCTCCCAGGATAACTCAGCAGCAAATTACTACCTGTTTGGACAAAGCAAGGGAAGAACAGGTTCAGAGGTGAATCTGAGGCTATGTTTACATGAGAGTTTTTTCGGAAAAACAGATGTTTTTCCAAAAACCTTCACTTATGTCCACACTGCAATCACATTCTTTCGGGAAAAAAACAAAAGAACAGAAGGGTTTTTCTGAGATTAGCAAAACTCTTTCTACGCGGAAGAAACCGTTTTCTGAAAAAGCTCTTTCGGGAAAAGGCGTGTGTGGAAAGGGAAAAGGGAGTTCTTTTGGAAGAAGAGGAAAGAGGAAAAAGCACAGGTGCCCTGGTGGCCACTCCGTCCATAGTAATCACAGCTGAAATGCGAGATAGTGTCCATTCAGTGTGGGAGCTATCTTTCGAAAAAGCAGATTGCTTTTTCGATGCACTTTGGCAGTGTGGACGCTCTCTTTCTTCTGGAAAAGCTTCTTCCAAAAGAGGTCTGCAGTCTAGACATAGCCTGAGGCACAAGACCTCCCAAAAACGACACTTTTTACTCACCATCCCTTGCTCAGGGCTCTGCCTAAAACAAAAATCTGGCCTATCGTACTGAATCTATCGTAGCTTGATTTTCCTCTAACATACAGCAGTTTTAACGGAGTTACTCCTGATTTACACTGGTGTAAGAGGAGAAGTGGTAAAGAGAAGTTCTAATGTGAACACTACTGTGGGCCAGATGTTGCTACCAGCTTTCTGCAGAAGAGTAGTTCCAAGTCACTGTGTAAGTGGCCTCATTGCGCTTGGTCCTCCGTGGTGTAAATTAGCATAGCTCCATTGAAGCAAATGAGGGGCTGGCAATTGATATCTACTGAAAAGCTAGTCTCTTGACTCCGGTGAGATTGCTTATGGAACAAGGTGTGTTATTCAGCATGAGTCATGGTATCAGAATCTGCCCCTATCTATTTTAAATCAAAGTAGATATGTCAGCGTGTCTGTGTTTCATTTGATCCAGAGAAGGGGGGAAAAGCTGGCCTATTTCTTTTATAATGTTCTCTCAATTCTACTGATTCTTAGCCAAGCTTGTTGGAAAATAACTTGAAGTTAGCAGCAGCATGGAAGGCGAAACAAAGATTGACTTGTGCACTCCTCTTTCTAAAGTGATATTCAGTCTCCACTGGGGAAGCCATTAAAGAAAATCACTATAAACTATGCAGGCATTCTTCCCAGCTGGTCAACATTTATAACGTGGGACACATCTGTTCTTAACTTCCTTGGAGGGTGGAGGGAGAAAGTTGGGAATTGTCCCATCTAATACCGAGATAAAATATGACTGTGATACATGAAGCCACAGAAAGGTACCTCATCTGCAAGATTCAGTGTGTTGATCAACCCTTCACTCTCTCTCTTCATTCCCCCTTCCCTATTCTACCACTTCTTTTTAAAACTTTCCAGGTTTTGGCCAGACCTACAGATTTATTATGTGTTTCACTTTTTGAACACCCTTGGATCATATCTGGGTGATGAAAGCCTGATAGGTCTGTAGATAGCTTTGTGTGTGTAGGGAGAGCATAATGAATGAAGTATCTCTCTCTCTCTCTTTCTCTCTCTCTCTCTGTCTTGTACACAGTCCCTCAGCCAACTCCATACTGGCCAAAACCTTGCCTCACTATACTTCAGTCTTATTTAAAAACACATTCAGAAATACAGTATGGGGGACCACAGTTTTACTTGAGTTCACATACTTAACAAGACCACAAGGAATATGAAAAAAAATTGCAGCAATACAAGCAGAACTGGTAACTTAATCTATTGGTGTTGTAAGTGTGGTAAATGCCTGTCCCTGCACTATTTGGATGCCTCAACTCTGCCTTAACAGCTGCTGTAATAAACTTTCCCAAAAAGTATTGGATTCACAGAAGTATTACTATAAAACCCTAACAGAAACTGAATGGAAAAGATATATAACCGAGCAAACCTGAGAGATAAGCCCTTCTACAATAAAGAGAGATTTAAATTGAATGTCTCTTACTTGAGACACAAAATAAAAATGCTGCTTGCATGGTTTTTTTGAATGATCTAATTACAAGTATCTTGAAATTCCTGTTGCATAAAGTTTCCTTAAAGAGCTGCCAAGGAAAGGAAATTTTAGGAAACTATGTTTTAGATACAATCCTTCACTGAAGCAAAGGCAGCTTTGCCTTTCAGTGTCAAAACACTGAAT
Organism: Pelochelys cantorii; assembly: GCA_032595735.1. Taxonomy (NCBI): domain Eukaryota; kingdom Metazoa; phylum Chordata; order Testudines; family Trionychidae; genus Pelochelys; species Pelochelys cantorii. The sequence goes on along the minus strand of CM064342.1, from coordinate 10,007,802 downwards.
TACAGCAATCCCAATGTATTCCACATTTGGGAACTGGATATTTGACACACATAATATACCTCATGCTGACATTACTGTTTAACAAAAGCTAAGCCTGTGATCTCACATTAATTGCTACACAAATATACTTATTGTGGGCATCAGTTTTATGTGGCTGAAACTGCCATTTGCACATGTTCATAATCAAAACACTTCCCCTGCTCCCCTTAAACGATAATTACCTTTTGTGTGTTTGCGGGGGTGGAATGAATGTGTGGTATGGAGTTGAAAGGCAGTTTTAGTGGCACGTAAACTGTCTGTCAGGTTCCCATTATCCCATTTGTTTCCTTCACCTCTTGGTTTATATGTTTTTTTAAAAAAAACTTTTAAAGCCAAGTCTGTCAGTTCTTAATTCTCCTCTTTCTTTACTTTTGATTTCAGGATGAGGCATCAATAGAACCGGAAAGATTCCAGCAGTGATGCCACTGAAAAGCAATTGTGCCAGTATAGATGTAGTATATGTTTTTCTTCCACCAAAGAACTTGTGCATGAACACTGGGGCACTGATTGCCATTTACACAAAAGCCGCTTTACACCATTTGGGGACAAAGGACATAATATAAATTTTTACTTACTTTAATGCCCATTTCCACTGACAGGGTGGTAAAGTAGGTTAACATACAAGAGATTGAGCCCCAAGATTTTTGTCTGTCTTAGGTTATGCATACCTTCCTGAGATATGCTTATAACCACTGTGACATCATTATATTCATCTGTGACATCATCACAGATGATGTTCTCAGTTAGGGCATACACAGCAAACCAATTAGGAAATAGAAAAGTCTCACTCTGTAAAAAGAATAAATGAAAGAAAGTTCATCTAAGCAAAATGGCTTCTGAAAAAATGGGATTTTTTTTCCTATGGGTCTCAGCTGGTCTTTGATTATCATAGACTTCCTCACTCCTCCCTTTCCATGAACAGTGTGGAGCTAGTGCCCACAGATCTGGACTTGGGTGTGGAAAATGTGGGTAATCATCAGCTGTATGACAATCTTCTACTTTTCCCCTTTGCAATTCCCTTTGAAGCAGCTTCGTGGGTTCCGAAGGGGAGAAAGGAAATGTGGTAAAGTGGTTAAAGCATAGGGCCGAGAGTCAGGAGATGGAACTAGTCATCCTGGCCCTGCCACTAATTTATTTTATGATACTGAGCAATTTACAAAGAAAAACTGAGTCACAGAGACTATCTGCAAATAATAAAAAAAATTAATAGAGCCTCGCAAGGCTGCTGCAGATCTTAAGACTTGTAAAGTCCTTCGAGATCTTTGGCTAAAGAATTCTGTTTAATGCACAAGGCTATTATTATTGAATGGTCAGTGGAGTAATGCACAAGTAGTTATTTCTTGAATGTAGGAAAACATTTTCAGCAGGCATACATCACTCTAGCTTCATTGACTTCAAGGGAGCTATGCTAACACATGTCAACTGAGGACCTAGCCTATAGTTCTTCCACTTTCCCATTCCCTTGGATCCCAACATTTTCCATTTAGGAAAAATAGGTAGTTATTAACATGCATCAAGCAATCTAAACCACAATAGCATTATCTTTGTATGTGAATCACACAGGTGATATGGCAATAGAACCCATTCTAAATTCCCCCTCTTTGTTGATTGTCAAACAACAAATGGCGGATGGGCACTCCTAAATTTTTCCCCACATTCTCTCCAAACTAAATGTTTTGAAATTATCTAAACTTAGGGTACATGTACATTACATGGCTATTTTGGGATACTGGAAGTATCCCAAAATAGTTACTCTGCTTCTACACAAGCTGCCTGTTATTTCCAAATAGTTTTTGAAATAACGGTCGCACTATTTCGCCATCCCAGTAAACCTTGTTGCATGAGGGTTAAGGGATGGCTCGAAATAGCGTGTTATTTTGAAATTTGGTGCTGTGTAGATGCCTCAAATTTCAAAATAAGCTATTTCAAAATAGATTTGAAATAAGATATGCAATTTGCGTAGTGCAAATTGTGTATCTTATTTCGAGTTTAGGATGTTGCATAGACACACCCAAAATGTTTCAACTGATGCAAACTGAAAAATCTCCAGATATTTCAGTTCATGAAAGGATATGAAATACAGCAAAAGCATTTGGCATTTCACCAACCAGAAAGCTCTATTAACTGGCATTTCTGATATCTCCCAATAAAAATCTTCAGTCTACTAACCAGGACTACTGCCCAGCATGTTATGCAATTGCACATTCTGTACTCTAATTTTTTGTAAAAGAGGCAGAAGACCAATAAAAAAGTTGATATCTGGGATGTATTAAAAAAAGCAGCTTCCATGATGTCAAAGGGTCATTACAGATTCAGCCTAATCTCTTACATCTACAATGAGAACTGATGTTGCTAATGATGATACTGCACTGCAAGATTTGAGTGCATGCTCTGAGATGCCCATAATGATATGTAGTGTCAAAATAACCTACTGTATAGAAAAATTTACCTATAGACACTTAAGTGCTTCAAGAAACCAACCACACTGAAATGAGGTATTGCTACTAGATTGTTCAGTACTTGTTCACTATTTTATACTTTTGGTTTTTTTGGTATTCTAATTCTTTGAAAATTGGTATTCCATTGGTAAGTATAACTCTTAGTTAACCAGAAAAAAACATAAAAACAAAAAATAGTCGTGCAGCACCTTAGAGACTACCAAAACAAATAGATGGTATCATGAGCTTTCGTGGGCACAACCCAAGAAGAAAGCCCACGAAAGCTCATGATACCATCTATATGTTTTGTTAGTCTCTAAGGTGCTACACAACTATTTGTTGTTTTTTAAGTTTTTCCAGTTATAGACTAACTCGGCTACCCCTCTGAAGTCTTAGTTAACCAGCAGTTTTGATGAACCGGTACCCTCCTCCCCCAATATGTCAGATAGCAAAGCTTTCACTGTATTGATTTTTTCATGGGAAAATATTTCAAAATCTCAAAAATGTTCACAGGACAGTTTACCATTCCCAGCCCAGCTTGGATCTGGAGGTGTCCATTTTTCCCATTCTTAGGCTACACCTAGACTGCAAGCTTCTTTCGAAAGAAGCTTTTTTGGCAGATCTCTTCCGAAAAATCTTTTCCAGAAAAAAAGTGCCCACACTTCAAAAGTGGATCGAAAAAGTGATTTGCTTTTTCGAAAGAGAACGTCCACACTCATTGGATGCTCTCTCTCATAAAAGGCCACTCAGAACCACTTCAATCAGGGCATTAGGTGAGCAGTTACTTCCGGGTGGGGCTGCCTAAGGCTTTCTGAGACGCGTGCTTAAAGGGAGCCTCCTGGACAGACATTTATCTGGTTCTGCTGCAGGCTTGCCTACCTCTCTGGGGGACAGCAAAGCTTCTGCAGTGTGTGCTCTGGTTGCCCAGCTTGGTAAGACACCACAGCATTATTTTCTTTTGGTTATAGAGCCGCAGCTGCCCCTGGCCATGAGATGGCCCCACACTGTCATGCTGCAGGTTATGCTGCAGTTTCAGCAGACCGTCTTGATGGTCCTGCCCCAGCTTGACTCCCAGCTCATCTGGGAGTCCCTCTGCCTGGATGCAGAAGCAATGCCCTTGCCCCCGTACCTCACGGTCAAGAGACGCTTTTGGAGGCTGGACACCAGTTCCACCTGGTGGGACTGCCTGGTGAAGCCCTACAATGGCTACGTGGACCACACCAGGGAAAAATTCAATGTGCACCTGAACCAGGCCCACATGCAGGTGGAATGTGCTTTTGGGCACCTCAGGGTCAGATTCAGATGCCCTCTGACATGCTTCGAGGTGGTCTCTGCGTGTTGTGTGCTCTACAACCTGGTGGAGAGTAAAGGGGAGGCCTTCCTCCCAGGGTGGGGGACAGAGGCTGGTCATGAGGTGAGGGTATTTGAACAGCCATGGACAGTTGCCATCTGCTATGCCCATCAGACCGGGGTGCATATCCATGAGGCCCTGAGGAAGAGGCTCTCTGAAAGATCCCAGTAACTCTCCCCAGGGCCTCCCCAACAGGGGCTTGTGCCTTGCCCCCCCTTATACCTTCCCACCACAACCCCTCCTTTCCCCCCTTCCCTGTGCAATTAATAAAGACAAAAAAACTTTGTATTTTTTTTTATAATGAAAGTAACTGGGGCGGGGGGGGGGGACTGAGAACCTGGAGGGGAGAGGGAAGAGGGGGGCTGAGAACCTGGAGGGAGGAGGAAAGAGGGGGGCTGAGAACCTGGAGGGGAGAGGGAAGAGGGGAGCTGAGAACCTGGAGGGAGGAGGAAAGAGGGGGGCTGAGAACCTGGAGGGGAGAGGGAAGAGGGGGGCTGAGAACCTGGAGGGAGGAGGGAAGAGGGGGGCTGAGAACCTGGAGGGAGGAGGAAAGAGGGGGGCTCAGGGCCAGGAGTGGCACGTGGAACACCTGCAAGTGCCACCTCAGATCCGGGGACCTCGACAAACTCAGGATTGGGTGGGGCCTGGGACAACAGTGGGGAGGCTGCAGTGGGGTTATGGATGGCAAGGGGAACAGGGGTGGGGCGAGTAGGAGCAGGGGGAGCGGGGAGAGCAGGAGCGGGGACAGGACCTGGGTGTACCATCACTTCCCGGATGATGGCACACATGTTTTCGTCGTGCTGCACAAGCTGTTCCCACATGCGATTCTGCCACTCAGCGTTATCATGGACCTTTTGGGGCAGGGTCTGCTGCATGTCACCCAGGACTGCAATGTCCTCTTGCACGAGGTCCTGGTGGACCCTCCGCCACTTGCAGCTCCCCGGCTTTGGGTGGCTGCCTGGGCTGGTGTGGATCACCCCTCAGCGACGACTGGTCCGGCTGTGGAGGACAAGAGGGCGAGGTGGTCAGTCATCCATGCACACACTGTCCCTGAGGGCGTGCCCTCCTCTGTGAACAGTGAGCTACTGTCCTTGGAAGAGGGGACAGTGATGTCCCAAGAGCAAGGCCACGTGTGGCCTGTGTGACGGAGCCCCCCCCCCCATGCTTTATGAAATGGACTCATGGACATGAATATACATAACTCAAAGTTGGTTTGAGCGAATTATTTCATGTAACCCATCGATCTTCATGTAATGATCTTCTGGTTCTGTTTACCTTACTATGTTGTATGTATCATTTGTGTGTGGAAAATTAGACACATGGAGTGGGGAATACTTTGTGAGTTTCAAATGTGTGAACGGGAGACATGGAGGGTGTTACCTGCAACTTCTAGATGAGCCACTGTTAAACAATCTTTTGTCCCTAAGTCTGAGCAGTGGTTCGTAGGGAGTGGCCTCAACTCCTTAACAAAAGGAATAGGAAAGGAGGGGCCTGGGGCTTTTGGCTGGGCTGCACCTAAAGGAAGGAGCCAGGGACCCCACGGCGTGGAAGAGAGCCCTGGTTTGGAGGGACAGCTGGAAAAGAGGTTTTAGGGTGAGTTTGATTAAGTTTGCACTGAGGTTTCAGTGTAGAATTAGCCAAGCGGTTTTGTTTCTTTTGATTTGTAACCTACTTTGCTCTGCCTACTTTCCCTTATTACTACTTAAATCCTACTGCTTCAACTTAATAAAGCCATTTTTATTTTCTATCAAACTCAGTGAGATTGTTACCTGAGGGGGCAACCAGTGTGCACATTCCCCCTTTCATTGCTAAAGGGGGCTTACCTAACTCTTTGGGGTTTGATCCCATCTGGGGAGTGCTCTCTCAGGAGGCTGGGCCCTAAACTGCACTCTCTTTGGACCTGAAGTGGTTCAGTGTCGGTACTGCTTCTCAGTGGGGGCAGGGACCTCAGCTCGGGGCCTTGGCTGGGGAAGAGCAGTGGAGCTGGCTCAGCAGGACTGTGCGGTGAGGAGCCCCAGAGAGCAGGAGGGCGAGTGGCAGTGGCTGTGTCAGCACACCAGGAGGCACCCCCAAGGGGTTGTCTGTGACCACACCCCATCACAGCCTGCACATCAGGCCCTGTCTCACAGAGGCGCTGAGGTGCCCAAGGGACCATCCTGCTAGCTTCCCCCGACCCCCCATGGACAAGCAGGCCAGGGAAGTGTCAGGCCAGAGTGGGATCCCATGTGCGGGAGGGGGGCCTAGGGCAGCCTGGTCCTCCTTGGGGCCCACACACACACACCTTCACCTGGCAGCACTGTCTGTGGGAGCGGGTGGTGCCTCGCGTATACAGACATGGCTGTGAGCTATGTGCGACACTCCTCTGTCTGTGTGGGGTCTTTCATGTGCCCTTGTGCCCAGCAGTGGCTGGCCGGGGGAGGACAGTCCTCCCAGGGGTCCGACGTGTGTGGGGGGCCTCCCCCCAGGCTGTGAGCAGCAGCCTGTGGGTGCTCCAGGGCTGGCACCTGAGACCACGTGGTGCACACTGCCGCTGCACATGCTTGCACATGCATGGCTAGCTGCACGCTGTCCAGGCTGAGCATGTCGAGCGACGATTGTGCCCCATCCCCTCTGAGCCCACCTCCCCTGCCCTGTGTGTGTGACAACCTGACAGCACTCACCTGATGATCCCTCCCCTGGATCAGATGATGCCTGGGAGATGTCCAAGGCTTGGAGTACTGGCTCCAGGTTGAGGGTGACAACACTTCTGGTGTCCTCCTCCTCCTGCAGCTGATGCTTGTTGTCATCTTCCTCCTCCTCCAGGCACTCCAGCCAGGCGACCACGGGTGTCGCCAAGCCCAAGTTCACCAGTATGGGTGGGGAAAAGGCTTGCCCACCACCCAGTATTTAGTGGAACTCGTGGTAGTATGGGCAGGAGTGTGGTCCTGCCCTGGAGCAAAAGCTGCGCTCCCTGGCCCAGGCATACCCTTGCTGGAACTATGGACTTGGTCGAGGGTGCAGGGGTGGTGTCCCCAGTGAGCCAGAGCTTTGGCCATCCACCCATAAATATCCGCATTGTGGTGCTTAGTGGCCCCTTCAGGGCCTCCTTCCCCCCCACAGCTCCAGGAGGGACAGGATCTCTGGGCTGGTCCAGGAAGGCGTCCAGTGTTTGGTGCCCCGGGTGGGTCCTGGGACCCCTAGGGCTGCTCCCTGAAAGCCCAGAGGACCTCGGGGGGCTTGTGAGCAGGCCTGTGGCAGTCAGAACCATGGCAGTCAGAACCATGTGGTCAAGGTCCTGCTGCAAGGCCAGCTTCCTGCCACAAGGCTTGTACAGGGTGCCTGCAGCTTTAAGAGCTGCCAGGAGACAGGAACTATAGAGCTCTGATTAGTGTGGATGGAATGTCCACCAGGGCATCTGTGTTTTTTAGTGGAGCTTGTGGTAGTATGGGCAGGACTGTGGAAAGAACTCCTTTCTTTCGAAAGAACTGCCTCTTCCGCGTCCACACACTACTTTTTCCAAAAAAACTCTATTCGGAAAAGTTCTTCCTCGTAGAATGAGGTTTACCAATGTCAAAAAAAACCCCGTGTTCTTCCGATTTTCTTTCGAAAGAACGCAATTGCAGTGTGGACGTAAGTGAGGTTTTTTTGGAAAAACAGCCGTTTTTCAAAAAAAACCCTGTAGTATAGATGCACCCTTAGACACTTGAGAAAGAAACTCTAAAAATGAAATACAGGTTTTCAGGGTCTCCCATCTCCAGTGTTCCTGTCAGACAGCTTTACTTGGTCATCAAGCCACACAGTGCCCCTCTCTTGACCCTTTCAAGCCATCTTAAAAATAATCTATGGCTTTGTGAATCTTCTCTTGACACCGACTCCTCCTCTCCAATCTATGCTGCAGATCCCTGGAATTTTCTGACTTACTTTGTAAGCAGAACTGACATCTGGATGTTCCCCACATGGAGCAAGTGGGGACTATGGCACTGGGATTCACACCAAAAAGAAAAGGCATCCTCAGCGTACAAAAAAACCGAAGTGCCAGTCAGAAAGGACAGTTTTGCCATTAACCTTTCTACTATAGTCCATTGGCTGTGCCCTTTAGTTCTCTCACCCTATCCATGTATATCTGAATGTTTTGGGGGCAGGGGTGATATATTTATTCTCACCATGAAAGGCTGCTGACAGGATTCAGTTCTAAACATTACCTTATGGTCCTCAGCAGCTCCAATGACTCTTACATCTGCAAAGGCTGGAGTTTCCTGCCAGCTCTGTGGGGTGATTTCAAATGCTTTTAGGTTTTGTAGTGACTCTTTAATCTCATGCCAGCTGGGTCTATGTGTGAGTGTGGAAAGCTGTAAGCTTCTGAGCTTTGGGCAGCTAGTTTTCCCAGAGAGCTCAGCCTGGGGTGGAAGGGTTTGCTGTAGTGCTGCATTACTGGCCCTTTTCCCAACTCCTACAGAAAGAAGAGTTGCAGGCTGGTTTGGTGGTTTGAACTCACTCCAACCAGGCGAGAATCTGAATTCAGGCCTTGACTTTTGCTTTCTTGATCCTTGGGCCCGTAAGAGCAGGGAGGTCCTTGGAAGAGCAGGCTCAGCACCCAGGAGCACCTCCATGTGCTGTAGAGGGCATTCTGTTGACTGGCCAGACAAGGCATTGAATGGAGTCACACAGATCTGTGCATAGCCTTCCTTGTCAGATATTGGCTCAGCATAAGGGGCCTGATTACCAGACGCTAAGGGACTCTTTGTGCTGCTCAGGCCATAAAGCAGCTGTTAGAGAGGAAGGATGATCCATTGGTTAAAATTGCCAATCTAGGACTTTGCAAACCTAGGGCAAATAATTTAATCTCTGTGCCTCAGTTTCCTACCTCACAGGGATATTATGAGGTGCACAGATAATACAGAATTAGGTTCCAGCTAACCCCCTCTGAGACAGATTAATGAACTCTTCATAACCCTTGGCATTGTGGGTAGATTGCTGGGGATGGGATAACTGGAGTGTGACTGGCACTATGGATAGTCTCTGCTCCCTATGGCACATGAATAAATCAGATCTGCTGTAGGGCTGCCCTAACTTAGATCAAGGGCTGGGCAAGCCCCTTCGCTGCTCCAGAATATGGGGGATCGATCCTCAGGTGGGACAAGATAACATAGTTCTATTGAAGTCAATGGACTAATGTCAATATACACCAGCTGATGATCTGACCTGGGGAGCACAAAGGTGATTTATTGTCTGTCCCAATCCGGAAAAAAGGTAAATGAGAATCAACTACCAAGAAATTCCCTCCCCCCCCCCCCCGCCCCGCTTCTTTCCCTGTCCCTGCTTCCCTAGCCCTTCAGGAAAAAAATTGTTTACAACAAAAATGCGTGAAAAGAAATGCAGTAAATCAGACAAGGAACTGAGTGCATGAAGGGCAGAACTGTCACTGAGTAAAAACTCAATTATTTGGTTTTGCTCGGAGAAGAAACAAAGTTTTTGACATGTTTGTTATGCATCCTGTCATTAGAGTTGAAAGAGATGTCTCAATAATGGGTAAATTACATTTTTAACATCCACTCTCCTCCGAGCAGTTTGCATATTTTCCACTACATTAGCTGATCGAGCCGTTAGTTACAGTTACTTAAAAATAAATGAGCTCTACATCTCTCTCTCTCTCTTGCTCTCATGGTTCTTGACAGTGAAGGGGTGTGGGAGGTGGGGGGTATTTTAAAACATTTTATAAATTAAAAAAAAACCAACGAGCAAAATAATGTCTAAATAGAGTGCAGAGCCAATGACTGAAGCTGAGTGAACCTAAGGAGAAAGCACAGAAGTGTCTCTTATCAAATGAGGAATTTATTAGGGTCCCAAAGAACAACAAAACATGGGAAATGAAAAACACATTTGTAACAAAAGAAATTGCAATGGAATAGTTTATGACATTTGAATAAATCTAGCAAAACCTGAGGCTGAGTACTGTTTTGTTGGGTGTGTTAATGTACATTTACTCACTGAGATGGGTTTGAAGTAGAGTCAGTCAGAAGCTTTTCAATTTTTAAAAAAGAAATTGTGAAAAATATTTTAATTTTATTTTCTGGGTTTTCTTTAAAATATCAACCCCCCTTTTTATTTTCAACAGCCAAAAAAAGAAAAAAAAATCTTCATCCCACTCAAACAAACAAGTAGTATTTTTTTTTTGTTTGCAGAAAACTAAAAGAAACCCTGGGGGTTGGGTTTTTTTTTTTAATGAAAATGTAAAAAAGGCTAAAAAAAAAAGATGAAAATGAAAATATTGCATTTTTCCCAATTTGTTTGAGGAATATACATTTTTGATCAAATATAATTTAGATAAAAACACTAATGAACTTTGTAATTGATGAAAATCTGAACCCTACTATATGTCCACATTTTGCCAATGGGCCATAAATTTATTTTACATAAAAATCTGCATTAAATTTTAGAATTAAGGATTATCAGGTTTATTTTCTCATGCAACATGAACACTGAAAAGCAAGCAAAGCCTATGGTAAAGCAACATTCACACTAAGCACACACATGTCTCCAGGCATTGTGAGAACAATATTTAAAAACATAAGAATGGCATTATTATTTAAAAACCAATTGTCCAGGTAGCCTACTAGCCTATCTTCCAATAGTGGCTAATCAGAATGTACAAACAACCACGCTTCATTCCCCTTTCCTTGCCAAATCCTTTATCCTGTATAGTGGAAAGGGTCACCTTTCAGATAGTCTCTTTATTCTTCTTCATGGCCACTGAAAATAGGACAAGAAATAATGGACTCCATCTTCAGCAAGAGAGATTAGGTTAGATATCAGGGAAGCCATTCTAACTAAGATCACTTAAGGTTCATAATAAGATTCCTAAGGAGGGTGTGGAATCCTCGCCATTGGAGGAGTTTAAGAACAGGTCAGACAAATACCTGTCAAGGACAGTCTAGGTTTACTTGGTCTTGAATGACCTCTTGGAGCTGTGGAAAGCAGCTGGAATGGGAACCAGAATCTGGCCAGTTTTTCACAGGATTAAAGACTACACGTGATGCTTAACACTGGAGAATCAGGCCTATTGACCTTGCTGGAGGTTCATGTCATGTAAGTGGGATCAGAATCCATCTGTTGACATCTCTGCTCAGACCTTTGTACTAAGTATGCTATGCAAGTGAGATGAATTTGCCGTTGCGAGTCAGCATGTGAATCCTATTGAGGTAAAATAGGAAGTGGGCACCTACCTCCCTTAGGTGTCTCTGAAACTCTCAAACAAATGAATAATGGACTTTGCACCTGAAAAGCATTGAGCCCCAAAACTAACACTGCATCTGGGAAGGCACTGGGTTTAGCTCTGGACTTATCAGCTCTATGTTTGCTTGTTTAGCATGTCTGGATCAATCCAGCTGGTGCCAAAATATTAGATAAAAAAGGCAGCACTCCCTCTTCTTTTATGCTTGCTGTGCAGAGCACAGCTGACCATGTGGTTCAGTGGCAGGATGGAGATCAGGGAAGAGGGAAGATACACACACAAAAGTAACAGAACAGAAAATCTAGCTCCTGTTGTTTAGTTCTCTTTCTTTCCTCAGAGGCTGTCACTGTCTGCGAGCTGGCAAAAACACCCCATGTAACAGAAAGAAATACACAGCAATCCCCTTTGCTTTTCCTTGGTACTCACCACTCAAGCTTTTCCATGAATATAGACATTCATAAATGTATCAACCTCTCTCTCTTTCCTGATGGGATTAAAACACCAGGGTCAGATCCACATATGGTGTAAATTGTCATAGCTTCTGTTGACCTATCTGCATGACCCCTGCTCTTTTGCAATAGATAGCTGGCTATCTAGTCCTTCATTGAAGAAATAATGTGGCAGAGAAATCAGATCACTGGACTGAGATGCAGGGGACTTAGATTCTGGTCTTGGCTTTTCCACCAGCCTTTTGATTGATGGTGGGAAAGTCACTCCCCTTCTCTGTGCCTCAGTTTCTCTATCCAGGTAAAATGGGGATAATGCTTTACTGACTTCCTCTGTAAAGCAGTTTGAGATTTACTGATGCAAAGCATTATGTAAGAGGTGGGCACTATTAGTGATTGTCCTCCTTTGAATCCCTTCTTCAAAAGCTCTTCCTCCGTGATGCCTACAAGAAACTCAATATTTTGTACCATAGAATATTTAGGCCACTGGTGTGTTGGGACTGCTCCCCATCATGTTCCAGACAAAGTATGTCTATACTGCATATGCCTTATGGTGGCACGCAGAGTACGTATACTGACCATCTGCCCAGCAAAGGAATAAATCACAGTGAGGAAAACGAAGCGCTGCTAAGGTATTTTACACACCCAAGCAGTGCTACTTGGTCTCTGTGTAACCCACACACCTGGTTACCATGCAGTGGCACTTAGACCACAGCAACAGTTAAGAGTAAGAGACATCTACAGCATGGGCTGAGAGCCAACTGGCTTTTAACTCAGAGGACAGAGGCTCCTATACTCCACTTCAGAGGTCTCAGGTTCAAATCTGCCTGGTGGTTACATCTGCACTTATTTTCAAGCAATGAAAGGTCTCTCTTTCTCCATGTTAGAGTCTTTCCTCACCACTGGGAAAAGCTCTGGCAGTGGGGAGACAGAGGGTGGGGAAAGGGTCCAGCTGCTCCCTTCCCCCACCGCCTTCCAGAGTAGCTACACAAACTCTCCATGCCACCACCAGTGGTCTGCAGCCCAGACACAGCCTCATTATTTCCTTGCATTCCCCCATAGGCTTGGCTCCACCTGCTGTCTTGGCAAACTCTTTCTCTTCTGCATCTGGACTGCACCTAGCACCCCAGTGTCTTGGTAAAGTAGTGGCACCCCTATGCACTATGTCAATACAAACAAACAAATAACTCTAGTGCTGGAAAAGATCCTTCTCCATTTCATGTAGCTCCGTTCTGAGCAAATGCAATTTAAACTATGGACAGCAAGCCACTGCTGATAAGGCTTGTGGTCCTGCTACTCCGTAGCCATCTTTGTAGCTTCAATCCCACAACATGCCAGGAGCCTGCTTGGGTCTAGTGCCTCTCAGAAGCAGCTCCTGGGTTTCCTAGCTCCAGTGGAATTATTAATTGACACTAGTCTGCATGGGTGGAAAATCAAATCCTTAGGGGGGGCACTAGGCGAGAGGTGACTGAATGGCTCTCTCCCATGGTGTTCATGTGAACAAACATGGTTACAGGAACAGCATACAGGATAAATTGTTTCCTCCACCATACGCTGAAAAGTAGGGAAGTTCTTTTTACACATATCTGTGAAGAAGGATTCTGTTTGTTGGAGGAAGGCATTTACGCTGCAGGCACAACTCTGGTGTGAGTTCCAGGGCCTTTTGAATCACCGGGCCACAGGGCAGCTGCCTCATTTGCTCCCCCCTGTGGGCCAGCCTGGATTCCCCACACAACTTTGTAGGCAGGGCTGGAGAGTTAGGAACTTTGAATCATCTCAAGTGCACTCTTCATTAGCAGTAATTGTGTTGTAGGAATAAAACCATGAGAAGTGAGTGGAATGGGAAACAGACAGTCTTCAAACTTTATTCCTTTTGTCCAGTACCAGCCATTGCTGACTGGAGCAAGCGGTGGGACCTACCTCCTTTTCTCTCTAACTTTTGTTCTGCATTGGTCCAGCATCTTGGTTCGTGGCTAGGGCTTCTCACTGCTACGGTAAAAAAAGTGATTACATAGTAATAACCCATTACCTTTCACTTTTGCTCAAAGTGGTGTAAACAGAAGGGTGTCGTTAGCCCCTTTGTGCAGACCCAAAGGCACAAAGAGGCTAAGGGTCTTACTCAAGCTCACATGGGGTACGTCTACTCTGCATGCTTATTTCAAAATAAGCTATTCCGGAATAGTTATTTTGAAATAGCTTATTTCGAAATAGCACGTCTACATTGCGGGGAAGCCTCAAAAATAGTCCGAGGCAGGCTTCAGATGTAATGTAGATATTATGTCGTACATAATGTAAATGTGCTATGTCGATTTAGAGCCCCAGGAGGTATTGGGGAGGAATAACTTAGAATGGCCCTGGTGAAGGGCTATTTCAAAATAGCAGCAGTGGAGTGTCTACACCAGTGGTCCCCAATGCAGTGCCCATGGGCGCCATGGTGCCCACCAGGCCATTTATGTGCACCTGCTGAACAATCTGGCCTGGACCCACCCCCGGGCACACGGCACATGCCAGTGCCAGCCCCGGGCGCGAGGCGCATGGGTGGCCCCCGCCCCGGGTGCGCAGCACATGCCGGTGCCAGCCCCGGGTGTGAGGCGCATAGGCGGACCCTGCCCTGGGCGTGTGGCACATGCCGATGCTGGCCCCTGGCGCATGGCACATAGGTGGCCCTGCCCGCGGGCACGCGGCACATGCCGGTGCTGGCCTCAGGCGCGCAGTGCGTGAGTGGTCCCGCCCCCGGACGCACAGCACATGAGCGGCCCCGCCCCCGGGCACCCGGCAGCCCCAAAAGGTTGGGGACCACTGGTCTACACACACCTTATTTCGAAATAGCTATTTCAGAACAGGCGTTATTCCTCATAGAATGAGGTTTACAGATTTCAGAATAAGCCATCCCTTATTTAGAAATTATTTTGAAATAACGGAATGGCTGAGTAGATGCTCGCATTGTTATTTCAAAATAACACTAGTTATCTGGAAATAATGGTTCAGTGTAGACGCACCCACACTGAGTCAGCGGCAGAAGCAAGAATGGACCCCAGGTCTTCTGACTCCTAGCCCTCTCTAGAAGCCAAATCCAGGGAGGCATCTCTCTTCCAACCTTCAAAACTGAGTAGCAGGTGGTGCATTGGGTATCTCCACAGAGGGCAAGGAGAAAAATAGTCTAATCACCAGGCAATGGAGCAGCTGCTGTATGGAGGCTATTTCATGCCAGAGGCTAAAACACTTGTTGAGCCTTGCCATGGTCAAAGACCCATAGGATTTGCATCTCCCCATCACCTTCTGGACAGGGAGTCCCTGCAAGTGCTTGGCTCTTTGTTGTACCATGTAGGAGAATATACCTTTTGGAAAGCCCCACCAATTCTAGGCCCCTCCCCTGTTGAATAAACACACTGGTTCTGTTCTCTGTGGGGAATGGGTTTCATTTCCCCCCCATATGATTTCTGAATTCCATACAGTAACAAGTGTTTATTTTTCTACTGGACCACACCCTAAACTCAAACTGTGAAGTTCAGTGAGACCAGGTTGTTGAAATCCTGATTCAAATTTAGGCCCAGATCTTCATCTGCTGTAAACTGGCATAACCCAACTGAAGTCAATAGAGTCACAGTGATGTGTACCAGTTAAAGACCTCACTTAGTGCGACTATTATTGCTCTTCAAAATGGATCAAAGTGAAAACCTAAATCCAAATACTCTCCAGTTTAGATAGAATCTCCTTCTCTTCCAAGCCCAGACCTGAGAATTAGGTTAAGAATTTTGCTGCTAGGCCCATTTCCATTATGGGGTTTGTCACAGAAAGGTTGGAATCTAGCGATTTGACATTTCTCTCAACTAAATAACAACATAGTCCATCAGAATTCAGGACCCTATAGAAGGCTGGTCACTCATCCAACAGCTAGGAAGAAAAAAGCTCAGAACTTTGTAAATTGCCTCTGGGATCCTGCTTGGGAGAATATTTTTCCTCTTTTCTTCACTGTGCACCTCTAGTCAGGGAAAAAAGCTCTGGAATCAGCATGAAACTGGCCAGCTGTGCTCTGGCCAGCTGATGCATGAGGCCGCTGCTGGGACAGGACGAAGAGGCAACATTCCAGCTGCAAACAAAGCAGGCAGCACCTTAGGAAAACGGATCAGACTGGCTGTGATTCAGTTTAGAGCTCCCCTGTTGCTTTTACAATGAGGATTGTTGGGGCCTGATGCTTAGCTGGTGTAAATCAGTAGTGCACCTTAGACTTTAATGGAGTAATTCCAGTTTAGACCGACTGAGAACATAGCGCATTGTGTTAGTTTGGTCTTTCCCTTTGCTGTCTTACTGTTATCATTAATCTCGAAATAGCACTTCATTATGAGAGACGGGGCGGGGGGGGGGGGGGAGAGAGAGAGAGAGAGATCAACTAAAATTTGTCTAGTCCAGAAATAGTTTCCTGGAACGCAGGTTTCTTTTTTTTTTCTTGCAGAGAGATAAAGTTGTTCATTGTTTGTCTTGGCTGCCTATAAACTCACGCTGCTGAGAGCAGCCTTTGATCACAGGGCTATAGGGAGGCTGACCTCTGACAGCCAATACACTCCCTGCTCCTTCAGTCCCACCAGCTCCGTCTCAACTTCCCCTCTTTATAATGGCTGTTTAAAAACAAAAATATCCAACAGCCCTTGCCGCAGTTTGGGGCTCCTGTTCTAATTAGCCTGTAAATGATTTCAGAATTCAGCCATTCACTTCCTTGATGGTTCCTGTGATTGGAACAGGAGGAAGGACAAGAGATTCAGAGCCAGCTCCTGCTCTCAGCTGCACAAACATACATCCAGAACAACCCTGCCAAGATCAGTGGTGGGACACTGCCTTTCTGCTAGTGAATCTGAGAGCAGAACAGGGCTCTCTACTGGGTCAAATTTTGCCTCTTCCATGGTGTGTATAGAGGGCAGTTCTTCTGCTGCATGAGAACAGGGCAAGGACCTAGGGGAGGGAGTTGTGGCATGTAGGAAGTTTCCTGGTGCAGGGTGGGGTCGGGCTTGAGATGGAAGGTGAGTGAAGGCACAGGCTGTGAAACTGCCACTAAGTGGATCTACCAGACATTCCCCCATGGAAAAGGGGCTCGAACAGCAAAACTCTGCTGCCACTCCATAGCTTAGATGGGATTCTTTTCTGTCCCAACTGGCATTTGGCTAAGCCAAGTTTAAATCAGTTTAATTGTGTGTCCACAGACGGTTTAGACCAGTAACTAAATGGGCTTAAAAATCACACCTTGAGTTATATTGGTACAACTCTGTGTGTGGAGGCTATGTCTGCATGCCTAGCACTGTTGGAAACAAGACATCTAATCTGTTTGCCTGCCTGCCAGCTTAGTGTTCATCACAGTTGTATCTATTCTATTTGCTGAAAAAAAATTGCAAAAGAGTGTGCTTTCAAAACTGATCTAGCTTGAGAAAAACACTGACAACACTGTTTAAATCCCACTTCTCATAGATGAAAGAAAATCAGAGGATCTGTGATCTGAATAGACCCAAGAGACAAAAGAAATCTAATCCTTTCAATTTTACAGATGGATAAATTGAGGCAAAGAGTGACTAAGTGGGTTGCCCGTGCACACCCGGGGAAAGCCAAGAATGGAATCCTCAGCTCTCCAAAGCACAAGACCAGCACTATCAAGCCACTCTTCCTCTGAGTCAGGGCCACAAAACCTAAAAAGCTAAAGATGAGTTCCTGCCTTGGTCCAAATTAACAGACATTGAAACGCCATGGGAAGACACAGTTATAACACTGAATAAACAACCCTAGCTCTGCTCCTGCCTCACCATCCATAAGGATGAGCAAAAGTGGAGTAAATCCACTGTCCTTGTTGCCTCCAGCAGCCCGGCAGACAACCTTTACTGCACCCCTGTGACAAGGAATGCAACACAAAAGTGATCTAATGCTAACTGTAGAAAAAAATATCCTGGGTGAATTTTCTTTGCGTCACAATCCTGCCATCCTTGCCCTACAAGCTGACCCTCCCTGCTATTGTTCAACATCAACTTTGAAGTCAAATTGTACATTTTTCTAAAAAAATATTTTCAGGGGTTTTCAGGGTTGCTGTAGTGCTACCTTCTCCCCCCGCCCCTTGCCCCGAATCTGACAAAACAAATACTCAGGGAAGCTCTGGCTAGGGGGACATTTTGTCTACAAACATGTTTTTCTCGTTAGAGGTCTACCAGCCTATGAAACCACACAGAGAAACTGTAAATAAGGTGACCCAGATCTATCTCGGGGTTATGTTGACATGACAAACCATCCCAGTTCCTCTCTCCCACTTGCCATATTGTCAATAGAGACCCTGATACACAAGTGTGTTTGTCTGTCAGGTTTCTCACAGCCACTGTTGGCCTTGCAAGCTGCAGGCCTCTGAAGCAATTGAGTTCTGAGCTCCATCCTGCTACAGTCTCAAAGCCAGAGGAGGATGTCAAGGTCTGCCCTTCTCCCTCATCCTACAGCTCCAGATGGAGCTTGGGCAAACAAGTTACAGAGCTTGCATAGGACCTGTGAAGGCTGTTGGTCTTTACAGCCTCTGTGTTGCTCTGAAGACACTATTGTTCTCAAGAGACTCCAGGAATTAAAAAGTTGCGCATCCCAAAAAGCTACATAGCACATGCACAAGTAAAATATTTCACATGTGACTATTTGAAGAACTTTAAAAATGCTACAGAACTGGAGGACTATTGTTCTATTCCAAAGAGGGGGGATAAAATGAAAACTATTTCTTTCTGATAGATTTTTGATACATTTGACACAGATTTTTGATAGCGTTTTGACACAAGCATAAGCACCATAACTGTTGTCACATCTATATCTCCCTCCATCTTAGGATTTTGAAGCATTAGTGAATGGAGCCTTGCAAAACCACAGTGGGATAGATTTTACAAAAGGGGGAAACTGAGGCAAAGAAATAAAGGCTGTTTGTCAAAAAGTTATTTAAGTGCATTACCCCCATTCATTTCAGGTGGGAATTGGGCACCAACATAGTTTTCAGAATCTGTCAAAGTGACTTTTTCTAAATCAACAGGGCCAGATTATGATATCTTTACTCAGACTGAATAGCATTTTACTCCAGGAGCTCTTAATTTCAATACACATACAGAACGATATTACTCAAAATAAAGCTACTAAAATTTGGCCCATAGTGGATTAGTGGCAAAAACATGGAACAGAGCTCAATGCTGTTGACTTCCTGTCTTGTTTTAATTGATAGATCATAATGCCTCATGTATACTTTCCCTCCATGTCCCATTCATTATGTTAAAAAGTACAGCCAAGGACCTCCCTCTACCACTACACCCTCCTCTCAAGGAATCTAAGGATGCTTCTATATTGCACCCGTAGGTTGAAATAAAAAACGCAATTTGAGCCACGCACAGTGCATATCTTATTTCAATCTAATTTATTTTGAAATAAACCACTATTCTGAAATGTCCCTTAACCCCCGTGGAACAAGGGTTACAGGGACATTGGAATAGCGAGCCCCTTATTTCAAAATCTATTTCAAAATTATGGGCTGGTTCAAAAGATGCAGAATAGCTATTTCAGGACACCTCCAAAATAGTGCTGCGGTCTCGACATACCCTACGGGTATGTCTACACTATGCACTTTTTTCAAAATAAGCTATTTCAGAATAATAACTCTTGGAATAGTTATTTTGAAATAGTACGTCCTCTCTATAAATGCCCATCAAAATAGCTCAGAGCTATGTCAAAATAGAGCGTCCACAGAGATTGGAGGCTGAATCACACTTAAACCTGCCTGGAAGCAGTCCGGAAAGGGCATCAGAACAGCAGTCATTTCCTGTAGCTGCTGCCTGAAGCTATCCGAGGCTTGTGCTTAAAGGCGCTTCCCTCTATAGTCATGTCTCAGCCTCCTCTCCATTGACTACCTCCTAGAAGGACAGTAAACTCTTTGCACTGCATACTCTGGTTGCCCTTGCAGACACCGAAGCACTTCTACCATGGAGCCGGACCTGCTGCAAAGCACTCACCAGCTCTAAGCCCTCCTGGCACAGTTAATGCAGGCTGCCCTCGTGGCATTGCAGGATCAGGACTAACAGCTCACTCTGGAGCACATCCTCACTTCTGTTCATATGTTGCTCATGCAGCAGGGCTCGTCCCACCCTCCCCTACTCACCGTGTGCCACTTGCTTCTGGTGATTGGACACCATTTCCGACTGACGGGACCAGATCGTCCTGCAGGGTTGGGACAATCAGCAGTGGCCCCAGAACTTCTGCATGTGGAAGGATACTTTCCTGAAGCTCTGCAAGTGCCTTGATCCTGCCATCATGCGATGGGACACATGCATAGGACCCGCCAACACTCTCCAGAAATAGGTCACCATTACCATTTGGAAGCTCGCCATGCTGAACAGTTGGGAACCATTTCAGCATAAAGAGATTGGCTGTCCAGGCCATGGTCATGCAGGTTTGACTCTCTGACTATTGTCCTAAAAGGGTGGTGAACTACTGGAATTGGGTTCCCTAGGGAAGGGGGTGGTGGAATCTCCCGCCCTGGAGGTTTTGCAGTCTCGCCTTCACAAAGCCCTGCTAGGGATTGGGAAATATGGAGGTTGTTCCTAGTGTGGAAAGGGGCTTGGGCTCAGGGACCTCCCAGGGTGTTGGCAACCCTTTGATTCTCTGTGCACATCTGGGAGGCCTTGAGGGAGAGTTTCAGCCAAGGCCACCAGTGACACTCTCCCTTGGGCCTCCCCACAAGGGGCCTCTACATTGCCCCTGTGTGTTTTCCTGCCACATCCCTCCCTTTCCCTGCCCGCCCTTCCCACTGTCCTCCCCCGACCCCTCTCCTGCAGACCAAATAAACCAGACTTTTTTATTTGGAACAAGAAACTGTTTGTTATTTTTATTTGGAGTAAATGTAACTGGGGAGGGATTGGGGAAAAAACCTGGGAAGGGGGAGGAGGCAGATGGAAGGGGAAGGAGAGGCTCAGGGATGGGGCTGAGATTGGTGCCTCCCTTGGGTGATCCCGCTGCCTTGTGTATGGGGCCTTCAGCAGCCACAGGAGTAGGGTTAGGGAGAGAAGCTGGAGGAGCATGAGCAGGAGTGGGTGTGAGGGGGACTTGGGAAGGAGAGGGTATGAGGGGAGCCAGCTGCTGGACCGCTCAATAGCAGTGACCAGGTGGTCCATGGCGGTGCTGTATGCCACACACATTCTGTGGTTCTGTATGGACAGCTCCTGCTAGGAGTTGCGGTACAGCTCCAGGTCAGCTTCCAACCTCTGCTCCTGCCACTGCAGAGACCGCCGCAGGGCATGCAGGCAGGCAATGCGTTTCCACTTGACTTTTTCTCGGGGTCACCAGCATCTGTGGGTCTCATAGGGTTGGGAGGCTGTTGTGGGAGGTGTGGCTCATACCCCATTTATAACTGGTCCAGCTGTGAAGAAAAGCAATAAGGGCAGGAATCCCAGGAGACACGGTACATGAACACTCACCCTAATGTGTGAGGTGACACCGAAAGGTCTCAGATCAGTTGAAAGAGCTGTGCTTAAAGCAAGGCCATCTTTGGCCTAGAGAGTGGGCACGTTCTTGAAGGGGCACAGATGTCTTAGTGGAGCCTTGATACCATCACATCCCAGGGACAAGCAGGCATAGGAAGGTGCCAGCCAGGCCAGGAGCCTGTGGGTGGGAGGGGGACATGGGTGACTCGGCTTCCCTCCATGCTCAGCACACACCAGGTCTGACAGTGGTGGCCCTGCCTACTGGAGAAGAGGGGGGGAGGGTGTTGGGGGAGGTGTGTGTGATGCCTTGCTTGGAAGAGAGAGTGCTACTGGGGTTTCTTCTTCCTCCCCCATGCAGGGGCTCAGTGTCCTCTGCCTCACCATGCTTGCCTGGGAGTGGATGCTGCCCCAGGAGTGTGGGCATGAGCCTGTGCTGTGTGCGGCTCTGCTGTATGTGTGTCCATGACCCCAGCTTCCTTAGTAGTGGCTTGTGCTAGGAAGGTGTCCCACCACGGGGTCAGGAGTAAGGCAGGCCTGTGCAGGAACCCTGTCAGCAGGAGCACGAGGTTCCTGTGTGGCAGTCTCACTGCAGCTGTCTGCTCTGGACTGGCGCGCCATGTGCACCCATGTGCACAGGGTGCTGAGCAATCCCCAGGCCAAGAAGGCCAAGTGAAGAGCACGCAGCCCCTTGCCATCCACCACCTCCCCCTGCGTATGTCTAGGGAAAGTAACGCAACTCACCTGATGGACCTTCCCCAGCTTTGTCTGATCCCTGGGCGAACATCCTGCAGGCCGGGGGGGGGGGGGGGAGAAGTGGGGGGATAGGTGGAGGGAGAGAAAGGAAAGACAGCTCCAGGGACAGGATGAACTCCTGGCTGGTGGGCATGTTGTTGGTGCTGGCCTCCTTCTTCTCCACTTCCTCATCCACCTCCTCCTTCTCCTTGCCCACGGGTCTGCCTGCTGATGATGGGTGTGTCCAGGCTGGAGTGGATAACAAGATGAGGGGAAGGGACTGATTCCTTCTCCCCGGATGTAGTGGAGCTGCTCTTCTAATACTGGCACAACTGGTTGCTGCTCTGGAGTGGGAGCTCCACTCCCTGGACTTGGTGTAGTCCCAGCACAGTTCTTTCACTTTCATGCACCTCTGCTCCTGGGTACATATGTGACCCTTCTGTTCCAGCCACAGATGTCCACGTTCCTGCATCTGGTGCGGAGATCCTGGAGGTTTGCCTCCTCTCCCCAGACCTCAGTGAGATCCAGGATCTCCACACCAGACCGGGATGGTGCCCTCCTCTTCTGTCCTCAGGCAGGGGCTTGGGAGCTGGCTGCCAGCTCGCTTGCAGCCATAGGGGGCTCAGTGGGAGCACTGAGGTCTGCTATTGCAGCAGGGAAGGCAGGGAAGGCTGCTGCTACATGGCATAGGGCTGGTACGTCCTGTTTTGTGCCACAAGCCCTTTCCCCTTTAAAAGCTGCAGGGGAAGGGGAATTATACAGTTTTGATGCATGTGGACAGAGTGGCTACCAAGGAAGTTGTGAGAAGCCCTGGCAGCCAATTATTTAAAAAAAACCACAGCTGCCCCATCTACACACACCTTATTTCAAAATAACTATTTCTAGAACTATTTCAAAATAGGTGTTATTCCTCGTGAAATGAGGGTTTATTATTCCGGAATAAGAAGCCTGTAATTTCAAAATTATTTCAAAATAATGGGCTTGCTGTATAGATGCTCACCTTGTTATTTCAAAATAACATTGGTCATTTCAAAATAATGCTGCAATGTAGATGTGTCCTAGAGGACCTGTGCAGCTAACTTCTTTGAGTCCCTTGAAAACCATCTGGCAACTTTACTAGTTCTCATAGCCCAATATAACAGCGCTCCCAAATCACCTAGATAGAAGGTAAGTCTGGTAATCTAGCATCAGCATCCCTTTCCTGTTAAACATTGCTATAAGCACCAAGCAAATAAGTGTAAGGATATTAGAAAGCCTGACTCTGACACTGTTTATTAGCATCTATGGCGGTCATGTCTGAAAATTCTTTCATGATATGCACATAGCAAGTCATTGGAATTCCCAGCTCAGATGACACCACTGTGTCAAGTTTAGCAAACTCCAGCCAATATTTAGATGTAGGAAACCCAAGATCTGAAGCAGCTATGCTTGTCTGCTTGTAGTACTAAGCATGACAGACGAGGTACATAAGAAAAAAAGAAGTGTTCTTATTAAAGCTAGGCACCAAACCTAAACCTTGTGTGTAGGGCAGCTCTCAATTGTAAAAGAATTTGTAATCTGAATTTTGTGGCTTGGATTTCCTTTCTTCCAGTTCTATCTTGGGTTTTTCACATCAGAACTTCAACTATCTTGCCTTAGATTTCTGGCAGGATTGCTTAGGTTAAAAGGAGGCCCAGAAAGTATCCTGTAATATTTGTTTCTTAGCCAGTGGATTTTGTAGAACTCTTGGAAGGCGTAGCAGCCAAGTACAATCCTTCAATAGCAAATCAGTGTGTAGTATGGTGCTCATGAGGAACTATGAACCTTATTACTAAATCAGTTTGCATAGCTCAAACTGCTACATAACTGCAAAACAGTTTAGCACTAGTATAATCCCAGCACAGTGAACTGGGACAGTCTTATTTGGGTGAATGTAGCACTGGACTGAATGTCAGGAGACCAGGTTTCTATTCCTGGCTCTTCCACTGTTCTGCTGAGTGACTGTGAGGAAGTCACGTTACCAATTCAAGCCCCAGTTTCCCCACTTGAAAACAGGGAAATAATCACACACCTCCTTTGTGACACACTTTGGGTACGGCTAGACTGTGGGGTTTTTCTGGGATATTGGAGGTATGCCAAAAAAACTCCACTGCATCCACGGAACATGTTTGTTCTTCTGGGTTCTTTTTGGGGAAGAGCAAACATGCTCTTTCGGAATCCCCTGTATTCCTCATTCCATGAGGAAGGAGGGGGCTTTCAAAAGAGGGTTTTTTTCCAAATTTGGCCCAGTCTAGATGGGCCAAAGTTTGGAAAAGTCTCTTCTGACAAAAGTATCGGAAAAAGATACTCAAAATGTGGAGAGCGTTTTGCATATCTTTTTCCGGTAGATTCTTGCAGTCTACACGTACCCTTTGAGATCTGAGGTACTGAGGGAACCTTTACGCATAAAAGGTAGGAGGTATTATTATATTACACTGACAAGACATCACGCTTCCATGGATTGAGCTTCATAGATTGGTTTGCCACAACAGCAATATGACATTTTTAAAGTTATGAACAATATCCCACCAGGAACTTTTTCAAATTGTAACAAGAGAAAAGGGAAAATGAGAGAGAATAAAAATAGCCAGACAGTGTGGGGAAAAGAAAGAGGAGCAAACCCCACAGATTGTGAAAACAATTCATGAGATCCTAAAGAAGGACTTCTTGTTTCAAACCTGAATGGAAAAATCCAGACAGGTTTCCCACGGCATTCAAGGAGTAGATGTTAAGAATGAGGAAGAGAAGCAGAAATGGAAGATAAAGTCATACTCAGATCTCCTTATTTCCTTTCCTTCCTCAGAATTGGACCATGTTATAAACTGAATGCAAATGTGTTAACATTTTAATTCAGTTACCAACCTGTATCAACATGTCAGTCTGTTTGTGCTGACCTTGTTTTACATGGAAAGATTTCAGCAAAACAGACAAAATGTTATGACATGTAAAAAACTTCCTAAACATGTCAATAAAGGAAAAACCACTGAAAGAGAAGGTATGTTCCCTGAAAGCTATGCGGCGTGGGCAGCTTAACACAAAAGAAGTTTCTTATTACATTTATTAAAGGTTTGTATCATATTACATTATGTCATGTCACATGCTTCTTTCCTGTCCCAAGCTGCATTTGGATAAGGCAGGTTTAAATTAGTTTAAGTGTGTGTCCACATACAGGTTTAAATCAGTAACTAAATTGGATTAAAAATCACGCCTTTAGTTTTATTGGTGCAACTCTGTGTGCTATGTCTGAATGTCTAGCATTGTTGGAAACAAGACATCTAGTCTGTTTGTCTGCCTGCCAGCTTAGTGCTCATCACAGTTGTATCTATTTTATTTGCTGAAAAAAAATTGCAAAAGAGTGTGCTTTCGAAACTGATATTTCTTGAGAAAAACACTGACAACACTGTTTAAATCCCAGTTCTCTTGGATGAAAGAAAGTCAGATGATTTGCAATCTAAATAGACCCAAGAGACAAAAGAAATCTAATCCTTCTAATTTTACAGACGGGAAACTGAGGCAGAGTGACTTGCCCACGGATACACTGGGAGAGCCAGGAATAGAATTCTCAGTCTCCTACGTACTAGACCAGCACCACAAGGCCATCTTTCCTCTGAGTCAGGGCCACAAACCTAAAAATCTTAATCTGAGTTCCTGCTTTGGACCAAATTAACGTAGCCATTAGAAATCAATGGGAATACATGGCTAGAACACTGGACAATAAGTAGTACATTACATGGGACTGAACTCATTGCATTGTGTTGTATGTACTAATATATTAATATAGTATTGCATTGTACAATATATTACACTTTATTTACAGTATAATGCATTATAGTTTGAGAACTTGCACAATCATACTATTGAAAAATGTGATGCATGTATGCTGGGGCAGACTTGAGCATCTAGCTTTGCCGTTAGGCTTCCTTAGCATGCTTGGCTATGCAGTTATGGCCCTGCATGAACACATTTCTCTTCACTATTATGAAAAGCTGCATTAGTGGAACATTGTTCGCTCCATGAAAAATCGCAAGAAGTCAGGAAATGCAACAAGAAAGATTCCATCAGCAATGTGCACTTGCTCCCACTTCTATTCTTGGATTATTTCGATTTAAGGACCTGATCCTAAACCCATGAAAGGCAACTTTTCATGAACTTCAATAGTCTTTGGACTAGGCTGTATATGATTCACCTCAGATCACACAGGAATTCTGGTGCTGATCTGGGGAATGAATCCATGTTCTCTCTATCCCATTCTAATGCCTTCACATCACCACCACCATCTTTCTTCTTCTGAGGGACAAGACATCAGCAGTTCCAGAATCTTCAGTGTCTGGAGCTATGTTCTTGCACAGAATTCCCTCAGCATCACTGAGGCTATGTTTAGACTGCAGGTTTCTTTCGGAAGAAACTTTTCCAGAAGAGATCTTCCCAAAAACCATCTCCTGAAAGAGAGCGTCCACACTGCCAAAATGCATAAAAAGAAATCTGCATTTTCAAAAGATAGTGCCCACGCTAAATGGACACTATGTTGCATTTAAGCTGTGATTAAGCTGTCGCATTTAAGCTGTGGACAGAGAGGCCACCAGGGCCCTTGTGCTTTTTCCTCTTTACTCTTCTTTCAAAAGAGCTCTCTCTTCCCCGTCCACAAATGCCTTTTTCTGAAAGAGCTCTTTTGCAAAAAGGCTTCTTCCTCATAGAAAGAGGTTTATGAATGTTGGAGAAAAACTTCTGTTCTTTTGATTTTTTTAGAAAGAACGCGATTGCAATGTGGATGTCAGTGCCTGTCCGAGGGTCAGAGGATGCTCATGCGCGTCTCAGTAAGGCATGGTGTGTCCTGTCCAGCAGCCACGGCCTCCCTGGAGCCCAGAAGGTGTGCAGACCACCATCCTGCCCCCGCTCACACACACCCCATGGCCAAGCAGCACAGACAAGTGTCAGGCCACAGTTGGGGTTCCCACAGGTTGATGAGAGGCCTGAAGCTGTGTGGCAATCCCAGCGTCCTCAACCCATGCCTGCACGTGGCATCACTGCCTGCAGGAGCAGATGGTGCCTCGCACCCAAGTGGGTACAGGGGTAGGACGGCCCTCCCTGAGGTCAGCCATGTGTGTGCCCCCCTCCCCCCCCAGGCTGTGATCAGCATGACATGTCACAGCACTGCACCATCCACTTTGCTCCCACCTGCCCTGCTCTGTGTATGTTGGACCCTCACAGCACTCACCTGATGTTCCCTCCCCGGTGTCCGAAGTTGTCTGGGAGGCCTCCTGAGTCTGGGCGTCTGGCTCCTGGGTCAGGGTCGCTGTGCTCCTGGTGGTGTCTTTCTCCTCCTCCTCCTCCTCTTGGAGCTGCTGGTCCTCTGCTGGGGTCTCACCCTGGAGTTGTGGCCGCTGCTGCACAAGGGTCTCCAACCCAGACTCCACAACCCTTTTGGGATGCAGGGGTTCCCCTGCCCCCAGGATCCGGTCCAGGTCCTCATAATAGGCACAGTAGTGTGCCATTTCCCCAGAGCGGGAGCTGCACTCACGAGCCCTAACATACCCCTGCCACAGCTCCTTGACCTTGGCTCTGACCTGGTCTAAGGTGCGGGGGTGGTGGCCTTTCCTCTCCAGGCCACCAGCCATTCTGGTGTAAATGTCTGCGTTCCTCTGCCTGGACTGTGGGGCCTGAAGAGCCTCCTCCTTGGACCAGAGCTCCAAGAGGGCTTTTGTCTTGGGCCCAGACCAGGAGAGTGCCCGGCGTTTGGTGCCCCTGGCTTCCAATGGAGATGTGTCCCTGGAAGGGCCAGGGGAGTCTTGGGGTGGCTTGTCCCTGGGACATGGCTCCAAGCGGCCCTACCAGGAACAGCCGCGTAGTCAGGGTCCTGGCTGGAGCTGGCTTGCTGCCAGAATGCTAATCCTGGGTGCCCGTGCCTTTTAAAGATGGCTACAGGCAGGAAGAATAGAGTTGAAAGCTGAGGCAGGAGTGTCCACCAGGGCTTCTTCCTGGAGGCCTTTATTGTCAACATAAATTCTTCCCCGCATCCACACTTACCTTTTGTCGACAGAACTCTGCCGACAAAGGCGTTATTCCTCATAAAACGAGGTTTACCCCCGTCAACAAAACTGCCACGTGCTGTCGACTTACTATCCATAGAACGCAGCGGCAGTGTAGACGCAGGTATAGTTTTGTCGACAAAAGTCCACTTTTGTCGACAGAACCCTGTAGTCTAGACAAACCCTAGGAGTTAAAAGAAAGATAACCAGGGGAAGCATCCTGCCATGCCAAAACACAGGGGAATATATTGGTGTCCAATTCACCTGACATGAATCCAACTGTCAGACTTCGGGGAGTAGAAATTTCAGGGAGATACTTAGGATTAAGTGTTTAAATTTTGGTTTATTCTTGGAAATTCTATGCAGCTGGTGCATGAAATAACCAAACTGAAAGCTTGTGGGTTCCTGGTGAGCCACAGAGCAGGTATATTGACAGTTCAAACATCCTCAGAGCAGCCTGCTACTGAGGGTATGTCTACGCTACAGTGCTGTTTCTAATTAACTTATTTCCAATTAATTAATTCGAAATAAGCTAATTCGAAATAACGCATCTAAACCCAAAAACTAATTCGAAATAGTGTTTTGCTATTTCGAAATAGTGCGTCCACACTGATTGGACGCTGGATTGCATTTGAGGGCAGCTGAAATCGGTTCCAGCAGAGCATCAGGTCAGTAGTTGCTTTGTGTGGCCGCTGTCTGAGGCTCGTGCTTAAAGGGACCCCCCTGGACAGCCGATTCTCAGCTTTCCTGCTTGCTTGCCTACCTCGCCAAGGGACAGCAAAGTGTTTTCCTCTTCGCCTGCTTCAGTCGCTCTCCTTTGAGACACCGCAGCACTCGGCACCATGGAGCCAGAGCCGCCCCTGGGCACTCTGGTGCTCATGCTGAACATCTTGCTGCAAGCCTGGCAGCAACAGCGGGAGGCTGCCTGGCACCTTCTGCTGCAGGCCAGCCCCCTGGCTCTCCCCCTGCCCCTCTGGGGGCCCTGGAGGAGCGGCGCCTGGACGCCAGCGTGCCCTGCCGCATCTGGCGTCTGGACACCAGCAGTGACTGGTGGGATCACATCGTCCTGGAGCGCTGGGGAGACCAACAGTGGACCCAGAACTTCAGAATGCAGAAGGACACCTTCCTGGAGCTCTGCGAGTGGCTCGCCCCTGCTCTGTGGCGACGGGACACATGCATGAGTCCCGCCATTCCCCTCCACAAGCGTGTGGCCATCGCCCTTTGGAACCTCTCTACGCCGGATAGCTACCGATCCATGGGGAACCCGTTCGGCATGGGGAGATCCACCGTCGGAGAGGTGCTCATGCAGGTACGGCACTCACCGGCCACTGGGACAGGAGGGGGGGCTGCAAGGAGGACATGGACCGCCCCAGGGAAAACGGGGGGGAAGTGGTGTAAGTGCCCTCCCCGGGAGGGTTCGGTCTGTCCCGGCTGTGCTACAGACTGCCCGCGGTGGCCAGGATTGTAGCGGGGGTTGCTCCCAGGAGTGGGGCATGGGGCAGTGGTGGGGAACGAACACTCCCAGCCACCTGGGCGCCCCAGTGACCCTCGGTTTTGTGTGTCTCTCTGCAGGTGGTGAAGGCCATCAACAGGGTGCTGCTCCGCACAGTCGTCCACCTCACTGACCTGGATGCGGTCATCCAGGGGTTCGGCGCCCTGGGCTTCCCCAACTGCAGGGGGGCAATCAGTGGGACGCACATCCCCATCCGTGCCCCAGACCACCAGGCCTCCCTCTACATAAACAGGAAGGGGTACTTCTCCATGATCCTGCAGGCTGTGTCTGACCACCAGGGCCAGTTCACGGACATAAGTGTGGGCTGGTCCGGCAAGGCACACGACACGCAGGTGTACTGCAACTCCTCCGTGTGCCAGAGGCTGCACGCCGGGACTTTCTTCCCTGACCGCCACATCAGGGTTGGGGACGTGGACATGCCAGTGTGCCTGCTGGGGGATGGGGCCTACCCCCTACAGCCCTGGCTCACGAAGCCCTACACGGGACACCTCAGCCCCTCCCGGCAGGCCTTCAATACCAGGCTCAGCAGGACCCGCATTGTGGTCAAGGGGTCAGGGGCAGCCCGTCCATATAGGCGAACTAGGTGGTCACCTAAGGCGCCAAGTTAAATGGGGCACCAAATGGTGGCGCAATATCATTGAGAGGTTTGGAGGTGGGGGCGCCGATTGCATGGTTCACCTAGGGCGCCAGTTGCTGGCAGCTAGTCTAGGGCTCTGGCTGATGAAGCCCTACACAGGACACCTCAACCCCTCCTGTCAGACCTTCAGTGTCAGACTCAGCAGGGCCCGCATTGTGGTTGAGGGAGCCTTCAGCTGACTGAAAGCCTGATTTAGATGCCTCCTCACCTGCCTCAACCTCTCCCAGCACAATATTCCGCATGTGGTGGCAGCATGCTGTGTGCTGCACAATTTATGTGAGAGAAAGGGGGAGGCTTTCCTGCCAGCCTGGATGGCAGAGGCTGACCGCCTGGCTGGCCAGTACGCACAGCTCCGCACGGCTGCCAGCGAGAGAGCTTCCAGGTGGACGAGGACTGAAGTCCCCCTGGCGTGCCCCACTGGAGCCTTGTGCCTTACATTCCACCCCACCTCCTTCCCCTTTCCCCTCCGTAACCCCCCTTCCTGATTTACAATAAAAACACCTGTGTTGCCACAAAAAACTCTCTTTCTTTCACATAACTGGGGTGGGGAGAGGGGGGGAATGAGGGAGGGGGGAAACCTGGGAGGAGGGAGCTGGAAGGGGGAGGCAAGGGGAGGAAGGGGGAGGGGAAGCTCAGGGTTGGGGGTCTTGCCGGCCCTCCTGTCTCGCAGCACTGCAGGTGCGGGGGCCTCGGTGTTCCTGGGGGGAGTGGGTATGGAGGGTGGGGCAGGAGGGATGGGGGGGCGGAAGAAGCAGGAGGGGGAGCAGGGATGGGAGGAGGAGCGATAGCTGGGGCGGCCGCAGAGGTTGGAGCAGCAGGAGGCAGCAATCGGTCCACCAGGGCCTGCAGGTGCTTGCGGAGGGCACAGCCCTGCTCCCGCAGCTCCTGCAAGCTCTCCCACCGCAGCTGCAGGTCTTCTTGCACCCACTGCTCCTGGCTGTGGACCCGCCGTCCCTGTAACTGCAGCTGCTGCCACTGGAACTCCTCCTGGTTGCGGGTGCGCCTGCTGGCCCAGGTGCAGGTGGATGGTCCAGGCAGGATGGTGCATCCTGCCCTCTCAGGTGCTGCGGCTGCGGTGAAACAAGAGCAGTGGTCAGTTCTCCCTGGGGACACAGTGGGTGAAACCCAGCCCCTCTCTGCAAGGCGAGGACGGCAGGTCTCCGCACCATCACGTCCTGCTATCCCCGGGAGTGTGAGCTGGCCCAGGACTGCACCCCAACCCCTGTGCTGCCTCTAGTGTGATGTGTAGGGGGAGAGGGGAGATGTGCCCTGCCTCTGTGTAGAGGGGGCGTCTGGAGGGAGGGCACTGTGCAGTGTCTCTCCCCGGGGTCAGGAGCCTGTCATGTGCCTTCACGCATAGATGAGTGTGGGGAACAGGCCAGGGCCCCTGCATGGCTCCCAGCTGGGGCTACATGTCCTGGATAGCACAGTAGAGGCACAGGTTGCCACCTGCTCCGTGGTCGTCAAGGCCGATGCACATGGTCCCTGGGCTCCTCCTCCCCCCCCCACCCCGCATAAGGGGACCGTGATGTCACTCACATGTGGAGGCCTCCCCAGCCTCAGATGAGGTTGCTGACGGGCTCTCTGGTTCAGCTCGGGGGTCCTGGGTGCAGGGCACGCTCCATGCAGGCTCCTGGCTGCCGTCCTCCTCCTCTTCCCCTGTGTCAGGGGCAGGGCCCTCTGCCCTGGGGTCAATGACGACCAAGGGGGCACGGACCGTCTAACCCCCCAGGATGTGGTCCAGGGCCTCATAGTAGGGGCAGGCCGCCGGGTCAGCCCCTGGTTGGGAGGCCCTGGCATAGCTCCTGCCACAGCTCCTTGATTTTACTCTGCACCTACTCCTGGCTGCGCATGTGGCCTCTGGTGGCCAGGCTGGCAGCCATGAGGCTGTAGACGGCCGCATTCCTGCACCTAGTGTGGAGATCGTGGGCATTGGAGGCCTCCCCCCAAACCTCAATGAGGCCCACGATCTCTGCACTAGACCAGAAAGGTGCCCGCCTTTTGCGGCCCCTGAGAGGCTCCTGGGAGCCGCCAGCCTGCTCCTGGGGAGCGGTGGAGGGCTGGGTGGCAGCGGGTTGCTGGCTCATGCTGGGCCAGGTGCACAGTCTGCTGGCTGGGTGCTGGCAGCTGGCACAGGCACTGTGGCCAGAGTCTGCCCCTTTAAGGGCTCCGGGGCTGGGGGGGGGGGGGGAGCAGATGAGTTTTCCTGGTTGTGCCCAGAGTGGCCACCAGGGCTCCCTGGGAAGGTCTGGAGGCCCCCTAATTCTAAATAACTGTCTACACAGCACTTATTTCGAATTATCTATTTCAAATTTGGTGTTATTCCTCGTAGAATGAGGTTTACCAAATTCGAAATAAGGGCTCCACTATTTCGAATTTATTTCAAAATAGTGGTTTGTATGTGTAGATGCTATTAAAGTTAATTTGAAATAATGGCTGTTATTTCGAATTAACTTTGTAGTGTAGACATACCCTAAGTCTTTGACTGAAAATGGAATAACCTAGTTCTAGGAGGTCACAGTAAAGATACCTAATCTCTTCTGGACTTCTGATCATACTGCTCAGTATGAAGAAAGAGACTGTGGCCATCCCACAGTGGAAGGAAATTCAGTCACTAATATGAGGGCTGGCCTAAGAATCAGTGATTTAGAGGTGAAAGTGACGTCCCCTGTTACAGATCTTTGAGACATTTGGCCCCTCAGACATCTAGCAGTTTTGTTTGCCTGCAGGTAAGACA
This sequence comes from Pelochelys cantorii, assembly GCA_032595735.1. NCBI lineage: Eukaryota > Metazoa > Chordata > Testudines > Trionychidae > Pelochelys > Pelochelys cantorii. Next base: position 9,975,191 of record CM064342.1, on the reverse strand, counting down.
GGCCGCAGCCCAGCTGGTCAAAAAGGGTGGAGAGTATTGGACTTTAAAAAGAACCCCCAGTTTTCTTTTTAATTTGGAGTTGTCAATATTGGAAACACATCCTCCAGTTCTAGAAAAGGGTGGCAGTGGGGCAACAACCCAAAAATGTCTTCAGATTATTTTCATTTTTATTTAATTTCAACATTTAGAATATTTCAACCAGCTTTATTTAAAAGTAACCCAAGTAGCAGTCACCGTAGGAGCAGCTGTCTTAAAATGGAATCTAGATTTAAACTGAAAACCATCAGGAGCTTTACTTTGTCACTGGAATTTGTACTTTTCATGACATCATGTACATGCATGGACATTCAGGCCTAATTATATCTTTGCAATACAATAAAGACTTGAATGAATAAATGCTGCTATCAGTTGCAGCATTTCCAAATCTCAGTCTTTTAACTGTGTCTCCTCAAAACAATCATCCTTCTTGACAGCGAAACCATTGTCCAAGCAAAGAAAGAAAATGTGTGTGTGAAGCAACAGAAAGCAAAAGAAGAAAAATGGAAAATGGACAGATAGGCCTAGATTCACAGAGAACCTAATAAGAAGCCTAATTTCATTTGTGCATCTGGACCAGGACCACCAAGATCTGCATTAATTTAGGAGATCAAGAACAATTGAGAAGAGAAAATTAAAATAAATACTATTGGCTATAATCAGAATAAATGAAACACCTGGAAAAAATCCTATTTTGGGGCAACAATAAGCATAAACAATAATCAGCCCTCCTGCAACTGTCTCCTGCTCTCCTCAGATGCTCTATCATTTTCCAATTTCATGCCCATTGGTAAAGAGGAGGAGCAAAGCTCAATCTGGGTGCTTGCCAGCCAGGTCTAAGCACAGGTTAGCTTAGCCTAGGCCTGAGCTGTCAATTCCATTTTGGACATTCGCCTGTAAGGAATGAAAGCAGAATGAAAACTGCCAATTGAGTTGGTGCATAATAAGATGCAAACTGTGTTTCTTCATATAGTGAAACCATCTCTTAAAAGGCAAATTCATCCAAGCATGAAAGACCAGATCCTCAAAGATACTTTCAGACACCTATTTCCCATTGAAATCAATGGGTGTTAGGAACCTAAATGTCTTTGAAGATCAGGGTCAAAGTGCCCTGTGTATCACTTAAGCTCTGCAAGAGAGATCTGTGGAAAAGGGAGGTTCACATGAAGCTGGAACCACAGTCCACTGTAGATTCATATTTTCAAAGAACAGAAGGGACCATCTGATCTGACGTTTGTACACTACAGGTTTCCTCAACATAATTCCCAATGCAGGTCTCTTAGAACATTCTCCAGTCTTGATTTAAAAATCCACCACAACCGTTGATAAGTTGTTCCAATGGTTAATGACTCTCATTGTTAAAATATTTACACCTTATTTCCAGCCTGTTTAATTTCACCTTATTTACTGAATTTCAACTTGCAGCCATTGGATTGTGTTCTGCCTTTCTCTGTGAGGCTGACAAGTCCATTATCAAATGTTCCCCAAACATAGTTATCTCTAGTGAAAGAAGACTCCTAGAGTTTTCAGTGGGTTCAAGGTCAGGCCAATGGAGTGGACAGGTGGAAGACCTCTATGAACTCTGAGTATCTGCACCATATGGGAAATTTGTGCTGGCTTTGAATATGCTACTGCAGATTCAGGCTGTCTGTGACAGGTTGAAAGAGCACGGTGCTGGGATGCAGTCTGTTTTGGGGAGGAATGTGGCAGCTATTTTTTAGTGCATGGGATTGTTATAGGAATATTTAAGAAGTGAAAAAGAAAACCAAATGCAGTTGTATCTAGAAAGCAAAGACTCATTAGGCTGTCTTTGGCCACTCCATATCAGAAGGTAATTCTAGTAGATTTTTCTAAGGGAAGCAATGGCTCTGCAATTTTTATTAGCATGAATCAAAAGATTGTTGCAGGAGAGGTAACAGCATGTGTACACTGACTGGGGACACATATGACCCTATATTGCAGGACATAATTCCACAATATAATGTCAGCCCTCCGCCTGCACACTTAGGCTATGTCTAGACTGAACTGTTAAATCGGAAAAAGATATGCAATTTGCAGTATGAAAATTGCGTATCTTTTTTCGATTTACTTTCAAAAGAGGCTCTTTCGAAATTTGGCACATCTACATGGCGCCAAATTGCAAAAGAAAGTGCTCTTTCAAACCACCACTTGTTCCTCATAGAATGAGGTTTACAGGGATGGTGAAAGAGCGGGTCCATTCTTTCAAAAAATTTTTTTTTCGAAAAAGCGGATGTGTTCTTTGGACGTGGCATTGCTTTTTCAGGATACCTCCAGTCTTGTGCACCATTCAGATCCATGTGACAGACTCTCAGAAAACAGAGACAGGCTGCTAAAGGCAAAACTAGAGATTGGCTCCAGCAGCAACATATGGATAGATTTCAGGCAGCCCAAAATTTGGGGGTGTTTGAGTGCAACTGCTTAGTCCAACCCATTAACAGTGGGCCACATGCGTGCTAACTCTCTCTTGTGAGCAAGCTCCCATCAAATGTTAGATAGCACATCTGAGCCAGCATAGGTTGGGGACATCATTTCTTACTTAGATGGGTCATTAGCAGAATTCTTTCTTCCTAGAGCAAATGTGGAAAGGGAACACTTTCTGGGCTGCTTCTGCTTTGTGCTGCCCTGTCCTTTATTTGGGGCCAGTGGGAAAAATCACAATGTAGCCCCTATGATTGAAAGTAACTTTAAATAGCACCTGGAATAAACTGTAACAGAGTATAAATTATAGGTGATGGATATAAAATAGCTCTGCTGGTGAATGGGTGTGATAATTGGACAGAGTATATTATGTTTGAAACATATAATGGATATTTATGCATAATTATTTAGTAAAGTGATTATGGTATAAAGCCCTATGCAAAGTATTAATTGTATAAATAGTAGCATTAGAGGTGGGAACATGCAAACATTTCCATAGATATATTAGGTATGGTAAGTTTTGCATGATTTAATTTTATTGCATTGTATTCCAGGCAGCTAGACATAGCCGGTGGGTTTTAATATCAAATGGGAAGGTCTCTATCTGGCTGAGAAAGCCAAGGTATTCAGAATGACCTGGAGGGAATTGCAAGAATGTTGATCTCAGATCAGATTAGAGAGATGTGGCAGGGCTCCCAAGGGCCATCTTATTCCAACTCGGACGCCTACAATACTCTGCTTTGTCTCCTGTGTGCCGATGATTCAGGTTACCACACTGGAAACCTCTTAGGCTTGTCGCCATCGCTGCTTTGCTTGAACCGTGTGAGCACCTGTCAGAAGTGAGACATTGATACTCACCTGCTGACCCATTACAGTCTTTTGCTTTCCATTGTCTCCGTCTTATCAGATCCTTGACGGGGCTTCTCTCAAAAGGCAGGGGCTGGGCAAGTACTTGGAGTGGCTCACACAAATGGATCAGGATCAGACCTTCAGTTGGTGTAAACCAACGCAGCTCCATTGACTCTAATGGAGTCATGCCAGTGGAGGATCTGGCCCTGAGAGCTAGCCCAGGCAAATAACGTGCACATAACTTACCATCTTAGCCAATAGTTGCCTGGCTTCAGAAGACCACCTCCTCTTGTTTTATGATATCCATCAATCCAATCCATGCAGTCCAATGAATGCCATTTACAATGTCTTTCATGCAAGCTACACCTCAAAATGCATTAAACCTAAATAATACAGGTTCTACTTTTAGAAGAGAAAACTAGAGGACAGACATACTCCCAGGCAAATCTTTAATTTGGCCCAATATAGATAAAGGGGCAAAGGTGTGTTTCCAGTTTAAACTCAAAAGAGAACAATTGGACTCTGGAGAAGAGCCCTGCTTCACGTGGTAGGTGCTGCAGAAGAGGAGGATCCTGCAACAGAGACTGGTTAGGGATTAACACTTGTTTGTGTGTGCCCCTCCATCTCATTCTGGCTCTCTAAGGGCACGTCTACACTGCAGAGTTATTTTGAAATAACAAGGTGAGCATCTATACAGCAAGCCTGTTATTTCAAAATAATTTTGAAATAATGGGCTTCTTATTCCAGAATAATAAACCTTCATTGCACGAGGAATAACACCTATTTCAAAATAGTTATTTTGAAATAGGGTGTGTGTAGATGGGGCAGCTGCGAAAGAATTTTGAAATAACTGGCCTCCAGGGCTTTTCACTGCTGCTCTGGTTGCCACTCTGTCCACACCTATCAGAACTCTTTAGTTCCACTCTCCTTCAGGATTTAAAGCTGCAGCCGCCAGGAAACAGGCTTGTGGTAGAAGGAAGTCCCTGACAGCCCTGTACCACACAGCATCACCCTTGTGTGAAGCAATGGCTGACTGCAGTGCTCTCACCAAGCCTCCTGGGACTGCTAGCAAGCCTACAATCAGCTCCCAAGCCGCTGCCCAAGGACGGAAGAGGAAAGCATCATCCTGGTCTCGTGTGCAGATCCTGGATCTCATTGAGGTCTGGGGAGAGGAGGCAAACCTCCAGGATCTCCGCAACAGATGCAGGAATGCTGATATCTATGGCTGGATGATAGACAGCCAGGGCCAGAAGGGCCACATGAGCACCCAGGAGCAGGTGCACATGAAAGTAAAAAAACTGTGGCAGGCCTACACCAAGGCCAGGGAGTGGAGCTCCCATTCCAGAGTGGCACCCCACCTGTGCCCCTATTATGAACAGCTCCACTGCATCCTGGGAGGGGAGGTTGGTCCCTCCCCCCGTTGTTGTGGACTTCCATCATCAGCCTCCTAGAGAGTGGGCCCATGGGCATGGAGGAGGCAGAAGACAAAGCCACCCAGGACCTGATGCCTGCCAGCCAGGAGGTCAGCCTGTCCTTGGAGCCAGTACCCCCTTCCCAGAATGTCACCCAGGGTTTGGACAAAGCTAGGGGAGGCCCATCAGGTGAGTTTTGTTACTTTCCCTAGACACATGCAGGGGGAGGTGGTGGGTGGCGAGGGGCTGCATGCTCCTTGCTTGACCTTCTTGGCTTGAATTGCACAGCAGCCTCTGTACATGGGTGCACATGGAGCACCAGTCCAGAGCACACAGCTGCAAGAGACTGCCACAAAGGAACCTTGCGCTTTTGCTCACAGGGTTTCTGGAGAGATTTGCCTTACTCCTGACTCCGTGGCAGGACACGCTGCCATCACAAGCCACTCCTAAGGAGGCTGGGGTCATGGACACACACACAACAGTGCTGCACATGGTACACGGTCATGCCCACACTCCCGGGACAGCATCCACTCCCAGGCAAGCGCTGTGAGGTGGAGGACACCAAGCCCCTGCCAGGGGAACCTGCTGGGAGGGAGGAAGATGAGGGGACCTCGGTATCACCCTCCCCACCAAGTGGCATCTGCCGCTCACTCACACTTCCCCACACACCCTCCCTCCTCTCCTCCAGTGAGAAGGGATAGAAGTCCTCTCCCTGTGGGATGCCACCACTGTTGGACCCAGTGTATGTGTGGCATAGAGGCAAGGTAATCTGCCCCTTCACTCCCTCCCACTCACAGGCGCCTAGCCTGGCCAGCACCTTCCCATGACGGCTTATCTCCAGGATGTGAGGGTGGCAAAGCTCCACTGGGACATCTGTGCCCCTGTAGGAAAGTGCCCACTTTCTAGGCCACAGATGGCCTTGCTCAAAGCACATCGTCATCATCTGAACTGAGTCCTTTTGGTTTCGCTCAGAGATGAGGACTGGGCTTCATGTACCATGTCTCCTGGGATGACTGCTCTTGTCACTTTTCTTCACAGCTGGCCCAGCTGTGAGCGTGGTGTGTCCAACACCTCCCTCACCATCCTCCTGACCTGCTGAGACCTGAAGGCACCGGCAACCGCAGGAAGACCTCGAGCAGGCACACATCACCTGCCTCCATGCCCTGCAGTGGTCTCTGGAATGGCAGGAGCAGAGATTGGATGCTGATCACGAGCTGCGCCGCACTACCTGGCAGGAGCTGTTGCAACAGGCCTGGAGCATGTGCGCAGCATACACTGCTGATATCGATCGCCTGCTGAACACCATTGAGAGGACCAGCAGCCACCCCCTCTGCTCCTGCTGCTGCTCCTGCTCTTACCCTGCTGGCTTCTCCCCCAACCACCTCCCCCACGGCTGCTGAGGGCCCCACACATGAGACGGTGGGATCTCCTGAGACAGCCCAATCGCTGAGCCCCTCCTCCCCCTCTCTCCTTCCCCTCTCAAGTTCTTTCCCCAGGTATATTGACCCCAAATAAAAAAACCCAGTTTTATTAGAGTGAATCAAAAGATTGATGCAGGAAAGGAGGGGAAGGGGGGAGGGGAGGAGGTGGGAAGGGAGGACAGAGGAAGGAAAGGGTGTTGGAGGAAAGGAACAGAGGCCTTTGAAGAAGAACAATGTAGAGGCCCCTTGTGGGGAGGACCAGGGGGGAGTGTCACAGGTGTCCTTGTCTGAAACTCTCCCTCAGGGCCTCCCAGATGTGCACAACCCCCTTATGGGCCTGCTGGATGGCAGCAGTGTGCAGCTGCTCAAAGGTCCTTGCAAGTTGCTTGGCCTCTGCCCCCCACTGTGGCAGGACTTTCTCCCCCTTGTTCTCGTGCAGGTTGTGCAGGACACAGCAGGCCATCCCCACCTGGGTGACGTTCCATTCACTGGGGTCCAGGCAGGTGAGGAGACAACGGAACCTCCCCTTCAAACACCCAAAGGTGCCCTCTGCCACGATGCAGTGCCTGCTCAGCCTGTCATTGAGACATTCCTTTTTGGGGTGCAGGTGTCCCATGCAGGGCTTCATGAGCCAGGGGAGTATCCCAGGGGATGCACATTGGCATGTCCATGTCCCCGACCCTGATGGTGTGGTCAGGGAAAAATGTGCCAGTGTGCATCTTCTGGAAGAGGCTGGAGTTGCAGAATATGCAACTGTCGTGCACCTTCCCTGACCACCCAATGCTGACTTTGGTGAACCTTCCTCAGTGGTCCATGAGAGCCTGCAGGAGTATTGAAAAGTGCCCCTTCTGGTTGATATAATTGGAGGCCCAGTGGTTGGGGGTCGGGGTGGGGATGTGGGTGCTGTCAATGGCCCCCTTGCAGTTGGGGAAGCCCACGGCGGCAAAGCCGGCCAGGATGGGTTCCACATCGCCCAGGATGATAACCCTGCACAGCAGGATGGTGTTGATGGCCCTCACCACCTGTAGAAGAATGTAAACAGAAAATCACAGGGTTGCCAGAGCCCTCAGGAGTTCCCTGGTCCCAAGCCCCTTCGCACAGCAGGAGCAACCCCAGCTACCCCATCCCTGGAAGGGCTTTGTGAATGCAGGACTGTAAAACCTCCAGGGAGAGAGGATCCACCCCCCCCCTTCCTATTCCAGCAGTTCACCACCCTCCTAGGACAATTGTAAGAGAGTGAAACCTGCATGACCACGGCCCCAACGGTCGATCTCCCCATGCCGAACTGCTTCTCTACAGAGCGGTGGCTGTCTGGTGTGGCGCACTTCCAAAGGGCAATGTCAACCCACTTCTGAAAGGGGATGGCAGGTCTCATGTGGGTGTCCCATCACTGGAGGGCAGGGGCGAGCCACTCACACAGCTCCAGGAAGGTGGCCTTCCACATGTGGAAGTTGTGGAACCAGTGGCATAGCAAAAGGGGCTGGGGGGCAGTTGCCCCCGGGCGCCACGCTAGGGGGGCACCAATTTATTTATTTCCAGATGCCACCACTTTATGTAGGAGGCTACAGCTGGTGTCATATGGTGTCTGGCTGGGTTGCGGCAGCGCTGTGGCTCCTGCTGGGGGCCCGCCCCACACGCCGTGCAGCGCAGGGCTGCAGTGCAGTGTCTACGCCCCGCAGCCGGGTCTCAGCCCCTGTGCATGGGGAGACCCACAGCTTGTGAGCTGCTCACCCGCCCCTGCAGCTGGGCTGTGCAGACCCAGCACACCAGCCCTGGCTTGGCCCCAGTACCTGCCCCATGCTTGGCTCGCTTCGCCCGGCACAGCAGCACAGCCTGGGCCATGCCACTGCCCTGTGCTCCAAGGCGTGGCCCCCGGGGTTCCTGCAGGCGGAACCAGGCAGGGTGCAAAGCAACCAACCCCAGCCTGAAAGGAACCAGCTTTGAGCCTAGCCCAGCCCGTCTGCACCCCAGTGTGAACTCCAGTCCCACAGTGCTCCAGCCGGGAGTAGGCGCGGCCCCTCAGCCTTACATAACAACCTCCCGCCCGCGAGTGTGGACTTTGCGCCCAAGCAGCTCCTCGCGCCAGTGCCCCCCAGAGGGCCAAGGAGGAGGTGCCTTGTGGAGAGGTGTTTGTATTTTTGCTGACAGAAATAAATAACATAAACACAGTAACAAATGATCGGGGGGGGGGGGGCCGCAAATTTTGCCTTTGGCCCCAGGTGCATAACACCCTCGCTACTCCACTGTGTGGCACCACTGCTGGTCATCCCACCACTCTGTGACGACGCGGTCCCACCAGTCGGAACTGGTGTCCTGCTGCCAGAAGCAGCGGTGCACGGTGTGCAGAGGAGGGTGGGAGGGGCTGCGCTGCATGAACAGTACATGGAGTGGGGAGAGGAGGTGCCCCACAGTGAGCTGCGGGTCCTTTTCCTCCAGAGCCATGAAGGCAGCCTGCAGTGAGTCCAGCTCTATGGCAGGATGGCTGTGGTGTCTGCAAGGGCAACCAGAGCATGCGGTATGAATTTGCTGTCCCTCCAGGAAGTAGGCAAAGGAGAAGAGTCTGAGACAGGGCTGTACAGAGGGGCCCCTCACAAGCCTCAGATAGCCTCAGGCATCAGCTCCAGGAACTGACTGCTGTTCTGATGCCCTGCCCAGAGTGATTTTGGGGGGCCTTAAATGAGATTCAGCCTCCGATCAGTGTGGACATGCTGCATTATTTTGATGGGCATTTGTAGTGTGGACACGCTATTTCGATATAGCTCTGCATTATTTCGATTGGCATTGGTAGTGTGGACACGCTATTTCGAAATAGCTAATCCAGGAGTTATTATTCCAAAATAGCTTATTTCGAAATAAGCACATAGTGTAGACATACTCTAAGATATTTATTGACTGTTGGCCCTTCAGCTGGCAACTCCATCTTCTTTTCTGAAAGAGAATGCAGTAGATTGGTGGTGGACTAAGGCAATCATTTAACAAGGCTGGCTCAATATTGAAGTCCAGGGTTCAGTTCTGAGCAGTTACACTGAACTGTAGGGAAGTTTAAATAAATCTGGATTCCAGAGGTAAAAACCTAAGTTTGTCTCTAGAATGGAGTAAAAAAAAAACAAACTACTTAGTTGTCTGTAATCATTTCAATCTCTGTGCACCCAGCCACAGGATCCAAACGCATTCAAGGCTCTTTCTTGTGCAACTCTCTTCATGATCCACCAGTAAATGCTCTGAGTGAGAACAGAAGAGCCATTCAGGACAAATCTGGATGTTATCTCAGGGCCTTGAGGACACTAAGGGGAAAGTTTTGACAGGTGAAATGACCTTAATAGAATTAGACTCCTTCCTCCAACAACATAAAGAAGAGGATATATTTTTAATTAGGTCTTTTTCTGTAATGCAATACTGCAGAGCTGTCCATCTTTTGCTCACACTTCCATTGTTAATGGAATGTGTCTGATTTCCTCCCTGCCCTTCCCTTACACATAGATAGATAGATAGATAGATAGATAGATATTGCAATTGATTCTTCAGCAGCTGAGTGCTTTTTTTTTATTAGAGGAGAGGCTGAAAGGAACCCCAGTAATAGAATGATTTGGCCTGAAAGTCAAATCCCCTTTGATGAACAATCAGACACAAATGTCAATAACAATTAGATTGTCTGGGGGCTCCAGTCACTTAGGACTCCAGTTTGCTGTCTGCAGCGCTCAAACTGAAGCCCTCAGTCCAGTGATCGCCGAATCAGGTTTGGCATCGGGAATGAAAAGCCATCAACAATAATATTATTAAGAGGCTGATGGCAGAATAAGAGCAAAAGGCAGAGAATAGCGTGCACTCACACACACCAGGGAACAGAAAGACGGAGCTGTTGTAAAAATTCATCAAGATATGAAATCAGTGCTTCCTAAGGAATTATATAAACTCCCTCATTTTTCCTTCCCAAACAATCTGAGGCCATGTTTAGTTCCACTGGGCTTTGTAAGTTTCCACCTCCCCCTGTCTAAACACTCAACCAAGCTAACAACCTAGAGGAAGGAAAATCCTTACATGGGGGTTATGTTTTTTCCTTTTCCTAAATTGCAAATATACAGTGGAGGGAGGAATGCTCAATCTAATTAAGGCCAGTTGAGAAGCATGGAGACAGGACCCTCCCAATGGGAATGCTGTAGGTTAAAGAGGTTAAAAAGAGGAATGTTCCACCTAATGAGGGAGGTTTAACACTATAGGCACACTTCCCCAGCCAGTGTTCAAGGCAAACTATTCTGTGGGATTAGAGAGGCATAGTCAGGGACTCTGGATGAATGGGAGAGAGGGAGAGCCAGGTTTGGAAGGGTGTGGGTACCTTAGACTCCATGTAGAGTACAGGGGATTGTTAGGTAAGAGATCAGGAGATAATCTTCAGTGTCTGAGCTAGCAAGAACTCTGGGAGCACAGTGGAAAAGAGGCCACCTAGACCTGCTATGTGCAGCCCTGTGTGAAGGGGAAGGTGGGATGTAAAGAACTCTAAGGGAGGTCAGAGGCTATGAACAGAAGACAGCCATCTATGCACATGGAAGGACTTGATTCCAAACACATTTAATTAGTTTCCATTAATACAATTATTCACAATGCTTATTTGTTAAGCTACTATTATTTGATGATGATGATTATTTAAGCATTGACAATGCATTGGAGCTTCCCAAGACCTCATGATAACCCTACAGAGCATGCCACTAATGGGGGCAGTGCAGCTAACACCATGTATTACAATAGGTAGTTCCTCTAACAGTTCTGAAGAAAGCAGAATAGATGGTAGCAAGGAAAGACTCTATTATATATCAGATTTCCCCAAAGCAGGGCTGGCCCTAGGTCTTGGAGACATAATGAGAAATCTATGTAATCCCTACCACGGATGAGAAGGGAACAGCTGGACAGACATGTAACTGGAATGCCTCTATGTTGTCTTGTAATATCTGTTCATAAGTCAAAATCTCAGTGTTTTAAGGGTGATGTGTGTTGAATAATACAAACAATAAAACTATGAAGTGACATTTGTGATTTGGGCAGGACCGATTCCTAAAATCAGTCCTGAGGACTAGGAGTTCCTGAGTTTTAATACTATCACTGCTTTGCCTCAATTTACCAATGAGTAAAATGAAGATAATATCTAATAATGTCAACAGTATGAAAGATGTTTACCTGCTCAATATCTGGTCAAAGAGAATTTTTCAGCTTTTTCTTTCATTTTGAAATGTTGCTGAAGTTATAAAATTTGATGAGCTCTATAACTAATCCTTACTGACTTCACAGGGGCATGGTGGGGATAAATTTGTTATTTGCAAAGCTCTTTGAACATAGATCTGTAGATATGTTCATTATTATTACAGCTACCAGAGCTAAGAGGGAAAACATGTTCTTTCGTGGTACGCTTAAGTAGAATTTCAGCTTTTTCCAAATCCCAGCTGTCATTTTATGCTCATTCCCTGAGTTGACAGAAAGTCTGCATCACAAAACCACCCACCTGTCATACTTCAATACAGCTAGATTTCAGACATCTCACCAGGCATGGATTTTGCAAGACTGTCCTACTTTGATCCTCCAAATCCTCTATCCCGGTTGAAGCATTTTTTTCCCATAGGACTAGCTGGGCTTGACTCCTCATGCTGGGTGCTGCGACCTGGTTCCTGGTGCACAGGGTTCCAGCACCATTTATTCAAATTTGTTTTCAGTTCCCACTGCCAGTCCCATAAGACAGGATTCATCACTATGGGGCAGACTTGCTCTGCAACTCACCCACACAGGCCTCCCCTCTGTTCAGGAACATACCTGACCCAGGTCTTGGTCTTCCATCACCTGGGGGTAACACCCATCCTGCTTTAGCTACTGGAAATGTTGGGAGATATGAGCTTTCTGTTTGCTGGAAAGGCCTGGCACCCATACCAACCTCCTCCCCTAGAGGAGGCAAGTGACTCCAGGGAAGGGTCCAGAGGAGAAGGTGGTGCTCAGTGTCCCTGTACCTGTCATGCTTCCCAGAGCTTTGTTTTCCTCTGTATCTGGTTCCGACTTGTTGTACATAACAAGAACAAGAGCTACAGAGTGCCCCAGTGCTCAGCCTTCGAAGGCACGATCCCAGTATTACACATCTTTCCTGCTGCTGCTATCAGGTTCCATCAATCTTAGCTACTACTGAATTTGCCCCGATACCACATTATCTGAATCTCTCACAGTCTTTAATATATTTATTCTCAACCCCTTTGCAAGGTAGGGAAGTGTGTTCTTTCCACTAAAGCATAGAGAAGCAACCTAGTCATGAGTGTTCTGGAAATGGGAGTGAACAATGAAGTCTGTAGTCTGTACAAAATTATTCAAGATAGGTAAGTCCACGGCTGACTATGAAGAGTTACAGGGAGAATCTCATTAGACTCAGTGACTGGGCAACAACATGGGAGATTAAACTGAATAATAAGTACAAAGTAATCATGGAAGTCGATTTCAGTACTTCTGTTTTTCACAAGGAGTAACGCTATTACTGGCTTTGCACGGTCAAATTTACGCTAGTGTAGATGCAGCATTGCTAGAAAGTTGACACTATTGCCCTGTAGGAGGCCTCCTACAGCTTCCTACTCTGACTGTTCAGGTCAGATCTTCTGCCTCTACTGCTCTCCTGCTGAGTTCAAAAAGGCCCCAGAACAGTAGAAGAGCCGTCTCACATGGCCAATGCTGCAAGCCCATTGTAAGTGAGCAGCACGCTATGGCACATGTGGTGATGGTGTCGAGTAATCCCAACAACAGTGCGACAACATCCAGGAGATCTTGGACCTCATTGAGATATGGGGTGGATGAAGCCGTCCTTCCTGAGCTCTGAACCAGCAGAAGGAATGCTGAGATATATGGCAGGATTGCAAGCTGCATGAGGCATGCTAAAGGATATCCCAGGTATATCCAGCAATGCAGAGTGAAAATCAAGGAGCTACACCAGTCCTACTACAAGGTGAAGGAAAAGAGTGGATAGTCTGGTGCAGCACCTCACATATGCCATTTTTATGACCAGTTGGATGCCATTTTGGGGGGGTGACCTGGCCAGTGTTGCCAGCATGGTCGTGCAGTCCAGGTAAGACACACCTGGTATCAGCCTCTAGGATACTGTGGTGGCAGAGGAAAGGAGCAGGAGGAGGAGGAGAGTAGCCAGCTGATGATCCCCTGTCCTAAGGTGTCTCCCAGTCCAGCACTGACCCCATGGAGGTCACTTCTGGTGAGTTCATAAACTTTGTCTAACCACAAGTGGATTAGAGCAAAGGTGTGTGAGGTGTGGCATGCTCTGTGCCTACACAGCTCAAGGGGCCTGAAACAGCTTACTCACATGTCTGCAGATGGAGCAGGAATGTTGTCTGCACAGCTTCATGAAGCTCTCATATAGGAACTCTTTGATTCTTCTCACAAGGTTCCTGGGGAGGCCAGCCTTATGCCAGCCTCCACGGTAGGACACCTTTCCACACTAAGCCACCAGTAAGTGGTCTGGTGTCATGGACCCACAGAGCTGTGCAGCATGAGGCCCAGGTTTATGGTCACATTCAGTTAGCATAAGCGTCTGATCACTTGATGTGGTTCAGAGAAGATTGATATCTCTCATGGCAACCTTCATGAAGGAGGAGGGGAAGCTATTAGCAATGTCCCTCCACGGGTAGGAAAGGAACCAGTGTCCCTGGGAGGCTGAGTGGAATGGATCCGGCATGTGCCAGACACAGCAGCAAGCCGATGTACCTCTTCCATCCCTTCTGCCTGCAGGAGATTGCCTGTATGCCATTTGTGACCTCCTTTGTCCAAGGACTGGTGTATATAGTGTAAACGAAGAGTTATACTAGGAAAATACCCAGGCTCCATGTCCTAGATATTTTCCTCCAATGGAAAACCAATGTACAAGAGATCTGCAGCCACTCAGAGAGGTAACATTTTTATTTATTGCTATCCCAGAAGTGCCTAGATGCCCTATTAGGATCAAGACCTACACTGTGTTAGGTATTGAGCACACAGATAGTAAGAGACAGTCCATATCCCTGGTATCCTAAAGACCTTATAATCTGATTAAACAAGACAGATAAACAGTAGGGGGGAAACTGAGGCACGGAGTTGGAAAGTAACTTGCACAAAGTCATAGCATTTCAGTGGTAGAGACAGGAATTGCTCCTGGATTTCCAGACATCTAGCCCAGTGCACTGTCACTAGATCAGCCTGTCTCTCAGGCCATATGGCTCCGATACCACTTCTCCCATAACTTCATGTTTTTAGAGCTTTAGGACCACAGTCTCTGATTCTTTTCTCCCACTTTTTCCCCAGGGATATCTTCTTCCCCCAACACACATCCTTTCCCTGTTTCACAGGCTTCTTTTCCGAACTCCTGGTTTTGCTCTTCTGCACTCTTTTTCTGGACCAGTATCACGTACAGTCGCCCTGTCATCTTGTAATCCTGCCAGCCCTACCAACTCTCCCTTCTGCACTGTCTCACAGCTATCATGCTATAAACTTCACTGCTGATCAGGAAATATCTGGATTTCCCTCATGTTCCAATGACACCAGTTACCTTTCAGGCAATGGCATTTGCAGTCAAGTCTAGAGATCAATCAGGTTCAGTTGCTGCGGTTGAAGGCAGCTGACTGTGAATAGGTGGGAAGTGCCTCCCTCCTGTAGTGGCAAAATAATGGCATATTCATTATTGCTAAAACTTTTCCATCTTGGAGGGGAAAATGCATGCCTCATGATTTCCAGAGAGGAGATGGGCTGGTTTACAAATACAGTACGTTAATAGCTTTGTAAACATTTATGCAGCGTGACAGCTGGCTGTAACATGTGGCATTAATTAGAAGACTCCACAATGTAGCGTTTTAAGAGCTAAGTTAAGTCTAAATAGTTAGGTTTGTTGAGACTAAACACCCATGGGGGCAGCACTTGGACCTAATACATTATGATTAACTTGACACTGTGAACCCGTGCGGCTGATTCCCAGAACACTGGGGACCTTTAATCATGGGCAAACTCATAAGACACCACAGATTAGAGTGTGCTGAAGATGAGATGTTGCAATGGGTGCTCCACTCTTCCTGTCTTAGCATCTATCTATTTACTTTGATCTGCTTAGGTTTAAGTACCTATTCTCCAGATACTTAATGATGCCCTGTTTCACACCCCCTTTACTTTTTACTTTTCTTTTTTTTCTCCCCCTTCTCCTTTCCCTCTCATATTTATTTTGAGTTTTCATATCCCCTACTCATAACTCCGGTCATCTGAAGAAGTGGGCTGTGCCCATGAAAGCTCATGATACCATCTGCATGTTTTGTTAGTCTATAAAGTGCTACCAGACCATTTGTTGTTTTTTTCAACTCTTCTATCTCCCTTGAATAGAAATGGACAAGCCTTTGTCTATCTGTGAGACTATGGCAGGGAAGAGACTATTCCACAGGGGTTTTCCTTTTGGACTTGGGGACTGTATCAGACTTGATACATCAGTGTTTCCTTGTGTTGGCAAGGCATGGCACTTCACTGGGGAAACCCACAGCATGTGGTTTCAAATTCTTAGCTGTAAACAGCCCATGGTGCCTGGAAGGCATTGAACCCATAGGAAATAAGAGGCAGTGAATGGCAGCATTAAGTACTCTATTATTGCAAGACCAGGAAAGCCTATTCTTTTGTCTATGAGGCACCAGCTAGAATGAGTTCTGCAAATTCACCGCTATAAAGATGGAACTAAGGACTTCAGTTCATGGAAACCAAACACTTTTTGGCCTCTCCGGCTCGACTAGTGGCTTGAGCATAGGTCTGTGAGACAGGAACACCTGAGTTCTGATCTTGGCTCCATTGCTGATTCACTGTTTGGCCTGGGCAAGTCTGTTTGTCTGCACAGCTCCATGAAGCTCTCACATAGGAACTCTTTGATTCTTCTCACAAGGTTCCTGGGGAGGGCAGCCTTATGCCAGTCTCCACGGTCTTTCCCTCATCTGTTTTCTCATCTGTAAAATGGAAATACTTAGTATTCCACAAGGCTGTTTTGAGGACTGATTAATGTTTCCAGTACATTCTGAAGCAGTAAAAAGAGCTACATGAGGGCCTGTTCCAATGAAGTCACCATGTGCACAGAACCAAAGCAGATTTTCCCAACATGAGTTCCTTACCTTTGTTCCTTAATCTATATTTGGGCACCTAAAGCCAGGTGAATGATTTTCAGAAGTGCTGAGCCCCTTTCCCTCCCATGGGTTTTAGTTATTACAACATTAATCCCCCAATGCTAACAATAATATCCTTGGCTGTTCTGACATTCTAATTATGGTACCATTAATTGAAATATCTTACAGCAAATAAAGGAGATATGGTCTTTGGAAAGATTTGTTGTGTTAACCTGGACCAGATATTACTATTCTTTTCCAAATCCTTCCCTCCACACCTACAAATTTACCCTAAGAGTTGCCAAATGGAGCTTAAAACTAGAGTCTATGATGGAGACAGCTATATTTGTAATGCAAGGCTTTTTGCACTTATTAATCTTGCATTAAGGAATGCTCTCTTGTATTTCAGCAATTTTTCCTTAATTAAGTTATAATAATAATTGAAAGAGGAAAGTAAGAAAATGTTATTTAGTGTCAGGTCCCTTTTTTTCCTGGTGCTTCTATCAACATAATCATTCTAGACTTAGATTGAAGTAACTGTAATAATAGAAACTGGTTCTAAGATGAAATTTTTGAATTTTCAAAATCTGTTTTCATCCCTAAATGGGCCAAAAAGTAAAACTGAATTTTTCAGAAATTCTTTATTGATATGTTTAATTCTGAAAATATCAAAATACTGTTTCAACTTTGTTTTAATAGAGATTAAAAAATCTACGACTTTTCAACCTGGAAAAGAGAGAACTAAGAGTGGATATGATAGAAGTCTTTAAAATCATGAATGCTGTGGAGAAAGTAAAGAAGGAAGTATTATTTATTCCTTCACATAAACAAAACTAAAACTAAAACTAAAACAAAAACCAAAAACAAAAAAACAGAGGATCACTCAATGAACTTAATAGGCAATCAGTTTTAAAACAAACAAACAAACACACAGGAAGTGCTTATTCACACAATGCTCAGTCAACCTGTGTAATTTGTTGACAGGGGATAGGATGTTAAAAAATTAGCTAAGTTCCTTGGAGGATAATGATGCCAGCTATCTTTTCCTATGACTTGACCTGGTGAAAGGAGAAGGTGCTGGGAATAGAACCCAACTATTGCAGTATTTCCAACCTCAAATGTTTAAAAAGAATGAGGTAGGCTCTCAAAAGTCATAAGGGTTGTGTTTTTTTTAATAGGAAATGTTGGGTTCTTTTGATTCACCTTCCTGTGAGAGCCTTTTGGAAGTACTTTGTTTATATTTTCAAGCTCTCTCCTCAGCTATAAGGACTAGAAACCTTTTTTTAATTTAATGAAACTGATGTTCACATATAAAGCTGTAATTCTAGGAATTGGGGCTTTAAATTAAGCACCAAATATTTCAAGGCTCATAGCAATGCACTCCTGGTTGTGATGCTTTCCCTACCTTGAAATTCATGTGTTTTTGCATGTTAAAGGGTGGGACTTGCAAAGCCATCCTTAAATAAGAATTGAGAATCCCAATCAAAAAAGAATTGAGAATCCCAATCAATTACTTGGTACAGCTATGTTGGTCAGGGATACGATTTTTGTATCAGTTGAAATGGCTATATTGGTAAACCTCCCTGGTGTAGATATAATCATATTAGTCTAGTTAGGTCCTTTCTCATACAGAAATAGTATAGTATAAACAGTACGAATTCTAGTGTAGGTAACTTCATAATTTAATGAGCACATGTGTAGTGGGGCCTAATTAAGTATGTCTCCACCTTGATCCAGGGGTCATCACTCCCACCGCGGGGAAGTGCAAATCCTCCTATTGAGTTAGCATGCAATAAATAGAGTTGTAGCCACCACAGCACAAATGGAGGGAGGGGCAAGCTGCTCCAAGTACATGACCATCAGAGACACTTGGTACTTAACTCAGAGAGGCCAGGCCCTCCTAAAACTCATATCACCGCAGTGATGCTCTCTTTTTAATGCCTAAGCTCAGAGCTAGTGAGAGTATTGCTCCTCAAACTAAGAGTCAAACCCCCAGCTGAAAGCACACACATACCTCAAAGAGGCTTTGCACTAATCTGACTCTGACCCTGGAGCAAAGTAAGCTATATCAGTAGGAGTTCATTTTTTGTTGGGATAATGGCATCTCTTCTAGAGGCTTCTTGTTCAGCTACTTCAGTTAGTCCTGGTCTACACTAGGGAGTTATTTTGAAATAAACCCCCTTATCATGTATATGTAGTAGCCCAATGTCTGTGAGTCTGTAACGCTGACATACACGGCCCCACCCCCTGGCCATGTATGTCAGCGCCCCACCCCCCTTCCCCTCCTGCCGTGGCGCTCGGCTGAGTGCTGCGCCGCTCAGCGGGGCCGCAGCGGGGAAGCCAGCAGTGCAAGTGGCCATTTGGGCTCCCCCGCGGCGGCCCGGCTGAGCATGCAGCACTCAGCTGAGTGCCACGGCGGGAGGGGAAGGGGGGGCAGGGCGGTGACGTACACGGCCCCACCCCCTGGCCGTGTATGTCACCGCCCCGCCCCTCCTCCCCCGCAGTGGCCTGGCTGAGCACTCAACACTCAGCCGAGCCGCCACGGAGGGAGGGGAAGGGGGCGGGGCAGTGACGTACACGGCCGGGGGAGGGGCCATGTACGTCACCGCCCCCCCTTCCCCTCCCGCCGTGGCACTCAGCTGAGTGCTGCGCCCCTCAGCCTGGCTGCCGCAGGGGAGCCAGCGGTGCAAGCGGCCATTTGGGCTCCCCCGTGGCGGGAGGGGTAGGGGGGGCGGGGCAGTGACATAGATGGCCAGGGGGCAGGGCCGTGTACATCACCACCCCACCCCTCTTTTCCCTCCCGCTGTGGCGCTCGGCTGAGTGCTGCGCCCCTCAGCTGGGCCGCTGCGGGGGAGGAGGGGCGGGGCAGTGACATACACGGCCCCACCCTCTGGCCATCTACGTCACTGCCCCACCCCCCTCCCTCGCGGTGGCCCGGCTGAGCAGGCAGCACTCAGCCGAGCGCCTGGCAGGAGGGGAAGGGGAAGGGGAAGGGGAAAGACGGAGGGGAGAGAGAGGAGGAGAAGAGAAAGGGAGACTGAGAAGCAGGAGGGGGAGAAGAGAAAGAAAGAGACTGAGAGAGAGGCAGAAGGTGAGAGAGGCAGGAGGCGGAGGAGAGCTGAGAGAGAGAGGGGGAGGCAGTAGGAGGAGAGAGAGAGAGAGAGACGGAGCAAGAGACGGAGCAAGAGACCAGAGGCTCAGGAGAGAAGACCAACGTGGAGGAGAGACCTGAAAATCCCGTCTTATGATGGGCCATTTGGCTAGTTTCAAAATAATAAGCGGAGCATCCACACTACCAAGCCTGTTATTTCAAAATACTCTACTCGTGCTATACTTCTGCTTTCCTTGGGTAATAATACTAATTTCAAAATAGTTTCAGGAGTTATTATTTTAAATTTAATTATTTCAAAATAATTTCCTACTGTAGACATACCCTTAGGGAATCACTCCCATTTCACACTTCTGACCAAAAAATGTTTTTAGTATAGTCCTAGTCTTAGTATAAATGAGAATCTGGCCTATTTATGTTCTAAGTGGTGTCCAAAACCCAGCATCTCCTCAGTTTCCCAAAACAGCAATTTGAGGCTTTCGGAGTAACCAGATTAGACTGCTGGGGTGGCGGAGAGGAGAAAGAATGGCACAGGGCAAGGTTCCCTTCAGCAAAGAAATGACACCCCCACTTCCGTAGTTCATCTCTTGACTACTCTCATGAGTCTTCACATGAATTCATACAGAACATAGTTTTTGTATTCTCTCTCTCCGAATTTGGTTCGGGTGAAATATTATGGACAGACACCTATACAAACATAAATTTGCTTTATGCACAGAAATCCTAGTTTATGATATAATTTATTATTAATTTTTATGGCTATGACACAGGATAAAATAAGTAATCAGTAGTAAGACATAAGGAAAGTCTGGGGCTAAATCAGGAATTGAATCCAAATCTCATGAGCCCAAGCTGAATGCCAAAATTATGAGACCATCCTTTTCTGACTCTTAAGAGACATACAAAATTCACATTTTATTATTGTCAAACATTTGCCATTTTGCACATTCATATCTGTTTGCCTTTTCTGGCCACCAGCAGTATTTTCATTCATATAATGATTTAATGCCTCCCGCCTTTGCAGTGTCTGGAGCAACATTACAGCTATTTCTGTTGCTGATCAATTTTATCTGGGGAAGGAAATGCAAAGGAAATCAAAAGGAAACGAAAGGACTTGGTGTGTTTATGTGTGCATGGGATTCTTCAACTGTATGTAGGAAATTAATTCCAGCCTGCAAGAGTTGTGTGGTCTCGCTAGCTATCCAAGTCAAATTTCAGTGCTGCTGCTCTGCGTGGCAGGCAGGGTTAAAGGAAAGAGGCTGAAGACATGCTGGAAAAGGGAAAGGCTGAACCGATGGTGTTTTTACTGTTTTTAGACAAGCCCCCTGGAATTTAAGATCTTCAGAATCACATCAAAAGCTGTTACTCCTTCCTGCATTGGAGGTGTTTGATGAAAGAGGGTGAAAAGAAGGACGGGGAGGGAGATAATGGAGCCTGTGAGGCCTTAATTTCTCCCATCTTCCCTGCTTGTAATGGTGCGGGATGTAAACACTGCTCTGGTGAACGCTGGAGAGTGATTACAAGACGGCCGGGGAAAGCAGAAGCATTTTGAAACCACAAGGAAGAATGCTGCACTTTGATGGAGTGTTGGCAACTTCTTGCCCCTCTTCCTGAACCTTCCCTCACCCGCCTACCTTCTGTAAACACAACAGTACAAATTAGACGTGGGCAAATCTCTTAAACATTTTAAGGCAAAGTGGGCTTGGCAGTCACTCTCACTCTGTGGGATATGTGAGACGAGGCTAATAACTTTGTAATGGGCTTCTTTTCCCCTCCCCAACTTTCTGTCTGTGGTCTGGAGTCTGCTGTGCAAAGGAGCAGGGTCAGAGAATGGAAGAGCTGAGTACTGCCAGTGGTGTAGAAATGATACTGGAATGGCAGCCATTTTCCCCAGGATTTTCTGTCAGGAATAAAAAAAGCAACACTACTGCAAAGTAGGAAATTCATTTTGCTCGAGTACATCCATATGAATGGGGGGCAGAGGAATGGCTATGCCAAATGAGAGGTCTGTGAAGCCCAGTGTCCTGACTCCGAATGTAGCCAGTGTTACATATGTGGGCCTCAGGAGACTTAGGATCTATTCCTGGTTAAGCCACTGGTTAGGTGACCTTGGGCACATTGCTTGGCAGCTTTGTGCCTCAGTTTCCCCTTCTGAAAAATTGAGATAATAGTACCTGTTTCCTTTGTAAACTGCTTCGAGTTCAATGGATGAAAAGAGATAAATATTTGTAAGAATCCCTAGAATGTACAAATGTGAAATAAATGTCCCAAAGGGGGATTTCTTCCTCCTGGTTTCCTTTGTGCATTTTCCCATCCGCAGTTCCTGTGGATGTTCTCTTATCTAGATCCATTTCCATAGCAATTCCTTTATGAAGAAAGGAAGACTTCAAGGAATTGTACAAAATTTGAATCTTCTGCCCCATCAATCTGTTGACTGTTCCTCACCCATTCTATGTGCATTATTCCCATTGGTAGGATGCAGTAGGAGTTTGTTATTCAGAGCAAGTGCACAATAACCTCTAGATAATTTTGCCTTCTCTGAGTCAAATCAGTTCCTGAGTGGAGGCAGAGCAGTGGATTTTACAAGGTCAGGGATGAGTTACAAGATATTGTTAATAAGTGAAGCTGGGATTTTCAAAAAGTTTTGAAGGGAGTTAGCAACCCAAATACCGATAGAATTCAATTGGAAAATGATACTTAACTCCCTTAAACTCCCTGCCTTGAAAACCCCTGCCTTGGACACCAGCTGGTGACTAATGTGGGTCTATATCCTCTCTAAATTCATATAGTTTAAGGCCAGAATGGAACATTATAATAATCTAGTCTGGCCTTCTGGATAGGAAAGGCCAGAGAATCTCACCTAGTAATTTGTACACCATTCCCATAACTTCTGGTGGCCTTACAAGCATCTCATAGAAAGACATCCCATCTTGATTTAAAGACAGCAAGTGATGGGGAATCCACATGTTTTACATTCCTATACATTTATCTGTTTGAAAGCTGATATAGCTATAGCAGTACAATCCCTCAAATGGATGCTGTTATACCCATACAAACATGCCTATGCTGGTAGATTTTCTAAACCAATATAATTACAACGATATAAAAACTGTTCAGACAAGCCCCCAGTAGCCTCCTGGTAGATACTGTATATTAGCTGGGGATGTCAATCCAAAAGGACCCTAGACTCAGGTACAGAAAATCAGAGAGAAGTCATCTTCATACATTCAGGGTATGGCTAGACTGCAGGGTATCTCGAAAAAACTTTGCCACGTCCAGGGAACGCATTTGCTCTTCCTCTTTTTTTTGTGTGTGGAGGAGCAAATGCACTCTTTTGGAAGCCCCTGTATTCCTCATTCTATGAGGAAGAAAGGGGCTTTCAAAATAGGGTTTTTTTTTTCTGATATTTGGCCCAGTCTAGGTAGGCCAATTGTTGGAAAAGCCTCTTCTGACAAAATAATCGGAAAAAGGTTCCAAAATAATCGGAAAAATACCCTATAAACATCAGTCACACAGGACTCTGGCACCCTCTTTGATGAATCTTCCAGCATGAAGTCTGCAATATCCTCCAGATTAATGTAGTTCAGCATTTGTAACCCTTGCTTCCACACCTGCCAGTTCTATCTCTATATTCTGCTCCAGCCCATTCCAAGAAGGTGTGGACAAGTAGAAAGCTGGGATTTATTTTTCCTCTGTGCAAATTTCATCTGTCTGAAATGTCTTTCCTGTTTGTCATCCCTGCCTCTCAAATCTTACTTCTCCATTCCTTATGGCTAGTTCTGTTTGTCTCTCACTTGTTTTATGGAGTCTTCTTCTCTTAAGTGTAGCTAGATGAGCCCCATACAGTAGTGACATGGACATACAGCAGCCAACACCTGCATCTTTGTCACTTTCCTACTCCTCTCCACAGCTACCCTAGGATGGAATCTCTGTCCACATACCAGTAAAAGTCCTCAACACCAGTAGCTAAGAACCATGCAACCACTACTGGATTTGATACTTCAGTGCCCCTGCTGTGAGGTACTGAAGTAATTTTCCCCACTGAAGTACAAGGTAGATGAAACAATTCATTTAAAGTCACACAGGGAGTCTGTGGTTGAGTTGGGAACCAAACCCAATTCTTTTATGTCCTTAGCCACAAACACACCCTTTTCCTTCCACTCATGAGTTCTTCCCTGCAAGACAACTTCAGCCCCTGGATCAGAAGCCAGTACATAGCCTGCCACTGTGCCTCCCTCAACATCTCACACACACTGTTCTTGTTACTCTCAATTGCCGGTGAGTTCGTGGGTCCTTGCCATGTTATTCCCCCCCACATGATTCCTGAAACAAAACCTGGAACCGTCATGTGTTGCTGCATTAGTTAATGAATAATCATGATTTACCCATAAAACAATAAATGGCGCCATGAGCTCATTAGGCATTAACGACACATTGAAGATCAAGCACATGATCCCAGCAGAATATTACAGGACAATTTATCATTCAGGGAGAGATGGATTAGGAAATCGGAGACTGGCTCCAGGCAATTCTTTTGGTATGGTTCAAATGCCATACTTGTGAGAGGAGGAGAGGTGGAATAACTGGCGAGGGTCACTGTCTTGATAAAGGCAACCGTTAAAATGTAGATGTGAAAGTATATTAATTCCCACAAACTTCTGAGGCTTATGCCTGAGCGCAGTTAAAGCCAATGTGCTATCCAGGCATGTGCAAGGAATGCCATCAAACCTACAGTGCCAGAGAATGTGTTAAGGAAAGAATTATTAGCAACAAATCTATTTGATCGCTTTTGTGATCCAGTGAGTCATATCACTTTGTGCACTAGAAGGTGAATAATGAAAATTTTAGGTCTGCTGATTTATGCATGTATCCAAAATCCTGAGGTCTTTAACCTCTTCTGCCAAATTTATCCACAGTCAAATGGCTTATCAGGTGCTATCTTCTCCCACTAACTAACTGAAATGGTGATTGACATACTGGCAGAATAAAAGATCAGCGCTAAGTGATGGATGGCAAGGGTGGAGAATGGGGTCAGTGCACTGCACTTGCATCCATAGCTCAGTCTTCCCTTTGGACTTTGTGTCAGGTCAAGATATTCTGAGGGGTCGTGTGCATAGACACAGCTCCACTGGCTTATCTGATGTATGCCAGCTGGGGCTCTGATCCACTATGTTTTCAGAATCTCTCTGCATTCAAGGTGCAGTTGACATCAATGCTGTGGCTTAAAGAAGTGCATCCATTTGCAATTAGAAGTGGCTGGGAAATTTTTAATAATTTTGGTCAGAATTTGCTGATTCACCAAAATCAAAGAATTCCAGATTGTCAATTTCAACTAAATTCTAATGGACAGTGGGGAGAAGGAGGCAGGAGAAGGTCAGAGAGTGATTTCTGACAGATCCCTTCCTGACAGCTCATATTCTTAGCTCATTAGCAGTCTTCCTGGTCACTTCCTGAGGAGTCCAGACTATCAGCCTCCCAACTCTCAGTTCTTCAACAGTCCAGATGGGCAGATGGGGAGCAGTTTGTCTGGATCAGGAGTTGCAGCTTTTCAGCAGCTAGAGCTCCCAGGATTTTGAGGCTTTTGGCTCCTAAGCACACCCGGAGGGTCAGGCATTGCTCAAGGATCATTCCAAAAAAGTCACAAAGTTTCATTTTTTCTGAATTGGAATTAAATCGGATTTCATGTATTCCCTCTGTGAAAGAGACAACTCTTCTGTTCAGCTTTATCTGTGATGCTTGTGGGGTCTGGGAAGATATCTGCTTTGAATGTAGAGTCAACATTAAACACACACACACACACAAACACACACACACACACAAAAGCACCATCATCTCATTTTCATAGAACCTGTGTTGTTGCCCCCTCCATCTCATCTACATGCAGTGTTTGCAGTTGTGCATGCTAAGTGGGTCTGGTGCATGCAAATGCCACCTTGCACATGAAATTCTGCACGCAAACAGATTGTGTAAAACTAGTTAAATAATTTGTGAAATAATTTATTCAGTTAAATTAATGATGTGCTGAATAAATAATTCAATGAATACCATTCACCCACACATAATTCTATTACTTCTGTATTTGTATGCACAGAATAGATGTGACTGCTTTCCAGTGGAAAGCTCAAGGTTTTTGGTCAAATTTTTGCTGTCTGGTGTAAGCATCCAGTTCTAAATGAAAGTCAGTGGCAGTATGCATGTTAGACTTGGTTAAAAATTTTTTTTAAAAAGGACATTTTCATGAAGTAATTTTTTTGTTCCATAGTTTCCAAGAAGGAACAATTTCCCCTTTCTTTGAATTTTTTCACAATTATTTTTATTGAACTTTTATTTTTGAAAAATTCTCATTTTTGAATGTTTTTGGTTTAGGAGAATAGATTGCACTGGAAGAATGGAAGGACTCTTCAGGATATACACACAGATCTCTGTTGCAATCATTTTACAAAGGTCCAGAGGTATGGCCAACCACAAAGCTTTTGACAGAGTTCCAAGGTGCCAAGACTGATGTGTTTTGTGTCCCTGTGAATTCTGTACCTTGATCAACTGCCTCTGCTGCTTGGCTGAGAAATTATTGCAGGTCATTTGTGGTTTTCTGGTCCACTCAACATTATTGTGTCCATTTGGGCCGTTTGTCACAACAGTTACAGTTTGCAGGCATGCTCAATCAGTCCCTTGTACACTGAATGCATTTTCCTTTGTAGACTTGAAATTTTGCATGACAGACCAAAAAAAACAAGCAAGTGCCACAGAGTTTGCCAATATCCAGCCTTCTGGAGTCAGTCCGAGATTCAGATCACAGTCATGTTTTTCTTGTCCAGGAGGAATCTTGACACTGGGAAAATTTTATTCTGAACTATGATCCAGCATTAATATTTTTTCCCTGCAGGAACCACCAGAAAGAGAAACAGGGCCATAGGAGCAAACCATTGCTCAGACCCCAGCATTTAAATGAGATAAGAAGTGTGATGGATTCTTTTTGCCTTCAGAAGCTTTTATAATTTTTGCCTACATACAATCCTTGGAACTTTTCCTTGGTCTGATCATTCTGTTTACATTCAAAAACTCAGCTAAAAGAAGTGGATGGATTAAAGAAGTAACTAGCCCCAAAGCCAGTATTACAGCTCCAAACGTGTAAAATCCAAGCCAAGTTGCAGATCCAAATTTTGAAGTTGTCTCTTTTTATAATAGTCCAAACCAAATGTTAGGATCTAAATATCCTGACTAGCACTGATCTCCATTCGATCACTTCAGCAATACAGTCTTTGCTGGCGAAGGATTAGCAATATGAGTGGTAATTATGGCACTTTATTTTCAAATATATGTTGTGATTTTTATGGAATCTGGAACTGGAGTGATCAACAGGATAACACCTCGTTCCACGAGGAGTAACGGTAGTTCGAATTAAAGATCCTAATTCGAACTACCTACTCCGTGCCACGTGTAGCCGCAGGCACGGAGCTCGAACTAAGGGCATTTAAAAATGGCGCCCGCCCGGCAAGATGCAAATGAAGCCCGGGATATTTAAATCCCGGGCTTCATTTGTAACTTCGAATGCCTACATTAACCACCCTAGTTCGAACTAGGGTGGTAGTGTACACATACCCTGAGTGACTAGAATTATGATCTTTGACTATAGAAACTTAGAGCTAGATCTCACTGGTATTAATTAGGAGACACCAGTGAAATAGGTGTTGCAGAAAAACAGAACCAGAATCTGAATCAGCAACTTTTTTTTATTTGAACAGTCTTGCCTCATGCAAACCGTTCCACTGAATTCAATAATACAGCTCATAGGAATGAAAGCTCCTCACATGAATAAGAAACAGGCCTTGGGCTGGGATTGAAGCTGGTTGAAAAGTTTGACAAAAAACAGTTTTTTGCAGAAAAGTAGGCTTGTCAAAATCAAAATATTTTGGGGGGGGATATATTGATTTTGATTGAATTTTCAATGGGAACATCAAGCCATTTCATTTCAACTTCAGTCAGATTAATTTTGTTTTGATTTATATTTTAATATCACATGATATCCATATAATATTATAATATATAAATATTTAATTGATGATAAAGTTGATAAGAAATGTTTTGATGGTCCCAAATTGAATTTGTAGTTTCTTGGAATTTCTAAGAGTTGACTTTTAGTTCCAATTTGGAATTATTTTTTCAAGATGACAGAATTTCACCTGAAACAGAGTTTCTAATTTAGCTGACAATGTTGTGATGAATGATTAGACACACAATGTGGGTGAATATATTGTGTCTAATATCCTGGGATCAACAGAGCTACAACACTGCATGTGACAAACAGTTGGCAGGTTGGTTTTCTGGTGCTTCCTGCTTCTGATTAGGCCAGATATGTTGCCATAATTCCTGTTACATTTTGTTTCTTCTGTTTCTTTTTGTACCAAGAATCTAGGAGTGCAGAAGTACACAAACGTGAACAAACACTCAGACTTTTTAAACTCATCCTTCCAGGAGAGTTTGAATGTAGGTAATTGTTTGGACTGGCTTTAAATCCTATCCAAACCTGTTTACCTACCATAAGCCATGATCCCTCCAATCAGGTCAATCCCCCCCAGGGGGGAAAAAAACAAAAATAAAAACCAATGTCTCCCCATTTCATGCTCACCTCTGCCCCTCTGATCCAACCTAATTAAACAGTAATAGTGCATGAATGACTCCAGTTTAAAACCAGAATTGGTCCGGGAAAAAGGTTCATGATGCAAATTTTGGGGATTTCCATTCTTATTACACTCTTTTAAAAATAAAGGTCCAGCATACACTGTGAACCTTTTGTTCCTGGATTGCTTAACCCAGACATTCCAGCAGCAGAAGCTTTAATGTCAGAGATACCAATGTCAGCAGCTCCCTTGCCACATCAGAAAGGGGACTGTGAGTGAGAATTTAATAGAAGGCAAGTGCAGGAGGAGAACACTACCAAAAGAGGCAGCTCCAGGTGCAGCTATCACTGCATCCAGTTTGACTGCACTCTGGAGTAACCTGGTGAGAGGCAGAGAGCAAGGCGGCACCGTGCTTTAATGACAATGCCCTACCCAATGGGAGAGAGCTCTCCCACCAGCATACTCAACCCACCTCCCCAAGAGGCAGTAGCTATGTCAACAGAAGAAGCTCTCCTGCCAACACAGCACTGCGTACATGTGGGATTAGGTTGGTATAACTATGTTGCTCAGAGATGTGATTTTTTTCATATCCCTGAATGAAATTGTTATACCTATATAGATCCATAGTCTAGACCTGACCGTAAAGGTCTCTTTCATCAGAGACAGGAGCAAAATCTTCTTCTTTCTACATCAGACAGATTCCATACAGGGTGATTCTATTCAGATCAATTCAGGTACATCTACCCTGTGGGACAAAGTTGAATTAAGATACGCTTCAGTTACGTTACTTGTACAACTGATGTCCAACTACCTTAACCCGGCTTTTGGCGCTGTCTAAGCTGCAGGAAGTTGAATGAAGAACACTCTTCCTTCAAGTATCAGAGGGGTAGCTGTGTTAGTCTGGATCTGCAAAAGCGAGAAGGAGTCCTGTGGCACCTTATAGACTAAAAGATGTATACTAGCATAAGCTTTCGTGGGCAAAAACCCACTTTGTCTTCGTGACACCACTGATGAGCTGGGCCATCTGCTCAGGATACTCTCTACACAAGCAGAGGAACAAATCAACACACCCTGGGTATGTCTACACTACCACCCTAGTTCGAACTAGAGTGGTTAATGTAGGCATTCGAAGTTGCAAATGAAGCCCAGGATTTAAATATCCCAGGCTTCATTTGCATCTTGCCGGGCGGGCACCATTTTTAAATGCCCTTAGGTCGAACTCTGTGCCCACGGCTACACACGGCACAGAGTAGGTAGTTCGAATTAGGATCTCTAATTCGAACTACCATTACTCCTCATGGAATGAGGTGTACCAGTAGTTCGAATTAGAGATCCTAATTCGAACTACCTACTCCGTGCCGCGTGTGGCCGCGGGCACGGAGTTTGACCTAAGGGCATTTAAAAATGGCGCCCGCCCGGCAAGATGCAAATGAAGCCCAGGATATTTAAATCCTGGGCTTCATTTGCAACTTCGAATGCCTACATTAACCACCCTAGTTCGAACTAGGGTGGCAGTGTAGACATACCCTCTTAGAGCCCTGACCGGGGTTATTCTGTCTACTACCCAAGATCCACAAACCTGGAAATCCCAGATGCCCCATCATCTCGGGCATTGGCACTCTCACTGAAGGACTGTCTGGATATGTGGACTCTCTACTCAGACCCTACGCCACCAGCACTCCCAGCTATCTCCGTGACACCACTGATTTCCTGAGAAAACTACAATGCATTGGTGATCTTCCAGAAAACACCATCCTAGCCACCATGGATGTAGAGGCTCTCTACACAAACATCCCACACATAGATGGAATACAAGCTGTCAGGAACAGTATCCCTGATGATGCCATAGCACAACTGGTGGCTGAGCTCTGTGACTCTATCCTCACACACAACTATTTCAGAGTCGGTGACAATATATACCTCCAGACCAGTGGCACCGCTATGGGCACCCGCATGGCTCCACAATATGCCAACATTTTCATGGCTGACCTGGAACAACACTTCCTCAGCTCTCGTCCACTAACACCCCTTCTCTACCTATGCTACATTGATGACATCTTCATCATCTGGACCCATGGGAAGGAGACTCTGGAAGAATTCCACCATGATTTCAACAGCTTCCACCCCACCATCAACCTCAGCCTGGACCAGTCTACACAAGAGATCCACTTCCTGGACACCACGGTGCAAATAAGTGACGGTCACATAAACACCACCCTATACTGAAAACCTACTGACCACTGTACCTATCTTCATGCCTCCAGCTTCCATCCTGGACACACCACACGATCCATTGTCTACAGCCAAGCACTAAGGTACAACTGCATTTGCTCCAACCCCTCAGACAGAGACCAACACCTACAAGATCTTCACCAAGCATTCTTGAAACTACGATACCCGCACGAGGAAGTGAGGAAACAGATTAACAGAGACAGACATGTACCCAGAAGCCTCCTAACTACAAGACAAGCCCAAGAAAGGGAACCAACAGGATACCACTGACCCTCACCTACAGTCTTCAGCTAAAACCTTTCCATTGCATCATCAGCGATCTACAATGCATCCTGGACAATGATCCCTCACTTTCGCAGGCCTTGGGAGGCAGGCCAGTCCTTGCCCACAGACAACCCACCAACCTGAAGCAAATTCTCACCAGCAACTATACACTGCACCATAGTAACTCTAACTCAGGAACCAATCCATGCAACAAACCTTGGTGCCAACTCTGCCCACATATCTACACCAGTGACACCATCACAAGACCTAACCAGATCAGCCATACCATCACTGGTTCACTCACCTGCATATCTACCAATGTAATATATGCCATCATGTGCCAGCAATGCCCCTCTGCTATATACATTGGCCAAACTGGACAGTCCCTACGTAAAAGAATAAACGGACACAAATCAGATATTAGGAATGGCAATATACAAAAACCTGTAGGAGAACACTTCAATCTCCCTGGATACTCAGTAGCAGATCTAAAGGTAGACATCCTGCAGCAAAAAAACTTCAAGACCAGACTTCAAAGAGAAACTGCTGAGCTACAGTTCATCTGCAAATTTGATACCATCACCTTAGGATTAAACAAAGACTGCGAATGGCTAGCCAACTACAAAAGCAGTTTCTCCTCTCTTGGTACTCACATCTCCAGATCAGCTGCTAGAAGTGGGCCTCACCCTCCCTGATTGAATTAACCTCATTATCTCTAGCCTTATTCTGGCCTGCATATTTATACCTGCCTCTGGAAATTTCCACTACATGCATCTGATGAAGTGGGT
The DNA here is from genome assembly GCA_032595735.1 of Pelochelys cantorii. Taxonomy (NCBI): domain Eukaryota; kingdom Metazoa; phylum Chordata; order Testudines; family Trionychidae; genus Pelochelys; species Pelochelys cantorii. The sequence goes on along the minus strand of CM064342.1, from coordinate 9,943,899 downwards.
CTTTGCCCACGAAAGCTTATGCTCCAACACTTCAGTTAGCCTATAAGGTGCCACAGGACTCCCTGTTGCTTTTACTCTTCCTTCAATTTCCCTTACTCCTCATGAAATGATGGTTACAGAACTTGGAATAAGAAGCCTATTATTTCAAAATTATTTCAAAATAACAGGCTTGCTGTGTAGACGCTCACTTTGTTCTTTTGAAATAACATGTGTTATTTGAAAATAACAGTGCTGTGTAGACATGCCCTTACAGTCCTGATAATATCTGACCAGACAGAGCTAAAATAACAGAATAAAATAGCCAAACACAATAGATGTACATTTGCATATGGTAGCTATAGATAGCAGAATATAAAGGGGAAGAAAAAGTCAGATACAGAAGCTAATAAGAGTAATTATGGGCTACAAGGGACAGATAAATACACAAATGGATTAACAAAATAAAAGAAGAGAAAGAAGGCATAGAGCCTCAGCATGGGTTTTGCATGAGAACTCGTCCTCCTGACTCTGTTTCCATCTAACACTGCAGTGTGAGGTCTGACCACAGCTCAGGTAGATGTACCTGTGCCAGCATGGCAAATACAGAAGTGCAGATGTGACTGTGCAGGCCTCAGAGTGGGCTAGATAACCACACTAGGGATCCCGGGACCCTTGTTAATGTAGTAGCTCACGCCATCCCATTCACATGGCTACTGTTAACCAGTTAGCACGGACATCTCTGAGCTTGCAATCCCATGCCGCTGCAATGTAAGACATACCCTAAGTCAATCTAATTGACTTTAGTGGGCACAGAGTTAAGCCAATGTGAAACACATTTAGAAATCCTGTATGATTTTTCTTAGAGCATCTTTACAATTTCCTGTGCTCTAAAGGGGGGACCGTAACAATCATTATTATCCATATTTTCTTTCTTTTAGACCTATTGTCTCTTTTCCTGACTCACTCCCAAAATGCTGGCTGAGCTGGAAGTGGACCCTTTTCCTAAAGAAGGACCAGTGGATTTATATGCCATTGTTGGTCTCAGATGGCGAAGACTACATTGGGGTAGCTCATATTAGCTTGGCAACTGTTTGGATGCTCTCTATACAGATGTTTGGAGGAAGTGCCTCCTTACAAGAGCTGGGCATTATGTAACACTTTTTATATGCTGATTTGTAAGTCCTTTGCAAAGGAGGTCAATGTCATTATCCCCATTTTATAGATGGACAAACAGAGGCAGAAAGAGGTGAAGTGACATATCCAAGGGCACCCGCAGGCCATTGGCAGAGTTGGAAATAGAACCCAGAGATCCTGATTCTCCATGCAGTGCTCTGTCTAATAGTTCATGCTGTATCTTATCTTCTTTGTAGAGCAGGCCACCCTTGCTAATTCTGGAGTATGGGTAGGCTTTCTTTGTGCCTGCAAATCCAATGTATTGCTTCCCTACCATCAGGACTATGCACCAGCTGTGAAGGACAGAGCTGGGGAGCTGGACAAAATGCCCTGCAGCTGATATACTGAATGTTTTCAACATTATGGACTTTGACAGGACTCTGGCACAGTGTTCTGTGGACAAATATGGCCGCCTCAGCTCTTCTATCCCCACCAATCCTCCACAATCCAGGGAAGCTCAGCACTGATTGAGCACTTTGCTTTGAGCAAGGAGTGTTCAGTTCTTGTTTTATTTGAATGAGCTCACCTTTCTCTTTGAGTTGCTCTTTGAGAAGCTGGAGGCTAAAAGCCCTGCTTCTCAGTCTTGCTGTGTGGGCAGGGGACTAGACTAGCTGACCTCTTAAGGTCCCTTCCAGTCCTATGAGTCCATTGCTGAAAGCAAGGCTGGAAGCATCTCCAAACCTCTTGGGACTGCAGGGGAGGCTGTCCCCACAGAAGCAGAGTGGTCTGTGTTCCCTGAAAGAAGATTCTGCTGCTTAGCAGCATTTTAAGACACACTGAAATACTGTCAGATTTGGGAAATACAAGGAGAGGGCCTAATGTCAAGAGACTCCTCCAGATTTATTTCACAGTAGAGACATCACTAGCAATAAGTGTGAGCTTATGCCTAAGGCAATGGACAGAGTCAGGAGATTTGGTTTATGTTGGTCTTTATGATTTGTATTGTGCTAGCTCCTAAAATACGAGTCATGGATCAAGACCTCAGCACGCTAGGTGCTGTACAACAGAAAGAGAATCCCTGGTCCCAAATAAAGTATAAATAAATTCCAGCTCTGACATTAATTTTCTGTGTGGTCTTGGGCATATCTCTTCACTGCTGTTTTCCCCTTCTTTTTTGAGGTCTATTTAGATAGTAAGCACATTGTGGGCAGGAACTGTGACAGAGAAGACCTATGAATTGCAAGCATGTTTACCAGAGAATATTGCTACATAACAGGCAATCACATGGTCCCCAAAAGTTCTGGAGGTGCTATAAGATCACCAATGATGGACAAACCGAATGAAGTGGCCTGGCTGAACAAGGACCCAGGTAGAGATGGATTCAGGTGCTGCTCAACCCAATCTGTCAGGGGGGATTTGCCATGTTTGCACAGTGAGGCCCAAGCCTTGCTTGGAACCTGAAGGTACACAAGTTTTTCACCAATAACTCCATTGACATCAGCAGACTTACTCCCAAATGTTATCAGAAGTAAGCAAAGATGAATATCTGGAGTCTATAGACGAGGATAAGGTACCCCATTTGTACAAAGATTTTCACTTAATGCCAACCTGATGGGAGCTTGCACACACACCACACTCGTATGAAGAATAATATAAATTTAATCCTGCATTCTCTCCCACACCCCATTTTCTCTGCTTCATTCTTCCTCACTGTTTGTTCAACAGGATGTAGGCATGGCTATGAGGCACACCAACCCATTTGTCAAAAACATGGAAACAGTTACACACACATGAATGACACATTACAGAGCCTATTTAAGGCCAGAATTATAAACTATGTTCTGGAAGAGTGCTCTAGGCTCCAAAGCAGGTCAAATTACCTCTTTTAAAAAAACAAAACAAAGAAAGCAGCATCTTACTTCAGTAGTAGCTCATTTGGTCCATGCAGAAGGTGGGGGCTGAAGGCAGAGCCTACTGGAAAGCAAGAAGAGATCCTACAGAGGAGTTGATAACATGGATATGGGCATAAGGGAGAAGTCCAGGGATGTTGACTGATTCCAGAAGTAAGACTATATATTTTACATTATATATATTAGAGATGGTTAGGAAAAGTTTCAGGGACATTTGCTGGAAAATGTTTGCACACACTTGCACCTGTTTTCTTTTTTAAATTTCAGAACTGGAAGTTTCTGCTGATATTTTGAAGTTCAAAATTTGTTGACAAGCAATAATAGATCTATTAAAATAGTAGCCTAGAGCAATGGTTTGGGTGACCCCTTGTCTATGAATGGTAGGGGGTTCTAACAGATGCATTTCTATCTTTAGATCAAACCAACATCTGATTCCATTTTGCTCACAGGGGGGGCTTAAATCCAGGTCCTAATGAGCAGAACCTCAAAAATGTGTGTCTGGGGAATGCCTAGCCATTCCACTACTAGATTCACTTGGTTGGTAACATACCTCCATCTAATTTAATCCACCCATCCAATCATCTCTTTTCATATACTTCTGCATATTTAAAAGGAAGGGCATGCTGGACAGTCACATTGTATTTGAGGGGAAACAGTCACACACTGCTCTAAAAATTACTTGTGATATTTTGCACATTTCCCTTTGGATCACTTCCCCTGCCCATTTAACCTCTCTTCCCTTCTTCATTAGTATGCACTAGGGGAGGCAGAAATAAATGACCCCATGGCAATTCTTAACATTTACTGTCATGGTGATTTTGCACTCCTAAATACAGTTGCCTTGTTGGGCCCACAATAAGCAATTCTCTGTCTTGCCTCCAGAATGGTTCTGCTTTGGGCTGGAGATATCCTACTTAGACTGGACAATACATTCTCCATGTTTTTAGTCCTGGACCCCTCTGATGAGTGTATCAACAAGGATGCCTGTTGGCCCCAGTGATGATTTGGTGCTATGGATTTTCCTCACTGCTAGGAAGAGAGCAATGACCCTCAGTTCATATGATACTGGGGGTAGAACAGCCCTCAGATGGCTGGATTTCAGCAACACAGAGGGCAACAATGTAGACTCAGATCTAGAGGAGAATGGCTGCATGAACCAGTTTTCAGGAAAAACCCAACTGGAGACAAATACTAATAAAAGTTGCAACATCTGAAGATCAAATGCATTAAATCCTCACATTGCTTTAATTGAAAAACATGTGATAAAAGAAACTAAAAGCTTGTGCTTCACATTTAAATAAGCTCAATATTTTCCAAGTGTGTCCCTAATTAATTTCACACCAAAGGCCTGAGAAAAACAATTATAGGTTGCCATTAAAGACAAATGGGAACTTTTTGCAAACCACACATTAAAAAAAAAAGTTAGTGGTTGCCTTTTAAAAATGCCACCAATAGAAATCTTGCAGCATTAGAAAGCTTATTTTATCCCTTATGGCTTGATCTAAAATCCATTGTAGTCAGTGGGAATCTTGACCCTTAGTTCAATGGTCTTTTGTGTAGACATTAAGCCACTGAGCACCGTGGCAGCAATTAAGAAGTGAATTGACAGGATCTGGTGGGCCCAGTCTGGATTTATCTGGTTAGCTTAGCACTATACTAGCCTAATGAAAAGTAGAGGCACCATGGAGTTCTGCTCTAACCTCCACTGCTAGTGAAATATCACCATGCATCTGTTTATTTCTGCTATCAACCTTGCGAAATTTCCATGGAAGTTTACCTGCTCAGACACATTCTCCTCTCACCCCATCCCACTCCACCCCATCGGTTTATCTAATCCCTGTGTTTTAATGTTCTGAATATATGAATATTCAGACAAGAACTTTTGCTTGACTGCTCGGAAATTAAGGTTGAGCCATATCTTCAAGGAAAGGCCATTACCGTACATTTACAGTAAGATTTTGGATTTGATCTATGTTCTCCATGAAACACCTTGCATTAATCTTAAGTGAGGAGGAGTCGGGAAAGCTGCGTTCCTCAGTGCACAGCAATTATAGAAAGCCCTAAATTCAGTGCTTTGGATCTCAGCCCTGGAGCTGTTTGAAAAAAAAAATCCATCTAAGTTGTTTCAACACAATATGGCTTTTTGATGTTTTCAATGAAATGGTATTAATAAAAAAAATCTGAAACACTCTTCCACATTTTTTCTAAAACCCAAAATTAAGGGTGTTTTGGGTTTTGATGAAATGGCCAGAAATTCTAGAGGGAAAATTTTCTTTGAAAATTTTCACAGATCTCCCCCCCCTACTTTGCCACCAACTTTACCCAGAACGTCTGTAGTTAGAAGATATTCTGATCAAGCATCCAATAAATGTAAGTAAAAACAGAAGTCTGAACCCAAACATGAGATGATGAAAGACTTCAATTGACACTACCAGCTAACACATTTTTTCAATTTCAATGCATAGTTTCAAGTGAGCAGTAACCTAGGCACATCTGCAACTTGCCCATCATTTGACTATCCCATCAGAGCCATTCTGGCATCAGAAATTTGACCTATAAAGGAAGCATGAGCAACATTGCGTGTTATGTTGGCACCATGGATGGGGATTGATTGTTACCCATGGCGAGCATACCATACAAATGTGTGAATGGAATTGAATTGCCATAATCTTTAAGGCCTTTTGCATGATGTAGGAAGTGGATGTCAACACACAGTTTAACTTTAGATCTGGCCCATCTTTTTTTGGAACACTGGGTTTATTTTTATGGATAATGCATAGATAGCAAACAAGATGGTGCCCACCCTGTCATGTGTCGTTCCCATAGTCTATGTTCTGTTATTCCCTCCCTACCTTCTGCTGATTGGGTGCTGACTCCAAGGATTCTATTTTAATGCTGTTTGATGATAATAATCACTGTTGTAGGATGAATGGTTCAACAAAGACAGGAAGCATTCCCCTGATTAGATAGACAGCGCAGCCATCTGAGAGAATAAACAAATGACAAAAATGACAAATGAGGCTCTGCTATACTTTTGGGGAAAAAGGAAAAAAAATAAATGAAAAGAGAAATAATTCATGGATTTATCAAACCAAGCTCTGGAAGTCTTGAAGCATCTTAAACTAAAAACAAAGGTGGGCAGGAGAAGAAAGTGAAGTCAGTCAGAACCAGGAAAGGATAAAGCCACCAATGCTATCAATCTGATCAAGTGTAGATCCTACCAGTCATGCACAAAATCCATTGTGGCCTTTCCTGCTGTTGTATTAATACAATTATATAAAATAAGCCCCAGTCATAAGTTTGGATCTGGGTTCCAGTGCTGATTAATGTAAGAGCTTTCACAAAGTTTCAAGGAGTTCTATCTGCTGCCTGCCAAAATCTGACAAAGAAAAGAAAAAAAAGAAAAGATGTCATGAGGCATCCTGAATGTCTGGCGATTAGCTCACACCACTCATCCCAAGTCCACGGATTCCCATGGACTCCAAACATTCTTGAAGCAGAAAGTGTCATCCTGGACAGGTTGAATTTTCTTTCCTCCAAAAGGCCTATCTTTCACCAAAAGATTTGTCATAAAAAATTAAGATTTTAACAAAGTTGTATGCACCAGAATGACAACCTGGTATTAAAATACTATAGAAATATTACATACATGTTATCAACATTTTTGTTTACCAGAAGCCTGGTGTTTTTTCAACTGCCAGAAAATGGCACCTGTGCTTTTGACAGCCACCCAGAGTGATATATCATGTGAGGGCTGGTTATCACATATGTGAAATATGAGTAAAATGGATGTACCAAACCCTCTGAGGCTACGTCTAGACTGCAGGCTTCTTTCGGAAGAAGCTTTTCCGGAAGAGAGCTACCAAAAAAATTTCTTCCAAAAGAGAGCATCCACACTGCCAAAGTGCATCGAAAAAGCGCTCTGCTTTTTTGAAAGATAGCGTCCACACTGAATGGACACTATCTCGCATTTCAGCTGTGATTACTATGGATGGAGTGGCCACCAGGGCACTTGTGTATTTTCCTTTTTCCTCTTCTTCTGAAAGAACTCCCTCTTCCCCGTCCACATATGCCTTTTTCTGAAAGAGCTCTTTCGGAAAAAGGCTTCTTCCTCACCAATGTCAGAAACACCCCTCAGTTCTTTCGATTTTTTTGTCAAAAGAACGTGATTGCAGTATGGAGGTAAGTGACGTTTTTTCAGAAAAATGGCCATTTTTCCAAAAAGCCCTCTGTAGTGTAGACATAGCCTGAGGCTTGGATGGTACAATAGTGTCTCGTCATATATCCCTAGGTCCACATGGGCATCACTTCACTGAGGAGCTATAACGGGGCCTGATTTTCACATGAGCTGAGTGCCCACAGCCCCAGCTGATTTCAAGTGATGTTTTGGTGCCCAGAATTTCTGAAAGCCTGGCTTTATAGCTGCCATGCTCATGGAGTTCCAGGTGCTATTTAAACCAAACCTCATTCTTTTGGAGTTGAGGGAGCAGAATGGTGGGTGTCGGTCCAACCTCAAAAGCTTCCTATTGGATCCAGTGATCTCAAGCTGCTACCTGGCTGTGCTACAGAGAGAAGTTACTAGTCAATGAGAGCAGTTCCCTGGCACAGGAGCCAGTGCTGGTACATCCATCCATGCTGACTTATTTCTTTTTGCATGATTTATGTCCCAATCGACACTTCTGTTGTAATGTCAGTTTGCAGCAACACTTTCACCCATCCACCCAACAACAAGACCATGGGTTCAGCTCAGACAAGAACCCACTCAGGCTTTGGTCAGTATAACCACAGCCAGGGCAGAAAGTCCACTGTGGAGAGGTGGGACCAGTGCAAAGTTGCCACAACTTCCCCATCCCCATGTGGAGCTAGCTCTGCCCAAGATATGGGCCATGCTGTCAGGACAGGAAGCATAGCAAAGGCAGCTGAGGGCATTCTGAATCTGAATCCCAGATGCTAGGAAGGCAGAATAAAAACTGCTTCCTGCCAGTGGATAATCCAAGTGTGGGGCCAGTGGCACTAACAATGCTACACTTCCCTTCTGGTATGTCTGCCAGAGGGTGTGGTAGGCAGGTTGGTGCAAAAAAGTGTACATTACACCCAGGGCCAGCCCAAGCCATTCATGCACCCCGGGCCCTGGGAGCGTGGCGCCGCCTCCAGGAATGCGGCGCATGCACAGCCCCACCCCTGGGCACCCGGCGCATGTGCGGCAGCCCCACACGGCGCCCCCTACAATGGGGCACCCCGGGTGGTAGCCCAGTCAGCCCATAGCTTGGGCCAGTTCTGATTACACCTTTCTACACCAGCAAGAATGAATCCATCTCTGAACGATTGGACAGATAGACAGCTAGCTAGCTGGCTCGGAACAGGCCTGTCGACATTGGGAGAGATTGCTCCAGGACCCAGCAATACAAAAATGCCTAGAGCTCCCAGCCACTGTTGCTGCTATGGTGACAGCAGAGGTGGCTGGAGCCCTGGGTCCTTTAAATTGCTGTTGAAGCAGCACATGGAGTGCTCTGGGCAGCACTGAGGACTGCCTGGGAGTGTGTGATGCTCTTCCAGCAGCACTACGGGCTGCCTAGCCTCAGTCCTTCCACTCGAGGCCCCACCCTTCTGGGGACATGGAGCAAGCTCCCCCCATGCTGTTGGGGAGCTATAGCAGTGGTTCCCAAACTTTTCGGCATCATGCCCCCTTTTTGATTTTTGAGAAACCCTCACACCCTCTCCTCTCCCCCAGTAACAGCAAAACTTGTTGAGAAAAAAAAAGAAAGAAAACAAAAAGGAACTGACTGGGGCCGAGAAACAAAAATAGCAGCAAAACTTATGAGGGGGGATTGACGGGGGGGGGGGGGGAAGGGGTAGGGCTGGGACGCCTCGCACTCCCCCTGGAATTTCTTCACACCCCCCCATTTGGGAACCCATGGGCTATAGGGATAAACAAAGACAGGCAGATAGATACAGACAGATAGATAAAGGGATGAACATGGGAATAAAGAGATAGAGGTGTGTGTATAGGAATTGGGAAGGGGGAGAGAGAAGTAAGTAAGCGGGATAGATAGACAGGGCTGGATTAAGGGGGGGGCTAGCAGGGCAGCTGCCTGGGGCACCAATCTATGGGAGGCGCCTGATGGCAGCTGTAAGGGGCGCCGTGCGCTCGGGGCCGGGGGCTGCGTGGCGCCCCTTAGAGCTGCAATCAGGCGCCGCGCTCCCAATTGCAGCTGTAAGGTGCGCAGTGCATTGGGGGGCGGGGCCATGCATGCACCATGCGCCCAGGGGCAAAGCCGCGCATGCGTCATGTGCCCACTGCCTGGGGCGCAGGAATGGCTCAAGCCAGCCCTGTAGATAGATACAGACAGACAGATGGAGGGGTGCATATGGGGATAGCTAGAGAGCAAGCTAGATGCAAACAGTTTGTGTAGTGGGAAATAGATCTATAACATCTGTGTGTATATATTCTCTCACACACACATGCGCTCTTGCACTCACACTAGTGCAGTGTGTGAACAGTGAGAGCTGTGAGAAACATTGCTCCTTCTTTGACTTCAGGCTCCTGATAAAAAGTGCTGCATTGTTTTGTATCAGTTTCAGCTTTTCCAGCTCTGCTGTATGTAAGAAACAAAGGAGTCTTCATGCAGGACAAAAGGGAACTGTTCTACCTAATGAGGAACAGTTGAGAGGTATGGAGACAGCACCCTCCCAGTGTGGGATGGAGGGCGGTGACCAAGTGGTATACTCCAGCTAATGAAGACCAGTTGAGAGGTGCAGGCAGGAGACAAACAGGAACCTTTCATTGTAAAAGCAGGCGAGGGCAGTGCGGGGAGGGGAGGATGATCTCCAGAGACCATGGCTTAGCTTCTTTACAAGGGAGAGCAACAGAGACGGGAACACATTTAGGTTCATCTGTCACCATGATGTCTCCTGACCCGACAACCTCTCAAGCCTTGGTCTTTGACCTCCAGCTTTGACCTCTCCAATGAGCCGCTGGTGCTCAGCCAGAAGATCTCTATTGACTACCTGTCAGAGGGCACCTGCTTAAGGGACCCCTGAGAAATTAAAGTCACACAATGGGTCACTGGGGACTCTTTTAGCCGGGAAGCTAGCATTTAGTCCTTGGCTGGTAAACCAATCTCCCTAATTATTTGTCAGAAGAATATCTCTTCTTTGTACTGTCTTTTATTTTCCCCTCCCCTGCTCTCCCACTCCTCTCTCCTCTTTGACTCATTATTTTAATTTCACTTTAACTGAAGGGAGCAAAAGCACCTTGGGAGTGGGAGGCAGGGCTTGAGAAGAGAGAAAGAGGCTTCAGGGCTTCCATTTGGAGTCTTTGTGGGAGATCACGCAAGCAGAACAGCAGTTCTGTGAGCCACAAAGTTCAACCTGACCCTTTCAGACCTTTGCTGAAAATCTGGTTTAACTGTAAATTCCGGATTCAGAGAACACAGGTGCTGTCCTTGGGTGAGGCAGAGATGTTTTACGCTGTAGCTACAAGCTGCCCATGTTCAGTCACATTATTTTGCACAGACCATATTGCTGAGGCCCGTTAGAGTAAAAACTAACTGGGTTAGCTTAAGTTGTGTCATGTCCAAAGGAGGATATGTGGCTGTTGTTCATTTCCTTGCCCCCTGCAGTGTAATTTCACACAGATGCACCAGGGACTCCCTGCATTTTCCTGATGTTTCTTTTCTCTGGTCACATCCAGAAGAATGGAAGTGAATCCCTGGACAGGGCTCTGGCTGAGAACTGAAGGGGCTATGTCTAGACTGCAGGCTTCTTGTGCAAGAAGCTTTGGTGGGAAGAGGTCTTCCGCAAAAACTTCTTGCGCAAGAGCATGTCCACACTGCAAAAGCGCATGAAAAAAGCAATGTGCTTTTGTGAAAGACAGCGTCCAGACTGCATGGACGTTCTCTCGAAAGTAAGCACTGATTGGTATGCACAGAATGGCCACTAGGGCACCTGTGCTTTTTCCTCTTTCCTCTTTTTGCGCAAAACCCCCCTCTTCCCTGTCTGCACACTCCTTTTTGCAAAAGAACTCTTCGCAAAAAGGCTTCTTCCTTATAGAAAGAGGAATATCAATTGCACAAAAACCTCTCTGTTCTTTCGATTCTCTTGTGCAAAAACACACTTGAGGTGTGGATGCTCCACGAGTTTTTGTGGAAAAATGTCTGTTTTTGCGCAAAAACTCTGTAGTGTAGACATAGCCAGAAATAAAAGCTGCTCCACTTGAGGTAGTGCAGTGTATTATAGCTGCAAAGGGATCACATGGGGTATGTCTAGACTACAGGGTTTTGTTGACAAAAGTGGACTTTTGTCGACAAAACTATACCTGCGTCTACACTACCACTGAGTTCTGTCGACATAATGTCGACAGAACGCAACAGTTTTGTCGATGGCGGTAAACCTCATTCTACGAGAGTTCTGTCGACAGAAGGCGTTATTGCCTCTACACTGTCCTTTGCGTCTACATTCTCATGTCAACAAAGCAGCTTGCTTTGTCTACAGAACTGGATGGAGTCTAGACGCTCTTTGTCAACAGAAGTTTTGTTGACAGTATCTGTCGACAAAGCCTCTGTTGACAAAAGCCTGTAGTCTAGACGTACCCATAGTGAAAGAGCATCTGTTTACCCCTTTATCAGCACTAATGTGGGTGGGGGGCAGTGCCCAGCAGTTGGCTGAATTAAAATGTGTGCTGTTTTTAAATGAGGGAAGAGAGGGGAGGCTTTTTAATTCACTGCTGCTCTGAATGCTTTTCTCCTCTCTACTGGCTCTCAAGGTGACAGAGAGAAGAAGCTCATTCTCTGGCTGCAGACTGCTAGATGTGGGAGGGGAACAAATTGCTTGCCCTTACTGCTCCTGGGCAGCAAACAGCTGGGGGAGAACCAGAAAGCAATCTTGTTCCCAGGCCAGGCACTAGGACTGCTGTAGGTGAAGAAGCTGAGAGCCACACTTCTTTTCTCCCACCGCTCTCCGGACAGTGACCTGGGCACAATCATTTCTCCTGGAGCCTTCTGCCCTGATCACCTCTAGGACTTTTGGCAGATGTGGGAACACATGAGCAGGGAACTATTGAACATCTTCAGCAGCTGGCAAACCCATGTGTGAGCGATAATATTTGGCTTTGGAGCCAAATTTAAATGGGCATGTTTTGGAAGTGGGAGGTACACTGGACAGGGATTCAGGAAATCTGGGTTTGATTTCCATCTCTGCCACTTAGCTTTTGGGCAGGTCACTTCCTTGTGCCTCAGTTTCCCCATTGCCAAAGAACAGGATAATGACACTCGCCTCCTTTGTAAAGTATTTTGAGATTTACCACTGAAAAGAATTACATAGAGCTTGATAATAGTAGCGATCACGTGCTAAACCAGAACTGGCCTGGAGATGTGAGTATAGAGTTGGGACTACAGAGTTGCTGAATTTTAGTTCTGCCTCAGTTTTGTCATCAGCAAACAAAAATGGGGCAATATTTACCCACCTGCCTCTCTGGGGAGTTATAGCAACATCTGTCCAGAGGTTTCATAAAGCACTAGGCCATGCAAAGGAGACCAGGACTCGCTTTGGGCCTCAGGTTACTACAAATAATCATTGCAGACTTTGCTCTAGAAATCATAGAGAATGAGATCCTTTCTGTAAGATTATTGTAAAAAAATAGAATTTAATAACTGGCTATAATCCCCTATCAAATTCTTCAGCTTGTTTTCAGGGAGCTACAGAAAGGTGATCATTTTCTATTCTATAGAACGTTGTCATACTGCAATCTTTAAAAAAACAAGCAGTATTAAATTGGCTCCAAATGTGACCCCAGAGAATTCAAAATTGGGTCTGGGTTGGCTCAGTTCATTCTCACACCTGTAAGAAACATACTCTCAATTTTGTTTTCATAACAAACCTGAGCACCAAGTGAAGTTTATATGTTTTCCACTTTGTCAGTGTATTTGGTCGAAGTCCATTATTCTTTGACTAGGACATGCTCCACAGACTTTATAGATCACTATCCATCCCCCATTAGTGATCTCTATGGCATTCAGTGAGATTGTTTATGCAGTCAGGTACAAGGAACCAGTATGACATGAGAATATGGCATCTTGATAGAACTGACAGAATTCCTAGAAGGGAGGAATCTACACAGTAGTCTTAGATCTGCAAAATGAGCAAAAGGGGAGGATGTGTAGGAAGTTATTGGGGGCATGCTGAGGATTTATAGGCAGTAATGGCACACCTGCACTCTTGTCCATGGGCTACGCATATCACACGTTTCAATGTGAGAGAATGGAGTCACGGATCTTCCACCTTCTCAAGAGGATGAGGAATCATGGGGCAGAGTCAGAATGCAGATGTAGCCTTGAATTTGCCCCTAACATGCACTAGGCCAACAGTGCTGTGCTAGCCTGTAGTGAGAAGCAATCTGAGTTTGGTATAGACAAAACACTGATTATTTCTCTCTGGGAGTAAACATGGGAAAGATGGAGAGAATTATGACTCTCAGTCACAGTTTGCTTCCTGATCTGCTTCTGGGGCAGACCTTACGGAGGGGCAGGACCTGATTCAGAGGTGCCAGAGTTGGCACAGCCAAGCCCAGACATCTACAGGTGAATCCACTAGGAATTTTTTTCTTTTTCTTTTTTTTTAAGTGAAAACCAGTTCTTATAATCAATTGACACAGGAGTTTGACAGAACCTCCTATTCTCAGGGAAGCAGTGAAAAATTCTCAATGAAGCTGTTAAAAAAACAACAATATTTTTGCTTTTCATGAAACCGTCAAAATGGGTTTCCGCTACTAAATGTGTGGTATTACTTCATCTGTGTCAGAATAGGCTAGGCAAAACCCATCCTACCTACCCAGGGTACATCTAAACTGTGATTAAAGTCAAGTTAAGATACACAACTTCAGCTATATCAATTGCATAGCTGCAGTCGAAATACCTTAATTCGGCGTTTGGCGCTGTCTACACAGCAGGAAGTCGAATGAAGAACACTCTTCCTTCAACTTCCCTTACGTCTCGTGAAATGAGGGTTACAGAACTCAGAGTAAAAAGCCCATTATTTCAAAATAATGGGCTTGCTGTGTAGGCGTGCACTCAGTTATTTCGAAATAACGAGCTATTTCAGTGTAGACATAGCCCCAGAAACTACAGCCTTCACATGTTGAAGAGCTGTCAGCCATCAGATGCAATTGCAAACAAAATCAAAAGGGAGTAGTGGTGTTAGTCTGTATCCATAAAAACAATGAATAGTCCTATGGTACTTGAAAGACTAGCAGATTTATTAGGGCATAAGCTTTCCTGAACAAAGACCCACTTCGTCAGATGCACCTGAGCGGGTTTTCCTCTCTTTCTTCTAGAAATCCACAAGCAGCTCACTATGCATGAGAGAAAAATTACCCTTTGAGCATTATTTATGGACTCTCAAAGCTCTAGAGACAGCAAAAGTAATCCAGCCTGGAATAATAGATTCCCACCTTTTTAATGCATGTATCTCCCTTTTAGATCCTTGATCTATCTTTGTCCCTCTCATCAGCGAGAATGATTGGACTATAATTTTTTTCCCCTTCAGGCTAAACTTATTAGGTATACAAAGAACATAATTTGGCTATAGGCCTGTAGCAATAGATTGTTATAACCTCACTACCTGGCAACCAGATCTGATCAAAGAAAAGGCAACATTATCCAGGATGGTTATCTACCAAACAGAGAATAGAGTTATACATCACTGAGAGATGGAACAAGTTGGAAAAAACAAACCTTTTTTCGTGGTTTGAAAGGTATGCCATTCAAAAAAATCAACAGAAAATTATTTTCAAAATTATCTTTGTCTTAAATCAATGTCAGGCTTTTTCCAGGCTCATTTCCAAATTTTAAACTCTTGGTTTATTGTTGGATATGAGACTTGGTCCAAAACTGGAATTTCTGTTCTGTGGGAAATACCTAATATTGTGAAATTTGTTTTCATTCTGAAACTGGAATGAAAAAATTGGTATCTTATAACTTCCCGTGAAATAAACATTTGGAGAAATTTCAAGTTCAAAAAATTGTTTGATCATTCCATTTAGATAATGTGAAAAAGTTTTGTTTGGAAACATCAATATAAAAGGTGAACCAAAATGAAAAGTTGAAATGAAATGTTTTTATCTTACCACAGTAAACACTTAGGGTGCATCTACACTGCACTGTTTTTTCTGAATAAAGGCCATTACTCCAGAAAAACAAATACTAGCATCCATACTGCTATTCCGTTATTTCGACAGAAAGTCGAAATAAAGGATGGCTTTTTCCAACAGCAGTAAACCTCATTCCATGAGGAATAAGCCTTTTTCTGAAAAAGCATTTTTGGAAAAGGATGTGTGGGGACACAGAATAGGGAGTTCTGTTGAAAAAAGAGGCCTCCAGGAATAACACAGGTGCCCTGCTGGCCACTCTGTCCACACTCATTACAACTCTATAGTTCCTGTTTCCCGGCAGCTCTTAAAGCTGCAGATACAGGGGACAAGGCTTGTGGCAGGAAGAAGGGCCCTAACAGCTTCCAGTGCCAGCGCACTGACACTATGTCCTAGCCACAGGCCCCCCAAGATACCTCTGCCCATCCCGGGGAGCATGCCCAGGGCCCTTAGGAGCCTGCCAGGAGCCGAGAGATGCGTGTGCTGTCCTGGTCTGGGGTGGAGATCCTGGCTGTCCTGTAGGTGTGGGGTGATGAGGAGAACTTCCAGGATCTCCGCTCCAGACAGTGCAATGCCGATATCTACAGGTCCAACAGCCTGGCCACAAAGGGCCATACTAGCGCCTAGAACTGGCCTGCAGCAAGGTCAAGGAGCTGTGGCAGGCCTATGCCAGGGCCCTTCCCTGGTGACCATTGAAGCAATCCTTGGTCTGGTCATGTGACCGGTATATGGCTTCATCAGCCATGGTATTAGGGGGTAGGCCGCATCCCCCACATTGTACTGTGGCATCTCAATGTCTCCGACCCTGATGTTGTGCTCAGGGAAGAAAGTGCCAGCCTACAGCTTCTGGTACAGGCTGGAGTTGCAGAAGACGCGAACTACATGAGCCTTCCCTGACCAGCCGATGAAAATGTCTGTGAACAACCAGGGCCTGCAGGGCAATGGAAAAGTATCCCTTTCAATTAGTATACTGTGCTGCCCGGTTGGTCGGGGGCATGGATGGGGATGTTCCCCACAGTTGGGGAAGCCCAGAGGAGCCAAAATCCCATGATGATAGGGTCCAGGTTGCTCAGGCAGATGACCCTGTGCATCAGGATGGTGTTTATGACCCTCATCACCTGCAGAAGAAGACAAAGACACAAAACAGAGAATCAAAGGGGGTGCCTGAGCCCTGGGGAGGTCCCCTCTTCTCCCTCCCCCCCCCAGGAACCACCCTCTATGAAGCCCCCCCCCCCCAGCAGAGCTGTGTGAGGGTGGGTCTGCATAACACCCTGGGAATGGGGCTTCCCCATCACCATCCCCAGACCACCCACTGTACCCCAACCCCCCTTTACCTTGTGTCCCCCTTTCCAGTATTCCCCCCCCCAGGGTCTGCAGCCTGATAGCAACATACCTGCATGAGGAGCGCCCTGACGGTTGACTCCCCCATGCCAAACTGGTTGCCCATAGACCGGTAACTGTCCAGTGTCGAGAGCTTCCAGACAGCAATGGCGACCTGCTTCTCCAGGAAGATGGTAGGATGCATCTGTGTCCCATCATCTGAGAGCAAGGGCGAGCCAGGCACACAGCTCCAAGAACATCTCCTTCCTCATTCAGAAGTTCTGGAGCCACTGCTGGTCATCCCATTGCTCCATCACTAGCCGGTCCCACCAGTCGGAACTGGCGTCCAGCCTCCAGAAGCGTCACTCTACTGTGGGGTGCGGTTGCAAGGCCCTTGCTCCTGCACACAGGCAGAGGTTCTGAATGATGAGCTTGGGGTCGAGCTCATGCAGGGCCATGAAAGCAGCCTGCAGAAACTGCAGCATGGCCGTGTGGGGCCACCGCATGCCCAGAGGCAGCTCCGGCTCCATAGCAGGGTGTGCTGTCATATCCAAACACAGGGCAACTAGAGCACACAGAGGAAATGCTTTTCTGTCCCTCCAAGAGATAGGCATGCAAGCAGAAGAAGCTGAGAAACGGCTGTCCAGTAGGGTCCCTTTAAGCATGCGTCTCAGCTAGCCTTAGGCAATAGCACCTGGAAGCAACTGCTGACCTAATGCTCTGCATGAAGTGGTTCTGGGTGGCCTTAAATGCGAGATCGTGTCCAATCTGCATGAACGCTCTCTTTCGAAATGGCACATCGCTATTTGTTGCACTTTTTGTGTGTGGACGCTCTATTTTGAAATAAACTTTTCCAGAAGATACCTTCTGGAAAAGCTTCTTCCAAAAGAAATGTGCAGTGTCAATGTACAATGCAAGAAAGTAAAAATAAAGATTAATTTAATTTTCTCCCTCAACACTTTCATTGAAAACAATTTATTCTCATAAACCATTTCAATAAAATTACATTTTTCAACAAATATCTGTTCCATCAAAAATTTTCAACTAGCTCTGGGGGGCACATGTATACCAGTTCAACAGTGATACAGATATAATCTAGTAGTTATGAATTCGTATGTCATATTTACCCCTCTGCAATTTCCAATCATCTTACCTGTTAATTTTCACTAAGTAGCATTGGTACAAAGGCTCATGTTGCACCATGGAAATCAATGGGAGTGTTGCTACTGACATCATTGGGCTAGGGCCATGAAATCATGGATATACTTTGATGTCAATAGACAACAACACTCCCTGAGTGTTGGGCTAGTGAGGATAGTACTTCATGCAATTTTTAAAAAAAAGTGTCAATCCATTCCTTTTTCCTTTTCCCTCTCCAGTGTCCTGGAAGTGAGGCAACAATTGATATGTAGAGAACTGAGGGGCCATAATTGTTCCTTGTTTGAATATAAGAACATGAGAACATAAAAATGGCCATACTGGGTCAGACCAATGGTCCATCCAGCCCAGTATCCTGTCTGCCGACAGTGGCCAATGCCAAATGCCCCAGAGGGAGGGATCACAACAGGTAATCCTCACAATATGTAATCCTCAGAAAAACAAAGAGTAGGGACACCATTCCTACCCATCCTGGCTAATAGCCATTGATGGACCTAACCTCCATGAATCTATCGAGCTCTTTTTTGAACCCTGTTAAAGTCCTAGCCTTCACCACATCCTCTGACAAGGAGTTCCCCAGGTTGACTGTGTGCTGAGTGAAGAAAAACTTCTTTTGTTTGTTTTAACCCTTCTGTCTATTAATTTCATTTGGTGACCCCTAGTTCTAATATTGTGGGAATAAGTAAATAACTTTTCCTTATTCACCTGTAAGCAGGGGCTGAACTACTGCTTGCTATCAGCCAGCTAAAATGAGAGAACTGTCCTAGGAGTGGGTATGCTCACTCAAATTGGTTAGCTCTGCAAGATAAGTAACTGTTAACTGTTGATATGTAAATACAGCTCATGCCGGGATGGAGAAGGAATCCAAGGTGAGGTTATGTAAATCCAGTTCAGCCAGGGCTGATGGAGGATCGGTTGTTAGAATGGAATGTGATATATTGTAACTAATTTGGGCTGTTGTGGGGGTCACAAATCATGCTACCCCTAAATGTGGGAACTGTAAAACATGACACCAGTGCTTGCAGGAGAGACACCATCATTGTCAGAGGTCTCAGATGAACAAGCCTCCCCCTTCCAGAATTGAGTGAACTGAGTTGGGGGGCTGGAAGGGGGGGGCTTGAGCCAGCCCACTTCATGCCTGCCAGGCATGAGCTGTAAGACTGGTTCAACCTGCCTTCCCCCCCCCCCCCTTGTTTTAAGGATAGACCTAAAGCAGACTCCATTAGGAGTCTTTTGGCTAGTGCAGTGGAAGCTAGAATCTTTTGCCAGCCTAGATGGTGGCTAAAGAGTTGAAATCACTAAGAGCTGAAGTCACTGGTTTGGTGTGACACCAGACCCACTGCAGCCAGCAAGATTGCTGGCGGGAGCGACCAGCAGGTGGCCAGTAGGAGCAGCGGTAGGCAGCTGGTGGGAACGGCTGGCGGAGTGGCTGGCGGGAACAACCGGTGGGCAGCTGGTAGGAGCGGCGGCAGGCGGCGCCAGCAGACTACAGGAGCAGCACACAGGTGGCATGGCCTCAGGCTCAATGAGTGGAGTCATCAGGGTGATGTGTCGGGGTCTGCACTAACTGGACGGAGCTGTAAGTGGGGCGTTTGAAGTGGGTTACAGAGAAAGTTTGGGTAAATTAATGCAATCCTTACATTGTTGGACTAGTGAGCCTGAGGGGCAAAGGACATTGCTCAATCCATTTGAGCTGGGACGGTTACTTGGGAGGGGGTTAGGAACTATGTTTGTGGTATTTTTCCGAGCTAATGCCATGTAACTTCTCTCCCTCTTTCATTAAAAGTTTCTTTTCTACACTCAGACTCTGTGCTTGTGAGTGGGGAAGCATTGCCTCTCAGAGGTGCCCAGGGGTGTGTGAATTTCCCAGATTACTGGGTGAGGGCTCGAGCCAGTTCTGTGTAAGATGGATGAAAAGGAACCCCTAGATATTCAACCCAGCCCTGGCTGCTGCTGGCATTACCTGGCAAAAGGGTTACACACCTTTTCCATACCAGTCATGATTTTATAGACCTCTATCATGTCCCCCCATTATTATCCAAATTATTATTTGGATAATAATGACAATGTAAAACTATGGTTAATGTAAGTTAAGGTTGAGAAATCAAATATTCAAAGGCAAAACAGTTCTACAAATAGAGATTTCTGCTGCATTGTTAGCGCAGCCAGTTGGCACATTTTTGGTACAGCTTAAATGCCAGAAAGTGTTAAGAGCTTATATGTAACAAAGAAAGTGGGTAGTTAATGCCATGTGTGTGCAATGTAGCCAAGTTCATGCTGCCTCAATCTATTTACATTGCCAAACTTCCATGCAGAGTGCTTTATTTCTCAGCCTAGATGCTATGTTGGAACCACTTTTTCAAAAAATGTAATGGGCCAGATGCATCCTTTAATCAGTTGTGTAATATGTATCCCTCTGTGCATCTGAGCCACAGCAGATGTGTGTCTGTAACAGCTCCCAGCTACAGAGCTTGGCTTGCTAGTTCAAGCTGTAGAAGATGTCTACACAGCATTTTGGAGCCTGTGGAAGTGAGCCTTCCAGCCCAGGGCAACAGACTCCAGCCAGCAGGGCTCATGCTAGCATCCTAAAAATAGCAGTGTAGCAGTGCTTCAGAGTTGCAGCTCTGTGCCCAAGCTCCAGATTAAGTTACAACATCAAAACATGGCTATTTTTAAAGTGCTAGGCCAAGCTGTTGACCTAGGCTGGAAGGCTTGTTCTCATGGGCTGCAAAAATGCAGCACCAACTTAGCTATCGAGACTTAATCATTTAACTTTGGAGCACTTCTAGTAAATTCCTGGCATATGGCCAAAATGGCAGTAATTATGTAAATGCGATTTGAACTGCTGCAGGTCCCTCGGGCTTAGGATCAATGTTCCCTCTAATCTTTCCCATCTCTGTGTGGAATAAATGTTTATGTGCACCAAGGCATAGGTGCATGTGCACCATCTGTAGATGCAAAAAATCTAGCACTCTGCTGATCAGCTGGTAGCATCTGACTCTCTCCGGAGTGGCTGCATAAGCACACAGCTTACAGGAAACACTGTTTGGGATGAGCTGTTTCTGTCCAGAAGTTGTGTGTAACTCAATGGTTAGCAAGTGTTATGTGTCCCTCTGTGTGTCTGACCTGCAGAGGATGTGAGTTTGTTACAGACTCCAGCTTTTTAGCTCAAGCCGTAGATGCACATGCATTGAGCTCTGTAGGTTCCTGGTTTAATCCTTCGTGCGCTGGCCAAGATGGCAGCTCCCACACTGGCATCCACACTGGGGTATGTCAGAGACATTCACAGGCTACACAAACCTGCATTCCTGTTACAGTGGTCCCAGTGGGGTTCTGAAAGCACACAGAATCACCCCTAGGACTTAGGTCCACACCTGTCTCTCTGTGGACCTGCTCTTTTTCACAGCGGTGACCCATCTCAGAATGCCACCTTACCTGGGGGCTGTTGTAAAAGTGAACCTAACTCCATGCTTAGGAGAACCCTGTCCACTGCAGTGCCATAATGAAACGGACCGAGGCTGCCTGGGTTCTAGTCAGGGAAAATAATCTTGCTCAGTCACTTAAGGCATGTCTATACTGCACACTTATTTAGGAAAAAGATATTCTGGAAGAAATACTCCAAAATAGGTTATTTCAAAATAGCGCATCTGCACTAGGGATGTAACAGAGCAGTCAATTAACTGATTAACCAATAAGCAAAAGCTTATAGGCTAATGCTATACACTACATGCATTTCCTGCCCCCCCTCCACCCCGATAGTAAATTTTTTAGCAGGCTGGTCAGCAGCCTGGCTCAGTCCTGGCTCGTGCCAGGTCTGGGACCTACCCCTGCCGTGGCTCTGCATTTAAAGTGTATTAGGAGCTGGGGGGGGGCAGCCAGCCCTGCTCAGTTCCAGCTTGTGCCGGATCTGGGAGCTCAGATGTCCCCCTCCCCCTCCAGACAGGGGCTGCTACCACTCTGTGCTGCTGCCTCTGTATCAGAATAATCAAGTAACCAATAAGAATTCATAAGGTTAATCAACTATTTAATGAACCGATATTTAACATCCCTAGTCTACACTACAGGGAAGCCTCAAAATTAGTCTGAGGCAGGCTCCCCTAATGTGGACATGCTATCTCGATTTAGAGCCCCAGGAAGCACTGGGGAGTAATTACTTTGAATGGCTCTGGGAAGGAGCTATTTTGAAATAGCAACAGTGGTGCGTCCACACTACAGCTATTTCGAAATAGCTATTTTGGAATAGGTGTTATTCCTCATGGAATGAGGTTACAGAAGTTGGAATAAGCCGCCCGTTATTTTGAATTTATTTTGAAATAACGGGATTGCTGTGTAGTAGCACCCTTTCAGACTGTCTTAGCCGTGAAAATACGCTGGCTCAAATCTGACTGTCCACAAAATTTGGCCCTTGAAAAAGGAAGGGACAGCTGTCTACTATATATTGTAGAGTTTTTGTTCGTTTGTGTGTCTGTCTCTCTGTGTGTCTGTCTGTCTTCTGTCTGGGGGATATGCACCCCTCCCTCAGCTGTGCCTGCTGGAGCAGCTCACCACAACAGCTTGGGGACAGTGAGAGAGGGCTGGGGTAGTCCCCTCTCCTCGGGGCAGCCTGCATACTGAACCCCTCATCCTCAACTCCGCCCCAGAGCAATGATTCAAATGAAGAAAAACAAAACTTATTTGAGTTAAGGACGTGAGCAATGCTGAGTAAATCCATATAAACTACAGAACAGGACAAATGGTGAGATGCACAGTGTCCCCTACCCCCCCAACATGCTATAAACAACAGAACACAATATACCTGTACCACAGAGACAAAGGGCTAGATTCACAGAAACATTCAGGTGTGGTGCCTTTGAGCCTAACTTTTAGGTACGTGGAAATCACCAAGGCTATGAGCTTAGCATAGTCAATCCATTTCCCTGTAATGGGAGAAGCCCTCACACTGACAAAGTGCTGTCTACCGGGGAGTGGGCAGTTTGGTATAACTATGTCACTTAGGGAGTGTGGAATTTTCACACCCCTTACTAACACAGTTACACTGATGTCTGTAGTATAGACCTGCTGTATATCTACACTTTAAATGCTACAGTGGCAAATTTCTTTTCCCTGCCTTACTCTCAGGCTTAGGCATCTGGATGCTCAGAGGCAGAAACAGGCAGCTAGGAAAATTTACTGCAAGAATTTAGACACCAGGCAAGTTTAGGCACTTACAGAGTTCAGCACCACTGAATGGGGGTTTTATGAAACCCGGTGGGGACTGATGCCAGGATTTAGGCACCTAAGTCATTTTATGGTGCTAGCCCCAAGGGGACAGGAAACATACCTGTGTTGAGTTCCGTACTGAAGGATGTCACAGACTGACTGATTTAAATCTAGGTATGTTTCTCTCTGTTTACAAGGCAAGTGGCATTAGTCAGATTTTTAGAGATCACCTTTTATCGGTTCATGCTAAACAAGTCAGACTTGCCAGCAACTGAGGAGCTGACACACGTGCTGGTTGCACAGAGCTAGGGGCTCCACAGTCTTACTGAGAACATCTCACTTTCTATGTGGGAAATTGGTGTCTGTGTCTCTCCTTGACGCCCTAATGCCACATGCTTTGTGATAGTTCCTAGCCTCTCTCATAATCTGTGGAGTTTCCATTTTATTCATTTTGGGGGGAGTGGGGAGGGCAGAAGAGGAAGAAAGAGATTAATAAGAAAAAATGTCAAACTAATCAGAAGCTGTTGTCTGATGAGCTGCCTGGCACAAAATGGCTGCCACACTCAACCCTGAAGCAAAAGTGCTTTGAGGTCCTAGGGGGCATACAATATTGATTTACTCATCCTTTCCCTTGGCCAGATGACAGGAATGCCTTGATTTGTATGGGGACTGCCAGCCACCTATTCCATTTTCAGCTTGAACCAGGTAGAGGGTGGTATAATCGATTGCCCCCACAGTCCTTCCAAATGGTTGCTTTTTTTCTGAAGGCAGTTGCATACCCACTCTTTCCTGGAAGCCAATTGTCTTCGAGGCTTTGTTCTGTTTGCTAGGTAGGAGGGAACTCTTAGATCTGTACATGTAGATGGAGAGAGAGAACATGACGTCCACTCTAAACCCTAAACCCTGGGAGTCATCTGCATTGGCCAGGGATCAAAGGCTCTGTTCCATTTTTAACTGCTGCCCTGCCCCACCTTACTACAGCAGTGCATCCAAGCATGTTTTCCCATCATTTCATTGTGTGCCAAAGGATAAACAAAAGCCACCCCCTCAGTCTGAGGGACGGATGCATTCTTGAGAACTGCAGACCGTCCCATACAGATAAGTGCCTTTCCCACTGAGGGCTGCGACAGCTACTGTAAACCTTGCCCGAGCCAGCTTTCCTGAGATCACATGACATAACTGCAGCCAAAAGAGATGGATGGCTTTATTTTTGTAAAGAACAAACCTACAGATGTTGGCTTTAACAAAAAAAAAAAAAAAAAAGTCTATGTGTGACTGAGAGGAGTGGGAAAGCAAGCCAGAAATTCATACAGAAAAAATAATGTACACAAGCAGCTTAAAATAATGCCAGTGCGAGCTGACATCATTTGCTTACTAAGAGCCAGGTTGAGTCTGGCTCTGCATTACCGTGGAAAGGCCTGCAGCCAGAAAGGGTCCTGCCCCCATCACCGCTTTGGCCCTAGTATCGATCACTTAGGGGGTCTGCATTCCTTGAGAATAGGGGCTTGAGTCTTCAGGGTTGGCGACAGCATTTGAAATCCCAATGGGGGACAAGGCAAGTCCTGGCTTTTACCCTTCTCCGGACTGGGGGAGATGAAAGGACAAAACATGTTGATTCCATACTCCCAGGCTGTGTCTACACTGGTGCGATCTTGCACAAAAGCGGCCGCTCTTGAGCAAAAACTTGCTGCCGCGTGTTCTTGCGCAAGTAAATTGACGTTCTAATGTATGAAATCAGGGCTTCTTGTGCCAGAACTCTGATGCTCCCGCTCAGGAATAAGCCCTCTTGCGCAACTGTTCTTGTGCAAGAGGCCAGTGTAGACAGGCAACATGAATTTCTTGCGCAAGAAAGCCCTATGGTTAAAATGGCCATCAGAGCTTTCTTGCGCAAGAGAGCGTCTACACTGCCATGGATGCTCTTGCACAAAAGCACATGCCAGTGTAGACACTCTCTTCTGGAAGAGTTTTTGCACAAGAACTCTTCCGCAAAAGAGTTCTTGCGCAAGAAGCTGCCAGTGTAGACGTAGCCTTACTGATCAAGAACAAATGCAAGAAGAGAGTTCTGTGTTCTCTTTTAACAAGTATTTTACTCTTATTCCTAAATGGATCATAGAGGTGTTTCCTTTTCCGCTCTCTTTCTTGTACCAGTGAAAATCCTGCTCTGGTGGCTCCCAGAGCCATTGCATATAACCCTTGTGTGGAGGAGACCAGCTGAAGCAGAAGCTGCTCATGTCAGCTGTTCACTCATCTCACCAAAATCCCCAGAATACCTTCTCCTCTGACAGGGCTCGCCACTGAACTCCTTCCTAGGGTCTGGCCATGTGGACTGTACAATCCATGGTGCTAGAGATGTTTCCTAGCATGTACCCTTCATGGGACTGGGAAACACTGTCAAACTGGGATGATGAGATAATTTATTTTATTGCAGTTTTAGTTTCTGAATGGGACAGAGTCTGTGACAATGTCAGGCCAGAGGGCTTCTACAGCATAGGGAAAAGGCAGCCCCAAAAGGCTATAAGGCCTGCTAATGAGGGGTGGAGGGCTGCAGGACAATTAGGAGCAGCTGGCAGGGAGCTGGCCCAGGCAGATTGGGGCCAGCTGACTCCACTTCAGGCCTGCTGGAGACCTTTAACAGCCTCCCCAGTTAAAACATTGGGGGAAAGCAGTTCAATGCCAGTGTCAGTAGGGGAGGGTGTCCCTAAGGAGTGGCTGGGCTCCCCACCCCAGAAACCAGCTGCAAGCCCAAACCCCTGGCAAAGGGGGAAGGCTGCTGGCCCTAACGCTGGCCAGGGACCTTGCCACAAGCCCCAGGTGCCCTGTGGGCATAGCTATCACTGAGTTTTGGAAGGAGGATGTTAAGGACCAGATGGGTGGTTTCACACTGGGGAGTGGTGGAAAAAAGCTGCTCTATGTACGGAGCACTAAGGAAGGCATCATGCTTCTGTGCATTGTCACCTCCAGGGAGAACACCCAGTTACCTCCTGGGTGGTTGCTCTCCTTTATATAATAACTTCTCAGTGCTGGGGTCCTGTCCAGACCAGGGTCACACAAGGGTGCTTCTATGACTATTAAGGAGCAAGGGCCTAGATCCTCAGTGGTATTGAAGGGACCTGACTTAATGGGGGTCTAAATAGCTTTCAAGTCTCCCTTTTACAGATGGAGACACAAAAAGGCCACATTCACGTCTGCTGTGTGTGGCCAGTGGAATGAAGCTCTCTGAGTTTGGCCTGGAGATGTGAGAGGGACTCAGGGCTCCTCAGGGATGCCTACACTGCAAGAAGCACACCCATACCTGAAAGTCTGAGAGCTCAGGTCAGTTGACTTGGTCTAAAGACAGCAGAGTTGTTCAGGCTTGGCTGGGAGCAGTGTGAGTCTCAGGGTTCAGCCCTAGCCTTACTGATTTTAGCCCACAGCTTGAGGCCAAATCCGTTGACCTGGGCTCTGATAAAGACTGGCTTGTATTAGACAAGGTGGAGTCACTCAACCCCACAAAGAGCTCCAAGAGCTCAGAAAACCCACTCCTCCCTCTCTGCTTCCTAGTGCACAGGCAGGGGTCATCTAGTGAAATGCCCTCTCTTGGGGACTAGGCAGCTTTGCAGGAAGATTTGGAGGGCACAGTCTCCCCCGCCCCACTCTCGGCATAGTCTTTAGGCAGTTTTCACTCTGGGGATGTCAGCAGTCTCTGCACTACTGCACTCAGTCTTTATAAAGGAAACATACAAGGAGTGAGAACTCCAGGCCTTACATGCACAGCTGCTAGGCTGAAGCACAATCTGTTCCTATGCGATCCAACAAAGCTCCAAGGCTGTGTCTACACTGGCGCGATCTTGTGCAAAAGCGGCCGCTCTTGAGCAAAAACTTGCTGCCTGTCTACACTGGCCATGTGTTCTTGAGCAAGTAAACTGATGTTCTAATGCATGAAATCAGGGCTTCTTGCGCCAGAACTCTGACGCTCCCACTCAGGAATAAGCCCTTTTGCACAACTGTTCTTGCGCAAGAGGCCAGTGTAGACAGGCAACATGAATTTCTTGCACAAGAAAGCCTTATGGTTAAAATGGCCATCAGAGCTTTCTTGCACAAGAGAGCGTCTACACTGGCATGGATGCTCTTACGCAAAAGCACATCTCTTGCGCAATAGCACATGCCAGTGTAGACACTCTCTTCTGGAAGAGTTTTTGCACAAGAACTCTTCCGCAAAAGAGTTTTTGCGTGAGAACGAGCCAGTGTAGACGTAGCCCCCAAGGGTCCCGTGAACATCAAAATCCCCCTGCTGGGTCTGGAAGAAGAGCACTGTGTAGATCAGCAGCTTGCACCTTCCACCAACAGCTGGTTGGTCAAAAAAAAAAAAAGTAGGATCTCCCCCACCCTTTTCTCTCTCGAATTATCAATGCTCATGGGACCAGGATTTGGCTCCAGATCTGTGGCAGAGCTGGGATCAGACCCTTCCATAAGTCTCATGTTTATCCCCAACACCATCCTTCCATGACAGCTGAGATCAGTTTGCTCTAATTCGGCAAACCCTATTTACTCCAACAGCTCATTTCCAGCTGTCACCTTCTGCTCTGTGTTAGCCTTGTGTGTGCCTCATTTTGGGAGCTCAGTCTCACATTGTAAAAGGCCTATGTCACACAGCTGGACTTCGGCAGCAGGCTGAGAGCTGCGTAACAGGCACAAAGATTGTTCTTTACAGAAGCATTTCACTCCTTCTAGATGACCTTTTATTCATCTCAGCTATTCTGCTAGCAAAGAGAAAGGGAAACACAGTGACCATTAGCAGCAGGGAAACCCTTCATGGATTAACTCAAGCTTGTCACAAAGGACTTGATTCTTGATTACACTATAGTTTCTTTGCACCACTCCGGCAAAGTAAAGGGTCTTAATACCAATGGCAGCAGCAGCAATAGTAACAGAACAAAATGGACATCATTATAATAGACTAGGGTGTGTTTCGGCTGTTTGGCACCCTCCCTTATGACATGGGAGAAATGTCCAGATTTTTGCTTGGCAATACGTTGTGGTCATGTTGTGGACTTCTCTATATACTTTAGCAATGGATCATTTTATTCCAACATGCACAACACATACTCCATACCTCACGTTCAGCCTTATTTTGAAATTTGCAGTCATTTGAATGAAAGCTTGCACACTTTAACGAAAAACTTGATGCTCACATAAAACAAAATTCCCCTTTTTAAATAAAAACCTTAAGCTACTTAAGGCTATATTTGTTTCACAGTTTTCATGGGAGTCATCCTTGTTTAAAATTATAATAACAATACCCATGACTTTTGACATTTGGGGATTATGGCATGCAAGTGGGTGGATGTAATGGTAATGTTCAGCTAAATTTACCGAGAATCTTGAGTGCTGCCAAGTTAACCTCAGGGTTTCAGCGAGAGAATGAGAGAAGTAGCAGCCAAAGGCCAAATTCTGCCTTCCTTACTAACATTGAGTCTTCTCCCGTCTGTCAGGGTTGGCAGCTCTTATTCTCCTCCTTCTCCGAGAGGTTTTGTCAAGGGCATCTTCCATGCAGACACCAACCTTCTTCAGCTCTTTTATTAGCATTTTTTTGGTCTACTTTGTGTTTATTTGTCCCATGACTTCTAGCTCTTGTACTCCTAGCCAACATATCCCCCTTCTTGTCATCCCATAGGCCCCAGCCATCTCAATCAATATTACCTCATATTTTTCATGATGGGGGAATATCTGTGCCATAGTTTGTACCATTTTGTTGCATAGGCTATTGGTTCTCATCTTACCCAGCAGCTACCTGATGTTCTCATTTTGGTGTTGACCCATATGTTCTGGCTCGCCCAATCATAATTTTACACACCTGGTTTTTTCATTTACTTGACATATTCTTACTACAGAAAATTTCCATCTACTCCCTCTGTTTACACCAACTGCTCTTGATGAGGCAGCTAACATCTGCATCTACATTCCCATAATGCCTCAACTCTGAACTGAGGTATTTAAATTGCTCACAGTTTTTAACTGTGTAACATCTAGTTTTACTGGCTTCTTGTTGTTGCTTTCAGTGAAGCATCACATGCTTTTATCAGCTGATTTGTAAGGCAATTTGTTTTTGTCCAATGCAGCTTCTACAGTTTTAGATAGCTTTCCAGTTTATATTTGCCTTCTCAGAAGAACATAATGCCACTAGCAAAAAGCATGCACCTCTAATCTCCTGCATCGAGGTGTCCATCACAAACAGGAATGAATTTAAGATTGATCCTTGTTGTAGACCTACCTGCACAGGCTGCTCCTCAGTATTGCGGTACTACCCTGGTACATGTCCACGATGGTCTGAACATATGCCCCTGGTAGCTTGCGTGACCACAGGGACTGTTAGAACAATTTTCTGGGAACTTTGTTGTAAGACTTTTCTAAATCCACAGACACTATGTGCAATTCCTTCTGTTTCTGTCTGCAATATTTGGGCTATAAACATTGCATCCATTGTTGAGCTTCCCGGCACAAACCCAAATTACTTGATATTCCAGCTCCTCCTGAAGTCTTTTCTCACTAATTCTTTCTAGCCTTTTCACTGTGTGACTCATTAACTTGATGAGTTGGTAATTATGCCTTTATTGCACACCTCATTTATCACTGAAGATAGGAACCAATCTCTTCCTCCACTTGTTGGGCATTTTTTCAGTATGAAGGGTTAAATTGAAAAAGTTCATCCTATTGACCACACCCCTTTAAATGTTTCAGTTGGCACACTATTCAGTCCCACGGCCTTCCTACAGCTCTCCATCTTTAACATTGTCTGAATCTCCACAAGGGCAAAAGGTCCTGTAAGGTTGTCACTTGTGAATATTTCCCTCCGTGGTTTCTTCACATTCTGTTCATTGAGCAGTTGCTCTTAACACTCTGCCACCTCCTAATGATTTCACTGTCCTTTTACTGGTACTTGTCTGTTTTCCTCTTTGGTACATGTCACAGTTTTCAGTCCTCTGTGCTTCTTTGCTTTGAACAATCTGTTATTCATCCTACAAATAAGGCTTTAAATACCTCCCCTTTTTCATCTTCTGCTGTTCTTTTCACCATTCTTGTTTCCAGTTTCTGCCATCACTTAAACCTTTCCTTCTTTGACACTGCCCCCTGCACATTGTTAGACTGCTGCAGGTCTTCTTACCATGCCATTTACCTTCTTTTTTCTTTTGATCACAGGCAGCATATGCACTTTCTGTACTGTCTTCCAATATTTTCCCCCCAAATTTTATTGGTATCATCTTGGTTAGTGTGTTTGTGGTCCAGCCTCTGTTGAACTTTTGTCTAAGACCAACTTCCCTGTCTATCAGCCTCCATCACTTACGCTTTCATTCAAGAAAGTCATCTATTGTTCTCTACTAGCCTTTTCATCCAGAAGTTCATTATAAACCAATCACATATAGTGCTCTACAATCACCTCTGCCAGGATCACTTTACAATCTCATGGTTTTTTAGATCTTTCTCTTGTCAGAAAGTAATTGATCTGGGACCTATTGGTACAGCTCTTGCATGTAATTAAGTGCTTCCTTTTTACAAAGTATGTATTGACAACAATCAGGCCACGGACTCTAACTACCATTAAGATAGCCTCATCAGCTTTATTTCTAGTTCCAAAGCCTTGCTGCCTGTTACAATCATCACCAGAACCATACTGTCCCTAGGATGGTTTGGGGTATTACTGGGGAGGGGGGCATGGCTCTGCTCCAATTTACACTGGGAGGCCTAATGCACTGGGTTGCTCTGATTTACTGTGGCAACCTGGGAACCTGGCTTGGGGGAGTGCAGTGGGCTGGGGCCAGGTTGCTCAGCTTCCTGCTGCTGCGGTGAGTGGAGGAGGGTAATCCCTGGTTCATATTGGTAGGGGGGAAGAGGCACAGGGTATAATGGGGGTAGGAGAGAGTAGAACGGGGTGGGAAGAGGTGGAGTAGGGGATGGTGCTGATCATTGTAGCCCTCATGTCTCAGCACTATCTGCAATTCCTCCTTCTCCTCAATCATACAAGGAACCTGCAGCATGTATCAGCATATAACACAAAATATGTGTTCTCCTTCCAGTGATATTCTCATCTGCCTCAGCTGGTCATTCTGCTTTTGGATGTCTGCTAACTTATCCTGTACTATTTTGGTTGCTATTTTTCCTATTCAATTTCTGCTGGCTACTGAGCTACCTTGTAACCCTCCCCAGTGTTCATGGATTTTGACCCTCTGATTTTACTTCCTACCTACAGGTAATATGCAGTCTCCTTTTAATGTCTTGGTTACTTCTCTAGATTTACCAGTCATTAGTGCCCTATTTAGGGAAGCCAAATGTAGTCGTTGTGAGCTTGTTTCTTTACCTACATGCACCCAGAATGCAATAGCTTTCCCCCCACAATCATTAGGCAAAGCAGTCATGTGTTACTTACAGGGGATGCTCCAGCATCACACATATACTGCCTGAATACAAAGACCCATACCTGTGTGATGAGCACAGTTTTTACAAACTGGCTGGCAAGGCCTGATATTCTTGGTTTGAAATCAGAATCCCTTCTCCAAAGTGGACTGCTTAATATGGTGAATGAGCCCCATCATCCAGGAGCAACCTGGTTAGAAGGTGCCACACCCTTGATTTTCATACTCCCCCTTTCAGTTAAGAAACTCCATCATGAGAAGACAAGTGCTAAAAGTAATACAGGTGGGACATCAGTGGTCCAGCACCTTTGGGACCTGACTAGTGTCAGGTGAGGGATTTTGCTGAACCAGGGGAGGTCATTTCTAGCTCTCCTGATGCTGATCCCTCTCCTGCTTTGTTGACCCACCAGGCTTCCCAGCTCCCCTGGCAACCCAGCTGGGTCATGCACTAGGCTTCCTGCTACCCCTCTAAGCCCCCCAGCTCAACTAAGCTGTGTACTGGGCTTCCTGGGTCCTGCCCTCCTTCCCAGTCCAGCTGAGCTGCATGCAGGCTCCCAGTCCTCCTGGGCAGCCCAGCTGGGCTGTGCACTGGGCTTCCATCCCCCCTGCATCATGCTGGGCTCCCAGGCCACACCCCTTCCCCTCACCGCAGTGCGGTAGGACTCTCTGATCCTGGAACATCCCTGGTTCTGCTGGACCTGTTTTATAGACGTGCAGCCTGAAGAATAACAACTCTTTTGGAGTCTTGCTTACATTATTCTAGGAACAGACCTTTTCAAAACACTGGGACTGTTCACCGAGTAAAGCCCTGATTCTGCAAAGATGTATGTATTTGCTTAAGGTTACTTTTGTATGCCTGATCCAGCTCCATTCAAGTCAATGGCAGTTCTTTCCACTGAGTTCAATAACCAATGTAAAATTTTACCAAACTCTGTAACTAATCCTTCAGTGTTAAATAGGAGTACTTTTGAATGAACTTTAATGGCATTACTTATAGTGCATATGTCTTTGCAGGGTCAGGGCCTCAAGTATGACGCACAGTGAGCAATCAAACATGAGACCTGCCATCCTGGATTAGATCAATGGTCTATCTAGCCTAGTAACTTCTCTCTGACAGGGGCCAGTGCCCAAGCATCAAGGAAATGAAATTTTGGTGCGATCCACACTAACCCTTCACTCCCAGCTTCTAGCAGTCAGAGATACAGAGTCACAAGCATGGAATTGCATCCCTGACCATCTTGGCTAATAGCTATTGAAGGACCTATCCTTCATTAACTTATTTAGTCCTTTTTTGAACCCAGACACATTTTTGGGCATCAAAACATCCCACGACAATGAGTTCCACAGGTTAATTGTGCATTGTATGGAGAAGTACATCCTCTTGTTTGTAGTAAAACTGCAGCCCACCAACTTCACTGGGTGATCCCAGGTTTTTGTACTGTGGGAACAGCTAAGGTTTCTCTATTCATTTTTTCACACCATTTCATGATTTTATGGATCTCTATCATATCTCCCCTTAGTCATTTCTTTTTAAGTTGAACATACTTCATCTTTTTAGTCTCTCCTCATATGGAAGGCATTCCATTCCCTTGGTCATTTTTGTTGCCCTGCTTTGAGCTTTTTCCATTTCCTCTATATCTCTTTTGAGATGGGGAAACCAGACCTGGACACAGTATTCAAGGTGCGGGTGTACCATAGATTTATGTACTGGCATTCTGATGTTTTCTATCACTTTCTTAATAGTTCCTAACACTGTCAGCGTTTTTGTTTTTTACTGCAGCTGCACACTGAGCTGTACTTTTCAAAGAACTATCCTCTCCAATGTCTCTTTAAGTAATATTCACCAATTCAGAACACATTATACAGGTGGTCCCCGAGTTACGAACGCACCGACTTATGACCATTTGTCCTTACGACCAACCTCCCATTAAGCGCGTTACAGCTGGTCCCCGAGTTACAAATGCAATTTTTGCTTACGAACAGCGTGGTCACATTTAAATGAATGGGGTCCAACTTACGAACAGATCGAGTTATGACCAAGTGTTTGGTCCGTAACTCATTCGTAAGTCGCGGACTATCTGTATATATATAATTGACATTTTTTCCAATGTATACTACTTTGCACTTATAAATGTTGAATTTGAAGTTATTTTGTAGCTTAAATCAGAATCTGGCCCTTAATATGAAGTTTAATTATTCCAGTGGTTGTGAAGTTTCTTCCTTTCTACAGTCTAGTAGCAGTTGTGACAATTATACTCAAGAAATCACAGGAAACAAAAGACAAAGAACAACAAGAATGATCCAAAATTGGGTTTGCTTTGTCTGGAGAAGAGAAGACTGATGTGCGGGGGCCAGTTTTTAAGTACATAAAAGATTGTGACAAGGAGAAGAGTGGAAAATTGTTCTCCTAAACCTCTGAGGATAGGACAAGAAGCTTCAATTGCAGCAAGAGAGGTTTAGATTGGATATTAGGGGAAAACTTCCTAACTGGCAGGATGGTTAAACACTGGAACAAGCTGTTTTGGGGAAGTGTGAACCATCACTGGTGGTTTTTAAGAACAAGTTAAACAAATTAATGTCAGGCATGACCTAGTTATTATGTAGTCCTTCCTTGAGTGGAGGGAACAGAATGAGATGACCACTTGATTTCCCTTCTAGTCGTACATTTCCAAAAGACACATAATCATGACAACAAAGGATCTGAAGATGCAACAAGCATAGGAAACAAAACCACCAACACATGCCACATGCTGAAATGGTTACTACAGCCTGCAAATATCTACATCATTTACAACCACACCAAGCAACTGACAGCTATAACTGCAGTGCTTTCCCAGGAAAAGCCTTGAACAAAGCCAATGACTAATCCCCACCACTTTAGGAAATGACCACCCATGCAATAACCCTGTTGGAACTAAAGAAGAAACCCCAGGACATTGATAGCCCCTAGCCTTTCTTTGGGGAAAACCCCACACAATCGACTATAACAAATTGTGCAACAAGAATGGTATGAAACTGTACGGCCACGTGCTTTTCTAAAGTGCCCATTATCTGCAAAATAAAGTACAAATCAGACATCCACTGTATGGAATAATTCTCCCCTTCATTTCAGATTGTTATCTGGTGTTGATTTCTATAAGAGCTGTATGGCATGGCTATTTGGGGGAAACTCCTGATTAAAGAGCAGCGTCTAATAGCCACCCTAACACTAATGAGAACTCAGTCTGGCCTCAGTCTATTATCCAGAGAAAACTATCTAGTCATGGACTCTCTGCTGAGAATCCCATACCTATGAATGTCTGTGAGCTTAAGAATCCCCATGTAGCATCCTTGTACCAATGACTTTTCATCCTATTGCATTTTATATCTAGTTAATGGGAGTTTTTCTTGACTTTAGTAGAGGTTGGAATGGGCCTATAAATAAGTGCCTTCAACTTCCATTAATATCAATGTGGAGTGAGGGTGTTTAGCACCTTGCAGAGTTAGCCCCCAGAAATGGAGGCAAGATAGACTCCAACAAAGCTCAGAAGGCAAAAATCCTCAGGAAAGAAGAGAGCTGTGGCTGCCCTTCCCCATCCTCAATGGCCTAGCTAAGAAAGCATAAAAGCTCCATGATCCAAGGTATAAGAGGCCCAACAAAATCAGCACAACCATTTGCCCTCTGTCACAAAAAGACAGTCTATTGGTGCTATGAGTACCCTAGTGTGGCCTGGACTTGGACAGGAAGAGGCCCAATGTGCTAAAGAAAGGAAAGTTTTCTGGTTGGCATTTTGCCATTACCTGTGAGGGCGCTAACCAACAGTTTTCTGGTGCCAGGACTCTTTGTGGCTGCACTCGATTGTCCAACTGGATAGCATTGTGCAAACCATTTGTATATGGTTTCACAATGTTGCCTCATTTTTAAGTGGAGCAGAGGAAATTGGGCCCTATAGCATGAACACAAGTCTAGGAACCAGCCTCTCTTGCATTCTAATACTAGTTTTGCCACTGAATCACTGGGTGGAACTGGGAAGTCACATGTGTCACTGCTCCCTCATGCATACACTGAGCATTGTTAATGCCACTTACCTATGTCACAGGTGAACATTAACTAGTCAAATTTTTCATAGTTATGACTTTTTCTCAAGAATTCCCAGTCCCCACCCTGATGTAAACTGTGGCCCCACCCACAACAATTAATCCTTCCCCTAGGTCTTTCAAAAAGCAGGCAAAAGGTCATAATATGCCAGTGTCCCATGCAAATCTTTCCCTGTTGGCTCCAGGCACAAGCACTAAAAGGGAAGCCGTTTGTATTAGCAATCATGCAGTCCTCTCTAAACCAGCCCCCAGCTGCCTTGGGAACAAAGGACAAGAGCAAGTTAGGAATTTTTCAGAGAAACATTCTTTTGTTGAAACATGCCTATTTGTCCAGGGAAAAATTTCCACTCAAAACCAGTTTGTGAGATAGGGCACCCATGTCAGATATTAGGACACTCGCCTGGTGGGGAAACAAAGTCAGGTTGCTGCGCTGGGTAGCGACATGAAGCTAGATCTCCCAATTCCTAGAGCAGGGACTTTCACTACTTGACTGTTCTACAGTGCCCTCCTACCCCAACTCTACAAAGGACTATGCTGAGGGCAGACTCTGACCTCATACGGTCAATACATTGTATTGCCCAGAAGTCACTGGACTGACTTGTGCCACCATACTGTGTTTAGGAAGTCAGGAACTGGCTACTTCATCTCACTCTCCACATCTGCACATTGTTACTTGTCTCCCTGTCTTACTCACTCCCATGTTGCTTTCTTTCTTGCCTTCTCCCCTCCAGCCACGTTTTGGAGTGAAGAACTGGAAATATATGGGCAGGAGAGGGAGCTTAATGAAGGATTTTTTCATTAAGATTTTCAGTATTTCATCAGATCACACAGCAGGGCAGATACAAAGACTGACTCAGAGACCAGGGTCTCCAACTTGGTAACTTTAAGGGAGATGAGAGAAAGGTAGATGAGACATAAAGGTCTCTTAACCTCAAGGTTAGCCTTAGCAGCTCAGCTCCATCATCCTCTACAGAAGAAGCTATTTCACAGATAAGGGAAAGGACATGGCACCTTCAGCTGCTAATGGACAGCAGCTGAACTCACAGAATTATCTTTGTTGCATTTGAAATAGTCTAGAGACCCATAACTGAAGTAATATGAGGACAGTTTTATAATGGGACCTGCTAATCCTTCTAGTATAGCTGAACATTAATTAACATTTCTTTTAGAAGCTGTCTATACTAGTGGTACCTGCTGATAACACTTGAGCCTGTGTATTGAAGTCTACAATACATATAAAGCATTAAGAAACAACAATGGAGATTACATTCCAGAGAGGAAAGATGGGCATATGATTAAGGCATTAGCCAAACTCGGGAGACTTACATCCAGTTCCTTACTTTGCCACCAATTCTCTTGTGTGGATAAGTCATCACCTCTCTCCATGTCTCACTTTGCCATAGATAAAGTAAGGACAATAATACAGGTTGTACCTCCCTAAACTGGGACTCTCTGATCTGGCAACATCCAGAATCTGGCAGGACCACACATGTTCCTGGACCATAGAGCTCAGGAACAGGGAGGTCTGGTGGCAGAGTAGGGGTGCGGTGCATGTGTGGTGGGGAAGGGGCAGGGGCTGGTGACTTTGCCAGGAGTCCCTTGTAAGGGAGAGGGGCCCTAACAGCTGGAGAACTCCAGCCACAGTACTCTGGCCCTAGTGCTGGTTGTGGAGCTCTGGTCCATCTAGCTCAATATCCTGTCTTCCGGCAGTGGCCAATGCCAGATGCCCCAGAGGGAGTGAGCCGAACAGGGAATCATCAAGTGATCCTCCCCTGTCACCCATTTCCACCCTCTGACAAACAGAGGCTAGGGAAACCATTCCTACCCATCCTGGCTAATAAGAATTGATGGACCTAACCTCCATGAATTTATCTCTGTTCCTTTTTGAACCCTGTTAAAATCTTGGTCTTTAAAACATCCTCTGGCAAGCTGGTACTGGTGCATAGCTACACATTATGTTGCCTGTCCTTCCACACTACCTGGGGGTTTTTTTGGTTCAGGGCCCATGCAGAATATGAACATGGAAAAGACATCCTTTACTGATGCCTTTCTTTGAGCTCCTAGAATGTTCTATTGTTAGATGTTTTCCTGCCACTCACAGCTGACTTACTCTGAGATATCCAGAGCAATCCGATTAATATTGTAAAAAAAGATGGTTCCCATTGACTCAGGACCAGTATTTGACAGTCAAATAACTCAGGGTTTGAAGTCCCTAAGCGCTGATTGACACCAAAGTCAGCTCTTACTATGAAAGCCTGAGAACTCTGAAAGGCCCAGAACACAGAAAAAACATGTTTTTCAAACTAAATTCTATCGTGCAGTACGAGGTTTCACGAGGCATAAGGGAGCGGTCGACAAAGGCTTCCCTTGTTGACCGATCCACATCTAGACTGCTGCACTGTGCTGGATCAGCTGATTGTCAGCACAGCGCGGTGGCCATTTTTATTTTAATGAAGTGGGGATTATTTAAATACCCGCTTCATTGACTATGATGGGTAAACTAGTTTACAGGGCTCCATCGATGGAGCCATGTAGTCTAGACATACCCATACAGAACACATGGGCTTGTGCATACAGCATGAAGCACATCACAGTGATGGAGAACAGAGGTCACAACAAGCACACCAGTCTAACACACCAGTCAACTGCACAGTAGCACCTCCACACCAAGTCATTGAAAGCAAACAATTCACATATCTCCTGTGGGCTTTCATGCAGACTTGAAGGTCAGCATGGACTGCCAGAAGAAGCATCAACGAACTGTCTGTACAGAGAGCTGGCCTTGCTACACAACACAGCTGCGCATGCCTTTTTGCATGCATTAGCAGCTATAGGTCTCATCATTATAGCCTTGGGGCATGTCTACACTACAGAGTTATTTTGAAATAACAAGGCAAGTGTCCATACACCAAGCTCATTATTTTGAATTAACGGGCTTCTTATTTTGAAATAATAAACCTTCATTTCATGAGGAATAACGTCCTATTATTAAATAGCTATTTCAAAATAAGGTGAGTGTGGACAGAGCAGCTGGGCTTATTTCAAAATAATTGGTCTCCAGGGCTTCTCACAGCTGCCCTGGTGGCCACTCTGTCCACACCCCTCAAA
The DNA here is from genome assembly GCA_032595735.1 of Pelochelys cantorii. Classification (NCBI taxonomy): domain Eukaryota; kingdom Metazoa; phylum Chordata; order Testudines; family Trionychidae; genus Pelochelys; species Pelochelys cantorii. The sequence goes on along the minus strand of CM064342.1, from coordinate 9,905,506 downwards.
CTTCTAGAGTTTCCCTTCCCCTGCAGCCTTTAAAGGTACAGGCACAAGGGAAACTGCTTGTGGCACAACATAGGCCCTGCCAGCCCTGTGCCACACTGCAGGATCCATTTGTGCTGCAATGGCTGACTCCAGCACTCCCAGCAAGCCCTCCAGGACAGCAAGTGAGCCAACATCCAGCTCTGAAGCCCCTGGCCAGAGGAGGAAGACGAGGGCCCCGTCCTGCTCTGGTGCAGAGATCCTGGGTCTCATTGAGATCTGGGGAGAGGAGGCTAACATCCAGGATCACTGCACCAGGTGCAGGAATGTGGATGTCTATGGCTGAGTGGCCACCAGCCTGGAACAGAAGGGCCACATGCACACCCAAGAGCAGGTGTGCATGAAGATCAAGGAACGGTGCCAGGCCTAAACGAATGCAGTTCCCAATCGGGGGCGGCACCCCAGTCTACTTTGCCTCTACTTTGCCCAGCTGCACCACATCCTAGGAAGGGGGAATGGTCAGTCCCTTCCCCCACCACCCCATCATTGACTCTGGCCTGAAGATGCCAGCTGTCAGCCTCTAGGAGGGCAGGGCTGTGGATGAGGAAGAGGTCAAGGTGGAGGAGGAGGAGGCCAGCCAGGATATGCCGCCTGCTAGCCAGGAGGTCATCATCTCCCTGGAGCCGGCACCCCAGGATGTCTTCCAGGGTTTGGACAAAGCCAGTGAAGGTCCATCAAGTGAGTTCCAGTACTTTCCCTGGACGCATGCAGGGGGAGGCGGTGGGTGGCAAGGGGCTGTGTGCTCCTCACTCAGCCGTCTTGGCCTGGGGAATCACACAGCAGCCTGCACACGAGGGTGCACATGGAGCTCCAGTCCGGAGAAGACAGCTGCTTGAGGCTATCACACAGGAACCAGTTGTTCCTTCTCACAGGGTTTCTGGAGAGGCCTGCCTTACTCCTGACCCCATGGCGGGACACCTTCCAACCACAAGCCACTAGTAAGGAGGCTGGGGTTATGGACACACACAGCAGTGTTGCATATGCCACACAGTCAAGCTCTCACACTCAGGACAGCATTCAATCCTAGTCAAGCACGGCAAAGCAGAGGACACTGAGACCCTGATGGGAACCTGCTGGGTAAAGAGGAGGGGGGGACCCCAGTAACTCAATCCCAGGCAAGCGGTGTCTGCTGCTCACACACACCTCCCTCAACACCCTCCCTCCTCTCCTCCAGCTGGCAAATTCTCTCCCTGTGGGACACCGCCAGTGCTGGACCCAGCATGTGTGCAGCACAGAAGGAAACTGAGCTTCCCCATCCTCCCACTCCCACCTGCAGGCTCCCGGCCTGGCCGGCACCATCTCATGCCTATTTATTCACAGGGTGTGAGGATAGTGAGGGTCTTTTGGGACATCCATGTCCCTGCAGGACAGTGCCCACTGCCTAGGCCACAGATGGCCTTGCTTGAAGCACATTGCCAATGTCTGAACCAAGACCTTCAGTGTCAGCTCAGAGATGAAAGCTAGGTTTCATGCGCAGTTCCTCCTGGGATGACTGCCCTTCTCTCTGTTCTTTACAGCTGGCCCAGCTGCGAGCATGGTGTGTCATCACCTCCCATGCCATCCTCCTGACCACATGAGAGCTGCCAGTGCGGACAACCCTGCAAGGACCTGGAGCGGGAACACGTCACTTGCCTATGTGCCCTCCAGCAGTGTCTCGAGTGGGAGGAGCAGAGGTGGGATGAGAACTTGGAGGAGTGCTGTGCTGACTAGAAGCTGCGCTGCACCATCTGGCAGGAGTTGTCCCAGCAGACCCAGAGCATATGCACGGCCTTCACTGCCGCCATCAACCGATTGGTCACTGCAATTGAGCAGTCAAGCAGCAGCTCCCCCCCGCAGCCATTCCCCTTCAACTTCCCCCAGCACCTCTCCTGCTCCTGGCCCTGCCTCTTCAGCTGCTCCCCTAACCCCGCCTCCCATGGCCATCGAGGGCCCTACACACGAGGCAGTGGGACCACCTGAGGTAGGCACCAGGCTCAGCCTCATTCTTGAGCCCCTCCTCTCTCTTTCTCTCCCCTTCTCCTACCTCCCAGGTTCTTTCTCTAAGTTATATTTACCCTAAATAAAAACAGACAGTTTATTGTTTCAAACCCAGAAGTCTGATTTATTTTATCTGCAGGAGAGTGGAGGGGAAGGAAAGGGTGGGTGAGAAAAGGCACAGAGGGCCTATGCAAAGGCCCTTTGTGGGGAAGCCCAAGGGAGAATCTTACAGGTGGTCTTGTCTGAAACTCTCCCTCAGGGACTCCCAGGATGTGCACAGCCCCCTGATGGACCTGTTAGATGGCAGCCATGTGCAGCTGCTTAAAAGCCCTGGCCAACCGCTTGGCCTCTGCTCCCCACCCTGGCAGGAATGTCTTCCCCTTGTACTCACAGATTGTGTAGGACACAGCAAGCCACCACCACCTGGGGGATGTTCTGTTCACTGAGGTCCAGGCAGTTGAGAAGACACCGGAACCTCCCCTTTAAACAGCTGAAGGCATCCTCCACTACGGTGTGGCACAGGCTGAGCATGGCATTGAACCATTCCTCGGTGGGGTCCAAGTGTCCTGTGTAGGGCTTCATTAGCCATGGGAGCAAGAGTTAGGCTGCATCGCCCACAATGCACATATGCATGTCCATGTCTCCAACCCTGATGGTGCGGTCAGGGAAAAATGTGCCCGTGTGCATCCTCTGGAAGAGGCTGGAGTTGTGGAATATGTGGGAGTTGTGCGCCTTTGCTTACCACCCAACGTTAATGTTGGTGAAGTGGCCTCAATAGTCCACGAGGGCCTGCAGCACCATTGAAAAGTATCCCTTCCTGTTGATATAATAGGATGTCCAGTGGTCGGGGGCCTGGATGGGGATGTAGGTGCCGTCAATGGCTCTCCCATAGTTGGGGAAGCCTATGGCAGCAAAACTAATGATGATGGGGTCAATGTCGCCCAGTATGGTGACCCTGCGCAGCAGGATAGCATTGTTGGCCCTCACCATCTATAGAAGGAGACAAATGGAGAATCACAGGGTTGCCAGAGCCCTCAGGAGGGCCCCTAGCCCAATCCCCTTCCCACAGAAGGAGGAAACCCAACTACTCTATCCCCAGCAGGGCTTTGTGAAGGCAGGACTACAAAACATCCTGGGAGGGAAAGTCCACTGACTCTTTCCTAGGAAGCCCCATTCCAGTGCTTCACCACCCTCCTGGGACAATAATATGAGAGTCAAACCTGTATGAGCACAGCCCTGCTGGTCGATCTTCCCATGCTGAACTGGTTCCTGATGGAGTGGTAGTTGTTCAGTGCAGTGAGCTTCCAATTAGCGATGGTAAACCACTTCTGGAGGGGGATGGCAGGTCACATATGGGTGTCCTGTCATCAGAGAGCAGGGGTGAGCCACTCGCACAGCTTCAGGAAGGTGACCTTGACGCAGAAGTTCTGTAGCCACTGCTGGCCCTCCCATCACTCCATGACAACTTGGTCCCACTTGTCAGAACTGGCATCCCAGCACTAGAAGCAGCAGTGCACAGTGTGCAGGGGAGGGTGAAGGGGCCCTGCTGCATGAGCAGCATGTGGAGTGGGGTGAGGAGGTGCCCCAGAGTGAGTGGCTGGTCCTGATCTTGCAGTGCCACAAGGGCAACTGGTGTTAACTGCGCCAGGAGGTGCAGGAGGAGGTTTAAAAGCTGGCGAGTGCTTTGCAGTAGGTTCAGCTCCAGGGCTGGAGTGCTGTGGTGTCCGCAAGGGCAACCAGAGCAGGCAGGGTGGTGTTTGCTGTCCCTCGAGGAGGCAAGCAATGGAGAAGGGACTTAGATATGGCTGTAGAGGGGAGCCCCTCTAAACACGAGCTGTGAGAGAGCCTCAGGCAGCAGCTCTAGGAAGTGAGTGCCATCCTGATGCCCTGCCCAGAGTCCTTCCAGGGGGCCTTAAATGTGATTCAGGCTCCCATCAGTGTGGATGCTCTATTTTGACATAGCTCTGCACTATTTTGATGGGGATTTGCAATGTGGACAAACTATCGAAATAGTTATTTTAGGAGTTATTATTTCAAAATAGCTTATTTTGAAATAGACACATAGCATAGATGTACGCTTGTAGAATACACAAATTCGGAGGATGAATGTGCCACTGTGGGCAGTTTCACAAAGAAAAAAAAGTTTCTTGCCATTTCAACCAGAAAGGGCATTGTCTCAATGACTTGACTACCTGCTTCCTGCTTCAAAGATATTTTAACACAAGACTTCAAAGAGAAACCTCTGAACTGTCATTCATGCTTAAATTTGACACTTTACGACTGGGCCTCAACAAAGATGCTAATTATCTTACCCATTACAAAGATGGCTTCCCCAATTATCACCTCTAATATCATTAGCTCACAGACATTAACCGCCCTCCCATCCCCCCTCTGTTCTGAAATTTGATTTGTCCTTTTTATATGTGTTCACTTTTTTTGATTGTTTCCCTTTGGTATATATGGTCATGCCAATTTTCTTCCACAATTTGATCTGAGGAAGTGGGTCTGGCCCACGAAAGCTGCTAGACCAGACTAACACGGCTACATCTCTATTACTGTGGGCTCTGTCCTTGGGTCATGCTTTCTCATCTGCTTTCTATGCTCACTTTTTAAAATTGTCACCAGTTGCATTTTCAGCAGCCACTGACACCCAATTATGTCCCACAACAATGAAACAACATCAAAAAATTCATTGCTATTCCTGACTACTTCACATTAACCCAGGTCTGTGCTCCAGACTTCTTCTGACACAGCTACATTGGCCATGGGTGAGAAGAGGTGTAATCCCACACTGAAATAACTGTGCCAGTAAAAACCCTTAAGTAGACTCAGTTATGCTGGCTAAACCATGCTTTTCTTGGTATGGTTTAGGGATTTTTTTTTTCCATTTGTGTGTAAAACTATGCTGGGAAAAGCACCACTTTCCTGGTACAAACAACAATCTCCACACAAGTAGCAGTACAGTGTACACTGATAAAGTGCCCCTAGTGTCGACGTGGCCTAGGAGAATGAAATCAAGGGAAAAGTCCCATATCTCTAAAAGGCCAACTTCTTACCCTTTCATAAGGAAATCAGGGTGAATCTTGAAATGTAACCCTCTGGATTGCTGGAGGCAAAATTGTCACTCTTCCATATTTGCAGCCTGATCCAAAGTCAATGGATCGGAACATTGGGGCTTTGAAGCTCTTCTTAGTCCTATCTTGACCTGGGTGAGAAAATAAGAAGAGGGTGGTGTTCAGGGGCAGGACCCCTCGATGGTACGGAAGCCCCAAAATCAGGGTCTGTGCCTGCTTTCTGCAGGGCGAATAAGGCACTTAGACCCAGTTCTCCTCAAATGTCCCTCTACCAGGGTACCTACAGCCTTCTGGCCTTGTTCCAAACACAGTCCACTCTATCAGGGTATGTACGGCCCCATGGGCCTAGTCCCAAAGCACAGTTCTCTCTGCTAGGGTAAATATGGCCTCACAGGCCTAGTCCCAAAGTAGAGTTCTCTCAGGGTAAATACAGCCCTGCAGGCCTAGTCAGTAATACACTCCCCTCTCTCAGGGACACCCTGGACTAGAGGCCTAGTCCAAAGGGAAGCCTCCCAGAATGCTAGGGAGCTGGGTTGTTGCAGGGTGGGGAGGTAGGGGAACCCAGGCCCTCCCATTCCACTGGGTCCCAGCCCAGAGCCCTGTTGGCAGGGGAGGATTTCACTGCCTGCTCAGCAGGGATTCCTGCTGAAGCGCGCTGAGCTCCCGGAGGACAAGCCTCCGCCCTGGGCCACTTGCTACTGTTCCCGGCGTGGTGTTCAGCTCTTGGTGCATCACTCAGTGGGTCAGACCCTTGTAGACGTCCTCCCTGGCTGGGGTTGTTGCTGAGGCTGCTGCTGCTGCTGCCGGGGTTGCTGTTTCTGGGGCGGCTGTGGCTACGGTTGATTAGGAACTCCAGCCTCAGCTCCTTCCCCTTTGGCAGTCAGCTCAGACTGAGTGACTCCCTAGGCTTTTATACCTGGCCACTCTTGTGAGCATGCCCAGCAGGGTTATGGGGTTGGGGCCCTTTCGGCCAGCTGGGCCAAAACAACTCTCTGCGGTTCAGTGTGGGGTTGCCACACCCCGTCACGCACCCTCCCCCTTAAATGGGTGGACTGGCCCCTGCTCTGTCTCAGCGCCCTCTTTCTCCATCCAAGAAAAAAATTCCATGTTTATGTGGGTCTTACCCAGTCAGTGGGCCACACGGAAGTCATATGGCTGCAAGGATAAATATCATCTAATTCAGGGGTTAGTTTCCTTCATGCTGTTCAGCCATCTCAACGGGGCGTGGTCGGTCACCAGTTGGAAGGGGATCCATAGGAGATAATATCTTAATGTATCGATGGCCCATTTCACTACCAATGCTTCCTTCTCAAAAACTGAATATTTCTCTTCTTGTGGGAATAGCTTCCTACTCCCATGGGTGTTCTTCTCTATCAACCTCTTGGGATAATAGGCCACTAGTCCCCTTTCGGAGGCATCAGTCTGCAGGATAAAGTGCTTTGAGAAGTCTGAATGGAATAAGACTTCTGTTAGATGCCTTTTTTAGATGGTCTTTAAAGGCCTGGAAAGCTCTCTTGCAACTCCTGGGACCACTGTAACTTCTTTGGCTCTGAACCCTTGGTTAGATCAGACAAGGGCGCCATTACTGCTGCGAAGTCAGGCATGAAGTGGCAGTAGTATCCTGCTAAACCCAAGAATTGGCATACCTGCTTTTTATTCATAGGTGTTTTACATTCCATCAGGGCTTGTATCTTGTCTACTAGTGGGTATAGGGTCCCCACTTCTGCCTGTATCCCAGATAGGTCACTTCCTAGTGCCACAGATGACATTTCTGCAGGTGTGTTGTGAGTCCTGCTTCTCCCAGCATCTTCAGCATTACCTCCAAGTGTTGGAGGTGTTCGGGCCATGTCTGGCTATAAACCACTATGTCGTCTATATACATGGCTGCATAGAAGTAGTGGGGGTGTAACAGACAATCCATCACTGGATCCATTGCTGGAACATGGCCGCAGCACTGTGTAACCCAAAGGGCATGGTGACAAAGTGGTATAATCCAAAGGGGGTAGGAAAGGTTGTCTTCTCCTTGGAGGCTGGTGTAAGAGGGATCTGCCAGTATCCCTTCATCAAGTCCAAAGTGGAGAGAGATCTCACGTTGCCTAGTCTTTCTAATAGCTCATCCACTTGCTGCATCGGGTAGGCATCAAAATGCGATATGGCATTCACGTTCCAAAAATCAATACAAAATCGGATCATCCCATCTAGTTTTGGGACGAGAATGATGGGTCTCCTCCACTCGCTGCGGGACTCCTCCCCCACCCCCATTTCTATCATGGCTTGTAGTTCCTTCTGGACCGCCGCCCACATCTTCTTTGGTAGCGGGTGGTGTTGATCTCGCACCTTGTGGCCTGGGAGGGTGGTGATAGGGTGGCTGACCACACTGGTTCGTCCAGGTTGGGTGAACAGCACCTGGGAGTAAGTCTGTACCAAGTGCTGTAACTCTTCCTGTTGTTCCTGGTTCAGCTCTTCTCCCATGGTGACTTGGGGGGGGGGAGAGTAGGGGCGTCTTCAGTTAATGGCCCTAGCTCTGCATCAGGTGGGCATGGGGTAATCAGGAAGCCCTCATGTGTTTTCCATTTCTTGAAGAGATTTACATGGTATGTCCGTACCACCTTCTTCCTCCCCATCAGCCTCAGCCCCATGCATCGCACCACCTCAAATGGGCCCTGCCACTTTACTAGGAGCTTGGACTCTTTTGAAGGCAGCAAGAGAGGATGCGATCCTCTGGTTCAAAAATCAGGAGCTTCGCCCCTCGGTTATAGTGTCGGGCCTGTACCTCTTGTGCCTGTAAGAGGTTAGATAGGGCAAATTCCCCCAACTTTTTCAAGCACTCCCTGAGCTGCAATATATAAAAGGAGTTTGAATGGGGAAAAGCCCATGGATGCCTGGGGGCACCTCCTGTACTGCAAACTATAAGGCCGGGAGGAGCTTGTCCCAGTTATGGGGGTCTTTCTCCACAAACTTCTGGATCATCGATTTTAATGTCTGGTTAAAATGCTCCACCAATTCATCTGAGGGTGGTACATGGAGGTCCTGAGGGCACGGATATTTAGTAGCTGGCAGAGCGTGGCCATTAACCAAGATGGCACATTGGCTCCCTGGTCCATTAAGATCTCTTTCAGAATCCCAACACGGGAGAACAGCTTTAGAAGTTCAGATGCTATAGTGGGAGTAGTGGTATTCCTTAATGGCATGGCTTCAGGATACCTAGTCATGTAGTCTACAATGATGAGGATGTATTGACATCCTGAGCTCACCTTTTCTAAGGGTCCCACCAAGTCCAAGACGAGCCACTCGAAGGAAACCCCTACCATGGGTAACGCACCTGCGGAGCTTTTGGCACTCCCTTTGGGTTTGTGAGTTGACATTCGGGACAGACTCATGGAAGTCATGCACCTCCCAGTGAGTTCCTGGACAGAAAAATCTTTGAGCCACCTGTAGCAGAGTCTTCTCCTGCCCCAGGTCATGGCCCAGTTTTAGTATGCCTCTCCTATATTTGGTGGGGATGAGGAGCTGCCATTAGTCCTCCTGGGTTTGAGAGTCTTGGACTACCCAGTATAGGTGGTCAGCTCATACCTGGAACTGTGATCCCTGGGGCCTAGGCAGGTCTCCTTCTTCATTGGCCTCCAACTCTCTCACCTGCTCCCAGGCTCGGCTCAGTGTTGGGTCCTCCCTCTGGTCTCTCACAAAGTCCCTGCTGGTGTCCAGCCAGTCTGCTCCACTCTTATCAATGGATCTGTCTGCAGAGTCCCACCGGCGGGATGTCACTGTTTCTTGGGTGGGTTCCCCATCTAGTTTGGGGTTGTTCCCTGGGCCAGCAAACCACAATTCTGCGGGCACCAATCTGTTTTCTGTGGTTCTTGCCAGCTCCATTCCTGGAGTAACCTGCAGAAGCCTGGCCAGTCTCAGTCCAGTATCACTGGGTAGGCCAACCTTGGGGCCAGCCCTACCGAACAAACCCCTTCCTCCTGTGGATCAGTGAGCCACACCCAGGCTGTCGGGTACTCTTGTACATCCCCATGCACACCCTGCACCTGGATGGGACCTCCCACTGGCTCAGGGGCATTTATCAGGTTTGCCCGCACCAATGTCTGGCTACACACAGAGTCCATTAGGGCAGTAACCGGGGTTCCCTCAACTCTGTTAAGCTAGCAGGTTGGTCAGGCCTCCCACCCTGGTCCACCAGCTCACTGTCAACATTTACTCATAGCTGCAATCCATATGGTGGCAATCTTGGCAGAAGTGTCCTTCCTGTCCACACTCATAACATTTGAGTGGTGAAATTTGCCTTGTTGTCCCTTTTCCTGCTGTGGATGGGGCATCCACTGCCAACCTCACTGAGAGCTGGAAGTTGATAGCCTCCTCAGCCCTTTCCCAGGTGTTGGCATCCGGGTATCACCCTTGTGGGTCTGGGGTTCTTGTCTGTGCAGGACAGGTCCTCTCCCTCTAGCTCCCTGGGTTGGTAAGCCCCAGTTACTCTTGCTTTTCTCCCCTATGTCCTTGGCAGCTAAGTAGTCTTCCATCAGGGCCATGGCCTCACTCAGTGCCCAAGGACGGTGTTGCCTTACCCATCTTTGTCCCCTGAGGGGGAGGATTTGTACAAATTGCTCCACCAGGATCATTTCAGCCACCCGAACACCGGTCCGTCTCTCGGGTTCCATCCACCACCAACACAGGTCCTGGAGCTTCTGAGCCACAGCCTGTGGCTTTGCCCTCGGTGGGTATCGCTCCTGCTGGAACCACTGGCGGTAAGTCTCCGGGCTGACACCCAGCTGGTCCAGAATAGTCACCTTCACCTGTGGATAAACTAGGGTATCATGGGGAAGTAGATTCCTGTATGTCAGTTGTGCCTGTCCTGTCAAGTATGGGGCTAGTATCATTGCCCCAGTGTTCTCCTGGCCATCTGGTGGCCATGGCGATCCACTCAAAGGTTACCAAAAGGCCTCTGGATCATCCCCCCAGCCCCATCTTCCTCCGGCAGATGGATAGGAATTGGGGTTCTCTCAGGGATCTCTTTCCAGCTGCACTGGTGTCTATGGAGGGGATTGCTGTACCCTGCATCACCAATTGCTGAAGCCATCATTCTTGTTGGGCTTGCTTCTGGGTGGCTAATTCCTTAAGGAGTTGCTGTTGTTGCTGCAACTGCTGGTTTGCCTGCAGCTGCTGTTGAGCAGCTAGTTGCTGCAGTAAGTGGCTCTGTTGTTCCTGTACTTGGACAGGCTGCTGCCATTGATTTTTGAGTAGCCATTCCAAAAGCTTCCTGGGATCCATATCTGCAACAGTCTACAGGCTATTTTACAATAGGCCCTGCTTAAGGGTGCTGGCTCTCCTATTCAATGCCCTTTACTTCAAGGGCCAGATCGGGCACAATGCCCACGTTCTCCACCAAGTTGTTGAGGGGCAGGACCCCTTAATGGTCCAGAAGCCCCAAAGTTGGGGTCTGTGCCCGCTTTCCGCAGGGCAAATACGGCCCGTAGACCCAGTTCCCCTCAAATCTCCCTCTACCAGGGTACCTACAGCCTTCTGGCCTCATTCAAGACACAGTTTCCTCTATCAGGGTATGTACGGCTCTGCGGGCCTAGTCTCAAAGTACATTCCCTCTGTTAGGGTAAACATGGCCTCACAGGCCTAGTCCCAAAGTAGAGTTTCCTCTATCAGGGTAAATACAGCCCTGCAGGCCTAGTCAGAAACACTCCCTTCTCTCAGGGTCACCATGGCCTAGAGGCCCAGTCCAAAGGGAAGCCTCCCAGAATGCTAGGGAGCTGGGTTGTTGCAGGGTGGGGAGGTAGGTGGACCCAGGCCCTCCCGCTCCACCGGGTCCCAGCCCAGAGCCCTGTTGGCAGGGGAGGATTTCACTGCCTGCTCAGCAGGGATTCCAGCTGAAGTGCGCTGAGCTCCCGGAGGACAAGCCTCCGCCCTGGGCCACTTCCTACCATTTCCGGTTCATTGTTCCGCTCTCGGGGCGTTGCTCGGCGGGTCAGACCTTCGTAGACGTCCGCCCTGGCTGGGGCTGTTGCTGAGGCTGTGGCTTCTGCTGCTGGATTGCTGCTCCTGGGGTAGCAGCAGTTGCTGCTCCGTCGGCTGCTGGGCCTCATCAGGAACTCCAGCCTGAGCTCCTTCCCCTCTGGCAGTCAGCCCAGACTGAGCGACTCCCTGGGCTTTTATATCTGGCCACCCTTGTGAGCATGCCCAGCAGGGTTGTAAGGGTGGGGCTCTTTCAGCCTCCTGGGCCAAGGCAACTCTCTGCGGTTCAGTGCAGGGGTAGGGGCTGGAGCAAGGTGTTGCCACACCCCATCACAGGTGGGAATCATTTTTCCTGATTATGTTTTTTATAGAAATAAAAAAAGGTTCAAGATTCACAATATTAAAATTTGCAAAATTAGATAGAGCTCTACATATGGGTGAAAAGTGGGCAAGGGAGGAAATTTATGAAAATGTTGCCAAAAATGCCTATTTTTCACTGAATTTCAAAATGTTCTCAACATTTTAAAATTAAAAAAAAACAAAACAAAACTCCAACCAGTTCTAACCCTATCTGCCTTTGATCTAATGGCCCCTTCTGGCCTAAAGTAAACAGAAACTCACTATGAATCTATATTCTGTCAGTGCAGCATTAATATGCACATGCTTTGTACAGATGTATCTGTGTCTGTCACACACAGACACATATATGCACACACAATATCTAGGCAGGCTGACTTGTAGAAATAGAATACTGAATGTAGTTCCTGTAACTTTATCTTATAAGTTTAATTTATATCTTGACTCACAGCCTTTCATTCTAAATTGCAAACCGGTTGCGTCTTTAATTTGGAAAATGTGGGATTGTGGAAAAGAACCCTGACATTTGCCTGAAGAGCTAAACAGCGGGGCGGTCAGCTCCAAGACGCCTTATAGCTAAAACCACAGACAAAGAACAAGAAGCTGTCTGTCTCCAGGAATCGAAAGCCGGATAAAAGAGGTAGAAAGGAGAAGCAGCAGCTTTGGGACAAAATACAAAGTTTTAGTTCTCACAAGGGGAATCCTGTTGAAAACGAGAACCATTTGAAAGCTCTGGGGATTCTAAAGTGGAATACCCACTTGTACAGTACGCAAGAGTTATTAAGTGTGTATATGAGACTCCTGTTTTACTTCATGTACATGATTATTTTACACATGGAAGTTTGGAAAGAATTATAGACTGAACCGGAGGCCAAGCCAAGAAGCAAGTTCAGCAGCAGCTAAAGGAGAAAGGTTGATCTGAGCTGCCAATGGAGATGCAGCGGGCCAGACAGGGGTTATTTATAGTGCTTGGAGCCTGGGAATGTTAATTGAAATCAATCAATGGCCACTAGGACACTAAGTTAGATCATCAGATTAGACCAATTAAAAAGCCCATATCAAAGGGACAAAAGTGCCCTGACATCATCTTAAAGGGATGGAGAAAAAACAGCTATTTGCATAAGAGCAAGGAAGAAAAAAAGAGGGAGGGGGGCTGGATCCCATGTGCGTGAATGAGAAGCCACATCAAACCTACTGTCCTTGCTCAAACTGTCCAGTGCTACCATTTCTGTGGCTAGTGTAAACGGGCATAGCTCTATTGAATAGACAGCTGATCCGCTTAGCGCTGTATTCTGCTTCTGGTTTGACTAATGCACAATGCAGGTTTAATTCTCCTCTCTTTTAAACCAGGTGTAACTCAGAAGCTGCTCCAGGGGAGGCATGCTGGTTTAAACCAGTGCAAATGAGAGATACTAATATGTATTATATTGCATTGCTTAAATTGCTGACAGTTCACTTCCCATGTCTTCACCTTTCCTGAGGTAAGAAGAGTGCTCTGTTTGTTTTGAGATGTGTGTGTGTGTGTGTGTGTGTGTGTGTGTGTGTGTGTGTGTTCCTTTTATTTATCAGGGAGATAAGCCCTGATTGATGAAGTTACAAATATTAGGAAATCCACAAAACTGTTTTTTGGCCTTCACTAGTGCTCAAAGATTGGCTACATTATGGATTATTTGGAAAGAGAATGAGGAGAGGGGATGCTCTCATGACAACTCTGTTTGGCAGTCTTTACTGAGATATCTTCTGATAATTGAATCCATTCCATGTTTATTGGAAAAATGTTAGATCCTGCCAATTAACAAAAAAAAATCCATGTATATGTGTGTATGTATATATATATAATCATCTGTTTAAAATATTAGAAATATAAAATGAACTTTCATGATTCACAATAATTATAATAATCCATTAACTCTGTCTGGGGCTTTTATTTATTTATTTTTATTTTAATATTTTTACCCTGCCTCTCTATTAAAAATATTTCAGGTGGCTTACAAAAATTTTAAACTCAATACAGATATATATAAAAATTTAAAATACGAGACTCCAGAGGGACATAAACACTGCTAAAACATATCAAGAAGAGGAATACACACATACAGACTAAAACACTAATAAAAGCACGAGTAAAAAGGGTGGCTTTAGCCTGATGCTGAAACAATGCTAGCGTTGGCTCCATGAGAATATCCCGAAGATGAGAATTCCACAGCCTGGGAGCAAAAGCTGAGAAGGCCCTGTTCCGCATAGATATTAATCTTATCTCCTTAAGTGGGGGAACACTGAGCAGAGCCTCCCCAACTGACCTCAATCTCCAGGCAGGTTCATATGGGAGAAGACGGTCCTTCAGATACCCTGGACCCGACCCCTTTAGGGCTTTATAGGTCATACCCAAAACCTTAAATTGTGCCTGGAAACATACCGGAAGCCAGTGCAGCTACCGAAGCACTGGCATAATGTGCTTCGTATAACAAGTATTAGTTAAGATTCGAGCAGCCGCATTCTGGACCAGTTGGAGTTTCCGAAGGCTCTTTAGAAACAGCCTCACGTAAAGCGCATTACAGTAATCCAGTCAGGATGTAACAAGAGCGTGGATCACTGTGGCCAAGTCATGCTTGTTCAGGAAGGGTCACAGCTGGTGGATCAGACGAAGCTGCCCAAAAGCACTCCCAGCCACTGAAGAAATCTGATTCTTAAATGTTAAAAAAGGGTCCAGGAGGACTCCCAAGCTGCGTATCTGTTCTTTCAGGGGGAGAGTAACCCCGTCTCAAACAGGTACAACGCCACTTTTCCAAACAGATGGCCTCCTGATCCACAGGACCTCAGTCTTATCTGGATTCAACTTCAACTGGTTTGACTTCATCCAAACCATCACCATCTCCAATCACCAGTTTAGATCAGTCACTGTCACACCTGGTTCTGATGTCACAGGGAAATAGAGTTGGGTGTCATCTGCATATTGATGGCACCGTCCTCCAAAACTCCTTATGACCTCTCCCAGTGACTTCATGTAGATGTTAAACACCATAGGGGACAAGATGGAACCTTGCAGGCCCTGAAGCACAATCGCCACGGGGTCGAATAGCAGCTCCCTAGCTTCACCTTCTGAAAACATCCCAACAGGTAAGACTGGAATCACTGCAGAACAGAGCCTCCAATACCCAACTCCGCCAAGCTTTCCAGAAGGATACCATGGTCGATGGTATCAAAAGCCGCTGAGAGGTCCAAGAGACTCAACAAGGATACACTCCCCCATCTATCTCCTGGCGTAGGTTGTCTACCAGAGCGACCAACATGGTTTCAGTTACAAAACCCGGCTTAAAGCCAGACTGAAATGGATCTAAATAATCCGTTTCTTCCAAGAAGGCTTGGAGTTGCAATGCTACTGCTCGCTCGAGCACCTTGTCCAAGAAGGGAATATTAGCAACTGGGCAATAGTTATTTAAATCATGTGGGTCCAGGGAAGGCTACTTGAGTAACGGTTTTATCACTGCCTCTTTCAAGGCAGCGGGAACCATACCAGATCTAAGAGATGCATTAATAATCCCCTGGATCCAGCCAGTTATCTCTTCCGGGCTAGATTTAATAAGCCATAAAGGGCAGGGGTCAAGCGAGCACGTGGTCAGTCTCACTCCTCCAAGCACCTTGTCCACATCCTCAGTCTACAATAGCTGAAACTGTTCCAAAGAAAAATGACTGGGCAGTGCGCTCAACACATTCTGTGCCCCACTTACATAGCAGCCAGAGTGCAGATCAGACCGAATGTGAGTGATCTTATGTGCAAAGTGTGTTGCGAACAGATCACAGTGGGGAACCAAGAGCAGGGAGCGTCCATTTTGTCATGAGTGCCAAGCAGTAATAGGCCCTGCCACCATTAGAAACAGTTCCACTGGATGGGATTGTGTGGATGTGATACGGGTGGAAAAGTAACTTTTCTTCACTGTCAGCACTGCCAGAGAGTGAGCTCTCAATTCAGCTCTAAACCGCAATCAATCAGACTCAGCTCTAGTTCTCCTCCAGTGGTGTTCTAGCCATTGCACAGACTGTTTTGCTGCCATTACGTCCCCAGAAAACCAGGGAACAATTATGGTTGGCACTTAGGAGCAATTATGTCAACTGCCCGGGCTACCTCAATGTTCCATATATCGACTAGGGCATCAACACTTACAGAGTTTGCCACCTGAAAGTGGCAATTTCAAACTCTTCCTAGTGCTGAAACCTATATAAATATTGAACCTATTAATACTCTGTTTTCTTTACTGAGAATTCCAATTTTCTATGTGAGAAGGCTTCTTTCCTTGAGCTTGCACCTCCTGCATAAATAAAATTCTGTTCTGAATCTTGGGCAGAATTAGCTCTCCTTTCTATTGACTTCACTAGAGTTTCACGAGGCTGAACTTGGCCCAATTTGCTAATTAGGGTTCAAGCTTTGGATACAATGGTCGCTGCTACATCACCTTACTAGCACTGGATACAAAATGCTGCACTAGCCAGCATTTTGAATCTACTTAACTCTGAAAAGACAACATTGTAGCACTCCGACTGACAATAGGGCACCCAGAACCTGTTGTCACTAAATTAAGCAATGGAGTAAGTTTGCTAGTCTCAGGTCAAAAACAAATGACTTGGTTTTTCTCTCACTCCATTTTTGCACTTTGCTGAGCTCAGTGAAATCATACAAGTTACTTCTGATTAACACAGGAGTGAGCAAAGGAGCAGATTAAAAACATCCGCTAAAAACATCTGTCTTCAGTGGGCAAATAGGCACATTGGCCACTTCATAAATTGAACAAAGAAATTAGTTTAGGATCTTGAGGTTTCCAGCTATCTCGAGAGCATTCCACCGATGAGCTGTAGGAACAGTGTAACCCACACACCTTCTGGGTAGGGTGTGCTCTCCCCTGTGGTGACACTTAGACCACTTACAGAGACAAAGAATGAGCTTCCTCTATAGCCTTAGCTGAGAGCCAGATGGCTTTTAGATCAGGCAGGAGAGGCTCACGCACTAAGGTTCGATTCCACCTGTCAGAGTTACAACAGCACCATCAATGAGGTTTTCCTGTATACTCCTCAGTACTCACACAATATTTCCCAAGTTAATAAAATTTGGCACCAGTGGTACTGGGATGCCTAGAACTAAGCTATCAAGGAGAGACAATGGTCCCTCTCTTTCAGCCCTATATTCTTTTCAAAACAACCAAATTAAAGTAAAGGTAAAATTGTAGGTAAGACAATAAGGAGGGCTGTGGGGTCTAATGTTCTGACTACAATTATTACTTAGCCTTGGGAAAAGATACTTTGATTGTCAATAACCTCTGAGAAAGAAAGTCAGAAATTCTGCCAGGACACCTTTATATAATGCTTCTGTAATTAAATTGGGGTTGATTTTACTGTTGCACCTTCCATTACTCATTATGTCTGACCACCCACATTGTTTGTTGCTTTTGTTTACTTAGGGTGTTTTCACTTTTTCATAAGCAGACTAAAATTGCAGAGGAATTTTTGTATGAAAAAACCTTTCATTTGAAGAGGTTTCCCATACCACAAGGCTAGTGTAAATCAGTGTTCATTGGCAGGTGGGTGTCCACATAAGTATATGGGAAGAGAGCACAAAGGGAGAAAAGCAGCACATAGGAAACGTGTATAAAAAGCATAAAATTGTATGGCTCTGGTTGGGAACAGTAAGATCATGACCTTGCCAATTTCATACTTTTCCAATTTCTTTGTATCTTATTTGTTTTACACGAAAGCTCAGCGAATGGGCAGAGCTCTCGGGAAAACAGTGCTCCCTCTGTATTTGTTTCTTGAAAAGTATCACGGCCCATGCTGAGGATTTCATTAATATGGCACCATCCATATTGCAGCATACTGAGCTCTAGGACTGCCAGTAGTGGAGGGCATAAGGAGAAGGACACCCTCGCCCCCCATCATTCCTAATGTCTAGTTTCAGAAATGAGAGTCAAACCCAGTGATGGGACTCCACCATCAAAGCAGGGAAAGTGTAGGGGATTCCTTTCCTCACTAACTAATGCTTGGTGGTTGCTGTTAGAGGTGAGAAAATTTATGGAGAGCAATTTTTAAAATTGGTGTCCTTTTGGTCTTTACAGTGCCACCAGTCTCCTTGTTGTTTTTATTTACTTAGGTATTCAGCAGGTACTAGGTATTTTCAAAATCTTTTCCAGTGGAAGATGGTTACTGGATACCTCTTCAAGGTCCACACAGACACACATCTGATTTTTGATTGCACAAGTTGAACTCTGCACAATGCTATCAATGCATTCTGTGTATTCTGTGTATTTTTTTCAGGAACAAAGTATACACACTTCCAGCAAAGTGCCTTTAATGTTTTAGTTTGCTTGCTAGGTGGCACTTTCACTCTCCAGGATTATGGGTATGAGAAAATGATTGTGTTTAAATGTGACGACATAGGACCTGATTTGCCGGTGCCTCATTCTTTTGTCTAGTAGCACATGTTGCCCACATCACTTAGGGTTTCACATAAATTGGGGGGAGGAGGGAAAGGGACAAGAGCCCTTGTAAAAACATTAGCAAGCACCTCACTGGTTTTCAACCCAGCAGTTGTTCTAGTTGTGTCTAGGAGAGTTACGTATTTCTGCATTTCTTCCCTCTGTTTTGCAGTTCTGCAGCTTTGCGGACCGTATCCTGCACTGAACAAAGAGTATCTACACAGCATTTGCACCAATTTAGCTTATTCAAGTTTATGTATGTGAGAAAGGCTTTTCTCTGAAAAGTCTGTTCCTGCTCAATGCGAAATGGTGTCTTGCAGGCCATGAGGTTTCTGAATGTCATAGCCAATTTTCCACACTCTTATGAACCTCTTTTTTTTACTGTGCCATCTATGAAATTGCCCCCATCACAAAACATGGGGTATTTTAGAAAGTCTCCACTTTTTGGCTCAGTAGCCAAACTCTAACAAAGACAAAAAAAACCTACATTGTTTAGGGTTTGGGAGGTTTTTTGTTTGTTTATTTGTTTTCTGAAACTGAAAAAATATCTTGGATGTTTAGGGTTTTTTTTTTAATGGAAAATGTAAAACAAAAATATTTTGGATTGTACAAAAAGTAAGCTGTTTCATGCAACCTAAAACAATGTGCATGCAAGTGGGAGAGAAACCTCAAAAGCTTTCTAATTAAAAAAAAAAAAATCAAAATAGCATTCTAAATGAAAAAAGGGTTAATATTTCAGATTTTGAGGAGTGAGCGTTGGCTGAAATAAATGAATGAATCTGACATGTTTGCAAAATATTTCCGCTGGCCTGAAGCTTATTTCTCCTCTGCCACCAAAATTTTTTTGCCCAATTCTACTTTAAGTATTACTTTTCCCTATGCATGTCAAACATTCTCCTTACACAATAGCAACTGTCTGGAGATACCCACTCAAAAAGGAGAGTGCTGATAGCACTGGCATAAATTAAGTAACCCAACCTCGGCTGTAACTTGTTCCCTGCATGCCTTCCATTTCTCTGTATAAGCACCTTACCAGGAATGGCAGGGTACCTAGCACACGCACAAAAGGCCCATAGCAGCTCTGCCTTTCAGGAAATACTTCACATATCTGAAGACATTAAATAAAGTGGAAAGGTACTGTAGGTGTGGCAGAAGCCTGAGGTCTAGTGTGGAAGTGTCATTCTGCCATGAGAAGCATCTGGGTTTGGATGGTGAGCTCAGTCCTTAGCTCACAGGGTCAGAAGGGCAAGTGTAAATTACTCTCACATTCTGCTGACTGACACATGGCACAGCACTGACAAACTACAGCAGCACTGCAGCATGCGGGGCATAGTGATGTAATGCTTTAGAAGGTGGTAAGGAGGGGCGGGGAGAAGACGGCCAGCATACAGATTAATCTGCCTCTAAGCACAGAAAATAAACCAAGGCTCATAGATGAGAAAGTGCTTCCCCAGTAAGGACTCCTGTAACTCGGCATTCTGATGGTGGGGAAAGGGGACAATTGCCCTGGAGCCCTGCAATTCAAAGGGCCCCGGGGCTCCCCGTCACCAATGCTGCTAATGCGACAGTGGCTGGAGCCTCAGGCCCTTTAGATAGTTGCCAGAGTGCCACTAGGTGCTCCGCATGGTTCTGTGGGCAGAGAGGGTTGGCCCGGAGGGCTGACTGCTCCCAGCCCTGCTCTTCCATTTGAGGCCCCACCCCTTCCAGGGGCATGGAGCCAGGCCCCCTACACTTTGCCTGGGGGCCCATGGAAGCTGTCAGGCCCCCTGCCTGTAACACTGCCTAAGGGGGAAAAGAGGAGGATGTGAGGGGCAGGTAGGTAGGGAGTGTGACACAGCTTTGCTCCTCTAGTGAGTTTGGAACATGTTTGAACCCCAAAGGCTCCATGCAAGTTGAGATTCTTGTGAGGCAGGGATTAGAATTCTGCTGGACCTATTTCACCCCACGTACATTACCATTTTCCTTTGGTCATCACCATAGGGGGTAAGAAACCCTGCTCTGCAGCTGAGCTCACAAGGCTCCCCATCTTACACTAGACGAGCAGACTCATTTCTTCTGTGGACCAGGCACAGAGAGGGAAGTGTAACACATACAGAACACTCCATGGAATCAACTCACATCTTGCGTTAGCCTTGCCTGAGCCATCAGCTGGGGGCTCTCTTGCCCAGTGGACACAAGATTGGGAGTAGAACCCACTTGGAAACCAACATACTGAGCTTCACAAAGAAGGCTTCATTTCAGAATAGACTAAGACCACCCATATCCAGGCCCAGCAATGGGACTGGGGGGCAAAAGTGGCCATAGCCCCAGAAGCCAGAGCTTCTAAAGGGCCTGGGGCTCCTGTCTGCTGCTGCTGTGGTAGCGGCTGGAGCCCAGGGCAGTGCTGAAGGGCTGGCGGGGGGAGGCGCAATTTTGTCCAAGCAGAGCTGAGGGCTGGCTGCTCCTTATCACCACCACTACTGCCCGAGGCCCTGCCCCTTTTAGGAATATGGAGCCCAGGAGCCCCCCCCCCTTTCCCAGTGGCCTGGCAGTTCTATCAGCCTCCCCACACATAGCATGTTGGTGCATTCCCATGGGCAACATTTCTCACCAGGGATTGCAACCAAATTTAGGCCTGGAAGGTGGGTGTCTCCCAGATCAAAATCACATGAAGTGAATACCCATGTCAGTGGCTGCTCATGGTGATAGAATGAGTTTTGCATGCAAATATTACACAAGCAAAGTGAAAATGTGTCATTTCACAGCAGCTCTGACTCCAGGCAGAGAGAGAGAGAGACTTCTCCTCTGTGACTCCCACTTTTGCCTGTTTCCTCTTATTTCTCTGGTCAGTCCTTGTCGTCTCCAGCTCCCCTGGTTTTCTAGGCTGCTTTGACTATTTAGACTATGGTCATTTTACATTAGACAGGGGCTGGAGATGGTTTCTTCACTGTTCTGTTTGTTTTGCACTCAGGTTTTTATGGCTTTAAGGTTTTCACTTGCTGCTTTTAGTGTCAGCCTCAGTTGCTTAATGTTGACTCCTGGTAGCTAGAGAGGCCAAGGCAGTTTCCAGAGTACAACCGTGGTATTTGGATTGGCTTATGGACTTCTTCAGGTATCAACGAGGTTTGGCTTGCTGTCCTACATGCATTTGCTGTTTTCTTTTATTATCATCATTTGCTTATATGATCAATATGTGACGCAAAACCATTTTACAATGGGAATAACAATTCTCCTCCCCCAAGAACAAAAGTTCATCGAGAGGGTTGTCCCTAGCTGGTTGTATGAGCTTGGAGATTAAGGGACAAAAATGAATCTGGATCTCCCCAAAAGCGAGAGGGAAAGTTGGAGGTTTTGGGCTGCAGAAACACTTATGGCTGCATTGCTCCAGGTAACATTTCATGAAAGACTCAGGTCTCGAGGAAGATCCTATGTGATTCATCATGTTTGCTGTGAGAAGACAAATTAAAATAATGAGAGGAAGCATGGAGGAGGAAGAGAAAAAAAATCTCACTTCCCCCTCCCCAAAACATGAAGGGAATATGTGTTTGGTTTAAGAAAAGCAAGACCCTTTAGGTTTTATCCATTAACTTAGGCACTGGCTGGCAAAGCCAGTCAGCTGCAGAAATAATTTTAAAAAACCACAACATGGGGATTTAAAGGGTACAAACAGCTTAACTGAATGCACAAGGGAAGTGTAGAATAACAGCACAACTGTCAAATGGCACAAAGAAGCTGCAAGTCATTCTCTATTTTCTCCCTTTCTCCACACCAATTTTCGCCCCTCTCTCCCAGAACTGACCTTCTCCACCTCCCCTCCCTGCCAGTCAGCAAAGTCTGCCAGCATAGGGGTTACAGCATGACATAATTGCAACATGTATAAACAGCATTTGCCATTAAGGGATACTTTTAATGAGAAACAGAGCTGCGAAGGGGAAGCATCAAAGTGGCTCACGGAAGGAAACCGCCTGGAACGAAATCCTACTTGATGCCCCAATTAATATGTCTCCTAATTCTATTTCCTGCACTTGTGGTCCCACAGCCTCCTTGCTTTAATTTCTTCAGGAGGATGGAGAGGAAGGAACCTGGAAATGCAGAGTCTTCATGGCTGACTGGCTATGCAGGCAATGTGCATATTAGAATGAATTAGAGAATTAAAAAATAACCAACGACAGACTGAGGAAATGTCAGCCCAGGATAATAGTTTTTAATTGAGACCTGGGTTTTGCAGGGCAGGCCACTTTTAGAAAAAAAGTGAAAAGCTGGAGCAAAGCAACTATGTAATTAATACGGGAAGATTTTTTTGTTGTATCCCACAGTATACCCACCTTTTCCTCTTAACTTAAAAATTAACGTACTAATCTTAGCACCTTTCCTACCAAAGAAAGAAAGGCCAAGTATTTAATCGCAGTCATGAACTTGGCAGCTCAATAGCCCACAGGGGTCAAATGACAAAATACAAGCATAGCAACCAAGTGTACACACGTACACAATATGCACCTTCATTCTGCTGAAGATTAAAGGTCAACTATATTCTGGATCTATTATGTAATAAGTGCCTTCTGTTAGGGTTACCATATTTGAACTTTCAAAAAAGAGGGAGAGTACCAGCTCATGTTGTATTAATAGATACTCCCTCTCAAGAGTGCCCTCTTTTTTGAAAGTTCAAATATGGTAACCCTACTTCTGTGAATTACCATCTTTAGTTCCCATAGTCCTCAAATCTGGTCCTAAAGTAGAGTTTAACTTCCACTGCAAGACACCTCAAAGCCATTTATGATCTACAAGAGCATGTCTACACTAAATTATTTTGAAATAACTTATTTCGAAATAACTCTCAAAATAACTATTTCAAAATAGCAAGTCCACATCACAGGGAAGCCTCAAAATTAGTCCAAGGCAGGCTCCCTTAATGTGGACGCACTACCTCAACTTAGAGCCCCAGGAAGCACTATGGAGTAATTTCTCTGAATGACTCTGGGGAGTAGTTATTTCAAAACAGCAGCAGTGGAGCATACACACTACTGCTATTTCAAAATAACTATTTTGAAATAAGCATTATTCCTTGTGGAAAGCAGGAGTTATTATTTTGAAATAACCAGCCCCTTATTTCGAAATAACAGGCTTGGTAGTGTGGATGCTCCGCTTGTTATTTTGAAATAACTCTTAGCAGACCAGCTTGATTTAAAAGTTTGCCTCCGTTATAGGAGCAATTTAAGTGTCAACGATTCTGCAGGCTTACAGGAATCAGAAAATATGGCTTTTCTATTAAATACTTGAGAATCAGACAAGAGAGAGAGAGAGATGCCTTGGTAATGAGCAGACTAAATATTTTGTGGAAATGAGCAGTCTGGTAACCACCCCTCCTCTTAAACTTTCATCCACACAAACTAACTATAGTAGAATCTCAGAGTTACAAAATGACCAGTCAGCCATACACTTCATTTGACACCAGAAATACACAGGCAGGCAGGAGTAGATAAGGTGAGAGGGGGAAGTAAATACAATACAGTACTGTCTCAGAGGGCTAGCTATGTTAGTTTGTAACTGAAAAAAATTTAAAAACAGCCAATAGTTCAGCAGCATCTTAGAGACTAACCAGAAATGTAGATAGTATCATGAGCTTTCATGGGTACAACCCATTTCCATTTGAAGAAGTGGGTTGTGCCTGAGAAAGCTCATGATACTATCTACATTTTTGGTTAGTTTCTAAGGGTATGTCTACACTACCACCCTAGTTCGAACTAGGGTGGTTAATGTAGGCATTCGAAGTTGCAAATGAAGCCCGGGATTTAAATATCCCGGGCTTCATTTGCATCTTGCCGGGCGAGCGCCATTTTTAAATGCCCTTAGTTTGAACTCCGTGCCCGTGGCTACACGCGGCATGGAGTAGGTAGTTCGAATTAGGTTCCACGAGGAGTACCGGTAGTTCGAATTAGATATCCTAATTCGAACTACCTACTCTGTGCCGCGTGTAGCCGCGGGCACGGAGTTCGAACTAAGGGCATTTAAAAATGGCGCCCGCCCGGCAAGATGCAAATGAAGCCCGGGATATTTAAATCCCGGGCTTCATTTGCAACTTCGAATGCCTACATTAACCACCCTAGTTCGAACTAGGGTGGTAGTGTAGACATACCCAAAGATGCTGAAGGAGCATTTGTTGTTTTTTAATACAGTATTGTGTTAAATGTAAACTACTACAAAATAAAGGGAAAGCAGCATTTTTCTTCTGCATGGAAAAAAGTTTCAAAGCTGTATTAAGTCAACATTCACTTGTAAATGTTTCATACAACCATAACAATTTGTTTGGTGTTACAAACATTTCAGACCTACAAATAAACTCCATTCCTACCATGTTCACAACCCTGAGGTTCTACTGTATAGGATATTTCAAAGTCATTTAACTTTAAAAATGCATTCTGAAATCTTCATAATCTTTTCTGTACCTCTAGGTTATAACTGGGACCAGAAGAGGGAATACCAAAAGGATGGTCAATTTCTTGCACAAATGGACGTAGGGAGTCCCAAAGAAACCTCACAAGGAAACATATTCTCCTTGAACTTTTCGGCCCAGTTTTAGATACACAACAGTTTCAATGCCACGGAAATTTCATAGTTTTGGATGTGAACCTGGACTGGCCTCAATCAGTCTTCATCCTCCAGTCTTATCTGAGATTATTTGCAGTGATGAAAGCAGTGAACCCAAACTTTAAAAAAAATTTTTTAACAGTAAAGAGGAAAACGTTGTGACATACCGATACCTACGCAGAATACACTCTGGGGACGTGCCTACTCTACGTGGAAGATCGATGCTGCTGCAGTCAATCTTCTGGGGTTCAGATTAGTGGATCTAGTGAAGACCCACTAATTTAAACTGAGAGGGAGCCACTGTCAGTCCCGATACTCCTGCCTCTCATGAAGAGAAAGTGAAGTAGATGGGAAAGCTTGCTCCCATCAACCTCCTGCTATGTGGATGCCCTGAAAACATGATTTAAGATACATCGACTCCAGCTGCTTACTTAACACAGCTGGAGTCGTGTATCTTAAGTCGACTTTCTCCTTTAGTGTAGACCGGGCCTGGGTGTAGTTCCCAAGAAGAATAGAACACAAAAGAGATTTCCACATTTACCTGGAGTCTGGGCTTGGAAAGAAGAGAATGAAGTTTCAGAACCCACCTAGAGTCTGGATATGTTACATAGCAACTGGAACTAGCTTTTATGAGCAGAAATACTAGGGAGGGGGAGGGGCCTATTTCATAAGGCTTCCAGTTTATGATCAATCCCAGATTTAATCCCCTGCACATTCTGCATATTGATTGGTGTTCCACATTCCACTAGCTAAATCTAATATAGCTACAGCCCATTGGACCAGTGTGATTTCTTCAGATTAGATGTGGAAAAACACCTCCATTCATTCTCTCTCTCTCTCTCTCTCTCATTCCTGTTACCAAAGTATCTAAGTACTGGTGATGATAATTCCCAGTCTGATTTTCCTATTGATTTTGCACATTGAGGTAGACTTTGGACACATGTATTCCCATTGAAACCAATGGAAGTAAAGCATACTCAGCAACTTTTATGATATGTGAAGTACTTCAGAGAATCAGATCCAGAATCCACCTAAGTGGCCCTGGCTACTGGTTGGTCAATGCATTACATGCCTATTTTTCTTTCTTGAAACTTTAATTTTAGTTAAGACCACTAACAACCTTTGTTCATGGATAGATATTAAAACTAAAACTGACTGACATTTTTTACATGCAAAGTTATATAAAAAAGTCTATTTACAAAAAAGAAAAAGCCTTTGCATGAACATTTCCATGCTTCAAATTTTTCACAATGGAACAAGAAATCAATAGAATTTTATCTTTTTTGTGTTTAGGCCATTTGAGAGCTAGGTCAAGTTTCAAGTGAACTTGGGCTGAGTTTTCAGAGATGTGGGACAACTTTTAAAGGACCTGAGCCAATTCATTGTTTTAGGTGAAGACCAAACCAAGAACAATTTGGCTTTTCTTGTTTTTGATCCAAAGCCAGGCAAAACTCAGCCATTTACAGTGAGTTTTATCAGAGAGAGGTAAAATAACACCATTCACCCATTGAAGTATGCAGTGTAGTTGCAGCACTGTTGGTCCCAGAAATTAGAGGGAGAAGGTGGCTAGAGTAGTTTTTATTGCACCCGTTTCTGCTGATGAAGGAGACAAGCTTTCAACCAGAAGGAGTATTGAATTAGAACTCTTCATTAGCTTTCAGGTTTCTCTTCCACCGACAGAAGTTGGTGCAATAAAAGATACATGTGGGGAATGACAAGCTGAGTGAGGTAGTAATAGTGAAAGATGTATGCGAAAACCCTGCAAACCAAGCCTGCTGAGTTTCATGCAGCTCAAAACTACCCATTCTCATGTCTGGAAACTTCGGCAAGTTAAAGGCTCTGCACATGGAAAACGAGGCTGAGGAGAGAATAAAAGTGTAAGTGCTAAGTTGGACCAACTTTTGTGGTTGGTTCTCCTGCTGCCTAATCAGCATTTTCTTGTACCTCACCTCCCATTTAACATATCATTACTTTCTAATAGGTCTCAGCCCTGCATGGGAATGGGAGCTGGAGGATAAGTTGCTGAAGAACACAAGGACCATGGCAATCCATGTGCTTAATAAAGAATGTCTGGGAAAGGTGGGGCAAGGCTATAGAACTACAAGGCCTTTGCTCATATGATCTGGGGCTTAGTCTTATAAATTGTTGAAAATCTACTGTCAACAATGGGAACAGAGGCTGTTCAGCAGTACCTTGCTGGATTGGTCCCTTATTTATAACTTGACTTATTTTGTCTTACCTTTGAATGAACACAACTGCTCCTCTTCTCTCTGCACATTGTCAATGGATTGGACACTAACACTCTGACTTCCAACCTCTAAAGAGTCCATAGAATTTCATGGAATTCCATTTCAGCAGCAATCTCAATGCAGCAACTGTTCTTTGTGATGTCCTCTATTGCCAAGATGGTATAGCTAGGCCTATTTTGTCCCCCTGTACATGCTGAACCCCGAAGCAGGATCCATTTAGTAACCCAGAAAGGCCTCCCTCTGCTTCAGATGGGAAGGACCAAAAAAGAAAAAAAACACACATAAGGATCAATTAATTCTTTTGCTTTTTCCTGGAAAACACAGGAATGGGGAATTAGGCTTACAATCCAGATTCCCGAGACAGATGCCCAAGAGGGGATGCAGAGATAATGGTCCTGGTCTAGATGTCACAAGGAGCATCACAGACAGAACTGATAGGTAGGAAGAGAGAGCGCCATTTTCTCTCTTTTCCCTTCTTTGTCACTGACAAAGGAAAGAAAAGAAGGGGAGAGAAAAGGGGGTCAGCTCCTCTCAAAATTGAAAACCAAAGTATTTCAACTTTGCTATTTAAAAAAAAAAGTTGAATTTTCACTTTTTATTAAGGAAGGTTTAAAACACACACACACACACAAAATTGCCCCTCTGTCCAAAACGAAATTTAGAATGAAAAATTTCAACTACTCTAGTTGTGCACAAGATAGAGGAAGCTGGTTTTAATAATAATAAAAAAAAACCCTAATGACTAAGTCTCAGATTTTCTTATCCATCAAAGGGTTTTGGATGCTTACTTGCTAACAGGCCTAGAGGCTAGCAATACAAGGCAAATTAGAACCAAACTGAGGGGATCAGAAATGAGAGCCAGTCAAGAGCCAGGGGCAAGGCAGTAACAGGACAGCCAGGGTACGTCTAAACTAAATGGCTCTGTCGACGGAGCCATGTAGATTAGTTTATTCGACAAAGGGAATTCACGAGGCATAAAGGATCTGCCGATGAAGGGTTCTGGGGTCAGCAGATCCCTGTCTAGACTGCCGCGCTGTGCCGATAAACAGCTGATCGGCACAGTGAGGTGGCCATTTTGATTTAATGAAGCAGTGATTATTTAAATCACTGCTTCATTTCCCTTTGTCATCCTGCCTCATCTACATGGCTCCATCGACGGAGCCATGTAGTTTAGACACACCCCCACAGTGTAGGAGCGAGACTGGAGCTGAGGCAGGACATGGGCAAGAGCAATCACAACTGTGGACCAAAACATTGGGCAGATAATGACCCGTTGCTGACCTTAAAAGCAGGTCTGCTGGCTCCCATAGCAAATCCAGTGGGCTCCTAACCAGGCAGCCCTACAATCACCCAGCTGAACTCATTAATTAGACCGTAGACGGGAGCTTGAACTGGCTAGTCCTCAGAATCAGTTTAAGATGCTCAGTCCTGACACCTCCCATTAAATGGACTGGCAAGTGGGACTCTCACAATCCTAACAAGCTTTGAAAACTGCTGCCTTATTGAAGTAATTATTGAAAAGATTCCGGGGACAAATCTCTAATTCTATATGGGCGTTCAAGGGGTGAAAGAGGGTGGAAAGGCCTAACCTTGTCATATCCCACACTGAGGTAAAAATAACAGAATTTTGGGGCTTGCTGGCAATTTTCAAAAGTAGAAAAAATATTTTCAAATTGGGTCAAAATCATGCAACTTTTGGCAAATCGACAAGTCACAAGGTTTCATTTAGGGTCACGCAAAACTTTTTATTTGACAAAATCAATAGGTTTCATTTTCAGCGTGGTCATTTTTCACATTTCTGATGAAAACAACATCAGTAAAATACATTTTGAAACCAAACATTGTTTCAAAGCTATGAGCTGATTGAGCTTGAAACACTCTTGAGTTCAGTGTGCCACTTCTGACCTCATCTGCTCTTAGAGTGTGTGAAGGCCACACAGAAATAAAAGCTAGTGGAGAAAAAAGTTATCCATATTTTTCAATCTGCTAAATGATTGTTTCAGTCTGATTTATGTTTATGTTTATGGCAAAAGTTTGTTTTTTATAGAAACCTGTTCATACTCATTTAATTAATATTTTCTCTTGGATTTCTCCAACAATCAAAAGTCAGAATGCAAGAAGTTGATATGATAATCTGACACTCTCAAATTACAGAAAGACATGAAGTAGACTTTTCCACTGCTTTGAAGTAGCATTCAGAAAAGGCCTGCTAGCAACCAAGAACATGCAATTAAAGATGGACTTTCAGCCCTTCCAAACGGCTACATCTACACTGCCGTTTTTTTGAGGAAGAGGAAATGCAAATGCAGCGCTAATTAGCATATCTCACATGCTCATTTGCATATTCTCTTCCGATCCTTTTTGAGGAAGAGGTTTTTGCGCAAAAAAAGCAGTGTAGACGGAGCCAAAAAATGAGGAATAAAGGTTTTTCTGGATGTCTTTTTGCTCTCCTCTTCTCTGGCTTGAGTATTTAGATTGTAAGCTGGTTGGGGCACGGACGGTTATTTATGGGTGTATGTACAGTGCTTCGAGGAAAGGAGATCTGATCTCACTTGAGGCAGTTAAAGCCCTCTATAAAGAATAAAATAATAATAATAATATAGGAAATAAAAATCAGTCCTGAGATTTTGCCCATGTCTCAATTTTCTAGTTATCTTCTACAGATCAATTAATTTCTCTCTTGTCCTTTCTTGCTTATCATTGCAATAATACTTGGGGGCCATGGGCACCTTTTTTACTAACACCAATGTGTCTCAGAGTTGTAAGGTGACCATATTTCCCAAAGGAAAAAAAATGGTGCACTGGGCAGGGCTGGCCCCACATGTTCATCCAAAGCCTCTCCCACAGGGCTGACTCCAGCCATTCACCCAAGCCCTTCCCCATCTGCCAGAGCACTGATGCCCTCCCACAGAGCTGGCAGCTCTGCTCACTCCCTGCATGTTCCTCCATATCACATGCATTTTTTTTTTGGACAAATGAGACAAATGCCCACTATTGCCAAAAAAGCCAGGCCAGCCAGGGACAGGGCTTAAAAAAGGGACTGTTCTGGCTTAAGCAGGATGTGTGGTCTTTCTACAGAGTGAAAGATCCTGGAAGAAAGCCATGTAGATCAAAATTTCCAAGGTGAAGCCACCTCTCTCTGTCTCTCTCTCTCTCGCAAGCCAAGTCACTACACTGAATGTCAAGCCAGTGCCCTGGTAGAGTATATTTCCTTTCAAGGAAGTCAGCCAGTGGCTCAGGATCTGCTTCAGTTGAGGCCTCTCAATAACTTGGGAACTTGGCTTATAATCATTTCATTAAATGTGAAGGGATTTTGCATCACCAGATATCAGGCCTGCTTCTTCTACTTTTACAACACACACGCACACATGCACACACACCATGCACCACCCTGTAACTTCCTGCAAGCAGCAGCAATACAAAGCCTCATTTCAAGCCTGCAACTTGTCTGCTTAGTGTCTTCATAAAGGGAGAGGAAAAAAAGACGGGAGAATAAAAGTTTGTTTCAATTTTTTTTTTAAATTTTCCCAGGTCTCCCCAGGAGGACACTGGCTGCCATGGAAGAAACACGTATCTGCTAATTCTATTAAGATACAAATCATTTGCAGTGTAGCATCCATCGCGCAAATTCACTTCAGTCACCCCTTGATCACTGTTACAACTCTCACGCACATATATACAGTACATATTCAACCCTTCCTCCCCCCAACCCAGTTTTTTTTAAGTTCAAGACAAGTTGAAGGGTCAAAAAGGCAAAGGGTGTTTCAGAAGTTAAGCAGACAACATTTGGTGAAAGAAAAAGAGAGCAGGAGAGGAGAAGAGTGAGAGAAAGAAGGAATCTGGCATGCATTAGACTGCACAGTTCCAAGACTCCATCCTCCATGGACTAGTTACTTTCTTTTTCTATCTTTTTAATCTGTGGTTTATTCACAAGTTTTTTTTTTCATGTCAGCTAACAATTGTATTTTTGTTCCTATCCACCTCCGCCCTTTCTGCCTGATGCTTCTTAAAGAGTAGATTCCCTTATGATTTTCTAATGATTATTTTATGCATCTTTCCCACTTCCCATCACAAGTGTCCTACATGCTTCAACAAAGAATTGCTGCAAATAATTTGTAATGGAGGCTGTAAACATGTATTGGTAGATAAAATTCTCTTCTCGGGTGGGATATGCAACAGGGTGGGGCCCAGAGCCCAGTCTCTATATATTGCCCAAATATCTACCCTGTAATTAACCAGCCTCCTATTGTGAACCCTGCAAACCTAAGTCAGCTTACATGGGTCAGCCACAATTGCAGTGTAGAAGTAACTACTATATCTTCCAGAATGGAATTTTGAAAAGTGTTCCGTGTTGATCTAATTACCATTGTCTTCAGTGGATCCATGCTAAGTGTTTTATGATTTTCCCCACAAAATGTGCCCCGTGTTTTATTCATCCAGATTTTTGAAGTTCCATATCACAATGATAACTATATGCCATTGGGGGAAGGGTCTTTTCACACGACATCTGATGAAAGTAGTATAATGTAAACGTCATTCCAATGTCGGATGATGACATTACCAAGCAAATTGGCACAGACCACTCTGATGCCTTTGGAAAACTTTAGGGTCATCCCTGGAATGAACATGATGTCAAATTGCAATAAAAAATATATGTTTAGCAGCTATCATCCTAACCACACTCCTCTGTGATTGTGACATGTGAACAATGTATCAACACCACCGAAAATGCTTGGAGCAATTCCATCTACAATAGCTACTGCAGATGATGGGAATCAAATGGTAAGATTTGGTTCCAAACACTAATATCCTTGACTGCTACACAATCACAGGCTCAAAGATTTTATAGGGCAAGCACAGCTGGGATGGTGCAGTCCTGGGTGCAGTCCTGGCTCCATGTCTGAATGCCAAAGTCCCTTGCCTACAAAGAATTGCATACTGGAACTTGTTTTCAGGGCAGACCAAGAAAACATTACTAAGACAATCTTTTGTACCTTATACAAAACATCTTTGCCCTCACTTAGGCAGATTGCAAGGTTCTTGGCTAACCCTAAAAATGGCCTGTTAGTGCTTTTACTGTTAGTGCTTTGAGTAATGTCTATCCACACAATGCTATCATGAGCGGTTTTCAAGTTGGAGTTGAAGTTGGAAAAACACAAACTCACCTGCCCCCCATATTTAAATGACAGCTTTCAAATGCTCAGAATTTAAAATCTCCTGGCAATGATGGTGTAAGACAAATGGACCTTGGGTCTTTTGAGTCACTATTGCATCTACTTGTGTGATCTGAAGGAGAATAGAAGGATGTGGCCTTGGAAAGACTCTAAGTGAATAAACAGCTGTGGCCACGTTTCCATATCTGACATTTCAAGGTTACTGCTTGGGAGTGGAGAATGAGGGCAAACAACAAGTATCTCTCATGCTTTCCAAAAAAAAAAAAAAAAAAAAGAGCAAAGTATTCCCCATGTATTAGCTATTCTTAAAATATATCAGCTATTGAATTAGTAGAAAGAGATTTAGCTTGCTTTCTGATGGTTGCTTTAAATTCTTTTGCAATATGTAGTCTCTATATGTTGCTCTTCTTATGCCCACCAGCATGGCAGCTGAGTACAGATCAATATTGCAATAGATTAAATAGTAAAATAGTGTGACAAAGCTCCTACTTAAACTCAGTGGGTTGTGGGCTTCCTAGCAGATTTACTTGCCTCAGAGGCTCACATCAGCCCTCAATTTTAGACACCACACCTAGAGCATTAGTTTGCTGTTTACTGGGCTCTTTTCATCATTGCCCAGCATGTGGTATAAGGGGAGAATAAAAACTCCACAGTCCTTTTCCCTAAGTGGAAATGAGGAGGTGAGTGTTGGGGGAACCTGGGCCCACCCTCTATTCCAGGTTCCAGCCCAGGGGCCTGTAATAGCAACTACCTATGTGAGTCCCCAACACCTGCTCCAAGACCCTTGGGCTACTTTCTCAGCACCTTCCTTCTCTCTGGTTCATCCTTCTAGTGTCCACTTGTTGTCTCTTTTCCTCCTAGTCCCATCAGTATTTTCCTCTGTCCTCTCAGCTACACCTGCACACCCCACCAACCGGCAAGCTCCTTTTATAGCCAGTCTCAACTGGTTTTCCTTAATTAACCCTAAGTGTCCTAATCAGCCCAGGCTGGTCTGACTCTTCAGGCCTGATCAATTAGCCCCAGGTCCTCAACTGCCCCTGATTGCCCCTGCTGGTTCTAGACCAGCCCCTCCCTGTTACCCTGAGAACAAAGATTTCCTCAGTCTGAGGCTTATAAATCTGCCCTCCACTACTTTTTTATACCCTTCTGATCTGAGCCTATCACACATCCCCTCCCGCCCTGCTCCACATCCTGGGGTTGGGCAACTTGGGTCATTGTGCAATATACTCGTGACAGACCATCTACAGTGGTGTGGCGGCTTCTGGCTCAGTGTTGTATGGAGAACTGGAAGGGTTGTAGGAACAGAAACCATCTGGTCAACCTTGTGTTCTTCTCTTTGTTACACTGCATCCACTGAAGGGGTGAATGGTCAGTCACAAGGGTAAATCATCAACTTAATAGATATTAACGATATCTCTCCATAGTCCACTTGATTGCGAGACATTCTCTTTCCACTACTGCATATTAATGCTCTCTTGGTAGGAGTTTTCTACTGAGGTAGAAGACTGGGTGCTCTTCATCTCTGATCATCTGTGACAAGACAGCACTCAAGCCTACTTCGGATGCATCTGTCTGAAGGATGAATTCTTTGTCAAAGGCAGGAGCTATGAGTGCCGGATTACTGCAGAGAGCTGTACATAGAGCCGAGAATGGTTTCTCCACTGCGTTAGTAATGAGTATAATTAAGAATGCGGAAGTTTGTTCTCCTGGTATCTCTACTCATGATACCGCTGGGCCCGCATCACCTCTGCTCAGACTAAGATCTCTGCCTTCAGCTGAGGGTAGTGTGCTGCCGTTTCAGCAGGCAAGTTATGGTAGGTCTTCTGGGCCTCTCCACACAGGAACGGGCCAAGTCTCTAAACCAGTCTTCACATTCCACAACCCTCTCAAAGGTGAGCAAGTAGGCATCCACATCATTCTCCACACTTACCTGGGGTAAAAACTCGTGACTTTCCACTCTTTGGCTACCTCAGCCCCTGGAGTTAGGGTTTTCAGCTGGGTTACTATTTCCCACAGGGGAGTGCTCAATCTTGGGTTGCCTGATTTATCATCAGCTGATTGGTTTCCTGATGCAGCCTCCCTGCCTCCTGTTGAGCATTCACCTGGGCTCAGCTAGCCTCCTGCTGTGCTATTGTGGCTTTCACTAGTGCTTGTACTACTGCATCCATTGTGGTAAGAAGAAAAACCCAAACCCGACACTACTTTTTTTTCTTTTTGAGGGTTTTCTTTTTTTTTGGTGAAGCTCTTTCCCCCCCTCTTCTTCTTCTGCTGCGCTGTGTACCAATCCCACCCCTGACATTAGTTGTGACAAAGCTCCTACTTAAACTCAGTGGGTCCTGTGATTCCTGGTGGATTTGCTTGCCTCAGAGGCTCATAGCAGCCCCCAATTTTAGGCACCACAGAGTGTGTTAGTTTGTTGTTTAATGAGCTCTTTTCATCATTGGCCAGCATATGATATAAAAGGAAAATAGTCTCCACAGTCTTTTCCCTGAGTGGAAAAGAGGAGGTGGGTGTTGGGGGGAACTTGGACCCACCCTCTACTTTGGGTTCCAACCCAGGGGCCTGTAATAGCAACTACCTGTGTGAGTCCCTGATACCTACTATAAGACAGCTCCAAGACCCAAGGCTACTTCCCCACACCTTCCCCAGCACCTTCCTTTTTTCTGGTTCATCCTCCTAGTGTTCACTTGTTGTCTCTTTTCCTCCTACTCCCAACAGTGCTTTCCTCTGTCCTCTCAGCTATACAAGCACCCCACCAACTGCAAGCAAGCTCCTTTTATAGCCAGTCTCAACTGGTTTTCCTTAATTAACCCCAAGCATCCTAATCCACCCAGGCTGGTCTGACTCTGCAGGCCTGGTCAATTAGACCCAAGTGTTCAACTGCCCTAATTGCGTCTAGACCAGGCCCTCCCTGTTTCCCTGGGAACAGAGATTTCCTCAGTCTGAGGCTTATAAATCTTCCCTCTGCTACTTTTTTTATAGCTTCTGATCTGACCCTGTCATGATAGTAGAACAGAACACTGCAAATATGCACATACTTATGACTGGGTCTGCAAAGATGGTGTATTTCTAATTACACTATAAATATAATATTTTGCAATATGCTTGGATGAAAGCAGGAAGCAAAATATTCCCAACAGGAAAATGGAATTTAAAACCAAATAATGTTCTTGTGCGGGATAAGTATGGTAAAGTGAGGGCTGCCTTTGATGCAGTGGGTGCTGTGAGATGCCACGGGAAAGGACCACAAGACATTCAGAAGTGTACAACCATGATTCTCAATCTGCGGTAGTCTGCAGACCACTATGTGTAAGGGGGTCCATGGAAATCTTACAGCTAACTGAGCAGAATTCAACCATTTATACAGGCAATAGATTTCCAAAGGGGTCTGCTCCTCTATTTGA
This sequence comes from Pelochelys cantorii, assembly GCA_032595735.1. Taxonomy (NCBI): domain Eukaryota; kingdom Metazoa; phylum Chordata; order Testudines; family Trionychidae; genus Pelochelys; species Pelochelys cantorii. The sequence continues at coordinate 9,870,249 of CM064342.1, read as the reverse complement.
AATTTTCAAAGGGGTCCAACTCATGAAGAATGGTTGAAAACCACAATGAGGTGGAAAAGAAGGCAAGAGAACAGCAATGGAAGACCCTGTCTGATCAGCAGGTGACCACAAAGGGCCTAGGCAGAGGGACACCAACCTGAGGAAACAGTTTTACAACCTAGTATGTGTGTTTTGTGCCTGCTGGATGCTGAGCGCTCACAGCTCATGTGAAGTCTATTCTTTTGCTTGAATGCTTCATGCTGCCCCAGAGAGCTCTAATGGAGGGTCTATCAGAAATGCAGGTCCTCATGGGTCTCCACAGTGGGAAGATGGAGCATTCGCAGCCGTTCATATTCCCTTCCAGCCCCATTGTGAGGCAACAGACACATGCCCTGTGTCCAGGTTTCCATGCAGCATGGAGCTGAAGCCTCTGAGATGGTTTGTGTTGAATCCAAATGTGTAGAAAGGAATGTCCAGAGAGAAGCCGTCCCCTTGAGCAAAAATCAGCTGCCTTCAGCCACAACTTCCTACACCAAGCACTGTCTAGCACTACAGGGAGTGTGGAACCAATGGGAGGAAAGAGACAATAGGCATGGGTCTATAATGGAGCAGATCTGAGCCCTTATCCAACCTAAGTACTCCACATCTGTAGCAATAATATCCTCTCCCTCTAAGGTTGACTGCATCAGGGATACAGAGCCGGCCTACAACATTTTGGCACCTGAGGCAGGGAGCTCAAATGACGCTTCCATGCCATCTTTTCTCCTGCCTGCCTGTTATGTCTCCTGTGCCCTCCTTCCTCCAGCACAGCATGCCACCATCTCTGTGCATCTAGAGCAGAGAGAATACATATGCCCCAGCAGCAGACACAATTTTCTACACTCTGGATCCTAGTGGCACCCCTCTGACAGCCTGGCACCTGAGGCCTCAGTTTGCCTCATAGTAAGACCAGCCCTGCAGGGATATGAGAGCAATCCCACTCTCAGGGCATGCCCACAACTTCCACTAGCACAGGTCCTGCATCTTTCTCCCAGTTCATGGCTGGCTGTGTGGTAGACAAGTCCCTTGGCAAAAATCATAGCAGCCTGTAGGATGCTTTAGATTACAGTGTCCCCAAGAGGCTAATGCAGCAACCAGGAATTGCTGAAGTGCAGGGAAGTCCCTGTGTTGACTTCAGGACAGGGTGGCAAGCAAGGAGCTACATTATCTTTGCATCTCCAGGTCTGGCTGTCCCACACTGGACAAAGGGGTGATGCTTCCATGATGCTTTTCAAGTATCTAAAAGGGTGTTACAAGGAGGAGGAAGAAAAATTGTTCTCCTTGGCCTCTGAGAATAGGACAAGGAGCAATGGGCTTAAATTGCAGCAAGGGAGGTTTAGGTTGGAGGTTAGAAAAAACTTCCTCACTGTCAGGGTGGTTGAACACTGGAATAAATTGCCCAGGGAGGTTGTGGAATCTTCATCTCTGGAGATATTTAAGAGCAGGTTGGACAGACACCTGTCAGGGATAATGACTGCTTGGTCCTGCTGTGAGGGCTGGGGACTGGACTTGATGACCTCTCGAGGTCCCTTCCAGTTTTAGAGTTCTATGATTCTATGAGTGATTAGGTTTAGGGCAACCACGCTTCAATGGCACAGCCCTTACGGACTGGGGAATATGGCCTTGCAGTTCTGTCCAGGGATCGGATCTTTCATGTTACTGTTTGGATTTTCTGCATGTTGCATGATTTGGTCTGTTTGCAGCACTCCCCAGCCATAAGGCTACTGAAATAAAGCAGTGAATCTATTAAGCATCTTATAGTCATACATATGAATAAACTCTTTACAACAGATGCCTCAGCCTAGAGTGCTCCTTCAAACATGCTGCACTGAGTGCTTCAGCAGAGAGCAGAAGAGCTGCTGGGGCTATGGCAGATGAAACCAGCTGTTGTGGGAAATGGACGCAGAAGGGCTGAGAGGAAAGCCTGAATGAAAGTCTAGCCCCATCACTGACACAGCTGTCTGTAATCCCTAGAAAGGGAAAGATTTGAGGGCATCATTTTTCTACTTTTTATACTTCAATGAGGTGTTGCTGTATTTAAGGGTTAATGGAGCTGGGACAAGCTATAACAAATGGTATGTTGACACTGCATTCCTCTTTCGAGAGAGGAATGCAAATGCAGGCGAGTGAAATTGCAAATGAAATGTGGATTTGAATTTCCCGCGCTTCATTTGCATAATCGCGTCCGGGCGCTATTTCGAAATACCCTATTTTGAGATAAAAATCGCCGTGTAGATGGGGTTATTTTGAAAGAAACCCCTTCTTTCGAAATAACCATTATACCTCATTTTTTAAGGAGTAAGGGTTATTTCAAAAGAAGGGGTATCTTTCAAAATAACCACGTCTACATGGTGTTTTTTTATCTCAAAATAGGGTATTTTGAAATAGCGCCCGGACGCAATTATACAAATGAAGCATGGGAAATTCAAATCCGCGCTTCATTTGCAATTTCACTCACCTGCATTTGCATTCCTCTCTCAAAAGAGGAATGCAGTGTAGACATACCCAAAGAGCTCTATAACAGCGGTGGAATGCAATTTGCTACCCACCACAACTCTAGCAATAATCCTGCAATATTTATTAGCAAAAGGGAGAAATTTGATCCCAAATTCCATAGGCCAAGACAAATGAACATACTGCAAGGAGAAACTTTCTTCTATTCCTCTTGACCAGTTGCTGTTGGGCCTTGCACTGATGACAATGACAACATTTGGTACTGCTACCCATTCCAAAGGATTGCAAAATACCTTGCAAATTATATGCACAGAGCACCACTACATGCAGCTACTTCTGTGGAGTGAAGTGATCGTCAGTGCTCAGTATTTGGAAGGAAGGGTTTGCTTTGCCTAGAACAGCTGTCCCATCTTGCATTCTTGAAATATGAGCCAGAGTATAATATGAATACAAACATTCAGGGCCAAACCCTGAGCTAGTGTAAATTGGTATCACTGCACTGAAACTAAGCTGTTTTAAAGCAGATCATGATCCAGGCCTCGATTTTTAAGTTCTCACTTGAAACTTGTCTGCAGGCAGTGAATTGTTTAACACTACCACAAAGAGGGGCTCTAAGGTGGCATCATTTAGACTGGCCTTTTCTTAGGATACTGACAGGCAGAAGAAGCAAATGGGTTAGATGGAGAAGATGAAGAAGACAAAGTGCAAGGCCATAGGTGATCCTTTATATTGGCCTAACAGTGCAGAAAAGAGTGAGACTCCTTTTGGCAGGATAGTACAAAGACAGCTTGAATAGCAGCTGCCCAGGGCTGCCCCTGTTCTGAGGCCAAAGAAAGGCCTTTAGTCTCTGGTGCTCTCTGTCTGTCATTTTTCACTAGCAGTGGGTTTAAAGAAAATATTTTTCTTTTAAAAAAATCAAGGGTTACAAAAGAGCAACTAGAAAAAAAAAACATAGGGACAAATCCTGGGACATGCTGGGCACTGGTGTTGGAGTCAGAATATTCCAGAGGTTCTAACTATTCAGCATGATTCGGCCTATTATTTTCTAAGCATTTTAGGGGCATTCACTCTTTCTGAACCATCCCTGGCCACAACAACTGGCAGGTGGCATGTCCTGCCTGTGAATTGGCTGTAGCAGATGGACAGCTGTGCAGAACGGGCAAGCTAGGGTTTCACATCTTTTATTTCCTGGTGAGCTCACTGAATTTTGGAGCATCACCAACATTTGGGAGTGTGCCACACAGAGTGCGAGGAAGCAAATGAGCATGTGTATTCCAATGAGATTAATCCTACACCACAACTGGCTCAGAGACAGCATCGGCTCTCAGCCACCCCAACATAAATCCAGAGTTAACGTCCTTGATTTCAATTGGGATTTACTCCAAAGTAACTAGCAGGAAATTTGGCCCAGCTGGTGCATATGCCAGCACAAAAGCTCTCTCATGTCTCTCCTTGACTCTGAGTGTCTCTAATGGATTCTCTACCCTTTTCCACAACTCAAGACCCTGGGGAACTTAATTTTATGCCACTGCAGAAGAGCAATTCCCACTGAAAGCTCAGGGGAAGAGATGACATTGGCAGGGATTCAAATTACACACCTGGTACCATCTACTGCAATCTCATGTTGATTTTAGTTGTGTGACTCCTTTTTAGTTAAAGGAGGGTTAGGTGTCAGGGACAGGAGGTCCAATAACAATACAGTCTCTGGCACTATTTCGAAGCCACGCTTTAGTGCACTGTAGATGTGCCAACACGTTAACCTTGTCTGTTATCTGTGGAGGGAAGGTTTCAACAGCTCTGCTCTGTGGTTAACTTCTGAGTTGGAAAAGCTCATCAGCTATTGACTCAGGGAGAGGTCTTGCCACTTGTTGGAAGGACATTGGCCCCCGTGGAGAGATCAGCTTCTGTATTGCCTTATCGCTATGAGATCCTGATGGAGTCTAAGGCCAGGTCTACCCTAGATCTGGAAGGTTGGCTTAAAATATGCAATACCAGCTATGTAGAATACAGAGTTGCTTTACCTTAAGCCGAGGTTGGCACCATCCCCACTGTGGGAGGCTGATGGGAGCAAACACTCCCGTTGGATTCCCTTACTCCTCACAACTGAGAGGAGTACAGGTGCCAGCTGAAGCTTCCCTCAGAGTTTGACTTATGGGTCTATACTAGACCCACAAAATTGAAAGCCAGAACATCAACCTCCAGCGTGGCTAGTGAAGACATGGCCTAAGTCAGCACAGAATTTAGCCCCATCTCTTAATGAGGCATTGCTTTTCTGGATAGTTCTTCCACTGCATTGGATACAACTGCAGCCTCAGGAATAGCACAGTGAGTAGCAGGATCCTCTGTTGGGAGGGCAGGGGGTGCAATGTTCTGGCAATATCTGGAGCACTCAGCTCTCATGCTGTAATACTTGAGTCACTTGTGAGTGAATGATTTTTTCCTCCAGACTCAGTATTGAAGGTGTTTTTTTAAAAAAAATCACTTAATTTATCATTAAAAAAAGTAAGTAAAAAAATCACAATTAAAACTAAACAGCTCAACTGAGCCCATCTGATTTTTGGGATGTGTGTGTGAAAATCCTCATGAACTTGTCTTCTTGTGCTGATGTGGGACTGGAAAAAAGTTCCAGATCTGAAAAATTCTTACAGGGTGGAGAAACCATTCCCAGCCTGCTCTCCTTCAGCTCCTTGCACTGTTGTCATCTGAGTGGCCTGAAGCCAAGCCTTAGTCCTCCGCCAAATGTTGTAGAGAGGAGGCCACTCTCAATCACCGCAGCCTCCTTCCCAGTGTTGGATTGTCTAGGACTGTGGCTTAGCCTCCTTCAAAGTTCTGTTGAAGTATTGGTCTGTGTGAGATCTAGGGCTGTTCTCCTTCAAGCCAATCCCTTCCCAGAAGCCCTCATGCCAGTGGCTGAGGGGCTAATCATTCTGAAATGCACCATTTCTGCCATTAGATAGCCCAGTCACTGACTGATGGCGCACAGAAGCCATCCCTTTTCCTGAAGGCATTTGACAAGCCGTGCGTGTGCTGCTTAAACACAGCGAGGATTTTGTTGTTGGGTTTGGATTTTTTTCTTTTTCCTTCTCACTGCCTGCAGAGCCAAAGGGCCTGTTTGCTTTCCTGTTACTCATCAGAAGGGTTTATCTGCGATTGCTTGAGAGAGGGAAAAACTCCATTGCCACAGGCAAGCAGGCTCAGTGATCACAAATGTAATGGCTGGAGCCCACGGGCCCATATGCTAGCCATCCCAAGAGGTGGAAGGCCAGCTCTGATCACATCCAGCTGCTCAGGATACAATTGATCAGGTATGGCTGGATGTCAGAAAATGGGGTCGGGGTGAGTAGAGACTGGAGGAGGGGAAAGATATAGAAGAGCTATTTAAAGAGTGTCACAGAAATGAGAATTTTCCTGTACAAATGTCAGGGCTCTTGGGAGAAGAAAAACACCAAAGAAAGGAAGGGAGGGAGGTTATATTTCCCATCAAGCTCTGAGGATGCTACTGTAGCTAACATGAGAAAAGGGACTAAATCTTCATGTTGCACTGAATAATTCCTGCATTTTCAGGTTCTTGTCATCCCCCTCCCAGATTAAGACCTAGGAATTCTACTTGTTTATTGTTGCTTTTGTTACTGAATATCCATGAAATGCTAAATGGCCCCATGAACTAATAAGGTATTAACCTTGCATTACTAGTGCATATCAACCATGGACACAGGCCATTTGTAACCAGGGATATTTCAAGGAGATTTATGAAATATTCAAGGGTCAGGAGGGCTACCGAGAAAACAGAGTATTCCAAAGGATGGCGGGGGGGGGGGAGGGGGGGGCGGAGAGAGAGAGAGAGAGATTTACAATGGGAACAACTGTAAGATCCTTGAATATAGCTTTTATCAGAGACAAAATAAAGGCACAGAGTAGGAACTGTCAAGTTTATGCAATAAGAACTAAGGGGTCCTGATTGCCATTTGCACCTTTGAAAATCTCTACAGCCTCCAGGAATAAGGAACAGAAGACATCTGTGGGTGACAGGAAGACATGCAAGGTTCTATTTTAGCCTATGCTGAACTTCCTTGCTTGTTCTGTAATCAACATTTCACTACCCACAATCCTTTAAATGTGAAGGTCACCATAACCTCATCAGGTCTTCATTGTTCTGAAATTTGATCCATGCAATCAGAAAGGTAGGATTTTGGGGGGTTTTGATTAGGGATGTCAACGTATAGTTGACTACACAATTAGCCGATAAGCCTAGGCTTATTGGTTAATCTTCTCGACTACGTGTACTCCCCTCCCATCTTGCTGCCAGCTTTTAAGCTGGCTCCCCAAAAGAACTGGGTCCACGGATCCACCTGCTCCCCAACCCCCATGCTGCTGCCTCTGCTGTAGAGAGGCAGCAGTACAGAGGGTGAGGGAGGCAGATGAGAGTTGGTATTTGCTGGAAGCAGCTTTCAAGCCAGCTGCCTGCATGTATCAGCTCCCACAGAGCCGCTTATCTGCCATGCTGCTGCTTCTCTATCAGAGGCAGCAGTGTGGGGTGCAGGGATGACATGCTACATGTGGGAAACTGGCTTTTAAGCTGGCTCTCCTTGCGTGCCAGCTCTGTAGAGCCACCTATCACCCCACTACTTCTGTGAGAGGCAGCAGCGGGGGGCGGAGGGGTCAAGGGAAGACTGCCGAAGAGTAGCTTCTGTCCATGGCAGGCTCAGGCTTTTTGTGGATAGCGGCTACTCTGTGGGATGCCAGTGCAGATCCTATCCACAGGAAGCTCAGACTCACATGGACAGGGTCTCCTGCCATCCCACACTGCTGTCTCTGTATCAGCAGGCAGGAGCTTTGAATAGTTATTCCACAGCTTCCAGCCAGAATTCTGACATTTAGTATGCACTAATAATTGTGGGCTACAATGTGATCCTCTTACTGCAGAGAGCTGGTTTTTAAACTGGCTTTCCTCATAGACTGATTCTGCTTGCCATCCCATGCTGCTGCCTCTGATATAGATGCAGCAGAGTAGAGTTTGGCAGGGGACTCCCTGGGAATGGGGCTGGGAGTGTATTGGCTGCCAGCTCCACCCCCGGGGACTATCGAATAGTAATGTAATTGATAATATTTTGTGCAGTTACATGACTATTCAATTAATCACTATCTAACATCCCTAGTTTTGAGTTCACTTTTACTTCTTGGGACCCCTTTACCTCTCCTGACTGCTACCCCTTCTGAAAGTAGAAAGCACTGCAATGTAACACAGAGAGGTATAAACTCTGAGTACCATCATATACCAGTTTTTATTACTATCAGTTAAGCTGTTAGGATTGTATTGAAATTCAGCTTTGAATAGTTATTCCACGGCTTCCAGCCAGAATTCTCACATTTAGTTTGCACTAATAAATGTGGTCTACAGTGTGATTCTCTTATACACACATACAAAGTACCATAGAGCCAGATTTGTTAAGGGATTTAAACAACTAAAGAGGCAGATAGTTGCCAAATGGGTTTTTCAAAGTGTCTTGTTTATGGGAGATGTAGTCCAACCAGGGAGCCTGGCCCATAGAAGACAATAGCAGCATAGGGTTCCTGAACTACAGGCTCTAGGAGGCATTGTGCCAGCTCTTTTTCAGTGATAGGGGTCTTGTAATTGATGGGTAGTGCACTGAGCCTCTTTGCCAGCCAGAACCCAGAGTGGGTTTTGTCTTAATCTGCCAGTGCATGGAGGGATCCTGTGGCTGGAAGTGGTCTAGGACCTTCTGGGAAATTTTCCTGTTGGCCACTCTGACCCTGGAGTGACTCACAGTACCTCCCAGTCCTGCCCAGGTTTGCTCAGTACTTGGCCCATATATGGCTGATAACCAGCCTCCTTGTCTGTGTGCATTTGAGTGCCCTGGTGATGGGAGATCTAGTCTCACCTCACAAGTGAAACCAGAATGGGGTCTCCGAAATCCAAACATTTCTAAAATTCAGTCAAGTGTCATTCCCCTTTTGGCCCTGTTTCCCCTGAATCTTGTTTGGTTTGAAAGACAGGTAGAGGTTTCTTAGAACTGGATGCAGGTACATTCAAAGCCCAGCCCACATGCTGGAAGTGGATTTCTCAGCAAGTTGCCTAGTTCATGGTGATGATCACGCACCAAGGATTCTAAAATTCCTAGTTCCACCAATGTTCTTCTGGGTGACCTTCGGTATATTCCTTTCCCACCTGTTGCTCTCTCTCTCGTTATACGTCTGTGCAGCACTTGGCCCTGATCATAGTTGCGGCTTCTAGGTGTGACCATAATGAAACTAACAGCAATCTTGCCTGCTTTCAATTTTTCTGTGACCCTTCTTCACTTTTCTCTGTATAAGTGCAAATTATTATTACTATTATCAACAGTTTACCCAAAGAAAAGCTCTATGTCACTCAAGAGCTTGTCTTTTTCCCCCAGCAGAAGCTGGTCCACTAAACGATAGTGCCTCATCCACTCAGGCTATCTGATTCACTAAAGGTATGTCTACACTGCATGGCTGTTTTGGGATATCGGAGGTATACCAAAATAGCTATCCCATGTCTACACAAGCAGTCTATTATTTCAAAATATTTTTCTAGATAATGGGCACACTATTTTGCCAACCCAGTAAACTTCATTGCACAAGGGATAAGGGATGGCTTCAATAGTGTGTTGTTTAGAAATCTGGTGCTGTGTAGATGTGCCAAATTTCAAAATAAGCTATTTCAAAATAGATTCGAGATAAGATACGCAATTTACAAATTGCGTATCTTATTTCGAGTTTAAGTTGCTGTGTAGACGCACCCAAAATGATGATGTACACCTGAGTTCATACCCTATGCCCCATCAGAAAATAAAATATTAACTCCTGGTGCGATAGCTTCCCTTCTCCTCCTCCATCCTCTGTTTCTGAGTGTCAGTCATTTGAGTGTCCCTGGGGGAGAACAATTCCAACAAACACAATTAGTTCAGATCTCTTCACTCCTCCATTTGTGACACACTCTCCTTCAGTTTTTCTCCCTACACAACACTTTCTCTCTCTGATGTTTATCTGTTTAGGTCTGCTTCTATAGCCACACACAGAAACACACACATTCTTACCTCTGTCCTCTGCTGACCCGAAACCATTCTCCTCCATCTGCCCCTAAGCTGATTCCTGCAGCGGGACGGAGATGGCGGTGTGGCTGACACCCTAAGTAACAGATGCTGGTTTGTAACTTTAACCCCATTCATCCCTCCTCCCCCCGACTTCTTTGTGTTTCTCTCTCCTCAGGCATCTGTAGCTTACATGCCATCCAATTTGTTACCTACAACAGGAAGGTCAGAGTCCTGCTGGCTGCTTTGCTTCTCCTCTCAGCTTGGGGCACTTGGCCTGTACATTTCATTTCATGAGATGTGAGTGGGGGGAGGGGAAGGCTGGCAGAGAGCAACAAGGGGTATGTTTTGGGGATAACCCTTTTTTCCCTGACAGTCTTGCAGCTCCAGCCCTTTTAATTGCTGAGCACTCAGACCCTTCAGTTTCCATTGCCTCCAGCAAGGCATAGTCACTGCAGAGGCAAGCCACTGCAGCTCCGCCGTGATGGACTGACTGAGGCCAGGGGCCCTGGAACCACTTGTGTTGTGGGGGTGCTGAGAGCCATTGAACCTATCTCTAAACCTTGTACAGGTTGGACCTGCCTGGCCCAGCACTCTCAGGACCTGACTGGTCCTGAATGAGGGAGTTTGCCAGACCAGGGGAGGTCAGTCCTGCCCCCCTGCTGATGGCCTCCAGGCTCTCAGCTGCCAGGCTCCCCTCCCAGCACTCACCCTGGCTCCGCTCTGAGCCCCAGCCATGCTCCCTGGCCCTGCTGCCAGCCCCAGCTGCTGGCCAAGCTTCCTGGACCTGGCCACGCTCCCAGCCTGACTGCTGGTCTTGGCCCAGTCACTGACCATGCTCCCTGGCCCTGGAGGTGTTCCCAGCCCTACCACGGGCCCCAGCCCCAGCCACTGGCCATGATCCTCAGTCTCAGCCTTGGCAGTGCTCCCAGTTCTGCCACTGGCCCTAGTCCCAGCCACTGATTGTGCTGCCTGGCTCTGCTGCTGGCCTCAGCCCCAGCTGCTGGCCACACTCTCTGGTCCTGGCCCTGGTTGCTGGCCCCAACCCCAGCTGTTGGTCACGCTTCTCACTCTTGCCCATGCTCATAAGAACGGCCATACTGGGTCAGACCAAGGGTCCATCCAGCCCAGTATCCTGCTCACAGCCCTTCTGCCAGCCACTGGCCCCTGACCCCAGCCTCTGGCCAGGCTCCATAATCCTGGCCACCGGCTGCTGGATTTCTACCTAGCCCCCTCATCCTCTCAGCTCTGGCAACATCTGTGGTCCTTCCAGACCACAGATATTGCGGGACCAGAGTGTCCTGAACCAGAGAGGTCCTACCTGTATATGATGAAAGCTACTTTGATCCAGAGGGTGCAACAGCGCTCCCAGAACTCTTGCTTCCAGCCCCTATGCATGTGCAACAAAGGCCCAGGTGGAAAGGCAGAGATGATTTTACATTCCTTTTGATTCCTTTGATTTGGGGCTGCTGAGTGGGAAGGAATGTCCCCTTGTCACAATTACTGTTAGCCAGTGGGAGCTGGCTCAGGTCTGCATTGCAGGATTGGGACCCAACCACTGACAGCCAGCTTTAGCCCATTGATTAAAATTAATAAACATTATCATCATTAGACTCAGAATCCAAAATTCATATAGACGTTAATCTCCAACATTTCAGTTATCCATATATTTCGTATGTACTCCAAGAATTTGAACTATTGCAGTTGACCAGGATTTTTTACATTTCCCTGCCTTCTTGCAGTAGAAAATTCCATTCAGGTATTCAACCAGAGCATAGGTGAGGAAAATATAATTAATTTTCTGATGCTGGGCAAGATGATTTTGTGCCTGGGCTAGTAAAGCTTCCAGATGATTTTGGCACAGCTGTATTAAATGCTGGAAGGTTTCTGGTTATGAGATTTGGAGAAACAATCCAATCTCTTAGCTGTCAAGTAATCATTACTACTTCATTTAGGTGAGTGCTAGGCAAATTACCCCACAGATTACTGGGGTTAATACTGGGGTAAATGACTAGATAGGAGGTCAGATTAAATGAGCTAATTGTTAGAGCCCAGCATGGATACAAAATTTTGTATCCACATCTGCAATTACATCTGTAAAAATGAGCTGCCGATGCCAATATCCATATCCATAGATGTGGATATAAAGTGGATATCCATGGATTTGCAGGGCTCTGCTAATAGTCCCTTTTGGCTATTACAATCTAGGAATATACTTTATGATGATTAAATCTGTTTACACATTGGTTATTTCTGAAGCTAAATTCATGCATAGAGTCAAAAACCCAAATTACTGTGCGGATTAAATAGAATTGTAAGTTTTCATTGTAAATTAATGAGATGCCCAGTGCATGGGCAACATGAGGCCTATCCATGATTAGGGAATTGACACTAAGAGGCTATTCAGTGGGCAAGATGCTAACACTTATTAATACTCTACAATTTAACATCAATTTTCACCTGAGGGATCTCAAAGCATTAACTGTAAGGTAGTATTTAAGGCTACATCTAGACTGCACTGTAAAATCAAAAAAGATACGCAGTTTGCAGTACGCAAATTGCGTATCATTTTTCGATTTAATTTTGAAAGAGGCTATTTCAAAATTTGGTGTGTCTACATAGCGCCAAATTTTGAAATAAAGTGCTTTTTTGAGCCATCCCTTATTCCGCTTAGAGCAAGGTTTACAGGGATGGCAAAAGAGCATGTCCGCTATTTCAAATTTTTTTCGGAAATAGTGGATGCATTCCTTGGATGTGGTGTTGCTATTTCAGGATACTTCCGGTATCCTGACACAGCAATACAGTCTAGACAAATCCTAACAGAGGAATAGCCATGTGAATCTGTATCTACAAAAAACAGTCCCCTGGCACCTAAAAAAACTAACAATTTTATTTAGGCATAAGTTTTCATGGGCAAAACGCCACTTTGTCAGATGCATCCTCATTTTTGTAAGGTAGTGAAATGTTAATTTCTGCATGTTACAGGGAGTTAAGTGATTTGCCCAGAACTGCAGCAAGTCACTAGCAGAGCTATGACCCTGGGAAGCCTGATCCCCAATCTCCTGAGTGGCACAAAATCATAACCGAGAACAATTGACAGGCCTACATGATCACACAGATACAGCAACAGCAAGCAGAGTGACTCTGAACATCAGACCACACCCCCGCCCCTTTGAAAACATTGCTTTATAAAACAGCAAAGCAATGATGCAGATGGAGCCAGGGGATAGAGAGAATCAGAAAGGTTACACCAGAGAGTCTATTGGAACAGGAAATAGTGGAGCCTCTGAAGAAATGTTTTTGATGTGTTAATTATTCAGATCTTTTTAAGAACCTTTGTTCGGAGTGCTAGCTTAATACCAGAAGTCTAAGGCTCTTTTTAACAGCACTCTGTCCTGATGGGATCCTCAAGCAGAAAATGGAAGATGCAAAAAACATCTGTGAAACTTGCCATGGATTGGGCAGAGTGAGACAAGGGGACAAGGGGCGGGATGAATCACAAATATCCTATCAGAGTTAAGGGTGCTAGACGTAAAGCAGCACTGCCTCAGGACCCAACCATAACCTCTATTTCTGCTCCTCTTCCCACAAGGGATCTACTCTTGTCCTGGCATAAAAAACCTGTTAAAATCTTTTTGATGTAGTCACAAGCGGAGTGTGAAAAACCTGCCACGATGTTGGCTCTTCCCATCATCTCAGAGCCCACCTCTGCAGCCAGCTAATATCATGTGCATCTGGGTGTGATGGTAACATGGATCTGATTTGGGCATGAAATTTTCATGAGTCCTTGCATTGTGTACAGACCTACTATCTGACTGTAATCTAATATGCTCCATTTATTGCTGCCTCACTGGCCACAGCTGCATACCAGAGGAAACCCAAAGTGGGGACAAGAGTGCACTCTTATATATAGCGCTCACTATGTTTCCTTTCTGCTCCATCCACCAACCACAGATAGAACATAAGTTCTAATGGAGTGATATGCATAGGGGTGGAGGAAACTTCTGCGGTCATTTGATCTGATGGGAGTCTACTTTATTTCTGTTCTAATTCCAGTGAAAAGAACTGTTCAGATGATGGGGATGAGCTCTGTGGGACTATTTGGCAGGAGGACTATTTCAGCAGGGCTGGTCACAGGAAAGCACAAAGGAGATTTTTCATTGAGTCACCTGGACACAAACAGGACAAGTAGTTTTCTCTGTCTTTCTTTACATCCCAGGATGATTAACATGGCCTGTGCAGCCTAGAGTCATCACTCCTGGTCTCTTGAAATCCTGGCCTGGACTCAGGGTCAAAGAGGGATTACTGCCTGCACTCTAAAGATATTTTCCAGTGTTGTCTACAGTCTTGTTGTAGCCAAATTGCTACCAGGATATTAGCCAGACAAGGTGGGGAAGGTAATACCTTTTACTGGAGCAATTTCCATTGATGACAGAATGATCATTGGAACTTACACTGAAGAACATATACACATATGAGAGAGAGCCCTATGCTAGAATAGCCTATCTGATACAGCACTTATGTGCTGATGATCCAATGCAGTGATTTTTTCACCTGTCAAAGGTGTAGATTATGTTCAGAAGATAATCCAGATTGATAAACCAAACTCCATTTTTCATGTGTCCTAGTCGTGGACTCCTAACTCAGCCAAAACTCCCAGTGAGTTCACTGGAAGTTTTGCCTGCATAAGAAGCCTAGCATCAGGCCCACTGATATTCATGGAGGTCTCATATGCTAATCTGTGCTGATCACTCTATATCTGTAGGGTGCAGAAGAGCCAGGAATCTGTGTGACTCATGAATTTATGCAGCAGTGACTTTCAATATACATGTCCATGGACTGGGGTGGGTCCGTCAGCTCTCAAATTGTTCCCCAGAAGTAGAGCACTTGCTTTACACAGGACCATGGACAGCAGTTCCTTGTTCTAAAATTGTGTGGAGTAGTCTAGGCCAAGGAGGTTTCCCCTCACATCCTGCCCATCTCAGTCCTGGCTTTTAGGCTTCTTCACTGCAAAGCAGTATTGAAAAGTTTCAATCTTGTGGGTCCCTCCTTCAGTTTTCTGGGAAGAAATAAAAGGTCTGTAAGATTCTGACAAAAGAAGTCCTGTGCAGTTGGGTTTTATGCACTGATAGGTAAATAAGATGAAAAGGAGAACTGTGTTCACATCAGGAGATCCCTGTTGTGGAAAGGAAGGTAGGAAGACCACTTTCTATGTTCATTTCCAGACAGAGTTCTGCAGCAAACTGTGGTTCATTTTGATCAAGGGCTAATATTTTTTTCTATATGTCCATTTCTGCAACTTTTGTTATACTACTCCCACCTACACCATTCAACCAGCTCATCAGCCAACGTTCACTGGCCTCCGGGAGCAGCTCACACTGAAGCAGATAGTAACAGGGCTCATGGGCAGAAGACTCCCATAACAGGACTTTTCTTTCTCTCTCAACACCTAAAGGTCAACAGGAAGTCAATGAAACAAGAGTGCAATGGCGAGCAACATTTGGCACCAAAGCGTCACAGGTTTTAGGACGGCTTCTGCACACAAATGGCTGAAAACCTTAACCATAAATTGAAGGATGGAAGAGAGACATGCGGGGGTGGGGAGAGAAAGAAAAGACACAGGGAAGGTTGATGGACAGTTGGACTTGTTGAGGGTGAAATCAATTAAAGTGCATCAAATCCAGAATTCATGCTTTTTCAAAGTGACAAATCTGTGCTGGAAATTGAGAAAGACGAAGGGAGAATAATGTCTTTGACCTCCCAGAGACCGGCTGTTCCTTCCGTCAGAGGAGCCAAGACTGGAGTGAGATGCATTCATGATAAATTATAACAGCCAGCCAGCCACCTTAAAAAAGAATGAGGTGAAAAGGTTATAGAAGGGACCCAAAATACATGGAATTCAACCAAACATCAAGATAAATCAATTCAGGCCCTGGTGTATGCGTGCTAGGCCCACATGGCTAATCTCAATTTGTTAGTCTTGTTATTTAAAATGTAATAGACACACACACATTTTGTTTACCAAGACATCAGAAAATGTTGTCACTGGGGAATGAGTCACTCCAGTCTTACAAGACTAATACACCTAATGACAAAGAGCCCTGCCATTCTATTGGTGGACATTGCTGGAGGGTCAGAATATCTCTGATGCACAGATATCCTTCTCTGTCTTGTGCTTGGTTCACTTTATAAATATGTACTTTAAATTAAGATTTTTGAAGATCTGACTCCTAGTTCCCATGAAAACAAATGGAAAATGGATGTCCAAATCTCTTCAGTAGCTGTGAAAATCTTGGCCTTGCTATCTGTTCTTTTTTTTACGCTTATGTAACATCTTCCATCTGAGCATATGGAAAGCACAATGCAAATATTTGTTCATCAGGATACTGTTCATGTCTCACTACAGATGGGTAAACTGAGGAACAAGTTTGTTAATTGACTTGCCAAAGGACACAGAGGGTATGTCTAGACTACATGCCTCTGCCGACAGAGGCATGTAAAATAGGCTACCCGACATAGTCAATGAAGTGGGGATTTAAATATCTCTGGCTTCATTAAAATAAAAATGGCTGCCGTGCTGTGCTGACAATCAGCTGATCCGGCACAGCGCGGCAGTCTAGACACGGATCGGTTGACAAGGGAAGCCTTTGTCGACTGTTCCCTTATGCCTTGTGAAACGAAGTTTACAGGAGTGGTCAACAAAGGCATTCCCTGTAGACCAATCTGCGTCTTGACTCGCACTCTGTGCCGATGATCAGCTGAGCCGGCACAGTGCGGCAGCCATTTTTATTTTAATGAAGCTGGAGATATTTAAATCCCCGCTTCATTGACTATGTTGGGTAGCCTATTTTACATGCTTCTGTTGGCAGAGGCATGTAGTCTAGACATACCCAGACTGAATTAGTGGCAGAAACCAGGGAGGGAACCCAGCCATCTTGACTGTAAGTCCTCAGCTGTAGGTGCTCATAAACTCCTTTTTCAACAACCAGTAGTCCTGTAGCACCTTAACAAAAATATATGTGTAATATCATGAGCTTTCATGGATACAACCCATTTCCTCACATGAGCAGAATGGAGAGAAAAGGGGGAACCCTCACAATTTATAACAGAAAAAGAAGGAAGAGGGACAAAAAAAGTACCTGTCAATTGTAGTGTCTGTTCCAATGGGGATAACTGAATGGGCTGGAAGTGTCCCATACTTAGTTTTTGATGTCAATTAGGTGTTGAATGTAAGGAAAGCAGGTTTTATAATGGCCCATCAAGTTCTTGTCTTTGCTCAAGCCACAAGAGGCAGTGTCAAATCTGCATATGAAGGTTAATTCCACACTCTCTCGCTGTAGTTGGCTTGTGAAAATGCATTTTGTTTTTTATGCTGAGACTTACCAGAATATATTAGTTGATCTTCTCTCAACCCCAGATAATCTTTCATATAAGTTTCATATAGCTTTCAAGAATAATGTGTGCTCAACCCGACAGGCAGGGATCAGAGAAGAGATACTAATATCAGGGTACTACAACTTTCAGGAATCTGCACTTTTCCTTTCACCATTTATTATTTGAATATGCTCTGTATAGTCTTTTGAGAAAACAAATGGAAAGATTTTCAAGACACAGATATGATCCCAATTCTTTCTGGGTACGTCTACACTTGCTCCCTAGCTCAAGATAGGGATGCAAATGTAGTGTACCAAAATTCTAATGAAGCGCGGGATTTAAATATCCCACGCTTAATTAGCGTAATCGCGTCCGGCCACCATTTTGAAATCGCATTATTGCGAAATAAAACACCCCACGTAGCAGCGTTATTTTGAGAGAAGGGTTTTTTCTAGAAATAACGCTGCTACATGGGGAGTTTTATTTTGCAATAATGCAATTTCAAAATGATGGCCAGATGCAATTATGCTAATTAAGCGCGGGATATTTAAATCCCATGCTTCATTAACAATTTTGGTACACTACATTTGCATCCCTATCTCGAGATAGGGAGCAAGTGTAGACATACCCTCTGAGATTTAATGTGCCAGAAACATCTACTTCAGGAGCTACCAGGAAGCATAAAAAATTAGCATGTGGGTAAAGAGGAATTGTACAGTATTTTTAGAGCAATGTCAGCCTTTGCCAGCAAGGAAACACTGTCTTCTTACCTTAGTTATGGGTAAAAAATAAATGCTCTGGGGATATTCAGGAAATCAGTTGTGTGGTCCAGTTTTGGTTTGTCAATATACCAGCCTCAACCCATGAGTTTTTCATGGTTCTCACCAAAACCATAAACTGGCTAATGTTCATCCAAACCCCTGCTGAGGCTCATCTCAAAACTGAATCCATTTGGGTCCATAACTGGCCCAGATTTGACTGAAATTTAGCCCATGTTCATCCAAAATGTGGCTTAGGTTTGGATTAAATTTACCCTAGATCCATCACAGCCTTGACATTTTTGTTGAATTTAGGAGTGGAATTTGTTATCTAGCCTGAAAATCCAAACACAGCTGGATTTAAGGATCCATCACTGAAATGTCTCACAATTTTACTCTAATTTCAATGTTTGGATGTTTTCTACAATTTGTGTGTTTATCGAGAACCTATCTGAACTTCTTTGGAAGCCAAGTTTGAGATTTCACAAGGACAGGGTTTCTGCTGCATTTGGATCATATTAGGAATTAGTGGGAAAAAAACCTTTTTAATTGTATTTTTTAATTTGCATAACAAACTAGGAATTGCTGCCACACTTGTTTTAAAATTAAACATTTTTGAACTTCAGAAAAGCTTCAGTTGAGGTTTCGGGTCCTGTTCAAAGGTCAGTCTAAGAATCATGTCTATTCTCTTTAGATCCAAGCCAAATCATCTACCCCTAAGACACATTTGCATGGTGTGCACAGGCCTCACCTGCATGAGTGCTTCGAATCATCCCCACTTATAAAGGTCCAGAAAACACACATTTGATTTTTGCTATTATGCATTACTAATTAACTGCAAAATTGAAATGCATGCATTTGGAACTGGCATCTTTTCACCCTTGCTAAACTCTTGACACAGCAACCCCACAAAGAAAAGGAAACAGAACAAAATTCACAAAAGAACTCAACACTGAGTTCTATCATGAAAAAAGCATATTTTACAGCCACAAGCGCTCTGTGGTATTGTCCAGAGAAGATCTGCTCCTGGCTTCATACCCAGAATTTGGAACAACTATAGTGACAGCCTTCCAAATAATCCATACCACATTTTACATGAAACCTAATGCAAGTCAGGACAGGACACTTTCACATCATCTAATTCATTCTGCATATGCACTAGGCAAGACACACGCAAATACAGCTGTCAGTTCTTTACCTTAATGCAGAGTCTTAAAAAAGAACTGAGTATGGGCTTCAGGATTTGGGTCTACATTTATTTATTTCACTTATTGACTTGTATTTTGTGGTGTTTGTTTCTTTCATTAATCGCTTCATGGTTGGTTAGTGATGGACATGACCTTGAGGCCAGGGCAGAAAGAGGCTTGGACAAAGGTTTAGTTATGCAATGATCAGCTGTGCTTGCATCACATGCTGCTCTCATCTGGCAGACACCAGGGCACCCTGTGTGGAAGCTCACACTGTTAGCAGCACCCTAACTGGTATTTTTTCCATCAAAACCAAAACATTCACAGAATCATAGAATCATAGAATACTAGGACTGGGAAGGGACCTTGAGAGGTCATCGAGTCCAGTCCCCTGCCCTCATGGCAGGACCAAATACTGTCTAGACCATCCCGGATAGACATTTATCTAACCTACTCTTAAATATCTCCACAGATGGAGATTCCACAACCTCCCTGGGCAATTTATTCCAGTGTTTGACTAATTTATTCCAGTGTTTGTATCACTTTCATTGAATATTGTGCCGGGAGGGATTATCCAGTCCAGGATAGAATTTCTAGTCAAAACCAGAGAGAGAGTCCCCTATAGGATATTTAAGAGTCTGGCATTCACCTGGGAGACCACATTTAAGTCCCTGCTTTGCCTAATTCAGGCAAGGACTTGCACCTAGTTTTGCCACATCCCAGACAAGAGGCCTGACTACCAGTCTAGTATCAATCTCACACTTTCTGGGGCTCAATGAATATGGATTTATATATTTAAAGCGGAGCATTTCTTACAGAGAAGAATGATTCTATAGGACCGGGTTCAAATCCCTGCTCTGCATTAGCAAAGTCCCATATGTTCTGGCCTGTGCTAGCAAACTACTGGCACCGCTGTGAGTAATCTCCTAGGACTGAATTTTGAACTAGCATTAATGTAGCTGTGCTTTGCAGATGCGGATACAGATGGGGCAAAGCTTTCGGGGCATCACAGCTATGAGGAAGCTCAGACTGCCAGAGTCCTAGCTGGGATCCTGCCAGTTCGGCCTTTGGAAAGTACTGATTCTCCGACACCTTCAACTCCGATGTTGCTGTATTCTTCATGGCATCCTTTTCTGGACAATCCCTTCCCTGAAACAGCATGAGTCTCTCATGGAGACACGAGCTCACATCAACAAATTGTTCCCGACACTGCCCTGCAGCACTTTCGCTATGATAGGCTATGCAGAGTGATGGGACACACTAGTTAGATCTCTCTGTGTGTTTATCAATCCCTTCGCAACCATTTTCCTGCATGAAAACGTCAAAACTCTTTCCTCAAGCTCTGCAGGAGCAGTTAGGAGCCCTCTTCTCAGAGGTGCCTGACATGCCAGTTGGATTTTCCTTCCTCTCTTTGTAGAAGTTAATGTTGTCAGTAAGCAAAGAGGACTGGCCTATGCAACACAGAAACAGCAGCAGCCATGCTACACTAAGCGTTCTTGAAATGTATGGGCCTTGAAGAAAGGCAGTTGTGAGATTTCCTACACCTGGGAAGAGGAGAGGTGCAAAAGCCCTCTTGACCCTGGACAGCATAGGAAAGGATGGAATAAGTCTGACTATGTAATAGAGGGGCTTTGTCTACACTGCCGGCTTTTGCTGGCATAGAGTATGCAAATGAAGCACCAATTAGCATTTTGTCGTGCTTCATTTTCATAATCGATTCAAGCCATTTTTGTGCAAGGGGTTTTTGTGCAAAAACAAGCAGTGTGGATGTTTCCTTTTTTGTGCAAAACCCCCTTTTTGCACAAGATCCTTATGACTCCGGGGCTAGATCTACACTGCTGGCTTTTTCCAGCAGAGAGTATGCTAATGAAGCACTCCTTAGCATTTGTTGTGCTGTCATTAGCATATTCTCTGCCTGAGGCTTTTTGCGCAAGAGGTTTTTGCGCAAAAACAAGCAGTGTAGACGGATCCATTTTGCGCAAAAACTCCCTTTTGTGCAAGATCATTTTGCCTCAAAAAAGGAGGTGTACAGATTGAACCAGGAATCTCCCCCAAAATAGCCCTTCCTGGTGTATTTTATCATATTTGCTTTGTGCTGGTGTAGAGACAAACATGAAGTACCACATAAATATTCAATCGTGATTACATTGGGTTCATACATATATAATCAAAGGAACATTTTAAAATCCAGAAGAGTGTCTATGTCATTATGATTGAATAACTTCTGCTCTAGTATCTGATGTCTCATGTTGTAAGGACAAATGAAAAAGGACTAAATGGCAAAACTACACAGCTTCAGTGAGAACAGTCTGATAAGTAACCTTAACCACAAACCTCCATAGCAGACACATTGTGGGTTAGGGCAGAGATTTTTCATAGTTTAAATGTGTCCATTTGAACAAAAGGTTTGCAGCCTTACAGGCTGCCTGTTTGTTTTTCTTTCTGAATTGCATCAAGTAGTTTTCATTCACTGCATGAAATCCTCCATCTTCACATTTGCAAAATGTCAGCCCTCCCCTCATCTTTCGCTATTTCTTTTTCATGTCTGTGAGTTCCATAATAACTAGAGGTGGCAGACTTTTTATTTATTTCAGCCTGGAGATGAAATTTTTAAACTGAAAAAAAAAATCAAAATCACTCTCATAACACAACATTCCTGCCCATATTTTCTTGCCACTGGCTCTAAGGACAACCTTGTTCTTTTGATTGTTAGAA
This sequence comes from Pelochelys cantorii, assembly GCA_032595735.1. Lineage (NCBI taxonomy): Eukaryota > Metazoa > Chordata > Testudines > Trionychidae > Pelochelys > Pelochelys cantorii. The sequence continues at coordinate 9,848,673 of CM064342.1, read as the reverse complement.
AAAAAGAACATCAAGGACTGAGTATGTGGAAACTGTTCTCCTCTTCTGATCTCAGACATGAGTTCCCATTAGGCTGGTGCCACATATGGGGCTAGGGCAGGAGTGGGGAACCTTTTTTGGGTCAGAAGCTACTGACCCACAGAAAAATCAGTTGGGAGCCACATAAAAGTGAGAAGCAAAAACAAAAACAAAACAAAACACTTCACTGTTGTGGTCCCCACCTAAGAAGCAGAAAAACACTCTCCACATTCTTCTCACATACCAGAGGCTGGGGGTCCTGGGCTAATAGATTTTGTGGGCCTCCATAGGCTCTGGGATAGGGCCAAATATGAGGGTTTTAGTGTGGGTGAAGGGGGCTTTCAGGAAGCAGTCTGGAGGTGGGGAGGTCTGAGTGGGAGGCCGTGCAGGAGTGAAGTGGGGTGTACAGTGTGGGCAGGAGGGGCTTGCAAGAGAAGACTGGGGATGGGGTTGAGGGGTCTGGAAGGGTAGAAGGGTGCAGGAGCAGGCTAGGGGTGCAGGTGTGCGGGTGTGTGGGCAAGAGGTGGGGTGCAGGAGCGGGATGGGTGTGCGGGGTCTGGGCGATGGTGGTGCAGATCCCCAAAGTTGGGGGGGGGGGCTGAGCCTTGGGGGCCAGATCCAGGCAAGCCAGGGACCGGATCCAGTTCCCAGGACTTAGGTTCCCCACTGTTGGGCTAGAGCATCACTTTGTGATCTATCTCATTGCAAGAGACTGACCCTGGAGCAGTCTGGCAGGGTGATTGTTGGCTCAGGGAGTCAACTCTCAGTCTCCCCAGTTCAGGGAGGGAAATAAACCATGGCAGGTCTTCTTAGAGTACAATCTCTGCAATGAGTTGGCATAACTGCGACAGTGGGCAGCCATGGGTGGGTTGAGGTAGTGGCTTTGCACTACGTGCTCTGCCCTGGGTGCAGAAAGCCATAATGTGACACACAGATGTGAGGGAGGAAAATGGCTTCGTTATGCCCCTTCCACTCTCTTGTGCCCATACACAGACCAGATCATGCTCCCCAAGTTACAGTGGGGGAGATCTAGGTTGGACATTAAGAAAAACTATTTCACTAGGAGAGTGGTGAAGCACTGGGATGGGTTCCCTAGGGAGGGGGTGGAATCTCCATCCCTAGAAGGTTTTAAGTCCCAGCTTGACAAAGCCCTGGCTGGGATGATGTAGTTGGGGTTGGTCCTGCTTTGGGCAGGGGGCTGGACTTGATGACTCCTGAGGTCTCTTCCAGCCCTGGGATTCTATGATTCTGTACTCTTGGCCCGTGATTAAGGCTGCAATTCTGTCACAGAGGTACGATGACCAGATGACCCAATTTCATAGGGACAGTCATGATATTCAGGGTTTTTTCTTACATAGGCACTTATTACTCCCCCATCCCATCTCAATTTTTCACCCCTATCTCTGGTCACACTGTCAGGGCTACTCAACTTTGGAAACCCTAGGGACCACAATGATACTCACAGCACATGCTGAGGGTTGCAACTTAAGTGTATATGCAAATATATGCAAATGTATATGCAAATATATGCAAATAGCTTCTTTCACACTGACGGGCATGAATACAAAGACTAAGGAAAGACTACACAACACACAGGCTCCATTTAAGTCAATTCTGCTGATTCTAATAAAATGCAATATTTACCCGATTTCCACCCATATCACAGCACTTTTAAAGAGCAATGACAGTCCAGGAATTTAACTACTAAAATGCACATCAGCAGAAGACCATTATATTGACAGGCCTTTGCAGACCATGTTCAAAGGATCCCACTGCAGACTACATGTTAAGCCCTGTGTAAACCCAAACCACACCGAGGGCCACAAGCAAATGGGCTGTGGGCTGCACGAGGCCCACAGGCCGCATGTTGAGTAGCCCTGTTCTGTGGGGAAGCTGCATATTCCATGACTTTCCACAACCTCTGTGACGTCCATAGCAGCTGATGCAGCTGCACTGGCCACTGCTGGAATTACCTGGGGCCAGCTGCTCTGCCAGTCTCCACAGTGAGCTTGGGAGGCCCCAGGCAGCTGACGCTGGGGACTGTCTGAGCAGCAGCTCGTTCTGCTAACTGCCCAAGAAGTAGTTCTTGGGGGGCAGCCCAAGGGGAGCACCCAAGTGATGGTCCTTGGGAAAGTCCTGCAGAGCATCTGAGCAGTGGAGCCAGGGGCTGCCCTGGGACCAGACAAATTGTCTGCTGCTTGAGCAGTCCCAGGGAACGCTTGAACAGCAGTCTTAGTCACTGCCCTGGGGCCAGCCAAATCAGCCACTGCTCAGGTGGCCCCAGGCAGTGGCTCTGGGAACTGCAGGAACAGTGGCTAGTGTGAGTGGCTGCAGGGAGTGCCCGAGTTGTGCTCCTGGGGGTGCCATGGGGATTGCCGGAGCAGCAGTGTTCCTGGGGGTGCGGTGGGGACTGTCCAAGCAGCAGCAGTTGTGGGCACTCAAAGTCCATGTGAACCAGGAGACTCCAGGAACAGCAGTTAGGGGCAGTCGACCCCAGCACTGGAGTTGCCCACTGGAGTAGAAGTAGAAATTTAGTCAGTGGTATTTTTGGCAGTAGTCAGGGACAGGTCACTGGCCGTGAATTTTATCTATTGCCCGTGACTTGTCCAAGACTTTTACCAAAAATACCCATGGCTAAATCTTGGCCTTACCCATGATGACTCAGATTATAGTCCTGCTCCCCCTGAATCCCTGTCAGGAGAAGGTGGCCGTTGATTGCAGTGGGAGTATGGCCTTGACTTATGAGCAAAAGCATCCCTGTAAGGAGGCAGCTTCCAAGATGCTGATTTTATTGAGGGATTTTATTTTCCATTGGGAAGCACTTTGTCATGCGAACCATTGCAATTCACCAAGTTGAATGGGAGCTGCCGTCTCTGGTGCTCAGATGAGATCCCAGCATTATTTGGGGAAACTGAGGAGGAAGGACCTTGCTTGGAACTGCACTTTGCAATTTAGCTTGTGCAAGTCACAGTTCTCCAACCCCCAGAAGCCTTGAATTGCACAGATCTTGTAAAACTCCAGCAGCTCTAAGCAGACTCCTCTTCCTCCCCAGTCCAGCTTCCTATCCCACCCCTGTGGGATATTAAATCTTTCACTTGACCTTTACCTCTAGTTCGAAAGGATATGAATTTTGTAGTTCCTTAGCTGAGCTGCCACTGAGACCCATGAAATATGACAGGAAAAGGATGGAAAGGACCTGCATTCACTCCACACACAGTCACACAAGGGCAGGGATGGACAACCTATTAAATAGATAAAGCAGCAGCTGCCAAGGACACCATGGCGTGAGAGAGGTGGGGGCAAGGGAGACATGAGGAGATGCATCCTAGCACACAGGGAAATCAGAAAGGGAATTTTCCACTTCAGGAAGCAGGGTACAGCCATAGTCTAAGAGCTCTGTGTGGGATGCCTCATAGGAAACTGGTGCAAGCTGGGAATATATTCTTCTCCTAAATTTCTTACTCATTGTAATGCTGGTGAAAGGTACCAGGCTTTGGGGAATGAAGATTTATTTATGGACATGGCAGGCTGAAGAGTAGGGCTGGACAATCTTCCCAATTCCGCCATGCCAATGGGCCTCAGACATAATCAAGGATGGAGGTGATGCCTGTTTGCAAACAAATATACACTCAATAGCCCTTATATGGTGATCTATGCCAACAAGTGCCAGCAAGGCCCCTCTGTCATGTATGTTGGCCAAACTGAACAGTCTCTGTGACAAAGGATTAATGGACACAAGTCAGATATCAGAAATGGTAACACACATAAACCTGTAGGGGAACATTTTAACCTGCCTGAGCACTCATTGATACATTTTTTCCCATTCATTCTTTTTCTGTTATCATTCTGATAGTCCCCCTTTTTTCTCCACTCAAACTCATCTGAAGAAGTGGGTTTTCACCACAAAAGCTCATGATACTATACATTTTTGTTAGTCTCTCAGGTGACACTAGACTACTTACTGTTTTTAAAGCTACAGACTGACATGACTACCACTCTGAGCCCTTTTTCAACAGCCCTTAGCTGATTATATTTCTGCTTCCCTCTTGAAAACTATGCTGAAGACATTGAACAATATTTTGTGGTGATTCTAGAACTGCAGTAACAGGTCGCTACTGGGTTGAGAGAAGAGGAGCTAGAAAAGGGGAGAGTGTGACTAAATTGTTTGTAATCAGAGCATCAGAAAGGATACAGAAGAGCTGAAAAACTGATCTGAGTTCAGGAAAACATGCCTTACTACGACTAGTTGGGCAGCTGCCTCACTCTGGCAAGGGAGGGGTTAAAGCAGGCCAGAGGGAACCTGCACAAACCCTTCCAGTCAGAGAGAGGCTTATAGGAAGCGAATCAAAGGGCAGCTTGGAGGGGCACTCCTGCTATAAGGGGCTCTTCAGCAGAGCAGAGGGCAGTTCGGTCCTGACCAGGGACGCTGCAGGACTGGTTCCCAGGGAGAAGCATCGTGAGCGGAGAAGTGCTGGCCAAGCTCAGGAAGCTGCAGAGAAGGTTCAGCCTGAGACCTGCCAGGCTGTAGATCTTGAAACAAGGGCCAAGAAGTTGCAAGGGTCACAGAGGAAGTGGCTCAGAGAACAGGAGGCAGCAGGGGGAAAGTGAAGGAGGGCAGGCCAAAGCTACTGACAGAGGGACCCTGGGCTGGGACCCAAAGTAGTGAGTGGGCTCCTGCTCACTTGCACCATACCTTGCCAGAAAGAGCATGGCCTTTACAAACTGCAGCTCACCCCTGAGACAAGGGGCTAGACTTTGGGGCTTCAGGTGGCCACAGTGGCAGGTTTACAAACTGAGAACTGCTGAGAACTGAGTGGTGGGCCCTGTCAGAGGGCAGCATTCTGAAGAGAATCCTGCAGTCCAGAGTGCAACAGGGGTCCACAGAGTGATGGTGGAGACAATGGAGCTGAGTGACGATGGGCAAGAGGCAGCGCACTCCTATAGACAGGGTTAATTCCTGGTGTGACCAGCAGGAGGCACTGTGGTGATGAACAACAAGAAGTCCTGTGGCACCTTATAGACTAACCAATTTATTGGAGCATAAGCTTTTGTGGGCAAAGACCCACTTCGTCAGAGGCATCACTTCATGGTGATGAGTTGACCGTTTTACAGGATTGCAAACTTAAGGAAGCTTACCAAAGAGAAGGATAAGAGAAGACGATCAAGGTGCATGACATATACACATGGAGAAGATCTCTGAGTCTAGAAGGCTCTCTAGTCCTGCAACAAAAGCATAACAAGATATAAAGACTTGGTGGCTTCAAGTTTCAGTCTCAAAGTGAAATTAAGGTGTATCTTCCTAAAATCGAAGAACAACACACTGAGGGAGTGGCCATCAATTAAAGACTTCACTCAAGATTAGATAGTTTTCTAAACTATATGATACCATTCAACCACTGTTATGGATCTTGGTGTAACAATCTCTGGATGAAAATGTTGAGGTCTGTGCTATTTAGGCAGTCCGATTATGTGACTGCAGTGGGTCTCTCAGCCTGAATGTCTAGGAAATCTATGAACTTGTGGACCTGCCCTCGTTCACACCATCCAAAGGTGCTACTCAGCACAGAGAGCACACTGCATGCTCTTGTGTTGTGTGGTGGTGGTTGTTGGTTGTTTTTCCCGAGAAGGTACAATGTATAGCCAATGCAGGCTTGTGTCTAACAGACACAGCTGACCTAACTTGGGACCTTAAAGGCAGCTTGGGAGGACTGAGGTTTACAGGATCTTTTGAAAAAGGGTTTTATTTTCGAAAGATTCCTGTCTAAACTGCCGGGTTTTTTCAAAAAATCCCCGTTTTGAAAAAAAATGGATGCTGCCATCATGCAAATGAAGCATGGGATATTTAAATCCTGGCTTCATCTGCAATATCGACGTGCCTAATTTACATCCCTTTACCGAAAAAGGGATGTAGTCTAGACACAGCCTAGGTGTGTGGGTTACAGATGAAAAGCCACCCCTTATTTAGAAATACGTTTGGGATGCAGGGCAGTCAGGATCCTTTCCCATCACCCACTGAAGGAATGAGATGAGTTCACTAATAACCTGTAGAATTCTGCCCTCTTTGGGTATGTCTACACAACAATATTTTTTTGGAATAACTAGCATTATTTCAAAATAACTTATTACGCATCTACATGGCAGGCAGCTATTTTGAATTAATGTCAAAATACTGTCAAGCTGGAGGACTTCTTACTCTGATTCCTGTAACCCTCATTGTACGAGGATTAAGGGAAGTCGGAGGAAGAGTGCTCTATTTCGAAATAAGTGCTGTGTAGACACTCCCAATTTCAAAATAAGCTACGCAATGGATGTAGCTCAATTTGCGTAGCTTATTTCGAGTTAAGCCCTGCAGCGTAGATGTACCCTTTCTGAGCTTCTCTTCTGTCTCTTCTTTGATCATAACAATGGGCTATTTCATGATGCCCAAGACCCCCCGATTCCCACTGAAATCACATGGCAGGGCTGGCCCTAGGGTGATGACATATGCTTGCTCTGGCTGTGGGAGGGAATTCCTCTCCATTCTTGCTATGCTCACTCTTCACCTGCTGTTTGCTTTGGCTTTTATTATTTCTTAGTCCACAGCTTTCTTGACTCCCAAGGTCTTAAAGACCTGAGTGAAGCATTAAATTCCCTTGAGCACTAGCAATGGCCTTTTACATTATTCTCTTCCGCCAATTTGTGTCCGTCACAGGGTGCTCGACTCTCACTGGAGCACCTTCTTCAAGCCACATCTGGGGATCAGTTCTGCCAGGCCGATGCCCCGTCCTGCAGTGGCACTGTCATTTTCTCTGTGTCCCGCTCGCTCAGAACTCACACTTCATGGCTTGGCCCTCTGGCCAGGCCAACACTGTCCTCCCCTTCTAGGGTATCAAAGAGTCTCAGGACCCACTGGCCCAGGCAGTCTCTTCTCATTCACTGCCCCTTCATGGTGCCACTTCCCCAGTGGCTGGTACATGAATCCAGGCCTGCCCTCTCCACTTGGCTTCAGCCCAGTGACCCTACAACAAGCAGTCAATGTCTTCACAGTCCTGAACCTCACATCTGTATCCCTGGGTTACTTCCCTCCTCACCTTGCTCACCCTACAGCCTTTCTCCACAGCCCCAAGCTGCCCTTGGCTTTATACAGGCCTCTTCTGCTACTGTCCAGCTGAGCCTCCTCTATAATTAGTCCTTGCTCCCTGGCTCCTCCAATGCACCCTGCATGATTCACTAATCTGTCTGGCCACCTTAACCCCTTCAGGCTTTGTGTGGGGTGGATACCCTGTCAGTCCCACCTTTCTTTGCTCCTTCCTTGCTTTCACTCCTTGCTGCCACCAGCAGCCTGCATGTAACTCTTCCTCAGTCAGCCTTTGTTCCCACCCTCCATTCCAAAGGGACAATAGCACACCCTCCCCTAACCCAATTGTCTCCCACGTGTGTGTTTATCCACCCAGAGGGTGATAAATCTATCAAGCCTGTCAGTGTCTTATAGTTTTGGCTGGAAAGAGGTGCCCCCCTCCTGGGTAACATCACTTCCCAATCAAGATAGATGGCTTTCCCCTGACAGTGCAATTGATGTCCAGCTGAGACAGCTGTTAAATCGTACTTAGGCACTTAGGGGTGTATCATAGAGTGGAAGGGGTTTAACCCTGTTCAAACATTATGGCGCTTTCTTGCTCTTATGTCAGATTTTCTAGGTAAAAGTCCATGCAGAGAAACCAGAAGTGTAATGCTCCTGTGCCCAAGGGTAATTGTGGGCCTGGCTTCTATGGGGGAATGGTACCTATAAAATGCAGCTGTCTGGCTTTAAATTTATTAGTTGACATGAAGCCAAGAAGAGTTAGGGAAATGTTCCTGTCATTGACTGCTACACAAGTGCTCTTTTTGAGGCTGAGCAGTAGGGTCCCTGCCGAAGACCAGCTTGCAGAGAGTAGCTCTGTGCTGCACTGCTGGACACAAATGGATCTACAGGACTACACCCAATCTCAAGAAGGTAAGTTTGTACCATAGTTGGTCATCATAGGAGTGTAGCTATGGCCCATGGGAGTGTCTCTACTTGAGCTGGAGGTGTAATATCCATACTAGTGCCAATCGAGCTAGCATGGTAAAAACACTAGCATACTTACGGCTCTATAAGTGGCTGCAGGTGCAGCAGCACTAGTTACGTGCCCAGAAGGGTCTCAGATCAGATTGTACTTGGGATGGATTGCCTGACCCATCCCCCAAGCAATGATGCTACTATTTTTGGCATACTAGCTTGATCAGAACTAGCTGTCCTTCAGTTACTTTCACTAAAGAAAAAAATAGAGAACTCAGAGGTAGACCAAAGAATCTTAATTAGGTCATTAGAAATTTCCCAACCTTTAGTGCAGGATTTTCACAGGAGCTTAAGGTAATCAAGTGCTCATATCCTGCTGAAATCATTTTAATATATGGTAAATACAGCATTGTTAAATACCCTGAAGTCTCTTTGGTCCATTGTTCTTAGAGTTTATTGGCAAACTATGTATTCACTTTCCATGCTATCTAATGAAGATGTTTCTGTCCCTGAATATTAAAGCTGCAGTATATTTAATGGGGAAAATAGCTATTATCATCATCAGTGATTCATATGAGTTTCTTGGCAATGAGAATGGCGCAGTTATTTGGGCATTCAAACAAACCCATTATTATTTCCAGTGCATTTTTGAGAAAATCATTGCTATTTTAACTCTAATCAGCACTCAAACTCAGAAACACCTCATTTAAAAGCATAAAAGCTTTCATTCAAAGACCATCTTGCCTTTCTCCCCTTTTTAATAGCTGGACAATTAAATAAATCTCATGACACTTCACCACCAGTTTCCCACCAGTCAGAAAATGGATTCTGGGTCTTTGCATTAGTGAGATTATGATATTAAAGCAAAAGCTGGAGGGAACATAAGCAAGTGGAAAGGGATCTATTAAGATTGTATACTTGCCCTGTGTTAAAATACTGTACCAATTTACGGGTAGATTTTTTTACCCTTAATCTCATCTGTGTATGGCCTCCATCATAATAGTCCATCATGATCCTCAGAACACCTCTGCAAGGAAAGAAATTATTATCCCTATTATACAAATTAGAAACCATGACACAGAGTAGAGTAAGTGACTTTTCCAAGGCCATAGATTCATAGATTATAAAGCCAGAAGTGACCATTGTGATAATCTAGTCTAACCTCCTGTATAACAGGCCATAGGATTTTCCTGAATTACTTCTGTTTGAAATAGGAAATAATTATTAGTAAAACAACCAACTTTGATTTGAAAATTGCTAGCCACCATTGGGAAGCTGTTCCAATGGCTAATTACCTTTGCTTTTGAATTTGGCTTCTGGAGACTTAGGTTCAATCTTGACTCAGGTCAAAGGAAGTGAAAAGTTTGGCAGTCTTATTCTAAAACTTATCTTAGTGCTTATATCATAAGACCATAGCACTGATACTAGTGTGCCAGAGTAAACACATTAAGGAACAATCCTGCATTAGCATGGTCACCACGGCTATGTCTATACTACAATCCTTTTCCTCAAGAGGAAATGCAAATGGAGTGCTCATTTGCATATGCCGCACTCTCATTTGCATTTCCTCCTCGGATCCCTTTTGTGCAAGAGGTTTTTGTGCAAAAAAGCACTGTGTAAATGGCTCCTTAAAGTGCTAACAAACCATTTGTTGTTTTTTTTCTGTAACAGACTAAGTCGGCTACCCCCTGAAGCTCCTAAACATTTAAGTTTGGGATGCATACATACACATCCACAGCCTACTTTCTCCATTTTTGCCTCTGTCTTCACAGATAAGATCAGCTGCCAAACTGCTGAATTAAGCAGCACAGTACAGGAAGGAGGTGGGCAGCCCTCAGTGGAGAAAGAACCAGGTTAAGAACTATTTAGAAAAGCTGGGTATACACAAATCCCTGGGGCTGGATTGAATGCATCCAAGGGTGCTGAGAGAGTTGGCTGATGTGATTCCAGAGCCATTGGCCATCATCTTTGAAAACTCATGGCAATGGGGGGAGATCCCCAATGATTGGAAAAAGGCAAATATAGTGCCATATTTTTAAAAGGGAAGGACAATCCAGGGAACTACAGACTGGTCATCCTCACCTCAATCCCTGGAAAAATCATGGAGAGGATTATTGAATGAATCCACTTGGAAGCACTTTGAAGAGGGGAAAGTGATCAGGAACAGTCAACATGGATTTATCAAGGGCAAGTCATGCCTGACCAACCTGATTGCCCTCTGTGATGAGGTAATTGGCTTTGTGGACATGGGAAAGGTGGTGTATGTGATATACCTTGACTTTAGAGAAGCTTTTGATATGGTCTCCCACAATATTCTTACCAGTAAGTTAAAGACTCATAGATTGGATAAATTGAATATAAGGTGGATAGAAAGCTGGCTAGATCACTGGGCTTACTGGGTAGTGATCAACAACTCTATGTTGGCAGTCAGTATCAAGTGGAGTGCCCCAAGGGTTGGTTCTGGGGCTGGTTTTGTTCGCCATCTTTTTTAATGACCTGGATGCGGGGATGGATTGCACTCTCAGCAAGTTTGCAGATGACATTAAGCTAGGGGGAGAATTAGATACACTGGAGGGTAGGGAGAGAGTCCAGAGTGACCTAGACAGATTGGAAGATTGGGCCAAGAGAAATCTGATCAGATTCAGCAAGGACAAGTGTAGAGTCCTGCACTTGGGACAGAAGAATCCCAAGCACTGCTACAGGCTGGGGACCGACTAGCTAAGCATCAGTTTGGCAAAAAAAGGACCTAGGGATTACAAGGATGAAAAGCTGGATATGAGTCAACAGGGTGCCCTTGTAGCCAAGAAGGCTAATGGCATATCAGGGTGCATTAGGAGGAGCACTGACAGCAGTTCTAGGGAAGTGATTATTCCCCTTTATTTGGCACTGGTGAAGCTGCATCTGGAGTATTCTCTCCAATTCTGGGGGGCCCCATTATAGAAAGGATGTAAACACATTGGAGAAAGTCCAGCAGAGAGCAACAGAAACAATTAAGGGACTGGAGCACATGACTTAAGAGTAGAGGCTGAGGGATTTGGGCTTATTTATTCTACAGAAGAGAAGAGTGAGGAGGGATTTGATGGCAGCCTTCAACTAGCTGAAGGGGGGTTCCAAAGAGGATGGAGAGAGGCTCAGTAGTGACAGATGTCAGAACCAGGAGCAATGGTCTCAAGTTCCAGGGGGGAGGTCTAGGTTGGATATTAGGAAAAAGTATTTTCCTAGGAGGTTGACAAAGCACTGGAATTACCTAGGGAGGTGGTGGAATCTCTATCCCTAGAGATTTTTAAGTCCTGGTTTGACAAAGCTCTGGCTGGGTTGATTTAGTGGGGTTGGTCCTGCTTTGGGCAGGGGGCTGGACTTGATGACCTCCAGAGTTCTCTTCCAACCCTAAGATTCTATGCCAGGAAATTTTTCAGAAATCATTCATGAGCATCTAAATCCCTAAAACTTTAGGGTTCCAAAGAGATTCCTTCCATATCCCCACACCTTTAATTTTTCTAGAGGACCTAGACAGACTCAAGAGAAATGGGCCTTCATTTTTATCTTTCTTCAACCACACGCTCCCATGTCTAGCTGAATTGCAATGGCTGGCAATGATATTTGTGGGGTGGGGCTATAATGAGTTAAAGCTTGCTTCTTTTTCACCTCCTTCCTCTTTGTAGTTTTAATTGGCTGATCCGATGACCTGACCGCCTCTCTGATACACATCAAATGCCTGCCTGTGAAATATAGAGCATGTCAGACCCTCGAACAAGGGTCAACCTGATTGTCAGTAAGATCATCAGTCAGGCCTGCCAGAGTGATGGGATCCATTACAGACTAAAGGCATCAGATGCAAATGAAACAGCCCCAGCTGATAAAAGCCCCGTGTGGGGTGCAAAGGACGGTGGCTCCTGGGATGGGTCATTGGCATTGAGGCCAAGTGACGGCAAACTTCAAACTGGGAAGAAGCCTCAGTGAGCAAACGAGGAAAAAGTAACTGTCACTCCAGATCAAACAAGCTAAGTAAAGGTGAGAGAGATACGCAGTGCACGGAGTCAACAAGTGAGACTGGGGGAGGGGTCCTTAATGGGGTAAACAACTAAGCCTGTTGCACTAGCATGGAGCCATCTGTTACAAAACCGAAGGAGGAAACTACTGTTAGAACACAAGGGCTTCTCAGCAGCAGCAGGAAAGAGAGATATAATGACCTCTGTCCTCTTATGCAATGGAGGAAAGTCTGAAGCCTCCAGTGACAAAACACTGGGGTAAGCCCAGCAGGAAGCCCTTACCCTACTCATTCTGAAACACCATAGGATTTGGATTCTTCCAGTTCCATCATCCTCTAGCATGTGGGAGGGACTAGGTCTGTTCCAGTATGCCGAAATAGAGAATTCAGCAGGGAATGTGTAAGTTGCACACACAATGCCTTAGTCTGCACAAGTACTCCATCATACCTATGCTCCCCACATACAAACTCTCACACACTTAAATGCACACCAGACATACATACTAAGTTGAAGTACATGATCTTAGGTTCTAAGTAGATTGCTATTGTGTTTGCACTTGTTGCTGGTTAGAAGTTTCTGGTATTTTGCTGTATAGGGCTGCTCCTCTGCAAAAACAAACAAAAACCCAACACAACATGCACACAGAAACAAGAATGCACACATAGTCACACAAGCACATGTGTTGACCCCTGGCATACAACTAATAAAGGCACCATCACACAAGTACATAGGCATAAGCCTCTGTATACACCTGTAGGCATACATATTCACACATCTCACCCACATTCCCCCACTCAGCAATGAGAATTCACCTTTTTCCTGATGCCCCACAAACCCTTCAATGAGGCAGTCTCTTGTTCTGACCTTCAAGCCAATTGCAGCAATAGCTGTGTGCTAACTTCACACTCTCTGCTCCTCTAGCCTGCTCTCACCTGCACCTCCTCCCAGTGCTGCTCACATCCACTGAGACAGAGGCTGGTGAGGCACAAATATTTGAACAATCTCTGGCGGTAACACACAGTGCACTGGCCTCCAGGGGCATGCAGCCAGTCCGAAAGTTTATCCTGGAATTACAAATAACATGGAGAGCAAAGAAGAGGAGAAACAACCAGATAAGATAAAAGGGAGTCAGCATGCCAAATGGAATAAAATCAACACCAGAGACAAGAAATCCCAGAAGACCATGCAGCCCAGGGGTATCCAAGTCCATCAAAAGAGCTCTTTTAAAAAAAGGTGGGAGACATGTCAGCTCACGAGACTGGTAATTCTACCTAGAGCTCTTCACCACTTGATCGCACCAGTGTCATATCCATAGTGACCAAAAATTAACGTAATCAAGTGACTGATCAAAAATGAGTTGGTGGCCTCAGCTAGGTTTCCTGCTAAAGGAAAGTTTCCTGTATCATGAAACCACAATCACATCTACGACTTGTATCAGACAGTTCAGGAGTGAATGGGCAGACAGCCTGATTTTCTCACTCAGGCAATGTCTACATTACAGGGAACTCATCTGCTTTTTTGGATCAGTTTCGGATCCTTATGAGGAATAAGGACTCTCCCGAAAGAGGAGGTTTTTCCCACATTTAGCCTTGTGTAGACAGACCAAATGTCGGAAAAGCCTCTTCCAAAAAAAATTGGAAAAAGGTACGCAAATTGTGGTTAGCAATTTGTGTACCTTTTTCCAGAAAATAACTGCAGTGTAGACATAGTCTCACTTCACTTTGTGGGCCTTCCAGAGTGAGGCAGAGGCTCGTGGGCATGGTTGAACAAGCTGTTCATGAACAATGGAAGGTTTTCAAAGGCTGGTGCTGGGAATTCACACTGTGTTTTGGTTTTGGAGATTGCTTCCTCCAGGGCAGAGGCAGCCCAACTGTAAGGGTTTCCTCTGCCATTTGAGTCATATCCCTCAAGCACATTCCACACTTGACAAGGTTTTCATCCATTCATCTGACTGATTTATGAAGCACCCTTCCGATGTAGCAGGGTGCCCTGCTGAATGCAACACACACAGTGATGTATCCAAAAGGACAAAAAGAAAGGAAGCCTGACCTTGAAAGTGCTAAGAGAACCACAGGTGTGAACACCGTATGGAAAGGTGTCCCACCAGCTTGGGACCAGATGGGAGAAAGTCTTGTCCCTGGACATTGCCCAGAACACTGCTGATATAACAAGTGATAAATCATATACCAAATGTAAAGCATAAGAGGGAACATACCACATTACACAGGGATGAGAGGATCGCAGGGTGGAGAACTTTAAATTAAAAGATAATATTGAGAGTTCATATGTTATCCTTATGTCAGTCTATTTTCATCTGTTTTGGGAAGGGATAGCCTGAGCAACTTCCTAAGCAAAGGAGTAAGAGGAGTTGGCATGCATTTAAAAATCCAGTGTGCAGTTCAGTTTGGAATAGACTGTAACTGAATAAAAAGGTGCCATTGACTGGAAAAAATGGTGAAGAATTGTGGGCACCTCCAAACCTGTGCAAATGGGAAAAGAGTCACGAAGTGAAGTGAACAAAGAGAAAGGGTGATCTTACAATTCAGACACTGTTCCTAGAAGACATGGGCTTAGTCCTCAGCCCCGCCAAAAACTTTTTGGGCAAGTCACTTAGGCCCTGATCCAAAGTCCACTGATATTAGTGGAGTTTTTCCATTCACTGCAAAAGGTTTTGCATCAGGCTTTTCATCTCTCTGTGCCTCAATTCTCCACCTGCAAAATGAGCCTGTTAATACTTCCTCTCTCCCACCCTCTGTTATGTGTATTCACATGGTAAGTTCTTGTGGTAGGGTAGTCTCTTACAATGTTTTTGTACAATGCCTAGCACAGTGGGACCCTCCCTCTGATTGGGATTCCTGTCAGAAGCATAGGTTTTATGCTGCTAGCTAATTACAACTTTACATCTATATGGAATTTAAAATCCAGTTGATGGCCTGAAAGGTCATCCATGACCTTAACACCTCTTCCATTGCCCATCTTCTCATTTCTTACCTCTACGGGAGCATTGCCAGCATGGAGGAAGGGAAATGTGACTACAGGAGAATTACACTGTCCATAGCACTCAGGTGCACCATTCTGGGTGTAATCACCAAGTTACTGCCATGGCAAAGACCAGAAATCTGTCTGAGCCACTACAGAATTTGCATGTCTTCCTGTGGTGTGAGCCGACTTAACGGAACAAAAATGATGAGTTCTTACAAAATGAAATTGACACCCGGACAAGAGCACAAGCACATAGGACCACCAATGTTGGTCTTAAATTAGACCACCCAGCTCCTTACTTGGTCCTGCTCTGAGGAGCCAGAACCTCCGAGATCATTAGCCTTTGCCTTCACCCTGGGCCCATATCTCCACTGACTTCCTGCAAGTGACCTCTTACAGTAAATCATGCTGGCCAGACTCCCTCCCCGCTGGCAACATCCTGTTCTTCCCTTGAAATACACTCCCACTCATAGTTCCAAGTTCTGATATTCATCTCAAACAACTTCCTTTCTGGACTCAGCTCTCTTCTCTCCAGAACAGCTGCAGTTCAAGAAACACATACTGACGTCTGTTACTCCTTTCCCATGTTAAGCCTGTCCACTTTCTTTCCCTGTTTTGCTTACAGGAAGAGAAGCCCAGAGAAACACATGCAGTTACCCACCTGGGACGCAGGTGTGATTTCACAAAGGAAAACTACCCAAATTATGGCAACAAAAGACAGAAAGAGGGATGTAATTTTATCTAACAAACACACTCTAAAAAGAAGGCCACACTATACAGTTTTAACTGCCTTAAAAAGATGTTATGTGATGGAGAATCCACAGGGGATGTTGTGTTCCATATCCCAAACCTTCAGGGTGAGAGAAGGGATTCCATCAATATACCAAACTATTAAAACTTCCCACTCTGGATCCCAGACAAGGGAAGGGGAGGTTATTTATCACCATTTAACCTTCAAAAACTTCTATCACACACAAAAAGGGTTTTCTCTCTGCCACTAAGGCCAGGTCTACACTAAAAAGAAACATTGAATCAAGTTACTCTACTCCAGCTACATTAATTAGGTAGCTGGAGTTGAGTACCTTGATTCAAGTTTCCTTGTTGTTTTCCACAGTGGGAAGCCAGTGGGAACAAACGGTATCATTAGCTTTTCTCACATCAGCTTCCCTTCCTCCTTGCAGAAGCAGAAGTACTGTCCGCTGGCAGGGGCACCCTCTGAGTTCGATTTATCACCAATCTTCCGTTTAGTGAAGACATGGCCTAAGATAGAACCTGATCCAGACACCACAGAAGCCAATGGAGATTCTCATTCAAGAGGGACCAAATTGGCCCTGTCTGACTCTACTGACATCTCTCTATCTATTCCTGTGTGTATCTATTTAAATTCATATCCTATAGGCTTCACTGTGACAATAGGTTTGCCATGAACTTCAATGGTCTCAGACGAGGGATCTATTCCCCCCCTCCCCTGTTCATCTCTGAAATGCTACTAGATAAGTGAGCTCCACCTCAGGGTAATAGTGTTCCTAGAATGATACAAGTCACAGTCTCCCCAGTTAATGAAATCTCTGAGACTTGCATGACCAACTTTTCAATGTGCTTTGGATGTGTAGAACATCGCCCTTTTCCTGCCCACCTGCTTTAGTGTACCTCTTCATCCTGTTCTGCTTTCATCATCACCACCACACACCTCATTTCACACCCTCAACCAGCCCACCTGCAACCCACTCATCATCTAATCTACTCACCTCCATTTCTTCATTTCTGTTCCTGACCTAAGGGGAACCCAGTGTATCTTCCTATGTTCTCAGCTCTTTCTTTTCTAAACGCAAGGGTTATTGACTAATACACTGTGAGTTCATTAGAGGAGAAGCCAGTGATTAACCTTTTGAAGTGCATCAGGAAAAGTTTGTTCCCAAATCAGGGAGAAAGCAAGGGAGGAATCAGTAAATACCAGTGTTATTCACAAGAACAAAGTGGTGTGAGTGCCAGGGCAGGGTGATCTCCTAAAATGCCCTCAAGAGTTTATAAACTCATCTCAGTCTATCAAACCTGCCTTCACCCCCTACTGCCTGCCTCATCCTCCACTTTCTTATCATCCTGCACACTCAGTCATGTCACTGACATATGTATTTAGCAACAGTTATCATCAGCGGCACATAAATAAATGGCAGGTATCAAAGAAACAAGGTCGTCCACTCACCATGAATATTTCAGAGGGTAGCGACATGAACAGCCTGAGTGTCCTAGTGTCTCAGATTCCTAACAGAAGGGAGGAAAAATACAAACTACACTCACACATGAGGTTTGTAGTTTTGGCCATCACATGTGCGTAGTTCATTTCAAGGCAAT
Source organism: Pelochelys cantorii (assembly GCA_032595735.1). Taxonomy (NCBI): domain Eukaryota; kingdom Metazoa; phylum Chordata; order Testudines; family Trionychidae; genus Pelochelys; species Pelochelys cantorii. The sequence goes on along the minus strand of CM064342.1, from coordinate 9,831,315 downwards.
CTCACATATGTTGCAAGACAATCTGTCACTTTTTCAAACTATATAAATATATATTATACAGCTTCTCTGTATAATGTGCAAACGCTAAGCAGCTGGCAAGAGGGCAGTGGTGATTTAATGCAAGAAAACTGTGCTTTGCTGAAGGGGCTCGGGGACTAGATAACTAGGGCTGGAACAAGAAGCCTCTTTGACAAAGGCGCAGAGTGGCATCTTTTCACACAATGATATGTGGGTCACATTAACCTTTGCATTGCAGGATTCCCCTGAGCTGCTTCGGTTCACATGTCGCAGGAAAGAAATCAAAGCAGCAATCCTCCTCTTTACTTTTTTTCTTTTCTGAGCCATAAGGGGAAATGATGAGAGTGGGGAGGAAGCATAGGGTGTCAGCTCCTCAAACAAAGAAGCAAGCTGCTGGCGGAAATGCAGCCCTGACCCAGCCTCAGTCTAGATCTGAGTTTGTTGGTGAACTCAGAGGCTAAGTCCATACTTCAGTACCCAAGTTATTTTCATTAATTAGACATGTCAATCAAAGAGCTAATAAAAATTTTCAAGAAGTTTTCATGGAATATGCTGGTGTTACTTGGACAAATATATTTACTGCCCAGCAGACTTACTTAAGATTCACAACTACAAAGATTATTTGAAAAACATTTTGCATTTATATGATAGGCTTTTGCAATCCATATTTTTTTTGTTAGATAAAGTGAAAATTCACAAATACAAATCTCATAGAAACCACCATACTCCATTAAACAAAAACAAATGGCTCCTTTACCAACTCTTCCTTCAGGAGGGCTCCATTGTTCTTAGAAACATGCATAGCAAATGTATTAATCTGACAGCTCCATTATTTTTCTGAACAACTTAACTTTCCATGACATTTTTTCTCCCTGTGGTGCCCTGGGAAGTTTGTTCTTTTAATTGATTTATTCTCTCACCAGGCAGTGTATCATATTCCTCTCGGACACCTAGAATGGAATCCTCTGGTGTATAGCTAGTGCATAGCTTTTTGTACTTCACTACAAATTAGATATAAATTCTGTGGCAAGATCTCTCAGATTGTATGGAACTCGGGTGAAGCAGAATGGAAATTCTGTGTGGCTTCCTATACATTAAAAGGTTCACAATGAATTAAGTAGGGAAGTTAATAATATACTTGGAGATGTAGTGCCTAATTCTTTTTCTTTTTTTTTTCAGTGGAACTACAGATTACCCAAGGACTAGAGCTGTATTGATAGATTTGGTCATAGTGCTGATCTACACAGGAAACTTGGGGGGAAGACTCATGTAATCCATTTCAGGATCCTGATACTGACTTGCTACAGAGCAACAGCTAATCACTGGCAATACTTGAGAAATAATTACAAATAAACCAATACATCTGTGGACAATCGGCTCCCAGGGAATTCACAAAAATAGCAAAAGTGAAATGTATTGAATAAAGCATTCATGATGAATTCTTTGCACATGTCTATTTACAACTTTTGTTTGGTCGTCATTATCCACGAGAGAATTCTCATAGTGACCGAGCTGCCATCTTTCAGGTAGGCAGCGTATGTATGCTGATGGGAGAACCCTTCCCATTGGCATAGATAGCACCTTCACTGAAGCACTACACTGTACTGCAGTGTTTTCAATGTAGACAAGCCCTGAGGCCCAGATTCAGCTAAATATGCACTTAAGTTCATGGCTAAAATAGGGATTTAGGGACTGATTGATTTGTCACGTGCATGGATGTAAATTAGGAGTAACTCAGTTGAAGACTTTGGGACACATCATCTGATGTAAATTGGGTTCAGTGCAGTTATGTAATTTTACATCACCTGAGGTTCTGGCCTACTGAAATCAAATATATATAAAATTGGTGTAGATGAGGGTAAGTCTTGTCTTGTGCAAGTGAATAACTGACCCTCAGGGGCCTATATCGTTTTCTTTTGCACAAAAGCAAAAAGCTGCCTGATTTGGAGGACTAAGTTGATAGAACTCTGTGCAAGAATGTTGCTTATTGGACCAGAACACCCTCCACCCATGCCAACGCTCTGTAAAGGCTTGTCTGTCTGTTTGCCATGTGCAAGCCTGTCACTGAGATGAGCAGTTGCCATAGGCTTTTCCACGCAAAGTGACCTGAAACCCACAGACTCACATGGGCCCAACTAGATATCTTAGTGAGTCTATGCTGATGTAAGGAGTGAACTCACTCAGTAGAGATAATGATATAGAGGTAGAGGGGAGGGGTCAGGCTTGGGTTTCTGCTTCCTAGTCAGTTTGGAAAATGCATTTTTCAGTTCATGTTCGGCTCTGTATTTTTCAGCTGGAAGTGATCCCTTGGGTTTGGGAGGCATTAGCAAAAGCCGACAATGCTGTCTGAACAAGCCCACTGCAAGCCTGCAAAAGCAGGCCTGCGACATGTGCAAGCATACTTCACAAATGCTGCATGCATATAGAAATATGTTACATTCACATGTCACTCACATGCTATTCACACATCTTATGCTTGCCTGCATGTGCACGGACATGGAGATGCATAAACATCACATGCAGACAAGTCACTGACATGCATGTCATATGCATGGAAAAAAATGTACAAACATATAGAACCTTCCCACACACATGTTCATGCATGTGCACACACATGCAAAATTGACAAAACCTAGTGTGACCTTCTGCATTGCATCTCTTCTCATTGATCCTCAACCCTGTCCTGGTGACTGAGCCTGAAAGCATCACATCTTCTGTTTGCTTTTTAACCTTTCCTCCTGTCCTCCTGATCCTTTGCCCTCCCATTTTGTAGGAATCCATCCACGGTCCCTTCGACTCACAAATGAAAGCCATTTTCTAGGACAGCATTATGAGTCTTCCATAATCCAAAAGCTCCTCCATGACAGGGGAGATCTTCCCAATCTGATGAAATTAATTAGCTTTACATAGTAATAAATTACACCTGTACAAAAAGCTTTAGGTACCCCAGCAAAAGACTTACAGTCATAAGACAGCAGCAAGGCATAATGATATCTACAAATAAAGGATTGAAATCAAAGCTGAAAAATAGCTACTTCAGCCATCCCTGAAACATGGCAGGGTTTGGGGGGGAAGACAAGGTGATGGATTTTCCAGCACACATAGAAGATGATTAACTTTGGCCTGAGATTCTAGAGTCCCGAACCCTTCACTGTGAATGCTCTGTTGGTGGTCCCCCTCTCTTTTACAACAAGGGGTCCCCCCAGCTTAAGTGCCTCTCCTGCAGCTGGAGTAGAATGTTATGGGGAGAGGTGGACTCTCAGGTAGGCAGATCCCTAACCACTGAAGGCTTTACATCATGTTACAACCTATAACTTGATTCCAGCATAGTCAAAGAGCCTTGGAATGTGTGAGCTGACTTTGTTTCTGGTGAAGACAAACTTGACCCGTGGTGAGATAATTCCACCCCAAGATGATATAACCCAGATGTGGCTTTGAGTTGACATTGACTGTCTGGTACACTATGGAGAGGAGCAAAACCTCCTTGATGATGCAACATCCAGGAGGTCCCCTGCATCACCCAGCACTCAAGACCTTCCCACCCCTGCTGTCTCCCTTAGGTAAAATGAGATGCTGGCTCTAGGGCATCATTTATCAAAGGGTGACTGATAAAAGGCAGTGAAATTCCAGGCCTCGAAACATGGCTATTGTCTCATCCTAGCCTGGAATAGATATAAATATGCCAAGAAGACACGCAACTCCTGATTGTTGTCTGCCTCAAAGGGGGTTTTATGGGACATCCAGATATCACAGGACAGGTTCCCCATTAGCTGATGTTCAATGTTGCTCTACAGGGGTGGAGCACAATGGATTCTGAGGACCATCTTCGTGCACTTCTGATCCTGGCCTTGGCTGTATGCTGGGCCAGCCCCCCAGCAATATGTAAAGCAGTTTAAGTACCACCAGCTACCCAAGGCTTCCAGGGACTGACAGACAGGAATAGCAAGATGCAAGGATGCTGTGAACATGTGCCCATTCCCCTGGCCATAGCCCCTCCAACAGCAGCTGGAGTGGTGGTTGGTGGAGAAATGCTACTGTCCCATCACCTCTGTGAGATGACACCCTCAGATGCTCTTCCTGTGCCCAGAAACTAGCCTCAGGACCCCTTTTCTCTGATGACTCAGCACAAAGTAGCCACCCACAGTGCAACATCTACTCCTGCTGCTCTTGCTTTGTGATAGGTGGGTGGCGACCATGTTAACAAGGAGGAATTTTAAAAGGTGCCCTTTGTTCATTAAAGTATTTGCTCCTCCAGTACCTGCTCAGAAGGGTTTGACTTCGGATCACATCTCCCAGGCTTATTTTCGGAAAGCCTCGAGGTCTGATCCCATGGCCACAAATGCAAGAATGATGTGACTCACCTCTAAATAGCCTAGGGATAGAATATGTCACAAGGCTAGAATAGAGCAGTGTAAGAGGCGTCGATCCCCATGTTTAATGGAATATTATAGTCCCTAGCTGAGGGTAGGAACACATACGCCCTATGTCAGAGAGGAAGGTAAGCCTTGGGTTTAACTATCAAGGGCTCTGGGTTCAACATGCTGCTGCAGACTGAGTGTGTGACTTTGGACAAGTTGTTTTAATCGCTCTGTGCCTCAGTTTCCCACCCATTGTCTGTTTACATTGGAAGCCCTTTGGGGTACTCACTGCCTCTCACTCCCTGTTTGTTCAACATCTAGCACAGCAAGGCCCCTATCTCACTTAGGATTTCCCAGTTATTACTATAAGAGAAACAATAACAACATACAACTTTGTATGCTTTAAAGGGTTAGATGGTTCTAGACGTGTGGATACTTCAAAAGAAGGAACGAAAAATCCTTTAAAGCACACAAAGTTGTCCCAGGGAAAGGTCCCATATTGACAAAGCAACTGTTAACCTTGGAAATTCACAGCAAGGCAGGAATCTGATTCTTGCAGTGAACAGGGTACATTCTCCCACCCCATGGATCACAATCGCTGCCCACTATGGAAAGGAGTGCCGAGGGCAATGTTCCCTCTAATATTTTCCAGCCATGTGTGGAATAGATTTTGTTATGTGCACTGAAGCATGTACACATGTGCACCACTAGTAAAGACATTCTGCCAGCCATGGGCAGCTGTGGGTGATCTGCTAATTAGCTGGGCAGCACCTTTCCTGGGAAGTTCAGCTTACAGGGAACACTGCCTAAGGGCAATGCTTAGCCTACTCTATCTTTCTCATTGCTCTATCCTGTTAGCCCTGGGCTCACCTATGGAAAAAGCTGGTTCACTGCTGAACTTATCCCAGTCTCAATTGGATAAGAGGCACAGGGCAAAACAATGGAAAAGCTAAACATTTCAATGGGGAAACTGAGGCACAGAGAAGTTCCGGGACATATTTTAAAAGCCCATCTCCCTTTGGACAGTGCAATTTTGCTTGCAGATCCTGCACCCTTAGTTTTGCTTAATTACAGGGCAAAGCTTGCAATTGGGAGCTCTGCACTTGGCTTTCACCCACCATTTAATATTTAACCATCTCCATACTAAGCTTTGTAAAAAGGCAATGACACAATTTGGACTGATAAAAGGGGCTTTCAAATTGTAAGCACCGGAGTCTTGCCCAAGGTCACAGCAAATCAGTGGCAGATCTGGGCATGAAACCCAGAAGCCCTGCCGCCAAGTCCTGCAAGCTAACCACTAGACTACAATACTCCCTGTCAGAGAAACATCAACATGAGTTTTTTATTCAGCCGAGGAAAGAAGTATGACAGCATTTGTTTGTCTTGATCAGCCCCAGAGCTTTGCTTTTCACACCCCGATGAGCTACCTGCATTGCTCTGCTGCAATCGAGACAGTTCATTCTAACGTGTGTTTACTATGTTAATTCAGGAATAAACCTCACAAGCAGTGAATTCATGACGCAGACCCTTCAAGAGAAGCCCTTCCCATTAGCCAGGTGGATTGCCTGATTTACTCTCCCTGTTTTGTGGTATGGTTTACTTTTCAGTCATGCTTAGCCAGTGCAACGGACAGTAGGATCATACATTGTGCTTGGTGCTGTACAAACATAAAAGCTTGCATTTTAAACTGACAGGACAAACACTGGGTGAGAGAAAATAAAGCAACACCCCTTTCTATAGCTATAGCAACAAACCGCAGCAAGCTAAGTGATTTGCCTGATGTCACACAAGAACTCTGCAGCCCCGATGGAATCTGAAACACAGATCTTAGCAGCCCTCAACCACAAGATCGCTATTCCACTCTAAGTAGGGCTTGAGATGCCACGCTGTTCTTCTAGCCTTGCAAACACTGTGCAGCAAATGTACAGCAACATTAATGTAGCCAGAGAGGTCTCTACACCCCTAGCCTCTACCCTTTGGCAAAGGCACCTCCCATGCTAACATAAACACACAAATCTGATAGTTTCCAACTCCTTTTTCACCAATTTGGTGCTAACCGCCAAGTCCTTGCCTCCCTTTCAAGCCAGAATCCAATTTACAAAGGCTTTAATTTTAAACTCTCTCATCAGGGACTTAATAAAGCCAAATGACAGGTAATGGTTCCAGAAGTCAGGAACTATTAGCTCTCTCCCAATACTAATAAAGGCTGATCAGATGCCCGCACACTCTTTTTCCAGCACACAAAACCACAGCTCCCCAAGGACTTCGTGACAAGGGGGGGAAATGGGAAATAACCCCTCGAACAGGCAAGGGGAAGGAAAAGACCCCAAATGGAACATTTAAAACTAAGAATGGGTAATGTGGGATCGTGCTGGCTGTTCTGCTCCTGGAGTTGATCCCGGGCCCATGTGCTTGCTCCATTTCCTCAACAGGGCACTGGGGGCTCTCGCAGGCGCTATAGGCACTGTGGCTGCACATAGGCATGTAGCAAACCGGCTCTGATTTCTGCCCAACGGCATCAGTGTCATACCGGTCGGGACGTCAGCTCGGGAGACCATCAAGGCAGCAGTCAGGGTGTGCTGTCACAAAGAGAAATAGATATCATTTCAAACACACAGCTCTGGAGAGAGGGAGAGAAGCAGGGAGGAGGAGAATCCCACAATGCACTTTTTTGAGTTTAACTCTGGTTTGGCTGTGTTGGAGGAGGCACCATGGTCTGAGCAACACACCTCAAGCTGGGAAACGTGGGAGGGAAATCACGGGGGCTTATTCTCAATGACACTAAGGCTGTTTTAACACTAAGGCTCGGACAATGTAAAGAGTCTGGTGATGCCCCTCCCCCATCATCTCAATGTCCCCTGAACTGAGGACTTTATTAGGTGGCAGGACTATAGGCAACTTTATTCTAGGCCATGGCATAGGAAGCAAAACAAGGTATACTCCTCTTCACATGTTTTATGCTTTCCAGGGACTGGGGGAGCAATGGTAAGCAGAGTATAAGTTAGAGCAGTCCTTATGTTGTTTATTGGCCAAGTATGAATTTTGCACCAGAGGCTGGACAAACACCCACTCCACCAGAATAAGGTGCAACAAGGTGGCTTAAAACCACTTTTCTCTCCACTTCACCCCAAGCAGAGAAATTGAGCAACTGAGAATCAGGCCCAGGTTTTTAAAATTGATTTGCTGGCTCATATAATAGTATGTTGCACTATAGCACCATCCATCCAAGGGTAGTCAAGCATTGGAGCGAAACCCACTCCTTGAGGAGAGATGGCATAAGCCCCATGTGCCACCGAAGCCCTATTTGGAAGGCATCAGTGCCTCCCTGCACTTGGGCTGGCCTTTAGCATTAGGGTGGATTTCCCCCATTAACGAATGAAACCTTCAGAGTCTTCCTGTCAGGTAAGTCACTTGCATTGTCCTCATTTTCCAGAGGGAAACTGAGGCAAAGAAAGGCTGAGGAATCTGTGGCAGAGGCAAGGCTAGAATGTACCACGTGTCCAGCCTCCACTACAAGGCCATTGCTAAGCAGCAGGGTCTGTAGTCTTTGATTTCTCTTTTACTTTGCTGCGATTCAGCATTGTGCCAGCTCTGCTGCTGTCCCTCCCTCCCAGAGTACTCTCCTACCAAGCTGCCTCATCACCCTTCCCTGGCTGCGTGGGCACTGGCTGTGGGGACAATGCAAAAAACCACTTTTACCCGTGAAGGCAGCAGTCAAAATGGGACGCGCTCAACTTCAGCCCCCTTCCCACTGAGAGCAGCAGTTAGTGAACAGCCCACTGGAAAGGCAAAAGCAAACCGCGAGGGGCATTGCTATAGCTCTTGGGGAGGTAACAGATCACCATCACCCAGCCATCTGCTACAGTGGTATCACCCAAGGGGGGGAGGTGAGTATCAAATAAAGTGGTGTGCCAGAGCAGACCGCCCTGCAGATACTGCCTGGAAAGAGCTGGCCCAGTGCTTAAAATCATGTCCAGAAACAAATCTCGGAGGCATTACTCAGGTCTGGACTAGGCTTAGGGTAAAGCTCAGGTGTTAAGGCTAAACCAGGACTAAGGTTTGAGTCTGAGATATGTTGAAATCGTGTATACTGTTCTCACTGGATCTTTGCCCCAGATGGCAGGAATCCTATGATGCCAGCTACTGTTCAAGATGTCTGCTGACTTTATTTTGTTGGGTTTTAGTGGATGATCTGACAGCAAGAGATTTCTGCCATTCTGAATGTGGAAATCTTCTCATAGCCCAAGATTTCTGCTACCCTTAATTGTGGAAATCCCACAAAGTCATCTGGTGCCACAAGATTTGTGCCATCTAAGGTAAGGTCACCATATTCTCAAACAAAAACCAGAGTACTTTTAGGCCAACATTTTTAAGGTCATAAAAGAATGGTACAAAACCACACCTTGTTTTAACCACAGAGTGCTACTGCTTCTACGGCCAGCATTTGATAGTCCACCATCCAACAAGAATTTCTCTGACTAGATGATATTTTTCCCAGTAAATCAGCTGTTCTGAATGAGTTCATGCTGAACTACTGCACACTTAGCATGAATATGGACTCTGAACAAAAATACAGATTCTATTAGTGTCAGCACTTATTCGATTGTTCTCTTGACTCCAAACACTGTTCATTCCACTGAATGCTTGTCCTACTGCACTGTTTGTCCCTGGAAAACACCAGGTGAGTTCTATTTGCTAGAGCAACAGGCAGTTTGCCATTACAAGATAATAAATATTTTGACAGATTAAATGAGAAATCAGAGCATTTCAGGTGTCCTGAAAGGTGTTCCTGGAATTCCGGGACATCAGATGAAAAACTGGAACCATGACAGCAAAATCAGGATGTATAGTCACTTTAATCTTGGATTGCATCTAACCCATTTCTGGACTCTTTTGGACTGTGGAAGCCAGACCGAAAGCCACAGGAGTTATGATTGAATTTGCCTGTCCCTCAGGCAAAGCACATTGCACCTTTCACGAAAAGCCTGAGCCCAAGGCCAACAGATTAGAAGTTTCAGATAAATTGTCCATTTTAACATCATTGCTCTCCTTAGGCAGGATTGGACACAATTGTGCCAAAACGCCAGGCGCAAGGGCATTCACATAATATCTCCAGCATTGTTAGAATACTAGGCAGCAGAAATCTTGTAGGAAATCCTTTTCTTGTAAGATATCCCACAACATGCTCTGGTCTAGCAATATGCTCTCAGAAATGTCCCCTGTGACTCAAATCCGTCTGCCAACTAAGCTGTATGAGAACCTAGCATGGCTCCAATCCTCTGGAAGGTCCTTGGTAGGCCCTCAGTGCTAGAGGCTACAGAAGTGAGGTGGGACAGATACCACCTATGTTGGTACTACACATGTGGGGGGTGCCCCACTCTGGAGGAATCCCCCACAAGGCAAATCCATCTGCCTTCTGCCCATTTACACAGGGGAGAAGTACATAGGGATAAGAGTAGGCTCTCATATGAGCCCCAAAGGACATCTGAACAACTGTGTGGCATCAGCAGGTCTTAGGATGATCCACAAAGCTCACTCTACTGTGTTACATTTCCCGTTTATGTTTATCTAGCACAGTGGTTCCCAAACTTTTCGGCATCACACCCCCCTTCTTGATTTTTGAAAAAACCCTCACGCCCCCCCGGCCAAAAAAAAAACCAGCAAAACTTGTTGAGAAAAAAAAAAGGAACTGAGCGGGGCAGCAAAACTTGATGGGAGGGGGGAAGCTGGGTCACCTCGCACCCCCCCTGGAATTTCTTCATGCCCCTCAGTTTGGGAACCCATGATAGCAGCTTTGATCCATGAAGTATATACCACTGAAAACCTTAGCACCCGTTGAAATATAATTAATCTGGTAGGAAATCTTGCACTGGCGAGAGGCCAGAATTTCCATCACACTCAACCTCTTTCGGTAACCACTGAACTCTGCCTTCCTCCTTCCATTGCCCACATTATTTGTCTTTTCCTTTTTTCCCCCAGATCCCTATAAAGCACCTTGAAAACATATTGACACAATTGCTGGCTTTTGTAATTTGTTACATGTATGAACGACAGACGGTCTGGTGCAATCTTGCCTAAATTCCTTGCATGCTAGCTCCTCCCTTTCCTAAATCAGGGTTCTCTTATTCTTACCCTTGACACTAGTTCAAATAGCCTTATAACCTCTCACTTCCTTATTCCCTTCAAATATTTTTATACCTTAAAGTGGTTCCTTCTTTCCCACCGTCATTTTGATTTGCAGATGTTGTTCTTTCAGCCTTTTTTGAATAACTTGAAATCCCACAAGACCTGCATCATGCTGTTTACTCTGTGCTTTGCCCTGTGCTCTGCTTCTTTCTCCCATAATACAGCGACCACACATGCATGCTGTATATAATACATAGGGCTCTTTATTTTCAGTTTGTATTTTGTTTTTTTCCTGGGAATTTATCAGTGTTTATTAATACCACAACAAAAGCAGGTGAAAATCAGTGTAAAAAAGCCTATTAATTTCTCTGAGTAAATACTGGGATTCATTCTGATGGATGGAACAAAGGAAAAAGTATTTAATAGATTCATGCTTTGAATTCAGTTAATCAATGTGGTTTGCTGCAGAGCTAAAACAGAACTCAAAACCCAATGCCACCATGGATTTTAAGAAAACAATATATCTCCAGATAAAAACTTTTCATTTGAATAAACAACTTACTGTTGTAGACTTAGAACTATTAGCCTATATTTACATTGAAAAATTGGGCCACACCATTTGCAGTGCATACATTTAAATTCATTCTCTTCTGGTTGTTGTTTTGGTTTTTTTTTAATTTCGAATACTTGCTTGTGTTCTGAAACATATTTTGATATAGATTTTCATTTTCTTCCCATTTTAGTGTGTCAGATCTTTAAACACCTTGAAATGTGTGCATCGGGTGTGAGAGATTCCTCAGGACATTCAGGTGCGCACACACTTGTGTGCCTCTTCCTGTATTGTTTGTATCTTGGACTAACATGTAGACTTACTTCGACAGGAAGCTTTGCATGTACACACAGACTAATATATTATCATAATACATATACCTCATGCAATGTATTTTAATTTATTAATAAAAAGAGTTATTTTTAATAAATTTGAATAATTCAAAAGCAGGATGAAAATCAGAAAAAAACCTTGATTTTTACTTTTTTTAAAACCTGGTAATTTTTTGGTAAAAATCAACTTAAACTGAAAATTTAGGGGCTTAATAATACAGCAGTAGAAAGAAGGGAGATTTATGGATGATACCTGCTAGAGTAGCAACATACCAATCTGAATCCTCTCCCAACATTGGTTTTGGGTCTGAATAAAGGGAGAGGAAGATGCTACAATATCAGTAGCTTGTGTGAGAGAGAAAGAGCAATCTCATTGGATGAATGGAGAGGTACAGTAGAATACTTCTAACCTGTGGACATGAGTGTGGATATTCTCTTGGAAAGATACATAACAGTGGCAAGACTGCCAGGATTTGCATCATTGGGTCTTTTTTTGCAATCCTCTAATAGCAAATAGCACTTATATGGCTCTTTAAAGCACCAAAGTGCTTTATGGATATTAACTAATTCAGCCCACCCAGGAGGATAGATTAAAATCCCCATGCTACCAGCAAGGGAGTTGAGGCTTAGTAAAGTGAAGTGGTGCTGAAGATTACAGACTGGCATGAGGAACAGAACCCAGGTGTCCTGGTGCATAATATCATGATTCGGCTACTTGGATTCACTCCACCTTTGGGGAAAGGGCATTTTTCCCTGTCTCCTCCTTCCAGTCAGTTCCCTCTTACACCAAATTGCCAAACTAAATCAGAGTAGCAGGGTATATAGTCCAATATCCTGCCTCTCTGATGCTTCATATCCTTGTAAAGCAACTCCTAAGGGACAATTATTGAATAGCTACCATAAGGCACATTTCTTCTTATTCCTCATCACACCCGGAATCATGAGGGTTTACTACCCTTATAAAGAAACAAAAGTGATCACGGATCTTCTTATTCTCCATATAAGGTCAAGTAATGGATAATCTTTGAAAAAAATAGACTCTGCTCCCACTGAAGTCCATTGACTTTAGTGCAGGCAGAGTTGTGCCAAGCACCACATGCTTTGGAAATTCCCACCTCTCAAAGCCTAAAACTCTATCTGATTTGCACTTTGGCAAAATGGCTGCCCAAGTGACACAGCAATGGAGAACAGAGGTCACAAGCTGAGCAGATAGGCAGATAAGCTGAGCACCCATTCGCACTAAGCGGGGTTCCCAAATGCTGAGGCATCCAGACTCCATGGTGGCTTTTGAAAACATTGTCCTAAAAGGCTAAACTTCTTTTTGAACTCACTGAGTTCTCACAATCAGCATTGCATCTTGTGGAAGCAAGTTGCACAGACTGCACAAAGCATTTTTTTATCACTAGGGTTGATCATAAGGAGAATCTCTTTCCAGCCCACATTCAGTCCAGCAGTCGCATTTCACAATGAACCTACAAGCCTGCTAGAGGAAGGGGGGGGGGGTGTCTTACATTTACAGTAGAAGGTCTAGGTTCAGTTCCTGGCCATAAGAGAGGGGATGAAGAGGAGGTTTTTGAAGGGATGTACTGCCTTCATATCTCAGTTTCCCATCTGTAAGAGGGGATAATAATATTCCTTTTCTCCCCCTTTTGTCTGTGCTATCTATTGAAATTGCAAGCTCTTCCCAGAAAGGGGCAGTTTCCTGCAATGTGTCCATACAGTACCTAGCATAATGGGGCCCCTGCTTTCATCTGGGGTCTCCTAGGAGCTACAAAGAATAAATCATAATGTGGAATCTGTTTGTCCCAAGGCTATAAAAATTAAGGGCCACATGCTGGAACTCTTACATCATAGTTCCTCTGATTTTAATGAGATGACACAAAGTCAGCACTGTTCAACACCATTCAGGGTTGCAAAATCTGGCCCTTGAAAAACAGATACATAGAAACTATGAACAACAGAATCTCAGATGTTGTTTCAAGCTGTGGCTTATTCTTAAGCAATTAATTTATTAAGGGAAAGTACATCCCTTCAAAATCCTCCTCTTTTCCCCCTCTGGAGAGTTTTCCTCTTGAGTTTCCTGGAATATTTAATAAGGTGCAGCTTTCTAGGGACCAAGTATGACCAGATGTTCCAGCAAAAGGGACTTTGCAAAGTACAAATCCTCTTTAGAAGGGAGACTTGGGGCGTATGGGTGTCATTTTTTTATGGTTATTAAATGTAGATGTTAGACTGCTGCACCCAGTGTGAAGCTGAGGCTTGGCTTTCTTTTCTGTTAATATACACCCTTCTCAAGTTCAATCAGCAATAGACACTTGTCCTGCTCGTTGCCTGTTGTCTTTTCAAGCCACACAAATGTGCCATTGTTCAGACGGCAACATCACAGAGAGAGGCGCTCATCACAACCCTCTGTCAGAATTGGATACCGTTCAGATTTCAAAGCCCAGAGCAAGGTTTTCAACTGAAGTTTTTCTGCTGGAAGCATGCTGACAAGCGGAGTGGCTTGATCTCAGACATGCCAGGCAATAATAAAATGACCAGTCACCCAGGATCTCAATAGATCCACACAAAGGTACGGCAAGGGCAGAGAAAACAGATGCCCTGCAAATACCAAAATCACGTGGTGTTTACTATGAGTCTCTGCCTTGTTCCTGCCACTCCACTGGATCATTTCCAGATTTTCAGAGTTCGCACTGGACTGAATCCAGATTGAATGACAATGTAATAATTTGTGTGTCTTTCTCTCTGCTTTGGTTTTAAAGCCAACAGTTAAAGGGAGACAGGAACATAAGAACATAGTAATTTCCATGCTTGATCCAACCTCCCATCCACTTAGTTCAGTTCTCTGCCTAGTACACTGGCAAGCATAACAGTGACAACACAGATCTCTCTGTTCTGATGCTTGGAATAGTGTTGCTTTAAAAGGGATGGAAGGAGGATACCTTGCTGGTCAAGAATAAACAAGAAGGAAGGCCTGCTAAAAGGAGAACTTGGAAGTTGCTTCTTCAATACCTTGTCAGGGTCACTAAAACAGGGTACGCAAAAACAGGGGGAGATGATTTGACATCTCAAAGACCTGGTCTACATTAGGACTTTATTTTGAAATAACCCCTCTTAGGCTGAATTTATAAGCAGAGCATCCACACTTTAGGAACCACTTATTTCAAAATCTGTACTCCTGCTTTTCTTGGGGAATAACACTAATTTTGAAATAGTTACTTCAAAACAGCATTATTGTGGATGCTCCTGTGCTGCTATTTCAAAGTAACAACTCCTCAGAGTTATTTGAACTAATTACTCCCCAGTGCTTCCTGGGGCTCTAAGTTGAAGTAGTACATCCACATTAACGAAGCCTGTCTTGGACTAATTTTGAGGCTTCCCCTTAGTGGGGATATGCTATTTTAATTTTATAAAATCGGGAGTTATTAAGTCAAATTTAGTTATTTCAAAATAGTTTCATAGTGTAGACATGGCCAAACAGATTTACCAGGTTGTATTGCACTTACAGTAATATAACTAAGCTGTGGAGAGATGGGAAAGTCTGTTTTGCAGATTTCAAAATTTCTTTTTTTTTCCAATTCACCGTGAAAACCTGAATGCTGGGAAATTCGCCATGAAATAAAATTTTGCTTCAATTGATGAAAACATTTCAAATTTGTTTTTTTTAATTGTACATTGTATTTATATATATTTGACTATAACATGTAAAATAATATAACATTAAAAATATTCAAATTAAAATAGTATTTTGAAAGGAAAACATTAAGTGTTTTGTTCTGACAAGAGTGAACCATTTCGAACCTCCCCCGTTTCCCCTCTGAAATCCTGGGTTCTAGTCCTACCTCTTCTACTGCCTTCTGGGTGATGCTGAGCAAGTTACGTCACCTCTGTGTGCCTCAGTTTCCTCCACCTTTAAAATGCAGATAATGGTAATTGGTATCATTAAGTGCTTTAGAGCTACTGATGAAGAGAGCTATATAAAAGCTGGGTATTATTAGTACTAGTACTAGATAATACCATGCCTAGAAAATATTAGGTTCCTTGTGTAATCCTTAGAGACATAGAGCTGGAAGAGACCTCAGGAGGTCATCAAGTCCAGTCCCCTGCCCAAAGAAGGACCAATCCCAACTAAATCAACCCAGCCAGGGCTTTGTCAAGCCAAGACTTAAAAACCTCTAGGGATGGAGATTCCACCCCCTGCCTAGGTAACCCATTCCTGTACTTCACCACCCTCCTAGGGAAATAGTTTTTCCTAATATCCAACCTAGACCTCTCCTACTGTAACTTGAGACCATTGCTCCTTGTTCTGCCATCCATCACTACTGAGAACAGCCTCTCTCCATCCTCTTTGGAACCTCCCTTCAGGAAGTTGAAGGCTGCTATCAAATCCCCCCTCACTCTTTAGGACAATCAATATTATAATATTGGGAAGGAGTTCTGTGCTTGTAGGTGGCACAGTGGATTGTTTGACACTTACTGTTTTGTTTTCATCTTGAAATTTCTAGAAAGGTGCTGGCAAAAAAAGGCCATTTTATCCTCAGTTGACTTGTAGCCCGTTACAGAGGAGACACACATTCAGCAGTCTTGGTCATGGGGCCTTTTGTTCACTCTTGGTTTGCTGTTTTCCCTTTAGAAAAGTCAGATTCAAAGTAAATGCTTGCTATTTATGGACAGAAGACATACCATATCAGTAGTTTATATCTGTGCAAAGACATCATAACAGGGGTGCCTATCTGGCCCATATTTTAACCATTTAAACTTTTCTGAGTCTGCAAGAAATTGCTCTGATCATCTTGTGGAAAGAAACCTTCTTGGGAGATTTTTGGGGTTTCTTGCTTTTGGTCACACCAGCAGCATTATAAATGTGTTTGCTCAGGACATTATGATACCCCTACTCATAGTTCTGGCTTGAAGGCAAAAAATGAAGGGACATGAAAAGAAAGAACTATGTAAGGGCTGAATTGTAATTTTAAGTCCAGCCTGTAATGGGTAGTGTGAGAGTTGTACTGTCCCATTATAGCTCCTCTGAGGCACAATTTTCCCTGTTACCACCTGGCTGGTATTGTTTCCTGACTGATTCCTGCCAGCAGCAGATTACAATCTTCTCCTGCTCCCATGTTGCTCAGCTGCACTGACCAGTGAGTAGAGTTGTAACCTTATAATTGGGCCTCTCTTAATCCTTTACCCGCCTACATACTCTTACTGAGGACACCTCCCACCAATACTTTATGCTCATGTCAAGATAACGCACATAGAATTCTGATGATGAATTCTTAGCCCTCTGCATGGGCTCACAATCTAGCTCTAGATGTATAATTTCATTTAAAATGATCCATTATTCTCCATAGCTTTTAAAAGACTTGAGTCAAGTTCTGATCCCATTTTGGATGAAGAGGCTAGTCAGCCCTTTATCTCTCCTAACTCAGTGTGTTCATCCCTCCAAGTAATCCTAGAAGAGGGACTTTGATTAAATAGCATGCTCCTCTGACATGGGCAGAAATTAAAGTTGCACAGTAGTGAGGGTTAGAAAGGTCCTTATCTGGACACTTTAAAGATCTCCCACCCCAGCCTTGACAACTTGGTGTCACACCTCTGGAGGATTTGGCAATCTCATTCTGAAGGATGTTGAACCCTTTGATCTTCACAAAGACTGGTCACAGAATGTCTTATACTGTAATGTCTTGAGGAATGCCATAAACCCAGAACCATGCTTTATCCGGTCCTTGGTACATCTAATCTCACAGTATTTATTACCTCATATTTTCTTTAAAGGGACGCTATCTGCTAAAAAATCGTGTATTAAAAACATAAATGTCATTTCCCACGTCTGCCTTTTAGATTATTAAAAGAGAAAGAATTTTAAAAATGTAACCAACTTTTTTATTACATGCTTCAAGTCCTTTGCCTCTATTGCCTATCTGATCTTGAAAACACATTAGTTAGTTTCACACTTGTTTCTAGTTAGTTTCATTTTTTTTCCAGGATGCCTTGCATTCATTTTAATGCAGGGGAATGTTTACATCCAAATAAAAAGATGTTTCATTTTTTTAATTGCTAACATTTATTTTGATAATGTTTTTTGTAATGCTGTTACAAATGCAGGGAAAAGCCAACAAAAGATCTGGGGCTAAGCTGGGCCACCGAGAGCAGCAGCAAGAGTTCCCAGGACATAAAATGTGCCAAGGTTCCAGAGCCAAAATTTGCAAGCTCTAACACTTGCAAGCAAGAAAGGTGGCCCATGGTGGCCGGAGGACTGGACAGTGAGTTCTCCCTCCCTTTCCAGTCCTGTGGATGGGGGAAGGGGAAAAAGGTGCCTCCCCATCTGATCCTATTGCAAGAGAGGTACCTCTTATTGCTGGCATTCTGCTAGCATGGGAGATTTGGACATCAAGTGGACTCTCACTCCTGTCTACAGGTTGGAAAATACAGATCCGACTAGCCTGAGAGATCTGAAGGACCACTGAGCATCAAACAAGCACTTGCATTGCTCCTGTAGTACAAAGTACCAGTGATTTAGTTCCTCACTCCCTGCTGGATCAGGGACATAATGGATGATTTAGTGTATGATGCTACTTAACCTTTCACCAGGTCTTCCTTACCCTTCATCAACAGGAGCACCAACGAGCAAGTATGTCTCAGATCTTCATGCAAGGAAAGAAAGGACAAATGGAAATAGAACTCTATAGGAAATATGCTACACCAGGGAATTGAGGGAGGAAGGCTTCCAATGTCATTACATTTCTCATTTGTCCAACATACGGTATGTCTACACTGCAGAGTTTTTTCAGAAAAACGGCCATTTTTTCCGAAAAAACCTTCACTTACGTCCACACTGCAATCGCATACTTTTGACAAAAAAATTGAAAGAACAGAGGGGTTTTTCCAACATTGGTAAACCTCTTTCTACAAGGAAGAAGCCTTTTTCCAAAAGAGCTCCTTCGGAAAAAGGCATGTGTGGATGGGGAAGAGGGAGTTCTTTTGCAAGAAGAGGCAAGAGAAAAAAGCACAGGTACCCTGGTGGTCACCCCATCCATAGTAATCACAGCTTCGATGTGAGATAGCATCCATTCAGTGTGGACATTATCTTTCGAAAAAGCAGATGGCTTTTTCGATGTGCTTTTGCCATGTAGACGCTCTCTTTCAGAAGTTTTTTCGGAAGATCTCTTCCGGAAAAACTTCTTCTGAAAGAAGCCTGCAGTTTAGACCTGTGTTTCTCAATCAGTGGTACGAGTACCCTTAGGGGTACTAAAGAGAAGTCTAGGGAGTATGTTAACACAACTGAAATTTGGAGAAAACTGAATTTTTGTGTTAAGTTTTACAACGCTTTATTATTTTTGTACTTTTTACACCCAAAAATGTCATCACCCGCCTAGCTACAATTAAGTTATTTAAACAAATGTGTTGCAATGGTAGAAAAAAAATATGTGTCTGAAAACTGTAGGTACTGGGGGTACTTTTTTTTTTAAAGGGGTACTTTATAAAAAAAAGATTGAGAAACTCTGGTCTAGACATAGCCATAGCGATCACAAGAATCAAGTTGGTGGAGGAGAAAAAAAAACAACTGCAGCAAATAAATAAATAAAATTAGAAAGAAGAATTGTACATAGCAAGAAAGAAGAGAAAGAAAGAAGCCATCTGTAAAATTAACGCTACCCAAGACGATGATCTTTCTTTTCTTTCCCTTTGGAGGGTAGCCTAACCAGGTCACATTTTATGCATGGTGCTAAAGAAGAAAAGGGACTGAGGGAGAAGTGGGAGGAGAATAACAAAAGTTACAGGGCCCAACTAGTGATTGGTAGTGAAGGAATGGAAAGGGCAGCTCTCTAGGTTGGCAGAGCTTTGGAGGCACCTGGTACAGCTCCCATTGACAAAGGCTTGAATCTGTATCATTAGCAGACAGTTCCACAGGCTTGAGGGCTAATTTATGATTTCTAGATTGTTAGCTGTGATATAATTCACGAGGCAGCAAGGCTGAGGTCAATATATGTTTAAGTAAAAAGGTTTTTCAAAAGCCTCTGGGGTCAATCAGGAAAAGCTGTAGTTATTGCATGGGAGGGAGGGATGGGAGACGCTGAGGGCTGGTGTGTGTGTATATGCGCGTGGGGCGGGCGGGTGGGGGAGGGGGAGGGGTTGATCAGAGCAGTCAATTCCTGTTAAGTAAATAAGGCTATTTTATTGCTTAGGTGCAATCTAGCACCAAGGCGAACCTGGGAACTTCTGAGCTAACAGCTCTACCTTTGGAAGAATCTGCAAAACCTCCTCTCATTTACTCCCCCTCATTCCCCAAGCGCCTTCCTCTCAGATGATCCTTTCTTCCTTCAGAGGAGAGAGAAGACACACGGCTCAGATGATCACGAAGCCTGATGCTCCGGCCTGCATTAAGGCAATCCGGGGCCCTATGCCTGCCCCCAGGGCTCTGGCCCTCACACTACACCATAGCTTCATGCCAGTCTTTGAGGGCAAATGAGACTCCTCTTCCCCTGCCCTTCCAGAGAGGCAGGGGCTATACCCAGGGCCATCTTCTGTCTCCTTTCCCTGTATTGGCCACAAGTCCCTCCCCACCATTCTGGAGCTGCTATCCCTGCATCAGGTCACATGCTCAAGTTATTCTTTGCAAATGAGAAGGTTAGAAATTTACATTTTTAAAGTGGAAGCTGAAATTCTCACACTGCCCTGTGATTCCAAGAGTTGGGTCCTTACGCAAGGGCCTGAAGTTACTTGTGCCTTAATGTTGCCTGTCCATAGGGGGTGATGTGATGGAGTTTCTTCTGGATATGACTGGGCCCTGAACCATTTAGCTCCCTGGAACCTTGGTTAACATGTGGCCCGATTCCAACTTCCCTGCCTCTCCCCAACCTGAGCAATGAGCTGTCAGAATCCAAACTGATCTCCAGCCCAGTGTCCCTGGGCTATTCTTTTCCTTAAGGCATGGAGAGCCCATGTTCAATGCTTCCATTATCTCCGAACCCTTTGAACAGAGCAATCTGAGCCTGCACTGCATTCAGGTCAGCCATACTCCCAACAGCCCCCTTCCAACGTCCTATCCCTGCAGGCACACCTTGCTTCCTTACACAATGCAAGCTGCTCCACAGAGTCACATTGCTCACAGTGAACTATCAAAGCAGGATCTAGAATCCAGATAGATTTGCTGGCATTCTCTGACTGCTTTGCACCCCTCCAAAGGAGCTGGGAACCTCACATAACTGGCCAGGATAACCCAGAGCTGTGCAAAGCACTTGCTGCAAACCAGTCCCTCATCTGGGCACGGCAACTGAAAAGTGAGTGGGAAATGCTGCTGAAATAGAGCGCTAAGTACTTTGCTCTCCCCGTGCACAGGTTTCAACAGTGACAAGAGAGGCAAAGAAAGGGTGGATCAGACCCAAAGCAGCCCTAGTATAGCAAAAATAGGTGCAGCGAGCATTCTGTTTGTAGCCTATTCATGAACAGAACATTGGGTTGAGCTGTTTGCTGCTAACCATTTGACAAGCAGCTGTTTGCTGCTACTGAAGCTCCAGCCTGCAGCCTGTATGAAAGGCTCCTTCAGCCTGCTGGGTCTGGAAGGCTGAATGCTCTGTGCCAGCTCTAGCCCAGAGGGGGTTGGAGCTGCTGCTCAGTTCAAGTCATCATCGCCTGAGAACCTGGCTTCATAAACACTCAGCCCCATAGCTTAGCATGATGGGTGTAGCTGTTGGAAGATGCAGTGTAGACAAGTGGGCCGAGGCAGGGCTCTTGATTTAAAGGTCTGAACCCAGTATACAGTATGACTTCCATCATGGCCACCACGGCTGGAGCTGCAGCATCAAGGACCATAGATGACATTTTGTATGAGGCTGATGAGTAAACAGGAACAGGAACCCTAATCCCAGCTGCAAATACAGTACCCTAGGGATCCAAACTTTAGGGCAGGGAGCCTTAGCCCTAAAAACCCTATCCCTAGGAGCCCTTCCCCTAGGATTGTGGGTCTGGCCAAGAGGTTGGGCGCAAGAGTGGGCTGGGGGTTGGAGGTCTCGGCAGGAAGGAGGGTGCAGAAGCAGGGTGGGAGTGCAGGGCCTCGGAGGGAGAGGGTGTGTGATGGAGATGGGGGTGCCGAGGATGGGGACACTTACCTAGCTCCACAGCCTCTGCTGCTCCCAGGAGCCATCCCAACTGCTCCCGTTGGCCAGGTTTCCAGCCAATGGGAACAGTAGGGAAAGCCTCCAGGTGAGCAGGTTTCCTGCACTGCCATTGCCCCCAGCAAGGGGGGAAGCGGCAGCACCCAGAGCTGCTTCCTCTCCCCACAAGCTGGATCTGGCCTGCAAGGCTCGGGGCTCCCGCCACATACATAGGAGGCACTGGTGCTTCCACCTCACACACACACACACACACACACACACACACACACACACACACACACGTGTATGTGTGTGTGTGTGTGTGCAGCAATACCTGCAAGATGGTGGTCTGGGGACCACATTTTGAGAACCAATGACCTAGTGCCAAGTACCTTAGTCACAGGAACTCTAACTGTAGAGCTGAAATCTCTACCCTGAAGAACCGTAATCCAAACTCCAAGTATCCTACCCCTAAGCCAGGGAGCTCCACCCACAGGAACCCTAACTCTAACTCGAAATGCTCTATCCACGGGAATCCGAACTCTTAACTCCAACTATCCTACCCATAGGGCTCCTAGCATTTTCTTTCCTTTCCTTTCCTGATGCCCAGATGTCTTTTTCAGAGTGGCCCAGACAGCCTAATAGTCTCTTTCCTAAGGTGTTCTAGTGTACCCAGCACATCTATAAGGCAAGTACCTGTACTTGCAAACCTCTTCTAAGTGCCCACCTTTTATATGGCCTCTTCCATATAGTTTGGCTCCCTTTCCTTCTGCTCCAGATGTTTGGCCATTTATGTGTCACCAGCAAGAGAAAATGAAACATCTGCATAAAAATGCAACTGCTGCATATCAGTTCATTCCCACTGCACATGAGTTCCTGGCTATGAAACTGGACACTTGGTTCCTGTGCCAGGCTCAGCCACTGGCTTGGGTAACTTGGAATTTGGGAACCTTTGTATTTCCATTATCCATTAATAAACCAGGGATCGCACACATGATGTTTCATTTATTAACATTTATAGGTGGCTTTAAGTCATCAATTAGAAGGTGCTACTTAAGCGCCAAGTGTTCCCCTCATTATTACTGCAAAGGTCGTAAACATTTTCTCTCCGCTCCTAACTTGCGGGAAAGCTCGTTATCAGCAGGGCATCCTTGAAACAGCAACCAAGAGCATTAACTTTTAATATTTAATGTATTCTTCAGGCTCCCAGAGAGCAACGTGAGAAATATCCCGTAAAAATCTATTAGCGTTAATAAAATACCACCCAACAGGTTGGCCATTACCAGCAATTAGTTTTTAAGCGGGTCAGATAAGTTCCCCGCAATGATTTGTATGGCCTTTAGAGCCATTCTTCTCCCGCATGATTTTTCCCCCTTTATTAAAGTTTCTGAACTCTTTTCCTGTCTCCCCCAGAGCAGATTCTGAGTTCTAACCAAGGAAGAACAGCTCTAATGAGGTGTTTATACTCTCTGCCCATCAATCACAGCTGTGTGTGAGAAAAAGCACCTGCGGATAGCTGGGAACTGCTGTGTCTGTTGCTGCATCTAGTGAAATATTAGACTCTATCTAGCTAAAGCCCCACCCAACCCATAGTGCCTTTTGCACTCTTAGCAACTGATCAGAAGTATGGGAGTAGGGGCTCCTCATTGCTCACTCCCATACCCTTCACTTACCATACATTTTCCTATCTCTCCACAGTTGCTTAACTGCTGCCCTTGATGTCTGGCAGGTCAGGTAACATGGGGTGCTTCTGGGCCCTCCAACAAGACACAGCTCGGCACATCATCCATACCCAGAATTCTCACCTGTCTGGCTCCCGGAGAAATACTTGATTTTTTTTTCATTTCCTTTTCCTTTTCAGTGTCTGGCCCTCTGTTTGACTAATGGCACCACTGAAAGAACACTGTAAATGACATAACTAAGAATTATATTTAAAAAAGGGGAAAGGACCTTTGGATCTTTAATATGAGTATTTGGGTTTTTTATTAAAATTAACTCACATCTAAATAAAAACAATGTTTATATGGGACCTACTGCATGCTGGGTAATAATAGGAGAGGACTCCATATTTCTAAAACTAACCTGCCTCTTTATTAAGCATGCTATTTAAAGAAGTGCTGCAGCTAGCATTCCATCCATCTGCACACAGACTGGCTTCCTGGAGCTTCCTCCAAACACTTCCCTCCTGCAACCTTTCCTCCTCCTCCAAGTTCCTTGCAGGGTGCTACAGCAATAGAAAATGTATGTGTTCAGCTTCCCTTCCTGTCCTTACCACAGAAAATAACTAGCAAACATTGGACCAAATCCTGATGGGATGTGTATGGTGCTCTAAGATACATCCCAGGAAATGGCTTACTGTGGCCGAGAATCTGGCCAGATGTTCCTACCAATTTTGTGTAAAAGTGAAATCTTGTGTGTGTGTGTGTGTGTGTGTGTGAAGGGAGAACAATGGGACTGTTCAGGATGCAGAAAGAATTAAACTATAAAAGTAAATTCAGTTTTCACTTGATCAGCTTGGCCAGGGTTCATCTTAAGAGAGTTATTGCTGAAATGGCTCCCCTGCCATCCCATCTTTCCCTTTTGGGCTGCCACCTATCCCTTGCCCTCTCTCCCTCTTTGATTTCACCTCAGTCCATCTCCCTGTGCCTGGTTCTTGCTCCATTTCTCTATCTTGGATTGGTTCTCTCCCTCTGAATCCTACTCACTCCATCTTCCTTTATCCAGATCCCACTCTCAAGTTGTTTCCCTTGATCCTGTTCCTTTTCCTGTGGATTCTACTATTCCTCCTCCTCCCTTGCTCTCTAGATGTTCCTCCCTTTGCACTGTCCCTGCACCACCCTCACTGTGAGCATTGCCTTTCAGAGGATTAATTTTCTACCACTTCAATTATAAAATAATAATCAGCAAAAGATTCAGAGGGGGAGTCATGTTCGTCTGAAAAAACTGAAAAAAAGTAAAAAACAGCAAAGAGTCCTACAGCACCTTAGCAGCTAACAAAAAAATGTAGATGGTATCATGAGCTTTCATGGGCACAGCCCACTTCTTCAGATGAATGGAGCAAGGTGTCCAGAGTTGCAAATAACTAGCAGAAAAAGAGGGGATGGGGAGGGAAAGAAAAGGGGGGAAATTGTCATTTAGAGGGGATTGGGAGGGAAAGGGAAGAAAAAGTGTCTAATAGGGTGTGTCTAGGCTACAGGGTTTTGTCGACAAAAGTGGACTTTTGTCGACAAAACTATACTTGTGTGTACACTATTGCAGACTTCTGTCGACAGTAAGTTGACAGAATGTGGCAGTTTTGTTGATGGCGGTAAACCTCATTCTACGAGGAATAACGCCTTTTGTCGACAGAGTTCTGTCGACAAAAGGCGCTATTGCATCCACACTGTGCTTTTTCAAAAGAGAGCGTCTAGACTCTCTTCGAAAAAGTGGCTTGCTTTGTCGACAGCACTGGCTGTAGTCTAGACGCTCTTTGTCGACAAAGCCTCTGTCAACAAAAGCCTGTAGTTTAGATGTACCCATAGAGTGGGCTATAAAAGACCAATAGTTAATATCTAATGTCATTAGGGTGTTGAATGTAGTGGCCCATCCAAGTAAGGTCTTCGTTCAGATCTTGGTTCATGGTGTCAGACTTGTAAATGAACCCATGTTCTGCAGCTTTTCTCTCAAGCTGGTTTTTGAAATTGCTTTGTAATAATATAGTCACTTTTAGATCCATTAGTGAGTGCCTGGGCAAGTTAAAATGTTCCCCAATAGGTGTCTGTGTGTTACCATTTCAAATAGAGACAGTCTAGTTTGGCCAGTATACAAGGCAGAGGGACATTGCTGGCATTTGATGGCATAGATCACATTGGTGGATGTGCAGTTAAATGAGCCTCTGATGTGGTGGCTTATGTGGTTAGGTCCTGCGATGATATTGCTTGTGTAGATGTGTGGACAGAGTTGGCACCAGAGTTGTTTGCAGGGGTGGGTTCCTGGATGAGTATGATGGAGGTGTGCTGTGTGTTTGCTAGAAAGAATTTGTTTGAGGTTAGGTGGTTGTCTGGCCTGCCCCCAAGGCCTGTGAGAGTGAGGGATCATTTTCCGGGATAGGTTGTAGATTGTTGATAATGTGCTGGAGGGGTTTAAGATGGGGACTGTAGGGGTATGTCTAGACTACATGGCTCTGTCGCCAGAGCCATGTAGATTAGTTTACTAGACATACCCAAATGAAGCAGCGATTTAAATAATTTCGGCTTCATTTACATGAAAATGGCTGCCGCGCTGTGCTGGGGATCAGCTGTCCCAGCACGGCGGGGAAGTCTAGACACGCCACAGTCGACAGGGAAGCCTCTGTCGACCGCGCCGTTATACCTCGTGAAACGAGGTTTACCAGAGCGGTCGACAGAGGCTTCCCTGTTGACTGTGGCACGTCTAGACTGCCCCGCTGTGCCGGGACAGCTGATCCCCAGCACAGCACGGCAGCCATTTTCATGTAAATGAAGCCGAAATTATTTAAATCGCAGCTTCATTTGGGTATGTCTAGTAAACTAATCTACATGGCTCTGGCGACAGAGCCATGTAGTCTAGACATACCCTAGGTGATGACCAGTGGTGTTCTATTGTTTTCTTTGTTGGGCCGATCTTGAAGAAGCTGATGCCTGGGTTCTCATCTAGCACTGTCAGTCTGTTCTTTCACCTTCCCAAATGGGTATTTAAGTTTTAAGAACGCTTGATAGAGATCCTGTCGGTGTTTCTCTCTTCCTGTGGGTCTGGAGCAAATCTGGTTGTATCTTAGGGCCTGGCAGTAAACAATGGGTTGGGAAATGTGTCTGGAATGGAAGCTGGAAGCATGTAGGTAAGTGTAACAGTTGGTAGGTTTCCGGTAGAAGGTGGTGTTAATGTGGGCATCATGTAATTGTACTGTGGTGTCCAGGAAGTAGATCTCTTGTGTGGATTGGTCCAGGCTACAGTCGATGGTGGGGTGGAAGTTGTTGAAATCCCTGTGGAACTCTTCAAGGGTCTCCTTCCCATGGGTCTGTGTGATGAAAATGTTGTCAATGTAGCATAAGTAAAGTAAAGGTATTAGGGGCCGAGAGCTGAGGAAATGCTGTTTGAGGCCAGCCATAAAGACATTGGCATATTGTGTGGCCATGTGGGTGCCCATAGCTATAATCAGCAAATAAGTTAATTGTTTTATTAACCAACAGCCCTGAACAGCCCCCCTGCAGCTTCATAGAACGATCAGATTCCAACCAAGGAGAGGACTCAGTGCCTGGAGAAAGAGAGAGATGTTAGGTTTTGGCAATTCTTCTTAGCAAAGCAGGAAATTTTGGGACACAGAGCAAGCTTAGTAATCTCTGTGCTGGCCTTTCCATTTCAGGCTTCCCTGCTCTCCCATGAGGGGAAAGAAAACAGAACAAAAGAGAGAGGCAGAATATGGAACAACTATCAGGTGTAGCTTATGGGACTGAAAGGGACATTAAGTTGCCTAAAACAGAGAGGAATGATACCAGAAGCATGCAAGGCAGAAGAGCCATTACCCTGCCATTCTGCTGTACTGTATGGTTCACACGTTGTAAACTACCCACTTCCACTTACCATTAAAATGCAACTAGCTCTAGAGTGGAACACAGTAGCTTTTAAGCAGAGAACTGTGCAACTCTGCAGAGGAAAGGCTTAGATATACTATTGCTGAGACCTGAGATTGGGATAAGGGAGGGGGCAGCACAATGAGTTGTGGACAAGATGTTCTAAGGATTTAAGTGGCTTAGGAACACAAGTCTCTCTGTAAATCAATTGAAAGTCAGTAAGATTCATCATTTAGGTGATTCTGAAGCACACATCCAGAAACACCATGTTCCGGGAGTACTAGCTCGGAAGGCAAACATGGTGTGTGTGTTGTGGGGACTGATGGCTCATACGCAGATGAGGGCCTGTACGTAAGAATCAGTTGTTTAAAGTCAGAATCATTCACAGTTAAGGACACTCCTAAATATCCCTTGTTTGACCCTGGGAGCTTTATATCCTGCATCATTCATGCTTACCCTTAAGTGAGCCCACTGCAATATATCACCTCCAAAGTCAACAATGCCATGTGGGACAGCACCCAAGGTTTCAGTCAAGTACTAGTCAGGCCTAACCCAGCAGAAGTGACGTGACCAACCAGAGCCCCAGGAATGGTTAAACCAGGGAAATAGACTGTCCATCATGGGGCAGAGGGGAATTGCAATACATCAGCAAAGCTGGTCTCACAATGCAATGGCAGTGTCATAGAATCATAGAATCCTAGGGCTGGAAGAGACCTCAGGAGGTCATCGAGTCCAGCCCCCTGCCCAAAGCAGGACCAACCCCAACTAAATCATCCAGGCCAGGGCTTTGTCAAGTTGGGACTTAAAAACCTCTTGGGATGGAGATTTCACCACCTCCCTAGGGAACCCATTCCAGTGCTTCACCATCCTCCGAGGGAAATAGTTTTCCCTAATATCCAACCTAGAGCTCCCCCACTGTAACTTGAGACCATTGCTTCTTGTTCTGCCATCCGTCATTACTGAGAACAGGTTCTCTCCATCCTCTTTAGAACCCCCCTTCAAGAAGATGAAGGCTGCTAACAAATCCCCCCTCACTCTTCTCTTCTGTAGACTAAATAAGCCCAAATCCCTCAGCCTCACCTCAAGAGCACTTATGAATTACCAGTGTCTGTGTGTCTGACCAAATATGAGCCTAAATATCTAGCCCTAGGTTGCACAAAAAAGTCAGTGATACTACTAGGATTAGAACCAAAGCATCCTGATACCCCTTTGTTTGCTCTAGTTACTAGAATACACTCCATCTTTGCTGTGTAGGCACCCCCTAAATAAACCGGTCAAAGAAAACCCACTGCTGGCCCTCACCAACTGACTCGGCTTTGCGGGGCTCTGACTGCAGAGGTATTTCACTGCTGCTTAGCCTTCCAGGCTTGCCCTGGGGCCTGGGCTTTAGGACCCAGTGGGATGGGGGTCCCACATCTACAAAGCAATGAAACTGCTCCACAGCTTGAGCCTGAAGGGTATGAGTTGGCTGGGATAGGCCAGCTGGGGGATTCTTTTTGCTGAGTAGACATACCCAAAGAGCCCAGTTCCACCTCCTTTATTCATGTCTGACCCCACATGAAGTCCCATTGAAATCAACAAGACTCTTAAGTGCTGCTCAACGTGTGTGATTATGACAGAATCAATGGTTAGGAATTAAGGGAGGGAGTTAGAGGATAAAAGCAGGCAGCCCACAGAGGTCTAAGAGCCCATGCCTAATATAAGAGGTGGGAAACACTGCTCTTTCATCTTCCTGTGCCCCCTCTATTGGCTCCCAAAATATGCTATCCTATAAGTAGGGCTGGCCACACATGGAATGTATCACACCACATTCTTGACAGCAAGCAGCCTGTTTGCTCCCAACAACCCCATTCTTTCCTTCACTCTGTGCCCCCAACATGCACACAACTCTGCCACCGGCAGACTCAGCTGCTTTGCAATGATGACAAGGAAAAGCGATACTGGATGGAGGCAGATGGTGTGGTAGCCAATTCCTCCAGTGCACAATCAATGCAATTCACCTCCCTGATGCCAGGTTACACCACTTCTGCCAATTGTATCCACCACAGCCACTCTGAACCCTCCAAGAAATTTTTGCAGAAGTCCACTGATACCATAAGCCCCTTCCTGCCTCTTCCTGTTATCGCCCAGGAATAATAGGAGCGCATGAAAAAAAAATAGAACAGGGGCTTACTCTGGCTGCAATTTCTTTCTTTTTTCTCTTTTCCAACTTCCTTTTTTTTTTGCTCATCTTTTCTTTCTTCCCTATTTAAAAAAAAAAAGACAAGAATGCGAACACAGGCAGCCAAAAGCTCATTAACATACTTGACCTTTCAGAAGAAAATTAATTCCAACTTCGCACATACCGGCTGTGTTGCTTGGTTTTGTCAAAACGGTGGCATCATTAGAGAGGAGAAGAGATGGCTCAAGGGGACGGGGTGTCTGCCACCTCGATGGAACTTGCACAAGAGTTACTGAGTGCTGGCATAAATAAAGCAATGACATGGGCCATTCTGTCAGCTTTTCACATGAAATTAATCTTCGTTTCGTTGGCTGTGTAAATTTTTATCACCATGGAGTGGGGGGTGATGAATATAGCACAGCATTCTGACAGCCATGGCCTGAAAACTCGAGATTGTCTCTGCATCTTAACTGCTGCGGTGCTTTAAGAATACTCCTTTCTACCATTCCCTCTTTGTGTGTGTATGAGAGAGCAATTGCCTAACATGCTCTTTAGATATGAATGTGCCGTGGCCTTGGAAATTCTCCAAGCTTAGGTTTCCTGGCTCGAGGGCAGTGGCAAATGAATTGTTGCTTCTCTCTCTTCTCTGAACCCCAATGCAAAAGGGAACTTGGATCCAGCATGCACTGGGAGCTGCTGATTTGTTCATTGCTCTTAAAAAGAGAATAGGGTCAGCTCCTTCAGTATCTCTGCTGTTTGTGATTGTTTTTAATCCTCAAAGGGATGAGAATACATTGTGGTACATTCCAGGTAAGGAATTGATATTATTTGCTGCTACTAGAGAGGTGTGAATATCACACACATCACCCCATGCATCCATACCACTCACATAAACACATGTGCCCCAACATAATCACCCACTCACACACAGTCAACAGACGTGTTTGCATTACTACACATGCCCATAACATGCAAGAAAGCACCAGTTAGTACTTACAAGAAACTCATGTATGCACACCACAATCATCGACACACACATAGTGAATCAAACGCACACATATTTGCAGATCTCCTTATGGCCACCATCTCCCCTGTGCTGCAAGGATGTTGTTGGTGGGGTGAGGGAGGTAAGAGGGTGTAGAGAGCTATAACCTTTTTGCTTACTCACACAGCAGCAGAGCAGAATTCTCTACCTACTGCTCAGTCACTGGCTAAGAGCGAAGCCTGCCTGCACCATGCTGACTGACATGGCCCCAAGAGGATGTGGACTGTTGGCTGAGAGAGGCTGGGCCTCCAGCCAGCTATCAAACATGCTGTGGTTGGCATCCTATGCGAATTGGGGACAGTGACTGCTCTTTTTCAGAGCAGCGGTGACATGGGCCAGCCGAGCATTTCTCCTGGCCTGAGCTGAGCTATACCAGGGCAGATATTCAAGGACAAAACATTAGGCTGGAACTGTGTTGCTCCCCTACCTCCTCCATCCACCACAGCTGCCACCGGGAAAAGCAGGGGTTTGCCCCCGCACTCAAAATGCATGTCCCACCATGGTATTTATACAGCCCCATTACAGTAGTGGCTGAACATGTCACAATCTTTGATGCATTTATCCTCACAACAGTGCTCTGAAATAGGGAAGTGCTATTATCCCCATTTTACAGATGGGAAATAAGGCGCAGGGAGGCCAAATTACTTTTCCAATTGCCATGGCTGAGGACAACTGGATCGGTTGTCAACAGGCCAACCAAGAGTGGGGAGGGAGGGAGCAATTGCCCGGGACCCAGCAATTCAAAGGGGCCCAGGGTTCCTGGCCACTGCTGCTGCTACTGTGATGGTGGCCAGAGCCTTGGGCCCTTTAAATTGCTGTCGGATTGCCACGCCAGGCACTCCACGTGGCTCTCAGTGCTGTGGGGGGAGCACTGTGCTCCAGGCAGCGCTTCGTGCTGTCTGCCTGCAGCCTGATCCCTTTTGCCTGAGGCCCTGCCACTTTTGGAGATGTAGAGTCACCCCCCCCCCCGGACCTTGCTCAGGGGCCCTGCAGTGGCTGGTGGCCCCACTATCCCTCAAGAACACCCACTCTGGGCTCCCAGCTCCTTAGCAGTCAGCTCTCACGGGCACAGACTAGTGTGTTTCCCCCTCCTTTCCAGACTGCTCGGTTCCCTGCCTGCACCGTTATAGTTCCAGCAAACCAGACAGCCTAAGTATGCCAGTGTCAGTGCTTTGCTTGCTCTCTGAAGGCTATGAATGGCTAGAATTGTCAGCGTTCACAGCTTACCATACAGCCCTATATAAGCAAGCACATTTATTCTTAAGATGAAAGCACTAAAGAGAAAACATAGTAAAAGAACCTCCATGCATGCAAAAAAGCTTGCCAGGGAGATAGCCCTCATCTCCTTTCTTGGGCTCTGTTAGGCGTCACTCCTTCAAAACCTGCAATTGGGTTTTCTCCATGATTACAAATTCACAACAGTCTTTGCTCAGAACCAGAATCACCAGGAATTGTTCAGTCTTGCTCTTATCCAACTTGGGCCTTTGATCTTGTCCTCATGTAACCAATCACCAGCAAATCACCCTCTTTTTAGGTCAAAGCATCAAAAGGCTGGGGTTTTGCATAACTGGAGGTGGAGAATTTGCCACTTCACATCTATTGTCCCCCAAAATCCATTTTTATCTGGCACATTTTCACCACAGTCCTTTCAACCACCAGGTCACACATCACCTTTGAGACGTTACTTATAATTCCAACCCACAACAATACATAAGCAATTCACCTAATACAATGGAACCGAAAAGGATTCTTATATTTAATTCAGTAAGGTCTCCCAAGTCTCCAGGAAATTGTCATATCTGTCATACCAACATCAGGAAGTTTGTGAGTGAGCTGGAAACTTAACTTAAGTATCCTATGACCGAGGCTAATGTCCCTAGCCATTGTACCATCCTTCTTATAAGCAAGGAACATAATAAGAAGAGAAAGACAAAAGAAAAAGTAGATCCTCTACTTAGGGTATGTCTACACTACAGAGTTTTGTCAGAAAAATGCCCATTTTTCCAACAAAACCTGAGTTATGTCCAGTTTACATTCTTCCAAAAGTAAATCAAAAGAACAGAGGGAGTTTTCTGGTATTGGTAATCCTCTTTCTATGAGGAAGAAGTCTTTTTCCGAAAGATCTCTTTTGGAAAAAGGCGTGTGTGGACTGGAAAGAGAGAGTTCTTTTGAAAGAAGAGGAAAGAGGAAAAAGCACAGGTGCCCTGGTGGCCACTCTGTCCATAGTAATCACAGCTTAGATGCGAGATAGTGTCTCGTCAGTGTTGACGCTAGCTTTCGAAAAAGCGATCTGCTTTTTCGATGCGCTTTTGTGTGTGGATGTTTTCTTTCGGAAGAAGTTTTTTCAGAAGATCTCTTCTGAAAAAAGCTTCTTCCAAAACAAGCCTGCAGTCTAGACATAGCCTCAATGGGAAAGGAGAACTAATAACTGATGACACCAAGAAAGCTAAGATGCTTAATGCTTATTTTGCTTCAGTCTTCACTACCAAGGTGAATGAATGGTGACCAGATACTCAGTACAATTAATATTAACAGCAAGAAAAAAGGAGTGCAAGCCAAAGTAGGGAAAGAACAGGTTGAAGAATATTTGGATAAGCTGGATGTATTAAAGTCAGTAGGCCCTGATAAAAATCATCTGAGAGTACTTAAGGAACTAGATGAAGCAGTATCAGGTCCCCTAATTATTTCTGAGAATTCCTAGAGGACCTGTTAGGTCCCAGAAAACAAACCTAGTAACTTTCTTTTAAAAGGGGGAAAAAAAAGGACCCAAGGAATTATAAATTAATCAGTCTAACTTCGATATTTGGAAATATACTGGAACAAAATTACTTAGCAACCAATTTGTAAGTGTCTGCAGGATAAGGTTAAAAGGAATATTCAGCATGGATTTGTCAAGAACAATTCATGCTTAACCAACCTAATTTCCTGCTTTCACAAGGTTACTGGCCTATTGGATGTGTATGTATGTGGGGTGGGGTGGGGTGGGGAGGAACAGAAGATGTGACATATCTTGATTTTAGTAAGGCTTTGGACACAGTCCCACATGACATCCTCATAAAGTAACTAAGGAAATGTGACCTAGATGAAATTACTATAGGGCGGTTGAACTACTGGGTGAAAGACTATATTGAAAGAGTAGTTATCAATGGTTTGCTATGAAAATAGAAGGATATATCCAGTGAGATCCCAAAGGGGACAGTCCTGTTTCCAGAACTATTTAAGACTTTCATTAGTGACTCAGATAACAGAGGGGAGAGTGAATTTATAAAATTTGCAGATGACACCAAACTGGGAGGGGTTGCAAGCACTTGAGAATTCCAAATGACCTTAAATTAGAGAACTGGTCTGAATTCAACAAGATGAAATTCAATAAAAACAAGCGCAAAGTAGAAGGAAAAAAACCAGATGCACAGCTACGAAATGGAAAATAACTGGCTATGTAGTTGTGTTACTGAAAAGGATCTAGAAGTTACAGTGGGTCGCAAATTGAAAAGAAATCCACAGTGTTTTGCAGCTATGAAGAAGGCTAATACTGTGGGGCATGTTAACAGGAATATGATATATAAAACATGGGAGGCAATTGTCCCACTTTACTCAGAACTGGTGAGACCTCAACTGGAGTGCTGTGTCTAATTCTGGGTACCACGCTTTAGGAAAGAAGTGGACAAATTGGAGACACTCCAGAGGAAAGCAACAAAAATGATCAAAGGTTTAGAAAACCTTACCTACAAGGAAAGGTTAAAAAAAACTGGACATGGTTAGTCCTGAGAAAAGAAGACAGACCAGAGAGCTGATAATAGTCATCAAATATTTTAAGGACTGTTATAAAGAGGACACTGAACAATTATTTTCCATGTCCATCGAAGGTAGGACAAGAAGTAATGGGCATAATGTGCAGCAAGGGGGATTTAGGTTAGATATTAGGAAAGCCATTCTAAATCTAAGGGCACGTCTTCACTTGCCACGCTGGAGATTGACTTTCTGGCATTCCATTTAGCAGGTCTACTATATACCTGTAATTTGAACACTTAAGGCAGCATAGGCTGGTGTCCTTACTCCTCAGAGTTATGAGAAGTGTGGGAAGCCAACAGGAGTGTTTGCTCCTGTTGGTCTCCTGAAGTGGGGACAGCACCAAGCTCAGCTTACAGTAAGCTGACTTCAGCTACATAGTCTACATAGCTGGAGTTGCGTATCTGAAGCCGACCTTCCAGGTCTAGTGTAGACCTGACCAAAGGGTAGTGAAGTTATGTAATAAGATTCCTGAGAGGGCATGGAATCCCCACCACTAGAGGTTTTAAAGAACAGACCAGACAAACACGTCAAGATGGTCTAGTTTTACTTGGTCCTGCCTGATGATTTCTCAAAGTCTCTTCCAGCTCTACAGTTGTATGACTCTCTTGTACTGTATTTTCCAAACAAAAATGTTGACCCAGACATACAAGCCACATGAATGGCCCACGTGAATGGCCACTACAATACACCAACCCTTATGCTTGTATCAGTTTCCAAAACACACATCTATAGATATAAAGAAAGGCACAGAGACCAATGATACATGTACATATGCACAGAGCAGCAACTCCCACCCAGTCGAATTGGCATGGAGGCACACACAGCAGGGAGAAAAAATCAGCTTTTTTAATACACATGAATGTCACTCAGACTTTTAAAACCAGAAGAGACCATCATGATCACCTAGTCTGATCAGCCACCGATTCTCACCCACTCACTCCTGTAATAGGCTCCATATACACCTGAAAGGACATGTGCATATGCAGAGCCACATACACAAACACACGTGTAGATAAGCATATCCATTCATGTATTGCCAAGTACACACTGATATTTGAGGATCAAGCACATGGAACCACTTCTAAACACTGAACTCAAATGTGTACAAGCACAGAGTAGGGGAGCAAATTCTGCTTTTGAGCTACAGCCATGCAAATCTGAGACAATTCCATTAAGATCCATTCTGCACTGACACAGGTAAAATAGAGATCAGCATCCAACCCCTTTATGCTCAGCCTCAAATAACTAGAAAGAACCATATGCATATTGTACACATATGCCTGTGTAGGCACATTGCCATATGCACTCTCACATACCCCCCGCCCCCAGTCACATGTACACTGTCAAATGCTCACATGCCCTGTGCATGCAGTTAATCACCCTTATCATGCACATGAATGGGTAGATCTTGCATGCTGAGAGGCAAACATCAAGGAAACCCCATGGCGTGCCATGTGCATTTGTCCCATCTCACAGTTGACTAGAGCTCTCAAGACCTTTCTATGCTTGAGGTTGAAAAGTATGTCAACAGGAAGACAGGACATCTTCGAACAGGGATCTGAAAGGAGGATAAAGAAAAATTCCCTGTCCTCATTAGTCCACAAACCTTGCAAAATTGGGCAGGATGCCAGAGAGGTAGGAGGCAGTATAGAACAGAATTTGGCATTGGATAGCTGCATTCATACTCAGATTGTACCAGGCTTTCAAACCAACACAACCATCAATGTAACTACCCAGTGAAGGCTCAACAACAACCTTGATTAGAAGCTGTTTTACTGAGAGGCAGGAGCGGGCCTGGATGAGCTGCCAGCAACTAGCGCTCTAGGCGAAATGCATGATCGGCACCCCCACCTCCAAAGCCCTCAACGGCCATTTATCTTGGTGCCCTAGGAGACTGCCTAGTTCACCTGTATTGATGGGCTGCCACTGCTGAGAGGTCATAACTAGGACACTAGTGTTGTACCTTTCTCCTTTCCTAAAGTGCCCTGGGATTAGTCATTCTTCCCCCCACCCTGGGGCCAAACCCATCAATCAGGCATAAGGGATCGTACAAGTTAGCTTCTCGTCTGAAAGGCAGGCCTCGTAACACAGCGGTATCCTTCTAATGTGTCAGTGAGCCCAGGGCGGAGGTCAGAAAGGGTTGTGAGGGATGTCGATGTGCGAACCAGAAGGATGGAGGAGAGACAGAGAAAGGAACAGATAGGACAGACAGATCAGAAGGCTAATTCCCCAAAGCAATGGGCAGGTAACATGTTCCTCGCCTCACAGATCTTAAGGCAGAAGGGGCTAGTATGATGATCTAGTATGATCGCCTGCTGAGCATGTTGAACTTGCTGAGACCTGTGCCCCATCTTGCTTGGAAATAAAGCTGCTGCCTCTTGCTTTCTTTTACATTATTATTTATTTTCATGTCAGTACCAGGATAGTCAGGAGAATCCAGGGGGCTGCAGCTGTCTGCCTTGATTGACAGGTGCAACCTGCTGTCTCACACTCTCCCCCCTCTCAGTAGTGTGTATGTGGGTGGGGGTGTGGTTTGGGTCTTTTTGAGGCGAGATTAAAAAGGTGACTGTTTCATGTTGTGCAGGCTTCTTAGCAAGGGTCTCAGTGAGAAGCGGCACAACTGGAGTATCTTCCCCTCCTCTCGCCAGCCCTTTATAGCTTGTGGAAGTAATGTAGTTGTCGAGGGAGGACGTCTTATATCTTGAGACAAACCACATTCCTCCAGGGTGTGCATCCACCCTAGAAGAGAGTGGAAGTGAGACAAGAGAACAGCCCAAGTCTCTCCAAGGTGTCAGTGCAACCATGCTGAATGCAGTGACTCAGCCCCAGCGGAAGCGACGGAGTGAGAAGAGAAGCAGCCCATGTCCCTGAAAAGACTTCAGAGGTAGAAACAGAATAATCTGAATCCCTGTCCTTCTCAAAGCAATCCCCTTTGTCTCTGGCACAGTGCTGAGAGAGAGGGGGGCATGATGTAATCTGACTGGAAGAGGTGATCACAGCAGGGCTCAAACAGAAGGGGTGGTGCAGTTTAAAAGGGCTGAGCCCAAATGCCTGTGTTAGACAGGGTAAGCTGCACTTTCACAGCTTTTAACATGCAGTCCGCCACTCAGCTGTCTTCACACATGCAGCCAATACATCTGCCATCGATCCTGGGCACACCCAGAGCTGTGGCATGCCCCAGCATTCCAAATTTCTGTACCAGACATACCAATTTAAAACCAGTACCAATGCCATGGAGCCATGGAACTTTGATAGGCCTTTATGGACATAGTAGTGAAACACATTGCTAATGACTAAAAGACATAATATGGAGGAGAGGAGGAAAGGTGTGTTCACTCATTCACTCATGTACATTCTGTACAATCTGGTCAGCATCAGTAAAATTAAGTAATATAGAAGGGACAGATCAATATAATACCCCAGATCCAAAGCCCCCATAGTGCCAAGAGCATTCAAATCCAAATGCAGACTTCAGTTTGGTGTGGTACTGAAAAGGGTTGCAGCAAGTTACCATTACAAGATTGGGAGACTGTCAAAGGAGCTGAGCTGTTATAGTTCATCAGTTAGTTCAGAATGAGTGAGCCATGTATGCAGATTTGCAGAACGTGGGTGAGAGAGCTGTCCGCCATGATCATTATATTTGATAAGGTGGGTGAGGAGGAATTCATAAATAGGCAACCAAAATAAATGATTTACTAGAGCAATAAAAGATCAAGGCAACTGTTCATAATGAATCTCCAAGCATCTAAAGCCTGAAATGGAGTGATGTATACCCTGAGGCTGTCAGCCCCACCAGAACTTGCAATAAACACACTTATTACATTGCATTATCTAAAAGGTGGTAACATGTCCAGAAAGTTCCTTTCTCTCTCACTCCCACAAGGAAACCAACACTAGGTAATAATTTATCCACCAAAGGTCTGATTCCTCTTTTAAATTCTCCTCCCCCCCTTTCCAGTGCTCCTTTGCATAAAGGTGTGTAACTTCTAAAGCACATCAACATGTTGTGCCGTAAATTGTAACTGGCCCACGTAGGCCTTGATGGCAAAAACTAAAAGTTCCCTTGTATACTTGAACATTGTGCTGTTCCAAACAGTACCGAATTAAAGTGCATTAAGGAACTTTTGGTCTGTGCCAGCGGGATATATACATGCCGGTTAGCGTGCAACATATTGGTGCACTTTAGAAAGCAAACCCCTCTAGCATGCATTGCCATTGCATGTAGACAAGTCCTAGGAGCTTGTCTACATGTGGCATTAGTCTGAAATAGCTATTCTAATTAATGACTCCCAGTTAGCTCCCCATGTAGATTAGGCTAATTTGGAACAAGATACTCCAATAGAAGTGACTGAATCCATAAAGATTCTTTATTAATTTGAGGTTGGATTTTTTCCCACTCTTTACTCAAAGTGAGTAGCCCCATTCTCTGTGAGTAGTCTCATTGATGTTGTAACACAACGCCCCCGGATGGGTCCATTGGCAATGGGGAATTAACTCAGCACCAGCAATGTAAAACCATGAGCCTCTGCTACCTGAGTTGGTACTGAATTAATGGCTTGATGGCCAAAATAGGCCCCTAAACATCAATATGGCCCAGGCCCTACAGAGGGACATAAAGCAATACTGTGTAAACATGGTCAACAAAGTCAATGCACCCGATTATGATCATCATATTTATCTGGAGCAATATTTTACCTCCATAAACTGCTTCATGGAGAACAGTGGGCCAGACTCTGATACCTTTGCTCACTCTGGATGCACTGTACAATCAGCCCAGCAAGCCCACATGGGAATAAAACCAGACAAACCCAATATGCCAAAATGTGAATCAGAAAAGACACATCAAGCAGGAGACTACAACTGGAAACGTTTTTCCAGAAGGACACATGCCGGTACTAGGGGAGATCACAAAGTGGTAGCAACTGAACACAGGCCAGGATGCTGCGGAGGAGCTGGAGATAATGTGCTATCCAGAGCCCCTTGATGCTCCTTTAAAGCTCTACCACTTATTATTATTATTGGTTATACGGCCTCACCCAAGATCAATGCCTTGTTGTTCTAGGAATGGTACACACACACAGAGTAAGTCCAAGTCTACATTACACACATCTGCCAGCAGAGCCACATTGATCAGGGATGTGATTTGCAACTGACAGAGGTGTTCCAGCAAAACCCCCTCATACACATGTAGATATACTGGCCAAATAGCCTTTTATTGGTATAACTTTGGGAGCAGTCAAATGAGCTATAACAAACCAGTAACAACACAGCATTGCCTGTATGAGCTATGTCTACACAAGGTGAGCTTTGCCAGTGTACTACACCAGGACAGCATTCCCAGTGTAGACATCGCCTAAGACACAGTCCCTGCCCCAAAGAGCTTGTTGCCTAAATAGATGAAAAGTGGGAGAGTTAACAGGGACACAGAGAGGGGAAGTGACCCAGCCAGGAGCAGAACCTAGTTCTGCCACACTCATTCCAGCTTCCTATCCACTAAATCTCCAGTAAGGGGAACCAACAGCTCGCACAGACTCCTGGGAAAGTTGGAGGTGTGGGCAGTTCCATGCTCCCAGAAGGGGCAGGGCTTCAAGTGGAATGGCCAGGACCGGAGCAGGCAGCCCCCCAAGCTGCCAGGAGTAACATGCAATCTCCCCCAGACCTCAGAGCTGCACAAAGCGTGCAGTGTGGCACTCCAGTGGTATTTAAAGGGCCCAGGGCTCCAGCTGGCACTGCTGCCTCAGTTGCAGCAGCAGTGGCCGGGGTCCCCAGCCCCTTTGAATTCCTGGACCCCAGGGCATTTACCAGGGAGCCAGGATTTCAGTCTAGGGGGCCATGTTGCCCGGCTCCTATGGTGAATGAGGTTCCCTGCACTCATTAAGGACAGGGCCAGCTTTAGCCCTTAGTTTGCATAGCTTCCACGATGCAGTGCTGTGCCGTAAATAGGTTTGATTTAAGTTATGACATGCCGCCAGAGATGCAGAAGTCGAGTCAGATTTGCTTTTCAGCTCTTTTCTCTGAAACTGTCATTAAAAGTGATTGATAGCTAAGACAAAGTCTAAGCAACAACATGATTAGAGCAGAGACCCGCCATAAATTTAAAAGCTGTTTTTCCCCCTGTTGCACTGGATCAAATTACCAGAACAGTATAAGTGTATGAGTCCAGGGACGGCAAAGGCTGATGACTGAAACTCAACTGCTAAGTGTTTAAAAGGTGATATCTCATGAAACACATGTTGGTTGCTCAGGCTAAAACAATGATTCCTTGTAGAAAATAATAAACCACTTTTTTAAAAAAAGAAGTTACATTGTGAAATGACATTCCCCATAAGCAGCAGACTAATAGGCTGCTGGATATGGTGAGCTGTGGTGCACAACACAGTGATAATGCTCTGCAAATGCTGAAAAGGGAAAGAGAGGGGGGAAAATGGGCTGAAATTTTCAAAGATGCATTAAGGGATTTGGATAGAGCTGATCAGAATTTTGTTTTCCCACAGAAAAAAATTCCACTGAAAATTGTCACTTTTAATTAAAAACCCACGAATTATGGTGTTTTAAACAAAAACTTGAAATCTACTGTGGGAAGAAGACAATCTGCATGTCACTATCCCAAATGTCTGTCAAAAAACAAAATGGACAGAAGATTTTCAACCAGCCCTAGATTTGGATGGAATGAGGTATCCTTAGATATCTGTGGAACTCTCAGCCCTGAGAGATTACATAAAATACAATGATTGGGGGACCCCAAAACAAACAAAAAAAACCCAGTAACTTTTTACCACAACTTTTGTCTTTTCATTTAAATCAATCACTGCAACACAATGACATGGCACCATTTAGATGCACATCTTACAACACATCACATGCAAGGAGATATTAAGCAGTATCAGCTAGATAGAGTTGAGAGAGTTCAGCTAAAATAAGAAATTTCCTGAAATATTAATTAAAAATTCAAGCCTTAAACATTTGAGGTTCTGAAATATTCAGTACAGATTTCAGGGGTTGGAAATGAAAAAGACAAAAATTCCATGGACCAACCATTGCCAGTCTTGCAGTATTTTCAATGGAAGGAGCAAAGAATCTCACCAAAAACTTGTTTGCACAAAATTTTTATTAATTTGCATAGGTTTGGAAAATTTGAATCCACTTTCTAATTGCTGGGGAGCAAGTTAAAATCTGGTATAGGTCACAGCAACTCAATTGTAATCAAACTATTTGCATCTACTTACATTAGGTCTGGATTTGGCCCATCAACATGTTTGAAGTTTTAAAGGTTTGCCCTGCTTAGTAGATGCAGTAGTGGATCATTATGGATTATCTTGTCTGCATTAGCCACCATGGCTGAATCAGTGCTGTGTTAGATACTGCCACAGTAACTTTATAGTTTCCACAAAGATGCTTCAGCAATTTACCCTGGTGATTAAACTAGCAGCCATATTTATATTGCAGAATAAATAACAGGGTAACTGTGAAATATGGGGCTACGATTCCATCGATGGATTCTGGTGACATCATAAACCACAAGAACCAAGCCTGAGTCATCAGAACTCCTGAGATGGAATTATAAACCCTAGCATTCCAATTGTGCTCTTTAAAGATATTTGATATAGTATATGGATCTGACCAAATGAGAGAGCGAGGCAAGAGACAGACCACCAGTCTCCTAAGCCAACCGTGCACTCTCCTGACCACCATGAGTCTGCAGCCAGAGAGTGGTAACAGCTGCAGTTGTCACAGAGAACTGGAGACATACCACTGAGCATTCGGCTTAGCCAGGTACATGTCTTTAGTCAGCTGTGCAACCCAAGATTGATCTCAGACTGCAGTGGGCAGCATGTGAACAGGTTCTTAACCTTGCAGCCAGTCTATGTAATCTGGATTCCACACAAAGGCTTTTAGGTGAGTTAGGAACCACGAAGCACCAGTAAGGGATAGTTGCTGAATTAGGCTCTGTTTCCTTAGCAAATTCATCTTTATTGGAGAGGGGTGGACTCCAAGAAAGTATGCCACAAAGTTCTGCAAACTGCATTCCACTCTGTGTTCCACCCTGATGAAGCTTGTATCTTAGCTTTGTGTCCACTGGAGTCCACTGCAGTTTTGTGCACAGCCTGAGACTTTAATATATTTGTTGTCTTCATGTTTTCTCTTCTGTAAGAAGGATTAGGGGCTGGATTCTATTGGTGTAAATTGGTGATTGATTGATTTACACAAGCTGAGGATCTGGTCCAATGTCCATGGAGTTGGGATAATATAATCCCACAGTTAATGACTGTAGTGGTTGATAACCATTGATAGCTTTGTACATTTTGGCCCCTTAAATGTTATTTAAACATGTTGACATATCAGAGGACCTAGTGAGATAGAAGACTGGCAACAAGGCAAAGGAATCTTTCATCTCTAAAGTTTTCCAGTTCAGATCCAACATTCACCAAAATTTATTGTTAGCAGTTAACAAAAAAGGAAGCTGTGGTTCTCTCTCTGCTTGGGCCCTGATCTAGAACAGCTTTCACATGATGGTTGTAACCACCCTGTGGTTATTCTATGAGCCACAGAAAGAAGCTTGTATGTCTGAGTTTGTTGAAAGACTCAGCAGAGAGGCCAATGCTGTCCTTGAACAGGACAAACAGTATGCTGAGCTCCCAAAAGTGAATCCAACACCTACCTTCTCTCTTTCCTTCCCCCATGTTCCATCACTATATCTCATGCAGTAACCTGTGTTCACAGATTTTTAGTTTGACCCTCTTCTTGGTGAAATATGCATATAGGGGAGAAGTTTTAAAAACTCAGCATTGGCCTAACTCTGATCCCACTGAAGTCAATCATTAAGTGGTAACTGTTAGACCAATTTTGAGCATTTTGAAAATCCCATATATATATTTTTTGTTACAGCATATAATGAAACAAGCAATGTAATGCATTTGATTAGACATAGAAACAAAACCACATTTAATAGCTTTTTATACAGATTTTAGAGCTGTGTGTCACATGTCTGCAATGAAGTACATTTGCAGAGTCTAAACAAAAAACTACTGAGACCGAGTCTGACCTCCATGTAAATCTGGAATGACTATAATAAAGTCAATTATTTCAGAGTTCCACCGGTGTAAATGAGATCAGATTGTGGTTTATTATGATTTTTCTTGAAATTCACTGTCTTGCCTCTTTTTGATGGAAAGAGGAGTCATACAGATGTAAATTTCATAAAATTTCCATGCTTTTGTAATTGGAAAACAAGTGGCAGTATTAAGCATCATTTAAAATCCATTGACTCAATAGAACTATATTTACTGCACCAGGTCTAAATTTGTCTCTGTGCGTGTCGATTTTCCAATTTATGAGTTCCTTCTACCTACCCACTATGTTTTGGCTGTTGTCTACATTGTACTGGTTTCCATCGTTTTGCCTCCATTTCATGATCATGGCTTATGTTTCTCTTGGCATTTCTTAGACAGTTGCAACTTCCATTGAGTGTGTTATTAGGAAGATACTGCTCCTGACCCATTTTGCAATTTCAGTTCCTGCAGCTTCCTTGGGAAATCAATGATCTTTGCAAGACTCCACTGGAGCTATGCTATGAACAAGAGGCAATGTGCATTAGTGGACAGGGTTTTGATGTTAGCTTGGGATCCATATCTGATTCTTGCACTGACTTGTTCTATAAGCCTGAGCAGATCACTTCATTTCTGTTGCCCTATGACCCTTTGTCTTGTCCCATGTATAGGTTCTTTAGAGCTGGGACTGTCTCTTACTCACTGTTTGTACAGTATCTAACACAATGAAGCTCTGATGCAGGCCTCCACATGGTATTGCAATATAAATAATAAGCAGAACAGCAGAATTCATTTCACAAATGATCCAAAGATTCAAGATCACGTCAAATGAATCTGCA
Organism: Pelochelys cantorii; assembly: GCA_032595735.1. Taxonomy (NCBI): domain Eukaryota; kingdom Metazoa; phylum Chordata; order Testudines; family Trionychidae; genus Pelochelys; species Pelochelys cantorii. The sequence continues at coordinate 9,787,389 of CM064342.1, read as the reverse complement.
AGTTCCTCCATTTCCAGAGCACAAAGGGTGGGAAAAGAACTCAGCTCCTTTATCATTTTCATTTTGACCACCTTACCACAAACCCAAATGGTTGCCTCCTCTCGTGTGGCTTCAGGGGAAAGTTCCACCCATCACAGTCATAGTACCCAGTGTTTTTCATTTGAGAAGAGCTCACATTTGAGCTTCACTTGACTTGATTTGAGAAAACCCTGCATGATAAATTCCTCTTTCTCTCCCAGCCTCTCCTGAAAAAAGAGGAGGAAAAAAGCCTGAAACTGGCTTTTTGTGCTGTTATTTTACTTCTCCTAGAGCTTCATTTGGAATAAACCAAATAAATAAAAGACACTGAAAATAAAACAACAACAAACCACACAGCCTTTCTTTTAGTGTCATTTTTTCCACACAGAAGGGTAAAAGCAAATAGGTTTCCAACTTCAGACTTATTAAATTAAGCTGTTTCCTGTCACAAGAGGTTGGCAGGTTGAGGAGCTAGGTCTGTAGTTTTATTTCTCATCAGATTTAATTTGCTGAGTACATGCCCCAAGAAGAATGGCCTGAAAAATAAAAAGAAATAGAGGCAATCAAGAAAGGGAAATATCCCTTTGGTATGTGTGGCAGAGAATCCAGGACAGCAACACCAGCATTCAAGGCACTTTGAGGGTTCTTTCCACCCTCATCACACTTCTCATGGAGAAGCAGAAACCTAGTCACAGCTGTGTTCATGTTTATGTTACACAAATGCAGTTAACACTGCCTGCCACTGACCTACTGCTTCTAAACAATCCCTCTTCTTCTCCTCCCTCAGCTCAACCCATCACGTGTGTTTCCATTTCTGGCAGCTGAAACTGTGCCTGGTTGTTCAAGAGTCACCTTTCCTGGCACACAAGGCTGGAGTTTCCCTTGCAGCACAGCTCAATGAGAGAAGACATCTCAGGGTGCGTCTACACTGCACTGTTTTTTCAAGATAACTAGTGTTATTTTGATATAATAATGTGAGCATCTACTAAGCCATTCCATTATTTCAAAATACTTTCAAAATAATGGACAGCTTACGCCGAAATCTATAAACCTCTTTCCAGAATAACGCCTATTCTGAAATAGCCATTTCGAAATAAGGCGTGTGTAGATACTCCACTGCTCCTATTTTGTAATAGCTCCTCCCCAGGGCCATTCCAAATTATTCCTCCCCACTGTCTCCTGGGGCTCTAAACTGAGACATCACGTCTACATTAGGGAAACCGGCCTCGGACTAATTTTGAGGCTTCCCTGCAGTCTAGACGTGCTATTTCAAAATAAGCTATTTCAGAATAACTATTCCGGAATAGCTTATTTTGAAATAAGCATGCAGTGTAGTTGTACACCAAGGTACACTGGAAGCCTAAGAAATCTAAACAGGCCACCTTCTGAGAGCTACTCCTGGGTGATAGAAGCACTGATCCAATTGCACTTAAACTATAAGTGAAGACTACCATCAACCACAAGAAGAGCAGGGTTAGGACCACAGAGAGTACTGTAAGCAGGGCACTAGATGGAATCCATTCCAAGATGGTTCCAAAATCCATTGCTGTATGCTCTCTTTATTCCATGGGAATGAAAAAGAGGGTGATTTCTCTGCTTGCTTCACAATAAGGCAGTATTCTCTGGCTATCATTTGGGAGCTATCATGGGTAAGTTCCTGACACAGAATAAGCACATTTCAGCATCTACATTCATTCAATACCAGGTCTCCACCGTCAGACCAAAACCACAGTGTGGACAGGTGGGGTGAAAAGGGGATTCATCTCCAGGCTCATTTTGTCAAAATCAAGTGCATGAATTTGTGACAGTCCATTGTAGCGTTTTGAGATCACCTAAGCAAGGCCTCATTTTTCTGTCTTCTCCAAAAAACATATATATTTTCTAAATATAATGTATATTACATGCACCTTGACTACAAGGTTCCTCCATGCTGTTTTCAATATGAAGAAACCAGCACACCTAGAGCAAGAGAGCAAAACTATTTGTTTTGTACCTGAGTTTCTTCCCTGGGCTCTCCCCTCACATGCCAGTAACTCCTTCCAAGAAGCAATTCAGTTTTTTCTGGCTCTTCATTCTGAGCTCATGCCCAGCCACCTTTTGCTTTGCACTGGAGGTTGGGCTGAGACCAGAGCTCTCACTGTGTGCTCCAAATTAAAACATAAACTCTTTGCAGGAACCTCTTCTAGCAAAGCATGTGGGCGCAGACGTTTATAGGGTATATCTACCCTGCAGTAAAACACCCATGGCTGGCTCATGTAAGCAGACTCAGGCTCTCAAGCTACATCTACACTACGAGTTTTCTCAGCAAAAAATATGCTAATGAGGGACTCATTTGCATGAGTCACGGTCTCATTTGCATATTTTCTGCCAATCTGTTTTTGCACTAGGGTTTTCGCTCAAAAACAAGTAGTGTGGATGTTTTCTTTTTGCACAAAAACCCCCTTTTCCACGGATCTTGCAGAAAAGGGGGTTTTTGCACAAAAAGAAAACATCCACACTGCTTGCTTTTGAGCAAAAACCCTAGCGCAAAAATGGACCAGCAGAAAATAAGCAAATGAGATTGTGATTCTTGCAAATGAGTCCCTCATTAGCATATTTTTTGCCAAGAAAACTCATAGTGTAGACGTAGCCTCAGGGTATAGGCTGCGGGGCTATAAAATTGCAGTGTAGACATCCAGGCTCAGGGTTCCAGAGCCCAGGCTACGGGACAGCTTTACAGCCCCACAGTCTGAGCCCAAGTCACATGGGCCAGCGACAGGTGTTTTATTGCAGTGTAGACATCCCCTAAGAGCTTGTAGTCTCCTGGTTCTTTTTTATGGAGCTTAGTCTGTCTCTTTTATGAAGCTGAGTATATTTCGGAAGACTCTTCATTTGGGAGTAATTATCACATTAGAACCATTCAGGCCTGGGCCACACCAAACTGAAATAAACCAGGATCTTTTGTAGACCAAAATCACCTCTCATTTGTGAATGGCAAGGAATTCCTTTAACATTTAACAATGGGGTTTTTTTTGGTCCCAGAAGTGTTAAGAATTTAAAAATATTAATATAAAAAGGCCTGGGGCTCTTGGCAGAGTGCCCCATGCCAAAATTATCCCAGTATGGACTGTAGTATAAAATAGTTTACCAGTATAAACAACCCTCGTGCTGGCTGAATAGCAAAACAAAACTGATTCACTAATATTTTCACAAATAAAACTGCCATGTCCTCTTACTGTTGATTTGGGAGTCATTTGTAAGCAGTTTCTCACATGAGTATCCCATTGAGACTGGCCATGTAAATAGCTGCTCATTATCTCAGATCTATTGTTAGAGATACAGCTGTCTGAAAAGTGTCAAAAATATTGATGTTGCAAGGAAAATGAACATTTTCAATGGAGTTTTCTATAGATATTTTTCCTCCCTGTTTTTCTACTGCCTGTATGTAACCAGTATATGGGTATCTGTAAATGAATTCACCCCAATATTTCACTATTTTAGCATGACCAGTCTGAACGCTCCCTGCTACTCACTATCCTTCTGTTAGGATATGTCTACACAGCAGGGCTAAAGTGGAATTAAGCTACGCACCTTCAGCTACATCAATTGCATAGCTTAATTTGAAATAGCTTAATTCGGCTTTGACACTGTCTATACTGCAAGAAGTTGAAGGAAGAACACTTTTCCTTTGACTTCCCTTACTCCTCGTGATATGAGGTTTACCATGAGTTGGTGTAAAAAGTCCTCCAGGTCGACATTATTTCGAAATAAAGGCTTGTAGTGTAGATGCACCCTATGTTATTTCAGAGTAACATCAATTATTCTGAAATAACGTTGCTGTGTAGACGTAACCGCACAAACACTTAATTTACCCAATCAGGAAGCAGAAACAGTTCCATGTGATCTAGGTGAAACAACCACACAACAGGAAATGAAGATAGCTGTAGATAACGTTTACGCCACCATGTGAAAGTTATCTATACAGTCTAGTCGGCTAATGTTCATACATAACATATCTATTTGTTGGAAATCAAGATCAACCATGGACAAATAGACAGTCAAAAAGGTGAATAACTTCATAATGAATATTTTTAATAACAAATAGAACTTTTCTACCAGCCTTTGTATACAAAAGTTCAGAGCAAAGTGGATTGACTACTGAGATTGTTCAGATGACACTATGGATAATTTTCATCCTGTATAACGAACCCAAAAGTGTCTGATTACCTCTTTCTCAATATGATGCAGTTTGGAAGGTAGATTACTAGAACAGCCATAGAAATATAGCCTAGATCTGGCCTGAAGGGCAGGTCACAGTTTGACAGGGTTTCCTATTTTTAACAGGTTGGCTCCTTTACAAAGTTCTGATCTAGAACACAGCATAGGGTTATGTTAAAATTGTTGTACTAGGAAGATAACCAATCACAAAGAATGAGTCAATTGCTTGAATTGGTGCTGAAAATGATTTAAGTGTTAGTGTATTATTTGTTCAAAATTGTATTTATTGAGGGTTTCCTTGGCCTGGTCTTTATTATGGGGAAAGAATGGAAATTTTAAAGAATTCCTTAAAATGACTTAAAAATCTTCACTTTGTTTGTTTGGAAATTATTTCTCAACCATGTCCCCTATAATGGTAATGACAGTGGTGTTGTACCATCCATGTTGTAGGTTTATCTCAATTTCAGATTTTATCTCATGATGAGCTGCATGCTTACGGAAAAGCTTTCGGACAGATCTGTTTAATTACCACCTTATCAGCATCCAAAGCTCCCCTTAAAACTCAGTTCTGCCATGCTGCTCACAAGACACTGCTAGCGGACAATGGCTAGGCAGGCAGTGAACCATGACTGTGACATATATGTAATGTGTGCGTTGCTTCATTCTTCACCTCTCACTGTGAACCCCCTCCTTTTGGTTGTTTTGCCCACTTCTCGTAACCATGCTTATAAACTCTTTGGGCAGGGGCAATCTTTGGAATCAGTGCCTAGCCCAGCAGATCCTAGGTTCCTGATTGTTGTTATCATAATGTGAATGAAGAAAGCTTTGCAACAGTGGTTATTCTTGATTGTACCCTAATCTGTATGCAAATGGGATTTTTCACTCACAGATCTTTCTGGCAGCATTGCATTCCCCTGATTAGCATCAGTAATGACTAGGAAACAGAATAAGCGATGAATAGTCCTGTGGCACCTTATAGACTAACAGATGTATTAGAGCATAAGCTTTCGTGGGCAAAGACCCACTTCGTCAGATGCATGTAGTGGAAATTCCAGAGGCAGGTATAAATATGCAGGCAAAAATCAGGCTAGAGATAACGAGGTAAATTCAATCAGGGAGGGTGAGGCCCACTTCTAGCAGCTGATCTGGAGATGTGAATACCAAGAGAGGAGAAACTGTTTTTGTAATTGGCTAGCCATTCACAGTCTTTGTTTAATCCTGAGCGGATGGTGTCAAATTTCCAGATGAACTGCAGCTCAGCAGTTTCTCTCTAAAGTCTGAAGACTAACACGGCTACCCCTCTGATACTAGGAAACAGAATGACATGCACCAACCTATTTTCCATAGGCCTCTGGGCAGCCCTCTGATAGTAGTGGGTGTCAGCCATTACTGACATAAGCTAGAGATGAAAGGCTCTTTACCCTATTACCAAACTTTCGAGTTATACCAACCATGTTTCTTTTAGCCCTCTCCTCTTTCTCGCAACTTCTGTGCTGCAGGCTTTCCCCTGACATCCCATCAACATGAACGGGAAGTTTGTCTGTGGGCTGTATGTCTGAAAGTGGTGCTTGAGATGGCCACAAGGGGTGGGAGAGAAATGCTCCTTTATAGGCAGCACAGTTCAGGAGAAGGTAAAGAAGTCTATCCCCAAAAAGGACTTGATCCCACATAAAGGGGGTAAAGTTTTTAAAGGACTGAAATGTTCTGAGTTTTCCTTCTTCTTTCTGGAGCTGAACTGAGGCTAATTTTCTCCCTTCTGGCTGGCTGGTTAGATCAACCAAAAGCAAGAAGCCCTGGAAATGGCTTATTTATGGTGGTAATAAATGGAAAAAAATGGTGGTAGGTTGGGTTTTCCTTTTGCGACATGGGGCCCAGATTGTCTGCTCTTGACTCTTCCTGCCTTAATCAGCCATTGGCACCATCTCCTCACTTGAGCAGAAGTCCGTACAGTTGCATAGTACTTGGCAGACCCTACCACCAAGGAAGCACTAGTGTGGGAGAGAGAGGAAAAAAATTCAGTTTCTTGTCATCTGTGTGCAAAGGTGCACTGAGGGAGGATGAGGAAAGGGATATCACCCACTGATTGTTTTGTGGATTTTTTAAAAAAATCTGTTCATAAAGACAGTGAAGTGAAAAAATGTGCCTCTAATTATTACCCCTCCATGCTTCCTAAAAGCCTCTCTCTGAACTTTTAAGTCTCCTCAAGTTTCACGTCCTCTCTCTCCATTTTTTTTATTTAAACTAATCTAAAAAAGCTATAAAAAGCCCCTGACACTATAAATTCCCTTGTAAACCCTGGTTTTATAGGTTTAATTGCCTCATTTTACTGCTTTGCATGCTTTGTTCCTTAAGCAGTTTGAAGAGCAGCCCAGTGCTTCAGTGCAAGCAGGAGGGCTTAAGAGAGAGAGGCTGTCAATGAGCCCTCTGCTGGGGTTGCCTTTGGTCAGGTCTTGGCATGATCAGTGCCCTATGGAGACTGAGTCTTGAAACTCTTCCAAGCAGACTCACCACATGCAGTAAGTTGACCTAGACATGTATGGGAAGCACTGGGAAATTCAAATGTCATATGGCATGGCAGTCGTTGAATCTCACAAAAGCCTTAAGGGAAGGGAATGAGATCAACAATAAAGGCATTCTCGCCAGGGTGGGTTAATCATAATATTGCCTAGCTTACAAAATGAATATCTAGTTTGGTGGAGAACCAGAGGGATAGGGAGGGAACTCACTTGCTTAAGTTTACATACCAGGCCTGTGGCAGAGTTGGAAATAGAGCCCATATCAGAGTCCAAGTCCAGTGCCTATACACTAAGTTATACTGCCTTCCATAGAATCACAGAATACTAGAACTGGAAGGAACCTTGAGAACTCATCGAGTCGAATCCCCTGCCCTCACAGCAGGACCAAGCACCAGCTAGATCATCCTGACAGGTGTCTGTCTAACCTGCTCTTAAATATCTCCAGTGATGGAGATTCCACAACCTTCCTAGGCAATTTGTTCCAGTGTTTAACCACACTGACAGGTAGGAAGTTTTTCCTAATGTCCAACCTAAATCTCCCTTGCTGCAATTTAAGCCTCTTGATTATTGTCCTATCATAAGAGGTTAAGGAGAACAAATTTTTCTCCTTCCTCCTTATAACACCCTTTTAGATACTTGAAAACCGCTATCCTGTCCCCTCTCAGTCTTCTCTTTTCTAAACTAAATAAGCTCAGTTCTTTCAGCCCTCCCTCATAGATCATGTTCTCTAGACCTTTAATCATTTTTGTTGCTCTTCTCTGGACCCTCTCCAATTTCTCCACATCTTTCTTGAAATGCAGTGCCCAGAACTGGACACAATACTCCAGCTGAGGCCTAATCAGTGCAGGGTAGAGCGGATGACTTCTCGTGTCTTGCTCACAACACTCCTGCTAATGCATCCCATCTTTGGAGCTCGTCCTGATTTATTATTTCCATTATACTAGCCTCTATAACTCCCAGTCAAGGTTTGGAATCCAACTGTCCTAGACAATGGCCAGGGAAGAAACACAGAAGATGGCCTCTGTCCCAGCAAGCTCGCTGTCTAGGACTATATCTAGACTGCAGAGTATTTCCGGGATACCTCCAGTATCCCAGAAAAACTCTGCCACATCCAAGGAATGCATCTGCTTTTCCAAAAATTTTTTCAGAATAGCAGACGCATTTCTGGCATCACTGTAAACCTCATTTTACGAGGAAGAAGGGATGTTCCAAAAAAGGGTTTTTTGTCTGACATTTGGTCCAGTGTAGACGGGCCAAAAATTGGAAAAGCCTCTTTGGGAAAAAAGAATCAGAAAAAGATATGCAAATTGTGGTTTGCAATTTGCACATCTTTCTCTGATAGAACTGTGTAGTCTAGACACAGCCTAGCTTGATTAGAAGGACACACACAGGAACAGGGTCTCATAAAGCCCTTTCCTTTGTTCTTTAGATTTTTCAGATAGCTGACGGCTGGTTGCATCTTTCAGCTCACAGGATTTTTACAACCAGTGGCCAAATTCCAGTCATTCTAGAAATGTGTGCAAATCCTAGTTATGTCAATAGAACATGTATCTGCTCACCTAGAGCCAAACTATGTAGTGTTGGTGTAGTGGTGTTGGTTCTGAGATATTAGGAAACACAAGGTGAGTGAGGTAACATCTTATATTGGACCAAACTCGGTTGGTGAGAGAGACAAGCTTTGAAGAAGAGCTCTGTAAGCTCAAAAATTGGTCTCTCCCACCAACAGAAGTTGGTCCACTAATGATATTACTTCAATCACCTTGTCTCTCTAGAACAGGGGAGGGAATGTTTATTGAGAAGACTGTGAAAAAACAGTTTCAGGGTTATATGAAAACACTGATTTCTTTAATTCTTCTCATCTACTAGAAATATGGTAATTTCTTTCAAGTACAGAGTAAGAATAGCCTTTCCCCTGCTAGTACTCCTTCACTAGTTCTAGAACAAAGCAGAAGCCCAGTATGCAAAGGTATTTGGAAATAGAAAAATAATAGAGAGCAGACCAGAGGTAAGCAAATATTTCAGAGCCTTGAAACAATTTGGTTTCAGTTAGATCTAAATATGAGAGAAGGTTCTAGGTGCATGCTTTAGGATGAAATTTTTTTCTATTTTCTTCTGAATTTGTTCTTCCTTCCGTTGCTAGGGTAGCACTTAGTGTATTCTGCAGCTTAGTTGGGACCAGGAAACTGGTTTGGATAAATTCAGTACACTTTTGTGCCAAACTAAACCCTGTGATTTTTCCCCCTCAAATTCTACAGCATTCAGACAGGGTTGGTTTTCCTTTTTTTCCATCATTTCATGCACCACCAGAGATCAGTAGCAGAAACACCATAAACTGGATTATGCTTCCACTGGAGAAGTAACAAATCTGCATTCACCCAGAACATTCAGATGCCCCAAATTACCCACTTTTTCATGAAGTACTCCTCCCTTCCTTTGATTTTCCTAGTCCCTCTTTCCCCAAAATAGCCTGTTGCTTCTTATTCCCTATCACTTGCTTCTGTTAGCCTCCTAGATCTTTCCCACCCAGCTCTGAAGTGAAGACTCATAGTCACTTATTGATTCACTGGTGTGCTGGGTCCTCCAGGCTTAGATTCCAAGAGACCAGCCTTAATCCATCATTGCTTCTGGTACTATTTCATGTTTGGCTGAGCACAGAAAGTGCTGGCTCTCTCATGAGGAAGATTATTCACATGTAATTTCCAGGCCAGCTTCCAGAGTAAAGAGGTTGCTTATTCAAATCAAACCTTCTGAAACTGTACCGCTACATCTAGTCTCTGCTGAAGTTTTCTATGGTACCTCTTTCTCTCCTAAGGGTGCCATTACCTATCTCCTCTGTCTCAAGAAGAAACATTCTTTACTCATGAAAATGGAGTTTCACATCCAAATGTGGTGGACACACACACAGTTCCCCATGAACTGTGGTTCCAGAAAGAAGTCATTTGTTTTATTCATTAAGAACTTGGCAGCTAGGAAGGGGAGACAGGCAATCAGTGAAGCCTCCAGAGGGAAGGGGAAAAGGAGAGGGAGGCAGTTGAAAGGAGTGAAATCTGGAGGAAAAAGTACATTAAAAACAAATGAACTGAAGAAAGAACTTGTTGTTGATGAAGTTGATCCTACATGCAGCCCTGCTATCTTGTAAAAGAGGTTTTATTTGCCTTTTTGTAGGGGTCCTGGGAGGAAACTATTAAAGGAACAGGCTTTAGGCAGAGAAAGAGAGAGAGTATGTACATGCGTGTGCACGCATGCGTACCTGTGTGTTTTCCCCCTCCTTTTACAAGGGCTAACTATGTTGCAAGGTTAAAGCCAGGGGGGACATTTTTTGTGTTGTAAAGGTCCAGGATTGTCAGAAAAGTAATCCAGCCCCTGACCACCAGACTCAACTGTATCTCCATGGATCAGGGATATGTTAATAAACAGAATTGAGCACAACACAAACTGTGGGCCACATGCTGGGCAAGAAGGAGCTGTGACAAAACTTTGTCTGGAGCAACCTCAAAAGTTTCAGTTCAGCTGATCCAGCCACTGAAAACCTGGAATGTTTTTTTCTTCTGAGCTATCTGAGCCTACTGGATTGGCAAAACCATATTGGAAATGACATGGGAACAAACTTTCTAATGAAAAGTCCAGAACTTCCACTCACAGCTGGACTGGAAGTATCTCAGGAAGAGAGAGTCTCTTGGGTACACACTATTTCCCTTTCCTGTTCCCTTGCTGAAGGCATAAACTAGGCAATAAGTACAAATTAATGGGGTGTGGAGAGTAGAAATGATAAGATAACCAACCTCTAAGCAATTTCACCTGGTGAATCCAAGCTGGCTGGTCAAAGACGGCTGCAAAGCTCTTTGGTAACCACCATATTCTTGATTGGGGCTTGACTCTTGTTTTCTCTATGTGTGCTGGGTCTCTCTGCTGCCTCTGCCATGCTGGGTGAATTTGAATTTTTAGGAGATTATCCTACTGCCACTGAAGTCAATGGGAAAACTCCCATTGACATTCACAAGAATGGGGTCAATCTTGGGGTATTTGAAGCCAGAAAATTTTCTGCTTTACAGTAATATACACATTTCAATACCAAATTAGCCAGATTAAAGTGTAGCTGCAGCAGGGAGTTCACTGGTTTCCTTCTGGACCTTACAGGAAACATATTGAGGAGTAGATCTTTTTCTCCTAAAGGAAGGGAGGTTCTTCTGAAAGTGATGTGATGAAAGCTGGGACCAATCATTGTCATGACTGATAATTCTCAGCTCTGCCACTCACTTGCGGGGTGACCTTGGGTGAGTCACTTTACCTCTCTGGGCCTCCATTTCCTCTCTCTATAAAATAGAATTAATAATACTGCCTTTTTCCAGGTTATAAGGATGCTGGGAGGCTACATTCATTAGTAGGCGCAGTTCATACCTATGCACCAGACCAGACCAAGTCAATTTAAGCCCTCCTCCAGAGATTTAAGTGACACATAAGCCTTGAAAAGTCCCTCTGCACAGAGAAGAATTTCACCCTTCATGGTTTATCTCTTTATGAAGTATTTTGAGCTTCTTACATAGAAGGTACTATAGGAACACAATCATGTAATCTAGCTTCATAATTTGATATGAACATGATTCAACATCAGAATGATCTCAGCAAAATTGAACTTAGCTATTTCATGTTCAGCAGGACAGTCCTAATTTACCTGACAATATGCAGGCCAGGAACATTAGATAATGAGGTTCTTAGAGTACAAATATCCACTGCAGATGTCCCTTGTTTTTCACCTGGTGCTAAGTAAAAAACGATCTCTGCTACTTTAACTTCAGGGTATCTTGAGAAGATTGATGATCTCCTCAAACTAGAGAAAGGACACATCATATTACTTGTTGCACCCTTTTTACCTCATAATGAAGAGACCTGGTTGGGGTTTTTTTTTCCAGCAAATGACAAAAGGGACATTTTTTCCAATTTTTTTCAAAGCTCAGCAGTGGATTGAAAATTTTCAAAAATCAAGTTAAAAAAAAAAAGGGGGGGGTCCTTATTTTCATCAAAACCCCACATCAAATTTGGTCAAAAAGGGACAAGGTTTTCAGGGTTGGTTTTTTTTTCTAAAAATGAAGTGTCACTTTTCTTGAGCTGTTGTAATAATGATAGAGAAACTCAATAGCCACCAGGAATATCATGGTTGTTACTATGCTACCCCCAGATCTTCATGGTGACAACACTGGGAGACTAAACCCTGATGTTCTACAAGCTGTACTGTTCTGTACTGCTTAACATGAAGGAGACCCTCCTAACTGCTAGCAGCATAAAGTCTATGCCATCTAGTAACTTTTGTATGGTGGAGGGCTCTGCTAAATACACATAGTAGTCAGTACACTGCTATACATCCACTGTATACTTTCATTGCAATATTATCTGATGATCTAAAAAGTACTGTTATTCCCAGTTCTTTTTCTTAGCATGCAAGCAAATGCCAGCCCTGGGAAGACTGGATGTCAATTGTTGTTAGTTTTGTTATGCAAAGTTTAAGATAGAGGGAGCCACAGAAGAATTTGCTCTCTGTCAGAGGCTCTGGGTAGAGTTAATTCTTGAGCAAAATTGCTCCCTGGGAACTAGACACCTTTTTTCTGTGCTGAAATTCCTGGAAGAATGGATCTCCCTGCATGCTATTTGACCACCTCTATTCTAGACCTGGTGCATATATGTTACTAAAACAATTGATACCTAGCATATATTCAGACTCTGTGTCACAGATTTCTCCTCCACTTGGGAAAACAACCCCCAATTCCCTTTACATCTGTTACCATTATTCAGAGACAGAGCAGTAACTTGCAGATGTGGGTTATCCTTTTCCTACAAATAATGAGACTAAGGCAGCAGGTAGCTGTCACAAAGCAGCTTGAAGTCACAACCAATAGCCCAGGAATAGAACTCGAGGCCTCTGTCCTTAAGCATTCAACCACACTGGAGGCTCAACCCCACCAGTCAACTAGATCTCATCCATGCCTGGCCATCAGAATTTGGGGACGGTAGAGAATTAAGGGGAGACAGAGCCAAACTCCAACTTTATTGGATTAGAGCGGATGAAAAAAAAAATCAGCACCTTGTTGATCCAGAGAGATGTTGTGTGCACAAGGGGGAGTTGAGGCAGGGTATAGCCATTGTCTGCTCTCAGGAATCCTCAGGGTATAGCCAGACATTTGCTCATTCCCAAGCTCTCTTTTAAATTACTGCATTAGTTTTATTAACTGTTCGGAATCTATGTCCCCTCCGCCCCCCAAATTAAGTTAGTTTCTCAGGGATAGAAAAAAATTAGCTGTCTAACAACGTTGGCTTGGAGCCGCTCGCTGCCTCCATTCCCAGCTAGGATGAGTTAGTGCTTTGTAGATATTATTGATCGGCCTAGCTGTACCGTCCCCACGTCTCCTGTCTTCCCCCTCCCTTTCCCACTCTTGATTCACCCTCCCTTGGTTCTCCCTCACTCGCCAGCTTGTCTGGGATTTATGCAGGAGGGACCTAAAGGTAGGCTGGCAGGTGTGGCTGCACCATCACCCACAGCCATCGATCAAGCGTCTCTCAATAAGCTAATAGCTCTAATGTGTGAAAATTGATTTCTGGGGTGAATGTGAAGTCCCAAAGATTTACACTCTATTTCCTATTGATGAGGCTCAATTGATCTCAACAAGTACTAAAATATTTACCACCGTAGCAGGCAGGGGAAGGGGGAGCAGTCAAGGAGAGGAATTGGAGTGGAGTGTTTAAATAAACACAGGCAACTTGTGGATGGGGCCACCAGGAAATGAATCACGCAGAAGAAAAACAACTCCAGTAGCACAAAGTTGTTAGACAGAAAGTGGCACAGGGAAGGAACAGGAAGACCTAGGTATGTCTCTCTGGCATTCTTAGTAGGAGGGAGTGCGGTGAATGGTGCCAAATGGACCCAGAATACAATCAGATCACCACTACTGCTAAGGTTGGGGAGAGAGTTAGAATGTTCTTGGGACTGGCAGGTGCTGTGGAGGGGACAGGATTCTGCACTGTGGTCACACAGGGTGCTAAAAATGAGCTTATGAATGGCTTTGGTTAAAGAGAGGCATTTAGCTCTGATGTGGTGATTTCAGTACACTGGGCCCACCCAGAATGGGGGCACTCACCACTGAAGGGATGTCAATGCTGTCCCATTTATCGTTGTTCCATCTTTCCTGTCCCATCCTGACCTCTCTCCCCGGGTACCAAGAAGCTGAAATTGGTGCCATGGCAACATGAGAGGGCAAGAGCTTCCTTAGCTAAGCCGTTCTGGCCCCGGGCAGAAATCTGGCAGCATGAGCTTCCCTCACTTCAGCATTCTGCACACACCAGCTACAAATTCACATTGTCACCTCCTAACTTAGCCCTCCAAGAACGCATTGCTCTTACTCTGATGGGGCGGCCCACAGACTTGGCGGTGCCTGCTTGTGCCCGCTAGCACGGATTCAGAGAATGCAGCTCTTAGGCCCCGCTGCTGCGAACACTTGCACCCAAGACTAACTTTACGTGCCCAGAGTTGCGCCACTAGCTGGCAGTTCTGTGTTCAACAGGCCTGCTCATAGCATGTCAAGTTCAGCACACCTTTAGGAGATAGCAGGATGGGGATATTAGATTGCTATCCCTTGGAGTCTAAGACAATGGAAATAAATACAACCTGTGTGCAAGCAAGCATAATGCTATTATAGCCACTGGTCTTTCCCCTGCTTAAACCAGAACTGTATATGGCCCCTTCTGATCACATGGCCCAAATCCTCATAATTGCATTCTATTTCGGTTGACTCTTTCTCCCAGGTTTCTCTCTTTTCTTTCTCCCCTCTCCCACTTTATGGTTGCCTAAAGCAATAGAACAGGAGCCAGCCAGCTCTTGCCTACTCATCTGGCACTTCTCTGAGAGCCCTCGCAGCCAGAGGATCTCCAGTCAAACCTGTGGACTCTGCAGGATCTATGTGTGGCTCTAGACTCGTGAGTTGAGCAACACTACCTGGACTCACATGCTCCCCAACAGCTGCTGGGGCTCTCAGCATGAGCTTTCTTCTAGCAGAACCATTTTAAGGCCAGCTGGATTCCATTGCACCCTGACAAAGCCAACAACAGCTCTGAGAAACTAAGCCCCTTCCTCCCTGGCTGCCCACAGGTAGTATACATACTCAGCAGCACCAGTGGGTATTAAACAAACTTTAGACTTTCTACTCACCACAGTGTGGGCCCCATGTGCAAGGATCCCTCTGGATCTAGACCATAGGCCTGCTAGTAAGTAAACTAGCGCATGCAGAGGGAGGAAGCATATGTAATGAGAGGGAAATAGATGCTAACACTCACTTGCAGTTCACAAGTTCATCCACTGAGATTTCCCTGAGGCCCGGAGAGATGGGCAAGGATCACACATTCTCCACCCTGCCCTGACCCAGCCTGTAGCTCCTGTTGATCTTTCCCAAGTCAGGCCATCTCCCTGCCCCCAGAGCTTCTCCCCCAGCCCTTCCTTTGCCTCTGCAGGGCAAAGTTCCCATTTAGCAGATTAAAGGTCAACTCTTGTCAGACCAAAGGCTTTTGAAATACTTCTCAGCAACTAATCATTTCCAAGTTAGTAGTTGCCCCCAAGTCCCCGTGCTCAGCTCCCCCGAGACTCTCAGGGTTATAGGCTTGCTGATGCTCCATGGGAAACTCTGAACAAAATTCTGGCTAGCGATGGGCCTGCAACATGGAATTCAGCTCCAGACCTGGCTTTAAAACAACTTAGAATCTCACTGGTTAGTTCATCCCAATGTACCAAACTGAATCCAAGTCTGAGTCTTCTCAACGCTCCCCTCCCGCTGATGATCCATTTCAAGATCATCTCTGAATTAGCTGTGCACCAGTAGCCTTCTATTGCCTGTTATTTTCTTCCCTCTTCTTATATTTCTAGAGATGCTAGCATAAAGGATTCTCTTTCCCCTTAACCATTAGTCTGTGTCTACACTGGCGCGATCTTGCGCAAAAGCAGCCGCTCTTGTGCAAAAGCTTGCTGCCTGTCTACACTGGCTACGTGTTCTTGCGCAAGTAAACTGACATTCTAATGCATGAAATCAGGGCTTCTTGCGCAAGAACTCTGACGCTCCCACCCTAAATAAGCCCTTTTGCGCAACTGTTCTTGAGCAAGAGGGCAGTGTAGACAGGCAACATGAATTTCTTGCGCAAGAAAGCCCTATGGTTAAAATGGCCATCAGAGCTTTCTTGCACAAGAGAGCGTCTACACTGGCAAGGATGCTCTTGCGCAAAAGCACACCTCTTGCACATCTCTTACATGCCAGTGCAGACGCTCTCTTCTGGAAGAGTTTTTGCAGAAGAATTCTTCCGCAAAAGAGTTTTTGCACAAGATCACGTGAGTGTAGACACAGCCCTGGTCTGATCCTGCTGTTTTTTTACCCTTATGAATGTCAAAATTTGGGTGCTATGAAAACCGTGATGTGCCAAAGAAAGGATGAATACAGGTCTGGAAGTAAGTGACGTTTACCAACACTTTGCCATAGAGCTGTCAGAGAACACAGGTGAGGTATATTTGCTCCTTGTCTGTTGTGGGCTTCCTCATTTCAGGATCAATAATATTTGTTTCTAGATCTAAGGCCGGATCTTAAACTGGTGTAAGTCAGCAGACTATCCTATTTACACCAGCTAGGGATCTGTCCAGAAGATATTTCTTTCTATTATTAAAAAAAGGACATTGTAAACTTTTACAGCTCTCCAGTCAGTGGCTTTGTACCAGCTGGAGATCTGGACCAAGATTTTTAATTTAAATTCCTTTTAGTAACTAAAACAAATATGTATCTACAGGCCAGCTGGTACAAATCAGTTGAGTAGAGAGGTGTGAAAGTTTACAAAGCTGGAGATCTGGGTTCTTATATTTATTTTTTTTTAATCCCTTGCAAAGTTTACCATAAGCCCGCTGTGTGACTTAGTGGCAAGAACTTATTTTTCACTTTTCATGTTACCTGTTTACTTCTATTTCATGCCTATTGGAGAGTACAGTTGGATGAGTCACTTTCACTTTTGCTTTTCATTAGTATCACTTTCCTGTTCTCATGCCCTTACCTAATGAGGTTAGGATCTGGGTTGCAAACATAGCAAAGGAATACTTCCATTCATAGAATGTTCCATTGCCATGGAAGCATTTCTATTACTATTAAACTCTGCCTTCCCTATCTTCCATCTTCCCCACCCTCCCCTGTCTCCCTGACTTTTCCCAGTGTAATGTTTTAAGGAAAAATTCCTGTAGGGCAACCTTGTTGCCTTTTTCTTCACATCACAGCCTCCTCTGTGGTTTTCCTCCCATTTAAAAATATTTCCATGGGCTGAAGAACTCTTCCAAGTTGCTCACTTACTGACTTTCCCTCTATGCTCAAAGGCAGGTGACTTTTGACTCCCATGATTTGATCTTCCATAGATCAAGAAATTTGAGAACCCTTCCCTCCAAAAAACATTTCCTCTCTTTCAGATAGTTAAACTTACTTTTCCATTTGACTGATTCCCACTACCTTTAAAAGATAGGGTTATACTGAAAAGAAGGGAGGTACTGAGTCTAATGGGCAAAACAAGGTACTATGTGTTAGAGACACAAAAGACCTGAGGTGCCCAAATCTTGGAATCACACCCCACTGGGATTCTCACAACCACCACTCAGCTGCTGCCAAATGTTGTAGGTGCCAGAACTCAACCTGGACCTCAATTTTTTGCAGTAGATGTTCCCTAGATACCCATGTTTCTGCCTCTGAGCATGTGCACTGCAGCCAATGCCAGAGTGCAGCACAAACTGGGGTGAGACAGGCATTTCCTTCACCTCACTTATCTGCAGGGCCTGTGCCACCAAGCAGGTCTAAGTTCACCTACTAGATCAGGCCCCTCTAGGTGAGCTAACCCAAAAAAGCCATACAGAGGGGAAAGAAAGAAGGGAAAGGAGAACCTCCTTCAGAACTATTAGCCTAGAGCAGTGGTTCCCAAACTTTTCAGAATCATGCCCCCCTTTCTGACTTCTGAAAAACCCTCCCCCCCTCCCCCAAAAAAACTTGTTGAGCAAAAAAAGAAAAAGAAAAAAAAGGAACTGAGCAGGGCAGCAAAACTTGATGGGGGGGTCTGGGTCGCCTCGTGCCCCCCCTGGAAATTCTTCATGCCCCCCAGTTTGGGAACCCATGGCCTAGAGGTTGAAGCCTCAGCTGAGATAAGGGATATGTCCCATTCAGGTTCCCCCACTCGTAGTTGGGAGAAAGAAAACCCTGAATCTGTCCCCTGCCCTACTGACTTGAAGTTAACCACAATGCAGCAGCTTCCAAAGGGGAGAGAGGAAGACCCACATCAGACTCTCCCATAATCCAACAGTTACAGCACTCACTGGAGAGGTGGAAGAGACCTGATCAACCCCTTCTGCCCCTCAGGACATCAATTAGAGGTATCCCACACCTAATGACCAGGTTCTCCCCTTCTCCCATTACAATTGCACAGTCACTTCATGCCAAGAGAGGGCTTGCAGATGAGATCCCCAAGCAGAGGGTGGAATCTCCCTGAAGCCTGGTCTCAGGTGCCTATCTCAGGAGCTTAATACAACCCTGGGCTTGTTATGTCCCATCAGCGAGGAGATGCTGGCTTTCATGAATCACATTCTGAGGTCTCTCTCTTCCTCCACTCATTGGATAGGGACCCTAAAGTACCACATTCAGGTTTTGTGAATCCCAGTAATTTTCTAGGGGCCTAGTAGTTAGGCATGGTAATACACAGTATTGCCAAGCTTAAGTTTCTTTGGGAATCTGTCCCTGAGAGTTAGGACTCCTGGATTAGGAATGTTAAATTTAGTTTAATCAACTAATCGATTAGTTGATGGAATTTCCAGCCCCGGGAACTAACCCCACTGTTGCTCTGCCTTTTAAATGTATTAAGAGCCAGCCAGCTATTAGCACATTTAAAAGGCTAAAACTCAGCGGGGGACCCAGCACGAGCCAGGACAGCTAATTCCCACTGGCTCCCCACTGCTGCACTTCTGTTTTTTTAAATGGCTCTGAATACATTTTAAAAGCAGAGGTGCAGCATCTAGAACTGGGCACGAGCCGGCTCATGCCTGGTCCCTGCTAACCTCCTGCCTCCCTCCCTGTGTCCCTTGCCTTTCAAGCCAGCTCTCCTAGCATTGGCTCTTGCTCCCCCACTGCTTCCTCTATCAAGCAACTGGTCAAGGGACTAAAGCTTATGCTTATTGGATAGTCGACTAGTCAACTAGTTGTTTAACATCCTTATCCTGGATTCCCTTTTTGACTCTGTAAATAATTTGCCTTGGGATATTTTAGCAACTCCCTTATTCCCTCTGGGTGTGTCTAGACTACAAGGTTTTTTCGGAAAAAAATGGCTTTTTTTAAAAAAACTTCCCCTGCATCTAGACTGCTGCTGCGTTCTTTCGAAAGTAAATCAAAAGAACGTGGCAGTTTTTTCAACCGTGGAAAACCTCGTTTTACAAGGAATAACGCCTTTTTTTTAAAAAGTTCTTTCGAAAAAAGTCACAATTGAATGCAAACTGTGCTTTTTTGAAAGAGAGCATCCAGACTGCTTGGGTGCTCTCTTTCGAAAAAGGTGGCTTGCTCTTTCAAATGTACTGGTTGTAGTCTAGATGCTCTTTTTTGAAAGAGGCTTTTTGAAAGTATCTTTCGAAAAAGCCTCTTTCGAAAGAGGCTTGCAGTCTAGACGTAGCCTCTGGGTTTAATTTTACAATTTTGTAAAATGGGCACAGCCCATTACAACCCTGCAATGCCTGGAAAGTCCAGAACAGGAGGCAGTGCAAGCAGGAATAATAATTATTATTACCTGCTCACCAGGCAGGGGAGGGAGAGAGGGTTAAAGTTTAATTAATGAGTTTCTGCAAAGTGCTTTGAGGGACTCAGTTGAAAGATGCTGTATAAAAGTGCAAAGTATTGTGAGAAAATAATGGAAACATTTTATAAATAATAAAAGAGGGGAAACTTTGGTTTTAGATGGTGTATATTCCTCTGCCCCCGCCCCATTCCTTCTGCTCTTGCTAGCACTGCATGGTTTCATATAGACATGGACTCCAATCTCAGCAAGCCCTATAGCCTGTCTCCTGTCACTCACCTGATTAAAGGTTCCACTTACATCCAAATGGTTAGAGCCAGGGCTCCGAGCCATTCATAAAACTCATATTGAAGGATTAGCTTTCACAAAGTTTTCCTTAATGATTATGCGCTCTATTGATCGGCGAGGGAAACTATAAAAATTGACACCAGAATAAACTTTGAAGGACTGTTCTTGCTCAGCAGAACTCGGATCAATTTGAATCGACTTGGATAGTAGGGAAGGGAGGGGGGAAAAACCCTGTCCATTAGCTGTGTGCAATCCTGATTAACTAAATGTCTTTTTCTCTCTTATTGCTGTGATCTCATGGCAGAGCAGTGAGAGTGAGATTATAGGCACCAGTGTGAATTCTCTGTTGATGTAAACAGTACATCCCTTCTAATTCTGACCACTTTTGATTTAGGCAGGGGTGAAGAAACTCAGGATGTAGCCCCAAGGCTCAGGGCCCCCCCACCCCAGAAGTGGGTAGACTGCACTGTCACTCCAGTTCCCCTGCTGCCCTACCACAGGGCTGGAAGCACAAAATCTATTTGGCTGGGCCCCCCTAGGCTCTGGTGTGCAAGGGGAATGTGGGGAGTGTCTTTTTCCTCAGTTGGAGGCTACATCAGTGAGGGGGTTTTTTTTGTTTTGTTTTGTTTTCTGTTTAGTTTGTTTTGGTTTGGTTTTGCTTTGTTTTTTGCCTATCACCCTGACTGATTTTTCTGTGGGTCAGTGGTTCCCCCTCCCCCAGATTTTCTCTTTGCCTCTTAAAAATGTGATAAATTTATTGTTCATAAAATCAAACAAATATTATTCACAGATTAAGGGAAGGAATAGTTCATATAGAACATTAATATAAGTCATTGCATTCTAATGGCAAGCTAATGCTAGCCCACTATATTTCAACCTCCAACTTCTGCTTAGCCAACTGCATTCAATATTGGGTTGTCCATTGCAGTTCCAACATGCAACTACTAAATGAGCACACTGCATTTAGGATTGTTCAGTTTGCTCATTGCATTTTGAAACATAGAGGCTCTAAATTCCACTGCACTTCCACATGTAGCTTTCGGCTGGCCCATTACTTCAGGATACCCATACCCTGATCTTTTCCTCCTATGGTTTGGTTAAGACCATTCAGTTGCATCTAGCTATTATCACCCCTATGCACTCTAAGGCTATGTCTACACTGCAGAGTTGTGCAAAAAAGGCTGTTTTAGTGCAAAAACTCGTGGAGCGTCCACACTACAAGCGCGTTTTTGCACAAGAAAAAGTATAGTAGATTGTCAGAAGACAGGACTTTTTGCACAAGAGTTATTCCTCTTTCTACGAGGAATAAGCCTTTTTGCGCAAGAGCTCTGGCGCAAAAAGGTGTGTGTGGACAGGCAGCAGAAATGGCCTCCAGGAAAAAGCACACGTGCTCTGGTGGACACTCCATAGAACTCATCACAGCTCTGTAGTTCCTGTCTGCTGGCCCCTCCTTAAAGGTGCAGGCCCCCTGGACAAACCTCACGGCAGGAAGCTGACCCCAGAGGGCAGCACCTTACCATGTGGCTCTCCCTGCCACAGCCAGTACGAGGCATATCTTCCCCTGAGGCCCGCCATGCCCTCCCTGGCCCTCATCAGGAGCAGCCCCAGGGGTCAGAGGACCCACCCAGGGGCCCCAAGAGGCATGCAATCTCCTGGTCTGGTCTGGAGATCAAGGCCCTCCTGGGGTTGTGGGGGTAGGAGGAGGCTTTGCAGGAACCCCGGGCCCAGAGGAGAAATGTGGGCATCTTTTGCCGGATGGTGCAGGCCTTGGCCAAGCACGGACACCCACTCTGGACCATTGAACAGGTCCAGAGTGTGCTTAAAGAATTGCGGCTGGCGTACATCCATGCCAGCAAGCGCTCGGGGGCAGGACCCCACACCTGCCCCTACTTCTGGGAGCTCCACGCCATCCTTGGGGATGTGGGGGACGAATCCCCATCCACCCTGGCGGACTCTGGGCTGCAGACCCCCGTTGTGAGCCAGCGGGAGCAGGAGGGTGAGGACCAGCCGGCCGTGGAAGCGGAGGAGGAGCCAAAGGAGCAGAGGGGCACTGTGACCCTGTCTTTGGAGCCAGGGCCCGGTAGCCAGGATGTCTCCTAGGTCTCCTCAGATGCCTGGGAGGGATCCTCAGGTGAATGGTCTCTTCGTCATTCACTTCAGAGGGTGAGGGAGGCGGGTCCACGAGGGGTGAGGGGCAAGTGTCTCTCAAGCTGCTCCAGCTAGACACGGTGCTGCGGTCTGCGCACATGCAACCTCGTGCAGCATTACTGTGTGGCCCGTGGATGCAGCAGGCAGCCCCTAAGCATGCCTGGGATCCTGCTGGCCACGCCTGGGATCCTAGGGGGGAGGGACGCCGGCTGGAAGCAGGCTAGCCACAAGGCTGCAGGCCCGACCCCACACACCCTAAGGAGTTCCGCACACAGTACGCAGCCATGCCTGCCTGTGCGAGACAGCAGCCACTCCCGTAGAAAGTGCTGTGAGCCACCCCTGTGTGTGCGGCCCCCAGGGAGCCCCAGGCTGCTCCTGGCTCCTCTGCTGCCCCTGTGGGAATCCCACCGTGGCCAGACACTTCCCTAGGCTGCTTATCTGTGGGCTGGGGGAGGGGCAGGGAAGCAGCCAGCTTGGTCCTCTGGGCTGCAGACTATTGCTCGCTGCTCACGGAGGAGGGCACGGCCTCAGGAACAGTGTCTGCAGGGATGACTGACCGCCTCGCCCTCTTGTGTGTTCTCCACAGCCGGACCAGCTGGGAGAGAAGGGCCAGCCAGTGCACCTCTGCCACCTGCCACAGCCCAGGGACCACGAAAGCATGCCAGGGCCCAGGATCAGCTCCTGTGGCAGCATGTCACTGCCATAGAGAGGATGCAGCAGATGCTGGCCCACAAGGTCCGCTCCGACCTCGAATGGTGGCAACATGCCTGGGGACAATACCTGGAGTGGCGTGACCACATGTGCAATATAATGGCCAGCATGGTGACACACCTGACTCATGCTGCTCCTCCTGGCTCCCACACTCCTGCTCCCACACCATGCCATCACCCCCTCCTCCTGCCCCCTGCCATGCCCATGCCCTCTCCTCCTGCCCCCCCCTGCTGACCCTGACCTTGTTTCTGTCCTCCTACCCACCCATCCACAACCCCAACGAGACCCCCGCACCTAAGGTGGCACAGGCAGCTGCCCCTCACAGTCATGAGTCCCCCTCCCAGTTTACAGCCCCCTCCCCCTGCCCACCTTTGGCTGATGGTCAATAAATGCAGTTTATTTCTGGTTGCAGAACAAAGGTTTGTTTATTGGGAAATCAGGGATGGGGGGAAGGGAGGGTTTGTGGTGGGGAAGGGATGTGGCTGCAGTCAGGGGCCCCTTGGTAGGAGGCCCTGGGGGCAGTTACTGGGCTGCTTGTGAGACATCTCCCTCAGGGCCTCCTGAATGAGTACCCCAACCTGCTGAGCCTGCCAGATGGCAGCTGTCTGGGGCTGCTCAAACGCATGGCCCTCATGGCCAGTATCTGCCCCCCAGCCCAGGAGGAAGGCCTCCCCCTTCCTCTCCACAATGTTGTGGAGGACACAACATGCCACAATCACCTTGGGGATGTTGTGCTCCCCCACATCAAGGCAGGTGAGCAGGCAACAGAATCGCGCCTTGGGATGGCCGAAGGTGCACTCGACCTGGTTCCTGTCCCGGTTCAGGTGGGCATTAAATTGTTCCCTGCTGAGATCCAGGTGTCCGGTTTAGGGCTTCATGAGCCACACCATGAGGGGGTAGGCCATATTCCCCACAAAGCACAGTGGCATCTTCACATCCCCAACTGCAAATTCCCGATGGGGGAAGAATGTGCCCGCCTCCAGCCTGCGCAACAGGCTGGAGTTTCAAAAGATGTGGGTGCTGTGTGCCCTGCCAGACCACCCCACAGAAATGTCCGTGAAGTGTCCCTGGTGGTCGACCCGATCCTGCAGCACCATCGAAAAGTAGCCCTTGTGATTGATGAAGCGGGTCACTCGATGGTCCGGTGCTCGGATGGGGATGTGGGTCCCATCGATGGCTCCCCTGCAGTTGGGGAACCCAAGGACAGCAAATCCAGCCACGGTCGCATCCAGGTCTTGCAGACGGATGTCCCTCTTCAGCAGGATGGAGTTGATGGCCCTCACCCCCTGAGAAACACAGAAAACACACAGAGAATGAGGGAGAGGGTGTGTGAGCCCTTGGGTGGTGCCCACCTCCCTCCAATGCCCTCTCCCCCCCCCCAAACACCTCAGGAGCCAGGGACTGTGTGAGGGCGGGATGGCACAACCCCCTTGGGGGACGGTGCTACCCTCCACCCCCACTGTACCCCCCCCCAGTCAGGACTCTCCCCTCCTCCTGTGCAGGGACTCCAGCCCCAGACGGCCTTACCTCCATAAGAAGGGCCCCAATGGTGGATTTGCTCACGCCGAACTGGTTGCCTACCCACCAGTAGCCACAACAGGGTGGCGAGCTTCCAGAGGGCAATGACAACCCTCTTCTCCATGGGCATGGCGGACCACGGGTGGGTGTCTTGTCTCCGGAGGGCAGGGGCGAGCCAGGCACACAGCTCCAGGAATGTCTTCTTCCTCATGCAGAAGTTCTGGAGCCACTGCTGATCGTCCCACTGCTCCATCGCTAGCCAGTCCCACCAGTCGGAACTGGTGTCCAGCCTCCAGAACCACCTCTCCACAGTGGGCTGCAGTGGCCATAATGTAGCCACCACATCCAGGGAGAGGGACTCCACACTGAGCTCAGAGTCGAGCTCCTGCAGGAGCAGCATGGCACCATGCAGCAACTGCTGTACAAACTGCAGCATGGCCATGTGGGGCCAGGACATGCCCAGGGGCATCTCTGGCTCCATGGCAAAAAAAAAATGAAAAGCTGTGGTGTCCAGAGAAGCACAGGGCAACCACAGCAAGCACTGCTACAGCTTTGCTGTCCCTCAAAGAGGTCCACAAGCAGGCAGCAGCAGCAGAGAAATGGCTGTCCAGGGAGGTCCCTTTAAGCACGTGTCTCTGCAGGGCTCTGGCACCAGTCCTTGGAAGCAAGTGGTAACCTTTTTGCCCCGCCTGAACTGGTTCCAGGTGGCCTTTTTTCCACAAGAGCGTCCATGCAGCGTGGACGCTCTCTTGCACAAAAGCGCATCACTTTTTCGATGCGCTTTTGTAGTGTGGAGACGCTCTTGCACAAGAAGTTTTTGTGGAAGATCTCTTCCGCAACAAGGTTCTTGTGCAAGAAGCCTGCAGTGTAGATGTAGCCTAACATTCCCTGGTTGCTCTCTGTGGGAAGTCTGATAATGGGACATATGGCATAATGTAGAGCTCCTTACTGTGCTGGTCTGGAGAGTGTACCTAAACATTTGTTCTGATTGGCACATGCTCTTCCAATAGCATTTGTCTGTTCCACTGCACTCAGAGGATGAGGAGCAAAAGAAACCTATTTTGAGGTTTTCCTGTGAGGTCTGTCTCAATAACTGGCTAACACATTGATCCTCCTATTAACAAGCAGGCCTCAGGAGTTCTTAATAAAGACATTTATACAGACTTTACAAGTTCACTTATCACACATACAGATATATCTTGGCTTGCAGATGACTCAGACTTAATAGCTTCAGCTGCAGGCTAGAGCTGGCAAATATGACAGATAACACGCGGGATTGACCATGGTGGGTGAACGTGACACACGAGATGCATGAGTCTGAAACCATCTTTAAGGAAACATTGAAAAATGATCCTCTGAGAAAGCTCTTCCACCATAAGTCATGTGCATAATACAGGCGTGTCCTTCTAGCCCCAAGAAACCCCTATGAAAAAGTAGAAGTGCCAGAGACTTCATGAAGTCCATTAAGGACTTTGTTGTTGTTTTTATGAGCAAGGTACTCTAATTCTACAGCGATGGGTGGCTGCATAAATCAATCGATCGACAGATACTGAGTAGCATCTGTGAAATGTATATTTTAGGTCATGTGTTGACTACCTTTCATGAAGTCGATAGCCTTCAAAGAACCCTAAAACCAAAAAGAAATATGCATGAAGCAGATTTCTCAACATGAATAATCAAAAATAACTTGTAAGCTAACGGAGTTAGGGGATATGAATACCTTTAGGATCATTAAGTAAAAAGCAGTCCAAGACTCATTACCACATAAGCAGCTATCCTATTCAAGAAAGGTGTTATTACATGATCATTGATCATTACATGATCTAGTCCAGGTAAGAGGTCCTCTTGCAACGGGACTGTATTCAGAGCCCATTTCAGATGCTGACTGGAATCCAGAACAAGCTATTACCCTCTTTGCTAGTAGGGCATTCAAAGAATGAGTCTTTCCTTTGACTGACTGTCTTCATGCCATTATCAAATATTCCACACCATGGAAAATGTGTGGTTGAGCTGGCCTAACAGTTAACAATCCATGAAGACAAAAGCACATAGATTGCACTGGTGAAAAGGGTCTATTTGAAAACTTTCCTAATAAAATGAGGAAATGAGAACCATCTCTTTCAGTATAACAATTCCAGGGGCTGTAGAAGTCATGTAATTTTACAGTCAATGTACACAGTCATTGCCATTTCAAAGACCTCTGAGGGTATGTCTACACTACAGCACTAATTCGAACTAACTTAGTTCAAATTAGTTAATTTGAACTAAGCTAATTCGAATTAGCGCATCTAGACCTAAAAACTAGTTCGAATTAGCATTTTACTAATTTGAACTATCATGTCCACATTGAGTGGACCCTGAACCGAAGTTAAGGCTGGCCAGAACCAGTGCCGGCAGGGCATCAGCTTAGGACTTAGAGCGTGGAGCTGCTGCCTCAGGCTAGCCGAGGGCTGTGCTTAAAGGGACCCGACCCCCACCCCGGACAGACAGTTCTCAGGGTTCCCCACTTGCTTGTCTACCTCGATGAGGGACAGCAAAGCAGTCCTGTCTTGGAGTGCCCTGAGTGCCCACACTCGGCACATCACATCACTCGGCCATCAGCCCGGCTGCACTTGCCGCAGGCTGCCATCCGGGGGGGTCATTCAGGGGGCTGTCAGGATCCAGGAGGCCCTGCAGGAGAGCTTCCACCCCGAGGAGCCCGCAGAGCCACCCCAGTCCTCCCCATCGGGGGCTCGTGCCCCATTCCTCCCTCACCTCCTTCCACTTACCCTTCCCTAGCCCCCCCTTCCTGATGTAAAAAATAAAGGACACGTATGTTCAAAAATAGAAACTCTCTTTATTTAACAAAACTGAGGGGGAGGGGGGTTAACCTCTGGGGAGACTGGGAAAAGGAGGTGGGAGAGGGGAAGAGAGAGGGTGGGAGAGGGGAGGTGGAAACCTGGGAGGAGGAAGCTGGAAGGGGGAAGCCAGGGGAAGAAGGAGGAGGGGAAGTCTAAAACTATGGTACGCCATATCTTCAGTATTGTGTAGAGATGGGGTCTCCTCACCTCAAAAAAGATATTTTGGCCTTGGAAAGGGTTCAGAAAAGGGCAACTAAAATGATTAGGGGTTTGGAACTGGTCCCATATGAAGAGAGGCTAAAGAGACTGGGACTTTTCAGCTTAGAAAAAAGGAGACTGAGGGGGGATATGATAGAGGTCTATAAAATCATGAGTGGTGTGGAGAGGGTGCATAAAGAAAAGTTCTTCATTAGTTCCCATAATAGAAGGACTAGAGGACACCAAATGAAATGAATGGGTAGCAGGCTTCATACTAATAAAAGAAAGTTCTTCTTCACAAAGCAAATAGTCAACCTGTGGAACTCCTTGCCACAGGAGGCTGTGAAGGTGAGAACTAGAACAGAGTTTAAAGAGAAGTTAGATAAAGTCATGGAGATTGGGTCCATGGAGTGCTATTAGCCAGGGGGTAGGAATGGTGTCCCTGGCCTCTGTTTGTGGAAGGCTAGAGATGGATGGCACAAGACAAATGGCTTGGTCATTGTCTTCGGTCCATCCCCTCCGGGGTACTTGGTGTTGGCTGCAGTTGGCAGACAGGCTACTGGGCGAGATGGACCTTTGGTCTGACCCAGTACGGCTGTTCTTATGTTCTTATGTTCTAAGCTCAGGGTCGGGGGTCTCACTGGACCAACTTGATTTTCATGCAACCCTGCTCCTGGGTTCGCATGTGGCCTTTGGTGGCCAGGCTGGCAGCTATCCTGCCCTAGACGGCCGCTTTCCTGTGCCTAGTGCAGAGTTTGTGGACATTGGAGGTCTCCCCCCAAACCTGGATGAGGTCCACGATCTCCGCACTAGACCAGGCGGGCGTCCGCCTCTTGTGGCCCCGGCAGGCTCCTGGGAGCCGCCAGCCTGGTCCTGGGAAGAGGGGGAGGGCTGGGTGGCAGCGGGTGGCTGGCTCATCCTGTGCCAGGTGCAGGGTCTGATGGCTGGGTGCTGGCAGGCTTGCACCTGGCACAGGCACCGTTGCCAGACCGTGCCCCTTTAAGGGCTCCGGGGCTGGCAGGGGGGCAGACGAGTTTCCCTGGCTTGGCCCAGAGTGGCCACCAGGGCAAGCTGGGAAGGGCTAGCCTCCCACTAGTTCGAATTAAGTGGCTAAACAGCCCTTAATTCGAACTACTTAATTTGAACTAGGCGTTAGTCCTTGTAGAATGAGGTTTACCTAGTTCGAATTAAGCGCTCTGCTAGTTCGAATTAAGTTCAAACTAGCGGTTTGCGTGTGTAGCGCCTATGAAAGTTAATTCAAACTAACAGCTGTTAGTTCGAATTAACTTTGTAGTGTAGACATACCCTGAATGATTCACAAACTGTTGCCAAACTTTAATCCTCCACATTTGAGTTGTTCCAGGTGAACTTCATACAAAGACCAGAGGCAGCCTACTTGAAGAATTCTCAGATCTCTTTGAGATCCAAAAGAGGAAGAATCAGTAGCTCACATATTCTACTCAGTTAGAAAAAGCCAGTCTACAAGGACAGAGAAGGTATACTGGGTAATTTGGAAAGACTGAGTATAATTAAAAAGTAGAATAACCTACAGGCTGGGTTTGGCTGGAAGCTAAATCTAGATATATTCAAATGAGAAGATAGGCATGGAAAAAAGAGTCAAGGTGATTGACCATTGGAACAAACTATCAAGGGAAGTGGTTAGAAGGGATCATGTCAGCTGCATCCCATAAGGCACTCCTTTAGTCCCCAAACCCACCCCCCTTACACAAGATAAAGGAGACTCAGTGTGCTCCCACTCTTTCATGCCCTGGTTGCCCATGTGGATGCCAAAGTACTGTGACCAAGGAACCTGGTGTGCTGGAAAACATTGTCATGTTCAAGTTTCTCATGGTGCACCTCATGTTGCTCTACCAGGAAGAGAAGGAGCAGGAGGACGAACCTCAGCATGGCACGGAGCCGCTGTTCAGGCAAGCCCTGGTGCTCATGCTAGTGCAGCCACCCGTCAGTCATCTGACACAGTGCAACACTGGTTCTGGCATCGGGAGATGAGCTCAGACAGGTGGGACTGCATCAACATGCAGAGATGGAGCGATCAGCAGTGTCTGCAGAACTTCCGCATGTGCATGGCCATGTTCCTGGAGCTCTGAAAATAGCTCACCCCTGCCTGAAGCACCAGGTTACCCACACGAGACCTGCTCTTATGGTGGACAAGTGCATGGCCATTGCCCTATGGAAGCTTGCCATGCCATACAGCTACCGCTCAGTCCGGAACCAGTTCATGGTAGGTAAGTCTACAGTGGGGGCTGTGCTCATACAAGTAGCCAAGGCCATCAACAACA
Organism: Pelochelys cantorii; assembly: GCA_032595735.1. Lineage (NCBI taxonomy): Eukaryota > Metazoa > Chordata > Testudines > Trionychidae > Pelochelys > Pelochelys cantorii. The sequence goes on along the minus strand of CM064342.1, from coordinate 9,757,836 downwards.
TCCTTCTATGGAGGGTTGTGACTGTGGGGAACGTGGACAACATCATGGAGGGCTTTGCCATCATGGACTTCCCTAACTGCAGGGGTGGGGAGGAGAAAGATGGCATGCACACCCCCATTTTGACCCTCAGACACCATGCCTCAGGGTATATAAGACGGAAGGGGTACTTCTTGATTGTGCTGCAGGCACCCGTGGCTCACAAGGGCTGCTTCACTGACATAAATGTGGGATAACTGGGACAAGTGCATGACACACGCATCTTTTGGAACTCCTGCCGGAGATTTTTTCCCTGAACAGAACATCAGAATTGGAGAGGAGGACACGGCCATCAGGATCCTGAGCAACCCTGCCCGTCCCTTGCCCCTGTGGCTCATGAAGCCCTACACAGGCAGCCTGGAACCCTGCAAGGAGGAGTCCAACAACAGGCTGAGAAGGTGTAGCGTGATGGTGGAATGTGTGTTCAGACTTTTAAAGAGGTGATTCAGGAGTCTCCTGACCTGCCTGGATCTCAGCAAATGCAATATTCCCTTTGTGGGAGTGGCCTGTTGTGTGCTCCACAACCTTTTTGAGAACAAGGGGAAGACACTTCTGGCAGGGTGGGGAGCTCAGGCAGAACACCTGGCCGGAGAGTATGAGCAGCTGGATACTAGTGCCATCAGGAGAGCTCAGTAAGGGGCTGTGTGTGAATCAGAAAGGCCTTAAAGGACAGTTTTATGCAAGGCCACTTTTGAGACTCTGTCATGTGGCTCCCCATAAGTTGCCCCTGTGTTTCTTTTTAATCCCCTCCCCACCCCATGCAGCTCAACCAGTAAAAAGTCCATTGTGCAAGTAACAGGAATTTTTATTTGGGGAAATAAAAGAACTGGGACTCAGAAGAGGGTTGGGGGCCTCAGGGATGGGAGTAGGACTGCCTCCTGCCTGAAGGCTCTGGCTTCCCTTGAGATCCCCCTGTTCCCATGTCCTGGGGACCCAGTCATCCTTGGGGATTCTGAGGGTAGAAGCCTCAGGGCAGGCAAAGTTCTCTTCAGGCAGGTTGCCATATGATCCATCACAGCAGTCAGGGTGGAGAACATTGTTTCATGTGGTGTATGAGCTACTCCTAAGTGGCCCTCCTCTCCTGCCACTCCATAACTCATTCCAACTGCTCAATGATCCAGTCCTGCCGCTCTGCCTGAATCTCCTCCATGAGGACATGCAGGCAGTCTGTTTGCTCCTAGAACATCTTCTCCCTCATGTGTTTGCACCTGCAGATCTGAGCCAGATGGGCAGATGTAGTGGGTGGTGGGGGGCACACCAAGCTGGCAGCTGGCTCAGCTGCAAAGAAAAGTTATAAGGGCAGACATTACAGGAGATACACTGTGTGAAGCCTACCCCATATCTCTTAGTGTACAATGAAAGTCCCTGTAAAGACAATGGAGAAGTGTTCCATGCAAGGTCAAATGTTAGATTTAAAGCAGGCACTTTACAGCAGGTGCCCAGACATCTCAGGGGAGCACCAGAACATACTTGGTCTGGAGGCAGGCTGGCATAATAAGGGACCTATCAAGAGCCTGCAGGTAGGAGGATGGCTTCCTGCAGTGTCTGGCACACGTGGCTTCCCAGGACAGTGTTAGTTTCCCAACCAAGGCAGAAGACTGCAGGAAGGAGGGTGGGGGAAGGTGTGGGTCAGTTTCCCGCTATGTCTCCTGGGAACACTGCTTTTTTTTCTGCTCGCAGGAGGAGAGGAAGTGAAGTGGCACATGCAGTCTCCTGGGGAGAGTGCTAATAGGTTCCCCTCCTCTTTAATGCAGATTCCCATGCACGATATCAGTCTTTTCCGCATCGCTGCAAGCAATTGGGAGCAAATGCTAACTGAATATCACCGTAATCCTGGACCTTATGATGCTCTGCTTTGTGGTTCCATGACATCAGACCACTTACTGGTGACTTAGTGTGGAAAGGTGTCCTACCGTGGAGGCTGGCATAAGGTTGTCCTCTCCAAGAACCTTGTGAAAAGGACCAAAGAGTTCCTATGTGAGAGCTTCATGGCGCTGAACAGGCAAGACTCATACTCCATCTGCAGACACATGAACAAGCTGTTCTGTGCCCCCGTGCTGTGTAGGCAGAGAGAGAAAGAGAAAGAGAGCACCGCAGCTCACACCCCATTGCCTAATCTCATTTATAGTTAGACAAAATTTGAGATCTCACCAGAAGTGCCTTCCCCAGGCTCATCAATGGCCTGGGAGACCTACTGGGAGGATGGGACCAATTCCAGTGACATGACAAGTTGCTGGCTCCTGAGCATGATCAGCTGGCTTGTGTCCTCCTCTTCCTTGTGCCCCTCCACCATCCTACTCTCCTGCAGGCTGACGCCTGGCATGTCTTGTCCAGACTCAACAGCCACACTGGGGGAGTTGATCTCCCCCACCCCAGAATGACATCCAGCTACTCGTAGAAGTGACATAGGAGAGGTACTGCCCCAGACCATCTGCTTTTCTCCTTTGCCTTGTGGTATGACTGGTGCAGCTCTTTGATTTTCACCCTGCATTGCTGGCATCCTTGGAATATCCTTTTATCCTGAGGCAGGTAGGGATCCTGCCATAGATCTCGGTGTTCCTCTTGCTTGTTCTGAGATTACTGATAATCTCAACTCCTTGCCTCCCTCCCCATCCCGCCCCCCCCTCCCCCCCCGCAAACACACCCACCTAGACAGTCCAGGCTGGTGCTCTTCTGAGCCCCTGGGAAGTGGAGGCCAGGGGAGCAGAAGTATTCACCATCATCACAGTGTTCCCCAGATTGCTGTAGGAACTCATGTCCATGTGTCCTGTCATATGCTGCTCGCTTGCAATGGGCTCACAAGAGTGGCCAGCTGGGATGGCTCTTCTACGGTGTCAGGATTTTTTGAGCTGAGCAGGAGAGCAGTAGAAGTAGAAGTTCTGGCCAGAGCGGTCATAGTAGACAGCTCCGGGAGGCCTCCCGGAGGCCAATAGCATCAAATTTCCAGCAGCACTGCATCTATACTAGTGTAATTTCAGCTATGCATGGTCCAGAAAAGTGTTACTTCTGGTGAAAAGCAAGAGTGCATGCATCAACTTCCGTGACCCTTAATGGCAACACAACTGGCTTGGTAGGGTGGACGCATCACTTAGAAAATTGACTATGGGTGGCTAAATTTGGAGTAAAGTCCTAGTGTAGTCCAGACCTTGATGTTTTCAAACCAATATTGGCTGCCTTCCTGGAAGGCATGTTACAGAAACACAAGTTATTGAGCAAAATACAGAAGTAACTGGGTGAAGGGTTATGGCCGGTGATACATAGGAGGCCAGCCTGCATGATATAAAAGTCCCTTTTAGCCTTAAACTCTGTAAACCTATGGATACTGGGTTAATTCTGTGGCTGTAATTGAAAATCCAGATAAAGTACAGATCTGTGCTCATCTACATTGTTGAAATAAAGCCATAAAAGGGAACCTTCTCCAACAAAAACAGTTAAAGAAATAGAAACTAAATTCTCAAAAATAGGAATATTTGGAATCAGGTATTTTGGTAAGTAGAAGTAGATGAGCCAACCTAGAGTCTTTTAATATACGTCTTGGATGTTATACTTTCCTGCAAATACCCTGTGGCATTAGTTCTCTTCCCACGTATTTTTAAAAAGTAGTTGAAAAAAGCTTTGAGGGATTTCAAAATATTTGTAATGGGGGAGGAAAAGAAATTTTCTAAAATGTAAGCAAGTTGTGCAGAGGACAAGAGAAATAGACCTATGTCTGAACTAAAAATAAAATAAGTTGTAACAGAAGTAATCTATAATGGACATAAATTGAATAAAATTGGCCTAATTGCTGATCCAGATAAAATAAAACTATCGTTGAAATGCTCACTTCGCAATATAAAAGTGGATAGAAAGATTTATGAGAATGCTAACTGATTTAGCAAAATACATTCCAAACATATCTCTGGTCAATAAATCCTTATGGAAACTGTTGGCATATGACATTGCTGGTATTGGACAGACAGACATTAACAGGCTTCTGAGTAGTTAAAGACATTTATCAAGAATGGTATAGATTTAAAATATGACAACGTAACCAAGCCAGCTGCATTGTCAGTGGATGCACCACTCTGCATCTGAGTTTCAGACATTTCTAATAGTGTGCCTTGCACCCTGATAGTGGCATCTGACCATACTGATTTAGAACGTAGGAGCCTTACAGCATGGGCACACTTGTTTGTATCCATATGTTCTGAAAGAAACAAATAGACTTTGAAATTCCCACCCTAGAGGATTTACTATGAGAATTAGATGCCCAAAACCCTTTAAAGCTGAAAGGCAATTCCATGCCTAAATCCCTTAGGCACCCTTGAAAAAATCTCAGTGCTTAATTCAATTTTACTTTTTTTTTAATTTTCAAAATATCACTCTTTACAATTCTCCTGCCCACATTTCATACCATGTGAAATAATAATAACCAAGAGCCATCGAGTAAATAGCCGAAATGGAGAACATTGCAATGGAGTGTTGGTGGTTGCAGGCTCCTTGGAATAATACAAGATCACTTAGACTGGGAATGGGAGATGGTCACAAAGAGAGGCAGCATTTGAGCTTTTGGGATGTCAGTGGATAATGGTGTGAATATTTATCTTTCTAAAGAGTCAAAAAAAAAAAAAGTACATTCTCCTTTGCAGTTGCCAGTGATAATGGATGCTGTGTGAGCTAAAAACCCAGCAGTTAAAAGCAACATTTATTATCACTCTATCTCACACCAGCAAATTTATGATCCCTTCCAGACCTGAAACATCAAAGCAGGAAGGAGTAGCAGCCTTCTCAGAGTCCCCGCTCCCCCTCCTCGCCTGCCCCCTTTCTTCTTTTCACATAGATGGCTCTATTTTTAAAGGGAGGAGGGCATTCAAACCAAAATCTCAACTTTGACCCTTCAAGGCTACTCCTAACTTATGAGGGCAAATAAGGAGCTAAAAGTTTTTCTTGTACCAAACCATAAATAATTCTTCCATGCATCCACAAATCACTACAGGTTGGTGGCATAAATAGTGATGCTGGGTTTCTCCCTATGGGCAGTTCTCAAGAGGTTTGTAGGTTTGGGATAGAGTGTTGAAAAAACTCTTGCAAAATTGCCTTCCCCTCCTACCCTCTGCTCCAGACACTCAGGTATGTTTGGTTTATGTTTTATAATTCTCAGTGTCTGCAGTTAAAAGAAGTTCACATCTTTTTAGGGAGTTCAAAGGGGAAAAGATTGTCCCATATCTGCAATGCCATCTTCTGAGAGTCATTGACTGGGTTTTAAAGTGGGACCTTCAGCATTGAAAACATGGGTCTCTTCTACTTGAATTGGAGGAACAGCTTCTCTAGTTAATAGCAATAGTAAACTTACCTTTTTAGGTGGATAGGCCACTGAAGGAGGACATGACACACAATGCACCGCAGCCATCTGAAGTCTACCGGAGTTCAAATCTCTTTTGAGGTATCATTGGTTTTAATTATCAGCAGGGTTTGAATCAAAAGCACTTCAGGACCACAGAACAGACTTCTGTTTTAAAAGAAGTAACATTATTAGCTGGTAACAGTAGTAGGCTGTTTCAGCTATATTAGTGTGGGTTATTGTATCATGTTTAATGTGGTCCTGTCAAAGCACCAGCCAAGAATTGGGGCCCTGGACAAATGCATGCTTGTTAGCCCAAGATGTGAGAGCACTCTATCCAGATGTTGTCTCACAGCACTACAGTATCATGACACTGTGATGCATTGTCATGGTGCAATGATGTTATTTGTCCCCAAAATAATTTGTGTTTCCATTTATGCCCTGCAAAAGATACTTGTTGGACACAGGCTTGCCGGGTGCAAACAAGAGGATCCTGGGGGAAAAGACAACCACATGGGGATTACACTCCTCTGGGAGGCGATGGGTATTAAGGTCAAAAGGAAAGAGCAGAGAACAGCTTGCACACCAACATGGAGATGGGCACACACCCACTAATTTGAATGGATTACTGCCAAACATGGCCTAGTGCACAGATGAACCAGGGCCCTTAAACTGCTCTCCGGTCCTACTATGAAACATTCTAGAAGCTGGACTGCCAGGGGCTGCCCCAGATTTTCAAACCTGGGAGTCTAAAGTTAGGCCCTTAAACCAATTTTCAGTCTCTCAAAAAGTGGCCTGATTCTCCTATGTGCTGAGTGCCAAGCCAATGACCTGAGGGCACCATTGAATGCCAGAGCAGTTGTCTAGGAATGGAAGACTCTAAGTCACCAAAGGACGACAGGAGTTGGAATTAGTTGTAGTCGAAACTCCAAGCATTACGTGTCCAAATGTGGATTTACCCAGGTTGAAACATTTGGCCTTGGCCTTCAAGCTTGTCTTTGGCTGCTGAAAGCCCGCCCTCCCCCCCACTTCTAGCCCCACTAGTACCCCATCATTAGTTGGCTGAGGAGGTTCAAAGATTCAGGCAGATATCCATTGGGAACCCAGTGGATAATTATAACGTATGATAAAATCGTCAGCTCCAACTAACTGCTTCCTCTGACTGCAGCCTGCTTATTTACACAAACAATAGTAGGCACAGTGAGTAAACAGAGTGGCAATAATGTGCATGAATAAAAATACACAACTGCTGGAGACACCCATCTAAGGAAGAGGTACATTATTAAGGCTACTGATGTCTGGCCTCTGGTGCTTTTTGCTCTTTTCCCCACCTCAGGGAGACATTTCTCTCTCCCTTCTAAGGATTTTTCTCCAAAACTTTAAACACACTCAGTTTTTTTGCTGGACACTGCACCTTGATTGGAGAGAATTAGGAGACTCTCCCCTCAAGACAATGCAGAGTAGACATAACCTATATGTAAACCCAGGTCTGTGGATTTGATGTTTCCAAGCCCACTCTTGAGAGTCCACTCTGCATTGTGAACATGGCTGTCACAGCTGTGCTAGCATGCCCATACTGCACTACGCAGATCTTCAGACCCTGGTCAGCAGCTTGAGCTGTGTCCACATTGCACAGTGGTAGACCCAACTCTCAGTGGGGTTTGGGCTCTGACCTACCCCCTTAGCACGGTTTTTGCACCTCAATTCTGAGTGCTTGCTGACCCAAGTCAGACTGATTTGTGTGTGACTGGAAAAGGGACTTGGGATCCAACCTGAGTTAGGGCCTGGGCTTAGGGAATGCCTGCTCTACACTTCAACAAAAGACCACAACATGGTCACAGATGACTTGGTCTTGCAGGACTTGGATGGCAGAGCTAAAAATCACCATGTAGATGTTTGGACATAGGCTGGAGCACAGGCTCTGAGACTCAATTGAGGGGGAAGGGGGGACTCAGAGCCTAGTCTCCAGCCCAAACCAAAATGCATACATTGTAGTTTTTAGCCACACAGCCTGAGCCAGTTGATCCAGGCTCTGAGACACAATGCTGTGTAGAGTATCCCTAGTATGCTTGTTTTTGTGTAGACATACCCAAAGACCTCATTCCCATAACACCTGCACACCAATGACTTATTCTCCTGATCTCCCTGCAAGGAAGTGTTAGCAAGCCCATTCATTTCACAGATTGAGAACTAAGGCACAGAGAAATTAAATACCCATGATTATAATAGAAGCCATTGGCAGAGCCAGGAATGGAACCCATGTCTCTCTTCAGCATCCTAAACCAGTACCTTAGCCATAAGGCCATCATTCTAAATCACATGGTACCTATGACACATGCTACTTCTGTTGGGTTCAAAAGGATGCAGGCAGCAGCCAGTAACAGGCTCCTGCTGGCTTGGAGCCAGAACCCGTCTGGCATACTTCATTCAGGGAGCAGGTTTCTGGTTTCAAAAGGAGCCGAGACGAAGTCGCTTTCCATCAGTCACAGCCTTTTTAACAAAACTGAGAGATTTTTCTCAAGTAAAGCCATAAATCAGGACATCTCCTGAGGTTCTTCTCCCCCCCCCCTTTTGGGTTAACGTGCCCTCCTTCCCCTTTCCACCCCTCCAGACTTGCTTCATAAACATTAGCTTTCAAGCATCTTTCCCCCAGAGGAAATACCATAAACATCATGTTAAATATTTAGAGCAGGAAACCACCTCACTTTTCTAGCTACATAAAAACTACCTTGGGAGGGTACATTTTCTGTTCTTATTTATTTCCTTTCCTTTTGCAGATCATTTCAATAATCAAGGAGGTGTTGGTTGTCACAACAGTGGTGTTAAATGCTACTCCAACCTCAGCACAGGCAGTGCCACTGGATGGCTCAAGTATGGAAATTTCTGGCAATATGACAGCAAAAGATCCTGGATCCTAGATGACTACCCCTACTGGGCTACAGAGGGGAAAATGCAGGTGCCCTGAACTGTGACAGCTACCTCAAAATATTCTGCTTGATGTGGGATTTTTGCAGGTGTTGTGTGGTCAACATTGTGCTGTTACAGGGCTTAGCGGGAGAATTAAGCAACGGAGAACTAAGGCCACTTTACATGAATGAGGAATTTAATGTGCTTTAATGGTACACCTTTAGTTAGCTCATCTTATCTTGCCCAAGTTTCTCATATAGACAAACCCCCAAGACTCATTGGTTGAGTGGCTGTATGTAGGTCTAAGTATCCAACCAGTAACCAGATAAACTTGTGTTAAAGGAAAAGGAATTGTGACTCAAGTCTTGAACCAAAGCTCATGGAAGGCAATGGTGGTATCAGCGGTGGGAAAGATGTATGAAAAGAACAACACTGTGTAGGGCATCATTTCATATAGTCTGATCTTTACACTGCTTTGAAAACTCCATGTTTCACCAAATCATAAGGGCTAGAGATGAAGACTCATTAGGTGATAGGTCCCAAGGTGTGTGACCCTCTTCCTGTGCATAATACATTGTCTAGTACTTTATGCAGTCTAATTGTAAAAGTCCTGGCCGATGAGGCTTCCCTTGGGAGACTATTTCACAATAAATTGACTGTTGGGAGTTTTTCCATGACGCACAAACTGAATTTTCCCCTTTCTTAATCCCTGCCTACTCCTCCTACCATTCCTTCTCTCTTTTTACACCCTTTAAATACTGACACCTTATGTTCTCACTACATGTCACTTATCAAACTATATATATTCAGTTTTTCATTTTTCATCCTAAATCAATGCTGCTCAATGTACCCTGTAAGATGAATGCATGGGCAGCCACCCAGAAGAGATTCAAATGCTGCCCAGATGATTAGCAAAGCTTCCACCTCGCCCACAACCAGCAGCATTTGTTTCTACTGGTGGCGCACATCTGCACATGCTTCAGTGCACATAACAAAATTTATTCTGCATGTTGATGAAAAAAATTAAAGGGAAATTGGTGCTGCTCCCTAATAATGATGTTCCTCTTTCCTGGATTTCAAAATTTTGGTAACATTGTGCCCCAAACAGAATGAAGTAAGCCATATATAATTGCACCAAAGTCATAAAGGAAGAAATGAGATGTGATGCCTCTACTTATGCAGCCCCAAATTGCTATTTTCTTCTTCTTCCATATTATATTGCACATTCATGCCTAATTTGTTTTCCACCATCATCCCTTCATCTTCCTGATTGATACTTGCACCTATGCTACCGAGCTAGGACAATGACTATGCAGAGCTGACTCAATTAGACCCTATTTCAGTATTGGGGATCAGCAAAAGAAAGCTATAGATAGCTCAGGAATTTTTCAAGAAAATGGTTTTTCCTCCATTGGAAAAAGCTGGTTTGTTGAAACTGAAACTGTTTTTGAGAAAGGTTTTGATGACTTTTCCATGACAAAAAGAAGTTTTAAATTTGTTGAAGTGTCTTGTTTTGATATTTTAAAACTGAAAAATTATACTTTTTGGGGTCCAAACAACTTTCTGTTTTGAAATGTAAGATAGTTTACAGTTTAAAAGAGTAAAATAACTGGTCAAATCTAAAATGAAACTTTTTGAAAAGATCACAACTAAATGTTTCAGTTGACCCAATCCATGATTATTATATTTTATATATAAAAGAGAGTGAAATTTTGACTTTATCCCAAGGCAGAATAAGCACAATTTTTAGAAATTTTTCCCTGAATGAGAAGAATCATTTCCCACACAGTTCCCTCCTGTTTCTATTAGCCAGTGTCCAAATTCTTGAATGTGTTTTAGGCACCAGAAGTTGAGACAGAATATACTGACTGACTCAAGTGGCTGTTCACTGACTTCTGTCCAGACATAGTTCAGCATTGCTCTGTGCTGAGAGCAGTGCATCCATTTTTGACATTCATGTTCACTTTGGGTAGTATTTTACTCTGAGGGTTCCTGTTTGTAAAGGAAGATGTTACTTAGGAGGGCTTGAAGGGAAGCAATGCATCCTGGGTAGGAGTAGAAATTGTAGGAAAGAATTAGCGATTTTGCTTTGATGATGCATCTCGTCTCCTTTTGCCCCTGAACCTGTTACTAACAAAAGCAGCTTTAGATGATTATCCATCCTGCATTCCTCAGGCTTGGCTAATACCACACAAGACAATATTGACTCTCTAGAGTTATCTTCTATATGGACCAGAAATATCAAAATGACTCCACAGTAGACACATCTAGAGAAATATTGGAGAGAGCAAAGTAAATTGTTTCTTCACTGTGACCCACCAGTCTTTTCCACCTGTTTTTTTGCCCCAGTTTTTTCATATACATATGAAATTCCAGCTCCAAATCTAACATTCCAGCTTTAAATCTAACAGAAAGGGGCTTTCACTTTTTCAGAATGGCTCTTCTACTGATGTGTTTTTCGAGGACTGTAGTAACATCATTGTCCTCTGGTCAGTTTAAGCAGTGTATTGTATATGTGCCATTTTAAAACATGAAATGCTGGAAGCATTTCTGGGCTGAGGAGATCTTGCCAATGCAACATACTGCCCCGGTATGGCACTGCATGGTCAATTACAGATGGTAAACCACATGCTGGAAATGTACCAATCCCGGATGCCCACAAAAGCCAAAAATTAAAAGAGTGTATTCTCAGTGGATAGCCAGCCACTCCTGAGACCCTGCCTTCCCCTGTGGGGGTTTCATAAAGCTTTCAAATGCATGGCCAGCTACATCTTGCACAGAGCTGGCCAATGATCTAGGAAACTCTTCAATTATAGATGAGCACCAATAAACAGCCAGTGATTTGCTGGAAATTATGAGATGTAAATAATTGAGAAGGAGGGAGCTGGCCCAGAGGTATCTTTCTCTCTTGCTGATTCATCTTAATGCATTTCCTTGATGCAACTCCCTTCTGTGTACCTATTGCAGTAGAAAGCAGTGAGATAATACCTTTGAAGAATATGCCTGCCAGTGTGTACATATTGTTATTAGTATATGAACATCTGACAAACTGAAAAGTGCCAGTGAAGAGAGTTAACTCACTGGGCCTGACTCTCGTCTCACATCACAGTCAGCTGGTGGTAATTCTTCTTCAGTTGCTGGGATTACCCCAGTATCAATAGAAAAAGATTCAGGTCTGGGGAAGAGAATCTACACAGCAAGGTCTTTACACAGCAGATTCAGATCTCTAATCCAAGAAGCAGTAATTAAGGGGATTAGCCCTCAGACATGCAATGGTCTGCTCTTCAGACAGGGTCTTTCCGATAGTGTAAAGGGCTAACTTCAGAGGCTGGCCTTCTATTCCAGACAGACTCCTTTTAGGATGGCAAATTCAGGGAGCATTTCAAGGAGATTAGCCCTCAGGTGATGCGGACACTTCCTTCCTGGAGCAAAGGCTGCAGAGCCAGGACTGCAGGACTGAATCCAAAGAGATGAGGCTGGAGCTCTAAGTCACAGACAGTGGGGCCCAAGGGCAGCAGTTTTAGAGAGTGAAATGGTTTGCTTTCAGGCAATAAATCCCCTGTTTCTAGTGGTTGGTACTTGGAATAGTTCCAGAGGAAAAAGAAAAATCAGAAGAACAAACCAATATTCTCACTTTTGTCACATGTCTGGAAAGTTGGTAATAAGAGAATATTTCATTGGAGGCAATACAAGATTTCTCTGCTCCTGGGTCAGAGGTGCCGGGAAACACAAGGGCTACATCTACACTGGCAGCTTCTTGCACAAGAACAGCTGTTCTTCTGCAAAAACTTGCCTGCTGTCTACACTGCACGAGAGTTCTTCCAGAAGTAAATTTACAGTACAGCATTGGAAAACAGGGCTTCTTCCGGAAGAGTTATTCCTCTCCCCATGAGGAATAAGCCCTCTTGCCCAGAAGAGGCCAGTGTAGACAGGCAACATGAATTTCTTGCGCAAGAAGCCCCTATGGTTAAAATGGCCATCTCTTGCGCACAAGCACATGGAAGTGTAGACGCTCTCTTGTGGAAGAGTTTTTGCACAAGAACTCTTCCACAAAAGAGTTCTTGTGCAAGAAGCTGCCAGTGTAGATGTAGCCAAGTAGAAGAAGTGCAGATAAGAACACAGAAATTGCCATATTGGATGAAAGAGACCAATGTCCAAGCCATCTTTAACAGTGACCACTACTAGATGCTTTAGAGCAGGGCTATTCAAATTTGGAAGCCCTGGGGGCCACAATGATACTCATAGCATATGCCGAAGGCTGCAACTTAAGTGTGGTTACATATACATGCAAATATATATGCAAACATATGCAAACAGTTTATTTCACACTGACGGGCATGAATACAACGATTAAGCCTTAAGCTGCGGTGCCAGACCCAAATGTGGCCAGTGTGAGCCAGTCAGCACCTCTCCGGCTCTGCCCACAAGGCTAAGCAACCTGCACTTCCCACAATGCTCCAGCACTCTCAGCACCTCCTTCTTGGCAGCTAGAAAAGCTGACATCCCGTACCCGTCTGTTCCAGCCAGCCTGTCCACTTGCATCTTTCAGTGCTCACGCCACCTGATAGATGCCTCGCCATTATAGAGAGTGTTCCTAGTGGAGGCCATGTTCAAAGGATCCCACCCACGGCCGCATGTTGAGCCCAATGTAAAACCAAACCTCACCATGGGCCACAAACAAAAGGGCCGTGTGCTGAGTAGCCCTGCTTTAGAGGATGGTACAGGAAGCACTGTCATAAACAGTTATGGCTAACCTTATCCATAGGGGACATTTCTTCCATGCCTCCTGCCTTGAAGTATGAAGGTTCATTTCTCTTAGGCATAGTTATCCTTTTTAGTATAACTGTGGATATTCTCATTATCCATACAGAATTCTAATTCTGCTAAGCATTATTATTCTTCTCAATAGTAATGTATAGCAAAGTTTTCCACTGGCTAAATAATGTCTTATATTTAAGAGTAATTCCATATTGCCTTCATTTTCATTGAGTTGTCTTACTCTTGCAATAAACAAGAGTGCTTAATTTACTTCTTCCACCGCTTGGGAATAGTGACCATAATATAATAACATTCAACATTCCTGTGGTGGGTAGAACACCTCAGCAGTCCAGCACCCTTGCATTTAATTTCAAAAAGGGGAATTACACAAAAATGAGGAGGCTAGTTAAACAGAAATTAAAAGGCACAGTGACTAGAACCAAATCCCTGCAAGCTGCATGGAAACTTTTTAAAGACACCATAATAGAGGCCCAACTTAAATGTATACCCCAAATTAAAAAATATAGCAAGAGACCTAAAAAAGTGTCACCGTGGCTTAACCACCATGTAAAAGAAGCAGTGAGGGACAAAAAGGCATCTTTTAAGAAGTGGAAGTCCAATCCTAGTGAGATAAATAGAAAGGAACATAAACACTGTCAAATCAAGTGTAAAAATGTAATAAGAAAAGCAAAAAAAGATTTTGAGCAACAGCTAGCCAAAAACTCAAAAAGAAATAACAAAATGTTTTTTAAGTACATTAGAAGCAGGAAGCCTGCTAAAAAACCTGTGGGTCCCCTAGACGATCGAACTATAAAAGGCGCAATCGAGGACGATAAAGCCATTGCGGAGAAACTAAATGATTTCTTTGCTTCAGTCTTCACGGCTGAGGACGTTGGGGAGATTCCCAAATCTGCACCGTCCTTTGTGGGTAATGAATCTGAGGAACTGTCCCGGATTGAAGTGTCATTAGAGGAGGTTTTGGAACAAATAGAAAAACTTAATGGTAACAAATCTCCGGGACCGGATGGCATTCATCCAAGGGTTCTAAAAGAACTCAGATGGGAAATCGCTGAACTATTATCTGTGGTTTGTAACCTATCCCTTAAATCGGCTTCCATACCTAATGACTGGAAGGTAGCCAACGTGACACCAATATTTAAAAAGGGCTCTAGAGGCGATCCGGGCAATTACAGACCGGTAAGTCTAACTCAGTACCGGGCAAATTAGTTGAAACAATAGTAAAGAATAAAATTGTGAAGCATGTAGAAGAACATAATTTGTTGGACAAAAGTCAACATGGTTTCTATAAAGGGAAATCCTGTCTTACTAATCTATTAGAGTTCTTTGAAGGGGTTAACAAACATGCAGACAAGGGGGATCCAGTAGATATAGTATACTTAGATTTTCAGAAAGCCTTTGACAAGGTCCCTCACCAAAGGCTCTTGTGTAAATTACATGGCCATGGGATAAGAGGGAAGGTCCTTTCTTGGATTGAGAACTGGTTAAAAGACAGAAAACAAAGGGTAGGAATAAATGGTCAATTTTCAGAATGGAGAGGGGTAACTAGTGGTGTCCCCCAAGGGTCAGTCCTAGGACCAATCCTGTTCAACTTATTCATAAATGATCTGGAGAAAGGGGTAAGCAGTGAGGTGGTAAAGTTTGCAGATGATACCAAACTGTTTAGGATAGTCAAGACAGAAGCAGACTGTGAGGGACTCCAAGAAGATCTCACCAAACTGAGTGATTGGGCAACAAAATGGCAAATGAAATTTAATGTGGATAAGTGTAAAGTAATGCACATCGGGAAAATAACCCCAACTATACGTACAGTATAATGGGGGCTAATTTGGCTACAACAAATCAGGAAAGAGATCTTGGAGTTATCGTGGACAGTTCTCTGAAAACTTCCACACAGTGTGCAGCAGCAGTCAAAAAGGCAAATAGGATGCTAGGAATTATTAAGAAAGGGATAGAAAATAAGACCCAGAATATCTTCCTGCCCCCGTATAAAACTATGGTACGCCCACATCTTGAATACTGTGTACAGATGTGGTCTCCTCACCTCAAAAAAGATATTTTGGCCTTGGAAAGGGTTCAGAAAAGGGCAACTAAAATGATTAGGGGTTTGGAACGGGTCCCATATGAGGAGAGGTTAAAGCGACTGGGACTTTTCAGTTTAGAAAAGAGGAGACTGAGGGGGGATATGATAGAGGTATATAAAATCATGAGTGGTGTGGAGAGGGCCGATAAAGAGAAGTTATTTATTAGTTCCCTAAATAGAAGAACTAGAGGACACCAAATGAAATTAATGGGTAGCAGGTTTAAAACTAATAAAAGAAAGTTCTTCTTCACACAGCATGTAGTCAGCCTGTGGAACTCCTTGCCAGAGGAGGCTGTGAAGGCTAGGACTATAATAGAGTTTAAAGAGAAGCTAGATAATTTCATGGAGGTTAGGTCCATAAAAGGCTATTAGCCAGGGGATAAAATGGTGTCCTTGGCCTCTGTTTGTCAGAGGCTGGAGAGGGATGGCAGGAGACAAATCGCTTGATCATTGTCTTCGGTCCACCCTCTCTGGGGCACCTGGTGCTGGCCACTGTCGGCAGACAGGATACTGGGCTAGACGGACCTTTGGTCTGACCCAGTACGGCCATTCTTATGTTCTTATGTTCATGTTATGTCCCTATATCACATCCAAGACAGCTAGGCTAATGAAGAAAACCTTTTGCAGGAGCTATTTGGTCATATGTGTTAATGAATTTATTTTGAGTGTGTGTGTGTGTGTGTGTGTGTGTGTGTGCTCTCTTTTGTAGTTAATTTGTAAGAAAATTAGTGCAATTGAATATAGAAGTATAAGTACTTGTGGATGGTGCAATTCAGCATCCCTTCTCACCAATACCCCTAGACCAAACCCAAGGTCTATATACTTTTTCATTCTCCAAAACAGGGTCTAAAGTAGGACTTTTCTAAGCCTATGGATGAATTGTATCCCCAATCAGTAAATTTTAAGATCTCAAATATTTGTACCAATCAAATTTGCCCCAGAAACTTGGTAGTGAGAGTTACTCACACAACTGGGGAGCAGAAGCTTTGCTTTGTGTGACCTTTGACAGCCATGCAATATGTTTTGAATAGCATACAATAGAATAAGCCAGATTCAAATAACACCATGCAAATTGCAATCTGCCTGGAGACACCCTGAAAGAATAGCAAGCAACCAAACAGGTTAAATAGGAAGAATCAGTCTTTTGCTATTAAATATTCACTCTGCCCTAATTCCATAGCATACCTCTCATCTGCCTATTCATGTCTGTTCAGTGATTGACATTTATAGAGGTTTCCTTACACAATAGCAGTACACATTCTCTCTAGCATCTACCACTCCAATTTCCTGTACCTTGCACCTGCACTTCATTCTTGTCCCCTGGGGATCATGAGATGTGTAGTTCAAGGTTTGTCTTGTAAACTACAAGATATTATAGCTAGAGGGACACAAATAAAAGAACATTTATGGTATCCCTCCTGTAAAATTGGTCATATGTGATTCTGAGTGACACTGTAAGTGTGAATACATTTCTGGCCGAAAAATATGGGTTTGGGTGGATAAAAAAAATTTGCAGATGTGGGTCTGTGTCAGTGAATTGTTTTCGTCAAAAGAATGAAAGAAAGATCAGAACTGTTGGGACAGCTTAACATTTCAGAAAGAGCTTTGGGTTTAAAATATCCCTCAATTTTGTTAAAAAAAAAACTTAAAACAAACTTAAAAATTAAACTTCAGTGGATCCAAAGGTAATAATTTTTCTCCATTTTTTTGCTTCAGCCACAGAACTGGAAAAGATCACAGCTCTATTTGCACAGTTCTAGTCATCTGCTATATTGTCCCAGTGATTCATAAGACAATACTTTTTCCTTTGTACAGATAAAAATAAACAATACAATTCTACATAAAGACGCATGGAGAGACAGACAGTCAAGCAGACAATAAGCTTCTCTATTATGTGTTTGTACAGTGCCTAACACAGTGACTGGGCTCCTAATCCAATGCAAACAAATAAATAAATCATGCTAATGATGAATGGTATGGCATGGTATAGCTAATAGTGCAGATCAAATATCAGGCTAATCCTATATAAATCCATATATATACAATAATCAGGATTTTCCAGCAGAAAATATATTTGTCACATATATTTGTTACCTCTTACTGCTTCCAAATAGAAAATAGTGAAGATCTGGGAGTAACCGAGCTATGGGGAGAGCTAGAGAGGAGGGGAGGGGAAATACGGCGATCACAAGAAACAAAATATCTTCCTGGTCTAATGAGGTGGCTGAAGAATGAAGCATGGAGCTGGCAGTGTCTGAGGCCAGCATCAAGGGCAGGATGGGCTGATGAAGTCTGAGTAGATGCCACAGCTCGTAGCTTTTAAGATTCAAGCAAACAGCACAAAGGGACATGGAACTAGGGCTCTGTATGCAGATTTTGCTCCATTACATTTCTGAGCTGTTTTTCCTTTTTTCACTCCCAGCGACGGAAGACGCCAAAGCTGTTAAATATCAAGCATGCATAATGGGAATCCCAGAAACTGGGGGAATGGCCGGGATTCAAGGATCTGTCCAGAGAAGAGCAGACAGAGGGAGGAGGGTGAGGGGAGATGGAAGAGGGGGGAGAAACAGAAACAAGCACAGAGAGGGAGGGAGGCTAAGAGGGGAAGAATCAAATCCATAGCTTCTCACCTACTCTAGGTTTTCTTGGGGCCACAGTTTGGTGATAACAGCATTACTTATTGTTGTTAAAGTGATGCCTAGGAACTGGCCAAGAATGGGGCTCTATTCGGCCAGGCATTGTACAGACACCTGCCTTTTGTTCTTTGGTCTCCCAAACCCATGGGCTGTGTGGGCCAAGAGATAAAGGGGGCCTTCTGTGGCACCCTGTAACAACACCATTGCTACACGTGGTGTTTTGGACCCTGATTTGCAGCATATTGTAGCTCATTTTGATAAAGACACTGTGTTCTGGGGGCCAGGCTCTGAAGAACAGGCCCATCCTAGGAGCTCTGTGACCTAGCGGGAGAGAAGCACACTAGTTAGCACCTCAGCTAGGAAAGTAGGTTGTGTTTCTTACCTATCTCATAGAGCTAGAAGGGTTAAAGGTCATTGAGTCCAGTCCCCTGCCTTCATAGCAGGATCAAGTACCATCCCTGATAGATTTGCCTCAGATCCCTAAACAGCCCCCTCAAGGATTGACCTCACAATGCTGGGTTTAAGCAGACCAATGCTCAAACCACAGAGCTATGCCTCCCATACTTGCAGCTGTGTATCCCAAGGCTGAAACAGCTTCCTGACTCCTTGGCTAGCAACCCAAGGCTATGTCTACACTGGCGGGTTCTTGCACAAGAACGGCCAGTCTTCCGCAGAGCGTCCACACTGTCCGCCCACTCTTGCATAAGAATATTTACAGTAAAGCGTGGGAAGAGAGGAATTCTTGCACAAGAGCTACGTTCTTTTCTAACAAGTGTAAGCTCTCTTGCGCAAGAGGGCAGTGTGGACACGTGGCAGGGGTTTCTTGCGTAAGAAAGCCTATGGCTAAAATGGCCAGCAGAGCTTTCTTGCGCAAGAGAGCGTCCACACTGCCATGGGTGCTCTGCACAAAAGCACATGGCAGTGTGGACATGTTCTTGCGCAAGAGTTCTTGCACAAGAACCCTTGCGCAAGATGTTCTTGCGCAAGAACACACTAGTGTAGGCATAGCTCCAGGGAGCAGTTCACGCTCGGGAGACCACAAAAATAGCATTTGACTCTGCAGACAGGTTCCTCATATTTTCATCTTCTTACAAGGCCCCTAGCCCTTATTCCTATCTGCATAATAATATGGCTCCTATCCGAGCACCTCACAAGCAATGATTTTACCCTTGCAGTGTCTCTGTAACGACCTTCATGGAACTTGGAAGGAAGGACACTTGCTGCAGAAGGGAGGAGTTTGGAGGTGACACCAAAAGTCAGTGTGCACCTAGCAATGGATGCTAAGCTACAGTTACAGCAACTCTCGGTCAATGGTTGGTTTAATAAAGAGCTCATTTAAATAGGAGTGGAGTTCTCATGTTATAACTCAGCATGTGATACATGAAGCTGGCAGTACAAGGCTTGTCATTTTACAACTGGGGAAACTGAGGCACAGCATAGCCTAAGTGACTAGCCCAAACTCATACAAAAAGTCTGAGGTGGAGCCAGGTTTTAAGCCAGACTCCCTGTATTGTTAGCATTGTGATCCCATATGTTCCAAAATAATGAGCGCCCCTCCAAATCAAGAGATTAAAACACTACATTAAAACACTATGCCATCAGGCCCTGTTGTCAGCTTGTTTCTGCAAATGGGGGATTTGCTTACTTCTCCTGATTAATTAAAAATAAAAATAAAAAAAAAATCGCCCCTGTGTCAGAATCACATTAACGACTCCAGAAGCTGGGGCTTTAAGAAAAAATTCCACATGCCACGAGACACAAGGTAAAACGAAGAGAGTTGGCAAGGGAGCTGCCCCTGCACAGATGGAAGGGAGGACCTGGCTCTCTACTCCTGAAAGGGGTGGGGCCTCGGGCGGAAGGGGCAGGGCAGCCGGCAGCCTGCCCTCGGCGCTGTCTTGGCTGTGATGTGCTTCCCTGCCCAGCACTCAAAGCCAAGTGTGGTGCACGGCTCTCTGACAGCTATTTAAAGGATCAAGGTCTCTGGCTGCCGCTGCTCCTGAAGTAGTGGTGGTGGCAGGCAGGCAGGAGCTCAAGGCCCTTTTGAATTGCAATTGCCCCCTTTGTCTTCCCCTGTCAGCAGGCCTGAGAGTTGGCAACACTGACCAGGGACTTACTCACAAGAACATCCTTTCCTGGAAGGATGAAGGCTTGTCTTCACATGGGAACTCATAGGTAGGGTGCACTGAGGGGGGAGGAGAGAATGTGATTTTTATTCCACCAGCCAGCTAAGAAATAGGCCAGCAGATGCAATTTCATTCAGAGGTATGGAGAGTCTTACAGGGGATCTTCCCTCTCTCTGGCATGGTAGCAGTCATTCCTGCTTTGATTAACACATTTGCCAGGGACAGCAGCAGGTGAATCCTAAATGAGATCTCCATGTGCTGGATTTCAACACAGACCTTGTTAAACTAAATTCTGGTCTGGCAGGTCGAAGTCAGGTTTTGAACGAAGGGACAGACGGAAAAGTACTGTGAGAAAGTCCACTGACTTCAGTATCAAATCATGGGGCAAATCTTGAGGGACTTGGAATTTTCTCTCAAATATTCTTGGTGAGATTTGCCTTTGCAAATAAGGAAGAAATGGATGAAAAAAGGATAAGCCAATATTCCTTAATAGTGTCATTAAGAAACATAAGGAGTTGTGGTTTCCAGCATTCTCAAGTTCATGGTGCATACTAAAGAGAAGAGGTGATATAAACCATGAGAGCAAAGTGCAAAATGAAGGGAAACTGATAATCCTTCTTGTGTTTAGCAACGAGGGAAAGAAGGGTTTCTTTGTAAATAGCAGGCCGGCCCTGCCTGACTTCTTGAGCCCCTCCCACTGTTTAACACAAAACTATACAGAGGAAAGATGATGATTTCCCACCCCCTCTTTTGATAAAATAACCCTTTTTGCTGTTTCAGACAAACCATTAGTCATTTTGAACCTGTCTGCTTCTCCCACTGGGAGGTCCAGATTGATTTAACATCTAATCTGGTTTGTAGCTCCTGCCAGCCATGGCAGTCTAACATCTCACTAACAGGAAGGGGAGGCAGGAATTCTCAATGGGTGTAAGATGAAGAGAAGGAATAACCAAAAAGATGAATTAGCTGAAACACCACTTCCAAACCCTCCCAGCAGACTTAGTTTTCAAGCGATGAGGGAAAGAGATTCCAGCAGGACCAGATAGGAAAAGAAAGGGATATGAGTCATAAAACAACACAGACTATTTGGGTATGACTGGAACATGTCTTGGGCGTAGGCTTATCTTGAATTTATGGAGCTGCACAAAGTTTGAATAACTCTGAACTTAAGTCATTAGTTTTCTCCTTTGCTAGGTCCCATTGTTATTTTTCAGTCACCTGATCAGATTGGATGAGGTTTTATTTATTTTATTGGCTGAGTCACCTGTTAAAATATCTCACAGTAAAGCCTCTAAGCCACGCAATTCACAGCAAACACTCTGGAGATACTGGGAGATGACAGACTGACATCCCTGAAGTCTGAGATCCTTCATTAATTATCGCTTAGAAGAAATACATCCTGGACCGCAACAGCATAGCCAGCTTGGCATTTTGCTTAAAGCCCCAGCTTCCCGGAATCAGGGGAATATGTGGGAGTGTCATCTTTCTTATTTAAAGAAAAGAAAGTTTTTAGTCTTTATAGCTATGGAGAACATGTGAACCCTAAAAGTTTAGAAACCAGAAGAGAAATAAAACCCAAAGATTCTTATTGGCTGAAATATCATGAGTTTTTCCAAACAACCAATCTACTGATTTGGGGGGGTCTGATTAATGATTTAGGACTGGCCACATTGCAAGAAGCACATTGACAAGGTGCAGTCAAGTCTGTCTGAGATGGACCATTTGTAGGGTGGAGACTTAGTTCTCCAGGGACTCTATAAAGTAGCAGGCCCTACCACTGTCAGATGACAAGCTACTGGGCAAGACCATTTGATGCAAGGTGACACCTCACATATTCTTATGGCCATTCAGCCACAAGCTGCTCTGCTGAGACCTCCAAATACTAGGCCAGTGGTGGTGGTGATGATTTTGGCTCCAGTACAGGTAGGGTCCTGGCTTAAATCTCCTAAGGAGTCTCATTGGCTTTGGTAAGGCTCCTCACCTGCTCAAATGTAGGCCTATTCTTAAATGCCTCACTGAAATGGGGCGGGGATGATATGAACACTGGTCTTCTAGGAATACCAGCAAGAGACAATAAGCTGTTTGTATGTATGCTACCAGATAGGCACTCAGAGCCACAGTTCAGTCCTCTTTCCTCCTTGCTCCAGAGGGGATGTACTTTGTGACTGCCAGTTCCACTGTCACCCACACAGTGTCTCAGTTATGTTGGCCTTTGTGCTAAGAAGTGCAAGGCAGAAACTGGACTTTGGCTTGCTCCCCAGCCCTGCAACACCCAACTGTGCTGGATGATGATGAGTGGGCTAGCAGCAGATTCTCTTCCACTTCCAGCCCTATCAGCAATACAGATAGCATATGCAGGAGGTAAGGGGTATTCCTTTCCCATGACTATCTCTGTCCTGGTCTGAAGCATAAACTCACCATCTGGCTTTAAGGTATTTAGAATCACTCAGAGCTTCTAGCCCTTCTGGGAAGGAGACACAAATATTGCAGCAGTGCCTTGGTACTTTACATATGTCAAAATAAAAGTAGGCGCTTGCCACCAAGTGCTTCCAGCTAAACATAACCAACGTACACAAAGTCATTCCCTCTGTCCTTCAGCAGCCCAGCCTCTCCTCTCCAGAGCTCTGCACCTGCAGAGGCCACAACAGAAGGGAGCAGGCGGGACCCAGCTATGTGGCAGAATCCTGAGAAGTAGCTTTGTGGAAAACAGAGGAGAGGCAGAGTATAATGTGCCCCCTCACTCTCCTGCCCCTCTGCAGCTCCAGCTGCCCTCGGAACTAAGTTCTGCAGCCAGCCCTGGGGTCAGGGTACTTCTCATAGATCTCATTCAATAAAAGAAGTCTGATGGTAATAGCCCAGACCCCTGTTCTGTTGTGTTCAGTGTTGGGAGCCATCTCTACAATGCAGCATCACATTTCCATAAGGGGGTAAGGTGCTGTGGTTCCCATCACTCAGAATTCCTGTACCTCATTAGTTCATGCCAATCATGCTTCAGCAAGGAGAGAGAATGAGAAGCGGGGGTGGGGAGGGGGAGGATGATTTGAGTGTGTGTGAGAGAGAGTGCATGTGTGTGTTTGGTGTATCCACTGTGTGTGTCATGAGTATGTTTGTGCAAGTGTTTCAACATTCAAAAATGATTCTTCAAATTGGCAGGCTGGAGGTTATTTTCTCCACTCCCTGGGCCTGACATTCACCATTCATTTATCTATCTATCACCCTTCTCACAAAACGATAAAATAGCAAAGGAGCACAGAAAGTAAGTGGAAAATGAGCAAGTGTTGTGGCACAAAATTGGTAGCCTGAAGCCAAAGCTGCTTCTCTCATCCCCTCTCTCTGATTTGCGTGTGCATCTCCAGGGCATCTTTTCCTCCTCCTCACCCATCCTCCCTCCCCCACCACCACAAACAGCATGATAATGAAGGCTGGTGTCTGAGCCACCAGGCAATCCCATCACTGCAATCAGAACAATGGCGAGAGATAGTACCCTGCAGGCTCATCAAACTGTCCTGACACTGGCCAGCCTCATGCACATGAAGATGCCAATCTCGCCTCTCCTCCATTCCTCCTCGGCGGCCCAGGCTCGGCACCCCCACCCCCTTCACAACCTCTCGCTGCGCAGCCCTCCATCAATGCACAGCACCATAGGAACGCCAGCCTAGGCCACATCTGAGCATCCATCTCTTAATGATTCTGATAGGAAATGCCCAGAAGGCTGAGACTTTCCTAGAAAAGCAAAGGGAGGTCGGAAGGCATATGGTTGCTGTCCTCCAAGCTCCGGGTGACAAGATCTGTGATGCATCCTTACTGGGTGGAAAGGGAAAAAAAATTGCCTGCTCGGTCTTTGGGAAATCACAAGCTGCTCCCTGCAGCGGGTAGACCTCTCTGACCCCATGGCACATTGTTGGGCACGCATCATGCCATGTCGGCACAGCATAGGCTGTCAGGGGCTCCCCATTTTGTAGTCTTGAAAAGAACTCTAAACTATAGCCTGAAATTTCTGTATTTTTTTAAACACAGTTGTGTCCAATTAAATAAGCAACCACCCCCCTGGGTCTCCTCCCCATCCTAGAATCACAAGTTTTTAGGGGCAGTTGGTACTAAAAATGAGGAGAAAAGAACACCCACATCTCTGCATCTTCTTCATCATTACCACCAGTTTCATAAGATTCCATGAATACATCTGACCATTATATAAAACCTTGATTGAAACAAGTGATACACCCTTAATGGTTCCTGTGCCTCTAACTACGTAAGTTGTTCTTTACACAGGAGTACCACTGCATCCCAAGTCCTAAGGCTTGGGACATATGGTCCACGGCTCATTTGTTTGTGGCCCACGGTGCGGTTTGGGTTTACACAGGGCTCAATAAGTGGCCCATGGGTGGGATCCTTTGAACATGGCCTCCACTGGGAACACGCTCCACAATGGCAAGGCATCTCCCAGGCAGGGTACACACTTAAAGATGCAAGTGGCTGGGCTGGCTGGAACAGACAGATACAGGGTTTCTAGGCCCCAGAGAGGAGGTACCGGGAGCGCCGGAGCATTGTGTGAAAGAAGCTATTTGCATATATTTGCATATAGTTGCATGTATCTGCAACCACACTTAAGTTGTGGTCCTCACCATGTGCTGTGGGTATCATTGTGGCCTCCGGGGCTTCCAAAATTGAAACCCTGTCCTAAGGTATTTCTCTCTCCCTCTCTCTCTCTCTCTCTCTCTCACACACACACACACGCACACAGACATATTCCTCCACATTGCTGCAAAAATTGGGAGTTATCACATACAATGGTTGTTGCTACACCACTGGAAAAAAGTTTAAAGAGCATTTTGAAAATTAAGAGAGTACTGATTCTGGGTATTTTTATACAGACATGAGTGGGACTTTCAAAAGGGCTCAAGTGTCATAAGCATTCAAGTCCCACTGACTTTCTAAACTTTTGAAAATTCCTTCTAATTCTTACTGGATGCTGGACGTTCTAACACAACCCATGTGCACAGTTTCTTGGGCAACAATAAGACTGGCCCTGGAATTTCTGTTTCCACAGTTACAGGTGATTGGATTATTACAAAGATAAGTAACCACAAGTTTGGAAGTAATAATATTAAGCCAGCTTCAGGGGGGATCAGAAGAAATTTTCCTCACAGAATAAGGCCAGAATTTTTCTCCATATTTTCAGAAGTGCTTTGCATGCTGGGCACCCACAGGTGCTGAACTCCATTGAACATAGAATCATAGGGTTGGAAGAGATTTCGGGGGGTCATCAAGTTCAACCCCATGCTAAAATGAGAACCAATCCCAACTAAATCATCCCAGCCAAGGCTTTGTCAAGCAGGGATGGAGATTCTACCACCTTTCTAGGCAACCCATTCCAGTGCTTCACCACTCTCCTAGAAAATTACTGCACATTGGGATGGTTTGTTTCTGTGCCTTCAATAAGGCTTCTTTAAAATGCAGCTAGCTCTTCCTTTCCCCATCACGTTAGCATCCCAGGGGATCCTGCCCATCAGTATTCTGAGAGAGTCAAAGGCTGCTTTTCTGAAGTCCAGGGTTTGCATTTTGCTGCTCTCCTTTCTTCCTTTGGTCAAGATCCTGAACTCAACCATCTCATGATCACTGCTTCCCAGGTTGCTATGCACATCTACTTCCCCTGCTAATTCCTCCCTCTTTGTGAGCAGCAGGTCCAGCTGCGCATGGCCTCTGGTTTGTTCCTTCAGCACTTGTACCAGGAAGTTGTCCCCAACATTCTCCAAAAAGTTCCTGGATTGTCTGTGCACTGCTGTATTGGTCTCCCAACACGTGTCAGGGTGATTAAAGTCCCCCATGAGAACCAGGGCCTGTGATCTGGAAGCTTCTGTTAGTTGTCTGAAGAAAGCCTTGTCTTCCTCATCCACTTGATCTGGCAGTCTACAGCAGTCACCCATTGTGATATCATTCTTGTTGCTCCTGCCTCTAAACTTAACCCAAAGACTCTCAACAGGCTTTTCTCCTATTTTATATTGGAGCTCTCAGCAACCATACTATTCTCTTACATACAGTGCAACACCTTCACCTTTCCTTCCCCATCTGTCCTGCCTG
The DNA here is from genome assembly GCA_032595735.1 of Pelochelys cantorii. Taxonomy (NCBI): domain Eukaryota; kingdom Metazoa; phylum Chordata; order Testudines; family Trionychidae; genus Pelochelys; species Pelochelys cantorii. The sequence goes on along the minus strand of CM064342.1, from coordinate 9,731,877 downwards.
AACAGTTTATATCCTTCCATGACAGTGCTGCAATCATGTGAGTCACCCCACCAAGTCATAATTCTATGACTGTGCCAGACTTCCAATTCTTCCTGCTTGTTTCCCAGGCTTCTTGCATTCATGTACAGACACCTTAGATAAATAGTTGATTGCCCTGCCTTCTCCATACAGATCAGGGGTCCTCCTCTGTTGCACCTTCCTCCTTATGTTTCTTCCCAGTATTCCACTTCTTAGGGCTTAGGTAACCTACCTCTGCTAAACCTAGTTTAAAGTCCTCCTCACCAGGCTTGCAAGGACACTCTTCCCTCTCTTTTTTAGGTGGATCCCATTTCTTCCTAGCACCTGGAACAGCATCCCATGGTCAAAGAATCCAAAGCCCTCTCTCTGACACCACCCGCACAACCACACATTTACTTCCACAATTTGACAATCCTTACTTGGGCCTTTTCCTTCAACAGGATGGATGAACAAGAACACAACTTGCATCTCAGATGCCTTGATCCTTCTTCCCAGCACCACCTAATCTGCAGTGACCAGCTCATGGTCAACCATGGCAGTATCACTGGTTCCTACATGGAGAAATAGGAAGGGGTAGTGGTCTGAGGGTTTGATCAGTCTCGGAAGACACTCAGGGTACGTCTATACTTGCTTCCTAGTTCGAGCTAGGGATGCAAATGTAGCTGACCAAAATTGCTAATGAAGCGGGGATTTAAATATCCTGCGCTTTGTTACCATAATTTTGCCTGCTTTATTCCGCTCAACAGATGATTCGAACCAGGAAGTGTGCTCCGGGATTCGTTAGTTTGAATCAAACCCCTTGGTTCGAACTAACGTTAAACCTCATTTTTTGGGGAGTAAAGTTAGTTCAAACCAAGGGGTTTGATTCAAACTAACGCATCCCAGAACATACTTTCTGGTTCGAATCAGCTGTTGAGCAGAATAAAGCGGGCGAGATTATGGTAATGAAGCGCAGGATATTTAAATCCCCACTTCATTAGCAATTTCGGTCGGCTACATTTGCATCCCTAGCTCGAACTAGGGAGCAAGTGTAGACGTACCCTCAGTCCCATCCTGAATTCTAGCTCTAGACACACAGCACGCTTCTCCATTTTCCTGGGCTGGGTGGCAAATGAACGACTCCATCTCCCTTAGGAGGGAGTCCCCGACCACCAGCACATGTTTCCTTTTCTTGGGAGTGGTAGTCGTGGAACCCCCAGCCCTACGACTATGCATCCAATGCTGTATGATCGATGGGGTCTCCTTCTGATCCCTTCTCTCGAAGGTCTCTTCCGAAGCATATTCCACCGTAGTACATGTGCAGTGAGCCTGAAAATGGTTACTTACCTCTATCTGGATTGGGGATACCTGAGTTGTTTTTCTTCTCTTGGAGGTCACATGCTGCCATTTTTTCCCCTGTTCTGCACTACCCTCTATGATTCATCAGCATCCTTTTCCTGCAGTATCCAGTGCTGCATTCTATCCAGAAAGTCTTCATCTTCTCTGATGGAACACAGAGTTCATACTTGGGCCTCTGGTCCTTTAACCTTCTCCGATATGGAAACCAGCTTGCACTCCATCCAGAGGAAGTTTCTTTTATCCTCTGGGAGGAAGACAAACATGGCACATCCTGTGCAGGTCACAACAGCTGATCTCTCACTATCCACACTGTCTTCCTTCTGAGAGACTCCTCAGATGTTGTATTTATTGCACCCTGAAGCCTGAAGAAGAGAAGAGAAAGAAAAAACAAGAAAAAGTAAAGAAAAAGAAAAACCCCAACCTCTGTGGGGCTCCCCCGAGGTAAATTCCCAGGCAAACTCCCTCTGTTAGCCGCTCACTCAGTTTGCTCTGGCTGACTTTTTTATAAAGCTGCTGGCTCAAGGCAGATGCCCTGGCTCAAAGCCTTGCCTCCAATACAATTAACCCCTCAAAGCCCACCTGAATCAAAGCACTCCCAATTCACACTTTTCAAACAGACAAGCACATGGTCAAACAGTCCCTACAACTAGCACCATTCAAACAAATGGTCACAGGTAGACAGGCACTTGGATACTCACCCCACCAGCTCACAACAGAGGCCCCCTAATGTTACACTCACTTTAGCTCCTCATCTGTCCCTAAATCATCCTCTGCAGAGTTGTTTGCATCTCCTGCAGAAGCTCCTAGAACTGATCACTTATACTGGGCTTGACTGACCTCTCTGGGCTGATCCACTCTGGCTTTGGCTGTATTTCTGTGTGTAAATCAGAAATAGCCCTCCTGAAGTAAAAATTACATAGAGATAAAAACTGGTGTAAATGAGGCTACATCTAGACTGCATTGCTTTTTCAGGATACTGGAGGTATCCCAAAAAAGCAACGCCGTGTCCAAGGAATGCGTTTGCTTTTTCAAAATTTTTTTCAAAAGACTGGACATGCTCTTTTGCCATCCCTGTAAACCTCGTTCTATGAGAAATAAAGGATGGCTCAAAAGAGCACTTTCTTTCGCAATTTGGCACCATGTAGATATGCCAAATTTTGAAAGAGCCTCTTTCAAAAGTAAATCGGAAAAAGACACACAAATTGCATACTGCAAATAGCGTATCTTTTTCTGATTTCACAGTGCAGTCTCGACGTAGCTGCAGTCTAGATGTGGCCTAAGAGAGGAATCAGGCTCTACAGGCTCGAATCAGCCACCATTGACTTGAATGCTTGCCAGACCAGATATATCTGTATGTCTTACAATCAGCCAACATGGTCAGGTAATGAAGCACAAGACAAGACATCAGGGACAAGTACAGTCCCTTCAAGAGAGGGGTTATGTCTAGACTGCAAGCCTCTTTTGAAAGAGGCTTTTTCAAAAGATACTTTTGAAAAAGAGCGTTTAGATTACAATCAGTATTTTTGAAAAAGCAAGCCGCTTTTTCGAAAGAGAGAACCCAGGAAGCCTGGATGCTCTCTTTCGAAAAAGCAGTTTGCATTACATAGCACCTTTTTTCAAAAGAGCACGTTCGAAAAAAGGCTTTATTCCTCATAAAATGAGGTTTTCCACGGTCAAAAAACCTGCTGCGTTCTTTCGATTTAGTTTCAAAAGAACACAGCAGCAGTCTAGATGCAGGGGAAGTTTTTTAAAAAAAAGGCCACTTTTTCGAAAAAACCCTGTAGTCTAGACACACCCCAGGAGACGTAATGAAGTACAGTGACTGAGAAGGTGACCCATCCTCTTACAAATAAAATAACTAATTAGTTTTACCCTATTAAATCATCATCATAATTCCTTGCTCATTTTTGTGTCCATCAATGAATTTCAAAGCATTTAAATAAACTCATCAGATTATTAAGCGCTCCAGTCTACCTAAGAATAATATTCAGTGCTTATACAACACTTCCAAGTCTTGTACAGAGGCTGTATTAACCAATTAATTCCTATCACACCACCGAGTATTATCTCTATTTTTCAGGGGCCCTAGGAGATGAAACCCAAAGTCCCCCTGGCAAGTGAATGATGGAATTGAATATGGAACCCAGGTGCCCTACCTAACTCCTTCTCACCTGCTCTAACCAATCCTTCACTGGTAATATTGAACTTTCCCCTCTTAAATTTTCTTCCCCATTGGGGGAAAAAAAGCAAAACAGCTTACCGAGACTGGCTTCAAGTATTTAAATATAGGAACTAAATTCAGGAACTATTCAGATCATCATTTGGGCCTGTGCTAACTTCTCAAGATCAATCACAAATGTTACAGAGCTCTTTTGGTGAAAGGAAGATAAGGGAATATAATTGTTATCTTTACTTCCAGGTAAGTCAAACCTGGATTGGTAGTGACCAAAAGGTGGTTTTGGTGTTCTTTATGTCAGACTGAATGGGGGCTTCCATTTAGTTCCTTATGGGGGATGGTGTTCATAAGTATTCCCTGTAAACTTAGTGCTTGGATGGCCACCAAGGAGAAATTCAAATGCCATCCAGCTGATCAGCAGAGCACCCACACGCACACAAAGCCAGCAGTATGTGTTTCTTTGGTGGTGCATATTTGCACATGCATCCATGCACACAACAAAATTTATTCCTCATATTAGAGGAAACAGTGAGAATGGGAAAAGAGGATGAATTCTCCTTTCACTTCTGATAATGTTCCCTTTATAATAGGTTTCAGCCAACTTCACTGGGCAGTATGGAGAAAGCTTGCACTTTCAGGCTATACTCTTGCACTAGACAAAGGGGTAACTACAGGACTTTATAGCTTTATAGCTATTAATCTGGTATCTCCCAACAGTAGTAAATTCAAATAAAAATGTCACAGAAGTGCACTATATATTTCTTTCCTCAAAATGAAGCCGAAGACCTTCCTTTAAATGCTGTCAGTGACCACTCAACACACAAATCCAGTGACCATTTTTAAGATGTGAATTGAACGACTTTTCTTAACATGTTAGTCCACTGATCTTCCTTGGCACATGGGCCCAAAGCTTCTTTCAGAAGACTAGCCTTTTCCTTTAAAAATCAATATTTCCTTTCCACCTGTTCAGCTGTCAAGGTCAATATGTTCAAAGGTTAATCAGACTCTTAAAAACCCCTTCCTTTTCGAGGGAGCTTGGTCTGACATTACATGGAATTTAAGGTAAAAGAAGAAATATCCTGAACAGAGGTGGAGCTTGTCCTTCTTAAGGAGCACTGGGCCAAAATAAAGAAATTAATGTTTGCCTAGATATTTACCCTGTTACACATCATTTCCAGTGTCTTAAGAGGCTGTTACAAATAGCAGAACATAAAGAAGTTACTTGATGACAGGACCCCTTGAAAATTTTATAGAGAGAAGAACCTACACATAAAAAGATCACTGTATGTCCTGCCTCAGGGTATATATAATTTCAGCACTTAATCAAAAGAAGTCGATTCTCAATCATATTCTCCAAGTAGAGCTGGAGAAAATTTGTCAGGTGAAAACATTTTTGTGCCCCCCCCCCCCCCAATGTAAATTAGGGGCAGCTGAAACATCTAGAAAATTCATGGCAAACTGTTTGGTTTGGAGACCCTTTCTCTCAAAATTTTCAGTAGAAAAAGTTGAAATATTTCATTTTGCTTTGAAGTCACGTAATTGACTTCAATTTTATTTTTTTTTAATTAAAAGAGTAAAAACAGTTAATTCTGTTGTTGGGTACGCAAACTGAAACCAGTTATTCACACAGCAGTAGCGCTAATAGATGACACATGCATAATATTTCACTAAAACTTTTACTCATACATATTAATCTTTCTATTGATTCCCTTTAGGAATTGTCCTTTAAAGTGTTCCCTCAGTTAGGGTCCTATCACTCTCTTAAGGCAGTTAAACTATTGGGAGACAGACGGATGTGAAAAGTTTGTTTCATTTTTACAGAACAGTCTTTGATGTTTAGCTATCAAAGTGATAGGTGCCTTAGAAATACAGCAGGTCAATTGAAAGATTCACAGCACAAGATCCAAAGGGCAGTGATTATAAATTTCATGAGGAAAGTAATGGATGGCCACCACATGGAATTATGGGAGATTTCTTCATTTTCTAATAAACATTCCTTTTATCATTTTCTTCATCTTTGACCATCTTGAAAATATCTAAAAGATACTCACCGGAGCTAGGTCTGACCTGGAACCTGAGGTCCAACACCTCCCACATGAATTCGGAAAAGGTGAGGGGCAAGGATCAATTTTTGTGCTAATCTGTGTTCTCCAAATGGTAGTCTCCCAGGCAAAAGCAACAGCTTCCCAGTGCCAGCCCCATTCCATGTGTGGGAGGACTTCCAAATGAAATGGTCCAGCATACAAGGAGCCAGAAGAGAGCATGTTTCCTGGAAATGGTTTGGATGAAGCTCACGAGGATGGAAATGTTCAAAATAGCCAGACTTACAAGAGTCACTATCGTGTGGGAAACAATTAGTGCTGAGACCATTGCCTGTCATGTTGACCAATGGTATCTGTATCTTCATCATCCTCCCCCCACATCTACCAGCATCCACCTCTTATTTCTTGTTTTATATTTACATTGTAAGTACTTTGATGCAGGGATTTTTTTGTTCTATGTTCATACAGCAACTTCCACCGGGATGGGGGGACCTGGTCTATAACTGGGGCTCCAAGCAGGACAACTAAGAAGCCATGGGTGCTCAAATCACAGTCTTGTCCCTGCCCCCTCCACTCTTCCCATGAGTCCTGCCTGCCCCCTTCTTGCTCCTCTCTATCCGCTGTCCCCAGTTGCTCACCCTTAAGGCAGGTAAAAAGTGGAAGGGCATAGCAATGAGGCCCCTCTATTTCTAGTGTCTCTGGCTCCAAGGAACTACAAACAGGGCGGGAATATCCAAAGCGGTCACTAGATTTCAGCATCTTTAAATCCAAGACCAAAACTAGTGCTAGCTGGCTTCAAACACAAAGCTTAAATTCAGGTCTTTATCTTACCATCTCCTCATTAGCACAGCTTTGCTATTACTACTACCCATCTGAAAGTATTCTATGGACACAAGTTAATCCGAATCACTTCCTCTCCTCCCCTCTCTTGAGAGGAATGTCAAGAATTATTACCCTTCTTTGACAGATGCAGAAATCTAAGTCAGTGGAGGCTGCAGTGACGTGAACAATAACTGAGATCACAACTTCACTTGCCACACCAGAGAGTGATCTTCTGGTGTTTGATTTAGCAGGGCTAGTTAAGACTCGCTAAATCAAATACTGAGAGTGGCTCTGGTCAGCACCAGTACTACTTGAAATTGTGAGGAAAAAGGGAAGTCCCGAATGGGAGCGTTTGCACTCATCAGCCTCCCTCTGTGAAGATGACACCAAGCTCTGCTTAAGGTAAGGCTAGTCCAGCTACGTATTTTCCATAATTAAAATATGTTACATACCTTAGTTTACGTAGTTATAATATGTTACATACCTTAACCTGGCCTTCCAGGTCTAGTGTAGACCTGGCCTGAATGACAGGCATGGGTTCAGAACCCAGGAATACAACATCCCAGCTACCTGCTTACCTCACTTGACAACACTGCACCCAGCTCTACTTTTTACTTATTTATTTATTTGATATGAAAAGCAGAAGAGCAATGGCACTGACTTCCTGCCTGTCTAATTAGGAGAAGTTATTGCTTTGTCTACCTGATGATTGCAAAATGGTATGCACCTCCATGCTCATTTCTCTTGTAATGTCATCAAGAATTAAAGTTTGCCTAAATGCCTAAGCAGGTCGAGATAATGTACTAATAATAATAGGTATCAGAATTCCCTGGGAAATCTGAGCAAGATCCTGTTTCCTAAGCAGTTCAGGGAGAGGAGACTGTGCAGATATGTTGGCCTTTCCTCCATGACTGTTGGGTTCTCTAGTATGTTTTCATTTCCAGCTGAAGGTGTGGCAAGGAGCTGCCTACACAGCCTTCTTGAGAGCAGGCAGTTACAAGCAGGAGCAGGAGAAGCGATTCCAACTTTCACAGAGTTAAAGAGGAAATTCCTTGGACACCTGCCCCACGAGTTCTTGACAAGCCTGAGAGGGAGGGGGAAACTATAGCAAAGCCTAAGATTTGAGTCACTTAAACTTGTCTGAACTGTAAGGAACTTCTTATTTCACACCCAATGGTACTGTCATGAATCCTCCCACTTGGATGATTCTTCCCTCTCACACTCTGCCAGGATCTGATCCTGGCCAGGTGCCAACAACTTCAGCACCCGTAACTTCAGCAGGATGCACAGAACGTCAGCCTCTCCATGAGGTGAATGTCACTTCACTGGATACAGTAATAATGGGCAGCTGGAACAAGCCTTCCAGCTATGTCCATGGACTTGTTCCTCACCTCCATGTGCTCCACAGTGCCAGGAAAGAGTTAAAGCCATCAGGACGACAACAAAAGCAAAGATCCTTAACATCCTTTCATGCAAATGACCTTTCAGTGGCTTCCTGTTCGTTCACTGTGCTCTTGTCTGCCAGGGCCCCCAGGCCTGGGAAACCTAGGGCTAGATTTTAACTCATCTCCCCTTATCTGCTTGACTGACTGTCAGCCTAGCACATCTCCCAGCTTGTGACGAAGGCCTTAATTAGCGCTTGTCTGTTTACCCTTTTCCTATTGCCACCTCTCTCCCCCTCTCTCCATTCCCCATGTCTGTTCACCCCAGGCTTGTTTGCTTAGGCAGGCATCACTTGTTTACTCAGCAGAGAGGTTATAATATATGTTAATAAGAAAATCCACCACCAGAAATAAATAAAAAAGAATCGTGTGAGAGACAGAGAAGTAAAAATCGATACAGAAAGATGTTTTTAGGCAAATATTTCTGACTAATGTCAGAATCATCCTAGAGAGTTCTAGCTCCTCCCTTCCTCCAGCACACACAAAATATGTTGCTATGCTTTGTTTACAAATGTAACAGTGAACCTGAGCTTCTTTTTTTTTCCAGAGTTTTTACAATCACAAAACATCTAGATAGTTGTCCATGCACTGCATTCAGCTATCTGTACTATCACAAACCAGTGTCCATGTGTCTGCACGGGGAGGGTAAAAAATAAAGAAAACTCTGAATAACTTCAATCAGCCAGTAATCTGGACAAGACTTCTTCTTTGAGAAGGCACTTCAATGCTCAGTGGAAACTTGGCAACCATTGTAAATTATAGGAAAGAAGAATTCCAGGTAGTTGGATTAGTTTTATTAATTTAAGAAAGATTAATTACCAATGTGTTGACTCTGTCAGGTGTAAAAAGCAATCAACGATGTAAAGGAGCAAGAGAGATGTAGGGGTAACAGCAGATAACTCAAAGTCAAGACTTCTGCTTTCATTCCTGATTCACTTTTTAAACTTAGCTAAGTGATGCACCCTCTCTTCCTATTACTAATTTGTATTACTGTATAGCAGTTCCTAGAGAACCCAAACAAGGGTCCCTCGTGTTTGGCATTGTACATATACATACTAAGAAACAACTCATCTTTAAAGATCTTTTTAAAAAATTAAATAGATGCACTCAGACAAAGGATAGAAGGGGAAATGACTCATCGAGGTTGCCCAGCAGTTCAGTGCCCAGCATAGAAATTAGACCTCCTGAGTCGTAGTCTAGTGTCCTACACATTGTACAATGCTGCCTATGGTTCAGTTGGTTCTTCTACAAAACTGAGATACATTTATCTCCTTCATAAGGGTGGTGAGGCTCTGTGTTTGGGAAGCCTTTTGAAACTAGGATAATAGGAAGGGATCTATTTTGTTTTCCTGCATAGAGGGCTGATCACAGTCTGAATCCATGCACCCATTGAGTGCACAGACATAGAGTGACTCAAGCAGCGTGGCCATGGGGTACTTTCCTTCCTCCATACATTGGTGGGCTGAAGCTAATACAGAAGGGAGAGGGTTTCTTGATAAACCCATTCAAAGAAAACAGTAATAGGCACTGTAGTGTATGCTCCCCCATTGACTTTGGGCTTCTGGTAGCTCCCAATATGCAGACCCCACCCCTTTCTTCCCTTCATTTAGAGCTGTCACTTAACCACCACTTAGTCTATAATGAGAGCTACTTATCCTGAATGTTTACAAAGAATTTGGAAGATTTATGGTACTAGAAGGCAGGACTTGGAAAGAAAAGCGCCTAATGTTCCTACAAAAACAGGACTAGTGACTCAACTCCAGCATGCAGCCAAGAGAGTTTCAAGATACTCAGGTGCTTGCCAAGGGAATTTTACGAGACCAGCAAACATTAGAGGAAATAGAGTTCAGGGCATACTAATATCAAAGCACAAGTAGAATATGCTCTCCCATTTTCAGGTAAAAGCCATTATCTTTAATAGGGGCACCTCATGCTTGCATTGTGAAGTGTATGTGTTGGGGTGGGGGAGATACTATATTGGCGAAGGAAATCAGGGGAGGAAGAACAATGGAAAGAGTAAAGAAGAAACAGAAAGGGAAGCAAGAGGGAAAAACAGTAGAACAAGAACATTACCCTGCCAATAGACAGTTGTGAGGATAAACTCATTAGTGTTTGTAAGCGGCTCAGATAAAAAGGGCAAACACATGGAGAAGAAAGAAAATGAAATTAAATGGAGGTTTAGTTAGTTCTTGGGTGGAAAGAGAAATTAAAGTGATAGTATGGATGAAGAAAGACAGAGCTGATTAGTGGCCTGTGAGTCTTCCAGACAAGCCAAACCTGCCCTGGCCTTTACAATAGTTTAATGCATATTATAAGACAAACAACAGTGTCAGACTGACAGAAACCACAAAATGCTGTCAGTACATCTGTTCTTAGGTGAGACAAGTCCTCAATCTGCTTGACAGCTGCACTCTTGAAACTAGAACAATGTCTCTCCTTCAGAGGCTGGTTTGGGGTTGGAGCCCTGTTAACAGGTTTAGTGTGATTAACAGAAACAAAACAAAAACTCAGAGGAAGAAAAGGGAGCCCATACATTGCCTGGCACAAAGTTACAAGTATTTCCGGGTCAGTTCCCAGAGCAAGACATCTGTGTCAGACCATAACAAATGTGGAGTCCTACTTCCAAGACCATCCATGCCTCAGAGAGCTGTATCTGATGGTTCACAGGCACAGGGGTCAATGTTAATTGGATTAGGTAGTATTTGAGGGCTCATATGGGAGCATTCATGTAAGGTGAACTTAAATTATGCTTACTCATTAACAGGGTGTGTGTGCAGGCACACAAATAAACACATTTCAAAAGGTGAACAGAATAGCTTGTCAGGACCTGAGTTCAAAGATCTCTCTTTCACCTGATAACATCTGCTAATGCTTGAACATCAGAGAGAGTTGCAGCACCCCACTGCTCTAGGTGTTAGTGATGGTATCAGTGGTAGATGTAGAAATGCCACACCCAGGCATTAGGTGCAAATTGAAAGAGCAACCTCTTCTATAGAGCATGTATTTACATTCAGCTGAAGGGCCTGATTCTTGTCTCACTGATTCCAGCGTAAATCAGGAGGAACTGAAGTCCCTGAGGTTGCGTAAGTGCCACTTGTGGAGAATCAGTCCCATTGCTTGTGTTCTGTTAATGATCTGGCACTTCAAAGTGCTAAGCACCACGTAGAAAATGGCATGCTGGGATTCTGCGTTCATCGCCTCAATAATTTCTAGATTAACTAGAAATGTCTTTAGGGTACATGAAAAGAGAGCCAAGGGCAGAGAGAGTCTGTTCACCCTTCTATTCTGCCCATGCCACTTAGTCCAGCACCATGTGAAACCATCTAGGAATACATGTGTGATACAGACATACACAGGAGAGATGGGACTGGACCAACTCCCATGACATGGGTCAGGGTTACAAGTCACGCACAAGGTCAATAACCAGAGGTGTCTGTGGTTATGGTTACATTTTCCCTTTTAAATAAATCAGATGCAAATAAAAACAGCCAAAAGCAAACAAACATTAACTGATAAGGAAATCAGGGGAGAAAGAACAATGGAGAGCTGATAAAGATATTTGATAAAGATATTTGATAATAGAACTAAACAGACACTGCAGGTAGTTGGCCTGAAATCCACCATCCTGTCTCCCTGACAGATGAGAGAACTGAAATAAGGCTCAGTGATCTACAGATTCAGGTTCACTTACCACCAGTAGTATAGAGCAGTGGTGTAACCTTTTTTCATTCACGACTCCCAAAGCCGGGAAAATGTTTGTTGAGAAAAAAAGCCCCCAAAAACCAAAAAGACGTGAAAATTTTTGGTTGAAAAAAAACCCCCACTGGGAACATTTTGTTGCGGCCCCTTTAATTTAAAGTGCTGGTCCGCTCCCCTGCCACTTCCCCCACCCCCGTGTGTACTTCGGGCACCGAGCCAGGAAAACAAAATGCCAGCCGGCCTGGATCAAAGCACTGCAACCCACAGGTTGCACACCACTGATATAGAGCTGAAAAATGGGGGATTTTCCCACAGAAGAGTCCAACCAAAATAAAAAAGAGTTTCAGAAGTTAAAATTTCAACTTCTCATGGACAAAAAAGCCTTTCTTCTTCTTCCTCTTCTTCTTTCAAAAACCTGCAAAAAATGGAAAAGTGCACCTTAAGAGGGGCCTAAGCTTAAACAAGACTCTGACCTTTCATTCTTTGTTTCCTGCCAAACTCCTGGGTGCACCAAGAGAGATCTTGGGAGCAGATCAGTTGCTCCTTAATTTAGAAATATGTTCCATTATCTCCTCTTCTGACACGTGTCACCCAGAGTCTCACTTTTATTGCCTGAAAAGAGTAGGTCTGATGTATGCCTCTCCCCATATGCCTCTTGTGGAAAGGACCAATTAAAAGAATATTTAACTTCTCTGAAATCTAGCTTCCTTAACTGCTCCCCTTTCTCCCTAGTGGTCCAGTAAGTCTACCAATTTCCTCATAAGTGTCCTGCTTCTGATACACTTAAAGGATTTAGGAAATACGAACCTAAGGGCTGACAGCCTGGAATAGAACATTGAAGTAGATAGGCCCCAGGTCTGTCTCTGACAGAGGCTTATACTAGAAACTTCAGGCAAAAGTAGAAGAACCTCCTCGACATTGGATAACGTGCCCTCCACTTTGCAGCTCCTCCTGATCTTTAATAGTTTAACAATTTTCTTAAGGACTGAACCATGAGGATAAACATCCCTTCAGAAATGTTTGTCATGAACTATGTTAGATTCCTGCATAAATTTTCAATGCAGAGAGCAAGAAAATCACAGAGGCAACAGTGCTCCATTTCACACAGAAAGGAGAAACACAAACAGCGGCATGGTTCCATGTGTGGATCAAGGAGGGATAAGTAGGTCCAAAACATGGCTCAGCCTCACTACTTGGCCAGTGTTTTGTACAAGACTAAAGAACATCCAGCAAAAGAAATTCTTAAGCATCCCACCAAAGAGCAGCAAAATTCATGTATGTAATCAGAACCCACACCATCATGGCCATTCTTCCACACCCTGCATACCATGGGACACTGCAGATTTCTGGACACAAAGCCCAAAGTGTCAAATCAGAGTCAAAAGTAACAGTGTTCAGATGGGACTCTCCTTTTATAATGGTTTTCAATCATAACTAACATACATGGGTATAGCTTTATTGAAGCCAACAGCAGCTTATGGACCAATGTAAGTTGAAGATACCGGAGAAGGCTATGCCTGAGGAAGAAAATGTATCATATGATGTGCTGGGCTATGTTAAAGAGACACAGTCAGTTTCTTTTTACCCTTTTCCATTTTGCAAATTCTGATTTGCTTTACTATAGGAGGGCAGTCCAAAGGACAGATTCTGAGGTGATGGTTATATCAGTGGCACTTCAATGAAGTGAACTGAGAAATCCAAAACCTAAAAAGGGAAATGCTTTTTCATACAACTCATGATTAAATTGTGGAACTCATGGCCATAGTAAGTCATTGAGGTCAAGAACTTAAGATTCAAAAGGGACCAGACATCAATATTGAAAAATAATATCCAGAGTTATTTATGACATCAAAAATTTGGGGAAGGGATATCAAACATCTTGCACCAGGCTTTAAGCAATACTATAAAATGAGAAATCAAGCTGAGACCCATGTGTGGGGCAGATTACTTTACATCCACCTACTGCAGGATTCTTATAACTTCCTATGAATCATCACTCACCAGCCCAACTATTGGAGTAGACGGACCTTGCATCTTATCCAATATGGCAATACCAGCTGAAGAGCTACCCAAGTGGCAAACCAGGAATCTGTTGTTTAGATTATTAAAATTCAGGCAGTAAATGTGCAATGCTCTAATTAAAATCCCCACCATTCAAAGCCTCGTGCTATCCTTGTGTTTCATGTGGGGCAAGTCCCTTAAATGGAAAGTCTATTAAAAGACAAAGAAGTGAAACATCAGCTGTAAATCATTTGACTGCTTGTTCACTTAGCCCTGATTTGGAGTTATTTCGAAATAACTCCCCTTATTTTGAAATAACAAGCAGAGCGTCCACACTTCCAAACCCATTTTTCTGAAATCAGGGGCTGGTTATTCTGAAATAGTAACTCCTGCTTTCCATGAGGAATAACACTTATTTCAAAATAGTTATTTTGAAATTGCGGTAGTGTGAATGCTCCACTGCTGCTATTTTGAAATCTCTCCTCCCCAAGGTAATTCAAAGTAATTATTCCCTAGCGCCTCCTGGGGCTCTAAGTCAAGGTAGCACATCTACATTAAGGACGCCTGCCTGGGACTAATGTTGAGGCTTCACTGAAGTGTAAACACGCTATTTGGAAATAGTTATTTGGAGAGTTATTGTTTTGAAATAAGTTATTTTGAAATAAGTTCCCAGTATAGACATGCCGTTACTGACTAAACAAACTTCACTTAAAGAAAAATACCAACTTTTCTACATAAAATTCATTTTCACAATGACAAATTAAAATTCTTAGAGCCATCACACAACACATTACTTGGGACTTTCACAGTTGCCTGACATGCAAGGAATTTCAAATACGACTCTATACACCTGTGAAATACAAAAGCATCATTATCCACTTTTTCTCAAGGGGATGGAGGTGGATGGACAGAGAGAAGGGGAGATATGACAGAAGTCAATAAAATCAGGACAGGCATGGAGAAAGTAAATAAGGAAAAGTTATTTACTTGTTCCTATAACATAAGAACTAGGGGACACCAAATGAAATTAATATATAGCAGGTTTAAGACAAACAAAAGAAAGTTTTTCTATATGCAGCACACAGTCAACCTATAGAACTCCTTGACAGAGGATGTTGTGAAGACCAATACTTTGACAGGGTTCAAAAAAGAACTAAATAAATTCATGGAGGTTAGGTCTAGCCAGGATGGGTAGGAATGGTGTCCCTAGCCTCTGTTTGTCAGAGGCAGGAAATGGATGTCAGGAGAGGGATCATGTGATGATTCCCTGTTCTGTTCACTCCCTCTGCGACATCTGGCATTGGCCACTGTGGGAAGACAGGATACTGGAACAGATGGACCTTTTGCCCGACCTAGTATGGCCATTCGTATGTTCTTAAGTCAAAGGTCACAAAGGGAGTTAGTGGCAGAGTCAGGAACAAAATTCCTGACACTCATTCCATTGCTCTACATTGCACCCATTCCATTGCTCTTCCTTCTGTGTCATGTCACAATACCTAGTGTAGATGCACAAAATGTGGCAATGTCTATGGCCCTTTAGCCCCTTGGTTTCTGCTCAGAATTCCAGGCACACATAGGCAGAACTCTTCTGCTGTGCCTGGATACGCTACGTGCATTTGGAGAAGAAAGAGGCTAAAGAGACCACATATTGGTTTTGCATACTCTGAAGGCTTCTGCTTACTGGCAGTTCTGGGGATAGCTCAGTCAGGCCAACACCCTGTGCAGCAGTCATACCCCATCAGTTTCTCCTCTGCAGCCCCTCTCACACACTCAAGAGCTGCAGCTGTTCTCAGCCCTCTGGACAGGTGACTTCTGTGATTCCCCTTCTGGGGGAAGTGTATGATTCTTGGCCCCCAGCATTCTCAGGCAGTCAATCTTTTGCTTCACTGCCTTATAAGGCCCACAGTGGCTGGCAAGGGAACATGGTCCCACCTTCACCTCCCAGGTTCCACCTCAGGGAATATTCCCTGCACCGCTGCTTTCCCCCCTCTTTCTGTTGCCAGCCTCCTGGCTTTTGTAGATGACCCACCTGTCCCTTCTAGGTCAGCTTCTATCAGATTACCTGCCTCCTCTGTGTGCGGCCCATTTAGATGATTTGCCAGGTGGGCCCAATTCAGCTCTTGCTGGGCCAGTGTGCATACCCATCACATACCTAAAGCCATGATGAGTTCTATTGTAATGAGCTGCCAAACTTCAAGTAGAAGGAACTAAAGAAAAGGCTCTGATTTTGCCATATATTTTGTTCCACAGATATCAATGGGATACTCATAATGATAGCAGCAGAGACAGCGGGGAAAACTCATAGTGTAAGGCTTAACTGGGCAGCTCTGTGATTTTCTTTTAGTTTTTCCAGTATTTGGTCTTTGAAGATTCATTGGTATCATGGCTGTAGCCTGCTAAGATGTATTTTCCCTAACTTATCCTATCCTCTTTCTTTACATATTTTAATAGTAGGCCAGTAATGCAAGGCCTACAGGACCTAATTTAGCCTGTATGAATCAGCTTTAGTAAGAGTGTTGTGATGAGTATAGGGTTAAAATTTATTTCTTTTATTTTTCTTGTTATTTTTGAGATATGTGTTGTGTAAGGATAATAAAAGGCCTTTGAAGTTAAAAATGTACAGTTGTCTATTCTCTTTTCAATCTTTATTTTTCTGTCTTGCTTCATGTATTCTGTTTAAGTCTTGCTTCTAAGTATTTCACACTCCACCAAGGTCCCTCAGGTGGAGGGAGGCGGACTTCCATGCCCAGTCTTTGGGGAAGAAGGTCCTGTGGGTATGAAATTCTATTAGGTAATTTAAATCTGTATACTGAGATAAGTCCAGTTTTATAACATAGATTTTGTTAATGTTATCCACAGAGGAGATTCAATTAATCTGTATACTCAGCATTATATTCTTGGTAGTGTTTGCTATAGTAATCCCTGTGATAATAAAGCTCATTTTAATTGCATATCCTGACTGTAAGCGTAACTTTTTGTTCTGGGCCCACTGACTCTCCTGAGATGGAATCTTACCATTCCACCAGCTTGTAACCTGAGATAGGGAGGGTGAACTTAGAATTTCTGATCAGATTGGCGAGCCTCACCCACCTAAATTTCACTATAAAGCCTTCCCAGGCTACAATGGCTTAACTTTGAAAAAGCCTCATGACAAATCACAAGAAAGCAAACACACTAACACCACTGAGTCAATTGACTTCTTGAGGGATCCTAATATCCTTAGATCCAGTTTTGTAAGCCTTAGTAGCCTTATTATGCAAGTAATTTCAGTTCATCTATTTGTGGAAGAAGGTGCATTAATTAGGTGGCAAAGAAGTTGGGTTGGGCTAGAGTTATGAACAAACATAGAATGAGTCTTAGTAACAAAGGATTCTCTTGTATTTGAAGCACTGGACCGGAGCTCTGGGCATATGGCTTCAATTTCTGGCCCTACCATGTGGTATTGGATACATCATCTAATCTCACTGTGCCTCAGCTCCTTCTCTATAAAATGGAAATACGGAACTTTCTTTTTGTCTATTTAGAATGTAAGAAGGCTACATCTTGTTTTGTGTATGCACATTACCTAGCACAATGGGATCTCCATCAGAGCCACCAGGAGCTACTCTGATACAAATATACAATAACAAAATCTGTCTTCCCATGTTGTCACCAAAAGACATGTTGGTGTTGCCACTGAAGAAGAACCTTTTATGCATATTTTGGCCAGAACTGGAATTTTTATTCTGCGAGAAATTCAAGGATTTTTTAGAAGCGGGGGAGGAATAATTCAGAATTATGGGAACACAGCATGCCCATGTGCTGTGTGTGGCACTCCTCAGTATGTATGGGATCATGCCTGCGCCCTTGAGGCTAGCCTGCTTCCAGCCGTGGCAGATGGTTAGAGGGCCTCCCTCCCCTGGGGCCAGACGTGTGTGTGGCCTTCCCTGAATCTGGGAACAGGATCCCGGGTGTGCTCAGGGGCTGCCTGCTGAGGCCTCGTGGAAACACAATAACACTGCACGTGGTTCCATGTGCACAGACTGCAGCATGATGTCCAGCCCGAGCAGGCTGAGTGACAATTGTACCCCATCCCCTCTGCGCCCACCTCCCCTGCCTTATGTGTGTGACAAACTGAGAGCACTCACCTGAAGATCCCTTCCTGGTGTCAGATGATGCCTGCAACATGTCCAGGCTTACGGGTACCAGCTCCAGGGACAGCATCACTGTTGTCGCCGTGTCGTCCTCTTCCTCCTGCCCCTGCTGTCCCTTGTCCTCCGCAACCTCCAGCCAGGCAACAACGGGCATCTCAAGCCTGGAGCCGACTACCACAGGTGGGGAAAGGTCTTCCCCACCCCCCAGGATCTGGCAAAGCTCCTGATAGTATGGGCAGGAGTGGGGCCCTGACCCAGAGCACGAGCTGAAAAACAACCAACATCTCAAAAAGTTCATTTTTTCAATAGAAAACTCATCCATCAATTATTTTTTGGGGACAACTGGAATTTTGGCAATTCACGCAGGCCAACATTTATTCTTCCACTCCTTCCCATCCTTATTTTAAAATCGGCTAGTAAGGCTAAAAGTTTTTTTGTTTACAGTTGCATAACAGAATTGCTACAGCCATCACCTCAGCTTTGACCAGGGAGTTTGCGGTCAGCATATTACCACGCCCAAAGAATACTCGCAAGTCCATAGTTACAATTGGAGGGAGATGAAATTACTTGACAGTGTCTCTTTAAAGATCATGATGACTCATATTGCAGAACTGATTTAATTTCTTTCAGAAAAAACCAGGCAGACAGACTTCTATGCTTCTTTCTCAGATGGGCATAATGTGGTGAACAGTGGGAGATTGACCACCCTGGAGAATGAAACTTTCTATTCATCCATGGTGAAATTTAACCAATGCAGAGAAGCCACCTTAATATTTAGATACCACTTAATCTATACATTGAAATCACAAGTGAGACTTAAGTGGAGCACAGGTCTTTGAGCCGGCCTTCTCTCTTTCACAGGGGTGAATTTCATTCCAAAGAATAGTCACAGCACCAATCAGGGCAGTGCTAGCTACCTCATGCCACCATGACTCTGCCAATGAGTCTTCAAGCCAAGTCAATGTTTGGACTTTCTGCTGATGCTGGTCATTGAAAATCAGTGCCAAGTCTTTCCAATGGTGATGGCAGTTTTGGTGAAGTAGACTCCTTCACTCCTCAGAAATAAATTGCGGCCAAAATTCACGGACCACCAAGCAGCTATCAGACACCTTTAGCTGCTAACGGCTGGATCTGGAACTGAACTAATGAGCAATAGCTGGAAGTCTCTACAGCATATTGCATGAAAAAATTCACCCTGTGACCCCCTCACCAATCAGCCCAGTTCCAGTATGAGATGTGAGTGCTAGAGAAAAACTCGGGGAAGTAGATGGGAAATTGATCTGTCTTTGCTTCACTCATAGACACAGCCAGGCCATGGACCAGCCTTAGCATCAACCTCAGGTTTTATTATATAAACAATTTTGCCTGGACCTCATTTCAAAACCAGGCAGTCTAGAATGGGAAGTGGCAGTTTAACACCTACCAAATTGCATAGAGGCAGGGCTGCACCTCTCAAGAAGGCATTTTCCCCAGTGGGTGGAGATATATTATGTGGCAGGCGTGAAGGTGTTTTTTAAAATTTAATCCCTCTCCCATTCATGCACTGAGCTACCCTCCAGGCAAAGGTAATGAAGGAAGAGACGTGACAGAGAAGTATCAGTGGAAGAAGTGGCATCAGGAATTGCACTCTGTTGGGTGTGATGCACTTGAGTTCAGCTGACAAATCTGACTGCAAGAAACTCTCTTTGATGCTATCGTCCATTATTGCAGTACTCCCTTGAGCAGCAAGTGCCCTATATCTGCGGAGAGCTACAAGCCAGAGTTTTCTGAACACTATGCCAGGGTTAGTCAGAAACAACAACAACAAAAGTCTGACAGTGGGAACAAATGCAGAAAGGGCATTTCAGGAAAAAAAATATATACCATGCACATGGAAAAGCTTTGCCATTGAACAAAACCTGGCACTGGAAATCAAGAAGGAATAAGGACTGGATGACCAGAGTGCACATAAGTGAGGCTTAAGTGGAGCTCAGGTCTTTGGACCTGATTTCTTTCTTACACAAAAGAGAATTTAATTCCAAAAAATAGACACAGTACCAGTCAGGGCAGTGCCTGCTGCCTCATGCTATCATGCCTTTGTCAATGACTCTCCAAACCACTCTCGTAGCGGTAGGGGCTACAGGGAATAAGCATGCTGGCTGCGAGGTTGCTCCAAATTTTTGCAATCACAATCTCAGAGCTAATTGTTGGGGAGCTCCAGCTAATCAGGCCGCCTGAGTGACACCCAATTTTTTTATGAGATTATGTTCATTTTCCTGAATTATTCATTTAGAAAATTATTTTATTAAAAAGAAAAACGTATGGTGATTTCTTTGAAAATGAAATATTTTGATTTTGGAATTACTTTACAATTCCAAATTTCATTAATATAAAAAAATACTTTGAAATAAGTTGAAGCTGAAATGAAACATTTTGATTTGTCCAGAATGAAATGCTTCATATAACTGAATGTGATTCCCTTCCCCTGCACCTGATTCACCAGAAATGTTTGGTTTTGGTCCAGCTCAAAAAAAGTTCTTTTCAGCTTTTCAAAATCATTATTAGTTCTGTTCCAGATAAGACAGATGAAGCAAATTCCTTTCAAAATTTTTAAGTAATTATAGGACTGAAAGGGACCAGGAAAGGTCATCTAGTCCAGCCCCCTACATTTTTGGCAGGACTATGTATTATTTCTAGACCATCACAAAGTAATATTTGGGATAAGTATCTTGCCATTTTTCATCCAGCTTCCCTTTCTAAATCCTGCTTCTTGATAGGCTAGGACAGCTTTGTATTCCCAAACCTGTTCAGAGAGATGGTTGGGGAAACACCCGCTTTACCAGTCTCCCAGATATGATCGATGTTATTCTGTCTCAGTACAAATGCTTCATCAAAAAACATGCAGTGGGGCCAACCCATTTCTGCATTAGTGAGAACTGATGTGCTAATTTGCATGATGCTTGTTTCCCTTCTATTACATTCAAAGGGACCAAAATTATCACATTTTCTAAAAAGAAGCATTGAGAACTTGGAGTAGCAATATTACTGCCAGCCTCTTCTCCCACTGCTTTCATTATAAAGCCCTCTAATGCTGGACTACAAGGCAGAGGGCTTGCCCTGTGGTTCTTAGATGCACCTCCTTGATGCAGCCAGCTCTACAATGGGGTAAAATTCACACTTATATAGAAGGTGAGCCCGAGGCTTAGGTTTCACTTATGTCCTCAAAAAGGTCTTAAGTGGGATGCTAGCAATGCCTAGGTTTTCTGCTCACCCTCTGCAGAGGGAAGAATTTCACCCAGTGATGTCCAAAGCCCCTTGCGTACCCAGAGATCTCCCCTCTATAGACGAAGCTAGGCCATAAAGCCATCCCTTATTTGTCTCCTGTGCTGAAAGTCTAGGTCAAAGCCAGAGCAGCAATGCTTGCAATCTCATTTAAATATTCAGTGAACACTGCAAAGATTAACATTTTCCTGTTTTGAATATCTAAATATTTGCCCACAAACCCCCTGCTAATGAGCAAAGACAAGTGCTGGTAAGTGGCAAGCAGTATTAAGCCTAGAGTCAATCAAATGAGTGCAGCAGGCCCTTCAGCACCACCACAAGGCCCATGAGAGTTAAATTCAAAACTGGTGGCTTGCAAATGGCCCTTCGCTCCCTCTGTTTTCTGCCCCCCCTTCCCCATTGCCTCCCACTCACACATTCCTCTCTCATTCCTGCTCTCCACCATCCTTTCTGCTCTGATCCACTTGGGGGCATGAAAAACTGGTACTGAGAAACCTGCCAACTGCTTTAGACTTTGGAACACGGGCTCTGGTCTTGTCAGCTCTGAGCATTCTGCACAATGGAAAAAATTGCACATTTCACTAGCGAACTACTGCGCTGCTCATTTACACGTCAGAGGCAAATACCGGCAAGGTCACAGCCAGCTGTATACAGTTGGGAGCTGCTGCTGCTGGCAAGAGGTGAAGGCCTGGAAAATCACAGCTTGAGAAGCTCTTTAAACACCTTGGTATGTGCACTATGCGTCAGAAGTCTGAGGCGTGGTGAGAGTAAGGTGCTGAAACTGCATTTTTAACAGCTGCCAATCATCGTTTACACACGTCCGTAGAGTATCAGCAGCCAACACCTAGAGTATCATCTTGAAGGGTGCGTAGGAGGAAAAAAATGGGCAGGAGGCAGGTGTGGGGAGGATGAAGAAGATTACAGAAACGTCTTTTCTCACTACTGTCACATAGAGAAATTTTCACCCCCTGCTTTGCAACAAAACTTCTTGGTGGATAGGATGAGGGTAACAGCTATCTTTAGCTCTCACATGGTAATTAGCCTAGGGCATTAATTATTATTATTGGTGCATCTCTTGAAGAAAACATCACCAGGTGAAGGTGGGATTGAAGTGACTATGACCTCTCATGCTGATGGCACTTTTCCACTCGTCATTTAAAAGCTAGTTGCAAAGGAAGGTTGGGACCAAACTAGCCGGGAGCTGCTCCTTAGCCAGCAAGCATATGCTCCCTGGTGTATTTGTGGAGGCTGTCTGCACCACAAACTCTGCAGCAGCATAGCTGCAGCATAGACACTAGCTACCAGCCCTTTTGAGTAGGAGGTAGGTCAATGGAAGGATTCTTCCATCCACATTGCAGTGGTTAACCTGACCTACCCCTCTTATATAACAATATCTTCCAGGGATATGAATTTTCATACCCCCTGTATGATGTAGCTAATTTTCAGCATCAGAGGGGTAGCCATGTTAGTCTGGATCTGCAAAAGCAACAAGGAGTCCTGTAGCACCTTATAGACTAACAGATGTATTGGAGCATAAGCTTTCGTGGGCAAAGACCCACTTCGTCAGATGCATCTGACGAAGTGGGTCTTTGCCCACGAAAGCTTATGCTCCAATACATCTGTTAGTCTATAAGGTACTATAGGACTCCTTGTCGCTTTTGCTAATTTTCAGGTGTAAACTAGCCTTGAAACTGGAGAAAGGCCCTTCTTTAAAGCAAGCAGTGAGAGGCTGGGAATTAAGTCTTAGGGTTGCCAGATTTTTTCAACAAAAATACCGGACACACTTGACTTTACATCACAATCTACATTACATCTTATTTAGAAAATACCAGACATTCAGATTTTCTCATTTATATTTTCTCAATTTGTTTCCCAAACAGAAAGCTCAAATACTGGACTGTCCAGTTCAAAACTGGACACCTGGAAACCCTATTACGTCATTGGGAACTTATTAATATCTTTTGGTTTCCCAAAAGAGACCATTTTGGACAAGAGCTATAGTTCGGGTTTTAACAATTTCGTAACCAAATTTTGAACCACTCTGGTAGATGACAATACTGACTCAGTTAAGAAAACCCAATTACATAAGATGGATGGATTCATGTTAATAATAAATTAGTATACACTTCATGACCTCATCTAGATATTTGCCTAAGTTTACATCAGGATACATAAAAAGCATTAGTAAAGTCAGTACAAACTATAATTCTATAAAAAAAATGACTTGTTCATACTGCTCTATTTATTATACACTGAAATGTAAGTACAATATTTATACTCCGATTGATTTATTTTATAATTATATAGTAAAAATGAGAAAGTCAGCGATTTTTCCATAAGTGTGTGCTGTGACACTTTTGAATTTTTTGGTCTGATTATGTAAGCAAGTCATTTTTAAGTGAGGTAAAACTTGGGGGCGATGCAAGACAAGTCACCCTCCTGAAAGGGGTACAGTCTGGAAAGGTTAAGAGCCATTGTTCTGGTCAGTTGTTTCTCCTGAACTAGTATCTAGACTGGTGAGAGCCTGCAACAAAATGGAAGTGTCACTTTGGTAGATGGGTTCAAATTTTCAATTTGTAAACATTTGAAATTTTGATCAGAATTTCCACCTTTCCTCCACACATTTTCAGTTTCCCCCACTGCAAGTTTTGATCAGCTCTAATTTTTTAAGAGAATCTCTTCTGAAGCAATATATCCCAAATGCTTTTACAGGTAACAGGCAATTTCTCACCTATTCAACTACTGTTTGAGGGACACAGAGCAGAGAAGATAAAGATTTAAGCTGGTGAGCAACTCAAAAGCTAGATATATAAAGAGGCTATTTCAAGCATCATAGAATCATGGGACTTGAAGGGACCTTGAGAGGTCATCAAGTCCAGTCCATTGTCACGAGAAACCAGTATTAGAAGAATAGACCGAGGCAAGGGACACTCTGCCCTATAGCTAGACTCCAACTTTCCCACTCCTCCTCTTTATATCTCATCTCTGGAAAGTCTTCTCTCTGCTCTCAAAGGGTACATCTACACAACAATGTTATTTGTACAAAGAATAAGGGACGTCAGAGGAACAGTGCTCTTTCTCAGACTTCCTGCTGTATAGACAGCTCCGAAAGCCAAAATAAGCTTTTTTGACATAAGCAAGGTAATTGATGTAGCTCAAATTGTGTAGTTTATTTTGGTTTTAGCCCTGCTGTGTAGACGTACCCCAAGTGGGCAAGGCTGGTGTCAAACTCTGCCCCCAGCTCCTATAGTTCCTCCAATGAAAACCTCAGAAGGATTTGGGTGAGAAACTAAGGAGAAAGCACCTCAAGCAGCTGGCAGGGGAAGCAGTGCAGAAGCCTGTGTGTGAGCTCCCTAGGATGGAGAGGGTGAAGGGTGGGGGAAGGAAACACTGACTCTCTGAAACTGAGAGAGGAAGAGCGTCAATGGGACACAAGATTAATATACTGGGGTGGATGAGTTAGTACCTGGGGGGATTTAAGAACAGGCAGCACAGATCTGAACAAGAGAGAGGAAACAATCTCGGGCTCAGGAGAGCTCCTGCAACAATTAAACTGCATAAGGAGGAGCAGACCTGCTCTGAAGCCCACAGGCAAATGGTGAACTTCAGACAGCTCAGAACTGAGTTCCTGTTAAACAGCCAGGCAGCTTGTGGCTGCTCCTGGGATCCAAGCCTCTAATTTTCATGAGGTTTGTTCTTAGTATGGACTGGAACAGGATACTGCTCCATTGGATTGTAAGAGTTATTTTCCTGAAACACTTATTCTACCACAGGTGGAAACTCTTGTTCCTTCCCTGCCACCTCACAGCAGCCAGGTCCTTTGGAAGCCAGAAGGCATTTCTTAGCTGGCAGTCATCAGTACTGCCCCAGGGGATCCCACCAGATCAAGTGGCTGGGAGCGTGACCTCCATTCAAGTGCTAAGCAGGTCCAACACTAACTTCTGCTACTAGACGAGATTACAGCAGGCTGCATTCAGGCTGGGGACATTTGCTCCCACCCTCCCAATGCAATCAGATGTCCAGGCAGAACTGCAGCAAAGAGTGGGGGTTTTTTGTTTGTTTTTGTTTGTTTGTTTTTGTTATTTCCTCTCCCTGCCTCCTGCCTAATATTACTATTTATAAAACCAAAGTTTTCCAACAGTGCATATAAGATGCTGATGACCAAGCCACACTGGGTGGGAGGAGAGGAGGCGTTAAGAGGAGAGGAGATAAAATTAATTTAAAAGTTTGAGTGGGTTGAAAGGAAACTGTCCTGACTACAGCTCTTCCCCTTAAGAGCCTATAAACCATATCAGGCACCGAAATCTTAAATATTTATATGGAATTATGCACCCTACTTATTCCATATTCTAGAACCTGCTTAGCAGAGAGGCTATAATTGTAATGGATTTAATAAAAGCTATCATATTCCATAATTCAGCAGGAAAGCTTATGCATCGCCCCCAGACGTGGCTAAGAATAGCTACGTTTCTTTACATTGCTGATTGTTCCAAGAGTCAGAAAAAAAAATATCCTGTCCCTTCTTTTCCCCATCATGTCTGTTAGAAGCACTATAAGGCTGGTGCCACTATAACCCATCAGCCAAGAGGCGCCATTTCCACAGCCATAGCCTGTAGGTGCCTGGAACAGTTTGGTACCTTGTGTCTGAGCTTCAGAGTTATGGTTCATTAACCCTTTGGTGGCACAGGTTCGCAATAATTTGCACTTCCAGAGTATTTCTCATCCATGGACCTCAAAGTGCTTTTCACCTATGGGTAGACACCATGTTTACAGATGAGGAAAGCAGGACACTGACAGGTGACTTGTCCATGGGCACAGAATGAGTCAGTGGCAAAGTCAGGAATCAGGTCTTCCCCCAACTCCCAGGCTTTTATCCAAACCACTGAAATATGTTGCCTCCCTTGTCAGTTAATTTACCAGGAGGAAGAAAGGATTGCTCCCTTCTAAACTGACAAAAAAAGTGAAGGATTAAATAGTGAAAAACAGACCTATTCGGTCTGCCACAGATGTTTTCATCCCTCATTAGGGAGGTTTTCCTCATTAGTCTTGGAGAGAGATGCTATCTCCACTTCCTTATATTTATGCACACTGCTCACCAGAAAGGGGTAGGACCTTTATTCAAGTGGCATGAAACAATAATTCAGTTGTCACAATGTTTAAACTTAATCTAAAGAATTTTTCTGAACTCTCCCGCTCCCTTATATTACTTTCCCATCTCTTTTCCTAACACTGACTTTTGCTCTTATTAAATACTGAAAACCTTAATTTTTCAGAAGCTCAGGTTATGGTAGGTGGTTCCTAGATAGGCCATCAGTACTGGTGATGTTCCAAGGGAAGAGAGAAAACAAGAGGTTTCCAAAAGGGGCAGAGTTGGTTATTTGTTAATCCGCCCAAGCTTCATCAGCATAGTTATCTGATCTGATAACATACCTTAGCAGTTTTCTATAGTCACCTCAAATGGCAGGAAGGGCAAGTCTACATGGCAGAGCAACAGTCAAATTAAGCTACGCAACTTCAGCTATGTCAATTGCGTAGCTGAAGTCAAAATAGCTTAATTTGGCTTTTGACACTGTCTACACAGGAGGAAGTCACAGGGAGAACACTTCCATCAGCTTCTCTTCCTCCTCGTGAAATGAGGGTTACAGGAATCGGAGTAAGAAGTCCTCCAGTTCGACATTATTTCCAAAATAAAGGCTTTGTAGTGTAGATACGCTCTTTGTTATTTCAGAATAATGTCAGCTGCTGTGTAGATGAACCTGAACATAGTATTAGGAGGAAAGACTGGAGATCTAATGTGATGGAGTTACCCCATATATTTTGAGACCACCCTAGTGATTTTAAGATGGTCAATACTGATCCCCCTATGGACAAGTTTCTCCTGTTTTTATGGGAAAACATGCTTAAGCCTCAGAAACCCTAATACAATTGTATCCCATCAAGAAGCATCTTTTTGCTGCATCTGTCTCATTGGGCATCTTAATTCCATAATCCTGCACGCTCCTTTCCTTTCCCCCAGCCTCCTCCCATCTGCCCACACTTCCCCTCCCTGTACTAACACTAATGTTTTTCCCAGATGTCGGGACAGCAGCCCAGGGAAGTGGTGAAATGACAAATGAGAATTTTCATACTTTAATTTATTAGCAGGACCCAGAACGATTGCCCTAACTCAACTGAGTCAGCAGAAGGGAACTTTGTGCCAAATCAGTTACCCACCCCTGTTACTCAGGGAGCCTTCTGCCTCTCGTCTGCCTTCAGATTTATTAATCCTCATTTTATTCACAAGTGTATATTAACTCGTCAAGGCTGCCCTCTATCAGCAGATACAGCACCATTGGATTAGGTGACCCTGCAAGTATTTCCCCCAAGCATCCATCTGTCCTTTCTGGTGGTTGAAAACCCATGGAGAGCCTCACACAGCACCCCAGTTTTTTCTTAGTCCTTCTCACTTGCTTGCTATCATCCTAACCAACAGCCCTTTACAAGGCCAATCAGGAAGAAGAAAATCAGGTTACACTCTGCTTCCAAGTGTCAACACCCATGAATGAGGAGAAATTTGGGGTCCAGGTATATCATGCACTTTGGGGCACTTGTCCTTCCTATTTCACTGTATTTCACATATTAGAGGTGCCTTAACTCAGATCTGCACTCCAATATATTCTCTCTTGCTACCCCCTCAGCCCTGGGTAGAAGCATAGTGGTCTTGTCTTCCATGCATGTTACCAAGTGTGGAGCTGCTGGGGCTTCACTTACCACCTCCACCTCCCTCTGTGCTCAGCCATGTTCCTGTGTCACCACCCAAACCCACAGTTGGTACTAGAGAAACCTACGGCCAGTCTTAGGTGACATTTGATAGTGCTCTAGGAAATTCACTGGTACAATCTCCTCCTATTCAGCTAGAATATATATACCTCTGTCTGGGTGGAGAACACTAGGCCTGCCAAGGCCTGTCCACCCCCGCTGAATGAGTATAAAGCACTGAGTTAGCTGGCTTGACATTTAGCGTTTGGAGAAGTTAAAAATACAGGCCAGATCGGAGCCTATCAGCTCTCACTAGCTTAGGTTGGCCCTAACACTTTCTGCGTTCTTCCAATATTCTTTGGTCCCAGATACTAGGGTTACAAAACTCCCAGCTTTATATTCCACAGCCAGTGCTGCAGGTTCTCCTCTCCTCTGCAGGTATGTCAACAGGCTAGTATGCAGCTCTGAGGGGCTTTCACGGATTCCATTTCTTAGAGAAAGCTCAGCTAATGGGCCAAAAATATTTGCTGCTTCTGACTTCCCATAGACATTAAACTAGTCAGCTGTACCTCTGTGAGCTGTAACAAAGGTGACTGGGCTAAACCGAACTGTACCTTCCACTTGGATGAACTACTCACCTATAGGTTTTTATGCTACTGACCCTGCCTATAGAGGCCATATTCAGTCTAAGCACAAGTACTGTCCTTTTAAGCACATGCCATCCAGCCAGCCAGATATCTGGATCCTCTCATAGAGGTTGTTTAAGGCAAGCTGGGGCAGACCCCTCATCTCCTTCTCTACTCCCTGTCCTTCCCGTGAGCCATGACTCTGCCCCAATGTGAGATGATAGCAGGTATCAGTTAAAACAAAAAGGAGCAGATCACACCACTTAGCACTATCATTTCATGCAGTGCTGGTTACTCTCCAGTCACATGTCCAAACTTTTCTTATCATTAGCAGGCTAGAAAGGCTATTTTGTTAAAAACATGAAAGGTAAAATACTGATCTCATCCTACAGGTGCTCGGCCTCCTGGCACGGGCGTAGCATGCTTATGCCTTTCTCTGTCCCTGATTGCTATTGCTTCTAGTCGCCCTCTTGCTTGTGTCTCCATAACAGCCCCTCCCCAGCTGCAGAATTCTAGCCCTGGTCCTATACGTTTGTACAATTCTGAGGCCACGTTTAGATTTCAGCTATTTTTCTTGGAAAAGACATTTGCCACATCAGCATCACACCTCTATTCTATGTAAGACTAGTTGGTGCTGGCATGCCTCTTGGAAAAGATCTCAGACATCACTCTTCAAGATATAAACCCAACTATGGATTTATAGGATGAGATTGAACAGAGAGGGCAGATTATGCTACATCAGCCAAGCAGAGGCCAAGATAATGGACTAGAATAGTCCATGTGTCTGATCCACAGTGGTAGTTCCTACTTTTATACACATGGACTAGTCTTGGCAGTGAATTCCCTTCCCACCACCACACCTTTTGTCAATGGCGGGTCAGCCATTCCATAGGAGTTTATGGACTTTCTTCTCTGCAATCCTGACAGAGAGAGAGGTTTATACAATGGGTTAATTTCCCCTTAATGTCCCCCAGATGCAACTCAACTGAAGTAACAATTCTCAGAGCGTAAAAAGCTAGACTAATGAGATTTACCTCCTTCCAGTAACATTAAAGACAGTTACACTTCATAACTTCCAACTGAATTCATTGCACAGCCAAGTGGTTCTAATGAGTCTCTCACATACAAACATAGCTTAGCGTCCCTAATGATCATGAGGCAATGGTTGACTTCATTATGTCACTTTGGCAATAGCTAAGTTGGAGAAGAATGTGTCTTTCTTTTGGTAGGACTCACCTGAGCGTCAACCCTTCAGAAACAGTACAGGAGTGTGTTAACCTGGGGGAAGTTCCCAGTTTCTCCCTTCCCAGCCTCTCCCAGTGGGAGACACTGAATGGATTAGTATAAGAGTGCTCACTGTGGGGGACCTGCCAGATACTCCAAGTCAAACCTCTCCCACCCCAAATCTCCACTAAGGATGGTGTGGGAAGAATGCTTGGAGGGACAGAGTTCCTATATACTCCTGCCCCTCTTTTACTGACCTACCTTGGCTTCAGAATGGTATAGGAATGACTCCCTAGCTACTCCATTTTGAAGTCCTGAGATAGTAGGGCTCCGTGCATTTAAATAGTAGAAAGAAAGAAAGACATTGCAGGGTTGAAAGATTTAAAGATGCTTGTGATGTTCTTTCCTGTGCATTATTCAGCCCAATCTGTTTAATGGGTCTTCATCAGTGATTGTGATTGCTGATTTGTGCTGGCGACATTATTCAATCCGACATGCCTTTGAAGCAGAAGAAAGATGATTTCCCATCTTTCGAAAGACCATTTAATTCACGCTCCCCAATCTCTGGGAATAGATAACCTACATCCCTCTAAGTTCATTAACTCACTGGAGCTGTCAAAGGATTCTCAGCTGCTTGGACAAAGATTGTATAGTTAGGAACTTACAGAACAGGGAAGAAAAGGAGCTGAAAGCTTGCAACATCTTTTTAACCATAGATTTGCCATATTACCCTCTTACGATATCTAGTGTACTATCCCAACAGCTGTTCTCTGCTTAATTCCTTCCTTATCCCGCCTGTAGCAGCCCCCACCAGACAATAAGCCACTAGGTTGGGGCAATGTTTCAGTCTACACTGCAGCACTGTTAACACAGCCCAGTGGCTGTGCTGGGAGCAGGCCCGCTGACAGGAGTGGGGGCAAAGGAGGCAATTGCCCTGGCGTCTAGAAATTCAAAAGGGCCTGGGCCTTCTCACTGCCACTGCTGCTTCTAACAGCAGCAGGAGCAGTAAGAGCCTCCAGCCCATTAAATCATTTCTAGAGTCCTGCGAGGAGTGGTCCTGGCGGCACTGAGAGCAGATTGCCCCCAGCTGCATCTCTTCTGGGAGCCACCTCTCCCCCCCACACACACATCTTGCCAAGGAGCCCGGTAATTCTGTCAGCCCCCTGGCTGGAGCTAGGGGTGGGAGATCAGTGCCAGCTTGAGCCTCAGCAGCATCAGATTCACAGAAGGAGACCTGACTATGGCCTGCAGAGAACGCCAGCTCCTATGTGAGTCACAAGAGATCAACAGCTAGGTTTTGGCCACAGAAAGAGGAAGCACCTACATACTGGACTACAGCAAAATCTGAGCAGTGGGATGGGCCTCAATGGAGTTAGGTAGTTAGGTGCGGTGGTGAGAGCTGCTGACTTCTCTTCCCAGTACCACTGCACAACTTCTGCTGCCCTACCACTAGAGCTGAGAGCAGTCCTACCACTAGGCAAAAGGGTGGGGCAGTGAGGCTACGTCTACACTACGGGTTTTGCTGGAAGAGGAAATGCGAACGAAGTGCGGATTAGCATTTTCTCATGCTTCATTTGCATAATCTCTCCCGATCCATTTTTGCGGAAGAGGTTTTTGCGCAAAACCAAGAAGTGTGGATGTTTCCTTTTTGCGCAAAATTCCCCTTTTGAGTCATAAGGCTCTTGCGCAAAAGGGGTGTGAGTTGTGCAAAAAGGAAACGTACATGCTGCTTGGTTTTGCACAAAAACCTCTTCCGCAAAAACGGATCGGGAGAGATTATGCAAATGAAGCGCGAGAAAATGCTAATCCGCGCTTCATTTGCATTGCCTCTTCTGGCAAAACCTGTAGTGTAGACGTAGCCTTACAGCCTGGAATCCATTTCTTACTCTGCATTCTCCTGGGGATAATTCTGCAAGGGGGGAGACTGCATGAGCCGCAATCGGAAAGCTCCACTTAAGAAGCTCAGTTTGGAGCGGAGGGAAGCTTCTGAG
The DNA here is from genome assembly GCA_032595735.1 of Pelochelys cantorii. NCBI lineage: Eukaryota > Metazoa > Chordata > Testudines > Trionychidae > Pelochelys > Pelochelys cantorii. The sequence goes on along the minus strand of CM064342.1, from coordinate 9,700,366 downwards.
CTAAATGCCTTAAGTCAGCCTGAAGCCTTTCTTCAGGATATTATTTATTGCCCTGTTCCTCTGAGCCACATTGATTTCTCACATGCATCTCTGTAGTGCATAAATATAAAGGAGGTGTTTCAAAAGTGCTCAACATGGACCTGACAGCTTTTTCCTTCCTTAACCCAGTAAAACTCCCATTGACTTCAATGGGAGCACTGTTAAGCCAACACCAGGAGCTTCTGACAGTTCTACCCACAAGAGAGCATAGTCACTGACTCTCTGGGTGCTCCCAGGCTTGAGTATCCATGGGAAAAAACAATAAGCACTGAGCACCCACTGGCAGCCCCATGGATCAATCTCCTGCCTACCGCAATCAGCTGTTCAGCACCTCCCACACACCACTGCGGGCGCTGTTGGAGAATTGGGGACAGGCAGAGAGGGAGTGACGGTCAGCACCTCTGGAAAGGGGCAAGATCTTGATTCAATTGATTTGAATTCTGGCTTTGCCAGTGGTCCTTGGAGAAAAAGGATCCTTGGTGTTCCCAGCAGTAAAATGGAAACAATAACACACATAACTCTAGCTCTCAAGGAGGTTGTGGGGCCTAATTAGCCACTATTTGTAAAGCTCTTTGAAAATGAAAAGTGCCATATAAATGGTAAGTGGTATTATAATAAGAACACAGTTCTGGCATATGGTTTATATGCAACTGCAATGGACCATCAGTAACCAGAGTAGATTATTCCTTTCTCCAGCTATTCCCCAGGCCTCTGCGATTGTTTGTTCGATTTTCATAGGGGGAAAAATTACTTCCTAAAATGTTCAAAAGCTTTTCCTCAGTTTGTTATTAAAGCAATTATCTAGCATAACACACTGAAACAGCTCAAAGTATCCTAATGGGAAACAAATGTGCCAAAGAAGTGACCAAACTTGGAATCTTTATTGAAAAATGAGGGGAAAGTGATTAGTAGAAGAGGCAGCAACAGAAAGATTTTCCACCTGGCCTTGGGCAACACATCAAACAAACCTCAAAAAGGATGCTATTTATAATTATTGTCTGGCTGTCTTTGGATTCCCCCCATCTGTCAGTCTTGTCTGTTTTCTCTCTCCACCTCCTTCCCTGACTCTGTACCATGTGTCCTGTGCGTGAGATGTTTGCACAATACATACAAGAGTTAGGGAAACTAGAATCATTTGAATCTATGGGATGGATTCTGGTCCCATACTCATTTTATACTGGTATAACTCCATTGGTTTCAATGGGGCTATAATGATACAAGTGTGTAACTATTGTGTATGAGGGTTTGTCTCTGCATTTGCTCTCACAGCAAGTTAATTGCCCCTCAACTTGCACATACTTTCCAGCCATTTGAATGATTACCAAGGCAGGAAGATGCAGAGCAACCTCTTGGCCTGAATTCAGTCATGCACTGTTTATTTCCTGAACAATAGACACATTAAGAAAAAAAACAGGATTGGTTTATGAAGAAAATGTGGACTTTATTTGCCATGAGTTTCAGTCACAGGAAATAGTTCAACTGTGGCTAATAGATACAGAGGCACAAAACCCCACACAGACACAGACACAAGGCTTAATTAACCAAAAAGGAAGACCTATTTGAAGTTCAGATGTGAAAAGAACATCTGACTTCTCTCTGTTTGACTGCGTTTCTCCACTGATGTCCAAACCTCAAAGGAGTCAGATGTTCAGTTCAGATAATCACCCAAGACTTCGAGCATAGTCAGAGTCTAACCAAGTCATTCCAGCCTTTTGCATATGAAGAGCAGGAGGCCTCATGAGAAGGAAGCTACCTATCCCAAGCTTGTTGGTACATTCTGCTTTCCTTCTGATTATAAATACTGCAAGAGCAGCCTTTCTTGTAGTAGTATAATGCTTCCCATCTCCCTCAACCCTGTTTAGAGCAATGCATTTATAAGTGTAGATATACTGAAGGCCAAAGCCAGAGGAAAAGCCACATAAGGAATGTGTCCCCGCCATTTTGTGTGGAGACAGGGTGCTTGGAGCATGCCTACCAGACAAGACCCCCCGGGCAAGCTGAGCAAAGGAATTTCCAGGGTGTACCCAATGAGCGAGGTGTTCATCTAAAATGGATTGTGAGTGCAGATGCTAGAGTGAAAAAAAAACAAAAAACAAAATTGATGTCTGTGACCAGTCTGGGCATAGCTCTATCTCTGCAGCGTAGGCTCTGTGGTTCTAGGCTTTTGGAGTGAAGTACCCTAGCACACTGCAATATCATCCCACCTGAGGGAACAGCAGTTTGCTCTTGGTGAATATATTCCAGCTGCAATTTTCCCTTCTCCCACAACTTCCCTGTCCCCACAACCAACTTCAAGTGCCTTGGGCCAACATACTGGAATAGTTAAACATGCGTGCCTTTAGTTCAGGGCTGGCTGCATGTACAGAGCTTTCCAGGAGACAATGGCTTTATTTTCTTTTCTGACAGAGCCCATCGTACAATATAACAATGTCAAATGAAGCACAGCAAACGTCAGTAGCACAAACGTCCATGGAAGCCATCAATCTTGAACACATTGCCTAGATTCTTAATTCCAGGTGCAGAAGAGCATTATCCATGGCCATTGAGTTACACAGACTCTCTCAGTTGGGTTTTTGATCAGTACAGGCTCAGAGAAGAAGAAAAAAACACTGTTCTAAAAGATCATTTGTTGTTCACAGTTGTCATTTTGAAGTGACTTTGAGTGGTCACTGTGATGGGGCGCTCCCGCCCCGCACTCGGGGGGACCGAGGTGAGGGCAGAGAAGCCCTGGGGGGTCTGAGCAACCAGCCCGTGGCGGGAACCCCAGAGCTGGCTGCAGACCCGTGTGCCGGCTCCACGGAACGCGGGGAGCACAGCACGCCGACGGGGAATGCCCCGGGAGGTGGGGCCAGCGCAGTGCGGGCAGATGACGTCACAAGGGGGGAGGGGGACGTAGGTTGCAGCGGTGGTGATGCCGAGGGGACCCCGCCGGCGCGGGATTTAAAACCTCACCCGACAGCCAGGCAAGGGGAGGCGAGCGTGGCGTGGGGCGAAGGAAGAGAGGGTGAGACAAGGGCCCTGGGGAAGGACTGGCCCCTAGGAGGGGCGGAGTAGGAGGCGGCCCAGGGCAGGGCCGCGTAACCCGTGAGCGGGTGTGTTTAGGGGCATGGCTCCCCATCCGCTAGGTAGGGACCGGTAGTCCCTGCCTTAGGGCCCTGGGTCGGGGTCCGGAGTGGGGGAGGGTCCGGACCCCCATACTCCGCCAGTCGGGGCGTAGCGAAGTGTATCCAGGAGATCATCGGCCTAGGTCAAAGGTGAAAGCAGAGGGACTCTGGGACAAGGGGGGACGAGATACGGGACTAGTTTAGGGGTGCTTGCCCTGGGTTGTACGCAATAATGATGGGGATGGGAACCCTCCAATGACGGAGATGGCGTGACACGTTTACAGTCACAAAAGATTAGCTAGTAATATTTATAGTGCCAGGGGAAGCACTAAGAAAATAGCCCTGTTCAGAGCCTCCTAGGATTAATTTTCAGCCCTGCTGTACCTGAAATGGGTATTTCCTGCTCTCTTGAGCAATGACTGGTAAAAGAGTCAAAACTGCACCAAGAATGTTAGATGGACTTTCATGTTAGTGAAAAAATGAGCAATTGAGATTAAGGTAATACAACCAAATCCATATTACCTGTGTGTCCCTGTAAATTACAACTGAATCCATGTCTCCCCCAGAAAAGAAAGGCTAGTTGTTCTTTCCCAATGGTACTTTTTAAAGCTCAGAAAGAGAGTGTTGTTCTAGCCTAAAATACTAGCCTCAAAGTCACATAATTTGGGTTCCAGTCCTATCTCCACACCTGATGTGCTAGGTAATATTCCTATTCTCTCTGGATTGTTTAGATTGAAAACTGTCTGGAGCAAGGAATGTGTTTGGTATCTAGCAAAATGAGGGCCCAGAGCTTGGTAGGAGTTGCTGGGTACTATTGTAATGCAAATAATAATCTAACCTAGCTGTCTTCAGTCTGCTGTGGATGGTGATTTGCAAAGGAGATTTCTCTAGCCTCTGGTACAGAGGACATTTTCTGGGCTGAGTTCAGAGACCATTACCTCATCTGCAGGAGTGTGACTAAATCAGGAGTGCAGACAGCTTAAATCTGGAAAAGGGGAAAATAAATAACCCACATTTTCAACAACCTATGAATGTTGGCTTTTCAAAGAAAATCTCCATCTTCTTGTCCCTTAAAGAGCTAGGTGAAGGAATGGTAAGCCTAGAAATGAATTCTGGGACTGTATCAAGTTCTCCAGCTTATCTGGCAGCATTGGCGGGATACAACTATAACATATAGATATTATTGTAAATAAGGCCATGAAGAATATCTTGTTAATATTCAGCGTGCATATTGTAAAGCCAATCTCATGTGTTAGCATTTACACACTGGTGAGATCTGGCATCTTCTAGCTAAGGATTTCAAAGCACTTGACAAACCAACAAGCATTTGTGAATTAAAATGACCAGTACTCCTGCTAAGAAGGCAGGTTTAAACTGTTTTTGCTGATATATGGAAACAGGCATAGATGTGTCAAGCAATTTATCCACAGTGAGCAAGTGAAAGTACTAGAAATTGGACTAGGAGTCTGTATTTTCTGCTCTCCTCCTTAGACACCATCAATACCAGACAGAACCATTGTTCTGCCTTTAAGGAAATGAAGGGCAGTGTTGCTGGCTTGTCATTTTTCTAAATGAAGAACACAAGAAGATGGCATCTTGGGCTATCCAATGGTGAATACCTCCATGTTCATTTCTCTACTAATGTCACCAAGAACTGTGCTCCCCTAAATGCTTGTGTACTTTGATATCATGTAACAGTCATGTCACAATTTTTAATGAATACAGCTGGTCCCCGAGTTACGAACGGTCGATTTACGACCATTTGCATTTACGTCCAAACCTCCCATTAAGCGGTCATAAAGGCAGTCCCTGAGTTATGAACGTGACCTGCACTTACGAACAGCGCAGTCATAATGTAACTCAATGGGGTCCGACTTACAAACATTTCGAGTTACGGCCAAGTGTTTGGTCCGTAACCCATTTGTAACTTGGCGACTGGCTGTATTGGGAGTCTCAATTCCTTTAGGAGCTTTGAGAATTTCAAGCCACATCACTAACCACTCAGAACTTTGCCATCAGCAGCAGCCCAGTCATTACAGCTCTGCCCACTCATGAATTCATTGTCAGTATCTCCATCCTATTTCTATCTATTCACGAGTGTCAGTCCAGTCTCTCCATTTCTACATGCCATGAGTGCAGCTGAACAAGAGTTTCCAATGGAACATTTTTCCCACTGAAAAATTCTGATTAGTTGAAATTGAAGTGTTCTGCATTTTTTATTTAGAAGTTTCATAACAGAAGAGATAACCATTATCAACAAAAAAAAAATGAAACTTCTAGATGGACTTGAAATGAAGTTGTGTGCATTTGAGTTTGTTTGTTTGTTTGTTTGTTTGTTTGTTTGTTTGTTTGTTTGTTAAAAGAATTTTCATTTTATGGAAAAAGTTTGAAATTTTAACTTTGTTCAGATTTGGAATTCCTCTCCCCCAAAAATTAGTTTCCCCCACAGGACAAAAATTCCAAATTTTGATCCTTTTGAATAATTACTCAGTTATTAGTTATTAGCCACTGTTTGGAATAAACAAACAGTTTGCGAAGATAAACATAATTTTCCTAAGCCCAAGAAATGTGATCAACAAGTAAAACAAAAGCCTATGGAATCGGACAGAACCAGTTTTGGACCAGTGAGCCATGCCCAAGCAAAACTGCTTTGCTCATGGAGGGCTTGGGTGTGGGGACAGGAGAGGCAGGAGGATCAGATCTTGACTCCCAAATTGGAAGCAAGATATTGTGTACCTTTTCAGGATGGCTGCATCTAGCTATGGCTAAGTATGATTAGTAGTAACGACCAGTTCTCTGCCTCATAAGTTTGTGATTATGTAGCTATATGCTGCTTGTGATCTTTCTGGGATGGACCCAAAACACACTCATTTCTTTTCCTTCCTCTTCACTGCAATTGTGAGTTGTAAAGACCCCCTTCAAGGAGATTTACTCTCTGGCAGGCATGGATTATTTTGCATGCATTTTGTCCATCCTTTGTCCATTGATTTGCCCGTCATTTAGCAGATGAAGCTTTCTAGACATATTTGGCCCTGACGCAGTCCCAGAGCAGGCAACTCGGAGCACCACTGAAAGCTGCAAGGCTTCTCAGCTCAATTCCTATTGAGTCACTCAGCAGCAGTAAGACAACCACGTGCTGTTTTGGTTTTTGATGGAAATGAACCCTACTGGGTTACACAAACATACATAGAGCAAGAGATGTTTGACCTCTGCCCTTTCCTTGCTGGATCACTCAGGGTACATCACTGGCTGTCTCAGACTAGAGGATCAGCACAAATGCAGCACCAAAGGGATTCTGGTCAAAAGAAGATATGGGGGTGGGGGAAGGGGGAGATGACAAAAGGCCAAGGGAAGGGGATGAAATGATGTCACTTGGCAACTTTACCATTTTGTCCTTTTACAGCTACTAACTGGCTCTTAGAGGAGTTGATATTAGCTCACTTCCTGCCAACTGATTTCAGAACAGCCTTTATGTGGGCCTAAGAGGCACTTTATTTGTTCATTCTTGCCAATGCCTGTTGCCCCTCATCCTCCATGCTAGAGGGTCAAGTTTCTGCTTGCATAACTCCACTGAAGTCCATGGAGGTGTATTGCCTTCAGGGGAGCAATGCCAAAGTGCCGGTAAAAGTACAAAACTCCATCACTGGTGCAGGGTACAACTAAAGTAACCACAGGGTTATACAGATTCCTTTCTAAACAAGTATCTTGATTCAGATTATTTCCACTGCTTTCTCTCCTGCTGCATAGACAGTGAAGGCACTTCTTCGCAGAGGACGGTTTCTGTAACCTTTCGATGCTCAGGTGACCTCCTGCAGATACAGTGCAAAAGCCACAGCTCCATTGTGATTGATGACTATTTACAGGGGAGAGATTGTGCTAGAGCAGAAATCAGTGCGCGCATCAGAACTGTTGACCAGTGCTAAGATTACCAAGGTAAACACAGTTCTGAGACACACATTGATTTCTCACCAACTGTATTTAATGGCACTTGAGGCTGGTCTCTCTTTCTGAGTTCAGTAGTAAAGCTCCCCTGTGACTACCAGAGAGTTCTACTTTGACAATAAAAACTAATTATTTGTATTATTGTAGTGTTTAGGAGCTGCGGCCACAGACCAGGAACTCACAGTCCTAAGGCACTGTACAGAACAGAACAAAAAGAGATTGTGCACCAGAGGACAGCCACAGAAATCTGAAGGACCATGGGAATTTCAGCAAAGTGATGCTGTGTTAGAGGCTCTCTTCAAAGTGCCCTACCTGTCATTTGTGTGACAGTTGCTTTTGAAAGAGATATTTAGGCTTTGCAGTACTGTGTGCAGCAAGACTTAAATACCTTTTAAAAACATGGGCCTTATCAAGGAGAGCAAAAGTGACTTTCCCTGATGTTCTATAGGGGAGCCAGGAATAGCATCTGGCCCCCTGATTCCCACTCTGGTACCCTATTCACTAGGCCGTACTGCCCAATTTGTTTGACTTTAATCCTCCCAATTCACTGAGGATACCCAGAGGATCAAAAACCTTCTTTGACAAAGAGTACATCGTCTGCACATTTACTGGATAATATAAATAACATATTGTCAATGACTGATTACAACATCGAAAGGGTCCTTGCTTGCTTTGCAGACTGTAAGAGCAGGGGGAATTTCACCTTCTCTAGGATGATATGAAGCACAGAGCACAGTGATTACGTATCATTTAGTAGCCCAATATCTGGGTATGTTAAAAACATGTCACCAGTTTTGTCACCACATCTTTGATATTATTGAATATCACAAGGGGTCAGGAGAGGAAATCATGAATCTCTGCTACCATTACAATAGAGCCAAAAATCTGCAACCATGAGCTACATCGTACTAGGTACTGTATAAATACAAGAGGATCTTTGCTGCAAAACACTTACTATCTAAAGAAGATCAGAGGAGAAACACAGGTAAAAGAAATGGTTGAAGGTCACATGGCAGAAGAAAGGTCTCCTGACTCTTATTATACTAACCTATCCACTATCTGTTGCTGTTCCCACTGATAAGCTGGAGAAAACAGGTTATAAAGATTCCACTAAACTCACATTAGTAAATAACCTTGACACCCAAGTATTTTTTCCAGAGGAACCTATGCCCTCCATTTTTTTAGTTAAACCAGAGACTTGAGGTCTTTCTGCCTTGATAAGCACAATTGCATTTTTCAGACAAGAGAAAGGTGTGATAATATTATGTTTTCGATACACTGCAATGTTTTCCCCCAGTGGAAAAAAAATCCACCTTGCAAAAATAACACCTTGTTTCTACATATATTGGCACATGCACTGCTTCCGTGTCATGTTTGCTCTGTCAAAACAAGTTTTTCTCACCCTCAGGGTCAACCTAGCTTTAAAAAAAAAATCAAGCTGTCATCTCCAGGCATCATCACTAGCAGTAGCCAGATAACAGACTACGAGTTCACATTCCAGAATGATTCTGACTGGCGATGAACGAGCCAGCTCAGAGACAGAAGGGATTTCCTATAGGTTAGCTGACCTTCTGAGAAAGATGTTTGTGTGGCTTTGCAAAGAGAGCAAACAGGACACTGGGGGGGGAGGGGGGAAGAGAGAAAAAACACACCAAATTACAACCACTGTGAGAGATGTAAATACAAATAAATGTAATGCCCATGTATCGGTGTCCAGTAGCCACCGAGTGCCTTAATAAAACATAAATGCAGTTAGACTTGAGTGTGTTCACTCTTCTTTCTCAGAGAAAAATGGAGTAGATACAATAGGTTACAGACTTATATACCTAGAACCTAAATGCATCTCTGCTTAGCAGTCCTCTTTCCTGGAACAGCATCCTCCTGTTGGCTTCCTTCACCAGGGGATGCTGTTCCAGGATGTACTATTAAGCAGAGATGGGGTCCACCTATCAAGGAATTGGAAGAGCATTTGGATACAGATGGGATAACCTAGAGGGGAAGGCTTTAAACTAGATTCAATGGAGGCATGGTAAAAACCCACAGGTAAGTCAAGAATATGGAAACCTTGGAGAAGGGTCAGGATCTGGGGGTTGGGGGAAGCATGAGCCATTATAGTAGGGATAAGGGAAAGATAAGAAACCACAGGGGCAGGGAAAAATCAAATCTAGTATTTTTTTGTCTATACACCAATGTGAGAAGTATGGGAAATAAGCAGGTAGAACTTGAAATGATTAACACAACTATGACATTAGTTGGCAGCACAGAGACTAGTTGAAATAATACACATCATGACTGAAATATTGGTGTAGAAAGATATAGCGTGCTCAGGAAGGACATGCAGGGAAAAAAAGGAAAGAGCTGTTTCCTGATATATTAAAATTGTATATAGTTAGATTGAGGTTGAGATAGAAATACAGACTTGTTGAAAGTCTCTGGGCAAGAAGAAGAGAGGATAAAAGAACCCCAAAAGTGATGTCACTGTAGGGATCTTCTACAGACCACCTAACCAGGAAGAAGTGGATGAGACTTACACAAAAACAAATTAACCCACCATGTTCACACATCATTCAAAGCACAGAACTTGGTAATGGAGAGCTTTTTATCCCCAGACCTTGTTGGGAAAACACCACAGCACGGCATAGATTATCCAATAAATTTTGTGAATGTATTGGAGACAATTTTTTATTTCAAAAGGTGAAGAAAGCTACTAGGGGAAAGGCTCTTCTAGACTGGATTTTGACAAATAGCAAGGAACTAGCTGAGAATTTGAAAGTGGAAGGCAGCTTATATGAAAGTGACCATGAAATGATAGGAGAGAAAACAACACAATAAAGATACTGGTTTTCAAGAAGGCAGTCTTTACCAACTCCCTGACTTTGCTAGGAAAGAGCCTATTGGAAGGCACTCTAAGAGAAAAAACAGTTCAAGAGAGTTGGTTGTTTTTCAGAGACATTGTTAAGGGCACAAGAGCAGACTATCCCACTGTGTAGGAAAGCAAGTTTGGCAAGGGACCACTCTGGTTTGACCAGGAGAGCTTCACTTTTTTGAAACTATAAAAAAAAAAGTCCTACAAAAGTGGAAGCTAAGTCCAATTACAGAGGATGAACATAAATAACACAAGTACATAAGGCCAAAATTAGAAAGGCAACAAGACAAGTTTAAACTATCTAGAGACAAAGGATAACAAAGAAATGTTCTAAAAATACATTAGAAGCAAGAGGAAGACCATAGGCAGGGTAGGTGTGTTACTCAATGATATGAGAGGAAACAATAACAGAAAATGTGGAAATGGTAGAAGTGCTAAAATGAATTTTTTGTTCCAGTTTTCACCAAAAAGGTATGTAATGATTGGATAGCTAACGTGGTGGCTACCAGTGAAAATAAGATAGGCTAAAATAGGAAAAGAATAAGTTTAAAATAACTTAGAAAAATTAGATATGTTCATGTCACCAGAGCCTGATGAAATACATCGTACAATACGTAAGGAGCTGACTGAGGAGATATCTGAGTCATTAATAGATATCTTTGAAAAGTCATGAAAGACAGCAGAAACTCCAGCAGAAAGACTGGAAAAGGGCAAATATAGTGGCAATCTATAAAGAGGGAAATATGGACAACACAGGGAATCACAGACAAAACAGACTAATTTCAGTTCCTGGAAAATAACGGAGCAAAAATTTACACATCAGTTTGCAAGATCAGATAGTAAAAAACTGCTTCAATTTATCAAAAACAAATCATATCAAACCAACCTACTGACTTTCTTTGACATATTCATATTCCCCCCTCATCCTTTGTTTTGTTAGACTAAAAAAGCCAAGCTCTGTTAGTCTCCTCTCATAAAATAGATTCTCCATTCCCTTGATCACTATCATAGTAGCCCTTCTCTGCACTTGTTCCAGTCTGAATTCACCTTTCCTGTACATGGGTGACCAGAATTGTACCCAGTATTCCAGATGAGGTCTTGGCATTCATGAATTAACAGGAAAAATAATATTATAAATGTTGCATCTTTTGTAAGCACATGAAAGTTTGGTGTCCATCGTATTTATAATCATCTTTATTCAGTTGCAGATGGAAGAAATAGCATTGCATAAGTCACTGTCTCAACAGTCATTAATTGGTCACTTTCTTCGCAACCTCAGAAGTGAAGAAGCAGGATTTTGCAGGTAAGGCACAAGGACTGGGACTCAGGTGTGGTGTTTCCAGTTCCTATCTCTACCACTGCCTTCTTGTATGTGACTCCGAAACACTCCCCTGTAGGGGACTTCCCCCAGTGAGGCTATGTCCACACTGCAGTTTTTTTGCCGAAGAGATATGCAAATGGTGCGCTCATTTGCATATCTTCCTCTGATTCTTTTTGCGGAAGAGGTTTTGCCACTAAAAAGCCCCATGTAGAGGGGGCCATTTGTTGTGATCTTTTTCGTAAGATGCCTTATTCCTCAAAAATTGAGGTTTACAGGATCTTGCAAAAAGGTTTTTTTTTCCAACAAATGGCCCTGTCTACATGGGGCTTTTTAGCGGTAAAACCTCTTCCGCAAAAAGAATCAGAAGAAGATATGCAAATGAGCGCATCATTTGCATATCCTCTTCCAAAAAAATCTGCAGTGTAGACATAGCCTGAGGTTGAGCCAGATTCCTTTTGAGCATTCCACCTCTATGCTCTCTGTGCTTCTCAGTGCTCCATCTCAGAAATGGGGTTCATAATCTTTGCCTCCTTTTATTATGCCCCTTTATTATGAAGGGCAGGGGCTATCTCTTACTAAGAGAATGTTAAGTATCTAGCATAATGGGGCCATAATATAGCCACTGTTATAACTGCAATAATGAATGAAAGGAATGGCAAAGACTAGACTGACCTTGGTGACAGAACTCAGGACAATGTTGAGTAAAAGGAAGCTTGTGTAGTAAGTATCAATGCTCTACCTACTCTAAGGCTAGAGTCATGACTCCACTGTATGGAGCTGGTCTCTTTCACCAGCATATCTGAGGGATAACCCAGGTCATGGTGTGTGTGCAAGCAATTATGCCTCTCTTATTTTGGCTTCTGAGTAAGAATTAATTTTTCACTAGCTGAAGTGGTAAAAAAAAAATCCTCAAGAAATCCTGAGAGAGACTTGAGGCAAAGTTTTCCAGGACATATTCGTGCCTTAGGAGACTAAGTCATATAGGTTCTCTGAAAAATATTTACTCTGAGATGAAAGGATCGCTGCTTAAAGGAAGATGTTTCACCGCTGAGGCAGAAGCCATTCTACACACCATAATTTGAGCCCTGCTATAAAGACATTAAATATAGCCAAATTCCTCTATATTGAGGTAGTGATAAAATGAACTGAAAAAAAAATCCACAAGTGGGAAAGAGGCTGGGAGTTGGTAGCTTATCTTACCCCCACAAAAATAAAGCCACATTACAGTAGAATGGCTAGGTCAGCTGGTTTAACAATTTTTCAAACATTATAACTATTTTCATTCCTCCCCCGCTACATCACATCATATGACTAATGAGTTTGACCCTTCCTCAACCCCCCCATCTGCAGTATCTCACAGCTCTGTCACTGTTTGCTTCCTGCCTTTATTAAATCAGATGGGCTGCATGCACTCAGAGTCCTGGAGCCAGAGAAGCACAGGGATCAAGAGACATGTCCTCCATCCTCCATGAGCCTCAAGGCCATGTGCCCGGAATTTCTTCGCCATTGTGTTGCACGCTCATTTTTGTCTGCCTTCCAGGGTAAAGCCCTCCTCCTTTTATTGGGAAGAAGGGGGAAGCCCTAGGCTTCTCTATAATGTCATTCTGGACTGTGTGTGATTGCACATCATTTTTCCAGGGTAGTTACTTATATTGGATGGTTGGCTACCGCAGCCTCTCTCTTCTGGCATTTTCCTCATGATCTCTCTCATTGTTTTTATGCCTTCATTTTATCATTGCTTTTTGGCAAGTTAGGTAACCTCTCTATGCGGGATTTACCAGTCTGAGAAATGGGAATGAGTACTGCATCTGTGTAGTCGTTTATAATACATTTACCACAGATTCCTGGAAACCACATGCCTTTTCTCCTGGAAACTCATGATACAAGTCATATATTTTTGTTAGTCTCTAAGGTTCTATAGGACCATTTTTGTTTTTTAAGTCTTCTTTACCTATGTGCTGGGAAGCCTAATTCAGATCATCTTCCTCCCCATGTCTTTATACAGTACTTAGTACATGGGTTGCAAGAGTTACATAACAATATTTTTCTCACCTATACCCCAGCCATCAGAATTTCCTGATTTATCAAAATAAAAACATTCTGCAGAGACAGCTTGATTTCAACCAAGCTGCAATGGAAGCCAGGAGGGGGTCTGATGGAGTGATGCCCAGCTGGCTTTTTGGCAGAAAGCCATGAAGATTGCCTTGGAGTGAGGGATCCCAGGACTTACATCAGCCCAAACAGACTGTCCTAGAGTTGGCCCTCAATTCCCTTTTGAAAAGAATTTTGGACAAAAATTGGTTTTCATACTTAACCACAATAAAGCCAATATTTGAAATATCAATATCCTCTGGAAAATAGAATTATTTCCTTCATGTTGGGGGCCCAATCTGGATATTGCAGGTCAAGATCATCAGGGATACCTAATGAGGATTTTTGCAGTTCACCTTTTACTACCAGCCCTGATGCTATCTCAGTCACCTCTAAGCAGGAGAGTTGTTACCCAGTGTAAGATACTCCTATTATAAGGAGTGGGACTTGAAAATAGAAGACTAAAGTGTAAGGTCAAATAATAGTAAAGTAGATTTATATAGTGTCAGTGATTAATAGATGGTTAATAACTTGCTATTAACTTTTATATTTGCCTATAACACTTTCTATGAATGTGCTTATAGATGTCTCATCATTATACGTAGTACCCTGTCTGCAATATGCTTATTGCATCTATTAGTTATTAACCCTTTTAAACCATTTATAAGTCCACACTTAATATAAGAGGTGTGATCCAATTAAATAAAATAGGTGATCGAATGAACCAAGCATCTTGCATCCAGATTTGGTTCTCATGCATAGGAGTTGTCCCAGACCAGATGCTCACTGTACAGGATGGACTTGAACAAGGTAGGAATCTATACCCGTACATCCTCAGAACTCAGTAGGGAGCAGCAGTTAGGATCTAGTTTTCCACTTCAGTGAGTGAGAAACAAGAGAAGAGAGGCATGTTCCTGATAAAACAGATGAAAAAACAGACCCAGGAGGTAGTGGAGGGACACAGCCAGAGTCTCCAGTGCAGAAGATGGTAAGAGCCTTTGTCAAATCTCTCTTTAGCCATGTTTTGGCCAAAGCTCGTTATAGCATTATGGCAAGTCTACCGCCCCATGGTTGTAGCCAGTCTCCAAGTGTGTATTTACACTGCACCCTTAGCTTGAAATAAGCTATACAATTTGAGCTATGCAATTTGTCTACACAGTGCCAAATTTTGAAATAAACTGCTATTTTAAAATGTCCCTTAATCCTCATGGAATGAGGTTTACAGGAACATCAGAATAGCATGCCCGTTATTTCGAAAGATATTTCGAAATAGTGAGCACACTATCAAGACACGGAATAGCTATTTCACAATACCAGAAGTATCCTGAAATAGCACCACAGTGTAGACGTACCCCAACAGACCAATGAAGGGAAGGAAAATGAATCCCATGTTATCATTTGACAAAGACATCACCTGAAGCTATGCAAAGAAATTCCTGACTTATGGGCTCTGTGATTTGTCTACTGAAGTCAACAGCAAAATTCCATTTGACTTTACTGGGAACAAGATCAGGCCCTAGGTATTTTCAGACAATGTTTTTGTCTTAATGCATGAACAGCAGCAAGCTACCCAAGAAACCCTGATTCTCATTCTCACTCAGGCCTCTGTTACAACATTGTGACAAGATAAAGGTGACTTAAAGTGGATGTGGACTGTGTCTGCTTTAAGTCCCCTTTACCTTGCAAAAATGGTGTAGAGATGCCTGGGTGTGAATAAGAATCAGCCCAAATATATTTATTTGCAGAAGAGTAGAGTTTATTAGTTTAAAAGTTAAGCATTTAAGGCATAGTTCAGAAACAGTTTATGGGATTTTCCCACCAGTAAACCATGCGCTCAGTGATACATTTCAATAACAGAATCAGAATTTTATTTACAGATTAAGAGGGTTTGTACTGAGGGCAACACTAGAGAAGAAGTTGCTAGAGAAAACAGAAGGCTTATAAGACAAGGGCTCAAGAGTATCAAAAAAAATCTGCGTAAAGGCTTTTTCTTTTTCTTTTTTTCTTTTCCTTAACTCACTGCACAGTTATCTAAACAGTTGGACTAGAGATACTAGTATATTAGCCACTAAGGGAACATCTATATTTACTGGAAGATCAACATTTTGGAGGTCTATCTTCTACTATTCTAAATAACGGGTCTAGTATAGCCCCTCTAAATCAAATGCTGAGGACAGCTTCCATTGGCATCCAGTACTCCTCCTTCTGCAAAGAGTAAGGGAAGCTGACAGAAGCATTTGCTCCCATCAGCCTGTCACAATATGTACACTGCCACAGCTTGTCTTAAGGTAAGCTGACCCCAGCTATACATTTTGCATAGCTGAAGTTGTGTACCTTAAGCTGACTTTCCAGGCCCGGCGTAGACCTGGCCTAAGAGTTTTAGCACTTTCTTATTTCAGTCCTATCCAAAGTTAGAAAGGGCTGAGGTCTATGATGGAAAAAAAATCCAAAATAATCTGTTAGCCAACTTCAGAAAGAACTTTCTGGGCCTGTGTCATTCCTAGGTAAATGCTTACACCTGTTCTTGTTTTCTCTGAACCTCTTTGCTCATCCCTGGGTCTTTGCTTTTTCTTATTCTGCTGCCCAGAGAGTACTCTGCCTAAATCCTCCTGCCCCAAGAGCAGAAAAAAAACCCCTCATGATATGGATGGTAAAAAAAGTCATGTGTCTGAGGTTGGAGTTGACTGGATAAGATGACTTCATAGCTCTTTTCCATTAAGATCTTAGACCTTGAACAGCTCATGTGAATCCAAGGTGGTAATTTAGATATTTAGGGCCCAGCTTACCCCAAGTAGCCATGTGCAAAAAGTGGGGAATGTATCAATCACTTCTCATACACACATGCCCCCAGTTGCAAGAGGAGTAGTTGTGCCTAACCCAAGTATTGGATATAGGCCCCATTTTTGCAGTATGTGAATATCCCATAATTTCTGCACACAACTCACCTGTGAAGTAGGGTGGTGCCGTTATTTCCATTTTAAAGGCTAAGGCTTAGATCCACAAAGAGACTTCAGTGTCTAGGAAGAGAAAACTACCACCACAAAAGATCCACAAAGCACTAATTAGGAATAATACAGTTGCATACTGTGTTATAAATTATACCAAGGGTGGAAAAAAAGATTGTGAGGGAGGGAATTTTTACACCACATGGGACCACTGTGATTTATCTATACCACAGGCCATAGGATTCATCCCAGCAGTTTGAACTGGGGTGGGAGTTTCGGATACACTGTTAACTAGGAAATAGTCCCATGCATGGCTATCTTGTCCCAAAGCACAAACATGAAATTTTGCAGGAAAGTTCCATTTCAATAGGTGCCAATAAACACCCTAGTTTTTCCTGTACTTCTGTGGACTGAACTTCCAAGAAAGGAAAATTTGTGCTAGACTCAGCAGAACTGGCAAGGGTCTCTTCACTGCACAGAAAGGAAAGTGGGGCTGCTAGGGAGAGAGACAGAGCTACATTTTGCATCACTGAAAGCCACTGGCACACAGGTAGCATGTAATTCCCTGCCAGCATGAACACTTTGTGCCCTTCCATGGCTTCCTACAGAACTGGTTTTTGCTGTCCCAACACACCATGAACTGTTTGTATGCTAAGCACTGCTGGAAGCAGATTACTAGGCTGGTCTGGTCAGTGCTGAAGAAAGAGGCTCTGGAAACAACAGTTCTTGTTACTTGCATTGCACGTAGTTTGTGACCAACATAGGGGATTTGGGGATTAGAGACTCCACCCTGAGCCTGATTCCAGCCAATGGATTCATTTCAGAGTGAGGATGAATCATTTTTAGCCTGTAAGTTGTTTACTTCTGCTACTCTCCATTTGGTATCAGAGTGGAGGGTAGAAACATCTGAACAAGGGACTAAAATCAGATCAGTTTGTTACGATTTTATACATGTGAACATATCTACTGTATATTTGAGAGTATTTGTGTGTCTTTCTGTCCATCTGTCTATAAGTCTGTTTGTTCAAAAACTCATTCTAAACAGGAAGAGCTAGAAATTTTTTTTTAAAACAACCAATGTCTAGCAGTACCTTAAAGACTAACAAAACACATTGATGGTATCATGAGCTTACGTGGACACAACCCACTCCTTCAGATGAATGGAGTATTAAAGGTCTGGTTCCAAAATAAATAGTAGGGAAGAGAAGGAAGGGAAAAAGGGGGGAGGGAGTCAATTAGAGTGTTCATGTTACATGAAGCTGATATAGAAGGTGCTAGGACCACCAAATTTGGTATGCAGCTTCCTCATAATTTAGAGCAAGGTCATGATTTGGTTGTGCCAGAACAATTGGATGTGCCTGGAATGTGCTTGTTTCTCATAAAATGGAAAGGGGGGGAGTCTTCTAGCAGGGACCTGTAGAATGACCACAGGTGGCCAGCAAGGGGCAGAGATGGGGACCGAGACAGCTATAACCCCACTGGGCCAGCAGGGGACAGAGTGGAGAAAGGGACTCTCTATGGGTATGTCTACACTACAGCACTAATTCGAACTAACTTAGTTCGAATTAGTTAATTCGAACTAAGCTAATGCGAATTAGCGCATCTAGACTTAAAAACTAGTTCGAATTAGCGTTTTGCTAATTCGAACTAGCATGTCCACATTGAGTGGACCCTGAACCGAAGTTAAGGCTGGCCGGAACCAGTGCCGGCAGGGCATCAGCTTAGGACTTAGAGTGTGGAGCTCCTGCCTCAGGCTAGCCGAGGGCTGTGCTTAAAGGGACCCGACCTCCACCCCGGACAGACAGTTCTCAGGGTTCCTCGCTTGCTTGTCTACCTCAATGAGGGAGAGCAAAGCAGTCCTGTCTTGGAGTGCCCTGAGTGCCCACACTCAGCACATCACAGCACTCAGCCATCAGCCCGGCTGCACTTGCCGCAGGCTGCCATCCGGGGGGGTCATTCGGAGGGCTGTCAGGATCCAGCGGGCCCTGCAGGAGAGCTTCCACCCCGAGGAGCCCGCAGAGCCACCCCAGTCCTCCCCATCGGGGGCTCGTGCCCCATTCCTCCCTCACCTCCTTCCACTTACCCTTCCCTAGCCCCCCCTTCCTGATGTAAAAAATAAAGGACACGTGTGTTCAAAAATAGAAACTCTCTTTATTTAACAAAACTGAAGGTGGGGGGGGGGGATTAACCTCTGGGGAGACTGGGAAAAGGAGGTGGGAGAGGGGAAGAGAGAGGGTGGGAGAAGGGAGGTGGAAACCTGAGAGGAGGGACCTGGAAGGGGGAAGCCAGGGGAAGAAGGAGGAGGGGAAGTCTAAAACTATGGTACGCCATATCTTCAGTATTGTGTAGAGATGGGGTCTCCTCACCTCAAAAAAGATATTTTGGCCTTGGAAAGGGTTCAGAAAAGGGCAACTAAAATGATTAGGGGTTTGGAACTGGTCCCATATGAAGAGAGGCTAAAGAGACTGGGACTTTTCAGCTTAGAAAAAAGGAGACTGAGGGGGGATATGATAGAGGTCTATAAAATCATGAGTGGTGTGGAGAGGGTGAATAAAGAAAAGTTCTTCATTTGTTCCCATAACAGAAGGACTAGAGAACACCAAATGAAATGAATGGGTAGCAGGCTTCAAACTAATAAAAGAAAGTTCTTCACAAAGCAAATAGTCAACCTGTGGAACTCCTTGCCACAGGAGGCTGTGAAGGTGAGAACTAGAACAGAGTTTAAAGAGAAGTTAGATAAAGTCATGGAGGTTGGGTCCATGGAGTGCTATTAGCCAGTAGGAATGGTGTCCCTGGCCTCTGTTTGTGGAAGTCTGGAGATGAATAGCACGAGACAAATGGCTTGGCCATTGTCTTTGGTCCATCCCCTCCGGGGTACCTGGTGTTGGCCGCTGTTGGCAGACAGGCTACTGGGCGAGATGGACCTTTGGTCTGACCCAGTACGGCCGTTCTTATGTTCTTATGTTCTAAGCTCAGGGTCGGGGGTCTCACTGGACCAACTTGATTTTCATGCAACCCTGCTCCTGGGTTCGCATGTGGCCTTTGGTGGCCAGGCTGGCAGCTATCCTGCCCTAGACGGCCGCTTTCCTGTGCCTAGTGCGGAGATTGTGGACGTTGGAGGCCTCCCCCCAAACCTGGATGAGGTCCATGATCTCCGCACTAGACCAGGCGAGCGTCCGCCTCTTGCAGCCCCGGGCTGGCTCCTGGGAGCCGCCAGCCTGGTCCTGGGAAGAGGAGGAGGGCTGGGTGGCAGTGGGTGGCTGGCTCGTGCTGTGCCAGGTGCAGGGTCTGCTGGCTGGGTGCTGACAGGCTTGCACCTGGCACGGGCACCGTAGCCAGACCATGGCCCTTTAAGGGCTCCGGGGCCGGCAGGGGGGCAGACGAGTTTCCTTGGCTTGGCCCAGAGTGGCCACCAGGGCAACCTGGGAAGGGCTAGCCTCCCACTAGTTCGAATTAAGTGGCTACACAGCCCTTAATTCGAACTACTTAATTCGAACGAGGCGTTAGTCCTCGTAGAATGAGGTTTACCTAGTTCGAATTAAGCGCTCCGCTAGTTCGAATTAAGTTCGAACTAGCGGTTTGTGTGTGTAGCACCTATGAAAGTTAATTCGAACTAACAGCTGTTAGTTCAAATTAACTTTGTAGTGTAGACATACCCTATGTGAGAGAGTTTATCAGTTTGTATCTCTTTGTATCTGTCTGTCTGTCCCCCAGCTGGGGAATATGCATACTCCCCCATGTGTGCCTGCAGCAGTTGCAGCAGCCATGGACAAGTGCTTGTCACCTGACCAAAGTGATGACAGTGGTGCTGGGGTTGTTATCTCTCTCCAGGGAAGCATGCATACAGAATCCCCCAGGCCCAGCCCCACCCCAGAGTAATGACTTAAAATGAAGAAAACCAAACAAATTTCAGTTAAGAACCCAAGCAATGGGTAAATCCTCTCGTATATTTATACATGAGAACAAAGGACTCACCCCAGCATAGCATGGGAGTTAGATTATTGTCCCCTGAGATGTTGGGAATTGGGTTTCAGCTCCTGTTCTGCCTAATTTGGTGGAGTGACTTGAACCTGGGTTTCCCATGTCGCAGCCAGACAAGAGTCAGTCTCTCTTGTTGATGCCGCTCTGATCTGTATAATAAACTATTCATTGGGCCAAACAGACCTCTTGGTTGCAACAGGCCCCTGAACTGAGGACTCCTACAACTCAGGGGAGTTCTCCAGGCATCAGCCTATTAGTGATTCTGGGATGGGCCAGTCTCTCAAACTTTCTCAACATTTTTCAGCCAAGCAGAGTTTAGTTAAAAAAAAAAAAAAAAAAAAAAAATCAACCAGCTGTAGTTGTGAGCATATAAACAGATTAGTAGCGTGTTGTAGATGGTAATGAGCACACATCAGCAAAAGCTAATCTAGATAGTTATAAGCAACCTACTCACTTGTTGGACTACAAATGTGTCAAAAGTGGTTATTAAAACATCCATTAGTAGTGCATAAACTATTGATAAGAAAGGATATTTTTTTCTGCCCAGTTGTACCAATTCAGTTTCCTGTCTAGGTGGCCACTCTGAAGATTGTTTGCTTCTTGGGTATGTCTGATGTCCATATGAAAAACTGTTTTGCTGCCAATGCAAACTCTGATTGCTGTGGTTCTCACAACTCTATCTGCATTTCAGTCACTGTCATATGTTTAGCTTTTTTCCTCCCATTCTCCTTTACCCTTCCTTCCCACGCGGGACCAGATCCTCCACTGGTATAAGTCAGCAATGTGTCATTGACTTCAGCAGATGTTCATAACTTTGCTTTCGAACATGGTCTGTCAGCCATTAAAAGGCCTCTATATATTAGGTAGGGCTGTAAGCTGACACCCATGAACTCACCCCGGTATGATCATTGGTTCAATAAGGAATAGAACTCCCACAGGGCTCAGAGAGCACCCTTGACTAGGGAAAGTCAAAAGGAGTACAATGTTGCTGCAGCTCCTTGTAACAGCCACGTCACCCAATCTCCCATAGTGATTGGTTTTGCTTTGGCTACCGGTAAGCAAACAGGAGAGGGAATGGTGGGGCTTTCCTCTATTGAAAGGAAAGACACGATGCACCATCCCTCCAGGTGAGAGAAACACACAGTAATAAATGAGAGACATTAAATTCAGAGCATTGCTTAGATGCACAGTTTAAATCCCGTAATCCCATTCCAAAGAACACTTCAGTGCTGCCACTCCCTAGCAACCTGGAAAGAGCAGCTTGTTTTACAATCTCCACACCTCAAGGCACCAGGGAGGGCTGAGCTGTGCTGTGAGCAAGCCACTGGAGATTAACATTTGTGCTCTGTAGCTTTAGAACTAACCTGCGGGGAGTGGAGGTGGGGGGGTGAGGAGGGAAGTAGAGTCGGGGATAGAGTCATCATCTCCCTGACAAATGGGTGTTGGTTCCATCTCCTACGCAGTGTTTTGCAGGAGATGTATGCCACTAGGTGGAGGCTAGAGTTAACACATTTTCAAAAGTGCAGGTCTGCTTGATGTTTAGAATGGATGCAATATAGGGATCCTGATGCTGATCCCCACCATCAGGTCGGAATCAGGCCATATATATTCTGGACCATATGTTTTAAGTGCAAGGAAAACTAGCCAGTTTTGTCATAAAAATAGCTAGTGTATGTATATATTCCTAGTGTATGTATATATTCTTTCTGTTTGGTCACCCATTCCTCAGTAGTAGTACACTAAAACTCAGTGGGCAGGGCATCATTCCTCTTGAATCAAAAGGTGATAGGCAAGGAAGAGTTCACAAAGCCTCTTCCCTGATTCCTAGGGCTTGTCCCAGGAACTTTCCTTGCAGCTCTCAGCCTGCTAATTCTGGGTCTGAAAAGTTTGATTTAGAGTCACAGCAATTGTGCAAAATCCCCACATCAATGTCCCTAAACCAGTGGTCACCAACCAGTAGATCAGGATTTACCGGTAAATCTTGGAGCCTCTGACAGGTGATCTTGACTGGTTTGCCTGGGAGGCTATCAAGTGTCAGCACTTCATCTGCCCTTTCCACCACTGTCCTGCTGCTCCTTCCCAGCTCCTCAGAGCTGCCCCCGGGAGCCTCCTGCTTGTTGTATGGTGTGGGGGAGACAGAGACAGGGTGGTGTTTATGTCTCTCTGTCCCCCTCCACTGTACCCCATCTTCACAGAGTGAGGAGGGTTGGTCCTCAAACAAGGGGCGGGGCAGGGATATTTGGGTTTGAGGTAGATCCTGGACTGACTTACATTCAAAAAGTGATCTTGTGCTTAAAAAGGTTGGAGACTACTGCCCTAAACCCTGATCTGGAGGGATCACCTTATGAGAAACGAAGGAATTAAATCTGTGTTGTCAAGTCAGTTCTTTGTCTCTGCTGATGCCATCACTCAAGATGCCAACAAAGAGCAAGTATGTAGACACTGTCCACCAGGCACTTAACTGAAGTCACCATGATGTTTCATTAGGGTGTCCCCTGGGGATGCAGGATGCTCAGGTTCAAGCCCCTGTTCTGCCTAATTTTGTGGTAAGACTTTAATGTGGTTCTCCCAAGTACCAGGGTAACAAAAAAAGGGAACAAACCTCAATCCACTCACAAAGCGAGTGATGCTTTTCCATAGAAAGAATAGGAGCTTGGCATTTCTTCCCTCTTCTATGTGTCATTGCCACTTCACTAGTTTCCACTTCCTCGCCCATTTGTCTCACCCCCTTGTGGCTATTGAAATAAGTGTGTATGCTCTTTGGAGCAGAGTCCATTTATTTTATATATGTGCAACCCTTCAGAGCTATGCTATTCTGAATAATTGTTATAAAGTTAGGGTTTTCCACCATGTAATAAGCATCCCTCTTGAACTTCTGGCACTTGTCCTTATAAGCCGGGTGTTTGTGCAGCCCCTCCGGAGAGATTCAAATGTCACCCAGCTGATTAGCAGAGTGCCCACAGCTAGGTTTGTGTTTCTGCTGATGGTGCACATTGCACATGCCACGGTGCACATAAAAATGATTCTTCTCATGTATGGAAAAGATTTGCAGGGACATTCCTTCTGGGTATGTTTATTCTGAAGCTGGGAGCATCCCAGCTTGGGTAGGCAGACACTAGTTCTGCTCAATCTAGCCCACATGGCCACCTGAGTCCCCATGTGTGTTGGAGGGCATACAATAGGGTGAGTGAAAGGGCATGGATTAGGTGGCTATTGGCTGTTCTTTGTTTTGTTTTTACGCTCCCTTATCTGAGGCTATGTCTAGACTGCAAGCCTCTTTCAAAAGAGGCTTTTTCGAAAGATACTTTCAAAAAAGCCTCTTTCGAAAAAGAACGTCTGGACTACAGCCAGTACTTTCGAAAAAGCAAGCCGCTTTTTCGAAAGAGAGCTCTCAGGCAATCTGGATGCTCTCTTTCGAAAAGCAGAGTTTGCATTACATAGTGCCTTTTTTGAAAGAGCACTTTCGAAAAAAGGCATTCTTCCTCGTAAAACGAGGTTTTCTGCGGTTGAAAAAACTGCCGCGTTCTTTTGATTTACTTTCAAAAGAACACAGCAGCAATCTAGACTCAGGGGAAGTTTTTTTCGAAAAAAGGCCACTTTTAAAAAAAAAAACCTGCAGTCTAGACACATCCTGATAGTCCTTGCAGACTTGGCAACCAAAGGCAGGTCAAAGGTCTTTCATCACTGAAGGGAATGTGTATGAAAACCTCATATTTAAGTTATCATCATGTGATCTCTAAGGATGCGCTTACACTGCACCATAACTCAAAATAAGATACGCAATTATTTCAATGCTATTTCGAAATAACTTATTTTGTCATTTGGTGCTGTCTACACAGTGCCAAATTTCGAAATAAAGTGCTGTTCCAAAACGTCCCTTACTCCTTGTAGAATGAAGTTTACAGGGATGTCAGAATAGCGAGCCCGAAATAATGGGCTTGCTGTTAAGACGCAGGATAGCTATTTCGGGATACTGAAGTATCCCGAAATAGCGTTGCAGTGTAGACATAGCCTAACTAACTGTCACTTGTTATTCACTGGGTTATACAAACCCAGTTGGCTCCAGATGTGCACCAGCTATCTTGGAAGTTTAAAACTGGCATAAGAGAAATGTATTATAAGGTGTTGCAGACTTACTCTAGCCATCAAACTGCCACTCCTGATTTGCCCTGACTAGAGCTTGCATGGCTTAGTGAAAGGGAAGACCAGTCAGCTCCAGGTTACTCACTCCCAGTGGTTTATGAAGTCAATAGAACTGTCATTCAGACATTCTACATCACTGTGCATTTCCTCTTTTGGAGCAAGGACAGTTGCTAATAGGTGTAATTGTGAGTACACACTAGTCATGATTCTTTCACATTTTTGGAAGAGCTGGTTTCAAGTTCCCAGGGTTCATACTTGTAAGGAGCTATCCTGTTGTGGGAGACTCATTTCTGCCCTCTATGGGCTCATCTAGACTATGCGGAAGATTCGAAAGAGGAATTTGCATATCTTCGTCCGATCTCACTTTCGAAAGCAGAGCTTTCGAAAGTGAAAGTAATCAAGACACAGTTGTTTTCAGCACCCCGCCCTCCCTTTTCAAAAAGCCGCTTTTCCTCAAAAAAATGAGGTTTACGCAGCTTTTCGAAAAAGGGGGGTTGCTAAAAAAACACATCTTGATTACTTGATTACTGAATTTGCATATCCTCTTTTGAATCTTCTGCGTAGTCTAGATGAGCCCTATATCCTAGACCCTGCACAAGCACCTACATTTCTGGATGCTTTAACTGCAACTAGATGTTTACAGTGTTCAGCCAGATATCTGTTCCTGTGCAGATCAATCTAGCCATCCAGTTTTTAATATTGTGCTCATCACAATGGCATATATTCCCTTCAGACAACTCAGGATATGTTACCCAGTGTCAGCCAGTTTACCTCTCAATTCCTGGGGGCAAAAGGAGAATAGACACACTGGGCACTTGAAGGTCATGCTGACCCTCACTCTCGCTAGCTGTGCTTACAACATAGCACCAGAACCACACCAAGAACACAAGTTTTTCGAGAGGAGGACTGGATGCTAGCAGTCTCATGAGTATGCAGATGGCAGATCCAGTGCTGAGCATGCAATATTCAGCTAGGTGTGCAGGAGGGAGGTAACAGTAAACAAGTTTGGATTTCTCCCAATCTCTCCCCAGGGATGCTCAGAACACCGCCCCTCTCCCCCCCCCCCCCCCCGCCACACACACCCCTTCCTCCAGATGGAATAGCAAAGCAACATAAGTGCTGCCAAGAAAAACTTGGGCCCAACCCTGTACCAGTGAAATGAGTGAGGGTGTGTCTACACTGCATGCTTATTTCGAAATAAGCTATTCTGGAATAGTTATTCAAAAATAGCTTATTTTGAAATAGCACATCTACACTGTGGGGCAGCCTCAAAATTAGTCCAAGGCAGGCTCCCCTAATGTAGATAAGCTGTGTCGATTTAGAACCCCAGGAGGCACTGGGGAGGAATAACTTAGAATGGCCCTGGTGAGGGGCTATTTCAAAATAGCAGCAGTGGAGCATCTACACACACCTTATTTCAAAATAGCTATTTTGAAATAGGCGTTATTCCTCATAGAATGAGGTTTACAGATTTTGAAATAAATCATCCATTATTTTGAAATTATTTTGAAATAATGGAATGTCTGAGTAGACGCTCACATAGTTATTTTGAAATAACACTAGTTATCTCGAAATAACGGTGGAATGTCAATGCATCCTGAGTATTTTGCCAATGGACACAAGTTCAAGCCCTCAAACAAATATCAGCATTAGGTACTTCCTGCACAAATCATGGCACAGGAAGATTGTGAAACCAGAGTCTATTTACCGTGAAATTAGTGTCTCTCATTGTTTCTTTTTTGTTCATGCCTCAACTTCAGCATTCATTTCTGCAAGTGTTTCACTACCGTGAAGTCTACGCTAAAGAATCTGCCTGGTCACTCTGTCATTCTTCTATAAAGGTATTTCACCAGCCAGAGAGAATGTCAGAATTGACATTCATCTGCAAATATGACCATGTTTCCCTAGGTTTGAACAAAGACATTAACTGGATGCCACATTATAAAGCTAGCCTCCCCTGCCTTTAACACTGCCTATATACATTAAAAGCTAAGTATGGGACACTTCCAGCCCACTTAATTAGCCTCATTAGCACCAGTGCTACAATTGACAGGTCCCTTCATATCCCGTCAGCTATTAAAGCATCAGGAAGCTGAACTTTGCAGAAGGCCTGTCTTGTATAGAGCAGCAAAAATACATACCCAAGCAGCAAAGGCAAAATCAAACTTAGCCTTGCAGTCAGCAATACAACAGGGCCATAAGTCACTGAAAAAGTAGAAAGAATGTAGAAGGTGCTGTCAAGTATAACGTATGCAAGGGCATTTTTAATACTTATTATTTTGCTAAGTTCTGTGGCAAATATGAAAACAGGAATCCTACAGTCTGTCATTTTACTGTGATATATACTTGGTGAAAGGATGTGGGGTGAGAAAAAATTTATACATAGGCATCTTATTGCAAAAGTTTGTCCTCTGTGGAGAATTCTGGCACTTTTCTTGGAGGCATCTGTTATTGCTCTCCAGAGACCAGATATTGGCCTAACAGCCAGTTTTCTCACATTGTGGTAATAAAGGAAAAGAGAAGACGGCCACAAAAGCCAAAATGACCAATGGCAGATGCTGAGTTTAGCTGGTTCAGGCATAGTATGTCAACATGAGACACCCAAGCCTGGATTTTCAGAGGTGCTTAGCAGCCATAATTCAACTAAATCAGTAGAAGCTGTCTGGGCACAGCCCTTCTGAAAGTCAGTTTCACTGGGTCACCCAAAAATTAAGGCACACCAAAACAGATGCCACTTTTAGTAATTGGGCCTAACTCTCACCAAGAGGCCTACTATGCTAGCATTAATATCCAGCAAGCATTGGACAGATGGCCATTTTCTTTGAAAACTTAAGATGATAGGGCAAGATCCAGGGTGACTGGAAAAAGGCAAATGTAGTGCTCCACTTTTAAAAAGGGAAGAAGAATCTGGAGAGCTACAGATCAATAGCCTCACCATAATCCCTAGGAAAATCATGGAGCCAGGCTTCAAGGAATCCATTTTGAAACACTTGAGCTACGTCTATACTGCTTCCCTCTTGCAGAAGAGGAAATGCAAATGGAGCGCTCATTAGCATATGTTGCACTCTCATTTGCATATTCTCTTCTGATCCTTTTTGCAGAAGAGTTTTTGAGCAAAAAAGTGCGGTGTAGACAGGGCCGTTTTGCGCAAAACCCCCTCTTTTGTGCAAGAACCCTTATTCCTCACCAATGAATAAGGGTTCTTGCTCAAAAGGGGTTTTTTGCACAAAATGGCCCAGTCTATACTGCATTTTTTTGCGCAAAAACTGTTCCGGAAAAAGGATCAGAAGAGAATATGCAAATGAGAGTGCAACATATGCTAATGAGCGCTCCATTTGCATTTCCTCTTCCGAGAGGGAAACAGTGTAGACATAGCCAGTCAGAGGAGAGGAAGATGATTAGGAACGGTCAGCATGGATTTACCAAGGACAAGTCATGCCTAACCAACCTAATTGCCATGGGCATTGGGTATAAGAAGCAGGGGAAGACAATGCCTTCCCAGATTTCCTGATCCCCAGTCTACCTCCATTCAACATGTCTCCACCTGCTTCCTAGGACTGCCTGGGCTTCAGCCCCACCAATGCTGGGTGTGTGCCACCAGCCCTCCTGGGGCCAGGTGCTACAAACACTCTGAGGCCAGAGAGGCCACATGCCTCCTGCCCTCTGGGGCTGGGAGGGCTATTTGCCTTCCCCATCTCTGGGAAAGGCTGCGGCTGGCCTCTCCATGCTCCCAAGGCCTTGGAAGACTGGGTCCACACGACTTCATCCAAGGAAGTGGGTGGCCTGTCCCTACAGTTGTGGGGGTGGAGTTTGGCTACAATTGGGGCCCTGAGCAAAAGGGTTAGGGCCCCCGGCTGCAGGGGCAAAGTTGGGGGCTTGCCTCCCCGAGCCCTAGATTCACCTACCACCCAGGCTAATTGCCTTCTATGATGACACTCTGTTCCTGTCATTACATTTAAAAGATAAGGCACTTAACAAGTCTGTTTCACCAGCCCCAGCCCCAGCCCCTACTCTATAATATATTAAATATGCAGCTAACAGCAGTTAAGGTAGTTCATTCTAGGCTCACTGCTTTCCCCGTGAAGATCCATTTAGATCTTTAAGAGTTTACTTCTTGGGCAGAAACGGAGCAAAAACCATTAGGTCTTTGGAAGGTATAAGTAACATTAGCACTTACATGAATAAAGATCCAAATTCCTGGGAGCTCCTCTTCTCTTTAGATCTCATGTGGGTCTTCCCTCCCTAAGGCTATGTCTACACTACAAGGTTTTTGTACAAAAACCTGCAGAGCGTCCACATCTCAAATGAGCTCTTGAGCAATTAAATGGGCAGTTAAACGGCAGAACAGCGGGCTTTTCCCGCCGTAGGTAAATCTCCTTTTCTGAGGCATAACTGCTTTTAGCACTACAGCTATTGCGCAAGAAGGTAAGTGTGGACGCTCCAGAGAGGTTTCTTGCACAAGAAACCCCTATGGGAAAAAGCACATGAGCCCTGGCCATCAGAGCTTTCTTGCGCAAGAGCGTCCATGCAGTATGGACGCTCTCTCCTGTAACCCTCAGGATCTTTCAAAATGGGGCATTTCTGTCGAAAGATACCTGTCTTGACCGTGGGGTTTTTTTTTTCGAAAAGCGGTTTTTCGGGGGAAAAAAAAGCCGCGGCCGCCCTTATGTAATGATGCATGGGAAATTCAAATCTCGGCTTCATTTACAATTTTGATACATCTAATTTACATCCCTTTTTCGAAAAAGGGATGTAGTTTAGATGTACCCTAACTGTCACTAGAAGGCAAAAGATAGCCTCTCTTATCTATCCACAACTATAATGCCAAGGACCGAATGGCGGGTGTTTTAAAGAAGTAGAAACCTGGAGAAGCTTCACAAGAAAGAAAATAGAGAATAATAAATCAAGTTCTCTCCCAAGTTTTAGAACAAGTGGTATATGGAATAACACTAGGAAAATCAATGGATTGCATCTTACATTCTTGAGCTAAGAGCTTAGATTATGTCCAAACTTTGTATATTTTTTAATTTAGATTTAAAAAATCCCCACATACACCCAAGGATTTTAAATGGAAAACTATGATAATCTCATGCTAATTGTATACTATTTAAAACAAATTACAGTACAAAAGAAAACGCAAATATTAAATTACCAACTGCAGCATTCATTCTGTTGTGCATTTCAGTTTCTTTATAGGCTGGTGTCTGTGTCTGCTTTTTCTATTAAATGTGGCACCTAATAGATTATTGCTTACAGGATGAAATGTTTCCCATAAAACAGATACCACATCCTACCCAGCTGAATTAATGTTGCTGTAGGAACCTTCAGGTTTGTATTTCTGGCCTCTTGTGGAATCTTAACATTGCTTTCCTATAGTGATATTGCATTAAACTGAAGTGTAGTTGGAGCTGACAGCTGAACTGCTACCACCATGCAGCACCTTCAATCACAGCTTAAGGGCCTGAATCTCTTCTCATTTACACCAAGTTTACAGTGGTGCCATTGACTCATAAGATGAAATGAGGCCTGAAGTCTTTCTTAGAGCCTTTCTTTGATGGATGGACACCCTGTTCCCAACTGTGGCTTGTGAGGAACAATTCAACAGCCTTCTAACACCTCTTCCCCCTCCCCACATGCTTCCTCCACTGCTATGACCTGAACACCCATAAAAGTCAATGGTAAAGACTTGCATCCTTGTCTGTTTGCAACTGTGGCCCCAAACTTTTGCCAGCTAGATCCTTGAGGCTGGATTATCAATGCCTGACTCAGTCTGTGATCCTCTTTTTGTCTGTCTGTCTGTCTCTCTGTTTTTCTCTCACAGCCTCATTAATTGTTTTTTTTTTAATGGAGCTCTAATGGAGGAGAAATGTTTAAAAAGTCATCACAAAAAATATAATATATAAAAGTGTATAATGTTTCTTCTATATTTCTCAGTTTCTCCTTCTGAGGAGTGTGTACAAAGACAGTGCCGCTCTGTATAACTATGCATCTTTGTGTACTGGAGCCCTGGGCTAATGTTGAGCTGACAATAGTGGCACTAATGCTAATGAATTCTGATTATTCGGATCGGTCATTAAACTAATAAGCCCATCTTCAAATTAGCGTGGCTGCTTCAGCCAGCGAAAATTTAATCAAATCTGCTTCATTATTTCAGACGTGGTGCACTTGGCGAAAGTGACTGCGGGAGAGGAGAACGGGACCCTCATCTGATAATTTTATCACTTGACTGCCAGACCGTGAAAAAATCAGTGTGATGAAGTTTTTTTTCCGGGGGGTGGGTGTTGGTTGAGCTGTCTCTCGCTCTCTCCTAATTAAAGTAGGCCCATCTTTTCTCGCTTTGCCCTATAACTGTTCTTTTTCATTGTCTCTCCTCCCTCCCCCATCCACCCTCCAACCTCCCCTTCAACACTCTCCTCCCTTTCTACTCTCCCCCCGGGTGCTCCTCTGCCTCCCATCTCAGAGGCATTGCACGCACAGCCAAGGAACAGCTTTCAGCGTCTGAGATGGAGGTTGGAGAGACTTTTGTTAGCTATGTGCCAATGTAAACAATATCGCTCTGCCAACTCCAGCATCCTTGCACCCACACACATCTCTCACCCCTATTACCCATCCTCTATCCTGCCCCCCTCCTCCACAGACCCTTCTGGCTTGTTTTCGTCTTAATTTGTGAAGAAAACAGAAGCAGCTAACCATATCCCCTGGCAAAAAAATTAATTTTAATTTTCTTTCCTTTTGTTTATTTGGGCTGTTAGAATTTTAAATTAACCAAGGAGCATGGGATCCATGCACCATACACATATCATATAGAACCATGAGGCTCACGTAATGTACAAAGTGAGTAGCATTCATAGGTCAGGTGCATGCAAACAGAAGAAACTAAATCTGATCAAGCATGTACACAGTTATGTGCTTGTACAAGGTAACCTTCTATCTCTGTAATTTAGTGGAGTTGAGCTGGATTCTTCCCTTGGAGTCACAAGTGTAATCGTGAAGCACCTTCACTGATATCCACGGGATGGCTCCAGATGGACATCTGTGTGACTATCAGCAGAATTTGGTTATTATGTATTCAGAATAGTGTATACCAGGAATAGTCAAACTTACTGACCTTCCAAGCCACATATGATAATCTTCAGAAGTCTGAGAGCTGGATGCACCTCTCAAGGCAGAGTGTGTATGGGGGGAGGGGCAGGGGAGACTAGGGGCTTCAGCCCTGTTCTTGCTGAAGCTCTGAGTCTTGGAGGTTGCCTCCTGGATCCCCACTCTGCTGGACAGGAGCCATGATCCCACTGTAGGACAGAAGCCCCAAGTTCCCTCTCTCCAAACTGGTAATCAAAGAATGGGGCAGATATGGGGGACTCCGCAAGGAGCACGTTAGCTGTAAAAGAGCTGTATGGAGCTCACAAGCTGAAGTTTAATTACCCCTGGTGTATACAATGTGTGGAAGGGAATGTAGTCTGGAGAGCTGTGCAAATAACTGGGTGTGAGGTTCTTTTCCAGTTTGTTAGCCAAACCAAAAAACTGAAATAAAATTTTGTTTTGAGTTGACTCAAAAGGATTTTTTTTTTTTTTTTTTTTGGCAAACCAGAGAAGTAAATAATAAATAATAATAATTTCAGGTTGAATGAACAGAGAACAGTTTGTTTCATTTTGAGAACGTTTTTCACTTTTTTCTTTAAATAAAATTGAGTTAAAATAAACATGTCTTGAATGGAAAAATCAAAATGTTTCATTTTAAACACATTGAAATGAAATATTTCAACATTTTTGGATTTTTTTAAAATAAAACAATCAAAAAATGTTGACACAAATGTGTGAAATATTTTGGTCAACCAGGACATGTCTACACTGGGAAGTTATTTTGAAATAACTCCTCTTATTTTGAAATAAGCACAGTGTCCACACTACCAAGCCTGTCATTTTGAAATAATAGGCTTGCTATTTGGAAATAATAACTCTTGCTTCTGATGAGGAATAAGCTTATTTCAAAATAGTTATTTCTGGAGCTATTATTTAGAAATAATTTATTTCAAAATAACCTGGTAGTGTAGACACAGCCCCAGAGTCAGCATTTTTTGTCTGTAAAAGGTTTTGGCAAAGAAAATAGTAATCAACCTCTAAGAGGATTAAATTTCAGAGTTTTCCTTGAAAATGGAGACTCATTCTTTGTATAGTCTGTAAGTGGTGGAAGAACTCAGTGGCTTCCATGAGAGGGTCTGAAATGTAATATAGTACAGTATACTCAAAGTCAGAAAATAATCAAATGACAAAAAAGTCAAGCCGTAAAAATGTCCCTGCGCATCATTAAATATCTGCTCACAGTGCACCCCTTTCTCCTCAAAACCCTGGGAAGACATAAAGGCTCTGTGATGTCCCTTGAAGGTCAACAGATTAGATCAGACCGAGCAGAAATGCAAGCCCAAAGTTGAGGGCTCTTTATAGAGACCTCCAACCAGTTGCCCAACCACCTTTAAACCACGGGGCTGCAGTGAGGGTTCCATTGTTATCTCAAGGGTGGAGGGAGAGGGGGGGGAAGAGGTGATCTTTCAAGTAGTCAGTCTCCAAGTCATTTAGGGCTTTGCATGGCAAAATCAACTCCTTGAAGGCCAATAAGCAGCTAGTATAGCTCTTTAGTTCCATGGCATCATGTGTCCTCAGTGTGAAACTCCACTTGCTGAATAAGCCATCACCTTCTGCCCAGTGCTTAATTTGTGCCAGGGTTTGCCGGGACTGAGTCCGCTGCTCATAGCCCCGGCAGCTCAGGGCTTGCTGTGTCAATTATGAAAGTCTAAGTAGTGCTTAAACCCTGGCACCCCTTTCATCTCCATCTTCCGCAGGGATTTACGGTGTAGTCCCAGATAGAGTGCACTGCCATCATCTGGTCTCGTGGTGTCAAACACATGTCCTAGAGTAGGGGGCTTTCTATCTGAACAAAGTCTCCTAGTAAAATTCAAAATCAGAGAAGCCCATCCTAGTCACTGCCACAATATTTTTATTTATTGTATTGATTTTTTTATTTTCTATTGAGTTAGGCTAATCAAAAAGTACCCATACTCCAGCCATGAGTACATCACCCATTATTTCAAGGTACAAAACCAGACACAAATGTGGGTCTGAAGACAAAGGAAAACACCCCCATACATCAGTCAGTAGCTTCCATCTGCCTTAAGTCACCTCAAAGCAGTGACATAGGTAGGACAGGAAAAATGTGTGGACCCAGCTTTCAGGTGGGTGGGCAATGATGGGGGTGGAGAAGGATGGAGGGTTGAGTGGGGGGAGAAGGCCTGAGTGTGCAGGAGGGAATCCAGTGCCCTTAGCAGGGGGCAGAAGAGATTCTGTGCTCTGGGAGGCAGGAAAGGGAGTGGAATAGATCTGATGCCCTGAGGAGAAGGACAGGAAAGGAAAGGGAGGAGGCACTGAAGGGACTGGAGTGCTGACAAGCGGGGGCAGGAGGAATGGGGGACTTGTCTTCCCCCAACACCATCTTATTGCTCTGCAGACACCTGGGGTGCACTGGCTGCAGGGCACAACCATGGGGGAACCTGCCAGAGCTTGAACTCCACCCACCCCTCCCATCCTCAGCTTAGTGCCTGCCAGCGAGGCCAAATTCCCCGCCTGATAGCGCCATGTATTGTCGCCCCAGTGTCAGGCCCCAGCACTTGCCCCACCCAGACTTTCCCCCATGGGGCACATCCTCTGCAGGGTTAGAGATGGGGCTAGAGACTAGGACAGTAGCACATGGCTCTGACAAAACAGCAATATAGCCAGGCTGATTGACCCCAGCTGGGTGTCTGGAGTCCCAGCCTGTGGATTTGGGGGTGCTTCAGACTAGATTTAAGTGGACCTGGATGCTAACTGGGTGGTCCACTCAGGCCCACCTGTAGCTATGCTCCTGCCTCAAAGACTCTGCTGTCTGCTCTGAAACATGGCAAATCCAGTCTATTTTGGATCAAGGGTGCAAGTATATTCCAGAGCTGATGGAGAAAACCCTGCCAGGGGTCCCCTCTATTTTATCAAGGGGGGATCTAGCATATCACAGCAGTGGCTGTGGCGGTGGCAGCATATCATGGAAAGGGGACCATCTCTCAGATACACATGTCCCAGTCTATTTTGGTTAACTAAGAACAGCTGTGGGTACAAAATACCCTCAGACTGTGACCTCTGAGTACACACTCTGTGGTACGACTCCCAAATAATGTCTATGATATTCCTTGCCCTATTTTCCTGTTACATTCCCCAATATATGAGAACAGTCATCATTTCATACCCACCACAATAACAGCCAGATAGCCATCACCCGTGTCCCGATTTCATCCAGTCACTGAGAAAGGTGTCTGATAGCACCAGCTGCATCAGATGAGATGGAAATAGAAAACTGAGTACCATCCAGACATTGCAGATACTGTACTAACACACTCAATGGCCAGGTATGTGCACTGAACAGGAGGAGACACAAGATAGAACTAAACTTCCCAGGATTATCCAAGATCCCCCTCTGGGATTGTCCACTGAGGAAACCACAGAATCACTCAAAAGAAGCATCATCCACTCCTGTCACAATCCATAGGTGAGTCAACAGTAGGCAGCTGACAGATCTAACATTATCAGTATGGGCACCTGAACTCCATCCGCTGCCGTAAGTAGAGCTCCTACCAAAGCAAATAGTATGGTCTTGTGACATCCCAGTTTGAAGGGAGTCAAGCGGATCTGAAGAGACTTGGCATGCTGCACTTTTTTCTACAATATTAACCAGAAACTGAAAATGAGTGACTAACTGCACTGAAGAGAACTATATTAGTGTGAATGTGGCTTCTTTAAGTTCACAACCACAGCTTCCATCCGGGGGCACAGCACAATGCCATAGTTAATATTTGGGGAATCTCTACTGTTGCAGTGACAGTCCAAGACAAGAGATCAGCAAATTTCTCCCAAACCAGAATAGTACAAAGCTGGGACTAGATTGGATGGTACTGAATTGCGTCCCCTTTAATTGACTTCAGTAGGTGTAGAAGGGGTGCTTAACAGCATATAGAAACAGGATAGATCCCTGGATCTGGACTGCTGGTTGTGGAACCAAAGACAGAGAATTGGAATTTAATCTCTAAGGAGTTTGCCTGTATCTGACAGAGACCTGTAGAGGCTGAGGTATTATTTCCCACTTTTTATCTCTGATAAAAGAGAAGAAATAGAAAAAGGGACATAAAAATGCATTTAAAGTTCTGACCAGAATAAGGCATTTAGAGAACTGTTTTGCAGAAAACTTGCAGTCTTTAATCTCTCCTTTCCCTTCCCACCCACTGGACCTGCTATTGATTTTTATCTGGGTGATGGTGGTTGTTTTCCTATGGAACTGGTTTGTTAAGAGAAAGGTTCAAACTCATGTCTCATGTTGCCTGAAGGAAGAAGGGACATTTAGATTGTCCTCAAAGAGGGCCAATGAGACCTTTAAGAAATGACACACAGGTTAAAGAGGCCTTAGATGGAAAGAGACAGGTATACCAGTGGCCTTCTCAACTCTCCTTTCAGCATGGCAAAACTCCAAAGCAGAAATTAATTATCCTCTCTTCTAAAGGCCTCACAATAGATCTGTGTCAACAGTGATTAGCTGTTGCATGGCACACTAGCCATTTGCCATTTGTTAGGCCAAATATGCCAACATTGGTAATCTAATCTCTGGTTGGCAATGGTCTCTACTAGGTTAAATGTATTAGAGGAGCTAAGGAAACAGGACCTATCATGCAGGCTGCAGCCTGCAGGTTTCTGACAGGGCCTGACCCCACCCCCACCCCCTTCCCTGGAGATTGCAGAGGTCAGGACCCCCACAGCATGGAGTTGAGTAAAACACTAACAGAGAGAGATGAGAGGATATTGGAAACATATTCTCCAGTCCTCAGTGCTTTGGAAATATGAGAGGAACATGAGGCGTTAGAGCTTTCACTGTGTCTTTTTTTTTTTAACATGTTTCAGCAGGAATTTGATAAAGATATCAGTGAGGGAGGCAAGGGGAGATTCTGAACATATCAACTGCAAGGGAGCTTAGTTCTCTGGCTAGAGGACAATGCATGTCACGAGAGGTTTTACACAAAGGGCAACAGTGTTTTATTTGAGAAAAAATATTGTTGAGGTTCCTTTATACAACAACATGATTAGATAGAAAATCTGGTGCTTTCTTGTATCTTTAAGGCTGTTTGATATGATCCCCATGTGTCTGAGTCATCCCACGTTAGAACCAACGCTTCGTACCTGTTTCAGGGGATGTGCCTAAGAAATCTTGCAACTAGGAAATGTGTCCAGAATACAGAGGAATTCCCCTGAAAGATCTTGGAATCAGAACCTCTGACCTGCTCAACAGGGAATTTTCACAAATGCATCCCAGAGTTGGGAGCGAATGCCTGTCATTTACCTGTAAGACCATCTTATGCTCATGGGGTCTTGGGGATATCTCAACAAAGTGCAGTTAGAACCAGAATCCTGTGCAGGGGGAAATGGACTAGATTATTTACTGACATCCACCCTTTTGAAGTCAATGGAATGACACTAGTAAAGAATTTGAGCCACTACCTATGAACATAAGAACAGCCATACTGGGTCAAAACAAAGGTCCATCTAGCCCAGTATCCTGTCTTCCAACAGTGGCCAATGCCAGATGCCCCAAAGGGAGTGAACAGAATAGATAATCATCAATCATCCTTCTACTGTCATCCATTTCCAGTCTCTGACAAACAGACTAGGAACACCATTCCTACCCATCCTGCTAATAGCCATTGATAGACCTAATCTCCATGAATTTACCTAGTTCTTTTTTGAACCATGTTAAAGTCCTGGTCTTCACAACATCCTCTGGCAAAGAGTTCCACTGGTTGTCTGTGCGCTGTGTGAAGAAAATCTCCCTTTTGTGTGTTTTAAACCTACTACCTATTAATTTCATTTGGTAACTCCTAGTTCTTGTTGTGATGGAATACTGCCCTCCGTTCCCGCTCCGTACTTTATGAAACGGACTTATGGACATGAATTTATGTAACTCAAAAGTGCTTTGAGCAAATTATTTCATGTAGCCCATCAATCTCCATGTCATGATCCACTGGTTCCATTTATCTTATTTTGATGTATGTATCATTATTCTGTGTAAAATTAGACATATGGAGAGGGGAATACTTTGTGGATTTTAAATGTGTGAATGAGAGACATGGAGGACGTTACCCTCAAAGTCTTGATGGGCAACTGTTAAACAATCTCTTTTGTCCTTAAATCTGAGCAGTGGTTAGTAGGGAGTGGACTCAACTCATTATCAAAAAGAATAGGAAAGCAGAGGCCTTGGTCTTTTGGCTGGACTGCACCTGAAGGAAGGAGCCAAAGACCCCAGGGTGGGGAGACAGCCCTGGTCTGGAGGGGAAGCAGGAAAAGAGGTTTTAGGGTGAGTGTGAAGAGTTTGTACTGAGGTTTCAGTGTAGAATTAGCCAAGTGTTTTTGTTTCTTTTGATTTGTAACCTACTTTGCTCTGCCTGTTCTCACTTACTACCACTTAAATCCTAGCGCTTGTACTTAATAAAATCACTTCTATTTTCTATCAAACCCAGTGTAAATAATTGTTACCTGGGGGAGCAATCAGTGTGCACACTCCCCCTTTTATTGTTAAAGATGGCTTCCCTAATTTTTGGGGGGTTGATCCCTTTTGGGGAGTGGTATCCCAGGAATCTGGGCCCTAAACTTCACTCTCCTCGGACGTGAAGAGGTTCAGTTTCTGTACTGCTTCTTGGTGGGGGCAGGGACCTCAGCTCGGGGCCTTGGCTGGGGGAGACCAACGGAGCTGGCCCAGCAGGACCAGGGTATGTCTAGACATACCCTGGGACTCCTCATCCTGTAACCTCATTGCACGAGGCATAAGGGATCGGTCGGCAAAGGCTTTCCTTGCCGACCGATCCCCGTCTAGACTGCCACTTCGTGCCAACAAACAGCTGAGCCGGCACAGCACAGCGGCCATTTTTATTCTAATGAAGTGGGGGATATTTAAATACCCGCTTCACTGACTATGTTGGTATGTCTAATTTACATGCCTCAGTTGGCAGAGGCATGTAGTCTAGACATACCCCAAGAGAGCAGGAAGGCGAGTGGCAGTGGCTGTGTCAGCACCCTGGGAGGCACCCTTCAGGGGTCATCTGTGACTGCACCCCATCACACTTGTGTTATGGGAACAAGTAAAAAACTTTTCCTTATTCACTTTTTCCATAACTGTCATGATTTT
This sequence comes from Pelochelys cantorii, assembly GCA_032595735.1. Taxonomy (NCBI): domain Eukaryota; kingdom Metazoa; phylum Chordata; order Testudines; family Trionychidae; genus Pelochelys; species Pelochelys cantorii. Next base: position 9,661,692 of record CM064342.1, on the reverse strand, counting down.
ATAGATCTTTATCATATCCCCCCTTAGTCTCCTCTTTTCTGAGCCATCCCACAGTCTGAACCTGTTCTCCTGAGTGTGAATGTCCCCAGAACAGCTTAATATCCAAACTAGAAGTGAGCAAACATGTTAAGAATCCCTCCCAGGTTTGAATGTGTCATGGCAGCCAGTTGTGTGCTGCTTCCCAGAGACACTTGCTCACATTGTTCCCCCTGATTTTATTAGTGAGTTTCTCGCTGCATGTTTCCACCTGTGGAAGAAAATTCTTGCACTATACACACTTAACCTTATGTAATTAAAAACATGGGCATTGTGAATGCAGTGGCTATTGCAAACAGGGGAGTATAAAGGAAATTCTAGGGTCTTCAAAGGGATTGGAACAATGCAACCACATGTAACCCTGCATCAGGCCCTCAATGTTGTTTCAAGGACCCCAAAATGAAGGTACTATATACTCTCTTGAGCTGTTTCTTTCCCCATGGTGCATCTATCAAGCAGAAATGTTTGCTTCTAGCTGTACACTGACCCTGGATTTTCTGAGTATTCCCAGATGTTTATTTTCTAGCCAGACAACACAGGCCCCCTCTGCAGACCATTAGACTGCTATACATCTTTCTTTATCATTTATTGCTTTGGGGCGAATTCAGTCAAGATTGGCTAGTAACACTGAAATCAGAAGGGTAGGAAATACACAGGAAGATGGAACCAGTCAGCAAAGACAAAGATCATATCATTGGAGGAAGCAAGGTATTGGGTGCTAATAAATGTACACTTGGACATCCCCAAACAAGGTATTTAACAGCACAAAGGCAAACCAAGATGGATACAACGTAGTAATTGCATCCCTCCTATCAAAGCAACTTCATTTTTATTTTGTCCCTTTAATCCTGTCCACTTTTCCTATGCAGCCAGTCACTCTAGTTACAGCACAAAAAGGGATGCAATGGGGACTGGGATGTTGGGAAGGGAGAGGACCATGAGATAACCTCTGCCATAAGAAATGATCTCCCAGATGCTTGTGTCTGAGAATCACTGCAATTGGTGATTGCTTATGTTGCTCATTCAATTAATGGGAGCAGCCACAAAGTGCAAGGGTGAAACTCAGAGCAGGCATCTTGGATAAATACCCAGAAGTGCAAATGTGAATCCATCTGATTGGCAGAGCTGCAGAGTGGGAATGAAGTCTGGAAGACTGATGGGCTTTCTCATGAGACTGGATTCTAGTCAGCCTTGAAAGGCCATGAGAATTACCTCTCTCAGTGTGTTTTGCACTTTCCCGTTCCAAAGTGGAATAAGGAGAACTGTGTGAAAGAACAGTTAGTTTAGCATTTCCAAATCTCCGACATGGCTTGGTTCAAATTCAGGCTGGGGTACCGGTTGCATCTGAATAGGTTTGCACTACCTGAAGGGCAGACCTCTACAAAGCTCACATTACAGAGCTCATGGCTTCTTCATGCAGGTCCCACCCGATGCCCAGTGAGGTCAATGGAAAGATTCCAATTGACTTCAATGGGTCTTGGATCAGGACTTCAAGCTTTCGGGTCCTAACTAACTCACAGATAGTTCTACTTGAAGTCAGCCAAGATGCTTGAACACCAATCCTCTGTCTGGGTTTCTTCTATGTTTGGACTCTGAAAGTCATTTCCCTTATTATTTCAACAGAGACCCATCCTTTCAGATCATGCTGACAACCTCACCTTTCCTCCCAGGTTTTTGTTTCTAGGAAGGAAGGTTGGTTTGGGAGGATTTTTATACTTTGAATGTTGGTTCCATTTTCTATGTTTATAATTTAAATTCTGGACACACATTCAGAATGTGGGAAAAGGCATATTTATAAACACGTTGAAATTAACGTTGTATAATAATAAAATTTCCTGAGTATGCCTTGCCACAATCCAGCCCTTGTATTTTAGTTTTCCTTGCTGTTGTACTTAACTGAGAAATGCGGAACGGAACAGCTCCATTCACAAGATAAATAGATTTTGGATCAGGCCCTAGAAGTGCAGACATAAGTTTTCAGAGGCTTGCACTGGGAATCTGTCCGGGGTCTTCAGTGCTGTTAGGAAATGGAGTAGGAGCCACAATGGTGAATTATTGACATGACATTACTCAAGGGATCCAAAAAAAGAAATTCTATTAAATAGAGTCCTTGTGATCTCATTGCTATGTATTTCATGGCTCGTCAAGCAGTTCTGCTAAAGTCATTTATAGAAAATTTCCCCTGGAAGGGCTCAAGAGAGAAGGTGGCTGGATCATCAGTTGGTCTGTTTAGCATTTACTGCCCTAGAAGGCATCATCTTGGACTACAAGCGACCGACTGTTAGATCACCAGGGAAGGGAGGAGGCTGCATGGTTCTAGCCTCCCTTGTCAGGAGCACAGGGAGGGTGGACACTGGGGGCAGCAACACTCCACCCCTAGAACGCCTATAGCAGGCATTCTAGAGGTAGAGTGTGGGTGTGGCCATACCTGGTGGTTTGGGAAGGCAAAGCCTCCCCCTACCTCAGGTACCGGATGCCTATAAGAGTGACCTAGACAAATTGGAGGATTGGGCTAAAAGAAATCTGACATGGTTCAACATGGAGAAGTGCACATGGGACTGAAGAATCCCAAGCACTGCTACAGGCTGTTGGCCGACTAGCTAAGCAGAGGTTTGGCAAAAAAAAAAAAAAAAAAGGTATTACAGAGGATGAGAAGCTGGACATGAGTCAACAGTGTGCCCTTGTAGCCAAGAAGGCTAATGGCATATCAGAGTGCACAAGGAGGAGCATTGCCAGCAAATCTAGGGAATTGATTATTCCCCTTTATTCGGCACTGGTGAGGCTACATATGGAGTACTGCATCCAATTCTGCTCCCCTCCCCGTTACAGAAAAGATGTGGATGTATTGGAAATGGTCCAGTAGAGGACAACAAATATGATTGGAAGCTGGAGCACATGACATAGGAGGAGAGGCTGAGGGATTTGGGCTTATTTAGTTTACAGAAGAGAAGAGTAAGGGTGGACGGGATTTGATAGCAGCCTTTAACTTCTTGAAGGGAGGTTCCAAAGAGGATGGAGAGAGGCTGTTCTCAGTGGTGACAGATGGCAGAACAAGGAGCAATGGTCTCAAGGTGCAGTGGGGAGGTCTAGGTTGGATATTAGGAAAAACTATTTCCCTCGGAGGGTGGTGAAGCACTGGAATGGGTTACCTAGGGAGGTGGTGAAATCTCCATCCCTAGAGGTTTTTAAGTCCTGACTTGACAAAGCCCCAGCTGGGTTGATTTAGTTGGGGTTGGTCCTGCTTTGGGCAAGAGGCTGGACTCAGTGGCCTCCTGAGGTCTCTTCCAACCCTGCGATTCTATGATTCTATTACAGGTCAGTGGACTGCTATTGAAATTGATTGCCATGTCTCAGATGGGATTATGACACCACTGATGGCCTGAGGCTGCAAGCACAGCTCTTCTTCTTGCCTTTGTATGTGGAATCAATGAAGGAGCTGACTGAATGGAACCCTCAAGATCAATCAGGAATCAAGGTCCAGACAGAAGAAATCACTAGATGCTGCTGAGCAGGGCAACTACTTCCTTCCAACACAGATGTGTGGCCATGTAGATCCACTTTGTGTGAGGCCCTAAACTCCATACCTGGACTCACCTATATCCACACACACACCCCTTGCTGTGGCAAAGTGCCTCTGCCCAGAGTGGAGATCTGTGCCGTGTGTTGAATCCCCTATGTGTTGTACTTTCCCCTCAATTTTCCCTAATGCACCCACTTCAGTTACTTTGGGTGAGTTTTCTTTTGGTGCAGAAGACCAGCACATGGCCTTCTAAGCTCTACCCTGAGTAGCTAAGTGAGACTCTGAATGGTGCATAGGCCTTTAGCTGGTTCCTCTGCTCATGGAAGTATCTCCCTCTAATGGTTTAGCTAACAAAGAAGGGGGAATGACAAAAACTTCAAGGGAGAGAATTATTGTGAACAGTACATGGATGTCACTAGCCAAGTGTTCTGGAGAGTGGCATGTTTTAAAGGCAAAACAAAAAGGCAATATATTTGACAGTCTCATAAATCATGAGGCACTAAGCCTTTCAAAAACACAGTGTGCTCTCTGTATTCCCAGCTGCCATGGGACCCGGATAAGGATACAAGGGGGAATTTGGGTGTTTACATCTACTTTTATTTCCACTAGGATAAAAATCACATCCCATTGGGGAAAAAAAACCACAAAGGAAAATATTATGTTTAAAAGCTGCAACAGATTTACAGATTAGTAACAGCATCAGGCGCTGCTATTCCCCTTAGCATACGGAACTGATCAGTTCAATGGTGGCTTTAAACAAGGGCTCCCTCTGCATTCCACAGTGTCTCGCATGTTGGAAGGCTTACAGATTGCATCAGCATGACCACACCCCACGTGCTCATGGAAGAACATTTGGCAGGCAAGTTTTACCCTCCCGATCCCCACTTAGCCTCTCAACCAGAAAGCATTTAAAGAAAAACAAATCTACTGGGAACCCATGAGTGGAAGTGGACTTACAGGGCATGTTCACGGAGCCTAGGCTGCGGGGCTGTCTAACTGCTGCGTAGAAGTTTGGGCTTGTGTTGGAGGCCAGATTCTGGGACCCTCCCCACTTACACCAAGCATGGTTGAGGAAGCTCCAACATAAAGAGAACCATTTAGACAGTGGTTCCCAAACTTTTTGGCATCATGCTCCCCTTTTTGATTTTTGATAAAACCCTCACACACACACCCCAAAATAGCAGCAAAACTTGTTGAGCAAAAAAAAAAAGGAACTGAACAGGGCAGCAAAACTTGATGGGGGGGAGAGGAGGCTGGGTCGCCTCGCACTTCCCCGGCTTGTATATGCCTCTCCTGCAAAATTGTACATGCTGCAGGGGAGTTTAAGGCTTTGATTTGCCTTTAACAGTTACTTGCTAGATTTACTTGTGCCACGTCACTTAATATACTAATGGAACACACTCGGTCACTATGCGCAGAACCCATAGGGTATGTCTATACTACAGCATTATTTCAAAATATCTTATTTCAAAATAGTTATTTTGAAATAGCTTATTTCAAAATAACACGTCTAGGCACAAAATGCATTTCGAAATAGCGTTTTGCTATTTCGAAATAGCGCATCCATGCTGATAAGACACTGAATCACATTTAAGGCCAGCCAGAACTAGTTCTGGCAGGGCATCAGGTCAGGAGTTACCTTGTGTGGCTGTTGCCTGAGGCTATCTGAGACCTGTGCTTAAAGGGACCCCCCCAGACAGCCGGTTCTAAGGTTTCCCTGTTTGCTTGCCTACCTTGCTGAGGGACACCAAAGCATTTTTTTCTCTGCGTGCTCTAGTTGCCCTTACTCAGGACACCACAGCACTCTGCAGCATGGAGCCGAAGCTGCCCCTGGGCACTTTGGTGCTTCTCATGGACGTGTTTCTGCGAGCCTGGCAGCATGTTCTGCAGGTAGTAACAGTCTCCCTGGTGTGCCCCACTGGGGCCTTGTGACTCATTCCTCCCTCATGTCTTTCCACTTACCCCTCCCAGCCCCCCTTCCTGCTGTACAATAAAAGACACGTGTTCATTACAACAAAGCCTCTTTATTGAACAAAACTGGGATGGGGAAAGAATGAAACTGAGATGAGACTGGGAAAAGAAGGTGGGAGAGGGGAGGAGGGAGGGTGCGAGAGGGGAGGGGGAAGCCTGGGAGGAGGGAGCTGGCAGGAAGAGGCAAGGGGAGGAAGGGGGAGGAGAAGCTCAGGGTTGGGGGTCTCGCCGGCCCAACTGTCTCCCAGCACCATGGGTGCAGGGGCCTCGGCATCCCTGGGGGTGTGGGGAGGGTTGGGAGGAAGAAGTGGGAGGGGGAGAAGGAGTGGGAGGAGGACCAGTAGCTGGGGAGGTAGCAGGCGCTGGAGCAGCAGGAGGCAGGAAGCTCTGCCCCAGGGTCGATGACCACCTGGGGGGGCACAGATTGTCCTGCCCCCCGGGATGCGGTCCACAGCATCAAAATAGGGGCAGGGGTCTGGGTCTGCCCCTGGTTGGGAGCTGCCCCCTGTGGCCCTGGCATACGCCTGCCGCAGCTCCTTTATTTTCATGAGAACCTGCTCCTGGGTTCACATGTGGCCTTTGGTGTCCAGGCTGGCAGCCATCCACCTGTATACGGTTGCGTTCCTCCATTTAGTGCGGGGATCATGGACGTTGGAGGCATCCCCCCAAACCTGAATTAGGTCCCTGATCTCTGCACTGGACCAGGAAGGCGCCTGCCTTTTCTGGATCCTGGCAGGCTTCTGCCTTTTCCAGCCCCTGGAGCTGGCAGACTGGTCCTGGGGAGCGGTGAAGGCTGGCTGGCACTGGCTGCCTGGCTCATGCTGAGGCCACTGGGGCAGGGGCAGTGACTGCTGGCTCTGAGCTGGCAGACTTGGAGCTGGCACAGGCACTGTGGCCAGAGTCTACCCCTTTAAGGGCTCCGGGGAAGGGGGGAGGGAGAGGAGTTTTCTTGGTTGTTCCCAGAGTGGCCACAAGGGCACCATGGGAAGGGCTGGAGGCCCCCTATTTTGAAATCAGTGTCTACACAGCGCTTATTTCAAAATAGCAATTTCGATATTGGCGCTATTCCTCTTGGAATGAGGTTTACCAATTTCGAAATAAGTGCTGTGCTATATAGATTTAATTTCAAAATAGCAGTTTGGCTGTGTAGACACTGGTAAAGTTATTTCAAAATAACGGCTGTTATTTCAGAATAACTTTGCTGTGTAGATATACCCATACAGACTAGACTTGAATGGAAAAACACATCTTAAAGATGTCCAACAAATGAAATAAAATCTTCATTGAGAGATCTGGCTTTCTTTTCATATTAGAAATTCTGGCACTGTCTAGTCAGGGAAACCCTACTCTTTATGATGGTGACATCATGAGATACAAGAGGCTGGAAGATAAGCATATGAGCAGGGAAGACATTTGTACTCAGGATATTTAGCGCTCTTAGTTTTTTGCTTGTTGTTATTAATGCTCATGTGACTTCAACACCTAGGGTACATCTAGACTACAGCCAGTTCTGTCGAAAAAGCAAGCCGCTTTTTTGACAGAGTCTAGACGCTCTCTTTTGAAAAAGCATAGTGTGGATGCAATAGCGCCTTTTTTCGACATAACTATGTTGAAAAAAGGTGTTATTCCTCGTAGAATGAGGTTTACCACCGTCGACAAAACTTATTGTCGACAGAACTCGGCGGTAGTGTAGATGCAGGTATAGTTTTGTTGACAAAACCCTATAGTCTAGATACACCCCTAGTGAACAATTTCAACAAAAATAACCTTTGTTAAATATGCCCTTGTCCCTTCAGTAAAGGTGTTCAAGCACACAATAAACATCCATGAGACCTCTGTGAGGTCTTCCTGCAAAAGCAAAGAAGGACAATTGATGTACCGGTTATCTGTAATATTTCTCTTTTCATAAAAAAGCATAAAATATTTTAAAAGTTTCAAAAAAAGGCAAAAAAGAAATCCTTGGGACTTTTTTATTCATGGTTAAGAAGCAAAAGGGGCATCACCCCTTTTGTTTTTAATAAATTCTTTGCAAATCATCTTTAAGCACACTGATTCTGGGCATGGGGACTTTGTTTTTGTGTAACTGACATCATTTTCTTATGAAAGACATAGAAGGATTTTGATTTCTTTTATACCTGTCAGAGACCAAATTCTAATCTCAGTGACACGAGTCCAACCTCTTCCTTCAAAGCAAATGTGGCTTGCACAGATCTAACTGAAGGCATTATTTGAAAGTTCGCCTAAAACAAATGGAAAGAGAAGAAAGGAATGTGGGAGGAAGGGAGGAGGAGGGGGGAGGAAGCAAGATCTCATACTGAAAAATACTGGCCATGCAATAAAGATGTCTTTAAAATAAAGAAATACAACTTCATATTTTAAATGAGAAATATGGTCATGAGACTTCATTCCAGTTTTCAGTAAGGTCACTTTGTGCTATTGTGACAGTATAGAGGAGCCTTAAAGTGACTGAACTTTAAGATCCCTGTGTACTGCTGAAAAATCATAAAGTAGCCTCAGTAGAAATGAGAAATCGTGCCTTGTGTATGAGTTTTCGGGCAAACCAATTTTTTTTAATGCTAACCAAGTGGAGGGAGGTAGGGAAGGGGAGAAGAAAGAAAGAAAGAAAGAAAGAAAGAAAGAAAGAAAGAAAGAAAGATTATGTCATTGGAAATATATAGTCACCAAAGGACAACACATATTTGTGCGGCAGCATCTGAGGCCTTTTCCAAAACTCTTCCCTCCCATAACCCATTCCTTCCTGTGAGAGAGCTCCATACGTGTGCTCGACCTGAAGCTCCCTTCACATCCCATAAGGAAAGACAATACATTCTAAATACCTACTTGATATATGGCAAATAGCCGTTTCCAATTTCCAATCGCTCTTTTCACTTTTGTCCATATGTTGGTTTGAATCTAGTCTGAAGATGACACATATTTATTTTCTTGAGGCTGGTGGTGGGGGGGAAATGTACAGAAGTTGACTTTCCAGGGAATTCAAGAAATGCCACTAAATTACAACTGAATGGGGAGACCTACTGAAACAAATCTTTCTCCAAACTCGGCAGTAAATCAGACAGCAGTCATCTCATGAACAGCTGTTATCACACACATACAAGCAAGAGAGAAAAGTGATCTTTCCCAACAGAGGTAAAAGATGCACAAGAAGAAGCCTGGAAATGATGGTGAGCAGATGGTTCAGGGAACAAACCTAAACCTTAACCCCCAGAGAATGGTGGTTTTGCAAGAATTTCAGGCAGTTTAAAGATTTGTTGGTTGGTTGGTTGGTTGGATCTCCTGGGCTTTTGTATTATATTTCAGCAGGACTTTTAAGGACAGGATCTTCCAGGATTCTATTTTTCCCTGGAGATCCAGTGTTGGCTCTTGCAGGATTGTTGTACAGAGTCCAGAGAGCTTCATAGTCTCTTCAGGGGATGGGTTGAGAAATTCTCCACTCCCGTGACTTTGAAGGGTTTGGGTTTCTTGCAGGGATATTAGGAAGAGTGAGTCTTGTTACTTTTGTAGCCTAAGCCGCTGTAGCAGTCAATCTTCCAGCATTCAATTTAGCTAGAAAGTCTAGTAAAGACCTGCCTAATCAAATGCTGAGGGCACTCTCATTGACTACAGTACTCTTCACTATTGTAAGAAGCAGGGCTGGTCTTAACCAACTGGCAGCCCCAAGCGACTGCCCGGCTCACCCGTAGGGTTGCCAGATGGTTTTTAAAAAAATATCGTCAAGCAAAGAAAAAAAAAAGGCAGGGAGTAACCACGGAAACCTTGGGGGAGGATTTGGGAGGTCAGGCTGAAATGCAGTAAGACCGGCTCTGGTGAGGAGTAAGGGAAGTTGATAGGAGTGTTTCTCCCACTGACCTCTGACTGTGGAAAAGACACCAAATTTCGGTTTAACGTATGTCGACTCCAGCTACTTATTTACATAGTTGGAATTGTGTATCTTAAATAGACCTTCCCCTGTAGTATAGACCTGGTAACGACTCCATGAACCTAACAGATGCAGCCAAAGGGAAGGACAAGTGGGCACTGAGAAATTTTCTGAGAATTGATTCCATTCAGCCCCACTTTCCCATTATTATTATTAGAGAAGGCCGGGACTATGCTGCCCAAGTCCAGCATGATACTGATGCACAATGGCTCTGTGAATTTCCTTTAGATGCTAGGGCTAGGTCTACACTATAGGTTTTTTTCAGAAAAAGCTATGCAAGTTGTGCTCCCCATCCTGACAATCCTCACCTAATGCTACCTTACCATTTAGATTATGGATGCCGTCAGTCCCAATTTGTCCCCTGATCCTCCGTATGCTTACATTTCCATCTGGTCAGGAGAAAGGGTATTCTGGCACAAGGGATGAAAACAACATTAAACTCGGACCTCTGGTGAAACACTGCAAACTTTAAAATGGGATCATAATGCACCACACAAACATTAAAAGCCCAGACTGGAGGAGACAGCAAGAGGCAAGGACAAGCATAATGCATGCCTGTAACCAGACACCGTATTTTGCCTTTGCCTTGCAGTTGTAACAGAAAAGGACTTGCTTCAAGCTTTGGCTAGTTTTATCAGCTGGATTTCTCTCACTTTGTTGAAGCAGCAGCAGCTGTCAGAATTGGCTTTGCCAATATTTCCTGTCAGCCCCACTTATGGACCTGTCAAAATTTGAGATGTCCTATATGGAGAGCTAGAGAGGCATGAGGAACACTTCAGTTTTATTCCTAGATGCACTGTACATTTTATTTATACTCGTATACATGTAAAATTTTATTTGTTAGCTAGACAGACAGACTGATACCCATTCACCTCATTTTCCTAATCCAACGTATGTGCTTTTTTCATTTTGCCTCAACACACAGAATTCTGCTCCATGCCTATTCAACAAGCTACTACCTTTCCCTCGTGTTCATCCTGAACAATTACTTCCCAGTGTGCACAAGAAGCAAACCAAAGCACACATTTACAATATTATAACTGCAACTAATCCTTCCTCTGAACGTCTCAGAGCGACCCATCTTTTCCACTTATATCTTTTAGTCTTAAGCTCCCAGGGCAAGGATTGGTTTCCTCTATGTATGTATTTTAAAGTGTCTCTGTGTGTCTGTCTGCAAATCCATTTGTTCAAGAACTTCTCCTAAAAGGTAAGCGCTAGGGCCACCAAATTTGGCATGCAGCTTCCTCTTCTTCCAGCTTAAAGCAAGGTCAGGGTTTGGTTGTGCCAAGACAAAGGGAAGTGCAAAGGGAAGGGCTGCTGTTGGGAGGGATGTGGTATGAGAGTGACCACTGGGGACAGAAGCCCACAGGTGAGAGCTATGCTGCAGTGTCCACTGGGGGCAGCCGTACCACCAAAGGAATGGCCAGCAGGGCTGGGGCTCTGCCATCTTCCTGCCCGCACACCAGTAAATAGGCCCCCCAACCTCAAACCCTTTCCCCCCGTCCTAGCCCTTGGCCGCTGTGCTGGGAGGGGGATGGGAAGATCCCTGACTGCCAGAGGGGTCTGAGGAGAGAAAAGGAGCCCTTGGGAGCTATGGGCGACAGGGGGAGAAAAGGGCGCCTGGTGGCTGGCGGAAGAGAAATGGCCCATGCCAGATGCTCCCCCCATCCTGAGTCCCTCATCACCCGCCACCCCTCACTCTCTCACCTTTTACGCTCCTCCCACACACACACAAAGGCCGTGCCCTGACTCCTGCGACCCACACACCACCAGCCTTCTGCCCTGCAGGACTTGGGAAATGCTGGGTTAAGTAGGCTAGTTTTGTATATTGTAAAGCAACTAACACATTGTCAGCACTTAACAAAAGATAAATAATCCATTATCTTCTATCCCCACAATAGGGAGATGTTGCTGTCTCTCAACATAAGCAGCATAGTTCTTCCAGGGACAGGCTAGCATAGCCTCCATCTGCCATTTCAGGGTTGGACAGAATTAACATGGGTATGTCTATGAAGTGCAGTTAACACAACTTCTGACCCAAATTTTAGTCTTAATGCCACCAACACAACAACCTTCCACACAGAAATATCTCTGATCAAAGGCTGGAAGAGTTGCCAGTGGAGCCAGCTTTGAAGGGTGGCACAGAGCCCAGACTCCATTTCAGTTTGCTCTCACTTTGCAATGAGGATGCCAGATAAATCATTCCAGTACCGACAGTCTTCTTAACACCTTCCCATAGATCCCCCCAAAGGACAGACAAGCTCCCCCACAACTGACAGGGAAAGAACCCTAGAGCATCTCAGCACAAAGAACTGGGGATGTGCCCCCAGAAGCACACTGACAAGTGCAGAACAAGAGTAACGTGGATTGGGCTTCGCAGTAGGGCTGCTCAGACCCAGGCTAGCCAAGCCTAATGGCTCGGTGGCAAGCACTGATCACCTGGGCTATGCAGCGGAGTCATAGCTAATGACTGTGATTGACAGCAGACTGTCTGGGGAGGAGAGCATAAACCAACTCTTGATGAACACCACCCTGCCTGCTTCTTCTCACCTTGGATCCTGGCTTCTGATAGGAAGAGAAAAATCTCTCCTCTTTTCCATTAGTTCCCAGTAGTCCTCTCATACCCACACCAGCTCCTAGTCCCAAAACCCACATAATCTGCCAAATAAGGAAGGGTGAAGGGAGGGAAAATGATTTGCTAATTAAAGGGACATTTCTGTCAAAGGTGAGGCTGAGAGTCACACTTTATTAATGAGACGTCATGCCGTCCATCCAGGGACCCCAGAACACTTTGAAAGGAAGGGCAAGTATCCCCGGTGTTGGTTCTCCCTGCAGCTTCTGTCACCATTTATACCAGTGCAAGCCAGGAGTAAAACACTACCACTCTCACTCTACGAAGGGGCAAAGCAATGAAAAATCAGGCCCAGATCTTCTATGTGATGCGGAATCCCTCGGCAAAGAGATTAACTGACCCTAGAACCAGGATGGGCACTCCTGATTTCCCAATCCAATGTGTCATTCACCATAACTTCCTGCCTTCTATATTGCCAGAGACTCGCTAGAGTCATCAAACCCCCCTGATTAAATTTATTCCATGTTCCTTGCTGTAGCCCGTTTGTTGCTTTTTATACAACATGGACTGAAGGCTGCTTTTAAGTTTCAGAACTTGTAAGACTAAAACATTAATTAGTACAACAACTATGTTTGGAAACAACTCCAGCTATCAGCATAAAAGTGAAGGGGTTTTAGCCATTCACTGTCTGCTTGGAATGGTGCTTTCCAGAGGGCTCCCGTAACTGATAGGTCTGAATGGGCTTTAAAAAATAAACCCATGAATATGTGATACATAGCATGAGCTCATGAGCCTCTCACTTGTACAGACTTAAGATAAATCCCCGACCCCCGTGACAAATAAAAACTGGTTTGGTGATCTCAGCCGACTCCCCATTTTAGCTGTTCCACAAAATTTCACAGGACTGGATGTCTTGCTCAAGAGAGTCCCAGGACAGGAATAGTATGAGGCTTGTAGGTAAGGACTGAGGTGCACTGACAGAGCAGTAGTGGGACTGTGGATTGAAATAACTGGTCAAGTTTGTGGTATGCTGGCAGAGCAGTGAAATGTAGTGCCCCGGACAAGAACGGTGGGGATGGGCTGCAAGTCACAACTTGAGTGAATCTGCAGATGGTAGGTATAGAGAGACCAGGATTGGAAAAGTTGAAGGGGAGAGAAGGGGGAGCAGAGCTCAAAATTAGGGATGTGAATGTTTAACTGGTTGACTGGTTGACTGGTAAGCCTCATCCTTTAGGGATGAGCAGGAGCAGTTCCCTGCCTGCCACAGGCAGCGGCTAGTCCAGCTTGGTCAATGCAGCCCCTGCCTGCACTGTCTAATAATAGGCAGGGGGGCAGGCACTCCAGCTCTGGAGCACCCTCCCACCCCCTTTTTAATTGGTTAACCAATTAAACAGGATTTTACATCCCTAGTCAAAATTCAGGTGCATTTACAGAGCCCTGGACATAGCAGGCCCAGAATGTTAGAGGTGTTTGTAAGTTAGGTTGGCAGAGAGGACGCAAGCAGGATGGTGGGATGAGTGGCTTATCAATCAGCATTGAGAAGCAGTAGCGAGTGCAGGACTTGGAACAGAAAAGGGTGTCGATCAGAAACAAGATGCACAGAAGACATTATAATTCCTGGTTGGCTCTGTGCCAACGCAAAACAGCACTACCAGCCTCTCACTTTAAGGATCATTGAATTTGATTAAAAATGTGGAAAGGGAGGAAACCTTTGGGGTCAAATCCCAACCTGGTATAAATTGATGTGACCCCACTGGAGCCTATGAAGTTACACCAGGCCTTAACTTGGCCTCAATGATCCATCATTCCTTCTGATGTCAGGTTGATGGATTATGATTTTCTAATGTGGGACTGATGCATTACAACGCTCTAATGTTGGGGCAATTGATTGTGACTTTTTTTAAGTAAGGCTTATGAGGCAATTATTGACACCATCCATGCATTAGAGCTTTAATTCAGCAAAATGGACTGACAGGCCAGCACTATGGCAAAATGATTAACCTATTCCAAATTTTATAGATTAGGGCGAGACAGGGCTTGTTTCAGGATGGGGCCACCTTCTCATTACAAGCCTTTAGAGACAGCAAAAACTAAACAGTTTATGCCACATTTTGAAAAAAAATTGCTTTATCCCTTCACCTTTAAGTGGATTCAGACGCAGCCAGTTGACTCAAGAGCACTTTGGGGTCAGCACACACACGCCAGGACATGGAGGGAAAAAAAATCCAAATAAAGGAAAGGGAGAAGTAAAAGCCAGTGCTTTCGTCTCCTAACCCTTAACATCTGGTGCGATAATGGGATCCATGGCGGGGGATGGTTGTAACAGTGACAAACAAGTCAAAGGGGACTTCTCCCCTCTCAGATGTCACTAGAGGAAGTAGACAGGAGACTGGGGAGATAAGGAAGAGAAAGGGTCATGGCTGGAATCCTTAGACTGGGTGGACACTGAAATGTTTGCAGATGGGCACTAGGAAATGGCAATCCAGTTGCAAATCACATCTGGCTCCCTCCACACACCGTGGGGCCACCTGGTTTGAATCATGCTAGGATCACCTTTGAAAAACGGAACTTAATCAGAGGCCCAGTCCTCACAATAGTGTTACATCCAGACTTCTCTGCAGGGGCACCCAAAGAGGGCTGGAGGGAAGGAAACAAAGCTGTCCTCTGATTTTCCCAATCAAGTCTGGGTCCTTGCTCAAATATTTCCTCTCAGTCGAGCTCAGGGGAGCCACTTTTGATTTTGTGACTCTTGGTGTTTCGTTCCCATTTATCTTATATGCACCTTATTATTCAGTTTCAAGGGGGGGGAGAAGCTTGTGCATGAGCATGTGAATATGATGGGAGTGCACTGCTGTGCTGAATTGCTCCTGCTACACATATACGCACACACACAGAGATAAACACATCCCTTCTGAACACGAGGAGAGAACTCAGGTTTTTCTTGAGTAGGATTCAGCTTCTTCTAAGGGTGCTATGACAGCAAGGCATCCCCGGGCTGAGCGAAAGCCAGATCAGAGTCCCAGTCGCATGCTTTCTCTGCCAGGTCCTTTTCCTAAGCTCAGGCTCTGCAATTTGCATACCTTTTTCTGATCGTTTTTTCGGAAAAGGCTTTTCTGAAATTTGGCCCATATACACTGAGCCAAATTTTAGAAAAACCTTCTCTTTCAGAAGAGCCCTTCTTCCTTGTGAGGGCTTCCAAAAGAGCATGTCTGCTCTTCCGCAAAAAAAAAAAAAAAAAAAAAAAAAAAAGCAGCAGAAGAGCAAACACATTCCCTGGACGTGGCAGAGTTTTTCCCGGAAAAACCCGGTAGTGTAGACATAGCCTCATATTGGGACTGTTTTTCTACAGCATGAACAAGCATCCAGGCTCCAAAAGGGAAGGTCTAAGGAGCTCGATGAGCAATGGTCATGTCTCATAGCCCTGTAGATCACAGCAGCACTTGCTCTCCTCCTGCTCTGTTTGGAAGCTTGCAGAGCAAACATCAGAAAGGAAGAAAAAGCAGAGAAACACTCTCCCCAATCACTAACATATGTCCAGCCAGCAATGTTCTTTGGACATCACATATTCACAGAAGAACCCAAATCAGGCTGGCTTCTCCACGCCACCTTTGCTCTTCACTCATTATCTCTTATCACCTCTTGTCAGCAGCTGTTCTGGGTGGAGGGATCTCCGTTAGCCACACTTTCTCCTCCTTTCCCAGTCTGGCTACTCTGCCTCCTCTAATCCGAAGGGGAAGAATATCTCCTTTCACCACCATGACTGACAGTTTGCAAATGAGCCCCAAAACAACCAGCAACCAATACAACCAGCAAAGCAAATGACACACATACAATGCAAAGAAGCAAAGAAGGAGAACATGAAAAGGAAAGGTAAAAAATGAGAGAGAAAAACCCAACTAGCAAACAAAAGCATTTCAGAGGCAGAGAAAGGGGAGTCAGAGCTTTTATAATTAGTAGCTATGGCATCACAAAACCAACAGCAACCTTTTAGCTCTTGAAAACTAGTTGCCAGAGCAACTTGGCCTGCAAAGCTTTGCTCCATCTTTGCTCCTATCCAAAATCCACGGGGAAAGGAAAGGGAGAAAATGAGCTTTATTCTAGCCAGCTTGTTCTTGATCTACATATGGCTGTAATAAGGAAAAGAAAAAAGATTCACAGGTAAAAGCACTGATTTGGGACCTTTATGCTCTGTGGAGTCACAGGGAGTTGGATTCTCCACGGCTTGTGTTTACAAACATACACACACTTAAGCACACTTTTCTAGTGAAGAATGTGAATAAGGGCTTTCTTCAGTCAGGGCCCAAATGAATGGAGAATTCTGATTGAGCAGCATTTGTCCCTACTTTCCACATGGACAGAAAGGGTATCTACACACACGTGGACTGTCTTAATTAAAGCTGATTTAATTTAACTGTTGAAACCTTTTATGTGGGCAACCTTATCTCAGTTTGAGAATGCCTTTATGTTAGGTTAGCTTAAAACCGGTTCCTAATTATCTTAAGATAGATGGAAATAAACCTGGTGTAAATAAAAATAGAAGAGCTTTTTGAACACACTGCTTTTTGAACCAGTTTAACTAAGATGGTTTATAATCACTCCTTTAGTTGAATCAGTTCAACTTTGTATTTAGACAAGGTGCAGGCAGTGAAGAATTAAGGGCAAATTTAATTGCCACTGCATTAGACCAGTTTTGCAACAGTTTAAGGGTAATAAAATAGTGGTGGATTAAGCCCATTCAGAAGCATGCAGACTGTCATGTGTTCATCAAAAGGATCCCCATTCCTGAAAGATTTGTGATGACTCAATATTCTTCAAAAAAGACCTTTTCTATTCCACATTCATTATTCTTCTGTTTCAAACCTTCCTGCCCATCCATTCAGAAAGAGGAAACAAGATGTAATGTACAATGTTTCTCAACCTTTTTTTATAAAATACCTCTTTTCCAAAAAAAATAAATAAATTAAGTACCCCCAGTACCTACAGTTTTCAGACTCACAAAATGTTTTTCTACCCATTGCAATACATTTGTTTAACAACTTAATCGTAGCAGGGTGGGTGATGAAATTTTTGGGTGTAAAAAGTACAAAAATAATAAAGTGCTGTAGAACTTAAAACAAAAATTCAGTTTTCTCCAAATTTCAGTTGTGTTGACATACCTCCCAGACTTCTCTCGAGTACCCCTAAGGGTACTCATACCACTGGTTGAGAAACACTGATATAGACGTCCAATCACAGAAAACAACTGTAAACATTCAAGGCAAGCAGCTTGCAACCAAGTCTGAATATTGTTACAGCTGGTAAGGAAATAGTTTTTTTCCTGGGCCAGAGGCAGAGAGAACATGCAGTCCACTTGTCAATCAAATTTTTGGGGATTATTTTGAAGGAAACCTGAAAAAATGACCAAACTAGATATTTGCAATGGACATTTTCATTTTGACAAATATATACTTTTTGTTTAAAAAATAGGATTTGAATGAAAAATCTCTAATCACCTGTTCACAGATAAGTCAATTTACAACACTCAGTACAAGATCATAAGTAATTCTCTACCCAAACAAGGAACTCACTTTAACACAAATAGTGGGCTGGATGAACTAATGTTTTCTGAATGCTTTACTCCTTTCTAGTGATGCACAGGAGCTTTAAAGCTGGTTTAACCACAAGGACCACAAGTAGTTTTATATCTGATTAGAAAAACAACTTAATTCCTGGTTTAATTTCATACAAAACCTCAAATTATAACAACAGCAATAATAACAGTACCATAATAATAACGAGCATACTTGGTTATTATGCAGCACTTTACAAATAGTGTCTAACTGATATTTGGAACAAGACAATAAAGTAAGTGATTAATTAGTACAATGGTGATTGTGACCTCTATTTAACAGATGAGGGAGCTAAGTCAGCTATTAAGAGGTTAAGTGACTTACCCATGGACACAAAGAAAATCAGTGTCAAAGCCAGAATTTAAATGTGAGCTGGCATTCCTAATGGCCATTCTTGCAGTCGAAACTTTACACCAAAGCTACTCAACTTTGGAAGCCCTGGGGCCACAATGGTACTCACAGCACATGCCAAGGGCTGCAACTTAAGTGTGGTTGCATATACATGCAAATATATATGCAAATATATGCAAATAGCTTATTTCACATTGATGGGCATGAATATGACGATTAAGCCTTAAACCGTGGTGCCAGACCCAAACATGGCCAGTGTGAGCCAGTCAGCACCTCTCAGGCTCTGGCCACAAGGCTAAGCTGCTAGCACTTCCCATAATGCCCCGATGCTCCTGGCACCTCCTCCCTGGGGGCTAGAAACACTGACACCCTATATCCATCTTTTCCAGCCAGCCCGTCTGCTTGTGCCTTTCAATGCTCACCCCGTCTGGGAGACACCTCACCGTTGTGGAAGAATGTTCCCAGTGGAGGCCATGTTCAAAATATCCCACCCACCAGCCACGTGTTGAGCCCTGCGTAAACCCAAACCACACCATGGACTGGGCTGCTTGTTGAGTAGCCCGGCATCCCCCAAACCTCAGTTCCCTATGTAAAGTTCATTTACTCTGATAGGTTGCGAGATGACGTTGGATTGACAGGAGTTGTCTGGCAGCAACAAAGAGCTATAAGGGTGTGTGAACAAAGTAAGGGACATACCTGAAGGGGCAAACTTTGGAAATCTAACCAGGAAGTTTGAAAAAAGTCTCCACCAAACCCTTACCTGCAGCCTTTAGTAAAGTGACAACAAGTTCAGAGGCTATGTCTACACTTGCCCCCCTAGTTCGAACTAGGGAGGCAAATGAAGCATACCGAAGTTGCTAATGAAGCGTGGGATTTAAATATGCAATGGAAGGTAGGAAAGAGGAGTAACAGTTAATTTGAGGGAAGGGTTTTGGATCGGACTAACGTGTCTACACACAGCGAATTAATTTGGGCTACCGGCTTTTTAAAATGGTGACCGGCCGCGAATATGCTAATCAAGCACGGGATATTTAAATCCTGCGCTTCATTAGCAACTTCGGTATGTTTCATTTGCCTCCCTAGTTTGAACTAGGAGGCAAGTGTAGGCATACCCAGAATTTCA
The DNA here is from genome assembly GCA_032595735.1 of Pelochelys cantorii. Lineage (NCBI taxonomy): Eukaryota > Metazoa > Chordata > Testudines > Trionychidae > Pelochelys > Pelochelys cantorii. Next base: position 9,642,573 of record CM064342.1, on the reverse strand, counting down.
CAGACTCACTCACACACAAGCCTCTAAGCAACACAACAACAACAAAACTTTTTTCTCAGGGCCATTCTGAACACCTACTGCTGCTAATGTAAGACACTGGAGACATCCTGGAAGAAGATCCTATATTTTGGTAGCCAGGGAATAGCACTAACATACATTCAATATAAAAGAGCTCCCATCACACTAGTTTTTGCATAGTGAAACTATAGGGAGAAGAAACACTGCTTGAAAAAACAGGGCTTGCTGTGCCACCTGCAGGGCTATCTTGATAAAATGCCTGCTGCAAGGATTTGTATTGGCTAGATTAGAAGAAGGGACCCCTGTTTTCATCTTTGGTGATTTAATTCTGTGCTGTCTAATTTGCCAGTTGAGCAAGAATGGAAGCATCAGTAAATAAAGAATAATCTCACCAGCTCCTCTAGAGAAGGAGCACAGATTTTCATCCTCTTTCCATTCGCCCAGTTTCACATTCCTCAGGGAGTTTTGTTCCGAGTGAAGGAATGAATTAATGAAAAGTGTGATCATGAAAGGAAAAAGTAAAGTACGGTTTCTATGCAGACTCTATGTAAGTTTCTTCCATGCATGTTTTTGTCTGTTCACTGCTCTGATCTGCATTGCTCCTGGTACACTAAACCTAGAATCCCAAACTGCTCTCTCGTCTTGGTTTCCATCACACCCAGCTATTTCAGGGTTGGCTACCCTAAAATGTATATCAGTCCTGACCCCTCCCCCACCCCCATCTCTCCTGCTAGTCAACTAATGGCCTGATTGTGCAAGTCTTTTGGGTGCCATGCCCCTGACTTCACTTGGAGCTTTTACAGGACTGGGCCCTTCATCAGCAGAGATTAACAGTCACAAGTGGTGGACTGTGTGAATCTTTGTATGTGTACTGAAAGAGACAAAAAAAGGAACCATTTATTCAAAACCTCCCAACAACCTGGAATGTTGAAGAGCTGATACTGGGCGACCAAGAACAGACATCAAAGTAGACCTGGTGGGTAGGGTTTAAAAAAAAATCACGCCTGATCTCTCCTGTACAAAGATGCTTTAGCGATAAGGTTGAGACAGCTGAATTCATTTCACCCATAACCTAGGGCAGGACTGTACCCAGGTCTCTGGTTGGGAGCAACTAACTAAGCCACCTCTCTTTCCCACCTTCCATAAGCTGTCTGTTGCAAATCTGGATGGCTACTGTGAGCAGCATCACAAATCATGTGATTGCTTGAATATATGCATATGAATTTGGCTGTCTCATCCTCATCCCTAAAGGATATATAGGGGTAAGATCCTTACCCTCCCGCCAGTACTCCTCAGGCTAGTAGAGTTGCCCAGATGGTTTCAACAAAAATACCGGACACGCTTCACATGACATCACAATCTACAGTCCATCTTATTTAGAAAATACCAGAGAGTTATATTTTCTCAATTATATTTTCTCAATTTGTTTCCCAAACAGAAAGCTCAAATACTGGACTGTCCAGTTCAGAACCGGACACCTGGCAACCCTACAGGCCAGACATGAGGTTGGGGGAGGAGGGAAGCACACAAGCCTCCCACCGACACTCCCCAGGGTCAGCCCATAGTTTGGGGGGGCTCACAGGCCTCCTGCTGGTGCTGCATAAGCCTCCCACCAGCACTCCCTGGGCCTAGTCCAAGTGGGATAAAGAGGTGGCTCTGGGCAGACCAGAGGGTGTTGGGGGGGTGGACAGACTGTGGGTTCTGTGGTGGGGGTCGGGTTGAGCTTCCTAGCCCTGGTGGTGCTCCCAGGGGAGCACAGCGGTGGGGCCAGCAGGACCTTTGGGGCAGAGGGCCCACTTATCTGGGCTAGTGGAAGGCAAGATGGAGAGCCCCATCCCCAACTGGCCTCTCCCTTGGTGGTGTGGCTGCCCCCAGTGGTCACTCTGCAGGATAGCTTTCCCTGCAATTGCTGCCCTCAGTAGTGACTGTGGGCATGTCTAGACTACATTTTACTTTTGAAAGAAGACGTGCAAATTCGGCTGGAATTTGCATATCTTCTTCCGATCGTTTTTTCAAAAGAGGGTTTTTTTTTTAAAAAAGCAAGCAGTCTAGACGCGGTTCTTGGAAAAAAAATCCCTTTTTTCGAAATAACCTTATTCCTCAAAAATTGAGATTTACAAGTTCATTTGAAAAAAGGGTTGTTGTTTTTTCAAAAGAACTGTGTCTAGACTGCTTGCTTTTTCGAAAAAAGCAATCGGAAGAAGATATGCAAATTCCCACCGAATTTGCATATCTTCTTTTGAATGTAAAACATAGTCCAGACATGCCCTGTGACTATAACATCCCTCAGCTCAACCCTCTCCCTTTCCTTGTTATGGAAAACAATCTAATTCCAGGCACATTCCATTTTCCTGGCACAAACAAACCCGACTTTGCTTTCAGGAAGGATAAGAGGAAGCTGCACACCAAATTTGGTGGTTCTAGCTCTTACAATTTAGGAGGAGTTCTGGAACAAATGGACTCACAGACAAACTCACAGATTGACACACAAATCTCTAAAATATATAGAGAGATATGTTTCATCCAGCTTCAAATGGGCTAAAATAGTCCAAATAAATCTTTCCAGGTTATGACGTGAAAGTCCCAGAGAAACCCTGAAAAGCCTGGCCTCCCACAACACCATGATGGTGGATACATCTGCTACATACTCCACCCTGCTTCAGAAGATGCTACTGACAAATGTACTAAAACTTTACTGTACAAATCTTATATAAGCCATGTGAGGACATGTGGAGAGAATTTCAGAAACTGTCATAAAAATGCAGGAAATAGCAAAAGTTAGACCACTGGGAGTGGTTGCATGGGAGGCTGGGGATCCATAATTTTAATTCACTTCTTCCCTTCCTCTTCCAAACAAAAGAGCTGGAAACCAAGCTCCCCCTTTTCCCCCACCCCATTTTGTTCTTCAATGTCATTGCATTGTTGTAAGCAAGTATTAGACTAGACCATCATCCCAAAGCTAGAACAAACAGTTTGTTGCCAGGTTAACTTCACAAATAGCTAAGGGGACTTGGACATTACGATCAAGGTTAACACTTTCATTCTACCAGTCTAATTCATCAGTCAGGGAATCACTCAGCACTTCTCTAAAGGGAACCCGAGATCACATTGATTTCATGTCTTTATTTCTTCCTCATGCAGCCTTTATTCCCAAGCCACCAGTGAGCAGAAATAAAGTACCCCAGTTGAAGGATATAAAATACTATCATCATGCAGCATGTCCACTAATTTCCCAGTGAAGACTGAAGTCAGGATAACGCTGATGGACACCTGAATACTTCACTTTAATACTAGCATTTCCATAGTCCCAGTTACACTGGGAAACACAGTGCAAATTCACTGAGAAATACCTGGGATTCTGCTAGCTAAACAGCTCTCTCAGCTGCCAGATTTAAGTACCATGCAGGAAACTACTTTGTTAGGGCCTCATTCAGCAGAGAACTTTACAAATGCTTAACTAGGGTTACCATATTTGAACTTTCAAAAAAGAGGACACTCCTGAGAGGGAGTGTATCTGTATCAGTATCTACCAACTCACATTGTATTAATGTGTTTGAATATAATATAATATGATAGAATAGAATATAATACAACATGAGTTGGAAGATACTGATACAGATACACTCCTCTCAGGAGTGTCCTTTTTTTTGAAAGTTCAAATATGGTAACCCTAGCTTAACTTTAAGCGTGTGCCCTAGTGCTTTACTGAATAGGAAGGTGCTTAAGTGTGTACTTAAAAGTAAACACATGACTACATGCTTTGCTGAATGAGGGTTTTAGTATGGTCTCACCTTCTACCCACAATACTTACCCAACTTTCTCCAGTAAATCTCACCCAAGCGCCACATGTTTTGTTTAGGACTTGGACAATCAGATACATGTGCTTTTCTTTTATGGTGTAATTTTTTTAATTAAAACATTGTTTGGATTTCCACACCTTTTGGTACTTTTTCACTCTCAGAGGCTTCCTGCTTTTAGGCTCTTTAATCAGCTTTGCATGCACTTCTCTCCATCTTGCTTCTGTTTCCTCGAAAGTCACAGGCTTAGATTGGCCTCCTGAGAAACATCCTTAATCCCTTTAATTATTGCTATATTCTTCTTCCCGGCTCATTGTTCCTCGCAAGGCTGCATCTGGAATCAGTAGCAGAACTGAAGACAAGATGGAGATTGCCACATGGCCTTATATCCTGGCATCTTCCTGGCCAAAGCAGGTTACATGGCCCAGTGACCTATCTCTGTTTCACATGCTGGCAGCCATTATGCCCTGGCTGGTTTGCAGGTCCCAGACACATTCCTCAGGTGTGTACTGGGCACCTAGAAAGCCTTGCTAATTAGCATAGTCACTGACTGAACATTCCTTGCCCATTGCTCTGTCTCAGACAGAGAATCTTCCAGCATAAGCATAGAGTACATATGTATAACTCCACATACAGATATCATACAAGCACATGAATAGCATATACAGAATCAGTAGAGCATAAGCTTTCACCTGACACCTCACATGGCTCCCTTTGTACATACTTTAGGGCAAACACCCCTCCCCCCTTGGATGCAGCAGTAATCTGGCTTCTCCCTTTAAAATCCAGTAACGTGACAGCTGGACTCAGCATACTGCAGCAACCTCCAAAAGTGTCTATCAATTATCATCAATTTAATGCCTCTTCAGCGCCCAGTTCCATAACAGTGTCCCTGGGAATGAATCCTCACTATCCTCATGGCAACAGCAAGGGAGAACTTCCTCCTCTGCTCCTGGAACTGCAAGGACCCAAGCTTCCTCATTTGAGTTACTGTGAAGCAGACAGGATAAAGCACTCAGCAATACACTGGAAGGAACAATCTAGTTTGTGGCTAGAAGCTACAAACTATGTGGGCCCAAAGGTGGAGCCATTTTTCCTCCTCCAAATTCTAAGATCCAATGATTCATCCCATGAGACGCATCAAGGATGATCCTGTTCAGTCACAGCATATGGTGCCCTCACTGAGGTTTCCATAGAGGGATTCTTTTGCCTTCTCTATCCTCCCTGAGCCCTTCTTTATAATGCTGAAAACAAGCAGCTGAGAAACTCTCCATAATCCACAGTGTATCTAAAAAATCCCCCTGTGCCCTCCTGAATCACAGAGAGAAACAGGCCATATCATATGTGGTACCCAGCACAGGGTGCTGTTGACTCTAATTTTTATGACCCTGAATAAAAATGTAGGACTTCATGGCCCCATCAAGTCAAATAATTAGTTCCTTAGAACTCTCTTTCCATCCTTCTTCCCTCCTCCACTCCCAAATGTATTTAACTACTTGGGTGTATTCAGACACACAGCCTTCAGGAAGTGATGGGAACAGGATAGCTTTTCCTCCTCCTAATGCCTTGACTGTGTCCCTTCAGAAGGAGGTCCTTCATTCCCACGGGAATGGGCCTTCGCTGATGCAGAGCAGGACTGTAACACGAGGAACTGTGACTAGACATTGGATTAGCATTACTCTGAGACACTGTCAGCAGCATTTTGGTGGGCACTGTAAAAAGTGACCCACTGTAATTCACATCAAGTCTTGTGTTTGGGAGACACAGAGATCTCATCCAGCAGATTAAAATGCTCTATGCTGGGAGGTCTCCTGGGGGGCCCCATACTTGGTCTACATGATATGCCCCACATGCTCTGAAGAGCCATCTGGTCCAAATGATCTAGACCATAAGAATGAGAGAGGATTTTGGAAAGGTTGTAACTGGAGTTGGAACTGTTCAATAAAATGTATGTCTGAATTTCCCCAGTGTTTGGTAGAATTTTGACTCAGATTTCTGGATTACCCTACTACAGATAATCTATCTATAGGGCATGTTGCACCATATACTGGTGACATCTGACTCCATCTTACATTGTTCACTGAATTATATATTTGTTATTTTAATAGATATTTTTAAAAAACACATTTGATTGATTTAGAAGATGAAGATGTACAGTCCTCTCTCTTTAAAAGATTCAGTGGTAGCACCATCTGGATTTAGTTGTAGTTATGCATGCAGTGCAGTCTGTAAGGGAATGGAAATAAAAGCCTGTTGATTGGAAATCTCCTGATTTCTTTCTCTGTGATAGCTGCTTTTCTGACTGCGATAGCAACAGATAGCAAGCTAATTGCATGGTAATTACAGGAGGTCAAAAATGGCATTTTTCTTTTGAAATATTTTTGCAGAAAAAAAACCCACCCAATGAAAATTGCAATGCAATTTGTAACTAAACTTTGAATTTTAAAATTTGTCCTCCAGAAAAACTGAACGAATTTTCATAAAAAGCAATAATGCCATTTACAGTGTGACTTTCAGAACACCGAATCCCCAGGAAACAAACAATCGGGAACAGACAAGGAAAAAAAATTAATTATCCATGCTGACATTTGGCTAGGATATTGGAGTTAATACAACTTCTCTTGTAAAATGTGCCACATATGATCACAAATGGTTGGGATCATGGCTTTGCAGCTCACTGAAAAGTAGTACCTACAACAGGACAACTGGACAATTGTTTTGCTCTTAACTCCTAGAAAAGAATTAATTGGCCCCAGTACCATCGTTTCCTGTAGCACCAACCTTTACCCTGGAGGACTCTCATCCAAACAATGGATACCAGGACTGACCTTGCTTACCTTGCAAGACTTGACAAAAATCATAGCCTAAAGTTGCCTGCTTCCAAACTACAGTGCTCCCATCAGAGGACCTAGGGTTTTTTTTAATAAAACACTCAAGCTGCATCATGGGCTCCTCCTTTTCTCTCCCTCTGGCCTCCCACATTACAGATTAAACCAGTGGTGTATCTGGCATTTACTGAGTGTCAAATACTTCCCTGAGACCTCCTGGAACTAAAAGGCTATGGCTGCCTTCCTCAGAGTTGCTGATAGGTCTCCAGTCTTTTGCAAGGGGTCAGACGTAGAAACTGTCAACAGCTCCCTAATGTATGCTCTTTCTCAGGGAAAGGGGTCCCAGGTTTTATAGCCTCTTAGGTTTGTTAATCAGAACACACACAGGCTGGGCAAGCCCCTGTTTGTTTTCTCTGACAAGTTTGGCATTTTCCTCCGGGGAGCCAGGAAGTTTTATATGTGTAAGGCTCTCCTCCTTCGCTGGACAAGCAAACCAGTTTGGACAGCCTGACACATGTCACTGAGGCTGCCTAATTCAGAGCCAGAAGGTGCCACTTCTGGAGACTTTACAACATCAACCTCAGAGTGAAAGGAAATGACTCCCTTCCCCACTATTTTGTTCATCACATTGGGCCAAATTCGTCTCACCTACAAGGGTATAAATCTTGATTAAAAATGGCAGCGGAAGATATACAACTGGGTTAGAGGGAGCAGAATCTGGTTCCCTATATAAAAATTGCACGTGATTATAATAATGGTTCTTACATAAGGTGTTTGAAACCTCAAAAGTTGTCACAAACCATAATGGCCATTCTTTGGCCTGCTCTCCTTTTCACTAGCACATTTGAAATACTTGGGGGTAGACAGGACAAGTTGTACTTTAACATTTTAACTGGACAAGGCAAATCCTAGGGATTTGTGCAACCCAAGTCTCAGCAACCCTTTCAGATGTATAGAAGTCAGATTTTAAGGCCAGAAGGGATCCTAGTCTGGCCTCCTACATGCTGCAGGCCAAAGAGCCTCATTTACCCACTGCCATAGCAGGCCCATAACCTCTGACTGAGATAGTGAAGTCTTCAAAGCTTAATTTAAATACCTCAATTTACAGGGAACCCACCATTTACTTCTAGTTCAAACCAGTAAGTGATCCACTTGCTCTGTTGTTGAGCAAGGCCAAACAACCCTCCCCCGGTCTCTGCCAATCTGATCTGGGGGTGGGGGAATTGCTTCCTGACCCCCAAAAGTGGTGATAAGTTAAACCCTGAGCACATGGGCAAGACTCCCCAGGCAGAAACCTAGATGCTTGGGAAGCAACCCAAGTTCTTCCCACGCAAAATCCATCCACCACCAAGACTGAATTAGACCTCATCTTCTCAGCCTGAAGCCATCCACTGACAAAGCCTGTCAATGAGGCAAGCATGCAATGCCTGCCTTTGAACTGGAAACACCAGTTTGTGAGTGCCATTGCAACGTTCCACAGCACAGAGGTAAAATACTAAACTACATCACAACCTCTGTCCCAGTACTTTATCAGTCTGCCTTCTGCCATGGCAGCCTGTGCGCCTCTCTTCCTCTTCCCTCCCCATTCCACGTTCTTTGTCTCTTTGCCTGGTGCTCTGAAGTTCACACAAACCAGGCTTCTTGCCCTGGCACTGAATACTAGATCACTGCATGAGTGTGTCATCTGCCACCATGGAGTACAAGGATCCTTTTTAGTCCAACAGCAACACTTTAAAGCAGGGCTACTTAACACGCAGCCCACGGGCCATCTGTTTGTGGCCCACAGTGCAGTTTGGGCTTATGTGGCACCAGCAAAAAAGTAGTCAATATTATGGTCTTCTGTTGACATGCGTTTTAGAACAGTCATGTCATATGGGTGGAAATCGGGTAAATGTTGCATTTTATTAATATCAGCAGAGCTGACTTTTAAATGAGGCCTGTGTGTTGTGTAGTCTTGCCTTAATCTTTGTATTCATGCTGTCAGTGTGAAAGAAGCTATTTGCGTATATATTTTCAGGTATATGCAACCACACTTAAGTTGCGGCCCTCAGCATGTGCTGTGAGTATCATTGTTGTCCCCGGGGCTTCCAAAATTGTGTAGCCCTGCTTTAAAGGAACAAAGTGGTTGGTCATCATTCCTAAAGATATTACCAGGTTTTATTTTTGCCTCTTTCCCTGGAGGCCCACACTCATCTTTTTCCTTGTAGGTCCTGATTCATCAAAGCACATGCTTACATCTTGTTGAAGTCAAAGCATGTCCCATTGAAGTTAAAATTAAGTATCCTTTTAAGTGCTTTGCTGAACTGGAGCCATAATAACTATCCATTAGCTTTGATCTGGTTAATATTTGTCCAAATATGGGCCAGTGATGGGAAAGAGATAAACTGAAAGAAATTAAAGGAAGGAGGGACAGCTGGAATGGTTTTAAAACAATTTAGTGTACACGTATACCCACAACCATAAACCATGCAACACATCTACAATCCTTTTTCCTGATTCCCCCAATCCATCCTCTTCCCATTCCCTTGGTTACTAGACAGTTTGTTGGGGGTCTGATTTTTTTTCTTCTAATTGCATTCAGGCTACTCACCTTATTCACATGAATAGTTCATCTTGGCATAAAAAGGAAGGGAAGGAAGGAATCCAGTTGCAGGGTGAATGCGTTTGACCATGTGATTATTCAGACACCAGTGCTAGAGGAAAGGCAGACTCTGTTCGATACTGTTCAGCTAAGGGAGTTCAGCTCTTTACACTATTCGTACAAGTTAGGGGTGTGATTTGTACCACTGCAGGTTATTTGCCTGGACCTCTTCTTCCTCCCCAAATGCACTCCTTCCATCTCCCAGGAGAAACCTGACATAATACAATCTTGCTCCCCTTAAAACACATTAATTGCAAGAATATGCTAGGAGAAGCCACGTCAGCAAAGTGTAAAAAATAAATTAACCCTGCCCACAACTCCAACCAGAACCCACTCTCAAAGTCACTCAGTTTCTTTCTTTCCCTGATCTCCAGCTAAGTGCTATGTCTGAAGAAATTCTCTATTGGTGCAAATTGATGGCACTCTAGTGACTAGAGTCAATGGAGCTCTGCCAGTTTACACTAGTGGGGAAGTTAGCCGTGTGACAGGAACATGTTGGACGAGGAGGGAGATGGCTCCTCCTTGTGGTGCGTCAGCCACTGTAAAGCTTTAAAACTTTGATGGACAGTACTGAAACCAGTGCTAAATGACTCTCTCAGACCCCTGCATCCAAGGGTGGGGGATTTCAGTCAGCCCTTGACACTGCAATAACAAGACTGAGGCAATACAAGTTTAAGTGATAAGCAAACAGCCCTAACTGGGCAACAGAAGTAAACACAGTCTCTCTCCATCTGCTTGATTAGTTCAGCATAGAAAAGAAGAAGAAAGAATTCACCTCAGAGAAGTATGAACAACAAAGGTAGATTTTGGAAGCATGTAAATGAAGGAACCACTTGTCCAGAATGAGTTGCTGCTTCCACAAAGAGTTGGAGTTTGGGACCTAAGGGGAGATACTAAAAAGAAAGGCATACGGAAAGCCCGAAAGTCTTTCCAACCTAGGTCACTTTGTCAGGAAGACTTTTAAGGACAGAGGTGGGGATCCGACCATTGTCCCTGTTCTCCACTATGGCCACCCTGAGTAGCTAGTTGGGAATTTTTGAACAAAACGTTTTCTCATTGGAACTGAACTTTTTTCAGGAAATGTAACAGTTACAATGAAAAGTTCACCAGAAAGGCTGCAAAAGTCTGGCTACATCACTCAAGAGCATGAAAAATCCACACCTCTGAGAGACACAGTTAAACTGCTCTAAGCCCTGATGTAGAGAGCACTAGGCTGATGGAAGAATTCTTCCATCCACCTTGCTATCACTTCTCGGGGAGGTGGATTAACTCAAGCTACAGAAGACTCCCTTCCATGACTGTAGAGCATGTCTAAAGAGAAGTGCCACTGAGGCATTTAAGCATAGATGTGGCCTCTTCCTCTGGCTCAGTGAATATTTAATTATTGAACCAAAGTGGAGCTGCTCCAACAGGCAGGACTGAGAGAGAAAAGATCACTTTACAGCAGGGGTGGGCAAGAGGCAGCTAGCAGGCTGGATCTGGCCCAGCAAGCCACTGGATCCACATTACCACCACTTCGCTGGCTGCTATTTGCTCTGGAAGGTGGAGAGAGATGGAAGAATTCGCACACTAACCCTGTCCCCAGCAAAATCCCTCAGCTCCCATTGGCCAGTTTCCAGCCAATAACAGCTGAGAAATTTTGCTGGAAGTAGGGGCAGACTGAAGCTTCCTTCCTCCCTCCCTCCCTGTGGTGGAACAGAGACACATGGAGCAACCATTCCCAGCAGACAGGCATTGAGCCTGTCTCAGGTTCCTGCTGGGCTACTGGCTGGGAGCCACCTAGGTAAGCACCTCCCAGCCACAGCCTGCCTCTGGCACCTCACCCTCTGTCTCCTCCCAATTACCTGCTCCAGGTCACCAGCCCCTCCTGCCCCAGATCACCCTCCCAGACCCTCTACTCTCTCCTACCCTGCTCCCCCAGGCCAAAATCCCCTCCTGCACCCATACCCCTTCTCCTGGACCCTGCACTCCAAGCTCCTGCTCCAGAACATAAACCCCTCTTTCACCCAAACTCCCTCTCAGACCCCACTCCTGCACCCCAGTCCTCTATTCCAAGCTCCCTTCTGTACCTCACCCGCTGTCCCAGATCCCGTGCCCCCTCCACAGAAGTGTAGTCCTTGACCACTTACCAAAATCTTGGGGTGGCCCCCGTTAAAAAGTACTGTCCACCCCTGCTTTATAGCCTTGGTGGTAGGGCATCCGAGGTGAGTGCCAAAATTGCAGGGCTATTGGCTGATCTGGGCGGTTTCACTCATGTTTGTTCACAACATGTTTTGAAATGTCTCATTTTCATTCCACAATGAAGCAAACAAATTGCAAACCCTCAAAAAAATTTTGTTTAGACAGAAACAACAAGAACTGCTGGGGCACCTGAAAGACTAACACATTTATTTGAACATAAACTTTAGTGGATGCATGAAGTGGAAACTTCAGATTGGTAGGTATATATACATGTGCAAAGTTGGATTACTATGCGGAGGACCAGTGCTAAGGAGGTCGGTTCGGTCAGGATGTGTGTGGCCCATTCTCAACAGTTGAGGAGAAGGTGTGAATACCAAATAAAGGAAATTACTTTTTGAAGTGAGCCAGCCACTCCCAGTCTGATAGCCCTGGACTAAACTAGGGAGTTATTTCAAAATAATAAGCGAAGCATTCACACTACCAAGACAGTTATTTTGAAATAATGGACTAGTTATTTTGAAATCTGTACTCCTGCTTTCCTCAGGGAATTATGCTTATCTGAAGAAGTGGGTTTTGCCCACCAAAGCTCATGATACCATCTACGTGTTCTGTTAGTCTTTAAGGTGCTACTAGAGACTATTGATTGTTTTTAAGGCTGTGTCTAGACTACATCCCTCTTTTGACAGAGGGATGTAAATTAGACACTTCGAAATTGCAAATGAAGTGGGGATTTAAATATCCTGCACTTCATTTGCATAATTGCTTCATGGTGCTCTTTTGAAAAAGCATCATTTTGAAAGTAAAACTGCAGTCTAGATACGGTTATTTTGAAAATGGCAGGCTTTTTTGAAAGACCCTGTACTCCTCAAAAAATGAGGAGTACAGGATCTTTCGAAAAAGCCTGATGTTTTCGAAAGAACCGCGTCTAGACCGTAGTTTTACTTTTGAAATGGCACTTTTACAAAAGCATGCCATGATGTGATTATGCAAATGAAGTGCAGGATATTTAAATCCCCACTTCATTTGCAGTTTCGAAGTATCTAATTTACATCCCTCTGTCGAAAGAGGGATGTAGTCCAGACACAGCCTAAGTTTTTCCAGTTACAGACTAACTCAGCTACCCCTCTGAATATTTTTTTGAAATTGTTATTTTGAAATAGCGGTAGTGTGGATGCTCCACTGCTGCTATTTCAAAATAACAACTCCCCAGAGTAATTCAAAGTAATTACTTCCTAGGGAGCTAAGTCAAGGTAGTGCATCCACAAAAACAGAACCTACCTCAGACTAATTTCAAAGCTCTCCCATTTGGGGGGATGCACTATTTCGATTTTATTATTTTGGGAGTTATTATTTTGAATTTAGTTATTTTGAAATAATTTCCTAATGTAAACATGCCCTTTAGTGTCAAGTTTGTATATGAATCCCAGGTCTGAAGTCTGAAGTCTGTTTTGAAGTGTTTTGGCTGAAGTACGACAATTTCCAACTCTGAAACAAAAGACAGGACTATGTAGCACTTTAAAGACTAGCAGGATAATTTATTAGGTGATGAGCTTTCGTGGGCCAGACCCACTTCCTCAGATCAAACTGTGGAAGAAAATTGGCATGACCATATATACCAAAGGGATACAATCAAAAAAAGTGAACACATATAAAATTGACAAATCAGATTTTAGAACAGAGGGGAAGTGAAGTGGGGGAGGTTAGTGTCTATGAGATAATCATAGTAGGGGTGGGTGATAATTGGAGAAGCTATCTTCCAACTCTGTTACTGAGTGTCCAGGGAGATGGAAGAGCTCTCCTGCTGATTTTTTTAATGTTACCATTCTTGATGTCTGATTTGTGTCTATTTATTCTTTTGCATAGGGACCATCCGGTTTGGCCAACAGACATGGCAGAGGGGCATTGCTGGCACATAATGTTAGTCTTTAAGGTGCCACATCCTTGATGTTTTTGCTGGAACAGATTAACATGTCTACCCCTTTGAAACTGACTTCTTGTTATCTGAGCAGTCCCATCAGAGTGCAAATGAATGAAGAAGCCTCCTTTGAAATGCCTACCTTTAACAGCCCAGTCTAGCTAAACTGGGATTGGTCATAAAGACAGAAGATAATTTTATTTCACAGAGTGCTTTATGTCCTGCCGCCCAGCAGCTAGATATCTGATTGGGGTCAGGAGATGTGAGTTCTAGTCCCAGCTCAGCCACTGACTCTGTGATGTTCAGCCTCGTCGTTGTAGCTGTCTGACATTCTTAGCTTCCTTTTGCCTCAGTTTCCCCATCTCTAAAGTAGGGATAAAAATAATACTATACACACTTTCGTAAAGTGCTTTGAGATCTTCAGATGAAAAGTTAACATTGTTATCCCACCGTAAGTCTGACCCCTCCTTTAACTCTCAAGGGAACAACTGACAGTGTAATTAAATGGGACATTGATAAAACATTGCTATAAGTTCTGCAGTGCAGGAAAGTTTGGAAGCACCTGTCTGACTTTCCTCTTATTCCCATTAGTTCCACACCAGTATCCTCACATCTCTTCCGATGTATTTCTGATTTAAGTGGATGGGAAGCAAAACTGACGCAAATTAGGTTTGATATGACTGTTGCTAAATTCAATAGAAATCCTGCCACTCTGACTTCAAGGCAACATACAAATTAGCAGATCAGACCTCCATTCATCTAGTCCAGTATCTTGGCTCAGAAGTGGCTAGAGCAGATGTTTCAGATCAAGGTGCAAAAAATCCTGAAGTAGGAAAGCGTAAAATAATCTTACCATATTCTCATTATTTTTATAATTATCCAGTTTTTTCCTTGAATCTTACTAAGACCTATAATTTGTACAACCATGGAACGGACAGCTTTTTCCTCCAGATTCTAAGATTTACGTAAAAACAAAACAATAAACCAAATAAAATGTCCTATCCTTTTATTATGTTTTTTATACCCTTACTGACTATAGTGACCTATTTTTAGACCTTTGACACATACACAAAAATATATGCTCCCACAGGAATATCGTACCTCTGTGCAAAGTGAACTTGTTACTGCAGCTACTAATGACTAGTCTAAATTTATTGCTTCCCATGCCCTGTTGATAGTTTATTTTCTGATTTTGAAAAAATGCCTAAACAAACAAAAAAGGAATGTATTTGTGGGTTTAGCTAAAAATAACATGAATTTTATATATGCTCTGTACTGATAAAGGATTTCTCTCCTCAATATATAGCTTTTGTTTCAAAGACTATAACTTGCTTGCATGTTTTATATAGGTTTTATTAAAAAATTAATAATGATACCTTTTCTTTTAATTGAGCTTTTTTTCTAACCTCTTTTGGCTTAAATGAAATCCTGCTTTTGATAGAAATCAGTAAGAATTACTTTCCCTTCCCCCAACCCTCAAAACTTTCATGGCTCCCAATGTATTTTCCAACTAGTGCTTCCAATTTCAGGCCCCTGATTAAGACTAAGATTCTATGTATAGTCGTCCTCTGTGTGTGCATCCACATGAGGCTTTTCTTATTGTGTGTATGCACATGTTCACGGGTACTGTTCTTTCTCTGAGTGTGCGTGTACATCCATGCACCTGCGTAGTTTTCTTCTTGGGTGTGTATGTTTTTAAAAAGGAGCATCAGAAAATAATTCAAAATTGAGTTTGTAATATAAAGCACTAGGTAAGGCCTAAAATTTTCAAAACCACCAAAAGGACTTCAGAGCCCATTCTCAAAAATCACTTGAGTGCTTAGGGCCAGATTTTCAAAGGTATTAGAAACCAAAAGATGCAGATCAGTGTCTAGTGGGATTTTCAAAAGTCAATCACACTAAGAGCACAGCTATGCTTACTGGAAGATTGACTTTCCAGAAGTCGATCTTCTGGCGTTTGATTTAGCGGGTCTGGTACAGAGCCATACTCTGAACACTGAGGACAGCTGCTGTCGGCATCTGATACTCCTTTGAAAATCTGACCCAAAGTGTCTAATTCACAGTTGAAAATGAGACTTAGCAACCTGTCGCTTAAGTACTTTACAAAATGTTACCCCAAGGGCTCATCTATTAGGATTTTATTTAAATCTGGTTTTCACACAGTTCTGTTGTTATCTTTTACTCAGTGACTCCTTCCTTCTCTCCATCAGGCTGGACATACAACATCAGATTTTTTTGAAAAGAGCTCAATTCCTATTTTGGCACAAGAAAAAAGATGACCCGATATTTCAGCAACTTGCGTGCTGAGCTCCAGCCATGGATGTTCCCACGGGAACTTCTGGGTGCCATTTTGAAAACTCATCCCTCTTTTAGATGTCTACATGGTGCCTGACTGCTCTTGCAAACCTGATCCCAAGTGTGGGAGCTGAGTGCTTCAAAATATAGCCAAAGGCTCACATAGTCTCTGTTCCACAAAGACAGAAGGAACTAGCTCCACCACTAACCTGTATCCTCCGAAATGACACAGGCATCCTGACTCCCATTTCACAAGTGCAAGCAGAAAGGAGCTGCCTGGGGGACAGCAATAGTTAGCAATGAAGTTCTGATCTGCAGAGGACAGCAAGAGCCATTCCTGCTGGTGCTCACAGGACTGAGTCATTGTTCACCATCCACACTGTCCTCTGAGCCATCGGGATGGTTTGCTGTGATCCCTTTTCCAGTGTAATCCTTGTTACACTCTAAGGCAAGGGTAGGGAACCTAAGGCCCAGGAGCCAGACACAGCATCTGGCTTGCCTGGATCCAATCCCCAAGGCTTGAGGCCCCTCCCACTGGGGAGCCTATGGTTGCTTCTCACTTGTGTGCGGCCCCCGACTGATTTCTCTGAGAATTAGCTGCCCCCAACTCAAAAAAGAGTCCCCACCCCTGCTCCAAGGCCTTCAGAGCAGAGACTCTGTCTACCTACAATTTTGGAAAGGGCCTCACACATTGTGGGCTCTATCACAAGGAGCAATAACAATAATCTTTCAGAGCAAGAACAGTGTATTTCTAGGAAGCATAAACCTTTGATGCAAGGACTTAATTCAAACAGACTTTGGCACCCTATTGAATGTCCCCTTCTGGCCAGGTCTCTGGGTCAAGTACTGCAAGCTGTGATAATGAGGCTTGATTCTGACAATCCTGACCAGTAGCTGTTGTCATCCTTGCTTTTTCCAAATCATCAGCAAGACACTGAATAACTTGGGCATGGTTTATTTTTGGTATATTAATATACCAAATTCAATGCAATTGAATGTCACTATGTCTGTCACAATCTGCTGGGAGAAATTCCAGTTTCAGACAGCATATAAAGAACCTCCCAAGCAAATGATGTGCTCTTCTTAACATGATTTCTGTTTTCAAATGGGCATTGTTTGCACTTCAGGGTCCTTAAAACTCCACCTGTCCCACAGAAGATTTCCTGCCTGCCAGGAGAATTCCTTAATAAGGTGATGTGTACATCACACTCCAGCTAAGTTTTACTGAGTCATACTGTAATTTACATGCAGAAAGGCCATGAAAAAAGGGTATAGCATGAAAAGTAACTGATAAAAGAGCGTAAGTTAAATTAACTCCTATTCTACTTTCATTTTCATCTTCTTCTCGCCTCCACAACACGTAAATTACACTAGCTGACATTCCTCTTGATCCTGTTACACCCATTTTACACACTACCTTTTAATCTACTCTGGTGATTTCTTGTGTAGCTGTCACGCCTTCCTGCAAGACAGGTGTGGTTTTATGGCTCCAGGATTGGACAATTTATTAAGTATCACTAATCACTTCAGTATGTTATAGGAAAGAATCAAATGAGAGACAGACCCCACACCAACCCTCTAAAACACATCTGAAGCAACAGCAACTTCTCTAGAGGGGAAGGCTAGTGGTAGTTGAATCTGGCCTTGCTGTTAAGGTCCTACCCTAGAGCTGTGGGATATGTTCCCAGCTCTGTTACTGGATCACTGTGTGACCTTGGACAAATCACTTAACCCATCTCTGCCTCAGTCTCCCCATCTTTAAAATGGGCATAATTCCTTTTTTTGTTGTTGTTGTTGTTGTTCAGCACATAATACTTCATTTCAGAGTGTATGTACTGCACCTAGCACAATGGACTTTTGATCTAAGTTGGGGTTTCTAATTAGTGCTGTAATACAAACTAGACACTGTGCATTGACTTGAAAACAATGATTGGACATTTACCTATGCTTTACCAATAGCTGACAGGACATACATCAGATGGCTCCAACTCACAACTGACTTTTTAGGAGCATAATTGTACTATACATATAGAGGAACCATCAAAGACTTGATTGGTGACTTAGCATTACCAGTTGTCACCTAAAGACAGGGAAAATAATGGGATAAAAGTATGTATTATCTCTTGACCACCATCCTGCTATTCCATTAAAATTAGTGTGACTGAGCCCACACTAATGGAAAAGTCCTATATGTCATAATAGAAAATGAGGAACTTTCACAAATTATTCTCTAGACTCTTAGGGTACGGCTACACTAGCTCATTAGTTTGAGCTAGGTAGGGTAATGAGGGCAAGTGGAGTTGCAAATGAAGCCCGGGATTTAAATATCCCGGGCTTCATTTGCATGTTCCCGGGCGCTGCCATTTTTAAATCCCCCTTTAAAGGAGTAACGGTAGTTCGAACAAGGAGTAACGGTAGTTCGAAAAAGGAGTAACGGTAGTACGAATTAGGATCTTTAATTCGAACTACCTAGTCCGTGCCGCGTGTAGCCGCGGGCACGGAGTTTGGACTAAGGGGGATTTAAAAATGGCGGCGCCCGGGAACATGCAAATGAAGCCCGGGATATTTAACTCCCGGGCTTCATTTGCAACTCCGCTTGCCCTCATTACCCTACCTAGCTCAAACTAACGAGCTAGTGTAGATGTACCCTTATAGAGATTTAAATACCTGCTAAAGAATTCTATAGAAGGATTCATAAAAACGGAGGGGAAGTCAATCATTCCCTATGAATTGCTATAGCTTTTTAGAGTAATTTCTATAGTTATCCATTATATTTCCATAAAATCTCATTGGTTTTATCCCCATTAAGAGGTATAGGACTTTTCCAGAAGGGTGAAACCAGGAGTTTCTCCCCTAAATGCAGGGCCAGATTCTCATCTGGGATAAACTAGTGTAGTCCCTCTGAATTTACTGAAGCTATGCCACTTTATTCTGGTGGAGAATCTGGCTCACCTTTCAGAACCCACAGATGAATATTTGGATGCTCTCCACACTTCGGAGTTGCTCTTTAGCTTTGACAGTATTTTGTAATCAAGCATTGCCAGATTCCTGGCTGGTCCACCCTGTCTCTGATGTGAAACAACGAATTTGCTCCCATTCTATCCCAGGACCAGGACAGTCTGAACCTGTGAGGTTAGACTCCACACATTGGGGAAGGAAGTCTCTGCACAATGAATGTGAGGAACTGTGAAGTTTTGCCTTACAAGTGCTGTCCAGTGATATAAGCATTGCTAGTCTTCTAGACACAAATGGCTGAAAATAAAGTGCCTAAGGCTAAGTCAACAGAAGATCCATGCTGCAATGTGTCCACTCCCAAAACCACTTGGAATGAAAGGCTTCATAACCCATTACCAACCCCCTGAGCCATGCAGTTCTTTTGTGCAATGTGGATAAACATCCTCAGGGCAGCACAACAAGATTCATTCTCACTTGTTGTTACCATAGGCAAGATTTGAAACCGGGTCACCAGCAGCAAAAGGCTAGACTCTAGGGCCAGATTTTCAAAACCCTGTTGGGTGCGATTTATTTGCAATATCTGACCAGAAGTGTCAGAAAGACAGTGACATGGTACAGAGCGCTTTAGAAATATAGCCTATACGTAGGTGTCTAACTCCAGAGCTCTATTGGAAATGTATGTTGGGATATTCAACGACAGCACCACTCCTCTCTCCATAACTGCTCAAAGTCAGATAAAGAGAGTCAGTGGCTTTAGCAGACTGCAGAAGCAGGCCCTTACTACATCTAAAAAGATATAAAATATCCTGCATCAGAAATGTTATTTCTAATTCTGAGTAGGTGGAGAGATGGCTGAGTTAAGGGAAAAGGACAGGGACCAATGGGAGAAATGGAACAGATTCAGGTCAATTCTTCACCAAGTGACAATTTTGCCAGAAGGACCAGGTTCTTTGAAAAACAGCCATGTAACAGTGGCACCTTCCCATTCAACAGAGCTAAAGCATCAGATGGCATTTTGCTATTGACTTCAGAGGAAACAGTTTCATACCAATGGTCCCTGAGTCTAGCCTTGATCTTCATTACACCAGTTTAAAGCCGCAATCATGATACCACACATCAACCAGCGCTGAAATGCAGTCATTGCTGGGTGAACAATGCACAGCAAGATGGCACAGAAACTTACCAGGAAACAGCATGGGACATATATGAATATTAAGGCAAACTGCATGAACAACCCAGACAATGTAAGACTTGTGAAAAAATGGAAAGAAAATAATCACAATATAGCCCTTGTGATGGAAGCAGCCAAAAATCAGTTTGATTTATTATCTGGGCTTTAGGATCCCGGCAGGAACTGACTTTGTCTTGCAGAAAAAAAACAGCTAACTAAAAAATCTGACTGTCAGGGTATAAACAATCAATGCACTGGATCTGGTGGATGTAACCATAAGTGTTGCTTACGGAAGGAGAGTGTAACAAGACTGGATTGTAACAATGGACGGAGTGGCTACAAGGGCACCTGTGCTCTTTCCTCTTCTTTCAAAAGAACTCCCTCTTCCCTGTCCGTCCACACGTCTTTTTCCAAAAGGGCTCTTTCGGAAAAAGGCTTCATCTTCGTAGAAAGAGGTTTACCAATGTCAGAAAAAACCCTCTGTTCTTTCAATTTTCTTTTGAAATAATGCAATAGCAGTGTGGCCGTAAGTTAAGGTTTTTTGGAAAAACAGCCTTTTTTCCAAAAAAAACCCCCCTGTAGTCTAGATGCACCCTAGGAGGGATGAGGTGCTTGGATCTGACACAGGTGATGAGGAAGGAGGCAAAAAGTATGTGGGGACTGGCGTGGTCAGATGCTAGAGAGTAACAAGAACAATGATTCCTCCGCTAGGAGCTTCCACATCATTTTTTGTCTAACCGCCTGTAAGGAAACCCTCCATGGATAAAAGGGCAAAGACCACAGTCAGCATAAATCCTCTGGATAAAGCTGAGGATTACAAAGCTCAAAGTAACACTGCTACCTGTAATTATCACTCTCTTCCCCCCCTCCCCCACCCACACCTTGCAAAAAAAAAAGGTGAATCCTTGAAGATCCAGGATAAGATAGCCAGAGACCTCTAAACACCATCTAAGCTTTGTCATAAAAGTTTATGAGCCATGCCCAGACCTTCCCCAAACAAGTGTAGCTCTGATCTCCATGTAGGTTGGCTCCAGAGCTCTCTCCTGGCTATCTTCAGATCAGTAGCAAAGGGTTGGGGACTAAATGGGGCTTACATTCCCACCCAGAGCTCCCTGGTGGATTAAATCATCACTCCAAAACATTGCTTCAGGTCTTTAACTAAACTAGGAGGGAAGGGTGCTGACCTTTGCAGGTCTCTTGCTCCACAGCTTAGATCTTTGGCCTATGGATAAATCATCTGGCCATAAACTTCTGAGAGGTGCCCAGAATAGAGAAAAGAAGTAAGACAAGAAAAGAAGAAATATTCTGGATGCCACTAAAAGGTGAATTCAACCTCTTAAGATGGAGGGGGGAAATCCCAAGAGGGATAGAGGTATCAGCTCCCCTTTGGACAAGGACTATTGTTGTTTTTTTCAATTATGTGTGTACAGCATCTAGCACAATGGAATTATGATGTGCGGTGTAGGGCTGCTCTATGCACATTTGTATTCCTCTGTGCTGAATAGATAGCAGTCTCATGCCAACTACTGCACATCGACTGCCTTGCTTTCAAATGTGGGGTGAAAAGGTGGTTAGCCTCAGGACTGACTGAGGAGATGTACACTTACGCACAATGTGCATCGTGGGGTTGCCTGCTTACCTACGCACTCCCCTCTTCTGCTTTGAGGTGCGAGATCATTTGATGACCACGCAGCAAGATATCTCACCAGTGCAGGGTCAGGCTGTCTTGTCTTTTGTCTCAACACTTCTTTACGTTCCACCTCTGTGCATAACACTGCATGCCAGTGCAAGGGCAACCCCTGGGCGTTTCTTACCCCATGGTAGAGTGAAGGCTCCATCAGCACAGCTCTTTTCCAGCAAATTGAAAGGGGTTTTGGATGAACAGGCTGCCTGCTGCGTCACTCAGGTATTCACTGTGAGAGCTATTCTTGGATCCCAGTGAACTTTTTATTTTTAGGTAAAACCATTTTATTTTTGTCCCGGGAGGCCTGGTGGGGAGGTCTGGCCCCCCTGCCCTGGGGAGCAGGGAGGTACTGCGTGGGGAGCCGAAGAGTGGCCTGCCCTGCACTCACCCCTCAGTGGTGGCTCCCATCCCACAGGGCTAGGCCCAGCTCACATTTCTGACTGTTGAAAGCTGGCTCACAGATCATGCCATTATTCAGATTTGCCCCCGCGGTCCACCTCCTCTCACAATCTTGACAGAGGGGGTGCGCAGGCCAAGTATAAGCGGCACTGCATCCCTGCACAGCAGATAATGCTCAGAGAGGGGATGCAGTGCCGCTTTTCTTTTTATTTCATTTTTGTAGGTTATTAGTTTTTTGTTATTTTGTACTTGTGAAAAACATGGGGCTCTCGTTTTTTCGACTCACCGAAAAAGAACAGTCTCCAACTCCTGCGTCAGCAACACTCTTCACAGCCATGAGAATTCCAAAGGTGCTGCTCCTTGATGAACAGAGTTATAATGAAGAGCAAACGGCATATTAAGTTAATCACGATGCATTAAGGTGGCATTAATGCAGCCGTCATGTGGAATTCCCCAGAAAGGTCACCGCCATTGAGCAATTAACTAATGGACCATTCCAAATCACTAAAGATTGTCAGAACTCCACCTTTACCCCACTATAGGATGCCTGAAAACAGAGTATCTACAGAGGAAATGGAAAGCAGGATTAAAAGCTCCTTGTAATAAGTCAGACTCACTAACACAAGGAAGGGTCAATGAACTTTTATATAAGCATGACTTTTCATTTTGGGGGTACTGTCCAGTCTTAACTTATAGTCTTTCATATTTATATCTTTACAAGGAACTATGGTAATAGTAGGACGATGAAAAAATGTTCTAGGTAAGAGGGGGGGATCCACACCCCCACAGTTCAGATCTAGATGCAAACTTTCCCGGGGAGTTTTGGATATGGAGTTTGGACCAGGCCCATATGTTTCACTTATAATGTTTGTAGGCTTGGTTCCTGACACCTCTTTAGCATGGAAGGGTCTTCTTCATTTGCTTGAAGAAATTTCTGCTTGTTTTTTAAACTCGGTCTGACTAACATAATTTCACTTGTGTGAGCTAACACTATTCAGACTTAATCACAGAATCACAAAAACATAGGTCTGAAAGGAACCTTGAGAGGTCATCAAGTCCAGTTCCTTGTACAGAGCCAGGACCAAGTAGACCTAGCCCATCACTAGCAGGTGTTTGCCCAATCGGTTCTTAAAAACTTCCAATTAAGGGGATTCCACAACCTCTTTGGAAGCCTGTTCCAGAATGTAACTACCTTATAATTAAAAAGAGTTTCCTAATATGTAACCTAAATTTCTCTTGCTTCAGATTAAATGGATCACTTCATGTCCTACCTTCAGTGGACATTTTTATAACAGCCATTATCATATTTGAAGATTGTTATTTGGCTACTTCAATAGTCTCATTTTCTCAAGATTAAATATGATCAGTTTTTTAACCTTTCCACATAGGTCAAGTTTTCTAGACCAGGCTTTTCTCGTTTTTGGACTCTCTCCAATTTATCCACATCTTTCCTACAATGTGGCACCCAGATTTGGACAAAGTACTCCACTGAAGCCTCACCATTGTTGAATAGAGCAGGACAATTCCCTTCTGTGTGATATTAGCCTTTTTTTTTTACTGCATCACATTGTTGATTCATCTTCAATTTGTGATCCACTTTAACTCCCAGAGCCTCTTCAGCAGTACTATCAGTTAAACTAGTCAGTCCCCATTTTGAAGCTGTGCATCAGATTTTTCTTTCCTCGGTGTGTATTTTGCACTGTCCTTTACTGGATTTCATCTAGTTGATTTCAGAGCAATTCTGAAGTGTATCAAAGTTGTTTAGAATTCTAACCCTGTACTTCAAAACTCTTGCATCCCCTCCCAACTTGGTGTCATCGGCAAATTTTACAAGCATACGCTCCACTCCATTATCCAAATCACTAACAAACATATTGAAGGATACCAAGCTCTGGACTGATCTCTGAGGGTATGTCTACACTAGCCATCCTAGTTCGAACTAGGGTGGCTAATGTAGTCATTCGAACTTGCAAATGAAGCCCGGGATTAAAATATCCCGGGCTTTATTTGCATGTTCCCGGGCGCCACCATTTTTAAATTCCCCTTAGTCCAAACTCCGTGTCCGTGGCTACACGTGGCACGGGCTAGGCAGTTCAAACTAAAGCCCCTAATTCAGGCTACCATTACTCCTCCTGCAATGAGGAGTAACAGTAATCCAAATTAGGGGCTTTAGTTCGAACTGCCTAGCCCGTGCCGCATGTAGCCGCGGGCAGGGAGTTTGAACTACCCTCCATGACACCTCTGCAACTCCATTGCCCCCCCATTACACAGGTACGACTAATTGGCACTTAGCTAACCATTTTCTGCTGGCAGTGCATAAGGAAGAAAGTCCAGTTCACTCTTTCCGAACTGTATTGGCTGGGCAGGGCTAAGAGGAGTTAAAAGGAGTTGAACTGTATTTCTCTTCTTAGAGACAGCAGGTCTGACTCTCAATCTGCTTGGGAGTGGTTCTGGTGAGCGGGAAGAGGCTGCTTTTTTATCGTCACTTTTCAGAGTAAAACTGGACATGACCATGTTTCTAAAGCACTTTGAGATCCACAGCTGGAAGGCTCTGGAGATGGGACAATGGAAACCCCTAAGGAAACCACAGCAAAATCCCTTGGCTTACTGGCTCTTGCTTCGTGTTTGGTTTTGACGGGAATAACACGGAGACCACAAACGGCAAACAAACAAAAGGTGAAGGTTCATCTCCCCACCATAAACGAGGGCAGGCGACAGTGAGGGCTGGAAATCAATGTGCACATTGTATGTTGTTTACTCGTCTCTGCGTGCAGATGAGAGCCATCTGACTTCAGCACACAGCCGCTTTCCCGGTAGCAGCCTGGTGCCTGCCTCCCTTTGCTCCCACACTGCCATTGAAACAAGCCGATACAGACTTGACGGCGCCAGCAAACCTGCAATAACTTGTTCGTTGCCACAGTACTGCCAGGGCCCATCCCCTCACCTATCTCCCTTCACGTTCCTTCTTATTGCTCACCTGATAACGATAGGCTCAGCCATAATTGCTGGGGAGTGCTGCAGAGTGGCAGAGAAGTGGATAAGAAATAGCTGTCCCTTCGCTCTCAGCGTCAATGTGTAAAAGTTTATTCAAGGTTTTATGAGCCATTGAGCAAAACATCTGCTTTCGCAGGGTCCTGAGGTGTTAATTGCCGAAGAATTGGTAGATGGCCCTTGCAAGTCTATTGGATGTCTCTGAACTGGTAGATATATGGAGACATCTGTGCTGGCTAAAACAGGCATTTAGGCCAAAAGGATTCCCTGGGGTGGGGGACAGAGTAGAGGATTTCTCCACATTTTGGGGAAAATGGCTGGTTGATGGTCTTAGACACTAGAGATCTCTCTCCACCCAGGCAACAGCGTGTCTTAGCTACAGAAATGTAGGCTTTGCCCAACACTTCTCACTGCCCTGCCTCAAATCTGTTCTGGAATGACAACTTCTAAGGCTCAAAGGGTAGTGCTTCAGATACAAAATCTTTGGCCATTTTTCTGGAAAACCCATCACTTATGTCAACACTGCAATTGCATTCTTTCGACAAAAAATCAAAAGAACAGAGGGGGTTTTCCAACATTGGTAAACCTCTTTCTACAAGGAAGAAGCCTTTTTCCAAATGAGCTCTTTTGAAAAAAGGCATGTGTGGACGGAGAAGAGGGAGCTCTTTCGAAAGAAGAGGAAAGAGGAAAAAGCACAGATGCCCTGGTGGCCACTCTGTCCATAGTAATCACAGCTTAAATGCGAGATAGCATCCAGCCATAGTTCAAATTATTTGGCTGGTTCTATCCCTGATTGCCCCAATACTAGAATTTTTAGTACTTAGCACCAAATTTAGGACTGAGTTTTCAAAGTGGCTGAGGACTCCGCAGAACATACTGATCTCAGTAAGGTAGGGTAAGGGATTCCTCATTGTTCCTAGTGGGAGCTTCTGAGTCCTAATGTCTCTTGAAAATATGACCCGATTATTTAGTCATGAGGGTATTTGAACAGCCAGCTCCACTTGGGCATGTTTGGCTACTCTATCTGGCCCTGACAGTGAATTCTTGCTCAACTGCATGTGCGCTTCTTGCAGCAAAAATCATGGCATTGGCCACAGCTACCTAAGCTCAGCTAATTGCACTCCTTGGTATTTGCAAGATTATTTGCATTATATTCAGGGGTGGCCCTAGGCGGGCTGCGGCAGCTGGTGCCCCAGGCGGAACGCGCGATCGGCGCCCCCTCCTGCACAGCCCTCAACGGCGTGACGTCAGCGTGACATCATCATTGGGCGCCCTATTGAAGGCGGCGCCCTAGGCAATTGCTGAGTCGGCCAATACTCACGGGCCGCCCCTGATTATATTGAGGGAAAGTCTGAAGACAGAACTCAAATCCTCAGGCTTCAAAAGCACACACTGATGGAAATTCATGATTAGTTGTTAGCCACAGACATTAATATAAGCAGTTTTTATCCCACCAAGTGGAAATTAATATCGCACATACACACTACCCAGTTATATTAACCTATGGAACTCACTACTGCAGGATATTATTGAAATACATCGCTCAGCAAGATTGAAAATTGATTACATGCATATGCCCAGAATACCTGCATTTGCATTTATGCTGTAGAGTAATAAGAAAATTATCAATCATCACATTTCTGGGCATTAATAATCAGCTAGGGTCAGGAAGTTTCCCTTATATTCTGATTGCAAATTTGCCAAGTGTTCTGTATCATCTGGGTCTCCCCACTACACTCAAATACCTTTCTCTGAAGCATTTAGCACATGACAGAGCTAAAAGAAGGGCAGCTGATCAGCTGGACCATTGGTCTATTACTGTATAGAAATTCTCAAGCTTCTTATATTTCCCTGCCCCACCACCATCCTCCACTCTACATTCACCAGGAACACTCTTTTTAATAATGGCACCAAGCAGACCAAAAAATCAGCAGTGTCAAGCAGTGACCCTTATTATCCAGTGTCAGAGAAGACACACATAGGGAATATTCTTTACATTTACAAATATCCTCATTTAGCCCTGTCACCTATTCAGAAAAGCCAGGGAAGGAATGGCCAACCTGTTTTGCCCACATATGCAGCCTGAGTCAAAGGGAAGACTGGGAACTGGAATAAGCCTGTGAAATGTACCTCACAAAGGCCAGCATGCACATGAACAGAGAAATCCAATTGGCTAATGAAGGTTCCAGCTGTAAAAATAACTCATAAGCAGTTGCTCAAGTTGTAACACCTATGCCAGCAAGGAAAAATGTAGCAAAAGACTGTTTTCCAAGAGAGCCATCCCCCCCTTGCTTCATTATGCACCTGAGAAATGAAAGTATATGGCTTCACTGCACATCCCATCACGCATTATTGCTGCTGGGCTCACCTCTGAAGGCTTTGCTTGGTTCAGATAAGCATCCAAACATCTGTATGAAAAGGCTGTTAAAGTTATCTTGTTTTTATCCCTTCGCTTCAAAGAAGTCATATTTCATATATATGGTACTATAGCTTTGAATTATAACCCTCTGATGACTTTGTAGACTGTTTTTTTTTTTTTTTTTTTTTTTTTTGCTAGTCCCAGTGCATGAAAAATATATTGTTTTTCCATATGGGATGAACAGGGTTACAGAAACTTGGGAACAAGGAAAAGAAGAATGGTCCACTGATAGATGGAAGGTGAGGACATGACTGTAGATGGGGAAAGGTGAAGAAAAAGTAATTGGAATTTCAGGGCACCTGGAAACCAGAGGCGATCGTACAAATGGACTATGGAGAAATGGGGAGGACAAACCAAAAAAAGATCGCCAGGATTTAATTATAATGGAGGAGTGGTATCAATGACTGAAAAGCAGAGGAAGCCCTAAGCAAGAACTGGAGCTGTGGTACTACAAAGGGTCCATCTAGGCTCTGTCATGAATGAGACCAGCTCTGGAGGAGGGTTGGAAAATACCAAAACTGGACTATAAGTCTACCATTGACAGAGCCTGGCAAGCACCAACTAAGAGGAAGGTTGCAGTCAGCTCTGAAGCATAAGCACCCACTCAGGACTGAGAGAATTAGAGTGAAGGGAGACACCTGATATAACAGCAGCATTAATAAGTGATTGCTACCTGTGTGCGTTTGGGCAGTTACAAAACATTGGCAGGCACATCATTCTTAATCTTACAAGCCAGGCTTGGGTACACCAAACAAAATGTGGTTTATCAAATGCCCCAGGAAAAGATTCTACCAAGGATCAGCTGTGATAGAGTATTTTAGGGTACTTTGAATGGCCCTGGGAAGGACCTATTTCGAAATAGCAGCATTGGAGCCTCCACACTTCTGCCATTCCAAAATAGCTGTTTTGAATAAGGTGTTATTCCCTGTAGAATGAGGTTTACAGAAGTCGAAATAAGCTGTCTGTTATTTCGAGTAAAGGAATTGCTGTATAGACGCTCGTATTGTTATTTCAGAATAACGGCCGTGATCCCGAAATAACGCTGCTGTGTAGACCAGCATAGCACACTGTACTCTAACAAAACAAAGCATTGGTAAGAAACACACAGCATCATTGTAATCTGAGAAAAGAGCTTTTTGGTCATTAGAAATGCAGCTAAAACAAATAATAAATATGGTGTGGTGACATTTATGGTGAAAGCCGCCAGAGCTTAGGAGAACTCCCTGCTGGTGCTGTAAAGGCCTTCCCAGCACCAGAGACATTTAAAGTTAAATTAAAATCCTCATTAGCCGCTCTTGAGTGTGTTTGTGTTGATGAGGTCCCTGGTGGATATGGTTTTATGAGCATGAAGTTAAACCTGTGTGGTATGGCTATAGTGTGAGCTTTCAGCTGCACTGGTGTAACCTGAGCATGATCACAACCTCCCAATGACTGAGATATTCCATGGCCAGTAAAACTGATCTGAATGCCATTTACCATGAAAAAAATGTTTCAGCATGATAGAGGGAGATATAGTTACAGATGCACGTATAGATTAATTGATACAAATACAATAGAGCTAGTCCAAATGTTTATGATAGAAAGTTTTTAATGAAAATTTTCAACTACCTCGGAAAAAGAAAGTGATGTGGCCAACTGGTGCCAGTAAAGCAGTGGCTGATTCTAATTCCTCCTTCTACCAAGTTACATGTTACTCCCACCAGTTTAATTTTTAATCTTTAAATGTTGTTAGCAGGAGGTGGAACCTAAAACCCTTCAAAAGAAAGAGAGAAATGTAGAATCATAGAACACTAGAACTGGAAAGGACTTTGAGAGGTCATCAAATCCAGTCCCCTGCCCTAATGGCAGGACCAAGCACCATGTAGATCATCCAGATTTCTATCCAAGCTGCTCTTAAATATCTCCAGTGATGGAGATTCCACAACCTCCGTAAGCAATTTATTCCAGTGTTTAACTACCCTGACAGTTAGGAAGTTTTCCCTAATGTCTAACCTAAACTTCCCTTGCTGCTATTTAAGCCCAGTGCTTCTTGTCTAAAAGGGTGTTACAATTTTTCTCCCTGCTCCTTGTAACACCCTTTTAGATATTTGAAAACTGCTAGCATGTCCCTTCTCAGTCTTCTCTTTTCTAAACTAAACAAGCCCAATTCTTTCAGTCTTTCCTCATAGCTCATGTTTTATAGACCTTTAATCATCTTTGTTGCTCTTCTCTGGACCTTCTCCAAATCTTTCTTGAAATGTGGTGCCCAGACCTGGCCACAATACTCCAACTGAGGCCTAATTAGTGCAGAAAAGAGTGGAAGAATGACTTCTCGTGTCTTGCTCACAACACTCCTGTCAATGCATTTCAGAATCACGTTTGCTTTTTTTGCAACAGCATCACACTGTTGACTCATTTCCTTGTGGTCTACTATGGTAAAAGATCCCTTTCTGCAGTACTCCTTCCTAGATAGTTGCTTCCCATGCTGTCTGTGTGAAACTGTTTGTTCCTTCCTTAGTGGAGTACTTTGCATTTGTCCATATTAAACTTCATCTTATTTACCTCAGACCATTTTTCTAGTGTGTCCAGATCATTTTTTAATTATGACCCTATCTTCCAAAACACTTGCAACCCCTCCCAGGTTGGTATCATCTGCAAATTTAATAATCATACTCTCTATGTCAATACCTAACTCATTGATGAAGATATTGAACAGAACTGGTCCCAAAACAGACCCCTGTGGAACCCCACTTTTTATGCCCTTCCATCATGACTGTGAACCACTAATAACTACTCTCTGAGAATGGTTATCCAGCCAGTTATGCATCTTATAGTAGTCCCATCTAGGTTATATCTCCCTAGTTTATTGATAAGATGGTCATGCAAGACCATGTCAAATGCCTCACTAAAGTCTAGGTATATCACGTCCACCGCTTCTCCCTTATCCACAAGATTTGTTATCTTATCAAAGAAAGCTATCAGATTGGTTTGACATGATTTGTTCTTTACAAATCCATGCTGGCTGTTACCTATCACCGTTTTATTTTCCAGATGTTTGCAGATGAATTCCTTAAGAACTTGCTCCATTATCTTCCCTGGAACAGAAGTTAAACTGACTGGTCTGTAGTTTCCTGGGTTGTTCTTATTTCCCTTTTTATAGATGGGCACTATATTTGCCCTTTTTCAGTCTTCTGGAATCTCTCCCGACTGCCATGACTTTTCTAAGATGATAGCTAAACGCTCAGATTCCTCCTCTATCAGCTACTTGAGTATTCTAGGATGCATTTCATCAGGTCCTGGTGACTTGAAGACATCTAACTTTTCTAAGAATTTTTTAACTTGTTCTTTCCTTATCTTCTAAACCTACCCCATTTCCACTAGCATTCACTATGTTAGGCATCCTGTAACCATCAATCTACTTGATGAAAACTGAAACAAAGAAGTCATTAAGCACTTCTGCCATTTCCAAGTTTCCTATTACTGTTTCTCCCTCTTCACTGAGCAATGGGCCTACCCTGTCCTTGGTCTTCCTCTTGCTTCTAATATATTTGTAAAATGTTTTCTTGCTATCCTTTATAACCAGGGCTCGACAAATAATGTAATCTACTCACCCGTGGTGAGTAGATTACAACCTGGAAGAGCCGGCGCAGAGCGATCTGCACATGCGCAGAACGCAGAACTGCGTGGCTGGCGAGCAGGGCTCGCCGCCGCTTGGTGAGCCCTGTTTATGACTCTAGCTAGATTGAGCTTGTTTTGTGACAGAGACACTGAACAGTCTGTCTCGTATGTCCATGTCAATCTCAATCCAAGGCTATGTCTACACCGCAGCATTATTTCAGAATAACTGAAATTATTCCGAAATAACAAGGAACACGTCTACATTACAAGCCTTTATTTCAAATAATGTCGAGCTGGAGGACTTCTTACTCTGACTCATCGCAACCCTCATTTCACAAGGAGTCAGGGAAGTTGAAGGAAGAGTGTTCTTTCTTCGATTTCCTGCTGTACAGGCAACACTAAAAAAAGATAAATTAGGCTGTTTCAACTTCAGCTACCCAACTTACATAGCTCAAGTTGCATAGCTTAATTAGACTTTAGCCCTGCTGTGTAGACGTACCCCAAGTGAAAACATTTTTAATATATAAAGCAATACCTCCTACCTTTTTTCCTTGCCTATCTTTCCTGAGCAAGTTGTACCCTTCTATACCAATATTCTAATCGTGTGTACTATCCCACCAAGTCTCTGTAATACCAACTATGTCATAGTTACTTATTTATTAGCACTTCAGGTTCTTCCTGCTTTTTCTCCATACTTCTTGCATTTGCACACAAGCATCTAAGATTCTGATTTGATTTTGTCCCCAGTTCTGCCTTGTCCCTCCTTTATCTCTGCTATTATACCCCATGCTCCCTCCCATTTCTGACCAATCTCCCGCATCTCCATGTTTTTCACCTACCTGTGGGCTTTAGAAACCTGCCACTGTCAAACCTAGTTTAAAGCCCTCCTCACTCGGTCAGCCCAGTCTACATTAAACAGTATCCATCCAGTCATGGATTATGATTAAGAGATGATCGAAGGACACACTGATTCGGATGCCCTGTACCTAAAGAGTTACAAGTGGAAGAGGGAGAAAATGGGCTTCATGAGGAGACAGGTCACTTGCAATAATATGGAAGAAAATATGGGCAAACAAGACTCCTCAGAGCCTGCATACAAAGCGTGTGTGAATTGATACAATACCCCAAGGTCTCCCCAACAGTAATAATACCATGCCCTCACCAAGGAAGTGAAAAGAGTCATACATTCATGATGACTATAATCCCGCCCCCCCCCCCCCCACAAGGGTAAGCACCATGAGAAGCAGAAATGCAGGTGAATCATATGGATTAAAAATGCAATAAGATGTGTAGGAAACTTAAAGGCTCCATCATCCACCTATTATTGCATACAATGTAGAAGGCTTTAATCCTGTAAACTGCACCTTGCCATAAGGTTAAGTCAGCCCAGATCCTTTGCACCCCGGAATCCTGTTTCCCCCTGACAGTGGTTCATGTAAGCACAGGAGGCTGCTGTATCCTGCTGTTGGAAACTTAACTGCAACTTGTAGGCTCTTCAAGCATTCAGATGGGAGTTTTTCCTTATCTTTATTAACTGTGAATTTATCTCTCTCCTCAGATATGGCGTTGGAAGAGGGAGTGAGTTGGGTGGGGGGAGTTCCCTGCTGTACAAGGATCATGTGCAAT
Source organism: Pelochelys cantorii (assembly GCA_032595735.1). NCBI lineage: Eukaryota > Metazoa > Chordata > Testudines > Trionychidae > Pelochelys > Pelochelys cantorii. Next base: position 9,610,056 of record CM064342.1, on the reverse strand, counting down.
AAACAAGCCAGAGTGTGACTGCATTCACTTCTGCCCTTTTAATTGCATCCTATAAAGCACACATTTAAGCACGCAAACCCTGTGACCAAAGGTAAAAGGGAGGCTGAGCTTAAGTGAGCAATCACTTGATAAGACAACCACATTTCAAAACACCATAAATTAATTCCCAGGGCTAATTTGCCTGAGAGCAATGGAGATAATAAATCTCATCGTCAGCGTTAACGGTGACGGAAGAATCTGCTTCATGTGCCTGCCAGCACGCTACCGGAGCAATGCCAGGGGATGGAGACATCTTTGCTCCCAGGAGGGGGAGGAAAAATGGGGAACCCTGCTGCAGTCGGAGCTAGTGGGACTGGATAAATCTGCCCAGCACTATCCTGGAAGGGAAACAAGAAAAGAAAGGGTTCATTCCACCAACTCATTCACATAATGAGGCAATGCTGGGATATTTCACATGGTGACATGCAAAGGGGACCCTTAGTGTTTGAAAAGTCTCTAACACAGTGAGGCGCCTGTCTTGGTGGAGGCCTGTAGATGCTATTGTCTGATATATAAATAATAAATACTAACAACAGAGCCAGACAATGTTCTATAGCCTCTTCTTCTTCTAGCCTTACTCCAATCTACAGGGGGTCAGCTATTTGAGTCCTTCTTTATTCCAGTCTGTCTTGAGAGGCATTTCCTCAGAAACACTGAGCTGATCAGATCCTTTTGTATGACATCCACCCATCTAGTTTTGGGCCCTCTGATACTTTCTTACCCACTGCTTTTATGTTTAACACCCTGTTTATATATACACACATCATCTATGCCTGGATTCCCTCAGCTTTCCTGCAATATTCTGCAGACTGAGGCTTCTATTCCGAGTTAGGATATGACCATAATTTAGATAATTGTATTCTAATATTGCGTGTATTCTTTGATGTGCCAGGGTGCTCTTTTGCCTCATCTTATAGCAAAAAGCACCAAAATAACATAAATAAAACCAGCTGCAACATTGCAAAACTACATACAAGCACAAACCATCAGAGAGTCTTCAAAGGACTGGAGGCTGGTTCAGATAAGCAACCAACAGTTGAGACGCTTATTCAAACTACCCTGAACCTGGGGCCCCTGACGTTTTGAAACCATGCTGACTTTGATTTTGAACTTCAGTTTGTTTTACCTGGATTATTAACAAAATTATTATTGGGGCTAAGCCGCTCTGCATATCTGGCAGGAATTCATTGGCTCCTCTCTGCATCATTAAATAAATATAATAGCCCATGTAAAAAACGAATATATATTCCATTCATATATCTAATAATATATAACACACCCATGCATAAGTATACATTTTATTAAATGAATTGCATACATACATTAGACATAATGCCACATGCATACAAGACAATATTTTAAAGATTTTTAAAATAATTTAGAAAACTTACCAATTTCCATAACATTTTAGCTAGCATGGCATATGGTATTTTAAATACTATGCTGATTGGCAGATTTTAAAATATTTGTGATATATTATCACAAATGTTTTTCATAGGAAATATATGGGGAATATTGTATTAATTCCAGATGGTTGATATCCAAACCCTCTGATACATGAATAATCTCCAGAGTGTCCTATATTTTCACTGTTTCGTGTGCTTTGCTTCTGCTTAAGTCTGAAGAAGCAATTCATTGTGCTTTTGTCAGCTACAGCAAAATGAAATGCCTTTGAAATGAAAAGACCCTTAAAAGAGTCAGGTGAATGGTTCAGCAATGGTGAATGGTTCAAGCCCATGCTCTAAAAGAAGGATTTGGTATGGCCAAAAAAAGAAAAGAAAGAAAGAAAAGAAAAAAAGAAACAGTGTCTTTTGTATGGACCAAGTGCTAAACTATCCCCCACCTTCACTGATGGATTCCTTGTGTCATTAGCAATTAAGAACAGTGAATTCTCAGATTAGCCTAGATGTAAGTCTCTTCTGAGATTCAAACTGATCTAATGTTACAATATCAATTATATTACCATTCCTATGAAAGTAATGAAGAGCCGTCCATAGCTAAGTGAAGTTGCATGGCACAATATAGGTAGCTTCTGAGGATCCAAGGTGGGCAAAAGGATGTACGGAAGTGCAGAATCAAGGGTTAATGCAGGAAAATTGGGCAAAGCATGTGAGGCTGGGAAGTGGGATTTGGGTTTACCAGAGACAGGGCTAGAAATGGGCCTGAAAAGGAAATGGTTATTATTTTAAGGAACATCAGGAAATAAAAAGCCCATAGAAAATTTCCATTTTCACTTTAAAAAAACCCCAAAGCTTGAAATTTCAATCTAAAATATTTTGGTTTCTGATCTTCTGATGAAAACAAAATCAAACAATTTCAAAGAAAGCAGTCTCTTTCTGTGAAAATGTCCATTGACCCTACCCTCCATTTTCCACAAAAAATGTTTACACAGAAAATTTTCAACCATCCCTATTTTTTCTATGGAGCTGAGTTGCAGTGCATCGTAAACATACACACAACACTGGGCAAAATTCTGCCCTCTGCTACAGCTATGAAACTTCATTTACTTCAATGCATGGGTGCAACAGAGGACAGAATTTAGTCCTATACTTAGATTTTAGAGAAGATATCTCCTTGCTTGAAAAAGAGAAAGGGATACCATTAAAACATAACCATCCCTGTTGAGGAACTTGTATGAACAGGCTAGCTGACAGCCACAAAGACCAGGTTTATTTACTTGGATCCAGCTCTTGAAGAACTTTTGAACTCTCCATGTTTTATAAAAAGCAGGATCTAGGGTTACCCAGTATTTGTGGAATAGAGAAGCGTGACTGCAGTCAAATCATGTTCTGATAAAGCCATGAATCATAGATCTCAGGACTGGAAGTGACCATGAGAGGTCATGTAGTCCAATCCCCGGCACTCATGGAAGGAATATTTAACTAGGCCATCCCTGACAGCTGTTTGTCTAAACTACTCTTAAAAATCTTTAATGGTGGAGATTCCACAATCTCCCCAGGCAATTCATCCTGGTGCTTAACCACCCTGACAGTTAACTGCCCTTGGTGCAATTTAAGCCCTTGCTTCTTATCCTATCCTGTTAGAGAGAACATTTTCTCTCCTTCCTCTTTGTAACAAACTTTTATGTACCTGAAAACTCTTATAATGAATCCCTTGAGTCTTCTCTTCTCCTTTCTAAACAAACCCAGTTTTTTAAATCTTCCTTTATCATAGGTCATTTTTTCATCATGGTTTCAATCGTTGTTGCCCTTCTCTGCACTTTCTCTAATTTTTCCATATCATCCCTGAAATATGGTACCCAAAACTGGATACAATGTTCCTGGTGCGGCCTAATCAGTTGCAGAGTAGAACTGAAGAATTACTTCTCTTGCTAGTACATACCATAGTGATGTTTGCCTCCTCCTCTCCCTCCCTTCCCCCGAAAGGTGTTACACTGTTGACTCATATTTAGCAAGTGGTACATTTTGACCCCAGATCCCTTTCTGCAGTACTTCTTCCCAGGCTGTCTTTTCCCATTTTGCCTGTGTGCAACCGATTGTTCCTTCCTAAGTGGAGTACTTTCCATTTGTTCTTATTTAATTTCACTCTACTTATTTCAGACCATTTATCCATTTAATCCTAACCTCCAAAGCACTTACAATAGCTGGACAGGAAGATGAGAAGGAGACTGGCAAACTAAATGTACCCAAGAACTAGGACAGGGAAAAAAGATGGACCATATCCACATCAAGGCACCAGCTATAATAGCAGAGGTAGCTACAGACCCAGCCTCAATAATTTGCTCATTATGTCAGGAAGTCAGAATAAAGATGAGACATGGTGTTAGCCATTACTCTCTAGATGGGGACACAGCAAGGTCAGACAGAGGACAGAGTGCACTATGATGCTAATCATGGAAAGATACAAGACAGACAAGGCATTGCTGTCAGCCTAAATCATTCATGCATATATTCAAGAAAGGCTTTTTGTGACAGGTTCCAACATGGAAAAAGCAATATTTAAGATTTCTTAGGCACACCCATCCAAACCTTTAATTTGTTGGTACTCATAATGGTAACCAGGATTAATTGGATTCACAGCAGATCTAGAGTAAGAGGTCTGGTTCAGATCTAGAGACACTTAATGTTCCATATATCACTTGAAATCATCTTCGAGACCTTTTAGCAATAAGATTTCCCAAGTAATGTAATTCTGTCAGTCCACATTTTCAAATCTACAGAAGCCCAGAACTTCCTGCAATTTCATGTTTCATTTGTGCATATGACTACATGCACAAACCACATATTTTTATGTGGAAACGGCCAGTTAGATATCTGAGTGCAACTTTGAATATAGATTGCTAGGACTTTGAAAAATATCAAGCCATCAGTATGTTATATCCAGGAAGACACCCCTTCCAGTGGTTAACTGAAAGCAAGGCTACTCCAATTTTGTATCTATGAGGGCAAGGGAGGACTTGATGAAGGCAAATAATAAATAAACTGATTTTTTCAGAGTAACAAGGATCATAAATGCAGTGCGTCAATACCACAGTTTCCAAAAACAAAGAAGACTTTATAAATCAGGTCTGATGCCTATCTGCATGCAAAGGGAATTTCTAATACCATCTAAACTGATTCAAAACCAGCTGAGAAGTAAGGGAAGCCCAGGAGAGACTGCAGACTGTCTACAACTATAATTGCTCGGCCTCTTGGTCAAAAGACGCAATAAAACTCATCAGAAATTCATGTTACAATGTGGAATCAGAGCACAAGGAGTAGGATGGAGAGAAATACTAGGCATGGATTAAAAGAGACAGTGGAGCCAATTTCAAAGATTTCTTCCATAAGGAATTTGACCTGTTAAGAGAATCACATTTTCTGGGCAATGAACCAGACAGTGAAACTCTTAAAACTCAGGCCCTGGTAAAGGAATTAACTTGTTCAAAGAATAAAACTTCAGTGCACCAGAAAGTAACATGAAAAAAGAAAGTGGATCTGTTAAAAGAACACATTGGTGCACACACCAAACTAGTTATTCCATTTGGACTGTCCTTTGAAGCAACTGAGCTCTTCGACTTTATCTGAGTGCCTGGCAGAGAAATACTTTACATCTGTAGGAGAACAGAGTGTTAGTCCTGATCTACATTGGAACTTTACATCAACTTTAGCCCCATATAATCTATTTTCTAAGTGATGCATCCACACCACCAAGCCTGTCATGTTGACCTTAAGAGCTGTGGAAGTCAATTTCAGTACTCCTGTTTTTCACGAGGAGTAATGCTATTCCTGACCATGCATGGTCGAATTTACACTAGTGTAGATGCAGCATTGCCGGAAAGCCTTTGGGAAGCCTCCTGCAGCTTCCCACTCAGACTGCTCTGGTCAGAACTTCTGCCTCTACTGCTCTCCTGCTGAGCTCAAAAAGGCTCGGGAACAGAAGAAGGGCCTTTCCCACGTGGTCAGCATTGTGAGCCTATTCTTGAGCAAGAAGCGCACCAAGGCACACGTGGAAGTGATTTCCAACAATTCAACCAACAGTGTGACAACTTCAAGAACTTCTGTTCCCACGGGCTCCAGTTGCCAGGGGTACAGAAGAGCCCTGCCTGGAGTGTCCAGGAGACCTCAGACCTCATCGGGGTGTGGGGAGATGAAGCCATCCTCACTGAGCTCTGAACCAGCAAGTGGAATGCTGAGATTTATGGCAGGATCATAAGCTGCACGGCAGCTAAAGGACATCCCAGGGATGTCCAGCAGTGCCGAGAAAATCAAGGAGCTTCACCAATCTTATCATAAGGCAAAGGAGGAGAGTGCACAGTCTGGTGCAGCACCTCACTCGTGCCGCTTCTATGACCAGCTGGACACTATTCTGGGGCGGGACCCAGCCAGTTTCCCCTTCTACCATTGAACCACAAAGCACTGAAGCATAAGATCCAGGTTTATGGCCACATTCAGTCAGCATCTGCTTCAGATCGCTCAGTGTGATTCGGAGAAGACTGACATCTCACAGGGCAACCTGCATGAAGGAGGAGGGGGATCTGTTCGCACTCTCCCCAGGAGGCTGCGTGTGCCGGACACATAATCCCTCTGCCCCCTGCAGATAAGAAAAGAATCAATATCCCCTGGAGGTCACGTGTGGTGGACCTGGCGTGTGCTGAACACAGCAGGAAGCTGGCCCACCCTTTCCCACCCCTCCCAACTGCAGGCTCCTGTCCTGACTGGGAAGTAGCACTATCCCAGGAAACTGTGTATGCAGGACACAGCAGGAAGCTGCCCTCTCCCGCCACCCCCCTCCTGCCTGCAGGCTCCTGCCCTGGCTAGCTCCTTACCATGCCTACCTGCCTCTAGACTGAGTATATCCCAATGTTGCCCTGGCAAGTCTGAGCACCTGCTATAAAGTACCCATTTTAAAGCAAACATTTGGTCTTGCATGGCACACATCTTCTTCGTCTTTACAGAGACTAACAGATATGAGGTAGGCTTAACGCAATGTATCTACTATAAAGTCTTCCCTTGTAACTTTTCTTTGCAACCGTGCCAGCCGCCAGCTCAGTGAGAACTCCCCCTCTTCCATTATCTGCCCACCTGGTGCCAATCTGCAGGCAAAAACACATGAGAGAGGAGATGGTCAGAGACTAGATGGACTGCATGCATTCTCTCATGGAGGAGATGTGGGCAGAGCAGCAGGACCAGATCACAGAGCAGTAGGAGAGGAGCACCGCCAGAGGACTGACTGGCATGAGAGCCAGGCCTTGATGGGGCTGGGCCTCCATGCTGTGTGGAGCTTCATCCTCATCCTCTTCCTGGCGGGGCAAAATGTGTATGCTGTTGAAGTACAGTGCCATTAGGTGCACCATGGCACCCATGAGCATGACAATACGTTCCTGCCAACCGGGATCCATGCTCATGCTGCTATGGCCTCCGCACAGGCAACCAGAGCACCAAAAGACACAAGCACACTGCCTCCTTACCCCATGCAAAGTGGGGAGAGACTAGACGAGTGTCATATGGGATGCTGGCACATGTGCCCCTAACCACCCACAGGAGAGTTTTGGACCCAATGGGCACAATGAGCTATGTAGCCTAGAATGCAAAGTGACCACAGTGCCTCGATCTTTGAGTTAATGGTAGGCTCCCTAATGGGGATGCACTACTTGGGACTTCATTTGATTCTTCCCTGCAGTGAGAATGCAAACCTTCGACTTTGCAAAATCAGGTGGTAGGAAACTGACTATGTTAAATTCGACCTTATCTCATAGGCTATATCTAGACTGCAGGCTTCTTTCAGAAGAAGCTTTTTTGGAAGAGATTTGGAAGTCCACACTGCCAAAGCACATCGAAAAAGTGATCTGCTTTTTCGAAAGAGAGCGTCCATGCTGCAAGAGTGCATCGAAAAAGTGATTTGCTTTTTCAAAAGAGAGCGTCCACACTGAATGGACGCTAACTGACATGTAAGCTGTGATTACTGTGGACGGAATGGCCACCAGGGAACCTGTGCTTTTTCCTCTTTCCTTTTCTTGCGAAAGAACTCCCTCTTCCCTGTCCACACACACCTTTTTGCAAAAGAGCTCTAGAATGAGGGATTACCAATGCCAGAAAAAAACCTCTGTTTTTTCAATTTTCTTGTGGAAGAACACAATTGCAGTGTGGACATTCCTCAAGTTTTGTCAGAGAAATGGCCATTTTTCCAACAAAACTCTGTAGAGTAGACATACCCATAGTGTAGATGTGCTCCTACAGTTATGGCTTTACCATGCCTTTGCTTTTGCATTATGTGCAATGGTGAGGGAGGGAGGTGACCCTTCATATTATAACTTCTAGTTGTTCTCCACATGTAATGAAGAGCCAGTGCACCAGAATTTGTTGCAAATGAGAGAGTAAAAGACATTGCAGCCCTCCAGTCAGCTGGGAGGATACTAGAAGCCCCCTGGATACTATAGCCTCACATTCCAAACCCAAAGAAGCATAATCTAAAAGGCACAAATGCATTTTCACTTTGTTCTGGTTTGACTGAGGTCTCCTGTGTATCCATGAAACTAGTAAAGCACAGGAAATAGTGATGCAAATTTCCCAGTCAATACACCTCCATTGTTTTGTCAAGGACTTGCTGCTGGGGAAATTATTGTCAATATTTATTTGTATTATTGTAGCACCTCAGTTCTCAGCAGAGATCAGGACCTACTATACTTGATGAACATGAGCTACATGCCCTGCCTCCAAAAAGCTTAACCAACCAAAGGTTGAGAGGGGAAACAGAGGCACAGAGCAGGGAAGCATCTTGCAGAGCCAGGAATAGAACCTAGTCTTGTGTCCCAGCCCTAAGAGTATGTTGAGTAGTTTTGGTCCACGTCTATTCGGTCCTTGATATCTTTGTGAGGTTCTGTGACTGTGATGCAGACACCTGCCCACTAAAAAATGGATTGACACCATTAGATGTCATCTATGACACCAGTCATTCAAAGCTTAACAAATGGTGGCCACAAGTGCAGTAAGCTAGATTTTTATTAGTCGTGATGTTGCCACCTCACACTATAAGTTCCCTAAGTGCTCTAGCATCTATCTGTATGTTTTAGATTTGTGCATCTGTCTGTCCATCAGTCTGTGAGTCCATTTGTTCAAGAACTCCTCTTTCTTCATCTGAAGAAGTGGGTTGTGCCCACAAAAGCTCATGATACCATCTGCATGTTTTGTTAGTCTTTAAAGTGCTGCAAGACTATTTATTGTTTTTTAAGTTTTCCCTCCTAAACTGTAAGAAGTAGAACCACCACATTTAGCATGCAGCTTCTTCTTCTCCTCACTTAAAGCAAGGTCCAGGTTTGGTTGTGCCAGGATAAAGAGATGTACGTTGAATGTGACTGTTTCATATCAAATGATGTCAAGGATAGTTATGCGCACACATGACTAGAGGGGGCAGCAAGCATGAAGTCAGGAATCACCACAGGGGGCAGCCAATCCATACCAATGTTAAAGGCATGAGTAATCTCACTGAAATACATGGAATTACAGTTGGGCAAATAGAGGTGACATGGGCTCAAAGAAGAATCCAAAATACTGAGTACTTATCTGAACCTACCCTGTGACTTTCCTGAGATTCTTCCCTCCTTGATAACTACATTGTACATGCTGGACATGAGAAATGTGCACCTCTTAGGCATTATTGCCAGCTGATCCAAAAGAGGATAGAGGATAGTGCTGAGGAGACAGCCCTGGGGTTAAAATGGAGTGGCAGCAGAGCTCTGGGGAATGTTTTTCCCTTCCATGTTATTTAAACATTTTAAATTGGCAACAGCAATAATTACTAATGTTCTTACCAACTGTGTTTTAGCAATACTAACAACAAATGATTGTGTCTTCCCAAGTTACCTTGAGCAGCAAACACCCCACCAGCACTGGGCATAATGCCAAAATGAATGCCAGGCTAGTGACGTAATGGTGTAGTTGATAAACCGATAAGCATAAGCTTATCAGTTAATGCTATAGACTACATGCATTTCCCTCTCCCCACTAATAAATTTTTAGCAGGCTGGCCAGCAGCCCAGTTCAGTCCTGGCTTGCAACAGATCTGGGACCTACTCCTGCTGCAGCTCTGCATTTAAAGTGTATTAGGAGCCAGGAGGGCAGGCAGCCCAATTCAGTTCTGGCTCACACCGGGTCCAGAAGCACAGAACGCCTCCCAGACAGGGGCTGCTGCCACCCCGTGGTGCTGCTTCTTTATCAGAGGCAGCAACACAGGTTGACAGGCAGCCGAACCATGAAGGGAGCCAGTTTAAAAACTGTCTCCCCTCACAGACCAGCTCCCACCTAGCACCTCGTACTGCTGCTTCTGATACAGAGGCAGCAATGCAGGATGAAAGAGGACTCCTCAGGAGTGAGGCTGGAGCGCACTGTCTACTAGCCCCAGCCACGGAGACTATAGAATAGTTGACTAACCATTAAGAATTCATGTAGTTATTCAACTCTTCAATTAATATTTTCACAGCCCTGCTGCAGACATAACACCAAGGTCTAAATTTATAAAACATTCCTAGGATCTCTGTGCTACCCCTCTGTGCAGTTCTGCAACCCAGCATGATGCCAGTGCATGATGCCCAAAAGAACAAGGTTTGCACATAAGAAAGCCCATACTGGGTCAAACTAAAGGTCCAGATAGCCCAGTATCCTGTCTTCTGACAGTAATCAATGCCAGATGCCCCAGAGGGAATGAACAGAATAGAGAATCATCAAGTAATCAGGGTTCAGGTATGTTTTCAGATGGTGGGGCACCTGGTTTTAGGTAGCAGCTGTGTGTCTCAGTTTTCATGTACCTTGTGGCTCTCAGCACCTTCCCACATTGTGAGTGAAATGAATGCTACAGAACAGCCCAAAGTTTCTGGGACTGACTGCTGAAAGGCATTGTACTACCAGGTTCATTTACTTGATAATGGAAAACTACTCGCAATCTAGTGAGTTACATTAAGAACAAATAATTAATAAATTCATATTCATAGATTCCAATGCCAGGAGGGACCACCACTAAAATGAAGGTGTATCTGGTGTGTAAGTGGTAGCAGTTGTTTAATAATGTACAGCAATAATACAAATACACAACCGTTTATGACAGGAAATGAATATAGGTATGGTATTAATCTAAAACTGCAGAGATTTAGGAGGCATATTGGAAATACCATTGCTCTGGACATAAAGGTGACAATAGCCTTTATTATCAGAAAGGTGAAAATAGCCTTATTTTTGTGACAATAGCCACCAAATGTTTAATAGACACAAGTAGTCAGAACTTCATCTTTACTCTTATTAAAGAGATGGCATATCCACCCAGTGCCCCTTAGTGCCTGGCTGGGGCTCTAGGCCAGCACTGACTCAGAAAGGGAGAATGCCACCTACTGAATTAAAAGAAGCACTTTTTCCTGTACTCGAGTCTCACAAACAAGTAAGGATAAGTGAGGCCTATCCCAGTTTGGCTGAGTGGGAGCTGATAACAGCAGGCTGTTAATATAATTACAGGCTAATTTTAAAAGCACACGGCTAGATACATGCTTATGTCTTGTGACTTTCACAATGCTTTCATCCTTCTAAAGGGTCAATTGTCTTTCCTCGGGCACCCAAACAACACGGATCAGGTTTGCCAACTGTTCAAGAAATTAGCTGGGTTTAAATGTTTTTGTTCGCCTTTGCAGAGAAGCTTTCTCTGCACAAGGGTCAGCAAGCACAGCAAATCCAAAGTAGCTCCCTTCCCTGCCCCCCTCACCCTGGGGAATTCTGGGAATCTGACTTTAAATGACACTACCAGCTGAGGTGTAATGGGTGTTGGAGCAGCAGCCGTTTCCTGTCTAGCAGGAACCCAAATGCACAGGAATGTGGGAAGACTCCAACAAACCTCCTTAAGCAGCCAGAGTGAGCTGGAAGTGGAGAAGAGATAAGGGATGCCCTTTCCTCCTCCACCCACGCCAGCAGATAAGCATCATATGCCTCAGACATCTTGTCCACTGATCTGGGCTTTTCATCAGTGTCTCAGTATCAGCCACACCCCTGCCTAATGATCCAGTCAGCGCCAGAGGTTTGATAAGGAGACTGGAGGGGGAAGGATGTGTAAAGGCTTCGCAGCCAGAAGGCACCTGTCTGTTCGTGGGAGGAGGCACGGATAAGAGCCCGGCAGCTCCAGAGAAAGCAAACCTCTGTGTGTTTGAGGAGACAGGTGTGCTGCTGACTGACTGACGCCAGTCTCTGAAGTGATTGAACCCACAGTCTGTTTGGAAACCAAGAACAGGCGTGTACAAATAAAAAGTCGAGATTATGGTGAAATCGGAATGTGCAGCTTAGTGCATTACAGCCGTTGCTGGTGCCCACTCAGGTGAAGCTATATCTGCTGGCCAGTGAACTGGAAAAGGGCTGATTGCTATTCCTTGTATCAGAGTAGCACCTAAAGGCCCCATGGTGCTGGGTACTTTAGACCTATTAGTAACAGACGGTCCCTGCTTTGAAAAGTTTACAGTCTAAATCAGGGGTGAAGAACCTTTTTCCTACTGGAAACGCTGACACTTGCACCCCAGAAAAAAAACAGTGGTGGCCACATACAGCCCCACAGGGCAGGGAGGGGCACAGAGGCTTGGTGCTTTCCCAAGGGTTTGGGATTATGGTTGCAAATTTTACTGACTGGGCACATCAGATGCCATTGCTACAAATGGACCACTGAGGCTCAGGGTTTCCAGCCCACAGCTCAGAGACTTGCTGTGAGCTGGATGAAATTAAACAGTGATCCAGATCTGGCCCGGGGGGTGAAGACTTCCCATCCTGGTCTAAATAGAGTAGGCAGGCTGAGTGGGAGAGGAAATAGGCATAGAGAAGGTAACCACTTGCTCAAAATCACACAGAAGGTCAGTGGCAAAAACTGACCATAGAGTCCTGGTCTCCTAAATGCTAGTTCAATGCAGTAGCCCCTGGGCCACTCTGTCTCTAGGTTACAAGTTTCAATTCAGGATAATCATAGAAATGTAGGACTGGAGGACCCTCGACAGGTCTTCTGGTCCAGTCCCCTGAACTGAGGTAGGACTAAGTATTATCTAGACCAGTGTTTCTCAACCTTTTTTTGCTCATGCCCCCCTTCTGAGCCTCGTTTATCTCTGTGGCCCCCCTCATAGCCGCTGTTAGTTGGAAAAAAAGGTACATGATTTACCTAATGTTCCATTTTTTCCATGTGGCCCCCTAGCGGTAGGGCGTGGCCCCTGGGGAGACATATGGCCCATGGTTGAGAACCACTGATCTAGATCAGGGGTCTCAAAAGCCTGGCCCACGGAACAACCCCAGATGGAGTATTTGTGTAATCCAGTCTGGGTCTCCTGGCAGGCTGGAGGAGGAGGGAGGGGGCTATCCATCAATTCAGCCTGGGACTCCTGGCAGGTCAGAGGAAAGGGCTGTCCACCATCAGCTCCCAAACCCTGTCCCTTCCAACCATTGCCCTGCCCTCACCTCCAAGAACACCCCGTCCAGTGAGCACATGACTTTGGGGATCACCGGGGGAGTCTTGTGTGGTACAGCTGCACTTCCCCCCGCTGTTCCTGCTGCTGTGGGGAGATGCGACCGCTGCCACCGTGTGATCCCCAAAAGCGCATGGTAAGGGGAATGGGCAGCCATGGGCAGGAAAGCGCTGGGCAAATGGCAGGAAGGGACGGGACTTGGAGGCCATGACTTGGAGCCCACACACATTAATAGACACACACACACCCAGCTTGCTGGGAATTCCAGGCCATATTGAGCAATTGCTCCAACTGGGACTGACCTAAGGGCCAGGAGTTTGAGGTCCCTGATGAAGTCCATCCCTGACAGGTATTCCTCTAATGAACCTGCTCTAAAAACCTCCGATGATGGAGATTCCATAGCCTCTGTGGGCACTTAATTCCAGTGCTTAACAGCCCTGACAGGACGTTTTTCCTAATGTCCAACTTAATCTATCTTATTACAGTTACTCATTATTTCTTGTCCTGTCCCTAGTGACAAGAGGACAAGAGTGTGTCTAGACTACAGAGTTTTTTTGAAAAAAGTGGCCTTTTTTTAAAAAAAAAACTTCACCTGTGTCTAGACTGCCATCGCATTCTTTCAAAATTAAATTGAAAGAACATGGCATTTTTTAAAAATCGGTAAACCTACTTTTATCAGGAAGAACGCCTTTTTTCAAAAGAACTCTTTCAAAAAAAGGCATTCTTGATCGCAAAAAGGGCTTTTTTGAAAGAGAGCGTCCAGACTGCCTTTTTTGAAAGCAGATCGCTTTTTTGAAAGTCTTGTGGCTGTCTAAACGATCTCTTTCGAAAGAGCCCTGTAGTCTAGATATACCCCAATTTATTACCTTCTTCTTTGCAACCACGTTTTACAGACTTGAACATTGTTATTCCACCCTCCATCCCTACTGCTAAGTCTTCTCTTCACCAGTGTAAACAAAGCCATTTCATTCCAAAGACTCCCAGGGATCTGGAATGGAAAGCAGCAATGCTGGATGGAGGGAGATGTGGATGAAGAGAGCATCAGGGCCAAGGGGATGTTTTGGCCAAGGACGAACTTTTTCAAGAAAAAGGCCTTGGGAACTTTAGGTCTTGTCAATGCTAGGGAAATTGCCATAAAAAATTATAAACAGTTTCAAAGCTGGTTCAGCCAAACAATTCTAAACCTGACTGGAGCCATAGGGTAGGCAAAGCTTTGGGTACTAAACCATTTTTTATGGGCACCATTACAAAACCTGGAGGTTGGTGGAATATATAACAACCACCTACCTCTCTTTTTCTTCCTTTTCTCCCTTCCCTTAGCCTTTGGCTAACCAGCTCTTCTTTTTATATTCTCTTTGGCTAGGTCTACACTGCATGGCTATTTCAGGATACCAGAGATATCCCGAAATAGCTACCACACATCTACAGAAGCCTCCTGCTATTTTGAAATATTTTTCAAAATAACGGGTGCACTATTTCGGCATGTTGGTAACCCTCATTCCATGAGGGATAAGGGATGTCTCGAAATAGCACAGCGCAAATTGCGTATCTTCTTTCGAGCTGAGGGTGTTGTGTAGATGCACCCTCTAGTTTTTCTTGTTAATTGAAAACAGCTGTTCATATTATCAGGGAAGATGGTGCACTGCAGGCCAAGTGGAGTAATACACAGGCGCTGGCTTGTTCTCTCTGGGTTCTGATGCAGATGAGAGAAAGTGAGGGTGGAAGGTGGGTACCCCAATGAAAACACTCCATTTTGGGAATGGGCTTTTCTTCAGGAGCTAAGGGTTTGCTGTGGGTTGGGAAACACTATTTCACTTAAAGGGAAAAGTTATTAACAATGTTGTGGTCCTTCTGTGCGAGGCATGGCAGGCGAGCAGCAAGCACACTGACCACTGGGCCAAACTCGAATTCCAGCCTGGATTTAAAACCATTTTGATAGCCTTTCACTCTGGTCTGTCCCTTCTAGGAGGGGAAGCTGAGTTGCAACCACAGTCTTGGGACTCCTGCATTGATCAGGTCTTCATTGTTACTGACTAGAGGAGAGCAAACAAGTCCAGAAAATAGGTACTGTTCTGAGCTTCCCTCATTCCTGGAAGTTGGCCTGAAATGAACCAGTGGAGAGTTGAATAATGTCCCTCCCACTTTACTTACTGTCCACCTCTGTAAACTTGTGCCTCTCTGGGTTCCAGCTGAGATTGCAAGCAGGAGAGCAGAAATGCTTAGGGTTGCCAAGTGTCTGGTTTTGAACCAAACAGTCCAGAATTTGAGCTTTCTGTTTGGGAAACAAATTGAGAAAATATAAATGAGAAAATATAACTGTCCGGTATTTTCTAAATAAGATGTAATGTAGACTGTAATGTAATGTCAAGTGTCTCCTGTATTTTTGTTGAAACCATCTAGCAACCCTAGAAATGCTGTTACAGAGGCTCATCTTACCAGATTTCTATTCAGAATTTGCATAAGCCAACTTCAACGGGCTTAGAAAGAAACTTTCCCTGTGGGCAAGTTATTCCAATCCTTAATTATGCACCTTCCTCAGCAGTAGCAGGTACAGGCCACTGTCTGAGAGAAGATACTGGGCTAGAGGGACTTTAGGGGCAGCAATTCCTGCACACTGAAGGCTCCAACAGTTTTGACTGGCACCCCAGGTCTGTGCTGCATCTCCAAACAGAATCAAACTCTGAACCTTTCAAGGGCCAGCTGCATCTGCTGCTGACACTAATGACATAATGTGTTTGTGTTTCCAGTGCCAGCCCACAAAATGGGCTTACTTGCCGCCTGCCTGGCAGCTCGCTGTTCTCCCCCGAGTCTTAGGACAGCCAGGAATCAAGCTGACACTTGGTTTTCGCTATTTACGCACACACGCGCGCACACACACACACACACACACACACACATCTCTATGCACATATGCCCCCTCTTTGTAAACCTATCTTTGCTGGCTGCGATTGACAGACTACTGAATTATAAAAAGGCAGAGAGCATTGGTGGATATATTTATCCTCTCACCTCATCCCACCCTCCACCCTCCACTCCTGTGTTGGAGCAGGAATGCTTTTACACAGGGAAAAAAAATCTATAGAGTCCTCGAAGGAACAATTTTTCTGCTCCTCTCAGCAGCCTGTCCTCAGCTTGGTTCCCCTTTCAATGGGTTACTGGCTCCTAGATGTCTGCTGATGGAAAGGATTAGCTAAGATCCCGAGATGGCATGAAGAAGGGGAAAGGGAGGGGTCAACATTAGAGGGGAGCAGAGTTCTCACCCCAGCAGTTTGCTTGAACACAACCTCTTTTTGCTGCAGGAAGTAATTGTGAACACTGCTTATTTCACCACTGCAGCACTGCCAGCCCAAAGTGTCCAAAAATCATGAGTCAGCCCTCTCAAAAATCATGAGATTGGCTTCAGAATCATAAGATCTTTGAAAATAATACAGTCACCATTATTTCGATTTCCAGTGTGGTTTTTCAGCCTGTTAGGATCCAAATTTTCAAACTTTTCTTCATGGCCATGAAAGCTAAAAACTCCCTTTAAAAATAAAAAATCAACACTAAGACATTTTCAAAACTAGGTGCTTAAAGTCAGGCTGCCAGCTCTGATTTTCCACATTTAAAAGCTAGCACACATTCACTGTGGTGTGCAAACTAAATATGAAACTAGCAACTTAAATTTAGACACACCGCTTTGAACATTTGAGTTGAAGCTTTCACATAAATTCACACAGTGCCAGAAGCTTGGGCTGTAGGAAAAACACACCAAATACTGCAAGGCTCACCATGCAATCACAAGAATTGGCAACACTGCTACAGTCCCTCATGCAAGATCAAACTTTCCTATGGTATCCAACCCTTCACTTTCCCATCATACCTCTATCTTTCTTCTACAAATCAGCCCTTTTATATTGTGCTTCCTTTCTAATAAAGAAGAGTTAGCTCTAAATACCCCACTAACATCCCCCATAGTAAGCAAACACAAACACACATAAACTTTTGTTTTTCACCTTCAGAAGTGCTCCCAGGCTCTTTACCTAGCAGAAAACTCTTGTGATGAAGTACACTGATTGCTAGGAATGCAATTAAGTGTATTGAAAGGAAAGCTCACAAAAGCCAGGAGTGTGACATGGTTGCCTCAACAGAGGGGAGTTAGGAAGTGTTGAACTGATTTCAAGAATATGGTGAAATACACTGACAACCCGACTGCCCTAAGGGGGGGTATGTTGCACAGGTAAAGAGACAGCACTCCTTCCCAGACTTTATGGGGTCCAATAAGTCAGAAGTAACTCCAATGAATTTTAAAAAATTATACTAATGTTAAAAATTATGTGGGAGGAGAATCAGACTCATTTCTCTTCATTTTTTGCTGCATCAAAGACTCATTTGCTGTGTTCCTTATACTTCAACCAAAGTGTTTTCTATCACACATACGCATATACAGAGAGAGAGAGAGAGAGGCAGAGAGAGAGAGAGGATGTTCAGAGACAAAGATTCCTGGATTAAATGGGGCATGAAGCCTTGGATTCTGCACTTCAGCCCAGAGAACTGACACCTGAGAGGCAGGGAATCTCAACTGGATTCTGCTGTCCACCCAGAAAAGCCCTGCAGTGCTGTCAGTAAGAGCACAAACCTTGGAAGCTCATGGAGCTAAGTCAACAGAAGCTGCCCAGCACTTCTGAAAAATCAGGCCCTAAATGACTTGTCCAAAGCCACATAATGTGTCACTGGCAGGCCAAACTGGAAAGCCACAGGTTCTGACTTCAAAGTTATGCCCTACCCGCAAAACAGTCCTTCTTTCCCAAGTTCCCTCCCTTTCTGTACTTACATGTACAAAACACACTCTGAATTATTTCACCTATTTTGGCCATACTGGCGGCCTCTTTAATGAGACCCTTCACAGAGTTTTAAAAGAGAAATCTCTACCTCCAGATGAGCATGGCACTTTGTGATGGAGGTGATATCCCTGCCAAACGTGTTCTACAATGTCAATCATTACAGGCCCATATGCAGAGGGAATGGAAACGGTGTGAAAGCACCCCTCCTCCATTGCCCCAAGTGAGCATGCTGTGGCCAGCTGGGAGAAGGCTAGGCTGATTCCCCTGCTTACTTGGGGAACCATGGGCATGCATTCACTCATATCCTTGCGGTCCACATTTACAAAAAAAGCACACACCTCCCGCAGAAATTCCTGTGTATGGGCCTGCATTCAGACCTTTATGATCCTCAGTCTGATGTATACATTACTGCCCTTTGAGCTTTGCCACCACAAGCTTCCATTCCCAATTCAGCATCTCCCCCTTCCCACCCCTCCACCCCCCACAGTAACAGGATAATCTTTGATTCAGTGCTGAGAAACAATTTAGGCTGAGTGCGATATTCGCAGATACAATAGGCAGCTAGGCACCCAACTCGTGTTGAATGGGCATAGGAGTTGGGTGTCAAATTCCGGTTTGTGCCTTTGAAATTCTCCCCCTTCATCTCAGCAGGATGCACGTCGTACACACTGTGTGCCGGTTTATATTTCTTTCCCAGCGGAGTAAAAAACCAGCTTCTCACCCATTTTAAGCACACAAATACAGCTAGGCCAAGGCCTCACTTCCTGTTTTAAGAAGTGAAAGCGCTGGGGCAGACTGCCAGAGGACTTAATATAGTCTCAGATCTAAATTTAACAACAATAACATGGCTCCAGTCTGACCCTACAAAGAAAAGTTCGAGGGAAAAATTTTTTAAAAGCAATTCTTCACAAATTAAGAAAACAATAAAGGTCCCTTTCAAGTGTCAAAGAATATTCTTAGCCAGCCTGCAACACCTAAATCAAGAGAGGGGTTGTTAAAATGGCATAATACCAGGAAACTCAACTACGTGGCCTACTTCCTCCTTGGAGACTCCAGCCTAGAGTGCAGGAGTCAGTGTGCTTGAGCGGGGGGAGGGAGGGAGTGGAGATCTGACCAAAGCAACTCTTGAAGAAAAGCCAAGGCCAGACATCAACACCAAAGCTCCTATTTCTGAGCTCATAGGATAGACCCAATCTTCCTGGCCAGGATTCCAAGTCATATCAACAGCCCCTTTAATCCTTTTCCCACCCAACACTTCCTGACACTGTCTGCAGAAGTCAACAAATTCAGACACAGCAGCACAAAAAATTAGCACTCAGACAACAAACCAGCCAAGTGCTAATGTGACTATATTTATAGTACAGAGAGCCAGCACCCTCAGAGGAGTTATTAAGGATCCTGGTCGGAAGAAAACAGAACGTGAAGAAGGGCTATTCAAGCAAGTTAAAGATACACCTGAACCCTCCCTTCCTCTTCCCACCCCTTTCTGAGGTCATAACATCATAATATAGTCTGTCCCTCCCAGCACACTCTGATAGGGAAAGTGTGAACAACAAAAGCCCATTGTTAACAGGGGAGCATTGGTGCCACTTAGACCCTTGTTAAGTTCCCCAAGGGATGCGGCTTGCGTTATGCAGGATTAAAAATAAAAGGCATTAGGACAAGGGAGAAACAAAGAAACAAATAATGAAGTCATTTCCATGTACCTAAACTAGAAAGTGGGTTGCCAAGTAGGGGAACTGGTTATGGTTGGGTGTTAGCAGCATCCTGATCGCCCTCCACCTTGTTCACTCCCAACATTTCCCATCAAATTGTCACATTAACTTTATCGTACTGCCCTCCAGTTTAACTCTGATCCAAAAGTAGATTTTGCATAGGTTCCTTGCAGTGATATCATTCCACCAAAAGAATTTTATTCCCTTTGCTGTTACCACAGTATTTATATCTTGGGCCCTTTCCTGTCTATCCCTACAACTACTCCAATACACAGCCTTGGGGCCTTACAATTCCTTTTGTCTCTGCAGAAAGGGAATGTGCTTTTTAAAGGGAGCACAGAGAGCTCGGTGGAATGCCTTCTCCAGGACCTGGGAGACATTTTAGGGTATGTTTTCATAGCAGAGTTCACTGGAGCTATTTACTCTCAAGCTAGCCTGGCTATCATGACAACAGCCATGCTGAGCTATAAGACCCGAGTTGCTGCATACATGTGAGCATTCATGTGCAGTATGAAGTAGGGATATTCATGTGCTCCCCTACCTCCCTTTGCACAGTGCTTCTGATAGAGAGGCAGCAGTGTGGAGGATGAGTGGGGCAGGTGGGAACCAATACATACAGGAAGCTGGCTTTCAGACCAATTCCCCACTCATATCCCCTCATGTGGAGCTCCCCCCCCTCCCCCACATACACACACTGCTGCCTCTCTATCAGAGGCACCAGTGCAGGGGGTGGGGGAGCAGGCAAGCCAACTCTCTGCACATGCCTGCTCCGCAGAACCGCCTGCCCCTCATACTACCTCTCACAGAGGCAGCGGGCAGGGGGGCGGGGGAGTCTGCCACAGAGCAGCCTCTGTCCATGGCTGGCCCAGACTCACCATGGACAGAGGCTGCTCCATGATGCCAGCACAGCCTCTGTCTGTGGGGAATTCAGTCCCCCCACAGATAAGGGTTGCTGCCGCCCCGCACTGCTATCTCTGTATCAGAGGCAGCACGGGGCTCCCCAGGAGTGGGACCAGGAGCACACTGGCTGCCAGCTGCGCCCCGGGGACTATTGAATAGTCGGGTAACTGCTAAAATTAGTGTGGTTACACAACTTTTCAATTACATGATATCTAACATACCTAGTATCAAGACTTCTGGGCCACATCCTATGGTTCTTTGCATAGCAGTAA
The DNA here is from genome assembly GCA_032595735.1 of Pelochelys cantorii. NCBI lineage: Eukaryota > Metazoa > Chordata > Testudines > Trionychidae > Pelochelys > Pelochelys cantorii. Next base: position 9,589,397 of record CM064342.1, on the reverse strand, counting down.
AGCTCAGCTGAGCTCTCCAGGAATTCTTTCCCTAATTAATTGTTGGAGAATGACTTTTGTCTTTTCTGGGCATGCCAGAGGAATGGTGGGAAGACAGTGGAGGACTAGAGGGACACAAGAGGTGTCCATACCTCAGAGTGGTTGTGTCACCAGCTGATGAGTCATGTTCATTTGAACTTTATTCTGGCTCCCCAAAAGGAATCAGCCAACTCCAAAGCCCCACACTCAGGTTCAGGGTTTTTGTGTGTGGACACGACTCATTTTAGAGGCCACACTCAAGTTATAACTCAAATTAACTTCGCAATGAAACAAGCCATAAGGCTAAAAAAAAGATCCTAATAACGAAACCCCAAGATGCCACTCTTATGCCAAAGGCCTGATTAATTGGAATCAAGCAAAACAAACCTTTCACCATGTGCAGATAAGTGTTTTTAGGCCTGCTGCTGCTCCTATTGAAGAATCCTATTGATTGCAGCAGTGTCAGGTGATTGAAGATTAACGCCAGCTGTGCAAACTGCAACCTTCCCAGTGTCCCTCTGAATATTTAACTCATAATGTCCACAAAAATCAAGACTCCAAGCTTGAAGCCCTTTCCTAGTGCCATGTTCACTGCAGCCACAGGACATGATTGCTAGGGATGTCAATGTGTATACAATGACAAGTTTAAAACAGTGCAACCTTACATGCATTTCCCCCCAACGTGCTGACTCTGAATCAGAGGCAGCAAGGGTGTCAGGAACACGAGCTGGTGTCCAGGAGGAGCTAGTTTAAAAGCACTGGCTCCACCTATCCCTGCCCCATCCCCATGCTGCTGCTGCTTCTGATAGAGAAGGTAAGGGGGATAGGCTGGAGCCAATAAGTGTGGGGAGCTGGCTTTCAAGCCAGCTCCTTGCGCATAGAGGATATGTCTACACTGGCTGGTTCTTGCGCAAGAACCCGCAGAGCATCCACAGTGCTCGCCTGCTCTTGTGCAAGAAAATTTATGGTACAGCATCAGAAGATAGGACCTCTTGCACAAGAGCTACGCTCTTCTCTAACAAGTGTAAGCCTTCTTGCACAAGTGCTCTTGTGCAAGAGGGCAGTGTGGACGCGCAGCAGGGGTTTCTTGTGCAAGAGAGCCCTATGGCTAAAATGGCCATCAGAGCTTTCTTGTGCAAGAGAGCATCCACACTGCCATGGATGCTCTTGCACAAAAGCATATGGCCGCGCGGACGTGTTCTTGCTCAAGAACCCACCAGTGTAGACATAGCCAGAGGCTCCCACAGACCTGCCTTCCCCCACTTGCTGCCTCCTACAGGGTGGGGGGGAGGCAGGAGCTGGTGCTGAGGGGAGCCATCTTATAAGACAATTCCCGCCAGCACTGGCTTAGCCGTGTTGCCTGCCCCTCTATTAGAGGCAGCAGTGAGGGTGAGCTAGGGGGGAAGGGGGAGGGAGGAAGAGGAGGCTGCCACAAAGCATCCTCTGTCCGTGGGGGGGTCCAAGCTCCCTTGTGAACAGAGGCTGGTTTGCACCCTGAGCTCCCTGTCAACAGAGGCTGCTCCACATCCCACAGAATGGCTTCCCTGCCCCCCCCCCATGCTGCTGCCTCTGTCCATGGGGAGCTAGGATCTCCAATGGACAGGGGTTGCTGCTCCCCCCCCCACACACATACACACTCTGCTGCCTCTGATACAGAGGGCAGCAGGCAGTCAGTCTGCACAGGGAGTTGGTTTTTAAACTGGCTCACGGACCAGCTCCTGCCCAGTACCCCACACTGCTACCTCTGATGTAGGGGGAGAGGTGGCAAGGAGCTCCCCTGGAGTGGGGTGGGAGCACAGTGGCTGCTGGCCCCACTCCAGGGATGATCAAATAGTTGTGTAACTGCAAAAATTGCGTGCAGTTACATGATGATTAAATTACACAATAACTAATATCACTAATGTGGACACACCTATGCTAGTGTCAGTCTAGCTAGCTTAGGTACTGGAGTGGCCCAAGAAATTACTTAGGGTTCCAGATGGGCTTGTATAGACAATACAGAAGTCTATGCAGCTGCCATGTCACAGCTCCAGAACTTGAGTTAGATAGATTAATGCTAGATCAATTTGATTTATGCAAGATGCAGTCATAACCACTGACTGCAATGTAGAAATATCTATTGTGTTGCTAGCTTTGGTGATTTTATTATCAATGTCTTTTTCCTTAAAGCCTCAGCTCCTGGAGTCAAGTGATTATGCAGGAATTTCAATTTTCAGAAAATAAGAAGTTTCTAAGCCCTCCTGTTTTCAGAGGAAAGCTTGAAAACATTGCCCTTAAGGGCCCAGAAATCAGAAAATGAAAAGAACCCAATATGTGCGGGTTTTTTGTTTAAATCTCATCATTTTTAAGCCTTGTGGTTGTGGAGGACTGGGGGGCTGACTCCTGGTTTTTGCATGTTTGGCGTTACCAGTACTTGAGATGCCAAGCTGGCCTACTGACTGCATGCAGGTCTGTGTTAGCTGCATGCTGGAACTGGAGCTGGAGCTGGAAACTCTTTGCATGCATGCAATACCAATAATGGACACACAAGATTATTGCTGATGCTTCATGCACAGGCTGGAAGTGGTTGATCTGGACTGCGGTAGGCGTGCCGAACATTCACCACGACAGGCACTGGCTTTGGGTTTTACCAGTGGGTGTTTTCATTGTGTGCCACGTACGGGCTTCTGCTACCTATTGGTGACTTGTTGGTGCTGAGCACCCCTATTTTTTGTTGGCAGGTACCTGAGCCCTAGAACATCCATGGAGTTGGTCTCTACGTTCACTGCAATGGAGCACTTGTGAAGTGTTTAATATTTGATTCCAATCCAACCAGAAGCCACACACAAACCCCACATGCCATTCCTATTTCCATTCAACTCATGGCTAGAAATAGCTACATATTAAAATATGCAACCATCATTGACTATCAGTAACCCTAAAGGCTGCCATCCTGTAACCCTAAAATAAATATCCCCAAGTATGGGTTCTGCTTTGACCTGCTCCTCATTTGCCCAGGTTTGTGGACTTTTTGTATGCTTCGCTATGATAATAACCCGGTGGGGGGAATGCAGCAAGGTCTGGACTCTGGGAAGTCCTGAATAGTGACCTCAGCTCTGTCAAATATGACACATTGTGTGATCCTGGGGAATGTGCCTCAGTTTCTCTGTCTATTAAAAAGGGATGGAGTTAAGAGATCAATATATGTGCTCCTGTGTTTATTAGTGTTATTATATTTATTACTACAGAGGCACCAACAGCTGCCTCATAGGTGAATTTACACAGATATGCACTTATAGCAGGGAATACATCTCTTCATAATGTAAGAAAGCCATGGTGTATCATCACCACATTTACATAACTTGCTATTACAGTACAGACTTGAAGCCTTGATTTTGATATACACAAAGGCCTCTTACAGCCCTTTGGCAATAAATTACACAGTCGTTGTGTACAGTGTTATTGTAGCCACGTTGTTCCCAGAATATAAAATAGATAATGCAGGTGAGATAATATCTTCTATTGGACCAAAATTGTTGGCGATCAATTGTAAAGTTGTTTTGCACACCCTGTAAAGCGGCCTTATCATGAATGAGAATCTGTCCCTGAATCAGAATCTCAGACTTAAGCTCCTTTTATAATGAAATGATAACAGCCAAGTTAAGTTATTCATCATAACTTTTTCTATCTATGCCAAGGGATGCAGACAGAGGACCAGCCTGTTTCTCAGGTAAGCAGCTACAAAAATGGAGTTTTAAGAATCCAGAATAATCTTCCAAAAATCTAGATGGAATTTTGAATACTGAGCACTTACAACTTTGGTCCTGATCTCTCCTGAGCCCTATTTAACAGGACAGGACTTCACAGACCACCATCACCGGCTCAGCAGACCACATTGTGAGAGCCCCTGTATATATCTTCTATCTGGACTAGCCAGTCAGCCAAGTTAATAGCTGTGCAGAGATCGTAGATACATGGCTTCAAAGAAGATGCCTTTATTTGAATCTCATTCTTTTCCCCCACTTCTGCTAGGAAAAATCATCTTGATTTTCAGGTGCTTTTCCAAAGCAAAGCAAATCTCTCCAGTGGGACCGCCCTAAAAACACTCTTGGAGGGTTCAGGATTCACATGCAGTTCCGGATAGGAGGATCAAATGGGCCACACAATGAAATAAGTTTGCTAAGGAAATTGGCATAGCTAGAAAAGAATCACTCTGAGGAGAGCCAAGTAACTTCTAAGGCTCCTTAACCCAATTAGCTAAACATACTGTGCTGCTGAAAAAACACCATTTGGAATTAGGATGAGTGAGTTTGGAGATGGGGAGTGTGTTGATAACCTCAAGGTTTCCTGCATGCCAGAGCTATCAGCCAAGAGCCCTGTAGAGTCTAGACAAAAGTTTGATTTTTAATTGAAAGGGGAACAATTTGCAAAGGGTAAAGCAATTTAGGTTTTGAAAAACAACTCTGAATTTTTAACTATTAACTCAAAAGAGAGACAGAGGGACTCTGCCAGCCACATAAAACTTGTTATGTTACCCACTGACATGGAAGGCCAAGAGATTGGACTACTTTTAAGATCAGAGAGCACCATTAAGCCAAAATCCTGGATGTGCCCCAGGGCTGGAAGCAAGGGACAAGATTGCCAGAGCTGAAGAAGAGGAGGGTCTGATTTGTACTCAGATAATATGCTGGAATCATCAGTTCTGCTCTACTGCACAGCAGCAAGCGGTGGGTAATGAAGTCATGAATAGAAAAATGTGGTGATAAACACTCAAGGCCAGAGAGTGCCTGACCAATGCATAAGCGCACAGAAGAAGAAAGGAGCAATAAGTCTGCTCTCCCAGCTTTGAACTTTTCAAGGTTTGTCTATGTCTACACAACAACTGGGAGTGGGATGAGTAATTCCCAGCTCACATACAGGCAGTAGCTCTGCCCAAGCTAGTGTTTAAAGACAGAAGTGTGGTCATGGCTGGGCTAATGGGGGAATGGGCTAACTCCCCAATACCATACCATCCAAGATCTTACATACTTATTCAGGCAGAAGGCCAAGGCAGTGTCCATGCCTCCATGGCTCCCATTTTTAGGATGTTAACTCACGCAAGGCTAGTGTGGGTACACCTACCTGGCCTGGAAATTACATCATAGGGCAACGCAGATATGCCCTTAGTAAAGGCTATGTACAAACATAATCTCAGTGTAGAGATGTCTTCTTCCTAGCCTCCTGGGAGGTGGGCTGCAAAGAAGAAGCAGAGCCATGACAATGCCTGCCTCCTCCCTGGGCAGCAGATCTGGCTGGGCACGGAGGGTGGAATACATTGCGTCACCCTAAGTAAGGGGGCATCATCTTTTACTCAAACACCAACAAGGTCAAGGAGGAATTGTGACTCTTTCTAAGTCCCAATCTCTCCTGGAGTTCAGCCCTGGGCTGGGGCACTGCTTCCCTACCCTTTGCAGCGGGCTAGGTACAACCTACCCTCCATCTAGCACAAAATTAACAATAGGCAGTTACTGGTCACAGGAACAGATTGCTCCCCTCCCTCAAAGTCAATACAATGGTGGAAAGCATCAAGTCACTACTAGATCTTCAACCACCAAATAAGAGCCCTACTGGAGTGCTATTATTTGTGTTACAGTAGCACTTACAGAAGCTTCAGGGGGTAGCCGAGTTAGTCTGTACAGGACAAACTTAAAAAACAACAAAAGGCCTGGTAGCACTTTATAGACTAACAAAACATGCAGATGGTATCATGAGCTTTCGTGGGCACAGCCCACTTCTTCAGATGACCGGAGTTATGAGTTTAGGATGTGCAGACCCTTCTCCCCTATTTATTTTGGTTCTGCACATCCTAAACTCAAAACTCCAGTCATCTGAAGAAGTGGGCTGTGCCCACAAAAGCTCATGATACCATCTACATGTTTTGTTAGTCTATAAAGTGCTACCAGACCATTTGCTGTTTTTTAAGTATTACTTACAGCTGAGAACTGGGCCCCACTGAATCAGGAGCTTCACATGAAACTAGTATGAGACAGTCCCTGCCCTGAAGGGCTTACAAGCTAAATAAACTAAACAGACAAAGGATGGGAAAAGGGAAAAACTATTCTCCCCATTATATAGTTGGGGAAACTGAGGAACAGAGTGATTGAATGACTTCAGAATCACACAGGCTCTGAGTCCCATCCCAGTGCAATACCATAACCAAAAGATCATCACTCCTCTCCTAATCAGATCAATGTTATCTTGTACCCCAGGATTAAAGTAAGAGGGAGTAGGTAGGAGAAGGAAAAGACTACTCCCCTTCCTCTAGTAAAGCAGCTGGGAGTTCCCCACATCTCCATGGGTTGGATTAGCAATGTCCCTCCACACCTCATACTCCTGATATAGGGAGGAGACCTTTCCTATTTCTATCAGCTGTAACCACTGCTTGTACCTTTCTATAGCAGGCTCTTTGATTTATCCCCACACTTGAGAGTAATCAATTATTTCAGTTTCCATCTCTCTCCCAGGCATGCCTGTTCTTAAACAAAAGCCTTAGGCCTGCTGCAGGAGAAATAGTCACCAACTGGGGAAAGCAGCTCATAAATTGGTAACAAAGGGCCACCATTCTGATTTTTCTGAGCTCCCATTCGCCTAGGAAACTGGTTTTGTCATAGGGTTGCCAGATACTTTCACAAAAAATCCCAAACATGGCGGGGGAGACCAAACTTGTTGAGCCAAAAAAGAAAAGTCACTGCACCTTTAAATCCACGTGCACTCCGCTCTCTTCACCCCCGCCAGACACGGCAGGGAAAGAATGTCCCTGCCAACCTTCTGTCTGAGAAAAACAGAAAATACCGGACATTTTATATGTCCGATATTTTCTAATTTTTTTAATCGTACGGGGAACACAAACACCGGACTGTTCGGGTAAAAACCGGACACCTGGCAACTCTGGTTTTATGTCGGAGGAAGCTGAATGGAAGAGGCCTCCATGCTGATTTCACTCAAAAAAAAAAAAAAAGCAATTTTAGAGACACACTGCTTGGCAAATTGCAAACTGCCCTTTAAAATATGTTCAGTTTTCCAAGTACTGTGGCTATCTGCAGGCTTGACAGTGGAGGGGCAAAGAGGGAAGTTCCCCTGGGGTCTGGCAATTCAAAAGGATGTGGGGCTCCTGTCCACCACTGCTGCTACTGTGCCTGGATCTCCAGGCCCTTTAAATTGTTGCTGAGGCCCTGTGCAGCACACTCCAGGCAGCTCTAAGGGCTTCAGTGGCCGGAGTGGTGTGCAATGGGAGATGTTGAGGGCTGTCTGCCCACCCTGCCCCTCATAGGAGTGAGTAGCTCCCGACAGACACACCTTCCCCAGCAGCCCGGCCTGGCTGTCTGCTCCCCATGTAATATGTTACAGCGTGCTGAAGAGGGGAATAGAACCAGTGGACACAAAGAGAGGTGGCTCAAAAGAAGCTTAAGATTCTTGGCCTACTGACTGTCTATGGCTTGCCTTGTCTTATTCAGAGAAGAGAATCACCTGGTTTGAAGTTAGATCTGTAACTTGGGATTAATGCTTGATAGACTCCAGGTGCCACTGACTAACAATACCAAGTTCTTATATAGCACTTTCACCACTAGATCTCAAAAGGAGGCCAGTGTCAACCTGTGGAACACATAGTCAACCTGTGGAACTCCTTGCCAGAGGATGCGGTGAAGATTATAATGTTAACAGGGTTCAGAAAAGAGCTAGATAGATTCATGGAGGTTAGATCCATCAATGACTATTAGCCAGGATGGGTAGGGATGGTGTCCCTAGCCTCTGTTTCTCTGGAAGTGGGAGACAAGGGAGGGATTATGTGGGGACTACCTGTTGTGATCCCTCCCTCTGGGGCATCTAGCATTGGCCACCATTGGAAGACAGGATACTGGACTAGATGGACCTTTGGTCTGACCCAATATGGACATTCTTATGTTCTTACTAGCCAATTAGCCTGTCATAAGATGGGATTTTCAGGTCTCTCCTCCACGTCGGTCTTCTCTCCTGAGCCTCCGGTCTCTCGCTCCGGCTCCGGCTCCGGCTCCGGCTCTCTTTCTCTCTCTCTCCTCCTCCTACTGCCTCCCCCTCTCTCTCTCAGCTCTCCTCCGCCTCCTGCCTCTCTCTCTGTCTCTCTCTTTCTCTTCTCCTCCCCCTCCTGCCTCTCACTTGGGGGACCACGGAGCCCAAACGGCCGTCTGGGCTCCGTACTCTCCGTGCTGCATGAGGAGCGTGGAGCCCAAACAGTCGCTTGTGCCACTTGCTCCCCCGTAGCAGCCCGGCTGAGTGGCGCAAAAGTCAGCCAAGTGCCATGGCGGGAGGCAAAGGGGGGCAAGGCAGTGACATTCACAGCCAGGGGGCGGGGCCTGGAGCCACTGTCATGCCACATGTCATCCCCCCCCTCCCCCTTCGCCTCCCGCCATGGCACTCGGCTTACTTCTGCACCACTCAGCCAGGCCGCTGCGGGGGAGCAAGCGGCCATTTGGGCTCCCCCACGGCAGCCCGGCTGAGCGGCACAGAAATCAGCCAAGCACCATGGCGGGAGGCGAAGGGGGGCGGGGCGGTGACGTACACAGCCAGGCCCCGCCCCCTGGCCATGTACGTCACTGCCCCGTCCCCCCTTCCCCTCCCGCCGTGGCGCTTGGCTGACTTCTGCACCACTCAGCCAGGCCGCCGCAGGGGAGCAAGAGGCGCAAGTGGCCGTTTGGGCCCTGCATGCCCCATGCAGCACGGGCTGCCCAGAGGAAACAGCCAGCATTTCAGCAACAGCACCGCCCAGAGGGAACAGCCAGCATTTCAGCGTTATAGACTCAGACATTGGGCTACTATATATATACATGAAGTCATTAACCCCATTTTACAGATTGGGTGATTGAGGCCCAAGAAGGGGAAATGACTTCCTCACAAAAATCCAGCAGGCTACTAACAGAGCAGGGGCTAGTACTGAGGTCACATAAATCCTAGTCCACTACACTATCGACTGGATCACATGGCTTTCTACTGAATGAATAACATGTTACACAGGAAAGCCTGGGGAAGAGGCATGAAAACCTCAAGAAATCAAAAGATACAAAGGTGAATAATTTGCTATCGGCCTGTATGTTCACTGCAGGTGTCTGGAAATTGTATTTATACCTCTTGAGTCACCTACACTAATCACCAGCACTGTCCCTAGGGAGTGTGGGGCCTGGGACAACTCTCCCCCCTTCCCCCTTTGGCCCCAGAAACAGCCCCTCTTCTGCCCTCTCCCTCACTCAAACCACCTCCCTCTGTCCCACCCCACCTGTCCCAGCTCTGCATCCTCCCTTTCCCCATTGCACCCCTTCCTCCAAGCACCCTACCCCAAGCAACGCCACCCCGTGGATTACCACGGATCCCGGTGCTGGCAGCAGAGATCAGACCTCTCCCTGCAGCCACAGCAGTGCCAGGAATTGGAGAGATCTTACCCTGGATCACTGCTTCCCATGGCTTTCACTGCTGCTAGGGAGTGCGGGGTAGGTCCAACCCACCCCCTGCGGGTACCTCTAGGCAGTAGTCCTCTAGGCTGAGCCAGTTCCCATAGGACCCCCTCCCCCTCCAACATGCCAGACCCAAGATGGCTGCCCTTGGGATGGCTCTGCTAATCACAGACAGGTAAGGGCCGGATTTTGTCACATAACATGCAGCTGCCCCGCAGTGAGGTGCCCTGGAGATCATGCCTCAAAAGGCTCTGAACTCGGTGGCCAACCTCCGATGAAGTCTGAGAGCACTCTGAAGGGCTCAGCAGAACAATCAGACAACTGAACTGTGCAGAAAGTTTGAGGTATGCAGTATCGTGTTCTCCTGAGAATAACTGTGATGACGCAGACAAGAGCGGGAAATGGCCCCGCATAAATCCATCCTTGCAGCAATGTTAGTAATGAAGATTGTAAATGGCACAGACGTGTTGTGGACAAATTGAAGATTGTAATCTGGTTTACTATTCAAAGGGCCTGACCAGACACCATTCCAAGGGGATTCTTTTTGTGTCACCTCTGGCCCACACAGCACATATGTTCTGCAGGAGGACAATGTAGGCAAGGACCATCCTGAACCATAAAACCTTGAAAGTTTTCTCCGAATGGGAAATTGCATCATGTCCTGTGCCTCCCCTCCCCACGATTCTTTGTAGCACTGCATCATGCAGCCCAACAATAAGCTATTTCCTCAGCTACTGTAAACTGACGCAGCTCCATTGAAGTCCATCAAGCATCTGTGAACCGTTTGCAGTGCACTGACTGAGAAGTTGTCCACAAACAATGCAAATGGTCCAGAAAAGGGAAACAAGACCAGCAACAGCTTTGTGAATGGTAACTCCTGATGCCTAAACCAGTGAAGAGAAGGAACACAGTTAATCGAGGATTGAAGGGTTTCCCTTATTGAAATGTCCTCTCTGATCCCACCCTTTGCTGGGAGGTCACCAGAGCAGCATTACAGCAGTGCAAAGTGGGTGTTAAATGCTACCACTTTAATGCTGAATGAGGATATCCAAACAGGGGTTTAATGCAGTTTAATTAATTCACTTCAAATTTGTACCATTAGTGAACTCACATTCATTTTCCTGGAAGTCCCAGTGTAGACAAGCCCTACAATTGTTACATGGACATGAAAACTGTGGGAGTGTCTACATAGCAGGGCTTACCTCGAAATAAGCTGCGCAATTTGAACTACGTCAATGGCGTAGCTTATTTCAAAATAGCTTATTTCAAAACTGAGAGCATCTACACAGCACTTATTTCAAAATAGAGCCCTCTTCCTCTGACTTCACTTACTCTTTGTACAATGAGGGTTATAAGAGTCGGAGTAAGAAGTCCTCCAGCTTTACAGTATTTTGACATTATTTTGAAATAACTGCCTGCTGTGTAGACGTGGACTAAGTTATTTCAAAATAATGTTGCTGTGTAGTTCAACATTATTTGTCCTGTGTGTAGTTCAATAGCATATGCATGATCACATTCCAAAACATTTCCCCCCAAATCAGTCATTCTCTCCTTAGCTATGTGGTTGAGTCTGAGGGTCTGTCTACACTGCAAGCACTACAACTGTAGCACAGCAGCTATGTTGCTGCAACGTAGACACTACATCAAGGCAAGGATTTCTGCTGTCACTGTAGAAACAATGAGTTGTCCTGTGGCACCTGCTGGGCTGCAGACCTCAAGCTGCTGGGCCACAGCAACTCTGGGGGCCAGGGCTGGGATATACCGCCCAGCACTTCCCCTCCCATCTGCAGCGGCTGTTGGGAAAGGTGTGTCCTACCTCTCAGCCAACCAGAGCTGGGCAGGGGCAGGGTCTCTTCCTGGACGTGGAAGAGCGCTTTGCTGTGCAGTGGGAGGACTGTGAGGAGCCCAGCACAGCAGTCTTAGAGTAGCTGCAACCCGGGCAGCAGTGCTCAGCTGGTGGCTGGGACGCAGCTTAGGACTAGATGATGCAGGCACTGGGGGCTGCAGGGGAGGGCTAGTGTTGGGGGAACCTGGGGATGGGGAGCTCTAAGAGGTGGGGGACTGACATTAGATGGGTACTGGGGGGTCTGTGGTGGGGAGCTGGCCCCTGAGGGGTTCTGGGGTTGGGGCTACTAGTGGGGCCTATAGGGCACGGCTAGCACTGGGGGGGACTCTGAGAATGGGGCTAATATTGGGGACTGTGGGCTGGCACAGGGGGCTCTGGTAGTGGGGAGATTTAAGAGGCAGGGGGCTGGCATTGAGGCATTTGGGATGGGGGACTGGCACTGGGGGGGCTCTGAGTGCGGGAGGCTGGCAGTGGGGGGAGTTGGGTGCAGGGGACTCTGGGGTCAGTGGCTGGTACTCAGGGGTAGTGGAGAGGTGGGGGCTTTAGGGGTTAGGGTTGGCACTGAGATGCTCTGTGGGGTCAGGGGTTTTGCCAGACTAATAACATTGTATTTGCATATTTGCATATTCACTATGCAAATATTGTATATACAAATATGTGAATAAAATGTTACTGGTCCACCAAACATTTGTGAATGGGTTTGCTGGTCCGCAGTATAAAAAAGGTCGGGAAGCACTGCCTTAGAGACTAACAAATATATTAGATCATGAGCTTTCCTGGATAAATCTTGAAGTGGGTTTTGCCCATGAAAACTCATGATACTACCCCTCTGAGACTTTCTTTCACCCCTAAGAGATGGTAGGCAGATTGCTGTGTCTACAGTGGGAATTAAGTCAACCTAACTACATCACACAGGACATGAAATTTTACACAGCCCAAGAGATGTGGCTAGCTTAGCCCAAGTTTTAGGTGTAAGCTGTAGACCAGGCCAGAAATTCAGGATTCCCTTTCCCTAACTCCTAATTCCTCAGGCTTTATATTGTGAGTTTGTGTTGTCACCTCTTGCTCCTTAGCTGTGTCCATTGTGATAGAGAAGAGGTGCTAATCCTCTAGTAATTAGCACCTCATTGGGAGGTCAAGATGAGGTCAAGACAGAGGATTTATTTATTTTTCAGAAGAATTCTGGGGAATTCCTTGTTTTCATTAAGGCTGTGAGGTCCTGAACAGCTCCAGGCTCAGTGCCTGCTTATGGGCTACAACAGCCTTTGTTGGCCTTTGCACTATTTTATCTGATAGAGCAGCAAGTCTCTGGGATATAGTGGAACTAAGCAATTATCTTGGGTGTTGACACCTCTACCCCTCATTCTGGATTCTCTTTTCTTTGTCTGCCAGGCTACTCTTGCTATTCTATTAATTGCTGTTTCCATGCACTTAGCATCCTCATTTTCATGACTTAATACCTAGGAATCTACTTAGTATTTGGTCAACAGTATGCCTCGGGCTCTCGTCACCATAACACCTGAACTCTCCAATTTACTCTTGATCATTGTAAAAAAAAAATACCACGAATTATCCATGCCACATAAAAACACCGCCAAAAAACTCAGCATGTGGTGACAACTTAATTTTAGAGCAGTTGGCAAACCATTCTTTTCCCGACCTCACAGAGAACAGCACAAGTGTATTTTGTTCTTACACTCTCTTTTCTGTAATGCCTACAGACAACTTGACAACGGTGAGGCAGCGAGAGCCTCATTGTATCTTTGTGCCCCCCATCTTTCTTTCTATGCCCATCAGTTCTCTCTTGTCTTAGAGCTTGTAAGTTTCAATGCTATTAGCCAAGATAGTCAGGGATGCAACCCCATGCCCAGGGCAATCACAAACCTTTGAATGCCCGAATATAGGAGTGAAACATAGGGATGGATCACTCCAAAATTGCCCTGTTCTGAATATTGTCCATGGTGTAGCTTCTGTACACTCCCTCGTCATAGGATACTGTACTGGACAGACCATTGGTCTGATCCAGTACATTTGTTCTTTCTCCTGGTCCCAAGGAGAACATGCCTTTTTGCTGTGTTCGCACAGTGCCTTGCACAACAGGGTCTTGGACCAAAAGTATAGGCATGACTGCCATACTTTATCATCATCTCTGCCATTTATTTATTGTGAACACCACATCCTTGCAGTGTAGCATCAACTCTGTTGTAATCCACTGGATAAGGAGAGCTTTTTATTAGGGGAGGCAAATGGATACAGGATCAATATTTTCCTGGATAAAAATAAAGAATTCTCCATCTTAAGGAGGGATAGTGCAGCACATGCAGCGACTATGTCTTCATGTGTTTGTACAGCACCTAGCATGATGAGGTTCCAATACTGATTAAGGCTTCTAGGTGCCGCATTAGATGTTCTTTCTTGAATATATCTCAGGGTTTACAGTGGTGGGCTTATTTCTGCTAAAGGAACATGAGGTCCTGACATACGGATAAATAACAAAGTGGAAAGGTGCAATATGTGCACATTAGTGTGTTAAAAGCATGTCAAACTATTTCCATTAAGAGGGTGCACTCACCAGAGGGACAGGACAGCAAAACCATTGAGGAAGATTTTGAGAACAGCCTTCAACTATCAACTAGAGTTGGTCCTGTTTAGGGCAGGGGGTTGGACTCGATGACCTCCTGAAGTCACTTAGAATCATAGAATCATAGCTCAGGAAGAGACCTCAGAAGGTCATCAAGTCCAGCCCCCTGCCCAAGGCAGGACCAATCCCAACTAAATCAACCCAGCCGGGGCTTTGTCAAGCAGAGACTTAAAAACCTCTAGGGATGGAGATTCCACCACCTCCCTAGGTAACCCATTCCAGTGCTTCACCACCCTCCTAGTGAAATAGTTTTACCTAATATCCAACCTAGTCTTCCGCCACTGCAACTTGAGACCATTGTTCCTTGTTCTGCCGTCCGTCACTACTGAGAACAGCCTCTCTCCATCCTCTTTGGAACCTCCCTTCAGGAAGTTGAAGGCTACGATCAAATCCCCCCTCACTCTTCTCTTCTGCACACTAAACGAGCCCAAATCCCTCAGTCTCCCCTCATAGGTCATGTGCTCCAGCCCCCTAATTATTTTGGTTGCCCTCCACTGGATCCTCACCAATGTATCCACATCCTGTCTATATGGGAGGGGGAGAGGGGCAGAACTGGACACAATACTCCAGATGTGGCCTCACCAGAACCGAATAAAGGGGAATAATCCCTTCTCTAGATCTGCTGGCAATGCTCCTCCTAATGCACCCTAATATGCCATTAGCCTTCCTGGCTACAAGGTCACACTCTTGACTCATATCCAGCTTCTCATCCACTGTAATCCCCAGGTCCTTTTCTGCAGAACTGCTACTTAGCCAGTCAATCTCCAGCCTATAACAATGCTTGGGATTCGACCATCCCAAGTGCAGGACTCTTTTGGCCCAATCCTCCAATCTGTCTAAGTCACTCTGGACTCTATCCCTGCCCTCCAGTGTATCTACCTCAGCCCTTCCCTTAGTGTCATCTGTGAACTTGCTGAGGGTGTAATCCATCCCCTCATCCAGTTCATTAATAAAGATGCTGAACAAAGTCAGCCCCAGAACCGATCCTCGGGGCACTCCATTTGATACTGACCACCAACCAGACATGGAGCCATTGATCACTACCCATATAGCCCAACAATCTAGCCAGCTTTCTATCCACCATCAGTCCATTTATCCAATCCATACTTCCTTAACTTCTTTAACTTACTGGCAAGAATACTGTGGGAGACCGTACCAAAAGTTTTGCTGTGCATCTGCTACTCCACACCTGGTACCATGTGGTGTTCAGTAATCACTCAGAGACAAGATACAGTCTTCTACCCTGCCAGCATATAAAGATGGAATAATAACGTCTGGAGCTCCTGTACACACAGTCAGGAGTTTGTCCATTTACTAATCCAATGCCTGATATAAGCCCAAGGAGGTTCCTATGTTTCTGACAATCAAAGCAACCATAACAAGGACAATTGCTAGCTTCTGTATAATGCCAGCTTGGTAAGCAATAGTCTCTACTCGCAACTATCATAAAAAACTTAGGGAGGATACAAAGCATTAAAGACAGTGAACTGAATAAATAAAACCAACATTCCTGGTTGCATTGTGCCTTGCAGCTGTGGTCTAATCACAGATCACCCTGTCAGGGCGTATGTCATATTGCAAAAGGCCACTTCCCAGAGGGCCTATAGCATCCAGCCTTATCCTCTTGATACTTCATAGTGCCAGCAGGAACTAACTGTGAATGAGGATTGTAGCTTGTGTGCCACTGTGTAAGACAAAGTTCTTTTCATGGGGGGGGGGGGGAGGGTGTCTCAAGTCCCCTCTCTGAAATCCTTTGCTTGGAGGCTCAGAATGTCTCTCTAAAAATCCCAGCCCATGCAATCATTCCCTCCTCCCCAGGAGAGCAGGAGTCATTGTCTCTGATGGTGCTATGGGCTCAAGCCCCACCAAATGAGGTGCAGAGGAAGAGAGACCATAGTTTAATCACCAGAAGTGAGCTTTGGGACTCATTATTATATCCCAGTAATACCTAGAGGCCCCTTATTGAGCTCAAGGATACCTTGTGTTAAGCACAAGACACACAACCCCACTTTATTACCTGCACAACGCCTATAATAATCTAGTACAAGTACACTCTCATTCTTGGTACCTTCAGGAAAAATAATATATGGTAATGATTATTTCCCGCAGCTTTGTTCTATATTTTTAAAAATCATGTTTACAAACATATAAACCAGACTTACAGCATTACAGAACTGGCCAAGTTTCATGATGTTTTAAAATATATTTAGCTCCTTCCATGTGTTTTCAATACATTTCAACACATTCAGTATATTTTGTGTCATGTACAGTCCTGTATACTTTATATATTAGTAAAACTCGCCAAGTATGTACTATTTTTCAATATGTTTGCTCTGTCGCCTCATATATTTTAAAGACATGACTGCACAGCACATTTGAGGATAGATATTGCAAATGCCAAGAAATCATTTTCTCTTACGGACAGGCAGAAAGGATGAGGTCTGCTAACACACACATGGAATAAGGAAGAGAACCTGAACTGGCTAGCTAGGATAGACTAGCAGGGCACCCACTTCAGGGAGCAGAACTGGATCTCTGTGTCATGTGGAATAGACTCAGGGTTCAGCTGTGGGCAGATGAGCCAGAAATGGTATAACTCACTTCAGTACCAAAACCTTCTGGCCATTTAGACAAAGCCAGATTCTGAGACCCTTCAAGCTGCTAAACTGTTTTGGTTTTTTTGGTTTGGCGGGAGGAAAGGGGGAGGGAGAGAGGGGAGGAAATGGCCACGTCATTTGCTGCCTAAATGGATCCTGAGCACTCTTGAAAATCTGGTCCATGAGGTCATAGTGTTGGTTCTAGTCCCCTTATTAGCCAATCATATGCTTTCCTGATCAAAGGGAGCAGCTGTGTTCTGTGTCCTCTCTCAGAGCAATTAGGCTACTTCCTAAAGTGGTGTTAAATACAGTTAAAAGAAAAACTGATCGGTTTTAAAAAAACCTCATACTTTGCACAGGAATTTCAAGTAGATAAGCCACAAAGCCATCTAATCCAGACAGAGGAGCTTCCCTCCCTGTGAGAGAAGAAGTCTTATCAAATTCTTTAAACATTTTGGATATCGTGTAAAATACATTGGAACGATTTGGACTATTCATCCACAAAGAAATTAACAAAGGACCATACAGGATGGGCTATCATGGTTGCAAACCTTCAGTAATGGAGATGCCACATAAGAAAAGACAACAATTACCCTGAAACTGGGGCAGATGTACCCAGGGAAACTGACAGACTCGTTCCCTGCAGTCTGTGCCCTGGAATATGAGAAAAGGGACAATGAACTGAATCTCCCTAGCCAACTTGGTAGGCTAAGACATCCTAGTTGACTCACCCCTAATCCTTTAGATTTTAACGAATTGACACTCCAGGGCTCTGAATGTGACACAGGCTGCCTCTTGTCCTCTTGCTCATTTTGAGTCTGCTTCCCTCCTCTAGGCTGATCAGCATTCAGCCTGTCTGACCACAGGCCTCAGAGCAACGTAATGACGCATGAACTGCCTCTACCCCTGGAAGCAAATGGTCCTGCACCTCAGGGAGGTGAAAGGTCACTAGAAAGCTAAGAATAATGACTCTTAATAACGTCATCTAATCAGGCAATGGGACAGCCCAAGGGAAGAAGACAGAATCATGATCGAGGAAAAGAGGAAGGATGGGGTGACGGGAAAAGAATCCTTTCCTACTGATTAACCTTGAAACATCATTAAAGTCTCTTCCTCAGAGATAGGAGTAATTAATATGAAGAAAGAAAGAAAGAAAGAAAGAAAGAAAGAAAGAAAGAAAGAAAGGATTCCCTCCTTGTTACTTGGCTACATTTGTCAGATAAAACAGCTACTTTAGGGGCAAATAAGGAAATGTTTGTAAAAGAAATGCCGCTGAGAGTCCCCCGCTGACCCTGGGCTCCATGCGGGCACTTCCGCTTTGAAATGTACAAAGTTGGAACACCATCACTGCACGCCTGCCCCCTCCCACGGAGCTGGAGCTGGGAGGAACAGGCTTTTAAGCTGGCTCCCTCCATCCCCTTTCTTCCTGCCCTTTCCCCCTCCCCACTGCTGCCTCTTTCTGATAGAGGCACCAAGGGCGGGAGGAAGCAACTAGCCAACTAATGTGTCAACTATCTGATAAGTTTTTGCTTATTGGATAGTCAGCTAGTCGATTACTTGCTTACATCCCTAGTTCAAGCATGACTGCTTGTTTGTGTACATCCAGGGTTACCGGGGAGGGGTTGGGGGGGACAAAGGAGCAATTGCCCCAGAAGCCTTGCGATTTAAAAGGGCCCAGGGCACTGTCTGGGCAGTGCTGAGAGGTGAGCTGACCCTACTCCCATTCCGTCTGCCTGAGGCTCTGCCCCTTCTGGGGGCAAAGGCTCTCTCCTACCCTGCTCAGGGCCCAAGCACATCTGTCACCAGCCCTGTGCATGTCAGTCTGTGCGTGCTCGGTGTGCCTGTGCATACATGCCTGCAAACTCTTCTGCACAGGCAATCTCCCCACTTCAATTTGACAGCATGCTGTGTTGCTTCTTGCTCTTTCCCCTAGAGGAGCCACACCTCAGTGCTGTTGGTTTGTAAGGAGTTTTGGGAAAGATTTGAGTGTCACAGTTCTGGGGAATTACACCTATGTTTCTCCTTAAGGTCAGCCAAAGACACCTTCCTTAGGATCCTGGCTCCTTAGTCATCACCTTCCCTGGGCGGAGGCCCATGTCTCTCCTTCCTGACTGGGATATTTCCAGGCTGCACAATCCCCTGTGTAAGCCACACACCTTGTGGGTGTGGTTCACTGTCCCATGTGGTGGCACTTCGGCCACTTACAGCAGAAAGATCAGAATGAGGGAGCTCTACAGCCTGAGAGCTAGCTGGCTTTATAGCTCAAGCTGTAGAGGCTCCTACACTAAGCTCCAGAGTTCTTAGGTGCAAATCCATCTGCAAGTGGTTACACCTGTCTATACAGTGACATCCCTGCTAAAACAGGTGCATTTCTGTCCTTTACTTTCTCTTCAAAGGCTTGTGCCAACAACACAGTTGCCAGCGGTCATAAAGTTACAACACAGCTCTTTCAAGCAATAAGAGTTTTCAAGGAAATTGCCATATTTCTCCCAGGTTTGTTCTTACTATGTCTCTGTACAGTGCCTAGCACAATGAGGCCCCAACTTTGGTCAGTTCCTTCATATGCTATTATAATGCTAGCCAATTAGCCCATCATAAGACGGGATTTTCAGGTCTCTCCTCCACCTTGGTCTTCTCTCCTGAGCCTCTGGTCTCTCTCACGGTCTCTCTCACGTTCATTCCCTCTCTCTCTCCTCCTACTGCCTCCCCCTCTCTCTCTCAGTTCTCCTCCGCCTCCTGCCTCTCTCACCTTCTGCCTCTTTCTCCGTCTCTGTCTTTTTCTTCTCCCCCTCCTGCCTCTCACTCTCCCTTTCTCTTCTCCTCCTCCTCCTGACTCTCTCTCCCCTGCCCCTTCCCCTTCCACCGTGGCGCTCGGCTGAGTGCTGCCTGCTCAGCCGGGCTGCAGCAAGGGAGGGGGGCGGGGCAGTGATGTACACAGCCAGCGGGCGGGGCTGTGTACATCACCGCCCCACCCCCCCTTCCCCTCCTGCCATGGGGGAGCCCAAATGGCCCCTTGCGCCGCTGACTCCCCCGCAGCGGCCTGGCTGAGGGGCGCAGCACTCAGCTGAGCGCCACAGCGGGAGGGGAACGGGGGGCGGTGATATACAGGGCCAGGGGGTGGGGCCGTGTACGTCAGCGTTACAGACTCACAGACATTGGGCTACTATATATATGATATAAATTGTTTCCTATAGAGAAAATTCCCCTCTTCTATTATTTAAATTATTAATTAATTAATTTATTTATTTATTTAAAAACTCAGGAAATTCTGATTATTTCACAGCAGTGATGGAATTAGCAGGTCATATTCACATATGAGATCAGAGCTGTACAAGAGAACTTCTCTGTTCTTGAAAGAAAGCCACAAGCAACTTTTATATTAAGTTTGCAATATGCAAATAAATGGTCCAGATTTGCCCACCATTACTTATGTGTCTTACCTCTGTTCCTGTCAGGATCAGTGGAGATTAATCACAGACTGCCAGCATTATTTGACTAGAAAAACCCTGGCAGATCCTGTTCCAGCCTAACATCTTCACTCACTTTGGCTGTTTATGTTGCAGGGAAGCCTGAGGGCCAGAAATGAAAACAATTACATATGTTGAGTAGCTCTAAATCCATAAGTACAACGAGAGCGACTTGCTTCTAGATCCATAACACGCATCTAACTTTAGATAACAAGATTTGAAAATCTTAGCCATAGACACGGTGGCTGAGCCAATTTACTGTAATGGAGATGGCAAATGTAGCACAGCAGTTCATTGGGAGACAGATGATAACTCATGGTGAATAAGTGATATACCTGGACTTGAGCAAAGCTTTTGATAGAGCCTCCCACACTATTCTTGCCAGCAAGTTAAAGAAGTATGTCTTGGATAAATAGGCTGTAAAGAGAGTAGAAAGATGGCTAGATAGTCGGGCTCAATGTCTGGTTGGGGGTTGGTATCAAGCGGAGTGCCCCAAGGGTCAGTTCTGGGTCTGGTTTTGTTCAACAACTTTATTAATGACCTGGACGAGGGGATGGATTGCACCCTCAGCAAGTTCACAGATGACACTAAGCTAGGGGAAGAGGTAGATACGCTGGAGGGCAAGGATAGGGTCTAGAGTGACCTAGACCGACTAAAGAATTGGACCAAATTGGAGGTTTGGGCCAAAAGAAATCTGATGAGGTTGAACAAGGACAAGTGCAGAGTCCTGCACTTGGGATGGAAGAATCCCGAGGACTGCTACCAGCTGGGGACCAAATGGCCAAGCAGCAGTTCTGCAGAAAAGAACTTGGGGACGAGAACCTGGACACGAGTCAACAGTGCGACCTTGTAGCCAAGAAGGCCAACGGCATATTGAAGTGCACTAGCAGGAGCTAGGGAAGGGATTATTCCTCTTTATTCAGCACTGGTGGGGCCACATCTAGAGTATTGCATCCAATTCTGGGCCTCCTATTACAGGAGGGATGTTGATGCATTGGAGAGTGTCCATCAGAGGGCTATTCTAAGTCCCCTAATCCACAAAACATCCCATGAAAATCAATGGGGTAACTCCTGGACTAAGGTAGCGGTTCCCAACCTTTTCCAGATGGGGACCCATTTTGACAATTCAGGAAAACTTGGTGACCCAAGGCAATTCAAAAACGGGGGGAGGAGAGGTGGCAGAGCCACCTGGAGAGATACTTGGCAATCCTTTTGAAATGTAATGGGAACCCATATTTGGGTCACGACCCATAGGTTGGGAAACCCAGGACTAAGGTGTTACTTGATGGCAAGGGGGAAGGAAGAGGGATCAGCACATGGCCCTCCAAAGTAGCATTTGACAGGATGGGAAAAACAGAGTTTACAGGGCTAGAACTTTTTTGTTCTGCTTAGAGAAGCCCTCTAAGGTTTATTTAAAAACTCAGGATTTGTACTCTGGGTATGTATATAGACAGGCATGTATATGCAAACAGTCATAAAGGTAGAGAGACTGCTTGAAAAAAACGCTGATGCAACAATTTTCCATCAGAAAATGCTGTTACCATGAAATGTTTTTTAGGACCATGTTGATCTTTTTACTCTATTTTCAAGAGAAAGATTTTAACACAACTCACAATAGACTATTTCATTTCAACTTTCTCATTTCATTTCATCTCAACTTTCCTGCTTTATCATTTTTTCCACTTAACTTTCCAAAACACTAATGCATGTAAATGATCTGCAAAATCTTCTGAAGGAAAACAAAAATAAATGCTATGATGATAGAGTGAATCAGTTCTTCACATCTTTGATTATAGAGCTAAACAACTGGAGCAAGTACATAGAGGACATAGCAGCTTCTACTCCACTAAAGAAGACCTGATCAGCAAAGCACATTATGGGGGAAAAAACAAACTTTCAGTGCATGGTAGCAGGGTCTACACAGTGATTTAGTGCAACCAAGTTAGCGCATAGTGGATTTACATCCTGGCTCAACACTGTGTAGACAAGCCTGAAACCAATGAGATTCAAACAGGTTCAAGATAAACTCATTGCTGAGCAAGATGATAACCTCATATTTCGCGAGATGAAGTGCTATTCATTTTGAGAGATGAAGTGCTAGGATTTGATCTCCAGGCCTGGTCTCTCACTTCATAAACTCATCTGCTGACAGAAGGTGAAAGTGCCACAGAGGCTGTGACCAAGTTTTTGAGTCTAAAAAACATTCAGTCATGTGTTTCAACTCAAGGTCCCTTCCAGTTGTAGTGTTCTATGATTCTATGATAACACTATTAACTTCACATTTGTTGCTTAATCAGGATCCTGATGCTAAGATGGGGGAGGACCTCACTGTTTGCCACTTAGCTGTGATTTCTTCAGCCATTAAGGTGGCTTCAGCATTGCCCCTTACCAAAGAAGTCCAGTCCTGCTTCTCCATAACTAGAGAGATATCAGTAGTGAGGAAACATCCACAAGTATGAAGAAGACACACCAGGGAAAGAAAGTACTATGCATGAGTCACTGGGTATATGATCAATATAGGAAGAACCATTTTTACTTTGCCAGACACATCTCAAGCAGGTAAGTAAGAGAGTAGACAACAGAAGGCTACACTAGGCAGCCTGGGAGAATCCTTCTTATAGGCACCAATATAGAAGGGAACTAAGTTGCCAGTGTGCTAGTCAGTTGGTGTTAGAATAAACTCCAGTTTTGATTATGAGCATGATACACTCTGAGGGTGCATCTACACAGCACCCAAAACTCAAAATAAGATACACATTTTGTGCTGAGAAAATTGTATAGTTTATTTTGAGTCTATTTCAAAATAGCTTATTTTGTCATTTGGCGCTGTCTACACAGTACCAAATTTCAAAATAAAGCGCTATTTCAAGCCATCCCTTACTCCTTGTAGAATGAGGTTTACAGGAATGGTGAAATAGCACGTCCACTATGTTTCAAAATAGCGGACGCATTCAAAAGACGTGGGGTAGCTATTTCAGGATACCTCTGGTATTCCAAAATAACTCTGCTGTGTAGACATACCCTTAGAACTTTTCACTTTTCACAGTGCATAACCAAATCAGTTCAGACTTGTTTCAGCATCAGATTACAAAGCACTACAAAGAAATCTACTTGGATCAAGAATCATCTAGGCCATGCACAACCCTGATTAGTATGCACCAAATTCTTCATTGTGATGCAATTAAAAGATTGGGCAACTTTTGTTGTATTTGTCACCCCATTCGCTAGAATTTCCACAAAAACTCTTCTTAACTGCAGAGAGCCTATGATGGCTGGTGCTCACTGGAAGCATTGCCTTCTGGTTAGGGGATCATCTCTCTAGTCACATCTCAACTCTTCCTCCCAAACCCTCATACACTCGGTGTCAATCTTTTTCTTTGTTTGGGGTGGAGTTAACTTCTGGTTGGGTTATCATTCTCTCTCTTTCTCAAGCATGACAGCAACCTGGGAAGAGATATGCCCTGCCTGAGTGTTTCAAAAGGTTTTTATCCTTCCCCTCATTTCAGCCAGGCAAAATCTAGAATGTAAGGGGTTTTGTGGTGACCTTAATGAGGGTATTGTTATGGGAGCCCAGGTCTTCCCACTCCATTGGGCTCTGGGTAACTATGACTACTTCTAGACTACATGGCTCCGTCGACGGAGCCATGTAGTCTAGACGTAGCCTAAATGTCCAGCTCCCTGGAGCGCCTTAAGGCTGCCCTGGGCAACTTGCTACCATCCACATTGTTATCCAAGTCTTTCAGTCTGTCCCCAAATAGTAAGAGAAAAAGAGACTGTAAAACTGTCATCCATCTGAGCTCAACAGATGGGCCCTTCCAGGAAAAGGTTTCTGCAGCACTGTTCCTCAGGAACTCCCAGAAAAGGTCCTTGTTCTTCCCTTGTCAGCCCCCTTCTGAGCTGTCTGGCTCCCTTTTAAGCTCCACTTCCTTCTAGCCCAAGTTCTGCCACTGAGGCTGAATAAGACCTTCAGGACTCACAGAGTTATTCTTTAACCCCATCAGTTCTCATGCACAGTTCGTACACTCCATCACAGGGCCACTGGTGGAGTCTTCTTTATTGGAGCTGACATAATATTTAGAAGTCTAGCTTAACATGACTACCTTTGAAGAACGTTACTTAATTTTATGGTCAGTCACAAGGAGAGGCCCTTAAACACTAGCAAATTTTAAAAAGGAGAAAAAATAAATAATCTATTTAAGAAATGATTCACCAAACAGCATGGTTCAGCTCGCTGATCAGATATGGATCAGAAGTTGTCATGGAATAATGGGGAAATGGAGTGGATTGATAAGCTGTATGAAGACTATGGTGCCAAAGCACACTTTGTACAATCTACTATGAAATGTTGGCTCCAGAATAAATGCTTAGTTATTGGAGGAAAAGGATTTGATGACTCTCAGCAAGTCATAAAAACCATTAAAGAATGATTACACTGTATTTCACATAAGTACAGATGGTTTCCATATGGACAAATTATTACTCCTTTTGAATTGAGGAAGGAAAATCATGTACAATATTTTCTTGAGTGTGGCACAAGTCTGGCCCTGTATATCTTTCATCTAAAATGGCTTGCTTTGCTACCGAACCTACAACTATTTTGAGGCTGCCATATTCCATGAGTTGGTCTCTGCATGAAGAAGACATTCATCTTTTGATTGCAGGGCAGAAGCAATGGCTCATAAATTTAGGATTTGGAACTCAGGTTTCAAAAACAAATCACTCTTGTGCTTTCATTTGCATGTCAGACTTTTTTTTTTTTAAGAGAAAGTTGCAGGCTGCCAAATGAGTTTAAAGACCTCGCACATCAGACCTGTGATTATGTTTTGAGACGAACACAGACTTAGAGAACCTCCTACCCACCTACCCTCCCACCCATAGGAGTCTGCTCATTGTGCTAAAAGGGAAAGTATAGAATTATTCCAAAAATAGATTTCAGGGGGAAAACTGGTATCTGAATTCTGGTACCTGTAATGTATATTCAAAGTATGCTAGGACGATAAGCTATGACATTACTTATTATTAAACATTTATACTGCAGTGATGCATAGAGGCCAGGCATGTCAAGATTCCATTGTGCTATGTACTGAACACACACAAAATAATAACAGTCTTTGCCCCTAAGTATATATCTTCATTGTGGAGCCAGCCTTGCTGATCAGCACCTAGGTCTGTGCACCTAGGTTTGCTTAGGCTGGTGTGAGCAGACATTCTTCAAAACCATTCCTCAGTTACAGTACCCTCCCAGAGGCTGTCTTCTCTTGTGTGTGTCACGAGTACTTCTGGGAGCACATCCCCTGGTTCTTTTTGCTGCAGTGAGCTACAAGTCTTTTCTGGTGAGCTATAGAATGTGTCTGTCTTTCTGGGCACTTGGGGGAATTGTGGGAAGGTACTGGAGGACTACCAGTTCCTCAATGATATTACCAGAATTCTTACTGCAAAATGAGCATATTACCAAACGGAATCAGGGCTCTAAATCACACACACATGCTTCCACAAAGCCTGGTAGCCTGGGCTGAAAGCACCACTAAACTTGAGTGCAAGTGTGCCCTTGTAGCCAAGAAGGCTAATGGCATATTGGGGTGCATTAGTAGAAGCATTGCCTGCAGATCTAGGAAAGTGATTATTCCCCTTTATTCAGCTCTGGTGAGGCCACTTATGACATAATATTGCATTCAATTCTGGGCACCCCATTACAGAAAGGATGTGGATACATTGGAAAAAGTCCAGAGGTGGGCAACAAAAATGATTAAGGGACTGGAGCACATGACTTACGAGGAGATGCTGAGGGATTTGGGTTTGTTTAGTCTACAGAAGACAAGAGTGAGAGGGGATTTGATAGCAGCCTTCAACTTCCTGAAGGAGGGTTCCAAAGAGGCTGGAGAGAGGCTGTTCTCAATAGTGACAGATGGCAGAATGAGGAGCAATGCTGTCAAGTTGCAGTGGGGATGGTCTAGGTTGGATATTAGGGAAATATATCACTAGGAGGGTAGGGAAGCACTGGAATGGGTTACCTAGGGAGGTGGTGGAATCTTCATCCCTTGAGGTTTTTAAGTCCCAGCTTGACAAAGCCCTGGCTGGGATGATTTAGTTGGGATTGGTCCTGCTTTGGGCAGGGGGCTGGACTCGATGATGTCCTGAGGGCTCTTCCAAGGACGTTAAAATGTGGTTAATTGACTAGTCGAGCAGTCAATGGAATTTCCATCGACTACTTGACTAGTCGATAGGCACTTCCGTGTTCTTCCTTTGAAATGCACAAGAGCCCCCACTGGAGCTCTTGTACATTTCAAAGGAGGAATTTGGAACTCTGCGTACAGGCCGGGGCCAGTGGGAAGTCCCACTGACCCCGGGCTTCACCTGGGTGCCTGCTTTGAAATGTACAAGAGTCAAAGCCATGGAGCCCAGGGTCAGCGGGGGACTCCCCAGCTGACCGCAGTTCCATGCAGCATTTCAGCAGAACCCAGGGTCAGCTGGAGACTGCCCAGTTGACCCCAGGTTCCGCGCGGCACTTCCCTGGAACCCGGGATCAGCTGGGGAGTCCCCAGCTGACCTCAGCTCCACGGCTGCCCCTTTGAAACATGGAGGCGGCTTTGAAGTACCCCTTTCCCTCCTTTTGCTGCCTCTATCTCATAGAGGCGGGGGGGAGGGGAGGGGAAGAATAGACTAGTCGACATATAGGCAAATGCTTACTGGATAGTTGACTAGTTGACAAGTCCTTAACATCCCTAGTCTCTTCCAGCCCTAGGATTCTATGAGAGAATTTTATGTGTGGCCAGGATGGGGATTAACTTAGGGGTAACATCTGACTAGGAGAATGGGCTAGCTCTGCAGTGAAGTCATGCTCAAAGAGCATATAGTCTAAAAGATAAGAAATAACAGGTGGATGAGACAAAAAAGTAGATAGGAGGAGGGTGGAAGAAAGAGGATAATACAAATAAGAAAGTCTGAATCCACCAAGGGAATAACAACAATTTAGCACTTGCCTAGTAATAATGTTCACTCGTAAAATAGGTTTTAATTCCACACCTATTGAAGTCAGTATGAGTGTTGCCATTAACGTCAATCAGTGCAGGAGCAGATTGATATGATTTAGTAAACAGAGTCATTCCAGATTAATATCCTGGTCCCACATATAAATGTGCCACTGGTGTCAAAAGACTATTGCATGTCATGTTTATCAATATTGTCTCATTGTTCCTGTGATATATGCAATATGGGTGACCATTTATAATATAATCAGTACCAATATTACAAAATTGCAATGAATCTTAAACAAGATATGCCATGTTAGGGACCTAGACAGAATGTACCACTGTGTGTAGTCCTAACTTCAGGCGGGGTTTCTGAGTTAAACCATTATTTCAGTGCACATCCAGGAAAACACAGACAACATATAAAATGGTGTAAATTGCATTTTACTCTATGTAACTGAGGTTAGAATTTGAAAGTTTTACATGTAAAGTTTTGTATATTTTAATATGTAAAATTATTTAATGTATAAATAATATGGCCTGTTAGATACAATTTCCTGCCTTTGCCAGTCTTAGTAAAAAGAGATGATTGTAAACTAATAACATTCTTTGGTGTCCCTTTGTGTCAACCAAGAACAAAAGACCGTGAAAAGAACTGGCAGAGTGAGTCACAGTAGAACAAAGGGGTGCTACATGGGTGAAGCTTGTGAACATCCAGCAGGGGAAATTTAGGTGGGTTCAAATTTGGTTAAGACACCAGATTAATAACCTATACCCAAAATAACTATAGATTTCTAATAAACAAATGCCAGTATTGAAAATCTGGGTCAAAGTAGGAATGTTAAATATCAGTTAATTGAATAATCAATTAACCTCATGAATTCTTATCAGTTAGTCGACTATTCTATAATCCCTGAGCAGCCCCTATACAGGGGGAGGGGTCTGAGCTCCCGGACCCAGCACGAGCTGGAACTGAGCTGGGCTGCCTGCCTCCTAATACACTTTAAATGCAGAGCTGCAGTGGGGATCCAGTGCAAGCTGGGACTGAGCTGGGTTGTTGGCCAGCCTGCTAAAAAATGTACTGGCAAGGGGTGGGGGAGAAGGAAAAGCGTGTAGTCTATAGCATTAACCTATAAGCTTTCGCTTATCGGTTAATCTGTTGATCAACTACTCTAGGTCAAAGACCTCAGTTCGCCATAGCATTTGAAAGCTGGCATTGCCAGAACACTGTGGTCCTTAGCACAAAGCTGAGGTACTGATACAGTTCTAACTTTGGCCTACACTAGGAAAGCAATGCTGATATAACTATGTTCATTAGTGGTATGATTTTTTTTCCAGATACAGTTATTCTAGTGCAAGTCCTAGTGTGAATTCAGCCATAATGGTGGAAATGTCCCTTACCCACTTATTCTACTTCTTGATCCCAAGTAATCAATGCCAGGACAAGCATTTTCCTATTGGTGTAACTTCATCCACATTACACACTTTAGCTATAGTGCTAAAGTTAAAGTGCCAACATTTTCTCATGTAGTCAAGCCCTTACAGTCTGATTCATGAACTAGTGGAGTCCATGGGAGATGGATTGGGCCTTTTTACCACTCCTACAAACAGAATCACCAACAGCTGGTTTTGCCTTATATATCTTATCCAACTTGCGATGATGATATGCAGCCCCATCTACTCAAGCCCATGTGATCTGGGAAAGTTTGGCATGCAGCTACCACAGTGGTGCTGGTCCACAACTAGTAGCTCTTAGGAGCCATTAAAATAATATAAAATAATGCTTCACCTCTGAAATAAGGAAGCAAAGAGCAGCAATGGCAGAAAACACAAGGGACAAAAAGAGGGGCATTAGCAATTCACACAATTAATTAAACAAAGCTGGGGATGGGGGAACACAGCACTCTTCATAGCCATTGCCAGCACAGGGGGCCTATTCTCTAAGGTCTTTTGAGGGTTACCACAAAGAGAGTTCACAGATCCTCCATTCACTTACTTAAATATTTGATATGAAATTAAAGCCCTGTTCCAACTTTTATGATCACTCTCTCTTTCCCCCTCCTCCTTTTCCCCAGCATACCCCTTCATCCTTCACATGCCTCTCCCTCAGACCAAGCGCATTAGCACAATTAGCACCAGCCCACTGGCGCCAATTAGCAGCCAATAGTGTCTATATTATGGGAGGGGGGGAGAGAGGAGTGGGTCTTGTGTCTCCAGCCTGCCTTCACACTCAATTAGATTAAGTGGAGTCTCCTAGCTGCGGTTGGTTGGACAGTTGTTGCAGTAATTGTGTCTTCTCTGTTGCTGCAGGCAAACTCCTCCTAGGCTCTCTGATACCCTCTTTATTGACTCCCTGCCTTGTCCGTTTACATCAACACACGCTTCTTCAAAGGGAAAAGGGGGGTGGAGATGAGAGGGAAGAAAGCCCCGACCATCATGAAGTTCTATCGAAGCCTCTGAGACACTAGGGCTGAGTTTATTTGACCTCCTCAGAGCTCCACTGTGTTGCTGCATCTCTCCCACATCCCAACTTCAAACAGGGTCAGAGCCAGAGAATTCCCATAAAGAGCCTGGCCCACGATCCAGTTCCTGTGGAATTTGCAGGGGAGGGGCTGGCTTCTGTGTGTGACTAAAACACAGAGTCGGAGTGCTTAGACATTGACTCAGAAATAAATTTGGATATGACATGAATTACTGGCTCGCCATGCTGCTCCTGCACCTCTTGCAGGACTAAGGCAAAGTATGTTAAAGACACCTGACTGGAGGCTGATATTATCTTCATCTACAGAACCTAAACCACCCTAGCAGTATGACATCAAGCTTCCCCCCAACAGTGCCTGAATCCACGCCAGAGTGCCTGAGTTCATTTTTAATGCCTGCCCCATGCTAAGGATGCTAATAAGGGATTAGTACCAGCTGGGCATGGAGGGAGGCATTAGCTCCTTAGAGGTTCTCAGATTGTGGGGTGGGACCCCAAAGTGGATTGCAACCTCATTTTAATTGGGTTATCAGGACTGGCATTAGAACCCAAGACCCATCACCTGAGGCAAGAGTCAATGCCCAGGGGCTTCAGCTCAGGGTGGCAGGGCTCACATTACAGGCTCCTAACCGGGGGTGGCCTCTCCCACCCAGGATGGCGGGGGGCTTTACAGGCTCAGGCTTCAGTCCACTTTGGGGGTAGGTTAAATGTGCCATTAATTCTAGTGATGAGCAAACCTTAAAAGGTTCATTCAGACAAGCATTTTCCATCCTTATGCTTTAACCAAACTGGAGTGTAAAATCTTACTCAAAAAGATTTCCATGAGGGACTCCCAGTACTGTATTCCTGTTTTGGCTGGGATGGAAATACAGCAAGAACATGTGCCCTCACCTCCAACCAGAACCACAAAGTGCAGAAGTACATAAAAAGGAAAAATCATTTCAATTCACTTTAACTCTTGCATATAACTCTGGCAGAAATAACCCGTCTTCGGCTGAAACATCCTTACAGCCTCTCCTTTTCCAACTGCTCATCATGCTCTCAAACAAATTCCTTTTGGGCTGAAGGGATCCATGCTTGGACTTTACCCAGATGTTATTTTCTTTTAAAATAGATTTTAACAAAATATAGTGAGCCATTTTTGAGCATTGTGTGAAAAAAATATCATTCTTCCATATGTTCAAACTTGGCTTGGCTTGAAGATTTCAGTGAGTTCTAAGGAATAAAACCAAGCCAAACATTATTTGGTTAGGCCTCCCATCAGCCCTATGCAGTAAATGTCACTGTCCCCATTGTAAAGCTAGAGAAACAAAGGCTCAGTAATTTGCTAAAGACCGCAGAGTGAGTTAGTACCAGAATTAGCACTCAAATGTTTTAGAAGAAATATGGTGAAGTGGGTTTGGAAGAGCAGCAGCACCTAGCAGGGTGACACACTGCACATATGTCACCTGTCATGGGATGCACACACTGAGGGATGTGCAACCTCTCCCAACCTGGATTTGTGGCTGTAGGTGATACATCCAGTTGACTACATGCAGCTTTCTTATGGAAAAAGGACAACCCACAGGAATGGAGAGACACAACATAGTGCATTAAAGCATCATGAAACTTTAGTTCTGCTCCTGGCTCTGCCACAGAGTCACTGTATGATCTTGGGTAAGCTTTAATCCTCATGGGTGTCTCCATTTCCCTATGTGTAAATCAGGGATAACAATACTTGCCTGCAGAACAGGGAGCTGTGAAGGTGTGTTAGTTAACGTTTGTTGCTCGTACGACACCAGGTAGATTCTTTCCATCACTTGCAGTCTCCAAGTCAAGACTGGATCCCTTTCCGATATGTCTAGAGGGCAGCTAAGAAGGTGCTTCCACATATACAGGCAGGCAGGCACACTAGCTTTGCTTGAGCTACCATGCTAAAGATAATGGTGTTGCTACAGCTGCTTGGGCTAGTCACCAGAACACAGTCCTGCTTTGACCCTGGGTAAGTACCTGGGCTGCTGGGGCCACGCTGCTAGTTATAAGTTGCTCAGTCATGCAGAACTGGTCTGTATTTGTCTGACCTGCACTGGGAAGCACCTTCACAACTCCTGTGCAGACAGGCCCTAAAAGAGATGTTGGTGGTGAAAGGGATGTCATAGGCTTGATGCAGAAACTATTGGGTGAGGTTCTCTGGCCTCTGATGCTCAGAAGGACAAACTAGATGACCCTAATAGCCCTTCCTGGCCCCAGTGCCCCTG
This sequence comes from Pelochelys cantorii, assembly GCA_032595735.1. Classification (NCBI taxonomy): domain Eukaryota; kingdom Metazoa; phylum Chordata; order Testudines; family Trionychidae; genus Pelochelys; species Pelochelys cantorii. The sequence continues at coordinate 9,557,704 of CM064342.1, read as the reverse complement.
AAAGCCGCCCCGGCTCGCTGTCCTCTGCCACCGGGTGGCACAGGAACCCCACACAGAGTAGGGACCCCCGCCCCCATGGGACTGAGACCCCGCACACACATGCACTACTGCAGCTCCGGCAACCCCAGCTCTGCTGGTACACAGCAGCGACTGCCCCTGAGCAAGATGGGTTTTGGAGGCTGAGGGGTCTGAGGAAACAATAGGATGGGGGGAGACAATGGTGGAGCTGGGTTGGGGGGCGATGAGGCAGTGGAGGGGCTGTGGGAAGAGGAATCAACGGAGTGAGGGGGTGGAAGCCAGGGGTGGGGCAAGCAGGGGGGTGAAGAGGCAATGGGGTATTTGGGGACTCGGGTGTGATGGGGTCAGGCTCAGAGATTGTAGGACCTGGGGGCACATGGTGACCCCTTCCCACAGGCAAGGCTGTGCAAGGAGCAGACCCCGGGGACTGCCCACAACTTGGCTCATGCCAGGGAGCGGGGCACAGACAGAGCGCAAACCCTGGACGGATGCGAGGGGTGGGGAGGCCTGGCTTGCTCTCAGGGAGGACAAGGATGCCCAGGTCAGCTCGTTGCTCTGAAATCACCCCCTGCTCTAACAAACCAGACACCACCACCCCCTTCAGCATCACACCGGGAACTAAAGTCAGTGTCAACCAATACTTCTTCCTGAAACCCACCGAAACACTCTGCACTGCTGCTTTTACACACCTCCACCCCAGAGGTGGCTGCATCTCAGCACTGAGCAGGGGATCCCTGCCTAAACAACTCCCCCACCCAACCCCAGGGCCAGCTGCTTCTCTGCACCAGGGGAGAGATCCCTGTAAAACCCGCCTTAGTGCCAATGCTGTACAGTCCCTGGCTGTCTCATAGCCAGGACGTTGGGAGCCAACATCTCTGGCAGGGTAAATGAACTGGACAGTCATGGGTGTGGGGAACCCGGGAGCTGAGCTGGGGGAATGGCAGCGCAGTGACACGCTGTCCCAAGGCTTTCCCCGCTGCAACGGGGCCCAAATCCAGGAAAGTGTCCCCCCCATGCCTAGATCCCTGCTCCCCAATCCCCCTCACTCACTCCCCTCCCCCCACCAAGATCCCGTGCCCCCAGTTTGCTCCTCCACCTTTCCTTGCTCCTGCACCTTCCCCCTGGGCACACACCTACCCCCACTCTGCTCCTGTATCCACTGTTGCTCCTGCACCCGCCCTCCTGGCCACACACTGAATCCTTCCTTGATCCTCCTCCCTCTGCCCCGCCCAGACACCCTGCTCCCAGCCTGCTTCTGCACCCCACCTCCCACCCAGACCTCACACCCTCACCCCTTCCTGCACCCCACCTCCCGCCCAGACCTCACACCCTCACCCCTTCCTGTACCCCACCTCCCGCCCAGATCCTGCATCTCCACCCCTATCCCACTCAATGGCTGTCCTGTCCTGCACACTGGACCCCTCATTTTTGTCCCCACCCCTGAACTTAAGGGGGGGACCACAAAATCCACTAATTCTGGAACCCCAGAAAAGAAAATCTGGCCTATGGGAAACCCTGAGCCTCACTCCTCGCTGTCCCTTCCCTTCCCTTCCCCTCACCCCATGGGGCTGGAGCACATGAGGAGTGAGGTGTCTCAGTTGGGGGCCATATCAATGAGGGGTGGGGGTTTTTGGAGGAGTTTTTTTGCTTCTCACTTGTGTGGTCCCCAACTGATTTTTCTGTGGATCAGTGGCCCTCAACTCAAAAGATTCCCCACCCCTGCCATTAATAAAGGAAACATTGTAACCTTTTGTGTTGGACATAATATTTTACTTTATTTAAAATGAAGTTTGATCAACCAACATGAGAAAGTTAAAACACTTAATCTGTTTCATAATTTAAATTAAACTCATCGCCAAATGGCTCTGGCATAATTATGTAATTAACAGTGAGTTTCCATTAGCAACTGGTGGTCGGTGGAAAGGTTTGCATTGAGCCAAGTGGTCCATGGGCCAAAGAGTTTGAGAACCACTGTAGTAGAAGATTTACCTGTCATTGCTCAGGTTCTTAACTAAGTTTTTTTTTTCCTTGTTTAAATTCATTGCTCTGGCAGGGGCTGGAGCTGAGAGGTTCAGGATGCAGGCTACTCCAGGGAGAGAGGACTATCCCAGCCTTCTCTCATTGCAGCAACTTGCGGTCAGTGAGAAAATCTGTCCATGGCTGCTGCTCCTGCAGCAGCTACAATTAGGGGAGGGATGCATTTCTCCCCACTGGGGAACAGACAGACAAACTCTCTGAAATATATAGTAGACAGCTGTCCCTTTCTCCACCCCTGCCCCCTGATGGCCCAATGGACTTATAGATGTTCTAGTCCCCGTCTCTGGCTCTTTGCTGTACCCCTGTAGGATTTTTCCAGACCAGGGAAGGTCATTTCTGGCCCCTGATGCCAGAGCTCCTCTCCTTCCATTGGGCTTCTTGGCTCCCCCTGCACTTAGTTCAGCTGCTGCCCAGCCCCTGCAACCCAGCTGAGCTGTGAGCCAGCTCCCCCACCCCAGCCCAGCTGAACCACAAGCCGGCCGGCTCTTGCCCACCCTTCCTGCAGCCCAATGCTCCCACCCCTCCAACCTCCACAGTGCACCAAGACTCTGATCCTGGAACATCAGACCAGAGATATCTGGTTCATATAGGTGCATCCTGTACAATGAACCACCACTGCCCAGATTTGCTTTTCCCCAGGTTGTGTCCTAAGACAGGAAAGCTGATCTTCCAAGAGGAAAGAGAATTCTTCAAAAATGTTACATTAAAGACCCTGTGGCACAGCAAGATACAAGGTGAGACTGTAAACAATCACTAGTTTGGTATGCCAGAAATTCCCAATTAATCAAAGTTTGAGGGCATGTGGGAGGCATAGTGAACGCAAGGCTAGGGCACTAGGGTGGGGATCCGATTCTATTCCTGGCTCTGGTACTGCCCGACTGTTATAACTTTCTCTGGTAAAGTCACTTCACCTCTTTATGCCTTCATTTCCCTGACTTTAAATGAAGGCACTAGCAATAACCCACTGTTGTGAAGTGCTTTTAGATCTCTGGCTGAGAAGTGCTAAGATATTCTGCTTGGGAGCCAGAGCCAGCATTTTCTTTGTGCAAGCTTTCCACCTACTGCTCTGCTCATACATCACCATCCTGAACTTCAGCATTTCACCCCGACTCATCTTTGCCATATTCTATTCCAGCCTCCACCAGGTTGTTTTACAGGACAAGGCAGACACCCCCTGTCTTTTTTTCTTCTTTATTATTGCTCCCTCTTCATATTTTCTCCCTTCACCCACTTCTTTCCCCCTATTACCCTAATTCATTTCTCCACGTCTATATTTTCTTCTTTTTCTCCTTTGCTATCTTTTCTCCCCACTTTCCCCTTCCTCCGGTTCTCTTTCCTCCACTCTTCCCTGTCTCCTAATCTGTTTCTCTTTCCATTCTTTTTCTTCAAGTTCTCTCCTCTTTCCCCTATCTGAACTTCTCTCGTCCCTCAATTCTTTCTCCTCTCTTCTTCATGATGAGCAGGCTACTGACATTACTGCCCCTTTGCTGTGATCAGGAAACATTTATTGACATCAGAAACATCCTCATTAGCTCAGGACAGGTGGGAACCATCTCTGTTTCCTGCAGGCATCATCTCCTGTCTGCCAGGTAACCCAGCATGACAGCTGCACAGCTCTGAGGCAACCATATCTTCTTCCTCTTCCCTCCATCTTTCTAAACCTGACCAACTAGTTGAGACCCCAGCTCAACCTCCCCTCTGCCAGGTGACCAAGAGGAAGAGGATGATGGGCAAAGATGTCCCCAATTAAATCCAGTTAAACCTCTTTCCTCTCCTCTGGTCTTTGTAAAGAGGCAAGGTCAAGCTCAAGGGCTAAACATTGCAAAGTTCTCCCAAATGACTTGCAGGGAAGGACAGAAGTCAAGTAATTAAGAGTGCAAGTGACAGAAGAGAAACAAAAATGGATTCATATTTCTTCCCCTTCAAAAGCTGAGCAAAACTTCAACCCTTTACTTTGATTCTGCTGAAACACAAAGGTCAGTCCAAGGGGCTGGTTCTGATCTTTCTTATGATGGTGTTAAATTAGGAGTAATTCCAGTGAAATAAATGTGGTACACCAACATAAAACTGGTGCAAGAGAGATCAGAATCTGGCCCTCCTGTCTTACCGAGAGCATTAGATTGGTTTTGCTAATGTGTGAGGTTTTGCCTAGCATGCCATTGGTGACAAATCCTACCTCCCATCTCAGTTATAATCCCTCAGTTCACCCAGGGAAGCTGATACACCTGTTTTAAAAAGAAAACAGAAATCCCAGAGAGCACTAGCTCCCATCACGTCTCATCTGCAAACTGCAGTTTAATTAACAATTAGCCCATACGGGGGCTATAGACCAATAACTCCCATTAGACAGTTCTGACAACTGAAAATTCGACTACCTTTTCTGTGGAAAAGCAGTGTCTTATACACAGAAACATAGTGTTATTCAGTGATTCTTTACAGGAGAGATGAGATTCTAAAGCTGCCTGTGTGAGGGAGGGTGACAAAATATGCTAAAGTAAACCTTCAAAGAAGATTCTTGTGCTTTCTCCTTGCTATCCCTTTTGAAAAGATCTCATAAATACCCATGCAGCTACCTCACTATCTACCTCTGAGTCCCTCCCCAAAACCCTTCTTTGCTGTGATGCCTACAAAATATTTGACAATGGTGAGGCAATTGCTGTGCTGAGGTCAATGTTTATCACGCCGACCCATGTTGTTTCCTCTTGCTGTCTCTCTCTAGCCACCTGTTGACTCATGTCTTACTTAGGGTGTATCTAGACTACAGGGTTTTGTCGACAAAAGTGGACTTTTGTCAACAAAACTATACCTTCGTCTACACTACCGCCGAGTTCTGTCAACAGTAAGTCAACAGAATGCGGCAGTTTTGTCAACAGCAGTAAACCTCATTCTATGAGGAATAACGCCTTTTGTCGACAGAGTTCTGTCAACAAAAGGCGCTATTGCATCTACACTGTGCTTTTTCAAAAGAGAGTGTCTAGACTCTCTGTCAAAAAAGCGGCTTGCTTTGTCGACAGAACTGGCTGTAGTTTAAACACTCTTTGTCGACAGATGCTTTGTTGGCAGTATCTGTCGACAAAGCCTCTGTCAACAAAAGCCTGTAGTCTAGATGTACCCCTAGATTGTAAGCACCTTGGGGCAGGGACTGTCCTTTTGTTCTGTGTGTGTACAGCGCCTAGCACAATGGGAATTCTCATCCATGGGGCTTTTAAGTGCTGCCATCATATGAATAGTAGTGTTCAGATTTTCAAAAGCAGCCTAGGGGATTTATAAGGTCCTTTCGTTCTATGTCCAAGCTGCTCTACATTGAGACATAATAGTGTCATGTGGTTAAGCCACAATACTGGGTTTACAGAAAGTTGCTTTCAATTCCTGCTGCTAAGCTCACATTCCTGTGTGATGTTGGATAGGAGACTTCACCTCTTTGGTGCCAGTGATTATAAGTCATCACCTTTCCAAGGTCTCCTTGAATTCAGACTAAGTCTGTATCTTCACTACCTCAGAAAGTTGACCTAAGGCATGCAATTCTACCTGTGTGAATAACATAGCTGGAGTCAACAAACCTTAGGTCGAGTTACTGTGAGGGCTACACTACCAGGGGTATGGTCAATGGGAGAAACTCTCCTGTTGACTTCCTGTACACTTCTTGTTGGGGGATGGAAGTACAGGAAGCAATCTGCAGTCAATTTGGTGGGTCTTCACTAGACCTGCTAAATCAACCACCGATTAATCAGTCTCAGAGCACCGATTCCTATTGTAGTGTAGGTGTAGCCTCAGTCTAGGACTTCATATCCCAACAGGTGTCCCAGCAGTCCTGCAATTTCCATAGCACTGCTCTACAGCCAAAATGCTTCTGAAATAAATGTAGTCAAACTTTACTAATTCTGGGTCACTGAGAACGAAAATGATGCTTAAAATTGTTGATTGGCTCTAGTTTTCAAGATATGCTATTGGGTCAGTATATACAACCCTTGACTTGGGAATGGCAGAGGATAAGTGAGTTATAAAGGGAAGGGATCTCAATTTAAACCAGAAATGACTAAAATACATCTTTGACTGGATCTATGAATAAATCTATGACTGGGTTTGGACAATACTTGTTTTTTAGGCAAAACAATGAATGATGCAATCTGAAGCTGGTATTGCGTCATACATGATATGAATTGCATCACGTTATTCCTAGAAGTCATGGATGATGCAATCATAACGAAGCTTACATCACTCTGCTGAACAAATTGCCCTATATCCGCTCTAGAAATTATACAGTGTCGTGCTCTCTTATTTGTCAGTGTTTGATTTTGCAAAGGGACACATTTCTGTTTAGCCAAAGTGAGCAGAGATGCCTCGTACTTGTGTGAACAGTGCAGAGAACTTCTGCTATGTTTGTGGTGAAGTGACATTTGCATCACAAAAGCGCAGTATAACCACTATGGTTAAGAAAGCCTATCACCTTTATTTTGGCTGCAAAATTGGAAATCAGGACAAGAGGTGGGCCCCACACATATGCTGCAACACTTGTGCAACAAATCTTCGCCAGTGGTTGAACAGGAAAAGGAAATCTATGCCTTTTGCAGTGCCAAGGATTTGGAGAGAGCCAACAGATCATACCAGCAATTGTTACTTCTGCCTGGTGCCTCCAGTTGGGAAAGGTGTGTCAAAGAAGAAAAAGTGGACTGTGCATTATCCAAACATTCCATCAGCTATACGCCCAGTCCCCCACGGAGAAGGACTGCCGGTTCCTGATGCGCCAGAATCATTCTGACTTGAGTCAGACAAGGAAGAGGAAGAGGATGAAACTTCTGGTCCTGAACCATCAATGTCACAGGACCCACATTTTCTCCCCTCCTCCTCTTCTGAACCACACCTCATAACACAAGGTGAACTGAATGACTTTGTCAGGGATTTGGAACTACCCAAGAGTAAGGCAGAGCTGTTGGGCTCCAGACTACAGCAGTGGAATCTCCTGGCAGGTGATGTTAGGGTTTCCATGTTCCGTGACCGTCAAAAGGATCTTGTCCCATTCTTCTTCATGGAAGGTGCTCCATTTAATGAATACAAGAGACAAGCCAAGAAGCGCCGAGTAGACACTGAATAGGACTAAACTATGTACATAATAGTTTTTTGCCTTTTGTTTCATAATAAATTTTATTTATATAACCCTTTTGCTGATTTTTAAAGTGTTACATAAACAGGACAGGTGAAATATTATCATGTAAAGCAACCATAAACACATGAAAAGACCTAGGTTTACAATTTATGATTAAAACTCTACTATCTACACAATATACATAGACGTAAAATGTAAAAACTTAAATATCTTGGAAACAGTAGCCAATCGGTTGTTTTAATTGTCATATTTGAATTCGGCACATCAAAATACATAATAAATAGCACATTTTATCTCTGAAGCAGACGACTTCTAAAAAATTGTAGACCAGTGTAGTCAGACCAGACCTGAATAATTTTTCCTCAGATCCCCTTCCAAAATGGTGTATCTACTTCTGCTGCTCACCATTCTTGCAGGCATCTTGGGGTCTCAAGATATACATGAGACACTTCTGCAACATCTGTTACCAAAGAGTCTTTTGAAGCATCCCCACTTCAAAAGGTCACAAGTCTCTGGGCTATGTTTTCCAACCAAAAGAGACACCCACAGCAGGCAAATGAACCAACCCAGGAATAGTCTTCCAGAGGAAGAAACAATGTAGTGCACCAAATGGGTTAATAATCTGGGATCACTTATGAGATGAGGCCTGATCCAAAGTCTACTGAAGCCAATGAAAGCTTTCCCACTGGTTTCAGTGGGCTTTGGATCAAGCCCAAGGAGCAGGGAATGTTAAGGGCATTATATCCCCTCTTTTGCTTATAAATTCAGTCCCTCACAGAAAGAGAAGCAGTATTCCATTGTGCTAAATAATTCCACTTCCTCCTTCAGCCATACAACCTGCTGCAACCTTCCTCACCATGAACCGGGCCTGCAGGTTCTCTTCTGAACTATGAACGGAAGGGGGGGAAGAGAGTGTGAGAGAGAGAGAGAAAGAGAGAGAGACTGCTGCGGTTTTCCTAAATGCATTGCAAGGATATCTCAGACACATCTTGTCAGCACTTAAACATCCATGACAGCCTCCCTGCAACATTTTCCAGGTGAGCACCCTCGCTGCCTTTGCTGTGTCACACGCTCATCATTCACCACTTAGACATGGTGGGAACAGCCTGTTGACACGGTTTCTCTCACTCTTCCAAGCCCCCTGGAGCTGACCTTCTCTCTCCCCAGCTATAGCAAATCCAGGAAAGTGTACTTAGGGCCGGGTCACTGAATGGTGTTAAAAGCCTTTTTCTTCTCCTCTCAGCAACCAGAGTTGGAAGGTGGTGGCGGGGAGTGAAAACATTTCAAGTTGATTTCCCTTCAGGTGATGCTTCCAGCTGGAAAGAAGTGGGGGAGGGAGGGTGAAGAGGGAGGCTCCGAGATGTGTGCTTAGGTCTGGAGTGTGGCAGAGTTGTGTTTTTGGAGCCTGAGGAGTCACAGCTTGGAAGATGTGCAGAGTCACAGACCATAATGCCTGAGTTTTGTCCTCTCATGCAACCTGCTAGCACAGCAAAGGCAGGGAGAGTGCTGATACATGCAGTACTTTCTTCTCCAAGAGACCTCCACAAAACCACCTGACCCCACACTGATCGAAATTCAAGTTCTGCCTGGATTTGGGAACATGACAGAGAGGTAGAATTTTCACTTGTGATACAAGAGAAAAACAGCACCAGTGGTGTTATGGCAGGAGATTCTATGCTACCATGTAAGCATCTGGAAACTGGTTTCTAGGCTCAGCCACACTGGGGATATACATCTGCACCTTTGTATTTCAAATCATAGGTTCTCCATTGTGTCACTAAGCTCCCCAATTTGCAAAAAAAACCCATCTCACTCTCCCTCTTTGGAGGAGATGCTGCTTCAAAGAGAAAAGAAGCAAAGTTTTATTTTTGCCCTGTGAATGGGCTGAGTCACATATTCAGACCCTGAGCCAGTGTCCTAAATTCGTTCCCTTCCTATGGTACTCTCTTATTGGTAACTCAAGAACAACAACACAGAATAAATGTAAGCCTATGATTTCTTCTCAAGTTCAGCTTTTTTTCAATAGTTTTTCTCCAAGACCTATTCCATTCTCATTCCTTCAGGCCCAAAAAGACGTTTCCATCCCCTTGATAGTGTACTTGGTGAAAGGGCTCAGCTGGCAGCATGAGTAATTAGTTTGCATCTCAGTATTGGACCTAAGTTTAGGGTAATGTGACAGAAGAGCTCTGTGTTCATGCACAGGAGCTGAGAGTCAAGTTTCAATGGTGACATGTGACACTTTATCCTGAAGTCATGCGGTAATAGACATGATTGATACTATCACTGCAAAAACATGAGTAATCCTCTGCTTCCTGCCTGACAAAGAATTAACTAGAACACGCCAAAAATGTTAAATTGCAAAGTTTTCCAACAAAATGAAGGGTTGATCATTTGGGTGAAAATTTGCCCAACAAGTTAATTCCTTCTACCAACCAGCACTAACATACTCCGTATATCTTATTGCCTCTATATAAACCTCTGGTACGCCCACATCTTGAATACTATGTGCAGATGTGTTTGTCTCATCTTAAAAAAGAGATCTTGGCATTGGAAAAGGTTCAGAAAAGGGCAGCTAAAATGATTAGGGATTTGGAACAGCTGCCATATGAGGAGGGATTAAAAAACTGTGACTTTTCAGCTTAGAAAAGAGGAGAGTAAGGGGGATATGAGAAAGGTCTATAAAATCATGACTGGTGTGGAGAAAGTAAATAAGGAAAAGTTATTTACTTGTTCCCATAACACAAGGACTAGCGGTCACCAAATGAAATTAATAGATAGCAGGTTTAAAACCAACAACAGGTTTTTCTTCATGCAACACCCAGTCAAACCTGTGGAACTTCTTGTCAGAGGATGTTGTGAAGACTAGGACTTTACCAGGGTTCAAAAAAGAACTAGATAAATTCATGGAGGTTAGGTCCATCAATGGCTATTAGCCAGGATGGGCAGGAATGGTGTCCCTTGCCCCTGTTTGTCAGTAGCTGGAAATGGCTGACAGGGGAGGGGTCACGTGATGATTGCCTATTCTGTTGATTCCCTCTGGGCACCTGGCATTGGCCAATGTCAGACAACAGGATACTGGGCTAGATGGACCTTTGGTCTGTTTCAGTATGGCCGTTTTTATGTATATTAGCTGGGGCTTGCTTGTGCCCTGCCCAGCAGTGTGTGTCATCATTTACAACAGTGCAACCTGGGTGGAAAATGCTATCATTCTGGTTTCATGAGGTTATTTTACATCTATTTTGCACACGTGTAAAATGACATGGCTCCACAAAGAATGAAGTATGGGCAACTTTACAATGCTCTCATGTAGATGGAGTCGCACTGGCAGACTCTCCAATGAAGTTGTGGTCTAGTGACTGTATATATATCTGGCACCTGCACAGATGTGGCTATTTGAAAAACAATTTTAGCTGTTAGATAAAAGCTCCTGTAATACAAAAGGAGATTCTCTAGTGAGTCTGTTGGATACAGACAAATCCTCTAGTACTCCATTATTCACAAAAGACTAATGCAGCCTTATACTGCCTAGTGTGACTGCTTAACAACTCCATAAGCCATGACATGGAGTGTGCAAGGTGTCACTGCTGACTGTGAGACACTCTCACTGGAAATGGACTCATAGCCAAAGACCTCCAAGGTTTGGAGGAAATGCAGGACTGGATCCAGATCTGCTACCCAGGACCTTCTCTAATTTCTCTGTTTTAGATTAAATTCTTTGCTGATTGAAACATTCATGGAACTTTCTCCCCATCAGCTGTAGCTATCAGCAGCCAGAGACCTGTCTGTCCCTCTTCTTTCATTGTTGGAAATGCAAATCAATAATGGCTGACATTTATATATCACTGTCTAAATTGGTGCAAATTCCCATTAGGGGTGAAATTCATCTCTGTGCAGAGTGCCAGAACAAAATCTAACAATCTAATTTAAGTCTCACATAAAACCTCATGGCTTATATGGTGCATAGGCCTTTACTAGCCCTCTGCTGGGTCCCTTCCACAGTTCATTCAACTTCTTATTTTCACTTGACGAGGACCTTTTTGTGTCTATGGATATTCTGCATTCAGTTTGCAATGACCAGTAAGCTTCCTCTTCCCAGCACTTATGCATCCAGACAAATAAGTGAGCTGCAAACACATGTGCATGGGCATCTGGCATGTCAAACCCATAGCATGTTGGAATAAACAAGGAAGGTAAAACACTCAGGCACACAGAGAGTTTCCAAGTGGCTTTTTAAAATTCATGTGCCTCATTCAGCAGCTTCAGCAGACACTTCCACAACAAACCCATTAAGAGTCTCCCATGCTTCCCCCATATGCTCGTCATCATTTGCAAAGCTTTAATGGCCCCATCTGGCATCATCTTAAAGACTCCTGTGCCACAAAAAAGACTGCGCAAAGCGGTGTAGCAGCTTCTAGCATTAATATCACAGAAAATCGTATTCATCCTCTTCCCTCTTGTACTTTTTTTTGGGGGGAGGGCTAATTTTGAGGCTGTGTTCGTTTCCCAGTTTGTTTAATGCCATGAAGGGTGTCAGTCACACATGTAGGGTCTACATTAATGTGCCTCCCCCTTAGAACTATGCCTTGAGTCACAAGCTGTATCCAATACCCACACAGGATGCAAAAAATTATCTTGCTCACCTGCTGTTGTGTCTAGCTAGGTGCTTCACTCCCTCAAAAGAAAGAAAACTTGCCTACCCACTCTCACCTTCCTTGCTGATTAATAATGGAAGGGGCCAGCCTTTTCCATTTTAATGACACTTGCTGATGAGTGAATGACTTTCTGAGATTCTCCTTTCCTATCTGTGTGGTGGTTAGTGGATGAGGTCTCTGAACAGACTTGTTAGGATACAGGACAACTCAAGAGATGCTCAAAGGCTTTAACAGATTTATTTGTTCACAAGAGCTGCCTGGCTGTAATGCAATATAAAGGTATAACGGTATAAAGTGCCAAGGGAACTCCTGGGTAGTGCCATGCTCAAATTTCCTTTTGACCTTGGTCTAACATTATCAGGACCAAGATGCTGCAATGGCATGTCCTGATACGAGCTGAATGCTGCCCTTTCAGGCTAAGTGGGGGGAAGAGGTTGCGTTTTGTTTTTATACATTCCTTCAATTCCTCAAGGGAACCAAGAGCTGCTAAAAAGAATGTGATTGAAAACCCTCTTCAATTTACCCATACATGTCCCTATATGCTAGCTGTAGTATTCCCTGTAAGACAAGCACTTGGGCAGCCAACCAGGAGAGATTCTGGTGCCTCCCAGCTGATTAGTAGAGTGTCCACAGTCTTCACAGCTGGCAGCGTGTGTTTGTACTGGTGGTGCACATTTACACATGCCTCAGTGCACAGAACAAAATTTATTCTGCACACAAATGGAAAAAATTAAAGGGAACCCTGGCTGGCATGGCCACAGAGTGCTGTGGAGGCAGAGGTTTCAGCAGCCTATTGGACCATCAATCCCCTCAGTGAGAGAGCAGATGACTCTGTCCATAGAGCCACTTGCCTCACTGTGGAGCATCTTTTCTCCAAATGACTCCACACAAGCAAAGTTCCTAGGGGAGACATGGCCTGCCCCTGCGGCCAATGGGTCCAGGAGCAGGCACCCTCCCAAAAGAGAACATCACTGGATGAGAGGGCTCATTATTTTCCTCCTGCCTTTCAAGCCCTCTCTGGGGATGGGGAGCTAAGCAGCCGCCACCCACAGAGCCAAGTAAACAGACCCTTCCCTAAAACCCTGCAGCACTAAATGGAAGAGCTACCCTGCTGCTCTGAGAGTGTGCAAGGAGGGGAAGGTGGGAACCAATATTTTCTTTCCTATGGCCTCCTGGTGGCTTGCATGCTCCCAGTGGATTTGTAAGGGCATATTTCTTTGCACAACTGTGGAACACTTTGCTAGATGATGTTGTAAAGGCCAAGACTATCAGGAGAGCAGTGGTGCCTTCCTGAGACAGGCCCCAGGTCAGCCTGGCACTTGAGCACACACTGAACCAAGCGTACAAGAAGTCCTGCTAAAGGTCACAGCCCTTCGGCACTATCTGACAACAAGGCTCTGTACTGTTTGTGGGAAGTGCAGCCAGACATCAGGGCTGTTTTCAGAGCAAGACACAGGGCAGGAAGCAAGGAGAGTTTGTTTTTTACCCTCTGTCCTTTCTTTAAGGAACAGCCTTGCCGAGAACAAGCCAAAGGCAGTCTGCTGCTCTTTCCTAAACAAAAGTTTACTTTCATCTGATGGGCAGCTGCCACCAGTCACTTCCTCCTTCCTTTCTTAGAGGCGAGAAAACAGTCAGCTCTTTCACCACGTTAAAAAACCCATTACAATCAATTTAGACAGCGTGCAGACAGACTCCGTGTCTACTGTATTCTGTTACTATGGGCTTGATGGAGAGGGTTTTTTTGGGGGGGAGGGGAAAAGATGGCCCACTCCCTGGCCTCCCCTTGCACTGCCTTCTGTAATGGAAAGGATGCCGGCGCCGCCAGTTATAGAATCATGCTAACAAATGAAGCTGTCATCAAACACCTCTTGGGGGAAGCAGTGGGCAGGAGGGGGAGGGCATTGGCCAAGGGGTGGCGTTGCCTTCGCTACAGTGGCCCTGCTAGCTAATTGCTCAGTGCGGAGAGCACACACTTAAAGTGCTGTTGTCCTGGCCAATAATGCCTCCCGTTCTGCACAGCATTGATCCGTTCCAGCTTCCCCCCCCCCCCAGTTGTTGTTGTGTTGAGTTTTTTTCCCCTTCTTCTTTAAGTGTTTTCTGAGCCCGTGTTTAGCGTGAGTGGTGCTTAAGTGCTAATTGTTACACCACAGATTGATTGGCGACAAGATGGCTTGCCAAGTTTCTTCTCCCATCTCCCAGGGAGGGGTGGGGAGGAAGGACAAGGAGTGGGGGAGAGGGGAGGGAGAGGGAATCCTTTTACACTCATTCACATCCTTTCTGTCTTTGGGGGCTGGAAACTTTAGGCCTTTCACAGCTCCTCCTGCCAGTTTCCACTCATGTTCTGATGCTTTCCTCCCTGCTGCAGCTTCTTGCTTTGTTTTTATGAGACCACATCTTTTCAGTATTTGAAATGTTCTTAAGGCACCACCCTTTGGGTTAGGTGGCCTGGAAGATGAGAAGGATGCCAAAAGATAGGAGGGCACAATTAATCTTCCTTGCTCTAGAAGCAAGCAGGATAAATGCACCTCAGAGAAACCTCTAGCCCTGAGGCTGGAGAAAAGTTGAAAAGGCAGAATTATGTAAAAGCCAACTCAGCAAACTCACTGCACTCTGGAATTCTGAACCCTCGTTTGGGGATTTCCTATTTTGGTTCACAAAAGGTTTACATTTACAAATTTTGTGTCAATATCTTTGGCAGGCGTTCAGTTGAAGAACTGCCTCCAACCCAAAAGAGAGCAGCGTTTTGGCTTCAGAACTTTTGATGTACATTCCAGTTGTTCACAAACAGCTTCAGTGTAAAAAAGCACAGTTTATTCTTGTCTGGTAGATAAGTAAACAAGTGTGAGTCCACTTTATAGATAGGAACACTGAGGCACAGAAGCTCAGTGATTTGTTTAGCACTACAAAGAGGTGCAGTGTTCAAACTGGAAGTAGAGTTCATGAAATCCTGATAATCACACCTGAGCATAATGCATAAGTTCACATTTCCCTCATTTTTTTATGGAAACTGCTATAGATTCATCATACTTAATGTGATTTTCATCCAGCTCTTGGAAATTGCCCTATTCTCAGACCTCATGGTTAGGGATGTAAGCGACTAGTCGACTAGTCAAGTCACTAGTCAACTATCTGATAAAGCATATGCTTATTGGGTAATCGCTTTCCCCCCCACTCCCTTGCTGCCTCTATCAAAGAGAGGCAGCAAGGGGGTGGGAGCAGGAGCCAATGCTGGGGGGAGCTGGCTTAAAAGCACCAGCACCATCTCTGGGGGTGGGCAGGGGAGGCAGAGGCATAAAGGGGGACCGGGTGCAAGTCAGGAATCAGAAGTTACCCCCCCCCCCATCAACTAATTGACTAGATGATGAAAATTCCATCAACTAGTCGATTAGCTGATTAAACGCCGTGTAACATCCCTACTCATGGTAAGCATTAGAGCTGAGCAAATTATTTCCCACCAAAAAACATGTATTCAACACATTTTCCCTTTTTTGCTTGCCAACTTAGCTAACAAAGCACCAGCTAGTAACAGTCACAATTCTCACACCCTGCATTGGTTAGTCATGCATTTGGAAAACAGAAATTATACCCAAAAAAACCAACAATGAATTTTCAGTTTTTTCAGTTTCAGACTAACACAGCTACCCCTTTGAGAAATAATACCATGAGACTTGCATAACTAACCAACAGAGAGGCAAAATTCACATTGACATGCGACAGTCAAACACATCACTCTAACTTCACGGTTGCCAGTTAAATGAGCATTTGGACCAGAGGGTCTGATTCTCCATTCTGTGTAAACTGGTGGGAACTGGTTTAATTGATTGCAGCTCCACTGATTTCAGTGGAGATATATGGATGTAAAACTGACCTAACAGAACCAAACTTGAATTTTGCTTTTAATGAACATCTGCTCTAATAATGCTCAAACACTTGAATGTTAACAGGAAACAAGTACTAGAGCAGTGCAAGCAACACTGAATAGCAATTTGCTTTTGAATTTAAACATAGAGCTATTCCTCCCTCCTCCCCTGCTATTCACTCTGCTTTATTGAAAATGCTAAGGTCTGGCAGCAGCCCAGCTCTGGGAGCACTGCTAGAAACAGCTGTAACTTTAACATGGCTAACAGTGGGCATTTAGCTCTCTCAGGGGGCCAAGGATTTTCAGGGTTGGAAGACTCCTTGTCCCTTGAATGGCACACAACTCAGAAACTAGGTCTAACTGCTGATATGGCAGACTGAAGTACTTGAAAACAGAAAAAACCGTATTATGCCTCCTGCCAACTTCATACTCAAGGACTAGTGTGGTTCCCCCAGCTCTAGCTGCAGAACAACTGTGGTGCATCTACACTGCAGGGCTTAATTCAAAATAAGCTACACAAATTGAGCTACATCAATTGCATAGCTAATTTCAAAATACCTTATTTCAAAATTGGGAGCATCTACACAGCACTTATTTCAAAACAGAGCCCTCTTCCTCTGACTTCCCTTACTCCTCGTACAATGAGAGTTACAGGAGTCAGAGTAAGAAGTCCTCCAGCTTGACAGTGTTTTGACACTATTTCAAAATAACTGCCTGCTGTGTAGACGCAGACTGTTATTTTGGAATAGTGCTAGTTCTTTTGAAAAAGTGTTGCAGTGTAGATGTACCCCAGAAAAGACCACAATAGAGCATAATCTTTTGCAGCCAGCCAGATAACTGCACCAGAGAGGGTCATATGTGCAGAAAAGTGAGAAAGTACATGATGCTAAGAGCCCAGGATCTGGCCGCGTTTGAGGACATGTTAAGCATTTTTCTATTCTGTTTCTGCTTCTCAGCCTAGTGCAAGGATAACACAGGAATGCTGGTCAGACTCAAACATGTTTGCACATGAAAATTAACAATCCACAGAGGCCTGATATTTAAAGGTGCTGAGCAGCCACAGTTTCCCTTGACTTCCATGGGATTTGTGGGGCCTCAACAGCTTTGAAAATCAGGCCACAAATAGACACCTTGCCAAGATTCACTCTGGGCAGGATAGGTGAGTTGCAGAACAATAAAGTTATTTTCTACTGAAGCAAAGCATAGGCAAAAACTCCATGTCGCCATCTGGTGTCCAACAAAGGTCCCGTGTCACTTTGCACCCCTCAAAAAAAAAAAAACAAACACAGACTTACTTGGAGCCTCTCAGAGCAGGGAAGTCAGCTCTAGACCATGTCTCCTCATGAGACGAAAGGGATACTAGAGGGTCAGGAAGTATTCTTGGCAAGTCAGAATTATGGAATGATGTTACTGCTCTTAAGGGAGAGAGTAAGAAAGAAAGAGAAAGAGGATAAGGTGCTCATGGAAGGGAAACCGTTTGCTAAGCTACTCATGTCCAAAAACCACAGAACAAATTGCTACGGCTTTCCTCCCCACAGCACAAAGTGCCTTTTAGCATGCAAGGTTCTCTCCTGAGGGGCAGGAGAGAAAAGGAGAGACGACTGGCGTCAAGCTGCATATTGTCTGAAGATGCTGTCAAGAACATCATAAGGAAAGAGCTGTGTCTGAGGTCATCTGATTAGAGAAGAAACAAGGGAAGGAGCTGGGGGGGCCAGGAATGGAGAGGGAGGAGTGGTGACCTTTGCGACCTCTGCTTGCACTAACTTGATATAACAAATAGTTTTGAAAAACCAAATACTGTTAACCCTTCTAAACTGGGTCATTCCCTGCTGTGGATGGCTTAGAATCCTTAACTCCTTCCTTCCCATAGGCCTTTAGATATTTGCAGTCAGCATAAAGCCATCTGGCCCTCTAAAATAGATCAGATTAGATAGAAAATGATCACTCCTGGCAAAATTAGTGAAAAATCCCACTCCATACAAACTAAGTATTTTCTGGATTTGCCTTGGATTTTCGGCAGCTTTCTTCAATGGCAAAAATGCAGTTTTTGCAGGCATAAAGTCTTCCCTTTAGCCCTCAGAAAAGCTCTCTCATGAGTGAAAGAGACAGCATTTCCCTTCAGCAATATTTTTTCCTAGAAGAAATTTGGAAACGCTCAAGAAATATGATCACATCAGCAGCGGGAATCTCTGTTCTCTCCTGGATATGGAGAAAATACCAGCCTGACTCAGAAACCTTCTTTGGAGTCATGCAAATGAACAATGAGAAGAACCTCAGAAAAGTATGATGTTCAAATCAGCTCAAGCTCTACACAGATATAGAGCCTCACCCCCATGTAGCTCCTTACATGACGGGGCCCCAAGGTTGGCTCAAGTAGGCACCCAGATGTTTGCTGTCTTGCTGGATGTTAATGCAAATTGAGCAGATCTCCCAATGCTGCAAAACTAGGCTGCAAATCTTACAAGGAAACAGTTATCTTGCATTATTTCTGGTACTTCTGGCTTCCACTCATAACCACAAGTGTCAGAAGAACAGTTTTCAAATATGGTATTTTGGCTCTTCTGGTTCAAATCCTAGCCACAAACTGAAAGGGAGAAAAATTACCCAGACATTACAAAAGTATTAGTCCCACGTTGTTGAACATAGGGATCAGAATCAGGAGGGTTCTAATTTTTTCCACACCCATTCATCCTGTCCTAATGAGAAACCTTAGGGTTTGTCACAAATAATTATAGCAGTCTTTACTCAGCCCCACAAATGTGCACAGATGTACCAAGCAGGTGGCTTAAATGAATTTGCCAAGCTCGGGCATTCAGAGCAAAGCTAATGCACTCAAATACAGGGTTTAGGAAGTGCCCCTCCCCACAGCAGCTCCGGAAGAAGTGGGGCAGGGGCTGTGTTGAACACTGCAGAGGGTACTGAACAGGTGATGAACAAGTGTGTCCTGAACAGATCTTTGCTGTAGTGGAGTGAGAATAGATGAATGGATGGGGTACTGAACTGCACTGCACTGAGAATTGAAGACGATGGATGCAGAATCTCTATGGGTACGTCTACACTGCACACTTAGGGTATGTCTACACTACAGCACTAATTCGAACTAACTTAGTTCGAATTAGTTAATTCAAATTAAGCTAATTCGAATTAGTGCATCTAGACCTAAAAACTAGTTTGAATTAGCGTTTTGCTAATTCGAACTAGCATGTCCACATTGACATGAACTGAAGTTAAGGCTGGCCAGAACCAGTGCCGGCAGGGCATCAGCTTGGGACTTAGAGCGTGGAGCTGCTGCCTCAGGCTAGCTGAAGGCTGTGCTTAAAGGGACCCGACCCCCACCCCGGACAGACAGTTCTCAGGGTTCCCTGCTTGCTTGTCTACCTCGATGAGGGACAGC
This sequence comes from Pelochelys cantorii, assembly GCA_032595735.1. Lineage (NCBI taxonomy): Eukaryota > Metazoa > Chordata > Testudines > Trionychidae > Pelochelys > Pelochelys cantorii. Next base: position 9,538,640 of record CM064342.1, on the reverse strand, counting down.
AAAGCAGTCCTGTCTTGGAGTGCCCTGAGTGCCCACCCTCGGCACATCACAGCACTCGGCCATCAGCCCGGCTGCACTTGCCGCAGGCTGCCATCCGGGGGGGTTATTCAGGGGGCTGTCAGGATCCAGGAGGCCCTGCAGGAGAGCTTCCACCCCGAGGAGCCCGCAGAGCCACCCCAGTCCTCCCCATCGGGGGCTCGTGCCCCATTCCTCCCTCACCTCCTTCCACTTACCCCTCCCTAGCCCCCCTTCCTGATGTAAAAAATAAAGGACACGTGTGTTCAAAAATAGAAACTCTCTTTATTTAACAAAACTGAGTGTGGGGGGGGGGATTAACTTCTGGGGAGACTGGGAAAAGGAGGTGGGAGAGGGGAAGAGAGAGGGTGGGAGAGGGGAGGTGGAAACCTGAGAGGAGGAAGCTGGAAGGGGGAAGCCAGGGGAAGAAGGAGGAGGGGAAGTCTAAAACTATGGTACGCCATATCTTCAGTATTGTGTAGAGATGGGGTCTCCTCACCTCAAAAAAGATATTTTGGCCTTGGAAAGGGTTCAGAAAAGGGCAACTAAAATGATTAGGGGTTTGGAACTGGTTCCATATGAAGAGAGGCTAAAGAGACTGGGACTTTTCAGCTTAGAAAAAAGGAGACTGAGGGGGGATATGATAGAGGTCTATAAAATCATGAGTGGTGTGGAGAGGGTGCATAAAGAAAAGTTCTTCATTAGTTCCCATAATAGAAGGACTAGAGGACACCAGATGAAATAAATGGGTAGCAGGCTTCAAACTAATAAAAGAAAGTTCTTCTTCACAAAGCAAATAGTCAACCTGTGGAACTCCTTGCCACAGGAGGCTGTGAAGGTGAGAACTAGAACAGAGTTTAAAGAGAAGTTAGATAAAGTCATGGAGGTTGGGTCCATGGAGTGCTATTAGCCAGGGGGTAGGAATGGTGTCCCTGGCCTCTGTTTGTGGAAGTCTGGAGATGAATAGCACGAGACAAATGGCTTGGCCATTGTCTTTGGTCCATCCCCTCTGGGGTACCTGGTGTTGGCCGCTGTTGGCAGACAGGCTACTGGGCGAGATGGACCTTTGGTCTGACCCGTACAGCCGTTCTTATGTTCTTATGTTCTAAGCTCAGGGTCGGGGGTCTCACTGGACCAACTTGATTTTCATGCAACCCTGCTCCTGGGTTCGCATGTGGCCTTTGGTGGCCAGGCTGGCAGCTATCCTGCCCTAGACGGCCACTTTCCTGTGCCTAGTGCGGAGATTGTGGACGTTGGAGGCCTCCCCCCAAACCTGGATGAGATCCACGATCTCCGCACTAGACTGGGCGGGCATCCGCCTCTTGCGGCCCCGGGCAGGCTCCTGGGAGCCGCCAGCGTGGTCCTGGGAAGAGGGGGAGGGCTGGGTGGCAGTGGGTGGCTGGCTCATGCTGTGCCAGGTGCAGGGTCTGCTGGCTGGGTGCTGGAAGGCTTGCACCTGGCACGGGCACCGTAGCCAGACCGTGCCCCTTTAAGGGCTCCGGGGCTGGCAGGGGGGCAGACGAGTTTCCCTGGCTTGGCCCAGAGTGGCCACCAGGGCAAGCTGGGAAGGGCTAGCCTCCCACTAGTTCGAATTAAGTGGCTACACAGCCCTTAATTCGAACTACTTAATTCGAACTAGGCGTTAGTCCTCGTAGAATGAGGTTTACCTAGTTCGAATTAAGTGCGCCGCTAGTTCGAATTAAGTTCGAACTAGCGGTTTGCGTGTGTAGCGCCTATGAAAGTTAATTCGAACTAACAGCTGTTAGTTCGAATTAACTTTGTAGTGTAGACATACCCTTATTTCGAAATAAGCTATTCTGGAAGAAATACTCCAAAATAGCTTATTTCTAAATAACACATCTACACTACAGAGAAGCCTGAAAATTAGTCCGAGGCAGGCTCCCCTAATGTGGATGTGCTACCTCGATTTAGAGCCTCAGGAAGCACTGGGGAGTAATTACTCTGAATAGCCCTGGGGAGGAGCTGTTTCAAAATAGCAGCAGTGAAGCATTCACACTACTGCCATTTTGGAAGAGGCATTATTCCTCGTGGAATGAGGTTTACAGTAGTCGAAACAAGCCGCCTGTTATTTTGAAATTATTTCAAAATAATGGAATTGCTGTGTAGGTGCTCGCATTGTTATTTTGGATTTATCACCGATGCACCCTATGAAAAAAATTTTTTCCATGTGAATAACGCAATTTGAGACATGCTTAGCAGCCTAAATCCATCACCACCCTTCATGTAACCCAGGAGATAGAAAGTGCTTCTTGACCAGAAAATGCAGCCTTCCAAATCCATTGAGTCACTGCTGCAGGGTCTCAGAGGCAAGGCTCTTCAGTGTCATGTGTACACCACTGAGTCCCTTTCCATGCCAGCTTCTTTTGTCTGAATGTCGATGGGATTGTGTGACTGAAAGAACCAAAGATCTGCCAACAGACCAGCAGGCTGGCCCTGGCTCACCAGCAAGAAAAATGACCGGCTATATCTTCTGCCAATTACCTGAAGAAAGAGGCAGAATGTGAAAGGGAAGAGATGCAGGCCCTGGGCGTTCTGAAGGAGGAAGGGAGGCAGCTGTGGTAGAGTTGGCTGGCCATGCTGGGGAGTTATGCTACCAAGGGACAGTTTAGTTTCCAAGTCACTCTAATCCTTTCTGTGGAGCTAGTTAGGATTCTAGGCTGTTGGGGGTGTACTGTGATGGGATTTCTTATCTAATTTGTGTCTTTGAGGGGGTAGGATGGAGCTACAGTGCCCTGAGGGGAGTTTAGGGAGAAATTATGCCTGCAGAGGATGCAGTATCCCTGCATTGTGACTCTTTCTCCTTTGAGTGCCCTGAGACAGGGGCTCACATTTAGCTTTTCATTCCCACTGGCACATTTTAGGGCAGAGTCTAGCCAAGTCTCTAGGGTCAGGCTGAGTTACACTGAGATCAGAATTAGGCTCCTCCTGAGTTCCCCTCTTGAGCCGGATCCCCAGCCTCACCCTTCTGCTTGAGGAGAGAAAACAGTTCCTTCTTCAAAGCCCATTGGTGCCGCCTTCTGTGGGAGAGGGGTGAAAAGTTTTTTCTCTTGAGCAATTCCTGGCAGTCCATCAGTCCCTTGGCCTCCAGTGCAGTCACTCACCGGATGTAGCAATCTCAGCCCCTGCAAAGTATGAGACTGGGATGTGGACTTCAACCAAAGCATCAGAATGGAGGTCACTAGAGTGTTAGTGAACTAACTATGGGCTAAACCCAGAGTCAAGCTTTTGGAGATGTATCTCTCCTTTACTCTGCAACCACGCCCTCAGGAACCCTACCAATACTGGAGTATACACAGGCAAACTTCCCCCAGCCAGAGTCTCAGTCTGTCTTGTTATTGACACAAGACTAGAGCCAATGGTTCCTTTGACCAGGTCCATCCATAAATCCTTTTCAATGTTCCCAATAATTATAAACACACTAAAGATCCCCTTTTCCTCCCACACTAAAAAAACCCAAAAACCCAGGCTTCAGGCAAAGTGCAATCTGAGCAGCAGATCCCATGCTGAGTACGTTGGCCGGAGAAGCACTATTGATGGACTGCACTGGCATTACACCAAGATAGCTATTGCAAGTTATTGGCACATCAATTGGTTGTTAAAAACACTAATTGGCATTAAATAGGTGATGTTATCAGATAACTTACTGGGTGCACTGACGCTTTCTAAAATTGCCTCAGCCTTGTACATGCCAAGTCCCCTGTGCACCCTATACAATCCAGTGTTCCAGTGAGTCAAGGTCTTCTCTCACTCACACTTCAGCTGAAAATATTGTAGCCATCTTTAATGATCTTCAAGGGAGTTTTTAAGAGGCCGCTGAAAGACCCTGGATAAAGTCTTGTTGAAGGATGAGCCAAGATGAGGCAAATCTGTATTGCCATGCAAGAGATCCTGTCTAGATTTTGCATCAGCAGGCATGATGACTAAATATCCTGGCCTACCAAGATTGTCCCAGATTTATGGATCAGTCCCAACAGCCCAGATAATTCAACTAAACCTGCCACAAAGGCGTTGTCCCCATTCCAGTACACACCCACCCGCCAGAGGCCTCTTACTCTTCCCCATCTCTGCCGCTACCTTTGGTTCCCTAACCCACCCCACTAGATCACAGAATGCAATCCCATGACTAATGCCCTGACTAATGTGCCTTTCTCCTACTAGTTCACCCTCTTCTCTTTCCTAGCTCTTTTCCACTGCCTTGCCCATCACTGAAAACCAAGTGGCATTGTGAGGAGCCTGGCATGTCACAGGACACACCGTGCATCCCCTTCCACCGTAGCCCAGCAGGTGGAGGTGGGAAGCTGACAGAAAGCTAAGGAGGCGGCATCCCAAGGCTAGGTTTGTGAAACACGAGCCACAGAGCTAAGGGAGATAATGGAAGGCCAGGAAGAGAGGGTAGAAATGGGCATTCCCTTCAGTGAGACGGTCCTGCCTCTCTCGAGTGACATTCCCCTTCTAAAACCAACCCCATTCAGCAACTTCAGACACACTGGACCTCCATCCTGCCGGTGAGTGTTTGTTTCTCGGGTCCATGCACCAATGCTAGCAGTAGCAAAGGACGGGTCCCAATCTACTCTCCTACCAGCTGTCAAGAAGCCCTCCTGATTGCCACACACCCCCAAACAAGTGCCCCCTCGAGTAGCTGAACCCTTCTCACAGCCCTTCATCCCACCTCACCCATAGCAACAGCTCTGACAAAGGTCCTGCCAGTGAGCTCCAAAGCAGCATCCCATTCAGATCCACTGCAGATACTGTCCCAGGCCAGCAATCCCATGAGCTGCAAAAGCCTTTGTGGGTCTCATCCCACGGGCCACATAAACGGTGGGCAGCAACCGTACAAACCCACACACTTGCGTGATGTCAGCAGTAAGCCTGCAAGGACCATGCCACGGGGTAGAAAAAGAGACTAAACCGTCTCATTGGGGTATGCTGAGACAACAGGAGGCTGGAGCCGGGATCCACCACACAGACAGAATGACACAGATTTATAGACATGGAGAAGACTCCTTAAAACCGGAACATCCGGCCATGTCTCTGCCTGAATTCCACAGGTTAAATCCATGGGGCATGGTCCATGGTGCCAGTCCCAGAGAAGCTGAGACCCCCTGCACTTCCATTCACATTTGGGGGCCTGAATGAACCTGTGAGCTTATGGGTGAAAGCGAAGCACACCTAACACATAAGAACTGGTGAGTTCCCAGGAGTTGAACCCTGGTGAGATTAGCTTTTCACACAGGCCCCCAGGAATTCAGGAGCAACAAGGGTCCTGATCCTGAGAGGTGCCAGGTGATTTTCTGAAGCCAAGGATCAGCAAGTGTCAGGAACAGGCCCCCTCTGAATGAGACTCGTTGTCAATGTGTCTGCATTAACCACTTCCTCTGAGTAGATCCCAAGTTAAATACCATTTGCTCCATGCACCAAGAATGGATTGTGCATAATAAGCTTGTTCTTGGAGCAACAAGTACAAGTTAACAGGGCCCTGCTGTTTTTGCTACTCATATTAGTGGTGAGTATAGCAGTAAATCTCGCTGATTGCTTACTGGCTGCAGCAAGGGTTGGGGGCTTTTTTGCAGCCCTCCTCCTGTTCCCCATCCTCCTCCCACTTCCACCATGGAACTGCCAAGGAAACTCCTGGGCCCTGACTTCCTAAATAAAGGAGAAACTTCTCAGCCACCTATAACAAGATGATTAGGGGGCAAAGCTAGAGCAGTCTGGTGAGAATTTACAGGTCGCCAGCTCCCTCCCTCCCCACTTTCAACCAGGGCGGCAGCACTAGTCTTTAATGGGTAGAAATAGACTCACTCCTCAGTTCAGCCTCTAATGAGAGGCCATCAGTTTGGCTGGGTCAGCTTGTTAGGAGAGGAATAGCGCCAGCATGGAAAAAGAGTCAGGGACGGAGGTTTACAATGGCCCTTTAGGGGCCATGTGCATGTGCACTGGAGCCCCTGGGGGGGTGACCATGTCGTCTGAGTACTCCCTGGCTCTTAAAATCCCATTACTTTCCTTTTATTTCAGAGTAGAAACTAGTAGGAGTGTTGCAGGGGGAGGGAGAGAAAAGACAGCCTCAGCCTACTGCCTTCCATCAGCACAGGTCTGGCCCATAGGATCAATTTTTTTTCTGTGTATGTGATTTTCTTGTCTCTTTTTCCCCCCTTTTTAACTAGAATGTGGGCGCCAGGCTTCCAACAGGTCCTCAAGAGCTGTCAATCAGAGGGCATAAAATATTCAGCGAGCTTAATCTTCTTAGGGGATCTGCAGAGACCCCTGATGCGGTCTGAATGCTCTTCATGAACTTGTAAGGAATGGGGGGAGGTGGAGACAAGAAAACAAACACCACTGAAAAGAATACTGAGAGGGAGATTCTAAGATAGGCACTCAATACCCTGGTGACAGGTCTAAAACCCTAAACAGAATGAAATAGTCCCTTGAAGACCCAATTAGTGGGACAATTTCCCTTCTGACTAGAACAGAGCAAATACGGCACATACATTTCACAAAGAGCCAGTCATTACAGAGGCACTTTGGTCCTGTGGATGAGCACTGGACTAGTCAGTCATTATACCTGGGTTCTCTCCCTGCCACAGACCTGTAGAATGACCCTGGCAAAGTCACTCACCCTTTGTCCATGTTTAGGCTTGGTCTAAACACAGACATTGTATTGATTTCACAAAATTAGAAGCTAATGTTGTTCAATCCATTCAACCCTCTTGCACGGACAGAGAGTGGAAGGTTGGTCCAGAAGTTAGGGTGCTAACCATAGAATATGGGAGTCAGTTCCCTACTCCACCACCAATTTTCTGTGTGACCTTAGGTAAGTCAATCCATCTCGCTATGCTTCAGTTCCTCATCTATAAAATGGGAGTAACAGCCCTTCCCTACTTCACCGAAGTTTTATGAGGAAAATAGATTAAAACATTGTGAGGCACTGCTTAGATACTACGGGCCTTGTAAGTACCTAAAACAAAAAGACACTGTCAAATAAAAGTGCCCAATTTATCTGGAAACAAAACATTTTTAACATTTTACAAACCACTTGAGTTAAAATCAGTGCAATTTCTGTGTCTAGACAAGCTCTTGGATTGTAAACTGCTTGAGGAAAAACAGTCTCACACCATGTGCCTAGCACAACAGGGCCCTGATCTCAACTTAAATTCTGTAAGTGCTACCATAGGCCTAGTGTTATTGCATATAATTTCTCTATATATATTTTTAAAAGTTTTTCTTGCCGGGCGACAGAATTACATCAGCACACTCTCTGGCCGTGAAAGCAAAAATGGCCAGAGATGACAGGGGAAAGGGAACCTTGGGTGCTAGTAATAATAATTTTAAAGTAAAAGTCACTCCATCTCTATTTACATGCCTCTTGCATTTAATTTTTTAATTTAAAAAATAACTAGTAATAATAATTTTAAAGTAAAAGTCACTCCACCTCTATTTACGTGCCTCTTGCATTTAATTTTTTGCCTGGATATTCCAGTGAATGAGTTTGCTAGCAAGAACATTTTTAGATACAGTGAATTTTAAGCATACATCAGACAATATTTACAAAAACATCATTCTTAATTCATCATTATACGTATTTGCATCAGGACCCTGATTCTGAGAATCATGCTCATTCAGTCAAGAAACAGAAATACCACATACCTAATATAGCCTATTATAAAAGATCCAACATTAAATATTGAAATATACATTTTGATAGTGATTGCTGTGATCACAAACTATGAAGAATTTCCCGCCAGAATTCTTATTAAGTAATAGATACATTTGAGCAATTGTGATATTTTCACAGACTACTCATAAATGGAAAACAATAAAAATTCATTAAATAACTTATTCATTTCAGATTATTTGCTCAGCTCTGGTTCTGACACACACCTTTTGGAACATAAAACTTTTCAAAACACTTTCTATGGGACCAAGAGATCTTTGGTATTACAAGTAACATAATGCTAGAAAAAAGTCAGAGCTATCTGAACAATGGGATTTTCCTTTTGTGGAAAATTCTGACATTGACAAACTTTTCTGTTCTGAATATTAAGGAAAAGACAAAATCTAGAAATATTGCATGATGCAGAAAATCCTGACAAGTTTTCAGTCAGGAAGTTAAAATAGAAAAAACTGACATTTTTGATTGAATTGAAAATATTCAGTGTGTTGACATAACATTGTTTGTTTCCATTCTCCCAGTCAAAAAAGTGAAAAGAATGTTCACATAATCATTTTTTCAATGAAAATGTTGATTTTTATTAAACCATATTTTCTGACAAGAGAAGATTTCATGTGAAAAATTTCAACAAGCAACATTTTTTTTATTCTTCACCGGGGACTCACCACAGTTAAATTTTTCTTAATATAAAAGACTCGTCTGTTTGGTTTTACAGCAACAGCCAGTAAAACCAGTTCAGTGACAGCTGATCTCACCATACGGATGTCATGTTCAGCTCCATGTATGGATGTCAAGGAGGATTTCCCAAATCTATCTAGGTATTATCATGTCAGTGGAACCTCTCTGCCTAAAATAGTTACAGAATATTAAATTCCATGTGTCATAGATCTGCAGGAAAATATTGCCATTAGAGTGAGCAGAAACGGAATACAGGGTGTGAGGTGATGTGCAGTGAAAAGCAAAGGCATCCCCTTAAAAGTAATATATTGTGTATCTGTACTTGCAATACATTTTGACTGCAAAACCCCAGTCCCCCAAGAGAAAACTGTGTGCAGACTGAAATGTTTAAAGCTGAGAAGAGTTTCTTCTCCATTGCTGGCAGCCAAGTTAATCTAAAAAATTTTCAGCCAAGGTGGCATTTATCTGGATCAGCAGAAATGAGTTTTTGTTGTGCTTAGGATTTCTGCAATGGTTTATGAACATTCAGAGATCACACACACACACACACGTGTGACAGTGCAGCATCTTCTCCACTGATTATTCAACCCAGGCCTTATGGAAAAGTCCTACAGAAATTAACAGACAATGAAAATCTATCACTTTTTCTTTACACCATCCTACAGAATTTAATGGAGAATTAGATTCCCACCATAGAATTCTATGAATGATTCAAAGAAGTAGCTCAGAGAGGAAGATGATTTAACAATTGACACTTGCCAGAGACTTACGAGGCCTGTGTCTTAGTCTGCTTCAGACTTACTGAGGGACCTTGGGCAAGTCGCTTAGAGGCAGGTATTTAAAGTTATTTGGGCCCTTAACCCCTGTGAAATCAGCATAGTTAACATACCTTTGCAAATCTGGCCCTTACCCTCTCTCTGCCTCAGTGTCCTGCCAGCAAAATGGGGACAAAAGTGCTTCTCTACTTCCAAGGAGTGTTGTGAAATAAACACATTAAGGATTGGGAGGTACTATTAGGATTCACGGGGTTCAGTTGCCTCTGCTGAGCCTGGAGCTGGCCAGTTCAGCCTCAGGTAGTCTGCTGAGCCCTGCTGAGCTGTGGCAAAATCGCTTGGCTGGTCAGGCCACCATGTTAGCTGGCCTTGGGCTTCCCTCTGAAATCTCTTTCCATGTGGAACCTTGAGAACTGAGTTTGACCCTAACCTTTGTTGCTCAGGTTACATCTTTATTTGGCAAACAGCAGTGCTATGTTGAATTGATCAGACTCAGACACCGGGGGGATAGGGATGCAGGGTACATCACAGACAGAGCCATCCCATCTATGTAAGATGATTCAGAGCCACCGGGGGCCATGAGGGGGGGCTGGCACCGGCAGCAGGGAGGTTAGCCTGTCCCCACACTCACCAGCATTGATGGGAAGTGGAGCCATCTGGCCCAGGTCGCTGTGCTCCCCCATCTCCCAACCATGTCACTCTGGGTAGGAGTCGTGGGGGAAGGGGTCAAACCCCCCTCTCACCTACCACTGGCAGGAAGCGGAGCAACGCAGCTGCAAGCCAGCAGAACAGGCTAGGGCCAGGTCACTCCACTTCCTGCTGTTGCTGGAGTGCGGGGATGGGCCTGACCTCTGCTGCCAGTGCCAGGCCCCCTGCTAATCTCCTGGGTCATGAGCCTCAGGGAGGGGGTGGAATAGGGTGGAGAGGGGACAGAGCAGAGGTGGGAAGAGGGCAGGGCCTAGGGCACAGTGGGGGGTTGTCTTGGGCCCTAGAGCCTCTTAGGGACAGCCTTTATCACAGATCCAAAGTTATACAGAAAACTTCACCCATTACATACACTATACATTGCATTTACTATACATTGCACCACACATTTTTGGATGGTCTTGATTACTTTGCAGGAACCAGTCCCTGTGCAGCGTATGCTGTGCACACACTGACCATGGTTTAATTTCTCTTTAGCTCATCTCTCAATAGTAAATAATTCCCTGTGTGTTCTCCCTCCTATCTTAGCTAGCTCAGACATTCTGTCTGCTTAGCCTACTGACCAATTTACTGATCTTATTTAGACCTAACACTCTGTTTTCAACCTGATGATTCATTTACATTGCTAATTCTATCTTGCAAAAAATGAGTCCTCTCTCCATGTGTTAATTATTTATGTTCGACCAGGCCTTGGCTACCTGAAAGGCGCTAACAAGTCTGTATTTACACTCAGCTAAAGGTCACTGGCTGTTCAGTGCTTTCACCTGCAGATGGGATCATGCCTCTGCCTGCCTTGCTCCAGTTCTGACCTCTGGTTTGATCCCTGATTCCAGCCTTTTCTCTAACCACTAGGCTGGGGCAGCCATATCTCAGTCCATACAGATGCTCACATACTAATTTTTAAGGAAGAACCCTCTTAGTTTCATCCCTGTTACATTCAGTAACGTTTTCCATAAGGGGATGAAAATCCCTAATATTGTCTTTTGCTCCCCTGCTAAAGTCAATGGGACACTGGGCATACATAACAGTCCAGCTCTTCTGAGTTCATAGCAGGATCAGGGCCCACATGCTGTCTCTTGCTTTGCAGACAACCCCACTTATTTCAGTGGAATGACTTCCGCATTCTTTACTCATGGTTTGTCTGGAACTAGGTCCATAAAGAAGATAATAATTAAAATTAATCATTTACCCAACCTTACAAAAACACCAAAATCGCTAAATAAAGAAACAGACAAACAACAAAATCCCAAAGTTCTTTCTCAAGTAAAATTTCCCAGTGATTGAAATTTGGTCCAAACGTCTTTTACACCCCAAAAGTCCAGCCACACATAGCTTGGCTGAGGTGCCCTGAACATGAAGCAGCATCATGAAAATATGCTTAGGGTACAAATATAACCATAATCAAACACCACCCTAATTAAAAGCCAGCCTAATCAAACCAAAGGACTCCTTCACCCTAATCAGTTTGGGCATGTCTACATTAGAAAATTATTTCAAAATAATTACTCCTGAAATAACTATTTTGAAATAGCACGTCCACTCTACAAGGCAGCATTAAAATAGCACAGAATTATTTTGAAATAGAGCATCTACACTGATTGGAGCCTGCATCGCATTTAAAGCCCCCAGCACCAGGAGAACGGACACTTCCTGTAGCTGCTTGCTGAGACATGTGCTTAAAGGGGCTCCTTTCTATGGCTGCATTTCACACGCCACTGCTCCACGGCCTGCCCCCTCATGGGACACCAAACTCATGACATGTCCTTTGGTTGCCTTTGCAGATGCCACAGCACTGAATACATGGAGCTGGAGCTGCTGCAAAGCAGTGCCAGACTCACAGGCATGGGTCTGCTCCTAATGGCCCAGTTCATCCACACTTCCCATGTGCTGCTTCAGGATGACAACGACCTCTTCAGCCAGGCCCTCGTGCTCCTGATGCAGCAAATAACAGGCTTGGTAATGTGAATGCTCTGCTTGCTATTTTGAAATACGGGGAGTGATCTCAAAATAACTCTCTAGTTTAGACTAGGGTTTAGTGGGGAGCAACAAAGACATACAATGATTCTTGCTAGCAGTAAAGATAATCAGTCCTGAGGTGGGCACCTATCTGTTTCCAAAACCTTAGCTCACACAGGCTAGGTCTACACTACACCCCTCTGTCGGCAGAGAGATGTAAATAAAGCACATTGAAAGTGCAAATGAAGTGGGGATTTAAATATCCCACGCTTCATTTGCATAATCACGTTCTGGCGCTGTTTTGAACAAGCTCCATTTCAAAACTGAAACCGCGGTTTAGATGCAGTTCTGCCAACAGCGGGATGATTTTTCGACCGATCCTGTACTCCTCGTTTTTTGAGGAATACAGGATGTGTCCAAAAATCACCCCGCTGTTGGCAAAACCACATCTAAACCGCGGTTTCAGTTTCGAAATGGCACTTGTTCGAAACAGCGCCAGAACGTGATTATGCAAATGAAGCACGGGATATTTAAATCCCTGCTTCATTTGCACTTTCGATGTGCTTTATTTACATCCCTCTGCCGACAGAGGGGTGTAGTGTAGACCTAGCCACAGATTTCAAGTTGGAATTGAATAGTTGGCCCAAACCCAGCTCATAAAGCAGACAGCACAGTCTGGTACTGTCTTCAAGGAACCCAGCTATTAGCTAGTACTGTCTTCAAGGAACCCAGCTATTAGACTCTGGATAGCCCCACAGGTAGGAGGAGAATGTAACGGTGATACAAGATTCTTATACAAAATTCAGAGGTTAATTCATATTCTGAATAGACAATGTAAAATGCTATCTGTTTTTGGGAACTACATTGGTTTTGCTGCACAATTCAAACAAATATTCTCTGTTTCCTCTTGTTCTTTTGTTCTCCTCCTCTTAAATTTAAAAAAAATTAAAACAATGTCTCAGTGAGGAAGATTTGACCAGGTATAATTCTGAAAGAAACCTCACTACTGAGCAACACATATTGTTGTCACTCTTCCATGTTACCTAATTTAAAATGTACCTTTCCTTTCCACCACGCAATCACATGCTTCCAATCCTGAGTACCTAACATTAACTAGACACCTAAATAAGCAACTCCTCTTCTGGTGGGCTGAGCACCCATAACTTGCACTGAAGTTGTTGGCAGAGCTCCTATAAGCAGCTGGTGGATTAGCAAGTTCTTTGGAGATGCATGCTGCACATTTTTCCTCCCAACAAACACACAGCACCACTTGGGGTGCGTCTTAAGTATTTATGTGTCCTTTGTAATAAATGAGCTTCTCAGAATCTGTAAGGCTTGTTTCTTCACAGGACCCCACTGAGACAATACAGTCCTATTATTCCCATTTTACAAATGAGAAACTGAGACATGGAGATGCTAAGTGACTTAACTAAGGTCATACAGGGAGTTTGTGACAGAGCAAGGATATGGACTTAGGTCTCCTGATAGCACCCCAACCACAGGACCAACCTTCCTCTCTGTACTTCAAGAAAAAAAAAAGCAATGAACTATTTCTTCCAGCAGGTCTCCTGCCTCATGAATCATGGCCTGAGTCGTGACATTATCAGCTAGTGTAAATCAGTCTATTGACTCGGACAGAGCCAGATGAAGATCCACCTGCTGAGGATCAGGTTTTTTGTGTCTATTTCCCCTCCACTCAATCACAAGTATAGGCTCCAGTAGAAAGAGAACAGGAAGGCAACGGTCCCTCCCAGAGACACGCCCATGCACAAGGCTTTCAGGAGGGGATAGAGAAGGCCGGTTACTTGCCCTTCCTCCCCAGCACTGTGGGGACCAAAAACATTACTCGGGCCATGGCTTCTTACTGCAGCTTGCAACAGCAGCAATGAGGGGTCCGGACTGTTGCTGAAGGGCCTTTTCTTTTTAAAAATACAGGATACAGGAACACAGGGTGGGGGACCCGCAGAATGAAGTAGTGCATAGGGAGAAATTCACTGATCCAAGCTTGTGGACCATGTGCCGCACTGGAACACTTGTACTCTTGCTTTGGGGCAGAGGGCAGGGGAGGTGAGTGGGCCATCAGCCTTTGAGCGAAGGGAAGGCAAATAATAAAGGGTGCATTTGTTTGCAATGTGGGAGCAAGGAAAGGAAACAAAAGGACACCATCTACCTCTTCTCTGGCACCCGGGGTCATGGCACGACCTTTGAGAAGATGGGACGCAAAGGTGACCTTTGTCAGGGGGTGACAGAGCTTCCCAGCCTGGGCTTCTGTGAGGAGACTTGGGAAGCCTGCGGGCAGCGTTCCTGTCACGCAGCACGCACACAGCGACAGCGCTGTCACCGGCAGACTGCTTCTTCCCCTGCTCCTCTTCTCAAAGGAACACGGCTGAGAGAAGCAGCCAAAGGATAGGGAGACTGATCTTAAAACTCTCCCAAGTCCCATCCTACTTGTGACACGAGCGGTGATGCCTAAAGGCCCTTTAGAATAATACCTCTCTCCCTGAGTCTCAAATAGCCTCACACTGACTCCCCAGCCTGATCCTTCTCTCCTGTGTTCTCCCTGGCAGAAGCCACAAGCAGGGGTGTAGTTCCCACAAAAGGAGTGATAAAAGGCATGGTTGCATTCCCCTTCCTCTGCCTGACCTCCCGCCCCTTTACCCCCCCGCCCCCCGCAGCAGTGGAGTGTTCCAGACCTGTAAGGAACATCACGGCACTCTCTACCATGCATGGGCTCTGTGTACATCCTCCTCTGTGCTCCTCCATGTGTGTGCACTGACAATCCTTGGCACAGCTTGGCCACCCACCCAGTCCAGCTATAGCGCTCTTGATCCAGCACTTGCACAAGCACCAGAATCACACCAAACCAAACCACACAGGAAAGAATCCATGGGCATGTCTCTTTGCGAGGTTGCAGTGGGAGGGCAATTGGCTTTCTGAGGTTGTCTCAGTCTTTTGTAGCAAAGCCAGCTCAACCAAGGAATCCCAGCAGGACAGAAAGAGAGAGAGAAAGGACGCACCGACTCAGACATTGGATCACCCACATAGAACACAACTGCTAAGCTGCCACTCATACAAACAGGCTCTTCCTCCTTTCCTCTCCCCCACCCCCAGCCTTTTCAGCTAACACTTAACAGAAATCCTGAATAAACAGATCTCTGTTGGCCAGGCTGTTCAGGTGCTGTATGGCCCAGCTGTAGATCCTTGGTCTCTCCGTGATGCCCCAAAGGCACAGGAGGGCACAGGAAGTGGGGCAGGCCTCCATCTCTATCTCCGCTGCCCCATGACCTCTGGGATGCCTCCCTTGACCCTGCTGGGGTTGGGATGGTTGTCTAATTTGAACACGTTTGGGTGATTGCGGTCCCCAGCTTCCTGCTTTGTCAATCAGGGAGGCTCGGGTGGGGGTTGGCAGGAGTCAATTACTTGGCAATTTCAGGATGACCGGAAGAGATGATTAGTACCCAGCATTTGCAGGGGAAATGGAAAGCAGCCCACCTCCTCCCTTTCCCATGTGCCTAACAACAACAGCTCTCTCGATGTGCATTACAATGACAAAGAACCACCTCTGCAGAGCCAGCTTGGCTGGGCTGCCCACTCTGTTATCCTGGGATATGTCCTTCAGGAATGGGCAGAAGTATCCAGAGGCTCATGTGCAGGGTTTGGCAGGGTGCGGGGGAGATGAATAGCATGGAAATGACAGTGATATCATGCATTAATTTGTCATTACATGGCAAAACTGAAATTCACACAGTATAAGCCATTTCCTCATCTTAGCTAACACCACGTGGCATAAACATGCTGGTAGCCCAATGCAGAACATTTGAAGGGATCTGAGCTGAGGAATGTCTGCTCAGCAAGCCTTAGTAACTCTTAAAAGAAGCCTGAAGCAAATTCAGGCTACGTATCCATACCCACACCACTCAGTCTTAAGGATACTTCAACATGACGGCTAGGATTATGACAGAAGCCTGAAGGAGTTGGGTGCTTAAATCCTACTAAAGTTCAATGAGATCTGGGCACCTCCTTCCATTAGGCAATTTAGAAATCCTGGGCAATAAGGATTTACCCAGCAACCTGAAATGTTTCTTTTCCTTAGCACATTGACAGTGGGTCCGGCGTTCATGGAAATAAGCAATGAGTATGGGTAGCTAGAGACAAGTGCTGGACAAACTTCCCCTTCACAATCCTAATCTCTAACCTCTTTTACTATTCCAGCCCTGGCCTTCCTATGTGCAAAGGCAACAACTAACTGTGTTTTTTGTGATATAAACAACTATCAGCTAGAGACTAGGCTGAGACCACCAAATTCATTCCACTGGTGACATGGCTTGTCTGAACACTTGTCTCTAGAAATCATTAAACTGGTGTGGTCATATAGGGTCTCCCCTCGATTTCGCCCTATGCTTCATGAATGTAATAATATAAAATGACATGCAGTCTGAAAGTACCAGCTGGGGCAGATGTCATACATCTTGTTATCTATCTCTTTTTAGAGAGAAAGGGCTTTTCTTTTGTGGATTTTCTATTTCACGGGTTTCCTTGGAATATGGGGTTTTCTTATCCTACCCAGGCCAATGTGGACATTTAAATGTGGTAGAAATGTATCTTGAACTGGTTTCTCTCTGTGTGTGCTTTGTGTCCCAGTTCATCAATGAAAAGCAAAACAGCTTCCAGGGTTACCTTACCATTGTGAAGCTTACAATTAACTATGACGCTCAGTTTTCTGACTTAGGGGCAAATAAAATGCTTACCGAAGTCAATGGGATTTATACATTCTCTGGGATGTGAATCATACCCTAAATGCCTTCACAACTTGCATATCCCTTTCACCAGGGTAACACTATTAACAGAAACATATGCTGTCTATTAATGTTTTTGAGAAATGCATAGAGGTCCCAATCAGGTGCAGGCCCCCATTGTGCTAGGTGCCCTGTGAACACACAGAAACACATAGCCTCCACACTTCTTTAATAATAGCAACTTTTCTGTTCTCAGAGCCCCCTGAGCTAAGTAAGTTCTCTCCATTTGCCAAAAAGGGCTTCTGGGGTCCCCAGCTACTAAGTGATGTGTCCCAGGCCATGCAGTAAGTCAGTAGAGGAGCCGATCATGCTTCCCAACAACAGAATTCACTGGCTGTATCAGGACACTCAAGCTATAGCTCCAGTGCTTGGACAAGCCAAGTCTCTGAAGACATTAATGTTCCCACTTGCCTTCCACAAAACAGGGAAAGGAAGACAATTTTAAGGTTCCAGGATTTCCAGTTCCTTGACTATCACAAATAGAAACATTCACCCCCAATACAAAGTCCTTTATGTGGTTAAAGAATAACATGAAGGCGCCTAACAAGGGGGCCATTGTCGGTAGTGGGTTGTTTTTCTCTCCCCTCCCCATTATTGTCGTCGGTATCCAGTGGCCCAAGTGTCCCCTGGGAGTGCCCTGAGTTTGTCTGTGCGCAGACAGCTCTGATGTGGCAGCAGGGCAGACTCTAAGCGATGGTGTGATTTAATAAACAGACACTTAAGGCAGTTTACGGTGGAGTCAGTCCACTTCGGATGGCCTTCTCCGTTAATTTAACACTGGCTGCAGCCCCCGAGCTGGCGTCTCCGTGCTCATTAGGGAGAGGGAAGGGGGGGTATTCTTGTTTCGCATTGGTGGTTGAGAGACTCTTTTTTATATAGGGCAGCTGACTTTAAAAAGAGAGGAGGACGGGTGCTAGTTAAGATCATTCTCTGTTATTGTTTTCATTAATTTTTCTTTGTTTTGTTTTGGTTGCAGGGGATGTGACAAAAGGGTACAATAATTGCCATTCGCCTCAGACTTTGAGGAGTCCTCCTCAGCCATTATGGATAAAAATCGCATTCTCTGCCGAGTGTCCATCAAATCCCAGCTCTGTATTCCAGGCTGGTTAGAGGGCAGCTGATTCAGCTACACGTATATTTCGCTCCATTCCTGATCTGCCCTAATTATGAAGGATGCTCTTCCCTTTAACTCCGAGAGTTCACTCTGCCCCAACAGTTACCAATGATTCTCGAGCCAGATATTCAGCTGGCACAAATTGGCCTACCTGCATTGTCATCAGCAAAGCTACACTGATTTATACCCACCGAGCCCCCAGCGTTCATATACTAGAGTTTCTTAATCCATAAGTAGAGATGGACAAATCAAGACGGTATTTTGAGTTATCAGTTATACAAGCAAGCTGCAGCTACACAAACTGGGTCACAAAATCTTCATGGTTAGAATTTGGATGTACCAAACCAAATCTAAAACTAAGGCTATTTCCACTTTTATCTGAACTCCCCTTACCCCAGTGTTGGTTTAGGTTGCTGGAGTTGATTTGGATAAGTATTACTAGTTTAAACATATCACTGTATTCTAAATTAATGTTGGGCTGGTAAAAGGGGCCAAACTAACAGCTGTACCAACTGGCACTGTCTACTTGTCCCCTGCATGAAGATAGCATCAGTTATGCAAGCAAGCTTTATCCACATGAACCTACCATTGTGCATCATCCTGGTTTGGTGAAACCAATTCTAGTGGCCCATTGCTTGCAGCTACTCTGGACTTCACTGAGGGTTGGAGGTGCTCCGCATATTTCAAAATAATTGAGGTAAGAGAAAAGAGCTCACCCTCCAAGCCTTATTCTGTTATAGAATCATAGATTCATAGGGTTGGAAGAGCTCTTAGAAGGTCATCGAGTCCAACCCCCTGCTAAAAGCAGGACCAACCCCAACTAAAACATCCCAACTAGAGCTTTGTCAAGCCAGGACTTAGAAACCTCTAGGGATGGAGATTCCACCACCTCCCTAGGGAACCCATTCCAGTGCTTCCCCACTCTCCTAGGGAAATAGTTTTTCCTAATATCCATCCAAGACCTCCCCCACTGCAATTTGAGACCATTGCTCCTCATTCTGTCATCTGCCACCACTGAGAACAGCCTCTCTTTATCCTCTTTGAAATCCTCCTTAAGGAAGTTGAAGGCTGCAATCAAATCCCTGCTCACCCTTCTTTTCAGTAGACTAAATAAGCCCAAATTCCTCAGCATCTCCTCATAAGTCATGTTCTCCTGCCCCCTCATCTTTTTTGTTGCCCTCCACTGGACTTTCTCTAATGTGTGCACATCTTTTCTGTAATGGGGAACCAGAACTGAACACAATACTCCAGATGTGGCCTCATCAGTGGAATAATCCCTTCTCTAGATCTGCTGGCAATACTTCTACTAATGCACCGCAATATGTCATTAGCCTTCTTGGCTACAAGAGCACATTGTTGATTCATATCCAGCTTCTCATCCACTGTAATCCCCAGGTCCTTTTCTGCTGAACTGCTGCTTACCCAGTCAGATTCCAGCCTGTAACAGTGCTTGGGATTCTTTCATCCCAAGTGCAGGACTCTGCACTTGTTCTTGTTGAACCTCATCAGATTTCTTTTGGCCCAATCCTCCAATTTCTCCAGGTCATCCTGGACCCTAACCCTACCCTCCAGTGTATTTACCTAATACAGAAGTCTGGAAGCTGACCTTGTCTGTGATGACAGAGGCAAAAAAAGCACTGAGCTTTCCTCACACCATCTGTCACTAGTTCACCTCCTTTATCCAGTACGTGTCCTAGAGCTTCCCTGACCACCCTCTTATTGCTAACATGCCTGTAGAAACCTTTCTTGTTACCTTTCACATCCCTTGCTAGCTGCAATCCAGTTTTGCTTTGGCTTTCCTGATTACACCCCTGCTTGCTCGAGCAATATATTTATACGCCTCCCTAGTCATCTGTCCAAGTTTCCTCTTCTTGTAAGCTTCCTGGTTTTGTTTAAGCTCTCCAAAGATTTCACTGTTAAGCCAAGTTGGTCGCCTACCGTATTTGCTTTTCTTTCTGAGCATCGAGATGGTTTGTTCTTGTGCCTTCAATGAGGCGTCTTTAAAATACTGCCAACTCTCCAGGACTCCTTTCCCCTTCATGTTAGCATCCCAGGGGATCCTGCCCATCAGTTCTCTGAGGGATTCAAAGTTTGCTTTTCTGAAGTCCAGGGTCTGTATTTTGCTTCTCTCCTTTTTTCCTTTGATCGGGATGCTGAACTCAGCCATCTCATGGTCACTGCTGCCCAGGTCCTGAGCTTCCCTACCTACACTGATGACAAGGTAGCTCATTACTACCTTGGGCTGTCATTTTTCCCTCAGCTAGTAAATATTCCTATTTTAAATCTCATGGTGGACCCTCCCACGTGATACACTGCCATGTCAGAGAGATAACAACAGAAGGCCCTGTAACTGATCTCCTCTTGGTTTTACACTGATATCTGTTGTCACCTCTGGTTTGCCCTGGCGGTCTTGAGATCAGAAGCCAGCCCGATTTGATTCTGTCCTGAACCAGCTGTATAATGGGCATGTTCTCCTCTGAACTGTCTTTCCCCTTCACTTAGCCCCTTCCATATTTCCACCCAGAATTCCATCTCAGCCTCCCTGAAGGGAACAAAGGCTGAAAGAGAAGTGGGGAGTGCATGCTCTTGAAGGGATGTATTATGCCTGTATTTCCAAGAGCGCCAGGAGGCTCTGTGCCCTGCACAGCTCTGCACCACACACAATGCAAGGCTGTGGCTTAATCCCACAATTTAGTACTAAGTGTTTTCATAGATTCATAGGCTTTGAGGCCAGAAGAGACCGATATGATCATCTAGTCTGACCGCCTGCATAAAGCAGGCTACCCAGCAATTCCTGCAGCAGAGGGTAGGATTCTGTCTCACTATGTAAAGTGAACATCATCAAAACCAATATCTTGTGGCTGAGTTAGAGCATATTTCAAGAAAGACATCCAGTCTCGATTTGCAGGCTCCAAGTGATGATGAATTAACCACATCCCTGGGAAATCTCTTCCAACAGTTGTTAGTAGGCAGAGTGATTATTTTGCCATTTATTTCCTAGTTCCCTCTGCCTAGAGTACAAACAAACTCAGAGCTGAAACTTCTGAGATACTCGCAAAACCCACTTGCTCAAGTTGTAATGGAAGAAAGGACAACTTCTTTGCATATAAAAGGGGGATTCCCCACCCCTCTGAAGGTATGGCTACACTGGGGGGCATTTGCATACCTTCTTCTATTTTTTTCCCTGGAAGAGGCTTTTCTACCATTTAGCCCCGTCTACATGGGGACAAATGTCAGAAAAAAAAACCTCTTTTGAAAGCCCTTATAAACCTCGTTTTACGAGGAAGAAGGGGGCTTTCGAAAGGGGGAGTTTCCAACATTTGGCCCCATGTAGATGGGAGTACAGGATCTGTCGAAAAAGCTCCCCTCTGTCAGCAGAACCGCGGCTACACAGCACTTTCACTGTCGAAATGGTGCGTGATCGGCACAGCGCCGGAACTTGAGTTTGCAAATGGATCCCGGGATATTTAAATCCCGGGCTCATTTGCACTTTTGAAGTGCTTTACTTGCATCCCTCTGCCGACAGAGGGATGCAGTCTGGAGGTAGCCTGTGTTGGGAGTGGAGTATATCAGTTGCCTGAGCTTAGGCAAAGGTAGCAGTAATCTGGGAGCTAAGAGCTGTGAAGGTGGGGGTCAGGAAGGCTGCAGGGGTAAGCAATGAGAGCAGGTAGACACAGCACCAGGAGAATAGCCAGGTGGCTGCAGAGCATGGCACTGAGAAGAGAGACACATGGGGTGCCACAAGGGTTTTGAGAGAAACTGCAAAAAATGATGGAAAAGATTGTGCAAGGCACAAATCAAGAAGCCGTACAGGTATCCCCTTTAGCAATCAGCTTATCACACAATACGAATATTTCTGTCATGGAAAAGCAGGCATAGCTATCGATATGGGGTAAGTGGTCTTCACCAACCAAACATCCAATCACCCTATGCATGTACCAAACCATTGCAAAATAGACACATTTAGCAGCTGATGCACCTGTGGCCTGCATGTTACAGGAGTGATGCCTGCAACAGTATTATCTGGTGCAGGCTGGCTGTGATCAAGTTGAATACATGAGTGATACAGGTGCCAGGGTGGAGATCAGGTCACTGCTATGCACCTACTTGGGTGCACTGCTCTCCAAGAGGAGAATGCTACATCTCTGACACAGGCAGGTGGTGACATTTTCATGCTGTTTTGCAGCTTGCTCTCCTGGGCTGTGTTGTGCAAACCAGGACATTGGAGTTCGGAGACATGGAGTTTGGGAATTGGGGGAAAGGGAAAAAAAAAGATGCAAGGAAAGAAAGAAAGCAAAATGTAAAAACCAAAAAACAGAGACAGAAAAGATCTCAAAAATGGGATGGAGAGAAAATAAGACAAGGAGGGAAGAGTGACAAAGGGCATTGAAAAGACAGAAAACTGTAAAACACACGCTCATAATAATGATGATAGTCTCAAAGACACCAGTCAACATGGGGCCTAATTGCACATGGTGCTGTATGAGAATAAATTCCCTGCCCCAAAGTCCTTGTCCTTTAGGGTATGTCTACACTAGCCCCCTAGTTCGAACTAGGGTGGCTAATGTAGGCATTCGAACTTGCAAATGAAGCCCGGGACTTAAATATCCCAGGCTTCATTTGCATGTTCCCGGGCGGGCGCCATTTTAAAATGCCCCGCAGTTCAAACTGACTGCCTGCGGCTACACGCGGCAGTCAGAAGTTAATCCGAACTAAGTCCTTAGTTCGGATTAACTGTTACTCCTCATTGCAGGAGGTATAACAGTTAATCCGAACTAAGGACTTAGTTCGGATTAACTTCCGACTGCCGCGTGTAGCCGCGGGCAGTCAGTTCGAACTACAGGGCATTTTAAAATGGCGCCTGCCCGGGAACATGCAAATGAAGCCCGCGATATTTAAATCCCGGGCTTCATTTGCAAGTTCGAATGCCTACGTTAGCCACCCTAGTTCGAACTAGGGGGCTAGTGTAGACATACCCTTACAAACTAAACCCTGGACCTTGCAAGTCCCATTGACCTCAAGGGCCTCAGACAGAGATGTAAGAAAGAAATGAAGGTAGAGGATAACAAAGGGAAGGAGAGATAGAGAGCAAAATTCTAAAAATTCTAGACAAGAGGGCACGCTGGCCCAGCCAGCATGCAGTGGAGAAAAGGAAGAACTCAGCACAATGTTTTTTTATATCTCACATCCAGAAAAAGTTAATTTATGATATTTTTTCTGCAGCACCTATTATTTCACCAGGGGAATGTTGCAAAAGTTTAAAATCCAAGTTGTTGCAAAAGTTTAAAATTCACGTTAAAAATCCAAGATGATACAAATTTTTCAAAGGATTCTATCATTTTTGTTACAAGAAACAAGAGGTAAGACAGCATTTCATATTAGATCAAATCAGTACATTTTGAAAGACACTCAGGAAACATTAGACTTCTTTGTAAAAAAAAGTGGGTCTTGCTAGACTGACTCCTAGAGAGGGATGTTTGTAAGATTTGGCTGAATAAAGATGACTGACTAAACAAGCTGTCTCTGCACAAGTGTCTTATAGTTCTATCCTGCACCACTGACACAAGTGGTAAAATTCCCAGAGATGTCAATGGTGTGGAACCAAGTCCTTAAACATTGTGGATGGAATTTTCTAAAGTGCCTAAGGACCTGATTTTGAAAGGTATTTTGGCACCTACAGAAACAGTCAAGAACCTAGTGAGATGTTCAAAAGCACCTAACCTCTTGAATAAGGAGTTCCACAGGGCTTTTGCTCCTAATGGCTTGTTTATAAACACAGAAGGTTGTACTGGTGTAAGTATATTGGTGTGAGTTAAAGAAGTACAACTCCCCTAGTGTGAATCCTGTTATCTTTTATATATTTGACAGAATTTGTCTGCCTATCTGTTCGTTCAAGAACTCTTCCAAAACAATAAGAGCTAAGACCATCAAATTCAGTATGCAGCTTCCTCTTATTATAACTTAAAGCAAAATCAGGGTTTGGCTGTGCCAGGAAAATGGGGTGTGCCTAGAATAGGACTGCTCATAAAAACAAACAGAAAAGAGACAGAATCACCAAACCAAGTACTGCCCTCAAAATTGACATAACTGAGTGAATGTTGAAAGAGGACTCAGGGTGCCTTCAGGAAGGGCAGGAGCACAAAGCCCACCAGCCCTAGAACAGAGTCGCCACAGCAACTCCATACCGGGCCAGAGAGGGGCTGTGTCTCCTTACCAGCTGTGGCAACCCTGTGTTGGGACTGGGGTAGAAGCCTCCCCACACCCAGCCATGTCTGCTCCATGCTAGGACCAGTGGAGGGGGTGCCTCTCCCCCCCCCCCCAGCCATGGCACCCAACCCGAAGCTTCTCCACAGCTGCCTCTGCCAGAGGACAGATGGTCCTTCTGTGGCCCTCCCCTATACTGATCTGGACCTGCCCCAGCTGGGGAACATGCACCCCTCTCTTGGCAGTGCCTGCTGGAGCTGCAGCGGCTATAGAGGGCCACTTCTCAGCTGGCCCCAAGTTGTTGTGGTGACAGAGGGCAGGGGCTGTCCTCTCTCCCCGGGGCATCCTACATCCTGCACCCCTCATCTCCAGACCCACCCCAAAGCACTGATTTACATGAAGCATGGACATTTTCATTGTATTTTCCAAAACACAAAAATTAATTGAGTTAAGGACCCGAGCAATGCCAAGTAAATCTTCTAATAAATGCTTTATTATACTGGGATAGCCTTTATTAATAGGTACAAGACACCACATCCTGGGATAACTGCACCCATACTGGGGGTCATATTTCATTGCTGGAGTGCCTCTGTCGCTACCTGTGAACTTCGCTGCCTGGCCAGTGCAAATGGTTTCCCAGTTACACACTGAGCAGCTTATCTTTCACCAAGGTCTGCAATCTTGTGTAATACTGTGCAATGCAGGCTTACAGCAAGGCAATATGTCCCTGCAGCTCTCACTAGCCAGCTCAGGCTCACTGTCTGCGCTCCTGTTGAACTGCCTCGTGCTGCCTGTTTCTTCCCCTTATAGTCTCCTCAGTTACCTCTATAGCCTGGTGAGTGTCACCCTGCTGCTCACATTCCCCCATGAGACAGCGTATAACTATCCTCAGCTTGTCCTGCAGCCTTCTCCCGCCTGCAGCAAGGCAAGGGATTGGGCTGCTGTCGTTAGCACCTATCACAGTGTTCACTAGGATCCAGAATCACTCTCGTTCTTCTCTTTTTGTGGTTATATACAGCATTGCAAAGCTGGTGTATATTATTACAGGCAGAACAGTGATGTTTTACGCTCAGTTTGCACTGATGGAAACAACTGAAGAAGGTATAAGGTCTACATGAGCTATTAAATGGACAAAAGTGCAGTGGGCAAGAAAGAGAAATATGCAGCTGAGTGAAGTAGCCTTGTAACATGCCTCTCTGTGGCCCTGTTTAGAAATGTTTTGTCACTGGAGACAAACCCTGAGCAAACCCCTCCTTCTGTTCCCTGACCATGTCACACTAGCGCTAGTGAAGATAGAGGGGCGGCTGCTCACCTTTATGTGGAGTTATGGACGTGTGTGGGGGACAAGAGGTGGAGCTAGCAGGGTGTCTGGGTAGAACATTAGCTGTACGCATCAGGAAATAAAAGCTAGTTAATTTGGGTGAGAATAACACAGGAAGGCAAATCAATAATAATTCATATTGAAGTGGCAGCTAGAAGCCCCAATCATGGACTGGCGATATAAAATCCCATTTAAAATGTTAACCAGTTAAGCTGTATGTTTAACCAGTTCAGTGGCCTGCTGCATCGTGCCACAGGTGGATGGGGGCCACTGGAGCAGCCACCTGCCCACAGTGCGGCGTGGTGTGTCCAGACGGACTGATCCAGCTAGGCCAGGCACCGGTTAACTGATTACCCTAGTAAGCATGTCAGTAAGGCAGTAAACTGGTTAACCCTTTACATCCCTATTATGGTCCAGGATCCCACTGTGCTCAGCAGTGGTATCAGCACAGAACAAAAAGAGTGTCCTGAAGGAGATAAGTAAGAAGGACTCCACTTCTGGAGAGGAAACCTTTATCCTCCCAAGCTACCTTTCCCCTTGTCATCTAGATAATACTTAGTCCTGCCAGCAGTGCAGGGGACTGGACTAGATGACCTCTCCAGGTCCCTTCCAGTCCTATGATTCCATATTCCAGTCCTGAATTAAATAATTTTACTTTGTTTAGACTAGGAATGACCTGTAAAGTCAGATAGATACTTGTTTCAGACTGAAAGATAGCCACTGGTTCAAAAGGAAAACAATGGCCAGGCATACAGCCATTTTGTGCAGCCATTTCCAGTGCCCTCATACTAAGCTGATCATGTCAAGATCTCAAGGTCCCCAGAGGCAGTAATCTTGTGTGTTCAGAGAGGCTTTAGTTCATGCAAGGTCAGAGTAATTGTGCATGATTAATGGTTTATCTCTTCCTGAAAGCCTTACACAAAGGCTCCAAACCAAGTTAGCCGTAATTCCATACACCTCACAGTCCGTTTAAAGGGGCAGCATCCTATTTCCTGTTGCAGAGGCCAAGGGGATTGGCTTTATCTTCCAGCAGTGGCAGTAGGACATGTAAAAAAAAAAGGTACTACTCATTAAATAGCCCCCTAACCGCCTCCCACCTTGCAAGGTCCCCACTAGTAAAGGGACTCTACTTGACTGTCCTGGCCAGGAAAAAGAAGTGATCCTCCAATATAATCTCAGAGCACTTTAAGCCCAAAAACAGAAGATCCCAAACTCATTCCACTTCTAGGGTGGTACTAGCATTTATTTGAGGATTCCTTTTTAGCCTGTACCCTTACTTAATCACACACACAAAAAGTTATTTCTAAAACAATTTTCTGTTTTCAGTTGATCTATTATTCAGTTGAATTATTCCTTGTGCTGATGCACATAATGTTAATTGCAAATGTAACCCTTCTCTCCATTTACAGATAATTCACAAACAGACCCTTATTGCTGTGAATGGATTTGTCATTCTTAACTATTCACTGGACAGTTTAGCTGAATGTTTTCAGACTATGGCTATTCATGGACTGTGCAGTTAACTGATTTAGTTATTCTTGTTTTGAAACTGGTCACCTAAGTGACATGCTCTTGTTTCTGTTCCCTGATAGGATGACTGAAACCTTTTAAACAGAAGAATAGTGAATACCCTTGTTCTCACAAATATCCCTGTTCTTCTGGGGTATGGTTAGACTACACAGTTTTTCCAGGATACCTCTGGTATCCCAGAAGAACTGTTCCATGTCCAAGGAATGAGTTTGCTCTTCCACTTTTTTTTGCATGAGGAATAAGGGGGCTTCTGAAAGAGGTTTTTTTTCTGACATTTGGCCCAGTCTAGATGGGCCAAATGTCAGAAAAGCCTCTTCCGACAAACGAATCGGAAAAAGCTACGCAAAATGTTGAGTGCATTTTACGTAGCTTTTTCTGAAAAACGGATGTAGTCTAGCCGTATCCCGGTGAATACAATGTTCAGATTAAGCAATATATTCCCTCTGTTTGTGCTTTAAGAAAATCCTGGCATATGCGTGGAGAGAAATAGGAGAGAATAACACAACAACTTATGATTCAAATGCATTTTCCAGCACCCAGCCAGCCCTACTTCTACTGTATATGGGGAATTTGGAATGTTCTGTATTTTATAGAGAGAAATACCACCATGCTGCTGTGATTCTCACACTGAACTTGCACACTTTGGACTTTGCCTCAACAGGGCATCTCTTGAGTTGGAACTGTAATAGGATACTCCCTTTCCATCCTCGTCACTTGTGGGCTCAGGCCTGAGATGTAATGAGCAGTCTGAGGACAAAGTGAAGAAGCATTGGGCTTGCTAGATCATCCAGCCAGATTTCTGTTATGATAAACTCATGGAAAATAAACAGATCCAGATTCAGCCACAGCCAAGCCTGTACAATGCTAATCTGAGTAATGATGAAACCTCTGAACTTTGCTAGGGATGGGAATTAGGAACGCTGAATCTCACTCCCCCAATCCACATCCAAGCATGTCACAAGGGTAAGTTTTTTTCTGGATCCGACAGCCCAGGACACAACTCCTCTCTGTGATGTTGCAACTCAACAGGCAGAGACACCCACTCCATACATAGTGCCATTCATAAAATCATAGAATCATAGAAAACTAGGACTGGAAGGGACCTCGAGAGGTCATCAAGTCCAGCCCCCTGCCTGTGTGTACTGGTGTCAAATCCAGGCAAAATGGTGACCTGCTGTGTCAAATCTCAGTTTCTGTGGCTGTAAAACCAACCTGGGATGCTAGGAAACCAGGCCAGTTTCAACAGAGAAGGGAATTACCTACATCTCCAATATACACTATGGGTATGTCTTCGCTACAGGACAAAATGGAATTAAGCTACGCAACTTAATCTACCTTAATGGCATAGCTGAAGTCGAAGCAGCTTAACTCGGCTGCTGGCACTGTCCACACGGCAAGAAGTCGAAGGGAGAATGCTTTCCCTTCAACTTCCCTTACTCCTCGTGGAAGCAGGGTTACCGGCATCGACCAGAGTGCCCCTCTCATTTCGAATTAGCATGTTTTAACTACCTCGCTAATTTGAATGCTGGAAAATTGACTGCGGTTGCTTTGATCTTCCTCTGTAGTGTAGATGTACCCCCTGACTGAAAAAGGCATCAGCGTGTATCATCCACCCACCCCAAATCCTTTGCTGCAGGCCTAAAACCACAGGCCTCTGTCCTGTCTTGTTGTTATTGAGCAGCCGCAAGAAATCACTCTGGCTTGAGATCCAGCATCTCTTCCAGTATGGCAACAATATATCTTTCCAAGCATTCTTCCTGGCTCTCATGGCTCATAACCCAGTCTAGCTTGCGGTTGTTATGGAGCCTGAGCCTGGCTTTCTTTTTTCCCCTCTGTCTCTCAGAGGGTGGGGTGAAGCTCCCATGTCAGGTTAACCAAAGTGCTGCTCTTCTTTGATATTCAGCCCAGGCCATAATCCTGACTGGAGAAAGGGAAAATAATTCACTGGGTGATCCTAACACAGAGGCAGCCAAAAGTGCTTTGGTTTCTGAGGCTTCCCCTATTTCCTTTTCAATTATGACATCATGAAAACAGTAACAATTTAAACATGTCAAGGCCTCTCTGTTTTGTTCTTTAGCTCTCTTTCCTCGACAAAAATGCTGTAACAAATACTGTCCTGCTTCAAACAAAACCAGAACAGTAGTACCAGGAAGAGGTGCACATAACAAACCCAGTTAACCCAATAATTTTGACATAATCCCCACCCATCCTTTACCTGGGCTTCCCAACTATGGTTGGTCAAGTTCCTCTTTCCAGGCCCATCATCTGTGCCTCTGTGGAACTAATTGGACCAGGCCTTAGCGTGTCAGAAAAACAGCTTGTAAAACTAATGAATTTATGACAGCTGGTTAATCAGAACAGAATTAGGATAACCTCTACATACATATTCATATATATACGCACACAAAAACATACACACACACTTTATTTGGTCTAAGCTGTTCAACACTTATCCAAATAAGCACCTATTTACATGAGTAATGCTTTTGAAGACAGTGAGCTATTTGAGAAAGTTTTATGACTTCAAAGCTCAAAAGCCAACATTAGATTACCTAGTTTGACTGCTCTGCATCATACAGGCTGTAGAATGTCACTCAGTTATGT
This sequence comes from Pelochelys cantorii, assembly GCA_032595735.1. NCBI lineage: Eukaryota > Metazoa > Chordata > Testudines > Trionychidae > Pelochelys > Pelochelys cantorii. The sequence goes on along the minus strand of CM064342.1, from coordinate 9,509,257 downwards.
CCGCATCAGACTGAAGAACCTAAGATTGAGCTACAGCATCTGCTCTAGAAAGGCCATTCCAGCCTTGATTTGAGAGTGACTTGAAGTGATGGAGAATTTGCCCCATCCCTAGCTAAATTGTTCCAAACAGCTATCTACCCTCATTGTCCAAAACCACTGGTGACTTAGTGCGAGCAGCTGTATAAATAAACTAAACAAAATAAAAAAACACAAAGTTAGCCCAAGTTTCCCCTGTTGTAATTTGATGAGTAAAGCCCCTGTATTGGCCAATGAAGAGAAAAGCCATCTGAAAACAGATATTAATAGTACACGACACTCCAAATGAATTAAGTGTGTGAATTTTTGTGATTTCTCTCAGAAAACTGTTTTAGACTAATGAACCTAACAGCTTCTTAATCAGGATGGAATTAGCATCATTTTTGCAGAATAGGGACACATTTAAATGATGTCAGGTGTTTCATGATGCTTAGCTGGAGCTTAACAGCGTAGATAGGAAATCTAAGCTGTCTTCTGGAAAAGAAGTTGCTAAATAATGATTTTCCAATGGCACTATGGGATTTGGAGAAAGCTTAGCACTACCCCACACAAATATTAGCACAGGACCAACTTCTTGAGCTAAAAGATAATGCAACAGTCCCACTGAATTTATTGGGATGAGCATACAGTACAGGGATGAGTGGGAGTGTTTGTTGGTAAATTAATCAAGGGTAATTGGATAAAAGAAAAGTAGCACTTGATATGAGAACTTCCCCACAGGAATCTGTTAATAATGTACCTCATTTTGGGCTGCAAGAGCCCTTGCCCTGTGGTACTCCCTGCTATTTTCAGTTCTGATCTACCACACAGTTCAACCAATGCATCTGTTGTATAATGTTCCAATCCTGCCACCCAACGACCACACACATTGTACATGTGCTGACTCTCACGCTCCCTGTGCTGCTATTTTTCCTGAGCTGTAGCATCTGCCCACGTTCCATTTTTGAGGCTAGCCAGTGCTGAACCTACTGCTAAGTGCCCAGTGTTCTTGCAGTGGGCAAATGATCATATATGTTCTCAAATGATTTGACACAGTCCTCTTCTCATCCACACACACATAAAAGAATCTGTTGGAATAAAGGCCAGTGTCAGAAGTGTTGGGGTCAGGGGAAAGGCTATATCTTCCCCAGGAATAAAAAATTGCATATGATGAAATGGAGATCACACAAGGGTATAAACAAGGTTTTCTTTCATGACAAAGTGGTGGACAGAGGGAGATAAAATAAATGGAATAACTGGGCCCAAAGATGTAACTTCAGTCAGTCGGATGTCGGTAGAGCAGATTTGGGGGTGCATTCACCCAATTTACAGTAACATACTGACTGCTCATAGAGCTATAACAGGAGTGTGTGTCAAAAACATGCTGCATCTGGATTTGCCAAGAGGAAAGGCGTCACAGGTGTCAAGTCATAGTTAACTGAACAAGGCCCTTGAAATAACCTTTCCATCCAAATTTTCTTTCAAGCAGAGACAGCTTCCATCTGCAATAAAGTAGCTTGGCTGTCTCAGAGCCAAACCTTAATTGCCTGATATAGGTCACCTTTCTTGTTCCCCCAAAGAGTGCATACTGGTGAAACCCTATTTAAATCAATGGGGTGCCTTGTTGCGACTGGGGAGAATATTTCACCCTATGTTAATAATCTGGCCTCTTCTGAAACATACAGATGATAATACTTGGGGTTCCTTTCAGGCCATTAACTATTGTTCTCCCTGGATGTGCAATCGGAGTCAATGATTTCACTTTCCCACATTAGGAAGATGAAGGACATGCCAAATCGATATTTCATTGCTTTCTAGCATGAAGCAATAAGTTGTCGCGTTTAAACTGTGATCTTGATCTCTTGATATATTAATTGTCACTGTACAGATGAACAATAACAATAGATTAACTTGGGGAATATTACACGGTTACAATGAAAAGTTCAATGGAGAGAACTCACCAATTTCCAAAAACTAAAAAGTACTTTGGGCTCAGCTGTGTAAGAGGGACACAATTAACTGATGCCATGTGCGTAAATGGCACTTAGCCCAGTGTTAATAGTGACTGTAGATGGTGAAAGGCTCAGCTCCTTTGTTGGGACTGGTATGGAGACACAGTGCCCCAGGGACTCAAGGAGGCTACTGAGCCACAGTTTATAGAAAGCCTGAAACAACAGTTCTTAGAGGTGTGGACTTCCCCATTCAACACAATGGGTTGTTAAATCTGAAACTTATTGGTGTTAACTATTCAACTGCTGATCAAAAACCTAATACCCTTATCCCCCCCACTGCCTCTCATGCTTGCCCAGGTGCCAAACCCCCAAACTGTTCCCTCTCACCTGCCTAAATCCCCATCTTTCCCTTAAATAACTTCTATGAGGCAGCTTGATGCTGTAAGTTCAAAATGCTGCCGCATACTGAAAACTGACAGCATGGACACCGCGTAAAATAAATGGCATTCAATAATAACATGTATAATAGAGTGCAGTATTCATTTTAGATTGAATTTCATATAACCCTCAAATTCCCCCTCCCCCTCACCTTAAAAATGTATCTGAAGCTGTAGCAGAATTTCCAGCAGGCTATTGCAGAATGCAGAGACCTTGCTATAGAATTAAGGTGAATGTACTCAGGGCCATGATGAAAATAAAGATTTCCATCAGAATAGGAGACACTAAATTAGCTGAACCAAAGTGGCTATTCCCTGCTGTCTGAATCCAGGAAATCTGTTCTCCCTGGTCATGCACCACTGACACAGACATCCCCCATTGCTTGACAGTCATTTTTATCGGTATAGACAGCCAACATTTGTATGTGTTTTGTGTCGCACTCTTGACACGTGATACAGTAAGGAACTGGTTACACAAAGCACAGGAAACCCCTCACAAATTGGGAGTGTTGGCAATTTCCTGTAGTAGCTTAAAAGACTTTCACTTGTTTGGTTGGGCTGGTATCTCATATCCGAACTTGAAATCCAAGAACCCAATGAATTGATACACAATCTGGTGATTAATAATGTAGACTGTACATATGAGAATGTGAAACGTGCTGGACCAGTTTCATGATATACTGGCATTTAGGAGAATGTGAGAAATAAATGGTTTTCAAGCATACAGCTTTGATTTCAAGTCAGTGTTGGAAAGTTCATCGTTGGGAGGCAGACCCTGGGAGATTGGTTGTAGTGTAGCTAAACATTAGGCACTTTATTTACAGTCCTTTGTTCACTATAGTCCACCAGATAGACTGCTGCAAAAACTTTAAAAACAGTGAATGGTCCTGCCGCACCTTAGAGACTAACACAAAATGTAGATGGTATCATGAGCTTTCATGGGCACAACTCACTTCTTTAGATGAATGGAGCAAGGGGTCCAGAGGTACAAATAAACAGCAGAAAAAGAAGGAATGGGGAAGGAAAGAAAAGGGGGAAAAAATCTTGTCAGTGAGAGGGTCCCTGATAAATGAGGTTTATAGCATGGGCTGCAAGTGCCCAATACTTAGCTTTTGATGTGCTGCAAAAGTTACTCTACATATTTCACGTACTTAGAAAGTTAAATGTAAGAAAATCCATATCCTTCTTCCTCAGAAAGTCAATGGCAGTTTCACCTGAGCAAGTACTGAGCAAAAGTTCACGGATATAGAACACAGCTACTCAACATGTGGCCCGTGGGCCACATGCGGCCTGCGGCCCATTTGTTTGCGGCCCGCGGTGCAGTTTGTGTTTACATGGGGCTCAACACCCAGCTCGCAAGTAGGATCCTTTGAACATGGCCTCCACTGGAAACATGTTCCACAAGGGCGAGGCGTCTCCCAGGTCAGATGAGCATTGAAAGAGACAAGCAGACGGGCAGGCTGGAACAGCTGGGTACAGGATGTCAGTGTGTCTAGCCCTCAGGGAAGAGGTGCCAGGAGCAAAAGGGCATTGTGGGAAGTGCTTTGTATTCGTGCATGTGTTGTGAGTATCATTGTGGCCCCCAGGGCTTCCAAAGTTGAGTAGCCCTGATTTAGAATGAGATTTTTTTAAAGCACCCAACCACTCAGGGCACAGGGCAGAGCTTCAAATGCAAAAAAGGGTATTTAAGTGTCCTACTCCCATTGGCTTTCTGTGAGAATTAAGCAACTCGCTGCCTAAGCTATGTAGGCATTTTTGAACTTCTATAGAGTTAGAAATGAGCACAGGCCCAGATTTTCAAAAAAGAATCCAGTTTATGGGATGTATGTTGGGTGCTGAGTGTTTTTTAAAAGTGAACACTTACATGGGAGCTGAACTTAATCTGGCCTCGGTTGTGAATGTGACTTTGTTTGAAAATCTGATACAGAATCTACACACACACACACACACACACACACACAATCCCGGTTTCAGTGCACTGAAAACACAGCAAGGGAGATTTAGACTCATTATATGCTGTAAAAACCCAGTTCCATCTCTTCCCCATTTCCTGCACACACCCCACATACAACTCTTGCTGCCTTCCATGAGAGATGCACTTGTGTGTTTGAGGGCAGAATATATATCCCAAGTACAGTACCAAAAAGAAGTAGGATGAAAAAACAAGTCAGGAAAACAAATTGAAAAATATTAGTGCTGTGAACCTGATGCTTCACAGCTTGATATGAACCACATGGTCTGAAGTTCAATGTGGTGTACATTATGCTTTGGGGTTAGATTGTCTCTCCCCTTGCCCCGTGGTATTGTCTTGCATTACAACCTTGTAAAGAAAGAAAACCCACATAGACATTATAAAAAGCAAAAGAATGCCCCAGAGGTGACTCCCATCAGAGCCACTGGGGAAATTGCAGCTTTGGGTTTGCTCTGGGTACATCATTTATCCTATCAGCTGTATATCTGCTGGCAAGTATACAAGAGCATTCACACATGATAGGACGCAGTGTGTGGCTACATGTGGGTGCCATGTGCTTCAGGTGCAATAGGGCATCCAGCCCCCAAGAGGAGCAATTGTCACTGTCTTAGCCCATTTCCTGTAGACTTCTTGCTTCTACACAGATCCCACTCTTTCTAAAGTGAGGGAACAGCAACTAAGTCCTAACTTGTGAGGTTACAATGGACATCTCTACAGTTCAAACCTTCACAGTCTCCCTCTACCTGCTCCCCAAGAGGTCCAACTGCTGGGTAGGATTTCTGTGATCTCCCTGCTGAAAATACCCCTGATTCACACGCATGTGCCTGCAGGGATTGTCACATCCCTCCTCCCTTTGAGGTGACGTCCTCCAGAGCATTTCCATGAACACTGCTCCATCCACAGGGGGCCACCAGTGAATGGCTCTAGGCCCTGCCTCCTGCCCTCCACTGCAGGGGACGGAGTGCATGGCCTGTTTGAGCCTTCCCAGTAAATGACTCCCTCCACCCCAACACCAGTTAGGTAAATCATAAAGGGGCTACATGTAGTTTCAATCCCTGAGCATCAAGGGCTGGGCCACTCTCAGTGTGTGTCCCAAGGGTGCACAATGCCCTGAAAGCCTCCCTGCCACACACACACACACACACACACACACACACACGAGTCATAGACTGGGCCAGGCCCACTGCTGTATGCATCAGGATGCTCTGCTGAACTATTGTGTTGTCATCCCTGCCTGAGCTCCCCGTGCGACTCCCTGCCCCCCTCTGCCTTAAAGCAGAGAGCAGCTTGAAGTGGCTTCAGCTCAGGCTGCAAAAGGAGTTAGCAGCAGAGAAAATAAAGCACAAGGGTTCCCAGTTCCCAGACCAGACCTAAGCGCTCTCTCTCCAGTCTATCTCCATAGAAAATGGATAGCACGGGCTTGGGGTGTCCTCTTGCATAATGAGGTAGGAGCATGTGTGACTGCATCCACTCCACTCAACGTGGGCTTCTGGCCTACATTTCAGCTCACACAGGTGTCACCTGGAGCCACGCAAAGAGAGGCTGTTTCCTCTCACTGGGGTTTGCGTAAACATTTTGTCCCGGAAACTTAGTTGAAAACCCCAAGCCTTGGTAAGCCTGGGGGTTATGGCAAAGGAAGTCAACAAATCACAGATGGTTTCCATCCACAACTGGGAAACCCATTGCCAGCATCAGAAAATCAGCTGGGGGCCCCTCAGAACTGGCTGTGGGTACTAACTCCAATTCTTTCCCAGAGATCTCAGCCAGAGCTGGCACTTATCACCACCTGGGTTGGTCCGTTCTCCTTCCCACCTTACTAAAGCATTCACGGAACTCACCCATGTTTCAGGATTGTGAGAAAACCCCATACTGTAGGTTCCAGGCAGCTCTTCTTTCTTCCACAGGGCTAAGCAGTACTATGCGCGGGAAAGGGCAGTGCAGAATGAAACTGCTCCTGGGAAGGAGAGAACCGCAGGGAGATAATTGCTCTCCAATTTCCCCAATGTAGGCAAGTGTGCCCTCTTAGTGTGTCTGTCCCATTCCTTGGACACTGAAGACAGAGACAGGGGCACAAACTGCTTCCTCCTCAGCCTCTTTTGGGAGAATTTGCTCCCTTGGGGGAGATGACAGAAACAGTCCCTGGGGCTCCCCAGCCTACAGACTGTCCCTTCCATGGGGCATCACAAGCTGAGGTAGCTCCATGCACATTCTCGCCAGGCAACCATGCAAAGGCCAAGAACAGTGCAGCCCAAAAATTCCTAACTGCCCAGCATAGAACCTCATACACAACACTGCACTTGTACACACACCAGAGCAGAGGCCACTCCCTGCCCTTGGTAAGGGCCCATCGGTGTGTATACCTGGCTAACCTTTCCACAGATGGCGCAACATCCATGCCTCTGCATGTGTATATTAAAGCACTGCAGCCAGCTAATTCTTTACAGCTTGCATTTTTTTCAGACTCGTTATAGCAGACAGTTGGGCGCCCCAGTACAGTTAAAGATCACAGGCCTTGATAACCTGGCTCTTTGATTTATGACAACCCAGACCTTAGTGATCACCTAATGAGGGGAACTTGGAGTGTCAACCTGTTTATTAAATACCCAGAACCAGCTGTAGGCCTGGCGGAGGAAGTAAGTTAATCATATTTCTCATTTATTTTGCATGTCCCTCTCGCTCCTTCACTTTTTCCCATTCTCTCCTTCATTCTGCCTGGCTCCCTCTTTTCATCTCAGAAGGCGTGGGATTTTGGACTGGTCATTTACGGAGACTGTCAGGGAGCCGAAATGTTTGCGATTTCCTACTGATTTCTTAGGTGTTTAGAAGTTAATAATACTCAGCACCTCATGATTCTTTCCTAGATGTCAAACAAAGACATGAAAGGCAAAGAGCCCAAAGGAAAGAGGGACAGCAGGAGAGCAACTTTCCCTTTTGCCCCTGGTTTTAAGGAAAACCCCAGCTGCATGCAGGGCAATCTGAGGTGAGTATTGATGCAAAAAAAGAAGATTAATTTCAGCCTTTTGCAAGTAGTGGCCAGTTGGTTTTGGTGCATCAAATTCTTAATTCATCTTCATTAAGCCTCTTTGCAGCAAAAATTGAATGAAGGTAAAGATCCAACATGTAAAATTCCTTTAGGTTCATGATCCTTTCCTTTTCTTACAGCTCTCACTTTCTTAATCTGCTCACATTTCAAAGCAGATGTGCTGATTTCTTTGAATCTTTTCAAAAAAAAGTAAAGAATGGACATGCTAGATCAGCTGAGTCCATCCCTGCCTCTGTAAGGACAGGACATAGCTCCTCTTCCAGGGTATGTCTACGCTACAGAGTTTTGTCGGAAAAGTGTCCATTTTTCCAACAAAACCTGAGTTACGTCCACACTGGAATCGTGTTCTTCTGAAAATAAATCGAAAGAACAGAGGGGTTTTTCCAGTGTTGGTAATCTTCTTTCTATGAGGAAGAAGCCTGTTTGAGAAAGAGCTCTTTCGGAAAAAGGCCAGTGTCAACAGGGAAGAGGGAGTTCTTTTGAAAGAAGAGGAAAGAGGAAAAAGCACAGGTGCCCTGGTGGCCACTCCACCCATAGTAATCACAGCTTATATGAAAGATAGCATCCATTCAGTGTGGATGCTATCTTTCGAAAAAGCAGATCACTTTTTCGAAGCACTTTTGTGTGTGAACACTCTCTTTCGGAAGAAGTTTTTTCGGAAGATCTCTTCTGAAAAAAAGGTTCTTCCAAAAGAAGCCTGCAGTCTAGACATAGCCCCAGAGAGCTATCCATTATATCAATGTGATATCACATTTATATTAATGTTAGATATTTGAATATTCTGGACCACTTGGAGACTCAGGGCTGGATTCCGATGTGGAGCATGTTTATTTATGTTTTATCCACCCATCATTAAGAGTCTGACAGGCTTTAAAAATAAATATAAACCTCACAAAGGAGGTATTTAATAATCTGTGTCTCCTGTCATTATGTCCATTTAAGTCAGAGCCTTTGTGCTGATTGCAATAAATGTGGGATTCATGGTCTGGAAAAGCAGGATCAAACAGATACATCGTAGGCTGCACCCTGGGGTATACTGATCATAGGTGTGGGTAGCTGCCAGGAACAGGTTCCCCAGTGGAAAGGCCTACCTGCCAGACCCAATAACCTGCTTGGAACAGAGGGAGACAGGTGATTACTTAGATAATTGGGTCCTGGACTTTCTGGATCACACCTGATGCCTGGGACCGCATTCAGTAGAGAACAGATTGCTGATGCAAGTAACTTGAGTTGTGCTCATAAGGTTTGCTCCACACAACAGATGAGTCACTGCATTCTGTACCAGTGAAAGCTCTGGCATATTTTTCAATTGCAGCTCCAGTTAAAGGGAATTGCCAATAGCCCTGAGGTCACATACCTGAGGAATGCAGCGAGCAGGGCTACTGGTTACAGGATTAGTCACAGCCTCAGGGCTAACTGTGGGGAGGAAACACAGGAAGTGTCACAGCTGTCATCTGAGAACCTAAGAGCAATGATGGGCACATCATGCCTGTGAGTTACATTGACAAAGGTCAGAGAGCTGTAGGAGTAGGAGACACACTCACAGTTCTGGCCCTGTCACCCTCCTTATATGCTTTCCTGCCACTCCATATTATTTCCCATATAATCTGGGTTGATCCTAACCTAATTTGCTATAATCTGTGCCACTGCTTCTCCCAGACTCCGAGAAAGCAGTGCCTGGAAAACCGGTGTGGGTGTGAGTGTCACATCTGAAAACAGATTTTTAAAGTGGCTGCTTTAACCTGCAGGCAGAATTCCTCCCAGTCTCTACTTCAGGCTGGTACACATATTGGACAGGTGAAGGAGCCCTGCAGGGCTGCCAATGTGCCTTTGCAGATTGGGGAGGAAGAGATACTTACTACCTCTTTTTGGAGTCTTTCAAGTAGAGGAACTGAAAGCTTCAAGTACCATCACATCTATCATGCAAGGCTTGGGGGGTCCTGGGCTTAGGGTGGTGCAAGGTATTCAAAAGTTTACCAGATGGAGGGTCGTGGTGGTGAAGATGTTCCTCACTGCGGTGTCATTTGGTCCAGGGATAGCCCTAGGTCCAGGAGCGGCCCTAGACAAGCTGCCAGCAACTGGCGCCCTAGGCAAAACACACGATCAGCGCCTCCACCTCCAAAGCCTTCAATGGCCGTTTATCTTGGCGCCCTAGGTGGCCACCTAATTCACCTGTATTGATGGGCCGCCACTGCCTAGGTCCAGGCATACTACTAAAGATTGGAGGGGAAGCTTCCTGTGGAAGTAGGTGGATCTGCAGCTGGATGCTATGACAGACCCTTCTCCTTCACCTTTCTTTGGTTCCTGGTCTGTGACTGGCTCCGACTGATGGTTCTGACCCCACTCTTTAGGCCTGACTCCTGCCTTACTGCTCATGCCCTGACTGTGAGACCTTCTCTCTACGCAGGAGACATGTAGAGAAATCTGCCATTCTGCTGCCACACAAGGGTTCTAGTCCATTAAACTGCTAGTCCAGGTGGAAGGGACATGGTAGGCAAATCTCACCTGGGAGACCCTACAGGCACTGCAAAGCAAGGGATCCAGCAAGTCGGCTTCACAGCTCAGGGTCCCAAGGTAGGATATTTGCAGTTGCTCCTAGGCAGAGTGCAGGTCTGTGTGCAGCCTCCCTACACTGAGGCCCACAGCCACAACCCTGCGAGGCCTGTGATTTCTCTGTGAACCGCTCCTCCCAGCTTGAAAAATGAACTCAATGACCCACCCCTCTTCAGCTTCCCCGAGTGACAAGTTCAACGATTCATCCCTGGTGCATCTACCAGGGACAAGTGCCCTGAGCTGCCAAGAGCCTCTAGACTGCAGAAGGCTCTGCCTAGAGCAGCCCTATGTCTTACTTCACACACACTCCAGCAAAACCCACAGGGCTACCCTGACTGTACAGCCCCTTGTGCTTTGCCCAAGTCCAGTTGGAAACGTCAGAGAAACTTGTTTGGTTGCAGAGGAGCAACCTGATTTTTAGCTTCATAGAGCTTAATGCTTGGCTGGTTTCCTGTTATCTGTCTCTTCATCTGTTTAATTTAGCCTGGTTCCTACACCCCATTTCCTAAGTCTGAGCCAGTATCTGTCTGCTGACTCCCAAGGGGGATCTTTCTGTGCCACACTCCTCCTTCCTTCGGCTTTGCTCATTCTTTCCCAGGCACTCAGCCTCCCCTGATCCAAAAGAGCCACTCCCCCAGGCTGCTACCCCCACCAGAGGTAAAATCTCTTGAAGGCAAGACATCACGGGGCACTGCAGAAAATAGAAAGCACATCCTGAAGGCTGCCTGCACCTAGATAATATATTTATTTAATTGATACACACTCAGGTTTTCGTTAACAGAAATTGTCAGAAGCATCAAGGGAAATTGCCTCATGCCATTTTCAGGCAGGTAGCAGATGGGGATCGGAGGAAATTGCTAACTGCCCTCATTGTGTGGAAACGACCCCGTGAGCACTTGCAAGAGGATGATTGCAAGGCTCGGCCGAGAAATAACATTCTCGGCATTGTTACAGGCAGCTAGAGTGGGAACACGGGGGAGCGAGAGAGATTTACATTAAGAAGGGTCTTGAAAGGAAGGGAATGTACCAAGTGCCTGCTCACGTCAGGAGATAGGCCGCGTGGGAGTCTGGCGAAGGAAGAAGGGGGCAAGAGGGTTGTTTTTCCTCTCTTTGAGAACCTTGCCACCAATATGATTGGCACTTGCCACTCAAGCCTACATATGCCATGCTCGCTTTTATTCAGACACCCTCACTGGCATTGAAAAGAGCAGGACGTGTAAGGAAGCCACTCCAGGCAGACAGTGCTGCTGCTCTCTTCAGGCCTCTAGGCAAGGGAGAGGATGCGCAACACACAGAGCTGTCGCTGGCCTGTTGTCAGATGGACAGTCACAGTTTTGAAGGGGCTGTCAGATCACGATGGCTCAAAGAAGCCAGCAGGGATGGGCCTCTCATGCTCCCTGCTCCTAATGTTTGTGAATGTGATGCACACTCAGAGGAAGAAAGGGACCAGTGGGTAAGTGGCCCACACCTCCACTGCCACAGAGCAGCATGCACCTACCTCCTCCCACTGCTTTTGTTGTGTTTGTTTGTTTATTTGTTTGTTTAAAGAAAATCCTTGACACTAAATCAGTTCATGGTGGAGGCTTCCTGTTGCTATGTCTACACTGCCTCTTTTTTTGCGGAAGAGGCAATGCAAATGAAGCACTCATTAGCAACTTCTCGTGCTTCATTTGCATATTCTCTTCCGATACTTTTTGCAGAAGAGGTTTTTGCGCCCCCCAAAAAAGTAGTGTAGACGGGTCTGTTTTGCGCAAAAAAAACCCCGTTTTGCGCAAGAACTTGTAAACCTCATTTTTTGAGGAATAAGGGTTCTTGTTCAAAAGGGGGTTTTTGTGCAAAATGGACCCATCTACACACTTTTTTTCTGCACAAAAACCTCTTCCACAAAAAGCATCGGAAGAGAATATGCAAATGAAGTGTGAATTTGCTAATGAGCACTTCATTTGCATTGCTTCTTCTGCAAAGAAGAGGCAGTGTAGACGTAGCCACGGTGTGTAACATGCTTTGTAGTTCGCACCTCTTCCATGCTTCCTGGTTCTAACCTCTAAGCAGGCCCCCCTCAGAGAGAGAATTCTCTATACCAGATCCATCTGGTCTGCTCAGAACTAAGGATGGGAGGGTCAGCTAGCACAAAATATCAACCAGACAATACTGGAATCTGAACCTTTATACAAACAGGTGACAAAGCTTGGCTAAACCCCTCCTGCCCCCACATGCCCCCCACCCTCCCATTTCATGGTTCACCGAGAAGCAGAAGCACAATTGCCAAAACATGGTGATAGATAAGCCCATTTTTATGGTAATGTTATTCTAGAACAACTGGATATATCAGAAACAGCACAGAAAAAGCCAGTTCCCACCTGCAGGCTTCCTAATGCTGATCTGAACTAATCCATCATCCTTGTGGGCAACACCTCATGCCTCAGAGGAATAAGGTTTGGGGAAAGAGGTGAAATCCTCATTTAAGTTTCTCTCAAGGTTCCCAACAACATCTCTACTTATACCTTATCACTTATCTCTTTGCTCCATTGAGTCCCACATCATCTTTCCCTCCTGTTAGAATCATAGAATCCTTGGGCTGGAAGAGACCTCAGGAGGTCATTGAGTCCAGCCCTCTGCCCAAAGCAGGACCAACCCCAACTAAATCATCCCAGCCAGGGCTTTGCCAAGCCAGAACTTCAAAGCCTCTAGGAATGGAGATTCCACCACCTCCCTAGATAACCCATTCCAGTACTTCAGCATCCTCCTAGGAAAATAGCTTTTCCTAATATCCAACCAAGACCTCCCCCACTGTAACTTGAGACGGTTGTTCCTCATTCTGCTATCTGTCACTACTGAGAACAGCCTTTCTCCACCCTCTTTGGAACTTCCCTTCAGGGAGTTGAAGGCTGCAATCAAATCCCCCCTCACTCTTCTCTTCTGCAGACTAAATAAACCCAAATCTTTCAGCCTCTCCTCATAGGTCATGTGCTCCAGCCCCCTAATCATTTTTGTTGCCCTCCACTGGACCCTCTCCAATGTGTCTACATCCTTTCTGAAATGGGGAGCCCAGAACTGGAGGCAATACTCCGGATGTGGCCTCACCAAAGCCGAATAAAGGGGAATAATCACTTCTCTAGATCTGCTGGCAATGCTCCTCCTAATGCACCCTAATATGCCATTCGCCTTCTTGGCTACAAGGGCACACTGTTGACTCATATCCAGCTTCTCATCCACTATAATCCCCAGGTCCTTTTCTGCAGAACTGCTACTTAGCCAATCGGTCCCCAGCCTGTAACAATGCTTGGGAGCTTTGCGACCGGGTGCTCGCGAACAGGGTGAGTGCTAACAGGAGGGAGTTTTGAGAGGCTCTCCTGGAGGAGGAGAAGGAAGGAGCAAACTAAAGCACTTGGGGTAAGTGGCTGCTTATATTTGGAGGTTTTGGGCTTGTGTGTGTTTGTTTGGAGTTTGTTTGTTTGGAGTTTGTTTGTTTGTTTGGAGCTTTTGGAGTGCTGAGCTGAGTGTGTTTGTTTGTTTGTTTGAAAGGCCGTGTGCTCAGGCAGGCAGGCAGGCAGTTGGAAGCTGATTAGGTTTGAATTGAAACACCGTGTGCTGATTGGCTGAGCTGTAGGCAGAGGGAGGAGCTATCAGGGAGGCCGAGCACTTAAACCCTGCTGGTAAGCGACCAGGGAGCTTTGCGACCGGGTGCTCGCGAACAGGGTGAGTGCTAACAGGAGGGAGTTTTGAGAGGGGAGTTTAGGGGGGGAGCCAGTGACTTCTATTGCCCTTAAACTAAATCCTTTATAACAACCTCTATCTGAAACATTTAATTAACCCTCATATATAATTAGAGTAGGAAATGGAGGCAGAAGCCCAGCAGCAGAGTGGGGGCTATCCTGTTTATTGTGTCGAGTGCAGTATGTATGACTACCTACCCTGTGGGTGGGTGGCGTATGTGTGCGCTCGATGCAAGGAGCTCCTGGCCCTCAGAGACCGAGTGCGTGCTTTGGAGGCCAGGGTGGCTGAACTGGAGGAGCTAAGGAAGGCAGAGGTGTTTGTGGATGAGACTTTCCGGGACATAGTAGGGCTGTCCCACCTCCAATCTGACAGTCCTGATGCTGTTACGGAGGATGAAAGGCTCAGGGAAGGAGAGCAGTCAATGGGAGCAGAGGGAAACCATCCCATAGTTGGGACCCTCCTTCCAGAGGGTGATGTTGTATCCTCTCGTGCCGAGGATACTTCTCCGGGGGAGGGAGCTCCAGCTGTTAGGAAGAAGCAGGTTTTAGTAGTGGGGGATTCGATTTTTTAAATACATTAGAAGCAGGAAGCCCGCTAAAAAAGCAGTGGGGCCCTTGGATGATAAAGATATAAAAGGAGCGATCAAGGAAGACAGTGCCATTGCGGAGCGATTAAATGATTTCTTTGCTTCAGTCTTCACGGCTGAGGATGTTACAGAGGTTCCTAAATCTGAGCCAGCCTTTTTAGGTGACAAATCTGAGGAACTCACTCAGATTGAAGTGACATTAGAGGAGGTTCTGGAATTAATTGATAAGCTGAATAGTAACAAGTCTCCGGGACCAGACGGCATTCACCCAAGGGTTCTGAAAGAACTCAAATGTGAAATTGCGGAGTTATTAACAGTGGTTTGTAACCTATCCTTTAAATCCACTTTGGTACCAAATGACTGGAAGATGGCCAATATAACACCAATATTTAAAAAAGGCTCTAGAGGAGATCCTGGCAATTATAGACCGATAAGTTTAACATCAGTACCAGGCAAATTAGTAGAAACACTAGTAAAGAGTAAAATTGCAAGGCACATAGAAGAGCACGAATTGTTGGGCAAAAGTCAGCATGGTTTCTGCAGAGGGAAGTCGTGTCTAACTAATCTGTTAGAATTCTTTGAAGGGGTTAATAAACATGTGGACAAGGGGCACCCAGTGGATATAATATACCTAGATTTCCAGAAAGCCTTTGACACGGTCCCACACCAAAGGCTTTTACGTAAATTAGGTGGTCATGGGATAGGAGGAAAGGTCCTTTCATGGATCAAGAATTGGTTAAAAGACAGAAAACAAAGGGTGGGAATAAATGGTAAATTTTCACAATGGAGGAGGGTAACTAGTGGTGTTCCCCAGGGGTCAGTACTGGGACCAATCCTGTTCAACTTGTTCATCAATGATCTAGAAAATGAGGTAAGCAGTGTGGTGGCCAAGTTTGCAGATGACACAAAGTTGTTCAGGACAGTCAAAAGCAAAAGGGATTGTGAAGAACTACAAAAAGATCTCAGCAAACTGAGTGATTGGGCAGCAAAATGGCAAATGAAATTTAATGTGGGTAAGTGTAAGGTAATGCATGTTGGAAAAAATAACCCAAATTACACGTACTACATGATGGGGTCAAATTTAGCTACGACAGATCAGGAAAGGGATCTTGGAGTTATAGTGGATAGTTCTATGAAGACATCCACGCAGTGTGCAGCGGCAGTTAGTAAGGCAAATAGGATGTTAGGAATTATTAAAAAAGGGATAGATAATAAGACAAAAGATATCATACTTCCCCTATACAAAACTATGGTACGCCCACATCTCGAGTACTGCGTGCAGATGTGGTCTCCTCACCTCAAAAAAGATATATTGGCATTAGAAAAGGTTCAGAAAAGGGCGACTAAGATGATTAGGGGCTTGGAAAGGGTCCCATATGGGGAGAGGCTAGAGAGACTGGGACTTTTCAGTTTGGAAAAAAGGCGATTGAGGGGCGATATGATAGAGGTATATAAAATCATGAATGGTGTGGAGAAAGTGATTATAGAAAAATTATTTACCTTTTCCCATAATACAAGAACTAGGGGACACCAAATGAAATTGATGGGTAGTAGGTTCAAAACTAATAAAAGGAAATTTTTCTTCACACAGCGCACAGTCAACCTGTGGAACTCCTTGCCCGAGGAGGCTGTGAAGGCCAGGACTCTATTAGGGTTTAAAAAAGAGCTTGATAAATTTTTGCAGGTTAGGTCCATAAATGGCTATTAGCCAGGGATAAAGTATGGTGCCCTAGCCTTCATAACAAGGGCAGGAGATGGATGGCAGGAGATAAATCACTTGATCATTGTCTTCTGTTCTCCTTCTCTGGGGCACCTGGCATTGGCCACCGTCGGCAGATGGGATGCTGGGCTCGATGGACCTTTGGTCTGACCCAGTATGGCCATTCTTATGTTCTTATGATTCTTCCCGTCTTGCACTCATCCTTGCGCCTCCTTCCTCACTGAACTTCATGACTTCCTTCCATACCACTCTACACAGAGCACCTACCCTCTTTTCACCTAAATCTATTGTCCAGGCGCCAGGCAGCAATTCTGTTCTCTTTGGTCTCCCTACTGTACAGAAGGCATTGGCATGGCCTTAGTAAATAATAAAATCCCTGACCCTAAAAAACAGGTGCTCAGCTCCAAGCAAGTGACTAGCCAACCCCCTGAAGCCATACCTCTATGGCTCACCCCTCCCCACCTGCTACCCAGGGATACTAATGCACACTACCACCACACAGGCTGAGCAGGGTAAACAGTAGAAACATTTATGCATAAAGATGATAGGTAACAATGCAAAAGTGTCCAACTGACCTATGTTTTATTGGAAGTCAATGGGATTCAGGCTCTGAACTGAAGGGTTTAGGCACGTAAAGATTCAGATGGTGCTTAATGTGATTTTGCAAAAGTTATGAAGCATGTTAGGTATCTAGGGCCAGATTTCAAAGGATATTTGTGTGTCTCCAATGGGAGTTAGACATTTAAATACCTATACAAATCTGGGGCCCAATTCTCATTGAAGTCAATGGAAAATAGGTCCCTATCTCCTGTAGCTGCTTTTGTAAGTCTAAATAGCTTTGTAAATCTTGCCCTAAGTACCTATGCTTATACTCCCATGTCACCTGGGCACTTTTGAAAAATCTTACCCTTTAGCTAAATCCTGCTCACAATTCAATGCAACCTCCATTATGTTCTCTTTGTCTGCCCTTCCTTAAACATCCACAGGCCTGGGACTGGCTTATAAAAACACTCGAGAAGAACTTTTTAATTCACACAAACTTGAATATTCATGCATGAACCAAGGTATTTGCTCCTGAAATATTTCCACAACCAATTTCCAAATGCATACACAATTACTTTGGGAAGTCATGGCCAGAGAAAAGTGAATGTAGAAGGCTGCTTGGCTAGTAAATCTGGTTCATTTTCTGTTTCTCTCCCCCAGTCAGGAAGGAACCCAGCTATTTTTAAATCTGGACTCCACCTACACATCCAAATATAATACACTTTTATCAGCAGATTGGACAGGAAAACATTTTACATGTCCTAACATTTCCTAGGCCTTCTTATCTCTCTAGGTCACTATGCCCAAGAGAGTCAGTGCTCACCCCCAGCTTGTTTTATCAACACAGACTTTAAGTTCATTTGGGCAGGGAACATCTCTCACTGTGTCGTTGTGCAGAATCGATCATATGAAAGTCCTGGTATCAGTTGAGGTGCTAATATGGTAAACAACAGCATAAATAATACAGGTGGCATAAGCGTCAGGCCTGGGAAATAGATCAGCTCCTTCCTTTCTACATGCTGAATGTGGAAGGAAGCCTGAAGATTAAGTATTAAGTTGATAGATGGAGGCCTCAGTCAAGAAAAACATTATGCATGTGCCTAACCGTACATACATGGGCTGGCCAATTTACTGCAGTGGGACTGTTCCCATGCTGAAAGTTGCACATGTGCTTAAATACTTTGCAGGATGGGGCCTGATAACTGACAGAATGCTAATTACCACCACTGAGGAGTATGGAGTGAATGCTGGCAGGCAGCCAGGGCTTTCCAAATACATAATTGTAAATGGAGATGGAATGGGAGGAGAATCCAATCAGAAAGACACACCCAAGGTTACCACATTGTGTTCTAATTTTAATGCTTCTAATGACCCAGCAGCAGCAGGCCCTTGGCTGTCGCTCATAATATCCCAAATCCAGGAAGCCATTATGACTCTCTAGGGTCAAAGGTCGCTCCCATTGTAAACCACTTCCTCCTTCAGAGATTTAAATTTGGAAATTTTCTAACTGCCATTGTATATGACATTGCCACTCAGTGATAACCATGGAATTGTTTTAATGTGTCTGCTTTGCCTCAAACAACCCACAACTTTCCTTGGAACAGTCCATAAATAGACATAGCTAAGCAGGAGCAGTTTTGGCTTCATAGAGTGGAAGGGTTATCTCTCCAATGCATTGGGGGTCTTACAGCAAAACTCTGCTTAGCTGTGTGAAAAATTGCTGCGAGTGCGAGGGGGGTGAAGAGACAGAAGACCCGCTAAGAAGATATTATGTTGACCGAAGGAAAAACGTGTAACACAACAGGACTTCTCCAATCATCCATAAGGGCTATGTGACTACTGCTTTCCCCTGATCTCTTACACCAGTGATTTGATATCTTCATTATTTGGTGCTATATTACTGTGATACCTAGAGGCTCCAGCCAAAATCTGGGCTCTGTTGCATGAGGTCATGATGATGTACAGGCTCACAGAAAGTCCTGAAGAGCTCACAATCGACATAGGAAAAAGGAGGGAGGTGAGCCAGAGTCAGACTCACTTGCCCAAGATTACACAACAGGTCAGTGGCTGAACCAGGATAAAACCCAAGTTGCTCAGGGTTTCCATATAGTTTGCTGTCTACAGGCCCACACTGCTTCCACAGCTCTTGGGAGATGGAGCTACAGCATGGTCAAGTAGCATTTGCTAACTAATAGAGAACAAGAAAATCAAGCACAAGTCATTAAATCTCTGTGCCTCTGTTTCTCATCCATGAAACAAGGATATTTTTTGTTAATATATAAGGAGATATACCTATCTCAGAGAGCTGGAAGGGACCTTAAGTCCAGTCCCTTGCCCTCACAGCAGGGCTAAGTACCATCCCTGTCAGATTTGCCCCAGATCCCTAAATGGCCCCCTCAAGGATTGAACTCACAAGCCTGGGTTTAAAGAGGCCAATGCTTAAACTGCTCAGCTTCTTTCTCCCCCACTCTTGTCCCTAGGTGGAATCTACCTGTTACTATGTGTATGCATCCCAATATGGGTCTCAAGCTTGGTTGGATGCTCTCCTATTATAATCAGAATAAAATTGTACAGAGTATTATAGCCATGTCAGTCCCAGGATCTTTGAAAAACTAGATGTGAAGAAGGACTCTGTGAAAGCTTAAAACATGTCTCTCTTACCAACAGAAGTTGATCCAATAAAAGTTATCTCAACCACCTTGTCTCTCTAATTTAGACATAAATACATAAATAGGCCTGAATGAAAACAGAAGAAATTACAAACATTTCTTGGTAGTTCAAAAAGAGAGGCTTTTTCTGACTCTGTGATCCATTCATTCTGTTAATATCCAAGTGCTAAGATTTTACTCACAGAAAACATTCAAAGGCTAAAGCCCAAAACCTCACAGCAAAATCCATCTTAGAGCAACAGGAATTTGCAAGCTTCCAGCATGCTAACCCCCCGACAGCCTGCCCACCTGTGTGCTGGGGTGAAAGAGGTTTGTCCATGAAGGAATTAAAACATTCTCAGTGCTGTTGACAATATAGACCCCCCAAAAAAATGGAAAAAGTGTTCAACAGCAAAACTGGCCCTGTAGGAGAAAGTATGAACAAGCCAATTAAATCCTGGCACTTCTGGACAAAGAGGACTCTTACAAACAGGCTGATTAGCACTCCTTGTTCACCAACAAGAAGCAGTGAGGCTAGGCAGTTTATTGCAGGAACAGAGACATAGGAAGCATTTCAGGAATTATAGAATTGGTTAATGTATCTCCAATAGCAATATAAAGGAATGTCTGCCCTACTGTCAGTGTTGTATGAAAGCCCCCACCTCCCTTCCCAGCTGAAGGGCTGCTGGCATTGTAATGAGTTTACCTTTTACAGCTAGAGTATGTATAGAGGAAAGCAGACTAGTAAGAATATTTCTTTAGATCCTGTCTCCTGCTACTACTCTACTCGTGGTCCAGTTCAGTTTATTCCATGACTTATTCCCTATTGCTTCTCTTCCTTCACCTGCTTTTCTCTAGTTTGGGTTGCCAGTAAATCTCATCCCCTTATTGCATTTC
Source organism: Pelochelys cantorii (assembly GCA_032595735.1). NCBI lineage: Eukaryota > Metazoa > Chordata > Testudines > Trionychidae > Pelochelys > Pelochelys cantorii. The sequence continues at coordinate 9,489,174 of CM064342.1, read as the reverse complement.
CCTTTCTTCTGGTCCACAAGCAACACAGGGAACAAATCAGAGATGGTTCCAAAAACATCAGCGTGCAGAGGAGTTTGTGGCTGGTTGTTCATTTTGTCCAGCTCTGAAGATAGAGGCTATTTGCAAAGTTTGCAAATATTTGCAAAGAGACTGGCTTTACATACATGGACAATCTTGACTCACCACCTTTCATGTGCCAAGAAGGTACATGAAGGAGATTTGAGGTACCCAGCTTGAGATACTTTAAAAAGATATGCTTTCCAGAGGGTGGGAGTACAGCACTTTCTGGAAAACAGGAATCACTATGGTATCTGAACTTAGCCACTGAAAGTGGGAGGCACACAAACTTTCTAGGCACTTTTGCCAATCTAGGTCATTATTTATTTCAGACACCAGCTGTCCCCCTCACGAAGTTTAGATCCAGGGCTTTGGTCACTGTTATGAATCCCTTTGTTCCTCAGTTTCTGTAGATGAGACTCTGCACCTCATTCCTTTGCCTCTGCTGCTGCCTTTTATGGCGAGCCCATTTCCAGAGGCCAAATCTAGCCTGTTTGTACACGGCTCAGCCAATCCCCTGTTCCAGACTGGAAATTAAACTGTCCCACATTTACCAAAACACGAGGCAGGGATGTGGCCATAGAACCCCACCAACAAACAAACAAAAACACAAGCATTTTATCCACAAGCATTTTATTTGGATGGAGTGCTGACAAGGAACCATTACAAAACCTAGTATTGCTCCAGCTCGCTACTATTCTTCCTCCCTCCTTTCTAGCAACACATTGGCCCAGACTTCTTAATAGGTGTAGGTAAGGTCAATCAAATCAATAGGTGTATGCAGGGTCTGAGGGAAAAGTTGGCCTTTATCCCCCATTTGGTCAAGTATCACCGCACAAAGACAACAGATTGCCCAAGCAGGTGAAACATGTTGTGCATGCTTCCATCAATCCACACTTCATCGTATACCAGAGCTTACAATGGCTGGACCCAGGTCTCAAAGCTGTTTGGGCATCATAAGAAACATAAGAATGGCCATCCTGGGTTAGACCCAAGTTCCATCTAGCCCAGTATTCTGTCTTCTGCTATGACAGATGCCAAGTACAGAGGGAACAAGCAGAACAAGTGATCTATTCTCTGTAACCCATTTCTAGTCACTATTATCTTAAAATTAGTAGCCTCCTATCCAAAAAACTGGAATGTTATCAGTCATGTTGGCTCAGATACTATGAAGCTCTGTAGGCTACTCTAGGGATGTGGGTTCCAAACCTGCTTCTGCTGACAAGTGAGAAAGCACAATTTTCTACCATTCAACTAAGGAATATAAATGCTGCTTTACACTTCACTTGAATTCCTCCCCATGCTACTAGCACAATGCCAGAGAAAGCCCCAAAAAAGAGATGGGAATTCATGTTAGCAGGCAAGGGCCCAGAGGAATGAATTATTGGCTACTAATTAAAGATGATCAAATGCTTTGAAATTTTCTGTGGACTATTCAACCCATGAATTCATTCTGCCGGTGTTCACATGCCTGAAGGACTCTTCTTCCACAAATATTCTGGTCAATAATTTTTGGGAGGATGGGGAGAACAGGAATGTCTAAAGGAGCCATCAAGTCCTATGGAAATATGTAGAGACTATTTGTGCAAAGAGAGTTTTTAGATTCACAAACATGAGTTCACTCAGGAACCAGATTTTAAGGGCTGTACTCATGCAGCCATGTAACAGAACACTATCACATGGGCCATTAACCAATGCTTCTCAATTTCTGCAGGTAAAGTATTCACACTCAGCTGCTTGCAAACAACTAAGAGTCAGTCACAGAAACTATCCAGCAAATCTTACTCTTACTAAACCTATAAAAAAAGTGTTTCCTGTGGGACAGCAGAGTGACATCATCAATTGTGAGGCTTGTGGGGAAAGGACGGGGGGGGCAGGACCATGTGGGGCGAGTGGGCGGGCAGCAGTGAGACACGTGCGGGGGTTGGGACTGGGGTACACCCGGCCCCCTGAGCTACCCCACAGCGGCTAGCTGAAGTGTGGGCAGCTGCCACGTGGAGGGAAACTGCCATTTTAAAAAGAGCTGATTGGGGCGCTGGTGGCAGGATCCATGCAGAGGTGGGGAGGGCACGGCAGGACCTGCACCAAAGGGTGTGTCTTTGGGGTGGTTGGGACTGAGGTGCACCCTGGCCCCCTGAGCTGCCACACAGAAGCTGGCTGAAGCTCTGGCAGTCACCACATGGCTGGTGCCTGCTGGTATTTTATAAACAGCTGCTCCATTGTGCTGGCAGCTGGATCCACGTGGTGGAGGAGTGGGGAGGGATAGAAAGTACCAGGTTGGTGGAGGGGAGGAAGGGAGAAAGGGAGCCCTGGCTGGAGGAGAGGGGGGAAGGAGAAGGGGGCCCAGACTGGGGAAAGAGGAAGAGGGGGCCTGGGATGGGGGAAGGAGAAGAGGGCCCAAGCTGGCATGGCAACAATCGGGCCCTCCCCAGTGGCCGGGGGGGGGGAGCGGGAGTTGCCTACCCCATGTAACGGGGGGTTGGCGAGCGCAGTGAGCAGCAGGCACCACCCCCTATTAATTTTCAATACTAAAATTAGAGAAAACCACACATTGTTTACAGACAGGAAAAACTAAGAGGTCAAAAGTCCTGTGTTAAGTTATTCACTCTAAGGTATTCGCCCACCTGGGAAGAACCTTCTGCAAAGCCCATGGGAGTCAACAGACTTCCATAGATTTCAAAGGCATTTGGATCATACTCAATGGCCATATCTTTTCTGTGAGATTAATTCAGATTATAACTCTTGTATAGCCCCCTTGCTTGAGCACCGTCCACACACACAAACCCTTACGCACATGCTTCTGAGGACATCCAGAACTGGGAGCCACTCTGTTACCCCTCTGCTGACGATCACATTGTGTGTCAGCTCCCTGCCATGCCAGCAAATTCATCAAGTCTCTTCCAGCCCAAACCTAGTCAGTGAACAGTCAGTGAATTCCCAGGCTCCTTGAGGTTTCTCTGCAACGCACAGGCCCTAGCACTGAACATGCACAGAAGATAATAAATTTGCTGCTCTTTTAAAGAGTCAGTATGCTATAGCTGATTGACTTAATGGGGGTAAACACTCCTCGGCAAATGCAGCACTGAGTTAGTTTACATTAAAAAAAGTGTTTCCTGTGGGACAGCAGAGTGACATCATCAATTGTGAGGCTTGTGGGGAAAGGACGGGGGGGGCAGGACCATGTGGCGAGTGGGCGGGCAGCAGTGAGACACGTGCGGGGGTTGGGACTGGGGTACACCCGGCCCCCTGAGCTACCCCACAGCGGCTAGCTGAAGTGTGGGCAGCTGCCACGTGGAGGGAAACTTTGTTAAACAAGTTTAACAAAATGGCATAAGTGATATCAGGCAGGGGAATAAAGACAGAAATGGTTCTGAATCAACAAAACTATAATACATAGACCTAACAGAATAAGTTACAGGATTTGTTCAAATTTCCTCACCAATCTTCCTTTCCCAGAAACAGCTGGATACCTCTCACTAAGGATCCCCACAGGTGAAGGATAATCGGGACTCTTTCTGGGGGTTCTCATATCTCAACGTATGTCTTTGTTTCAAGGGCCCAGTTCTTCTCTAGGGGCATGTCTATACTGGGGAGTTATTTTGAAATAATTCCCCCTATTTTAAAATAACAAGGCAAGCGTCCACACTACTAAGCTCGTTATTTCAAAATAATAAGTCCTGCTTGTGAAGAGGAATAAGATTATTTTGAAATTGTTATTTCCAGAGTTATTATTTTGAAACAACTTATTTTGAAATAACCTGGTAGTATAGGCATAGCCTGGAAGATCATTCTCCTGTCTTATCTGGGGGACTGACTCAATTTTGCTTAAGCGGTTCCCCAGTGCATGTTTCAATATGATGCTTTCTGCTGCAATTTTACAATGTGAATGTTCTTATCCTGAAAGCTAAAGTACAAATAAATAGTCCATTGAATGTGAGCGCACTTTGACTGAGGTGTTAGTCTCTTTCCTTTATCTTGAGAAAACCTGCTTCTCAGCTCCCTCAACTTAGCTGATTTAGACACCTTTTAATCAGCATATCAGTGAGCATCCACAATTCCCCACACAGCAATGGCACACACAGTTCACAATGATCTTATTAGCCAGTGTGGTGTTAGTTTTGAAATGATACATCACAAAGACATATTTTGTGCAAACATCATTGCAACTCCATGCAGGGTGTGAACACAGCAGTTCCAGGATTATTCCTTAATTTGTGCATGTAATTCATGTTGGCCGGTTTGTTGAGAATATAGTTTATAACTCAAGTTTGCAAAATTCATCAGCTGCTAACGCAATCACTCTGCAGCCTCGGCACAGGCAGTGCCACGAGTCTTCCACTGCCTTCCCAAAATCCCTTCTTTTTCCTCCTCCTGCCTCCCCCATTTCCACAAAGGACAGACAAGGTCTCTCACTATTCACTGAGGCTTCGTCTACACTGCAGGGGTTTTGCACAAGAAGCCTTTTGCACAAGAGCGTTTGTGCAAAAAACCTTGTAGTGTAGACATAGCCTGATAAAGGATACAGAAAGCAGTTCACCTCCTTGCACCACCAAGAACTGTGGGACCTATCCCCAGAAGTTCTAGCGGCAGACACCAGAGAGTGTGACATCTGAATGGACACAACCGCATAATTGCTGTGTCACAAAGTGGCTGCTCTCACTTGAGCCAGGCTAACTTGAGAGGAGGAACTCAAGTGCCCGTATCTTGAGCTAATTCCGCAGTGAATACATACCCTAATTCTCAGTACTTCGTCAAGGGCATTGTGTGATCCAAAGCCCACAGAAGTTAAAGGCAACTTCCATTGACTTCATGGGTTTTGGAACATGTGAGCACCAGAAACAGGGAGAGGAATCCTTTAGCCTTTGCAAGGATTCCAATAAGGAAACTATTTCTGCCTTTTAGTTGAACCAATGGCCTGATATATTAGAGGCTATTAAGGAAAAATGAGTTAGTTAGGAGCTCCTCAGCCCTACTAGCCCAAATACAAACGGTATTTTGATTTAAACCCTCCTAAGTCTTTCTCCTTTAGGGCACGTGATGAGTGGGGTTATTGGGTTAGTGATTGAATGGAGGTTGCGGAGGGAGAACAACATCTTTTTCTGGTCTTCCCTAATGAAAACAAAAAAAAAGAAACCCTAGCTGGGCCTTGCATGAATTAGGAACCAAGTACACAGTACTTAACAGTTCTAATTGAAGGTCAGTAAATCCCCAAGAGATTAAATGAATCCTGCAGTGAGATGTGTAAATCTCGCTGCCTTTTATGGTGTCTCAGCCAAGCCCTCAACCTCAGTTGTGCAAGACTTAATAAACATGGTATGCGCTTAATCAAAACCATTTTGCCACCAAAGGGGCAACGGGTGTAAATCACAATTGCTCTTGGCACTAAACCACCAGCACAAAGAGGCCCAGTGATGCCAAATATCATCAAGGGCTGACTTCTCGCACCTAGTTAGCTGTCTGGCACCACTCTCCAGGTCTAAATGCCCATCGTGCTGCTCTGCAGGGGGAAATAAAATGCTAAACAGGACAGCAAATGCATGAGGACTTTGCTTCTCTCTGCCTCTCTCTGCATGCCCTCTGCCAGCTCTCACCCCAATTTAGCAATTATTAAGCATGGAGCCCTGGCTACAGCCTAGCCCTTTGCAACTAAACCTTGTAGATTTAATAATCTCATCAAAATTTATGTTCCCAAATGTATTTCTAGGTTTAATGGTTGTTGCCTGGAGACTACTTTGGAAAAAAAAAAGTCTTCAGAAGGTTGGTTTCAATTTCAGCCAGTCAGGAATCTGAAGGCAGATTGTTCAGGCGATGGGGGAAGATGGTCATCTCTGAGCTGACCTTTCAAGCTGGCACTACAGAGCCATGAATTTAGTAGTCCGTGCCAGTTCCTTGAGGGTGGCAAAGCATAAGAGAGTATCACATCCAGTCAGTGGCTCGGAGCTGACAGCATGGAAGATCAAGAGTGGCCCAGAATGACTGAAGAAGGTGGCAAACATGGTGACCCAAAGTGGCTAAGGAAAGGGAGCCAGGATAAGACCAAATGAGATCAAAGACTGGTGAAGAGACTTTGTAGAATAGGGGGATTGCAAGGTTCTGAGCAGCAGAGCTGGACTGATACAAGAGGCCAAACATCACCCAGGGGTGTGGAAAAGCCCCAGTCCCCACAAACAAAACACATTTTGCACTATCCATCAGCCCTATTTTGGTGGAAGATGCTCCTCCAAGTTACGTCTACACTGAGGAGCTATTTCAGGATACTATCAGAAATCGCTATTCAGCATCTTAAGAGCAAGCCCATTATATTGAAGTATCACAGGCTTGCTATTCTGACATCCCTGTAACCCTCGCTGCACAAGGGTTAAGGGACATTTCGGAATAGTGCCTTATTTCGAAATTACTTCAAAATAAGCCGCGCAATTTTGTAGCACAAATTGCTACGTAGCAATTTTCGTAGTTCAAGCTGTGTAGTGCAAATTGCGTAGCTTATTTTGAGGTAAGGGTGCTGTGTAGACACACACCCCCACTGACATGGCATCTGCTTCTCCCTGAGATAGATAATTATGCCAACGGGAGAGTGCATAGTGTATATTTATCACACTCACAACAGTGGTGCAGCTGTGACAGTGCAGTGCTGTAGCATAGACTTACCCCCCGAAAGTGCTGGAGAGGAAGACTGGTCTCTGGGGAAATCTAGATTTGATTCTAGTCTCTGTCACAGACTCTCCCATCATCTTGAATAAATTATTTACTCCTTGGACCTCTATTATCTATTTATTCTACAAGGCAACTGGACACCATGTCTTCCCTGCCAACATGGAATGGGCATTGTGACTCTGCTTCATCATGTGGGAGTAGGGACCCATGAACACAGACAAGGCCTTCAAAGAGCATCTTCTAGCAATGTCCTATCCAAAGTGAATTCAGGGCCCTTTTTCTGTCCTCCAGAGGATGTTACCGTCCTATGGATGATACAGGATATGACAATATTGCATGAAGTCATCAATGGAGGGGACGTCAGTGTGGCTCAAAGAACATCTGAAAGGGAATTAGAATGGGCCAAATCTACCAAAAGAAGGAAGAGAAGAGATTAGAGTGCCCTTGTTTTTCTCCTGCCTCTTGTTCCTTGTCCCATTTATTATATTTAAGGGCCTTCACATGTCAGTCACTGACACTTTTAAAGACTTTTAGGGACTGAATTCAAGATCACTATGTATCACTGCCGGTTAGTGACTCGTCCTCTCCTCACTCCGCTCATCCTACATGATGCCAGAACTGCAATACTGGTCCCTTCTCTTTAGCCCTCTAACTACACATCATGAAAATCAGGGCAGATGGCCACCAGGTGGTCTTTGGGAAATCAGGAACTCTGCAGTCCTCTAACTCTCCTATAACACGTTGAGCCAAAGTGCACCTTTTCCCGTTAGCCAATATTTGTGTAGCTCAAGGTGCATGCCCCTATTTTCCTCCTCTCTTGGTCACTTATTGTCCCTTCTTCTTTCTATTTATCTTGCTCTTTCCCCACACTTTCTCCCTGCATGTCTCTGGGTATGTCTACACTGCAGAGTTTTTCTGGAAAAACAACACTTACATCCACACTGCAATTGTGATCTTTAGACAGAAAGTCGAAAGAACTGAGGGATTTTTCTGACATTGGTAAACCTCTTTCTATGAGGAAGAAGCCTTTTTCCAGAAGAGCTCTTTCGGAAAAAGGCATGTGTGGATGGGGAACAGGGTATTTTTTGTTTTCAAAAGAAGAAGCCTCCAGGAAAAAGTACAGGTGCCCTGGTGGACACTCCGTCTATAGTAATCACATCTTACATGCAAAATAGTGTCCAATCAATCTGATCACTTTTTTGATGCGTTTTTGCTGTGTGGACGCTCTCTTTCAGAAGAAATTTTTTCAGAAGTTCTCTTCCGGAAAAGCTTCTTCTGAAAGAAGCCTGCAGTCTAGATGTAGCCCCACTGAGGTTTTCATCTTCTCCATCTCCCACATTCTTCTTGCACTATCTTGCTCACTCCAGTCCCATACTTTTCCTCCCTGTTCTCTGTCGCTTCCTCTTTATTCCTCCATCTTTTTCTCTTACCTCCCCTCTTTATCACTCCTTTCCCTTACATTCCCCTCTCTCAATTCTCTCCCCCCAGCGTGCCTGGAGCCTGAGCAGGAAAAATCGGTTAGGGCCTTAATTGCTGCTCCCCTGCCTGATGTCAATTGGAAATGACATCTCCTGAACACAGAGCTGCAGCCGTCCTGTTGCATATTCCCTCTGTCTGAGTGGATCAGGGGAGATGTCACAACCGGAAAGCTAGATGTCATCGAAGGAGCAGGGAGCCACAGAGATCATTGTGAAGCTAGCATGAAACATTGAAGAGGTTGGTAAACCTCGCGTCCGCAACGGGTTCTTCCGGCGCTTTCTGCACTGTTGGGCTCAGGCTCAGAGCAGTTACATGAACTGACATTTCAGGGGTTGCACTGCAATGTTACAGCACGGTTTTTAAACAAAACAAATGTTTATATTCAACTCCATCCTGGCTTTATGGCTCCCCCATGGGAGGGAGACTTTCCAGTAATTGAGCAAGGATGGTGTGCAATGACATCGAGGGGACTGGGTACTTACAAGGTTTTCAAACTTGTCTCTGCTCATGAAAATGTGCCGCTCACAGCAGTGACTAAAGGAGCAGCACAGGCAAGAACTGCTCAAGCTATCTCTTTCAGTTATGCCAACACACCTCAGTTCTGGCCGGAATCCCTCTCAGTTATTCGGTTCCTAGTCCCCTCACACAACTCAGCTAATGCAGTTTAATCTTGGCCTGCAATAGCTCCCACCCTTTCCATTCTAAGCCCTCCCATATGCCTGCCAATGCCGTTCAGCTCTGGAATTCCTGCCCTTCATCCCCCTTCACCTCTGCCCATGCCACTTCCTCTCAGACCTGCCGCTAGGGATGAAGGAACCACAAAAGGTTACGGGGGAAGTCAGACGCCTGTCCTGGAGCCCATCAGAACTTTGGGAACCTTTTCAACTTACCTCCCAACCCAGCCCCTTTGCTGACCAACCCTCTGAGCAAGTCCAGATCCTTCCCCCTCAACCTCCCAACACATTTCGTGCTCCCTCTGTTCTGAGCCATCCCTACCTTGTGCTCTTGTTTACCCACCGTACAGCACCCAAACCTCTGAAGATGCAATAACTGGGCCTGGCACTTTCACCTCAGGGTGCCCATTCATTTCAAACTTCATTACATAGCATCTTTCCTTTGAGTTCTTCCCTGTGACATAGGAAACCCCCACCCCTGAGAGAAAGTGCAAGATTTACTCTTCCATTGAAATCTCATTGATTCTGGAGCATTGGCATTGGCATTGGCATTGGCATTGGCTGCAGAGAGATGATGTTGCTGGAACTTGCAATGTTGCCTGACCTTTAATAACAGCCGTGTTTATGTTCACTATTAAGTCTGTGCTGCTGACCTGTACAACAGAGGCTGTGGTTGGAGGTAAGGGTGCATCCGAGCCATTTTGGTAAGGCAGGCAGTGGACAACAAACAGGCCCAGTGCATTCATGGAGCTTACAGGGCCAGTCCAACAGCACAAGGTCAAGTATTCCTTGCAACTGTTGCTGCAGAATAGACAATTGGACTCTACCAAATCCCCACACAATCCTTATCCCAGATTGGGTTGAGGGCAATGGGCCTACCAACTGAGTCTCCAAACAGCTCAAGGCTTGCCAATTGCCCCTCAAGGTGGAAGATGAAGGGATAAAGAACAATGGGCAGCCCCATATAAGGAAGAGGGGGAGTCTAAGACCTACCATAGGCCGGTGGGATGGGATGAGGATTAGAAGGAAGGGCAAGCTGATGTTGATATTCAGAATGATTAATGTTCACAGCATCATCCACAGAAGGAGGAGAGCATAAATATTCCCCAAGCTTAAAGAACTCTAAATATAACACAAACCCCAAAATCAGCCAGTTCAGTAGCGCTGAATTGAATTGAATTCAGTAGAGCTGGAAAATGCTCTTCAGAGACATTTTTTTTTCAACAAAAGCCAGCTTTTTGACAAAGCAATTTTTTTCCAAAGCAAAACAAAGAAAACTCAACCCCCCTCTCCCAAAATTTTTGGTTTTTATTGGGAAAAAAAACAGAATTCAGCATTTCCACCCAAAAAATTTTTTTCAGTTCACAATTTTTCACTGAAAAGCCTCCCTCCCCCCACCAACAGAAGAAAAATATAGATAAAAACAAAAATATTTTCATCAACAGTGTTAATGGGGAATATATTTCTTTGTGAGACCTGATATTCACCCATCATGCTGTGTATGTGGATATAAAGGAGTTCTGGGGTTTATAAGATGAAAGGTTGGATGAGGCCATCCCCAGATGCAGTTCTTCCCTATAATAGTCTTCATCTGATGCTGTTTCTGCCTTTTCAGAATTTACTTTGAAAATGCACCATTTTCCTAAGTCATTCCCAAAGGGAAGGAATTTCCCCAAAGCCCACTGATATCTTTAAGTGGGTCAGAAGCAAGGGGGTCAGAAGCAGGACCACAAAAGCAAAAGCAAAGGCCCTATTACTTGGACTACAAAATCAGTTTTATGGATTATAAACCTGCAGGTTGCTATCACCCCTATCCTCTCTGGAGGCAGCATTTAGTGGGAAACGTGATCACAGACACGCTAAACCAGTGTATTGTCCTCCTTTTGTAGTATGAGCCAAGATTCATTTGCACTTAGGTCAAGAAATTCATTTTATTCATTGCCTAAGAGATTTGATCCCAATATCTTAACTAGAACTGGTGGAAATTTTGTAATAACATTTCAAATTTTCAAATTTGTAACTAAAATTCCACATTTTGTATTAAAAACACCTGCAAAATTTTCATGGGTGGGGTGGGTTTTCTTGGTTGGTTGGGTTTTTTTGGGGGGTCAGGGGACTATCAATGAACTCTGATAACAAATCTCATCAACATTTTCAATTTCAATTAAATGTAAGATAGAGAAACTGATATTTTTTTTCACATTCTTCAGCTAGCTCTAATCCTAAACTTTTCATTTATCCATGCTTTGTATATCCTAGTGGAGATAATACACTTTAAAGGGAAAAAAAGAGGGAACTATTTATGACCCTTCTGTTCTGAGAACCACAGTCTGTCAATATTGTAATAGTAAGTTTTCATATAGTGCTTTGCATCTGCAGACCACGAAGGGCTATATAAAGGATGGTAAATTTCACTAAATTTCCCATTTTATAGAGGAACTGGAGGCACCAAGAGGGACAATAATTTGCCATAGGTCACTCAGCACAGAGGAGAGTCCAACTAACTCACAGTTGGGCATTTTGTCCACACCACTGAATAATTCTCGCACTCCATTTAACAGAGTTCCTGAGTTTGTCTCAGTAGAGCTGAGTGAGAGGAGCTTCAGCAGTGCTTGCCTTTAGAGCCACTCTCAAACAACTAAGGTTTGCCACCAAATGAAACTAAGTTATTTTCAAAGCATCAGAACTGACCCTCGCTATTAACTTGCTGTTCAGAGGCTAGTGATTTGCTCATTTGCCCTAGTTCCATTCCACGCTGATCAGCATCAGCTGGATTTTATTATTAATAATAAAATCAGCGGCAGATTTATGGGGCCCCGTTGTTGCTAACAGGCTTAGGCTCTGTACATTATCAATATAAAAATCAAACCTGCTACCTGAAACCCAGGGAGCTTGGCAAGGCAGGAAGGGGGTGGGGGAGAAAAATGACTGAGGGCTACAGCAAATCACCAGCACTGAGAGAAGAGGTTAAAGAAAGAGCGGGTGCATGAGGAATGTGTAGGCTACATGCAGCCCCATGAAGCCATCCATTTTAAAGTACAGTATGTTGGTAACAGTTTTAACATGGCTCCTTTTATAGAGGGTTAAGGTCCAATCCTGCATCCATTGGGAGAAGCCAGAGTAGTAGGTTCTTAAGCTAAGAATTCTGGGAGTGGTTAGCAGCACTGACGTAATCTAAAGTCTTGTCCACATTTGCAGTAAACTAACCTACTTTGGGCAACTGATTCTGCTTTCAGAAGAGACAGTGCTCATCAGAACCATATTCTTGTCTGCCTCCCCTAGGGCTGCTATTTAGTTCTGGAGCCACTGCCTAGAGTTGTCATTTACCCTGCTGTGAAGTGGGGAATTAAAGGCTTCCATTCTGATCTGGTAGCATTCTACGCCAGCTGAGCACTCATTAGAAAAATCAGACTGATGCATTGCTGAGCAATTCTGTGATGTTGTGAACATCCTCAGTTTGCACGGTAGGCACCGGCAAAACCAAGGCACTGTTTAAACATTGTGCCATGCACATAACAAATCCTGGTGTAATCCACACCCCTAGCATGGTTCACTGTCCCATGTAGTGGCACTTAGACCACTTCCAACAAGAACTAAGAACAAGGGAGCTCTACAGCCTAAGCCAAGAGCCTGTGGGTTTTATAGCTCAAGCTGTAGAGGCTTTTATGCTAAGCTCCAGAGGTTGCAGGTTCAAATCTAGGGGGTAACTCCACATGGAAGTGGAGACAAATGTCAATGCCAAATAGTAACCACATGGAACACGGAGCAGATGATGTGTGTGGTGATGTTCTATGTGAGGCAGTAGCATGTATCTGTAAGTATAGGACCCCTGTATGGAACTAGGACAAGAATGTTGTGTCTGATCACACAGGGCTTTGTGCTTTCCCCTACTCTGCAAATGGCCTTTCCCAGGAAGGTGTCTTCATCTCCATAGCTTGCTCCCTTGTCTCCAGGAGTCACTCCTTTGCAGGAGCCAAGTGACAGGTGCACTAATTCAGTCCCATGGCTACCCCCAACAATATAGTCTACTGGCTACTTCGGCCTTGCTCCCCAGTCACAGATGCACCCTATTCTTCTCCCAGACTCCCCAGTGTCAGCACCAAGTGCCATGCATGGCCTGGAATCCTGAGCAGGGCTCCCTGTTATGAAGTACTGCCCTCTAGCAAGGCTTCTTATTTCTTTGGGGTACATATTGATAGCGGGGCTATTTCAGGATACTGGAGGTATCCCAAAATAGCTACCCCACATATTTTAAATGTGCCCATTATTTAAAAATATTTTTCAAAATCACGGGCACGCTATTTCAGCATTCCTTTAATCCTAGTTCCACGAGGGTTAAGGAATGTCTGGAAATAGCAAGTTATTTCAAAATTTGGCACTGTGTAGACGTGCCAAATTTTGAAATAAGCTATTTTGAAATACAATCAAAATAAGATACGCAATAAATAAGAAATAAGATGTGTTGTTTAGGGTGCTGTGTAGACATACCCCTGAAGTGCATTGCACTCCAAGTCCCCTCAGCTTCTTGCAATCAATTACACAGACTAGGTTGGTCTGAAGAGCCCTTTATGGGGTCTGATTTATTAAGACTTTCTCCAAAGTGTACCTCACTTCATTAGTCATCCAGTTCACCCCACTCTGGGTCCACATAAGAGTTCTGCTCAGCTCTTGTGCCCCGGTTCAGGAGATCCACCAACCCCTTCCCACTTTTCTGTCCCTCCTCAAGCTGAGAGTCCCCATCTCTCTTCCTTGGAGCTGGGGTGTAATTTAGATAATCACTTTCTCTTCCCTCTTGGAGCAGAGCAAGTGTCAGATGTCCTGTCTCTCTTTGAGGCAACAGCCCCAGCCCTCCACTTGGAGCTGAGTTATCATGTGGGTCTACTGTAGGGGGGGCTCAGTCAGTGTCTTTGTCAGCTGGCACCTGTGCCACATCTAGTCCTCACACTCAGACCGTTCAGCCAGTAATTAGTTCTCCTGGTGGTGTCTGCCCTGTGATATGGAAGGACGTCACACTGATGCCAGCTCCCTCACCCAGTTCATCCCCAACTGGCTGGGGGACAGCGGAGCCTTGCCCCCAACCCTGTCTGCAAAGATCCTGACCCCAGGCCTTTTAAGACATAGTATCAAGATTTCATCCCAAGTACCAGGAAACTCCCTTCCCATCAATATCTCCTAGGTCGTGTGTGTTTGTGTGTGTGTGTATTTTAGATCTTTCAAAATCTTAAATGACACGTGGGCTTCCCACTGGACCCATCTGTCCCCAAGGGGGGCAGACTATTCTGTAATACTCCCCATATCATATTTCAAACACCATCCACTTGTGAGTCGATTTGTAATAAAATACTGGGCTATTTTATTACAGAATTTTAATTTGAAAACATTATGATACTCACTATGCAGCAACTGCCTCCTTCAAATATTAATTACTTGGCCATTTCTTTATTAAGAAGAAAAATACCAAGCAAACATATTAAAGATTAAGTGCCTATCAAATGGAATTCTGTTATAATTTGCGGTATGCGTTTTTTTAAACTAAACTCTTTCACAGAAGAAACTAACTAAAAGCCACAAATGTACTATTTTTCCTCTGAAAATGAGTAGACCTGTGGCACCTTAGAGAATAACAAAATATAGACCCCATGAGCTTATTCTAACCCCCCACGGCCACCCCCAAGTTGGCCAATCCATTTTAACTGAACATGGAGACATTCCAGGGTGCGCAACTCTGGACTCATGACTGAGCCACATGTGATGCATGAGGGCCAAAGGCCAAATGTTTCCATCAACTCAAGTGGACTAATGGCCCAATAATGCACACCCTGGAGGGACACTGGGGCCGTGGGGCCCAATTCTGGTCCCACTGAAATAATTTGGAGTTTTGTGATTAACTTCAGTGAAACCAGTATTTGCCCTTACTAAGGAGCAGAGGTTAATAGCAACACTAATGTGCTATGTAGCAGAGCATAACCCCAAATCCCTCCCCTCCTACTCTTGGTCAGCTTGATGTGCCTAGAGCAGTGAGTTGCTTTGTTAGCATGATCGTACTGAAAGCATTTTGCTCAGTTTCTTTTTCCTGATGAAGTGAGAATAGATATTAAAATGTGGGCTACTCCCAATCTGACTCTCCACAGAAGAATTCTGAAGAGTTAATGTATTTGTCCATGTTTGCCTATAATCACACAACTCCGGGCACTGCATTCTACTCATTATACTTCTGTTTTCACAGTTCTTAACTGAGAAGTAACTGTGTGTCCAGTCCCAGTAGTCCCTTGTTGCTACTGCTGGAAACATCCAGTAAAGTGTACATTGACGCATTTTTGTTCTGAGGGGCTATGGCACTTCCTTTAGGGGCCCTTCTAGGTGTAGCTCCTAATGCCTGAGACCTGAATATCCTTGCTTGGAAGAGAGCCAGAAGATCTCTATGTTCTCTACAATTTTTCCTTAAAGCTTTTCTGTGCTACTCTGAGTCTCTGCCTTTCACAGTTCTCTTCTAGCTGTGTACATATGTGAGGGTGCACGTCACATGCATGGGAACACACGTCTGTTCGTGTCCCGGAGTGACTATGCATTGAATTTGGCTACCTCTGGTGACTTTCCTTGCCATAACCAACCTGATCCACATCCAAACTCTCTCAAGCAAACAGCCTGAGTTTGAACTTCTCTCCCTGCTAATGTGCTTCACCAGTCTCTGACTGACTGGAAGGAAGAAAGAAAGAAGAGAGGGAAAGGAGGGAGGGAGAGCAGCGTAAAGGTCAGCTAGCATTGCAGCCTAGCACAGAGATTTATAACCCTCCAAAATCTGCCTCGCTCTGGCAGCATGTCTTACAGACTCACATTATCTCTATTAATACCAGCCACAAGGTCATTACTCAGGCACCAAGCCTTCCTTCAGTATAAATATTTATACAAGGCTGACCTGTGGCTGCCGGCTTTGCCTTTTATTTGATTTCTGCCGCCTTTTGTGTCTGTCAGCTAGTGTCTTTCGCTCATCTGTCTGGACAATGGGGGCTGGAAGAGGAGACTGTGTGCATGCACACAGGGTGCAAAGGACAGGAAGATGACATTCTGCACGATACCAGTGTTTGGGCACAATAGGCCTTTTAAGAAAACAGGTGACATTTTCAAAGACATGTCTGATTACTCGACCCCTCAGCAACCTTCCACTCTCTACTTCAGCCTTCAGAGGGTACTACGTACAAACTGGCTTGAAGACAGAAAAGGCCTGCTCTGTAGGTAGCGTAGTGAACATTCTACTACTTTACTCAACCTAATTTTAACTGTCCTAAGTGATGTAGCTTCTGGAACTTCTCTCAGGAGTTGTGCAGCTGGTGGCAAATGCCTAAAGGACAAAAGCTATGTAGGAAGAAAATGTATGTACGTCTACACCGCAACACTATTTTGAAACAACTAACACTATTCTGAAATAACTTCATCTGCATCTACACAGCAGGCAGTTATTTCGAAAGAGTGTCAAAATACTGTCGAGCTGGAGGACTTCTTACTCTGACTCCTGTACCGCTCATTGTACGAGGAGTAAGGGAAGTCGGAGGAAGAGTGCTCTATTTCGAAATAAGTGCTGTGTAGACGCTCCCAATTTCAAGATAAGCTATTTCGAAATAAGATATGCAATTGACGTAACTCAATTTGTGTAGCTTATTTCGAGTTAAGCCCTGCAGTGTAGACATACTCTCTCCCTTTATAATTCTGGCTCCCAAGTACTAGGCTATGGGCCAGCTGAGGGCTTTTGCAGATCACTTAATAAAGGTTAGTTGCACATACATGTGTGCTGTCTGACATACGTGCACACATTCACTCTCATACACATACCCATGCCAGGAGAGCTGACTGGAAACTGAAAACTTTTTCCTGGACTCTCTCACATAGCAGGTAGCAGGGTTCCAAAGGCAACACAGCTCTGTTAGGTGAAGCGGATCAGAATGCACAGCTTCTGTTACTGTGTGCAGAGGTACCTTTGGGGCAGAGGTGGCTTTGGGGTTTCTATGACGTTTGCCTTTGCAGAGTGCCATGGGGGGCTGTTTTTGGTGGGTTGGCACCAGCAGCAGAGGAAGTGGATATTAGGGATGCAGAAACAATTGAGAGGAACAGGATTCAGAGGATGGGACAGCATAGCTGTGAGGGCCACGGGCTGCCTGGTGAAGGCTTGGGCTTAATTTTCACATGTCATGGGCGTTTGCTGTACATGGGCTCAATATTGAAGGATACTTTGACCCACCCCAAGAAAAAAGTCCCAGATCGCTTCTCCTGTGAAGGAGAATGTGGGATGGAAATGTGGGATGCTGTAGCTGCAGTTTCCCACTGCATAGATCTGTCTCAGATAAGGGCTGGGACATTACTGGTAGAGGTATTCCCCTGAACTGAGGTGTGATGGCAAAGGAGCACAGCACACACAACTAAGAAACATCTTCATGGCCTTAAGTGACAAGTGCCAGAGGTAGGCCAAACAGACCTAGACTTTGCTGTGATGGGAATTATGGAGTCTCATTAAGGTGCGTACCATGCATTATAGTTGGTTTATTTTTGCTTTCCTCTAAGCAGAGGTGAAAGTAAGTGGGTGCGCCCTGCTGTGCGGCTCCGGCAAGAGCTGGCTGAGCTGCAGCAAAAGCCAGCAGGCAGCTATTTAAAGAGCTGGCAGGGACTTGAATTGTAATAGAACAGTACCTGTAAGAAATTTTAAGTTACTTTCACCACTGCCTCTAAGCACCATGTATTAGTCACTGCCAGGGGGAAGATGCTGGATTAGACTGACCATTGTACCAAATCCTACATTCCTATTTTATTTTCCACATATGGGTGAGTATTTTCAATTGTGTTTGGGCAACTGGGTTCTCCAGCAACTATTCAGGTCTCAGGATGAGTCACTGAAGCAAGCCAATCTAAAACTGCCCTTCATAATAGCCAGGATCAAGAATCTCCCGCCTCCTCCTTGTAATCTTGCAGAACGCTAATTTCCTCCATTTTGTTCCCTACTCTCAAAGGGTTTGCACTAGTTGACTTTTGCCTCCAGCCAGGAGGGGTGGGCATGTCTCCCTCCATATGCCACCAGTATGCCAATATGACTGAAACAGAAAAGGTTTCTGGAGACTGACAGGAATGGAAGATGGGGGCTTTCATCATCCTTCCTCTCACCCCCAATTTCACATCTTTTCTTCAGAGCGGTGGTTCCCAACCTGTGGTCTACAGATCCCAGAGGTCCACGAGGGCATTGCAGGGGATCCTCGGAAAGTTTTTAAAAGTAAGTATCACATCCACCACGGTGGGCCTGATCCTTACTTTTCTTTTCCTTTTCTTCTTTCCCCCCTCATTCTCAAAGCACAGGAGAGTGGGCAGCAGCTGTGCATGCTGGGATGCAGCTTGCTTTTAATCCCTTTCTCAGAAAGCTAAGGAATTGTGGGGGAAGTGCTTGCATACCATGCATGCTCTCGCACCTGTCTGGTGAGTGAGTAGCATGCATGGGATGCAAGCACTTTCCCCTCACTCTCTTAGCATCTGGGGAACAGGATCAAAAGCAAACCGCAACCCAGAAAGCAGGGAGGTAGTAGCCAATATGACCTGAGAAGCTCTGTGCCCTGCAATCTGCACATCCTTCAGCCCATGCTGAAGCTAACAAGCTGCAACTGTACTCTGGAGTCAGCCTATAAATAAGTCAGTGACTTTTTACCATTTTTCCTCTTTTTTGAATATGTCACCCTACTCTAACCATTCAAAAGCTTTTAGAGTGGCAGGAAGAGGTTAGTTGGGCTAGTAAAAATGGATCATTTTAGGGGGAGGGCCATGAAAATTTAAGAGATTGAAAAGGGGTCCATATGCACGAAAAAGTTGGGAACCAATGCTCCAGAGCATTCCCACTATAAGGCATTATACTTGGGTTCCACACAAGCATCACTCTGTATGGTCTTTGGATCCAGACAAACTGAAATATTCACCCAGCCCTGTTGCTAACTTTATTGTGAGCAGCAGCCAGTGTCCCTTTCCTGAATGAAATGTATCCAACTCTCTGTTCTTCATATTTGAACTGTCTCATCCTTGAGACTGGACTGACACATCCTTCATTTTCCTTACTCCACCTTAGGCTGCTTCTCCTTTATAGTACATGTGAATACTCCAGTCACGAAAGACAAAAGCATATCATTTCCCTTGGAGGAAGTTATACTTAAAAAAAAAATCTGTTTCTGCTTTCCCCTGCCTTACTTTTCACTTTAAAAGAGGAGGAGGTGGTGGTCGTGGCCTCTTATAAACATTTCCAGAAATCAGCCACACAGTATTTAATGGATTCTCTGTTGAAAATCTGACACAGACGGCATAACTGGTGTGCAGTGATCTGGAGCCTATCAGAAGTTAGAACAAGGCCATTGGCCAGACAAAGTTAGAGCCACCAGTGGCAGCTTTAAGCCTGTAACTGAAGTCAGCCTGTTCATAAGTCAAGCCTAGGACATCAGCCCTGAATCCCCAGAGGTACTCAAGAAAAGTTCCCAGCTTACTGCATTACTAAATTAAGCAGATCAGTTTTAGCACGAGTAGGCAGGCCTGATCTAAAATCCTATTCTGTCGACATTAAGATCCCCGTTGACTTCAGTGAGTTTGGATCAGGCCCATCTGCTCATGTCTGCCCCTTGCATAAATTAAACTGAAATGCATTGGGTCCGCTGATTCAATAGCATTCCATATGCAAAATTCTTTGACAGCTTTTCATGTGAATTAGTAATTGAGATTTCTATTCAATTAAAGATGAAATTGAACAGAACAGCAGTCCCTTCACTATTTTTGCCACTTATCTAGTGCTGTCTCCACATTTTCATTTTCACCTTTCAATAGATTACAGATTTTTGTCCAGACAACATGTAAGTGTTTACTCAAGGTTGTCAAGGAGAAACTTCAGTTCAGTGCCTGAGAACTAAAGAAGGGGTGAGACAGCTCAGGATTGTGAGACAAGCCTACTGCCTGAGTACTTTTGCTAAAATGACTGCCAGCAGACTGGTTACAAATGTTTATGTTTAACTTCTCATCTTTAGGTTCATGAATTAACAGTGCAATGAACGGGGCCAGTTTTCACATCTCAGTGCAATTGTTCAAGCTGCCTGTAGACTCAGGAGGACAGTTATACCTAGTTTGCTTGAAAAACTATTTTTGCATAGGCATTAAAAATGAAAGTTTAGATTCTGAAGCATAAAGCTGGGCAAAAGGTAGCAAAGGGATTCTTCTGCAAATACACAGCCATGGAAACAGGGAACACACAAGGTTCTATTTAAAAGGTAGGCAAGCATCAACTGCAATCTGATTACTAGTTGATTGGGAGACCTCAACCCCAAAGGAAAAAAAATAGAGCTCCTGGCTTTCATCCTGAGTCAGTATGGAACCAACTCTTCAATGTGGTGTGGGAGCTATTATTTTTTTTTAAATGAAACACTAAAGATTTTGCCCCTAATACTGATTTCCCTGCATCCTCCCAACTTTTCATAGACTGATATACTCCATTACATCTTCCATTTTTTGGCCTCCCCCCTTGTTTCTAGTGTATAATCTAATCACATATAACATTCTCTATGTCAGCGATGGGCAACCAAGGCGAGTGAGTGGGCCACACAAGCGGCCCTCTTTCATCTCAGAGGGCTGCAAGATTATCATAACCAAGACTGTCTCCCAGAATAGGGTAGTTTTGCTAACTACACTTCTGTACCTAGAACTTGAGGGGTGTGCTGATTGAACCGCAGCAGCACTTTGACTGGATACAGAGGGAGCACACAGCTCTGACAGTCAATGTTGTGTGCATCAGCATGCAGATCACGTTAGGTGCCCTTGCTGTATGTGTGTGTCACTTTAGCAGATGGGAACCAGCGGAATCTGGCAACCCTGCATGAGGCCAATACTAAACATAATGTCCTGTGGGCCACACACAGAATTCTGATCCACAGATTGTCCACCACTGTTCTATATACACTTCCAGCTTCCTCCCCAGTTTTTCTGAAATGATGCCTCAGACCTGACCACTCACCAAAGGTGTCATCTAGAGAAAACTGGGAATTGTCTGACAATACGAGTTCTTTAATTGTCAAATGTCTATAACAAAACTGAAACTCTCTGTGAAATAGGATCTGTTTTGACAAATCTCTCAATTTAAAATAAAGCTGGTGGAGGGGGGAAAGCCTTTGCAAGTTGTCAGAACATCCTGTTTTCATTTTCCATCTTGAAATTACTTTGTTTAGCTCTTTCAATTCATTAATACTTAAAAACAAATCTTTTTTTAAATAAAAAGAAAGGAAGTAGAATCTGAAATGAAAAATCAAAGTGATCCAACTAATGTTTTTAAATCACTCCTATTGAAATTTATTTGGGGGATTATCAGTTCATGAGCATTTATTTTTCAGGTTTGTCCCAGTTTTAAGTGGGGAGGAAAAAAATTGCAAATAAAAATTTTGGTATGATATGGGAAGACAGTTTCCTGCTAAGCTCTAATGTCTGCTGGCACATCTTTTCCAAATTCTAGGCTCCATAAGTTGCTTCTGCAGTTTCAGGTGGTTACAGCTTTATTCCTCTCCCCAAAACATTGTTCCAGTGAGCTAAATGCTTCCTTTATAAAACACCATGTGATCTTTCTGGCTGATAAAATACAATTTGTACCCAATCAAACCTCTTAGACCCTGAATTTGACCTGAATATCACCTACCATGATGATGCATTAGGTGATACCAGCTATCTCCTCTGGTGGTGTTCTGCTGTCTGTATTGTTTGTAGGTTCCCATTGGGATTCCATTCCATTCCAGGCATTGCTTTATTATTGGGCTAAGTTGCGCACGCACACACACACACACACACACACACACACACACACACACACACACCCCCCGCCGATCTGAATTCACATGGTCTCCACTTGGTTTTCCTAGACATTTTTGGCCTATGGACATTTCCGAAAGCTGCTGCCCACTCTGATTGCTGTGAAGCATCCGATTTTGTGGTTGATGTATAATGTATGGTGAATGCCTAATTATCCCAGTCATGGATAATTCATTAACAGAAGCAAGAACAAACAGAAGCTGCAGATTAAAGCTCTTAAATCATGGAACTGAATGTGTTGTATGAAAAGGAGAATGCATGAATTATTCAGGAGGGCAAATGTGGAGCCAGGCCACTGCAAAGCACCTTCTCTTCAAGAGGATGAGCATATCCATACCTTCATACCTTAGAGGTTGTCCAACACAGGGAGCTGTTTTAAGACTATCACAGCACATAACTTTCAGATGCCTCTCTCTAGTGTGCATGCTCATAGGCACTTTGGGAACTTTTTAACACAGAAAAAAAAAACCCACAATACATGAGCAAGTTTTGGCACCTCAAGGTGCAGCAGTTTTGTGGAATCCAATGGAACTGTGACTTAGGCACCTAAAGTCTTTTGTACACCCATGCCTAAGTTGCTCTTCTGCCTGCTCCTACATGGAAGTGCTGAAAAGGGAAGGTTGCCTATATATATCCTCTTCCTCCCCTAAAATGCACTAAACATGAAGGCAAATGTACTGAAAGAATAGGTGCTCTATTGAGCCACAAGCAGGTGTGAGCTGCAACCAGCAGCCCTTGCATGTACCAAATCCAATAGAATCCATTTTGGATGTTTGTAAAATGAGGAATAAATGTGGTCAGATGGTCCCGTTCCTTTGCTGTTGGCGCTTCAGAACATGGCCAGGGTCAACCAATGAGCCTTTTCAGGCTATTCGGTCCTCTACCTAGCGCTCACCTCCTCCTTCTTACAGCTATGGTACAAAGTAGGTTGGATTGGAGGGTGAATTCAGGATTCTATAGCAATAACTATGGCCCAAGACTGTGTGTACAGAAGATGTGATTATAATCAGAGAAGCACTGAGCAATGGGTCACTTTTCCATGTGTTTTTTTGTTCGCTTTTCCATGACCAGCTGTGCAAATGTTGCTGGGGTTCCCCTCAAGTAACAGGTGTTGCACAAGGAAGACCTCTTCCCCAGACACTAATGTTCACAAAGCAAGAAAAGGTTTCCACTAGCAAATCTAGATATTTATTACATGCTCCAGGGGCAGTTGAGAGTTTTGCGGGGCCCAGGGCAGCACAATTTCGTGGGGCCCCCTGTTGGAGAAAAATAGAAAAAAGGCATCCCCCCTGTGCCCACTCCTCCAACAGCCCCACTCTGATCATGTGAGCTACCCCTCCTCATCCCCTCTCCTAACACCTCCCTCTACACACCTGCCCTGCCTGTCTCCTCTGGTGCTGGTCCCTCCCCTGCAGGTGTCTGCCCTTCTGCTTCACCCCCAGAATCCCTTGGCACCTGCACCTTCCCTACCCCTGCACTCTCCTGGTGCCTCCCCCTTCCCTCACTGCCCCTGCACGCTTTGCCCTCTTTTTCCCTGATGCCCACCCCTTCACCACCCTCTGCCCCCATTCTCCTCATGCCCCGTGCCCTCACATATGCCTTGCTCCATCCCCACCTTCCTCATGCCCACCCCTCCTTTCAAGCCTTCTCCCAGCATCTCCCCATCCCTCCTTTAGACCCCAATGCCCTTACCCTCTCCTCTCCCAGCATCACCCTGTCCCCCCTCCCACTGACACCTCCCCTCCTGCCCTTTTCCTCATTGTCTGCACTTGGCCCCCTGGGATTTGTCTCTCCTCCATGCTGTCCCTTGGTGCCTTCCCCTTTCTTCTCCTGCCCTGCCCCCCTCCCCTCAGCACAAGCCCCTTCCTCTGCCATCCACCTTCTGCCTTCCAGTTTGCAGGGCGGCCACGACCCCAGCCCAGGCTCCAGAGCACATGCCGAACCGAGTGGTGCAGTGCTGGGCCACACAGTTTTAAAGTCCCGGGCTGTGATGTCATGCCACGCCTAGGCATCTCCCCTCCCAGCTGTTGTGTGGCGTTTCAGCCCGCCGCGCATGAGCTCCCTCGGCCCTACATGGCCCGTACTGGACGGCGCCAGGGAATTTAAAGTGTGGGGCTGCGGCGACCCGTCACAATCCCCCTCCTCCTCCAGCAGCTGCCCGCTGGCCCTTCGGCAGACGGCCCACTGGGAAATTCCCGGTATCCCGCCGGGGCAGTCTTCCCCGGCACTGGCGCAGGGTTTATTGAAGCATGGGGCACAGGGCAGCCACCCCACTTGCCCTGCCCTATATCCGCCGCTGACATGCTGCACAGCTACTCACTTCTTTCTAAAGTTTCAGACAACAAATAAGGGAGCAGAAAAACCATATGATCAGTCAGTGAAATCTCACAGCACAAAAAGCAGGCAACATATAGCCAAAGACATTCACAGTAAAGATTTAAGGGACAACCCCATTGGCAGAAATGTGTCCAAACAAAGAGTTTGCTAAACAATTTCAAATAATTAATATACTCATAAAAGTTGAAGTCTATTTGTGGCTAACTGGCATGCAGAAATGAGCACTAATTCCTTTAGATATGTCTTTGACTGAATCATTCACCCTGCTAAAATTATAAATTCCATCTCAGCTTCCTAATGGTACCATAAACCATTTGAGTTCCACCTTTGTGGTTTATTGCCTCATTAACTTGCCTTTGAAGTAATTAATACTTAATCATTTGACAAGCGTGGAGCTTCTCATAGAGGCTCTGGGTCAGCTCCTGAAGCCCTTATGTATCCAGAACCCTTAATGAAAGTGCAAGCCTTTTGCCTGAGTACAGACTTGAATGTTGTAACCATGTTAGTGGCAAGGACTTTTATCTAATGCACCGCACCAAATAGAGCAGGGCCCATCTAAGTGGGACAATAAAATATACAATAAATGTATGAAATAATTCGCTGTTGTTTAGGATCTACTGAATTATCACAGCTCTTCCAGCAGTTTTAACTTTCCACCCTTCACATTAACAACAAGCCCGGTCTTGGAGGATTAGACCCCTGTTCATGCTGTTAGTTTAGATTCACAGGAGAGGATTCCATTCTCCTCCCACCCACAATGCCTCCTTTTCGATAGAGCCCAGTGGAAGAGGTCCTCAAAGAGGGGAGCCCCTGATTGGGCTCAAAACAGACCACACGTGAGAAATTAAACAAACATCATTTGTCAAAAGGCAGTGTCGGCTCACAGCTGTATTTATTTATAGGCTCACTTGTTATTTATGGGCTCTCACACTCTATATAAAGCTTTGCAGAGGAGACGTGGTGATGATGAGGGGGGAGGACTAAGTGTTTTACTGCTTATACCAATATCTGAATCTCTTTTCCATGGAGATCAAACAGCAGAGTGTCTACCTCATTTCCCATCCCCTTCCTGTGGCCGAAAGAAGCCAGGATCTGTCAAAAACTAACCAACGTGTCTTCAGTCTAGTTACCAACTAAGGCTAGTTTAGCAGTTCTCCTACTCTCATACTGTGATTCATTTCTTGAGTGAAAGGTCTCGTTATGGACACTTTCCATTATAGTCTGCCCCTCTAATCTAATCTAAATCAGCATGTCTGCCACATTCATCACCCCTTTAGAATCTCCATCCTTAAACATTCTCCATAGCAAACATGGGGTGTGATTTTCCAATATCAACCAGTGAAATTAGGACAATATTAAAGAGACCAGGTGAAACTAAACTCACCTTAATGGGATGGCTGCAGATGTGTCATTCTGTCTTCATTTTATATCCTCTCTTTTGATGCAAGGTTTTAAATTTGCTTTCAGGGGCTCTCTTTTCAATGTCTGCACCTTCTCCCACCCCCTCAGTTCACAGGCTCACTGAACAGTTTTGTTCTACAACCTTGTCTATTTGTTACTAAAAATTAGTCTTAATTTAAAACCCTGGTTTAAAGCTCAGAACATAGTTCAGACCTGTGGAATCTCCAAAATGATAGTCAGACTATTGATACATTCATGGAGGAGAGGTCTATCTGTGGCTATTGGAGACTAAGAGCACCAATTCTTCCCATCCTGACTGGCTGTCAAAAGCTGGGAATGGGTGACTTGAAGATTCCCTGTTCTGTTCACTCCCTCTGGGGCACCTGCCATTGGCCACTGTCGGAAAACAGGACACTGGGCTAGATGGACCTTTGGTCTGACCCAGTCTGGCCATGTTTTTGTTCTTATGTCTCATCAGAATTATGTTCTCAAATTCACCTGCAAGTTCAAGAAGATGATCTGATGTTCTAATTCTCCACGTAATAAAGGCAAAGTTTGAATTCAGATTTTTTATTTAAAGTCAGACCCGGGATTTCCTTCAGGCCCATTTCTAGTTTTTTATAAAATATGTTTGAGTGCTGAAATGATGGGTGCATGGTTTTTTAATTATGTGCAAAGAAATATATAAACAGAGTTGTTGACTCGAGTCCCACGACTTGAACTCGAGTCCGATTTAAGTTGCCTAGGTGACTCGACTTGAGACTCGACATGGGTTCATTGTTTGTGACTTGAGACTCGACTTGAGACTTGCTAATTTTGTTAAATCAACTTGGTGAAAAAATTCTCTGAAAATGCCGATATTGATGGCTTGTACAAAAGTGACTTGACATTTTTTAAATTAAGACTTGAGACTCGACTTGAGACTTGACTCGAAAGTGACTTTAGGGACTCGAGACTCGACTTGAGATGTGCACTGTAGTGACTTGAGACTCGACTTGGACTTGACAATGACGACTTGAAGACAACGCTGTATATAAATACAAATTCATCCCTACATGCTTTACATTTCGATAACTCAGAAATATTTGTTGTTTCAAACAGCAACACCCAGGTGATTAGTTTACAAGAGGAAGGAATGGCAGTTGTTCTTTTGAGGGTAAGGAACCAGAAGTATCCAGGAGGCCTTTTTTAGCTCATTGGCTCTTCTTGAGCACATCCAGTCTCTGATTGGAGGTGTGCTGCTGATCTACTGAATCAAAGGGAACAGGTTAGCCATACACAAATTAGAGCATGTTTTGTAAGAAACTCTGGATGCAACAGAATATAAACACTCCACTGGAGATTAATTCAGAAGTGCCTAAGAGGGCCATGAGCACACATAAATAAAACCTATTCTAACAAGTCACTAATTAGGTATTTACATGGCAGTCCAATTATGGCTCAGAAAAAGCATTTATTAACAATTGGCTAATTAGGGAGATTTTTGAAATACATTTTCAACCACAACAAACAATGTTTATGAGATGTTAAGGGAGTGAGCAAGAACCACAAAAGCATTCAGTTAAGTCTTGGCTGAGGTGCTGTCATTAATTCAAGGCACTGAGCTTTTCGGACTTTTTAATTCTACACAGCAGCCTAGTCATCCACCAGGAGTCTCACCCTTCACTAGTGACTTTTAAAATCATTCTTAATAGCACATACAATGAGCAGTTTGTAGTTCAGTGGTCACCAACCAGTAGATGGAGAGCCTGTGACAGTTGATCTTGACTGGTTTGGCCAGGAGGCTGTCAAGCGCTGGCACTTCAGTTGCCCCATCCCCCACTGTCATGCTGCTCCTGCCCTCTGGCTTGGAGCTACCCCCTTGGGAGCCTCCTGCTTGCTCTGCAGGGTGTAGGAGGGAGAAGGGGGGGTGCTGATGTCAGGGTGTCTCTCCTCCCCCACTCTTGTACCCTATCTCCACCCAGAGACAAGAGGATGGACGGAGCTTGGCAATGCAAATCTCTGTCACTCTCACACATGGTATGTGTTTCTGTCATTTTCACACACACACACTGTCCTTTACTCATCTCCTGACCTAACAAATACATGGGGGGTTGCTGTTACTCCTTTTACTGCTTGCAGATTGTGTTATTGTTCATTTTTGACTGGTCTGTGCATTTCATCATTTTCATTTCTCTCTTACACGTAAATGTAATTCTTTGAGGAGTGAGTTCTAAAATGCCGAACTTGTCGTGGCTGGAGTCACTATCCCCGTGGGAACTGCTGCTCCTGGAAGTGGCTGGCATGTCCCTGCTGCCCGGGAGAGAGGCAGAGCAGGGAGTCTCCACATGCTGTCCTTGCCTGCAGACACCACTCCTGCAGCTCCCATTGATTAGCAACAAGGAACCATGGCCAGTAGAAGATCCGGGCTCAGTGCCTGTGGATGAGGGGCAGCACATGGTGCCATGGAGCCATTGCTGTACATGCCAGCTGCTTCCAGGAGTGGTGCAGGGCCAGGGCAGGAGTAAGCCTGCCTTAATTCCACTGCTCCACCACCCAGAAGCTGTCTCAGTTAAATAGTGCCCAGCCAGAGCCTGCAACCTGAACCCCTGTCCCAGCCCTGAACCTCCTCCTGCACCCAACCTCCTGCCCCAGACCTGAATCCCCCTGCACCCAAACTCCTTCCCAGAGCTTGTACCCTGAATCCCCTCCTGGACCCCAAGCCCCAACCCTGGGTTTGAGATAGATCTTACATTGCACTTAAACCGAAAAAGTGATCTTGTGCTTAAAAAGGTTGGAGACCACTGCTGTGAATGAACTAGAGAGCACACGTCTTTTGGGTTTCCCATCCCTTTTGTTATTTTTGACCCATCCATCCTCTTTTTCCACCATGCTAGCTACTTATGTCATTTCTAAAGTAGCCAATAATATAGCATCTGCTAGCAGACCACACAAAGTGGGTGTAGTTTGAGGAGTTGGGCTAACTTGAA
This sequence comes from Pelochelys cantorii, assembly GCA_032595735.1. Classification (NCBI taxonomy): domain Eukaryota; kingdom Metazoa; phylum Chordata; order Testudines; family Trionychidae; genus Pelochelys; species Pelochelys cantorii. The sequence goes on along the minus strand of CM064342.1, from coordinate 9,460,751 downwards.
TTTACTGCTATGTTTGCAACACCAAAACCAGCCAACATGCTACTTCCATGCCAATTATGTAAGAAAGATGTCACCAAGCAAGTCTTAAAAATAAAGATCCCCTCCCCCAAAAAAGAGAAATTTTCAGCCAAAAAGCTTTGCTTGGGTGTGCACATTCACTTTAATAGTACATTATAGCTTTACGAGGACTAAAAACCACAACGTTCAAATCTGATGTTATACTAAACAAGCACACACTGGAAAAATAGGAAGCACAAAGGTGCTTATGAAAAACCTTAATTATGTCTTTGTATCCTTGTGGTCCCTATACTATCCTAACAAAGTGATATCTTGCAATAATTTATAGATCCACAGCACACTGCAGCTGGTCAAAATATTTTGAACAAAAACATTTCATTGAAGTCTTTTAAAAAGACTTACATTTTCAAGAGACCAGTTCCCCGCCTCCCCCCCACTAGATTATTTGTTTTTCTATTTTCTTCTGTGGAAACTTTTGAATAAGGACTACAAACAGTTAGGAAAAAGTGAGATTTTTCTTCCAATCCTCATATTTCCCAGAGGTCTTGTTCGGTTTGTCTGACTTTCCAGAAAAAAAAATTACTCAACATGTAAGACCATGTGTATGAAATTTCACACCGAGTGGTTTTTGGCAAGACTCAAGTGGAAATGTGCAGTGGAATATTAGCATGAACATTTATGATATATTGAAGTTTTTTTTTTAATTGACACAATCACTTTAAAAGTATTACAAGGAAAGGCTCCAGAATGCGAATATATTAGTTCTATTACTGTGTTGATGGACAAGAATATTCAGGCAAACAAATCCTTTTTATGATGCACCTAAAGTTGTATGTGAAATTCTGCATTTCAAAAACTAAGGTATACATTTCTAATCATATATTTGACCTTATCCTGCACTTGATGATGTCACTAGGGTCCACCCATATAAAATTCTCATTGTATCCATAGTAACTGATACACTTTAGAGGGTCAAAAGAAGATAAGTGTTTTAAAACAAAAACAAGAATAACATAAAAATGACTGAACTGAACAGATGAGATGTGGGTGGGGATCTTTGTCTATTGTTTTGGAAGATCTGCATAGCTTTCAGATGGCTCTGCCACTCATGACTAATGCAGTCACCCCAAACTCGTGGTAATAAACACTGGACTCCACCCCAAAGTGCACGGTAGATTAGATAAGTGTTTCTCAACCAGTGGTATGAGTACCCTCAGGGGTACTTGAGAGAACTCTGGGGGGTATGTCAACACAACTGAAATTTGGAGAAAATGAATTTTTGTTTTAAGTTTTACAGCGCTTTATTATTTTTGTACTTTTTACACCCAAAAATTTCATTGCCTGCCTGGCTACATTTAAGTTGTTTAAACAAATGTGTTGCAATGGTAGAAAAATATTTGTGTGTCTGAAACTGTAGGTACCGGGGGTACTTATAATTTTTTTTTAAAGGAGTACTTTATAAAAAAAAGGCTGAGAAACACTGGATTAGATAATATTGTAAATCACTACAAAGGTCGTGTTGGTGATGTGGTATATCTTGTCAGCCTGACAGCACAGCTTGACTCCCAAAACTCCATGATGGGTAGTAAACAAGAACTCCATTTCATGAAAAGTTCTGAGATTTTGAATTTGTTTTCATTGGCAGTGGAATGAAACCAAAGCCTCACAAAAATGGGACAGGAAACAACAGGGGTTTCTTGTGCAAGAAAGCTCTGATGGCTATTCCCAGAATGGCCATCAGAGCACCTGTGCTTTTTCTGATACGGGTTTCTTGCGCAAGAAACCCCTGTTGTCCATCCACACAAGCCTTTTTGCATAAGAGCTCTTGCGCAAAAAGGCTTATTCCTCATAGAAAGAGGAATAACTCTTGCACCAAAAGCCCTGTCTTTTGACAATCTACTGTACTTTTTCTTATGCAAAAATGTGCTTGTAGTGTGGACGCTTGTAGTGTGGATCTACTGTAGTTTTTTTGCACAAAAACTCTGCAGTGTAGATGGTAGCCTGAGTGCCTAAATCACTACACTTTGCTTTTTACCAGCAAGACTCTCATAAAATAGAGAAAGTTTTATCAAAATAGACACATTTTCATTAAGTGTTTTGACTCCATTTAACTTACTAAAGACTCCATTTAACTTTGAAAAAGGTATCTGCAAGTGTTGGGAGGAAATGAACTATTAATAAATGGCTGTTGCCAAAGAGGTGAAAGTAAGCGGGTGTGTCCTGGTGCGCATCTCTGTCAACAGCTGGCAGAGCTGTGGCAAGAGCCAGCAGGGAGCTATTTAAAGAGCTGTCAGGGACCAAGGTTGCAATAGGGCAGTACCTGTAAGAAATGTTAAGTTACTTTCACCACTGTTGCTGTAAGAGAAAAAGAAAAGGGTTTTCAGGGTATATTTTCAGTTGAAATAAGGCCTAACTTCTGCATTTGCTAGAATAGTTTGCAACGACTTTTCATGCCCATAAAAGGAACTGCAGTTGCAAGAATGACTGATTTCACCCCTAATTCTTTGGTTTGCACACAGAATCTAGTAGTTGGTGCAAAGGCCCAGATGTAATCCCACGGTTAAATTGAGAGGAATGCTGCTCTTCTGAAAAGATGTTCAATCATTTTAGTCACTTTCAGGAAAAAAAAAAGTTTTTTTAGCCATGCTCATTTGCACAACTGCCCAAGAACAATCCTGGAGCTGACATGAGAAACGAAGGCTCAGGATTTCAAAGTCACAAAGACATGCAGATAGGGGTTACTGAAAATCCCATGGCATGCCTATGTGCCTAATACCCATTGATTTCAATAGGCAGAAGACTCCCACATATTATTCTGTGTTGGGGGGCAGCTTCGTGTTTCCGGAAGGGGTGGTACTGAGACCAGCTGTCCCTCAGAGCTTCCCAGAGCCCCCAGCCCTTCGTGTTGCCTGGAGCACAGGGTGCAGTACTCTAGCAGTTATTTAAAGGGCCCAGGCCTTTAAATAACTACTCTTTGTGTGGCCAGGCACCAGAGCAACTGCTCCCTATACGCCACCCCTCGCCCCCCCCCCCCACCACCCCGCACCCCGTCGGAAGATCTGCTTAAATGCTTTTGCAAATATAAGCTTAATATCCTCAATGCTGTCCTGATCCAGAGCTGTAATTCCTGTGGCCTTTAAAAAATTCATAGCTTCTGAGGCCAGAATGCACCAGTGTGATCCTTCTGATCTGAGCCTGCGTAGCACAGGCCACAAAGCCCTCCTGAAATAATTCCCAGAGCAGATTTTCAGTAAAATACTCAGGCCCGATCTGAACTTGCCTGTGATGGAGAATCCAGCACAACGCTTGCAGAGTTGTTTCGATGGTTAGGTACCATCATGCAAGCCCACTGACGGGGGGTAGGAGTGGAGGCCAAGGGGATTCAAAAGGGCTGCTAACCCATAGATAACCCTCTCCCTTTCACCCAAGGTCCTGTCCCTTCCAGGAGCATAGAACTGGCCCCCCCACCTTGTCCCGGAGCCCAGCAATTCTGTCCAGCTCCCTGTCCGTATTGTTAAAAAAATTGCACTGTGTTTCCAGTCTGAATGTCAAGTTTCAACTGTCAGCCACTGGCATATTGTACCTCTCTTGGATTTGGTACTTTATCAAACATTTGTTCCCCACAAAATAGCCACATATCTTAAAAATATACAGTCTAGTACATACAGCACCATTCAGCATCCATTCCTCCACTGCTATGAACTGCCTTGAGGAAGGGTGCCTTTGTGGGCAAGGCTTTGACCTGTAAGACAGAGGGAGTGGGTACAACTCCCCACTCTGCCACACAGTCTCTCGGATTGGGTTAAAATTGTTCTGTGCTTCATCACTCTCAAAGCTGGGATCCTTTGCCTGTCTTGTCTATTTAAACTGTAAGCATTTGGGGACAGAGACTGTTTTAATATGTGCACTATCCAGCCTAAATCCAAAAGAGCTGCTCTGATACAGCGTTTCAATGGATCAGTTGCTAGAGAGTTGTCATTCATCTCCCACAAAGTATATTTCCTGGAGTTTATAAAGTGAGTTCTATGTACTCATTACATTCAGTTGGTTTTAAAATCAGGTTCTACAAGGATACATGCCTCTTACCAGTGTTGAGCAATAAAAGGCCCACAGGCCAGACATGGGTTGCTGGTCTTTGCCTGTGCGGGCCACCATATGCTTTATTTAACTGCATATCCATAGGTATGGCCACTTGCAGCTCCCATTGGCCACAGTTCATTGTTCCCAGCCAATGGTAGCTGTAGGAAGAGGTAACCCAAACCACACTGTTTCCCATACCTCCCAATGGCTGGAAACGAACTGTGGCCAATGGGAGTTGGAAGCTGCCATACCTGAGGACACACAGGTAAATAAAGCATCTGGCAGCCCACGAGAGGCTAACCCTGGTGAACTGTGTATGGCCCATGGGCTCTTATTGCTGATCCCCGTGTCTAAAATATATGGGGATTACACTGTGGAGAAGTAACAAACCATTGCTAAAAAATAATCATTTACAGCTGTCTAAACTAAAGTGTTCTATGTGATATTGCCAAGTAAATTTCTAAAAGAAAATTGCTACCCAAAGGGTTGATGCAGATAGAAGTAGACACTAATTTCTCTGGAGCAACATTCAAGTACCTTCAATTCTCAGAGATTCATTCAGACCTATTCTTCAGTTCCTCTTTGCACGGGGTCTCACTGAGCATCAGATCTCAACAAACCTGAAAGTTGAGCCCAGAAGGTCAAAGCAAGCAGCCAGCTTCTCCCGGCTATGTCACAAAGAAGCCCAAGCTTATTTCAAAATAGAGATGGATCCAGGTCATAATGTTCAGATCTAGATTCACTACAAACTTTCTCACAATAAAGGAGTGCTGGGATGGGTATGGGGGTTGTTTAAGGACCATCCCTTCTCAAAACTGGGCCCAGGCTGGCAAGGCAAAACCTTGAACCTCTTGAGAAATCCTAGGTTTCATAAAATTCGAAGCATTTTATGAAACCTAGCCCTGCTGATTTTTTCATTCCAATTCTAACTATGGCATATTTACAAGTCATTCAAACCATAAAAAAGAGGAAGGAACAGTCAATTTAAATTGTGGTGGCAGGGATTTTCCCTTGCTTCCCCTTAACAAATATCACAAATAGGATTAGAGTCTCCATAAACCCATGGCATTTTTTCAGAGCACTTAAGATAAACATATAGCATTTACATGATCTTTACCTTTTTGACTATGGAACTTGTCCTTTAATCAAACAAAATAACAACCCCATCACTGCCATTCCCTGCAACATAACTGGGCCCTGGAAAGATGAGCCTGTTCTAATTCTTATGTTTGTTTAGAGAGCATAATAAATATAGTGGTGAAAATGGTACCATCTGTACAAGCCTATAAAAAGTGATTTGGGAACTTTATCTGGGACTGTAGCAGGTTTTTTTTTTAAGAGTAATTAAATACCTGTGGTGGCTGGGTGCAGGACAGCATCATTAGATAAATGAAGGCATTTCAACATCACAGAATGTGAAACTTTCTCATGCTCATCAATAGATATATTTCATCTAATGGGCTGGCTGCTTGCTTACAGTGCAGTATATGTTTTGACCTGCCCATGTGGTCTTTCCCTTTTGAAAGGGCATCAAAGATCCCTGAAACAGATGCCCATCAGACAAGAAAATAAGGAAGACAGATTGTGTATTACACTGATGTTACATCCCCTGAACTTGATTCTGTTCCAGGTTAAATTCAGAGTAAGACCACTGAAGGCAGAGGAGTTTCTCTAGTTTTACTCTGTTGTCATTGGATCATAGCCATGCCCTCTGCTAAGAAACAGGCTGGTCTCTATTACATCTCCCTGCACTTAATTTTCATGAGGAAGGGGTCCTTGTTTCTTAGGATAACTTACTCCTTTTTTACTACGATAGTGGAAGCTCCACCCTTCTGGAAACTCAGTGGCAGCTCCTGCATTTCTCCAGTGCTGTGTATCCATTGGCACAAATGGGCAACAATGCACAAACATTCTACTGTGGGGATGCGAGAAGAAATATTGACTGGTAAACTCTTGTGCTATTTGTAGCAGGTGAGTACCAGGCTGGAACAAAAGGCTTAACCTGGCTCTTCAGGAGCAATGCAGCCTGTGATGCTATGCATTAAGACAAATGACAGAATGTGGAGGGGGTGTTTGCTCATTCACCCTGGGCGATATGAGGCTTGCAGATGGGATGACATGGAGTCTTGGGTAGAGAATCATGAAGCATCCCTTAGCATTTCCTTCATACATGCCCACATAGGGGCATTTCTACTGATGTTGCCATACTGAGTTACAGATACACTGTCCTGATGCAAGCCTCATTTTACATCGCATTGGTGTACCATAGGCACATGTAAAATGTCCCCGGTACAGACTAGTCCTTAGACAGCAAATCGGGCAGCTCTCGTTACTAGTTTCCAGCAGCTCCTCAGCACAGTTCTTTCTTCCTGTTTAAGAAGTCACAGATCTAATCACTTCCCCTACCACCAATACCTTGCATTTAGGGTAGATTTCTTTGCAGAACTGAAATCTAAACAATAAATAGACAGCAGTACTCCCTGTCATACAAACAATATCTGAGTCAGGCCCCAAGTGTACATGGGTTAAGCAACATGCTCATTTTATGGGTGATGGGTACAGCTGCTAGCGTGGATAAAAATAGGAGATGGGAATGGGGACCGCAGTTTTCTGTTCTGATGTGTAGCTCTTTATTAGTACTGAATTCCTCTCACTGCCTCAAGTCCCACCAGTCCCATGTCCTCTGGTCACTTAGCAATTTGGTTCCACCCCTTCCAAGATGACAACCATTCTGATATTGGTGCCTTCTTCAACTTTGAATGCAACTGAGCTTATAGCAAAGAAAAATGTAAGAAAGGCTTGGAGTTGCTCATGTTGGTCAATAAAGCCTCTGGGAATTCTCGCATAAGTCTAAGTAGGATTCCTGAAAGATGTTTTACCATCTTAGCATATCTCATGTACATGCTCTAAAGGCCAGCAGCAATTTGCAGTCCACGGGCAGAGAACCAAGGGCTGATGATGAGATAAAGGACTGAGATGCCTAGAAAAATCACTTAATTTTCTGTATGGCACAGTAAAGAGAAAACACCCCCCCCCCCCAAGCAATGGTGATCATAAATCTTAGACACCAAAGCCTTGATCCCTACTCCTATTAAAGTCAATGTCAAAGTTCCCATTGATATTAGTGGTACAGGATCAAGACAGTAAACACACACACAGAGGAGAGGTACTGAGCACTTAGTGAAAGCAACAGGAGCTGCAGGTGTTTGGGAATTTCTGGATTTGCTGCACATAGTTCCTATAGCTTTATAATTCACTTCAAGAATCCCCCTATAACCACATGACAGTCTGGGTGTGCTCTTTATGATAACCCCCTCTATAAGACAAAGGCCTTCCATTTATATGGGTAGCAGGCCAAAACCCATTCTGCACAACTCAGATAGAGAAAGCTACTTATGGTTTCTACTGCGAGTCTGAGGTATACGTGTAGCCACAACAACATGTCTAAAGAATGTGTCTGGTGGCATTTCCCACCATGCAGAAAAATACAAAGGGGATACAAAATATATGCCTACCATCCCAGTGTATCTCTATTCAGAGATGGGAAGGAGATACATTTTATCAGATAATTTTGGCAGCAATTTTCTAGAAAGTAGTTCCAAATCCTGTCTCACTCCCCTCCCACTCCTCTCTTTTCCCGTCCATTTCCATCCCTCACCTTTGTTAGAGTCTATTTCCCCTCCAATTAACATTTAGCATCCTCCTGCCTCCCTTTCTTGTGTTCATCTCCCCTTTCTTCCTCTTTCCCTCTGTGTGTCCTTACTCTTCCCTTCTCTTGGTCTCCCATGTCTTCCCCAGCCTTCTTGTGTTTATTTATTCCCTTTATTGCTTCTCTCTGAATCCTTCACTGTCCTCCTCAGCCTTTCCTCTGGCCCTGCAAATGGCCACAGCAGAGTAGAAGGAGATATCATTCATGTGCTCTAACCACAAAGTGGCACCTTTCCCACTCCCAATGCCTATTTGGGAGTGTCCCCAATCATGGCTGGGCAGGGGTCCCTACTGTGAGGTTCAGCCTCCTTCCCTCCATAAACCTGAAACTTTGCATTTCATTTTGGTATTGTCCTCTGTAATCTACACAAGGACCTTGGCAGAAACACCATATTATCTGTTGTGTTTTATTTTAGCTGAATCTTGCAGATATCTGCCAATAACAGACTCCCATTCATCTGCAAGAATCAGATCTCTGAGGGTCTGTCTACACAGCAAAGTTATTTCAAAATAACAGCCATTATTACGAAATAGCTTTCCCGGCATCTACACAGCCAAACCGCTATTTTGAAATTAAATCGAAATAGCGGAGCACTTATTCTTCATTCCACAAGGAATAACGCCAAATTCGAAATAGCTAAATCGAAATAAGCGCTGTGAAGATGCTTATTTCGAAATAGGGAGCCTCCAGCCCTTCCCAGGGAGCCCTGGTGGCCACTCTGGGCACAACCAGGAAAACTTTTCTGCTCCTCCCCCCAGCCCCGGAGCCCTTAAAGGGGTAGACTCTGGCCACAGTGCCTGTGCCAGCTGCAACCTGACAGCACAGAGCCAGCAATCCGTGCACCTGGCCCAGCATGAGCCAGCAACCCAGTGGCACCCAACCCTCCACCATTCCCCAGGAGCAGGCTGGCAGCTCCCAGGAGCCTGCCAGGGGCCACAAAAGGCGGGCACCTACCTGGTCTAGTGCGGAGATCATGGACCGCATTGAGGTTTGGGGGGAGGCCTCCAACGTCCATGATCTCCGCACTAGAAGCAGGAACGTGGCTATCTACAGGCGGATGGCTGACAGCCTGGCCACCAAAGGCCACGTGCGCACCCAGGAGCAGGTGTGCATAAAAATAAAAGAGCTGTGGCAGGCCTATGCCAGGGCCTCAGGGGGCAGCTCCCAACCAGGGGCTAACCCAGATACCTGCCCCTATTATGATGCCCTGGACCACATCCTGGGGGGTCAGATGGTCCGTGCCCTCCATGGTGGTCATCGACCCTGGGGCAGAGGGCCCTGCCCATGACACCGAGGAGGAGGAGGAGGAGGTGGACAGCCAGGAGCCGCAGGAGCCCAGAGGGAGCGTGCCCCGCACCCAGGACCCCCAAGCCATCCCAGCAAGCCTGTTGCCGGTGTCATCCGAGGCTGGGGAGGCCTCAACATGTGAGTGCCATCACTGTCCCCTTATGCGGGGTGGGGGGAAGGGGGAAAGGGAGACCAGGGACCGCGCGTGTGGGCCTTGCTGACCACAGAGCATGCAGCAACCTGTGCATGTGCTGTGCCACCCTGGGCATGTGGCCCCAGCTGGCTACCACACAGGGGCCCTGGCCTGTTACCCACACGCATGTATGTATGAAGGCACATGACATGCTCCTGACCCCGGGGAAGGACACTGCATGATGCCCTCCCTCCACAAGCCCCCTCTACGCAGAGGCAGGGCACATCTCCCCTCCCTACCCCACCCCTACACTATATACAGCACAGGGGCATGGGTGCAGTCCCGGGCCAGCTCACACTCCCGGGGATAGCAGGACATGCCAAACATGGCCTGTGTGCAAGCACATCAGCTCCGATGGTGCGGAAACCTGCCGTTCTTGCCATGCAGAGCGGAGCTGGGCTTCATCCACTGTGTCCCCAGGGAGAACTGACCACTTCTCTTCTTTCTCCACAGCCGCAGCAGCTGCGAGTGCAGGGCCCACCACCCCGCCCGGGACATCCTCCCACACCTGGGCACTCAGCAGGCTGACCCGGAACCAGGAGGAGTACCAGAGGCAGCACCTGGGGGTCCTGCAAGGCCAGCACCGTACCCTCAACCACTGGGTGCATGAAGACCTGCAGCTGCAGCAGGAGAGCTGGCGGGAGCTGCTTGCCCAGGACCGTGCCATCTCTGACCACCTGCAGACCCTGGTGCAGAGATTGCTGCCTCCTGCCGCTCCAGCCCCAGCTCCGGCCCCAGCTACTGCTCCTCCTCCCACTCCTGCTCCCCCTCCCACTTCTTCCTCCCCCCCCATCTGCTATTTCGAAATACATTTTGTGTGTAGACGCGTTATTTTGAAATAACTTATTTCGAATTAACTATTTCGAAATAAGATATTTCAAAATAACGCTGTAGTGTAGACATACCCTAAGTACTTTACTCACATGCCCCCATGAAGTGCAGCTGTCTCCAAGGTAGAGCGTAGGTGACATTCCCAAACACCAACAGCTTCAGACTGGACACAAAGAATATTTTCTCCTTTACAAGTTTCAAGGGGACAGTAGACAGGTCACAATAAAACTGTAGTTGTGCATGCAACCAGGCACCAGTGGGGTTTTAATGACTGCCAGATAGTAGGAGCTAAGCATAGTCTCATCCAGATGATAACTCCATGAGCTATTATCCAGCAGCCTGCCTTATCAGCACCAGCACTGACTCTCCACTCAGTCATTTACACCATTTTCCACAGCTGCTGCATTTTCTGCAGCTTTCAGTTGCTATCACAACCTAAGATGGCATGACTGCCGGCTTGCTGGGCCTTACCTGGCCTAATGTGGAACAGATTTGCCAGCAAATGACTCCATTGCCATTTTTGTGTATGAATAAAAATCCAGAGTTACACGAGCAGATGGAATAACTCAGAGGAAAGGGATAGGCAGCATGACTTTGTCCTCTGGAATAGCATGTAAAACAAGAAAGCTAGATTAGCATAGACAGAAAGGGGGACAGAAAGCTCCCCCAGCCTGGGGCTCAATCCACTCTTATGAACCTGAGCAAGGAGACAAGCTTCCATAAAGACATCCTGGCCCCTGTGTCTCTCAAACCACCAAGCAAAGCTGCTGGAGAAACAGGTGCATCTGTTAGCCCATTATACACCACTGTTTCTCATCCATCGCAGCACTAATTCATGCAGCACGTCTGCAACAAGAGTATCATCAAGAAAAGTATGCTGCATCAGTGGGTGAAAATAGCACTGTTCTTGTCAGCACGGCTGTCAGCGTTGCTTCAGTGAGCACGCTCTGTCTCTCTTGGTCACAGGCACTCAGCCCACAATGAAAAAGTTACTCAGAGGGCAAAACGGTGACTGCCACGCCATCAGCATTACACAATAGTCTTCGGAAGAGAGAAATCGCATAGCTGTTCATCTGGGAGCACCAGGCAGAGAGGAGGGAGAGGAAATCCAACTACAATGTCATAAATCACTCAAAACCATGACTATACACGGCACCATATTGCACAGAGCAGTGTCCCATGTGTGGGTGGTGGGTGAATGAGCCCTCGTTGTAGCCATTGGCTTCTATTCTGCACCCTCAACCCCTTCCATTGTGCCCACTGGCTAGCCCCGCCCCAAGGCTAGCTCGTCCTGCACCCGAAAGTGCCAGGTTGACAGGCAGGGTATGTCTAGATTACAGGGGTTTTTTAAAAAAAAGTGGCCTTTTTTAAAAAAAACTTCCCCTGCGTCTAGACTGCTGCCATATTCTTTCGAAAGTAAATCGAAAGAACGTGGCAGTTTTTTCAACCACGGAAAACCTCGTTTTACGAGAAAAAATGCCTTTTTTCGAAAGTGCTCTTTCAAAAAAAGCCGCTATATAATGCAAACTGTGCTTTTTCGAAAGAGAGCATCCAGACTGCTCTCTTTCGAAAAAGCAGCTTGCTTTTTCAACAGTACTGGTTGTAGTCTAGATACTCTTTTTCGAAAGAGGCTTTTTCGAAAGTATCTTTCAAAAAAGTCTCTTTCGAAAGAGGCTTGCAGTCTAGACATAGCTGCAGTGAAGCCCTGGCCTCACCAGGCACCCAGCCCTCCTCCCCACCAAGTGGCCATGTGTCCCCAGCCTTCCCGGCCCCAGAATGCAGGGGGCTGAGAAGCGCAAGCCACACTGCTTCCTCCCTTTGCAGCCGCTAGCCCCCAGCCAAGGAGGGGGCCTGACCTGGGCCAGTGTGTGGGCAGGGCAACCCATGTCTGTTCAGGTAGGCAATGCCTTTCCGTGCCTTCATTATCCATGCCCTAGGGTCCTCCTGTGCCATGAAGCTGGGATGTACCGTGAGCAATTGCTGAATTAGGGTTCCTTTCTTTGCTGTGAAGCTAACTTAAAGGAGGGCTTATTACAGTAAGAAAGAAGGAAAGAATTTAAGTCCTTGTGAAGCCAGAAAAATACAAAGCCCTTGCTTGGACTTGTAGTTCATAGACTCATCATTCCAGAGTATTTCCTCATGGCAAAGTCCCAGCCTCACAGTGCCTGTTTCCTCCTCTGGATTTCCAGGGTCTGTGTAGTGACTTGTCGCTCCAGCAAGCCCTGACAGCCCCATCCTTTCCAGGTAACAATATTTTAACTCAAATGAAAAAAAAATCTCTTCCACTCTCTCAGGGTATGTCTACACTACAGCACTAATTCAAACTAACTTAGTTCGACTTAGTTAATTCGAATTAGTTAATTCGAACTAAGCTAATTCGAATTAGTGCATCTAGACCTAAAAACTAGTTCGAATTAGCGTTTTGCTAATTCGAACTAGCATGTCCACATTGAGTGGACCCTGAACCGAAGTTAAGGCTGGCCGGAACCAGTGCCGGCAGGGCATCAGCTTAGGACTTAGAGTGTGGAGCTGCTGCCTCAGGCTAGCCGAGGGCTGTGCTTAAAGGGACCCGACCCCCATCCCGGACAGACAGTTCTTAGGGTTCCCCGCTTGCTTGTCTACCTCGATGAGGGACAGCAAAGCAGTCCTGTCATGGAGTGCCCTGAGTGCCCACACTCGGCACATCACAGCACTCGGCCATCAGCCCAGCTGCACTTGCCGCAGGCTGCCATCCGGGCGGGTCATTCGGGGGGCTGTCAGGATCCAGGAGGCCCTGCAGGACAGCCTCCACCCCGAGGAGCCCTCAGAGCCACCCCAGTCCTCCCCATCGGGGGCTTGTGCCCCATTCCTCCCTCACCTCCTTCCATTTACCCTTCCCTAGCCCCCCTTCCTGATGTAAAAAATAAAGGACACGTGTGTTCAAAAATAGAAACTCTCTTTATTTAACAAAACTGAGGGTGGGGGGGGGGATTAACCTCTGGGGAGACTGGGAAAAGGAGGTGGGAGAGGGGAAGAGAGAGGGTGGGAGAGGAGAGGTGGAAACCTGGGAGGAGGAAGCTGGAAGGGGGAAGCCAGGGGAAGAAGGAGGAGGGGAAGTATAAAACTATGGTACGCCATATCTTCAGTATTGTGTAGAGATGGGGTCTCCTCACCTCAAAAAAGATATTTTGGCCTTGGAAAGGGTTCAGAAAAGGGCAACTAAAATGATTAGGGGTTTGGAACTGGTCCCATATGAAGAGAGGCTAAAGAGACTGGGACTTTTCAGCTTAGAAAAAAGGAGACTGAGGGGGGATATGATAGAGGTCTATAAAATCATGAGCGGTGTGGAGAGGGTGCATAAAGAAAAGTTCTTCATCAGTTCCCATAATAGAAGGACTAGAGGACACCAGATGAAATGAATGGGTAGCAGGCTTCAAACTAATAAAAGAAAGTTCTTCTTCACAAAGCAAATAGTCAACCTGTGGAACTCCTTGCCACAGGAGGCTGTGAAGGTGAGAACTAGAACAGAGTTTAAAGAGAAGTTAGATAAAGTCAGGGAGGTTGGGTCCATGGAGTGCTATTAGCCAGGGGGTAGGAATGGTGTCTCTGGCCTCTGTTTGTGGAAGGCTGGAGATGAATGGCATGAGACAAATGGCTTGGCCACTGTCTTTGGTCCATCCCCTCCGGGGTACCTGGTGTTGGCCGCTGTTGGCAGACAGGCTACTGGGCGAGATGGACCTTTGGTCTGACCCAGTACAGCCGTTCTTATGTTCTAAGCTCAGGGCTCAGGGTTGGGGGTCTCACTGGACCAACTTGATTTTCATGCAACCCTGCTCCTGGGTTCGCATGTAGCCTTTGGTGGCCAGGCTGGCAGCTATCCTGCCCTAGATGGCCACTTTCCTGTGTCTAGTGCGGAGATTGTGGACGTTGGAGGCCTCCCCCCAAACCTGGATGAGGTCCACGATCTCCTCACTAGACCAGGTGGGTGTCCGCCTCTTGCGGCCCCGGGCAGGCTCCTGGGAGCCACCAGCCTGGTCCCGGGAAGAGGAGGAGGGCTGGGTGGCAGCGGGTGGCTGGCTCGTGCTGTGCCAGGTGCAGGGTCTGCTGGCTGGGTGCTGGCAGGCTTGCACCTGGCACGGGCACTGTAGTCAGACCATGCCCCTTTAAGGGCTCCGGGGCCGTGAGGGGGGCAGACGAGTTTCCCTGGCTTGGCCCAGAGTGGCCACCAGGGCAAGCTGGGAAGGGCTAGCCTCCCGCTAGTTCGAATTAAGTGGCTACACAGCCCTTAATTCGAACTACTTAATTCGAACGAGGCGTTAGTCCTCGTAGAATGAGGTTTACCTAGTTCGAATTAAGTGCTCTGCTAGTTCGAATTAAGTTCGAACTAGCGGTTTGCGTGTGTAGCGCCTATGAAATTTAATTCGAACTAACAGCTGTTAGTTCGAATTAACTTTGTAGTGTAGACATACCCTCAGTTCTTTCCAGGCTCCAGAGGGTTCTTCCCCATTCCATTACAGAACACACCACCTCCCAGAGGCATTGCCCCCTGATGCCCATCTCCTGCCAAGCTGCTGAACCTCGGGGCTTCTTTCCTGGAGCCTCTCTTCCTCTTGGCTTGGTGTAAGAGCCACCTGCTGCCCTCTCCCTTCAAAGACAGTCTCAGGAAACAAACTCCTTCCTGTAGGCCCTTCCATGTTTTCTTTCTCAGAGAGAGGAAACTCACCATTTGGGTACAACCTCTTTCCTGGGTCTCCTCCACCAGTGCAATCCTACAAACCACTCAGTCTGGCTCCCCACAGCTGCTTCTGACACTTGATTGCCTGTGTCCCCTTCAGTTGCCACAGAATGGGCTCATTAATCTTTCCTGCCCCTTTTAACCTTTACACTACCAAGTATCCCACACCACCACTTGCAGAGGAATCAAATCCAGCAATAGAATAATAAACCTGCACTCAAAGCGGCCAATTCATGTCACAATGTCTTAAGCCACAAAGTCAAGGCCCTGTGGTGTGAGCTAAGGGGTGGTCCCGCCTTTTTGTGGTGATGGGCCAGATGGATTTGGGTGGGGCAGCATCCACAGGGCACGTACAGAAATAAAAGCGCTACAAAATGGTGTCCTCCATGCTGTGTGGCCTTGTACATACAGTGTATGTGAGCTTACATCATGCAGAGGATGCCATTTTGTAGAGCAGGTTTGCTGAGGAAGTGGCTGCAGCCGGGGAAGGAGGGGCAAGGGGCATAGGTAGGGTTGCCAGGTGTCCGGTATTCACCCAGATAGTCCAGTATTTTTGCCTCCTGTCCGGTAAAAAAATTCATAGAATACCGGACACCTAAGATGTCCGGTATCTTCTGAATTTTTCCCCAGCCAGGAGGCAAAAATGCCGGGCACCTGGCAACCCTACAAACACTCAGCTCCTGGCCTCCTCCCACCCCCAGAAGCCCCCGCTGGCCCCCAACACCCGCAGCCCCTGACCCCAACCCCCACGCTTACCTGGTTCCCCAAGGCTGCCAGCACAAAATGGCTGCTGGCCAAAAGACCTAGGGGAAGTAATGCTTCCCCTGGGTCTTAGTGCTCAACTGCTCCCCTGTTCCTATCCCTGCACTCACGCTGAAAGGGGACGTGCTGTTTTATTTTAAATTTTTTTTTTGATTAAGTCCTTGGAGTCCTTTTTTTTTTCTCAACAACTTTGGTCTCCCCCCCCCCTTTTTTTTTCTCCCCCTTCAACAAAATTTTTTCCTGATTTTTTTTTTGGGGGGGGAGGGAGTGTTTGGTTTTTTTGTTTCAACCATCTGGTAACCCTAAGCATAGGACAAGTAGAAAGGATTAAGGTTGACATTTTCAACACACCTAAGTGACTAAGGAGCCTTAGAAACGGAGCCTAAAGGAGAGTTTTCAATGAGACCTAGTCTCCTAGGTAGAGATGATCTTTTTAATAATAGGGCTCGGGATCCTAAGTAACCTGTAGGCACTTTTTGAAAATGTTACCCCGAATCCATTATCCGCAAGGAGAATAACCAATTCCTCAATTCAGTGACCAAAGCAAAACACTCAAAAACCATTCTGGGTTCAACAAAATATTTTGTTTTGTTTTCAAGGTTGAGTTTTGTGTTTTTACTTTTTCTAAAAATAAAATTCAAATAACATTGAAAATGTAAAGCTGTTATTGCAAAAATTGCAAAGTTTCCTTTTAGAACACGTAACAAAACATTTAGATTAAAAAAAAATTGGGAGGAGGGGAGAGAAGAGGAGTTTCTGACTGAAATAATTCAATTTATTTTATTCTTTTAGTGCAATTCCTAATAAAATCCATCCACCACTTCCTCTACACAAATTCACACACATACACCATTCATGCTCACAAACACACAGTCAGATCTTTCTTTCAAAGGAAAAAAATGACCCGCTAATGCAGCTCAGATATGTCCTAAACACTTTTCATTTCTTGAAGAGGAAAAACATGATAACGCTCTTTAATAACGTTCCACATTCAGTTAAATGATACAGGATGTGCAAGGCCTAGGCAAACTTAATTACCTTGACCGGAGGAGCCATAAAGCCAAAAAGAGCCAGATTATGATGGACAGAGTGACACTGGCTTCCTAAATCACTAGCAAGGCAAATGCTCAGGGAAAGAGTATATGCAATTTGCAGAGACAAACTCAGATGTCTCAAACTGGGGCTGCTAAGAGCATGCGCAGAAGTTGACTTGTGCCACAAATGCAGCTGTCTTTTGATAGCAGTGATAACACTAAGTTAGGATTTGCTGTGCTGATGAAGTATCTGGTTTTCTTAGAATGTCTATTCCCTACAGCACCTTCTCTAGCAAATAGTCCTGACATTTATGGATTATCCCCTAGTGAGTCCCAGGCAAAACTGTCACCATTTAATGTTGTTCAGGGAGTTTAAAAGCACTCTCTAGTTTCTCAGCATTACACAGGTGCACATGGGACAGAGAGGGAACAAAAGACCAATCCTATCTTGGCCCTCTGTGACTCTAAAACTGGGCAAAACTAGCACTACCGCCATCCATAGCATCTCCAGAGTGGGCAGAGGAAGAAGAGCGTTCATGGATCCCAGACACCAATTGACAGAGATGTCTGGGCAAGAAAGTGTATATACTAAACCTCTGCAACAAAGCCTTCATGAGCATCCGCACAGACAGTTCAACAATAATCACAACCCCTCTGACTCGCTATCCACAACATTTGTGCTTGACTAATTTTACTTGTGGGAGAGGAAAATACTATGAGGAGTAATGCAAGTATGTCTTTCCACGAGCATTTGTACGGTGAGTATTGTTGTGGCCTTCCTAAAAGCACTTCGAAGGCTTGGGATTGATACAGTTATGGAACAGAAATAATAGTGATTTAGAAGACTAGTCACCTATCAAAATCAAATTATGAATGCTCAGTAAAGACATCCCAGCACAGTGTGAGTTGACAACTTGCAGATTGGCATAGCTTCGCATAAAACATTCCTTGAATAATTTCCAGTCATGAACAAATTTCTACAAATCAAAATTTGCTCCTTGATTTCTTGCAAACAAAAGAGTCTAGGTTTATGAAGTTGGTGTTCCAGCTTTAATTCCTTAATAGGGGGTGAAAATATTCTGACTGATTCAGAAAGTTTCAAGGTAACTTGTCGGCTTCCATGCTGATTCTCTGGTGCGGATGTATTCTTACAATCCTACCTGCTGGTTATATCTCTTCTATGGGGCTTCTCTTACTTAATGGCCCAAGGGGCCTTCCTCCTTTGTTCAGATGCTGCTGGGCTCCGTAAGGGCATGTCTACACAGCAGAGTTATTTCAAAATAATAAGGAGAGCATCTACACAGCAAGCCCATTATTTTGAAATAATTTCAAAATAATGGGATTCTTATTCTGAGTTCTGTAAGCCTCATTTCCTGTGGAATAACACCTATTTTGAAGTAGGGCTTGTGTAGACAGGGCAGCTGTGGTTATTGCAAAATAAGGGGCCTCCAGGGTTTCCCACAGGTGCCCTGGTGGCCACTCTGTCCATACTCATCAGAACTCTGTGGTACCCCTCCCCCTGCAGTCCTTAAAGCTGCAGCCAAAAGGAAAGGGCTTGCAGCTCACAGCAGCGCCCTGCTCTGCCCTCCCTTCTGCCATGGCAGCCCCCAGCATGCCATCTGAGCCCCCTCTCCTCATGGTTGCCAGCCCAGCTGCAGCCAGCTCCCAAGCCCCTGCCCAGGGGCAAAAGAGGAGGGCACCATCCTGGTCTGGTGTGGAGATCCTGGATCTCACTGAGGTCTGGGGAGAGGAGGCAAACCTCCAGGATCTCCACACCAGGCACAGGAATGTGGACATTTACAGCCGGATGGCCGACAGCCTGGGCCAGAAGAGCCACAGCCACACCCAGGAACAGATGCAGGCAAAGGTAAAGGAGCTCAGGCAGGCCTATACCAAGGCCAGGGAGTGCAGCTCCTGTTCAGGGGAGGCACCCCACTCCTGCCCCTATTTTGAGCACCTCCCTCACATCCTGGGAGAGAGGTCAGTCCCTTTGCCCCACTTGTTGTGGACCCAGGACAGGAGACGCCTGTCATCAGCCTCCTGGAGGGCATGGCTGTGGATGAGGAGGAGGAGGAGAAGGTGCAGAGGGATGAAGGCAAGGAGGCCAGCACTGTCATCAGCCTCCTGGAGACCCTATCCCTGGAGCCAGTATCTGCCTCCCAGGATGTCACCCAGGGACTGGACAAAGCCAGGGAAGGACCATCAGGTGAGTTCCATAACTTGCCCTAGACACGTGGAGAGGGAGGTGGCAGGTGGCGAGGGGCTGCGCTCTATTCGCTCCACCTTCTGGGCCTGGGGATGGCACAGCAGCCTGTGCACGTGGCTGCACAGGGAGTGCCAGTCTGGAGTGCGCAGCCGCAAGAAGCGTGCCACACAGGAGCCTTGTGCTCCTGCTCACAGAGCACCTTTCCACCACAAGCCACCAGTAAGAAGGCTGGGGTTATGGTCACACCCTGCAGTGCCGCACCATGCACACAGGCATGCCCACACTCTCAGCGTAGCATCCTCTCCCAGGCACATGTGGTGAGGCCACGGACACTGAGCCCCTGCCAGGGGAGCCTGCCGGGAGGGGAAGGAAGTAGAGGGGACCCTAGTAGCACCCTCCCCAGCAAGCGGCAACTGCTGCTCACACACCCCTCCCCCAACACACTCACTCCCTCCTCCAGCGGGCAGGGAGACATGTCCTCTCCCTGTGGGACACTGCCACTGCCACTGCCAGATCCGGCTGGTGTGCAGCACAGAGGGAAGCTGAGCTGCCCCGCTGCCTCTCTCCCACCCGCCGGCTCCCAGCCTGGCCAGCACCTTCCCATGCCTGCTTGTCCCTGGGACATGGGAGTGGCAAAGCTTCCCAGGATGTCCATGCCCCTGTGGGAAAATACCCACTGCCTAGGCCACCAATGGCTTTGCTCAAACCACATCGCCTTCGTCTGACCCAAGACCTTTTGGTGTCACCTTAGAGATGAGGACTTGGCTTCATGCACCCTGTCTCCTGGGATGATTGGCCTTGTCACTTTTCTTCACAGCTGGACCAGCTGTGAGTGAGGCGTGAGCCACATCGTTCATGCCATCCTCCTGATCCACAGGCTCCCGTGATGCCAGGAACACCTGCCGTGGCAGCACGTTGCCTGCAGCACCATAGAAAAGTACCTTTGTGGTTGATATAATCTGATGCCCAGTGGTCAGAAGCCCAGATGGGGATGTGGGTGCCATCAATGTCGCCCCCACAGTTGGGCAAGCCCACGGCACCAAAGCCGGCCACGAAGGGGTCCATGTTGCCCAGGATGATGACCTTGTGCAGCAGGATGGTGTTGATTGTCCTCACCACCTGTAGAAGGAGACAAAGACTCACAGGGTTGCCAGAGCCCTCGGGAGTTCCCCAAGCCCAACTCCCTTCCCACACACTGGGACCAACCCCAACTTACACCATCCCCCGGCCGGGCTTTGTGTAGGCAGGGCTGAAAAATCTCCAGGGAGGGAGCTTCCACCACCCTCCGTCTTCCCTAGGAAGCCCCGTTCCAGCAGCTCCCCACCCTCCTGGGACAAGAGCATGAGAGAGTCAAACCTGCATGAGCACGGTCCCAACAGTCGATTTCCTCATGCCAAACTGGTTCTTGATGGAGCAGTAACTGTACAGCACAGTGAGTTTCCAGAGGGCAATGGTGACCTGCTTCTGAAGGGGGATGGCGGGTCACATGTGGGTGTCCTGTCTCCGGAGGGCAGGGGCGAGCCATTCACACAGCTCCAGGAAGATGGCCTTCTGCATGTGGAAGTTCTGGAACCACTGCTGGTCGTCCCACCTCTCCATGATGATCCGGTCCCACCAGTCGTAACTGGTGTCCAGTTGCCAGAAGCGGTGGTGCTCAATGTGCAGCGGAGGGCAGGAGGGGCTGTGCTGCATGAGCAGCATGTGGAGAGAGGAGAGGAGGTGCCCTCCAGGGAGTGATGAGTCCTGTCCCTGCAGAGCCACGAGGGCAGCCTGCAGTAAATGCACCAGGAGGTGCAAGGTCCAGGAACTGGCAACTGCTTTCCAACAAGTCAGGCTCCATGGCTGGGAGTGTCCACAAGGGCAACCAGAGCATGCAGTGGGAAGAATTTGCTGTCCCTCAAGGAGGTAGGCAAAGGTGAAGAGCCTGAGACAGGGCTGTACAGAGGGGCCCCTTTAAGCACGAGCCTCAGCTGGCCTCAGGCAGCAGCTCCAGGAAGTGACTGCTGTCCTGATGCCCTGCCCAGAGTCCTTCCAGGGGGCCTTCAATGCGATTCAGCCTCTGATCAGTGTGGACACTCTATTCCAAAATAGCTCTGCACTATTCCAATGGGCATTTGTAGTGTGGACGCGCTATTTCGAAATAAGGTATTTTGGAATTTTTATTCTGAAATAGCTTATTTTGAAATAAGCGTGCAGTGTAGACATAGCCTGAGAGGAAATTAATTATCTCATTTGGACAGCTTCAGGAGACACAAACAGGGCCAGAGCATGTTAGAAAAGTTCAGAGTAGCAATGGAGAAGAAAGAATGAAAGAACAAAAGAAAGATATTGATTCTTTGGAAAGGAATATATAATTCACTCAAAGAACATTTGAACAAAGAGTGCATTTTTGTCCCAATAAATGCTTCATTTCCCTCAGATCTGGAGGGCAATACTTCCTCTTTTGGAAATGCCTCCCATTGATTCATAACAGATCATTCCCTTCTTTTCGAGGTGACTCCTTGCTTTGAAGAATGAGGTGAAGGCTTTTGGTCTTGTTTGGGTTCTTTGACAGTGCTCGAGGGTCAGGGGTGGCTTGTGCAAAGTACATTCCTGTGTGCAACAAGGTTTTGTCACAAACACAGTTTAAAACAAGCTGATGGAAATGCTGGGGAAAAAAAACCCACAACTTGTACAGCTGCAGCTGCTTGTAACTTCTTCTGTGGGAGTTTGCAGGGTGGGAGGTTGTTTGCTTTTTACCTCCCTTTGCTTTCAGGTGCTTAAGGAATCAAGTGGCTGTTTTGTGCTTCAGTGCACAGCCAGAAACCTGAAGGGATCAGATAGAACAGATTCTGCCCTTTAGGCCTGAACAGTCCGAAAGAAGGTTTCCTTTTTAACAGTGTAAATCAAACATTTTGTCAATGCACAAATGGCCCTTTTGTGGCTCTCTTGCCCATATCAACCTTAAAACAACACTTCTGTACCTGCTCCCACTCACATGCTTTAGTTAGGGACAGGTGGGGAATGGGTCAGACGTTCAAATGTTCAGATGCAAAGGTTTGGTTCAGGCCCATCTCTATAGTCCTAAGAGGCCTGTCTATGCATTACTGTGCCATGTCTAAGCCAAACCCAGTGCAGGTCCATAATGGCTCATGGCTAGGGCCGGACTAAGGGGTGGGCTAGCCAGGCAGCTGCCCAGGGTGCCAACTTACGGGGGGGCACCCGGCTCCCGGCAGGCTGCAGCGGCCGCCCAGGGTGGGGGCCGTGTTAACCCCCGCAGCATCAGCCAGTAGCGCCCTTCCCCCCGTGGGTGCAGGGCCCTGCACAGCCAGGCGCAGCCTGCCCCAGGTGGCCCTGGGCGGCGCGCCATCGGTGGTGGCTGGGCCAACTGGGCAGCGCATGCGCCATGCATCTGCGCACACGCCCCGGGGGCGGGCCCACGCATGCGTCGTGTGCCCAGAGGTGGGGCCACACGACCTGGGGGCGGGCTCGCGCATGCATCGTGCACCTGGAGGCGGGGCTGCACATCCTGGGGGCGGGCCCGCGAATGTGCCATGCCCCCGGAGGCGGGGCCATTCACCCCGGGGGCCCAGGGCGCCAAAATGGCTCGGGCCGGCCCTGCTCATGGCTTAGCATTCTCAGGGCTACTGAGGCTATATCCAGACTGCAGTTTTTCCTGTATAGCAGAAGTATCCCGGAAAAGCTCTGCCATGTCCGGGGAATGCATCCACTTTTTTGGGACAATTTCCGAAAAAGCAGGCGCGTTCTTTCAGCATCCCTGTATTCCTCTCAATGACAGGAATAATGGATGTTCTGAAAAAGGAGGTTTTTCTGAAATTTGGCCCCAAGTAGATGGACCAAATTTCAGAAAAGCCTCTTCCAAAAAAAAAGTGGAAAAACTCTTTTTCCGATAAAACACTGCAGTCTAGACGTAGCCTCAGTCAGCAGCCAGGGAAACATCAAGCAACTAGATTTTCCAAAGAGCTCAGCATGCTGCCCCTGAACTCTTTGGAAAATCTGAACATAAGTGCCACAACAGATGCTGCAGGGCGTAGATCCCTTTTTGAAAATCTGGCCCCTGGATGTATACTGAAGACACTGCAAAGGCCCAATGGTTTTCATACTTTTTTAACACCTTGCTATCTATCCATATTAACATGGTCTTACAAAAACTGGAGCAAACTCTCTGTAGACCAGGCTCATTTATTCTGAAAAGCTGTGGTCAATCACATCTATTGTATCATCTTTTTGGATCAAGAGGGCACTTTGCATGATGGACTTGTAATCCTTGAGGGCTCCACATTCATCTCAAAGATAAAGTTGCCAAAGCACCAGACTACCAGAAAAACTCAGCTCCCATTTAGGCACCATAATGAGTGGCCAATCTTTTAAATAAGCTCTGCTCATAGGATGAATGTTGGCTGCATGTTGGAGCAGTTTTGAAAATCTGGCCTTTATTTAATCTGCTTACTTGGGAGCTGAGGCCTCTGGAAAAACTGGCCCCATCAGTCCAATGGATGAAACAAGTGCTGTTTCCTCCAAAGATAAAGAGATCTCCTCTGTGCTTAGTTTAGCTGGACCACAAATCTCAAGTTCATTCTGCAGAGTCCCCTGATGGCTATTAAAAAGAAATCATCATTAGGAGCATAAATTCCAAAGTCCATTGCAAAGTTCTAGTTTTGTAATTGCTTTCTGCCCTCCCGCCCCACCCCTAAAGTTACCTTTGTAGTTTTTAATGGTCACAGGATTGGCCTTCATTTTCTGTGTTGAATCATTGTGTCGTTTTTCTCTGCACTGTTTATCTACCATCTTTTACCCCAGAAGTGGTTGTATTTTACAAGTGGAAAAAGTGGTCCTTCAATGTATATAGTGGCACATGCTGTGGTACCTTCCCCTGGAAAGACAAATCCTGCAGGCAATGCTCAGCAAGTGTCATCTCTTCCTTTCAGGATGGGAGAGGACTGGTGAAATCTGATGTTCTAAAAGGAAGCCTACACCAATTACCCACTCTCTCTCTGGGACCCCTTTCCCTCCCATAGCATGGGTCTGTTAGTAACTGTGGATCCCTGGCTGCACTTCTCATGCCTCTTCCATCTGAGTCCCAGAGGAGAGCCGCTGCTGACCCATTCTGTATTAACTGCCTTGCAGATTTCCAGGAGATATCTGGGCAGTGCATAGAAAAGCATGACACAGAAGGTAGCTATTTCCCCAGCATTACAGCCTCTTCTATCTATCCTCCAGCCCCAACACACAAAGGACATAGTTGCTCCATTCCTGTACGGCTTCACACAGACAGGCTTCTGCCATCCCTTGAACCAGGCACTGCTCCCCACCACCCACATGTTGGGGGTGTTTTCTCTGCCCTGTTTGTTTCCCCTCCGTACCACAAAGCAGCCAGCAGCATGAAGTCTTTTGGACCCAATCCTGCAAAGATTTTCCATCCATGTTAGTGCTTATTAGCCTGAGGAATTCCTCTGAATTCAGAGGGGTGGCAATTAGAAACACTCTGACTAGGAGCTTTTTTTTGTTGTTTTCTTTTGCATGATTTGTCCAATAGCTTGTAAATCATTTTTGAAGGAAAAGAACTATACTCTATTATTGTTATTGTTGAGGGGGAGTTGTCTGAAGCTGCGGACAACTAAAAAGGTGCTTATCCTTTCCCTGTCTATTTGCAGAAATTCTGTGGCTGAGTCCTAAACCTGAGAGTTGTTCTAGATTTTAATGAGAATATGTATAAATAAAATGATAACATAATAAATAATATGAAATGTCAATGTGTACGCAGTATCAATCAGAGCACAGCTGTGGGCATAAAAGGGACTTTCTGAGGTGTATTATATTTAAGCACATACTGCACTGCTGGACAAAGATAAAGAAAGAAAGCAATTTCTAGTATGAGTAGCATATACAAATTAACACATGTATATGTGTATGGAAATAAGCACAAGATTTTCAAAGGTAGTTAATGATTTTTGGTGACCACTAGAACTACTTTAAAGGGGCCAGAAATTGGGTATGTTTAGAACTTGCAGAAAAATCAAAGCTTTTTAAGATGTTTCTGGTTTGCTGCCCAAAATCACCAGTCATTTTTGTAAATCAAAGCCATGTATGTATGTGCATGGAATGTGTGTTCATTTTAATTTTGAGTATGTGTTGTGCTTTCTATCTAGTCTCTATATATAATTTTAATTCTATATCACAGTGGGCATGTTTCTGTTACTATGTGTCATATTTCATTAATTACTTAATATTAAAACCAGAGTCTTTACTTAGAAATAACCCAAAAGGTATCTACCCAAAGAAAATATAATGGAAAGAATAAAACAAAATTTGTATTTCAATAGAAAAAAATGACTACAAATATTCCATAAAATTTGTTTTCAGCAAATCTCAAGGTGAGGGTGCTGCTGTTTTTCCTTTTATGCCTCTTCGGTTTTTTTCTTTTTTATGTTTTAATGGTGCTTCCTACAAAGCTTCCTGGTTTCTGTGTTGTCTTTCATCATGTACTTCTCCTAAGCAAAATTTGTGAAGTGTCAGGAACGATTTGAAAGGAAAAAGAGAATTTGCAACACGAATGTTGTTTTAAATCAATCATACTAGGTATCTAGTTCAATACAGAAGCTTTTTTTCTCAGCAAATATATATATTAAATATGTATTTCTCTAAATATTCCCACGTATATTTATTTTCAAATATATATTTATATAGGTTGTATATATTTTATACATGCATGAGATGATCTGGTTCTCACCAACTTCCTTAGGAGCAGAATTAGGCTCATTTATGAGCTAACAATAGACAGTCACGATGGATTTTTAGTCTATATTTATTTGTATCTATTTTTGCATATTGTAAACACTGGTGCTACTTTTGAATTTGATTTCCTCTGTATTGCCTGCTTTAAACTGAGAAAGAGGAATATGATTCCACCTTTCTTGTGTACTTTCATGATTCCCAAACCCACATAGACTGGAGATACGTGGAGGCAAAGGGTCTGTTTAATAGTAAATTATTTCCTAGTATTTTCTAGTCAGCTTGGATTTCCTTTTTTCTAGTATTTTTAGTTCCTGAGATTTAAAAAAAAGTTGGTTTATTTGTGTTGTAAGAGTATATATCAAATAAAATACAGATCACTGGGAGACTTTCTTCATTTTAACTAGTTCACTCCTAATGTAAGGAATGGTACTTTTCTTCCAATAGCCATAGATATTCTGGAAGATAGAAAAGCCAATACTGGGCTGTTTTATGTTAGTTTCTTTTCTTAAAACATTTGTTTTTAACTTGAAATGTTCAAGGCAAAACTTGCAAACAGCAGGCTACAAAATTTTGCTATACCCATGGCAAAGACACCCTAATTAAACGTACCCATGCCACGTTAGTTCTGAATTCAGAGTCTAGCATTGTTATTTGATTATGCCCCAAAATTAAATCTTTACCATATATTGAATTCCATTTTTTTCCATAGAAAGCTATGAAATCCACACTGCTTCTCTGCTGTTGTCATATGCCAGAATTCTTATTAAACCTCAGTACAATTTTCTGCTCCATTGAAAGCACTGCAACAAAAAACACAACCATTTCATGCTATCAGTTGCTACCTACAATTTCAGTCCAAGTGGTATTTCCTCCCATCCTCATCCACCAAAATTAAAGTGCAAACAGAGCTGACAGTGTAACAAAAATGAGAGGAAAAGGAGATAACAAGCCATCTAATATAGACCAGAATTATCTAAAAAAAACCATTTGCACTGATGAGAAGGAAAAAATAATATTTCGTTTTCTGCCTTTCCAGTGGTTTATCCTGGTTTGAAATAAAATATTGCAAATGGAAAACAAGATTGTTTGGTTTCCCTAACTCATTTCCTTTGCTTGAATACTAGTTTGGAGCACTGAAAAGAAAAAGGGTTGCAAAACTTGATTTTTGTTACTGTTGTTTACTTTAAACCATGAATTAAAACTCATCTCGGGGTTTTGCAGGAGTTTGTGGTATAACAGCGCCCCCTGGAGATCAGGATGGAAGTATTCTGCCTTTCTTTGATTTTGCAGAGTTGCAGCCTCGTTGATCCCAGGATATTAGAAGTACAAGGAGGTGAGATAATATCTTTTACTGGATCAACTTCTGATGGTGAAGGAGACAAGCTTTTGAATTTACACAAAGCTCAGGTCCAGTAAAATATATTACCTCAACCACCTTGTCTTTCTTTGACTTCTCATTCTTTTTTATTTTTATTTTTATTTTCTGAGGGACAGAGAGAGAGACAGAGACAGACAGAGAGAAGGAAGTTTTCAAACGTTCTCAGGACCTCTGCTGCTCAGTGCTGTCCTGGGAAGAGGAGGTTGCAAGAATAACTTGCTAGTTATTTCAGATAGTTAAAAAAATCCACTTTTTTCACTTAATCCCACTTTAGTTGAGATCTGACCTTGGATACTTCCAAAAGACTTTAATCTCCAGTATGCCTAAATTGCTAAGGGGAATTTATGGTGTGTGTGTGTGTGAGAGAGAGAGAGAGAGAATAAGAGACAGAGAGAGCTGTTCAGAGTTGTTTAAATAATTATGAACAATTTGGACTTCCCTGATTTCAACCATCTTATTACAGGCTTGCAGTAATTTTTAAAACATTAACTTTTCTGCAGACAAGTAAATCCATTCATTAAAACTTAGCCAAGGGAACTGTGAGCCATGTAATGAACAGAGCCTTCCACAAGCCTGTTTTGCTTTGAAACATATTTTAATATTTTGATATAATCCTCATTTTTTAAAAGTAGTGTGAAACTAATGACCATATTCTGTTCTAGATTTAGTGCTATAACTCTGTGAATTTCAGTGGAATTTCCCTCTTGTAAGATAAAGTTAGATTTTTTTTACCTTAATTGAATTCCTCATGTTTGAGAAACTATATGATTCCAATTTATTGTATCATTAAAACCAGTATGCTAGTTAACTATCAGAGAGAAATGCACACTATCTGGGTATGATGCATTTGGAAAAGTGTAGTTGCACAGAGACTGCATATTTTGTTTATCTGATGAAAAGTGATCCATGCAAATAATTAACCATAATAGTTTGTATAATTCATTACAACTTATTATTACTGGGCCAAATTTATCATCAATTAATACTGTAGAATCCATCCTATTATTATTACTATTTGACTTACACTTTGTTTAAGGTTGTGTCAGTTCTTCCTTTAGAAATCCCTTTTTTTCAGGGAAAATCAAACTAGATGGCAAAAGTTCACTTCAGCCTGAAATGTGACATTTTAAAGTCTTGTAGCTACTGCATATGTATTTATAAATAATGATAAAAGACAATACCGGTTTGGAAGTTCTTAAGTTATTCTTGTAAAATGTTTATTCTGTTTTTTTATTACTATTATTTTATTGGCTCTGGGCACTTTTTTTCTCCATGTATATAATTCAGGAATGACTTCTATAAAAAATGAAGTGTGTCGAGTGTTTCTAATTCTTTGCAGTTTAATTTTTTTTAATTTCATCACCTTGCCCAAAATGAATCCAACAAACTCATTATAATAATAATAAAAAAAATAATGACTTAGAAGGGGAAGGAGTATAAATAACCTAAATGTTCAATTATGAAATGTACAGTTATTACGGAGCAATGACAGCATGGTGCAAAACAAAGAGAAAGACACAGTCCTTGCCCCCAAGGGGTGAAAAGTAGCTACTTACACTAATGATTTTTCTAATCAGTTTTCAGGAGGCTTTTTAATGAGGATTTATTATGTGATCAGAGGGGATGGCTCCCTTGTAAGTACATAAGAAATATTTCAAACCCCTGGAAAGGCATACACAGAGACTAATTTCAAATGTAAACCAAGATTCTTATTGAGGAAATTATGTTAGATACAGCAGAGTGACTTCTAATTAAGAGACAACAGCCACTGCACTGCATAGATCACACACCTATACATACATATTTGGCAGCCCAAAGATATTAACTAAAATATTAGTTCACACTATATACAGAATTAAAACCTGTTCTTCATTTCTTACACCAATAGATCCTTAGCCAGTGCCCACGAGAATCTTTTATTGATTTTAATGGGAGTTAGATCCCTAATAATTATTCCTGTAAGTAGTCATAAGGTCTGATTCTGAGCTCATGTATGTGTATTTTACAGCAGTTGACTCCACTGACCCTTAGGGTGCATCTACACAGCGGGGCTTAACTCAAAATAAGCTACACAAATTGATCTATGTCAATTGCATCGCTTATTTCAAAATAGTTTATTTCAAAATTGGGAGTATCTATGCAGCACTTATTTCGAAATAGAGCACTCTTCCTCCAACTTCCCTTACTCCTCCTACAATGAGGGTTACAGGAGTCAGAGTAAGCAGTCCTCCAGCTGGACAGTATTTTGACATTATTTCAAAATAACTGCCTGCTGTGTAGACACAGAATAAGTAATTTCAAAATAATGTTGCTGTGTAGACGTACGTGAGTTATTCCTGGTTCACCCTGGTGTGAGACCAGAATCTATCCCACTGACTGCAAAGGGAGTAAAATCAGGCTCTAAAATTCTAAACTGCCAGTGTATTTTAAAAACCATGTTGACCAAGTCTTTAGCTCAGATACTGCTCTATTTTGGGTGAAAACATTCCTAGGTTCCTAACAACTGCTTTGATAATATTGGCTGGAAGTTATAAACCAAAATAGGTTTATCTGAAACTGCCGGGAAACTAATTCCCCCATAGCCCATGTTCTGACTGGCAGAAATAAATACTATTTGTGCATTTTTACACATTCTGGGAAACACATTTTCCTTTTTTTTTTAAAGGAAATTAAACACAATTTTTTAATGTTGCAACACAAACTGACAAAAGCCAGGAAATGGAGACTTAAGCTGGACACCCCGTCCCTGCCTCTCTCATCATTGTGCTTTTTCCCTCAATCATACTCACAATAGTGAGAGGCAAAGAGGGAATATCAGCCCTAACTTATATTTCCTGACTTCTGTCAGCCAGTGCCCGAAATCTTATTGTTATTTAAGCATAGGCTGAGTTATTTTGTGTTTCTGGTCTCTCTCAGTCTATGTCTAAACATAAAATACAGAGAAGTATGAATAGGAATGTAATATACCAGCAACATAATCAGTCTTGCATAGTTAAAATAGAAAAATAAAGTTTTTATTTCTAGGTTAAGAATGTGGAAATAATATGAATGGATCTGAGAAACAGAAGAAAGAAGACAGAAAGACTGTTTCCCATTATTAATGCTATATAAAATGCTCTTACAAAGCATTTTGGGTTACAGGGTGTGTGAAGGACACCAAGACAATATAAAATGCGAAGTCCCAATCCTGCAAACACTTCAGGATGTAAGTGACTTTATTCAAATGAGTATTTCCATTTACACCTTCTGGACTGAAAATTTAGAAAGAAAGAAAGAAAAGTAGGTTTCTGAAGTCTGCAATCTCCTGATCATTAATTTAGTGTCAAATTCTTTATAATGACTGAGTAATGAGAAACTGAACATAAAGGTTTGGTCCATGTCAATGGAAAGTTCTTTGTAAACGCTGCAGCTAAGTGTTTAAACTTTAACTGTATTTCAGCATCTGAGGCATGGTGCTTGTACGTGCTTCCGGTATGTAAGCAGTTATTCATTAAAACAGGTTTTATTGGCACTCACAATTTATTTCTGTGTTTTTTTAAATGCAAGCAAAGAGCTGCTTTCTAAATGCATTTCCCTTAGGGTTCATTGAATCTCCCGTACACCTTGATGTTAGGGTGTTTTAGTCAAAGGTTTCTGCACTGAAGAAAAGAAGCTCTTTCTTAAAAGAGAGGTTTAAAAAAAATCCTTTTAAAAAGGGCTTAAGAAGGGTGTGTGGCGGGGGGCGAGAGACTTTATTTTCCAAAGCTCAAATTCCAAAGGAGGAAAACGGAGAAATAGGAACTGAAACTAATTTACCTGCATTCCTTTGTCACTGCTTGGCCCTTGACTAGTAAATGATTCCTTTCACTAGCCAATAAAACCAAATCAAAAGCAGGCTTAGGGAGCAAGGGGGATAGGTGAGAGGGAGATCAACTTAAACCCTGACAAAAAAGCAAACCCACTGCTCTCTGTCTGGCAGGAGTTCACGGCAGCCAGACTCCTACCCCTTCTGCTAACTGCCTGGCATGAGCTCAGCACAGACTCTAGGCAAGGCAGCCGTCTCTCAGTCTCTCAGGCTCATGGGTTATGTCACTGCTACACTTTATCTGACAGGGATAGATCATGGCTCCCCTCAGGGTCTCCACTTTAATGGCTGTCCCAGAAGACCTGCTGACTTAGCTGTACACGTTGGCCACATGTGGCAGTTTGAGTTGGAGTCTATTGGAGAGCATTTCTTACTCCAGCAGTTAAGGTGCCTCACCAGTATAGCCCAGTGATCTGGCTGACAGCACCTTGGATTCACACAAGTGAGCTACAGAAAAGAACTCTTACTATTATTGTTACGATATTGCCACAGAAGTGTCCAGAGGCCCTAAATGAAATCAGGACCTCATCTGGTAGGTGCTGTACTGATACACTGCAAAAGACAGTCCATGCCATCAGAAAGCGTACAGTTCAAGCAGACACCATACAATAGGGTGGGGGGAAAAAAACCAGGGAAGATGTAGGATGCACTCAGTGGATAAGATTTTCAAAATCTCCTAATGGGGTTAAGAGTGTAAATCCTGGAAAGCCAATGGGACTTAGGGTCCTAAGTCACTTAGGCACTTTTGAACATGTTTCCCTACTGATCCTGGTTTCATAAATGGCTACTCAGAGAGATGAGCTGACTTCCTTTGGCCACAGAGGGAGCCTGTGTGAGAGAGGGGAAGGGAACTTGTGAGCCTAAATCACAAGACCAGATCCCACGAAGTGCTGACTTCACTGGGAATTGAGGGCATTCAGCATTTTCAGGCTTGGGCTCTGGAATTGTCCCTTACAAAGTATTCTATACTATACACAGAGATCTGTGCCCTGAAAGCAGTAGCCCAAAAGAGGCCAATGAAGAAGTAAGTGGACCATAAAAGTCAGCTCCTTATTTTCCAGGTGAAGAATGTGAATTTGTGTCTAGCTAGGTGCTACCAGGGAAGCCAAGCAAAGCCAGGCAGTTCGTCTATGGTAAGGAGACACAAACGATCAGCTGACGCAGCTGACATCTTCAACATCTCACACATAACGCTGTTACCTGACAAAGGCACACTACACTCTATGTGACAGACAAGCAGGGACAGTTAGTTTCATCACAGATATAAGCAAATTCTCCAAGGTCTTATGAGGTGGAAGAAGAGTACAGTTGTTTCTTGCTCTAAGTCTCATGACTGTGCTTCCTCTTATATTGGCAATGAAGGCAAATGGAGAGAAGAGCTTCCCCCCCCCCCACCACACACACACATAGAGTTGTGGCTGAACATGGTAGATCGGTCTTCAGTGGGTGATTTACATTGTCATGCTCAGCCAGAGTGATGTGCAGTCATTCCCATTAAAAAGCAAACTAGCTTGTTGCCTTGGTGTTGGCTTCACTGTGGTGTAGCCTATATCTAGGGTCACAGTGCAACTAGCAGACATAGGCCCAAGTCATGGTCAGTGCTGGTTACCCCAGGGAAAACTCCACTGTGCACATTAGGAAAGTGCATGTGTGGTCAACCAGCTCTTGCCCCAAGGGCTTGCCTTCTTCCCACTCCATCTCTTTCCCTTTGGTTTAACTAGTGCCCAGTGGGTCCCTGCCTCATATGCTTTGTGCTCTCCATTTCCCTGCAGAACAATGCAAAGACCAGTCACCGATCTGCAGCCCGAGAGGGTAACTCCAAAAGGGGACAAGGCTCTCTGCCCCCACTCAACATGCTATGTGATAATTCTGTAACACCCACAGTCTCCAGCAGTATGGCCCCGCACCCTAACGACAGCACAACTTACTGCTTCAAGATCCATAGGTGCTGCACAGAGAGAACAGACATGGCACCTTCCCCAAGGAGCTTGCACTTTGAAAGCACGGGGGACCAAACACAAACTAGAATCCCTACACTGCAGTGCTTCATACTCTCTCTAGAACACTGGGCCTTCCCATTTCTTTTGCATGAGATGCACGAATCCCTTGCTCAGACTAAGTCAATCGTAATGAGAAAACATCCCCATGCCCTCAACCAGCCAGATCGGCAGCCATGAAATGGCCAAGATGAGCTGTTTCTAGGAGTTTCAATCCTATCCTGCGTCCACCCAAATCTATAAAGGTTTAGTGATAGTTTCACTGCCCAAGACAACAAGTCATACTCCCCACCCTTCCATCCCATAGACTTCTATTCTTTCTATCACCCAGAAGGGCGATGGATGATGATGGGGGTTACTTACTGGACCCATGACTACAGAGATGCACTGGTCAGACTTTCAAAGTAGAGAACACAAGACTGTACTTAATACATAGCCCTTTTCATCTACAGATGTCTAAGGGTGCATCTACACTACACCATTTTTCTGGAATAATGGCTGTTATTCCAGAAAAACAATACTAGCGTCCATCCAGCATTTGCGTTATTTTGAAATAAAATCGAAATAACTGAGGGCTTTTTCCAATGTTGGTAAACCTCATTCCATGAGGAATAACGCCTCTTCCGAAAAAAAACTATTTTGGAAGAGGGTGTGTATGGATGCTCCACAGCTGCTTTGTCAAAATATCTCCTCATCAGGGCTATTCTACGTTATTCCTCCCCAGTGCTTTCTGGGGCTCTAAATCACGTCCACATTAGGGGTGCTTGCCTCGGACTAATTTTGAGGCTTCCCTGTAGTGTGGACACTCTATTTCGAAATAAACTATTTTGGAAGATCTCTTCCAGAATAGCTGTTTCTGAAATAATCTTGCAGTGTAGACATAGCCCAAGTGTTTCACAATGGTGGGTAAGCATCTTTGTTGCCACCTTAGAAAGGCGGGAACTGAGAGAGAGGAGAAAGGAGTGACTTAGCCAGTGTCAGTCAGTGGCAGATCAAGAATCTGAACTCCAGGTTTCCCGCTGCCCAAGCTGGTGCTCATTCCTCCAGACAATGCTGCATCACAAAAATATCAATAAAGGACTTGTCAATGAGCAAACTGTGTCCCACAAAAGGCTAAATGTATACATCAAGCCACCCATGCTGCATAGATGTGTTGAAGAGCCAAAATGAAGACTGAAAGGCTATTACACCGACCTAATTCAAGTGTTCCAAACCTTTATTGGTCCTTTTCCAGGCGAAGAGTATTTCAGCATGGTGACTGGGGAAGTGGTCTTTCATTCTCTTGTACATCTCGTCCTCTGAGCTAGGCTTTCTAAACCTATTATGAAAGCAAACATTTCATCACGTTACTGTTCATAAGGAGGATTAAAGAGGATGATGCTTGGGCCTTGGAACAAAATCTAGTTATTGATGATTAGGGAATACTGTTCAAAGGCAGCCTAGGAGGACTTGCCTCTAGTAAGGCAAGTGACTGAAAAAAATCACAAATATTATTGCTATAGTACATAGCAGCCCTTGTCGTAGATCAGGACTCCATTGAGTAGATGCTGTACAAACACCGAACAAAAAAACAATATCTGCCCCAAGAAACCTATACTCCAAGTGTATAACTTACTGCAGCAGGTACGTCTCAAGATATTGCCAAGGTCATTAGTTCTGATTTTATTGATACATTTGCCTTGAAGGAACACCCATATCAACATTACTATATACATATACACACATTTC
This sequence comes from Pelochelys cantorii, assembly GCA_032595735.1. NCBI lineage: Eukaryota > Metazoa > Chordata > Testudines > Trionychidae > Pelochelys > Pelochelys cantorii. The sequence continues at coordinate 9,426,235 of CM064342.1, read as the reverse complement.
AAAATACATTCCCTAAGGAAGGCATACACAGCATGTTAACCCCAGGGACAATGTTTCAGTGTACTGAACAGCACAAAGAACAGGGACAGAGTGCGCGCACGCACACATGCACACACACACACACACACACACATGCTATTCAGTCCAGTCCGCCCCCCGGAAATTCCTAACAGTTTGTTAGGAAACTCCTCAGACAAGCTAGTGCTAGCCATGTAAAGTGATGTGTTTGCTGGGAAAGAACCCCATCTTCTGGATGAGAAAGCCATGCCTGTTACACTGAGTTGGGTCAATCCCAAGCCAGAGAGCTCGAGGAAGGGAACAGAAAGAGAATTTAAAACTGGTTCTTGTAACATGATACTGGAAGAGTGCCCACCAGAGCACAATTTCCATATCTATGGCCTCCTCTGCCCATGGACGTTCTGCCCTAGGGTATGCATCTCATGGTGCATGCATTTGGTGGGTCATGGGTCTCTCCAGGGAGTACAGACCTGCTTTGCCCCATCTGTGGTTTGCATAATAAATACAAAATGCTGTTGCATGCTAAGCCTGATATCAATCATTCTTGCTGAGAAGGTCTGGGATTAGCATTCAGCAGCCGCATTTATCTTCTTATCTATCTTGCCCACCTCTGTGTTTTCTGGGCACTGGAGGCAAGGCACCGCAAAGGTGTAACCAAATCTATGTGGGGAAAACCCCAAAGGATTTCCAGTCCTTTCCATAACCCTTCAGTCATAACGCTGGTTATAAATTGACATTCAACACAAACAACACACAGCCACAGCATTCTGTTAACCAATGCATCTCAAATTGGGTTTGGAAGGATAGCCTCCACTCCACCCTGCAGAGATGCAAACATTCTCCCAGCTGTGGCTTTAGCTGAAGAGTGGGTTGGCTCCCAAATACCCAAGGTCCCCCAGCTTCCTTTGTCTTCATTATAATCAGGGGTATTTCCTTGCCAGCTTCTAGACGTGCTTGCTAATTCATGTCAATAGCATAAGCAGAACATTGGTTCTCCCTTTTCTCTTTTCTGCAGTTCATAATGTGGTAGGTTAAGCAGCCATGCCTCTCTATTTTCTTCCCACCCCCAGCATGGCCAGGCATTTCCAATAAATCCTGACATTCCAGCACAGTGCAGCACCTTCAACACCTGTGTGCAAGGGCTCCTTTTCCCACACAAGGTACTGAATTCTGTGCCCATTCTATCCTCAGCCTCTTTGATGAGACTGCCAAGGATGGTGCCTTTACTGTTTCCTGTAATTAGGGATCTACTGATCCACAGTCCGTTTTGGTCAATGTCATGGTAATAGGATTTTTTAAATAATAAATTTAATTATTTCAGCTATTTAAATCTGAAATTTCATGGTATAGTAATTGTAGGAGTGCTGACCCAAAAAGAAGTGTGGGGCAGGGGGTTGCAGAGTCATTGTAAGCGTGGTTGCAGTATTGCCACCCTTATGTCTGTGCTGCCTTCAGAGCTGGGATGCGGCTGAAGGCAGAGCCACGACTATCAGCAACACAGAAGTAAGGGTGCTACAGTGTGGTATTACCACCCTTACTTCTACACTGCTATTGGTGGGTAGTTGCATTCAGCACTTGGTACCCAGCCAACAGCTGCTGCTCTCCAGCCATCCAGTTCTAAAGGCAGCACAGACGTAAGGGTGGCAAAACTGCAACCCCCCTAAAATAACCTTGTGACCCCCTGCAACTCCCTTTTGGGTGAGGTCCCCCAGACACTGGTCTCACCTGTGAAATCTATATAGAGTAAAAGCACACAAAAGGCCACATTTGGGGGGGAAGGGGAGACCAGATTTCACACTCCATTGATGCATTTTTCATGGCTTTGATTTTGGCAGGGCCCTACTTATCATATGAACAACTGTTTGTTGCGAGATGCATAGAGAATAACCAAACCATTTCAAAAAGGACCAGGTGAGGGAGAAGGAGACACAACCAGTTACTGCCTACCACACCTGGGTCGGATGCAAAAGACTCCCAATCCTATTGCCATCCTCCTTGGGGATACAGCCTCCCATTTTAAATTGGATTGGCAAGTAAGCAAATCTCATGTAATGTAATCTGAACTCTGACTTCACAATTCCAATAAGAAGAGAGAGCTGGAGCAAATCAATGAGTTAAAATAACTGAGTGTTTACCTGCAGTGTTTACCAGCAGCAGGGGGGACCAGTCTCTATGCCTGTCTTTGGAAAGTCTTTTCTTTAATAGCAAGGGGTAGCAGTAAGGGCTCCTTGATCCATAGTTTGGCCTCCAGCCAGATTCTGTTGGCCCTTTTCCTTCCCTCTCAACCCCCAGTTTTTGTGTCATTCCTGTAATTTGGGGAGATTAAGATGTATAGCCTGCAAATTGGCTAAACTTTTCCAGGCTACTCTAATGAGGCTTTCTATAATGCACTTGGTTATTTTATTATTTTTTTAAATATTTTTCTTAACATGACCCATATGGGAATAAAAAGATGTATTTTAATGTATGCTAGATTATGGCCAATGCTTTCCTCAAATTAAAATCCACGTTTTAGCAGCAGTGTGCATTTTCAAATGATGTCAAAGATACTTTTTCAGCCAACTGGCTGGGGTCACCCTTATAATTCAAATGTAAGTGTGCTGGATAATCAGTAGAACATGTGGGTCTCTGAAGGGCAGCTCTGCCTGCTGGCAAGCATACTGTACCTATTCTGCTCTCCTAGCAGGAGGCGTCATTCAGGACCTCCGGCTGAGAGCAGATCTGCTCAATCTAAGCTACACAATTTGAGTTATGTTGGTAGCGGAACTCAAATTGACATACCTGAGATCTACCTATGGCAGGGTCCACATGGCGCTGGAAGTTCTCCCATCAACTCTCCTTATTCATCTTGCTCAGGTGGAGTACTAGAGTCAGCAGAAGAGTGATCAGCGGACAATTTAGCAGGTCTTCACCAGTCGCCACAGCATCAATCCACTCCATTGTGGAAACATACCCTCAGAGTGAGCTTACAACCACAGTCATTCTCTCGGAGAATCATTTTAAGGAATGTTGTAAGCACCCTGGGAGGTGGCACCAAACTACATCAATCCCAGTCTCCTCCAGCAGGAGTCACTATAATACACTCACCGCAAAAACTGCCAGCATTTGCAAGTTGCTACCCCACTGATAACTCAGCCACAGTGAATGCCATTGAAATCTTATGGTGTACCTCTGCTGCCCTGTATTGAAAATCCAGTGACTTCCGTGGCAGCATATAGATAGGCACATAATTGGGTATTTAATGTCTACTGTAAAAGGGTATTTACTTGTGCTGGTGCCAAAGTAGTAGCAGTACTTACTGTTATCAACATAGGAATACCCCAGATATCACAGGAAATTTAATTACAGTAAGTGGCAATAGTCAAAATTTTAATGGTGCCTCCTGTGTCATGTTTTTAACCCTTTCTTCAAAAGAGTAAGTGCAGTGGTAACTATTTGGTGACCAGATTTTAAATGAATCTCAGATAACACATTTGGATTCAGGCTAAATTTGACAATTCAAAGAGGTATTTTTAAAACAGGAGAGCTGGCACAAAACAATAGAGCAGGTCTGAAAAGGATAAATATTTTCCATTGACTTTTTTAAGTGCTCATATGTCTCAATTTATATGTGTGTGTGTTGCTCTCTCTCACTCTATGTATTCAGGTTTTTAGAAAATGTCCCATATTTAGACAGACAAATGAAACAAAAAAACAGTTTTAGAAAAAAAGTTCAGCAGGTTTGGTTTTCAGCGCAATTATTTTGGTTTCTACATTTCAAGTATTCATGGAAACATTGGGAAATTTGAAATGAAATGAAAATTTCCTGAAAAAGTTTTAATTGAAAAATTGTCAAAGGAAAATTTTTGTCCAGGTCTACATACCAATGTCTCTCATCTAACTTTATAGAAACATTGCCCATTATTATCAAAGAGAAAGGTTAGGACAGTGAAAAAAATTCTGTTGGGTAGGACAGTGAAAAAAAATCACAGCAATAACCAACATATCTGTGCCAGTAAAAACTCTGGTGTAGACACATAGTTTTTTAGGATTTTTGTTTGTTTTTTAATGATATAGCTTGTATCTGTTCCCTGAACAAAATAACCTGTATCAGCAAGAATAGTTTTTGGCCTGTATGCCTGCTTCTCCACTGGGAAGATTTGCCAGTGGCCTTTCTAATGTCATTAAGACCTCAGAACACCACCTTGAAGTGATAGATAATTTAGGTATATGGAAAGCGATTATCCACACTAGAATTTGCACAGGACATCAAATCCAAAGGGCTTTCTTAGCCTGAAAAATTTCCCTGCAAATCTATCTGTGAGTACTATCTCCTTTATTCTTGTCACCAATAATCCCCTCACCAGATCTGGTTTCCCTGTCTGTTCTGTTGCCTCATGTTTTGTCTTGGGTTTGTAGTGTGAGCTCTTCAGGGCAGTGAATGTGCCTTAGGCAATAGCTACACTATAGCTACAAACTGCTGCCTACATAGCTATGCCAGTCTGGGCTGGACAGGCATCTGTAAAGATTTACACCTGCATTGCTCCACTTCTGAAGGATTTCAAAGAAGCTTTCCTGTCGAAGGCCTCAATCCTCCAACAGCCTGCACAGAAAGTCCCCTCCCTGCAGGGTTTGGCCTCCAACACTGACACTTCATACATACTAGAATGTCTGCGCACAGTGGAATGGGAGTGGTGCCGTTAATTCCTAGTGCAATGAGCTTGAAGGTCTGCCCCCAAAATAACCTCTGTTGTGCAGAAGCTGCAGTAATACATGCAACAAAACAAGTGAAGTCTAATCATTACTTCATGGAAAGCAAGAAAGAGGAGCCCTAGGGTCAGGGCACTGGGGCCGGGTGGTTCATGCACTAGCTTTGGATTTAGGAAACCTGTGTGCTACTGCTGGTTGGGCTAATTGCCTGCTGCAAGTCACTATGCCTCACGTTCTTCATGAGGAAAATGATCTTTATCTCCTTTGTAAGCACTTTGAGATGCATGGAGGAAAAAGCTTTTATTATTTCGCTAGTTCTGCCATTGACTCGGTAGGTGATTTCTCTCTGTTATGCCATCTATACAGATGGGACAATATGTTTTCACAGCATTCAGTTGTGGGGATTAACCCTTTCATGTTTGTAAAGGACTTTGTAATCCTTGTATGAAATCACATCCTTTCACTAGCAGCCCATGGTCCATTTCAATGCATGAGCTGCTCCCTGGACAACAGCAGCTAGGATGTTGTACTTTTCCATCAGCAAGGAAGGGATTACTCTTCAGGAAATCACGTGGACAAAGCATTCCCTGAAATACTTTGGCTGGCTCAGTTCTCCTGTCCAAGATGCTGAACAGAGATGGGACGGGGGTAGACTGAGAAAAATCAGATACATACATTTGAGATGGTCCAGAGTAGCCGTTACTGCTGACTCCAAACCTCAGGATCCTTTAAGAGGACACTGTCAGTCCATCCTCAGCTAAGAGACTACAACAGCTCTTGATGGGCTGCCCTATCAGCAGGCTCGCTTAGCTGATTACAGTGGAATTTGAGAAGAAAAGTCCATTCAAGGCTGATCTTCGGCCAACAGTGCATTAACTTCTCTGGCATCTCCACCATCTTCCACTGGGGACATAATTCCTGGAAAGCAAGCCTAGCTTTAGGCTTCCTGTTCATCTCTTTACGTGGGACTCAGGGAAATTTTCCCCCCTTGAAGCAGGCAATACGGGGTCTAATTCACTTCTCATTAGCATCAGTGTATTTCCTTTGGCTTCAGTGGCTGTATTTCTGATTACACCAGTCTGCCAAACAGTGAACAAGGATACCGTTTGAACCCCCTGAGTAGCGGGCAGGAGGAAGGATGCCTCCCCACACATTTGGCCCTAGTGTTAGGGCCATAATCAATTTTCTGCTTATTATCATACTTGTTTAAACACAGGATAAGCTCAGAGAGTAATTAAGATGGATGCCAGGGGAGGTTTGTTGGAAGACCCCAATTCTTTTCAGGACTATTGACTGTAGCCTTCTGATATTAACCAAAGAAACACAGCTGGGAGTATCAGAAACAATGTTTTGTGTTGCAAGCTTACAAGGCTGAATTTCATTGACTTAATGCATGTCCTACCCTATTCAGGACCCAATGAGCCCAGCATCATAAGCTCTGGGATATTACAGCTTCGGGTATTGGAGAAGGTAGCCACACATGATCCCTGAAAGGGTTGGAGACACTTCAGCTCACCATTCATCTCCGTCAAGTCTTGATGAAGAGGGTTACAATTCCAAGACAGGGAAGAAAGAGATTTGTGAGAGTTCCTGGAGGGAGACTGATGCAAGGCAGCTGCTTCTGGGAACCTGGCAGAGGTGCCTGGCCAGTAGTCTGCACAAGAGGGGGTCCCTTTTCACTGTTTCTTTGTCCCCTTTTTGAGGAACTGGACCTGAGTGCATTTGTAAATAGACAAATTACAGCAGGAAAATACCTGACTCCACATCACTGAGAAAATTATTTGCAAGGCCCCAGATATCTGCTGCTACTCAAAGGGTCAACATTATCTGTGTATCTATCCAGGATAGTTCTATAATACTCACCACTGTAGATGAACAAGGCAATCTCAATCCCTCTAACATTACCCAAGGAAGACGTGATAGTGAATTTTGCTTTTTGCCTCTCCAGAATGCTTGGAAACTTTGCTTTCTTTTCTCCTCTCTGTGTTGCTATTTCCTTTTCTTCCATCCTACTGAGATGGCTGTGAATGCTTCACTGGGCATCTTTGGTCTAGCAGTTAGGCTGGAAATCTCACAAAAATAGACTCTTCTGTAAGATTTCCAGTATATCTGGTTATACTCGGTTTAGGAACACGACTAATTTTTCAATGCTGTTTAATCTAGGGATTAACTAGATGGTGCTGGTTCCTGCCCTGAGTGGAAGGGACTGGACTTGATGACCTCTTGAGGTCTCTTCCAGTTCTAGAGTTCTATGATTCTATTCTTCCATCCCCAGGTGAAATCTGGAGGTGCCAAAATGCCAAAAATGACACGGAAAAAAAATGGTGAAAAACTGTTGAAAACTTCAAAAGGAAGTTTCCTGTCCTGTTCCACTCAATCTATAGATTCCGCTCTTAAGGCCAACACATATATCATTACCAGCACGACTGGAAATCCCTTTTTGAAGCATCAACGAACCATTGATATCAGTGCTCCACTCTACCGTTACATGATGGCTGCCCCATCCCATCCCCAGCCTTTCATCATGAACCTGATTGTGTCAAGTCCCTGCTGCAGTTGTTCAGCTCCCAAAGACTTCACTGGGAAGTGAGGGGGCTCATTACCTTTCATGAGGTTCCCAGCACCCCACAGGAGCGGCCTCTGTCACCCACCGTTGAGCCATGTAAACAGCTTGGCTTCCTCGCTACTGCCATCGCCAACAGCCAGTACTCCATATCGTAGAAATGAGAGATGAAAGGAGAGTATTAGCTCACCATGTCCCTCTCCTGCCCTGTCTACTCCCTGCAACATAATTGAGTGCTTTGTTTGCTGTAATTGTAACTGACTCTAATGGACAAGGCTTCCGCCAGTCTCCTACTTCACTGTCTAACAGATCTCACTCTTCACAAATGTTTCCAAGCACTCAGCCCAAATTCTCCTTTGCTTAATTTCCTCCTATTAATCCTACCTGAATCCCATCCCCTCCCACACACACACATGCGCACACATACTTCCCTCTTCTACCCCGAGCGACTATGGCAATTGTGGACAACCTGACACACGGGGGCCACAAATGGCCCACTGGGGTTCTACCTGCAGCCTGTGGACACCCCCTCAGCTGCCCTCTTCCCCCCCCACACACCTCTTGCACACTGGAGCCCTGCACTTCCTTCGCCTCCCCGCTTCTTCCCTGCAATACCAGAGCATGTGAATCAGGTGATTCGCGCTGGGAGGGAGGAGAAGCAGCCGGTAAATGTGGTGCTCCGGTGCCCTAGTGTGCAAGAGGCATGTAAGGAAGGGGGGCAGGTAGGAGGTTCACAGGCCGCAGGTACAACCCCAGTGGGCCTGCAGCTCACGGAAGTGAAAAAGGGCCAGACATGCATCCCACCCATTATCCATGGTTGCCCATCCCTGAGCTCTGGTCAGTTTTTGGTGGATACAAATCTCCAGCACATTCTGCAGCTAGACTAGGGGCTCCGAAGAATAACAACAAACTGCTACACACTGAATGTTTGGGTACAGGCCCATTGTGAGCTGCAGAGCCTGTTGAGGATGGGGAGTCCCAAAGCAAAAGAAATAGCAAGTAGAGCAAGGTAGGAAAACGCGAGTCGTTTGCATTCCTGTAACATCGTCCACGCAGGCATTAAAAAGCACACTACAAACACTAGTACATGAAACCTCACAGACCTTCCTTGGAAACAGGGGCACACTCGGACCCTGCTTTTACAGACTAAAAAGCTGAAGCAAGACCAACATTTTAAAAATGTCTATTAATAGTGAATGCCTGATGTTGAGACGCATTAGGCTTATGTGACGGGGCAGAGAGTAGCCCAGGCCCAGCTGGCTGAGAAGGCCCCGCCCCCTAGCCCTACTGGGCATGCTCCCAGCGGAGCCAGAGCATAAAAGCGGAGGGAGCCCTACAGTTAAAAAAGGGCAGGGGGGGAAAGGAGAGGTCCGTCCGCACCTACCTCAGTCTTCCTGCAACAGCTGACGCCGCCCTCGCAGTTGCAGTGGGGCCAGCAGCCCCAGCCACCGCCGCAGCCCACAGCCATCCCAGGAGCAATGTCGGCAGTCACTACCACCTGGGGGAGAAGCGCCCACAAGCCCAGCGCCCGCCTCAGCCAAGGACCGGCCCCGGAGGCAAGTAGACCACAGGGGTGCCAGGCCACGGTAGGAAGCAGCCCAGAGCAAAAGACTAACCGAAGGGCTCGGTGTGCAGCGGCAGGAATCCCCACCAAGCAGGCAGGAGCGATTGTCTCTGCCTATAGGGCCCTGGGCTGGGACCCGGTGGAGAGGGAGGGCCTGGGTCCCCCTACCACCCTTTTTCCTTCCTTGGACTAATCACCCCCTGGCCAGGAGAGGCTTCCCGGTGACTAGGCTTCAAGGGCCATATATGCCCTAATAGAGGGACGTGTACTTTGGAGTTGGGCCTCAGGGGCCATATATGCCCTAATAGAGAGACATGTACTTTTGGAGTCAGATCTCAGGGGCTGCAGAGACCCTCATAGGAGACCTGAAGGAGGGGACAATGCATGGGGACAGTAACAACTGAGGCAGTCCCAACGCTAAGGGGGTAAACCCCCCCCCCCCAACAGCCTATCTTTGGCAGGTGCTAAGCACCTTCATCACCAAAAGAAGTCAGTGGTACTGGATATACTCAGCACCTCTGAAAATCAAGCCAATAACTGCCTGAAGTTATTGTGTCTGAAATCAGACTGAGTGGGTACTTTTGACAACATTGTCCTGAGGAATTCTAGCAGAGCTCAGCACAGTATCTAGATTTTCTACCTTTCAGTGCTGTGCATGAGCCATGAGAGCAGCCTTTCTCTCTGGCTAGAGCTCAACCAAATTAACTACTGATAGTTTTATAGGAAAAGAGTAATAATCTCTAGTCACGGGGCCAGGGAGTGACTAACAGAATCCCTTCTTTATGATACAAAGAGGTCATATTGCACTACTTTACCTCTTGGTTGAAGGTGGCTTTGTCCCTATGTGGATCTGATCATCAGCACTTTTGAATCAATATTATCATTTTGGGGGAGGAAATTGAGGGGCGAGGGCAGGGCTTTTAATTAGACACAGCTGGGCAGAGGGATATCATTTGTTCCTAAAGCTGGGGCTGTCTTTCATATGAAGCCGTTAGCAGTGGGGGTGGAGGGTGAGCAGAAGAATAATTTCAACAGCTGGGAGTCAAATTAAAGGGAGAAGTGGAGAGAAGTGAAATTTATAATCTATAATTTGAAACCAAAATAAGAGTCAGACAAGCTTATTTGAGGGGCTGGGAGGAAAAAGACATGATATATTGCCTGATATAGCCAAGCAAAATGAATGCTGCCATTTCACCATCACCTTGCAGACAACCCAAAAATCCAAAGGGCCAATTAAGGGCTGTTTCTGTGGAAATCTAAATAGGTCATGTGGACAGTCCGTGATGTCATAGAGCTCTTTAACACTGCATGGGCTCCTCAGCAGACCTGCAGAACGTAGTACAGTAAGTTTGCAGTGCAATGTCTGATCCACAAAGGAGAAAAGGAGAGAAGGACCCAAGAGATTAGAAATTGGCTTTTGTATTAGAGAGAATTCAAAGTGAAAGAGAGCACTACAACAACCAAAGCACATTTCTAGTATAACATCACTGACTTCAATATAGTTAGACGAGGAATGAATTTGGTCCAGTGAATTTGATTGTTTGGACCACTTTTGTTTGTACAGGTTGAACCGCTCTAGTCCGACGCCGACAGGACCTGACCAGTGCCAAACTAGAGAATTTGCCAAACCATGGGAGGCCAATATTGTCTAGCAGCATTAGCAACACTTCCGGTATTAAAGACATTTGGGGTAAATTAAAGCTAAATAACATCACAGAACACTGAGAGCCAGGACTGATGGTTATAAACAAACTTTATGGGACTGCAGGAAACTGGCCTCACCCATCATAAGCAGGCATCTGACTAACTAAAATCATGCCAAGCCGTGGATGTTGCCAGACCAGAGAGTGCCACACTAGAGAGGCTTAATCTGTAATAAATTAAGGGAACACTCCAGGTCATCTACACTACAGGACAAGATCAAATTAAGATACGCAACTTTAGCTACACTAATTGCTTCTCGACTTTTGGCTCTGTCCACGCTTCAGGAAGACAAAGGGAAAACAGTCTTCCTTTCACTTCCTTTACTCCTCATAGAAGTAGGACTACCAGCATTGACTGTTTTAACTAGACCTGCTAATTCAAACCCTGGAAGACTGACAGTGGCAGCTTCAATCTTCTCTGTAGTGTAGACGTACCCGTAGGTGCCACTTGACTACTTGTTGTTTTAGTGAATCTGTAGTACAGCCTCAGAGAACCGAGGAGTCCTGACTCCCAGTCATCTCTAACCATAAAGCAATATAGCTTTAGAAATGTTCCACTTGGAAATATATCCTCTTCATCTATTCATTCCTAACCATCCCTACAGGGATACACAAGAGATTCCATAGCAATATAAAGGTGCACCAGAGCTCTGGACTAATCTTGGATGCTGACTCGCTGATGGAGAGATCATGAATTTTAGCCAACATGAAATGTCTCTATAATATTAGTGACACAAGGCAGAATTTCTTTAAACCTAGCAGTGGCTAAACAGGATTTCATAAGTCTATATCCTCATTATAGAACATTTTCCTTATTCACAAATCTCTCTTTCAGCGTTTTACCTGCAGCCTTTTCCTATAAAGGAACCAGCTAATGAGCAGAGTGGAAATTAAGCTTACCATGACTGAGCTGTGTTTCATTTTGGATTGAATTAAAAGTTATTGACAGCAGGTCTACGCCCACTGCAGGTGAATGCTAAAGAGCACATGAGCAGGAGCTTAATGAAAAAAACAAGAAAGAAAAGCTTTTTTTAAGCCAATAAGCATTTATAAAAATCAAGCAGTATATATGCCGATTATGTTCAGACACCCTATCCATCAGCAGGTGCCATCTCATATAGGAAACTGCAGGTAGTGATTTGGTAGGAAACCTAACCATGTTGGTATGGTTTTCCACTGGCTCCGATGACATCATCATTGCCAGACGTTTCTTTAGAGTAAATAACCTCTTCCACATGTCCCTGAGCTCCTGAAATAAATTTCAGTTGCTATTAGTCCCAAGGACATCCTAAATCACCTTGGGTTAATAGGCAGCAGAAATAGAAGAGGAGGGGATCCGGTTTTCATTTTCATTATTCCATCAGAAGTGTTTCAGATGAGGTCATTGTGAAACACATCAGATGCAGCATGCGGCAATCAGGAAATAAACATCTGCAGGCAGGGATGGATGTTTACATCCACATACTGAGAACATGGCAGCAGGTTGTGCTGTAATTCACATGTTGTGAGTGCGGTTACACTTGAAAGGAAGGCAAGGCCGGGGAAGTCTGGGCTCACACATGCTTTTGCTAGCAAGCCCTGGCAGGGCTCCACACTCTGCCATGCATCACGGCTGGGAGCGGGGTTAGGAGTAGGTTACGGCAGAGATTGAGGCTGGATGTGACATGGAGACTTTGAGAACAGGCTCTGTGCTAGGGATGGCCCTACTCTTTGGAAAAAATCTGGGAGTGCTTGCATCCAAACTGGCTAGGGATTAAATTCTCTGCAGCATAGAAGCCCTGGGCAAGTCATATGCATCATGTAACTCCTACTTAGCCCTATGGGGCTGATTGGAATTTAAATGGTTTCTACAACTCTCTGCAAAGGGGAGAATCTAACTCCTAGGAGTCTGGAATTAGCCCACTATGGTAAAGAAATGGCAGCTCTATGGAATGTGTCTTGCCTGGCCCCTGGGTAAGTGTCGGGGAAGGGGGAGGAAGCAGCTTCATGCTCTCAGAAGGGACAGGGCCTTGAACAGAGGAGGTGGGGCTGGAGCAGCCAGCCCTCAGCACCACCTGGACTGTGCCCCGCCCCTCCCAGTGCCATCCAGAGTGCACTGCCCACAGCTACACGGGAAATTTAAAGGGCCTGGGGCTCCAATTGCCATCACTGCCACCGTAATGGCAGCTCCAGGCTCCTTTGCATTGTCAGACACTGTGGCCTTTGCTCCCTTTGCCCTGCCTATTAGCAGGCCTGGCTGCCCAGCTGATTAATGGAGTGCCCACAGCAAGGTGTCTATTGGTGGTGCACATTCATTGGTGCAGGTATAAATTTATTCCACACATGAGTGGAAAAGATTAGTGGAAACACTGTTCCCTTGATATTGACATTCTCTCCAAATCTTGAAGAAGGGTTTTAGGATTTTATTAGCTTGACCACATGAAAAACAGAGGTGAACTATCTCTCGATTCTTGGCTCTGGGCACCACTGGACTTTGAGGAAGTTCAGATGCAGAACTAAACTTTAAAGTTGGCCTTAATCTGCGTAATCTTACTGACAGAAATTATTCAGAAATTCAGATCACATGCTAATAAGATGGAGATGGAAGCTATATCATAGTTTCGAAGATTTGTTGGGGTTACTTTACCCCTACCCTTGCCACTGCAGAACTGTCATTATGGTACTGTGTTTTTTCCAGTCTTTTGTTCAGCGTGCTTTTAGATGGACTACATAGTGTGATTTCTGACACTTGCCTTTTGGAGACCTTTCCACCATCTAAACACGTTTTGCTATTTGGAAATATTTCCTGATGCTCCCCTGAAATGTGCCTTTTCTCCTTGGTTTCATTGCATCATTGCCAGTCACGTCCGCACAGAAAACCCTCAGCAATTCCTCTTCCTCTGTGGTTTACCTCCTAGATTCGAACATTAAATTCTGCCCATTGTAGCCATATTACTAGTTTAAGCTAAGGGTGAATGGAAAGAATAGACAGACACGGAGTGCGGGAGCCCAGGATGGGATCGCCTTAGCTATGGCTTGGTGAGATCCCATTGGCAGGAAATAGTTGAGAGATTCAGTCCCGTAGGGACACCTCAGAGCACCTGCCAGTTACTTACCCCGAGGCAGATAAAATGCACAACTCCAATGGTTTCATAGTTGCAGCATGTTCATGTTTTATTGCTACTTATCCATCCCTCCTTTCTCCTGCGCACTATCCTGGAGTTGCTGACTTAATTAATGAAATTGTTTTGCATGGGATCCCCATCTCTCTTTCTCTCCTGCATTAAGCTGGATGTGGAGGAGAGTCAAATATATAGCACGTCATTTAGGGAACACAGCCAGATGTTTTAAAAGCCCTTAAGGGCATAAGACTTTGAACCTCATCCCAATAGGAGTGTACAGATAATATCCCAGGCTATGTCTAGACTACACTGATCTATTAGAAAAGGGCACGCAAATTGCGCTCCACAAATTCGTGTTCCTCTTCCCGATAGTTTTTTTGGAAGAGGCTTTTCTGAAATTTGGCATCTTGGGAGGGGGAAGACAGGGCTTCCGAAAGAGTGCGTCTGCTCTTCCGCAAAAAAAAAGCAGAAGAGCAGACGCGTTCCCTGGACGCAGCAGAGTTTTTTGAAAAAAACCCCCGTAGTGTAGACATAGCCCCAACTTTGAGGGATGCCACTTATGTCTCAGGTCATGACTTGGTCCACATTTTGCTGTGAGGAGTTTGATGGTATGGTATTCCCTGTTTCCGCTCTCTGAAAAAACTCTTTAAAAGCGTCCCCCTCCCCCTCCACTTTTCAGCCCCCTCCATCGTGTTTATTAGCACAACCCTTCACAATGCAGGAGTTCCATTGGAAAGTAGGTCTTTCTGACCTGATGGGACCCATCCACCCTCCCAGCTACCCCTTACAAAAACAGGTGAGTGAGAGACAGTTATCTTGCCACTATTGCCAACAGCATCCATTCACCCTCCAATGTTTTCAGGAAGGAGACACGGGTGAAAGGTTGTTGACACAACCTTAGGGAGCAACTGAGTAAATGCCCATCACTGCAGCCAGTCATTACACCAGCCTTCTAGTATCTAAAAAAGCTCCTGGCTCAGTTAGCTGGTAGCTGTCTTGAGGCTCAAGAGATAGGACTGCTGCCTATGTCTCTTAGAAATCTTGAGTCCAGGCTCAGCTGTGGTTGCATGCTTGAAAACACACATTAGTGAGTCTGACCCTGCAGATGGGCTCTGATCAAGTCTGCTAGACAACCCCTGGCCTGACCTTTATTTCATAGACACTTCAGCAACACAAATGTCTCCATGGAGCCACTTTTTAAAATATTTCTCAATTTCTTCCACAAGAGGATCAGATTCTGTGAGTAAATGAACAGGAGTGTGTTTATGCAGCAGGGCTTAACTCGAAATAAGCTAAGCAAATTGAGCTTATTTTGAAATTGGGAGTGTCTACACAGCACTTATTTCGAAACAGAGCACTCTTCTTCCGACTTCCCTTACTCCTCATACAATGAGGGCTACAAGAGTCTGAGTAAGAAGTCCTCCAGCTTGACACTATTTCAAAATTCTGTCGAAATAACTGTCTGTTGTGTAGATGTGGACTAAGTTATTTCGAGATAACGCTAGTTATTTCAAAATATTGTTGCTGTGTAGACGTACCCATAGGAGTTTTAGTGGGGTAAATTCTAAGAAAGTGTTGCCAGGTTTGCCCAAGGATCATCAATATATGCACCCATCTGCAACCATTTTCTTAGCAGCAACATACATTGCTTCATACCCCCCAAGCAAGTTGCACCTCTCACCTCCAGCAGCGGGGAACCCAAGTGAGTCTCTGATAAATGTTGTCCTTCGCATGCACAAAGACCTTACCATAGCACCAGCCACTCCACACCAGCATTGGCAGCAAGGGGAAGGCTAGGACAGAGGACAGCAAGGAAAGTTTAGTTTAGAGAGCTATAAATCCCCCTTCCCTCTTTATTGCCTGTCTTTGGAAAACACAATCCGATATAAACCAGAGAGAGTGGAAGCAAGGCAATAAAACTGTACGGCAGGAGCACAAAGTGTCGCAGGGGTGTTATATTACTGGCATTCCAAACAGCTGATGTCAAGCAGACTGCAAGCAGGGCCTTCAACCTACCAGGGCAGAGAGAACGATGCTACAGGAAATATCCCAATGTCCCTTATGTGGTCTTATGACATCTCTTGGATCTCTGCTTGGATCCAGTCTCAGCCATTACTCCACGTGTCTCCTTTGCCCTTTGATACTTTCAAGTGCTTGAATTATGACACGAAGGGTTCTGGTTTCAAAGCCTTTGAGATTTGAGCACTCAGCCTTTTGGCCCTTAGGTTTTGAGTTAAGATGTTCTTGAAACCCGGGGTGCACTGACTGTGCCATATATCACAGCAGCAGCATTGTCACTTGGCACTGGTAAAGATATTGCCTACATTTATTTAATCGACTTAAAATAAAATATAAAATTAAAATTCAATGAAACTTTGTTTGCAGAAGGGAGGAGGCCAAGCCACAAAGTTGGGACCAGGATCCAAACTTTTCAGAAGTTTGGGTGTTTGGATCCAGGTTGTAAGTTTGGACTAATTTCTAATCTATAAAGGAAACAGAAATGAAAGTCACATGTTTCAATGCAACTACTTTTACAGTGAAACCTCCACTTACATATGGCCAAGATTTGCAAAAGGACTCATGATTTTGGATGCTTCAGTTTGGGTACCTAACTTGGGACCTGGGGGGTGTTCAAGCCCTTTCTAAAGCTGGGTGTTCAGCCCTTTCTAAAAATCAGCCTCCGATAAGGTGCCTCAAGTCAGGTACCTAAAAATGGAGACAGCCAAAATCTCCAGTCATTTTTTTAAAATCCCTGCCATAGCCAAGTGATACTGGAAAATCATAAAGAAAGTGTCTTCTTCAGAAGGTGAGTTCGATGTCTGCCCAGATGCTGCCCAGGAACTCAGATCTGAACAGATCTCAGAAGTGCAAACCCTTTCTCAGCCCTCACCACTGTGTTTTCCAGTCCTGAGGCACAAAGAGCACCTCAATCAATACTAGTGGAAGCAGCAGGTGACATGTATCCCTTCTCTGGATGGAGAGCCAGCTAGCTGAGGAGATGGCATGTGCACTAGGCAACAATGCACTTAGTTACAGTTAGGCCTCAGACACACAATAGACTTGTGCAGAACTGTATTATAGGACTCAACAGAAATGTCTCTTAACAGAGAATTATTTCCTTTGTAGAGTTTTCAAGCCATCCTCTAGAATTCAATAGCAGAATGTGACTCTTAAATTCTGTCAGATGGTTAAACATTTTATCAAAGTACTACTATGGTCTATTAATTCCATAAGGCTTTTTCCATAGGGATACGTCTAGACTGCGTGGGTTTTCCGGGATACTGGAGGTATCCTGGAAAAACTCCGCCGCATCCAGGGAACACATTTGCTCTTCCACTTTTTTTTTGCAGAAGAGCAAACATGCTCTTTCAGGGAGCCCTGTATACCTCATTCTACATCTAGACAGGGCCAAATGGCAGAAAAGCCTCATCCAGAAAAGCAATCGGAAAAAGCTACGCAAATTGTACAATTTTCATTGCTTTTTCTGAAAAAAGGCTATAGTATAGATCTAGCCTAAGTGATCAAGAAGAGAGTAAGGGAATATTTTTCCTTTGTAGGTCTCTGTTTTCCTGTTGCTGTCATTCATACTTACACCATCAAACACACATGGGCCGCACGTATCTGTAGGTCTGGGCTAATTTTCTGGTCCAAGTACGTGAATCCCCCTCAATATGAGGCTTTGTGCTGTCAGCCTGCCATGGAACAGAATGGTAAAAGATAGATTTTCCTTCCATTCTCTCCCCTACCTATTTGTGCCTTTAACTAATTAGCTGGTTACAATAATATTTCAGATTGCTTTCAATCCAGTGATCCCAAAGTGCTTCACAAACAATAATGAAAAAAGCTGCTAACACCTTCCTCCCTCTCCTCAGCTCTGCCCCCACCCCCAAAGTAGATAAATGCCATGATTACAGTTTTGCAGCTCAGGAAATTGAGATTCCAGAAAAGTGAAGTGACTTGCCCAGGGTCATACAGGGCTGGTAACAGAGGCCAGTTTTTCTAACTCCCTGCACTGTACATTAATCGCTAAGATTATCCTTCCTTCATTGTTTTACAATAAGACTGCATTCCATTAAACACCCCCTCCTCCTGACTTCACACAGACACACACACGTTCCTGTCAATACAGGCCCTGCTATGGCTCACATCTCCCAGCACTGTATGAAAAGAAGGACAGAGTGGTTATTCCACTGTGGGTTAGACTACTCCAGGATTTCAATATGGCGGGTTGTTTCTGCTCCTAATCCATCACATTAGCTTCTGGCAATTCAAGCGCCATCCACTGAATTGCTAGAGGTGAAAGGTCAATGCATTAAGCATAGCAGATTAATACACTGCAGTAAATCCCAGAACCAGCACTTTAAGGAGCCAGTAATATTTCACACGTGATTGTTCTACCAATTGATTGCTCCGTCTTGTGAGTGCGTGTGTGTGTGTGTTTCTTTTACTCCATTTACGAGCTTTCCCAAGGTCCCCTGTTTAGTGGAGATTGCTGTGTCCCACACTGGTTGCACTTTGATCAGGGAAATTCAATACCTGAGGTCTGGGCTTTATAGGAAAGCAAGGTCCAGATTAAGGGAATTAGCCACAGTATATCACAACTAATAAACCGGTGATTGTGCCCCACCGCAGTGCTGCCCCAGGGGACAGGAGGGAAGGGAGGAGACAAGGAGGAGGAAAACTTGCAAATAGAGCCATGCTCACAATTGGAACTGAACAAATCTTTGCTGCCCTGTCAAAGGGTTTTTAAACATTAGCTTTTAGCTCCATCATTTGTTCTCTTTTTTTTATCAATATGTAGATTCTGTCTCTCTCACTCTGCCTCTTCCTCCTCCTCCTTCTTCTGCCTCTGCAAACTATCAGAGCAACCAGATCACAAATCCTTTTCAGACACTCTAAGAAGCAGCAAACCATGTGTCCTTCCCCACAGGAGTCAATGGAAAAACTGCAATGAATAAGGTCTGTAGGATCCAACAGCTGCTATAATAGCAGAATATGGACCAAACTCCACCCCCAGGCCCATATTGTAGGGGTTCTCATGGGGTATGTCTACACTACAGAGGGTTTTTTTTTCAGAAAACAGATGTTTTTCAAAAAATACTTCAATTACATCCATGCTGCAATCGCAAATCAAAAGAACAGAGGGTTTTTCTGACATTGATAATCCTCATTCCAAGAAGAAGCCTTTTTCCAAAAGAACTCTTTCAGAAAAAGGTGCGTGTAGACGGGGAAGAGGGAGTTCTTTCAGAAGAAGAGGGAAGAGGAAAAAAGCACAGGTGCCCAGGTGGCTACTCCATCCATAGTAATCACAGCTTAGATGCGAGATAGCATCCAGTCAGTGTGGACGCTCTCTTTCAAAAAAGCAGATCACTTTTTCGATGCACTTTTGTAGTGTAGACGCGCTCTTTCGGAAGAAGTTTTTTCCAGAAGATCTCTTCCAGAAAAACTTCTTCCGAAAGAAGCCTGCAGTCTAGACGTAGCCGCAGTCAAAGCCTGGATCTGAATATTGCAAAGAGCCCCACACTTTTATAACAGGTCAAATCAAAGCCCTGAATTGACCCTTTGTTAGGATTCTTGCCAGTCAGGTCAGAGTTTGAGCAGTGCAGTTCCATCTCATCTCTATGGGGAACAAAAATTATTTTGGTTCCGGTAATTGGGATAACTCTCTCTGTAACTCTTTGGCGTAATGTGTAAGAAAGAAGGCTAGCAGCACCAGCCTATCTAAACAATAGAAGTGCTTACGTGTATTGCTATATTAAACATATAGAGAAAGATTATTCAGTACCCTCCCAAAAAAACCTGTGCTAGCTCATCTAAGGGTGCGTCTACACAGCAGGGCTTAATTTGAAATCAGCTACACAAATTGTGCTACATCAATTGCATAGCTAATTTCAAAATAGCTTATTTCAAAATTGGGAGCATCCACACAGCACTTATTTCAAAACAGAGCCCTCTTCCTCTGACTTCCCTTACTGCTCCGGTATGCCTCCGTTTCACGAGGCATACCAGAGCAGTTGACAAAGGCTTCCCTTGTCGACTGCGCCGCGTCTAGACTGCTGCGCTGTGCCAGATCAGCTGATTGTCAGCACAGCGCGGCGGCCATTTTTATTTTAATGAAGCGGGGATTATTCAAATCCCCGCTTCATTGACTATGTCGAGTAAACTACTTTACGTGGCTCCGTCGACCGAGCTATGTAGTCTAGACACACCTGGTGTGTCTAGACTACAGGATTTTTTTCAAAAAAAGTGGCTTTTTTTCGAAAAAACTTCCCCTGCATCTAGACTGCTGCCGCATTCTTTCAAAAGTAAATCGAAAGAACACAGCAGTTTTTTCGACCACAGAAAACCTTGTTTTACGAGAAAACATATTTTTCGAAAGTGCTCTTTCGAAAAAAGGCGCTATGTAATGCAAAGTGTGCATTTCCAAAAGAGAGCATCCAGACTGCCTGGATGCTCTCTGTCGAAAAAGCAGCTTGCTTTTTCGAAATTACTGGTTGTAGTCTAGATGCTCTTTTTCAAAAGAGGCTTGCAGTCTAGACGTAGCCTCAGTGACAAGCTCATCTTACTCAGACTAGATGACCTTCTGAATTCCTTCCTCACGTTGCCCCAGTCTTTAATCCAGGCCACATATATTTGACCCCATTGTAGGTGCCAACTTTCCCTCTAGCCGGGGAGGTGGGTGCTCAACCCCCGGTGTTCAAGGCCCTGTCCTCATTCCTTCCCTTTCCCCATAACCCTGTCCCTGCCCTGGCTCTTCCCGCAAGTGCTCCCTGTCCTTTTCCTTCCCCCTCCCACCCAGACCTTCCTTAGCACCACAAATCTGCTGTTCATTGTGCTCCAGAAGCATTGGGAGGAGGAGGAGGAGGAGTTGGCCAGCAGGGCCACCAGTAGGCAAGAGGCATAGCGGGCAGAGAAGAAGGAAAGAAGCTTGCTCAGTACCCATTCATTTTTCTCTATAGATGCTCCAGCCCCAGACCACCCATGGAGTCAGCACCTATGCACCCCAATGTGGTTTCAATGAGAAGCCTGCCTAAGCAAAGAGTATGTAAAAAGTGAGTTAGGCCTTCTGTTTCTGTCCCTCTGTTTGTTGTAACTATGCCTAGAATCAGGGGATAGGTATAGCATTATAGGAAGGGATGGTAGCACCACCTATAAGGTCTTCAATTTTAGCAGCTAAAAATCTCCGAAGAGTCGATCCACACTGGGTGTACTCCACTTCCCACGGAGTGGCTGGGCATTCTCTATCCCAGGGCTAGAAAAACAAAGCTCAGGGCTGGACATCAGAATTGCCGGCAGAGGGCTTCCCTCCTGGGCACCTAGGCAGCATGGTGGAAGATATTGCCTAATTCAGTGTTTCCCAAATGGTGTTCCGTGGAACCCTGAGGTTCCGCAAAGTGAAACTAAGGGTTCCATGAGAAAATTCCATTACAATAACATTGTATGATTTAAAAAATAATAATTAATATGATGTGATTTTTGTTTTTAAATATGTGCAATTAAACTAAATGTTGATCTAATGACCTTGTTTAGCATTTGTTTATTATTATCCTTACTTATTTGTGGTCTACTTTTTCAGCTTCATATTTTAGACTGTTATTAGGGCTTCCGCAAAATTCTTTTGAGTTTAAAAAGGTTCCATGGCCAAATAAAATTAGGAAACACTGGCCTAATTCAAAGGGAGAGGAAGCAAGATGGGGGGGAGGAGAGAGGGAGAGAAGCCATGACTGGGAATTGTGAAAGGACTGGGAGCTGAGACTGGTAGAGGAAGGAGACTGGGATAGAGAGCCAGGTGGGAAGGAAGGCTGCAACTAGCTGGACAAACACTGGAACTGAGATCTGGGAAGGGGATGGAAGAAGAGAGGCGGAGACTGGTTGGTCAAGGAGAATTGGACTGGGAAGGTGGGAGGGACTTAAACTGGAAGGAACTGTAAATTGGATGGGGATCCTAAAAGGGAAAGATGAAGACTGACTGGGCAAGGAGACTGGGATTGGGATAAGTCTGAATTTTGGAGAGTGGGAGGGATAGGCAGGGAAAATGGAACTGGGATGGGGACTATAAAGGACCGGGGCAAGGAGAGTTTGGAAAGTACACAAAAGAGCTTAGGGGAACATACAGAAGAGTCTGTGACCACAAGACTACGTTCCTCTCCAGAAAATGGAGTGGAACCTATAGATTGCTGAGCTTCATCATTCCTCTGTTGTTAGTAAAATCCACGGGCAAAATGTGTGTCTTAACCCATGCTAGTTGTGGTTCACATGGAAGGTAACTTACTACCACTCGCAGTTACTCTACTCACACAAATAGCTGAGGTCTGTGAAGTGCATCTAAAGGTTCCAACTCAGCTGACGAATAATGTGGGTGGCAGTCTGATGTCATGTGATGGAATTTTTGTTTATTCAGTTTCGTTCTTTAAAAACTGAGTAAGCTCTACAAAAACAATGTCCATGTTAAAGGAATGCATTCCAGAAATTAGGAAATGCCAGATGTAAGGTTGTAACCTTAAGTCAGCCCCTTTGTAGAGGTGTTAGTCACATACCATTTTCCCCAAAGGCCTACAGCTGTGTTCAGTGCAAAGGACTGAGCTGCTCTTGGGTTGAGCCTTTTGTCTGTAGGACCCAGGACTTCTTTCAATGGGGCAGAGCATTGCAGTATGAGAAAGGATCTCTGAAGAACTGGACTCCACCCCTGCCTTTTCCACATAGCACCTAGGTGATGCTGGGCAAGTCATTGATACCAAACTTTTCACAAGTGGTTATTAATTGTGACTTCCTCATTTACTTGGAACCCCATGTGTCACCCTGAGATCTGTTACCCACCAGCCCTGCATAGAATTAGAGAATCAGAGAATCCCAGGGCTGGAAGAGACCTCAGGAGGTCATTGAGTCCAGTCCCCTGCCCAAAGCAGGACCATTCCTAACAGCAAATAATAGATAAATCATAATACCACTTTGCATTTTTCTAGAGCTTTTCATCTGTCCATCTCAATGGGTATGTCTACACTTGCCCCCTAGTTCAGACTAGGGAGACAAATGAAGCATATCAAAGTTGCTAATGAAGGAGTAACTCGTGCAATGAAGAGTTTTGGGTTTTGGATTGGACTACCACGTCTACACGCGGCAAGTTAAATCGGGTGACTGGCATTTTAAAATGGTGACCGGCTGCGAATATGCTAATCAAGCACGGGATATTTAAATCCCACGCTTCATTAGCAACTTCGGAATGCTTCATTTGCCTCCCTCGTCCGAACTAGAGGGCAAGTGTAGACATACCCAATGTATATTACAAAGGTGGGTGACTATCCTGCCCCCATACGTTGCTGCTTAATAAACCTGCCTTCATTTTTCAGAAGCACAGGAACAAAGTAATAATTTCTTTACAAGGTTAGTTTCTCCTGCTTCTCCATCACTCTGGCATTTCTGTAGCAGTGGGAACCCATTATGCAGCAGCAGACAGCCTTTGCCAGTCACACTCTCTGTTAAACTGAATTCCCAGCCTTCTCAACCCTGATATATTTACCAGTTGGGGGAAGCAATGTTAAATTTGAATCAATAATTCAAGGGGAAATGGCTGTGTGATGAAATCAAAACATTTTTAGTTAATGATCATTCAGTTGCTAGGAAGAATCTTGCCTAAGACAAATGACATCTCCTTGAATCTGCCTCTTAGGAGGCACTGCTGTATTAAACTTGAGAAGAAAATTATAAACTACAGATTGAACCTCTCTTAACCGGGATTCTCTGATCCAGCAAAATCCCTGGTCCCGCAGGACCACAGATGTCCCGAGACGAGAGAGTTCCGGTGGGGGGGCTAGTGGCTGGGAGAGGGCTAGAGCCCAGTAGTGGGGCTGCCTTGTGGCAGCAAAACTGGGAGCCCAGCAGTAGGGATGCCCACATTGTGAGGAGGCAGTGGGGCTGGAGCCAAGAAGCGAAACTGCCTTGCCAGACCGGGAGGCAGCAGGACCACCCAGTAGCACAACCAGAAGCCAAACAGCTTCACTACCACTAAGCAGGGCAGCTGCCCATCAGGACTGGGAGGTGGCACAGCTGCCCCACAGGGCCAATAAGCCCAGCAGCCCCACTGCCGCCGGAGGGAGCTGCCTGGTGAGGCCAGGAGGTAGCAGGGCTGCCCAGTGAGGCTGAAGCCCTTGTCACCTGGCAGTAGAACTGAACCCCAGCAGTGGGGCTGCCCTATGGAACTGGAGCTTGGCAGCGGGGCTGTGCGTGCCAGCGGCAGGGCTGCCATGGTGGGGCCAGGAGCCCTGCATGCGGAGGGGCTGGCAGCAGGGGGAAGCTGGCTGGGAGGCTGGCAGCAAGGCCATGGCAGTGGGGGAGCTGGTGACAGGGATGGGCCCAGAAATGACTTTCCCTGGTCCGTCAAAATCCCTCCTTTAGGACCAGTCAGGTCCTAAGGGTGCCAGATCAAGAGGTTCAACTTGCAGTTCACAGCACAGGTGACAGCATGAAATGGATTATGGTTGACTGGGCATTAACAAACTCACTCCAGTTTGATCTATGAGTTGAAGTACCGATGAGACAATATTCTTATCAAAAATGAAATTGTAAGCAATTGGACAAGGAAAATACCTTTTCCAGAGCTATGATCACATGCGTCTCAGATTTTTACCCCAAAATTTCACACCAACAGAGGGCAATTTATGGAGTGATTTCTTCTGCTGACTGTACCTCCCAGCAACCAGAGACCAAACTGAATGATATACTGTCAGTGGTGGCATAATTACTGTCTTGGTTTATTGACAAAATTGTCATTTTATTAATAATACCTAGCACTTTTTCTTACTGCCCCAGGGTACCACCAGTGATATTCTTATCAATTGTACTGTGCAATGTTTTGGCTCTTTCAATTTGTTTGTTATTTTATTTTCCTGTTAGAGGAAAGAAATAAAATAAATACTGGTAAGACAAATCATCCAGCAGTCATATCAGAAGATATGACCCAACGTGTCACATATCAGTATGTCTGTCACATTGTCTCTCAAAACTGTGTATCACTGAGTCATAGGTAGAGAGGCAAACCATTTTAATAAACACATAACAGACCCAGCCTTGCCCTGCCCCATCTGCCTGAGGCCCCGCCCCTGCCGTGGGCACAATGACACCCCAGCTCCCCTTGTCTAGGGGCCCAGCAGATCTGTTAACTCCCCTGCAAATATGAGCCATGAAAGTTAATGGGATCTGGGTTCCTTTTAACACCCCAACTAAGATTGCTAAGATCTCTCCAGCTAATCAGACCCCAGAACAAGTTCAAACCATTATCCCGTAAACAATGTTGCCATTTGCAGTCAGCTGAGATTTTGCTAGTGGGATGCTGAACAGCTTTGAAATCTGTAGCTAAGGGCCTGATATTGAAAATCCGTATGTCTCCCAGAACAGTATACTCACCTTGGGTGTGTCTACACAGCAGGGCTTGCCTTGAAATAAGCTACGCAAATTGAGCTATGTCAATTGTGTAGCTTCTTTCGAAATAGCTTATTTAGAAATTGGGAGTGTGTACACAGCACTTATTTCAAAATAGAGCACTCTTCCTCCGACTTCCCTTACTCCTTGTACAATGAGGGTTATAGGAGTCTCAGTAAGAAATCCTCTAGCTTGACAGTATTTCAACATTATGTTGAAATAACTGCCTGCTGTGTAAACGCGGACTACGTTATTTCAAAATAACACTAGTTATTTCGAAATAATGTTGTTGTGTAGATGTACCCCTTGAATCTCACCCCTGAATCAAAGATTGATCTCTTCCGGCACAAATGGAGATAGGGGCCTCATTAATCACCCCAACCAGTAAAAAATGTTGATCTAATTAAGATCTGTTCCTATTCAAGTCCTCAGTAATAATTCCTTGGTTTGATGGTGCAGGATCAAGGCCTACGTATCTGGACAAAAGCTTAGTTGACCATTCTCATTGACTTTAATAGGCTTTGGGTCAGGCCCTTTCAGGGAGAGTGCAAATCTGAGGAGACTCAGTGGAGTTACCCCAGCTTGACACCATAGCAACTGAATGCATAATTTTGCCCAATTTCAATTACCCGGTAAGACACAATATATGACTGATGGACAATCCTCAGCCGAGTGACTAAAACCCTCAAAGTCTATAGGCTTGAGGAGCGTCCCTGCAGGCAGCAGATAAATACTGCAACAGATAATTAACTACCAGTGAGCCTGGCCAGCCCAGACCAACTCTTTACTAACTGCTTGCCAGAGGAGTAAATTGGTGGTACGAACATTGAGTTAGAAATACTTCGATTCCCTGTACCCACATACTGAGACACTAGCAGGGTCAGCTCCTCCCCACGTCTTGGAAGATATATTTGGTACCATGCAATTTACTGCATAAGAGCCTTCCCTTAAGCACATCACAATGCTGTTATCCATGCCCAGCCATTAGAGGCCATTTGACGGGAGTGTTAGATGTCAAGTTAGGCAAAACTTCCAACGTGCCAAACCAGAGTTCTTTTTCAGTAACTGGCGGTCATGGATCTTAGCAGCATCTACAGCAGAACAAGCTAAAGAGATGGACACTGTACTATGTTACTGGTGTTAATAGTTTCCTTGACAACAACAAAGGAAATAAAATCCTAGAGACAGATTTTTTTCAGGTAAGGAATGGAAGAGGTTGTGTTGTACTATATTTTGCTTTGGAAAAATCTGCTTTTAGACCTCTATGCTGCTATTCCAGAGTTGACTGTACCTTTAGTCTTGCCTGATATTATCCCTGCTCATAGTGGTACTTTTCTTATTATAGTTGGACCATCTGATAATGCGGTAATCTCTCTCACAGCAGAATGTCGATTGGAACTATATGATTCTCTCTGACCTCTCTTTGTTTTGTGCCCCATAAATATCTATCGCAGTACTTAGCTTGGTGCAGATCACTTATCCACAGTGCAGATGCTTTTCCATATTCTGCATTTGAGCTGATATCCGTCATGACTCTGCTACAGTGAATGCCACTGCCAACTCTTGAAGCAGCATAATGAATCTTGCCATTGGCTTGCTCTGGTCTAGATGTTGGTGAATGGGTCATTGAGTCATATGGTTTCTGGTAGAATAGGGAAAACAAAATTCAGTCTCATGACTGGTAAAAAGCAAACAAGCAGCTTCTCAGTTCGTCTTCAGCTCAAATTAAATCTGGGTGACTATTTTACATTAATATGTTCTCTCTATTGGGTGATATTAAAATATTTTATTATTTAATTGTGAGTCACAGACATCAATGTCCTGGGACTTCATGGACAACTATAAAAAGGAAATTACACCATCTACAGCCATGTACCATGATTATGATGATCATTTGTAGCTGACTGCTGCTTGCTCCTGCATTGCATCATTTGGTGCCACTTCGATTCACTGTTTTGCTGTTTTTCACCAACACTGTATTTAACAGTCAGGTGATGGTGTGATGAAGCTATGAAAGAATCTCCTGCACTTTCTGTCTGGCTGGTCAGACTTTGCCCAGTGAAAAACTAAAGACTCAGACTGAAAGGTCAAAACATAGTAAAAGTACAAGAGAGCTCACGAGCAAGTATGAGATGGAAAGTAGGCAAATGGAGGTATGCAGGAACACACAGGTTTTGCAAGTGTTAGTAAAACTAACCCAGATATGACACAGAAGTTTATGAATGCAGTGAAGCCTCTAGAATCATAGAATCCTAGAGCTGGAAGGGACCTTGAAAGCTCATTGAGTCCAGTCCCCTGCCCTCATGGCAGGACCAAGCACTGTCTAGATCAGTGGTTCCCAAACTTTTCGGCATCACGCCCCCTTTTTGATTTTTGAGGAACTCTCTCACACACACACACCCCAAAAAAGGGAACTAACCACAAAAAACAGTTGTGGCCCCTTTAATTCCCAGGATCAGTGTAAAAAAAAGGTGCCAGTACTCCGGGGGGAAGTTGTTGACCAAAAAAAAAAAAAGTTGCCCTTTTAAGAGCAGAGCAGGCATTGCCCTTTTAAGGCAGCCATTTTGAAGTCTGCCCAGACAGACCAGGCTCTTCCTTGGAGGGGGGGGGATGAAATTGACCGGGGGGGCTGGATTACCTTGTGCCCCCCTGGAATTTCTTCATGCCCCCTCAGGGGGCGTGCACCCCAGTTTGGGAATTTATGGTCTAGATCATCCCTAATAGATGTCTATCTAACCTGCTCTTAAATATCTCCATGAAGGGGATTTCACAACCTCCCTAGGCAACTTATTCCAGTGTTTAACCACCCTGACAGTTAGGACACTTTCCCTAACGTCCAACCTAAACCTCCCTTGCTGCAATTTAAGCCCATAGATTCTTGTCCTATCCTCAGAGGCCAAGAAGAACAATTTTTCCTCCCTCCTTCTTGTAACACCCTTTTAGATACTTGAAAACTGCCATCATGTTCCCTCTTAGTCTTCTCTTTTCTAAATTAAACAAGCCCAATTCTTTCAGTCTTCCCTCATAGCTCATGTTTTCTAGACCTTTAATCATTTTTCTTGCTCTTCTCTGGACCTTCTCCAATTTCTCCAACTTTCTTGAAAAGTGGTGCCCAGAACTGGACACAATACTCCAGTTGAGACCTAATCAGCACAGAGTAGAACGGAAGAATGACTTCTCATGTCTTGCTCACAATACTCCTGTTAATGCATCCCAGAATCAAGTTTGCTGTTTTTGCAACAGTGTCACACTGTTAACTCATATTTAACTTGTTGTCCACTATGACCCTTAGATCCCTTTCTGCAGTACTCCTTCCTAGACAGTCACTTCCCATTCTGCATGTGTGAAACTGATTTGTTCCTTCCTAGGTGGACTGTTTTGCATTTGTCCTTATTAAACTTCATCCTATGTACCTCAGACCATTTATCTAGTTTGTCCAGATCATTTTGAATTTTGACAGTATCTTCCAAAGCACTTGGAACCTCTCCCAGTTGGTATCATCTGCAAACTTAATAGTCGTACTGTCTATGCCATCATCTAAATCATTGATGAAGATATTGAACAGAACCGGTCCCAAAACAGACCCCTGCAGAACCCCACTTGTTATGCCCTTCCAGCATGACTGTGAACCATTAATAACTACTCTCTGACAATGGTTATCCAGCCACTTTTGCACCCACCTTATAGTAGCCCCATCTAGGTTGTATTTGCCTAGTTTATTGATAAGAAGGTCATGCAAGACTGTATCAAATGCCTTACTAAAGTCTAGGTATACCACATCCACCACTTCTCCCTTATCCACAAAGTTTGATATCCTATCAAAGAAAGCTATCAGATTGGTTTGACGTGATTTGTTCTTTACAAATCTATGCTGGCTGTTACCTATCACCTTATTATCTTCCAGACGTTTGCAGATGGATTCCTTAATTATTTGCTCCATTATCTTCTCTGGCACAGAAGTTAAACTGACTGGTCTGTAGTTTCCTGGGTTGTTCTTATTTCCCTTTTTATAGATGGGCACTATATTTGCCCTTTCTCATTCTTCTGGAATCTCTCCCGACTTCCATGATTTTTCAAAGATGATAGCTAAAGGCTCAGCTACCTTCTCTATCAGCTCCTTGAGTATTCTAGGGTGCATTTCATCAGGCCCTAATGTTTAATGTTAACTCTTTTTGTAGTTGCCAGCAAAAAGGAACAATACAGAATGTCCTCTTTAGCAATTGTATTAGCTACTTATTTCTATGTAAACCGTATTGTTTATACCAAACTAGTCACCATGGTAACTGAATATCCACATGAATGATCCACACTAAGCATCAGTTTTCTCCTCTCTCCCCTTTTTCTGAGGTCTGGAAGCATTGTGAAGTTTAAGAGCTATGGAAAAGCTATCACAAAGAGGTGAGTCTTACATTTAGCACCTTTAGCCTTGTGGAACAGAAACTGATGAGGGCTGGAGAGTGAATCTAATGGGTTATCCAGGGGAATTCTCTGCAGATTCTGCAGTAGAATATGCAACAGAGATCTGGCTCCTTGAACCTAGAATTGCCACATGCACATTGCAATACGCTGAAATAATGTGAGGATATCATTTTACTCCACTGTATAAAGAGAGAGCTCTGCTGTGGCACAGCTCCAGCCTCTGCCACTGCAGAAGACCACTTGGCAATAGAACTAGGTTGGAGGCAGTCTGAGCAGAAGGTATATGGTACCCTGCTCCCTGTGAGTTCCCTATATAATACTGCCTGGGATATGGGTAGGCCAGAGGAGAGAGCAAGGAAAGATCCTCCCATGCCGGTGCTTTACATAAATATTCTCACAGACTACTCAGCTGCTGGACTACAACCACTCTGCACCCCTTCTGTTTCAGGGGTGGGAGGATACCTTGCTCCCATGCCACAGGGATCTCTGAAACCAGGCTTATTGCTGGCCTGAATATTTACCCCAGCCTGAATTTTCACTGGGCACTCCAGCTGATATTTTCACCCACCCTTAAGGCAGCTCCTTAATTTGCTTCCTGCCCTGCCTGGTTTCTTGCTCTTTCTTGTATTTCTTCTATTCTTCAGTGGGGTTTTATGGCAGTTGTGTTTATCGTATCCCTGGCAGTCATTGGAAGTTTAATAAAGGGGGCTGGGTGGCTGGTGTAATTATTTTTCCCCATCTGTCTCTGGAGAAGAGTGTTTTAAATAACTAATGGACTGTTTGGAAGCCAGGGGTTGAGGGAGTAAGGTTTCCCTCTTCCCTCCCGCCCCAGTTTGATTTCCTGCTGGGGAGACAAGTGCCTTAATAAACTATTTTTTTTAGGATGTCTCTGCAGCATTTGCTCTCCTGCTGGGGAGATGAGTGCCTATAAAATATTTCTGAAGGTGCCTCATTTAAAGAGTTAGTGAGTTTCTCCACCACACACACACTGTGTATGCTGCCCTTGTAAAGTTGGCGGAAGTTTATTTTTCAGTGTATATAAGAGACTGGGTGGTGGAGCTGGAAGGAAATTTCCTTCCCTCTCCTCCTCCACCAGATTTCTTTAAAGGAGTTTACCTTACATCTTGGTCCTCCAAGCTGATCTGTGCAGACGAAACCTTGAGCCTACTCTATGCCCAACACATTCAATGGGGCCATTGCTTCAGCTCAGGATTTTGCCATCCAAATCAGCTAGCAGAAGCATGGCCTTAATTTGTTAAACATAGCAATAGGGCATGCTGTTGAAGCAGGGGCTGAAACATCTAAATGGTGGACTTAAAAAAGCTGAAACTTACAGCATCTCCAAGATTGACTCCTTGTGGGCCAACTCGGTTTTTTATCCTTTCAAGTCAGGTCATGGGACCCATATACATTTTACTAGGTTAGGATTCTCAAGAGGAGACATCAGACCAATTAAGTCCTCTCTAGTCTATATAGACATTAAACATTCCCATGGCATTTAATTTGTTTTAAAAGCAGGCATTATTTACTCTAGAAATATTGTCAATATCTGCCCCTCCCGCACCCGCTGAACTATGGGCTAGTTGTATACCTGCCTTTCCCAGAGAGCTGTATGTGCTTCAATAGAAGCTGTGGGCTCAGTGCCTGTGGATGAGGGGCAGCACATGGTGCCATGGAGCCATTGCTGTACATGCCAGCTGCTTTCAGGAGTGGTGCAGGGCCCAGGCAGGGGTAAGCCTGCCTTAACTCCACTGCTCCACCACCCAGAAGCTGTCTCAGTTAAACGGTGCCCAGCCAGAGCCTGCTTCCTGAACCCCTGTCCCAGCCTGGAACCTCCTCCTGCACCCAGCCTCCTGACCCAGACGTGAGTCCCCCTGCACCCAAACTCCTTCCCAGAGCTTGCACCTTGAAACCCCTCCTGGACCCCAATCCCCCACCCTGGGATGAGCCCAGAGCCCCTCCCACACTCCCAACCTCTTGGCCCAAGACCAGAGCCTGCACCCCAACCCCAGCCTGGTGAAAGTGAGTGAGGATGGGGGAGGAAGGGGGATGGAGTGAGCAGGGTGAGGCCTTGGAGAAGGGGTGGAGGAGGGGCAGGGCCTCAAAGAAGAGTCAGGAAGGAAGTATTTGGTTTGGAGGTAGATCTTACATTGTACTTAAATTGAAAAAGTGATCTTGTGGTTTAAAAGGTTGGAGACCCCTGCTCTATGCACTACACCATGTCTACATAATGAGCCCTTCAGCAAGGGGTGGGGCAAATTACCCCACCTCAAAAACAGTGGAGCTGATCTAGCATGGTGGCACTTGATGCCATCTCAGTGCAGTCATCAGCCGGACAGGACTATGCCTATCACAATATGTGGTATACCTCCTCTAGTGTGCTCTTTGTCCCAACCACAACCGTGTGGGTGAAACCAGTGTCAGCCCACGCCCCGACGGACTCATGTCATTCACAAATACCCTGTCATCTGCGGGTGGACACTTTTCACAAAATGATTACTCTGCATCTGACCTCTCAGTCTTTGTCCTTCAAGGAACTGCACGACACCTGCAAAAAATGAGTCTGCAAACTTAAATGCATAACTGTGCAGAGATGTTAAAGGGCCCCTTCACCTTGAATGAGTCCTTGAAACACGGGTTAATGACTTAGCTAGGAAACTCTAAGTATTTAGACCCCCAGAAGAACTCTAAGTAGCTCAAAAGCTTGTCTCTCACACCAACAGAAACTTGGTCCAATAAAGGATATTCCCTCACCTACCTTATCTCTCTGCATTGCTAGGCCCAATATGGCCACAGCAACCCTACAAATATCCATCCCGTGTCCGCCTCAAGCTATTGGAGTGGTGGCAGGGCACAGGGGAACCTACCATGGGATTCATTTACAGTAGTGAAATCTTATGGGGCTGAGCTGCAGGCCTGGCGTTGTCAACCTGTGGTAAAAACAGGATCTGGAGTTTACAGAGGAGGATGGGTTATTAGAGGAAAACAAGCAACACACATACATTTCTTTACCCCATGTCCTTGCGGGAATGAAACCCATGCACCCATTTGGAATAAATGCAGCGTACCACATTGCACGGCCAAGAGCATGCTGCAGCCACTTGGACATTCCCCTCAGAGGCAGTAGAGGGCACCCAAGCAACCCTTGCAGGACCTGAGAGTGCGAGGCCTCTCCCTCCCTCCCCCCCCCCCCCCCGCATGCCTCTCTAACCCCCCTGAGTGGAGGGGCAAGCTGAGCCATGCAGGGGAGGTGGGCTGAACCAGCCCTGCTGAGGGGGGAGAGCAGCACTCCCCCAGCCAGGCTCTGGGTTAGATTGCATCACAGGCAGGGGAGGGGTGGCATGAGGGATTAGGTGGCAGGAACGAGGCTGCTGGGGGAGCAAACAGGGGGCCAAAGGGAGACAAGAGAGTGGGGGAGCTACGCTATTGGGTGGCAATGCAGACAGAGAGAGCTAGGCTGCTGGAGGGAAAGAGGAAACAAGGGGGAGGCAAGGGGAGGGAGCTAGACTACACAGGGAGCAATGTGGGCTGAGGGGGACTAGGCTGCAGAGGGAACAATGGAGGGCCAAGAGGCGAGGCTGTAGAGAGTTGGGGTCCTTGGCTGAGGAAAGTTGGGATGAGATGAGGAGAGCTGGGATGACTGACTGACCCCTGGCTGACCAGTATTCAGGACTCTGGTGTGGTCTCCCCCTGCCTGTGACGCTGCCCCTGTCTGGGCTGCTTCACAGGTTAATTTGAATACCAATACAGAAGGAGAATGCGCATTGCTTACACACAAAGATTTGTCTTACAGATATTTTAATATCCTTCTGCTCCCTCCATTGAACCAGGTGACCACACACAAAGGAGCACACCGACAGGGCAGAGAGGAGGGAAAGGTGATGGATAGAACCCTGCAAATCTGCAGGTAGCTGCTTCTGTGGATGTGGATGCAAATATCCATGGGTCATTTCTGTAGCCATGCAGGGGCATGAGAGATGGAGAAGAAAGCATCAAGTTGGGGAGCTGGTGAATAAGTGTAAGGGAGGGGAAAACAAGCTGCCTGTGGGCTGAAAGGGGAGGAGAAGCAGGCAGCTGCTGACTGCCAAGTTTTACAGGGCCTCAGACTGTTGGATCCCCCCAGGCTGGTGTTGCTGATTAGCTATCCTAGAGTGTAAAAGTGGTTGGTCAGAAAGCCCTGAGCTCTAGGAATGTATTCCTAGACTGGGCAAGTCATTCTGCATGTGGCTGCCTGGCAGGTGAATTCCTTGCATCATTGGAGGAGGCAAATATGTTGCTTCTCATATAGGAGGAAGGGGAAGAAAAAAGCTGCCTCCTTATGCAGTACAAGGGAGAAAGAGGGATCATGAGAAAGCACTGAAGGGGCAGAGAGAAGGGAGGGGGAATGTAACATTAAGAATGGAGGTCTTGACTCTGGCATAGGCTGAGGATGCTTCGAGCACAAAGGAGCAGGACTGAAATGTTCCGAGGCAGATGCAGAACTTTGTGGCTGAATGGAAGGTTGTGGAGAGATGCCAGGAAGGGCTGGAAGCTTTGGAGGAGGGTCCATTTGGAGGAGCCTCATGGAGTAAGAAGAGGCCACAGAGATCCTCAAGGGAAACCTGTGAAGTGAGAATGCACTAATGTATGACTAGGCACTGGAGGGGAGGGTTGTGGCATCTAATATCAGCCAATTAAGGGGGATCATTGGGTTGTGGTTGGGAAATTGGATTATTGATAAACTTCTTTTTTGCTGTTCAGTAGCAGTACAGAAGTAAAGATGGCAAAACTGCAACACCCCTACAATAATCTTGTGATCTCCCCACAACCCTCCTTTGGGTCAGCACCCCTAAGTCACAACCCCATGAAATTTCATATTTAAATATCTGAAGTTATGAAATGTATCATCTTTAAAATCCTGTGATAGTGAAATTGAACAAAGTCGACCGTGGGTTTCGTAAAGCCCTACCAGTGAGCCTGACAGCTACGTGAGCAGTTTGTAACAGCAGCCATGTTGTATGGATAACAAATGGCTCACTTCAGTCTGCCAGTCCTTCAGAAACTTTATTCCTGGGGAGGATATAAGGCACTGGAAATTCAGCTACCAGCTGGGTTTCCAGTGCTGCAAGTTTAAAAAAAGAATTATCATTTAACATTATAAATTAAGCAAACTTGATCTCGAAACTATTGGCTCCCTTTAATTATTTTCTTTTCACAGTATTACTTCTATACAAGTGCTCTTCTAGCCACTGTACTTTAACAATGTTCTCTGTCCGGTGTCTGCCTGAGGTTGAATTTTAGTGGTACAGGGCATTTCTGATTCCACACATTTGATATACAGTATGTATTTCCCCCTCCCTTTGGGAAGAACCCATTTGAATCACATCAATGGCTGGCACAGATACCGTCTTCTCGGTTTGTATATTTACTTGCAGTGGTTTTGCAGCTAGTTCAGTGTTTGGGGTGTGCATATGGGTGGGTAGGTGATGGACAGGGGGTTGGATTTGTCTCTGTTTCCCTTTTCTCCAAAGTTTCTTTTCAAGGAAGGTTAAGGCAACTCTCTGTTGAGGTTTTTATAAGCTGATGGAACAGGCTTGTCAAATAGTCTTTATGAGAGAAGAAACAGGAAGATGGCTTGTTTTGCAGACAGAGGGTTATTGGGCAATTATGTTTTTTATAGAGCTGTTGTAGGACAAATCACGGGCCTGTTCTTGCCTTTGATGCTACAAGGCAGACGGCCCAATAAAGATCAGAAGAAGGGAGGGCAAAGGGGGTCAGGGACAGAGCCTTCCCTTGGGGTCCCGCTTCTGCCTTTGGCTCGGAAAGCAGACACCCGCTCCAGATGCCCCATTGCCACCCATCATGGAGTTTCAGGGTGAGCTTGCTGTGCTTAACTATCAGTCTCTGTGCTGTGAAAACTGGTGAGTGCTTCCAAAAAGTGAAGGTCATGCACCACTATTTGAAAGCTTGCAGTGAGTGGTAAACCGTGAAAGCACTGCCCTCTCCTGAAGCCCAGAGTCAGCATACTGTTTGGGTGAGACATGCAAAGGGCCTTCCTGCAAACTCTAAGGAAACTTCATCCAATAGTTTTGGATACAAGGGACCAAGCCTTCCCAGACAGGCAATAGGCCAGGTATTAAAAAGAAGAGCATGCTGGTACACTCTTCTCACTCACCACCCAACACACACACACACTTGCATGATGTATGAACCTTGATGCTTGAGGGAATAAGTCAATTTCTAGCTACAAAGGTTTGGAGAGAACTTTTCCTGAGAACACTGCTGCCTAATGCTAAGTCACCTTCCTGATCCTGAAGCAGTTGGGGATGGCCGCTGCCACAGACAGGATACTGGGCTACGTGGATCTTTAGTATGTTTCAGTATGATGATTCCTTTGCATATAAATGGTGCTTTGGAACATGTGATAAACGCATCAAGTTTGTGAATACTTCATTGCTCTCAAGAGCATTGCCAGCACACATTCCTAGATAGTCCATCTGGGTGTGCTATTGCCCAATAAGAATATACACATATGGCTGCACAATCAGGTGTGGATAAACACTGCATTATCTCTTCCCCACAGTTCACAGCTGCCTGCAGCAAGAAACTGAATTTCTCCAGGTCCTCCAGCATCTTATTCTTTGACAGACTTTGCTGGCATCATCTGGTGGGAACATTCACACCAGAATTTGGCCTGATACGGGGTGACTTCTGCTAATGGATATCATTGAAGAATATTGTGCTCTCCTCTAAAACAGGTAATGGGAATAATAAATCATCAACACTCGGGATTACAAGCAATGGAAGCCTCAGCGCTTGAGTTAGTTGAATGGACAACACAATAGAAAATATGTGTACAGCCTAGGGACATTGCACAGTGTTCAGATGTGTTGGAATCCATATTTTATAGGGCTAGAACATGGCTCTGTTATAATGGCACAGTTCTTGCACTGCGAATTTGGCAGAAGGTTTTAAATTACTCTGTTGTGATCAAAGCTACCACCTTGTTCCATGCACATAAAATATAGTTTTCTACCAAGGCTAGAAAATGAGGAGTAGTCAAATAGGGGGCTTGGGAGCAAATAATTTTGGTTTCCTCAAAAGCCACATAGCTAATCTTAGACAGTGGATCCTGATGGTGCATAATTAACCGCCACCGGACAGATTTGAACCTGGAACCTCTAGAGCTTAGTACATAGTTTACCTATTCAGCTAAGAAAAAAAAAATCTCCCCCATCTCTCTCAACTTGCTCCTGTCCCTATCCCTGTACTGTCACACTACAATCAGTTTTGACCAAACTTCATTTAACTGGTATGTTGCCAATCTACTTCCTATTTAAAAAGGGTACATCTACACTGCAAGCTTATTTCGAAATAAGCTCTTCTGGAATAGTTATTCTGAAATAGCTTATTTCGAAGTAGCACGTCTACACTGCAGGGAAGCCTCAAAATTAGTCAGAGGCAGGCTTCCCTAATGTAGGGCCGCATCTATACTGCAGCCTTTTGTCAGCAGAGACAATGCAAATGAAGTGCTTATTAGCATTTGTCATGCTCTCATTTACATATTCTCTGACGATGCTTTTTGCAGAAGAGGTTTTTGCGCAAAAACAAGCAGTGTAGATGGTCCATTTTGCACAAAAAAACCCTTTTGCACAAGATCCATTATGCCTCAAAAAAAGGAGGTATACAGGATCTTGTGCAAAAGGGGGATTTTGCGCAAAACAGCTCTGTCTACGCTGCTTGTTTTTGTGCAAAATCTCTTCTGCATAAGCATCAGCAGAAAATATGCAAATGAGAGCATGACAAATGCTAATGAGCGCTTCATTTGCATTGTCTCTGCCGACAAAAGGCTGCAGTGTAGACGTAGCCTACATGTGCTATCTCGATTTGGAGCCCTGGAAGGCACTGGGAAGGTACAACTTAGAAGGGCCCTGTGGAGGAGCTATTTCAAATTAGCAGCAGTGAAGCATCTACACATGCCTTATTTCGAAATAGTTGTTTTGGGATAGGTATTATTCCTCGTAGAATGAGGTTTACAGATTTCAGAATAAGCTGTCTATTATTTCAAAATTATTTCCGAATAAGTTGTCCTTTATTTCAAAATTATTTTGAAATAACAGAATGGCTGCAGACACTCGCATTGTTATTTCAAAATAACACTAGTTAGCTCGAAATAACAGTGCAGTGTAGATGCACCCAAAGTGTTTTTCCCAAAATGTAATATTACTACTATGTATATATACTATCTGAATAGTGGGAGGGTGGCACAGCTATATTAGCTGATGAATCTCACTTATTTGTTGAATTCCATATTTGCCAAATAGTATTTGTCCAACTACAAAGTTGAGGTTTTTAAAAAACATGTTAATCAAATAAATTATTCCGAGAATACCAGTACAAATAAATATATTTTTCACATACCCTTTGACCAGCCATGCTTACATCTCTGTTGCATTTATTATATAGCTGCTCTGCCCTTCTGGTATCTGCACCTCATCTTTTTTTTATTACTATCAGTTATGATATATCTTCTCCTGATATATCTTTATTACCATTTTCCTCTCTGAGAGTCACCCTTCCCAGTAAATAGCTTCAGAGCTGTCCTCTGTGGCTGCTGCTCATCGTTTTCCCAAGCAGCAGCAAACAGAAAACGACCTGATTCTTGTCAGTTTCAGTGCTGCCTGTAGGGTTCTAAACAGCAGCAGTGAAAACTGACCTGTCTTCTCAGTTTTCACACTAGCATCTTGGGAAGAATCTGTGCAGCAGTACTGGAGTGTCTATTTCAAGTCTGTCAGACTTGGCTCACGTTTAGAAGCTATTCTTCATGCCCATCGGACCTAGACCCTTTATTATTTTTATATGAAAGCTGGAATCATACGGAAGTTACGGGCATGCTCTGGAAAATTCCCTACTTGAGATGGATGAATGAAGTTTTCAGGCCCCGAGGATGCTTAAGGTAAACACATCGATCTGCAGCTTCCAGAACTGAAAAACTGCTGCATAACCCAGTGGATGAACTAGGGTCCCCAATCATCTACAGGAGAATTCTGACCATCATGCCATAGGCCTCTCCCAGCAGTACAGCCATGGGCAACAGCTAGTCGGACGTCTCAGGCTTCATGTCTGAGGCATCTTGAAGATGTCAAGAAATTCTAAATGCAAATGCCCTTCCCTCTCCTTCCCAACCCAGTCTCTGCCCTGGAGTCACGTTTGACTCTGTAATTCACCTGCCTTCGGAAACCTGCGAAATCTCACCTCTGACAGCTCTGCTGACAAACACGGGAGATCAGAGTCTTTCATCTGGGTGATGAACTGCCAGCCTGTCAGAACGGTGGAGTATCTGTACTCTGCTGAGACACGTAAGACCTGCCGCGGGGGAAGAAGGGGAAAAAGGGAAGCCGGTCTGTATTCTGACCTTAGGCAAGCTTTGTGGAGAACTTTTCTCTGCACACAATGTTGACTCTGAGGGTCTGTGGGAGAGTTTGTGTATGATGGAGACGTGTATGGGAGAAATGATGTGTGCACATGTGACTGATGCTAGCAGAGAGAAATTGGAGCCCCATTGTGTCTATGAATGTGCGAGCCAGTTTTTAAATATTGGCACCTAAAAGCTGGGTAGTTAGATAGGTAAGTGCCTGAAATTAGTATTTATGCAATTACATGCATGTTAAGGTCTCTCCCTTCAGGTGCCAAAGTCTGAACACTAGTCTCTCTCTTGCTATGTTTACACTACAAAGAAATGTCAGAAAAAGATACGCAAATTGCAGTTCGTGATTTGCGTATCTTTTTCCGCTTTTCTTCCGAAAGAGGCTTTCCCAACATTTGGCCTGTCTACATGGGGCCAAATGTCGGAAAAAAACCCTTTTTCAGAACATCCCTTCTTCCTCGTGAAACGACGTTTACAAGGATGCTGACAAAACGCGTCTGCTTTTCCGAATTTTTTTTCGGAAAAGCAGACATGTTCCTTGGACGCAGCAGAGCTTTTCTGAGATACCTTTGGTGTCCCGGAAAAGCTCTGTAGTCTAGACATACCCTCTGTGAGGCTATGATTCTGAGTCCGTGTGTGTGTGTGTGTGTGTGTGTGTGTGTGTGTGAGAGAGAGAGAGAGAGAGAGAGAATTCTGAAAAGTGATCATTTACCCTCAGTTCTTTTATAATATTAGCAGGCACACTGCAGTATTTCCCTAAGGTTAGAACAGGAAATGACTACAGAGCCTCAGATGATGCAGGGCACAACGATACTCACCAGAAGATCGACGCTTTGGAGGTTGATCTTCTAGTGTTTGATTTAGTGGATTTAGTATATAGCTGTAAATTGAACATGGAGGGCAGCCCATGTTCTGGGGTCCAATATTCTTCCTTCTGTGAAGAGTAAAGGATGCCAACAGGAACATTTGCTTCCATCAGCTTCCCACTACGTGGACGCTGCCATGGCTCAGCTTAAGGTAAACCGACCCAACTATGCATTTTGCATAGCTGGAGTTGCGTTCCCTAAACTGACCTTCCTGATATAGTATAGACCAGGCTGCAGCGTGTGATTCTGCAACATAGTAGACAGTGCTGTTGTCTCTACACGTGCCTAGTACAGCTGTTATAGGAGAGGTAAGAGCTCTACTGCTGATGGACAGGACTTTATACAGTATCAAATAAAAGCTAAGCTTTGCTTTCCTGCTGAAGAACTTCACTGTTTTATTTTTGTTATAATATGCAACATTCTAGTTATCCTGGCTCATTCCCATATGTCCGTGTCTCTGCTTTGTAGAGGCTGTCCATATACACGGAGCATACACAACTTACTAGTTAAATCTTAACTTACCAGTTAAATAATCCAGTTTAACTTACCAGTTAAATAATCCCATTAATAATGAATCAGTTGACTTACAGTAGTTGGAGTGAGGATGGGAAGAACTTAAATATCAATTGGCATAGGTATTTATGTATGTAAAGATAAAGATAGAAACTCCTTGGCATTTTCAAGAGCACTTAACTCCCCAATCTTGGTGCCTGTGTGCATTGCTGAGTACCTAAATATCTTTATAAATCAGACGCTGAGGCTACGTCTAAACTATGAGCCTCTTCTGCAAGAGGAAATGCAAATGGAGCGCTCATTTGCATATGTTGCTCTCTCATTTGCTTTTCCTCCTAGGAGCCCTTTTGCGCAAGAGGTTTTTGTGCAAAAATGCACTGTGTAGACAGCTTCTTTTTTGAGCAAAAACCCCCTCTTGCTCAAGAGCCGTTCTTCCTCATTTTTCATTTTCTCTTGCAGAAGAGGCTCGTAGTTTAGACATAGCCCTTAGAGCTCAAGTCAAGGGCTGTGTCACTGAGTTTCACCAACTGGATGGACACTCTTGCACTTTCTCCTCTGCATTTCTTTGCACTACTTTTCTGCTGTTTGGATGCAGCAAACCTAAGGAGCCTGTGTGTGGTACATTAGTAGATGTGCAAAAAGTCTGTCTTAGCACTCTGACGTCAAGCATCAGACGTCTGAATCTGATATTCTCAAAGATAAGTCTTATTTTACAGAGATCTAGGGGTATGTCTACACTAGCCTCCTAGTTCGAACTAGGATGGCTAATGTAGGCATTCGAACTTGCAAATGAAGCCCGGGATTTAAATATCCCGGGTTTCATTTGCATGTTCCCGGGCGGGCGCCATTTTTAAATCCCCTTAGTTCGAACTGACTGCCCGCGGCTACACGCGGCAGTCAGAAGTTAATCCGAACTAAATCCTTAATTCGGATTAACTGTTACACCTCATTGTAGGAGGAGTAACAGTTAATCCAAACTAAGGACTTAGTTCGGATTAACTTCTGACTGCCGCGTGTAGCCCCAGCAGTCAGTTCAAACTACGGGGCATTTAAAAATGGCGCCCGCCCGGGAACATGCAAATGAAACCCGGGATATTTAAATCCCGGGCTTCATTTGCAAGTTTGAATGCCTACATTAGCCACCCTAGTTCAAACTAGGGGGCTAGTGTAGACATACCCTAGGAGTTTAGCTATCCTGGCAAGTATGAAGACAGTCTAAATCAGGAGTCTCAAATTCCCAGCCTGCAGGCCAGTCATGGCCAGAGCAATTGCACAATCCAACCCGGGATTTCCGGTGGTCAAGGTGGGGCCTGTCCATTACCAGCCCCAAATCCTGCCCATTCCTTTCCACCATTGCCCTGCTCTCCCCTATCGGATTCCCTCCCCGAGCACGTGGCTTTGGTGATCACTGGGAGGGGGGGACGACCTGGTGCCATGTGGGCCTCCCCACATCATCCATGCACTCCCGGCAGGAGTTGCAGGGGAAGTAGAGTGCAGCAGAGGGTGTGTGCCCGGTCAGTGCATTCTATTTCCCCAACGACTCCTGCTGCCACTGTGCAGGGGGGATGTAACTGCTGCCACTTCCCTCCCCCAGTGATCCCAAAGCCATGTGCTAAGGAAATGCAGTGCCATGAGGGAGACGGCAGGAAGATGGCAGGAAGGGGCAGGGCTTGGGGACCGGTAACAGACAGCGCCCTTCCCCTCCCTCCAGTTACCGGGAGTCCTGAACCAGATTGTGCAATTGCTCCTGCCGGAACTGGCCCATTGGCCAGGAGTTTCAGAGCCCTGTTCTAAATAGAATAAAACTGAAGAATTAGCTTTATTGAACACATCCATTCAGGATGAATTTCAGCATATCAGTAGAGGGGAGGAATTCATCTATTGTTCTGTATAGCACTGCTCTGTGAATAATATAGCTCTCAAAATGTCCTGTTCCAGAAAGAACTGGGTCTAATGGATATGGCATGTACTATTCTGATTCAGATACAGAGAGGTTCTTACTAGGATATTACACATCAAAAATGTACCTTCCTAAAAA
Organism: Pelochelys cantorii; assembly: GCA_032595735.1. Lineage (NCBI taxonomy): Eukaryota > Metazoa > Chordata > Testudines > Trionychidae > Pelochelys > Pelochelys cantorii. Next base: position 9,383,940 of record CM064342.1, on the reverse strand, counting down.
TGTAGGTAGATAATACCTTTTATGCACAGATGCTATAGAACTGTGGTGTCCAATCTATTCTGCTATAGCAAACTATCCACACTCAACCAGCCAAATAGCCACATGTGGCTAGTGACTAGTGTATTGGACACCATGGCTATAGAAACATCTATGATTCGTAGATAGAGTTCACAGGAACCAAATGTACTAATAGTTAAATAGTTATTTACTTCTTGCAAAAGGTTCTGCTTAGTTTTGGTTTCAAGACTGATTTAGGGCTTGATTTCAAGTTCAGAATTGCTATGCTGAAACAGTACAGTGGTCTGCCTAGGTGTTCTTGGGAGATTTCCCCCCAGAATGGTGCAGATGTTGCAATATGGCTGGTGTAAGTGGTAGAAGTGTACCAACTTGGGCACAAAGAGGCCTTTTTCAGATTTTGGACCTGACCCAGACTGAAAACCTGTATGAGCTTAAAGGATATGTAAGGGCCCATACCCCATTACCCTTGCAATTCCAAGGAGTTAAGATTTAAGTTTCTAGTTTGGCTCTTCTCTGGCTCTCAGATCTGAAAATCTACTCATGGTATCAGGATGAGATGAAGTGCCCAGCACTGGTAGCTCACACAAGAAGAGTGAAAAGGAGAAAGACTGAAATGCAGCCATCCCTCAGATTATGTCGACATTACAGAGGTCTTTTGGACAAACAGCCGTTTTTCCAAAAAAACTTCACTTACGTCCACACTGCAATCGAGTTCTTCCAAAAGAAAATCGAAAGAACAGAGTGGGTTTTCTGACATTGGTAAACCTCTTTCTATGAAGAAGAAGCCTTTTTCCAAAAGAGCTCTGGACGGAAAGAGGGAGTTATTTTGCAAGAAGAAAAGGAAAGAGGAAAAAGCACAGATGCCCTGGTGGCCACTCTGTCCACAGTAATCACAGCTTATATGCAAGATAGTGTCCATTCAGTGTGGACGCTACCTTTTGAAAAAGCAGTTTGCTTTTTCAATGTGCTTTTGCAGTGTGGATGCTCTCTTTCAGAAGTTTTTTCTGAAGATCTCTTTCAGAAAAGCTTCTTCCAAAAGAAGCCTACAGTTTAGACATAGCCTCAGTAGCCTGTGTTGCATGCTACTCAGAGAAGCTCTCCACATTCTCCAGAAAGTTAGGAAGTAGAGTTTCTCCAGTGATGAGAGCAGAAATATTTGCACATGCCTTAATAAGGAGTCAGATGTGAAGAATCAGAATTAATGAGAAGAATAGGAGATCTCATTTGAGCAAAAAGAGAGTGATTGTAGCTACACCATCCATGAGCATGATGCAAATAGCAGGACACCAAGATCAGGTTCCTACTTTGTTCATTGTCTCTTCAGTAGGAGATTTGCAAAGGCAAAACAGACTGGATATGAGTAGACACTGAATTGGTTTGGGTACCAAAAACAAAAAGCAGCAAGGGCTAGCATAAAGTGGAATTGGGAGCTCTTTTTTTTAATGAGAGCAAGTAATAAAAATTGTTCTTTTCTCCCCCATTGAGGGTTCCCACTAAGATTTTCCATCCATGAGCAGAGTGAGTTTTGTCTTGTGCACCAATATTGAGTTAATGTGTGTTTGTTCAGATGCATGCCACTGTGGTACCCACCAGTTACTAACAAATATCTTTTATATGTTTTTAAATGTCATGGAAGAAAGAATACTAAAACAAGCAATAATTAACAAGGTGCATGACTTCAAATAATATGAAATCAAATAACACTAATACTGCAAAATTTTCAGTCGCCATGTGGTGTCTTTTTATATGCAAAAGTGTATATATAGTCTCTTCTGAAAAAGTGGTCCTTCCTTTATCAAATGCAGAAACTGGCCGTTCTCAGCAGTTAAGGATTATTCCTCATTTGTGAAGTATTTTGTTAAAAGTTGCTTCTCTGCACTCCTTGGACTCCTTGATTTTGCTTTCCATTTCTGATTTATGTGAACAAGGGTTTGAGTCTTTTGAGTTACTTTAGGGCTATATCTTGCCATGGACCTTTAAATAGATCTCAGCATTGATTTTAATGGACAGCTTTGCTTTTAAATGATAGCACAATATGGCCAAACTCTCTCTATAGATTTGCAATGAAAGTCAATGGGCCAATTTATTGCGCTGTTGCTGTCAGCCCAGTCCTGTATACTGGAGAGATGCCCATGTGAAGGAAAAATGAAATCTATGTTTGGTCACTTATGAAACCACACTGAAACCAAGGAAGCAACCCTCTGCCACGTGTTTGAGCCAGGACTTTTTAATGCAGTTGGCTACTGTAAAATATGAGAGGACCACTGTATGTGGCCTGTTGCTCCCTTGTAATATGAGACTAGTGCCATATGATCCTATGCTGTGCATTTTTTCAGGCTTTGCCCTGTTTGGGGAGACACACCAACTTGCCTTCTTCTACTGCCTGCGCAGCATTTGCTAGGTTCACAAAAGAGCTGAGTCCCGCTTTCATACTATACTCCAGGGTTACTCAACTTTGGAAGCCCCGGGGACCACAATGATACTCATAGCACATGCCGAGGGCCGCAACTTAAGTGTGGTTGCATATACATGCAAATATATATGCAAATATATGCAATTAGCTTCTTTCACACTGATGGGCATGAATACAAAGATTAAGGCAAGAGTACACAACACACAGGCCCCATTTAAGTCAGTTCTGCTGATATTAATGAAATGCAGTATTTACCCGATTTCCACCCGTATGACAGCACTTTTAATGAGCAATGACAGTCCAGGAATTTTAACTACTGAAACGCATATTAACAGAAGACCATTATATTGACTACTTTTTTGTTTTGGATCCCACCTGCAGGCCACATGTTGAGCCCCACATAAACCCAAACTGCACCACCTGCCGCAAACAAATGGGCCACGGGCCGCATGTGGTATACGGGCCAGATGTTGAGTAGCCCTGCTATACTCCCTAATCCACTAGAAAAAACACAGCTTCCACAACCTTTAGGCTTTCTGCAAATATGTATGGTAGTTCAAGATCTCAGTCTGGTCAGATGGAGAAGTAATGAGTAGCCCTGTGACACCTTAGAAACTAACAAAAATATGTAGAATCAGGAGCTTTCGTGGGTAAAACCCACTTCATCGGATGAGTTGATATATGTTAGTTTATGTTATTTCTACTTCTACTCATCTGATTGAAGTGGGTTTTATCCACAAAAGCTCATAATTCTATATATTTTTGTTAGCCTCTAAAGTGCCACTGGACTACTCATTGTTTTTAAACTTACAGACTAACATGGCAGCCCTTTTGAGAATGAGGAATAGTTTGCTGTGGCATTAACATTGTGCACAATTAGGAAACAAAGGAAAATTGCAATAATAAAAACTGTTTACTTCATCAAAGGCCAGTTAGAAAATCCAGTTGACCCAATTTCCATTCAATTTAAGCATACGGCCCAGAAGAAAAGATAGAGGAAGAGATCACTTGGAGCCTGCAAGGAAGGCATATTGGTGAGCTCCTCTATATCCCCTCCTCCACAGTATGCATGTGTATCTGTACACATTTCTGTGAATTCAGTTCACAATGCACATGCATGCTGTGAATTCTATTAAGGAATTGAAAGATTTCTTAATAGAACTCACACTTTTTAAACTGACTGTACTGAACTGCATACATAGCATGGATTACAACAAGCAAAAAGATTTCTTTCCACGCTGCAATTTTCACAGGGAAGGATTTTCTTATCAATCACTCCAAGTTTTCCAGATAAGGATTCTTTGTTTTATACAGCAAGAAACCATTACATATTTAGAATTGGAAGGTTCTTTTCCTGCATTGTTGCCATATACTGACCTGCCTTTGTATCTTAACAGTATAACTTGCTTTACACATGGGAAATTGTTTTCAGAGGCTTGAGGAAATTAACAAACAGCCATCTACTGACCTCCTGGAAGTCTTTCTTCTTCCACTCTCCTCCCATCCCACCCTTCATTCTTCTGGCTCAGAAAAGGTGCTTGCAACAATGCACCAGGCTAAGCCCCTTCCATCCAAGGGGCAGCAGTTCCAAAAACCCTGGAGCAAACACACACTCACTGGCTCCCGCCAGAGAATGCTGGGGCAGCTGCACACCACATGGACCCTACGATGTTCCTCCCCGAGCTGGAACTGGTGCCATGGTGAGGCTGTCCCAGCAAGGACAGCCTTACCATGCCCTGCTGGACAAAGACAGGGCAGCCACCCACTAAGCCCACCAGCTGGGGCTCCCTGGCGTCCCACTGGAGCAGGATCTGGGGTCGTGGTGAGGCAGCCCAGCAGGGACCACTTCATCACGGCCCAGCTCAGCTGGAGCATAACAGGGGCAGGGGCCCTGCCAAAACCCACCAGCACCACTCACCTTCCAGCAGGAAAGTGAGTGGTGAGTGCTACTGCACGGCTCTGCAAGTGAGGTGGGCGGCCGTGCAGGTGCACAGCTCAGAGGGAACTATGACCCCACCCCCTCCAAATAACAAGGTTTTGAGACAGAGCATGTTAAGGTTAGAGCTTTGGCTCAGAATGGATCCTGGGAACACAATGGGGTGATCATTTCCTGGGGTCTAACTAGTTAGTGCTGCTTCTGGTGCTTGTGATTTATTTTTGTAGGAAAAGTCAGGAAATCCCCTTCCCTTCCCTTTCTTTCTGTCTGTGTCTAATATTTGCTAACTATATTATGTTCTGATCTTTATCACAGTCGACTGCTTCAGGACCTATGTGTGTCTTTTCATGACACCTAGAAATTTCACATATAAATCACCGCCTAGCATGAGTATGCAAGCTTAGGCTGGTCAGTAGCAAATACAAGAGAATTGGGATATAGAAGTTTGAGGCAAAGTAGGGGCAGGGAGTTACAAGGACCAATCAAGGGGGAGATCTCAGGGATAATGAGGGAATGATGTCTAACTAACGGGGTTTTATCGGGCTTCTGGAGGTATCCTGGAAAAACTCTGCCGTGTCCAGAGAACGCGTTTGCTCTTCTGTTTTTTTGTTGGTTTTTTTGCGGAAGAGCAGACACGCTCTTTCAGAAGCCCTGTCTTCCTCCTCCCACGAGGAAGAAGGGCTCTTCCGAAATGGGGGGGGGTTCCAAAATTTGGCCCAGTGTAGACAGGCCAAATTTCGGAAAAGCTTCTTCCGAAAAATCTATCTGAAAAAAGTACACAAATTGTGGAGTGCAATTTGTGCACCTTTTTCCAATAAAGCCCCATAGTGCAGACATAGCCATAGACTTGGTGCTTCTTTCCTGCATAGCTGAGTTGTCTGGCTGGGTATATTGAACAAATTTGGAGCAAGTCTTATAAGGTATAACAACTTAGACTTGGCGGTGAGTGAAAAGGTCCCTAAAACTGATGGAGCTGGTTCTGTACGTATAGCCATGCTAGAAGGAGTTTCTTAATATTGTGCAAATATAACCCACACACCTAGCGGGGTTCACTGTCCCATGTGGTGGCACCTAGACAACTTACAGGGAGAGATAAGAACAAGGGAGCTCTACTGCCTAAGATGAGAGCTAGCTGGCTTCATAGCTCAAGCTGTAGCAGCTCCTACACTAAGCTGGTAGAGGTCTTGGCTTCAAATCTGCCTGATGGCAGTTACAAGAAGCTCCCAGAACAGCTGGATGCTGGTCTCCTTTGCAGGCCTGGGGTTGTGGGAGAGGATGATGCTGAAATGCTTCTAAACATTAGCCATGAAACAACCCTAAGCCAGGCTGTTACAACTCAGTGCAAACTGAAACAGCTTGGGGCCTGGATAGATGATGTGGGAGGCACAAAAGCAGTTTCAAATCTCTATGGCCCTCCTGCTCCATTTCTGCGTTAGCTTTACCTTGCCCAGAACAGAAAATCTGACCCAGCTTCCCTAAGCTTAGACTGTTACCCACATACCGATGCATAACAAAGTCCCTCACAGAACCTTTCTAATTTGGTTCGTCAAGTCTAAGGAAGTCTAAGGTTTGTGTAACTTGCATGTGGTCCAGAGAAGAGGATAAAGCAAGGAGCATACACACACATCAGCCCCCTGCTTTTTAACCCCCCCCAGCAAGTACATTACAAGAAGATAGACTCCTTTAGGATCTAGTGGCCAAAGAGAGGTGGCATGTAAGCTCAGCTATGTTCACACTCAGTTAGGTAAAGAAATCTGTGCACAACTAGGGCAAGAAGAAGATGTAAATTACATCAGCTTAGACTGACTCCAGAAGGGAGGGAATCCCAGTGATTTTCAGCTCCATGGTTTGTGATCTATGCAACCAAGGGTACATCTACACAACAACATTCATCATCATCATCGCCCTTCTTCCCAATGGCATATAGGGCAGCAACAAAGGTCTTCCACTTCTATCTGTCTCTGGTTCTTAATAGGACCTTTTTGCTTTCACCACTGCCAGTCATACAAGTCACCGTAAGTAACTCTGGAAGGCGGTCACATGCATTTGAGAAGGAATTCTTTGTTGCTGTTTCCGTAACAAAAGCTTTTTCTAGGTCAGGGTTGTTAGCCCTGAGCCAAACCCCCAACCTTGCAGGACCGGTGTGCATGCTTAGTCTGACTCCTCCCCCCTTGACCTTTCTGGCTTGGTCGAACCTACCAGGAGCACTAAGCTCCCACCAGCATAGCTCCTGGGATCATAAGAACACGCAAGGTCCCCTGCCCCGACAAGGTGCATGCACAATGGGCAGACACAACAACATTATTTCGGAATAACTAGCGTTATTTAGAAGTAACTTAGTCCGCATATACACAGCTGGCAGTTATTTCAAAATAATGTCGAAATACTGTCAAGCTGGAGGACTTCTTACTCCAACCTCTGTACCCCTCATTGTACGAGGAGTAAGGGAAGTCAGAGGAAGAGTGCTCTATTTCAAAATAAGTGCTGTGTACACACTCCCAATTTCGAAATAAGCTATTTCGAACTAAGCTACACAACTGACATAGCTCAGTTTGCATAGCTTATTTCGAGTTAAGCCCTGCAGTGTAGAAGCACCCCAAGAGTAACCCACGCACCGGCTGGGTGTGGTTCCTTGTCCCATCGAGAGGCACCCCAGACCACTTACAGAGAGAGAGAATGAGTTTCTTCTACATTTTTAGTGGAGAGCCAGCTGGCTTTGAGCTCATGCAGTAGACGCTCATACACTAAGCTCCAGAAAGCCCAGCTTTAATTCTGTCTGTCTGGTATCACACAAGCCATTAGCTGGGTTCTCTGTTTCGGCCATCCCGCCAAACGCACAACAGCACCACCAATTTGTTTCTTTGCTACATTCCAACTAGTGTTCTTCAGTGTGTGTTGCATTTCTGTGCACCCCCTTACCCCGTTAGCAATAGATAAGGGCTCTGCTATCTAGTCGCCCCTCAAAAGGGCTGTGTGGGCTGGTGCTTGCACTTCTCTTCCCCCTCCCCCATTATTTGTAGTGCTTGTTATTAGCCATAGAGCATATGGGCAGGTCAAAGCTATTTGAGGTTGGTGTGCAAAAGCTAAGAGGACTACATTGAGAGTTCCTAAATTGAGGGGACTCTGCTTCCCTAAAACAAGGACTGCAAAGACCTTTTGTCTATTTGGAGAAGGGCTTTTTCGTACCATTTGAACAAGTGGGGGACTGAAATCCCTGATTTCAGTCTCTTGAGCTTGAGCTCAGCACTGCCTGTCTCTACCTGCTCCTGCTGCTTTTGCTGGTACACGTGTGTGGAAAGAAAGGTTTTCCTGCTAGCTGCCCTGAATCTCTTCCCCTGTCCTGTTTGTCATAGGCTCTCTTTATCAGTACAGGTATCTCAGTGGGCCAGGATGATTTACTGCCCAAATAGCACTGTTCTCTGTCAGTGATTGTGATTGAAAGGGCTTATTTTGCAGGTAATAAGAGTCTTTTTCTCCTTCTCTCTCTGTTCTTTTTTGCCCCTCTGCAAATATTGTTTTACAAGCCTGGTGCTTACTATCTCCTCAACACAGAGGTTTTGCCTAAGGGGATTGTTTTCTCACCTCCAAGCCAGAAGGTTACTGCTTTGATGCTTAGTTTGAAAAGCTTGGAACAGCGCCACATAGGGTGTCTTCTTCCCCGCCCCAAGGCGATGTACTATTGTGGGGTGGGGCACAGGGTCTTGTGTTGTTGTAGTTCACATTTCAGGCTGGCTTATCCAGTTGAGACAAAAAGAAGGGAAATTCTTGTTATAGATCTCAGCTAAACCCTGAGCATTTTGATCTAGGAACTCTCAATCATAAGAAAAATTAGAACCTGGCACAATTAAATAGGTTACTGTTTTTTAAAAGAGCAAATAGGGTTCCATTTTCTCTGTAACCAAAATTAGTTCAATGTAGAATCTACATTCTACAGGATCTTTAAGGATTGGATGCATCAAAACAAATAAACCTCAGGTCCGTTATAAGTGATGGCCAGAGGTCTACATTTAGTTTAGGAACATGAAGTCCTCATCCAGGGAAAATTCCCACTGGCTTCCGTGAAAACTTGGATCATTTTACAGATTAGCTCCAGATGCAAAATTTGGATGCAGATCTGTAATGCAAACACTTCCCCGCACCGCCAGTGGCAGATTTTTGGGCCTGAGGCTTGGCGATCAGTTCAATGTACAGACAGTAGCACCATTCACAAAGTATGGATCTGGGTCTGGATGATAAATTTGATTACCTCATACTATGTTTAGGGGTTTGGAGATTTCGTTAGGTACCTTTAATCCCTACACCACAAAAAACCAACCAGCCAAGCAAAAAGCAATGCTAGCATCCCATCCCACAACAGGAAGAGTTCTAACATCCACCTTAGCATGAATTCTAGCTCCCATTTGAGACAAGAAAAATCAGTGCAGTCTTGTCTACATAGCCTGTTCAGTATTGCCACATGGGCTTCATTTCTCTAGCATCTCAATGTGCCAGCATTCTATATTTGGTCTCCCATGCTGTGTTGAGAAAATGTTTTAGGTGTCTGTTCTGGGTTTGTGTGTATGAGGCTTATGTAAAAGATAATGGTGTGAAATAGGGACTGAAGTGAGCAGTAAGACTTTTTGTGATGACTGACTCTATTTCACATCTGACATACGGTGAAGAATGGCAATGCTCATGGGGAAATACCTGTAGTTCATAGCCAAGTTTAAATCCCAGTGGCAGGGCTGATACTATGTACTCAAGAGCTATGGAGTGACCAGAAAGTAGAGTGATTCTGTATGTGGGTACAGCACTAAAAGATAAGATTTCTTACTTATCTTATTCTTAAGATAAGATAGGGAACAGCCAGCATGGATTTGTAAAGAACAAATCATGTCAAACCAATCTGATAGCTTTCTTTGATAGGATAACAAATCTTGTGGATAGGGGAGAAGCGGTGGATGTGGTATACCTAGACTTTAGTAAGGCATTTGATATGGTCTCGCATGATATTCTTATCAATAAACTAGGCAAATATAACTTAGATGGGGCTACTGTAAGGTGGGTGCATAACTGGCTGGATAACAGTACTCAGAGAGAAGTTATTAATGGTTCTCAATCCTTCTGGAAAGGTATAACAAGTGGGGTTCCACAGGGGTCTGTTTTGGGACCGGCTCTGTTCAATATCTTCATCAATGATTTAGATATTGGCATAGAAAGTACGCTTATTAAGTTTGCAGATGCTAACAAGCTGGGAGGGGTTGCGACTAATCTGGAGGATAGAGTCATAATTCAAAATGATCTGGACAAATTGGACAAATGGTCTGTGGTAAACAGGATGACGTTTAATAAAGACAAATGCAAAGTGCTTCATTTAGGAAGGAACAATCAGTTTCACACATACAGAATGGGAAGCGACTGTCTAGGAAGGAGTACGGCAGAAAGGGATCTAGGGGTTATAGTGGACCACAAGTTGAATATGAGTCAGCAGTGTGATGCTGTTGCAAAAAAAGCAACTATGATTCTGGGATGCATTAACAGGTGTGTTGTGAGCAAGACACGAGAAGTCATTCTTCCGCTCTACTCTGCGCTGGTTAGGCCTCAGTTGGAGTATCGTGTCCAGTTCTGGGCACCGCATTTCAAGAAGGATGTGGAGAAATTGGAGAGGGTCCAGAGAAGAGCAACAAGAATGATTAAAGGTCTAGAGAACATGACCTATGAAGGAAGGCTGAAAGAATTGGGTTTGTTTAGTTTAGAAAAGAGAAGATTGAGGGGGGACATGATAGCAGTTTTCAGGTATCTAAAAGGGTGTCATAAGGAGAAGGGAGAAAACTTGTTCATCTTGGCCTCTGAGGATAGAAGAAGAAGCAATGGGCTTAAACTGCAGCAAGGGAGGTTTAGGTTGGACATTAGGAAAAAGTTCCTTACTGTCAGGGTAGTCAAACACTGGAATAAATTGCCCAGGGAGGCTGTGGAATCTCCATCTCTGGAGATATTTAAGAGTAGGTTAGGTAAATGTCTATCAGGGATGGTCTAGACAGTACTGGGTCCTGCTATGAGGGCAGGGGACCGAACTTGATGACCTCTCGAGGTCCCTTCCAGTCCTAGTATTCTATGATTCTATGATTACCTTGCAACAAACAGCTAATCCATAATCATATTATTACTGATTAAGTGTTTTATTTTATGTGCATAGTATAAAAGAGGTGCTGGTTTTGTCATGTCTCACGAGAGATAATAGATTCCACCACTTGATTTAGTACTGTTTTACTATGTTCTCTTTCCTTCTGCTGTTTTGCCACGAAGAGTATGGCTAGACTACAAGTTTTTGTCAGCAAAAGGTACACAAAATACGCTCTGCATTTTGCGTACCTTTTTCTGATTCTTTTGTCAGAAGAGGCTTTTCCTACATTTGGCCCATCTAGACTGGGCCAAATGTCAGGAAAAACCCCTCTTTCGAAAGCCCCCTTCTTCCTTGTAGAACAAGGAATACAGAGGCTTCTGAAAGAGCCCATTTGCTCTTCCACAAAAAAAAAAAAAAGTGGAAGAGCAATCACGTTCCCTGGACGCGGTGGAGTTTTTTCAGGATACCAGAGGTATCAGAAAAAAAAAAAACCCCACAGTCTAGCCATACCCTATGACCCAACTATTTCGTCTTTACTTAACAACGTCACTGATGAAGTTACATCTCTAATCATAAGATAGGACACCTGCCTCAAGAAGGCTAATGGTTTGATCCTGAAGAGTGCTAAGAAGTTAATGGGAGTTTCAAGTACTCAACGTTCTTAATTAAACAACATGCAGAGGATTTAAACACTCATTGGGTGATGGTTTAAGCACAAAGCAATAGAGATGTCTAGACTTTTAATTCCAGTTCAGATGGATTTTCTTTCTCTTTTCTAATATTCCTAAAACAGGACAAGTAAGTGCATATTTCATTATTTTCAGATTGAAACAAATACATATTCTTAATCTTCAGCTTTCTTAAATGCATATTATCCTCTGAATGGTGATTTTGACAGTCTTTGATTTTGTCATGTTAGAACATATTTTAAAATTTATTAAAAGCACCTTTTTCTTAAAACCAGCTACATTACTATTTAGGAGGATCATTTATTAATCTCAGTTCACACAAAATTGTTTCATTTGCTTGTCTGTCATGAGAATGTTTGTGCCACAAAAGGATAAATGTGATAAGTACAGTCTATGAAATACAGTTACCATTAAATCGTGAGTATAATGTGCACTTTTTTCCGTTTTTTTTAGCGTCAAAGTCGGGGTGCGCATTATCCGTAGGAGGTTTTTTTTTTTAAGTTTTAAACTCACCCTCGGCAGGCATGAGCTGGGCGGGGGGGGCAGGCACGAGCTGGGCACAGGGGGGCCCCCCCAGCAGGCACAAGCTTGGCGAGCGGGCAGCTGGGTGGGGGAGGTTCCCCTGGCAGGTGCAAGCTCAGCGCACGAGCAGTTGGGCGCGGGAGGCAGCTGGGCAGGGGACAGGTTTCCTTCCCATTCCTTCCCTCCTGTTCTCCTATATAATGGGTGCGCATTATACATTGGAGTTCGGTTTTTTCATGATTTTAAGAGTCTAAACTCAGGGTGCGCACTATACATAGGTGCACATTATACTCAAGATTTTACGGTAAGTAAAAAGTCTCAGGGACTAGCCAAGTGCTCATAGTTAACTAAAGTGTAACTCACATATCTTCTCAGGCTATGCTCCTGTTAGGTTTACAGATTAAGTTGACTTGGATAGGAAGACTGCATGAAGGGGAGAACTCCAAAGAAAACAAGGTTCTGTAGGAAGTAATGCTGATAAGGTATCAGCGGGTGGCATGGCTATTAAATATCCCATGGCAGTATTCAAGAGAATAGAGGTGTTTACTCCTGGTCTCCTGAACAAACTCCAACTGTAAATGCATTCTGCCTTTCCTAGTACCCCTTTGAGTTTCAAATGGATACAAGCTGCTTATTTGCTTCCAGTCTCAAAAAGTTGTGTAATATTACTTTGTAATATTAAGTAGTTGCCAATTTTCACCCTAGCAATAACTGCAGCTATATTTGGGAGGTGGGTCAATACTTCGCCTTACTTGACAAGAGAGATTGCTACTGAATGAGGAAGAAGCATTCTCTGACTTCTCTACTGTGCCCAATGGTCTTTGGAGTGTTCAGAGATCAAAATGTCAAATGTGGATTTCCCACATGGCAACGCAGAGCACTGTCATTAGGCAGGTCCATTACACCCCTTTCACTGGGACCCCAAAGCACCACGCTCTGCTGCATAACCTGAAGTGAGCAAGAATATAAATGACAGAGGTCTATGATTTTAGAGAGACATCTTGATTTAAACTTTCTACCAAAGTGGAAGCACTCCATATATGAGTAACACAGAGCAGATTACAGGGGAAAGAAAACTCAGACAGAATAAAGAAAGACTGCTTTCTTCAAAACTAGGGCTTCATCCAAACCTTACGGAGGTCAGAAAGTCTTTTGACTTCAGTGAGCTTTTGGTCAGACCCGTACTATCCAGCACAAATTTAGTTCCGTTTCATCATTCAGCTGCTAGAGCAGTGGTGGGTAACCTGTGGCCATTGGGATTCAGTATGTGGCTCACGACTGACATTTATTTACCATTGCTCGTGCACAGAGTTGCCAGATTCCATTGGTTTCCATCCACCAATTTCATTGGTTTTTCCTACCAGTGTTACTACAGTGATACACACATAAAGCAAGGACACATGAAGTGAGGTGCATGCTGATTACACATACCATTGACTGTGAGAGCCGTGTGCTCCCTCTGCATTCAATCAAAGCGCTGCTACAGTTCCAACAGCACACCCTGCAAATTCTAGGTATGCAAAGGCAATTAGCAAAGCTACCCTAGCCAAGGAGCCAGTCTTGGCTACGACAATCTTGCAGCCCACTGAGATGAAGGGAGGGCCACTCATGCAGCCCATTCACTACCCTAGGTTGCCCATCACTATACTAGAGAGATGAGAGACTGAAGTTACACTATCTAGCACAACGTGCTTTCTCCAGCATATATAAAAGAAACAGCATGATCCCAAAGGTAGAATATTGGACTGCAGTCAGGATTTCTAAATTCTGTTTTTAACTCTGCCACGGCTGCAGCGACCATCTCCAAGGTCATGTTACCTCTATGCCTCAGTTCCCCTATCTGTGAAATGGGGATAATGGCACCTTTATGAAGTGTCTTGAGAACGACAGATGAAATATGCTAGATAAGTGCTGAGAGCTACTATCAACATATGCATGTACCGGCCACCATAATACACCTACACAAAAGGAACGCCATGGCATTTGCATATAACTATTTCAAGACTTTGCTTCAAGGGGTTATAATACACAAAGGTCAGCGCAGCACTAATGTAATTAAAACAACTGGCGAGGATTGGGTTTTACTGTATGATCTTCAGGCCCACTACAGATGAGGGCAATTGCCCCAGGATTGGGTGATTCAAAGGGGCCCGAAGCTCCTGGCTGGGGCACCAGAGGCTCTAAACTGCTGCTGGAGCACCGTGCTGGGTATGCAACATGGCTCTAAGGGCTAGGAAGGGGTGGTTCTGAGTTCTAGTACATGAAGGGAATGTTGAAAAAACTCCAACTGTACATACAAAATGCTGGAGTCTAGATTAGCTGTTAGCAGTCAAGAAAGATCTTGAAGTCATTGTGGATAGTTCTCTGAAAATATCTGCTCCATCAAAAGAGCTAATAGATTGTTAGGAACCCTGAGGAAAGGGATAGATGATAAGACAGAAAATACCATAATGCCACTCTATATACCTATGGCACAGCTACACTTTACATCCTGTATGCAGTTCTGGTTGCCCTGTCTCATAAAACATATAGGCTACGTCTAGACTGGCATGATTTTCTGCAAATGCTTTTAACAGAAAAGTTTTCCGTTAAAAGCATTTGTGGAAAAGAGCGTCTAGATTGGCATGGAGTTCACATTATCACGATGCGCTTTTGTGGAAAAGCACGTCTACATTGGCGGCGCGCTTTTCCGCAAAAGCAGAAGCCCGGAACCATTTTGCGGAGGGCACAAGGGCACCAGCCCTTTCTGGGGGCGGGGGCTGGAGCTCATTTCAGACACGTGCTTAAAGGGATCTCCCCGGACAGCCGTTTCTCTCCGCTCCGTGCTATAGGGCCTCTTGCAGGGACTGACAGCCATAAGCAGGTTTGGTGGTTGCTCTCTGACTTTTGGACACTGCTGCCTTTGGCCACCTACTGCTTTTGCCAGGGGTTTTTTTCCTTGCCTTTTTTCTTGTGCCATGGAACCAGGGGTGGCCATGTGCCTGCTCTGGCCCCTGTCGGCCATTTTCAAGTGCCTGCAGCTGCTGCTCCAGGTTGGTGCCCTCCTCTTCCAGGACCAGGAGGGGCACATCGCTTTGGACTCCCTCACCAGTGAGGCCATGGCATCCCTGTGGCACCCCCCACCCCAGGGTGCAGAGGCGACTGTGGAGACTGGACACCAGTACCAACTGTGGGACCGGCTGGTCCTAGGGCAATGGGACGACCAGCAATGGCTCCAGAACTTCCGCATGCGAAAGCGGACATTCCTGGAGCTCTGTGCCTGGCTCACCCCCGCGCTCCAGAGAGCCACCACCCGGCTGCGGGCACCCATCCCCATCAAGAAAAGGGTCACCATCGCAGTCTGGAAGCTGGCCACCCCGGAAAGCTACCGATTGGTGGCACACCAATTTGGGGTGGGCAGATCCACCGTCGGCGCCATCGTGATGGAGGTAAGTCCCAGGGGGAGTGGGGAGTGGGGTGGGGGGAGGGTGCTGCACTCCATGCCCAGGGGCAGCCAAGACTCCATGCTGGGTCACCCAGGGGTTCGGGCCGTCCCTCCCTTGCACAGGCCTGCTGGGGGGGGTGTAGGGCGAGGGGGCTGTGGTGTGTGCGTGCGTGCGTGCGTGCGTGCGTGTGTGCATGAGGACAGAGGGAATCATGGGGAGGGGGCCAAGGGAGCACACACCCACCCCTGCTTTATGTGATGTGTTCCCCTGTGTTTCTCTGCACCCTTCTGCAGGTCATCCACGCCATCAACAACGTCCTGCTCCCCAGAGTGATCCGCCTGCGGGACGTGGACGCTACCATTGCCGGCTTCGCTGCCCTTGGGTTACCCAACTGCGGGGGAGCCCTGGATGCAACCCACTTCCCCAGCCGGGCCCCGGAGCATCGAGCGGCCCATTTCATGAACAGCAAGGGGTACTGCTCGTTGTTCTGCAGGCCCTCGTGGACCACCGGGGCCACTTTCTGGACGTTTATGCGGGCTGGTCTGGCAGGGCACATGACGCCCGCATCCTCTGCAACTCCGGACTGTTTCGCAGGCTGGATGCGGGCACCTACTTCCCCCGGCGGGAGTTGACTGTCGGGGATGTGCCTATGCCCATCTGCGTCATCGGGGACGCAGCCTACCTCCTGCTGCCCTGGCTAATACGGCCCTACACGGGGAGGCCGGACCAGAACCAGGCCCGGTTCAATGACCGCCTCAACCGGGCCTGCAATCAAGTGGAGCTTGCCTATGGCCGATTAAAAGCCCGCTTCCGGTGTTTGCTCACCCGTCTTGAGATGAGTGAGCGGAATGCAACGGAGGTAGTGGCCGCGTGCTGCGTGCTCCACAACATTGTGGAGCGGAGCGGGGAGGCCTTCCTTCCCGCATGGATGGCAGCGGAGGGCCAGGCCTACGAACAGCCCCACACAGCTGCCAGCCACCAGGTGCACCAGGATGGGGTGCGCATCCGGGAGGCCCTCACGGACATGTTTTCACAGGCCCCGGAGTAGGGTCGCCTCGGTTTCCCTGGACAACTCCCTCCCCTCCCCTTACCTCCCAATACACAACAACACAGTTTGGGGGGAGAGGGGGATGTTGTGCAGAATGTTCATGATTGTTATATGAAATATGTTTGAGCAGTCTAGTTCAGAGCAGAGTACTCTTGTTCTGTTAAGGGTTTGGTCAGGTCAAGCGGAAGGCTTGTACCTACCAATTACGATTAGGTTTAGATTTAGGTTTAGTTAGATTAGCTATCGTCGTCGGTTCAAAGCATTTTGGCAGTTGTCGAGTTTGTTCATAGGGCGCGTCGGCCGTAGCTAGGGTTTTCTTTGAGTTCAGGGTTAGGTTTAGGGATATTCTAGGCCACCATCGTCTGTTCGAGCTGTCCCAAAGAACAGGAAGAAGATTCGAGGTTCGTGCGGAAGGCTCAAGTCAGCATACCCGATTCCAGTCGTCTTCGAGGGATCTCCTGGCAGTTCCTCTCCTGAGGCCCGGAAGGACCAAAGGATCGAGGTCGCCAGCGTCACCGCAATCACCCTCCGCGCCTAGACTGTGTTTAATGTATTTTGTGTTGTGTTTACTCTTTTGTAATCTATCCCTTGCTTGATTGTGATTTTCTGCATGTCAAATATAGTCCTGTGGTTAAATTTTATCTTCAGAGTTGGTATTCATTTATGCATCACAAACTCATAACCCTTTAAAATTATTTCCCTTTTTGTTTAGAAAACCTGTGATAGATATGGAATTTGGAGTCCGCATTTGTCATCTTCATGATTTTATTAGGTTGATCGGCATTCTAAATTAATTATTCACGTTACCTCGCGTAACAGGGAGGAGACCTTGAACTGGGAGGGGAAGGGGAACTACTCCTGGGAGGGGTGGCCCCTGCGACCGCTCCTGCGCGGGCAGACCTGGACATGGGGGGCAGGCTGAACGGGGAGGTGGGCAGGAGGAGCAGGAGCAGGAGGGGCCATTGCAGGAGGGGGCGGGGACAGGTGCACCATGATGGGGTGCGCATCCAGGAGGCCCTCACGGACATGTTCTCACTGGCCCCGGAGTAGGGTCGCCTCGGTTTCCCTGGACAACGTCCTCCCCTCCCCTTCCCCCTCCCCTCCCCTCCCCTCCCCTTACCTCCCAATACACAACAACACAGTTTGGTTTCACCAAAAAAACTTGTCGGTTTTTATTTACAAAGGGGGGAGAGGGGGAGGAGACCTAGAACTGGGAGGGGGAGGAGACCTTCAACTTGGAGGGAGAGGAGACCTTGAACTGGGAGGGGGAGGGGAGCTACTCCTGAGAGGGGTGGCCCCTGCGACCGCTCCTGTGGGGGCAGACCTGGACATGGGGGGCAGGCCGCACTGGGGCAGGCTGAACTGGGAGGTGGGCAGCAGGCGCAGGAGGGGCAGGAGGAGGAGCAGGAGGGGCCATTGTAGGAGGGGCAGGAGGAGGGGCAGAAGGGGGCAGGGGCAGTGTTAGGGGAGGGATGGCGGGGGCATGGGGCAAGGCCATGCCATAATGTATGGCATGGGCAATGTGTGCAGAGGGGCTGGCAACGAAGTTCGCCATCAGAGCACAGCGTCCCTGAAAGGTGGCCCAGGCCTCCTGGCGCCACTGCAGGTCTGCCTCTGTGCGTCTCTGGATGGCAGCCTCTATTCGCTCGACGGCCTGCACGTGGCGCTGCTGGAGTTGGTCCCGGTGTCGGACATGCTGCCTCCGTGGTTGGGCGGCTGGGGGTGCTGCTGCTGCCGGACTGGAGGGTTTCCCGCTCCTGGTTGGTCCCGCTGCAGGGAACAGAAGAAAGGATGGGTCAGTCAGGCAGCCCGGCCACTGTCCCCACACCTCATGCCTTCCACCCCACCCCTGAGCCCAGGTGACACCACAGGGGTAGTGTGGCTTGGGCCGCCTCGGATTCCCCCCTGCCTCCCCCATATTGTATGTTTGCATAGAGGACCACCCCTGGAGTAGGGTCCTCCTCCATGTATTGGAACCCCCCAGTCTGTGTCCTGGCCCCGTGGAGGGTGGGAGGGCGCTTGTGTTGCGATAACCTGTGGAACTCCCTGTCAGTGGAAGCTGTGAGGCTTTGGGCTAATCAGTGGGTGTTTGACAGGGAGTGAGATGAATCCCCACACAGTGCCTGGGAGCATGCCTGGCAGACGTGGTCTGGGCTCTCAGATCCCCATCGCGTGGGATATCTCCTGGACGGAACCAGGAGAGTGACTGGGGAGTGTCCCATCCTTGCAGCAAAACTCAGGTGGCCCTAGCGGCGGCCCGAGCACTTCCCCCCTGCTCCCTCCCACTATCCCTCACACACATAGCCCAGGGACATGTGTGGCCTCAGTGAGGACTTCCCTCGGGAGCCAGCCAAGGCACCGGGAGCAGGCGAGGGGCTCAGTGGGGGCCACGTTCACAGGGCTGTGACTCTGCGGTTTTTCCAGGAGCAGCTGGCTGTGCCTCACAGCCAGGCATGGGACAGTGTGCCGTTCTGCGTGCTGCACCCTTGCGGAGGTGCGGGCTCTGGCCTGAGTCCCTGGGGCCCTGGCTGGTTCCAGCCGGCATCCACCCTTCGCCCTGGTCCCGCCGGATGTGTGAGAGCAGCACGGTCCCAGGCGTGCCCTGGAGCTGCTTGCCGCAGCCACATACCGCTCGGTCACCAGGCTGCACGTGGTTGCACGTGCTGCTTGCTGCCTAATGCTACACAGCGTGCAGCTCATGTGGCCCGAGTGACAGGCTCTCCCCCTCCCCCCTCTGGGTGCCTGGCTCCCCTCCCACCCGTCCTTGTGAGTGCAAAGTGCAACACTCACCGGTGGATCCTTCCCCAGCCTCCGAGGATGCGTGGGAGACGTCGGGGCTGCCGGAGGGGGCCTGCTGGGTGGTACTGCTGGCCTCATCCTCCGATGCACTGCTGCTGCTGTCTCCCTCCCCCATCGTGGTGGTCCTGGTGATGGGGGGAGGGGTGCATGCAGGTGTCTGCTGTGACATCCGTGGCTTCTGGAGCTGGCTGTCCCAGGATGCGGTGGAGCCGGTCATAGTGGGGGCCGGTGTCTGGTCCTGCCCCCCCGGCCCTCGCTGGCCCGCACATAGCCCAGGCGCAGCTCCTTCACCTTAGCCCGGACCTGTTCCAGGTTCCGGGCTGGATGTCCCTGCTGGGCTAGCGCCTGGGCCATGCAGTCAAAGATGTAGGCATTGCGGCGCCGGGACTGGGTCTCATGGAGGCCCTCCTCCTCCTCCCACAGGTCCAGGAGGGTCTCCAGCTCCCCTGAGGCCCAGGAGGGGGCTCTCCTTTTGCGGCCCCTGAGGGCCTCCTGCGCTGGGGGTGCGGGTGGCTGAGCGCCCGGAGCTGCGAGGTGGCTGCTGGGCACGGCAGGGGCAACGTGGCAGACCTCAGGCCAGAGGTCTGAGGCACGCTCCTGCCACGTGCGCTCAGCAGCCCGCGTGTGCTTTAAGAGCCCAGGTTACCAGGACGTCCAGGGCAGCTACAGGGTGTCCCAGCGTCCGAACGGCTTTTTTCCGTTTAGCCTGCTTTTGCGCAAAAGTCTTAGCTAGCTGTCTACACTGGCCCTTTTTGCGCAACAGTTTTTCGCAAAAAGGACTTTTGCCCGAACGGGAGCGTCATAGTATTTGCGCAAGAACACTGATGATCATATATTAGATCGTCAGTGTTCTTGCGCAAATTCAAGCGGCCAGTGTAGACAGCTGGCAAGTTTTTCCGGAAAAGCGCCTGATTTTCCGGAAAAACTGGCCAGTCTAGACACAGCTCTATTGCACTTGGAAAAAGCACAGAGAAGGCCAAAAAAAATGATCTTGAGTATGGAACAGCTTTCATATGAAGAGAGATTAAAAAGTCAGTATTCCAATAAGAAAAAGAAATGGCTGGGGCGGAGGATATGATATAGCTCTATAACATCCTGAAGTGGTATAGGGAAAGCATATAGGAAAGTGACATTTATCTCTTCACATAACACAGGAACCAGGGGTCACTCAATGAAATGAATAGGCAGGAGGTTTAAAACCAACAGAAGGAAGCACTTCTTCACACAATGGCCATGTCTTGTTGCCACGTGATGTTATGAAAGTCAAAAGTGCAACCAGGTAAGAAAAAGGGGAACTGGCTAAGTTTTGGAGGCTGGCCAAGATGCTCAGGGACAGAGCTCCATTCTCTGGGTATCCTAAAGCCTCCAGCTGCCAGACACGGGAGCTGGATGACAGGGGATGGATCACTCAAAATTGCCTTGTCCTGTCCAATCCCTCTGAGGCATCTGGCATTGGCCACAGTCAAAAGACAGACTCCTGGGCTAGGTTGACCATTGGTCTGAGCCAGTGTGGCCAGTCTTATGGTTAGATTTAAAGTCTCCCCTTGCCTGATGCAGTGTCATGACCTAAAAAGTTAAGAGAGAAACAAGAAACACATTAAGAACAGTGAGAACTGCTGCTCTGTGTTCATAGGACATATGATGGCATAGCCTTACTGCCCACTTTGCAGCATTTTGCAGTACAGCACCTATTCCACCTCTCTCTCCCCTCTGCTCCTCCGCTTCTCCAGCACCCTCTGGGTTACAGAGACTAAGGTCCCTGGCTTAGTCACTAATAGTTCTACCCCTGTGGGTAGAATCAGAGTTGTTGACTCGAGTCCCACGACTTGAACTCGAGTCCGACTTAAGTCACCTAGGTATCTCGACTTGAGACTCGACTCAGGTTCATTGTTTGTGACTTGAGACTCGACTTGAGACTTGCTAATTTTGTTAAATCAACTTGGTGAAAAAATTGTCTGAAAATGCCGATATTGATGGCTTGTACAAAAGTGACTTGATATTTTTTAAATTAAGACTTGAGACTCGACTTGGGACTTGACTCGAAAGTGACTTTAGGGACTCAAGACTCGACTTGAGATGTGCACTGTAGTGACTTGAGACTTGACTTGGACTTGACAATGACGACTTGAAGACAACACTGGGTAGAACCCTAAAACAAGTATGAACCAACATAAACTCTTCCCATTGGTCCAGGAGATTGGCTAGCAAGAGTCTTCCCCTTTCCCTGCCCCCTAGCCAGCCTTCTTCCCATATCTGCTCTTTCTTCCTACTGCTCTCCAGTGAAGCAGGGCTCTGCTTTTTAAGTCCTTCCCTCATAAGCAGTGCGTGAACCCAAGCTTTCCCTAGCCCTGGCAGGAGCACAGGGGATGGAGGGCAAGGAGCACATGGCCTCAGCCTTCCCCAGCCTGGGCAGGTCCGGCCAAAGGCTTTGTGAGGCCCAAGGCAGGACGCTGGCAATGGGGCCCCAGACCAGACCAGTGGATGCTGAATACTCAGCAGTGCAGGGCCCCAAATGCATGGGGCCGAAGGCATTTACCTTGCTCGCCTTCCCTAGGGCTGGGCCTGAGCCCGGGTAGGAGAATGGAGAGGGCAGGCCCTGGGCCCCTATCTCCAGAGGGCATGCAGCAGGCAGCCCCTGTGGCCTTGGAAAGCTGGGGACAGACTGTGAGAAGGGCTGGGCTGACAGTTTGGGAAGGCCTCTGATACCTGCTGCCCATTCCTTCCCCGGAAATCTGCTCCAGGTATCTCAGTTAGTGGTTGATTAATTCTTTAGTAGCCCATTAACCCCTTTCTGCAGATCGTGTGGCCGATTGTGTTGCCCCATAGAGTGCCAACTGACACAGCCAGACGCCAAACTTCTGCTCTTTGCAAAAATGTACATTGCCAGGAAGGTGGCTTATATGGAAAGGAAGAGAATGCAAATCTGTCAAGGGGAAATTCTAGCATGCAGTTCCGGGGTGGATTTAGAGTGGTGCAGAGAAAGGTGATTCCATTTTGCAGAGGATTTCAGTACTTCACCATTTGGCTTTGTTTCATTCAGGAATGAAAAACAAAAATGTTGCAATTCTTCATGAAAGGGGATGGAACCTCTGTTGCAGGACAGTTGGAATGGCTGGCTGCCTTGAAGCATCCTGGAAGCCGGGGAGTCCCTCGCTCTGTCGGAATTTAGGGAAAATCACATCATTGCTGCAGACTGTCATGATTTTTGACCAAACTGGCAAAGTTCAATAAACAGTGTTTTGCCATAATTTCCCCATTCTTTTAGTCCTGATTTAGCCAGTCACATGGCCCTCTGTGTGTGTTTTTAATGTATATTTTATAGCCACAATAATAACAGATTTGAAAGCTGATTATTCTGACCTTTTTATTTACTTTGTAATTATTATTTGTGTTCGGTAGTTGTGCATGAGGCCGGGAAGGGCTTTTTCTCAATGATACAGTTTCCCATTGGCGGTGACTTACTATAATAAAACTCTGTTTTCTTGTTTCTCTCTTAACCTTTTAGGTCATGACACTGCATCGGGCAAGGATAGGCTTTACATTTAATCATAAGACTGGCCACACTGGCTCAGACCACAGAAGAACAAAGAAGAGAAAGGAAGATTCCACCAGTGATCACCCACCCACCTTCAGTCACAGGAAATGGAACATAAGGAATACGGTCAGCTGCTTTAACAAAGGAATATACAAAGACCCATACAGTCTGGCATAGCCATGTGCACTGGAGAAAATAAATTGCCAACCCCCAAATCTTGCTATTACAGGAGAACCTACCTTAAGGAATTTGTAGGTTCCTGCACCTTGTCAACTAGTTTTTGGGTTTGTCAAACTAGAAATGATTTGATGGTGAGAAATTGTTCACTCTGTATCTATAAAATGCCTCTCATCATCCTTCCCTACTTGGAACATTTTTCTAGCTATCAGATAGAGGCAGCAAAGGGTGGGGGGAGAAAAGGGGGTATTTCAAAGCGGCAGCGCTGCATGGAACCCGTAGCCAGGCTCTGTGTGGTGCTGCTGCTTTTAAATGCCTTGGCGGCATTTCAAAGGGTCAGTGCCGGGCTGCGCTGACCCCCGGCTCCATGTGGTGCTGCCCCTTAAAGGTGACGTTCAAAGGGGCAATGCTGTACAGATGAGCTCGGACTCTATGCGGCGCTGCCCCTTTGAAATGCCACTGCAGCATTTCAAAGGGGCAGCACTGAGTGGAGCCCAGGGTCGGCTCTCTGCGGCACTGCTTTGAAATACCACACAGGATCAGCTGTGTGGTGCTACCTCTTTGAAACGCCACCATAGCATTTCAAAGCAGCAGCGCCACGTGGAGCCCGGGGTCAGCTGGGGACTTGACTAGTAAATTATGTGTTAGTTAACATCCCTAGTCTGTAACAAGTCAGTATGATGCTATGTAATGTCAGAATTGCTATAGTTATACTCAGTGCTTTTTTTGTAAGAAAAAAGGTGCTGGTACTCCAGGCTCAAACTTGTTGAGAAAAAAAAAATGTGCTGGGGGCTGAAATGCGGTTATGGCCCCCTTAAGGGCCAAAATGCAGAGCTGGGAGCCAGAAAAAAAACCACCTTGCATCCCGTGCAGACTTCCATCAGGAGATGAGCCACCCCAGGAAAACAGGTGCCAGTATGCAGGGGGGACATGCCGTTCCTTTACTGTGTGCTGGGAAAATAGGTGATGGTATGCTGTTCCAGGCTGTACCGTCACAAAAAAATCACTGGTTATAGTTAATCCTCACTCCCCCACTATACTCACTTATACTGCTGTTTATATCCAAGTAACAGTCTGTTACAGGTGAGTCCATATTTTGATTCTGATTTAACTTGAGAGACAAGGATATGGTGGAAGATGGTGAACAAAATGAAATTATGCTGTCTATTTAAAAAGTCTGTATTTAGCAACTCTGACCACATAGTGGTATCTGTGATACTGCCATTATCTCCTGTTACAAGAATGAGGAAACTCTGTGTCATCTCAGACACTGTTCTGCATTAACCGTTGACTTTTAATGGTGACCACTGCTATTAATGGTTCTGTTATCATAGACTTTTAAACATCCACTAACCTTGACTTAGAGGGGCCATCTGCAGCTGTTGTAGCAAGTGACTGTGGACTTCTCCAATGTAAGTAACAGCTCAGTATCGGACTGAACTCCACCCTGAGAAAATCAGTTGTACTAAACTCCAAGCTCCACAAAGTCCCTTCCTCCTCTAATGGAAAGGCACCTTGCCACGGGGTCTTAAAAAAAGCCGCCTTTGGTGGGTGGAAGTCTTTTTAACCTTGACTCTGTAGATATGACTAAGTCCATGCAAGGAGTGACAATTCTAGAATTCATGCTGGCAGATCCGCTGTCAGCTGCCAATAGAATAGAACAGTCAAGGGCTCTGTTTCTTCTACTATAAAGGGGTGTGTGTGTGTGTGTGTGTGTGTGTGTGTGTGTGTGTGTGTACATGTACACGTACACGTACACCCAAATTAGTTGCAAGTGGCTATAGTATCATCAAATCATCTCTCGAAAGTCTCCAGTTGTGGACCCAAAAACATGTACTATTACATAGAAGGGTGTCGACCCCAGTAGCTGTTTGGATTGGGGGTGAAAGTGAGAGTTGTAGGTCCAAGCATAAGCCATAAAATCATAGAACCAAACGGTTGGAAGAGCTCTTAGGAGCCAGTCCCAAAGCAGGACCATACCCAACTAAATCATCCCACTCAGGTCTTTGTCAAGCCAAGACTTAAAAACCTCCAGATATGGAGATTCCACCACTTCCCTAAGGAACCCATTCAAGTGCTTCACCACCTTCTTAGTGAAATAGTTTTTCCTAATAACCAACCCACTGAAACTTGAAACCATTGCTCCTTGTCCTGCCATCTGTCACTACTAAGAACAGCCTCGCTCCATCCTCTTTGGAACCTCCCTTCAGGTAGTTTAAGGCTACTATCAAATCCCCCCATCACTCTTCTCTTCTGAAGACTAATTAAGTCCAAATCCCTCAGTCTTTCCTTATAAGGCATGTGCTCCAGCCCCTTAATCATTTTTGTTGCCCTCAGCTGGATTCTCTTCAATGCAACTATATCCTTTCTGTAATGGGAGGCCCAGAATTGGATGCAATACTCCAGATGTGGCCTCCACCAGTGCCAAATAAAGGAGAAAAATCATTTCCCTAGATCCGCTGGCAATGCTGCTCCTAATGCACCCCAATATGCCATTAGCCTACTTGGAGAAATAATCTTGGAGGATTTGGTTGGTTGGTTGCCTCAATTTTTCATTTCCTTGAATTAGGTTTCTTTTGGGGGAAAACTGAAGTTTTATACAGAACGAGGATGCTCCCCAGCATGTTCTTGCCAAAACCAGTAGCAACGAGGGCCAGAGCTGGAAGCTTTCACCCTGGTGACGAAGGAGTAATTAAGGAATGTTTGTGAAGCATTTTGAAGGCATTGGGACAATGTAAAGCTGGTGCAGGCTGGTGCAGCTCTCTTACTTTGAGTGGAGCTCTGAGTTTGCTCCATCATAAGTGTTATGTGGATTGTATGATATCACCCTGCAACATTTTGCATCAGGGATTTTGCCTCTTAAGATATAGCTGGTTTCATGGCCCTCAGAGCAGCCATCAGAGATAAGGCCTTCTCACTCTGTACTAATTCTGAGCAGTGCTGGAGAATGCAAGTTTTAATTAACAGCATCTCAGAGCCGGCAGCTGGCGGCGGCCATCTTGTTGCAAGGCAGCGTCCTTGGGGGCACTGAAAGAGACCTGTGTGCACAAGACTGCAAACCTGTGTTCCTGCGTTTAATTACGGTTGAACAGTTAGAAGAACTGCCCTGTTTTAAAAAATTAAAACACCTCAAAGTCTTGCGTCTTTTGGTGTTTTGCAGGCTGCTCTGTGGAGCTTTCATGTTGCCAGTGTCAGAAATTGTGTCACTTGTCAGTAAAATGGCCACTGGCACAGGCAGCAAAAGCCTCTGAGATGCCAGCTGTTATTAAATGCTTCTGTTGTGAAGCAAGTTGCATGGTTTGAACATGGTGAGGACAGCCATTCTCACTGTGTGAACCTTCAGATTGCTGCAATGAGCAAAACTGGTGTCTTTTTTTCTTTGAAGATTTTTGCTTTTACCAGATGCGCTAGCAGACAAACGGAGTCATATAACACACTGGGAGACTTTTAGCATGTGGTTTTATACAACACATGACCCTCTTGTGCCTCAGTGCTATAGACACTTCTTTACAGAGGGCAGAAGTAGAACTAATCTAATTTCTGTCCTCAAACCTAATTATCTCTTTAAAGTGGGGATCAAATCTATGAACGGTGGCTGTGTACTCCACAGCTCTGTTTTTTCGCTATCTGTCGCATCTCTTGACTTTAGGGACCTAAAAATTTAGTTTTTTCCTCCTCCTGTTAACCCTATGAGCCAGCATCCCTAAGAGAGAACAAACTGACTCCTATTCCCCCTTGCATTTGTAACAAAGTTGCAAACTCCTCTGCAGCAATCTTATAGCAAAAGTCATTAGTTGGTGTCGCTCAAGGCAGAACTGACCTGCAGAACCTCTGTAATTGGTGAAGAGACAAGAGCCAGAAAGCACCATGACTAAGTCCTGTAAGTGCAACTGCCATGCAAACAACAGAGACCCATCCTCACTTCAAGCCATGCTGATATTACAGGGCCAGCAGTTAGAAAAGCATCTGCTTGCTTGCAGACTGAGCGCTCATGATCTGGAGCCCTGGAGACACATAATTATGCTGTTGGCAGCTGCTTCTCACCATAGAACTGCACTTGAAGTACTACAGAAAGTCACGAAGCACTATAATGACCTCCTCAGAAGTTACCCGCGAGCTAGACTTGTCAGACCATTAGCATGAAGAACGTTGGACCTATGGCCCCCCAGGTGAGTATGTGCCTGGTTGTGGCATCCAGTTACTACACTACTTCCCCTCGCATAAGCAGAACTGTTTTCCCATTGCAAAGCTAGAAAGTTTCGATGGTGCTGATTTGACCCTCTTGAGGATGAAGGAGAGGGGAGGCTCTGGCAATAAAACCCATTATATATCTTTTGTCCCTCCTTGTCATGAACTTCTAAGAAGGGGAATCAGTACTGAGAAGAGCTCTATAATTGTAGCTCCTGAGCACAGCACGTAGAAAATTGCCAAGGCAACCAATCATCCCACAGCAAAGGCAGAGGTAGTTTAGTCAAGATGAGGTTGTTACAAACCCCTGTTTTGCGTAATCATATAGTAACCAACATTTTTAAAAGGCTCTTATGTAAAACAGGAGATGGAGGAAAGGGACTGGGAGAAATTAATTTCCTCTTATTTTTCTGCTTGCTTGATGATTAAGGTACAAAAGTAAATTATATACATGTGCTGCACCTGGGGGTATTGGGGTTGGCAGTGACAGGCAATTCTTGCTTAGCAGATGTACAGTAGATCCTAGGACAGGCATTACAAGGGGGTCAGACTTTCTGGAAAAGTGGTAATATAGTTCACAATGGCTGTGTCTAGACTGGCCACTTTTTCCGGAAAATCAGCTGCTTTTCCGGAAAAACTTGCCAGCTGTCTACACTGGCTGCTTGAATTTCCACAAGAACACTGATGATCTCATGTAAGATTGTCAGTGTTCTTGCGGAAATACTATGCTGCTCCCATTCGGGCAAAAGCCCTCTTGCGCAAATGCTTTTGTGCAAGAGGGCCAGTGTAGACAACGTGGTATTGTTTCGCGCAAAAAAGCCCCGATGGCTAAAATGGCGATCGGGGCTTTGTTGCGCAAAAGCGCATCTAGATTGGCCAGGGACGCTTTTCCTCAAAAAGTGCTTTTGCGGAAAAGCGTCCGTGCCAATCTAGATGCTCTGTTCCGAAAATGCTTTTAACGGAAAACTTTTCTGTTAAAAGCATTTCCGGAAAATCGTGCCAATCTAGACGCAGCCATAATGTGTTTTCAGACAGAGAGCTTGTGGAGACAAAGTCTACTTGAGTCAAGGACTTTCTTTAGTCTTGCCCTCTGTCTCTGTTACAAACTGCACCCTTTGTTGGCTTTGGAAATCAATGGGATGACTTGTGCGAATAGGCTTTGTTCATTTATAGGATCAGGTCCCTAAGAAGGGAGAGAATTTTTTACCTTCTTTACATTGCAAAGTGCCTTTTTCTCAGATCACCTGCCAGAGATTTAAAACAAGCAGCAATTGCTGTTTTACAAATGCTATTTTCTATGGTCAGAGCCCTGCAAATCTGCAACTATCCTCATCTGCAGACCCTGTTTGTGGCCTGCAGATCAGATGCAGATAAATTTTGAAACTCTATCTACCATGCACTGTGTTGAGTCACTTACATCTGTGCAAAACAAGTGTAAAATGCTGCTGTTCTGGTTTGCTAGCATTCTATACTTCCTTTGCACATATTTCCTTTGCACAGTTAAATGACACACCAGGTGCAAGATAGTGGGGGATTGGTGCTTCTCAGTGTTTAGTTTTCTCTCCTCCTGCGGCAACAATTTATTGGAACTACATTGACCACATTTTTAGTGGCACAGGCAGAGATGTCCTTAGGATTTATGGGCCCTATGCATTGCCATTAAACTGGTATCCATATGCCCAACAGCAGAACAGGGTGTGAGGAATTGAATTTTTTAGAGGTATAATTTTATAATCTTCAGCAACACACTAATGAAATATTTTAAAGTAAATTTTAAACTAAGGTCCTGTAGACTAACACCAAATTCAGAAACTGACAGCGTGTACCTGGGGAAGGCAAATGTCTGTTAAATTGCTTCATTACCACTTGAATGGCTCTGTCACAGTTTCAGTGTCTGGCAGGCTTTTTCACTATTAACTTAACTAGATCCTCTACAGAGAAAGCAGAGCCACAGAACCAAGATGGGTGTCTGGACAGTAAAACCTAGTGGTGCGCCAAATTTTTGGGTGCCCTAATCAGCTGCATAGTCTGCATATGGGTAAGGACAGTTCTGGGCACAGGCAAATAAAATCTTACTGATGTGAAAGATATCCTGATCAGCAGCAACTCTTGCTGATTGGCTCTGCAGGGGGTCCTGGTGTAGGCAAAAGCACTAGGGTTGTGCAAGCATAAACACCACCAGGCAGATTTGAACCTGGGACCTCTGGAGCTTAGTATAGGAGCATGTATAGGAGCTTCTACAGCCTTGAGTTATAAAGGAAGCTAGTACTCAGCTTAGGCTGCAGAGCTCTCTTGTTCTGATCTCTGTTGTAAGTGGTCTAAGTGCCACTACTTGTGACAGTGATGCACACTAGGGCTGTGTCTAGACTGGCGCGATCTTGCACCAGAGCTATGCAAATGAGGCTCAACGTGGAATATCGCCGAGCCTCATTTGCATAATTAATGAGCCGCCATTTTTGCGGAAGAGGCTGTTGCGCAAGACGGAGCTGTCTACACTGCCCCTTCTTGCGCAAGAAAAACCCTCTTGTGCAAAGCCGTTATGCCTGAAAATAATCAGCATAACGGCTTTGCACAAGAGGGTTTTTCTTGCGCAAGAAGGAGCAGTGTAGACAGCTCCGTCTTGCGCAAGAGCCTCTTCCGCAAAAATGGCGGCTCATTAGTTATGCAAATGAGGTTCGGCAATATTCCACGCTGAGCCTCATTTGCATAGCTCTGGCGCAAGATCGCGCCAGTCTAGACACAGCCTAGGTGTGTGGGTTACACAAGCACCATTATCCCCTTATAGCATCTCCATCCATGAAACCTAAACCGAGAGAATGTGGTCTGATGTTTAAGAGCCTGGGCTGGGTCTTGGAAGATCTGGGCAACTGTTCCTTGTTCTACTACTAATCTGGTGCGTGACCTTGGGCAAGTCATTTCCCCTGTATTTCTCTGGATTGTGTGCTCGGTTTGTAAACTCTTTGCAGGGTTGGGACAGTTGCTATTTGTTTGTGGGTTCTTCTGGGGGGCAGACTTCAGTACTCCTATAAAACTACATTCCTCTTTTGAAAGACGAATGTAAATGAGGCCAATAAAAAATTCAAACGAAGCACGGATTTACAAATCTTGCGCTTCATTTGCATAATTGCATGAGAGCACTTTTTCAAAAGTAAAAGCACCATCTAGACAGGGTTCTTGCGAA
This sequence comes from Pelochelys cantorii, assembly GCA_032595735.1. Taxonomy (NCBI): domain Eukaryota; kingdom Metazoa; phylum Chordata; order Testudines; family Trionychidae; genus Pelochelys; species Pelochelys cantorii. The sequence goes on along the minus strand of CM064342.1, from coordinate 9,353,906 downwards.
AAAAATCCTTTTTCAAAAGAACCTGCACTCCTGAAAAAATGAAGTTGTATGGGGGTCTTTCAAAAAACAGGGGGAGGGGGTTTTGAAATAACCCCATCTAGCCTGTGGTTTCTTTTTTGAAAAACCCTTTTTCGAAAAAAGCGCCCTCACACGATTATGCAAATGAAGCGCAAGATTTGTAAATCCGTGCTTCATTTGAATTTTTGATTGGCCTCTTTTACATTCCTCTTTCAAAAGAGGAATGTAGTTTTATAGGAGTACTAACGTCCACCCCCCAGAAGAACCCACAAACAAATAGCAACCGTCCCAACCCTGCAAAGAGTTTACAATCTGAACACACAACCTAGAGAAACACAGGGGAAATGACCCTTTTTTGAAAAAGCGCCCTCACGCGATTATGCAAATGAAGTGCGAGATTTGTAAATCCACAGTTCATTTGAATTTTCAGTCGGCTTCATTTAGACATGCCCTCTCAATAAAAATAAGTGAATCGGGTATATTATGGGGATCATACACTGGTGGAGCCTTTCAAGGGAGAAGGTTAAATGTCTATCTGAACAAGTCAAATAGAAACAAACAAGGGTTCAAAGCCTGGCTTAGGCTATTGACACTGACACATTGTGGAGCAACCAAACATACACCGTGGGCTGAGTTTAATGGGGTTAGAGTGAGCAGCACTGGTGCTGAGTCTTTGTAATGAACACTGTTGCGTTTTATGTTGCGTTTGAGCCTTGCTTGTCTCCTTTCCTGTTTCCAGAAAATATAATTGCCCATCACACCCAGCTGCCACCGTGTGGTCACAAAGCCCTTCTCTGACATCACACACCCTGGGTATCCTGCTGCTGTTCTCTGTTCCAGTGAGAATAACTATTCCCCCAATACTGCCTTTCCCTGGGTAAGAATCTCAGGCCTGTGGCATCAGATGCGTGAACATCGCTCATGGCGCTGTCCAGCAGCGGACGATGTTCTCGTTGCTCCTCTCAGTGTCAGCTTCCCTTTGTAAAGGAAACCACCGGGGTTCAGTTAAACCTCCTTTTTTGAGGCATAAGGATCTCACGCAAAAGGAGGTTTTTGCGCAAAACGGATCCGGATCTCCTCTTGCGCAAAAAGCATCGGAAGAGATTATGCAAATGAAGCATGAGAAAATGCTAATGAGTGCTTCATTTGCATTGCCTCTTCCGCAAAAAAAAGACAGCATAGACATAGCCCTAGTGTACACAGCAGTGGTGGATAGATCCTAGGACAGGTGGCTTAGAAGTTCTTTTCTGTGTCTGATTTATATCATACCCAGCCATAACGGGCAGGCACTGTATTGGGGTGCTTCTACTAAACAATTCCCCAGCACTGAATTAATTAACTGGACTGATATTTAGATAATCCTCAAAGACAACAGAGTAAACATCTTGCTGAGATACAAGGGCTAATCCACATCTCTCATAAGGGTCTTGCTTCAGCCCATCTCTCTGAAGACCTGATGTAGCACATTCAGTTGCTTTATTGTAGGTCAGGGATAGGCAACACATAAGACTTTGGTGGGACATACTTAGATTTTTTTTCAAGGCTCCCCACCTCAGCACCCACCAGAGAGATCAAGACTGACCAGGACCTCTGTCTTCCCCACCCCATTTGTCTTTTCCCTCCAAAGACAGGGAATAGCTGAGACTAGTTAACTGTTTGGCAGGCCAAATAAAACGATGTCATGGTCGAATGAGGTCCCAAGGCCACCAGTTTCTCATGCCTGTTGCAGCCCATATGGTTATTTTAAATCAGTCATATTTTACCCAGTAAAGTGGTAGGAGATTCACAGTATGATTAATGAGACATGGTCACAGCCCCAAACTATTGTTAAACAATGATTGACAGGAGGGGTAACAAACGATAGCCAAAAAATGAAAGATAAGAAGTCATGCAATTATACAACACTGCAGTGGGGTAGGACTGTTGTTTAAGTTCAGTGTCTTGACTTGCTTCTTATGGGCATTGTGGTGGGAGAAGTTGAATGAGGAGAGAGAAGTGAAAGTCTCAGTGCTGCAGAAAGCAGTGGAGCCACCAGAGAAAGTGGTTTTCCAAACCACTCCCAAGCCTTGTGGGAAGATGTCAGGAAGTAACAGAGAGAGGGGGTTTCACTTGCTGGTTCTCATTTTTACAGTGATCCATTTTCTCCTCCCTCATCTTCCCTAGCTATCTGTACTGGACCTTCTAGTGAAGTCTGGGTGGGAAGAAACTCTCCTTTGAAAACACAGATAAGCCAAAAGAAACAGAGAATACCGTGAAGAACATGTGAAAGGAGAAATGTTCTCTGGATTATACAGACAGAAACTTCACTTAGACAAATGTACATGATGAACTACAAAAACTCAGTCCAGGGGAAGCCTCGGAGAATACCTGGTTGTGACAGGTGTAGTTTGTACCATGACCTCACTTCTGTTTGGTTATGGTTATGCAAGTCATTGAAACCAATGTGCTCCCAAAACTCTTGCAGATGAAGAGTTGATGGCTGGTGTTATTCTCTCACTGCTGATTTCACTAATGCACTGCACCAGCTCAGGACTTCCTAACCTGGAAGTTTGCCTTGCTGTGAATGCACTTCAGATAAAATACATCAAATTATGAAGAAGGCAGGTTCACTTACATTCATTCACAAGGGTGACACGCTCCTCCAAAATCTGGCCTCACCACTGGAGCTTTCCTGCCTCAGCAGTATCTTTTGTTTGGAAGTTCTAGTTAAATGCCGTATCACATTGGGCTGGATAGATTTACCTGGCAAGAGTCTAACCTAAAGAATATCCTAGTTCTATAGAGAATGCCATTTCCTCAGCTTCACATTCTTGATGTGTGCGTGTGTTAAATTGGATTTCCATGCACTGGGGAAGCTAATCAAGTCTTTGGTTAGTTTTTTGAATGCACTTTTAGTTGTTGGTTCTCTCTCTCCCAGTAGATGCTAATACACTCAATATATTCTTCCTTCCTCTTCTTCCTATCCCCCTTCCTGACTGTTTTCCTTATGCCATTGCCCAAGGCATTGGCACTTGTGGCTGTTCAGAGTATGGGCATGAGTATGTTCTTGCATTGTGACAAATGACGACATTCTTCAAGATACCACATATGGAGTATGCTGCTAAAATGCTGGTCAAGAGATGTGTACACAAAACCCTTATTAACCAATGAATGGCTTAGGCGGGGATGGTCTAATCTGAGGCTTCTTAATCTGAAGAATGTGACCAGAAGTGAGGATGTTGTGACATATGTAGGGTACCTGTGGCATAGAAAAGGTTCAGAACCACTGTTATCAAAACTTTAACTTGCATAATACCGCGAACCCTTGGGACACTCTTCAGAGGCGTACTGCTGTTCCTTTATTCTCTCCTCTTAGTCATAAATCCCTTCTGCCAGAATCAGTCCTCTACGTCCAGCCTCTGATGCAGCTTCCATTCTCCATTGGAATTTGGGGGGTGAGGGAAGGTTATGGGAAAGAATACCTTTGTGATTAAGGACTATGATTCTAGTCCTGCTCCCAGTTCTGTGTTAGACTTCCAGTGTGACCTCGGGCAAGTTGCTTTCTGCTTCTCTTCTTCATTGTTTACCAAGGGACGAAGGCATCACTTAGCTACCTCAGGCAGATATTGTGAGGATAAAATAATGTTTGAAAAGCACACTGAGACCTCCCATTGGAAAGCACTATCGAGGTACAAAATGGTGGCAATGGTGTTAAAGTATTATATTTAATTCTCCATCTATTGCATCTCTTACTCTAATCTGGATTTTACACTCTGACATCCTGTTTATTTCTTATATTGACTATTGGAGTCATTTTTATACGATGATGTTAGTGAGAATGAAAGAAATTATTCATATTTTAACCTGTTCTATCCCTTGGTCTCCTCCATGGCCCCTTGGTAGACATCTTTTATTTGAGAGAGGATTTTCGTGCTCTTCACTCTCTGTTTATCAGTAACAATTCATCCAGACCAAGGGATATTGTTTGCCTTTCTATCCCAAGCCCAGAGTGAATGGTCAGCCTCTTAACCTCTTTTCCTCTCAACTGTTTTGGTGTAAACTCTCTCTTTGAAGACACTAAACCTGATTCCTCCAGCTTAAAGCATTCTGGTTAATTGAGATGTGTGGGGATCAGCATGTGAATGCCAATGTAAATATGCACTGAGCAGAGAGGCAAGGTGGTTTACTTAGCACCCAGCCGCTGTGGGTGGGTTGTGAACCAAGTCACACACACTAGATAGAGATGGACATGGTGACTATCTCCAGAAAAAAAATAAGCATTATTGTTTGCCTGGAGGAGGGGGAGGGGTGTGATTTGAATGCTCCCCTGCCCTGCCTTATTTATTCTTTCTGCAAACAAGCCCAAGGGATTGCACAGAGCCCCAGGTCACCCAGCCAGTGCTGGTTGGGGGCCTATTGGGACTTCTGATGCTTCACTGTAGTGCTTGTTCCACTGCTATCTGGAAGGCCTCTGCATTCTAGCTAGATGACCCATTGGTGTGAGCAGAGCAACCAGGCCTGCCCACAGCGAGGAAAAAGGGACTGCCGTGTCAGAGCTTCGAAAATCGGCCTCTGCTTTCTCGGCTGCGCTGCCCCCAATTCCACTCACGTGTTTCTGAGAGCTCATGTTGCAGTCACCTGTGTAGTGGCCTCACCAGGATGGGAATCCCATGAGTGGCTGGCATAGCTCCCTCGCCTTTGCCCAGAGAAGTCACTGTTGAATTGAGCAACAATCAGGCATTCCTGCTGGTGAGGGTAAGCATGGTGCTTCCACAGCGCTTCTAGTCCAGGGACTTGGGGCTAGGAAGCAAACCCAGGTCTCCTGCATGCCAGCACAGACTATTTCATCTAGCTCACTCCATATAGAGGAAGGGTCTTGCATTTTCCCATAAGGAGAACTTTTCCTCTCCTCTTAACTTTGAAATAATGAAGAGGAGTGTTCAGCTTGTATAATCCCATGGATGTTAGAGACTTGTCCCTTGCCACCTGGGAGTTTCACATTCTGGTGCCTCTCAACCTGACCTTCATCTCCCAAAAATGTAGGCACAGGAGGGGAAAAAAAAACAATTAAATACCAGGGATAAATTAGTTCTTTTTTAAATGGGTTCATTCCCTTTCCCCTTCCCAGCAAGTATTACTGTATCTACTGTTTGCTGAGCAGGAAATGCATTATTTAAGCAGTTTGCTCCTCCATAAACTGCTTTGCATCTGACTTTCTTTCACTGTAATCCATAGTCACAAAGTCAGGCCACCTTGGGATAATCCAGTGTGAAATTTGACCTGATGAAAATGGTTCATGCGTCCCAGGCTGCACTGCAACCTGTGACAAGGGCTTTTATTATTTATTCAAACCTGTTTAAATCCCCCCTTTTCTGAAACAACCATTTTAAAAATATTAAAACGCCACAGCTAAGCGGGGAGATTAAACAAGGTTAAACCTTATCATCTCAGGTGGGAGATTAGTTCCAATAAAATGCGGAGGGTTGGCAGGCTGTGTGGTAACAGGAGCCCCTTCTACTCAGTAACTAATCACTGAGAGAGCATTTGTGGGGGATGAGGGGGCGAGGCAAACACTGCATTCAAGCTTCTGGCAACCTGCACTGTTTACCATGGTGACACCGGGCCCAGAAACAGACCTGCATCTCTCCCCAAACAATTTGCCCTAGATTCAGGTGCTCCTGGAGGCAGAGCAGGCAACTTTCACTCATCTCCCTCAGCTGGACACCTCTCAAGTGCGACTTTCAAAGCCCTGCTGTGGTGTTTAACCACACATCTTCCATTAAATTAACACAAGGTGTGCAACCTCTCCAACTAAATACACCCCCGCTTTGAATATCTTAATCAGGGTATTTCCACATTGAAGGAAACTGATTTTGCTTTCAGACCCAATTATTCTGAAATTACTAATTGATCAAGGTGCGGTGGGAGGAAAAAGCTGTTCCTGTAACCTGTGCTCATGTGATTCTTTGCCCCTAAAAGTCAGAGCTTTTTCACATGCTTCATGAAGCCTAGTAGGAGAAACCCACAACCTGCCCAGCACAAGGGGCAATCACTCAGATGTTGCTGACAGTACAAGTACAGTACTTTATCGTTCATTTGAACAGGTAGCTTGCTTCTGCAAGAGATAGAGGTGGATGTCGGTTGCTTTGCTGCTGACCTTCCAACTTTGCTGAAGACATTGAAGAAGGTTAGGAGTTGGACAGAGAGAGGGAATACTCTATTAGTCAGAACACTCTACACGGGATTTAACCACAAATCTTCCCGTAGCTTCATGGGGAGCTGGGAATTTCAGTGGATATTCGGGGGTAAGCACACCAGCCAATGACAGAGACTAGAGTCTGGAGATGAAGCACCCAGGATGCGTCTACACTGAGCTGTTATTTCAAAATAACTAGTGTTATTTTGAAATAACAAAACAAGTGTCTACTCAGCCATTCCATTACTTTGAAATAATTTTGAAATAACAGACAGCTTATTCCAAAATCTGCAAACCTCATTCTATGAGGAATAACGCCTATTCCAAAATAGCTATTTTGAAATAAGGTGTGTGTAGATGTTCCACTGCTGCTATTTCGAAATAGCCCCTCACCAGGGCCATTCTAAGTTATTCCTCCCCAGTGCCTTCTGGAGCTGTAAATCGAGATAGTACGTCCACATTAGGGAAGCCTGCCTCGGACAAATTTTAAGGCTTCCCTGCAGCATAGATGCACTATTTTGAAAGAAACTATTTCGGAATAACTATTCTGAAATAGCTTATTCCAAACTAAGCATGCACTGTAGACGTATACCCCCACCTCCCCACCCCCACCCCCACCCCGTGAAGAGAAACAGGCTGTGTCCATGAAGTAACTCAAAGTGGAGCTCTCTGGGAATGAAGGAGAAGGATCTTTCGGCAGGTTTTTTTTCAGCAAGGAAAGCGCTCTAAACTTAGAAATTCACCCCACACACACACTTTTCACTATAACTAGCCCAGATGTGCTGTCCTTCAGGACACACTGAACAGGTCTCCTTTTCTCCCAGAACTTTAGGAAGAGAAGGACTGTTTCGAAGGCTTGTTGATTGGGGCTGTATTGCTTTTGGTTTTGGTTTCTTTCTTGTCATCGGGAAATTGTTAGGCATACACTAGTATTTGCATTTGTTATGGTTGTATTTATCCAAACCCATACATTAAAACTAAATACTAAAATAACAATAGTCAAGCTGCTGAGGTGAAGTGAAAGCTCATCTCTCTCCACTAATCTTATTTAACTCCCCAACCCACAGATTGGGCAGGCAAGAAATGGCAACAGAAGGACTACAATCCAGCAGTGCCTCTTAAAAGGCAAGAAAATTGCCATGAGGCTGTTCCAGTATCGGAGCGTGGCACGGTTAACCATGCTTCTTCACCACCACTGCCAGTTCCTGTGGCAGCAATTCACAGTTCTGGCCTGGCTTGAGAGCATGCTCCAGGGAGGCTCAGGTGCAGGAATAGTGAAGGCATCTTCAGGGTGGGATGGGATGTAGTGCAGTGGGAGAGATATGTGTGGGAAGCCGATGCAGCTTCTGTTGGGCTTGGTCTCTTCCCGCCATTGGGATAGCCTTTGAGAAGAAAACAAACAAAACTTACAAGCCAGCTGGAGAGGGAGAGAAAGTGGATCTTTTCTGAAATCAGAGAATTCCACCTGGTTCTAATGGCACCCTAAAAAAGCAGGGTGCACTAGTGGTGGGCAGTAACATCCTTACTTCATCAGTACTAGGAGGATGGAATTGCCACCCACTCGTTGGCTATGGTGAAATCCTAGTTGATGGAATGAGGAGAGTCTGGTTTGCTTATGTCTAAGAAGTTCTGCCTTGTCTATGTACAGTTGATAACTCTGTAGGTGAGAGCTATTTCATTAACTCTGAGCTTTGTCTCGGGTTCTGTGTACCCGCAGTCTGTATAATTTATGGGTTTGGGAGATGGAACTTGGTTACACTTGTAGATGTTGAAACATCCATATTCCATCTTGACTGTTCTAGTGCCTGCATAAGGGATTGCACAGAATAATTCTGAATTGGATGAACATTGGGCGTGGTTAGCTATACTAGGGAAGGAATTATTATTATTTAACGTTTAGTGACCAGTGGTAAATGCTGTGCTAATGAAACCTTCTCAAAGATTATGGGATCTATTGCAATGCAGAGAATGAAATTTAGTGCTTAAACTAAAAGCGAGTGATGACTGTGACTATGGTATGCAGCTAGGAATCCTGAGGTTACAGGTCTGCTCTTTCTCACAGACCCTGCTATTGTGATCTCATGGCTCCTCAGACTAAGACAGTGGTACGATTGTATGTCCCTGTTGGAGCCCTGATCAGGCAGAGTCTTGATCCTTTGTCAAAGGAATGTCAGGAAGCGGTTTGAAGATGCATCTGGCTCCAACACAAACACTGTAGAACAGAATCTGTCCCAGTAGGTGAGTACATCCCATAGATCCACACATTCAGCCTGGCTGATGTGCTTGTGGAGGCAACCCTGCACTTGCCACTCACCTGAGTGCTTGGGTAGCAGTAACCACTTTGTGTGGGCCAGTCGAGGGTTTGCAATTTAGGATCACTGGCAAGGGGGATGAGGAGGGGATCCTGTGCTGCAGTCCGGTTCTGGCTTCTCAAATTCCTGCTTGCTCCATGGCGTTCTCTTCAGCAGCTGAGTTTTCGTAAGGTGTATGGGGCAGCAAATCTGGGGAGCTAAGCAGCAGGCACTGCAGAGTTCTCCATGTGCGTACACTGGTCAGTCTCCGCTAATGTGCCTCGCTTTTTCTCTGGGCTCCTTCTCATCAGCACTGGTCTGTGGTGACACCTGCTGGACATTAGTGGAAAAGCCCCCCCCCCCCCACACACACACACAGGCTCACTCTCTGTTCTCCAATCAGCCATGCCCAAGTTAGCGGATGCCAAAGGAGAGGCTGTGTTAATGGACAGGAAACAACTCAGATATCTCGGCATCAGTGTTTGGTGTGTCTGTCACACCCAGAGCCACCAGCTGGTTGTGACCTAAAACTATGTGGGTTGGCTGGGGTGGGATTTCAGGAAATTTGTCCATCCCTGGAGCCCTTTTACTCAGTTTCAGGGGGACATAAGTCAAAGGCCCGGCCAGCCTGTTGTCCCATGCACACCTGAGACACATGGAGCCAAGTACCACATCCCTAGGAGGGTCTGTTTTAAGGCAGAAAACGTCACTAACGCCCAGCAGTGGGGCAAGTGTGATGGTCCCAGGATGACGGCGAATTATGACTAAGCTGTTTGTTCACCCAGTGGGATCCATGGAAGGCCGCTCTGGCAGCACCATCCTCAGGGAGAATGGGGCTGTTCACACAGACCAGAAATGAATGGCTTCAGTGTATGCATACAGTGTTTCTGACTGACAGCACCGTGGCATTTTGGGGAACTTCAGCAGCAAAGCTCAGCTAGATGTGCGAAGGACTAGGGTGCAAGCGTCAAATATCATCTGGTGGTGACCGGAGTGGGCCCCAGGAGAGCTGGCAATATAACTGCCCACTGGTAGGGATGGGGCAGCTTCAACTGTGGCCTTTAAGAAGTTTGCTGGTCTGCAGTAAGGGCTTGCTCTGGCATGGCTTCATTCATGGCTCAATTCAGCCCTGCCAATAAGGCCTGGGATTCTGGGCAGGCTTTTGCCTGGGAACACTCAGGGTGTGAGAATGAGGATGCAGACTTCAGGAAGGGAAGAACAGCAAACCTTACATGCATGCCAGCGTGAAGGGAATGCCAGGACAGCTCAGAATGGTTGGGAGTGGGCAACACCTCCTCCTATGTCTTGTCGGGACCACACTTCTGAGTGGTCATCTTCCAGGCACTGTCCTGATCACTCCCACGTTAGCCAAGCCAACATCTGCCAACCTGCGTCATTATACACGGAAGTACAAAATGTGGCATTCAAAGCAGACTGAGTAGGGATCTCAAAGGGATTACTTTGCAGACTCAGCTTTATATGCCATGGAACACTGATTACTGCGGAGCTTCTCTCTGCAAAAGGAACTGGAAGAAATGTTGTAGGGGGCCAGCTGCAAAGTATCTCCCAATTCCAACCCTATGCCTCCTCCTAAGGCACTGTAGAGAATGGAGCATGTGTAATATCTGGGGGGTGGGGGTGATGGGAGCCATTCTGCTCCTCACCAAGCCTCCTTTGCAAACCCACGGCCTCTGTGAAACTCCCAAGCAGTATAAAGCCTCAGATAGTGAATGATTTAGAGAGAGAAACATCAGCATGGCTGCTAGGGAGGAGGAGCAAGAGATGAATATAGAACTGGCTCAGGCCTTCTGGAATCTTTCCTTCTCCTTTGGTCCTCATCATCTCTGGAAAATAAACAGCCTCAATTGTTGTGCACTTGAGATTATGAAAACATCAAGTCCATTAGTGTTTGGCAAAGTGCTCTCTCATTTCCTTCTGATGTAATAATTGGGAGGGGGAGAGGGGCTTGCAAAGATAGCACAAGGCACTAGTGAATGACCTTCTCACATATACGTGTAGGCGCCTTTATATGGAGCTGTTCCTATTCCTCAACATGTCTCCACCCATATTGTTTCACCCCAAATGCTGTTTCATTTTCGCTCTTCTTATTTGCTCTGATGTCCTTTGGCTGGGCTGCAGAGATGGCTAAATGGCAGGCAAGTTTGGGGGTCTTCGAGACACAAAACACAGGGAGCTAAAAAAGTGTTTTGGATGTCTTCCGCCTGCCCCCTGCAAGGTCCTACAGACATTGCAGAATGCCAGTCCCAGTGGGTGAGCACCAGTGTTAGATAATTCCCGCCTGATTTGGCTTGTGGTGCATGTGCAAGCAAAGGATATTATTTTCTCTCCCTGTCATTGCTGCAGAACTTTGTGGAGGACTAAAGACGTGATGGGATTGTGACACAACAAGAGACGGAATCCTAAACAAAGGGGGTTGGGACTTCTATTCAGACTGCTTGTGGAAAATTCTGCTCTCATTGACATGTCTGGGAACTTCCACTGAAATCAGGAGGTGCTTCCAGGTGTGCAAGGTGCTTGTTCAGTGCCTAAATGTGGGCTTAGGAGCTTCATATTAGGAACCTAGTTTTGAAAATCTTCCTCAATGTTTCTAATGTTTTTTCTAATAAAATGTCTAATTTTAAGACTGAGAAGAACTCTGTGGGTGAGGGTGAGAGAGACACTCCCTCTTACCCTTTTAGGACTTTATATACACTACAATGAAGAAGAACAGAATACTTTGTCCTAGTTTTGTTCTGTGCCGGAGGCCAGGTCTATACTAATGGAGAAAGTCAACCTAAGCTATTCCACTCCAGCTACATGAATAGTGTAGCTGGAGTCAACGTACGATTGGTCAAGTTTCTGGGGCATTCCCACTGTCAGAGGTTGAGGGGAGAAACTGTCCCATCAACTCCCCTTACTCTTCTTACTCTGGTGGGGTACCAGAGTCTATGGGTGTAGCATCAGCGGTCAATTTTGTGGGTCGTTTCTAGACCAACTAAATCAAACTCCGGGAGATCGATCTCCATGGCCTCAATCTCCCAGAAAGTAGAGACAAGCCTTAAGACTTGTCTGAATATGGCCTGGTAGGTGCATGACAGTTTTTTGCTTCCCTGTTGGTCCTCACTCTGGATCCTCTTTTCCCAGCCAGTGTCAATCCTCATTCCCAGCCTTCCTCACACACCTGGCGTTTCTGTAGGGAGTAAGTGAATTACTCCAATAGTTCTGTCTTCTGTGGCTGTAGTTCCAAAGCGATCACCTCAGAGGTTTAAAAGGGCTTTGCATGATCCCAGAAGCTCTGTTCAGTCTCCTCTGCCACCCTGTATCAGCCTGGCATCCTGCCCCTCTTCTCCACCATTACAAAGATGACTCGCTACAGCTGGCCCCACAAGGGGCTGAGCCCCTTTGCCTGCAGCTGAAGTCAGTCCTCACTGAGTGTGGTCAGCACTTTGCAGGACCAGGCCCCTCAAGAGCGGGTGAGCACTGGTGGGGGAGTGATCTAGAGTGGGGAGGTTTCACTCTTACGCAAACATCTCAGGTTCTCGGATGGAGAGATTGAGCATGGTGCTAGCACACCAGCTGCTTCGCTCCTCATCCTCTAGGAGAATCATCTGACCTCCTTCCTCCCCCAATTTAAAATGCCGGAAGCTGGGTATGCAGTACTCTGTCCCACTCCCACCTCCGCAGCAGCAAGGCAGAGTTATTGGAGTCTGAGAAGCACAAATGCCATTCCTTGGTTTTCAGTCTCAGACGAGGTATCTGACCCTTCCCTCCTGGCCAGAGTCCCGCTTGTTCTCTGAGCTTCTGGGGACATGCTCCTTCCCAGCAGCCTTATTAGAAAGTATCAGTCACCTATTATGCCCAGGGGTCCCAAGTTATCTGATGTTTGGGCAGTCTGAGGAACTGAGATATCCCACAAGGGGCTTGGTTTTCCAGCATCTTTTGAAGGAACCTTTGCGGATTTCAGAGAAACCCTAATTTCATGCCAACCTGATGTGCATTTCCATGCATAAAGTTTTGATGGACATGGTGTTGTGCACATGCACACACACACACACACATGCACACACACACACAGCGTCTCTCCCCTCTCTCCATGCATATGCGGGTTCAGTTTTGATTTCATTGATTGCATGTACCAGAGTTTGCAGAGCCGCCGTAAGTATGGTGGATCAGTTGGGAATAGAAGGCAATTACATTTTTCTCCTGCAGATACATTGTTTCAGTTAAAAGCCACTCTGGCTACTCTATAACAAAACCAGACACTGGGCCCCATTGTCCAACTCTTGGACAAGGTAGTGTATATGGATTAAGTGATGAATTGCAAAAAGGGCCTAAAAGCCAAGCCGTAACTTCACAAAAAGACCATTAAAGGTGAGCGGCTGTCGGTAAAATACCCATTTAGAATGGCTTTTATGACCCTAGGCCTTCCTGAGACACGTGTGAGACACAAATCGCTCCGACTTCCAAGTTCTCATTGCAGTAGCAGTGCTGCCCAAGAGACAGGAGTGTCCGGCATGGCAAGACATCTTAATTCAACTCTGAGAGCCGCTTGCTATGAGGACAGTGTTTTTAATCCTCTCTCCTCCTCCCCACAAAGCTTTAAAATTGTCAGCATCTAGGAGTGAGTCCAATGGCCTTGAAATTTCAAAGTCAAAAGCAAACAGTATTATCGCTTTTCTAAAGAGGAGAGAAAGATACTGAAGTCTGGAGAAGACTGTTCACTGTCGTGAGCATCCGTGTTACACTGGGTATATTTCAGTTACAGCTCTGACATCCTTTTTGAATTAAAGCCCCTGTATCCCGGTCAACTGAAAGCTGGTCGTATGTGTCCTTATTTCCCTTGGTTTGAGCATCTTTAGAGACATCTGGGATAAAAACTGCATGTTTCATTCAGCTATCAAAGTCCTTCATATCTGTATATATTGCAGCTGAAATCAGTCAGCCAGTCTGTGTGGGAGGCAGTCCGGTACTGTTATGAGGAAGGCAATGTGAGTCCCTAAATACTCAAAAGTGATGGGTTATGTTTGTGGGTGTCCAACCGAAAAGGCCTTCAGGGGCCCGACTGTAAGGAGGCAGATGGCAGATCATACTAGGGGTGGGGAATGGCTGCTAAAAGGGATGGATTGTAAGGATAGGGTGTGAGCACAGCAGAGGTACTCAAAGTGGTCTCTGCCTCCTGGGCAGGGGATGGGCAGCACAGTGGGTCGAAGCTCTTTTCCATCTTTGGAGGCCTCCTAACCTAGATTCTGACCTAGAATGAGTGCAGTAGGATTCATGGGTCTCATTCCTCCTATGTACACTTTCTTGCTTGGCACAGGCAGTTTGCTGAGATGGCCAAGCACTGGTAAAGCGGAGGTCTAAGTGTATTGGCAGAGCTACGTGTGGTGTAGTATTAGTACCTTGCTGGTTGCTATGCTTGGGCAGTGGGCTGTGGGTGACCTCCACTGGTGGCTATCTGTAGCACGGCCCAGCAGGACAGCTGCTGAGTCACATAGGCAAAAGACCCCCAACCTGTCCGACCAGTTGAGAGCAGGGAAGGAGACTATAGGCAGGGGGGTGGAGACCAGCTGTAGGTTTGGGGGAAGGCAGTTGCTGTCTGGGAAGCATGGAGAGAAGAGGCTAAGCTGGGGCCTAGGGGTGATGGACCCCTAACCCTAGGGTCTGAGGCATCCTGGCCCTGGCCCCTGTAGCCACATCACATATGTACTGTGCTGTATCCTGAAGGAACAATAAACCCCTCTCTATTCTACGACTGGCGGAGTCTGTTCTTGCTGCTACGGGCTGCAGGATTTGGGGGAACCCCAACTTGCCGTCACCCTACGTTAGGGTCGATTTCCCAGCATCTCCTCCCATTATGTCTGGTCCAAAGTTGTGGTCTTTATCCCACGCTCCCTTAAACATCCACATTCAGCTGTACAGGAGACAGGTTTTTCAGACTTGTGCTGCCTGTCGGTGTGGGCTCAGGTACTGTTCTTGAAGAAAGATATGTAAGTGCCTGAAGAGATGCAATCGGATGGAGACTATGGGCCATGGTCCTGCTAGTCTTAGGCTATGTCTAGACTGCAGTGCTTTTCCAGGATACTGGAGGTGTCCCAGAAAAGCAACACCCTGTCCAAGGAACGCATCCACTTTTCAAAAAAAAAAAAATTCTGAAAAGTGGACGTGCTCTTTTGCCATCCCCTAAACCTTGTTCTGTGAGTCATAAGGGATGTGTTGAAAGAGCAGGTATTTCTGAAATTTGGCACCATGTAGATGCACCAAATTTCGGAACAGCCTCTTTCGACAGAAAAGAGGGAAAAGATACGCAACTAGCAGTTCGCAATTTGCATATCTTTTTCCAACTTTCCTTTGTTGTCTAGATGTAGCCATACTCATATACAAAGTGCTGGTCACTTCAACTTGGGTAAGCTCTGTTCCTACAATCAAGGCACCATGAGATTGGGCCCTCTGTTCAGAACACTTTGATTGGCTGGCTGTCCCAAAAACAAAGGCTTGAGGATAGGACAGAGTTATATGGAGCAGGCAAAAACACCAAATGGGTTCCTACCTAGGAGATGATAAACTATAAGCAACCAGAGACCTTTAACAATTCATGTACAACTCCCTGGGAGACAGGAGGCTGCTATATCCCTGCCTGGCACAAATCTCACTGAATAATTTAGCAGCTGGAGTAAAACCGTGAAAGAGAAATGCTAATATGGCCCGTACTATGTAAAGAGCCTTCCAGCTGGGGAAAGTTCTCTACATCTTGAAGGCTCCCAGAGTTGCCTGGCAGCTTTGCAATAAGTGTTGTTTAATCAGAGAACCAAAAGTAGCTGAAGTGGGGCAGAGCACCATCCAGACAGGGCTCTTCACCCATAGGGTCCTTTTGCATACTCTTGGTGGCTCAGTGTTTTGTGTTGCAAAGGGGCACTTTGGTGCAGGGAGTGTGTTGTATATTTCCAGAGGCCTTTGAGAGGAGGATGAAAGATATCAAAAATGCTTACCAAATTAATTCAAGTGCATGTCACATCCACCAGCTGGCTTGGCCTGCTGTATGGATGAAAGTCCTCTCTACACCCATAAGTATAATGCTCAGCCAATGTTCAGGGCCTCCGGTTGCTTCCCTTTTTTTTTTTTTTTTTTTATGTATCAGTTCATTTTGTAATTGCCAGAAGGTATCCCAGGCTGCACACTACAAGGGATCATTGCACTTAGCTGGTTAAAGATATTTTGCCTTGTGCTTTATAACCAGAGATGGTTAGATAAATATCAGTGGAACCACATCCAGTTGGAATATGCCCTTCTGTTGAAGTAACAGGACTTTGTGAAACCAGGTTAATGTTGCCAGAATTTCATTTCAGAAGAAAAATGGCAGGGGTGGGGGGTATCCGAGCAGGGCCTAAAATATCCAGTTCTGATACTGTCAAAAAGAAATGTTTTGAATTTTCATTTGGAAGCAACTTTTTATTTTGTTTTTCTTTAGAAATCGTGTGTTGCAAAATATAATAGAAAACCTTCGAAAGTTGAAATTGAAACATTCTGAATGAGCCCTCTCACTTTCTGCCCCGAATTTCAGACTTCTCTGTTTTTATTTCAATGTGGAACAAAAGCCACATTCTGAAATCTCAAAATGCTTCCTGAAACAGAACTTCCAGGTCTCTGTGTGGCACCCAGCTGAAGGCCCACAATTGGGAATGGGGGTATGAGGTGATTGCCCTTGCACACAGTGTTGCAGTTCTCTCCCCGGGAGTGACCCTACTCCATTGCGCTGGCTAGCCCAGCTTTTCTGGCCAGGTGCCATGTGCAGGCTCTGCTTTGACATGTCATAGCCTCACACATTGCCGGGAAGGTGTTGGAAAGGCACAGCAGCCTCTCTCCGAGCTGTGCTCTTTAAACTTTCCGCTGATTAGGGGCCTTTTAGCACTCAGCTGGCTCTTCCTAATGGATTTTTCCTTTTCATTGAAACTCTTTTTTTTTTTTTTTTTTGCAGGCACTGCCAGAATAAACAATCCTGGCTGGTTTGAGGGGGGCAGAGAGTCAGAGCGGGTCCAAATGCAGCCAGACAAGCACCGTGTACAAATCAATACACATCAAGGGCAGAGCGGTGCTGGAGAGGAAGGTCCCAGAGAGACAGTGGCTGTTTGCTGGGAGCCGACTGGCGTGGTGAGAATGAAAGAGACACTTGTGAGCGGATCTGCTGGAGCAAAAAGGCCACACCTGCAGCCAAGAGCCTTTGGGGAGTCTCGAATGGCCCGGGGCGTCCATAGGAGCATCAGAACATTCCATTTCATGACAGAATCTTACAACCACACTTGGTGTTAGTCGCTATCTGGCTAACTCAGAGGTTGAGGCCAGGGGAGGCGGCTTTGCAAGTTCAGGGTCAGAGATGTCAAGCCCTTCAGCATGTCTGCAGGGTTGGCTCCATTCACCCATTGATTGCTCTGAGGCCGATGTATTTATTGACCTCCAAGCAGCTCACATGCATGGCGCTTTTTCAGGCGTGACCTCCAAATCCAACTCGGCAATAGATTTCCCCTCCAGCCTCCCTTGTAATAATGTGGGTTTGCCCCACGCGGCCCCTGTGTGCACTGGGTGGTCTGTCTGTGCAGGCCTTTGGTGGCAGACGCGTCTCTCCCTTCTGCTCTGCAGACCGACCTTAATCCCCGGTGCTGTCAAACCTTCCCAGGACAACTGGGCCTGGGCACTGCTGACAACTTCAGCTATCGTGCCTCTGTAGTGTATTAAAGAAGTTCCCTCAGACCAGGAAGAGCCGATAGGCACCACCTGGCTAGAGTGAGCCTAAAAGGAGCCATGGCTGGCAGGCTCTCTGCCTATAGAAAAGCAGGTTGCTGACTCCCGAGGAGGTAGGTTGACTCCCCTAGGGCAGACTGGTGGCCTACAAGGAAGAGATTCTGCTCAATTCGTATTGTTTAACCACCAGCAGTAACTTGCATTCAAAAACCTATACATTTGGCTGGCCAGTTGGCTCCCCCCAGCTCTCTGCCACCCCATGAGGCTTGTGACCCCTTTCCCACTGTGAATACAGTTCCATCGTGCGTCTAAAGGAGCAGCAGGGATCCTAAGCTGTGGTGGACTAACAAGAGGCATGAGTCCAGAGCCGGAGAAGGATCCAGTCACCAATGAGCAAACCTATTCACGTTCCTGGGATAGGATGTGACCTCCTCATAATGAAGAGAGTAGAGAATGGGGAACAATCCCCAGGAGTGCCATCCCGAGCATCCAAAATCACGATTAAAACACAAAACAAAAAAAAGGAGGTTCCACTCAGTTTTTTCTTGTGGGAGCCTTTAGAGTGCACGTTTTCACAACTTTTTCACAAGGTCCTTATTCCTCATAAATCGAGGTTTAGAGGGTCTTGCAAAAGAGGTTTTTTTCCCCGACATTTGGCCCTGTCTACACACGG
Organism: Pelochelys cantorii; assembly: GCA_032595735.1. Classification (NCBI taxonomy): domain Eukaryota; kingdom Metazoa; phylum Chordata; order Testudines; family Trionychidae; genus Pelochelys; species Pelochelys cantorii. The sequence goes on along the minus strand of CM064342.1, from coordinate 9,336,016 downwards.
CCAAATATCGGCAAAAACCTCTTCCGCAAAACAAATCAGAAGAAGATATGCAAATGCAAGCATGATTGGCATATCTTCTTCCGAAAGAAAAAGGCAGTGTAGCCGTAGCTACAGAGATGGAACTTTAAGGAAAATACCAAATATTAGAAGGCTCAGAATACAAAAACACAAGTTGACAACACTGAGTTTGGGATACCCAGCAGAGGCTCCATGTGCAGAAATTGTACAATAATAATGTTTTTCATCTTCACAGTCCCTGGCATGCAATGGGTTCCTATTGGCCAGGGTAATATGCATCTGATCTGATTATAACAGAACTGGAGAGGTAGGTGGATTTATTGAGAGCTCAGCCTGGTGTGAAGGGGAGTGAACAGTGGACAGCCTCCAGGATCCGTGGCCTTCACTCTCACTTTCCCTGTCTAGCACACAATCCAAGTAGGATGAAGATGATGCCATGTTGATATCTGGGACCTAGCCAGGAAAAAAAACAAACACGTTATCCAAATAAACAAACAAGCAAGCGTGCCTAGAACTCTGGAAACCTGACAGTAATCCAGCTACCTCCTCTCCCAAGCAAAGCCTGCAGTGTCCCAGAGAATTGGCTCCCATCTGACTTTGATCCATGCCAGGGATGGATTCCAGATGGACCCTTCCCCAGCACTGGCCTACAGGCATTGTTTCACACGCAATTGATGGGGTGTTAATGATGCTGAAATTTCAGGCAAACTTCTCAGACATACTAAGTTGGGAGGGGGTGCCTAACCTTAATCAATTGCTGATGTAAACCAGACACCCCTGTAGATTATATCTACTTGCCTCATACCAGGGAAATTACCTATGTACCTGACAGAGGGAAGGAGAAACAGGAGCACCGGGCTAATAACCGAGAAGTATCTGAGCATGGATAAAACATCAACTGGCCTTAAGATTTTATCAGTCATTGACTTGATTCTGTCCCAAGGTGGTCCAAGTCCTCTCCTGGCTTTCCAGCATGCCTTCTCCAGTGCTTAATAAGGACAAGTCCAGCAGGCCCATGACCAAGATCCAGATCTAGAGTTCAGCCTCAGCTTGTTCCTTTAAAGGGAATAAAATGAAGAGTTGTAATTTTGAGCACTGATAAGGGTTGTGCCCTGATAGCCTCAAGCTTTTATTTGTCCCCAATAGTTGTCATTGTTTGCCCTAGAGCACTAGACTCAGGTTTTCTTTTGATCTCTACCCTATATACCCTCCTGCCTTCTGAAATTCCAGATCCAACCTTGCTGATGCTTTTTGCAGCTTTTGACAAAAATTGCTCCAGGGTTTCTTGTCCCACTCTCCTATGGCTTAAGAACATAAGAATGGCCATACTGGGTCAGACCAATGGTCCGTCCAGCCCAGTATCCTGTCTGCCGACAGTGACCAATACCAGATACCCCGGAGGGAAGGGACACAACAGGTAATCCTCACGTGATCCCACCCCTGTATCCCACCTCCAGAGAAACAGAGGCTAGGGACACCATTCCTACTCATCCTGGCTAATAGACATGGACTTAACCTCCATGAATCTATCTAGTTCTTTTTTTAACCCTGTTAAAGTCCTAGCCTTCACTACATGCTCTGTCAAGGAGTTCCACAGATTGACTGTGCACTGAGTGAAGAAAAACTTCCTTCTGTTTGTTTTAAACCTGTTGCCTATTCATTTCATTGGGTGACCCCTAGTTCTTATATTGTGGGAATAAGTCAATAACTTTTCCTTACTCACTTTTTCAACACCAGCCATGATTTTATGACTTTTACCCGTCTTTAAGCGAATCTCCCTTACTCTCATTGGTGAACTGGCCTGCAGTGAATACTGAGGACAGATGGTCAGGATGGAGGCTGGGTGAAAAGTATTGTAGGGTACAGGTGAGGGCATGCAGGAAAACACTGTCTTTTCCTGAGTGATATTGGTTTATGTCCAGCTGCCAGGCATGCGAGCAGTCCTGCTGTCTTTACGCCGTGCAGATCACATGAGAATTCTCCCCATAATAATACATTGCAATGCTCTAGCCCCTTCTGTTCATATCATTATGGCTGTTACACTGGTGGGAAAAGTGAAACTCAAAGCTGCTGTCGTTTGCCCTCATTATGACACACTGGTTCTGCAAAAGCTAAGAATATTACCCTATCTTCTGCCTGTCTTGTCCTGTAACTGCTGCCCCTTTGCCTGCTTGTGAAAGCTAGGACCATGCTCCAACACAGCTGTGCAGGCCAGGATGGGCTAAATCCCTGAAAATGTGTGGATTGGGAGGCTAAGCCACTGGATAGTGGTTGCACAACAGCCTATAACAACAGTTCGATTCCATGAGTGCCTAGCCCTAGGTATACTGGGATTATTCAGTAAACAGCGAGGTGGTAAAATTTGCAGATACTAAATCGCTCAAGATAGGTAAGACCAAAGCAGACTGTGAAGAGCTTCAAAAAGGTCTCACCAAACTAAGCGGCTGGGCAACAAACTGGCAAATGAATTTTAATGTTGATAAATGTAAATGAAAAATAATCCCAACTACACATACAATATGATGGGGACTAATTTAGCTATAACTCCTCAAGAGAGAGATCTCAGAGTCATTGTGGATACTTCTCTGAAAACATCCACTCTCTGTGCAGCGGCAGTCAAAAAAGCAAACAGAATTTAGGAATCATTCAAAAGGTATAGAGAATAAGACAGAGAATATCTTATTGCCTCTATATAAATCCAGCATACACTCACATCCTGAATACTGTGTACAGATGTGGTCGCCTCATCTCAGAAAAGATATATCGTCGTTGGAAAAGGTTCAGAAAAGGGCAACAAAGATGATTAGGGCTTTGGAATGGGTTCCATATGAAGAGAAATTAAAAAGACTTGGACTTTTCAGCTGAGAAAAGAGGACACTAAGGGGGGATATGATAGAGGTCTATAAAACCATAACTGATGTGGAAAAAGTGAATAAGAAAAATTATTTACTTGTTCCCATAATATAAGAACTAGGGGTCATCAATTGAAATTAATAGGTAATTGGTTTAAAACAAACAAAAGGAAGTTTTAATTCATGCAGTGCACAGTCAACCTGTGGAACTCCTTGCCCAACGATGTTGTGAGGACCAGGACTTTAACTGAGTTCAAAGAAGAACTAGATAAATTCATGGAGGTTAGGTCCATCAATGGCTATTAGCCAGGATGGGTAGAAATGCGTCCAATGCCTCTGTTTTTCTGAGGCTGGGCATGGATGACAGGAAAGGGATGATTCCCTGTTCTGTTCATTCTCTCTTGGGCACCTGGCATTGGCCACTGTGGGCAGACAGGACACTGGGCTAGATGGACCTTTGGTCTGACCCAGTATGGCCGTTCTTATGTTCTTTTTCATTAATACCCAGCATGACACATAGGTACTGCACTCTAATGCTGCTGTCTACCTGCCCTGTTAGCTGAGGCAGAGGTAGTATCCATGGACCAGAGACAGGACAGCACTTTCCTGCTGCTGGTTAACTGTCACAGGTTAACCATGGAGGGAGAGAGCCAGGTCCTGGCAGAGGGTAAACTGGTGTGGATGGGAGCAGTAAAAGAGGCAGAGTGTGTAACAGAAAATGGTATACTCGGCATGTGTACAGATGGGGTGGCCTAGTGACAGGCCTTTGCTGATGGTACCTGGGAATTGGATGCTAGCTCGGGGATTGTGTCATGTGTCTATGCTCTGCTGACTGGCTCTGCAGCCAAAGTGAAAGCTTCCATCCTGCACACACTGAGGGGAGACCATCTGCTGGCGTGTGCACATGCAAGCGAGCAAGGACTTGTGGCAGTGGCACTGAGCCTCGTAGTATTATCCAAACCTGAACACAACTGCTTTGCTTTCAAGCCATGTCAAAACCCTCCCATGCCCACCCTTATGACCCTGCTTGAGGCTCCCCATGCTCTAGCACTTGGCTACTTTCCACTGCCTTTCTGCCTGGCTCAGCTCTCTCTTGTGTGCATCCTGACGTAGTAATGGAAGGTTTTTGTAGGGATCCTTTCCCCACTGCCTATGCCTGACTTGATTGCAGTGGGAAATGGAGAGAATTTGTGGTAATGCGTAGTGCTGCAGAACATTCATTGCCATCTATGGGGGAAAATTTGATTCCGTGAATGCAATATGCAGGCCCATAGCCTGGTATTGCTGCTGGGGAGAAGATTTGATTGACATGACCAAACTTAGAGGCAGGCGCTGAATGGAATCCTAGGGAAGGCCCATATTTTTAGAACACAGACCCCTTCTTTCTCCCCATGTTTTCTGGGGGAGCCTGCAGAAGGCATAGCTACACACTATCTCCCCTTCACATTCGTAAGTACTGCCCCATTCCTGATGATAGCAGGATGGCCAGCTCTGAGCATTCAGAAATGACTCAGGCCCCAGGAAATCATGAGGTTGGTTTAAAAAAAAAAAACACACGCGAGACTTGGAAAAAAAACCCACAAGTGGAGTCCCTTTTTATTTGCCTTCTTTGTTTCTGAACCTTTAGAGTCAGTCTGGGGTCACGTTATCATGTTGTTCTCTACAACCCTGAGGGTTAGAAACTTACTGACAACAGAACAAACAAGCAAACAAAAGCTGTGATTCCCAGATAATCACTTCCTTGGGAGAGCTGGGGCTCTGAAGAAATCACAGCCAAGTAATGGAAGATGTGGGAGTTGATGACACGGTGAATGTTAGTCTTGCTGCAAGTTATACAAGTGGGAAGCAGCAATATTCCAAGGTGTGGGTATCTTGCAGTGTACCATATCAGTAAAGAACCAGAAGCTTTAATCAGGGAGAGGGGGAGAATGCAGCTCTCACTGTCTGCACATGAGCACTTTGTACAGGGCAGCAGGTGTCGCCTTAGCTGTGGGATTGAGGGGTTTTCTGCAGGTTGCTTTAGCGAGTTTTTTAAATGCAGAGGAAATATGAACTCCCCGTGCCCCTGGGAAGGATGGACTCTAGATCCTGTACTTTTTGGAAAACAGAGGATGTGGGAGGAATGAGCCACTTCCTCCAAGACAGCTGCTTTTGGGAGGAGCAGCGTTTTTAGTTTTGTCTTTCAATCTCTTTCCCATTTGGGTGGTGTCCCCGCCTTCTCCAATATCCCTGTTGATAAGGGCATGGAGGTTTTGCCTCCTGAGTCCAGACATGAGTGAATCTCTCTGGTCCTTCTGCTGGAAGTGGAGAGGGAGTGGTAACCTCTCTCATTCTGCAGTCCCATGGTTGTAGGGGAAGATTTAGCCCATGACCTGCCAGTGCAGCTCAGAATTATGACTTCTACTGCAGGGTGAGCAATAATTTTAGAAGGGGGGGGGCATTTCATAAATGATTGACCTGGGGGTAGAGGGAGTGCGTGAAGTCTTTGCCCCTGACCCTGCTCTGCAAGGGTTGTGCGGTGCCTAGCGTGAACTGCCAGCTGTTCAAAATGGCGGTTCACTCTAGACACTGTGTGTCCCTGGTGGGAGGAGGAGACCTTGCGTGATTCCCCCCCGCCACATCTTGATTGGCCTGCAGGCCAGATCAACATGCTTAGTGAGTCGGATCCGGCGCACCAAGGCCACTTTGCCAATCCCTGCCCTACTGGGTCGTCTGCACTGGCCGCCTCCATTCCAAGCTGGGACCATGCTTGCTCAGCATATGCCTAGTTCAGATAGCCCATCAAGTCTACTATGGGATACTTAAAATTAAGCATTAAATGTTTGTTTCTGTGACGACACCACCTTCTCTCCCCTCTCTACACACATACTCCCAATTTCTGAAGGGGGGAAAGAAACACAAAAGCTATTATACTTTAATTCCTAAACTATTGCTTAACCCAGCAACCATGCGAGTCACTCACAGCACCTTTCTGTTAGCACTTCCATGGATCATTACCCTGCAGGGATTAAAACCCTGACCACTGGCCCTCTGCACACCTTGCACCTGCCCCCAATCGCTGCTCCCCTGTTTGTCTTTTCCTCAGGCACTAATGAGATTAGGGATGAAACTAATCACACGCTGAGGTGGAGCACTTTGACCACTGAACCTGCACCTGTTCGCGTGGTTGACCTTTAATGATCAAATTGTGTACGTGTGTGCGGGGTTTTTTTAAGTGCCCTGTTTGTGAGTATGGTTTTATTTGCCATCAAAGTCTGACCCCTGGTGGACAAACGGATACTTCAGTTTCTCAACAAGCCACAGTCTGATAATGCAACGAGGTATACGGCATATATTTGATTGTTACAGTTCAGAATTAACACCTATTGTTGGAAATTATAGCTATAGTCTTTAAACAAACAACAATATTCTATAATGGCAAATTTTAATGGAAAAAGTACCAAGGCAAAATCTACTTGTCTTGTGTGTGAGAGAGAGGCTATAGGAATAGATCAGTACTAAACTCTGGTCAAAGATAGCAGTGTCAGCGGCAAAATGATTAAGTCTAGATTTGCAAAAAGCTACAACCTATATTCTCAATGGCACATTTCTTTTCTATGTTTTAAATTAATTAATAGCTAGAGTATAGGATTGTTTGCTCTTTTACTTGTTTAGAATCCTAGAACACTAGAACTGGAAGGGATGTTGAGAGATCATCAAGTTCAGTCCCCTGCCCTTATGGTTGGACAAAGCACCATCTGGATCATCCCTGATAGATTTCCATCTAATCTGCTCTTAAATATCTCCAGTGAGGGAGATTCCACAACCTCCCTAGGCAATTTATTCCAGTGTTTAACCACATTGACATGTAGGAAGTTTTCCCTAATGTCCAGCCTAAACCTCCCTTGCTGCAGTTTAAACCCATTGCTTTTTGTCCTATCCTCAGAGGCCAATGAGAACAATTTTTCTCCCTCCTCCTTCTAACACCCTTTTAGTTACTTGAAACTGCTATCATGTCCCCTCTTAGTCTTCTCTTTTCTAAACCAAACAAGCCCAATTCTTTCAGTCTTCGCTCATAGCCCATGTTTTCTTTAATCATTTTTGTTGCTCTTGTCTGGACCTTTTCCAATTTCTCCAACTTTCTTGAAATGAGGTGCCCAGAACTGGACACAATACTCCAGTTGAGGCCTAATAGTGAGGAAGAATGACTTCTCATATCATGCTCACAACACTCCTGTTAATGCATCCCAGATTTTTTTTTTGCAAGTGTCCCACTGTTGATTCATATTTAGCTTGTTGTCCACTATGACCCCTAGATTCCTTTGTGCAGTACTTCTTCCTAGACAGTCGCTTCCCATTCTGTATGTGTGAAACTGATTGTTCCTTCCTAAGTGGAGTAGTTTGCTTGCGTCCTTATTAAACTTCATCCTGTTTACCTCAGACCATTTCTCCTGTTTGTCCAGATCATTTTGAATTATGATCCTATCCTTCAAAGCACTCACCAGGCCACTCAGCTTGGTATCATCTGCAAACTTAATAAGTGTACTCTCTATGCCATCATCTAAATCATTGATGAAGATATTGAACAGAACTGGTCCCAAAATGAAACCCCACTTGTTATGCCTTTCCAGCATCACTGTGAGAATGGTTATCCAGCCAGTTATGCACCCACCTTATAGCAGCCCCATCTAGGTTGTATTTTCCTAGTTTATTGATAAGATGGTCATGCAAGACTGTATCAAATGCCTTACTAAAGTCTAGGTATACCACATCCACCACTTCTCCCTTATCCACAAGACTCGTTATCCTACCAAAGAAAACTACCAGATTGGTCTGACATGATTTGTTCTATACAAATCCATGTTGGCTGTTACCTATCAACTTATTATCTGCCAGATGTTTGCAGATGGATTCCTTAATTATTCACTCCATTATCTTCCCTGGCACAGAAGTTAAGTTCTTTGCTCAAGTAGGCCAAGCGCCATGTTACCCAACTAAAGAATAATCAGAGGCTTGGACCCGGGGTCTGGCTCAAGTCCAGGCAAGGGCTCATTTGCATCCACTCTATTGTAATGCAACAAGCACTGAAACTAGCAAGTTCAATGTCAGTTGCGTCTAATAACATTTTGCTGTTGAGGTCTCTGGCAAGGAAAAGAATGATTTGGAAAGGACACGGTGTATTGAAGGATTGGCATTCTTGTGTATGATTTGTAACATGTTCCATAAACAGCTACACACGTGCATGCATGTGTGTCCTACATGGAAAGGGTGTAATGGGTCTTGCTGTATATACATTCATACATGTCATGCAGGTTTCAGATACCTTCCAGTACAGGTCATATAGAGTCAGGCATATCTAAAATAAAATCCCTGATAAACAGAGCAAGACAGGAACGCTCGTCTTATGCTTCAGGCACTTGGCTGACATTAAGGAGATTAATTCCTGTCTTTTCCACAGACACTATATGACACTGGACACGCCACTCTTTCTCTGCTTCAGCTCCTTGTTCATAAAATGGGCACATTCTCCCACCATCTGTACCTCATAGGAATTTTGTGAGAATAAACATTTGGGTAGTACAATGATAATATGCCATATAGGTGGCCAATAGATGAATCAGGCTGTGCCATTGATTAGTTTCAACAAATAAAAGTTCTGCTACTTAAATGGTATGTGCATGTAAGACTATGCACTTCTGTTGAAATAGCACTTGGAACATCATCTTTCTGTGAGAGAGCCCAAAGTGATGGGAAAATTCCCACTTCCTTGTCAGTGCTGTTTATTTGTATTCTGTCATTTGCATCTCACGGTTGCACTATACAGTAGGTGAAGAGCACCATTAACAGGACTCTGGCACCAAAAGGTTTATATTATAAAGACAGTGTGACTGAATACTATAGAAATATACAGGCTCTGGAAATGGTACCAGGGGTGCTACAGAAATAAAGCAAGCGGTGTGTGGCCTGCTTTAATGACATCCAGTTTACAATAGCCCACCAGTAGTGCTAGGCATCGTACCCCTTGTACTTGGACACAGGATAATTGTGGTAGGCACTTTATTTCTGCCTATTGATGTTAGTGTGTAGCATTGTTTGAATGGCAACAGCATGTAAGATTCTTTTTTTTTTTTAAAAGTGCCTCATGTTGTTAATATTTTGACTTAAAAGCCCCAACACAAAAACTTCACTGGAAGCTTTGTGTGTGTCACCAGTCATGTCCCTTGGCTAGTGTAGTCTGAAGAGGCTGGAACCATGTGCATCCAACAGTCTTGTCTATTCACTTACTTCTAGGGTTGCCAGCTGGTTTCAACAGAAATACCGGACACACTTGACATGACATCCCAATCTGCATTACATCTTATTTAGAAAATACCGGACATTTATATTTGCTCTTTTATATTTTCTCCATTTGTTTCCCGAACAGAAAGCTCAAATACTGGACTGTCCGGTTCAAAACTGGACACCTGGCAACCCTACTGACTTCTCTGCTGTGGCTTCATGTGCCTAACTTACCGATAATGTAAACTACATGTTGAGCTTTGTAAGTGAAGACAGGGCAAATTGACCCCAGGTCACACCCTGGGAAAAGTCTGGATTGGAACATGTTGGCATGGACAAATCTTGTTTTAAAGTGGGAAATGGTGGCCCATAAGCAGGGGTCATTGACCTTTTTATGTCCAAGAACTATCCTGCCTCTTCCCCAAACTCCACCCTGCTCTCTCCACCCCCTCCCCCATCACTTGCTTCTCCCTACACTCACTTTTACTGGGCTGGGGCAGAGGGTTGAGGTTCGGGGGGGAGGGGGGGCTGGGGTGCACAAGGGGATAGGAATGCTGGCTCTGGGAGGAGGTGCAGGGAGACAGGAGGTGGTGCTGGCTTTGGAAGGGGGCTGTGGTCTGGGCTCCTCCAGGGTGGCACTTACAGCTGGCTGCTTCAGGTTGGTGGTGCAGCGAGGTTGAGGGAGGCTCGCTGCCAGTTCACCATGGCCCCATGCTAGAGCCCCACACAGGGCTGGACGACTGGACAGGAGACAGGGCTAGAGGCAGTGCAGCCACATGGTTGAGAGGAACTGCAGGTGTGGGGCACTGGCTCCTGGGAGTGGTGACACCGTGCTCCTCTCCTTCGGCCACAGTGTCTCCTGGGAGCACAGCCTGGCTGATCAGGATAGCAATGTCTGTCTTCAGGCTCTACACACCGCTCCCGGAAGGGGCCAACAAGCCCATGTCCCCAGGGATGCAAGTTGCCGGGCACGTGACTCCACGTGCTTGCCCCCTCTCTACCAGTACCATCCCCATCAGCTCTCATTGGCCACAGTTTCCCATTTCCAGCCAATGGGAGCTGCAGGAAGTGGTGCTTGTAGGCAAGAGCAACAACCAGAGACTCCTGCCCCCCACTCTCCGCCACTCTGGCTGCTTCTGGGAATGGGCTGGTGGCACGGGGTTGGGGCAGGGAGGGAGCCTGAAAAGTGCCGACCATGATGGACTGGGAAACTCCCTAAGATTGACCAATTGATTACGATCACCTGGTTGGTGACCACTGCCCTATAGCCTGAAAAAGTAGGTTGGGCATCTTTGCCCACTGCAGATTCTTTTGCAGTTCAAGAGGCACTGGTTCTCAATAAGCTAACTAAGAACTCCCAAAGTGCATCATTTTTCTCTAAAACAGCTGTATAGTGAGACCTTTTTGGAAGTTCAGCAATTTTGCATCAGGCCTCTCCTGAGGCTTTTGCAATTCAGCATCCAGAATTACATGGTTCTCCCTTAGTCCATTGCCTAGTTCTAGTAGAAATAGCATCTGGGGTTGAAGTTTAAATGTTCCTTTGTATTTCCCACCATTTTTATCATGTTATCACTGAATGGCTTGACAGCCCAGAAAGTCCGTGAAAATGGTTTCATTCTCCCTTTGTTCAACCCAGATCTCAGTTGCATTTGTAAGTGTAAAAATGTCTTGGATCCATCGGAGGGTTTGGGGTTTTTTTTGTCCTAAATGTGCTTCAGCATCAGTTTTTTGCTGGTAAGTAGCTGTTCATGAGACTAGAAGCAATTAAGAGAGCACTTTATTATTTCTTCACAACTGGCGGTACAATTTGATATAACCTAGTTTCCAGATTGCATGAAAAATTTCTGTATAGAACCAGCTATTGTGATCATCATACACCAATTGATAGCTGATCTGACAATTGTTCTCTAGTAGGACGACAGACAAAGCCATACTTTTGCCAATGTCTGCTAGCAAATTCTGACTTCTTAATGGTCCCCACACTAAGTACATTCAAAAGTTCCTGGAGCTTTGGCTATATTCGTGTTTGTGGCTCAAGCAGCACTCTCATTTCAAAATGTCTGATTCTGCTGTTGAGATTGTCAGACAAGAAGCTAATATTTATGAATAACCATTTAATGTTGCCAAAATATTTAACAAGAGTTGTTACATACCTTTTGGTGCATTGGAGATTTATTCTTCACCTTGTTTAGAGGTCAAGAGGACAGAGCACTGGACTGGGGCCTAAGACGCCTAGATTTTGTGCCCTGCTCTGCCACTGGCTTGCTGGGTGAACAAGTCACTCTCTGTGCTTCATTTTCCTCATCTGTAAAATGGGAATAATGATACTGACCTCATTTGTAAAGTGCTTTCAGATCCACGGATAAAACCAGCAATCTCTAAAAGATATTATTTGATTGCTTCCGTATTGTTGATTTAAATTGGTTTCAATCCATTTCTGAGGAAGGATGGTTTGGTACATAGAAAAACCAATTACTTTAATACTTGTTCAGTTAAGTGAACCTTCCTTCTTGTAAGGAAAAAATGAGACAAGGTAATTTTTACAATTTTCTGTAATGATTCTGTTTCTATTATAACTCTAAACCATGTGATGAGTTGAAGGGACTGTGCAGACAATTTTATGAGGCACTCTGAAAAAGTTGGTGTAGTTGAAGTTAAGGTTCTTGGATAGGCATATTAGGGATTATGAAAGTTATATGTACATTTTTGTTTCATAGAAAACCCTTAAGTGCCCTTACCTTTGTTGCTGTTAGCTGAAATGCAACACTCTGATCTGGTCTAAAAAATAAAATAAATAGTCCATCCCTTGTAAACCATTAATCAAAATCTCAAGGTTTCATTTCTAAACAGGGACATGGTAGCATGGTAATTTTATAAATATAGCTTTGCAGTGTGAGACCAAAGGTTTCCTGTTTGGGATGTCAGCAGTGTTTATTTCCATTGTAAATAGTGAGAAATTTAGCATAAAACTAGTGTTTATTTTTCAGTGTGTGCGGTATATTTCCACATGATTTCAGATATCAGATGCCTCATACAACTATGCTTAAATCTGTTTTTATTTTCAGCATATCATAACATTTAGACAAAAATAGAAACAACACTATAAACACATTTTGAAAAGTTTCTCCCTCTTTTTGAAGCAGCTCTATTTAGAACTTGGCAGGTTATCTTAAGGATAACACTCACCTCTGTAACATTCTTAGTTTGTCATAATTCTTACAGATTATACAACTAACCAAATATAGTTAACTAGCAATTAGCAACTAGAGTAAATTTTTTATTTTAATTTTCTTCTTCCTCCCCCAGTCAATGAGTTAGCAATGTGATGTATCTTTTTAGGAATCATGGACAGCAGCAATGATATCTGACCATAACACTCAGAAGTATAAGACAAAAATAAAATTGGTACTTACTCGAGAACTGGTTCCATGCTCTTGGGGCCTCCATTTCCCTAAACATTTCTAAGCAGTATTATGTTACATTTTAATTACGATTTACAAGAATTAGTTAAATAACATAAACTACAAAAACAATTTTTGTCATATGGATTTTAAGGTTAGTGAAATTTTGGGTAAGAAGGTTAGGGACTGCTCTTGCAATTACCTGAGTCTTTGATGCATTTTATTTCTAAATTTCAAATTTTATATTCAAAGCCAAATTTCATGATCCTAGAGGTGAGTTAGAAAATCCCAGATGGCAGATACACAGCAGCAAATATTGAGTGGCAGCTGCTCATTTGACCAAGGCTGTAACTGCATGTAGAGATGGGCTTCAACTCTCTCCAAATGGAAAATGAGTGAGGTGTTGAACTGTAACTTACAAGAAGGAGATCTGTGAAGGTCAGTATTTTAGCTGAGGCATTGTCTGTGCTCTGTAGACCCAACACATATCCCGTCTGTTTTGAAGGGGCACAGCTGTTGTAAACGGATGGCTTCTGTCAGGATGCAGGCCAGACAGATAGGTGAAGGCATTGTAAGACCTTGCAACATGTTGAGGTGTTTTAATTAATAAGACCTAGGACTGTCAACTTTTGCCATGATTTGGGATTGACTGACATGGCAATCATGAGATCTCAGGAAAAATGAATACTGAGTTTTCTGTATGATAAAGAGCTTATTTTCACTCTATTTCACTAGAACCTTTCCTGAGTGAGTTCAACAAAACCCTCAATATATCACCATTGGACCTCCATTTGGGTTTGTACAGCAGCCTTTTAAATGCAATATGGGAAGTTTATTTGGTCAGACATAGCTAATCAAATTTACTTCCCTAACAGGGATGGCCCACAACATTTTGGCACCTAAGGCGGGGAGCTCAAATGACGCCCCCATACCCCCTCGCTTGGGCCAAAATTTTGAAAGGTCTCAATTCTGTCTTCTTCCTGTTCTGCTCCTCTCATGGTCCTGCAGAGAGAATACATATTCACCAGCAGCAGACACAATTTTCTACACTCTGGGGCCTAGTGGCGCCCCTCCCCCCCACAATCTGGCACCTGAGGCAGCTGCCTCAATTCGCCTCATGGTAAGGCCAGCCCTGTTCCCTACTGCCTTGGTTCTGACCTGATTTATAAATAAAGTTTTTACTTACAGAGTCCTCTATTGCTCAATGAAAGTTAACCAGACCTCAAACATGCAGACCTCAAACATGCAGTGTAAACTTCATGCTTGTACAGTCATTTTTCAGTAGTAATTGCCATGCAGAAGAGATAATGATTAAGGAAATAGATAGGTCATGCAGGTCTGCTGTGAGGATACAAATCCATTCACATTTGAACTAGGCCCGTCATCATAATTGATGGAGGGTTTCTGGTAATGGTACATGCCATTAATAAGGGCAAAGTTCTTAATACTGTGTGGCACCATCAAGGGCTAAATCCTATGAGTTCATTTAGTGTCTGCTGAAGGAGAAGATTCTCAGCTGTTCAAGGACAAGGGGCCTCTGAGCTGCAAAAACCTGCACTCTTCAACTATGGTTTCAAATCAGCACAGCCAACTAAGGCTTTTAAATAGTAACATGCATGGGAATTCAGTTTGTGTTATATCTTTCAGATGAAATCTTAAAAACCAACATGTCTGTCCCGAATTGAAGTTCCCATGGTGCATTTTGTAACAGGGGTTTGCACTTCTGTAAGTTCCTCATTACTCTGCCTGTTGAGCATCTGTGGTTCACAATGTGGGGGAGGGAAGAATAATAATTTAACTTTCACATTAAAGTGGTATATAGGGATACATTTCATCCATAGTAGACAAAGCTCTTGGACTTAAAAGTGTTTTATAAAGAATGTCACCAGACTCAAAACCCGTAATATTGTAATATTTACAATTTGTTGCAGTATTTGCTTTTAGAGTACTGTCACCTCTAAAGTGTAATAAATGTTATATGGAGCTCTTTTTAATATAATTTTCATTTTTTTGCAGTGTGAAGTCATTCTAGTCACATTACCTTAGGAGGAAGCCTGAAGAAGCTTTAGATTTCTAAGTGCATTTTAAAAGACAAGATTTATTAGCTGTATGATACCTTCTCATGGGATTAGATTTGCTTCTAAAGAAATAAATACAATAAAATGCACATAATGGACCTCATCTCTATACATGCCATATAGACTCTATAGTTATACAGAAACACAAAACCTCTAGGACGGCTTTGCTAACAATTTAGCAGTAGTCAAAGAATGTAGTACAGAGAATAAAAACTCCACCCAAAAATTTCATTAATTCAATAATTTATTCATCTAAAAAAGTGTGTAAAAGTATATAGCTCTCATCCACAAGGTATATATGAATGACATTTAAAATGGAGGTCTTTATTATTATTATTTCTTCTTTTTATCAAAGTCTTTTAGTGTACTGTACCAGCGATATACTGTAGATTTAAAATGAACGTCACTTTTTTTTTGTTTTCTTTCAAATTGTTGGTTATATATAAAAGAAGCTCACTGCAAAATACTCAGAGAGAGAGAGAAAAACAAAACAAAACAAAAAAATTTAGAACTTCCCCCGAAATGTACAGCTTTTACATTTAAAAAAGGTTCTGAAATATACATACAAGCATGCTGGACATTCCCTCCCCCCTACACCCCCATAGATCAAACAACTGTAATAATGATTTTGATTTTTCAGCATAATTTCCAAAGTTAAAAATTAAGAAAAAGAAACTTCGTCACACTGTAGGAAAGCCAGGGCTTGTACATTTCAGATTATTTCAGTAAAAAACCTCACAATTAAAATAATGCATATTTAAGGAAAATATCATACAGACTTTTTCACACTGAAGTACATAAGATTTTTTTCTTTAAAATCTATTGCCATTCATTTATTTTGCACAAAAACATATAAATATGTTAACAACTTCTCTTAACTTAAAAAATTAAATAAAAATGACACCAGATGAAAAATTCTCCTTGCTGCCCTTTTAAAAATTTTTTTTGCTTAGAACTGGGTCTCTGGGGAAGAAAAACCCCTGGATAAAAACTGCTCATTTAAAAAAAACCTCAAACAAAACAATAGTTCAAAGTTCAGATGAATCTGGGGAACAAATAACCCCAAAGTGGTAAAAGATTACAAATGTCTACTTTACATTTTTTTCCTCCCCAAGTTAAATTTTTTTATACAAGTTTACAATCTTCATCTTTTTATGCTCTTCAAAAGGCCTTGAGAATTTTCTTTTCTGATTAAGAAAAAATAGTGCTGCAATATTTTAAAGTCAATTTTACACTGTACACATTAGATACAAATTGTTTTGATATCTAATTTTTTTACCTATACATTGCAAAGAGACAGCTATGTGGGTGGCTTGGAGCAGAGATTGAAATTATTCATTTACAGGTTATTTCTCTGCTTTCACCTTCCCATCACAAAAGCTTTTTTTAAATATAATTTGTTTTAAATGTTACATTATCTCAAGAAAAATACTTTTTAAAATCATAGAATTTAATTTTTTTAACCAGAACTTGAAAGTCTTTTGGAAGAACTTTAAATTTGTAGAATTCTCTCCACAGATAACTAGATCTCATAGCCTGGCCAAAGTGCCTGACCCTCATCACATAAGGCAGTCTACATGCCTGCTGCACAGTACAACAACAAACATTAGAAAATGGAGTTTAAATATAAACCCCTTGAAGCCTGGAATGAAGGATCATTAAAAATATTTCAATTAGCCATTAACCTTTAAAAATGGCAATCGTTTTACCAAAGTAACTTTTCCACCACAGTGGCATAACTTCAAGTACCAATTTAATGATATAATTTTTAAAAATTATTTCTTTGAAATAATATTTCTATAGTCAGAAAAAATACACCAGATTTGTAACTGATTCAGTGTTAACAAAAAACATACTTTTGGATATGCACATGGACTAGTCTCCCCTGATCTATGGGTGACTCAGGTTTCAGTAATAGTTTTCTAACATCATTAAATTCATTGAAAATATATCTCAGTCATTGCTCTACAATAGATTAACTTACCCCTTTCAATTTGCCTTTATTTTGGGCTTTAAAATGTTTTCCCTCCCCGCCCCTCTTTTTCTTCCATATAGTAGTGTTATCCTTCATTAAATACTGCCCACTTCTCGCTTTAACCAGGCTAAATATAGTTGAATTCTTTAAAACACTGTAGGTTCTTAGCTGAAAATGCTGACACTATTAGAGTTCTGAAAGTGCTACTCTTTTGCACATGGTCTTCCTAATATATCTTTTGATTGTTACTGTTTTTAGCTCCATTTCTGATTTCTGGTCAGAAGACTAAGAGGTATGTAGATTAATAATTCTCCGCTGGAACGGAGCTGAGTCTTTAGGATTGTTTACTGGTTCCTGGTCCTCTATAATTTAAACAAAACCTAAAAATAAATAAAATTAAAATATCTCCAGACCATTCACTTCTACATGGACAGGAAACAAATGCATGCATTCATTCCAATCCACTCTGACAGAAACTCCAGATAGAAAGAAAACTCCATTATTTATAATAGACTATAATTGGTTCTCTTTTTCTCCAAAATCCCATCGTATGATAGTCAAACAAAATAACCTTTAGGCAACCCAAATAGGTCACTACAAGACTTTATGTGCAGGGCTGAAATGACTCTTAATTGTAAATCAGTTCCCCATGCAAAAGGACATCATCTTCAAATTCTCTCTCTCCTTTATTTCACACTGACCAGTAATTTCTGGGCCTGTAATCTCACACTGCATTGAGGGTATTGTATATATTCTGTTTCCGGATGGCCCCAGATTTTTGATAGAAGCTGCCAGAGATGTGTCAATGGACTGATTAGTTTTGAACACTACAGAAATCGTGTGCTTATGGAGGAATTGAAGCATAGCATAGGACCTCGTGCCTGGTCTGAAGAGAAACAAAGTTTTTATTTTTTTGCAGACTGTGGCACATTTCGCAGGTCAAGGGGGCAATGAGCCAGAGGAACAAGTGCTTTTCTATTAAAGTATATTCATGATGGCGTTATACAACTGAGTGAGCACCACAAAGTGAACAGGAAGGCAGGAGCTGCGATCCTGAGTGGCAGGATTACATGTGAGCCAAGACAGTGCATTATACTGCTCCAAAACAAACCTGTATATGAGAGAGAGAGAGACAGACTGAGTAAAAGCATTAGAAAATTACAGTCCTGCTCTTCATGCTGTCTTTTTAAAAAACATGTACTTGGAAATTTCCAACCATCTCTATAAGTCAGGAATATATCTGACAAAACATGTGAGGGCCGGGGACTGGACTCGATGATCTCTCGAGATCCCTCCCAGTTCTAGTGTTCTACAATTCCATTAAAACTTAGTTTTGTCAGTATCTATTTGTCCTTGGAGCCTCTGGGTGCTGCTAGGCTGCCATCTCCACGGCAGAGAGTGGAGCCTTGGTGGCAGCTGGGTCTCTGGCATCTGGCCAGGTTCCCTGATGCAGAAGCAGGAAATACAGAAGCCCTAAAAATCCCGGTTCCAACTGGGGCTCCAACCCGGCTGTATAAAGGCTTCCAGGCTTCCTGCTTGGAACTGCCTGTATGTTATACCATGACTTCCAAGATCCATTTTTGTGGAAGTCCTAGGGTGGCATACATGGTGGGAGATCCCACCATTAGGTTGGTCCCAGAGCTGGGGACTCCAGGATTGCTTGTTAGGAAGGGTACACGTTGGATGGTGCTGTTGTGCATCCTAAAGGGCTGAGCACGATACAGACTGGAACTGTTAAAGTAGGGGAGAGATTCAGAGGTTCAAAGCAATGGAAGATCCCTCAGTGTTGAGCAGTCAACACTCTGTTCTCATTGTTTTGGGAGGGTGGGGGATTACGCAGCAGGAAGATGTTACCTCAAAACATCAGATGTAGTTTTAGAGTCGAGGGGGTGTGGAACCCGCTGTGAGTTCCTGACAGAGAGAAGTTCATCAGTCTGTGCTACGGAGATATGGTGATGCAGTGAAGCCTATGGAAAGAAAGCGACAAACATAGTCATTTGCGTAACAGGCATGTCTGCATATTTCACAAGGACTTTTCTCAGACAACCTGAAATGTTGGTTAACTATGTTTAGACTTTAGAGTTGGATATACTGTTCTCCGCTGAATTCTGTGTCCATACACATTCTGTATCTCTACAATTTCACTCTCAAATGCCTGTGTGAACTGACCCCAAATTTTCATTACTGGGGATAAGATTTCTCAGAAAATGACGACCTGTAGTCTACAGTCCATAACCATTATATATGCATAAAAGTTATTTCAAATGCTGAAAGCCAAACAAACTATGTAATGTCTTAGCAACTGGACTTTACCGTACCCAGTGCACTTCTGAATGTAGCAGCAAAAAGACTAAACCCACTAATGATTTAAAGAAAGAAATCAGAAGGCTTCCATTTTGACTGTTTTTTACAACTGGAACTGAACCTTAATAGCTCTGATGAATTTCCAAACCTCAAAAAATGAGGTTTCAAATGAGCAATAAATCTGATCCTTGATCCCCATTTTCATATCTGCTTGGTTTGTCATCTCAAGCAATGCAGAGTTTAGCCAAGCACATATTTAGACAGGGGGTCTCCCTGGAAAAACAGAATTGCTATAGCAGGTAGGTAGATGAGTCAGTGAGTTGCCCTTTCATTTGTTGGCACTGAGCCAACATCTCCCTTTTAGAATTAGGGATGTTGCTAGAGGTGCCACTTTTCATCTTACAGATGACAATTATCTGATAATGATCAGATCTTAATACAAAATCCACTTCCTCTGCCAAATTTTCCTACAAACATGCCCTTACTCTACGTAATGCTCACTTTTCTATATTCAGCAATCACCACTGTAATCCTATCTTTTTTCTGTCTGGGGAAAGGGAAAAAGATTGGTCTTTTATAGCAGAATGATAGACACCAACATAAGAATCTAGGAAGCTAAAGACACATGATACTTAATGAAAGAATTCAAGATGTTAGTTAAATTGGAAATGGGATTGTTTGATTACTCTACATCTTGCTTAATTAATTATTCTGGAACTGTATCTGGGGTACATTATTTTCCTCATTTCCACTCTGTGGGGCTAAAAAGTTGCTACATCCAACCCCATAGGTGACTACATTTTTCTAGTAGTTGAAGCAATTCCTGTGTAGACAGTATAAGGTATATAAAGTATTTTGTGATCCTTTGGAAAGTAAAGCATTATATACAATGAAGCAAAGATTTTGTAGGATTATAGAAGGACACACTAAAGACACTGATCCTCCTCCCTGTTCATGCAGGTCTTCTATTTTATTACTCTTATCGCCTCCCTAGCATGTTATGTCTGTGTACTATTTGTGTGGTTTTGTATTGTTTAGTCTTGCAGCTTTGACAAGTTGTAAAATAGAATAATTCTAGTTCTTTTGGCAATCCTGGGATGTGCGCAGTATTTGGAAATATATATGAGCTGTGAGTGGAATACTTGTACACTTTCACTGCCTGTTTATAAAAATCTATAAAAACATTAATCATAAAAAAGAAAAGATAGTTAGCTCTTTCTGTGACTGGTGTTCTTCCAGATGTCCATTCAGCTCACGTCCATTCAACTCAGGTACGTGTGCTAGCCATTTGCATCAGCGCCAGAAGATTTTTCCCTCAGCAGTATCCATAGGGGATTGGCTCTGGCACCTTCTAGAGTGGCACACAGGTGCCACAGTACATAGGGCACTGCTAGCTCCCTCCATCCTCATTTTCTTCTTGCCAGAAACTGACCATGGTAAAGGTGGGCAGGATATTGAATGGACATAAGCAACACATCTTGAACAACACCAGCTATAGAAACAGGACCAAGTGGGTCTTTGCCCACGAAAGCTTATGCTTCAATAAATCTGTTAGTCTATAAGGTGCCACAGGACTTCTCGTTGTTTATGCAGATTCAGACTAACATGGCTACCCCCTTATACTTGTCAGAAACAGCTAAGCATCTTTGCTTCATCGCATGATTGCTCATTTCCATTCACCTTAGGTGACTCCAAGCAGTACCCCTGAAGACAGCTCTGCCGAACTCAGCATCATCCCTGGCCTGCTGAGTGTTAGCGTAGTAGGTTGTGAACATGTAAACCGATGACCACATGGCAGCCTTACAGATGTCCTGTATTGGAGCACGAGCCAGGAAGGCTGCCAAAGATGCTCGTACTCGGTTTGAGTGCAGCCTCATGGTTAGTGGTGACAGGACCTCTGCCAGTTCATAACAAGTCTATTCAGTTCAAAATCCTCTGGGTGGACCCTGGGAGGCCCTTTATCCACTCAAGTCAGTGAGATGAAGAATTGGGATGACTTGCAGAAAGCCTTCACCTGGTCCAAATAAAACACAGGGCTCTCCTTCACATCCAGGGTATGCCTCTCTTCACTGGTCTTATGACGCTTAGGGCGGAAGAAGGCTAGGAAGATATCCTGTCTCTTACGGAAAGTAGAGACCCCCTTGGGCAGGAAAGATGGGTGGGGTTGAAGCGGTAACTCTATTCTTACTATTCTTAGATAAGGTGGTGCTGACGCTAAGGTGTGCAATTTGGAGACCCATCACACTGAAGTCATTGCCACCAGAAAAGCTATTTTCCAAAAAAAGCATGACAGAGAACACAGGGCCAAAGGATCAAAAGGTGGCCCTGTGTGCCTAGAAAGGACCAGGTTGAGGTCCCACTGGGGAGTGGGGGACTAGACTTGAGAGAAAAGTCTGTCAAGGCCCATGAAGAACTAAGAGTGTCAACGTGTAGACTACAGGATTAACTGATAAGCCTATGCTTATCTGTTAATCCTGTCAACTACACACATTCACCCTCCTCCCACCTGCTGCCTCTGGATTAGAGACTGCAAGTAGGGGGAAGTGGGAGCTGGTCCCTTTCAAGCTGGCTCTCCACTAGCACCAGATCTGTGGCCCCTTCCCCCACGCTGCTGCCTCTGATAGGGAAGTACTGTTGCTGGGGTAGTCATGACCCTTTCCTGGTGGTGTCTGGACTGGGAGTAGAATGTTGCCAATCATTGTTGCAGAGATGGAATCCTGAACCTGACTTGGTGCACCACATACGTGCATGCCACCATGTGGCCCAGTATCGGCACACCATGATTGTAGTTAGGGGGAATGCCATGACTACTGTGAGGAAATCCACTAGTGACCAGAATCTATCCAGTGGAAGGCTGAGTCAAGCACTGCTTCGATGAAATCTATCCTCTGCACCAGCAACTAACATTGATTTTGTGTTGTTCACCAACAGGGTGAGGTGATGACATATGGTGACCAGCAGCACAATGTCCCTTTGAACCTTGGATATGGAGCCGCCCTGGATGAGCAAGTTATCCAGGTATGGATACAACTCAATACCCTGCTGCCAGAGGTAAGTTGCTACCATTGATACACATTTAGTGAACACCCATGGGACTGTAGCAAGGTCAAACTGGAGGACCGCAAACCAATAGTAGTTGAGAGCTACCAAAAAACAGAGGAAGTGAGTGTGTCCCTCAAAGACAGCAGTGTAGAAGTATGTCTCCCTTGAGAATGAGGGTGGCATACAAGTCTGCAGGATCCAGGGAGGGGGACAAAGGAAGCAAAGGAGAGCATGTGGAACTTCAGTGTCACTAGGCAGTGGTTCAGTCTGCACAGGTCCAATATGGGCCAAAGCTCACCATTGGCCTTCAGAATCAAAAGCTACTGGGAATAAACCCCCTGGTTCCTATCCTTCATGAAAATCTCCTTCACTACATCTAGCCACAGTAAGTTCTCTACTTCTTGCATGAGAAAACTCTTGTGAGACAGGTCCTTGAAGAAGGCTGGGGGTAGGTGGGCAGGTGGAATAGAAACTTACTGTAGGGTGTAATTATGCACCACTGTGTTGAAGACCCATCACTCTGATATTATGGCTTCCCATGCTGGAAGAAAGGGCAGCAAACAGGGGGCAAACAAAATGGGGGAAGGATTTGGGGTACAGTCTGATACATCAGCCTTGGGTGTATCCTCAAAACAGGTGCTTGCACAAGGATTTGGAATGGGTTGAGCCCGGTTGGGTGGAAGACTGGGGCGGTTGATCTGGACATCACTGAAAGCCTCTGGATTTTTTCTGCAGTGGCTCCTGACGGGAGTGGGTCTCCTGACTCTGGGAAAGCTGAAGCTTAAACCACTTGTGGGAAGGGCTGAGGACATAGAAGCTCATTGTATTCGGGGTCATATGGGAATCCTTAAATCCATGGAGTTTAGTGTTGGTCTGTTCCACAAATAGGGTGTATCCACTGAATGGGAGATCCTGCATTGACTGCTGACCTTCCATGGAAAGGCTGGTGAGAAGCAGCCAAGAGAAAGCTGATGCCATGGTCTGAGCGGCAATGCCAGCCATATCCAATGCTAACTAGAGAGCTGCGCTGTTGCTGTGGAGCCTTCACCAGGATCACATGGAACCCCTTTCTCAAGGCCTTGAGGAGTATGGACTCAAATTGGGAGATGGTCCACCACATTAAAATCGTATTGGCATAAGAAGGCCTGATAATTAGCCACCTGCAACTGGAGACTGGAGGATGAATAAATCTTTCACCCAAACAAGTCGAGTCTCTTAGGCCTGGTCTACACTAGAACGTCACACCGAATTTAGCCGCCTATGGTCAATTTTCTTACTGATGTGTCCACGCTGCCAAGTCAGCTGTGTTGCCCTTAGGGGATGCAAAAGTCAATGTCTGTACTCCTGCTTTTCACCACAATGCTATTTCTGACCGTGCCTGGTTGAAGTTATGCTAATGTGGGTGTTGCATTATGGGAAATTTGATGCTCTTGGCCTCTGGGAGGCTTCCTGCAGCTGTCCGCTATGACCACTCTGGCCAACACTTCTGCCTCTACTGCTCTCACGCTGAGCTCAAAAAGGCGTGGGAACTATAGAATAGCCTGTCCAACCTGGCCAGCCTTGCGAGCTCATTGCGAGCGAGCAGCACACAATCAGACATATAGACATGAAGCAACATGCATATGTTCTCTAAATAGAGTGCCATGAGGCACACCACAATAACCATGAGCATGATGATGCTTTCCAGCACACCGGGCTCCCTGCTCACAGTGCTCTGGTGTCTGCATGAGCATCACTACGGGCAAGAATTGAATATTGTCCAAAGATTCTAAGAAAAAAATAACTAAGGGTGACTAAAAGTGGTTAAAAAAACTGAAATTTTTTACTAAAAAAACCCTTCTCTCTTTTCAGGAAGGGGTCACGCTGCTGAGGAAGTCTGTCTTCTGCCAAAGATGGTAGAAAAGGAACTGAGGGTCTCGTGGTGCGAGTGCAGCTAATGGACAAAACAGCACGTGACGGTGACTGTGCATGCGTGGTGTGGGAAGGCACTGCTAGGGTAAAAATCTCCGATCGCCAGCACAAGGATGCATTGACACCAGAGTGGAGCTTGAGCTCCCCATTTTTGGTCTTTGTGCCACAGTTTCCCCTTCCTTAAGAGACTAGGATTTGAAAACTGAAAGTTGAGGTGCCTTCCTTTAATATTACTTTAAAACTGGAGCTATGTTTGAATTTCTGTTGACTCCCCTGAAAGCCAGCACTTTCCCGAAAAACTGAAGATGTCTGTTTACCTTGCCATTACCCCCCTCTAGACACAGGATACTAGACAAACCTTCAGGAAGAGGGGACACTGGTTTTGTGCCTGTGGACAGGATGACCAGAACCACTGTGGAAGATTCTCAGCTTTGGCTGTTGATACAAAGTATCCTAGAGCAAGAGGCTGCTGCTTCAGCTCTTCAGGAGCTTCTCTGGAGAGAAGACGCTCTCCTTGGCTCTAGACAAGAACCAGATAAACAAACAAACAAAACAATACATCAGCAGCATGAAAATTAATCAGTTCATTCCTTGTTTCTATGTACGAATCCCTTTTTTTGTCAGCATCTACTGATATTCACTTGTTTACTCACCCTTCAATTCTGAATCCAATTTTGACTTGTTGCCAGCTATTATGGTACTCTCAGACTATGCAACATAGTTCCTCTGGCTAATCACACAGTTTTGTCAGACCACACTATTTAATCCTAATCATTGCTAGTGGCGTTCTCCAGATTAACAATTCAGGAGTACCTCAGGTCTGGAAACAACAATAGAGCATGAAAGTTGAAGTAAGCTTGTCCTAGGGCTTAATGGCATGAACTAAAGGATATATGCAGGGAAACAGGGACTGATCCTTGAGGGAGTCATCCTCTAGGCTGGTTGAAGATGGGGGTGCTCCAAGGAAAAGCACAGAAAGGGAAGACTGAAGGAATTGGGATTGTTCAGTTTGGAAAGGAGAAGACTGAGAGGGGACATGATAGTGGTTTTCAAGTATCCAAAAGGGTGTTACGGGGGGGGAGGGGGGAATTGTTCTCCTTGGTCTCTGAGGATAGGACAAAAAGCAATGGGCTTAAATTGCAGCAAGGGAAGTTTAGGTTGGACATTAAGAAACACTTCCTAACCATCAGGGTGGTTAAACACTGGAATAAATTGCCTAGGGAGATTGTGGAATCTCCATCACTGGAGATATTCAAGAGCAGGTTAGACAAACACCTGTCAGGGATGGTTCTAGACAGTGCTTGGTCCTGCCATGAAGGCAGGGGACTAGATTCGATGACCTCTTGAGGTCCTTCCAGTTCTAGGATTCAATGATTCTATGTTATGTATCACTTATAAATGAGCAGTAGCTGGTGAAATTTTATTTCACTTTTTGTATTTTTTTTTTGTAAATCCCACATCTTGCAGAATAAGCTTTCAGCAAATTGCAGATTCCTGTCTCTTTGGCTAATATAAGAGAACATTAAGAGACACCCTTCTGGATCTGAAAAGTTGTTTAGAAATGCCTGGTTTTTGTCTAAGACCTGTGAGTTCAGAGAGTAAGTGAGTCTTTCAAATTTGTAACTGTATTTACTCTCTCAGACAGTTACATTTTTTATAGTATGGGTGTGACAAATTGTTCACATTACTCTCACATTAGGAAAAACAACACGTTATACCGTTCAAGATACGGATATGACAGTTTAAACACTTAAATGGTTAACTGTTGAGCATGGGCTTATTAGTCAACCTTCATGGTTGCACACAAGTCCCTCCCTCTCCCTCCCACCGCATGCTGCTGCCTCTGTATCAGAGCAGGACGGCAGGGGTGGCTGGAGGAGGGGGGGAGCTATATGTGCAAGAAGCCAGCTTTTAAGCCAGCTCCCCATGCATTGCAGCTCCTGTGGAGCCACCTGCCCCCACCCCTGCGCCTCTGGCAGCAGCGTGAGGAGGGGGAGGCGGCTCCCACACATCAGCTCCCATGGAGCTTCCCCCATCCCTGGATTTAAATGTGTAGCCACAGAAAAAAATTCAGTGGTTACATGTTTACAAAAAAAAAAAAAAAAGGGCTTTTTAACATACTTTGTTCAAGAGGAAACACTTCCTCTTTTCCATTGTTTCTGTGCTAATTATGACAATTATTTTAGTTTATTTTATATGGTAAATATCTGTGGTAAAAGTACTTGATATAAATTGTGCCACATACAAGACACTATTATGTTCTCTCACACTGGTGAGACATATTTATGTTTGTTCCATTGGTTAATTTAAAAAAAGACTAAAAATATCTCATCAGACAAGATTGTATGACAACTTGATGTCAGTGCGGATGTTTCAACACAAGAGTATTTACTTTTACAGAACAAACTTGAGCTGAGAGGAAACTTCAGACTGCTGGTCCATTAGCCAAAAAGTCAGCATGGAGATATGCTTGCATATCTTGTTAGAACACTATTTGATGAACACTGTCTGAGCTATCAATCCTAGGTATTCACATAGTGCCATTTTCTGGAGTATTGTGAATAAGGCTTAGAATCCTGAGCTGGGTTCTTCAGCTGTTAAGGCCATGTGGAAAATCATTCACAGAGTGTGACACTGGGAATGCCCAATGCTGGAAAATCTGCAACAACCAGCATCAGTAACAAATTTCAAATTTTCAGGTATTTTAAGGGAGAACAACAATAACAAAAAAATAGTTTGTAAATGAGATTAATGCAAAAAAATGCATTTAAATTGGATAAGTACACACCTTTTTCCTCATTCTTTCATGCTTTTTGTGCATTACTGCTAGGAAAATTTTACTTGTCTTTAGTCTGATGTGAATTAAGTTTATGTTTGAATGATTGGTAGTGTTCACTCCCCTTTGAACAATCAGACTGATCAGGAAAAATTAATGTGGTATGAAACAGTATTTAAAAAATGTTTTTTTTTCTGAATCAGACTCTCCGATGTTCTAGACAAAGTCCCTCCCTTTGATAAGCAAATAAAGATTATTAATTGGTTTCTATATGAACTTTCTGAAGTGCTGTACTGTTCTCACTGGAATAATAAGTCCAACTAGATGAAAAAGCAAGTTTGGCATACTTTCTCCATCTGTAGCTGCTATCACCGGGGAAAGATGCAGGAGCAAGATGGAATATCTGACTGTTTGGTTATAGATTGAATTAAAAAATGATACTTTGACACATTTTATTTTCTCTTGCCCTCTTTTCAAGCTCTTTACATCACCTGCCACACTAATGAAGTTTTCTAAAGCTGATAATAGGAGTGATGTTTATTCTGCTCAAGAGAGGTTAATTTCATGTTTTAAATTGTAAGAGCATTTTTATGGGCACTTTTTTTAAAGTAAATATTCTTTCCCATCATTTTATTCCTTTGGTAGATTCAAACATGGTGATGTAGAAAGGCAAAACATATTTTAGACTGAGCCCTGCCTCTGAAGAACCTGGATTCTGATTCAGGGAGGGAAAAACACTCATCTGCACCCAAACTGGTTTAATCATGAAACCTTCCATTCTAGTCCTTAAGGCAGCTCTTTCTCCAGCAGTAATATCTTAATCAGTCAAAGAAAGTTAAATGGCCCATAAAGTGGTTGTGCTTGGAAAGGGCTGCAGCTTACCTGGCTGTGGGCACTTGGAAAATCCAACAGCAGACCTTGAAACTGGCTGCTGAGCAATCAGGGCTCACACTAGTAAACTACAACAATCAATTACAGGTTACATGGATAAAGGCTTGACCTGCCCTGACCCAGAAGGCAATGATCACACGCTGTTGCTATTTTAAAAACAAAAATTACACCTCAATTACCAGGCCCTTGTTAATGGTTAAACTGAATTATTGCGACAGGTTCACCCAGAAAAGACCTGTTCAGATCTCCAAAGTCTTTGGTCATTAACCTTTTTTGTATTGATGTTAAGCCAGTGGAATAGCATTTTCATTAAGAGTCAGCTGTATAAAGCAAGTCTTTGAAAAATGCTAAAAAAATGTTTACTCCTGGGGGAATTCTGCGTAAAAAAATTAAAAATTCTGCACACAATATTTTAAAATTCTGCATACTTTATTTTGTTTAAATAACACAGTATAATTATGCTAGTTTCAATTATTTTGATAATGTTATTTAAACTATAGTACAATGGATGGAGAATGGAACTGAAGTGAAGAAGTGGGTTGTGCCTACGAAAGCTCATGATACCATTTACATTTTTTGTTAGTCTTTAAGGTGCTTCAAGACTATTCGTTCCTTTATTTCTGATTATTGGTCAACAAAAAACATGCAGCTATATTCTCAGAGTTACATCACAGTCAACTGAAGACTGGGGACTCAAACCCACAATTTATACTAACTACTGACCATCTCCAAAAAGGTCAGTAGCAAAGAGTTTCCGGGCCACATTTTAATAGAATTTTTTTCATTCCAAAAGTTTAGACCAGTTCTAATCACTAAAATACCATAAACATTTATAAGGTCTTATCATCCTTTGCAATAAGTCTCCTTTACACCACTCACCACTCATTGCCTAGTTTATAAAATGGTGACAAGTATCATGTCCGTGCACCTGAAGAAGTGGGATTTTCCCTATGAAAGCTGATGCCCAATAAATCAGTTAGGGTATGTCTACACTACAGCGTTATTTTGAAATATCTTATTTCGAAATAGTTAATTTGAAATAAGTTATTTCGAAATAATGCGTCTACACACAAAATGCATTTCGAAATAGCGTTTTGCTATTTTGAAATAGCGCGGCCACACTGAGTGGACGCTGAATCACATTTAAGGCCGGCCAGAACCAGATCCGGCAGGGTATCAGGTCAGGAGTTACTTTGTGCGGCTGCTGCCTGAGACTATCTGAGACCTGTGCTTAAAGGGACCCCCGCCGGACAGCAGGTTCTCAGCTTTCCCTGCTTGCTTGCCTACCTCAATGAGGGACAGCAAAGCATTTTGTCTCTGCATGCTCTGGTTGCCCTCACTCAGGACACCACAGCACTCTGCCACATGGAGCCAGAGCTGCCCCTGGGCACTCTGGTGCTTCTCATGGACATGTTGCTGCGAGCCTGGCTGCACTTTCTGCAGGCTGCCATCTGGGAGGTCCATCGGGGGGCTGTCAGTGTGCAGGAGGCCCTGCGGGAGAGCTTCCGCCCTGAGGAGCACTAAGAGCCTCCCTGATCTGCCCTACTGGGGACTTATGCCTCATTCCTCCCACACATCCTTCCACTTTCCCTAACCCTCTTCCTGATGTCAAATAAAATACACGTATTTTCATGAACACAAACTCTCTTTATTTAACAAAACTGGGGAGGAGCGGGGGGGAAACTCTGGTGAGACTGGGGAAAGGAGGAGGGAGAGGGGAGAAGAGAGGGTGGGAGAGGAGAGGGGGAAATCTGGGAGGAAGGAGCTGGAAGGGGGAAGCAAGGGGAAGAAGGGGGAGGGGAAGCTCAAGGTTGGGGGTCTCACCAGACCAACTTGATTTTCATGCAAACCTGCTCCTGGGTTCGCATGTGGCCTTTGGTGGCCAGGCTGGCAGCTATGCTGCCATAGACGGCCGCATTCCTCCATCTAGTGTGGAGATCATGGATGTTGGGGGCATCCCCCCAAACCTGAATAAGGTCCATGATCTCCACCCTGGACCAGGAAGGTGCCCACCTTCTCTGGGCCCTGGCAGGCTCCTGGAAGCTGGCAGACTGCTCCTGGGGAGCAGTGGAGGACTGGCTGCCAGTGGCTTGCTGGCTCATGTTTTGGGGCCACTGGGTCAGGGGCAGTAACTGCTGGCTCTGGACTGGCAGGCTTGGAGCTGGCACAGGCACTGTGGCCAAAGTCAACCCCTTTAAGAGCTCCGGGGAGGGAGAGGAGTGATCTTGGTCGAGGCTGGAGTGGCCAGCAGGGCACCCTGGGAAGGCTGGAGGTCCCCTATTTCGATATGTGTCTACATAGCACTTATTTCAAAATAGCTATTTCGAATTTGGCGTTATTCCTCATGGAGTGAGGTTTACCAATTTCGAAATAGGCCCTCTGCTATTTTGAATTAATTTCGAAACAGCTATTTGGCTGTGTCGACGCTAGTAAAGTTATTTCAAAATAAAGGCTGTTATTTCGAAATAACTTTGATGTATAGGCATACCCTTAGTCTTTAAGGAGCCACAGGACATCTTGCTGTTTTTGCTAGTTATAAAATATATGTATATAGTGGATTACAAAGCAGCAACAAATTCATCCACATTATCTTAGATTTATTTATAGATAAAATAAAGTTCAATCTCTGATTTTTTTTAGTAATTGTTGTGAAGCATGTTCCTGTAAATTTCAGTTTCAACTTCAACACTTCCTTAATGAAAGCTTCCCTGCTGCCACATTATAAATGCAGTGCCTTCAGTTTCTGCATGATTGTCATGGAAAGGATGATGATGGGAATAAATAAAAGCACCATGAAATCTCTTACACAACTGAGAGAATGTGTATGCGCAAGATAGTCCTGCCAAATTTGCTTCAAAATTATGCTAAATTTTATTCAGCAATTCTCTCTCAAATTAATAAAATTAGCATTTTAAATAACCATTGGTGCTGGAACGAGTTTCTCAAAACCACTTTAGACAGAATTAATTTAAAAAGAGCATACACTCAGGGCTAATTTTTTTTCAGAGAGCACAAAAATTTGCATAAAACTCCAGCACCTGCTGAGCTGATGTTCAAAAAAACAAAAACAAAACAGTCCACTTAAACACTATCTCCTTTTTTGGAAAATCATTTATGAAGACTTCAAAGTAGCCCCATATTTAAAACCATTTTCTCAAATCCTACTCTTTGATGCTAGAAGCAGGGACTTGTTTTCTCTTTACCACAGAGGGCAGGACAAGAAGCAATGGATTCAAACTATGGCCTTGCAGATTTAGATTAAATCTTAGAAAAAACTTCGTCCCTGTAAGAACAATGGACAATTGAACAGGCTGCTCAAGGAGGCTGTAAAAGATCCGTCTTTGGAGGTTTTCAAAGGGAGGCTGAACAGCCATGCCTTGGATGGTTTAGACACAGTAATCCTCCATCTTGTGAGAGGGTTAGACTGGATGACTCTTGTAGTCCCTTCTAACCCTATGCACTGTGCCAAATTGTTGTAATCTTTGATTTTCATAAATACAGATGGATATTCATTCAGGGACGCAGAATATGGTTCTAGCACAAGAAATAAAAGCTTCCATCCAAATCAAGTTCGACAATAACGATTAGCTATCACTGACTTTGGAGTGGGTGATATAAATAAAGGTGTACCTAGAGCACCTTTCATCTTCTGGGATTGTATCAAGCTAGCATCTTCAATTTTACTGTTAACTTCAAGGCTTCTTCCTCTATTAACTTCTGTCTGCAGTTAGCTGGTTAAATTTTAGAACAGAAAAAGCTTTGTTGGAGAATTACTTAATGTGCATGTGTCTTGAACATGACAAATCCTTACCCTGCTATGCTGAAAGTGAGATCCCACACCAATCCCAGAAGGGGAGCCAGGAGAAGGAACTGGAGAAGAATTTGGAGAAGAGTGGAGATTCCCTGTGATTAAAATTCCAATGTCGTTGTCCATATCATCTGGGAATGGGAGGTCGAACATATCATCTGAAAGAAAGAGAGGAAAAGGTAAGTCCCTTTTCTAACGTGTGGTACAGTTAAAATAAATAAAGTCCTGTTCATTGATCTGCTATACATTAGACACCAATTCCTTTTCCAGGATGCTCCTCCTGTCTTTGATCTGTATGTAAGGGGACTGTTCGCCCCTTACTAAAACTCGGTGGGAGTTTTTGGTTGGCCAACCCCCAGTACCGAAAGGTCCATGAGAAATCAGGGCCCTGAGACTGACAGGCCCCAGAGACAATGGAAAGCGGCCAACACTCCAGCTCAGCCTGACTGACAGGTTGGACAGGCCAATGAGGAAATTAGGAGGCCAGGTCCCGTCCTCCGTGTGAGCTGGGATTTTCTGAGTCTCTCTGAGAAAAGGAAAGAGAGCTGAGAAGAACAGCAAGAAGAGCAAGCTGTGTGGAGAGACAGACCTACAGTGTCAGAGCCAGAGGCCCATACAGACCATAGAGTGCAGACCCTGTGCTAAGAAGCTGACCTGCAGTGACCAGAGAGCCAAAGGAGTCAGAGAAGCAACACAAGGAGCTGGAGGCTGGTAAAGCAACAGAGTCTGCAGCTGGGTATGGTGAGCAGCTGGGACCAGCAAAGTGGAGGAAGAGGCTCTGGGAGACACTACCAGCCAAGAGGCCCTGCAGGCCAGACTTGGAGAGGGACTGTAACTCCAACTGGGAGAAGGGTCCTGCCACCTAGAGCCTGAAGTCGTGTGGTCACTGCCAGACCAAGTGTGTCCAATCTGCAGCCCACCCTGCAGCACAGCCAGAGCCTGAGAAAGAGCCCTGGGACCTATAAGGAACAGACTGTGAACTGTCCTTATACTCTGCAGACTGCTGTTTGTGATGTCCCCGTGCTACAGAGCAGGACTATGTGTTCTCATTTTTCCTTATTCTTTTCTTTTTAAATAGTTGCTGTTTAATAAATTGTATTTGCTTTGATCTCTATGAAATGATCACTGGGTCAAGAAAGCATGCAGTGTGAAGAGCGCTCCCCGGAGTGGGGGACACCCTAGCCCCTGCCCCAAGTGACTACAAGGTCAGGGATTTTCTGGGCCCAGCCTTGTTGGGATTTCGAGGACTCTGCTACTCAGGAGAGTGGAAGGGGAGCCCTCAGGGTCAGGGAGGTTTTTGGGTAAAAGAAGTGAGAGTGGGGACTCAGATCCTTTTGTTGGTCCATTTCACCGGGGTAGTATAGAAGCCAGGAAAGCTCCTCACAATAGTGGGACCATTCCTCCCCGCTTACATGTACACTGAAAAGGCTGCAGAAGACAAACAGTAAATCTTTTATTTTATCCCACTTAGTCAGCACTTTTGACTGTGGCAACAGAGATTTAAAAACAAAAATAAAGTTGATAGACTGGTTGACATCTCTGAAAATCCTGCTTTTTAGAAATGGCCATATACCGAACAAAAGATTTTTATGTCAAATCAGCTTGTTAGCCATCCAAATGAAAACAGATTTTAGGTTAGCATACATTAAATCTCACAGCCGCTGATCATGGATGCTATCAGCACCTTGTCAACAAAATATTTGAAATGCTTTAAAAAGTAAAATGTGTTTAAGTTTACCTTCAGTAGGTGCTATACTTTAAGCTTTTAGCACTAGAGGCCAGTTTCTGAAGGTTTACTTACATCATCTTATTCTGTAAGTACAGTAGACTTCCGATAATCCGGCACCCTTGGGACCTAGGTGGTGCTGGATTATCGGATATGCCGGAGTACCGGGAGGTACTCCAGCGGGGGGCTGTGACAGGTCTGCCGGGACCCGCACTGCATCCAGGGAGTGGGTGGGGAACAGCGTGACAAGGGGCGAACCCTCTGCCATTTTGCAGGAAGGTGGGGGAAGCCCCATGCAGCCGCAGGCGACAGGCCAGCTGGGGAAACCCAGCCTCCGGCCTGCAAGCGGCAGCGGAGGAGAGGGGGCGAGAGCTAAGTCCCCGAACTTGCCCCGTTCCAGCTGCGCTCAGCCCTGTGCCGCCACCGCGAGTTTCTGGGAGGGGAGCGGGCTCCCCACCCCCCAGACTGCAGTAGATATCGCCGAGAAGGGGGGTGAGGGGCGGTGCTGCAGAACCAACCCGGCAGCACCCCAGTTGCTCTGCTTCGCTGCTTCCCCAAGTCCGCTGCTTGTCAGTTTCAGCAGCAGCAGCGGCGGACTTGGGGAAGCGGCGGAGCAAAGCAGCTGGGGTGCTGCCGGGTTGGTCCCACAGCACTGCCCCTCACCCCCCTTCTCGGCGATAACTACTGCAGTCTGGGGGGTGAGGAGCCCGCTCCCCTCCAGGAAACTCTCGGCGGTGGAGCAGGGCTGAGTGCAGCCGGAACGGGACAAGTTCGGGGACTTAGCTCTCGCCCCCTCTCTTCCGCTTGCAGGCTGGCGGCTGGGTTTTCCCAGCTGGCCTGTCGCCAGCGGCTGCGCGGGGCTTCCCCCGCCTTCCTGCCAAACGGCAAAGGGTTCGCCCCGCACTGCGCCGTTCCCCGCCCACCCCTCACCCCCCGGCCGGACGCAGTGTGGGTCCCGGCAGACCCGTCACAGGGGTATAATCCCCTTCCCCTTCCCAGCCACGAGCGCCCATGGGGCTCACAGCAGCTCCAACTGTCCGGCTGGCCAGAGCACTTCCGGGTTCCAATTGGTGCTGGACTATCGGGAGTGCCGGACCACTGGATGCTGGACAATTGGAGTTTTACTGTACAAGTTGAACTTCTCTAGTCCAGAGCTCTCTGGTCCAGAAACATCCATCATCCGGCATGATTTTAGTTAGCCAGATGTCCACTTTTCAGGGGTGTAGCCAAGTTTCCCATGGTCCTATAAAGTTTGTTTACAGCCACCAGTTCTGTGTCTCAGTGTTCTGTGCTGTTATTTAGCTCTAATTTACCCCTGAATGTCTTCTAAGAGCCCAGTAAGCAGTGGAAGTGTTGGTAATGCTGCTAGACAATATTGATTTCCTGTGGTCCAGAAAATTCTCTGGTTGGGAACCAGTCAAGTCCTGAGGGTGCTGGACTAGAGAGGTTCAACATGTAATCTCACTGACATCAAGAAAACTGCTTAGAGAGTAGAGTACTACTGAATGTAAGGCTAGCAAAGTCTGGTCCACAGTGAAATATAAGTTTAGAAATGAAATGAATAATTACTTCAAAATATTGCTTACATTATTTTGCTAGGGCTCTATTTTTAATATTTAACTTTCATTTGAAAACAAAGTGTGATGAATTTGACATTTTATCTCCTGAAAACTAAATAATTAATTAGTATAATTATTATTAGTTATTATTATTAGTGTGTATGAGAGTCCAATGGAGACCTGAAATATAGAATAATTTAGAACAGAGGTTCTCAAACTGTGGTTCAGAGAGCTGGGACCTTGACTCGACAGTTTCTACAGTCATCCATGGCTTTGATTTTTATTTTAAAAGCAGGTGAAAATGTGGAGAAGCTTTTAGCTGACTCCTAGGCAGGATATAGGTTCTCCCCTCTGTACCTAGAACAGATAGCCATCCAGAGACAAATCAGAAGTCACTGTGATAGATCTTTCTAATCATTACCTCACCCCTTCACCTGCATCCCAAAAGCATGACTTAGTGCAACAGATAGTTAAAATATCTTAATACTTACATAACTCTTTGTTATTTATGAATTTGCTGTAGGTACCTAAGGACTGTGGCAAAACACCAAATTGAAGGAGGTGACCCATATAAAGAGAAGAGGTGTTCCATGAAATATACTCCTAAGATGTGGTCCACGCTTAGAGGATTTTAAAATTGGTTAGAAAAAACAGGTCACATTTTTGTGAAAATTTATCTCTTTTTTTAATAAAAAAAATTTCAACCAGTTTTAGAGGGTTTGCACTGGTGTACACAGCTTTTTACCTGCAAGTCAATTGTTTGAATAGGTTGTGCTCAGAAGCTGTTACCTTATGTTGGCTCAGTGGCTTAAATGAAATTTAAGTGATGGCGTCAGTCCAGTTCCTATTGTGTGACATCACACAACCACCATAAATTGCAACTTTTCCTGTCAATCTCACTGCATTAGTTAAAGACTGAATGCAAGAATTATCATCCTGAACTTTTGCCCTTTGATGAAAGTAGTTCCATCTCCTGTTCTTTTTGGAAACCAAAAAGTACTTAGAATCAATCCCCTTCTCTCTCTGTTGGACAGGAACCAGTTCTATGGCTCCACAGAGGAGGACTTCTGTCTCAGTAAGTATTTATGAGATGCGGCTCTGAACAAGATATGAAGGAGTCCAAAGTGGGAGAAGGGAAGTAAGGTTTTAGTTGTAGGTATTTTTAGTTAAAGTCCTGGGCAGTACACAAAAATCATGGTCTATAAAGTGTCCATGATTTGTATGATATACTCCTAACTAAAACTTGGGCTAGGAGGTCTGCAAGTGCTTTGGGGGGTGGCCTGCGATCCCCGCTTCTGCTAGGAGGGTGTGCAGCAGTGTGTGGCCTAGGACTTCCAATGGTGCTAGGAATGGGTGGCAGCAAAGAGCCCTGGACTGATGCAGGTAATGGGGGGAGAGGAATGCTTGGCAAGGATGGCAACCCAACTCAATGCAGCTTCCCAGAGGTGACCAGTAAATCTCTGCAGCTCCAAGGGAGAGGGAAGGCCAGGGGGACTCTGCATACTACCCCTGCCATTGGTTGGGATTTGCAGCCAGTGGGAACTGCGGGGCCAGTGCCAGCAGGCAGAGGCAGTGTGGTGGGTGGGCCACGCCTGGAGAGCTCACCTGAGATAAGCACCACTTTGCATCCCAAGTCCGTGCTGTAGCTCCCTGCCACGTCCAAAATGCTGCTGCTCTGTGTGTGTGTGGGGGGGGGGGGGGGGGGCAGGGGAAAGAGGGGAGAATGTTGTGGCGGCCTTAGACTGGTGTGGCAGGCAGCCCTTGAGCCAGTCATACTGGCTGCTGCAGAAGTCTATGGAGATCATAGAATCTGTGACATCCATGTGACTTTAGCTATAACCTCCATCTGACAGATGTAATCTGCTCCCAGAAATGCCAAAAGCAGGGGAGAGGATATGCAACAGTTGAGAGAAGGTGGACAGAATAATAAAGCTCTGGATTCTGATACTGGGGCTGTTCTTGACCATCAACCAAAACATCAAAATTGATATTTAGGAAGATGGTGAAACTGAAAGATGAAGCAAATGCTTTTCTTTACTGAAACACAAATAACTTCTTGGATGTCTCAAAAGACCTACAGAAAGTAGGAATTGATCTGGGTTGAATTTCTAAGCTGTCAGTGACCTGCTAAATTTTCTGTTGTTCATAGATGTTCAGACCCCATGAGATGACCACAGCCCTCAATTTCTTGAGAATATGTCAGGACTCATCAGTGAACTTCTAAAGAGCTTTAATTCCATCAAAAAGAAGGTCTTCTACAGTGTCCTGGATTTCCTTGGGAATCCTGATGCTTTCAGCCAAAATGCATGATTACAACTGCTTTAGAAACAGATTAGGATGCTGTGTTTTCTCTATCAAGGGAGGCCTGTTACAAGATCATTGCTAAGAGCTGGGCCTCTGCGATGATCATCTGAAACTGTTCCCCTATTCTAGAGGGAGATGTTCAGTAAACAAATTAAATTTGCTATAGTTTGTGTGATTATACTGAGCAATCAGATCTTGGTAATTCGTGATCCTAAACTGTAACATTCTGATAAGTAGCTCTTGCAACCAAAGAGATCTCGTCATTTTTGGCTCTTATGTGGCATTGCTGTTAGGTAGGTGGCAGATATCACTAATTTGGTCAGGGCAATGTACATCTCTCTACAGATGTGCAAACCTAAGTGTAATCTTCCAGTTTGTACTTGAACACCCAACAGATGTTGTATTTAGCACATCTCCCAAACAAGAGCTATAAGAGACCATTACTGACCAGGACAGATTCCTGGCAATGTTTGAATCCATGATTTTATCCTTGCTAATTAACACTTGTGAGGAAGAATGGGGCATGGGAGCATTGGAAATAAAACAAAAGTAAAACATAAATTTTAAATCAAGACAAAATTAAAAGTAGAGCTACACTTAAAACAACACAAAGAAGCTATTCCTAGAGCAATCTAGAAGTGGGGACTACAAACACTCTAAGACCAAGGCAGTTGAGGGTAGTTTGTTCACATTGCTCTCTGTACATCTGTTCCCAGCACAAGGATGGCTAAGAGTATCAAAGAAGATTATCTCATTTGGAAAACTGTTACTAATGTTACTCTTACTACTGATTTTTGGGATTGCCTTGTCAACCTGCATGTGGCATTATTAAGTCAGGGCACCTATAAGGACAGATTGCTGATTGATGAGCCATATTAAGGGTATTCTCTGGAGCACATAGTTGGGTGCCAAACCTGACAAGCCAGGTTTGCTTTCTCTGTAGAATCATCTGTGGATTATGAATTCTAAATTGTTTTTGCTGACAGTCCTATGACAAATGTCAGTCTGTCTCTTGTTTCAAATAATATATGCTGGTTGTTTGTTAAATTCAATTGAACCTGTGTGTTCATTTGCTCTTTCTACCTTTAAAGAGAAGTGCTAGTGATACTTAAATGGTTTAGAGCCATGGTGTCCAACCAGTTCTGAAGAATTAGCCACTATAGTTGCTACTGCTATAGCAAACAAGCCACACTAACACCAGCCAAAAAGCCACATGTGGCTAGTGGTTAGTACGTCGGACACCACGGTTTTAGAGAGACTGAAACATTAGTTTTGCGTGCTGTTCTCAAAAAAGGATTGACTTATTTTAATTCTTTTTGTTTATGTTAATATATGGAAAGTGACTAAAACATACATTCTCATTGCTCAGTCATCTGAAACACAAGTTATGAGGCCCAGACTTGTTCAGATGATGGAAAGTTACCAGATTATAACACAGAGCAAAATGTTACTTTCAACATCTTGTATATTTTCACAACATTTTTCTTACCCAGATTTTGCAGGAGCAGAGATATTGACAAATATGATGATGATTATTACTTGCTTAAAACTTCCACAAAAACCCTGATTTTGGGGGGTGGTAGGGAAGGAAGAACAGCGGAAGCCAAAATAAAGATTAATTAGAAGAACAGCTAGTTTTGTTTTAAAGCACAGCGTAATAGCACACATTTCTAAATAGTTTAAGTTTGTTTTATATAATTAATATCAGGAATGTAACTTGCTAAACTCCATTTCTAAACTTGTCACAGCTGAATATGCTGACTTCATTTGATTTGAATGTAAGGGATATAACTGCAAATGGGAGACTTTTTGTCTTGAACTACTTACAGTAATTTCAAGCTGGCTGCTAAGTGTGTTTAAAACTACATGGGCTAGTTGTTTTCCTTTAGCTTCTGAAGAGAGCAATGGATGGCAAAAGCAGTGAATTAACCTACTCTATTAACTTCATTTCTACAACCCTAGTGCACAAAACAGAACTAATGTCATGCTCGGTTTAGCCTCCAAAGCACAAATGAGATGGCTAATAGTTTAGGAGGCAGTTTAATTATTAAACACAGAACAGAGTTAAGAAAATTAAATTTAACACCATTTTGGAAAATGCCCGGCCTTGTACATGATCCCAATTAACATCTGAAGCACTAAAGTCCAGGTTAATGCAAGTTAAATATTTGTATGTAATGCATTCAGTCAGGATTTTAGGGCCTGGAAGGGACAGCTGCATATATATTAAGAATAGCTTTCCCTTTGTGAGGCCCACTGAAATTCTAGGAGGAGCAGATCAAAGACTCTTTCATTAAAAATAGATTTTTTCCCTATTCCATACAGCAACTTCTCTTTTAATAAATTATTTCATTTTGTATTATTGTAACTACCACTTTAAATTGACCCTTTGCAAAATAAGAAAAAACATATTTGATAAAAGTATTAAACAGCAGCAATCCTACTGACTATTTTTACTCAGTTAACTGTATAAAAGACTATACCTCCTGGAGCAGCATCAACAAGACTGTATTTTTTTAAACAAGATCATACATGCAATTTTGTATATGTGTCTGTTGCTTAAAATAACTGTATCTCCCAATTTAAAAAATGCCCAGATCAATTCAATAGATACGTGCAACTAACACATGTACCTATATGTGCTTAGTCATAATTAGAGATGTAAAGGGTTAACCAGTAAACCAGTTACCTGGTAAGCATGTACTTTACTGACATGCTTATCTGGGTAACTGGTTCACCTGCAGAAGGGATGCTCCAGTCAGGCCTGACTGGGCCGGAGCAGTCCCACCTCCCATCGGGGGATCATGGTAACCGGTTAAACATTCCATTTAAATAGTTAATTTTTTAACCTGGATTTTACATCCCTAGTCACAACAGGCAAGAATAACACATTGAAGCTGATTCAAACCTATCTTGAGTCTTCTTTCATTCCCACATACCGAACATTCTACTGGTGGATTTGCTACATTCAGACTAATTTATACAGTATGCTGTTTATGCAGTTCACTAACTTCAAAGAAAGTTAGCAGAGGATGCGATTGTTGGTTAGGAGAACTAAAAAGGCTGGTTGGAATCCCTAGGACTACATTCATAGAATCATAAAATACTGGAAGGGATTTTGAAAGGCCATCAAGTACAGTGCCCTGCCCTCATGGCAGGACCAAGCACCATCTAGATCAACTCTGACAGATGTCTGTCTAATCTGCTCTTAAATATCTCCAGTGATGGAGATTCCACAACTTCTCTAGGCAATTTATTCTAGTGTTTAACCACCCTGACAGAAAGTTTTCCTTAGTGTCCAACCTAAATCTCCCTTGCTGCAGTTTAAGCCCACCCATTTTTTGTCCTATCAGAAGTCAAGGAGAACAATTTTTCTCCCTTCTCCTTGTAACACCCTTTTAGATACCTGAAAACCACTGTCATGTCTTCTCTCAGTCTTCTCTTTTCTAAACTAAACAAACCCAATTCTTTCAGTCTTCCCTTAGAGCTCATATTTTCTAGACCTTTACTCATTTTTGTTGCTCTTCTCTGGACCCTCTCCAATATCTCCACATCTTTCTTGAAACTTGGTTTCCAGAAGTGGACACAATATTCCAACTGAGGCCTAATCAGCACAGAGTAGAACCGAAGAATTACTTTTTGTGTCTTTCTCATAATACTTCTGTTAATGCATCTGAGAATTATGTTTGTTTTTTTTGCAACAGTGTCACACTGTTGATTCATATTTAGCTTGTGACCCCCAGATCCCTTTGTTCAGTACTCCTTCCTAGACAGGCATTTCCCATTTTGCATTTGTCCTTATTGAATTTCATCCTATTGACCTCAGACCATTTCTCCAGTGTGTCCAGATCATTTTGAATTATGATCCTATACTCCAAAGCACTTGCCACCCTTCCCAGCTTGGTATCATCTGCAAACATTATAAGCGTACTCTCTATGCCAATACCTAAATTGTTTATGATGATATTGAACAGAACTGGTCCCAAAACTGACCCCTGCAGAACCCCACTTCCTTCTAGCATGGCTGTGAACCATTAATAACTATTCTCTGAGAATAATTATCCAGCCAGTTACGCACCCATCTTTATAATAGCCCTATCTAGGTTGTATTTCCCTAGATTATAGATAGAGGAACCTATCACACTGAAATCTGTTTGCAACTGACACAGCAAAATGCTCAATGCACTACATGTCTGGACAAATGAAAGTGTTTAACTATATTAAAAAGTTGCTAATAAAGCTCAACTAATACCCACAAGTTCCATTCTGGGGCTTCTTTTGTACAACAGACAGATTAAGTCAAACTCTGTGGACATTTTCTAGTGTTCATTGAGAATTATGTTTGAACTGTACCAAGTTCTCCCAGTCAGCAGCTTATGAAACATTTGACTATATTGAAAAAAGGATGGGATAGTTTAAAAATGACAACTGGGTAATAAAGACTGATATGGGGACATAGGCACACAAACTGAGAATCCATTTAATTTCAACAATTTCAGTTAAAAATACACAACAGTTAGAAACCTGAGAAAGCAGGAGCCCCCTGCCTTTCCTTTAGGGATGTTAATTTGCAGGTAATCAGCTAAATGAGTAGTCAATGGAATTTCCATCGACTACTCAATTAGTTGATAATGGGGGAAACTGCAATGCTGTGGCTGGGGAATCCAGTCTGGGGCTGGGGTTTTGGGTTCAGGCTTCTTTGGGAAAAAGCGCTCCCGCCCGTCTTCTCATTGAAGAAGCTCTGGGCCAGGTGAGAGGGGCCCATCTGCCAGCTGTGGCAGCTCCAGTGAGGCTGGGTTGGGCTGTGGGAGGGGTGCCTCTCTCCCAGCTATGGCAGGTCTGTGCTGCTGGGGATGGTGAGGGAAGAATGTTGAGAAGGCACCTGTCTTCCAGCCATGACAGCTCCTTGCTGGGGCTGGAGGTGCCTTTCCCCAGGCTGCAGCAACTCCCTGCTATGAACATCACATGTCAATGGCAACAAAGTAAATATCCTTAAATCAAACTATAATATGTTTTCAGGAGGCATTTTTCTGATTTTACCGAGCTCCACATTTCAGTTATTAGTGGTGGAAATACTTTTGTCAGTGTGCGCGCATACCATTAAAGTATGTTTTACTGACTTCTAATGATAAAAACTGAACTTTGACAAAAACTATTTGTAATCTGAAAGGTGAGAATCAGGCCCTCTGGAGTTTTGGTGCTCTCTGGTACAAGCCTGCTCTAGAATAGTATCATCCGTAAGTCACAGTGCAGACTGGGATATTTTACCCACCATACCAATTTGAGAGTTAACTTACCATTGTTGGGGCTAAATCCATCCTCATTGGGATAATTTGCTGGAGCTACCTGGATGGTTGCAGATGTTGGAAATACCAGGATGTGTGTACAAGAGGCATCCTGAGGGGTGCTCAGTTGAGATGACTGAAGGTTCAGTGCAGTACTGCGGCCAAACACGGATCCCATAGTGACAGCATCTTTCAGGACAGAAACAGAGATAGAATCATGAATCCTCAGTCTTGCATATATCAGTAATATCTTCAACCTACATACTCTGTGTTTGTTTTAAGTCCAATGATATTACTAGACATCTAATTTAGAATGAAATGCTAATACAAATATTTTCTGATGTTTCTTGTTTTTAGTCTAAAAGCCTTTTTATTGGTAAAGCCTGATGAAGTCACAACACTATCCATCTTTCCTTCTGTCATGCTACTTCTTACTCCATTTCATATTTAAAAGCAGCACAAAACTGACAGAAGAGAAAGGAAAAGTTTAAAATCTGTCTCCAAAAGCAACCCCCACAAGTTCCCTCAAAAAAACAGATTTTATAGCAAAAAAATTGCAAAAAATACTTGTGAATTTTTGCTCATTGAAAAGTGGAAGTATTATTTATAATCCATAACCATAAACAAAATCTGTCCTAACCTAAGAACTGAACAGTGATTAAACAATCCCCAAATTCACAAAAAAATTATAAAATGTAGCACTCCCTAAAATGCAGAGGGCATATAAATTAAAACACAAAAAGAGCCAACAAAAATTTCAATTCAAAGAAATACAACAAATGAGAAACAGAGGAAGAGGAGAGAAAATATTTGTAAAATTAAACAATCCAGAAAGTCTTAAAGTCAGAAAATTGTTCCATGATATACTTAACAGCATCTCTAGGTTGTCATAGTAACTTCCACTGCCTACTTTAATTAGGCTCTCTCTTGTGGATTTCTGTACATAACAGGGCCCCTTCAAGAACTAATGGATATTTAACCTCATTTTCATCATGAATCACAACTATAATCTCCACCTACAACATTCCATCCTCCCCATAAAAGAGACACACACTTTTTGATCCTTCACACAGAAGAGCAATCCCACAGCAGTCCTCTCTGCATCAGGCCCCATACAACAATGATATATTCAAGCCAAGAACACACACACACAAAAGGATTACTTACCTCTCATAACATTGTTCTTTGAGATGTGTTGCTCATGTCCATTCCATGTAAGTGTGCACGCAGCAGAGAGTTTTCCCTGGGCGGTACCTGTTAGGCTGGCAGGGAGCCCCCTGGTGTGGCACCTGCATATGCACACGTTTAATCTCATCCCGGTCTGCCACTCCATCAGTTCCATCTTGCTGGTGTACTCCAGTGAAGGGAAGGTGGGTAGGCTTTGGGATGGACATGAGCAACACATCTCAAAGAATAGTTATGAGAGGTAAGTAACCATGTTTTTCTTCTTCAAGTGACTGCTCATGTAGGCTGACTCCAAAGCTAACCCCATGGAGGTGGCATTGGAGGCTACAAAGAAACGGACTGCAACACTGCCCTGCCCACTGCCATGTCATCTCTGGACTGCTGAGCTATGGCGTAGTGACTTGCAAAAGTATGCCCTGACAGCCAGGTGGCTGCCCTGCAGATTTCAATGATGGACACCTGAGCCACTAAGGTGGCGGACAAAGCTTGGGCCCTAGCGAAGTGAACTGTAATAGGAGGAGGAGGAACATGAGCCAGCTCGTAATAAGTCCTGATGCAGAAAGTGATCCAGGATGAGAGCTGACACTGGCATGCCCTTCATCCCGTCAGCTATCGAAACAAATAACTGGGAGCGGGGGAGACTTACAAAACAGTTTTGTTCTGTCCAAATAAAAAGCCAAGGCACATCTAAAGTCTAGGGTGTTTA
Source organism: Pelochelys cantorii (assembly GCA_032595735.1). NCBI lineage: Eukaryota > Metazoa > Chordata > Testudines > Trionychidae > Pelochelys > Pelochelys cantorii. The sequence goes on along the minus strand of CM064342.1, from coordinate 9,291,937 downwards.
GAGCCTGGTCTGTTCCTGACAGATGAGGTTTTGGATAAAAACCATTTAAAAATATATCCTGATTGACATGGAAATGAGACACCACCTTAGGTAAAAACGCAGGGTGAGGGTGAAGCCTAACTTCATCCTTGAAGAAAACAGTATAAGGGGTCTGCAGTTCTAAAACCTGCCTAGCTGAAGTACAACTTCCAGGAAAGTGCAACAGCAAGAAACAACAACTTCCAGGAAAAGTGCAACAGCAAGCATGATGCTAACAGCTCGAAAGGGGATGCCATCAACCTAATGAGCACCAGATTAAGATCCCGGGGGGGGGGGGGGAGCAGGAGCTGTCACACCTGGGGATACACCCTATCCAACCCCTTAAGAAAGTGATGCACCACAGGGTTAGCAAAGAGAGTCTTGCCCCAGGCCCCCGAATGGAAAGCCAAGATAGTGGTTATGTGTACTCTGACGGACTAAGAGGCGAGACCCTGGACTCTAAAATCCAAAAGGTAGTCTAAGATAGCAAGGACAGGGGCTTCCATGGGGGAGAAACCCTTCCTCTCTGACCATGGCAGGAAGAGTTTCCATTTTGTTAGATAAGAGGCCCTAGCAGAGGGTTTGTGACTCCCCAGTAAAACCCTCTGAATGCACTCTGAACACTGCCTCTCCCAGGTGTTTAGCCATGGAGCTTCCACACCATGAGGTGCAGAGACCAGAGGTATGGATGGCCAAGACTGCCAAAATCTTGTGAGATCAGGTCTGGATATAGGGGGAGGGCTATGAGGTGCTCCACTGAGAGGCCAAGCAGTGGCGGGAACCAATATGGACAAAGCCATGCCAATGTTATTGGGATCAGGGAGACTTGGAACTCCCTGACCTCAAGTATCACTTTGTGAATCAGAGGGAATGGAGGGAAGATGCACAACAGAACTGGGGCTCAGGGAACTGGCAGGGCATCTCCCAGGGACCCAGGCTGTGGTTGAAGAGGTTAGCAGAAGCAGGGACACCTCCTGTTGCTGCAAGTTGCAAACAGGTCCAGGTGGAGAAATCCCCACCTGCAGAAAATATCCAAGGCCATATCTGCTCTGAAGGACCATTTGTGCCCCTTGAAGGACATGATGAGATGGTCTGGCAGTGCATTCTGAGACCCAGGAAGGTAAGAAGCCACTGGGAGGATAGCATGGACGATGCAGAGCTCCCACAGGAGAAGCGCCTCCTAGCAGAGGGGATAGGAGCAAGTTCCACTCTGTTGGTTTATACAAAACATTGCTGCCGTGCTGTCTGTGAAGATCGAAATGCAGCTGTTTTGAAGGTGTGGCAGGAAAACGTGGCAAGCGAGGTGAATAGCCCTCAACTCCCTGACATTGCTATACAGGGACAGGTCTGCAGGAGACCACACACCTTGAGTCCGTAGGTCCCTATTCCGTATCGATGGGGAAGAGCTGCTGAACAGCATCCCGGCACAAACCACTTCCTCCTCAGCCACCAGTCAAGAGACCTCATAATATCCTCGGGCACCACTGCCACCATATCCATGGGCTGGAACACTGGGTTGTGAACCCACACTAGTCATAGCTGAAGCAGGCGGAGCCGGAGCCTGGTATGCCGCACCACATTACATGCACACTGCCCTGAAGTCTAGCAGTCTATGCAACATTGGGCAGTGGTAATGGGGGACAGGTGGAGTCTCAGAATGGCCTCCTTTATTACAGGAAAGAGCTGCTGGCAAGGAGGCCATGGCTGTTGTAGGATCGAGGCAGGTTCCCACAAACTCTATCCTTTCAGTGGCAATTAGAGTGGACTTGGCGTTGTTCAGAATGAGACCTAACTGAAGGAAGGTTTCCCTGAGTAGGGATATGCAATCCATGACCTGGGAGGGAGCAGAACCCCTTATGAGCCTGTCCTCTAGGTACAGGTACACCTGAACCCGTCTCTTGTGCAGAAAAGTGGCAATGACCGCCATGCATTTGGTGAACACCTTGAGGGTTATAGAGAGGCCAAACTATAATGACAGTTAACTGATAATGATGTTGACTCTCCATAAATCGGAGGAAAGGCTTGTAAGGGTCCACAACTGACGTGTGGAAGTAAGCATCTTTAAGATCGAGGGCAATCTACCAGTCTCCCATGGCTAGGGAAGGGATGATAGACGCTAACGTCACCATCGTGAAATTTGACCTCACTATGAAGGTGTTCAGGGCTCTGAGATCCAAGATGGGACAAAACCTGTTCTGGGCCTTTGGAACCAAAAAGTAGCAGGAGAAGAATCCCCTGCCCCTGTGGTCCGTCGGGACCTCTTCTACAGCTCCAAGATCGAGAAGCCGTTGCACCTCTAAGAGATGCTTGTGAGAGGGGTCCCTGAAGAGGGATGGGGGAGTATTTCTGGCGGGCTGAGGTGCTCTAACAAGGTGCTCACTAGCTGTGGATACCACAGATATCACACTTGCAAGCAAGCGAGATAGGAGCTCCAACAACCGTCACAGGTGGTAAGAAGGAACTGAGGGGGTGGCGGGTCGTCAGGGGATTATATGCATGTGCAGGCACCACTCCAGGGGGCTCCCTGCCGGCCCAACGGATACCGCTAAGGGAAAACTCTTCGTCAATCTGTGCACACGGGCTGCGCACACCTACATGGAATGAACATGAGCAATCACTCAAAGAAGAACCAGTCTTCTTCCAAGGCATGTCTCTTCAAATAAAGCTGCCAGGAGAAGCCATCAACTTGGTAGGGTATAAAGAATTCTCCTTCCTGTAAGATAACTCTCCTAGCACTGCAACTCCAAGTACTACTGTAGTCCACTGGGATGTCCCAAATGATACCTTTTACTCTTCCTTTTTCATTCATCTATTTCAGCGAGGCTCACCATTGTAGCCAGAAGCCACCTAGCTTGATGCACTTCCAATGTGTACTTTAGGCCAAGAAAAAGTTTTAGTAACATGCATTTCTGTACTTACCTGGCATCACTACAAAGGATCCCTGGGGCTCCATGGCAACCAAGCAGGCACTAAGGATAGAAGGAGAGTCTGCTGTTGAGATCCCACACATGCGGCACACTTCCTTCAGCTGTTTGCTGATTGTCTGCAGGGAACACTCCCCAAGGAGGATACTCCAGTCTGAAATACACATTTATTTTCAAGAGAATGTAACAAAACTCTGGAAATATCTCAGTAATGTTATTTCTGCCTTCTGTAACATAGTGGTGTTGATTGCAACAACACTTCGTGTTTCAATAGCCTCTTCCATCTGGGGATCGCAAACATTAATAAACTGAGTCTCAAAAACATCACTGTATGTAGAAAAGTACAATCCTTACTTTACAGACTGACATAAAGACACGGAGAAGTGAACTTGAACAAGCCATATCAAGTGATTCATTGTTAAAGTTGAGATAAAGCTATGTTCTACTGTTTCTTCTGCTTTAACCAGGGAAAGATCTTTCCTTCTTTTATTAATGTAAAGCAGACCAGGAGAGCACTCTTTCCACCGAGATATGAAGAAGGAATGAAAAAGTACCAGGAAGTACATACTGTTTGTTAGAAGGCTAATACTGGTTTCTGGTTCATGAGGTGTTGCTTCACTCAGAATGTCTTCCACTAACAGTTCTGGCAATATTAGTTTTGCATTGGATCTCTTAATCATGGCTTACATAGTCATTCAAGTCAAATACACTCAAGAATACATATTATTTCTTGAGTGCTAATGGAACAGATGATGGTATTCCTTAACTATTAGTGTGGGATACAAAAAATTTTCCCTGACCTGTAATCTAAACCTCAGCTATTAACCTGCTCCGTAAGCACAAGACTTTGCTCCTATTTCAGAGAGCCTTGACCACACGCAGTCTATCACTGAGACACAAAGTGGTTCACCCTAACATTTGAATGTTGTAAAAGATGGCAATGTTCAGAAGAAATGTCCTTCTAACGCAAACCTGATTTATAATTACAAATGGGATCAGAGCTCTAGATCTGAATGACACTTTCTGAACAGCCTGCAAAGGTAAATCATTCAAACAAGCAGACTCTCTTTTTCCTTTTAATTTTTAGCAATAGGACACTTAAGGCAGTGCATAACTGAGGGATTACTGAAAATGGAAATTCTACAACACTTGGCCTTTGACCTCTTATGTCACAGTGCATCCAGAACATGCAAAAATCTCCCAGACATGCACAGCCTATCGTGTTCTATTACTTTTATGTCACTTCAGCAGGCACATTCTTTACATGAGATCATCTTTCAGTTGAATTGTTCCTTTTTCTTCAGAGGAAGTAGAAATACAATTGTTTTCATCTGACTAACATGTTACAAACTTGAGTGCTTGAAACCTGAGTGCTTGGTCAATATGAATTCCACTTGCACGACACCAGAAAATGCAACAGAGCTACAATTAAAAAGAAAGGAAGAGCTGTGAAGGAGAACATTTCTTCACCGACGGTTTTGAATAGGAGCACCCGATGTAAAACAAGTGGCAGAGGTTCTTATCTGATAAAATAAAAGCAGTTCAAGTCTATAAGGTCAATCCTCTGACAACAGCCACTAGTAACCCCAAATAAAGTAAATAGATTCACAGTGGACCCAAGGGAAGGGAGCTGCTAATTTTAAATTAAGTTCTCAATCTCTGTTTTTCTTCATCCTCTCCACTTCAATTGACAGCACTTCATTCTCCAACCAAGAGATAGATAACTGTTTCTTTCTGAAGACAATTCATGCTCCTCCTTTGTTTGTATGAGCTGAACTGAAGGTAGTGTAGATTTCTGCTTCTCTTCCTACATTGACTGAAGCACCAGCTCCCTAAGGCTAGCCTGAGTGCTAGTTTAAAAAAACATGATACATGCTGCTTATCTGATTCTTTTAAATTAGCCCCAAACTCATGAATCTGGAACAGCTTCAAGTAAGTTACTTCAATAGCTCAGGTGATTAATAGGAGAATGCACACCATTTTAATTAAGATCTTTATCCTCCAGTCTACATTATCTGCATGCTCCAATTCAAACAACAAAATGCACTAAATGTCTTACCCATATCACAATCTCAGCCCTAAGACTAACTCCGTTTTATTGTGAGATCATCCTCCCAGACCTTCTGGCTGCTTTTAAAGCCGACGTGGGCAGAACAATACATTAGGGGGGGATTGTTCTCTAAGTGAAACAGGGAACTCATCTTCCAAGGTATGTGCTAACTGAGCTGAGGTCAACTACAAGGCAGCACCAGAGTGACACCATATTGCTACGCTCAAAATCTTGTTTGTAAGATCACTTCTGATAACCATTGCTTAAGTGTTACAGACATGCAAGTAGCAATTTTATTTCAGCGCAAGCACAATCTGATTGCAGCTTTACTGTATGGGCCAAAGGAATTTTACAGCATAGTCACAGTGGTCTGCCAAAGAAAGTATTTATGCAAGTGATTAGAGTGTAAGACTACCAAACATAACTTCAGTTAGCCCACATATTACTGTGATTTTAAGGAAGAATAATGTATTAATCGCTATTTACCAAATGTTATCATAAGTTAGTGCTATAGTCTTTGCAACGAGGTGGCCTACAATCTTACCTCAACACATACCATACCAGGTTATTCAATTTCTGGATTTTTTTTTTTAACCCTGGTAAATATTTGACTTTGTTTTTGAATTTGGATGAGTTTTGGAAAACAAAGTTCTCTGCACATAGACTTAAATGAAAGAAAATCCAAAAGTAAAATGTTCCATAATTCCATGTCAATGTCCATAATCTCTTAATGGGGATGCCAACCTTGCAGTTCACCAGGTACACCATAATATCTGGCAAACCCTAGTGACCAGTTCATTTTAGTTATTTTGCAATTGACATAATTTTGACATGTTGCTCAGTATCTTCATTGTATTCACTAGAGTTGCTTCCATTTGGAGTTTTAAAATCCAATTATAACCTTGTATCTGCTACTTTCCTGCAAACACTATGCCCTGACAGGATCCACATGGGCCAGCTCCTCATTTAGCTTAAGTTTATACAGGCCCTTCCACCTAGAGGCATTACATTTCCAGAATTAAAATTATACACCTTATGCTATGACATTACACCACCCAGTAATGCAAGGGTGGGCATTAAAAAAGCAGTGGCCCACCACAGTTAGTTCCTGGCTGGCTGATACCGCTATATCTACCTTCACCTCTGGGACACCATTTCTTATCACTCCCACTGACCGCAAACATCAATCCATGGCCAACAAGAGCTGCATTTGCCTGATATCTGTGGATATCAGAGGTGCAGGTCCACCAGGCACGAACTCCAGTGGACCAGATCCAGCCCGCTGTCCCGTATTTGCCCACTCCTGCAATAATGCCAAGCTGTACTTCATTTTAGGCTTACTAGTCTCAGTATAATTACTAACCTTATGCTTTTCTTATTGCTCAATACTCACAGGTCCAGCAAGCCAAACTGCATGGAATTACATCAACTACCTTGTGTGCTACAACTAACAATATTAAAGTAATAAACCGAGATTGTATAAAACTGGGTATAGCAGAATGTAACACTTTTAAAAGAACAAACCAACCTCTTGTTCCTTTTGTTTTTTCTTAGCTACTAACATATATGTGTTGCATAAGCATTTAGCTAAGTAATAATATCTACCATATAGCAACATACTTGTTCCAATAGCAACTAGCCAATCTACATGCCTGTAGGAAGTAGGTGAACAAGCATGGGCAGTGGATGACTCCATGGGTTGGGGAGGCAAGTCCTCCCCAGATATGCCCACCAGAGCCCATGCTTCCCCTTCACTGTGGCCTGCTGGCACCTGCCCAGCCTTCTCCCCCACCCCCACCTAATGTGGCTGCTGGCCCTTGACCCCTCCCTGCCCTAGAGTAGCACTCCAACCTCCCCCCATCCCCAGAGATCCAGAGAACTCCGGCCCCAGAGCTCCAGAGAACCAGTGGGCAGCACAGCACCAGCCTCTTCCAGCCCTAATGCTCTGTAGAACCAGTGGGTGGCACAGCACCAGCCTCCCTGGGCCTTGGAGCTCTGGAGAGTTAGCCAGCTGACATGTCATAGCATTGGGGCCATGCCCCAGCAAGGCCCTCCCTGCAGCCAAGCTGCCAGCCTCAGCACTGGCCGGCCAGAGTTGCCCTAGTGTTGGGAAGATAGGTGGTGCAGCTCCCAGCTGGCGCAGCTCCCTTTGGGATCACAACAGCAAGCTGGGGGAGTGGGTCTGGGGCAGTGCTCCCTGTAAACTGAGCGTTTGTGTGGCCACCCAGGAGAGATTCAAATGCCGCCCAGCTGATTAGCAGAGTGCCCACAGCACCCACAGCCAGCAGCATGTGTTTCTGTTGGTGGCGCACATCAGCACATGCCTCAGTACACATAACAAAATTTATTTTGCCCATAGATAGAAAAAAATTAGAGGGAACATTGTTCTGGGGAACGCCAGTGGAGCACAGGTGGGGCCAGGGGAGGCAATTTTGGAAGGCAGTGCCTTCCCCTGCCTAGGACACATGTAAGCAAGGCAATAGAATTGTGAGAAAGGCAATATAAATGTATCCCCATTGTAAAGATAGGGAAAGAGACAGATAAAATGACTTATCCAAGTTACACTAGGGATTTGAGCATATAATCACGTAAACAGTTAACTGATAAGGCTGGGCTTATTGGTTAATGTTTATGTTTACAAGCAGGCTTCCACCTTGCTCCTGGGGAGCTGGCTGCCACCCCGCGCTGCTACCTTTTATCCGAGGAAGTAGTACAGGATGGCAGGCAGGAGCTGGTATATGTGAGGAGCTGTCTTAAAAGCTGGCTTCCCATGTGCACCAGCTCCCACGGAGCTGCCTACCATCACTTGCTGCTGCCTCAGGAAGCCAGCTGCAGGTGCACGTAACCATGTAACCACTGAGTTTTTCAGTGGTTACACATTTAAACAATTACCTGTATTTTAACATTAAGTGGAATTATACCCCCAGACACAGTGCCTGGTTTGAGGATCCTGTTTAATATATTAAACCATCCTTCCTGACCAGTAATCTGTCTTGTATTTCTACTCCTCAGCACATTGGCATCCTTAGCTTTCCATACCTTTTAACTCTCCATGGCCCAGTCTTCCAAGTCGTCCAATTACAACTCTCCAGGGCAGTGATGTCATCTGTACAATCCCAACACACCACTCCCATAGCTTCTGCAGACCAATTTTACGTGAAGACACTTTGCTCCTCCTTGATCTGGAGATAAGGGAAATGTAGAAGAATTTCAGATTTCTATCCCAAGTCACTATTTCACTATCTTGCTGAACTCCTATACCACCCATAGAACTGTAAGATCTGAACGTCTTATTTACATTCAAAGACCATAAAATAGAAATGGAGTCTTTCTCTCTATTTTTATTACTGGCATTACAATAGTATCCAAAGACCCCAGCACTAATGAAGCACCAATACGTTGAGCATGATACCAGGTGTACTCAGAAATGCAGTCAGCTGGCATTTATAAAGCAAACACAACCACTTTCTTACTCTGCATTTGATAAGCCATGATAGAAACCACCAATACAATGAAATGTTATCACTATTCATCGTAACAGAGGGGACTAGAAAGCGGTGTGCAAACAACCAGGCAACAAAGTGATCATAGAGGAATGACAATTCAAACTTAACATAAAACTGAAGGTTTCTACCTGTTTGGCAAATCAATATTTACAACGCAGGTTTCCAACAGCTCGCCATGGAGGTCAGTGCAGGATGCCAGGAGCCAGCGCTGATCATGAGATAAACAATATCCAACGAAGAGCACATTATATTTCTGATTGGCCTCTCCAAACGTCTCCCCCAGCTCTGTTTGTTTGTCTTTGATGGGTGCCAGTATGAAAGGAGGAGAGTAGAGCTGAATTGGATTGGGGCGCTGCAATCAAGGTCAGCAACATTATCATCAGTACAGAGTTATCTAAAGCAGTGTTTGCACAAGAAATGTATAAAACAGAATGGTGACATATACATGAAGAAATAGGAAAGCTGTGATATAAACAGGTACAATCCAAGGAATTCATAATCAAAACTGATGTATCCTGGAAACAGAGGATAAAGGAATCCATCATCTCAATCTCAGGGCTATTTTGGAGGTTTCAGTGTCAGAGTTGAACAGCAAGTCTGCTGCTAATCAGTTCTACTAAATTAATTAAAAATATTACCAGATTTTGAAGGACACCCCCTAGGATTGTTCAATACCCAGTTTTTAATTTAAAGCATTAATTCAGTTCTGCCTCTGCATGTTAATACTTTGAATCACCCCTAAAACAATGCATACTCTAACAGTAATTGGTCATTACCTTACTAAATTTACTCTTCCTCAAACATTATATTGGATTAGTAAAGAAATTATAAAGCAAATGAGTTTACTGGATAGATGGTCTATAGTAAATAATCTAGGAACTGATATGCTGTCATGTCTAACTTTTCAGTTAACTGAGATTACACTTGAAAGATGTGGTGGGAAGGGATGAAAAATGCATGTATAACAGAGAGAGTACTTTTGTGGTATAGTAAATACCAACAGTTACATGAGGAAATGTTACTTTTCTTGTCCTATTAATTTTATCTTCTTCTGTCTCTTTGAAAAATTAAAAAGTCGGTAAAGAAAGAATAAATCGGTTTGAACAGAAAGAATGAAGAAAGAACAAGTAATGCTTTGGGTTCTTATACAAACTGAAGCTCCATCCCACCTCTGCTCTCTCTCTCCCTACCAACATTCATTTGTTTCTTTCCTGTCTCCTCTCTGCCCCTATTTGTCCTTCAGATCTATTATCCCATACTCTTTCATGGTGATACTTTCCACTTTTGTTCAATCCTCTCTCTCCTTCCCCCTTCTGTTGTTTGTTCTGCAGCATGTGCCGCTTGCACATAAACTGGAGCTCAGATGTTACATTATAAAATAAAGCCTTATTGTCATGGCACTATTACATAATGCCACACCTGAGCAATAGTATAAGCTCCTGAGTTGGGCCTCCACCAGAGTGAGTCAGAGAGCAGCTTGAAGAAAAAAATTCTGTTTTTTTCAGGGGTATACAGGAGGACTGAGGCCGAGACTACTTCTGGGAATTTTGAGAAATGTGGAGACTGATTTCAATTGCAATTGTTTTTATTTCAGATCGGGGTGTGTATGTGCGGAAATGTGCTGATATCTTGGTTTCATTTTGGAACTACATTTCTAATTAATAAGCTGAGCTCCTAGGTTTTTATATAGTTTTAATTAAACAAATATAAAAGGTAAGCCCCATGGTATTTCCCAAGGAAGGAAGATTTTTCATTTGAGATTTCTGAAATGCAGAAAGCAGAACTTGAATCATTTGCAAATTTAGGATCAGGTGAAAGACAGACTCACTGAATAGCTTGCAGACCAGCATAACGATTTCATGAGAAGTGACAGAATCCAGAATGCGCTCAACTACCTATTTCATACATAGAAATATTAGATAATGCACTTATTTTCTGGTGTTTCCTTTCCTCTATATCATCACTGCCAATACCTTGAAAAGAAGAAAGCCTCTAGCTACTGTAAGTAGTCTCATGCTCATTTTTTCTGGGTTCTGGAAAATGAGGTCGGTTCCTGAATCAGATTCCTTGTCTTGGTATGATTACTAACCTCAGGGTTCTTGAGGGTCATTTCAGTGCTGGCAGCTGGTCCAAAGCCAGTGAGAGACTTAATGTGGATCTGTGTGGGCAACGGTCGCCTACACTGGCAGTAAACTGAAAATGCCAAAGACTTCAAGTGCTGAATGTAAAAAATCTGTTCATCCTTCATTGTCTGGAGCATGTACTGGCAAGGCACAATCTATACATTTATGTATAAAAAATAAAAATCAGGATTAAAAATACTGAAAGCGCTTATTTCCCACCCCAACAACATGAAATAAAACAAGTCAAATTCAGATTTATTTAGACCAAGAATTCATTCTTCTTTTAGCAACTACAGATATTGTGTATATTAGCATTGTATTTATATTATGGTAGTGCCCACAAGTGTCAATCAGGACTGGGGCCCCATACTATTGCGTGTTGTATTTCTGAACATGAACATTGAACCACAGTTTATTTTACATGGTTCTATCTCAGAGCACACTTAGAAAAATAATCCTATTGTCCAGCAGCCCAGGACTACTTGTTAATTAATTAGTTAATAATCTGGGGTATGCTGACTGACCTACTAGAGGCTCAAAGTGCAAACTAGCTTCCTATGTCAATTTATTTGTAAATAACACGGAACAGAAGAATAAAGAGGTGATTTGTCCACCTAAATTTCTACTTTGCTCAATGAAACAAGAATCTTGAGTAGAGATTCAAGTAGAGCCTGCGTAGATACAAAATTTGTATCCACATCTGTGTTCACAAAAATGAGGTGCGGATATCTGCATTCACATCCACGGCTGTGGATACCTGAAGATATAAAATGGATATCCACAAATTTGTGGGATTCTAGATATAAAATTTGTATCCGCATCTGCAAAAATGAGCCGCAGATTTGTAGGGCTCTACTTGTAAGTGGAGGTCAAGTCAGATCACCAGCTTGTCTGTGATCAAGGACATGCAGCTTACAGATGATGGTAAAGGCAGATGCAAATCAAAACCTTATACCCAAACATTCTTGAAACTTGAGCATGCTTTTTACCCATGTCTGAATTTCCCAGACACACTTACTGAAACATGGAACCAAATATCCTGAACTTTGTGTTTGAGGCAAAACCTTCCTCTCCCTCTCCCCCTCCATCTCTCAATCTCTGTTTCTTAATATAGGAAGAAAACTGTGGCAATTTCAGGAACTATAGGTTATTGTTATTAAACTGACAATTTTTTAAGTAGTGACCAGTATATCTGGATCTTCTCTTTATTGAGATGTCACTTCTATTGGTTTGTTCTGTAGGCCAACACTACCTCTGGGATGGTAAATTGTGTTGTACTCTAACAGTGCATATAATAGTATCGCTATCTGTTGCAATATAATTACATTCATAAAGCAAAATGAGATGTATTTCTCCAAGACATAACTATTTCTCCATGGAAGAGACAGGCCTACAAACTAAGGAATACCCTAAGAAAAATGAGAGGCCTAGGGGTCAGAGTCTATCCTTAAAGTGAGAAAAGGAAAAAGAAGAAGAAAATGTTCTTTCAGATACTGAACAAACAACACAAAAAGAATATTTTCAATGCAAATCCCTTTTACATTGAGAATTATGTTCACAATAATTCTCTGCCTTGTCTTCAACTCCTTCTTTAAGTACTTCTGGTTACTACAGTATATCGGAGGTGAATGTCGAAACATATGTCTTTGTTTTTATGATTATCAGCTCATTGGGACAGAGACTATAATTTTTTATGTTTATACAGTGCCTAGCACAATAATAGCTAACCTCTTGTAGCTTTTAGGCACAAACTCAATCTACATGCTTAGTGATACAAGTAGGACCTCCTTGGTCTGGCACCTTTGGGAGCAGAGCAGTTCCGAATCATGGAGTTTGCTGGATTAGCGGAGGTCAGTTCTTGGTTGTTGACCCAGCTCCCCTGCCAACCCTGTGATTCCAGCCCTCCTGGGGCTATGATCCTCCTGGGGATGGGGCTGTGCTCCCCACTGTGCTGGCCCCAGCTGTGGCTGTGTTCCCAGGCACTGCAGACTATGCTGTCTCTGGACTAGGCATAGCTGCACTCCCCGCTCTGCCAACTCAGCTGGGACTGAGCTCCCAGGCGCCAGCCCCGCTGCCTGCTGCCTCACCGAGGCTGCATTCCCTGCCACCAGCCTCACTCGGGTCTGTGCTTTCCCACCACGCCCGCCCAGCACCTGAACCTGGCCAGCCAGGGCTCTCTGATCCAACAATACCCATGGTCCTGCTGGACCATCGATGTTGCTGGATCAGCGTGTCCCAGATTTTAGAGGTTTAACCTGTAACAATAACTCATAATAAAGAGACTACATAATCTGTGTATCACACTTTTTCAGGAGCAGGACTCCTCTTTATACTCCTGGATCATACTAAACCAATAAATGTTTTTGTTTGTTTGGCAAAATGCCATACATCAAAAACCAAACTACAGATATGCAGAAAATAAACATGATGAATTGAGACTGGGCAAGCCTCTGAATTTCTTTACACAAATGGAGAGCTAAGTGTACTACTGATTTCTAGTCATGCAGGATCTATTCAGACTTCAGTTACTAAAATGATAACAGTTATTTTATTTTTAATATCTTCTGCTCAATCCCCTGCCGTGAGCCAAACTAAAATACGCAGCTGAGATACTGTTACATTTTATATCAGGGTAGGCAATAATTTTTGATGGGGGGGGGGCCACTCCAAGAATTCGGAACATGGTCGAGGGCCACACTCTTCCATGATATTAATGGAAGAGATGTGGGGTCCTGGGTGGAGGTTGGGTGCAGAAAGGAGCTTGGGGTAAGGGACGGGGGTGCAGAAGGGGGTGTGGGGTCTGGGAGGGAGTTTTGGTGAAGGAGGGGGTTGTAACCTGGGGCAGGGTCTGGAGTTCAGGGAAGGGTGTAGGGGTCTGGGTTGGACCTAGGGCAGGAGTGGGTTGTGACCTGGGGCAGAGGACTGGGGTGCAGGGTCTGGAGAGGTATGGGTTCAGGAGGGGGGCAGAGGGTTTGGCTTATGTGGGGTAGGGAGGAATGGAGGCGCTAGGGTGCCAGAGACAGGCTCTGCCCGGGAGACTTAGCTGGGTGACTCCCAGCCAGCAGCCCAGTACGTTTCCCAGGCAAGCTCCCTGCCTGTCCCACCCATGCACAGGCTGCAGCAGCCATGTACGTCAGTGCATAAGAGCCTGAGGGAAGAGGTACTTTGTGCACTGCCTGTTCTTCAAACAGACAGCTCCCATTGGCTAGAAACCGGTCAATGGGATTAAGGATTTCAAAATGCAGTTATCAGGCCAATCATATAGTCGATACAATTTGTATCAACTATACAATTAGTTAATAGGACCACTCTGCAGAGCCGCAGCAGAGGTAGCTCCAGGACTTACCTTGAGCTGGGACTGAGCAGTCCCAGCTTGTGCCGGCTCCGGAAATCACCCAAGCTGTATCTCTGCATTTTAAATGTAGTAAGAGCTGCTGGATTCTTACTACATTTAAAATGCAGAGACGCAGCAATCAGTGTGAGCCAGGACTGCTGGGTCCCACTTCGCTCTGAGTCCAGCAACCCCTATTTGCGGTGGAGCAGCCTCTGTTTGTGGTGGACAGGACTGGCCTACCCAAACCCCATCCACTGCCTCTGACAGAGGCAGCAGGGGGGAGTAGGTGGCACCCCGGAGATGATGCTGGGGGAAGCTGGCTTTTAAGCCGGCTCCTCTCAACACAGGTTCCTGTTTCCCCCCTTGCTGCCTCTCTCTAATAGAGGCAAAAGGGGTGTGTCTGTGGCACTGGGTTAATCCCTTGCATAACTCTACTGTATGTAACTACTTCAAAACATTTCCTCCATTATGTCACAAGGAAGATATTATTTTAACACATTACTTGCCCATTTAATAAAACACATTTTGTAAATGTCAACTAAACACTGTACAGAACAGCACAAGGCACTATGTTCAAACATCATATCCCAGCTTCCATTTTACATCTTTTTGTATTCTGCAAACATTTGATGTGATAGAATGTATCTCCAAAGTTAAAATATTACCTGGAGAATGAAAGAATTCCTCATATTGTCGGGCAAGTTATCCAACATTTCTGTGTAGCATCGCATCAAACTTAGCAACCAGTAGTTGGCTGAGGCAGATTCCTCATCTGCAGTGTAGGTAAAAGGATCCACCATATAGATAACAACTGCTGGAGGATAGGCATGGCTGTCTGCAGATTCTGGGTCAGTGGGAATCCCTATTCTCTCCCTCTCTGTAACACTAGAGACACATATATAAAAGTGCATAAGCAAATCCTGAAGGGGAGGACTGCTTTTTACACTGAGACAATAAAATTAAAAACACAATTTGCAAACTATGGCTGATAAGATCTTACATCTACCCAAAGATGTACATCACACATTAAAGTACTTGCTAATAATGTGTTAAAGGTGCTTGCTAAAAGAGTGACACAAACCCAGGTGAAACACCCAGAACAGTCTACTTCTGAAGAATGTGTACAAGAAATGATTAGGACTAAATCAATGAATGACAGTATACAGAGCTATTTTCTGCCTGTGGTCATTCAGACAAGTTGTTTTAGTACTGGAGAAAGCTGGAAAGATGACAGTAGACTGAAGGCCTCCTTGGTTTATTCACAGAAGAGGTACAGCACTGGCAGTGAAAGTTTCCTTGCATTGCTCCCTGTGCAAGTGCCTCAATCCTGAACAGGAGGGACCAGCATGCAGAGATAAGAAACGCATTCAGTCTGCTGTGGCTACCAACTAGCTTTAATTACAGTGGTAGATTTTGCATAGAGTACTGAACAGAAGTATAACGACAGCTTCAAACAGGGGAAGGTCTGAACTTGTTACTTAAAAGATGTGAGCTCATTAACCCACTATGTTATGACAATTTAATCAGCATAACATCTACATGTTAACATGTTATTGAAAAAGTGTGAGAGAAAAATTTCCTATCAAAAAGGATCTGTCTCAGGCAAGCAGAATTTTTAAAAGGTGGCAACATATTTTTTTAATTTTAAAAGTAATGTTTTACATGCTTATGTTGATGACGACTCTTTAGCAACCCCAAGCTGCAATCTGTTTATCCCCAAAATCTATTCCTTGACATTGTATAAGTGCATATTGATTCCTTCTTGGAGGGTTATTTAGAAATACTGTAATGCCAGAACGGGTTTAAGAAATAACAGCAATGTAGCATTAGTTTTGATCATCTAGCAAATCTATATATACAGAATAATACCTAGTTTTACAAACACATAAGAAAAAAATTGTGGGTCAAATTTTGAACCTGTCAACAATAACAGTGTCTCTTTTAACTAAATAAAGTGAAATAATAAGGCTCATTTCAATGACTATAAAGGATGGATAAAATTCACCCACTATATATCAGAGACAGCTGTTGTAATCACAACTGTCACAGCTGCAGCTCTGGATGGCTGTGAGAAAACAATGAGCTCTTCAATTTCAGGAATGTCCATGTGGCTTAAGGCAGGGGTGAGGAACCTCAGGCCCGGGGGTTCCCTGAACCCAGCCCCTAAAGCTCAGCCCCACCCACCCCCAGCACTGGGAAGCTTGCACTGGCACTCCAGCCCCCTCATTGCCTCACTGTGGGGTGGAACACAAAATCTACTAGGCTGGGCTCGCTTATGCTCTGGTGTGTGAGGCGAATGTGAGGAGCATTGTTCTCCTTCTCAGCCAGCTGCCTCATCAGTGAGGATTTATTTTTTGTTTTGCTTCTCACTTGTGTGCAGCCTGACTGATTTTTCTGTGGGTCAGCAGCCCCTGGCCCAGAAAAGGTTCCCCACACCTGGCTTACTGCAGGAAGATAAGAGTATGTCTATACTGCCACTAAACACCCACAGCTGGCCCACTGTCTGCTGGCTTCATGGGACTTGGGCTGTGGGGCTGTAAAAATGTGATGTAGATGTTTGGGCTCACATTGGAGCCTGGCTTCTGGCATTCTCCACTATTGCAGGATGCCAAAGCCTTGAATACAACTTGAGTCTGAACATCTACAATTTTACAGCCCCATACCCCAAGCCCTACGAACCTGCGTCAACTGAGAGACTAGCTGCAGATGTTTAGTGGCAGTGTAGATATACCCTAAGGAAATGAAATAGTGATAAATGGACTCATTCAGGTATTCAGTAACTTACATTTCCTGCCCTTCTTGCTGCTGTGATGAATTCTGTCCAGTTTCTGTGCCTCCTCCAGAACCTGTGCTCCCCGGGGGCCTGTCTGCAGAATTTCCGCCAGTGCTGGTGTTCTGCCCTGAACCCACAATTCCACTAAACCCTGAAGAAGAGGTAGCGTTCATCTGGTTAATGTTGGGTGTTGAGGAAGTCAGTGACAACTGTGGCACAGAGGATCCAGATGCTGAACTACTTCCTGCTGCAAGGTGAGTGGTCCCACCGTTGGGCGTGGAATTAAAGGAACTGCCTGTTGGTGGGGCCCCAGGACCTGATAAACACGTTGAATTTGAGGGTACAGGACCAGTGCTCCCAGGCATTGCTTGCCCCTGGCTTGCTGGTGCTGAGGTTTGGTATTTAGGTGGTATCAACAGGCTGCTGTCAAGCTGCAGAGTGGCTAAGTAAGGTGCTGAAAGAGTATATAAAAACAAAAGTAAATTGATGTTATGTATCCATTCACATCTAACACAAAGCATTGTAAAGTTATACAGTACTAGGCTTTGAGGGAGAAGGAAAATTGTAAGAGTATAATTTCCATTATAAATATTTAATTGTAGACTCAATTTTGCAATGAGCACCTTTTGATAATTTGATTCAACTATTAAGTACTGGCTTGGTTTTGCAGAGTTCCTACAGTGTAAAGAGAAGGGGAAGTGAATCAACATTACTATTGATGTGTCATTAGTTCTGGTTAGATTGTGATGTGATAACACTGTATTTGTGGCTGTACGTGACATTCAACTTCACGAATTAATTCACAGTTCATAATGACCATTTAACAGAGCATCTTTATCTCTGCCAGTACAAGCCCTTTTTACATGAATTACTACTTTGGGGGATTTAATTAAATTAAAGTACGTTTGGTCCCTAAGCAACTTCATGGACTGAGCATATTTTACACACTTCTGCACATGCGCTGACTGCAGCTTGGGCTATGCTCTTGCTGCTGGCTTTGGTGGGCTGCACTTGAGGGCTCCAATCCGGGCTGTGCTCCCTGGTGCTGGCCCCACTGTCTCTGGTCCGGGGTGGGCTATGCTCCCTGCTGTGCTGACCCTACCAGCCCCTGCTGGCCCCACTGCTTCTGGCTAGGCAGGATTGTGCACACCGCTGTGCTGTCCCACTGCCACCGAGGCTGTGCTCCAGAGCAGTGCTGTCAGCCAGCCCCAGCGGGGGCTGTGCTGCCCACCACGCCAGCCTGTTACCACCACGGCTGTTCTTCACACCACCAGCCCAGCCCCTGAACCTGGCCAGCCAGGCCCTGTGGTCCAGCAATCTCCATGGATGTTGCCGGACCAAAGAGTCCCAGATTTTAGAGATGTAACCTGTAATGGCATATTGGCAATTTTTATAGATAAATGGTTTGGCCTCTCTATGCTTCTCCCAAATGACAGTGGCCAGCCAGCAGAGCAGTCTCAGAGTACTTAGGGAGTCTATATAGGTATGTGTACACACACACATACACGCACACACACGCACTGCTGCAATGAGTCAACAGACTTGCATTTATGGTCTTGCACTATGGGGCTAAAAGAAGCAGAGTGGACATTCCCACTTGGGCTGGAGCCTAAGATCTGAAATCCACTACTATTTTTAGGTCCGTAGCATAAGCTGGAATCTGTTAATCCAAATTCTGATGCTCACTGACATGGGATTTTTTTTCCAGTGCAGATGTACTTTTAGGTCTGCTCTGGTTGGTGTTACTTGAGCCTAATGCCACTCTGAGTTATGCTAAGAGACAGTTGGGCCAAAAAGTAGATGATTTAGAGCTACCTTCCCCACCCCACCCACTACCACAGAGAGCTCAACTGGAATCTGGGGTCTGGCTGAAATGTGTCTGCCACTTCTTCAAAATAGGGATAATGATATTTATTTCTTTTGAAAGGACTTTGGAATTTATTGAAGAGAAGCACCATAAGAGCTAGATATTGTCATTCTATATTGACTGCTAAATTATTTATTTAAATCTAACTGGTACAGAGTTCCCATCCATGCTCCACCTACTTAAACAAAATAATCAAACTGTTGCATAAAATAGCTTCCGCCTGAGCTTACTTGATTTTACACATGCATTTTCTGAAAATACACTAACTGTAAGGTCTAAGGTTTTAAAATGCAACTCGTAATCTTTGTCAAACCCTGCAACTTGCTGTAATCTTTCTAACCTTTGTAACTTTCAGCCACTTTGTAACTTGCTCTAAACTGCATTTTCCCCTGGGTGATGAAGTGTGTGTGTGTGTGTGTGAAATTGCAAGGCTAAGACTGGAGCACATGGTGATGAGTCATCACAGACTGCTGCTTTGCTGGATAAAGGGAAGTCTGGGCATGCTCCCTGATGATGAGGTGAACTGAGTCACATGAGCCATTCAGACACTATACAAGGAGAGGGAGCACTTGTGAGATCTCTCTCTTTCTTCCCCTGCTCCTGAGAAACTCCTCTCTACAGCCAGTGTCTCTCCTCCTTACCAGCTTCCCCAGCCATGATGAGCAGATGGACCCTCCAGGATCTACATGCCTTGGCTCCTTCTGCAAACCATATGCCTGTGTAAGTGTGTGAGTTCCTGAGGGCAGGAATGAATGTGTGTGAATGAGTGAATGAATGGAGGTGTGTGTGTACTTGTTTGTTTGAGTGTGTGTGAGAGAGAGAGCTCTGTATCTTCTTTAGTTTAAACTTTTGGTGGCAGCTCTACCTTCTTAGGTTTAACCTTGTAGTGCAAATAGTAGAGTGCTAATTCCTCAAGCAATAAACCCATACCAATGTAACCCTGGGTGGTCTCCAGTGAGAATATTTTTGGGGTTTCACAAACAATCCCTTTATTAAATAACCTATTACAACTATTCTTACTCACCCACCTATCCCAAATGCTTGAATACCTTCCTGAACTTCCCTTTTTCCAAAGCCTGTGAGGCCAGTCCTCATAGTCAGCAGAGTCAACTACTCAAGTACAGATTGAACCACCTAAATCCAGGACTCTCTGGTCTGGCAACAACCAGAAGCACCACGGTTGTTGTTGGACCACAGAGTCCCAGTGGCGCAAGTGTGAGCCCCCTGGGAGTTCAATGGCAGGGAGCCCCATCCTGGGCCAGCAGCAACAGGGGCAGCAGCAGCAGAGCTGGCGAGTCCTGTCTCTGGGGAGCCACAGCCGGGTGGGCAGAAGCGGGGCTGCCATCAAGTGCCATTCAAGGGAAGCCTTGACCAGACTGGGGACAAGTGAGGCTGGTGGCAGACAGAGCACCCAGTCCCTGAGGAGCTCCAGCCGGGCAGGGCAGAAGCGAGGCCAGAGCCCAGTTGCAGAGGGGCTGGAGAGGAGCCAGCTACAGTATAAAAGTTTGGCTTTTCTGTAGCCATGTTGGAAGGCCTGTGCTAGGCCTGAACCAAAGCCGCCTTCTGCAGCCAGACTGAAGAGTAGCAGCCATTACTGCAAGGCCTAGAGTCACATACTCACAGTTTCATCTAAATTGTATTACAAAGTGTCACACCAGGTTGTGAGGAGGGACGTTGCCCTGATAGCCCCCCACTGTCACCAGATAAAAAAACAGATCTCAAGATGAGTAAAGAAATTTGTGCGTAACACCATTCTGTCTGGCAATAAACTGCTTATCAATAGAGGATGTGGAATCCTCATCCTATGAGCATTGTCACTACACTTTCCTATTGTTTGACTGTGTGATCTCTGTCTGGTTTGTAACTGTTTCTGTCTGCTGTATAATTAATTTTGCTAGGTGTAAATCAATTACGGTGGTGGGGTATGATTGGTTAGGTAATTTTGTTATGATTGGTTAGGAAAATTATACTAAAATAATTGGTTAAGGTATAGCTAAGCAAGACTCAGGTTTCATTATATAAACTGGGCTTCAAGAAGGAAAAGGAAGGGAAGACCATCAGGAGTAACAGAAGGAAGAAAAGACCAGAAGAGGACCAGGAGGAGGGAGAAGACCTGGAAAAGAAGAACTCACCTCTGAGACACAACCTAAGACCAGAGATACTGATATTGCCTGGCCAACAGGGGAAGTCTGCCTGCTTTTATCAGGATTGGTGAGCATGACACTGTGTGCCTAGCATGTGCATTCTGCTTGTTTGGGAATTGTCAACAGAGGATAAGGATATTACTGTGTGAGGCTCTTTCAAGTGGCTAAAGATCCTGCCAACCCACGGGTTGTTACACCCTGAGCCCTAAGAAGTGGGTAAGGATGGGTGTATACATTAATAGGGTTGCACCTTGAGCCCTAGGAACTGGGTAAAGGTGTGTCCCCCTACAGTGTGGAAGGGATAGAGAAATTTGTGAGGGTAACAACAGGGAGGGACCGCATGCTAGGAAGCTAGGGCCAGAAGACCTTCCCTGATCCAGAAAATTCCCTCATTCGGGACTGGTCAGGTCCTGAGTGTGCCGGATCAGGGAGCTCTAACCTGTCCGGACTGATAACAAAGATGGCTGGGGGGAATTAATTCCAGGACTTCATTGAAAACAACCTATTGTCTTCCCCTCTACAATTACATCAGGAACTCTCAACTTGCACGCCTCAGCTGATCTAAATGCATCAGCAGTTCAGCAGCTGATGTTCTGAGACAATTACCTATCACACAGACTAGCACTGGCTCATTGATTTCTTGTGCTCCATCATCTGTCTGTATCTTTGTGTTGTTTTTGGTCTAGTACTATTAGCTCTTTCGGGCAGGCACCATCTTTCTGTTCTGTAACTGTACAGTGTATAGGACAGTCGGGTTCTGATCCATGATTGGGGCTCCTCAACACGAATACAAATAATAAATTGCCAAGTGATCACACAGGAAGATGGGTCCTCGCTCAGCCAAGGTCCAAGCCATTTAGAACAAAGAGTGGGTGTACCCTGCTCATCAAGGGACAAGAAATAGGCACTATAAATTCTTCCAGATGATTCACTCAATCCATACATATTAATTTAGTCTTGATGGCTTGAGTTCAATAAACTAATTCTAATCTGTGTAAGGCATCAGATAAACCACAAAATCACAATGCACTACATTATATCTCAGATGTGCTTATAAACCCCCCTATTAATTCAATATATATGTTTAAAGCTCTACAAAAGGGCCTTTGGATCAGATGACCAAACATCCAGTGGTACACTGATTTCTCTGCAGGAACACACAGATTGGCTTTTGGCTCTCAAGATGAATTTAACAGGCTGGCAGTTAGAAAACATACTAGGGATGCAAATGTGTACCTGTGTACATGGTTAACCTGGGCTCTTTGGTTAACCCTCACAGTTACATGACTTCCCCTCCCAACTGGTGCACACGGGGTGCTGGCTTTTATTGCACCTCCTGCACTGCTGCCTGTGTGGGCTGCATCCTCCTGCCTGCCCCCGAATGTAAACGTGTAACTGCTGAGACATTCAGTGGTTTACACATTTAATAAAATATACACATTTTAATATCCCTAAAACATGCATCTTTTTACTTGTAAAGTGAACAAATGTAATATGGAAATCATAGATACGCCATTAAAATGGAGCCCCACAAAGCTATTTTTATAATCATTTTACAGCTCATAAATGATTTAAAGGGAAAATTGTTTCCCTCTCTGCAACCACCCCAACTACCAAAAATAAAACAATCTTATTTTTATCTTAACCCAATTTCACTTACCTAGGTGATGCCGGCAAACTTGCGCATAAAGTTTGAGTCTGGAATGATTGTCACACTCCTCACTGATCCAAGGCTGGGTAAACCATTCACTCACTAGCTCATCTGTCAACTTCTGCGCCATGGTTTTACCCACCCGCATGATTCCATCACATAACACTTTGCAGATTGGTTTGTGTTGACCAAGCCTACACATCTGGCAGCACAAGAAGAAATATTTGTAACAAGAGGCCATGTACACAGAACAAAACCAGTAACTAGATAAACAGATTGGTTTGCAGTCTCATGCCCTCTCTCCAGTGGCAGCCCCATACAGTACAAATCTGTAATTATAAAAATGAAAGTCTCGTTCTTTATCTCTGGCTGACTTTACTTATATTTACCATCCTGCTAAGGGCATAAGGTATGGTCTATCCCATAAATTCCATAGTATACAGTGAGGTTGACAAGAGAATCTGGTTTTATACTTCAAGCCTGCTGGTATAAGAAAGAACCAATTTCTTTAACTAAGGGCCTTCTACTGCATAAGCTCTAACTGCTAAGCCGTACTTCATCCTAATGGACAATGAAAGAATTTCTACGCTCATAGATTGGAAAACACGCAGTTGTAAGTCCAATTAAATACAGCAAAATCCCATTTATCCGATCTAACTGGAGCTGGGGCCAGATTGGATAATCAAAAATTTAGATAATCTGGACTATAGAGAAGTGCAAGGCAGCAGCCCCATCTAGTGGCTAGAGGAGACATTGCTTACATCTAGAGCTATGTATGCTACCAGAGCAGAGGGACAAGCACCTCTTCCCCAAGTGTGCCTGCTAGAGCAGCTGCTCCTATGGAAAGATGCCTCTCACATGGCCCTAAGTTGCTGCAGTGAGAGAGGGCTGGGGGGAAGTACCCCCTTCCTTGAGCTGCGTGCACCAAACCTTTCATCCTAAATCCCACCCCATAGCCCACACTCCTAACTACGGCCCTCTTCCCACACCCCAATAAAAGTCATTCTGCACATGGACATAAAAAATTAGAACACTGGAAAAGAGCAATTTGATCAACTTATCTATAACTATTGACCAGTAAAGGACTGTTTCTCAAAGTGTACACCTTTTCTTTCCCCTATCTACTTGAAACAGCATACGTGATAAGGCCTATAAACAGACTATTCACAATGAAAAGACAGATACCTGGTTCCATAACTGGTGTTCTTAGAGATGTGTTGCTCATGTCCATTCAATGGAGGTATATGCTCGCCACATGCAACAGTGCTGCAAGATTTTCCTTCAGGAGTATCCATAGGGGACCAGCTCCAGCAGTCCCTGAATGGCTATACTACATAGGGTGCTGCCCGGGCCCTCTCCTCCCTCAGTCCCTTCTTGCTGGAAACTGACAGAGAGGAAGGAGAGTTGGATATTGAATGGACATGAGTAACACATCTTAAAGAACACCAGTTACGAAAACAGGTCTTTTCTTCTTCGAGCGCTTGTTCACCTCCATTCAATGTAGGTGTATCTCCAAGCAGTATCAGCAGAGGCAGAGAGGAGCTTCAGGGCATGCTGAAAGCCACACAGCTCTGCCAAACCCAGTGCCACCTCTGGCCTGCTGCACAATGATGTAATGGGATGTGAACATACGTACTGAAGACCACATTGCTGCTTTGCAGATGTCCTAAATGGGAACATAGACAAGAAAGGCCACTGAAGAGACTTGTACTCTGGTAGAATGTGCCCTCACCAAAGGGTATGGTGGAACACCTGGAAATCTTCTGTGAGCATACCAGAAGACCTCTCATCCATTTAGCATAGGCCACAAACAGCTGGGAGGACATATGGAAGAGCTTTGTTTGTTCCAGGTGAAAGGCAAGCACTCACCTGATGTCTAGAGTATGAAGACACCTCTCCTCACGGGTATTATGTGGCTTAGGGCAGAAGATTGAAAGGATGATGTCCATGCCCATGTGGAAGGCAGAAATAATTTTTGGCAGGAAGGCTGGGTGAGGTCTGAGCTGCATTTTATCCTTGAAAAAGACCAGGACACGGACCACTCTGCATGACAGGTCGGGGAGAAACATCCTGCATGCTTTCTGCACTGCTCTGAGCTCTTTGATATTTATATGGTGTGTGTTCTGGCATCAGAGCATGGAGTTTGGACAGTCTCCTGGATGATTTAATTGCCAATAAAAAGGCCACCATGGTGGAGAGGAGCAAAAGGGTGCAGGAGGAGAGGGGCTCGAAGAGAGGTCAGCCTAAACAGGACCAACTTAAGGTCCTGAGGGAGAGGGGATGGACCTGCGGGAAAAGCCTCTCAAGATCTTTCAAAAATCTGGTTGTCATATTCTGGAAAAACATGGACTGATGTTGAATCAGCAGATGAAAGACTGAAATGGTGGCCATGTATACTCTGATTGAAGCCAATGAAAGGCCTTCGTGTTTTAAATGCAGAAGGTACTCAATGATTGTCTGCAGTGGTCCCTCGATGGGTTTGATCCCTCTCTGAATAGCCCAGTTCTAGAATTGGGTTCATTTTGTCAGGTAGGTGGACCTGATGGATGGTTGTCTGCTCTCCAAGAGAACCTGCCTCATCTTGAACGAGCAGGATTGCTCCTCAGGCTTCAGCCCTGGAGCAACTGCACTGTGAGGTGGAGGGCTCCAGGTGTAGGAGGCAGCTGTGATCTTGCAACAGTAGTTCCACACGGACCAGCAGAGGTTGAGGCTGCAGCGCTAAGAGACTCATGAGAGTGATGTACCAACCTTGGTGCGGTCATGAGGATGCAATAAGAGTCACTCGTGGTGTGTTCTGCTCTATTTTCTGCATGACTTTGATTAGCAAAGGAAACAGTGGAAACACATGCATGAGGCCTTCTGTCCAAGGAAGGAGGAAAGTGTCCATGAGGGCAACTTCCTTCAAACTCAGGCTGAAGAAGAACCTGCAGCACTTTGCCTGGTCAAGAATAAATCTACTCAAGGAGAGCCCCACTCTTGGAAGAGAGTGGACACCACCTCCAGGTGAAGAGCCCATCTCTCGTGAGACAAGAACTGTCTGCTCAGGCAGTCTGCAATGGTATTCTTGGTCCCTGGGAGGTAACAAACCTACAAGGAGATACAGAAGTTCCAGAGCAGAATTGTCTCTTGACAGAGGGCTGCGGATCTAGAACACTGTGGTCATGTTGTTTGTGCGGACACAGACCACTCTGCATGACAAATGGGGGAGAAAGACTCGGCATGCCTTCTGCACTGCTCTGAGCTCTTTGATATTTATGAGTGTGTGTTTTGCCAGGGTCCCACTCCTCCTGTGTCTGAAGTGCTCCCCATCCAAGATCCAAGGCATCTGAGACTAGATGTGTGGAGTGTCGCAGTGACTAGATGGGTATACTGGACATGATGTTCCCCAGAGTGGTCCAGCCTGTCAGGGAATAGAGGATGTGCACTGGGATGGTAATTACCTGGTCTAGAGGGTGTCTGACTGGCAAATAAACAGTCATCAGCCACATCTGCAAGGGGCGCATCCTGAGTCTGGTGAGAAGCACCACGAAAGAGCATGCTGCTATGGGACGCCCCAGGATGTGCAGGCAAACCCTGGCTGTGTTAAACAATGTGGTGGAGACTTGAATTACAAGGGCTGATAGCTCCTCAAAGCTGTCTAGAGGGATGATGCCTGGGCTGTGGTTGAGTCTAGCACTGCACCAGTGAACTCCATCTTTGGCATGGTGACTAACATTGACTTTTTGTTATTTATTAGGGGGCCCATATGCTGGCACATGTGTAGTAGAAGAGCATTATCCTACTGAGCCTTGGCTTCATAGCTGCCCCGATGGGCCAGTCATCGTGATAGAGATAACTCTGGATTCCCATGGGTCCCAGGTAAACTGCTACCACCGACAGGCATTTTGTAAATGCACTCAGGGCCACAGCCAAACCAAAGGGGAGGACTGTAAACTGATAATAGTTTACACCTGCCATGAAAAGGAGAAATCACCTTTATCCCTTGAAGATAGGGATATGAGGTCAAGGGAAGCAAGCACAAGGGAAGACCAACCCTCTTGATCCAGGTTGGGAATGACAGAAACCAGAGAGACCAGGTAAAACTGAGCCTCACTAGATAGTGGTTTAGTTCTCACAGGTTCAGAATGGGACAGAGTCCCCCCTTGCACTTTGGAATTAGAAAGTAGCAGGAGTAGAAGCCCCGAATTCTCTACTGGGCAGCACCTCCTTCCCTGAGTCCATATGGAATAACTTTCCTACCTCCTGTACAAGCAGTTTCTCATGAGAAGTGTCTCTGAAGAGCAATGGGAGAATGGGTGGGAAGGGGGGGAACAGAGGAAGGCTGGAGGGTATAGCCATAGTGTACTGTGGCTAGAACCCAGTGGTCCATGGCAACAGCACACCAGGCTGGGGAGAAAAGGCAACGGTGGGATGAAAATAAAGGAGGAGGATCTGGTGGTCTGAGAGGTATGTAGCCCTTGGGTTTACTCTCAAAAGGGGCATTTGTTGGAGGGAGTTGGGGCAACTTGAGGAAGTCTGGGGAGGAGGCTGTGATTGTCTGCTCTGCCTCCATCTGAAAAACGTTCATTTTCCCGGAGCTGGATCCTGTCTGGGGTAGGAATCTCTGGGCTGGGAAGGAAGAGGTTTAAATTTCTTCCTTTCTGGCTCCAGGACACATAACCCCAAGATTTTTAGGATGGTCTGGGAGTCCTTAAGCCTATGCTGCTTAGTGTCCATATGCTCTGCAAATAGGAGTCCTGGGTGGATTGATGGGCCTCCGATGATAAGCCTGACAGCAGCAACCATGCTGCCCTGCGCATGAACACAGCAGGCGCCATGGAGCACACTGCAGAGTTCACTAGATCAGAAGCTGCTTCCAACACTTCCCTGGCTATTGACACCCTCTTAGTCCAGAGCCCTGAACTTCTTTCTAAGGATTTCTGGCAGCAATGACTCAAATTTAGACATCGCCTGACACACGTTCAAGTATGAGATTGCAAGCTTATTCAAGAAAGGTAACTCTGATGACATAATGATTAGGGAAAATAAAAACCATTTTTGAAAAAAAATCAAATCCAATTTTTTAATTTTGTTTTTGTTAATGAACCTATTTAAAATGAAATCTGAATTTAATACAAAATATTTTAAAACCTGAACTTATTATAGTTTCTTAAAATTTTAATGTAAAAAAGAGGGACTCACCGGTGGAGCATATTTATCAAAACTTTTGAATTAAAGGCTGTTTTCCCCAATTCTAACCTCTGATGCCATGCTTTCTATATATGGCACTGTCCATTGGCCTGAGTAATTTAGGAGTTTATCTTCCATTCAAGAGACATAGGCAAGTAGGAACTTAAGCTCCAGACTCCTTTACTTAGGCATATTGGACATTTTTTCTAGTTTAGTCTAGTTTAATTCACCAAGGACAGTTATTCCCACTATTCAACAGATCAAGTAGTTTTAAATGTGAAACATGTTTTGATAAGTTTATGTATCCAAAACATGAGAATCTTTTGTGTAATAAAAATAAATTTTATATGGTGTTTAAATAAATTCTATTGACTTTACTAATGCCACTCATGAGCAAAGGTTAATTATGTGGTAAATAAGCAATATGTTGATCACCACTTTCCAACATGCTGAAGTAGTGCAGTTATTAAGGATATAAAAATATTAAGCTACATAATGGCTTACATTTATACAGTTATGTTATACCCTCCCAATTAGCAAAAAGGTGCATCAAATTGTATTTAGTTGTAAATCAATGTTTTAATGATTATATCAACCAATAAGAATGCCTCTTTCTTTTTAAGATAACGAAGTACAGATGGAAAAAGTGATTAAAATGGATGATTTAAATCACCTTTTAAATAGCCTTGGTTTAAATTTAAGACACATAATTTAAATTTAAGAGCCGTGATTTAAATCCCTGTGACACTGAAGAAGTATCTAAGCCATTATATATCATCTTTGAAAAATCATGGAAGTCTGGAGAGATTCCAGAAGACTGCAAAAGGGCAAATATAATGCTCCATTTATAGAAAGAGAAATAAGGACAACTCAGAAAACTGCACAGCAGTCATCTTAACGTCTGAGCCAGCAAAGATAATGGAGCAAATAATTAAGGAATCCATCTGCAAATATCTGGAAGACAAGAAGGTGTTAGGTAACAGCCAGGTTGGATTTGTAAAGACCAAATCATGCCAAACCGACCCGATAGCTTTCTTTGATAGGATAACGAGTCTTCTGGATAAGGGAGACGTGGTGGACGTGGTATACCTAGACTTTAGTAAGGCATTTGTTACGGTCTTGCATGACCTTCTTATTAATAAACTAGGGAGATACAACCTAAACGGGGCTATTATAAGGTTGGTGCATATCTGATTGAATAACCATTCTCAGAGAGTAGTTATCAGTGGTTCACAGTAGGGATGTTAAAATTTGTGTGTTCAGGTAAACGTGTAACTGATTAAAATTTCATCTGTTACATGTTTTCACATGGAGGAGGAAGCTGCTGTGGAGCTCCCTGTCCCCACCTACTGCCTCTGTATCAGAGGCAGTGGGAGGGGTTGGGGCAAGTAAGAGCAGGTGCTCACGGGAAGCTGGCTTAAAAGATGATCCCCCCGACAGGTGTTGCTGCCTCTGATACAAAGGCAGGAGCACTGGAGGTGGAGGCAGACAGGAGCCGGTGCTTGTGGGGAGCTGTGTTAAAAACTGCCTCCCCCACACTCCTGCCCGGCTAAGAGGCAGCAGCATGGGGGTGGGAAGGAAGGACAGGCTGAAGCAAGAGTTCGCAGGGAGACTGCTTAAATGCTGCCCCTCCCCAGGCTGCTGCCTCTGGGTGTGTCTAGACTACATGGCTCCGTCGACAGAGCCATGTAGATGAGTGTATTCGGCAAAGGGAAATGAAGTGGCGATTTAAATAATCGCTGCTTCATTTACATCAAAATGGCTGCCGCACTGTGCCGATCAGCTGTTTGTCGGCACAGCGCAGTAGTCTAGATGGGAATCATCCGACCCCAGATCACTTTGTTGTCATATCCCTTATGCCTCATGAAACGGGGCTTACGGCCATCTTGCGGCTTTTCGCGCCATTTTCTGTCGCGCGGTCCGGCTCCCGCCAGTTCCTCCTAAGTGTTGAAGCCTGAAAGACAGAAAGAACAGATGCCGAAGAGAAGAGGAGGGCGGGTCGTGGAGCACCCACGGGGACACACACCTCGAAGAACCATCGTTACTACACAAGGTGAGTAACAACTACTTCTTCTTCGGGTAGTGTCTCCGTGGGTGCTCCACTGTGGGTGATTTCACAGCAATAGCCTGGATGAAGGCGGCGGGTTTGGAGTTAGTGGGTTACCGCTGTGGTTAGCACTGCAGAGGCTACAGCTGCGTCTGTCAGAAGGATATTCTGCAAAGCATAGTGTTTAGCAAATGTAAAATCTGAGGAGCAGGTAGCCACTTGGCAAATGTCCCTCAGCGGAACTCCTTTGAGGAAGGCCACAGAAGAGGCTACCGCTCTCGTAGAGTGGGCTGTAATAGTCTGTGGAAGCGGCTTACTCCTTAGCTCATAGCAGCGGGTTATGCAGGAGATGATGATTTTTGAAAGTGGCTGCGAGTGGGGGAGCCCTTTGAGCGAGCGTCCAAGGAAATGAACAAGTGCTGAGAGTTACGTGTTTCCCTAGTTCTCTTGATATAAAACGCTAGGGCTCTACGAACATCTAGAGAGTGCAGTCTTGCTTGGCGGTCTGAGGTATGAGGCTTCGGGTAGAAGACTGGCAATATAATGGGCTCGTTTATGTGGAAGGCAGAATTAACCTTTGATAAAAAGGATGGTTGGGGACGAAGGATAACCGCCTGAGGAGTAAAAATAGTGTATGGTGGATTGGCTGAGAGGGCTGCCAATTCTCCTACCCTCCTCTCAGAGATAATAGCCACAAGGAAAATCACTTTCATCAATAGGGTACTGAAATCACATGTGGCTAACGGCTCAAAGGGAGGTCGCATCAATGTGTCTAAGACCAATTCTAAGTTCCAGGGTTCTGGAGGACGCCTGTGCTCGGGAAAGAGATTGGTAAGGCCTTTCAAGAATCTCTTTGTGGTCGGGTGAGAAAACGGGGTGAATCCGTCAATTGGTTGATAAAATGCTGAAATAGCCGCCAGGTGTACTTTGAGCAATGATAAGGCGAGTCCGGCTTGTTTAAGATGTAGGATGCATTCCAGTATAGAAGGCAATGGGGTAGTGGTGCAGGGCACTTTATGAGAGATGCACTACTGTTGGAATCTGTGCCATTTGTGCAGGTAAGTTACTCGTGTGGAAGATTTTCTGCTGTTTAAGAGAACATTCTTAACATCTTGAGAACAACTCATTTCTGTCTGTTTGAACCAACTAGCAGCCAGGCATGAAGGACGAGGCGATGTGGTTGTGGGTGCAGTATTCGGCCATGATCTTGTGACAGAAGATCCAGACGGTGTGGAAGATGGAACGGGGGATGAGAAGACAGCCGATACAGGTAAGGAAACCAAACTTGGCGAGGTCAGAATGGAACTATTAGAATTACTGTTGCCTCGGCTAGGAGTATCTTTTCCAATACACTCGTTATTAATGGAATGGGAGGGAACGCATAAAGTAGACTCCCTTTCCAACTGAAGAGGAAGGCGTCGCCTATCGAGTCTAGGCCGATTCCTGCTCGTGAACAATACCGCGCACACTTCGTGTTGTATTGTGTGGCGAAAAGGTCAATGGAAGGGTGACCCCACTTGGTGAAGATGGTACGTATGACGTGTGGGTGTATCTCCCACTCGTGCTGGGAAGCGACCCTTCTGCTCAACACGCCTGCCATGGTATTGTCCTTCCCTGGTAAGTAGGCGGCGGTGATGGTCACACCGTGCTGGTTGCAAAAGGTCCAGAGATGGATCACCTCTGTGCACAGGGAGTGGGATCGTGCTCCTCCCTGCTTGTTTATGTAATAGACGGCAGTAATATTGTCGGTGAGCACTGTTGCAACTTGATTGCGAAGGAGGGGAAGAAAGTGCTTGCAGGCATTCGTGATGGCCCGAATTTATGTGGAGGAGGGACTCCTCGGGAGACCACCGGCCCTGAACTTGGCTGCCTTGCATGTGTGCTCCCCAACCCAGTAATGAAGCGTCCGTTGTGAGTTGAAGCTTGGGTTGTGGTTTGTGAAAGGGGATACCAGCCCGCAGGTTGTCGGAAATGGTCCACCAAATAAGAGATCGCTTGACTATGACAGGAACCACCACTGTCCTGCGCACGTCGTGTCTGCCTGGTGTATATATTCTGGACACCCAATGCTGGAGGCAGCGGAGATGGAGCCGCACGTTGGCTACGACATACGTCCTGGAAGCCATGTGTCCTACAAGTTGTAGACACGTGAGGACAGGCACTGTAGGGCTCGTGTTTATCACTTGCACTAGATCTTGAATGGCCTGGAATCTGTCGGAAGGTAAGTAGGCTCGAGCTGTTGTGGAGTCGAGATGAGCTCCTATGAACTGTATAGACTGTCGAGGAGTCAGTGAAGATTTCTGGATGTTTATTATGAGCCCCAGTGTATCGAACACGAGTCTCGTCGTGGTAACCGCCCACTCGGCTTCCTTGAACGAGCGTGCTCCGATGAGGCAATCGTCTAGGTAGGGAAAGATGATAATTCCTAACTGATGAAGAAAAGCTGTCATTACCACCAGCGTTTTGGAGAAGACCCTCAGGGCTGAGGATAGGCCGAATGGAAGGACCTTGTACTGGTAGTGGGCTGTGCCCACCAGGAAGTGGAGGAAACGACTGTATGCAGGATGGATGGCGATGTGAAAATAGGCATCCTGCAGATCGAGGGACGCGAACCAATCATTCTGTTCTAGGGATGGTATGATTGTTGCTAATGTCACCATCTTGAAGCACTGTTTGCGTACATATCGATTCAGCTGCCGGAGATCGAGTATGGGCCTCCACCCTCCTGACTTTTTCTCCGTCAGAAAATAGTGGGAGTAAAAGCCCCTGCCGTGGAAGGCTTCTGGGACCCTCTCTATCGCTCCCATACTGAGTAGGTGATCTACCTCGTGAGCGAGAAGAGACTCGTGAGATGGATCCCTGAAGAGGGAGGGAAAGGGAGGGGTATTGGGGGGGAAGGATAGGAATGGAATCACATAGCCAGATGTTATTACGGCCCAACGGTGTTGGTAGGGCCTCAAACGATGGTGGAAGAGCGCTTTGGTGACGTGATGAGTGGGTAGCAACTGGATGGTTCGCAGTTCCTCGACGCTCCCGTCAAACCTGCCGTTTGCCAGCCTGCTGGTGAGCTGGTCTCTGCTGTTGTGGGTGACACCTCTGGGGGCCTTGGAGACCTCTTTGTGTCTCATATTGCCTCCCCTGGGGTGGGGCATAGGGGAGCTGTCTCTGCCTCTGGTATGGCGTATAGCATCTACGTCTAAAGGGCGGCGTGTACATACCTAGAGTCCTTAGTGAGGTGTGCGTGTCTTTACCAGAGTGTAGTACCTAGTCTGTTTTGTCCCCAAACAAATTCTGTCTATCGAACGGCAAATCTTCGATTTTTGACTGGATTTCTTTTGGGGCTGCCGCCATGTGGAGCCATGATGCCCTGTGCATCATGATAGATGTGGCCGTGATGCGGGCTGCTGTATCGGCTGAGTCCAGCGCAATATGGAGAGCTGAACGGGCAGATGTGAAACCTTCCTGTATCACTGCTTTCAATATCTGGCGTTTGGAGTCTGGAAGGTAGTTGAGGAGGGGGACAAGTTTGGCAACATTATCAAAGGTGTGATTTGCCAGCAAGGCCGAATAGTTCACCATACGGAGTGATAATGTGGTGCACGAGTAAATTTTCCTGCTAAATAGGTCCAACCTCTTGATGTCCTTATCCCCTGTGGTGGTCTTATGGTGGGGTGCTTTGGACCTCTGTTGGGTGGCATTGAGCACCAAGGAGTTCGGAAGCGGGTGGTTAAATAAGAACTCCATGCCGTTGGCTGGAACAAAAAGCTTTTTGTCCGCCTTTTTGTTGGTGGGGGGGATCAAAGCCGGTGTTTGCCAAATGCCATCAGCTATTTCAGGATGGCAGCGTCCAATGGGAGGGCAACTTTTGAGGAGTGAGAAGGATGAAGAGTCCTCAGTAAATGGTGTTGTTTTTGCTGCACCTCTGTCAATTGGACGTTCTGGCTCTCAGCAACCCTTTTGAAGAGTTCCTGAAAATCCTTGATGTCATCCATGGGCAAAGAGTCCCCATGAAACACCGCATCGTCAGGGGACGATGATGCTACCTCTGTGGGGGACTGGTGGTGAGAGTCCTCCGTGTCAGAGGGGTGGTCAGCGTCAACCTCAACGGTCTCCACTGTCGTAGCCTGAACTCCCGATGGCATCGATGATCTGTCTAACCGTGGGGAGACGGATGAACTCCTAGGTGGCGGGGGCAATGGAGGAGAATGTGACAGTGATCTAGCTGTAGAACGAGGAGGTGAGAGCAGGGATCGGTCCCTGGAAGTGTAGTGTTGGCGCCATCTGTCATCGTGATACGGTGAGTAATGACGGTGATGTGAGTAACGATGTCTGTAGTGCGAGGTTCTATGATATGATGGAGACCTCGGAGACCTGAAGCGCCCCCTATAATAGGATGGAGATGGAGAGTAATATCGATAATAATGATGTCAATGGTGAGGTGAGGCGGTGTCAGTTCGGTATCTTGCGGGAGAAGGATGGCATGATACCTGAGGCGAGTATATGGGTGGTGAAGGAGGCTCGGGCGAGAAAGCCTCTGGCCCAGGACTCGGGGACAGAGAAGATAGTCTGTGCGTTCTCTCTCTGACTCTACCGTGGACTTGGATAAGAGATGCAGTTGAGACCGACCTCATAGATGATGGAGGGCATGGAGGACTGCGTTCCGCACGTGCAGGTGCCGGTTTAGCAGAGGCTGAGGCAGAGGGTGCCCTGGTGGTCGGTGCCGGAGGCGGAGTCGGTGCCGTAGTTTTCGGTGCTGACGTGACAGTGGGCTGTGCACCCAGCGGTGCCGAGGCTGTAGGCGGTGCCGTAGCGCTCGGTGCGGAGGCCGCCGGTGCCGATGATGAAGTCGGCTCCGTAGCTCCGTTACAGGACCACTTGGGAATAGTGACCATAATATAATAACATTCAACATTCCTGTGGTGGGTAGAACACCTCAGCAGTCCAGCACCCTTGCATTTAATTTCAAAAAGGGGAATTACACAAAAATGAGGAGGCTAGTTAAACAGAAATTAAAAGGCACAGTGACTAGAGCCAAATCCCTGCAAGCTGCATGGAAACTTTTTAAAGACACCATAATAGAGGCCCAACTTAAATGTATACCCCAAATTAAAAAATATAGCAAGAGACCTAAAAAAGTGTCACCGTGGCTTAACCACCGTGTAAAAGAAGCAGTGAGGGACAAAAAGGCATCTTTTAAGAAGTGGAAGTCCAATCCTAGTGAGATAAATAGAAAGGAACATAAACACTGTCAAATCAAGTGTAAAAATGTAATAAGAAAAGCAAAAAAAGATTTTGAGGAACAGCTAGCCAAAAACTCAAAAAGAAATAACAAAATGTTTTTTAAGTACATTAGAAGCAGGAAGCCTGCTAAAAAACCTGTGGGTCCCCTAGACGATCGAACTATAAAAGGCGCAATCAAGGACGATAAAGCCATTGCGGAGAAACTAAATGATTTCTTTGCTTCAGTCTTCACGGCTGAGGATGTTGGGGAGATTCCCAAATCTGCTCCGTCCTTTGTGGGTGATGAATCTGAGGAACTGTCCCGGATTGAAGTGTCATTAGAGGAGGTTTTGGAACAAATAGAAAAACTTAATGTTAACAAATCTCCAGGACCGGATGGCATTCATCCAAGGGTTCTAAAAGAACTCAAATGGGAAATTGCTGAACTATTATCTGTGGTTTGTAACCTATCCCTTAAATCGGCTTCTGAACCTAATGACTGGAAGGTAGCCAACGTGACACCAATATTTAAAAAGGGCTCTAGAGGCGATCCGGGCAATTACAGACCGGTAAGTCTAACTTCAGTACCGGGCAAATTAGTCGAAACAATAGTAAAGAATAAAATTGTGAAGCATGTAGAAGAACATAATTTGTTGGACAAAAGTCAACACGGTTTCTGTAAAGGGAAATCCTGTCTTACTAATCTATTAGAGTTCTTTGAAGGGGTTAACAAACATGCGGACAAGGGGGATCCAATAGATATAGTATACTTAGATTTTCAGAAAGCCTTTGACAAGGTCCTCACCAAAGGCTCTTGTGTAAATTACATGGCCATGGGATAAGAGGGAAGGTCCTTTCTTGGATTGAGAACTGGTTAAAAGACAGAAAACAAAGGGTAGGAATAAATGGTCAATTTTCAGAATGGAGAGGGGTAACTAGTGGTGTCCCCCAAGGGTCAGTCCTAGGACCAATCCTGTTCAATTTATTCATAAATGATCTGGAGAAAGGGGTAAGCAGTGAGGTGGTAAAGTTTGCAGATGATACCAAACTGTTTAGGATAGTCAAGACAGAAGCAGACTGTGAGGGACTCCAAGAAGATCTCACCAAACTGAGTGATTGGGCAACAAAATGGCAAATGAAATTTAATGTGGATAAGTGTAAAGTAATGCACATCGGGAAAAATAACCCCAACTATACGTACAGTATGATGGGGGCTAATTTGGCTACGACAAATCAGGAAAGAGATCTTGGAGTTATCGTGGACAGTTCTCTGAAGACTTCTACAGTGTGCAGCAGCAGTCAAAAAGGCAAATAGGATGCTTGGAATTATTAAGAAAGGGATAGAAAATAAGACCCAGAATATCTTACTGCCCCTGTATAAAACTATGGTATGCCCACATCTTGAATACTGTGTACAGATGTGGTCTCCTCACCTCAAAAAAGATATTTTGGCCTTGGAAAGGGTTCAGAAAAGGGCAACTAAAATGATTAGGGGTTTGGAACGGGTCCCATATGAGGAGAGGTTAAAGCAACTGGGACTTTTCAGTTTAGAAAAGAGGAGACTGAGGAGGGATATGATAGAGGTATATAAAATCATGAGTGGTGTGGAGAGGGCCGATAAAGGGAAGTTATTTATTAGTTCCCTAAATAGAAGAACTAGAGGACACCAAATTAAATTAATGGGTAGCAGGTTTAAAACTAATAAAAGAAAGTTCTTCTTCACACAGCGTGTAGTCAGCCTGTGGAACTCCTTGCCAGAGGAGGCTGTGAAGGCTAGGACTATAATAGAGTTTAAAGAGAAGCTAGATAATTTCATGGAGGTTAGGTCCATAAAAGGCTATTAGCCAGGGGATAAAATGGTGTCCTTGGCCTCTGTTTGTTAGAGGCTGGAGAGGGATGGCAGGAGACAAATCGCTTGATCATTGTCTTCGGTCCACCCTCTCTGGGGCAGCTGGTGCTGGCCACTGTCGGCAGACAGGATACTGGGCTAGATGGACCTTTGGTCTGACCCAGTACGGCCATTCTTATGTTCTTATGAGAAGGAGACGGCACCGATGGCGCTGGAGCCGATTTGGGCCGGTGTGCTGAGCGGTCCAACGTACTAGACGTGGACACGCTACGAGGCTGTTTGTGTTTCTCTGCCTTGCGGGAGACCGCGGACCCTGCGGTCCCTGGCTGATCCGTCATGCTCACTCTAGGTGGCAGAGCGCGGGACGGCAACGGAAGCTTCTTTTTGTACGCTGCCTTGGTGGGTACGAGGCGGGGTGAGTCCATGGGAGGCTCGGACTGAGGCCGAAGGGCTTTGTCAAACAACATCATCTTGAGTTGCATTTCACGATCTTTGCGAGCCTTGGCCGTCAGTTTTGAACAGTGGGGGCACTTTTGTGGGATGTGCCCCTCACCGAGATATTTTATACAGGTGGAGTGGCTGTCCGAGGCAGGCATGGAGTCTTTACATGCCGCACATTTCTTGAAGCCTGGGGAGCCAGGCATTGTGTCTGTCTTTACTATAGAAGAATTTTTTTTTTAAAGAACGAATTATTAACTAACTAACTAACTATTTAAAACTATAATATTTACAAAAAGGTTGAAATTCTCTCCTCTCAGGTTCTGACGAACGACGAGAGAGGGAGCTGTTTCTCCGTCTGCGCCTGAAGATAGTTAGGAGGAACTGGCGGAAGCCGGACCGCACGACAGAAAACGGCGCAAAAAGCCGCAAGATGGCCACTGCGCATGCGCGGTCCGGCAGACAACAGCTTTCAGATCTCCAATCTGCGGCATCGGGACAGGCCCAACACCCACAGTGGAGCATCCACGGGGACACTACCCGAAGAAGAAGGTACGTTTTCAAGTATCTAAAAGTTTGTTACAATTAGGAAGGAGAAAAATTATTCTTAAGTTCTGATGATAGGGACAAGGAGCAATGGGCTTAAATTGCAGCAAGGGAGGTTTAGATTGGAAATTAGGAAAAAGTTCCTGTCCAAGTGGTTAAACACTGGAATAAATTGCCCAAGGAGATTGTGGAATTTCCATTATTTGAAGATTTTTAAGAATAAGTTAAACAAATGATGGTGTCTGGTCCTGCCCTGATGGCAGGGAATTGGAAATGATGATCTCTCAAGGACCCTTCCAGTTCTACTATTCTATGATTATATAATGAGCAATGGTTTGCCACATGCAGCTAGAAGCTCACAGAGGAATAAGTTTACATCCAAATAAATCAAGACATTTGGAGTCTTTGTTCCTCACAGTCAGGGTGGGCTGGACCTGTTTCTCTTGGTGTTTGACTGTTTCCACAGGGATGGTGGGTGTGTATACAAATACTCGTGCTCTGTGAGTGGAATGAAGTATTTGCAGTCTGACCTTTTAGAAATCAGAAGTAGGGAGGAAGGTGTCTGCCACAGCACAGTGGTTACTCCTTCATGCAGGGGCAAGGGGTGACCTTAGCCATGGCAGGGTGTCTGTGGACCTCCAAGTGGAGGAATTGGAAGAGCCCTCTTTAAAAAGTTATGGTGGACCCTGGTGTTGCCTTGTGGAACCCCTGGAGGGAGGTGTCCCAATGGCCTCATCTGGGGATACAGATATCTGGGCCAACTGCCTGTCCTCTGGTGTTGGAGGTAGATCCTCTCTCTCCCCTTTGACCAGAGAGATGGTTGACCTAACTGACTCTGGTTTTGGAGGATGCCCTAGTTACCAAGTGGGTAACTTGTGGCTGGATAGGAAAATCCCAAGAAGTCCAGGAGCACCATTGCAAAGGCTACCATGCTAGAGGCCACTGTGCTGGCTGCAAGGCTGCCTGCGGAGCCAATGTCTGCACTGAAGGGAGGGAGCAGGGCTCCAATAGGGTGCTGGCTGATCTGACACCGGCTGATGCCCAGGATGGAGAGTGGGTACTTCGGTCTCTCTGGTGCCAGGAGCTCCCAGAGGATGCTGTCCTTGGAGACTGTGGGATGCAACCATGCCAATGACAGTCTCTTGACCTACTCTGGAGTATGGGGGACCGGCATCGGAAGATGATGCCCGGTGCGGGGATGTCAGTCGAGGCCTGGAGACCCTACGCTTGTGTCCCGAGTAGTGTGGTATTGATAGGTAGTGGCAGCATGGGAGCAGTGCTGCTCATGCAGAGATATGTCCCTTAACTGGCGACTCGTACATGGTGAATGCGTGGCTCTAATGTGCCTTGGCAGTTGGGAAGTGCACAACTCCAAAGATCTACGTTCAGCCTCTGGCGACGCTTAGACTAGAACATCTCTCCCTCACGGAATAGGCAGGGCTGCAGGGGGCTCTCCTAACCAACAGAGTGGGAGAGCGAGAGTGCTGGGTACTCGACAACTGGGCAGGAAATGGGGCCTTCTCAATATGGTGAGGCCCATTCACCGCAGGCATTGGTAGTAATGGCATGGAGATGATGTCCCGGGCTGCCTGGAATGCCTCCAGGGTGGAAGGGACCTGGATGCTTGGAGAGAGTGACAGGGTGCGAGGACTACCACTCCACTCTACCTGGGCCAGTGTCCGTCCCATGCTTCCCCACTTGTTTGGGGTTCTCTTCTCAGACTTATCTTTGCCCATCGTTTTGGCCCCCTTCTCTGGGACCACTGAAGATACTAAGGACGTGAAAGTGTAAACGGTTAACTGATGAGACTGGGCTTGTCAGTTACCTTCACAGTTACACACAGCCCTCCCCCCACAGCACAGGGAGGGGGAGGAACAGGTGGGAGCTAGTGTGTGCAGGAACCAGCTTTTAAGCTGGTTCCCCACGGCTCTCAGGAAGGTGCCTGCCTCCCCTCACCCTGCTGCTGCTTGTGATAGCTCCCATCTGCTCTTCTCCCTCCGTGTGTAAATGGGTAATTGCTGACATTCTCAGCGGCTACACATTTACTTGCATAAACACATTTTCACATCCCTAGAAGGCACCTGGTGCTGGCTGGTCAACGGTACCAAGGAAGCAATGAACGCATGATTGGTGCTAAGTCTGAGTACCAATCCTGGGGAGTGAGGTAGACTCCATAAGTAAAGCCTTGAGACAGATGACTTTGTCCTTTAGGGTGTGTCTACACTGCACCGTTATTTCGAGATAAGAAGCATTGTTTCGAAATAAAAATACGAGCATCTACACAGCCATTCTGTTATTTTGAAATTATTTCAAAATAATGGATGGCTTATTTCAAAATCTGTAAACCTCATTTTACAAAGAATAATGCTTATTCTGAAATAGCTATTTCAAAATAAGGTGTGTGTAGACGCTCCACTGCTGCTATTTTGGAATAGCCCCTCACCAGGGCCATTCCAAGTTATTCCTCCCCAGTGTTTCCTGGGGCTCTAAATTGAGATAGCATGGCTACATTAGGGAAGCCTGCCTCGGACTAATTTTGAGGCTTCCCTGAAGTGCAGATGTGCTATTTCAAAATAAGCTATTTCAGAATAACTTCCAGAATACTCCAGCCATCTGAAGAAGCAGGTTTTGTCCACGAAAGCTCATTATATCATCTACATGTTTTGTTAGTTTTTAAGGTGTTACTAGACTATTTGTTGTTTTTTAAGGTTATCCTGCTACACACTATCCCTCTGAAGCTTTTGTTCCAGAATAGCTTATTTCGAAATAAACATGCAGTGTAGACCTACCTTTATTGTTCTGGTTAAACAGCACTTCTCACTGATGTGGGACTCTGACAAGGAAGGGAGTTGCTTTTCAGGTTACTAACTGGCATAGGCCTGCAGCAGTGAGCACACAATTTGAACTGAGCACACACACACACCCCCACACCCAGACTAAATCCCTTACAAGGAACTAACTGCCTATTAAGTATTCAGCAAACAACTAGAGGACAAACACTATTTACAATTGAATAGGGAATTAATACTAGAAAGGCCGCAGCTAAGCGCTGGAGCAAACACTTCCAAGCACTTTTACTGGCAACAAGAACTGAGGGAGGAGGAGGCCCATCAGTGACTTACATAGCCCCTGCATATTCATACCTCTCCTGGTGGTGCTGGAGCCAGTCGCCTATGGATACTGCTAAGGGAAAATCTTCCTGCACTGGTACATGGGGCAAGCACCCACACTTGATGACACGAGCAAGTACTTGAAGAATAACATACTTCAATGCTCGCATTCATTTCTGATAACGTAATAAAGTAGAACTGTTTGGAGGAGTATTTTTTCTCATGGGTTTTTAGGGGATGCATCTGCTGTAGCCTGCAAAGAAAATGTTAAATTTCTTCCTATGATGGGAGCTGTTTGATTCTCTAGTGAAGCATTTCTAGGGAATTGTAATTAATACCAACTGCTTTAGTTTAATACTTGTTTTAGTATTGTTTGCAAGATTTACACTTGCTCTAGATTGCTTCAGGGCTTGCTACAAAAGAGTGAGACAGAGAAGGCAGATTGTGTGAATATGCCCTATATGAACAAGGTGAAATATCTGTGGCTGGGACCTTGACCTTTGACATATAGATGATATTTTCAAAAGTGACCAGTGTTGGTTTAGGCCAGTGCAGAGTGCTTTTGGAAATCCCATACACAGGACCTTTGAATCTTTGTATCTTTTCAGCAACAAGACTTTCCATCTGCAGACTAGACAACTGGGCTTAGTTGCATAGCTGCTACTGGTTCACATATTTCAACTGTATTCAGGTCACTTCTAATGTATGCAACAGAATGAGTCAATCTTCAATACAGTGATAAAAATTCTGTTGCTTCACTTTAGGAATATTTCATTTGGCATG
This sequence comes from Pelochelys cantorii, assembly GCA_032595735.1. Taxonomy (NCBI): domain Eukaryota; kingdom Metazoa; phylum Chordata; order Testudines; family Trionychidae; genus Pelochelys; species Pelochelys cantorii. Next base: position 9,250,385 of record CM064342.1, on the reverse strand, counting down.
AGTCATTCATTATTCCTACCACTCTGGTTTGGCTACTCCCTCTTCATTGCCACAGAGCAGAAAAGTTGTAGCTATCTTGCTTTGTTGCCAGACATGTGAGAAACATGTCATGTAGATACTGCTTGCAGAAGGCTCCTGGATACAATGTATGTAGAAGGCTCCTGGCTATATTTTTCAAAAAGTGCTATTAAATACTCCCTTCCACTCTACTTTTTCAGATTTCCCTGTATATCATAGAATCATAGAACACTAGAACTGGAAGAGACCTCGAAAGGTCATCAAATCCAGTCCCCTGCCCTCACGGCAGGACCCAGTACCATCTAGACAATCTCCAATAGATGTCTATCTAACCGGCTCTTATATATCTCCAGAGATGGAGATTTATATGCCTATCATTTCTCATTGTACTTCTACATCTTAGTGCATCTTGCTATTGGACTGTTCCTACTGCTTATATATTTTCAGCCTTTAGCTGCATATGTCTTGTTTCTTTCGACTTAAATAGCTGCAGCTCTTGAGGTTCTTGTATTTTAGGGCTGAATTTTGTCTAACAGAGAATCAAAATGCAAAGGAACAAGTGCAGCTCTATTAGATGATATTTCTCCTGTATTCTGAAAAAGGAAAAAGTCCTCTTAAACTGAAGACAATACCGTAACTCAGGGGTTCTCAAACTTTGTGATACCGCAACCCCCTAAAATGCTAAATGAATCTGTGTGACACCCCCCCACCCACCAAAGTTGTTAAGAAGAAAAAAAGGAGGGGGGGAGCCAAAGTTGCACCACTTTGTCCAGTTTGGGACTGCACACTAACCGCAATGCACCCACCCCTCCCCCTGAGGCAGGCCCCCCTATCCCAGTGCACTCCCCCCTCCCCCTGAGGCAGGCATCCTCAGCGTCGGGAACCCTGCTCCAACCAAATCTCCCCCCTTCCCTCCCCACAGAGCCAGGCATGGAGGAACACTCTTACTTTTAAAGTGGCTGCTCCTGCCACCCGGCCTGGCTGCCTCAGCTCGCAGCTTGTAGAGGAGGCATCACGTGGCCAGCTGCCGGTCTCTGCTGCTCACGTTGGCCAGAGCAGAGCGCGCTCCGCTCCTACCCAGCCCGGCGTCCCCCCAGCCTGGCGCCCAGCAACTGCCCCCTCTTCACTAGACATTGCGGCGCTTCTCACTCCCCCGCCCCTGCCAGATGCAGCAGGGGAAAAGTGTCCCCTCCGGGCTTCCGTCCGGTATTTCATGTTTTTTTTTTTTTTTACTGGATGGAGCCCGCAGGGAGACACAAATTTTTTCAAGAAAAATAATGGATCCAGCTGCGACCCCCCTGTAAGTTGGTTGTGACCTCCCTGGGGGTCGCGACCCACAGTTTGAGAAACACTGCGGTAACTAATTATTTAGAACACTTAAGGTTTAAAAAGTGTGAAGACATTATCTTATCCTAACTGTGAACATGCTGCTAAAATAGGGATGATAATTATGACTAAACAATTCATAACAATCCCTCTTTCCAACCTCATATACAGCACTCAAGTCCCTGAAGAAAGTTTTGGCTCCGTCGAGCAAGGCCTCATTTTCTGGACACAGCACAATATAAGCGACATCCCGATGGCCCCCATATGGGTCTAGCAACAGCCTCTCCCAGAACGGCAAGGAGAATGGAGAGATTGTCAGGAAGTCCTTGTCGTAACCCACCAGTAAAGTGGGGATTGGAAGAGGCTCAGGAGACTCCTCAGAACCTAATAACAAAAGAACAAGGTATTACAGAACCCCTTCAATTGTACAGGACTATTTGATACAAAAGCAAATCAGCTCTTTCCAGCCAAATGCTGTAAATCAATAATCTTTTACCATAGTGAATTTTCTGAAAGCCTGAATCTACTCTGAGCAGGCCAAATGAAGCCACAGTACATATTAACAATGTCCTTCCACAGTCCTTCTCTTTGGGTTACAGTCCTTAATAATAGGCAGAGAGATTTATATCATACTTATGAAATTTCATAAAATCAGAGGTCAGTCAAAGTATAAGAAGCCAATGCAAGCATCATTACTATAATTCCCCTAAAAGATTGCAATAAAATATCTTCTAGTGGTCTATAAGTATACATTCTGCCAAAATTTAAGGGCCTTCTTCAGGACTGAGCTTGTGGTTTCACTCTGTATAAATGATGATATAGCCACATTTCACATATGTCCTTTCCACTTAAAGAAAAGTGATGACATGAATTCATGGAAACTAAAGTTTCTTGCTTTAGCTCCTGCTGGTTGGGCAAAATGACTGACCAAAGGAAACTGTAGCTCCCATAGTGAATAGTTTTGATTTCTAAGCAAAGTGACTAAAGTTAAAATAGTCACTGAGACAAATGAGAGGATCATCATAACAAGAAATCTGAGATCTCATACAAGCTGTGTTATTAGAGCAGGGGTGGGCAATAATTTTTGGTAGGGGGCCACTCCAAAATTTTGGTAAGTGGTCAAGGGCCACACTTTTCTGTGGAAGGGGTGCAGGTTTTAGGATGGAGGTTGGGTGCAGAAGGGTGCACGGGGTAAGGGACTTGGGTGTAGGAGACGGTGTTGGGTCTGAGAGGGTGTTTGGGTGAAGGAGGGGGTTGTGACCTGGGGCAGGGGATTGGGGTGTAGAGTCAGAGAGGGGGTGTGGGTGCAGGAGAAGATTCAGGTTCTGGGAGGGAGTTGTCACCTGGGGCAGGGAGTGCAGAAAGTTTGGATGGTAATCTGGGGGAGGGAGCTGGGGTGTAGGAGGGGTTGGGGTGCCAGCGGCAGGCACTGGCAGGGAGGAGTTTACCTAAGTGTCTCCTGGCCAGCAGGCTGCAGCACCCCCAAGGCAGGCTGGGCTCCCTGCCTGTTGCAGCCCCAGCCTGCTTGAAAATACAGGCTGCTCCTTCCACGTGGCTCTCTACTCCGGCTGCCCCAATCTCTCAGGCCAATCTCTAAACTCCGATCGGCTAGCTGTTTCCAGCCATTAGGACCTGAGAGATTGGCTGAGGTCGGTTCTTATTGGCCAGTTGTTTTTGGTATTGGCCAGTTGGTTCTCCATTAAGAGCTGAGGATTGGGATGGAGGGCGGGAAGGTCACACAAAGCCTCCTCCTCCCTGCAGAGCAGAGAAATACAGGGACTGTGTTTTAAACCGTGGCAGCTGCGTGTGCCTGAGGGTCCCAGCAGGGCAGTCCGTGGTCCGGATCTGGCCTCTGGGCCATATTTTGCCCAGCCCTGTATTAGAGATTATACTAATTGATTATGCTGTCTGAAAAGAAATGCCAGTCTAGCCTGCTGTAGCATGGGGAATGTGAAGCCAAATACACCCTGGGAATTTTCAAAAAAATATAAATAACTAACAAGTCAGCATTCACCAACCATTACCACATACCTACCACAGATATCTACTGTTCTAACACAAAGGGGAATGTAGGCATTTCAGTTACAGTGTCTGATCATCGCTGGCAAATCCTGACTGTTCAATGCTACACTGTAGTTACAAATGTTGAAAAAAGGCTAATTGTACTTGTCATGTGGCAGTGGCATTGGAATGTAATGGTAGTTCCTGCAGCCTGGTATAGCCAAAAGGGAAATCAGCAGGGAAAGCAGGAACTGAGTCACTTTGGCAAAATAGAATAAGACTATATACAAAAATGGACCAGTAGGGAATTTCACATAAAATGCAGGCAAATGCAAGAAGGGTTAAAGACGATGTTTAAAGGTCAGTCATTAGTTTGCTCTCACTTAGCATGTATTCTGTCAAATATATTTCTAATTAGAAGCATCACTTGTAATCAGGATGTATTTAATTACAAACATCTCAGCAATATGGTATTTTAAAACAGATTTTAAATCTTATAACCAAGGTTCTAATTTCATTTAACAGCTTCTATGCTTCTCATTATTCATTGTTCTAGCTATGAGTTCAAACCAAAATCAAATCCACACAGGGATTTTGAACCCCTCCTGCAGTTTAGGAGTGTTCTAGGCCACCTCCAATGTCAGACATCTTGAAAGGTAAACCCCTTACTATGTTACTCAAGAATATTCTTTAAACATTAAACACAATGAAAAATCATCCAAGAGAGACTTTTGCTCTTACGGTCTTTCCAGCAAAGAACACATTCAAATGCACAAGTGTAAGGAAACATACTCTTCATCTAAACAGTGCTGACACACACAAAAATTGTACCATATGTTCCCCGGCCTGCCATCTTATGGAACTGCTGCCAGGTGAGGGGCCCCTGTACATGCTGAATGTTCTCCCAGGTCCTCCCTGTCCGCTTCTTCTGGATAGCATCTTGGAGAAAGGGCTGTAGGGAGAGGAGCATGCGCACCACATCCTGGGAGGACAGCATACTGATGTCGAGTACTACAAATGACAAAGAGGTGACGAGAAGGGGGCATAAGTTTATTTTGACCTGTGATTCTTTTAATCTTGCCTATGTTCCACTATAATTAGTAAAATAGAATTTAAACTGCATCTTTGTCAAACAATATTGTTATACTAAGCTTTTTATAAGTTATTTTCAAAATCTCTTTTTATAAAATGTTACTTAGACCTTTGGACTACATCGACACTGCATATTTATTTAGAAAATATCTTCCAAAATAGTTGATTTTGAAATCTACACACCAAAAGTATATTGAAATAGTGCTTAGCTATTTCGAAAGAGCATCCACACTGATTGGAAACTAATTCGCATTTAAGACCAACCAGAACCACTTCAGGCAGGGCATCAGGTCAGCAGTTACTTCATGTGGCTGCTGCTTGAGGCTATCTGAGGCTCTTGCTTAAAGAGGTCCCCCCCATACAGCCATGTCTCAGGCTTTTTGTCTTTGCCTACCTTCTTGAGGGACAGCAAAGCCTTTTCTTCTGCCTGATGCAGTTGCCCTTAAAGACACCACAGCTTTCCAGACATGGAGCTGGAGCTGTCTCTAGGCAGTTTATGGCTATTGCAGCTTGTGCTGCACCTTATGCATCAGTTTCTGCAGGCTACCGCCCAGGCCTTGCAGGAAACCAACCTCCAGCTCCTCTGGGAGACACTCCTTGGCTCATGCAGCTGGATCCCACCTGCCCTCTCCTTCACACCGTGCACCACCGCCTCTGGTGTCTGGACACCAGTTCTGACAGGTGGAACTGGATTGTTATGGAGCGGTGGGGAGATCAGCAATGGCTCCAGAATTTCAGGATGAGGAAGGACACATTTCTGGAGCTCTGTGAGTTGTTTGCCCCTGCCCTCAGGCAACAGGACACTCACATGAGACCCACCATCCCCCTCTAGAAGCGGGTCGCCATCGCCCTCTGGAAGCTCGCCACGCCGGATAGCTACCGATCTGTCAGGAATCAGTCTGGCATGGGGAGATTGACCATCGGGGCTGTGCTCATGCAGATATGGCATTCTCAGGCTATTGTTCCAAGGATGGGTGTACTGCAGGAATGGAGTTCCCTAGGGAAAGGGGGTGGTGGTACAAACCCCCACCCTGGGAGGTTTTTCAATCCCGCCCTCACAAAGCCCTGGCAGCGGATGGGGTGAGCGTGGGGGTTGCTCCTGGTGTTGAGGGGAGGAGGAACGGGGTGGTGATGGGCTAAGAGAATTCCCAGGGGCCCTGCCACCCATGTGAATCTGTGTTTGTTTGTCTCCTTCAGCAGACAGTGAGGGCCATCAACACCATTCTTCTGTGCAGAATCATCCACCTTGGAGACGTGGACACCATCATCGCCGGGTCTGACGACATGGATTTCCCCAACTGTGTGTGTGTGGCGGGGGGAGAGGGTTTGATGACAGCCATATCTCCGACCACCAACCATCTCTCTTCATCAACCTCCAGGAACACTTTTCAATGGTCCTGCAGGCCATCATGGACCACTTGGACCAGTTTACGGACATCTACGGTGGGTGGTTGGGGAAAGCGCATGACACACGTGTCTGTTGGAACTCTAGCATGTTCCACAATCTGCACGCTGGAACTTTTTTCCCCAACCGTACCATCAGGGGTGGGGACATGGACATGCCCATCTGCATGGTGGGGGACGCAACCTTTCCCCACGGCCTACCCTCTCTTGCCTTGGCTCATGAAGTCATACACTCACCACTTTGACCCCTCTCAGGAACACTACAATGCCAGGTTCAGCAGGGCCCGCATGGTTGTAGAGGGTGCCTTAGGCCATCTGAAGGAGCATTTCAGATGCTTCCTCACTCGGCTGGACCTCAAGGACCACAACATTCCGCATGTGGAGTACATGACATGCAGCCACCACAGTATTTGAGAAAGAAGGGGGGAGGCATTCCTGCCAGGGTGGGGAGCAGAGGATGACTGCATTGGCAGCCACACACAGCTGCCAACCGGAAGGCCCATCAGGGGGCCATGGGCATCTGAGAGGCCCTGAGGGAGAGTTTCTCACAGGGAGCCCGTTGACACTCTCCCCTGGGCATCCCCACTCAGGGCCTGTGCATTGCCACTCTGCCTTTCCACCCACACTCCTTTCTTCCTCCCCTTTCCCCCTTGTCTGCTGAGACAACAAAAAAAATTGTTTTGGAAAAAATAAAATCTGTTTCTTTTTATTTGGGGTCAAAGAAACTGGGGAGAGACCGGGGAAAGAACCTGGGAGAGGGGAGGAGAGAGGGGGGGAGTAGGGGTGATGAGAACCTTGGGAGGTGGAGGAGGGGGGAGGAGAGGCTCAGGGATGGGGCTGGGAGTGGCACTTGCTGTGGTGACCTCACTGCCACGGGTGTGGGGGCCTCGGAGAGGGGATGTGTTGGGGGAGAAGTGGGAGGGGGAACAGGAGGAGGAGCTACAGCGACGGCAGGACTGGGAGCAGTAGCAGGAGCAGGCATTATGCTGGCAACAAGGGATTGGCACAGCCGCGCACATGGTGCAGCCCTGCTCCAGTAGCTCCTGTCAGGTGTCTCGCTGCAGCTGGATGTCTTCCTGGAGCCTGCGGTCGATGGTGTGCTCCACCGATCAGAGTGCCACAAGGTGCTCCCTCTGATTCATCCATGGGTCTCCTGCGCCTGCAGGTTCCTCGGGTTCTGGAGGCTGCCTCGGGTCGTGTCAACTACCCCCCTCTCGCAGCTGGTCCAGCAATGGAGAATAAAGAGAGATGGTCAGTCATACCAGGGGACACTGTGCCTGAAGCCTGGTCCTCACCTGTGAGTCGAGAGTGACAGTTCTCAGCTCATTCGAAGGCGACGTGCTTGGCCATGTGCGTCCAGTGGGCCCATTCCTACAGGGGCCCAGATATCTCCAGGAAGGTGTTGCCCCAAGAGTCCCGCACAAGGGCATGCCCGCTCTGCTGAGTGTGTGTGTATGTATGTCCCCAGCCTCCTTCTAGAGGTTGGTTGTGGAGGGAGTGTGTCCCCCCCACCCCAGGGTCACGAGCCTCTTCAGACATCCTGTGTGCAATAACACAAGGGTCCTCTGTGCCAGCCTCCCTGGGGCTGTGTGGTCAGGAGCAGTGCAGCACATGCTCCCACATGCACACACTGCTACGCAATCCCTGGGATGCAAGGGTCAAGCAAGGAGTGCCCAGCTACCCCTCGCTGTCCATCACCTCCACCCCCTGGATAAAAGGAACACGATGGTACTCACATGATGTTCCTTCCCCAGCCTTGGATGACACTTGGGACATGTCCACAGGGAGGGGTACCAGCTCCAGGGTCAGCAGGGTGATGGTGCTGGCTTTGTCTGGCTCCTTGTCCATGTGTCTCTCCCCCGCAATAACGATGATGGGGGTCTGGGGTCTTGAGCTCGGAATCCACAACCAGAGTGGGTGAAGGGACTGTCCCTCCTCCCCCGGATGTGGTCCACGTTTTCACAGTAGGGGTAGTTGTGGGGTTCTGCCCTGGAGCAGGAGCTGCCCTCCTTAGCACTGGCATATGCTTGGCAGAGCTCTTTTACCTTCATCTGCACTTGCTACTGGGTGCAAGTATGTCCTTTGTTGAACAGGCTCTCGTCCATGCGGCCGCAGACATCCATGTTCCTGCATTTAGTGCAGAGATCCTGGAGGCTTGCCTCCTCACACTAGAGCTCAATGAGGTCCAGGATCTCCACACCAGACCAGGAAGGCGCATGCCTCTTTCAGCCCCTGGCAGGCTCCTGGGAGTTGTCTGAATGCTCCTAAGGAGCAGTGGAGGGCTGGGTGGAAGCAACGGAGTCACTCATTTGTCAAGTTTCAAGGCAGTGGCAGCTGCAGGGTGGCTCAGGGCTGTCAGGGCCTCCTGCCTGCCACAAGCCCTTTCCCCTGTGGCTGCAACTTTAAGGGCTCCAGGGGAAGGTAGGGAATATAGAGTTTGGCTGAGTGTGGACAGAGTGGCCAGCAGGGCACCGTGGGAAGGGCTGGAGGCCCCTTATTTCAAAATAACTGCAGCTGCCCTGTCTACACTGGCCCTATTTCGAATGAGGTTTACAGTTTTGGGAATAAGCCACCCGTTATTTTGAAACTATTTCAAAATAACGCTATTGCTGGGTAGACGCTCAAATAGTTATTTTGGAATAACGAATACTCATACCCTTGGTATCCAACCTGTTCTGAAGCAGGGGCCATTATAATGGTTACTGCTATAGTGAACTAACCACACTCAACCGGCCAAACAGCCACATGTGGGTATAGCTAGCATGTTGGACACTATGTATCTAGACCGAAGTGATTTGCTGCAACTTTGTTTAAAGGTGTAAAGCTGCTTAGAAGCTAAAAAAATTAATGTAAGTCCATAAAGAATTTGAGGGTGCTTCAGACATGCACATTATATTTCATTTACAAATTTACATTATTTCCAGTTGGCATTGTTTTACAGTGACTCTTTCAGTGACTGCATACTTCATGCTCCAAAGAGATGTGCCATAGCCTCACTGAAGGAAGCTAGAGCAAAGTTTGACCTTCACTTCAGAAAACAAAACAAAACAAAAACCCTATAGAATTGGTGTGAATATGTGACACTGAAAAATCCTACAGCATGCTAGAAAGAAGAAGGAAATTTACCAGTATTCTACCTCCAGTTTTAGAAAGCTCTCTACTTTACTTATCTACTCCTGTTCATCAAGACTGCATTTTCTCCCACAAAGTTTAAAGGATATTTTCTTACACCGGTGAGTTTAAAATAAAATTACAAAAACTTAAAGAAAGCCAAGCCCTCTTCTGTGAGCCATACCATTGCTGTGAGGCCAAGAGTGCACAGTAGCACTTCTTACTAGGGCTTCATCCACTTTTCCACCACTGGGGTTATCCACATATTGCCTTCCTTGCTCCAGGGCATTGAAGCACTCTATCCAGGAATCATTAGTATCTGCTTGCACTCTGTCATAACTCCAGTTCATATAGGGAAGTGTCAGCCGGTTATTGGAGGACATATAGTCCAAGCAGCTCAGAGAGGTGAAAGGCTGCGTGTGCTGATTCTGAAGAAGGAGAAGGAGGCTCACTGGGGGTTCCTGCCCTCTCCTGGCTCCTTCTCCCATCTGAGGAATTAAAGTGGTCTGACACATCATCAGTCTCCTCTCTGCAGCCTGGCCAGTGTCCGAGGTCTTGCCAAAAATATCCAATTCATCCTCAATAAAAAGCCCAGAGTTGTAACCTAGTCTGCGGTTCATAATTGCACTAAACCCACATGTGCATCGGTACTGGTCCTCATTAGATGAATCTGGGATGTACAGCCCTACATCTGCACCTTTAATATTCATGTTACATGCACAAATACAACTGCTATCAAAGTTGCGATCTTTAAAGATGTTCAGCACAGAATCTGAAAGAATCAGGGTGACATAGAGGCTGTGGGCTTCTGGAATTGGCTGGACCGTGGCTGGCTCCACAGAATTAAGAGGTCGTGTTGTAGAAGGGGTAGAAGCTGGTGAACCTTGATCTGTGCTGTCATATTTTACAGATCCCTGCCCGCTGGCAGTACCCCCACCTCTAGGAGTCCTTGGGGTTCTGGGTGTGCGTGGCGTAGGGACGGAGAAGCGGGGAGTTGCTGGGGATGGCAGTACTCCCGCTCCACTGTTGCTGGCTGGGGCAGCACTGTTTAATGTCACTGGTGTATTCATTTGGGGAGTGTTCATCTGAAGATAGTCTTGATCTGCCAGGCTCCCAACACTAGGCACATTGCTGCAAACATACAGGAGGAAGATGAGTATTCAAAAGATTCACTGTAGACAGGACTTAGATGCAATAGCTCTACGAAGACCAAAATAATGGGAAAGCATTTTTAGACGTCCCTCTCAAATCACTGTATTCAAGATTCTCTTCTGTCTACACTTTCAAGGTCTCATCAGCAAACACAACTGTCACCTGAGAGTGCAGTAAAAAGAAAAAAAAAACCCCAGAATCAACCCAACCAAACCAAAACAGAAAATGCCCCTCACACAGTTTAAAGATTGCACACTAAGAGTCTGTTCTGAACTAAAATCTCAGATACTTATTTAGAAGGACCTGAGTATTTTCAGCACTTGAGGGAGGGGGAGAGAAAATTATTCTAGTGAATTCACTATGCAGCTCTCTCTAAAGAAATCTACAGTCCAATGTGTAAAAATTAGGGACATGAAATTTCATATAGTTGTCCAGTTGTAAACTCCCTTTAGAAATAATTAGCTTAATTGACTATATGTTTTACAATGTTGGTAGTAAATAAGTAACTTCAGTGCTCCTTGATACAGATAATTTATCTGATTCTTCCTGTTGAAATTTTAATGTTTCCTTAGAGGTATCAGTTGACAGAAGTGTTTCACACACAATAAAGGCAGCCTTTATCTAGCCTTAAATACTTTACAGCATAAAATAACACTTGCTATTACAGATGTGTGGTCCAGAGGAGCAGAAAGTAGTATTTGTAGGTCACCATTTGACATCACACTCCTTTTTACTGACAGTTTTGCCATTATCTGACAAATTTCAGGGACTAGAATGTGGTCATATGTTCCCCACAAGAGAGCTCTTCTCTTGGTTGTGACAAATTACAGTAAGAAACAGATAATTTTGTAATAAGGCTTCATATTAACGGCAACATAAGTGCTCAAATGAATAAGATCTTTATAACATTCCTCTTCCTGAGAGCTAATAATTTTTTTTTTTTTGCAATGTATTCCTTAAAGGGCAGCACATAAAATATAAAAACAAAATCAGTCTTTGAAGTAGGAGCAGAAATACATGGCTTTTTTACATTTGTGCACTCTTACTGTATGTTTTATATGCTATGTCAGAAATATATTATTTTAAGGATCCTATTTCATTAGCAGCTTGAAAAGCTACTGCATTAAAGACCTGATTCTTTAGAATACTTTTGTTATCTTGAACTGACTTATGTCCAAATCAAAGAATAGGAAAAAAAGGACAAAGATTAAGAGCTGGTAATCTGTGGTGAATACTTTAAACTAATGACAAAGGGTGACTTAGGAATCTTGATTAGTAATCACTACGTTAGCAAAAGCCTGCAGTATTAAGGGTGCAGTAATGATCTTCACTTTACTTGGATTAAATTGAAAATAATTGTTTTCAATAAATAACTGCAATTAATAATCCTGGTTACTCTTAGAAAAAACAGTGAACTCATTGTCTCCTTAAGTGATGTGGAGGGTTTGTAATTTTTTTTTTTTTTTTTTTTGCCTTTCTTTTGAGAGCCCTGGAAGGCCTGATTTCAAGGATTTAGGGTTTGATTTAAAAATACAAGTCACTCCCTCTATAAAGTAATTCACTGCAGCAGGAGACTCTTCTACTCTATATATTATAGCTTTTAAGAGGATTCATGTATTAAATGGTTTAAATTCTTGCTAGGTTTCAAGATCTGCAGCAATGGATTTCTTCCATAAACAGTGTTTACTTTTGAAAAAATATGCAGAGAATGCAAATTTCTCATTTAACTTAATGGCAAACTTGCACATGAGGCACTGCTCCACTATACATTATAGTGGAAAGAAGTACTTTTCATTATAGGAAAAGGAAACACTGAGCACATTAAACTGTCAACCTATGTAACCAATTCAGAAGAAAGAAGAGGACCACAAAAAAGACTTGTGTGCCCCCACAAAATTAACGCAGGGCGAAATTCATCCCTGCTGGGCTTTTACTACATTTAACATACAGAGCTGCAGTGGGGGTAGCTTCTGAGGTCAGTGTGAGGCGGGACTAAGGAGTCCCAGTACAGAACCAGCTCCGGGACACTGCTCCTACTACATTCATCCTGCAGAACTGTAGAAGGGGTAGCAAGCATCCTCCCTTATTGACTAATTGAGTAGTCAATGGAAATTCCATCAACTATTTGATTAGCTGATTAACTGCAATTTAACATCCCTAATGTGAACAGGAGTACCTTCTTTATGAAATACTACCTTCTTTCATATTTTATACAAGCAGGTATTTTCTCCATATCACTCACATAGCAAACAGTCATTACAAGTATATAACGTTTTTGTCTGGCTCCTTTAGTATTAACTAAAACTCAAGGGAGAAGCAGATGATATGCCTTTTTTACAAGTAAAAGCAAATGATGTTTGACATTTACCATTTCTTACAGCAAATCAGGTAAAGTAATGACTAAATATTCACCATTAAACCTAGTAGTTGGAGATTATGAATCTTCTTTAACGTTTCTTATATTGAATTACATTAATTATTATCCAGGCAAAAACAAATAAAATATCATTTGTTCCTGCTCCAGTTATCAAAACTATTTCTGACTTTACAAAGAAACAAAATTTTAGCAGATTTAAAATAAATATGTAATTAGGTTCACTCCCAATTTTAGCATATGAAATACAGCATATAAAAAGTGGAAACATCATTAGCATCCCAAGTGTCCATTCATTATGTATCTAGACTAGATATGGGCACAATAAATTTCATGGTCTGTTGCAATGCTTGTACATACTTGTAGCCATCTCTGATGAAAGTAGCTGCAGGTGGCATGGGGAGTTGTTCAATTTTAGGAGGAATTGCCCAAGAAGGCCTGAACATGTAGGCATCTGGTATCTTCAGAGGTAGCAGGCACTGGCTTGGCAGTATCTTCAATGGAGCAAACATAGAGGAGCCCACAAAAGATTGAAATGATGGAACTTTGTAAACATATGAAAAATCCTGTAAAACCAAAGTGATTTCAGTGTTTAGAGCGACATAGAAAAGCCAATTATTATATTAAAAATATATTCAGGTAAAACTAATTATACTGTAGTAGAAATTTCTAGAAAACTTAGTTTTTAATGTCTTACTATAGATGCCAAGGCCAGAAGAGCCACTGTGATAATCTAATCTGACATCCTATAGAACACAGGCCAAAGAACTTCCCCAACTTAATTTCTACAGCAGATTTTTTTTTTATTCCAAACTTGCTAATGATGAGAATCCACTCTAACTCTTAGTAAATTGTTCCAATGATTAATTACTCCCACTACCAAAAGCACATATGCATTAATTTCCAGCCTGAATTTGTTTAGCTTCAACTTCCAGCAATTCAACTTCCTTTCTCTCCTAGACCAAAAAACCCATTATCAAAAAGTTGTTCCCCATAGAAATACTTACAGACTATAATCAAGTCATCCCTTAACCGTCTCTCTGTTTAGACTATGCTAGTTGTATCTATTATAAGGCAGGGTTTCAAATCCTTCAGTCATTCTCATGGATCTTCTTTGACCCTTCTTCAATTTATTAACATCCTTCTTGAATTGCAGACACCAGAACAGTCCATGCTTTTCTACTATCAACTGTATCAGTGCCAAATACAGAGTATAAAATAGCATCCCTCTTCCTATTCAATATTCCACTGTTATGCACCCAAGGATCACATTAGCTGTCTGGCCACAACATTGCACTGGGAATTCAAGTTCAGTTGATTATCCTCTGTGATCCTCAAATCATTTTCATAGTCACTGCCTGCCAGGATAGAGTCTCTCATCCCATTAGTAAGCTCTACATTCTTTATTCTTATCTGTGTCCTTTTATATATAGTTGTATTCAGTGCTTTTTTTTGGGGTAAAAAAAAAAAAAGTGCCAGTATTCCAGGGGAAAAGTTGTTGAGCTCTGACTGGAGGTGCTGGTACTGTGTCTCAAGGTGCGGTACTGTGTACCAGGCAGTACCATCACAAAAAAAGCACTGATTGTATATTAAAACACAGTGTTTGTTTGCATCCAGCTTATCAAGTGATCCAGATTGCTCTGTACTAATTACTTGTTTTCTTCATTGTTTATAACTTCCCTGACTATTGTATCATCTTCAAATTTTCAGTGATGAGTTTGTTTTCTTCCAGGTCATAGATAAAAAATATTATATAGTGTAGAACAAGACCCCATTAAAAACAAACCTGCTTGATGGTGATTCCCCATTAACAACATTTTGAGACTTACCAGTCAGTCAACTTGTAATATATATAATGTGCGCCATGTTAATTTTATTTTGCTCTGATTTTTAATTAAAATATCATGCAGCACTGAATCAAATGCTTAACAGAAGTCTACATAGCTTATACAACACTATCATCTTTACCAAAAAGATACCAAGTTAGTTTGACAGGATCTATTTTCCATAAATTCATGTTGCCTGGCACTAATTATATTTCCCTCAATTAATTCTTTATTAATGAAACCCCATATCACATGCTCCATTATCTTGCCTGGATCGATGTTTGACAGGCCTATAATTACTTGGGTCATCCTCTTTACCCTTTTAAATATTGGCACAACATTAGCTTTCTTCCAGTCTTCTGGAACGTCTCCAGTCTTTCAAGACTCATTGAAAATCAACATTAAGGGTATGTCTAGAATATATGGCTCTGTCACTAGAGCCATGCAGATTAGTTTACTAAACATACATACCCAAATGAAGCTGCGATTTAAATAATCGCGGCTTCATTTGCATGAAAATGGCTGCCGCGCTGTGCCAGAGATCAGCTGTCTCAGCACAGCAGGGCAGTCTAGACGCGCTGCGGTCGACAGGGAAGCCTCTGTCGACCGCTCCGTTATCCCTCGTGAAACCAAGTGCAACACAGAGAGCAGATGAACAAGTTTTCCCACAAACTATCAGACCAATTATTCTTGATCCTTACCAATAGGTATGAGGGATGTAAAATCCAGATTAATCAGTTAACCAATTAAATATTAGGGTAACGTAATGTTCAACCAGTTAACCGACAAAGCGGGATCCTGGATCCAGCCTGGATAAAGCAGACCCCAGCCCACGAGGCTCCTCCTTCCAGCCCCAGCCACCAGCCCTGGGACTGGGCTGGGGCCCAGCAGGGCTGGAGCTGCCCTCCTCCCTCAGCAGGCCACAAAACGGAGGAGGGCGAGGGGGAAAAGCTGCTCCCAGGTAACCGGAGAAAATCTTTTCAGAAGTAGACACGGAGTTAGCCAATTCATTCTGGTCCTCTCTTTTGAGGCAGCTAACCAAGTTTCAGTGCATAAACATTATATGGATGGGTGCTACAGAAAACCTTTTGATAAACAAGCAAGTGCCAATTGGTGACAACTGCAACAGTATTTTCTGTACTGCGGACAGAGGTCCTCGAGGGCACGGATGTGGAACCTAAGACTTGGGGGCCAGATGCAGACCCTGCTTTGCTTGGATCTGGCCCCTGAGCTGGTACTAAAGACCTCTCACCACCCACTCGCAGGGCTGGAGCACACAAAATCTAGTAGCCTAGGCCTTCCCTAGGCTCTGGTGTGGTAGGTGAATGTGGGGAATGTCTTTCTCCTTCTCAGCTGGGGGCTTTTCTTTTTTTTTTTTGCTTCTCACTTGTATGTGGCCCCCGATTGATTTTTCCATGGGTCAGTGATCCCTGACCCAAAAAAGGTTCCCCATCCCTGCTCTAGAGTTTAGTCTGAAACAAAACATTTCACACAGACGACAAACTGCTAATATAGGTTCTTATTTTAAGAGTGCCTTAAAAACACTGAAGCCAATATGTAACCAATGCATCTATTTTTGTGCAATTTGTCTGCTCGCATTAAGGCTGAATGAACAATTACAAACTTGTCCCATAAAAAAAGATTTTTTCTCTTGTAAAATTACAAGCCCCTTAATATCAGAGGTCCCCAAAGTATCCCACCCTGCCCCCAGCCTCAGACCATGGACCGAGGGCAAAGCCGGGAATGGAACTCCAGTAAGCAACAGGCTTGGCTGCAGGACCTCTCCGCAGACCACCTGCAGCTACAGCTCCGCTCCTACCCTTATTTCCAGCCTCAGCCCCACTCCTAGTCTCAGACCCATCCCCAGCTGTGGCCCCAGCCTCGGGCTCCTTGCCCACTGTCTACTTCTCTCCCAGCCATGTCCCCACTTCTGGCTCCAACACTGGGGGGAATGGTAGAGGAGGATTCAGACAGGAGTAAGGGGGAGCACAACTCTCAAACACTTGGGGATTGCTGCTTAATATGGATTTGATTCAAAATTGTGCAGTTTTCCAGCCAACCTATTTGCATTAGATTTAATTAAAAAATATCTTGCACAGATAAAGTTACAATACTAATGGCATCTTTAGTGTTTTACCTTGATTTCTTCAGGTTTAGGGCTCCCTAATCCATCTTCAACCTCCATTTTAAATTCTGTGAGCTGTGTGGGAACCATGCTGACCATAGGACTTTCCATCATTGCCAATGCTGTCACAGTCTCTGAACTTATTCCATCTTTATAGTTCATCACCGGGGAAAAGGCAGGGTGGTGCTCCAAGGAAGGGGGTGTTGGGAACATCCTTTGCAAATCTGCCACAGCTAAGCAGCACAAAATAACCCATAGTTAACTATTAAAAATAAATTCTGCATAATTCTTCAATGAGAAACCATTAAGGGAAGGACTCCAACTGACCATTGGCTTTTTGATTTGTGAAAACTAAGCAAATACACTGCGAATCTTCCTACAAAACCAGTGGAAATCTAGACTAACACCACTGACATCATTTATGCAGTCTATGGACACTTTTCAAGTTTACTGTTCTATTGAAATACATACATTTGAGGATGTTCAATATTCACATATGCTGTGATAATAGTAGGAGGAGGCTATTCACCTTTGGCAGTAACTGACATTCTTCAAGATGATCGTCCCACAGGAGGTGCTGATGCGTCCCAGCACCGTAGACCGGATTCTTCATAGCATTGCATGAGGGCTGTGTGTGCACGGCATGTGAGGTGTGTGGGCACCACTTGGTATGACCGTGCACATGTGGCCACCCTCCCCTCAGTTCCTTCTCTATGTGGAGCATGGCTTGATAGAGAAAATGGGTCCGAAGTAGTGGGAAGGAAAGGAGGGTAGCGGAACAGCCCCAGGGACACTCATCTTAAAAAACGTCAGTGACTGCCAAAGGTGAGTAACCTCCTCTTTCTCGAGAGAGACATCCTTGGAGTGCTCCACAGGAGGTGACTGCAAAGCAATATGTTCTATGGAGGCAGGAATTTCGGATCAAGCAGGTGAGACATTGTCATCCTGGTGGAGTGAAGAGGCCATCGGATGGTGTGAAATGTTTAGCGAAGGTTCGGTCTGATGTCCATGTAGCAGCAGCACATATGTCTTCGGTAGGGACCTTGTGTTGGTAGGCAACAGATGTGGCTACTGCCCTGGTGGAATGGGCATGAATTGAGGTACATGGTGGTAAGTGATTCAGGTGATAACCCATTCTGATGCAGTCTGAGATCCAGTGGGACAGTCTATGGGATGATATCTGGTGTCCCTCTGCTTTCTGCCAGGGAAATCAAGAGTTTAGGGGACGCCCTGAAGAGCCTTGTTCTATAGAAGTAGAAGGAAAGTGACTGACATACATTGGGGGCATGCATTAAGTGCTTCAAAGGTATTGGCATGAGGTTTGGGGAAAGAATGCAGGTACCGTAATTTAGCGCATATACCCCGCACCCCAGTATACCCCATGGATTTTCCCTTTTGAGTTTAGGAATCCTTGTATACTCCGCCCACGACTATAGCCCACAGGAGAGACTCAGTGAATAAAGCCCCTTTAATCACCTGTCAATGAGCCGAAGCTGATGATGGTAATGCGAAGCTCCTGTAATCAGCTGTTAATGAGCCGCAGCTGATAACGCCGAGCAGTAAGGGACATACAACCCCTTTGAAGAGCACCGCTTATTCAGTCACTCATTTTAACTTGTATTTTAGCATTTTAAACTTTAACCCTTTACAGGCTTTTCAAACTTTTTAAAGCCCTCAACTTGCTCTGGGCTCGGAACCTCCCGCCTCTGTTGGGGATGTCTCTGCCCCGGCTCCGGAGTGTTCCCTGCTGCTGCGGTCACTGTAAGTTTC
This sequence comes from Pelochelys cantorii, assembly GCA_032595735.1. Lineage (NCBI taxonomy): Eukaryota > Metazoa > Chordata > Testudines > Trionychidae > Pelochelys > Pelochelys cantorii. Next base: position 9,232,186 of record CM064342.1, on the reverse strand, counting down.
CCCGCTTGTTCTGTACCCAGCCCGGCAAAGGTAGTGAAGGGGGATCCTCTGCCATTTCTGTTCAAAAAAAAAAAAAAAAAAAAAAACTATATAACCCGCGCACGACAATAGCCCGCAGGGGGGGTGCGGGGTTGGTAAAAACTAATAGAACCCGCGGGTTATATTCGCTAAATTACGGTAAGTGAATAGTTGGATTGATGTGGAATGTGGAGCGTGCCTTGAGTAGAAATTTGGAATGGGTCCGTAGAGAGACCCTATCCTTAAAGAAGTGTACGGCTGATCTGCCATTAAGGCAGCCATCTCTCCTACTTGACGAGCTGATGTTATTGCCACAAGAAATACCGTTTTTAGGGCTAGGTGAAGAGGTGAGCATGCGGCTATAGGTTCAAATGGAGGTGTTGTGAGTGTGTTTAGCACCAAGCGCAGGTCCCAGAGTGTCTGTGGGGTACCTACATCAGGGTATAACGCTTGTAGGCCTTTTAGGAAGAGTTTGGTCATAGGCTGTGCAAAGACCATGGTGTCATCAGTCCTCATATGGAATGTTGCGATGGCTGCTAAGTGTACCTTAACTGAGCTGATGGAGAGATGGGATTGTTTAAGGTGCAGTAAGTAGCCCAGTATTGCAGGTAGTGGGTCTGTTTCCAGAATCTGTTATGGGGAGTAGTGCAGTGAACAAAATGGGACCATTTTCCCCTGTATGTCTTGCATGTTGAAGGGGTTCTGCTGTGGAGGAGCACATTTTGTACCTGAGCTGAGCATTGTAGTTCTAGCCCTGAGAACCATCCAGGTACCAAGCTTTCAGGCACAGTGTTAGAAAATGTAGGAGCAGAACTTGGGTTCCTAGTTGGAATAGGATCCGCAGGTTCCATGGGAGCATGACTGGGTGACATAGGGCCATTCTGTCAGGAAGGGAAACCACAGTTGCTGAGACCAGCAAGGGACTATGAAGATGATCCTCGCCCTGTTCCCTCCATATTTTGATAATTGTTCTGTTGAGGAGGGGATTTTGAGGGAATACATAGAGTAGGTGATGATCCCACTTGAGGATGAGTACATCTCCCAAGGAGTCTTTTCCCATCCCTGCCCTGGAACGATACAGGGGGTACTTTTTGTTTGCCCTGGTGGTCAAGAGGTCTACCTGGGGATATCCCCATTGTGCTAGGACTGAATAATAGATCTGCCACTTGTGGTCCTGTGGTAAAGCTCTGCTTAGCGAATCAGTGGTGGTGTTTAGGTCACCAGGGAGGTGGCATGCACTTACGGAGACAAAGTAGGTAAAGCACCAGTTCCACAGGGCGATAGCTTCCATGCATAAGGCATGGGATCATGCCCCACCTTGTCTCTTTATATAAATCATGCAGGCATTGTTGTTGATATATATTCTGACATGTCTTCCGGAGATGTGAGGTAGTAAGTGTTGACATGCAAGCCATACAGCCCTGAGCTTGAGGACATGAATGTGTAGGATCTTTGTTGGAGTCCATAGGCCCTAGATCATGGAATCTTTCACGTGTTCACTCCAGCTCGTAAGGGAGGCATTCACTGGGATGACAACCATGGGTTCTGGGGTTTGGAAAGGTATGCCTTTACATAAGTTCTCTGGCCTTGTCCACCATAATATTCCACTTTTTACTGTGTGGGGAATGAACAGGGCTTTGGTTAGAGGGTGTAGATTTGGCTTATAGATTGATCTGAGCCATCCCTGAAGGCATGTCATGAAGAAAAGAGATGTGCTTTGGGACCACAGGATTGCAGGATGCCATGTGGCCTAAAAGTTGGAGACAGTCATGAGCTGTGATGTGTGGCATTAAGCACAGCACTCGGACTAGCTTGCAAATCTTTAAGACTATGTCAGGAGGTAGGGGAGTTATGGCTGAAGTGGAGTTGAGCTATGCTCCAATGAACTGGATGGATTGGGTCGGCGTCACTACTGATTTCTTCTCCTTCAACAGTAGTCCCAAAGATTGGAAACACTGTTGTATGAATTAGGTGCAACAATGGGAGTCATCCTCTCTTCTTGCCCTGATAAGGCAGTCACTGAAGTAAGGGAATATAAAGATGTCCTGTTTTCTGAGTATCAGAGGGGTAGCCGTGTTAATCTGAGTCTGCAAAAGCGACGAGGAGTCCTGTGGCACCTTATAGACTAACAGATTTATTAGAGCTTAAGCTTTCGTGGGCAAAGACCCACTTTCTTAGATGCATGTTTTCTGAGGTGGGCCATAATCACTGTCAGCATCTTGGAAAAAACCCTTGGTGCAGTGGAAAGTCCAAAGGCAGAACCATGTATTGGTAGTGTTGCATACCATTGTTGGGGTTGGTGCATGACAGGCTCATCCGGCAGGGGAGATAAATGTGTGTCTAAAGATTTATCTAGATGCAAGTCACGGGATTGTGGTTCATTGGTTTCCTGTTGCTTCCTCTGCCATATGAGGGTTAGGGGTGGAGGAGAAAGTGCATGTTGAGTATGTTTCTTCTTTGACAGTCTCTTTTTGTAGTCATGAGTCCACGGGCTGCAATATTGCCACTGCGCTGGATAAGGCATGTATGGTGGCATACACAGGTATGGAGCTTATGGGGAGAATGCCTGTGGTGGCGGGTTGGCATGAGACAAAGGTTTCAATATCTCGGTGCCAGGTGATAACTGGGATGAGAATGACCCCTGTTCATCATTGTCATCACTAGATAATAAAGTAGGTGATGAGATATGTTTTGGTATCACTGAGTAAGCTAACTTGTCTGTAGTGAGGAACAAAGAGTCAAAAGTCAATGATACTGCAAAGTCTCTCTGATGTAGGTAACTGGGCATGGGAGTGGACAGTACCGTGGCTGTCAGTTGGTACTATACTCGGTACTGGATCTTGCGCTGTTGCTGCCATTGCCAGTGTGGCCGAGATAGGTGCGGCACCTTGAGATGGTAGGATGGTGCCGAAGGACTGCGCTGTTATTGTGGTGTTCTCAGTACCTCGAGTTCAGGGGCTGCATTGGTAGGCTCCGTATTAGGTACCGAGACTTATGAGACAGTCACTAAAAGGCCTGTAGCCTCTGTACGTGCCCAATTCATGGCGCGTGTAGAAAAGGTCCAGTCGGCACTAGAAGTGCCTGGTGCATCATACGTGCTGAGGTGCGGTAGTTTCTCCACCTCGTGCATTAACTTTTTAGTTGTGTGCCACTTGATCCGTCATGAGGTAAAGACGAGGCACGGCTCTTTGGGGATTTTTTACCTGTAAGCGATTTTAGTCTTGGCAATCCCTTGTGTCTTTTTGAGCATAGTCGTTTTTAATTGGAGGTCCCTATCTCCCTGTTTCGCTCAGTGCTGACAGTCCTATTGGACGGTCCTATATTTTCCTAGGTATTTTATACCTTTAGTATGTCCGTCACAGATGGGCATTGCCTCTTTGCAGGCTGAACAGCGCTCGTAGCCCGGTGACCCTGGCATCTCGCGGTAGACAGTAACCAGCGGGAGAGCAACTTGGAGTAAATGAACAGAGGTTTCCGTTTCTGTTTCCTATTCCTGTTGGGGGGGGCTCCTCCAGAGGCACAGTGGATAAGGTACCCCCCCCTTTGGAACCACAGGTCAAGGGTTTGAGCCCCACCTTTGACCAACATGGACCTGAACCCTTGGGACGTAGGACGGCTAAGGGGGGCCCAGAATGTAGGAAGGTTGCAGGGCTCCTCCAGTGGCACAATGGATAAGGTACCTGCCTCAGGAGCCACAGATTGTGGGTTCAAGCCCAGCCCTGAGACCAGTTGCCCCTGGGGTGGAGTTGGCTCCCCCATTAGGAAGGCCAGATAAGGGACACCTGGAAGGTAGGGTGGGTTCTAGAGTGGCCTAGGGGCTAGGGTGTTGGCCAGGGGACCCCAGGGTTGTGGGTTCAATCCCTGCCCACCCAGGAGCACCTGGAGAAGACAAACAACTAGGGAGAAGAACCTCAGAAAGGAATTAAGCTACTTATCTACTATGCTAATGAGGAACGGAGAGCACTAGTGAGGTCCATCTTGAGCCAGGGACAGTAAGAAGGAACTGAGGGCAGGGTGGCCACATGTGCTCGGTCGTGCCAAGCAGTGCCTGTGCATCTCACATGCCACACACGTGCTGCTCCCATGCACTGCTATGAAGAATCTGGTCTGTGGCACTGGATGCACCAACACCTCCTATGGAGCACCCCCAAGGACATCTCTCAAAGATGAAAGAAAATTTTTTTAAAGAAAAATATTAGGGATTTGACCATAATTACTGTTAATAATTAAATAGATCCTTCTTTGAATTTCATGACAAAAAAAATCCTAAAGTCAAAAGTGACTAAACTTCTGATGAGGTGTGTACTGCACTGATTAACAACCTATGTAAACCTAGTCTGGTTTATGTTGTCATACTGTCATGAAAACAGATCTCAGACAGTGATCTCTTGAAACATACCAAGTCGAAATTCTGCCTTAAGGCATCTAAAAAAATAATAAGCAAGTCCCAGAGGATACGGCAATATACATTTTGTACCACAGCTACCAACACAGGAAAAAAAATCACATAATTTATTTAGAGATAATTAAATCCTAACACACCAAAATAATTCGTCCTATATTTTTCATTAATTTTAATAAGAAAAAATACTGAAATGTTTAATAAAATGAAAGATATTTCATAAACCCAAACAGAAATGGCTGTAAATATTACATTTTTCCCTGTTACCTTCTTTCCATTTCCTGCTATAGTGGACTTATTTTTCATAAAATTCGGAATATACTGTTTTTTTAAATTTTGAAGTAGTTTAGGAATCCTTTTGACATAATGCTGCAATCTGATGAATTCCTTATTAAAATAATGAGAACATATGAGAATACATTTTTGTATATCACCTTCCCCCACAAGAAACCCATTTACTGAACCAGTGTTTCTGACAGACTAAATAACTGATTTCATTTTCATGCCTTTTTCTGTCCAGGCAAACACTACAAATCTCCAGCCCTATTTGACGCAATATCAGCTTCAAATCTGTACCCTGTCGCTATTGTACATTTTGTGCAAGCAAAGATGATGGTGATGTTTGATTTAACAATGCTACTAAGTAGCAAAATCTTTCCATAGGGTTGATTTGGATCAGCTGATCACTCTGCTTTTCAAGTCATGGAAGATGAGAGCTTTAGCACTGAGTGACCAGTGGCGCTAGAGTGACATTTAGTCAGCATGGTTTGCCATGATGTATCAGGCATTTCAGTTCCTCACAGATGCTGTCATGCTTCACTAGCTAGTGTGACAGGGAGACAGAGGGAGGATTAAGAGGTGAAAGCAAAAGGGGTACAGTGCATCCATTTAACCCATTCCATACTGCTTTGTATTGTCATTTTCTTATGTCTTTTAGTTCCACTTTGCAAAATTCTACATTGTAGATTCACTAATAAAATTCAAAATGTTTAATTAAAAAGAAAAACTTCAGCAATTAGCTGGCTAGCATTATTCATTTTCATACGTGCAAGGCTTGAGAAAGCTTTGCTATTTTAGAAACCTATGGATCTACTAAAGCTGTCAAAATCCAATTTTTGTATACTTCATACAGCTACATTTGAGTAAATCAGCACTGCTTTTATAGGTCCATAAAATTCTCTGTCTCATTCCTGTGACACTGGTTTTTCCCCTCAATTTGTTCTCATTACCAGCTGAAGTTAATGAGAAGGCGTTAAAGAATGATTTGCAATGGAATTTGATTTCTTTTAAAGTAGCCGCACAGTCAGTCATACATTTTTTTCTCTTTTTAGACAAATAATTTGTAGTTCACAATCTGGTTTGTTAGTGTCCCGTTGTCTGCACACACACAAACAAAAGAATAATTCAAAAGGGATGCCACCTAGATGAATGAAGCACAAAAACATTTTTAGAGCTCACAGCAGTGAAAACTATAATTTCCTATAGCTTGCTGGCATAATCCTTACGAAAAAGCTACTGTGATTTAAAGCACATTGTGATTTTAATGTCCATATTACATATTCAATATATCAAGTGCCAATAATTAATTCCATTGCTTTCACATCGAGCTCTTAAGAAGCAGTATGAAAGCTATATTGGCCTCAGTGGGATAAACTTGTTCTGTCTACTGGTGACCAGTCTATAGAGGAGCTCTGTATAAGCTCAGAAGCTTGTCTCTTTCACCAGCAAGCACTGGTCCACTAAAAGGTATCACCTTACCTCATATCCTGGGACCATAATTGAATAATATGGCAATAGTGCAGCTACAGAGAGTAAATATTAGATTGAATATACAGGGATGACTTCTAAATGAAGATAAATAACAATTTTCTTTGGCTCTTACAGTCAAAGGCTGAAATAGCAAATGAAAGACATCTCAGAGCAATTTTTGGAAATATTTAAAAATTTTGGTATGGGGCAATTCATTCCCCTTGTTTAATATTAGCCTGTGGTATCTTCAGAAAATCTGGAGCATATTCGGTCTTAACCTAAACCAATATTACAAACTTCTTATATTTAAGGGGAGATGGTAGTTACGGGGAAACTTTAGCTGAAGAAAGCTGTAATTACTCTTTGGTACATACTTGGTGGATAGGTTACTGCTGTTCTTCCATCCTTCCCTAGAGGGCGCTCTTCAGCTCCCACTGCAAGCATTTTTGATGACCGAAGTGCTGGTGACACAACCTAAAACCAGGATTTTTACATAATATATTAAAAATAAGAATAAAAAAATGAATTAGTTATTATAAATATTCAGAAAACCATCTAGTCTTAATCTATATCTATATATTAGCATATGTCTGTCTATGTGTGTCTGTGAGTCAATTTGCTCTAGAAGTCCTCCTAAGAGGTAGGACCACCAAATTTGGTAAGCAGCTTCCTCTTCTCCTAATTTAAAGTCAGCAAAACTGGAAGCCCTGAGAAAAGGACTGTTTTTCATAACGTGCAAAGGGAGGGGCTGCTGTTTGAAGGTATGAGATATGAGAGTGGCCACTGGGAGCAGGCGCCCACAGGTGAGAGCTATCCTGCAGTGTCCACTGGAGGCAGCCGTACCATCAAGGGAGTGGCCAGCAGGGCTGGGGCTCTGCCATTTCGCTTGCCAGTCCATCTTGTCTGCCAGTCCACCAGGTAAGTAGCCCAAATCCTTTCCCCCCCTCCAGGCCCTTGGCTGCAGTGCTGGAGGGAGGAAAGAAAAAAAAATCCTGGCGGCTGGGGTGAGGTCTTGGGGGAGAGAAAATGCCCCTGGGGGCCAGGGAGGGGATTGCAGGGATAGAAAAGGCCTCTAGAAGCTGGAGGGAGGTTGAGCAAGGGGCAAGAAAAGGCCTGTGCCGGATGGTACCCCCCACACTAAGTCCCTCCTCAGTCTTGCATTTCAGCTTTCTGAACCCCCTCATCACATCCCCAAGGCCCTGTCCTGACTCCTGCATCACCCACACACTAACCTCCTTGCCCGAAGGACTGGGGCAATGCTGAGGCAGTATGTCTGCTAGTAAAACATTAATTAAGGTTTTTTATTGTTTTTTTCAACTGCCTACTTATTTTTTCTGCAATTTGACTTTATTTAACTCTTCCTTTCAACTTTAGTAGATAGCACTAAGAACCTTTAACATATACTAAATATACAATTGTCACTCATCTTGAAATTAGCAAAGCTATTCTATTTGTATCCATATTTGGATTACTATAAAGGAAAATATCAACAAAGCACTGGAAAGGAAGTCCTCTAGTTAACTTATGGCTGCCTCTGTTGCAGAATAGCACAGAACACTGTGCATTCAACAGTGACAACTATATAACATTGCCCAAAATATGGTAATATTAAGGTAGGTAAAATGTTACATCTACATCACCCAACAGCTTAACTTTAAGGAAGATGGCATAAACTCTGATTTGTGTTTAACAGCATAACTTTCTATAATTGATTTGCTTATCAGCTATTCTGACATATAAAGGGTGTGAACCAATGTAATCTATAACACAAGCGCAAAATAACTGCAATTCAGCACTCATTAAAATTAACCTCACATAGCAAACTCCTGTAGATATGTAGCAGAGACCAACCAAAATAAACATAAAGGACTCATTCTGTAGCTTTTCATATCCAACTAGGCCAGAAACAAAGCTTTAAATATTTGAGGAAGCAGATGCTTTAATTTCAAAAGTTAGCAGCAGTATTCAAAAGCTCTGCAATTTTATCTTTACATAGCACACAGTTGCATCTCTATAAGCAATGCTTCTGGAAATGCCAATGTAGCTTGCCAGAAAAGGCATGCCAACAGCCAGGGAAGAGAAATAATTTTTATTTGCATCCTCAAATATGTTGTTCATGTGTGAAGTGAAAAGGTGACATGAGAAAAGGAGATGGTAAATAATTTGTGCTATTTGAAAAGACCTTCAAAAAGGGGGAATGGGCCTTTTAAATTACCTAATCTACCTCCAGTCACTTCAGGGCCAGCTTATGTTTCATTATAACCAGATTTGATTAAAGCAGTAATGGGTGCTCATTCTAAATTCTGCCTTTTTTGAAATCTCAACTTTCCCTTTTCTTTCACCTATTATAATAATATAATGTGCATGGTGGACTTACTCTTATAACCACTTGTATACAAAGAATGGGAAAATCTTGTTTTAAGGAACTATGGAAATATCCTCAGCTGGTATTTAAAAGGAAACCCAGATATCTCTCTTCAAACTCACAAATACAAACCTTTAATGCAAGACTAAAGAGTCTCCCAAACTAGATAAAACATTTTTAAGTCCAACTACAGTATTTTGCTTGAGATCATTTTTTGTTTTCTAATCTGTCTCTGTAATGATTGTGACAAATTGCAAAAAGTATCTTCTCAAGCAAAATTCTAAATTTGTGCTACAGCAGAATTTCCGAGCATTATAGAGACAGCCCATTATGCCATTGTGAGCAGCCACAAATCATGACACATATTGGTGAGGAACGCAAAACAACTCAATTTCGTGGAAGTCTTGGTACCTTCGACATCACTGATAATACTGCTGTGGGTTGGCTTGACCAAATGGCATATGGAAAAACAGAATACCATGACTGCAAGTAGTCTTTTCCCCCAACAGCACATGGACCTCATCTGTGATTCTGTCACTTTGACAAAATTTGCTGTACCTGTGTGATCCTCCCACAAGTCCCTGAATTTCATGCCTTGTTTCCACTCCCCAGTGGAGATCTTTAAACAGCTTTTCCAGTTGCTCTCACATCTACCTGTTCCTAAATGTAGATCTGTCTACCTGTCTTCTCTCTCTCACCCCTATGTAATGATGGCTTCTAACACTCCTTAGTTGCTGGAGTCATGTATAAAAGCTATTCAGTGTAAATCTGCACAGACTTACGCCAAGTTCATCTTCATCAGAATTATCAAAGATATTATCTAAATCATGAAGTGATGGAGCCAGATCTGTCACCTGTGTGAGGCTGCTAGAGCCAAGTCGGCCTGCAGCACAATCCTGCTGGGTATCTATGGAAAACAGTGGAAACAAAGGCTTAAGAAATAAGACACAAACCTACTCTCTTTGTTATCACTCATCATTTCAAGAATGGGCAAAAATCACTACAAACCAGTTCTCACATTTCAAAATTTACCCTAGAAATAGCTTTCTAGTGTTTCAATTCAAATTTGAGATCAAAGGCTGAAGGGTCAACTATAAAATAATAAAATTAGATGCTAATCAATTTTACTAAACGCCAAAATGCTTGCTGTTATTGTAAAATAAACAGATATAAATACTAAATATGAAATTATATTAATTCTTTAGTTGGTTTTTATTCTTTTGTTTGTCTCATAATAGATAATTAAGTAGGTTTTCATGTTATATGAACACTTTCAGAATATAATTTTGCTTTGTCAAGTAAAAAGATGCTTTTCTTTTTATCACACTGATCATACAAGTTTGTACTCACCAGCTTTAGGAGCAGAACTGAAAATAGACATGGCATCTTTCCCATCAGGCACTGGTGTGGAATGACTTGCTGTGGGGATCTCCTTTGTACCTAGTCCATCTTCTGACTATATATAAAGAATTTAGTCACATAGAAAATGTTATCATTTAAATGCAATAAGAGTGGGGAATACACAGGCGAAAGTAAAAATTAGAAAGAATGGATGAAATGTGAGACTTCCAAGTCCAGTGTTGCTTTCAATTTTAAAATCAGCCCAGCAGCACCAAACGTCCCAAAAAACCTTACTCATATCTAATACAAGCTAGTTAGAATGCTCAGATTAGGGATGTTAACCAATCAGATTAACAAATTACCATTTCATTGTTTTTTGTACATTAATTCAAAATCTTACTCCTCACAATAAACTTCAAAAATGTCAATATGATGTTATTAGTTTTTACTTTTTGCAAAATGTATTTTGTTCAGTTTGGCGGAGAGAAGTTCTCTGAAATTTAAAGCTGTGCTCCTGAAGAAGCAGGACCGTGTCAGGTTAGTTTCTCACAGACATCCTGTACAAAGACTTCTGAGGTCTTTGTCCATAACTGGACTTGTTTATATACTTCTAATGTACACTGTATCTAATATATACTTCTAAGTACACTAAAATGCCATTGGTAGGGTTCCAATTAAATGCACTAGTGTAAATCCTCTGAAAACTTCCATACAATTCTTGACTTTAATTATGAGACAAAAGGAACTTGTTTTTGATGATCCTATTGCCAATGGTCAAATCACAAACCCATTTTGCATAATTGGATATGGGGATCCAAGAACCGGAACAGCAGGCATGCTACAAGCCATGGCTGATGTGCATGAGAAGTTTAAAAAAAAAAAAGCTTGCCCCCAATTGTTTTTTTATATTACTTATCCTTACTATATCAGGCCTTCATCTTGATGAGCATTAAAAAAATCTCTTTAAAGGGAGAAAAAAAGAGTGTGGATATTCATAATTTATTTTACATATAAAGAACAACATTAAATGACATTCCTTCATCTACAAAGATATTCCAATCTACATATTTATTTGAGTAGCCAAAATAGATAAGCAGACAGCCTAATTTGTTGAGAACATAAAACTCTATAGTGGAGGAATTACCTTAAAAAACCCACATTATAGAAGTGAACTGCCAGACAGCGAAATAGCACTACAGCAGTGGTTCCCAACCTTTTTTATACTGAGGACAGGCAAACTCATTCAAAACCTGTTGGCAGACTGATACAAATATTTACATATTCTTTGTGGTAATTAATTTATTTGCATATTTGCATGCTCACTATGGTGATTGTAAAAGGTCACGTTATTTTAAATTGCAGCTGTACGCACACAATACATGTCATTGCAACCAAGATTACGGCTGTAAGTCACTGCCACAGGTGGCAGAAATGTGGATAAAACAGCTGTGTGAAGTTTCTGTGTCTGAAGCAGAAATGATGGGCATGATTAGCCTCCCAGATCTTTGTAATTCAAGATTATCTCCAATGAATATAGAGTGATGAGTGAAATGAGAGGGGAAGATTAGGGTTCAGGATAGCTGTGTTTTGTTTCGAGAGGCTCAAAGGGCCATTCTTTCACTTTATGGTGCCCTATTCAATTACTGAGGCCACCTGCTGCCCCTCACCCCCCCACCTGGCTTTTGCACTGTCTCAGGGCTTCCCTCATCCATGCAACTCCTTCTGGGGCTGGGGCAGCTGCTGCATGTGCAGCACTTGGTCCCACCAACTGGGGCAGCCGCTGTATGCGTGGCACTTGGCCCGGCCGGCTGGGATGTGTAGTGATCACTGGAGCTGGAACTGGAGCCATGGTGAGGCTGCCCCAGGAAGGAAAGCCTCAGCGTGGTCCCGGTTCCAGGCGCAGCACACCCACCGCCCAGCCACCTCACTCACCCAGTTGCTTCCTGCGGCACGGAAGGGAATTCCCTGAGAATTCCCAGGGGGTAGGACTAAATAAATGCTGGGGGCGTGGCCTGGCAATGTGCAGCAGCCTGTCAGACAAGGATTTGTGGCCCGCTGCACTAGAGGGAACCACTGCACTAGAGGGAGTAAAGGTACACTGGGAAGGAGAAATGACCTGAAGGTGCAAATGCAGGTGGCCCAGAATGGTGATCAAATGAATCTCTAATGTGGAAGGAAGGCTGTGAGGAGATGTCAAAATCAACAAAAAACTGATGTTACAAAGCCATTTAGTGGAAGTCTGAATGATTCATACCCAAAGCAAGAAAGACAAATTCAGGCTAGAGAAACGTGTACTGCAGTAAGCTCAATAGATGAACTTGTTGCACAAGACAGTCTAAAAAAACTGCAGCCAATTCCTTCTTCTCTATATTTTGGAACTACATGTTGCACCTCCACAATCTGGGACTCTCTTGTCTGGCAACATCCTGGTCTGGCACTGATGTTGCTGGCCAAAGAGTCCTGGCAGCTGTGAATGGGGCCTGCTGGGAGTCCAGCAGCAGGAGAGCTGGTGAGTCGGCTGCAATGGGGCCAGTGCAAGAGGGGTTAGTGGTAGCTGGGAAGCTGGCAACCGAGAAGGTAGAGGAGGGAAGGAGGAGGATGGCACCAGGAAACCCTGGGCCGTATTGGCTGCAGAGGGGCTGGTGGCAGCTTGGAAGCCCCCGGCCAGATCAGCTGCAGTGGAGCCCCAGCTGGGTCAGCAGCCAGGGGGAGGGGTTTGGGAAGGTGCAACCCCAGTGGAGGGGGAGAGGCAGCATCCCTGAACCGGACAGGGCAGAGCCCACAGCAGGGCTGACATCCAGTAGTGGACATTTGGCCTTCCCTGGTGCGGCAAACTCTCTAGTTTGGGACCACTCTGGTCCCAAGGGTGCCGGACCAGAAAGGTCCAAACTATTCAGATATATAACATAATGAAGGCTTTTATTCCTTAGTTTGACTCAGGGTTCTACTGATGTCAAAATAAAAGTAGGCAAGCAGGAAACATCTTCATAGTTTAAATGGGATCTCAGGGATTAAACTAGTCACTACTAACTTGGACATGCCATAATGAGACTATATTTTTCTCTGTGAATAGGCAGGTATGAACTCAATTATGTGCTCAAAGATATATCCTGCTAGTGACCTCCTTGGAATAGGGATTGTGTCTTCTTATGTTTGTACAGCACAGAGGGTGCTATTATAATATCATTAATGCAACAACAAGAAGTCCCTGGTCTGATATGGTACCTTATTCTTTTTCAGAGGCTCTTTCTCGGTCCCCAGTTTGCATTTTTTATTGCCTGTGAAGCTGTATTTTATGTCACCATCTTCAAAAGTGTAAGGATCACTAACATCTCCCAAGCCTTCTCCAGACTGCTGTATTAGAGGCAAGGGGTCAAGATAGTTCAATGTCTGTACTGATTTGTTATCTTCCAAAATTTTAAACCGCTTGTTGGGTTGTGCTAAGAGCCTGGGGGAGGGGAAAAAAGCAATTATGAAAAACAAATACTCCACAGAAGGCAAAAATAACAGCATAGAAGTTTTATATATTTTCTCACATAAGAACAGTTAGTACTACTCTTTTCTCTGATTGAAGTACATTTTTTTTGTCCACTGAAGCATGCATTTTTTCTGCTAATATTAAACAGCTGCTCATTGTACTGTCAACTTCAATGTTGGGAGAATGAAAGAGAATGAATCTTGTAGGTAAAAAATAGATAAATCAAAATTCCCTGAAGCACCTGTAACATTTCAGTCCATCATATCATTTGCAGTTATGATTACTAATATTAAATTTGGAATAACTTAAAAACTCCTTTCTAATGATATTTTATATAAACTGAATGCTTGAATTATCATTCTGGGCTGCCACTGACCATCCAGAGTTTAAGCCAGGGGATGCAGCGCAGATTGGGACACCACTTCTACGGCCAATCGGAGCTGTGATAGCCCATACCTGCAGAAGTACAGGTAAACAAAGCATCTCGTGGCCAGATAGTGCCTTGCCCTTAAAAAACTGTGAACCAGAGTTTGAAAACTCCTGGTTTCAGCCAAAATGTGTGGATTTTTTTATTTTAAATTTGTGGAAATTCCATTTGGACTCTGAGGTAGGTGAGCTAGTGAGAATATACTTTTCCCGTTTAAAGCAATTATTTTTGTTGAAGACAAAACTATATATGCATCACATATTCTTTACTGAGAAAGTCTACAGTATATGGAACAGTGAGGTTTTATAACTTACAGAGCTAGACAAGCCACAATTATCCCAGTGTCTCAAACAAGGGTTTTCTTTCTTGTTCTTGGTTAACCCCATTGATAATGCACCTTTAAGGTTGCAAGCTTGAACAGTGACAATAAAAGTCCTTGCTAAACACAAGAGGTAAGAGATGATGTTAAGTCTGCAACAGTTGCAGTAAGGTAGGTTTTGAAATCTATTATGTCTCTTACATTGGCCAACACAATAAATACAAATGACAAAGACAAAGCATACTAAAATTCCACATTACAATCTATATTTCTAACACTACTTCCATCTGAAGGAGTCACTGATACTACATACTGATTTCTTACATTTGTTGTGCAACTTTAATAAACATTACAAATAAGTCTGACATTTTAAATGACAATTCCTATTTATAGGTATTTTCTTACCATATAACACCTTTGCCACATTTTTAGTCTCTGGACTAAATTTCTGCTGTCATTTACAACAATGCAATCCCAAAAGCTTTCATACTTAATGGATCTGCCTGGCTGCAACTGATTGTAATTTGGCCTTCTGAATGTAATTTGATAAACACAGTGGTCATTCAATATTGTATTTACCTTTTCAGTGCAGTGTTGTCTGAGTTTACCTCCACCTTGGTATCATATCTCTCACATCGAAGCTCTGGTGGTTTGAACTTTGGATCATCACTTGATGGAAGAACATAGCTCTGCCACTTAACTGATGACTCGCTGTTTTGAATGATGCCATAATAAAAAGCTGTCTCACTGACCTCTGCCATCAGAGACAACCTTTGTCCAACAAGAACTGTCCTATCATCTAGACTGGGCAATGGCTGGAGATCTAACCCATTACCATAGAGTGCTGGGTTCACAGCAACTGTTGATGGATCCAAATTTTCTGCTTCCTGACCTCTTGGCTGGGGGCTAAGTGTAGGAGGCAGAGGAGAGGTGGGGGAATGAGGTGAATCCATGGGATTCAAATTTGTTTGTTTGTTTGGGTTTCTAGAGGGTATGGATAGCTGCTTCTCATATTTTCTGGAGTTAGAGACTTCTAAAGAGCGCTCCATCCCTGTCAACCCCAGCTTTTGCCCCGATGTGTCCTGTTCCAAGCGTAGCTCCTCGGTGACAGAGGGCCGATGGTGAAATGGCATCATAGGCCTCTTTTGCAGTTTCTCTCCTTTTTCCTGTCTTTCTGTAGTTTTGTGCTTAGAAGAGGCAGGTGGTGGCAAGGATGAAGAGGATGATGATCCCACACTGAATACCGGCTGTGATATCATTGGGGGACGGCTGGGACCAATAGCACAGCGCTGTTTGAAAAGCTTGTGCCTGAAACAGGAATTAGAAACAACTGGATTACATGATCTGATGGTTAGAGCGAAAGCAGAGCCAAGAAATCATACTCTATTCCTGCCTCTGGCAAACTGCAAGGCCATCTCGGAAAAGTTGCTTAGCCTGTCTGTGCTTCAATTCCATGTCTGCAAAATGGGAATAATGACACCTAACTCACAAATACAATACTCTAGGAGAATTATTAATGTTTGTTTAAAATTCTCAGGTGGAAGATAATATAGAAATAACAAGTATTATTTCCACTAATGAAGAGCTGTTTTTTATCACAGGAATACTGAAGACGTGCAGGTCGGATCTCCCTGGACTGGAACCCTCGGGACCTGAGTGGTCCCAAATAATGGAGTTTTCTGGACCAGGGGAGGTCAAGGCTCTCTACCCAGCTGTAGGCTCTGCTGGTGTCTGGGGCTACGCTCCCTGTAGGGATGTAAGTGACTAGCCCATTAGCTGACTACCTGATAAGCATATGCTTATCAGGTAGTCAAGTAGTGATTCGACTAGTTGCTTCCCCCCACCTGCTGCCTCTATCAGAGAGAGGCAGCAAGGGGGAGGGGAGCTGGTGCTGGAGGGAATTCGGGGGGCAGGGGAGGCAGAGGCATAGCGGGGGAACCAGGCACGAGCCAGGAATCAGGTGTTCCAGCTCATGTCTGGTCCCAGATGCTGCGCCTTTGCTTTTGAAATGTATTGAGAGCTGTCAGGTCCCAGCTCATGGCCGATCCCAGACGCTGCACTGAAATGTATCACTTCTGAGTGATTCCCTGCTTGCACCCAGTCCCTCTGGCTGAGCCTCTGCCTTTTAAATGTTTTAAGAGCCTGGCAGCTCTTAGTACATTTCAAAAGCAAAAGCACAGCATCTGGGACTGGGTGCAAGCCAGGACGGCTGATTCCCAACTTGTGCCTGGTCCCCTTGGCTGCGCCTCTGCGTTTTAAATGTATTAAGAGCCTAGAAACCCTTACTAAATTTAAAAGGGAGAGCCATACTCAATTCCTCTCTTATTGACCAATTGAGTTGTCAATGGCAATTCCTTCAACTACTTGATTAGCTGATTAAACACAATTTAACATCCTTAGCTCCCTGCCACCTGCCCCGTTGCCTCCTGCCCCGCACTGCGCCAAACCTGGCTGGGACTGTGTCTGTCCCTAACTACACCAGCCCTGGACAGGGGCCAGCCCTGATGCCTCCAGCCCCAACTGGGGCTGTGCTCCCCACGGCACTGTCCCAGGCTGCGCGGCTAGCTGCCACTGTCCCCCACACTGCCAGGCCCAGCCAGGGCTGCGCTCATCCCCACTGCTCTAGATCTGGTTGGGGCTGCACTCCCCACAACTGTACCAGGCCTGACCGTGGCTGTGCTCCCTACCACACCAGCCCCGACAGGGGCGGTGCTCCTAGCCACCAGCCCCACTATCTCCAACCCCAGCTGGGGCTGTGCTCCTTCCCGCCAGCCTTAGGCTGCACTCCCCACTGCCATCCCAGCCTACACTCTTGAATCTGGCCAGCCAGGGCTCTCTGGTGCAGCAATATCCATGGCTGCCAGACCAAAGAGTCCCGGATTTTAGAGATTCCATCTGTACTACTCTTCCTGTACATTCTTGAGTATGTGTTGAAAATGATACCATATTTTGTGTTTTAGCTTTGCTCAGAGATGCAATATATAGCAGGTGGCTTTCATGTCATTTTTCCATTAGACTGGGAGAGGGAGGAGGCACATATCTCATGCAAAATTAAGGTAATTGTATCATACTCATCAATTGCTGAATATTTTACATAATCAAAAACCCCTAATAATACAAATATGATTTTCTGTATTGATAGTGGCTTTATATTCTAAAACAGATTGTATTACAGTAGTCCAATAGCTTTTAAAATTGGAAGCATGGGAAAGAAATTCAATATCCCAGATGTTGCAACCATTAAATGATGTTTTCATTATCACATAGAGATAGTCCATGCAGGCCTTATGATAGCTCTCTCAGGATTACATGATAACCTTTCTGATAATATAGCTTAAATGGTTTATAGACAGTACAGTAGGTTAATACAATAGCTTTTTACCACTGGATACTTTGGTTAAAGCAGAGTCAAATAAAATTTAAAATAAAGTGTTGAAGGGCTGGTGATCTCTGGATGGTCCTAGTACATATTTCATTATGAATCTATTATAAACATGTGGTACAAATGGCTAGCTCACCTTGGAAGTTCAGGGGACATTAAGAACATTGAAAATTAAGATGGAAATACACTGAATTAGTTGTGCACACAAACTTTTGGAGTATTTGCCCATACTACACATGGACCTGTACTATGAGTTGATAGCTTTCATGCAAACTAAAGTTCAGGAACTTCATCCAAAAATGCAAATATCTCTATAGAGATTATAATTAATTAAAACATTTAAGACTACATTCCACAAAAAAATCTTGAGATAAGAGGACACAATTATTCTCCATGACTAGAAGAATACTAGTAGGCAATGAATTATAAATCATATTCTACAGAGATTCCACAATTGTCATTTACAGATCAGCAAATGTGGAGTAGTAACATTTCAAAATGTTTGTTATCCTAAAGAAAAAGGAAACCAACTATAACTCTAAGGGTATGTCTATACTTGCACCCTATTTCGGGATAGGGCTGCAAATGTAGGCATTCGGAATTGCAAATCAAGCCCGGGATTTAAATATCCCGTGCTTGATTTGCATCTTCCTGGCAGGGCGCCATTTTCTGAAATTTACAAGCCCAGAGTAACTGCCCGCATCTACACGTGGCAGTGAAACGGGCATTTGAAATAAAGCCCTATTTCAAACTACCTGTTATTCCTCCTGCAATGAGGTTTAACAGGTAGTTCGAAATAGGGCTTTATTTCAAACGCCCGTTTCACTGCCGCGTGTAGATGCGGGCAGTTATTCCGGGCTTGTAAATTTCAAAAAATGGCGCCTGGCCGGGAAGATGCAAATCAAGCACGGGATATTTAAATCCCGGGCTTGATTTGCAATTCCGAATGCCTACATCTGCAGCCCTATTCCGAAATAGGCTGCAAGTGTAGACATACCCAAACAGTGTGTAGTCCTGTGGCACCTTAAAGACTAACAAAAATATATATAAAGTGTCATGAGCTTTCGGAGCAAAACCCACTTCTTTTTTGTTAGTCTCGTAGGGTATTGTCTACACTACAGTGTTATTCAAAATAACAAGATGAGCATCCACACAGCAAGCACATTATTTTGAAATAATGGGCTTCTTATTTTGAAATAATAAACGCTCATTTCATGACAAATGCCTATTTCAAAATAGGATGAGTGTGGACGGCACAGCTGAGCTTATTTTGAAATAACTGGCCTCCAGGGCTTCTCATAGCTGTTCCGGTGGCCACTCTGTACACACCCCTCAGAACTCTACAGTTTCCCTTCCCACGCAGCCTTTAGAAGTGCTGGCAGAAGGGAAAGGGCTTGTGGCACTACACCAGCCCTGCCTGCCCTGTGCCACAGAGCAACACTCACCACTGCAGCCATCAGTGCTCCCAGCACTCCCACTGAGCCCCCCCAGGGTTGCAAGTGAGCCAGCAGCCAGCTCTGAAGCTCATGGCCAATGGCAGATGAAGAGGGACCCTTCCTGGTCTGGTGCGGAGATTGTGGATCTCACTGAGGTCTGGGGAAAGGAGGCTAACCTCCAGGATCTCTGTACCAGGTGCAGGAATGCTGAAATCTATGGCCAGCCCAGAAGGGCCACATGCACACCTAGGAGCAGGTACGCAAGAAGATAAAATAATTGCACCAGCCCTATACAGAGGCCAGGGAACGAAGTTCCCGCTCAGGGGCAGGACACCAGTCGTGCCTGTATTTTGAGCAGTTGCATCATATCCTGGGAGGGAGGTTGGTCCCTTCCCTCCTCGCCCCCCATTGTTAACTGGGCCTGGAGACGTCCATTGTCAGCCTGCAGGAGGGCAGGGCTGTGGATGAGAAGGGCACGGAGGATGTGGAGGGGGAAGAGAAGACCAGCCAAGACATGATGCCTGCCAGCCAGGAGGTCATCATCTCCCTGGAACCAATACCCCACTCCCAGGATGTCTCCCAGCCCTCAAACAACGCCAGGAAAAGCCCATCAGGTGAGTTGCATTACTTTCCCTATCTACACGTTGGGTCAGGCAGTGGGTGGCAAAGGGCTGTGCAATCCTCGCATGGCCTGGGATCACACAGTAGCCTGTACATGCGGGTGTATGTGGAGAGCCAGTTAGGAGCAGACAGCCCCATGAAGCTGCCACACAGGAACCTTGTCCTCCTGCTGACAGGGTTCCTGCATAGGCCTGCCTTAATCCCGACCCCATGATGGGACACCTTCCTACCACAAGCCATCACTAAAGGAGGCTGGAATAGCAAGGCAGAGCCTCACATGACAAAAGCCCATGCCCGCACTCTTGGGGTAGCTTCCACTCCTGGTCAAACATGGCAAAGCAGAGGACACGGATCCCCTGCAGGGGACTGTGCCAGGGGGAGGAAGCGGCGGGTATCCTAGTACTACCCTTCCCGGCAAGTGGCATCTGCCGCTCACACACACCTCCTCCAACACCCTCTCCCATCTTCTCCTGCAAGTAGGGATACAATTTCTCTCTCCATTTGACACCGCCACTGCCAGACCCAGTATGTGTGGGGCAAAGAGGGAAGGCAAGCCGCTCTGTTGCCCCCTGCTGCCCGCAGGCTCCTGGCCTGGCCAGCATCTTCCCGGCCTGCTTGTCTCCAGGACATGGGAGTCGTAAGGCTGCCCCATGATGTTCATGCCCCTACAGGACATTGCCCACTGCCTAGGCCACAGATGGCCTTGATCGAAGCACTTTGCCGTCGTCCGAACCAAAACCTTTTGGTATCAGCTCACACATTAAGTCAGGGCTTCGGGCACACGGTCTCCTGGGATGACTTGCCTTCTCACTTTCTTCACAGGTGGACCAGCTGTGAAGAAAGGCATGTGAAACACCTCCCGTGCCATTCTCCTGACCCTGCAAGACCCGCTGGACGACCTGGTGAGAGAACACCTGGAGTGCCTCCATTCTCTCAAGAGGAACTTTGAGGAGGACTGTCAGGAATGCCGTGCTGCACCGCACCATCCGGGAGCAGCCGTCCTGGCAGCACAAGAGCAGGTGCGCAGCTTACACCAATGCTGTTGAGTGCATGGTCACCACCACGGAGTGGTCCAGCAGCCACCCTCCATACCTGTTCTTTCCCAAGTCATCCCCACACTTGCTCTTTTTCGATTTCCATCACACCTACTCCACTGGCTTCTCCTCTTAGCCCCTCACTCCCAGGGCCATCAAGGGCCACATACATGAGGCAGCGGGAAAACCTGAGGCAGGCGCCACTCCCAGCCCCATCCTGGGTTCTTTCTCCAGTCCCACCACAGTTCTATATTCCCCAAATAAAAATCAGAGAGTTTGTTGTTTCAGACAAAAAGTCTTTTTTACTTGGTCTGCAGGGGAGGAAGGAATGGTGAAGGGAGGGCAAGGGAAGGAAGGGGTGGGGGAGGAAAGGCACACGGGGCAATGCAGAGGTCCCTTGTGTGGAGGCCTGGGGGAGAGTGTCACAGCTGGCCTTGGCTGAAACTCTCCCTCAGGGCTTCCCAGATACATACAGCCCCGTGATGGGCTTGCTGGATGGCAGTGATGCGCGGCTGCTCAAAACCCCTTGCAAGCTGCTCGGCCTCTGCCCCCCACCCTGGCAGGAAAGTCTCCCCCTTATTCTTGCAAAGGTCATGCAGAAAACAGCAGGCTGCCACCACCTGGGAGATGTTCCGGTCCCCGAGATCAAAGCGGGTGAGGAGACGTTGGAATCTCCCTTTGAGGCGGCTGAAGGCACCTTCTATCACAATGCGGGCCCTGCTGAGCCTGGTGTTGAAGCATTCCTTGGTGGGTGTTTGGTGCAGGGCTTCATGAGCCACGGGATCAAAGAGTAGGCTTTGTCACCCAGGATGACAATGGGCATGTCCACGTCCCTGACCCTGATGGTGCGGTTGGGGGAAAAAGTACATCTTCTGGAACAGGCAGGTGTCAAGAGCCTTTCCCGATCACCCAACATTGATGTCGGTGAACCAGACCCTGTAGTCCATGAGGGTCTGAAGGACTACTGACCAGTACCCCTGCCGACTGATGTAATCACAGGCCCAATGGTTAGGGGCCTGGACGGGGATGTGGGTGCTGTCAATGACCTCTTCCCCTCCCGCCCCGAGATGGGGAAGCCCATGGCAGCAAAGCCAGCAATGAAGGGCTCCACACTGCCCAGAATGACAACTCTGCACAGCAAGATGGCATGGATGGCCCTGTCTAACTGTAGATGGAGAACAGAGAACCACAGGGTTCCCAGAGCCCTTGGAAGGTTCCTGAGCTGAAGTCCCTTCCCACAGCAGGAGCAACCCCAAGTACCCCATCTCTAGCAGGGCTTTTGTGAAAGTGGGACTGAAAAATGTCCAGGGATGGATTCCAGCTCCCCATGGGAATGCCATTCCAGTGCTTCTCCACCCACCTGGGACAATAGCAAAAGTGTCAAAACTGCATGAGCATGGCCCCAACAGTTGATCTCCCCACACCAAACTGGTTCCCCACAGATCAGTAGCAGTCTGCCGTGGCGAGCTTCCAAATGGCAACAGTGACTCACTTCTGGAGGGGGATGGCGGGTCATATGTGGGTGTCCCATCAGTGGATGGCAGGGGCGAACCACTCACAGAGCTCCAGGAAGGTGTCCTTCCACATGCAGAAGTTCTGGAGCCACTGCTGGTTGTCCCACCACTCCATGACTCACCACTCCATGACGATCCAGTCCCATCAGTTGGTACTGGTCTCCCGTTGCCAGAAGCGGTGTTTCACGGTTTGGGGGAGGCGGAGGAGAGAATGGAGTGCATGAGGAGCACCTGGGCCTGGGTGAGGAGGTCCCCCATCCAGGCTGGTCATTGTCCTCAAGCAGTGCCACGAGGTCAGCCTGCATAAACTGCATCAGGAGTTGCAGCAGCAGGTCTAAGAGCCAATGAGCGCTTTGCAGCAGGCCCGGCTCCTTGTTGGAAGTGCTGTGGTGTCCACAAGGACAACCAAAGCACGCAGTGTGAGTTTGCTCTCTCTCAAGGAGGTAGGCAATGGAGAAGAGTCTGAGACACGACTGTACAGAGGGGGCCCCTTTAAGCATGAGCTTCAGATAGCCTGAGGCAGCAGCTTCAGGAAGTGACTGCTGTCCTGATGCCCTGCCCGGAGTGCTTCTGGGTGTGGAGGGAGCCTTAAATGCTATTCAGGCTCCAATCAGTGTGGGCGTGCTACTTCGATATAGATCTGCACTATTTTGATGGCATTTGTAGTGTGGATGCATTATTTCGAACAGTTATTTCAGGAGTTATTATACTGAAATATCTTATTTCAAAATAACATTGTAGTGTAGACATGCCCTAAGGTGCCACAGGACTACTCGCTGTTTTTAAAGTCGCAGACTAACACAGCTACCCCTCTGTAACTCAAATAGGTCACCTTACTGATAGATCAACTTTACTCAAGTCTACATTTACAAAAGGGATGTTCCTACATTTTTGGTCTTTTGAATGCACTCTTTTTATGTAGTTGTTACTTTTTATTAGTAACTCTTCCCTTTTTGTTTCTGAAGCTTTTCCCCTTTTCTACTGTGAAGTTAACTTTTAACCAGTAATGAAATGATTCATGTTTTGTGTTAAACACAGAACTCCTCATACTCAATATGCTGCTACTATATATCCGCTAGATTATTCTATCTGAAGTTTCCACATTTTCTTTTATAAAAACCATATAAACCTGTGCAAAAATTTCTTGGCATAATGCTTCCAGGTTCTCTGAGTTTCTGGGCTAAGTACTTCAGTGATTTCTTAAGCAGCACTATCAATTTAAACAGTTTATGGTGCTTATGAGAACCCTACCAATTTAAAATGTTGTGGACTATGAAAGTCCCATCTCAAAAGCAGAGACAGCATTGCACAACAGCACACTTTCCACAAAGATAGCAAGAACATAGCTAAAAGCAGTAGTTTGGAAGAGGGAAAATCTGAAGACGAGACAGATATCTAAATTCATACATGCTCTTTCCTCTCTCCTCCACATTTTTTAATGCTGCAAAATGGAGAGGTCAGTGATGTTTCATTTGAAAATTACAGGATTCCCAATGCTAGATCTTGCTCTGTCTTATTTAACACAGAATAGTTTAAAAAGATTGTGGGTATAGGCAGGAATCCTCTCGTGCACTTTGGAATGAAGGCTTTATGCAAACCTAATTGAATTCTACAAAAAGTTATAATATTATAAGTCTCTGTGTGTCCTCACCCATTCTATTGGAAACACTACTCTAGTGATGTTCTGCATGGAACTTCTGAAACTTTAGACTGGCTGATTTTTGTTTGGTTCTAGACTACACACTTCTAAACATCCTGAAATATATTTTGCTCCATACCTTTTCTTACATCATACTTTATTTGAACTATATTATTTAAGTCAAGTTTTAAAATGGATATGCTAAATGCCATTTTTGTAATTCTGCAAAACAAAGCTAAACATTAGAAGGAAAGACTATATACTGTAAATTTGAGTAATTAATTAATAATTACTTAAGATTTTTAATATTTAAATATAATAGAAGAAAGAAGCTACAAGAAATAAGACAAACCCTGATTTTATAAACATCAAATGATTTTATTAAACAGATATGGATGAGTTAGAATGAAACAGCTGAGGTGCTGTACAGTAGGGATGTTAAAATTCATTTATTTTGGTAAACATGTACCCACTGACATTTTCACAGGGGGAAAAGAGGGGAGAGACAGCTCAGCAGCAGTCAATGCACATGGGGGGCTGACAGCTGCCTGCAAGCACTGGCTCCCATGGAATCACCTGCCCCTTTGCACTGATACAGAGGCAGCAGTGCAGAGGCAGGGAAGGGAAGGCGGGTGGAGGGAGTCCTGTAACTGTTTATTAGTTTACACTATCACACCCCTACTGTACAGTGATGACAAGAGTTAATTATAGTCCTGTCACTTCACTGCATATCATTAGAAGATAACAAATGAGATCTTCAGCTGGCATAAATTGATGTTACTAGATTGATTTCCAGCAGCTGACGATCTTGCTCTATTTTTTATAAGCATGCCTGCTTATTGTGTAGTGATTCTTCATTTAATTCATATTGTGAATGAACTTTGCAAGCCTCATTTAACTTGACACAATAATTCTTCTCTTTGCTACCTACCTGGAACAAGAACAACTGACTCTTTGGACTGGGTCCATGAAATCCCAAGAAACAGTGTTGCTTGGGGCTTCTTCCTCCAGATTTGAAGTAGTAATCTGAGACCTCCTAACAGGATTAAACATAAATATTAGAGTAATTATCTCCTTATGCATAATGTCATTTTGTTAATAAACTGTAGATCTTGTTGACATTTGTGTATCTAATCTACATCATGCCCAATTCTTTCATCTACTTCTGAAAACTTTGCATTTAAATTTTTTCCCTAGCCAAATATGAAAATGTACTTCTTGATCCACAAAGGGGTATCACATAGATTATATCTGGAGTTTGGACAACAACAAAAAGTCACAGGGCAGGCAATACAGGTAACAATTAAAATTGCATTTGGAAATGTTGCTGACTGGGCCAATGAGGAAAATACATGGAAATAGCAGAGGTTAAACTTGTTGGAACATCTGTACATCATTCCATTGCAGGATATTTTAAACCTCCAGAAATGAAAAAGTAGTGCACGAATAGCAATGCTCCACCCGGCCCTTTGGACTTCGACTTATATTCTGTTAAATACAGATATACCCTTCCAAATGTTTACATCTATAAATAAATATGTTATAATATAAACCTTAGCAGGTTATTTGTCCTTAGTTAGGTCATCTACCTTTCAGTACTATTATTTTGTATTTCTAATATGAACTAGTATTTCTGCTGTCAATGAGTTAGCTCGTGAGTAACCAAGACCAGAATTCAGCTACATCTGTAAAGCTCAGACAGCCATAACTGAAATGAGCTAAACAAATCAAAATACAGCATTATTGTTACTTTTACTTGTTCTCAAGCTAAAACAATTGGAAATTGTCTTAGATAAAATTACCTTCCATTATTCACTTTGAATAGGGAGGCACAGGAAATCATAGAAATACTAAGGTAGCATTTAAAGGCAAAGCTATCAAGTTTTAAAGTGTGACAGCTCAATTATTATTGCTAAAGAATATGAGCAGAATTACTCCCTCACTTGGACTGTGACCTGTTGAGGATGCATTCCTTCCAGACTTTGTGGACCATACGATTGTGGAATTTTGGAGAAATCTTCCCTGATTTCTTTGGACTGTGCAGAGTGACTGTCCCCTCCTGTGAAACTGTATGGCTGATAGAGTTCTGAGTACCTCCATTTTCACCTACAACAAACAAAACAAAAAGAAAAAGCAAACAGTATTGTGTTCAAAAGTAACAGCAGCTATAAGATTAGATTTTCCTAAAAGTGCTTTTCAACTTATAGGCTGTTGAGTTTACAGTGGCTTGTGCTGAATGATAAAAGTTTAGAGCAGTTTAAGAGTGTCACCAACTATGAAAAATCAGTAAACTATAGCCAGAAGCAAAATTTGTGTCAGCACAGCAGAGATGGCACTAGAGAGTGGAACTACGTGATGTCGTTTTTCAATGTTGCTGGCTATTAAGTTTAACTTACAGAATTTTTTGTGGAGAACTCATCACAAGATACATGGCTCTGTAAGAAAAGGCATCTAGTGTATTAAAACACAACAGATTGTTTATTGAACCATGTCATGCATTGTTACAATGAGAAAATGAAAGTTTTAAACACAAGAAGTAAAGACATGAATGAATTACTGAGTGATAATACTTGCTCACATTTGGGGGTAGAATTTTCCCTCTCATTTTCTACCTGTGCTTTATGTGCAATATTAAAGTTAAATATAATTTTGATAGAAAATCTTAAACTTTAACCAAAATTCTTTAGTATTCACCAAAACAATTAATCATACACTAATAATAGGTTATTAGGTCATATTCAAGATCCTTTCTAATTCTGCATGGCTGGTGTAGAAAGAAGTGAAAGTGGTATAACAGCCTTAATCACCACTACCTAAGAATTCTGCTTTTTATTTTGTACTACTACTTTTTTTTAAACCAGTGGAGTAAAATCTTGTTACTCACAGTATGAGCACATATTTCTGTTGTTCACTGAGAGAGCTATTTGAATTGCCTGAGATCCTAACATAATGAACTTTATAACAGACCGGAACAGCAGAGGGAGCTGCAAATTCATTTAGCTTGTTAGATATTCAACACTATCTAGTCTGTGCTCAGGTTAGCAAGCAAGCTTTTAACAAAGGTAAATCTCTGCACAGAACTCTTTGTCTATGTTTGTCACAAAAGTCTTAGGAATGAAACACTGAAAACAGTCATCACTTCACTACATCAGAAGAAAAAAATCTAATTCCTTCTCTTTACAATCTGGTTTGCAAGCTAGAGTTGCTACTCTGTGAATAGGCTTTCTAACCCGCTTTCCCAAAAGATTTCTGGTTATTGTAGAGGTCTCTATAATATGTTCAGATATTGTTTATCATTTCTTTTTTCTTAAAGGAATTGACCAGAAAACCAGCAATTACTAAAACCAAAGCATTCCCTGGCCCACTGAATCCGTGGCTGTAATAATGTATTTTATTTGTTTTGGAATACACCATAATGTTGATTTTGAACTTGACATATTTTTGATGAATGCATCCTGACAGAATTAAACTAGATTAACCCTTCAGATTTAGCAAAGTCACTTTACTGCTGGTGTCAGAATACATTTTCATAAACCTCACTCTGCTTCTGTTGTATTCTGCGGTAATACCAACACCACCCAAAAAACAACAGTTACAATTACTACGAGGCACGACTAGCCAGGTTATCAGCACACTAGCTCTACATTTGAGCATGTGACTTGATATTCACCAAAATTTTACAGTGCATTTTTTAGAAACCCATTGCATATTTGTCACTATATGGTACATGTTTACATAGGACATGTATAAACAATACATATACATACAGTCAAAAGTGGTTTGTTTCAAACATTGAAGCTGAAATTTGTAGTTGAAAATTACTGCTTAAAGGGTTGAAAATACCTGACAGATAATGGTGTAAATGCCAAAACTCAAGCTGAGTGATATTGTTCACCAAAAGTACAATCACAATGGTAACTTCTTACTATCAATTCAAAATCCTATTCTCTACATACCTTAGCACTTGTTACATACTTTAAATGTTTTTAAATAATGTGATGCTTCTTGCATTATCTGCTGAAGCATCACTAACACAGTTTGCAGAGTCATGTTTACTCCGACAGTAACAATCTTTGACAACTCGGTTTAAATTAATATTTCACTTGACTTTTATGGCTTCTGCCCTTTAGTTTCACTTATCAATTTAATTATTATGCAAAACATGTTTAGAACTTAGGACATACTCTATGTTTAATAGTAAAGAGAAATGTTTAAAAGATACAGTAATTGTTCAATCTTTTAAAGCATTAAGAGAACAGGTCATTTAGAATTCAGAAACAGGTAAAAATACCTTTAGGTCTATTTTAAAAGATCTTAAAGAGTTATAAGAATCTATTTAACAGACTTTTAAATTTCACTTTAGTATTATTTATTTATTTTTATTCTTTATGCCTTTTTTACTTTATTATTTCCCATGTGCTGTCCTTAATGGGAAGGAAATTTACAAATATCACAGATTCTCAAACATCTCCATTACACAGCACTGTTATGTACTTCCTATCTTACAAATCCTCTCTTTCAAATACAATTCATTATACATATATCTTATTATATATCAGAATCTATTTTCTGTTTCTACTTTTGAATCTACACATTGTAAAATTTGATTACATCATAGTGGATTTGGAACATGTGTATTTCTCTGATAGGAACATAATGTAAAAATGCAGATAGGTAGAAAATAATCTCATTGAATGGGCTGTGATCCCTGACAGGGGTTCTGTAGTCTGGTGTTGGTAACATAAATGATGCAATTAAAAATCCATTTCAATGTCTCTGTTTTGATATAGCTGAACCCTTCAATTGTTCAGAAGTGGAACTAAAGAGTCTAGGTGACTTACAGAAAGGCTTCATTCTATCTACACAGAAAGCTGGGGCTCTTCTAACATCTAGAGTGTGGAGGATAGATTCCTGCATAGACCCATATGACTTAGGTAAAACACAGATAGAGGGATAGGTTGACTGAAATGTAATGGTGAAGGTACCTTCCATATAAATATAGGGTGTAACTGAATAGTCACTTTGTCTTTAAGGAATATGGTGTATGGAGGACTGGCCAGAAGGCCCCAAGTTCACCCACTCTATGTGCTGAGTTGCTCACGACCTGGAACACTACTACATTTACCAATGAAGGGAATGGAGAACAGGGAGCAAATACTGCAAAAAGGGCTCTGGTAAGGGATCTGAGATTTAGGCCCCATGCCGGTATAGGGTTGAAGACTCAGAATCATAGAATCACAAGGCTAGAAGAGACCTCTCAGATCATCAAGTCCAACCCCCTACTAAAAATAGGACCAATACCAACTAAATCATCCCAGGCAGGACCCTGTCAAGCTGGGACTTAAAAACCTCTAAGGATGGAGATTCTACCATCTCCCTAGGTAACCCATTCCAATACTTTACCATCCTCCTAGGGAAATAGTTTTTCCTAATATCCAACCTAGACCTTCCCCACTATAACTTGAGACCATTGCTCCTTGTTCTGCCCTCCGTCACTACTGAGAACAGCCTCTCTCCATCCTCTCTGGAACCCCCCCCCCCCCCTTTCAGGTAGTTAAAGGCTGCTATCAAATCCCCATTCACTCTTCTCTTCTGTAGATTAAATAAGCGCAAATCCCTCAGCCTCTCCTCATACGTCATGTGCTCCAGCCCCCTAATAATTGTTGTTGCCCTTCACTGGATTTTCTCCAATGCGTCCACACCCTTGAGGGTGGGGCCAGAATTGGATGCAATAGAATCATAGAATGCTAGGGTTGAAAGAGACATCAGGAGGCCATCAAGTTCAACCCTCTGCCGGACCAATCCCAATCCCAACTAAATCATCCCATCCAGGGCTCTGTCAAGCTGAGACTTAAACCCTCTAGGGTATATATAAGTAGCTCACACATGACCCAGACCAACATGGTTTCCATGGTTTGTGTCATGCCTGAGCTATCAAAATGATCGTGGCTCTGCTGGTCCATATCTTGTATATCACTCTGGATATTAATGGTATCGGTGGGAACGTGTAGAGCAGTGGCATATTCCATCTCCCTAGGGCTTGCAGTCCTAGTCCTGTTCGTGAGAAAAGTCTTGGACATTTGCAGTTTTGTGTGTTGCAAACAGATCGATGTGTGATGACCCCCACATGTGGAATATGTGTTGTGTGATACTATTTTTCATTTCCCATTAGTGTTCTTGGGAAAACTGTCTGCTCAATGTGTTTCCCATCATGTTCTGTTGCCCTGGAAGCTATGACACAGTAATAGTAATATTGTGGGTAATGCACCAGTTCCATATTTTTTTTAGCTCAAGTTCTTCCATGCCTATTTATTTAGAAGCGCTTGGGATTCTTCCATTTTCTGGGACACCAACATGATGAGGGGGAAAGGAATCCGGGAGAGCTGGCTGTATTTTAAAGAAGCCTTATTGAAGGTGCAGGAACAAACCATCCTGATGAACAGTAAAGAAAAGCAAATATGGTAGGCGATCAGCTTGGCTTCACAATGAAGTTTTTGGTGAGCTTAAACACAAACAGAAAACTTTAAAGAAGTGGAAACTTGAACAGATGACTAGGGAGGAGTATACATATATCACTCAAGCATGCATGATTATTATCAGGAAGGCCAAAGCACAACTGCAATTGCAGCAAGCAAGGGATGTGAAAGGTTACAAGAGAGTTTTCTACAGTCATGTTAGCAAAAAGAAGGTGGTCAGGGAAGGTGAGACCCCCTTACTCAATGCAGTTAGGTAACCTAGTGACAGATGATGTAGGAAAAGCTGAAGTACTGGATACTTTTTTGCGTCAGTATGGGGAGAAGGTGGGCAGCCGTCAGTGGAGAAAGAACAAGTTCACAACTATTTAGAAAAACTGGACGTACACAAATCCATGGGCCCAGATCAAATGCATCTTAGAGTGCTGAGGGAGCTGGCTGATGTGATTGCAGAGCCATTGGTTGTTATCTTGTGGTGATCAGGGGAGGTCCCAGATGATTGGAAAGGGCAAATGTAGTGCCCATCTTTTTAAAAAGGAAAGAAAGAGAATCTGGGGAACTACAGACTGGTCGGCCTCACCCAACTCCCTAGAAAAATCATGGAGGGGATCCTCAAGGAATCCATTCTGAAGCACTTGGAAGAGAGGAAAGTGATCAGGAATAGTCAACATGGATTCAACAAGAACAAGTCATGCCTGACCAACTGGATTGCCTTCTTTAACAAGGTAACTGGCTCTGCAGATATGAGGAAGGTGGTGGATGTGATATATCTTGACTTATCTAGTCAAGATATATATCTAGCTTTTGATATGGTCTCCTACAGTATTCTTGCCAGCAAGTTAAAGAAGCACGGATTGGATCAACAGCTTGATGTCTGGTTGGCAGTCCGTAACAAGCAGAGTGCCCCAAGGGTCGGTTCTGGGGCTGGTTTTGTTCAAC
Source organism: Pelochelys cantorii (assembly GCA_032595735.1). NCBI lineage: Eukaryota > Metazoa > Chordata > Testudines > Trionychidae > Pelochelys > Pelochelys cantorii. Next base: position 9,201,049 of record CM064342.1, on the reverse strand, counting down.
AACTTTATCAACTACACCCTCAGCAAGGTCATGGATGACACTAAGCAAGGGCGAGAGGTAGATATGTTGGTGGGTAGGGATAGAGTCCAGAGTGACCTACACAAATTGGAGGATTGGGCCAAAAGAAATCTGATGAGGTTCAACAAGGAGAAATGCAGAGCCCTGCACTTGAGATGGAAGAATCCCAAGCAATGTTTCAGGCTGGGGACTGACTGGCTAACCAGCAGTTCGGCAAAAAAGGAAGTGGGGATTACAGTGGATGTGAAGATGGACATGAGTCAACAGTGTGCCCTTGTAGCCAAGAAGACTAACAGCATATTTTCTGTGCATTAGGAGGAGCATTGCCAACAGATCTAGGGAAGTGATCATTTCCCTTTTATTCAGCATTGATGAGGCCACATCTGGAGTACTGCATCCAATTCTGGGTCCCACATTAGAGAAAGGAAGTGGACGCATTGGAGAGAATCTAGAGGGCAACCTAAATGATTAGGGTGTTAGAGTACGTGACCTCCGAGGAGAGGCTGAGGGATTTGGGCTTATTTAGTCAAAAGAAGAGAAGAGTGAGGGGGGATTTGAGAGCAGCCTTCAACTACCTGCAGGGGGTTTCAAAGAGGGTGGATAGAGGCTGCTCTCAGTAGTGACATTTGATAGAACAAGAAGCAATGGTCTCAAGTTGCAGTGGGATTTGACAAAATGAGGAGCAACGGTTTCATGTTACGGGGGGAGAGGTCTAGTTTGGATATTATGAAAAACTATTTTACTAGGAGGATGGTAAAGCACTGGAAAGGGCTAGCTAGTGAGGTGGTGGAAAAGATAGTTACCTGTTCTTGTAACTGGTGTTCTTCGAGATGCGTTGTTCACGTCCTTTCCAATCAGGTGTACACGTGTCGCATGCACGAGCATCAGAAACTTTTGTAAATTCCATCTAGCTCAGGAGATCTTCCTCCCAGTCTTTTATCCCAAACCACGCTCTAGCAATAGGCAGAGTGCTGCACACGCTATACTTAAGGAGGGCCCTTGCTTTTTACACAAATGGTACTAAACCATTTAGAAAGTTCATACAGATATTCGTGGTGATTACAGAGCAAATGAAGAGGGACCCTGTCTCTGCATATCATCATGGATAGTAAGGTGCATACATACCTGTTATGACCTAGCAGGGGTCCCTCCTCCTTTGGTCACAGGCCACTCGACTAGAGCACATGCCTCGTTGACTGCGTTTGTGGTGCAAGTTCCCCTCCAGGAGATCTGCCACCACACAGTTCTCTATTCATACATTTATGGTCCACTATGCAATTGCTAAATTGTCCAGGGAGGATGCAGCTGTTGGTAGGGCAGTGCTCCAATCTGTAATTCCAGACTCCAACCCCACCTCCTTGATTGGAATGGACATGAACAAGCACTCGAAGAAGAAAAGAGTTATCTGTTCTTGTAACTGGTGTTCTTTGAGATGTGTTGTTCACTTCCATTCTGATACCTATCCTTCTTCCCCTCTGTCAGAGTAGCCAGCAAGAAGGAACTGTAGGAGGGTGAGGGGGTTGGCCGTGGTATATATGTACTGACACTGCAACACCACTCTAGGGGTCTCCATAGCTGACCCTATGGGAGGTGCTGGGGAAAAGTTTCCAACACTCATGCATGCGGCATGCGTACACCTGATTGGAATCTATGTGAACAAGCACTCAAAGAAGACTTGCCATTGCTGGAGGTTTTTAAGTTCTGTCTTGACAAAGCCCTGGCTGAGATAATTTAGTTGGGGTTAGTTCTGCTTTTGGCTGGGGGGGTTGGACTTGATGACTTCCTGAGGTCACTCCCAACCGTATAATTCTATAATTCATATACGTTAAAGGCTGTTATAAAGAGTATATGACCAACCGTTCTCCATGGCCACTGAAGTAATTGATAATCTGTAGCAATGGAGATTTATGTTAGACGTTAGGAAAAACTTTTTAAGTGCAATAGACTTCCGATAATCCGGCACCTTTGGAACCTAGGTGGTGCCGGATTATTAGATATGCCGGAATATCGGGAGGTACTCCGGCAGGGGGCTGTGATGGGTCTGCCAGGACCCGCACTTCGTCCAGGGGGTGGGCGGGGAATGGTGCGGCGAGGGGCGAACCCTCTGCCGTTTTGCAGGAAGGCGGGGGAAGCCCTGCGCCGCTGCTGAGAGTTTCCGGGAGGGGAGCGGGCTCCCCACCCCCCAGACTGCAGTAGTTATCGCCGAGCAAGGGGGTGAGGGGCAGCGCTGCGGGACCAACCCAGCAGCACCCCAACTACTCTGCTCTGCAGCTTCCCCAAGTCCGCCGCTCATCAGTTTCAACAGCGGCAGTGGCGGACTTGGGGAAGCGGCGCGGAGCAGAGCAGCTGAGGTGCTGCCACAGCGCAGCCCCTCACCCCCTGCTCGGCGCCCGGCAGCACCTCAGCTGCTTTGCTCCGCGCAACTTCCCCAAGTCCGCCGCTGCTGAAACTGACGAGGCGGACTTGGGGAAGCGGCGGAGCAGAGCAGCTGGGGTGCTGCCGGGCGCCGAGCCGGGGGGTGAGGGGCGGCACTGCGGGACCAACTGGGCAGCACCCCAGCTGCTCTGCTCCGCCGCTTCCCCAAGTCCGCCTCATCAGTTTCAGCAGCGGCGGACTTGGGGAAGCGACGGAGCAGAGCAGCTAGGGTGCTGCCGGGTTGGTCCCGCAGCGCCACCCCTCACCCCCCTGCTCGGTGATAACTATTGCAGTCTGGGGGATGGGGAGCCCGCTCCCCTCCCAGAAACTCTCAGCGGCGGCACGGGGCTTCCTCCGCCTTCCTGCAAAATGGTGGAGGGTTCGCCCCTCGCCGCGCCGTTCCCCACCGACCCCCCGGCGGTCGCAGTCACAGGGTATAATTCCTTTCCCCTCTTCTCCCCTTCCCTTTCCCAGCCGCGAGCGCCCACGGGGCTCAGAGCAGCTTCAATTGTCCAGCTGGCCGGAGCACTTCCAGGTTCCAGTTGGTGCCCGACTATCAGGAGTGCCGGACCACTGGATGCCGGACAACTGGAGTTTTACTGTGTCTGGTTAGTTAAGTTCTGGCATAGGTTTCCATGGGAAGTTATGGAATCCCTCTCACTGTAGGGCACATCTAGACTATGTTGTAATTTCGAAAAAGCATATGCAAATTCGGCAGGAATTTGCATATCTTCTTCCAATCGCATTTTCGAAAGATCTTTTGAAAGTGAAAGTAGTCTGGACTCAGGGGTTTTTTTCGAGAAAAACCCCTTCTTTGAAAAAACCCGCTCTTCCTAAAGAAAAGGAGGTTTACATGGTTTTTCAAAAAAGGGGGATTTCCCCCCTCCCCAAAATGCGTCCAGACTACTTTCACTTTTGAATGATCCGCTTTCGAAAACACGATCGGAAGAAGATATGCAAATTCCTGCAGAATTTGCATATCCTCTTTTGAAATTAAAACATAGTCTAAACATGCCCTATGTGTTTTTAAGAGTGGGACATAGTCTATGTGTATGTGATCCTGCTTCAGCACAAGGGGCTAGACTTGATGATTATTCAAAGTCCCTTCCAGTCCTCCCTTTCTATGACTCTATATTATTCAAATTGCTAGTTTGCATTATAACTTATACTATTTCTGTATGATTGTTCAATGCCGTCTTCACTAAGTCACAGTATGTTTAGCTTGCAGCTGACTTAGGTTCTTTCATGCATAATGTTTAAAGTCAATATTCAATTTGTGTACCTGGATGGGATAGTACAGAAAATGTGGTTTTAAGAACCAACTGAGACAATAAACAAACTGTTCTAAAATAAGCTGCTAATAAATGAAATTGTCCAAAATTTCATTCTAAGCATACTATAATGATCATGCATGCATGACTCTATTTAGAGCATTTTCTATGAACCCAAACCACAATTCCAGCGCTGAAGTTTGAATTAAAAAACATGCCAGTGCTTCTTGAAATCAGGGAATTTATTAATAAATTTTAATGGCCAGCGAATCTCTGAAATCAAATGATGCAAAAAGCATAATCCAGAACTGATCTACACAGACATCATAATCACCTTTGTGGCAAGTAAGTGTACAGTCACGTAGTATCATGACCAGCCTGAGGATCAAAAAGATACAGTTTACATGCAACTGTCTGCAGTAAGAATAAACTGGAAAACAGAAGTATAGAAAACATGTGGCATAACAACAGAATAGAAGGCCAGTACCTTAGCTGACGTAAATTACTCAACTCTACTGAATTTAAATAGAATCCTTGGAGTCAGCTGTCACGTAAGTGTGGACCCTGCTGGGATTCAAACTGTTTTGGGGCCTTAGATGCTTGGGATGAGCTTCCTTTGTTCAGTCATTGAGTTTTATGTGACCCCTTCATTTTGTCATCCACAAAGGATATGAATTCATTATATCCTCCAACCGCAGAGCCTGGTTTTACTTTTAGCATTTTTGTCTGGAGATCCTTATTTTTAATTCCCACTACACTGAACAAAACAGTGACCATCATTCGGATACTGACATTTTTCCAATATTAATGCTTAATATTATAGTTATGTGAATTATATGATGTTTTTCATGTTTGTAATAATTTACAATGATTAACTAATAAATCCTTACAATCCTCTTTAGAAAGTATGCAATTAAGAATTCTGACATGGCCTGATCCTTTCTTTCTTCTCACATGTTCATGTTGTCTCATAAATGAATAGATTTCCAATAAACTGGGTAGAATGAACTCACACAAAACTAGTAACTCTTCTGTTCTGTGAACTTGTGAAATTCCCGGTGTTCTACTCATTAGCGTATTCTCTCTCTTTTTTTCTGCTGCTGATCACACATTTATCCCCCAGCAATCATAAACTATGCAAAAATGAAAGCCCACTATGCTGGAGTACACTTCAGTAAGTAACAATTTAGTTAGTACAAAGACTACATTTACAAGAGATTAAGAAACACTGCCTCTCACTGAATTGATTAAAAAAACCCAATGTTTAAAATGAGTTTTCAATTGGATGATTCAGTCTCTTTGCTAGGTTTTATTGCTTACCTATCATGGCCTGCTCTGGGGAAGTGGGTGGAGTGAGTGGCATCTCACAATTACTGGGATCTTTCATGTTTCCAAGTCCCTGCTGACCCACAATGATGTGGCCTCCAGCACTGGAAGCACTCTGAGACACAGGGATGTCATTCTGGGAGATGAGAACAAAAGCTGAAGGATACACCATTCGTACACCACCTGTACAGAACAGGAACAGAAGGAAGAAAATAAGTCCATTCTCCATGTACTTTCAAGGTTGGCCTTGTCTTGGTTTCAACATGCTCTAGACCAGCATTCCCAAACTATGGGCCACGGCCCAGGGAAAAAAATACAAGGCCTCAGCGTGGCTGCCGGGAGGGGAGTGGGGCGGGCTGAGAAACCGGCTGCCGGGAAGAAGGGTTGGGGGCAGCAGGGCTGTCCGGTGGAGATGGGGGGTGGGGGGGCGGATGGCCAGTGGAAGCAGGGTTGGACGTGGGGGTGGGCTTGCCAGGGGAGATTGGGAGGAGGACGACGGGAGAACCAGCCTCCGGAAGCAGGGCTGGACGGGGGCAGCGGGTCTCGCCAGGGGAGGAGAAGCGGGGGAGAATCAGCCGGCTGGGAGGGAGAGATGGGGGGCGGGGCGGGCACACTGGAACCAGCCGCTCGAAGCAGGGCTAGCCAGGAGAGATCAGGAGGAGAAACGGGGGAGAATCGGCTGGCTGGGAGGAGGTGGGGGGAGCGGGGCTGGTCGGGGGGGGGTCATCGGGGGGAGCGGGGCTGCCCAGGGGAGATCAGTGGGGAGCAGGGGGGAACCAGCTGCCAAAAGCAGGGCTGGACGGGGGAGATCAGGAGGAGAAGCGGTTGGGGGGGCGGGGGGGAGCGTGAATTGGCTGGTGGGAAGCGGGACTGACCTGGGTACACGAGTGAGTCTGGCCCCAGGGATTCCATTTCCACCACCCCCCCCCCTTTGCCCTCCCTTGAGTAGTTGCAAACTGCCTGGCTGGTAGACACACTCACGCAGCGTTAGCATATCTACCAGCCAGGCAGTTCGCAGTTACAGACTGATACACCTAATTATAATAAAACTTACCTAATTGGAAAATACCGGACATTTTATATGTCTCGTATTTTCTCAATTTGTTTCCCAGACAGAACCCAGACTGTCCGGTACAAAACTGGACACCTGGCAACCCTACCCCACCTTGCACCCTCCCTCCTAGCCAGATACCCTACCCCCAATTTGCTCCTGTTCCCGCCTCCTGGAGTGCCTGTGCAGCACCGGGTCCCCGAAGCCCTGACCCAGGCTGGGCAGAGGATGCAGCCGGGTGAAACACTGAAAATGTATTCATTTTTAATTCTTTTTTTTAATATGCGTTTATATTTTTGGGCTGCAAAAAACAGTACTTAAAAAAAACGGGTTCCAACTAAAGTAAAAAGTTTGGGAAACCCTGGTCTAGCCAGCTTTCTATCCATCTTACAGTCCATTTATCCAATCCATATTCCCTTAACTTGCTGGCAAGAATATTGTGGGTGACTGAATCAAAAACTTTGCTAAAGCTGGCACTGGGGACTTTGGGAGGACCAGAAACAACTTATTTGAATATTCATCATTTGCTTAATGAATATGCAAATGAATGTTACCGGTCCTCCAAAAGCTTGTGAATGGATTTACTGGTCCCTGTGTCAAAAAGTTTGGGAACCCCTGTTCTAGACAAACCTTACTCGTGAAAAGTATTAAAAAATCTAAAGAAGTTTACAGCCTGAAATCCTAATAGGGAGTCAAAATAAGAAGCTCAATATTGCAATAATAGCATTAGGGTTACAGGGATTACAGAACCTTGAGGCAAGATAACGAGTAAAAATGCTCCAGGGTCAAGAGAGCCACAAAACCAGATAGGGAAATTACAGAGGTTGTTTCTGATTAATTAGACTTTTAAAGAATTATAAGGTAGTGCAAAATGTTCTTTATGCAAAATACTATAGCTCACCAACAATGACTTCAACTGCCACAGGGAAATTGTCATCATATCCCAATTCCTCTTCCTCTTTCAGCCCCTCCTTCTTCCTCAGTACCATGGGGTAGAAATACTGCCATTCCTCAATCAATTTACGGGTTGCTGGGTCTGACATCTTGTATGCTTGCCCCGTCAATGTACCATTTAAACCATAAGGACTCAACAGAACTGAAAAATATTAAAAAAAAACGCCACTCCCTACAATATGTAGATTTCATTCACAGAGCAACCATATCCCACTTCCCCTAGATTTATTCAGTCGTGTTTGCACTATGATTTTAGATAGCTCTTTGCATTTTGTTCATTTTTCAAAATATAATGTCCATAACTTCACTTAGTAAAACAAGGGAATAAATATTAAGAGGCTTAAAAATAGCTATGGATCAATGGACTAACATAAGACATACTTGTGACGACATCCAGTAATAAAGTATGTAATACTTAATGTAACTGAAATGTTTTCTTCTCTAAATTGCACAGAATATGATTATGGCCTACACCACCACACTGTACCCTAAAAACAAAACCAAACAAAAAAAGCTGTAAAACGCTGTAACTTTAAAAAAGTGTATCAGGTATGTATCTTTTTATATATTTTAAATGATCATTCTTCTCTTTGTGCTCTGTATTTTCACCTTTCTTTCAAAAAAAAAAAATTCTGCATTTTGACATATGTGTTGAACCACAAACTCACACTGAAGGAAAAATAAAAACGAGGGACTGTCACTCAGACAAAAAAGAAAATAATTTATTTTACCAATTATTTCTATTGCAGTAACATTTAAGAAGATTATTCGTAGATCAGAGTTCATTGGAACTTTTGACGCTCTGCCAGGGTGGGTAATAATTTTTGGTGGGGGCCTACTCCAAGAATTTGGAAAGTGGTCAAAGGCTACACTCTTCCATGATATTAATGGTGGCAGTGTGGGGTATGGGATGGTGGTTGGTTTCAGAATGGAACTTAGGGTAAGGGACTGGGTGGAGTACAGGAGGAGGTGTGGGCTCTAGGAGGGCGTTTGGGTGAAGGAGGCTGTTGTGATCTCAGATAGGAAACTGGAGTGCAGGGGGCAATGCAGGAGTTTGGGTTGTGACCTAAGCCAGGAGGGAGTTGTGACCAAGAAAAGAGGACTAGGGTGCAAGAGGAGGCACAAGGGTTTGGGCTGTGACCTAGGGCAGGGTTTCAGAGGGCTCCTCTTCCGCTCCCCATGTTGCTACCTCTGTATCAGAAAGGGGAGGCCCTGCATGTAACCATGAAAGTTAATCAATGAGCCTGGATTTCACTGGTTAACTGTGAACACTTTCACATCCCTACTAAAACCTTTAATACTATTTTAAAAATTACTGAGTTTTGTTTCTTATTCATTTCTAGATCTGGTTCCTGACACCATTACTGGGGCCTTTTGATATCATATAGGTATCAAATAGACACATAAACCACAGGTTCTGCAAGTATTTATACTTTCAGAGCTGCCACAGTCAACAGTGTACTTACCTTGGAATGGTGCAGGTGAGGACAGGGCCATGTGGATATGCTCCTCATTGATCAGATAGATTGGCTGGTGTTGGACAACCTCCACACTTGTGCACACATTGCTTTCCCCATGAAGGAAGAATGTGAATGCGCAAGACAAATGTTCGCTGGATAAAAAGAAGTAAGAAAACTCATTCACTAGCATATCAATGAATGTGGATGAAGAAAGGACAAATGTTGTAGGGGGGTGGTTCAGATTGGGTTGAAAACCCAATTCTGTTGTTTCACACAAGTAAACTGAGCTCAGGACCACTGAAGAGTACCACACATAGCACAATTACCAAATTCTAGCTGATGAAGGAACAGTATTAACATCAAATCTCAGATATTCACTTCTGTACCCATTTCAATTAAAGAAAGCTCACCACAAACAGTTGTCCACAAGCGGAAGGCTTCAAGAAGTCAAAATGCTATCTTCAGGATCAAAACTTTTAGGACAAGAAATAAACTTCAGCTGAGAACAGGAATGGGAAGGAAGAACTATTTCTTACATGCTTAGCAAATTATTGGGTTTTTGAACAAAAGTTATAGACAATGGCTCAGAAGGCAATTATCTCAATAAACTGGTGCTCTAGGCTGCCTTGACACTGCCATTCACTATCAAGGATAAATGTTCAATAAATAATCATAAAAATAAAATGTTCCCACTTAATCCACCAAACAAAATTGCTTTGCATTACATCTAATCATTTCCTTAAATGTTGCCAAATGTAATGCCTCACTTCTCAAATAAACAACTAAAAACCACAGCAAAACAACAACAAAAACAAGCCCATATCAATTTCGCATTTTTTTGCCTTCAATATAGTCAGCTGAAAATGTACAGAGCTCAGTTTGTATTGTTCGGATACATTATTACAGATTTACAATGGCGGGTATTCTTTAATACTTGTTGGCTTTGGCACTAAGCCAATCACAACATAAATACCTTCACCTAAGGAAATAATACCGGCAACTGTAACAATTTCACTTCACAGTTTAAGCCAACTAACTGAAGCAGTGCTGTAAACCATTTTTGAATAGTTGAGAATGGATAGATTAGAACAGGATGCTCTTTAACTTTCCTATATCTCTAAGTCAATCTGCATTTATTGTATAATGTTTATCCTTAAATAAAAGCTATGCTTCTGTTTTAAGCTTCTACAGCTGAGTCTATTCAAAATAAAAGTTCACTCTAGAAAAATCTGGGGACAGGTCATTTTACAAAGCATCAAAATGGAAGGTGGCAAAGCTTTTATTCAACATCTTCAGCATTGAACATCCTGGCTGCGTCTAGACTGGCATGATTTTCCCAAATGCTTTTAACGGAAAAGTTTTTCTGTTAAAAGCATTTGCAGAAAAGAGCATCTAGATTGGCACGGACGCTTTTGCGCAAAAACACTTTTTGCGGAAAAGAGTCCGTGCCACTCTAGATGCGGTTTTGTGCAAGAAAGCCCCGATCGCCATTTTCGCCATCAGGGCTTTTTTGAGCAAAACGGTTCTCAGCTGTCTACACTGGCCCTCTTGTGCAAAAGCATTTGCGCAAGAGGGCTTTTTCCCAAACGGGAGAGTCATATTTGCGCAAGAACACTGACGATCATACATTAGATCGTCAGTATTCTTGCGCAAATTCAAGCGGCCAGTCTAGACAGATGGCAAGTCTAGACACAGCCCCTGTGTTGAGATGTACTTTGCATAATTCAGCAATGGGAACTAGCAAGTTTTACTTGACTTCGATGTCACAACAGAAAAGAAATACTAATTTTACTATTTCACCATTTGTACACTAGATTTAAACTAATCACTACATTTTTATAGCAAACTGTGAGGGAGAAAGGAAATGGGTCATAGATTCCTGGATATTTCTATTCAGCACTCTGCTCTATGAGAAAAAAAAAAAAGCTCAAAACCGAACAAAAGTCTATGCAGACATAAATAAAATCATGAGCAGAACTCAAATTATTTAATTAAGAATAATAGTCACTGGAAAAAGGATGATGCCCTTATATGTATAAGGCTTTCATTGCAAAATGATGGAAGTCTAGTCTAAGATTGAGTGGAAATAGTTTTTGCAAAGAGTTCAGCAGGCAGACTTCCTAAAGCAGCTAGAAAAGCTGTTTGTGAAGAAATCATTTTGAACTCCTGTCTTTAGGATATTACAGAAGAATCTTTGTGATTCCACAAGCTTTCTACAGTTTTGGCTATGAAAGTCCTGCTTGCCTTACATTGAAGTGAAGGAAAAATAGCCAGTTGGGACCACATATTCACTCTTTCAAGCCTCTTGCAAAGAAGTCAGGCATAAACAAGTCACATTCATTTTTACACAAGATTCACAAACTGCACCTTTTATCACCAGTGAACAAGGTGTCATCAAAATGAACTAAGCATTAACATCAACAGACTAAAAAAGGAAATCTTCAGAAAAGTTAAAGAAATAGTGTATGGAACATGAACTAGAGAGAGAGCGAAAACATAGGAAGGATTCCATTTCATGTTCCTGGACAGTAACAGTCTAAGATAAAAAGCCCACTAATGGTATATTGTACCTTACCAGACAGTTAGAAGTTTTGTTAGTGAAACCAGGATCATTTCAGCATTAGATACAAGTATATCTGCCTGAGATATGTAGTCAAGAGTGAAAAATGGAAAATCTTGCTTAATCATGTTTTGGTTATCTGTACAGGTTGGACTTCTCTGGTCCAGCACCCTCAGCACTGAGCAGTCCAGAACAAGAGAGTATGCTGGACTAGAGGAAGTCAGGCCTTGGGCTCTCCTGAAGCTACCCTCCTGGCTGCCAGCCTGGACAATGCACTGGTCTACCCCCTTGGCAGGGCTCTATACTGAGCCACCACCCCTGCTCCAGCTGCCCTCAGCTGCATGGGCTCCACTGTCATAGGTAGCCAGAGGCTCCCCTGCCCCCAGGCAACCAGTGGCTCCGCATCCCTGGCTGCTAGGGGTCCACAGACATGAACAGCCAGCAGCTCCATGCCCCGGGGCTGCAGGGGCTCCCTGCCCCGGCTGGCGGGGGTCTGCTCTGCTCCTGGCTGGGCTGCAGAGGCTCCAGGCTAGTGGGGCTCTATTCCGGTCAGCCCTGTCCCCAGCGGCTCACTGCCCACAGTTGCAGCAGCTCCCTGACTCTAGCCAACTCTGCTCCAGTTGGCAGGGCTCCCTGTCCCCTGTACCCAGCCCCCAGCACTGCTCTGGGTGCCTGCTTGCTGGCTGGACTTCTTGCCCCCTAGGCCGCTAGCATTCCCAGCCGCTGGCAACCTTTTGGCTGGGGATCTCTGTTCCAGCAACATAACATCCATGGTCCTGTCTGGTCACAGAAGTTGCTGGACCAGAGAGTCCTGGACCAGAGTGGTTCAACCAATAGTCAGCCCCAACTGGAAACAGTGAATTCCTTAAGGCAGATTGCTAGCTCTGATAAAATGTGTCCAGGTAATGTAAAATGTATCATGTTTATCGAATCAGCTTTTCCCCTTTTTCCTATTCCTGAGTCTTACTCCAGGGGGCTGTATAGCAATACTTTGCAAGTGAATAAACAGTTACATAAAGTGAATGTTCCCTCTGGCAACAGACTCATTGTTTTAAGCAGAGCTTTAAAAAAAAAACCCAAACCAATAAAGATCTTGTTTTGGGAACTCCATACACTCTTGGTAAGCTTCTGACAGTTTTGGAAAAATATTTACTTTGGCAACTAAAGCTCATGTTTGTTTTTCAAGAGAACAGTGTCATTGCACTGAGTGATGTGTTCTTAGGCAGGCATATCCCAACACACTGACATTCTCATCTCCAGTATCATTCACATTATCTATACTCTCATGTTGACAAAGCGGCTTGCTTTGTTGACAGAACTGGATGCGTTCCACGAGGAGTAACGGTAGTTCGAATTAGAGATCCTAATTCGAACTACCTACTCCGTGCCGCGTGTAGCCGCGGGCACGGAGTTCGACCTAAAATGGCGCCCGCCCGGCAAGATGCAAATGAAGCCCGGGATATTTAAATCCTGGGCTTCATTTGCAACTTCGAATGCCTACATTAACCACCCTAGTTCGAACTAGGGTGGGAGTGTAGACATACCCCAAGAGATATCACAAGACCTAACCACATAAACCACCACATCAGAGGCTCATACAACTGCACATCCTCTAATGAGACCTATGCCATCAAGTGCCAGCAAAGCCCTTCTGCCATGTATATTGGCCAAACAGGACAATCTCTATGACCATGGTATCCATCACACTAGCCACAACCGACATGTGGCTATTTGGCCAGTTGAGTGTGGCTATTTGGCTTGAACAATGTGGCTAGTTCACTATAGCAGTTGCCACGATAATGGCTACTGCTTCAGAACTGGTTGGACACTACAGCTCCATTAATGGGGGTCTAGGAAAAGAACAAACATTTTCTCAACAAATACAAGTACAAAAGTAATTTTCTCAACAAATACAAATGTAACATTTCAATGGCAGCACCTAAAATAATAAAAAATTATTTTAGGTGCAGCCTTTGAAAAATTATTTGGAATCTTGCTTTTAAATATATTATCAATGGAAAATCCGAAAAAGAAGCACCAAAAACATTTTAAAGCTTCATAGTGTGATGAAAATGTTTATGTTCTTTTCTTAGATGCTATACCTCTTTAGTTCTTGACATATATGAGAAATACTGGTCACAGAGCATATGATTCCAATAAATGACTTTTATAATTGATCAAATGCCTCACCCACAAATTTAATCATTGCCACACAGGTGCTTCCACCATGCTCTCTATTACCTTAAATAGCCTGTGTGATATTTAAGAAACAAATCTGTCTCCGTTTTTAAAGTGCCTCTTTGTGTAATATCAAGGTACTCCTATTAATTTAAGAACTTTAATCAGAAAATAACTAGTAATTAGCAATGTGTATTACAGCAGGAAAAATAAAAGAAGGAAATCTCCCTCATATATTTAGTGAATATGTGTTTAACATGATGTCTATGAAAACATGTTTAGAGTTTCGTGCTGGCCAAGGGTGTGAAGGGGTAAGATCCCTGACTGCCATAGCTGGGTTAGAAAAAGCCTGTAGTTTAAGCACAGTTACTCAGGAGAAACTGCACTTCTGCTAATATTGCTCAGTTGGTCTGAAATAATCTATATTAGTAAAAGCACAACTGTGCAAGTATAAATTATGTCGATAGTAAGAGCACTTTATCTGTATAATAGTTGATATACCTATACCAACAAAGCAATCCTACAGCAGATATAGCCTCAGTTTCCTAGAGCTCCTCAAATACCTGATGGAAGCTGTTATCCTTCATTCAAACTTAGAAGAGGCTATTTTCACAGAATTATGCTAAATAAAAGAAGCTATCAAAGGATTACATTTCAAAGGCAAACGCTGAATGCATGTGCCAAATGTCAGTCTGTGTGCAATCAAAGCCAAGTTTTGTTCACAATCACACCCAACTACTTTATAACCCTTAAGTTTAGAAGGAGATTCCTAGATATCAAGGCTTTGGTTAAAACCATGATATTCCCAAACTGGATTTCTAAAAAATACAAGTGTTAAAAACAACAGTTGTGCTTCAGTAATCACCTCCAAAATTAAGAGATCTTCATGTTTTATAACACTAGTAAAATGTGAGCCATCTTTAAAGAAGCTAAATTTATTTTGTGGTACCAGAAGAAAGCCTCTGCTTTCAATACTGCAAAAATTGCAAACAGGAAAATATATTTTATTCATTTTTCTTAACTATCTGTCAAATAATGGGGATCGATCCCAACATCAAAAGTAATGAGAAACAATTATGTAATGTGACAGAAAACAGAAGCATCAATAAAAATGTTTAACTCAAGACTATCTCCCTAATGGCTCATCACAAAAGACTGAGGCTCCCCTGCTGTGAACACTTATGCATGTGCTTAACATGCATAACACACTGATGTTAATGGCACTACATACAAAGATAAGTGTATGTGTTGGTGTCTGTAGGATCAGAACCTTATTTAGTAAATAAATGTTTAAATGTGCTATCATTTAGTTCTTAGACCTAAAAGCCATCATACTTCACATCAGCAAGAAACCAGTGCAATTACTTCTGAAACACTGTATTAAGATATGCTTAAGTTTTTCTACTAATTTAGTATTTTCTTCTTACAGCAATATTCTATAAGGCATACTATGAGGTCGTACTTTAAGTGTTTTTATGCATTTGAAGATCGCTTCTTAGAAAGCACTCAAATTTTTGCCAAGTATTGGCAACAGCACAAGGTGGTGTTTCTAAGCTAATTGTTATGGTTGTTTATTTGTTCTGTTTGGGTTTTTTCTCCCCAGAATCCTGTAATACCCTACTTAAATTTACAGCAAATTAAAAAAAATCCAAAGGGGTGAAGAATAAAGAAAGAGTTGAGGTTACTTTGGAAAATGTACTGGACTTCTTGAGATTTTTGCCTCTGTAAATGTTTCTCCTGTAGTATCAATTTGCAGGTAAAGAGTGTAAGATAAGTGTTTTCTCTTCTGATCACAATGTTTGAATTAAACAGGAGGAAGCAGTGGTGAGAGAAGTTCTCTGGTCTGGGTGAGACTCTGAAAGCACATTGGAGAAAAATACTTGCAAATCTGGAAACAACGCACTATAGAAGGGAAAAGGCACTAACTGAAGATGATTACCCAAAAAAGGTACAAATCAAGCATTTCCCCAAACAAGAAAGCAATATTATTTTCTCTTTTTCTATATAATCTAAGCTAACTATAATATCAAAACATATAGATGGTATCATGAGCTTTCGTAGGCACAGCCCACTTCTTCAGATGACTGGTCATTTTGTTGACACCATCTGGCAACCCTACATGTATGAGACACATGTACAAAACATATTATGAATATTAACTAACTCTTTGTTTTTGCAATGGTGGGGAAAGTGTTGAAATAACAGTTTCAACAGAAAGTGTTTAGATAACAGAAAAGTGTTTAGATAATGTCATGAACCTATTATCTCAACACTTTTTAAGTTGTCACCAACCAACTCTCTTGCCAAAACTAATTTTCCTCACTCTGGAGAGTCTCTCACTTACTGATCCCCATGTCTAACACACTACCATTTTTTTTCATATAAAATGCATGCCTGGGAACATCAGTAGGCAGTAAGAAAGATCAAGAGCTTTGTTGACAATATGAACACCTCTAATATTGAATGGCCTCACGTTCCTCCCTCTCTAGCTGATATCTGAGTAGTATCTTATACTGTAGATTCTGAGTTAAAAAATCTACAGTATAAAACTACAATTTTAGACTTTGTTGAAGGAAAGCTTCCCTGGAACACTTGACCTTTAATGTGAACATATTACATATTAAACTTAAAAAACAATAAAAGGTCTGGTAGCACTTTCTAGACTAACAAAACATGTAGATGGTATCATAAGCTTTCATAGGCACAGCCCACTTCTTCAGATGACCGGAGTTATGAGTTTAGGATGTGCAGACCCAAAATAAATAGGGGAGAAGGGAGAGAGGGAGGGAAGGAAAAGGAGAAGGGGGTGAGAAACAAGGAACAGAGGGAATGAAAATATCAAAGCTCAGATATTAGCTAGAGAGGGAGGAACATGAGGCCATTCAATTAGAGGTGTTCATATTGTCAATAAAGCTCTCCTAGCCATATGAATCTCGAGAAGAGCCATGTGAATTCTCGAGAAGTGTGTGTGAATAAACGCACACATGGGACTCAAACTTTGATCTTTTGTATTGCCTACCGATGTTCCCAAGCATACATTTTATATGAAAAAAATGGTCGGAGTGGTCATCTGAGGAAGTGGGCTGTGCCCATGAAAGCTCATGATACCATCTACATGATTTGTTAGTCTATAAAGTGCTACCAGACCTTTTGTTGTTTTTTAAGCTTATCCTGCACAGACTAACTCAGCTACCCCATGAAGCTTATATTACATATTGCTTTGCATTCTCTATACTGGCTGCCTATACAAATTTAAGCTGGTCCTATTGGTTTTAAAAGTCCCAATTTGAGATGGATCTAATTATCACTAAAGAAAACTTCGCTAAGCCTTATCACAGTATCTTGCAGCATGACACTATCCATATTTTAGGTTAACAAGTAGTCCTGTGGCACCTTAGAGACTAACAAAAATATATAAAGTATCATGAGCTTTGGTGGGCACAATCCACTTCTTCAGATGACCCTGAATGGAGAAAAAAGGATTCCAACTTTGTGCCTAAGAGGAGCAGG
This sequence comes from Pelochelys cantorii, assembly GCA_032595735.1. Lineage (NCBI taxonomy): Eukaryota > Metazoa > Chordata > Testudines > Trionychidae > Pelochelys > Pelochelys cantorii. Next base: position 9,184,306 of record CM064342.1, on the reverse strand, counting down.
TGATTGAGGTTTTGCTAAGTGGCTCTGCAGTGTGTGGTACTTGTTCCTGCAGGAACATACCTCTCACCTTATTCCTCTTCACTTCACACTTTTAATAATCTATTGAGTTTAGGTTATGAATATTTTGCTTGATTTTATTGGAGGAGGAAGAGAGCAAGAGTGCGCTAACTATTGCTTCTTATTACATTTTAACTGGGCGTGCAGCTCCTCAATTCACTTGGCACACTGGGAGTCAGTCAGCATGTTTACAATTAAAATGGCAACTTCTTCCTATTTATTGTTTTGCCATGACATCACCTAAATAGTCACACTAATATTTTTTATCTTCCACAGATTTTTTTTTGCAAAATCCACGTTTATAGACTAAGATGATGAAAATGAGTAGATCTGTTATTAACTTTGTATATGTACACTATGTAAGCTGTTAAAATAATACTGTTGCAATCTGAAATTTAACTTCTTGGAACACCAACTGACACTTAGGGTATGTCTAGACTACAGGCTTTTGTCGACAGAGGCTTTGTCGACAGATACTGTCGACAAATCTTCTGTCGACAAAGAGCGTCTAGACTGCATCCAGTTCTGTCAACAAAGCAAGCCGCTTTGTCGACATGAGAGTATAGACGCAAAGGACAGTGTAGATGCAACAACACCTTCTGTTGACAGAACTCTGTCGACGAAAGGCATTATTCCTCGTAGAATGAGGTTTACCACTGTCGACAAAACTGCCGAGTTCTATTGACATTATGTCGACAGAACTTAGCGGAAGTGTAGATGCAGGTATAGTTTTGTCGACAAAAGTCCACTTTTGTCAACAAAACCCTGTAGTCTAGACACACCCTCAGTGTTTCACTGTCTTAGTGATAGTTACTATGGAAAACATCCTGATAATCTAATGCCATGATTCTCAACTATTAAACAACTTCAGTGCCTGGCATTTTATACTTCTCCCTATTTCAGAGACAAACTCTGCTTCTCCCTCCACTGGGAGCCAAGGGCAGCAGGTACTACTGGGGCATATGGGAAGTTTAAGGGTTGGAAAGAGGAAGAGAAAACAGAAAGTCTATTAACTAGTCTTCCTTTCTAACTTAACTATGCTCCATGGTACTCCATATGGAGGTTGAGGGTCAGTGGCTCCAGCTTAGTCAGGAACAGGACCTCAGGTGGAAGGGGAGGGAGCCAGCTAGGGCCATCCCCTGAGCCCCTCTCCCCCCCCCACTTTTGTGAAGGCTCTGCCACTCCTGACACGGGCCCTTGCCCAAGGAGCCCTCTAGATGCCCCCTGCATACATTGAGCCAGCAGCACAATCTGCAAGAAGGATGTGAAATTGCTTTTAATCAGCTAATAGAGTAGTCAATGGAATTTCCATCAACTACTCAATTAGTCGATAAGGGGGGAAACTGTAGAGCCACAGTGGGGTTGGCTCTCCCGGGTTAGGTTAATTATCTTGTGCCATTTATGAAATAAAATTTCAGCAATAGGTATCATATCTGAGAATCTTTTTCTCCACAGCAAAAAGGCAGCCTTATATTTTTGGAATCTCAAAATATTACAATGAGGTAATATATTAGCCAGCTTTTGTTGGTGACAGAGACAAGCTTATAAGCTAATACATTATTAGGGATCTGAAGAGGAGCTCTGCATGATCTTGAAAGCTTGTCTCACCAATAGAAGTTGGTCCAATATAAGATATTACCTCAGCCACCCTGTCTTCCCAATATCCTGAGACTTACACCTCTATGACAACACTACATACAAAATATTACATTGTGAGGCTGGAAGCATTAAGGATTTTCAAATGTACATCATTTTATTTTTATTACCACATTTCAGAATACTGCTGATACAGAACTCCAATAAAAATGAAAGATCAGGCTAGTTAATTGTATTCATTGTGAATATAAATTCACATTTTAGGATGCTGGATCTTGCACATGTACTTAAAACCTTATTACTACATTCTACTGTATTTCAGTATGAACAATTATCCCATGTTACAGGTAGCAGAGTTGTTATTCCTGAGCATGAAAAAAAGAAGAGTGAAGTTTATCGAAAGTGTAATAAAAATTTAATCTCTGATTAAAATCTTTTTTCCTCAGTGGAAATTCTAAGATTCTTCAAATAAAAATCAATATTTCCCTAATGCAAAGATAGGAACTCATTCTTATTTATACCAGTATGTACTAATGACAGTCAAGTCATTGTATACCACATATTAATATTACAGAATAAACTAGAATATCATTGTAAACATACATCTTGCATCATGCCCAAATCAGTATAAAAAAACAAAAAATGGAAGAACATATGAATAACCTTGAAAATAACTGCTAATAGTCTCATTTTGAATTCTCCCCCTGTCTAATTCATGCCTTTGGATACAACGTTTGAAAATAACTTATTTTAAAAATTCATTTCCATAGAAGAACTCTCTCATATGGAAATGTAGCCAAATCAGAGCATACATTTAAAATTATATTTATACTGTTTATGGAATATGGACGTACTTTTGTTTTACAGATGAGTTGCTAAAGAAGGACACATTCATTTTAGAATTATCAATTTGGAATCATCATGAACAATTTCTCTCCAGAAACCAGCTTTAAAAAAAATCCTTTTGAATATTAACAACCTAAAAGTCAAGAATAAACTTGACAAACACTGATGAAGACTCACCAACCTACTATTTTATTCCTAAGCCTAAAGTATAAACTAGCTTTTTCTTAACAGCTCACTACCACAAAGTTTAAACTATATGTCATCTCATAATAGGCATTGTAATAATTCAATCATGAATCTTTCAGGTATCAATTACTGGATTTCTTTAAGAAATGTGGCTGTTGTCTGACTTCTTCAGTAGAAAGATTGTGTATGGATTCACCTTTGATGATCGAGAAATACAGGTTGAACCTCCCTTAACTGGGAATCCCTCGTCCATGGATGTTCTGGATGAGAGCACCCTAGAGCAGGAGGGCCACCAGCTGGGACCGTGGTGAGTCTAGTGGTGCAGGGCTGCAGCAGCCAGAGCAGCAGCGGTGCTGGGGTAGCCTACGTGGTGATGGAGCTCTACTGGGGCTGCTGTTGCCTGGCAGCAAGGCTGGGACCATGGCAGCACAGGAGGGGAAGTCTGGCTGGGGCTGCATCACCACAGGCAGTGGCAGCGGGGCCAGGGCTGCGCCCATGGCTGGGAGGGGAAGCTGGGCCGGGACCACAGCAGCCTGGTAGAAGCAGGGCATCTGAGGACACATGCCACCCAGTGTGCAGAGGAGCTGGGGTTGGCCAATAGGCAGCCTGGTTGGGCTAACAGAGCGTGCAGCGGGGAGGGACAGCGGGCTGAAGAGCTGGAGTCAGGGGACCTCCCCTTGTCCAGCAAATTCCCTCATCCAGGATGCTGGACCAGGGAGCTCCAACCTGTTGACAGCTAAAGCTTTGAAAAGGTTTGTTTATTTAAACAGGAGTTGCCTGCAGCTGTCTTAAAGTAGAAAAATTAAATTATTTTCTTTCATACTTGCATTATACTATTCCAGGGCCAGCAGCTGCCACTTGCTGTGGTTTGACAGACTTTGCTATCCAGAATTTGCCACCATCCTGGCAATGAACAGTGCCATCTATATTCAGCAGAACTTCTCAAGCATCAAAAGAAAAAGATCAATGTTTTCCACAGACCTCCCTCCGTCCAACTGGGAATGAATATTCCTCCAACTGGAAATTAATTAATTAATTAATGGGATGCACTGAAGAGACAAGAGTCTATCATTTGTGGTCCTTCTAGATCAGGGGTCAGCAACCTATGGCTCACAAGCCAAATATGACTCACTAGGGAGCTCGAGCCCGGCTACCGTTTGCTCCCCCCACAGCAGGGAGCCCACGCCGACACTACAGCAGGCCTGGACAAAACAATCCAGCCTGTGGACACAGCAGGGAGTCCCCAGGCAGAGTACTCTGCTTGCCCCACCCCCACACACCGCCACTCAGAAAAGTGGCTGCGAGGCCCTTTGTGTTCCACACACTGTGAGCCTAGAGGAAGGGGAGAGTGGTGCTTCATGGCTGCGCCTGCCCCCAGCACAATCCCACTGGCTGGTTTCTGGCCAATGGGTGCTGCCTGTTTCAAGAACAGGCAGCATGAGCAGCACTAATTGGCCCACCCCGAGCTTTTATTCACAGAGCACATGGCTCTGCAGCCTGGGGGGCAGGGTAGGGCAGGCTCCTGAGAAACATACTGGGCTGCTGCACTGTCGTCTCACTGGTAAGTCTCCTGGCAAGAGCCTGCTTCTAACACCCCAGCCCCTCCCTTCCTTCCCCCCACTCCTACTCCCTATCCCACATAAGCCAAACTCTCTGCCTCCCTCCTGAGTCTATAACCCCGCCCAGACCCTGCACTCCAATCCCCTTTCCCAGACCACAATCCCCTCCTTCCCATGTCACAATCCAAACCCCTGCACTGTAATCCCCTGCCTTAGGTCACAATCCAAACTCCTGCCCTCCAATCCTGTGCCTCGGGTCACAACTGCTTCCTTAACCCAAATTCAGTGGTCCCCGACTGAAAAAAGGTTCCTTACTCCTGCCAGAAATAAAGGCAATGTTGAAACCTTTAGTGTTGGGTGTAATATTTATTTAAAAATGAAGCCTAGCCAACAAGCCCCCATTTGGGGCCCAACCCCCATCTGGCCGCAGTGTCATAACACTCCTGCACCCCTCCACACCAACCCTGAGGCCATCATATACCTGATCCTCCTGCCCTAAGCCACATCCCCAGTTCCTTGCCATAATACTCCTGCACCCCACACATATCCAACTCTGTTTCCTGAGCCCCGCATGCACCCCAACCCAGACTCGTGCACCCCCACATCTCCAGCCACCTGCCATAACACTCCCGCACTCCCCCACTCCAACCTTGAGCCAATCATACACCCAAACACCCTGTCATAAGATTGACAAAAGACAGCCTGAGTGCATGCATGAAGTTGGATTTGACCAGTTATGATATAAACTTCAAAGAAATGCATAAGAAGATGCAGCAGCAGAAGTCCCATTAAAGTCTGTTAGTACAGTGTTTCATGTATGCTATTATTAATCATTATGTCAATTATCAATAATATTAAGTTGTATATTTCCAGTCATGCAAATGGGCATTCTTATAGGGCTCTTTGTAGACCGCTTGTTCTGAATTTTGATGTAGTTTGGCTCCTTGGTTTGAAAAGGTTGCCGACCTTTGTTCTAGATGATTTAAAAGGTGCTTTTAAAAATTAAGTTAAACATTATTTCAGACACTCTTTAATAACTAGTATAGATACAATTTTATAATATTACGGTAATCATGGCTATTCTTGATGTAAGCCTGTGGTCACCAACTGGTCGATCACGAGGCCTCGACCAGTCGATTGTGAGGCATTTGGCCCCCCCACCGCCCATTTTTCCCCCACCCCCGAGAAGCCCCACCACCTACCTCCAGTGTAGTGCCGGCTTCCCGCGGGCTGGACGGAAATCCTGCCTGCAGCTTCACACCACTTCTGGGGGTTCCGGAAGTGCGCTGGCTGCTCCCCTCCCACAGCACTGTGGCATGCTGGGGCACGCTGTGGGAGGGGGCGTCGGCCCCGGAGGAGGAGTGCAGCGGCTTCCCTGCACTGCAGGAGGGGTGAGTCGAGCACAGGGGTTTCCCTGCGCCACAGGAGAGGGGGCTGGCCCAGGGGCAGGTGCATGCGGGGATTTAGCCCCGGGGCAGGCACATGGGGGGGTTTGGCTGCAGTGTGGGGGGGGAGTTTGGCCCCAGGGCAGGCATGCGCGGGGGTCTGGCTGTGCTGCAAGAGGCACGCACCGGCCCCAGAGGAGGCACGCACCGGCTTCCCTCTTGGGGGAGGGGGAGAAAATCCTGGGAGGAGGCGGGTGCAGGGGACTCTCTGCCCCTACTGCCCCCCAGCCTGCTCTCCCCACTCCCCTGTTCCCTCTCCCCACTCCACAGCCTCAGAAACCTGTCCCCACTGGCAACCTGTCCCCAGCCCTCCCGGCACCCTGTACCCTCTCCCCACTCCCCTCTTCCCAGCCCCCTGTTCCCTCTCTCCACTCCCCAGACTCAGAAACCTGTCCCCACTGGCACCCTGTCCCCAGCCTCAAAAACCTGTCCCCACTGGCACCCTGTCGCCTGCCCTCCCGGCACCCTGTCCCCTCTCCCCTGCCGCAGAACTCTGTCCCAACTGGCACCCTGTCCCCTGCCGAAGCACCCACTAGCACCCTTCCCCAGTACTATGTCCCCTGTTCCCACCAACACAGTTGGGGCCACATTAGTGAAGCTTGGGGTGGGGGTGAGGGTGGGGGTTGGAGGAGGGTTTTTTTGCATCTCACTTGTGTGGCCCCAACTGACTTTTCTGTGGGTCAGTGACCCCTGACTCAAAACAGGTTCCCTGCCCTTCTCAGAAATAAAGACAATGCAGAAACTTTTTGTGTTTGACATAGTATTTTATTTAAAAATGAAGCCTGGCCAACAAACCCCCAATTGGGGCCAAGCCCCCATCTGGCCACAGCATCATAACACTCCTGCACTCCCCCTTCCCCCAGACCCTGCATCTGAGCCTATCATACATTGGAACCCCCTGCCCTGAGCCCCTCACATACCCCAACCCAAATTCCTGAACCCTCACATCCAGAAGTCTGTGGCTTGCTTTGTACCCTAACCCTACATCTGACCCCAACACTGCCCGGACTGGAGCCCCCTCCCTGAGCCAGCGTTCCCTTATCCACCTCCTCCTGCATCCAGATTTCCTCCCAGAGCTTGTACCTCTCACCCCTTCCCACACCCAAATCCCTCATTCCCACCCCAGAGCCTACATATCCTGTCTCAGCCCAGCAAGGTTATGGCTAGACTGCACGAGTTTTTCAGGATTCCGGAGATATCCCAGAAAAACTCTTCTGCACCTAGGGATACATTTGTTCTTCCACTTCTTTTCGTGGAAGAGAAAACATGATCTTTCGGTCACCCCTATATTCCTCTTTCCACGAGGAATAAGGGGGCTTCCAAAAGAAGGGAGTTTTCTGACATTTGGTCCAGTCTAGACAGGCCATATGTTGGAAAAACTTCTTCCTACAGAAGAATTGGGAAAAAAAGCAGCAGTATAAGGGTTGGGGATAGCAAGTGATGGAGAGGAGGAGACTAGAGAGGGCAGGGCTTCAAGGAAGGGGCAGGGCTTGAAGGAAGGAGCGAGGCGGTAGATCTTGGCTTGTTCTGTCATTTAAAAAGTGACCTTGGATGTAAAAAGGTTGGAGACCACTGATGTAAGCTAAATGTAAACTAAGCTATATCAAAAAGAGCTAACAATTTTCAAGACGTTAAATTGTGTACATTCTAGGGGCTTTATTTGATTTACACATAGATCCCTTTGTACTACACTAACAAAGGAAAAGAAGACTGAAAACAAAATCAGTCCCTAAGTATTAAAAGGTTGCTTCAAAAAGTATTAAGAAGGTTGTTTCAAATCATGTCAGCTAATTTATTTTTGTAAAAAGTGCCTTTTTCATAGTCTACATAATGATTTTTTCATCAACTCCACAGCATCCTCTGCTCTGAATCTCAACTACAGATGTCATAATCCACAAAGCCCATAAAAATTCCAGTTATAGAAATCAGCACCAAAAGGAACATAGGTTTTTCTAAATATTTCTATGAAGAACAATACTAAATTTCCTTCATAGTCCAGAGATAATCAAAGGATTCTCCAAAGATATCATGATCACAGTGTGATATTTAAAACTAAGAAATGCCCAGATAAGTAGTGGAACAGCCAATAGATATTTAGCTGACAAATAAAAAATGCTAACAGTCTGCTGTACTAGGCAGCAAAACACTGGAATTCAATTTATAGACTACTACTATTACTTCCTGCCAGTTTGAAGTATAAGTTCTATGGAAGCATTCTTACTCCTGTTTATATGAGTAAGACTTGAATTTCTCAACACTGTTTCCTACCCTATGTTCTAAGGAGCAATACTGACTGCCAAAGGATATCACATTGCTCTTCCTTTACTGGATTGCCACAGCTTGTGTGTGTAAGAAACCAGGATTCTGAGGACTAATTATGACATGGATCATTCCCACAGATGTGAAACAAGGCAGCATTATTATTCTTCATTTTTATGTACTCTTACAATACAGTATTATACTATATATGGCCGTAATATTATTATTGTTGTTGCCACAAGACTTCTTTTTATTGTTTTCAAAGATTCGTTTGAAAGGGAAAAATTTAAAGACATTTGACTTAAGTTTGGAGTGTAACATTTGTTCATGCATATCTTGTCACAAAACAGCTTTAATCTCAAGGATAATTTGTCAGAAATGATGGTGCCTAGTTCAAGGTCACACACAAAGTTAGAGACAGAGACGGAAAAAGAGCCTATTATTCCAGATGCCAAGTCCCTTACTCAAATAATTATAAATTGTCTAGTAGCACTTTAAAGTATACTCCGGTCATCTGAAGAAATGGGTTTTGCCCTCGAAAGCTCATACCACCATCTGCATGTTTTGTTAGTCTCTAAAGTGCTACTAGACTATTTATTGTTTTTAAAGTTTTTCTTGTTACAGACTAACTCAGCTACCCCTCTGAAGCTTTCAAATAATTATGACACTCCCAAAGCAAATTATACAAGTAGCTGGTATTTGAAATATATTTTTATATATGCTCAATTTGCAATATGAGATAATTTTTTACTTAATACACATGGTTGAGTTACCTATTATATAACAATGGCTGAAGACTCTTGGTATGCAATAGATATTTGTTTTAAGGTATCTGTAAATAGTACAGAAGTACTTCATCAAATCAAATGGCTAACAACTAAAAAAAATGGATGATAACAGACTGCTGGGATCCCAAGTTTCCTACCCTACACCAACAGAAACTTGACACAATCCTCCTACTTGAAGGTGGCTTGACTGGAAAGGCAGTGCAGTCTAGGCATCTTTTTGGCAATGTCCCATGAATTAGCACCTTATGCAGCAACCATGGGCAACACTGTCCTGCCATATGATGTGAAATGTTTAAGCCAGATTATTTTTATCCAGATCCACTTTATTGAGAAGAGAGCAGATGGATGGAAACAGGTATAGAACCAAACATTACAAAAAGTGGACTAACTAGAACCAGGTAATCATATGTCTAGGAACCAGTCTGGGACCACGGAGCAATAGAACTTCACAGTCAAAGTTGAACTTTGCTTTCAGTTATAAATCTAATGGTCTCTTCCTTTCCCCTGACCTCCTCATACCATGAAATCTTCAATAAACCTCCCTTCAGCTTCCCATATGTTATATATAATTTCTGATCAGCAAACATTTTTTCACAAATTCAAAATTCAGGTTATTTATAAAAGCTTTTTAAAGACAAAAGACATAGAAGAAATACAGTAGGCCTTGCCTATATTTACTTGGAAGGCTAAATTAAGATATGCAACTCCAGCTATATTAATTGTGTAGCTGAAGTCCACTTATCTTAATTCAACCTTTGGCACTGTCTCCACAGCAGTAGGTCAACAGCAGCAAATATACCCATTGATTTCCTTCATGTCTCATGAATCAAGGAGTATCGGTATTCATGAGGGTGACCTCAGTGTTCACTTTAGTGGGTCTTTACTAGACCTGCTAAATCAAATTCCGGAACATCGACTGCTACAGCATTGATCTTCCCAGTAGTGAGGGCATGGTCATAGTTTGAAAATCCTTGTGGCTGCAAAAGGGAGAGTCTGAGTAACTTCAAATGAAATTTACTTTAAAGACTTTAGTGTGATTTAGTGTAAACAGCCAAGGATGAGTCAGAGAAAAACTTATTTAAAAAGTTATTCACTTCTCAATGACAAACATCAGAACAAAGTGAGCTAAGGTTTACTGAGTGCTCAGAAGTTTACTGGAGTGTTCACATTGCTTTGAAAAGTTCATCAGATGCTGGTTTAGCTACCACTGAACAACACCTGGATACCAAGAAGCTAAACTGAAGAGACCGATACTATATACAGATTTTGTACTGATTTTAAAGTAATATAGTTAAATCAACGTAATCCCCTAGTATGGACACAGTTATAATTCTGTCAATGTGTTGATATAACTTATTACCAAAATAAGCTATACTGATACAAGCATCTATATTAATATAACCATTTATTTTCATAATATAGAACTGCTCCAATGTAATTGTATCACAGTTTCTAAACATATATAGTTAAATTGGTTCTATGGCTAAATCAGTACAAAAATGTGTGGATAAACAAGCTTTTAGAAATACTAAAAGATAGATGAGAAAGACAGATTAGAACAGAATGGGGAAAAAATATCCCGGTACTACACATTGCACATCACTATATAAATATCTATGGAAACAAAACAAGCCTGTAAACTACCCGTTACTAAAACTAGCTAGAAGGACTGAAATTTGGTAGAAATGAATGAGTAACAAAGGAACCAGCCAATGGCAACAGGAAAAGAACTTTCATGGGTAGAGCTACATTGCCCCATATGTACCTATTGCATAAATGTTTAAAAATGCAGAGGGAACGCCTGCAACCTTAATGATACTGTTTACTAAATTCCTCCGATATCATAAAATTGAGATTTATGATCACATGTACAAACTCTGCACTGGGGTAAATCTGAATGCTTAAAAAAAACGAGGCAAACAAACATAATGCTTTTTAATCAAAGCTAATTGCCACAAAGAAGGTAATACGTTGTTACTTGGTTTGTTTTTCACCCAGTAAAGGAAGGTGAGGAATAAGCAAATCATGTTTTTTCAGACGTTAATAGCCACAAGGACTAATATGCTACTTTCAGTTCACATTATTTTTCAAGCAGTCGCTCACAAAAATTCTCTCTCACACACATACATATACTGGTAGAATATAAGCTAGCACAAAGCAAATTACTAACAATATTCCTTGAATCAAATTTAAAAGTAATAAGAGAGGAACAGATCAAAGTTTTCTTCTACTCAAGATGCCTGAATACACATTTACTTTTTCTTTATGCCAAAAGTATATGTATTCATTTTTCCCTTATGAAGCTAAGTGCTATTATTCTAAGTAGCATTCTATTAGATCAAGACCGTTAAAAAACTATATGCCCTTAACAAATAACCCCATACAACATTATAATTACAATTTTATGCAACACTTTAATCACTTTTTAATCACAAAAAAGTTCACGAGTAAAGGAAAATGTGTATCCCAATGGCTACCATATGTCAGTGCAGTAACAGAAGAAGGCCACTCTGAAAATCTAAATCTACATCACTTTCTGTTTTCAAACGGTAAACTACAACATAACCCTTTGTTGTGTATGTCTTCAGTTTAAAAGTATTAAGCAGAAGCAATCCAAATGCATTCCATGTGTCCAGTCCCCTGCCCTCATGGTAGGATCAAGCACTGTCTAGATCATATGCTCTTAAATATCTCCAGAGGTGGAGATTCCACAACCTCCCTAGGCAATTTATTCCAGTATTTAACCACCTTGACAGTTAGGAAGTTTTTCCTAATGTCCAATCTAAACCTCCCTTCCTGCAATTTAAGCCCATTGCTTCTTGTCCTATCGTCAGAGGCCAAGGAGAACAATTTTTCTCCCTCCTCCTTGTAACACCCTTTTAGATACTTGAAAACTGCTATCATGTCCCCATTCAGTCTTCTTTTCTCTACACTAAACAAGCCCAATTCTTCAAGTCCTCCCTCATAGGATCATGGTTTCTAGACCTTCAATAATTTTTGTTGCTCTTCTCTTGACCTTCTCCAGTTTCTCCACATCTTTCTTGAATTGTGGTGCCCAGAACTGGACACAATACTCCAGTTGAGGCCTAATCAGTGCAGAGTAGAGTGGAAAAACTATTTCTCGTGTCTTGCTCACAACACTCCTGTTAATATAGTCTAGAATCTTGTTTGCCTTTTTTGCAACAGCGTCACACTGTTGACCAGGGATGTTAAATTTAGATTATTTTAATAAGTGAGCAGTCAATAGAATTTTTATCGACTACTCAATTACTTAATAACGGAAGGCAGCCCCACGAAGTCCCAGATTACACCAGGACCAAACCCCTCTGCAGCTCTACAATTTAAAAGGCAGTAGGAGCCGGGCAGCCTGCCCTCCGGTTCCTACTGCGTTTTAAATTGCAGAGCTACAACAGAGTCTGGCTCACGCTGAGTTGGGGACCAAGACTGAGGGGGCTGCCTGCCCAGCGAGTTGCAGCCCCTGTCCGTGGGGGATCCCAGCTCCCCTCTAGAACCTGTGTGGACAGGGGCTGCTCACAGAGGGAGTGTGTGTGGGAGGGGGGAGCAGAGACAGTGTTGGGGGGAACCGGATTTTAAGCTGGCTATCCCCAGCACCGGCTCCTGCTTCCCCTACCCTTGCTGCCTGTGATATAGAGGCAGCGGGGGAATGCGAATAATTGACTCAACTACCCAATAAACTTAAACTTATTGAGCAGTTGACTAATAGACTTCTCTCTTACAGCCCTACTGTTGACTCACTTAATTTTTGGTCGACTATGACCCCTAGATCCTTTTCTGCAGTACTTATTTTTAGGCAGTTGCTTCCCATTCTGTATGTGTGAAATGGATTGTTCCTTCCTAAATGGAGTACTTTGCATTTGTCCTTCTTAAACTTCATCATGTTTATCTCAGACTATTTCTCTAGTTTGTCCAGATCATTTTGAATTATGACCCTATCCTCTGAAGCACTTGCACCTCTCCCAGCTTGGTATCATCTGCAAACGTAATAACTGTACTTTCTATGCCATTAACTAAATCATTGATGAAGATATTGATCAGAACAGGTCCCAAAACAGACCTCTATAGAACCCCACTTGTTATGCCCTTCCAGCATAACTATCAACCATTAATGACTATTCTCTGAGAATGGTTATCCAGCCAGTTATGCATCCACCTTATAGTAGCCCCATCTAGATTGTATTTCCCTAATTTATTGATAATATGGTCATGTGAAATGGTATCAAATGCTTTACTCAAGTCTAGGTATACCACATCCACTGCTTCTCACTTTTCCACAAGACTTGTTATCTTATCAAAAAAAGCTAACAGATTTGTTTGGCATGATTTGTTCTTAACAAATCCATGCTGGCTGTTACCTATCACATTATTATCTTCCACATGTTTGCAGATGGATCCCTTAATTACTTCTTCTATTATCTTCCCTGGCGCAGAAATTAAACTGACTGGTCTGTAGTTTCCTGAAACATTCTTATTTCCCTTTTCCAGTCTTCTGGAATCTCTCTCAACTTCCATGAATTTTCAAAGATGATAGCTAAAGGCTCAGATACTTACTATATCATCTTCTTGAGTATTCTAGGATTCAATCATCAGGCTCTGATCACTTGAAGACATCTATCTTCTCCAAGACATTTTTAATTTGTTTTTTTCCCCCCTATTTTAACTTCTAAACCTAACCCCCTTTGCACCAGCATTCACTATGTTAGGCATCCTGTAACTATTCATCTTCTTGGTGATCACCAAAACAAAGAAGTTATTAAGCACCTCTGCCATTTACAAATTTCCTATTATTGTTTCTCCCTCATCACTGGACAATGGGTCTACCCTGTCCTTGGTCGTCTTCTTGCTGCTAATATATCTGTAGAATGTCTTCTTGTTACCCTTTATGTCTTTAGCTAGATTGAGCAGGTTTTGTACCTTTGTCTTTCTATTCTTGCCCCCACATATCTATGTTATTTGCTTATATTCATCCTTTGTAATCTGACCTAGTTTCCACTTTTTAATATGACTCCTTTTTGATTTTTAAATCATGTAAAATCTTGTGATTAAGCCAAGGTGGTCTCTTGACATACTATTTTTCCTACACAGTGGAATAGTTTGATTTTGGGCCCTTAATAAGTGTCCCTTTGAAAAAATGCCAACTGTCTTCAGTTGTTTTTCCTCTTAATCTTTCCTCCCATGGGACCTTACTGACCAGCTCTCTGAGTTTACTAAAACTTCCTGAAATCCATTGTCTCCATTTTTCTTGTCCTCCCTTCTAGCATTCCTTAGAATCATGAACTCTATGATTTCATGATTACTTTCTCCCAAGCTGCCTTCCACTTTCAAATGTTCAACCACTTCCTCCCCATTTGTTAAAATCAAATCTAGAACAGCTTCCCTTCCCCCCCCCCCACCCGCCCCCCAGTAGCTTTCTCAACCTTCTGAAATAAAAATCGGTCTCCAAAGCAGTCCAAGAACTTACTGGATAATTTGTGCCCTGCTGTGTTAATTTTCCAACATATCTCTAGATAGCTTAAGTCCCCCATCACCACCAAATCCTGTGCTTTGGATGATTTTGTTAATTGTTTAAAAAAAGCCTCATCCTCTTCTTCTGCCTGTATATGTAGTCTGTAGTAGACCCCTAGCATGACATGACCTTTTAAACCCCGTTTAACTCAACCCAGAGACTTTCAACAAGTCTGTCTCCTATGTCCATCTCCACCTCAGTCTAAGTATATTAATTTTTAATACATAAGACAATACGTCCTCCCTTTTTTCCCTGCCTGCCCTTCCTGAGCAAGCTGTACCCTTCTATACCAATATTCCAGTCATGTGTATTATCCCACCAAGTCTCTGTGATACCAACTATGTCATAGCTGTGTTCATTTATTAGCACTTCAACTTCTTCCTGCTTATTTCCCATGCTTCTTCCATTTGTATACAGACATCTAAGATACTGATTTGATTTTGCCCCCTCCCCCAGTTCTGCCTTGTCCCTCTTTTATCTCTGCTATTGTAACCCATCCTCCCTCCCATTTCTGAGCCATCTCCCAGGTTTCCATGTTTTTCACCTACCTGTGGGCTTTGGTCACCTGTCCCCATTAAACCTAGTTTAAAGCCCTTCTCACTAGATTAGCCAGTCTGTGTCCAAATACTCTATTTTCCTTCCTTGAAAGGTGAACCTCATCCCTGTTTTGTAGTTCTTCTTGGAACAGCATCCTGTGGTTTAGGAAGCCAAAGCTCTCCTACCACCACCATCTTTGCAACCAGGCATTCACCTCCCAGATGCACCTGTCTCTGTTTGGGCCTCTATCTTTGACAGGAAGGATTGAAGAGAATACCATCTGCACTCCAAACTCCTTCACCCGTACTCCCAAGGCCCTACTCAAGGTCACACCTTGCAGTATCATTAGTGCACACATGGATGAATAGCATGGGGTAGTAGTCAGAGGGACGGATAATCCTTGACAATGCCTCTGTAACATCTCAGATACGGGCCCCTGGCAGGCAGCATACCTCCCGAGATGACGTGTCAGGGCCACAGATGGGTGCCTCCGTCCCCCTCAGAAGAGAGTCTCCAACCACCACTACCCTACGTTTCCACCTCGCAGTAGTGGCTGCAGACCCCCCAGCCTTGGGGTACTAGGCTTCTCCTCTTCTGCCTTAGGGGGTGATTCCTTGTCTCCCATATCCAGAATAGCATAACGGTTCTCCAGAACCACAGTGGGAGGGTTGGGAGCAGGGGTGAGCACTGCCTGCTGCCAGAAGCGACCAGCTTCCAGTGTCCCCCCTGAGCCATCTCCTCCTCCACCAGTGGTGTGTCAGCAGTCTTTTGTAATGGGATAGCTTCATCAGCCTCAGCAGTCTCCACATGAATACTCTCCAGGAATTCGTCATGGATTCAGATGCTCCTCAGCCTAGCCACCTCCTCCTGCAGCTCTCCCACCTGCTTCCTGAGAGATTCCACCAGCAGGCACCTTTCACATTGGATGGTCCCCCCAGCCTGGATTTCTGTAAGTGGGAATTGCAAGCCACAGTACCTGCAAAACCACACCAGGATCTGGGGAGAGGCATCCATGGTCAGGTGGTCTGTCTGGCTACAGGCACAAGCAGAGGAGATAGGAGCAGTGCTGGCACCGATGCTGCGGGTCTTCCTGACCATATTAGGACTCCCTCTCAAACGCCCCTGTCTGCAATCCTCTGTCTGCTTAGCTCCCCTGGTCGCTATGCCTCCGGCCTTTAAAGCCTGCTCACTTAGGTCAGGCCTACTCCCTCCTTAGCCACACAGGGGGAGGCTGATCCCAAGTCTGAGCGAAGCTGATAAAAGGGAATCCAGGGAACAAAAGATCAAACACTCCCAGTCACACAATCCCAACTGCCACAGTAACTGAAATCACCTGCAACAGAAACAAAATGCAAACAGTCAAGCAAACTCACTCACATCAAAGCTAGTACACTCTCCTGGCAGCCTGTTCAGTGGTGGGATCTCTTGCCCTCCCTCTTAAATTCCCCTGTCATATTTAATCTACAGCTAGTTCTGTTGCTCCAAAAATAAAGGCTATGTCTACATTGCACTTTATTCCACAAGAACGTATGCAAATGAGGCACAGCGATGAATATCACCGCACCTAATTTGCATACTTAATGAGCTGCCATTTTTGTGCAAGAAGGAGCAGTCTACACTGCTCCTTCCTGCGCAAAACCCCCCTCTTGCGCAAGAGCCGTTCTGCCTGAAAATAAGCAGTCCACACTGCTCCTTCTTGCACAAAAGCCGCTTGCGCAAGAATGGAGGCTGATTAAGTATGCAAATGAGGCGCGGTGATATTCATCACTGCGCCTCATTTGCCTATGTTTTTGCGCAAGAAAGCGCAATGTAGACGTAGCCAAACTAAATAAAACAATTACTGAATCCTACAGTTCTATAAAAGGATAAAAACCTTCACTAGATCCTAAGTAGGCTCAGCCAAGGTAAAAGACAGTTTGTGTCCTGTCACTTATAAATGCATTACTGACTCAGGATCTCTTCCAGTTCAAACAACGCCATAGGAAAGTAAGAATGTGCAATGAATATTAGCTGTGTCTTGAATTCTCACTCACAGAGAGAAGTGAAATGGCTGAAGTTTAAGGTTCATCCTGTGACACTGGTTGCTGTGACACTATGTGTGTTTGATTGCAGGTAGGAATCTTAAGCCATTTTAGCTGACTGCAATCCAAAATTGAAACCAAATTGAAGATTAGACCTCCAACAGCTGACTGAGTCCATTAATTACCACATGGAAAGCACATTTGTCTGCATACAAACAAACACGCACAATCTTTGAGCTTAAGCCAACTATATTTACCCATATATATTATCCATATTTAATCAGTATGTGGGAAAAACAACAAAAACTGCTTCTCTCTGATGCTAAAATTAGTCACATTTAGGAAAGCACTGAGACCTTATCCAAATATAAGGAAAAGTAAAACTTCATAACAGGGTGGACTGATTTAAATCAAGGCGATTTAACTCACTTTAAATCACCAAGAAAAAAAACTTTGCAGTGAGCCCCCCCAGATCTCCCTGCCCTGAGCCCCTTGGCCTGAGCCCCCATTCCCTACTTTGAATCCTTCATCCCACATTCTGATCCCCCAAACCCTCCCAGCCCCCTGTCCTGAACTTCCCCACCTCCAGCTTCCAGTCCTGATTCCTGCACATCTCACTCCCTGCCAAGCCCCACCCCAGAATGCCTGCACTGACTTCTGCACCCACCACACTGCCAGCCCTCTGCCTGGAGTAGCCAAACAGTGCCAGGTCACTTCTAGTGTAATATAAAATCAGAAAATGACATTCAGTGGCAGGTGGCAACTCTGGATTTCTCTTACTACACTTTTCTGAACCATATACTTAGGTGATAGATTCTAAACCTAGTTAACTAATTAAACATATCGTAAGAATTAGCTAAGCAAAACCTTTTTTTCTAGCAACATCCAACATAGCAAACAACTTGGGAATTTATTTATTAAATAATATTTATACTAAATAGCATAGAGAGTCTTGAAGAATGATGCCTTGCAAAGTGCATTATTTAAGTTCTTCTTCTGGTATTGCTTACACGCAAGATGTTCTTCCTTTTTACCCAGAGAACAAATTTCTTCAGAAAACTCCCAGATAGGGTTTCTTCTATGCCCACAAACCATGACAGTTATTTGTGTGTGTGTGTGTGGGGGAGGGGGGGGAATATAGAAAGTTGTGCGTGTGCTGAATTATGTCTTTCCATGACTATCCCCCTTTCCCCATGCAGCCTTGCTGGAAAAATTCTGCAAGAAGGACATTTTCTGAAGTTGTGTGCTCCGGCAGAATTCCCATCAAAACTAATTACTGCCCCAGATATCTACACCTGGTATTGTAGAGAGTAGGGCTGCCAGGTGTCCGATTTTGAACTGGACAGTCCAGTATTTGAGCTTTCTGTTTGGGAAACAAATTGAGAAAATATAAATGAGCAAATATAAATGTCCAATATTTTCTAAATAAGATGTAATGTAGATTGTGATGTAATGTCAAGTGTGTCTGGTATTTTTGTTGAAACCATCTGGCAACCCTACTAGAGAGGGGAGAATTCTAATAAAGGCCTGTCTGCAAAAGGATATACAAATTAAGGTTCTAATGTGTGGTCTTCAGTATATGGTAATTGTAATGGTATAACTGCTTGGGAAGCAAAGAATAGAGGGCTATTTACTGTTAGTTGGCCTTAATGTTTCCTTTCTTTCTCATTATGACTTTATACGGCAGCCGAACTGACCACCCACCTAATTTAACTGGGTGGCTGCAACAATTTTTATTGTAAGTGGAATATTTAATTGCTTTGTGGTAAAGTGAGATTGTTTATAAATGTAGAAAGCAATCCTAAGAACAATGAACAATATCCTTTGTGGGCAAAAATATATGCTTTCTAAAAAGATGGTTTTACTGAGTTCCCTTCCTGTTATCTTTGTGACTCTCTTGTACTTACTCTTGTGTGAATGGAGTGAGTCATCAAAAGATTCCTTATTATTAACTTTAAAAAGTCAGCATTTTAATTTTATTTCAGATTTTAAAAAATTATCTTTGAAAACTTGTAGAGATTGGGAGAAGTCCCGGATGATTGGAAAGAAGCAAATGTAGTGCCCACCTCTAAAAAAGGGAAGAAGAACAATCCAGGGAACTACGATCAGTCAGCTTCATCTCAGTCCCTAGAAAAAATCATGGAGAGAATCCTCAAGGAATCCATTTTGAAACACTTGGAAGAGAGGAAATTGATCAGGAACAGTTAACATGGATTCACCAAGGGCAAGTCATATCTCGCCAACCTGATTGCCTTCTGTGATGAGGTAACTGGCTCTGTGGATATGGGGAAGGTGGTGGACTTGATATTCCTTGGCTTTAGCAAAGCTTTTGATACGATCTCCCACAGTGTCCTTGCCAGCAAGTTAAGGAAATTGGATAATTGGATTGTAATGTGGATAGAAAGCTGGTTAGATTGTCGGACTCAGTGGGTACTGATCTACAGCTCGATGTCTGGTTGGCAATCAGCATCAAGTGGGGTGACCCAAGAATCAGTTCTAGGATTGGTTTTGATCAGCATCTTTATTAATGACCTGGATTAGGGGATGGATTGCACCCTCAGCAAGTTTGCAGATGACACTAAGCTAGGGAGAAAGGCAGATACATTCGAGGGCAGGGATAGGGTCCAGAGTGATCTAGACAAATTAGAGTATTGGGCCAAAAGAAATCTGATCAGGTTCAACAAGGACAAGTATAGAGTAATCCACTTGGGACAAAGAATCCCAAGCACTGCTACAGGCTGGGGACCGACTGACTAATCAGCAGTTTGACAGAAAAGGACCTTCGAATAACAATGGATGAAACTGGATATGAGTCAACAGTGTGCCCATGAAGCCAAGAAGGCTAATGATATATTAGGGTGCATTAGAAGGAGAATTACCTGCAGATCTAGAGAAGTGATTATTACCCTTTATTTGGCACTGGTGAGGCCACATCTGGAGTACTGAGTCCAGTTCTGGGCTCCCCACTACAGAAAGGATGTAGATGCATTGGAGAGGGTCCAGTGGATGGCAACCAAAATAATTAGGGAGCTGGAGCACATGACTTACGAGGAGAGGCTGAGGAATTTGGGCTTATTTAGTCTGCAGAAGGAAGAGTGAGGGGGGATTTGATAGCAGCCTTCAACTTCCTGAAGGACGGTTCCAAAGAGGATGTAGAGAGGCTGTTCTCAGTAGTGACAGATGACAGAATGAGGAGCAATGGTCTCAAGTTTCAGTAGGGGAGGTCTAGGTTGGATATTATGAAAAACTATTTCACTAGGAGGGTGGGGAAGCACTGGAATGGGTTAGCACTGGAGGTGGTAGAATTCCAAGAACTGAAAGAAATCAAGCAAGTCTGCAACCATCACTGTTAGTGAAAAACTTGGCCCTTCACAAGCAAGTATTTCTAAAGGTCTCAATGAGGTATTAAAAATGCCAACCATGAAAAAATGCTGGTTTGGCCCTTTTGAGTAAAATAGAAATTATCTTCTAATAGGTAGTATCCATTATATTGAAAACAGAATATATCTAAGAGTACAGTTCAGTTTGGCACCTAAAAAGGGAATAACTGAAACCAATATTGAAAAACAGCCGAAAATGATAGCTTTAGTACCAACATCAGAATGAGGGAAGGGGAATCCCACACCAAGTAAATTAAGGTGAGACATGGTAAGAGTACTGCTGCTTTAAAAATATATTTGTAAATTCACTTTGTACTCAAGTGGGAAAGAGAGGCAATGCTGTTCTAGTGACATCATGCCTGCATTTTTGCTACTTAAAGCTTGTTACCATAGCAACAGCTAATGTCTCAATGTAACTCCATGCAAAATTACTGACTGAAAATGAAGTGTGCCACAATCAAAACACTCAGGGTGTGTCTAGACTACAGGGGTTTTTTTTGTTTTTTGGTTTTTTTTCCCGAAAAAATTGGCCTTTTTTCGACAAAACTTCCCCTTTAGAAAGTAAATTGAAAGAACGCAGCAGTTTTTTCGACTGCGGAAAACCTCGTTTTACGAGGAAGAATGCCTTTTTTCGAAAGTGCTCTTTTGAAAAAAGGTGCTATGTAATGCAAACTGTACTTTTTTGAAAGAAAGCAACCTGACTGCCTGGGTGCTCTCTTTCGAAAAAGCGGCTTGCTTTTTCTAAAGTACTGGTTGTAGTCTAGATGCTCTTTTTCGAAAGAGGCTTGCAGTCTAAACATAGCTTTACATAGTCAGAGACGGGAAAATAGCCTTATTTTACCATGGGACTAAACACAACCCTTTAGTCAATATAAATCTAATGTTTTTATTTTGTTAACATATACCAACAAGAGAACACTGTAAATCTAACAACCTATAAAAAAATGCAGTGTTACTATTCACAGCTACATTCAACTCTAGATTGAAGAACAGAATATACACAAATGAAAGCACCTTTATCTTTAATCAGAGTGCCTGCTGCTTCTTTTGGAAGAGGCTAAGCTTTAGCCTCAAAAGCGTCCACACTGTCAAAGCACATCGAAAATGTGATCTGCTTTTTCGAAAGATAGCATCCACACTGAATGGACACTATCTTGCATTTAAGTTGTGATTACTATGGATGGAGTAGCCACCAGGGCACCTGTGCTTTTTCCTCTTTCCTCTTTTTTCGAAAGAACTCTGGGTACGTCTACAATAGCCCTCTAGACCGATCTAGGGAGGCTAATGAGGGCGACAGGAATTGCAAATCAAGCCCAGGATTTAAATATCCCACACTTGATTTGCATGTTCCCGGCCGGTCACCATTTTAGAAATTGACTAGCCTGAAGTAACTGCCCACGTCTACACGTGGCAGTGAAACGGGATTCCGATTTAAAGCCCTAACTCGAATTAGCTGGTATTCCTCCTGCAATGAGGTTTACCAGCTAATTCGAATTAGGGGCTTTAAATCAGAATCCCGTTTCACTGCCGCGAGCAGTTACTTCGGGCTAGTCAATTTCTAAAATGGTGACCGGCCAGGAACATGCAAATCAAGCACGGGATATTTAAATCCCGGGCTTGATTTGCAATTCCGGTCGGCCTCATTAGCCTCCCTTGATTGATCTAGGGGGCTAGTGTAGATGTACCCTCTCTCTTCCCTGTCCACACACGCCTTTTCAGAAAAAGGCTTCTTCCTCATAGAAAGAGGTTTACCAGTGTCGGAAAAACCCCTCCGTTCTTTCGATATTTTTCAAAAGAACATGATTGCAGTTTGGACGTAAGTGAAGTTTTTTTGGAAAAATGGCTGTTCTCTTTCTCCTAAGAATTATTTTTGTTTTATTTACTCAGCTCTTCCATGGCTCTGGAACCTGGACTATAAACTCAACCTCACAGAGCACAAGAGCATGCCATATGGCTCTAGCTGAGGCCTTATCCCTACCCTAGCAAGTTCAATAATATCTCTGCATGTGCAGTAAGTAAGAGTGAAATACACCCTTGTGCAGAGGATCTGAAAAGGACTTACACATCCATGTATACCCTAAAATATAGAGAATTTAAATGGGATGTAAGTGATTTCAATTTCATATAAAGTAAAAGCAGAAGGTTTTAATTTCACATGTCATGGAATGAAAGGGCACAGAAAGGTTTTGCTGGAATGGCTCAGATAAAAACAACTTCTATTATTATTTCTGCTTTTAGCAGACTTGCTAACCATGGATACTGCCTATAGATTAAAGGTTTTGAGACCCTTCTATAGGTTTTTTAGGAAAATCCATCAGTGTATGGAGAAAAGTCCTTCTCATTGATTGGTCTTCCCCATTACCCTACCTCCTGAAAAGGACAACCAATAAACTCTACAGTTAGCAATCATCATTCCCCCTTCTAACTTCACCCTCCACCACCTCAAGAACTGAAAGACATTTTTTGACAGGAGAAGAGGAAAAAAAATCATGCAATTTTTACAAGACATGAGGAAGAGGATGGAGAAACAGTGTAGCTCCTCGTGTTGGCTCTCTTCCCTCTTTCCCCTTCCTTTCTCCCCCTTGTAAGAAATGGGTTGATTCTTCTCTGCTACTACTCCTCCTCTATCTCTTCATCAGTAGGCCCATAAAGAAGGGGACCTGCTCCCCAGCCTGCAGGATGAGGGAAACAAAAGAACTTTTAAAGCTGCTCCTTTCCCAAGCCAGGGAAGGAGAATAATGAACCTTCACAATGCAGAGGTGTGTGGGGATGGTGGGGGGAGGACAAGAGTGAATGGGCAGTGCAAAACTGATTGATGTAGGGCTCGAAAGTGCACAACACACTGATTTGGGGGGAGCAAGATGTCCACAAATAATTAATATGGGCCAGTGAGAAGGGCAAATACGATATAAGTATACATCTCATATGATGTTGCTGGCAGACATTCTTTGGGGTAATATTTTTAGCCATAAATAAGATGCATGCAGATTCAGTAAATCAACTGTTTGCTAGTAACATGCCTGAAAAGCTAATATACATGGACATTTTATTATGTCCAAGAACAGGGAACAGATCAGATGTCAGAAGCTATAAAAGATTTTGCTGTATTCCTGCTGAGAACCTAGCTTCATAAACATTTTATTCATGCCCTCTACGTACACTTATTTGGTTACCTTAATAATGGGAAGAGACTGAAAAGTAAGAGTGTACTGAATAATGGCACTTTTTTGGTTCTATACGGAGTGTGTTTTAAGCCATATAGATTTTAATACGTAATTGTCAATTCTGTATCTTTCTTTCCATGGGGAAAAGAAAAAAATCTCACCTTAGACACCATTAATTTTTTCCAATAACTGGATTATTTTTCAACAAAAATGTGCTTTATAATGCTCTGAATCAACATTTAACCGTGAAAAATATACACTATATTTTACTAGAATGCTACTAAAAATTTCTATAATCACATAAAGCAAAATAAAATTGTGTGCAGGTGTGTGTAATAAATTTATGTGCCTGCATATATGCAATTAAAGAGTACATTTATGCACCTGTTTTTGTACCATAGATAGATGAACAGAGAAAGAGTTAGCAGACACAATTTTGAGTGCTTACATATGATGCCACTGGAGGGCTGGATGATTTAAAGAAAAAGTTTCAGAGCCAATGTGTTTTACTATGATAGAACACCAAACTGGGATTCCAAAAAATGAAACATTTGCTTTTTCTTTAAGTTATTATAAAAATAAGACTAAATCCTATTTACCTAACATTTCATTGTAAAACCCACTACAAATCCCACAAATATAGTATCAGTTCATCTTAAAATCTTACTTGAAAAACTAACTGCTTATATGCAAACCAATCTCATATACATTGAAAAGTTGAATAAAAAATTAAAAGATAGTAATAAATTTTAATGTATCGAGCTTTGGGGATGTACTTAGAGAAGTGCCGCAGAGAGTGATGCTAGTGCATCTTTATTAATTATGAAGACAAAAAAGACTAATAATATATTAAACTGAGTATCACAGATGGGGCAAAGCAATTTAGAGAGGACAAACGTATCAGCAAGAACAAAATTAGATTCAACCTGGAATACAATAATGTTAAAAAAAAATGTAGGAATAAAATCCACTGCAAATTAGATATGTATTTGCAATGCAACATGGTGGTACAAAAATAGCCAATTCAATTTTGGATTGTACAGATGAATTACATCACAAATTACAGAATTTTCTCTCTTTATCTGGATACCCTATATCCCCAAAACTGAAATTATTTACAGGCATAGCAATACCAGAGACTGGACAGAGTGCAGAGCAGAAAAGCTGTGGCACTCGAACCTTGGAGGACTGTCCTGTAACCGCCATATTCCTCATTTATATATATTTGTGATTAGGTATGTGAACAAGCAGTCAACCAATCGATTAACCAATAAGCCTAGGCTCATTGGTTAATCTAGTTGACTATTCACTTCCCCCACCTTGTATAAGAGGCAGCTGTGGGGGAAGCAGGAGCCACTGGCTACCCCCAGTAAGTGCTCTGCGGTGCCGCCTCCCCCCTGCACTGCTGCCTCTATCAGGACCCTGTGGATAGTTACTGCCTGAGCAGCCTCTGTCTGTAGCCAGCTCAGGCCCCCTGTGGACAGAGGCTGCTTCAGGGTAGCCTCCCCCATCCCCTCCCGCAGAAGCCTCTGTCTACAGGGAGCCTGGACCACCCACCGACAAGGACTGCTGCTACCCCGTGCTGCTGCTTCTGTATCAGAGACAGAAGCCAGCCAGTTCATGAGGGGAGCTGGTTTTTAAACTGGCTCGCCTCGCATACCGGCTCCCGCCTGGCATCTTGCACTGCTGCCTCTGATAGAGGCAGCAGAGTAGGATGGCAGGGGGCTCCCCAGGAGTGGGGCTAGATTGCACTGGCTGCCAGCCCTGACCCTGGGGACTATAGAATAGTTGACTAACTGCTAAGAATTCATGCAGTTAGTCGACTATTCAATTAATCGATAGATAACATTCCTAATTGTGATAATGCATGGGAAGCATGTCATGTGAGGTATCACTGGAAAGATTATGAATTGCTGCTTGAAACCCACTGCTCTATCTAAGTACGTGTATCTTTATCCAGGGGTGGAAAATAATTTCTGATGGGGGGCCACACCAAGTACTTGGTCATTATTTTAATGGAGGAGGTGTAGGGTCTGGGATGGAGATGGGTTCAGAAGGGAATTGGTGGTAAAAGACTGGGAAGTAGGAGGGGGTCTGGGAGGGTGTTTGGGTGAAGAAGGCGGTTGTGACCTGGGGTGGGGGACTTGGATGCAGATAGGGATGCAGGGGTTTGGGTTGTGACCTGGTACAGTGAAGTGGAGTGAAGGAGGGGGTGCAGAGGTTTAAGTTGTGACCTAGGGCAGAAAGGAGTTGTATCCTGGGTAAAGGATTGGGGTGCAGGATCTGGGAAGGGATATGAGTGCAAGAGGAGGGGCAAATGGCTTGGGTTATGTGGCATAGAGGTCCGGGACTGGGGAGGCAGAGGATTGGGAAGAGAGAGGGGTTGGGGTGCCAGAGGCCAGCTCTGACCAGGACACGTACCTGGGACACTCCCAGACAGAAGCCCTGCAGGTTTCTCAGGCAGGTTCCCTGCCTTCCCCACCCCTGTATCAGCTGCACGGACCATGTGGGTCTGAACAGTTGTAAGTCTGGGGGGATAGAAGAGGGGTGCTTTGCGTGCTGCCTGTTCCTCAAACAGGGAGCTCCCACTGGTCAGCTTCCAGACAATGGGATTGTGCTGGAGGTAGGGCAGTGCACAAAACCTCTTCCCCCCTCCCCTGGGCTCGTAGCTGTTGAAAGACAAAAAGGGCCCCATGGCCACTTTTGTGAACAGCGTATACGGGATGGGGCAAGCAGGGAACCTGCCTGAGGCTCCCAGTTGCATCCATAGGCCAGATCTGGTGGGTTGGATCTGGTTCATATTTTGCCCAGCCCTGCTTTAGTGCATATGAAATTGTGAGATTGTGTTGTGCGGTTGACACTAAAACCTACTACAAGTTGGGGAATCAGTCAGATATTAGATCCCAGAGACAACAGCAAGAAAATTAACCAACGTCTCAATGCTGAGCAGCGCAGTGCGGTATATTTCTGAGGTACACAGCTCAGAGCTAAGGGGGGATTAGGCTGGTGCCTTTTTCTGAATGATTCACAAGTGGCTTTGGGACAATTCATGCAATCTAGCTGAGTGTGGGACCCACATGCTGGGTTGTGCTGTGTGATCACAGCGCCAGGAGGGGTTTGCTGCTTGTCAATAGCAAACAATTTGAGAGACAGACAAGGCTGGCGAGTTAAGGGGTAACTGCAGTCCATAATCCGAGGCAGCACCCAGGGAACCATCAAACAGAAAAAACAATTCAAAAGTTAGAGAGATTACTTATGAAAAAATAATAAAGAAAATACATGTCTTGTGTTTATCCAAAAATGGAATTGTGCTGGGAGTGGAGCAGTGCACAAAACCTCTTCCCCCTTACAAGTACAGTCAAATTAGGGATGTAAGTGACTAGTCGACTATCTGATAAGTCGACTATCAGAGGCAGCATGGGGGGGGGGGAGCAAGAGCTGGTGCTGGAGGCAAGCATTAAAAAAAGCAGAGGCACAGTGAGGGGAACCAGCGCGAGCTGGGACAGCTGATTCCCAGCTCGCGCTGGGTCCTGCTTGCTGCATACCAGACTTTTAAAGAGATAATACATTTAAAAGGCTGGTGTGCAGCAGGAGGGACACGGCCTGATATGGGAATTGGCTGTCCCAGTTTATCCTGGGTCCCCACCACTGCGCTTCAGCCTTTTATATATATTTAGAACCTGCTGGCTTTTAATACATTTAAAAGACAGAGCTGCAGTGGAGTTAGCTCCCTGAGCCAGGAGCTAACCCCACTGAGGCTACCTCACTTATCAATTAATTGACTAATCGATGGAAATGCCATCAACTAGTCAATTAGTTCATCAAACTAAATTTAATATCCCTACGTCAACTAACCAACTCTGAAGAGAGACTATCTATGATGAGCAACTAATTGCAAGAGGCCACAGGACTTGCCAAGTTCCAGCAATAGCAAATTCTGATAGCTTTCTATTCGGATTGCCAAAATGCTGTAATGCAGTGGTCACCAACCAGTAGATCAGGATCTACTGGTAGATCTTGGAGACTCTGACAGGTGATCCTGACTGGTTTGGCTAACAGGCTATCAAGCACAGCACTTCAGCTGCCCCTCCCCACTGCTGCACCCCTCCTGCCCTTTGCCTTGGAGGGGTCTCCCCACCCATACCCTGTGTGCCTCCCGCTTGCTGTGCAGAGTAGCGAAGGGAGAGGAGGGGGTGCTGATGTTAGTGTGCCCCCTCTGCCACTCTGTATTCTAATTCCACAGAATGGATGGGGGGGCACAGGGCTTGGCATGGAGGGAGTTTGCTGGCTGCTGTTGAAAGCAGTGCAGGGCCAGGGCAAGAGTGAACCTGCCTTAACCCCAGTGTACCACCACCCAGGAACCACCAGAGGTGAGCAGTGTCTGGCTGAAACCAGCTCAGAACCCCAGGCCCAATCATGAACCCCCTGTCCTAGCCCTGAGCCCCTTGGACCCAAACTCTCTTACAGAGGCTGTACCCTGAACCCCCTCCTTCACCCCAACTCCCTGCTCCAGGCTCAGCTCAGAGCCCCTCTCACACTCCAAATCCCTTAGCCCAAGACCAAAGCCTTTGTCCCAACCCTCTGTCCCTGCCTGGTGAAAGGGAGAGAGGAGGGAAGATGGAGTGAGCAGCAATAGGTCCTCAGAGAAGGGACACGAAAGAGGCGGGGCAAGGGTACTTGGGTTTGAGGTAGATCTTACATTGCACTTAAATTTTTAAAAAGTGATCATGTGCTTTAAAGGTGGGAGACCACTGCTACAATGCATGCATATATCACTCTTATGAGCCATTTGTGCAGGATGACATCACAAATGATAACTTTTTTAGACTTGCAGGAGTACATTTTCAAAAGAGACTATTGAATTTGGGAGGTGTCACAATTTTGGGGTCTCCAATTTAAAAAATAATGGACCAGATTTTTGGAAAGTACATGGTTAACCAGAATTCAATCTCCTTTTTAGGAAGCTCAAATTAGTCATTAAATTGAGACACCCAAAATTTCTAGCCATTTTTCAAAATGCAGTCTCATTGAAGCCTATGTTAACAATTTCATTTTATTCAGTTAGAATGATTGAAAGTGCCTATCTATGGCCTTTACTATCTACTAGCAATTTCCAGGAAACCTGCTCTACAACTGATAGCAATTGATTTGTGTAAAGAGGACTCTTATTTTTACCATTATGTTATCTAGACCTACACTGAGAAGAGTTATAAGATAAATTGATAAAAAACGGGAGTTGTTAATGGAGCTGGACCTACGGAGTACAAGGGGGAGGTTTAAAAAGAATTGCCAGTATAAAAGCCACCAGTGTCCTATTACTGTATCACAAAAAAAGTCCTCACATGCTTATTAGATAATGATGTATTTTGCTACAGAGGGATCCTATGAGATGTACCTTGGAAGTCTGCACATAATTAAGGATTATTTTTTGTATGTGAGACACAGATATTATCGTTAAAATTAAATTGATGTAACTGAATAAATATTGAAAACAGACTAAAACCCCATAAGGTGCAGTTTAGACAGAGATGCTATACAGAATGGTAAGCCATTAAATATAATAGGTGACTGAATAAAATAACTGTCACTTCAAGTGTGGTTTCCTGCTTCCCCATTGTATTCTGTCTGCTTCATCAATGTACATAAAAATCAGACCTGGCAAAGATTCTTGTTTGGTACAGTCATAAAAGTATTTTCATTTGCTCTTTTTTCAAATCACGCAAAAATTGTAGCATTAATTCAGATTTCTTCAGTCCACAGCTATTGCTATCAGAGTGGTAGCCATATTAATCTGAATCCGCAAGAACTACGAGAAGTCCTGTGGCACCTTATAGACTAACAGATTTATTGTTGCATAAGCTTTCGTGGGCAAAGACCCACTTCATCAGATCTGCATCTGACAAAGTGGGTCTTTGCCCACGAAAGCTTATGCAACAATAAATCTGTTAGTCTATAAGGTGCCACAGGACTTCTAGCTATTAGTACACAGGACTATTTATTGCTTACCCACAGTTCTGTGTGCCAGATTTTAGTTTGACTTTGCCTGAATTTCTGAAGTGAGTAAATACACCTATAGGAACTACTGTGAATGCAGGCAATATTATGGAGAGACATCTTTGCTTTAATCCAGATTTGAGTTTAGGTAGCTAACAGTGCAAGTGTCTTGGAAAACAAAAGCAATGTCAACTAAATATTAACCCAAAGGCTGGTTAGCATACCATAGTATCTGCATATTCAAATAGCTCCAACCATTGGCTGCTTGACCTTTGTGAAGGTTGAACCTCCCTGGTCCTGCACCCTCAGGATCTGAATGATCCCAGATGAGGGATTTTGTCAGACCAGAGGAAGTCATTTCTGGACCCCCTTGCTGTTGGCCCCAGCCCCAGCCCCTGCCCTGAGGCCCCACCAGGCTTCAAGGATTCTCTGGCAGCCCAGGTGGGTCAAGCTTCCTGCCCCCCCACCCAATCCCTCTCCCAGCCCCCCGGTTATTTTGAGTAGCCCAGCTGGATAGCACACAGCTTTCTTCCACCCTTCTCCCCCCTCTCCAAAGCTCAGCTGAGCCACGTGCCAGCCTGCCTGGCTCACCACCCCCCAAGCCCAGCTGATCTGCATGCTGGCTCCTGCCCTCCCTGCATCGGGCTAGGCCCCTGACCACTCTCCCTCTCCTCCCACCCCCACAGTGCACCTGGACTCGGGTCCTGGAATATCTGTGGTCCTGCCGGAACTTTTAGTCCCAAATTAATTACTCAAACCCTGAGATTATTTCCAAGGTACTAGCATTTATCACTATTTCTAATAAAACTGCATTTGCCATGACCATAGCATTAGACAGTTTAATACTCGTGCCATTTCTAGTTTGCAAAGCATGCAAGTTCTTGGGACTGAACTGAAACACAACCACAAAAGACACATCTGTCAAGATATAGCTGGAACTGTGACAAACACTGTTACTGTTTGATGCTGCTCACTGAAAAAAAGCCAAATTAGCACGATCTGCATGAATGTTCCTTCACTGCAAATACCATCTGCTGCAAGAATGCAATGATTATTAACATGCAGTAGACTTTCAATCAACATAAAGTTTCATGGAATTCAAAAGTTCTATCCATGAACAGAAACAAAATAAAATTAATGTATCACTTTACAATAAAAATCAATATATCACTAAAATCCAGACTGCTACTCATAATCTTCTGGAGACTTTCCCCAGAGGTGCCAGACTAACAACATATGTTTGCTCAAAAACTAGAAGTGATAAAAAAAATCTAAAATCCAGAGAAAAGAAATTTAAAACTGTTATACCTAAAATGTAATTAATCATAGAATATTAGATCTGGAAGGGACCTTGAGAGGGACCTTGAGAAGTCATCAAGTCCAGTCCCCTGCCCGAACACATAAAATACATTACTATGGGGGATACAAACAATGTAAAGGTCGCATGCATTTATTTCTGCAGAAGAAGACGACTTCAGAGCTATGGTGAAAAACAAAGACAGTGGCATTAATGATATATTGGATGATAAGATGATCTAATGGTTAGAATAGGGGACTCCTGAGGCATATTCTCATTTTATATTCTCATCTCATCTGTGCTGCTTTAACTGGCCTTTGCCAAAACACTTAACTTCACATTCCCTGTTCGTGAAACATAGGTAATATTTATCCTCCCTGACAAAGCCTTTTGAGAAGTCAGATGAAAGACACCAT
Organism: Pelochelys cantorii; assembly: GCA_032595735.1. Classification (NCBI taxonomy): domain Eukaryota; kingdom Metazoa; phylum Chordata; order Testudines; family Trionychidae; genus Pelochelys; species Pelochelys cantorii. The sequence continues at coordinate 9,153,237 of CM064342.1, read as the reverse complement.
ATTAAAGAGCAAATGCTATCTTCAATAGCAGTGATCCCCAAAGTTTTGAGGATCGAATAAGGGATTCAAGAGGTTAACCCGTTATCCAGTAAGCAGTAGGCTTATTGACTTGCTTACCTGGTAACCGGTTATGTCCCCTGCTCACAACTGTGGCGGGCCCAGGCTGGAGCAGTCCTGTGGCTTTAGTGGGCTTGGACAGAGCAGTCCCGCAGCAGGCCCGACCTGCTGGATTCCATCCATAGCCACTTATTGGCCAGCTTACCCACTAACTCAGGGCTACTCAACTTTGGAAGCCCCAAGGGCGATAATGATACTCAAAGCACATGCGGAGGGCCGCAACTTAAGTGTGGCTGCATATACATGCAAATATAGATGCAAATATATGCAAATAGCTTCTTTCACATAATACCTTGGCAGCTCCTCCCTGGGGGCTAGAAATGCTAACACTCTGTACCCGTCTGTTCCAGCCAGCCTGTCCGCTTGCATCTTTCAATGCTCACCCCACCTGGGAGATGCCTTGCTGTTGTGCAGCGTGCTCCCAATGGAGGCCATGTTCAAATGATCCCACCCATGAACTGCACGTTGAGCACTGCATAAACCCAAACCACTCTGAGTGGCAAACAAACGGGCTGCAGGCCGCATGTGGCCCATAGGCCATGTGTTGAGTAGCCCTGCACTGTTAACTGACCCAGCTGGAGCTCTCCCATGGCTGGGAGGGGTGGGGGGTTGTCTGGCTAGACCCTGCCCACAGCTATGGTGGGGATGGTGGACCCCCAACAGCCCCCCCCACCTGTGGCTGGTAGTTAACCAATTAAACAAATCATTTAAGCTGTTAATGATTTTGTTGGTTTTTACATTCCTAGATCACACTCTCCATACACCTATCAACTAACTCCCCTAGGGCCAGCAGGGCCAGATCTTTATGAGAGGGAGAACAACCAGGAATGAGAGAGCAGAAGCTGGGGAAAGGTCTATGACTAGAAGTTGATCTAGGACTGGGAATGGGACTGCAGCCACCGACCGAGGCTGAGCACAGAGACAGAGGGGCCAGCAGCCAGGCTCATGGCTAGGTGAAGCTCCAATCCTAGCCTCGCACCCAGCCTTGGTGCCAGGCCAGGAATGGAGTTGTGTACAGAAGAAAACCTATGTGCTGGTGCGGGGCCATCAGCAAAGCCATGCCAAGGCTGGAAACGAAGGTCAGGCATAGGACTGGGAGTGAGTGATATGGCTGGGAATGGGAATGGACCAGAGCAGGGGGATGTTAGGTGGTGCTCCCTACCCTTGTGGGGGTGGCCAGGGCACATTCCCCAGATGTTCATTTATGCCCCCTTAACCCACACATTGGGACTAAGGTTCCCTCTAATTTTTTCCATCTATGAGGGGATTTTTTCTATCAGTGGGCAGAACACATTTTTATGTGCACCGAGGCATGTGTGACACTGCACCACCAGTAGAAACAAAACCTAGCTGTGGGTGCTCTGCTCATCAGCTGGGCAGCATCTGCATCCCTCCTATGTGGTTACATGAGTGCACAGCTTAGAGGGAACACTACTGGGGACCTTTGTTCTACAGCAAGGGTAGGCAAAATGGCCTCCATGGGCCAGATATAGCCTGCCAAGTGGGTTGATCTAGCCTGCAGAGGTCCTGCCACTCCCCTGCTCCCAGGCCAATCAGGGCCTACAGACAAGGGAGCACATAGCACTTGGAATCAACCCTGGCAGTTGACTCTAATCACTGTGCACTGGAGGGCACGGAGCAAGAGACTTCGTGCTCTTCCCACCTCCAGGCCAATCAGGGCCCGAGGGTGGAGGAATCATGTAAAGTCACCTCCTGCCCTGCAAGGGGCTCAGAACTTAAGAGTCAACTGCCAGCTGCTGCTCAGCTGGTGGGTGACTCTAAGCACGGTACTCCCTTGCAGGGTGGGGCCAGACTTCATGTGCTTTCCCCGCTCCTAGGCCCTGATTGGCCTGGGAACAGGAGCAGGGAACACGCAAAGTCTCCTCCCACCACCACGGGCACGGTGCCTAGAGGGAACCGCCAGCTGTTTAGAACAGCTGGCAGTTCTCTTTGGGGTGGCAAAGACTTCACACGCTCTCCCATGTCTGTGGGTGGGGAAGCACGGAAGTGTCCTGGACTCTCCCCTTCCGCCTGAGACCCTGCTCCTTCCAGGATGGCCAGGAGCCACTTAAAAAATTTCTGAAGTGGCCCCAGTCAAAAATTATTGCCAACGCCTGCTGTGTTTGCATTTCATAATTAAACTTGCACTACCAAACTAACATTCTGAAGTGGCCCATTTAAGCTTTTGCTGATTATGTTTTAATGATGGAAAGAGTCCAGAAGAGGGCAACAAAAATAATTAGCGGGCTGGAGAATATGACTTATGAGGAGAGGTTGAGGGATTTGGGTTTGTTTAGTCTACAGAAGAGTGAGGGGGGATTTGATAGCAGCCTTTAACTACCTGAAGGGAGGTTCCAAAGAGGATGGAGAGAGGCTGTTCTCAGTAGTGAGAGATGGCAGAACAAGGAACAATGGTCTCAAGTTGCTGTGGGAGGTCTAGATTCGATATTAGGATATTAGGTTGGATTTTTCACTAGGAGGGTGGGGAAGCACTGGAATTAGTTACCTAGGAAGGCGGTGGAATCTCTATCCCTAGAGGTTTTTAAGTCCCAGCATGACAAAGTCCTGGCTGGGATGATTTAATTGGGGTTGGTCCTGCTTTGGCAGTGCGTTGGGCTTGGTGACCTCCTGATGTCTCCTCCAATCCTGTGATTCTATGATTCTATGAATATTAAAAAAAAAATCCATAAGACTCACTTGTATTTTTCAATATTTTCCGAGTAACTTCAGCTAACTAACTATTGTAGTAACAAGATGTAAATGTTTAGTTCCTCACAGACTTCAAATTACACTGATATTGTATTACTCTACAACAGTGGTGCCCAAAATTTTCCTTTCACACACCTCCTTTACCAGCAATGAACTCTGTTCACTCCTCCCTCACCAGAACAGTTACTGGGACCAGATGGCATCCCCCCAAGAATTCTGACAGAACTCAAATGTGAAAGTGCAGAACTATTAAAGGTGGTTTAAATCAGCTTCTATACCCAATGACTGGATGACTCTGATTTTTTTAAAGATGATCCTGGAAACTACAGGCCAGTAAGTCTAACTTCAGAATCAGGCAAACTGGTTGAAACTATAGTAAAGAACAGAATTGTCAGACGCATAAATGAACATAATTTGTTGGGGAAAGTCAACATGGTTTTAGTGAAGGGAAATCATGCCTCAACAATCTACTAGAATTCACTGAGGCAGACACAAGCGTGTGGACAAGGGGGATCCAGTGAATATAGTGCACTTAGATTTCTAGAAAGCCTCTGACAAGTTCCTCACCAAAGGCTCTTAAGCAAAGTAAGCTGTCATGGGATATGCAGTTGTCAGGCTAATGCCATAGCAGCCTCTGTTCATGGCAGCCAGGACTGGCCACAAGCAGCCGCCTCAATGTACCACCACAGTTTGCCAATCTATAAAACCGGACAAATTTTAACTCCATACACACTAGTGTATTAGCATCTTCAGTACATCTCCCCAGAAACTGAGTCAATATTCAAGCACTGAGCAGGCAGGCTTTCAGGGAGGTCAAAACACTTGCAGTCAATGCTAAATTTGACAGTACTCATTGAAAATGGTTCTCCCATGTCTTGAAAATCACTATGTTTGGGGTTGTGGGGACATGCCCCCAGTGTAAGTGCAAATACATGGTGCTTGAAGTTTTAATAAAGCAGTAATGAGAACAATTTAAGAAAATCTTACCACCTAGCACAGAACTACATCAGCATGAAGGTATACATTAAACAAGATACATCTCTCCACAGTCTTTCACAAAAATTTTCATATACTTCAGAGACTTAGAAACTAAAACTACAGATCATTTTAATCACAGTTTTTCAGCATGTCCCGTGAATCAAAATTGCAAAGCTGGCATAAAGCAAGTGTAAAACAAAACTAATTTTAAAAAGAAAAATTAATAATAATTTACAAATTTGAATCAAGACAGACCTAGGAATAGACTCACCATCTCAAAGCAATACTGATGATATGATGTTGTACTAGGACAGATTTTCTAAAAACAAAAGAAATCTCTTCATAAAGTCTCTCTCACTTAGAGAAAATATTTTGAAAATGCCCATTATTACCATTTATCTTCTGATTTAGATTCTACTGGCAGTATCTTCATGCAATACATTCTAAAGGCATGACAATGCAACTGACAGTAATTTGCAATCTTACAACATTTGTATGTGTGTATATGTGCTCAAGTTCTGCTATTGAGTTAGCATGATTTCATTTTCAATGCTCACAAACAGAATCATTATATCAAAGCTGTGTTTTTTGACCATGCAAAAACTCACGGACAAAAACATTTTTTCTAAACTGTTTTACTTTCTTCATTTCACTGTGTACAAAATCTTCCTGAAGTATGACTTTCTTACTGTTTACTATTTATTAACATGCCAAATTAGAAAATAACTAATTCTAAGACAAGCTGTTAAACACTGTCTCACTGACTCACGTTCCCTTCTCTGTGATAGCATGCACCTTTTTTATCTCCTGCCTCATTCTCAAAAACCGGGGCAGAGGTCATCTTTATATATATTGAAATTATAAAATAATATAAATAAAACAGTTCCCACAGAATTGAATCCTGTGTCTACAATTGGGGGTCCTCATTGTGAGAGAGTTTGTCTGTCTGTTCGACAACTCCTCACGAATGGTAAGAGCTAGGACCACCAAATTTGGTATACAGCTTTCTCTTATCATAACTTATAGCAAGGTCAGCATTTGGTTTTGCCAGGAAAATGGGATGTGTCTGGACTGGAACAGCTTCTCACAAAACCATATAATAAAGAGACAGAATCACAAAGCAGGTGGAAGGAGCTGGCTGGGAATGCCCCACCCCTGTCCCGAATTGCTCCAGCCCCAAGCTTCCCACCCCCCATGTGTCCTTTAGGGTGGGTGGGGGAGCTGAAGCATCACACCCCATTCATACAGGAACATTGATGGCTGTTTCCCTTCATCAGGGAGTAAGGGGGAAATGCACAATTTGCTGCGTTCCTCACTCTGGCTGGGGATCAGAGAGGGCAGATGAATCTGGAGCTGCAGCATCAATGGAAAGGTGCTTCTCACCTGACCTCAAGCTGCTGCAGCAGCCTGCATACTGAACTCTTCATCCCCAGTCCCACCCCAGAACAAGGATTCAAAAGAATTTTCATTTTAAAAATTTTCATTTTATTTTTAAACCCCCCCCCCCAAAATTAATTAAGTTAATGCTTCTAGTTGAATATAATAATCCTACTAATACTTATCTATGTATATGACTGTATTTTCATGAGTGGTCCCCCTGCAGTCACCGGAATTATTCATGTAAGTAAAATAAGATACATGCATCTGTGTTTGTACATAGATAGATAAAGTCTGTTATTTAAATTTTATTTGCTTTCTAATTCTATGCCCTCTATGTTTTACAAATAAATATTTTAACAGTAAAATAAAGCTATATGTAGTTTCTTAATTATACATTACAAAATGAGCTCTGTTTATCTATTTTATATTTTTCTGAAAACTATCCAAAACCCATATATCATAGATATATATAACTAAAAAAACCCAGTGTAATAATAACAATAATAATAGCAATAAACACTTTGTACACTTGTTTATTTTTATGGCTTGAGGAAATGAAAGAAAGTTTGCAGACATTGCATTCTTTTTGTTGCTCTTAATTCCTTTCTTTCTTGATGACTCTCAAATACAAAAAAAATAGATTTATAAGTAATTTTCCTATCAAATTTGGTAAACTCTGCAGCACTTTAATACTATTTCTGACCAGTGCTATGCTTTACAAGGCATTAGCAAGGATCTAAACAAACCACCATTATGTTCCTATTGACCACTGAACTGAGTTAAAAGCCTGCCTCAATGGGGCTACATTTGCACAGTCAGGAAAAGATAAGTTCTCCCCCAGTCTACTTTTCTAGGAAATGAAGTACATTATACTACTAAGCAGTATGACACATTATTTTATAGCTGGTAAAGCCCCTAAGTAATGAAGAATGAGCACAATTACCACCAGCACTCCACAGAAAAAACAGAACTGTGCAAAACAGCGACAGCTGGTCCAGTGCTGTTTCACTGCTAATGCAGCACAGAAGAGCAGTGTATCAATTGAGCTATTTTTGCTCATCAGCTGCAGCCTCTAGCATGTGCATAGAAACTGTTCACACACACAATTATATATGAATATAGTGAGAGAGAAAAAGAGTGTGTGTATGTGTTTCGCTTTCTGTATTTTTCTGTCTCAGAGAGGGAGAGAGAAATGATTTAATGCAGAGAAGAAAGAGAATTAGAGAACAGAGGTAACATTTTCAACAGTGCATAAAGCAATTAGGGCCCTAAATCCAACTGGACTTTGGCTAGTAAAAGCCACATTTTTAAAGGCACTTAAGTCCCTAGCTCCCATTGATTTAAATGGAAATTAAATGTCTGTCTATCTTAAAAATCTGGCCTAGGTGTCTTTTGAAAACAGGGCCTCGGATCTTGTGTCACTTGGAACCAGATTTTCAGAAGTATTTAGACACCCTGAAGGATTGCAAAAAATGCACCCACGTTCCTAACTCCAATTCAAATCAAAGGGCATCTATGTGTGTATGGAAACCCTACTAGGTGTCTCTCTGCATTTTAAGATGCCTGATATCTTTTCGCAATCTGTGCCTTGGGCACTTTTCAATATTTTTTCTTAGATTTCCAGTCAAGATGAAAGCTGTATTTTTTAAAGGGGCGAGGGGTTTAGACATGGTGAAAAAATGAACAAGGCTTCTTTGGAATAGTTTATAAGGAAGCACAGGAAACCTGCTTACTATTGACAGAATGGTGTTCCCCTACTAGTTATTTTTGTAATGCCTTTATCCTGTGTAGCTAGATTGTTTGAGTTTCTGATTTTCTAACTTTTGAGTGTGTGTAGTTAGACACACATCCTTATTCTTGCTTAGCAGTTTACTTTTTAATTTACCTTTTTTCCAGAAATTAATTTCTTTAATCTGCTTAGTGTGCCATGATGCAGCACGCAAGAATTCTACTTGATTTGTTTCAACAGTCATTTACATAAAAAGAGGATAATAATATTCAATATCTTAACATTGCAAATATAATAACAATAAAGTTTTTTTACCAATAACTTCTATTTAAAAATGATCACGGAGTTTTGACTTATGAAGTATAGTGGCACTTAAAATTAAGCGAGGTATACAAATTTGTGAAAATATGTAAATTCAGATGTGATTTCAATATTTAGCAAAAATTACAAAAAGTTTCAATCCTTCAAAAATAAATTACGTCTAGAAGATTTTCACTTCTTCTAATCAATTTTTTTACCATTTACAAACTAATATTTAGCCTTCCACGTAATGTTGTATATCTTCAAGATACGAACTAATTTAATCCTTATAATACTCCTTTGAGGATGGTGGGGAACAGAGAAGGGAAGTATTACTGTTCCTGTTTTAGAGATGGGAAAACAAAACAGCTGTTAAGTGATTACCCAAGGTCATACAGCAAGTTAGTAATAGGGTCAGAGTTCCAAGATAAATAGAGCCCTGCTAATCTGTGGGCATCTGCATCTACCAATGTGGATGTGGATATCCACAACTCATTTCTGCTTATATAGACACAGATGTAGATGCAAATATTGTTCACAACTCAGGGAGCGGCTGTAGTCCCCTTCCTCCCTCCCCACACCCAGGGCAATTCCTGCAATTTAAAGAGCCCAGGGCTTCAGCTGCTGCAGCAGCCGGCACACTGGGCCCATTTGAATCACCAGGCAAGAGGGCAACTTCTCTCTTTGTTCCACTCTGTCAGGCCTGCCAGTAATACAGGGAGTCTGTCAAAAAGATGGGACTTGCAGTGCTTTAAGCAAAAGATCAACTATCCACCCACACTAAAAAAGATCAGGTGTTAAGTTAGTGAGTGTTAACCTTATACACAAACAATGAGCAAAGACACAGACAGTAACACCCACTATTTTACAGAACAATAAATCTTCGCAAATTCTTTTCAACTATATTGCCTTATAGCACAAAAGAAAATATTTACAGGGCAGTAACTTGTATCTCAGGAATCCTGTATACAGTATATCTGTAAAAAGTATTCAAATGTAACCTACTCAAATGAGTTAATGCAATTCAGTAACTGTATAGGTTTAAACTATTTTCCACTACTGGGATTGAACTCCAAATGTGTATGGAAATTATCAGGAGCTGTCAGTCTGAGTATATTTCAGCCAGCTGGCTGGGCCAGCAGCTATCATCCTTAACATTATGTGTCATCTCCCATCAACGCTGTGGTGCACAAAAGTCAACAACACTTTCTCATTAACATATTTGACAATCCAGTTATACTGCTATTCTGTGTGAGGGGAGAGGAGCTAGACAGGTAGCCAAATCCGAGCAAAGATATCAGATACAGAGTCTCATTTTCAGAGTTTTCATGGGAGGACATCTTTGTCTATCCATACACATGATATCAATCACCTACATAATAAATTACTTTATTCTGGCAGCCATGGAATAAACTGCATAAACTGCATTTTATATCTTTATCTTTGGCCTCCCCATCTTCACTCCAACTTGCCAACATTTCATTTTTACTGGAAGTACATTTAAGTATCCAAAATTCAGAGCAGACTTAATCAGCTATCACTATCCAATCTTCATTTTTCTCTTACCAAGTGTAAATTAGTTTTAAAAGGTATAAATATACTGAGCATAAATAATCTTTTTATACTACAGACTGTTTAAATTATTTCATATATCACATACCCGGAAATAACATGAGGGCTCCAGTTCCTAAAACTTAAACTAGCTATTTATGAAGTGAACTATTTAGACAGGTGCTTCAGCTGCAGCTAGCATTCTTGCTGTGTGCATACAGACTAGTTTGCTGGTCCTTCCACCAAAGTGCTCCCTTCTGGAGACTATGCACATCTGTTCAAGTAATATCTTGAAAAAACTTCTATTGTTACTGTCCTTTGCACAAGGATTTTCTGATTTAGTAGGGCCAGAGATTACTAGGGAATAGCTTACTTTAGGATCATGGCCTATACCACTGCAGCTTGGACTATTTGCCTGTTTGGGGGAGATTGGGGCTTGTCCACAAAGTGAGAGATGAGGGCCAAAACAGTCACCACCCCCTCAATGGAGTGTCTGGAATGTAATACACTGATGCCAGCCTTTACTGGAGGGACATATGAAGCCCATCGTATTTCACCACATAAGTGGAAGCTGTAACTAAGCAGCTGGAGGCATATCCTGACCATCGTGGTGGGAGAAGTACCCAGCTGATTGACAATGTCCAAAAGAACACAAAACCTGTCTGGAGGGAGGAAGGCCTTCACCAGGGCTGCCTAAAGCACCACTCCCATAAACTCTATGAGTTGGAGCTGCACTAAATTGTGACTTTTCTGTGTTTACCAACAGGCTGAGGCAATACCAGTGGAGCAGAAGAGCAACATTCCTGAAGACCTTGAAACAGGAGTCGCCCTTGATGAACCAATCATCCAGATAAGGGTAGATCTGCACTCCCTGTTGTTGAAGTTCAGTGGCCACTACTGACATACATTTGGTGAACACACAAGGGTCCGTGGCCAGACTGAACAGGGAGAATCATGAAAAAATGGTTACTTACCTCTTGTAAATTTTGTTCTTCAAGATCTGTTGCTCATGCCCGTTCCATATACGTGTGCAAAACCATGTACATGGACTGTGAGAGTGTTTTCCCTTAGTGGTACCCACTGGGTCAGGAGGGGAGTCCCCTGGAGTGGCGCCGCTATACCTGTGCATTTATGCCCTTGCTGGCCCTCCACCCCCTGTTCCTTCTTACCGCCCCTGATGGACCTAGAAGCTCCTATCTCACCTGCTTGCAAATGTGATATCAGAGATATCCATAGCTAGTAATCACCTCATTCGTGTTCTTTGTTTCCAAGTGTAAAGTTCCCTGTTTTACCGGTTTCAAGTTTTTGGCTTCTTAGAGTTCCTGTTGGGTTGGGGTTCGCCCAATGTGTCCCCTTCTCTCCCCTTCCCTGGGGCATGCCAGGTCCCCAAGTGTTTAAGCACTGTGCAGACTGCCTCAAGCCTATGCCCTGCGGGGACTTGCACGATTCATGCCTGAAGTGCTTGGGCGAGGCTCAGATCTCTGCAATTTGTAAAATATACCAGAGTTTCAAGCCCTGGACTCCATGCAAGAGATCTCCATGCCTGAAGATACTCTTAATGGAGTCTCTGATTAAGAAAAGAAAACCACTTTCCTTCAAGAGAAGAATTAAATCTTGATTAGTGCATTTGACCTGAAGAGAAATGAATCCTTTTCATCTGTGTAAAGACTTCCTTGCAAGAAATAATAAAAGAGACAGGAACTATTTTTTAAGATAAAGTAAAAGTGCTTGAAATCATACCTGCTTTCCTTGCTGGTTGTATTTTGCACGTACCTGACATTCAGCTTGAAAAGTTTACCAAAAATCAGCTAGCCAAAGGACTAAACCTACTAGCTGAAAGCTAATACAGAAAGTTGGTTGGGTGGAAAAGCTCAAAAGCAAGGCCCAGAAACAATAGCCAAGGGGAAAGCCTGGCCCTTTAATCACTGGGAAAATACAGTGTGTAACACCTGGGCTCTGCATAAGCCTCTTCACACTTTATGTCAACTAGGTAGTAGGTCTGATCTGATAAATATGAACATCCTCTAGCTTTCTGCTTTTGGAAGCAACCAGGAGATCTCTCATTTTTCTTATCTTGTTAATTTAATACTGCTGCTATTCCTCACAAAAGTGATGTCTTGCAGACAGGAGTGGCCTGAGGCCGGCTGTGGCAGCTGGTGCCCCAGGCGAAACGCGCGATCGGCGACCCCGCCTGCAGGGCCATCAATGGACTGACATCATCATCGGGCACCCCGGATGCCCTGTGACGTCATCATTGGGCGCTCTGGGCGGCGGCGCCCTAGGCAGCAGCCGAGTCCACCTATAGTCACGGGCCGCCCCTGCTTGCAGATTCAGAAAGACAGGACTGCCCTGATTGAAATGTTATACTTCATTTTCAAAACTTTAAAGTGTTAGAAACCTTTGTTTTTAAATTAAATCTTAACTTCAGCGGAAATGAATTGCCTTCTACTACACCTAGGTTGTTTCCTACTTTTCAAATGCTTACCTGATTTACCCTTTAAAATGTTTCTGGGTCTTAGCTTATGATGAGAAGATGATGAAAGGGAAAAGGAGACAATACAAAAGATGAAGTCTATCACATTTAATCTATCACATTTTAGGCAACATCTCTGGTATTTCTAAATCAAACTCTGATTTTCTTTTTCTAAGAGTTGGGTGGGACAATAAGTATTTCCATTCTATCCTCCAGTAACTGTGATTTGTTGTTATGCAACACGACACAAAATGACACAAAACATTTCTTCTTTTAATAGAAGTATACACATACTTATTACCAGACTTTTTACACACTCACAAGAGATGAAAAAAGGTTAAATTACAATTCCTCCTATTACGGTTGCTGGCTTTTAAAGCCATGCATGAGGTCCAGGTATTCTCATACTACGTACCAAGTATACATAGAGCTGCTCATGTCATGTCCCCCTCAGTTAATTCTTTACCGCAAATATCCACAATATGCAACTATGAAGCACAAAGGAAAGAGGGCAGGTAGTAAAGCACCCACAGTGACACATCTCAAACAACTCCAATTACTGAAATAGGTGAGCAAACTTCTCCTTCTTTGAGCAAACTTCTCCTTCTTTGAGCAGTATCTCTGTGGGTATTCCACTTCAGGAAACTCCTGATAGAGATGGGAGCTTCAGAACTGTATTCAATCAAGACTGAAGAAAAAACTACCATGTCAACAGCAAAATATGATCTAGAACAGGGGTCAGTAACCTGTGAGTCACTTAGGAGCCAAATTTGGCTCACAGCTCACGCTCAGCTCCGTCATAGCTCCCTTGCAATGTGGAGCATACACTGGAGATCCAGCCTCACGCCTCTTGCAAGACTGGAGCCAGTGCTGGCTTCCTGCAGGGATGCAGGGGAGGGTGGAGAAAGCCCCAAGTCTCACCGCATGATCGGGGAAGAAGCTGCAGCCACAAATGGCTCTGCGTGTGTATGCTCTCCCCTTTCCCTCCCCTGGCTGGAGGAACAAAGCAGCGCCTGGAGATTTTTCCCGCTGCTCCACTGGCCAGAATCCAGCCAATGGAAAAGCGGGAAGACCTAGGACAGGGAGCCTGAGAGCAGCGCAGGCACAAAAGCAGACCCAGCTGCCATCTTGCCTGTGAAGAAACCACTGCTGCCATGGCCTTGTCCCTGCTGCTCTGCCCCAGCCTTGCACTGCCCTCCAGTGCCGTGCACTCACACCTGCCAGAGAGCCCCTTGGGGCCTCTGGAGTCTGGCATCAGCCTGAGTATCTTCTTCCTGGCCTTCCTGATGCCAGCAGGCTGGATCCTGGCCAACTTGGAGAGCTACAAGAAGTGCAACTGAGCAGGCCAGTTCCCAGTCGTGTCCGGACCTACCAGACACCTACCCCCAGCCCACTCCTGCCCCCTGCACGCTGGCCAGATACCTCTCCCCCTCCCGCCCGCTCCTGCACACACACACACACACGGCCAGACACCCTACTCCCAGTTTGCTCCTGCACCCTACCTTCCACCCAGATCCTGCACCCCTTCCCTATCGCAATTCTGTCCTGCACACTGGACCCCTCATTTTTGACCCCATCCCAGAGTTAGGGGGATCCACAAAATCCACTAACCCTGGAATCCCAGAAGAGTTAATTGGACCTGAGGCCTTGAACCTAAGTCCTCCCTGTCTCTCCCCCTCAACACCCATGGGGCTGAAGTGCCAGGGGAGTAAGGTGTCTCATTTAGGGTTGCCAGATGGTTTCAACAGAAATACCGGACACACTTGACATTACATCACAATCTACATTACATCTTATTTAGAAAATACCGGACATTTATCTTTGCTCATTTATATTGTCTCAATTTGTTTCCTGAACAGAAAGCTCAAATACTGGACTGTCCAGTTCAAAACTGGACACCTGGCAACCCTAGTAGTCTCAGCTGGGGCCACATCAGTAAGGATTGGGGTTTTTTGGAGGGGTTGGTTTTTTGCTTCTCACTTGTGTGGTCCCCAACTGATTTTTCTGTGGGTCAGGGGCCCACCCAACCCAAAAAAGGTTCCCCAGCCCTGCCATAAATCAAGACAATGTTAAAACCTTTTGCGTTGGACATAAAAATGAAGCCTGGCCAACAAGCCCCCAATGGGGCCGAACCCCCATCTGGCTGCAGCGTCATAACACTCCTGTTCCTACCCACTGTACCCGGAGTCCATCATAAACCTGAACCCCCTGCCCTGAGCCCCTCATACCCACATATCCCCAAACTCCTGCACCTTCCATATCCCCAGTCCCATCATAATACTCCTGCACCCCCCACATACCAAATCTGTAGCTTGAGCCCATCATACACCCAAACCCCCTGCCCTGAGCCCTTCACAAAACACAACCCAGACTCCTGAACCCCCACATTCCCAGACCCCTGCCATAACATGCCTGCACCCCCACACATCCCAACCTGTGCTCTGAGTCCATCAGACACCCAAACCCCCTGCCCTGAGCCTCCCATATACTCCAACACAGAGTCCTGCACCCTCACATCCCCAGAGCCCTGCTATAGGATTGACACAACACAACCTGAATGCCTGCATGAAGTTGGATTTGACCAGCTATGATGTAAACATCAAACAAATGGGCAAAAGATGCAGCTGGAGAAGTCCCATTGAATAAAGTCTGTGAGTACAATGTTTCATGTATGCTATTATTAATCATTATGTCAATTATCAATAATATTAACTTGTATATTTTCAGTCATGCAAATTACATTCTTATACTGGCTCTTTGTTGACGACTTATTCTGAATTTTGATGTAGTTTGGCTCGTTGGTTTGAAAAGGTTGCCGACTCCTGATCTAGAAGAATGTACCAGCAAGGAGGGGGAGGGGGGGGGAAGAGAGAGAGAGAGAGAGAGAGAGAGTGTGTGCGTGCACACAGAATTATTCAAAAATACAGGTAGTTGGAAGGGATGATGCCATACTGCCTGCATGAGTATGGGTGAGTGCCATCAGGTTTAAAAAGGAAAAAAGTAAGCAAGGGCATGTTTACACTATGCAATAAGCTTGAATCTACTATGGGCACTCGATGTTGAGATGACAAGTGTCTTTAACCCCAATATGGGCAAGAATCATATGTTCTCTGAGGTAGCACATCCACATTTATAGAGTCTACTACTGACTCAGAGAGCGAGGAAGCACCGTGGGGAACTTGGCAATGCCTATGCTTCAGGTGTATGCTGGATCCAAAAATTGACACCTCATGGTGCAGCACTTCAAGAGTGCCCCCATGTTGCTCCACCAGGAAGAAGAAAAGGAAAAGAGGATGAACAGGAAGAGGAGGAAGAGAACAAGGACGAACTTTGGCACAGCCCGGAGGCCCTGCTCAGACAAGTCCTTGCACTTATGCTACTGTGGCCACCACTCAATCCCCTGGACACACTGGAATGCTGCTTCTGGAACTGGGAGATGAATTCAGACAGCTGGGACAGCATAGTCATACAGGGATGATCGGGAGTGGCTGCAGAACTTCTGTATGTGCAAAGTCACATTCCTGGGACTCTGCACATGGCTTGCCCCCTGTTTTGAGGTGACCTACTCTCACTGTGCAGAAGAGGATGGCCATTGCCCAAAGGAAGCTTGCCATGCCAGATAGCTACTGCTCAGTCAGGAACCAGTTTGGGGTGGGGAAATCCACAATCGGGGCTGTGCTAATACAAGTAGCCACGGCCACCAACTGCATCCTGTTACAGAGGGTCATGACTCTGGGGAACATGGACACCACTGTGGAGGGCTTTGTTGCAAAGGGCTTCCCTATGTGCGAGGATGCCAGACAGAAAACTCATCCGCATCCAGGCCCCTCACCACCATGCCTCAGAGTGCATCAACCATAAGGGGCACTTCTCCAAGGTGCTGCAAGTGCTTGTGGATTACAAGGGATGCTTCACCGACATCAACATGGGATGAAAGAGTTTAACAACAGGCTTAACAGGTGTGAATAGTGATGGAATCTGCATTTGGACATTTAAAGGGGAAGTTCAGGAGTCTCCTGATCCACTTACACCTGAGTGAATGCAACATCCCCTTTGTGGTGGCAGGCTGTTTTGTGCTCCACAATCTATGATAAAACAAGGGGGAAAACCATAATGCCAGGGTGGGGGGGCTGAGGCAGAGCGCTTGATGAGGGAGTTTGAGCTGCTGAACACCAGTGTCATAAGGAGAGCACAGAAAAGTCAGTGCTAATCAAAGATGCCTTGAAGGACAGTTTTATGCAAGGCCAGTTCTGAGACTCTCCCCAGTGGCTCTCCACAAGGTTCCCCTTCATTCCCCATGTTTCCCTTTTGTCCCCCTCCCCTGTCCACTCCAATTCACCTCTGTAATTCAAGCAATCAAAAGACCATTTTTCAAAAACCAGGAGTTTTTATTTGAGAAAAAAAAACACAGGAAATAGAATGAATTGAGAACCAGAATGGGGAAGGAGGCTCAGGAATCGGAGTGGAATCCCATCAGCCTCCAGATGTCCTGGAGGCTTCGGCTGCCCTAGAGTTTTCTCCCCCCGCCCTGTCTTGGGGCCTCTGCAGCCCCTGGGAACTCTGACAATGGAAGCCACAGGGAAGGTTGAGTTGCTGGCCAGTGGCCCATTTCAGGAAGGTCACCATGCACTCCATCACAGATGTCAGGGTAGAGAACATTGTTTTGTGCTGGCATGTAAGCTGCTTCCTGACAGCCTTCCTCTCCTGATGTTCGGCCTTCCTATCCTCCCACTTGGGAACTCAGTCCTGACACTTAGCCTTCCTCTCCTCCTGCTCAGTAACCAAGTCCTGCAGTTTGGCCTGCATCTCCTGCACAAGGGACCGCAAGCAATCCATTTGCTCCCTGGCCATGTTGTCCTTGGTGCATTTCTACCTACACATGTGAACCAGGTGGGCAGATGCAGAGGGAAGTGTAGGGCATATGGAGGTAGCAGCTGGCCCACCTGTAAAGAAAAGTTACAAGGGCAAACATCACAGGAGATACTTTTTGGGAAGCCTATCCCTGATCTCTTAGCGTATCCCGAAGGTCTCAGTTCAGACAATAGCTATGCATTTTGTGCAAGCCCATATTTTTGCGTTTAAAGGGGAACAGCAGGTGCCCAGATGTCTCAGGGGAGCATCAGAATATACTCAGTCCAGAGGCAGGCAATCATGGTAACAGGACAGCCAGGCCACGAGTCTGCAAGTAGGAGGGGGATCGCTTCCCACTATGCCTGACACACACAGCTTCTTGGGACAGTGCAACTTTCCTGGCTAGGCCAGAAGCCTGCAGGCAGGAGAGGGCAGAAGGGGCAGGTTGGCTTCCTGCTATGTCCAGCACACACCACGTATGGCACAAACGTCCTCCCAGAGAGAGTGCTTCTTTCCCTGCCTGCAGGAGCAAGGGAAAGTATGTGAGTGGCAAATGCTGCTTGCTGGAGAGAGTACGAATAGGTTCCCCATCTCCTCCTCCTGCTAGGTTCCCATGCGAGTTATAACTCTTCTCGGCATCACTGTGCTTAATGGGAACAAATGCTGACTGAATGTGGTCATGAATATGTGGTTCCATGACACCAGACTACTTATTGGTGGCTTGGTATTAGAAGGTGTCCTACCATAGAGAACGGAATAAGGCTGGCCTCCCCAGGAACCTTATGAGAAGGATCGAGGTGTTCCTATGTGAGAGCTTCACGGAGCTCAGTACTGAAGACTGGCACTCCACCTTCAGACACCTGAACAAGTTAATCTGTGCCCTTCTTCCCCCTAGTGAGTAGGCAAAAAGAGAGCACGCAGCCCTTCACAGCCCATTGCCTGACCCTGCTTGTGGTTAGACAAAGTTAGAGAACTCAACTGAAGTGTCCGCCCTGGGTTGTTGATGTCTTGGGAAGGGGAGATTGGCTCCAATGTCAAGAGCACCTCCTGGCTCTCAGGCACTGTCATCTGGCTAGTCTTTTCCTGCTCCTTCTCCTTCTTCTCCTCCTCCTCCTCCTCATGGCCTTCCACCCTCATGCCGGTTGATGCCTTGCATGTCTTGGGTGGACTCAAAGATCAGGGTGGAAGAGCTGGCCACCTCCCCACCCCCAGAATGGCATCCAGCTGGTCGTAAAAGCAGCAGGTTTGAGGTGTCACCCAAAGCATGCATTCTGCTCCTTGGCCTTCTGAAATGACTGCTGCAGCTCCTTGATTTTCATCCTGCACTGCTTGAGGGTCCTGGAATAGCCTTTTGCCACATGGTTGGCGGCAATCCAGTTGTAAATGTCGGCATCCCTTTTCTTGATTCTGAGGTCAATAATGATGGCTTCATCCCTCCCACACCTTAATGAGGTTGAGGATCTCTTGTGCACTCCAGGCTGGCGTTCTTTTGCACCCCTGGGAATTGGAGGCTGTGGGAGCAGAACTTGCCATTGTTGCAGAGTCCAAGGGAATGTTGGAATTCATCTCCAAAGTGTCCCACAGTGTGCTGCTCACTCATCAAGGGCTCACAAAGCTGGCCAGATGGGACAGGCCATTCTACAGTTGCCAGGGCTTTTAGAGCTCAGTGGGAGAGCAGTCGAGACACAAGTTGTAGCCAGAGTGGTCATAGAGTACATCTGCAGCAGGCCTACTGAAGGCCAACGGGGTCAGATTTCTGGCAACGCAGTAGCTACACTAGCGTAACTTTGGCCACACACAACTGGGAATAGTGTTACTCCTCGTGAAAAGCATGACTACAGGATTTGACTTCAGTGGACCCATGGTCAATGCAACATGCTAGGTAGTGCAGACGAATCTTTTAGATAAGTGACCGGGGGGACAGATCTAAATTTGGTGTAAAGTCCTAGTGTAGACCAGACACAAGAGATAAATAACCCAGAACAGAGACGGTACAGAGTGAGATACACGTTGATCTACATACTGAAAACCCTTGCTGTGGCCCTGTCGGCATGGCACTCTTCATTCTTCTTGAAATAGACTTACCTGTACTAATATGTCACAGGTAGGTGGAGTTTTTTCAAGATTGCAGGTAGAGTAATACATTGTTTTTCAGGCAGGACAGATTTTTTTTTTTTTAAAAAAAGGTTCAATTCTTCAGTGTCCATATGGAGCAAAGCCTAAAAAGACAATCACTCTTATCCATCAGAGACCTTTGAGAAGGTGCAATTCACACATTGCATATTAAGATTTAATACCATTGTGTCTCCTCATTTTGCAAGAATTTATAAATTGTATAGTACCCAAACATATATTCCTTTCTACTTTCTCAAGATGTTATTCCGTGTAAAATATGTTTCTAGAATTTAATAACAGATTTTCCTTCTCAACTAGTTTTCTCCCTCCACAACTTAATTTAGCTTGCTAACACCTAGATTAACTCTAATGTATTTGTTTTTATTTATTCTTAATTGTATATGATTTTTTTAAAAACACAAACATTAACAATAGTTAATAACAATAACCCTAACAATAGTTAATAACAAGTCATTTATAGAGACATTGACCTAATAATCACATCATTCTCTTGCTGTTTAAACTTAATGCTGCATGTAACGTCGACATTTACTTGAACTAGATGTGAGTAAAGAGAAAGAGGTTACTCACCCTGCGCAGTCACTATAGTTCTTCAAGATGTGGGCCCCTACGGCTGTTCTACTACCTGGCCTCCTTTCCCTCTGCTTGGAGTTATCTCACTACAGAGCTTTAAGGTAAAAAGGAACTGAGAGTGGTTCACCCCTCAGTACTACATACCCA
This sequence comes from Pelochelys cantorii, assembly GCA_032595735.1. Classification (NCBI taxonomy): domain Eukaryota; kingdom Metazoa; phylum Chordata; order Testudines; family Trionychidae; genus Pelochelys; species Pelochelys cantorii. The sequence goes on along the minus strand of CM064342.1, from coordinate 9,134,293 downwards.
TGGTAGGAGGCAAGTTCAGGCCAAACAGGCTCTGCTATATGAAATCTCAGTCAAATGCACAAGGGGCACTCACACACCTGGAGTGGAACACGCATCAGGATTCCTCTGCTCTAAGAAGAATACGTATTTTCTCTGTTTTTTCAGTTCACGCTTGGTATATTTGATAGCAATGTTGTGTATATTCTATTTCACTCTATTTTTCCTCTGTATAGTCAGTTGATTTCTCCTGATACTTGTGGGGTTTTTCATGGGAGAAAACAGATGAGAAAATAACTGTTATAACAAGGAAAACTTGTTAAACTATTCAAGGATCTACTGACACTACTTTTAACTCATGTTTTACAAATTATGTGTTTTCAAGTTATGTGTTTTCAAATTACTTGTTAGCAATAATAGAATCATAGAGTTGGAAGAGATCTCAGGAGGTCATTAAGTCCAACCCCCTCCTAAAAGCAGGACCAATCACAACCAATTCATCCCAGCTAAGCCTTTGTCAAGCTGTGACTTAAAAACCTCCAGGAATAGAGATTCCACCACCTTCCTAGGTAAGGAACCCATCCCAGTCTTTACCACCCTCCTAGTGAAATAGGTTTTCCTAGAATCCAACCTAGAGCTCTGCCACTGCAACTTGAGACCATTGCTCCTTGTTCTGTCATCCCTCACTACTGAGAAGAGCCTCTGCCAATTACCCTGCCAAACCAGGAAGGACAATTAGCCATTTAGATTAGTAAACTATGAGAAGAAAATGAGATTTATACAAGTGCCTTGCTAATCAGACCGTAGATTGCAGCACTAACAAATGTTGCTCAGGTATAAACTTACGTAACATCTATCTATTAGTATTTTCATATTTAAATTAATTTAGCTGTTGCATTCTTATGACTGGTTAAAGTTACCACACAATAATAGTGGCATTTGCCTAAGTGTTCAAAACTATAAAGACTTCTAAACACTTACAAAACACCCTTAAGTCAATTAATTAATGACACAGTATGTGACAACACTATATTTGGCAAAATGGGCAACTGGGAGTTCTGACAAATCTAATTAATAGTACATCAGGGGAACCTAGCTTATCATATAAATACTGTGCTAATAACAAGTCTGTAATGAGAAAAGGAACAAACATTACTGGGACTTCACTAATAAGTCACCAAGCCCTAGTTTACCCTATTTTCATATATAATTATTTAAGTTCAGATGTCTGACATGTTTATACCAATAAAGCATTTAAATTGTGGGCATTTGTGTTGAAATAAGCACATAAAGAAAAATAATGTAAAAGAAAACAAAAATCAAACAACAGATTACACAACAGATCCATAAAATAACTACAGGGTAGACAAAAATCAAAGATTAAAAAATTGTTTCAAAAGATTTTTTATTTTAATTGATTTTGATTGCTTTTTGAAGAAAAAACCATTCGATCTAAAGACAGTTTTAATTAGAGTACACTATCGCTGAAATATATTTCATCATGGAATAGGGATAAAAATTCGAATTCTATAGTATTCTATATTCACGTCGTATTTTAAAAAAGTTTTGTGAATGAGTTCTAATAGTTCATGGATTAAAGACGCTATCTTATGGAGTTCCAGAGGTTTCTGTATACATTATTTAGGTTAATCTTTCTATAAAACCAAAAGGACTCCGTGCTCAGTCTAGAACTGGGGTGGGCAATAATTTTTGCAGGAGGTTACAATGTATTTTACAACATGTTCATGGTCCGGCTCCACCCCGGAAGGGGCAGAGCCTGGAGCAAAGGAGCGGGGCTGGAGACTTTATTTGGGGCTGGAGGCTTTGAATTAAAAACACAACAAAAAGCTCGCAAATTCCATCCCATCCGCTATCACATTGCCTGGCAGCCACCTGCGGTTGCTGCATCTATGTAAAGGGTTCGTGGCTCTAGTCCGCCAGGGTAGTGCCGTGACCGTAAGCCAGGAGCCATTTAAATAGGATCATGCTGCCTGAGCCACTGCCTGGAAATTTCTTGGCATGAGCAGCAGGATATAAACAGAAAGAGGACAGATACAGTCTGGGGGCTGGATCAAAGTGTGAGGCATACCGGATCCAGCCCCAGGGCCACACCTTACTCAGCCCTGGTCGAGAAGATACTATCAGAGTTGCTTAGTTTTGCAGTTCTCAAACTATGGATTTGCGTCTCCAGAGGTAACATGCTTGTTAACAGCAAAAATGTTTTTAAATAAATACATGAATACTATGTAAAGGACAGAAATAACAAACCTCAACCCTATTGTCCCTCTGCAAATTTGTATACACAGATCACTCCCTTACCTCTCTCTAAAATTGCAAAGATTCCAAAAGTTCAATGAATAGAAGGTTGTTGCAGGTGGAATAGGAGAGGGACAAGGAGAAGACTGGAAATAAATGTGAGTAGGGAAAGACAGGCAATTGAAACAAAAGTGAAACTGAGCAGTATATTCCACAAGTTTTGAGGTCATTCTGAGTGTAGCCTTCACTGATTTGAGATCTACCATACCATTCTCTCACTAGAAAGGAAAACTTATAATGGCAGCAAGCCATAAAAGAGACCCAGTTGGGAAATATTTTAATTCAGTTCCTCTAACTCTGGGTAATACAGGCATGCGTGCAAAATGCAAACAGTGCAAAAAAAATATGAAATTACATCATAAGAAGTGTTCCTTCTTTGGAGGAAGCTGCATTGAAGATGGTGAAAGGAACATATCTGAACAGGCAGCATATAGTTGTTACTCTCTGGTAATTCTATGGTATTACTATTTTGATGCAGGAGGGTGATAAAATATAAATAGCTGAAATAAGCAGATCTTCCTTATACAACTACACCTTTAAAGAAGTACTGAGTGTCAGTGAGTGCAATGGGTACATTAAATGAGCAGTATAGTAATAATAATTAAATAACTGCATTGACTTATTTTGTTTAGGAGAATCCATCCTCAACACACAGGATTCTGAGGACTATCCACCTTCAAGATCACCATCATTTTCTATAGTTTCAGTTATCTGCCAATAATAGGGTTTCAGTCACATCATATAAGTCACATAACATGTAGTAAAAAGGGGAAAAAAGTCTCCATCATCCAGAAACAACCATAGATAAGTTTGTGATAAGAACCAGCAGATTACAAAAAGAGGTAATTGATGAAAAAACTGACGAGTTCATTTATGCAACAAATTCTCTTTACTGAACAACTGAGAACCCACACTTAATTAACATGGTTCAGTCATTAAGACCAGGATACAGTCCACCCAACAGAGCAGATGTCACAGGCAACTGCTGGATAAAGTGTATGAACAGGTCCGGCTTTAGGAAGTGCAGGCCCAATTCGAACAATTTCGACGGGGCCCCTCAGCAAAACTGAGCAAAAAACAAAACAAAAAAAAAAACCACACACACACACTCCCTCCCGCAGCACAGGAAAACCCTGCACTAAACTCACACCTCCTGCGGCGCAGGCAACTGACGCACTCCTCCTCCGGGGCCGGCAGGGGCGGCAGATTTGTATAGTTTTTGGTGGTGCCCCATTAGCCACACCCCCTGAACCCGGTTAACCATGCCCCAACCCCAATTAGCCACACCCCCTGACCCACATTAACCATGCCCTGACCCCCATTAGCCACACCCCCTCACCCCCATTAACCAGGCCTCTGGAGGCAACACATGGGGCAAGATGGACACATGACCAGAAGTAAAAGGTGTCATGTCACCCCTCTCGAAGGACTTTTCCCACCCTCCTCCTACCAACAGGGACTAGTTTGGCCCCCACCAAACCCCACTCATGCAACTATCCTGCAATTGCATTAACCCAACGTGCGTGACATTAACTCGGGGGCAGAGAGCCTAGGGGAAGTGTTCTCTCTAAGGCTATGTCTACACTCGTGGCTTCTTGCGCAATTATAGGTGTTCTTGCACAAGAACCCACAGAGCAGCTACACTGCCCGCCTGCTCTTGCGCAAGGAAATTTACAGTACGGCGTGGTAAGAGAGGGCGTCTTGGAAAAGAGCTACGCTCTTTTCTAACAGGTGTAAGCTCTCTAACAGGTGTGGATGCTCGGCAGGGATTTCTTGCGCAAGAAACCCCTATGGCTAAAATGGCCACTGGAGCTTTCTTGTGCAAGAGAGCATCCACACTGCCATGGATGCTCTTGCGCAAAAGCACAGCTCACACATGGCAGTGTGGACGCGTTCTTGCGCACGACTTCTTGCACAAGAACCCTTGTGCAAGATGTTCTTGCGGAAGAAGCTACCAGTGTAGACATAGTCTAAGAGTTTCCTCCCATGAGCAGAATGGATTTTGTGTTGTGCACCTGTACTGAGTTCATGAGGCTTGTTTGGATGTGCCACTGTGGCACCCAAGTTATTAATAAATATTTTATAAACCTTTACCTTTTCTCTCTGCTGCCAGGTCTCCTCCCCTTGCTCCATCAGCTCCCCCGGTGCCTGCTGCCCCTCAACTCCTCACCCTCCTCTGCTGTCCTGACTCCTGCCCTTCTCACTGCCCTCAGCCGTCCTGCGACCTGCCCCCCTCCACCAGCCCTTCTCTCCCTCCTGTGCCCACTCCTCCAGTAGCCCCACTCTGATCATGTGAGCTACCTCTCCTCATCCCCTCTCCTAACACCTCCCTCTACACACCTGCCCTGCCTCTCTCCTCTGGTGCTGGTCCCTCCCTTGCAGGTGTCTGCCCTTCTGTTTCACTCCAGAATCCCCTGGCACCTGCACCTTCCCTTAGCCCTGCACCCTCCTGGTGCCTCCTCCTCCCCTCACTGCCCCTGCCCCCTTTGCCCTCTTTTTCCCTGATGCCCACCTCCTCACCACTCTCTGCCCCCGTTCCCCTCCTGCTCCTGTGCCCTCACACATGACTTACTCCATCTCCACCTTTTTCATGCCCACCTCTTCTTTCAAGCCTTCTCCCAGTACGTCCCCCTCCCCCCTCTAACCCCCAATGCCCTTACCCTCTCCTCTCCCAGCATCACCCTGTCCCCCCTCCCACTAACACCTCCCCTCCTGCCCTTTTCCTCATTGTCTGCACTTGGTCCCCTGGCATTTGTCTCTCCCCCTCCCCACAAGCCCCCCTTCCCCTCCTTCTCCCCATAAGCCCCCCTCCCTCTCCTCACAAGCCCCTTCCTCTTCCTCTCTCTCCCTCCCCCTCCGCACAAGCCCCCCTTCCCCTTTCCCTCCCCACAAGCCCCCCTTCTTTTCCCCCCTTCCCCTTCCCACAAGCTCCCCCTAGTTTTCCCCTACCCCTACCTTCTGCCTTCCACTTTGCGGGGCCAGAGTCTGTGCTTGGGCCTCGGACTCCGAACCCGAAGCTAGGCCACGCCACACCAAGCACTTTTAAATTCCCAGGCCGTGACGTCACATCACGCCCTGGCGTATCCCCGCTCATGGGAAAGCCGCACACGGCCGCAGCAGCTGGCGAGGGGGAGCCGCACAGAGCCGCGCACGGCAGGGACGGTCTGGGGCTGAGGGGGACACTCTGGGGGCGGGGTGGGAGGACGCGCAGGAGGGGGGCGGTAGGGGGGGCTTGGGCCCGCTCCAGGCAGAGCTGGGGGAGAGACCCAGCTCCACATATTACTGGAGCAGGGCCCCCGGCTCTCAAGAGTAACTCGCGCCCATGGCACCCGGCACTTCCGGGTTCAGGGGCGCGGGGCCCCGTTAGGCGCGGGGCCCAATTCAGGGGAATCGGTTGAATCGGCCTAAGGCCGGCCCTGTGTATGAAAGAGAAATGGAGCAGTGTGCAAAAAGTCTAGAGAGTAAATTTGCTAACCTGAGTCTTGATGGGCAGAGCAATGTCTACTAAGATCCTGTTGTAAGTACTGGTGTGACCACTAAAGAAGGGGAATGTCTTCCTTACAGAAACAATTGATACATCAGGAAATGCACACACAGCAGAATACTTACATGCAGAAGCAGCAGAAGTTATAACAAACCATGAAAAAAAATTCCAATGTCTAGTACACAGACTGGTCACAGACAATGCTGCAAATGTATCTGAGAAGAAATTTAGAAAACAGTAGAACAGAGTCCCCAGCTAATAACATACGGGTGCAGTGCTCTCTTGAAGCACCTCTTAGCCAAAGACTAATGTTATTGAAATTGTAAAATACTTGCATAACAATCCCTACATTCTGCGGTGTAGAAAGGATATTTTCATTCCAAACTGAGAAATAGTTTAGGACCTGAAAAAAAAGGAAAGCTGCATTTTTTTCTTTTCCAGATTATAAACAGGAAAATGAAGGCGAGAAGACTGATTTAGCTGCAGAAGCCAGTATTTTAAGATTCTCATATTGACATGGCTGACAGTCAATTTAACTGGTTTTTTAATATTTCTTTTAGCTATTTTAGTTAAAAACAATTTTAACAAAAACAAACCTGATTTTAAAAAACTTGAATGTTTAATTAAAATGAGAAAAAACATACGCCTGTTTTTAAATAAAATATTAGGTGTTTGCTGTTGAAGAAAAAAATCCAAAATACATAAAGTTATTGTTCTAGTTAAACAAAACAATTTTAATGTGTATCTGGTGATGTTCTCCTCCTAATACAGCATGGCAAGAAAATCCTCCAAATATTAATGGTTAACCTGTTGAACTGGAGATAGCTCACCTCCCAATGATTTCATAAAAATCTGCTTCAATTACCTTTGGTAAATGAAATAACCAAACAATCATTCATTTTCTGATATAGCTATAAAACTAATCTGAAAAGAATTCAAAATAAATCACTGTTTAAAAATGTATAGTGTACACCTTCTAAAAATATATATGGAGATATAGCTATCTCATAGAACTGGAAGGGGCCTTGAGAGGTCATCAAGTCCAGTCCCCTTGCCCTTACAGCAGTACCAAGCACCATCCCTGACAGATTTGCCCTAGATCCCTAAATGGCTCCCTCAGGGATTAAACTCACAATGCTGGGTTTAGCAGGCTCAAACCAATGAGCTATCCCTCCCCCCAGTGAAATCTCATCTCTCTATTAGTTGTAAAGAATGTGTGTTAAGGTTACAAACACCAAGGAGAATGCACTTTTATGTAGAAAAACATGATTAAATTGAGTCCCCATGAGTAGGGATTTAAATAATTACACTGCTCTACAGCCAAAATGCTTCTGAAATAACTGTAGTCAAACTTTACTAATTCTGGGTCACTGAGAATGAAAATGATGCTTAAAATGGTTGTATATACTGATTGGGTCAGTATATACAACCCTTGACTTGGGAATGGCAGAGGATAAGTGAGTTATAAAGGGAAGGGATCTCAATTTAAACCAGAAATGACTAAAATACATCTTTGACTGGATCTATGAATAAATCTATGACTGGGTTTGGACAGTACTTGCTTTTTAGGCAAAACAATGAATGATGCAATCTGAAGCTGGTATTGCGTCATACATGGTATGAATTGCATCACGTTATTCCTAGAAGTCATGGATGATGCAATCATAACGAAGCTTATATCACTCTGCTGAACAAATTGCCCTATATCAGCTCTAGAAATTATACAATGTCGTGCTCTCTTATTTGTCAGTGTTTGATTTTGCAAAGGGACACATTTCTGTTTAGCCAAAGTGAGCAGAGATGCCTCGTACTTGTGTGAACAGTGCAGATAACTTCTGCTATGTTTGTGGTGAAGTGACTTTTGCATCACAAAAGCACAGTATAACCACTATGGTTAAGAAAGCCTATCACCTTTATTTTGGCTGCAAAATTGGAGATCAGGACAAGAGGTGGGCTCCACACATATGCTGCAACACTTGTGCAACAAAACTTCGCCAGTGGTTGAACAGGAAAAGGAAATCTATGCCTTTTGCAGTGCCAATGATTTGGAGAGAGCCAACAGATCATACCAGCAATTGTTACTTCTGCCTGGTGCCTCCAGTTGGGAAAGGTGTGTCAAAGAAGAAAAAGTGGACTGTGCATTATCCAAACATTCCATCAGCTATACGCCCAGTACCCCACGGAGAAGGACTGCCGGTTCCTGATGCACCAGAATCATTCTCACTTGAGTCAGATGAGGAAGAGGATGAAACTTCTGGTCCTGAACCATCAATGTCACAGGACCCACATTTTCTCCCATCCTCCTCCTCTGAACCACACCTCATAACACAAGGTGAACTGAATGACTAAACTATGTACATAATATTTTTTTGCCTTTTGTTTCATAATAAATTTTATTTATATAACCCTTTTGCTGATTTTTAAAGTGTTACATAAACAGGACAGGTGAAATATTATCATGTAAAGCAACCATAAACACATGAAAAGACCTAGGTTTACAATTTATGATTAAAACTCTACTATCTACACAATATACATAGACGTAAAATGTAAAAACTTAAGTATCTTGGAAACAGTAGCCAATCAGTTGTTTTAATTGTCATATTTGAATTCAGCACATCAAAATACATAATAAATAGCACATTTTATCTCTGAAGCAGACGACTTCTAAAAAATTGTAGACCAGTGTTATTTATATCAATATGATTTAAATCAAATCCACCTTGATATTTATCAAAATTTACAATAATGCCTTCTTCTAAACCAGATGCTATTTAAATAGGCTAGGTATATTCTGGAGATAAATCTTTTTTGTTTTAAATTATTCCATATATTAAAATGTTCATATTTTTAAAATATTAAAATATTTTTAATATGTGTGCTTATGGTCTATGCATGCAGAAAAACAGTCCTAAGGTTTTAACTAACTTTTTAAAAATAATCCAGAAATCAGAAGATCTATCATGTTTAATTAGAGTTGAGGGAAATATAAAATAGTTCCTCTCCAAACACTTTGCAACTTCTGACATACATTACAAATGAAAACCATAAAGAATAAAAGCAGCCACTTTTCTCAAATAGAAATTTGTGATCATGACAGTCCATTCTGACAAACTAAATCCATCCCAACTTTCAGCTTCTCCCTTGCCTCTAGAAAAGCATGGAAAAGAGATGGGATTTACACAGTTCCCGAAAGACAGATTTAGAGCATGTCAGAACAAGGTACCTCAATCTGCTAGCAGCTCCTTTTCTATTAAACCATTAAACTTGAATACTACCATTAACTTCAGATGCAACAGTATGGCACAGAGAAAAGAGGCAGTCTCTCAAACATTCATCTCCGAAAGCCATTTTAGGCTTTGCAGGTCAAAACCTATAGCTTAAGCTCCCTTCAGAAATGTAAAGGTAACCGCCACACATCATGATGCATAAATATACTGTAGTCACTGGAAGAAATTTCACTTAACAATACGAAATTTAAGATGTAGTGGTGACATTCCTTCCACCCCCGCCCCCATTATAAAAACTGTCTTGTGAATATGAATATGCATAACTCAAAGATGCTTTAAACAAAATACCTTAGATAACCAATCAATTTTAAAGTTTCTATCTGCTGGGTCTGTATATCCTATTTTTGTGCATGTATCATACATATATGTGAAGTTAGAAATATGAACTGTGAATCTGATTATAGATTTAAATGTACGATGAGAGCCTGGGGTCCTGAAAGCCTAATGGCTTGGTGATCAACTCAGTGACTTGTAAACTTGTTTGTCCTGTAAGTCTAAATGTGATTAGTCTCAGAAAAACATGTGACCATATCACCTGAGATTGGAATCCATTTTGAACTTTGTGTTTTTCCACGAAAAGGTGGAATGTTAAAAAAAAATATTCCCGCCCTGGGGGAGAGTCTATTTAAGCAATGGGAAGCTGTCAGCCTTTTCTCTTTGGCTGGCCTTGGAAACTGCCTGGCAAACCCTAAAAAGAAAAAAAGAAAAAAAAACCTTTAAAGGTGTCTGAGAACCCCAGTCAGGTAAAAGATTATCTCTGACTGAAAGCTTATGTCTGAAATAGGAACAGATGTTTAAGGTAAGAATTTGCATGTAATAACTTAAGTTTCTTAGTGAATTAGAACTAGTTATGTATTTTCTATTCATTTTAATTTAGTAAGTTACTTTGACCTGTCTATTGTCACTTACAACCACTTAAATTCTACTATTTGTACTTAATAAAAACACTTGTTTACTCTTAGATCAGTGTAAATAATTATAACCCAGGGAGAGCAACCACTGTACATATTTCTCATTCACTAATAAAGACAGCTTACCTAATAAGCTTTTCCTGTGTGAAACTTTTACAAAAAGACAGATGGCTTTATTTGGGGTTCTCATCCATTTTTTGGGTTGGTTTCCTAGGTGTTGAGCCCTTAAAACTGCATCCTCCCAGAGCTTTGCATTGTCTGCATTGTTCTTCAAGGGGACGGTTACTCTAACTCTGTGCCTTGTCTGGGGGGAGACAGAGGATCTGATCCAGCAGAATAGGGTGGTGGGGAGCCCCAGATAGCAAGAAGGCAGGAGTCAGTGACATGATCAGCACACTGGGGGACTATCCCAATGGGACTTCTGTGACTGCATCCTATCACAATAGCATTCTGCAAAATGTATTGCAATAGTCTAATATCAAAGTTATAAATGTATAAATTATATCAGCAAGGTTCACATTGAAAATCTGATGTCCATTTGTTAATGGGATGGAGGATGAAGTGAAGTGTCCTGGTCATTGTTGCTGCTATTTCTAACAGCAGCAAAGATCCAAAAGTATGCCCACAATCACTAAATTGAGTAAGAAACAGGATGAGCACAAACCCCAGTATAACAGTTATTTCTGTTTTTATCTGAATTATTTTTAGCCAGCTGGCACCTGGCCTTGCCCAAATCATTACCAACTACTGAGTACGGAATTTAACGGCACTGATGGATCAGATAAAATGGAAATATACAGCATACAGAAAACACTGCATCCCTATGTCATTTTATTCTGCTAGTGACCACATATAAACAAACAAGAGGGTCAACAAAATAGAAAGGACTGCAGAGGTCAGAGAACAATTTCTCCAAAGCACACTTTAGACTAGATACATTTTTCAGCTGCATTTTTTTCATCCTGAAGAAAACACTGATTTATTGAAACCAAAATTTTGTCAAGAAGGTTTCTTCGATACAAGGTGGAATTTCTGATTTAAAAAAAAAAAAAAAGAGAGAGAGACCTACTCCAGAAATAGCCAATGGACTAGAGACAATCACCTGGGATTTGAAACTGGGGCCTCTCACACCCAGATGAGTGCGTTAACCATCTCTTTTTCTTTCAATGCTTTTATTAGAGCTGTTCACTTTATACAAAGTCAAATACTGGGAGAAATAGAAAGAAAGACTGACTCTGTTGTCCAATAGTCAGAGCATTCACCCACGCTGTTGGAGAAATCAAACTCAAATCCCCGCCCTACTGATTAGGACCTTTTCTGAGGTGGATCTCTCTCTCTCTCAACCTCCCTCTCTTCCCCTCCCCCACACTTCCCCTGTATGGTTTTTTTTAATCTCTAGTTCTAGATGTGAAATTAAAATAAGTGTTAAAACTTTGACATTTTGCACAAAAGTGAGCTCTTTTTTTCCTGTTACATGACCTGAGGCAGCTTGGTACTATTAGAGTTGTCTTCCCACAATCTTCTCAACAGTCTTAACCCAAAAAAGGAAGATGAACGATTAGGTGACAGACATACTCAATATGACCAAGTAATTATGATAATTAGATGATGATGTGAAAATACAGATGAAAGCACCATGCTCAGGCAAGCACTAACAATATCTGTCAACAGTCTCCCCTCTCTCCCATGAGCAAATTTCACTTGCCTCAGTTGTTGCAGGCCATTCAATAAATCATATTAGCCTATGTATATGAAACAAGAGAATAGGAATCCTAGGGATCACGGTAGCAACAGGTGAGGACAAAAGATAATTTGTACTAACTCAGAAGCTGACATGGCAGTATAGGGAGATGAAAGTGTACTAATGAAAGGGTTACATAAAAGATGGGTATTATTATGCAACACTTTCCCACAAGACTTCAGGTTAGGGATGTAAGCAGCTACACAAGTAGTTAACTACTCAATAAGCTTAGGCTTATTGGGTAGTCAAGTCACTACTCAACTACTCGCTTCCTCCCTTGCTGTATCAGAGGCTGCGGGGAGGGGGTAAGCAAGAGATGGTGCTGGGGGGAACCAGCTTAGAAGATGGTTCCCCCCAGCTCCATGATGCAGGGGGCAGCAGGCGAGACAGAGCCACAGTGGTCCCAGAGCTAGTGCAAACCAGGACTGTTTAGACAGGCTCTTAATACATTTAAAAAGCAGAGCTGTGATGAGCCGCTAACACTGCTGCGACTCTGCAGTTTAAATATAGTAGGAGCTGGGCTTCCTGAGTTCTCAGCTCCTACTACATTTAAACTGCAGAGCCGCAGCGAAGGTAGCGAGCTCCTTCCCTTACCAATTAGTCCCTGGAGGTATTTAAGAGAAGGTTAGACAGATATCTGTCAGGGATGATCTAGATGGTGCTTGGTCCTGCCACGAGGGCAGGGAACTGGACTTGATGATCTCTCAAGGTCCCTTCCAGTTCTAGTGTTCTATTATTCTAATTAACTGCTACTTAACATCCCTACTTCAGGTATAAATCTATATGGATGTTTATGTACTAGTATTAACACCACATCAGAGCTTTGTTATATATATTAAATGCCTAGGATGGTTCTTCGGGGTGGGAGGCGGGGGTAAGGGTTGGTTTGGTTGTTTGGTTTTTGTTTTTTTAAATAAGTGGAAGTACAGATAGGGTCTCTTTCATATGTTAATATTTTTGAAACAACAGCTTTTAATTTACTAACAATAAAAGATATACTTTTCATAAAGCATTTTTTTGATTAATCATATTTTAATCTGAAAAGTATATGCTCATATTACTGATTTAAATATTTACATCTATATTCCAGCATGATTTTTGCGCACAAAAATCCTATCCAATGTAACTGCAGTTCTATATAGAGATTCCTGAACCTTAATGTGAACAGAACAATCAAAGATTATTGGTTGGCTGGATCTGAATCTGCTAAAGATTGTGGGGGAAAGTATCTATTAAGCTTTAAAGAGTACTTCCAAAAAATCTGAAGACAACTTTTTTTGATCATAGTAAATAGATCAATATCTACATCTACCTTTGCTGATGTCAAAGTCTGATGTAAATTATATTTTGTTACATTTCTTATATCAAAATGTTAATGCTGACTGCATTCTTCTAGCCACATTATTTAATATTCCAGAGGAATGAATCTGCTCAGCAGTGCTTAAAACATTCCCTGCAGGCTTCCCTGCCATTATGTGCAACCAATCGCAAAGTCCTTCTTCTTTCAATGTGATATGTTAAGATCACAAAATGTGTTGCTGCTGCTTCTGCTACAACAGTTCAATTCATGATCCAACTGTGCAGAGAACAAACTGTATTCTCTAGGGCAAAAGGCTGGCTTTCCTTTCAAGCAAAGGAAACTGTACAGAAAAAAGCACTGCAATAGCAGAATCACTAAGACCTGAATAAATATAAACTTTTAGATACCTGTGGACACATGCAGAAGACATACAACAGTGATAATTTCAATCATAAATCTGGATTCTGTTCGTAGGATTTTTTAAAATTAAGACAACATATGTTCAGATAAAACTACTAGTTTAAATTATTTTTAAATACACTAGTCAAATAAAATAAGTGTGAGTTATGTCACAATTGTTTCAATGTCTGCAAATTATTTCTTTCTGTTGTCAATTTTGTCTTTGTCTATTTGGTACACTGATATTTTTGTGTATTTCCAAAGTAATTGTAGATTATTGCTGTCAATAATATCAATATAGTTCTATAAATAATATATATTATGCAAACCATGTTCAAAATGAGTTTCATAGAAGACCAAATATTGGGGCTAAACTTGAAAGTTTACATGAAAAATTGGTATTTTAACTACATGCCAGTGTTCAAATTCAAAGTTAATCATAGTGACAGTAATTGAAAAACAAAACATTTTATAAGAAAACACAAATCTTAACCTATATTAGGCAACTGGATTTTCATTTTTTCTTTGCTTTTCCTTCTGTCGCACAATTTTATAACACACCTAGAATTATAAAAAGACTCAAGATCACAATACAATAGAACAACTTGATTAAAGAGTATGTTACATATTCTAGTTCTCTTTCCTTTTATATTTTGTCGGGAGAGAACAGGCTTTTGAATTTAAGACTGTATAGACCAGTTCTGGCCAAATTGTGGCTTGCAAGCCCCTTCCACCCCCTCACATCCTCTGCCTACCAGAATGGGCTGGGGAGCGGAGGAGCTGCGCCTTGCAGCGTGGTGCTTTTATAGGCGCTTCTGTCCATTGGGGAGGAGGGTCTCAGGGCTTCAACCCTGAGGAGCACATCTCTCAGGGCTCAGAGCTTCAGCAAAGAGTGGGACTGAAGCCCCAAGCCCTGGCTCCAATGTGGTCCAGCTCTCAAACTTCCGAAGACTGTTGTATGCAGCTCAGAGGTCTGCCGATATAGACTCATTCCACTACGTGGTACACGCAGACCTGCAATTGTTCAGAGACTTCAACCTGAGGTTCCCTCAGACACCATTATTAAGGCCAGGGAGCAAAGCATAGATTCAAACTATTACTACAACATTATACTGGATAGTAGTCTTGAATATTTAGAAGATCAAAGTCAATGGAAAAATGTAATCAATTTTCAAGGAATTATCTAAGGGGCAGTAAAAAAGCCTTTCACCTTTAGCCCATTATTCTGTCAAGTAAAAGCAGAGAGCACACCTATGCTGGGTAATGTAGAGCCATTCGGATTGGCTGTTAAATTTGCTGAAAATAAGCCTCAAGGGGTTACAGCTTTTCAAAGTCCCAAACCTCAAAATTAACAAAATACCTGGCTGAGAATACAGTCTCCTTCTAAACTTAAATACAATACCATCATTTTGCGAAGAAAAAAAAATCCACAATTTAAACTTCCTAATTCTCTCAGTATTACACAATATTTCTGTCACATTTGTTTTGACCATCCAGAAATGGCAAGGAATGCATTTCTTCTGATTTAATGACTGATTTTAAAATCACATTAATTTTCCCTCTCCCCAGTCTTTTTACCCATAATTGGCCTGCAACAGACAAACATAAAAATCCACATCATGTCCAAGAAAACATGTTCCTATAATACTGAAAATCTGTACTTCTACAAACCTTCAAAATTGAATGAACTTAAAATTGTAAGTGGCTGATCACTTTTGTTCAAGAAAACGCCAACAGTTTTTTTGCAGTTCCTGTCACACATTTCACATTAGTCACTTTTAAGAAGTCAATATTTGCCAACAGTTGCCAAACTGTGTACTTGATCTGTGAAAATATCCTTTATATTTGAAACAGAAAATAACTGTGCCATCTCAAGAATTGTGGGGCAGTAATCTGATAAACATTGACTGTTTAATGGTGGCCACTGTATATAAAGAAATAGAAGTTCTGATCCACTGACTGGCTTTCTACATCTCTCTACAGCAGTGGGTCTCAAAGTACAGTCTGCAGACCACCTTGCAAGTGGGCTGCAGGCTTGGGGCTCACACCTCCCCCTGTAGTGGACGTCTTATGCAAAGCCAGTTTCTGCTGTGCGGTGGGGAACCGAGTCTCACAGGCTGGATCTGGCTCACAGAGGGGTGGGGGAAAGCTCCATGCACTGCTGCTTCCTCTCCTTCCATCTGGGGGGGAACAGCAGTGTAGGAAACTGCTCGCTGGGGAGGATTTCCCCACCTTTCCCACTGGCTGCAATTCTAGCCAATGGGAGCAGAGGGGAGTGGTGCATTCTCCCTTCCCTCACAGACCCTTCACCCAACCTTCCACCCAGACTCTGCACTACCATCCCCTCCTGCACCCTTTTGGATAGTTGGCTGGTGGTCCACAGAAAGGTTTGCGTTGAGTGGGGTGGGCTAAAAAAATTGAGTATCACTGCTCTGCAGTATTGTAAGTATCTTCTGACCGCAGATAATACTTCTATGACTGCCCAGAATTAGACCACAAAACACTTAACCTAGAGGCTTCTTCTGTATCCTCTCTTTTGCCCCTTTTTCAGATAGTCTCACTGGAGAAAATTAGGGCTGTCAATCATGATTAATTGTAGTTATAAACAGTAGTGTTGAACTAATAGAATACCAACTTAAATTATATTTTCCAAACATACTGAATTCAATTACAACACAATTCAAAGTATATAATGTACATTTTATATTATTTTATTAAAATATTTCCATTATAAATAGATAATCAAAAGAAATAATATTTTCAATTCACCTCATACAAAAACTGTAGTATAATCTGTTAATTGTGAAAGAACAATTTTGGAATGCAGTTCTATAAAAAAAATTCTACATTTGTAAATTGCACTACAGTAACTTGTATGAAGTATATTGAAAAATACTATTTCTTCATCTTTTTTTACAGTACAACTATTTGTAAACAAAAATAAAGTGAGCACTGTACACTTTGTATTCTATGTTGTAACTGAAATCAATATATTTGAAAACAGACAAAAAAATTAAATAAATGATATTCTATTACTAGAATTAAAACTGAGATTAATCAGGATTCTTTTTAATCTTGTGAATCGTATCATATTAATAAATCATTTGATAGCCTTAAAAAACTGTGTCACTGACATGTTAATTTCAAACTGCAGACCGCACCTGTCGCTCCCCCAACTTCGATAGACTATTTGTAATTTGGTAGTGCTTGTACATGGTGAGGACATGCCATAGAAGAATCATATCCTGATTTACATGGAACAGAATAAAAGTAGGCAATCTTTATTAGAAAGGTCATAGATAAAGGTAAAGGATGCTACTGAATAAAAGTAATAATGAAGTTTGGAATTTCTGCATAGAAGTAGCTTTACATTCATTATTAATCATGCACTTAAATCACTGTAGAAAGAAATGGTCAGAATACCCTATTTTGATGTTCACAAAGCAATACATATAACCAATAGTCAAACCTAGCTTATCCAAGTACTGCCCCAGTTTCCCCTTGAGGAAATCTCACAGGATTACAACAAAATGTGGAATGTATGCTAGAGATGTAGAAATCCGTTTAATCAGTTAACCAGTTAAACATTACATTTAACTAGTAAACAAATTAAGTGGGATTCCATGAGTGGAACCACTGGCCCAAGGGCCCCCAGGTTATCTCGTTACTGCTAAGCATCACCTGAGTTACCAGTAAGCATCATGATGGGTAACTGGTTAACCATTCACTGCCTAATGCATGCAGGCATGATAATGATGACTAAGACACAGAATTTCAGGTATGTCATCACTGCAATTAAAAAATCAACAGCTGGTGGCCCATGTCTGTTGAGCAATGGAAGCAGGTATACACATGTTGATACACCTTTTGTTTAGAATATCACTAGGTTCAATCATCACTAAATTTTGCAATCTATTACTATCAAATTTTAAGTTCTGAACCATTTATGGATTATACCTGTGCAGTGTGCAGCTACAGTAAGACAAGTACCTACACATGGCAAGAGTTCCATAACAATAATTTATTTGCTAACAAAAGTGCCAAGAAAATAAATATTTAATTTTGTCTACAGTAAAACTCAATGGATTAATTAATATCTGATAGATAAATATTTGGCCAATTCTTAGTTCTTTGACTTGCCAGATATCTGATTTGTTTTGTTCAAATGAAGTTATAGACTCTTTGGGACACAGACTGTAACTTTCTCTCTCTTTTGTAAAGCATCAAAACCAGTCATTACTTTTAACATATTACAAAATAAGATTTTTTTTAAAACCACATTTTAAACAGTGATTAAAACACTACAATTTCTAAAAAATACTGTTGGAGAACAACCAAGTTGCCAGAATTTAGAAAAGAAATTCAGTTAAATATAACATCATAGGGAAAGAAGTGTACAAACAACAGTACACTGTTCTGCACGCTGTATTACTTAGAAACAGGTCATCACCCTTAGCAAAATATTGAGAATTTCCAATGATGATTAGCTTTATACCATGATGGTAGAGCAAAACTAGATTGCTGAATTACAGCTTTTAAAATGGCTCCACTGGCATTGGCTCCTGCTCCCCACGGCCTCCGATACAGAGGTAGCAAGGGAGAGAGTATAAGTTAGCAGCCACCATTTTGGTCACAGACACCATTCTGGATCATAAAACAACAACTAGGAATACATCTTGGTGTCTCTTCTGTCCCCTCCTTTCCCACGCTTTCCACCTCGTGGTGGGAAACTCTGGCAGTCATATGGGTATAATCTGCCCAGTGACTGAAATCACATAGGCAGGGGCTACGGTGGTTACATCAAAATCTGCCAGACAACCAGATTTTATAGGGTTGCCTCTGGTGTCACCTGGGGCTGCCCACTTGAGTGGCAGAGTGTTGCTGCTGTCTCAGAGTGGGTACGCCGGTCTCACGCCTAGGGTAGCCGGGTGGAATAGGCTCACTTGCATACAAGGAGTGGGTGGCTATCCACTGCTCCTTATTATCATCCGAATACTTGCAGCCACGACGACGCAGGGGAGGTAGGATAAATCAAGGCTTGTCATTGCCTGTAGTGGTTAGACACTGCCACCGTTCCAGCTGCTGCTGTTCCTGGTTGCTGGTTCTCACCCCTCCTGACCATCCAGAGCTGTGTCGCAAGAGCGAGGGAGAAGGCTGCAAGACATGTACAGTGTTGGTGGCTCTCTATCTAGCCACCTTCCTGTCCTTTTGGGTCTATCTTGTGTCACAGTTCAGTTCAGTGTATTCTGTTTCCTATATTCCTTTGTAACAGTGGGGTCCTTATAGATCTGTATGTCTATCAGTTGTATAGTTAACACTTACCTGTCGTATCTTGTTATCTCCCTTTTCCTGTTAATAAAATCCCTTTAGCTTACCACTCTTGGTCTGTCTTCTTACCTTTAGAGTAAGCTATTAACAACCGATGATAGATGCGGGTGTGGGGACAGGCCTGACCATTGAGATTCCTTGCAACCAAGGTTTCTCGGCGAACAGGACGGGGGGAGGAAGAATATGAATCATCAGCTACTCGCTTACATCCCTTATCTACATGAGATAGCTTTTTCAGTACAGGTTGAACTTTCCTACTCCAGCACCCTCAGGACCTGAGCAGTTCCAAATGAGAGAATTTTCCAGACCATGAGAGGTCAATATTATCTAGCAGCATTACCAACACTTCTACTATTTACTGGGCTGTTAGAGAACATTTAGGAGTAAATTAGAGCTAAATAACAGCACAAAACATAGAGCTAGGGCAGATGGCTGTAAAGAAATCACGGGAAATTTGGCCAAACCCATGAAAAGTGGACATCTGGCTAACTAAAATAATTTTGGACAATGGGTATTTCGGACCAGAGACTTCTGGACTACAGAGGTTCAAACAGTACAACCTAAAATGTATTAATTCAAACTGAAGTAAGGCCTTGGTCTACGCACACAAAAATGTATTCAATGTAACCAACTGTGCACATTTAAACCAATGTAGGTGCAATGGTATATCACCCTATGTCGATATATTTATTCGAAAGTAAATAGTGGGATTGTTTGTTTTTACTTCGTCTTGTTTATGTCTTTTGGGAGAGGGCTTACGTTATGCTGAAAAAAGGCCACTTCTAAAGCAGAATAAGAGTGTTAACATCAATGTTTCCTAGAAGCTGTGCACTTGTGCGGTTGCTCAGGATAGTTTCCAATGCTGTCCAGATAGGTTTGTATTTCTCCTGGTGGCATACATTTGCATAGGGTTCAGTGAACATAACAAAATTTATTTTACACATGAATGGAAAAAGTCTTCACATGGATAGAGTTGATTGGAGGGGACATTGGTTAACATTAGAGGTTACAGGCTGTCCTCGCTGTAAGTACAAGATATGTTCCAAAAAACCTGAATTTAGAGTAAAACAACCTAAAGCACAGAATTTTTTTCCTGTGGCTGACTTCCATTTGCACTTTGTTTTGCGCAATTTAAGAGTGGGGAATGGAAGAACTTACAAAACATCTATTCCTATAAGCATCAATGACTTCAGTGTGGAATAGATGTATACTGGGGCCACTTATAACAGGGATGCCCTGTATAACAATGTCATCCTATAAAGCCATTAACTAAAGTCAGTGAAAAATTTGTTCAGAGAGAAAGGGAAGCCCAATCACAAAAAGAGTGAACAAGAGCTTTAGCAGATAATTTTGGGGAGTGGAAGGGAGGTGAGGAAGGGGTATTAGAGTATGAAACAGATTTTATGTAAGAAGTATTGGCAGTGTTTTCACAAATTAAGAATCCAATGTATAAACTTGGAACACACTTTAAACAGACATTGTAGTTAATTCCCCTCCACTATGACTATTAATTAAGGTTTATAAATGGGGGGTAAAAAAATGTAAACCCTTTTAGATTCCCTTTTATGAAGGAGGTGAATATTAACATGCATTTTTTACACTAACCTGGGATACAGATTTTGTAATACAGCTTGTTTGAATTTAGAATACATATATTCACTAAATGTATACTATAAATATATAATACATTGTTAATACATTTATAAGTAATATATAATTTAATTTATTAATACTAATAATAATGGCAGCCCTAGGGAATCAAAAGGTTCTGCACTATCATTTCAGACTGGCTCTAATGACTGGTGGCTGATAGTTGGGATATAAAATCCTGTTTAATCAGTTCACCAATTAAACATATTGTTTAACTGGTTAACCATATAAACAGGGGCAGGTGGAGTCGATCAGACCCCACACACACATTCCAGCTAGGCCCCACCAGGCTGAAGCAGCTTCCTACCTGCAGCGGGTGGGTGTTGTTCCAGCTCCTGTGGGTTAACCATAACCAGTAAGCATCACCGGGGAAGGGTGATGTTAACTGGTTAACCATTCACATCTCTAGCTGATAGGTATCCAAAATAAGAGATTGTGCATGAACAAGCAATCAATAAACCATCCGCCACTGCACCCCACCCCCACCCAACACACACACATTATTTCTGACATTCCCTACCCCACCTCTAAAAATAATTTCTGATCTCCCAAACAGAGATTTTAAAATTGCCAGTGATGGAATATCCATCACAACTCTTGGTAAATTGTTTCAATGGTTAGTTACTCTCACTGTTTAAAAGTGGCCCCTGATTTCCAGACTGAATTTGTCTAGACTCAACTTCCAGCCACTGGTTTTCATTACACCCTCCTCTGAGAGACTGAAGACCACATTATTAAATATTTATTTCCCATGTAGGTACTTGTAGATTGTAATCAAATCACCATTAAACCCTCTCTTTGTTAAACTAAAAAGATTGAGCTCCATGGGGGATCTCTATATGGCTGGTTCTCGAATCCTTTAATTCCTTTAATCATTCTCACATCTCTTTTCTGAACCCTCTCTAATTTATCAACATTGTTCTTGAATAGTGGACAATAGAACTAGACATTGAACTCCAGCAGGAATTGTACCAGTGTCAAATTCAGAACTGAATAGGGTTACCAGATGGTTTAAAAAAATACCGGATACACTTGATCTCAGATTCTGGGGGGGGGAGGGGGGGGGAGGAGAGACCAGACTGGAGGAGGGGAGTGAGGCTGGCCGGGAGGGGGTCGGGAGGAGTGGGGCTGGCCGGGGGAGATTGGGGGGGGGGGGAGGAACCAGCTGGTGGGGAGCAGGGCTGGCCGGGAGGGGGACCGGCTGGGAGAGGGTCGGGGGGAGCAGGGCTGTCCAGGGGAGATTGAGGGGGTGAACCGGCCGGCGGGAAGCAGGGCTGGCTGGGAGGGAGTTGGAGGGAGCGGGGCTGGCCAGAGGGGGAACCAGCCAGCAGGAAGCGGGCTGGTCGGGAGGAGGGTGGGGGGGAGCGGGGAAGGGGGACCGGCCAGCAGGGACCAAGGAGTGGGGCTGGCTGGGGACAGTGGGGGGGGCGGGGCGGCGCGGGGGGGGGGGGGGACAGACTGGCCGGTGGGGAGCGGGGCTGACCCGCACTCATGCAGATCCTGGGTTATTGCCCATCACACGCACAGTCCCGCCGGAGCACAAGGGCGAGTTCGGCCTTAGGGATTCCCTCCCACCCCGGCCCTGCCCCCCCTCCTCTCTACTGTGTAGTTGTGTACTGCCTGGCTGGTAGACACGCTTACGCAGCATGAGCGTGTCTACCAGCCAGGCAGTAGGCAACTACATACTGATACTCCTGATAATAACAAAACTTACTTAATTAGAAAATACCAGACATTTATACGTCCGGTATTTTCTCAATTTGTCTCCTGGACAGAAAGCTCAAATACCAGACTGTCTGGTTCAAAACCAGACACCTGGCAACCCTAGAACTGAAATATCCTCTCCATTCCTACTTGAAAATTCCCCTGTTTATGCATACAAGGATCTCATTAGTGCTTTTGGCCACATTTGGCTCAGATAGAAAGCTCATGTTTCACTGATTATCCACCTCAACTCCCAAATCCTTTTTCAGAATCAATGTGTCCAAAGATAGAACCCTCCATTGAGTGATTATGACCTATATTATTTAGTCCTATAAATATATATTTACACTAGCTGGAGTTACCTGGTGTTGCTCGGGAAACCGGAAGAACAAAATGTAGAAAAACTGTAGTCCATTATCTTTTTTTGAATGGTAGAAAAGTTGCACTGATTTCTATAGGGTTTAAAATATAGGTCCGCATCCTCCCCAGAGGGGGAGGAGGGTGTGTGACCCCGGGTGGAGGGAAGCTTACACATAGGAGGGGAGCCCCAGCTCGTGCCCGGGGCTGCAGGTGCCGCAGGGGGCAGGGCGGGTGCCCGAGCCGTTGTGAGCGTGGGGGTCAGGGTACTGTGTGCCAGGGGGGAAGGGGGGGAGAGAGGGTCGCTTATGTAACCTTGCAGCCAGGAGGGGGCGAGTCCCAGATGGCACTGGGGGCCGCAGGCAGCGGGCACGGGACCTAGGGTGGGTGGGGCGGCCCCTGCAGCACAGCGCAGCGGGTTACTTTTTTATTTTTATTTTATTTTATTTTTATTTTTATTTTATTTTGGACCCCAATCGGGTCCAAAAGTACCTTAAAACCTTCTCCTGGATGAAAGGTTATCCCATGGAAAGTTTGGTTGCAGTAGCTCTTATAGTGTCCAAGCTGTTACAGCACAAACATACAAACATTCTCCTTTATATATTAGACTAGCTGGAGTTACCTGGCATTGCTCAGTCCCGCTCCCTGCCGGCCAATTGGTTCCCCCCCGCCAGCCCTGCTTCCTGCTGGCTGATTCTCCTCCTCCCGATCTCCCCCGGCCAGCCCCACTACCCCGACCCCCCCGACCCCCGCCAGCTCTGCTTCCCACTGGCCGCCCCTCCTCCGATCTCCCCCGGCCAGCCCCGCTGCCCCCGGCACCTCCCCCCAGCTCTGCTTCCCACCGCCCCCCCTTTCCTCCCAGGCAGACCCACTCCCCTCCTGGCCAGTTCCTCCCCCACCACCCCCGATCAAGTGTGTCCGTTTTTGTTTTTGTTTTTTTGACTACCTGGTAACCGTAGCCACGGGGGGGCAGGGCAGGTGCCCAAGCCATTGTGGGGGTGGGGCGAGTCCCGGACAGCGCTGGGGGCCACAGGCGGCGGGCACGTGACCTAGGGTGGGCGGGGCTGCCCCTGCAGCGCAGCACGGCAGGTTATTTTTGATTTTTAAAGGTTGAAATCGGGCCCGATCAGGTCCAAAAGTACCTTAAAACCTTCTCCTGGAGGAAAGGTTATCCCATGGAAAGTTTGGTTGTGGCAGGTCTTATAGCGTCCAAGTTATTAGAGCACAAACATACAAACATTCTCCTTTATATATTAGATAAAGCCATTTTCCAAGACACTGTTTGCTTGTACACAGTTCAACAAGTTATCCAGATAGTTCTGAATCAGGGACCTATCCTCTTCATTATTTGACACTCCCCCCAATTTGTGTATCATCTGAAGACTTTATCAATGATGATTTTATATTTTCTTCAAGGTAATTCAGAAAACAGTAAATAGTGCAGGGGCAAGAACCAACTTCTCCAGGGCTCTACTAGAAATACACCCACTCAATAATGGTTCCCCATTTACATTTGTGACCAGTTAGCCATCTTTTAACCCATTTAATGTGTGCTATGCTAATTTTCTATCATTCTAGTTTTTTAATCAAAATGTCATGTGGTACTAAGTCAAATGCCTTGCTAAAATCAACATTGTTACCTTAACCAATCAAATTTATAAGCTCATCAAAAAAGATAAGTTAGTTTGACATGATGTATTTCCAGAAACCCATGGTGACTGACATTATGTTACCCTGCTTTAATTCTTTACTGAGTTCCATATCAGGCCCTCCATTATCTTACGCAGGATCGATGTCAGACTGACAGGCCTATAATTACTCATGTTATCCCACTTATCCTTTTAAAATTTTGGCACAGGAGAAACTTTCTTATAGAATCATAAAAACGTAGGGTTGGAAAGGCCCTTGAGAAATCACCAAGTCCAGGCTTTCTGTACAAACCTAAATTTAAACTCTGACCATCCCTGACAAGTGTGTGTTCTACTAGTTCTTAAAAACTTACAGGAAGGATGGCGAACCTAAGGCTCATGGGTTGGCTCTGACCTGTGGCTTGTCTTAATCTGGACTGTGAGGCTCTGGGACTTCAACCCATGGCTGCAGCACCCATGGCAGCTCCCAGCTGTGGGAGGTGGAAAGGAGACCTGACCCTTGCAGTTCAGATCCAGGAAAGCCACAGGCAGTATCTAGCTCGCAGGCTCTGCTGGGCAGCTGGGAAGGAACTCTGTGCACTACAGTTCCCACTCCCCCCTGGCTGGGGGAACAGCAAGCAGCGCAGGGAAGTTCTGTCCCCATGCTCGCTTGCAGGCCTCTCACCATTGCTCTCATTGGCAAGGAACTGCAGCCAATGGATGTGGCTGTGGGAGCAAGGTGGTGGAGAACCACCTGTGTCCCCTGGGTGCTGTGCAAGGTAGGTACCCCTATCGCCTGCCCCTCCTGTCCACACCCTGATCCTGCACCCTACCTTCCACCCAGACCCCACCCTTTACTGCAGTCTACTCCCCAGCAGCCCCTCTGGCACTCTGAACCCCTAATTTTTTACACCAATCTAGAAAGTAGAGAAGGGCCCACAAAACCCACTAGCCCTTGGCCACAGAAGATAATCTGGCTTGGGAGGAAGCCCTGAGCCTCATCCCTTTTCCTCCCCATAGGGCTGGAGCATAAAGGGATTAGTGTGTCCGTTTTTTTCCCCCTCTGCTTCGCAGTTTGGGGCCAGGCCTGGAAGGGTTATTTGTTTGTTTGCTTATTTTTTGTCTTGGGTTTGTTTTGGTTTTTTCCCCTCACTTGTGTGCGACTCCAACCCCAAAAAAATCCCCAATCTGGGCTTTCACAACTTTTTGGAAGCCTACTCAATGACTTATCAACCCTTAGAGATAGAAAGGTTTTTTCCTAATATCTAACCTAATCTCTCTGGATGCAAATTAAATCCATTACTTTTTGTCATACGTTATGTGAATATGGAAAATAACTGATCACAATCCTCTTTTTTATAACACCCCTTAACATAAGTAAAGACAGTCTTCATTTCTCAAGACTAAACATGCTTATTTTTAACCTTTCCTCGCAAGTCAGATTTTCTAAGGTGCCCAGAATTGGACCAGGTAATCCAGTGGAGGTCTCACACATGTAGAGAAGAATGAGACAATTCCCACCTGTATCTCACATGCAACATTAATACATCCCAGAATATTAGACTTGTTTGCAACAGCATCACATTACTGAATCACATTCAATTAGTAAACCTGCTATAACCCCTATGTTTTTTCAGCAGTACTACTCCTCAGCCATTTATTTCTCATTTTGTAGTTGTGCATTTTATTTTTCCTTCCTACGTGAAATATTTGACACTTATGTTTATTGATTTTCATCTTGCTGATTTCAGACCAAATCTCCAAATTGGCACAGTCATTGATAATTTCTTTTTCAATAGTCTTTCAAACTGATATGGTCACCTTATAGTAATTAGATCTAGACCACATTCCCCCACTTTGCTTATGAAAATGTCACGTGCAACTTAAAAAAAAAAAAAAAAAAAAAAAGATGTCATGACTACTGCTTCCCCATCAACCACTAGACAAGTAATCCTGCTAAAGAAGGAATGTGGGCTGGTTTGGCATGATTTGATTTTGAAATATCCAAGCTGACTAACCCTTACAATTCTGTTATCCTCTAGGTACTTACAAAGTGATTGTTTAACAATTTGTTCCAGTATCTTTCCATGTATTGACTAGTTTGTAATTCCCTCGGTCCCCTTTGCCCTCCTTCTTCCAGACTTCTGGCACTTTTCCAGTGTTCCACGACTTACTGCCAATCAAAATGAATGGTCCAATGAGCTCTTCAGCTCTTGGATGCAAGTTATACAGACCTGCTGATTTTAAAATGTTTAACATTAGTATCTGCTGTTCTATACCCTCCTGACATACTTGTGGAATTGAAAGTGTTGTCACAGTGATCTGTTTTGAGACTGGTTCTGTCCGATATCTGCATTAATGATTTTTTTAGATGATGACAGAGAGTATGGCTATTAAGTTTCCAGATGATACCAAGCTGGGAGGGGATGTAAGTACTTTGGAGGGTCATAATTCAAAATGATCTGGACAAACTGGAGAAATGGTCTGAGGTAAATAGGATGAAGTTTAATAAGGACAAATGCAAACTCCACTTAGGAAGGAACAATCAGTTTCACACATACAGAATGGGAAGTGACTGTCTAGGAAGGAGTACTGCAGAAAGGGATCTAGGGGTCATAGTGAACCACAAGCTAAATATGAGTCAACAGTGTGTGACACTATTGCAAAAAAGGCAAACATGATTCTGAGATGCATTAGCAGGAGTGTTGTGAGCAAGACATGAAAAGTCATTCTTTCACTCTACTCTGCACTGATTAGGCCTCAGATGGAATATTGTGTCCAGTTCTGGGTACTACAGTTCAAGAAAGAAGTAAAAAAATTGGAGAAGGTCCAGAGAAGAGCAACAAAAATTATTAAAGGCCTAGAAAACATGGCCTATCAGGGAAGACTGAAAGAACTGGGCTTGTTTAGTTTAGAAAAGAGAAGACAGAGGACATGATAGCAATTTTCAAGTATCTAAAAGGGTGTTACAAGGAGGAGGGAGAAATATTGTTCTCCTTGGCCTCTGATGATAGGACAATAAGCAATGGGTTTAAATTCCAGCCTGTGACGTTTAAATTGAACATTAGGAAAAACTTCCTAACTGTCAGTGTGGTTAAACACTGGAATAAATTGCCTAGGGAGGTTGTGGAATCTCCATCACTGGAGATATTTCAGAACAGGTTGGACAGACTCTATCAAGAATGATCTATACCAGTGGTCCCCAACGCGGTGCCCGCGGGCATCATGGCGCCCGCCGGGGCATTTATGTGCGCCCGCCTAGTGACCAGGGCCGACCCAAGCCATTCTTGCACCCTGGGCCCCGGGAGCCTGGCGCATGTGCGGCCCCCGTCCCAGGCGCCCAGCAGCCCCAAAAGGTTGGGGACCACTGATCTATACAGTGTTTGGTCCTGCCCTGAGAGCAGGAGACTGGACTTGATGATCTCTCAAGGTCCTTTCCACTTCTAGTGTTCTATGATTCTATAACTCTATGACATGAGTACATCATCTGTTTTTCTCCCCAAGTACAGAACAGAAACACTTATTGGTCTCTATGTGCCTTTTCTGTATTATTCATAATTCTACCATTTTCATCTATTAATGCACCAGTACTGTTAATATTCTTTACAATATTCTTTTTAAAAAATTCTTACTATCCTTAACTCTGCTGACCATATTGCTTCCCTTATCAACTTTTTTACAGCTCCTAGTGATGAATATAAATTAGAAATTATCCACTTCCCGCTTCTTCAATTTGTTAAATCATGTCAGTTTTTATCCAACACAGCCTTCTTCCTTGATGTTGGCTTTTTGAGGAAACTGTTCTTCAACAATTCCCAATTATCACTCGCATTTTCTGATTAAATTTTTATCCCGGCTAATTTGGTTCATAATTGTTTTCAGCTTTGTAAAACTGGCCTTTATAAAGCACCAAGTCTGACTTAACTCTATTTGTACATTATAAATGTGATCAACTCATCATCACTTGATTGTAAGCTATCATTTCTTCTGTGCCCTATTCTTCTTTGTCATAATAAGGTCTAATATAGAATGCCCCATGTTGAATGCAATATCTGTGAGGTTTTTAGTGTTAGCACCATAAGATTTCTAGTATACGTCACCAAGATTTTTTTCCAATTTCTCAGTGACTCAGACACAGGAAATGCCAATTTTGATAGAGTAACATTTTCGGTTCCTTTTTTCTCCACTCAATTCTTCCTAATCAGGTTATAACCATTGCTTTTAACATTTCAATCATGTAAATCATCCCATACAACTAGACTGAAATTCATGCTCATAAATGAGCAACTCTTCCTACTCCTCTTCTTAGGCAGGTTCTTAGCACTGGTGTAAAGGCAAGTAAGGGTTAACAGGCTTCATACCGCCCCCCTGGATATCCCATTCAAATTGCAAATGCACCTCAATCCTGACCTATAATGGTTTCCATTCTAATTCTGATTTAGTTTTGATCAGAGACTAGTAGCTGTGCCAGATGCTTTGGTGATGTGGATCAATGTTCCCCAGGAAACAGAATGAGACTGTCAAATACATTTCATTTGTGCACTAAATAAGAATTTTAAATCTGGTTCTCCAGAGATGAGATGCTTATACAGCAACCTACTAAATAATAATCAAAATATCGTAGCTACTCTCTGTTCTGAAAAACATTTAGAGGCCACAATAAAAACAACATGTTTTCATTTCAGGAAAGTAGACAGATATAGCTTAAATTATTGTGCTAATCTTACAAGATGGTACAAAATACTATTGTTTTAAACTACCTTGTTAACGCTGTCCTTTGCAATAGTATGCTATAATCAGAACATAAATGATCACTGATTCCAAAGTAATACTATACAGGGTAAAAATACCTCAAACAAACAAAACCAAATATATCATATTCAACAAATTGCTATAAATTAATCATATAGTTCCTGTAAAGCCTTGCCAAGTAGTTTTTGCATGTAAATCATAGAAATCAAATCTTGAAGTAATTATAAAAGCTAAAATTCTTCAAAGCAGATACATTTTAAAAATCTATACCATATTTCACTTCTATTAATTAGATATTAGGGTAAATTTTGGGAAACAATATCTCTTCATGGCTATCTAAAATCTACTTTACAACAGGCAACAAAATACAGACAGTTCAAAACCTGTTATGGAGAATTGAAAGATTATATACAGACATCATCTTCCAGCCCAAATTAGCAAAATTAACATGATCTCAAAATCTACAAGTATCACCATGCATTACTGCAGCTACTTGAAAGAAAAAAGGCTCATTTTCCCAATAAAGGAGATGAGGGCAGAGCAGGTGAAAAACACTACAACTTAAAGAAAACAAACATAATATCAAAACTTCAGCAATAACACCGACATTATTTGAGACACCTCATACTAGTTGTGATAAATCATTTCCTTACCTTTTGTTAACAGGCTTCTCATCCTTCTGGTAAGGCCTGATGAACCATTTTCCAATCCTCATGAAATTTTTATCCATCAGGCATCTACAAAACAATTAAAATCTCAATTACTTAATACAAATTTCAATTACTTAATCTCAAATGTTAATTCAATAATTTCTTAAGATATTACATTCCTTGAAAGCTCTTTACAGCTGTGCCCCTTCCAATTTACCTACTTTGGTATCATAATCCACCCCCTTTGTGCTATCAGTAATGCCAGTCTTGATTCTGTATTTGACTGCTTTTCCTACGTAGTGTTTACACTTACACTATCCTTTATGCATGGAACTTCCTCCCTGAATAGAACCACTCTTTCTTTTATTCAAGCCCCCCGCGTACCATATTGCTTATAAGAATTACTCAGTAAGTCAGAAATAGCTGGTATTTTTAAAAGTTATATGATCGCATTCTTCTGTCATGTCCTTTTTACATTTATATTGCTTTTCATATTAAACTGTAAACTCTTCAGGGCAGGGACAGTGTCTTCCCACATGACTAGAATGTGCATATCACAAAGTGAACATTAACAGAATACAAAATAGTGATGACTACACTTTAATGTAACAGTCTTCTTTCACAGGAGTCAGGTTATTATGAATTATGGTGTTGAAACTTACGATGACATATGACCCATGAATTTAAAAGCAAGTGATATTTACTGTCTAATATTCAACATTGTTAACTGCTAACAATTATAAATAGGATCACCAGGCAGACGAAAGGAGCTGGCTGCCCTTGCTCTTTCCCAGAATGCCTCAGCCCCAAGCTTTTCCACCCCCAGTTTCCCTTTAAGGAGGGCTGGGGGCGGCAGGCTGAACACACATACATCACCAGATTCATGAAAGAATATCGCTTCACCAGGGAGTGAGGGTAAAGTGCACAGTTTGCTGCATTTCTCACTCTGGCTGGGGAGCCCAGGGCGCAAGTGAAACTGGACTTGCCCCAGTTGGGGGATATGCATTCCTCCCTTAGCTATGCCTGATGGAGCTACAAAGGTCATGGAGAGGACTTCTCACCTGGCCCCATGCTGCTGCAGTGAGAGAAGCCTGGGGCAGTCCTCTCTCCCTGGGGCTACCTATAGACTGAACACTTCATCCCCAGTCCCAACCCACAGTAATGATTTAAACAAAGCATGTACATTTTATTTTCCAAAACACAAAAATTGAGTTATGCTGTGTAAATATTCTAGTAAGAGTAATTATTATTTTGATCAATGTACAGTAAAACTCCAATTGTCTGGCATCCAGTGGTCCGGCACTCCTGATAGTCCGGCACCAACTGGAACCCGGAAGTGCTCTGACCAGCCGGACAATTGGAGCTGCTCTGCGCCGCTTCCCCAAGTCCGCTGCCGCCGCTGCTGAAATTGACCAGTGGCAGACTTGGGGAAGAGGCACAGAGCAGAGCAGCTGGGGTGCTGCTGGGTTGGTCCCGCAGCCCCGCCCCTCACCCCCCTGCTCAGTGCCCGGCAGCACCCCAGCTGCTCTGCTCCACACTAATGTCACTGCTGAAACTGATGAGCGGCAGACTTGGGGAAGCTGCGAAGCAGAGCAGCTGGGGTGCTGCCAGGTGCCAAGAAGGGGGGTGAGGGGCGGCGCTGCGGGACCAACTGGGCAGCACCCCAGCTGCTCTGCCCGCCGTTTCCCCAAGTCCACCGCTGGTCAGTTTCAGCAGCGGCGGATTTGGGGAAGCCGTGGGGCAGAGCAACTGGGGTGCTGCCGGGTTGGTCCCGTAGTGCCGCCCCCTCACTCCCCTGCTCGGCACCCGGCCGCACTCCAGCTGCTCTGCTCCGCAGCTTCCCCAAGTCACCGCTGCCGCTTGCAGCCCCAGCTGGCCTGTCGCTGGCGGCTGCGTGGGGCTTCCCCCGCCTCCCTGCAAAACAGCAGAGGGTTTGCCCATGCCGCGCCGTTCCCTGCCAACCCCCCCCCCCACTCCGATCCCTCACAGCCCCCCTTCCGGAGTACCTCCTGATACTCCAGCATATCCGATAATCCAGCACCCTCTGGGTCCCAAAAATGCCAGATTATCGGAAGTTTACTGTATATGGCCAGATTAATGAGTCTCTCTTAACAGTATACTCCCTTCTTTCCATGATGGCAGGTTTCTTCAGGAATTTTCCAAGCTCACTAAACTGAGAGCAATTTCCTGAATTATCTGTTTTTCTCTGCTCCTGAACATTCTTCCTGTCTCGCAGTTGGGGGGCTTCTGAATTAGACTGTTGGGAGGGCTTAGGGGACAGACCAGAAGCAAGTGATTTGAAACACAGCAAGAGTGGCGGATCTCGGAGCCCAAGTAGAAACATCTTCACTGTAATTTTATTGCCCTGTAATGCAAATCTTGTGAGCCCGAGTTTGTTGACCCAGGCTCTGAGACTTGCTGATTCAGGTTTTATATGTTTCCATCATATAGATGCACCCTATGGCACCAGGTCCACTGGAAACCATGCAAATAAACATTTTCTTATAAGCACAGTTTTTGGTATTGGTAGCAAGAAAGAGAGAGTTAAACATAGATGACACTAACAAGTCCCTCTGGTGTAGGTATCTCAGTGCTGTGGTAGACGGTGCCATAGATGTCTACACCATAGTAAGCACCGGTACCTATGGCTATATCAGTGCTGATGTGGTGGCTTTGTGGTGCCGGAGAGCAGTGCAGATGGGTGTTGCAGTACCATAGGGGTGCCCTGCTGCACCAATGAAGTTTGCTCTGTGCTGCAATAGATATTGCATGCTATGAAGCAGCATGTATGAGCCTGTGGCCTCAGCTCAGGATCTATGTGCACCGTGTTTACAGGTCGTGCGTCTGATGCCAAAGATGCTGGGGAATCATATGTGCTGAGGTGTGGTACTGTTGAGGCCATCGGTACCGGTTTAGGTGCAGGATACCATTGTGGAGATGGGCCCGTACGTGGCACCAAAGAAGCACACTTTTTCACGGGTTTCTTTCCTTGGTCAGGCTGAGAGACTTCTACTGCCTTAGCACCAAGGTTCCCTGTAAGCTGCACGGCTGCACAGCCCTTTTCTGAGCCCCGCACAGAGGTTCAGAGTACCCCATGCAGGCAGCAAGCTCAGCTGATTGGCTGAGGAAGGGGGGCAGGCACTCACTTCCTCACGGTGGAGAAGCAGCAGCAACTGCCTGCTGTACTGGCTCCAGCCTCTACTCCGGATCTCCCCCCCCTCCTCTGCCCACATGCCGGAAGGTCTATATGCACTGGGGAGAGCGAGTTCTCCTGTCAAGGAGGCAGAAAGTACTTGGGGGATCATGTGACCCAGATCCTTCTGAAGTTGCTGGCTGAAGGGGAAGAGGGATCTGTGCTTCACTGCTTACCATCGGCCACATGAAAAAAGCTGGTTAAGCTAAAGATGCTGCCAGATAGGATCAACTTTCTCTGACTCTTTCCCAAATCCTCCCCTTCCCTGTGAACTGCTAACAGAGCAGCAGCCTCCCCCACTTCCTGCTTCTTCCTAGGGTGGCCAGGTGGCCAGTTTTGAACCAGACAGTCCGGTATTTGAGCTCTCTGTCCAGGAAACAAACTGAGAAAATACCGGACGTATAAATGTCTGGTATTTTCTAATTAAGTAAGTTTTGTTATTATCAGGAGTATCAGTATGTAGTTGCGTACTGCCTGGCTCGTAGACACGCTCATGCTGCATGAGCATGTCTACTAGCCAGGCAGTATGCAACTACACAGTAGAGAGGAGGGGGTTGGGCTAAGGCGGGGGCTGGATGGAATCCCCGGGGCCAGACTCGCCCGTGCACCCCACTGGGACCTTGCGCGGGACGGGCAGCACCCCGGGATCTGCATGTGCCCGGTCCAGCCCCGCTCCCCACCAGCAGGTTCCCTGCCCTGCTCCACTCCCCGCCGGCTGGTTCCCCCTGGCCAGCCCCACTCGCCCCATCCCCCTCCCAGTCAGCCTTGCTTCCCGCCGGCCGGCTCCTTCCCCCAATCCCCTCCCAGCCAGCCCTGCTTCCTGCTGGCCATTTCCCCCACCCCCAATCTCCTCTGGCCAGCCTCCCCTCGACCTCCTCCCAGCCAGCCTTGCTTCCCACCGGCCGGTTCCTTCCCCCGATCTCCCCCAGCCAGCGCCACTCCCCCCAATCCCTTCCCAGCCAGCCCTGCTTCCTGCTGGCCATTCCCCCCCACCCCCAATCTCCTCTAGCCAGCCTCCCCTCGACCTCCTCCCAGCCAGCCTTGCTTCCTGCCGGCTGGTTCCTTCCCCCAATCTTCCCCAGCAAACCCCACTCCCCGCTGGCCAGTTCCCCCCCCCAGCCAGCCCCACTTCCCCCAATCCCTTCCTGGCCAGCCCTGCTTCCCGCCAGCAGTTCCCCCCACATCTTCTCCGACCTTCTCCCAGCCAGCCCCGTTCCCCTCCCAGACGGTTCCCCTCCCCCCCCCCCCACCTGAGATCAAGTGTGTCCGGTATTTTTTTTTAATTCATCTGGTAACCGTACTTCTTCCCTAGTCCTCCTGTTGAGGAATTGGCTGGGTTGGGATCCCCGTGTTACACTCCCCTGCTGTGTATGTGTGTGTATGCCATGTTTGCATGATTACATCTCAAACAAAGTTTACATAAGTGTTAATAGGTTAAGGTAAGAAAGAAAAATATTCTTTTAGCAGAATTTTTTTGAGTGTTGCCGATATCTAAAACTCTGATCTTAATTATTTTCTTAAAATCCTAATTAATACATGGCAAATTGAATTGCATTAATGCCAGATCTTTGCTATGTGGTAGAGTTCTGGCTCTTATGAGTCAGAAGTAGCAAGCACTAGGTGTGATGCTAGTTGTTTTGTAGGATGAAACAAGATCTCTGAAACATGCATCTGTCTGTTAAATGATGATGATACATGTATTCTAAGGTCTCAAAGGGGTTGCTGTGCTAGTCTCTAACAAAAAAAAAATACTTAAACAATGGTCCTGTAGCACCTTAGACTAACAAAAATATATAAATAGCATCATGAGCTTTTATGGGCATAATCCACTTCTTCAGCCAAGGGTAGTGTTAATTTTCTTTTTATTTGATTTCATATTAAATAATCATAAGCACTGCTCCTTGTTACTTATCCCTTGTTTTAATATATTTTCTTCCACACCTATGTACTATTTACATATATATTTATATCTATGGTTTTTGTTTGTACTGGTGGATGCACATCCACATGCTACCTCAATATTAGTGTTGCTTATAAGAAATTTCAACCTGCCCAAAAGAAAATTCAACCCACTCAGGGATGACATATCTTAGAGGGAACACTGCTTAGCACCCAGTCAGTGTTGTAATTATTCTAGCATTATTAGGGCTCTCTCTCTCTCTCTCTCTCTCTCTCTCGGGTTCGCACCGAGCAATGGTTGCGGTCTTAGAGAACATGGGACTTCCCCAGACGTCGTACACACTTAGGCTATGTCTAAACTACATTCCTCTTCCGAAAGAGGAATGCAAATGAGCCTGATCGAAAATTCAAATGAAGCGCAGATTTACAAATCTTGCACTTCATTTGCATAATCACGCGAGAGCGCTTTTTCGAAAAAGGGTTTTTCAAAAAAGAAACCGCAGTCTAGACGGGGTTCTTTTGAAAAAAAAAAAAAACCTTGCGAAAGAACCCATACTCCTCAATTTTTCAGACCATCTAGACTGCGGTTTCTTTTTCAAAAAACCCTTTTTCGAAAAAGAGCTCTTGCACAATTATGCAAATGAAAGGGATTTGGAGTGTGAGAGGGGCTTTGACCTGAGCTTGGGACAGGCAGTTGAGGTACCAAAGGGGGTTGTAGGTGCAGGCTCTGGGAAGGTGTTTGGATACAGGGTGCTCAGGGCTAGGGCAGGGGCTTGGGCTACAAGAGGGGGTTCATGACTAGGGTAAGGTTTTGGGCTCCAGCTGGACACTGCTTACCTCAGGTGGCTCCTGTGTGGTGGAGCAGTGGGGCTAAGGCAGGCTCACCCCTGCCCTGGCCCTGCAGTACGCCCAAAAGCTGGCAGCAAACTCCATCCCAAGTCCTGTTGTGCTCCTCTCTGTTCTGTGATGATAGGATACAGAGTGGGAAAGGAGGCACCTTGACATCAGCACCCCCCTTCTTCCTCCCCTGCCCTGCACAGCAAGCAGGAGGCTCCTGAGGGGATAGCTCCAAAGCAAAGGGCAGGAGATGTGCAGATGAAGTGCGAGTACTTGATAGCCTCTTGGCCAAAGCAGTCAGGATCACCTCTCAGAGGCTCCAAGATCTACCAGTAGATCTGGATCTACTGGTTGGTGACCACTGGCTTACAGGGAATATTGCTGTCAACTAATTTTTTAAAAAGTTATACTTTTTAAAGAACTTTCCCATAAATTAACTTATACCAAAAAGTTATAGAGTATGTAGAAATATCAGGAGTCAGATTTAAAACCAATTTAGCTTCTTAGTTAACTAATGCATTTGTGCTAGATATTACCAGTTGTCTTCTTAAAACAGTGACAGTCCTACACATTATCATATTTTCTGTTAAACACAGACAAAAGAGAACTAATGGCAGATGCAATGAGATTTACATTTCTATACTCTTGCTCTTGTCTCAATGGAATATAGTTCTTGAGATATTTTTAATATCTTTATGTATAAAATTATTATAAGCAGAATGATGGAATGCGTAATGCCAATTTTTAAGAAAAACTTAGTTCAATTCTATTTCTATATTTTCTCAGTCAATAATCTCTAAACTAACACTAGCAGTCGTATAGTAACTGAAGGGCTTGATGCATGCATGCAAACATTACCTCTAGAGTATTATGAAAATTACATTAGTATTGGGTTTACTACACAAGAGAAACAATAAATAAATAACAGATTATAAAAACATTGTGTCCCAAGTCACTCTAAGAAATAAAAATATTCTTCACGGACACATACTGCAAAATTACTGTAACACCAACCAGTAAGGAAACAAAATGGAATAATTTTATTCTGTATTAAATTAACTTTTTTGTGACAAAAATTCTCAAGTCTCTGCAGTAAAATTAGTTTGATAAATCACTGCAGTGACTTATTCTGCATGCACCAGCAAATGCAGAATAAGAAAAAAGAAAGATTGATATGTCTCCCCTGCTTTAGTTACACAGACCCCTTAAGTTGGTAAATGAGGATCCATTTTATTAAACAGTCCCTGTGAATTTTTTTTTTTAAAGAATCATAGAATACTAGAACTGAAAAGGAGAGATCATTAAGTCCAGTCTCCTGCCCTCACAACAGGACAAACCACTGATCATCCCTGATAGATATCTATCTAACCTGCTCTTATATTTCACAAAGTCCCTAAGCAATTTATTCCAGTGTTTAACAACCCTGACAGTTAGGAAGGTTTTCCTAATGTCCAACCTAAATCTCCTTTGTTGCAATTTAAGCCTATTGCTTCTTGTTCTATCATCAGAAGTCAAGGAAAACAATTTTTCTCTCTCCTCCCTATAACACCCTTTTAGATACTTCAGAACCGCTATCATATCCCCTCTCAGTCTTCTTTTCTCTACATTAAACAAGCCCAATTCCATCAGCCTTGCCTCATAGGTCATGTTTTCTAGACCTGTAATCATTTTCATTGCTCTTTTCTGGACCTTCTCCAATTTCTTCATATATTTCCTGAAATGTAGTACCCAGAACTGCACACAATACTCCAACTGAGGCCTAATCAACGCAGAGTAAAGTGGAAGAATTACTTCTTGTGTCTTGTTCACAACACTCCTGTTAATACATCCCAGAATCATGTTTGCTTTTTTGGCAACAGTGTCATACTGTTGACCCATATTTCACTTGTGGTCCACTATGACCATTAAATCTCTTTCTGCAGTACTCCTAGACAGTTGCTTCCCATTCCAATGTGTGAAACGGATTGTCCCTTCCTAAGTGGAATACTTTGCATTTGTCCTTGCTAAACTTCATCATATTTACCTCAGATCATTTCCCCAGTTCGTCCAGATCATTTTGAGCCTGTCGTCCAAAGCACTTGCAACCCCTCCCAGCTCGGTATCATCTGCAAATTTAATAAGCGTACTCTCTATGTCAATATCTAAATCGCTGATGAAGATATTGAACAGAATTGTTCCCAAAACTGAACCCTTCGAAACGCCACTTATGTCCTTCCAGCATGTCACTATTTAGCTGTCTGCCATTTCCTGATGTTTTTAAATGTCACTCCTTTTGACTGTTTCTCATCTGATCTTACCCATATTATCCATATTTTATCATCTTCCATCCTCTCCTCCTTACTAGAACATAGAATCTCTATTAATAGACCCTTCCCTAAGAGATGTCTCTATCTGTTCCATGTGCTTCTCCACACCCACCAGCCCCTGCCTTTAGTTTAAAAACTGCTCTACGACCTTTTTAATCTTAAGTGCCAGCAATCTGATTCCATTTTGGTTTAGATGGAGCCCCCTTTCCCAAATGTTTTCCCTGTTCCTAATAAATCTAAACCCCTCCTCCATACACCATTGTCTCATCCACGTATTGAGATCCTGCAGTTCTGCCTGCCTAAATGGCCCTGCGTATGGAACTGGAAGCATTTCAGAGAATGCTATCATTTAGGTCTTGGATTTGAATCTCTTTCCTAGCAGCCTAAATTTGGCTCCAGGACCTCACTCCTATCCTTCCTTATGTCACTGGTATCTACATGTACCACAACCACCGGCTGCTCCCCAGCACTACACAAGTCTGTCTAGAGTGATCCACAACCTTCGCACCAGGCAGGCAAATCACCATACAGTTCTCCTGGTCATTGCAAACTCAGCTGTCTACATTACTAGTGACTGAATCCCCCATTACTAGTACCTATCTTTTCCTAATCTTTTCCCTCCCCCAGAGAGGTATTCTCATCAGTGCAAGAGGATACCACGACATCATCTGGAAGGACAGCCCCAACTATGGGATCATTTATCTCTGCTTCAGTTGAATATTCTCCTTCCCTGAGCCTTTCAACCGTCCTCAACAGCACAGGAACAATCTGACCAGAGGTGGGACAGTTCTACAGTGTTCCAGAAAGCCTCATCTACATACTCTCTACCTCCCTTAGCTCCTCCAATTCAGCCACCCTGGCCTCTGAAGTCTGTATGTGGTCTCTGAGGACCAGGAACTCCTTGCACATACACCGTCTGTCCACAGGGAAGGTAATCACACATGCTATATTGGATGCAATAAATAAGATAACCCCCAGTCTGCTGCTGGGCTTCTGCCTGCATTCGCTCCTACAGATAATTAGACTCTTGTTAAAGTATTTATTTAAATCAGGTAGTTTAGGTTTTAGTTTAAAAGAAGTTTTAAAGAATGCCAAGTGTATCTACCCCCTTTCACACTCCCTCTCCAAACTCGCTCACAAAACTCCCTGTTAGCCAAGCTCCCTGGTCACTAACTAGTGCGCTTTATATGGCCTTAGCTTTCCTGATAACCAGGGGGTAGAGCTAAGGTTTGATGAACGAAAAAGGGTTAGGTTTCAAAGCATCATTAAGAAGCTTACAGCTTCCAACTGCTGGCCTCAGCACACAGTCTTCAAACAAATAGTTCAGCATGTGGATCTCCAAACAGACACAAACAAGCTTAGCAAACAGTATCTTTCAGGTGATCAGCAAGTACCCCTCAAACACAAACACATACACTTCAGACAACCAGTTACCCCAAGGTCCTGTAATTGCTCCTCCTTCAGCTGGAGAACTCCCTCACGAAACTTCCTGTTAGCTGCTCCTGTTCGCTAAGATGACGCTATGAGGATGAGTGCCTCCTTGTCCTGCCAAGTCCTGAGAAGGACATTGTGGC
Organism: Pelochelys cantorii; assembly: GCA_032595735.1. Lineage (NCBI taxonomy): Eukaryota > Metazoa > Chordata > Testudines > Trionychidae > Pelochelys > Pelochelys cantorii. The sequence continues at coordinate 9,094,998 of CM064342.1, read as the reverse complement.
CCATGAAATCTGGAATACATCTGCTACTGAACCATGAATGGTTCCAGAAGCAGCAGAACAAATGGCATTTCCTATGGCTGCTTGTTGCAAACAGGTCCATAGAGGGATGACTCCACCCCAACTAAATCATCCCAACCATGGCTTTGTCAAGCCAGGACTTAAAAACCTCTAGGGATAGAGATTCCACCACTTCCCTAGGCAACCCATTCCACTGCTTCACCACCCTGCTAGTGAAACAGTTTTTCCTAATTTTCCACCTAGACCTCCCCCATAAGTCCCATTTCTGATTAGTTCTCTTTGCAAAGAGATCTGTAAGGGGGCATCCCCATTTGGAGAATATCCAGTGAAGAATTCTTGGATTGAGCTCCCATTCGCGCAGTTTGGAGACATGATGGCTGAAAGTATCCACAATGATGTTCTGGTTGCCCAATAGGCACATAGCTGTAGGGGTTATGTAGTTCACTATGCCCCAGTTACAGAACTTCATCAGCTCCGTGCCCAGTGAACGTGAATGAGCCCCACCCTGCCGATTCATATAAAACATGCATGGTGTATTGTCTGTGAGAATGCAGATGGTTTTGTTGCGGACCATTGGAAGAAAGTGGTAGCAAACATTATGCACCGCTTGCAGCTCGAAAATGTTGAAATGAAGTCGAGCTTCTCCGGGACACCATTTGCCCTGAATTGTGTGATGATGCAAGTGAATGGCCCAACCTATAAGGGAGGTGTCAGTGACGATCATGCGAGATTGGCTGTGTTTTTGAAAGGGGACGCCATCTAGCAAGTTGTGAGGCTGCGTCTACCAGCGAAGGGAGGTGAGGACTAGAGGACGGCGTGCTACTCATTTATTTAAGCTATGCTAGGCAAGTGTATACACTGTTGCCAACGAGCCAGCCTTGGAGGCACTGAACGTGTAGCTTCGTGAATTGCACCAGATAAGTGATGGCTGCCATGTAGCCCAAGATTTGCAGACATGTACACGATTATAAGTAGGACGTGGAGGATGGAGTTCATGAGATCGGAGAGGGTTCTGAGATGAAGATGATGTACTATGACCCTGGCTCTGATGGAGTCTAATAAGGCTCTTATGAATTCTATCGACTATGTGGGCTCCAACGTGGATTTTTGGAAGTTTATTAATAGTCTGAGACATGTGAAGAGGTCTCGCACTGTAGTGAACATAGTAAGAGTCAGTTGTCAGGAAGTATCCTTGATTAAGCAGTCATTCAGGTACGGAAGAATTATCATGCCTTGTTGTCTGACACAGGTGTTGACAACTGAAAGCATCTTGGAGAAAACGTGGGGTACAGTGGAGAGACCGAAGGGTAGTACTCAATATTGGAACCAGTCTCCCTCTTCCATTTCTGATATTATATTTCAGGGGTGGCCAACCCGTTCTGGATGAAGAACCAAGATATTAGTGGATCCAGCGCGAAGAGACAGGGCAAAGTTGTAGAGAATTTAAAAAAGCCTGTCCCTTTAAGAAGCACGAGAAGCATGTTTCTATGCTTTTTGGCCTCAGCAGGCTCCCGCTGGCCGCCACCATATTGGAAGTGCCATATTGGCAGCACCAGACGGCTCCCCCCCGGGTGAGCACAGGAGAGACGGGAGCTGTTCTCAAGGATGCGGGGGCGGCTTTGAGAGCTGCGGGTTGGCCTCGGCTGTTATAGTTCCTAGTGTGATCATCTTGACCTGTGATTCTGGATAAACCTGTTTAGCCTTCTGAGGTCTAGAATCAGCCTCCACCTAAGTTCCCTGCAAGCTGTGCAGCTATGCAATCATGCAGCTATTTGTTGAGCCCCAGTCAGAGGCTCCCACGAAGGCAGGGAGCTCAGTTGACTGGCTGGTGAGGGGCCGCCTGAGCAGTTTCAAATGGAGCAGCCTGCTTCAGATAGAGGGGCTACAAGAGCAGGTAAGGAGGGTAGATAAGGAGAAGGAAAGGAGTGAATAAGTGGCTGGGTGGGGGAACGCTATAGAGCAGGAGCGTTTGGGGAGAGGAAGAGGAGGAGGGAGTAATTAGCTGGGAGGAGTTGGAGGAGAGGGAAAAGCTGATTGCATGGGGTAGGTGGGAGAAAAGGGGGTGGGTGGGTGCTGGTGCAATACTGGAATGGGTTACCCAGAGAGGTGATGGAATTTCCATCCCCAGAGGTTTTTAAGTCCTGGCGTGACAAAGCCCTGGCTGAGATGATTTAGTTGGGGTTGGTCCTGTTTTGGGCAGGGGGCTAGACTCAATGGCCTCCTGAGATCTCTTCTAGCCCTAGGATTCTATGATTCTATGACATTGGGGTGAGGTGGAGGCAAGGAGGAGTTTCTGCTGTGTGTCCTAGGGAGGGGTGGAGAGTTTGTACTTATTTTTTGAGGAGTACAGGATCTTTCGAAAAAGGGTTGTATTTTTTTTTAAAGAACCAAGTCTAGGCAGCACTTTCACTTTCACAATACCCTTTTTTGAAAGACCTCTGTGACACGATTATGCAACTGAAGCGTCGGATACTTAAATCCCCGCTTCATTTGCGCTTCTGATTTTCCTAATTCACATCCCTCTTTCAACAGAGGGATGTAGTTTAGACATACCCTATATGTCCTGTCCCAACTCCCAGCTAGACTGCTGGTGCCAGCAAGTTGAGAAGCAGGATTTTATCCCAGCCCTCTGCTGGGCTCGGGGGGAGCAGATTGCAGAAGTGTAGGTATGGGAAAGAGGGTGGGTGGGTGTTGGCACCTGTGCAGTAAGGTGGAGTTTATTTGGGATGTCCTCCTGACTCACTTGCTACAGTCCTCTCTCTCTGGCTGGGTTGGGAGAGGGGGGAAGACATCAGGCTGCATGGGAAGGTTGCCAGTACATTTGCAGGATTATATTTCAAACAAAGTTTCCATGGGTGTTAATGGCTTAAGGTAAAAAAGAAAAAAGATTCTTTTAACAGATTTTTTTGGAGTGTTTTAGATATCTAAAACTCTGATCTTAATTATTTTTTTAAAAACCTGTGGTAATAATTAATACATGGTGAATTGTATTGCATTAAAGCCAGATCTTCACATGTGGTAGAGTTCTGGCTCTTATGAGTCAGAAGTGGCAAGTGTTAGGCATGATACTAGTTGTTTTGTAGGGTGATTTGCAAGCTCTTTGAAACATGCATCTGTCAACAAACCCTGAAGTCATGTGTTAATTTGTTCTGGGGTTTCTAGTCTTTGAGTTAGTGACACACAGAAGGTGAAGGTTTCAAACCAGGAAAACTTTTGTCTGTTTTTACAGCATGGATTTTAAACATTCCCCAGAGAAACTGTATAAGAGTTAGTGAATGACTTTTACTCTCCTTTCCAGTGTCAGTAAATATTGGATTAGTCATGCTCTATAAGCAAATACTATTCCTGGTTGACACACAGATTTGTATAGCATTTTAAGAATGAGCTATGTGTGGATAATATGTTTCTGGGTATGTTAGCCTTGTTTTAATATATTTTCTTCCACACATATGGACTGCTATTTATCGATAGACATATAGATTTTTTTTTTGTTTTTATTGGTGGTTCATAGCCACACACTACCTCAATACTGGTGTGGAATAAAAGAAATTTCAACCTGCTCAAAAGAAAATTCAACCTGATTAAGGATAGAAAATGTTAGAGGTAAGGTAAAGAGTAAGGTAAAGGTAAACACTGGTAAAGAGAGTAACGTGGCAAAATTTGCAGATGAGACTAAACTGCTCAAAATAATTAAGAACAAAACAGACTGTGAAGAGCTTCAAAAGGATTTTAAAAAACTAGGTGACTTGGCAACAAAATGGAAAATGAATTTTAAATGTTGATAAATGCAAAGTAATGCACATTGGAAAAAGTGATCCCAACTACACATACAAAATAATGGAGATTAATTTAGCTAAAACCATTCAAGAGCGAGATCTCGGAGTCATTATGGATAGCTCTCTGAAAACATCCACTCAATGTGCAGCAGGAGGAATGAAAAAAAGCAAACGGAATGTTAGGAATTATTTAAAAAGGGATAGAGAATAAGCCAGAGAATATCTTATTGCCTGTATATAAATCCAGGGTAAGCGCACATCTTGAATACTGTGTACAGATACAGGCGCCTCATCTCAAAAAAAAGATATATTGGTATTGGAAAAGGTTCAGAAAAGGGCAACAAAAATTATTAGGGGTTTGGAGCGGATGCCATATGAAAAAAGATTAAGAAGACTGGGACTTTTCAGCTTAGAAAAGAGGAGACTAAGGAAGCACATGACAGAAGTGTATAAAATCATGACCGTTATGGAGAAAGTGAATAAGGAAACATTATTTACTTGTTCCCATTACATAAGAAGCAGGGATTACCAAATGAAATTAATAGGTAGCAGATTTAAAAAACAAACAAAAGGAAGTTTTTCTTCCTATAGCACACAGTCAGCCTGTGGAACTCCCTGCCAGAGGAGGTTGTGAAGACCAGGACTTTAGCAGGATTCAAGAAAGAACTAGATAAATTCATGGAGGTTAGGCCCATCAATACTTATTAGCCAGGATGGGTAGGAATGGTGTCCCTTATCTCTGTTTATCAGGGTCTGGAAATGGATGACAAGAGAGATCACTTGATGATTGCCTGTTCTGTTCACGCCCTCTGGGGCATCTGGCATTGGCCACTATTGGAAGACAGGATACTGGGCTAGATGGACCTTTGGTCTGACCCACTATGCTGTTCTTATGGTCTTAAAGCAAGTTTGTTTGTGTAATCTAGTTTTTCTTCAGACATGTTACTTTCTCAGGTACTCAATTCCATGTTTACCATTATTTAACCCCCTGCCTCCACAAGTACATATGCTCATGAATACCATCAACTTGCTTAGTGGAACTGGAATAAGTGAAGTTTGAGTTTTCATAGTGCCCCCAAAATCAACAGCTACGTGCTGCATCTCAACTCGGAGACCATAATTAAAAAGCAACTGCAAATGAAAAAGGAAGAGATAAAGTACAAAAGGAAGTCCAGAGATACGGTTCAAGATCAAGTAAAAACAAACAGCCTAGAGAGTAAACTATTCCATTTTTTTTTAAAGACAGAAAGAAAATAAATCTGTCCCCAACAAGCTGTTAAACTGACACAAAGAAGCATCAATTAAAAGCTGCTTAAATTTTTAATGTATAAATTTTAATAAATGGAACAGAACAAACAAATTAGCCACCTTATCTTGAATGTATACAAAAGAGATTTTGGGAAGATGAAATAAGAGGAAAATGCAGAGAGTAAAAAGCTTTCTCTATACTAAGGAATTCTTACAAACAGTTCCTCCTGTTGCTAACAACACTTCAACCACACTTGCATTAGTACCATTAGAAGCCCAAGTGTGGACCGCTCTCTTGCTTTGGAAACTATTTTTAGCAGTGTGTCAATTACACTTGCTTACAATAAATCTAATTAACATACTGTTGAAAACAGCTGAGAGTGCAGAGACCTGCCTGCACTTAAACGCCACATTGCTAACAGCTGTGCAACTGAACGGATATAGAATTTTTTATAAAAGTTCTCTAGTGTTAACAGGACATAAGATGTTAGCTGTAACACTATCATGTAACTTATTAACGAGGCATTGTCAAATAAAAAAAGTCAAGATTCCAGTATCATCATCTTCAAAAGATCAAAAATCATAAGTCAGACACTCTAAAATGAAAAAGTGAATAAGGAAAAGTTATTTACTTGTTCCCATAACATAAAAATTAGGGGTCACCAAATTAAATTAATAGGCAGCTGGTTTAAAACAAACAAAAGGAAGTTCTTCTTCACACAGCGCATGGTCAGCTTGTGGAACTCCTTGCCAGAGGAGGTTGTGAAGACCAGGACTTTAACAGGATTCAAGAAAGAACTAGATAAATTCATGGAAGTTAGGTCCATCAATGAGTTATTAGCCAGGACGGGTAGGAATGGTGTCCCTAGCCTCTGTCAGAGACTAGGAATGGGTGACGGGAAAGGGATTGCTTGATGATTCCATGTTCTGTTCACTCCCTTCTTGGGCATGTGGCATTGGCCACTGTCAGAAGACAAAACACTGAGCTAGATGTACCTTTGGTCTGACCCAGAATGGTGTTCTTATGCTCTAAAATCATGAAACTGACCCAAACTCAACATTCTAAAAAAAGATTAATTTTGATTTTTAGGGTCAGTCTTCTGATTTTTTTAACTCCCCCTGCACACCTCCAGGGTTTATCCATGTGATTATTTGTGTTGCTCACTCTCCCATTTACTGGATAAGGAGATTTTTGGCCCCTGCTGCAAAAGCTCTCATCCCCATATCTGCCCATCTCCTGCCCAGCAATTAAACCTGTCCTCCAGGCCACATCCAACCCTTCTCTATTCGGTTCCTAGTAGGTTCAGTCCCCCAGACCTCATCGTCACTGACTTATCAGTTCAACAGCCGCTCCCATTGCTCTCAGTTCACCTTTCCAGCAATTACCCCACCCATTCAGAATCTACCATTAATACAATCCCCCTTTCCCATCAGCCCTCACCCTCCTCCCTTCAATGACATCCATCTGTAGTCCCCAACCTCACCTCTGCTTAGAGCAGGGGTCTCACACTCAGTTTACCATATGGAAAATGCCAATCCTCAAACCCTAACAAGCCAGTGGGCACCCCCCTCTGACAGTGCTCGGGTGAAGAATGAGCCTCTGAGTATTCTCCCATGTCTGCAGGCCTGCACACTATGCCCACCCATCCCTTGTGCACCCCTAGCCTCACCTGCTGCCCCTAGGTGATTTAAAAACCCATGGCAGTCCTTGCCACTGCCACTGGCAGTATGGTGGGGCTAGAGTGGCTTCTAGCTGTTAGCTCCATGCCACTGATGACATGTCCCTGTGGCCCAGGGGAAGGGTATCCAGAGAAGCAGAGTGGCCGGGCTGGCCAGAGATATCATGGCAGCATGGTGAAGAGGCTGCTGCATCACTCTGCTTCCCTGTGGTGGGGGAGCCAACTCTTGCTGCTGCCCCTCACCACACCCCCTCAGTAATCCCTGAGGCTATATCCATTGGAAGGAAAGGGCTTGAAGGAAGGGGTGCAATGGGAAGGAGGGGGGAGAAAGGAGCAGGGTGGGAAGAAGTGGAGCAGGGACTTGACTTGGGGAAAGGGTACATAAGAACAGCTATGCTGCGTCAGACTACAAGTCCATCTAGCCCAGTATCCTGTGTTCTGGCAGTGGCCAATGTCAGGTGCCCCAGAGGAAATGAACATAACAGGTAATCATCAAGCGTTCCCTATCCTGTCACCCATTTCCTGATTCTGACAAACTCTCCCAGGCCGCAGGGACTCTTGTTCCAGCAGTGGTGCCCAAGCTGTATTGTGCAACTGCTCTTGGGTCAGGAATTTGAGATCCTTAGCTTCGGATTTCTTCACCCTTTCCAGTCTGGGGGGGGGGGTCTACAGTGGGGTCCCCCCTCCTATTCCCGGGTTGGGGGCAGCTGCCCTTGGCTTATAGCTGGAATCAGAGCTGGATTTATACCTTACGCACCACTAGGAATAACATGTTCAGTGTCCCCCTCTCCTGGTGCCTACAATATAGAATACAAATACTTAGGCCTGATTTACACCTAAAACTTAGGTCAACCTAGCTCATCAATCAGGGCTGTGGAAAATGTATACCTCTTGAGAAACAAATTAAGCCAACTTAAGTCCCAGTATAGACACCACTGTGTCAACAGAAGGCCTAGATACCACTTCTGGATGAGTCAGGTTTTCTACAGCATCAGATACGATCATCTAGCAGCTATGCTACTGTAGTGGTTGTAGTTTAGACATATCCTTAGATCTTGCTTTCTTAATGCTGAAGATTTAGACAGTAATACGCAAATCCTGCCACTCCCAGGTATGGAGGTTCTCAGGTGCATAAAAGCTGACCTGGTTCCACTGTGAAGAAAGGGCAGATTTTCAAAAACCCAGTGTATTGTGCCCACGAAAGCTCATTATACCATCTACATGTTTTGTTTGTCTCTAGGGCGCTGCAGGACTACTCGTTTTTAAAACAGGTCACAGGGTTATCTACTTCATACATCATTTTTCTTTATAGGAAAGTAAGGGACTAGACAAATGATTCCATGAGCCATTCCTACCTTTCCTCCCTCTCAAAGTATCACAGGCAGTAGTGTCAATTAAAAAGAGACTGAAGTAGTGCTCAGAGAGTGGATCCACTGTTGTCATTCTTAGTCCTAAACTGAAAATGGCTTTCTGTGCAGAGTTCTCTAGTGCCCAGCTCAGTTCTCAAAGAAAGGATTTTGCCCAAAAACATGTTTTAAGAAAAGGATTTTTGCAGTATTTTCTCAATGGTGCCTTAACATCATTAATATTATTGTATGTAGCTGAATGAAACACTTGAAGGGGAGATAGTTTCTCTTACCTTTCCAGCAGGTTGTGGATTGCTTTGAAGAGCAATGTCCTACACTCATACGAAAGCCCATTCTCCCACAGTCCTTCCTCCACCACTGTAAAAATATGCAAAATGTCAGAATGTTATGCAGTTTGGGGAAAATTTAAACCAGTGTTCCCTGTAAGATGAGCACTTGGGCTGCTGCCCAGTAGAGATTCAAATGCCACCCAGCTAATTAGCAGATCGCCCAGAGCCTCCCACAGCTGGCACCATATTTTTCTATTGGTAATGCACATCTGCACATGCATTGGTGCACGTAACAAAATTTATTTTGCCCATGGATGGAAAAAATTAGAGGGAACATTGGTTTAGACTACTAAAATAAACATATTAGTGCAGGAATCAGAACTTTTAAAGAGCAGTTCATTTCTTGAAACTATTTGTATTATAATATATATTACTATACCTAGCTTAGGTTCAATCTTTATAGCTTTGGAAGTACTAACAGAAAATAAGAAGCTAGGGAAAATGTATTAATTGCAAACAGATATTTATCAACAAACAGTACAGAAGTAATATTACAGCATGAATCAGAAATGTAGCACAGTTTTTTCATTCTTTATTTCTCCTCCTTGGCATTGCTCTACCACTTCCTTCAAACACGTTAAGATAGAGTATGTTTGTCCCTGGAACAAATGCCTATGTAGCATTTACAATTATGTTAATAAACACATGTTAATTACCAATCAATTTACTTAAATTACAAAAAAAAATTTGTCTAATCTAGTCTTATTCTGCAATTAACCACTGCTTTACTTACTTCACTTTCCATCTAGCACCAGCACTAATAACTATGCCATCAAATGATAAAACAACTAGACTGCCACACTGTAGATAGAAAAAGTTGATGCCCTCCTCACACATAAGGCACAGCAAGAAATAAGTCTCTTTGTTTTGGTTTGGATGCTAGCAAGGTAATCAACCGGAGCTCCAAGTTTTGTGCATCTCCTACAGCGGTGCTTCTCAAACATCAGTCCACGGACTGGTGCCGAGCTGTGAACGGCAGGCTGCCAGGCCGCAGCACACTGCCAGACCACACCCCCATGGCTTGATGATTGATTTGACGGGGTTCTCTGTAAGCTGCATGGCAGCATGGCTGTGCAGCAGCTAGTTGAGCCCTACCCTCAGAGAGCTTCTTGGCTGGCGAAGGGCACTCCCTCAGCAGAAGAAGCTCCCTGCTCCAAGTCCAGACAAGAGCGTGCTGGTAGTGAAGAGAACATAAAGAGGAAGGGAGGTGAGTAAGGATGGGAAGGAGGGCAGAGCACCCCTTTCCCTTCTCCTTCTCCAGTGGCAGCCTCATGTTTTGTTGGGCTGCTTAACAAAAAAAACAACAACAACCTGGGCAGCCAGCAGCCCTCCGTTCCCTAGCCCCTTCCCCTTCCTTCTCTTTAGCGCAGTGGTTCCCAAACTTTTCCAGTTGGGGACCCATTTTGACAATTAAGGAAGACTTGGTGACCCAAGGCAGTTCAAAAACAGGGGGAGGAGGGAGGGCAGAGCCACCTGGGGAGACAATTGGCGACACTTTTGAATGTAATAGTGATCCATATTTGGGTCCCAACCTATAGGTTGGGAAACCCTGCAGTCTAGCGGCAGCCCCAAGTCTTGTTGGGCTGCTTTAAAAAACACTTTGGGTAGCTAGCGATGTGTTATGTATGATTTTTTTAAGGTGGAAAGCAAATACTTTGGGGGGGGGGGACAGAATAATAATTTTAAAAAACTGTTAAAATGACACGTGTTGCATGCATTCAGATGCAATATAAAATAACATGTGACTGCTTAAAATTAATTTCCATAAGGAATATGCAAGTGTTTCTACATCGGTCCGCCAAAAGTTTTTGAATAAGTTTGCCAGTCCGCGCTATAAGCAAGGTTGGGAACCACTATCCTACAAGTCTTGACCAGCTTAAAAGGTTTTCAGTTCACCTTTAAGAGACTTGGTACATTGTCACATGGATTTGCTCTTCCACGTTCTTCTCTTTTGAAATGAAATATTACTAGGCATCCTGTTTTTATTTCCAAAAATTAAACAAATTATAGAGACTAAACAATGCATCTGTACGTTATAGAAGTTTCCTCCTTAGCTAGGCAAGTTTTGTAGCATTAAGGTGCAGAAGCTCTGTATATCTGTGCCGAAATGGTTTAACCCTTGTAATAAAAAATACAATGGATTCTAATACTGACATTTGCATTTGAAAATCTAATTTTCACTGTTGGAAAATAACTGAAAGTTTGCCAGTGACTAATAACTGTCCACCAGAGAATAAGAATTAGCTAAGTTGCTTTAAATGCTTTCCATTGTTCTAAGCCTATTTAACAGGAATATGCTGTGCAGAGCACTTTGATATGCAAACTGATTTTAAAACTACATATGATTAATAAATTAACATCTAAACCATTTTAAAATGATGCAGGCTGTACACTTGAAACAGCAGTAGGATGTATATCATATAGGCAATAACTAATGTGGCTTACTCTATATTCAGAATGTTTCTAATAAAACTTCTATAGAATTGGACAGAAAAGACCAATACCTTCAATTATATTTACATACACTTTTACATTAATAAAGTTTCAAATTCTAACACTGGTTTTTTTTCCTGATTCTATACATCACCACCTAAAAATCACTGAACATCAAGGGGATGCATCAGTATTCTCTAAGAGCAAAGACATGCTAAGATCCAATCAGAACAAGAGAACATTTTTAAATCTTGAAGTTTATGAAAGGTTTACTACTCACCTAGGTACCAGTACCTAAAATACTTCTTATCAAACAGTATAATGAATTTTTCAGGAGAAAATACAATGCAAGAGCTTTATGGTCACAATATGAGCTACCTGACTTCCATTTCAAGATCTGTGTCAATAAATATTCTTTCCGTAATAGACTTGGTTAACATTTGCAAAGGGCTCTGAGATAGGACACTAAGGCTATGTCTACACTTGCAGCTTCTTGCATCAGAAGTATGCAAATGAGGCTAAGTGTGGAATATCGTCGAGCCTCATTTGCATACCTAATGAGCCACCATTTTTGCAGAAGAGGCTCTTGCACCAGAAGAAGATAATAATTGGCGTAACGGCATTGCGCAAGAGGGTTTTTCTTGCGCAAGAAGGGGCAGTGTAGACAGCTCCTTCTGACGCAAGAGCCTCTTCTGCAAAAATGGAGGCTCACTAGTTAAGCAAATGAGGCTTGGCGATATTCCACGCTTAGCCTCATTTGCATACTTCTGATGCAAGAAGCCACGAGTGCAGACATAGACTAAGTGCAAAGTACTATTATAATTATTTATTGATGCAACATCACACTGCCCTAGATAACACTTTTAAAAGAACAGTATTAAGAAACTTCATGTTCTCTAAATGTTTTAAAAAATGTTGAGGAAAAAACAGAATGCAAAGTATAGCACTGTATGTAATACATAACACTGATGTCCAAAAATCACTCAGATATTAAGATGAAAGACACATATTCGAAGATTAATACAAAGATAATTTAAAATACCAAGACAAACTTCTGCTAACCTCCAACTTCTTTGCTAAATTCTTATTAACTATGTAAATCTCTAGCAGTAAAATTGTAATTAATTTCTTGTTAAAAGACAAACTGAAGAGAAAAATGGGGTTTTTTTTAAACCTATTTAATTGTGTGACTTACGTATTCCCCAGGTCCAAATATTTGGGCCATTTTTCCCTACCTACATCTTGACACCAGAATAAGACTTTCTTTTTAAGATACTCTTCTAGCTTTTTAACCTACTACTGTGCATCAGAATCCCATCTTTATTAGAATTTGCTGCTCTACAACAATACATCTGACTGGTTCAAATAATGCATTGCATTGAAAAAATGCGAGCCCATCTTCAGGAAACAAATAGAAAATCTGTAATAATTTCACTAGGTATGAGAATCATGGCCTTCTTGTCCAATTTGATGTGATGAGAACGATCATTACGTCATCATTTTTATCTCTTCCTTATGGAAACTTAGGACTGTACTGCCACTGTACTACACTGTAACTTTCTAGCTTAGGGATGTCAACGAGAACCCTGGTGCACAGCCCCAATAGGACTAAACACCAAATAAATGTGTATCGCTATGCATAAAGTTTATACAGTGAGCTCATAAGTTGCTTGCCCCCTTTAGCAATGAAAGCAAGATATGCAAGCTGTTGTTTGTTCCCTGTCTGTCCCCCACATAACATATATTTACACTTAGTTTAATAATAAACAAAAGAGATTTTATTAAGTATAAAAAGTAGGATTTAAAGGGTTGCAAGTGATAACGTACAGATCATAGTAAATTAGTAAGTAAAATAAAAAAAACACACAAGCTAAGCCTAATAACTAAGATAAGTTGTTACAAGTCATAATTTTTCTCCCTACTTCTTATTTCAGGTAAATTTCACCTCAGGCCAGAGGTAATCTTTCTCCTGACATGGGCCTAGGAGATTCTTTCAACCCCCATCCTCAGAGTTCCTAATGTTTCCAGATCTTTTCATGTAATTTCTCAAGATAATGAGCAGTTTGTGAAGTTAGCTCAAGACAACCATTGTTTGCTTCCCATTTCTTATGTAGAATTTCCCCAGGGCAGGAAGTCTTTGTTCATTTCTCCCCCAATCCTGAGGACAAGTACAAAATTAAAAATGGATTCCAGCACCAGTAGCCATGGTCATGTGAATTTGTAGGACCAATCAGAATTCAAGCTTAAAGGAGAAACAAGGTTATTTGTAGAACACTGTCTTGATCACCAGTGCATTAAGTTCCCTGAGTACTGCTAATGGTCTTCATTTGCACATCTGGATATATAAATTGATTACACTTCATAAATCTAACTTCATATACAAGAAGATACATGCACAAATAGAATATACACATTCAGGGGATTAGGAGCTCTCTAAGGTTAGGTTACATGCCCTACTTCTCATAAAACATATTTGAGTTATTCATATTCAAAAACAGATTTTCACAGAAATATGATGATGCAGAGTTATACCCTGCTTTTGTATTTTGATTGAAACCAAAGAGATCTATGTTATTAAAAAGTGGGATACCTATCTCCTACACCTCAATGGCTAAAGTCAAATTGATGAGCTGAACAAAAAGGAAGCTCATCCCATTCCTGAATATGGAGACACCCTCCCCCTGAGTATTCTGCTCCAAGGTTTTATCTTTGGAATAAAATTAGTCTTTCCTCTGGCACCTTTTGTTTATGAGTAGGAAAAAAATTGGACTTTTAGCTTTTTATGAGGACATGGGTTTCACTGGAGTAGTGAGCATTTGCTTTGCTTTATCCATTTAATATTCTACACAAAGAACAGTCTTCTGGAATGTTTTATAACAATTACTTTATTCTATTATGTAGTATCTAAGGTTTCAGCCATAGGTGTGCACAGGGGGTGTGCCGGGTGTGCCCAGGCACACACTAATGTCTCAAAAAAAAGTGACTTTGCGTTTTAATTTAAATCTCATGATATGCTCTTTTAAGTAAAGTTTAGTTGTTAATTTAAAAAAAAATTAAGTTTAGTTACGTTTTAGTTTCTTTAGTTTGTTTGATGAATAAAAATAATGTTCTTTATGATTGAGTATTCAATAAATGTTTGCCTTTAAAAAAATTTAAAAAAATAAAATTCCCTAGGTGCACACCCTAATAAAATGTGCTGTGCATGCCTATGTTTTCAGCCAAAAATGGTACCTAAGTATTTGGCTTGGCTCTTGCTGACAACCTAATAAAGTCTGTGGATATTAACCAAGGGTGGTATCTTTGTCAGATTAACTATCAATGTAAACATTGAATTCTTTATATTTCTCAGGAAGCTGCTTTTTAAGTCCCTGTGGTTTTGTACATTGTGGTTTAAGCACACAAAAGATGACAATGAAGCTATCAGGTGAAGTTATTAAAGTCCTTTGTGATGGCATCCCCAATCTTCCTATATAGACAGTATTTTGGGATCATCCTCAGCAGGAATTGTATGCCCTTTGCCACATGCCTCTATTGCATCAGTTTTAGAATGGGAGAATCTCTGGATTCTAGCACTGTGGGAATTCAGCATTGTCAAATGACATCTGCTTCAACAGGAGTTTTTCAGTTTTCAATTAAGACCCCTCTAAAGAAAAAATGTAGAGGAATGGTTGTTTTGGTTTTGAAAAGGAAGTATCTATACTTTGATATCCTCTTTCCCTCTCCCTCTGAGGGTATGTCTAGACTGCATCCCTCTGTTGGCAGAGGGATGCAGATTAGGCAGGTCGACATTGCAAATGAGGCAGGGACTTAAATATCCCGTGCCTCATTTGCATAAAAATGGCCATGGCGTTTTGCCGACTCAGCACTTTGACAGCAAAAAGCAGCAGTCTAGAGGGGGATCTGGTTGAGAAAGAAAGCCTTTTTCAACAGATCCTGTAAACCTCCTTGCAGGAGGCATAAGGGATCTGTCGAAAAAGGCTCTCTCTCTTGACAACTGCAAAGCACTTTCAGATCCACTGATGAAAAAGTGCTGTATAAGAGCTATATTTGACTTTGCTCTTTCCAGGAAGGCAAGGTCACCAACGTATTAGAACCCTCATTTAAATGAAAGCAGCAATTCAAAATTTTAGCTGTTAATCGTGGCAGATTTTAGGGAGAAAATAATACCGAAGAGAAACTTAATATAGTGATATAAGGCTTCTTCTCTATGATTTAATTATGAATGCCAGGTCAAGTTAAAACATCTTTTCATAAGCTTTCTTTCGAATCATAAAAGATTAAGGCTGGAAGACAGCTCAGAAGGTCACCTAGTCCAACCTACTGCTCAAAGCTGGACCAACCCCAAATACATCATCCCAGCCAGGGCTTTCTCACCTCCCACAGAGGCAGCAGCACAGGGGAGCAGGAGGGAGCCACTTGCACCCCACCCCCTCCACGCTGTTGCCTCTGATAGAGAGATAACAGTGCAGGAGGATGGGGGGGACAGAAGGGAGCCGGTACACACAAGAAGCAGTTTTCAAGCCAGCTCCCCACATATTGGCACTCACAGAGTCACTTGTCCCATGGTCTTTATTAGAGGCAGCAGGGGGGTACAGGAGAGAGCCAATGGTTGGGGGGAGCAATTTGAAAGCTGGCTCCCCAAAAGCACTGGCTCCTGCCTGTCCCCTTGCATGTAAAAGCGTAACCAATAAAAAGTTCCATGGTTACGCATTTACACAATTACATGCCAGTTAACATCCCTACAATCTATCCCATCATACAAATCAATAATATGGACATAATACCATCTTTGGCTAATTACCAAAACAATAATTTTGGATTACGTTTTCTGATGGGAAAACTCTTATAACCAGTTTTGATACTGTAAACTGTAACTCCTTATTGAAGTCAACAGAAGTTTTGTCCTTTACCTCAGGAGTATCAATATCACAACCAAATGCTTTCACCTACCAATGTATTTCTTAATAAAATTCTAAATAGGTTTATTACTCTTTTTGTTGACCTATCACTCACTCCTTGAAAAACAATGGGGGCTGATGGAGAGAGAGATCCAGAGAGGAAACAACTGAGAAACTGATCTTGTCAGGAGGTACATTTATATAGCAGCCTTCGCCTATGTTGTGATGCACATTGTTACCAAAACCTCCTACCATCCATGCACAAAACCCTTAAAAAACATACCCATGGACACACAAAACCTGTTGTTTGCATGCACAGGTGGGGTGATGCGTAAAGCAGTGCTGCACTTTGAAGCCCAGAGGCTGCTAAAGCACATGTAGCTGAGTGGGTATTTTCATAGTCCTTCAGTACCATACCAAAATTCCTAACCTTTTACCCTCTCGTTCCCCTGCACAGAAAGCTATCTTCCTACTAAAAGATTTAACAGTGTTGCCCTTGTCCAGCCCACAGGGTAGAGGGAGGACCACACAGGCCTACCACCAGTGTTCCCTGGACAGGGGCTCTTGTGCATTTCAAAGATTAATACCCTGCCTGAAGCCCAGGGCCAGCGGGGACTTCCACTTTGAAACGTACAGTAGGGACTCTTGTACATTAAAAGTTGGAACACCGCATGGAGCCCAGGGCCAGCAAAAGTGTCCACATGGACTCTGGGGTCAACAGGGGACTTCCAGCTGGCCCCAGGCTCCATGCAACATTTCAATCTTTGAAATGCACAAGAGCTCCTGGTGGGGCTCCTATTCATTTCAAAAGCAAAATGCATGCTAGTCCTTAACTAATCAAATAGTCAATGGAAAGCCCATCGACTATTTGATTTGTTAATTAATTGATATTTAACATCCTTAATTAGCATAAATGAAGGAAGAGGTTGTGATTAATGACCTAATCCAGCAAGGATAACTGTATGGATCTAAGCCATGTGATCTCCAATGCAGAATTCAGGCATGAGTTGCTAATTTGCCCATAAAGCAAATATTTATTTTAAAAACCCTATAATTCTATTTTCAACAGCTTGGGAAAGGCATAAAATGTACTGCTTTTTAATTCTCCATGTACGATCAGATGTTAAAGTTAGGACAGTTTGAATAAATAGTTTAAAAAAATCAGATTTAAGTTGTATGGATTTAAATGGTAACTTTATTATTTAGTATCGCAATATGTTTTATTTTTAACCTGAAATACTAACCTCTTTCAAGTTATTTATCTCAATAATTCTCTGAAGAAGCAATCCTGGTTTTTTAAAAAACAGCCTAAAAGCCTCAGGGGAAAAAAATCAACATGGTAAAATATCAAAGCAGCAAATATTTCAATAATTCTGTTTCTCAGCACAGATCTTGGAAAGACAGGGTATCTGTGCTCTCTCAACAACCAACTGACATACTTTACTAAAACAAAAGTAGGTAGGTAGGTGATGGAGAAAGAAAGTTGTGTGTGTATGAATACTAAGGGTAGTGAGTGATACCTTTAAGAAATTCAGCCACCCATGTTTTAGTAATTCAGGCCATACTGCCTTATGTAGTTTAGAAGTTGAATTCCTTTCAAAGAACACATATTTCCTCAGAGCTATGTTACATATTTCCTTTTAATGTATCATATTGCAGCAACAGCTCAAATGAATGTCTAGACATCAAAAACAGTCTTTATTCCCACCTACTGCTTTTTCACCTCAGGCATCAAAACTAATGAAACCTATTATCCAGAACACTGAGTTCAGTAACCACATTGGCCACTGCAAATATGAAAAAACTCTCTGGGACAGGACTAGTTATTCAACCATTAAAATTACTGAAAATCAATTTTTTGCTGCACACTGCAGAAATGCTGATAGATTAAAGCAGGGCACATGGGACAAGATGATTATTTCCAGGGAAAATTATTATATCAAACTGCTTAAGAGTGAGTTATTCTGCAGCTAGGATTCATATATGCTATACTGTATGTTCCTTTTTACTCTTTAATATCCAGCCTCCTCTTTTATCACTTATGATGAGGAACATTATTTTAAAATACAGCTATGTTTTTTAAGAAAAATCTGACACACTGACAAATGACTTCACAGAACAAAAATCAGAAATTCAGTTACTATAGTAGAACCTCCAGAGAGGGGAGCCGAGTTACTCTGTAACTGGAAAAACTCAAAAGACAACGAATAGTCTAGAAGCACCATTAAGACTAATAAAACATGTAGATGGTATCATGAGCTTTCGTGGGCACAGCCTCACTCTCATAGTCCTGGGGGGAAGAAAGGCCAATCCTTGCTTACAGACAACCCCCTAACCTCAAACAAATTCCTTCCAGTAACGATGCAGACCACCTCCATCATTATCATCCCTGCAATCAGCCCCGGTGCCAACTCTGTCCACACATCTATACAAGCAATTTCATCACTGGACCCAGCCACATCAGCCACCACTTCAGAGTCGCCTTTAACTGTGCATCCACTAATGTGATCTATCCCATCAAATGCCAGCAATGCCCCTCTGCCATGTATATTGGCCAAACTGGACAATCTCTATAGGGAAGATCTTAATGGACACAAATCAGCTATTCAAAAAAGCAACACACAGAAACCTGTTGGAGAACACTTTAACCTGCCTTGGCACTCATTAATGGATCTCAGAGTCACCATGTTGGTACAGGCCAATTCCACAAGCCAAATACAGAGGGAAGCATTGGAACTTAACTTCATTTACAGGTTTGGGACCTATCACAAAGATATGAATAAAGACATCACCTGGCTAGCACACTATGTTCCACATCCTAATGACTTAACCAATCAAACAATGGGTACTTAAGAACAATTTGCACCTTCTCTATCCTCTTCATTAACATGAACACTTGAACTCACTATTTCCCCCTTCCTTGTTCCCTTTCCCCGTCCCCCCCCATCCGCTACTATTTATTTTGGAACAGGACTTTTAATACTCCATTAAGCTGAAGAAGTGGGTTTTACCCACAAAAGCTCATGATACCATCTACATGTTTTATTAGTCTTTAAATTCTGCTAGACTATTCATTGTTTTTTAAGTTTTTATAGTAGAACTTGAGAGTTGTGAACACCTCAAGAATGGAAATTATTTGTAACTCTGAAATGTTTGTAACTGAACAAAATGTTAGGGTTGTTCTTTAAAAAGTTTACACCTGACCATTGACTAAATGCAGCTTTCAAACTCTACCATGCAGAAGTAGTTTGTTTAATGTATTTGCCTTGTGGGCGCAGGGGGGGTCGTCTTCTGTTGTCTAATTGTGTACTTTTTTCAAATGACTGGTCAGTTTGTAACTCTGGTGTTCATAACTGAAGTTCTACTGTAAAAATAAGCATTTAATTTTTAATTTTATGTTTTATGAAATGTGCCTATGGAAATAATTTCAAATATAAATGCATCATTTTGAATTATCAACTTTTTCTAAAAACTGACTTGAAAAAAAGTGAAAAAGTGTTTCTGAAATGCTATATCATATCCATTTAAAAATCAAATTAAATGCAATAGTACTGATTAATCACTATTACGCTGCCATTGATCACCCTGTAAAATCTGCATCTGAAGTCATTAGTGACTAAATGGACTTATTGCATATATCAGATTCAACACACTTAGAGCTTTAATTTTCTTGCACTGCTGGTGATTACAGAGAAATTTTGTTTCCACTTACCTTCACAGTACTGAGAACATATTTTAACACTCCTTCCTCCCCAGTCAGTTCATGAGTAGGAGTCATGACAGAAAAAATATTTGCTGAAATGTTCTATTTGTTTTGACCTATTTGCAAATAGAGGTGAGGTGAGGCACTGAGAATGTACAGTGCACACATAGTATAGCATTTCACAATTTTAACAGCATAATGTATTCCTAAGGTATCTTTAACAGCATGAGTCCTGTATCATATCCAAGGAAATTGGAATTTTAATGAAGTTCTTCTGCACAATATTACTGTTCACACATGACCTGTGTTAGCACTTCAATAGAGCACAACTTTCTACATAAAGCTGGTAAACTTTCAAGCAAAGAAGATCATAAAACTAAGGGGTCACACCATTGGATAAACCAAGCAAGACTGTCAAAAAGCAACTGCTGCTGAATATTGCTATCTTATTTGTTGTGCACTGACACAGAAATTAGCATAATAAATATTGACTTGAGAAAAAGACCATCCTTAAGTATTTGCACTTAACTGGCATACTTATTATTAACACTGTGTAAAATACTTTTGTTCACTATCTCTGTGTACCAAAAGTAACAGTGACAGTATTCAATCTGGAATACCCAGAGTGGGGGGGGAAAGGAGGGTGCAGGCACAATCACACACACAAATCATTTTTCATTAAGCAAAATACCCAATTTTATAGACAGAGAGAGTCAGATCAGAAGACTAGACAAAAGTTGTCCTATTTGATTTCAGGAGGTGGGCGAGCATAAAGGATGCCTCCCCACCCCAATCTATGGGGAGGATACACAGATCCCAAAACACCAAATGATTAGGGGGGACAAGTTAAGAAACATCAGGGTTAGGTGTCGAAGTCAAAGGGCTAAAATAAGGGAACTGGATGGGGACACTGAGCAGAGAACCCTGGACAGTGCCCACTGCCCCTCGAAGGCCTGGAGAGAGCCAGCGGGTGCCACCCAGCAGAACTCTGCCCAGATGCATGAATGAATACAGGAACAGCCCCTCCTTCAGCCAACCTCTGCTCTCTGGTCTTTTAAATGGCCGTCCTGGCCATAGCCAAGAGGAGGTTGATGAGGAGGTCCCATGACTTTGTGGGGCCATGGGTGGGATGTGCATAAATTAACAGGTGAGAGGAGAAGTGCAGCCAGAACCTCAATAAGAGGTTCTGGAGAAGCCAAAAAAGGAGCTTCTCAACAGAGATGTGTGACAGGGTCTCCCTCACATCACAGAAGCGGCAAGTGTCAGGAACAGGGGTGAACCATGCCAAGTACATACCCATGCTCACAACACCATGGAGGATTCTCCAGCTAATGTCTCCGGCAGGGTGCAAAACCAAGGTGGAGTAAAAATTAGCCCACCGGGACTCCTTATCTTCTATTGGTGGTAAGAGGTCCCGCCATCTAGTATCTAGGCGGGACACGAGGGTGGGGAAGTGAAGGCGTGTGAAACACAGGCATATACAGATTACTTTTTGGCAGGGTTGGGGAGGTTGTGGAGATATTTAAGAGCAGATTAGATAGACATCTATCAGGGATGGTCTAGATGGTACTGGGTCCCGCCATAAGGGCAGGGGGGGACTGGACTCGATGACCTCTCAAGGTCCCTTCTAGTTCTAGTGGTCTATGATTCTTTTACTCTAAAAGGCGACCAGCTGCAATGCGTGCAGCCTGCTCAAGTGATGTGAGGGAGGTGCTCGGGAAGGCACGTGGGGCTGGGGAGCTAATGGAGAAATCCAGAAGGTTATGGGTGAAGGGTGGGCGGGGTGTGCCCTCTCGCAGGACACGGTGAAGATAAACCTGCTCAGCAGGCAGCGAAGTGCCCCTCACTTCCTGAAGTATGCGCCAGGGAGTACGAAGAGTGAAGGGAGTATTGGAGGACCCACCCAGTCTCCCTGGTCATAGTCCAGGAGCTCTCTAATTCTGGTGACTTCTGCAAGAACCAACCACTGTGCACTGAGGGGATTCCACCCCCTGCACACGAAGATGGAGATTGCATAGCAGGGGCTCCACGAGGAGGTCTACCCCCTGGTGGTTCCCAAGAACCTGGTCATCAAAAGCAGCTTCCAGATCCAAAGGAGGTCCTGGTAGAAGGCCAGCAGCTTGGAGAGGTCTCATGGAAGACCTCTCAAATGAAGAAGCTGCTGGTTATATCACAGCTCTCAGAAAGCGTGAGCCAATATACTCCATGACAGACTACCCGCATCATATAGGAGCATCTTCAGGGCCTGGATGCAGAAGACACGGACCCGCATGTGCAAAAACACCAGGGGAACATGAAGAACCCTGCAGACACCCAATGCAGTCCTGGCCAGAAGAACCATAGCATCAGCTGCTGGATATGGGCCAGGAAATCTGGGTTGGGACCAGGGTGTTGAGACGGTGCCAGAGTATCAACAGGACCAGCTGATTAAACACCAGAGCCTTATCACACAAGCAGAGGCACTGGAGCAGTCCCATCCACCTCCGCAACAGCTCAGCCACCCTGGACTTAAAACCCTGCCAGTTCTCTGGAGGGAAGAGATGCATGGCAGAGAGAAAATCACCAAGATAGAGCAGCGGACCCGCGCTCCACCTGATGGCCTGAAGTTCGGGTGGGAGAGCTCGACTGCCACCCAGCCCTGACCACAAGGCCAGAGTTCTTGATCTAGTTGACCTGAGTGGCATAGGCCACCAAGTAAACAGCTTGGCAGCCCTGCACCTGCTACAGGTCGCCTAGGTCCTGGACCATGAGGAGCACGTTGCTGGTGCATGCTGACAGGACAAGCCACATCTCCAGCTCACAGAGCACCAACATTATCACCCTCTTGCGAAGGAGACAGAGTAAGGACTCGATGGCCAGAGTATACAGCTGACGTGACAGCTGACAGCCTTGATGCACTCCCCACTTGAAGCTGACCGGTGCCATCAGGGACCAATTGAGCTTCACCAAGCACTCTGCAGAAGCGTACAGCACCTGGAGAAACCCCACAAAGTGGGACCCAAATCTAAAGGCCCACAGTATGCCCAGTAGATACCCATGTTCCATGTGGTTGAACGCATTCTCCTGGATCCAAGGACAGGAGGGCAAACGAGAAACCATCCTTACGTGCAAGATCTATGAGATCCCAACCAAATAAATATTATCTAAGATGGTACAGTCTGAGACAGCGTAGGGCTGGTCTTAATGGACCATGTCCACTAGCACAGACCAGAGCCACAACGAGATGGCCTTGGTAATGATTTTATAGCCTGTAATGAAGAGCGAGATGGGATGCCAATTCCTCAGATTGGAGGTCCCCCTTCTTAGGCAGCAAGGGGAGCCTGAATGATAAAGGGAGACCAGGCTGAGGACATCCCAGAACACATGGTAGAACTCCATGGTCAGCCCTTCCATGCCCAGAGATTTATTGGTGGGCATGAGATAGAGGGCTTCCAAGAACTTGCCTAGAGTGAGAGAAAACTCCATTCGGTCATGGTCACCCACACTGATCATCAGGAGTTCATCCCAGAGAACTCTGCAGGGGTCAGCATCAGTCGGATCCAGGCAGAAAAAAAGAGAGGCATAGAAGGCTCGAGCCCTCTCGCACATCTCCACCAGACCTGCGAATGGGGTGACATCCTCTGCCAGAAGGCAGACAATGTGCTTTTTTGCCCACTCTTTTTCTCCAGAGTGTAGAAGTGGGAGCTATGAACAAAGGTGCCCCGACCTGAAGGCTGTTGAGGGCCCAGAGCTCCTCCCGCTTCTCCTGGTATGTTCCACAGCAGGATGGATCTCTGGGGTTGATGGCCTGATGGCTCTCCAGCTCTAAAACTTTCTGTTCCAACAGCTCTATCACCGCATCCCACCACAGGCTGGCCCCCCAGGTGAAGTCGCAGCCGAAGAGCCATTCGCACACCTTCCCCACATCCCACCACCGCTGTGCCAAGTGAAAGGTGCACCACTGCCCAGGTCAGGCCAGCAAGAACTCCTGGGAGGACACTACAAAGCCCATGTTCTACAGCAGTACATTGTTGAAAAGGCAGTAGGCCGGCCCCAGCCTCTCTGAAGAAAGAGAGGCTGTCACGGCCACCAAGTGGTGGTCCAAGAACAGAGTCAGCCGAATATTGGAGGAGAGGGCCCAGGAAAGATAACAATGAGAAAGGTAAATATGGTCCAGCTGGGAGCGAAACAACCGGTGACTCTCCACCTGGCGAAAGGTGAATGCGGTATCCTCATCCAGGTGGTGGTCGTGTCAGACATCCACCAGGGAGTATTGATCTATTTTCTCCCTGGAGACATCCGCAGATGCCCGGCACTGCTCAGTCCCCATGCAGTCCCGTTCCTCGAGAGTGCAGTTGAAATCCCCTCCTAGGACCAGACACTTGCTGGAAGAAGCAGAGTCTCTCCAGGCCTGACATCAGAGCATAGGCCTTACGAAGGTGTAATGTCAGCCCCTTCACCCAAACCCAGAGATACAGCAGGTGACCCTGCACGACCTTGGAGATCCCCAGCACTTCAGGCTGTAGGTTCGGGGAGAACAGGGTCTCCACCCCGGTTTGACAAGCCAAGAGATAGCTGAAATAGATCCTGTTACCCGACTCCAGCCATCAGCTAGCCTTGGCGGCCTGAACAGTATCAGTCTCCTGCAGGAATATGACTGAGTGCCTCTCTTCCGGAAGAAAGGAGAGCACCCAACACCTGTGAAGACCCAGCCTATAGCCCCAGGCATTCAGAGTGTCAAATATGAGAGAGGGCATTGGAAGGGCTGGGAAAGATCCTCGCTAGCAGGAGTGCTGATATCCCCCATTGTACTCCACAGCAAACCATGACTGAATGCAAACATGAGTGGGGCATCATGGAAGCAGCAGGTACACTGGTAGACTGCAGCCTCCCGCCATCCATTCCCTTTGCCCTCCCCCAGAATGGCCCTTGTGGTCCAGAGGACAAGATGGAAATTTCCCCAGTGCTGAAGAGTGAAAGCCACCTTGTTCTTGGAGCCACAAATATCCTCCAAGAAACTACATCTCAGCCTTCAGTGCTTCAGGCTTCCAAATGTCCTCTGGCCAGATCCCTCTATGGGCCCCGCAGTGACCAACATAGGCAAGCAGGGACCCTGAAATTTCTGCTGTGATAATGGTGGGGCTGTGGCAGAGGGAGAACAGCCCCAGACGTGCTGCAAGTGGGAGAAAAGAGAATCACTTCCTGGGGCCAACATCTGAGGAAAACACAGCAACCCCGGGGGTGGCAGCAACAGGGGAAGGAGAAGGCGAAGGGAAAGGGGAAAGGGAAGGAGGGGAAGGGAAACGGGAAAGGGAAGGAAGGTCAGGGAGAGGAGAAAGAGGAGGAAAGGTGGGTGGGGAGGATGAAGAGAAGGAAAGGGATCAGGGGAGGAAGAAGAGCGGGATCAGGAAAAGCTGTAAGAGGAAGGGGTTGACTGGTAACAGGAGGAGGAGTGGAACATTTGGATAGGAAAGTAACACCTCCCCACAGCAAGCTCCCAGCCCTCTGAAGAGGGGGGCTGTACTTCAGAGGAGGAAGGGCCAGGGAACAAGGGAAGTGGTGGGAGGGCAAGAGAAAACAGGGACAGGGCAGCAGGGGAAGGCAAAACCTTCTGCGAGGGTAAGCCCTGCCCAAATCCCATCGCTGACCCCGCCACCCTCTCCTCTGCAGGCCCGGCCTTGCTGCTTATCGCAGCAGCACCCTCAAGCTTGTCTGGGCCCTGCAGGGCCTGAGAAGGATTGACAGTGATGGATAGAGGAAGGGCGACACCTTCCTGGACCACCAGGGCCACAGGTGATTGTAGGGCTAGTGCCCTCCTGGCTGTCAGGGGTCCCAAGTGTTTCTCCAGGCTGGACCAGGGGCAGTCCCTTCAGACGTGCCCTGTCACCCAGCAGAGAAAGCACCCAGCCTCCCACACAGTGCAGTATACCCGATACTGGGCCCCTTGATGGGGCATCAATAATGACCCTTGTAGGGCTTCTCTGCCACACCACACTGGTGGCAGTTGGATTTGTACCTGCCAGCAGCAGGAGAGGATGTGGCAGAGAGCAGGATCTTTTCAGCCCAGAGGAAGGGGACTCAGGATTGACAGGGGGCTCCCCAGGGTGGAAAGGAATAGCAGTACGCAGCGTTGAGGAGGAAGGGAGGAACAGAGGAAAAAAACATTCATACTCCATGTCCTTCAGAGTCTCAAGTGGGACCTGGACTCCCCCTACAGCCAAACCTCTCTCCACCGCCTCCTGGGTATGGCCTCAGACACCAGCAAGAATATCACCTTCCCTAACATCTAAGAGGCTGCCACCATGGCTGCAGACGCCATCAAACACGCCAACGCTCTCACATAGGTCTCCACATTGGGTGAGCCTGACACCAGGAGCAATGTATCCTCTGCCTCCAGGTCAGGGTGGAAAAGGGACCTCAGCTGCAGAGGAAGGAATTGCCAGGGAAGGAATTCCAGGAGGCTGTCAAAGCAGATTGGGAGGCAGTGAGTGAAGGAGTGGTGGCTGTCTGGGCATACGCCTTGTGGGCCAGGACACCGTCGCCCCCAGAGCTGGTGGAGGGAATAGGGGAGCAGTGGGCCTTCTTAATGGTGACAATGGCATAAGGTCCTAGAGTCCCCATCCATGGAGTGAGGGGAGGAAGGAAGGGGAAGGTTCACCACTCCCCCCCCACCACTAGGCTGAAAGCAGGGTAGGAGGGCAGCAATAAGAGAGGGGGGGATAGCGGAACAAGGGGTACAACTGCCAGCACAAGCTGAAAAGACCAGTTCCTCCAGCTGTACTGGAGAGAAGAGGGAATAAATTATATTAAACATGGAGGGAGTGAAAAAGTAAGGGAGATAACTAAAAAAGAAGGAGAGGCTCAGGCACCAAAGAAAAAAAGGGGGGACATGAGCACACAGGAGAGGAGAAAAGGAAAGAGGCGGGAGGGCAGGCAGCAGGGAAGGGCCTGCTGCAAAAAAAGGATGGGGCAGCTAGACACTGCTGGGGGGGCAGGGCAGGAGGGCAGGGTGGCCACAGGCACCTGAGTGGCAGGCTCACAGCACCTGCTGTAGGATCCAGCAGAGCAAAAGGAGGAGGGAGCAAGCAGTGGGGCCAAGAATGTAAGAAAGGCACCTGCAGCAACTGAGGCTGGGGAGGAAGCAGCAGTAGTGGTGGCAGCAGCAGCAGAAATGCACCTACATCAGCCATCACCCCAGGAACCCAGATGGAAAGAGAGTCCCTTACAAACTCCCCTCCACTCCCACCACAGAGGAAGTTAAGAGGAGGGGAGATAAACCCCAGCAGCTGTCCTAAAGCAGACCCCTTACCTCCTCCACCCCAGAGGGAGCAGCAGGAATGGAGGAGTCAAGGCCTGCAGCAGTGACAAAAGTAGCCAGGTAGTCCCCAAGAAAATAGAAAAGGGGTTTCCTCTCCTCTCCCACCCAGGGGCAGGGCAGCAGAGACACACCTACCACACACCCAGCAGCTGAAACAGCCAGCTGTAGTGAAGGGGAGAGGGGGAGGAAGCTGCCTGCAAACTGCAGGAGGGTAGAGGAGGAGGCCTGGCCCAGAATGAAGGAAGCCAAGGCCAACTTACTTGCCACAGCAGCAGCAGACCTTCCAAAAAAGGGAAGAGAGGAGAGGTCCAGAGTAGAGCTATGACAGGGTCAGATCAGAGGGAGACAAGAAAGCCCCAGAGTGAGATCTCTGTTCTCAGGGAAATAGGGAGGGGCTGGTCTAGAACAAGCAGAGGCAGTCAGGGGCAGCTGAGTTCCTGGGGGTAATTGAATAGGCTTGCAGCATCAGGTGAGCCTGGGCTGATTAGGATACCTGAGATTAAGTAGTTGAGACTGGCTATAAAAGGAGCTTGCCTGCACCTGGTGGTATGCACAAATACCTGAGAGGATGGGGGAAAAGCACTGCTGGGAGTAGGAGGAAAACAAACTGCAAGTGGACACTAGGATGACAAAAAAGAGAGAAAGAAGGTGATGGGGAAGTAGCACAGGGGTCTTGGAGCTGTTGTGTAGCAGGCGTCAGGGACTCACATAGGCAGCTACTATTACAGGCCCCTGGACTGGAACCCAGAATAGAGAGTGGACCCAGGTTTCCCCAACACCCATCTCCCCATTTCCACTCAGTGAAAAGACTGTGGAGTTTTTATTCTCCCCTTATACCACATTGGCCAAGGATGAAAATAGTTCAACAAACAGCAAACTAATGCTCTCCATGTGGTGCCTAAAAGTGAGAGCTGATGTGAGTCTCTGAGGCAAGCAAATCCACCTGAAAGTCCAGGACCCACGGAGTTTAAGAAGGAACTTTGTCACAAGAGAGATATTAAATTTCAAAAACATTCTAATGACTATTAATCACTTAAAAACAATACTTCTAAAGATACTAGAAATGTTTCAATTAAACACAATGTCTACTCAATTTTTAATTAATTGGATTTTTTTTTACTTTGAAAAATTCTAAAGAGTCAAGGATAATTTGTGTACTTCTCCAAAAAACAAAATTAAGTTATATAAAAAACAGTGTAAACATACTTGTTGTGGAAAAGTGGAGTTATAAGCTTACTTCATGGAGTTATACAATCTTAGGTAAACCAGAACAATGAGCGATTTACTAGCATATGTAATTATTTAAAACTATTTTATTTGGTAGAACGTATTCCATTTGAGCTACACACCTCTATAGTTACAAATTTTTCCACCTGGGAAAGTAAGATGCTGAAAACCAAAGCTCACTATCTCTTCTTTTCAGTACTGAGAAGAAGAAATATGAAGTTTCTAATGGCAACCTCTTAAGTTATTTTATGACCATTATATATAGTGTGAAAAACAGTAGCCGATTTAAAAAATGTTCTATTTTTATATTGTGGTGACTGACACTTGACAGAAATTAATTTAGCATTTACTTTTTTTGGTCTTGATATTTTATTTACAACTAGCAAATTTACCTGCCATTGCTTGGGTCATTAAGGAGGGGCCCAGTGCAAGGGGCTGAAGGTATGGGGGTGCAGGAGTCAGAAAAGGGGCTTGGGCCCTGCAGCTGATCCAGAATGCGGGCAGAGACGAGAGTCTGCAGGTCAATCCCGGCATCCACATGTCCTTCCCTCCCGCCCTGAAGCCTGTCCGAATGGGGATAGAGATGTAAACAACTAAGTGACTATCCGATAAGCAAATGCTTATCGGATAGTTGACTAGTAACTTGACTAGTCGCTTCCCTCCGACTTGCTGCCTCTATCAGAGGCAGCAAAAAGGAGGGGAGCAGGAGCTGTTGCTTCAGAGAGATGGCTTAAAAGCCAGTTCCTCCCCCAGCACCATTTCTGCGGGGAAGTGGGGGGGCCACGCAGGGGAAGTAGAGGCATAGCGGGGGACCAGTCACAAGCCAGGAATCAGCTAATTCCCGGCTCACACCTGGTCCCCTCTGCTGCACTTAAGCCTTTTAAATGTATTACGAGCCCGGCAGTTCTTAATGCATTGAAAAGGCAGAGCTGCACCAAGGTTAGTTCCCAGGGCTGTGAACTAACCCTGCTGAGGCTCTGCAGTTTTCCCCCCCTTATCAACAAATCGATGGAAAAACCATCAACTACTCAATTAGCTGATTAAATGCCATTCAACAACCCTGAGCAGAGAGGGAAGCCGAGGCTCCAAAGGCCAACTCTAATGTACAGCAGGTCTCCCAATCTAGCAGCTGAACTAGAGGGGAGACCCTAGCCTGCAACAACCCCTCTCCCAGCCCTGTAGCTGGTCCAGGGGTGGGGAAATGAATATCTATGGGCTAGCCCCTGGCCTCCACTTACCCCCCTGCACCCTGGGAGGGGGTCACCTGGGGTCATGCTCCAGTTGCTAGCCCCACCCTTCAGTGCCCCTTTCCCCCACCCCCATGGTTTGCAGCCTGTCAGAGATAAGGCCACAGTTCCCAGCTTCAGCCTCTCTTCTGGAGGAGTGCATGTCTGTCCTGCAGAGGGGGGTAGGCATGGTTCCTAGACCATCCTTGGAGGGATCTCTCTCTCAGCACTATTTAGGGCAGGGGAACCACTTGCCTACTCCTTTAGCCAGTGATATGCAGAGCCCAGTCTGAAGCTGGCCAGTGTCCTACTGGTGCGGTTGCCCCTAGTCGTCACTGTATTCTGTCTCTCCTCTCTGCCTAGGGTTGCCAGATGGTTTAACCAAAAATACCAAACACCCCCTTCCCACCCAAAAAAAAAAAAAAAAAAACCACCAGGGAGAAAATTCTGTTGAGGAAAAAAAAGGGGGGAGACCAAAGTTGTTGAGGAAAAAAAAGGACCCTGAGAGTTGTTAAGCAAAAAAAAAAAAAAAAAATTTAAAAACAGCATGGCCCCTTTAAGAAACACTTTTGAGGCTTTTTGGCCCTAGCAGGCTGCCAGCAGCCATCTGCCATCTTGTCTCCCTGCTCTGGGCCAGACAGTTCCCCTGCGGAACAAGGTAAGCACCTGGGATTTTTGCCTTCTGGCTGGGAAAAAAAAAATCAGAAAATACCAGACATTTTAGGTGGCCAGTATTTTCTGAATTTTTTTTACTGGACAGGAGGCGAAAATATTGGACTGTCTGGGTCAATACCGGACACCTGGCAATCCTATCTCTGTCCCTTCCTTTTCCATATTCTAGAAAACAATTCCATTCTGAGCACTTCCTGTTTCCTTGGTATAACAAAACCTCACCTTACTTTAAATTAGGGGAAGAGGAGGCTTCATGCCAAATTTGTTGGCCTTAGCTCTTACTGTTTAGAAGGAGTTCTTAAATAAATGGACTCTCAGACAGACTTTAGATAGACAGACTGACTTCGATTTTAAAAGGTAATTTATACTTACTGACAGTGGCAATCTCTCTAGGAATAGCCAGTCATTCTGTCCTAAGGTGGACTAGATCACACAATTAAAAAGCAAGGGAGACAGGAAAAAAATAAAATCCACGTCACCTCTTAAAAGAATACTTTTTAATTAACGTACTGTTTTCACTATTGAGTTTTCAGGGGTAGGGTTGTCAGATGGTTTCAACAAAAATACTGGACACACCTGACATTACATCACATCTTATTTAGAAAATACCAGAGCGTTATATTTTCTCAATTTGTTTCCCAGACAGAAAGCTCAAATACTGGACTGTCCAGTTCAAAACCGGACACCTGGCAACCCTATTCAGGTGCAGCACACCTAGGGTTGCCAGATGGTTTAACCAAAAATACCAAACACCCCTCTCCCAAATAAAAGGGGAAAAAATTTTGTTGAAAAAAAGGGGGGAGGACCAAAGTTGTTGAGGAAAAAAAAAAGGACCCAGAGAGTTATTAAGCAAAAAAAAATTTAAAATTTAAAAAACAGCATGGCCCCTCCCTTTAAGAACAGGAGGGGCTGGGCTCTGCCTCTCTTAACAGGCTACCGGCAACCGGTGGCCATCTTGCCTCCTTCCCTGCTCTGGACCAGACAGCTCCCCTGCAGAACCAGGTAAGCGGCTGGGGGCGGAGGGTCTGGGCCCGATTGCTGACTATAGTAGGGTTGCCAGATGTCTGGTATTGACCCGGACAGTCTGGTATTTTTGCCCCCCCGGCCCGGAAAAAAATCAGAAAATACCCAACATTTTAAGTATTTTCTGAATTTTTTTTACTGGACAGGAGCCAAAAATACCGAACTGTCCGGGTCAATACCGGACACCTGGCAACGCTTAGCACACCTTTCCCAAATTACTGATTTTTAGTTTCACTGCCCTCTTAAAGTAGCTGATACAAGCTGACTACAATCTATGAAGTAGACCATTGAAAGCAAGAGCCAAGAAAACAAAAAAAGAAAGTAAAAAATTTGGAAGGGAAAAAAACATACTTCTCTGTACATAGAAAAATTTTTCCTGTGGGATAACAGAGCGATGTGATGAGTTTCCTATGTCCTGCCTGCCTCCCCCTCTCCTCTTTTCCAGTGCTAAAGTGCCTTGTTGTGCCTCCCTCTTCCCCTGTGCTCAGCAGCCAGCAGGAGAGTGCGGGGCCGTGCACCTTCAGAGTGCCCCCTTCCTCCTACCAGCGGCCAAGAGGAGAGTGTGGGGCCTGGTGAGGCCTCAGCCCTCTACGTCAGCCAGGGGATGGGGGGTAAGGAGAGCTGGGGCTGGCTGTGGCAAAGCCTTGGCCCAGCCCAATCCCCAGTGACTAGGGGAAAGAGAGCCAGGCCAGGTTGTGGCTTCAGTCTGGCCTGGGGAGAGAGCCGAATCTGGCCATGCCCCAGCTTCGGCCCAGCCCAACTAACTCAGTGGAAGAAAGCTGGGCGGCTTCAGCCTCACCCAATCCCCCAGTGGGGGGGGGAGAGGGGGTGAGGCTGTGTCACGCTGAGCCCCAGCTTTGGTCCGGACCAACTCCCCAGAGGCCGGGGGAGAGAGACGGGCCTTGCCATGGCTTTGGCCCAGCTCAACCCCCTGGAGGCCAGGAGGAGAGAGCTGGAGGTTCTGGATAGCTTCTTTTAAGCCTCAGAGTAGACCAACTGGCTGTAGCAAATTCCCCATTCCTGCCTCCTGTATTTTTCATACCTCCGGGAAATCGATCACATCCCCATTGTTACATCTTTGATCTGTACACGTAGTGAATTTTAAATTTCACATTTTTTCATGAAATCTGTGACAAGCTTTTAATGGCAAATTTCTGATCTTACATAATATGGAACCACAGCCTTCTAAATGCAAATTCAGAGACTAGAAAGAATTATACTTCAAAAAAAGTGTGTGTCCATATTCGCCTCTGAAAAACCTTTTACTCTCAATTCAAACAGCTGGCTCTCACTGCTATTACAGCAACAGTGAGTAATCCCTACAGCGGTACTGGTTGAAATGCAACTGTCTGATTAGCATTGCCCCCCCCCAATCCACTCCCCACAGCCACCCCCTCTGCTTGCTGCAATAATCTTAAATAGCATTTTACAGGAGGCTTAGGCCTGGCTAAGGGCATTCTGGGGCATAACTGAGAGAACATGGAAACACAATTCATTAGACATGCCTGGAGTGATAACAATAGAGCTACTTCTTGGTGCTTTTCATTTCTTACATTGCGCAGAGATAATGTATTCTCGTTACAGTACAAGCACAGTTGCAGACAGGAAAAACTGTAATCACCTTTGATTAATAAGGAACATTTTTACTATGTAAAATACTTGAACACAACTTCTTAACTGATGAGTTAAAATTGTAGATGTTGCATTTACATAAAAATCCATGAACCTCAGAACCTTTTTATCCATATTTAACCCATTTTTGTCATTTAATTTTTGTTTTTATCACACTAAATAGTGAGAGTTAGTTTTTGTTTTCTTTCGTGACCATAAAAAACCTGCTTTCTTTAATTTCTCCTCTTACTACTTGCCTTTTGTCATTGTATGATTCAGGAAACCTACACTTCCCATTCTGTAGTGTTCATTTGGCCTTTCCTGCATTTATCCATTGAACTGCAAAAGAATATGCTTTCAAATTTATAAAATTATAGTTCTGAAGAGAAACCTGGCTATTTTAGCTTATTAGAAATGTTACTCCCTGAGAAAATGTGATTTTCACTGAAAACAGAAACGTAGACAAATCATTGTTTTACATCAGACTTCTATTTCAACAATTTCCCTTTATTGATTGCCTTTGGTAAAGATCTGCTTTATATCAACTCTAGAGGGTTTAAATTTGAAACCGAAAATCTCACTTCACAGATAACATCCTAGATCAAGGTTTGTTTTAGGAATGCAAAATCCTGTTTAATTGGTTAGCCAGTTAAATTTACTGTTTAACTGATTAAAGTGGGTCTGGAGCAGCTCTTGTTCTTGGCTGCCGGGTGGGGCTGGAGCGGCCTCCTGCTCACAGCAAGGCAGGGAGCTGCTCCAGCCTCCACCATTTAATCAGAACTGGTAAGCATCACCCATTAAGGGTGATGCTTACTGGTTAACTAGTTAGCCTTCCGCATCCCTCACTTGTTTGCAGGGGAGGGGTTGTTACTCTTTTGAAACACTGCTATCTCAGGCAAGAATTGATAAAACGATCTGGTTAAGAATTGGTAACTGATCTGATTATTTTCAACTGATACATAAATTATTCTATTCCTCAAGCGCAAACCAATAGCTTGCATCCGAAGCATATTGTTTTCCAAAAACAACAGTATATTTTGGACTTACAGTTTTGCTCCTAAACTACTGAAAAATTTCAAAAGTACCATTTTTTCTTTTAAACAAACAGCTGAAATAACAGAAAATAAAAACTGGTTATTTTACAAAAGATGGCTGTTTCTTAAACCTGTGAGAATTGGCTACAATGCTGTGCCTTCCATCTTTGAATATGTATCCTCTCTCAAGATACAATTCACATAGACAACAATTACATACTATTGAAGACTTTTTCTCTAAAGGGAGGGGCCTGCAGCCGGAAGGGGGAAGCCTGGAGGCAAGGGTGCTGAGCTGACATTACCTGTGCTTTGTTCCAGACCAGGAGCAGGTCCATATGGGCCTCCTGCTGGTGCTCCCCGGACCTGGGGAGGGGTGGGGGAGGGGTGGGGGTGGGTGTAATAAAAGACTTATTTCCAAAGAGAACATCTACTGAGGTTAATTGAACTGGGTCAAACCAATGGTCCATCTAGCCTAGTATGATTTTATAGACCTCTATTATATTTGCCCTTAGTCATCTTTTTTCCAAGCTGAGAAGTGCCAGTGTTATTAATCTCTCCTCATAAAAAGGCTGTTCCATATCCCCCATCACCTTTGCTGCCCTTTTCTGTACCTTTTCCAATTTTAATACATATTTTAGATGGGGCAAACAAATCTACACACAGCATTCAAGATGTAAGTGTGCTATTGATTTATATGGAGGCAATATGATATTTTGTCTTATCTATCGCTTTCCTGATTCCCAACATTTTGTTTGCTTTTTTGACTGCTGCTGCACACTGAGCAGAGATACCTATCCATAATGACGCCAAGATTTCTTTCTTCAGCAGAAACACTTAATTTAGACCCCATCATTTCATATATTTTTTAATATATCTGAGATTATGGCTCCACAACATTTTGTAATTATTTCCCATTTTAGAGACAGATCTAAAAATGAATGAAAATGCCATTCATTTGTCTCTGATAGAGCAGGCCACAAAATACTCAATCTTGCATTATTCTGCTTTTTGACATACTCTTACTGGTGGAACCACAGAAATTTAGTAAGATATAAATTCTTTTGAATCTGTATCTCATGTTCTCATTAAATTTACGTCAAAAACAAGACATAATCTCAAGATACAGTGGACTAAGAGTTCACCAGAATCAACAATTAGGTACAGAACTTCATTATCAAGAGTTGTGTGTCTAATTTCAAACATGTTTCATACAGAATTTACTCCACCTCAGCAATAAGGTATAAAAAGCTAGAAATCACTCAATCACAAGTTCTTCAACTGAACAAAGTCCTAAAATAAGTTAGTCATTGCACAAAGTAAAAGATCTAATGCAGGAGTGGGCAAAATGTTTGCCTGAGTGCCACATCTCCATATGGAAATTATACGGTAGGCCATGAATGCTCACAAAATTCGGGATTGAGGTGTGGGAGGGGTAAGGGCTCTGTCTCAGAGTGGGCTCTGTGGTGGGGCCAGAAATTAAGAGTTCAGGGTGCAGGAGGGGCTCCATACTGAGGCAGGGGGTTGGGAAGTGGGAGGGTGGGCTCTGGCTGGGTATGCAGGCTCTTAGGTTGGTCTAAGAATGAGGGATTTGGGAGTAGGAGGGTGCTCTGGGTTGGGATCGAAGGGTTCAGCTGGTGGGAGAGGGATCAGGGCTAAGGTACAGTGCTGGCATGAGGGGTGAGGCTCTGGATAGAGATGCGGGTTCTGGAGTGGGGCTGAGGATGAGAGTTTTGGGGTGTAGAAGGATGCTCTGGACTGCAATCAAAAGGCAGGAGGAGGATCAGGAATGGGGTAGGGGAGTAGAGATACAAGCTATTGGAGGCGCTTTCCTCAAGCAGCTCCCAGAAGTAGTGGCATTTCCCCCTTCGGCTCCTACAAAGAAGTAAGGCCAGGTGGCGCTGCATGCTGCCCTGTCTACAGATGCAACTCCCACAGCACCCACGTGCCACATTTCCCATCCAATAGGAGCTGCAGAGCCAACAGCTGGGGCGGAAAGAGTGGGCAGAGTCCCCTGGATAACCATGCTTCCAGGAGCCACGCAGAGCAGGACAACACCCAGTCTCTTCTCCTTCACAGGCACTCAAAGGCCAGAGTAAAAGGTCTGATGGTCTGGACACGGCCCGCAGGAAGTAGTTTGCCCACCACTGATCTAATGGATATATTTATTTTGATCCTTATTGAAGAGATAACAGGACGACAAATTTTGCTTTGTCCACTAGTAACAGTGTAAAGTAATGTACAAACTTTCAAATACATAAAAATAATCCCACCTTAAAAACAAACAACTGTAGAACCTAGGGAGGGAGGCAGAACAACTCTGTTGCCTTTGGAAAATTACCTGCTTTGCTCAGTATTATTACACTGGTCTACAATTTTTTAGAAGTCGTCTGCTTCAGAGATAAAATGTGCTATTTATTATGTATTTTGATGTGCTGAATTCAAATATGACAATTAAAACAACTGATTGGCTACTGTTTCCAAGATATTTAAGTTTTTACATTTTACGTCTATGTATATTGTGTAGATAGTAGAGTTTTAATCATAAATTGTAAACCTAGGTCTTTTCATGTGTTTATGGTTGCTTTACATGATAATATTTCACCTGTCCTGTTTATGTAATACTTTAAAAATCAGCAAAAGGGTTATATAAATAAAATTTATTATGAAACAAAAGGCAAAAAACTATTATGTACATAGTTTAGTCCTATTCAGTGTCTACTCGGCGCTTCTTGGCTTGTCTCTTGTATTCATTAAATGGAGCATCTCTTGTCACTGTCCAGCAATAGTCTGCAAGCATTGATGGGCTCCATTTGCCCTGATAGCGTTTCTCCATTGTTGCAATGTCCTGGTGAAATCGCTCGCCGTGCTCGTCACTCACTGCTCCGCAGTTTGGTGGAAAAAATCTAGATGAGAGTGCAAAAAATGTATCTTTAGTGACATGTTGCAACCAAGGCTTTTGTATGCCTTGAGGAAGTTTTCCACCAACAACCTGTAGTAGTTGTTTCCGAGAAAATTTATTGGCACTAACTGGAAGGCTTTCCATGCCGTCTTTTCCTTGCCATGCAGTGCATGATCAAATGCATCATCTCGAAGAAGTTCATGAATCTGAGGACCAACAAAGACACCTTCCTTTACCTTAGCTTCACTTAACCTTGGAAATTTTCCATGGAGGTACTTGAAAGCTGCTTGTGTTTTGTCCATGGCCTTGACAAAGTTCTTCATCAGACCCAGCTTGATGTGTAAGGGTGGTAACAAAATCTTCTTTGATTCAGCAAGTGGTGGATGCTGAACACTTTTCCTCCAGGCTCCAATGACTGTCGGAGTGGCCAATCTATCTTGATGTAGTGGGAATTTCTTGCACGACTATCCCATTCGTAGAGAAAACAGCAGTACTTTGTGTATCCAGTCTGCAGACCAAGCAAGAGAGCAACAACCTTCAAATCGCCACAAAGCTGCCACTGATGTTGGTCATAGTTTATGCACCTCAAAAGTTGTTTCATGTTGTCATAGGTTTCCTTCATATGGACTGCATGACCAACTGCAATTGATGGCAAAACATTGCCATTATGCAGCAAAACAGCTTTAAGACTCGTTTTCGATGAATCGATGAACAGTCTCCACTCATCTGTATCGTGAATGATGTTGAGGGCTGCCATCACACCATCGATGTTGTTGCAGGCTAGAAGATCACCTTCCATGAAGAAGAATGGGACAAGATCCTTTTGATGCTCACGGAACATGGAAACCCTAATATTACCTGCCAGGAGATTCCACTGCTGTAGTCTGGAGCCCAACAGCTCTGCCTTACTCTTGGGTAGTTCCAAATCCCTGACAAGGTCATTCAGTTCACCTGGTGTTATGAGGTGTGGTTCAGAGGAGGAAGATGGGGGAAAATGTGGGTACTGTGACATTGATGGTTCAGGACCAGAAGTTTCATCCTCTTCCTCGTCTGACTCAAGTGAGAATGATTCTGGTGCATCAGGAACCGGCAGTCCTTCTCCGTGGGCTACTGGGCGTATAGCTGATGGAATGTTTGGATAATGCACAGTCCACTTTTTCTTCTTTGACACACCTTTCCCAACTGGAGGCACCAGGCAGAAGTAACAATTGCTGGTATGATCTGTTGGCTCTCTCCAAATCATTGGCACTGCAAAAGGCACAGATTTCCTTTTCCTGTTCAACCACTGGCGAAAATTTCTTGCACAAGTGTTGCAGCATATGTGTGGGGCCCACCTCTTGTCCTGATCTCCAATTTTGCAGCCAAAATAAAGGTGATAGGCTTTCTTAACCATCGTGGTTATACTGCGCTTTTGTGATGCAAAAGTCACTTCACCACAAACATAGCAGAAGTTGTCTGCACTGTTCACACAAGTACGAGGCATCTCTGCTCACTTTGGCTAAACAGAAATGTGTCCCTTTGCAAAATCAAACACTGACAAATAAGAGAGCACGACACTGTATGACTTCTAGAGCTGATATAGGGCAATTTGTTCAGCAGAGTGATGTAAGCTTCGTTATGATTGCATCATCCATGACTTCTAGGAATAACGTGATGCAATTCATATCATGTATGACGCAATACCAACTTCAGATTGCATCATTCATTGTTTTGCCTAAAAAGCAAGTACTGTCCAAACCCAGTCATAGATTTATTCATAGATCCAGTCAAAGATGTATTTTAGTCATTTCTGGTTTAAACTGAGATCCCTTCCCTTTAAAACTCACTTATCTTCCGCCATTGCCAAGTCAAGGGTCGTATATACTGACCCAATAGCATATCTTGAAAACTAGAGCCAATCAACAATTTTAAGCATCATTTTCGTTCTCAGTGACCCAGAATTAGTAAAGTTTGACTATATTTATTTCAGAAGCATTTTGGCTGTAGAGCAGTGATAAGTTGACCTGAGAGTGGCAAAAAACTAGACCTGGATTCTTTAGTTTCTCTTGAACATACAGGTGTCTTTAAAGGTTATCTTCCACTAGCTGACGTGAAAAGAAGGGAGGGGAGATTTGGAAAAGATTCTGTTTGTTTATTATAACAGATATTCAGGTATTACCTATCATAGAAGACGCCATGGAGACTGCACAACTAATGAAATTATCATGTAACAAACAAAAAGACCAAAAAAGAGGCAAATAAGGAGGAAACTGAGTCATACTATATGAAATGTGTTTTTATTAATGTATGTTAAACTATATTATCTATAAAACCTAATAAACAAACTCAACATTATAAGTAATTTTTTTGATAAAATGCTGGACCCAACTAATATCAAGAATACAATTCCTGTTTACTTCCATGGGACAAGGACTTCACACAGTATTTTTAATTCATGGATTTTGCTATAATAAATAAATTTTAGCTCCATTCATACTTCTATTATCACCAATATTTATCAATACAAAATACTAATTCAGCAAAGTTTTATTAGAGCTTATATTTCAGGGCCCTACCAGGACGGATGGTTAACAGGACATTGAAACTTTAGACCTCTAGAGTGCTAGAGATCTAATATACAATAATTTATATATTGATAATGAGACACAGAGATAAAGACATGGAGTCATCTACACACTATTATTCTTTTGTTCTTTTTGCCCAAAGAGTTAACCAGTATTTAGGGCTTTACAAGACTGTTTCCATTAGAATGAAGCAAGTTAGGTATGTTCTTTGCTGCAAAATCCTATTTATTTACAAAGAAAGTACACAAATCCCTGTTTCATGAACAAATAAATGACCGTTTCCTTGCTCAAAAATCCCCCAACCTGCCTTTTTTGCACATTCCATGAATAGGCACCATTTCAGATTGGAGGGTGGGGTGGCTCTGTGCATGTCATGATGAGGGGCGGGAGAAAGTGAGATCCTGGAGGGGAGGACTGAGGATAGAGGCTTCAGCAATGTTACTGAGCATGCTCAATACAAGCCAAGCAACAAATGTGGAGGGTGAAGCCAGCCCCATCTCACCCCCTTCCCTCCCCCCCCACACACACCATCTCTATCTGCTTTTTTTGGCAGACAACTTAGCAGTTAGCTGACAGGAACACTCTATCTAATTCCTATATAAAAGAAAAATAAATATTAGACCTACTCTGCTCTAACACTAACATATTCTCACATCTTGTGGTAAGTCACTTAAGGGACACTGGTTGCCCTTAAAATTTTAGGCTACGTCTACACTGCGCATTCTTGCGCAAAAAGATATGCAAATGAGGCGCCACTTTTGCGCAAGGGGTTTTTGCATACAGAACAGTGTAGACAGCTCCTTCTTGTGCAAAAGCCCCTTGCGCAAAAATGGCGGCTTATTAGATATGCAAATGAGGCACGGTGTAGACGTAGCCCTGATGTATGGTCTTACTTTGTTGCTAAGTCTGGGGAGAGAGGCAGATCATGGGTCAGACTCACATGTCTGTCTCAACTCTAGAAGCGGACTGGGGTTTAGTGGGGTACAGCAAGTGGGAAGATACATTTCATCTCTATATAAGAACATAAGAAAGGCCATACTGAGTCAGACCAATTCTCCTTCTAGCCCAATATCCTATTTTCCAATAGTGACCAATGCCAGGTGCTTCAGAAGGAATAAATAGAAGAGGCAATCATCATGATCCATACCCTGTAGCCCATTCCCAACTTTTGGCATACAGAAGCTAGGGACACCATTCCTGCCCATTCTGACTAATAGCCATTGATGGACCTATCCTCAAACTTATTGAAACCCTGTTATAGTTTGGGCCTTTCCACCATCTCCTGGCAAAGAGTTCTACAAGTTGATTGTGAAATAGATAATTTCTTTTTGCTTGTTTTAAATCTGCTGCCTGTAAATTTAATTGGGTCAGCTTCTTGTGTTACGTTCATGAAGGAATAAATAACATTTCCTTATTCTATTTTCCACACCATTCATGATTTTCTAGACTTCTAACATATGCTCCTACCCTTTATTCATTTCTTTTCCAACCTGAAAAGTGAAAGTCCCAATCCTGTTAATCTCTCCTCATATGGAAGCTGTTCCTTACCCCTCCCTAATAATTTCAGTTGTCCTTTCTGTACCTTTTCCAAATACAAAATGTCTTTTTTAGATGGAGTGACCAGATCTGCATACAGAATTCAAGATGTGGGCATACAATGACTTTATGTAGAGGCAATATGGTATTTTGTCTTATTCTCTATTCTTTTTCTAATGGTTCCCAATATTCTGTTAGCTTTTTTGTTTTTAGACTGTCCCTGATCATTAAACACGTTTTCAGGAAACTATCCACAATGATTTCAAGATCCCTTTCTTGGGTGGTAACCACTATATTGTATCTATAGTTAGGATTATATTTTTTCGATGTGCACTCATCAACACTGAATTCCAACTGCCTTTGTTTTGATCGGTCAGACAGTTTTGTGAAATCCCTTTGTAACTCTTTGCGTCAACTTTGGATTACACCCTATTCACTCCTTTTTCAAGAACATTTATAACAGTGTTGAGGAACCTTTTTGAGTCGGGGGCCATTGACCCATAGAAAAACCAGTCGGGGACCACACACAAGTGATTAAAAAAAAAACCCTCATTGTCATGGCCCCCAGCTGAGAAGGAAAAAGATACTCCCCACATTCCCCTCACACACCAGAGCCTAAGGGCGACCAACCTAGTAGATTTTGTGTGCTCTAGCCCCCTGGTACAGCAGCCGGGGAGGCTGGAGCACCAGTGCGGCCTCCCCAATGCTGGAGGGGCCCCTGAGCCTCAGGGTAGGATCCAGGCAAGCCAGGGGCCACAACTGGCTTCTGGGGACTAAAGTTCCCTGCACCTGATTTATAAATTTAACAGAGTAATCCAAATGCAAATCCAGAGCACCACACTCATTCCAACAGTTTTTTCCTCTATTTTTAAGTGGAATTCCCAGCAATGTTTTCATGATGATCTAACAATCCTTCAATTTCTTGAACGCCCAGCCTTTTGTTATTCTTAGTCACCTGCCTCTCTCTTTTTATAAAAAATTTCCCGCTCCAAAGGCAAAGCTGCAAGCAGCTCACACTGTTGCATTTAAGAGCTGCCTCTGGAGTCAGGGCATGGAATGCATCTTTAAGCAGACCTCAAGTATGAAATCCAGGTGTTCCAACACTGAGTAGGGGGCATCGCCACCCATCTCCTTATAAGTCATGCCCTTGTTTCCATGCCCAAGAAATTCTGTCTCTCTGTTCCCTCTGAGGGCCACACCCATGACTGATTCTCTCATTTGCAGCTGCCCTTTTTTTTGAGAGAGAGATCAGAGCACTTACGGGGAAACCATTAGCACCTACGTCTGCAGTCATTCTATAGGAAAACCTCTTAGGACAAATGGCATAATCTGGTTTAGTCTCTACCACACAATCCATTTCCTCCTACTGTTTGGATGGCAACCTCTTACTGTTTCCAGTCATCATTACATAAAGGGATTTTGTTGTTCCTTCCATAAAGCCTGACAGGGGTGCTAATGGATGCTTGCCATTAAGCCCTGAGCTGGGGTTTGGGGTTGCAGTGGGAAGACATGCCTCTCCTCAAGTCCCAAATCTGCCACTGCCAGGGCACCCCTCCCCATCAGCTTCAGCACAGAGCTGCCGTAGCAGACTAGGGGAGCACTCCTCCCCAATGGCCACAGCGAAGAGCTGCCTATCAAGCAACATCTTACTCGGCCGTTGAGAAATCTGAAACTCGTCACAAAGAATAAAATTGAAACATAACCTCAAGTCTCATTTATAAGGATTACAATAACTCTTTGTGTACATCCTCTTCTGCATCAGTGTTAAAAGATGTGTTGAACAGAGATGTCAAAAAGAGGGCCTGGATTTGAATCTGATGCTTAAAGTTTCCCTGTGGATAACACATTTATTTGTTTCTTTCTTTCAAAGATGTTTATGAGTTTGGGGACTATTAAAGAAACTGAAGATAATCCAAACAAAAAAGGTCTAGAAGCTCTAAATATTT
This sequence comes from Pelochelys cantorii, assembly GCA_032595735.1. Taxonomy (NCBI): domain Eukaryota; kingdom Metazoa; phylum Chordata; order Testudines; family Trionychidae; genus Pelochelys; species Pelochelys cantorii. The sequence goes on along the minus strand of CM064342.1, from coordinate 9,052,512 downwards.
ATGGATCTTTTCTTCTGCTATGTAAACTGGATTTGGTTTCCTTTCTGCCTTTACAAATGCTGACTCAGGGATTGTCTATACAGTGGAATAATATACATTTCCACAGAGTTTCTAAAGCAAATGTGTCTTATCTAGTCCCTGTAAACCCTGATGCTGTGCACATTTTAACACAGTATTGTTTCACTACATTAATGTACATTAGGAAATATTTAGTGTAAACCAGCAAGGTCTAGGCAGTCTAAATAATGAGCAACAAGTTAGTGCACTTTAGAAATCTTACCCCCATAAAATGTCTTACCTCACTGTGGAGACAATTTGCTTTTGTGAACTGTATATACACTGAAAAAAACTGGTGTTATTCAGAAGGTATGTTTCTGTTTTCTGTATTTTAGACTGTAAAACACAAGCTAACAAAGTGAGCAAGAAGAGCTAGCAAAACAGCTAAGGGGGGAGAGAGAGGTTATGACTGGCAGAAGTCTGGTTATACAGTGTTTCAGTACAAAGGATAAACATTCACTCCATAATTCAAGGCACTTAAATGGTACTGGCATGCAATCTGGACCAATTTAATTTATTTTTCTTTCTGAAAGTCAGTCATTTCATATAAAATCACTAACCATCTCATTCTAAAACAGTACAAAATCCTCACATTCTTAGACTGTTAGATTTTTTCATATTTCATTTTCAGTTTTGACTTTACAAAGGGATGTTGTCAAGCAGGTCAGGTGCCAAAATGAACAGATTTAGTGTTGGAGATAAATAAATTAATGGAAATAAATTAAAAGACCTACAGCACTGTGCTAATGCATGGCAAGCAGAAATTTAACTATAAACAAAACTTAAATTGATTAGGTCTTTAGTGTCCATGACAAAATGAAAGAGTAACCTTATGGAATAAACTGGGGGATGGGGGGGAGAAACCCTAATCAGATCTTTAAAATTAAGGATGTAAAATCCCAATTAATTGGTTAACCAATTAAAGGAGAAATGGTTGGGTGGGAGGGGAGGTTCCAGCCCTGCTAGAGAGACCTCCCCTCCACCCTTCCCTGCAGGTAGGGGCTATACCAAGTGGGCAAGAGTAGGTCCCAGCTGTGGGCCACCCAGGCTCACAGTGGACAGGGGCTGCTCTGGCCAGGGCGCCAGTGCAGCCCCTGCTTGCAGCGGGCCAAGGCACCCTCCAGGGCAGGGGCTACTCTGGCATCCCAGCCAGAGCAGCCTCTGGTCTGCAGGGCAACTGTCTGCAATGGGTCCCCATGGGACTGCAGCAGTCCCCTGCCCGCAGCAGGCAGGGAGCTGCGACAGCCCTCACCAATTAACCTTAACTGGTAAGCTTCAACCAATAAGGTGTGTGTGGAAGGCTTACTAGTTGACTGGTAAACTAGTTCTACATTCATATTCCTATTTAAAATGCTTTCTGTTGTAATAAGTCTTATTGGTTACACGTTACAAAACACATTTTTAAAATACATTAACCTATTTAATTACACAAATCTGCTAATGTTTTAAACTGATAAATAAATACTAACTGATGTGTGCATCCTACATGTATACATTTGAAAGACCTTAGCTGTCAAGCAGAAAGATCTATCTGCAGAAATCTTTGCAAAGATGTAATTGAAATCAGAGCTGACACTGTGATCCCTGCAATCTTAGTATGGCCTTAAGCTGAAACTCTTGCAGCCCATGTCACCATGCATTAGCTTCAGATAAGACTCTGCCAGCAGTGAAGTGTCTCGTCCTTTTATGCTTGCCTAAGGCGGGAGTCTTCTCTCACTAACAGTAAAGCCAACTTCACTGGACACTCCTACACTTTTCCAACAAGTTTCAGAAACTGACTTACTGTGAGAGGGGATCCTTGGTATCATTAGCAACTAAATAGAAAACCGAGTTGTCTATTCCTTTCTACAGTATCTAGATACTGTACTGGTTATCACAATTTTTATTCTCAAATATTTTACTGTAAAAAATTTAAACATACAAATATTCATGTGTTAAGATAGCAATGATGTGGTTGAAAACAAATTGTTTCCTCTTTAAATTGATTTTTGGTGATCAAACCTTGCTTAAGGTGGTAAATACAGCTTTTGCACTGCCAATCTGTGCCACTATTTCCTTCTGGACATCCCCGCTGGCTTACGTTACTATCAAGGTATGCAAAGTGGCTCATTTCATTTGTTCGATGGACTTCAAAAGCACTGCTGGAATTGGGAATTGCAAGGGTACTTAAAAGATTTGTTTAATTAGTGATTATTAACCCCATACTTTTTCTAATGTAGGACAATAAGCCCTGGTCTACACTAAGGAGTTCTTTCGAATAACCCCCCTTATTTTGAAATAATAAATGGCGTGCCCACACTTCCAAGCCTGTTATTTCGAAATAACAGGCTGGTTATTTCTAAATCTGTATTCCTGCTTTCCTTGGGGAATAAGCTTATTTCAAAATAGTTATTTTGGAAGTTATTATTTCAAATTTAATTATTTTGCATTCCTATTTAGACATGTCCTCAGTTTTTACTTGCGTGTCGGCTGATCTATCACTTAGAAGAGGCACACTGTCAGCAAGATCTAGATCTTCTAGTGTACTATTATTGAGCCATGCCCCATAATAAACCCACCAGATTTTAAAATTTTATAAGATTATATGAAGATATTTATAAGATTTCTGCCTTCCATATCACTTTTTATTATTAAAAAGTATACATTTACATTAATAAGCAAGCCAAGGAGTCTAACAAATTCATTCAAAATATAATAAAAAGATGACCGTTCTTCCTACCTGCTGAAAACAAAGGGGATTCGTACTGAAAATCAGTGAGGCAACAAAGGAGAAAGAATGCCTTAGCATGCCCAGCATCTGGCAAAGAAAATCTCCCAACACTCTCAACACTCATCAGAGAAATAAATGAAACAAGGATTTTTGAGATGAAAGGAGGGGAAAAAAAGTGAAGAAGAGCTAAAAATATAGTCATCAATTGTGCACAAGTTTTGAAAATTAGGGTTGTAAAATACCATTTAATAGATTAACAGGTTAAACATTGTGTCTGGAGCAGCCTCCTCCCCGCCATGGAAAAGGGTCGCTCCTACATGCACTGCGACACCTAGGCTGGGCCCACCACAGACAGGGGCTGCTCCTGCTCGCCAGTGGGAAAAGCCCTTGCCTGCAGTGTGCTGCCTTTTAAGGATGAGGCTAACCATTCACATTCCAACTGAAGAGTGTGTGGGAAGGAAAGATAAATGAACTCAAAGTTATATAATCAAAATGCTATAGATATTTTACCAACCCTAAGGTTAGGAAGCGGACAGGGGGCTGCAGACAGGGGAGTTTGAGCAGGACCGCAAGAGATCCCGCCGCTGAACAGGCTACCAGGTGAGAGTGAGAGTGAGAGTACTCGCTTTTGGTGTGAGTGAGTTTGCTCGATTGTTTGAATTTTGTTTGTTGAATTCTGATTTTGATTTCAGGTGACTTCAGTTTCAGCTGCTGTGGCAGTTGGGACTGAGTGCCTGACCTTTTGTTCCCTCAATTGCTCTCTTGATTGCATCTGGTCAGCCTTCCCCTGTGTGACTCACAAGGGGGCAGGCCTGGCCTAGGCAAACAGGCATTAAAAGCCAGAGACAGACCGACCAGGGAGCACAAGCAGACAGGGGGCTACAGACAGGGGAGTTTGAGAGGGAGTTTGACAGAGGGAGGCCTACGATGGTCAGGAAGACCCGCAACACCTGTGCCAGCACTGCTTCTGTCTCCTCCACCTGCGCCTGTAGCCAGACGGAGTGCCTGAGCATGGATACCTCTACCCAGATCCTGGTGTGGTTTTGCAGGGACTGTGGCTTGCAATTCCCACTTACTGATATCCAGGCTGGGGAGATCATCCAATGCGAAAGGTGCCTGCTGATGGAATCTCTCAGGCAGCAGGTGGGAGAGCTACAGGAGGAGGTGGCTAGGTTGAGGAGCATCCGAATCCACGAGCAATTCCTGGATCGTGTTCATGAGGAGACAGCTGAGGTAGCTGTCCCAGTACACAGGACTGCGGGCACAACACTGGTGGAGGAGGAGACGACTCAGGGTAGACACTGGCAGCTGGTTACTTCTGGCAGCAGGCACTGCTCCGAACCCTCCCGCCGTGGTACTAGGAAACTGTTATGCTCTTCTTTATACAGGAGATAAGGAATCACCCCCTACAATGGAGGAGGAGAAGCCTCGTACCCCTAAGGCTGGGAGGTCTGCTGCTACCACTGCGAATAGGAAACGTAGGGTAGTGGTGGTCAGAGACTTTCTTCTGAGGGGGACGGAGGCGCCCATGTGTCGCCCTGACATTTCATCTCGGGAGGTATGCTGTCTTCCGGGGGCCCGTATCCAAGATGTTATGGAGGCACTGTCGAGGATTATCCAGCCCTCTGACTACTACCCCATGCTACTCATCCATGTGGGCTCAAATGATACTGCGAAGTGTGACACTGAGCGGATCAAGAGTGACTACAGGGTCTGGGAGTACGGGTGAAGGAGTTTGGAGCGCAGGTGGTATTCTCTTCGATCCTTCCTGTCGAAGGTAGGGGCCCAGGCAGAGACAGGTGCATCCTGGAGGTGAATGCCTGGCTGCGAAGATGGTGTCACCAGGAGGGCTTTGGCTTCCTCGACCACGGGATGCTATTCCAGGAAGGACTACTAGGCAGAGATGGCGTTCACCTTTCGAGGAGGAGGAAGACCCTATTTGGACAGAGACTGACTAACCTAGTGAGGAGGGCTTTAAACTAGGTTTGACGGGGACAGGTAAGCAAAACCCACAGGTAAGTGGAGAACATGGAGACCTGGGAGATGGGTCGGAAATGGGAGGGAGAGTGGGCTATAATGGCAGAGAGAAAGGAGGATCAGGGCAAAACTGGGAGGCAAGGTCAAATCAGTATCTTAGATGCCTATATACAAATGCGAGAAGTATGGGTAATAAGCAGGAAGAACTGGAAGTGCTAATAAATAAGTACAATTATGACATTGTTGGCATCACAGAAACTTGGTGGGATAATACACGATTGGAATGTTTGTATAGAAGGGTACAGCTTGCTCAGGAAGGATAGACAGGGAAAAAAGGGAAGAGGTGTTGCCTTATATATTAAAAATGAACGCACTTGGAGTGAGGTGGAGATGAACATAGGAGACGGAAGTATTGAAGGTCTCTGGGTTAGGCTAAAAGGGATTAAAAACAAGGGTGATGTCATGCTACGGGTCTACTACAAGCCACCTACCCAGGTGGAAGTGGATGAGGCTTTTTTTAAACAACTAACAATATCATCCAAAGCCCAAGATTTGGTGGTGATGGGAGACTTCAACTATCCAGATATATGTTGGGAAAATAACACAGCGGGGCACAGACTATCCAATAAGTTCTTGGACTGCATTGGAGACAACTTTTTATTTCAGAAGGTTGAAAAAAGTACCGGGGGGAAGCTGTTTTAGATTTAATCCTAACAAATAGGGAGGAACTGGTTGAGAATCTGAAAGTGGAAGGCAGCTTGGGTGAAAGTGATCATGAAATCATAGAGTTCACAATTCTAAGGAAGGGTGGAACGGAGAACAGCAAAATAGAGACAATGGATTTCAGGAAGGTGGATTTTGATAAGCTCAGAGAGCTGATAGGTAAGGTCCCATGGGAATCAAGACTGAGGGGAAAACCAGCTCAAGAGAGTTGGCAGTTTTTCAAAGGGACATTATTAAGGGCCCAAAAGCAAGCTATTCCGCTGTGTCGGAAAGATAGAAAATATGGCAAAAGACCGCCTTGGCTTAACCACGAGATCTTGCATGATCTAAAAATAAAAAAGGAGTCATATAAAAAATAGAAAGTAGGACAAATTACAAAGGATGAATATAGGCAAACAACACAGGAATACAGGGGCAAGATTAGAAAGGCAAAGGCACAAAATGAGCTCAAACTAGCTACGGAAATAAAGGGAAACAAGAAGACTTTTTATAAACACACAAGAAGCAAGAGGAAGACCAAGGGCAGGGCAGGCCCACTGGTCAGTGAGGAGGGAGTAACAGAAACAGGAAACTTGGAAATGGCAGAGATGCTTAATGACTTCTTTGTTTAGGTCTTCACCGTGAAGTCTGAAGGAATGCCTAACATAGGGAATGCTAGTGGGAAGGGGATAGGTTTAGAAGATAAAATAAAAAAAAGAACAAGTTAAAAATCACCTAGAAAAGTTAGATGCCTGCAAGTCACCAGGGCCTGATGAAATGCATCCTAGAATACTCAAGGAGCTGCTAGAGGAGGTATCTGAGCCTTTAGCTATCAACTTTGGAAAATCATGGGAGACAGGAGAGATTCCAGAAGACTGGAAAAGGGCAAATATAGTGCCCATTTATAAAAAGGGAAATAAGAACAACCCAGGAAACTACAGACCAGTTAGTTTAACTTCTGTGCCAGGGAAGATAATGGAGCAAGTAATTAAGGAAATCATCTGTAAACACTTGGAAGGTGGCAAGATGATAGGAAACAGCCAGCATGGATTTGTAAAGAACAAATCATGTCAAACCAATCTGATAGCTTTCTTTGATAGGATAACGAGTCTTGTGGATAAGGGAGATGCGGTGGATGTGGTATACCTAGACTTTAGTAAGGCATTTGATATGGTCTCACATGATATTCTTATCAATAAACTAGGCAAATACAACTTAGATGGGGCTACTATAAGATGGGTGCATAACTGGCTGGATAACCGTACTCAGAGTAGTTTTAATGGTTCACAATCCTGCTGGAAAGGTATAACAAGTGGGGTTCCGCAGGGGTCTGTTTTGGGACCGGTTCTGTTCAATATCTTCATCAATGATTTAGATACTGGCATAGAAAGTACGCTTATTAAGTTTGCAGATGCTAACAAGCTGGGAGGGGTTGCGACTAATCTGGAGGATAGGGTCATAATTCAAAATGATCTGGACAAATTGGAGAAATGGTCTGAGGTAAACAGGATGAAGTTTAATAAAGACAAATGCAAAGTGCTCCACTTAGGAAGGAACAATCAGTTTCACACATACAGAATGGGAAGCGACTGTCTAGCAAGGAGTACGGCAGAAAGGGATCTAGGGGTTATAGTGCACCACAAGTTGAATATGAGTCAGCAGTGTGATGCTGTTGCAAAAAAAAGCAACTATGATTCTGGGATGCATTAACAGGTGTGTTGTGAGCAAGACACGAGGAGTCATTCTTCCGCTCTACTCTGCGCTAGTTAGGCCTCAGTTGGAGTATTGTGTCCAATTCTGGGCACCGCATTTCAAGAAAGATATGGAGAAATTGGAGAGGGTCCAGAGAAGAGCAACAAGAATGATTAAAGGTCTAGAGAACATGACCTGTGAAGGAAGGCTGAAAGAATAGGGTTTGTTTAGTTTAGAAAAGAGAAGATTGAGGGGGGACATGATAGCATTTTTCAGGTATCTAAAAGGGTGTCATAAGGAGGAGGGAGAAAACTTGTTCATCTTGGCCTCTAAGGATAGAACAAGAAGCAATGGGCTTAAACTGCAGCAAGGGAGGTTTAGGTTGGACATTAGGAAAAAGTTCGTAACTGTCAGGGTAGTCAAACTCTGGAATAAATTGCCTAGGGAGGCTGTGGAATCTCCATCTCTGGAGATATTTAAGAGTAGGTTAGATAAATGTCTATCAAGGATGGTCTAGACAGTATTTGGTCCTGCCATGAGGGCAGGGGACTGGATTCGATGACCTCTCGAGGTCCCTTCCAGTCCTAGTATTCTATGATTCTATGAAGACAGAGAAGTTTGTATTTTGATATCTAACATAGTCAGGGCTCGACAAACTATTAAATCTACTCGCCCATGGCGAGTAGATTTCAGCCCGGTGCCCCGTTTACCAGCGGTGCACGCATGCGCGATGCGGCTCTTGCACATGTGCAGTGCGGGACTGGTGAGCGGCTTTCGTCACGGTTCGTCAAGCCCTGAACATAGTAATACTGAGCTTCTTGAGTGGAATGTCACAAGCAGCAAGGGAGTCATGAAAATTTTCAGTGAACTTAGGAAGAATGTTACGTTTAGAAACAATGTTGTCTGCAGTTCATATTCTCTTTATTTCTCTTTGGTTCCCTTTTTAAAATATTTTAAAAGTACTAACAAAAAATATGATTTTAGATCATTTACTCTTATTTTTTCATCTGCTCCAGAAGTCAAATCCTTGAGTACAACATCATAATCATTGCTACTACAACTGTATATAATACCGTACATAGAGGGTATTAATGTCACAGGAGTTACCATTAAAAAGTCAATATTACCTGCAATTACAATCCTGTGCTATTTGATATATCACAGTATTTACTCAGGTAAGTAGAGGGAAATGTTGCAGTATTTCTGGTAACACACTGTGGTATATATTTAGTAAATATCTTATTCATTGCAACCACTTTCAGGTTGGGAAGCCACAGAACAAATAAATGCAATCTTAAGGAAATGCCAATGTTTATGTACATAACCCTTTTTATGAAGAAAAAGTGTGAGAAATATTATACGAAAAATTTTAAAATTCTTAAACAATTAATGGTCCTGCAGCACCTTAGAGACTAACTAAAAATGTGGATAGTATCATGAGATTTTGAGGGCACAACCCGCTTCTTCAGATGAATGGAGCAAGGGGTCCAGAGGTACAAATAAAGAACAGAAAAAGAGGGGAGATAGGGAGGGAAAGGAGGAAAAAACCACCTTGTCAATTAAAGCATACATGCTAAATGAGACTAAGCGTATGAGCTGTAAGTGCTTTTGATGTCATTTAGGTACGGAATATAATAGCCCATCTAGTTCATGTCTTTGTTCAATCCTTGGTTAAATGTATCTAATTTGCATATAAAGGCAAGTTCCACAGTTTCTATCTGTAGCTGGTTTCTGAAATTGCTTTGTAGGAGGATAGTCACTTTCAGATCCATTAGTGAGTGAGTGCCCAGGCAAGTTAAAATGTTCCCCAACAGGTTTCTGGGGGTTACCATTTGAATATCTGATTTGTGTACATTAATCCCCAGGTATCAGCTTCTTCAAGACAGGTCCAACAAAAAAAACAAAACAAAACAAAAAAAAACCAACACAACGGAACACCACTAGTCACCACCTACAGCCCCCAACTTAAATCCGCCCACACATCATTAACAATCTACAACCTATCCTGGAAAATGACCCCTCCTCACTCTCACAGGCATTGGGGATAGGACAATCCTTGTCTACAGACAACCTCCTAACCTGAAACAAATTCTTTCCAGCAAACACACCTCCATCACTCATACCCAGGAACCCATCCCTGCAATAAATTCCAGTGCCAACTCTGTCCACAAATCTATACAAGCCACATCATCATAGAACCTAACCACATAAACCACCACATGAGAGGCTTGTACAACTGCACATCTACCAATATGATCTGTGCCAGCAATGTCCTTCTGTCATGTATACTGGCCAAACTAGACATTCTCTATGACACAGGATTAATGCTTCAGCCAGGCTTGAGTGCCCCTTCCCATTGTGGGCCCCCACTGGGCTATAGCAGTGTCCTGCCCTTGGTGGGCAAGACGCTGGTCCAGCCTCCACCAATTAATCATAACCATAACAATTAGGTAAGGGTGATACTTACTGGTTAACTGGTTAACCATTCACTTCCCTAGTCCATATCACCATGTCTGCTAATAATGATCTCTACCTCATATTACAAATGATTATTAAAACATACTAGGGAAAAAAGATTACAAATGTTATTTTACTGGACTCTGAATTTAATCCTATTCACCTCCATTTTCAAAGGCTGCTAAGAAAAACACCATAGTGTGTTTTAGAACCCTGAAAGCAACTATAACTAAATATTGTCTGTGTTAACTCGCTAACAGGGAGTTTGGAGAGGGAGTTCTCCAGGTGAAAGAGGAGTAAAAACGGGACCCTTGTGGTAAGTGGCTGTCTGGAGTGTGTGTTTGTGTGTGGGGGAGTTATTTGCTGTGTGCAGAGCTTGTGTTTATCTGTTTGGTTGGTTGGTTTGATTGTTTGATTGCTTGAAGGAGCTTCTAAAAGGTTTGAAATCTAGAAGCCTCTGTTAATTGGCTAAGCCTCAGTCAGGGGGAGGGGCTACCAGAGCTATATAAGCCTGTGACTCAGCGACCAGGAATTGCTAACAGGGAGTTTGGAGAGGGAGTTTAGAGGGGGAGGTTAGAGGGCACTAGTGACTTCTGGCCTTCTTTAAAACATAACTCTTATCGTAATCTATATTCCAGAAGTTTAAAAAGAATCCCAGTTTATACTTAAACTTGTTCATTAGAAAAATGGAGACAGAAGCCCAGCAGCAGAATGGGGGCTATCCTGTTTATTGCGTCGAGTGTAACATGTATGATTACCTGCCCTGTGGGCGGGTGGCGTATGTGTGCACCCGTTGCAAGGAGCTCCTGACCCTCAGAGACCGAGTTCGGGCTTTGGAGGCCAGGGTGGCTGAACTGGAGGAGCTAAGGGAGGTAGAGAGATTTGTGGATGAGACTTTCTGGGACACTGTAGTACTGTCCCACCTCCAGTCTGAGAGCCCCAGTGCTCTTAAGGAGGATGAAAATCTCAAGGGAACAGAGCATTCAATGGGAGCAGAGGGAAACCATCCCGTAGTTGGGACCCTCCTCCCAGAGGATGTTGCGGTATCCTCTCGCACTGAGGATACCTCTGAGGGGGAGGGAAAGCCAGTTCGGAAGAGGCAGGTGTTAGTAGTGGGTGATTCGATCGTTAGAAACATAGATAGTTGGGTTTGTGATGACCGGGAGAACCGTATGGTCACTTGCCTGCCTGGTGCGAAGGTTGCGGATCTCTCGAGGAATCTAGATAGACTTATGTGTAGTGCTGGGGAGGAGCCGGTGGTCGTGGTACATGTAGGTACCAATGACGTAGGGAAGGGTAGGAGAGATGTCCTGGAGGCCAAATTTAGGCTGCTAGGAAAGAGACTGAAATCCAGGACCTCTATGGTGGCGTTCTCGGAAATGCTTCCGGTTCCACGCGCAGGGCCGGGTAGGCAGGCAGAGATTCAGAATCTCAATGCGTGGATGAGACGATGGTGTAGGGAAGAGGGGTTTGGATTTATTAGGAACTGGGGACACTTTTGGGAGAGGGGGAGCCTATACAGGAAGGATGGGCTCCACCTAAACCAGGGTGGAACCAGACTGCTGGCACTAAACATTAAAAAGGCCGTAGAGCAGTTTTTAAACTGAGAGATGGGGGAAAGCCGATTGGTGTGGAGATGCACGTAAATCGGAGGGAGACTACTCTTAGAGGAGAATCCATTGATAGAGATTCTCTAAGCTGTAGTCAGAAAGAGAGGAGGGGAGAGGGCAAACCATGGGCCAGAGCAGACAAACAACCGTGTACAAAGGAATCCAATGCATCAGGGAAGGGCAGACAAATAAGCAGTGGCAAATTTTTAAAGTGCTTCTACACAAATGCTAGGAGTCTGACTAATAAGATGGGTGAACTAGAGTACCTAGTATTAAATGAGGAGGTTGACATAATAGGCATCACTGAAACCTGGTGGAATGAGGAAAATCTGTGGGACACAATCATACCGGGATATAAAATATATCGAAAGGATAGAGCAGGCCGGGTGGGTGGCGGAGTGGCACTGTATGTGAAAGATAATGTAGAATCAAATGAAATAAAAATATTAAATGAATCAACATGTTCAATAGAATCGCTATGGATAGTAATTCCATGCTCCAAAAATAAGAAATTAGCAGTAGGGATATATTACCGACCACCTGACCAGGACAGGGATACTGACATTGAAATGCTGAGGGAGATTAGAGAGGCTACCAAAACAAAGAACTCTATAATAATGGGGGATTTTAATTACCCCCATATTGACTGGATACATGTCACCTCAGGAAGAGAAGCGGAGATAAAATTTCTCAATGGCTTAAATGACTGCTTCTTGGAGCAGCTAGTGCAGGAACCCACAAGGGGAGAGGCAATTCTCGATTTAGTCCTGAGTGGAGCGCAGGAACAGGTCCAGGAAATAACCGTTACAGGACCGCTTGGGAATAGTGACCATAATATAATAACATTCAACATTCCTGTGGTGGGAAGAACACCTCAGCAGACCAGCACCCTGGCATTTAATTTCAAAAAGGGGAATTACACAAAAATGAGGAGGTTAGTTAAACAGAAATTAAAAGGCACAGTGACTAGAGCCAAATCCCTGCAAGCTGCATGGAAACTTCTTAAAGACACCATAATAGAGGCCCAACTTAAATGTATACCCCAAATTAAAAAACATAGCAAGAGACCTAAAAAAGTGTCACCATGGCTTAACCACCATGTAAAAGAAGCAGTGAGGGACAAAAAGGCATCTTTTAAGAAGTGGAAGTCCAATCCTAGTGAGATAAATAGAAAGGAACATAAACACTGTCAAATCAAGTGTAAAAATGTAATAAGAAAAGCAAAAAAAGATTTTGAGGAACAGCTAGCCAAAAACTCAAAAAGAAATAACAAAATGTTTTTTAAGTACATTAGAAGCAGGAAGCCTGCTAAAAAACCTGTGGGTCCCCTAGACGATCGAACTATAAAAGGCGCAATCAAGGACGATGGAGCCATTGCGGAGAAACTAAATGATTTCTTTGCTTCAGTCTTCACGGCTGAGGACGTTGGGGAGATTCCCAAATCTGCACCGTCCTTTGTGGGTAATGAATCTGAGGAACTGTCCCGGATTGAAGTGTCATTAGAGGAGGTTTTGGAACAAATAGAAAAACTTAATGTTAACAAATCTCCGGGACCGGATGGCATTCATCCAAGGGTTCTAAAAGAACTCAAATGGGAAATTGCTGAACTATTATCTGTGGTTTGTAACCTATCCCTTAAATCGGCTTCCGTACCTAATGACTGGAAGGTAGCCAACGTGACACCAATATTTAAAAAGGGCTCTAGAGGCGATCCGGGCAATTACAGACCGGTAAGTCTAACTTCAGTACCGGGCAAATTAGTCGAAACAATAGTAAAGAATAAAATTGTGAAGCATGTAGAAGAACATCATTTGTTGGACAAAAGTCAACATGGGTTTTGTAAAGGGAAATCCTGTCTTACTAATCTATGAGAGTTCTTTGAAGGGGTTAACAAACATGCGGACAAGGGGGATCCAGTAGATATAGTATACTTAGATTTCCAGAAAGCCTTTGACAAGGTCCCTCACCAAAGGCTCTTGTGTAAATTACATGGCCATGGGATAAGAGGGAAGGTCCTTTCTTGGATTGAGAACTGGTTAAAAGACAGGAAACAAAGGGTAGGAATAAATGGTAAATTTTCAGAGTGGAGAGGGGTAACTAGTGGTGTCCCCCAAGGGTCAGTCCTAGGACCAATCCTGTTCAACTTATTCATAAATGATCTGGAGAAAGGGGTAAGCAGTGAGGTGGTAAAGTTTGCGGATGATACCAAACTGTTTAGGATAGTCAAGACAGAAGCAGACTGTAAGGGACTCCAAGAAGATCTCACCAAACTGAGTGATTGGGCAACGAAATGGCAAATGAAATTTAATGTGGATAAGTGTAAAGTAATGCACATTGGGAAAAATAACCCCAACTATACGTACAGTATGATGGGGGCTAATTTGGCTACGACAAATCAGGAAAGAGATCTTGGAGTTATCGTGGACAGTTCTCTGAAAACTTCCACACAGTGTGCAGCGGCGGTCAAAAAGGCAAATAGGATGCTAGGTATTATTAAGAAAGGGATAGAAAATAAGACCCGGAATATCTTACTGCCCCTGTATAAAACTATGGTACGCCCACATCTTGAATACTGTGTACAGATGTGGTCTCCTCACCTCAAAAAAGATATTTTGGCCTTGGAAAGGGTTCAGAAAAGGGCAACTAAATTGATTAGGGGTTTGGAACGGGTCCCATATGAGGAGAGGTTAAAGCGACTGGGACTTTTCAGTTTAGAAAAGAGGAGACTGAGGGGGGATATGATAGAGGTGTATAAAATCATGAGTGGTATGGAGAGGGCCGATAAAGAAAAGTTATTTATTAGTTCCCTAAATAGAAGAACTAGAGGACACCAAATGAAATTAATGGGTAGCAGGTTTAAAACTAATAAAAGAAAGTTCTTCTTCACACAGCGTGTAGTCAGCATGTGGAACTCCTTGCCAGAGGAGGCTGTGAAGGCTAGGACTATAACAGAGTTTAAAGAGAAGCTAGATAATTTCATGGAGGTTAGGTCCATAAAAGGCTATTAGCCAGGGGATAAAATGGTGTCCTTGGCCTCTGTTTGACAGAGGCTGGAGAGGGATGGCAGGAGACAAAGTGCTTGATCATTGTCTTCGGTCCACCCCCTCTGGGGCACCTGGTGCTGGCCACTGTCGGCAGACAGGATACTGGGCTAGATGGACCTTTGGTCTGACCCGGTACGGCCGTTCTTATGTTCTTATGTTCTTATGGTAGAGACAATTATGAAATTTTCAGTACAAATGATCAAAGCATTTTGCTATGAGTAATGCCATCCCTATCCAGCATAGTACCGTTTCCCAAACTATGGAAAAAATACCAGGCCTCAGCGTGGCTGTCAGGAGGGGAGCGGGGCGGAGGGGGGAGGGGGCAGGCTGGGAGGAGATGTGTGGTGGGGGGAACTGGCTGCCGGGAAGTAGGGTTGAGGGCAGCAGGGCTGTCCGGTGGAGATGGGGGGGGGGGCGGGTAGGAGGCTGGCGGAAGCAGGGTTGGGGGCAGCAGGGCTGTCTGGCGGAGATCGGGGCGGGCAGGCAGGCAGTGGAAGCAGGGTTGGGGGCAGCGAGGCTGTCTGGCGGAGATTGGGGCGGGCAGGCGGGCAGTGGAAGCAGAGCTGGACAGGGGGACTGGACGGGGGAGATTGGGAAGAGGACGACAGGATAACCAGCCGCCAGAAGCAAGGCTGGACAGGGGCAGTGGGACTAGCCAGGGGAGATCGGGAGGAGAAGCGGAGGGGTGGTGGGGAGCAAATCAGCCGGCGGGAAGCAGGACTGACCCGGGCACATGGAGACCCAGGCACATGAGTGAGTCCAGCCCGAGGGATTCTATTCTCCCCCCCGCCTCGAGTAGTTGCAAACTGCCGGGCTCGTAGACACACTCACGCAGCATGAGCACATCTACCAGCCAGGCAGTTTGCAGCTACGGACTGATACACCTAATAATAATAAAACTTATCTAATTAGAAAATACCGGACATTTTATATGTCTGGTATTTTCTCAATTTGTTTCCCTGACAGAAGCCTCAAATACCGGACTGTCCGGTGCAAAACTGGACACCTGGCAACCCTACCCCTCCTTGCACCCTCCCTCCTAGCCAGATACCCTACCCCCAATCTGCTCCTGCTCCCACCGCCTGTAGTACCCATGCGGTGCCCGGTCCCCCAAGCCCTGACCCAGGCTAGGCAGAGGATGCAGCCGGGTGAAACACTGAAAATTTATTCATTTTTATTTCTTTTTTTTAATATGCATTTATATTTTTGGGCTGCAAAAAACAGTACTGAAAAAAAACGGGTTCCAACTAAAGTAAAAGTTTGGGAAACCCTGATCTAGCCAGCTTTCTATCCATCTTACAGTCCATTTATCCAATCCATATTCCCCTAACTTGCTGGCAAGAATATTGTGGGTGACCGTATCAAAAGCTTTGCTAAAGCTGGCACTGGGGGCTTTGGGAGGACCAGAAACAACGTATTTGCATATTCATCATTTGCTTAATGAATATGCAAATATGCAAATTAATGTTACTGGTCCTCCAAAAGCTCGTGAATGGATTTACTGTTCCCTGTGTCAAAAAGTTTGGGAACCTCTGCTGCACAGCACTAAAACAGGTGCTTTATTTTAAACATGTGCTTAAGTGTTATACTGTATAGGGATGGAATTACTCACATGCTTACTTGCTTTGCTGAACTGGGCCTATCAGTAGGAAGTTATACTTTGAAAGTTGAAGAGAAAAAATTGCAAATTAAGCTAGGAACTGTGCATGGAAGCAGATGTCATTTGGGTTAAATGTGGATGAAAATAAACACAATTATTCCAAGGGCAAAAAAATATACAAAGCAATCCTACATTATTTTTTCCCTTGAGAACAGACTCAAAGTGCAAAGAACCAGGAATCCTCAATAGGAGTACATCCACAAGAGAAGCATTTGCAAATGAGAAGCAATTTCTATATTGACAAGATGTCAAGCTGTAATATAATACATGCTACTTACAAGTGGGAGGAGTGGTCAGAAAGGCTCATTTGAACAACACTCGGTAGACTCTTTTATCTTTTAAAATATTTATATTCAACTATAAACCTAGAATGTTACATAGAAATGACAGATGTCAGCCTGCAGCTGTTTTTCATTCTCTCTTGGTACAAGACAACAAGAATACCCTATGGAGGTACAGCAGAAAAAAACCAGTTAGTTACTCTAGTGTAACTGTGATTCTTCGAAGGACAGAGCAGCCATAACCCTCCCTCAGTTCCCTTGCAATCTCAAGTCCTTGATAGCTGAGAACTCCAAAAAACAAGAATGGAGGACAGACTATTGGCTCCAAACTGACATTATCTTGAAGAACCAAAGTAACTGCAGGTTAAGAAGCCATTCTTTCTTCTTCAATTATGTTGGTGACTGGCAAGCAGTATCCCCTGAAGATGATGGCGGTGAAGAATATCAGCCACATTAATCGAACAATGATTGCAATATTGCTCTCCCAACTGGACCTAGAAACTAATTTCAAGGCAGGATGTTTAACAAAGTTCTATGAATTACACCATATTGCTGCCTTGCCGATTTCAGATACTGGAACATTCCTGAAGAAGGTGAAGGAAGTTGCTTAGCTTGAAGTTCAGGTTGAAAGTTCACCAGCTAGCTGGTAAACAAAGGGATGCATTGTGTAATCTATTTCAATATTCTTTGGGATGAGATATCTTGAACTTTAAAACAAAGAAACAGAAAGGGTGAACTCAAACCTAAGGTGCGGTGTCCACTTGATGAAGCACCTGCTGACAATTCCCTTTATGTTTTCTGGAGGAGAGAGTTTCCTCCAGATTTGAGGTGGTATTGAGTAGATGCAGTTTTGAGGAACGTGTCCCTCAATTTGAGAGTTCTTGAAGAATCACATGCAGTACATTTATTAGATACAACATGGCTTTTCCCAGACAAAATAAGCATTGACTATGCCAGTCAATTAGGGGGATGAGTCTGTTGCAGGTCAGACAAAGTTTTAACTTTCAGCAGTAGGTTCAGGGTGCAAAGCACGGCTTATCGAGAGAACACTGGACAAGGAAGTAATTTCTGGGAGGAGAGAAATCTAAGGCAGTATCTTCCTGAAGCATCCTCACCTTACTCCTTCTGAACTGAGATGCTTCTCCCTCATTTCTTGTCAGGTATGGCTCCACTTCTCTTGCTCAGAGAGCCTGTAAGCATCTCTCTGCCTGTAGTTTTTTGGCATGGGATCCAGGGAAGGTCACCCTTTGACTATCTTCCTGTTTTCACCAGCCTGATCTGGCTCCCCTAATCACTAAAGAACTCTTACTGCTACCTTCTTCAAGGCATGCTCTCCATGAAGTTCTCAGCCCTGAACTGCTCTTCCTCTGAACTCTCTGGATCCTCTCTTCCTTTCAGGACTCTAGGCTCTCAACTTTGAACTCTTTCTCCCCCAAGACTTCACTTGTCTTTAGGTTCTCTCTCATTTATAACCCAAGAAACCCTGCTTTATGTCACCAAACTAGCACCAATCTTGACTGAATCAGAGATCAGGCCCAATTTCATTTAAGAGTGAGCTACCCTGTAGTGGGGGGGGGGGGGGAGGAGGGAATCCAAAAGAAGTATAATAAAATATGGAGGATAAAATAGATTTTCTGCAAATAGTTTGGAAAAGGATGAGTTTGAACTCAGTAGGAGTAGTGGATTGGACACTCACCAAGATCTGCCTCAGAAGGAACTGAGGGAGGCTTATAGACTCTCTGCCCTTTATGCCCTTGCATCGGAGCATGAGAAAACAGGAGAAAGCACCAGGTACGTACCAGTTGCCATAATTCATGTGCATGAGACATACCTACAGTGGAATCCACATACACATATACTTAAAGGAAAACAATGGAAACGTACACTGTAATTACTGCAATAGCAACCAAGTATCAGGTCTGCGTTTACAATATCTCTTTCTTAAGCATTTCTTTTAAGCTAATTTTTAACTTTTTAAAAGTTATATTGCACGTTACTACGTTTCAGATTAAAAAGCATGAAACATTTTAGGAAGATTTCACAGTGACAGAGAATAGAAACGTGTATGTGTCTTTGTGGAAACAATCAACTGAGGTAATGCTGTGTCTGTGCACCATTTATAGACCAAGTGGGCAGCATCCCCATATTTAATTCCATAACAACAGCTTCTTTGGCCATTTAAATTACATCTTTAAACTTCACATTAGCAGCTTCTCAAAGGGAAAGCATAATAAATGTGCCACATCCTGTTCTTTATTTCCGAGAAACAGTGTAAAAATAATACAAAGAACTACCACGGCTCTGATGATTAGTGCATGTTTGATTAAGACTTAATCTCTTTGTCCCACTTAAAAAGCTGACTACATGCTTTTGGCCATACGGTGTCAGGTAAATAGGCCCTGTCATTACTTCTTAGTAAACACTACAGCACATATACACTTCTAGCAATCATCTAAACTATCTTCATCATACTTCAAGGTATATTTTTCAAGTTTTATTTTAAAGTCTTAAAAATTACAAAACACACATGGCATCTTAAAAAAAAAAGTAATGTCCTTCATTTTCCAAGCTTATCAAAACATGTCATTATCATCACAGCCTGGAGTCACAGCAAACATCACACTAATATGATTGCAATTTATTTTATTTACCTTTTCACTTCATTTCTGAATGAGTGAGTTTTGGGTGCTTTTAAGTGTGAAATGAGTAGTCTTGACTAGAACTCAAAACACTCTTTGTAATTATTATGCACAGTTACCCACATGTTCCTGCCAAATCACCTTAATTATGGCCTTCAATAAACTTGCTATTCCATTTGTTGCCTTGCTCCTGTATAAAAAGCTGATTTGTATCAAGTTTCATGGTGGCTTTGAAATATGGACAAATGTGAAATTAAATACTAGTTTGTGGCCAGGCTAATTTCACTGGTCTTCAGTTTAAAAGAGAGCAATAAACAACAACCAGCCCAATTTAGATGAGCATTTATCTTCCTCTTGCCACAAAATTCCAGTGTTTCCCGACTTTATTTACTTCAGGTAATTTTAATTAAAAAAATTCAAATTAAGTTAGTTGGAGGAAGAAGACACTAAAGACCCTTTAAACTGATACTATCAGTTCCATCAACAGTGCAGGACTAGGCACTTCCTGGTTGTTTAAAAATATATATATTAATATTTCCTTAAAGAAATGCTGTCCAAACTTGTTCTTATAAAAAAAACCCAAGAAGCTTCGTATACCTGATCCATATGACCATTAAGAAAACCTAATAAGGGACAGAATGTGAAACTGAAACCCCCCCACCTCATTTTAACATTAGGTAAATTATGAAAATCATATCTCTGACAGATTTACAAACTGATCCAGGGAGAAAATATACTACCCAAGCCATGAATTTCATCATATATATCTGTATCAGCATGAACCCCAAGTTCATAGTCAACTTAAGTTATCTCTCACCCCCTCCCAGTTCACAGGCATGTATCACTGTCAGGCTTTTATTTTGACTGTCCACACACGTGATTAATTAGTTAATGTCTGTACAGCAGTTGGGAGGGTGAGGAACTAAGGAACTGTAAAGAATTATCAATACTTTAATAAATGTTTAAATTGCTCATTTGTTTTGATTACACACACATATACACACAACCACACACAACACAACACATACACGAGAGTTAGGGACTGTGAAGTAAAACACCCTGTACCATGGAGGAGGTAGGGAAAATTTCTCTTACAGTGCAAACCTCCTGAGGGGCTTTTGCGAAGACAGAATAGCTTTCATATGGTCAATTCTCCATAGACAGCTGAATTTCCCATCCTCTATGGGTCTCTGACCCTGCTCACATCATAGCCAACCCTGGCTTATCTGCAAAAATTGGCAACCAACTCCATTTCCCCACCTCAGCAGGAGTTGTGGGCTGTTACCTAGACTAATAATACTCAGACCTCCATGGTTCAGAAGCCAAATTAGCAATCAACATTACCTAAAAGAGCCACAATAGTGTGAACTGTTTATTTGTACAATATATTCATTTTAAAATAGTTTGACAACAATTTTGTGTATACAAATAATTGCATATATATAATTATCCAATTGTAGTAGATAAAATACTTGGTCATTAATTTTACTGTGAGAATAACATATATTCAAGTATCAGAGGGGTAGCCATATTACTCTGTAATGTTAAAAACGAGTAGTTCTGTGGCACCTTAGAGATTAACAAAAATATATGGTATCATGAGCTTTTATGGGCAAAACCCACTTCATCAGATGAGCTGGAGTGAGATAATTTATAAGAAAAAAAAGTGAGGGGAAGGGTACCTGTCAATTGTAGAACTGGTGATCCTGAGGCTAATTAAGTGGATCAGAAGTGTCCCATACTTAACTTTTGATGTAAAAATGATGTGTTAAATGCAGGAGAGATTGGCTGTATAATGTGACATCCAGTTAAGGTCTTTGTTCAAGCCCCAGGGAAACAGTGTCATATTTGCAGATGAATGTTAATTCCATACTCTCTCTCTGTAGTTGGCTGGTGAAATTCCTCTGTAGAAGAATGACTACTTTTAAATCCATGAATGAATGCCCAGGCAGATTAAAATGTTCCCCTACAGGTTTCTGTATGTTACCATTTCTGATGTCCATTTATCCTTTGTCCTAGAGACTGTCCAGTTTGGCCAATATTCAAGGCAAAGGGGAAATGCTGGTACTTGATGGCATGTATCACATTGCAGCAGGGGTGGGCAAGGGACGGCTAGCAGGCTGGATCCAGCCTGCAACCACCTCACTGGCACCCTTACTACAGAGCAGTTCATGCTGTTTTAAACAGCTGGCAGCTAACTGCTCTGCAAGCTGGTGAGGAATGGGAGAATTTGTGCACTGACCTTGCCCCCAGCAAAATCCCTCAGCTCTCATTGGCCAGTTTCTGGCCAATAAAAGCTGAGAAATTTTGCTGAAGGCAGGGGCAGAATGAACCTCCTTCCTCCTCCCTCCCTTCTCCCTGTGCTGGCGCAGAGCCAGGTGGAGCAGCTCACCCAGCAGAAGTATGGAGCCTGTATCAGGTTACTGCAGAGCTGCTAGCTGGGAGCCACCTAGGTAAATGCCTCCCAACCACAGCCTGCCTCCAGCACCCCATCTCTTTTCTTCCCCACAACTACCTGCCCTAGTTCACCAGCCCCTCCTGACCCAGGTCACCACCCAAAACCTCTATATCACCTCTCCCCCACTCCTCCAGGTCACAACTCCCTCCCAGACCCTGCACCTCCTCTTTCACTCTTCCCCCAGGCCAGAATCCTCTCCTGCACCCAATAAACCCTTCTGGACCCTGCAGCCCAAATCCCTACTCCCCTTCTCTCAAACTCCCTCTCAGACCCCATAGCCCCTCCTGCACCCCAATCCTCTATCCCAAGCTCCCTTCTGCACCCCACTCGCTGTCCCAGACCTGGCAACTCCTCCAGAGAAGACTGGCCCTTTACTACTTAACAAAATCTTGGAGTGGCCCCCTATAGCCCATTAGGGCTCACAGAGGAGCTCTTCCCACTCTGTGTCAGTGGGCAGCCACTCTGCCTAAGTCCATTGAGTCCCCATAGTCCTGGGTCTCGGGCCTGTGATCAGACCAGAGATTTAATACAACAGTTGCCCTCTTCAGGGCTGGCAATCTCTAGTTTGGGGGTTCAGGCTGACACTCGAGCCGAGTCAACAGTCCAGACTCCATAGGGTCCCGGCCCAGGGTCAGGGTGGGAGAGCAAATATGTGGTTAGCTAGAGCAGCCCAGGGTGGGGTAGCAAACAGACAGTTAGTTTATAGTAAAAAGCCCAGGCCCTGGTGCAAGGTGGAGCAGCAATGCAAACAGTCCCAGTTTATATAGTTAGGGGTCTAGGCCCTGGTTCAGGGTGGAGCGGCAAACACACAGTCAGTAGTTCGCAGTGAAGTAAACAATCGGGTCTCCTTGTTCTGGTGGAGATCTGGCAAGTACAGGTGGTTGGCCTGAAGTGGTGGAGGGGAGAGACTGCCACCCAAAGATTGGGTAGCAGGGGGTACAAAGGCCCACCTTCCATTCTCCCTTTCTGCACATACCTGGACTTCCAGCAGGTCCTCTGGGGCATTGGAGCTTGACAGCTCTGACAAGGGTTGACCTTCCTCCCAGTCACCATCCATCAGGGGGCCCCAGTGGTCTGGGCCCATCCTCAGCCTCCTGCAAGCACGGTGGTCCAGGCCAGTTGTCAGCTTCCTGCAAGCATGGTGATCCATGCCAGTCCTCAGCCTCTCAGCTAGGGAGCATAAGATGAGCATCTGGTTCCTCTGGTCGTTGGGCCCTGACTGAGCGCCTGGGCTTGCTTTTTATAGTACTAGCCACGCCTCCTGACTTCTGGTCAGGCGAATAGGTGGAGCCAGGCTTTGCCCAAGAGGGCTCACAGAGGGACTCTCTCCCCAGGTCAGTGGGCAGCCACTCTGCCTCACTACACCACTGCCCTAAAAAATTATCTTCTCCCCCCACCCCCCACCCCAACCCCTTATTAGAGCATATGCAATTGTATGAGCCCCTGATGTTGTGGCTTATGGGGTTAGGTCCTGTGATGTGTCACCTGTATAGATGTCTACACATTCTCTTCTAGAAAGGAATTTCACCAGCCAATTACTGAGAGAGAGTGAGGAACTGATATTCATCTGCAAATTTGACACTGTTTCCTGGGCTTGAACAAAGACACTAACTAGACCATCAGGAGGGCAAAGTGAATCAAGCTCACTGTGTATGCACATGTTGCAAACATGTAACACACAAGTAAATCTATGTACATACAGGTGGAGGCTTCTCACACCATTTCTCCCTTATCCACAAGGGAGGAATAATCTACATATGAGAAGAAATATATCAAACACTTTTCCCAGAACATCTTTCCACACCCTGTTGCAAAGGATCTATGGAGTGGCTTCTTCTTACGTTTTCAGGCCCGCACTCCTCTCACTGAGTACTATTTTTCTCGCTCTTGTGGGATTTGTAATTTTCACCTTTATACTTGAAAGAGATTTTTACTAAGGAATATAATGGCAGAATCACTGACTGGAGCTATCATTGCCCACAAGTGAGCAATTTGTCAAACCACAAAAATATTCAGCTCTGAAAAATATAAAAATGTGAGTTCCCTTAGACAACAATTTCCTCCTTGTTAGTGTTTGTTTGTTTTCTTTCTTTCATGGTAAGTTCCTTCATTTCCTCATTCTCCCCACTCCCTATTTTTATATTGTACTGAGTAGTTAATAAAGTTACAAAACAACAGAAGCCCACAGCTTGCCCCCATGCTGAGGTAGACCAGAACACGACTGATTCTGCTTCCTCCTATTGCCCACTATAAATGGCATGTGCTTTGAGGAGGACAAAACATTTCTTCTATGCTTACTCTGCAGAGTATACAAGCACAATCAAATTGTCTTAATTTCATTTAAGTTACTTGTTTTTGCATTAGTTTTAAAATATGACATACAAATGAAAATTCAGATAAATCCTTTTTTTTTTTTTTTTTTTAACTCAGTTAATTAACCTAACAATACTCAAAGAAAAGAATGCTAACACTTAACTCTTTGGACACAAACTCAAATCTTCTGTCTAAACCCAGATACTGTTTTTTTCCACTCTTAATATTTAAAAAAAATACCAAGGGAGAAAGGGAGTACACACTCAAGAAGAGAAAAAGAACAAAGTAAGTAACCATACTCATACAGATAACTGCAAACAGATAAACTTTTTCTGTCATCTCCCTATAAGTAATTTTTTAAATAAAATTCCATAGCCTCTAAAATACAAAAAACTCCATCAGTTATGCAAAGAGTGCATTTATACTAAATTATGCACGTATCTGGATTTCACAAAAGCCCGATGTAAGCATGTTCATATGTAACTCAGCACCAACTGACAGAGCTGCAAGAAAATTAATGTCAAATTAGTTCATATTTTCTTAGATGTGATAGATAAAACTTGTCATTTCTGGGGGAGAGGGAGATTTAAATGATTCAGCTTCCTTACTCTATTCAGAATAGTTGTCATGGGTAAAAACCTCACACATTACTCAAAATCAAACCAGTACCCAGGATTGATACCAACAGTTTCAATTCCTTTATTGCCACACAGTTCAGACAACTATATTCTTTCCCCCCAAATCATCCTCTAATGAGGCTTTGGTTTTACACTATTAGTCTGTGGCTTATTGTTGTTCATGATCTTGACATTATGATGGATATATAAAAGATAAAGAAAATAAGCTGATGCAGAAAAACAAATTTTCATATACAACATATGCAAAAACTGGTATAAAAGACGATAAATGCTTTTCTAGAAAGACCTGGTGGGTAGTGAAACATCTTTTATTGGTCCAGCTAATATTGGTGAAAAAGACAAAGTGTTTCAAACTTACACAGAGTTCTTCTTTTGTCAATAGAACATTAAACATTCTATGCCTCATTAAAAAAAAAAAAATCTTGTTCAACACTGAGCACAATTACTTAATGAAATCTGCCCAGAAGGATGATATATTTTCTAGCGAGCATTTGCAGAACTTTTTCCTCTCAAACACAAATCATGTTTGAAATATCTGGGCTAAACTGATCTGGATTGGGTTTGGCTTTTCAAAGCAAGGCTTTTCAACACAGCTTTATAGAAATTGACAATGAGATTTACTTAGAAGAAATGCTTGTATCCACTGAGCTTCAACATATCAATTTCTGGAAAATGGCGTGAATACATAATTAATTATTAAAATATTTGTGAAATAAAATTTTAACTGAATTTATTCTGAGCAGTTTTTAAATCATCATACTACAGAGGTCCACTTTTAAAGATATCTGAAAGCCAGAGAAACACAAAACCAAAAAGAATGTAAGGCAGAACTCTCTTATCCAATCTGATCTAGAAATTCAGCAGACCTAAAATAAGTAACTGTCATTCTTCTGTACAGAATTCTAGTGGACATGTTTATATCAACCAACCATCCGATAAAACAGGAATGTAAAATAAAAAAAATATTATTATAAGGTCTTCTCAGACCTTTATAGTAGATTGTTCCTGTATTGCCTCCTAGTCAGGGGCATCTGTTCTAGTTGATTACTTTTATTTGTACTAAATATCTTGGACCAATTTCTGACATGTACTAAATGAACATAGCTGCCCACTAGCCACACTAGAGAAGAAATCAATGCTCTGTGTAGGATCATAGCAGAATGTGGGTCACCTCTTTTCTGGCTCCCCTCCAAAATCAACAGAAAAGCCACAACACAAACCCTTTTGGACCAAGAGCAATTCAGAGAAATTCCTAGTCAGAAGACATGGTTCACATATTAATGAGCACACACAACCGTATGTGACAATGGTTGCTATTCAAAGCCTTGGCAAGAAAAAGCAGCATTATGTGTTGAATGTTAGGTGCAGATTATAAACCCCCATTGAGTTTATATGTATGCAGAGTAGAATTACATCTTCTAAAATATTGAATCCAAGTCTCAAAGAAAGAAACTGTATTTACACACATAAATTTGTTAGTGTACAGGAAAAAAAATCAGGTATGAAAGCACAAGGAAATGTAAATCAAAGTGCATAAGAGCAAGATCCTTGACATTACTTTATTACAGACCACTACTGTTTCCTTATGCCACATCCTAGACAAACACTTCTCACTCAAATCAACTGAACTAGATTTGCAGCAGGAACAGTACCACAGATAAAATCTTACATACACCAAAAAGAGAACTGGGATGAGGCAGAAGAAAAAGGAAATTTATTATTAGAATTTCTATATCCAATTATTTTGTTTTGGGTTAAAAGAATACAAAGGATGCAATCATATCAGTATAAAAGCGTCTTATACAATTACATCTTATTCCTCTTCCTCTACAGAAATAAAGGACCAGTGTAAAGGACCTGTACACCAATATCATCATATTTGGGGGGGAGGGGGTGTTGTAGCTACTGTGTGCACTCTGACATTATAGTAAAATGCTGTCTTTATGGGGTTATCACAAACAATATTTAATGGCATTTTACCATTGTTATTATGTCAAACATTTTTTTTGAATAAGCTAAAAGGAGTTATTTCTTTATCAAAAGTTACATGCCAAGTAAAAGGAAAAGCTCAATGAGGTCATATATTAAGCCGGTAATGTTCAGCAAAGATAAATTTGGAAACTGAAGTAAATTTACATTTAGCAGATTTACAGCAAGACAAAGACAACCTTTCCCTTTAAGTCTGTTCAACATTTGAAAATACAATTTTGGCTTTCCAAAAATTTGAAGTGAAGTGTGTTAGAGAAAAGAAACTGCTCCCCCAGTAAAAAAGTTTGGCCAGGCCGCTCTTGCTATAGTGGGCTGTAGCACTCCTTGAGAGAAACCGGCCGCACCCTTCCTGCATACCATTGCCTTTAGAAAAAGGGAAGGTGTGAAAAGGGGAAAATAACCTCAGACTCTCCCACCCGTCACCTTGGCGTGAGAACTGCGGGGCTTACCTGGTTGCATGAAACCTGCACAGTTTCGGCCCAACCCCTGGGACACAGACCCCGCCCCCCCCCTTGGTGACCATTGGGCCATATATGGTAATATGCAAGCGCAGGAAAGCGATGTGCAGATTTGGGGATAAATACCCATGGCACAGTTCGCTCTAGGAGGTCTTCGCAACACACGTACCACCGTGCGTGTGCCTTCTCGTATACTTCAAAGCACTGCCGGCCTGATCAACCGACCAGCCACCTCCCCTGACTCTCGGGCGTAACCAAGGCCTTCGCAACCGAACCGATATCTTTGTAATGTTCCGTGTGCTGTGTAAGTTGGTATGTATGATTTGATTTTTTCCTGTTGTATAAGCTTAGTGTTGTAGTTGTTTTTGGGTAGTACATAAGAGTTTGTAGTTATCACTGTTATTTTATTACTGTAGCTGGATATTTTAAGATTAGAGACTATTCCCCTTGCCATTCCCATCCTTATATCTCTGACACATTTTACTAGAAACCATAGAATAAATATAATAAATACTGTACGTTCATTATTAACACGGTCTATTAAAAATCTTAGAATAAATACTATAAATTCACCACTGTCATAAATAAATAATTTTTATTTGATAAAACTGTCCACCTGGTTCTGTCCTTCCCCCCTTGGGTATTCATCAATCGGACCTGTGATTCTCGCGACAAAGTGAAATAAGAAACTGAGTGTATGTAAATATGAGTGTATGATAATAATTAATGTTATAAACACTGCTTTAAAGGTGACACATATTAAATTAATCTCGTGCCTTACCTCTCCTCCTCTTCTTTACAATTTACAAAGGAGTCCCAAAGTCTGGTGTTTTCTTTGGGGGGAAGGGAGGGAGGTTTGGCTAATATTTATTTCTTACCTCAGGCATCTTCCCTAGTTCTGTTCCTAGAGACAAAACTAGACTGCTGGGAGGTTTCAGGAATGCTCACTGAGAGCTCTAACACCTTAGCTGCTGTGGTAAAGAAACTAAATCTTTAATCACCTTCTCTTCACACCAACTATTTGTCACTGAAGTTAGGTAGGTATTAATAAAAACTAAATTTTAGCCTTAGTTTTTTCTTATGAAAGTGTTCATCTTTCAGTTTCTTGGCTTTTGTGTCACCTTTTCAGTAGCTCTCCAGTCATCGCAGGGGCCTTAACAACACAAACAATGTAACAATTTAACTAAATTGGATTACAAAACTAATTTAGTCAAATCAGTACACTGTTTGGGCTGAGACTAAATTTAATAAGGCTTTGTCCACAATGTCTGTCAAGGTGTGAAAAAAACCACCCTCCTGACCTACAAAATTTTACCAAGTACAAGCGTGGAAGCACTTTGTTGGCAGATAATTTCCCATTAACAAAGCTATCATACCTTATTGGGAGTGGTTTTATTTTGTCAGCCAGAGAGATTTTTCCTGCCAACTGAGAATGACTACATTGCAGAACTTACCACAGAACTGCTATAGCAGCACATCTGTGCTGCTGTAAGGTGAACAGCATAAATATAACCTAGCAATCTACACAATAAGCTTGTTTAAATTTGTTTCTAAGCTTATTTTCAATTAGTCTCAGTGACATTACAATAGATGGACAAAAGGAGACTCTAAGGCTATGTCTACACTATTGGGTTTTTGCACAAAAACCCACGGAGTGTCCACACCTCAAGCACATTTTTGTGCAAGAAAATTTACAATAAAACGGCAGAACAGAGGGCTTTTTGTGGTGTAGGTATACCTCTTTCTATGAGGAATAACTCCTTTTAGTGCAAGAGTTCTTGCGCAAAAAGGTGTGTGTGGGTGTTCAACAGGGGTTTCTTGCACAAAAAGAGCCTATCAGAAAAAGCACAGGTGCTCTGATGGCCATTCTGTGAATGGCCATCAGAACTTTCTTGCACAAGAGTGTCCATGCAATGTGGACGCTCTCTTGCAGCTTTTGAGGTGTAGATGTGCTTTGAGCAAGAAGTTTTTGCGGAAGATCTCTTCTGCAAAAAACTTCTTGTGCAAAAACCCTACAGTGTAGACAAAGCCTACAAGTCATGAGTGTAATAGTCCTCTTGGATAAGTGAGAGAGGAACAATTTTGGAATGAAGCTCAATAATTTATTACAAACAGCTTCATGATCGAGCTACTGCAATTCACAATTAAGAGTGATTCTGGGGCTAGAAACAAGAATAGAATAAGAAGAGCTTTCATTCAATGGAGAAACTTACTGGAAGAAGATCCAGACATAACACTGGAGAAGAACTGCCAAGATTTTCTGCTCGCTGTGGTGTTCAAGCATTTTAATCTCAGCTCTCTTCAATGTATAGGAGGCTGCATGGGAGGGCTCTTAAAATGTTGATACTTCAACAGGATATCACAATACATGCTTTATGTGTATCACCAGCTAATCTAGCATTTGCTTGTTGGTTTCTACAAACTGCCTTTCCTTACTACATTAGAAGCGGTGTTATCTGGCATTTTACCAACCAGAAAGCTTTATTAACAGGCATTTCTGGGATCTCCCAATGCAAATCTTCAATCTAGTAACTGGGATTAAGTATACTTTCCAAGAAGTTACCCAACTGCACATTCTGAACTCCTTTCACACAAAACAGGCAGAAGATAAGTAACCGAGCTGGTAACAGGGATGTATTCAAAAAAGCAGCTTCCACTGCGTGTCATAGGGTCATTACAAATTCAACCCAATTTCCTACACTTTCTACATCTACAACAATTAATGTTGACAATGATGATCCTGAGGCACTGCAAGACCCCAAAGTGCCTTCTGAATAATAATAAAAAAGATTATGTTCAGTATAATTATAGTGTTAAATGTATTTGTGGTGATCTGAGTGTATGCTCCTGTGCTGCCCATAGTGATAAGTAGTGTCATAAGTTACCTGCTATATACAAAACTTTACCTGTATACAACTAAGGCCAGGTGTATACTGATGGAGAAAATCAATGCAAAATACAAAACTACTGCTACATTAATTGTGTAGTTGGAGTTGACATAACTTGCACCAATTTATTGGGGGAACCCCAAAGTGGGAGGTTGAGGAGTGGAACTCTCCTGTCAACTCCCCTTACTCTTCCTAACTGCAAGGAGTTCCACAGTCGACCAAACTTTCCATATTGAGCAGGAAAGCTACTCTTAGAATGATTATTGGCTGGAGCGTTCTGGTTAACTGTTATTTTCATTTCTAAATTAATTATGACTTAACACTGCTATTATTTATTACTGTATCAAACTGCATATTCTGGCTAGAGATTCTGGAGCTCCTCTTTGATCAGTCCATTTATTCAAGACTGTGGACATGATGTACACTTGAAACAGATACCTTTATCTGGGCAGAGATAACTTTCCAATCAATATTTTGGATATTTTCAGAGAAAACAAACAGGAAGATAATAAAACACCAAATAATAGAGAATTCACTCCCTTATCTTCTAATCTTTCACTATTTAACAAGCATGTATGCTAACGCCTATCATGAACAGATTACTAACAGGAGGCTGCCAGACAACTCAACACCAGATTCTACAGGACTCTATCCTGATCCCACTCAGGAATACCAAAAGAAACGACACCATCTGCTCATGAAACTCCCTGCTACAACTCAGGCCAAATCTACATAAACACCCTCCCCTTCCCCCCGCCCCTCCCACAAATCCCCAACTAGGAGTATTCTATCTACTACCCAATATCCAAAGACCTGGAAATCTCAGACATTCGATCATCTCAGGCATTGGCACCCTTACAGCAGAATTATCCAGTTATGTGGACTCTCTCCTCAGACTCTATGCTACCAGCACTCCTAGACACCACTGACTTTCTAAGGAAGTTACAGAGCATCAGTAATCATCATGAAAACACCATCCTGGCCACCATGGATTTAGAAGCTCTTTACACTAGCATTCCACATGAACACTATCCCCGATGATACCACAGCTCAAGCAGTGGCTGAGCCACGTGACTTTGTCTTCACTCACAACAATTTCCAGTTTGGGGATATTTTATATCTTTCAAAACAACAGCACTGCTTTGGGCATCCGCATCTCCCCACAATATGCCAACATTTTTATGGCTGACCTTGAACAATATTTCCTCAGCTCTTCATGAATCTCTGGGTATTCTCATCCACAAACACAAATATGATCCCTATATAAAGGGCTCTTAAGATCTACTTCTCTACTCTAGACTTTCTGTCCAAATGCAAATATTGTCCCTGTCCCTCTGACATTTCATCATGGAAATCTAGCCTTCAACTCAATCTCAACATACTAAAAACAGAGCTCTCCAACATCCCCTACAAGGCCCCCATTAGCTACTTTCCTGATCACTGTGAACAAAATCACCACACTCTGCCTGTCACTCAGGTCCATAACCTCTAGCATTTCATCCATCATCTTTGACTCTGATTTCTCTCTAGTTCCTCGCATCCAAGATATTGAAGTCTTGTAGATTCTTTCTATGTAACGTCTCTAAGATAAAGCCAGCCTTTCCTATGCATTGATATAGCTATAATTACATGCTATATAATTATAGTATAATTATAGTATAATTGTCCTGTTTATACTACGGATGTGAACGACTAGTCAACTAATTGACTATCCGATAAGCAAATGCTTATTGGTTATCTGACAGGATAGTCGACTAGTTGCTTCCCCCCCCTCCCCCCGCTGCCTCTATCAGAAAGAGGCAGCAAGGGGGGTGGGAAGAAGGAGGTACTTCAAAGCAGCAGCACCGCTTTGAAACACCATGTGCAGCCAGGGATCAGCTGAGGACTCCCCTGCTGACACTGGGCTCCTTGCAGCACTGATGCTTTGAAACGCCACGTGGAGCCTGATGCTCGGCTCCCCGCAGCATTTCAAAGAAGCAGTGCTGCATGGATCCCGGAGTCCT
Source organism: Pelochelys cantorii (assembly GCA_032595735.1). NCBI lineage: Eukaryota > Metazoa > Chordata > Testudines > Trionychidae > Pelochelys > Pelochelys cantorii. The sequence continues at coordinate 9,020,936 of CM064342.1, read as the reverse complement.
CTGCTGATCCCATGCTCCACGCAACACTGCCACTTTGAAACTCCTGGCACCGGGCTCCCCACGACGTTTCAAAGCGGCAGCACCATATGGAGCCCGGGTCAGCAGGGGAGTTCCCAGCTAACCCTGGGCTCCATGTGGCACTTTCACCTTTGAAGTGAAGGTGCCCTATCACTTTCACCTTCAAAGGCAGAGGTACCCTATCGACTAAATGAATAGTCAATGAAAAATGCATCGACTAGTCAATTAGTTAATTACTCAATGTTTTACATCCCTAGTTTATACCCATTCAAAATGCGCCTCCAAAGATAATTTTCCTAGCTATTATTCTGACCATGTCATCCCCTCTTTGCCAACATTGACTGGCTCCCCCTTTCTATTGTATCAAATATAAGTTAGCAGTCTTCACTTTCAAGGCCCTTGAGAGATAGGTTGGGGATTGAACTAACAGCTCATTCACTAACAAGATGTCGACGCCTGCCTCTCCTCAGCCCACTGTGGCAGCTTCCATCACTGTTAAAATTTCCAGGTAAGCACTGTTTTGTCTCCCATCCTGGCCCTCACACTTTGGAGGAACTCCTTGTAAAGCTCTGCAAAACTAACTCTCTTTTTCGATATCTAGAAAAACCATGACAAACCATCAAAATGCACTGACACCTCTGCTCATTATGCTGACCAATTCTGCCTCATTGTCTCCTTGTACTCCACATCTATCTGTGGTCTCTTCAGTCATGTTTAGATTATAAACTCTTTTGAACAGGGACTATCTTACAGTTCAGTGTTTGTACAGCACCTAGCACAATGAAATACCTAATGTCAAATGTACAAATATCCAATGTCAAATATTTAGAGTGAAGAGTGGTATAAATTAAGACCCATCTTTATATTCATAGATTTTCTAAAATCAACCCCTTAAAATAAGTGAAAAAGGGAGAAGAGTATTACAGCATTTGAGGACATGCAACATTATTAAACCCCCTTCAATATGTTACAAACCACACACAATCTATGGACAATTAAATGAATTAGATCAAAATACCAGCTTTCATGAACTCTACCTATCCATCTTTTAAACTTTCAGGAATCCTTTCTCTTGATCCAATACCTTTCTGCTGTCCCTTTTTATACAAAAAAACTATCCTGCAGTGAGTAGCAGATTCTAAATAAGTATGTCCCTTCAGCAAAACAGGATGAATTAAAAACAAAGAGCCAATTGATGCTCTTTAACATAAAGGCAGTAGGAGCTAAATGAGAGACACTGTAAACATACCACATGTACCTTTTGAAAATCATGTTGTGCAAACCAAAGACAACATTCTTGTTCTGTACGTACCAAAACCCCAAGAAAGCTGATTTTTGCAATCCACTGCCTTGCACGTATGTGCAATTACACTAGAAGATGTATGAGGATGCATTAAGCATTTCCCCCCTGTTCCATGAAGCCTTACAAATCAACTGACATATAATTCACCACAACAGCTGCACACCATATGTTGACAGCAAGTTACTATTGCTGAGGGTAGCAATAATTTGCTGCACCTTTTCTAAGGCATACTGCATTTAGCATCAAAAAGACCATGATGTAATTTTACCTTTCTCTTCCCATATTACCACAGATCAAATCTCAATTTTCTCTATCTCCAGTTCTACTATGTAGCTCAAATGTTTTGTGACAAATTATTGCACTCCACCATACCCCTAGTTACCAGAACAATAATTTCCAACTTTGGTCTGTGGATCTCTGGAATTCCACAAACAATATCTAATGAGTACATGAAATAAGTCACTACCATAAAACACTAGTTTTCAATGGGGGGGGGGGAGCTGCATCTTCATTTGAAATTTTTTTTTACAGATCCACAAATGAAAAAGGTTGAAAACCACAGTACTATAAGATAGAATTTTAGAGCAGATAAAACTGCAGATAAACCACCAGAAGAAGCAAAAATCCACTGCAGGGCATGTTCTTGGTACCACTATAACATATAGCAATTTTGTAATTAGATAATATTAACATAAATATGCTAACAGATTTTTTAAAGGAGGTTAAAATAGTTATTTTGTAAAAAAGAGTTGAGAAGACCCTTTACTAATGTATAGTAAAAGCGACAAGGAGTCCTGTGGCATCTTATAGACTAACACATGTACTGGAGCATAAGCTTTCGTGGGCAAAGACCCTCTTCGTCAGATGCATGGCTAATGTAACTAATGTATAGTAATTTACTGTAAACACACTAACAGAATTAGACGTTTTAAAAAAAAGTTAGGCTTAGTTATGAAGTAACTAAAAGGGTGTTACAAAGAGGAGGGAGAAAAATTGTTCTCCTTGACCTCTGAGAATAGGACAAGAAGCAATGGGCTTAAATTGCAGCAAGGGAGTTTAGTTTAAACTGTCAGGGTGGTTAAACACTGGAATAAATTGCCTAGGGAGGTTGAGGAATTTCCATCACTGGAGATATTTAAGAGCAGGTTAGACAGACATCTATCAGGGATGGTCTAGGCATTGCTCGGTCCTGCTGTGAGAGCAGAGGACTGGACTCGATGACCTCTTAAGGTCCCTTTCCGGCAACACATAGCATATGAGCAGACTGCTGTACTTGCACAATGCTGCTTTCACAAGCGCAGCAATCTGCCCACAGGACTGAGACCAGAGTATGGTATGAGTGTAATATTTTTTATTCATTTCATTTTTTCTCTCCTTTTGATACCACGTGCATTTCATGTATGTTGGCTGTCAGAGCTCAATAATTAAAGCAAGTAAATAGTGAAATAATAAAACATACAATATAGGAACCTGTGACGTTTCAAATGGACATTACTGAACTGATTTTGATCTCAGCTGATTTGGACAGTATGGTAGTGTAATACAGGATACAAATTTGAGAGTTTTCAAATGATGCTGCAGTCATCTTTTATTCGTTGATTTCATGGATTGTTCTGATAGAGTGGGCAATTTTAGATGCCTTAGAAAAATGCTAATTTGATCTTTATTTAGAGTGGAAAGGAAAACAGACCAATGCATAGTTCCTGGAATTTGTTTGGATCTCTGCATTTTATTTTAAGATCCTTATTTATTATCTGACTTTTTGTGAATTGATCTGCTAAAATCATCTCAGCCATATTTCCCTTTAATTGGATATAAGATGGAATTCAGTCAATGATTCTTCACACAGTGCTGTTAATTTTTCCCTGGGAGGAATTATCTCTATTTCTATTTTTTAAGGCTTTTATGTTATCCACATATTTTTATAAATTACACATATTTTCAAACCTCCAATCAATCAAAAAAGGAGACTGAGATACCTCCATGATGGTAATAAAACAGCATGCACATATATTTAGCCATTTTAAATGCTTACTGTCTTACATTATAATATGCTGAAACAGTATTCCCTTTATAAATAATTTAAAATTATTAGAATTATTAATTTAAAAATGCAATGTCTCATCTAAGAAAAATGTACACATCTTAGCATAATGTAATTTTATAGTGACAAGATAATCCCTGAAAATAGGTTTTTATAGATGGAAATCAACAATGAACTCAGATGTATCACTGTAGGGAACTTTGAAAAAATACATAGTACTATGATTTTGGCTTCTATCACAAAATGTTATCCATATAAATATTTTCTGTTACGTTATTGCCCCTCCAAAAAAAATCATAGACAAGCCATTTAAAATACCTTATTTTAAAAACTGAGAGGGAGAGCACTGACAAATGCAGTAAGTTTTTATTAATTACTATAAAGCAACAAAATCAATCAATCAGTCAGCACAGCCATGTTCTTCCCTCCCTCACTGCTTAAATTTAAGAGTGCATCAATTCTGCTGCTTAGCAAGTTAAAACTGAAATTGTGACTTCTACCTGACAGCAACTTGGAATTTCTGATTTATGCTTAGCACAAGATATAGAGGATTTCAAGACAATTTTTACGGAAAGCTGAAAATTACATCTCATTGTTGAACATTTAAAATTTCTGACCAAGCCAATAACATTGATTTTTTTTTTTTAATGTAACTAAAGGCAGAAGGTTTTATATGTTAGCTATCCTCTCTTCCCTCCCCCAAAGAGTTGTGCGTGAAAGCAAGCAAATTTGGTTTAAATGCACTCAGATTATTATTATTGTCATCACTTCTAAGTCAGTCTAATAAAATGTTTAACGCTACATGTTAAAGCTTAAGTTTCTGTGCTTTGAGAGGTAGGAGAATATGGCACAATTAAATAGTCTTCACTAGAAAAAAACCTCCTAAATACAGTCTAGTTTCACAACTGTGGAATTATCAGTGCAATACTTCATCTTCTTAAAGATGTGCATAGTGAAGCGATGCATTTCACATTACAAGGAAGGCATCCCAATGGATCCATCACCTCGTCACCCTGGGAACAGAACTGGAGACACCTGGAGTTGATATGTGATGCAAATAGTCCTATCGACGGGAATCCCCATCATCGGAAAATTGAAGTAAGGACCCGAGGATGGAGTTCCCACTTGTGATCCATGGAGAAACTGCGACTGAAGGTATCCACCACAGTATTGTTCACCCCAAGTAAGTAAGATGTCATGAGTGTGACTTGATGACAGACATCCCAGTTTCCACAGATAAATTGCCTCTATGCACAGGGAGTGAGAGCAGGCACCTCCGTATCTGTTTATATAAAACATTGTGATCATGTTGTTCATGAGGACATGAACTGTTTGGTTGCAGATAGTGGGAGTGAAATGGATACAAGCATCCCTTACAGCCCTGAGCTCAAGATGGTTGATGTGCATACTGGCCTCTTGTGGCAACCATCTGCCCTGAGCCAGTCCATGCTGTAGGTGAGTGCCCCACCCCAGTAAGGAAGTGTCAGTTGTGATCTGCACTGATAGCTCAGTTTGGTGGAAAGGGGCTCCAGCAAGAAGGTTCTCTGGGAACATCCACCATCGGAGTGAGGTGAAAACGCTGCATAGCACAGTCACCGTCTTCTGCAATAGGTGACGAGATGGGATATAAACTGATGCAAGCCAGTGCTGAAGGCAACAGAAATGCAGGTGAGTGTGTTGAACTACACATGTAGTCGCGGCCATACGGCCCATAAGCTGGAGGCAGAAGACGATTGTGGACAGTATGCCAATCAAATCCTGGAGAACCATGAAATGATGGTGAGGTATCTCTGCTTGAGCTGATATTGAATATAGGCCAGTCCTTATGAACTCTATGAGTGGATTCAAATGTGGATTTCTGCTCACTTATTAGACGGCCTAAAAGTTCAAATAATTGCCTGGTCATGTGAACCATGTTGGTGGCAGTCTCTACACGAGATCATCCTTTTATGAAGCAATCGTCCAAACACGGGAAAACAATGACTCCTGCCTGCAGAGGTAGGCTGTGACCACTGTGCAGATCTTTGAGAAAACCCCGGGGGCAGAGGATAGTGTAAAAGGACAAGACTCTGTACTAGTAAAACAAAGGTAACACCTGTGGGAGGGATGTATGGCGACATGAAAGTATGCATCCTGTAGGCTGAGGGTTGCAAACCAGTCCCCTTCATCCAGTGCCAGAATAATTGTCACAAGAGTAACTATCTTGAAGCACTGTTTTTGTAGAAACTTATTCAACTTGCAGAGATCTAAGATAGCTCTCTATGCCCCCCACCCCCATCCTCTTCTGGGTAAGAAAGTATTTGGAATAGAATCCCTTGCCTCAATAAGGATCAGAATCCCAGTCCACCGCTCTAATGTGAAATGGCCAATTTACCTCGTCATAAAAAGCTGTTTGTAGGAGAGGGTCCCTAAAGAGGGACGCGGTATCTGGTAGAGTTGGGGGGGAGGGAAGTCAGAGAAATGACATATTCTGAGTGGATTATCTGCAGCATCCACCAATTAGATGTTAGAGATTCCCAATAATGGTAAAAAGTATGTAAACAGTGGATAAAAAGATGGTGCTGGTTTGAAGGCACAAACTCTGGGAAGATTGGGCAGATCCTCAACCAAAAGCTCAAAACTGCTGTTTTGTGGCTTGGGAACCAGAAGGACAACCCTGTGAGGGACGTTTCTTCTGAGTTCACGATCTGGTGTGATTATAATCAAAGCCCCTGTGTTGTGGTCAATTGCATGAGCCATCCCTATGCCTATTATCAGATGTGTAATGTCCACGACGATAAGGCAGAGTATACATGCCCAATATATGCAAAGTCTTGCTGCTATGTAGCACTTCATCCGTTTTTGCGGAGAACAACGTGTATTGTCCAAGGGCAGATATTCCACTTTGCTCTGCAGCTCTCTGGGTACCCCCAAGAGCTGCACCCATGATGCTCTTTTGTATCATAATAGCTGTTGCCATGGCACAAGATGCAGTGTCAGCAACATCCAGTGAAGACTGAAGTGACGTATGGGCAATTGTGTGGCCTTCATGGATGATAGCTCTTAGGATTGGTCATTTGCTATCTGGGGCTATGTCTAAGCTATAGGGTTTCTTCGAAAAAAGTGGCCTTTTTTTGTAAAAACTTCACCTGTGTCTAGACTGCTGCCGCGTTCTTTTGAAATTAAATCGAGAGAATGCAGCGGTTTTTTCAACAGCACTTTTTCCTACTTTTATGAGGAAAAATGCTTTTTTTCGAAAGAGCTCTTTCGAAAAAAGGCGTTCTTGACCACAAACAGGGCTTTTTCAAAAGAGAGATTGCCTGGGCGCTCTCTTTCGAAAAAGGACATCGCTTTTTCAAAAAAAGTTGTGGCTGTCTATTCAATCTCTTTCTAAAGAAGCATGTAGTCTAGACATACCCTGGGAGGCATTCCATAAGCTCCACCAGTTTGGAGAAACTTTGAAATCATAGCTGGCTAGCAAGACTGAGTAGTTTGCAATCCTCAGCTGAAGCGTGGCAGAAGAATATATTTTCCAACCAAAAAGGTCCAGCTTCTTGTGGTCCTTCTCTTCTAATATTGCCTTAAACTGTGGAGATTTAGCCCAGTGCTGGGCCGCCTCAACAATGAGGTGAGAGAACAGGAAATCCATGTCTCTAGCTGGGATGAAATACTTTGTCAGCCCTCTTGTTGGTTGGGGGAATGGAGGCAAGGATCTGCCATACCTCATCTTATGCCTCTATGATAGCCTCATGGCATTTCTTAGTCACATTAATGGCATTTTAGGCAATGATAACCTAACTGTCTGGTTTCTTCAAAGAAGTATCTGTTTCTTCCTTGGGAGCAAGCCTAACAGTTGGCCATTCAAGTGAATGCCTATTTCTCATTCAATCATTGCCCTGGAAGTACAGTAAGCATAGACCAATTAGGCAGCACGTAGTTCTAACTGCCCTTCTTATCTTTCATTCTATGCAGAGAGCTCCTCAAAGAAATATTTGCTTATAGCAGAAGAAAAGCTTTTTTAGTTCTTGAGGCAACTGCCAGGACAATTACAGGACAGATGATTAAATATTCTGTAAATTACAAGGAGCATTTCATGCTTATTTAGTATAAGAGAACAGGAACACATTGTCATTAAGTTAAAAATATACTGACTGCACTGCACTTTATATAATTCTTAGAATTTATAGAAATATGTTAACCTTCAAATTATCCCTAGTGTCTAGCACTAGACCTGAGTGCAAAGGTCTATGCTATTCTAGGGAAAGCATGGAATTTCAAAGTGACCAACTGTGACATAGTGTGGGTACCTTGCTGGTTGCTATGCTGGGCAGTGGGTTGTCAGTGACCTCCACTGGCTGCTGTCTGCAGCACGGCCCAGCAGGGCAGGGGATGAGTCATTATGCAAGGGGGCTTTGAAACTCATCAGACAGGTATCTCCCATGGAGCGGAACAATGGAAAGGAAGGGGGCAAGGCCAGCCCTGGCTGGGGGCAGGGCTGGAAGGAAGAGTTAGTTTCTGTCTGGGATCATGGAGGAGACAGCCTAGAGAAAGGGGCTGGAATTTAGGGGCCCACTCTCCCCCTTCTCAAGGGGGGCTGAGGCATCCTAGGCCCGGTTCCTGTAACCAGATGACATCTGTGCTGTATCCTGGAGAAGCAATAAACCCCCTCTATTCTATTGGCTGGTGGAGTCTGTCCGTGCCATTACAGGGGTGCAGGCGTCGGGGGATCCCGACGCATCGCCACACCAACAAACAGCTTCAGCTTTATGGGCTTTTTAGATACAGTAATATATAAACATTTCAGAAGATTTAGACCTCTCAAGAAAAAAATGTATACCTAAACACACATCTCGTCCACAGTAAAATATGAAACAAAACCAAGTAAGTCATAGTGCTCCTGTTACACTGCAAGCAAGACAAAACTTAGGCACAGACTAAGGACACATTATATATGCAAATAAACCCGGCATGGCTTGTCAAAGGAATAAGTTTCATGTATGTCTCTTAAAAGGGCACTGTTTAGGGGGAGCGTGGGGGGCACCCTAAGGCCTCTCGTACCAGGATGCTGTTTGCTCTTCTTTCCCTTCCCTTCACTATCAAGGAGGGAGAAGAAAGTACACAGCTAGGTTACATCTAAACTACACCCCTCGGACGGCAGAGGGACGTAAATTAGACGTATCGAAAGTGCAAATGAAGCCAGGATTTAAATATCCTGGGCTTCATTTGCATAATGGCCGCCACCGCTTTTTTCGAAACTGGACTTTTCAAAAAAAACCCAGCAGTTTAGATGGGGCATTTTCAACAGAGTATGGGAGTACAGGATCTTTCTAGGAGTACAGGATCTAGGAGTACAGAATCTTTCTAAATGGGGCATTTCTATCGAAAATGCCCCGTCTAAACCGCTGGGGAGGGGGTTTCCGAAAAGCCCCATTTCAAAAAAAGTGGCAGCTGCCATTATGTAAATGAAGCACAGGATATTTAAATCCCGGCTTCATTTGCACTTTCGATATGTCTAATTTCCCTCTGCCATCAGAAGGGCGTAGTTTAGACGTAGCCCTTGAGTGCATTTCTCTCAATCCTCACTGATGAGGGAAGAGGGCAGCGGACTAAGGCTCTGTCTACACTGCCGGGGGGTTTTTGGCAGAGGATATGCAAATCGCACTCTCAGTTGCATATCTTCTGCCAATCCTTTTTGTGGAAGAGGTTTTGTTGCTAAAAAGTCCTGTGTAGATGGGGCCATTTGTCAGAAAAAAACCTTTTGCGCAAGATCTTGTAAACCTCATTTTTTGAGGAATAAGGGATCTTGAGAAAAGGTTTTTTTTCTGACAAATGGCCACGTCTACCCAGGGCTTTTTAGCAGCAAAACCTCTTCTGCAAAAAGGGTTGGCAGAAGATATGCAAGGGAGAGCACGATTTGCATATCCTCTGCCGAAAAAAACGGCAGTGTAGATGTAGGCTAAGTGACACAAGCTGTGTACGTCCGTCTCGCTCCCTACTAGTAAGAGGAACAGAAAGAAGGACAAGCAGCATCCTGATAGCTCCCTCAGGCCCTTCCTAAACTGCATACTTGTGTCTTTCTGTCCTCTGTAGCAAGTAATTCTTGCTAAAATTAACAAATGCTTATTTTCTGCAAGATAAGCCCCTGAACAGGTGTGGTGATCAAAATCCTACTATTGCCCTTAATTAAAAACACTCCTATTTTCAATCATTATATTTAAAATCATGAGCTAAATTTATCCTTGTGCAAATCAAGACACTTATCTGAGTGAAAAAACAGATACCAAGATAAATTTAGCCTACTGCCTTCTCTGCTAATTCTTTTGCTAGTCTAAATTGATGCTGCAACATCCTGAAATTTAATGAAATATAATGTTCATTATACTCCATTTCACTTCTCTTTTTTCTCTTTCACACAGGATAGGAGGTGCCCACAATTCTTCACCATTTCTTCCAGTCCATGGCAAAAGTTCTTCAAATCCTGAAGTTCCAAGATTTTTTCTTCGCATGGTATCTTTGTTCTGCCACACCTTTTCTTAATGTTCTCTTCCTCCCATGCTTTCTTTGCTCCCATTCTTATTGTATGTCCAGCCCATCTCAATTATGTACTTGCTAGCCTGTCTATCACTGAGAGTCCCAAGTTCATCTCCTTGAATTATTCCATGGGCTACCCTTCACTTTCCTGACAAATCTCTTCAGTATATCATTGTCTACTAGTAGTATCTTTTTCTTCCATCTCCATTAGACCCACTGCTTCCAAATCACAAAAAAGGCTAGTACAAACACATGTAATATTCACTTTTCCTTTTAGTTTGTTATTCATTTGCTAGTCTCATACTATCAAAACTCTCTGAAATTCCATGTATTTTTACTACCTTAGCTCTTGACCTCAATCAATTCCACTTCTTTTTTTATAATATAATATAATATAATATACCATCTCATAGAACTGGAAGGGACCTTGCGAGGTCATCGAGTCCAGTCCCCTGCCCTCACAGCAGGACCAAGTACCATCCTTAAATTCCCCTTCCAAACCATCTCAATATGCCAAACATCCGCTCTTGTGGAACTAAGTGATATGCATTCTCAAGATCAATTAAATACTACATAACAGTTATGCCCTCGATTATCCAAGGTGTTGAGGGTAGCCCATATTGAAAATGCCAAGATCAGGGTAGGCTGCAAAAAGGAAAGCAGATTCTCCAAAAACTAGTCGTTAACACTGTAGTTAGATTCACTAATCAATCATAAACTGTACGTCTGATCCCACACAGTGGTAATCAAGAAAACAAAACAACATCCCCCCCCCCCAAAAAGCAATCACATATTCCTTTTTATTGCATCCCATCCTCTAGCTTCCAATCAGCAAATAGGTCCAATAAAGTGAGAAGTTATTTAAAACTATATTTACTATACAAAATGGTCTTCTCGTCCCCACAGAGCCAGCTACATTGGATCTTACTCAAAATACCATGCTGCCAGCCAATCCTTAAGTATCTGAAATTAAAGATTTTATTATAAAAGAAAAAGAAAGAGAGCTGTTAAATGGTTAAAGCAATCAGGTATATACATATTAATTCAAAGTCTGTATCTCAGGTTCTTAGCAGCATTAGTGAATTTGTGGCTTGTAAATTTGCTCTGGAACACATGCAAAGCTTGGGTGGGTCTATCAGTTCTTTCTTCAAAGTTTCATTCTGTAGAGAAGCAGGACTGAAGAAAAATGGAGAGGATGCAGCTGCCTTTTGTATCCTTTGTCACGTGGCTTAAATTTATAGATGCTCTCTCTCAAACACAAGCTCACAGCACAAGGGCATGGAAAAGTACTAGGAGTCCTCTGACCAGAGGCATGTTCCTACATGTCCTGCTGACTCACAGGCACAGTCCCTGCCTTCTCTAAATGGGCCATTGTACAGCTGATGGCCTTTGCTGAGCCATTAAGGAGGCTGGATGATGCTGATGCCAAAGGGGTTGCCAAATCCACATAAAAATGTGGACATTAGGCTTGCTTTTGGCTTCATTGACTACTGAGCTGCGCCCTGGCCAGTTTTTTGCTGGAAATGTGTTGCTTGTTTAGCTTGTGGCTTGTTACTTCTTTTATTTCTTTTGATTGGCCACCATCAAGCAGAGGCAAAGTGGAGCAAAGGGAAGACAGGTCAGGGCTGCCCATTACAGCCCCAGAACCCAGTCTACATGGGGGTCTGCACAGTGTTGGGGTTCTTCTAGAGATTGCCTTATTTTGAAATGGAATCAGCTTGATTTTGACTTTTTGTGAAGTCGGGAGCTTATTTATAGGATGGAAAGTTGGCAACCCTTGGCGTCACCTAGAAACACAGCACAAGTTTGCGATATAAATGTGTGATGTATTTGTACCTAATGATACAAAGCTTACCTTCCTTAGCAAAGGTTAACATTTTCACTGATAGCTTAACATGGAATATCTTGTAAGATTCATTGCAATTTTGTAATGTTGGTATCAATACTATTATAAATGGTCACTCATCTTCCACACAACATCACATCTTGGATTTAAAATTCTTTCAAACAAGTGTCTCATTGCAAATACTGCAAATACATTTTACTACTCCCTCTCTTCTTAAAGCCATGATGCTCCTTACCTACACTTTCTTCTGCCTTACACTTCAACTTTATCAAAAAAACACTCAAAGACATTTGAGAGGGTGACAGAGTGATGCTCCAAGCTGATGTTTTGGTCATTTGCATTAGGGATGTTAAATATCGGTTAACTGAATAGTCGAGAAACCTCATGAAATGTTATCGGTTAGTAGACTATTCCAGTGGTGCGCAATCCGTGGATCAAAGATGGCTTCCTGGGGGGTCCCCATAGCGGTGGGCATAAGCCCCGGCTGCCCGGATCTAAGTGCCACGCTGCAGGGCCACCAACAGCTGGGCCCAGCTCCCGGCCTCCTGAATCAAAGCGCCGCATCACGCTGCTCAAATTACCTTGGGGGTCGCAACACGAGTACAATAAAATATGGGGTTCCTGGTTGCAAAAAGGTTGCACACCACTGGACTATTCTATAGTCCCCTGGAGCAGGGTGGGCAGCCATTGTATCAGAGGCAGCAGCGCAGAATGCAAGGTGGGAGCTGGTCCGCGACGGGAGCCTGTTTAAAAACCAGCTCCCCTCATGGACCGGCTGCCTGTCACCCTGTGCTGCTCTTTCTGAGAAAGAGGCAGCAATGTGGGGTAGCAGCAGTCCCTGTCTAGCGGGGGGTCTGAGCTCCCAGACCCAGCACGAGTCAGAACTGAGCCTGCCCGCCTGGCTCTTAATACACTTAAAAGTACACAGCTGAAATGGGGGTAGGTCCCGGACTCTGCATGAGCCAGGACTGACACGGGCTGCCTGCCCAGCTCCTAGTACACTTTAAATGCAGAGTCGCAGCAGGGGTAGGTCCCGGACCTCTCGCAAGCCTGGACCGAGCCAGGCTGCTGACCAGCCTGCTAAAAGATTTACTGGCAGGGAGAGGAAATGCATGTAGTTTACAGCATTAACATACAAGCTTTTGCTTATCAGTTAATTGGCTAATCAACTACACTATTACATCCCTAATTTGCATCACTATTCTTTCAAAGAGGCATAATCAATCCTCTTCTCCAGTCACATGGTATCCTAACCTGATCTCAGCAAATTTATAGTAATCTCCTGAAGCCACTTTACTGCAGTACCTCCACCTGTCCTAATCAAATCAACAATTATCTAAACATGCTGCTTGGCCATTCTTCAGGTTATTCACTGATTCGTCCACCTACAGAAATCAATACCTTTTGACACTTCCTTAAAATTGTTGGCAGTTATGCAAGTCTCTGCTCATTGAATATCCTTAAGAAATCATTTTTTCACATCTGTACTATTTCTTTATGGTTATACAGTTCCCACCCTTCACACACAAAGATTTTACCATATCTTGTGTTTCATTCATTTTTGCCAACGCAAAAAACAATTTCTTCCCTCCACATTTTTCCAGTTTGTATGCATTTTTGATTGTCTGATTATCATAATCTACTTCCTTAAACTTTCTGTATAAGTCTCTTTTTAGCTTCTCTTGAACATTAGAATTCCACAGCCAGATTGTTCTTTGAAAGCATCCCATCTTATCATTTGTTCTGCCACACTGCCTTAAGGAATCATGCTTTAAACTCTTTCCTTTTTTCCTCCACTGTTTTCACTTTTGTTTTCAATGCATGAAAAACTTCCTTGACTTTTTGGCAGAACTCTTACTTTATCCTCCCCTACATAACCACCAGCACAATTGCTTCCTCAATCTCATATTTCCTATTTTGTCAGGTTGCAGTCAGATTTTAGCTGATCCTGCAGCTGTTTTCAGAGTTCATGTTCTCCCAGATCAGCTGCTGTTCAAAGCTTCAAAGCCTGATCCATATGAATTGGGGAGCAATTTCCAGCTCTCGGGGAAAAGTTACCTTTCGCTAAATGCCACATGTTGGCACATTTTACAGTTGATTGCTTTTACCACATTCCGTCCCTAAGTCATATTTGCCCCTCAATGAGAGTTACCATGAGGAGATTACAGTTGGGACTTTTCCTTTACTGTAGTTGAGGCCACCACTTACTCAAATTCCATAGGACTTTTAGGATACTAAATGTACCCCACAAAGTGGGTTTTACCAATGAAAGCTAAAGCCCAAATAAATCTTTTAGTCCTCAATATGCCACAGGACTCCTCGTTGTTTTTGCAGATACAGACTAATACAGCTACCTCTGAAACTTAGGATACTCAGGAAAGGATGATAAATTCTATATGTTTACAACGCATCTATTTTTAAAATAAGAACTTAGCCGAATATTTTAGTGATCACTTTAAATCAACCATATAAGTTGACTAATAATGTGTGAACACAAAGCTTCTTCAGACTTATACTTTTAATTGCATTCGAACTTGAGTTGATTAAATCCAATAAGGGCTTACAAATTTTATTGAAGCTAATGTTTAAAAATAGCACATAGTACACAGGTTGAAAAAAAGGAGTTTTGTGCATGTGGGTGACATGCTTGGATTATCCTCAAATAAAAGTTTTAAGAGTCAGATGATACTTGTATCAAAGGGGTAGCCATATAAGTCTGTATCTGCAAAATCAATGAGGAGTCCTGTGGCACAAGGCCAACAGATGTATGTGGTTATAAGCTTTCATGAGCAAAGACCCACTTTGTCAGATACATCTGATGAAGTAGGTCTTTGCTCACGAAAGCTTATGCCCACATAAATTTGTTAGTCTTTAAGGTTCCACAGGACTCCTCATGATACATATAGAATATAATCAGCAATAACTACCATTTAGTTTTGTAAAACTTACACACCTATTTGGATATTAGCAATTAAATATTCAGGTACAACACTCATGGAGCGTTTTACAGAGAGCTGGTAGGAGAAAGCAAATATATCAATGAGTGGTGTCCATCCCTCAGTAAGTCAGAATTTAGGGTAGGCTGTCCATTAAATATTTACTTAGATGTTCTGTTCCTGGAGTACCCTGAACAGCATCCCATCAAGGAAAGAAGTTTGGGGACTCCAGAATTCACAAAGTGCACTGTATTCCAAATTCACAAATCAACAAGGAACAACACTCTTCCAGATCTGCAGTCAGGATTCATCCACACAGGTAGCTACAGCATGAAAACTGCTGCCCTTCCTATTTATCCTGGCAGCACAGCAGAAGCTGTATTGCTACTGGCTGGATCCTCCTGCAACTCTTCAGTAGTAGCCACAGGAGGCACTCAGAAGGAATAATAGAGCTCTGAATTGCACTGATAGCCTCAGATTTCTTGTAGAAAGCCAAAATCGAGGTGAGTGGGAAGCACAAAGTGGACGGGTCTGGAGAGTGCAGTTATTTTCTTGCTCCAATTCCCCTTACATCCCCCACCCCAAATCCCCGTGGAGCCATCTCTGCAAATGGTAAGAATGAGTTTACAATGTGCATAGTTTCTTCCCACATCCACAAAGAGCAATGTTTTAGTTATCTTGAATGAACCCCTTTAAATAAACTTCCAGGATACTCCTAATTCCTCTTATTTCTCAAAAAATTACAAACAATAAACCCTTAATTTGTACTCTTTTACTTATATTCACTTAATGTAATATAATTAAAAAGTAATTTACACAGACTGTGATTTACACAGTCTTATCTTTGATGCAAGTCTGTCCAGACCTGGCACAATGTGGTCCTGGTCTTTTACTAGGCATCTTAGGCACCATCACAATACAAATGTTAAACAATATTTTTATAAAAAGCTGGAATTTAGATTAAATTTAGTCGCATAAGGTCAATTTTCTAAAAGATGCATCCATACTACCAAGCCTTTTGCATCAACCATAAGGTCCCTTCCCGTTCTAGCATTCTATGATTCTATTGTTTAATGGAGAATTTAATAACTGAGATGTCTTACTCAGACATCCAGATGTAGAACTTTGATTGTCAATTTAAGGTACTGAGAAATCTGAACAATACTGATTCTCTCTAGTGCCATGAAAGCCAAGGAAAGAGGAATTAGCAGCTGCAAACTCTTGATTCCTGTGGTGGTCGACAGAAGGAGACAAACATACAAATCATGTTTTTAAATACAAGTCTATGACACATAACATATCAAATTATGGACGGTATTAAGACTCCTAATTTTACATGTATAACGCATTTGGATGGAACGATACTGCAGAACTGGTGCAAAGGGAGATTAGAGTAAGAATGTGTGACACAGAGGTCTATTGGTGCCAAATACTGAAGAGTTCACTGTTCTTTTTAAGCAACTCCTGAATCTCACCTGAAAAACTCACTCCCCCTAATATAACGCTTTCCTGTTATTTATCATAATAGAGATGTAGCCCTGTTAGTCTGATCTTGCTGAAATATAGTCCTTTCTTTTGTTTCTGGTATTTATCCACAAAGAATAGTAAGTCAGGCCTCTAGTGAAATCATTGTGACATGTGAATAAAGGTGGTATGTAAGGAATAATGTAACTATGTTGAAAATTATGCCCTTATGGTCTTGAAGTGAAAGTGACACACCACAGAATTTGTCCATGTAATGTCCCATTCAAGCAAATGGAGTTGAGGAAGCAGATGGTACATGTCTTTGGTCCAGCTATTTTCTTAACCTTCTTCCCCTAGTTGATTTCTACAGTAAACTTCTCAGGTAAAGCCTAATAACTTTACGATCATATGCTTTCAAATTATTCATCAGTTAACTGACATTAGATCAGCAAAAAAAAGAACATATCAGGTCAGACATCAGGACATGCAGTTTATTCTCTTAGCTACTTCAAGCCAGATACTGACTAATTCAATGGAAGACCAGATTATGAAACCCAGAAAAATGGCCATTTCATTACAGCAAAATTCAGAGGTTCTTTTCTTAACACACAAAAGGCAATTTTGGAGGAGGTGCTTCTTGTCATCTTATCAAGTTTTCACCATGAATTTTTAGTGTTTTCTTAAAGGAAAATATTTCTAATTATCAGCAGTGGCCAGTCATCTCCAACAGTCAGCCACTTCTTTAAGTACAGAGATAGATAACATAATACTGTGTTTCCCAATTTTATTTGGCCACGGAACCCTTTTAAACTCGAAAGAATTTTGCGGAACCCCTAATAACAGTCTAATATATGGAGCTGAAAAAGTAGACCACAAATAAGTAAGGATAATAATAAACAAATGCTAAACAAGGTCATGAGATCAACATTTAGTTTAAATGCACATATTTAAAAACAAAAATCACACAATATTTAATTATTTTTTTATATCATAAAATGTTACGGAATTTGTAATGGAATTTTTTCTCAGAAATCTTATTTTCACTTTGTGAAACCTCGGGGTTATGCTGAACACCATTTGGGAAACAATGAACAACAGAATTTGGTGCAGAGAAATGGAGGCTTCAGTAATTTCACAATACCAAGAAAAATATCATGAGCAGTCACCTCAGAGAGAGCTGTTGATGACCGAAGAATAAACTGCCATTAAACACAGTCCCATAAAGTGTCAAGAGGAGTATACACTCTGATATACGAGATCTGCAGAAAAGAATTAAAGTGGATGGGAAGCTGGATATGAGTCAACTGTGTGCTCTTTTAGCCAAGAAGGCTAACGGCATATTGGGGTGCATTAGAAAGAACACTGCCAGCAGATGTAGGGAAGTGATTATTCCCCTTTATTTGGACTGGTGAGGCCACATCTAGAGTATTGAGTCCGATTCTGGGCCCCAATTATAGAAAGGATGTGGGCACACTGAACAAAATGCAGCAAAAGGCAACAAAATTATTAGGGGGCTGAAGCACATAACTACATGACTTACACGGAGAAGCTCAGGGATTTGGGCTTATTTAGTCTACAAAAGAGTGAGGGGGATTTTAAGGCAGACTTCAACTGGGTCCAAAGAGGATGGAGAGAGGCTGTTCTGTCATCTGGTGACAGATGACAGAACATGGTGCAATGGTATTAAATTATAATGGGGAAGGTCTAAGTTAGATATTCAGAAAAACTATTTCACTAGGAGGGTGGTGAAGTACTGGAATAGGTTACCTGGGGAAGTGGTGGACACTCCGTCCCTAGAGGTTTTTAAGTCCCAGCTTGACAAACCCCTGGTTAGGATGATTTAGCTGGGATTGATCCTGCTTTTAGCAGGGGGTTGGACTCTATGACCTCCTGAAGTCTCTTCCAATGCTATGATTATATGTTTGAAAAAATTGGGACAGAAGGAATGGAACCTTATGTGGTTTAAAATGTTTTACAGATGAAGAAATAAAATTGAGGATTCTGCATCTCAGTTCAGACTTTCCAAGTGCCTTCTCATGTGACCAAAACACTAAGAAGTACAGTAAATGGAGAAGTTTACCTCCTATAATTACCAGCTTCTCAAAAATAAAATCACATTATTCAAGGGGGAAATAGCTGTTCTTTTTGAATGAAAAAATCACCATAACCCTACAGAAACTTTGCAATTTGAATATTATTTACGTTTCTCTATGAAACTATATTGTGCACGAAACCATTTTTCTTGAAATACTCCAGTATAACGGAAGAGTTACTTTATAAATCATGTTCAAAAGCCATATTTTAAAACTGCAGCAACATTTATAAATACAGAGTTAGAATTGATTTAAGGCTACTAGCTATCAGACTGTTGAAATTTACAAATGGTTCCTTCAAATTTAATATATTCAATGGAGATTATCCATGGTTTCATTAATTTTAATGTGTGGATCAGTTTATAAGTATTATTATAATTTTCTAAGACCATCTGTTCTTGAGTTTCAGCTCTTCAATATATATATATGCCATAAAAACTGGATTGTAAATGGATATTCAGGGGAAAGTACCCAAGTTATAAATTTGCTTTGAAAACAACATGTGGCTGGAAACCTCTTGATTAATCTAATATAAATTTTAACTTTGCGCTGAAAGGAGATATTGAAAGTAAAGGAGATACTTGCAATATATATTTATTTCATTTTCTATCATTTTCTACCACTTTGTGAAGTGGATTCCAATCAGAAGTAGGCAATAATATTCCGTCATCCAAAAAAAAAAAAAAAAGCCCCCACCATGTAAAAAAATTGCAAAAAGATAATAGGAGTGAATTGAATATCCTGGCAATATTTCTTTCCAATAAAGTATTTTCATCAAAAGTTTTATATTACATTATTTTTAAAAAAGCAGAGATGCACATTCAACACGCTGCTCTGCAATTATCAGTATTAACAACAAGTTTCTTGTGCAACTTACACCAAGACAAAACAGTGGGGTCACATGTAGACACAAATTTGAATATTTAGTTCTCTTGTATATCTGGACCAGTAGGTTGAAATTTCTGTATTTCTTAAATACTTTTTATATGAATATTTATGATTTTTATAAATAGATAGCATTTGGATTTTCAATTATTCCTTGAATGAGATAAAAAAAATTCAACATATCAATAATTATGAACAGTATTAAAACCGCTTGCTAGAAATGAATTCTGAAGTGGCTCTTAGGATAACCTTGCAATCCAAGACAAAATTACACATTACAAGGTTGATTTCATTTATATCATGATTTAAATTATTATTTCAATCACTAGTCAGAGATTCAATTTAATCATGATTTTCTATATAAAAGTGTATTCTCGGTTGTTATAACCTCAAGTAAATATTCTTCAGAACTCAGAGATAGATGTAGATTTCATTTCCAGAAGGTACATACTATACATTTTGAAAACTTTTCAGATTGGTTTTACAGGTGTATCAGGAAATGGATTATCGTTTGGTTATTTCATTTACCAAAGGTAACTGAAAGCAGATACTGATGAAGTGATTGGGAGGTAAACTAACTTCAATATAACAGGTTAATCACTAATATTTGGTGGTGTTTCTTGCTATGCTGCATTAGGAGAAGAACATCACCAGACAGACATTTAAATTGTTTTATTTAACTAAAACAACAACATTATGTCTATTCTGGATGTTTTTCTTCAACAGCAAACATAATATTTTAACAAAACAAGCATATGCATTTCTGAATTTAGGGGTTTTTTTAAATCAAATGTCTTCGTTATAATTATTTTAACTGAAAGAGTGAAATGAAATAGTAAAAAAAATTAAATTGACTATGTCAGGACAACATAAGAAACTTAAAATACTAGCTTCTGAGGCTTAACTCAATCTTCTTCACCTTCGTTTTTCTGTTTGTTCGTAATCCAGAAAAGAAAAACAAGTTTTCCTGCTTTTTCAGTTCCCAAAGAATTTCTCAATTTGGAATTAATTAGTCCAAAGGCAGAAAATATTATTTGTACACCGGCTGAAGAAGCTACTGTTGTTGAAAGTGATCACTTAAACTCCAAAGCCAAGTTCTTAAGTGACTTTCACTAGTTCACTGGTGTGACTTTCTTTAAAACAACATCAGCAAACATATATTTCTTGAATGGTTAACCCTTAGCTCTGAAGTTTATTGTAGTTGGCATTATGGACGGATGATTGCTGTATGCCCACATCATCAGCAGTTAAGGTTTGACCCTGGTACTGAATATTGAGAATATCTGCAAGAACATGAGCTGGAGACAGTGCTTGCCACATTTATTTTTTTAATGCCTATAATTTAATTCTGTCCTTGCATATTTCTCTTTTTAAGATCTCACTCAGTTCCTTCCAAATTTCAACAGCATCAGCAATAAAACAGATATTTCCCTGCATTTTGTTCAAGGCTACAGAAATAGGCTTCAGGATACTCAGCATGTGTTTAACATTTCTCTTAAGCCCAACACTAAGAACTTTGGCTGTGACAGTGTCATCTATTTTTTCATGATTTTGTTCACAAATTGCCATCACATTAGACCAGTTCTTGATACTTTGCTCAAAACAGTCCACTATTGAATTCCATCACCTGTCTTGTGGGAGAGTTAACTTGGTTCCTCCTACTTTTTCCAGAGCAAATGCTGCAAAGTGAATCTTATGGAAGTATTTTATAATTTCAACAACATTAGCCTTTACTTTCGGAATACTGAAGTCTTTGCCTAGAAGGTGCATCAAATGAGCACTGCAACTGTATGTTATTAGCTGAGGACTCTCTTCTACCGTCTTCTAAATTTCTTCTCATCATGGATACATTTGCAGCATTGTTTTTGACCAAGCTGCATACTAGACATCTGAATTTTTTTTATAGTTTGTTATAACTTTTACTGCTTCTACTTGCAAGTATTCCACTGAGTGTGCATTTCCTGATGTATCAATTGTTTCTGTAAGGAAGACACTCCCTTTTTAAGTGGTCACACCAGCACTTACAACAGGATCATTGTGGACATCACTTAATCCATCAAAACTCAGGTTAACAATTTTATTCTCTAGACTTTTTGCACACCGCTCAATTTCTCTTTCATACTCTTTATCCAGCAGTTTGCCTGTGACATCCGCTCTGTGGGATGGGCTGTACTCTACTCTTAAATGACTAAACCATGTTAATGAAATGTGGCTACTCAATCATACAGAAAGTAGATATTGTTGCATAAAAAGGGACATTTTTTCATCATTTACCTCTTTTTGTAATCTGCTGGTTCTTATCACAAATTTATCTATGGTTGTTTCTGGATGATGGAGATTTTTTTTCCTTTTTATTACGTTATGTGACATAACATGATGTGACCGAAACCCTATCACTGGCAGATAATTCTGAAACTATAGAAAATGATGGTGATCTTGAAGGTGGATAGTCTTCAGAATCCTGTTTGTTGAGGATGGATTCTCCTAAACAAAATAAGTCAATGTGGTTATTTAATTATTAATACTATATTGCTTATTTAGTATCACCCATTGCACTCACTGACAGTCAGTACTACTATAAAGGTGTGATAGTAAAAGGAAGATCTGCTTATTTCATCTACTGTATTTATTTATTTACATACATGCTGGTCTCTTTTCTTAAAGCTCATCTCAATTGGTTGAGTGAGGAGGTCTCATCCACCCTGTAAGGCTCTCAGTCCTGGAGCCTTACAAA
Organism: Pelochelys cantorii; assembly: GCA_032595735.1. NCBI lineage: Eukaryota > Metazoa > Chordata > Testudines > Trionychidae > Pelochelys > Pelochelys cantorii. The sequence continues at coordinate 8,999,103 of CM064342.1, read as the reverse complement.
AACTCTAACAGCCAACCACCACTTAGTCTCTACCAGTGTTTCATAAGCCCTTTGTACAAATTAGATCTTTCAAACTCAAAAGGCCATGTTATAGAGAGGGGTTGACCCCTAGCTACTTTTTCACTCACAGGACCAGACTAACCCTATCACATGAACATAAGAAAACTCTGGATGACAAGAAAAGGAAATTCAGCCTTTTTTTTCCCCATGAGAGCTGTCTATGAAACTATATAGAGCCTTACTGTGGAAAACGTCACCTCAGCTCTGAAAGCTGGATCGAGCATCATGTTATCATACAGCATGTTTAACAGACCTCAAATTCCCACTCTTGAATAAAAGTCAATTACTGTACCAATTTATTTTTAATAAATGTTAATTTGCAAGTAAAATCAGAGGATATCTGCCCCAAAACAGAAAACTTTCTTATTTCTTCATTGAAGCCACTTGTGATACCTAGTTTAACCATCTGAAGTGCCCGGGGGTAGCATACTTTGTTTTTTGTTTTCCCTGTTCTATTCTGATTTGGACAGTTTTTCCTTTAAAGTGCTGGTAGCATCAGAAGCATCTAATGGTTAGCTTTGATCCTAGGGATGTTTATAATAGTAGAAACATCATTGTGTCCTTCATTTTCCTGAGAATGAAAAATACTGTACAGGAAAATTGTCATGAAAACAAAGGACTCAGCAATAAGTCTAGCTAGCATACTTTATAATTAAACATGGCCATTCTTCTCAAGGCTGCCTTATTTTTTTTCTTTTTTTGGTAAATATAGGTTTATCTGGTTACTCAGAACTGGAATTGAAAGGGAATTGAGACAGAAAACTCTGTCAAGGTTATAATTATGAAGTCTGAAATGTGTCTGTCTTAATGTATTCTAATCTGATGAGGTTCTACAAGGACAAATGCAGAGTCTTATAGTTAGGACTGAAGAATCCCATGCTCTGCTACAGGATGGATCAACAGGTCTGCAGAAAAGGACTGGGAGATTACAGTAGACAAGAAGCTGAATATAAGTCAACAGTGTGCCCTTGCTGCCAACAAGTTCAAGGCATATTGGGCTACATTACAGGAGCATTGCTAAATGATCAAAGTGATTATTCCCATCTATCTGGCACTAGAAAGGCCACATCTAGAGTACTGTGTCCAGGTTTGGGCCCTCCACTATAGAAAGGATGTAGAAAAATTGGAGAGTGTCCAGTGGAGAGCAACAAAAATAACTGGGGACTGAGGTGCATGACTTATGAGAAGAGGAACTAGATTTATTTAGTCTGCAGAATGGTGAGGGGAATTTAATAGCAGCCTTCAACTACCTGAAGTAGAGTTCCAAAGAGGACGGAGCTAGGTTGTTCTCACTGGTGGCAGATGACAGAACAAGGAGCAATGGTCTCAAGCTGTGGTACAGAAAATTATGTTTAATATTAAAAATAACTAGTTCACTAGTCTCAGAGGGGGAAGTTGTATTAGTCTCTAACTTTAAAAAACAAACAAGTAGTCCTGTGGCACCTTAGCGACTAATAAAAAAAATCAGATGAGGCAGAGGAGAAATAACAGAAACCAAACTATTTATAACAGAAAAAAGTACCAATTGTAGGACCGGTGCTAATGAGGCTAATTAAGTGAGCTGGATGTGAAAAGGCAATGTTAAAGGCAGAGGAGACTAGCTTTATAATGTGACATGCACTTAATATCTTTGTTCAAGCCCAGGGAAACAGTGTCAAACTTGTAGATGAATACCAATTTCACACTCACTCTTTCTAGCTGGTGAAATTCCTCTGTAAAAGAATGGTTATTTTTAAATCTATGATTGAGTGCCCAGGCAGATTAAAAAGTTCCCCTACAGGTTTATGTGTGTTACCATTTCTGATGTCTGATTTGTGTCCACTTATCCTTTGTTGTAGAGGTTACATGGTTTGGTAGAGAGGCATTGCTGGCACTTGATGGCATATTTCACGTTAGAGGATGCGCAACTGTATGAGCCCCTGATGTTGTGGCTTATGTGGTTAGGTCCTTTGATGTTGTCACTTGTATAGGTGTGTGGATAGACTTGGGAACAGGGTTTGTTGCAAGGTAGATTCCTGGATGAGTGTATCTGTGGTGTGATGTATGGCTGCTGGGCAGTATTTGCTTTAGGTTATGGGGTTTTCTGTAGGTGTGAATTGGCTTTTCTTCCAAGGCCTGTGAAAGCGAGGGATCGTTTTCCAGGAAAGGTTGTACAATGTCAATGACGCACTGGAGGGATTTAAGATGGGAGCCATAGGTGATGACTACTGATGTTCTACTTATTGGGGGGGAAGCACTGGAATGAGTTACCTAGGAAAGTAATGGCATCTACATCCTTACAGGTATTTAAGGCCCAGTTTGACAAAGCCACAGCTAGGATGAATTTAGTTGGGGTTGGGTCCTGCTGCAAGCAGAATTGGACTAGGTGACCTCCTGAGGGTCTCTTCCAACACTCACCTTCTATGATTCAGTGTCTCATTTGACAGATTCTCCTTCCCATTTCCCTCCCCCTTTCAGTAAGAATTAGACCCAAACACCTCTTATCCTCCCCTCTATGCACTTTCTACAGATAATCTTATATATTGTCACTTACCTCTTCTATGCCAGTAACTCACAAATCCACATTACTACCGCTAATCTATGTTCCTCCAGCTAAATCCCATCTCATCTTGTTTCTTATCTCCTCATTGATATTCTCTCAGTAACCAAAACCGAGATCCTTATACTGTCTTTCCAGCTATCCCCTCTCAGCCCCATTCTTAATTATTACTAAAAGCATCACCCTCCCCCACAGCTGCTCAGGCCCCATATTCAGAAATACACATAAAAAAATTAATGCGATCTTGTCAATAAGTCACTGTGATGAACAGGAGGAGCGCTGGCCAGCACATGGTGACTAAAGGGTTAAACTCAGGTAGCATGGGGATATTGGCAGGGAGCCAGGAGAGTCAATTGCAGAAACTGTTGAAATCTGAATTGAGAAGATATGGTGAGTTTGGTGAGTTTAGCTAGGAACTGGGTGAACCTAGATGAAGTAAAATCAGACAGAACTACCATGCCTACAAGGAATACTGGGCATAGGAATGGACTAGGCCTTGAAGTATGGATTGTGAGTAACTGCAGAAATGTATAATTAGTCACAATCAGATTATTTTTCTTTGTTTTCTTGTTTGGTTAAATTTCTCTGTGCTAAATCCATGTGCACTTCCCCTCATTCACTATATCTAAGCTGCACCCAGAGATACTATGTTCTGTATTTTAATGTTTTTTCTTAGTTGCTCTGTAACACCTAGCAACCAAATATGCCTTATTAAGTATATATTTTTGCTTTGTTAATAAAATTTTTTTAAGGAAATGATTTGATTCTTTTGCCCTGGAAAGTAGCAGGGGGAGGGGGAGGTCTGTGTATGCAGACCTAAGATTAAGAGGTCAGCTATCACAGCCTACAGTTTGTTTTCTGTTTTTCTCAAGGCCTTGTGGTTAAAAAGCTTGGGGGGTACCCCTCTGGAAGAAGTTTCAGGAGAAGGGGTTTTGTTTTTACACTTGATGGTGGCAGCTACCTCCCAAGAGCAGAAAATCTGTTTTAAATAACTCCCCCATGGTCACAGAAGCCTATAGAGGCAAAGTATTTAAGGTAGTGTTTCTTAAACTTTTTAAGACTGAGGAACACCAAACAATAATTTCTTTTTAATGAGGAACACCAAGGATTTTTTGTTGAGGGGAAAAAAAGGGGGGGGGGGAATTGGGGAGAAAAAGGGTCAGGGGAAAAGTTACTGAGGGAAAAGAAAGGTCCGGGGAAAGTTATTGAGGGAAAAAAGTCACCTGCCCCTTTAAGGGTGGCCATTTTGAATTCTATTGTTCACACTTCCAACTGCCTCGCGGCACACCAGTGTCCCATAGAACACAGTTTAAGAAACACTGATTTAAGGTCTCTTGCAGGCCCCCACCTTCTGCACTTGGAGTGCCAAAGCGGGGAACAGCCCTAATAGTGACACACTGCATTTTAAACAAAATATAACTTCACTTTCTTCCTTTCTCACACACGCACCTTGCTGAAGTGGCTACAACCTACATAGAAACTAAACATTCAACCATATGTTTGAATTTGCACAGAGCCAAACATTAACTTCTTCCTTCAGATGATAAATATTCAAAGAAATCCCAAACAAACGTTAAAATAGATTAGAGAAGGGAGGCTATTCCTCAAACAACAACCAAACGTTCAAATTTTTAATATTATTCAAATGGATAATCTTCCAGTTCACATAAACAAGTACGTTTATTAAAGATGTCAGTTCAAGATGGTATCAATGAACCAAAGTTAATATAAGTGAAAATTCCTTACAATGGCTTTTCAAATGCCTAATTATGTCACATTTGTTATTCCAACACAGGCACAAAAGCTGTTTAAACTAAGTTTAATCCAATCCTGTGAGACAACATGCTGACTGTAATTTCAAGCAGTTGGGTTAGTTTATTCCTCCTCTTCGGTCCTATACATATTCAAGTGTCCGAAAGAATCTAAAAGTTACTTTTCTAAAAACATATACATTTTCCATAATTTGGCTGTGTTTTTGTTATATCTAAAATCACAGAGTCCTAGAATCATAGGACTCAAAGGGACCTTGAGAAATCATCAAGTCCAATCCCCTGCACTCATGGCAGACTAAATATTATTTCTGAGACCATCTCTGACAGATGTTTGTCTAACCTGCTCTTAAAAATCTCCAATGATTAGGATTCCACAACCTCCCTAGGCAATTTATTTCAGTGCTTAACCACCCTAACAGTTAGGGTGTGTCTAGACTACAGGTTTGTTTTTTTTTTTTCAAAAAATGTAGCCTTTTTCCAAAAAAACTTCCCCTGCATCTAGACTGCCGCCATGTTCTTTCTAAATTAAATCGAAAGAACGCAACTGTTTTTTCGACCGCAGTAAACCTCATTTTACAAGGAAGAACCTCTTTTTTTGAAAGTGCTCTTTCGAAAAAAGGCGTTCTTGAATGCAAACAGGACTTTTTCGAAAGAGAGCAGCTCCCTTTTTCAAAAGAAGTGGTTGCAGTCTAGACGCTCTCTTTCAAAAGAGACTTGTAGTCTAGACGTAGCCTTAGAAAGTTTTTCCTAATGTTCAACCAAAATCCCAGAACAGTATTTGCTTTCTTTGCCACAGTGTTACACTGTTGACACATACTGCGCTTGTGATCCACCTGTGGCTCCCAGATTACTTTCTGCAGTGCTCCTTCCTAACCAATCATTTCCCATTTTGTATGTGTATAAGCAGAGTTAGTTGCATTTATCCTCAAGGCATGTCTAGACTACATCCCTCTTTCAAAAGAGGGATGTAAATTAGACAGATCGAAATTGCAAATGAAGCCGGGATTTGAATTTCCTGCACTTCATTTGCATAATGTCGGCCTCATGTTCTTTCGAAAACAGGTATTTCAAAAGTGAAACTACCATCTAGACGCGGTTCTTTCAAAAAAAAACACCTTTTTCAAAAGATCCTGTACTCCTCAAAAAATTAGACTTACAGGATCTTTCGAAAAAGGGGTTTTTTTTAAAAGAACTGCGTCTAGATGGCAGTTTCACTTTCGAAATACCCGTTTTTGAAAGAACACATGACCACCATTATGCAAATGAAGCACGGGAAATTCAAATCCCAGCTTCATTTGCAATTTCAATCTGTCTAATTAACATCCCTCTTTCGAAAGAGGGATGTAGTCTAGACATAGCCTCACTGAATTTCATCCTATTTACTTCAGACCTTTGCTCTTGAAGTTTGTCCAGAGCATTTTAAATTTCAACCTTATCTTCTAAAGCACCTACAACTACTCCCAGCTTAAGATCATCCACAACTTTATAAGTGTACTTTCTATGACATTATCTAAATCCTTGATGAAGATATTAAACAGAGCTGATCCCTGCAGAACCCTACTTGTTATGCCCTTCTAGCATGCCTGTAAACCATGGATCACTCCCCACTGGGAATCGTTTTCCAACCAGTTGTGCACCCACCTTATACAAGCTCCATCTAGTCTGCATTTCTCTCACTGTTTTACATGACCTTCACATGAAAAAATATCAAAAGTTTTACTAAAATCAAGATATATATCATATCTACTGCTTCATCCACTATCCATAAGGTTTTTTACCCTGTCAAAGAAACTTATCAGGCTGGTTGGTATGAAACGATTTGTTCTTGATAAATCCATATGGACTCTTACTTTATCACCTTCTAGATGTTTACAAACTGGGTGCTTAATTATCATGCTGGATACAGAAGTTCAGATGATTAATTTGAAACTTCCCAGGTTATCTAAAAAATTACTAACTTAATAACAAAAAAATTTATCTTGCCCGGGCACTCATTAATGGATCTCAAAGTCAACATATATTTCCAGGCCAGTTTCACAAGCCAACTCCCCAGGGAAGCCTTAGAACTCAACTTCATTTACAAGTTTGATTCCTATACAAGAGGTATGAATAAAGACATAGGCTGAATGGCCAGGACCAGATTAAGGGGGGAGGGGGGGGCTAGCTGAGCAGCTGCCCGGAGCGCCAACCGATGGGGGGGCGCCTGATGGCAGCTGTAATGGGCGCCACATACCCAGCTGCACGGCGCACCTTAGAGCTGCCATCAGGCACCATGCACCCGATGGCAGCTGTAAGGTGCACAGCACGCTGTGGGGCAGAGCCACACATGCACCAATGCACCATGGCTCAAGCTAGCCCTGTGGATGGCCCATTACATTCCACATGCTAATGACACAAAAAAACAAACAATGGGTACTTACAAACAATTAGTACCTTCTCTATCAGCTTCATGTAGCATGGACCCTCTATTTCACTATCGCCCCCCGCCCCGTCTTTTTTTTCCTTCCCTCCTCCCTAAACCCCTATTTATTTAGAAATTAGACATTTAATAACTTCATTCATCTAAAGAAGCGGGTTGTGCCCTCAAAAGCTCATGATACCATCTACAGTAAAACTCCAATTATCTGGCATCCAGTGGTCCGGCACTTCCAATAGTCCGGCACCAACTGGAACCCGGAAGTGCTCTGGCCAGCCGGACAATTGGAGCTACTCCGCGCCGCTTCCCCAAATCCGCTGCTGCCGCTGCTGAAACTGACCAGTGGTGCGGAGCAGAGCAGCTGGGGTGCTGCCAGGTTGGTCCCACAGTGCCACCCCTCAACCCCCTGCTCAGCACCTGGCAGCACTCCAGCTGCTCTGCTCCGCACCGCTTCCCCAAGTCCGCCGCTGCCGCTGCTGAAACTGACAAGCAGCGGACCTGGGGAAGCTGCAGAGCAGAGCAGCTGGGGTGCTGCTGGGCGCCGAGCAGGGGGGGTGAAGGGTAGCTGTTCTGCCCGCCCTTCCCCAAGTCCGCCACTGGTCAGTTTCAGCAGCGGTGGACTTGGGAAAGCTGTGGGGCAGAGCAGCTGGGGTGCTGCCAGGTTGGTCCTACAGCGCCGCTCAGGTGAGGGGCGGCGCTGAGGGACCAACCAGGCAGCACCCCAGCTGCTCTGCCCACCCTTCCCCAAGTCTGCCGCTGGTCAGTTTCAGCAGCAGCAGAGTTGGGGAAGATGAACACAATTTGTAGGGGAAAAGTCAACATGGATTCTGTAAAGGGAAATCATACATTACTAAGTTAACAACATCTTCTAGAGTTCTGGGGGGGGGGGGGTGTCAACAAGCATGGGGACAAGGGAGATCCAGTGGATATAATGTACTTAGATTTCCAGGAAGCCTTTGACAACATCCTTCATCAGTAAAGTAAGCTGTCATGGGATAAGAGGAAAGGTCCCCTCATGGACTCATAACTGGTTAAAAGACAGAAAACAAAGGATAGGAATAAATGGTCAGTTCTCAGAATGGAGAGAGGTAACCAATGGTGTCCTGCAGGGGTCTGTACCGGGGCTGATATGGTTCAATATATTCATTAATGGTATGGAGAAAGGGGTAAACAGTGAAGTGGCAAAATTTGCAGATGAAACTAAATTGTGCAAGATAACAAAGTCCAAGGCATACAGTGTAGAGTTTCAAAAGGATCTCACCAAATTAGGTGACTGGGCAACAAAATGGCAGTTGGTTGGCAATTTTCAAAAGTCAGAAAATTGCCAGTTAAACAACTTATTAATATTTGCTTAATCAAAAAAGTTTTAAAATTCATTTTGGGTCAAACAGTTTTGTTTGGCCTGTAATGAAATGTGATATTTAGACTTTGAGAATTTTAAACATTTGAGATACTTAAAAAAAAAAAAAAAAATCAAGGAATTTTCAAAATAAAGTCACTTTGAACCAATAAATGAAACCATATGGTTCTGAATGTCAAAACAAAACACTTCAAGATTTTCAGAATTTTGGAGTCCCTCTTCCCCCTCCCAAAATAAATCATTTTGTGAAGCTGCCACAAAAAGTTTTGCTCAGCTCTAAATGTCATCCATATTATAACTACTGAATGGACAGTAATAGTGCAAACATCTGGCTTGGACTGTCATCATCTCATCCCTTGTTTAGAGAGGCAGTTTCTACAAAGGAGAAGATAGCACACTCTTCAGGATTGTTAAGTCCTTGTCCTATCAACTGGGAGTGCCCACAAGTGTGCCAATTAGAGCCTTCTGTGATGGTGGCTTTCTGATAGTCATCCCAATTCTAGGAAATGGCTTGTGATGCTCAATTCATATTATAAAAGCAGTCAAGTAGCCTTCAGATGACAACAATTTTTGGTCATAATAACTGACACGGGCCAGATTCAAACTGACAGCTAAGATGTGAAAGGCTTCATATACCAATATCTCCTATGAGTCAAAGAATTCAGGAATTTAAATAGTATAGTTTTAAGACTCCTTACTGACACAAGCAACACAACATTCTAACTAAAAAATACTAATGATCCAGCTTAAATAATAACTGTAGCATAAATTGCTGGCAATAGGTTCTTACCACATCCATAAGAACAAAACATTCAACTTGCTTCAATCTGTTTGTATAGTGAGGACCCAGTTAAAAACTAATTGCGGAAAAATGCACTGAGCAGAATCCTGGATTGTGCTGCTGATTTAATTTAAAAAGGAAGTAATTATATTTAATGCACAATTAACAAATTATTTCTTGTTTTAAACATTTTCTCAGAGACCACAAATACAATTGCAGGTATACCACATGTTCAAGAAAATAGAAGTACAAAAGAAAGCAAGTCATAAGGGAAGAAGACTGAAGGAGGGCTGAAGATACCTAAATAAGTACATGCATATTTGCTAAAAGGAAACTACTGCTTAATCAGAAAATGTATACAGCCAGTCCCCAAGTTACGAACGGGTTACGGACCAAACACTTGGCTGTAACTCAAAATGTTTGTAAGTCGGACCCCATTGAGTTACATTGTGACCACGCTGTTCGTAAGCACGGGTCGCGTTCGTAACTCGGGGACCGCCTTTACGACTGCTTAATGGGAGGTTTGGTCGTAAAAGCAAACGGTCATAAATCGACTGTTCATAACTAGGGGACCAGCTGTATTCTATTCTCCTTGTTTACTTTCCAACAAATATAGTTCTGCAAACAAGAATATGGTGAAACTGGATCATATATATGACAAATGTTTTTAATTGTGTATTATTACATAGACATATGCCCTGTACTTATTACAAGCCACTTTTCCCAAACAAATAGTTTTTCATGGCAAAACACAAATTTAGCAGAAGTTGTGTATTTTCAGGTTTTTTAATTACAAGATGTTTATAATATTCATTAAGAATAGCAATAAAAATATATTCCTTTTCAACCCACATAGACATCAGTATTTCTATCATATTAATGAAATGTGTTATTCCATATATTTATCTATTATAGAGCTCAGATATTATAACCCTAACATTAAATAAACCAAAATGTATGACAGAAATGTTTACTCCTTACACATGTATATATAAAAACCATGTATTAGATTGGTATTATATATACACATATATGACATTAAAATGCTGTTATAACATTATTATCCAGCCATACAATCCTCTTATTGACTGATTAAAAATATTCTGTATAACACTTTTTTTCAAGTTTAAGTATTGGAAACATTTAGACCTTACACACTGCATTAAATTTCTGAAAAATGTTTACTTAACTTACTACTTTTCCCATTGCTGCTGTGATTACAACACTTGAAACACTTCAATGTCATTTACTGTAAATTGTCAGTGGTAAAAAGACACTCAACATTTAAGATGAAGAGAAACTAACTGATTTAAAAACAAAAATCAAAATAAATTTACAGAAGCATACTTTTATTCAAAGAATTAATATTAAAGCATAGTCATAAACAAAAAATATCCTATATCAAAAAAGGATATATAAAATAAGGAGGTTTGTGTGTCCTTTTAACAAAGATAGAAGGCAGCAGAATTTATGTTACCTACATTCAACAATTTCACATTTTTTGGAGAGAACACACAAATATTTATTATTACTCTTGTGTCATAGGTACTGTTTAGTGCACTTCTGTGAAACCAACAAGCTGCTGAAACAGCTAATGTTTACAAGAAAAATATTTCTGCATCACATAATTTGTTCTAATGCTGCAATATTTACAATCCAGTACACACTATATGTTCTAGTACTTGCCAAAAATTCCATACTCAAAACATTTTCCTAACTGTTAATTTTATAGGCTTCAGAGGAGTCTGTAACTGGAAAAACCTAAAAAATGACAAATAATCTACCAGCATCTTAAAAACTAATGAAAGATGTAGATGGTATCATGAGCTTTCATCGGCACAACCCACTTCTTCAGATGAATTGGCCATTGGCCAGCACTGCTAGATTATTTGTTAATTTTATTTCTTTCAAGATATAAGTACTGTCAGAGCATTCCAAAGTTCTCTTCACAAATGCTTAATGAAGGATTACCTCCACACACCTATGATACCAGACAAAAAACTGGCATAAATATAATGTTATCAATAATTTCCAAAATATTTAAATACCTCACAAAGTCTGATTATCTTAACTTCTCAATGTAAGTGACACTTATTTCACCAGGGGAGATACATTTCACCTTTATCATCTAAAGCTAATAGTACATTCTTCTTGCCGTCTCTCAGTACTCTGGCTACTCCATCTTGTTTCCTGGAATAGCAGAAACTTTTTACACTATTTGTATGATACACCAGACCCACTGAACCTTTGCAAGATCAGAGACCCACCCTCTCCGCAGATACTGTCTGCTTATACAGACGAGCTTTGGTGACTGCATTTTGTTTTTGTTTCTGTTGCAGGTGATTGCAGTTACTGTGGCAGTTGGGATTGTGTGACTGGGAGTGTTTGATTTTTTGTTACCCTGATTACTTTTGATCAGCCTCCCTCAGCCTGGGGATCAGACTCCGCCTGTGAAGCTAACGAGGGGATAGGCCTGACCTAAGTGAAAAGGCCAGAGGCAGAGCCACCAGGAGACCTAAATGGACAGAGGGCTGCAGACAGGGGAGCTTGAGAGGGAGTTCTAATATGGCTAGGAAGACCCACAAAACCTGTGCCAGCACTGCTCCTGTCTCCTCTATCTGCACCTGTAGTCAGGCAAGAGCACCTGACCATAGATGCGTCTCCCCAGATCCTTCTGTGGCTTTGCAGGAACTATGGCTTGCAATTCCCACTGACTGAAATCCAGGCTGGGGAGACCATCCAATGTGAAAGGTGTCTGCTGGTGAAATCTCTCAGGTAGCAGCTGGGAGAACTACAGGAGGAGGTGGCTAGGCTGAGGAGCATCCGAGTCCATGAGGAATTCCTGGAAAGTATTCATGTGAACACTGCAGAGGCTGAAGTAGAATCATAGAATCATAGAACCATAGAGCTGAAAGAGACCTCAGGAGGTCATCAAGTCCAGCCCCCTGCTCTAGGCAGGACCAATCCCAATTAGATCAACCCAGTAAGGGCTTTGTCAAGCCGAGACTTAAATACCTCTAGGGATAGAGACTCCACTACTTCCCTAGGTAACCCATTCCAGTGTTTCACCACTCTCCTAGTGAACTAGTTTTTCCTAATACCCAACCTGGACCTCTCCCACCACAACTTAAGACCATTGCTCCTTGTTCTGCCATCCGTCACTACTGAGAACAGCCTTTCTCCATCCTCTTTGGAACCTCCCTTCAGGAAGTTGAAGGCTGCTATCAAATCCCCCCTCACTCTTCGCTTCTTCAGACTAAACAGACCCAACTCCCTCAGCCTCTCCTCATAGGTCATATGCTCCAGCCCCCTAATCATTTTGGTTGCCCTCCGCTGGACCCTCTCCAATGCGTCCACATCCTTTTTGTAGTGGGGGGCCCAGAACTGGACACAATACTCCAGATGTGGCCTCACCAGAGCCAAATAAAGGGAAATAATGACATCTCTGGATCTGCTGGCAATGCTCCTCTTAATGCAACCTAATATGCTATTAGCCTTCTTGGCTACAAGGCCACACTGTTGACTCATATCCAGCTTCTCATCCACTGTAATGCCCAGGGCCTTTTCTGCAGAACAACTACTTAGCTGGTTGGTCCCCAGCCTGTAACAATGCTTGGGATTCTTCCATCCCAAGTGCAGGACTCTGCACTTGTCCTTGTTGAACCTCATCAGATTTCTTGTGGCCCAATCCTCCAATTTGTCTAAGTCACTCTGGACTCTATCCCTGCGTATCTACCTCTCCCTCTAGCTTAGTGTCATCTGCAAACTTGCTGAAGGTGCAATCCATCCCCTCATCCAGGTCATTAATAAAGATACTGAACAAAACCAGTCCCAGAACTGAACCTTGGGGCACTCCGCTAGAAACCGACCGCCATCCTGACATCGAGCCACTGATCACTACCCGCTGGGCCCGGCCTTCTAGCCAGCTTTCTATCCATCTTACCGTCCATTTATCCAATCCATATTCCCTTAACTTGCTGGCAAGAATATTGTGGGAGACCGTATCAAAAGCCTTGCTAAAGTCAAGGTATATCACATCCACTGACTTTCCCATATCCACAGAGCCAGTTACCTCATCATAGAAGCTAATCCATGCTGACGATTCCCAATCACTTTCCTTTCCTCCAAGTGCCTCAAAATGGATTCCTTAAGGATCCCTTCCATGATTTTTCCAGGACCCGAGGTAAGACTGACCGGCCTATAGTTCTCTGGATCATCCTTCTTGCCTTTTTTGAAGATGGGCACTACATTTGCCTTTTTCCAATCATCCGGGATCTCTCCCAATCTTGACTTTTCAAAGATAATGGCCAAAGGCTCCTCAATGACATTTGCCAACTCCCTCAGTACCCTCGGATAAGTCCGGACCCATGGATTTGTGTACGTTTAGCTTTTCTAAATAGTTCCTAACCTGTTCTTTACCCACTAAGGGCTGTCGATCTTCATCCCATCTTGCATCACTTAGCGCATTAGTCCGGGAGCCCACCTTGTCCGTGAATACAGAGGCAAGAAAGCATTGAGTACTTCAGCTTTCCCCACATCATCTGTCACTAGGTTACCTCCTTCATCCAGTAGGGGCCGCACACCCTCTCTAATCACTTCTTCTTGTTAACATGCCTGTAGAAACCTTTCTTGTTATCCTTCACATCCTTAGCCAGTCGCAATTCCATTTGCGCTTTCGCCTTCCTGATAATCCCCCGGCATTCTCGAACTATACATTTAAACCCCTCCCTGGTCATTTGTCCAAGTTTCCACTTTTTGTAAGCTTCCTTTTTCTGCTTAAGTTCACCAAGGATTTCCCCTGTAAACCAATCCGGTCTCCTGCCTCTCTTGCTACGCATCGGGATGGTTTCTTTCTGTGCCTTCAATAAGGCTTCTTTAAAATACTGCCAGCTCTCCTGGACTCCTTTCCCCTTCATGTTAGCATCCCAGGGGATTCTGCCCATCAGGTCTCTGAGGGAGTCAAAATCTGCTTTTCTGAAGTCCAAGGTGTGTATTTTACTACTCTCTTTTCTTCCTTTGGTCAGGATCCTGAAATCTACCATCTCACGATAACTGCTTCCCAGTACCTATCCCATTACAAAAGACTGCTGACACACCTTTGGTGGAGGAAGAGATGGTTCAGTCTCAGAGGGAACACTGGTAGCTGGTCACTTCTGGCAGCAAACAGTGCTCCATCTCTGCTTCCAACTCTCCCACCGTGGTTTTGGAGAACTGTTATGCTATTCTGGAAATAGGAGATTAGGAATCAACCCTTAAAGTAGAACACGGCTGGGAAGCCTGAAGCCACCACTGCAAGGAGGAAATGTAGAGTAGTGGTGGTTGGAGACTCCCTTCTGAGGAGGACAAAGGCACCCATCTGTCACCCTGACATGTCATTTTGAGAGGTATGTTGTCGAGGATTATCTGGCCCTCTGACTACTACCCCATGCTACTCTTCCATGTGGAACAAATGATACTGCAAGGTGGTGTTCTCTTTAGTCCTTCCTGTCAAAGGTAGGGGTCCAGGCACAGACAGATGCATCCTGGAAGTGAATGCCTGGCTGCGAAGATGGTGTCGCCAGGAGGACTTTGGCTTCCTTGACCAAGGGGTTTGACGGAAGCAAATGATCAAAGCCACAGGTAGGTTAAAAACATGGAGTCCTGGGAGATGGCTCAGAAATGGGAGAGAGCATGGGGTACAATAGCAGAGATAAAGGAGGGACAAGGGAGAACCAGGGAGGGCAAAATCAAATCAGAATCTTAGATTCCTATATACAAATGCAAGAAGTATGGAGAATAAGCAAGAAGAACTTGAAGTGTTAAATAAACACAGCTATGACACAGTTGGTAGCACAGAGACTTGGTGGGATAATAAACATGACTGGAATATTGGTGTAGACAAGTACAGCTTGCTCAGGAAGAATAGGCAGGGAAAAAAGGGAGGAGGTGTTGCCTCATATTAAAAATGAATACACTTAGATTGAGTGGAGATGGACATATAAGACAGACTTGTTGAGAGTCTCTGGGGTAGGTTAAAAGAGGTAAAAAATAAGGGTGATGTCACGGTAGGGGACTACTACAGACCACCTAGCCAGGCAGAAGAGCTGAATGATGCTTTTTTAAAACAACTAACAAAATCATCCAAAGCACAGGATTTGGTGGTGATGGGGGACTTCAACTATCCAGATATCTGTTGGGAAACTAACACAGAAGGGCACAGATTATCCAGTAAGTTCTTGGACTGCATTGGAAACCATTTTTTTTCAGAAGGTTGAGAAAGCTACTTGGGGAGCTGTTCTAGATTTGATTTTAATAAATAGGGAGGAACTGGTTGAGAATTTGAAAGTGGAAGGCAGCTTGAGTGAAAGTGACTATGAAATCATAAGGAGTTCATGATTCTAAGGAATGGTAGAAGGGAGAACAGCAAAATAGAGACAGTGGATTTCAGGAAGGCAGATTTTAGTAAACTCAGAGTCGGTAGGTAAGGTCCCATGGGAAGCAAGACTAAGAGGAAAAACAACTGAAGAGAGTTGGCAGTTTTTTAATAGCATACTATTAAGGGCCCAAAAACAAACTTCAGCAGCACAGAAGTAAGGGTGGCAATACCATACCATGCCTTCCTTCTGCACTGCTGCTGGCGGTGACTCTGCCTTCAGATAGCTCTGAAGGTACTGCCACCGTCAGCAGCAGCAACACAGAAGCAAGGGTAGCAGTACCGCAACCCTCAACCCTACATTAACCTTCAGAGAGGTAGCCATGTTTGTTTGTATCTGCAAAGGCAACTAAGAGTCCTGTGGCACCTCAGACTGTTAAATGTATGTTGACTCTCCTCGTTTTCACATTTACCTTGTGACCCACCCACGCTCACAATTCCTTTTTGGGTCACGATCCCTTCAATTACAACACTTCAGAAATGTGCAGTATACTATGAAGGTCATGCATCCAGGGCTGCCAAATACTTGGCAAAGCTTCAGTTAACTACAAAGTATTATTATATGCAGAAGCAGTCGAATCTAGGCAATGAGAAAATTTAGCAAATTGCCCTAATAGGATAATCAATATTAAGGAGATGCCATAATACAAATTATATCATCTTAAATACTGTTTAATTTCAGTGAGCAGGGCAGCAAAAAAGGAAAAAAAGTTCTTTCCCAGCCTCATATTAAGAAATAGTAGAAAAGGGCAGCAGATTCTCTTGACAGAAGGCAAAAAATGGTAGTCCCTATACTGGACAATCTATACATTTTCTATGAAAAAACAGATTACAATCTCCAGTGTCCTGCTTTCATTTTGTAAACATTGCAAAATTATGTCTTAAAAACAAGTTACAAGTAGCAATAGGCCTTATAATGTAACATTTCAAAAAGTTTAAATATATTCAGCAGTAGGAAGTTGTGATGGTTCCCCGCCCCCATGCTTCATGAAATTGCCTTGTGGATACAAATATGCACATCTTGAAGATGCTTTGGACAAAATACTTCATGGAACCTATCCATTTTAATGTCACAATCTGCTGGATCTGTGTATCTTATTTTGGTGTTATGTATTATTCTTGTATGCAGAGTTAGAAATATGAGGTATGAAATTATTTTAAATGTGCAAATGAAACTCATGATGGATGGGTGTTTCCAATGCTCTGGCAAACTTAACAACTGAGTGACCATCTTAATGGCCTGCAAACAGTCTAGTTTTCTCTCTTAAATTTGAGGAATGGTTGGTCCAGGAAAGACATGTGACCAAACTAACTTCTACTGGCATACCAATATAACTAGGTAATTTTCCATGAAGGGAGAGGGGATGTCAAAACAAAGGATTCCTGCCCACAAGGAAGTCTATTTAAGCTGGAAAGCTATTTAGTCTCCTTTTCTTTGGATGGCATGACACACCTAAAGGAAAGGCTAAAGACCCCAGGCAGGCTTAAAGATCTTCTCTGACTTGAAGGCTTGCCTGCAACAAGAACAGTTTTAGGGAAAATTTGCAATGAGCTCTAGTGTATTAGAACTAGCCATGCATTTTGTTTTATTTTAATTCTGCAGCTTACTTTGATCTGCCTTTTTTCACTTGCAACCACTTAAATCCTGTTTGTACATAATAAAAAACTTTTATTTACTATCAAGCCCAGTATAAATAACTGTTACCTGGGGGAAACAGTCAGGGTGCATATTCTCCTTTTATTTTTAAAAGGGGTAACCTGAATGAGCTTCAATGTATGAAACTCTCACTCAATGAAAGAGATTTATTAGGGGTCCTGATTCCATCTGGGGGTTGGTTTCCTGGATGTGGTACCCATGAACTGCATTCTCCGGGAGCTGAAGTGATTCAGTGTCTATACTGCTTTGGGAAAGGGGAGGGGATTATCTCAGCTCTATGCCATGTCTGAGGGAGACTAGGAGATCTGGCCCAGCAGGCCAAGGTGGTGAGGTGCTCAACAGATTAAGGCAGTGAGTTTCAGCAGCTTTATCAGCATACCAGGAAACAGCCCATTAAAAATAAAGAAATGATGATAGAAAAACAATTGCTACATAGCTTAGCAATTTGAACAATAGATTCTAAATTAATGTATAACAAACAATGCAATCTTGATCAGTTTGCAGATCCTTCTACATTGCTGTATTGTTTACCAGCTAAAGCAGCAGTATGTTTCCCCAGATATACCAGGAAGATTTATAAAAAGCTGCCCATTCTAAATAACAAATAGCCAGCATAATTACTTCCCACATCAACACCACAGGTAACCGGTTTTCAGTCAACTAATAGTTAATTAAGCCAAAACATCTAAATTTAAGTGAAAAAAATCAAAAATAAAAAAGATATTTCTTCCAATATAATATTTAAATAAAATAATGCAGTGTACGATCCTGTTTTTCAGTTGTTCCCTATTTCCAATTCAGGAATTTATTTCCAATTCTTGTATAGTGCATTATGCACATTATATAGTACAAATAAAAACAAAAAGTTAACTGTAATGACTCATTTAAAAATTTGAATACGAATTTTTCAAAAAGACTAATCACAAACCTTCCAACATTTTGACTCTAAAGGAAAACCAGCTGATAAACCACATATACCAGAAGTATGAATGTAGTGGTGACAGTTTAGACAGCATTATTTTTTATTTCCATTTTAACCCAAAATACTCAATCAGATATAGTGAGCAATATTCTTTTTTTAACAAAATTTACAATACGTATTCTTGACGGAAATCTTTATCCTTTGTCTCTGAGAAGCATATTGAGAATATAGTATAGCATCCAATTATTTACAAAGTTGTTCAGGAAAAAAAACTCCCATGTCAGATGTTTTTGGTAATACCTGCCGTTTGGCTATTGTTACATTCCAAGAATAAAGTATGCTTTTCTGGATTATCTTTCCATTACAGGATTTAAAAAAAAAAAATACTGAGAAATCAATCGAGTATGTGTCAAGGGGAGGGAAATTTCCCAACGGCAAGGAGGCCCAAGCCCAGGCAGCTCTTAAGTATAAATCAATTGTTAAGTATCAATATCAACTGTTCTCTGAGGATCTCTTTTTCACTAGTTCAAGAGTCTATGTTTCCAAGAGAAAAAACAGAAAACAACCCTCATACAAATGAAGCTTTGATTCATCCAAAGAGGAGTCGTCAGGCACATCTCTGATACAGACAAATAAGACTGACAGGGTCAGCATTTCAAGGCTTCTTCATTTTCAAAGTGAGAAGGGTTAATTATCATGCAGGCAAGGAATTTTTCTCCCCACTTCCCAGTCAGTCTCTCTCTCTCTCACAGGCTACGTCTACATTGGCATGATTTTGCGCAAAAGCAGCCGCTTTTGCGCAAAAACATGCTGCCTGTCTACACTGGTGGGAAGTTCTTGCACAAGAACACTGACGTTCTAATGTGTGAAATCAGTGCTGCTTGCGCAAGAACTATGATGTTCCCGTTCAGGAATAAGCCCTCTTGCGCAACTGTTCTTGCGCAAGAGGCCAGTGTAGACAGGAAACAATTTCTTGCACAAGAAAGCCCGATGGTTAAAATGGCCATCAGAGCTTTCTTGTGCAAGAGAGCGTCTACACTGGCACAGATGCTTTTGCACAAAAGCACATCTCTTGCGCAAAGGCACATGCCAGTGTAGACGCTCTCTTGCGCAAATACTTTAACGCAAGAACTCTTGCGTTAAAGAGTATTTGCGCAAGATCATGCCAATGTAGACGTAGCCACACTCTCTCTCTCTCACTCTCCAATCCTAGCCCCCAATAAAAGCTAATTAAAATATTCAGTGTAGCCTTTTTTGAATCCCTCCAAAATTAGAGAGCATGAGCAATAATTAAATTATATTCAGATTTTTGGACAAAACCTACATTTTTTTTCCTCCAGAAATGTTTTCCTCAGTCAATTCGTCTTCTTAGAAACGAAACATAAAATATTGCTTTTTATTCCCACTTCTGCAACTGACCTGCTGTGTGACATTGGACAAGCCACTTTCTTTGCTCTTATGCCTCAGTTTCCTTCCTCTCCTAGGTCTTGCCTATTCAAATTATAAATTCTTGTCGGTGTTTGTACAGAGTTTATTCCAATGAAGCCCAAATCTCAGTTGAGAGCTTTAAATATTATCATAAGAAAAATTAATAAAATAGTAATCTAAAATGGATATAATAAAGGTTAGTGTGCCTCAAGGTGAAGTCAGCAACAACACATAGTTTTAGACTTTGAGTCTGCTAAGGATATTTGTTTAAACTTTCCATCTTATCAATTTTTTAGAATGCATAATTAATCCTTTTTCACACTACTGAGGCAGACTCTCCACTAGCCTACTAACACCCAGTGTAATGATATTGTACTATGTTCATAGCATACTATATCAATATATTGGTTACAAATTACATAAAAAGATCCTTTGCCTGGAAAAAAGTACAACACAACACAGAGAAATACAATATATGACATGATAGTTTAAAGGCACAAAGACTTGGAGACCTCACAAGAGAAGAAAGTAACAGGAGAATTTCACAATAGAGCCCTGCAGTGTGACTAGAAAGCTGCCTGTCCCACTATAATAACAACAGGAGTGGGTAAAATGTACTTTTGAGAGCTGGACTGGAGTGAGTGGGAGTAGATATTCTGGAATGGGACAAAAATAGGATAAAAAATGAGCCCTTTGCAGTGCTCAACTTCGTAAGTAATATTTAAGGAAAGATTTGACAAAGAAAATGACTATTTAGTTGAATAGGTTGAACTTTTCTCTAAACTATTTGAGTGTCTAATGTGTACTACAAAGAAAACAGACATTTTACTCCAAAAAAAGCTTCTACAGCAGAGCCCACAGTGTAACTAACTCCTTGAGGAGCCTGCTGCACTTTAAGATCTGAAGTATAAGCTTTATACTGAAGAGCTCACAGCTCAAGGCAGCACCTGGATCCCTGGGAGCTGGCTTTAAGCTCCCCAGCTGTCTGAACACACTGGCTCCTGCCTGCCACCTGCTGCTCCATGCTGCTGTCTGTTTCCAATACCAGAGACTGCAGCACAGGAGGTAGCCCCCAGGAGCTGGCGGGCACCAGGAGCTTGCTTTTAATCTGGCTCCTGGTCCCACTCCCAGGGAACTGGGTGCCGCCATGCACTACAGGCACTGATACAGAGCGTGCAGCATGGGGTAGCAGCCAGCTCCCGAGGAGCAGGGCTGGGAGCCAGCATGTAACCATTACAGTAACCTCTTAAATGGTTATAGGCATACCAACTACATGTTAACTAACTAAATGTTACATGCATACCAACTACTTCAAAAACAAATAGTCTTGCAGCACCTTAAAGACTAACAAAACATGAGATGATATCATGAGATTTCATGGGCACAACCCACTTCTTCAGATGAGGTTGTGCCCACAAAAGCTCATGATATTATCTATATGTTTTGTTAGTCTTTAATGCGCTGCAAAACTATTTGTTGTTTTTTAAGTTCCTCCAGATACAGACTAATTTGGCTACCCCTCCAAAGCTACAAAAACAAAACATTTATAATTTATATTCTGAAGGTTAAATATTATATTAATTTTCTTTCCTAATAAATGCACATATATACCTGAGTCAAAGAAAATTAGATGCCTACCAAAAGCAAAAATAGTTTATAGTTTACCCACCCCACCTGCCTAAATTCATCTTACTGAATTTAGGGTTGTCAAAGTTTAACCAGTTCTGGTTAACTTGTGGGAGCTGGAGCAGCTCCCTGCCTGACACGGGCAGAGGGCTGCTTCGCCCATGGATGGCCTGTCATGGACACGGGCTGCTCCGACCATGGACAGGAGCTAGAACAGCTCCCGGCCTGCTCCGCCCCTTTTAAACTATTAATATCATCTTTAATCAGTTAACCAATTTTACATCCCTAATTGAGTATGTCAAAGGCTGTCATTTTTGCAACCAGAGTGATCATCTTCTTATCCTCAGGAAATTGAATGGATAATTTCTCAAAGGTGTAAAATATTCTGCAATGTCTGCAGATTTATCATAAGCTGGATGTTGTCAATCCCACTTGTAAATTTTTGGAGGAGTGGATCCTGCTGTGTTGGATTTATGACTTTTTCAGTTGAGTAGAGCCAGTTCATGCAGCCTCTCTTTCTCCCTCTCCTCCTGAGAGGCGTGTTGTTCATGCTATTTCTGTTATGGGAAGCTTTACTGGCTTCACTCTGGGTTTCCAATTTTTTCTCCTTCAATTCCAGAGCTAAACTCTGGGTTTTCATGGAACTTTCATGGGCAGCCTTTTCCCTTGCAGCTTGCACTTCTATCTCAAGCCTCCTTAATTCCATTGGTCTCATGTTCATTTTCCTTCTCTGCAACTTGGGCCCTGTGAAGTTCCCGTTTCTTTTGGGCCTCACTCTTACTCATTTTGCTGATTTTCCTGCCTTTGTTTCCCTTACTCAAAATAAGCAAACAGAAAGTAAGCCAGTAACCACTTTGTTCTCCAGCCACCACACTTAGAACATACTTAAAATCACTATTAGCATCCAGAACCCCCATCTGTGCACTCTACTCTTCTGGACTGCGCTGCTATGCTGGGATGGATCACAGAATACAATTTGGGTATGTCCCCTGGTGTGCTGATGCCTGCTTTCCTGCCCTCTGGGAATCCCCAGCACCCTTTCTTTCTGGGCCAGAAGCTCTGGTTTCCCCCAGCAAAGGCAGAACTGGGGTAACCACCTCCCAGCACAGCAACACAGGCACTAACCCAGCTCTGGAAGGATTCAGCCATAAGGCCTTTGACAACATCCAGGAGTGCAGTCCCCAAAAGGAACCAAAATCCCAAATAAATCCATCTTATTCTGTGTAAAAGTTTAACACAAAGGAAGCTCATGAAGTTATTTGCCACATTTACCAATGAAAGAGAGGTATGCACAGTGGTTGCTTCCCCCTCCCCCCTCTGATAATTATTTATCCTGGGCTTGATAATAAACAGAAAGTATTTTTATTAAGTATAAAAAGTAGAATGTAAATGATTGCAAGTGAAAGCAGACAGATCAAAGCCAAAATAAATAAAACACATCAGCTAATTCTAATCCACATAAAAACTTGTTACATGCAAATTCTTATCCTAAACAGTCGTTCTTATCTCAGGTCAGAGATGATCTTCTGATCTGGGACCCGCAGCTTTGTATTCACCGTTTTGCTCCAGGTCTCTTGTATATTCTCTCCAGGTGGCAAATACAAAAGCCAGCTGAAGAACAAGACCTGTTTGCTTTCCACTCCTTAAATAGACTTTTTCCATGGAGGAAACCCTTTGTTTAGCACTCCATATTCTTATGGGAAAATATCAGATTCAAGATAGATTCCAGCATCAGCTGGCATAGTCACATATCCTTATAGGATAGCATAATTTGGGTTTACAGGAAAAATAAAGTCTCAGAAGGGTAGTCGAAACCATTCACAGGTCTTTGGTTTGAGTACTGAATCATTCAGTTCCTAAAGTATCATTAACGGCCCTCTAACACATTTAGAGCTAAAAACAGATTCACACTTCATATTTCTAATTTCACATAAAAGAATGTAAAAATAAGATATACAGATTCAACAAATAGTAACTTTAAAAATGACATTACATGGCCTTCAAAGGGGTAGCCGAGTTAGTCTGCAACTAGAAAAAACTTAAACTTAAAACCAGTTTTGCAAAATGCATTTTCAAGTTATGCATATTCATAAGCTAATGTTCATAAATCATGGGAGGCCATGACAGAGTGTACTCCCCATAGTGGGCCTGAGAGCCTAAATTACACCTAATTCATCTATTGGCAACACCAATAGGAGGCGCCAGAAAGCAACGATTAATTCATCAGACACAAGGCTGAGGTGGGCATGAACAGGCAGGGCCTACATATGCCAGGATGCTGACAACAGAACCCAGGGAAGGGGGAAACTAGGAAGGCAGGAAAGGCTTGAGAAAAGCAATAAAGTGCAGACCCTGGCTTTTGAGCGGCAATCTCTAAACTGGAACCCAGAGTAGAGGCTGGGACAGTTTCCCCTACCAGCCTTTAGAAATATAGCATGCACTGAGCAGAGAACAATAGATTGCCTGATTTCTTCTAGAAAGACTTCATTACATCTCCCATGGTAGGATGAGCCATGGAGTGACGTGGCTGGAAGACTGCGTTCCAAAGAGAAGAATGATATTCTTGGAGTAAAAGGAGTCCACAGATTAAGAGGGGATGAGAAAGACAATCCAAGGGAGGGACCAGCACCTGGCAGAGCTAATCCCCAGGATGCCCAGGAGGAGGCTCCACCAGTGATGAGTGAACTCTGTCACAGATCCACAGTTGAAATGATTAGTTTCCTTTTGATATGACATTAATTCAAAGGAATATTCCTGTCTTATCACTGAAGTGAGCAGGACAGTGCCTTAGTTGAAGTTCTCCTTATTCTGCCTCCACCCAGATATGCTGTACTGCTGATTACAGGAATGCTACCAGAGCTCAGCCACAGTAGGAACCATCAATCAAGAGGAACAGGTGGTAATCAGGAAACAATTACCCTGCATGAAGAGATAAATTATTCCACTTTCTCACAGAAGACGCAGAACCTCGGATTAAGGGAATACCTATTTTCAGCTATTTGCCTCAAAGGACAGACGACATTCTAAGCACCATCCATCAGACAGGAATGTCAAAGTATCACCTAAATGTATACAGCAGACAGAACAAGGGATCAGGAACCTGGAGTTATGGCTTCTACAACCTAGTACTTATCATAAATCTTCAACAAGTAACATCAGATGTCCTTTAGTTCCTCCATTTATAAAATGGAAACAATAATTCCTGCTTATATCATTTTGGAAACAGCACTGAAGAATTAGCACCTGTAAAGTACTTTGAGAATTTCAACTGAAAGGTATAACAGAACTGTAAAATACTATTATTCTGTGATACAGTCTTTATGGACTTGGAGAAAGAATCATAGAATCATAGGGCTGGAAGAGACCTCAAGAGGTCGAGTCTAGCCCCCTGCCCAAAGCAGGACCAACCCCAACTAAATCATTCCAGCCAGGGGTTTGTCAAGCAGGGACTTAAAAACCTCTAGAGATGGAGATTCCACCACCTCCCTAGGTAACCCATTCCAGTACTTCCCCACCCTCCTAGGGAAATAGTTTTTCCTAATATTCAACCTCAACCTCCCCCACTGTAACTTGAGACCATTGCTCCTTTTTCTGGCATCCGTCACTACTGAGAATAGCCTCTCTCTATCCCCTTTAGAACCTCCCTTCAGGAAGCTGAAGGCTGCTATCAAATCCCCCCTCGCTCTTCTGTAGACTAAATAAGACCAAATCCCTCAGCCTCTCCTCGTACATCAAGCGCTCCAGCCCCCTAATCATTTTGCTTGCCTCCACTGGACTCTCTACAATGCGTCCACATCCTTTCTGTAGTGGGGGGCCCAGAACTCCAGATGTGGCCTCACTGGTGTCGAATAAAGGATAATAATCACTTCTCTAGATCTAGTGGCAATGCTCCTCCTAATGCACCCTAATATGCCATTAGCCTTCTTAGCTACAAGGGCACACTGTTGACTCATATCTAGCTTCTCATCCACTGTAATCCCCGGGTCCTTTTCTGTTGCACTGCTGCTTAGCCAGTTGGTCCCCAACCTGTAACAATGCTTGGGATTCTTCCGACCCAAGACAGGATTCTCTTTCGCTGACAGAAGATACAGCAGACGTGACAATATACATTTTGAAGTAAAACTAAGCAACCAAATGTCTATTAAATTACAGAGGAGAAACTGTGTTAGTCTATAATTTTAAAAAGAACGAGTAGTCCTGTGGCACCTTAGAGACTAACAAATATATATATAATATATATATAATATAGTATTGTGAGTTTTCATGAACAAAACCCACTTCTTCAGATGAGTTTCAGTGGAGAAAAAAGGGGGACTATCCGAATTATAAAAGAAAAAGAAGGAAGAGGGGAAAATGTACCTACCAATAGTGGTGCAAGGCTAATGAGGCTAATTAAACCCAATGTTTCTCATTCTTAGCTTTTGATGTCAATTGCAAGTTAAATGTAAAGACTGGATTTTATAATGGGCCATCCAGTTATTGTCTTTGTTAAGCCTGAGGGAAACAGTGTCAAATTTGCATATGAAGGTCAATTCTCCACCCTCTCTCTGTAGCTGGCTTGTGAAATAAAGTTGATTTGTCACTTAAATACTAATACTTTGTTCATACAAGTCACAAAACTAAAAGGGCTTTCAACTTCTAAGAGTTAATGTTCAAAACAAAAGGAGTAATTATGTTATCATAACAAGATTTCATGGAGAGGCTCCTGATATATTTGTGTACAATGTTCTCCTCTATTTTGAAAATTACCCCCATACAAATGACTGAAGTGCTCTCTCAATAAAAATATATTTGCAATATCTTCCATTTATAATTCACTGCTTTAATTATAAAAATCAAAACAACTCTATTGAATGATGACTATAGTCTCCAGGGTATTCTCTCACCACAATACTCTAGCAACTCTCTGTTGTTAATTTCAAACTGAAGAAAAAAAATACTAAACCTAATTGTATGCCCTTTGGTTTGCCCTCTACAGGCTTCAAGAGAATATTTCTTACCAATCTTAGGAAAATGATTTAATTTTTACATATTAAAAGCTCTGCAAGTACACAGTATTACTTGAGTAAAAGTGAAAATTTTAGCACAATTGTATTACTTTGTGCTTAAAATATCAGCATCTAGAATTGAATGTATAAGGGCAATATTTTTATCTAAGAATAGGCTCATGTTTGTTCTGCTTCCTCAGGCTACTGGAAAGAGACAGACAACTCAATTTTTTCCTCAAAGAACATGCTTGACTGGATTTTAGGAAGGTTGATCTCCCCTCACCCTAACTTGTCCCCAAAAAGGATCCAAATACTACTACTTCCAGAAATTGGGAAGAAAAAGTGTATGCTTCAGTGCCTCTCAAAACTTGACTATCTGCTCTTCCCATTCTACCAGCTTTATCAGACACAACATGAAACACTCATGACTAATACTCCCCTATCTTTGCTGGATATAGGGATGTAAGCGACTAGTCGACTATCTGATCAGCAAATGCTTATTGGATAGTCAACTCAAACTAGTTGCTTCCCCACCAATGCTGCCTCTATCAGAGAGAGGCAGCAGGGGAGGGAGAAGAGCAGGAGCCGGTGCTGGGGGGAACCAGTAAAGCTGGCTCCCCCTCCTTCCCCCACCTCTGTGGGGGGGCAGAGGTATTGCGGGAAACAGTGTGAATGGGAACTGCTTCAGTCCCTGCTCGCACCCCTTTCCACTGCAGGTGCTTCTGCTTTTGAAATATACAAGAGCCAAGCAGAACCTGATCACCCTATGCTCTATGGGGCCCCCTTCCTCCCATCCCCGCTGCCTCTGTGAGAGGCAGCAAGAAGGGGGGGGGACAGGAGCCGGTGCCTGGGGGAGCCAGATTAAAAGACGGTAGGAATAGGGGAATGCTGCTGCAGAGGGGAGCTGGGCCCCCCCACGGACAGGGGCTGTTGCCAAGCAACCCCTCTTCATGGTGGCCAGGGCTGGACACATGCAGGAGCTGCTCAGTCACCAGCCTCTGTTCGCGGTAGCCACAAATGTCCATCAACAGGGGCTGCAGCCTACGCAGCCCCTGCCCACAGCCAGCCATATCCACTGTGAACAGGGGCTGCTGGACTCAGCGCGAGCCAGGTCCGAGCAGTCCCAACTTATGCTGACGGCTGTGCCTCTGCATTTTAACTGTAGTAACAGTCCAGTGGCTCTTACTACATTTTAAATGCATAGCCATAGTGCAGGTGGCTATGGATCAGTCCTGGCTCAAGTTGGCTCCTCTGGAGCTTCCCCCGCTATCACTCTGCAGAGGTGGTAATTGACTAATCATATAATCAATAGACATTGTATCAACTATACGATTAGCCAAATAATTGCATTTTAACATCCTTGGCTGGATACTAATCAAAATAAATAATCCAATCAAAACGTCTCTAATCCAGGACTCTCTGGTCTGGCAACATCCCTTGTCCAGCATCCACAGGGAACCTCAGGAGGAAACACTGGCCCAACAAGACCATGGATGTTGCCAGACCAGAGCTAGGCGGACAGGAGCCTCAAGCTCAGTGGCAGGGAGCCTGGCATATAAGCATGGAGCCCGGCAGGGAAGCCAGAAATGGATCTTGGAAGGGCTGGTGGCAGGGAGCTTTGCAGCCCAGAGCAGAGCCTGACTAGGGCCAGCATCCTGGGGAGGGCACTGGCAGCAGGGAACCCAGTGGCAGGAAGTCCCAAACGCAGTATCAGGGAAGCCATAGGTCAGGAGCAAGGTTGGCAGCAGGGAGGCATGGAGTGCAGCAAGCTGGGGCCAGGAGCGTAGCCCAATGACTGGAAGCAGTGGGGCCAGCATTAACCTCTCTTGGTCCTGTAAGCTCTCTGGTTCAGAAGCAGGCAGCTCCCGAAGGTGCCTGGCCAGAGAACTCCAACCTGTAGACTAATTCAAACCCTGTACTTAGTCAAGCAGTAATATGACTTGCCTCTAACAAGTGTGCAAACACATATTCAGGGCCCTCAGCGACTAAAATATAAATATGCTTACTCCAAAAAACTCTGTTTACTTTATCAAAACAAACCAGTAAAATCAATATCATTTTAATACAATTAGGTTTCAAGTCAGATACTAGAAATACCAATTTCATAATGCCCCCCTTCAGTCTTCAAACAATACCGCTATAGACCTATTTAATTTAACTTCACCACCATTAATTGGTGCTACAGCTTTACCATGATGGTTCCATACAATAAACTATTGATACTTCTGAGGAAACTACAAAAATCCTCCCTACTATAAATACAGTTTCTTCTAATTCATAGCACCTCCTTTTTTCCAAATACCAAGACTGTGTAGGAACAAGATTATGAGCAGTTTCCAGCCATATGATTGTCGTGTCCAGGAACTATTTTGGGAGGAAGTTATTAAAAAAGATTTATATTACGATAAAATACCAGCTTTCAAAAGGTTCCCTGTGCTATAAAGGATCCACATTTTGCACAAATGACAAACTAATTTACATAAGAACAGCCATACTGGGTCAGACCAAAGGTCCATCCAAGCCCAGTACCCTGTCTGCCAACAGTGGCCAGTGCAAGGTGCCCCAGAGGGAGTGATCAGGTACTGATCAAGCGATCTCTCTCCTGCCATCCACCTCCACCCTCTGACAAACAGAAGCTAGGGATACCATTCCTTACCCATAGTGGCTAATAGCGATTAATGGACTTAACCTCCATTAATTTACCTAGTTCTCTTTTAAACCCTGTTATAGTCCTAGCCTTCACAACCTCTTCAGGCAAGGAGTTCCACAGATTGACTATGTGCGATGTGAAGAAGAACTTCCTTTTATTTGTTTTAAACCTGCTGCCCATTAGTTTTATTTGGTGGCCTCTAGTTCTAATATTATGGGAACAAGTAAATAACTTTTCCTTATTCACATTCTCCACACCACTGATGATTTTATATATCTCTATCAGATCCCCCCTTAGTCTCCTCTTTTCTAAGCTGAAAAGTCCAAGTCTCTTTAATCTCTCCTCAT
Source organism: Pelochelys cantorii (assembly GCA_032595735.1). Taxonomy (NCBI): domain Eukaryota; kingdom Metazoa; phylum Chordata; order Testudines; family Trionychidae; genus Pelochelys; species Pelochelys cantorii. The sequence goes on along the minus strand of CM064342.1, from coordinate 8,970,145 downwards.
ATGGGACCCGTTCCAAACCCCTAATCATTTTAGTTGCCCTTCTCTGAACCTTTTCTAATGCCAGTATAACTTTTTTGAGATGAGGAGACCACATCTATATGCAGTATTCAAGATGTGGGCGTACCACGGATTTATATAAGGGCAATAAGATATTCTCCATCCTATTCTCTATCCTTTTTTAATAATTCCTAATATCCTGTTTGCTTTTTTGAATGCCGCTGCACACTGCGTGGACGTCTTCAGAGAACTATCCACGATGACTCCAAGATCTCTTTCCTGCTTAGTTGTAGCTAAATTAGCCCCCATCATATTATATGTATAGTTGGGGTTATTTTTTCCAATGTGCATTACTTTACATTTATCCACATTAAATTTCATTTGCCATTTTGTTGCCCAATCACTTAGTTTTGTGAGATCTTTTTGAAGTTCTTCACCATCTGCTTGGTCTTAGTATCGTCTGAAAACTTTGTCACCTCACTGTTTATCCCTTTCTCCAGATCATTTATGAATAAATTGAATAGGATTGGTCCTAGGACTGACCCTTGGGAAACACCACTAGTTACCTCTCTCCATTCTGAAAATTTACCATTTATTTCTACCCTTTGTTTCCTGTCTCTTAACCAGTTCTCAATCCATGAAAGGATCTTCCCTCTTATCCCATGACAACTTAATTTACGTAAGAGCCTTTGGTGAGGGACCTTGTCAAAGGCTTTCTGGAAATCCTACTGGATCCCCCTCATCCACATGTTTGTTGACCCCTTCAAAGAACTCTAATAGATTAGTAAGACATGATTTCCCTTTACAGAAACCATGTTGACTTCTGCCCAACAAATTGTGTTCTTGTATGTGTCTGACAATTTTATTCTTGACTATTTTTTCAACTAATTTACCCGGTACTGACGTTAGACTTACCAGTCTTTAATTGCCGGGATCGGCTCTAGAGCCCTTTTTAAATATTGGTATTACATTAGCTATCTTCCAGTCATTGGGTACAGAAGCTGATTTAAAGGATAGGTTACAAACCATAGTTAACAGTTCCACAATTTCACATTTGAGTACTTTCAGAACTCTTGGGTGAATGCCATCTGGTCCCGGTGACTTGTTACTGTTAAGTTTATCAATTGTCCCAAAACCTCCTCCAATGACACTTCAATCTGTGACAAGTCCTCAGATTTGTCACCTACAAAGGACAGGTCAGGTTTGGGAATCTCCCTAACATCCTCAGCCGTGAAGACTGAAGCAAAGAATTCATTTAGTTTCATTTTTGCTAGCAGCTAGTCTTAGTATTGTATACTACTAGAAAAAAATGACACAGTAAAACTATCACACAGTAAAATATGCACCATTTTTGTAATGGAAAAGATTTCACACCAAGTATATATACACAAAAGTGGTGCCACAAATGATAGGTATTTAGAAATTCTGTCACATTTTTTAGCATATTCAGGGAAAGTAGGCTCCCCAACTAGCAAGCCACAATCCTTAGCCTGGTTCTTTATTTATTCAGCATCAGGTTAATATTTAACCAGTCATGTAAGCTGTAGTATGTTTATTTTGAATTGTAAATTTGCCTTAATAAAAAACTTAAGAACATAGCAATGGTTGCAAATACAGCTCAGGATATCTGCTTATCAATTTTGTGTTTCAGTTTGCTTTGTTCTCACGGTTAAGGATGTCAACTGATCGTAGGCTTCTGGTTTTCATCATCTGAGTAATTTTAGTGTACAACTTCTCAACCTAAAAGTGCTTGGGGGAAGATTGTTTTTGTTCTGATTTTGTGGGGGTTTAGTAAAAAAGAGTGATTCTACAGAAAATCAAGAAACTGGTTAAAGAAGCAAATACAAATCCTCCACTTTAGCTATTTAAAACTTTAAAAACTGGAGAAATAACCGAATACAGTAAAACTCCAATAGTCTGGCATCCAATTGTACGGCACTCCCGATAGTCCGGCATCATAATGGCAAGAGCCTAGTGAGTAAGCTTTGGCAAAAAACGAGTCACAAGGCAGCAGCGGCGGCAGCTAAACTGAGTGAAACCGGACGGGACCAAGTCAGTCTGCCACTGGCATTGTGTGACTCTGGACAATGCTTTTTTGTGTGTGTGTGTGTGTGTGTGTGTGTGTGTGGGTGTGTGTGTGTGTGTGTGTGTAAAACCAGCTTATAGTACCTCCTGATATCTCTCTCTCTCTCTGTGTGTGTGTGTGTGTGTGTGCGCGCGCGCGCGCGCACGCGCGCATCCTGGATGCAGTCTTACCTATACTAAGATCCCATGCATTATAATGCACATATGGACTAGCCCGACAACAGCAGTGTAGATGTTCCCGTGACTGGGAGCTATAACCCATTTAAATAAGATCCTGCTGCCTGAGCCACTGCCTAGAAATTTGGTGGCACAGGCAGCAGGACATAAATGGAAAGTGGCCAGATGCAGTCTGAGGGCTTGATCAAAGTGTTACGTAGGCCAGACCAGACAAATACAAATAAGAAAATTCATAGATATAGTACAACATTCCAAAGGTAGAATTACAGATACCCTGCATTCTACCTATGGATGCAGGAAAGATGTTCCATTCAGCAGAATACCCACTTTTTTAGAATGCTGGGAAAATATGGTTTTAGAGAACAGTTTCAACTCGACGGTGGTAGCAGGGCCTCCATCCAGGAAATCTAGGAAGTCACCCTGGAAGGGCTGAATCTGGGCTAGGGCCACATGGTAGCTGCTCCTGCGGCAGACTGCAGGGCAGCTGGACTAGGGATGTGAACAACTAGTCAACTATCCGATAGGCAGTGCTTTTTTTTTTGTGTTTAAAAAAAAAAAAAAAAGGTTCCGGTACACTGGGGAAAAGTTGTTGAGCTCTGACTGGAGGTGCTGGTATTGCATCTGGAGGTGCCGGTACTGCGTACCAGGCAGTACGGTCACAAAAAAAGCACTGCCGATAGGTAAATGCTTATTGGATAGTCGACAGGCGATTCCCCCCACCCTTGCTGCCTCTATCAGAAAGAGGCAATGGGGGGGAGGGGGGAAGGAACTATAAAGAGGCAGCACTGCGTGGAGCCTGGAGCCAGACCCTGGGCTCCATGTGTCGCTGTCACTTTGAAATGCTACATGCAGTCTGGGGTCTCCAGCTGACCCCAGGCTGCACGTGGCATTTCAAAGCGGCAGAACAGCCTGGAACCTAGGCTCAGTTGGGGACTCCCCCGCTGACCTTGGGCTCCATGTGGCGCTGCCACTTTGAAACACGCGTGGAGCCTAACGTCGGGCTCCCCAAAGCGTTTCAAAGAGGCAGCGCCACCTGGAGCCCAGGTTCAGGTGGGGATTCCCCAGCTGGCCCTGGGCTCCATGCAACGCTGCCGCTTTAAAATGCTATGGGGAGCATGGGGCCAGCGGAGGACTGCTTGAGCCCCCCTCTGGCCCTGTGCTCCCCACAGTGCTTCTGCCTTTGAAGTGTCGCATCAGCTCTGATGCTGTTGCTATACTTCAAAGGTGGAAGCACCCTATCAACTAATCAAATAGTCAATGTGACTATTCAATTAGCCAAATAATTGAAATTTTACATCCCTAGGCTGGACCTGAGGCTGCTGTGTGAAGAGCAGGTGTGGTGGTGGCGGCTGCTGCTGTGGAGGAAGATCAGGCTGCCATTCTTCTGCCATCATCACCAGTGGAGCGGTGCTGGAGACAGAGGCTTGTGTGCTACTTAAAGTATTAAACTACGAGCCTGAGATCAGAGAACTCAGCAAGGGAAAGCAAGGCCAAGGATCACACTAAACAGTAAGATCTGCATCTTAATTTATTTATTAATTAAGCTGCTAAAATGTAAGTAGGACTATTATTGACTTTTAAAATATCATTGGCACACAGACCCGTAAATGGAAGTGAAAAAGTTCAATCTCAGCGCGCCACTTCTGAAAGGTTGCTGAAAGGCTTAAAACATGCATAGCCTTTGAGAAAACACTAAGTACAGTGAGATAACTAGGGTTTAATATAAGTGGTTGTTGCTAGGTTTGGGATTAACTAGGAACATATCCAGAGGTAATATGTAAACCAGCTACTACACTGCAACATTTGTCAGACACCGATCTGTCTTACCGGAAGAGTACATAAGAACGCAGGAATACATGGCTAGTTTTAAGATTGTCTGAGGGTATGTAAACCTTGGCTTTTCATACTTTCCATTGTCTGACAAGGGATTATATATGTTTTTTTAAACTGTAAGATCAAAGGATACATCAACTGGAAATCTAGTCTTTTCACACTCCCATCTGACTCTAAAATAAATTAAAGAAGCCCTGAGTGACCTTGTCAGTTTTGTTGGATTTACAAATCTTTATTCCTGGTTCGTTTCTATGTTTCTCTCTCCCTCATTGATATGTCAAACACCCACAAAAACAGAGAACACTCAATGACTATACAAAGGAAACCATGAAATCAACCACACAAAATGCCAAACACACTAAACTCACCAACATCAAAAATCAAATGAATTTCTTCCTCTCTAATTATCAGTTATAGTAAGTAGTGTGAGGCAGATAGGCTGGAATATAAAAACTGAGCAACAAAACTAATCTTAGGAGAAAAAGACTTTTTAAGGACTGACAAACCTTTCACCCAGATTTTGTGCGACAATAAAATTATGTTTAAAATTGAGACACTGAACAAACATTTAAAGGGGAAATTATAAGTATCTTTCTGTAGAATGGGAACTGTCCCTCTTTGTCCAAGGCTAACAGAATGAATGATTTTAGTATAATTTCCTGTACTTTCAGTTCCAACTTGGTTAGCTGTGCATCTTTTAATTGTTGTTTTAAAAAGGACAACATGGTAATAAGGTCTACCTACCTTTTTTTCTTATAAAGATGTTAATATGTACTCAAATCATTAACTCAAGTTTCAATGACATTTTGGACTGAGAAAAGACAGTTACCTATCTGTAACTGGTGTTCTTCAAGATATATTGCTCATGTCCATTCAACACAGGTGTGCGCGCTCACTATATGCACCAGTGCCAGAAATTTTTCCCTAAGCAGTACCTGCAGGAGCCGGGATCCCAGTGCCCCCTGGAGTGGTGTGCATTTCACACTACATAGGGTGGTCCCTCGTCTCTCCCTCCTCAGTTCCTTCTTGCTAGAACTCCAACAAGGAGGAGGGTGGGAGGATGAATGGAAATGAACAACACATCTCGAAGAACACCAGTTACTAAACAGGTAACTCTTTTGTTCTTTGAGTGCTTGCTCATATCCATTCAACACAGATGACTGCAAACAGTATCTGTGGAGGCAGGTAGGAGTTAAGGACATGCCGACTGTAGTACAGCTCTGCTGAATGCAACATCCTCCCTAGCTTGCTGCATGATGGCATAGCGTGATGTGAAAGTATAGATTGATGACTATGTTGCTGCTCAGCAGATGTCCTGGATCAGGACATGGGCAAAAAAGGCTTGCAAAGCCCCAGTGCAGTGAGTCCTCATTAACACGAGCAGCTGGGTCCCTGTCAACTCATATCATGTACAGATACAAGAGATGACACATTTGGAGAGCCTCTGGGAAGATATCAGGGAATCCCGCTTACACTCAGCATAGGACACAAAGAACTGCATGGATTTGGAGCTAATTATCCTACCCTGATTCTGGCTAAGACTAGCCCTTGCTGCTTCAGGTGGAGCAGGTAGTGAAGAATTTCCTGAAGGGAAACTTCATATGTGATGATATGCCTCTGCTGTACCCATGCTGAGAAACATGTCCACTTTGCCACATAAGTGGAGCATGTCGAGGGTTTTCTGCTCTCAAGGAGGACCCTCTGACCATCATCCGAACATACTTGCTCCTAGCAGTTCAGCCACAGAGGAAGCTGAAGCAGCCTGAGGCCTGGGTGCAGCAGGCAGCTGTGGTCCGAGGACAATAGGTCCAGTTGTAGGGGGAGCCACCTGGGGAGGCACTAGACACTACGCTCGTGAGTGTGCTGAACCAGTGCTGGCAGGACCAAGCTTGCATAATGAGAATCAGTTGCCTTGTGCCTCTTGACTTACTACAAGACTCTGCTGATAAGGGGAAACAAGGGAAGGCATAGAGGAGGCCCTCCTTGGAACAGGAAGACATCTGGCAAGGAGCCTCACTCAAGACCCAACTAGGGTCAAAATGTGCTGCAGCTCACGTTCTCCTTCGGCACATAAGAGATCCACAAGGGTAGAATCCCACTCATGGAAGAGAGAGGCAGCAACATCAGGTTTAAGAGCCCAGCCGTGGTGAAAGAAAATTCTCTGCTGAGACAGTCCACAACCATGTTCCATACTCCGGAAAGATGATGCACCTCCAGCATGAAGCACATAGAATTCTCAGAGGCACATTGCTTCCTAGCAGAACTCTGGGGATTGGGCACCTCCTTGCCTGTTGATATAGTACATAGTGGCCATATTGTCAGTGAGAACACGAACTGCCATGTCTAAGAGGTGAGGAAGAAACACTATGCACGCATTTCTGATTGCTCAGAGTTCCTTTATGTTTGTGTAGGGTGTCATCTCTTCTATGGATCTTAGGTCTGAAGAGTACATTATCATAAAATCCTAGGGTTGGAAGAGACCTCAAGTCCAACACCTTGCTAAAAGCAGGACCAATCCCAACTAAATCATCCCAGGTAAGGCTCTGTTAGGCCTGAACTTAAAAACCTCTAGGGATGGAGATTCCACCACCTCCCTACATAACTTATTCCAGTACTTCACCACCCTCATAGTGAAAAAGTGTTTTCCAATATCCAACCTACACCTCTTCCACTGCAACTTGAGACCATTGCTGCTCGTTCTATCATCTGTTACCACTGAAAATTGCTTCTCTCCATCCTTTTTGGAACCCTCCTTCAGGTAGTTGAAGGCTGCTATCCAATCCCCCATTTGCTCTTCTCTCCTGTAGTTTAAATAAGCACAAATCCCTCAGTGACTCCTCGTAAGTCACATGTTCCAGTCCCCTAATAATTTTTGTTACCCTCCACTGGACTTTTCTCCAATGTATCCACATCCTTAGTGTGCGACCTCCATCCAAGATTGGAAGATTGTGTGGGATGGTTTCCCTGGTACCAAGACCCTGCAACTGACAGTGACCTCGGAGACCAGGAGGGGAGTATGTCTTTGTGAGGACTTCGGGACTCAACGGATCTACCTCTCATGAGCAAGGATCAGAGCCATGGAGGTGAACACCAGTGTCATAAGGAAGACTGAGAGCAGCAGGACTTGCCACAATGACTAGAGTTGCTCAGTGCTGGTGAGTATCATCAGCATAAAAATTGATACCTGGGGTATGAAGTTGTGTCCCTGGAACGGCACAGTGATTAAGGAGATCGACTCTCCCTTCAATGCCACTGGTGCCAGGAGGCGTGTGCCTCTGTGGATCTGTGCACCAATGCTGGCGAGGTAAGATGACCTCGCATCCTGCCCTGGTTTTCCCTCCCAGACTTTTGCAGGCTACACGGTGCTCTCCTCTCTGGTTACGGAGGTGAGTGGGACAATGTGGTGCTCAGCGACTGAAAGCCAAATGGTGGCATCCCCCTATAGCAATGTCCAGAAAGTGCCGAGGTGGCAGTACTGGTATGGTCTATATTCCCGAGTACCTTGGAAGGCTTCCAGCGTGGAGGGAAGATGAACAGTCAGTTTCCGGTACTGGAGTTCTGGGGAAGCTTGGTGCCACCTAAGCCATTTCTCGCGGCCTATTTGCTGACTGATCCCCTTTTTTCCCTTTGTTCTTGCAAGGGCCAAATTTTCTGTGCCTGATTTTCTTGAATGCTTTGCCAGAGCCAAGAGTGAAGAATGATGCTAAGCTGTCAACACCAGAGAAGCACTGTGCACTGATCTTCTGGAGCTTGGTGCCAAGTCTGAATGCTGGTCCTGAGGAGCTAGCCCGGACTCCACCAGTAAGGCCCTGAGCTGAATTCCTCAATCCTGCATAGTCCTAGGATGAAAGGATCTATAGATGTGGCACTTTTCCAATATCTGCAAAGCATGCAGATCCCTGACTAGCATAGACCTGCGGCAAATGGTGCACTCTTTGAAGCCAGGAAACTGGAGCATGCCCCATTCCCAGGAAAAATCTCTAAGACAATCAAAATGCTAAATAAACTATTTACAAGTAGTTAACTAATAGAGATATCCATCTACAACACAACAGAAAAAGAAGACTAAGCTACAACTAAGACTAGAACACACTATTCTTAGCACCATCACTGGTGGCAAGAAAAAACTGAGGAGAGAGGGGCCAGGGAGCACCCTATATAGCATAGAATATGCATGCCACTCTAGGGGCGCTGGGATCCCGGACCTTAGGAGTAAGGATGTTAAAATGCAGTTAATTGACTAGTCGATGGAATCTCCATCAGCTAGTCGATAGGCACTTCCACATTCCTCCTTTGAAATGTACAAGAGCCCCAGCGGGGACTCTTGTGCATTTCAAAGCCATGGAGCCCCGGGAGCTGATCCGGAACAGATCCTGGGTTCAGCTGGGTTCCGGGTTAATGCCGCGGGGAGCCCGCGGTCAGCTGGCGACACCCCAGCTGACCCCAGGCTCCATGGCTGTCCCTTTGAATCACCGCAGAAGCACTTCAAAGGGCTTTGCAACACAGAGCCAGGGATCAGCTGGACACTCCAGCTGATCCCCACCTCCGCTTCCACTGCCTACTGAAGTGCCATTTTGGCGCTTTAAAGGGACAGTGCATTAGGAGCCGGGGATAAGCTGGGGACTCCAGCTGATGCCTGGCTCCGCTGTTGCAAAGCCCCTTTGAAGTACCGGATCTCCTAATGTGCTGCCCCTTGGAAACGCCGCCACAGTGCTTCCAAGGGTCAGCGCTGCATGGAGCCCAGGGTTAGCTGGGGACTCCAGCTGATCCCAGGCTCCATGCAGCGCTATCCAGTTGAAAAGCTGCCATGGTGTTTCAAAGGGGAGGCACAAGCGATTAATCACGAGATTAATCGCAATTAAATTTTTTAATTACTTGAAAGCCCTAGAAAAAATTTCTTTTAAAGAGAAAGTATGAGAACGTCAAATCAGTCTTGCTTCTCCATTTCACAATTGTTAAACAGTATCATATATGACACACAAGATTTCATTTACATATTAGAATTGTATGAATTTATAGGTATGCAAAGGTAACAGTTCTTTTAATTTTGAAGATTAACTTAGAAGTCAACCTGTGCCTTTGTTTACAAGATGACTCAGTACATAAAAATACAGATGTTAGTAATGAATTCTATTAATGCAGATTTCACTTGAAGCTAACTTACATTTACTTTACACACTTAAGTGATTTCATTTCACTGGAAAAAAGATTCCCTGAAGCAAAAATCATCAACTACTGTAGACAATATTGCTTAAATTTGTACATAAATTCTGATTAGATTTCTTCGTTTTCCCTCAAGCACCACTTTAAAAATATAATCTTTTAATGATTGTTTAATTTAACTATAACTAGCATATAAATCTTTTACATACTGCTCTGCTGCAGACTCAGTATAGCATCTAATTTTTCATGGAAAAAACTACTCGGTTCAGTGAGCTGTTTGTGGTAAAACATCGATTTTTATTTACATTAAAAAAAGTTAGACTTCCACTCGGTCTCAGCCCTAGTTTATTCTAAGCCCATTTTGTTTAATAGTTCTAATGTAGTAGTTGTACAACGTTCTAGCTTTTATCTTAAAAAATTTCCAAGTTATGATGATCTTGCCATACTTTTGCAATAGTTTATATATATTGCTTATCAAATTCAGAATCCTGTATTATTTTACTTTCCTCCCTAAACATAATCACCTTTTAAATCTAATCTTTTTGAAATAGCTATGCATAAGAATCAGATAACCATTGCACAATGGAAGCTACTATTCTACAACATATACAAACTCACTCCCTCAAAACCGTAGCAGAAAAACAGCAGTTAATGTAGTTCTTGTGAAATTAATAAAACTTCTGAAACATAAGAGATTATTTTGAAGCCTCTGACAGGTACTTTTGATTACTAATAAAAAACTTAAACAGCAAATAAGTCCTGCAGCACCTTAGAGACTAACAAAAAATGTAGGTGGTATCGTGAGCTTTCGTGGCCACAGCCCACTTCTTCAGATGAATGGAGCAAGGGGTTCAGAATTCATTCATTCATTCCGTTCATCTAAAAAGTTGGCTGTGCTATGAAAGCTCATATCATCTACATTTTTTGTTAGTCTCTAAGGTGCTGCAGGACTACTCACTGTTTTTTAAGTTTTTTCAGTTACAGCCTAACACAGCTACGCCTCTGAAACTTTTGATTACTAATAGATTTTCTTCTGAATTTTCCCTTTTGTACTGGTTTCAAAAGAAAACTTCAAATATGAGTAGGTTAAAACTGCAATACTTTAAAAAAAAAAAAAAAAAAAAAAAAAGCAATGTATCCTACACTTCAGCCTTGACCAACAACAGAAATTAAAGCAATCTGAAGTACCACATACTACAAATTACAAGGGGGAAAACATCAATGTATTCAGTGGTTTCTTCAATCAATTCAGACTGATGCATTATTAACTACAAGATGTTGATGATGTGGGACTATATATGTTCCCTTAGATGACAACTATAAACCTTTATATTTTTGTTAGTATGAAAAAAGAATATCCAGTCCCTATGTGAAACCCAGAAATAAAATTCTCCCATTTAGAAATTAGATCGATTCACTGGAATAAATTACACAACTGGCTGCATGTAATGTAAAACTAGTTCTAAGCATTTATGTTGGGGTGGGAGAGACTTGTTTAAAAGGGAAAACAAAACAAAATGAAGACATCTTGCAGAGACATAGAAAGCTCATGGTTAATCTTATGTGTGTAAAAGGAACTGGCACTTTCCCATGAAGCAATTTCTTAATCCCAAATGAGGGCACAATAGCCTCATTTAATATACCTTCTTACAAAAAAGTTTATTTTGTCTAATCCAAACTTCAACTAGCACTCATTACACTCCAATTAATGGACTGCAGAATCCAAACGTGACAGTACTATTTTGCAGGTTTAAAAAATTGAATTCTCATTTAGTTAACTGAAAGAAGTAAAAGTTTAATGATCTCAAAGCTGTTAAAACAATGTGTGTTCTGGAAAATTAAGAAAACAAATCTCTTAAATGTTCTCATTATCAGTAATCAGCAATGAGACAGATTTTTCAATAGCTAATGGCTTGCTAGTGGTGAGCTCCATGTACTTCTGTACTATAAAGAACCTTTCAACTTCTACCCTCACAATTGAAACCCTCTAAATTACCACTATTATTTTCAGCTATTCCTTAGAATTTTATATTGAATAGTAATTATTATTTAGTTGATACTGACATCTACTTTTGAAACTGAAAAGCTTCCAAAACTAGATTTTATTCCTTCCTGTATAGCACTAAAACAATTATTTAGCAAATTTCAAATACAAAACCGGACAGTTACAACAAAGCTAGCACCGGTGGGGCTGCTAATATAGATCAGCAGCTAATGTTCAGAATCATCATGTCATGTAGACCTATTCTGAGCATCAACCTTTGAAAACAATATTGTGCCAGCATGTCCACTACTGCTGGAGTTATACCACTGGCAGCACAACAGTGGATAAATTTTGGGGAAATGCTAGCTCAAACAGAATTTCACATACGAAAGAACCAGCTGCCAGGAGACAGGATTGATGGTTGACCATTTGTAGCTAGTCTTGGATAAGGAGAACACAACAAGTTCAGCAAATGTCACTACTATGTAGTTTTTCCATACATCAGGTCCGCTACTCTGCATGTAAACTATCAGCAACTAGAGAAACAACAGAGGCTTGAAACAGGGATTTCAATACATAACCAACTACACAATTAACCAATAAACCTTGACTTACGAGTTAATCTTGTCGACTACATGCAGTCTTACCCTCCCCTCCCCCACTGCCTCTGTATCAGAGGCAGCAAGAGGGGGGGGAGCAGAAGCTGGTACCCATGAGAAGCTGGCTTTAAGCAGTTCCCCACAAACACCAGATCCACCTGCCTCCAGCATCCCTGCGCTGCTGCCTTTGATAAAGAAGCAGCAGCATTGGAGTGAGGGGGGCAGGCTGGAGCCGATATGCGCAGCAAGCTGGCTTTCAAGCAAGCTCCCAGCACCAGACAGCTCTGTGAACCTGCGTATCCCGCCCTCCCCCACCTCCGCCGCTGCCTCCTATAACATTCCCCTGTGGGATGCAGAGCAGCTTCTGTCCATGGGGAGCTTGTACCCCCCTACGGCCAGGGGCTGCTGCAGCAGACCAACATGTATCCACAGCGGGCCCAGGCTCGCCACGGACAGATGCTGCTCTGTGGGATATGGAGCAACCCCTGTCCATGACGAGCTTGGACACACCTCCCCCCATGGGCAAGGGTTGCTGCTGCGGGGCAACTTCTGTGTGTGGCAAGCCTGGGCTGCCGTGGACAGAGGCTGGGCTGCCATGGACAGAGGCTGCTTCATGACAGCCTCCCCTGGCCCCCCGCATGCAGCAATGATAGAGGCAGCAGTACCGGGGGTGGGGGAGTAGACAGCACTAGGGAGCTGGTACTGAAGGGGAAAACCAGCTTTTAAGCACACTTCCCCCTGCACCAGCGTCCTGCCTGCCCCCCCTCTACTAGCTCTGTAGGAGACAGCAAGGGGAGTGAGGTGGGTCTGTGGAATCAACACATGTGGACAGCCTGCTTGAAAGCTGGCTCCCTGCACCTATGGGCTCTGTCCTGCCCCCTCACCCTCTGCGCACTGCTGCCTCTCTCATCAGAGGAAGCAGCGCAGGGGAGGGGGGAAACAATAGGTGGATCCGGTGTTTGTGGGGAGCCAGCTCCTCATGGGCACTGGCTCCTAGACCCCCTTTTACTGCCTCTGATATAGGAGGCGCATGTGCTCACCAAGATTAACCGATAAACTGAGGCTGCCATCCCAAGCTGCTGCTCTGATACTGAAGGAGCAGTGATAAGATGAGGCTTATTGGTTAACTGTGTAGTCATCTACACATTGACATCCCTAATGGGAATAAGAAATTATACTGTTTTTTAAGTACCCAAGAAAGCCAACTATAATTTCAAGAAATAAACTGGAAATTAGTAGAAAGCATAAGGCTCTTCTTAAAGATTTATACCTTTTGTCTGCAATAACCTAACTCAGACATCAGTGGACAAAAGGACTTGGCACGTGACTTCCTTAATCACTCCAACTTTCATTTGGATCTTACTAGAATTATCTACAGTTAACAGGAAGGAAGATGTTTCCACAGAAGTAAATGATAAATAAACCAAACCACTGTTATGTTAGGAGATTATTTAAGTTCACTTTCAGAACTCCGATGAATCACTAAAAAAATAAGAGCAGCCAGCATAAATTTAACAATAAGATCTCTTGACCATAAATGAAGCCACACAGCTTTTCTGGTAAGGCTGATGAAGTCCATTACTGCAAAGAAGTAATTAGCAGTTTTACACAGCTCTGTATATAAAGTAGGGATGTAAGAGGAAAACTGTTTACACAGTTGCCCAGTAAGCCTGGGTTAACCGATAAGCCTGGGTTGCACAATTACTCACAAGCCTCTGCCCCACTCCCTAGGAGCTGGCTGCCACCCTATGCTACTGGCTCTGATACAGAGCGAGCAGCATGGGCAGGCAGCTAGGTCCCTGCGAGTGAGGCCAGCAGATGGGAGCTGGTACGTGCCGGAAGCCAACTTAAAAGTCAGCTCCCGGCATGCACTGGCTCCCACGGAGCTGGCTGCCACCCCACAGTGCAGGTGTGTGTAACAGCTGAAATTTTTAACCTTGCTTTTTAACCTGCTTTTTAACATCCCTAATAAAAAAGTACAGTAATGTAAATTAAACCATTAAATTAGAAGCTAAGTGCATTTATGGTCAAGCATCACTGATGTGTCAAACCCAAACTTAGCTCTGACCAGTGTTCTCTCTACAATTTTCCATCCACGAGTGGAGGGAGTTTTATCTTGTGCACCAATATATACATACACATAAACATTATATATACACACAGAGACACATATGTATTTTATATATACATACACACACTTTACACACACACACACACACTTTACACACACACACACACACACACACACACACACACAGTGCTTTTTTTGTTTAAAAAAAAAAAAGGTGCCAGTACTCTGGGGAAAAGTTGTTGAGGTCTGACTGGAGGTGCTGGTACTGCGTCTGGAGGTGCAGTACTGCATACCGGGCAGTACCATCACAAAAAAAGCACTGTACGTGTACACACACACACAATATATCAATATACACTCATCTACCCAGCTTGGCACCCAGTCTCACTTAAATCTAATATATAAAGGAGAATGTTTGTATGTTTGTGCTCTAATGACTTGGACACTATAAGATCTACCGCAACCAAATTTTCCATGGGATAACCTTTACTCCAGGAGAAGCTTTTAAGGTACTGTGGGAGGGAAGAGACGAGAGACCTACGCCTCTCTCCAGGGCTGCACGGAGCTTGGCAGTGCGGGGAGAAGCAGCTTCCCCGCCACTGCTGGAAGCATATGGAGGCCCCTTTTCAATACTGTGATTGGCTCGGCGCCCGGCGGCCAACCAATGGGCGGGCGGGTTGCTGCTGCGGCTTCCTCTAGGTGAAGGGGGAGGGGCTGCTATTACCGCTCAGCTCCCACTTTGAAAAGCTGTCCGGAAAGAGGCGCATTGGGGACCCGGAGGTGAGGGGGGGGGGGGCATTAATGGGACAGGCTGGTCCAGGGGGGCTGGACCGTTGGGGGTGAGTGAGGGGTAGGGCAGGATTGGGGGGCTGGCTCGTTGGGGGGCAGGCTGGTCCGTGGGGGGGGGTGGACCATTGGGAGCAAGTGGGGGGAGGGATCATTGGGGGACGGGGTGGTCCAGGGGGGCTGGACCACTGGGAGTGAGTGGGGGGGACGACAGGATTGTGGGGGGTGGGGCTGGATCGTTGGGGGCGAGTGGGGGGTGGGAAGGATTGTAGGGGGACGAAGGAAGTGGGGCTGGACAATCCTCCAGGGAGTGAGTGAGAAATGAAGCCCATGGCGGGGGGGGGGGATCTCCTTTGAGGGGTACTGGTCCAAGGGGCAGCGCTAGATGATGCTGGGTGGGTGAGAAATTAATCCAAGGTGGGGGGGGGGAATCCCTCAAATCTGGGCACTGGTCCTGGGTTTGATACTGGATGATCATGGGGGGGTGGTGAGAGATGCAGTCCATGGGAGGGGCAGCTGGTCAAGGGGGTGGTGCTGGAGGAGGGACTATAGAGGTGCCAGCAGCCTCAGGTAGTTGACTCATAGTTTCATCAAAAAAGATGGGAGAAGAGTTTGAGATGTCACCTTGAAATCTCTCAGATTCAGTAGGGCCAGCCCCATGGATTGAGGCATCCCTATACTCAGCTCTTGGATGAGAATTTGCAGATCCAGCATGCCTATCCCCTACTTCCCTACCAAAAAAACATTAGCTTCTACAAGGATAATTAGCAAAAATACCATCTGATAGGAAGCAAAACATTGCACTATTGAAGAGGGGCCTCCATATGCTTCCAGCAATGGTGGGGAAACAAGCCATGGTGATTTGGGGGCTCTCCCTTCCACTGTGCTTTTAATGGCTCCAAGACTGATGACATGGGAAAAAAACAGACACACAGTTTCTATTGTGACTTTTGTATCTAAGTTTGCCAAGTCAAATAACTCTGATTCTCAACATTGCAATACCTCTTTTTTGAGTCAGAGATTTTGCTTTATGCAGCAGTAGAAAAGCATGGGGGTCTGCCGTAATGGCCAGATGTCAGGCACTGGCAGCTGCAGTGTGGCTGGAGGCTGTCAGGACCAGCTTCTGCTTTTCTAAATTTTGTTCTTCCGGTTTCCCAGGCAACACCGGCTAAGTCCAGCTAGTTTTAAATATTTATATTTATTTCCACTCACAAGGAGCCTAGGTGTGGTGGAAAATACTGGAGTGTGGTTTAAAATATCTCCCAGCAGAGAAAGTGGTGTAGGTGCACTCTGGGAAGAGGTTTAAGGACTACAGACGCTGGAGGAGGGACCTGAACTAAGTTTGGAACTTCTGTTGGGAATTCAGTGAAATTTATTTTGGTGATTAACTGAATCAAAGAGGAACATTTTTCAGGTAAAACAGCCTGAAGTGGATTCACTCAGGATACTGCTGGAGGAAATGGAGGTAAATGTGCATGTCATGCGGCGTCATGCAGCATCATGGCAAGACCATTCTGACACTCCCCTTTCTATTTGCCCCAAACCACCCTTTCAGTGGAAATTGCCAGGCTTCTGTTCTGATGTCTGCTCAATGAGCTATATAGCTTTGCTAGCTTTCAATGTGTGTGTGGGTTTTTTTTAAACCAAAAATGTTTCCTTTTAGATTAAATGGCTTTTTATTTTCAAAACAGGTAATAAATATTTTTAGAAATTTTCAGTATTTTTTATCAAATTAGAAAATGAAGAATTTAGACTCCTCTCCCTACCCCTTAATTCTCATTCTTGCTCCGAGATCCTAATTTTAAGTGAGAAATTGGGGAAAGGAATAAAGGTGATAAGACTGAAAATAAAACAAAATCTCAAATGGGGAAAACATCCAGAGGAAAATTACTTCAAACTTTTCTGAAATTCTCCTCTCTTTCCCTCTTAGTTTAACCAGCTGTAAGGTGTCTTTGGTGTTGTGAAAGGGTCAGTTCACTCTTAGCAATCTAATACCTTCTCCATCACAGACAAGTAAAGTGGACCAGAAAGAAAGCACAGCTCTTTCTCCATTGCTGAAAGCTGTAAGGAGCTAATCCCACCATTTCCCAGCGTAGGTAAGCATGCACCTTCATAGCTCCTCTGCTCCCTTATCTGGTGTAGTGAGGGTGCCCTCGCCTCCTTCAGCCTATTATAACCACACTGTGAGGTAGCAGCTTCTTCTCATTTCTCAAGAACTATATTTGTCAAAATGAACTTGTGTCCTCGGAGAACTTATCAAGTCTCCTACTAGTGAAGTTCTCTGTTTTATCTGCTAATGGCAGTTCCCATGAGAAAAGAAAACCATCCTGCTTATCACAACATCCTATAAAAAGCTTGGCGAGCTGAAATCTGTATTTACCAGAATCTTTATCTTTATAATGTGGCCTTTCACAGAAGACACACTGTAAAATTATTCAACTGCACTAGCTTTGAAAAGTAGATTGCAGCACCATTCACTCTGCTCCTTGCCTTTCCCATCATACACAATTTTCCACACCATTAAGGGAGAATCCAATTTTCTCAACAACATGGAGCAGTAATCTACAGTAAATGTACAGAAAAACTACTTCTTTCACATCTACTTGGTTTTGTATTTTTTCCACAAAAGGCTTACCTCTGAAATGTCCCTTACTTCGTCCCAGAGTTATGTATATCCGGCCAGGGCCTCCAGAGGAACAGCTGCCACCTGTGATACAGTTCTAGCTGTGGCCCCATCTGGGGAAACCAGAAGAGCCGCCACCAGGGCTGAAGCGAGGCCCAAGGTTGCGTGGTGGCTACCCTCCTGCTCCTTGGGCAGAGTAGCACCCCACCACATGGCCCCCCACCTTGGATCACCACTGCACGGCTCTGCTGAGCAAGTGGGCAGCCCTCAAATTCTTGGTTAACACCCGTGCAGGCACGAACTTTAGAGGGAACACTGACTCTGACCCTTTCCCTCTACACACTTCACATTAGACAGCTTCAACCATGACAACATGTGCAACATGTTATTACTCACAGTAATATTAGTGTATGTGCCATCTATTTGGTATGTCAGGGAGAGTGTAATTTGGTAATCGTGTAGCCAACAAAAATTTTGTTGGTTGCACAATAAACTAATAAGTGGCTCTGTACTTAAAGGAGCTTGATAGCCAGTGGGCAGGTATGCTGGCTCAGTACCGGCTCACATAGGGTCCCAGCAGCTACCCCCGCTGCGACTCTACATTTAAAAGATTTAAAGCAGTGTGTTTACTTACTCGCTAAGCAGCCCCTGAATCTTGCGGCTCCCATTGGCTCCAGTTCGCCATATGCAGACAAAAGGAGCTTCAGGAAGCGCTTCCCATGGCTCCCCTTGGAGGCAAACAGCAAACTGAAGCCAATGGAAGCTGCGAGGCCACAGACCACTTTGAGAAACACTGATTTAAAGGAGTTAAATACAGAGCCACAGCAGGGGTAGCTGCTGGGATCCAGCACAACCTGGGACTCAGCTAGCATACTGGCTCCCAAAATACTTTAAATGAAGAGCCACAGGATGATCTGCATGTAGCCAATAGTGTTAACCGATAAGCAGCCCCTTATCAATTAATCGCTTAACTGGCTACACTATTACATCCCTGCCATCTACTCATAATAAAATGCTCAAGAGCAGAAGCATACATACCCTCCAATTTACCTTTCAATGACAATACCAAATACCTACTTTTAAATGTGAAGGATCTATCCACCAGCATTATTTCTATTCTATGTAACTATGTGCACCATAAACGATGTATACTCCCATGGTTCAGGTATGTGCTATACCACATAAACAGTGGGGAACAAGATTTAAGATGCCCACAGTAGTAGGCTGCACACTGAGAAGCCCACAAACAAACCCACAAGACATTACAAATTAACCCTTTCTCCAATCATTATGTAAGTTTTGCTTTATTATGGACTTATTAACATGCTCATTTGTGAACTCTACACATACTTCCGAAGGTGAGGAGGATGTAAGATGGATTTATGAAGTACAAACAACCTGTGAAACAGATCGCAAATAAGTGAATTGTTTATGCACTTCTTACATGCTTTCTGTAATACACAGAGGCTGACACACTCTGCTGCTAGGATCAAATCAGGTCTTCTTTCAGAATTTTTTTTTTAAATTAACAGTGGATTTGGAGCGTTAAGAGACAAACATATAAAATGGAATTTGTAACTTTCAGACCCTCTTTCTTTTTTAAAATAGGCAATAACAAAAAAGATTTTGAAAATTTTCAAACTTGCAAAAAACAATTTTTTCCTGCCCATCCAAAATGTCTGGTAATTTGTTTTGTTTTAAAGACTGGGATAGAAAAAAAAGTTCCCTTCCTCCCTTCCCTCCCCACAAATACATCTCTAGAGTCTGATTAGTGTTAAAAAAAGAGTTTGGTGTAGAGGTGGGTTGGGGTGCGTGCAAAAAACCCCAAACAAATGTATATGTAAAAAAGTTACTACTGCTACTCCATTATCAATTTAAACATTGATAATTGTTTAAAAGCAATTACTTTATAATTGCTTTGAGGGCAGCATTTAACTACCTATATGTTCATCCAGCAGTTTTCCAAAACTGAGTGTCTTTGTTCTTTCACTTCCAAGAAAAAACTCATAAAATCAAGAGAAATTTTACAACAAAACCTGATTCCCTCCTACAATAATATATTATGTCATCACTATTTTAAAAGATTTTTTAAAGAGAACTCTATGTACGTTTTCTACTATTATCATTATAATTGAAAACATGACTGTGGCGCCAACTATACAAATCTACTATATATTTTAAAGAGTTTGACTTTTCGATCAAGAAAAACTCTTAAACTCCTCCTTAAACTGTAAGAGTTAGGACCACCACACACAGTATACAGTTTCCTCTTATCATAACTTACAGCAACATAAGGATTTGATTATGCCAGCTAAAGGAAATGAGATTGCTTCTCATAAAACCAAACAGAAACGAGACAGAATCACCAAAGCAAGTACAGTCCTCAAAACTGACGTAATTGAGCATATGCTGAAAGACTGAACCAAGATTAGCCAGAAAAATAGGATGAACCTGGAATAGGATTGCTTCTCAATAAACCTTACAGAAAGATAAAACAGAGAAATCTCGAGTAGCTGTGCCAAAACAGAGCACTAAATCAATGCTTAAGGTTTGAAAACTAGGAGATAATGTTACTGGAAAACAAATTGACTCTAGCCTTTTTTTTGTTAAAACATAGCAAATGATAAGAGTTTATAGGGATGAAGAAACAAAATACACTTGATAGAACTTCTGAATTATGAACCGGAGCAACACCAGGTAAATCTGCTGGTATTCTATAAAAGTAACTTCTCTATGTCAGATGAGGATGGACAAAAACCCTAATTCTGGGGGGAGAAGGGGAAAAGAGTCCTATTTTATTTAAATCGCTAATTTATTTACATCATTTTTATCTAGATGTTACTAGTTCTTTACTTTTTAATTGTATAACCTTAAATTGATAAAATAGTGGCAGATTTACCATTGAGCCAATTGATCCCTGGCACCAGACCCAAGCTCAGAAGGGCCCTGTTTGATAATGGGAGCCTAAGGTACTCTGGGAGCTATGTTCCCTGTAAGCTGTGTAGCAGCGTGGCTATGCAGTTGCTAAATGAGCCCTGCCCAGAGGTTTAGGGCTACTGCACAGAACGCTTCCTGGCTGCGAAGGGGCATTTACTTAACAGCAGAAGCTCCCTGCACCAGACAATGAGCATGCTGGTAGGTAAGAGAACATAAGGAAGAGGGAAGGAGTAAGTATGTGGTTGGGACTAGAGGGGAGGGGAGTTTGGAGCATGCAGTAAGTATGGGAAAGGAAAGCTTTGATTAAAGCTATCTGATTACAGAAGCTGGGTTTGCCTTCAGCTTCCTGTGAGGAAACCCAACATTCTCCTCTAGCTTCCTGGTCTGGGACAGAAGTAGTAAACTACGTGGGGTAGGTGGGGGGAATGGTGGATGGTGCTGGCATCTGTGCAGTGAGGTGGAGACAGAGGGGAGTTTGTTTGGGGTGTTTTAACTTGCTCCCATCTGGACTGCAGGCAGCAAGAGCCAAACTATCTGTCTCAGCAGAGAAGCCCTAGTTCGGCTGCACACACAGGACTTGCTCCCGTGCTAGAACAGATTGTATGGGGTGGTGCCAAAATTTCAGGTGGGTTAAAAGCTTTTAGGCTTGATACTTTTTGAATACTGGAACAAAAGGCCTACCTCATTATATTGGTATGATTACATTTCAAACAAAGTTTATATAGGTGTTAATGGCTTACGGTGAGAAAGGAAAGAAATCTTTTAATAGATTTTTGTTAGTTTTGTAGATATCTGCAAAATCTGATCTTCTTGATTTTTTAACTCCTGTGTCACTAGTTAATACATGGTAAATTGTTAAAACTGAAAGAAATTTACCATGGATCCTGTTTAATTTGTTTAGCCTTTCAATTGGAGTTGGATTATGGACAAGTGTTCTGGGGGCTTCCACTCTTTGAGTTAGTGACACACAAGGTGAAAGTTTCAAACCAGAACTTTTATCTGCTTTACAGATTTGTTTCATTTGCATAGCATGGATCCTAAACATTCCCCAGAGAAAATGTATAAGCCTAAGTGAATGCCTTTCACTCTCCTTTCTTGTGTCAGTAAATACTGTATTAATATTTTCAAGGAGAACATGACTATTTCTACTGGACTCACAAATTTGTTTAGCATCTTAAAGCTGTGCATATTCTTTAGACTTTTACTTAATGGCCATGTCTTTGATTTATTTATATAGCTATTTTCAGTATGCTCAATTTTGGTGTGTTTATTAGCTTGAGTTGTTAGAAAAGATGACAATACATGTACTCCAAGAGAAATGTTAGTTTTCCTTTTTTGATTTCATATTAAATAAACATCTTAAGCATTGCTCCTTGTTAATTACCCCTTTTTATTAATATAACTGTCTTCCATACCTATGGACTTTAAAATATATATTTATACCTAGGTTTTTTGTTTGTACTGGGACACACTGAACATCCACATACAACCTCCATATTGGTGGTGCACATAAGAAATTTCAACCAGTCCAAGGATTGAAAATGTGAGGGAACACTGCCTAGGATCGGTATGGCCAGCTCCCTGACTAGAGAGCTGGCCCTGGAGAAGGGAATGGACTACATTTCCCAGTACTCCCTTGGCTACTAGCAACAGGAAAGGGAGGAGGAGAGAGTGAGGGAAGCTTTTAGCTGACTGCTAGAAGAGGCTGGTGCTAATGAATGGGGAACATGTATTCACAGGGATTTGGCCCAGACCTCATCCTCAGAAGCCTTCCCCAGACTGGATATGGGGTGCTAATAACCTTGTTTCACTGATCCCAAAAAAATAATTCTGTGCATAATGCACCTCTATCTCAAGCATAACAAAGAAGGTATGTATACCCCCCACCAGAAGGTATTTGACTCTATTTTCACAGCCATGGAAGCAGAAATGGGCTTTTCCTTTCCAAATTTATCTCATACTCAGAAAGGGAATCTAACACCTTCCAGATTTGAACAGAAGTACTCTAATTTAATTTGGGCTGCTGTTACATGATTTTTTCTAAAATCCAATATTGATCCACTGTAATCTGTTGTAGAAAAAGTAGGATAAAATTGAGCAACAAATGTTGCCATCTTCCAACTACTACCTTGGACTAGAGTTGCTATTTTCAACTGCCACTACCAGGTTTGGGTTTTTTTGTTTAAGTTTTCTTTTTTAAAAAAGAAGACAGTAATATTGCACTGGTGATTTCCCTACAAAAACAAAAAGAATGGAACAAAAGAACAACAAAAGTTGAGGAACCTAAACTTTTCCTCATTACATGGGACAGTCTTACAATATGGATTCAGACATCCCTCCATCACACAAACTGAAAAATTTTCTATTTTACTAGATACTGGGGAAGGGATGTCAGAACTGATCAGTCAGTTGCTGGCTGTGAAACTTTTTTGAGCTGAGACCAGAATCACATACAGTGACTGGTAAAATAGGATGGTCGTAGAGACGTGACTACAGAATATCTCGATAAGGATAGAGATAAATCTGTGGGGCATGTCTCCTGATCACAATGAAATTTCTGCTCACTGATACAGTGACAAATCCACATGGGTGTACAACTCAATGAGAAATGGGGGGCTGAGGTAGCAGTATAAAAAAAGAATATGCAATCTTGGAGAGGTGTGTGATCAGAATGAAATACCTCCATGACTCAGAACCGAATATACTATAGCATTGTCACACCAGGCCCACTACACGTGGGTCCACAAATACATTTGGCACTGGGCTCACAAAATGTTAATTCAGCCCTGAAAGTAAATATTTTCTTTCTTTAATTAGTTTCCTGTTAGAAGAATTTCAGACTTTGCACAAAGATTTTCTGCTAAGAAATTTTGAACTAAACTGCTTTCTCTCAGTAAGCCTGGCAATGTGAAATTGACTAAACTTACACAAGTTTGGTCAATATAACATTGCTGCTGTTGGCACTGATAGAATGGTGACACTGTACAGAATTTTCAGACTAAATCATGCTTAAGGTTATTCTTGGTTGCTTCATAAAATGCCAGACAACAAAGAGTTCCCTTGTGAGTCAAATTTAAAACCACGACAAAGTGATAGTATTTTTATTTGCTATATGCTATTCCAAACCATATCAAACAAGCTCATTAGAAAGTTACATGCCTCAAGGTATTGTTATCTCTGAAAGCAATAACTACTATAATGTTGTTACCTGTAACATGATGTGTAAACCAGCTATTCCATTTTACAATAAAAATGGAAAAATGAAAGCTGCAATTTCCTTTTAATAAAAAGATCACTTAACTCACTGAAGACCCACACTGCATTTGCAATATTAAATAAACTACATTTCATAAACAGAAAAGGTATATATTATTGAAGCTTAGCTTTGGATAAGTAGGAATGTTACCCATGCCTTCACTCAGAACAGGTGTCTCATAAAAAATTAATATTAGTGGAATTGCTTGATGCAGCACTTCTGAGCCCCTCTTTAATTATGCATGACTGCACTGCTACCTGCATAAAAAGGCCTAGAGACACACAGACGGCATCTCAGTTCTGAGATTTCACAGGTTACATTGCCAAGTAAACAATCTGATATTCATAAAAACATGAATTCTGTAAGGACAAGAATATATCAGTGTTAGTAAGTTACAAAACAAAATAAAAGTACAGCAATACACCAATTATAAGAGAGGGGAACAACTACACATATCGGACAAATATAACAAGGTGTACATATGGACTAGCTTACAAGTTGTTTAATGCCAAAAACTATTGTCAGAAAAGCTTATGGCAAGAGCTTGGTTCTCACTGTATGTTTCTGATTCCAAAATGACCTAGAAATCATGCAAGTAAGGTTTACAAAGTTAGGGAACTAAGCACCCTGAAAATGTGAGATTTTCAAAGCTAACTGGAGAATTTAATCATATAAATTCCATTACAAAGGCAATTTCCCCTCTTTGGATATTCACATTTCCACACCAAATGCTGTGAATGACCTTTTCCAGCTTGACTTGATTAGTTTCATTAACACTGGGCATGTTTAGAAATCGTTTATTTCAATAATTGTGTAACTGCAACAATTCTTAACATTTACACAGTTACTCGGTACTTCCCCCGCAGGGGCAGGTCTCTTGCTACCCAGTGAAGCAGCCTCTGTCCATGTTAGTCCCCAGCTTACTGCAGCCAGAAGCTGCTCTGTGGGATGCTGGAGCAGCAGCACAGGTAGCAGGCCGCTCCCCTGTGAGCTCTTCATTTAAAACTCAAACCAGCAGGCTGGGACTGAGCTAGCCCACTGGTCCCTGTTTTAACTGCAGAGCACATGGGGCTAGGGGGCTGTTGTGGTTAACTGGGTACATTAACCAATAAGCAACTGCTTATCTGTTAACCAGTTAATGGCTACTCAGTTAGCATCCCTAATTAACACAAGCAACTTCTTCCTTATCTATACTGCTTCTGTAACTTCCATTCCAATTCATCTAATGAAGTGGATTTTACCCACAAAAATAATAATAAATCTATTACTCTCTAAGGCAGTGGTCCCCAACACGGTGCCCGCGGGCGCCATCCATTTGTGTGCACCCGCCAAGTGATCGGGGCAGGCCCCGCCCCGGGCGCGTGGCGCATGCGTGGTGCCGGCGCCGGCCCCAGGCGCATGGCGGAGTGCTGGCCCTGGGCGCGCAGCGAATTGGCCGCCCCGGTCCCCGGGCACACAGCGAATTGGCCGCCCCGCACACAACTATGGTGGGGTGCCAGCCCCGGGCATGCGGCGAATTGGCCACCTGCACCCCGGGTGCGCAGTGCATGGGGAGCGCCGGCCCTGGGCACGTGGCAAATTGGCCACCCTGCCCCCGGGCGCGCAGCTATGAGGGGTGCCGGCCCTGGGAGCGTGGCGAATTGGCTGCCCGCACCCCGGGTGCGCAGCGCATAGGGAGCGCCAGCCCCAGGCGCACGGTTATGGGGGCCCTGCCCACGGGTGCGCGAGTGTCCCCGTCCTCTGGCGCCCGGCAGGAGAAGGGCCATGCCCCCTGGTGCCCGGCTGTTCCAAATGGTTGGGGACCACTGCTCTAAGGTACCACAGGACCCCTCATTATGAATTTCATTGAAATTAATAGGAATAGTCAACTATAAAAATCTCAACTATATTTTTTAAGATACCAAGCTTGCAGTCTTTCAAGACAAGAAGCTGGGAAAGCATATTTGGTTGTGGTGCATGAATATAAAAAAAACTTATTTAAAAAATATAAGATAAAGCTTCGACTTAAACTAAAAAGAATAAATGATTTTTTCTAGTTGCTAGTTCTGCAATCTAGAATTGGGATTTTTCTGATCCATGCATGTACATCAGGCAGGAATAGCTAATTCTATTCTCTTAAAAAAATAAAAACACAACAACTTTGGGAACCACCAAGAATCATCAAGGTATCCAATACCAACATAAAATAACTGTGGGATCTTCATTAAGTTTCTTTTCCCACTTTCCTTCCTTTGTCTGTCATGCCTACTTGTTGCATCTTTTATCCATTTAGGTTCTAAACATGTAATGATAACCATATGGCAGACTCTGCAGCCATGAAGAACCCTGCTTCTTTAAATGAAATCTCGTGGACTTTGTTCTATCAGCTAATTTCTAATTACCTTATTCATGATTTCAAATTATTTAAATTCGTAACTACTCTAACTTTACAGCATATTGAGTTTTCACTAAAACATAACCATTAACAAGTCCTACCACAAGTCCATTTCAATTAGTCTCTTGTGGTTCATTTGCAC
Organism: Pelochelys cantorii; assembly: GCA_032595735.1. Taxonomy (NCBI): domain Eukaryota; kingdom Metazoa; phylum Chordata; order Testudines; family Trionychidae; genus Pelochelys; species Pelochelys cantorii. Next base: position 8,944,118 of record CM064342.1, on the reverse strand, counting down.
AAATACCTGCAATGTTGAATATGCATGCCTTTTCAGAATTCCATATACATGAACTAGAACTAAATCAAATGCAGAAATTACTTTAAAACCTTCCAGCTCAGAATCAGAAATTTAGAAGGAATAAAACAACTTACTATGTAGTTCGCGATGTATCACATCTACTAGGTTTGGTTCATCTCCCCACCAGAATATCCATAACTCCTTACAATCCGGTTTGACATCACGACGCCACACACACAGCAAATTAGCCTGCAGGCAGCGGATGAAGCTTAGCAGAATTGGATCATCCTGGGCTGGGGCTGAGATGATAGGGCCACAATCCCCATGACCTTCAAAATTGTACCTACGCCATTTGATGCCTGTGAGTTCAGCCTGATGGAAGGGAAAAAAAATTATTACTTCAGTTTGCTTCAAAAGTAATTTATACTCATGGTCTTTTTTTTTTTTTTTTTTTTTTTCCTGTTTTTGGATTTCAATTCCCGTGTTTCATTTCTCAATTGACAATGGTAAAATTATTGCTAATATGAATAAATACTTTCCCAGGCATCCCCACATCCCTCTTGCTCTAACAAAAGAAGAAGCAAACAAGCTTTTAGAGCAAATAAAGAAAACATTTTTAGGAGGAAAACATAGTAAAAAACCTAGTTTAACCCTATATTCATTGTTTCGCAACAACCAAGTTGTCATCATGTCCAGCTGGGTTACTGCATTTCCCAAATAATTTACTAAACTTTCTGTTATGGCTCCCCTTATGTAAGTGCTGTATAAATGGACACAATCCCTGCCCTGAACAGTTCACAATCTAAGGCCTTGTCCACACTTCATGGTAAGTCGATGTAAGTTATGCAACTTAAGGTATGTAACTTACATAACTTCAGTCAACAGAGTTTACATCGACTTACCATGGTGTCTACATTCCACTCTGTTGGGTAGGAGATGCTCTCCCATCAACATCAATCTACTGCTCAATGAGAGGCAGAAGTTCTCTCCCATTGACTTACTGTGTCTTCACCAGACCCACTATTGACACTGCCGCATCAACTGCAGAAACATCAATTTAGCATGCAGCAAGACATGTGCTAAAAGTCAAAAACAGAGGAAAGGTATGAAATAAGGATTAAATATGCAATGAAAAGGAATACTGTGAAGAACTGGTGCAGCTTTGTTAACTACAGTAAAACTCCAATAGTCCGGCATCCAATTGTACGGCACTCCTGACAGTCCAGCATCAAAATGGCTAGAGCCGAGTGAGTGCACTTCAGCAAAAAACAAGTCACAAGGCATCAGCGGTATCAGCTGAACCAAGCGAAAAGGGTAAAAAGGGTTAAAAACACTTTATATACAGTATATATATATATAAAAAACCAGTTTATAGTACCTCCTGATAGTCCAGCATATCCGATAATCCGGCACCACTTAGGTCCCAAAGGTTCCGGATTATCGGAAGTCTACTGTACTGGGTTTGCTGGTTATAGGTTTTAAACTTTTAATTAGGGGTATAACTAAAGCAATAAGTGGCAGTTAAAGGAATTAGTAAGAGCAAGTTAACAAGAAATGGAAAAGGCACAGTCACGGCTCATCTACCAAATTGCGCAGGATTTTGTAGGCCTCATGGCAAAGATGAGTCTTAATAAGGGATAAGAACAGAGTGATAGCTAAAAATATGTTTCAGGGTATCTTTTCCTATGCAGCCCGCGGGGGTGGTTTAGGAGAAAGGGTATACGTGATTAAGAGGGAAATAATGGATTGGAGTAATAACCTTGATGTAGTGGGGAAAGGAAAAGTAACACAAATCTAAATAAGATGCTGATGTGGTAAGAGTGATGACTGTAACAAAAGTATTTTTAATCAAATTGAGAAGAGTAAGGTTTCAGTAGTCAAGCGCAGAAAGGAGGAGCTGGAAGTAGACAATGCATGAAACAAACAATTATTTTAGCTATGCTGACAAAGAAAGGAGATCAGGTTTTAGAAATATCATATAGGAAGAAGAAGCAAGATCTATGTGGATATTAGAGAACAGTGCTGATCTAAAGGACAGAGAAAGCAGAGAAACAAGAGAACCAAAGCCCATTTTGGCCACACGGAATGTAAGAAAATGATTGCATAGCAAACAAAAAGATTTAAGATAGTCTGTGATGCTGGATTAGAGGGAGGGAGATATTAGTAAAACAGTATAGAGCCAAATTTATGAGTCGTTGCCACAAGATGAAAATCAAAGTCAGGTCAATATAAAAAAAGTCACAAATATAGAGCCTAAAGATAAACAAAAGATGGGAGATCAAAGATACAATCTTGGGAGATGCCTAAAGAAACCAAGAAAAGAATGACAACCCAATAAAGGCACTGAAAGAGTAATCGAGATAAGACAAAGCCACAAAAGCCGGTAGAGGAATAACTTCAAGAAGTAGGGAGTGGCTGACTATCAAAAGCCACAGAGAGGTTGAGGAAAATAAGGATAGAGTTCAGCATGGAGATTCGGCCAGAAAGGAATCTTCAGATTTTGCTGAGAGCAGTTTCAGTTGGAAACTGAGGGTGAAAGCTGGGTTTGGGGAGGAAAACAATTATAGACAGCACTTTCAAAGCGCTTGAAGATTAAGAGAGTCTGGACAACAGCTTAAGGATGAGGTAAGTCAAGGTAAATGATTTTTTTAAGACAGGGAAAGCATACTTGTACTGAGAGGAAAAGGAGCTTTACAAAAGAGGAAATGCAAGGAGAGAAAGTGAGAGAGGAACTTAGAGACATTAAGGCTACGTCTACACTGCAGGCTTCTTGCGCAAGAACAACTGTTCTTGTGCAAAAACTTACGGAGTGTCTACACTGCACGCATGTTCTTCCACAAGTAAATTTATAGTAAAGCGTTGAAACAAAGGGCTTCTTGAGCAAGAGTTATTCCTCTCCCCACAAGGAATAAGCCCTCTTGCGCAAAAGCTCTTGCACAAGAAGGCAGTGTGGACGGGAAATAAGGGTTTCTTGCACAAGAAACCCCTATGACTAAAATGGCCATCAGAGTTTTTTTGCGCAAGAAAGCGTCCACACTGCCATGGACGCTCTTGCACAAAAGCACATCTCTTGTGCAAAAGCACATGGCAGTGTGGACACGTTCTTGCGCAAGAACTTTGCACAAGAAGCATGTAGTGCAGACATAGCCTAAGAGGCTGGTGGAAGGTGTGTCACTCGCACAAGAAAAGAGACTAGATAGAAAATCTCATTGTTGAGTACAGCTTTGGAAGAGAACAGAAAAAGTGTGGAGTAGGGAATAGAGACACCATACCAGATATGACTGTTTTTCTATGAAGTAATCTGCAAAATCTGCGAAGACGAAAAAGGAGCAAGGAGGACTGTGCTTGAAAAAAAAATCAAAGTGATTGGGGAAAGTGAAGGACTTAATAATCGTAGAGAAGTAGAGCTATCTAGTTAAGCAGGTGACTGAAAACAACAACAAAAAAGTGAATGTGCAAGGATGCAAGTCAGCATGGCCTCAGAACTTCCACCAAAGATGATCTGCAACACTGTAACAATAACAGAAAAAAGTAGATGTTGGGAGTAAACTTACTGCTGACAAGACAGACCCTGTAATGAGAGAAAGCAGCAAGAAATGGTGGAAGTATGAGAGTGGAGGGAGTTGACAACTAATGTGTTCGCTAAAAGTTTTGCCAAAATAGTTATGTACTAGCTGGACTTAGCCGGCGTTGCCTGGGAAACCAGAAGAACAAAATTTAGAAAAGCAGAAGCTGGTCCTGACAGCCTCCAGCCACATCGCAGCTGCCAGTGCCTGACATCTGGCCATTACGGCAGACCCCCATGCTTTCCTACTGCTGCATAAAGCAAAATCTGACTCAAAAAAGAGGCATTGCAATGTTGAGAATCAGAGTTATTTGACTTGGCAAACTTAGATACAAAAGTCACAATAGAAACTGTGTCTCTGTTTTCTTCCCATGTCATCAGTCTTGGAGCCATTAAAAGCACAGTGGAAGGGAGAGCCCCCAAATCACCATGGCTTGTTTCCCCACCATTGCTGGAAGCATATGGAGGCCTCTCTTCAATAGTGCAATGTTTTGCTTCCTATCAGATGGTATTTTGGCTAATTATCCTTGTAGAAGCTAATGTTTTTTTGGTAGGGAAGTAGGGGATAGGCATGCTGGATCTGCAAATTCTCATCCAAGAGCTGAGTATAGGGATGCCTCAATCCATGGGGCTGGCCCTACTGAATCTGAGAGATTTCAAGGTGACATCTCAAACTCTTCTCCCATCTTTTTTGATGAAACTATGAGTCAACTACCTGAGGCTGCTGGCACCTCTATAGTCCCTCCTCCAGCACCACCCCCTTGACCAGCTGCCCCTCCCATGGACTGCATCTCTCACCACCCCCCCATGATCATCCAGTATCAAACCCAGGACCAGTGCCCAGATTTGAGGGATTTCCCCCCCCCCACCTTGGATTAATTTCTCACCCACCCAGCATCATCCAGTGCTGCCCCTTGGGCAAGTGCCCCTCAAAGGAGACATCCCCCCCCCCCCCCGCCATGGGCTTCATTTCTCACTCACTCCCTGCAGGATTGTCCAACCCCCTACAATCCTTCCCTCCTCCCCTTTGCCCCCAACGGTCCAGCCCCCCCCACCACCTCCAGGTCCCCGATGCACCTCTTTTCAGACATTTTTTCCAAGTGGCAGCTGAGTGGTAACAGCAGCCCCACCCCCTCCGCCGAGAGCGAGCCCCAGCAGCAACCCGCTCACCCATTGGTCGGCCGCCAGGCGCCGAACCAATCGCAGTATTGAAAAGGGGCCTCCATATGCTTCCAGCAATGGCGGGGAAGCCGCTTCTCCCCGCACTGCCAAGCTCCGTGCAGCCCCGGGGAGAGGAGTCGGTCTCTCTTCTCCTCCCTCCCACAATACCTTAAAAGCTTCTCCTGGAGGAAAGATTATCCCATGGAAAGTTTGGTTGCGGTAGGTCTTATAGTGTCCAAGTTATTAGAGCACAAACATATAAACATTCTCCTTTATATATTATATTAGAGGAGGTATGATTTTTTTGCAAACATACGTATGCTGCCAAACCCTCCTAATTTAAAAGTAGTTATAACTGATCTACACCAGGAAGGTTTCCCAGTATAACTACACTGGAAAATCTTTTAAGCACAGACTAGGCCTTACTCAATGCAGAAAAAAAACAGGGGATAAAGAGGAGGAGATGAAGAGCAAAAAAGAGCTCACTGACACTGATGGACTGAAGTCACAGAAGAATTAATTGGCAAGGCAAGGTAATGGGTACAGGTTGGCAATATTGAAGATGAAGATCTGAAATGAAAAACCCATCAATGGAGAACTCAAAGAACTAGTAGTGCTTGGTGAAGATCAGGTCAAGTTAATAATTACTGTAATTTTAATTATATAAAGTAATACGCAAGCTACATTTTTAATAAACATAATTTCTGTACTATAGAAGTTTCCACAATCAAACAAGGGATGAAAAACATTGAGATTTTAAAAGTTTTGCCTTTAGTTTATTTTTATACAATTTTTCCTCTTCAGAAATTACATTTAAATCATGTTAAAATAAGTGTAGCTCTTGATATGCAATATTTCCACTGCTTTTCCATAAATTCTCCAAAATACCCTATTGCTATAGCCAAAATGAATCAAATATTTTGCAACATTACTGGACACTCTTTTTACAAAGTGTAAACCAGGAGTGTAAAATCCCAGTTAATTATTTAACCAGAATGGGTGGCAGGTGAATGCCCAGCTGGGGAAGGCATATATATAAAATGGGAAATGATGACTGTCTAGGAAGGAGTACTACAGAAAAGGATCTAGGAGTCATGGTGGACAAGAAGCTAAACATGAGTCATCAGTGTGATGCTGATGAAAAAAAAGCAGACATTTTGCGATGTATTAGCAGGATGTTGTAAGCAAAACACAAGTAGTAATTTTTCTACTCTAGGGATGTTAACTCTCATGTAAACGTGTAACTGCTGGAAATTTTAGCAGTTACACATTACACACGGAGGGAGGGAGAGAGGCAGGAGCCAGTGCTCGCAGGGGGCTGACTTAAAAGCCATTTCCCATATGTACGGCTCCTGCTTATCCCCCTTGCTCCCTGTGCTGATACAAAGGCAGTGGGAGAGGGGGATCGAATGTAGTCATGGTGGCGAAAGCCGCTCGCCAGCCCCGCACCGCGCATGCGCAAGACCCGCATTGCGCATGCGCCCGCCGCAAATGAACGGGGCACCCGGCTGAAATCTACTCGCCACCGACGAGTAGATTCAATACTCTGTCGAGCCCAGGTCATTAGGATTAACATAGAAACCCAGGGTAATCAATTAAAGGTGTAATCGACTACAAGCTAACATCCTTACTCTACTCTGTGCTTTCAGTCTTCCAATCTAGGTCATGTTTTCTGATCTTTAATTATTTTTGGTGCTCTTCTCTGGACCTTCTCAAATTTGTCCACACCTTTCCTGTAATGTGGCTCCCAGAACTGGCTACAACACTCCAGATGAGGCCTAATCAACAGAGAGTACAGGAGGAATCTAAGAGTCACAGATATAAAGCAGATATCCCTGGATTTGTAGGGCTCTGTTGATCAGTGTGGATGCTTTTTGCTGCACTGAAAAGAAATGTGACTTACCGACTCATTTCTTTTCTATACGGTTATGCTGGCAGCAAATGAAGACAATGAAAAGCCGTTGATTATTGATCAGAGCTAATTTAGCTCCACAGAATTATTCAGGAGCTATGGTTTTAAGTACATCAAAAGCAGGAAGCTTACTAAACAAACAGTGGGGTCCCTGGACGATAGAGATGCTAAAGGAGCACTCAAAGATGATAATAAAGTCATTGCAGAGAAACTAAATGAATTCTTTGCTTCAGTCTTCATAGCTAAGCATGTTGGGGAGATTCCCAAACCTGAACCATTCCTTTTAGGTGACAAATCTGAGGAAATGTCTCAGGTTAAGGTGTCAGAGGAGGTTTTGGAACAAATTGATACATTTAACAGTAACAAGTCACCAGGACCAGATGGCATTCACCCAAGAGTTCTGAAAGAACTCAAATGTGAAACTGCATAACTATTAACTGTGGTTCATAACCTATCTTTAAAATCAGCTTCTGTACCTAATTACTGCTCGACAGCTAATGTGATGCCAATATTTTTTTTAAAAGGGACTCTAAAGGTGATCCTGGCAATTACAGACTGCTAAGTCTAACACCAGCACCGGACAAATTAGTTGAAACTATAGTAAAAAATAAAATCAGAGACATAGATGAACATAATTTGTTGGGGGAAAAGTAAACATGGTTTCTGTAAAGGGAAATCATGCCTTACTAATCTACTAGAGGTCTTTAAGGAGGTGAACAAACATGTGGACAAGAATGGAGAGAGGTAACTAGTGGTGTCCCCCAAGGGTCTGTAACAGAACCAATCATATTCAACCCATTTATAAATGATTTGGAGAAAGAGGCAAACAGTGAGATGGCAAAATCTGCAGATGATACTAAACCGCTCAAGATAGTTAAGACCAAAGCAGACTGTGAAGAGCTTCAAAAAGATCTCACCAAACTAAGTGATGGGGCAACAAAATGGCAAGTGAAATTTAATGTTAATAAATGTAAAGTCATGTACATTGGAAAAAAATCCCAACTATACATACAATATGATGGGGACTAATTTAGCTATAAGTACTCAGGAGAGAGATCTTGGAGTTATTGTGGACAGTTCTCTGAAAACATCCATTCAATGTGCAGTGGCAGTCAAAAAAGCAAACAGAATGTTAGGAATCATTTAAAAAGGGTTAGCAAATAAGACAGAGAATATCTTATTGCCGCTATATAAAACCATGGTACACCCACATCTTGAATACTGTACACAGATGTGGTCACCTCAGCTCAAAAAAGATATATTAGCATTGGAAAAGTTTCAAAAAAGGACAACAAAAATGATTAGGGGTATGGAACAGATCCCATATGAAAAGAGATTAAAAAGACTGGGACTTTTCAGCTTAGAAAAGAGGAGACAAAGGGGGGATATGATAGAGGTCTATAAAATCATGACTGGAAAAAGTGAATATGGAAAAGTTATTTAATTGTTCCCATAACGTACGAACTAAGGGTTATCAAATGAAATTAATAGATAGCAGGTTTAAAAGAAACAAAAGGAAGTTTTTCTTCACACAGAGCAGGGTTGGCCCATAGAACTCCTTGCCAGAGTGAGCACCAGTTCTTTAAAATGGTTCAAGAAACAACTAGACAAATTAATAGAAATTAGGTTCTTCAATGGCTATTAGCCAGGATGAGTAGGAATAGTATCCCTAGCCTATGTCAGAGGCTGGGAAGGGGTAACAGGAGAGGGATTGCTTTAAGATTCCCTGTTCTGTTCACTCCGTCTCGGGCATGTGGCATTAGCCACTTTTAGCAAACAGCATACTGGGCTAGATGGACCTTTGACCTGACCCAATATGGCCGTGCAGACACACCTTCTTGAAGCTGACAGACATACAGCCACTTAACACATAATTGATAATTGATGTCTGCTTTGTTTAAATAATACCTTACATCTAGTAAAACAAGTATGTAAGCTATGGGCAGAAAACACTATGTAACTTTATATTATTGCTCTTATTTTGCCTCACAATTAGCATCTATCCAGGGAGTCTGGGATCTCCCCCCCCCACCCCAATCCTTTCATCTGCCCATTGAGCGTCCTATATAATTAGTTGTAACCTATTGTTAGACTCAGTGAACACTGCCAAACAAGCGACATCCAGATTCTGTTCCTACAAAGTCTTCAAATTTGAAGCACAATCACTGAGGAACACAAAATTAGTGGAGACTTTTCAAAAGTGTGATTGTATTTCTCTCCATAACTTAGTTCTCCGCTTGTGAAAGGGTGGTGATAATACATTATCTCAAAGGGAACTTGTGAAAATAAATTAACAAGTGTTCAAAATACTCAGCTATGATAGTGTTAATCACCAAGAGAGAAGCCCATGTAAAAATTCTGTATCAAAAAGAGGGTTTGAATAACATACAAAGCCACACACTGAAGGAGGATAAAGAAATATTAAATGGCTGCTTCTTTCCCTAAATTTAGTCCATTCTGTGCACTGAATGAGCTAACAGTCCAGTAGGAAAAAAATTGCCTACACCCCTTTAATTACAAATTATCATAATACATGCACACAAGGGGCCAAAATGAAGTTGCACAAGTGACAAACTCTTCTATTCACTAGCTTCTGAGTCCTAGTACTATTTACTTTTGTGTACATGAGAAGCATAATAATTACGTACCTCTATATTTGGATTCTCTCTTCAAATCTGAACATAAAAGATATGAAAACAGTGAAGTACGCAGCATTTCAATTCAGGAGCCTTAACACAGTTAAGTCATATTGAAGTCATTGAGATTACTTCTACATCGAAGGATTATTCACATGAGTAAAGGTTTTCAAAAGGTGGTCCTCAGTTCTTACTCCAAAAATGTAAACTTTAGTTAAAGTAAGGTGTCACGGGAATTTATACCTTCACTTAAACATTAAAAGACCCTGCAGACACAAGATTAGCAATATCTTTTATTCGCAGTGCTCAGTTTTCACTGCTTTATTTTCACAGAGCAACAAAGCATCATTTTCAAGCATCCACTCAAGTAATTTAAATACAATAAGTGAATTTTTGTTTAATTTGGTTCATAGCATTATCTGTTCAGACTCTTCAAGAAAACCAGTAAGGAAAATATCAAAATATGCTTGGAAAAACATGCATGTGCTTTTGGAAACAAACATGAACTAATTTTTCAAAAATTAAATATTTAACAGTGAATACAGAGCTACACAATTTGTGAAGTCGTTTAACAATGGAATGTATTTTGTTGCATTTTAATAGTAGCTATAAATACACAAGTAAATTTATTCCTGAAACCACATAAAATGGGACTGCCCTGCTGTGGCACAAGTTTCCTAGTAAGACCGTCAAAGATCTGCATGTTGCTGTACATAAATACTTTAATTGTAAATGCCTTGATTTAAAAAAAAAATACATCTGCTTACTTCAGCCTTCCTTAAATTATGTGGCTTACTAGAATAAGAACTAATATATTCCCACTCCATCATTAAGTCCATGTTTATCCCAGGATTCATATTTCCTACCATAAGGAGGAGACACTGTACAGAATGAAAAAAATGTGCACATGATAAAATCAAACAGCTATGTTTAAAGTTCATAACAAAGTTTCTGTTAGTTATCTGAAGCTCACTGTCTAAACAAATCCTTAAAGAACTGTATCAAAACAAGTACATCAAAACTGCTTTTAAAAAGAACAACAAAGAATCAAGGAGAGCACACTGAAATTTCAATAATGACATGGCCCTCACATGGCCAACTGAAAAACTGTACTGTAGCCAACAATGTATCTACTACAACAGCGGTTCCCAACTTTTTCCAGATGGGCCCCATTTTGTAATTCAGGAAGACTTGGTGACCCAGGGCAATTCAAAAAAATGTGTGAATGGCTCCTTTAGAGCCACCTGGGGAGACACCTGGCAACCCTTTTGAAATGTAATGGTGACCCATATTTGGGTCCCGACCCATAGGATGGGAAACCCTGTACTATAAGGAAGGTGGGCAATAATTTTTGCAGTGGGCCACTCCACAAATTTTGGCAAGTCATCAGAGGCTAGCTTCGGGCCCCCAGAAGGGGTGGGGCCTCAGGTAGAAGGGACAGGGCTGAGGCTAGAGAGAGTATGTGTGTGAGAGAGAAAGACTTTGTGACACATTTTGTGGATGGGGAGGTGCACAGAGACTGGGAGAGTGTGTGTGTGGCTCAGAGTATGTGTGTGGTGTATGACAAAGTGTGTACTGGCTGCTGCTGAGTAAGTTTCTGAAAGACATCATCCATGTGCTGTCTCTTTAATACAGGAAAAGAAATCCTACCCTGTTGTCTCCCTCCCCCACTCTGCAGAGATGGGGCATGGTGGGAAAGAGTATGTGAGAGAGAGAGAAAGAGAAAGAGAAATATATTAAAAACTATGTACTTGCTTCTTAAGACAGGCATTCATCTCAAACACTCACCAAACTTCAGACTGGGGCAGCTCCATTGTGTCCCTCTCCCCAAACCCTGCTCTGCAGAGATGAGGTACAGTGGAAGGGGGACACCTTGACTTCAGCACTCACCTCTCTCCTCCCTCCCCTCATCCTCCATACAACTAGCAGGAGGGTCTTGAGAGCAGTGTGGCTATAGGACAGAGCAAGATGGGGAGAGGGGCATCTGAGCACACTGCTCAGTGCTGGCTGTGGGTATGCTCTGCTAATCAGCTGAGCAGGCCAGATAAAAATGCTGGGCGGTCTAGATCCAGCCCTCAGGCTGTATTTTCCCCACCCCTTTACTACAACATTTGTAAGTAAGTACAAATAGCACCAGATTCCTGAGGGGCTGAGGAGAGAGCCTGGAGGCTCCTCACTGGATCTGGCTTGTGGGGAAGAAGCTCAGCTAGAACCAGCTCTCTGCATGCTACCGCTTCCTTTCCCCCTCCACTGGCTGAGGGACAGAAGCACACGGACATGCTTCCTGGAGGCTTTCCCCTCTCTCCCAGCCAGCTTCTTCCCCTCCCTCCTGGCCAGACACTTACCCCCAGCCTGCTCCCTCCACTCAGATAGACACCTAACCACTGCCTGTTTCTGCACCCTCGCTTGCTCCTGCACCCTTTCTCATGGCCAGACATCGCACCCCCAACCTGCTCCTGTCGCCTCCCTCCTAGCCAGACACCCCACACCCCTCCTGCTCCTGCCAGACTCCTAAACACCAGCAGGGCTCCTGCCCCCTCCCTCCTGGTCAGACACCTCCCCTCGGCCTGCTCCTGCACCTTCCCCGTTCTCTGGGCACCCTGCCCTTTGGCCAGACATACTACCACCAGCCTGCTTCTGCATTCTTCCCTTTGGCCACACAACCTACTCCAGGCCTGGTCCTGCATCCTACCTCCCACCCAGAACTTACACCCCCATCCCTTCCTGCACCCCACCTCCTGCCCAGATCCTGCACCCCCATCCCTATCACACTCACTGGCAGCCCTGTTCCACAAACTGGACCCCTCTTTTTTGGCCCAGCACAGAGCCTAGGGGGCCCCACAAAATTCACTAACCCTGGAACCCCAGAAGAGTTAATCTGGCCTGAAACCTTGAACTTCAATCCTCCCTCCCCCCACCATGGGGCTGGAGCATCAGGGGAGTGAGGTGTTTCAGTTGGGGGCCACATCAGTGAGGCTTGGGGATTTTTGGAGGGGTTTTTTTTTGCTTCTCACTTGTTTGGTCCCCTAATTATTTTTCTGTGGGTCAATGGCCCTCAATCCAAAAAAGGTTCCCCACCCCTGCCATAAATAAAAACTATGTTGAAACGTTTTGTGTTGGACATAATATTTTATTTTATTTAAAATGAAGCCTGGCTAACACCACCCCAATTGGGGCCCAGCCCCCATCTGGCCACAGGAAAGGCAGGTGGCAGGCCCCCTCCTGCTATGGCACAGGTAGGAAGGGAAGCCACAATCCAGCTGCAGTGATCCTGGCCCAGCCCCTGCCCGGCTGCAGCAGCCCAGCCCCAGCCAAGTAAAGTAATCTAGTCCCATCCCCTGCATACACATACTCTGTTCCCCATCTCCAGTGCCCTGCCCTGCCTTCTGCACCTCCCACACATCCCAGCCCTCTGCTCTAAGCCCCTCACATACACAACAAACCCTGACTCCTATACCCCCAGCAGCAGCTGAAGTTCCATTAAATAGTCTGTGAGTACAATGTTTCATTTATGTTTTTATTAATCATGTCAATTATCAATAACATTAAGTTGTATATTTCCAGTCATGCAAATAGACATTCTTATGTACAGCTCTTTGTTGACTACTTGTTCTGAATTTTTGATGTGGTTTGACTCTTTGGTTTGAAAAAGTTGCCAATCCCTGCTGCAGGGGTTTTCCACCTTGTTTAATGAAGCAAATTGTGCTTTATCTTCTTATCTTCCCAGGCACCAACTATGCATCGTCTTGTGACCAGATTGGCAAAATACTTAACCTCTAATAATCAGTCTATACATAATTGAAAGAATCACATTGCATTGTGCTCTGCAACTGTGTTCCTGAAAGTATCTGTTCTATATCATAATCTCCGGGCCTTTTGTGAAAGTACTCATTCATCATGTGCTCACCCAATTAACTTTCAAGCACTCAGGTGTATAATTACGAGGTTTGCGTGACAAGTTTGCCCTATAACTTAGATCAACTCTGGCAAATTGTCTGCTATATTAATAGGTGCTGTGAGATTATGTGGGTGTGCCTATAAAGCAAATGGGGAGCACACCTTCTACCCCACAGCTGGGCAAAATGAGGCCCAAGGGCTGGATCCAGCCAGCCTAATACTTGAATCTGGCCCACGGACTGCATCTGGCCACTTTCTATTTATATCCTGCTGCCCATGCCTCTGAATTTCAAAGCAATGGCTCAGGCAGCAGGATCCTATTTAAATGGTTCACCGCTCCTGGTCATAGTGCTACCCCAGCAGAGGCTAGAGCTGCAAGCCTTTTAAAGTGCTGTTATTTAAAGGGCTTGCAGCTCCCAGCCCCACTGCTACCACACTGTCTGGGAACTGCCCGGAGTTGCTGTGGCTATTTAAAGGGCTCCCGGTTATGGCATTACCCCAGCAGTAACCCTAGATGGCTGCCAGGCAACGCGGTAGCTGCTTGGTCAGGATCTGCAATCCCTTTGCTATGTTTCTACTTCAAAGCTTCCAGCCCCAGACAACTCTGGGGGCAGGCTAGTCCCCAGCCCCGTCCCTTCTACAGGTGAAGCTGGCTCGTGACCATGTACCAAATTCATTAAGTGGTCCCCCTGCAAAAATTACTGTTCACCCCTGTTCTAAACCAAGCTCACAGACACACATTAGTTCAAGAATAGCTAGTAAAAATTAGGGATGTCAATATGCAGTTGAGCACAAGATTAACTTACAAGCCTAGGCTTATCGGTTAATTGTATCGACTACATGCACTCTCCTGCCTTCCCCCCCTACCCACGGCCTCTGTATCAGAGGCAGCAAAGTGGGTGGGGGAGGTGGGAGCTGGTGTCCGTGCCTGTGCAGTCAGATTTTAAGATGGCTCTCCAAGAACACCAAAGCCCAGAGCTGCCTCTTCCCCGTTCCTCTCCCCCACAAAAGAGAAGCAGTAGTGCAAAGAGTGAGGGGGCAGCTGGTAGCTGGTACACACGGGAAGCCGTCTCCCAGCATGTACTGGCTCATGCAAGCTACTTCCTGCCCCCCTCCCCCCACTCTCCCCACCCCTGCACTACTGCCTCTAGGAGCTTTTAAGCCAGCTGTCCTCACGTGCCGGCTCCGCAGAGCTGCCTCCCCTGCCCTGCTGCCTCTATCAGATCTGCACCGTGATAGAATAGACTTTGTGACAAGTCTACTTTGCCTGAGTTTCAGCAGAAAGACATAAAGCATGGGCTCTTTTCAGTATCACGCACCTAGAATTTGCACTGAAACCAGAGAAGAGCATCTATACCAGGAGTGGGCAATAATTTTTGGTGGGGGGGCCACTCCAAGACTTTGGAAAGTGGTCAAGAGCCGCACTTTTCTGTGGAGGTAGTGCGGGGTCTAGGATAGAGGCTGGGTGCAGAAAGGTGCACAAGGTAAGGGACTGGGGTACAGGAGATGGTGTGAGGTCTGAGAGGGAGTTGGGGTGAAGGAGGGGGTTGTGACCTGGGAAAAGGGGATGCAGACTACAGAGAGTTTGGGTTATGACCTGGGTCAGGGGATTAGGGTGCAGGTTCTGGGAGGGTGTTTGGGTGTAGGAGAAGATTCTGACCTGGGGGAGGGGTGTAGGAGGGGATACAGGGTCTGGGAGGGAGTTGTGACCCAGGACAGGTGAGTGCAGAGGGTTTGGATGGTGACCTGGGAGAGGGAGTTGGGGGTATAAGAGGGTCAGGGATGCCAGAGGCAGGCTCTGGCTGGGAGGCACTTACCTAAGTGTCTCCTGGCCAGCTCCTGGGCTCCGTGCCTGCTGTAGCCCCAGATTACTTAGAGCAGCATGCTATCCCCTCCATGTGGCTCAGCTCTTGCACTGCCCCCATCCCCCAGGTCAATCTCTCAGCTCCTATTGGCTGGTTGTTTCCAGCCAATAAGAGCTGAGAGATTGGGTGGGGTCAATTCCTATTGGCTGGCTGTTTCTGACCAATAGGAGCTGAGGATTGGGCTTTGGGCAGGGAGATCACATGAAACCTCCCCCTCCCTCCACAGCAGAGAACTGCAGGACTGCACTTCAAACCCACAGCAGCTGTGTACCTGAGGGTCCCAGCAGGATGGCTGTATTTTTCCCAGCCCTGAGCTATACAGTGCTTGACAAGTTGGCAGACAGATCTCAGCCAGACCTGAAGGTGACAGAGGTGATAGCTTTCAAGGGGCACCACATGTGTACAACACTATGTGACAATAATTTGAGACAAATTCTTGCTATTCTTGCAAAGTTTTCCCTGAGGTGGAAATCAAGGGCATGATAATCTGAAATCGGTCTAGAGTTAAGAATGTCTTTCCAAACTGAACCAGAAGGGAGTGAGGAATGACTCCCCATTCATTCTTAGCTCTAAAGAGCAAAACAAATTGGAAGTGTGTGGAAAATTTGAAAATTATCTTTGGAACCCACTGGCATAAACATGCCTGGGGAAATAATAATGATAACAGTTGGAAAAGGGAAGCTGAAGAGATTGATACATGGTTGTTAATCTGAATGTCAAACAAACGTTCTGTTTTGATGATGATGTTGCAACATTAATGGTAAAAGCACTGGATAGGACTCCCCCCCGAAAGAAGCAAGACTTATTTTCTGCAAGTTTTTGAAGGAAGAGTTCTGAGGTAATGGACCCAAAAATGCCCTTGTTTATCTCACTTAAGTATATAAATATCCAAGGATTTCAGGGTAGCCCTAAAATGTGTTAAGGTGTGTAATAACTTATCCATGAGAAATTAAATAAATCTGGTCCTTCTAAGGGAAGAAAAATTACAGTTGTCTGGACTTCTTTAGAAATCCTTATGGATTGCAACAGGGATGTCCTTCTCATGACAATGAAGGTGGCTGTGGAATGGGTAGTTATGGCGAAGGTGTCCAGTGCTTCTTGAATCAAAACCTTGGCTATTGATTACCTCTCCAAAATAACAGATTTTGAATCAGTCCTATATATCTGAAGGAGATTTTCAATAATGGATTATATTCTACCCCAAATTATTGTTCTCTTTGTAAAATATTGCAAATTTTCTATTCATAATTGGAGATGCTGAGGAATATGTCTTCCTATACCAAAGTTCAAGTCTCCGAGAATCTATCCAAGGGCAGTGATTCCCAAACTTTTTGAGCATACGGACCCCTTTTCAAACTATTAAAATTTCACGCCCCACGCCAAGGAAGAAAAAAAAGGAAAAAGGAAGGATTAGGCCCACCTATTCTTAAACTTTCCACAGACCCTCTGCAGTACCACTGTACACCACCAGGGGGTCCACAGACCATAGGTTGGGAACCACTGTCCTAGGGAGTAGTTTTTGATAGCCCTGATTATTTGGACTTCTCCTGTGCTATTGAAACTACCAAGGAATCAGCAGCTTTTGAGAATACTAGTACTTCTTTGTTCACTTGGCCATAAGAGGAACAAAGACAAGATTGTTAAATCTCTCTTACAGGCTCTAAGACATCCTCATTAGGCACCATCAATTGCCTAGAAGGAGAGCATGTACAATTTCAAAGAATTTATGAGCCTTCTCCTGCACTACAAATAGTTCAATATCTAAAGTGTTTGCAGATCTTCCCAATAACTCCTGTAAGATTCTAAAAATCAGGCAAGCATGAAGGAATAACAAATCTATATATAATAGAGAGCATCCATGTGTCTGTGAATCCATTTGTTCAAGAACTTTTCCTAAATGGTAAAAGCTAGGGCCACCAAATTTGGTATTAGCTTCATTTTCTCCTAATTTAAAAGGAGGACAGAGTTTGATTGTGCCAGGAGAACGTGAAGCCCTGGGGAGAAAAAAAAAACTGTTTTCATACATGCAAATGGAGGAGCTGCTGTTTAAAGGGATGCAATAGGAGAATGACTACTAGGGTAGCAAGCCTGCAGGGGACAGCGATCCTGCACTGGGCAACCATACTATCAAGAGAGTAGCCAGCTGGCCTGGGGTCGTGCCATTATGCTTCCCAACTCACTGGGTAATTAGCTCTCCTCCCCCAAACACTTTCCTTCCTCGCAGCCCTTGGCTACATGCCCCTGGCAGCTGGGGATGGGGGCAGCTGGGGAAAGAGAAAATGTCCTTGGTAGCCATGGGGGGACACTGGGTTGGGGGAAGAGAAAAAAGCCTATGCTGGGTAAGACACACCCCCAACCTGAGCCTCTCCTCACCCCAACCCTCACTCTCAAATTTCATCCACCCCCAGCTTCCTGCACCCCTCCAAACTCCCAAGGCCCTGCCCCAAGTCCTGCACCCTGCCACCTTCCCCCATACCTTACACTGGGGGCCCCACACTTGCGTACTCCCCCGCTTTCCTCCCAGTACTTCCAGAGAATTGTGAATTGGCTGATTTGCGCCACATCCCCGCTCTCATCCTCCTTCTCAGAGCTTGAACACCAATAATCAGCCAATTTATGGTGCTCCCAAAGTGCTAGAAGGGAGGGGGAGGAGCAGGGACAGGACACACTTGGAAGGCAGGGAAGAGACTGGGCAGGGATTTGATATTGTAAAGTAAGTGTAAACATTTCTTTTTTCCATTATTTGAAGTTGATGACCTTTCTATTAATACATGAATGATTAAATACATTAGTACATGGCATACTTAATATTTCAAACCAAGTAGAAATGTTTTAATCTTATTCTTGGTGTCATGGTTAGTGTACATAACTGATTTCAATCTTGCAGCCCACTAAGACAAAGGAGGGCCACATATGCAGCCCACCCTTTAATTTTCCACACTGATCTATGGGTGCAAAAGTACTAAGACCCAAAGAGAGACTGATAAGGCATGTCAGGACCAAGAAGAGAATTGTATGTTCTAGGAAAAGGAATATACAAGGGAGGCTACACAGAGTGGGGTTAGGGATGTTAAATTTAGATTAATGGGCTAATCGAATAGTCAATGTAATTTGCATTAACTACTCAATTAGTCGATAAGAGCTCCTTTGCCTTTAAAGTGTAGCAATAGTCCCAGGGCTGTTAAAACACTTCAAAGGCAAAAGCACTGTGGAAACATGGGGCCATCAGGGGACTCAAGCTGACCCTGAGTGCCACGCGGCGTTGCCACTTTGAAATGGTGCGTGCAACCTCAGGACACCCCAGCTGGCATGCAGCTTTTCAAAGCGGCAGCTCCAGGCTTCAAGCGGCGCTGTCACTTTCAAGTTGCCCCTCTTCCTCCCTGCCCTCCTTGCTGCCTCTGTCTGACAGAGGCAGCAGGGGAGGGGAGGGAGCGACTAGTCGATTGTCCGATAAGCATTTGCTTATTGGATAGTCAACTAGTCCTTCACATCCCTGTTTCTCATAGAGGGAGCAGGGGGAGGGGAGAGCGACTAGTTGGTTAGTTGTTCACATCCTTAAATTGAGTATTAATCCAGAAGCCATACAAAGAAAAAGAAAAATTGGAACCGCTAAACCATCTATACAGTAGGCATGACCTAACTACTGCAAATACTTTGCTTTAGTTTTCAATAAAGGTACTCAAATAGTTAAGAGATAGTGATAATGTGCTTAACAAAAATGAGGATATGAAGTAGAAGTTTCATATGTGAGGTGTAAGTCAAACTCAAACTGCTTAACTGGACTAAATCAAGAGGCTTGAATAATCTTCATCAAAGATTACTATAGGAACTGGGCACATGAAATTGCAAGGCCAATAGCAAGGATTTTTAAATTAATCTGCAAATTCAGGGTTGTACCCTGTGACTGGAATATTGCTAACATAGGCCTAAAGGTTCCTGAATCACTTATTTCCCTTTCTTAAAAGAAGGGACTGTCATTTTGACCTCAAGTGTATGTATGGTCTTATAATAAATTTTGAAAAAGAAAGTAGAAAGTTTACTGTTTACCTCAGTATACAGTAATTGTGATAAAATGTAAGATGGTTTTATAAAAAGTAGACCATTTCAGGCCAACTTAATCATATTCTTTGAGAAGGAAACTGATTTTTTTAGATAAAGAAAATGCAGTGGATTTCAGTAAGAAATCTGATACAGTTCCAAGTGGGAAAATATTAGTTAAATTGGAGAAGATGGGGATTACTATCAGAACTGGAAGGAGGTATAAGGAAGACTGCAACAGGTGATGTTGAAAGGTGAACTGTAAGACTGGAGTCAGGTTACACGGGAGTTCTTCAGGGATCAGTTTTGGGACCAACTATATGTAACATTTTTATTAACAACCTTGGTACAAAAAAATGGAAGTATGCTAATACAGTTGCAGATAACACAAAGTTGGGAGTTATTGCCAATACAGAAGTAATCTAGAATATCACACGAGAAGATCTAACAAACTTGAAAACTGTAGTAAGATTAAATTTAAATACGTAACCTTGTACTTTGAATTATTAAGGACCAACAGGATTTTTTGCTATACGCTGGGGACTCAACAGTTAGAAGTAACAAAGGAGGAGACAGACCTGGGTCTATTGGTTAATAGGAATGTTAGCATATAGACATTTAAGTGATTAACCAATAAGCTCAGGCTTATCGGTTAATCCAAACTGCTACATGCACTCCCCCCACTTGCTCCCTCTGTAACCATGGGATGCCAGAGAAGCCTCTGTCCGTGGGGAAATCAATTTTTAAACCAGCTCCACTCACAGACCCACTCTGCCTGACATTCGGTGCTGCTGCCTCTGATACAGAGGAGCATTTTATTAACTATCATTGCTCAAAATAGTTGCAGCTACACAACTACTAAAATAACTGATATCTAACATCCCTAATGGTTAATCACAAAATTACTATGGGCCACCATGTGATGCAGATTTCAAAAAGGCTAGTGCAGCCCTTGAATGCATCAAGAATGGTATTTCCAGTAGAGACAGGGAAGAGTTAATACCATTATACCAACCACTGGTAAGACCTCCTCTGAAATACTGTGTGCAATCCTGGTCTCCCATGTTTAAAAAAAAGTAATTCACACTAGAACAGGTGCAGAGAAAGGTTCCAGGGATAATCAGAGAAATAGAAAATCTACCCTATGAGAGGCGACGCAAAGAGCCTGGCTCGTGTAGCCTGAACAAAAGATGACTATGCGGAGATATGATTGCTCTCTGTAAATACATCAAAGAGATAAATACCAGAGAGAGAGAAGAGTTAAGAGCCTGTGCTTACAGAAGAATACATGGATATAAATTGGCTTTCAACAAGTTTAGACCTGAAATTAGAGGAAGGTTTCCAACGATCAGAAAAGTGAAGCTCTGGGACAGTCTTGCAAGAGGAATAGTGGAGGCAAAAAAAAAAAAACCCCAAAAAAGCTCCACACCCACCCCCCTAATTGGCTTTTAAAGGCTGTAACTTGAAGTCTTTAAATCGGGGCTAATCAACACGTGGCCCATGGGTGTTTGTGGCCCTCAGGAGGGAGTCAGAACAAAAAAGTAGTTAATATAATGGTTTTCCGTTTATATGCATTTTAGTAGTTAAATTCCGGGACTGTCATTGCTCATTAAAAGTGCGGTCATATGGGTGAAAATTGGGTAAATATTGTATTTTATTAATATCAGCAGAACTGACTTAAATGGGATCTGTGTGTTGTGTAGTCTTGCCTTAATCTTTGTATTCATGCCCATCAGTGTAAAAGAAGCTATTTGCATATATATTTGCACGTATATGCAATCACACTTAAGGTGTGGCCCTCGGCATGTGCTAAGAGTATCATTGTGGCCCCCAGGCTTCCAAAGTTGAGTAGCCCTGCTTTAAATCTGATTTGGGGACTTCAGTAACTCAGCCAGAAGTTATGGGTCTAACAGTTCTGTGGCCTGCAATGTGCTGAACGTTAGACTAGAAATGATTATGATGGTCCTTTTAGGCTGTAAAGTCTATGAGTCATTCCTTATCACGGGGGTAGGGATGTAATAGTGTAGCTGATTAACCAATTTATATGCTATAAACTACACACAATTACCCTTCCCCCCACACCCCACGCCAAAATTTTTAGCAGGCTGGCCAGCAGCCTGGTTCAATCCTAGCTTCCTAGGACCTATCCTTGCTACGGCTGTGCTCTTAAAGATATTAGGAGCCAGGCAGGCAGGCAGCCTGGCTCAGTTCCAGCTCTTGCCAGTTCCAGGAGCTCAGACCCCACCCCAAAGAGGGACTGCTGCCTCTGTATCAGAGGCAGAAGCCTGGGGCAACAGGCAGCCAGTCCACAAGGGGAACTGGTTTTTAAATTGACTCCCCTTGCGGGCCAGCTCCTGCCTGACACCCCACCCTCTGTTACAGAGGCAGCAGCACAGAGTGGCAGGGGGCTCCTTCGGAGTGGGGCTGTAGTGCACTGGCTGTATAGAATAGTCAAGTAACCAATAAGAATTCATAAAGTTAATTGACTATTCAATTAACCGATATTTAACATCCCTAGGCAGAGATGGGCAATAATTTTTGGTGGGTGGGGGCCACTACAAGATTTTGGAAAATGGTCAAGGGCCACACTTTTCTGTGAACGGGATGTGGGGTCTAGGATAAGGTGAGGTACAGAAGGGCACACAGGGGACAGTGTAAGGTCTGAGAGGGAGTTTGGGTGAAGGAGGAGATTGTGACCTGAACAGGGGATTGGTGTGGTCAGGGAGGAAGTTTGGGTGTAGGAGTGGATTCTGGCCTGGGGGAGGGTATAGGAGCGGATACAGAGTCTGTCAGGGAGTTGTGACCTGGTGCAGGGGGTGCAGAGGGTTTGGATGATTACCTGGGAGAGGGAGTTAGGATGTATGAGGGGGCAGGAGTGCCAGAGGCAGACTCTGGCTGTGAGGTGCTTACCTAAGCAGCCCTGCAATACCCCCAAGGCAGGCCGGGCTTCCTGCCTGCTCCAGCCCCAGACCACTTGAAAATGCAGGCTGTTCCTTCCATGTGGCCCTCAGCTCCAGGAAGGGGAAAAGGTTTGTGCTGCCCCTGTCTCCTAGTCCAACCTCTCAGCTCCTATTGGCTGATTGTTTCCAGCTAATAAAGAGTTGAGGATTGGGCTGGGGGTTAGGAGATCACACAAAGCCTCCTCCTCCCTCCAGAGCAGAGAGGCACAAAGAGCAGCCCTTCACTTAAAATAGCAGCTCCTGCAAGCCTGAGGGTCCCAGCAGGGGAGTCGTGGGTTGAATCTGATGGCTTGGTGGGCCCCACCCAGCCCGCAAGGTGTATTTTGCCCACCCCTGCCTTATGGGAACGCCTCTATGCTGGGGAAGGGCACATGCTAAAGGCTGGAAAAAAGGGATAGGTAGCAGAAGAAGTGTTAGAGAAGTAGATTTGGTCTAGGAGTGATACTGACATCTCAGAAATATGTGAGAATCCGTACTCAAGTTTCAACTCTTTCTAGTGCCATGGGATCAGAACCAGAGTTATCAATGCCATGGCTAGTGCTATGAAATCCAAGGGGAAGATCAGTGACAGATTTACATACATCACTAACTCTTGCATTAGGTTTGGTCTTGGGGCTGTCAGTGCCAGCACAATTTTACTGACACCAAATTTCAATTCCCTTTTTCCACCTCTGCCGCCTGCTGCCCCAGTGGGTTTATAGTTGCCCCAGTTCCCATACCTGGCCCATTGCTGCGCCTTTCTGTGGTCATTATACAGTAACAATGTCCCTGATAGCAGACCCCTCCCTTTCCATTTTATGAGAAACAACTCAATTCCAGGCACATCCTATTGTCCTGGGACAACCAAACCCTTACCTTGCTTTAAGTTTTGATAAGAGAAAACCGCATACCAAATTTGGTGATCCTAGCTCTTATTTAGGAGTCTGTTCAAGAACTCCTCCCAGACAGACGGATGGTCGGACAGACAGACACACACACAAACTCCCTCAAATATATAGTAGATATATACACATGCTTCCCCCCTCCCATTCATTAGGATAGGAACAATGTCTTTGTGCTTAGTAAAAATGGGCCCAATAGCCTGAACACAGCTTCTCAAAATTATCACAAAGTAATAGTACATTCCACTGAAACAAAGAGAATGCCACCAAATAAAGCTGTAGTCACATTTCCATGTGTATTATTGTAATTCTACTCAGTACAATGGCTCATTTTGAAATGTAACAGTCTAAGACTGTGGTCACCAACAGGTTGATTGCGAGGCCTCGACCAGTCCATCGCGAGGCGTCTGGGGCCGCCCCGCCCCCATTTTCCCCCTACCCCCGAGAAGCCCCACTACCTACCTCCAGCAAAAGTAGTGCCGGCTTCCCGCGGGTGGACGGAAGTCCCGCAGCTTAGCACCAATTCTGGGGGTTCCGGAAGTGCTGGCTGCTCTGCCAGGACCACTGCGGGAGGGGGTGTCAGCCCCGGAGGAGGAGCATGGCGACTTCCCTGCACCGGTGCAGAAGGGGTGAGTGGGCCCCGGGGCAGGCACGCGCGGGGTTTCCCTGCGTGCGGGGGTGAAGGGGGGGAGAGAATCGGCCCTGAGGCAGTCACGCATGGGGTGGGGCGGGATCATGCCCGGAGGAGGCACATGCTGGCTTCCCTGGGGTGGGGAGGGGGTAGATGCAGGGGACTCTCTGCCTCCACTGGCACCCCGCCCCCTGTCCCCACTCTCCACACCCCAGTTCACTCTCCTCACTCCCCACTTCCCTCTCCCCAGCCACAGAACTCTGTCCCCACACTCCTGCCACAGAACTCCGTCCCCACTCCCCTGTCCCCACTCCCAGAACTCTGTCCCCATTCCCGTCCCCACTCCCAGAACTCTGTCCCCACTGGCACCCTGTCCCCTGCCAAAGCACCCACTAACACCCTTCCCCAGTACTATGTCCCCTGTTGCCACCAACACAGTTGGGGCCACATGAGTGAAGCTTTGGGGGGGGGGGGGCTGGAGGAGGGTTTTTTTTGTATCTCACTTGTGTGGCCCCTGACTCAAAACAGGTTCCCTGCCCTTCTCAGAAATAAAGACAATGTAGAAACTTTTTGTTTGACATAGTATTTTATTTAAAAATGAAGCCTGGTCAACAAACCCCCAATTGGGGCCAAGCCCCCATCTGGCCACAGCATCATAACACTCCTGCACTCCCCTTTCCCCCAGACCCTGCATCTGAGCCTATCATACATTGGAACCCCCTGCCCTGAGCCCTTCACATACCCCAACCCAAATTCCTGAACCCTCACATCCAGAAGTCTGTGGCTTGCTTAGTACCCTCACCCTACATCTGACCCCAACACTGCCCAGCCTGGCACCCCCTCCCCGAGCCAGCGTCCCCTTATCCACCTTCTCCTGCATCCAGATTTCCTCCCAGAGCTTGCACCTTTCACCCCTTCCCACACCCAAATCCCTCATTCCCACCCCAGAGTGTACACATCCTGTCTCAACCCAGCGAGGTTATGGCGAGACTGCAGGAGTTTTTCAGGATTCCGGAGATATCCCAGAAAAACACTTCTGCATCCAGGGATGCATTTGTTCTTCCGCTTCTTTTAGTGGAAGAGCAAATGATCTTTCGGTCACCCCTATATTCCTCTTTCCACGAGGAATAAGGGGGCTTCCAAAAGAAGGGGTTTTTCTGACATTTAGTCTGGTCTAGACGGGCCAAATGCTGGAAAAACCTCTTCCTACAGGAGAATTGGGAAAAAAAGCAGCAGAATAAGGGTTGGGGATAGCAAGTGATGGATAGGAGGAGAATAGAGAGGGTGGGGCTTCAAGGAAGGGGCGGGGCTTCAAGGGGCGGGGCAGTAGATCTTGGCTTGTTCTTTCATTTAAAAAGTGATCTTGGGTGTAAAAAGGTTGGAGACCACTGGTCTAGGAGATGGAGCTAAAGCAGGGGTGGGTAAAAGGGACTCTTCGGGTCGAATCCAGCCAACCAAACAGGTTGATCCGGCACATAGAGGTCCTGCTGCTCCCCTGCCCCCAGACCAATCAGGGCCCAGGGACGGGAGAGTGTGCAGCTTTTAGAGTCGACCCTGGCAGTTGACTAAGTGCCACACGCCAGAGGGCAGGAAGCGAGAGACCCCATCCCCAGGACAATCAGGGCTTGCAGGTAGGGAGGGAGCACATGAAGTCTCCCACCGCCAGGGGTAGGGGCACCTAGAAGGAACAGCCAGCTGTTCAGAACAGCTGACAGTTCTCAGGGAGTAAGGGAGGCAAAGACTTTATGTGCTCCCCCACCCACAGACCAATCAGATACTGTGGACAGGGAAGTACCGAAGTGTCCTGGCTCCACCCCTTCCCACTGAGGCAACACCCCTTCTGGGATGGTCAATTTCTGAAGTGGCCCCTGATCAAAAATTATTGCCCACCCCTGAGCCAGAGAATAAGCCAAAACAATACTAGAATAAGATGCAAGCATCATAGGCTTTTTTTTATTAAATCATGAATACTATTTATGCCAAAGACTTCTTAAAAATCCAGTTCTAGCAATACATGAAAAATTAAAATTTCAAAACATTTTAGTTTAATTATAAACATTAAGGAGCTTCTTCTACAATTAATTCAAGCAGCTGAAGTATATTTTTAAAACCATATATTTAATCAGCTGAAGTTCGTTACATTAGTGCCCTGATGCCATATATTCAAAAGAACAGCCCACAGATAATTTGATTCTTTCAAAATTAATAATCAAGAAAGTAAGTCATTCATGGGACTACAGCTATATAAAAAGTTCATCATATAAATAACAATGAAGATTTTTTGATTGAAAATATGGTATTTCCTTCAAATTGTAATAATCAATACAGTAATACCAAAACAATTCAAAAAACTAAAATATTGTCATAAATCCTGAGGCAATCCCATGGAAAAATTGCCTGTTTAGATTTATGTGAAACTTAAATAATGTCAGGTTTAATTAACAGAAAGCTAAATTCGAATCCTTGCACTGAAAAAAAATCAAACTTACCAGAAGGTGTCAGATAACTTATTTTCAGGTATCATCATTCTGTGACACAGGATTCATGCTAATGTAAGATGATGTAATTGAAATTACAACCAAAACATGATACTAGCTGTCACCGTTAGTATTATGGACCTTTTAGGCCTCTGGTGCTCACTGATTGTGTGTGTGCGCACGTGTGCGCACGCAGAAGGTATCTGCCACAAAGCCTCAACACTATTTTGGTGATGTGATAAATGAAATAGATATTGGAAGCAAGATACTTTTGTTTGTTTATCTGTGATGCTCACTTTTTTAAAATGATTTTCCCCTTCCCCTGTCAGCAGCTGGTAACTTCAGAGGGAAAGTGACAGGGAAATATGTGGGAGGGGCGGGAAGGTGGAGCAGGGCTGTGGGCATCATCTACCAGACAGAAGAGGGATAAGAGCTTTAGCTCTGTGGGACACCAGGAATCAGGGTTTATACTCTATGGGGCACCAGATTGGGGGGGGGGGCTCCATAGGCAGTTTAACTTCAATATTGGGGGACTAGGAATAATGGAAGCACCAAGTTTTTAAAACTCATACCCTTAACAGAGCTTCATTACTGTCAAATTTATCTGTATAAGAATGGTGGAAGCCCATCATCAGAGTTACTTAAAACTGGAAGCAATCTTCTACTGGCAGAGAATTAACAAAATAACTAATAAAAATACTTCCATTTCTATCTCATTAAACCTTACTATTTATACTGCACGTCCTAAATTAACTTAGAAAATTTGAGGTTTTTTAAGATATAATATATGCATTCAAAAAATAATCTTGACTAAATCGAGATGAAACTTTAGACAAATAATAAAGACTATTATAATTAGGGATATAAAAATCATAGTGGTTACACACGCTGTGGACTCTGCATAAAGCTTAAATAAGCTTTGTACTGCAGAGCCAAGTGTGAAGCCACTGCGGCAGTGGGAGGAGGAGCTTTGCTGTAACAGGAAAGCTATCTTCCTGGGAGCAGGACCAAACAGGGCTGCTGCTGGCCCCACTCCCAAGAAGGCTTCTCTGCAGGATCCACAGCTGGCTCCCTGGAAGCAGGGCTGGCAACCCCTCCCAGACCTGCTCCCCAGAAGCCAGCATGTAACCTGCAGGTAGCGGGGGCGGAGAGGAGCATCTGGGCCCACCATGGATACAGGCTGCTTTGGTGGGTTCCGTGGGACTGGAGCAGCTCCCTATTGGGGCTGGGTGGGGAGCTGCTCCATACTCTAATGGTTAAACAGTTAACCCTTTTACTTCCCTAACTGTAACACGTATGAACAATACCATCACTGAATGATAGGTATAATTCATTAATGTTGTAGAAACAACAGCAGCGTATTGGCAAGCACACTGAATCTGAATCAATACTTTCGATTAACAAGTACAAATAGGGTCTTCTATTGGTTGAACTACTAGTATCTCCTGATAGGTGGGTATGACATCAAATGATTTTTGGTGAGTGATTATTTGACCTTTAGCCAATGTAAAAAAAAAAATGACTTCCTGAATATGTCCATCAGCTATCACTCTATTTCTGATCTTCCCTTCCTGAGGGAAAACTACTAAAAAAATCAGTTTTGAGTAATCTGCTACCATCTATACATCCCAGATTTCATTGATCCCTAACAAATCTGATTTTTAAGTGTCAGAATGTCAATCAAGACTGCCCACATTGGCTGATCTCCTTTCAATTATAACAACAGTAGGGTGCTCGCTGTTGATATTTTTCCAATCAGCTGGTATTCTCTGACACAAATGACCATGACAGTTTGATGATTTGCTTGTGAATTCTGACTGGAGTGAGTGATATCATTCCAACTATTCTGCTCTCTCAGAGAGGATAGCTCAAAGAATGCTTTTGGGCAACTACTCATATCCAAAATAATATATCTTTCCTACAAAGTTCTATGAAGTTTCATCTAGTCTCCCAAATGTGCACAAAGTCTACAACATGATTTGCAATGTGACCATAATCAGATTTATGTTTTGTTTTCATAAGATGTAGCCCTGTATTTATGCTCTCTCAGGCAAAACACTCCTGTCCATTATTAAGTCATGATTCCCAATAGAACTGAAACTTAGGTAAGAACCAACTGGCTGAAACTCCATTTAGAGCAAAGATAAAGCTGATATGTTGGGAAAAGATCTATTAAAATGTAGCAAGTGAGAGTCTTGCCTCTTCTCAATGCTTGGAGAAGGTTATCCACTTTTTGCTCAAGAAGTTAGCAAATTAGATTTTCTCTTACCAGCTCTTTGCCATCTGGTCTTTCAGAAGCATCATTGCAGGAAAGTGTTTTTTAAACCTGCATCCCATAAGCTGCTTGCAATGTTTACTCACGGACACAAATTTCAAGACAATAACTTCTCCCTTTGTCACAGCCAGATAGATTATTGCCAAGGTGAACCAACTTTGTACAAGACAGATCACATTTCAATAGAAAAACACTCTGTTGGACTACCTCCTGCTTCCTATCATGAGTCTATTAATTATTACACGATATCCCTGTGCAGCTCCAATAACTGCCTGCACAGAAAAATAAAAGCACTGAAGTATTTTACCTCTATAATTATACAGCTTGATCCTTTTAGAATAATCAAACTTTTGGAATAATCAAACTGTTTATGATCTTCATTTAGTTCACCTCTTAAGTGCTCCACGGTCACCTAGTGTCCTACATCTACTACTGCCCCTCTTCCACTGCTTTTCTGAACATAGTTTTCATATGGTAGATCCAGTGCCACTGGTGAATAATCACTCATCTCTAGGACCCTACCAAATTCATGAATTTAAATAGGTGAAATCATGAAATGTATGACTTTTAAAATCCTACAGTCATGAAATTGACCAAAATGGACCAGGAATTTGTTAAAATCCTACTGCTCTCCCACTGGCACCATCTAGTAATGGCTCACTGCACCCCTTTAGTTGGTTACTCTAGTGTCTCCCCATGAGGAAATGGTCTATAGCAGAAGCTCTTAGGTAAACTCCTTACTGTTAGCTGAAGTTTCCTCATCTCCAAATCTTGCTTCTCATACTACAGCAATAAAGTCTTATCTTGCTAGACTTCAGGACTCAGTAAAAAACCCACCCTTTCCAAGACACTAACAGGAAAAAGGAAGAGAAAAAAAAAGGGGGAGAGGGAACAATCTTTTTATTAATCTCTGAAAGCTATATACTGCAAACAGTTATTTTTTGTTTTCAAATTATTACATTATTTTGCAACATGTGCCATGGAGTTAAGAAAGGTGAATTTTATAAACCTAAAATAACCACTATTACATCATTTCACTATTAAACAAGATCTATGCCTTGCGGGGGTTTGTTTGTTCACAAAAGATATTTTATGCTAAAAGAACATCTGTAATTACATTTTAATCAAATATAGACTAGATCCTAAAAACTTTTTCTACCACAAGTAATTTGCACTGTCAATTAATTTAAAAAACACTATTTGCATGAGTAAGGATTACGCATGTGAGGAAAGGCTGAAGAACCGAGCCTACATCCGTAGCATTTTGGTATGCTGTATATTATTGCATAATATTTTCTCTTTCAATCAGCTCTAACAATAAAATGATAAACTATTGCACGTATAAAATTACATACACACCTTTCCGTGCAAAATTTAGATATTGAAGTTGTGTGGCATTATTATTAATAAAATAAATAAAATCTCTAACACCATGTGCTAAAAACAAGAGGCTTCTAAACAAAAACCTGTTTCAGTAAGTTAAACTATTTTCACATAGAACAGGAAAAACACATAAAAAGGGAGGGATTTGAAAGGTGGTATTTTTGTTTTTGCTTGATAGGCAACATAAATGGTAAATAAGGATGTAAAATCTTGGTTAATCAGTTAACCAGTTAAATGTTGTGTTTAGCTGGTTGACCAATGAAATGAGCGCACGTGGAGGAGCAGAAGGTGGGCTGATGCGTCCCCTGCCCCCCACAGGGCTGGAGCTGCCAATAATCTGTGGCAGGCCCCAGGGAGCTGTTCCAGCCCAATGGTTAACCATAACCAGTAAGCATCATCCAGTAATGGTAATGCTTTCCGGTTAACCATTCATACCCCTAATGCCAGTGTTAGAGCACTGTGAATTTCCGCTTTGTTTCAGCAATGATATACATATACACATGTGCACACACACATAGTGTGCAGAAGTGTCTGTGTATATAGATATATAGAGAGAGAGATTGTTTTCCATAACATGGAAAGGGAGGGGGTCTGACAGCAGGGACAGTTATGCTCCACAATAACCACAGGGGGCAGCAACTGTGGAGACAATTATACTGCAGAGTGACCACAGGGAGGTGGCTGCATCAGGAAGAGAGTGGCCAACTGGGGCTCTCTATTGCCAATCACCAGCCCAGGTAAGTGCCCCCCCCCCGTTCCCAAACTCCTCCCACCCCATCCCTCTGCCACAGCACTGGGCAGGAGCACCGCCAGCCAATAGCCTCACCTCCCCTCAGAGCCGAGGACCAGGCAACCCAGCTGTGCCTGAGAGGAGCCACTGGGGAGGGACCAACCTGCCCAGCAATGCCCACAAGAAGCTGCCAGGGGAACGGGGCCCTCCCACCATAAGGAGCCACACATATACACACAAATAACAATCCTTCAAACAACTGTATCATGGACACCAAGTTCCATGCAACATTAACTACTTATATTTGAGATCACAATCAAGCTCTGGATAGACATTCCGTACTTAAGATTAAGAAAAAGTGTAATTCAATATAAATATGATAATGACCTAATAATCAATCATCTCCAATGAAATGTTGTTTCTGCAGCAACTCAAAATAGGAATACTCCTTATTCCATCCTTGTGCTCACTGTGCAAAATCACCAACTATAAAAAAATCACAATTGAACAAAGATCTGACGTACAAACAAAGCATGGCTACTCATGTTGATAATAATAATCTACAAATTATAAACAAAAATTCAAAAAACTAATTTCATGTCAACACCAAAACCACTATGTTAACTAGTCACATGCAAATCTGACCTTTTTTTAAAAAGCTGGAGATCTGAATATTGTAAAGCTTCTGTATCTACTTCACTACTGTAATTATTCCATGAAGAATTCTGCTTAAAATCATAAAAATTAATAAAAGATGGGGATAAAATGAACATGGTACAGCTAAATGATATTTCTTTTATTGTAAATAATATTTCTTCTAATAGCTGGATTGCCTCAAATCAATATTGTATGCACAAGCCTTTTCTCAAGAAGTACAATGCTTCACAAGAACCAAACCAAAACTCTGTATATATTGTTCTGTAGTATTCAGAAGATGAACTACAGGAGCTCTTGCTGTAGATTACGATCTGGTCTACTGTAGTTTGAATCCTTCATAAATTTTGACATAGATGTTACAGTTTGATGGTAAAATGTCACTGCCTGCGGCCACAAATTTTTAATTAATATTTTCTTTGTTCAATACCTTTTAATGCTGTGTTTATCAATAAAGTTCTAATAATTAGTAATGCAACTGAAAAAACTGAACATCACATTAATATTTGAAGCTGCAGGGGGTAGCCGAGTTAATCTGTACAGGATAAACTTAAAAAACAACAAATGGTCTGGTAGCACTTTATAGACTAACAAAACATGTAGATCAGTGGCCTTCAACCTTTTTACACCCAAGATTACTTTTTAAATGACAGAACAAGCCAAGATCTACTGCCCCGCCCCTTCCTCGAAGTCCCGCCCCTTCCTCTCTATTCTCCTCCTCTCCATCACTTGCTATCCCCAACCCTTATACTGCTGCTTTTTTCCCCAATTCTTCTGCAAGAAGAGGTTTTTCCAACATTTGGCCTGTCTAGACTGGACCAAATGTCAGAAAAACCCCTTTCTTTTGGAAGCCCCCTTATTCCTCATGGAAAGAGGAATATAGAGGTTACCGAAAGAGCACATTTGCTCTTCCACTAAAAAAAGCGGAAGAACAAATGCATCCCTGGATGCAGAAGAGTTTTTCTGGGGTATCTCCGGAATCCTGAAAAACTCCTGCAGTCTAGCCTTACCCTCGCTGGGTTGAGGCAGGATGTGTACACTCTGGAGTGGGAATGAGGGATTTGGGGGTGAGAAGGGGTGAGAGGTGCAATCTCTGAGAGGAAATCTCGATGCAGCAGGAGGTGGAAAAGGGGATGCTGGGTCAGGGAGGGTACTTCAGGCCGGGCAGTGTTGGGGTCAGATACAGGGTTGAGGTACTAAGAAAGCCACAGGCTTGTGGATATGAGGGTACAGGAATTTGGGTTGGGGTATGTGAGAGGCTCAGGGCAGGGTGTTCCAGTGTATGATAGGTTCAGATCTAGGGTCTGGGGGAAGGGGGAGTGCAGGAGTGTTATGATGCTGCGGCCAGATGGGGGCTTGGCCCCAACTGGGGGTTTGTTGGCCAGGCTTCATTTTTAAATAAAATACTATGTCAAACACAAAGGGCGCGTCTAGACTGGCAAGATTTTGCCCAAAAGCAGTCGCTTTTGCGCAAAAACTTGCCAGCTGTCTACGCTGGCCGCTTGAATTTGCACAAGAACACTGACGATCTAATGTAAGATTGTCAGTGTTCTTGCGCAAATATTATGAAGCTCCTGCTCAGGGATAAGCCCTCTTGCGCAAGAATACTTGCGCAAGAGGGCCAGTGTAGACAGGGAAGAACTGTTTTGCGCAAAAAAGCCCCGATGGCAAAAATGGCGATCGGGGCTTTCTTGCGCAAAATCGCGTCTAGACTGGCCACGGATGCTTTTGTGCAAAAGCACATTTTGCGCAAAGGCACCCGTGCCAATCTAGACGCTCTTTTGCGGAAATGCTTTTAACGGAAAAGCTTTTCCATTAAAAGCATTTCTGCAAAATCATGCCAGTCTAGATGCAGCCAAAAAGTTTCTGCATTGTCTTTATTTATGAGAAGGGCAGGGAACCTGTTTTGAGTCAGGGGTCACTGACCCACAGAAAAGTCAGTTGGGACCACACAAGTGAGATGCAAAATAAAAACTCCTCCAAAACCTCCACAAGTCTCACTAATGTGGCCCCAACTGTGCTGGTGGGAGTAGGGGACGTGTATTGGGGAAGGGTAACGGGACAGGGTGTTGGGTAGGGTGCCAATGGGTGCTGGGGCAGGGGACAGTGTGTCAGTGGGTGTCGGGGCAAGGGCCTGGGGCAGAGGACAGGGTGCCGGTGGGTGGTGTAGCACAGTACTTGTGGGCGTCTGGGCAGGGGGAGGGGACAGGGACCAGTACCTGGGGATCCTGCAGCTGCAGGCCAAGGCCCAGGAAGTGCGTGGGCTGCTCACCCGAGCCCTAAACAGTAGCACGTACCTGAAACACTGATTTGTCGTGTGCCTGATGCCTTCCTGTGCGGGCTGGGAATGGGGGAAAAGGGGAGTCTCGGACTGCGCCAGCCCCAACCTAAAATGTCTCTCTGTCACGTGCTGGGGACTTTGTTCCCCTGCTGCCTTCCTGTGGGCAGGGAAGGGGTTGTGTGTCCAGGACTGCGCCGGCTCTGGCTGCTCAGGCAGCATGTGCTGCCAAGGGGAGGGGAGGAATAAGGTGCAAGCTTCCCCAGCAGCTGGAGCTGGCATGCTGGGGACTTTATTCCCCTGCTGCCTGCCTGGGGGGGAGTCCCAGACCACACCAACCGCAACCGCTCGGGAAGCTTGCACCTTACTCCTCTCCCCTCCACGCGATCGACTGATCGGGCCCACAGGATCGACCAGTAGATCGCAATCAACTGGTTGGTGACCACGGATGTAGATGGTATCATGAGCTTTCGTGGGTACAGTCCACTTCTTCAGATGACCGGAGTTTTACATCTGAAGAAGTGGGCTGTGCCCACAAAAGCTCAGGATACCATCTACATGTTTTGTTAGTCTATAAAGTGCCACCAGACCATTTGTTGTTTTTTAAATTTATTAATATTTGAGTTTGCTGATTATACTGCATGCTATGTTCTATAAAATACTACTGTCACTTATCAAAATGCTATTTAAGGACTATACCTACAAAATCTGACTTCATGCTTACATATATCCCCAGCAATTACTCATGTGTAAAAGCTTTTTACAGGCATATTACAAAAAAATCCCACCAAGTTAGGGGGCAAGGACACACACAACAGGCAAACAGGGTTCAGCCCCGTTGTGGTAGGAAAAATACAGAAAACATACAGTGGATCATAATTATAACATAGCTGTCCTCTGTTCCCATTACAACATGTTTAAAGTCCAAAAAGCATGAAAATGACTACCTTGGTTAAGTGACCCCTTTAAAAACAATATGTACTACCCACATCTACAAATCTTAGACCAAGTTAAGCTTTGCAAGCTATTTTGTGTTAAATAAAA
Organism: Pelochelys cantorii; assembly: GCA_032595735.1. NCBI lineage: Eukaryota > Metazoa > Chordata > Testudines > Trionychidae > Pelochelys > Pelochelys cantorii. Next base: position 8,909,731 of record CM064342.1, on the reverse strand, counting down.
CATATCTGCAAACAGATGTTTAAATGTTATTTGTTATTGCAGAAAAAAATATTTGTGAAATCAATAAGACAGATTTAAGAGACCAAATTTGAAGTGGTATCACCTTATACTGTAGTATACCAAGTATAAAGGTATTTATACATCAGTTTGAATGCAAGAGCACTTTTAAAAGCAAACTCCATAACTGTATTTTTTTACTTCACTGGCATTAGGCATATAATTAAAAAATATGCTGTTCTATAAATTGTCTTAGTATAAATTCTTGAATAAAAAATCTGAAAATCTAAACTTTGTAATCCATGCTACCTTATACGAAGAATTATTTTATCTATGACGGACTTTGACAACGGGGCTACAATTATACCACCTAACACTTACCAAAACATTAATTTCCTAACCAAAAAATGGTGAATAAAGTTAACAGGTTTTTTGATTGGTCTTTTTTTAAAAAACTAAGATTAACTGGGTTTTTTTTTTATTTTACTGGTGACAATCTTTCCTGATACATTTGCTTCTCTTTTATTTACTGGTGAGTTTTTCTTAGTAATCAAGACTGGTGTACACAAACCACTGTTACCACTACTATATTTGCAGGTATACACTGGTGATATAAAGGCACTGTAAACATTAGCGTAAGTGCTAGATTAAATAGTGTTATTTAGCTCTGAAAGTGGTTAGAAGTCAATAAAAAGCCAAAGGGGATGGTATTTGTTATAACATACACCCAAAAGCCTCCTATAAGGATCCCAATGTACAAACACATAGCAAAAGAAAGCCTCCAACAAGAATATAATTCTTTGGAGATGAAGACAAGGTACCTGATGTCAGGAACAAACAAACCAAAGGAACAAAAGGAAAAGCTATGTAGCACTTTAAAGACTAACAAGATGGTTTAATAGTTGATGAGCTTTCGTGGGCCAGACCTACTTCCTCAGATCACATTATTCTTCCCAGCTCATCTCTGCCTTCCGCCAGCCCCACCTCCAGAGGTGAGCTGGGAAGAATAATACGATCAGAGGAAGTGGGTCTGGACCAGGAAAGCTCATCACCTATTAATCCATCTTGTTAATCTTTAAAGTGCTACATAGTTTTTCCTTTTGTTTTAGCAAGATCAGACTAACACAGCTACCTCTCTACTACAAACCGAAGGAAGGCATTGAGGGTTGTTCATGGGGGAAAGACTGAGGTTAACAGTAATTAAAAAAATATCATTACAAAGGCTAGTAATATGCATAACTTAAAGGTTCAGAGTTAAACATTTTAAAATCAGTGTTTTTAAAAATTTCACATTCCTTTTCCACCTTTAGAAAAAAGTAAAGCTGTAATCCGTTCTTTTTGGCTGCGGAGGAAGAGTGGTTGGAGGGGAGAAAGAGGTGTTTCGGTCTGGTTTGGTTTTTTAATTTCCTCTCCCACACCACTCTGCTTGTATTACCCAATTGCTCCCCATCTTATCTTCCTTGTTATCATTCCCCTGTAAACAATCCTATACTCCACCTCCTTTGGCTGGGGTTGCTACTGGGGAGCCAAGAGTTCTCCTCTTTACCTGACTAATGGTTCCTTGCAGATGTGGCATACAAAAGATCTTTTCAAATAAATGTCACTAATCCAGATAATAATTAATTGTTCTTTGTATTCATTTTAAATAAAGATTTAAAATATACAGTTTTTGCAACTGTTCAGTATGAACAACTGATATCATAACTGCTGTAAGATTAAACCATGCAATCTAAGTACGAAGTGAAAGTTATCAACCACCAGTGAGATGGAAGATAGCATCTATGTTATCAAGCAACCCAGCACGTTGCATTTTCAGCTAATACTTTCCCTTTCAAAGCCAAAAAAAGTCTTTCTTCCCCTTCACCCCCATCGGTGCAACGGAGGCATGGCTGTAAACTCATAACGACAGCTGACATTCAGACACAAGAAGCCGGAGAGCACGTCCTATAGATAATCACATTGCATGAACTGTTTACTGCTGAAACAGCGTTTGTCATTACGAAGGGGAGGGGGGCCACAGGCAGTTTAAGAGGCACAAAGCACTAGGGCATGAAGTGTCAAAGTAGGCAAGGGCGGGGAGAGAAGACTGTTTACCACAGGAGACGATCTCACATGTAGGCAGCGCAGGCAACGGGATACCCAATCCGTTGCCTTGACATCTTCTATTCAGATCCATGCAGCTGTGCGCGGAGAAAGCGCGCTTGCAACAAACGCTGTTAAACAGCCAAGTAAATAGGGAGCGGAGCCGGGAGGAGGGGCTAGGCGGGGAGCAGCCCCCCGGATCCCAACTATAAAGCCCCGCCAAGCTGCACCGAACCAACCAAGGTGCTACCCGGCTGCTCGAAAGAGCATCGGGGGTCCCCCTGCGTGAGCCCCGACAAGCTGGGCTCGGCCCCTTCGCGCTGCCTCCCTCCCTGCCTGCGCCGGGTACTTACCAGCGAGAAGAGGTTGGAGTGACAGTCCTCCAGGCTGGCCCCGTTCGCCACCCAGCTCGCCGCAGCGGTCATGATCCTCGGCGAGCCCGGCCGCCAGAGCGGGGCATGTCTGTGGGGAAGAGCCGGCGGCAAGGGAGACGCGCGCGGGGCTCCCTCCTGTCACAGGGGCGGCCGCCGCAGTCCTGCCCCGCACACGCGCCAGCCCGAGGAAGGGCCGGTGACCGGCAGGGGGCGCTCCCCGCACGGGGGCCTCGAGCCACCGACCCGCCCCCCCCTGCCCGATAATCCACAAGGAGCCGAGCGGGCCGGCCCAGCACCCGCAGCCCAGGCGCGCTCCGGCCCGTCGGCCTCGCCCCCGGCGTCGTCAGCACCGCTCCTCCGCCGGCCGCTTCGGCCCCCGGAGCCGGGCTCGCCTCAGGGGAGGGGGGGGGCTCTTCCCCGGCCCCTGCAGGACGCAGCCGGGCGGGGGAGCTTGGCGCGGGCAGTGGCGCCGGCGGCTGAGGGGGGGCGCTGTGCCCGCCCGGCCGCCCCTCGCTGCTGCCTCCGCTGGCGGTTGGGTGGATGGTGTTTTCCCGCGGCCGTCGCGCGCCGCGCGGGGCTCCCGCGGCCGGCAGCTGCCGCGGGCCGGAAAGCGCGCGCTACCCCTGCCCGTCCTCGCCGCCCTCAGCGTGGCCCCGCGCGCCGCCAACGCCTCCTCACGCGCTCGCCTCAGCCGCTCGCCGCTCTGACAGCAATGGCGGCCGCCAGCCGCAGGTCGCCTCACCATTGGCCACCGCCGTACCACGTGGGCGGCTCTGGGCGGCGGGGGAAGCGAGCGCTCGAAGTCTGTCCTCCGTGTCTCCCGACGCACTCACGCTCCTGCGGCCTCCCAGACGCTCCACAGGGGGCGCTCTGGAGCAAGGAATCTGCTGCCCTGGTGAGCTCCGAGCGCCTGCCGGCCTGGCTCACGTGCAGCCGCGGGGCTATGTGTAGACTGCAAGCCCCTTCTGAAAGAGGGTCTAGACTGTAACCAGTACTTTGGAAAAAGCAAGCCGCTTTTTCGAAAGAGAGCACCCAGGCAGGCTGGATGCTCTCTTCGGAAAAAGCACAGTTTGCATTCCACAGGGCCTTTTTTCGAAAGAGCACTTTTGAAAAAAGGCGTTCTTCCTCGTAAAACGAGGTTTTCCGCGGGCGAAAAAACTGCCATGTTCTTTTGATTTACTTTCAAAAGAACGCGGCAGCAATCTAGACTCAGGGGACGTTTTTTTTTTTTTTTTTTTTTTTTTTCTTTCGAAAAAAGACTACTTTTTTTTAAAAAACTCTGTAGTCTAGACACACCCCTGGTGCCCCACACACACCTCCTACAGTCTGGCAGAGCTAAAGTGATTTCCTTGCTTCTAAGTAGGGCATAAGCGTAAGGCCCAGATTGCAAAGAGTGCAGGTCCTAGGCAAGCACCTAGTGGGCTCTTCTTGTCCCAACAGGTCTCAGAGCCCTTAGCTGTGCCTCTTGCCCTTATATAGGGTATTAATGGTGATGGTACTAGAAGATATTTACATATGTTACTGATCTGCTTTTGGAAGTAATAGCTACAACAGGGGTGGGCAATAATGTTTGATGGGGAGGGGGGGCACTCCAAGAATTTGGAAAGTGTTTGGGGGCTGCATTCTTCCATGATATTAATGGAGGAGGTGCGGGGTCTGGGGTGGAGGATGGGTGCAGAAGGGAGCTTGTAGTAAGGGAGGGAGTTTGGGTGAAGGAGGCTGTTATGACCTGGGGCACTGAACTGGGGAGTAGGGGGTTGGATTGTGACCTAGGGCAGGGAATTGGGGTACAGGAGGGAGCGCAGGAATTTGGGTTGTGAGATAGGGCAGGAGGAGACGTGATCTGGGGCAGGAGATTGGGGTGCCTAATCTGGGAGGGGGTATGGGTGCAGGAGAGAGGCAGAGGATTTGGTTATGCGGAGTAGGATGGCAAGAGATAGGGACAGAGGGTTGGGGAAGGAAGGGGCTGGGGTGCCAGAGGCAGGCTTTGGCTAAGAGACTTACTAGCAGGCAGCCCATTTCTGAGTTAGCCTCCCTGCCTGCCCCACCCCAGCACAGGCTGCAGCCATGTGCTCTGTGAATAACTGTGAGCCCCTTGTGCTTTGTGGCTGCCTATTATTAAAACAGGCAGCTCCCATTAGTCAGTTTCTGGCCAAAAGTCAGCCAATGGGATTGTGCTGGGGACACAAGCCGCTCCTAAAGCTGTCTTCCCCTCCCTTCCAGGCTCAGTTTTTAAAGTAAAACTGCCCCACAGTCACGTGTCTGAGCAGCATGCAGGTGGGGCAAGGCAAGCGGGGAGCCTGTGTGGGGCTCTCTGCAGCATCCATGGGCCAAATCCAGTGGTTTGGCAGGCCAAATCCAGCCCACGGGCTGTATTTTGCCCAGGCCTGAGCTATAGTCAGCTGTATTTTAGTCCTTCCCCATCACACACTCTCAGGGGCAACAAGGGGAACAGTCAGCAAACAGCCTTCCTGAAACTTACGTGCTTCATCCACAAAATGGGGATAATACTTTCTAAGAAATCAACCATGGTCCATACACATTTCATCATATTGCCGATCCGTTCAATTTTCTTATTACATTCTTTTACAAAGTGGGCTTATAAGAGCTGAATCAATCCAATTTCATTGCCTATGGTAGGGCTGGGCAAGACGTGGCCCAGGGCCCGGATCCAGCCCTCCTAACACTGTGATTCAGCCCCCGGACTGTATTTGGCTGCTTTCTATTTCTATCCTGCTGCCCATGCCACTGAACTTCCAGGCAGTGGCTCAGGCAGCAGGATCCTATGTCAATGGCTCATGGCTCCCAGTCATGAAGCTACCTTGGCAGGGGACAGAGCTATGAACCTTTAAATAGCTGCAGCAACCCAGTAGCCATGGAGCTGGGAGCCCTTTTCTGTGTTTTTATTTCAAAGCCTGTGACTCCAGACAACTCTGAGGGGAGACTAGTCTGCAGCCCTGCCCCTTCTGCCCCAGGCCCTGCCCCTTGTGGGGGTGAGGGGTTGAGCCGGCCCATGACTACATTGGAAAATTCATTAAGTGGCCCCCTTGCAAAATTTATTGCCCACTCCTGTTCTATGGCATTCTGAGGGCAGTAGACAGCAGTAGCATTTTTTAAAAAAGAATGAATGGTTACAGGGCACCCGCCTACACACAAAAATGTCACATTGCTCCTCACTTTTCACCTGTGATGTGACAGAAAAAAATCGTAATTTTTATTTTTGTTATACATTGGAGAGAAATAAATATGTCACGTGAGCATATATAAAGAAATCCAAAGTTATTTTATAAATACAAGCTTCTCTGGGTGTCTACATTCACTGAAATAAAAACCGTCAGCTCTGGGAAATGCCAGGTGACCATTTAATATTTTAACTTAAATATTTTTTACTTTATAAACATTTCTCAAGTTCACAATGGCCCTTTGATACAAACCCTGATTTGCTCAGGCATAATAGGACTAACTAATTGGATTTCTCATTGGATATCAGAATATCACAGGTGTGGTATTAGCATTTAAGATGTGTGATTAATTTACATTCACTTAGCAACCCCCATTATAAACGTAAGTATGTATTGACTGTGCAACAATTTTAAATTATCTGGTTTTCAGTAGGAAAGCTGATTTTTCAGTCTTGTTTTTGTCAAAGTGTCCAGGTGGAAGCTTCTTACATCACATTTTATTAAGCAACTTACTTTTTTAATTAGTTTCAGTTGTAATGATTAGGATCTATTTTATAACACTAACAGAGAGGAATTCAGTGTATGCAAGAATGTTTATTTAGAAGAGAACTTCTGCAACAAATCCATAGTAGCATACAGATCACAGACCCACATATGCAACTCTGGGTTTGGAACTTAGACTCCTGGTCTCCAGCAAAAAGGACCAACTCCACTAACAGTAATATTAGAGCTTGCGTCTTTTGTAAATTGCATTTATTAGACAGTTTACATTTTTAAATACTGCTGATTGGTAAATGTAAGTCCAAGGTTTGTCCATAGGGTTTTTACCTCACTCAATCAAGAGCATTTAAAAATCAGAACTGCTACATTTACACTAAGTGAGGGGAGGGGAAAGGACAGACTGCCATCTGCTCCATCTGATTTACCCCCAGATAAAAGGGTCAGAGTGTGTGATGGATAAGAGGAGTGTTGGCCAGCAGCCAGTGACCAAAGGGTTAAACTCAGGGAGCTAAGGGTGTTGGCAGGAAGCCAGAGGAACCAATGGAATACTGTGCTGAAATTTAAATTGTAAATGTATACCTTGCCATCTCTCTTTGTGTGGGAGTTCTAAGTTAGGAGCTGGAGGAAGCAAGATGAAATAATCAAACAGAATTACCATACCTACAAGAAATATTTGGCATGGGAATGGACTGGGCCTTGAAGAACGGATCAGTATGGATCATGAGTAGAGGGAAAATGTGTATTTAGTTGTGATCAAGTTATTTTTCTTTATTTTGCTGTTTGGTTAACTTCTTTGTGTGAAATCCATGTGCCTCCCTCCTCCCATTCACTATACCTAAGCTGTGCCCAGAGATACCATTTTTTTCTCTGTGTTTTAGTCTGCGCTTTCCTCAGTTGCTCTGTAACACCTAGTAACCAAGTATGCTTTATCAAGTATGCCTTTTTGTTTTGTTAATAAAAATCACCTTTTTTAAGGCAGTGATTTGATTCTTGTGTCCTGGAAGATAACAGGAGGTCTGCATTTGTGTACCTAGACTGAGAGGTCAGCTGTCAGAGACACGGTTTGTTTTCTGTGTTTTTTGCTTCTTTTTTTCACGCTATTGTGGCAAAAGATCTTGGGGTACCCTTTGGGAAGAAGTTCAAGTATTTCTTCGTGGTTTGCAGGGTTTTATTTAATTCACTTGATGGTGGCAGCCTATCTCTCAGGGCCAGGAATCTGTGACTCTGTGGGGTTTTTATAAGCAGTTCCTATAGAGGCAAGATATTTTTAAGGTCTCTTGAGGACCCCCATCTTCTGCACTTGGAGTGCCATAGTGGGGAACAGCGCTGTCAGAATGGAATACAGAAGCTCTAAGGCCCCAGATCCAGGAAGATAAGAATTCCCACCCCATCCCAAGAACTAACTTAAGAAAGTTCTTGGCTACCCTGTTTTCTAAGCGGCACGTGCCTTAACTTAGGGCAGGTCTACGCTATGGGCCAATGTTGACCTAAAGTATGCAACTCCAGCCACATGAATAGCATTGCTGGAGTTGATGTACTTTAGGTCAAGTTGCCATAGGATCTTCAATGGGGGGAGTCAATGCGTGAAACTCTCCCATTGACTTTCCTTCCACTTCTCACTCTGGTGGAGTACCAGAATCCTTGAGAAAGAGATCAGCGGTTCATTTAGCATGTCTTTACTAGACTCAGTAAATAGACACCTGGGGGATCAATTGCTACAGTGCCAGGAGTATCAACATGCCCTTAGATAACCCACTAAAACTGCCAAAATTATGCCGAAGGTCATTTTAGCTATTCTAACCATGCCTGAATAAGGAGTATGTACAGCACTTTCAATAAAAAATTATGAACATTTTTTTACTTTAGAACCATTATTCAGTTGGATGCAAGTGACAGTCTGATGCTCAAAATAATCATTTTGAGTAGAATTAGATATAATATAGGCAGGTGTTCTTCCACATACTGCTCATCCAATGCACCATATGCTCACCTCTCAAAATTTCCCTTCTACACTTCTCAAGCAGAGATTGCTAATCATGCCTGATTTTCCTGTGATTTTTCTCATGACAAATGTTTATATGAAACCAGTTTTCAAGAAGTTAAATGGTAGTTTACTTCTACATTTTGCTGCCTAAACCCTCTTTTCTACGCATGAAAATAAATAGCCCCGTTCCACTAGCAGTGTCTCACTACACCTATTTTAAAGATTAAATTAGACCTTATTTTAATGCAGTGGTTCCCAAACTTTTCAGCATCACTCCCCCTTTTTGATTTTTGAAAAACCCTCACGGCCCCCTCCCCAAAAAATAGCAGCAAAACTTGCTGAGCAAAAACAAATGAACTGACCAGGGCAGCAAAACTTGATGGGGAGGGAGGCTGGGTCGCCTTGCGCCCCCCCTGGAATTTCTTCACGCCCCCCAGTTTGGGAACCCATGTTTTAATGGAAGGGCACAGTGGACATAGCAGCATAAACCTAGAATGTAGATGAAGTGTACACCGAAGGAAGAGGTTTGCCCATCAGTGTAGGAATACCACTTCCCTGGGCAATAATAGCTACATCAACAGAAACATTTGTCCGTCCACATAGCTGTGTCCACATTTGGTGTTAGGTTGGCATAGCTATAGCATTCACGAGGTTGTACTTTGTATATCTCTGACCAATATAGCTATGTCAGCATAATTTTTAAGCATAGGTTAGGTCTCAGTCTGAAATTTGGAAACAGCCAGAATTTGAAATTCATTCTTCCTTGTGTAGATCAAAACAAATACGACACAAAACTAGAATTGTATACACTCTTTAGGAAATCATTTGACTAGGGAGTGTTGCAATTTTTTGCATTGCCAAACTGGTTTTAAATTGGAAAATATAGCAACTCATATAGTGCCCCACTTGCCACTGACCAGATTCATATTATGATTATAATCAGATAATTCAAAGCACATTCTGAGTTGTGCTTTATTTCTTGTTTTACAAGGAAATCAATTTTTTACTCATTGACAAGAGAATTCATTATCATCTAATCACTCACTTCTCAATACCAAACAAAAGGAAAGTTCCCTTGCTGTTTTTCTAACAGTAGCATAGTTTAAACTGAAATTGGTACACATATAGATATCAAATGCAAATTTATAGACATTTGCACATGCATAGCCATCCTAAATATTATGTGGTAGAATGTGTTTCCCAATTCAATTTGTTCCAAGCAGTTTGATTCCCTGTTTTCTTCCCTTACACTCATCAAGAAGCATAAATAATGGCAGTAGACTTCCTACTTTAATCACATGTATTTTTTTTCTCATAAGGGCAAAATCTATGAACATTTTACTTCCTTAGGCTGACATATTATCAAACTGAAACTCAGACGTGGAATAAAGTTCCCAGACTCCTGTGTCACAGCAGTCTTCACCACACAGAGCTAGGGATGTGAATGAGTAGTCGACTTCTCTCATGTACCCCTGAGGGTATGCGTACCACGGATTGAGAAGCACTGGGATAGTCCACACACTAGTCAACTAGTTGCTCCCCCCGCTTGCTGCCTCTATCAGAAAGATAGAGATCCTGGGCTCCATGTGGCACTGCTGCTTTGAAACACCACATGCAGCCCCAAGGCCAGTTGGGGAGTCCCCAGCTGGCTTGGGCTGCATGTGGCATTTCAAAGTAGCAGTGCCACGTGGATCTTGGGGTCTCCCAGCTGTCCTGGGCTCCCCACAATGCTTTTGCCTTTGAAGTGTAGCAACAGCCTTGGGTGGCAGAGGTGCCCTTTTCAACTAATCAACTATTTGATTAGCCAACTGATCTAAATTTAACATCCCTACACAGAACTGATAAGTACTCTGGGAAGAAGACAGTTACTTCCCTTGGAGACAAATTTAAACATTCTATTCCAAACACATTTATGGCATCATGGACAAGACTGCTTCAGTCCAGAACAATTTATCCAAAGCTTATAGTAATGATTAAGTTTGTGCTGCCAGAAGGATGTCTGAGCATATCACAGTCCTTGTTTCCATTGGTACGTATTGCTTATTCTTCAAACTAAGCATGTTAGAAATAAAGGTCATTAGGAGGATAAAAGCTAAAGCAGAGCTAAAATGTAAACATTTTCTGAAGAAAATTCCCAGTAGCTTTTGTTGGTCTTTGTTTGGCTTTAAAGATGATCAGTTCTCCAACATTTGCAATGTATCAGATTTTCTGAAAACGAGAGCCTAGGCCTTTGAACAATGTCTTCGCTGGGAATATAGCTGTGTTTGGCACTAAATATTAGACATGGCCCCTTTCTACTGCTTCAACTTATTTTGAACCTTTTTTATATCAGCACCTAAACTATTCAAACTGGATTGAGTATGTGTTAATGGAGGCTGTTTTTGACACCAAGTGTCAGATACAACTAATTTTTAGTGAAGACAGGCTGAGAAGGCAATACTGAAATGAACATTTTCCCCTTGCAAATTGTCATTCCCAGAAAAATTAACAATGTCAGTCAGAGGCCAGCATTTCATATAAGAGCATGTCCAAGACCTAATTGAAACACAGTATATTTTAAGGAAGAGATGATGGGTATGCCACAGACTATGATTCTGTATCTCAATATATGCCTTTGTACAGTGTAGAGAATTCATATAAATTAGACATGTTCTTGACATCTGATTTCACAAAGGCACAGCCAAATCCAAATTACTTCAAGGATGACAAAAACAGGTAAACAAGTAAAATAAAGAAAAAAAATCTGATTCAAATTTTGTTGATTGGTTACAGATAAATTCAGACTGATATGAAGGGATGATACCTAACATATTTCAAGAGTAATCTTCAAAAGAAAAGCTTTGGTTTCTCCTCTTGCTTCTTTGATTTTAGAGGACCTTTTCCCTTCCTCTTGCTGCCACTTTTTGAACCTTTAGGAGCGTCAGTAAAATCTGAACTTGCTTGGTTTTGCTGGAGGACAATTTGGAGGTCTCATGTGACTTACGAATATTTTCAGCCCTTAGTTGAAGGGGCAGAAAGTGAATCTTCAAAGACATTTCTCCTAAAGGTTTTACAATATAAATGAAGATTACCTTCCATCTCAAATAAATGATACTTGCTTACTTTTTGTCCCTAGTATCTGATAGAAAAAAAACAGACCCGAATTACTAATTTTGTTTCTGTTTTTTCAGCTGTTTTTTTTTTCCTTACTCACTTGGACCATAAAACTAAACTGAGCTGTTTCATATGTGTTTCCAGTTAGGCTGCTTCATTTTCTGCTTCTTATGGACTGGCAAACTGTTTGGATTACACCAACGTCAGAGAAATATTTAAACTAAAACAAAAATATTTTGTTCAAATTAAACATTTATAAAAATATTCCAATATTGTATTTCATAAAGTATACCCTTTTCTGTATTTACTATCACAAACACCCAGATAATTAATTAAATTTCTAGGAGGGAGGACACTGTTTCCTTTCTTGACAGACATATGGGCTTATTCTGCTTCCAATAAGTGTATCTCTGCATTGCAGGTTTGCCATGTGTTATGACACATGTTTCTGCTCAAACTCCCCTGTTATCTACACATAAACCCTGTAAAGTACATGCTCATGGGCAAGTGGAACCCAGGTCCAGTTGGTGGTAAGGGGTAAAACATGTTGGATAGATGTGCACCAGGAACCCCCTTCATGCCAACTGGCAGAGGACACATAAGGTTTTACAAGGATCCCTTGGCTTGGGAATCTACATTATAGTTAACTGAAGAGAGGCATATGAGATCTCTAATCAGAGCCAGTGGCCCACTTGTCACCATCATGAAATGTATTAATACATAATATTTAAGGAATTATATATCTATATTAAAAGTGTGATCTTAATGTCTTGAAGTTATCGCACAACATCAGAAGGCAAAATATCTAAAAAATGTTCTTTTCAGGCAGAAAGTAAGAGACACCACTCCTTCTTTGTGATCCTTAGTGTATTGCATGTCTCATAATGCCTATTTACATTCTGAGTCATGTCGCGAGAATCACAGGTCCGATGATGAATACCCAAAGGGGGAAGGACAGAACCAGGTGGACAGTTTTATCAAATAAAAATTATTTATTTATGACAGTGGTGAATTTATAGTATTTATTCTAAGATTTATAATAGACCGTGTTAATAATGAACTTACAGTATTTATTATATTTATTCTATGGTTTCTAGTAAAACGTGTCAGAGATATAAGGATGGGAATGGCAAGGGGAATAGTCTCTAATCTTAAAATATCCAGCTACAGTAATAAAATAACAGTGATAACTACAAACTCTTATGTACTACCCAAAAACAACTACAACACTAAGCTTATACAACAGGAAAAGAAATCAAATCATACATACCAACTTACACAGCACACGGAACATTACAAAGATATTGGTTCGGTTGCGAAGGCCTTGGTTATGCCCGAGAGTCGGGGGAGGTGGCTGGTCGGTTGATCAGGCCAGCAGCGCTTTGAAGTATACAAGAAGGCACACGCACAGTGGTACGTGTATTGTGAAGACCTCCTAGAGCGACCTGTGCCATGGGTATTTATCCCCAAATCTGCACATCGCTTTCCTGCGCTTGCATATTACCATATATGGCCCAATGGTCACCAAGTGGGGGGGTCTGTGTCCCAGGGGTTGGGCCGAAACTGTGCAGGTTTCATGGGACCAGGTAAGCCCCGCAGTTCTCACGCCAAGGTGACGGGTGGGAGAGTCTGAGGCTATTTTCCCCTTTTCACACCTTCCCTTTTTCTAAAGGCAATGGTATGCAGGAAGGGTGTGGCCGGTTTCTCTCAAGGAGTACTGCAGCCCACTATAGCAAGAGTGGCCTGGCCAAACCTTTTTACTGGGGGAGCAGTTTCTTTTCTCTAACAAGTCACAGACAAAATGAGATTGCAAAATCTAAAAGATGCTACCAACAGCAGGAGAGTTCCTATCCTGGGATGCAAGGAAATACATGGGGTTCTTCTGTGAGGAGGCAAACCAATAACATTCAGTCTAACTGTGAAGCACAGCAAGGATTTTCAGTGAGCAACACTTAGTTAAAGAAGAGAGTATCTTGATAATTAAGTCTTATCTCTAGAAGGTATATTATGATTTTATTTGATATATAGCCATTTGTTCCCAATTCTTCCATTGATATTATGCTAGTCTCTATGCTTTGTTAAATAAGCTTCACTATAAACATATCTCTCTGGGATCCCTCGAATCGAGTAAGATTTCCCCTTGGTCACCTATAATTCATTAATGTGAAGATGAAAAATTAAGCCAATTGTGGCAAGGAACACTCTCTGCCTGTGGCTGCACATGAGGCCTCTATCTCCACTGGCACCAACCCCAGTGGTGCCAATGTGGGCCCTGGCATGCTTCTTATGTTGGGTTCTCTGATCTTCTTCATGGAGACAATGCTTGATCTCAAAGTGTTGGGGTACTGTGCTTCACGGTGGTCTTCCAGGTTACCTGAGTGTTCTTAAGGATGTCTCTGTAGCACTTTCTCTGCCAAGGAACTACAATGGCTCTCACAGAGCCTGAGAAGCCTGAGAAGATGATTCTCTGAAACCTAGATATTATTTCAGGCACATTAGCTATGCCCACTGTGCATGGGTAAACTGCAGGAGTAAGAGCCTCACATATCACATCACCACAGCATTGACAGTGAGGCTGAGGACTTCCCAACCTCAAACTTGTTAGCCATGGACCTATACTAGTCTAGGCTTCCAGATGGCAATAGTAACTACTTTTGAACTGATACAGCTGGACTCATCTGCACCCATTGGACATATACAGGTATGGGATACATGAGGCTTTGCAACATGATATTCTAAAGCAGGCTTAGCAAGCATGTATTTGCATGCATAGGAACCAGAATACTGGTATAGTCTGCAATATCAAGGTACCCTAAGTCAATGGACCTTGACATGTACTCAGACACATGTAATCCAGACACATCCCATTTTCCTAGTACAGACAAACCCTGACCTTGTTTTATAATAAGAGGAAGATGCACACCAAATGTGATGGTTGTAGCTCTTAGCATTTTGGAGAAGTTCTTAAACAGACAGACAGGGCATGTCTACACTAGGAAATTTTCTCAAAATAACTAAAATCAACATAACTCCCAATTTAACAAAATTGAAACAGCATGTCCCCTCTATGTGGAAGCATCAAAATTAGTTAGAATCAGTCCAAAATAGCACATCCACACTGATTGGAGCCTGCCTCAGACTTAGAGCCCCCAGAAACACTTTGAGGAGGGCATCAGAGGGCGGATACTCCCTGTGGCTGCTTGGTCAGGTAAGCTGTGACGCGTGCTTTCAAGGGCTCCTCTCTACAGCCGTGTTCCACAAGTCACTCCTCCACTGCCAACCCCTCGTGGGACACAAAAGGGACACAGTGAGCCCATGCCTTCTCGTGCTCTGGTTGCCCTTGCGAACACCACAGCACGGAGCCAGAGCTGCTGCAAAGCAGTGCCAGGCTCACGGGCCTCATGCTGCACCTGATGCCGCAGTACTTCCAAACTGCCTGCATGTTGCTGCAGCAGGACAAGAACCAGGATCTACAGGACGATCCCTGGTGTGGCCTGCAGGCTCTGCTCAACCAGGTCCTGGTGCTCCTGCTGCTGTGCATGCCCCTCAGCACCCTGGACACAGTGAAACACCACTTCTGATGGTAGGAGATAAGCTTAGACTGGTGAGAACACATTGTCCTGCAGCGATGGGACGACCAGCAGTGGCTCCAGAACTTCCACATGTGCAAGGCCACCTCCTTGGAGCTCTGCAAGTGGCTCGCCCCTGCCCTCAGGCAACAGGATACCCGCATGCGACCCACCATCCCCCTGCGGAAGCACATAGCCATCGCCCTGTGGAAGTTTGCCATGTCAAACAGCTACCACTCCATTGGGAACCATTTTGGCATAGGGAAACCCACAGTCAGGGCTGTGCTCTGTAGGTAGTGAAGGCCATCAACCACGTGCTGCTACAGAGAGTCGTCCCTCTGGGCAACATGGACAGCATCATGGATGGCTTTGCTGTCATGGGCTTCCCCAACTGCAGGAGAATCGTAGTTGGCACACACATCCCCATCCTGGCCTCCGACTACCATGCTTTGGACTTTATCAACAGGAAGGGGTACTTTTCTATGGCATTGCAGGCCCTCATGCATCACAGGGAACACTTCACCGACATCAGCGCTGGCCGGTCAGGAAAGGCACACAACTCCTGCCGGTTCTGAAAGATGCACACTGGCACGTTTTTCATTGGCTGCACCATAAGAGTCAAGGTGGACATGTCCATCATGATGTTGGGCGACCCAGCCTACCTGTTGCTCCCCTGGTTCATGAAGCCCTACACAGGCAGCCTGGACCCCAGCAAGGAGCAATTCAACACCAGGCTGAGCAGGTGCCACATGGAGGTAGAAGGCACATACGACTGTTTAAGGGGGAGGGTCTGGAGTCTCCTCACCCATTTGGACCTCAGTGAGTGCAACATCCTCTTCATGGTGGTAGCGTGCTGTGTGCTCTACAACCCTTGTGAGAGCAAGGAGGGGACTTTTCTGCCAGTGTTGGGGGGCCGAGGTTGAATGGCTGGCCCAGGAATCTGAGCAGCCGGACAACAGTGCCATGAGGAGAGTGCGTCAGGGGACTATGCTCTTCAGGGAGGCTTGCGGGAGAGTTTTGTGCAAGGCCTATTGTGAGACTCTCCCCCATGCCACTCCACAAGGTGCCCGTGCATTCCCTCTGCATGCCTTTTCTCCCCCACCCCGCCCTTCCCCTGCCCTCCCTTTCCAACTTAGCCCTTCCCCTGCAGGGCAAATAATAAAGACATGTTTCTTGAAAAAACAGGACTGTTTACTGTGGAGACATACAGCAGGGGTAGGACTTGAGAAAGACCCTGGAATGGGAAGGAGGGCTCTGGGATGGGGCTGGAAGTAGCACCTGCTTCCAGGTGGTCAGGAGGCTTCAGCTGCCTGAGAGGTCCCACCGCCCTGTATTCTGGGGCCCGGTGGCCACTGGGAGAGAAAGAGGAGAAGCCAGGGCGGGAGGGGCAGGAAGGTGGCTGCTGGCCTGCTCCAGGCACAATGACATGCACTACATCACTGAGGTGAGGGAGAAGCACATTGTGTTGTGATGGCTCATCAGCTGCTCCCAGGTGGCCTTCCTCTGCTCCCAGTCAGCCTGGTGCTTCTGGTCAGCAACCCGGTGCTCTTCCTAGAGCCCCCAGACAAGGGACTGCAGATAGGTGAACTGCTCCCACATTAGGTCCTCCCAGGTACATTTCCTCCTAGCCCTAATCTCTGAGCTGATACCAAAGGTCTTGGTTCAGACGATAGTGATATGCATTGAGCAAGGTCATATGTTGCCTGGACAGTGGGCACTTTCCAACAGGGGCACAGATATCCCAGCTACCCCTGTGTCCTGGGGACAAGCAGACATGAGACGGTGCCGGTCAGGCCAGGATCTTGCAGGTGCAAGGCGGGGATGGGATGGCTAGTCTTCCTTTTGTGTCCTGCACACAAACAACCTGACCTGAGTTTCTGAAGATCTTAATAATCTAACAGGCAGGGGCTATTAGCTTCTTGTTGTACCTAGCAGAATCCCAGGGCTGTAATGGCGGCAGTTGGGAGTCCTGGGCTCCAGCAGCAATTTGAAGGGGCTCCAGCTGTCACTGCTGTGGAAGCAGCTGGGAGTCACGGACACTTTTCAAATGCTGGGCCCTGGAGCAGTTGTCCTTTTTGCTCCCCTGCCAGCAGTGCTGCAGGACCCTACCAGTCGGGCCACTCATGGGGGGGGAGCAAAAGAGACAGCAACATTAAAGTGTATGGGCTGGTACCACTGGTCACTTTTTACCAATATGCCATATTGGCCCACCTTTAACTCTGGACCAAATGAAACAAAGATCAACTCACTAAAGGCTCCAATAGAGGAGATTAAGTTGCATTAAAAACTAATTTCAGATTCTATGGAGTCACTGGATCTAGAATTAGCAGATAAGGGGTCAAAAAGCCTTTTAAAAAATTTCCATCAGTGTAATTGTTTTTTCCATTAATTTGAGCATGACACTGTCCTGTTGCTAAGTATGCTTCAATGGCAAAGACATATAATCCCATTGCTTTTAAGAATAAATATTTTAAAATGAGTTACTTCCAGCACTCACTAGTTCTCCTTTGTCAAGGGCTGACTG
Source organism: Pelochelys cantorii (assembly GCA_032595735.1). NCBI lineage: Eukaryota > Metazoa > Chordata > Testudines > Trionychidae > Pelochelys > Pelochelys cantorii. Next base: position 8,892,425 of record CM064342.1, on the reverse strand, counting down.
TGTTAGACGTAAAGGTGGCAATACCACCGTGCTACCCTTACTTTTGGGCTCCTGCTGGAGGGGGGGCTGTCTTCAGATCTAAGCACCCTAGTAAGCAGCCGACGCTCTCCATTGCCCAGCTGTGAAGGCAGTGCTGCCACCGATCACATGAAGTTGCCAGGATGTTGTTCCTTTGTGAGGGAAGGTGGAAGAGAGGGCTTGTGCATACTTGTGTCCTTAAAAGAATCAATAACTTGCATGTGATCATTTTTTGTGATAAAACTGTCTAGGAAATGTTTGTGTAATATTAATGAAGACCTTGAAAAAGAGTTCAAGATTAAAACAAACAAACCAACCCACACTTCAACACTGGACAGCAGCAAAGTTGTATGCAAGACTCATGGACCACATTTCTCCAATTGCCCACAGTGGTTGAAATGACATTATCCTGTACCTTCCAAGCAAGAGAAACAGATGTTCATAAAAGTAAGTGCTTAATACCAAGTGTTTCAGGATTTTTTCTGAGGCAAACATAGATGCTGAAAAAGTTTTTGGCAGTGAGGCAATATTTGCTTACCACTTGGTGAAACATGGACACAGTTACTGGCCTAGTGACTGTACATCATGATTAATTAGAAACCCTGTACCAACCTAAGTTTTCATCTATTCACGCAAAATCTGAGGAAATTTCTTGCAACATTTTAGCCCCTTTATCCATTGAAGAAGTGCAGCTTGAACTGGACACACATTCCTTTATTATTTTTAATGTGGATGTTTTGGACAAAAAGGAGCAAAAACTATTTCCTGTTCTTACCAGGTATTTTCTCCCACTGAGTGGTATTTGCATAAAAATTATTGACTTTTTGTCTCTATCGGGAGAACCATTAGATTTGCAGTGTATGTTCCACCAGCAAATAATTGAGAAGTACTCTTAGTGACAAAATTGTTGAAATTTGTGCAGACAACACCACCAATACTAATTTTGGGGGTGGCAGATGTTGTGGTAAAAACAATTTGTGGTGAAAACTCCAGGCCAACTTCGGAAAAGGGATATTTGGTATTGGGTGCAGTGCACATGTTGTGCTTAACTGCTTCCATACTTCCATCAACTGACTTTCTTTGGATGTGGAAAGCTTTGCTGTAAAGGTTTACACATGCTTTCATATCTATGCAGTGCATGCTGAAGAGCCAAAAGACTTCTGTGGATTTGTAAAAATCAGGTATACCAAGTAACGAAAACATGACAGCACACAATTCCTCTCATTGGGACCAGCAAAACAGAGGATTTTGTTCATTGTTGATATACTTAAATTGTATTTTCTTTCTCAAGATAAATGCCCAGCACAGCTAAAGATGCTCTTTGATGATCCTGCCACTCAACTGTGGCTTCTATTTGTCAGCAAATATTTTCCAAAACATAATGGAGATGATCAAGAAAAAAAGATTTGTCAATGAGAGAAGTTGCTTTGCAAATAAGTCAATGTGAAAAGAACTTATCAGAGAGGCTTAAGAGAAAGATTTATTATAACAAAAGAGAAGAACCAATTGCACGCTCTTGTAGAATGAAAGGAAAGGAAAGGAGTTTTATGGTGTAGTTGACAATTTTTACACAACATGCCTATTCTACTTAGACCCCTGGAGACTTGCTTTCCAGTGCACTGAAAAATTTGAGTGGACTCTACTGAAATATGCCACAGTGGGAGCAAATTCAAGATAACTTCACTACATGCCACCCCAGAAATCCCATCTTAAATATGGTAGATGAAAACAGTTTATTTAAAAAGGTCCAGTAGGGGCTCCATCTGTTGTCTGATGTAGTCAGGACCTGTATTGGAAAATGAATGAATGAGAACTAATATAAAAACTAGGGTTAGTTATGCAACTATATAAATAACATTTCAGAAAAATTGTGCTGCCAACTAATGAGCTATCAGATCTAGTTGGCTCTTTTAAATCAATCCAAGAATAAACCTGCTTTTCTTCATAACATTTCAGTGCAGAACTAAACATGTGACAAATGAATGAAACATACATGTTTTATTTTTAACATATAAATATTAACTAATAGGTAAAAAACCATTATGACTTAAAAACAACCGGTCAAACTGAAAACTTTCTAAAAAAGTTTAACACATTCTCTTATCTTTTCTAATCACAGCATCATGCTTGCAAGATGGGATCTGTGGTCAACTCCGGGTTCTCAAACATTTCAGCAAAATGCTTCTTAACGCCACACTGAAGGGCATCTACCGAACTTGGAGGACATCTTGAGCCTTTGCAGTTGTGAATCCAGCGCGTATGGTGTAGGAAGTAGCCATCCCATTTGTGCGCTGGTCTCTGTTTGGAGAATATTTAGTGTCTTCGCCACTGGGCCCATGACCATGGCATATTCTGCCAAGAAGGCCAGCTCTGCTGGATTCAGCCTGTAGAATACTTAATAGACATGGTTAATTAAGTTAAATACAGAATGATCAGGGGTTTTTTTAACAAAAAGAAAAGTAGAAACCACAGAACCACTACTTACATGTTAATTTTGAATGCTGGAAACACATTTCTGATGGTCCCTTCTCCTTGTTCATTCAGTGTCCACAGAATTCTCTCCACAGCCATGAACACAGAGTTCCATCTTGTCTGGCTTGGCCAAATGAACTGTAGCTTGCATTCTGCTTCCACCATTTCTGCTCCAATAGTTGAGTGTTCAGTTTTATTCCATAGTACTTGGCATTTGGCAAAAGTGGACCTGGCCAGCTTTTTGTAGGTGTCATTTGTTTCAGCCTGTACCACATCTATAGATGAAACTAGGTTCAACAAGTGGCAGGCACAAGGATGGCGTTTTGGTAGGTGGTACTCAAGGCTGTTATCCATGTCCAGAACATCTGCAATTTTGTGAAATTCAACTGAACTATGGAAAAATCAGTTGGGGGCCACATAAGTGAGAGGCAACCTCCCCCCTGCACCAGAAAAACCCACCAACCCTCACAGATATGGCCCAACCAAGATACCTCTCTTCCCTGGCACTCTAGCCCCACAGTGTGGGAGAGAGGGGAAAGGAGGCAGGGAGTACCAAGCTTCAGGTCTTCCCACAGGCCAGATTAACTCTTTTTGGGACCCAGGATTAGAAGGTTTTGTGAGCCCCCCTCTCTAGGCTCTGGGGTAAAACCAAAATGAGGGGTTCAGTGTGCAGGAGGGGGCTACCAGAGAGTGGGATAGGGATGAGGGTGAAGGTGGGGGTCCATATCATTTGTGATTTTCTAGCTCTCTAACATTTCCCCCCCCCCCATCCCCTAGTTATTTCTTTTCGAAGCTGAGAAGTCCCAGTTTTGTTAATCTGTCCTCATATGGATGCCGTTCCTTACCGCTATTCATTTCTGTGGCCTTTCTGGACCTTTTCCAAATCTAATACCTCTTTTTTTAGATGGGATGACCAGATCTGCATACAGTATTCAAGATGTGGACATACCATGACTTTATATAGAGGCAATATGATATTTTCTGTCTTATCTATTGCTTTCCTACCGATTCCCAATATCCTGTACCTTTTTAGATTTTTGGACTGCACTGCACATTGAATAGATGTTTTCAGGGAACTATCCACAATGATTCCAAGATCTCTCTCTTGAGTGGTAATGTAACCACCACAAGCCAGATTTAAACCTGGGACCTCTGCAGCTTAGTTTAGAAGCCTCTACCCTTTGAGCTAAAAGCCAGCTGATTCTCAGGCACGGTTCTAGTGGTCTCTTGATTTTATCTGTTGCTGAGGTCTAGGTGCCTCTGCATGGGACAGTGAACCACACTAGGTGTATGGGTTACAGTAACCATCAATTTTGTGTGCATAGTTGGGATTATACTTTTCCAAGTGCAATACTTTGCACTTATCAACACTGAATTCTGTCTGCTATTGTGTTACCCAATTACCTAGTTTTGTGAGTTGCCTTTGTAACTCTTTGTAGTCAGCTCTGGACTTAACTATTTTGAGTAATTTTGTAGTATCTGCAAATTTTGCCATCTCACTATTTACCCCCTTTACAAGAACATTTAAAAGTTTAACAGTACTGATCCAAATGCAAATCCTAGCAGCAACACTCATTGCTATGCGGTCCCCCACTCCCTAGCTTTTAAGTACCTGGCAATGTTTTCATGATGATCTAAGGATCCCTTAATTATTTGAATGACCAGTCTTTTGTTGAATGAAGTTTCTCCAGGTGGGTATTTCAGTTTTATAAAGATCCTGTAGGACCAGGTGTTTGTCTCTGTCTGTGGGATTGAAGCAAATCTGGTTGTATCTTAGAGCTTGACTGTATACAATAGATTGAGAAATGTGCTTGGATGGAAGCTTTTGTTATTCTTAATCACCTGCCTCCCTTTTTTTATAACAAACTCCCTGTCCCAAAGGCAAAGCTGCAAGCCCTCAAACTCTATTGCATTTAAGAGCTGCCTTTGAAGCCAGAACATGCAGCTTTAAGCAGACCATGAAATCCAGTGGTTTAAACTTGGTACTTAGCCACTCTTAAATGGCACCCATGCACATGTGGCTATGCTTTAGCAAATCAGAATGTTGGCTTGCAGTCAGTGGGATGATAAAAGTAGTGCATAACTTAGCGCTTTCAGAAATTGTAGTGGTGTAAAAAGTATAATATTTTCTAAAAAAACCTGCTTGAGTAAAAGTCAAAGTATCACAAAAACAAATTATCTGAGTAAAGTACAAATACCAAAAAAATGTACTTGAATGGCGTAAGGAAGAATTTCTGTGTGTAGAATCTGGTATTGGTGATCTTCCTTTCCAAGTGCAAATGAATGGCTCTTATCAGCCTCTTGTAACTATTTAGTCTTTTAGACTAATTGTTGTTTTTTAAGTTTTTCCTGTTACAGACTCACTGGCTATCCCTCTGAAGCTTATCTACCCATTGTCTTTTTTTTCTTCCCCCCCTTCCATTTTTTTTTCTTTCTCCCCCCTCCCCTTCCTCCTTCCCTTATTTATTCTTGGATTTGGACTTCCAAAACTCTGGTCATCTGAAGAAGTGGGTTGTGCCCACAAAAGCTCATGATACCATCTGCATGTTTTGTTAGTCTTTAAAGTGCTACTAGACTGTTCATTGTTTAAGTTTTTCCTGTTACAGACTAACTAGGCTACCCCTCTGAAGCTTTTATTTCTACTTAGTTACTTTCCACCTCTGCACCAGACTCCTTGTTTTTGCTGAAACAGTTTAACATGTCACAACAACCCACAACAAAAGTTGATGGAACAACATAGGGAAGGGAGACAGAAAGACTGAATTAGTCTAAATAAAACAGCCTACTGACATAATTCAAGGACTGTATTTAGATCAAGCTTGGCAAATAAGAAAAGTGTGGAACTCAAAATCAATTAGGCATAAATGATGTGTTGGAAACTTGGCTTAACTGGTGGGCAAAATAATGAGGGGATGGGCTATTCCACTGACCATTCCCTTTTTGGGTCCTACAAGTAAGCAGCTTTGGAGAGAAAAATCACTATCATGGCTGCCATCCCTGCCGAGGACCTTGGGTGCTCATTATTCTGATCTTGAGAAATGTCCTAATGAGACCAGTGCAGGGAGTAGGACAAGTGATATCACCATCTCTCCTGAAACTAGCTGAATCCCAATCATCTGGGATGAAATGTGATTGTTAACACCACCAGCAAAAAAACAGCATCAGCCCACCTTAATTAACTTTTCTTTTACCCAAAAGGACAGTTATTACTATCTTTGATTCCATCTAAGAAACTGACAGACAAGGGGCAAGGGAGTGCCATATAAAAGCTCTCTCCAGCTAAAAGAAAAGGGAACAAAGGATGTTGTTAACATGAAAGCTTTGTTTAATACCTTACATTTCAAATGCTTTAACTGTTTCCCCTCTTTCCTTATCTTTAATAAAAGGTTGAAAGGATTTTTAATGGTCTCTTTGCCATTATATTAAACAGACTGAGGTCTCTGAATACCAAACCTTGTTTAAACACTGTATAATGTTAGACACTATGAGCCCATGTAGTCCAGCTAAATCAGTGGTGGACAACCTGCAGCCCATCAGGATTTTATGTGTGGCCCACAAAACATTTTGTTTACCATTGCCAGGCCCAGGGTTGTCAGATTCTGATAGTTTCTGTCCATTTAATTTTTTTTTCTACCAGTACTGCTAAAGCAGGGGTCGGCAACCTTTTCAAACCAAAGAGCCAAATTACATCAAAATTCAGAACAAGTGGTCAACAAAGAGCTGCATAAGAATGACCATTTGCATGACTGGAAATATACAACTTAACATTATTGATAATTGACATGATGATTAATAAAAGTATAAATGAAACATTGTACTCACAGACTTAATTTAATGGGACTTTGGCTGCTGCTGGGGGTGCAGGAGTCAGGGTTGGTGTGAATGTGAGGGGCTCAGTGCAGAGGGCTGGGGTGTGTGGAAGGTGCAGAAGGCAGAGCAGAGTGCTGGGGATGGGAAATAAAGTATATGGAGGGGGGAGGGCAGGGCCAGATTACCTTGCCTAGCTGGGGCTGGGCTTCTGCACCCATGCAGCAGAGGCTGGCATCGGCGGCGAGTTATATGGGCTCGTGGTGCCCATGCTCCACCAATATTCAGAGCCGGGGGCCCTGCTCCAGCAATATTTGGAGCTGGGTCTCTCCCCTGGCTCTGCCTGGAGCGGTCCCCGGCCCCCACCTACTGGCCCCCCCTCTGCGTCCTCCCACCCTGGCCCCAGAGCATCCCCCCCCCGGCCCTTGACCGTCCCTGCTGTGCGCAGCTTTCAGTGCGGCTCCCCTCACCGGTACATGCTGCCAGCTGCTGCTGCTGCCATGCGCAGTGTTCCCAGGTGAGTGGGGAGACACCCTGGTGTGACGTGACGTCACGGCCTGGGACTTTAAAACTGCTCGGTGCCGCATTGCACCACTTGGCCTAGCTCCAGGTTCAGAGTCTGGGGCCCGAGCGCAGAGTCCGGCCCCGCAAAGTGTAAGGCAGAAGGTAGGGGAGGGGGAAAAGTAGGGGGAAGGGGTGGGAGACGAAGGGGCTTGTGTGGAGGGGGAAATAGAGGAAGGGGTGGGAGAGGAAGGAGCTTGTGCGGAGGGGGAGGGGGAAAATTGGGGAAAGCACCAAGGGACAGTGTGGAGGAGAGACAAATGCCAGGGGGCCAAGTGTAGACAATGAGGAAAAGGGCAGGAGGGGAGGTGTCAGTGGGAGGGGGGACAGGGTGATGCTGGGAGACGAGAGGTGAGAGGGAGGGCATTGGGAGCTAGCGGGGGGAGAGGGAGGTGCTGGGAGAAGGCTTGAAAGAAGGGGTGGGCATGAGAAAGGTGGGGATGGAGCAAGTCATGTGAGGGCACAGAGCGGCATGAGGGGAATGGGGGCAGAGAGTGGTGAGGGGGTGGGCATCAGGGAAAAAGAGGGCAAAGGGGGAAGGGGCAGTAAGGGAAGAGGGAGGCACCAGGAGGGTGCAGGGCTAAGGGAAGGTGCAGGTGCCAGGGGATTCTGGGGTGAGGCAGAAGGGCAGACACCTAAAGGGGAGGGACCAGCACCAGAGGAGAGAGGCAGGGCAGGTGTGTAGAGGGAGGTGTTAGGAGAGGGGATGAGGAGGGGTAGCTCACATGATCAGAGTGGGGCTACTGGAGGAGTGGGCACGGGGAGAGAGAAGGGCTGGTGGAGGGGGGCAGGTCGCAGGAGGGCTGAGGGCAGTGAGAAGGGCAGGAGTCAGGACAGCAGAGGAGGGTGAGGAGTTGGGGGGCAGCAGGCACTGGGGGAGCTGATGGAGCAAGGGGAGGAGACATGGCAGCAGAGAGAAAAGGTAAAGGTTTTTAAAATATTTATTAATAACTGGGGTGCCACAGTGGCACATCCAAACAAGCCCCATGAACTCAGTACTGGTGCACAACACAAAATCCATTCTGCTCATGGGAGGAAACTCTTAGGCGATGTCTTCACTGGCAGCTTCTTGCGCAAGAATATCTTGCTCAAGTGTTCTTGTGCAAGAAGTCTTGTGCAAGAACACATCCATACTGCCATGTGTGAGCTGTGCTTTTGCGCAAGAGCGCCCATGGCAGTGTGGATGCTCTCTTGCGCAAGAAAGCTCCAATGGCCATTTTAACCATAGGGGTTTTCTTGCGCAAGAAATCCCTGCCGAGCATCCACACTGCCCTCTTGTGCAAGAGAGCTTACACCTGCTAGAAAAGAGCGTAGCTCTTGCGCAAGACGCCCTCTCTTACCACACCATACTGTAAATTTCCTTGCGCAAGAGCAGGCGGGCAGTGTAGCTGCTCTGTCGGTTCTTGTGCAAGAACAGCTGTACTTGTGCAAGAAGCTGCGAGTGTAGACATAGCCTTAGAGGGAACACTTCCCCCAGGCTCTCTGCCCCCAAGTTAATGTCACACACATTGGGTTAATGCAATTGCAGGATAGTTGCATGAGGGGGGTTTGGTGGGGGCCAGACTAATCCCTGTTGGTACGAGGAAGGTGGGAAAAGTCCTTTGAGAGGGGTGACATGACACCTTTTACTTCTGGTCATGTGTCCATCTTGCCCCAAGCGTGTTATCTCCAGAGGCCTGGTTAATGGGGGTCAGGGGATGTGGCTAATGGGGGTTGGGGCATGGTTCACAGGGGTCGGGGGTGTGGCTAATGGGGCACTACCAAAAATTATACAAACCTGCTGCCCCTGGTGGCTGGATGAGGAGCCGGGCCAGGATCTCCACAGCCATACCATGGCTTCCCTCCCAACTCATGCTGCAGCAGAAGGGGGCCACCACCAGTCTTTTCTGTGGCCAAATAGGAGCCGACTTTAGGAAGTGTGGGGCCCAATTCGAACAGTTTTGACAGGGCCCTGGCAGCCAGGATTTTTTGTTAACCAAAAAAAAAAAAACCCCAACACTGCACACATACACAAAAAGAATTACAGCCTCTTTAAATCCAGAGAAGCTGCCATGGTCCTCCTCCTGGGCCAACACCCCCTCCTGCAGCTTGCCCAGCACACCACAGAGCTGTGGGAGGGGAGCAGCCAGCATGGGGCCCTCTTAGGCGTGGGGCCTGATTCGGGGGAATCAGTCAAATCGGCCTAAAGCCGGCCCTGAGGACCAGGACGCTAAAGTCAGATGGGGGCTGGGCCCTGACTGGGGCGTTGTTGGCCAGGCTTCATTTTAAATGAAGTAAAATATTATGTCCAACACAAAAGGTTTCAACGTTGTCATTATTTATGGCATGGGTGTTTTTGGTTTAGGAGCTACTGACCCACAGAAAAATCAGTCAGGGACCACACAAGTGAGAAACAAAAAAACCCCTCCAAAACCTCCTGAGCCTGACTGATGTGGCTGCCAAATGAAACACCTCACTCCCCTGGTGCTCCAGCCCCATGATGAGGCAGGGAGGATGGGGAAGGGGGAGGGAGGACTGAGGTTCAGGGACTCAGTCTGGATCAACTCTTCTAGTCTTCTAGGGTTCCAGAATTAGTGGATTTTGTGGGTTCCCCAAGCTCTGGGCTGGGGCCAAAAATGGGGGGTTCACTGTGGAGGACAGGGCTGCCAGTGATTGCGATTGGGATGTGGGTGCAGGATCTGGGTGGCAGGTGGGGTACAAGAATGGGTGAGGGTGCGAGGTCTGGGTGGGAGGTAGGATGCAGGAGCAGGCTGGTAGTAGGGTGTCTGACCACAGGGGAAATGCAGGAGAAGGCTGGGGGCAGAGTGTTTGTCCAGGGGGAGATATAGGAGCAGGGTAGGGGGAGGTATCTGGCCTGGGGGGGAGGGTGCACCACCAGGTGTCTGGTCAGGAAAGGCAGGAGCAAGGGAGGGTGCAGAGTCTGGCCAGGAGGGAGGGTACAGGAGCAGGGTGGGGGTAGGTGTCTGGCCAGGGGTAAGGGTGTATGAGCAGGCTGGAGGTAGGCATCTAACCAGGGGGGAGGCAGCAAAAGCACGCTTGGGGGCACGGTGTCTGGTGAGGGATGAGGGTGCAGGAGCAGGCTGGGAATGCAGAGGGGACTGCATGGGTGCAGGAGCAGGCTGGGGGTGCAGGTTATGGGCATGAGGGGTTGGGGGGCACTTACTTGTTATTGCGCCACTCTCTGCTCCCAGGCTGTGAAGGCTTTCCCTACTGCTCCAATGGAAGTAACAGGGAAAGCCTCCAGTAAATGTGTCTACAGGAACCTGCTGTTCCTCCAGCCAAGGGCAGAGGAAGGGAAGTGGCAGCAGGTGGAGTCATTTCTGGCTCCAGCTTCTTCCCCACAAGCTGGATCTGGTGGGAAGGCTGGGGCTTTTCCCCATCCCCGCCTCAGGAAGCCAGTGTTGTTGCTCCAATCTTGCAGGGGGCTGTGAGGCTAGATCACCAGCATGGGCTTCCTGCTGCAGGGCAACCAAGAGGGGGCTCAGCTCTAGCTGCAAAAGAGCCATATCTGGCTCTCTAATGAGCCATATTTGGCTCACGGGCCATAAGTTGCTGACCCCTGTGCTAAAGTGATACACACATAAAGGAAGGGCACATGAAGTGTGGTGCATGCTAATTGCACACAACATTGACTGTTATAGCCGTATGCTCCCGCTGCATCCAATCAAAGGACTGCTATGGTTCAGTGGCACATTCCATAAATTCCAGATACACAAGTGCAATTAGCAAAACTACCTTATACCAGGAGACCATTTTGATTACAACAATCTTGCAGCCCACTGAGATGAAGGAGGGCCACTCAAGCAGCCGATTCACTTGCCTAAATTACCCATTGCTGATCTCAATTAATAGACTATATCATCCCATTCATTAGCTTATTAAACTGAATTGCATCTCAAAAGGAGATGATGCTACAGCGACACACACATCAACATCTGGAGATGAACCCCTTTCTAGTTCCATGACTAGGAGATCTCTCCTTCCTGGCACTCTTCAGAGTTTATATCTTGCAATCTTCCCTAGCTGTTGGATCAGGGCATCTCACTTTTGGACACCTTGGATCTAGAAATTCAGGTGGAAGTTGTTCTAGAACTAGAACATTAGGTTTTCTTAGGTGGGATTGGTGTGTAGGGATTGGCCAATAAGGCCAGAGCATACCTTGTGGAATAGGCCAGTCTTGCTAATTACCCTAATCTTATCATGTGCATAATACAGAGGCTATGCAAGAGTGTTTGCTTGAAGAGGGAGATTCTGTTTCAGAGGAAAAGGTTTAATCATAGATACCAGTGTCAGATGTTTGTGAATCTGATCCTGGACCAGATACTGGAACAATAGGAGAGATATCCACAGTAGGGATTGAAATATGGAGAGTGGTTTGATCACTTCTTGGAGAGTAATTGGAGTCTTAGGTGATGGAAATATGGACTCTGAAGATCTCTCCCAGTCACTGACCCATCTTAGTCTCTTACCTGAAGAACACTAGGATGCAGTTGAACCCTCCATGTCATGGGTTCCCAAACTGGGGGGCGTGAAGAAATTCCAGGGGGGGGCGGCATGAGGTGACCCAGCCCGCCCCCCCCCCGCCAATCTTCTCCCCCTAAGTTTTGCTGCTATTTTTGTTTTTTGGCCCCAGTGTGTTCCTTTTTTTTGTTTGTTTGTTTTGCTCAACAAGTTTTGCTGCTATTGTGGGGGGAGGCGTGAGACTTTCTCAAAAATCAAAAAGGGGGTGAGATGCCGAAAAGTTTGGGAACCACTGCTCTATGTGATGCAGGTATGAATGAGCATGCGCTGTAACCTGATAGTATGAAGCTGAGCTGATGTGGTTTGGTCCAATTACCTTTTGAACTACCAAGAGGTCTTAAGTCCCTAGGACTGTGAGTTTGCAAAGTTATTGCAGGGGGAACTGAAGTACTAGTACTCTTTTGCGGTGCCACCTTCAGAGCTGAGATATTTTTGAACACATCAAGGTTGGTGCTGAAGAAGTTGTAGCATGCTTCTTTCTTTTTGCCTGTTTTTACTGTCTGTCTCCTCCCTCATATGTTTCTTTTTCCTGGACTGCTTGTGTTTTCTTAATTTCTAATAATGCCATAACATGGAAAATAAATAAAGAACATCTAATGAATACTACAGACCTTCTTCATGGTGCATTATGTGGTGCTATGAAGGGACTCAAAAGCTCCAAATGAAATGATTGTGTTCCTATTAAACTCTGTGAGAAAGAACTGGTAGCTTTCAGCTTTGGGATATTTTGATCTTAAATTAGTGTAATGACATCACATTAAGGACTTGACTATGCAGGTATATCTGAAAAACAGTTCGATGAGGGTTTGGTCCCAATAAATCCTTGTAATTGGTGAAGAGATATTTGGATTGTGTTCTGCTAATTGCTTGCAGACAGTATGGTGCATTATCAGGTAATGTTACACTGGTCAAAAAGCCTCATAAAAACAAGATTCTCTAGAAAATTGAAAAAGAGGTTTTATCCACATAAGCTGAAGCTTGTCTTAAGAACTAAAAGCTATATTCATTGAAATACTTACAAAATTTATGATGTACAAAATACTTATTCTTGACAACAGCACGAGGAAGTAGGTATTTAATACCATTGTGCTGTCAGGGCACATTTAAGATTTTGTTGCACATCTATGTCGCTCACATCTAAGTCTTTATGGACTCTGTTAAACGCGATTTTCTATTTTCCCTCCCTTCTCTCATGATTTTTTCTCTCTCTCATGAAGTGCACTTTCTTACTGTGGCACTTTGATATTTTGTACTTCTAGATTTCTGAGAGGTTAACAAGCCTGTGACAAACCCATGTAGGCAGAAAATACACAACATGCATTGTATCTGCAAAGGAGAATGGGGCTGTGACTGCTAAAGTGAGATTAAAACAAGCAGTCACTGAGAATTTATGAGTTGAAGGGGAACAAGTTTGAAGAAAGATGCCATTGTCTGGGATTTCAACATTTAGAGAAAGAGAGAGATTAAGGTTCAAACCCACATTTCTGGAAACAAAACACATCCATAATCTATATAGGCTAGTTACTCATAGGTGTTTCCCCAAAGACGCAAACCATAAACCTTTCAAATTTCTGGTCATTTAGTTTTGCATGGCAAAAGAGGCACAGACAGATGAATAGATAGCTGTTACAATTCCCGTACTATCTGACAATTGCACAGTTTGATCCTGTCCTTTCCTAAAATGAGAAGAACAGTTGGAACCGACCTACCTGAGACCCACCCATAATAGAAATATTCAATAAGAAATGTTCTGCTTTATATTCTGTTACTGCTCTGGCCACATTAGGACCCTATGCTCTGGAACAGTGGTCCCCAACCTTTTGGGGCTGCGCATGCCTCACACACCCAGGGCCCGGGGTTCAAGAATGGCTTGGGCTGGCCCTGGTCACTAGGCAGGCGCACATAAATGCTCCGGCAGGCGCCATGGCACCTGTGGGCACCACTCTGGGGACCACTGCTCTGGAACGTATATTGATTCTCAGGGTTCTTGATATATAAAGTACTAGGCTTCCCATCAGCTACAAAGCTGTGATTCACTTACAGCTCCATTATAATGAATATGCAGAATAAAAGGCAATATTATTTCACAGCTAAAAGTTGTATCAGAAATACATATACATTTCATTTGTACAGAAAACGATATCGATGATTGTAATGCTGTACTTTATGTGAAAACCAACTATTAAAATAATTAACTCGGATAGCTTTGAAGTACATTTTCTTTGTTTATAAAGCATGCAAAGATTAATCAAGTGTTGATAAACTTATGCCGCGAGCTTTTGCTGGGATTGTGAGAGAGGGGGAAAAAAAGAATTCAAGACATACAGAATGGAGAAGAAAAGATTTCATCAACTCCCTGTTTTGGCATTCCCCCCTCCCCATTTTCCAGTTCCAATAAATGAAACAACTTCCTTTCATTTGACTTCAAGCCTTCATAAACTCTAACTTGAAAAAGGGATTAGGCAGGAAATCCTGTTTTATTACTGCTTGCTGCTACTGACAATTTAAAATATTAGCCTGATGAGGATAAAGTATTTCAACTGCTTAGGATTCAATTTTTCAAAAAAACCAGTAATGACTTGAAATATTCATTAAAAAATGGAGCCATCTTTCTGCCTGCTAGGACTACTAGCACTAGTTCTGTAAATGTTGGTTTTTCTTGGACTTGATTCAGTGATCCCAGAAAGGCATCCATGTGGCACCTTTCAATGTACAAAGGGTGAAATGATCAACTAAATGGTTTCCAGTAGGATAAAGCATTTATCACATTGTACATATGGAGATGTAGGTCTTTTAGCCTCATCTAAATCCACATCACAAAACCAGCACACAAGTGTTATCAACTCATTGATTGGCTTCATTAATACACATACCTTCTTCCTTATATATATTCCCACTTCTGTAACTTCCACTCCAATTCATCTGATGAAGTGGGTGGGTTTAACCCACAGAAGTTTATGTCCCAATACATTTGTTAGTCTCTAAGGTGCCCGACTCCTAGTTAGCAATTCATTTGATAATCTTTGTTTAAAAAGTCCCTGGATTGAAATATCAGGTACAACAACAGGACAGGATTTTAGTGGCTTGGCAGGGCTATATGGGAGTGTTTATAGAACACCTAGTCTCATTAATATACTTTCTGTTAAAAAGCACATAGGTGTTTACTTCTGGTTCACCTTTAAATGCCTACTTGGTTCAGAATGGAGCACTACATATTGGGAGCTATGGTCCCTGAAGGCTAGATCTGTGTATTACAGAGAAGATCCTCTGCAATCAGTTCTGTTTTTTATAAGTTCCTTCAGCTGTCTGGCTAGTTTTTAGAGTGGTCCTAACTTACCTGGGCACAGACTGAGTCTATTGATTTAATAAACTCTTCCCCTCATGCAAAAAAATTAGTAAAATTTGTGCTTGCTTATTATTTTGTTTTCCCCAACCACACCTGATTTTCAAAGGTTGATTAGAAGAGCCCAGCATAGATACATCATTTGTATCTGCATCTGCATCCACAGAAATGATCTGTGGATATCCACTACCAGAATAGTGAATGCAGGTGCCTGTAGATATAAAACAAATATGTATGGATTTGCAGGGCTCTATTGATTAGTAGGGATGGTCTGTTCATTTTTCATGAGGTTTAAAGAAGTGTCTGAATCATGCAATGCTGCAAGCATTCAGATGTGACCGCAATGACCAAATTCTGTTCTAGGAATCCAAAAAGAGTTCATTAATCATCAAAACACACTTTGTATTCCAAATTAAGATATCTAAGAGATATTTGTTTAAATTTAAACAAAAATCCTACCTGTTCAGTTTTTCCCCACTTGGTAATGAGTGTGTCAGGAAAGGAGAAGTATTTTTAGTAAGAGTCATTTGCATCTCTAGTTCACAGATCTCTTGATCTTAAGCAGCTATGATGTAATGTATGAATGAATCTACTATACAGTTGAGAGAGTTTTTCTCCTGTCTATTTGTTCAAGAAAGCTTCCTAAACAGTAAGAGCTAGGACCACCAAATTCATTATACAGCTTTCATAGAATCATAGAACAGTAGAACTGGAAGGGACCTCAAGAGGTCATCAAGTCCAGTCCCCTGCCCTCATGGCAGGACCAAGCACCATCTAGACCATCTCTGAGAGATGTCTATCTAACCTGCTCTTAAATATCTCCAGAGATGAAGATTCCACAACCTCTCTAGGCAATTTATTCCAGTGTTCAACCACCCTGACAGTTAGGAAGTTTTTCCTAATGTCCAGACTAAACCTCCCTTGCTGCAGTTTAAGCCCATTGCGAGAAAATGTACAACATAGGCTGTACCTATCACTAGAAAAGAAACGTAAACTGAATTTTGCCTTCTTTCAGTTCCTTTTTCCAAACCTCACCTTGATTTTTCCTGAATTGAAAACTAAAACTACTTTAAGCGGCAGAGGAATCACAAATCCATGACTTGTTGATGCTCTGATGTTGAAAACATTATTTTTTTTGCCCATACAATGAAACAGAAAATGACTACGACTAAACTTGTAGGTTAATCCAATAGTTCTCTATCAGCAATACGTATGTCCCTGGGGGCAAGCAGAAGTCTTCCAAGGGGAAGATCAACTTATCTAGATATTTGCCTAGTTTTACAATAGGCTATATGAAAAGCATAAGAGAAGCGTAAGTGAAGTCAGTACAAACTACAATTTCATACGACTTGTTTACTTTGGTCTGTATACCAGTTGTTAATTGCTGTAAGTTGCCTTACAAGAGCTTGCTCCTGGCAAGATGGAAAATACAGAAGTCACAAAAAGGGCTTAGATACATCTTACACTCTTTCAGCATTCCCACATTGATGCACTATGGTCATGCCTTGGCATCCTAATAAAAGCTGAGATGCTGTAGTTAAACTTTTCTGCTGGTGCTCATACTCTTGATATTTCTAGCAAACTCTCCAATGTCCTTTCGGTATTTTGGATTTCAGTAGTAATCCTAGGACTGGAAGGGGGCTCAAGAGATCATCTAGGACAGCTCGGGGAGGGCCTGGGAGAAGGCTATAAACAAAGGAAGTTGGCTACTTAAAATGTTGCAGTATTAATATTCTTTCTATTTAACTTCATATTAAACAATTTAAAGTCATGCACCTTGTTAATTATCCCTTGTTTTAGTACTCTTTTTCCATAACATTGTGTGTGTGTGTGTATGTGTGTTAATAAAACTTGGGTGCCATGGTGGCACACATCTGAACAAGCACACATGATCTGAATATCGGTACACAAGACAAAACTCACTCCGCTCATGAATGGAAAATCTTAGAGGGAACACTGGTAGGGTCCTCCCCCTGTTCCCAGAGGAAGTTCCCATTGGTTCCCAGTTCCAGCAAGGCACCCTTTAGGGAGGTCTCTGTACAGGGAGGGGTTATTCTGGGCCCCCGGGAGGGTCAGATCTCCTTTTCTGAGTCCATCGTCCATCCGAGTAGCTTTTGCTGTGGGTTGCTTCTTTGTCACCGGCCAGATTTTGGTGTCCATAGCCCCTAAGGAGCTTTTTAAACCATGGCCAGTCATGCCCCAGGCTCAAAGGATATGCTAATCTGGGGGGCGACCCCCACCTGGAGGACTGCATAATATGGGGTAATCAGCTTCACCCTAGTGGGATATATGTCTCCATAGACAAACTGTAATTGCATCTCTTGTCCTGTGGGTTAGGTACCAGACCATCTCTGATGAGGGTCTGCCTGCACCCTGCATCCACCAAGGCCTGCACTGTATCCCATTCACCCTTACCAGGACCACCAATTTCTCTGGGCCCTTCCTTTGGGCCTGTGGGAGAGTCAGCCATATCTGGCAGAAGCTGCAAGCTATGTATGGGGAATTTTGGAGGAAGTGCCTCTCTTGTCCACACTCAAAACACTGGTTCCAGCTTCCCCGAGCAGTTGCATCTGGCTCTGGGGGTGTGGCTCTCTCTGAGGGACCCCTTTCCCTCCTGGGGCATCAGCAGCTTCCCCAGTCATCTCTCCTCAGGGCCGGCATTGGTCGTAGAAGTTTGGACCTGGTGCTCTTCCTGACTCATGACCATGGGGACTCCTTCTACCTACACTGTTCTTTCCTTTGGGGGATCCCCTGTTTGGAAGACTGTGCCCCAGGGGGCTCAGCTGCAAGTTAGTCCTCCATTAACTTGTGGCTGGGGGTTGCTGGCCAGTGCTGGTGGGCCCACTCCCTCCCAGCACTGAGGAGGATCTGGGTGAACTGCTTGAAGGTTACTCTTTTAGCCATCTGGGCCCACAACTGTTTCTCAGGGTCTAGTCACTGCCAGGCTCAGTCCTGGAGGCACTGGGCTACCAGCCTGGGCTGGGCCCCAGGTGGGTTCTGCTCCTTGCAGAACTGTTGGAAGCAGGTCTCGGGACTAATACCTAGAATCGCAGCTTTTGCCTTCCTGTATTCAAGGACGTTCAGTCAATCCATATTCCAGTAAGCAGCCTGGGCTGGACCTGTTAGGTAGGGGGCTAACAGGGTGACCCAACACTTGGGAAGCTATGGAGCAACTGTGTCTACCCTCCCGAATGTCACTAGAAAGACCTCTGGGTTCTCTCCAGGCCCCATCTTTGGGGAGTCACACTGGAAGATTGGCAGGGGGAGCCCTTGCATCTGCTGCCCCTGGACTGGGGGGCGGGGCCCCTCTGGGTTGCAGCAGATGGGCCATTTGCTATTCGGCCAGCTCATACATCAATCGCTGCTGCTGAGTGGTGATCTGCTGGATGAGTTGTGCTTGGCACTGCGGCTGCTGTGTTGCCTGTAGCTGTTGCTTTTCCAACAACCACTTCAATAAGCTGTTAGTCTCCATTCTGCTTTGTAAAGGGTGCTAGGCAAGGATAACTCGGAACTGTCTTCAGGCAGTCTTCCCCCACTTGGGGCCTTCTAGCAGGTCCTGACTGTTACCTGCATTCTTCCCCATAAGTTGCAGGGTTTGTTCACCCCTACCCTCTGAGGGGGGAGTGATGATGCAGTAGCCACACAGTTGTGTCACTCCGGTCACACCCAGCAACCCATTCACTGTGTTTAACAGCTGAAGTCAAAGTCAATACAGCTAAGTGAAGATATATTAGCCCTTATTCTCAGGGCAATGTGACCTAATGGCCAAAGTTAATGAACATCAGTTGTGCCCTGCAAACTGTGGGTATTGGCTTTCTAGCCATAGCTCATTTTCAAAGATAAGGATGCAGATACAATTTTGGATCAAGAACCATACGGATTTTCAGATATCCACTTTACAGCCACGGATAGCTGCAGATCATTTTAGCAGATATGGACACAGATTCCAGTTTTGTATCAACCCCAGTTGCAGGGCAGTGTGGCGTACTGGATAGAGTCAATAGGTATTGGCCGTCAGTCACAGGGCAATGTGGCCTATTTGCCAGTACCCTGGGACAGGAGGGAAGAAAAGAAGGGGAGACCCAGCACCCTACCAGTGGCAGAGTGGCATACCTCTGGGCGAATGGTAAGTCACACCAAAATGCACTGACTCACTCGCATGGAAGGTATCACTCACGCACCCTTCCTGGGTCACTTCTTACTGAGATATGCTCACTGATGGGGTGTCTCTGGGAGCTCCTCCAGTGTCAGCTGTGCTATCCTAGGGCATCTGCCAGGAGCCGAGTGCCTGGCTGGATGTCAGAGTCTCTGGATTTCATTGTCCATGTTCTAGGCTGATCCACAGCAGAGGCTGGTTTAGCACATCCTTCTTCCTCAGCAGTGAGACTGAGCTGGGCTACGCTCCCTTTTATACTGTGGTAGTTGGACCAGGCCCAGCAGTGTTGGTCAGGTGGGGCTGCCACAGATAAGAATGTTGGTTTAACCTCTTCCGCTCCAGTGCAGGGTCTGTTTACCCTGGCACAAGTAGTTTGCAACACTTCTGAAAATATGTCAATAGTTAATGGTCTGGTTGCATTCAACGAAGAATGTTAAATCTAGATAGTAAAAAAAAAAAAAAACCAAAACGACTGAGCTGGGATGAATTAAACAGAATTCTGTTTCAGAATTCTACTCGATTTCCGTAATAAATCTCACTAAAAAAAGAAAACTCTGGGGCCCTTTAATTGTTTAAATGAAACCCATCACCAACAGTCTGAATGCTGTGCATATCAATTAAACATTTTCTTTCATGTCCGCATCCTTTCAGACCAAATGAAACAAATCTCTACCTGTGCTAACAGCATAACGCCTCCTGACTCTAATAATTACTTCAACATTGAGACCTCTGCCAAATTCTTCTCAGTGGACATATGGACCCAGCAGGTATAACAGGCACAAAGTGCTCTTTTTTTATTGACATCATCAGGGGAAGGATGATTAAATTACTCATGTGAAAATTAAATTTCATCTCACAGTGGCCTTTTTTCAGGACCAGCTATTGTGGGCCAATTATTTCCAAACCTGACTAAAAAAAGTTTATTTTTCTCTGAAGTAAAGTGTTTTAACAGTTAATTAGGAGATAAAACCAGTTAGTTTTTTGTAGCTTATTTATATTTTTACTTACACATCTACTTATTCAGGTATTGCAAGTGAATATTTGACTTGTAAGATGCAGTAGTCATTACAATTGGTGACTAGTGCGTTAGTCACGCACAGTGAGTCTCATAACTGAAGTATTTATGATCTTAAGGAAGGGTAATCTGAGCCCTTCATGGCTCTCAGGGGAGCCCTCATTTGGCTCCTCTATCCTCATAATTGTTTCAGGTTCTTTCTTTGGATGAGGGTGAGTAGATGATGCTGTACCCTTTAGAGCTCAGCAACATGACTAAATCAGCAAGGGAATTTTTAGAGAACAGCATTATGAGCTGCCTTCCCCTAGAACTGATGGTATGTCTAAGTGGGGATAAAAGCCCTAGAATGGCCATGACCGCCTCACATCTGTGAGAGCATGTGTAACTGGTGGCATGAAGTAGATGAAATATACTGCCTACAAAGTACATTCTAAAGAAGTCAGCAGTGCCATCATAAAGTCACAGAACTACCTCCCAGGAGCAGATTAAGGCCATTTGACAAGGACTAACCAAAAATATTGGACCCAGCCTGCTCATATACAACTCAAAATTAAGAGATGCTTACAACTCCATTATAATTTGTTACATTCACTTAGTCTTTCTCTGGGTTTTTTCCATGCCACCCCTATTCATGGAATGTCCCCCTATTCTTTTCTGGCAAGCCCCCAGCCTTCTCATATCTCTCCCTTCTAAAATTTCATTTTTGCAATGCCTGCAATACACACAATAAATGAGTTAATATCCAACAGTATTTTTCTGTTTAAAAACAAATAAAAATAAATCTGCAGGTATGCGCACAAGTACATTTATTAGCCAAATAATCAGAGTGTTATAAAGCCTCTTCCTTCCATTTCTCTCACCATGTGTCAACCTCCTTCACTAAGTAATATTTAAGATTTTAGGCAGTGACCAATGACAGAGATTCTGAGAAATGATTGGGGATTTAGGATACACAGCTTCACACACCTCAAAGGAGCCTATTTTCAGAAAATAATAGACTCCCACCCTCTGAAAATCACACCCCTTTGAGATGTCTCACATTGGGCACCCAAGAACTGCAGCACCAAAAAATCACCAACTACTTTTTAAAATCTTGACCCTATCTTTAGTGGAGTGCTGCCCATATAGAGTCTTGGATGCTATGAATAATCATCCATCGTTGGTGCCTCCCTGTTTCAGAATGACATCCCAATAGTAGCCCCAGGTAATTAGCTACAGGTCACTTCCCTCCCCACCTTAATAATGCACTATATTTGTTCATGGTGTTCCACAGACACTCGACAGGAATTCTGCCCTGATTGGCATACTGTCTATTTCTGGCAACTGAATTCAACTATCACAGTCCTGGTGTTTTTTTGGGGGGGATTAACAAAAATAAGAATACTATTGCTGAATGTGGAACAGTTATCCTAGTTCCATTCACACTTGAATGTGTGCTATTCCCCAATCCCTGAGCTGCTCACATAATGACAAGAGACAATTCCACTCCACTATTAATTATGGATACATTTCTCCAACAAAAAGTAGTAGGGAAGTTTCACACTACATTGATAAGGGATAAAAAAAGGGATTTTTGATGCTGTGTTTAGCTTAGTTTAAGAAACAGGTCAGTCTTTGCTGCTGGAAGAAATGGACTGCTAGACTGCAGCTCCACACGACTCGTCCTGGCCTCACTCCTCCCAACCCTGCACAGTGCTTGAAATATTCCAGCGTCTCTGCCAACCTCCTTTGCAAATACTTTATTTCTTTGTGTGTGTCTCATTCCATCTGTTCCACATGCTCTTTATGCCATTTACGTTCATCAGCAGAGTCCAAGATGAGACCACACAATATAGCTTGTCATATTGTGAAGTGATTTAGAAATGGAACCAGGAGGACAGGAATTGCTGCAGAGTGAAAGAAGATTGGTGGTTTACTGTTACCCAGGTAAGTGCCAACTTTGGGCACCATGGCACATTGCATATGAGCACATCACAAAGTAAATATCCATGAAAAAACCTGGCTGTGGCATGTACTCTACATTATACCTTCAGGTTCCTGGGAGAAAGTGCCCTTCGCAACTACACATAAAGGCTACGTCTACACTGGCGCGATCTCACGCAAAAGCGGCTGCTCTTGCACAAAAGCTTGCTGCCTGTCTACACTGGCCGCGTGTTCTTGCGCAAGTAAACTGACATTCTAATGTATAAAATCAGGGCTTCTTGCGCAAGAACTCTGACGCTCCCGCTCAGGAATAAGCCCTCTTGCGCAAGAGCTCTTCCAGAAGAGGCCAGTGTAGATAGGCAACATGAATTTCTTGTGCAAGAAAGCCCTATGGTTAAAATGGCCATCAGAGCTTTCTTGCGCAAGAGAGCGTCTACACTGGCATGGTTGCTCTTGCGCAAAAGCACATCTCTTGCACAAAAGCACATGCCAGTGTAGATGCTCTCTTCTGGAAGAGTTTTTGCAGAAGAACTCTTCCACAAAAGAGTTCTTGCGCAAGATGCTGCCAGTGTAGACGTAACCGAAGACAATTTATACCCACCAAATGACAAAGAGGCAAAGAGTTAGTGAGAACAGCACACAAATTCAGTGCAAGATGTGAAAAGTGACAGTGAGGAGTATTTACTAATATCAGTTATGGAGTGAATGTCATCATCTGATCATTCATCAGAGAAGCACATGACAAAATTAGGCCCACAAGTTCAGAGACTTCCCTCTCCCACCTTCTAGAAAAATGCAAATGGGTTTGGGGGTTTTGCAATGTTGGTCATTCCAAGCCACATTTAGCTCTGAATCTCTTACTGGATGTGTGGAGGAGTCACAATGCATGCAAATTGGATCGACGTTTCAGGCTAGACACAAAAACCTCTCCAGAGTTTCAGTACAGGGTGATTTGTGCAGTCAAAACACAAACCATAACATTCCTTTGCATTCTTGAACTCCTAAAACAAATCCTATACAAGCAAGGAAAATTTAACCTCTGTCCCAAGCTGTCTTTACCCTGGCTTCTAGACACCAGACCTCTTTCCTAAATGTAGCCCAGCCAGACTCA
The DNA here is from genome assembly GCA_032595735.1 of Pelochelys cantorii. Classification (NCBI taxonomy): domain Eukaryota; kingdom Metazoa; phylum Chordata; order Testudines; family Trionychidae; genus Pelochelys; species Pelochelys cantorii. The sequence continues at coordinate 8,869,498 of CM064342.1, read as the reverse complement.
GCTGCAGCTTATTACCTCAGCCTAGGGAGGCACACCAGTTGGGACTGGAAAAACATTCTCTCCCCTGGATTCAAACCTAAAAACTTCATAATACCGGTTGGTTCCTGGGGGGCCTCCAAGGGAAGAGAGGTGCATGGCTGCAGGACCCTGGTAGGATCACCAAGAGATTAGCATCCGCAACACAAGGAGTTAAGGGAATCATAGTGCTCTATTACCCTGGCAATTACAGCTGCAATACTGTCTTATTGCTAGTAATATCAGGGCCAGTGTTCCCTGTAAACTGTGCATTTGGGCGGCTGCCTAGGAGAGATTCAGATGTGCCCAGCAGATTGGCAGAGTGCCCAGAGCTGATCACAGCCAGCAGCATGTTTCTATTGGTGGTGCACATCTACACGTACCTTGGTGCACATACAAAGTTTATTCTGCACATAGATGGAAAATCTTAGCTGGAACATTGCTCAAGGCCTGAGCCTGCTCGCTATTTTGGAAATAGAAGTTGGCTAAATGAAGAAAGATTTTTATATTGAAACAAAAGAGGCCAGGGAGCCATTCTAATCTTCCCTACTCCCCTGCAATGAGATGCCAGAACCTATGACTCACTTACCTTTCAGGTGAATTTTTCAGACCCTTTCTCTCACTTCCTTTCACTCACTTTTCCATACTTAGCTCACATGCTTTTTCTCCTCACTTCTTACTTAGCTCATGTTCTTTACCCAGCACAGGTCTTGACAAATTAGGCAATCTACTCGCCCGGGGCGAGTAGATTTTAGCCCGGTGGGGCTGCGCAGCGCAGTCTGAGCCTGCGCAGTGTGCACTTCCGCACAGCTGGCGAGCGGGGCTCACTGCCGCTTGACAAGCCCTGACCCAGCATCTTGTTACCTTCCAACCCTTCCCCCTCTCCCTCACCTTCCCCTTCTGCTATCATTCCACTTTCTCTAATATTAGAACTAGAAGGAACCTTGAGAGATCAAGTCTAGTCTCCTGCACTCATAGCAGGACCTGTTCACATCATTTTCCAAGCTGTAGTGCCCTACTGTCAAGGAACCTTTGTTTCAAACAGTCTATCCCTTTTCCTAGCAAAGGTTCACTATCCAACACCAATTGCAGCTACTTGAATAGCAGATGTGAGGGAAAGACTGCTCTGAACAGTAGCATTTTATGCCTATATTGGACAGGTGTAAATGAGGACAAGCTGAAAGGCCAGAGACAATCAAGTCCTAAAACTTTAATGTCTCCCCTCCAGCCTCCTAAATGCATAGAGGGATCAGAAGTTTGTGATTATAGCAGGAAATCAACAACCTCTTTAGTTAGGCAAAACTCAGTCTGAGAGCTGCCCGGTTGCTCACCTGGCAGAAAAAGCACCCTGTTGGATAAGAATTTGCTACACTGCTGTATTTCTACAGGTGTTGTCTCTCCATTGTCTTCAGTAACATAGGATCTGATTTTCAGAAGAGTTCAGTGCCCATCCCTTCTTATTGTGGTATTTATCAGGCAAGCTGCACCATTCTGTATTAAAACTTCAGTGCCTAGGTGCAACCAGAAGGATCAAAAATGTTGTATCTGGTACTACAGTTCGGCTGCAAATTCCGTGCCTTGGAGCTCAGGGCCTCTGTTCATTTGCTATCTGTTGACCCAATATGTGGCTGTGTGGAGACCCAGAGTAAGCTTCATTCTGCTTCACATTATTACAATGCACTAGGCATTTTCAAAGAAAAGAAGATATTATTCCTGGGTCAGGGAGCTGATAACCCATCCCTCAATCTGTTCTATTCACACACTTCACTTGACTTCCTGTTAGCTTCCCTTACCTTGTCTGGTTTGCTGTTAATCCCCTTCTCAGCTGTTCTTGCATGGCACTTGTTACAGCTTCCTTCCCCCCCCCCACCCCTTTTCCTTTAGATGTTCAGATTTGAAAGTTCTACTGAACCTGCTGGTGTTTGAATGGTGGTGAAGAGGAATACATTTACCTCCTGTGTGCTTACTTACAATGTCTAGAGTGGTGAATACTAACATGATGGCATATCATAAATTCTGCAAACCTATCCAGGTGATTATGTCCTTCATATCTCCACCTCAAGCAACACTGCTCACAGCTGCTCTTCCTTCTTGGGAATTCCCCCATTTTATACTTAATAATTTGTTTCATTTGGAATTCTTGCCTCCGTAGTTATTTACATCAGAAGATAGAAGTATGACACCACTTATGCATGCAGCTATTTCTGCTGACATAATTAATACTATCTCCTTCAATCTACTTTTGTTACCTTAATTTTGGGTTGTGGCAGATTGAGAGAGAAGTTTCCCATGCTCAAGTCAGAAAAAAACTTAAACAACAAACAGTCCTGCAGCACTTTAGAGACTAACAAAAAATGTAGATGGTATCATGATCTATCATGGGCACAGCCTACTTCTTCACATAAATGTAGTTTAAGGGGTCCAGGTTCTAAGTAAATAGCAGAGAAAGAGAGGGGATGGGGAAGGAAAGTAAAGGGAAAAAATGGGAAAAGAATTGTCAGTTAGAGTTTCCATGCTAAATGAAGCTGATAGAGAGGGTTCTAAGAACTCTTAAGTACCTGGACTTGGCTTTTTATGTCATTAGGATGTGGCATGTAGCGGGTAATCCAGTCAGAATCATAGAATCCTAAGGTTGGAAGAGTCCTCAGGAGGTCATCAAGTCCAGCCCCCTGCCCAAAGCAGGACCAGTCCCCGTTAAGGGTCTTTGTTTAAACCTCTATTGTAGGTATCAAACTTGTAAATTAAAATCAGTTCTGCAGCTTCCCTTTCAAACCGGTTTTTGAAATTAGTTTGTAATAATATGGAAACTTTGAGATCCATTAATGAGTGCCCAGGCAAATTAAAACCAACAGGTTTCAGGGTGTTACCTTTTCAAATATCTGATTTGTGCGCATTAATCCTTTCTCAAAGACTCTGTCCAGATTGATCAACATACATGGCATAGGGGCATTGCTGGCACAGATCACATTGGTGGACATGCAGTTATGTGAGCCGCTGATGTGGTGCTTTATGTGGTTAGGTCCTGTGATGATGTCGCTTGTATAGATGTGTGGACAGAGTTGGCACCGGAGTTGATTGCAGGGGTGTGTTCCTGGATGAGTATGGTGGAGGTGTGCTGCATGGTTGCTGGAAAGAATTTGTTTGCTGTTAGTGGGTTGTCTATGGTCGAGGATTGGCCTGTCTCCCAAGGCCTGTGAGAGTGAGGGTTCATTTTCCAGGATAGATTGTAGATAGTTGGTAATGCGATGGAGGGTTTTAAGTTGGGGACTGTAGGTGATGGTAAGTGGAGTTCTGTTGTTTTCTTTGTAGGGCCTATCTTGAAGTCTGACAAACATCCATGTGTATCAGGTTCATACATGGTGGAAGGAAAAGGAAAGAGGAAAGTCATCAATTAGTAATAAAATGTTGTCTGCAAAACACAATGAATTTAGACCATAAGCAAATATTTTATAAACCTGGATATTGCTGCCCCATTTGCTGCCTCTGTTGTAAAAGGGCTAAAAGCTATGAAAATCAAATGTCCTCTGCTTCACAGGGTTTTCATATATTAGTTAAAGAAAAAAAATTGCTCTGAATAAAAGAGTTGAACATGCTCTTTACAAAGTTGTTTAAGCGAAGAAATGAGCATGGGAATAACCCTAATATGCTATAAATAGATTATCACTGTATTACTGCTTTTTATTTTGTGTATGAATCATTGTCAGTAAATATTTATGAGTCTTTACAAAACTAGTATCTTAATAAATGTAGGGTACATTCCAAAGGCTTCCATATCTCTGGTAAGAAAAGGCACATCCAAGTCAGATAAAGCATTTGATTTGTACCCAAAGTGTTTAAAAAGCATTCTGATCCCAATAGGAGAAAGAAGGGCTCATCTGAGAAGGGGGTGGGAGGATCTAGCCTGGGAGAAATAAGGCACATGTTTGTAGGAAGAGCCATCCATATGGTGAAGTGAACTAAATAATTCAGAGTAGTAATGCCAATAGAGGCCGGGAGGGTGAAGGAGTTGGAGGATGGGGAATGGCTACATGTTGCAGTTGTGATTCAAGTAGTCCTGGAATCCTTCCTGACCCTCTGGGTTGGAATTTTTGACTCTATTCTCTGCTTTGACTCAGAATAGGAAACTATATCCTAACCACATGTTTCTTTTTATAGAGCAAACTTTATTGCCAACTTCCTCTGGAGCACAAAATCATCCCTCATAGTCTTTAAACAATGTGCCAATCACAGTACACAAATGCAAGAAAATATGACCTGCTTGCCCTAAACACAACACAGGCTTTATCCAGAAAGAAAACAATGGAACCAAAGTTTGTTTTTACTATGTATCTCTGTAAATGCAGTCTACATTGATGGGTTTTAAAAGCAGCTGGCTAATCTCTCCTCCTTCTCTGCCGCTTTTAACGTGGATTGTATCACTATCCTTTCACTCTGGTCAAGTAATGCTTGCCAGGATTATTGGCTGGGTTTAAGATTCCTTGAGTAATATAGTAATGTGTTAGGGATAAGAAAACATGCTCCAGTAGAAACATTGATCGTAAGGGCTTTCAGTGGAATTTGTTATACTGTACACAGATTGTACTGGAATAGTGACCAACTCTGTGTGGAGTGCTTATTTGGACATCAGAATCAGTAATCATATAAACTTGTCTGTGGACAGTTCTGGGAAGTGGTTTTTAGCTAAATGTTGAATACATTGTCAACAGGAAAAGCTCTTTTTTTCTTAGCCCCCTTTCCATCTTTCAGAATATTGGTGCCTTAGCCAACGGCTATGTTGGTAGTCCCTTCCTTTTTAAAGCAAAAGAGTTGTCCATATGCCCCTTAGGTCCCATTTAGTCCAGCTCCCTGGGACCACAGCACGTTTTTTCCCCCACAATATATTCTCCAATGCAATTTAATGTAGTTTTAATAGTTGCAAATGATGGCTTCCTGCCACTTCCAATGGCAATTACACAGCTGCTAGACATCATAGTTATTCCTGGTATTTAATTTACCTTGTCCTTTTCTTAATATAAACCCATTTCTCAGATTTATATCCTGTGTACCATTTTTAAAAGCTGCCTCTCACTATTGTCTAGGAAGGACTACGGCAAAAAGGGATCTAGGGGTTATAGTGGACCACAAGCTGAATATGAGTCAGCAGTGTGATGCTGTTGCAAAAAAAGCAAACATGATTCTGGGATGCATGAACAGGTGTGTTGTGAGCAAGACACGAGAAGTCATTCTTTCACTCTACTCTGTGCTAGTTAGGCCTCAGTTGGAGTATTGTGTCCAGTTCTGGGCACCGCATTTCAAGAAGGATGTGGAGAAATTGGAGAGGGTCCAGAGAAGAGCAACAAGAATGATTAAAGGTCTAGAGAACATGACCTATGAAGGAAGGCTGAAAGAATTGGGTTTGTTTAGTTTAGAAAAGAGAAGATTGAGGGGGGACATGATAGCAGTTTTCAGGTATCTAAAAGGGGGTCATGAGGAGGAGGGAGAAAACTTGTTCATCTTGGCCTCTGAGGATAGAACAAGAAGCAATGGGCTTAAACTGCAGGAAGGGAGGTTTAGGTTGGACATTAGGAAAAAGTTCCTTACTGTCAGGGTGGTCAAACACTGGAATAAATTGCCCAGGGAGGTTGTGGAATCTCCATCTCTGGAGATATTTAAGAGTAGGTTAGATAAATGTCTATCAGGGATGGTCTAGACAGTATTTGGTCCTGCCATGAGGGCAGAGGACTGGACTCGATGACCTCTCGAGGTCCCTTCCAGTCCTAGTATTCTATGATTCTATTTGCCTTGGCTGATCTCTACATCATTATACTCTAACTTGCTTTGTACTGTAAGGATAGGCACATGGTGTTGTAGGTTCTTTCCTTGAAACAGCAGTGCAAATGACAAGTGCTGCATTCTAGTATACCATATTGGATTGATGGGAGTTCTCCCACGTCCTTGAAAATACTGTGCGCGTGCACACACACACACACGCCCACCTGCCTCCAGGAGCCTAAGAATGGGGCCAGGTTAATAAGCTGGTTCCAAATCTGAGCAGCTCTTTGAGTTTGTCCAAATTAGGAGGAAGTTACAATACCAAGATCTTAGATGGAGGAAGGAAAAGATCATCTTAATTCCTTTTCTGTACTTCATGTGATCAATGCTTATGAAAGCAAGTTAGTTGCTGAGTATGTTGAATAAGGGCTTGGATCTGAGTAAGTGAAATGTTGGGACTGAAGTCAAAGGAGTTGGACCTATGGGACTCCAGTAACTAACTCATTACCTTTGCAGTTTTGAGACATTAGGCAGGATACAGGTTTTTAAAACTCTCATATGGGCAGGATAAAGGGTTTTAAAACTCAGAAGATGTGTTCTAGTTTTATTGTCTTTCCATGATCCAATATGCTTTGTTTACAAGTAAAAAAAACCCATACTTTTTCTCTAGCTAGGATTCCCGCAAACAACTTGACTCTGAGAGTCAAGCTGTATCTTTTATTCCAGCGCATCATCACCAGTAATACAGGCCAAGATAGAACCTCATTGATGCCTTTAGTGAGCTTGCATAGTAGTCTCTGTGACAGGCACTTGATGATCCTGCTGGGGAAGCAAAAGAAGAAAAAGTCCACTTTGGTTTCTCTTGGATGTAAATGCCTCAGCAGGGCTAACAGGAAGAAACCACAATAGAAATGTATCTCATTTCCTAATTTATTTTTCCTGCACTCAGTTATTTTCTTTTCTTATTTCTATCTTTTTTTCTTTCTCCTCTGCTCCTCTGCCCTAGATATTCTTTTTTTCCTTGCTCTTCTCCTGAGTCCCACATCCACATTAATCTGTTCTTCATATTCTTTTTTTTTCTGAGTCTCCACTCTCTTTTTTGTCCTTACTCTTCTGCATCTCTTTCGTTTCCCTCTGGTTTCCATAAGTCCTTCCCTGCCCCCCATACCGGTTTCTCAAACACCTTTCTGAGTACTTTCTTCTACTCACCAGGGCTGTTAAGGGCTGTTCATAGATGTTTCTGCCTCTATGTTCAGAAGTGTGAAGGATTTCTTACAAGGCCTGCAGCTGGACACTACAATTGTTTGCTGCAGGCTGCATACAGTTGGTCAACATTCACCCTGAGATGTAACTATCCTCAGAATTTCCAAGGTGACCTTTGCCATGTGGCTGCCTATCTAGCCTATGCCTAAAGCTAGATATAAATAAATATATAAATGTTATAAATGATATAAATGTTAATTGGTGTCTGTATTGTTTTTAATTTCTCAATATCAGAAACATTTATTAAAGAGACAATATACTTGAAATGTTAGGGGAGAGTAGAACCTTATTAAGATAAATCAAATTTTGGGTCTTGAATTGCTCATACTTTGTACTTATACGGCACCTCCTAACCCAGGATCTCAAAGTGCAAATATTAACAAATGAATCCCCTCAAACATCCTTGTTTATTATAGCACTCAAAGGTCACTGCAAACAGGTCACTGTACAAAAGCGCTCATGAATGGAATAAATATTCCTATTGTACTAGGGCCGGATTAAGTCATGGGCTAGCCAGGCAGCTGCCTGGGGTGCCAACCTATGGGGGGCGCCTGATGGCAGCTGTAAGGGGTGTACAGCACCCCTTATAGCCGCCATCAGGCGCCGCGCGCCCGGCTCCTGGATTGCGGGCTGCAGCAGCTCCCAGCAGCCACCCTGCAGCGGCCACCCAGGACGGGGGCCGCGTTAACCCCCGCAGCGCCGGCCAGCAGTGCCCTTCCCCCCACGGCCGCGGGGCCCTGCATGGCCAGGCTCGACCCACCCCGGGTGCCCCTGGGCTGCATGCCAGTGGCGGTAGCTGGGCTGGGTTGGGCTGGGCTGGGCACATACATCCTGCCGCTGCCAGCTCCGCGCGCCCTCCCCCACGCACCAGGCGGGGGCAGGGCTGTGCATGTGCCCTCTCCCATGTGCTGGCACGGAGGCTGGGCTGTGCATGCGCCCTTCCCCACACTCCGGCGTGGGGGCGGGGCCGCACATGTTCCCTCCTGCAAGCCGGGGCACAATTAAACTGTCTGTCCAGGGCGCTGGAATGGCTCAGTCCAGCCCTGCATTGTACAGACAAAGAAAAGGAAGTTTTTCTTCACTCAGTGCACAGTCAACCTGTGGAACTCCTTGCCAGAGGATGCAGTGAAGGCTAGAATTTTATCAGGGTTCAGAAAAGATCTAGATAGATTCATGGAGGTTAGGTGCATCGATGGCTATTAGCCAGGATGGGTAGGAATGGTGTCCCTAGTCTCTGTTTCTCTGGAGGTGGGTGACAGAGGAGGGATCATGTGAGGATTACCTCTTGTGATCCCTCCCATCTGGTATTGTCCACTGTTGGCAGACAGGATACTGGGCTAGATGGACATTTGGTCTGACCCAATATGGCTGTTCTTATGTTCTAATGGGTAAAGTGAGTCACTGCTGTTAAGTGATTTGCTCAAAGTCACATAGGAAATTCTGGTTTCAATTCTTGGCTCTACATCCACTGCTTTAACTACAAGGCCATCCTTCCCCTCCCTCAGACCTTTTTTTAAATACAAAATCTAAATTTAAGACATTGCATTCCAAAAAAGGTCAGAAAATTTCCATCTAACGGTGCCAGTGTTATATTTTCCCCCTCAAACCGTGTAAATTAAGGACAATAGTTCTCAGTAGTAAATCTAGTGTAGGGATAAGATCCTTCTCACTAAATATCCTGATTTCTATGGGCTTGTGTCTAGAATCTGTAAACATTTCAAAAGTACTTACATCCCATTTTCAAAAGCGATTTAACCCCCAGGGCACCCAAGCCTCATTGGCTTTCACTGAGAATCTTAAATGCCTAAGTCCCTTTTGACCATGGGATTTGGGCTTCTATGTCACTTAGGCTTTTTTCAGAAATTTAATTCAGGACTGTGATACTTTAAGGCATAGCACTGGGCACCTCAATTTCATGTTTTGTTCTTTGCTCTTTGCAGGCAATTGTCCTATGTAGGAGGAGGGAATCCAGTGAGATTTCAAGATGGCTGAATACTTACTTTGAGTGCAAACTTTGACACAAACAGATTTGCACTAGCTTTTGTAAGATTTTTACTTACAGCAAGCATTCTTGTGAACTCACCAAAAAAAATTAATAATAATAATAAAAAAATCAGTGGCATGACTTTTCTCAGAAAACAAGTCAAATGGATTGCAAATATGCCTAGGGTGAGTTGGTCAATGAATGTTTGTTAGTGATATTTTGTTGTGTTCAATTTTTGCTAGTTAGCAACAATTTAAAGGGCAAAACCTGGCTCCATACTCTCCAGAGCAGCAATGGGCAATTCAGGCTAGTGAGTGGGCTGCATGAGTGGCCCTCCTTCATATCAGTGGACTGCAAGGTTGTTAGAACCAAGATGGTTTCCCGGGATAGAGTAGTTTTGCTAACTGTGCTTGTGTACCTAGAATTTGTGGGGTGTGCCGATTGGACACTTCAGTTCACAAGCATGTCACTTTAGTACTACTGGTAGGAAAACAAAATGTCTTGTGGGCCACACATAGAACCCTAATGGGGTGCAGGTTGCCCACCACCTCTGTAGGGCCACAGAATGCACCATCAGCACTGGAAAGGTGCATTACCCTCCAATGGAGAGGGGAATGGTAGCACATAGATCTGCATTTTGTAGATCACATCTTCATGAGGTTTTTACGTAGAGGACAGGCAGGATGATGGAGGGAGGACTGGAGGATTGGTGATGACATGGATCAGCTAGCAAACCATGATAGTCTCCTTGCCTATGGAGGGGGACAACGCAACGTTGGAAGTTGTACTGTGAAAAGATTAATCTCTACGACAACTGTGAAGCACCGATGCACATAACCCATTTAGCTGGACTATAATGAGAATTTGTCTCCTTGACTGGTTGTAGCAAGAAGGCTTGTTGCATTGTTCCTTCAGTCTATGTGAAATGGGTTATTTTTCTTAAAACCATTCTAAACAAATAATGCTATAGATTTCCTAGTATATAGTGTACAACACGATTATAATGTGATTCTCAGAGAAACCTCTGTCCACAATGTGCAGGGGAAAAACATTCTAGCAACAAAGTGTTAAAATACAGTTGTTTCTCCCTGTGGCCTGTTTTGTTTTCTAGTCTTTACCGATTCCATGCATGGAACTCCCATTGATGTCAATGGGAGTTTAACGCATGGACTGAGGGCAGAAACGCAACAGAAACCTGCTTGGTTGCTGTGACGGCTGCATTGTAGATCCAAGAGGAGAATTTTGCCCTGAATGCCAAATCTCCTTTTTTTTTTTTTTTTTTTTTTTAAAGAACAACTATTTTGAGTTAAATAAGTGAGGAAAATGATAAATCATTTGTTACTCAGATTAATGGTAAGTAAAAGTAGCAAAACCTACATTTCTCTCCTTTTGTAAAATATTTTTAAAAAATCCTTTGTCTTTCCTCTTTCATTCTTGAGCATGTTTCTATATCTCCATAAATGTGAGTTGATTACATTAATAACATAGGGAGAAATAAATATTTTGCCTTTATACAAGACAACTAGTCTGCATATTTATTTATTCTACATACAAAAATTACTTCTTCCTCAGTGAAACACAGCTGACATCTGGGCCTAAAGGTAATAACATCAAAGGCCAAGTAATCGTCCCCATGACTTCAGTGGAAGCTTTCCCATTGACGTCAATGGAAGCAGGAAATGGACTGGAGCACAGCAATATTACATAGCCATTTCATAGCAGAAATGGAGATTACTGTGAAGAAGTGCGAGGGTACGTTTACACAGCAACATTATTTCAAAATCACCAGCATTATTTCGAAATAGCTTAGTCTGAGTCTACAGAGCAGGTAGTTATTTGGAAATAGTGTCATAGTAGTGTCAAGCTCGAGGACTTCTTACTCCGACTCCTGTTACCCTTATTGTACGAGGAGTAAGGGAAGTTGGAGGAAGAGGGCTCTATTTTGAAATAAGTTCTGTGTAGATGCTCTCAATTTCAAAATAAGCTATTTTGAAATAAGTTACACAATTGACGTAGCGCAATTTGCATAGCTTATTTTGAGTTAAGCCCTGCTGTGTGATGCACCCTAAGTGTTAAAATTAAAGCTAGCCATGTTCAAATTTTGGCCTGAATTCCAGATCTAATATCTTTGCCCAAGACTGTGAAAAAGGGCCATGTGATCTTTAAAGGCTTCTCCAACTTTGTGATACTGCAACCCCCCTCTAAGTTGCTCGTGACCCCCCAGGGGGTCGGGACCCACAGTTTGAGAAACACGGGGTTAGGGCCTTAAACTTTGTAGCAGTCACTATTGCAGGCTGTGGATACTCACTCCAGCTTTATTGCATCCTCCAGGATTTGAAGGATGGATGGTGGGGCAGTGAGCAAGCACAAGCTCTAAGAAGGTATTATATGTTTCTCTTCACCTAAGCATTTGATTATTAAATTAACATTCCATTTCCTGCCATTTTGAAATCACACCTGAAGATAAGGAATAGATACATTTGCTGCTACATCTTGTACTAGAGCTGAAAAATTGGTACTTAGGCTTACAAAAGAGGTACAATGGGAGCTTGGTATTATCTAAACTGGAAGTTGGCTCCTTTGGTTCAATGTGTTTTCTAGCAACACTAACTTATCATTAGTTTAACTGAAACTGTGTCTACATTGCCACTTTACTGCGCTGCAGCTTTTTGGCTCAGGGGAGTGAAACCCCATCCCTTCTTCCCTGAGTACCGCCAGTTACAGTGCTGTAAAGCACCAGTAGAAAGGGTACACGGTGCTAGGAATCAGGTTCCCAGCGCTGTTAGCTATTCTCCTTGTTGGAGGAGTTTTACATAGAGTGCTGGGAGAGCTCTCTTGTACTTCTGCCATGGCCACACTTTCAGTTTAAAGCACGGCTGCAGCTGCACTTTAATTTTAGAAGTATAGACAAAGCCTAATAACTTAAAGGTAGTTAAAGCTGCACTAATGGAATCACCAGCAGTACTGCTTAGAACGGCATGGCTATTTAGCAGCAATGGTTGTAGGATTTCTCCTGAGCTTGCTTTTGCAGGGACTATACTCATTTTAAGTAATATGCAACATGTAAAAAGAAAATGAAGTTCTGTGAAAAAGTTTTACACTTGCTCCTGTTTCTTCAATAAAACTCTTGGAGAAATGAAAATGAGAGCCTCTCCTGCCTTACGCAGGATTTTGTAACACAAGATCCAAGTAGGTCTGTTCTATTTCCATCAGTTGTGATTCAGTAAGGGCCTGCCTGATATGGTCACCTGCTAGTTGAAATTATACATATATCTGAGAAATCCTGAACATTCAAAACCTCCTGCAAGCCCTGGCCTTGCCTTTCCCCAGCCTCGAGCAATTCCCATTGCTTTTCAGATGGACAGCCAAACAGTGACTCATTCCAGGATCTGTTTCAGCAAACCAAGGTATCCAGCAAAAACAAGCAAACAAGGATCCTGGAACCATAAGATTTGTGCTTTACATCTCTGTTCAGAGACATTGCCTGTCACCATTCCATTTCCCACTTCTTTGTCTGCACATGTGTACCTAAGGCCAGGTTCTCATCTCAGCTACCCCTGTATGAAGTTAGAACAAATTTAATCATCATCGATCACGGGAGGATCGCCTGTTCTATTCACTCCGTCGCTGGCATCAGCCACTGTTGGAAGACAGGACACTGGGCTACATGGACCTTTGGACGATCTTATGTTCCTAAACTGATATAACTCGCAACAAAATTTGGCCCTTGGACCAGAGGTCCCCAAACTGTGGGGTATGTCCCCCTTTGGGGAGCACAGAGGAACATTCAGGGAGTGTGGGAGGGGCCAGGCCAGCACCCACAGGTGACAGGGATGAAGTTCCATCCAGCCCTGCTCCTCTCCCAGCTTTGCTCCCTCCTAGCCCACAGCTGTGACATTAGCTCCTGGCCCTGGCTTCAAGCCTTGCACCCAGTGCTGCCCTCAACTGCAGCTTGGCCCTGGCCCTGCCCCCAGACCTTTCTCCACTCCCAGCGCTGGCCACACCTCCTGCCTTGGCCTCTGTTCACAGCTCTGTGCCAAGCCCTACTCCTGGCCCTAGCCTTAGCCCCCTTGCATCTGTTTATATCCTGGCCTCGCTTGTGGTGTGTGTGTGTGATGGCGTGTCGGGGTTCCCCCGACTTCTGCACCCCTGTAGTGGCACGGACAGACTCCACCAGCCAGTAGGATAGAGGGAGTTTATTGTTTCTCCAGGATACAGCACAGCATAGGTGTAATCCGGTTACAGGGCCAGGCCTAGGATGCCTCAGCCCCCCTTGAGATGGGGGAGACTGAGCCCCTAACTCCCAGCCCCCTTGCTTAGGCTGCTTCCTCCATGATTCCAGAAATCAAAAACTCTCTTCTAGCCCTGCCCCTCAGCCAGGTGTTGGTCTCTGCCCTCCTCCCTTTGTCTCTCTCCCTGGGAGTCTGAGCCTGGGTGTCTGGGTTAATACAAATTTGGGAGAGTCAGTGAGAATCTCACATCATAGCACAGGGGGACCCCGGGTCACAGAGCAGACAGCACCCCCACTACACCACAGCGTGTGTGTATGGTGTAAAGGAGGGAGCAACCCAGAAAAGTTGGTGACCTCTTGCAATCCATCTGCTGCTGTGCACAAATGTTTTATTCATGGTATTAGTGTGTATTGCGTGCAGTTCTGTAGCATGGAATCCAGGTACACTTTATGCTTCATCTGCCTCTTCACTAGTCTCATCTTGCCTGTCACTGCTACGTGTGGGCCAAACTGCCTATCAGGGTACATCTACACAGCAGATATATTTTGGGATACTTCGGTTTCCCGAAAGAGCTATCCCGCATCTTAGAAATGTGCCCATTATTTTGAAATATTTTTTTAAATAATGGGCGAGCTATTTCACCATCCCTGTAAACCTCATTGCACGAGGGTTAAGGGATGGCTCGAAATAGCACATTATTTTAAACTTTGGTGCCATGTAGACAGTGCCAAATTTCGAAATAGCCTACATTGAAATAGACTCGAAATAAGCGACACAATTTGCATATCTTATTTTGAGTTTCAGGTGCTGCGTAGACAAACCCTCAGTGAGAAAACCAGAGGAGGAGAATTACCAGGTTTGAGCACCAGAAATATTTTTATGCATGCAGACACAACTGTGTGCTTTGGAAAAGAGAAAAACAAATCAAAAAGCAGTGCTTCTGACATTTGTTTTGAATAGTGTGTGTATATCTTCCCTACTATGTCAATATAGTTAAGTCATGTAATTTTTCTATCAGGTTATAGTACATATCTCTTTGTCTGCATGACACTAGGTACCACAGATATGATATATCTCCCACGCCGAAATAAAGGAGCTTTTCATAACACTTATTAAAGCTCTGATCCTAATCATAGTCATCATTATTCTGTTCTGAAACTAGCTAGAATATTTGAATTAGGTAAAATGAAAAGATCTGAACAGACAAGTTGAAGTCTCTTCAAGACCTAGAAAAATAAGCTCAGAAGATTAAGAAAGCAGCAATGACCAAACCTGTAAGAAAGAACATGATATGACTAGAAAGTGGCCCATTAAACTCTTTAATATTCGTCTTTCTTTCAAAGACTTAGTAAGGGGGAAAAAGACTTAAAGTAGATGAATTAAAATTTAAATACTTACATAGGACTTTAAATTAATCTTTCATTTGGGCCAGGGATGATAATGATGTTATAAGACATGAGATACCTCAAGGAATGCAATGAATATGTGGGGGAAAATCCTTCCCTTCTCATTTAAAACCAGTTCATGTTTTCAGTGGGTTCCTGTTGTATGTCTGTAACATTCTTCAAGCTTATTTTTAACAAATAGAGACCAAATTCTTTCCTAAATACTTTTTAAATTGATTACCATAATTTTGCGTGTGAAGGTATTTGTGAATGACCACAACCTGATTTTATGTCACTTGCATGCACACATGCAAAAAATTTTGTATGCAGCATTTTAAATGCTGATGTAATACCTACCCTCACAGCAGTTTTAGAAAGATTAATCCCCTAGGGCATGTCTACACATTGCAGTGGGGGAGGTCTAGGTTGGCTATTAAGAAAAGCTGTTTCCCTAGGAGGATGGTGAAGCACTGGAATGGGTTGCCTAGGAAGATGGTGGAATCTCCATCCCTAGAGGTTTTTATGTCTCTGCTTGAGAAAGCCCTGGCTGGGATGATTTAGTTGGGGTTGATCCTGCTTTGGGCAGGGGGCTGGACTCAATGACATCCTGAGGTCTCTTCCAAACCTGTGATTCTATGATTCTACACTACAAGATTAGTTTGAATCTGCTATAGTTGATTTCTGGACATCCGATTTTGAGAAATCGAAGGTCCGTGTCCTCACTGTGGGGAAGAATTGAATGTTGTCCGAGGTAGTGCATCCCCATTAGGGAGCCTGCCGTCGACTGAGTGAGGCACTGTGGGTAGCTTTTTAGTCTAGGCTATGCTTCCAGTGGCCTCTGGGTCCAAAACTCTGCTGCGGTTGGTTATGTCAGCTGTGTCCCATAAGGCACTCCTCTAGTCCCTCTCCCCTCATGTAAGATAAAACAGATGCAGTGTGCTCATGCCTGTTTGTGCGCTGGTTGCCCACATGGACACCACAGCATTGCGAGCATGGAGACTGGTGTGCTGGAAAGAATCATCATGCACATGGGTGTCATGGTGTGCCTCATGGCATGGTACTTCGAGAACATATGCATGTTGCTCCTCCAGGAAGAGGAGGAAGACAAAGCTTGGTGTGGCATGAGGCTCAGCTCTGGCAAGATCTGGCACTCATGCAAGCATAGCCACTAATCAATCATCTGGACTCAGTGGAACATTGATTCTGTTGCCGTGAGATGCGCTCAGACTGGTGGCACCACGTCACAATGAAGAGATGGGATGATCAAAAGTGGCTGCAGAACTTCTGCAGGTGGAAGGCCATATCCTTGGAATTCTGCAAATGGCTTTCTCCTGCCCTGAGGCACCAGGATACCTGCCTCAGATCTGTTCTGAAGGTGGAGAACTGTGTGGCAATTGCCCCGTGACTGCTTGCCACGCCAGACAGCTACCAGTCAATGGGGAATCAGTTCAGGGTGGGGAAAGCTACAGTTGTGGCTGCTCTCAGACAAGTGGCCGTGGCCGACGCCATCAACAACATCCTGCTACAGAGGGGTGTGATTCTGGGGAATGAGAGTAACACAATAGAGGGCTTTGCCACCATGGACTTTCCTAGGCGCATGACGTGCGCATATTTCAAAACTCCTGCCTCTTCTGGAAGGTGCACAGCAGAACTTTTTTCTGGGATTGGCACATCAGAGTCGGAGAGGTGACATGCCCACTGTGATTCTGGGTGACCCAGCATACCCCTTGCTCCCATGGCTCGTGAAGCCCTATTAGAACAGCCTGGGCTCCAGCAAGGAGGATTTCAATAATAGGCTGAGAGGTGCAGAATGGTGGTGAAATGTGCATTTGGATGTTTAAAGGGGAAGTTTAGGAGTTTCCTGACCTGCCTGGACCTCAGCGAATGCAACATCCCCTTTGTGGTATTGGCCTGTTGTGTGCTCCACAACCTGTACGAGAACAAAGGGGAAACTTTCCTGGCAGTGTGAGGGGCTGCCCCCTAGTCCAAGAGTTTGAGTAGCCAGACACCAGCACCATCAGGAGAGCACAGCAAGGGGCAGTATGAATCAGAGACACCTTGAAGGACAGTTTTATGCAAGTCCTCTTTTGAGACTCCTCCCCTTGGCTCTCCACAAGTTGCCCCTGAATTCCTTGTATTTCCCTTGTATTAACCCACCCTATCCCATCCCTGGAGGTCAACCAATAAAGAGTCTGTTGGTCAATGAACATGAGTGTTTATTAAGGGAAAACAACAGGGAAAGGACAGAACTGAGAACAGAAGGGGGAAAAAGGGCTCAGGAATGAGAGTGGCACTGCCTCTTGAAGGCCTGGAGGCTACAGCGCACCTTAAGGTCCCCTTCCCACCCCCTCACACGTCCTGGGTTGGGAACCCTGGGGGTGGAAGTCTTGGTGCTTGTGTCATCGGGGTGGGTGGGGTTCTGGCAGGTGGACAGTTCAAGGCAGGTCACCATATGCTCCATCACAGAGGTCAGGGTGGAACTTTGTCTCGTGCTGCCATGCAAGATACTCCCTGGCAGCCCTTCTCTCCTGCCACTCAGTGATTTGGTCCTGCTGCTCTGCCTGGATCTCTGCCACCAGGGTGTGCGTGCATCCATCTGCTCCCGGAACATCTCCTCCCTCAGGTGTTTGTACCTGAGCATCAGAGCTAGGCGGGCAGATGCAGTAGGAAGTGGAGGACACTCCAAGCTGGCTGCTGTCCCAGACGTAAAGAAAAGTTAACAAGGGCAGGAATTACAGGAAATACACTGTGTGAAGCCTACCCCTAATCTCTTAGTGTACACTGAAGGTCCCTGTAAAGACAATGGAGGTGTGTTCTATGCAAGGCCAAAAGTTTGCATTAAAGCAGGCACTTTACAGCAGGTGCCCAGATATCTCAGGGGAGCATCAGTACACACCCAGTCCAGAAGCAGGCAGGCATGGTAAGGGGCCTGCCAGACCAGAAGCCTGCAGGCAGGAGGGGATGGCTGAAGAGTGCGTCTTCCTGCTGTGTCTGGCACATACCAGGTCCAGCACATGGGGCCTCCTGGGGATACTGTTACTTTCCCAGCTGGGATAGCAGCCTGTAGGTGAGGGAGGGGGAGGAGGGCAGATTGGCTTCCTGTTGTGTCTGGCACATGCTGTGTCCACACATGTGGCCTCATGGGGACACTACTTTTTTTCCTGCCCACAGGAAGGGGTGGTTTATGTACAACACATGCGGCCTCACAAAGAGAGAGCTAATAGGTTCCCCTTCTCCTCCCTCCAGGTTGCTATATAAAATATTAGTCCTCTCTGAATCATAGTGAGTGATCAGGAGCACATGCCGACTGAACGTGGCCATTAACCTGGGCCTTATGCTGCTCTTCTTTGTGGTTTGCTCACGCCAGACCACTTAGCGATGGCTTGGAATGGGAAGATGTCCTACCACAGAGGGCAGAATAAATGTTGGCCTCCCCAAAAACCTTGTGAGAAGGATCAAAGAATTCGTGTATGAGAGCTTCATGGAGCTGTGCAGACAAGACTCCTGCTCTATCTGCAGGCACGTGAAAAAGCTGTTCTGCCCACCCCACGCTGTGTAGGTAGAGAGAGAGCATGCCACACCTCACACCCCATTGCCTGAAGTTAGACAAAGTTTGTGAACTCAACAGAAGTGCCTTCCCCTGGGTCATCAATGGCCTGGGAGACATCCTGGGAAGGAGGGACTGGCTCCAGCATCATGACAAACTCCTGGCTCTCAGGCTACCTAGTCTCCTCCTCCCCTTCCTCCTCCTCCTGCCCCTCTGACACCCTGCTCTCCTGCAGGCTGACTCTGCATCCCTGGGAATTGTAGCCTGTGGGAGCAGAAGTACTCGCAGTTGTCGCAGTGCTTGCAGGATTGTTGGCGGAGCTCATCTCCTTGTGTTCCATGGTATGCTGCTCACTCACAATGCTGGCTGTGGGAGACAGGCCATTCTACTGTTCTTGGGGCTTTTTGAGCTCACCAGGAGAGCAGTAGAGGCAGAAGTTCAGGCTTGAGTGGTCAGAGCAGGAAGCTGCAGGAGGCCCCCTGGAGGCCAATAGTATTGACTTTCCCGCAATGATGCATCTACACTAGCGTAACTTCAAATTTTGTTACTCCTGGTGAAAAGCAGGAGTATAGAAATTGACTTCAGTGGCCTCCTAAGGGTGATGCAACAGGCTTAGTAGTGTGGATGCATCACTTAGAAAATTGCCCATATGGAGTTACCATCTTTTAGCAAATATACCCCGCACCTAAATATGCCCCACACCCGAATATACCCCGTGGTTTTTGCTTTTTGAGTTAAAAAAATCTTGTATACCCCATGCACGAGTATAACCCATGGGGTATACAAGTCTGTGCCGGGGATATATTTATGGTGCGGAGTGTGTGTGTGTGGGGAAATTAGCCAGCCACTCACCACCCAGTTACTGTGCAGCCGCCAGCCTCCAGGCGGGGGAGCGCTCACCTCCCGGTTCCTGCGCAGCCGGATGAGTGCTCCCCCTGCCCCTTCCTATGGCTGTGGAGGAACCGGGCGGTGAGTGCTCCCCCGCCCGGAGGCTGGAGGCTGCGCAGGAACTGGGTGGGGGAGTGCTCACCGCCCGGAGGCCGCGCAGGAACCGAGCGGCGGAGCACTCACGGCCCGGTTTCTGCACAGCCAGATGAGTGCTCCCCTTGCCCCTTCCTATGGCTGTGGAGGAACCGGGCAGTGAGCTGGTGTGTAAAAAAATTTTTGTATACTCCGCACCTGAGTATACCCCGCTGGGGGGTGGGGGGGATGCGGGGTTTGTAAAAATGAATATAACCCATGGGTTATATTTGCTAAATTATGGTAATGTAAAGTCCTAGTGTAGAACAGGCCCTGATGAGGTAGGAAGTGTTGTTCCCGTTTTACAAAAGCAAATGTTGAGGTACGGAGTTATAATGATTTATATATAGCCACAGAACATCTCTGTAGCAGTGAACGGACTTGTGCTTTTAGCCACTAAAGAATTGTTTTTCAAACTTACGTTATATCTGCATTGGAAGTGAAGTTGTGCTTGTAACACAGGTAGGCCTAGTTGGCTCGCTTTAGTCAGTCTAGTATAGGTAACAATACCAGGGTAGATGTGGTGGCATGAGCTAGTGACCAGACTATGAGGCCTTTGAGAATCCTGGGTATCTGTTCTGGTTACTAGGCCATGATGGGGCACTTGCCACTGAATCTAGACTATTATTGTTACCTGTACTAGCTAGATTAAAGCCTTCATGGTTATGCTCACCTGTGATACAATAACATCTTCATTTAAAGTGCTGATACATCTTTAGAAACTAGGGATGCTAAGTAGTGGTTAATTAGCTAATCGAGTAGTTGATGGAATTTCCATTGACTACTCGATTAGTCGATGGTGGGGCGCTTGCTACCCCTGCTGTTACTCTGCAGTTTAAATGTAGTAGGAGCCAGGTGTGCAGGCAGCCTGGCTCTTACTATATTTAAACTGCAGAGTCACCCCAGGGTTAGCTCCTGAGGCCAACTCCAGGACTGCTGCAGCTCTACATTTAAAATGCAGAGCCGCAGCGGGGGTAGCTCCAGGCACTGGCGCAAGCTAGGTCTAAGAAATCCCAGCTTGCACTGGCTCTGGGACTGCTGTGACTCTGCCTCCCCTTCCTTCCTTCCTCCTTTCCCCCACACCCCAGAGATGGTGCTGTGGGGAACTGACTTTTAAGCCAGCTCCCTCCAGCACTGGCTCCTGATACAGAGGCAGCAAGCCAGGGGGAAGCAAGTAGTCAAGTAGTGACTCAACTACCCAATAAGCCTAAGCTTATCAGGTAGTCAGCTACATGTGTAATAGCTTACAACCATATTAGAAACCTCACAAGGATTGTTATGAAATTCAAAGGGTTTTGATTGGATGTTCTAATTTTGATTCAAAGTTAGATCCAAATTTGCCTATGTTGTTTAGGTTCTGGATCAATACAGAACTGGAAGGGCATTGTGTTCTGGGTCAGATGCAACCAAAATCTCATGATGACAACTGATCTTGCAAGACTTTGACATGCAAGAGTAGAAATTCCACAAGAACAAATTTTTGTGTGTGTGAAAATTCCATCTTTTTGGTACAGAATTTGAGTCTCTTACTGTATTAGGCTTCAAACCTAAGCCTAAATGTAACCCAGATCCAATCAATACCAGCTCTTCCTGCCCTTTACCTCTCTGTCTCGATGGGCTCTCTTGGACTGAGTATTGGCAAATCATCTCCTATTTCTTATTTCTGGTGCTAATACAAGGGGATACCCATGTTTTGAAAATTGAGAGTTAACGAAGGTTGTTTTCCCTGCTCCAGCTCCCAAGATCTTTGCAAAGGAGGAAGGCACAAGGTTCCAGGAAAGAAAACTCTGTGAACATTGCCATCAGCTGGGCTCAATAAAAATGTAATGTCCCAATTAAGAGAAACCCTCTCTTCAGTAGCAGCTCAGAGAGAATACATTGTGTCTAGCACTCAGGAAGAAGAGTCTTTCTGACTTCCTTCCCCCGCTCAGTCTGAACTTTCGACCCCTTTGTACACGCTAATTACTGGAACCAGCAGGATTAATTCCACGACCTACTTTCTAGTACTTTTTGTTGCCGCAGAGTGGTATTGTCAAAAATTGTCCTGCCAGCAGTAGTTGATGTTGTAATTTTAATGTGGTAGGATCTGTTGAAGTATCACAGTTGCTTGCATATAATGGAATGGAGCATGTCACCTCTGTACAGTTATATGTCTGTTCATTTCAGCTGAACAGCTTTCTAAAAATCTTCAGTGCTAGAAGGTTCCCTAAGCCCTGGAACAAAGGTTCTTTCTATATTTCTGTTACATCCTTTGCATCGCTTTCATTCCTCAGGACTAATGGACTCATTATGGCCTAGAGCATCCACTCGATGAGCGCATGAGGCCACAAAGGGGAATCTTCCTCACTGCTCATTTAAGTGACCAGCGTGTTTTGTATATTGGTGTAGCCATACCTTCCTGAAGAATCATAGAATCCTAGCTAGGGCTGGAAGAGACCTCAGGAGGTCACTGAGTCGAACCCCCTGCCCAAAGCAGGACCAACCCCAACTAAATCAACCCAGCCAGGGCTTTGTCAAGTTGGGACTTAAAAACCTCTAGGGATGGAGATTCCACCACCTCCCTCGGTAACCCATTCCAGTGTTTCCTCACTCTCCTAGGGAAATAGTTTTTCCTAATGCCCAAGCTAGACCTCCCCCATTGCAACTTGAGACATTGCTCCTCGTTCTGCCATCCATCACTACTGTGAACAGCCTCTCTCCATTCTCTTTGGGACCCCCTTGAAGGTAGTTAAAGGCTGCTGTCAAATCCCCCCTCACTCTTCTCTTCTGTAGAGCAAACAAGCCCAAATCCCTAAGCCTTTCTCGTAGATCATGTGCTCCAGCCCCCTAATCATTTTTGTTGCCCTCCACTGGACTTTCTCTAATGCGTCCACCTCCTTTTTGTAACATGCATTCCTGGCAGGGTGGGAGGAGACTTTGTGTCCTCCCACCACCCCCCAAGCCCTGATTGGCCTGGGGTGGAGGGGGAGCATGCAAAGTATCGTCCCACTCTGCTAGGTGTGTGGTGCTTCTAAGCACCGCATGCTCCTTGCAGGACGGGGGGCAGTGTGGGTGGAGACTTCACATGCTCCCTCTGCCCCCAGGCCTATCAGGGCTGGGAGCAGGGAGCATGTGAAGTCTCCTCCCACCCTGCAAGGGGCTCAGAACTTAAAGTCAACCAGCAGCTTCTGCTCAGCTGGCGGTTAATTCAAAGTGTGATGCTCCCTTGCAGGGCGGGGGCAGAGAGCAAGAGACTTCATGTGCTCTCCCTCCATAGGCCCTGACTGACCTGGGGGCTGCAGGGGGGAGTGTGTGAAGTCTCCTCTCATGGCCAGGGGCATGGGTACCTAGAGGGAACCGCCAGCTGTTCCGAACAGCTGGTGGTTCTCTCGGTGGGAGGGCGGGGGCAAAGACTTTGCATACGCCCTCATTCCCAGGCCAGTCAGGGTCTGTGGGTAGGGAAGCACAGAAGTGTCCTGGCCCCGCCCCTTCACAGGCAGCCTGGGGACACTTTGAAAATTTTTGAAGTGGCCCCCGGTAAAAAATTATTGCCCATCCCTGCTATAGGGTATACTCTATATAACCCTCATCCTTACAGAGGTAAAGCCCATTTCTGCAGTAGTGCACTCTCTATCATATACTATTCATAAGTAATGACTACTCCCTCACCTCCACACTGACAGCTTCCATTTTACCCCTTCCCTAAAGCCCCCCGAATCACTGCAGTCTCATAAGGCTATGAATTCAGAGTTGCCAGACAGGAACATCCACACAGTAGTGCCATACCATGGATTCACTCGCTCTAAGATCTAAGGGTATGTCTATGCTACAGCGTTATTTCGAAATATCTTATTTCAAAATAGTTAATTTGAAATATCTTATTTTGAAATAATATGTCTACACACAAAATGCATTTCGAAATAGTGCGTCCACACTGAGTGGACTGTGAATTGCATTTAAGGCCGGCTGGAATCAGATCTGGCAGGGCATCAGGTCAGGACTTACCTTGTGTGGCTGCTGCCTGAGGCTAACTGAAGTCTGTGCTTAAAGGCCCCCCCCCCCCCCCCGGACAGCCAGTTCTCAGGTTTCCCTGCTTGCTTGTCTACCTCGATGATGTCAAATAAAATGCACGTTTTTTCACAAACACGAACCGTCTTTATTTAACAAAACTGGAGGGGGGATGAAACTCCGGGGAGACTGGGGAAAGGAGGTGGGAGAGGGGAGGAGACAGGGTGGGAGAGGGGATGGGGAAACCTGGGAGGAGGGAGCTGGAAGGGGGAAGCAAGGGGAAGAAGGGAGAGGGGAAGCTCAGTGGTGGGGGGTCTCGCCGGGCCAACTGTCTCCCAGCACCGTGGATACGGGGCCCTCGGCATCCCCGTGGGGGGTGTGTGGGGAGGAGGGTGTGGAGGTTGAGGAGAGTGTGGAAGGAGAAGCGGGAGGGGGAGAAGAAGTGGGAGGAGGAGCGGTAGCTGGGGAGGCAGCATGCTCTGCACCGGGGTCTGCAGGTATTGGCAGATGGCACGGCCCTGGGCAAGCTGCTCCCACCGGAGCTGCAGGTCTTCTTGCACCCAGTTCTGGAGGGTGTGGTGCAGGGCTCGTAGTGTGCCCAGGTGCTGCTGTCGGTACCCCTGCACTGTTCGGGTGGACCTGTGGAGCCCTTGGGCGCAGGAGCATGTCCCGGGCGGGGTGGTGGGCCCTGCACAAGCAGCTGGTGTGGCTGTGGAGAAAGAAGAGAACTGGTCAGTTCTCCCTGAGGACATAGTGGGTGAAGCCCAGCCCCCTCTTCGAGGTGAGGATGACCGTGCCCTGCAGCATCAGAGCCGATGTGCTTGCACAGAGGCCATGGTCGGAATGTCCGCCTATCCCCGGGAGTGGCAGCTGCCCCGAGACCGCACCCATGCCCCTGTGCTGTGTATAGTGCAGCCGAGGTGGGGGGAGATGTCCCCTGCCTCTGTGTAGAGGGGGCTTGTGAAGGGAGGGCTTCCTGCTGTGTCCCACCCCGGGGTCAGGAGCACATCATGTCTTTTCACACACGCGTGTGGCTAACAGGCCAAGGCCCCTGTGTGGCAGCCAGCTGGAGCCACCTGCCCAGGGGTGGCATGGCACATGTTCACACATGCACAGGTTGCTACATGATCCGTGGTAAGCAAGGCCCACGCGTGCGGTCCCTGGTCTCCTTCCCCGCCCCCCCATTAAGGGAACAGTGATGGCACTCACATGTTGTGGCCTCCCCGGACAACCCTGGTGGCTCAGCTGCTGGGACAGCTTGGGGGGTCCTGGCAGCATGGCACCCTCCGTGGCGGTTCCTGTGGCTCCTCCTCCATGCTCTGGTCAGGGCTCTCTGCTCCCGGATTGTTGCCCCCCCAGGGTGGCACAGACCGTCCCGCCCCCCATTATGCCGTCCAGGGCATCAAAATGGGGACAGGTGTCTGCCCCTGTAGGGGAGCTGCCCCGTGTGGCCCTTGCTGGAGCTCTTTAATTTTCATGTGCACCTGCTCCTGGGTGCGCATGTGGCCTTTGGTGGCCATGGTGGCAGCTATGCGGCCATACATGGCTGCGTTCATCCGTCTAGTGCAGAGATCATGGACATTGGAGGCCTCCCCCCAAACTTCTATGAGGTCCATGATCTCCGCACTAGTCCATGAGGGTGCCCGCTGTCTGTGGCCCCTGGCTGGCTCCTGGGAGCTGGGGGACTGGGTGGTGGACGGCTGGCTGGCACTGGCTGCCCGGCTCATTCTGCGTGCACTGGGTCAGGGGCAGCGGCTGCTGGCAGGCCTGGATCTGGCACGTGCAGTGTGGCCAGAGTCTACCCCTTTAAGGGCTCCAGGGCTGGGGGAGAGGAGAGGAGTTTTCCTGGTTTGGCCCAGAGTGGCCACCAGGGGAAACTGGGAAGGACTGGAGGCCCCCTATTTCGAAATAAGCGTCTATACAGCTCTTATTTCGAATTAGCTATTTCGAATTTGGCATTATTCCTCGTGGAATGAAGTTTACCAAATTTGAAATAAGCGGTTTATTTATTTATTTATTTATTTATTTATTTATTTCGAAATAGCGGTTTGCCTGTGCAGACGCTATTAAAGTTAATTTGAAATAACAGCTGTTATTTCAAATTAACTTTGATGTGTAGACATATGCTTAGACTAAAGCTACTCTATGCAGACTGGTGACAAGGATGATATTTTCACCATTCCAGCTCCCTTTGCTTCTGCTGGTTCCAAACACCTGAATCCAAATCCTAATCCAGGCTGCAAAGAGAAGGTATCAAGAGATTCTGGGAAGCTTGTTTGCCTCAGGCGCAATGCTGAGACATTTTGAAACTTAATCCATTGCCTTCCTTCCCAGAGTAAGAGCTACGTCTGACACAGAATGGAGAGTAAATAGATCTGTTAAACTATACAGGCATGATTCTCCTTTCAGCTATGATGGAATAAACCAGGAGTAGCTCTACTGAAGTAAGGTGACTTATTCAGACCACAATGTTCCATCAGGGGTTCTTCTTGAGGACTGCCCAGCATTATGTGTTTATTTATCTATACCTCTAGGCAAGACAGAAAAGAGCAGCCCCCCAGTGTGGATGAGCAGTGCCATCTGGCCATGTAGGGATTCTAACCCACCATGCTGAGCTCCCCAAGAAAGTGCTGTGTACCCTAGGCCACTCAAGAACCCACTCCACCTTTCTACTTTGAGTACATCCCTAGAGCCATGCCCTGTGTGTCCCTTATCCTTGTCTCTTTTAATTATTGCACATTGTTTCTGTTTGATATCAATATAGTTGGAGTTTTTCTTATACATCTCAGCATAGATTTAATTATTGTCCAATCAGCTTCTACCCATCATCTTATCTACATTATTATTGTGTGACAGTACTATAAAACCAGAGATAAATCTGACTTTCTGTAGCAGGAGGTCCTGCTCTCTTATCAATCATTGGCTTCAATAATTTGCAAGCAAAGAAAAAACAAAACAAAATACTGAGTGTGCAGAGCAGGCTGAAAAATCATGATGTGACTCCCTTCACTGGGTCCAGACTCTTATTGTCACAGTTCAGGTTCTTATTTTATAGATACAACTTATCTCCCTTGGCACTCTCTTCCCTTTCTCCAGCTCCTCCACAACTCCTGTGAGTCACAGTCCCTCTGCCGGCATACTGATTCCTCCTCTACCTTATTTCCATATCCTTCTGTACCACTTTCCAGACTACTGTGTGCCTTTCAGAAGTCTGATTTGGTTTGTGTACCCCCAAGTTGTAACTCACTTAGAAACTACTTGCTTACAAAATCAGACACAGACATACAAAAGTGTTACAGCATACTTTTACTGAAAAATGCATATTTTATCATTTTTACCCTATAGTTAAAACAAATAACCTGAATTAAAATATTGTATTTACATTTCAGTGTAAAGTATAAACAAGCCATTGTCTATGAAATTTTAGATTGTACTCACTTTGCCAGTGCTTTTTATGTAGCCTATTCTAAAACTTGGGAAATAGCTATATGAGTCGATATATCCCGGAAGAACCCTGCATACTTTTGGAGGTAGGTGTACCACTGGCTTAGAAACACAATCTAACTCACTCTTTTCTGCTGGGAAGACACCTTACCACACCAACATATGCATTTGTTCCCTCCAACTTCTATACCTTCCTCGTACCTCTTTTTCCCCTTCTATAAAATAAGGATATTAAAGAAGCTACTTCACAATGGCCATATCTCTACTAGCAAATTTTATAGCCCTGCTTCATATGCATTAGAGTAAAGAAAGTAGACTGGACAGAGGATAAACAGAGACTGCTGCACAATGGAATGCTGGGTAGAGAGTCCACACTGATATTGATCCAGAGAAGAATGGTACCAAGGACAATGTGGTGCTTTGTCATACTTGCAGGAGGTCTAATAATCCCAGTGATGCTTTTAACATTTGTGCACTGTTGGGATGAAAGAGGGGAGAGACTCACTGAGGTTAGCCCACCAAAAGAGGGGAGAGACTCACTGAGGTTAGCCCACGAAATTTCTCCACAGCTCTAAGACACCTCTCTCTTTTATGGAGGAGGATGAAAGATGCTGAACACTTTTGCCTACATTTTTCTAATAGTAGCAGTTTCTCTGCCATTCCAGGGTTCTTCATTCTTCCCTAACTTCTTCCTCAATAACCAGGAATTAGATAGCTGCTTTTAATTAAATGTCTGTATGGCTTATTGGAAAGACAAGATGGGTCAAATAATATTTTTAATTGGACCATGAGAAAGACAAACTTTTGAGCTGACACAGAGCTATTCCTCAGAGTATTTATTGAGCTTTTTCTCTGTAATGGTATAGTAATACTGCATTTGTATGGCATTTACAGTTAATTTACATTAATTATGTGTCAGTTGAGTGCTTTGATAATTGTATTTCTGTGTGTTTGTAGGAATTCCTCTGTACTAGTTAGGGTACAAGATTAGGAATAAAGAGGGCATTAAAACAAATGGAAAATGATTATAAGTTTGTATGAATACACATGTTCTGGGACTTTATGGAACTGTTGGAGCAACTCAGTGAGGCTGGTGTTTTGTCTAAGAACTGGCACTGGTCAAAGGACACTGCTCCAAGAAAAGGGAAAATATCAAACAGGGGAGGGGGAGAAGGAAATGCTTTAATACTACAGAAGAGAAGGGTGAACTAGTCCCAATGATAAAGGTGTAATGTGCAACAGCAAAAACAGGTCCAAATAACTAGAGTTAGGTGATCATTAATTTTTAAAAAGTCAAAGCTCAGAAGACTAGACAAAAAAAAAAAAAAAATCTAGTTCTAGAAACTGCCTCACGAAACATCCCTCTGAGTTTCTCTTTCATTCATTGCACTTTCTTTTTCATTCATTGCAATTAACCCTTCCAGGTGTCTTTCAGTACCAGGATATTCCTTGCTCCTCAGGAGTCATTAAATATTAAAGGACAGCTCACACTATTAAATATTTAGATCTACAAATGTGGAGGGGACCCCTTTCCTTGCACTGTCTATCAACCCCCACATGTCCTTTGAAAGGCTGGGAAGCTGTATCGAAGGAGGGGCAAGGCATGAATGAAAGAGGGTAGGCATGCTACATGTATCAGTCATTGCCCGGTACCAGATACCAGCAGAAAATCTGCTAAGAAAGTAACACAGCTTCAGATGGTTTCTCCTTTTCTGTAGAATCCCTTTCCACAGTACCACAGAATCCTACTTTATGGGGAAGAGGGGGTTCAAGAGCCAAGTAGCTGGAGGAGTGTTGCATCAGCATACTGCTTAGCACCCTGACTGAGGCTATGTCTAGACTGCAGGCTTCTTTCGGAAGAAGCTTTTCCAGAAGAGATCTTCCAAAAAAACTTCTTCTGAAAGAGAGCATCCACACTGCCAAAGAGTAATAGAGATGTAGCCGTGTTAGTCTGGTCTAGCTGAAACAAAAAACAGGACTATGTAGCACTTTAAAGACTAACAAGATGGTTTATTAGGTGATGAGCTTTCGTGGGCCAGACCCACTTCCTCAGATCAAATTGTGGAAGAGAATTGGCATGACCATATATACCAAAGGGATACAATCAAAAAAAGTGAACACATATAAAAAGGACAAATCAAATTTCAGAACAGAGGGGGGATGAGGGGTGAGGTAAATGTCTGTGAGCTAATGATATTGGAGGTGATAATTGGGGAAGCTATCTTTGTAATGGATTGCTTTTTCGATGCACACTGCCAAAGTGCATCGAAAAAGCAATCTGCGTTTTCGAAAGATAGCGTCCACACTGAATGGATGCTCTCTCTCATTTAAGCTGTGATTACTATGGATGGAGTGGCCACCAGGGCACCTGTGCTTTTTATTCTTTTCTCTTCTTTTGGTAGAACTCCCTCTTCCCCATCCACACGCACCTTCTTCCGAAAGAGCTCTTTCAGAAAAAGGCTTCTTCCTTGTAGAAAGGGGATTACCAACACTGGAAAAACACCTTTGTTCTTCGGATTTTTTTTTTGAAAGAACACAATTGCAGTGTGGACATAACTGAAGTTTTTTCGGAAAAACGATCCTTTTTCTGAAAAAAAACCTCTGCAGTGTAGACATACCCTTAAAGATCGAGAGACAAGCCAGAGGGGAACTTCATGTTAGTTCCCATTGAACTAATCTCATGGGCTTTTTCTTGGGAAAGAGCAACCTATCCCAAAGATACTGGCTCAGAGCTCCTGATATTAGTTTCTTTCCCCACTGCTTGACTTTCCTGAGATCTTCACCATTCAAAAAAAAAATATACTAATCTAGTTGTTTTATTTATTTATGATCTAGTAATTAGAGCAGGAGGACTTGGAATCCAGGATTCCTAGGGTCTGCTCCCAGCTCTGCTATTGATCTGCTGTTTGACCTTAGGCAAGTTATTTAACCTCTGTGTGTCTCAACTGACCTGTGTGCAGAATGGTGATGAAAGTACTTGACAGTGTTCTTTTTTTTTTTTTTTTAAGTAAATTGGAAAACATTGTGAGGTCACTGAATCAGAGCTATTTTATCAGACCATCACAGTTATTTTATTCTTGTTTTCTGAGCTTAGATGTGCAGCTGCTTCTGAAGTAACGAGCCAACCATGGCACAGCACCATCTGGAGCTTGTGTTCTCCCCTGTGTCCGACACGCAGATCTCTCTGGAAAAAACACTTTTTTTTCTTGAAGAGCAATTCACTTGTTTCCAGTTACAATTCACTTGTTTCACAATTCACTTGTTTCCAGTTACAAGGCTGGGGCTTCTTTTCTTGTTCTAACTGATCACTGAGAGTTTTATTTCAAATGGAAATAAAATTAAGGATTAGGGTATCTATTTTTTTAATATAAGGAAATAAAATTAAGGATTAGGGTATCTATTTTTTTAATATAATGGCTTTCCTTCATTCCTCCTTTTCCTTGCTTTATCACCATTTTCCTCCTTTTCCCTTTAGGAAAGGTCTTTGATTTTACTCTCTTTGATGTAATGCTCAAATTGCTAACAGCTGATTAAATAGCACAATTTCTAAGGGATGATCTGAAGCCTTAAGGATCCAGGGAAGACAGAGAAAAGTGACCTGAGCTGCTTAACTCTGTCTGACCCTCTCTGCCATGTGGTCTGGCCTGACCTCACTTTTTGTATTCCTTCCCACATTATTTAATAGAATCCACCAGGAAAAATCAGTGGGGGAAGGAGGAGGAGGTCCACCCTAACATCTCATTTCAGGGAAGTGTTTCTTTAGCTAAATGTTCTGACTCTTAACAATGATTTTGAAATTTCTGGAGCACCACCTCCCAGATCACTGCTGTAACCAGTACAGAGCATTTCTTGAGACATCCTCCTTTCACTGTGATTAGTGACTGCAAAGTTCACAGGACAGACTCCCAGTGAAGAATTTCTTATACTCCGGGGTTGCCTTCCTTCTGTGACCGAATACCTGGAAATGATATCTCTTTCTGATACAAGCAGACATTACAGTTAGGTCAATCAAGAGAAGAATGCCAAGATGTAGGAATAAAACAACAAGGAGTTTGATGGCACTTTAAAGACTAACAAATTACATTTAAAGCAAAAGCTTTTGTGGGATACAACTCACTTCTTCAAATGCTTTAGGATGTTTGAGCTTATCCACATATTCAGCTTCCATAAGAACATAAGAACGGTCACACTGGCTCAGACCAAAGGTCCATCTAGCCCAATATCTTGTCTTCCAAGAGTGGCCCATGCCAGGTGCTTCAGCAAAACAGGTAATCATCAAGTGATTAAATCATGGGATAAAATCATATTTTAAAAGAAAAGAGTTGGAAGAGCAGGCTGTTCCCCTGGAAGAAATGGATGAAATTGGCAAGAGTTATGCTGCTGGATTTTAGCCAGTGATTCCTTACAACTTACTCCTTTCACTGTTTTAACAGCTCACAGCTACTTCTGCATCTTGAGGAGACCCCCTGCATGCAGGCAAGCTTGGAAGCTGAAAGACATAGCAGATGGAGAGCCATTTTCCCCTCTCCCCCTTCTTACAGTCCTAGTTCTCCTCTCAAGCGGCATAAAAGCTAATTAAATTGGGCTGAACATAGGAAGAAAATATTCCCCACCCCCATAATATAAATTCTAGACAGGCTGCACCTGTGAGTTCATGGACCAGTGTTACCCCACACTTTCATTCCAATCATGCACTGCATTTTTAAACCAATTCCTGTGCTTCCCCTGCATTCCCATCCCCCGGTCCTCTGGAAAATAATCATCCTTAGTGCTAAGCAGATATTAGAGCACAACTTCACTGCTCAGAGATATCTACCGGCTGCCAGAATCCATATTCACAAGTGGTTTCTGAATAATGCAAACAAGACTTGTGGTTTTGCAAATAGTAAAACATTACAATATGCAGACACAAAATTGAAATAAAGACCTATCTGGACTGGTCATTCAGATGATAGCAAGCCCTGTAATGGAGGTCTTGTGAATAAATAGGGGCAGGAAGGAGCTTTAGCTTTGGAGTGGGAAGGGAAATCAGGCAAATACAAGACCTACTTCATCGAAAGAAAGTATAGGTCATCCTGGGCCACTATGTTAAGCAGGTGAGCAAAGTGGTTCTGTCACTCAGCATTGCATGATACATGGGAAGCCCTAGAATACTCTGAGCTCAGCTGGCTTAAGGCAGATGCAGTATCTTATTGGCAGGGCTCTAGGAAAACCAAATACAAAGCTGGCATGAGAAGCTGGCATAAGGAGAGTCTAATATATTCAAGAGAACACCACCAGCATTGGGAGAATCCAGCACCTAAGGGCAGAGATGGCAATGAGACAATGCATATTAATTATTAGAGAATTGGCTTCCAAAATGTGGTTTGGCATATTCTGTTAAAAAAAAAGGAGAAAAAGTAACCCACATCCCAAACTATCCTGCAGTACCTCAACTCCCAATACTTTCCCCATATTAGCCCCTATAATTCTGTAACTGGAAAGATATGGCAAAGAACTGGATAGATCTCTCTTAAATGCCTGACTCTTCTATGGCCATATTCTACATTCAGAAATCCTAGCGTCTAGTGATGCATGTAGTTTATTAATTTTAAATTACCAGGATGTGGCCAATCACTCCACTGATGACTGTTTATGCATGGTATTCCTTCTCCCTACACTTGTGTGCCTGCTTGCTCAGCTTTAGATAGTGACTCTTTAAGACAAACACAATCCCATCACCTCTGTTTGGAAAATACAGCACACACTTGCATGCGCCACCAGAAATAAGTAAACTGATACATAGTTAAGTGCTGAGGTGAATTTGTGCATTAGTCTTTCAGCTCCGGAAACCCCAGGTCAAAATCTTGGGTGTAAGACTCTCACCCTAATCTTGTTGGTGAACATTACCGAAGTAACCTATTTGCATGAAAGAAAGCCTCTTGCACAAGAGAAGACCAGGACTGGAAACTGAAATCCAGCCCTTTTCGCTGTTACTAGTTAAACATGATATGCATTGGTAGAGCTGTGTGGGAAAAACTGCACAGCAAACGCTTGGCACAAGGCCTGCCAAAAGTCAGTGCTAACAATTCTTCACTTGATTTTAAGGGCCCCATATGGATTATTATTTATTTGCACTGTGCTGGTGCCAGTCAGGGATCAAGGTTCCACTGTCCTAAGTACCGGTCAAACGCATAATAGATGACCCTGAAGTATGCTCACTCCTGTTTTCTCCCCCCCCCCCCCTTTATGCTCTGCCACTGTGCTCCCCAAAGGCTTTTCAATATGGCCTCTGGTGAGGATGACTGGGCATGAGTCTTATCAACACTGCTCCTTCAGTCAGACAGGGAGACCAATTTAATGAGGATGTAAGGTGCTTCCTCCAACAACCAGTTCAGCTTGTTGTCTTCAGAAAGCTGCCAGCTCTTTGGTCATAACAATGCAAATAAGACTGAGGATACAGCTACATTGCAGATGGGAGGTGTAACCGGTCGCTTGGACAGATATATGCCTGCTAGCCCTGATCAAGCTACAGCATGGTCACAGGAACACTGATGGTGGCTCAGGCTAGCCACTCAAGTTCAACCACATCCATGATCCTGGATATCCCTTCATGAGCTATGCGGGAAGGCTGAAGGAATTGGGCTTGTTTAGTTTGGAAAGGAGAAGACTGAGAGGGGACATGATAGCGGTTTTCAAGTATCCAAAAGGGTGTTATAAGGAGGAGGGAGAAAAATTGTTCTCCTGGGCCTCTGATGATAGGACAAGAAGCAATGGGCTTAAACTGCAGCAAGGGAGGTTTAGGTTGGACATTAGGAAGAACTTCCTAACTGTTAGGGTGGTTAAAAACTGGAATAAATTGTCTAGGGGGAAGAATCTCCATCACTGGAAATATTTAAGAGCAGGAAATATTTAGCAGACATCCATCAGGGATGGTCTGATGGTACTGGGTCCTGCTGTGAGGGCAGGGGACTGGACTCGATGACCTCTCGAGGTCCTTCCAGTGCTAGTGTTCTATGATTCTATGGCTAGCTCAGGCTGCTGCCTATGCCATTTCAGCCATGCTGCAATTCTAGAGTACCTCTGTCTGAGCTGGACATTACATATACACACCCTTGCTGCAATGTAGAGACACCCTTAGTGACCTGAACTCTGATCTCATCCATGCACGCATACTCACCTTAGGTGACTATCATTCCTTACTGTTCTATGCACTGAATTTACTCGCTTAAGAAATAGACATAAAAATGGAGGAATAAGAAATCCATACTTTAATTCCATTCTGGAGGGAAGTGGGGCAGGAACTGAAGCGTGCCCTTTAAAGATCACACATGTGCCAGTCTTTTAGAGAAATCCTCCCTTTTTTGGGCTCAGATAAGGTCAGAAAACTGTGTAGTAAACAACACACATTGTCCCCTGAATCCATAAGGAAGAAGTTATCCTTGTGGGGCTGGGAAACAAGGAACTTCAGGGAGGAGTCAGCTGGAGCATGAAGCCAGCACAGCAGGGACCAATGGAAACTGATAATATTTACTATAATTTTGACTGGACTTTTTCTGCCTTGTTCTGACTGTCTTTTTATTCTAAATCCCACATACCCTGTTTCACAGTATCTTCTCTTCATTGTCACTCCACACCTTTTCCTCCTCCCTTTTCTTTTCCAACCCACTCTGTGTGCCTCACCTGTCTACCTTTTCTTACCTTTCCATTTAGATAATCCTCTCTTCACCACCCTCTTCCCCCAAAAAATCATGACATTGACATGATTTTGCCACATTAACATCGATCTCTCTGTAAGTTATATCCCTTTCTTTCACCCTTTGTGTGCCTTGTTAGACGGTAAGTTTTTCTGGGTAGGACTGTTGTCTACCATTCTGTTTGTATAATAGGGCCATGATCTCGGTCTGTAGCACTACTGTAATAAACATGATTAATTGATTAAAGCTCTAGTGCTTATTAACTAAAAATGTAAGAAAATACTGTATAAACTAATAAACAGAAAATGGGCATTTCACTTGGCATATCTGTTTGGCTTTGTCCGTCCTTAATTCCTCTTTCCTTCTTTTTCACTAGACCTTCTAATTTTCCTCCCTCCAGAAACAAATCTAAACTAGGTGTCTTGAACATATTTGCTTTGTCTGCTTCAGTGCCTTCCCTGGTAATTTATTGTCTTCTCTGTGAAGTAATTCTTCCTTTCTACACCTAGTTACCTACTATGTAGAATATTTCCTCAAGAAATGTAAGGTGTCCATTTCTGTTCTTGTCTTTTCAAGCAATTAGTCCCAGGTGATTTGGGAATTGGCTACCTCAGGATGCGTCTCCACTGCACTATAACTTGAAATAAGAGATGCAATTTGAGCTACGCAAATTACGTATCTTATTTCGATGCTATTTCAAAATAGTTTATTTAGTCATTTGATGCTGTCTGCACAGAGCCAAATTTCAAAATAAAACACTGTTCTGAAACGTCTCTTACTCCTCGTAAAATGAGGTTTACAGGGATGTCAGAATAGCAAGCCTGAAATAATGGGCTTGCCTTGAAGACATGGGATAGCTGTTTCAGGATAGTCCAGTATCCCAAAATAGCATTGCTGTGAAACTCTACCCTCAGAGATTGACCCCGGCCCTGGGTCAGAATGTAGTAGAATGAGGCACTTGATTTAACAGGCCTCTGGAGCAGATGTCAGAGGGCTGGCAAAAGAGCATACTCAGTGAAAGATTCTCAATTGCCCGGCTTCAGTCCACTGCAGCTTGGATAACTTCATGTCATCTCTATCTTCACAGGATTATTTGGGAACGGTAGGAGGGGGCAGGGTGAATGGATGGAAAAAGGTAGGAGGTTTGGAGGCTGCCAAACCTTTTTTAACTATTGGGACACTGGTCAGAAGTAAGAGCTTTCGATGGACAGACTAAAATTAATGGGAAATAAGCACCCATATCTCTTAGGCACCTTTAAAAATCAGAGCCTTAGTCTTTGAACCCATCATTTATGTTCTGTGTTCAACATATTTTAGTTTTATGCAATCCTGTCTTCTATCACCTCCCAGTCTCTGCTTTGCTAAGACACCCCAATTCCTTGATTCTTGCTTTCGGTCCTTCCTTGGCTCACCAACCTCTTCTTCCCCTACCTGTTCTTTTTCCCTGTCTCTTCCCTCTTTTCTCAACCCTTTCCCTATGTTTTTATGTGTATATACAGTGCTTTTTTGTAAAAAAAAAAACCAAACAAAAAAAGTTGCTAGTACTCTAAGGGAAAAGGTGCCTGTACTCCAGGGGAAAAGTTGTTGAGCTCTGACTGGAGGTGCTGGTACTGCATCTGGAGGTGCCGGTACTGCGTACCGGGCAGTATCCTCACAAAAAAAGCACTGTGTATATATCCATACATATCACAGAGAAATCCCTTTACTCGCTACTTAAGTGCAGGCTTATCTGCGATGGAGAGTAATAGCCAGGTAAAGTCGCTGTGCACTGTTAAACAGCAGTTTAGGGTAAGGCGTACAGAATATCAAGTCCAATTGAAATTACAGGGGGAATTTAGGTATGGAGAATATAAGTAGTTAGTGCAGACTCGAATCTGGCCACATGAGGCTAACAAATAACCCATTTCCTGACAAAATTGCTAATATCATAACGAGTGCTCTAGATTGGTGTACTTTGTATCTCATCAGAGAAGATGACATTTTCAGCAGTGCAATGCCCTCAGTTTATTAGAAGGGAAAAGTACCATCACCTATCCAGACCCACTACCCGTCTCATTCATATTCTTGCTTTACCAGTGTAATTTCTACACAGTAGCAGTATACAGCTGCTGGCACCACCTAACTCTAGTTCTTTCCTTCACTGGTCTGTGCTGTGTTTTTAGCACAAAAGCACAGATTTAAAAAGCACAACTATCGAATTTAAAGTCAGTTTGTCAGGTGGAATACACTACACCAACTCCGCTCAGTACGGACCAGCTGAATAACTGGAGAAAAGGACTTGAGGGAGTGCTTGTTTACTGAGAACCTGGTGCATGAGGATTTGTTCAAAGATTAAATTTCCTCCTTACTGAAGTTTCAAAATATCTGTTAATCCTTAGCAATTAAACTGGCTGAAAGATTCAGTTTTCCCAGGTGCAAGCTACTGGGGATAAGTTCATATAAACATCTTTGGAGTTTATAGTTACCAATGGGAAAAGATAAGTAGAATATTTAGGTTTTTAATTAGGACCTACACAGTGTACTTTACCCAGGGATAGAGTTATTATTGATTTCAGAAACTATTTTCATCTCAAAATTAGTTCTATGGACTCACCAAAGGGCAGTATCTATCTAGCCCAATAAATCAAGGTTCTGAAATTGAACAGTATTAATTCTAATGGACAGGTAGTATTATCCCCATTTTCTAGAGGCAGAAACTGAGGCAGAGGTTAGGTGATATTTCAAAAGACTAGGCCTTAGCATCCAGGAAACCTGTGGCAGAACCAGGAACAAAATGCATTCTACTAGCCCCTGCCACAAGACCATCCTTCCTCTATTTTTCCACAAGGCACTTACTGTATGCTCGTGAAATGAATAAAAATTAATTATTAAAAAGCAAAACTCGTCTTGGGGTTTAACAGCTAGCAAAGATATTGCTCAGCCACAAAAGGTGTGTTATTAATAATTAATTGATGTTTTATTTAGCACAGAAGAAACTGTCGTAAGCCTAAATTAAATACTCATGTGAGTAGGTTCTTTTAAAAGGGACACTCAAAGAATTTAGTATGACAATGCATGGGGGAAAATAATAATTTATAAAACCTAATATTAACAGAACTGGAAATGTTTTTAAAATGTAAAATATTCCCTTTGCAGTGGCACGGTTTGAGTGCATCCCTTCACACGGTTCCTCCTCTCCTGTGTCCACTGTCCTCTCCTGGATTTTCATGAATCCAGCTGAGTTGCAGGTTTTCCTCTGCAGTTACTTCTCTGGACCATTCAGACGATGGTAAACTCTCTTCTCACTATTCCATCCCCACAACTGTCGCCACCACCACTCGGTTGGCAGGGGAAAGAACAGTTAGGCTGGGAGAGGGGATGTAAAATCCCATTTAATTAGTTAACTGATTAAATGCTGCTTTCAGCCCTGCACACGGCTGCCAACTCTCAGCCGGCTGGCTCTTCCCCACATGGCTCTTCTGTCCCCTCATGAGGCTGCCAGCTCCCAGACTGTGCAGGCTGGAGCAGTCCTCGGACCTCAGTGTTACCCAGTAAGCATCACCCATTCAGGTCGATGCTTAGCAGGTAACTGAATAATCGGTTACTCAATCACATCCCTAGTTGGGAGGGGAGGAGACAGGAAAACTGGCTAGTTCAAGTGTCTGGAAGATAAGGAGAGGTGAATTGAGGGAGGAAAGGAGAATAGCATGAAGTGAGCAAAATCACAATATTCTTCCTACTACATCCTAGAATGTAGGTTACTAAAAACAGCTTGCTCAATTCACTCATTCTTGTCGGAATTGCCTCTCAGGCATTTCCACAGAACGGTTGCAATCCAATTACCACAGCACTCTATTAGTGCATGGGAAGCAGAAAGTGAAAATGGCTGGGAACTGAGCTAGCTGTTCCCTGTCTGAGCTGTGTGAATACAAAAAGGGAGCAAACAGCATAGCACAATGGGTCCTGTGATAGGACTAGGCTCCAAGGCATGACATTAACACAAGTACATAAATAGTGGTAATTAATACTGATGAGTGTGGCATATCTATGTCTATATATGTATTTTAGAGAGTTTGTGCATCTGTCTGTGAGTCTGTCCATCTGTCTGCAACTCCGTTTATTCAAGCACTCCTCCTAAACAGTAAGAGCTAGGACCGCTCCTCTAGCCCTAACTTAAAGCAAGGCCAGGGTTTGGTTGAGCCAGGAAAATGGGATGTGCCTGGAATCCGATCATTTTCCATCACATGGAAAGGGAGGGGTCTGAGAGTGGGGACAGCTATACTCAACAATGACCACAGGGGGGACAGTGAGTGCAGGGGACAATTATACTGCAGAGTGACCACGGGGGTGAGGGGGCAGAGGGGGGCAGCAGCTTCAGGAAGAAAGTAGCCAGCTGGGGCCAGCGCTCTCCATATTGTCAGCCACTGGTCACAGTTAACTTCCCCTTCTGCTTCTGCCAATCTCTTCTACTCTGGCCCTCGGCCCCAGGGCTGGATGGGGGCAGCCTCCAGGGAGCAGGCCCCTCCCACCCAGCACCTGCAGCCCCCACCCATAACTCCCTGAAGAGCTTCTGGGACCACTGTCCTCCCAGGTCTTGCTGAAGCAGGGGCCAGGTCACACAGCCCCAGCCTGCCTCCCTCACCAATGAAAGTCTACTGGGGCCAGGCCAGGTCATGCGGCCCCACCTTCCCCAGAGGAGCCAGCAGCCAGGGCCAGGCATCACAGCCCTTGTGACACCCCGCTCCCAGAAGGAGCTGGGGGAGGTGGCAGCTGCAGCACTGTCCTTGCCACTGCAGGCAGCCCCAGTCAGTCCCCCCAAATCTCTCATGCCTGAGCCCCTTGCCCTGAATCCTGCACCCTCCTGGCCTGCATCCCCCAAACCTTCCAGTCCCCTGCCATGAGCCCCCCATTCCCTACCCTGACTCCTGCCCTCAGCCTCCCCCACATCCATCTCCCTGTCCTGGCCTCCACACACCTTCCAGCCTCGGGTCTTGAAGCCAAGTAGCAGATTTTTGGGATTGTGCGGAAAATAAAAGGAAAATGCACATGCTTCAGTTAAATGACTGCATTTTTTAAAAAATGAAGGAAACAGTGTTTTATTAATAAAAGGATGAAAGTGATTCAGACAACAGGTAGCGCTTGTTCGTAGACAGTCGTTGCAGTTTCTCTGTTGTTTGCTTGA
This sequence comes from Pelochelys cantorii, assembly GCA_032595735.1. Lineage (NCBI taxonomy): Eukaryota > Metazoa > Chordata > Testudines > Trionychidae > Pelochelys > Pelochelys cantorii. Next base: position 8,830,033 of record CM064342.1, on the reverse strand, counting down.
ATAAAAAGGGAGTGGGAGTGCAGAAGTGAGGGCAGGGATGGGAGGATTGGGGGGCTCATGGCAGGGTGTAGAGGATGCTGGAGTGAGGATGGGAAGTGAGAGGCTGAAAGCACGGGGTTTGATGTGAGGGGGACTGAGGACAGGGGGAAGTAGGTGGGGGGTAGAGGGTGGGGTGGGTGCAGGATTCAGGGCAGAGGGCTCAGGGCAGAGGGTTGAGAGGCTAGGGTGGGAGAGCTTACCAGGTCTGCCTATGGCAGTGAGGGTGGTTTTGCTTTGATGGAAGCATCTCCCGGGGTGTGCGGGGGGGGGGGGGAGGTTACACTCCATGGACCACAATGCCTCCCTGCTTGTGGCCTGCAGCCTATCCATGGGTGGGAAGCCCGGCTCTGGGGGCTGGCCCTAGTTTCCAGCTCCCTTCCCCCATGGACAGGCCATGGGGGAGCAGAGCTTTGGGGCCTACCCCTGGCCTGCAGTGGCCTCCTGTGGCCCGAAGGTTGGGGGGCCAGGCTCTGGGGTCTGGCCTTGATTTCCAGTGGCCTCCTTCCCCATAGCCTTCAGGTTGTCTGGGGGGGGTGGGGGCAGGTGCCCTCAGCCTGCAGTAGCACCCCCCCTTTTGGCCTGCAGGCTCTCTGCCCGGGGAACAGGGCTCCAGGGGCTGCTCCCAGACTTCAGCACCCTCCCCCTCACCCCGCAGCCTGCACAGCCTCTCCTGGGGGGCTTCCTTCATGTGGTCAGGGGGCCAGTGGCAGGAGGACGACTTACTCAATCTGGTGGCAGGCAAGGTGGAGGCGTCCCAGCCCTGCTGGCCACTCCCTTGGTGGTGCAGATGCCCTCACAGTTTCTCTGCAGGATAGTTCTCCCCTGTGGGCTTGCTGCCCCCAGTGGCCACTCTCACATCATGCCCCTCCTCTATGTGCACCTCCCCTTCCATGATATGGAAAACAGACCCATTCCTGGGACTTTCTGTTTTCCTGACCCAACCCTGGCCTTGCTTTAAGTTAGGGTAAGAGGAAGCAGCATACCAAATTTGGTGGCCCTAACTATGATTTAGGGGAAGTTCATGAGCAAACAGACTGGCAGATAGACGCACAGGCAGACCGAGGCACAAATCTCTAATGTACATATGTCTGTGAGTGCTCTTCAATCTCTGCTAGTGCTTCTCATTGCAGGATTGAAGCCTAAAAGTGAAATGTGTAACCCTGATTAGGAATTTCAGGGGGTAGCTGAGTTAGTCTGTTTCAGAAAAAACCAACAAATGGTCTGGTAGCACTACCAAAACATGTAGATGGTAGAAGTGGGCTGTGCCCACGAAAGCTCATGATACCATCTACGTGTTTTGTTAGTCTATAAAGTGCTACTAGACCATTTATTGTTTTTTTCCAGATTAGGAATGTTTTTCTCAAAAGACATTTTAACCTAAGTGTCAGTGGAACTAATTTTCTGTTGTATTTTTATTAATTATGTTTTTGCTTTATACTGTTTACTCTCCCCAAAAGGTCTGATCTACAGATGTGGGTTCTATTATGTACAAAGTTTTGGAAGTCACTTTTACTGCTATCTCAAAACTCAGACATACTGAAGGAAACTAAGAGGACAAATTCATGGGAAAGATGAGCACAGAGGATGTTGGAGGTCAGCAGGTGTGTATGTCACTGTCTTGTTGGATAATCGAGGACATCTGGCAAGATTTTTTTTCTTATGCCACTTTTTGATCAAGAAAAACTTAGTAACAGATACAGATGACAGATTGCCATTCAGGATCAAGATGAACTAACAGATCTATTGCTGAAGCACAGGACTGGAATAACGGGTATTTTGCAGTTTAAGATAAAAGTGATATGGAAATGTAATTCTGGAATGTTTCATGTTCAGCAAGTCAGATGTTATGTACATCTGCAGAACTGAATGGAGATCCTGTGCTGGAATAGCAGAGAATTTGCTGCTCACATATGAAAAAGCAGAATTATGTGGGGAGTTTGGACCTGGCTATAGTCATTCTGTTTCATGAACAAACAGTAAACCTGATATAGTCTTTTCCTTCAGCTGGTCTTCTCATTTGTGTGGGGTCTAAAAAATAACTATGGCTAACTGCAAAGAGGGAGGATCCTAAGATATGAGCTAATTCTGCTCATGATAATTAAATTAAAAACATTTGGAAAATAGGGTGTGTAACTTATTACAGCCTCAGGACAGCAGGAAATTATGGGAATAATAATGTATACATGTTTTTTGCCATTATTTACCTTGGCATTCAATAAGCCATGTGTAGTTGCCAGAGCAACTTCCATAGCATAGGGTACAAAAGTACATTATCTCTCTCTCTCACACTCACATACACACGTGCAAATTAATAGGTGAATTTTAGAAAAAATCTGGGAAAGGGTCCATTTCAAGCTTTTCTTTTCCTTTGTGACAGTGGATAAACAGAGGAAAAGAATCCCCAGGTTGTCTGAGGCTAGCATTTGACCTCAGCTGGGAGTGGAGGATACTCAGCTCTTCACAGAAGGCATGTCTATTATTTCAAAATAACAAGGTGAGAGTCACACTACTCAGACCGTTATTTTTAAATAACCAGCTTGTTATTTTGAAATAATATCTCCTGCTTGTGAAGAGGCATAGTGCTATTTCAAAATTGTTATTTCAGGAGTTATTATTTTGAAATAATTTCCTGGTGTGGAAATGCCCAAAGTGAACTCAGCACCCCGTGTGATCAGGAGCAATCATTTTTCTCACAGGTAAATCCTATAGTGGATTTCAAACCCAGCTAAGATAAATTCTGGCCATTGTCATCCTCTCATTTTCCTCTTCATTTAAGACACCTACTCATATGATGAATTAAGGACTGAATTCTGCTATAGCCCAAAGAGAAGAGAGAGAAGAGGGGAAAAGACATAGCAGGTGAGGACAGAGGCATGACTGTAATCTGCAGGCTTAGAGTTACATCATAGTTCTGCCTTCAAAGTACCTTGCACCTTACTGGCAAATGTCAGTAGTTTGATATGGTTACTATCATGGCTCCTTCCCCACTCTGGCACAATAAATGCAGAAGTGTGGGCCAGCAATTACCCCAAAACCTTATCTACCAGGCTTTGGTATAAAACTTCCCCCCAAAATCTTAAAAACCTAGATTTTGGGAATAAAACTTCCGCTGCCACCACCTAAATTAATAAAAAGACCATTTGAGAAATCTCACCCCTAAAGTATGAACCAGGACACCCTATTAACTAATACTAGGTTAATAAAAAGAAAAGAGAAAACTTTTATTAGCACCACAATATTCCTGTTGCAAGCATAATAACTAGATGGAAAAGTAACAGATAATATACTCATGGAGAAACTCCATGGGCCTAGAAATTACTTACAAAGAAAAGCCAAACATCTTTTTAAAAGTGCACAGACAGCAGATCCCATACCCAAACCATAAAACACTGAAACCTAACGGATTTATCTAAACTTTACCCTACTTAACAGAAAGTGAAGAAAGAGTCTTTTCTTGGAGGGAGACATAGTGTCCGTCCCCCTCAATAGCTGGAGAGAACTGCCCAGAACAAAGGAGGGAAAAACCAAGCTTCAAACTTTGTCCCAGTTTGAAATTCCTACTTACATTCCTATAGGCCTCTCCACCTGGCTAGGTAAGGGACATAGTTAACCCCTTAGTCCCCAGGCTGCTGACTAACCCTCAGGATCATGAGAGTTACCAAAGGGTCCTGGCCACCTCACAAATAGATTTGTTATTCATTAATAGATTTACAGAAGTTACAGACAAATACAAATCACACTATTTATACTTGACCCATGTGATCACAAAGCCCACTAAGTGGATGCCTTCGTTTTGAAGAAAACAATAATGGACCAATGACATCCATTGATGAATGGAAGTGATTTTCCAGTAAAGCTGGAAAAGATTTATTTTCAGTGTGATACTCAGAGGTATTTTAGGGTGATCTTCAAAAGGAGGATGCCTTGAATGGATCTTGTATAGATGTTACTGAATGTGGATTAAACATACACAGATAGTGAGTGCTTATGTGTTGAGGCTCAATAGAGAGTTAAAAATTATAGTACAATGATCAGAGGACAGAGCCACCACAGCTGTGTCCCGTAATGTCTATTGTGCACTCATTGAACACAAAGAAAGCACCCAGTGGTGTAGGTGTATTTATCAAGGAAAGTGCAAGAGCTGACTGCTGTAATATAAATATATTAGAAATGTCTGTTTGTTTGCTTGTGCAAGAACTTCTCTTAAACGGTAAGAGCTGGGGCCACCAAATTTGGCATGCAAAGTCCTCTTATTCTAACTTAAAGCAAGGTCAGGGTTTGGTTGTGCTGGGAACATGGGAAGTAGTGGGAATGGGGCTGTCTTCCACAACATGGAAAGGGAGGGGGCAGAGAGAGGAGGGAGGTGATCCTCACGCTCTCCACTAGGGATGTTAAATATGGGTTAATTGAATAGTCGAGTAATCTCATGAATTTTTATTGGTTAGTTGACTATTCTATAGTCCCCGGGGGCAGGGCCGGCAGCCCCTGTATCAGAGGCAGCAGTGCAGTCTGCCAGGCAGGAGCTGGTCTACGAGGGGAGCCAGTTTAAAAACCAGCTCCCCTTCTGAACCAGCTGCCTGTCGCCCAGTGCTGCTGCCTCTGATGAAGAGGCAGCAGTGTGGGGTAGCAGCAGCCCCTGTCTAAGGGGGGGGGTCTGCGCTCCTGGACTCAGCGCAAGCCAGAACTGAACCAGGCTGTCTGCCCATCTGGCTCCGAATACACTTTAAATGCAGAGTCGCATTGGGGTAGGTTCTGGATCCGGCACGAGCCAGAACTGAGCCAGGCTGCTGGCCAGCATGCAAAAAATGTACTGGTGAGGGTGCGGGGTGGGAAATGTGTGTTGTCTGTAGCGTTAACCGGTAAGCTTTTGCTTATCGGTTAATTGGTTGATCGACTACACTGTTGTATCCCTACTCTGCACTGGGGGCAGTGAGAGGGGCCAGGGTACTGCAGAGTGAGCAGTGGGGACAGCCACACCAGCATAAGATTGACTGTCTGGGGAGGGGGCTCTGCATGTTGCCAGCCAGGCCACCTTCTACAGGTAAGGTTCCCCTTCCATTCCCCCCTTGCCACAGCTACAGGGCCTGGGCATTACCCTGACACCCTGATAAGGGGTTGGGGGATCCTCTCACCCCGCCCCCCCCATGGCAGCCTGCACACTCCCTCCCTCTCCACTACTGCACATGGGCACTTGGAGATTTACCAACCCACCCAACCCCCGCTGTAAGGCTCCTATGGGGCCTAATGATTTCCCCCTCACATCTCCTCACACCACTTCAACCTAACCATGGGGATTTCCTTGTCCCTTTCGCCACATGTTCATGGGACTTGGGTGTGCCCTTATGCACCCGAGCAATACCGGGTAAATCTGCTAGTATGAAACAAAGGTGAAATAAAGAAACAATCTTTCCTTCTCAGTGCTGCATGTTGACTACAGGGTTCAAGAATGGGAGGAAGGCCTGGGGAGTCTGGTACATTCTCTGCCAGCAAAGAAACTCTTAAAAGTTGTGGCCTTGGACAGAGATACCCTGATATAGCTTGGAGGAATTGGAGACTCACTCAAGGTAGAGTGGGTGAAAGGATACCATTTTATTCAGTCATTTTCCCTCCCTCTTTAGCTCACCCCCCCCCCCCCGCCTGAGGTGACTACTTCCTGTTTCACTGCTGATGACATTCACATTTCTCCCTTCTTTCCCTTATTCTAAAAAGGAAAGTTTGGTTCACAGCCATCGCATGGAGAACCAATGCTTCATCTAGCAAAGGGGCCCAAAGGGGTGACCACACAGTTTGTTCATCCCTTGGACCAGGGCTGGCTCAAAGAACCTCTGGCCACCAGCCTTCTGCCATGTTTATTCCGTTTGCTTCCCTCCAGTGGATGTCCTGGGATAAAGAACACTTGCAGCTAACTCTTTGCCCTGTAACTTGGGCCAATGTTCTCCACTCTTAGCTACCGCCTTCTTCTCCTTGCTTCTCCTCTGTCTTGGCAGTGACAGCTGCAGTCAAACCTGGAAGGTTTTCATGTTTTATGCAGCCAGGCTTGGGTCTTTGGTGAACAGCAGCTTTGGCCACTCTTCTGGCAGCTGCACGATGCGCACACACCTACCAAAGTAATGCTATCTGGATGGGAGTTGGGCAACAGAAGCACCAATCAAAAGGCCTCAGAATGCTCTGTTATTTCACATACACCCTTCAGAAACCTGTGTAGGCCTGTTAAATCCAAGACCAGACTAAGCCCCTTCCATCGTTATATGGAAAAGATACCCAGTAAACAGCCCCCGTAAACAGCGACAAGTAAATTTAAGATCCTTAGAGAGCCACGGCATTCATCCAGGCAAACACATCTAGGCTTCTGAGAGGAGCAGGGACATGAAGTGGCTTTCAAAAAAGGAGCAAGAGTCCCCTGAAATCAGAGATAGATAAGCGGCCACCACAATTTTTCATTTGATTATTATTATAAACAGGCCTGCCCATGGTGGGGCAAAGAGGGCAACTGCCCTGGGGCCCCACGGCTACTGCAGCACAAGTGGTGTCTGGAGCACCGAGCCCTTTAAATTGCTGCTGGAACCTCACACGGCTCCCTCAGGGCTGGCTGCCCCAGCCCTGCCCCTTCCATGTGAGGCCCCGCCCCTTCCAAAAGCATGAAGCAGGAGCATGGAGCTGGGCCCCCAATTATTAACATGGCTCATTTGCCCTGGAATCTTTGAACGTTACTCTGTGTAACAATATATTGCCTTTTAGCTGAAGATTTAAAAGCACTTTATAAATATTAATGAACTGGGAAGTAGGTTGAACAAGGTGATCTGTGAATCTTTCTGTGAAAAGAGCAGCAAGCACTCTTCACTATTGTTCAGTGCCCTATTATTTTATGAATATTCACCATGAGTTTCACCATACCATTCTTCTTAAAATCCCAACTTCAATGCCAAAATTAAACTCAGCTTTCAGCTTAAAAAAGTAAATTTGTTGCTCCTATGGCTGTGATGAAAAGCTGGAAAATACCAACACTGAAGACTCACAAACTAAAAGGCAACAAAAAGGAGAGTTTTGTTCTTGTTTGAAAAATCTCCTGCTTTGGGGAGCTTGGTTCATGAGTTTTGAATACTTAGGGTGGGCCAGATTGGAGCTGATTTACATGGATAATGTTCAGTCTTTGTGAATGTGAGCATGAGCAAATAAATTGTACCCAAATTGAATTAATCATTCTGTTTAAAAGTTGCCACCATCCAATCAAGAAGCAGAAACAAAACTACATAAATTAGGAGACTAGATAAATAACACACACAAAAAAACCCGCCAAAAAACAAAAAAACAAGAGCAAAAGGGAACAGTTTACAAAACCACCCATAGGGTGAATTGTGTTGACACGAGCCATTGGAAGGACATCTGTGCATTAACCAGGATCAGTTCCTGAGTGAGTGACAAACAGAAAAAAAAAGGCTAAATTAGCTGGGAACTAGTTTGCAATTCAATCAGCTCTAGAGGCTTATTAACCCACTTTTATAGATGTCCATCAGAAAGTGAAAAGCCTGCACTTTTAAAAAGCATCCATTAGTTTTCAGTGTTTTAGTTTTCTGGTGCTCACATTGTCTCATCTTGAGACTATTCAGAGATGCTAAGCACTTGCAGCTTTGGTTAACTTCGCTGGCGTTGTGAGCAGTATTCCCTGAGAGCTGTGCATTTGTGCAGCTACTCAGGAGAGATTCAGACGCTGCCCAGCTGATTAGCACAGCACCCGCTGATGTATTTTGATTCTGCTAGTGGTGCACATTCACACATACCTTGGTGCATGTTAAAAAATCTATTCCACACATAGTTGGAAATGATTAGAGGGAACATTGGTTGTGAGTGCCGCAAAAATCTCTGAAAATTAAGCCCTGGGTTTCTCAGACTGGTCATCGGAAAGCTGAGATACCTTGCATTAGTATATGATTCTCAAAAATGTGGGCGTAATGTGACTTGTCTGAGGTTTCTTAGTGAGTCAGTAGCAGCGCTTGGAATATAACTTGGAAATCCCGACTCACTATTTTGGATTTGGATCAATCTGTGAATAATTAGAGAAAAGTAGTAATGTTTTCAATAAGATTTTCAAAGTGAGCTTTCTTTCAAACAGGAGCATTTATAATTATAGGTTTTGTGTGCTTTAAACTCTCTATTTGCAAGGCTGGTGCCTAGTCAAGTATGAACAAAGTTCACTTCTTCATTCTAGGATTAACTGCTGTTTTCCTCTCCTCCTTTCATCATCTCTAACTTTGTTCATTGGTGACTGCTGTGTGGGCACTTTTACCAGTAGTTTCAGAGACAAGAGAGAGATGCTGCTGACATCTTGTGTGACCAGAAAGGAGTATGGTCTAGTGGTCAAAACAGCCCAATAGATGTGCCACTGATCACATCTCCTATGTGATTACAGGGAAATCAAATCTCCCTGTTACTCAGTTTCCTCATTTGTAAATTGGAAACAATTAATACCTGTGTCACATGGATGCTATGAGCCTTCCTTAGAGCACTTCCGAGATCTGCCTATGATGGATATTAAAACGACTCACAGAAATTATTTCCAGCCCCAGCCCCCAGAGTGCTTATACCTGCTGTCACAAAAAGGTGGACTTCAAATGCTCCTTAGAGTCCATTTAACCCAGGGGCCAGTCATCTCATCTGTTAAACTCAAGATTTCTTTCCAGAAAGGGTTTCAGGAAGGAGCAAAACTTGACTACAGATTTTATTGGTTGTCAGGAATAACATTTCTTTTGTTTGGTTTGGTTTTAGCTCCAAGCACTAGATGTGGTACATAGTTACATCTGAAATTACCTGTTGATTTCTCAGATTGAAACCTTGGCATTAAGCTCTGGCAGGGCTAGAGGAATGAAACACGCACAGTCTCTATGACCCACAGAATAGCTGGTGTATTTGTTTACTCTGTTTCCATTTCTGGGTTGCAAGCAGTGTTCACTGTAAGCTGTGTGCTTGTGCAGCCACTCAGGAGAGATTCAAATGCTGCCCAGCTGATTAGCAGAGTGCCCACAGCTCTGTTTCTAATGGTGGTGCACATTTGCACATGCTTTGGGCAATGTCTATACTACCAGGTTATTTCGAAATAATAACTCCCAAAAAACTATTTTGAAATAACACGTCCACACTACAAATGCCCATTGAAATAGCATAGATCTATATTGAAATAGCACGTCCACACTCATTGGAGCTTGAACTGCATTTAAGGCTCTCCAGAAGCACTCCAGGCAGGGCATCAGGACAGCAGTCACTTCTTGTAGATGCTGCCTGAGGCTATCTGAGGCTTGTGCTTAAAGGGGCTCCCTTCACTACAACCATGTTTCAGGCTCTTCTCCATTGCCTGCCTCCTCGAGGGACAGCAAATACTGCACCGTGTGCTCTCGTTGCCCTTGCTCTTCCAAAGAGGATGCCAAAGCTCTTCCACCATGGAGCCGGACCTGCTACAAAGCACTCACCAGCTCTTAGACCTGTTGCTGCAACTCCTGGCGCAGTTCATGCAGGCTTCCCACATGGTGCTGCAGGAGCATGACCAGCCTGGAATGGGGGCCCTCCTCACCCAGGCCTGGGCGCTCCTCCTGTACCACAGTCCCTCCCACCCTCCGAATCACACCGTGTATGGCCACTTCTGGCTCCGGGACACCCGTACTGACGGGTGGGACTGGATCGTCATGGAACAGCAGGATGACCAGCAGTGGCTCCAGAACTTCCACACATGGTTTCTATCATTCTACAGGTGGTGAGGGCCAGCAATGCCATCCTGCTGTGCAGGGTTGTCACACTGGGCAGCATGGACCCCAGCATCACTGACTTTGCTGCCATGGGATTCCCCAGCTGCAGGTAGACTGCTGACAGCATCCCCATCCCCATCCCAGCCTCTGACCATCAGGTCTCCAATTACATCCATAGGGGTACTTTTCAAGGGTGCTGCAGGCCCTTATGGACCACCAGGGTTGGTTCACTGACATTAACGTCGGGGAAGGTGCATGATGCCCATGTCTTTAGGAACTCCATCCTCTTCCAGAAGATGCACGCTGGCACTTTTTTCCCTGGCTGCACCATCAGGGCTGGGGAGGTGGACATGCCCACCTGCATCCTGGGCGACACAGCCTACCCCTAGTTCACCTGGCTTATGAAGCCCTATATGGGACCGCTGGACCCTTCCAAGGAATGGTTCAATGCCAGGCTCAGCAGGTGCCACATTGTGGTGGAGGGAACCTTTGGATGCCTCAAAGTGAGATTTCAGTGTCTCCTCACCTGCCTGGATCTTGGTGACTAGAACATCCCCCACGTGGTGGTGGCCTGCTGTGTTCTCCACAACCAGTATGAGAACAAGGGGAAGACTTTCCTGTCAGGGTCGGGGGCAGAGGCTGAGTGGCTCAGGAGAGCTTTTGAGCAGCCACATACCACTGCCACCCAGCAAGCCCATCAGGAGGCTGTAATCATCAGGGAGGCCCTGAGAGAGAGTTTCAGCCAAGGCCAGCTGTGAGACTCTCCTTTGGGTCTCCCCACAAGGTGCCTCTGCATTGCCCCTGTGTGCCTTTCCTCCCCCACCCCTTCCTTCCCCTGCCTGCCCTTCCCACCTTCTCCCCTCCTGTCTCCAAATAAAAAAGACTTTGTTTGAAACAATAAACTCTGTTATATTTATTTGGGGAATATATAACTGGGGAGGGGCTGGTGAAAGAAACTGGGAGTGGGGAGGAAGTAGGAGGATGGGAAAGAAGGGGGAAGGAGGAGCTTAGGGATGGAGCTGGGATGGGTGCCTGCCTCGGTGGTGTCAGGACATCTTGGCTGCCTGAGAGGTCCCACTGCCTCATGTGTGCAGCCCTCAGTGGCCACAGGGGGTGATTAGGAGGAGAAGCCAGAATGGCAGAGGCACAGGTGTGGGGGTGTGGGTGGGACATGGGGGAGAAGCGGGTGTTGGAGAGACTTTGGAGGGAAGAGGTGCTGGGGGCGGTGGTGGTGGCTGCTGGATCATTCGATGGCGGTGACCAGGCACTTGATGGCATAGATATATGCCGTGCACATTGCCCTGTGCTGCTGTGAGAGCTGCTCCCAGATGGCGTGGCACATCGCCCAGTCAGCCCAGTGCTCCTAGTGGTCCTCAAAGTTCCTGTTCTAGGAATGGAGGCATGCCAGGTGTTCCCTGGCCAGGTGGTCCTGGGGTTGCCTGCGGCTCTTGCGGGGTCGGGAGGAAGGTGTGGGAGGTATTGGATGTGCCACACTTGCAGCTGGCCCAGCTGTGAAGAAAAGTGAGAATGGCAATCATCCCAGGAGACACTGTGCATGAAGCCCAGTCCTCATCTCTGAGCCAGCACCGAAGGTCTCGGTTCTGACGATGGTGATGTGCTTCAAGCAGACACTTTCTTGCAGGGCACAGACATCCCAAAGGAGCATTGCTACACCCACAGCCCAGGGACAAGCAGGCATGGGAAGGCACTGGCCAGGCCAGGAGGAGCCTGCGGGTGGGAGGGGGATATGGGGCAGCTCGGCTTCCCTCTGTGTCCTGCACATGCTGGGTCTGGCACTGGCATCATCCTGCAGAGGAAGAACTTCTATCCTTGGCCGCTGGAGGGGAGGAGGAGGGTGTTGGAGGAGGTGTGTGTGAGTGGCTGACACCTCTTTCTGGGGAGAGTGCTACTGGGGTCCCCTCCACTTCCTCCCCCAAGCAGGGGGTACGTGTCCTCTGCCTCGTTTTGCTTGACCGGGGGTGGATGCTGTTTGAGTGTGTGGGTGTGACCCTGTGGCATGTGTGGCAGTGCTGTGTGTTTCCATGACCCCAGCCTCCTTAGTGGCAGCTTGTGGTGGAAGGGGTCCCACCATGGAGGCCAGAGTAAGGCAGGCCTGTCCAGAAACCTTGTGAGAAGGAGCGAGGGGCTCCTGTGTGAGAGCATCATCGGGCTGTCTGCTCCAGACTGGTGCTCCATGTGCTCCCACGTGCACAGGCTGCTGTATGATCCCCAGGATGAGAAGGCCGAGTGAGTAGCATGCAACCCACTCCTTGCCCCCATGTGTAGATAGGGAAAGGTTGAGAACTCATCCGACGTGCCTTCCTTGGCATTGTCCGAGCCCTCGGAGGAGGTGACCGGCTCCAGGGTGATGACCACCTCCTGGCTTGTGGGCATCATGTCCAGGCTGGCCTGCTGCTCTTCCTCCTCCTCCTTCTTGTCCTGGTCCACAGCCCCAGCTGCAGATGGATGTGGCCAAGCCAGAGTCCACAACGGGGGGGGACATCGATCCTCCCTCCCAGGATGCCATCCAGAGTGGAGTAGAAGCGGCAGGTCTGGGGTGCTGCTCCAGAGCAGGAACTTTGTTCTCTGCCCCTGGTGTAGGCCTGACACAGTTCCTTTATTTTCATCTGCACCTGGTCGTGGGTGTGGGCGTGCCCCTTCTGGGACAGCCTTGCAGCCATCCGGCCTAACACATCTGTGTTCTTGCTTTGACTTCTGAACCCAGGCCTCTATGAGATCCAGGATCTCCGCACCAGTCCAGGATGGGGCCCTCTTCTGCCCCTGGACAGGTGCATCCAAGGAGACTGCCGGTTTGCTTGCAGCCATAGCTTGCATGGAAGGAGTGCTGGGGTTTGCCCCTGCAGTGGTACAGACAGTGCAGGGTGCTGCTCTGTGGCACAGTGCGAGCAGGGCCTGTGCTGTGCCACAAGCCCTTTCCCTCCTGCCTGCAGCTTGAAAGGCTGCAGGGGAAGGGAAACTATAGAGTTCTGAAGGGTGTGGACAGACTGGCCACCAGGGCAGCTGGGAGAAGCCCTGGAGGCCAATTATTTTGAAATAAGCGCAGCTGCGCCGTCCACACTCACCCTATTTCAAAATGACAATTTCAAAATAAGCATTATTCCTCATGAAATGAGGGTTTATTATTTCAAAATAAGATGCCTGTTATTTTGCAATCATTTCAAAATAATGCACTTGCTGTGTGGACACTTGCCTGTTATTTTGAAATAACGTGAGCACACATAGTTGGAGGAGGGGACTCTGGTACGGGTTCTAGATGTAGAGTCAAATGGGCTCCTTGTCTAGAACTGACTGTCAGTCTAGGGCAGTAGCTGGCTGCTCTATAGAGGAAGCATGAAGTCTGGAGGGTGGATGGACAGAGGCCTGACAATGAAAAGAATGAATCCTCTGAAATGAGTTGGTGCCGAGCTGGGCTGGTGCCCAAACAGAAGGGTGTGTATGATACTTGGAGCCTTTGGCACTGGGAACTGAAAATTCTCTACATGTCAGATTGGTGGTAAATCTGTCAGCGCCCACTATGAGAGGCCAGCATGAAAGTGATAAGGCCACTCCCACTCCTCTACTTTCTAGTAATTGCTTTCTCATTTCATTTCCCTCTACAGAGTGAGGTTTGATACAAAGTTTGATACCTACAGTAGAGGTTTAACTGGGTTACCCGCTACATTCCACATCCTAACGACATAAAAAGCCAAACACCAGATACTTAAGAGTACTTAGAACCCACTCTATAAGCTTCATTTAGCATGGAAACTCTAAATAACTATTCTCTTCCCATTTTTTTTCTCCTTTCTTTTCCCTCCCCATCCCCTCTCTTTCTCTGCAATTTATCTGGAACTGAAACTCCAGTCATCTGAAGAAGTGGGTTGTGCCCACAAAAGCTCATGATACCATTTACATTTTTTGTTAGTCTCTAAGGGTATGTCTACACAGCAAAGTTATTGAGAAATAATAGCTGTTATTTCGAAATAACTTTCTTAGCGTCTACACAAGCCAACCACTATTTCGAAATTAAATCAAAATAGCGGAGCGCTTATTTCGAATTTGGTAAACCTTGTTCTACGAGAAATAATGCCAAATTCGAAATAGCTATTTCGAAATAAGTGCTGTGTAGACACTTATTTCGAAATAGGGGGCCTCCAGCCTTCCCAGGATGCCCTGGTGGCCACTCCAGCCTCAACCAAGAACACTTCTCTCCCTCCCCCCTCCCCGGAGCCCTTAAAGGGGCAGACTCTGGCCACAGTGCCTGCACCAGCTCCAGGTCTGCCAGCCCAGAACCAGCAGTCACTGTCCCAAAACATGAGCCAGCAAGCCACTGGCAGCCACTGCTCCCCAGGACCAGTCTGCCAGCTCCCAGGAGCCTGCCAGGGCCCATAGAAAGTGGGTGCCTTCCTGGTCCAGGATGGAGATCATGGACCTTATTCAGGTTTGGGGGGGATGCCCCCAAAGTTCATGATCCACACTAGACAGAGGAATGCGGCTGCCAGCATGGCCACCAAAGGCCACATGCGAACCCAGGAGCAGGTTTGCATGACAATCAAATTGGTCCGGCAAGACCCCCAACCAGGGCCGGCCTGAGCCATTTTGGCACGCCGGGCCCTGCGTGGGTGGCGCCACCCTGGGCTCACAGCACATGCACAAGCCTGCCCCCCTGGGATGCGTGGGCCTGCCTCCAGGTGCACGGCGCATGTGTGAGCCTACCCCCAGGGCGCGTGGGCCCACTTCCAGGCACACAGCGCATGTGCGAGCCTGCCCCCAGGGCGCATGGGCCTGCCTCTGGGCGTATGGCGCATGTGTGAGCCCACCCCTGGGGCAGGCTGTGCCTGGCCGTGCTGGGCCCTGCGGCCGCGGGGGGAAGGGCGCTGCGTGGGTTAATGTGGCCCCTGCCCTCGGCAGCCACAGCAGCCCACCGGGAGCCAAGTGTACCGCGCCTCATGGCAGCTATAAGGGGTGCTGTGTGCCCCTTATAGCTGCCATCAGGCGCCCCCCATCGGTTGGCGCCCTGGGCAGCTGCCCAGCTCGCCCACCCCTTAGTCTGGCCCTGCCTCCAACCCTGAGCCTCCCCTCCCCCTTCTTCTCCTTGCTTCCCCCTTCCAGCTCCCTCCTCCCAGGTCTCCCCCACCCCTCTCCCACCCTCTCTTCTCCCCTCTCCCACCTCCTTTCCCCAGTCTCACCAAAGTTTCATTCCTCCCACCCCAGTTTTGTTAAATAAAGAGAGTTTGTGTTCATGAAAATACATGTATTTTATTTGACATCAGGAAGGGGGGTTAGGGAGGGGTAAGTGGAAGGATGTGAGGGAGGAATGAGGCACAAGCCCCCAGTGGGGCAGACCAGGGAGGCTCTTAGTGCTCCTCAGGGTGGAAGCTCTCCTGCAGGGACTCCTGGATACTGACAGCCCCCTGATGGACCTCCCAGATGGCAGCCTGCAGAAAGTGCAGCCAGGCTTGCAGGAATGCATCCAAGAGAAGCACCAGAGTGCCCAGGGGCAGCTCTGGCTCCATGTTGCAGAGTGCTGTGGTGTCCCGAGTGAGGACAACCAGAGCATGCAGACACAAAATGCTTTGCTGTCCCTCATCGAGGTAGACAAGCAAGCAGGGAAACCTGAGAAATAGCTGTCTGGGGAGGGGAGGGTCCCTTTAAGCACAGACCTCAGGCAGCAGCCCCACATAGTAAGTCCTGACCTGGTGCCCTGCTGGAACTGGTTCCAGCCGGCCTTAATTGCAATTCAGCATCCACTCAGTGTGGATGCACTATTTCGAAATAGCAAAACCCTATTTCAAAATGCATTTTGTGTGTAGACATGTTATTTTGAAATAAGCTATTTTGAAATAAGATATTTCAAAATAACACTGTAGTGTAGACACTACATTGTAGTGTAGACTAAGGTGGTGCAGGACTATTCACTGTTTTTAAGTTCTTTCTATTAAAGACTAACACAGCTACCGCTCTGAAACTTTGGGTATTATAATTAACTCCTGACTGCTGTCTCAACCAGAATCCCACTCAGAGGAGACTTTAGAGTTCTATTCATTTTAAATGTCAGAATTAAATGTGAAGTTGAGAAACAAAGATCATTCCCACCGCCAAAGTACCACATCATCCCAGTGGTCCATCTTGTCAGAAACTTCTGCCTCACCCTCTCTTGCCTTCAGACATGCTTTTGCTGATTCAGCAGACTCTGCTCTTCCTCCTTTTGCAACACATCCACACTATCTCAAAAAAGTCATGCCTTCCCATATCACAATATAAATGTCTGAAGGAAATCCATTGACAGGCAGCTAAAAACTTCATGTCCAAAAATCAGAGAAATTGTACATGGTGGGTTATAAATGGAGATGTGGGGCTTAAATGCATTAAATTGCAAATTGATTTTCCCTGTGCTTTAAGAGGCAAGGCTGCGTGGGTTAAGCTTAGTGAACTTTTAATATTCCAAAAGAAAAAAAAGTAGAAAAAAATTAACAATATCAGTGTAGGGAATGGATTTATGGTTTCCAGATGGTCTGTAATAGCACAAGCAGAAAAGCAACAGGTGGGGAAGCAATCCTCAGCCTATGGCTGCATGACACCATTTATGTTACCAGATCACAAGGAGAAAGGTTTAAAAACTTTCCTTTCAGAATTAGAAAACAGCTGGGGGTATTTCAAACACCCTGTGGCTGCTTCTTTCCTCATGAACAACACAAACATGGCCTTGGGGTTTTTTAAAATCATTAATATGCCTCCCACAGATTGTGTAGGATTTTTGGTTGTTGTAAGGAGAACTACTGTGTCTGTGGGTACAAAAGTAAAATGTTAGGAAGCCCTTTGTAAAAAAGAGAGATGGAGTGCAATTGATTCTCATGGAGAAGTGCAAAGCAAAATAATCTTTCTAGTTAAGGAAAGGAGATTTTCTTCAATACATCATTTGGTATGAAAATCAAAATAAGAAATCCTTACTGAAGATGAGCACTGACAGCATTTTCAAGATGATTCTTTTATTGTCACTGGCACAATGTTATTTTATGGTGATTCAGTCTGAACTATTGCCTTCTGGTGCTATTGTTACGTGGCAAGTTTTTATTAGAGTGTTCTACATCTAACCTTTATTGTGTTGTGCTTGTTAATATATTGATGCTTCAGACACAATCTTTCTAAAGTTTTTTGGCTCGGGTGTTATTATGTATATCTTAAAAGTAACCAGTCATGTCATTAAAATATATTATCAATCACCAGGTTTATTTTGGCAGCTCTTTTGTGACTGTGTGAAGAGGAGAAAGGCAGAGAGAAGAATCTACAGGGATCCTGTGTGCTCCTAGAGCAGGGGTCTCCAACCTTTTTAAGCACGAGATCACTTTTTGAATTTAAGTGCAATCCAAGATCTACCTCGCACCCAAATGCCCTTAACCTGCCTTCTTTGTGCCCCTTCCCCAAGGCCCCCTGTCCCTACTCACTCCATCCTCCTTCCCACATCCTCCGTCACTTTCACTAGGCTGAGGCTGAGGATTGGAGTTCAGACTCTGGTCTTGGATTAAAGGATCTGGAGTATGAGAGGGGCTCTGAGCTGAGCTTGGGACAGGCCGTTGGGGTGCTGAGGGGGTTCTAGGTGCAGGCTCTGGGAAGTTGTTTGGATGCAGGGGTACTCAGGGCTGGAGCAGGGGCTTGGGCTGCAAGAGGGGGTTCATGACTGGGGTAAAGTTTCGGGATGTGGGCTCTGACTGGGCCCTGCTGACCTCAGGTGGCTCCTGGGTGGTGGTGCAGTGGGACTAAGGCAGGCTCACCCCGGCCCTGGCCCTGTACCACTTCCAAAAGCAGCCAGCAAACTCCGTCCCAAGTCCTTCTGTGCCCCCTCTCTGCTCTGTCAAGATGGGGTACAGAGTGGGGGGGGACACCCGGACATCAGCACCCCTTCTCCCCCTCCCCTGCCCAGCAAGTAGGAGGCTCCTGAGGAGACAGCTCCAAGGCACAGGGCAGGAGATGTACAGCAGTGCGGGGAGGGGCAGCTGTAAGTGCTGGCACTTGATGGCCTCTTGGCCAAACTAGTCAGGATCACCTGTCAGAGGCTCCAAGATCTACCAGTAGATCCCAATCTAGTGGTTGGTGACCACTGGCCTAGAGCTTGATACTGTAGGATTCTAAGATTCTAGTTCCATGCTTAATCATCTGTCAGGATCGATGTGCCCTTTGCAAGAGATAGCCATGAATCACCTCCCAACCTTTTAAAGGATATGAGTAACTCTGATTGGCTTCTGTTTTCTTTATCCCAGTATTTGCCAATCCAGAGTGTCCAAAAATCATGAGTCAGGGACCCCCAAAAGAGATGATGTCCTTGACTTTCTTTATTTTTAGGTGTGTGGTAAGAATAAAGTTAAAAAACTATCCCCTCCCTAAATTGATAAAAAAAAAGGATTTGTTTTATATCTTGTCTACACATAAGATCTGCAGGACCCAAAATGTCATCGGCCACATTGTGTTTGACTTTGTGTAATGCACAAAAGTATAGAGGAAAGATTCAAAGATACTTGACTTCCTTTCTCACTGAGGTCCCTACAGAGGAGCCAGAAACTGTGGCTGGGAGCAGAGCACTGCTCCATGCTAGGCCCAGTGGTAGAACTTGGCTTCTTAAGGGGGCTGAGCAGATGAGGCTAGGGCAGTGTTTCTTAAACTTTTTAAGACCGAGGAACACCAAACAATAATTTTTTTATGAGGAACACCAAGGATTTTTTGTTGGGGGGGGGGGAGAAGAGAGAGGGTTGGGGGAGCAAGTTATTGAGAAAAAAAAAAAAGGTTGCCTGCCCCTTTAAGGGCAACCATTTTGAACTCTGTTGCTCTCCACGGCACACCTCCAACTGCCTCATGGCACACTAGTGTGCCATGGAACACAATTTATGAAACATTAGGCTAGGGTAAGGCCTTGGCCCTTTCATCCCCTGCAGTGGTGCTGGAAGAATGTCACATAGAACCCATGGTGCAGCTGAACAGTCAGAATTCCTTCTGAGCTTTCACTGTATCATGTGCCTCTGGACCCCCATCCCACATAGGCTCAGTCAAGCCCTATGCCCAGTGGACATAAGAAATGAAGGGCACTGGGAGAAGGTGAAGAATAAAATACCACTGAAGGAATCCTGCACCAAAAATTTAAAATGTTGCACACGGTATTTCAAAATTCTGTAAGCGTCTGCAAGTGCTATTTTTCAACAGGTAAATACAGAGGCTGTGTGAAGCATAGGCCACTAAGGGTATGTCTACACTACCACCCTAATTCGAACTAGGGGGGTTAATGTAGGCATTCGAAGTTGCAAATGAAGCCCGGGATTTAAATATCTCGGTCTTTATTTGCATCTTGCCGGGCGGGCGCCATTTTTAAATGCCCTTAGTTCGAACTCCGTGCCCGCGGCTACACGCAGCACGGAGTAGGTAGTTCGAGTTAGAGATCCTAATTCGAACTACCTACTCCGTGCCGCGTGTAGCTGCGGGCATGGAGTTTGACCTAAGGGGATTTAAAAATGGCGCCCGCCCGGCAAGATGCAAATGAAGCCCGGGATATTTAAGTCCCAGGCTTCATTTGCAACTTCGAATGCCTACATTAACCACCCTAGTTCGAACTAGGGTGGTAGTGTAGACGTACCCTAAGTACTTAGAGGTGGAAGATTGCCCTTGCAGCCCTCTTTCCACCCATGTTCCCCACAGGTTTTTACATCCCCATCCCTCACCTTCTGCAGTCTCGGTGGTGAGACTGTACCTGACTGTGGGAAAGCGAAAGGGCTGGGTCTCCAGGGCCCCACCTTCTATGCTCAGCTCAGCAGGCTCCAAGTGTGGAGGGCCTGAGTGCGTGGGCATTCAGTTGTGGGCAAGAAGGTCCCAAGTGGGGCAATCTGGTTGCGGGTGGCTGAGTAGGGATTCCAGGTGCTGGGAGAGTAGAAGTCTGGTTCACTTGGTTGGGGCTAAGTGGGGTGGGGTTCCTCTAGGGGTGTGTGTGTTGTCAGTGTGGTCCAGGTGTAACCAGGGGGGACTCATCAGGGTGGGAGTTTAAGTGTGAGGGGGCTTAGTGGGAGCAGTTTGGGTGCAGGAGTGGGAGTCCAGATGCAGAGGGTAGGGTACAGCAAGGGGGCTGGTTGCAGAGATTGGGGCTTGTTGGGAGGCCCAGATATAGTGGGACTCCAGGTGTGAGGGGCTCAGTGTGTGGGTTTCTGGGAGTGGGAGAGGGTGAGGCCCACTGGGAGGAGCCTGATGCTGGGGGGTTGGATGAATGGGGGAAGAGCTCCCTATAGCTGATCTTGCTGCTGAGGATTGATGGGGTCAGGGAGCAAGAGAGAAGGTGCAGAGCTTCCTGAAACTGCAGAGATTTCTGGGGGTTGGTCTACTCAACCCCAGCTGCGCTTAACAGGGGAAAAGGAAGCACTGCCCTCTTCCAACCCAGCCAGGATTAGCTGCTGAGCCCAGCACAGGGTAAGACCCACAGGCTTGGATGTCCCTCCCCTCCCCCCAGCTAGTTGCTCCAGGCACCCGAAATGATGCACCTACATGGCTGGAGATGGGTGCCTGACTGTTCTTGTGGCATCCCTTTGTTTCCCTGTAAAAAAAGTCATTTTTCTGCAAAGAAGCAAAGAAATATGTGGGGGACATGAATTCTGCACACATGCAGCAGTGTTGCAGAATTCCCTCAGGAGTAATATAAAGACTTTAAAGGTGGATTCTTCTAAAGAAAAAGAAATTTTGAGAAAATGACCCAATACCCAGTCCTGTCATGTTATCTGTGCTGGGGCAAAAGATCAGGCTCTGAAGGAGACTAATGTTGTCTCTGTCCCTGCTTCCTTTGCAATCTGTAGACCTGTTACACGGTCTATTATCATGGGATTACATCCTGAAATCCTTGCTTAGGCAAAACTCCTTAGGGTTACATCCAGTCTGCACAATAAACCTTGACTCTGAACTGTTATAGCCCAAACTCCTCTGCCATACACATGGGACTCTGACCCAGGTTTGGTTGAGCTCTAAGCCCAACTCAATTTACCCAGCTGGATATCGGCTAGTGCCTAGGTGCTACTTTCACTGGGGCTGGGACCCAGTCATTTCACAATGACGATGCAGGCAAACTCACTTGAGTGCCCTTCCCACAGCTCCCCATGAACGACAGACAAGTGCTGACACAACTGACTGGGAACGAATCTCAGAGTATCTCTATACAGCGAACCATGGGCTATACATATAGACCAGTGGTCCCCAAGCTTTAGGGGCTGCCGGGCACCCGGGGGTGGCACCGTGTATGCTCCGTGCGCCTGGGGCTGCACATGCGCCATGCATCCGGGGCCGTGCATGTGCCAGGCGCCCGGGGCCCAGGGTGCAAGAATGGCTTGGGCTGGCCCTGGTCACTAGGCAGGCCCACATAAATGCCCTGGCGGGCGCCATGGTGCCCGCGGGCACTGTGTTGGGACCACTGATCTAGACCAATGTTTCACTAACTGTGGGTGGTGACCCCAACATGGGTGATGACTCCATTTTAATGGCATCAGTAAGGCTGGCTTAGACTTGCTGGGGCCCAGGGCTGAAGCCAAAGCTCAAGAGTGTCAGCCATGGGTGATGGGCTTCAGGCTCCCCAGGGCAGAGGGGGCTTGAGTAGGCTCAGGCTTTGGTCCCCCCTTCCTGGGCAGTATTCCCTCTAATTTTTTTCCATCCATGTGCAGAATAAACTTTGTTATTTATACCAAGACATGTGCAGATGTCTTGGGCAGGGTGAGGGCATTTGACTCGCTCCTGCATGGGTGCCCAAGCACTCATCTTCCAGGGAACACTGCTGCTGGGGTTGTGTAGTAATTTTTATTCTCAGAAGGGGGTTGTGGTGCAAAGAAGCTTGAGATGGGGGTGGGAGGGAGAGAAGGGGGTCTAGACACACCAGGAGAGTGCAGAAACAGTGAGGGCACTGCAATGTGGGTAGGGTTTTGCTGTGGATATGCTCATGTGTTGGCTGGGCTAACCTGGGTGCTCAGACTTGGATACTGGTTACCTGAGCTAGTTGCACAGTATCGCACACTATGCTTTGAGGTTAAAGGGAGAGGAAGGGCTGCCTGAGTGAAGAGAATAAGGGCTAATTAAGGGTTTCTTAAGGATTGACCCATTGTCTGTCTTTCATCAGGAATGCACAGAGAATTCTACAAGCCTCTCACTTTAGGGCTTTGGAAAGGGCCATCTCCCCAGAGATTTTATATTCATTTGATAGTCTCCCCAGAGTAGCTCTCAACCCACGGAAGGGCAAGAGTGCTGTCTGTGGGTCTGGCCATGTCAGCCATCCCCAGCTGACAACTCAATGGAAGCCTTTCAGGACAGCTCCTTTCCAGCCAGCCTTGTCACCAGTTCACAGCCCACAGATCTGCCCTCAGCAAAGATTTCCTTTGCTTGTTCCTCTTTCCTCTTCTTTCGAAAGAACTCCCTCTTGCCTGTCCACACATGCCTTTTTCCGAAAGAGCTCTTTCACAAAAAGGCTTCTTCCTCGTAGAAAGAGGATTACCAACACTGGAAAAACCCCCCTCTATTCTTTCGATTTACTTTCGAAAGAATGTGATTGCAGTGTGGACATTACTTAGGTTTTGTCGGAAAAAAAACGGCTGTTTTTCTGACAAAACTCTGTAGTGTAGACATATCCTTAGTGATGTGAGCTACCAAAACTCCTATATCCTCTGATGTTAGGGGATTTGTATGAGAAATATATTAATGCTCAATGGTTTATTCTATGTGTACCTTCTGATGATGTACTTTGTTGTATTAGAGCAGGCCTGCACAACATACGGCCTGAGGGCTGCATGTGGCCCGCAGGGGCTCACTGTGCAGCCCATGCCAACTACAGGCGGCGCGGCCCCATCCAATCCGCCGGCGGGGTGGAGGAGTGAAGCGCTGCCAGGGAGGAGGAAGTGCGGCGATTCTCACTACCAGGCTGCCTGCATGCAGCTCCAGCGTGAGGAGGCGGGGCACGAGCCAGAGGGTGGGATGCCGGCAGATGCCAGGACACTGGCATGACGTGGTGTTGTGACATCATGGCTGGTGACCGCCAGATTCAAAAAGGCTCCGGCAGCCCCGCCAATTGGAAGGCAGAAGCCAGGTAGGCGAGGGGTCTTGTGCTGAGGGGAGCAGGTCAGGAGAAAGGGGAAGGCACCAAGGGGCAGGGTGCAGGAGAGACAAATGCCAGGGGGCCAAGTGGAGACACGTGTTTTTTTTTTTTTTTTTTTTTGCGCAGCAAAAATTTTTTAGCCCAGGTGTTTGGTATTTTTTGGGAGAGCATTCCTACTTGTGGCCCGCAGCTGTTTTCTTTGGAGTAATATGGCCTTCGCCGCTTTCCGAGTTGTGCAGGCCTGTATTAGCGAATTTGGCATTTACAACTCAGAGCAAAGCAGACTTACTTTTGCCCAGAAAACTTCCCTTCCTGCCCCACAGCTAATATGAGGAAATTGCCACTTAATAACAATATAGAAGTTTTGGAACATATCAACTATTTGTGGGGGAGAAGGAAGGGGGTCTGGAATTGGAAAGGAAAACTCCAAGGGTTTGGGATGCAGAGACGAATTCAGCCTTGAGATAAATAGGTGCAACTCTGACTTCACTAGGACTATGTGTGCTCTAGCAGGGCTGAATTTGTCTGTGAGTCTAACAAAACAGATTTATTATTTTTGGAAAAAAAGTCTCTTTTTGCTCTGTACTTAGTGTCTTATGTTTCTAAAGAACACTGCAAAATCTCTTTGTTTTTGACAATAAAACAGTGCCTATGGCAACACCATGTGATGTCACAGAAACAAGGTGCGTGAGGTCATAAATCCTTGAGAGAGAGAAAAATAAAACCAGAAAGGGACACAACGGGTATAAAATATTCGGTATTTGTGTTCTGGGGTTAAGGTGGAGTATTTTGTTCTCTTGGGCTTAATTTCACTCCCTTTTTTTTTTCTAAAAATAAAAATAATAAAAAGCCTGAGTGGAAAGATTTATCCCAGGAATTTCCTGTTGGCTGATGTCCAGGAAGTGGAGAATGCCAGCAATAATGTGAACAATGCAAGTTCCTCCTGGGTCTGCTTCAAGCAAGCTTCCAAATCTCCCCTGTTACTTGGTTGAAATATGATAGTGCTTTAAAGAGGTTAGCAGGCTTTGTATCCAGAGATTTGTGTGGAAACATTTTAGTTTTTTCCCTCTGTCTCTGGGCTCCAAGTTAGAGGAATCCAACAACTCATGCCATAGAAACAAAGATGTTGCTACAGCAGAGTGAGGAACATTGCCCTCTTGAAACAACACCCCTCCCTAGGAAGATGTACAAATATGCATTTGCCATTCTGTTGTGGAATTTAATAACATGGGTCATTGTTATTGCCACATGGGTTCAGATCAGTGGGTATGTCTAGTGAAATATTTTGTTTCCAATAGTGACCCACTATTATTAAATGCTTCAGAAGGCAATGCCAAGAAACCCTGTAGAAGGCTGTGAAATAACCCATTCACTGGCTGAGTTTCTTCTTAGCTCCTGGTTTATGATTAGAAGTGAGAGGGTTTATATCCCTTCCAAAACTTGTTTTAAAAATTGTATCATTATAAAAACAGTTGTTATTTTTGTGATCTATATCACTGCCTGATCCTTTTTAAAATCAGCTTGCATGATGCAGTTTGAATAGCCACACTTGTAAAATAGCAGGTAAATTACAGGTTGAACCTCTCTATTCTGACACCCTTGGGACCTGACTTGTGCTGAACCAGAGAAGTACTGTCTAGCAGCATTACCAACACTTTCACTACTTACTGGGCTCTTAGAAGACTTTTGGAGTAAATTAGAGCTAAATAAGAGCGCAGAACATTGAAAACCAGGATGGGGGGCTATAAACAAAATGTAAGGGGCTCCAGGAAACTTGGCCACGCCCATGAGGAGTGGACATCCAAGTCACTAAAATCTTACCATACCACAAAGATGGCCAGAGAAGTTCAACCTGTATCACGGAATAACTATAAGTAAGCAATGGGGAATGAATGCAGCACACATGGTGGTTGGTGGTGGAGGATCAGTTCAGCTTATGATCTGCATTTGACCCTATGCTTCCTAGTCCAGTTCTAGGGATGCTCAGTAGTTCAGCTAACCCATGTGAACTTGCCATTACCTGCCTTGTAGACCGAGACAATTTATGCTGAACATGGGCAACCTCATGCTGACCTGTTAGATCACAGGGCAACAGGAGGCATGCCAGAGATAATGGCTATTCAAAGTGACTCAGCACAAAGCACAAAGCAAAGCAAATTTAGCAGGAGATTCTGAATGTCCCACACAAGCAGAGTCATGGCATTTAATCACATTTGTTTCACTTAAGATGCAATTCGCCCTTTGTAGAGGGCCAACACAATACTTACGTGCCTCTGCTTTGCAATAAATTTCAGCCTTAAACTTTAGGCCACATGATCCAATAGATTGAGCCTGGGGACCAGAGGGTAGGTCTTCCCTAGCATCCTATCCCTGGCTCTGCAATTGTCTTGGAAGTGACCCTTTCTCTGAGTCTCGTCTCTCTCTCTCTACAAAACATTTTTCCTGGGGGATGACAGAGTGATGTCATCACTTTACTTTGTGTCCACAGGAGCCAAGTCCCACCCACTTCCAGCCTAACCCTCTCCAGGACCTAGGTGGAGACCTGGGTCTGCTATGTTGCAGCCCAGCCCAGCTCTCCTGTCCCAAACAGCTGGGGGGAGACCCATAGCAGCAGCGGCCTTGACCCTCCCTTCCCCAGTAGCCGGGAGGTGAGAGCAGGGGCTGGCATGGCTGCCTACTCCCAGAGAGAGGGGGATTGGCAAGCATGGGGAAGAGGGTGCAGCCCTCTAGTTTTCTTAATCTTTAAAATCTTCTCGCAGGGGTGGTGGCAGCCTGCTGTGCGCTCCACAACCCGTGTGAGAACAAGGGGGAGACTTTCCTGCCAGGGTGGGGGGCAGAGGCAGAGTGGTTGGTCAGGGCTTTTGACCACCCATTCACTGCTGCCATCCGGGAAGCCCATCAGGGAGCTGTACTCATCCAGAAGGCCTTAAGGGAGAGTTTCAGCCAAGGCCAGCCATGGGATTCTCCACCAGGTCTTCCCACAAGGAGCCTCTGCATTGCCCCACGTGCCTTTTCTCCCCACTGCTCCCTTCATTCTCTTCCCACCTTCCCACCCTCACCTGCAGATAAAATAAACCAGACTTTTTGTTTTGAAACAATAAACATGGTTGTTTTTATTTGGGGTATATATAACTGGGGAGGGACTGGTGAAAGGACCTGGGAGGAGGGAAGAGTGAACAAGAAAGGGGAAGATGGGGGAGGAGGGAGGACAAGGAGCTCAGGGTCTGGGGCTGGAGCTGGCTTCTGCCTTGGGTGTGTCAGGATGCCTCAGCTTCCTGAGAGGTCCCCCCTCCTCATGTGCAGAGCCCTCGGCAACCCCGGTGGGTAAAAGGAGAAGCCAGGTGAGGGGGGGTAGGGGCAAGTGCTGGTGGGACTCTGGGGGGAAGCAGGTGTAGGTGCTGGTGCTGGGGGTTGGGAAATGGCAGGTGCAGGGGAGGTGGCTGATGGACCAATTGATAGCTGCAACCACACTCTCCACGGCAGTGGTGACGGAGGAGCACTGGGCCTCATACTGGTGGGACAGCTGCTCCCAGATCATCCTCCTCCTCAGCTCCCAGTCAGCCCGGCACTCCTGCAGATCATCCTTGAAGTTCTGGATGAGGGAATGGAGGCAGACGAGGCGCTGGTGTGGTGCCATGAGCTTTAAACCCTGCAGGGGAAGGGAAGCTATAGAGTTCTGAGGGGTGTGGACAGAGTATCCATCAGGGCAGCTGTGAGAAGCCCCAGAAGCCCGTTATTTTGAAATAAGCACAGCAGGCCCTCTTTGGAAGCAGCAGTTTTGAAACTGGTGTTATTCCTCATAGAACGAGGGGTTATTATTTTGCTATAGCAAGCCCATTATTTTGAAATCGTTTTGAAATAACACCCTGGCTGTGTGGACTCTCGCCTTGTTATTTCAAAATAACTCTGTAGTGTAGACATGCCCATAAAGTTGACAACACTGAGGTTCGGACAGGAAGTAATGGACAGCACTGTTTTCATTTGAAAGTTCTGGAACAATTCAGATAGAGAGAATATAATGACTGAAGTTGAAATTATCCGGGACCTGGGTTAAACTCTTGCAGCATACATTCAGAGGTCTTTGATTATCACAAGAGACAAGCATATTAGGTTTATATATATGACATCCAGATGATGACACATTGCCCTATAGTGTTTTTTATTGCCATGCTGAAGCAAGAGGTTAGTACCCACTCAGAGAGAAAAACAGTGCTCCCTACTAAAATCACCAACACCACTTCATGAAACATGTGGAGCTCACCCATTAAATTATGGACCCTAACCTATCGTGCTTAGGAAACCTGACAGAATCACAGCATAAAGTAATACAGCTTTCATACTTGTAGAAAGCATTGTAATATGAAAATGTTATAAACTGGGAGTAATGGCCTAATATCTTTAAAACCCTAACTGATTATTTATTGTAGATCTAAACCTAATTAACTTAATGTGGAGTATATACATATGCGTACGGGTAATTTTCCATAACGAACACATTCATTGTGTTAACACTGATGTTACTGAAGAACTTGGACACATTCAAAATGTTGTAACTGGGGAATAAAGTTCCAGGCAGGGGTCTTACCACCCTTTCAAGATGGCAGTAGGGGGTAATTTCCAACAATGAACGAAGAGTAATATATAGGACCATAGTAACCCCCACAGAAATGCCTTTATTTTTAAAATGATGGTATAAATTTCAAGCCATTTTATAAAGTGGCTTCATATATACTGGTAGAGTTGTCTAGGCTCTTTCCATACCAATCACAGCAGTGTTTCTATAGTAACTAATACAGTTCAAAAGGGGAAAATGGGATAGAGATTTAAAAAAATAATAATAACAAAGATCAAACAAAATAAATAGCCTAAAAAAATGACCAAGAAAAGATTTTGTTCCCACTTGTTCGGAATAAGCAGCATTTCTTGGTCATCTAAAAACAACATTTCTCTGTCTCTCTAACCAGCTCTAATGTTTTCTTCATTATAGCACACAAAAATTCATGGTGAATTTCATCCGTCTATCCATCCAAGCAGATAGATAAGACTATTAATTTCACATAGTTTGTAATACCTTGCGAATTCTTACTTTTTGCATAATTCTAAATAACTGTTTTTGAGGAGTGGGGATTAGGCAGAAATCGGCTTCTGGGCTGCCATTTTGCTTTTTCAAATTTTCTCTTTCAAGCACCAGAATGGCTATCTTTGTCCCTTTTGGCTTCAGGATTGAACACTGGAAGTGACAGGCCAGTATGTAGAAAGCCGCAGAAATATGTACACAATATTATATATTTGAGAGGAGAAAAAAATATATAGAATTAGAGAATGTTTAGGGTAGGTCCTTGTAAGGAAGGTCTGCCCGTCCCTGCCGTCTTTGGTTCCATCCTTCGTGAGTTCATGGGGCTGCCAGAAAGGACTAGTGTCCCCATCAAACTCTGCTCCCTGACATATACGTTTCATAAACCAGGGACTGTCTCTGACAGAATGCACAACATGTGAAAAGGAATCAAGCAGCTTCTGCTAAAGCTCCTGGAGCTGAGCCATAGAAGTTAGAAGCAATACCATGTGACATTTGACCAATCACAGTCAACCAACCAACATTGCTCCAAAATGGAAAAGGCCATATGAAAATTTACCACTGCCTCCTCTGTGTCTTCAAGCACAGCATTTTACTGGCCTGTTTTGAAATTTTCTAAGAATTGCTTCAATTTCACAACCATTCCATAAACCTGAAAAGCTGGGGACATTCAACAATAAAACATTTTTCTGCTTATTTTGCCCAGCTGCAATGGTCAAACAAATAAACCCACCAGAACATAAATCCACAATGTATTTTAGCTTCCACAGATGTCAAAAGAGAGCAAAAAATGCATCTCATTAGGTAACAGATTTATGGATATGCTACATATTTCATATAAGGTCCTAAATAATGTGAGGGGAAATACAGAAATTAAATTAACGCAGCCTGCCATGTTCCTCTGTGCCTTATTTAGGTTGCCTACAATGAATCACAGAACTTTAGGGTTAAAAAAAGAAAAAAACTCTGAATTTCTTAGACACACCAAACCATATAAAATGCATTTAGCAAAAAGTTCTAAGCTTTTCTCACTGAACCTGAATTGACAAATTCACCTGTATTTTTCATTCCTTTAGATTTCTCTTCTCACACAGCACACAGGAAAGATACCAGATATTCTTCAGACAGTCTGATTTTTTTAATCAAAGGGAAATTAAAGAAGCAGCAACGATGTACATTCCTTCTGGGGGAAGCAGAAGCTTCATTCCCACCCCCATCTTAAAATAGCCTGATTGAACTACAATATTTGCATTACAATTCTGGGTCAGCAGTACCATGGGATTACATGTGGAAATCAGAGGGATGTTTCGTTTTTATTTTCAGCCTAGTGGATTTTTTACATTATATCCGTTCTGCTGCACACTCTTCTTGATATTATTTATCAGTGCGGTTTGGGGGCAATTGTGGAGGTTTACTCCCCTGGATTGCTGACGTGAGATACAAGGCCTAGAGCAGTGTGTTCATTGGAAGAGGAAATCTTTCCTGCACACAGTGTCAAGTGTCAAAGCAGACAAAACAGTCTATAATCCTTTTCAAACACTGAGTCACATTCTGATCTCATTTCCTCCAACATAAACTAAGAGTATCTCCATTTGCTTCACTGGGGTCAAGGTGGATTTTATTCAATCTAACTGAGCTGATATGCTAGGTCACTGTGACAATTTAAGCAGATGATTTAGAAACATGCGTATGATGGTTTAAATAACGGTACCCACCCACAGCTGGGTGTCTGAGTAAACCTGCCTATTACCGCTGGGCAAATTATTCCCCAAGTATAATTTATTCAACTCATGTTGCTTTCTTCACCAATTGGTTGCCGAATTCTTAAATGTATTTGTCAGTCAGAATTCTTAGCTGATTTCTTTAATGGATAATTCTTGGCCTGCTGGTCACTTGTGGGCAGTTTATTGCTTGTGATCAGGTTGGAATTGTTCATTACATAGGTTTAGGCGATTTTGTGTTTTTAATCTAACTTAATGATTGGGGTGGCTTTAAGTGATCATAGATCTTTTAAAGGGTCCCGTGCATAGGCATGAACTCCTGGCTAAATTGGTTAGCCCAGCAGCTGGGATTCTCCCTAACTCCTTTCCTACACTCCATTATAACCACTGTTCTAACTGTTGTAATCATTTTCTGCATAACCCTATGCATTGTGCAACGCCTAGTCAATGTAGCTATCTCTTCTGTGCACATTTGATATACAGCACTAGGAAAGGACCCTAGGCCAATTCCTAGATCCTGAACCCTTTATTCTGGCCATCGGGCACTTTTAGATTCCCCCAGGGTGGACAAGAGGTGCTGGCATCACCGCCATCTTGTATCCTGGGACATGGTGTGTCATATCAGGGGGTGGAATGTAGCCAGACAGGAACACCCCCCCCCCCCCCCGTAACATCTTGCTTGCCCCTCTCTGAGATGCCTGGAGCACACAGGGCACACAGAGCAGTAAAATCAGCATAGTCTTTGAAGCATAGACAGGAGGCCTGGATATGCTGGCTGCTGTGACCCTGGATGGCTGTAAACAGAGATACGCCAATTGCTGACCTAGAGGCTGCAGAGGAGTGCCCTTGACTGAAACCCATATTGATACGAACACACACTCGTCCAGGGGGAGGAATCGCCCGCCCAGTAAAGAATGTCCAGTACTCACAATTTAGTTATCTCTCTTG
The DNA here is from genome assembly GCA_032595735.1 of Pelochelys cantorii. Classification (NCBI taxonomy): domain Eukaryota; kingdom Metazoa; phylum Chordata; order Testudines; family Trionychidae; genus Pelochelys; species Pelochelys cantorii. The sequence goes on along the minus strand of CM064342.1, from coordinate 8,799,424 downwards.
CAAGTGTAAATTAAGTTGAAACTCCCTTGTAAGAACTGGCGTCACAAAGACAGACCAACACAATTGGCATCTTAGATAAGAAAGAGGATACGGGCCCCTATGGGTATAAAGATGGGTCCAGAAGCACACTTACTCTGAATGTCAATCTACCATCTATCTGCTGGTCGGGTTAGGTGACTGGCCTCCCGAGGTTCCACGGGGACGCCCACCTCGTATTCGTCTTTCCTAGGAATCGAGGGACCGGCCCTGGCCTGATACGCTGGAGTCGAGAGGCACAGAAGGGGGTAAAAATTGTACCTGGATGTGTCCTTTGTCTTAAGTGTACATATAGACTTAGAGCTCTTTAAAGATTAAACTGTCACTTGGTACCATTATTTCTATTTTCTATCTTTATTTTCTTTGTACCATTTTTAAGATCTATATTTGCTAGCAGTTAAGAAATAGAGCAATAGCCATTGTAACCATATGATTTATAAGCTTCTTTAATAAACCTGTAACTGTTTAAGCTTTAACCTGACTCCTTCAGTTGTTGTAATAGAACCAAGCACAATTTAAAAGAACTTCATCTGGTCATAAGGGACAGATATAGGAAGAAGCTTGAGCGTTTGGATCATGTCGCTTCCAGGGGACAGATCCGTGGGGCATCTCTCAGCCTTCCCTAGGCTGCCCACTGCGAAGGGATCCTGTATCCTAGCAGTTGAAATCTGAGATGTAATAAGCTCTCCCTGTAAACTCTGGGGCGTCTGTCAGCCTGCTGGCTGCCCGCCGCGAAGGGACCTGATCCTAGAGGTTAAAGACACAGACGTTAAACTTCTCGGGGCGCCCGTCAGTCTTCCCTAGGCTGCCCGCTGTGACAGGACCTTGTGTCCCAGCAGTTGAAGACTCGGGTGTAACACACACACACAGACACACACTGCCCTGACCGTCGGCTGACAATGCTCTGAGCCTAAGTTGATTGTTTATCAGAGCTATATGTTTGTACAGCATGTAGCACTCTAGGGTCCTGATGCTGCTGACTTTTACATGCTACCTAAATATAAAAGTTAAATAAGTATGAATAGTAAAATGCTCTACACACCTCTTCCAGTATACAAGATACATCATCTTAGATCCCTGTACTCACGTGTTTGTTGTGCTTGGGTCTAAGAGAGTCCAAGATTAACCTTCTCATTCCTCAGTTTTGGTTTGGTCCAGAATCTCTAAAAAATTTGATTAGTGCAATTAATCTCTGCTACTTCTAGTGTGCCACCACTGTTATATTATGCCTAAAATGGAACCCAGGAAGCAGAGCTCTTCTACCTAACCTGCAACCATTTACGTGTCACCCTAGTAAATGCAAAAGTGCCCAATGGATGCATAGCACACAGGATGATTTACAGTTTTTTAAGAGAGAGAGAGAGAGAGAGAGACAAAGAGAGACAGAGTGATTGAGTGCTGTATCATGCTGAGACCTGAGACAAGAAAGGTACTACCTCACCAGATAACAGTAACAGCATTTCATGTATATTCATGAGGATTCATTAAAAATTTCCCAGTGTGGCTGAGCAAAACAGTGTTTGAAATCCCCAAATTATTTAAGAGAGAGAGAGAGTGATTGAGAGAGAGAGAGAGAGAGAGAAATATTACAAGGATGAACTGAACAATAGCCTGAACAAGCCAGGGGCAACAAATAGATTTTTCACTTTTTCACTGTAGTGTCTCTAATGGAAAGAGTAAATCAAAAGCCTCATCAAATTCTATACACTGACTATGAATAGGACACTCTTGAGTACTTTTTTATGGTTTAATTTTGTTTCATGTTATTGTTGCTAATATGCACTTAGAAGCATGGAATTAAAATGCTTTTTTGCTACTAGTATAATATTTTTTCTGTTTCACAGACAGATTATTTCTTCATTTCTTATGGGACTTGAAATTAATATGATGTCTATTTGGTTTATATACCAGCATTATCCTTGGTTCAGCATTACGAAACATGGTTTGTTAGTTAAATTTCACTCCCTCTGCTGGTTCTGAGGCAGTAAAACACAATATATTGTTTCATTTAGGTCCTATAAAAATTGTTAACTGTTATGTTTATTATTATATTCATTCTCAGTGACAATTTTTAAAATACTACTAGAACCTGAAGGAAAGTCTTGTCTGGATTATAGCAGTTTTAAGGTTCCTTGGGCTTGAAGGATTTCCAACTGCTTTTGAGCAGCATTGTAATTAGAGAAGTGCTGTTAGCTCCACTTGTAACAAACAGCACCATCACCACTACTTCTACTACTGATTGGCTCCCTTGTTGCAGAGCATATACAATTATGTAGGTGAAAGATGGCATTCAGTTTTCTTATAGCTTTCTCTTCCACATGCTCTTTCTGCTTCCATTTCAATTTCAGTTCAGGTGCACAATGTAAAGCTGGATAACACACTGTCAGCTCTTTCACTGAAACCTGGTATTTGTTCATTTTTGTTGCTTTCCCTTAATCTGAAGATAAAAGTAATCTAAATAAAAAATTGCATGTTTTCTTGTTGGTGTACAGAGAAGCAAAGCCGGTCTTAGGGACGAGCGAGCTGGGCGGAAGCCCGCTTGGGACATGCAGCAATTAAAGGGGCCATGACTGCATTTCAGACTTTTTTTGTTTTGCTCGACAAATTTTGCCTGGCAGTTGCCCGGGGCCACCAATTGGTTAGGACCAGCCCTGCAGAGAAGCATAATACAGGTTGCACTTCCCTGGTCCGGCACACATGGGACCTGATGGGTCCAGAACGAGGAAATCTGCTGGACCAAGAGAGGTTAATGCCAGCCTCTCTGCTGCCACCAGCTGTGGGGCTTTGCTCCTTTGGAGCGAGGCGGTCGTGATTCAGTACTTGCATAATTGTGATGGGAATGGGGATATCTGAGCTACTAGTAGTCAGATTTTCACCAAAGAAAAGAATAAGCTTGGGAGAGATATCAACCAAGAGCACAATGATCAAGAGGACAAGTGGAACCAGGGATGGAACTGTCAGGACATTTCTATGACAGAAAATTATTCTGAAATAACTAAATTCAAAATAATAACTCCCGAAATAACAAAGTTGAAATAGCGTGTGTCCCCACTACAGGGGAACCTGGAAATTCGTCCAAGGAAGGCTCCATTATTGTGGATGTGCTACCTCAAGTTAGAGCCCCAGGAAACACTGGATAGTGTAGACCAGGGTGGGGGGCATGTTAGAGTGCTCAGGAGAGGGCAGAGAAGGTCTGATAGACCCCATCACACAAGCCAATGCAAATATTGATGCTCGAGCTATGAATTACTACCCATTGGCTTAGAACCCACGTGCCATATGGACACCACCAGGAAGTAGAGCAAGATAATCTGCAATAGGGCCATGGATGTCTTCTTGGGAGCTTGCCAAAGCTGCCTTGAGAGGATGATTATGATAATGAATAACAGACCTAATGTGCCCTGACTGCAAGCCTGACACACATGACATTTGGGAGCATATAAAGAGGAGTCCTTGCCTTATTAAAAAATGGAGAAGTCTCACATGATGAAAAAGAAGCTGCTATAAGGAATCTGCTAGGGTAAAAACTAGCATTTCAGCCTCCTAACATACACCGTCAGAGTTCACTTGTCCTCAGGATTTGAGGCTGGGTGCCTTATTGATGTATTGATTGATTTAATAAAATAAGAATTGTTAGTATTATATTTTACTTTACTAAAGAGAGAGAAATAATATAATAATAATTATTATTTACTTTTTTAAAAGAGATATAATATTTATTATTGTTTGCTTTGAAATAGAGAGAAATAATAATTGTTATTATTTACTTTCAATGAGTCTATTACATAATAATAATAATAATAATTCCCATTGAGGCGCCAGAATATGAAATAATAGTGGAGTTGATTGGCTGCTGTGCTAATGATACAGTGGGTGGCATGTCGTCTCCACTATGTAGTGAGGTGTTAAAGGCATTGAGATGTATTAGATCAGGGGTGAGGAACCTTTTTTGGGTCAGGGGCCGCTAACCACAGAAAAGCAGCTGGGGGCCACGCACAAGAGAGAGCAAGGTGAGAGACTCCTGACTGAGAAGACAAAACACCCTACATTCCCTTGCACACAAGAGCCTAGGGGGGCCCAGGCTAGAAGATTTTGGGTGCTACAGCCCTGTTTGTGGGTGGGTGGCTGCGGTGGGTGGGTTTCCCAATGCTGAGTCTTGGGGGCTGGATCCAGGCAAGTCGGCCTGCCCCATCACTGCTTTAGATGATGATCCTTACTTTTGATCCATGGGTTGGGCTAAATGAAAGTACGATAAATGGATAAATGAAGGTATGCAACAAAGATGTGACATGAAGCGATGCTTAAAGATTGGTCTTTATTTCCCGGCAGCAGTGACCTGGCCTTACAAACACTTATTCTTGCCATATGTCAGTATCCACTGCCTGCAGTGGCTGTTGCTACAAGTCAACATTTTGTTTCTCTGTTTTCAGAAAGCAACAACACCTCTGCAAGCCTGCCCACAGATCAGATAATAAAATCATTAAAGGTCTAGAATGCTGGCTAGGAAAAACTGCGGACACTTTTGTAATACACTAAATGCAGCCCCCTTGTGGTGAAAGATATGCCATAAAACAGTGGTCACCAACTAGTAGATGGGGATCTACCAGTAGATCTTGGAGCCTCTGACAGGGGATCCTGACTGGTTTGGCCAGGAAGCTATCAAGTGCTGGCACGTCAGTTGCCCCTCCCCCCATTGTGATGCTGCTCCTGCCCTCTGCCTTGGACCTGCCCCCTGGGAGCCTCCTGCTTGCTGTGCAAGGTGTGGAAGGGAGAAGAGGGGGAGTGATGATGTCAGGGTGTCCATCCTCCCCCCACCCCTGTACCCTGTCTCCACACAGAGAGAAGGGGATGGAGGGAGCTTGGCAATGCAAATCTCTGTCACTCTCACACACTGTGTGTGTCTCTGTCATTCTACACACACGCACTGCCCTTCACTCTCATCTCCCAACACAACACAGACGTGGGGGGTTGTTGTTACTGCTGTTACTGCTTGCAAAGTGGGTTAGTTTTGGTTTCTGACTGGTCTGCACATTTCATCATTTTCATTTCTCTCTTACGCTTAAATGTAATTCTTTGAGGAGTGAGTTCTGCTCCTGTTGAACCTGTCATGGCTGGAATCATTATCTCTGTGGTAACTGCTGCTCCTGGAAGTGGCTGGCATATCCCTGCAGCCCCAGAGAAAGGCAGAGCAGGGAGTCTCCCCATGCTGTCCTTGCCTGCAGACACCACTCCTGCAGCTCCCATTGATCGGTAACGGGGAACTGTGGCCAGTAGAAGCTGTGGGCTTAGTGCCTGTAGATGAGGGGCAGCACATGGTACCATGGAGTCATTGCTGTACATGCCAGCTGCTTTCAGGAGTAGTGGAGGGCCAGGGCAGGAGTAAGCCTGCCTTAACCCCACTGCTCCACCACCCAGAAGCTGTCTCAGTTAAACTGTACCCAGCCAGAGCCTGCTTCCTGAACCCCTGTCCCAGCCCTGAACCTCCTCCTGCACCCAAACTCCTTCCCAGAGCTTGCCCCCTGAAACCCCTCCTGGACCCCAGGTCCCCACCCTGGGCTAAACCCAAAGCCCCTCCCACACTCCAAACCCGTTGGCCCAAGACCAGAGCCTGCACCCCCAAGCCCAGCCTGGTGAAAATGAGTGAGGATGGGGGACAAAGGGGGATGGAGTGAGCAGGGTGAGGCCTCAGAGAAAGGATGGAACAGGGGCAGGGCCTCAAAGAAGGGGCGGGAAGGAAGTGGGACAGGGGTATTTGGGTTTGAGGCAGAACTTACATTGTACTTACATTGAAAAAGTGATCTTGTGGTTAAAAAGGTTGGAGACCCCTGCAAAAGGACAGCCCCAATTAACTCCATATAAGGCAGTACAAACAGGGACCAGGAATCCATCAATTCCAACCATTGTGGTTCATCCCATGGATGATGTATTCTCTGAAATATAAGGTCTATGAGTTTTTAAAATGAATTCTCAGCATTCCAGATAGCATTTGGCCTCTCTAACATGAAATGATGGAACCAGTAAATTATTGAATGTTCAGTCTTAAACCACAACACCACGGCAAGGGTAAAATTCCACCATTCATGCTAATGTTAATGTCAAAGAATACATGATAAGCAATTAAAATCCACTACTCCACTACTGATGTATGAAGTACACCCAGGAAGTGGCTTATGCAGTATAACTGGAATAACTGGGTACATCCTGCCATTTGAATGAATGATATTGTGATGGACCTCCCCACTCCATGCTTTACAAAGTGGACTTGTGGACATAGATAGGCCTAACTCAGAGGTGCTTTGAGCAAATTATCTCATGTAACCTATCAATCTTCATGTCATAATCTGCGGGATCTGTATATCTTATTTTGGTGTATGTATCATTCTTGTGTGTAAAGTTAGATATATGGAGTATGGAATGTTTTATGGTTTTAAATGTGCAAAGGCAAGCCATCTAGGGTGTTTCCCTCAAAGTCTGATCAACTGTAAACAACTCTTTTGTCTTTTAAGTCTTAGCAGTGGTTGGTCCTAAGAAGTCATCTGACCTACCTAACTGGTAGGGACTGGTCAGGTTGCTTCCGATGCAAAAGGCGGAATCTTTAAAACAATGGGAAACTTAGGAGCTTTTCGTCTTTGGCTGGCACACCTGAGAGACCCCAGGGGAGGAACAGCCCTTGTCTGGAAGGCTTATCTGGAACAGAGACAGTTTTAGAGTGAGTTTGTAATACGTTTGTGTACGGAGATTTCAGGGTTAGAGTTAGCTAAGCCTTTTCTGTTCTTTTGAGTTTGTAATCTACTTTGCTCTGCCTGTTCTCACTTATTACTACTTGTACTTAATAAAACCACTTCTATTTTCTATCAAGCCCAGTGTAAATAATTGGTATCTGTGGGAGGGGGCAATCAGTGTATACACAGAATCATAGAATCATAGAACTGGCAGAAACCTAAAGAGGTCATGGAGTCCAGTCCCCTGCTCTCACAGCAGGACCAAGCACTGTCTAGATCATTCCTGACAGGCATCTGTCTAACCTGTTCTTAAATATCTCCAGAGATGGAGATTCCACAACCCCGATAGGCAATTTATTCCAGTGTTTAACCACCCTGACAGTTAGGAAGGTTTTCCTAATGTCCAACCTAAATCTCCTTTGTTTCAATTTAAGCCTATTGCTTCTTGTGCTATCATCAGAAATCAAGGAAAACAATTTTCTCTCTCTTCCCTATAACACCCTTTTAGGTACTTGAGAACCGCTATCATATCCCCTCTCGGTCTTCTCCTTTCCAAACTAAACAAGCCCAATTCCTTCAGCCTTCCCTCATATCTCATGTTCTCTAGATATTTAATCATTTTTGTTGTTCTTCTCTGGATCTTCTCCAATTTCTCCACATCTTTCTTGAAATGCGGTGTCCAGAACTGGACACAATACTCCAACTGAGGCCTAATCAGAGCAGAGTAGACCTGAAGAATAACTTCTTGTGTCTTGCTCACAACACACCTGTTAATGCATCCCAGAATCATGTTTGCTTTTTTGACAGCAGTGTCACACTATTGACTCATATTTAGCTTGTGATCCACAATGACCCCTAAATTCCTTTCTGCAGTACTTCTTCCTAAACAGTCACTTCTCATTCTATATGGGTATGTCTACACTGCATTCCTCTTTCGAGAGAGGAATGCAAATGCAGCTGAGCGAAATTGCAAATGAAGCACGAATTTACAAATCTCATGCTTCATTTGCATAATGGCATCCGGGAGCTTTTTCGAAATACCCTATTTCGAAACCCCCCGCTGTCTAGACAGGGTTATTTTGAAAAAAAACCCGTCTTTCAAAATAACCCTTACTCCTTAAAAATGAGGTTTAAGGGTTATTTCCAAAGAAGGGTTTTTTTCTTGAAATAACCCCGTCTAGACAGTGGGTTTTTTTTAAATAGGGTATTTTGAAAAAGCACCCGGACGCCATTATGCAAATGAAGCATGAGATTTGTAAACTGCTACCTAGCTAGGTATAGTTAACCCTTTAGTCCCTAGGCTGCTGGCCATCCCTCATGACCATGACAGCATACCTGTGTTGTTTGCTTATATTCATCCTTTGTAATTTGATCTAGTTTCCACTTTTTATGCAACTCCTTTTTGATTTTTAGATCATGTAAGAACTCTTGGTTTATCCAGGGTGGTCTCCTGCCATGCTTTCTATCTTTCCTACGCAGTGGAATAGATTGTTTTTGGGCCCTTAATAACGTCCCTTTAAAAAACTGCCAACTCTCTTCAGTTGTTTTTCCTCTTAGTCTTGCTTCCCATGGGACCTTACCTACCAGCTCTCTTAATTTACTAAAATCTGCCTTCCTATAAATCCATTGTCTCCATTTTGCTGTTCTCCCTCCTACCATTCCTTAGAATAGGCTTGGGCAAAATATGGCCCAGGCCACTGGATCTGGACCACGGAGGCAGTGAGGAGCCCCAGGCAGGCTCCCCTGCTTGCCCTGCAGTCCCTCATCCCACTCAGAAATGCAGCTGTAGGGTGCTTTCTCTTTGAGTCCAGAGGGGAGGGGGGAATATTCAGATGCTGCTCCTGCCCCCAGCACTATCCCATTGGCCAGTTTCTGGACAGACACTGGCCTATGGGAGCTGTCTGTTTGAATAACAAGCAGCCACAAAGCACAGTCCTCCTGCTCACTCACTTAAGCACAAGGCCGAGCAGGCAGAAACATTTTAAGCTCTGCAAACCTTTAGCTCTGCAGGCAGGCAGGCAGGCAGGCTGGTAAGTCTCCTGGTGAGAACCTGCTTCTGGCACCTCAGCCCCTCCCTGCCCCAACACTCTACCCCACAATTCTGCCCCACTCCTCCACATGCACCTATACCCCCTCCCAGATCTGGCACCCCAATCACCTGCCCAAGATCACGATTCCCTCCTACCCTAGGTCGCATCCCAAAACCCTGCACCCCAGTTCCCTGCCCTACATTACAACTGCCTTCTTCTCCCAAACTCCCTCGCAGACTCCATTCTCCCTCCTGCACCCCAATCCTTTACCCCAAGCTCCCTTCTGCACCCAGCTTCCATCCCAGACCCCATACCTCCTCCATTAATACCATGGAAGAGTGGCCCCTGACCACTTTCCCTGCCTTAGAATCATTAACTCTGTGATTTCATGGTCACTTTCACCCATGCTGCTTTCCACATTCAAATTTTCAAACAGTTCCTCCCTATCTGATAAAATCAAATCAAGGACAGCTCCCCCCCACTAGCTTTCTCAGCCTTCTGAAATAAAAAATTGTCTCCAAGGCAGTCCAAGAACTTGTTGGACAATCTGCGCTCTTCTGTGTTAGTTTCCCAACAGATGTCTGGATAGTCAAAGTCCTCCATCCCCACCAAATCCTGCATTTTGAATGATTTTGTTAGTTGTTTAAAAAAAGCCTCATCCAGCTCTTCTGCCTGGGTAGGTGGTCTGTAGTAGACCCCTAGCATGATATCATCCTTGTTTTTTATCTCTTTTAATCTAACCCAGAAATTCTCAATAAGTCTGTCTTCTATGTCCATCTCCACCTCAGTCCAAGTGTAGACACTTTTAATATATAAGGCAACAACACCTCCTCCCTTTTTTCCCCGCCTATCCTTCCTGAACAATCTGTACCCAATCTACACCAATCATTGCTAAAGGGGGCTTACATAAATAATTCATTTGGGGTTCTGATCCCATGTGGAGAGTGATGTCCCAGGAAGATGAGCCCTAAACTGCACTACCTCTTGGGGGAGCAGTGATCTCAGCTTGGTGCCTTGGCTGGAGGAGACCAGGGAGCTGGCCCAGCAGGTGGTGAGAAACCCCAGAGAGCAAGAAGGTGAGTGGCAGTGGCTTTGTTAGCACTCTGGGAGGCACCGCTGAGGGGTCTTTTGTGACTGCACCCTGTCACAGATGTTCCATAGAAAATTTCTGCCAGACACTCACACATGCCAGCAGCAAGAAAGCCAGGGAAAGCAGTGTTGGATTCAGTGCGTCCAGACAGCAACAAACTCAAAATGGGGACGAATGTCTGCTTCAAGGACTTAAGTCGAACAGGTGACCCAAACAGATTAGTAATTACACTTACAATCCCACTGGTATTTTGTCCCATTGAGTTGTGGTTCAGCATCACTGTCTAGATGTTGGTTTATAACACATACCTATGTGAGAGAGTTAGAACTCCCCCTTGATACTCACATTAGCTACCTGGACCTCTGGCTCAGATTTGCAGTAATAAGATGCCTGCAAGGCCTCTTAGTCCTCTCCAGTGCAGGAGGGCAGAGGAGGGGTACAACCTTGGCTCCTGATTATGAATTGCCCCTGCAACTTTCTAGTGCACTTAAGTCTGAATGAAGGGGGAGACTAATGGCAAATTGCTGCTCTCCTGAGCAAGAAGGCAAGTGAAAGAATTTTGACTTGGGTGTGTCTGTTGGCCACCAAGTCTTTCAGGGATAATTGGGGGGCGGAGACATGGGAGAAGAAAACAAAGTATGCACCATCCTATGCACCATTAATAATTACTAAAGTAGTTCAGTTGGGAGCATGTTAAACTGAAGAGATACAACTCCCTGGTTCAATTCCAGGCCTTTGGCAGGGCTCTCAGATCTCTGGCTGGGATGATTTAGTTGAGGTTGGTCCTGCTTTGGGCAGAGGGTTGGACTAAGTGACCTCCTGAGGTCTCTTCTAGCCCTAAGATTTCTATGATCCTTTGTCCTAGTGGGCAAAGAATGGAATTTTGTGCTTTTGCTAAAGGAAAAGGGTAAATACCATTTGTGGATTGTCTCCTATTTTTTGGATTTGTTCAAAATGAAAAATATGCTCTTCTGATCATTAACACGTAACTAGAAAAAAATGCTTCATGTTGTTTGTCCACAATAAAATGTAAATTTTTAAAAAATACGTTACCACTACAAGTTTGTATCTTTAACTGGTGTAATCATCACATAAATATTAGTTATTTGTTACTTTAATGCTGCCATAGGGATCTTCTTATGTTGTTCGTCAGTGCAACATGTTTTGAACTGAAGGATGTTGTATAAAAGCTACTATAGTAATTGGCATTATATATGAGATAGTAAAAGGTGAGCCACAAAAAGTTCAGCTAGGAATCTGAAAGTTTAGATAATTCTCTGATCTGATCCCTCTCTCTGGGACAGGCTCTGTCTCTTCCACACCAAGAGACACCTCTTCCTCCATACCACTTGCAGTGAATCCACATGGGTTGCAGCAGGCATTGCTAGTATAGGAAGATGAAACTGGCAGGAGCAAATTCACTGTTAGCTTTCACGAACACAGCCTGTTGACTTCAGTGGAGCTGAGGCTACTTAAGTAAGTGCAATTTTGGCCTCCAACATTTTTGCATATTTCATCTGTTTCCTTATTTGCATTCCTCAGAAATCTGCCTGCCAAACTGTAAAGCAAAGTCAGGGTCTTTTTAAAGCCTACGATGAAGATTCAAGTTCTCTGGGCCTCTTCAGCTTGTTATAAATTAAGGTGCTGCCGGTGGACTGACAACCCCTCTATTCTGAAGTCCACAGAAGGGTACCGCATGACCAGCAACAGGGTAAATGTTCCTCACCTCCACAACTGCAATCACTATTCTGCCAACATGCAAAATACTTTCCAGCAGGTCCAGTTCTCAGGGCGAGGAGGAAGTTTCTAGGCCCATTCGCATGTTGCATTCTGTGTTGAAACCAACATTAGAAGTGCTAACTGCAGGTGAATTTTGCAATATGGCTAAAAGGCATATAGAACAGTATATAGTAGCCCAACATGCCTGGTATGCAAAGCAGCATCAGGCATTTAATAGCTGAGATGGGCCAGGGCTAGAGCTCTAAAACCAAACACCCCAACATTTTTTGGGGGAAAGATAGGAGGAAGCGAAAAAGAGAATAAAAATCTAATGCAGAGTTTTAGCTAGCTAGCCCCTTTCCTCTTCCCACATTCATAGGCTGAACCAAAATCCCAGACCTGAATTCTTCTGAACTTTGGCTTGTCCGAATTTTGCAGCTTGGCCCCATGGTGACTGGGGTCTGGGTCCTAGGTCCTAGCCCTGAATAAGTAATGAGGTAACTGAAACATGAAGTTGCCACTCCCGACAGAAGTGTTTCAGACAGGGATCACCTTCCTGCAAATCTTCTCACTCATTCATAGTTATTGCTGTCATTTTTAAACATAAGAATGGCCAGACTGGGTCAAATCAACGGTCCAGCCAGCCCAGTGTCCTATCTGCCAGCAGTGGCCAATACCAGATGCCCCAGAGGGAGGGATCACAACAGGTAATCCTCATGTGATCCCTCCCCTGTCACCCATTTCCAGACAAACAGAGGCTAGGGACACCATTCCTACCCATCCTGGCCATTGATGGACCTAACCTCCATGAATCTATCTAGCTCTTTTTTGAACCCTGTTAAAGTCCTAGCCTTCACCACATCCTCTGGCAAGGAGTTCCAAAGGTTGACTGTGCGCTGAGTGAAGAAAAACTTATTTTTGTTCATTTTAAACCTGCTGCCTATTAATTTCATTTTATTTTGAGGAAAATGCCTTGTCTCCTTGCAGCAATCCTTGAATAGCAGGAGAGCAGTGGAGTGCAATGGAGGAGAAGCTAGCCCATTGGCTTGTAGTCCATTAGTGCTTTATTCCCTCTGCTGCCAAAGTAAACCATTAGCTGCTAAGAGTGCTCTCCAGAATAGCCCCTCATGGGACAGCAGGCCCATCACTTTCTGAAGGGTAGTTGGGAGGCATCTCCCCCTTTTGTTGGGAAATCTCCTGGGTTTACAATTCTCATACATTATGGATAGAGACTTAATGGAGACAGGCTGTATAAGCACAGCTTGCTGAGCCTCTCAGTACAAGACAGCCATTGCGGCTCTGTGCTTTCTGTCTCTCCTACTGCCTTGTGCATGCCAATTAGACTCTAATTTGATTTCAGTTCTATCCGTGCGAACCCCATTAAAACCTAGTTCTGCTTATTACCAACAGCTTTCTTTAAATGAAACTACTTTCCCTCCAAGGACTCTCCCAGAATCTGAGGCAGAACAATCTGCAATTAGCCGATGCGCTGTCAGCCTGTGCCAGTTGGAATGCCCTCATCAAGGGACCCCCAGTTCTGCACAGTCTTCTCCTCCAGGTGTCAGTTTGCCACCATGCAATCTACTGCCGTGAAATCTGTCATGCACCCAATTGATCGATGTATTTAATTCTTGCTTAGTCTCGCTCTACATTTCCTACTACATCTCTACTACAATGTATTGTTACTCACTATCACAGTATTCTCAGCTGTATTGACCATTTGGGCATTGTATGTAATAAGCAGCAGGCTCTGGTAACACAGAAGTGACTTTGCTGGAATAAGAAAGTCGGCTTATTAAACTTTTGCCAGACTCAGTGGAGAATTAACTGCAAAATAACTTTCCTAAAGAGGCAGAGTCTTGGAAAATAGTGATACTTTTCACCTTTCCTTCAAGGACTTCTGTTTTTTTTTTCGCACAAGTGGTAGAGTGCCATCTCCATCATATAAATGGATGAATGTGAAGGGATACGTACCTCTTGCCCAGTGACACAGAAAAGGAAAAGGAGAAGAGATGTCTTTCTAAACCAGTGTTTTTTAAATGGTGTGCCGTGAGGCAGTCAGAGGTGTGCCGTGTGGAGAATAGCGTTCAAAATGGCCTTTTTTTTTTTGCTCTACAAAGAATCCTTGGTGTTCTGCATAAAAAAAAATTGTCTGGAAAGGGGCAGGTTGAGCCAGTCTTACAGCTCACACCTGGCAGGCATGAAGCAGGCTGACTCAGCCTTCAAGCCCTTCCTCCCCCCCAATTCAGTTCACTCAACTCTGGCAGGGGGAGGCTTGTTCCTCTGAGACCTCTGACAATGATGATGTCTCTCCTGCAAGCACTGGTGTCATGTTTTACAGTTCCCACATTTAGGTGTAGCATGATTTGTGACCCCCACAACAGCCCCAAATTATTTACAATACCCCACATTCCATTCCAACACTGATCCTCCATCAGCCCTGGCTGAGTTGGATTTACATAGCCACACCTCGGATTCCTTCCACCTCCTGGCATGAGCTGTATTTACATATCAGCAGTTAACAGTTAATTATCTTGCAGAGCTAAAGAAAGGTTATGTCTACACTGGCAGCTTCTTGCGCAAGAACCCTTCCAGAAGAGAGCGTCTACATTGGCATGTGCTTTTGCGCAAGAACATCCATGCCAGTGTAGACGCTCTCTTGCGCAAGAAAGCTCTGGTGGCCATTTTAACCATAGGGCTTTCTTGCGCAAGAAATTCATGTTGCCTGTCTACACTGGCCTCTTGCGCAAGAACAGTTGCGCAAAAGGGCTTATTCCTGAGCGGGAGTGTCAGAGTTCTGGAGCAAGAAGCCCTGATTTCATACATTAGAATGTCAGTTTACTTGTGCAAGAACACACGGCCAGTATAGACAGGCAGCAAGTTTTTGCGCAAGAGCGGCCGATTTTGCGTAAGATCGCACCAGTGTAGACACAGTCTTGGAGTGAGCACCTCCACCGCCAGGGCAGCTCTCTCCTTTTAGCTGGCTGATAGCAAGCAATAGTTTAGCCCCTGCTTACACATGCTCCACTGCTTCCCGTCCGTCCCGGCAGAGTGATGCCCCAGAAATACTGGTGCCCTAGGCAACTGCCTATTCTGCCTATGCCTAAGGACGGTCCTGCTACAAGGAATAGCCAGGACAGGAGACTACCGAGCATTCTTACAGAAAAAGAACCTCTCTCCCTTAAACCTCTTCACTAGCTGTCTCTCTTCCCTATTATCGCTTTCCCTGTTGGAAAAGCTTGTCTGCCTGGAAATTTACCAACATAACTATAGGGCTGTGTCTAGACTGGCCAGTTTTTCTGCAAAAGCAGTAGCTTTTGCGCAAAAACTTGCCAGCTGTCTACACTGGCCGCTTGAATTTGCACAAGAACACTGACGTTCTAATGTAAGAAATCAGTGCTTCTTGCGCAAATACTTTGATGCTCCCATTTGGGCAAAAGTCCTTTTGCACAAAATCTTTTGCGCAAAAGGGCCAGCGTAGACAGCTCAGTTTTGTTTTGTGCAAAAAAGCCCCGATGGCTAAAATGGCGATTGGGGCTTCCTTGCGCAAAAGCACGTCTAGATTGGCCACGGACGCTTTTGCGCAAAAAGTGCTTTTGCGCAAAAGCGTCCGTGCCAATCTAGATGCTCTCTTGCGCAAATACTTTTAACGGAAAACTTTTCCGTTAAAAGCATTTGCGCAAAATCATGCCAGTCTAGACGTAGCCAAGCAGTATAATTATGTTACAATGTAATGCCACGTGTAGACACTCTTATTTTGGAATAAGAGTGTTTACCAGGGTTTCCTCTAAGATTTTCCAACCATAAGCAGAGTGAGTTTTGGCTTATGCACTAATATTGAGGTCAAGTGCGCTGGTTTGGATGCGTGCCACCGTGGCAACCAATTTAATGTGCACGCGTTCCCAGCCACCGAGCATAAACCCCCTTTCCCCACCACCATGCAACAGATCCTGTTCCCGGCCCCAGCCACCAGCACAGACCTCACACCGCGTCATGCGGCTGCATCAGGTCCTAGACCCCAGCCCCAGCAGCTCCCCCACCATGCTGTCTCATCCAGACCATCCACCAGAGCAGCTGCCTGCTGCATGAATGCTGCTACACAGCTCTCCAGAGAAAGTGGGCGGGGGAAGAATTTTGTGTGTGTAGCCATGCAGGAGCACAGCTTAACGGGAACTATGGCATATACATGTGGCATTATATTAGTAGAATTATAGCAGTATAATTATACTACAGGTTGAACCTCTCTAGTCCGGCACCCTTGGGACCTGACTGGTGCTGAGCCAGAGAATTTGCTAAACCACAAAAGGTCAATATTGTCTAGCAGCATTGCCAACACTTCCACTGCTCACTGAGCTCTTCAAAGATATTTAGGGGTAAATCAGAGCTGAATAACAGCAAAGAACACTGAGAGCCAGGACTGGTTGCTGTAAACAAACTTTATGGGGCTGTGGGAAACTTGGACATCTGGCTAATTAAAATCATACTAGACTATGGATGTTGCCAGATCATAAATGCCAGACTAGAGAGATTCATCCTGTAGTACATTTATGTAGGTAACTTTCCGTATATAGATAAGGCTGGAATAGTTTCTCAGTCCACAGTTGCCAGATCTTCTCTCCAGGACTAGCAGCTCAGGCAATCTTTCAGTTTACACATTTCAGTCTAGTGAAGAGTTTTAACTCCTTCTTGGACCACACAGAGACAGGGCACATACGGTCACAGAGAAATTGCTTTCCAATGAGATATAAAATATTTGCTCTAAGCCCTGACAAATCTGGAGATATGACCTTCACATTTCTATAATGCCTATGGGAAGACTATTAGAGATACATTTTAATAACCCTAAATATTACTTGTTATAATTTTCCTGTCCTACATAGTTGGATTAATGGATTGAGATTTTCAAAGCGGTTTAGGCAATTTAGACACATATTCCATTAATTTTAATGAAAAATAGAAGCTGTGCCTAGAATGCTTTGGAAACCTCTCATGGTAACTAATGTACAGCTTTGCAGATACAGAGATATGAGAAATTGTATCAATAAAAAGATTTAAAACTTTCCGCTATTAAAACATGTGCTATATATGGAACTGATAATTGTGTGGAGTATAATTTTAAATATTAGTTATTTGGAATAACCTGAACATTATTCTTATGGCCATTTATGAAAAATGTGCCATTCTGACCTCTTGCCAATAAAACCCTTATAACATAACATTATTATGTATATAACCTTCCGTGTTAGCAATTATATACTCTATGCACTGAGCCAACGCAGAGGTGCAAAAGAATGCAAGTTAAGAACAATTTTTAAGTAGCTTCATCCATGCAAAGTGTATAAAAATAAGACACAGGTAACTCCCAGTAGGTAGGTGAGACTGGAATGATGAGATTGACAGATTAGAAGACAACCCAGTTTGCAAAGGTCCATTGGAAAGCTGTTTATTGGCACAGCAGACAGCAGTCATAACAGCCAGGCAGCTAAAAACAGGAACCAAATGAGAAAGATAAAAAAACAATTCCATAGAGCATTGCACAGAGGAAAGTCTTTCCAGTAGACCAGGACAACAGACCACCACAAAGGAGAAACAATCTATATAACATATATACACATCATTTCTCACACACCACTTTATTAAAGAATATTAAAGTTGAAAAGTCAGGCACCGTAATGGAAGAGTCAGAATTCATGATGCCCATGCAACCTTAATTCTCTCCCCCGAATATATATTCATAAATTACATTATAACATTTTCCCGCTAAGTATAACTGGAGCTCCTCATTTATGCATGTCATGGGCCCTATATGGTTAACAGCTAGTGAAGATTCTCCTTTAGCAAAAGCCGGCTTCCCTAATGCAGCAGGACAATCTGAGTATGTCTACATTGCATTCCTTTTTCGAGAGAATGCAAATGCAGGCGAGCGAAATTGCAAATGAGCAGATTTGAATTTCCCCCGTGCTTCATTTGCATAATCGCATCCAGGCGCTTTTTTGAAATACCCTATTTCAAAAGAAAAAAATGCTGTTTAGATGTGGTTATTTTGAAAAAAAACCCCATCTTTTGAAATAACCCTTACTCCTGAAAAAATGAGGTTTAAGGGTTATTTTGAAAGAAGAGTTTTTTCTCAAAATAATCACGTCTAAACGGTGTTTTTCCTTTTGAAATAGGGTATTTTGAAAAAGTGCCTGGACGCGATTATGCAAATGAAGCATGGGAAATTCAAATCCGTGCTTCATTTGCAATTTCGCTCGCCTGCATTTGCATTTCTCTCTTGAAAAAGGAATGCAGTGTAGACATACCCTCTGAGTTCTAGCTCCAGTTTTGTCCTGAAACTGTAAATGTTAAGGGTAGGCAATAGAATGAAATCTGTGACATTTGGGAGTCCACAGATTAGCTTCCATATTCTAAGTATTACATCTAATTAGAAAGAAATATAAGCCTCTTTTCTTTTTTAAAGTCATAGGTGAAGAAGGAAGATTTTGTGGTAAAAGCAAAGGATCCATCTAGATTCTTTCTATTCCTAGCTGTGCCACAGACTTCCTCTAGGACCTTGACCAAATCACTGAATATTTCTGGACCTCCGTTTTCCCATCTGCAAAACTGAAGAAATCTCCCTCTGGCTGATCATACTTCCAGGACATTATCTGATTTCCTGCAGTTTATAGGATGTCTCATATACCATAAATATAACAGTAATTACATTAAATTCAGCAGTGGGCTAAATTACTGCAGCTGATGGGAATCCTACCTTTCTTCACCAGCACTTACAGCATCTTCATTTCAGAAACACTGGTTTGTGTGAGTTTTTAAGCAACAGCTGACATCATATGATGTGCATCTTTGTGTTAAAAAATACACCTCCTGCCAACACCAAAGGACATGTGCGTTCATAACTTGCCTTCTACTGGGAAGTGTGAGTACAGTGGGAAAATGCACATCTCTTTTGAGACTTACAGAAACAGACTGGCAGATATTTTGAAAAATAATTCTGTATTCCTACAATCTTCTGATTAATTGCTGTATCCAGGAAGTCACCAAGAACCAGTGAGATGGTTTGATCATAATTACTTAGAGGGAGATATTTAAAAGCACAAAGAGCAGTTAGACATCCAACTCCCACTGAAAGTCAATGGCAGTTTAGTACCTAAACTGCCCTTCGTGCCTATGAAACTGTCTACCTGTGGGTGCTTTGAAAACATCCACAACTTACTCCTCACAAAACCACTGTCCATGCACTCCTTACCCTGGCAAATCTTCCATTTATCTTTAAACAAAGGAGTTTTACATTCCACTTGCAGCTCCAACTGTCTTCCTTCCATGGGGAATGGTGGGTGCTTAGCACTTCTGAAAAATCAGACCCAGTGTTTCTCAAATGGGGCACTTAAACATGGACACGCGCAACACTGGAGTAAGAAACTTGTCTATGGGCACCCAGTAGTGTTTGCAGCAGAACCAAGGTGAGAACTCACAACTTTCAGTCCCTACTTAGCATTATACCAAGCTATCTCTCAATCTGAGTTTGTCTCAGCATTTTAAAGTACAGAATACCTCCAAAATGAGTCGCATTATGGGTGTGACACCAGAATTTTGAAAACAGAACTCTTCTCCTGAACCAATAGAAATGAAAAGAAGAAATAAAGGCTGTGTCTGTCTCCTGTACATTAGTTGTTCCTGAAAAGAGCAACTGCACAATTGTTTTGCTGATCGTCAAACACGAATACTGTGCAGAAGTGGCTGGAGGGCATTTTAGATTTCAAGTTGGAGAAACAAACAAAGCACAAATTGACTTTTTATAAAGGTCAAGTAAAAACTAGGCATCTTAAAGCAGCATAGACTTTTTCAGCCTGGTTTACAATTAAAAAAAATCTTGTAGAATACAGTCATGAGCAGGATGGTAGATCCTCCAAACTGGGACTTAGGAAAACCCCCCAGCAATAAGCAAAAATGCTGTGTTGACATGAAAGTCTTAGATTGCAAATAACATTGAAGTTTGCAGGAATCTGTGAGGTTGGGGTTGATATACTGGTAAAAATCAGCCAGCTTGGCCTTCATATAGCCTGATGGTTCCACCATAAAATGTCAGAAATTTCTAGTGAATTATATGGTTGCGTGTTAAAACTGGCATCTCATACAGATTACTACAACCTGCCCTCTCTGTGGAAAGCACATAAACAACAATGTGTGTCAAAACAGAATAGATACTATATTACACTGTAAGTTTATGGACTATACTAGATCCCATGTGAATTGCTGCCCAAAGAGTATAGTGTTACAACCTGTTTTCTTTTAATTATATGCTTTGTGATTCTTCTTTGTACAACTTGCTTCATTTGGTGGCACCACTCAACTTCAACCTTTTCTTTTCACCATGTTGTGGCTCAGCTCTCAGCTATCCCCCTGCACGGAAAGAGCATTAAGACCAAGAGACAACAGAGTTTTTGGGAAGCGAAACCAGAGGGTGGCCCCGGGGAAACAGCAACCGAATTTTAAAAACAAAACAAAATAAAAACAAGCAAGCAAACAAACAAAACCCCCTGCAAACTCAGAGCACAAAACGAGAAAGGTTCTGCAGTTTGGTTCTCTGCTGCCCACTAGACAATTTCTGTCCCCCACCATAACGACTACAACCTTTGGTTTTACTTGGCAAGGGAGGCTGCCCCCCTCACAACAATCACTCAGAGGGATCAATAGCTTTTGCCCAGGACTGAACAGGCTCTGCACAGTACAAACTGATACCCCCAACTCTTGACACACATTCCTCCCCCAACTCCTCAGTCAGAGATCAGCCTTTTTGGACCTTTAATCTCCTCTTCACAGTTACACATATAAACCTTGGCTTGGATATTTGGATACAGTTAATTTTTTTTTTTTTTTTTTGTCTTTTAGAGCCAAGTTGCTGAGTGAATTGTAAAGGGAGAGAATTCCAAGAGTGTTAGCTTCTCTGCTGTTCCCAAGGCAGTCCTGGGCCAAAATAAACTTCTGCCATGCCAGCAGCAGTTACTCACATTCAAACCTCATGCATCATATACTGTTTGCAGTTTCTTAAACTGAACCTTCCTCCACTTTCCTCTACTAGATAAGTCCCTTTGAAAACCGACCGCCACTTTTCAGTTTTCCTTGCCCCTCCCCCACGCCCTCCTGGATTTCCAAAATAACTCTCAGCAAATCAAGGTCATGTCCCACCAGATTGCAATGAAAATTCCTGATCTGCCCCAGTCTGGCAACGTGGAATTAGAGCTGCCTATAGAGATTGAGCAGAAGAAGACAGAATGTCTAGGATGGCTGTAAGAGAGACCTCTGTCCAGAACTCATCCAGCTTTGCAGCAAACATTTTCCATTCTCACTCAACTCTCATTCCTAGCCCTTCAGGGAAACCCTAACCCCAGTGCACTATTTTAGTAACAGACTTGTGTGCTGCACAGGCAGGTCAATGTAACTCCTCATTCTGTCAGGCCATGGGAGCAATAGCAGAATTTTTCTGTAACAGCTACGTGGGCCTCTGCTCCTCTGCCCTACATCATCTTCAGCCTAACTTAGTGTGCGTCTACACTGCGCCTTTATTTCGGAATAAGTAGCATTATTTTCAAATAAAAATGCAAGCATCTACACAAAAACTTTTTGCACAAAAACTCTTGTGCAAAAGGCTTCTTGCGCAAGAAGCATGTAGTGTAGATGTAGCCAAAGAGCGGCCAACAGGAGCATTGCTCCTTGCAGATCCAGGAGTACCAGCCACTGGTGGGGACTGTCATCAGCATTTGATCTGGGGATTTACATTAGGCCCACTAAACCAAATGCTAAAAGGTCAGCCTCCGGAGGGTCGTTCATCTCTGTAGTAGACATGCCCTGAGAGACTAAGTGCTACAGTTTTATTAACATTTTTTAAAAGGGCTGGAGAGACCTTGGGTATTTGTTTACATTAAAACTGGTTTAAATGTTTAAGATTTCATTGATATTTTTGAAAACTTTAAAAAAATTGAGAAGAATTGTCACATTTTAAAAAATGCGCTTTGCTCAAATTTTAAATGAATTGGCATCAACTGTGTTCATATCCAATTTCTGTTTGTTTCCTGTGAATATTCATGCAACTGAGGTGGGGGTGGCACAAGTGTTTATATGGGAAAAGGCTTTTAAATTTTTACTTGCAAAATTCCGTTCATAAGTGCTTGAGCATTTGGTCCAATCAGCACACACAAACAATAATGTGACTCAACACAACTTAGCTACGCAGCTCAAATTCTGAATATCAGATAACTGCAGAAAACTGCTGGCAATCAAATCGGAGAGTTAAAACATTTCACAGAAGATGTAATTAAATACTTTTGAATTAACAAACAAATTTGCGGAAATAGCAGTCTGATCACTGATACTTTGTGAGCAGAGAAAAAGGCAAAGCATATTGGATAGATTAATGTTGCAAATTGTTCCCACAGATCTAGTAATAAATTAACCCTCCAACCCCTGCTGACTTGCTCCATTTAAGAAGTAAAACTAAACCAACACTCTATTGATTGCCTAGGATACTGAGGTAGAATTCAGGAAACCTCTCCCACCCCTCCATTCTCCAAAATTTCCTACTTTTTAAAGTTCAACATGCAGCATTGTCCTTACACTGGAGACCAGTAATTTCACCTGTCGCCTCCATGCTCTCCACAATGCAAATACCCTCTGTTAGCCTGTAGGTACGCCATTAGAATGGAACCATTATAAAAAATGCTACAAGAATGGCCTGAAATTTTGAAGTAACATTGTTGTAAACTTCAGTCTTCTACAGCAGGAGTGGGGAACCTAAGGCTAGGGGGCTGGATGTTGCCCCGGCTTGCCTGGATCCAGCCCCCTGAAGCTTAGGGTTCCTGTCCAGCACTGGGGAGCCAGCGCTGGTGCTCCAGTCCCCCTACTATGCCCACAGGGCTGGAGCACAAAAAATCTATTAGCCTGGGCCCTCTTAGGCTCTGGTATGTGAGGGGAACATGGAGAGTGTCTTTCTCCTCAGTCAGAGGCCATGTCAGTGAGGGACTGATTTTTCTGTGGGTCAGCAGCTCCCAGTCCAAAAAAGGTTCCCTACCCCTCTTCTAGAGCATAAAACACAATATAAAACATGTGTGTTTATTTGTAAATGTATGTTCTCAAATAAGGTTACCCCTGACCATTTCAGTAATGGGCAGAGTTGTCAGAATGAGCAGTCTGTTACACACACACACACACACACGCACATTTTGTTCTAAGACAGCCTGTCACAGTCGCAACTGGAAGTGCCTTTCCTTTTTTCCTTTCCACCTGTCCTTTTCCACACTCAGTTCTTGGAATCGCTAGCTCCATTTGCTGACCTTACCAAATCTCCTAAGTTTCAATCCCTTCCCCACTCCCCCATTACTAGAAAGGTTTCTTGATCCAATAAATGATCCAGAAAAACACATCATCTCATCAAAAGAATTAATTAGTCTCTTTCTCCCTGATGTATGTGTTCATGCTCCTGTCTCCCTTCTTCCACATTCACCCCTCCTCCCCCTAGCCTACTCACTGCCCCTCCTCTAACTTTTGTATGAATTCTGACTCCCCCATGCCCCGCTTTCACATTTCTGCTCTCACTCTCTGGTGCTGGTACTGGAGAATTCCTCAAGAATATGATGGATGATCACCTGCCACAGTTTGTTTATAATAATTCAGACAATCAATTACGTATCTCTAATGCTCGTTGTCTCGCTGGAAATGTACATATGTGGCACGAACCAACATGAAAAATGGAATCTCATTTTGCCAAATATCTTTCTAAGGGATACCGCACGATGGTTACAGCCCGTGTTTGTTTCAACAGTTGTGTACATCAAACAGTGTCCTTATTTACTGCCCACCATAAGTCACATAGCTCTGAGGCATTTTATTGATTGTGTTAGGCGGGCCAAAGCTTTCAGAGAATGCTTCTGATGCTTCTCAAAGCAAGCAAGCGAGGTAGATTTCACAGCAGTCACTGGGCAGACTCTCTATGCTCTCCTTCTCTTATTACTTTTAAGGAAGTCTCGGACTGTATTAATGAGCCTGTAAGCTCTTGCATTGGGTTGCCCAGGGGTCAGGCAGGGGAACTATGCAGTTCAACCTGTTAAACAATTCCATTGTGATTCAGTAACTAGAGGGTAAAGATTGCACGGCAGGAGAATGTAACAGGCTGGCAAGTGTTGGGCTGAAATGCCACACAGCTGGTGCTGATCCTGCTGGGAAAGGGTTAATTGAGGTCTGCTGATTCCCTCAGACAGGTGGCTCTTCCTCCCACCCTGATATAAAAGTGAGTATGGTTCTATAGGGCAGGAGTGGGGAACCTCAAACCTGGGGGCCGGATGTGGCCCTTGGCTTGCCTGGATCTGGCCCCCAAGGCTCATGGCTCCCTGCAGCATTGGGGAACCTATGCTGGCTTTCCATCCCTCTCACTACCCCTCTGTGGGGCTGGAGCACACAAAATCTATTAGGCTGGCCTCCCTAGATTCTGGTGTGAGAGGGGAAAGGGGAGTGTCTTTCTCCCTCTCTGTCAGGGGCCTCTTCTCACTTGTGCGCGGCCGCTGTCGGATTTTTCTGTGGGTCAGCAGCGGCTGACACAAAAAAGTCAAGAAGAGAGAGAGATTTTTAGTCAGACTATTCTTATATTCAGAGCACGGCTTTCTGCAGGTGGAATCCCTTCCTAGAGATTCAGCAAGTCACAAGCAGCTCTTATCAGTTATCTATTGATATATTGTGTTAAAATCCACATATCAGCTGCACAGTGGTAGGCCAGACTGAGTATGAATTCAACTGAGTTGACTTGAATTGCAATAAGCAAGGTTCACTGCCTACAAATTTTAAGCTCGTTTCAGCTGGCATTCCAGCATATGTAACAATAAAGTCACACAGGCATCTAGTTTCGCAAAGAATTTTAATGAATGAAGGAGGAATATGTAGGCATATCCGAGTCCTTCCTTCTATTCAGAATAATGCTTCTTGTGACTTCAATAAAGTTCTATATGAGCTGGTATAAGATAACACTTGTGCTGAAGTGGGGAAGAGGTGGGAGGTTATGGAGCAAACAAATGGGTAAGAATTCATTGCTGTCCACTCAGGGGAAACTTCACTCTGGAGCTGAATGAAGCTGAACACCTGAACATCTCAACCTCTTTCTAGTATGGAGGGCTGTTGTGAAGATGTATCAAGATGTATGTTAGTAACGAATTAAATAAGCATTCTGAATTATTAGTGTCAGACCCTAATTTTATAAACAGACATGGCCTGGAAATATAGATAACTTTTTTTGTGTCTCCTCTGTGGAACAAACAGCTACACTGGAACTTCATGAAGGAGTATGGCAAAACTACCACCATCAGCATCTTCATGACATGAT
Source organism: Pelochelys cantorii (assembly GCA_032595735.1). NCBI lineage: Eukaryota > Metazoa > Chordata > Testudines > Trionychidae > Pelochelys > Pelochelys cantorii. The sequence continues at coordinate 8,774,464 of CM064342.1, read as the reverse complement.
ACAATGGCACAGTTGCAAGGTTCAGAATCAACAGGGTACTCTTTAATTACCTGGTGAATTAAGCATGCAGAATGAACATGTGAAAACAGGGAGTGACCTGGGGATTTTTTGATGGGCATTCAATATAAACTCCCTAGTATCTAATGTTAACTCTATGAAATTGGCATAAAGGACACAAGCTCTATCAGCAGACAGAATACCCAGCATTCTTGGTTGCCAAACTGGGCAGTTATCCAAGAAACTGAAAACTATATAGCGTGATTGGAGGTAGAATTGAATATTTATCTTCCACTTCTTGCACATTTTCAAGACAACAAAAATCCATCAACATGCCAACCCCAAAACCCAACAAACCATCTGATAACTCAGCTGCAGTCTTCATCTGGGCTCAAGTCTTTGCTGATCACTACGTTATTCTGTTTTGGATGTGGCCCAGCCCCATCACCTGTTGGTTTTTACCAATCTAAGGTGGGAATGTTTTGCGATCAATGATTAGTAGGATAGGGGGCAGCATGCAGGATCTACCTTATAATGTACTCCACTGCCCGTATCAGGTTATGGAATGGCGTGAACTGTCTGTACAAACTATTGCTTCCTTGTGTCCAGATCCAGGATGCCACCTGTTACTTTAGATATGACAGGCCCAGCCCACAACATTTTGGCACCTGAGGCGGGGAGCTCAAATGACTCCCCCATGTCCATGTCCCAAAATCTTGGGCCAAAACTTTGAAAGGTCTCAATTCTGCCTTCTTCCTGTTCTTTGTGCCCTCCTTCCTCCAGCACAGCACTCCACCATCTCTGTGCATCTAGAGCAGAGAGAATACATATGCCCCAGCAGCAGACACAATTTTCTACACTCTGGGTCCTAGTGGCACCCCGCCCCCATAGTCTGGCACCTGAGGTGGCCACCTCAGTTCGCCTCATGGTAAGGCCAGCCCTGAGATATGAGTACAAGCTGTTCCCTCCATGCTCCAGCATAGTCAAACCACAACTCACAGATGCTGAATCTACTTAGGCCCTGTTTCCTCAGCATATGTCTACACAGTTGCGTGTAGCTCGATATAGCACAATTTGTGTAGCTCAAATTTGGCGCTGTCTACACAGTGCTAATTTCAAAAATAGAGCACTATTCTAATGAGTCCTTTTATCCTCATCGAGGTTATCCTTTTATCCTGCAACGAGGTTTACAGGATGTCGGAATAACAAGCCCTGTTATTTCAAGTGTATTTCGGAATAATGGGCTTGCTCTTAAGAAACGCAGAACGCTATTTCAGGATAATGGATGTTATCCCGAAATAAATCCGCTGTGTAGATATACCCTCAGAATGTTCCAGCTTAGGCACAGTTGCCATTTGCTAGTTAAAAAACACACCTCTGCATGGAAATGAGATTTCACTAAAAACTTTCAGGGGGAAGATGAAGCAGGAGGAGGCAGACAGGGAGACAGAATTTGGGAGTGGAGGGGTCATTAATCAAAAAAGCATTTGGGTTTTTTAGACAGGCAATCTAGGACTTGAAAATATCACTCATGGTCTATTGTTGCTGCCTGTTATGTGCACTGCTTTTGAGGTACTAGTAGATCCTGGAAAAAGCAGCAATTTATATGCAAAAACATAGCATCCTTTTCTGTAGAGGGGTCTGGACTAGACTTGATTCTCTTGAAGAGCTGTTGTGCTCCAATGTAGTCCACATGCTCTGTGTGTGTGTGTGTGTGTGTGTATCAGGAGCTGGTATTTCAGTGACGGACCCAATGGAACACATAGGGTATGTCTAGACTGCATCCCTCTGCCGGCAGAGGGATGCAGATTAGGCAGGTCGACATTGCAAATGAGGCAGGGATTTAAATATCCCGTGCCTAATTTGCATAAAAATGGCTGCCACGTTTTGCCGACTCAGCACTTTGTCAGCAAAAAGCGGCAGTCTAGCGGGGGATCTGTCAAGAAAGAAAGCCTTTTTCAACAGATCCTGTAAACCTCCTTGCAGGAGGCATAAGGGATCTGTCGAAAAAGGCTTGCTTTCTTGACAGATCCCCATCTAGACTGCTGCTTTTTGCTGACAAAGTACTGAGTCGGCAAAACGCGGTGGCCATTTTTATGCAAATTAGGCACGGGATATTTAAATCCCTGCCTCATTTGCAATGTCGACCTGCCTAATCTGCATCCCTCTGCCGACAGAGGGATGCAGTCTAGACATAGCCATAGAGAATGTTTATAGTATAATGAAACACCTGCAACTGGCCTGAGCTAGCTGATTTGGGGCTCACAGGGCTCAAGCTATGATGCTATATAATTGCTATATAGATGTTCCAGCTTGGGCTGCAGTCCAGGCTCTGGGACCCTCCCACTTTGCGGGGTCTCAGAGCCTGGGTGTCTATACTGCAGTTTTATCACCCACCTGCCTGAGCGCTGCAAGCCCAAGTCAGCTTGCACAAGCCAGTGACAGGTGTTTTACTGCAGTGTGACTGTAGCCATAGATACCATTCAAGCCCTGGGCCCAGTGTTTTCATTGCCTCCCAGATGGCCAGTTAGTGGAATGGTGCTGGACAGAGCTTCTTCGCCTTTCTCCCTCACCAAGAACAGCTGTGAGGATTGAGCTCCCCTGTCTTTTCCTGCAGGGCTGTGAGCTACATAAGGAGCTATCCTTTCATCCTCCCAACAACTTATTAAGTCTGTGAGGCCCAAGCAGACTGATAAGCAGGGAGTGCCAGCTGAGAAGGACTGCTGAAATCATAGTGTTAATGACCTAGAAAGCAGAAGGAAAAATGATAATTAAATTTGATTGGGGGGGGTGGGCGAGGAGTTGGTGGTCAGCTCTGAAAAGGGTAGATATCAGAAATCAATTTGCATAATAATTCTGTTAACAACAATGGGTTCCTAGGACTTCTATTTAAAGGCTGTAATGTTGATTTAATGGGGAAAAAATCTCATACAATTCCTTTAGACTTTTTCAGTTAAATTAATGTGATAGGCTTTAATGGATATCTAAAGTAGAGAGTGTGATTAAGAGAAATGCTGCCTAAATAATACATATATATTTTATAAAAGCCCTGATGTGTGGCCCCGCTATGCGAAAGATCTTAGTTTTAGGTTAAATATCCAGTTATAATTCTATTTAAAAGAAACATCACTCTTCACAGGGGCTAACCCACTTTTCTCTCAGGTCTTTTATCCTTGCCAGCACTTCACCAGGCAACAATATTGTCTTACTGGGTCAAAAATCACCAAGGACACTGAGCTTCCTTTTGCTTTGTGTTAGCATAGCACCTAGCAAAAAGGAGTCCTGGTTCATGACTGCCTTTCCAACCCAAATAAATAAATAACATAATAATAATAAAAGCTACCCCTGGGAGCAAAACACCAGAATCCATACCACCTTCCAACACTTTTGGATTTCTCCTGAGCCAGATACAGGTGGGTGTTGCAATAACACAAGAAACGTTCAAAGTAAGGTTTTATAAGAGGCAGCAGCAAAACCTCACACCAGCATCATCTTAACTTCTTGAGTAGGCACCCCAAAAAGCTGCAAATGATATTAGACGTGTGACCACAGCATCCAATACATTCTGCCATAAAAAAAAATCTTGGTTAACTTTGAGATAAGCTTGCCTGGTGGCATAGCCCAAATTCAGACTGTAAGAAACAAGGAAAACAAACAGTTTAAATCATTCTACACCAAATCTACTCACGTAGCTGGTTCCTGTTCAACCTCAACTACCTCCTTTCTACCACAGATAGCCCATATATCTCCACTCTCACCCTGAATCTCCTATGTGCAGCCCTACCTCCCACTGTGCTTATAGGCTATGTGTTGTGATATTCATAGAGCTGACAAGCCTCTCATAAGCTATATTGTATGAATGTCAGTCCCCTGGTTTTTGCATGGGTCCATGACAGGCAGCGGAGGTGGCTATAATAGGTGAGGGAAGGCACTGCCTTCCCAAACCAACAGCCTGGCCCCACCCAGATTCTGCCCCAGAACATCTACTGTAGGCGTATGGTGGGTAGAAGTGTTGCTGTCCCCAAGTGCCCATCCTCTCCATGCTCCGGGGCCACGGGAACTGGGGCTGCATGCCACCTAACCTCCCAGTGCTCTGGGGCCTGAGAGGCTGGGGCTGCAGCAGTAGCGGTGCCTGGAGTCCCAGTCCCTTTAAATCAACAGCAGGGCACCATGCTGCACACTCTGGGCGGCTCTGAAGGCTGGGAGGGGCAATACACCGGTGTTTGGGGGCCCCCGGAAGCTGTCAGCTCTCCTGTATATACAATTACTCCACACCAAAGAGAGGTGCTCAACAAGCTGTGCAATTATTTGGATGGAAAGGAGATCTCAGTTCTATTTCCAGCAAAGGCAAAAGCTGCTAGTGTCATTCTGGGCAGATTTTCAAAAGGCAGAGGCTTCTGACTTGGGGCCCAACGTTAGCAAACTGTGGGCTAGTATTTCAGAGTGTCTCAGCACTCACAACCCCAAGTGAAATCTCTGGGAGCTTCCAGGCTCGGTGCCTCTGTAAATCACCTCTTTAATGCCTCTACGGGGGTATCAACACTGCACTTTTAGCTAGGAATAAGTTATGCTATTTGAGCTATGCAAATTGCGTATTTTATTTCTATCTCATTTCAAAATAGCTTATTTCTAGATTTGGCGCTGGGTACACAGTGCCAGATTTCAAAATAAGCCACTATTTCGAAACATCCCTTGCCCCTTGTGGAACAAGGTTTACAGGGACATTGGAATGGCAAGCCCATTATATTTCAAAATGACGGACTTGCTCAAAAGACGCGGAATAGCTATTTTGGAATACAGGAAGAATCTCTGACTTCTTTGTCTCAGAACAAGCTTATTTTTCTTCCTTTATATCCAGAACAAACGCACATGAGCATGAAAAGAAGTCATTAATACATCCAGCACCTTCCTCTTAAAACTACCATGATCTCATCACCTCCAAAGCCCAAAGGAAATTAAAGCATGACTCCAGAGGACAGCGCTGAAGGATCTGACTTAAAACCTTCAAAAGCTGGGAAATTTCTGAGCAAAGTCTGCAAATCTAGGCATGTATAGGAAAGAGGCTTGCAGTGAGCTGTAATAAAATGATTCCAGACTGCAGTTTGAAAAAAAGAAAGTTTGCCATTAAGCAAACAGGAAATCCCAGAATTTATAGATGACCCCATTACAAAGTAAATGTTTTGGAACAAACTGTTCCTTTTCTAAATGCCTGTGTTCCACTGCTTTCTCTTCCCAATTTCTCTCTGGTTCTTTGGTAAACAAGGACCACAGCGACACCTGCTGCCTGTAGTTGCTAGTGTCACTTTGGTAGATGACACCCAATAAAGATTGCAGCAATTTAGGGCATCAATCTACTCTAGAAACATTGTGTGTTATACTAAGAACTTCTTTCTCCCCTTCCCCAAACACTACTTTGAATACTTCTCTCATATAGAACCATAAGACAAACACCATCAGAATGAGAAAAACAACTACACACCTCCCTCTGTCCATACTTTGTTCATTAACTTTCAAGAAGCTAAAAGACATGGGGAATAGGTGTAAAGCAGTGGCTAAAATAGATTGAAACAGGTGAAGTCTCAACATGCCAGCCCAGGAAGTGGCGAAGGGGAAATGCAGAGAAATGCTGCTTTAACCAAGCCTGATAGGAAAAGGAGCTACTCTCTGCTTTTATCTCCACCCACCCACTCTTGGTCCAACCCTTGAAGAGATGAGCACAAAGTTACCCAGTGCTGGTAAGAGCCAGTATGTGGCTCTCGGCCCTGGGGCTCTATTTCCCTGAAACAAGGTATGCATATGCATGCGTTCCAAGCAACCGAAGGAGGTTTTCTGCGGGAGGCAATTTTAAATTAATGGAAATGCCTGGATGTGCCAGATTCAGAACATCCAAAAAAGGGAGAGGCATTTTCCTGGAGGAATGTCCAAAAATTCCGGGTCTCTCACTGTTCCAGTTGGCCTTTGGATTTAGCATCTGGCCATACAGAAACCAAGTCTAACAAAGACTCTCTCCCTCTTTTCCTCCCAACCCATACCATTCCCTGGGTTTGTCTTGATACACCGCTCTGTTGACAGAGAGATGTAGATTAGGCACGTCAAAATTGCTAATGAAGTAGGGATTTAAATATCCCGTGCTTCATTAGCATAAACATGGCTGCTGCTTTTTTTCGAAATGGAGCTTTTTCGAAAAAAAAAAAACCCCCACAGCAATATAGACGCGGATCTGTCGAAAATAAACCTTTTTTTGACAGATCCTGTAAACCTCATTTTTTGAGGAATACAGGATCTGTTGGAAAAGGGTTTCTTTTCGACAGATCCGCGTCTAGACTGCCGTTTTTTTCCCGAAAAAGCTCCGTTTCGAAAAAAAGCGGTGGCCATGTTTACGCTAATGAAGCATGGGATATTTCAATCCCTGCTTCATTAGCAATTTTGACGTGCCTAATCTACATCTGTCTGTCAACAGAGAGGTGTAGTCTAGACACAGCCCCCATTATGAGGGGAGAGGAAAAGATAAAATTACAGGTTGAACCTCTAAAATCTGGGACTCTCTGGTCAGGATATTGACCAGAGAGCCCCAGCTGGCCAGGTTCTGAAACAGGGAGTACAGTCCAAGCAGGGCCAGCATGATGGGGAGTACAGCCCTGCCCAGCACTGAGGGCAAAGAGCGCAGGCCTACTTGGGGTTGGAGGCAGCAAGGCTGGAAGTCAGGAGAGCAGACCTGGCTGGGGCTGGCAGCAGGGAGCAGAGCACAAGTCGGGGCTTGGAGACAGCAAGGCCAGCCTCTGTCCAGGGCTGGAGGCTGCGGGGCAGTGGCAGGGAGTGCAGCCCCAGATGGGAGCAACACTGACAGCTGAGTAGGGAGCGTTAATCTCCCCTTGTCTGGCAAACTCTGTGTTTCAGGACCACTCAGGTCACAAGGGTGCTGGAGAAGGGAGGTTTGACCTGTACTATAAAGGAAAAAATGAATCATACTTTAAAATAAACCTCACACCAAACTGGAACATTTTTCTCCTCCATGGCAATCATATTGCTTGGATTTTTCTATATACTTTTTTTTAATAGACATTCAATAAACCATCCTATAGCGTGTCTTTACTGTACACTCCCATGGGAAGTCATTGAGGCATAGTCACTAGAGGTATTCAAGGGAAATTTAGAGTAATACCTGGACTAGTCTTGAGAAGAGGAACTTCAGTGCATAGGAGGGTGTGCTGAACTAAACAGGGCCAGAGGGCCATATACAAAATACGATTCAGAAGTGGCACTGAGACTATTTTTAGGCGTTTTTAAAAAAATCCTGTCTCCAAAGTTAATAACTTGCCTGAATCAGCTCTTACACATTTCCTGCCCATGAGCTTTGCAGGCATCTAATGAAGCACTTCAAAGATTGTGCTGTGAAAAAGAAACTCAGGGACAATGCTAAACCTTTTCTCCTGAAACTGATCCTCAGGAACAGGGCTTATTTCACTTTTCTTATACTATCCCTGTCCATGTTAGTCCTTTTTCTATGATTAGGTGCCCAGAGAACTGAACACAGACTTAACAGGCAGGCAAAATTGTGAAGTCTAATTTGAGATGAGCTAGAGCTGCCAGATTTGGTTCTGGAGTTCTCCAAAGTTGCAGCAGAGCAGTAAATAATGTCTGACGCTGTTTGGAACTATTCCTTGGTCAAGCTAATACTTTAAGCCCCAGGGTCAAATTCTGATTGCATTTATAGTGGCATAGATCTGAGGTAACTTCACTGATTTTGATAGAATTACAGTCATTTCAGCCAGTGCAGAATTTGGCCTCTTATATTCGGTCTGTAAAGCTCTCTGTGTACTGCTAGAGCTACAAAAATAAACACCACAGCTTAAAAAAGATTATTTAACCTCCCTGCCCACCATCCTCCCCACACATACCCTCCCTGCCCCCAATATACACACATTTGTGGTAATAAAATTTTTAAAAGGGTGGAAAAACTATAATCAGTCTGCTACTTGCTAAATGAGTCAGGTATGTGTTGTCATTGCCAACAGTTTAAGATTTTGTTATGTTTTTTAAAAAATCAGTATACAAAAGGAATATATCAAAGATTTCAGTTCTGTGGATGTTCTGAATGTTCTACATAAATACTCAAACTGTCATGGAAATGGCCCAATAACACTGGGAGTCTCTGAATGAAGCCTGCACAGTTTTCAAAATCTGGCCATGAGTGTCATAATGGGAGCTGTAGGGAACTGAACTCTTTTGAAAATCTGACCCTTCCAGGCAATATGCCATGTCTGCACTCATGGAAGGGTCTTTAAATTGTCATATGATAACATGCCAGACCATCAGCCAATGTGTCACAAGGTAAGGTTGTGTTGCACTTTGTGTATCTTGCTACTAAAGCCAAACCCAAGAAAGGTAGCAGGTTTTGGCCCTAACCAGAGTGGAAAGCCTTCATTCTGGAGCAGTGGTTCTCAAACTTTTTGGTCCATGGACCACCTGACTCAGTGCAAACCTTTCCACGGATCACCATTTGCTAAAGGAAACTCAGCGTTAATTACATAATTACGCCTGAGCCAGTTTGCTAGTGCTCCAGCTAAGGAGACCGGTTTAATTTAAATTATTAAACAGATTAAGAGTTTTAACTTTCTCGTGTTAGTTTATCAAACTTCATTTTAAATAAAGTAAAATATTAATTTAAGTCCAACACAAAAGGTTTCAATGTTTTCTTTATTTACGGCAGGAGTGGGGAACCTTTTCTGGGTCAGAAGCCACTGACCCACAGAAAAATCATTTGGGGACCACACGTGATAAGCAAAAAAACTCCTCCCCAAACCCCCAACCCTTACTGGTGTGGCCCCCAACTGAGACACCTCACTCCTCTGGTGCTTCAGCCTCAAGGGGCGAAGGGAAGAGACAGCGAGGAGTGAGGCTCAGGGTTTCCCATAGGCCAGATTTACTTTTCTGGGGTTCCAGAGTTAGTGGATTTTGTGGCCCCCCCTTAGGCTCAGGGGTCGGGACAAAAATGAGGGGTCCAGTGTGCAGGACAGGACAGCCAGTGAGTGGGATAGGGGTGGAGGTGCAGGATCTGGGCGGGAGGTGGGGTGCAGGAAGGGGTGAGGGTGTGAGGTCTGGGCAGAAGATGGGGTGCAGGAAGGGGTGAGGGTGTGAGGTCTGGGCGGGAGGTAGGGTGCAGGAAGGGGTGAGGGTGTGAGGTCTGGGCGGGAGGTGAGGTGCAGGAAGGGATGAGGGTGTGAGGTCTGGGTGGGAGGTGGGGTGCAGGAAGGGGTGAGGGTGTGAGGTCTGGGTGGGAGGTGGGGTGCAGGAAGGGGTGAGGGTGTGAGGTGTGGGCGGGAGGTGGGGTGCAGGAAGGGGTGGAGGTGCAGGATCTGGGTGGGAGGTGGGATGCAGAAGCAGGCTGGGAGCAGGGTGTCTGGGCGGGGCAGAGGGAGGAGGAGCAAGGGAGGATTCAGCCTGTGGCCAGGAGGGCGGGTGCAGGAGCAGAGTGGGGGTAGGTGTGTGCCCAGGGGGGAGGGAGCAGGAGCAAGGGAAGGTGGAGGAGCAAGCTGAAGGTGCGGGGTCTTTGCGGGGGGAGGGATTGAGATGCAGGGGGATAGGCATGAGGGGGGGCACTTACCTGACTTCGCACCCTATTGCAGGGGGGAAAGCCTTGGGACAGCACGTCACTGCACTGCCATTCCCCCAGCTCAGGTCCCTCCTGGCCAGCGAGAAGTTCCTGGGTTCCCCGCTCCCATGACTGTCCTCTTCCCTCAGCCCCTCCACTGCCTCATCATCCCCTCCAACCTGGCTCCACCATTGTCTCCCCCACCCTATTGTTTCCTCAGACCCGGCACCCTCATTACCTGCCAGCCCCCAACATCCCAGTTCCCCCCTTCCTATCTTGTGCGGTGGCAACTGCTCAGGGGCAGTCGCTGCCATGTGCCAGCAGGGCCAGAGCAGTTGGAAGAGCAGTGGTGCGTGCAGGGCCTCAATCCCATGGGGGGGGGGTGCCAGCTCTGTGTGGGGTCCCAGTGGCACCCGGGAGCAGCAGGGAGCTAGGCTGGTTCTCAGGGGCACCAGGGGCAGACTCGCGTGGGGAGCCGGGTCTGGCAGGGAAGGTCAGGGCTTTCTTTACCTTCTCCCACACACATGCCCTCCCAACTAGAAACCAGAGATGGGGCTCCAAGCCTTATGGCTGTGCAGGCTCCCCACTGAGTGGGGGCAGAACTTGAGCCGCAGACCACCTGAGAGGTGGCTGTGGACCACTAGTGGTCCATGGACCACACTTTCAGAACCACTGTTCTGGAGCCAGGTGGGAATGTTGTCTCCTCACCTTACTATCAGCATACATGTTTATCTCTGCAGCCAGGCAAAGGCTGGGAATTTCTCCACAGCTCCCACCAAATCAGGTTTGTTTGTTTTGTTTTGTTTTTTTAATTTTAACACTAGAAGATTTACCCAGCATCGCTCGGATCCTTTCTCAGTTTTTGGTTTTGGGAAATAAAATGAAAATGTACGTGCTTTATATGAATCGTTGCTCTGGGGTGGGGCTGGGGACGAGGGGTTTAGGAGGCAGGCTGCCCTAGGAAGAGAGAACTACCCTAATCCTCTCATTCTGCAGCAGCTGGGAGCCAAGTGCCATTGCTGCTGCAGCTACAGTGGGCACAGCTGGGGGAGGGGTGCATGTCCCTGAGTTGGGGCAGGTCCAGATTCATCTGCCCCCCCCGTGCTCCTCTGCCAGATTGGTGAATGCAGCAAACCGTGCACTTTCCTCTCAATCTCTGACACGGAGGAACAGCCAGCAGAGTTCTCATATGAACTGGGGAGGGAGCTTCATTCCCCACCCCCAACTTCCTCTAAAGGGGGAAGCTTGGGGGGTGAGGCAGTCTCAGAGCAGAAGGGACGCCCCCAGGCAGCCCCTTTCTCCTACCTGGTGATTATGTCTCTTTTCTGTATGATTTTGTGTGTCCCCATACAAATCGGGGGCGGGGGAGAGGAGAGGGGAAGGAAGCTTCAGCCTCTCTCCTTGCCTTCCCTAAAGGACGCCTGTGGAGGTGGGAGGCTCGGTGGTGGGGCAGTCCCGGAGAGGAGGAACACCCCCAGCCAGCCTCTTTGCCTGCCTGCTAATTCAGACTCTTTTTTTCCTCTGTCATTTAACGAGAAGCATTCCCATTTGAAGCACACCCCGTTGTCCTGGCACAACCAAACCCTGACCTTCCTTTGAGTTAGGATAAGAGGAAGCTGCACACTGAATGTGGTGGTCCTAGCTCTTACCACTTGGGAGGAGTTTTTGAACATAAAGTGAGACAGATGGACTGACAGACTAACACTCTCAGCTATACAGTAGAGGATGACGGAGTTGATTGTAACCTAGAAGAGAGGTGCTTGTAGAACAGTCATTAGCCAAAGTTCTATCATAGCAAATAAGGTCAGAGGACCACTCCATGGATGTTCAGGCTGGAGCATGAATGGGATTCTCTTTGCATTAAGGTCTTGTCTATGCAACTTCATTCCTGATGTGACGGCGATTTGGGGTTTCCCTGATCCTGCACCCCCGTAGCAGCCAGAACAGTCTCCACCAGCCAGTAGAATAGAGAGGGTTTATTGATTTTCCAGACTACAGCACAGCACATAGGTGATGTGGCTACTAGGGGCAGGGCCAGGGTGGCTTAGGCCCCTAGGGTTAGGGTCCATCACCCCTAGTCCCCAGCTTAGCCTGTTCTCTCCATGCTTCCTAGACAACAACTGCCTCCAGCCAAGGCCCTGCCCCCCAGCCAGGTGTTGGTCTCCGCTTTCCTCCCTTTGTCTCTCTCCCTGGGAGGCTGAGCCTCGGTGTCTGGGTTAATATACATTGGGTGAGTCAGTGGGAATCCCATCACAGTGCAGGGGGACACCGGCTTACAGAGCAGACAGCATCCCCACTATGCCACACCTGAAATGCAGTGGAAGTTTGAAAGGGTCTCTATCCCTTCATTGCAAGCACCTCTCCCTGCTATTTCTGTCCATTGCATGGTCTTATAAATGCCCTGAGGAATATCTCCACCAAATTCTTGTGCAGGACTTTGGTCCAGATTCTCTAAGATATTTAGGTGATTAATGTCCATTGATTTCAGTGGAAGTTAGAAGCCTAAAATCCTTCGAGGAGCTGGCCCTCTGCAGATAAGAAAGAAAACACTCCTCCCCTCCCCAGGGATTTACACAGAGACCAACAGGTGGTAGGACAGGCCTTTGGGAGCTTTAGTCAGTGCTGCGTGGCTATGCAAGCTATGCCCTGCTGATATGTGATGTGACCAATAAAGCATATAACAAGGAGTCACACAAATGACTCTCGGTGCTTGAAGGCCTGGACCTCCCAGTTACTGTTGACATAAAAAACTACTCCTTTCATTTCTTGCCTAGTTCTTGCTCCTCCTCTCACTTCCAGTCTCTTATACACCCCCCGCCACCCATTTGGATCTCTATGCAACTGCAGCTTGGAGAAACTCCCATGATCCCACCCTGTGCTGGCATAGTGTGTCACTGTGAAATATATTCCTTGAAGCTTTCTTCTCTGATGAGCAGTTTGACCATTGAGAACTGCTCTCTATATCCTCTGACCACCTCCAAGCCCCTTTCTCAAGGTCTGTGAAATAACTGAATGACATCACCCAAAGGTCTCTCTGGATTGCAGTACATTATTGTTAAAAGCATACTGCAGTGTAGATAGGCCACATACCTGAAAGGTGGATGGGGGGGGGGGACTACAAAATGGAGGGGCTGCCTCAGTGCTTGCAGATGCACAAGAAAACAGAAGGAGTTCAAATGTGGAGCTCACTCAGCTGAGGGATAAAAGTTTGGAAAAGAAAGCAAGGCTACTCTCCTCATCTGACCCCCACGCTTGCTAACACACACATAAGCAAACTAAATTCATTGCTACAGGGGTATGTAGCTGCTCAGCTGAGACACATATTTTTCACCGAATCTTTAAAGGACTCCCCTCTCCACAGCTTTCCTGAGAAAGCAGCCAATTTGTTCTCAGAACTGCGAGGAGCTCTGTGACTCAGAAGATGCAGGCACATTGGACTTTCCCTGGAGGCTTTTACTTGTGTACTGTGTTGCTGTTCACGGGTTTTAGAGTGAACGCAGGTGGCTGCCTTTTGTGTATGAGAAAATGGCAACTGCCATGGAAACATTTACTAGCTCATATCATTGCCAAGAAGTCTTAACTATGGAAATCACTGCCCAGTCACCAGGAGCATCATGAGCATGAAATTTCCTATAAACCAGAGGATGATGTAACACTGTACTGGTCCTTATGCACCTATATTATGCATGCTTCCTTGCTCTCTCTTTAAAGGTCCTAACTGATGACTGGATCAGGTGAGCAAATGTCAGATGACAGCAACTCAGACACAGAAGGTTTTGCCCTTTAGAGGGAGCTGGTTGAGACAGAGAGTGGAGGCACTCCTGGAGAATTTGAGCAGAAGACTCAGCAGGAAAAGGCTTTAGGGAAGGTCACACACTAGGCCATAGGTCTGGTAAGGAACTGTGAAGTCTGTCAACTCAAAGACACATCTTCCTCACAGTGCAATGAACCATTTTGTTATAATAAACTGGCCCCCCAAACGTGGATTTTACTTGAAGCATGAGTGTATTGGGGAGTTCCAAAATGGGAAACTGAGGCAATAAACACCTGTCCTGATGAGAGTAAGATAACCTCATCTGAGATCAATTTAAACTTCAGGAAGATGGAAGACTTGCTTAAGGCTTAAGGCTGAAGGCTTGATGCTTTGTTGAAATTTGTCTACTTTATAATTTTGTTTACCCATTTTCCAACTATAATGCAGCTATTTAGATAGAACTTAAGTATTTTTACTGCCATGCCATGAGCTCAGATCAGGATTAGACACAAGGGTAGAATCCTGGTTTCATCTCTCTACCCTACAGATTTCCATAATGCAATGCCACCTATCTATAATATAAAACTCAAAGACTGTCACTATGGGTACGTCTAGACTACAGGCTTTTGTTGACAGAAGTTTTGTCGACAGATACTGTCGACAAAGCTTTTGTCCACAAAGAGTGTCTAGACTACATCCAGTTCTGTCAACAAAGCAAGCCACTTCGTCGACATGACAGTGTAGATGCAAAGGACAGCGTAGATGCAATAACGCCTTCTGTCAACAGAACTCTGTCGACAAAAGGAGTTATTCCTCGTAGAATGAGGTTTACAGCTGTTGACAAAACTGCTGAGTTCTGTCAAAGTTAATTCGACAGAACTCAGTGGCAGTGTAGACGCAAGCAGGGCCGACCCGAGCCATTTTGGCGCCCCAGGTCCCAGGCATGCGGCGCTGCCCCTGCGGCGCACAGCCCTGCCTCTGGGCACACGATGCATGCATGGGCCCACCCCCGGGGTGCACGGCCCCGGCTCCGGGTGCACGACGCATGCGTGGGCCCGCCCCCGGGGCACGTGGGCAGACGCATGGCGCATGCGCTGCCCAGTCAGCCCAGCCACTGCCGATGGCGCGCAGCCTGGGGCCGCCCGGGACGGGCTGCGCCTGGCCATGCAGGGCCCTGTGGCCGTGGGGGGAAGGGTGCTGCTGGCCGGTGCTGCGTGGGTTAACACGGCCCCTGCCCTGGGCAGCCGCTGCAGCCCGCCGGAAGCCAGGTGCCCCCCATAGGTTGGTGCCCTGGGCAGCTGCCCGGCTAGCCCACCCCTTAGTCCGGCCCTGGACGCAGGTATAGTTTTGTCGACAAAAGTGCATTTTTGTCGACAAAACCCTGTAGTCTAGACACACCCACATTATGTGTATGCAGAGTTGGTGTAAGAAAGAAAGAAAGAAAACTCCCAGCTTTGGGTTTCAGCTGATACTTGATTGCAGATAGAAATATTACAATCTGTATCAGCAAAGCTGCAAAAATGCCAGTCATAAACCTTCGGAGAAGGAATTTAAAGGGAAGGCTGACATAAGCAAGTTCAGAGCCAGTGTGTACTCGGAGACATCCTGAACAGCTAAAAATATGTAGCAGTGTTTATGGAGAAAGCCAGTAGGAAAACTTCCCCTCTCCAACTCAAAGGGAAGAGGGGTGGTCAAAGTTTTTATGGAAAATCCCCGAGAGCATCCAGTCTATGAACATTTTGTGTATTTTGGAATAGGCTAGCCAGCTGTTCTGTTTGGTGTAGCAGCCAGCCACTCCACACTTGTAATACTGGAACTGTTGTTAGATGTAGGAGGGGTTTATGGAAATCATTGTACCATCATCTTTAATGACCTCTGCCTCAGCTTGATCAGGTCTTGCTCCTCTCATAGCAGGTAGTAAAACCTGGTTCCTTCTGACCCTATTGGTATTAACTTCTGCTAATTAAATTTCTACAGTTCTTTTCACTCATGCATCTCAAATCCTTTACAAAGGAGAACTAAATGTCACAGTATACTTGGGAGGCGGGTAAGAATTATCCCCATTTTACACATGGTGAGACAGACACACAGAGAGATCAAGGGAATTGACCACAGTCGCACACACAGTCTATGTCAAAGCTGGGTCTAAAATGTGTAATCCTGAGTATCAGCCTCCTTGCTTTAATTACTATACCACATTCCATCCCCTAAATAGCCAATACATTAGTAGGAGCCACGGCAGGAATAAGTTACTGGAGAGGGAAGGTCAAAGCAGTCACTAAGATAAGGTCAGCTTTTTCAAAAGTGCTTAGCATCTTGCTGCTTCAATTGAGAACAATGGGATCTGCTGCATGCAGACTGGCTTTATTTGTTGGTCCTGGGCACTTTTGGAACCCTGCCTGAACAGCAATGAAAATCTGGCCCTAGCAAGGGTGCTCTTCTGCTCAGCTGGCAAATAAACCCTAGGCCAGGTGTAAAAAAGAAGGGTTTGGTCGTTGTTTTTTTATTGGTGATAATGCAAAGCAACAGCTTGCTTTTCAGATTCCATTCTGATTTTGTAGGGCTGGCAACTGAGGGTCAGAGGAAGTATTTTCTACTTGTAAATGGAGCAAAGCTGCTCTGAAGACACTCACAGACAAACTTGGCATCACACAATGTTATTTTTAATAGTCACTTCTCAGAGCAGATGCACACTTTAAAAGGAATTCTCAATCATTCTCTATAACAGATGAGGTGAAAGTGGAGGTCAGCTAAATTACAAAGGATGAAATTGCCTAGAGTGGCAAGCACCCTTTAAATGAGCATTTCTAATTCTATTTGATTAGACAATAGCTATTTTTATCTTATTTGCTCTAATGCAGAAACCCCATGAAGAGTGCAACAGCCCTGTGAGGCCTTTTTTATGCAGCTGCACATTCCAAAGATCAGCCTGTTTGGCAGCTTTTGCCAGGACTCAGAGCCCTATCTTCTGTTCAGCAGCGTGTGAGAGACAAAGGAAGAACAGAAAGGCAACGGTTCATGTCCCAGCCGATGGAATATCTGGGAATGACATTGTGAATGTGTAGCCCTCTGCATTTGCATTAATTACCATTGGTGGTGGAGTATCCATTACCGCAGTACCTAGATGCTATATTTTAGGACTTAGTATCACTGAATGCAAGTCTATGAGACATAGCATCAATTGAGGTGTTAGGATATCTTATGATATACAAAGTAATTTAAATTTAACTCATATCAGCCGTGTGCTGTACTGGAAAGGAGCATACCCCAGTGCCTTGAGCTAAGAGGACTCAGTATTGCTGGGACCTAGTGCTGCCTTGGCACAGATTCACTGTTTTGACCTTGAGCAAAACATAGCCTCTTATGATTGCCTGGGCATTCATTAATGGATCTAAAAGTAATTGTATTACTACAAAGCAATTTCAAAAACTAACAGGAGAAAGAAGCTGAAGAATTGGGTTTCATGTACCAATTTGACACCTGGAAACGAGGTCTGATTTATGACCTGACGTGGCTGGGCTGCTACATTCCACACCCTAATGACATAAAAAGCCAAGCACTGGTTACTTACAGCCCACTCTATTAGCCTCAGTTAGCACAGACACTCTAATTGATTATATTTTTTCCTATTTTTTCCTTCTCTTTCCCACCCCATCCCCTCCTTCTCTGCTATGTATTTGTACCCTGGGACACTTAACTCCATTCATCCGAAGAAGTGAACTGTGCCCACAAAAGTTTATTATACCATCTACAAATGTTGCTAGTCTCTAAGTTGCTATGGGACTATTCTTTTTTTTTTTAAGGTTTTTTTTTTTAATACCTCTTAGTTTATCAGTAAAATAAGGATAATACCTACCTCACAGGTGTTATGAGACTTACTTCTTGAATAGTTTTAAGATGTTTGAGGTCACTGGGTAAAAGGTGCTGCAGAAGGACAAAGTATTACAGTAGGCACTAGAGCTACTCAATAGATTGTAGCTGTGGTTAGGAGAGCCCCTGCATGTGTGTGATGTTAGGAAACTCAGCACAGCTAAGGATCATATGGGTTGGTGAGACTCACAGAACAAAGATCAGAATGGGGAAAGAATGGTACTCTGAATAAGAATGTCTTTAAATACAATCTCAAGTTATAAGTACTATGGAACAACCCATACATTTGGGGTAGCTTTCCAAGAAGCAGAACAACCATCAGGGTCCTGGAAGGATATTCAAACACATCGTCAATCTGTTCATCAGGTCTGGAATAACCGGGATTGTGGTAAACCAAGTGCATTGACAGAACCAGAGGAGGCCCAGTCTGGATTTGAATGACATTAGGGGAGCCAACCATGAGAAGCATAAACTGCATGTATCTGCATTGTACCTCCTTCTAGCCAAAGCTGATAGTCCCTTCTCTTTCACAAGCCACAAATTCACTCAGTCTCTAAAGTCATCATGAGAATAGAGACTGACTCTGAATATAAGTCTATATCCCTCCCCCCATTCCTTTGGAAAAGATTTCAGTCCTTGTGTGCCCTCAGTGTGGTTTCCTTGACGTCTCAGCTGTTCCAGGGAAAGTAAATAGGGCTTAAAATTAATTATCAATTAAAATGAGATTAATTGGCACCAGGCTCACCATCTATTATCCTTGTAAGTGAGACAGTCCCATCCTACAGCAAAACCCACAGAAGGAAGAAGGCCAATAAGACTTAGCAAAGAAGCCAGTTCCCTCATGACCTTTGCTATGTTTAGGAAAAGCAGCTAAAATAAGCCCTAATCCTCAGACATGTCATACACTGTCAATAACAGCTATATTTAACTCTTTCAATGCTCTATAGGTGCACAAAGAGTCTGGGAAGCAGGAATCCCATGTTGCATTGTACAGCAAGTACTAACTGTGACATATTAAATGGGGGTGAAACCTTGCACACCCTAGCACACAAAGTGTTAATGTCTCCAAGGCCGCCAGCAAACAGCTGCAATCCTTCCCTTATCAGTGGTGGAAAGGGCACAGCCCTCAGCTTTGGAAGAGTTGGGTTCAAGTCCCTGCTCTACTATGGATGTCCTGTGCGTGCTGAGTCACTTTAGTCTCTGTCTGCTTCACTTCTACATCTGTAAAATGGGGGCAATAAAGCTTTCCTGCCTCTGATAGGTGTTCTGAGAATAAATACATTAAAGGTTGTTAAGTGCTGTGAGATTTACTGATGGAAAGTGCTATGTAAGAAATAGTCATTGTTATATTACTCCTTACAAATTTTTGTCTAGTGCAGTGATTCCTATACATACACCAACAGGCCTGCATTGGCAAACTAGTCAGACACCTTGAGTACCACACCTAATTTGCAAATATTTACCTGCCAGGAAGAAGGTGTTAAATCCAAATTTCACTGATGTCAATGGAAAGATGCCCTTGTACTCCAGAGGGCTTTGGGTCAAGCCTGTACTGACTCCACAGATAACTGCAGGCATGTTACAGGTTGCCTCACTTAACCCTCGTATTATACTTGGCAGCTCCTTGATCTAGTTAGTATGCACCTCTCAGCCTCCGAGGCTGTTCTTGGAAGTTTAGTGCTCATTGTAAAGAAAGGAGAGGGAGATTTTCAAAGTCACAAATTGAATTTTAATGAGAGTTGGTCACCAAATTGTTCTTTGTGCCTTTAAAAATCCCCTCCTGAATCTCAATGGGACTTTGGAGCCTTGTGCAGCCAGAGGGCAGTGGACTCTCTCTGCAGCACTGGGATAGAGTGGGAGTCTTGTATGTTCCTAGTTGTCTCCTGCAGCTACTCATTCCTTTCTAGCACAGGAAACAGAATAGAAATAGCCATTCCTCCTCTCTTTGGCATCCCTTTGGCCTCTGTTTCCAGTGTCTTTTTGTTTCTGTTTTAACACAGTCTGCTGGCAGAGAAACCGCATGCATGCACTAAAGTCTGTTCTCAAAATACATAGTAAAGAAACAAAGTAAGAACAATTTGTTCCAATCTGCTATGGCCAGTCTCAGCTGTCACTGCCCTAATGGACTATGCAAAAAGCTTCCTGCCCAGCAGTACCATATAGTGCTGAGGCCTTCCCTTTTTTGAGGCCTGGAAAGGGATTATAATGTAATAAATGGGGATAATCTGTACACTTCAGAGAATGGTGTGCTAGAGGACTCATAAAAGCAATAGAGTGCAAGACTAAAAAAACTGGGTGAATCTGACCCTTATTAGTGATTAGGACAACCAAGCAAGTTGATACAGCCCACAGAGGTCCTGCCATTCTCCCGCCCCCAAGCCAATCAGGGACGGGAAAGTGTGCAGCGCTTAGAGTCATCCCTAGCGACTGACTCTAAGCGATGCATGCCGGAGGGCAGGAAGGGAGGAAACTTCATGTGCTCCCCTCACCCCCAAGCCCTGATTGGCCTGGGGCTAGGGGAGCGTGCAAAGTCTCTTCCCACTCTGCAAGGGGCTCGGCACTTAGAGTCAACTGCTGCTCTGATTGACGTGGGGGCAGTGAGGCGTGCACAACATCTTCTCCCATTGCCGGGATCGTGGGTGCCTAGAGGGAACTGCCAGCTGTTCAGAACAGCTGGTGGTTCTCTCTGGGGGCAAGGGCAAAGACTTCACCTACTCCCCCACCCACAGACCAATCAGGGTCTGTGGGCGGGGAAGCAGGGCTCCACCCCTTTTGCTTGAGGCCCTGCCCCTTCCAGGGTGGCCTGAGGCTACTTTGAAAATTTCTGAAGTGGCCCCCGGTCAAAAATTACTGCCCACCTCTGGATTAGGAGATACTATGGAGAAGCCATGAGGGGCAGAGCCTTAATGAGTCATGAAGTATATACACAACGGATGGGGAATCAGTTCACAGGGACGGGAAGGCAACAAGCTCTCTGTATTCTTCTGCCGCTGTGCTTTTACCCTGAGGAGAGGAGGCAAAGACACAAGAAAGAGAGAGATTATGGTTGTACAGAAGACTACCATGCAAGACCCAGAGTTCCAACCTGATTGAGGGCACAAATGAAAGCCAGTTTGGTAGCTTTGGTCTGGTCCACAACTGTTCTATCTTAGATTTTATGCTGACATCCATCACCCCAGCATCCAAAGGCCTGCCATATTGCCAAACCATTCTGCAGCTTGACTAGATCTGGTTAAATGACAGCTTCTGTTGAAGAGAAGCCCAGCCATGGAATACTAAGAATGCAGCAAGTGTAGATAGAGGAATGGCAGGTAGTGGGGAGAGAGGTGTCCATACTATCAGAAGACCAGAACTGGCACCTCAATATTCAGTTAAGAGGCAGAGATATACAACTACCTCCTAAACAACTGGACTTGCTCTTTGATCTCAATTAGGGATATGAAGGACTAGTCAACTATCCAGTAAGCAAATGCTTATTAGATAGTCGACAAGCTTGTCAACTAGCCCCCTCCACCTTTGCTGCCTCTATCAGAAAAAGGCAGCAAGGGGGGAGGTGAAGGAGGAGATACTTCAAAGAGGCAGCACCGCATGGAGCCTCGGGCCAGGCCCTGGGCTCCATGTGGTGCTGCTGCTTTGAAACACTGCCATGGGAGCCTGGCATCAGGCTCCTCTCAGCATTTCAAAGTGGCAGCACTGTGTGGAGCCTGGGGTCAGCTTGGCACTCCCCCACTAACCCCAGGCTTCCTGCAGTGCTGCCTCTCTGAAATGCCACGGGAGCCCAGAGTCAGGCTCCTCCCAGCATTTCAAAGCAGCAGCATTGTGTGGAGCCCGGGATCAGTCCCTAACTGATCCCAGGCACGATGCAGCACTGCCGCTTTAAAATGCCACGAGGCAGCGTTTCAAAGCGGCAGCTCCGCGTGGAGCCCGGGATCAGCTGGGGACCCACCACTGACCCTGGGCTCCATGCAGCCCTGCCTCTTTGAAATGCCGCAGGGAGCCTGACTCCTGACTTCACAGATTTGGGATCATGTGCAAAGCCTATTTTCCAAAAACCAACCACAGGCATATCACTTTGAGCCATCACTTTTCCCAAGGTAATCAGGTCATCCTCAGGAATATGATATTGCACCACCCACAAACTCAATGTCGCTTGAGTTGCCCTCTTTTGGATGAGATGCAAAATCAAAATACCCAACCCCTTCTCAACAGTAAAGATTTCAAAGCAATTTTTGCAAGGGTAAAAATGTTAACTCTGGTTGGTCCTGGACAAGTTAGATAGCTACATTCTATCTACCTCCATTCCCACTCTGGGCGCATTATTATATGTCACTTTGTGCTCGAAATTGTTGTATAAATGGGGTAAATTATAAAAGAGCAAGTGCATTCTATCTGAGAATGGTCTGAAGTGGTTCATGATACATGAATAAGGATGCATAAATTGCATTGTCATTATGTGATTCCACCAGAGGTCACTAGCAAGCTGTGCCCTGCACTAGGGACATAGACAAGAGTCCTACTGACTCTGCTATGGTACATGGAGAAGAAGCAGCATTGTACCATCAGAGACATGATTATGTCATACAAGCAGAATCCAAGTAATCCCACTGCAACACCAGGTCAGATTCCTAGAAATCGTAGAACACTAGAACTGGAAGGGACCTCGAGAGATCATCAAGTCCAGTCCCCTGACCTCACAGCAGGACCCAGCACTGTCTAGATCATCCCTGACAGGTGTTTCTTAACTTGCTCTTAAATATCTCCAGTGATGGGGATTCCACAACCTCCCTAGGCAATTTAATCCAGTATTTAACAACTCTGGCAGTGAGGAAATGTTTTCTAATGTCCAACCTAAACCTCCCTTGCTGCTATTTGAGCTCATTGCTTCTTGTTCTATCATCAGAAGCCAAGGAGAACAATTTTCTCCCTCCCTCTTGTAACGTCCTTTTAGGTACTTGAACACTGCTATCATGTCCCCTGTCAGTCTTCTCTCTTCTACACTTAACAAACCCAATTCTTTCAGTCTTCCCTCATAGCTCATGTTTTCTAGACATTTAATCATTTTTGTTGCTTTTCTCTGGACCTTCTCCAATTTCTCCACTCTTTACTGAAATGTGGTGCCCAGAACTGGACACAAGACTCCAACTGAGGCCTAATCAGCACAGAGTAGAGCAGAAAAATTACATCTCATTTCTTGCTCACAACACTCCTATTAATGCATCCCAGAATCACGTTTGGGGCTTTTTGCAACTGTGTCATACTGTTGACTCATGTTTAGTTCATGGTCCACTATGACCCCCAGAAATAACAGACGTAGCATTATAAAGATGAGATAATTACTCCTGCTGAAATTACAAAACTTTCTCATATATGGTCATTGGCAGTCTTTACTCAGAGGGGAGGAAGATATGGAGGGTATTTTTGCAAGGGGAAAAAATCTCATGCAGAAAATGTCTTTAATAATTAGTATATGAAGGGTACACAATAGCTAAGGCAGTGGATGATTATAAAGGCAAGTTCTAGGGTGTGTCTACACTGCACCATTATTTTGAGATAACTAGTGTAATTTCAAAAAAACAATCAGAGTGTCTACACAGCCATTCCGTTATTTTGAAATAAATTCAAAATAACAGATGGCTTATTCCGAAATCTGTAAACCTCATTCTATGAGGAATAAGGCCTATTCTGAAAAATAAGTGTGTGTAGAATACAAGTGTGTGTAGACTTTGAAATAAGTGTATGTAGACTCTCCACTGCTGCTATTTCAAAATATCCCCTCACCAGGGCCATTCTAAGTTATTCCTCCCCAGTGTTTCCTGGGGCTCTAAATCAAGGCAGCATGTCTACATTAGGGAAACCGGCCTTGGACTAATTTTGAGACTTACCTGCAGTGTAGATGTGCTATTTCGAAATAAGCTATTTCGGAATAACTATTCTGCAATAGCTTATTTCGAAATAAGTGTGCAGTGTAGGCGTACCTCTACATGACGTGAGCTTCCAAGTTACAGTGGCAAACTGATTTAGAAAGACAGAACTGAGCTGCCTATTGCTCACTTCTTGACAGCTTCCATATAATAGTGCTGAGTGAGAAGGTGTGAACAAGAGGTGTAAAGAAGAAAAACTAAAATAGTGATAAAATATAATTAATTTTGTTATATCCTTTGCATCTGCTGGCAGGGACTTAACCTTCATGTTTCTGGAGTTAAGTCAACCAATAATGGTTAAGAGGGGAAGTTCCTTGGGGTTTGTTTATCTCTAAAAGGATTACTGTAGACTTTGTTGCACCTCTTCTAAAGCACCGTAGAGAAAATATACTAGACTAGATGGACTACTATCCTGATGCAGAAAGCTGATTCTTGTGTTCCTACTTGAATCTTGTCTTCAGAATAGTGATTTCTCATTTTCAAATAGATTCTCCAGTTGCATAAATCAGTCACATTATAATTAAAGACTTCTGTATATTGGGAGATGAAATTGAATGCCATTTTTAAGGTGCAATATAAAGTCAGCTTGTTTTTTTTTAAATTCCTCCATTATAAGAATGTTATTTTGGGTTAGTAGTGTACATAAAAATATAAGAACGGCCATATGGGTCAGACCAAAGGTCAATCTAGCCCAGTACCTCGGCTTCCGACCATGGCCAATGCCAGGTTCCTCAGTGGGAATGAATAGAACAGGTAATCATGAAGTGATCCCTCCCCTGTCTCCCATTCCCAGCCCTGACAACAGAAGCTAGAGACACCATCCCTGCCCATTCTGGCTATTAGTTATTGATGGACCTATCATCCATGAATTTATCTACGTCTTTTTGGAACCTTGTTATAGTCCTGGCCTTCATAACATCCTCTGGCAGGGAGCTCCACAGGTTGATTGTGTGTTGTGCGAAGAAATACTTCTTGTTGTTTGTTTTAAACTTTCTACCTATTAATTTCATTTGGTGACCCCCTCTTATGTTATGGGAACAAGTAAATAAAGTTTCCTTATTTACGTTCTCCACACCAATCATGAATTATAGACCTATATTATAGCCCCCCTTAGTCATCTCTTTTTCAAGCGGAAAAGTCCCAGACTTAATCATTTCTTCCCATATGACAGCTGTTCCATATTCCTAATCATTTTTGTTGCCCTTTTCTGAACTTTTTCCACTGTGATGAAATCTTTTTTTGAAATAAGGTGATTACATCTGCACACAGTATTCAAGATGTGAACATACGATGGATTTATATAGAGGCAATTGGATATTTTCTGTTTTATTCTCTATCCCTTTTAAAATTATTCCTAACGTTCTGTTTGCTTTTTTGACTGCCACTGCACACTGAGTGACTATTTTCAGAGAACTATCCACAGTGACTCCAAGATCTCTCTCTTAAGTGGTAACAGGTAATTTTGTCCATGCATATTGCTGGGATTATGTTTTCCAATGTGCATTACTTTGCATTTATCAAAATTAAAATTCATCTGAAATTCTGTTGCCAAGTCACCTAATTTTGTGAGATTCTTTGGAAGCTCTTCACAATCTGCTTTAAACTTAACTATCTTGAGCAGTTTTGTATCACTTGCAAATTTTGCCACCTCACTCTGGCAGCATGGTTATTGAAGTTGAGAATTGCAGTCACATCACTCAATTCTCCAGGAGAAATGATGATTATTTGGGTGTAGCCAGAATGGATAAGAAGTCCTGAACTCACCATAAGAGCTGTTTTTCAATTAATAGTACATCTATTTCCAATTTAGCCTCTTTGTTTGCTTGGGTTTTGCTCATTCTAATTTCTTCTCCCCGACTCCTTCTGACCAGTTTCCCTCTATATTTAGCCTCACATTTTAGACAATATTTGTGTATTAGAGGATATCACCCACACAAGCAAGATCCATTAATGCAAGGGTCTCAAACTCCTGACCCTGGGACCAGTCCCAGCCAGAGTGATTGCGCAATCTGTCCTGGGTCTCCCACTGGGTGGGGGAAGGGGCAGTGTCCATTACTGCCTCCCAAGCCCCGCCCTTTCCTGCCATCACCCTTATCTCTCTCCCCATGGCTCCCCATGCCTGTGCATGCAGTTTCGGGGGGGTCTCCAGAGTGCCTGGCACCATGAGGTGGCAGTGTTCGTGCCCCTCCCCCTCCACTCTCTGCAGCGGCAGAAGCAATGGGGGAAGCAGAGAGCAGTGGATGGAGGGCAGTGGTTGGGGGCCAGTAATGGATAAGCCACCCCTCCAGCACATGAAGAGTCTAGTCTTGCATGATCAATTCAGCCAGGACTAGCCAGGCTGGGAGTTTGAGACCCCTTTTACACATCCCTTGCTCCACATCCATTTCCTACAGGGAAAGTAATAGAAGAGGCTGATAACCTTTCCAGAAGCCATCATTTCAACCTCTATACCAGTCATTCAGGGCTCATCTCCTGAAGGGAACAACATACCAAGCTTCAGATAATGGGATTGTTTTATTTGCTTTCATACTAACCGCCAAAGTATGAAACTCCCAAATAGCAAATAGATGGTTTTCTTTTATCATTTGCAGCCTAGAGTTACTTTTCCTCTTCATGTGGACTTTAGTTTAGCTTAGATTATTGGTGTTAGGGTAAAGAAGGTGTGCAAATGGTGTGTGTGTGGGGGGGGAGGGAATTTCAGAGCACAAGAATAGAAGACGTCAAAATCGTAATATTTCACAATTAGATAGCATCACTGAAATGTCAACACCTTGAAAGGGAAGGAAAGGTGCTAGGCAACCAGCAACCCTGAGCAGGATGCATGGGTGGAATCTATGGGCAAATTGCTTATCAAAAATAAACATGCAGTGAAATCTTCAGGATCTCTACAGAGCAAACAGGACTTCCATTTTCAATCTCTTACCCAAAAGACACACATTCAACTGTGAAACTGAAAATATAAGTGGTGGGGAAAAGATGCAAGAGGGAGAATGTGAGGGAGACGTTATCCTTAAAGTATTTATTTGTAAACCTAAGCAGTGTGCTGTTTTGCCAAGACAAAACAATGATGTAATGGAAATTAAATGGAATCCAGAGCATTATTAGAAGGAATGTCTCCATTGATTAAATGAATTGCTGACAGACAGCAGCGGCAGCGTTGCTGGGCTATCAGTCTTACTTTCTTTGTTTGACATTTTAAAAGAAAATGATGAATGTCATTGAGGTTTTTTTCCCCATTATTATTTGCATGAGGTCAGTGATTCTGCCTCGTGGATTTCAGATCTTCTAGTTTAGTAAGGTCCTAAATATTGGCTGGCTGTCTTGTTTGGAGTCACGTTTTCTTTGGTTTTCCCAGTGGGCCTGCAAAATAAGTGCTTGCCTACACACAAACTGGAACTGAAATAATCTAATACCTTTCATTATTGTTTGCAGTGGGGTTGTAGCCATGATATGAGGGAGAAAGGTAGATTTCTATTGGTGAAAGAGACCTGAGACAGACAGGAAGAAAAGCTCTGTGTAGCTCAAAAGCTTGTGTCTTTCACAAACAAAAGCTAGTACAATAAAATATGTTACTTCTTCCTCCTTGTCTCATAGAAATACTTCAGTCAGTTTTAATTCACACCTGAACTCATTTCAGAGCAAGTCTGCATGTAGATACACTTCCTTTGGATTAAGGATGTCTTAAAACTGACTTAGTTACTTCAGTTCCACTTTGAGTGCAGACATGCATTAAATACCCTTTTTCAAGGTGCTTTTTGATGAGCAGGGTTTCCATAAGTTTTGAAGATGGTGCAGCTGAGCATGTCACTATGGCTTGTCTTTCAGGAAACATTTATTTCCTGCATTGTGAAACCATCCATTCTGATGAAGGAGGAAAAGAAAAGAGAAAGAAATGTCTTTTTTTAAGCAAACTGATTTATTTCTCCATTTGCATCTCTAGTGAGCTGATCATTATCACTCCTTATGTTCTCCCAGAATGACCTTTTATTTTATATTAAGTCTTGGGGTACGTCTACACAGCGGTTCTATTTCAGCATAATGTCTAGTATACCGAAATAGTGTTCTGCGCCTCTGAACAGTATGCCCGTTATTTTGAAATACATTCGAAATAACAGGCTTCTTATTCCAACTTCCTGTAAGCCTTATTGCACGAGGATTAAGGAAGATGCCGGAATAGTGGTTTATTTTGAAATTAGTGCTGTGTAGACAGCGCCAAATTTTGAAATAAGCTATTTCAAAATAAGCTACACAATTTGTGTAGCTCAAATTGCATAGCTTATTTCAAGGTATGCACTACTGTGTAGACATACCCCACATCTACACTAGGGAGTTATTTTGAAATAACTCCTCCTAGGTCAAAATAATAAGCAGAGCATCCACACTACCAAGCCCATTATTTTGAAATAATGGGCTGGTTATTTCAAAATCTGTACTCCTGCTTTCATTGGGGAATAATGCTAATTTTGAAATAGTTATTTTGAAACATCATTAGTGTGGATGCTCTGGTGCTGCTAACTCAAAATAATTGTCCTCTGGAGGCCTCTTGCAGCTGCAGCTCTGTCCACTCTGCATAAAGGGATTCAGTGGATATAGGGTACCTAGCTTTCCAGAAAATCTTCAACAAGGACCCTTATCAATGGCTCTTAAGTAAAGTAAGCTGTCATGGGATAAAAGGGAAGGTACTCTCATGAACTGGTAACTGACAAAAATATAGGAAACACAGAGTAGGAATAAATGGTCAGTTTTCAGAACAGAGAAAGGTAACTAGTGGTATTCCCTAAGGATCTCTAATGAAATCATTGCTATTCAACATATTCATAAATGGAATGGAGAAAAGGGTAAACAATGAAGTGGCAAAATTTGCAGGTGATACAAGATAATTAAGTCCAAAAGAAGACTGCAAAGAGCTTCAAAAGGATCTCACAAAATTAGGTGACAGGACAACAAAATGGCACATGAAATTCAATGTTGATAAATGCAAAGTAATACATATTGGAAAACATAATCCCAACTGTATATGTAAAATGACATGGTCTAAATTAGCTGTTATGACTCAAGAAAGAGATCTGAGAGGCAGCAGCAGTCAAAAAAGTAAGCAGAATGTTGGGACTCATTAAGAAAGGGGCAGAGAATATCTTATTGCCTCTATAAATCCCTGATACGCCCACATCTTGAATACTGCATACAGATGTGGTTGCCTCATCTCAGAAAAGATATATTGGCATTGGAAAAGGTTCAGAAAAGGGCAAAAAAAGTTATTAGGGATATGGAGCAGTTGCCATATGAGAAGATACTAATAAAATGGGGACTTTTCAGCTTGGAAAATAGACAACTAAGGGGAGATATGATGGAGATTGGATGGCTGCAGTACTGTCTGTTTCAGAGCTACCATCCAATGCTGGTTAACAGGAGGAAGCTGCATTCAGCTATGCACTTACCATAGCATATACATAAAGTGCAGTTGGTGAAAGCAGTCAAGGACAGAACCATCTGAGAGCCGTGAACAGACTTTGGAAAAGGTTTGGGGGATCTTGGTTGATAATCAGCTGGCCAGGAGCTCCCTGTGCAATGCTACGGCCAGTGGGCATTATTCTGTAGTCTGCGTTTATACAGGAGGTCAGACTAGACGACTATAATAGTCCCTTCTGACCTTGGAGTCTATGATTTGGTCTCAGCAGATCACCAGATCATATATAAAATCAGCTTCACTAGATCAGGGGTTTTTAAACTTTGGGTCACAACTCATCAAGGCAAGCCACTGACCAGCTGCAAGATGCTTTGTTTGCCTGACTGTCCACAGGCAGGGCTGCTTGCAGCTCCTAGTGGCCACGGTTCACAGTTCCCAGCCAATGGGAGCTGTGGGAAGCAGTGCAGGCTGGGCCACGACTCCCCACAGCTCTCATTGGCCAGGAGCGGTGATCCACAATCACATGACGCTGCAAGCAGCCATGCCTGTGGACGGTCAGGCAAACAAAGTGTCTCACAACCCCCTCTATTCGCCCCCTGCAGTGTACCCTGATGAACTGTAGCTCAAAGCGTGAAAATCTAGCCACACGTCTGGATATCTCAGCCCATTAAATTTTATTCAGTTAACTCTTCATGGAGCCTAAAAACTTGGGTTTGGCAAAAGCACATCTTCCAGAAGGGCATCCAGTCTTCTTTTGAAGCAGTAGCGGGCAGTGCTAGGGTTTAAGAGTTTGACCCGAGAGACTCTGTTCAGTGGACGTCAACTTCATGCTGACAGCTATAATGTGTGTTTTAAATGCTTTGTGTTGGTCTGCATTATGGATCGGGCTGGACTGGGTGAAAAATGCTCAAGGAACAGAGTGAGGTAGACTTTCTATCAGTGCCTCTTAGAGATGAACAATATTTTCCCCTGAGCTTTGGCAAAAGTTTGTATTTTAAGTAGTTTTTTAAAAACTGTCCATTAAGAGTGATTGATTTTAGATTACTTATTCTACAACATTCAGTCCACAAGGAAAGAGTGCTTAAATTATTAATCATTATGAATACATTTTTCCCAGTGGCATAATTTTATTGTTGTATAACTTCATGCCACTGCAGCATTAGATACCTTCTTATTTTAGCTTCCCCAGAGTTGGATCCATCTTTCACTTTTCTAGAAGGTGCTCCCCTAAACCTCCATATTTTACATGCCTTCTAATTATTAGAGTTTGGCAAAGCTTAGAAGTTTTTCAGACAGTAGGTAGAATTGGTACATGGCAATGAGAAGTACTTTTCTTTTTCACAAGTCCTTGATATTCAAAGTAAGCAGCATAGTTTTTCTTCTGCATCGGGGAAGCTGTCCACAGCTCACAGTTAAACAGGTGCAGACACCATCAGCCACCATCAACAATATACTCTGGATCAAACAATAGCACCAGCACCTTGAATAGCTCAGGAAGCCTAAAGGTAAGGTGGGGAGAGAAAGCATTTCAGAATAGTTTGATATTTGTCAGTAAGATCTTTGGTAAGTTTTGCCTTCTTCCAGCTTTATATGCTCTAGGAAACACTTAGTGGGATATTTTTACTTTATGCAAAAATATGTCGTTTAAGGCATGAAAGCCTTTGGGAAAACAAGCATAGTCATTATGTAATGATAGCTGTGTGAATGTAATGTCCTGGAAAATCCCCTTTAAAATGCCAGAGTAGGACTTGGAACAAACCCAGATTCTTTGCACCAACCACTGAAAAAGACTTTTACAGTTTAGTTAGTGTTGTGCAGATACACAAACAGTATAGATATGTTTAAAAAAGCCGAATTAAAAAAAAGTTGAATTAAAAAAAGTTTACCTTAGACTGCATCACTTGATTAACCCACTGTAAGATACCGTGCAGATAACAATCTTCATGTGCATGCAGGGCGGGGGGGATGGCTTTGCAGGCTAAGCTTCAATTTTGCAATGCCCATGTTCCCAATCAGATCCATTGGCCTCCCATCCCATCTATTGGCCTCTATGCTATTTACCCAGTGGAGATTTCTGTAGGAGGCATTTTAACATAGGTCACATTCTAGGTGTTTTGTAAAAAAACTAAAGATCTGTGAAAACTCCAAGTACTGCTTGAAAATGAAAACACTCCTATTGGTTTCTTTCTAGTCCCCAGAAACCAGGGCTGTGAATAACCCATGCTCTTTAGAGAAGATCAACAAGAGGCCTTCAACCCTAGTCTTGGGTTTGCATCAGCTACATTTCCAAGGCTTTTTTTTTTTGTAAAGAAAACTTGAATTATTTTTTTACTTTTCTAGGTTCTGCAAATGAGGAGCCCTCACAGCTGTGTCTGTGCAAACATGCTGTGTCTAGACTGCTTTCCTCTTCCGAAAGAGGAAATGCAAATGAGGAAAACAGAAATACAAATGAAGTGCTCATTAGCATGTTCATGTGCTTCATTTGCATATCTTCTTCTGATCCTTTTTTCAGAAGAGGTTTTTTTGAAAAAAAAAAAAAAAAGCAGTCTAGACATGGTTCTTTCGGAAAAAACCCAACCTTTTCCGAAAGTACCCTTCTTCCTCAAAAAATGAGGTTTACAGGGTTCTTTTGAAAGAGGGTTTTTTTTTCGAAAGAACCTCTTCTGAAAAAAGGATCAGAAGAGGATATGCAAATGAAGCACGTGAACATGCTAATAAGCGCTTCATTTGCATTTCCGTTTTCCTCATTTGCATTTCCTCTTTCGGAAGAGGAAAGCATTCTAGACGCAGCCAAAGAGATGACCTCAGATAGCTAAGACTGATTCCCTGATTCACTTTGAACATCAGGAAAGAAAGACATTAAATTGGACTCTATAGGCTGTGGGTATCCAGCAGGGCATTGGGGTGAAGTGGAAAGAGCGACCAATGTTACTATGTCAACTTCTGCATTTTGTGCTAGTTGGGATCTTTTCCAGGCTTTATGGCTTCATTTCTAGACAGGAGATGCAGGTCATGAATGTGTAAGTCAGCTGGCCAAATCTGCATCTCTCTGGTCTGCTGCAAGTGGAATTTTTTTGCAGCCTGGGCTACTTAGATGTCCGGGGCTGAGAAGGCTGCAGAGGCTGTAAACCAATAATAGCTTTTTATATGACAGGGGACAGATCTGAGTTCATCAACCACTGTAGGTCAGAAGGGATGCAAACCAGGGCATAAGATTGCTTGGCATGGTGACATAATACCATTCTGATGTGTATAACTATCTCTCCCATTTACAATATATCCAAGTATCTTAAATGCTTTGTTACTACAGACTGTCCATGCTATAAGTCCAAGATACGCTCCAAAACACTTGGACGTATAGCAAAACAACTTAAAGTGGGGAATTTTTTTCCCACGGCTGACTTCCATTTGAGCAAATTGGGGGGGCGGAGGGAGGTTGCATGACTTAAGAGTGGGGAATGGGAGGACTTATAATGCATTAGTTCCTACAAGCATCAATGACTTTAGTGTGGAACAGATATATACCAGGGCGACTTGTACTGCTGCTCATCAATTAGATATCTTCACTTATCTAACTATTCATATTGATTGCTTGGTCTTTACTTAAAGAATACTGCAAGTTCAGAGCTCATTAGCATGCTGCTTATGAGAAGCTTAGATTATTTTTGCCTGCATATAATAGTCGGCACTTCTTTTCATCCTGGAGTATCTTTGCAGACATGGAGAATAGTACAGCGTCACCATTCATTTCTATCCATGGTTTGTTCCTTCATTAAGCCCAGCCTGGTTCCATTTTGGCATACAATATCTCACTAACTAGCCAGTGATTGGCCTGTAGGTCAGACTCAATTGTTTTGTTTGCTTTTTTTTTTTTTTGGTATTCTATCATCTGTTTGCCTTATGCTGCATCCCCCCATCATAGTCTTTTAAACTGGAGTCAATATCAAACTCTAGTTTCACATCCTACTCTCCTTCCAATTGCTTCGTTTGTTTCCTAAAATCATTCCTCTTTACATCTGTCAACTATTGAAGAACTTTCCTCTACACTGCCTTCAGACTTCCGATGCAGCTCTGTCCACACCATAGACGGGTACTATTAGTACACCAGTTTGATAAATTTTCACTTTGGTACCAAAGGTACTGTTTCTTATCAGCCCATAATTTTGCCAATTTCTATGCAGAACTTGTAGCTAAAGCACATCTTTTAATCTAATTCTTGACGGCACTTCAGATACTGATCCAGCTGCTGAAGTACACATAAAATTGCATTTTTTCTGTGACTTCCCCACTACTCTATTTCAACATTTTATCTATTGTCCCTTTCCCAAGATGCAACTGCTTAGCCTGCTTCACATTGATGATAAATCCAGTTTTCCAAAAGAGTGAAAGTATGATCATTAATTCAAACATATTATTTGCATAAACTAAAGAGTTTAACTCAAGATCATCCAATGCCATGCTCCCCTTCCTTCCCCCCACTCATGTAACATTCTTTATGTCCAGTTTAAGAACAAGACAAAGAGTGGCAGTGATTTCATGCTTCCTTATCTTACAACAAATTTTGACTTGAACCAGTTGGTTACTTCTCCACTATTTCTTACAGCGTTGCAGAAGTCTTCATACATAGCTGTTATAATTGCTGTTATCTTATCTGGCTCTCCTGTTTCCATATTGCTTTCCTGTCAACATAAGAACGGCCATACTGGGTCAGACCAAAGGTCCATCTAGCCCAGTATCTTGTCTGCCGACAGTGGCCAATACCAGATGCCCCACAGGGAAGGAACAACAGGTAATCCTCACATGATCCCTCTCCGGTCACCCATTTCCAGACAAACAGAAGCTAGGGACACCATTCCTACCCATCCTGACTTATAGCCATCGATGGACCTAACCTCCATGAATCTTTATAGCTCTTTTTGAACCCTGTTAAAGTCCTGGCCTTCACCACATCCTCTGGCAAGGAGTTCCACAGGTTGACTGTGCGCTGAGTGAAGAAATACTTCATCTTATTTGTTTTAAACCTGATGCCTACTAATTTCATTTGGGGACCCCTAGTTCTTATATTGTAGGAATAAGTAAATAACTTTTCCTTATTCACTTTTTCCGCACCAATCATGATTTTATAGACCTCTATCATATCCCCCCTTAGTCTCCTCTTTTCTAAGCTGAAAAGTCCTAGTCTTTTTAATCTCTCTTCATATGGGACCCGTTCCAAACCCCTAATAATTTTAGTTGCCCTTCTCTGAACCTTTTCCAATGCCAATATATTTTTTTTTGAGATGAGGTGACCACATCTGTACTCAGTATTCAAGATGTGGGTGTACCAGGGATTTATAGAGGCAATAAGATATTCTCTGTCTTATTCTCTATCCCTTTCTTAGTGATTCCCAACATTCTGTTTGCTTTTTTGATTGCCGATGCACACTGAGCCTATCCTTCCCCCAAATCAATTGTACAGAGTAAATCAAAGCAAATGTCTTTGTGAAGCTGATGAAAACATTTTAATCTCCAGATTTTTTGCTCCTCCCCCAGAGGAGCCAAACAGGATTGCCAGGACCCTGAGCAATGTGTGTGGGGGGGAAAGGGGAAGGAAGGGTCAGTTCTGTGCTCCCAGATGGGGTAGCACCCCTCCCCCCTGCTAGCGCTCAGAGCTGGTGGGAGTGCCCCCTGTGGGACTCTGGGAGTGCCCTGCAACATTCCTGTAGTGATTCTAAAGGGCCCAAGGCTTTGGGCACTGCTCCTGCTGTAGTGGAATCACCAGGGCCTGGAGCAATTGCCCCCTTCCTGCCCCTCTCTCCCCTCAGCAGACCTGTCCTTCCCCCAAATCAATTCTGATCAATTCATCTTCAAACTGGTCTGAAGCAGCACTCTTCCTCGCCTACTATTTCCTCTAAACCAGGCCTCAATCTGCTGATAATCTTAATCATAATGAAAGTAATTAAGTTAAAGACAAAAAAAAAAAGATGCGTGCAACCGGAATCAAATTTGATTGCAATAAGTTAATGGATATCTATAAAGGTGAGGCTTGGAGGGCGTTTCAGGCCATTAATTTGCGATGAAGAAGTCTCACGACTTGACAGCAAATGAATTTAATATGTTGTTATAAGGCTTGGCCTCCTGATTTGCTTTGCCTAGTTGGGTATGGCAAACCTTCATAGCTTGCATTATTCAAACCCAAACAGACTCACCCATAAGCTTCAGCAACTTCATGTCCATTGCCTTCAAGCCATTAATCTATTTAAAATACCTGCCCACTAGGACATACCTCTATTGTCTTCACTCTACTTTGATAAGAAGCCATTCAGTACAACTGGACCACAAGGCCCAGAGAGAGCAACAAAAATGATGAAAGGACGGGAAAACATGAGCTATGAGGGAAGACTGAAAGAATTCTACATGTTTAGTTTGGAAAGCAGAAGACTGAAAGGGGACATGATGGTCGTTTTCAAGTATCTAAAAGAGTGTCTCAAAGATAAGGGAGAAAAATTGTGCTCCTTGGCCTCTGAGGATAGGACAAGAAGCAATGAGCTTAAACTGCAGCAAGGGAGGTTTAGGTTGGACCTTAGGAAAAAATTCCTGTCAGGGTGGTTAAACACTGGAATAAATTGTCTAGGGAGGTTGTGGAATCTCCATCTCTGGACATTTTTAAGAGCAGGTTGGACAGACACCTGTCAGGGATGGTCTAGACCAGGGGTCAGCAGCATACGACACGTGCCATAAGTGACATGCAAGATGATTTTGAGTGGCACGCAGCCGCCACCTGCTCTGGAATCTGTGCACGGCCAAGCCCAGCCTCTAGGTGCTTGGGCCTGGCCGAAGCCGTGTGCAGCCAGGCTCGGCCCTCTTTCATCCCTGGTCTCCAGGGGGCGGGGCTGGGCTGGGCCAAAGCTGCACATGGCCATGCTCAGCCCTCTCCTCCTCTGGCTGCTGGGGGATTGGGCTGGGCCAGGACGTGCACGGCCAGGTTTGGCCCTCTCTGCCCCAGCCTCCCCGCTTCAGTGCTGCTCCTGGGGGCTGTGAGTCTCAGTGCTGCTGCCTGCCAGTGTGTGTGCTTGGGGCACAGGGATGTAGGGGCAAAGGAGGGTGTAAAGGAGGATGCGGTGCACACTTGAGGCAACTGAGAGAGATTAATGAAGCTGCAAAAATATAAGTAGGACTATTATTGACTTTAAGAACTATTAGTGGCATGCAGATTATAAATAGAAGTGAATAAATTAAATCTCAGCATGCCACTTCTGAAAAGTTGCTGACCCCGATCTAGACAAGGGCTGGGCAAAATATGGCCTGCTGGATCTGACCCGGCAAGCCACTGGATCCAGCCCTCAAACCCCCTTGCTGGGACACAGCTTAAAGTTCAGTCTGTGAGTCTCTCTACTCTGCAGGGAGGGGGAGGCTTTGTGTGATCTCCCCATCCCAGCCCAATCCTCAGCTCCAATTGGCCAGAAACAATGGGCCAATAGGAACTGACCCCAGCAAATCTCTCAGCTCCAATTGGCCAGAAACAATGGGCCAATAGGAACTGACCCCAGCAAATCTCTCAGCTCCAATTGGCCAGAAACAATGGGCCAATAGGAACTGACCCCAGCAAATCTCTCAGCTCCTAGTGGCCAGAAACACCCAGCCAATAAGAGCTGAGAGATTGGCCTGGAGGATGGGAGCAGTGCAAGTCTCTTCCCCCTCTTGAAGCTGAGAGCAAGGTGGGGTTTGCAGCTTGGGGCTGCAGCAGACAGGGAACCCAGCTTACTTTGGGGGTGCTGCTTCTGGCACCACAGCCCCTCCTACACCCAACTCCCCACCCCAGGTCACCATCCACCCCCCAGCTCCAGGTCACAACTCCCTCTCAGACCCTGCACCCCATTCCCCTGCTTCAAGTCACCTCCCAGAGCCTCTGTAGTCTGCATCCCCTTTTGCCTTTCTCCCAGGTCACAGCTCCCTCCCAGATTTTGCACCCCCTCCTAGTGCCCCTCTCCCAGGCCAGAATCCTCTCCTGCACCCATACCCCCTCCCTGGCCCTACATCCCCACCCCTGACCCAAGTTACAACCCTCTCTTTTGCCCAAACTTCCTCTCAGACCTCACACTGTCTCCAGCACTCCAGTCCCTTATCCCATACGCCCTTCTGTGCCCAACCTCCATCCTAGACCCTGCACCCCCTCCACAGAAAAGTGCTGCCCTTGACCACTTTCCAAAATCTTGAAGTGGCCAACTGCCAAAATTATTGCCCACCCCGATCTAGACGGTGCTTGGTTCTGCCATAAGGGCAGGGGACTGGACTCAATGACCTCTCGAGGTCCCTTTCAGTTCTAGTGTTCTATGATTCTATGATTCTAACTATGTTTCCTATGGCTTCACTGGTTTAGCAACTACAACATTTAATCTTTGGGAAAGAGAAAGCTGTCACATCCGGGTATGTGTCTTTGTCAAAACATGAAAGGTCAGAGTTTCAAGACAGAACGCAGCACTCAAAGTCAGGCTGAGTTCTCTCAAAAGTTTGTCCTTGAATGTGTGTGCTGGCATCTTTTGAAAACCTAACCCAAGTTCTTTTGAAGATCTGTCTGTAAGGATGCTTCTGTTCAAGCTACTAAGCTGTTCCAGAGGGAAAGCAAGGAAGTCGAGTTGACCTGTCTCTCAGGATCATAAAAGCTTCTTGCTTCAGGATCATACCTCTAACAAGTAGAGTTTAGAGAGAAGGGAGAAGCTCTCCGTATGAATCACATTATTATTCCATAATAGTCTACTGCAAGATTCTTTTCACACCTTCTCTTTTAAATTCGCATGCTAGCCATGGAGGGAGATGGAATCCTGAACTAGGAGGATATGTGGTCCTATCTAGTGTGGCAATAGGGAATTAGGCACTCAGTATATTGGAGAATCTAGGCCTGTGATCAGCTAGCATACCCTTGGGAACTTGAATGGCATCCTGAGTCTGACCCACCTTTGGCAATCAGTGCACATTTGGAGGTCAGAATTAAAAGGTCGCTCGTTTTGCAGCTCAGCTGATCTCCTTGTCTCAGATTTCCTACCATAAGGTGCTTTTTCTGCTGCAGACTGCCTTAGTGCTCCCCTCTGTTGATTTAATGCATGATGAAGACAGCTGTCAAAACGATACTGTTGTGGTGTCTCTAACATTACCCGGAAGTATTTATTTTAGGCAGTGTGAAATAACAGTGGTAGTAGATAGAAGGCTGAAGTGTTCCCCTTCTCCCTTTATTAAGAAGACTGTTCGATCTATAACAGGGGTGGCCCGTGCATATAGGAGAACTAGGTGGTCGCCTAGGGTGCCAAGTTAAATGGGGTGCCAAATGGTGGCGCAATATCATTGAGGGGTTTGGAGGTGGGGGTGCCGATTGCATGGTTTGCCTAGGGTGCCAGTTGCTGGCAGCTAGTCTAGGGCCGCCCCTGACTATAACAGTGTGTGAGACAAGCAAAAAGTAATTACTTGGCATATTGGACCTCTGATTCCTATTTGGGAGCTTACAACCATTAAGCATTTGGGAAGCAGAGAAAAATACTCGAGTGATATGCAGACAAAGCAAACCTGATTCACAGTGTTTGGCATACAAGAGGGAGAAAATGATTTATTTAAAGTTTTGATTTATTTATTAAATATCTTAAGTAGCCACGTAGAAACATGATAGGGAATGGGTTGGCTGTTCCATTTATTAAGTCTCCCCATCTCTCCTCCACAAAATACATAAATCCTCCCATTCAGAGATGGGGATGTAAGCTGGTCATTCAGGGAACTCCATTAAACTGTAAGCACATTACTGTGTCAGGACAGACTTCATATTCAAGGAAGTATAGGTGATGGTAGGCATCGAAAACACTAGCAAATTGCCAGACATTCAGAAACAGGGCTTCACTTCCTTCCTCTCCACCCACAAGCAAAGGACTGCCTCTTCCCACCTATGGTGCAGAGTGAACCCTTCCCCCCCCCCCCCAAGGCCTGGAAGAGTTAAGACAGGATGGCAAAGTGGTCCAATTAACTGCCTATGCTGCATCTGGAGAAGGAGACAGTGAGCAGGGATTTAAGTAGAACTGGCCCAGCTGAAAAAAAAAAATAGGCAGGAAGCTTCTATAGGGGGCTAGACTCACAGCCTAGAAGGCAGTTCATATTTAATCCCTGAGAGAAGGAAGTGGGGAGGCTGGCAAACCCAGAGTGAAGTCGGAAAGATAGCTCAGGAGACCAGTAGCAAGATAGGACAGTGCAGTCCTTAGCTGCTAACTGAAGGGTTTCTAAGCTGGAACCCAGAATAGAGGATGGGCCTGGGTTTCTACCAGTCATTGGGGATGTGATATAGACATGGCCTGGGATGATCTGTTCTGGAAAGACTCACTCTCTAGAAGAGGGGGAAATGTGCATAGTTCAAGAGTTAATTCCTGCAGAGCAGGCGGCAGCTGCTAAAATGAGGGCTATGTAGGGTGAGATAATGAAACTACCAGGATAGGGCACAATGTCTTGCTGGAATGAATCCCCAAGGTGGACTGCAGGAGATACCATCAGCGGAGAGTAAACTTTGTGACACCACCCCATAGGGAAACCGGGATTTCCCAGGAATGAGTAAATAATCATTCCTTATAATGCAGCATCACTTTCACTATTTGGCTGCCCAGTGACAGGGAAGTGTTTCTAGCTACATAGGCAAGCATGCTCACTTCCCTGGTCACAGTGGGTGCTTTGCTTTTCAGCATGAGGCAATAGCTCCTTTGCCTCCGGAACAGATCCCAGCCGACCAGCTCAGCAAGGAACAAAACTACCTTGCTGTGGCACCCAAATCGCCATGAGGGACACATTTCACTTGCTGCCACTGCATTGGGGACAGGTGGCAACCATATGCTAGCTGCCCTGAACTGATGCATGAAAGGCTCACATATTAATATAGGTGTGTTGCTCCTCTCATCCCTAACATTTTCATTGGTGGTCAAACTAGGTGCCAGAGGCCTTGACTGTTGTTTCACAACCCTCTGCATCTTTAAAATCAATGGTCGATATAAGAGGGTACTTTCTATTGACAAATGCATGGTTAAAATATGGCTACTAAGCAAAGCTAGACACCGTGTCTATACAGCACAGCTGGGCTCCTTTTTCTCACCCCGACTCATTCATTAGTAAAGTTAAATGTCTGGGAAGTGGGAGAGGGAGGGCTGCAAAAAGCGAAAAAACTAGTACAAGAAAAGCCTCAAGCTGACAGCCAGCCAAGACTCTTAAATTCTATAGAGCAACAAACCATCCTGAGAGCAGAACAGCACCTACTACGCAGATGGAAGGGCATGTTTGTGGGACCACTCAAATACAAGCAGAGCCCACTTCCTTCTAGGCATCTCCATTTGCTGGAGCAATAGGTGCAAGGAGAACACTGCATGATATTTGTGACCTACTGCTAGCAAGGGGCTGCCATCCGCTGAGCTAAACATCTGTGCTCACAGCCTTCAAAGTAAAGCAGTCATACATCCTCGCTCACATCCTACATTATTTCAGAATATACTGCCTTAGTAGTTTATGAAAGTCTGTGGCAATTCAGGTATTGCATACTGGAAGAGGCGCAAACAATCAAGATCACACAATGTTGAATAACTGACCAGTAGACCCAGGCCGATGGATTCTGGTCACAATAAACTCTTTTCCTGGTCATGGCTTTTTAAGTAAGCAGCCAAAAATGTTAGTTTGCTCTGAATACTAAATGCAAAATAACATCGTCATAAAACCAAGGATTCAGGCAGGAAGACTTTTACACCTTAGAATACATTTATTTCATAGGCCACTGATGTAATTGCTTAATTTACTGCAGTTGGTCTACTCGGCACTTAGAGCAGGCAGTTGTTTTTTCTGCTATGGGGCAGTGTTAACCTGGGGATCTGAGGCACAAATGCCTGTAGAATATGTTGGTACCGCCATTTAGTGCACTAAGGTACACAGCCCGTTTATGCAGTTGTGCAATGCTAATGGCTTATTTGGTTAGTACTGTTCACTATGAAGAGTGATAGGGATTTCCATTCTAGTCCAGGAGTCCTTGTCAGCTTTGATGGACTATGTGTTTTGTATCTGCTAGTTCTCTTTGCTGTAAGCTTTTTAGCTCCCCAAGGTGCTGCCTCATAGTTAGGTTATTTCTACCAGATGACTTTTGTGTGATTTCTCTTCAGAGCATGTTAGCATCACTCCTTAGTTATCCAAAGAAAATGCCACAGAGACTGGAAGTTTCAGGGTTGACATATTGGGTAGGCCAGGACTCAGCGAGAAGCGCTCTATTCCTGACTTTGGTGATGGCCAGCTTTTGCCTCTTTGTGCCTCAGTTTCTCAGTATGTAAAATGGGGATGATAGTGAACTCCTTTTAAAGATCTCTGACATCTACTGATGGAAAACCCTTTATAGCAACTAGGCATTTATATTAAATAGTGGGGGAGGTGCATATCAGTACTGAGTTGCAAGGGCAAATCTGGAGTGGGGGGCAGAAGGAAAGAAGTTTGTAAGGATCTTAAAACACCCATCTCAAAACAGTGCTATCTGCCTGTTACGTTTTATCAGCTCTAATATAACCCCTGTAATTTTAAAGGGGACAAATAGAACCCTTTTACTTTCTTATGGACTCCAAAAAAATGCAGAGATTAAGATAGATCAATGGTTCATGTCCTGTTCACTACAGAATACATTGTGCTCAAAGGGAGCGGGGAAGGAACAATCAACAGGTGATAAGGCAGAACATTTTTTTTAAGGGGATGGGGGAGAAGTATCTGCATTTTCCAAGATGGCTATAAGAAAATAAAAAATTGGAAACCAATACAGCTACTGATTGCCCCAATTTTCAATGCAAAGTTCAAAAGAAATCGACAATAGGAATGAAATTCTAAAAGAACCCTGAACCACAAAGGAATCCAAGGACTTTTGTAAATGACTTGTATGGGTGTGAGTTTAGAGCAGGTGTAAGGTGCCAGGCAATTAGGCAACTGGAGAGGGAGATAGAAACCAAGGAGTCTCCACCTACAGGGATGATAGTGACCTTCCTCTCAAAGGAGGCAGAGGTCAAAAAACCATGGAGTAAGTACTGGGGACAAATAAAAGAGATAACTGGTATGGAAGCAGGGTCACACGTCTTAGAACAAGGCAAGCAAAGCAACACTGAGTAGATAACTGTAGATAGGAAAAAACAACCTGAGAACCTGGAGACTTTAGTTTGCTATTTATTTACTAAAAAAGTACAGCAT
Organism: Pelochelys cantorii; assembly: GCA_032595735.1. NCBI lineage: Eukaryota > Metazoa > Chordata > Testudines > Trionychidae > Pelochelys > Pelochelys cantorii. The sequence continues at coordinate 8,732,723 of CM064342.1, read as the reverse complement.
AGACAGCAGCAAGAGAAGTTCCCCCAACTGTATGTCAGCCCTGATCTGGAGGGACCAACCACATGTAGGGAAAAGAGGCAACATCATAATCCATGTCTATTCAGTCCTATTCCTCACTGCTTAACTTATCCATATGTATTCCTGCTAAGATATGACCACAGTTCTCCAGGGGAACTGGACTGTGACCCACTGAGGTATCTGCAAACAGACTTCCGAGAGAGCAATAGGGGTGAAAGCCGTCTTTTGTAGTTGATGTAGGCCAGAGTTACACTAAAGAAGCATCTCCTCCTAGTAATGGCCACAAAACTATGTGATGAAGTGGGGAGTTTCTCCCCCGCAACTGGTTTACTTATAGAGGATGTGGAGCTCTGTGTCCCTGTTTGTCACAGGTTTAAAGAGATGGTGGGACAGGGAGTTTGCTGTTAAAAAGGACCAGCAAACGGACTGGAGAATGAATACCCCAGCGACTGGCAACCAGGAGGCTCCACTTGGGAGTCACAGCCAGTTCTGGCTGCTATGAGGACAACAGGCTGTGGGGAGAGGGCTCCGGCCTCTGCCAGGGGGGAAACAAAGGGTGAATGAAAGGAGATGTGGAGAGGAGAGGAGGCCTAGACAACTTGTTTATCTGGGATAGTAGACTAAGGACAGAGGTGGGACTTGGGGGATGGTGCTGCTGGATGCGCGGCTGGAAGGGGGAAGGGATTCTGGACTGCAGGGAGAGAGCAGCCAGATCCCACCTGCGGGCTGGAGCTGAGGGATGCTAGGCCTGAGCCTGGAGAGCTTCCTATGCTGTGTTCAGACGTTCAGTAACCCTTCTGCTTTCTTCTGGCTGAGAGTCACTGGAGTCTAGAGATCAGGGTTCCATTATTCTCTCTGTGCAGACAGGGCCCAGAAATCCAGAGAGATCAGATTCCCTGAGGGGCCAAGAGAGGCATGTTGAAGGCTCAGAGAGATGTGGTTCCAGGAGGTGGAGGGGGCTATGGTTTAACCCCCCCGAAACAGAGTGGACCCCTGGGAAGGGTTGTTGCACTGAAGAGGGTTCCTTGGGAACCATACAATGTCAAGAGAGGGCAAAAGTCCTATGAGTGCGTGACACCATTTCATCCTCTTATTTCGGACAGTTTTAAAAACAACCAAAGATTCAGAATTCATTTGTATTTAAGTCACTTTACTTCTTTTCTGCTGCGAAAGACATTTCCCTAGTTTTCTCTGAAACACCAAGGAGTCTGTTCTGGTGGTTAGATAGACCTAAATAGCAAGTGTGAAAAATCAGGACATGGGGTGGGATGTAACAGGGGCCTCTACAAGACAAAGCCCCAAATATCTTGACTGCCCTTGCAAAACTGGGACATCTGGTCACCCTTGTTAGACCATAGGATTTAGCGTGAGAACCCCAGAGTCCTCTTCCTGCAGCCCTGCCGTAGATTTGTTTTCAGCCATGTCATTCCTCTGTGCCTTGATTTCCCAGTTGGTATGATAGGGATAATACCCACTTAGTTGGAAAGCTGTGAGGCTTCATTCATTAATGCTGTAAAGAACTTTGAGATCCTTGGGCAGCAGAGGGGGGCAGAGAAACAGACTTGCCCGCCTATGCAGAGGGCATGTGACCAGTGTTGATAGTTACTAGACACCGCTACTGGATTTATTCCCTGGGGGTTAGAATTAAAACAGAACAAATTTCCCTAAAGGCAGGTACTGAGGGATTATTTAATATTCTCAGGGTATGGAAAGAAGAAGTGGCAGAGGATGTTGAAGACTTTCACTTGTAATTATTAAAATGTGTGGTGGCAGCTTCAGTTGGGAAAGAGAAAAAAAAGACCACCAAAAGTGATTTATCATGAGGACACATACCATGGCTAAACTCAGTATGTGCCACTTAATACGCACACAGAAATGAGAAAGTGGGAGATACTGAAATGTGGCAGAAAAAGTTAAAAAAACCTGAAAACAAAAAATAATAACAAAACCCCTCCATAGTACTGATTCCTTCAGCAATGACAATGTGTCCGAAAAATTAATACATAACTCTCTCACTGGGAAAGATGCTCAGAGCTCTAAGAGGAGCTGTCAATCCATTCCTCCTTCAGCATCTTCTTTCCAAAACTACCATGATGAAATTAGGTAATCAGTCATTTCCATGGCAACAGCCTGTGATATCATAAGTGTGGTTTTGAATGTATTTTGATCTCAGCCAAGAAGAAGAGAACCAAGAAGGCAGGAAGTTACTTTTGCACATGCTTATCCAGAGCAAGAAGAATCCCGTTTCAGTGCTGAGGTGACTTGGTTCATGGCAGCCCATACCTCTGTACTTATAACATGAGTGTCACAGGCCACCTTTCACGGACTTTGCTATAGCCCTCTCTGCTTTAATTCTTTAAAATTCTTTAATAGGCAGCAGGTTTAAAACAAACAAAAGGAAGTTTTTCTTCACTTAAAGCACAGTCAACCTGTGGAACTCCTTGCCAAAGGATGTAGTGAAGGATATAATTTTAACAGAGTCCAAAAAAGAGCTAGTTAGATTCATGGAGGTTAGGTCTATCACTGGCTATTAGCCAGAATGGGCAGGAATGGTGTCCCTGGCCTCTGTTTCTCTGGAGGTGGGTGACAGGAGAGGAATCATGTGAGAATTACCTGTTGTGATCCCTCCCTCTGGGGCATCTGGTCTTGGCCACTGTCGGCAGACATGATACTGGGCTAGACGGACCTTTGGTCTGACTCAGTATGACTATTCTTATGTTCTTATATTCTTAAAAGCGAGGCTGTGTGATGGTCATGACTTTCAGTGATGCAAAATGGAATTATCTGAAATTTTTCACCGACACTCATAATTGGTAGCTCACACTTTAAAGTCACAAGGCACCATCATGATCATCTGCTTTGACTTCTACCACATTGCAGGCCACAGAACCTCATTCCTGAAATAGACCTCTTACCGTCTGGCTGCATTACTGAAGTCCTCAAACCATGGTTCAAACCATGGGCAGTTGGTGAAAGCAGGGCTGGGGAAGGCAAGCCCTCAGCCCCACCTCCAGCCCCGCCCCTTCTGTTGAGGCCCCCTTCCTTTCCTCCCCACCCACAGGGAGTCCGGGTGGCGTGTGTGCTCCTACCTTCCAGTCATGGGGAGGGGAGCATGCCAGTCATCTGAAGAAGTGGGCTGTGCCCACAAAAGCTCATGATACCATCTACATGTTTTGTTAGTCTATAAAGTGCTACCAGACTATTTGCTGTTTTTTCAGTTTACCTGTACAGACTCACTCGGCTACCCCCTGAAGCTGATGTTCTTACGGTTATTTAGGCCCAGATCTTCAAAGATGTTTGGATGTTTAATTCCCATTTCCCATTTCCCAAACACCTAAATACCTCTGAGGATTTTCATTTTTGAAAATCCCACTCTAAATGAGTAAATAATGTGGATTGTAAAAGGCGTCCCAGCTTTTACATAATTTCCCAGAAGAGTTTAATGCTGTGTACCATTATAAACTGCAAGTTATCTGGGACAAGGACTGTCTTTCTATTGAAGGCTTGGACCATGCTGAGCCCAACAGGGCCCTTATCAGAATGCTTAGGCACTGTAGTATTAAAAACACAAAATAAAAATAACTTAAAAAAATAGTTGCCACTTTCGCATTTTGCCTATAATCCTCCTCCCCCCTTTTTTTCTATAATAAACAGTCAGTTATAATGACCAGAGAGCTAATAATATTGCTTGTAAGGTAGAAAAAATATCCCCTCCCCAAATATTTTCAACAAAAATTTTAAAAACAACCATTGGAAGTTAATCTACAGAAAATGTTGATTTTTCATTGAAAAAGCAGAAACCAATTTTTTTTTTTTTGGTCCAAAACTGAATCAAGGCCTAACTTTTTAAAAGCCTAGAAAAATCACAGAAGCAATAATGGGATGCACAAAGCCTAAGTTGGGCACTTAGCCTCCCTATACAGTGAATGGGGGCAGAGAATGCCTAAGAAGACAATCCATAAAAGCCAGTGTGCTAGGCAGGGAGCCACCCAAAGTAACCTATGAAAGATGCCAAGCAGAGGGGTTTGTCCTAAATCCCAACGCTATCAGAGGTAGATGCCTTAATCCATTTAGCAGGGAGGCTCCTGTCTCCGCAAGCAATGTACAAATGGGAATCTCTTTCACTTGGACTCAGGAAGCTCCAGCACTTAAGTCATTTTTGGTGAGAATGAATTTAGGCACCTGCTTCATTTTACAGCCAGAGGAGAAGGCTCTGACCTTCATAACATCTGTCCCAGTGGTGGCACTGACCTTTATAACATCTGGCCCTGGGATTTGGGAGTGTGAGGGCAAATCCTCTTTTTGCAGGATGGGGTGAACAGATGTGAACTTGGATATTCCACACCCTGCAGGTGCATACTGTAGCCGCTGTGCTGAGGGATACTCTGACATGGTGTTCCTTCAGTCCCTCCAGTTGAAGCTATTCCACTTTACCTAAATAAGGACCCTAGTGGCAGTTTAAAGACTGGAAAAGGTCTGTGTCTGTAGAATTCAGAAGGCCTGGACTCTACTTCCCATAGGAGAGCAAATTTATAGAAGAGATGTTCAAAAAAGCCCTTCTGAGTCAAAATCTGTTCTCAGTTACACTGGTGTGAATCTACAGCGAATCCACTGATTTAACTGGACTGATTCCCAGTTGGAACCGTTTTAAGAACAAAATCTGGCCCTATGGTGAATTTTTATGGCTTGCTACCAATCTACCTTGGTGCCAATTTTTCAGTTCCCTTGAGAAAGTTGGGAAAAGGGTAGGGAGGGCAGAAAAAGTGTAAACAAGTATTTCTTTGTCTACTGTTTCATTTAATAATTATGATGAGGTCAGGCACTTTACTGCTTCTGAAATTAGACAGTTTCTCCTGCAGATGACTGATGCTGAAAGGCAGAGCACAGTGAAAAGTTGCTTTCACAGAGAGTAAGTTTCCAAAGGGACATTAAGGTGCAAAACAAAAGACCGTCAAAATAAGCAATAGGAAGGGGGATTTGATGTTGTCTTAGGCTAGGTCTACACTATCACTGTTTTTCAGAAAAAGCTACGCAAATTGCGATCCGCAATTTGCGTAGCTTTTTCTGATTGCTTTTCTGGAAGAGGCTTTTCCGCCATTTGGCCAAATGACAAGGCTAAATGGCAGAAAAGCCTCCTCTTTCGCAGGAACCTTATTCCTCATAGAATGAAGTGTACAGGGCTCCCCAAAAAAGCTCATTTGCTCTTCTGCAAAAAAAAGCGGAAGAGCAAACGTGTTTCCTGGATGCAGCAGAGTTTTTCTGGGATACCTCTGGTATCCCGGAAAAACCCGCCAGTCTAGAAGTACCCTTAGAGTTTATGGGGCACAAGTAGAACAAAACATATAAATTAACCTAGAAAATTAACACTGTCAGGGAAAGAGTTCCTTCTTAAATATTTGGTATGCCTGTTTTCACACTATTTTAATTGGGAGCATAATAATATCGCCTTTTTTGTCAAGTAAAATCTCAGCTGGGTAGCTGTGTTAGTCTATAACTGCAAAAATAATGAGTCCTGTAGCACCTGAGGGTACACAGCAGTGTTATTTCAGAATAACTGAGGTTATTCCAAAATAACGAAGAGCGTGTCTACACAACAAGCTATTATTTCGAAATAAAGGCGAGCTGGAGGACTTCTTACTCTGACTCCTGCGTCAACTCCTGTGCATCTACACAGCACCCTTACCTTGAAATAGCTTATTTTGAAATTTGGTGCATTTAAAGACACAAGGGGTTTCCTGAAATATCTCTTCTGTGTAGACGTAGCCTAAGGGAAGTTGAAGGAAGAATATTCTTCCTTCAACTTTCCTGCTGTGTAGACAGTGCCATAAGCCAAATTAAGCTATTTTGACTTAAGCTACACAAGTGATGTAGCTGAAGTTGCATAGCTTAATTCGATTTTAGCCCTGCTGTGTAGACATATCCTTAGAGACTAACAGATTTATAAACTTATGCCCTAATAAATTTGTTAGTCTCTAAAAGGTGCCAAATAAAATGTGATTGATAAAATAAAAGCCAAGACCTAGGTCTCCTAAAAAAGAAATGATTTAAAAGTATCTAAGAAATCCGAGAGATACCATGCTCATATTTTCCCTGCATTCTACATAAAATACAAAATATTGTCCAACAGATGTTTTTTAACATGTGTTCAAAAATAAATAAACAAACAAACAGCTCCCTGGCTAAGCCTTTTTGGCCAAATCTCTGCCTGGAGAGGATTTTTATGGCCAAGTTATAAATCCTTGAAATTAGGAATTTACAATGGAAACAGCTGCTTACTCATAATGGCAATGGCCCCATTAGGCAGTGCTAGAAGATCTGCAGGGCACTGAATCTTCCAACCGTGGTTGGGGGCTCTGTCTCTCTAGGAACAGCTGTGGAACTGCAGAATTAGGGACATCTGACACACCTTCCTGTGAGCTCGGATCTACCCTATGTAAAGCCTTTTCTGGCTAGGCAGAGCATTCCTGGAATAAGCTACGCTGAGCGTTGTTGAGTCGGCAGGCACAATGGCTGAAGTATTAATGCATTGAACTTACACAGTGCCAATCACATGAGGAACTCAAAGGCCTGGTCTACAATGGCAGTGTAGGTCTAACTTAGATACATTAGGTCGATTTTTAAACAATGAGTCCATCCCACCACACCTGTTCCATTGACTTTAAGAATGATTAAAGTCTATTTCTGTACTCCTGCTTTCATGAGGAGCAATGCTAAATTCAACCTTGCATGGTTGACTTTGCAGTAGTACAGACTCCGTGCTGTGAAAACTGACATTTTTGGCCTCTGGGAGGTGTCCCACCATGCCCTGTGGTGACCACTCTGGCCAGGACTTTCAACTCTACTGCTCTCCAGGTGAACAGGAAAAGCCCCAGGAAAATTTGAATTTTATTTCCTGTGTGGCCTGCATGGCAAGCAGACCTCAAGCAGCACACCTGACCACGAGTTCCCAGAGTCACATGCATGGCACCAGCATGAAGCATGCAGGAGATCCTGGACCTCATTGCTGTGTGGGGAGAAGAATATGCTCTCGCAGAATGACGAGGCAGCAAAAGAAACGCTGAGATCTATGCCAAGATCGCAAAAGGCATGGAGGAGAAATGATATGCCCGATCGCCCAGCGTGAAAATTAAGGAGCTGAAGCAGGTGTACCAAAAGACAAGGGAGGCAAATGGACAATCTGGAGCATCACCGCAAACATGCTGCTTCTGTAGGAGGGAATCTGACCAGCTTCCCTAGCCAGTCTGTGGATTCCTCCCAAGACACTCCTCTGGCAGCCTCAGGCAGCAGTGTAGGGGACAATGTGGATGCGGAAGAGGAGGAGACGGAGAATGATTACTAGGGCAACCAATATCACTAAGAACCAAGAAGTTTTTCTCACCTTGGAGACAATCCCCTCCTTCCAGGACTGCTCACAGTCTGGCATTGATCCTGGGGGGTGGCACTTCTGGAGAGTTCACATTTTTTTATCTTGTTAAAAGTGGGTTAAGGTGCTTGGGTGTGATCTGGGGGCTACTCTGCCTACACAGTGGGGGATCCCCAGAACAGCATGTTAATGAGTCTGGAGATGGAATAGGAATCCTCCCTGCACATCGCCATAAAGCTCTCAAATAGGAACTTTTTGATTCTTCTCATATGGTTTCTGTGGAGGCCAGCCTTATTCTGGTGGAACACCTTTCCATGCCAAGCCAGGCAATAAGTGGTCTGGCATTTTTGCAGCACAAAGCATTGCAGCATAAGACCCAGGTTTCCTCTCGAGCAAGGGGTGAGGGAGGAAATGAGTGCATTATGGGCCACTGACGCCATGTGCCCAGAACCATCTGCTGCAGTTTTTGACTCAGTGTGTACTGGGAGCATGACCCAGAATGCAAAGGGACAGAGGCACTGTGGTATAGTTACCCACAGTGCATCGCTTTTGAAAACAACAGTAGTCATTCTACTGGGATGCACTACTTTGAATTAGGTTGAATTATTGCACATAGTTGGGACATGTATCTTTGCCTTTAGAAAATCAGGTGCTAAAAAATTGACCTTAATACATTTGACCTTATCGCTCAGTGTATACTTGGCCAAATAAACTTGTCCAAATGCTGGTTGACCAAAGCAGCCCCGCTGACTGCTCCAGTGATGCTATCTCAAAATAATAGGGCTCCTGAGGCCTCTCGCAGCTGGCATCTCCACTGCTTCCCTCCTCCTATGGAACTGAAAAGTCCCAGGAGCAAAAGAAGGGTGTCTCGCATGTGGCCGGCTTTGAAAGCCCTGTGAGAGACAGCACCATCTGAGGCAGGCATGACCAACCCCAATGCTCCCTCATACCTCCCACGACTGCTCCCACGGTTGCCACTGCCCAGGAATGCAGAAGAGCTTCAGCCTGGACTATTGTGGAGATCCTGGACCTCATCGAGGTCAGGGGTGGGGAGGGAGACCAACCTCCATGATCTCCACAGCAGGGAAAGGAATGCTGAAATCTATGGCCAGATTGCCAACAGCCTGGCTGACAAAGGGCACACCCAGACCCTGGACCAGTGCCAGATGAAGATCAAAATGCTGCAAAAAGCCTACCACGAGGCCAGTTTAGCGGACCGGATGCTCCGCGGTGCACCACACACAATGACCAGCTGGATGCCATCTGGGAGGTGTCTGCTCACATTCCCTGCTTTTGTTATAGAGTCCAGGCAGGACACACCCAGCATCAGCCTGCAGGAGGGCAGAGTGGTGGAGGACGACAATGATGATGAGGATGAGGCAGTGGAGAAGGAGGCCAGCCAAGACCTGCTCCTCGCTCTGGAGCCAGTCTCCCCTCACCCATTGGGATGTCTCCCAGGCTTCGGACAAACCCGGGGAAGGCACTTCAGATGAGTTCTATAATTTCCCTATATACATGCAGGAGCAGGCAATGGGTTGCAAGGGGCTACACACTTCTCTCTAGGCCTACTTGGCCTGAGGGCAGCACAACAACCTGTGCACATGGGTGCACATGGGTGCACATGAAGTGCCATTCCGGAGCACTCAGCTCCATGGCGCTCTCACACAGGAACCTCTTGCTCCTTCTCACAAGTTTCCTGGAGAGGCCTGTTTTACTCTAGCCTCCATGGTGGGACACCTTCCCATGACAAGCCACCAGTAAGGAGGTTGGGGTAATGGAAACACACAGCAGTGCCAGACACAGCACAGGCTTATGCCCGCATTCAGTCAGCATTCACTCCCAATCAATGTAGCAATGCGGAGGAGACCAATCCCCTGCATGGGAACCTGCCGGGGGGGAAGAAGAAGAGGTGAACCCAGTAGCACTCTCTCCAGCATTGCGACCTCTGCCGCTCACACACACCTCCCCCAACACCCCCCACCCTCCTCCAGTGGCCAAGGATAGAAGTTCTCTCTCTGCAGGATGCCACTACTGCCAGACCCGGCATGTGCGGGACACAGAAGGAAGCTGCCCCATCTCCCCCTCCCACCCACAGGCTCTGGGCCTGGCTGGTGCCTTCCCATGCCTGCTTGTCCCCAGGCTGTGGGTGTTGTGATGCTTCCCTGGGATGTCTGTGCTCCTTCTGGAAAGTGCTTGCTCTTTAGGCAACAGAGGCCCTTATTTGAAGCACATCGCCATCATCTGAACTGAGACCATTGTTGGCACAGAGATGAGGGGTCGGCTTCATACACAGTGTCTCCTGGGATGACTGCCCTTATCACTTGTCTTCACAACTGGGCCAGCTGTGATCTCGGCCATCCCCCACCTCCCATGCCATCTGCAAGACTCCGTGGGATCTGCAGAAGAAAACATACCCTGGAGGACCAGATGGCCTGCCTGCAATCCCTTGTCCAGGGGCCCATGGACAAGTACCAGGAGCAGGCCGTTGACCAGGAGGCGCGCTGGGCTAACCGGGACCAATTGTCACACCAGCACAATGCCATGTTCTCCTCCCTCACCTGGGTGATGGAACACATGGCATCATTCATGGAACCATCAGCCACCTCCCCACCCTCCCACTGTGGCTTCCCCTCTTAACTTCCTGAGGAGCCACCAAGGCCCCAGAACAGGGGGTAGTGGGACCTCTAGGGCAGCCAAAGCTTCACGACCACCCAGAGGCAGGTGCCACTTTTAGCCCCATCTCTGAGCCCTTCTCCTCCTTCCCCTATTCCAGGTTCTTTTCTCAGTCCTGTCCTCAGTCCTGTCCCTCAGTCCTGTCCCCTATTCTTCCCCAATAAAGAGTCCTGATTTCTCAACAAAGATGGCTTTATTGTTTGCTCTGCGTGGGAGAGGGGAAGGTGGGAAGGGAGGGCAGGGGAAGGGTGGGGTGGGAGAGGATGGGTGAGGAGACTCCTGAACCACCCCCGAATGCACCCTCCACCACCATGCGGCACCTGCTCAGTCTGGCATTGAAATGCTCCTTGTTGTGGTCTAGGGGAGCAAGGGGTGGGCTGCATCGCCCAGGATGACTATGGGCACGTCTACCTCTCCGACTCTGATGGTGCAGTGAGGAAAAAAGTGCTGGCGTGCATCTGTTGGAACAGGCATGAGGTCTGGAAGATGCAGGCGTCATGTTCTTTCCCTGACCAGCTGACACTGATGTTGGTGAAGTGTCCCTTGTGATCTCCGAGGGCCTGCAGCACCATGGAGAAGTGCCCCTTCCTGCCGATGTAGTCTGAGACCCGGTGGTCAGGGGCCAGGAGAGGGATGTGAGTGCTATTCATGGCCTCCTCGCAGCTGGGGAAGCCCATGGTGGCAAAGCCATCCATGATGCTGTCCACGTTGCCCCGAGTGACGACCCTCTGTAGCAGCATCGGGTTGATGGCCTTGGCTACCTGCAGGAGCAGAGCCCTGACTGTGGGTTTCCCCATGTGAACTGGTTCCCACTGGAGCAGGAGCTGTCCAGCTTGGTGAGCTTCCACAGGGCAATCGCCATGCGCTTCTGCCTAGGGATGGTGGGTCGCATGCGGGTATCCTGTTGCCTGAGGGCAGGGGCAAGCCACTCGCAGAGCTCGAGGAAGGTGGCCTTGCACATGCAGAAGTTCTGGAGCCACTGCTGGTCGTCCCATGGCTGCAGGACAATTCAGTTTCACCAGTCTAAGCTCATCTCCCGCCACCAGAAGTGACGTTCTGCAGTTTCCAGACAACCGAGGGGTATGTGCAGCAGCAGGAGCACCAGGACCTGGCTGAGTAGAGACCGTGGGTCACACTGGGGATCCTCCTGCAGATCCTGGTTCTTGTCCTGCTGCAGCAACATGCGGGCAGTCTGGAAGTACTGCGCCAAGAGGTGCAGCACGAGGCCTGTGAGCCTGGCACTGCTTTGCAGCAGCTCTGGCTCCGTGCTGAGAGTGCTGTGACGTCCGCAAGGGCAACCAGAGCACAAGAAGAAACGTGCCCACTGCGTCCCTTTTGTGTCCCTCAAGGAGGGAGGCAGTGGAAGAGTGACTTGTGGGACGTGGCTATAGAGAGGAGCCCCTGAGAGTGTACATTTCAGCTTGCCTGACCAAGCAACCACAGGAAGTATTCACCATCCTGGTGCCCTCCCCAAAGTGCTTCCAGGGGCCCTAAATCTGAGGCAGGTTCCCATCAGTGTGGACGTGCTGCTTCAGACTGGTTCTAACTAATTTTGATGCCTCCCCACAGTGGGGGTACACTATTTTGATTTTGTTAAATTGGGAGTTAAATCTATTTTAGTAATTTTGAAATAGTTTCCTTGCGTCGACATGGCCACTACAATTACTTGTATAAGAACATCAAGTGAAGCCCCAACAGAAGAAATTCTCAAGGACCTTCCTTTCGTTATACTTGTTTCCCTTCCCTTTTTTAACAGCTGGAAAAATTGTAGTGCAGAGCAGTGAAGTGACGTGCTAAAGGTCCCATAGGTAATCGGTGGGAGAATCAAAAAACAGATGCCAGCCCTCCTGAGTCTCTTTCCTAACCATTGACACATACAGTCTATCATATGGCAACATCACACATTCCGAGAACCCATCATTGTGTATGAAGTCAGCAGGTAGGCTTAGCTGCAAGGAACTCTGGGGCCTGAGAGTTGCTCCTCTAATCTCCTTTTCAATTGTTAAGTGACACAAACATGCAGTGCACTTTTTTTCTAGAGGGCAGCTGTCTCTTTATAAATTCTCCTCTCTGCTTTTTTTCAGTCCCTTTCTGTTGTTTAAGAGGGTTGTTTATTATTATAGTTAGTCATGGGCTCAAGAATGCCGAATACAGATCATGTTTTCAATCCTCCCCAATTTCATTATTTTATGGCTTTGTTTTTCAGTACACCAAGCTTTTCCATCAGGTCAGAGGGTCCTTCAGCAATAAAATCACTATTGTGACACGTGTATAATCTAATTTTAAAATTAGCTATTGTTTATCTGGTACAAGAAAAGACTCCAAGGGAGCCATTGCACTACGTAGTCTACCCCAGTGGTTCTTGGCCAGAGGTATGTGTGTCTCTGGAGATACTCAGGGATGTTCTGGGGGCTACATCAACTCACCTGTTTAATTTCCTGGTGTTACAACAGGCTACCTAAAAACCGTAGTGAAGTCAGTACAAACTAAAATTATATAGACTGATTTGCTTACAGTACTCTATATACTAAACACTAACATGTAAGTATAATATTTATATTCCAGTTGATTTATTTTATAATTATATGGTAAAAATGAGAAAGTCCATTATTTCTCAGTGAGAGAGTGCTGTGATTGTATTTTAATGTCTGATTTTCTAAGTTTTTAAAATTAGGGGAAACTTCAGGGTATACAAAACAAATTAGACTCTTGAAAGGGAAAGAGGAGTCTTTCTCTATAATTCCTTACTGGCTTGGGCATCTTTGGCTCAGTGATCTGTAGTGATAATTGTGCTGTAGAATTATGAAATATGTCCAGTGTATATGCGCAGGGTTTATATTGGAGGTGGGGAATCTTTTTAAGGTCGGGCGCCGCTGACCTACATAAAAATCAGTTGGGGGCCACACACAAGTGAGAAGTAAAACAACACCCTCCCCAAAAAAACCCAAAGAAACCCTCACTGACATGGTCCCCGACTAAGGAGAAAGACACTCCCTCTATTCCTCTTGCACACAAGAGCCTAAGGGGGCCCAGGCTAGTAGATTTTGTGTGTTCCAGCCCCATAGAGGGGTTGTGAGGAAGGCAGGAGAGCCAATGTAGGTTTTACAATGGCAGTGGAAAGCCCCAAGCCTCGGGGGCTAGATCTAGGCAAGCCGGGGGGCTGCATCTGGCACCTAAGCCTTCCCCACCCACCCCTGGTTTATATGGTAAACTGATTATTTCATCTGATGTGGTATGCAGGCTGTTAAAGTGGCTCAAAATACTTATGAACATAGCAGGATTCCATGAAGCGTTTCAGAAACAACATGCTTCCAAGACAGAAATTATTTCCAATAGGACATTACATAATGTCTGTATTAATGCGCTTCGTCTTTTTTCCTGTTGGTCAGAGACAGCAGCATTTGAAGAAGCAGACTATGGTTTAGAGATGAGCAATAGACTCATCTCCACAGCTGCAATTAACTGTCTTTTCTTCCATTTCTCCTGTGTGGTTCTAAGAAGGGTTGTGTTTTCCTCCTGCTGATGAAGGCTGATTAGCAGTCAAGTGGGGAGAGACTCTGGAGATGGCACAACACATTAATTAAATCAGCTAAATGGTGAGACTTTGATTTATAGCAGAGTTAACTCAACCAGACATCGGCATTTGCTGGGTACCTAGAAGAGGAAAAGCCAAGCCAGAAAGCAGGTGGGGCTGGGGAGTTGTACACGTTGCAAAAAATGTGGGGATGCTAATATATGCTGCTGATGGGGGCTATTTTCAGACCCGAAGGACAGCAAGTGGAAGATCAATAACTCTGCCTTGTCCCAGCCAAAAAAAAAAAAGCGTTTAAAAAAAAAGTGCGCCAACAGCTGGTTTTTTTTAAAGCTCTTTAATTTAATCATATGATAATCTTTGTTTATAAACCACTTTTCATCCTGAAAAACCCCACGGTGCTTTACAAACTATAGACAGTACATGAAGCATTGTGCCTGCTGCCTTCAGACACAATAGTGGGAATCTTTGAAGTACAAAGTGCATGAATTCAGAGCAGGAATAGGGTTCATTGGTTAGTACACTAATCTGGGAACTGGGAGTTCTGGCTTCTATTCCCAGCTCTGCTAGCGATTCCGTGTGCAAATGACCTCAACTCTATTTGTTTCTCCAGCTGCAAAAGAGGGGGCAATGCTACATAACATCCTTTGCATCAGGCTTTGAAATGCTCAGTGGGTATTAGAGAGAGGACACACAGCATGAGAAAGCAAGGGCTAATACAGGGTGGACATTAGGAAAAATTTCCTACCTACCATAGGGTAGTTAAGCAGGGCTTAGCCCCAGGGCCAGATAATTCTTCTGGGGGCTTGGAGCTAATAGATGTTTTGGAGCATGCCTAGGCTCTAGAGTGGGGCCAAAAATGAGGGGTTAAGTGTGAGGGAGGGGCTGCCAGGGAGCATGCTGGGGTTGGGGGTGCAGGGTCTGGGCTAGTGTTAGGGTGCAGGAGTGGGCTGGGGTGAGAGTGAGAGTGCAGGGTCTGAGCAGAAGGTAGGGTGCAGGATCAAGCTGGGAGGGAGGGTGCAGGTGTGGGGTCTACCCTGGGTATGTGGGAGGGAGGGTGCAGGAGTGGGGAGGAGTGAGGGATCTGGGAGGGCAGGAGGGTGCAGAAGTCGGGTGGAGGGTCTGGGAGGAAGGAGGGGCAGGAACAGGGTCATGGTGGGGGGTCTGGGAAGGGGTAGGAGTGCGAGGTCTGGGAGGGCGGGAGTGGGTTGGGGGTGCAGGATCTGGATGGGGATTGGGGCACTTTTGTGGCACAGCTTCTGAGAAAGCACAGGTGTCTCCACATGGTTCTGTGCACTGCAGGGAAATGCTCTCTGCAGGCACACCCGTCCCCCCCCCCCCCGCTCCTATTAGCTGTGATTCCAGGCCACCAGCAATGGCGGAGGCGGTGCCATCACGGAGCAATTCCCTGCGGTGCGCAGAACTGCTTCCTCCTCATGCCAGTCAGAGCCCACAGGGTTGAATTTGGCCTGTGGCTTGCCTGGATCCGGCCCATGAGGGGCAAGGCTCTCTCTCTCCACACAGTAATGTACTAGCCACACTATGGCTAGAGCAAAAGCACTGGCTTATGACTTGGAGGCCAAGCCCTGAAGGGGGTTATATGTTCTTCCCCCTTGGTCTAGATACCACTTAGACTTGTCTCAGTGCAGGGTACTCAACTAGATCATCTATCAAGGTCTTTTCCAGTCCTGCATTTCTATGATTCACGTAAAACAAGTGACATTCCTGTATCTGTACAATGGAGCGATTTACTTGCTTTTGAAAATACGTTGAGATCCTTGGGTGGAAGGTGTAATAGATGCAAAGCACTACGACTACCAGCAGTACTTCAAGCTGATTTTAGTATGCATCTTTGCCTTGGTAATTCTTTGGTTGCGGGGGGGCGGGGTGGGAATAGTTATTCCAAAATTTATTCCAAGTTATTCCCCCATCTACATTAGGGAAGCCTGCCTTGGACTAATTTTGAGGCTTCCCTACAATGTAGACATGCTATGTCAAAATAAGCTATTTTGGAATAACTGCTCTGGAATAGCTTATTCCAAAATAACTGTGTAGTGTAGACACACCCTAGGTGAATGGGAGATAATGAAGGAAAACATTCAGTGGGAGATATTTGTCCCTTTCAGTCAATAGTATTCCTATCATGAACTGGGGTTGCACCAGTAGAGCCCTGTGCAGATACAAAATTTTATGTCCATAGCCCCAAAAATGAACCATGGCTATAAAGCAGATACCCATGGATTGGCACAGCTCTATGCACCAGTGCCTAAAGGCCTCACTCATTATTGACATGACACTGTACATACACATACAGTAAAAAGATGGTTGCTGAGGCAATTGATTCAAAATCTAAGAAAAAACATATACCCCACTGATGAGTGGGAAAAAGGATCCCAACTACAAGAAAGCCAAAATTGTTCCTGCTTGCTTATGGTCACTAAAGATTTCACAATTCATTTCATATAAGGAGATGTGTATGACCCCATTGTTCTGGCCACCTTGTGAATCTGGCCATTCTATTTTGCTGATCTAATTTCAACATTCCATGCCTCTTGAAAACAGTGTTTTCTGTTTCTGTCCTAAATTGTTTGCTGTGTGCTATTCACACATCATTGCCATGTTTCCTCAAAGGAGATTGCTTTTTATCAATGGGTGAAATGGTTTGATGTAGTAATAACTTGCATTTCTTTCATCCCCCCCCCAATGCAAGGATCACACAATGCTCTATAGACAATAAATTGATCCTCCTCAACATGTCTAGGAGTGAAAATATTATAACTATGAAGAAATGTGGGTCACCCAGGAAGCCTATCCCCAAACAGAGACTGGAACTCGGATTTTCTGCGGTGCTTTACCAGCAACTTCCTCCTTCTTCCTTAATGGTGATAAGGTTTATAAGCGTGTTGGGACCTTCTGCATGACAAGCACTCTATACATCTAAAAATGTTTTAACTCTGGATTAACTGCGTGGCTGGCTCTGTTTTAAATGGATTCATATACATTTCTTTTTTATCATGAGAATAGATTTCCAGCATGGTGAGCAGGGGGTTAGCTGTATGACTCCTATTACTGTTAACTTTATTTCAGTAATGAGATGATAGATGTAGTACAATCACAGAAGCTCACATAATCACAGCGATGAGACACAAACATGCTGCAATAAATACTGTTCAGGAGGATGACACTGACAGCACTGATAGATTACACTGAGGATGGCAGAACAGGTGTCAGTGGCAAAATGATGAAGTGAGGTTGAAGATCATGCTTCAGTGTGCAATAATAAAGGATGATAAGGGGACAGCATTAGCATAGCTATGAAGGACAAAGACACTAGTCATAGGACAGGATGGAGACAGTGAGAATACTCAGCATTCTCAACTTCCACTGAAGTCACTAGAAAAAGAGAATTTCCATGATTGTACCTTTGAAGATAATGAGGAATAACATAGGGATGATCATGGGGGTATCTAAACTATGGCTTCACAGGTATGGTACCTGAGCTGTCATAGCATGGATGCTTCTTATGCCAATAGAAAGTGTTTTTCTATCCATGTAGTTCATCTATCACTCCATGACATGGTAACTATGTCAATGGAAGACTCCCTAAGCGCTGTCACGTTAGTCTTGTCTATAGTGAGGCTTAGTTTGACCTAGCTACCGTGCTTAGGGTGCAAAATTTTTCATAGCCCTGAGCAACGTAGCTAGATCAATCTATGATTTAAGTGTAGACCAGAAGGTCAAATCCACCAATAGAGAGAGAGCTATAGGACTAGAGGGGATAAAGGTGGGTTGGGAAGTAGAATGAAAACACATTACTATTGCAGCTCTGTTACTTTACATAATAGTTTTCCACCTAGAATTAGGATTGGAAAGATTTGAGGGAAATTAGCAGATCTGTTAGGATACAATTCCCCTCCTACAGCATAAAACCAAAAATAAAGCCTCTATTGATAAGTAAAATTGAAAGGAATAGTTTGATATGTTGCATTTGCAGACAACTTTGGGGCCCCTTTGTCAGTTGTTAGTTAATAAAAATAGTTGTGAAATATTATGATCTCATGTGATGACTGTAGGCTACTTTATTTTTTAAAGCCACAGCCATAAATTCAAACTCTTAAATTAGGCTCCTAAATAAATGTCCTCATTTTTCAGAAGCACTGAAGACTCATTATAATGGGAACTACTGAGGGAAAATAAGTGAGGGTATTTATTTAAATAGCAATCTATGACCTTAGAAGCACAAATTTTCAATTTATGTAGATCATAAAAATTCCAAAGCAAAGAATCCAAAATTCGGAATGCTTTTGACAATATAGTTAAAAAACACAAGTTAAGAGTCAAGTTAAAGAAAGTTAACTTTAGCAGTCTGTATTTTGATTACTAACATTTAAAGTGGTATTTTTTCTTTTAAAGAGGAGAATTTAAAAAACCCCACAAAGAAACCACATATCTTACAATGAAACATCATGTCAAAATATATAATAGTCCATTCCAGCCAAAATATAACCATTGTAGATAGTGCAGTGTGATGCAAAACAAACCCCATTTTACAACTGCCTTGAAGTGCTGTGGTAACTCCTAAATCTGCTTAATGCCTTATCCCAAGTATTCTTCATCTGGACTGACCAAAGCATAAACTGGTTGATTTTATTTTAGTAGGGGGACTCTGGAGAAGATAATCTGTTCGAGCTTGTCTTTTATGAGCCTCTGATTTTAACACTATAGCTACTACATCTGAGACACATTCATGACATGAATAAAGTGTCTCTCAGTTCACTTGGATTTAGTGTCTTGGGGGAAACACTTGAATGGGGAAGCTGAATTGTTCCCACACTAGCCTTCCCCATCATGTCCTTGGAACACAGTGTTTTTTGTTCTTCCATCCCCATTTGCTACAGTGTCCATTGTCACTGCAGATACTCAAGCATAGCATGGAGAGAACTGATCAATATTTCTTTGTTGTGCAGCTCTGTATTAACTACATCTCACTTTCCTTTTGACAGTGACACATATCACATGCCGCTGCTGCCGCTGCTATCAGAAACAAGAATTTTGGAAAGCAAATTCATTGTATGGCTGTTAAAAGTGACAGAGCTTGCAAACCTCACACTAATGGGGTACCTGAAAATCAACATCTCCATTTGATTAAATGACTTCCAGCCAGTCACCTTTCCCCCTCTAACCTTGATGTAGCAGGGCTGTGACGAGTGCACACAGTGGGACATCAAAAACATTTAATCTGTGCTCACAAATAGACAGCTTAATTTATTTTAATGGCCAGGTCCCTTGCAGAGTTTCTGTCACAAACCTTAGTTTTCAGGATTGAATCTCTCAGCTGTTGGAAATAAGATCAAGTTGAAAGCTTGATGACATTGAGAATCCCCATTCGGTCCAAAGCCTGTATCCCGTACCCAGCCAAAATACTCATTAACTTTCAAAGGAATTTAGCCTGTCTTCTGGATTTGGTTCTTAAACAAATTTGTAGGACTCAGAGACCATTTATTAGGGTCAGAAAAGTGACTTTGTATAAGTGGCAGCTTCTTGTTTATCAGATCTGCTCCTGGTGCATGTTCCAATTCTCTTCTCATATAGTGACAATTAAATGGCACCTTATAGACTAACAGATTGATTGAGCATAAACTTTTGTGGGCAAAGACCGCATGCATCTGAAGAAGTGGGTCTTTGCCCATGAAAGCTTATGCTCCAGTAAATCAGTTAGTCTATAAGGTGCTACAGGACTTCTCATTGTTTGTGACAATTAAATGTATTCCTAGTATCTTTACAGAACAAGGACAGAACGGAGAGGAAGCTGGCTTTTAATGTCATTAATCTGAAGAACAAAATTTGGTCTCAGTGGTGCCGTCTCTTATAATTTTATTGTGAGTCTTGTGACATCTTTTTTTCCCCCCCTAAAGTCCCAGTTTCTGGAATCAAATCATTTACCTGACAATCTCAACTTCCATTTAAGAAAAATATTGTAGGCTTCATAGTTGCAAAGAAAAGCTTCAAACTCTGAACATTAAGAGATCCAGCAGCAGAATGCAAATAAAAATAAATTTGCATAAATAAATAAATTTTTTTAAAAATCTTATGATTTAAGGCAATTTCTCGAGTTTTTGACCCATGATTATTGAGTGTTCAGGTTTGGTAAAACTTAGCTGGATTTTATTCTGGTTCATCTATCATCATCAGAATTATTAACTCATTTACAGCTGCAGAACCTTTAGCATGGTCCAGAAAGATCTCACTTGACTCTCCAATCCCAGTTTGGGTTTACAGAACAAGCAGTTCGAAAAAAGCCTCTTTATACTTTTACTCTGGGGCTACATCTACACTGGTAGCTTCTTGCACAAGAACTGTTTTGCGGAAGAGTTCTTGCGCAAAAAGTCTTCCACAAGAGCATGTCTACACTGGCATGTGCTTTTGCGCAAGAGATGTGCTTTTGCTAAAGAGTGTCTATAGCAGTGTGGATGCTCTCTTGTGGAAGAAAACTCTGATGGTCATTTTAGCCATAGGGGTTTCTTGCGCAAGAAATTCATGTTGCCTGTCTGCACTGCCCTCTTGTGGAAGAGCTCTTGCGCAAGAGGGCTTATTCCTCGTGAGGAGAGGAATAACTCTTCCGGAAGAAGCCCTGTTTTCCGATGCTAGACTGTAAATTTACTTGCGCAAGAACATGCGTGCAGTGTAGACACCCGGCAAGTTTTTATGCAAGAACAATTGTTCTTGCGCAAGAAGCTGCCAGTGTAGACGTAGCCTGAGAGGGTATGTCTACACTACTTAACTTTATTCAAAATAGTTCATTCGAATTACGCTAATTCGAAATAACGCATCTATACACAAAAACTATTTCGAAATAGCGTTTTGCTATTTCAAAATAGCGCGTCCACACTGAGTGGACCCTGAACCGAAGTTAAGGCTGACCAGAACCAGTGCCAGCAGGGCATCAGGTTAGGACTTAGTGTGTGGGACTGATGCCTGAGGCTAACTGAGCTCCATGCTTAAAGGGACCCTACCCCCACCCCGGACAGACAGTTCTCAGGGTTCCCCACTTGCTTGTCTGCCTCGATGAGGGATAGCAAAGCAGTCCTGTCTTGGAGTGCCCTGAGTGCCCTCACTCAGGACACCACAGCACTCGGCCACATGGAGCCAGAGCTGCCCCTGGGCACGCCGGTGTGTCTTGCGGGTCGTTGCCATCAGCCCAGCTGCACTTTCTGCAGGCTGCCATCTGGGAGGTCCATCAGGGGGCTGTCAGTATCCAGGGGCCCCTGCGGGAGAGCGTCCACCCCGAGGAGCACTAACAGCCTCCCTGGTCTGCCCCAATGGGGGCTTGTGCCCCATTCCTCCCTCATATCCTTTCACTTACCCCTCCCTAGCCCCCCCTTCCTGATGTCAAATAAAATACATTTTTTTTCAAAAATAGAAACTCTGTTTATTTAACAAAACGGCGGGGGGGGGAGATGAACTTCTGGTGAGACTGGGGAAAGGAGGCAGGAGACGGGAGGAGAGAGGGTGGAAGAGGGGAGGGGGAAAACTGGGAGGAGGGAGCTGGAAGGGGGAAGCAAGGGGAGGAAGGGGGAGGAGAAGCTCAGCGCTCAGGGGTGGGGGGTCTCATCGGGCCACATGTCTCCCAGCACGGCGGGTGTGGGGGCCTCGGCATCCCCGGGGGGATGGGGAGGAGGGTGTGGAGGTTGAGGAGGGAGAGGAGGGAGAGGGAGAAGAAGTGGAAGGAGGAATGGTAGCCAGGGGGGCAGCAGGCGCTGGAGCGGCACGAGGCAGCACGCGCTGCACCAGGGTCTGCAGATGGGTACAGATGGCACGACCCTGGGCAAGCAGCTCCCTCTGGAACTCCCGTTCTTCCTGTGCCCGCTGCTCCATGATGTGGGTCAGGGCTCGTAGGGCCCCCAGGTGCTGCTCTCGGTGCCCCTGCCATGTTGCAGTCATCCTGTGGAGCCCGCGGGTGCGGGAGCATGTCCCAGGCGGGGTGGTGCGCCCTGCATGTGCAGCTGGTGCGGCTGTGGAGGAAGAAGAGAAGTGGTCAGTTCTCCCTGGGGACACAGTGGGTGAAGCCCAGCCCCCCTCTGCGAGGTGAGGATGACCGTGCCCTGCACCGTTGTGCTTGCACAGAGGCCATGGTCGGAATGTCCGGCTATCCCCGGGAGTGGCAGCTGCCCCGAGACCGCACCCATGCCCCTGTGCTGCGTATAATGTGGGTGAGGTGGGGGGGGAGATGTTAGAGGGGGCTTATGAAAGGAGGGCGTCCTGCTGTGTCCTGCCCAGGGGTCAGGAGCATGTCTGGTCTCTTCACACACATGTGTGGCTATCAGGCCACGGCCCCTGTGTGGCACGCAGCTGGAGCCACCTGCCCCGGGGTGGCATGGCATGTGCTTGCATATGCACAGGTTGCTGCGTGATCTGTGGTAAGCAAGGGCCACGCGTGCGGTCCCTAATCTCCCTCCCCAACCCTCCCCCGGGAAAGGGATAGTGACGGCACTTACATGGTGTGGCCTCCCTGGACGACCCTGCTGACTCCTCTCCTGGGACAGCTTGGGGGTCCTGCTGGCATGGTGGCTCCTCCTCCGCACCCTGGTCAGGGTCCTCCGGTCCCGGCTCGCTGCCCCCCAGGGTGGCACGGACCGCACTGCCCCCCAGGATACAATCCAGGGCATCAAAATAGGGGCAGGTGTCTGCCCCTGCTGAGGAGCTGCCCCGAGTGGCCCTGTCGTATCCCTGCCACAGCTCTTTAATTTTCAGGCGCACCTGCTCCTGGGTGCGCCTGTGGCCTTTCTGGGCCATGGTGGCAGCTATGCGGCCGTAGATGGCTGCGTTCCTCTGTCTAGTGCAGAGATCATGGACATTGGGGGCCTGCCCCCAAACCTCAATAAGGTCCATGATCTCCTCACAAGTCCAGGAGGGAGCGCAGCAGGGGATGGCTGGCTGGCACTGGCTGCCTGGCTCATGGTGGGGCCACTGGGTCAGGGGCAGAGACTGCTGGCAGGCCTGGGTCTGGCACGTGCAGTCTGGCCAGAGTCTACCCCTTTAAGGGCTCCAGGGCTGGGAGAGAGGAGAGGAGTTTTCCTGGTTTGGCCCAGAGTGGCCACCAGGGGAAACTGGGAAGGGCTGGAGGCCAGCTAATTCGAATTAAGTATCTACACAGCACTTATTTCGAATTAGCTATTTCGAATTTGGCATTACTCCTCGTAGAATGAGGTTTACCAAATTCGAATTAAGCACGCCGCTATTTCGAATTAATTTTGAAATAGCGGTTTGCATGTATAGATGCTATTAAAGTTAATTCAAAATAACAGCTGTTATTTCGAATTAACTTTGCAGTGTAGACATACCCAGAAAGATTTGCTCTGACGTCACCTGAGACACAAAAATCACAAAGCCTCTTGATACATTTAGAGAATAACTTTTCAACCTAAATTAAGGCAACTGACTGGACTCAATGACCTTTCAAGGTCCCTTCCAGTGCTAATATTCTATGATTCTGTGACTTTTGGCCCCCTACTAAACCTCAGAAGGGTTTTTGTTTACACAGCTCACAGTATCAAAAGGAAGGGGAAGGGTCGATGAGAAATCAGGACTCTGAGACTGAGGCTACAGCCACACTGTAGCCTTCTTCCGGAAAAGCTTATGCAAATGAAGCACAGTGTGGAATATCGCTGTGCTTAATTTGCATAATTAATTAGAAGCCGTTTTTGCACAAGATAGTCCATGCTGTGCTTCATTTGCATAATTAATTAGAAGCTGCTTTTGCACAAGGGGCTTTTGTGCAAAAAGGAGCTGTGTAGACGGCTCCTTATTGCGCAAAACCCCCCTCTTGCGCAAGAGCCGTTCTTCCTCATTTTTTCAAATTATGCAAATGAAGCATGGCGATATTCCACATTGTACTTCATTTGCTCCCACACACTGAACCCCTCATTTTTTGCTTCACCCTAGAGCCTGGGGGGGCTCACAAAATCTCCTAACTCCAAAACCCTAAAAGAGTTAATCTGGCCCATGGAAAGCCCTGAACCTTGGTCCTCCCTGACCCTCTTTCTCCCTCCACTATGGAGCTGGAGCACCAGGGGAGTGAGGCGTCTCAGTTCGGGTTGGGATTTGGGGGGTAGGTTTGCCTCTCACTTTTGTATGACCCTTGACTGATGTTTCTGTGGATCAGTGGCTCCAACCCAAAAAAGGTTCCCCACTCCAGCTAAATAATGACAACATTGAAACCTTTCATTTTGGACATCAATTAATATTTTACTTTATTTAAAATTAAGCTTGGTAAACTAACATGAGAAAGTCAAAGCGCTTAATCTATTTAATTATTTTGATTCATAATACTTCCTTTCTTACCAGTTATATATGTCCCCTTACGTTATAGCTCTAGAAGCCTAATATGAATAATTTAGTAGCTAAGGTATTTAGAGATAAGTAAAGGCATTTTGTCATCATGGGTGGTTGGCTTGTGGTCCATGGAAAGGTTTGCTTTGAGCAGGGTGGGCTGCAGGCCAATAAGTTTGAGAACTACTGTCTTATGGTAACCTCTGCTGGTTGATCAAAAGTGTTACATTGGTGTCAGCCTCACAGCCTCTCTCCGTGGCAGTTGGTCCCAACAAAGACTATTAACGTAAGAAGAGAGCTGAGATTGTAGGAAGTATGTCGAAGTTAATTACTCATAATTGGTATGGACTTTTTAAATACACTCGGATTCCAAGTTTGTTTATTATGCAAACCATAAATGGTCCCGCCATCCAGGAATGAGTTTATTTGCTGGGATGACAGAGCCATGTAAATCATTATGGGGTGGCCCTGAAAATGCTATTTGCAAACATTTGAGAGGGGATGTAATTCTCCACAGTCCATACAGAGTCTGTACATCTGGAAGCTTCATTTTTCATGCCGTGTGTAAATCAGGACTGACTTTTTTCAGAACTGATTGAGCTGCCCAGGCAGTTTCCCACTCAGTTATTCCTTTCCTTATCATATCACCTTATCAGAATGTTGAACTTTCTACTTACAAAGCTCTAAAAGAGCAAGATATAATTTGTATTACACTCATACAAAGAGGCCCCAGCTGGGATCAAGGCTAATCGTAGGAGGAACTGTAGATACAATAAAGACCTTGCCCTAAGGGAGGGGAAACAGAAGCACAGAGAGATGAAGTGACTTACCAAGGAGGACATAGCAGATCAGTGACAGGGCTGGGAATAAAACTCAAGTTCCTTGCCTCTCACTTCAGTTCTCTGTCCAGTGGTCACTCAGTACATTGAGAAAGAAAATATTTACTGTATGTGAGGAGAGCAGGGCCCAATTTCAAGCTCCCACAAAACTGGCAGAAGATCAGATATGACCTGTCTCTACAATTAGCTATCTGCAATCTCAGCTATATGCACCACATACTTGGAATCTCCTTTCTGCTGTTCAGTCCCATCTATAATAGTAATTTGTGGTCTTCCCTGCCCATATGAAATTCTGCTTTCTCAAACCACATAGCGCTTGCTATCTGGTCTTATTTTGCATACTGCAGGGTCTCGCAAGCCAGGGAGAAATTGTGCCACATTTCCTACTCTTCTCCCCTCTGCAATGTTCCTGTTGTAGATCACAGCATCTCAGCTATCGTGTCTTTCATTCTATAGCCATTTTAATCATCCTTGCAAAAATTCGTATTTCCAACCTCATTGAATACTAAGTTTAAATACTAAGCTAGCTGCCAACTGAGACAGATCTGTGCAGTGTTAGAAAGTACAATATACAGAGCACTAGCTACTAAAAGCCAGCCAATTTATAGCATGAGAAGTGTGTGGTTAGGAGACCTTTATAATAAGTGACAGAGACCAACAGAGTTTTGCCTTTTGTTTTTCCTTCATCCCCAGCAGATGAGACTGTGGTTCTTTTGCCCCTTCTTTTTCACTGCCTATAATAGTTTCCCACTGATATAATGGGAATGCACAGAGCCCTTTTTAAGACATCCACAATTACTAACTTTGTTAACCCCTTGGAGATAATTCACTAGGGGAAAAGGGATTCCCCTCTCCCCATTAATTTGCCATGATGGAGGGAAATGTATCAATCCTGCACGCAAATTTGATTATAGGGAATTGACATAATTAGACTGCAACTGAAAGAGCAAAACAATTAGAGCATCCCAGCACAAATTCATGAGCTAAGTATATTAAAAGCTCCAAGTTGGCAAAATGAAGAAGGAAGGCATACAGATGGTAGAAGGCTGTCAGCAGTAAAAGGATGTGAGCAGTTGCTGTATCTAGTACAGGTTGAACCTCTCTCGTCCAGCACTCCAGTCTAACAACATCCGTGGTCCAACATGATTTTAGTTGGCCGGATGTTCACTTATCGTGAGTGTGGCCAAGTTTCCTATGGTCCCAAAAAGTTTGTTTATAGCCACCTGTGTTCTGTGCTGTTGTTAAGCTCTAATTTACCCCTGAATGTCTTCTAAGAGCCCAGTAAGCAGTGGAAGTGTTGTTAATGCTGCTAGGCAATATTGACCATCTGTGCTTCGGCAAATTATCTGGTTCAGGACTGGTCAGGTCCCAATGGTGCCAGATTAGAGAGATTCAACCTGTACTTCACAGTCAAAGTTTTACAATTCTTTAATTCTACTACTACATATTAACTATTGCAAGGGTTCAGAACTGAAAACTTAATAAAGAAAAATGAGTGAAACATTTTCCACTGAATAGTCAAAATATCTAAGAGACTCGGTTAGATGGCAAGAACAACGAGAAGTCCTGTGGCACCTTATAGACTAACAGATTTATTGGAGCATAAGCTTTCGTGGGCAAAGACCCACTTCGTCAGATTCATGTAGTGGAAATTCCAGAGGCAGGTATAAATATACAGGCATAAGAAAAGAGTTCTTATGTTAGACTGGCAGGCTAAAATGCTAACATCATGGTCATCTAATGTTCAGTGAGGGCCCCAAGATAGCCTCTGCCCATTCACAGTTTCACTCTATCAAACTTTAAAAAAAAAGAGGTTTCATGCTTCTGTTCAGCCCAGGTTCCTATACAGGAGTTTGTTAGCTACCCGCCTTAAAGTCACCACTACCTGAAGATTTGCAGGAAAGGAACATAAGAAAAATACCTGGTCTTCAGACCATGGCCAATGCCAGGTTGGTGCCCCAGAGAGAATGATCAGAACAGGTAATCATCAAGTGATACATTCCCTGTCACTCATTTTCAGCTTCTGACAAACAGGATAGGGATACCCTCACTTCCCCTCCTGGCTAATAGCCATTGATGAATTTATCTTCCATGAATTTATCTAGTTCTTTTTTTAACCTGTTATAGTCTTGGACTTCACAACGTCCTCTGGCAAAGAGTTTCACAGGTTGACTGTGCATTATATGAAGAAATACTTCATCTTATTTGTTTAAAATCTGCTATTAATTTCATTTGGTAACCCCTAGTTCTTGTGATATGAGTAAATATCACTTCCTTATCTACTTTCTCTGCACCGGTTATGATTTTATAGACCTCAATCATATCCTCCTTTAGTCATCTCTTTTCCAAGCTAAAGAGTCCCAGTCTTACTAATCTGCCCTCATACAGAAGTTGTTCCAAACCCCTAATTATTTTTGTTTCCCTTTTCTGAACCTTTTCCAATTCCAATATATCTTTCTTGAGAAGGTGTGAGCACATATCTGAACGGAGTTTTCAAGATGTGGGCCTACAATGGATTTATATAGATGCAATATGATATCTTCTCTCTTATTCTCTATCCTTTTCTTAATGATTCCAACATTATTTGCTTTTTTGATTGCTGCTGCACATTGAGAGGATGTTTTCAGAGAACGACCCACAATGATTCCAAGATCTCTTTGAGAAGTAACAGCTAATTTAGACCCATCTCATATTATACGTTTCATTGGGATGATGTTTTCTAATGTGCATTACTTTGCACTTATCACCATTAAATTTCATCTGCCATTTTGTTGTCCCCTTTTGCCATCCCCTTTTGAGAAATCCTTTTGTAGCTCTTTGCAGTCTGCCTACGGCAGGGGTGGGCAATAAAAAAATGGCAACCCACAAGGTTAGTCCCTGGCGGGCTGCCACTGCTATATTTACTGGTGCCTCTGCAGGTCTCAAAGAATCACAGGTCTGGTTGGCCGCGAATTGCTGTTCACAACCAATATGAGTGGCGGAAAGCAGTGTCCCAGTCCGTGACCCTTTCTGCCACTCGCATTGGCCAGAAACAGCGATTCACGGCCAACCAGACCTGTAATCCTCCGGTACTTGTAGAGACATGGGAAAACGTGAAGGTGGGGGCCCACCAGGAACGTAACCAGCCCAGCCCATGGGCCGGAATTTGCCCATCTCTGGCCTAGGGCTTGATTATCTTGAGTAGTTTTGAATTATCTGCAAATTTTGTCACCACACTGTTTACCCCTTTCTCCAGGTCATTTATGAATATGTTGAATAGGACTGGTCTCAGTATATACCTCTGGGGACACCATCAGTTAACCCCTCACCATTCTGAAAACTAACTTTTAACCAGTTATCGATCCATGAAAGGAACTTCTCTCTTATCCCATGACAGCTTACTTTACTAGAGCTGTTGATGAGGGACCTTGTCAAAGGTTTTCTGAAAATCTAAGTGCATTATATCCACTGTCCATATGCTTGTTGACCCCTCAGAGAATTCTAATAGCATGGTGAGGCACAATTTCCTTTTACAAAAACCATGTTCATCCACATGTGTGACAATTCATTTCTTTTCTATCATGTCAACCAGTTTGCTTGGAACTGAAATCAGGTTTATCACCCTGTAATTGTCTGGTCAGTCCTTTTTAAAAATTGGTGATACATTAACTATCTTCCAGTCATTAGCTACAGAAGCTGATTTAAAGGATAGGTTATGAACCACAATTAATAGTTATGCAGTTTCACATCTGAGTTCCTTCAGAACTCTTGGGTGAATGCCATCTGGCACTGGTGATTTATTACTGTTTATCATTTATTGTTCCAAAACCTCCTCTAGTGCCACCTCAATCTGGGATAGTTCCTCAGATTAGGCGCCTAAAAAAATGGCTCAGGTTTGGGAAACTCCTTCATGTCCTCAGCCATGAAGACGAATGCAAAGAATTAATTTACTTTTTATGCAATGACCTTATCATCCTTGAGTGCTCCTTTAGCACTTTGATTGTTCAGCAGGCTTCCTGTTTCTGATGTACTTAAAATAATTGATATTACTTTGAGTCTTTGTCTAGATATTCTTCAAATTATTTTTGGCCTTCCTAATTATAATTTCACATTTAATTTGGCAGAGTTTACGCTCTTTCTATTCTAGCTTAACTCTACTCGTTGGTTTGGCAGGTAGAATCACCTGGGCTATCGCTTTTATAACCAACATATATCATTTCTACTACAGCAATAAGTTGATAGTTCATATGGAGGAAGGACAAGTTTCTGGCATGCATTATCACACCCCACTGCAGAAATTCCTATTGGCCCTCACCTACCCCAAAAATCAGATTTCTCAAAAGGAGAACAAGTTTCTACAAGCTAGCTTTCAAACTTTATCTTCTTCATTCCCTTCAGAGAAACATGTTATTTCTCTTTATGGAACTGAAAAAGGAAAAAATGGTTTCATGTTTGCCCCTACCTCCTTTCCTTCATTATAATTATAAACCTGCACTGTCACTTCACACCTTATTGCATTATGTGGATTTATTGTTTTGCTACATCTACCCTATATTACAAGGGCACACCAAAACTAGGAAAAACAGGTCTCCTTTACAGACACATGAACTGGATGTGGTACCCCTGCCCTGACAATAGCCAACTTTCACACTTCTATACTCCACCTTTTTTGTTAGTCTAGACAGGGTCCAAGAGATTCCCTATGATTGTATAGGCTGAACTTTTTTGTAGAATCTCCTACCACTGCCATTCTACCAGTGATATCAATGGCTAGGGTTCTACTGTACATAATGTAGTAAGATATTTTGTCTACCCTAAACTCAATCTATCTAGGAAGACATGGGGGGAAAATGTCTGTTGTCAGTGATGCCACTTTGTACTAGAACTGTATTGGAGTGGTCATGTGCTTGTGAGAAGTGTTAAAACCCAAATCAGTGTAGACAGAGCCTTACACAAATCTAACTGTCCTCTTCGAATAAGCTAGATTGGGGCTGAGGAGGAGTATAAGCGCCCTCTTTGGCATTAAGCAGATCACACTGGCTCTCTCAAAGTCTTGGTCTAAATTTGTTTGGCAGCATAGCCACGATGGTCAGAGGTGTGATTTTTTTTTTTCACATTCCTAAGCAACACAGCTAGGTGTGCAAAAACCTGAGTCTGTATATATATGACAGAGGCTACTAACACAGTTACAGTGCTGCATCTGTAGCACTGTAGGATAGACATGTGCTACATCCAGGAAGGGGATTGTGCCATCATTGGTGTTAATCCAACCCTCTGAGAGGCAGTAGCCAGGCCCATGAAGAAGGCTTCCATCAACCTAGCTGTGTCAGAATTGGGTTTCTTTTGGGGTTTGTTTTTTTTTGGGGGGGGGGGAAAGAGGGTGTCCCGGCCCAGCGTGATTGTTCTCCACGCAGTACATGGTGCAGTATGTTAGGTTGTCTTAACTACATCTTTCAAGTGGTGAATTTTTCACATCTCTGAGTAATGGAGCTAGGATGACTTCAGATTTTAGGTTCAGGCCAGGCTTTGGGGTAGATGGAACTGTACCAGCAAAATAGTCGTAAAAATTGCATTTCCACTCAGGGTTTTGGCCAATATAACTTTACTGGTATAGCTATATCGGCCCATCAGTGGGCAGTTGCCATGCCTCCATACCATGCTTCCCCGAGCCCACCAAAAGTACTTTCCAGGGTATAACCTTGTGAACTGTAATGATTCTTGGAGCAAGTTGCCATTGAAAGGCAGCAAATAGGAGAAAGGGATTGGTGTGAGTTGATAAAACTCTGCTGTCACAGCTCCATGAGATATAAATGTTAAGATTTTTCATAGGGACTTGGTGGCATGCACGTTATATTTTCCAAGACCTTATCTTACTTGAAATCTTTTGGAAAAGAATGCAGAAAAAATGTAAGTGAATTTTCACAATTTCACATATCAGAGATGTCTGGTAATTTTTTAATTTTCACTTATGCCACATATAGTTTAATGATTATCACAACAGAACATCCTACAATGGGATAAATAATATTTTAACAAAGGGATGTCATAGAATACTGGCCACATTAGTCTCATTTCTTAATTGAGTAAATTGTTTTATCCCAAGGGAGAAATAAGAGGTACTGATTAACATACATGAGCATAAAGTCAAAACCATGGCAGTACACTAGGTGCATAGATATGGTAAAGGCAGATAGGAGTGAGCTGTTATATACACTAGAACAGCATAGTTTGCCTCAGTCCTGGGACTTTGACTTTCAGAAAACATAAATTTGCTCAGCATTTAGAAGCAATGGAAAAACCTCTCTCCCAACTTTCTTCTTGTAGACTAGCCTCACAGAGGCATCATTTAAACTGCAGCCTACAGGAGTGATAGGAAACTGCAGGGGGAACCAACATTGTATTCAATTAGCATGTTAATTAGATTGAAATCTCAGGCTAGGGGGTCCTCCGAGCAGCAAGGTCACAACCCCATGCTGGAATATCGTTAATAAGCTGTTAATAGAACTACTGCAAAACTGGCTGCTAATTTAACTTCAGAGGAAGGCTAGAACCACAAATCCTGACATTTTAGTCTAATTACATCAGGATCTCATTAAAATCAGGATCCCCAAACACCTCAGTCTTTTTGCTTCATGCGCTGCACAACCAGGAGTGAAGAGTTTTGGAGTTATGGTGGTGTGCAGTACAACCAGGAGAAACCTCAGTACTTCTTCGTGGGTTAAACTTCTGACCAGGATGGCATATGCATCCACTCACAAAAACATGCAGAGCTCTCTCTTCTCCTTCATGATATAGGAACCAAAGGCTCCATGAATTCCACAGGAGACTTGGCTAGGCCTGTTTAAACTGGAAGGCACACATACACCATGATGATGAGCCTCAGTGAAAAACCCTGACAGAAGAAGGAAATGAGTGATTTTGGTCAAGATGAAGGATGCCCTTTCTCTGGGATAATCTATGGATTGAAAGGAGTCAGCCAATGGCTACAAGAAGCATCAATATTTCCAGCAATTCCACGTAAACCCAATAAATAATTCATAGTTACGTATAAAGTCTGCATCATGGATGCTGAAAGGTCCTCCAAGAGATAAGCTCAATAGGCATTCTTTACCTTTTAAGCAAAAAAATCCTTCTTCCTATCTACAGCAGTTAGTCTAAAGTCCATGTTCTTTGGGGATATCGTTTACCTTCAATGTACAGATGAAAGGCTGTATTATGTCCTTTTCTAAGCTGATCTATAGATCAAATCCGTTGTGTGCATCCTAAAAGGTAACCCTTCAATTAGATTAACGCTTTAAAGGATTTCCTCCCACCCATCCGTGGCAGGTCTACAGTGTTCTTCCGTCTATATAGGAGAGGTTTTCCCAAAGAAATAAATCCGAAGCTTAGACTGTAAATCGCTCTCTTTGTCTTTGGAAATCTCAGGAGGAGAGTTTAAGCTCTTGGACGAGCAGCTCTTGTCTTGCTGCTCTAGACACAAATCCCCAGGTTGCTTTCCCCACACGAGTTCCGATTAGGCCGCTTTCAAACAGGCAGGAGCTCGGGGGGATACTCGCCGTAGCAGTACTTTGCAACAGGGTCTCTGTATGTGTTTTCGTGCTGCACGCTCTGTTGGGAAGAGAAGGAAAAGCCCTTAGGAACATGTGCTATTAAAAAGCAGCTCTCCAGTGTAAAATACCTCACTCCTCTTCCACACAAGGCAGAGGTGTTTATAGGATAGGGATGTGAGCCTATATTCGTGTAAATGATTAACCGATAAGACTGGGCTTATCAGTTAATCCTAAGGACTACATGCCCTCCCTGACCCTGCTGCCTCTGTATCAGAGGCAGCAAGCCAGGGAAGGCAAAGCTGGTGCTTGCAGGGAGGCAGCTCCCCTCAAGCGCTGGATCCTGCAGAGCTGCCTGCCCTGCCATCTCCAGCAGCGTGGGGAGGGGGTAGCTGGCAGGAGATACATTTGGGGAGCTGGCTTTTAAGGTGGCTCTCCAAGCATGCCAACTCTGTGGAACTGCCTGCCCCCACCCCTTCCTGCCCCCTACATAGGCAGTGGGAGGGCGAGGTGGCTGGCGGAATGCCAGAGCAGCCCCTGTCTGCAGGGAGCTTGGACCCCCGGTGAACAAGGCCTGTTGCTGCCATGTACTACTGCCTATGTATCAGAGGCTATGTCTACACTATGGGGTTTTCGCAGAAAAACTCCGCTGTGTCCAGGGAACATGTCTGCTCTTCCGCTTTTTTGTGTGGAAGAGCAGATGCGCTCTTTCGGAAGCCCCGTCCGTCTTCCTCCTCCCATGAGGAAGAAGGGCTCTTCTGAAAGAGGCGGCTTTTCCAAAATTTGGCCCAGCGTAGATGGGCCAAATTTCAGAAAAGCCTCTTCTGACAAAACTATCGGAAAAAGGTACGCAAATTGCAGAGCACGCTGGCTGCCAGCCCTGCCCCTGGGGACTATCAAATAATCATGTAACCACTAAAATTTGGTGTGGTTACATGATTATTAAATTAAACAACATCTAACTTCCCTATTATATGCCAATGATTATTTCACAGGCACTCCATCTTGGTATCTAGGTATTCTAACATAACTTAAAACAATTTAGTTGCAACTTTACACCACTCTGTCACTGAAGTGTAGTCAGAATTAAATACCCAAGCGGGCTGGAGTCAGACTGCTCAAGTTCCCAGGAACACGTTCTAATCAAACATCATAGGAAAAACAAAACAAATCAGGGCTAGAGACATAGGCGTTTCTCCCTCAAAGCTCTAGAGACATTTGGGTCAATTATCCTTCATTTACGGTGCAGGCATCATCTTTACTTTATAGCAGGAGCCTCTGCTTAAACGCATCATACACAGGTGGAAATATCACTTTCACCACCCCCTTCCAACAGGTAGAGTGTCTGCTTAGAACAAGACTCTGCTAACCAAGCAGCCTTGAAATGGCGGTGGTTTCAATTACAGGTACCCAGCACTGGTTTGTGTATTTTTAACATCAGTTAAAATTTCTATAGTCAGCAGACTTACAGAGGTGATTACCCAGATGTATTGTACTGTGAAGTAAACAATATAGGATTGCTAAAGCTGCTGGGGAAACAGGCATACTAATATAGTTGGTTGGCCACATTCCAGCTTAGTATTCCCTTTACGGTGTGTCTCTAGTGCTAAGAAGAAATCAGTGTCCGTTTCTACATTGCTCTAGGAGTGCAATATGCCCCTAGTTTAGAGAGAAAGCTGCTCACATATTCCCCCAAGACTGGCTGATTAGAAGAGCCTGAACAAGAACATGAGCCCACAAACGTGTACGTATAAGAAATATACACTCATAGCATCAACACCACCCTTCCCATGCCGCCGCATCTGACCTGTGATGAAGTCCTGCACTTGGCCAAGCACAACTCAAAGTGGTCTTCCACTGCCATGAAGAGGTTCTGAAAAGCAATAGCTGCACGGTTTAGGAACCGCTCCAGGAGCAGTTGCTGAGAAAGGCAGAAAAAATAAGCATCCAAGTCAGCCAGTTAAGGAAAGGGAATGGAGAACAGTGGGGTTTTGTTTGTTTGTTTTGGGG
This sequence comes from Pelochelys cantorii, assembly GCA_032595735.1. Lineage (NCBI taxonomy): Eukaryota > Metazoa > Chordata > Testudines > Trionychidae > Pelochelys > Pelochelys cantorii. Next base: position 8,698,433 of record CM064342.1, on the reverse strand, counting down.
GTTTTTTTGCACTGGGAGTTGGACAATTAAGGTGACAGCAGAACAGTTTCTCCAGACTGTTCTTGTTACATTGTCTTCTTAAAGGTTTGCTAGCAATGCATTCTCCATTTGTTAATGATTGAATTCAAAGTGGCCTTGGATTGTGCTTGCTTAGTGGAATGTAGTCAAGTGCGGCAGTGCCAACGAACAAGGAGCATTAACAGTCTGGTGGCTATTGCTCCAAGGTGAAAGAAGGAAATCTGGTTTCATTTCCTGACTCAAAGTCCCTTAATCTTAGTGCCTCGGTTCCCTCCCAGCTTCTGATGCCTCATCAGTAAAATGGGGCTACTTCATGAAATGCTTCATCAGTGCTTACAACTCAGACGATACAGAGATGGAGGCAGTAAGTCGATTTGTGTTTGCCCAAGCCAACATCCCCTGCTACTAGGCATTACTCCCAAGCTCATTCAGCAGCACAGAATCATGCCTCTGTTGTTACATACACCGTGCATCCCCAAAACAAATGCCAAAAAGCAGGCCCATGGCACTTAACCTGAAACACAGAAAGCAGCAACAGTCTTCTCAGTTCCACTCTAGCACTGCTGCCACCTGCACCTTGGGTTAAGCACAACATGAAGGAGCAGCGAAGACGCAGTCCTTCCCTTTGAAGTCTGATGCCAGTTTTGTTGCACATCTGATCTGCATCTGAATTAGGGATGTCAACAGGTAACCAGCATCACCTCCCCTTCCTGTCTTCCCTTTAATCTGTTAACTGGTTAAACAAGTGCTAGACACTATGTTTAACTGGTTAACCAGTTAAATGGGATTTTACATCCCTAATCTGAATGCCAGAATAGTCAAAGGGCATAAGCTTGCAGTCTGACAGCGACATCTGTTGGCATCCCACATTCCAGACACTTGGTTATTAATAAGAGTCCAAAAAGAAGTTTCACAAGCAGTGGAAAGTTATAATTAGATTTTTCTGGGATAACAGATGTAGCAGAAGCATAAGTAGAGTCCTGCAAATCCATGGATATCCACAGGTATCTATATCCACAGATGTAGATATGTATATCTGGGGGTCATTTGTGTATATAGATATAAATTTTGTATCTGCACAGGAATCTAAGCATAAGACACGGTTGTTACTATAGTTGGTTGGAAAAAACTTCCACAGAACTGTATTCACTGAAAAACAGTTCAATGAAAGTCAGAATACGTCACAAAAATCATGTCATTTTGCCAAAATTTTATTTTGGAGGAAAAAAAGGAGTATCCAAAAACTGCTGGAATGAAACACTGATTTTTCTCTCTTTGGAAATGACTTTTTGTTTTGATTTTTTTAAATGTTGTATTATATAAAATTTAACTTTTTAAAATTTTATATTATATTAAAAAGGTGAATGGAAACATTTTAATCTTATCAAGAGGAAATGTATCAATTTAACCCAAAATAATGGCGTGGTAAGGCAAAGTGGCTTCTCTTCCATATAGAGAGACTTACTACCCAACCTACCCCATTCCTCTTGAAGGAAGTATAAGAAAAGAGCAGTGCAGCTCAATTGTGTAGAGCCAGTGCGGTTACAAAATGGGTATCCACATCCGCATCTGCATCGGCAAAAATGAGCCATGGATATCCGCAGCCACATCCATGGATGTGGATACCCACAGATATAAAATGGATATCCACAAATTTGCAGGGTTCTAGATACAAAATTGGTATCTGCATCCGTATCTATAAAAATAAGCTGCACCTAAGCACATTCTCATATGCAGAAGCAGATACCTGCAGATATCCATGGATTTATAGGACTCTACAGTTGTGGCCAGACCGGGGAAGGAGACAGATGTTCCTCCCAGGGAGCTCATTCAGCAGCACAGAATCATGCCTTTTCTGTTACACACACAGCACATCCCCAGGACAAATGCCAAAAAGTAGGCACATAGCGCTTAACCTGACACCCTGGAAGCAGTAGCAACCTTCTCAGCTTCACTCTAGCGCTGCTGCTGAGTTAAGCACTACACAGAGAAGCAACAAAGAAGCAGTCCTTCCCTTCGAAAGTCTGATGCCAGTTTTGATGCACATCTGGTCTGATCTGCATCTCTCTAGGGTAGGTATCTGAATGTTAGGATAGTCAAAGGGCATAAGCTTGCAGTTTAATGGTAACAGAGAGCCTGCAACTGGCAGCAAGTGGAAAAAGCAACTCACTACCCCAGGAGATGCAAGAGGAAGAGACAGGGGAAAGGCTGCTTGATTACAAGATTGAGAGCCAGGTCCTAACGGCAATGAAGCAGGAACAGTTGGTAAGAAGTAGCCCAGGGAAACAAGATTCTGGTCCAGTTTTGTTGCTGGGGTGAGAGATAGCAACCACGTTTCTCCACCCATAGTTCGGGCCCTGAGCTGCGACCTGGTGAAACAGGGCGGGTGGGCGCTGTTTGGCACTTCACTAACCTTTAGGCCAGAAGGCTAACACCAAAAACTTTAATTCTTGCTCTTTGCCCCATCCAGGAGGCTAAGGGCTATAAACTGTTTAATTGCTCTGCCCAAGCCGAGTGGGTCAGAACCCTAACCTATTGTTACATGCCCCAGCCAGGAGGCAGAGGGCCACAGATTGCTGAAGAGCTTCGCCCATAGAAAGAGGGCCAGTGTCTTAGAATCTACGGTGCACCGCAGTCCAGAGGCCAGGGCTGCCAGCTGATTTCTGGTGTGTCATTTCCTCCTTGATGGGGACCTGAATAGCTGGGTAGAATGGCTGACAGACATACTACTGCCCGATGCTGCCCAAAGGGAGCACTATAACTTACAGGGAGGATGGTTACAAATGCATTTAAAAAAAAAAATCTTTCCTACAGAATTTTGAAAAAGTACCAGTAAGAAATCTCAAAATCCCTTGCAAAATGGACTTCCCATCCTCCACACACACACACAACCGTAGCTGTTATTGTAAGACAATTTCTTACATGGTCCTAGCAGGTTTTCCCTGTTTTCAGGCTCTCCAATGACAAGGGCACACTTGGCCAGTTAGCAAATTAGGATGCTCAGCCGACTGAACAGCGTAAGAACGTGAAAAGCCAGCAGCGCTCCATGTACCTTGTTGGGCTGCAGACAGCAGGAAACGCAGTACTCGTACACGCTGCAGCAACCGTTGGGCAGGCAGCTGTCACAATTATAGAGCTTTGTACTAGGCACATTGACATTACAACAGCCATTCACCAACAGGTCCTTCCTTTCACAGATGTAGCCTGAAAAACAGAGGAAATAGAAGCCATTTATAGAAGCCTCTCTGCTGCCCCTTGGAGCAGGGTGAAGTAAAGCAATGGGGCTGCAAGAGAGAGAGCATGCACATGTTCAGGACCCTGTCATCTGAGAATGGGCAACTTTGAGAAATGCTGCTATCCATCAATACCCAGGTGGCCCAGCAGACGCCCTTTGGAAATAATCACTCTTGGCCAGTCCGTCTCAAAACTCAGCACTTTGTAGATAAAATACATTGTACTAAAATACATTCTAAGGATCGAAACTCTCACTGTTCCAAAATTTTTCATAATGCCATATATTTGGGGACGGGGTAATGAATGGTTGGTACAGCTAGATATATTCAAACAACTTTACAATGACCATTTGATAAGGATGAGTGGCCAGTGGCCTTAGAGCCCTGTTGCAAAAGAACACAAAAAGGAACTAAGGTGGTTAGACTACACCTACGCCACCTCACATTATGAACCAGCCAGATCTCCAGGCAGGCCCCCACTTATCCAAAGATCAGCACTGTAGCAATCGGGCACCTCAGTATTGATTTAGTGGGTCCAGTAAATTCTAGAGATGTGACGGTTTAATTAGTTAACCATTAAGCCTCACCCTTAATGGTTAGACTTACCAGTTAAGGTTAACCAATGGGGAAGGAGCAGCTGACAGCCAGCTCCAGGCCTGAAGGGGGCCCACAGTGGAGAGGGGCTGCTCTGGTGTCTTGGCTGGTGCAGGCCCTGCCTGCGACGGGGAAGGACATGGGCAGGAGCTGATATGGTTAGGCTGGAGCTACTCCTGCCTACAGTGGGGAGGAAAGGTGTTCCAGCCCAGCGGTAGATAGGTGCAGCCCCCTGCTGGTCCCCGTTTAATCAGTTAACTGGTTAAACAACATGTTTAACTGGTTAGCCAATCAAATGTGATTTTACATCCCTAGTAAAGACATGCTAAATTGATGGCTGATTGCTCTCTCATGGATTTTGGTATTCCCCCAGAATGAGACGTGAAAGAGAAGTCCATGGGAGAGTTTCTTCCATCAACCCCCACAGTTGAGACCCTGTGGCAATTCGATCTAAGGTATTGTCAACTCTAGCCACACTATTCACATAGCCGGAGTTGTGCACCTTAGGTTAGCATTGCCCCATAGCGTACAATGCATGTAATTAAGTAACCGTGTAATCGCTGAAAATTTCAGCAGTTTACACAATTACACATGGGGCAGCAGTTGGCTCCCACCTGTCCCCCACACTGTTGCAATAGCAGTGGGGGGGGGAGGAGCAACTGGCTCCCTGTGAGCCCATACTCACGGGGGGGCACCTTTGAAGAGGCAGCAGCACAGGGGAGCCAGCTTTTAAGTTGCCCCTCCCATGCGTACCAGCTCCCACCCCCCCTCCAAGCTACAGCCTCTGATACAGAAGCAGCAGTGCAGAGGGAGGGGACAAAGCTGGCAGCCCCCTGGAGCCCGTACATGCAGGGAGCTGGCTTAAAAGCTGGCTCCCCTGCACTCCTGCCTCTCATACAGCAGTGCAGGGGGAGGGAAGCAGGCAGACCCTGGCAGCCAGGACATGTGGAGAGATGGCTTTTAATCTATCTCCCAGCGTGTACTGGGAGCCTGCACGTAACCATGAATGTTAACCATGTACACAGTTACACTGTCACATCCCTAGTGTACATCTGCCCTCAAAAACTAAGGTGGGCTGGGGTCATCTTCAGAACTTAGATGGCTCCTTTTAGGTTCTGCAGAAACTAAATCCTGCAGAAAGTATTCTACTCACTTCTCCAAGTCAATACTTAGCCAAATTCCAAGTCTGGTGCTCTTAAAAATACACAAAAGTGAAATTACTGAAGTCCTGACTAAATTCAAATGTCAAACAAACTTCCACTAGTTTAAATTCTTCTGTTGTGGGAAATGTTGTTTCACATGCTACTTCCCTACAATAGAACACTGTCTCCAGATGACATATAGAGTGTTCGGGAATGTAGGCAATTATGTCTGGAGTGCTGTTCAGATAACTGCATTCATTCCAGATCTACCTGTTGCCATTACTGAACATCCTGGCTTCGATTCCAGGCAGTACTCACTATAAGGAAAGAGTATCAGACATTTCCACAAGAGAAGAATTTACTCTTCTGGGAATGCAGGAGCACGGAGAGAATTGCTACCAGCAAAGATCAGAGAGTACACACAGTGCTGAGAATCTTGGTTTGCCAGAGAGGCTATGATCAGTGATCTTACCTAGCTCGTCTGTAATGAACAGCTTCCCCTGGACAGAATTTCTGCATTGGTTACTCAGCTGACTGCTGTTTCCCAGGCTGAACTGCACTTTCCAGATGATGGGCTCATGCTCCTGAACTTGGAGAAGATTCCGATCATGTACCGTCCTCTCTTCCTGCAGCAAAACACAGCAATGGAAGTTAACATGCAGTTCCTGTCTCTTACTCAACTCTATGCACCCTTCATTCTGCTGAGCTCGTAATTGTTGCAATTCCCAAGACAGAGAGGAAACTGTAAGAAACTAAAGCAGCATGAGCTATCACTCCAACAGCCAGAGACACTGGTTTACCATATACTGCATATAACATTAAACCAACATCATAAAGATAAAGGGAGTTGTAGATATTAATAGAAGGACTATTTAACATGTCATAACTCAGACATTATTTTATACCATAAAAGTAGCATTCCCTTCACTAAGTAATTAATATACATTAAAAGTTGTTTTGCCATCTTCTCTCTCTTTCCTTTCCACCAGCCATCAGTCTTCTTTACAAAACAGGGTCACCAACCACAATAAAATGTGCAATTCTGCAGTAATTTTTATACAAGGACCTCTAAGCACTTTGTCAACATTCACTTTGAATTAAGCCTTGCAACCTACTCCTGATAAGTTTACTAAATATTGCTGTTCCCAGGTTAAGGATGGGAGAAACTGAGGCAGATAGCATTTAAATCTAGTTTTTCCAGAAGTGTCTGCTAACTTTGGGTGCCCAACTTGAGACATGTTGGGCTTAATTTTCACTGGTACAACCCTTTTTTGACCTGAACTGGAGTCATATAGAACTGCAGTTTCTCAGAACCTCTGAAAATCAGGTTCTGAGGATGTTTGGCACCCCAAATCACTGGCCACTTGTAAAAAAATTGGCTTAGTTTAACGTATAGGAAGTCAGCTGGGCAGTTATGGCAGATTCTGAAACTAAGAATCCCGACTCTAATCACTGAAACAAAAGCTGCTAATCCTCCAGACATTCAAAGCTGCTTTTTCTACATCGCTTAAGATAGAGATGTTGTGATATGTAATGGAGACAAATCAAGAACAATGGCCAGATTTGTAAAACATTTGGATTGCCTTTGGAAAATCATATTATAGAATGCACTTTTAAATCTGCTTCAGGGGGTAGCCAAGTTAGTCTGTACAGGATAAACTTAAAAAACAACAAACATAAAAAATACCATCTACATGTTTTGTTAATCTATTAAGTGCTACCAGACCTTTTGTTATTTTTACTTTTAAATCTGCTGTGCAAACCAAAAGAATAAACACAATCCAGGTTTTATGTGGGCATTGCTTAAAAAAGAACAGACGTCAAGAAATGTGGGCCTCGCATTGGACTTATGGTAAGACTATAACAATTCTACGGCAAGTATCACCATCAGAAGAATATATTTTTCATTAAACAAAGATCTAAATTACATGGATAATTGAACAGAGATCATTTACAAGGTAAGGGAAATTCCCTGGTCTTTAATAATAGATGGTTAGTTCATTAAAAACAATAAATAGTTCACAGATGTAGACATTTTAACGTTACCCAAAGGAGCTAAGTACTCTCACAAGTTTTCACCATTTATGATATTTGCTTTTTTTTTTTTTTGCAGCTCTCTGAGGTCCAAATCCGAGGAACAGATTTACACATGCATAGATCCTAATAAACCATTAGGGACTTTGCTTGGAGCAGCTAGTGACAGTTTTTCTCCCTCATGAGCCATACACAATGCTGCTGTCCTGGGTGGAATAGTGGTTCACAGCAGACATTACAAGAAGACACTTTGATCCCATAACATTTTTCAGTTGCCCTTTAGATTCCATGAACACATTGCTGATGTAAAACTTTCCCTTTGCACAAAATTTCAGATTCAGGCTCCTAACAGTCCCCTTAAATATTACTGATGAGGTTGGCTGAACAAAAGGAACCTTAGAATAAGATTCTGAGATCCATCATTAATGCAAGTTTTACAAAAATAGTACATCAGCATATTATTTTAGGTCACTCTGCAAAACACTGTAAATAATTTACAAACTGCAACAGAAATCATGTTTAAAATCCCATACATTTTACTGCAAGTTTACACAGGGTGTGGGTTATTCCCTGCCTTAAGGAGCTCAGAGACAAGAGGCCCAAACCTGCAGCAATTACTATAATGTGTGGTCATACAATGGGAGGACTTCCAGTAGTAATAAGCACCATATTTGGCATTAAGTATTTCTGGGGGATTGGGCCTTGATCTACAGAAAAGGAGTGAAATGGAGCAGCAAGGGGGAAAGAAGAAAGGCAATACTGACCTGTTTGAAGGTACTGGTAAGGAAATAGATGAGGGAGAGTCCAAATACAATACCAAGGACCCAACGTTTCCTCAGCAGCCTTCGCCACACCATTGACATAAAGTGCACCATTCCCATATGCAGCTTTGCTAACACTGGTGTGCTCTAGAACTGCTGGATTTTTTTTCTCTTCTTGTCCTACCTACAATAGGTTCAGATTTTCCCTAGATTTTTCTTATTTATCCTCCAATCACTGCACTTGCTGCTATCTGGGGAATGAAAAGAACCTCCAGATATAAACTAATTTTTTCAGGACTGCCCTTTTCAGCTGCAAATCAAACTAGTTTGGGAAGTCTCTGAAGGAGCTGGAAGAACGTTATTAAAAAAAAAAAACAAAACACTATAGCTTAAATCCTAACAAGAAGTCTAGAACTGAACACAGAAAGAAAAGCCGCAGCTTCTCCTTTGTGAGCAACTATTTAAACAGAGCTGTTTAGGAGGTACATGTCTGAGGGGGTTCTCTGACCCGAAAACGCAAACACAGCTACACTTAGGACCACCTAACTATTTTTCCGCAGAGATTTAGCAGGACACGGAGGGAATCTAACAGAGCACACTAGCTTAGAGAGGGAACCTTTGCTAAGCCAACGTGCCATCGAGCCTTCAGAAAAAGAAACTATCGCACCAGCCCGTACCTCTGTAGCTAGCCCCATTCCCCACCGTGACATGCTCCTAAAAAGAGCATCCTAGGACGGATCCGGGGATAGCAGGAGTCTCAAAACCCACACACCCTATTAGGTCCTGACCCACCAAATCTGAAGCAAAAGTGGGGCTATTTCCTGCTTCTGCTGGTTGCAGCAAACACATCCGCTAACTGCTTCCGCTCCAGCTGCCCTCCCAATCCCAGCACATGATCCGCTGCAAGGCTGATAGGCTGCAGAAGAAGAGGAAGGGAGGGAGTTACTTTGTGTCTCTCCTGGAAAAGGTGGGGGAGTCGGAAGTCAGCCGTCACGTGGGTGGCTTTGTTTATTCCTGTGGGTCTGGCAGGGTTTGGAGGATGGCCCTTGTGAGTGCTGGACAGCGAGGGTAGGTGAAGAGGCTCTGTGCTTTTATCCTCCTATCTAACGTGGTGTGGGGTTTTATTTGTACCGTGAGACTTCATTTTGAAAGGGTGGGATTGTGACTAGATGCGAGCTGTGTCTATATACGGTGCTGCTGCGTTCAAAGAAGGGGAAAATTCCTTTCCTCTTCCCCCATGGAGTTGTTTAGCCATTCTCTTCCATCGTAAATGCCATTTTTCCAGACCTCACTCTAGCTGGGGAAGCCTGAGCCCAGCCAGAGGGAAATGATCATTTCGTATCAAAGCGAACACGCCCCAGTCTTAAACCTTGTTAGGGGTTACCTTCAGATTACAATGACTTTGTGGGGCAGAGAGGCAGACCTTCCCTGTTGTGTGTGGGGGCGTAATAAACAGACCAGGATGTGTGCACCCTAGTTATGCCTTTTTTTTTCTGTATTTGTACAGCCCCTAACACAGTGTGGACTTAGCCCTTGACTAAGGCTTCTAGGTAGTACTGAAGTACAAATACTAAAAATAAAAACACTTTTGCAGATATGACCCATTAGAGCATTTTGTTTATATACCTACTTAATATGTAGTTGGCATGGTACTCGTTGCCTGTGATATCAACATTTGAATATTATGCTATCTTTGACCATCCACATTCCTCTGTTAGCAAGATGTAGGTAGCCTGATTTTTTTTCCCCTGATATAAATGCTTGTAGGCATACAGCACTGTGAGTGCAAAATTACAGTGTGTCACAAGATGTGGAACTGCCAAGTCCAGAGCCAGCTCAACCATTCAGTGTTCAAATTAGGTGTCTTTTGAGATGATATCTACTTCAGTGGTATCTGGTCTTAGGTTTATACTGTGTACAAGGCCAAAGCTCAGTTTTCTTATTGGAGCTAGGCTGTCTTGGTTCCTAACCCTTTGGGTTCTCTGCACTGCTCCCATTATTGTGAATGCCTAAAAGGGAGTCCCTCTGCAAAGGCTTTGATAAGGGGAAACATTGAAAAGACAAATTGGTGGATACTTATCATACAGCATAAGCTAGTGGAGCTCAAGGACTCCTGAGTTCTGACACTGACTTCTGCCTTCATCTTGCAATCCAACCTGAATGGGCAGATCTCTGCTAGAATATGGAGCCCTGTGGCTGTGTATAGGCCTAGGGCAAGTCACTTAATCTCCCTCTGTCTCCATTTGTAAAATGGCAAGAGTATTGCATATGCATCTTGCAGGGAATGGGTTAACATTTACACTGTATTGGGAGTGAGTAGAAGCAAACTGTTGTTAAAAGTATTGTCACTGTGAATTGTGAACATTGCAACTTCAATTTTATTTGGGGGCTGCAGAGGGGACTGTCTTTTGTAATATGTTTTGAACCCTAAAACACATCATTGGATTAAAAAATGTATATACAAAAGGGCTGTCATGAGTTACAAAAAAAATGTTTGTAATCTGAACAGTGCTTGTGGTTTGGGGTGTTAATCAGAGCTCTTGAATAGAATTACTTACTTGAGTATGTCAACTCATTTGTATACTCTTTGTGTAATGTAGTTTTAGCAATGTTCGTATGCAGTTTATGGCTGTCCCAACTCTCTCTCTCTAATTAGAAAATAAAGGAATGTCAGACAGAATGGCTGTTTGAAATGCTGAGAAACCATTTTTGCTGCTGGCTCTTCATCCTTCTGATATAGGACAAGGATACACATAATAGACTGTAATCTTCAGGATCAGGATTTACAAACTAAGGTCCTCTCTGGTTTTCGTAGATTTCAAAACCCTGTGGTACTCTTTAATAGTACAGGCATCTGCTTGTGTATTCCAGTCAAAATACCCTTTCTCTCTTCATTGGTTTGTCCCTCAGCTCCGCCTCTGAGCTGGTTGTGTTTCAGTGTTAGGGTTATACATGTGTGTGGGAGGGAAAGGCATTTATACCTTTATGTATAAAGTCTGTATTTGATACCTTTTGCATGGCCTTTTCCATCTTTGCCAAAGAACTGTTTATTCTGGTTCCATGTCTGCTCTTAGGAATAAAGAAGAAGGGACGAGGAATGTGGTAACATAGGTAAAATGAGCAGAACAGTTTCCACATTAAATCTTTGTGTTGTTTTTTTTCTTGCATAGCTTCCTACAAGTATAGGCTACACTTCAAACAAGGTTAGGATATTTGAGGGAGTGTTGGGAAATATCACCAGAACAACTATCCCCACAGAATAAAGGTATGTGTTGATCAGGGTGGATTGAGTTAAATCAAACTTTTTTAAATCACTGATTTTAATTGTCATTTAAATCAGCAAGCAGGAAACCTTTATTTAAATCGCTGATTTTATTCATGTTTTGCATTTGAACTTTCTAGTTATTTTTGTTCGTTCTTTTTGGTTCCCATTAAAACATGTTGATTTGCAGCTTAATAGCCTTTTCACTACATTTTGTGCTTCTTATTGCTAATCTGGAGGACACACACATCAATGCACATTTATTTAAGAATTGTTTAGATTAATTTACATTTATTCAGTCTTAATTTTTACCTTTTTGATTAGGTTAGAAAATTGTGAGTGACACACCTGATTTACTAGATAATCATTTTTACTTTTGATTTGTGTCAGCTCTATTTGGGTCTAAATTCAGTTAAAATGCACATTTTAATTTTGTTGTATTAAATAAAAACTACTTTTACGATGCTGGATACATAAGAAAAAGAAAGTGTATTAAGAAGCTTATCCATATGAGCTTACATTTAAAATCAAGTAATTTATCAAACAAAGGAAGTATTATCTATAGTTAGTTACCTGAATTGATTGTTTCTGGTCACCATGTCCTTCAAGATTTTAGAATAGTAGACTGATCTCTTTCTTGCCTAGTTTTTGTTCTAAGAGTGCAAGAGGAAAACAAGATTTCCTGCTTTTTCAAGTTTTCAATTGGTTTCTTAGTGCTGAATGAACTAGGCTGTGTCTACAGTGCCACTTCCAGTGCTAAAACTTATAGTCATTCAGGAGTATGAAAAAGCACACCCTTAACCAATTTGTTTTAGTGCTCATTTGGAGTGGATTTTTTTATTGCCATGAGAGCTCTTCCACAGCGGTAAAACATGATTACACTGCCCACATCACAGCGGTGCTGCAGCAGTGATATAGTGTAGTCATACCCTTGATCATTCAACTGAGCCAGTTTATATACAGGTTGGACCTCCCTGATCCAGCACCCTTGGGACTTGACCAATGCCAAACAGGAGAGTTTGGTGGATGAGGGAAAGTCAATTCAGGACCCCTGCCACTGGCTACTCCTGGCCAGACCTCAGGCTTCCTGGCTGTTTCCCCCATGCCACCAGATAAGCTGGGCTCATGACTAGCAGGGCTTCTGACTGCACTGGCCCCATTGGAGTCCGCTCTTCTGCCACTCCACCGAGTTCTTGGATGGCAGTCCCTCTGCCCTCAGCCCAAGCTGGAATCCCACGGCAGGGCTCCCAGCTGCTGGCCCCCTGCCACCAAACTGGCTGGGCTCCTGCCCCCTGAAGGGCTCTTGGCCACCAGCTCTCCACTGGGACTCTCTGTTCCAGGAACATCCATGATCCTGCCAGACCACGGATGTTGCTGCACCAGAGAGTCCCAGGTTAGAGAGGTTCAGCCTGTAACTGAAATGAAAACATTCTATCTGCACCTGCACAAGAGGTGGATTCTGCTCCTGGTGGGGGAGGCTTTGCTGCCTCCGGCCCTGCTCCTAGGGGAGGTTTCTCTGGAAGTGGGACAGGTACTGGCTAAGGATGTTAAATATTGACTGACTGACTAATCGAATAGTCAATGCATTTTGCATCGACTATTCGGTTAGTCGATTGGGCGCTCTAGGACTGTTGCTATACTTCAAAGGCGAAAGAGCCGCGTGGAGCCCAGGTTCAGGTGGGGACTCCCCCGCTGACCTCAGGCTCTGTGCAACGCTGCTGCTTTGAAACGCTGCCAAGAGCCCGGAGCCAGGTTCCCCGCAGCGTTTCAAAGCGGCAGTGCCACATGGAGCCTGGGTCAGTGGGGGAGTCCCCAGCTGCTCCCAGGTTTCACGTGGCACTGCTGCTTTGAAACACCTCAGGCAGCCTGGGGACACCCCAGCTGGCCCCAGGCTCGACGTGGCATTTCAAAGCAGCCATGTGAAGCCCGGGGTCTGACCCCAGGCTTCAAGGGGCGCTGCCGCTTTCAAGTACCGATTCCTCTTCTCCCCCCCCCACCCCTTGCTGCCTCTTTCTGATGGAGGCAGCAAGGGGGAGGGGGAAGCGACTAGTCTACTATCCTGTTGACTATCCGATAAGCATTTGCTTATCAAATAGTCAATCAAGTCCTTCAAGTCAATCTAGTCCTTCACATCCCTAGTACGGGCTGCTGGGCTCTGTAGCCAGCACCCTGGGAGCAGGTCAGCAGCATGTAACATGTCGGGGGGGGAGATAGGGGCACCCAGTGCAGGCGGGGAGCTGCTCCATCCCCTCTGATTAACCAGCACTGGTAAGCTTTACCCATTAATCTTTTACATCCCCAGTCTTGGTTTCCCTGTAGTAAAATGGCCTTTGCTAGCCTTTCTCATTCATGTCTGTGTGACACATTGATACTGAAGTGATGACATGTTTGTTTCTGCTTTCAGAATGATTACTTTTAAAAAAATAGTTTCATAGATCCAAAATTGCTGCTTGAAAGAGAATAAAAAATAAATAAAATCTTATTCCAATTCTGTGAAAGGCTGTTGTCGCCAAGGGTCTAAGATTATTATAATCCCTGTGTTTATTCTTCTTCTACTCCGAACTCTAGTTTATTAAATAACTTGACATTGCCCAGAAGAAGATCTGATCTCATACATGCACATATTTAAGGATCACTTAGAGAGTTTGCTAGTGGGAATTATGTGATTTACCATGGATGCACTATGTAGCAAAAAACAAAACTTGTGTTCTGATTTGACTGCATTTTTCATAAAATATTACTTTTTTCTCCCTCTCCTTTTGTGCCTTGCAAATTCCTTCAGAAGAGGCAGCGCAAAAGAGCTCCTGGAGAACAAACAGCCAATTCGTATGTCACGTCTTGGGTTATCATCAGATGTCTTGGAGTCCCTTCTTCTGTCACCTCATTGTAGGATTCTAAAGTCCATGTGACTTTCTACTTTGTTCCTAGTACTATAGAAGGTGGTCTGGCTCCTTCTTGCCCTGACCAGAGTGCTGTTTTTGTGTGCTACCAAATGTCAGTTGAGAACATTTCCAGAGATGTTTCTTTGCTAGTGTACTAAAAAACTGATACACTTCTGAATCACTATTCAGAGAAGCAGGCGATTGATTTTTTTTTTTTTTTTTTTTTTTCTAACCATGACCCTGGGTGAATGGGTGTCACAGCTCTCCAACCCTCTGGGCCTTTGTTACTAAGGATCACTGGGGATAGCTGATCTGACACGTTAATGTTAAGTGTGCTGTGTTTCAAAGTGTTAAGGAAAATGCAGAGACGGCATAGCAGTAACACCGATAGCCTTCCTCCTGAAAGGTAAGTTGTCTTTCCTCCCATGTTTCTCCCATGTTCCTTTCCACGAGGCAATATTTTGATTAATTTGTTTGGTGCATCTCATACCTTTTTAAAAGGTAAAAGCAATAAAGTGAAAAAGGAATATTTTCCGTTATCTATAACATGGCTGACCATGCTGCATGAGTTAAGAAAGAACTGATATTTCATGGAAAAGTGAAACCATTTGTAGTTCCCTGATGCAGAATATCAGATCTGATGGTCCAGTGGGCCAATCCACTGTCGCAAATCCTATAGCATGATTCCTAGAGTTGTTTTTTAAAGAGACACGGTCAATTTAGTTTAAGCTCAACATGTAGCTTTGTATATATGCAATAAACATTTTTCACATTCAGCCTAGCTCAGACTCCTGATAACCAAACTTTAGATAAGCCAGAGTTACATCCCTCAGAATTGTACTGATTGTGGTTCTACTTTTGTAGAACCCCTAAACTCATAGGAGAGCTTCAGGCTACTGTTCTATGGGGGTCCTAAGCACCGAAGATTTAGAAGTGAGCTCTGTAGGCATGGAGGTCCTTTACAACCTCTGTTCTTGAGATGTTAATGTGGAACTACTCAAGAACTTAACTGCAGCTCACCAGAGCATAGGTGGCTAATGTTTATGGTTAGCACAACTATAAATTTTATGTAGATTTTAGATGATCCCTAGACCTTCTTTAAATCAGAGTTTATCCCTTTGTATGTGACTAGATAAAGGTAGCTTGCTGTATTGTTATTTCTTTTATAACCCCAGTAAACACAGGTTTCTTGTTGCTGTGGTTTTTAACCTTAAATTTTTCTTGGGCTAGTGCATGAGAATGGGGAAATAAAATTAATCAGGAACAAAACTGAAACTAACCCGTCCAGATTTTTCTGTGAAGTTGAGGAAATGTGAAGCAAATGTCCCTGACCATGTTAAGGATCCCATAATCGTTTTTCATAAGAGCAGGTTAAGTCGGGTCTCCTGGTCAAATTTTCATGTTGCCCAGCCTCTAATTTTGTCATTTCGCATCTCCTACGATGCTACCTGGCATGGAGTGTGGGCTGAGCATTAGAACAGATGCTTTGGACTTGAATGATTCATAGGATCCTGGATGGACCTTCTGAACTGAGGTGTGGCTTGCCCTCTTCCAGGAAAAAAAGGGCTTTACAGATCAGGATTGGTTAGGGTCCAAGTTCCTTCTAAGCTGCACAGCTAAGCCCTGTGTAGAGGCTCAGGGCTGCAGTGGGTAGAGGTGCCTCTCCTCAGAACCCCAGAGCAACCGTGGCTGGGGGCAGAGGCGCCTCCTCTTGCTAACCCAAATTCCAGGGGGGGCGCGAGGTGACCCAGCCCCGCCCCCCCCCAGCAATCTCCTTTTTTTGTTGTTGTTGAGGTTTTTTTGCTCAGCAAGTTTTGCTGCTATTTTTTGGGGGGGGGGGAGGAGGTGAGGTTTCTCAAAAATCAAAAAGGGGGCATGATGCCGAAAATTTTGGGAACCACTGCCCCAGAGCCTCTACCTCCAGCCAGAACTCTCAGCCTACACCCTGACTATCTGTCCCAATCCTGAGCCGCCTCCAGCAATCCAAACCCTCATTCCTGATCTCACCTCAGAGCCTGTACCTTCAGCCTAAGCCCTCACACTTCTGTACCTGATCTTTCTGCCCCAGCTCTGAGTCCCCCCCCACTGCCATTCTAACCTCTTGTACCCACCCCGCCACTAACTTCCAAGCGTGGAATGACACATCACAAAAAAACATTCCACACAGACATAAAAAGTTAGAGGGAACTCTGGTGAGGGTGAAAGCTGCTGTACAAATTCAGGATTTATATCCTCATACGCAAAAAAGGAAGCAGGGTAAAGTATACCGGGCTCAAAAAACTTCATTTTAATACAATATAGTATCATCACTAACCTGGACAAGGGTTATTTTAGTATTTTATACTAAAATACTGGCTCCCTTGAAGTCAATGGCAGAGCTCCTATTGACTTCAGCAGAGCCAAGATTTCACCCTTAATATTTACATTCATAGTTTCCCTTTTTAACTATGTATCTAGTGAACCCCTTCCCTGCTGGAGAAATAGTCATGTATCATATATCCTAGCAGCACTTTCCCAAACAACATCATTGTATTTGATTGCCACGTGTAACTGCCCAGATATGCTATATTGTCTGCATTTATGTTTCTGGCGATAAATATGGAGCTGCTGCTGGTATAGCTGCTGGGTCCGACCCTGTTTCACGGCATTAAGTGTGTCATCCAGTATGCATCTGGTTAATTCTGAGCCACAGAAAAAAGTAGAGTATCTTGGTGCTTTGATTCCTTGCGGGTGCCTGAATGGAGACTCTGGGAGTAGCGTATAGCTATGAAAAGCCTTGTTTAGTGCTTGCTTGGTGGAGAAGTGCCCAAGAGGGAGTTCGAGCTGGTTTCAGAGTGAGATGAAATGCAAAGCTGTGCACCAAATAAGAGGTCTGGGGAGAGTTATGGTCTCATGGGGGAGATGGGCTACGGGAAGGTGTTGGCACAGGGCAATGATCACTGTTTCTAAAGTTGGAGGCTTCCAGGGATTAGGATCTGGAGAGACTGCAGCACTGTGCTGAGTGTCTATTTGTGGGTTCGACATACTGCCGATCTTTGTGTTTGTTCCTTACTCTCTGTTTATCAGTTAGATACATGTTTATTTTGTACTCAGCATTTTTTTGGCTAGTGACTTGCTTTGGAATTTGTCTCCTCTGTCCTCACTGCCATGTGGGGTCAGCCCTTCTGTATGCCACTGAGCACAGACAAACAAAGCATATTTTCCCTTGGCACGTGGCATTAGGATGAAATAATGAGATTCCCGAACTTCTTGGAAACTCTCTGTAAGCTGGTGGGCTATCTCCTCAGCTCAGGAAGGAACAAAAGCAGTGTCCACATCTGTTTCAGACTCTTGCCTTGGGGGTGTAATTATCAGTTAAACAGAAAATTCGGGTGTAACAAACAAATGCAGGTGGACAGTCTCTTCCTTACACATCCCCTATGGGGTCATGTGGCAGGAAAAGTTCTTAACCTCTTTCAGGGTGGTTTTGCCCCATGTTCTTGTCATTTGGCTTTCCTTCCAGACAGTGCTTGGATGGCAGTTGACCACCCCTAAAGAAAGTGGGAAGAGCCTAGTAACTGGAGCTGCGAATTAATTTGCTCCGGAGTAGTGTAGCCATCTCAGATTCATATCCCTAAAAATGTAGCCCTCCCCCCCCAGCAAATGGTATTTTGCACACATTACACATTTACCCTCAAAGCTATTTTAGAGCTGCAACTTTGAAACGCCGTGGGGAGCATGGGGCCAGCGGGGAACTGCCTGAGTACCCTGCTGGACCCGTGCTCCCTGCAGCGCTGTTGCTATACTTTAAAGGCAGAGGTGCCCTTATCGACTAATCGAATAGTTGATGCAAATCGCATCGACTATTTGATTAGCCAATTAATCTAAATTTAACATCCCTAGACAATGCACCATCTAGACGAGGGATGTGAATGGTTAACCAGTAAGTATCGCCCTTACTGGGTGGTGCTTACTGGTTATCGTTAAGGTAGCGGTCTGTGGAGCCTGCAGTGGATGAGGGGTGTGCCAGACCAGCCAGCACAGCTCCCGCCTGTGGAGGACCTGGTCCAGTGCACTACAGGCAGGGGCATTTCAGCCTGGCCAGAGCAACCCCTGTCTGCAGTGAGCCCAGCTCAGCTGGAGCAGTGCGCCATGCGTGGGGTCATTCCAGCTTGGCCAGAGCAGCCCGTGTGTGTGTGTGTGTGTGGCAGGCCCAGACTGGATGGAGCAGCATGGGCGGTTGCAGCAGACGGGAGGTAGGCAGGTCCTCCAGTTAATGGATTAAAGGGGATTTTACATCCCTAGTCTAGACCAGCTCAATCACTTTATGGCCCTTCGAGGTGGTGCTGGTCGTGGGGGGGAACCAGCACCACTGAATTGCCTGACTACTCCAGCCATGCCAAGGTGAATCGAATCCAGCCTCGGTCCTGAGGAGGATGCTTTTCCCAATGCATAGCTTGATATGTTTCCCACTGTGGGGTGTCTCTTCCCATTGCAGAAGCCGGAGTCAGACTGTGAGTTCTGAGACCAGCGTGGATGAAGGTGGCGTGTTCGAAGGTTTGAAAGCTGAAGCTCCCTCCCCCCAGCAGCTTTTCTCGGGGCTGGCAGGTATCCCATCTGGTACCCTTCCAGCTACCCCATTCCAGACAGGCTTGGTCCTGGGTTCCTCAGCAGGAGGTGGGGATGTGTTCATTCAGATGCCAGCCCCAAGGGAAGAAGGGGCCAGCCGAACAGAAGGGGCTCCATTCCACCACCGGCAGCAGCCTCATCACTATCACCATGGCCACCATCGGGGGTCCTCTCTGCTGCACATGGCCAGCGGAGACCGGCATGGGCATGCTGAAGACAGTCCTGAGGACCAGCCTGGGACTCCCGCCCCTGCCCTCTCAGAGTTGAAGGCTGTGATCTGCTGGCTCCAAAAGGGGCTTCCCTTCATCCTGATCCTCCTGGCCAAAGTGTGCTTTCAGCATACGCTTGGTAAGCAGCCGACTCTCCATCCTTCTTTGGTTGAGAGAGGGAGGCTCAGCAGCTGGGTTTGGTCGCAGTGTCCACTGTGTTCATTTCTGTACGAATTGTTCCAGGTAGCAAAGTCAGTGGGCACAGGGGACCTGGGTTGTCGGGGTGAAGCTACCTGTCTTTGGCATCCTGCCTTTTCTTCCTCTTTAATCTCATTACTGGCTCTTACAGCTGAGCAAGCCTCATGTTTGATGTTCTTTCCTGTTGTGTGATCGACTCTGATTCTACTCCTTGTATATATTGTCTCTGTATATATTTGTTAGTCTCTGAGGTGCCACGGGACTACTCATTTTCCTCGTCTTGGTCTCTCTTTCTGTTCCTCTCCACTGGGAACTTCGGGGCCATGAGGAATCCTCATGGGAAGATGCATAGAGCCCTGAATGGATACCAAATTTTTTATTTGCATCCGCCTCTGTATTCGGGATGTGAAGGACTAGTCAACTATCTGAAAAGCAAATGCTTACTGGATAGTCAACAGGATAGTTGACTAGTCGCTCTCTCCTCCCCCCCCCCACTTGCTGCTTTTATCAGATAGAGGCAGCAATGGGGGGGGGGAGGGGAAGAAGCCAGGATCAGCTGTGGACTCCCCAGCTGACCTCGGGCTCTGTGTGGTGCTACCGCTTTGAAATGCTGCAGGGACCCCAGCATCAGACATTTCAAAGTAGCACATGGAGCCCAGGATCAGCTAGGGACTCTGTGCAGTGCTGCCGCTTTGAAACGCCGCCGCGGTGTTTCAGAGCAGCAGCACCACATGAAGCCTGGGGTCAGTGAGTCCCCAGATGACCCTGGGCTCCACACTGCGCTTTCACTTTTTGAAGTGTAGCAACAGCCCTAGGGCTCTTGCTGCACTTCAAAGATGGAGGCACCCTATCAACTAATCAAATAGTCCAGGGGTGGCCAACCCATTTAACAAAGAGAGCCAAAATGCAAAGAGCTGCACCAGAATTGTCAAGCAAAAAAAAAGAAAAGGAGGCTGCCCCTTTAAGAAACAGGCTTAGGCTTTTTGGCCATATCAGGTTCCTGTCGACGGCCGCCATCTTGGGCTCCATTTTGAATCGCCACTCCAGTGAGCACGGGGAAGCGGTGGGATTAGGGGTGGAGTTCAATTAGTCAGTTACCCGATTTTTAACATCCTTACTCTGTATCCATAATAATGAGCTGCAGATATCCTTGAAAGATCTCAGACTACAATCTTCCTTTTAAACATTAATTTGTAGACAGAGTATGTGACTAGTGAATGTTTGTCTTTATGGAAGTGAGACACTGATATCACTAGCTAGAGGAAGCCACAATATTCATGTTTATTCACGTGGACACACAATCCCAATAATACACATCAATCTTTGCCTGCAGCACCTCAGCCCTGGATCGCAACATAGCTTTGCCTGTGCCCCTCAGTCTTACTCTACCAAACCAGCTGCTCTTCCAGTCTTCCCTCTTTTCCTAGCTCTGTTAGTGCAACTCAGCCATGACCTGCAGTATCTTTCCTGGGTCTCCCACGAACAGAGGCTGCTGTTTGTTCAGTATTGTAACATTCATATTAATTTCTGAGCTGAACCCTGCTCTCTGGAACTCAGTGTTCAGGATATGTCTACACTGTTACTCCTTGTGGAATGAGGTGTAACAGTTAATCCGAACTAAGGACTTAGTTCAGATTAACTTCTGACTGCCGCGTGTAGCCGCGGGCAGTCAGTTCGAACTACGGGGCATTAAAAATGGTGGCGCCCGGGAACATGCAAGTGAAGCCCGGGATATTTAAATCTCGGGCTTCATTTGCAAGTTCGAATGCCTACATTAGCCACCCTAGTGCGAACTAGGGGGCTAGTGTAGACATACCCTCAGTGTGTTACCCGTCCCCCACTATCTGCTGCAATTACAGGTGTTGAGTTTGTTTGTGTTGTTTTTAAACCTAAAATGTGTAGTATAAAAAAATTTAATAATGTGAATACTTCCTCCTTGGGCCAACAGCCCTTTGACAGATGTCTTTCCTTGCAGGGATTGCTGTGTGCATTGGTATGGCCAGCACATTTGCATATGCTAACTCAACTCTCCGAGAACAGGTCTCATTGAAAGTGAGTACAATGATGTTCCAAAGCCCTTGCTCTTAATGTGCAAAATAATGCTGATCCCAGATCATCAGAGTATGCACAAATTCCTTTGCATACATGAATGCTCTGTTCTCTACTTGCCTCACACCGCTGTCCTGTTTTGCAAGAAGCCTGATTAGCGGTTAGAGATTGAAAAATCAGAACAGGTTTCAGCTCCTGTCCCTGCCACTGACTTGCAGTGCAACTTGAAGCAATAGCTCTGGGCCCCAGTTTCCCTATATGTAAAAATGGTAGTGATAATGCCCCTTTCACCAGGATGGTGGAAGGCTTAATTTATTAGCGCTTATAGAGTGCATGGAGTTTTACAGATAAAAGATACTATCGAAGTATTATTTACTAATACTTACGTGTTATCTTGGTGTTCTGGCTTCATCTTAAATAAACTAGTTGGCCTCTTCAAGATATCATGGTTTTTAGTTGCTTTGGAATTTTTGTATGTAAAAAAGGTTTAAAAATACTAATCACGTAAGTGTTAAAAATCATCGTGATTAGATCAGGCCTGGGCAAAATATGATCTCAAAGTATGACCTCAGCCAGCTCCCTGCCTGCCCCGTTCCCGCTCCGCACTCAGTGAAGCTAGCTGCTGCAGGGCCAGGTGCTTCTATGACTGTGAGAGCCTGGGGGTGGGGGCCGAGGCTTCTCACAGTGCTCCCACCCTCAGTAGCTCACATTGGGTGGTTTCCAGCCAATAGCAGCTGCCTGTTTGCAGGACAGGCAGCATGTGAAGTGCTCCCTTCCCCCTCATCCCTCCAGCTCACAGTGTTTGCTGCTGCTGCAAACATGGCTCCCATTAGCAGTACAGGGGCATGAAAGGCAGGGATCATAGTTAAGGAACCTGCTGGGCTGCTGGCTAGGAGACGCCCAGGTTAGGTTTCCTAGTCTGGTTTTGGCACCCCAGCCCCTCCTTCTCCCAACCCTCTGTCACCCTCCTTCATCCCTACCCCACGTAACCCAAACCTTCTGCACTCATACTCCAGCCCCCATATATCTTCCCAGACACTGCACCCCCTCCTACGCCCATCCTCAGGTCACAACCCCCTCCCAGATCCTGTACTCCCTCCTCCTACACCCCTCCCCCAGGCCGGAATCCTCTCCTGCACCCATACCCCTCCCAGATCCTGCACCGTGATCCCCTTTCCCAGGTCACTACCCAAACCCCTGCACCCCTACCCCAGGTCACGCTCCCCTCCCAGACTCTGCACCCCTCCTGCACCTCAGTTCGCTGCCCCAGGTCACAATCCCCTCCTTCACCCAAACTCCTTCCCAGATCCCACACCCCCTCCTGCAGCCCAATCCCTTACCGCAAACTCCCTTCTGCACCCAACCTCCATCCCAGACCCCATACCTCCTTCATTAATACCATGGAAAAGTGCAGCCCTTGACCAGTTTCCAGATTCTTGGAGTCCCCCCGCCCCATCAAGAATTATTGCCCACCCTTGGATTACATGGTTAACTGTTTTGGCCAGGTGGGACTAGGGGGAGAAGGGACGGTAGAGTGGTGACCCCACTCCCGGGGAACCAGCTGCTACCCCCCATTGCAGGCTCTGCAGTGTAAGGATTATACTGCAGAGCCTATAGCACAGCCAGCTCCCCAAGAGCGAGGTGAGCAGCTGGAGCCAGTGCACACTGGGAGCCGTTTTATCATATCCACTGTACACACCAGCTCAGGCTGCTGGCCCCACTCCTGGAGGGAGCCACCCCTCCCTTTGGGCTCTTCCGTCAGCCCCACTCCCGGAGTGCTGGCTCCGTTCCCAGAAGGGAGCCAGCTGCCCCTCGCTGCGGGCTCTGTATTACAAACTGGCAGGGACTGTTGAGCAGAAGAATTTAACCAGAACAGAAACCAATAAGCTGATGCTTATCTGTTAACTGGTTAAACTCTTACATACCTAACTGAGATACCTCAACAGTATTGTACTGCAGGTTTTGGGCTGCATTAGCAGATAGAGGGTATGTAAGTGGCATAAATATATAATTATACACATGTAGTAATGAAATAAATGTGACAAAATGCAGACTGATGGGATAAATTGCACAATTCTGTATTAATTATCTTTAACTTGCAAATTTGGTTGCTAACCTTACCCTGCCCATTAATCCATTTGCTTGAAGGCTCAAGGTAGCATTCCTCTGAACTGCTTCAAAGAGCCACCTTTTCACTAAATCAACTTGCTACAAAATACTTCCTCATTTTCCCTCCCAGTTATGGACTTCTCAAAATCACACTGGTCCCAGGCTCAGAAGAGGCGACCTTCAGACTTTCACAAGTGCTGAGCATAGGAGCTAATATCCTGTAACATCCCCATCTTCAAGGATGTAGAATTTAAGCTACTGTTGGTTCTTTCATTGGTTCAGTTGGGGTTTTTTTTATTATAAACTAGGGGGCTATGCCTACTGCTCACTACTCTCGCCAACCCTACTGTCCAGAGAGCCTGATGGCGGCAGGAAAATCTTTTTTTATATATATGTGACAGACACAGAGAGAGAATATGCTCTAAAACTTCCCTTTATCCAAACAGTATCCATCCATGCTCTGTGCAGGATTTTCTATATCTTACGTTGGTCTACATTAGAGTTGAGATAATAGCTCTTTTTAAAGCTACATGCTTAGAGGTGATAGGTCAAGTTATTAAATGTGTCCCCTTATTAGACCATCCTGCCTGTGGAAGCTTAACTTGTGGTACAGAATATCAGCTACTATTCATCAAGCTGAGTGTAAGCATGCAGGATTTGCATATCCTGTTGAGGCACCCACCTTTGAAAACTAGGACCTCTGGGTCTGTCTGTTGCTTTCTGCCAGTGTAAAACCCTTGATTTCAATGCAGTAAGTCTGCTTGAGAAAGTACACGAGAGCAGATTCTTGTTTATGTCTGTACCTTGCTGCCTATTTTTATATCTCACTCCCATGTAAATAACTAATTACTGAATGCCTAGAAGTGTGTGTCTGTCCCCTGGGCTGGTCTCACATTTTTCAGCAGTTCAAGGCTTGGTGCACAATATGCGTGTTCCCTTTAGACTTTTGAATCTGTCTTGTCTGCCTCTTGTTTTTGCTCAGGAGAAGAGGTCAGTGCTGATTGTCTTTTGGATCCTGGCTTTCCTCCTGGGGAACACCTTATACTTGCTTTACACTTTCAACTCCCAGCAGCTGTACAACAGGTGGGTAAGTGGTAAATCCTACCTGGTGGAAAGCAACAGTAATTGCCAGGGTGGAACAAAACAAGCTGACCTCTCCTCACCATTTTATGAGACAGAAGTGTAGTTCCGTGGAATCTGCCATCTCTGCAGAGGAGGAAAAACATGTGGGTCACTTCTTGCCCATTGAAGCTGGGATTGTGTATCATGTTATAATTGAGATACGAAGAGCTCTGGGGCTGGAACCAGAAGGGAATAATGACATTCGTCTTCCCTTTTCACAAGAGATTCTTTCCTTGTGTGTATCAGGCTTTTACCCTTGTACTAGAGATGGAGTTGAGTAATGACGTTTGGATTTGGAAACAGATGCAAATATTCCCAGCATTTAGGTGTATTTGAGTCTGTTGCACATAGGGGCCATGATGTTTGGGAGGGGTAATACCCTTTACTGGACTTTCCAGCCATTCAGTTCACTCAAGTCTTTTCACAGTGGTTAACTCTTGAGACCTAACCCTAATTGTCTTGCCTGCAAGGGTTAAAACCATAGATAGTGGGTCTCGGAGAGTCCCTAGGGATGCTAAGGAAGCAGGAAGTGAGTTGGCAGGAGGCCAGGAGAGCCAATGGAAACAGTGTGGGCTTTTGAATTGGAAGCAGTAGCCCTGCCTGTTACTGTCTTGTGTAACCAGAGCAGAGCTGGGAGACATGAATTAAGTCAGGAAGCAAGGGATGGAGAAGCCAGTGACATCCGTGCCTAGGGAAGGACTAAATCTTGAAACTACTGATACATAAGTAGAACAGGGAATGTTTCGTCAGGCGTGATCAGATTATTGTCTTTATTTTGGGGTTTGTTGGACTTCTCTGTGCTAACTCCTTTATGCTGTTACTGTCCAGACTGAATCCCAGGGAAGCAATTCTCTGTGTTTTTAATGGTGATTGTTTTTTTTAAAGTTGCTTTGTAACACCTAGCTAGGGAATAATGTTTCACCAAGTGTGGATTTTTTTGGTTTTGTTGTTTTAAAAAAAAAAAAAATCACCTTGTAAGCTATGATCTGATTCCTGTGTCCTAGAAGGCAGGAGATTCTGTGTGCGTGTGCCTAAGACTATAAGTCCTACTACTGGTTGAATGTCTCTAGTCCGGCACCCTTGGGACCTGACCGGTGCCAAACCAAAAAATTTGCCAAAACACAGGAGGTCAGTATTGTCTAGCAGCATTGCCAATGTTTCCATTGCTTACTGGGCTCTTAGAACAGTCTTTCTCAAGGTGGCCTGCACCAGCTTGTTTACTTAAAGGATCTATAACCAGGGAGCCTCGCAGCTCCCATTGACTCCAGTTTGCTGTTTTCAGCCAACGGGAGCCATGGGAAGTGGTGTGACCTGGAGGCCCACTTTGAGAAACACTGTCTTAGAAGACAGGTGGGGGTAAATTAGAGCTAAAAACAGCACAGAACATTGACGGCCAGGATCGGTGACTATACACAAACTTTATGGAAACATGGGAAACTTGGCCACACCCATGATAAGTAGACATCCCGCTGACTAAAATCATGCCAGACCAAGATGGCCCTGCAGCTGTGCAGCTTAGAGGGAACCTTATGCTAGATCAGAGAGTGCCAGACTACAGAGGTTCAACCTATACAAAGAGAAATTACCAATTTTTAAGCTGTTTCTAGAGGGAGGAATAAAGAGCTTGAGCGAAGGAATTTCCAACGTTTCTCAAAGGGGTTTCAGCCTTTGGGTGTCAGCAACAATACCGATGTAAGTCCAGGGAGTCTGTGACCGGGGGGAGTTTTTAAACACAAGCTTTTAGTGGTAGGGTATTTTAAAGTCTCTTGCAGGCCTGTACCTTCTGCACTTGGAGTGTCAGAGTGGGGAACAGCCTTGAGAGGGGCCAGTCTCCAAAATTAGATATGGTGCTTAACTTTTCGAAAGCTGAAGGGTGTTAATAGCCACATTTGGGTTAATCTGTTATTACAATGATAAAGGAAGAATTAAATGCCCAAAATGGGAGAAGCTTTTGGCATTGGGCTAGATGAGTGTAACTGGGATAAATGGAGTGATAAAAGGCAAATGCTAGGAAAATTGGTCTGACAGTGAGAGCTGTTCTCCTCTGGAATCGTTTCCTAAGGAAAAATTGCGTGAGTCCCACTGACTGAGGCTTGGAACTTCGTATATTCAAGGTATCATTGGAACACGCCATGTATCAAACAGTTTTGCAGCAAATGAGCAACAATAGCTTAGATGACATCATGGGTAGCCTTTCCGTTTCTAATGGTGACAAGGCAGTGGTAATGGAACCATCTCTCCTCTGGAAAAGTGCATACTGCCTGATAGAATGATTGCACACTCAGAACTGTGGCACCCATCTGAATCTGCTTCTTTTGAACCAAATTCATCCCTAACAGTGCTTCACAATACCTGTGTCTTTCACTGTTGCTTGGAGGAAGGAGAGTTTCATTTGACCCCCAACACCTCTGAATTATTTCATTTTTAAAACTGCGTCTTTCCTCTGGGGTTCTGACTGGGTATTTGAAAGGAAGAGGGTACTGCAGTGTGACTCAGCCTAGAAACAGATGAGTGGCAGGATGTTTGGGGAAAGTTGCAGCCCAGCCACTGACAAGAGCACGGTCTGGGTCAGAGTGGAACGGGAGAAACCAATCAGGAGAATGTGCTGGAAAGGCTGCCCTAGTGGGTAGCTGGGATACAGAAGGCAGCAAGGAGGCTGGTGGGAGGCTCTGAGGAGCAGGGATATCTGGACAGCAAGGTAGGGGAGCTGATGAGGCCAGACAGATTTGGAAAGGAACAGCAGAAGTGGACTGGGAGAGAAGTAGATTAGTTCAAAAGGTTTCAGCCAAACAGGAGCATTATTTGTCTGGGGACCAGTGTGTAGATGCAAAAAGGGTTAAATATATTGAAAATGCTGACACAGAGTTCCACACCAAGGCCTGATCTGCCAAGCAGCCCCATGCAGAGTTCTTTGACTTCAGCAATGCTCCACATGGATGGAGAGGTCTGTCTGTGAGGAGACCTTGGCTGCATTGGGGCTCAGAGTCTTACCCAGGCTTGTGAGGTTAGACATCGCCATTCACTTTTTGTCCCTTTCAGTTATTTTCGTTTCCTGATTTTGCTGGTTTTTTTGTGTTTTCTTTTCCTAGCCCAGTAATATTTAAGCCTCTAATTTTGTTTCTGTTTTTAGGATTTAATTTTACCAGTTGTGCTGTGCCAGCGTTGTGAGTATTTTAATTTCATGCCCAGGCTTTTTGTTTTGGGTTTTACTTATTGTTCAGTTTTTGCTTTTCACATGAGAGAGTTTAGTGGACAGTAACCATGAAAAGAAGCCCCTTGTAGCTGCTTAACAAGGTCTTGATTTCATTGGTTTCCAATCATGAAGTACTGGCACCCTCGCTTTTTCCTACCTAAGAACCAAATAAAACTCAGTGCCTGCCCCGGTTGCTGTGGGTGGCGGGAGGAGAAAAAGCAGAGGCATCTTTCTACTACTCTGTGAAGGCTATTCTTGCTCCATGACTGAAATCATGACTGTTGAGTCCTCAACTAGGGATGTGAGAGAGTAACCAGTTACCCGGTAAGAATCAGCCTTACTGAGTCATGTTTACTGTGTACCAGTTAATTGGTACCTAGGGGCAGCCCCCCACCCACAACCCACTGCAGGCAGAGGGCTGTTCCAGTCCCGTGGGGGTTGGGAGCTGGCTGCCCCATGCATGGGGGGCAGGGGGACGCATGGGAGCAGAAGGTGGCTGCCCTGCACACAGGGGGCCAGGAGCAGAAGCTGATCCCCCCCATGCTTCGGGCTGCCAGCTCCTTCTGCTGGCAGTCCCATATGCGGGGGGAGGAGGAGGGCAGGGAGCAGATACCGCTTAATCGGTTAACTGATCACACCTAAGGTTTAACCAGTTAACCAACTAACTGGGATTTTACATCCCTATCCTCAACACATGTGTGGGGTCTAATCAAAGTGTGTAGACATTCTGACCCTTCCATGCTCAGGCCCTGTTCCTTCCTGTTCAGCTTGAGCTTCTGGGTGGAATGGCGCGCCTGGGGCACGGCCCCCTGGAATCCAGCCTTCTGTCTCTGTGTGACAGAACCATGCTGGTCCTGCTGCCTGTGGACTGTGTCACTGCTCTCCACCTCCCATTAGTTTCTGTTGCTTGGAAGCTGTGACAGAGCTAGGACTGCCCTTTCCGTAGGTTTGGAATACGTAGACTTAAATAGGAGATACTCTTAGTGTGCCTCCAAAGTCGGTGAGCCGCCATCTCTGTGTGATTATCCCATGCCGAACAGGGATGTAAATGGTTACCTTACCGGGTGATGTATACCGGTTATGGGTAACCAGCAGGGGCCAGAGTAGCCCCTGCCCACAGTGGGCCTGACTTGGCCAGAGCAGCCCCTGACTATGGCAAGGGAATCTCTCTAGCCCAGCTATAATGGGCCGGGGTGGGGGGGGGAGAGACTGGAGCAAATCCCCAAAACCCCATGTTTAATCGGTGGCTTTTCCTTCAGGAAGGCTACGTCTACAGTGCACAGTTATTTCGGAATAAGCTATTCCAGAATAGTTATTTCAAAATAGCTTATTTCAAAATAGCACGTCTACACTGCAGGAAAGCCTCAAAATTAGTCCAAGGCAGGCTTCCCTAATGTAGACGTGCTATCTTGATTTAGAGCCCCAGGGGGAATAACTTAGAATGGTCCTGGTGAGGGGCTATTTTGAAATAGCAGCAGTGGAGCATCTACACACACCCCTATTCCAAAATAACTGTTTTGGAATAGGTGTTATTCTTCATAGAATGAGTTTTACAGAAGTCGGAATAAGCTTCCTGTTATTTCAAAATTATTTCGAAATAACGCTATTGCTGTGTAGACGCTCGCATTGTTATTTCGTAATAACAGCCGTTATTCTGAAAACAGTTTTGCTGTGTAGACACACCCGAATAGATTTGAAGAAGTAAAACTGTGGAGCCTCCCACCCCGCTCTGCTAATGAAGTTTCTGTCATCAGCATGGAGTGTAGGGGCTAACTACTACCGTTCCCTTTACCGAAAATGGGCAAGTCTGAAGCTATCGACTCAGTGGGGCTGGATAAGAGCAGGTGTAGGTCGAAGGTCCAGTGGGACAGTGACATTAATTTGCTGACTATGCTTCTGTGATACTTACTCTTATGATCCTGTGCTCATGTTTGGTGGAGTCCCAGGGCCCATTCTTTATACTGGGGCTTTGATGAAGGGCAGAGGATGTGACATTCGCTAATGTTTGGTTCTGGCTGTCTTACTTTTCAGCCTGATATTTCTGAAACCCAATCTGGAGAGCCTGGATTTCTTTGACCTGATGTGGACTGTGGGGATCGTGGACTTTGTGCTGAAGTACCTCACCATCTCTTTGAAATGCCTGGTCGTTGCCCTGCCAAAAATCATTCTTGCTGTCAAGGCAAAGGTAAAGGACTTCCACTTTCTTCCTAATCTTGCCTGATGGGAGCCAGCCAGTGAAACCATGCCTCTGAGGTTAGATACAGATTCTGCTCGGTCCTTGTCTGGGTGTGCCACAGAAAGGAAATCTCCATCTCTCCAAACCTTTGCATGATTTGTGTAAGGACCAGACAGATTTTCATTCCTATGTTCAAGATAGGCTGGGCGCTCTTGGCTGCCTCCCTTCTTATCTCCCATTGCCCCAAAAAGGGAAGAGACGGGCTAAAGCTGACGATAATGGGTGAGTATGAAGAACTGCTCCTTATTACAGACTGTGAGCAGTTTGCACTGTTTTGTCCAGGGGTCAGCAGATACCAGTCCACAGGTCAGATCTGGTTCCCCAGAGTTAGCCCCTGGCAGGCTGCTACCACTGTATTTACCTGCATTTCCACAGGTATGGGCGATTGCAGCTCCCATTGGCTGTGGATTGCCGTTCCCGGCCAATGGGAGCTGTGGGCTGTGGTGTCCTGGTCCGTGGTGCTTCCCACAGCTTCCAATGACTGGGAACAGTGATCCAGGGCCAGCAGGAGTTCCATACCTGTGGTGGTGCAAGTAAATATAGCAGGAGCAACCTGAAAAGGGCTGTTATATGGGTGTGAACGTGCATGGGTACAGCTTATTTTTGTAAGGGAAAGTGGAAAAGCTCCTTTACAGTGATATAATTGCACCCAAAGTAGGAGCGGTACAAACTATTTTGGTAGAACGTTTCAGTCCTAACATTCTACCAGTACAAAAACGATGTGCAAGCCACATCTGGGTGTATGATGGTTTTCACTTCCTGTCCTAAGCTGTTGTGTGAAGTTCCCGTTCACTACTAAAGAGTTTTCATGTTTCCCTTGGCCCCGACCCTCCACCATTGGTGAAAGTGGTAAGTATAGTGAGTAGATCAGTTAAACTTTGTAAAGAGACACTTTGGCAGCGATTGGCATGAAAGACACCATATAAATGCAAAATATTACTATCATCATCCCTCACTGAAAGTCTCGGGCAAAGCACTTAAAGGGAATTTTTAAACCAGGAATAGTTATGCTTAATAACATGGGTGGCAGGGGAGTTGAGCTGTTTGTTCCTGCTCACTTGGGGTACTCAAGATGGTTATTAATTTATCTTTGGCGATTGTCCAGTTCTTTTTTTCTATTATTGTTATTATTTTATTTTGGGAGATTAATGTTCTGGGTCAGAGTATAATCCAGCCTGCAAAAAAAAGTGATGTGAATAGTCATTCCAAGATAAATTGCTATGCTGGAAAAGGTTCACAGCCTTTGCTTTCTTGTCTGAGAGCTATCCCAAGTACTCATTAATCCTTGTCGGGGGAGAAGAAAGAGGCTTGGTCTTTATTTGCAGCTATAGTGGGAGGCTGGTAAGATCACATCTGTCAAGGGCCTATAATGGCTTGTAGCACAGATGCTTCATTTTTAATACCTTTTCCTGTACAGCGATATTTCTCCAATTTTTAAGTCCTTTTTTGTCCTGAGATGTTGATGGTTTCTCTGTCCCTTGACATCTGAGGCTCTGTTGCTACCACTTAATCATGGCTTTTATAAACGTGTGTGTGTTTACCCCCACTGTTCTCTCCATTAAGCCATCTGTGATCTGTTCTGATCTTGAAAACTGAGCAGGATCTGACCTGAATGGGAGACCTTGAAGAAGAACCCAGCACAATAGAGGAAGTGCCGTTAGTGATGGAGTACAGTGGTTTTTGCTGAGCTGGCACCCCAGCTTAGATATAGGGGGCCATGGGATGCTGGATTCTCCATTTTGTGAGGAGAACCCAAGCTCTTGACCATTTAGGAGCATTAAAGAACTTATGGCACCTTAGGTGCATCAGCCTTTGGGTATGACTATACTGCAGCTGGGAACATGCCTTCCAGCCTGGGTAGATAGCTCAAGCGAAGCTAGTGTGTCCAGCATGCTAAAAAGGGATGTTGCAGTACAGATGTCTGCCCCAGTAGAAGCCTGCTTCCTTTCTCTCTTATATTGTGGGGGGCTTCATCTTTCTCTTCCCCCTTTTTTATTACATTTTCGAAAAGAGCAACAAAGATTGTTGATTAGCCGCATGGGGAGGGGATGGGGGAGCCTCACAGACACCTGGGATTTCCTAAACGGCAATCTTTCAGTAACCGTGTCTTTCCTATTTATTTACTTTTAATTCCACACCCACCAAGCTGTCGTTCCTTAGCAGTGAAAATGAAAAGCTGCCATTTATAGATCTACAACAATGGAGGCCTTCACCGGCCACATGTCTCCTGCAGTTTAATTTACTTTAATTCATTTTATATTGAACCAAATGATATTTGTTGTTTTTTTTTTTAATGGAGAGCTTTCAATATGTGGGGCCGCAGCCAAGCCTTCCCCCCCCCCCCCCCCCCCCCCGCTCTTCCTGTGGAAATGAGGAGCCCAGCTGCTATTTAAATTTCTGCTCTGCTCCACTGGGCTTTTTTTACATGGAAAAAGAAGGCTTTTTAGTATGGTGGGTAGTCTTAGGCTTGATCTTGCTCCCATTAAAGTCCCCACTGGCTTCAAAGTTGCAGGATCAGACCCTATGCCTGGAATTGCCACCCTTCCACTGCTCCAGTTAATCTAGTCTCTCCCCTCCCCCCCCAATGGCAGGGCCTTAGTTTTTCTCAGAATTTGTGGCTTCAGTATTGGCCGGGATATGGTCTTGGAGACACAGGAGTGTTCTTCTATGTAACTCACGTTTCATGACTAACATTTTTCCCCGCTCGTCCACAGCAACACAGCTGGAAGAACAATGGTCTGTTCCTATAGCAGTGCTAGCTCAGGCCATCTGCTTTAGGGATGTTAAATATCGGTTAATTGAATAGTTGAGTAACCTCAGGAATTCTTATAGGTTAGTCGACTATTCTATAGTCCCCAGGGGTGGGCCTGGCAGCCAATGTGCTCCCGCCCCACTCCCGAGGAGTCCTCTGCCACTCCGCGCAGGGTGCCAGGTGGGAGCTGGTCTACAAGGAGAGCCAGTTTCCTTGCAGACCAGCTTCCTGTCTCTCTGAGCCATTTTCAAAGGTGGCCACTGGTCTTGGTACCTTAGTTTTTTGACTTCACAACTTGAGATCTCTTGGGGCCTGATCTTCAGAAGTTCTGAGACCTGCAGCTCCCACTGACAAGCCATAGGTGCAGTAAAGATTTGCTCACATTTACTGAGATTTAAAAAAAAGAACACCCCCCTTCCCCTTTTTGGAATTATTAGCTTGAGCCCTGCATGAATCCAAAATTTTGTATTCATATCCACATCTGTATCTGCGGCAATGAGCACGAATATAAAGTGGATATCTGCAAAGTGGCAGGGTTCTAGATACAAAATGTGTATCCTCATCCATATCTGCAAAAGTGAGCTGGGGAGATCCACATCCACACATGTAGATACCCATGGATATAAAGCAGATATCTGTGGGTTTTCAGTGATCTATTCATCCTTTTCACCTGCCTTTACATACCGGCAATAGTCCTTTCTTGTCACCCTACCCAATACTTGTCCTTCCTTGCACTGGCAAAGTGATCAAACACCCTCTCCTTTAGAACCTATCTCCCTACTGTCCTGTGATCTGGAAGCTGGAAAATTTCTCCTAGAGCAGTGGTTCTCAGAGTGTGGTCTGTGGACCAGTAGTGGTCTGTGACCATCTTGCAAGTGGCTGCAGGCTTGGGGCTCATCTCCTCTCTCAGTGGGGAATCCTGTGCTGCCACCTCCAGCCCTGCACCTCCTCTCCTTACTAGGTTGGAGCACCAGTGCTGGCTTCCCAGTGTGGGGTGAGGGCTGAGTCTTGCAGGCTGGATCCAGCTCATGGGGGGAAGAAACCATTCGGTGCGCTGCTGCTCACTCTCCCTCCAACTGGGGGAACAGCAGCACAGGAAACTTCTGGCCTGTAGTTTTCCCCACTGTTCCCATTGGCTGGAATTGCAGTCAATGGGAGCAGCGGGAGCGGGGGGAAGGAGGGCAGTGCCTGCGGGCAGTGGGAGACACGGAGCCAGGTTAGCACCTCCCCCCATCCTCATGCTCAGATCTCACATCCCCATTCCCCTCACTCATTCCTCTCCCGTTGAGACCCCAGACCCACCTTGCTCCTACATCCTCCCTCCCAGACCCCCACTCCACTCTTGCACCCAACCTTCCACCCAGACCCTGCACCCCTACCAATGTTCCCGCTGAGATTTTTCCATCCATGTGTGGAATAAATTTTGGTATGTGCACCAAGGCATGTGCAGATGTGTACCACCAATAGAAACACATGCTGTTGGCTGTGGGCAGCTCTGGGCAATCTGCCAATCAGCTGGGCAACACCTGAATCTCTGCTGGGTGGCCGCCCAAGCGCTCTGCTTACAGGGAACACTGACACCCCTCCCCTCCCTTCACCTATTTTGTCACCATGGTTGGCTGGTGCTCTGCAGAAAGGTTTGCATTGGGCGGGGCATGCAGTGGGCCAAAACATTTGAGAACCACTGTCCTAGAGATTTCTTTAGTGTCCTTTTCTTTTATATGTCCTAACAATGCCGGCAATGGAGACCCAGAACTTTTCTAACTTTCAAATCCCATTTTACTACTGTCTCTCTCTCAGAAAGAGAATCAAGCGCTCAGAAGTTAAGAAATACCAGAGTTAAGGTTTCCCGTGCAACCTCAGTGTAGCCGGTTTACACATATGTGTTAGGGTAATTTTTAATTATGTGGGCACATGTCATTTTCTCCACTGGATTCCTCACCCTCAGTGCATTGCCATGGCTTGGCCTGCTGTGGGAAAGAATCTGTGAATCAGGGCTGTGTAGGGAAGCACCTATTTATCTCTGTAGGTCCTCTGCCTCATTTCTTGCACAAGCTGGAGTTGTAGAGTGAATGAAGTGAGGATGGCTTCATGGATAAGCTGAATGCTGCCCTGGGGAACTGGATTCTTTCTCTGGCTCTGCCACAGAGTGCCTGTGCAATGCTGGGCAAGTAACTTGAACGGATTTTTCACATGGGGGGTCAGTAAGTGTGTGCGCCTCATTTTCAGGTTGCTGATTTAAGTCTCTGTGGGCTGACAAAAATGTGGAGCACTCACCGATGCAACACAAGTCAATGGGAGCTCCGATTAGAACAAATACAATTTTATATGATGGGAAGCATTCAGACACATTAGGTCAGAGGCCTCTCAAACTGAGGTTTG
Organism: Pelochelys cantorii; assembly: GCA_032595735.1. Lineage (NCBI taxonomy): Eukaryota > Metazoa > Chordata > Testudines > Trionychidae > Pelochelys > Pelochelys cantorii. The sequence goes on along the minus strand of CM064342.1, from coordinate 8,663,649 downwards.
GTCTTAGTGACACTGTGCCTCAGTTCTGCATCTGTGAAATGGGGATAGCACCCCCTCATCACACAGGGGTGTTGTGGAACAAAAATTAATTGATGTTTGTAAAGCAGTCAGATGCTATGGGGAGGGGAGCCACAGAAAAGCCTTTGAGGAGATTAATAACTCTGGCTTCAGGGCAGGGTTTGTACATGGGTCCTGGGGCCACACATGAAATGACAAACTATTGAGCACCATCCATCCTGTGCACTGAATGAAGCAGAAGGCTGGTGGGGGAAAAACTAGGTGATCATGTCATTAAAGGCTATATCATAATGCATACCCACAAATGGTCTGAATTAACCTTGTACTGGCAACTTAACATCTGTCTTTTGATAACTTCTTAGTGTTTCGCCTTGCAACCTTAATGGGTTCCCCCAATTTTGTGTGTCATTTTCTCTGTTTAGGGAAAAAAAAAAAAAAAAGGAAAGTGACAAAACTAATTCCATCCTCTCTCATCACCTTTAGATCTACCACACAGGCCTCTGCCATTTGAGCTAGTGGAGTAACTGGTAGCAATAGTAAGTTGTTGTCCTCTGTGGACCAATGTCAGAGGGAAATGAGGCACATACTTTGCCAGCAAGTTTCACAGACAGTTGCTGACAGTAGAGGAATGGTGAGACTCTGCGGTGTTGGGTTCCATTCCACGCTCTGGAGAGGAGTGTTCCCTAGTGGTCACAAGCCCTTTTGTCTCCTTTTTGTCACTGTACTAGTCTCCGCTTTTCCAGGTTTTTATCCCAGTACCAGTTTCCTTTTCCAGCCAGTCATAGTGCCAGTCTCACTTCAGCTCGCAGTTCCAATTTCTCTCTCTCCTTTTCCCCTTGCCTCAATTTATTTTTCTACTCATGCACTTTCCTCCTCCTTCTTCATACTGCTTTGACACCAGCCAGGGGTCAGTGACAGCACAGGAGAGACAGAAGCTCTGCTCTGAGTTCTGATTCTTGGCCTCGCCCTGTCCGGAGCAGCTGAGAGCTGCAGTTTCAGGGAAAAGTCCTCTTGCAGCCCTGGTCTGGAGCATGCACATCTGCTCTGTTGGGATGGCACATGTGCAGTCCAGTCACATGAAGGAGCTGCCACCTCTGGGTCCCTGCTCCAAAGAGTGGTCATGCTGGACCCTCTCAGCAAAATGGTTGCATGGCCGATTTATTTTTAACCCTGGCAAACCAATGGACTTTACCCACACTTCATTGTCAGAAATGGCTGAAATTTAGAAATCCATTAAATAAATAGCACAGAGCCTGAGGAAGACAGGTGGCACAGAAAATTTCAGCTCAAATGTTTGAAGTTCAGCACAGTTTTATAAGCAGCTGGAAACAGGCTTTTATAATGGGACATGACAACCAATCTTAATACTAGGCAGAGCTCATAGTACTGCCTGTGATAACATCAGAAATGCTAAATTTTGTAGCTGGCTCTATACTTGCTGAAAGAGAAAGCCCTTCTTTTCAGGGTCATCTCTCTGCTTGTGTTTTGTGTCTCTTTTGAGATTTTTCCCTAAATTTAAAAAAGGCCAGTTAAAAAAAAAAAAACAACAATCCCACCTCACAGGAGGGTTAAGATGTGGCTCCACACCCCTAACAGGCACTGCTTTTAATTTTGCTGGAACAACATCTCATGTGGAAACTACTTCCTTGTATTAAGTCTTATTTGTAGCTATCTCTGTAGCTGTAGCCAGTGTGGCTGTGGTGATGAATCTGATTGGAAGGCTCTCTTGGGATGGTCATTCTGGTGGTATAAGTCATCCTGGACGGTGCATAACCTATTTCATGCTGGTAGATGCACTCTTTTGATGGCTATTAACATAGCTGCAGGCTGCTGAGAAGTCCATCTCTGTGGCAAGGGCTAGCCTAGGGGAAGTGATTGATCTGGAATTACCTTAACACTTCCTAGCCTTAGTTAACAGAACCAGAATTTTCCATTTGCTGCAATTACATCTCTCCACAGTTCTACCTCGTCCAGTACTTCTTCTTGGCCAGACCTTACCTGACTGTTTCCCAGCCCTCTGCTCTACCCTGGGAAATTCAGAAACTCTGCAGGAGATTAGTTTTAGCCCTGCCCAGCTCCTGAGTTTCTCAGGAGCAGGGATGTTTTGATCATTGGTAGATTTCCGATGTTTTGTGTGAAGATACAGGACAAGTGTTGACCTAGACCAGGACAGTCTATTATGGATGCTGAACTGTCTGAGGAAATGTCTGAGTCTGGTGGGAGAGAGAATTAAAAAGGAGAGGCAGCAAAGTGCTTGCTTTAGAAATGTTCAATGCATTTTGCTTGCCAGTTGTTTTTGTTCAGGGTTGGATGCTGAAAGGAGGATGGAGAGCTGCCTCTGCTAAAGAAAGTGATAGACTACTCATTAGCAAACTGCGACCCTCTGTCACAGGGGCTTATGAAATAAATGATGATTGTACAGAAGTGTGAGTCTGGCTAGCAAGCCCTTCTTGCTAATTTAATAAATTGCTTACATTTAGAATCCTTGATTGTTGCTGTTACATTTTTGCTATGTGATGCCACATGGGATTAAAAAGAGAAGCGGTGGGGGGAAGGAGGTGGAAAAAAAAAAAAGCCCAGGTCCTTTAGCAACCGCTGGTGTGACCTCACTTGCTGTCCCATGGGAGATATGAGATCATGAGAATGCCAGAGCTCTCTGAAGGATTCGATTTGTTCAGCACAGCAGGACAGCCTGCCAAGTGATCTCATCTCTGAAACCCAGGGGGAGGGTGCTGGCTGCTGCTTTTTTTCCTGGACTGCAGAGGACTCAATCTCCACTCCCCACCGATGGCGATTAATGACAGCGACCTGTGATGATGACATCAGGGATACTATTCCTGTGGTGCACACAGCTGAATTCTAGGGGAATTTTCCCTTCCTTCCCTATCTTTATCATATCAAAAATCTTGACATCTTAAAATTAAAACTTTTAGAGTGTTAATGCCCTTACAGCTGACCTCTCAGTTTATGTTCATGACCCATGGTCCCATCCCTTTGCCCTGGCGTTAATTCTTCCTTCCAAGTGACAGAACAAAAATGGATCCTCATCAAGGTTGGGAGATCAGAAATTAGATCCTATTTATGTAGCCAGCTTCTCAGTACTGGGTCTGGCTGGTCTGTAGCAAAAGAAAACGGAGTTAGTAAACATACTTCTATTGCAACCTCTCAGGGATATGATGAACCTGGAGGTAAACCATGGCACCTTAATGGTGTCCTTAGTAAGCATAAAAGGTTTAAAATCTCGAGGAAATACCAAGATGAGAGGATTGTTTCAGTGGAGTTTTAGAAAAGGCACAGGGCCCATTCCTGCAAGATGCATGGCTCTCTAATGGAGAGCAGAGAGATGGAGGAATACTCTTGCCCTGTGCAATTTTTGGGAAGACTTAGCAACTTGGAAACTAAGAGTATGTCTACACTACAGCACTAATTCGAACTAACTTAGTTCGAATTAGTTAATTTGAACTAAGCTAATTCGAATTAGCGCATCTAGACTTAAAAACTAGTTCGAATTAGCGTTTTGCTCATTCGAACTAGCATGTCCACATTGAGTGGACCCTGAACCGAAGTTAAGGCTGGCCAGAACCAGTGCCGGCAGGGCATCAGCTTAGGACTTAGAGCGTGGAGCTGCTGCCTCAGGCTAGCCGAGGGCTGTGCTTAAAAGGACCCGACCCCCCACCCCGGACAGACAGTTCTCAGGGTTCCCCGCTTGCTTGTCTACCTCGATGAGGGACAGCAAAGCAGTCCTGTCTTGGAGTGCCCTGAGTGCCCACCCTCGGCACATTACAGCACTCGGCCATCAGCCCGGCTGCACTTGCCGCAGGCTGCCATCGGGGGGGCGTCATTCAGGGGGCTGTCAGGATCCAGGAGGCCCTGCAGGAGAGCTTCCACCCCGAGGAGCCTGCAGAGCCACCCCAGTCCTCCCCATTGGTGGCTTGTGCCCCATTCCTCCCTCACCTCCTTCCACTTACCCTTCCCTAGCCCCCCTTCCTGATGTAAAAAATAAAGGACACGTGTGTTCAAAAATGGAAACTCTCTTTATTTAACAAAACTGAGGGGGGGGGGATTAATCTCTGGGGACACTGGGAAAAGGAGGTGGGAGTGGGGAAGAGAGAGAGTGGGAGAGGGGAGGTGGAAACCTGGGAGGAGGGAGCTGGAAGAGGGAAGCCAGGGGAAGAAGGAGGAGGGAAAGTCTAAAACTATGGTACGCCATATCTTCAGTATTGTGTAGAGATGGGGTCTCCTCACCTCAAAAAAGATATTTTGGCCTTGGAAAGGGTTCAGAAAAGGGCAACTAAAATGATTAGGGGTTTGGAACTGGTTCCATATGAAGAGAGGCTAAAGAGACTGGGACTTTTCAGCTTAGAAAAAAGGAGACTGAGGGGGGATATGATAGAGGTCTATAAAATCATGAGTGGTGTGGAGAGGGTGCATAAAGAAAAGTTCTTCATTAGTTCCCATAATAGAAGGACTAGAGGACACCAAATGAAATGAATGGGTAGCAGGCTTCAAACTAATAAAAGAAAGTTCTTCTTCACAAAGTAAATAGTCAACCTGTGGAACTCCTTGCCACAGGAGGCTGTGAAGGTGAGAACTAGAACAGAGTTTAAAGAGAAGTTAGATAAAGTCATGGAGGTTGGGTCCATGGAGTGCTATTAGCCAGGGGGTAGGAACGGTGTCCCTGGCCTCTGTTTGTGGAAGGCTGGAGATGGATGGCACGAGACAAATGGCTTGGCCATTGTCTTTGGTCCATCCCCTCCGGGGTACCTGGTGTTGGCCGCTGTCGGCAGACAGGCTACTGGGTGAGATGGACCTTTGGTCTGACCCAGTACGGCCGTTCTTATGTTCTTATGTTCTAAGCTCAGGGCTCAGGGTTGGGGGTCTCACTGGACCAACTTGATTTTCATGCAACCCTGCTCCTGGGTTCGCATGTGGCCTTTGGTGGCTAGGCTGGCAGCTATCCTGCCCTAGATGGCCACTTTCCTGTGCCTAGTGCGGAGATTGTGGACGTTGGAGGCCTCCCCCCAAACCTGGATGAGGTCCACGATCTCCGCACTAGACCAGGCGGGCGTCCGCCTCTTGTGGCCCCGGGCAGGCTCCTGGGAGCCGCCAGCCTGGTCCTGGGAAGAGGGGGAGGGCTGGGTGGCAGTGGGTGGCTGGCTCGTGCTGTGCCAGGTGCAGGGTCTGCTGTCTGGGTGCTGGCAGGCTTGCACCTGGCACGGGCACCGTAGCCAGACCGTGGCCCTTTAAGGGCTCCAGGGCCGGGAGGGGGGCAGACGAGTTTCCCTGGCTTGGCCCAGAGTGGCCACCAGGGCAAGCTGGGAAGGGCTAGCCTCCCGCTAGTTCGAATTAAGTGGCTACACAGCCCTTAATTCGAACTACTTAATTCGAACTAGGCGTTAGTCCTCATAGAATGAGGTTTACCTAGTTCGAATTAAGCACTCCTCTAGTTCGAATTAAGTTCGAACTAGCGGTTTGCGTGTGTAGCGCCTATGAAAGTTAATTCGAACTAACAGCTGTTAGTTCGAATTAACTTTGTAGTGTAGACATACCCTAAGAGTTATATTTCAGAGCTGGTCTTTGTGTCTCAGAATGTGTATATGAGAGCCATCACGCACCGTGCAGAAGAGAATGCTGGGATGCAAGGAAAGACCTATTGCAAGTTGATTCACTAGGATTCTCTGTGACATAGGAAGGCCAAGCTGGTTGTACAATAGTAATTCTCTGCCTTCAGCACAGAGGTGGGGCCAGGGAAAGTCTTGCATGCCTTTTCTTTTTTATGCCAACAAGCTGTCTCCCTTTTGACACTCTACAAACATATCACAAAGAGAGAGTCTCTTCCTGAAAAGCTGCTAAATGTCGGACTATAGACAAGAGCTGGATAAAACAAACTGCCCAGGGGAGCGCAAGGAAGAAATTAGATACTTGTCCCTTTCTCAGCACTAAATTAGGTGGCCCTGAAGAGGGCCACAGTTGCAACTCAACAATACTGGTCTGTGCTACCATTAGCAAAGAGCCTGAGAGGTAATAGACATCCAGAACACCTCATAACATTAACTCTCACCTCAGAGCTTTTTGCTTCTCCTCATGGCTTCCTGGCAACAAAGCTAATTTGTATAATTTATGTTTTGCAGGGAAAGTTTTATTTGATTATTGAAGAGCTGAGCCAGCTGTTCCGTTCCCTTGTCCCCATCCAGCTGTGGTATAAATACATCATGGGGGATGATCCATCCAGCAGCTATTTCCTAGGAGGGATCCTGATCATACTGTATAGTCTCTGCAAGGTAAGGGGGACCAAAGGGGTAGGCGCTGTACATGACCGCAAAATCCCTGATTTTTATTTTTTATGATTTAAAAAAATAACTTTTTAAAACATGTCCTGTTTTAGATGCGGTGCTAATGGGGCTATATTATATCTGAACACTTCATGCTCTTCCAAGTGTTTTATCCACCCAACACCCATATTGTATATTATCTATTATCTATATAATATCTATTATCATACAATTCTCCCCATTTTGCTGATGGTGAAACTGAGGTTCAGAGAGATTTAAATGAGTGGCCTAAGATCCCACAGGAAGTCTTTGTGGAGCTGAGAATTGAATCCCGATTCATGTAGATTCTGAGGCCAAATCTACACAAACAGTTAGACCTCAGCAAGATGGGTTACGAATCCTCCCCTCAGTAGCCTGCCACTATCTGTGTGTATCATGCTGATGTGCATTAACAACTCCTCAGAGCGCTTTGATCTAGCTTAGAGTGCTTTAGCTAACTGGTCACACACCTCACACAGGTCCACGCAGACAGTGAGATCACAGCTGGCTTGTACAAAGCAGGTTTACATCCTAGGTTGCTACAATCTAAACGTTCATGTGGACAAGCCCCATGTATCAAGCCGACACCCTAATCACTGGACCACCCTTCTACCTTTTATACTTACGAAAGCAGCCATGAGTAGATACATGACTGTGAGAACATCATACTAAGGCAGCCAGAATGATGTCTGGACTCTTACAGATGGGTATAGTTGTATGGAAGATACTGGTTTAATGCCACCAGCGACTCAAGCTAACAGCCCCATCAGCTTGATGGATCTTGTCCAGACAGGAAGTTTCTTGGATTTTGCCGTTGTTCTTAATTAAAATAACCAGGCTTTCGGGCAGGATAAACCTTGAGTTTTAACCTAAACGGGCAGCAAATGGACTAGATTTTGCCTTCTTCTGCAGGAGGATTCTGTGTGTGTAAGAGTTTCTTCTCTTTGGCTAGGTCTAGACTGCATTGCTTTTTCAGAATACCAACTTTAGAAAGTAAATTGGAAAAAGGTACGCCATCTGTGTATCTTTTTCCGACTTAACAGTGGAGTCTAGACGTAGCCTTTCTCTTTCTTTTTCACTAGAGGCAAGATGAGGGGGAAAGAAGTGAGTTTTGCAGTTACTTCTGAAGGATGTGAGGTCTGTAATGTGATTCTCACCATTGCTGTGAGTGGGTTGCCAGCCAAGCATTGTGCCCCGCTTTTGGGAATCGGACTACTTTATTGTTCCTATGGAACGTAACCGCTAAGGGAGCTCCTGCTCTTGGGTAGTTTGGTCTGTCGCTGTGGATGAAACATCAAGATGAGGACTGAGATGGTGAAGTTCACCAGTTCTGCCTGGGGAGCCAGGGTAGCGATTCGAGTGGCTCGTGTCATTTGTGTCTGGTATTACAAATGGGTCAGATTGTTCCATTCTGGGCAAGCTGGAGTTTTGTAAGGTCAGTGTGCGTATTCCCAAGTATAGTGAGTTGGGATAGCCAACCCTGGAAATCCCAAAGGCCTGGATTGTTTTGCTCAGGTCCTTGAGAGACAGCCCCTAGGCAATTTCAGATGGAAAAAGCTGGTTCGAGCAGCTGTAGCTCTCAGAATATGTAGAAGCTGTGATGAGTCCAGGAGAACTGCCAGGCTAGGAACTGAATTGACAGTTAATGGCAGACTCAGTGTTCAGAGAGAGTTTTACTCTACTTCCTGGTATTGGCCAAGCACTGAGATAGTTGGACAGTGGTGGGGAGTGAGATGTAGACATGGGATTGCCTGCATATTGTTGACACTTTTGAGTCTCTCCAGTGTGCCATCCTCTCTCCCCATGGTTTCATATAAACAATAGAAGAGGATGGGAGACAGTCTAGGACCTTGAGAAACATGATAGCACAAGGAGAAATTACCCATCACCGTTCTCTCTGAGTACAGCCTCAGAGGAAAGACTGCCATCAGCCCAGGGTTTCCCATTGATCTCTGTTCCTCCTGTGAGGCAGGATAAAGATATCTAATGTTCACACCTCCCATGAGTTCAGGGGACTGAACTAGATAACCTCGCAAGGTCCCTTCCAGTCCTACGAGTCTATCATTCTACAATGTCATCAACAGTTGTGACTGCAGAAGAAGGGTCTAGTGATAGGACCATAAATCTCTCCTCCCATTATCCCCATATGGACAAGATGAGTAATGCAATTTCTAGTCAGCGTTCGGGCCTAATACCTGGCTGATGGGGATCCAGGAGCCTTGTGGTGGAAAGAGATAAATGAAGACTGGTTTTGGCATGCTTTCCATTGGTTTGTTTAAGAAAGGTAGGCTGAATGCTTAGTCTAGTGGTTCTCAAACTTTTTGGCCCGTGGCCCATCCTGCTTAACACAGTCCTTTCCAGGGATCACCAACTTACCACCCATGATAAAATGGGTGCAGGAGCAGGCAGAAGATGTCAGGTCTGGCTGGGAGGTAGGGTGCAGGAGCAGGCTGGGGTGGGAGTTCTGGATTGGAGGCTGGGCATAAGAGCAGGCTGAGGGTGGGGGGTGGGATCTGGGTGGGAGGTGGAATGCATGAGAGGGCTAAGGCGGATTTATGACCAGGAAGTTGAGTGCAAGAGCGGGCTGAGGGTGAGATGGGGTCTGAGAGGGAGGTTGGGTGGATGAGCGGGCTGAGAGTGAGGGGGGGGGTCTGCGTAGGAGGGAGGATGCAGGAGCAAAGGTGGTTGCAGAGTCTGGTCAAGAGGGAAGGCTCAGGAGCAAGGGAGGGTGCAGGAGTAGGCTGGGCGTATGGGGTCTCGGTGAGGGTGTGTAGGTGAGGGGTTGAGAGTGCAGGATCTGGGCACGGGGGGGCGCTTACCTAGTTTTGCAATCCTGGTCGCTCCCAGGCACTGTGTCCAAGGGCAGCCTCCCGCTGCTCCCATTGATTGGTATTCCATGTGCTACTGTTTCCCCAGCCAGGGGAGAGGGGAAGCGGCCGTGCAAAGAGCTGCTTGCTCTCCCCAGAGCTGGATGCAGTGCGGAGGCTTGAGGCCCTCTCCACTCCGCTCTTATAGGGAAGCCTGCGCTGGCTGCGAAGCTGGAACGCTAGCATGGGCTCCCTGCTGTAGGGAGAGGGGCGTCAGAGCTCAAGCCCAGGCCCACCTGCAAGGCAGTCATGGACCACTAGTGAACCAGACTGCAGGTTGAGAGCCACTGGCCTGGAGCCTTGTCCAAACCAAAAAAGATACATCACTGATTTAAATTATAACAGTGTAGATGCTGTTAAACCAGAATCAGTCTGTCCACACAAGAGAGCTGTACTAATTTAACTGAAGTTGGTAAATCAGTGCAAGTGGCTCAGCTAGATTTGGCCTAAGTCTGTAAAGTCCAGAGACAGCTGCTGCTTACAATATATTTGTATTGCCTAGAGGACTCCGTTTATGCTTGGGACTGCACAAACGTTAGTGAGGGCCAGTCCCTGGTCTAAAGAGATTACAAAATAAATAGACCAGACAAATGGTGGAAAGGGAAACTGAGGCGGAAAGGGGCCGTGATTTGTCCATGGTCACAGCAGGACAGTGGGCAGAACCAGGAGTAGGGGGTCCCAGTGTAATGCTTATCCACTGGACCGCAATGCCTGTCTGTGCTGTCGGCTGTGCTTTTGAGCATTAAACCGCTTCATGGTTTAGTGTGGAAGGGCTTTGACCATAGCCTCCAGGAAGGGACCTAAATGATCCTATGTGCCCTTCCTGCACTATGAGGGGGCACAGTTCTGAGTCGTATGTGGTAACTCTGATTTCTTGAAATGCTTTGAGTGTCTCTTGTGTAAATAGGCATCCCCTTGTGAAAGAGAAGGGATGTTTCCAGTCTTGGGCTCCAAACATGGCTCCTGTTGTCTGGAGAGAGCATCCCAGGTTCAGGACATTTTTCTCTATGGCGTAGGCTGTCATTTCTCCACAGGGTGAGGGGCTGACTTCTGAGGTAGCAGGTTGGCAATCTGAGTCGATGAAGCTGTCGATTGTTCTGAGAAGTTCTCCTATTTTATGATTTCGCAGCTGCAGTGTCAAAGGAGAATCAAAGTGATCTACTGCCCTTCACTGTGGCACAGGAGTAGGACTGCAGGGCACCTTTCTGTTGAAGTCTCTCTGCATATGCTATTAGCAGGCAAGTTTCTTTCCCTCCTGCTTTAGCCATGGACCCTGCTGATCTACAAGGACGAACGTGGTACGAGGAGGGACTTCAATGCCGTTACTTCAGAAGAGTGTCTTTGTAACAGATCAGCACCTTGCCTCACTGCCTCTTATGCTGCCCTTCTTTGACATCTTTTAGGAATTCTTAGCTTGCATACTTCTGACTGCCAGTTCTGCCCCGTCCCACTCATGACGCTGCAAAGGCATGGCTGTGAACCAACAGCAGAGGTCAGGAATGAGAGGAGACTGGCTCGTCTATTTATCTTGTAATCTCTTTAGACCAGGCTCTCCTGCTTTAAGCAAATATCTGCTGCTATTAACCAGAGAAGATCTGTTTTAAACCTAAAAGTTTGCTTGCAACCATGGCCTCTAATCTACAGCCTCATGTTGGGAAAAGCCAAAGACTTGGGCAAAACATGGCCTGATTCTCCTCTCATTCTGCACCTAAGTAAATCGGGATAACTCCATTGAAGTCCGTAGAGGTAAACCAGTTTAAGTGGAAAGATAATACAGCCCAGTGGCTGAAAGTCCAGGAATGTGCCACGGATCATGATGCTTTTTGTGTCCGTGGCCATATCCAGGGTTTGGGGTGCTGGGGTGATCAGGCTGATCAACTCTCCTTTTCCCTGGGGATACTGTGTGAGAGGACGGGGAGTGGGTTGAGAGAGGGAATAAGTTGTTGTTCATTTCCAGTGCAGTGCATGAAATATTAGGTGCTTGGATCCCATTTACAGTCACAGAAGTTGCAAGTCTAATTCCATGCCCGACGCTCTGAAAATATACCCCTAGGAGCCCACATTAGCAAAGCCACAAACCACACTGGAAAAACCACAAAAGCCTATTTGGTGCTCAGATCTTCTGTGCTCTTGGCAGGAATCCAGGGCTTTGCTTGGACTGAATTTCCTCTCCAAGGCATGAAGGGTAGGCCCTGCAGGCCCAGGTTAGAGTGAGGTGGTGTGTGACAGCTGGCAGTGGTCATCTCAGTACAGATACCTGACTGATTTGTAAACACAGGGCTCTGATTTTGGTATGGCAACCCCAGTTGTTAATATGTGTGCGTGCACCATGTCTCAATGCCTTGCCAGAGAGAAGAGTCCTTCCCAGAGAGCTGCTAGCTTTCTGAGGAGAGGAGAGGGCAGGGGTAGGAAAACAGAATGGAAAGGCTGGCTCACTGGCCCAAAGGAATGGATTTTTATTGCCAGGTCAGGGACCTGGATCTAAATCCCATCCCAGTCTCTCTCTCTCCTTGCACTAGTGGAGACTGAAGGTACATGGTGTTGTACCCTTCCAGCTCAGTAAGGAGCAGCATTGGCTAGTTGTGAACAGAGGTGAAACCATTCTTGGGCCAGATAGATGGTGTCTGCAATTTAGATTTCAGTGGGTAGCAAGGGAAACAAACGTAATGGGGAGGATGCTAGAAGAGACTCTGGGGCTCCAGCAGAGACATAAATAAGCCTGAGAGAGAGAGAGTGGGGTTGTGAGAGAGCTGCTGCCTACCAAGGGATCAGTAATGTTTAAAAATCCGTAACAGTCCACAGCCTCAAACCCGAGGAGCTGATTGGAAACATTACTGGAAGGACCCTGGGAGCCCTTTTATCTGCTGACTGGAAGCATTACTGCTGCCTCCATTTGATTCCACATCTATTGCACAGTGATCTCACTGGCATTCTCTGCAGAGAGACCACTAAATCACACTGACCAAAAAAACCCCCACTTCCCCCCTCCCCCCAAAAAAATCCTATTTTTCTGATGTGTGTGCATCTCCTGTAAGTCTAATGCAGTTCTTCATGTTAGATCTTCCCCTGGCCCTCCCACTCACTCCATATCTAGACAAGTTAGAGATGGAAAAGTCCTGTTAACGCCATGCAACCCCACTCCCTGCTAATGCAGAACTATTCCCTGCGGGGCCTTTTCTCACATCTTGTTTAGTCTCATTTGCAGTATGGCTTTCTCTGTTTGTCTTGGGACACCATCCCACCAGCTGATAAATTAAACTCTCTGAAATCTATCTCTGATACTCCATTAGACTTTTAGCTCTCTCCTCACTACTGTGTTATGCTAAATAACTTTTCTGACTCCTGCGTATTTATCCCTCTTGATATATTTGTAGACAGTTACTGAGTTGTGTCCCCCACCACACACACTGACTCACCCATTGTCACCACTTAGCCAGTCTGTATGTATTTCAGAAATCAGCCTACAGTGCTTTTGGTTGCTCTTCTCTGAACTCCTTCCAGTTGATAATGAAGCACCCAGAAATGAATGGACTATTCTACTAGCAGGCATATCAGAGATCAGAGTGTGAGAGACTGTTTTGTCCCCCTTTCCTCTAACATGAGGTCTCTGTGTGCCCTGCTTAAAGTTGTAGTCTTTTCAGTGGTGTTGTGAGGACCAAGACTATAGGAGGGTTAAAAGAATTAGATCAGCAGTTCTCAAACTTTAGCAACCGGAGGGTCCACATTGTGATTAAAAATTTATGGGACCTTCTCTGCCCCTTCACTGATACTCTGCCCCTGCCCCCTGCTTGTTCCAGACTTGCTCCCTGTCTTGCTCACCCTCCCCTACCTTCACATTCACCAGGCTGGAAGAGGGGGTTGGGATAAAAGACCTACAGGACATGTCCTGTATGTTGAGCTAAGGCAAAGTTAGTATTTTTGCCTGGGATCTTTCTCCCATATAGCACAGTTAGCTCATCTGTGTTTGGGACCTTTCACCTAGATGGCAGTAAGATCAAGGGACTTTCCATGGTATAGGCACTTCCAAGAATACCCTCAAACTTATCAGGCACATCATTACTTGGAAAAACCCAAAATAACTAGTTGAGACCAGACCTAATAACCAAGTAGGACAGAAATAATAAATGTGACAAACAACCACAAAAGGCTGATGGTAGCGAACTGATGCATATGATGATAAGTTGAGATCAGTAATAAATTAATCTCTTGGAAAAAGAGATTTGTAAGTAAGGAAATACAAATAAGAAGAAAAGGAAACATCCCCTACTCAGTATGCATCCAATATAATAATGTCAGCTTAATATATGATAAAAGTAGAGTCCCAGCCTGCGGGTGGGAGGAGAAGAAGATGTAGTCCATGGAAGGAGTGAGAATGATGGTCCCTGGTGATAATGGGAAAGGCAAAGGTAATGAGTAAGATGATGGCTGACACCTCAGGTTGTTCTCTAGAAGGAATAGTGTGAGTATATGGTATGGAAATATGAATGTACATTCCCTATCCATCTTATGAAATTGGAGTGTTTGTGACTGTGCTAATTGTATTAATAAACTACATTTGTAAATATATACAAGAGTTCCTATCGTGTGAGTGTTGCAATGGTGCACATCAGGGTTCCCAACCATAAAATAATTGAATACTGGACCTGATCCTGGGACAAAACCTGTCAACCCTTAAGGTGGTAACCCAGCATTCATATGCAGTCTTAGAACAGGCTACATGGTGAGGGTTTCAGCTGGGGGTGCAGGCTCTGGAGTGGAGCCAGGGATGAGAAGCTTGGGATGCCGGGGGAAGGTCTGGGCTGTGGCCGAGGGCTGGTGTATGAGGAGGACAGAGGATGCCTGCTCTAGGAGGGAGTTTGGGTGCAGGAGAAGACTGGACTGGGACATGGGGGTTGGGGTGAAGAGGGGGTTCAAAGTGTTGGCAGTGCCAACTGCAGCTCCCAGAAGTGGCCACCAAGTCACTGTGACCCCTCAATGCACACAAGGCTGTGTGCACTGCCCTTGAGCCCACTGGTGCGGCCCCATAGCTCCCATTGATTACAGTTCCTGACCATGGGAGCCACAGAGCCAACACTGGGGGTGGGGTGGAGGACAGCATGCAGAGCCGCCCTGGTGGCCGCTTCCAGCAGCTGTGCAGAACCGGGATAAAGAAGCCTGCCTTAGGACTCCAGTTTGAGAAACACTGACCTAGATAAATTCATGGAAGATAAGCCTATCAATGGCTCTTAGCCAGGATAGGCTGGGATGATGTCTCTAGCTTCTGTTTGCCAGAAGCTGGGAATGGGTGGCGGGGCAGGAATCACTTGGTGGTTGCCTGTTCAGTTCATTCCCTCTGGGGTAGTTAGCATGGGCCAATCTCAGAAGACAGGATATTGGGCTAGCTGGATCTTTGGTCTGACCCAGTATGGCTGTTCTTATTTGCCATATTGCAATACAGCCAGTCCCCAAGTTACGAACGGTCGATTTGCAACCGTTCGTACTTATGACCAAATCTCCCATTAAGCATTCGTAAAGGTGGTCCCCAAGTTACGAATGCGATTCGCGCTTACGAACAGTGCGGTCGCATGTAAATGAATGGGGTCTGACTTACGAACACTTCGAGTTACGACCAAGTGTTTGGTTCGTAACTCGTTCGTAAGTCAGGGACCGGCTGTATAAACACATGTCTGTTTCTCTGCTCCTGGTCACCCCAAAGATTCATGTGCATGACTGCTTCCCAGACTTGCTCCTATCCTATGACTATCTCTTTGGATACCATCTATCCCGAGAAGTTCTCCAAGTTATAGGACTCTGTCTGTCATCACCCTGTAGGCAGTGTCTAACGTTCAGTGTTTCCATTGCAGTCTTTTGACATCTGTGGCCGGGTGGGGAGTGTCCGGAAGGCATTGAAGGTCCTCTGCACCCCTCAGGTAAGTTGTCAGTGTGTGTGGCCAGCTTGATTCAGGAACTGTTGCCACAAAAGAAGGTTCAGTAAAAAATTGCTCAGGATGCTGGATTTATGGTACTTTTGAAAAATGTCACCCACTGCTCCAGGTCTGTGATAAGTAGCTGTAACTAGCTCCCACCCTTTTGGATGGGGATGCAATTCCTGACTTCTGCCCTTCCCCAGCAATGTTAATGGATCCTGGCATGGCTGGTTTATTGTGAGATGCTGCATCCCTTTTCTGCAAACAGATTGACGTGTATGGCATAGCTTTGGGTTCGGGTTAGTTTCCAGTGAGCTCTACTCAGTGAAGTAAAGCTGGACATGAGAGAAAGCATTTGTGTCCATGCATGAGAGGAAACCAGGTAATTTAAATTAGGGATGTGATAGTGTAGTAGCCGATTAACTGATAAGCTAAAGCTTATCGGTTAACGCTGTAGAGTACACGCATTTACCTCCTCCCACACTTGCCAGTACATTTTTTAGCAGACTGGCTCATTCTGGCTCAGTTCTGGCTTGTGCTGGGTCCAGAACCTGCCCCCTGCTGCAGCTCTGCATTTAAAGTGTATTAGGAGCCAGGTGGGCAGGCAGCTCGGCTCAATTCCGGCTTGCACTGGGTCCAGGAGCTCAGACCCCACCCCTTAGTCAGGGGCTGCTGCTACCGCATGCTGCTGCTTCTTTATCAGATGCAGCAGCAGTGCGTGACAGGCAGCTGGTCTACAAGGGGAGCTGGATTTTAAACTGGCTTCCCTCATGGACCAGCTCCCATCTGGCACTCTGCGCTGCTGCCTCTGATACAGCGGCTGCCAGCCCTGCCCCTGGGAACTATAGAATAGTCAACTAACTGATTAAAAATTCATGAGGTTACTCGACTACCCAATTAACTGGTATTTAACATCCCTAATGTCAACCCTTTTGCAAAGAAAGGTTTTTCTTCTTCTCTCTCCCTAACAGACTTATGGAGTTCGTGCAACCAGCCAGCAGTGCAGTGAGGCTGGAGATATCTGTGCTATTTGCCAAGTGGAGTTCAGGGAACCTTTGATCCTTTTGTGCCAGGTAAGAATACCAGGCTTGCCAAATGAGTGTTGCGATCAAACTTAGCGTAGTGACTTCCAAGCTTTATTTTATAGGTCTCTGTCTCGTGCCCAGTGGACATCTGTCTAAGTCACCAAAGCCCCCAACAATACTTAATAATTGGGTACAGCTCAGCCATATGAGTCACATTACTACATTATTCTGGGGGATAGAATCCTATAGATAATGGTGGAAAATACTTATTATATCATCCAGTCCTTCCCCCTTCCAGTGCAGAGGAGTTTTTATTTCATATTTGCTAAGCACTGACATTGTGTATTAAGCAAAAATTAATAACAGCACTCTGTGAATAATACACGTGTTCTAATCTGATGCTGATAAACCCTTTATAACATACCACACATTTCATTCAGATATGTGCGGCTGGTAGCACTGCCTATTATGCTTGCTTAACACTTCCCATTATAAGATCCTGTTTTCAGTTGCTTATCATTTTTTGTCAAACTTCAACCACTTGAGTTCAAGTTTTCCATGCCTGATGTTTCCCTTTTGATGATTATTTTCTGTAAAATTTCAGCTGAAGCAATTCAGCTTCAGGAATGAGGCTAGAAAGAATACATTGCAAAACAAAGTTCTTAAAAGTACTGGAGACCTTTCTTTTGAAAAACTAAAGCATTTTAAAACTGTCCTATCCCCTCGCTTTGGAGCTACAGACTTCAGATTTGGGAGTGGGTGGGTAGCCTTTGTGTTAGGTATGCACCTTTTGCTTTTCCTGTTTACAGCCACCCAAATTTGGCTAAGATATAAGCCTTTGGAAAAATCACAATTTACACTGTTTGCATGAGAAATTTCATTGATTTTAACCTCTAAATTCTCTCAAGTTTCTGTGTGGGTTGAGCATGCTCAAATCTATCACAGCATGTAGTGCCAACCAGACTGTGCATATGCCATCCTCACAGTGCAAGTGAACGTGTGTCATCCAGCCTAGGGCTTTGTAGACAAAGCCAAACTTCCCCTGTAATGGCTGCTACTAGGGTGGGGACAGGTACCAAAAATGAGAGCAGGGAATCTCCCCTGTTCTCACAGTGAAATCCCTGGTGGCACCCAGGCAAGATGGAGAAGGATGCCACCTGATTCAAATGCAGACGGGACAAAAGCTGGGAAATGGGGATTTAGGAAAGAAGGCAGAGGGAGAAAATTTGGACTGAAAGCTAGAGGGAGTAGGGGGGGGGGTGGAGATTGGAGGAAGAGAGAAACAGGCACCAGGAGAAGTGGACAGAGATGGAATTGCCAGGGCAGGAGACTGGACTGGAGCAGTGGGGATGAAGAATTGGGGGTGAAGCAGATTGGGTGGATCAGGTAAGGGAACTAGGGATGGCTGGCAAAAGACACTGGGAGCAGGAGAGAGACTAATATGGAGAGTCCTGGGGCGGGGGGGGGGGGAAGAGGGTGAGACTAGGACTTGCTGGACAAGAAGGTTGGGACTAGGAAGAGAAGCCTGTGAAGTGGAGATGGAGTCTGACCAGTTGACTAGACTAGGTCTGGGATGAGGAGCCAGGGGTGAGGAGAGATAGGACTGAGATGAGGACAGGCTGTGAAAAAGGGAGCAGAACAGGTCAAGGTTGCAGGGGGGGGAGACAAGCAGAAGGATTTGTGACCATTGGCACATACTCTCCTTCAGTGCTTAGAATAGGGATGGGGGGGGCACTCGAAGAATTTGGTAATTGGTCAAGAGCTGCACTCTTCCATGATATTTATGGAGTGGATACAGGATTTATGGTGGAGATTGAGTGCAGGAGAGAGCTTGGGGTAAGGGACTGAGGTGCAGGAGGGGGTGTGGGCTCTGGGAAGGAGGTTGGCTGAGAGCAGGGTTGTGAACTAGGGCAGGAGAGTAGGATGCAGACTGGTGTGCAGGGTCTGGAAAGGAGTATGGGTGCTGAAGAGGATTCTGATCTGGAGAAGGGGTGCAGGAGATTGGGGTGCAGATTCTGGGAGGAGGTAGGGGTGCAGGAGTGGGGCACAGGATTGGGGTCAGGCTCTGGCTGGAAGACACTTACCTAGGCAGCACCTGGCCAGCAGCTTAGCTGGTTCCTCAGCAATGGCTCCCTGCCTCCCATGCCCCAGCACCAGTTGCGGGAGCCATGTGCAGCTGTGATTGCTGCAATCCTGGAGGGGAAGGGGTACTTCATTCACTGCCTGTCCTGCAAACAGGCAGCTCCTATGGGCCAGAAACTGGCCAATGAGAGCTGTAGATTGTGCTTGGGGTGGGAGCAGTGTGTGAGAGTTGCTCTGAGCAGCATGCTGGTTTGACCTGACTGAAACTCCCGTGGGCTGGATCTGGCAGCTTGGGAGGCCAGATTTGGCCGGTGGCCTGTATTTTGCTTGCCTCTGGCCTAGAATATAGCCAAGATACCCAAGAGTCTCCATTCCTCTACTGTCAATGAATACCTTCCTTCTCTCATCCTGCTCTAGTGCTGGTCCACACAGAGAGTCGACAGACTTGGGCTAGAAGTAGCTGTGTAGACAGTGCTTTGAAGCTGCAGCTCCGACTCTGAAGCCAACCTCCCTCCACAGCATCAGTGCCTGGGCTCTGGCTGACAGACTTGCTGCCACTGGTTCCAAAATACTGCATACATTTACCCCTCAGTTTTTGAGAGCCTGGCCTGCACATTGAAGAGAACAGATATCTGGTGCAGAGCACAGAAACCTGCTGTTATGTCTTCAGACACACCCCACACTTACAAGAGCTGTGTTTTGGACATGTGTGTTTCATTAAGGCATGCTGCTGTCTCAGTTATTGCCTGTGCAGGGCCAGTATGCTCATATTTAGCTTTATTTTTCATGCTCATGGATGAGCTAGATCCCACAGGTTGTCCCTGTCAATTCACAGGGCCAGGGCCCAACAGGGTTGTGGATTCACTTCAAGACAAAGTCAATTATGGATAGTTGCTTTTATTAATTTCACTATGTCACTGCTGTTACAGGCTTAATCTGCCAGGTGGTTACACAGCTACTGCAAAGTAATACACCAATAAGTATAAGCAAAGCAATGCATAAAAGAGTAACAGGCACTTGGAAATGCTTACACCCCTTCAGTCTGCAGGGAGTCCCATTCTGGTCACCTCGCACCCGGCTGCAGTGGACGTGGGTCCAGCTAGGGGGATCCAGGGCACCCTTCAAGGTCTAGGTCCCTGGTGAGACTCAATGAGCATGGGACTCCCTACACTAGTTATATTACAGTTGTTTACCGGGTGTGCACATACCTGGCTCAACGCCATTCTTATCACTCTTATGAGCTGAGACCAAGGTCAGACTTGTTTACTGCTTAGTAGTTTCCCAGCTCAAGACATGGCTTGAAGATGATAACGCTCAGCTGCTGTTTGGGCTTGCAGGGTCCCAGGCCATGCTAAGCTGGGTACAGCAGGGATGGAAACTTCCATCCCAGGCCTGCTAAGCTGCAGGACCCCCATATGACTTTTATGTGACATTCCCCTCCTTTTAAACTTGTATTGCTTCCGTGCAAAAGCTTCTGTGTTCCACACATGCACTGGGTGACAGAGCAGTTCCCCTTTCTCCTCCCCTGCTCAGCCTGACAGCCTCCCCTTTTTCTCCACAGCATGTGTTTTGTGAAGAGTGCCTCTGCCTGTGGTTTGACAGGGAGAAGACCTGTCCTTTGTGTCGCTCCATCGCAGTGGAGACTTTGCGCTGTTGGAAAGACGGCACCACCTCAGCTCACTTCCAGGTTTATTAACCCCAACGCACGTACCAGTGTCAAGATGACGTTAGCAAACAGAAGGAAAAAGCTGGGAAACGCCTTGCTTCCGAGAACTGAGTGGGTTGTTGTCTTCGTCTTTCACCCAGCTCTCTCCCACCATGCAACCAGGGAAGCAAATTAGCATGTTGTGACATCTGTAGCAGGCATCAGAGTCTGTTAGCATAAAAAAATCTGCTAAGGAGGGGGACAGGGAGAGGATTTTCAACTCTTCCCCGTCAGCTCCCATCCCTGCCACTCTTCATTGCTAACATGGAGCTATAATCCTTGTGTGAATTTACTGTCTACAGCACAGATTACCCCAGGCTAGTTCCTCTTTGTATATTCTCTCTGTGTAGATAAATGTTGTGTTTGTAAGGAAAGCGTTAAGAAAATTTCCCATTGTATGTGCACAGTCCACAATATTGGAGGAAAGCCTTCCTCAGCTGACTTATGAGAAGTCAGCAGATTGGGTCTGTGTCATTAAAACCAACCTCCTGACTCCCCTAAATCTGTCGCCATATAGTAGTTATTCTGCCACTATTTTATCACCCGGGGGGAAATGCTTCAAAGTCACAACTTCAGTGCCACTGGTTCAGACATTCATAGGGTTTGGGGAGAGGTTAGTAGCCCATATCCCTGTTGTTGTCATTGATACCATAAAACACATGGGTTGCCATCTTGATCTTTATAAAATCACAAGCGAACGAGGAGAGGGTCGCACTAAAGAGACCAAAGCAGTTTTGAAATGTTTCCTCTTTGGTGTTTGTGGTCAGATTATCTGATTCCTCTGCAGACGGCAGAGTGTGAGAGGCGGGAAAGAAATTAAAGCCAGGTCTGAATTTTACTACAAAAGTTCAAGGGCTAACAGAAGACCATGTAAGGAGATGGCTTTCTCAAGCACAGCCCTCAAACAGTACAGAGGTAACTTTTAAAAAAGGTGCCTCATGCTGTTTCCTGGAGGTTGGTTTTATTAAAAAGCAAATCAGCAGTCAGATAACCTACAGTTTTACTCAAAACTTTCTTCCTAGGCTTGGATTCCTTCCTTAGGGTTGCTCAGTCCACACCTTACATCCTTCCTTTGTAGAAAGCTGTTCCCACCTGTCTCAGTGAGCCAGCAGAGTCCACATCTCTTTCCCCCCCCCCCCCCCAGCAGGTTTGATGCCTGCTTAACAGGGTTCAGCATTCCATGCAAATGCTCCCAGCCTGGTACAGATAGAAGGAATTTAGATTCTTTTGAGATGTCCAAAGATGATCCATTAGCTCATGTTAAGATTTCTTCTAGATCTAGGGTGTGTACCTGGATCTGGCCAGCCTGGCTGCAAGGAGACAATATTTCTAGATCTCCTATCATGGTGACAACTCCTTTAATGGAAGCAATTGGAGGCCCCCTCCTTTTATGAGGGCTGTGTGAAACAAACTTGAAAGGCTGTTTGTTATGAGGACCCTGCAGTCAGGTTCCAACTTCGAGGGTATTCTGGGACAAACATTCTCTATTGATAAACCCCATTTCACCAAAACAAGCAAATGCCTCAGCTTCAGATAAAGCTTTTCCAGAACAGCAGCTTGTACCTTTTATAGGCACAGAAACATCCTGTATGCTGGAGTAGCACGAGTCTGTATTCTACTGTCAGGGTGACTGTGTGCCAGTGTAGAGCATCTTACACTGGCACACAGGGATGAAAATGGATTTGATGTTTGTTCACTGTATCTTGAGCTGGCGATTTCTCTTTCACTAGACAGTTTACTTTTTGCTGAACGCCAGGGGAAACTGCTTCATTAAAGCAATCATGACATCTTCCATGCTCATTACTATGGAAATGGCTGTAAGGTTACAATCCCACTTGACTGGATAATCAAGCAGGAAGAATTATACCTCAGGGAAATAGGGCTGCGCGTAGGTATTGGTTGCTTTCCTCCCCTCCTACTGTAAAGCCTCCTTGGGGGAAAAATTAAAGCAAAGAAGAGCTAATGGCATCTGAGTTTTGCCTCAACTTTTCTTTGAAAAAGAAAATAGCTAAGCAAGGACAGGGAGAAATGATGGAGACAGAATATGAATCAATCCTGAATTGAGAGAGATGGGATGAAGGGAGAGGAGCCCAACAAAATGAGGTGAGGTGCCTTTGCTACAAGCCGCTGTAGAAAGGCATGAACTAAGCCAGTCAATCCTCTACTTGCTTCCAGAGGAAAGATCCTTAGATTCTGTTAGAAACAGGAGAGATTACCTATTGTCATCAAATTTTTGGTATGTGTATCATAGCTTGGGTGAACTTTTATCTGGGTGGAAAGGCAAACAGCTGACAAGCAGAGGTGCATGTAGTACGGAGGGGTTCAGCTTGAATTCTGTGTGTAATACCACTAAGTGAAAGGAATAGGTTAATGTGTAGTTTTTGCTTCCTAGAGTCTCATGGCTGCTCTGAAAACCTGGTTCCAGTTAGGAGTGGCTCTTTCTTTGCCTGCCTTTCATTGATATTGCAAAAATCAGTGTTGTGGGGAATGATGGTGTAGTGCATCAGACTGATAGTAGGAGAAAGATTAAAACTACTGATGGTATTTGACATTCTGACACTAAATAAGCTCTGTTTGTTTGTCTAGTGTCTCCTCCCCTGCCATCAATAGATGCAAGATTTCCCTGTTGTCTTTGATCTTTTCTTTTTTGCCCTCCTCTCCCCGTCCCACTATTATCTTCCGGGTAGAACTTGAGAAAATGAATTAGTATCTTAATAGTAAATTGCTACAGGTTGAACCTCCCTGGTCCGGCACCCTCAGGACCTGACTGGTACAGGACAAGGGAATTTGCTGGATCAGGGGAGGGTAGAGAGGGCAGGGTTCTTCTCTCCAGCCACCTGGGCTCCTCTCCCAGCCCTGCAAGCTGCTGCAGCCCAGCTGCCAGGATTCTATTGCCCCATGTGCTCCCATGGCCCCATGAGCTCCGCCTGCCCTCCCCCCCCCCAGCTACAGGCTCTGGTATCCTACGGGCTTTGCCGCCCTGCTGGCCCTACCAGTCAGCTCCACCGCGAGCCGCTGGCAAGTCTGCCATTGGCCAGTACAATGACATCCATGGCCATGCCAGACCATGGATGCTGCCAGACTAGAGAGTCCCAGACCACAGAGGTTCAACCTGTAGAAGTAAAACTCTCCAGAAAAACTTAATTCCGGGCTTGGTACTGCTACTCAGTGGGGGAAGTCTCTTAAGTTGAAGCTTTCTGTAGAATTGAACACCTGCCACCACATTCTTAATTTGTTGTGAGAGATGAGCTAATTTTTCTGTCTTCGTGTCACCACAGTGTGACACTTATTTTCCCTCTCTGCTGTCTATCTGGATTCAGATACATGTGCATGGTTCTCCTATGTCTGGCTTCAGTGCATTAGACCATCATGTGTAATCAGAAAGCTCTGAGTGAGCAAGTCGTTGTAGGCTCCCAGAGTGTCTCAGTTCTGGAAACACATGAAGGAGTTGGTTTGACAGTCATGGAGACTGAAGGCCTCTGTTTTGCTGCAAGAATGGGTACTGCACATTCAGCAGCAACATAGCTTTCTTCATGCTGATTCCTGCCAATGAACCTCAGCCCTGATGTGGAAGGGCCACGTCTAGAGTGAGAGACTAGCTCATTCTCCCTCTTAAGATTGTTTAGAACCCAATATAGTGGTGCTTTTGTACTGTGGATACTGGTTACACTTGAAAAACAGAGGCCAACTTATTTCACATATAAGCCACCAAACAAATCAGCTATTGCTTGAGCCATTCCTTTTTATGTTAATTTTGGTGAAGTCCATGGGGCAGAAGAGTCATTTTCCCAGATGTGGTATTTTAACCTTTCAGAAGGTAACACAGGGCTGGCTCCTGCTCTGTTGGAAGTCAGTTGCAAAACTTCCATCCATTTCAGTGGGAGTAAGAGCATAGTTGGGAAAAGAACTCATAGACAATGATCTCTATTTTGGAAAGGAAATAAAAAGTAAGACCTTTTTCCCAGTGAACAATTGATTTTTTTTTAATAAAGTCATTACAAATATGTACAAAGAGTCTCCAGCATATGAAATTCCTTTTACAAAAGAGGAAAAGAAGCCATGTCCAGCTATACACAAGAGCCAGTAAGCACATGCCTTGCCTTAGGTTTGGTGTGGGAGGAAACTTGCACAGTTACTTTACAGGGTCGTTCACATACCCAGTAATGTGAAATGAATATGCCATATTTGATACATTTCATTTTTTTGATCTGTTATTAGAGTGCATAGGGCAGCAGACTAGAAAATTCTGAAATGTAATTCACTCTTGGAAATTATGGGCAAATTTCTTCAGCAAATAAATCAAGGCCTCCAGATTGATCGTAAAAAGTGTTGTGAATATGATTGCAAATTAAGTCAGGTGGCATAATTTCTGCTCTTTGACCGAATGGCAACAATGATATAATATGATCTTGAATGCTGAGAGTCACATATATAGTTTGAATTCTGCCTTTATTGAATATTTGAGCATTAAGCTGCAAATTAACTTTTGGCAGGTACTTGCACACCGGTAAAGCACAAGGGCTCGAATACCTGCGTTGAAGGAGTACAAGTACGGTGACCGCAAAATCTGCTTTTGCATTTGAATGAACCTTGATAGAAAAAAAAAATTCTGTTGGATGCTGAGCTCTAATAAATCTTACCAACCTCTTGTATATTGTGGGAATGCTAATTCTACAGTTTTTAATAGCACTCCAAGCCCTGTCCCATAGCTACTAGTGAAAGATACTGTTCCTTAAAAGACTGGAGGTTGGAAATGATTCTGGGCTAGGTGGAGATCATTGTAAAGGCAAAGGGAGCATTATTCAAGCCTGTAGGAGAGAGGTTAGCATGTACTGTGCTACAAGGAAAGAGGGCTCCAGAGTCAGAGGTTGCAAGTTCAGTCCTGAACAGAGTGATGTGGGGAGACTAGAGATGGCACATGCAGGTTTCTCTCCTCCCTTCAGAGTATGTAATGTCATGGCATTCTTCTGAGGAAAGTACAGTCGCCCATTGTTCACGCTTTACATGGTTTTGACTTTGATTAACATAGTCATAATCAATCATGCTAGAGTTTTCAAAGATTCTGTCCCATGAGATGAACATGATGAGCCACATACAGCAACTTGTATAGCTGAGGCTGAACCACAGAATTAAACCTGCCCAAAAGGCAGGGGAATGTAGATGTGGGAACATGCTACAGGAATAGTTCTAGCTGTGAAGTGTGGCTCTATATCCAAAATGCCACAAGGTTGGGCATGTTTGGATCGAGGGCTTTGGTTTGAAGCAGCCTCTAGTTCTGTTACTTTTAGCTCAGGTTTATTTTGAAGTAATAACTGCCCTCTCTAAGCCGTATCATAAAGAAATCTGGAAAAAATAAGACTTGACCTGACAACATGGGACTCAGCCTCGTTATCAACACTTTTTCTACACTGGAAATTGGCTTCTCAAAAGAAGGGTTTCCTGCTGCCTCGCTTCTGTTCTCTCCCAGCTTCCATAGGGAGTTGCTTCTTTCCTTAACTCCTATGTTTATAGTCTGAGGAATATGGCTATAGCAGCACTCAAGGGTTTTCCAGTTGCTAAAGAACAAAGAAAGACTAGAGCAGGCCCTTCCTACACACACAAACTGTGCCCACTTCAAATAAATCTGTTTCAAAATCAGTTTAATTAAATTGCTGCTGCCCTCTTTTTGAAAACTCTAAAATGGACTTTAGGGTCTTCTCTCTATTTAATTTAAATGGGTAACAAATCAAATTAAGTGTTTAAAACTTTTCTAAGAGTGTCCATGCAAGAGAGCTTCACTGATTTAACTACATTGATGTAGGAAAAGATTTAGTTAAATTTGTGCAGTTTTGATGTTCACACAAGCAGTGAGTGGATCAGGAGAATCTATTAAGCCTCATCAGCACAAAACCTTGTATATTTTGCTCTGTCTCCAACTGATAACATTTGTCCTAAGACAAAATAATGTAGGTAAGTGCATATAGCCTGTAATATACAAGGGGTAGAATGGCTTATACACCTTCCCCTTTAGCTGATGAAAATCTTTCCAGGAAAGAGAGCAGAAATCTAGAAACAGCAGGTCACATTCAACCCTGGATATAACCCCACTGATTCCAAGTTTCATTGAACTTACACCAAGAATAAATTTGGCTAAGTGATGGAGGGGGCAGTATTACTCCACTTAGTGGCATTTCTAACTTGAAATGTGACGTTCCAATATGCTATGGGATCTATCTCATTCAAGTGCTGCTTTAAAAATTAATAAAGACTTTCTTCTCAGTCACATTATGCAGTGTTCCATACAGACTATGATCTCATAACCTCCTTCCCAGGCTTGCATACATGCTGTCTGCTGAAACCTAAGATGAGGTCTTTTTTCATTTAGAGAGCACTCCTGCGTTTCGCAGAGGCTCCACTGCAAAGCTAATCAAAATCAATGGCTTCTTGGCTGCTGCAGAAAAGGAGAGGAGAGAGCAAGAGAGGGACTGTGCAGGCTTCCTACCCATTAGGAAAGTACAACCCCCCTCCACCACCACCATCCTGCACGGGCCTTGTAATTAACAAGAATGATGGTGGGGAATACATAAAGTATTCGTTGCAAAATACAAATCTCAAACAGAGTTGAATCTGGTTATTTTTTTAAAAAAAAAGCATAAAAACACTCCTTGTCAAAAGATGGAGGCGTTCAAGTATAGCAATTTGTATCAGAAAATGTAAGGCTTTAGACACATACATACATACCCTTTATAAATCACTGAATTTATATCCAGAGAATTTGATCTGTGTAACTTCTGCCAGGAGGCTTCTCTCGCAAAGTTTCCTTGACTCAGCTATTAGAGTAAATCTCCATGCACCTAATATTCCATTCACACAAAACATCTGATACAAGCCTACAAAAGCCAGACAAGTTGGAGTTAAAGCAGAACCTTTGTGCCAAATTCTGTTCTCGTGTAAACTTGTGAAATGCTCTTGATATAGTTGGAGCTTAACCGAGTGTCGTATCCTTTTGTATTCTTGACTAATTTATTGGGAAGAGCCAAAGTGGTCCCTATCTCTCTTCTTCCTGCCTTTTCCCCTCCCCCTGTCATCCTCCAGAGAACCCTTCCTGATTTTTACATCAAGCCCTGTCTCTGCTAAGGGACTTTGGGGGTTTAGTCCGTGCTGTGTGGATATCTATTAATTGATAAACCTCAGAGCTATGTACCTCATCACTGAGTCTCAGTACCTTGACTGAAGTAGTTCCCGCTGACCAGGGACACACCATTGGGAGTAGAATCTGTCCTTTATGTCCTTAATCTGTCTCATTGTATCATAGGGCTGTGGCTCATCTGTGATTGACTTATGAAAACCCCTTGATGGGGCGAAAGCCACACAAGGTCTGGGAGCTGCAGACTGAGGTAGCCTCTGGGGTCATAATGCAGTTAGCGAATGATCGTGCAAACCACACACATTTCAGGGGAAGGGGACTAATACCTTCTCCAGATGGGAAGTTACTGAATGTTTAAAAGCAGGATGCTGGTCATTTAGAATGGAGAAGTGATTCTGTGTGAGGGAAGGTCCCTGCCTCTCCTGTACAAATAAACAAACCAGAACATATGCTACTTGCGGTGACCTTGTCTCCTGGCCATCTCCTTACAGGATTCCTATCTTGTACGGAATATCATGCAGAAATATATAGAGATACAATTTCATTTCCTTTGTGATTTGTTTTCATAGCTGTGTATAGTTTTTAAAGACTAGGCCAGCCCTAGAGGAGAGCTGAGCACCCACACTTTCCATTGAAATCAGCAGACCTAAGGCTGCTCACATTGAAGTCAATAGCAAACCTTTCCTTTACTTCAGTAGGAAAATGATAGAGGCCAAGGGAGCTTAAGGTGTTCAGCACCTCTCAGCATCAGCCCCCAAAAGTGATATGGAAGAAATTCTACCAATGTGTGGTAGTGTCTGAGGTCCACTGGTAGCCATGTCCCACTTAAGTCTCCTCAATGAAGGAGTTCTGTCATTCTTCACCCACTGCATGCCATCATTTAAGCTGGGCAACTTTATTCACCATGAAAATGTATTCTTTATATGTACACCCTTTTCCCTATTTGTCAATTGTTCGGAAACCAGTAATTCTCTCAAACATGCAGGTGTGCTTGAATGTTTGATGCAATATTTCAGCCTAGAGACTGCACCAAAATTCTTCTCTGCGAGTATCCAAAATTCAAGTCATTCTGATTAGACATAAAAGACATACAATACATTTCTGTTCTGTGGTGGGATGAAAGTACAGGGAGATTTTCAAAGTCACAAAGAGCAGGTATGGGCCCAATTCACATTGCAAGGCAATGGAAGTTGGGCATCTGATGTCCCTTGTGCCTTGTGCAAATCTCACCCCTAACTTATAAAATCTTCTGGTGCAGATACCCCAATAACAAACCCACCATTGGCTTTTGGTATGCATTCTGCAGTATTGGTTTTATGCCCCTGTTCTGGTGAACATGTATTTTTTTGTAAATTTGATTGCATTTCCTTATAAATATTTTTGCCCAGATTTGTTCCTAGTGTCATGTGTGCCTATTTATACCTGTAATACACAATGTTATCACAAGGTAGTTTATATTCAGTGATGTTTTCTGTGTTTGATTCTTCTGTGTTCTGATCATCCAGCATACCAGCTCTGAAACAACAGAATGTGCTTGTTTAATGTGGATGTGTCAGACCCAATCTTTTTTAAAGGTTTAATAAGAATAATGGCTAATCGGATGACACTTGGCTGCTAAATTTCCAGCCCAGAGTAATTTCATTGCTGTTTTTATGAAACTTCTGAAGGTGTTGGTAATGGAATATCCGCTATTGCAGCACTAGTAGGAATAGCTGTAATTGCCCCATGACCTTACAGACTACTATGAGCATTTTATGGCTCTCTAAATTTCTAAGTTTCAAAGAGTAGCCAGGACTTTGGCCTGTAACCCTACCAGCTCCCCACCACAAAGTTCTAACATAGCTGATTATGGAGCCTAATCCTTCAGTCTTTTTTTAATATGTAGGGGTAAAAGGAATCTCCTGTTCTGCATGACTAATATCATCACATGGTACTTTCCAACAAAACAAGTGATGAACTGCCCCGAAGTGAGTTAATTTAGAAAAGGTTGGATTGGCTGGTGTTTGTTAGTTTATTTACAGATAGAAAGGAAAATAGCACCTTGTCAACCTATTTTTTGTGTATAAATATTAATAATCAAAATATCTTTTTCCCAGCTCCATGTTTCAAAACATTATGCTGGTAAAACTGTAGCACCGCAAAGAAACAATTTAGCCCCAGACAAATATTAAATGTAGCACCAGAGAAAGTACTGTTGTAAGAAAAGCATATCTCACCTGGTTTCATAGAGCTTAAAATATATACACACATAAACTCTCTCATGTCAAAACAGCTGAACACCCCCTTTCCTCCACCTCCCAAAACAAGCAGCTGCTTATTTGCAGCAAATGTACTACTTGCAGATATTATTTAGCCCTGGGTTTGCAAGTGATTTTTCACACTTCTACATTTAAAGGGGCAGAGGTGTGCCATACCATAGACAATGCCTGGTGGGGAAGGTGTTAGCACTATAGCAAGGACATCACTAATCTTTTGACTCAAACTGCAGGAGCACAAGCGCTCAGACCACAGTAATCTAAAAGGAATGTTGCTTACGTTTTCAACAAAGCATGCATGTATTAACGTATGCTCTCTATAGAAGCACATATGTGTCTCTGTTTTGCTGTTGCACACTTGAACAGCTCCTTCAGTACAAATCTTCTTTCCCATTGCTCAAGCCTCTTTCATCCTCCTCCTCTTCTTTCTTATCTCCATACTTCACAGCTGCTGCTCAGACTCTGTACTCCCTGCAGGAAAAGGGGAAATGATTTTCTCCAAGGATGCAGGGGTTTCTCCAGCCTGAAAAAGCAAAATAAGGTTTTTTTTATTATACTGATGCAGTTTTTACAATAAAAACATATTCTAAATGTATGCATGAATCTTCTTGTTTATGCAAGAATTTGCTGATTAGGAAGTATAGGTAAGACCATTTTGTGGTTAAAGCACAGGAGATCAAGAGATTTGGCTTTTATTCAAAATGCTATCACAATTCCTGTGTGGTTTCAATTTTGAGTGACTAAGGCCATATCTATACTTACACAGGAGTTCAATTTAAATACACAATTCCAGCTATGTTAATTGAGTAGCTGGAGTTAATGTACCTTAATTCGAACTTCAGCACCATCACCATAGTGGGAGGTTGACAGGAGCAAATGCTCCCATCGACTTCCCTTACTCCTCATGATTTGTGGAGTACTGGCATTGCTGGGGGCACCCTCAGCATTTGATTTATCAAATTCTGGAAGATTGACCGCTGCAGCGTTGCTCTTCCGGGAAGTGAAGACATGACGTCGGTCTTCTTGGGTGTCCAGTTTCTGATGAGTAGGTACAACAAAATATTAACTTATAAAGAAATAACTAACTGCTACAGGAAAGTACTGGGGTCTATTGGTAATAACAGGAAACTGGAAGCTCTCTTGGGTGCTAGTCTTTTTCTGCTACTGATTTGACTTGTGGCCTTGGGCAAATCACTTAATGCATTTGTGTTTCAGGTTCCCCTGTAACATCAGGGCAGTAATAACTTA
Source organism: Pelochelys cantorii (assembly GCA_032595735.1). NCBI lineage: Eukaryota > Metazoa > Chordata > Testudines > Trionychidae > Pelochelys > Pelochelys cantorii. The sequence goes on along the minus strand of CM064342.1, from coordinate 8,633,106 downwards.
CCTGCCTCACAGATATCTTAATTAATATTTGTCAAGTGCTTAGAGATCCTCAGGTGAAATTTACCATATCAGTGGAAATGACTGGCAGTGTCCCAGGACACTGCATTCATTGATACAGGCATTTGCAGATATAAATACCAGTTCTCAAGAACAGATTGTGGAAAAACTTTATTTTAAAAGTTTCCATGTCATATTTGCATCTCCGGTCTACACGCTTTTTAAGTCTCATTAATGGGGTCTTTAAGGGATTTACAAGGTTCATAGCTCTCAGTTCCCAGAGTGATGAGTAACTGCATAAAAACCTCACTAGAGAAATATATGTTGGCCCTCTACAGCAGAAGAATTTCACACACTGTGAGCAGTAAAACCTCCAGCTGTGTCAACTCTGAGAGTGATTAGGGTTGACAGCAAGTTATGAGGCAGATTCTGATCTAAGTTACATCAATGTAAATCCAGAATAATTCCATTGGCTTCAGTAGTGTTACTTTATATTTAGACTGGTACATATATTATCAAAATCTGACCCTAGATCTTTTCCATGAAACAAACTGGTCAAATTCTCATGCTTTTAATGTCTTTGCTGTGTAACTCCTGAACTCCTGTTTCAGTGACAGGAGATTGTTCTGTTTCTGTGTAAACACACCACTTTCAAAAAGTAGTCTCAGAGGGACTAGTCTAGACTTCATGCCTCTGCCAACAGAGGCATGTAAAATAGGCCACCCGACATAGTCAATGAAATGGGGATTTAAATATCCCTGGCTTCATTAAAATAAAAATGGCCGCTGCGCTGTGCCGGCTCAGCTGATCGTCGGCACAGCGCGCGAGTCAAAACGTGGATCAGTCGACAGGAAACGCCTTTGTCAACCGCTCCTGTAAACCTCGTTTCACAAGGCATAAGGGATCAGTCGACAAAGGCTTCCCTTTTTGATCGATCTGTGTCTTGACTCGCACGCTGTGCCGATGATCAGCTGAGCCGGCACAGCGTGGTGGCCGTTTTTATTTTAATGAAGGAGGGGATATTTAAATCCCCGCTTCATTGACTATGTCGGGTAGCCTATTTTACATGTCTCTGTCACCAGAGGCATGTAATCTAGACATACCCAGAGTTCCCAATATACATGGATCTGCAGCAATTACTCCCGTTTTTGCTCCTCATCCATGGCTCCTGCTGTCAAGACTAAGATACCTAACCCAACTATGAACAAAGCTAGAAGAACTGAGTCCAGATTGAATCAACCAGGGCTGAAGCAATGCAAGTTGCCTGACCTATGATACCTGTGTGTGTGTGTGTGTGTGTGTGTGAAAGAGATGTGTGAAACTTCACCTTTTCTTCAGATCTGCTTATGCTTTAGGAACTTTTTGCTGGTGAGGAAAAAGGGGGAAAGATGTTTAGTGCTGAATGGAATGGGAGCATAATATTGACTTAGAGTATGTCTACATTGCAGTTAAGACACACCTGAGGCTGTGCCAGCTGATTTGGGCTAAGGGCCTCTTGGGGTGCGTCTACACTGCACCTATAGCTCAAAATAAGCGACACAATTTGAGCTACACAATTGCGTAGCTTATATCGATGTTATTTTGAAATTTGAAATTTGGCACTGTTTACACAGCACTTATTTCAAAATAAATCATTCTGAAATGTCCCTTAATCCTCGTGGAATGAGGTTTACAGGGAAATCGGAGTAGCAAGGCCGTTATATTTCAAAATAATAGGCGTGCTCAAAAGACATGGAATAGCTATTTTAGGATACCTGCAGTATCTCGAAATAGCTGCTGCAGCAGTGTAGATGTAGCCTTGCTGAGGGACTGTTTAATTACAGTATAGACTTTGGGGTTGGATTCAGCTCAAGCTGTGAGAACCTTTCACCTCACAGGGTCTTAGAACCTGGCCTCTAGCCTGAACATATATCACAGTTTAAACAGTTCCTTAGCCTGACCCCCACGAGCTGAAGTTAGTGAGCAGGGGTCAGCTGTGGAATTTTAATTGCAGTGTAGACATGGCCTCAGAGTCAAAACATGCCAGAGGACAGATGTCACCACACAGTTCATTTCAGTCCTTCTAATCTATGCGAGTGACAGAATGGGTTCCTACCCACCGTCCTGCCGAAGCACCTCAGGCCTGGTTTATAGAACTCCTGAATGTTTTCTTTCTAGGCTTCTGCGGAGCAAAGACTAACAACTGTGCAGTGCTTTTTGTATGTGTGCAATCTTTAGGGATAGCCTGAGAGTGCCTTATCCATTTGCACGGTGATTTAAAATACACCTGAACCCACATCTTTAGAAGAAAAAGGATGAGTTACATAGGGGGTGAAGACCATAATAAAGGAAAAATCTCATTGATTTTAGTACCTGGAATCAAAGGAGATGAGATTCAGAGAAATGTCTATGAGGGTATGTCTACACTACCACCCTAGTTCGAACTAGGGTGGTTAATGTAGGCATTCGAAGTTGCAAATGAAGCCCGGGATTTAAATATCCCGGGCTTCATTTGCATCTTGCCGGGCGGGCGCCATTTTTAAATCCCCTTAGGTCGAACTCCGTGCCCACGGCTACACGCGGCACGGAGTAGGTAGTTCAAATTAGGATCCCTAATTCGAACTACCATCACTCCTCATGGAACAAGGTGTACCGGTAGTTCGAATTAGAGATCCTAATTCGAACTACCTACTCCGTGCCACGTGTAGCCGCGGGCACGGAATTCGACCTAAGAGGATTTAAAAATGGCGCCCGCCCGGCAAGATGCAAATGAAGCCCGGGATATTTAAATCCCGGGCTTCATTTGCAACTTCGAATGCCTATATTAACCACCCTAGTTCGAACGAGGGTGGTAGTGTAGACATACCCTGAGGGATTAAATAAACTGAAGTGGGATCTTTGCCTGAGTAAAATCTGAATAAGAGTATTAGGATTTTATTCAAGTTTTACAAAGGACTTTACTTGTGCTGTGGTAGCACCAACCAAAGATCATGGCCCAACTATCTTAAAAGTTTTACAAACACAGCATGAGACAGCCTACCCCTGAAGATCTTACGTTCCACCACCATTTTCTCTCTTTCCCCTAAACAGACGAAAACATTCACTAAGTTTTCAAAAGTTTTTTAACTAAAAAACTTATTAAGCTCCAAGGGAAAAAAAAATCCATGTGCAGACAAATACCCACCATAATGCTTGTTCATTTTGAGGCTATGTCTACACTATGCGCTTTGCCAGAAGAGGCAATGCAAATGAAGCACTGATTAGCATTTTGTTGCATTTCATTTGCATAACCTATTCCGAGCCATTTTTGCGCAAGGGGTTTTTGCACAAAATCAAGCAGTGTGGCTGTGTCCATTTTGCACAAAAAACGCTTGCATAAAAATGGCTCGGAATAGATTATGCAAATGAAGCACGACAAAATGCTAATCAGCGCTTCATTTGCATTGCCTCTTCCAGCAAAGTGCATAGTGTAGATAGACATAACCTGAAAGACCTGTTTTGAGGGCTTCAGTGCTACTTAAGTTTTGCACAGGCTTCATGCTGACTCTCTGCATAGGGATGAATTTCACCCAAAGACTGAAAACTCCAGGATCCTGGCCTGCATCCCATCTCTCAATAAAACAACTTTGAATATTGAAGGCTGTGTTAAAGCCATTCCTGGGTGCATATTGGCTGCATTTCCATTATGTGACTCATTAATGGATTATACTTGGAGCCAAATTCTGATCTCATTTACAGCATTTATATCAATGCAGAACCATTCAAATGGACATCAGTAGAGTTACTCCAATTTTAACACAAAGCATTCGACAGATAGATAGATTGGAATTTGGGTCTGTAAGTATGAAAGGGGCTGGATAAAGCCAAACTCCACCCAGTATTAGAGTGGTTACAAGGAAGGCGGGAGTGCCTGCATGTCCTCTCTGTAGAATGCAAAACATGTTCCTAGCAATTTTTTAAAAATTAAAACTGGTGCTTTTTGTGTTGAAAACAGAAATTTTCCTGATAAATGTCTTCAGATTTTTATTTAAAAAAAATATTTCTAGGGTTTCAAAAACAAAAAACCCTGAAATATCTTAGGTTTTCAACAAAAAAAACCAACCCATAACCAAAATGGTGTGGGAAAAATTATGGAAAAAATTTCATTTCCTTTGATATTTTTCAGGAAAACTAACGTACTTTTGATCTGTACATTGCTGTCTACCCACTTATGGATGCTCAAATTCTAATCACAACCTAGAATCATAGAGATGGAAGAGATCTCAGACAGATATCCACTTCAGTCCCGTGCATTGAGTAAACCTAGATCATCCTTGACTGGTATTTGTCCAACTTCTTCTTGAAAACCTCCAGACACAGAGATTCCACAACCACCTTTAGAAGCCTGTTATAGAATTTAACTACCCTTCTAGTTAAAAAGTGTTATCTAGTGTCTAACTTAACTGCCTAACTGCAGATGAAGCCCACTGCTGCTTGTCCTATTTCAGTGGACATGGAGAACAATTGAGCACAGCCCTTAACTTAGTTGAAGACTGTTATCAGATCATACCTCAGCCACCTTTTCTACAGAATAAACATGCCCAGTTTTGTTTAACCTTTCCTCATAGGTCAAGTTTTCTAAACTCCCCCCACTCCCTTTTTCCTCTTCATTTCTGATACACTCCAGTTTGTCCAATCATTCCTAAAGTGTAGTGCCCAGAACTGGACACAGTGCTCCAGCTAAGGCCTCTCGAGTGCTAGGTGGAGTGGGACAATTTACCTTCCATGTCTTACATATAATGATCCTATTGCTATGCCCCAAAATGCATCACATAGTTGACATTCAATTTGTGATCCACTCTAATCCTCAGAGACTTTTCAGAAGTACTACCAGCTAGCCAATTATCTCCATTTTGTAATTGTGAAGTTCTTTGCACTTGTCTTTTTTTGAATTTCATTTTGTTGAGTTCAGACCTATTTTCCAGTTTGTTGTGGTAATTTGGAATTGTAGTCCTGTGTTCCAAAGTGCTTGCAACCCCTCTGAACTTAAGGTCAACTTTAAATGTTATAAGCATATTCTTTATTCCATTATCTGACCCATTAATGAAAATGGTAAATAATACTGGATGAGAATTAACCCCTTCATGCCCCCTCTAGATATGCCCTCCCAGTTTGACAGTGAACTATTAATAACTACTCTGTCAACCAGCTGTGCACAGACCTCATACTATTTTCATCTAGACTCCATTTCCTTAGTTTGCTTATGAGAATGCCATGTGGGACTATGTCAAAACCCTTCGTAAAATTGCAATATATCACATCTACCTCTTTCCCCATATACAAGAGACCAATAACACTATCAAAGATGGAAATTAAGTTGCTTTGGCATGATTTTTTTCTTGACCAATCCATGCTGGCTACTCTTTATAAGGCTATTATCCAGATCAGGGGTGGGGAACCTCAGTCCTAGGGACTCCTGGATCCAGCCCCCCAGGCATTGGGGAGCCTGTGCTGGCACTCCAGCTATTCCCCCTCCCCCTTGCTATCCCACCACGGGGCTTGAGCACACAAAATATACTAGGCTGGTCCCCTCTAGGCTCTGGAATGTGAAGGGAATGTGGGGAGTGTCTTTCTCCTTCTCGTTTGGGCACTATGTCAGTGAGGATTTTTTGTGTGTGGCCCTTGACTGATTTTCTTGGGTCAGTGCCTCCCCCACTGTTGTGAGGTAGCGGGGGGAGGGGAGAGGAGTGCCAGCACAGTCTCCCCAATGCCTTGGGGGCTGAATCCAGGAGCACATAGGCCTGAGGTTCCAAAAAAGGCTTCACGCCCCTGCTCTAGATGCTTACCAACTGATTGTTTAATTGTTTGTTCCAGTATCTTGTCTTCTGTACACTCCCTCTGGGGCACTGGCACTGGCCACTGTCGGCAGACAGGATACTGGGCTAGATGGCCCTTGGTCTGACCCAGTATGGCCATTCTTATGTTCTTATGTACCAAATAAGGCTGACTGGCCTACAATTTCCTGGGTCCCCTTTGTTCCTCTTTTTAAAGATAGGTACTATGGTTAGCCTTTTCCAGTCCTCGGGAACTTCAGCTGTCCTCCATGAGGTCTTGAAGATAATTACTAATGGTTCTCAGATTGCTTCAGCTATTTCTTTAAGTACACTAGGATTAATTTCATCAGGTTCTGCTAACTTGAAGACATCTAATTTATCTAAATATTCTTTGACCTGTTCTTTCCCATTTTAGCTTGTATTCCTTCCTCAGTGTTGTTAATATTGTGTTGAGTATCTGGAGACCATTAACCTTTTTAAAGAAGACTGAAACAAAATAGACATAAACACCTTAGTCTTCTTGATATCATCAGTGATTAGCCCTCCTTCTCCACTAAGTAGACGACCTTTACTTTCTGTTGTCTTTCTCTTGCTCCTAATGTATTTGAAGAATCTCTTTTTGTTGCCTTGTTTGCTGCTTACTAGGTGTAATTCATTTTGTGCCTTAGCCTTTCTGATTTTGTACCCTGCAGGTTCTATTCTTTTGTACTCCTTTAGCAGTTCATCCATGTTTCCACTTTGTATAGAACTCCTTTTTTTATTTTCAGTTCACTGAATTGGCCCCCTTTAATTTCACATCGTAAACAAGAGCCAAGGACACAAAGAAAAGTTTTTAGACTGAAATTTTCAAAACTTGTGAGATTTTCAAAGGTAGTGGACTGGACAGCTAATTCCCATTGATTTTAATGGCACTTGGGCATCCAAAACCCTAGCCAGATTTGAAAATCCTTCAGTCATTCATATCATATAGCACCACTCCACCACATAGCACCAATCAGGGCCTGGGGGCGGAGGAGCTGCGTGAAGCTTCTTTCACCCTGCCCCAGCCCTGCGAGGAGCCCGCGCCACTTCAAAATGCCACATGCTCCACTCAGGGCGGGAGGAGGCTTCCCACACTCCCCTGCCCCCACGCTCTGATTGGCCTTGGGGTGGAGGAGCATGCCAAGCCTCTTTCAGGGCATGGGTGCCTATTAGGAAGGGGGGGCAAAGGGGCTCCCCCACTCCCAGACCAATCATGGTCTGAGGGTGGGGTGGCCCCACCCATTCCTGTTTAGGCCCTCCCCCTTCCAGGGTGGCCTGGGGCTACTTCAAAAATTTTTGAAGTGGCCCCTGGGCAAAAATTATTGCCCAGCCCTGGACTAGATGGTGTTTCTACCAGACAGGAAAATTGCTCTGCTGAAGGAGAGACAGTTTCATAGGAATGGGATTCAAGTGGCTCAGATAGGACGTTACTCACCCTTATTCAGCACGTCTATGGCTTTTCTTTTTTCAGAGACAGAGACTCAAGCCAGAGTTGTATGCTCAGTTCTAGCACTATTGAAACCATGGAAGAAGCTGACTTTCTACATAGCTTGTAAAGCACTGGGTATGTAGAGCCCAGTTCCCCGCTAACATGGAATTACACCTGCTTCCCCCTGTGATTAATTTTGCATTTCATCCATGCTTAATACATAAAATAATTATAAATAATATATGCAAAGGGGAAATATTAGGGAAATTGGATTGTCCATGGAAAGGTCAGCGACATGGCAAAACCTGGGATTTCAGCCTGATGCAGCAGTAAGCTAGTGAGAAACCAAAGGCCTTATTGAGCTTTGGAATGAGCGAATGAAACTCCCATTGAAATCCATGGGAGATCCATCCACTTACATCAGGGCTTTTTGGATTTGTTTGTGAGGGAGGTAGAAGGGATAGGAAGATCCAGAAATACACTGTGGGGTGAGGGGTGGCAACAGGAAAGAAGAGTTGATCCATTGTGGAGAGGCTCAGAGGAACAGCCTATTTAAGAGGTTTTAGGATAGCAAGATCAAGGAGGCCAGAGGCCAAGGGAGAAAGTTTTGGGGGCAACTCCAAAGTTCTAGAAGATATGGGTCCTGTTAGCCTTAATCCATCCCTAGAAAGAGGTACATCTTGGCTGCTGTATAGCTCTAACAATAATATGCTTCTTTGCTACTGGCTTATTAGGGACTTAGGGATGAGGGTATTCTCTTTTGCAAGGTTAGCAGTGAGGGCCTCTGAAGAGCATAAGATGGAAGATTCTTAGTTTTTCAGGAAAATAACCAGCAAAGCTTTTTTCCAGGTGTCAGACTCATGAAAGCACATAATAAACACAATCTGCAACGTGAATGTTCAATTTGTTCATTGTACAAAACTGTAGTCTATTGCTGGGTCAGCAGACTAGTCCCAAAACTGCAGTTCTGCCTCCAGTCCTTACTCTTTTTTGGATTGCCGCATGGTTCAATATAACATCTCCAAAAATCCTATCACCTCCATTTTAATATAGCTAATTAACGACACTGTGATGTATGACAGAGCAGCTCTGTATGAATCTAGCAGCTGACATTGGGGGAAATTATTGTCAACACAAGGAGCATAGAACCGGGCTGGTGTTGCTGGCAGGAAGAGATATGGGTTAATTTAGTACTCTGCCACTTCTAGACTAATAGAGCAAAATGTAAATGGCACTGCATGCCAAACTGGCACATGCTAACTACACTTCATACCCTGGCTGGGTGTTTCAAGGTGATGTCAGATTATATACTACAAAGCTGTCATTTTCAGAGCACTTCACACAGACACTACAAACTAGCTTCACCCTATGAACACAGTCCTGCCTCTATTGAAGATTCTTGGGCCTAGGTTTTTAGAAGTATTCATCTGTTGCTCTACTCAGTACCAGAAGGTCTAAGTGGTTAAGTGGCATGCTCAGAAGTGACTTAGGCACATAGGAGCCCAAGTCCCATTGAGACATAGGCTCGCAAATGCCTATATCATTTTTGAAAGTGGGGCATAGACATCTAAATCACATAAGCCTTGCAATGCTAAGTGAGCCAAGGCCCAAATGTCCTTTAAAACCTGATTCCTGGAAGCATCCCCCAATACAGAGAGATCATTTCTTAGTCTAAACTGCTATATAAAGCTGCTGTGCAGTATTAAACTTCTACCTTGTTCCACAACTGAGAGAGCTGCACGTCATAGGATATAGCTAGATACAGGCACATACATGTGTGGAGTGTGAGAGACAGTGAGAAATACTCTGTCCATTTCAAACTCCTGGAGAGAATGTAGAGGAGCAGTAAGCAATTAGCGGAGCTGGAATTTGCCCCCATTGTGAGCACCGTTCTGTTTCTCTAACCACTAGACCATAAGACTACAAATGATTCAACCAGACATTGGGCTGAGTGAGTAAGTATTAAGTGGTACAAGCTAACTCCCCTGTTCTTATTAACTGTTCCATGAAATCCCTAATAACCTGAGTGGTCAGGTCCAAGGGTTTATGTTATTGTGCAAGGAGTTTATCACTGAAGAGTTTCTCTGTAGATGTATGGGGGAAAGGAAATAATAAATATTGGTTCAAAAACACACATTCTACAGCACTCATAAAGAACTGCTCTTTGCATATGTCTTCTAAGTTTTCATCACCATGCTCATCACTTCAGCATCATAGAAGCATAGAAATGTAGGAGTGGAAGAGACCATGATAGGTCATCTAGTAGTTCAGTCCTCCTGCATTAAAGCCTAAACTATCTAAACTATCCAGGACAGGTGTTTGTCTAACTTATTCTTAAAAACATCCAATAACTGAGATTCTGTAACATCCCTAGGTAATTTGTTTTGGTGTTTACACTGCCTTACAGGAAGGGCATTTTTCCTAACATCTAACCCAATTCTCCATTGCTGCAATTTAAGGCCACTACTTCTTGTCCTGTCCTGTGTGATTGAAGAGAACCTCTCACTTCCATATAACAATCTTTTACATACTTGAAAATCATTATGTTCCTCCTCGGTCTTCTTTTTTTCAGACTAAAACCTCAGCTTTTTAAATCTTTCCTCACAGATTATGTTTAATCATGTTTGTTGCTCTCCTCTGGACATTCTTCAATTTGTATTCACCTTTCCTGAAGTGTGATGCCCAGAATTGGACATAGTACTCCAGTTCAGTGGTGAGTAGAGTGGAAGAATTTCTCTTTTGTCTTGCCTACAACACTCCTGCTAATGCATTCCAGAATGATATTTGGGTTTTTTTGCTACAATATTACACTATTGACTCATATTTGGTTTGTGATACTCTCTAACCCCCAGATGCATGTCTGTAGTATTCCTTCCTAGGCGTTCAATTCCTGTTTTGTATTTCCACAATTGATTGTTCCTTTCCAATGGCACTGGAACTATTTTTAAGATGGGGGTGCTGAGCTGCACCCCCAAACCTTTTAATGCCCCTCACAGCCCCAGAGGGGGGTCAGACCTAGAGTTGCCAACTCTCCTGGATTGGATGGACCAGATGCCATTGCCTCTAATGGCGTCCAGTCCAGGAGATTTGATAAACCAGCCACAGCTGGAGAAGGCTATGGAGCCCCAGGCCAGTGGCCTGGACCCCATGGATGGTAGGCTGCAGAATCTATGGGAACAGAGGGCAGCAGGACCATCAGGGGTGCTAATGCCAGCAGGGACTGGAGAGGCTGCCTGGAGGCTGGGACATGGAACTGGTGAACCCTGTGGCAGGAACAGCCCCCTGGGTGCACTGCAGCATCCCCCACATCCCTACTTCCCATGCCTATGTTCCTTCCTAAGCGGTGTATTTTGCATTTGTCCTTATTGGATTTCATCCCTATTTATTTCAGACCATTCCTCCAGTTTGTCAAGATCATTTTGAGTTCTAATTCTTTCCTCCAAAGGACTTGCAACCCTTTCCAGGTTCTTATTGTCTATAAATTCTATGAAAGTACTCTCTATGCTGTTATCCAAACCATTCATGGAGCAGCCTCCTGCCCATGGTGCGGTGCAGTGGGACCCCAGCCAGCTAGAGCAGCCCCACCATCCATGGAAGGAGCTCCTTGCCCGCTGTGGGCTATCAGGACCCCAGTTAACCAGTAACAATTAAAATTATATCATGTGATCAGTTAATATTTTAAGATATGTTTACATCCCTAGAAGGTAAGTATCATTAAACGTATTTTATAGATGGGGAAATTGCGGCAAGGGTTACACACTAAATCAATGTCAAAACCAAGTAGGGACAGAATTCGGGTTGCCCATATTAATCTATGCAAATATTTGCAATTAACTTCAAACTCAGTTGCACTGAGCCTTAGATCTGAGGTTTGGCGCAATTTGTGGACCTTCGCCTGGTGAGCCTGCATTGAGTGGATCTGAGGCTACTAAATATTTTCTATGCTCCAGTCAACTTCACCAGCTCCATCTCTTCCTATAGTTTCCCTCTCTACATTCCAGCACTTCCCAGCACTTCAACACCATAAGAAAATAAGTGAGTTCCTATGCTAAAAAGAAGGGAGCAAATGAGATGCTAACATACATTACATCATTACGTTTCATTACATTACATTACATCACAGTTTTAATGTTTCCCTTGGAGGCTTGAGTTTGTTGAGCTCAAACCTACAAGTGGATCTCAGAGGGATATTGCTTTCCAAAAACTATGAACCAAACCACATAGCTTGGTTCATGACCATCCTAAGAAACTGAACCCTGGAGGCAGTGTTACTAGAGGCTAGAGAACGGTAATGGATGTTAGCAATAGAGTTGACTGCAGTTTTGTCCAGCAAGCTGAGCTGTGTATAGTCACATGCCATCTCTGCAGGGGACACACTGCCAGCTATGTAGAATGTAAAGTTTCAGTTTAAAAAATAAATGGTGTAGTCCTGTTTGTCGAGAAAACCTCCGAATGTGACCTGTCTGAGTGTGCAGATATAAGAGCTGTATAACACTCACCTAATCATAATAATTATGACACAAACACATACACGCACAGAGTGTAAACACACATCTCTCTATCGGAAACCCTGCTCTAAAACACTCCACATGAATACAGAAGCCTCCCACATAATCAAATTTATATTTATTATTTTTTAGACATCTAAAAATGTGCCACTGCCAGGCACCTTACTAACAAGTAACAATTCAGTCTTGAGTCCATAAGACATTGCAACTAAGGATTACAAATGAACAAGGGGATGTAGGAGAAGGAAAGGAAAGAACAATAATATTTTCTTCTCCGTTGGCCCTCCCTTCTTCTGCCCTTCTCTTTATTGTCATTTCATTCTGTTTTTATTGCCACTAAGGCTTCAGTTTAGGAAAGCTTTTAATCACATATAAATGAGTTGAGATCAATGGAACTTATTAAGCATGCACATTTAAGTGCTTTCCTGAACATAGCATTAAATATTTGCATAACTGTCGTCTTGAAACAAGTTGTAGACTCTGATGGGCAAGAAGTAAAATTCCCTCTTTATTGGAACCATAAAATATCTATCGTATCTATGGTGTTATATAAATAACAGTTATAATACAATTAGCTTTGAGAAGTGAGATTTGCTCCAGATATCTCAATAAAATGTTAACTTTGAAGAATAATTATGAGGATTTAAATGGCAAAATTATTGACTGTTTCACTGCTGATCATTTTAACAGAAACATCTAGCATTTAGCTAATGCAAACTCCCACAAAGTACAAATCGGGTTAAGAAGCCAGCATTTTAGCACAGAAACTGGGAAGTACAGAAACGGGCTTCTTTTGTTTAACAGAAGGGAGATCGCCACTAAAGAGCAATGTGGCACTTAGTATTTGATTTTTAAAATAATTAGTTATGGTTTATTTAATAAAGAAATAATGTTTATATTGATCAACATAATTTAAAAAGTGAGACCAGATTGATGAGATTATAGGGCTAGGACTCTGGCCTTGTGACACTCGCCATGGCAGCACCTAACCTTTAGGTGCCTAGAAAATCACAGAAACAAGGCAAGGATTCACAAAGCCTGAGGAGGACCCTGAGCTCCCTATGCACTGGAGAGAGAGAGAAGTGCCTAAGAATGTGATCTACAAAAGCTGACATATTAGGCAAGGAATCAGCAAAGCTATCCAATGGGAAATGTCAACAGCCAGGGGGTGTCCTAAACCAGCTCCTCTCAAGGCCTATGCCTGGGCTGGATGGAGGCATCTTTCTGTGCTAGCAATTCAGCAGCTGGGAACCCTGTCCTGCAGCTCTGTGGATTAAGAGCCTAAAGTCCTCTCATGGATTGGTAACTTATTAAAAGATAGGAAACAAAGGGTAGGAATAAATGGTTATTTTTCAGATTGAAGAGAGGTAACTAGTGGTGTCCCACAGGGGTCCAATTTGGGACCAGTTCTATTCAACATATTCATAAATGAGCTGAAGAAAGGGGTAAATAGTCAAGCAGCAAAAAGTGCAGATGATATAAAACTGCTCAAGATAATTAAATCCAAAGCAGACTGTGAAGATCTTAAAAAAGATCTCATGAAATTGAGTGACTGGGCAACAAAATGACATGTAAAATTCATCATTGATAAATGCAAAGTAATGGACATCAGAAAACATAATCGCTACTATATGTATAAAATGATGGGGAGTAAATTAGCTGTTACTACTCAAGAGAGATATCTTGGAATCATTGTGGATAGTTCTCTGAAAACATCTAATCAATGTGCAGCGGCAGTCAAAAAAGCAAACAGAATGTTGGGTATCATTAAGAAAAGGCTAGAGAATAAGACAGAAAATATCATATTGCCTTTATATAAATCCATGGTCCATATCTTGAATAGTCTGTGCAGATGTGGCCATCTCATCTCAAAAAAGATATCTTGGAAGTTGACATTGGAAAATGTTCAGAAAAGGGCAACAAAAATGATTAGCAGTATAGAGTGGCTGCCATATGAGGAGAGATTAATAAAAATGGGATTTTTCATCTTAGATAACAGATGAATAAGGGGGAATATGATAAAGGTTTATAAAATCATGACAGGTATGGAGAAAGTGAATAGAATTATTTATTCATAATGTAGGGTAAATTGAGGCAGCCCATGGTATCTTGCTGAGAACTGACAAATTCAAATCTCAAATTATTAGGCCAGCCCTGGGAAGCACCCAGACAGCAGTTAACTTGTTAACTTGACCCTGGTTGTCCTGGCAACCACATTCCAAAAGGGCCTCACTTTGATAAGGCCGGTACCAAACAACCAAACAACCACGCGGGATTGTTTTTCATTGTCTGCTTTGTTCCTAGAAAATAAGCTTGGATCCCAAAGATCGCGCCAAGGCAATACCACCCCCGCAGGAGACGCATTATATTTCCAGTCGACAAAATGACCATCAATATGCCTTTGTTTATGTTGGCTCATTTAGCTTGTTAGGAATAATTATTTGTATTAGTGATAACATGTTTAAATTGGCAATGGGCAGAGATGCTGTGTAACTGTCGTAGACCATTGGCTTCTGTGCATATCTCACTTCCGCTGTTAGACCTATCAAATCACTTCTCCTCCATCCATCTGCTACCTATATAATCTAATGTATGTTTTGGTTAAGTTAGTGCTCTCCAGGCTAACCACCTGGTCCACACTCCACCAGCGCTGTGTGTTCAATAAATCCTCTGCTTGTTTTCACCTGCACCCAGTGTGTCCAAGAATTATTCCCAACACATAACACAAAAACAAGGGATTGTCAAATGAGGAAGCATTTCTTCACACTACCCACAATCGACCTGTGGAACTCCTTGCTAGAGGATGTTGTGAAGGTCAGGACTTTAACAGGATTCAAAACAGGAATAGATAAATTCATGGAGGATAGGTCCACCAATGGCTATTAAGCCAGGAGGGGCAGGGATAGTGTCCCTAGCTTTTGTTTGTCAAAAGCAGGGAATGGATGATAAGGGATGGATCTCTTGATGATTACCTGTTCTGTTCACTCCCTCTGGGCCACCTGGCATTGGCCACTGTTGGAAGACAGGATACTGGGCTGGATGAACCTTTGGGCCGACCCAGTATGGCCATTCTTTTGTTAAGATATTTCTTGTGAGAATGAGCTAGGCCTGCGTTTCTCAAACTGTGGGTCCCAACCCCCCCAGGGGTTGTGAGCAAATTAGAAGGGGGTTGAGGTATCACAAAGTTTGAGAACCCCTGTGGGCAGTGGCTTAATGCCACACACAGTGACGAGGAGAAGGAAATGGTGGCTGTGATGCTTAATTTATAACTTTCAGCCCAGCATTAGAACACACTCTAGGAATTTGGAGGACACTGGTTCAATTCCTCCCTTGCCCAGAGGGGGAAAGGAGTTGAACAGGGGGTCTCTTGCTTCTCAGGGGAATGTTCTAACCACTGGGCTACAAGTTTTAAGATGGGCAGCACCACAGCCCCCTCCTCCAGTGAGGTTTGGGGTAGGACCCAATCGGGTCGCCAGCCATTAAGCATGTCTATCTGACTTGTGAGAGAAGTAGCTGAATTCCTGTCTTCCCCCAGTTTGTTATTCCCTGGAAGGCTTGAGCAGGAGAGAAGCATCCAGTAACCTGTGGGGAGGTGGCAGTGTGCTTGCTCCAAAGCAGAAACTGGGGTGCTTAGGAACTTTTAAGCAAAAAAAGTTAGGTGCCCAGTTTAAGCCCCTACAGCTTGTGAATCACAGTGGAGCCTAAAACTGGCATGTAGGGGTTTAGATACCTAAGTACCTTTGTGAATCCCACAGGCACTCAAGGAAGAGAGAAACTGATGCGGTAGAATTGAGAGAGCTTTCTATGCATCTGGCTGAGTCTACAGGGGCAATCCATATATTGCGGAGGGAGTGGGGGGAGAGAATACGGCCACCGCAGAACTCTATAGCATGACCAGCTGAGAAATCAGCTTTCCACTGAATCCATTTCAGGGATTCCCCCCCCCCCTCCCCAGCAAACTCCCTGAAAATGTTGCTGCCGGGCACGGTGTGGCCATAGAGGAGTGGAGGGGATTGACCATTGCCCGGCTTCCAGGGATTTACAGTTCTGAAGCTGGGATCGCTTGTGTACTCAAGCTGGACAGTGTTCTGGAGTCAGGAGACATCCTGCACCGGTACCCCCAGACCCGGTTCCCAGGCGGGGGGTGTGAAAGAAGAGACCGCACGGTCCCACTCCGGCCAGCATGGTCCGAGGAGGCAGAGAACATGTGTCATCCAAACCCTCCCACGAAAACAAAGGCACATGGGCTGGGGCAAGGGGAAGGACTGGGACTAAACCCTCCGGTTTCAGCCCAGGGACCCTACTCTGTCTGGCGCACCCCTTCTGCCCAGCGCAGGCTCCTGACCCAGCTTCCAGCTCCCGGCTTGGGCTGCCTGGGAAGCGCGAAGAAGTAGCTGAAGTTTCTCACTCGCACAAGGTGCACAGAAGGGTCCTAACCTCCTGCTCCCTGCCGGCGTGCCGCTGCGACTGGACATCGTGAGTGGTGGGCGCCGGCAGCAAGCGGGGAGAGTGGGTGTTGAGAGGAGACGGGGCCACCAATTTGAGTGAGGGTGGGTGTGTGCGCGCGCGGTAGGAGACAGCCCCGGAGCTGTTCCCTGGTTCTGTTGAACAAACATTCCGCGCTCTCTTGGCTGCGGCTCTGCAGGAGTCATCGCCCTCTTGGGCTGTTGCAAAGACTGACGCGAAAGGTGACACAGTGGGGGTCACTTGTCCTTCGAGCCTGTGACGTCCGCCAGCCCAATCCAGGCACCCACTCACACTCCACAGGGCGCGCCCCTTTGCTTCCCGGCATCGACCTGCCTTCTGAACTTGCACGGGAGTTTACAGAGCGTGCACCCAGCGACTCACTCTGCATTGTCCTGGCGAGAGGGTGGGAAGTGTCGAGCCGTGGTACCTCCACCGGGTTTGTAAAATGGGAAGAGAAACTGTCCGGCTGGTAAATAAGGCCCGCCACAAACGGGGCGCCTCTGACAAACGATGTCAGCACAGACAAGTGCGGGTGGGAAGCCGGGCCCCTCGAAAAGTGCCCGAAAGAAACAACACCCAAGGCAGGTTGCGCCTTGGAATTTCAACTCGAGGCGCAGAGTTAAAGTCTTTGAAAGAAGAGGGCGTAAGTGGCGGGGGAGATGGGGACTCGCCAGGCTGGATGTTACTTCCACGGGGCAGCGACAGACAGTTCCTGGTTGTTTCCTCAGCACAGGGTTTACACCATCACACGGAAACCTCCCTGTCCCCTCCTGACGCGCCCCTGCTTTTGCGCGCTTGAGTGTGGCAAGCGAGCGCCTGGCTACCCAACGGCATGCCCACCTCTGCCTTCCAGCTCCAGGCTCTACCAACTGTTACTCACGCGCAGTTGACTAAATCTGCAGCTCCCATTGCGGTCAGACGGTGAGTTTCTCCTGGCGCGCCAAGCACTCAAAGGGAACCTCCCCTCTCCCCCTACACACACCTTACATCAGCTTCGCACGCGGCAGGCGCGCTCTGGACCGCAGCTGGCGCGGAGACTGACTCCCACACCGATGGATGGGGTGGCAGGGTTTCATTCCGGACTCTGCCCCGAGGCACGGTGTGATTCCGAGCCGAGCCTCGTGCCCTGTCCCGGCCTCAGTTTCCTTCCCCTGCGCAATGGGGATAAGGACCCTGCTCTGTTTGGTGTCCCTAGCCTCTGTTTGTCAGAGGGTGGAGATGGATGGCAGGGAAGAGATGGCTTGATCATTACCTGTTCTGTTCACTCCATCTGGGGACACTGGGCATTGGCCACTGTCAGCAGGCAGGTTACTCAGCTAGATAGATGGACCTTTGGTCTGACCCAGTGTGGCCGTTCTTATGTTCTCTGGTCCAGGGGCTCCCCGGCTGGTGCCCCTGGCCAGATTCTCTCCTGGACTAGATTCCCAACAGCCAGGGGCGCTGTGAGGCAGAGAGGGGCTGGGAAGGGGGAAAAGCAGACGGCAGCGGCTGCAGACTTGCGCCTTTGTCCTTGGATATTTCGTACCAAGCCCCCTCAGCTGTACCAAGCCCCCTGAGCTGTCACCGGCCCCGGTGGTTTTGCAAAGCTTCCTCCTTCCCTTCCCCTCCAGGGTTGCTGGATGTCGCTCCCTGGATGTCGCTTACCTGTTGCTCTTCCCGGTTGCTCTCAGCTCCTGCCAGAGCCCTCGTCCCTACCCGCTTCTCTTGCGGATCAGCCAGACCAGCGCGGCCATCTGCGCGGCGGCGCACAGCACACACAGGCCGGTGGCCAGGCTTCTCCCGGCCGCGGCCCCCCGGCTTTGCGCCCGCCTCCACGCGGTGCGCTCCTGCAGCTCATCCCCCACCAGCTTCAGGCGGGCCGCCAGCAGCTGGGCCCCGGAGAGGGGCTCCCCGCTCCGGGCAGGGCTGCAGAGACAAGCGGCTGGGGGGCCGCCGTGATGCGCGCAGGGGCACATGGCTGCGCTGCGCCCGGCGGGTCCCGCGCAGAGCCCGGGAGCGGCCGGCCTGAGTTAACGTGCGCTGTGCTGTTGTTGTGCGAACAGCGCGAGTATTAATTAAAGTGTCACATGGTGAGGAGGGGGTTACATCATCCTTCCCCGTCGGGGATGCGGGCAGAAGGCAGCAGGAAAGGTAACTTTTAACTCGTGCCGCGCCGGCTGGAGCCGCCACCAGCTGCACCGTCCGGCCTCCAACTTCGGCGCGCGTCTGGCAAAGCTGATCCGAGCTACAGCCAAGCCCACGTGGCGCTGGGATGTTCTACCCCTTCCCCTCCCCCACCCTTGGGGTATTCTACCCTTTCCCCCGCTTGGGGATTTTCTACACACCCACCCCGCTCGGGGATGTTCTACCTCTTCCTTCCCTTTCCTTCCCCCCTGCTTAGGGATGTTCTACCTCCCCCCCTTGGGGTTATTTTATATCCCCTTGGGGATGTTTACCCCAGCGAGGTGTCTCCGGGATGTTTTATACCCCTCCCCCGGGCTTGGAGATATTTTATAAACCCCGCCCCCCCGGCTTGGAGACGTTTTATTTCCAACTTTCGTCTTGAAGATATTTTATACCCATTTTATGGAAGGACCGGGAAGCTCGAAAGGCCTTTTCTGGGACCTGATCTTTATTCGGACTTTGCGCCCTCCCTCATCTCCTCCAAGCTTTTACTTTTTGTGCCTAAATAAGAGGTTCTCTCTTAAAATACCAGAGGCTTCCCTGAAATGGACGTGAAATGAGGGCGTTTTCCGTTTTTTGCAGGAGGGGTTTTTTTTGTTTGTTTTTTAATTCTGATCTGTGCTCAGTTTTTATCCCTGCTTGGAAGGAGACACAAAGTCTAGTATTGTAGGAGAGGTCCTGTCTGTGCCTGCTTTGTCACTGAAAAGTGATGTGTGTGCCTGTTGTACTCCGAATGAGAATCCACGATCCAAGACAGGTGTGGAATATTCTCTTCCTGATTTAAACCGAAGGCAGGTAAGTTTTACATGGAGGAGAAAAAGAAGACTTTCTTCTTTTCTGCTTGTCACTGAGAATCAGCTAAAGCGAAAATTCAAGACAAAAACTTTAACCTCCTCCCAGAAATGACTGCCCAGGGAGAGAGGAGATGTTAGAGCATCTGAGTTTTTAAAAAGTTGTTAAAAAATGTAAAAATCACCCACAAATGTTATCCTTGAGTTTGAAGCTTTCCAGAAGACGGGTGTCTCCAGGGACAGGAGCTGGGGATACAGGAGCTGTTTAAAGAAGAGAGAACACCGACCCTTATAGCAGGCTAGGCAAACCCTCTCACACTGGTTTGTGACACCGTGAACAAAAAAAAGTCATTTCTTTTACCACAGAGCGGCGAGCAAAGCGGTTGGGCTCGATCCATAGCGAGTCATGGCAAAACTGTCACTGACCTGGGAGCATGATCGGGCCCATTCACGGGGCCTAGCAAGAGTTATAATCACTGGGGATTTGTTGTCCTCTGGGGAGCGAAAAGGGGTGTGTGTGTCCTGCTCTTCTTTGGGTATTATTCTAACTCGCACACCCCTGTCCCTGGGTTCACCGTTATCCGAATCCGATCTGCCCCAGAAAACAAGCCGGCAGAGCCTTTCACTAGCTGTGCAAGACAGAAGAGGTTTCTGCTGCTTCTTGGGCCGCCTTAACATCGGTGGGCAAGCGGGCTCTTTTTTCCCCAATGGATAAACTTATCTGCGAGGTGCAACCTTTTTTGTGGGTTTCGGTCCCTCAACAGGGCTAACCTCCCCCTGTTTTGAAGCATGCCCCTTCATGTAGCCTTTCCCCGGGTCGTTTTAAACAACAAACTGCTCAACTTCTCCGCAGCCTGAGGGCAGCTCTATCCCCGGTGTAACGCTACTGACTGCTACGGGAGGAGGGCCGAGGTCTAGGCTCCGAGACATTTCAGGCCCCCCTTTAACTAAAATCTCCCTCTTCTCAGCAAGTCTCTGTTCTTTTGTACCAGCTTCCTCCTGGAGCAGTGGCAACGTTATCGTTTCAGAGGCTGTCCCGGCACAGACCTTTTATTTGCGTGCGTTTGTAACTACAAGACGCGTTTTGTGACGGCTGAAACTTTCCGTAGGAGCTCTCCACCGTGAGAGGAATTTCTGCTTGAGAGGAGTTCCCAAGCCAGCGCTTGGAATCCACACGGCTACTTCGGGGTGTGTTCGATTATCTTTTAATTGGGGTTGGAAGCAGAGCGCTGCAAAGAAAAAAAAAAGCACGTAATTGCCAACGGAGCAGAACTAAGCTGACCACAAATGCGGGGATATGGGAATATTTCAATGAAGAGAGCGCGAGAGAGAGAGAATTCTCGCCACTACCCCATCGCTACACCCTTTTAACACACAGCTTTGCCAGCAGTTAGCCCTCAGTGAAGATCCACTGTTTTACCAATTAAACAAATATTATAATTTTGCTCACTTTACAAGGGAAAAAAAACCCTATTTCGCTTTAAAGGGGAAAGGACAGCGCACCTGTGCTGTAATTTGAAATCGATCCAAAGAGTCAGATTTCCTGAGGATTTTTGGTTGTTTGATTTTGTTGGCACCTGGTTTCAGATGGCATGTGCAATGGGCAGATTTACATTAGTCCATACCTCCCGTAGCAAACGGTAAGTGCCCCTAGGCCATAGTTCAGTGCTAGGTTTCAGTCTGCAACTGCAGGAAGTAGAACTGAAAAAGGCAAACCAACCGTGGATTATTAATCACACAGAGAGCATGTTTTCCTGCAAAGAAACTCAGTTGAAGATGTATCCAAGTTGGAGCTTGGGAGGTTCCCAGAGTGCCCAGTGCAGAAGTCAGGCACAGTGGGAAACTCTGATATATTCATCCATCTTCAACTGGATGGTATGGGAGATGTTTCCTAATGGTAGATCCATAGAGTGGTATGCAAAAGGAAAATCTGGTTTACAGTTAAAAAGAACCTCCTCATTGATCACTCTGTAGCTTGTGTGGTATCTTTCCGGCCAACTGATCAGTTTAAAGATAAACCCTTTATTAATCCTGGAAACTATAAACAGAAGTCAAGTAATGAAACTTTATATTATGCTGTGGCTGTAGCCCTTTCCAGGGCTCCACTGTGTCTGCTTCTTGCAAAAAGCTTGTCACAGGAGCCCTCGAGACAAGGTGAAAGTATTTAAGGAATGGTGGCATCTCTACACTTGCTGGAGGACCCACTTCAAAGCAGGGGGTGAAAGATTGTCTCCTCCACAAACCTGCAGGTGACGAGATTTCAAGGATCTCGGTGCATCTGTGCAGCATCCTAGCACTACCCCCAGCTGTCCAGAGCCACCTCTTCCTTGGCTGAGATATAGTCAAGGGAGTTCTGGATGTATTGTGCTAGCAGGCATGTCCCTGCAAATCGGACTCCTGCTACTCGTGGCGAAGCAGGGAGGTACAGAATCTGATGCTGACCGAGATATTTAATGCCACTTTCCTTCAAAGGAGAATTCATTAGAACCCTACTCAAGACAATATTCCCTGGTGTACATCACATACATGGCTGTAGTTCCATCAATGTGCAGGTGACAACTGTACTCTCTATAGTAAACCCAGACAATGCAGTGTCTTTCCCAGCTGCCTGGCCATGACAGGACGTGGATCAGAAGAAACTAGCTGACACTTCAATCAGGCAAAAAATATCTACACGTCTGGTTTCTGCCCCTATGACTTAAAGGGTTTGTCAATCCCTTCTCAATCAAGTTTTCAGTTGAGGGATATTCCTGGGTCCTCCATTCCTTTTGGAGTCTCAGGTCCCCTCAGTGACCAGAGCTAGGGACAACAGCTGAAACCATTTATCTTCGATGTTGGCCTTGGCAGTTATGTATTCCCTTATGAACTCCGACTAGAGTCTGGAGTACTAGACTGTGCTCTATGCAAAGAAGACCACTCAGAAACTCTTCTGATATAAACGAAGGGAAATTCCAATGAAGTCAGTGCAGCTGCATCCATTTACACCAGCAGAGAATTTGTCCCCCTTATGGCAATGTGCAGGCTACCCTCTGAGCTCATTTGGAAGAACTCTGAGGATCGGTGGTTAGCAGGAGTACATTACACCACTGTTCCAGCTATTGCACGCGCTTCCAAATGCATTTAGCATACTAAGACTCTATGTAGGGACTTATAGAGTCGTCCCCCTCCCATCCCTGAAGTACATGAATGCTTCTCCGTTATGTAAAATTAGAACTAGTAACAATCTCATCTGTATTCGTTTACAGTTCTGTGTTCACATGTGGAAGTGCAGAGGGAGAAGAAAGTGCAGAAAAACTAAGATGAAGAAACTCGTTTTCCATTTAGTTCTGGAAGTGGTGAGACCGATGGTCATTGTTAGGTTCTATCTGAATGTCCTTTCTCCTGCACTGAGGAATCTGCCCTGCCTGGGCGATGATTTTATTGTTCCGATGGGGTGCAGCTGTCTGAAGGAGATCACCATGACCATGGAGGGAGAGGAGTATCTCAGGTAGTTGGGAGCCAATCCCACGCAGTGTTTTGGATATGAGGGCAGTGAGTTTGAGCTGCGCTCTAATATTCAGTGGGGAACTAATTCAGAGGGCAGAAAAGAGGTAATGTGCTCCCTGCATCCTGTGTTGCTAAACATGCAGGCTGCTGTTTGTATCATTTGGAGTTTTTTCAGGATGTGTGGCTTCAGTCCTAGAGATAATGAGTTGTAATAATCAAGGCTGGAAATCATGAATGCATCCATCACCACGGCCTCATCTGTGTCCAATAGAATGAAGAGCGGTGTTCTGGCCAATTGCATTTGGAACTGTGTTCTTTGCCATCATGGCTATTTGGGCATGATGCGTCCTGAAAGACCCCCACGGCCACCGATCGACACTTCTTCCTGGTGCTCTGCCTAGCACTGGTTCCTCTAGTAAAAAAAATCAATATTATAATGGGCTTATTTGAATATAATGCATGACCAAAGGGTCATGGCTATTGCGGAAACATGGGACGAAGACTCTCTTGTAATAACTTGATAATAGGGAGGGGGAGACAAAGAACAGAAATACGCATTGTCTCTCAAGACACGAGACAAGCAGTCACCCTATTGCAAGCATATTTATGTATTCATTCACTCACTCTAGCACAGTTACCTGGGGCCAGGACCTCATTTTGCTGCAGGGCATGACAAAAAATATAATAAATGCACACTCCCCGCACCCATAGAACTTGCAAGGTGGAGCGCTCATCCTTGCAAGCAGGGGCTTCCCAGGGCATGGGTCTGCCTGCGGTGGGCCAAATTTGCAAGAGCAGGGCCTAAGGCTCCCTATGCACGGATCCTGCAAGCAGCCTCTAAGCACCTGTGTGACTACTCATCGGGGCGCCAGGGTGTCCCAGGGTCAGGCAGGACCGGGGCTAGAGGCACAAAGCAAGGACTTTCCGGAACAAGAAATGCGCCGCGAATATGACAGGCAACTGAGCGCAGCCCGCACTCAGGGACCCAGCCTGGGGGACACCATGGGGGAGGGGATTGGCGTTGCAGGGCCCGATCCCGAGCGGAGCGCCGCTCTCCTGGCGCGCGCAGGGCAGCGGCGAGAGCCGGGTAGGAACCTTTGTGCGGCGGAACGGAGTGGCGGCGGCCGCGGTTTCCCGCCCGCCCGGGAATCCCGCGTGCCCGGCCGCGGGTGCCGGGGTTGCCGGGACAGGCCCGGGCCGTGATGGCCGCCGGGCCGAGCGAGCTGGAGCTCTTCCGCCGCCGCTGGCGGGCCGAGCTGGCCGGGGCCCGCCCGGGGAAGAAGCGGCGGCGGGCGGGGGAGCCCGGGGCCGGCCCGAGCCGTCGGGAGCCCGTTTCCGGCTGGAGCGACTGCGGGGGGGTCCCGCTGGGCGCGCCCCAGGATGGCGGCGGCGAGGAGGGGCGGCGAGGGGCCGGGTACTTCGCGCGGGCCCGGAGCTTGCTGGACGGGAAGGCCCCCGGGGCCCGGAGCCGCCGCCACCGTCATCCCCGCCCGGGTCCCCCGCCGCCTGCCCAGCCCGCCGCCGAGCCCGGTGGAGACAACGACCTGCTGGGGCAGCTCATCCGGGACCTGGTACGGGACACCACCCCCCCCCCACGGCAACTGGAGGGGGGGGGTCTTCTCTTGCCGGTCCGCCGCACCGCCCTGCCCCCCCTTCCCGCCGCTGCATCTCCCCTCGCTCCCTGCCCCTACTTTCGCCTTGTCCCCCTCCCCCCCCCCCCCAGCTCCTGTCTCCTGGGCTTTCTGAGCCCCCCAGTCCCGTCCCCTTACTCCCTGTTCTCTGCGTGTTCCCCCAGCTTCTCATTGCCCCACCCTCCATGGCTTCGCCCCCGCTCTGTGCTCGCCGGCCAGGTGTAGCTCCACAGCACCGGCCCCCTTGCTCCCCGCTCCCCCGTGATCCCATCGAGCTTCTCGTTCCGATCCCCTCCCCGCTCCTCTCTTGTGGTTTCAGCAGGGGCTGGGTACTTTGCCCTCTCCCGGGATTCTGTGCAGAGTGTGGTGCCAGGGGCCTCTTGCATGTTCGGCGCTGGCTTTTGCTGGAGCAGTCCCGGCTCCTTCCTTCTGTGATTTCTTCTGCTTCCTGTGCCAACCACAAAGCAGCTCTCATGGCATAGTGTGGGCCAGGCTGCTCCTGGGTAGACGATAAGAGGGTTTTCTCTTTCTTTCTGTGTTATAAGCTCTTGTAACATTTCATGGGATAACACCCATTCAAAAGTAGCTTGTAGTTTTTTGAGGCACCTTGTGACTTCAAAAAAGGCCTGCTATATATTTTAAGTTTGCCTCCAGCACACAAAGTAATTCCATTCTGGACCTGCTGCCTTCAGAAATAAGTTATTCGCGGGAAGTAGAACTGTACACTTCTGTTTTTCTCCTTCACTGTTTTGGATTAGTTTGTGTGAAGGTTAGTTTGTCAGTTGAGAAATCTGTAGTTTAAATAGGACCACAGACTGGATCTGCTGAGTCTGGTGTTGCCTGTTGGCAGTTTTGTTATCAATAGTCTGAGCAAGTTTATTTTCAGTTTTTAATCTTAAATGTTAAAATATGTTCAGTTTCATGAAACTGGTCAGAATATGTGATAGGATGCACTTAAACAAAAATGTCACCCCCAGTCACTGTCATGTAGTTGGAGCTGTGCATGATACAAGTGGCCCTTTGTATCTTTGTTAATATTCCATTGACTTTATTGGAACCCTGCATGAGTACATTTGTAAAATCAAGGCCTACATTTTTAAATTAGGTCCTGAAATAACCCCCATCATCATGATGTTGCATCTGTAGTTGGTGAGGAAAAGGAAGAATGATAAGAAAAACTCTCTTTTGAACCGTCATTGCTCCACCCAAAAAGGTGAAAGATTGGTTTTTGACTCAAAACTGACTTAATACCCCAGATTAAGATTCATTAGGTCACATGGAATTATGTGTTCTTTTTTTTAAAAAACCACAACCACCTCTTTCTGAAGGTTTATGTACTCCAGGAATCATAGAAGCACTTGACTAATGACAGGGATCGCTTTTAAAACAAAACTATACATGGCTGCCTTCAACAGGAGTGACTATTATTTACTCTCCTTTATACTTGAACAATTTCTCTGTTATGGGATTAGGAAGGTTTATGTGTAAATACTTTAGATTGTAACTATTGAGTTTTTAATTACTCTAAGCCTATTTTTACCTTGGTTTCTGAATACATGGTCTTTTTATAACAGCTTTTCTTTGACACTAAAACGTTTGCTCCTCAGTGTTATGATGAGGTTGCCCATGAACTTTTTTCTGTTAAATAAAATCTAATCTTTTATCTCAAGATAGTGGCTGCTTAATTAGTTTGCCTATATGAATATTTTGTTAAATTGTATCTCAGTGGATTAGCTTTCCTGTCACCAAAGAAACCAATATTAATTGTATAAATGAAGCAGTTAATTTGAAAGTAGTGCTAATTACTATTCTGAACAAGTTAAAAGCTATTTAGGTACATTCTTCTTGTGTTCTCTCACTGCATTAGAGATTTTATTTTACAGTATGAGAGGAAACGGGGGAAAGCCTTTGCTGCTTACTAACTTAGCTATGACTAATTAGTCTTTCCTTAAAAAAATAAAAATAAAAAAGCAAATTATACTTCTGACAGCTAGACACACATTAATCTGTTTATAGAATTAGTGCTCCATTAGCACGCAAGAGTGCAAATCCCTCTCAGAGGGGATGATAGTATTAGTGTTTTGGATTCATTCCAATAGACTTTTAGACAGACCAGTGCTGACTTAATATAATATTGTTCCTTTATGGGTTTTGCTTCATGTGCTATGCTGAGCACTCTCCTAGTGACAAATTAATTGGGGATTTTGACTGTTTGTACCATTGAACATGCATTCTGCTTGGCGTCAGATATTAGGATTTAGCAAGTTCTGCTGTTTGTCACTGGAAATGGATTTTTTTTCTTGTTTTGCAGAAATTAAGTTACTGTCTGTGCTTTGACTCTGATGCTACAGTGTGACCATAAATATGCACATTATAGCAAAATTCCCTCTATTTTTTATCCGTGTGTGGAATAAATTTTATGTGCACCAAGGCATATGCAGATGTGCACTACCAATAGAAACACATGCTACTGGCTGTGAGTGCTCTGCTAATCAGTGGATGGCATTTGAATCTCTCCTGAATGGCTGCCCAAGTGCACAGCTTAGGGAACACCACTTTAGACCTAGACATTTTTTATCTGTACTGAAATTTGGTTTTATTGGGCTGGAAAGTAGGAAGCATTTCTCTAAGTAAGCTCAACGTTGCACATTTTACTATTTTTTTTTGTTCTGCATTTCCTTTATTGGGCTGCAGAGGGCATAAACTTGAATGAGGTATTGGCAATGATGGGAGTGATCAAGTAGGAAGTAGAGGTGGTAGGTAAGGCAAGCTGTGCACTGCAGCAGCAGTATTGGAGAGCAGACAAAGCTGAAGAATCAGAATATGCCTGACTTTGGCAGAGAGAATGAATAAATGGGATGCATTTTGTTAGTTAAACTTCAATAATTATTTTATGTGTGAGATGTAACAAAGATGTGTGAGACTCTTGAATTTTTGGTATGTAAGTATTATAGAAACTCAAAAAAATTAAAGAGCAAAATTTCAGAAACAGTGGATTTTCTTGAATATTACAGATTTGCCAAGGTTGCCATTATTATGATATGAAAAGTGTCTGGAAATTTCAGTTATGATCTGCTTGTAAGTTAAGCATGAAGACTGAAGTTGAGAGTTGTGATTGGATATAAGGGAATTTAATCTTGCTTTAGCTGCAGATCTCAGTGCAACTTGACATTGTAAAATTACCCCTTCATAATTCAGTAACCTAAGTTTCCTCCTAAGCTGCATGGCCAAGCAGGGGCTCAGGGCTGCAGCTCTTCCGTGCTGGCTCCAATACCAAATTTTTCTGGCCAAGGGAAAGAGGCCACTCCTCACCATCCACAGCAGGGAGCTACCAAGATTAGTCTGAGCTCCAGCTCCCTGCCCCACCTTATTTCCTCCAGCCCTGAATACCCAAAGCCCACCCTCCTCCCCCAGCCTGGAACCTGTACCCTTTCCTGTACCTCAGCCCTGAGCCAGTGCCCTTCCTGCATCTCTGTGTCTTGCCCTGAGCCTCTCCCCAAACCTGGAGTTTCTTTCCTGCATCCCAAACCCCTCATCCCAAACCTTGCCCCAGAGCCTGCACCTCCAGCCAGAGCCCTTGCACCCCAAACCTCTGTCCTAGCCCTAAGCCCCTCAATCCTAGTCCCACCCTAGAGCCTGCTCCCTTAGCCTGAACCCTCACACCCCTATATTCAGCCTTCTTTCCTAAGCCTGGGCCCCCTCTCATGCCCAGAATTTCTTGGACCTACTCCTGCCACATTAATTTTATTATGTATGCCAATATGCAAGTGATATGTCACACAACAAACTACACTGTTGCACATAAGAAAATTCATTCTGCTCTGGGGTGGGAAAAATTAGAGGGAATACTGTTTACTACTCCCTGATGGCAGCCCAATCTTTTATATGCAGAAAAACAGTTATAACACAAGTGTGCCATGGATTTTTTATAGCATAATGGGAGGTGAGAGGGTAGGTTCAGAAAAAAGAAGGTTGAAAATCTCTGCCATAGAGTATAATTTCATTTTGATCTATTAAGTGAATCAAGATATTAGAACGCTATGTTTTCACACACTGTAGTTAAAACCTCAGTGAATGAATGTGTTGAGGGTATATTCTTTTCAAGTGCATTCATGTTACGCTTATGACTGAAGTTTTGAATGTTTTTTTGTTGGAAACTTGTCTTCAAGATCCTTCTGGTTTTTGTTTTATATTTCTGATATTAAAATGAGTGTGCGTGAATCTCAGCTATCTTCATGGCTGTGTGTTACTTCCTGGCTTATTCAACTATAGGTTGAACCTTTCTGGCCTGGGAGACTCTGATCTGGCAACATCTGTAGTCCAGTAGGACCAAGGATTTGCTGGAGCAGAGAGCCTCTGCACCAGAGAACCTCCTGCAGCTGTTGATGGAGAGTCCAGCGTCATAGGGGTCGGCTGCCAGCAGCTCCGGAGTAGGGAGCGGAGCCCAACTGGCAGCCCCAGGTGCAGAGGTCTGGTAAACCTCCCTTGTTCAGGACTGGTCAGGTCCTGCGGGTGCTGGACAAGGGAGGTCAGCCTGTATAAGCAGACAAGAAAAGCTCTAATTTCTGAGCATTAACAAATTACAAGGAAAATGTTTCTCATTGGCCTTCTCTTTGCAACCAGTATAACCATCTGAGTACAAAACGGAAGTGTTGCTCGGGAAAGCTAAAATTTGTGTTTTCTTCATGTTTATAATCCTTTTTTGTGATTAGAAACTCCTCATGAATCATCTAGATAGGCCTTAGGTCTCTCTAGTCTGGGAGAGAGGTTCCCAAATGGAACTAATGTGACTTGCCTGATCTGACTGTTAGGATGAGAATAGCTCTGCACCTTCATGTAGGAGTGACAGCCTGGCATTCTGGTATTGTAGGGTGGAAGAGTATAGAATGTCTGCCGGATTTTAGCTAGAACACCAAGAGTTCATACGATCTCTTCTTGATTTTACTATGAGACTATTGCTGCCTTGCCACTTACAATGTGCAGTTTATTCCTGCATTACAAAAAGACTTAATTTATTTTTCTTTTTCTTCTCAGAATGAGATAAATGAGGTTCCTTTCTTTGATATCCAGCTGCCTTATGAATTGGCATTAAACATTTTTCAGTACCTGGGAAGGACTGAGCTGGGCAGATGTGCTCAGGTAAGTACTAACCAAGATTTTCTTGTCTCATCCCATGTAAGATTGGCATGGGTGCTCACTGTGATGCATTTCAACTACTACACTGTGCAGTAGCCCTAAATGACATTTTCCTCTATCAGAGACTTAATTTATAATTCTTTATGTATTAAGATATACTTCAAAAGCTGAAAATTTAAAAAAGTATTAAATGGACTTGATTAATGGATTGCTTCTGTGTACGCTGAACCAAAATGTTGAAGGTTTGATAGCAGCTGTAAAGAGAGAGCATGAAAATGTAAGAGCAAAAGAAATATTTGCTTGGATTTTCAGTTCCAGTCAGTATAGTTGTTTATAAACAAATGAACACTTTCCTGCAGTGTTTGAAACACAAACAATGCAGCACTGAGAACCTAGAAATGGAACTGATTGAAAAATTGATTTTTCTCAAGATACATAGAAAGTAGACAAATAGGGTAGTGAAAAATGGAATTTTAACAATTCTGTCACTTCTGGTAATTTAGTAAGCTAACCTAGGGTGAAGATATTTTTTTCCAAATTCATCCTGTCCCTCTGAGGAATTATTAATAGGTAATGTTATCAGCCTATCCTTGAGGACCTCTCATACTCTATGTATACAGTAGCTCACACTCATCTCTGACTTGAGGTTTGGTATTGTTAACATGGAAATTTAAGGCTAATACTGCATAAAGTTACCTTGGGTTCCCCTCTTGGGTTTGTACTCACAGACTGTTCAGTCCACACCCTTGGTCCTCTCTCCAGGGAACCATGTTGCCCTCCTGTCCATATAGGTTGAACAGTGAGTCACCTGCTTCACTGAATCACCAGAACCCACTTAGCAAATGCCAGTTGGCATGGGGAACGTTAACAGGGTGCAATGTTTCAGGCATTCACTGCCAGTCTATTACATGGATACTGTCAGATGTTTTGGGACCTGGCATTTAGGATTGTTGTCATAAATGTCAGTAAAAACAATCCAATAAAAGCAGTCTTTTGGGGGTGGACTTAAACATCCTCTAAAGTCTCAGAGGGGTGGGTAACTGTGTTAGTCTGAAACTTTAAAAACAATGAGTAGTCCTGTTTGCAACAGCAACAGTGAAACATTATATTATTACACATCAGCCAACATATAAAATTGATTAGCTGAACTAAATGGTAACTATTTGTAACCAGCATGAATGATTAAATTATACATTTTAATCTTTTTTAGTTTGAATAATCTAAGATGTTAGGCAAGTAAGGATAGCTATTGTTTAAAAATTTTAGTGTCACTTAAACAGCAAAAAAGTAACCTTAGTAGAAAAAGATTTCCTCTTTCAAGAGTTCTACTTCAAAAAGTTTCTGTATCATTACTTTGTGCTGACATGCTTTGTAGAAGGCCACGAAGCTTTCATATCTGCTCCTGTTTCTGTCAGCCATCCTATAAACATGGATCAGGGCAGCCTTTCGGTGTGGTTTTGAAGAAGACCAGAATAATTTTTGTGCAGCCATAAACTATTTACTTTGCAGCATAGTAGCATGTGATAGTATTAGCTACCAAAAGGCTACTTTTTATCAGATCTTTCTTAAAAAAAAAAAAAATCAAAGCCCATTTTTAGGCAGAAGTTAAAAGTGAGATGTGCAAAGTATCGTTTAAAAAATACTGTGGATATTATATAGTGGCTAACAGATGAGCAAAGACCCAATATTTTTCAAGGGATTCAAAATGAGGAATATCCAGTGCGTTAGTACAGAACTGGCTTCTTTCAAGTGTTCAAGTAAAAAGCAAACAAATACAAATAAATATTGTTTTAATTTTTTCTTCATAATTGTGTTCTAAAAGAAAATCTCCACCCTCTTAAATGGAATGCCCTGCTGCTTTATAGGGTTTTGTAGGAACGTTTTCTTTATTAAGGCATCTTGGGATTTTAGTGAAATTGGGCCAGTTAGTGGAATTGGCATCATGAACTATGCAAGTGCCTTTGGAGAAAACCTCTTTGCTCAGTTCTTTATGCCAAATTGGTAACTGACTAACAGTAAAGTAGCCTGACTGCTGAGTCTCTTTGAGATTTAATCACACCACAGACTGCTTGGAAGAACTTTAATTTTGTCATGATTCCCCCCTCCCTCTCCATCCTCCTTTCTTGCCCACAGCTGCTCTTCGATTTCTTCAAACTAATACTATGAAAGGGAAAGGTGTCTGTATGGTATTTTAGACACTGTAAGGTCATGTGCACCAAGTAAATTAATGGTGTCATCAATTCCTTGAACACAATGTGGTTTCATTGACCATGTGAAATATCCATATTGTTATATGCTGCACAGCTGTGGGCAGGGGACTGGATTTGATGACCTCTCGAGGTTCCTTTCGGTTCTAGTATTCTAGCTGTTCTTTTCTGGTACCATTGATGGCAGCTGCATTTTGAGAAGTCACTAAACCTGCCTGTTTCTCTTAATACTGGTAGTGAATAGGATATGAGAAGAATGAGGCCCTTGGTGAGCTGTGCATGTGTCAAGAATTGTTTTTTTAATTGTAATATGGAGGGCCTGATCCTACAGAGGTTTGTGAGTAACTTAACTCATTTCCTGATCCTGCAAAGGGAAGTCATTGCCTGAAACTAGTGGGATCAATGTATCTTGTCCGTGTTCTGTAAAATGTTGTGTGAATTTTTGGTACTATTTAAATGTTTTATAGTTATTAATAAGACAGCATTTAACACTTGCATTTTGTGGTGGAAATGCTCCTACGTGAGGTATATTAAAAGCTATAGCTAGAGTGGGATTGAGTTCTGTTTGTAAATATGTTGGTGAGTCATTTGATCTGAGTATGTTTATCATCTAACATCATGCTTTTCATCTTCAGAGTGACTTAGAACCACTAATCTAATTTTAAGGCTGTCACTGGAGGAGCTGACTCTTGTATTTCAAGAATGAAGTGTCCTTTGAGACAAGAATTTTCAGTTGCATGGTTATGTTACCGGTAGAGTTATTAACCTGAATAATTGAGATCTACCTTGCATTATTTAATAATGCTTTTAAGATATATTTTAAAAGCCACACACGGTTTGGTATTGTGTCTCAGCTTTTTCATGTACAGCCTCTTCCCGACTTACGAAGCAGTTATGGACCAAGCAATTGGTCGTAACTCGGTTCGTTTGTAAGTCGGACCCCATAGAGTTACACGCGACCACGCTGTTTGTAAGCGTGGCTCACGTTCGTAACTCAGGGTCCGCCATTTACGACAGCTTTGGTCATAACTGCGAACAGTCGTAAGTCAACCGTTCGCAACTCGGGGACCGGCTGTACAGTTCTGAAGCATGGAGCATGAGATTTAACCTGTTTCCTTACATTCAATGAGCTAAACTCAAGCTAGTCAGGAGGATGAGAGAGAAAGTGGAAAAGCAGATGAACAGAGATTTCCTGAACTTGGTGTTTGAAGAGAACTGATAACTCTTTTGTTAATAACAAAAGCAGTCTCAATAGCTCTTGATGAAATTACCATATTAGCATTTAATTTTACGCTAAATTGTGCACCACATTGCAGCCTATACTTTCCCATTAAAGTCCTTGAGAGGTAGGTTTGTAATGGCTTTGTTCAGTGTGGTTGTGGAAGAGAAGAAACTTAAAAGGGATGGATAAAGTGTTCAGCTGAATTTTGTTCAGTCAAGACAGAAGTCTGGAATTTGATAGAAGGAGAACTGTAGGTTTTATTAAACAATGCAGATGGCTTTAAATTAGGTGAAAATTCTAAATTCATGAACACCACTTTCATGCACGTTTGTGTGTAAGAAAGATGTAGTGATGCTCCTGTGTGGAGCTGAGGGGAAACTGAATTTTCTCTGATATAGTCTGATGTAACGTGATAAAAAGATAATGGTGACACAAAAGGTTAAATAAAAAAAATAGTTTCCAGATACAGGGAAAATCCTGCAAGATTTTATTGATGAAAAACTTTGGAAATTTACATAAAGAAACTTGGAAAATAATTATGGTCCTAGTTTAATTTTTAATGAGAATTTGGAGTGTTTTGACTGAGCTCTTTGACTAGCCTTTAGCAAGCAGTTTGTGAATGTGTGTACATGTACACAAATAAAGCCATGATTTTTTGGCTCCCAAGGCCTCACCTGAATTTCTAACTCAAGCCGAGCTAATAAAGCTGATTTCAAGCCAATAGATGGTTTTTAATGCTGCAGCTCACAGTAGTGTTGTGAAGTGAAATGCTTGAGACACTTTTATTAGAGACTTCTTGCAGCTGAGGCTCGCTCAGTGGGGCTTTTACTAGGGATTGTCATGCCAGTTTTGGTGCATTAAGGAAAGGTTATTTTATTACAGTTCTAATTTTTTTTACTGCTTAAAACCAACTTAAACTTAAAACTGGAAATGTCTCAGCAAATGTTAATCACTTTGGCAACACTTAATATTTTTTTTTCTTCCATATAATGGTAGCAGGGCAGAAGTTGGCATGGTTTTGTTTTGTTTACTTCTCCATTTGTGCACAAACCTGCCTCATTAATGTCAGCAGAAATGAGTTCCAGCTAAAGAGACAGAGAGGTTTGTTTCCTATCCACCATGTTTGCCCAGAGTTTTAACTCCCACAGAACAGCTGCTTTTTTGTTGTGCCAGCAAAAAATGGTAACTTTTGTCTTTGTCTAGGCAACAGTGTGTAGATTTGTATTACTTTCAAATAACTGGAATTGAAAGGCGATTCTCTACTGGGTTAGAACAGTTTTAAGTTTTGGCATCATTTTGTTTCTCCTGAGCTGCATGGCCATGTTCCTTTAGGATGGACATGATGATGGCCATTGAAGTCCAGGAAGTCCTATGGTACCTTAAAGACTAACAAAAGGTTTTGTGAAGCTCTTGTTATGGTCGTTTTAAGACATGTAAAGCCAGAAAAGAAACATTGCACGTTTCCTCACTTCTAAGAGAATAACTGTAACCTAGATCATTGTCTTGTTTGATATTTCTAGTTGTTTGATTCCCATGAGCAAAAATATAACTGCATTTCTGTAAAGCATTTCTATTTTCAGTCTGGATTTTCTAGTTCTTATCTGGCATATTTAACGATTGGCCATGACATGTGTAATAGAACTGGATGCTATAAATTCTGGGTTACTTGTTATATGACACTTAGATGTGAGATACAGTTTAGGATTGAAAATAGGCTCTAGACATTTTAAACCCACTAAAATATAGTGCAACCTTCAGGTTGCATTTATGTGTCTGAATCAGTGTGTGGCTTATCACTGATATCATTGGCGATAGCATCTCTCGCATGGAGATATTTCACTTTGTATTTTGCTGTTCTCTTTCATGCAAAAATTGTAGAATCACTGCTCAAAGCATTTTTTTGAATTGTTTAAAATGATAGTTCTAGGTCCAGTTAATTGTGGTGAAGCATTTCTGTTTGAAATAGACAGCAACTTGAGGCTACTTAAAAATTTTTGCTTACTACTTCATTCTTATTGATGCAGTCTGTAATTCAGTATTTTATATCTCACTGCTGTCACCCTACTAATCAATCATTGTCAGCAAGACTTTAAAGGGATGATGCTTGCATCAGAGTTATCTTTACCCTATAAATGTGTAAATGCAATTTTGAATATGAATTTATGTTGAATCTTTAATAATACCTAACTCCTTTCTTCCCCCTCAAATTCAAGTTGGACCTGGATAATTTCCTAATCTGGTATTTATTTCATTTTTTGTCTGCTTTTAGGTGAGCAAGACATGGAAAATACTTGCAGAAGATGAAGTGCTGTGGTACAGACTGTGCCAACAGGAAGGGTACCTGCCTGATGCCAGCATCTCTGATTGTTCCTGCTGGAAACTTGCCCTTCAAGATTGCCGTGCCAAAGAGCGGACTTTAAGAACCAATTGGAAGGTAAAATGAAAGGATTTTTTTAAAACAGTACCCAGTGATGACCATGTAACACAATCAAATCAGTTGTTCTACTGTTAGTGAAAAGTGAACCTCTGACTGCTGTCTTTTTTGCCAATAAGATAGTGAAGGCAGTGCAGGGTTTAATGTGCCCACTTCTCAGCTGGCTTGCTTGCCTGTCTTGCTTTCACTTTGAAAATGTGCTCTGACTCTGGACCATAGCTTCTACGCCCTATGTAATCACCAGTTAAAGTCCAGATCTTTCAGTTGTTGCTTTTGAGAAGAGTCCCCACTGGAATTAGTCTGTGCAGGTAGTTCTGTCCCCTTTTCCAGCCCATCCCGAGTCACCTTGTAATTTGATGAGTGGGAGATGTGTGTAGACTTCTACAGGCTATGCCTTGCGTAGTAAATCAATATCATTCTTCTTATCAAGGGAATACATGGGTAAGTAGAGATTTTGAAATGTACAGGGGATCGGCAAATAGTGGATGGATATTATTTCCTCTAATGGCCATTAAAATAAATTCTTGACCAATAAAAACCGTAGGAGGGTGTGTGCTTCCAGGAGAATCTGGTGTTAGATGAGCCTATTAAAGGAAAAATAGCATGTCCCTGTATTTCTATGCAGAACCGCATCGGTGCCGTGAGCCAGCTGCAATACGAGTTGGGTAAAGTTTTGTGTGATGTGCATTCCTGTGACGGAGTTGTCATTGCTGGGTAAGTATGAAATTGTTTAATGTTTGTGTAGTCTTTCTTATTGTGACTTCTTGCATGCTGTATTTTGAATGATTCACTAGCAAATCCAGACAGACATAGTAGAGAGGAGTTATGTTTTCCAGCAGCAGCTCTTTTCCTGTTAAGATGTACTGTGACCAGGATGAAAGATTGTTGGCAGTCTGAGACAGATAAGATTGACTAAGGCTTTGCTTTTGCTATTTTTGGTTTTGTTTGTAGTTGCATCAATATGAACACATAGCGTTGACAAGTTGCAAATGTGTACATAAAAAGTGACTTGGAGGTAAGCTGCACCAAAAATCATTTTTACCTGGAATGTAAAATCCCATTTTATTAGTTAATCAGTTAAACATAAAGTTTAACTAGTTAATTGATTAAACTGGGGTGGGCAGCTCCAGCCCAGGTGCTTCTGACATGAGCTGGGAGGCAGGAGCCCGGCAATGCTGGAGCAGCTCTCCATGTGCAATGGACCATGGGTGGTGGCCTGCTCCCTGAGTACTGGGTAACTGTTACCCAGTAAGCACACTTACCGGGTTAGCGGTTACCCATCAGCACCCCTATTTTTTAGATCTGTGCAGTTTTCCTTCAGACTACTTTTTACACTAGTGCATTGCAATTACATTAGTGCATTGCAGTTACACTATTGCAGCTACACCATTGCCACCTCCCCCAAATCCAGTTCACCCTTCCCCATGTTGGAAAGCTCAAATATGAGACAATATGGGACCACAAATGAAAGAAGAAAAATGGAAGGAGATTACATGTGAATGGGGTCTGAAAGATTTTTGGGTTTTAAGGAGAGACAGTAAGTGCAGGAGACTTTCATGTACCGCAGAATGCATGATAGTCAATAATAATAAAAACAAGTACCCATTACTAAGAGAAGGAAATGAAGAAAGGAGTAAGGACAGAAGGCTAGGAGAAGTGTTGGGAACAAGAGGCACGTAAAACTACTTCTGTTCTAGAAAAGTTGACCGCTTTTAAATAGAGGTAGTTAAACTAGTAAAAGCAGTGTGAACCTCTAAAGCAGATGTTCTAGGGCAGGGGTGGGCAGTAATTTCTGAAGGGGATCCACTTCACAAATTTCTGAAGTGGTCATCCAGCTGCCCTAGAAGGGGTGGGGCCTTACGCAGGAGGGGCGGGGCCAGGAGGCTTCCCGTGCTCTCCTGCCCACAGACTCTGATTGGCCTGGGGACAGGGGAGCACATGAAGTCTTTGGCCTCGCCCCCCAGCACTTAGAGAGAACCACCAGCTTCCTCGTCCCCAGGTCTCGGTTGGCTTGGGGGTGGAGGTCTGGCAAGGTGGCTGTGGGCCGGATCGACTGGCTTGGTGGGCTGGATCCGGCCAGTGGAAACTGTCTTACCCACCCCTGTTATAGGGTGACTTTTCTAGTATGTACAAGACAGACAGATTTAAGGATGTGTAAGACCGTGAGGGTGAGAACAAATGTTTACTTGGACTTAGTAAAAAAGGTGATTGGATTCAAGATAGCAATATAAAGGGGTAATTGATTACCCAGTTACCCGATAAGCACTGCCTTACCGGCATGAATACTAGAGTAACTAGTTAACTGGTGCCTGGCTCAGTTGGAGCAGCCCCTCGCCTGTGGCATGGTGTGGCGGGCTTCACCTGATTAGGCCAGAGCAGCCCTCTTTGGGTTGGGAGCAGCTCCAGCCTGGCAGGGCCCACTGCACAATGGGCAAGGGACTGCTCCTGTGGACCCAGCTGGCTACAAGATGCAGCGTGCCAGATAACCAATTAAACATATAGTTTAACCGGTTCACATTTTAAACTGGATTTTACATCCCCAGTTCAAGGGGGATTGATGTAATGTAGGTGTCAAAAGAGGAAGATAAATGCATAGGGTTGCCAGATGGTTTAACCAAAAATACCGACTCCCTCCCCCCCCCAAGAAAAAAAACCCACTGGGGAAAAAATTCTGTTGAGGAAAGAAAAAGGGGGAGACCAAAGTTATTGAGCAAAAAAAAAAAGGGGGGGGGGAAACGACCACCAAGAGTTAAGCTAAAAAAATAAAACAGCGTTAAAACAGCATGGCCCCTTTAAGAAAAGGCTTTAGGCTTTTTGCCGGCAGCCATCTTGTTTTCTTGATCCAAGCCAGAAGGCAGCTTCCCTGCAGAACCAGGTAAGTGGGGGGTCCGAGAGGTAGTGCAGGGCCCAGGGAGGGGGCGAGGGCTGGGCCTAGTTGCTGAGTATGTGTAGGGTTGCCAGGTATCTGGTATTTTCGCCTCCTGGCAGGGAAAAAAAATTCAGAAAATACCAGACACCTAAAATGTCCGGTATTTTTTGATTTTTTTTCCCCTGCCAGGAGGCGAAAATACCGAACTGTCTGGGTCAATACCGGACACCTGGCAACCCTATAAATGCAGCAGTTATTTTTTGAATAAATGTTGGCAGAGAGATTTATGAAAGAAGTAGAAGATGAGAGAGGAAGGCGTTACTGTTACTAACACAGGGACCAGGTTTTGAGTAGAGAGGACAGAAACAAACAGATTGAAATTAAAAGAAAGGACGGACATCTTAATATTCAAGAGGAAGAAGCAACATGATTTAGCAAGAGCCAGGATATTGATGGAGTAAAGAACTTACCTTCTTGTTGTTGTTGTTGTTTCTATTTTGAAATGGTCATTGCAATACTTAAATTGAAAGGTTTTCTAATTTCATTGTAATTTTTGTACACACCTAAGGAGCTTTTGATTAAATAAAACTATTATTTATATTGCCGTAGCACCTCGAGCGTGTAAAGAGCCAAACAGACCTCCAGGAAAATAATATTTCAGTTTTTGTTCTTTCCCCAAAACAACTCTTCCTGAATTACAGGAGAGATGGTTGTGTTTCCTATACTAAGAGTATTCCAGGGGGATTATTTTTGTTTACATCTGGAAGCACTCTAAGGTTGTGATGTGACCTTATTTAAGATGCAGACCTAAATATTTAGTTTTCAGGAATTTCATTTATATTCAGTTCTTCCAGCTTTATTGCCACCTCTGTTTAGTCTGCTATTATTCATCTCTATGGTACTCTAAAAGTGTTTTTGACTCTTAGATCATCCCAGACTTGCTGATTGCATTACCCTGAGTATTCCAATGGATGTATGATTTTAAATTGAAA
The DNA here is from genome assembly GCA_032595735.1 of Pelochelys cantorii. Lineage (NCBI taxonomy): Eukaryota > Metazoa > Chordata > Testudines > Trionychidae > Pelochelys > Pelochelys cantorii. The sequence goes on along the minus strand of CM064342.1, from coordinate 8,593,961 downwards.
CTAGTTATGTTTTGCAGATTTTGTAATTATTGTCCTTTTAGAAGAAGTCACAATAGTACAGGGGCGGCCAACCTAAGTTTGCAGATGATACCAAGCTGGGAGGGGTTGCAACTGCCTTGGAGGATAGGGTCATAATTCAAAATGATCTGGACAAATTGGAGAAATGGTCTGAGGTAAACAGGATGAAGTTTAATAAAGACAAATGCAAAGTGCTCCACTTAGGAAGGAACAATCAGTTTCACACATACAGAATGGGAAGCAACTGTCTAGGAAGGAGTACGGCAGAAAGGGATCTAGGAGTTATAGTGGACCACAAGCTGAATATGAGTAGGCAGTGTGATGCTGTTGCAAAAAAAGCAAACATGATTCTGGGATGCATTAACAGGTGTGTTGTGAGCAAGACACGAGAAGTCATTCTTCCGCTCTACTCTACGCTGGTTAGGCCTCAGTTGGAGTATTGTGTCCAGTTCTGGGCACCGCATTTCAAGAAAGATGTGGAGAAATTGGAGAGGGTCCAGAGAAGAGCAACAAGAATGATTAAAGGTCTAGAGAACGTGACCTGTGAAGGAAGGCTGAAAGAATTGGGTTTATTTAGTTTAGAAAAGAGAAGATTGAGGGGGGACATGATAGCAGTTTTCAGGTATCTAAAAGGGGGTCATGAGGAGGAGGGAGAAAACTTGTTCATCTTGGCCTCTGAGGATAGAACAAGAAGCAATGGGCTTAAACTGCAGCAAGGGAGGTTTAGGTCGGACATTAGGAAAAAGTTCCTAACTGTCAGGGTAGTCAGACACTGGAATAAATTGCCCAGGGAGGTTGTGGAATCTCCATCACTGGAGATATTTAAGAGTAGGTTAGATAAATGTCTATCAGGGATGGTCTAGACAGTATTTGGTCCTGCCACGAGGGCAGGGGACTGGACTCGATGACCTCTTGAGGTCCCTTCCAGTCCTAGTGTTCTATGATTCTATGATTCTAAACCTGAGAGAGCCAGAATTTACCAATGCACATTGCCAAAGAGCAACAGTTATGTCACCAGCCCTGATCATCTCCCCACCACTGCTCTCAGCACATCCTGCCCACTGGAAGCCCCACCGGTCAGTGCCTCCTTCTCCTTTTTCTCCTGCCCATTGGGAGACACTGGAAGGGGGCAGCATGAGTGTAACAGGCTCAGTGGAGAGGATAGGAAGTGGCAGGAACCTAGGGAAAGGGTGGAGAAAGGGTGGAGGGGGACAGTGCCTAGGGCAGAGCTGGGGGTGGAACAGTGAGCACCCTCCGGCCCAGTGGAAAGTTGTCACCTGTAACTCCAGCCCCTCCTTTGCAGAGCCTGCTGGAAGGTGAGTGGTGCGGCAGATGGCTGCTCTGGTGGGCGGGGCTGGAGGAGACTTTGTGGTGGGGGGGGCGCTATCGGGGGGAGGTGGGGCTTCCTCTGGCGACCGGGGCCGCTTGGTGGGAGAGCTGTGGCCTGCTGTGGCCATGTGGTAGGGATGGGGGCCAGGGGCCTGGTCCGGAGGCTGGGGCCTGTGCTGAGGCCACGTGGTGAGGGCCAGTTGGGGCCTGCTCTGGTTGCATGGTGAGGAGGTCGGGGCCTGTCTGGCAGCTGGGGCTTGCTCGGGAGGCCGGAGCCTGCTGCGTTTTGGTGGTGGGGCCCTGTCCCGGTGGGGAGCCAGGGCCTACTCCGGGGGGTCAGGGCCTGCTGCGGGCAAGTGGGGTGGGGAGGGGTGGGGTATGCCCTGGCAGTCGGGGCCCTGGTTTGGTGATTGGAGGCCTGCCATGAGGCTGTGTGTTGGGAGCCTGGCCAGGGCCTGCTGCATCATGGGAGGCCAGGTCTGTCCCAGTGGCCGGGCTGCTCCCGGGGCCAGGTCCAGCCCTTCCCCAGGGCTGGAGCTGAGCTGTGGTTCAGCTGTTCCTGGGGCTGGGGTCCCATGCATCTCTGTTTCTCCCCCTCCTGCACCTTTCCTTCTCCCCTCAGAGCCCCCTGGTCCCCAACTCTCTCCCCTCCAACTCCCTTCGCACATCTTGTTGCTCCACCAACAGCACCTCACTCCCTGCAAACCCTGGGTGTTGGCAGCAGCTTCCATCTGCCCCAGGTGGGGACTCACAGCCAGCCCACCAAGTGGTAGCCCGGGGCCTCCTCTGCCCTGCACATAGGCTACCTGGGGAGCAGTGCTCCCGGGGGGGGGGGGCATGTCTCACCTTCTCCCCACGAGGTGTTGGAGGGTACTATCTGGGAGAGTCTCTCAGGTAGCCACGCTGCTGGTGGGTGCCACAATGGCACCCATCCAAACAAGTGCACATGCCCTCATTGTTGGCACACAAGACAAAACTCACTCTGCTCATGCATGGAAAATCTTAGAGGAAACACTTCCCCACACACCAAATTCTTCGGATGGATATAATAAATGTTGCTCCAGTTCAGTTGAGTATGGAGCAATGAAATATCTTTGAATCGTATGGCTGTGTGTGTTAGCTGATATCTAAATCAAAAGGAAACGAGTGAAAGGGGGGATGTTACCCAAACACTTACTTTCTACTTGGTTGTCTTTTTTTTTTTTTCATAGATTAAAAGTCTTCCGCATTTGATTTCTATTTGCATGTTCCCTTTTGTAGCCCATTCCTTTTCTTAAACTTCCTTAGTTTTTTTTCTTTTTTAACTCCAGCAATTTTTATTTAATGACACGATGTCTAGTTTTTTGCTGTTGCAGTTACTTCAGTGGTTTTCAGTTTACTAGCAAAGTGGCTGTGCTCCAGTGTGTTCTGTGATCCCACAGTTGCAGAATTTCCTGTGAACCAACTTCTTGTTGGGCTATTGTGTTACAAAGTTTTTGCTTTATTTTTTTATTAAGTGCCTGGTTGTAAGGCACAACCTTGCAACCCTAAGCAACAGAAACTGTGTGTAAACTGATGTAGTTATATCCATCTGCAGATCACCTGAAAAACAATTCTCAGAGGCCTGACTTGTGCATATTCTTATCAGCCAGTTAGCTTTGAAACTGTACAATACCAGCTTTAACCGTTTCATTGTAGCAGCAGCATCTATCAGGGTCAGAACTCAGGGTGCATTGTGGCTGCTCTGCACAGCAACACTGGTGGATTCTGACCATAGAGCCACAGGCAATGGGAAGATTTCACACCCTTCCATTCGTCGCGGTATGGAGGATCCTCTAGATTAGCATATTTGCCACCCCATGCTACTGTTATATAGGGAAGGTGCTGGAGGAAGCTGAATGGATTTAGGGTGTCCCTAAGTTGGGTCAATTCTGGACTGCCATAGCTGCCTTGAGCAATAGCAGCTGGTATAGTTACAGCAGTTCTGCTCTGGCATATAGCTGAAAAACAGGTTTGCAATATATCAGTATAGAACTTGACACATCTTTGTACCCAGTAACTTGTACAGTGTACTCCTTGGCCTTACCTCAGGATATAGTGTATTTATATCAGTCTCAAATAGAATTTTTTGGGTGCCTGATTCCACAATTGACTACTGTACAGCTGCCAAAATATCCAGATTCTCTTTTTCTCATTCATTCCTTAGTAACATTTACGCTGCATTTATACATTGTGTAATTATCTGCTGCAGATAGAAAACTGACAATGTTGAGACCAGAAGATTTTTAATTTTAAAATAAAAATGCCTAATGTCCTGATTGTAGCAATCTGTTTCACATATAATCTCACTTCTTAATTTTTCTGAAGCTGTTGCAGTTTTCTTAGCATTCTGCATTAGAGTGCCCCAGAAATCAGTGAGTATTGCAGCAAAATGTAAGTCCAAAATTCAATAAGAGTTCAGGGGGACTGGGCTGTACATGTATTTTAGCCTTCCAAAAAAACTTTGTAATCTTCTACAAGGCTATAAGGAACAGCAGTAAGAGGACACTATTAGGTGAAATCATACTTAATTAACTTTTCTTACATATATTACTAACAACAATTTAGAATGTTAAAACATATTTTAATACATTTGTTTCTTCGTTTTCTTTGCTTTATTTCTACTTGCAATTCACTTTTCTTTGGTAAGCTCCCAGAGAATATTCCTTTAACTGGCCACATTCACAAGTGTATTCCATATACCTAACACAATTTTTCAAAAGAGAAGATGCAGCTGGCATTCTACCAGTGACATTCAAGTCCTGATTCTTTCAAGATAGCACAAAATATCATACCATCCCAAAACTGTCCTGCTGTTTTTAAGAATAGTTGTTTTTTAAATGAGACCATTGGTACTGCTTTCACAACCTGTAATTACGTTTGCCATTTGTTCAATGTCTTCAGCTTCCAGTCTGTGGCTTTCTTTCCTAAGTATCTTGCCTTTTGTGCTCTCCCGCTCTCTTAAATCGGGGGGGTCTGTGGAGTCTGCAGTTCCTAGTTCCTTCCATATGAGTTTTAAAATACTTTATTTCAGAAGGACTTTGGCCTGGTATATTTGTAATTTCAGATTTTTTTCTTTTTTATTATCCATGTTTCCATTTTGATGTTTATTTAGACAGACAAGGTGGATGAGGTAGTATGAATATCTTCATTGAACCACCTTCTGTTAATGAAAGAGTCAAGCTTAGACCCCATTGTCTTTAGAAATAATAGGAATAAAAGCAAGAAAAATCTAAAAAAAGAGTAGCTGGAACATACAAGCTGCTAGCTATATAAGAAAATATCTTACCTCACATGATGAACAGAAGTATTGAAATATACTGCTTTAATTGAAATAGGTGGTTATTGGATTCCAAACATTAAAAAAACCCTTATAGTATTGTGGTTAATGGCATCACATCTTTCAGATTTATAAGTCATAAAACTATAATGAATCTAGTGATCAATATTTAGCTGTTGCATCCTAGTAGTGAATGAGTAATTTAATAGCAGAGGTTAACAGAAGTCAGTTTACTTCTGGGTGTAAATATCAGTAATCTTTTACAGCCTTGTAAAGACTTATGCTTAACTTTATACATGTGAAATCAATGGAACTCACCATGTACCTAAAGTTCAGCATATGTGTAACTTTCCACAAGATTGGGACATTAAAGATTACTTTTATAATCTTAAAACTGCAGTGAGTGGCATTTTAATCAATATTTTACTGTTTTGAAAACAGTGGCACTTAGCGTGCTAACTGTTATAGAGTCATTTTGTGGCTCAGCTTCATCTCTTTCACTTGCTAGAACGGGTTTCTAAATTTGTCTGAAAGGGAACTTGAACAAGTGAAAGACAAATAATTCTAAGAAGGTGACTTACCACTTTTATCCTGAATTGTGTTATGCAAATTTTATGGTTAACCTGTCTAAACTAGTTCAGGAGTATGCAGTCATTTGGAACCAAATAGGTTGGGACATTGTTTGTTACCCACCTTGTGTAAAGAAGCAAAACATGAACAGATTGGAACTTGTTCCTGTATGGGGATTGGGAACCCATAGTTTATCTCCGTCTTCCCTATTCTCTCCTTCTTGCTGCTAAGGCCTAAGCCAGAAAATGGCAGAATATCAAGGACTGATAAAGTGCAGCTTGAGCTGAGAGTCAAAGGTGGCTGCTCAGATTTCTTCTTTCTAAAAGGACATTGCATTTATGGCTTTGACATCAGATAATTCAGGTTGGCCTATGTGTGGAGCATCTTGTGTTTATCATTAAAATTTTATCTAGTGGTTACGATGCTTGTTTTCTGGGTCAGGCCTTGAATTCCTTTTCATTTGAGACAGTGATGTTTGTGGTTACCTCACTCCCAATCAATGTTGTACACACCAGCCTTTCTACAGTTACTTGTCTCAAAGGATCCACTTAAAGAAATACTGGCCTTCTACCCACTCCCAATATCTATAGCAAACGTAATTGGCGTTTTTATTAACACGTAAAGGTCAAAACTGGACTGAGCAGTAGCTTATCTGTATAAGTGCCTCATAAATTGGCATGGAAAATATTTCACAATTTCTGAATACATTTAATTTTCAATACATAATCTGTTATGCAATAGATATGTGTAGCACAGCTGAGTTCTACAGCAGTTTTTCCCTCCATCAATATAGTATTCCAGAAATATCCATCACAATCATCTAAGCTAATGTATACCTTTCAGAGTAATCTCTTTTGCTACCATTGACATAACCTATTAGTAGAGCCCTAATAAATTCACAGCCATGAAAAATGCATCATGGTCCGTGCAATCTGGCTTTCTCCCATGAAATCTGGTTTTGTGTGTGCTTTTACCCAATGCTATAGAGCAGCTGCCATGGCCAACCTGCGGCTCGCGAGTCCCATGCAGATCTTGCCCCCCAAAAGTGCGGCTCACGAAGTGGCTCCTGCGCCCCCCAGAATGGCTCCTGACCCCTGCCAGCTTCCCCCCTCCCCCCCCCGGCTTTCCTGTGCTTACTGGGTCAGAGCTGCGGGGTTTTAAAAATGGCGCCCAAGATGGCGGCCATCTTAAAGAGGCAGCCTTCTTTTTAAAAAATTAAAAAAAAAAATTGTTGTTGTTTTTGCTTGACAATTCTGTTCTAGGGGGCTTTTTTGGGGGGTGGGGGGGTTGATAATTCTGGTGCGTCTCTTTGCATTTTTTCCGCCACTGTTTTGGCTCTCTGTTAAATAGGTTGGCCACCCCTGCTATAGAGATTTCACATCGGAGACCAGCATTTCTTAAATTGGACATCCTGATCTAAAAGGGAGTTGCAGTGGGGGAGGTATTACTAGGTAATTTTAGGAGTAGTGATGTTAATTCTTGGGAATAAACTTTTGGAGAATATTCTCGAGAATGTTCTTGAGAATATTCTCCAATGCGAGAATTTTTGAGAGTTTTCTCTTAAATACTTGTTAAATAGTTTTTAAAGAATTTTACTATTTATAATAATGTCTTTCTTTAATAAAACTTCAAGAATCATGAAAGTTTCCAATGTTAAAATGAAAATTTGGGAAAGTAAAGAAAAAAAGACAGAGGTTTAAATTACTAGAACTTTTATTACGAATCTTCTGTTGCAGGATACAAATATTTTTAACTTTCTGGATTGAATACAAGTCTAATCAGAATCTGCATCTGAATCTGACCCATATATTTCTATCTCTTCTTCTTCCTCATACATATCCTCTTCTTCGACTTCTTCTTCTTTCTCTTCAGCATCATCAATTTCTTCTTCCTCATTTCTCTGGTTCTGTTTCCTTTTTTCTGTTGGGGATTTCAACGGATCATCATTTGGGTTTTTAAGAAGCTTTATATTATGGGCTATGAATGTCAGCTTGCCTGCCCTTTCTTGTGTTAACTTGTTTCTTTTTGCATTATGAATGATACTGAGTCTGTAAGTACTGAAATTCTTTCAGTTGCTGCCGTTGTTGGTGTCATATTCAATATGTTGATCGCTGCTTTCCCTAATTTTGATCCATAGCAAATAGCTTTCCACCGTATTACTGCATCTACTGAGTCAGCTGATTTTGTTACATATGATATTTCAAAAAAAACCTTCTTTAGCACAATACTCTGCAAGTTCTGCAATACTTTTGCTGAGTGATCAGTGCCATACATTCTTGTGGCTAATTTATCGATGAATTCATTTCCTTGTATTTTTTCATTTCTAGTAAGGCATTCACCATTGAATTTTGGATCTAGAATATTTGCAGCATAGTGAATGTCTTTTAGAGCCATATCTTTTTTTTCAAAACTTTTCATCACATCCTATTTTTCTTATTTGGTAAGTGGACTTTCGGGAAATAGCCTATCAAAATGATTGCTTAATTCCCTGAAACATTCAGGAATTTTGCTCATTTTTGGCTGGTCAGATTCAAGCAGTATAATCCATTTAACAACAGGACTTGTATGTTTGTGGACCCGTGCATGCAGTTTTTGGACCCGTACTCAAAATATATCTTCATCCAGGATTGAATTCCTAGTACGTTTGCTCAGTTTAGTCTGTAAATCTTCATGGACAGCAAGGCATTTTAAGACATTTTTTGATTTCAATAAGCTTTTCAAACAATATAAAATGGAACCCCACCTAGTTTTAACTGGCAATTTAAGTGCACAAGTTTGATTTTTCTCTTTTTGAAATGCAGTAAAATGAGTTAGTAAAACTTGCGATTTGTTAATTTCCTTCACAATAGTTTTACAGGTAGCTTCAGTTTCTTGAACAGATTTTAAGTTACTGATGTCACCAATTAACAAATTTAGTGTATGAGCAGCACAAGTGTACCTAGCAGTGTGATTGTATTTTTCGTTAACCATTGATAAGGATTTCATTATTGCTGCAGCATTATCCATGACAATGGCACCAAATTTTTCAGTGCCTATTTGTCATTATTTCTTCCATACAGAATGCCATATACTCAGCAGTATGGCGTTCAACTTCGGTCGCCACTGTCTTGTAAAACACTGGTTGGGGTGTTGATATAATAAAATTTATAACATTCATTTATTTGGTTGCTCCAAGCATCACACTACAGTGAAGAGAAGAGACTTCAGCAATTTTTGTTTTTATAATAGCATCAGCACCTTGATATTCAGCTTCCAAAGGTTTGTTAGAAAGTGTGTACCTGGATGGCATCTTGTAAGATGGTCTTAATTTTTGCGATAAAAGTAATCCAATCTTTGTTTTCAACCAGTGAAAGAGGCGATCCCGATGAAAATATAGCTCGTGCAAAAAATTCATCCAAAACTTTGTGTTCAGTTTCATTCATAGAATCAAGGTAGCGACTTATAGAGTGAGACACCTGGGCTGAACTAGCTGTGGAAGGTGGTGATGTAATTCACTATCACTATCACAGTGTTCTATAGATGTTGATGCAGTTGATGGTTGAGGTGATCTGCTTCTGGACTCTCAGAATTTTGTTGCCTTTTCCTTGATGTAAGTAGGAGTCTTCAAACAATTGGAAATATGCTTTCTCATCCTTGTTGCATTTCTGATGTATTCAGCCTTGTAGTACTTTCATTCATATAACACTTTGTCTTTAACTGTTTTATGAAGGAAATAATCCCACACATCACTTTTAGGCTTAGTTTTTCTTTTCATATTGATGAAAACACAATTACACCTTTCACAAAAGAGAATAAATGTGTTATTGCCTCTTTATATACTTTTTGTGATGCTTCTAGAAAGTTCCATAACATTCTGGAACGTTCTATAATGCTCTCAAACTATCTTGAATGATCAAGAAAGGTCTTTAACATTCAGGGTGTTCTAAAAGTTGAAGAGACTATATTATGTGAAGAGGAAATGGAAAATTAGAAAATTCTCAAAAATTCTCGGGAAATAATCTTTGGAGAATATTCTCAGAATATTCTTGTTCTCGGAGAATATTCTCCAGAGAATATTCTCACCTCACATCATTATTTAGGAGGATTATATTATTGCCACCCTTACTGTGCTACCTTCGCACCTAAGTAGCAACAGAATAGTGGCTGTTGGCTGGGTACCTAGCTCGGAAGGTGGTGCCACACCAGAAGCAGTGGAGAAGTAAGGGTGACCATACAATGCTATTCCTACTTCTGCATTGCTGCTGGCAGCATCTCTGCTTTCAGACCTGGGCTCCTGGCCAACAGCCACTGCTCTTCAGCTGCCCAGCTCTGAAGGCAGTGTTTCCACCAGCAGCAGTCCAGAGGTAAGGACAGCTATATTGCAACACCAAATACCCTCAAGACCTTTTTGGGTCAGGACCACTACAATTAAAACACAGTGAAATTTCAGATTTAAAAGAAATTGTGACATTTATGATGGACCGTGGCTGTGATAAGGCCTTACCTTTCAGGCGTTGCAGTCAGTTGTTAATCACGCCATTTTGCTAGCACAATGAATCCCTAAAACACAAATAGTCAAAGTCCTACTTAACAAGTCATTTGGCATTCATTAGAACAATGGATTATTTCTAGGTAGAAGATCCTGCCAGTATCACAGAGCACTGCTCTGGTAATACAACAGCAGTTGTTTCATTGCTGCCTGATAGGCTGTATGTGGGGTTCTTAGGGGAAGGCATTCTTGAACTGTGTTGGAGGCTTCTTTCAACTTTCACATCTATGCTAACACTTACTTTGCTGCAAGTCTGCTTCATCTCTTTCCCTTGCAAAAACACAAAAAACCCACCAACAAACAGAACTCCCTGATCTTCCCCTTAAGGATTTTTCTCTCTCTGTGTAGCCTGATAGGATGTGTTTTTTGGAAATAGTACTTTATTTGGCATAGCATTTACTGCTATTGTACATATTTTTGAAAATACTGTGCATCAAGTAAAATGTCCATAAACAGCACTCAATAACTGGGAAATGAAGGTATGAGCCCTCTGTTTTAAATTTCTTTGTATGAGAGAAGGGGTGGGAGAAAACTTATTTTGTAAGGGTTGCACGTATTTATGTGTGGAGAATTAAACATTACTTCACATTGTGTGCCACAAAGTTTAACTAAGGGTGTGACATGTTGAGTCACTGCGTTACCCACAGCTGGGGGTCAGTGTCCAAAGGCCACTCAATATCCTGGAGGAGTTCTTTATTTTTAGTTATGAGCAGTTAACATAAACTGTAACTTGAGTTGGCTATTTCTGTGTCTTGTTCCTGCATGACATTCTGCCTCACCTCCTAACTTGTTTGTTGTGTTAAAAACTCTTGGGTTTTTTCTCCTATCTACTCCGACTCTTGGTTTTGCTGTAAGGTTCTGTAGATAACCGATAAGCATTCTGAGAGCTAAGTATGTTAAAATGTGTTTATTCAGGTAAACATGTAACTTCTGAAATTTCCAGAGGCTACACATATACATGTGGGGTGAGGCATGCCTTCCATCCCGCGTTGATGCCTCTGTACAGCAGGACGGAAGGCAGCTCCCTAGGAGCCAGTGCTTGTGGGGAGCCAGCTTAAAAGCCAGCTCTTTGCATACACCGGCTCCCGCCTGCTCCATCCCCTCTGCGCTGCTGCCTATGATAGAGGCAGTAGCATAGGTGAGCTGCCTGTAACTGTGCACATTAACCGGTGTAATGTTTACACTTTCACATCCTTAATATCAGTAGCTTTCGCACCTTAACTGAAGGGACAGAAATGTTTGAAAACATTACACAGATGTTTCCCCAAAATATTTAGTCATTAAATTTGAATACTTTTTAACAAACAAAAGTTCTAAACTGTCACATTAAAATCCTTTACTCTTTTAATTACCCACTTTTCACTCTCTACTCTTGTAAGCCATTTCGGCACTTCTTTTTCATATGGAGTGGGGTCTGAATGCAAAAACACAAACAAGAAAGGAGACATTTAATAGACAAAAAAACCTTTCAAGTGCATGTTGCTCATTATTAAAAAAAAAAAAAAAAAAAGCCCAAGCTTAATACTGTTTCCTTTTGCAGGTCAGCTTTCAGTGAGTAGAAAACAAATGACATCACGAGTTCAGATAGAATTACAAAACATGTGAGAGAGTTCAGATTACAAGTGTGTTCACTTAACCTCCACCTAGTGAAAAAGACTCTTTCAGGTGAAACTGGCAAGAGAAACCTGAGACTTGCCCTTTGTAAAAGCTCCCACTTCATTTTGCCTGACCATTAAGCTATTGGTTTACCCAAAGCTTTTCATCAGATTTCTAGGAGTGCAGGCTGTTTTGAGCTGCAGTGATGTGTAATAGTCCTAAATTTGCAACACTTTGTAAAGCCCAGTTTTCTGCTGCACTAGCTTAGTTGACCTTGCTTTAAAATTAAATTTTATAAAATAAGCAAATTCATATATTTCATTTTCTCTTTCTCTCTGCATAGAAAAACTTTTCCTGTGGGATGACAGAATGATGTTGTCATGTCACTCTGCGTCCCACAGTCCCTCCCTCTGCCCTTAGCTACTCTGCCTCCTCCCTCCCTTCCCAGTACTCTAGCGGGCCGGAGCTATGCAGACTGCCCCCTCCCCCTTCATGGGAGGGGGGTCTGGGAGCCAGGAGGCCTCTCCCCTTGCAGGGAGTGGGGTAGGCCAGGTGCCACAAGATCTCCCTCCTCCCTACACCCCCAACCCCATCACACACACCCTTGGCCAAGACCCTGTACTCCCAGCCCCCTCACACAACCCCTTGGCTAAGATCCCACACTCCCAGCCCCCTTACCACACTGCCGAGACCTTGCACCCTCATGCCCCTTACCCTGTCCACCAAGACCTGGAACCCTTCAGCCTGCTCCTGCCCCTCCCTTACTCTTGCACTCTCCCTGCACCCCCAGTCTTCTCCTACCACCTTCCTCTGGCCACACACCTACCCCTAGGGAGAAGGGGGTTGGCAAGTATAGCGAGCAGGGGGCACAGCCCCCTAGTAAAGTTATAATATCTTTATGCCTTCTTGGTTGTTATAAATATTACTTTAACAATAAATTAGCACTTTCTCTTTTTCACTTTTTGTTGAAATTTGCATATCTTGCTAATGTAAGAACACATTACTTTGTATCTTCTTAAATGGAGCTGTCATTTCTCCCCTGTCCCAAACTAAAGTCTGAGCAATTATTGTGTGTTTCTTACATTGTTTTTTTGTCCCCTTTGGAAACTATTATGCATATGTACCAACAGCCCTGTGCAGTAATGCTGTGGCAGAGGTGAATGCCAGTTATGTGGCAGTCACAGTCCAGCACTATTAATTAATTTGGTTGTTTGGATACTTTCTTATTTATACCAACCAAAGATTATATCACAGTAGAAAACTTGAATGTTATAGAAACCAACTACCTTATAAAAAATCATGTTTTGCCTTGGATTTAAGGGAGGAATTATAATAAAATGTTAAAATTAAATTTGCTGTGAAATATTTTTTAAGGGAAGGTTACTCACTTTGAACAAGAAATGTTTTGTATGCTGTTTAATTCTTTGTTCCAACTGCCATGGAATATCAGCTGTGTGCACTTAATAAATGGGTTGAAACCTTGTTTAATATCTGTAGCTTTTGTAAATATTTTTGCATGCTCTTTTGAAACGCTATTTTGTTACATTCAGTATAGATTCTCAACAAAAGAACTACATGCCTTCCCCAACAGCACATCATTGAGTGCTATTAGACCTTGTTTCCTAGGGATTGGAGTAAAGTGATGCCCACAATTAATTTGCTGGGTACAAAGTCGCACACACTCTAACGCCAAAATGGTCCATATTTACTGTTTGGCTGTAAACTGAGACATCTGTTTTGAATAACAACAAGCCACTCAAAACTAAGTGTGGGATGGAATTGTGGACATTAAAAATGAAAAAGATAATTCAACTTATTCTTTTACCAGTTGCAAGGTTTGTTCCATGTGTTTTATCTCTCCCTCCACCTTTTAAATTTGTCTACTGTTCTTTTAAGTCATGGGACATCCATCATTCCCCTTTCCTGAAATTAAGCTTAAATTTCTTTTTCTTATTTTCATCATATTCTACTTATACTTTTGTCCCCTCATAAATAATTCCTTCCCCTCCCTTGGGTTCGCGTCATTTATATTTTTATATTTGTAGATCAGTTTTGCATCTCCTTCCTCTTAAGTCATTATTGAACCAAGCTTTCTGTCTGTAAATGTGTAATAAACTATGTGGCAAATTAATATTCACAAATAGCTGCTTTAGAGGAAGCTGGAGCATAGGTAAGGATTGGGCACTTTTATCCCTCTGTCATCTAACCTTACTCTGTGCAGGGTCAGAAGACACTGGTACTCAGACCCAAACTATGCCTGTGCTATAGCTTCCACTGTTTCTGATGGTAGTGAAGATTTGAGGATCCTACATCAATATAGACAAGGCCATGGAATCTGTTTAATCACTCTGTTTGTGTTGCTTTTTGATGGACTCCTAATATGTCATAATTTTGATGAGATATTCAGAACTGAATATATAATCTGTCACCTTGTTACATGGGCATTGTGGAAGGTCATTATCTTGCACATTGGACAAGCACTTTAGTCTATGTATGCCTAATTTTTTAATCTGTAAAATGGGTATTATAGCACTGCCATATTTCACAGGTTTTGAGGATAAATGCATTAAAGACTATGAGGCATTCAGCTACTATGGTATTGGTACCATATAAATACCTGAGATACGAGTGATAAGATGTATGTGGTTTGAATAAGCGAGGCTGTGGATTTTGTGGACTGGTTTTGCATGTTTAACTGCATTTTGTTCTCAAATAAACCTTCCCTCCCTCCCTCCCCCCAAATAAACAACGCTATGCCAGAACCCACTGACTAGGCACCTTCATTAACTTCATGAAGGACTGGTTAATTACTGTTAGTAGAATAAAGATGAAAGATTTGAGCTGTTCAGTGCAGCATGACCGTACAAAGTGCTCATTATTATTTAATTTGCTTATCAACAGGCACTGTTTAAACTCCATGCTATGACTGTGGATCATTACTTGAGCAAAATTCCCACTGACTTCAGTAGGAGTTGTGACTTAATAAGGATTTCATAATCAGATCTTTTGAGTATTAACAGATGGTCATTGACTGCCTGAAACAAAGTTGTTGGGTTTTTTTTGTTTTGTTGATCACCACAGGTATCTGGAAACTGAACAGACTTTGCCTTCTGGAAATTAAACCTAAGTGCGAGGCATTTTTTTCCCTTTTTTCTTGTTACATATTCTTTAGAGGAATTATGAGAATACTAAATTGAATTGTGAGCCTGCATATCTGAGGTCTGTGGTATTAAACCATTCAAGGGTAGCTAGGTGCTGTGGTATGATGTAGTTGGGGTAGCCCAAATCGAGGACCTATACCAATATCCTAGAAAAACAGAAAAGAAGTAATGGCCCATATGACCTATTTGTTTGGAGTGAAAATCTGTCCTGCCAGTACTGAGAACATTAAGAAGGAAACAGTTTGTCTGCACAGTTGCAAATGGACTGAATGAACAATTTCACTACTGTTTTGAAAATGCTCCTGGTGACAGTTTATCTTTTTTGTATTTGTTAGCTTATGTATTTGTTGCAGTTTTACTTTGCACAAACACTAATTAGACAGCCATAAACACTGAGGGCCAAAGGCTTACTAACAATGCAACTGTGATAGCAGTGTCTTAATTGCTTGAAGGTAATTGTCATTAGGTAACCATAAAGACATCTGGGGCTCTGGAGAGAGATCAGTCTTCCTCCCCCTTCCCCAAATTTGTTCTGGCTCTTGCTATCCAATATAGTTAAGCTTTTTCAGATCTGATTTTGTTTTTGTCCAGTTTCCCAGTTTTTGTGCTTATGAAATTGTCTGCTTCTTCAGTACCTCTTCATTAGAACAGTGTCCAACTCCCACACTTCTGTGTTCTTCCACATGTGCTGCATTTCACTGCCCACTGCTGAGTCAGCATGGAGTACCTGCTAAAGCGGGCCACAGTTTGTTTTTCCCTAACCACCTATCTTCCACTTTCAACGTCATAAAAGAGTTTAAGGAAGATATTGCTTACCTTCTGGTAAAGATACTACTGCTAAATGCAGTTAAATTATCTCCATAAGTAAACAGATTTTTAAAAAGCTCACTCCTAGTGTGCATTCAGCTTTGACTGTAACACTTTTAGCCTTGGGCTAGACAGACCTAGAGTTTTCAATGTATTTATGCTTTGCTGCACTGATTTAGGAGCCTAAATCCCATTTTCAAAAGAGATTAAATAGCATTTAGACTTCTGAATACCTAATTTTTTCTTGAAAATGAGATTTAGGCTCCTTTTAATTAGGCATTACAGTGCTGATCACAGCAATCCTAAAAATCTTTACAAATCTGAGCCTTAACTTCTCTGGCTCTATTTTCACATCTATAAAATATCGATCATAATCCTTATCTGCCTCAACAAGTGTTTCAAGGATTAATTAATTTTTTGAAGTATTTTGATGTAAAGCATATGCTAAATGTCACATGTTCACTGTAGGATTAAAAATAGGTTTAATTAACATAAGCAAATTAACTCAATGTGGTTCTTATTTGGTGACTTCCTTCGAGGTGTATTACAGGCTGCTTTTCAGAATTATGCAATAGTGTTACCAAAAATTGTATTAGAATAAATAATATGGTTATGGCAGAAAAGATTGCTTTTAGAGGTGGTAATTGATGAGGTAGGTAAGGGGGATAGCAGGAGTTTCAGAAGCAAGGGCTTTCTCACCACTATTGGCAAAGTAGCAGAGTGGGGCACAGGAGGTGTGTTCTTGTTGAGTATTAGGCATTGCTGGGAATTAGCCAGAGAAAGGGTCTTTAGAAGTTTCAACAAGACCACAGAGAGTAAGTAAAGAATCTCTGGTCTGGAACTAAACATGCAGAATTCTTTCAGTCTTCCCTCGTAGCTCATGTTCTCTAGTCCTTTAATCATTTTTGTTGCTCTTCTCTTGACCTTCTCTAGTTTCTTCACATCTTTCTTGAAATGTGATGCCCAAACTGGTCACAACACTCCAGTTAAGGCCTAATCAGTGCAGAGTAGAACGGAAGAATGACTTCTTGTGTCTTGCTCACAACACTCCTGTTAATGCATCCCAGAATCATGTTTGCTTTTTTTTTTTTTTTTTACAACAGTATCACACTGTTGACTCAAGTTTAGCTTGTCATCCACTATGACCCATGAATCCTTCAGTCGTGCTCCTTCTTAGACAATCGCTTCCCATTCTATATGTGTGAAACTGATTGTTGCTTCCTAAGTGGAGTACTTTGCATTTGTCCTTATTAAACGTCATCCTGTTTACCTCAGACCATTTCTCTAGTTTGTCCAGATCATTTTGAATTTTGACCCTATTTTCCAAAACACTTGCAACCCCTCCCAGCTTGGTATCATCTGCAAACTTAATAAATGTACTCTCTATGCCATCATCTAAATGATTGATGAAGCTATTGAACAGAACCAGTCACAAAACAGACCCCTGCGGAGCCCCACTTGTTATATCCTTCCAGCAAGAGAAGCCAATGTGACTAGTCTTAAGAGTTTCTGTATCTTGTCTGTGTATAAATTACTTCATTTTGTGATTCTCTCAATTTAACATAAGTCATCAGAAGAAAATTTGCATGAGAACTCTAAAAATTACTGAAGTTGGGGGGAGAATCTTTAATTGGAATGTTGGCATTAATCTTTCATCTAGGAGCAGTTTATGTATTGTGCTGCATGTCTTTCTGCTGAGCCAACCTCTGGTAGGCAAAACAGCCACAAGAACATGAAGCATTGCCTTGTGCAACAAATCCCTTGATGTAAAAATTAATTGCTTTAAGTAGAAAATCTGCTTTCCTTTTCTTCTAGTACTTCAACAATGTTTAAGTTACTAACATTGAGACTGTATTGTCCTTTAGAATAGTGTTAAAGCTTCTTTTTGCTCTAGAATCTCTGCGGTTCACTGTTAAGGAATCCAACACCAATCAATTGTTTTTATCCTCTTGTGTGGTAGCATGGTTTAAGTCCCAGAGTGATTATCTTGCATGCTATACAGAGAAGTTAGATTTAGTGCTTATAGAAATAAAAAAAAATTCTGGGTTTTTTTCCTCCTAATTTTGCTCAAACCTTTCGGCCTCCCACTCCAGTCTCCTGCACTTTCTTTTTACATTCCCACACCTGAATAAATGCCAACAAATATGCATTTGTGCAGGAAGAAGATGCTATTGTTTTTCCTTCTCTTAAGCATGGAGGTAAATACTCTACTGCTCAATGCTGCCAGCACTAGCATCTCTTAAAGCGCTAGCTTCTGGAGTGATATGCTAACATAAGTGCTAGTGTAGACATGGCCAGTGCCTTAACCACAGGACCATTCTTCCTCTCATTTACAATTAGTATTTATTAACTTATGTAGCAGGAAAAGTGTGTTATGCACTTTATAAACAAGGAGAAAACTAGTTCTGTGCCCTGAGGAGCTTTCAGTTTAATGAAAAATGTTGTTATAAAAGAAACTGTTCTTCAAATGTTATGGCGAATGTCAAAATTAATGAGAAAGGGGTTTGTCTTTTATTTATAAAACACTGTGTGCTTCTAAGCACTATGGAAAAAGAGATAAAGAAACTGGTTTAAAGTTTTTATTGTTGCCCGTCCCACTGTGATTCCATACTAGCCACTTCTGTGCACCATAGCTTTATTTTTTCCATTTCAGACTGATATTCCTCTTTGACAAATAGTAAGGGAGCTGGTGTGTCATTCTTTTTGCAGACTGTTCCACTCTGCATACAACATTCTTTACTTTCTCCCCTCCCGCAATTTTATTGTTGGTGCCTTAAAACATACCATGTAAGTCAGGTTCTGTGCTACTCTCATCTTTGTGGCCTTAATTGATCTATTAGGTACGGCTCTTGTAATCTGAGAGGCTTGTTTTGGTTTTTTATCTTCTTAAGTGGAGTAAAACTAGAGATTGCCACATGTTCCAGCAAACGAGCTTTCCGTGTGAAGGCAGCACTGCTTTGAATCTAAAGCCGTGACTTTATTGTATGAGCAAATCAATTAATCTCCAGGGACTTGACTCAGTCAACTTTGATGCATGGATGAGACATTGGAAAGCTTGTGCCTACCAAAAGCATTAGTTTTCAGTGTCTGTCCTCTGTGCATGTGAAAATATTGCTGTTGATTAAAAATGTCTGTACATGACCCTTGCAGTAAAGGCAGGTCTTAAGGACAAAGGATGATTGATACATAAACTATAATATAGGTTTCACCATTAGTGGTGTAATATAATGAGCACTGCTTCATCTCCCCTTACACCCTTTCTGGAAAGTTTTAATATGTTGTTTTAGCATTTTTCTATAACTACATTGGGATCACTTTAACAGATTAATTTTTAGACTATTTGAAAGACTTAATTGACCAGTTTCTATATATAACAGTGGTATGAATTGGAAATAACTCCACTGAAATCAGTGGAGTTACGCCAATATCTAATTAGGATAAGTGAGAGGCGGCTGAGATCCTATATCTAAGATGTCTTAGTTATGTTGCAATGCAGTGAACTTAAACAGAGGGAGTCCCATTCCTACGGGGTTTGGCTTTAGGGCTCTTTTTGTTTCCTTTCCGTCCAGCTCTGTTTTTCCAAATCTTTTCAAATGTTTTCTGAATGAATAACATTCTTCCTTCCAGATATACATCAGGAGATGTGAGGTTGTGGGACACCCGCACCTGGGACTACACAGCCCCCATCCTGGAACCAGTGCATGGCTCTGCTGATCCTGGACCTCAGCCACATGTCTCCTTTGTGAGGATAAACAGCTCTCTGGCTGTAGCAGCTTATGAGGATGGTAAGTAACCCACAACTCTCCTCCCTTTTTTTTTTTTTTTTTAAACAAAAGCTTAACAAAAATGAAGCAGCTGTGCTCAGCTTTTTGTGTATCTTTAATCCTCTGTATACACACACACTTGCACACACACTTGCTTTTATGTGAAGAAGTTGGCCAATAACCCTAAATGCATTAGAAAGCATTGGAACATAGCACCCATTAAAACTGATGTGTAATTCCTACTGGAACTGCTGCACAGGGTTTGAGTGCCAGGCAGTGATCCAACCAAGCCGTCTTAAGCAAATAAATTGTTTGCTGTAAAATATTCTTCAGCAGCCTTATTTTTCTTAGGGCACCCTGAGGCATGTTTATGGATATATGGCTAAACTTTCAGTACCCAGTTAATCAGAATTCTGCATCATCTCTCTTAAGACCCTATGTGTAGTCTATCCAAGGAATATGTAAAGAACATTGCCTGTACTGGTCCCTTAATTTTCACTGGTATTGGGCTATGGTATGTGGCGAAGAAGGAAAGTTTCTTTTTGTAAACAATACCAGTTGCTTATTTTATCATGTATTCTTATCTGTAAAATAAAAAAAAATGCCTAATATTGGTTTTTTTAGGAATCTACTATATCCTAATAATCTTTTCCTGTTTATGATCTATCAGATGTGAGAGTGATACAGAGTTGAGGCAGAGAGTGAGTAGGCCAGAGATGCACGGTGACAAGTTGTTGAAATAAGGGAGTCATGAATAAGATAGATTCAAGTAATTGGGATTCTGCTTTAGGAGAATTCTAAGCAAAACTAATTACTATTGTAATCTGCATTCTCCATGTAACTTGTCACATGATTTGACATCAGAAGGACCTATTCCTCACATCTGGTCAGAACCAAAACCTGTTAGTTACAGAGCTATGATATAAGTGCTGATTTTGATGCACTGTAATGTCACCAGCTGGCAGATGGGGAAAAAACACAAAGTATGATAGACAAACCAAATCTGTACATATTTTTTTTTAAACAAACCAAACCTCTGCTTTGAAACAAAGTATTTTGATTGTAGTATTTGTCTTTTGCAGCATTAATTCTGTCATTTGTTGTAACCAGAAAAGGTTAATGGTATATTTCCTAACAGCAGCCAGTCTGTTGTGATTAACATCTGTCCATTGAACTTGGGTGTTTAAGTCACTGGATATTATAGCACAAGGGAGCTGATCTCTGGCTTTCTATCCAGTTTGTGCAAACAGGGAAAAGAGCAGTGTTCTCTGTTTTTATATTAGTTTGTGTTTTGGTCTTTCTTTGACTATAGGTCTAATTATCTGTTTGTCTCATGGTCCTTGTGTTGAATTGTGTGTTTCAATGTGAGAATAAGTAACTGTCACGAGTATAGCTGTATGTCTTAACTCTCCTGGATGCATTACTTAATGGACTTTATGTCAGGTCAGTAATTATTCACATTTGAGAGCCTCAGTCAAAATAGCTTAGTTTCCATACACACTTGCTTTTTAATTGTTTTTAAGTTGTTTACTGTCATGAGTGACAGGGCACATATTGACGGTTTACTGGAGAGAATTATTTTTTATCTAAACTAGGAGGCTGTGTCCCTATTCATAGCGCTTGCCAACCCCCCTCTTGTGGGCGGTAAGGCAATCCCGGCTCCTCTCCCCAGCTACCAGGGAGGGCTGGGCTGCAGTTGTGCCAGCCTGGGCCCTTTCTCCCTCCCCTTCCATGCCAGCCCAGGCTCTCCTCCTTCCTCCTCCCCCTGCTGCGCCAGCCTGGCCCCTTCTCTTTCACCCGCTACAACAGGCCAGGCCCCCCCTTTTTCCTCCTCCCCCCACCCCACCAGCTTTCGCTCTTTCTCTCCTTTCCCCCAACCCTAACCTCCCCCACCCACGGCATGCGCCAGGCCCAGCTCTAACTCCGGTGAATGGAGAGGCCCAGAGGTGTCTGCCTGCCCTGCGTGGGGCGCAGTGAGGCGCAGGGAGTGCCGTGTGCACATGGCGCTCTGGGGCACTGCAGCCTGCTGAGGTGGGGGAAAGCAGCAATGCAGGGGCTGCTCACCTGACTGCTCCCCTGTGCAGTCCCACCTGTGCTGCTCACCGCCCCAGCCCTGCCCGCAGAATCCAGGGCCACCTGTCTGGCCACTGGGAGTGGAAGGGAAGGAGCAGACAGGTTAGCGTGACGACTCCCCCAGATGGCTCGGGGGTGCTTTGGCTGCTGCAGTAAGTGCAGCCGCTGAGGTGGGCATGAGTCTCCACAGGGGCAGCTGGACTTGGAGCAGTCAGGCACTGCGCTCCAGCTCCCCAAGAGGCTGCTGCTGGCATATAAACCCGGCTGGGAGCCCTGCTCCTAGTGCCTGTCCCCAGGCTGCTTCTTGAGCAACATATCTCCCCTGCTTCCCCTGTATTGTCATGGTTGTGATGTGGGCCTGCTGCCTACTGTGCCATGTTTCTTGGTGTTGAAAGCCCTATGGGGTGGAGGTGGAGAAAGGGAGTAGGGGCTTGATTTAAAATAGCAATTCCAAGTGGCGAGGGGAAGCAGCAAGGTCGGACACAATCTGGGAGGGGAGAAGTGGGGAGAGAGGGAGGAGACAGGCAGGACTCAGACTGATGTGATCACGTCACTCTGTCATCCCAGAGGAAAACCTTTTTTTAATATATAGAGAGATGACAAAAACTTCCTAAATTAGTATGTGCTTTTGTTTGTTGTATTTTTCCAGCTCTCTTCCTTTTGTAAGTTTAATTAATATATAGAAACCATTTGCTGGTGTTATCAGGCAAAGAATCCACGGCTAGCAGACTCATTGAGATAACATCAGTTTCTCCCAGTTCAACAGTGCTCAAGCACTAATGTCCTTGACACCTGATTGCAGGAATGCTACGGCAGATTCTACTCATTCAGCATCTGCCGATACAGCAATTGCTAACATTTCCTAAAGAATAAAATGTAACAGCAAGAAAAGAGTGCATCCTGTAGGGATGCTGTCAGTGATCTGTGCCTGCGTGCTATGGTAAACTTGCTCTGTGACTGCACTGAAGAAAAGTTTAATTGTGAGTCCTGGCGAATGCATCCATAGGGATATTCTATGGGAATCTACCACAGAGGAACCATATGCAAGGAGAGGTAGATGGAAAAACCGTACGGAGAGAAAATGTAAGTTCCATCCTCCTCTCCCTATGTCCAGTAGGCACACTATATGTACACCTGGGGCAGTGGGATTTGGCAACTTGATCCACAGTTGTGGTTTTTGAATTCCAACCCACTGGCCTCGTATTTCTTCTGCCTTGTTTCCTATTGTCAGCACTGGCCGTCCTCCAGTTTGATTTTACCACTAATTGTGTTGCACGTTACCGTGCTGAAATGAATCAAATCAAAATGCTTTTCCTGGAGCATTAGATAAAGCAGGCGAGGGTTCTGGGTAATGAGCAGATGCTGCTAATGCAGGGACAGTGGCAGCCTTGCCAGGACTCCATCTGCTCCATGCTTGCCTGACTTTGGCCGTAAGCCACAGCTTTTGGGGAAGTAAAGTCTAATTTAACTGCCCTCTCCCCCAGAATCTCATACTTTGAATTGGAAAACTGCGGTGGTGTAAAATAGAACGTCCTTTTTGTGCCACTTTTTAAGACTTAAATTGTCATTTGTGTCTGTGGGTATAGAAGGGAAAAAATGTTGCTGCCATTTAGATTAATATTTTGAAACCTTATCAGCAGTATATAATAGTATTTGTCATAGGCTAGTATAGAACAAATGAAAATGACTTCTGCAGTGGTCAGAATGCACTTACTTATATGCATTCTCAGTTATTAGGAAGTGAGGCAGCAGTGCTTTTGAACTGAAAACCTGGCATGTCAGTAAGCAAAAGTGTGAGTGAGAGGTTCTCAGAGCCATTCACTCATCCACCTACCACCCTGTATTTACAGTATCGGATGTGGTTCTAGTGAACCATTGGAGTGTTCTAGCAAACAGGTCTATGTGTTGCACTCTCCTAAGTTTCAAAACATGGCACAAAAGAGTGACAACACTAAATAGTGTAGCTTTCACATGCCTTGAAGAAGGATGCCTGGATAAATGTTGCTGTGAATTTACTGTTCCTCTTCATTGGTGAAAGGTATGTAAATAAAACTTGATTTTCAATTTTAAAAATAAGACTCACATTTTAATCAATTGGAATCAACTGAAATTTCAAGTTTTCTGTACCGAAGATCTAAAACTAGGTGGCCAAAGTTACTTCTATTTTGCAGTTGTCAAATAAAGGGGTAAGTGTAATTATAACCATTTTACAAATGAGAGAAAGGAATTAAGGAATAATTTAACTCCAGTGAGTCTCAGAGCTGGGAGCAGAATCCAAGTTATCTTTCTTCTAGTTCTATGCCCTGTTCACTGCGCCTAAATGAGAATTACAACTTTACAGTTATATTCAATATTTATATAGATTCCTAGTCATCCAGATGATATCCGGTCTTGCTGTGTATCAATACAGCCTATGAATGGTTATTGGCAAAAGTCTAGGATTCAAGATAGCAAGTTAGAACTGGCCTGAAGTCTCAGTTAAAAAAATCATGTTTCATTAAAGCTTTATTTCCCTATAATTTCAGCCATTCTCATACTTGTATATTGTGCAGTTAGTATTCCAAACCATGACATGAGTTATCTGTTCATATATTTTCCTGTTTTCTCCTATTGAAAGTAAAATACAGTATTCTAAAATGAGAAGTTTTATATTTAAACTAACTTGGATCTGGATAGGAAAGTTGGGAGTTGGGGTTCTAAACAGAATAGAGGAGAATTAACATTAGCATGAGCATTTACACACAAGGGATGTTAAAAAGCGGTTGATTAGGTAACTGTGTAACCATTAAAAATCTTAGCGGTTACGTGCTGCAGGCTCGGCAGCATACAGCTTATCCTGGAGAGCCCACAGCGCACCTGGCTCCCCTGGAGAAGGCCGGCAGCCAGCGTGTGCCGGAAGCTGTCTCCTGAACCTCCTCCCGAGGAGCTGGCTGCGCTGCGGGCTCTGCAGGATAAGCTCCCGGCGCACGCCGCCTGCTACCCCATTCCTGGGGAGCCAGCTGCTGCTCTACGCTGCTGCTCTACACTGCTGCCTGTGATACGGAGGCAGCAGTGTGGGGCAGAAGTTGGTGAGCCCCAATATCTGGCTTTTAAGTCAGCTCCCAGCATGTACTAGCTCCTGGCCTGGCTCCTGGCTCCGCTTCTAGGGAGCCAGCTGCCACCCCATGCTGCAGGCTCCCAGGGAATGGGGCCAGGAGCTGGCGTGTAACCATTAAGCTCATACTTATCAGTTAACTGTTTAAATGGGTACATTATTACATCCCTTTACACCCACCCACCCATCAAAAAACCAAACACTGTATATCAAGGTGGTTCTGGTAGTCTCACATGACTGTGTGGCTTTGAAGCTGAAGTGAGAGGATATAAGATCCCTATCACCACAATGTCCAGGCACTCTGTTCCAAAATTAAATCATAGGAATGATTTTCTTACCTTGTTCCTTGCAGATAATGTGCATTTAGACTGGTCTATGTCTCGGTCTACCAGGTTTATAGCAACAACTAACAGTACTGTCTTAATGAGGAAGAACTCATGAAATAAACCCCCCAACATGAGTCATCGAGAGTGTTTCAACGGAATCTTTAGGTTCAAATCACAGTCCAATTCCACTTAAACGATTATATTAACTATTAGCTGGTAGCAGTAGTAGGCAGTTATCCCCTATTTTGATTACCTACTAAAAGGAAGATGCAACAAACACTGGTACAGTTTTAGTTTACATGACAAAGTTTTGCTGGCATAGCTATATCAGCTAGGGTTGTGGAAAAAACCCACACCCTGTAGCCAACATAGCTATGCCAGCAAAGCCCCTTGTGAAGATAAAACTCTGCCAACAGCGGAGCGCTTTTGTAAGCTTAGCTAATGTCATTTGGGGAGATGGTGTAGCTATTTCGGTAGAATTTGTCAGCTTATGCTGCATCTCCACTAGGGGGCTCTGCTGGCATAAACAAGCTCAGACAGACAGATGGTTGCAATGTAATACTTTGTAGATAAGGATTTTGCCTGTCTGCATATGCAGACGTACCATGTCATGAAATTAGAGTACTGATGTGAAAAACAGTTCAGGTTAGTATGGTGGCAAAGCATCATATGTGGCACTAGAGACAAATATGTGAAACTACATAATACTAGTTGTGTGGGAAGCTTCCATTGCTAAATATGGAGCATCCCTTACTCAGGGAAAAAACCTATATAATTGTCTGATTCTAAATCAGCATGTAAAGGCCTTGATCTTGAATCTGGGCTGCATTGTGTGAGGCACTGTACAAACAGTGTAAAGGGGGTGCATGTTTATACTAAGTGATCATCAGGAAGTGCAAGTACAATGATTGTAATATTGCAGATCAGCAGCTACACTATCTTGGTGTTAACTGACTACTTGCACTGAGACAATACAAATGAACATCTGTCTCCTTAAGCCAAAAAGGAAAGCAAGTATGCAAGTTTCTCAGTAGTCTGAGAATACTGCACTATCACAGCTCAACCGGAGAGCAGAAAGTTGTGGTGTAACTCTGGCTTGTTGTGGAAGTGCCATTTTTACTCACCATTTTGTGCGTTTCTAACACTTGATGGGGTTTTACTTTTTAAACCTTAATGATCTCAGAAGTGTAATATGTGCTCATACACAGTTACATGCTTGCAACCTTAACTTCACCTTAGCAAAGCTTTTTGTGTGGAAATGAAATATGAGCTGCTGCTGGAGGCAGGAAGACAGACTGGGTAGATCAGTGATCTCATCCACCCTGACAAATCCTACGCTTCAATATTAAAAAAAGATTTCTTTTCAATGTGCATTATCTCAACAGAGATCATTTCAAATGTAAGAACGACTCTTCCCCCATTTTGTCCCATCAAATACAATGTAAGTGAATAAAGCAGAGGCTGACTTGCCCATTAATTAATACATTCTCTGATGTTTTGGAATGGAAGAACCTGCACTTCCATTTCAGTGTTTCATAGCAATGCTGCTTTAGAGGAGGTCATGACCCCTTAGGTGATTGGTAGATTGTTTCATGGGGGGTCACCAGCTGTTAGCCTCCACCCCAAAGCCCCACTTCTCCTCCAGCATTTATAGTATCATTAAATAGAAAAAAAAGTTTGTAATTTATAGGGATGTGAATGACTAGTCGACTATCCGATAAGCAAATGCATATCGGATAGTCGACACACTAGTCGATTAAGCCCGGGGTCAGACCCTGGGCTCCATGTGGCACTGCCACTTTGAAACGCCGCATATAGCCCAGCTTGCCTTTGAAACGCAGCGTTTCAAAGAGGCAGCGCCGTGTGAAGCCCAGGGTCTGCCGCTTTGAAATGCCGCATGCCAGCTAACACTGGGCTCAATGTGGTGCTGCAGCTTTGAAACCCTGTGGAGAGCTTGGGGCTAGTGGGGGACTGCCTTAGAAGTGTAGCAACAGTCTCAGGGAAGTGGAGGCGCCCTTAACGACTAATCAAATAGTCAATGTGAATTGCATCGAATAGTCATTTAGGCAATCTAAATTTAACATCCCTAGTAATGTATAAGGAGGAGGGGGGTGTCACTTCAGAGGCTTGCTCTGTGAAAGAATCACTGCTTTAGAGGTTATATGCTCCTTACCTTTTGGCGCCCCGATGGGCAAGCCCTATATGTATTTTCCAAACATCACACACAGTTGTGTGCACATGATATTCAGTTCACACATAATGAAAGAAAATACTAATCAGCTCTTGCTCCCCATTGTTGTGCATTCATTCTTCAAACTTCTGCCTCGGTCATCTTCTATTCTTGGCTTGATAGTTTAAAGCAAACTTGGAACCCTGTACCTTCACAAAACCTTCATTCTCTGATCTTATCAATGATGTCTGCATACTCACTTGTGCAGGAACCAGCTTTCTGCACATTTTATTTTTCTGGCTCGGAATGTAAGTGCCTTAGGGAAGGGGCTTTTGTCTTTTAAATATTTGGTAAAATGGTATGTATGTTAAAGATTAGTTAAATGAGATTGTTTTTATACTATATATATATATATATATATATATAATTGCATCTCATAACTGGAGCCCCTTTGATGCTTTTAATGGATACCATCTGCCATAAACATTTTCATGAAATGGTTTTTGCTTCTCAAAGTCTGAAACCAAAACATTGAGTCCTCAAATTCTCCATTTAATTCATGGGATAGAACCAGCTTCTCTATGGTGGGCGTTCTTCATGTTGTCTTGCCTTAAACTCTGTGGTTTCTGCAAAACAATTCTTTTGTGAAGAGAGAAGGAACTCATTCTTTGTGTTCCTGGTTATACTCTTCTCTGACAAATATTTCTGTGTTTTTGTTCATAGAGGTGCAAAAGGTTCGTTTGTAGTTCGATAGAGTCTATTCTCAACTATTACTGTACTTCATTTGACAGTACAACGGACCAAGGGCCTTTGATCCTATCTAATTTTGTGGTCTTCGGGGGTCTCTTGCAGTCTGCTGTGTTGACTGCTTGCACAAAGCCAACACAATACACAGGAGGAGCATATATACATGTAGCCAAATGGTCAGTGACGGAGCAGGAGACCTGTCATGACACCATTACAGTTTTCGGCCAAAAAATATGAACACAGGACTGTGTCCAATGAGCTTACAAATGAACAGATTAAATCCAAGCATCCAGTTCTTGTACTTAGAAATATGCGCCTCTTTTTTTCTTGAAAACTCAGCTAATCACAATATTGGTGTACTCAGTAGCTGATCTAAAGTTCATGAGATCTCAGCCCTGTTGTATCAGTATGGAGATATGGACTGCAGTCCATTACCAAGTGAGGTAACCAAAAATCACGAAAGCCTTACACCTCCATGATGCATAAGCTACAACCCCCAGAACAAACAATAGTCTATACCATTCATTGAAACCTGTTCACTTGTTTTAAACATGGGTGTGCATGTGTTACGTGCTAACATTCTGTTTGTCAAAACCAGTTCAGCAGTTATTTACCTTTCAGGAAATTAACATAATTACCATTAGGCTAAGAAGTAATTTTGGAAGTTCTGCTCTGAGCCCTTATGACTCCACTGGGACAGTTTTAGTTGGGACTTATTTTTTTAATGGAAGCCTAATTGCAGTTTTGGCTTTGTGCACACAAACAGAGGTGGCTAACTGTTTAGACAAATAGCAGATTAATTTAAATATGCATCCCTAATAAAACAAAAATGGTCTCCATTATTGTTCTCATTCCCATGACAAGGAATATAAATATTCTGCGGGAGTGCCATTAGGTAGAGTCCTTAAGGAATGTCTACATTATTTTATAGTGGTAGCACTTTCAAGATACTGAATAATCTTTACAAAAGGGAACATAAATCAATTTAAACTCATTTAGATACCATTTCCACTATGAGCAGTTTCATTACCACACTCTCGCTTTGCCTCCTTTGGGATGCAGGCGAGGCGTTTGCAAACTGGCATGGGTGCCCATCCACAGCTGCTTGTCAGAGCTTTTATGTCTCCTTTTGAAGTAGAAGCCACCATTAATCATTTCATCATTAATGGCCGTGCTCAAGTAGAGGGAAGGCTTCTCTAGCTCTGATCCTGTCAGACTGAAGAACTGCTGCTCCGTTTCAATTCAGGGGTAGCTTAAAAGTGAGCTCTAGCTCACTTTGTGTGTTCAGCCCTGCTGCTCTGTAATGCATTAATAACTCCAATTTACGCTTGTAAATTGAAATTAAAGTGCTTGACTTTATGTATTCTCCTTTTTAAGTGGAATTCTTTTGAGTCATGCAGCAAGCCAGTGCAATTGCCAACCTGTTATCCACTGATCTGAACCACTGAAAGGAGTAATATTCCTTTTCCCTAGTCAGGGGTACTGTGCTCTTTGGCTTTCAAAAAGTGATAATCGTCTCTGTATTTCCCCCATTCTTTGAAACATCAAGATTGGGAATTTAAGTGTTGATTGCAAGCTAAATGTAACTGTCCTGCTAGGATAAGGCCTTTGATTCCATTTTCAGAAGGGCACAGAATCTCCCTTCCTGAGCACAATCCAAATCTGTACAAAGACACTTAGAGTGCAAGAATGTAAGGGGGAGGTCACTAAGCATTTAACCTGGATCTCCATAGTGGTCCCTTGTCATTAAATTAGGGTAACTGTAAAAAGATAAGTCTTATAATTCGCAACTTTTTTTTTTAAAAAGAACTCCTTGTATTCTAGCAAATGGTCTGTTTCATCCCTAGTGCATCAAGAGGAACAGGGTCAAGGGCAGTGTTCTCTGAAAGTCAGAATGTAAGACTTGCTCAGGGAAAGTACAGCTGTTACCCACACTGGAGCCCATTTGGCAGTGTGCTGGAGTTCTCATGGCTGTAGTCCTGAAGGTGCTCCAGGATCTGCCTCCCACATGTCAACCCTTTCACTAATACACAGACACTGCTATCCTCATGCTATTTTTGTGTATTAAATAGGGTAACAGAAGCATTTGTTTTGCCTTTTGTATGCAGGCACTGTTAATGTTTGGAGTCTCATGATAGGGCGTGAACCCATCCATCATTACCAGCACAATCAAAGGATACAGGCTTTGGCCCTTGGCTCGGAGGGTGCAGCCATAGCAACTGCATCTGGCTTCCAGGTCAAGGTGGAAAGCGCTGATGACAGGGGATATTGGCAAACTACTGCACAGTTTGAAATCCAGAAATTGGTGAGTATTTTCTAGCTGGCCAGTTTGATTCCAGGTGTTCCAGATCTTCTAATCTTCCTGGCCAAGTGAAATCTTACAATGTCCTTAAGGATGTTGCATTGGCTATGTGAGAGCATTAACAGGTAGCTGGGATTGCAGTGAGTTAATGCACGAGCCTTTCATCCCTGAAGAGCTGGGATGAAATCCTGGCCTAAACCACAAGTGAAAATGAAGCTGAGCCCATATGGTGTGGGAGGTTTTGTTGTTTTTTAATTACTTTTTGTCAACATTAAACTAAGTTGGCTCATTTATGGATCAAGGTTTTCTCACATAGAATTTCAGATCAACACTAGCTGATGAGTTCTGAGGCAGGATATCACAAGCTAGCTAATGCTGTCACTTGTGAAGCTGTAACGGGTTGCACAGCTTCTTTAGTTTACACCTTCTGTCTATGGAGTTCTGAGGCTATTTTATCTTTTTAAAAAAATCCAAAGTTTATTATGGGCCAAGTCTGTTAAATGGTGAGAGAGGAAATGAGCATATTAAAGTATAAATCTTCTGATTTCTGACAAATACAAGAAAACTAAATGTACATGGAATAGCTGTCGAGCTCTGAATCAAACCCTAATAATCCTTCCCCATCTTCTACACGGAAACATCCTTAAACTACTTAGAACAGTGAAGCTGATGATTTTTACATGTTTTAGTATTTGACTAGAAAACAACAAAGAAATAACTGCATTGGAACTGGATCACCCTGTTCTGAAGTGCTCCCTCATGATTATTATCTGATTATTATCTGTGCCTCCATGGAAGGAGATCCATTGTCAGTATTCTTTCCTCTTCCTCTGTATGTAATACCAATTTCTGGTATTTGAAAGAAACGCTGGAGATACTGTCAGCTGGGTTGGATTAGAAACCACAGCATGTAATTATCTATCTCAACCCTTTCCATACTGAAAGTCCCAGCAACCCTCTTTCCCATTTATCAGTATGGCAAAAGCAGAGTGGCTGTGATCTTCACACCTGACTGTGATTTCCCTGCCCCCCACCCCTGGTTTGAGAACCCCTCAGCAGTTTCACCTGCACATTTGTTTAACCTAGAAATGTTACTGTAGTCTCTTAGTGGTTCTACCAGGGAACTGAAAGTCAGGACTCCTGGGTTCTAATCCTGGCTCGTCCACTGATTTAATATGAGCTTGTGCAGATCACTTTATATAACCTCTTGGTGCTTCAGTTTCTCCATCTGTAAAATGACTCTGTTAAGGAGATGTAGTGATAGTTCTTGAGGTGCCCAGGATCAGGAGTCACCTTCTTACCCCCTTGCCTCCAGTGGGAAAGAGACTTGCTTATGCTTAATTGGTAGTTCCCTGCCACCTTCAGTTTTTTAGCCATCCATTCATTCTCCTCTGGGCTGTGTGAATCCTGTCCAGGATCAGGTCAGCTGTCCCCAGAGGAGCAGCGTACTTACCATTCAACTCAGGTCAGCTTCAGTGTCATCTCACAGTACTGAGGTGGATTTATAGTAACACCAAGCATATGTTTGTTTATCGAAGGTTGAGTTTATGAAACAGTGAGTAAGGATAATGGGAGCAGAAAGATTACATATAAAACAATCATAATACTGATTTTAAAGACTAAACTTTAACGGGCTTAATCATATGTCTAAAGAAATTTCTATCACCCTAATAGTATTTTGCAGCGTTACAGCTGAGCTTGATTAAAAGCTTATTTTTTATTAATGTAAAAGCTCTGTCTATTTAATTCCTCAGGTGCAGGAAAAAGGAGTATTTTTTGCCTTCCTCTTAGGTTCTCCGAAGTTCCTTGGCTGTCCCCAGAGACAGGGCAACCCCCAGTGGGTAGTCTTCATTTTCTCCCAGTTGATTTTCCATAGTTCTTTAAGGATTAATTCTTCTCCTTTAATAAATGTGCAGATTATGAAAGCCTTAGAATGATGAAGGGTGTTGTAAAGAGCCCTAATAAGCATATGGTTATGCCTTGTGTTTCTAATGGCATTGTAAAAGAATTTTCAACTCAAGTGTAAAAAAAACTAAGAAATCTTTGTGCTATTGTAGGTCAAATTTCTCCATCTGGTTCCAGATGTTGGGAGTCCAGTGTCTATAGCAGCTGCTGAAGATACCGTCTACATCTTAAAAGCAGAAGAGCAAGGCAAAGTTCTCCATTCTGTGTATGGCCAGCCTGTCACATGTCTAGATGTATCTGCCAGCGAGGCAGCCTTTGGAGTAAAAGGCTTTGGCTGGCTGTTGAATGAGACCAACAAGGTATTCTGAAAGCCTTAGATTATGTAGTAGTATTCTGTTGTAGAAGTCAAACTTCCAAACTTTCAGAACGATAGGGATTTTAAAATGCATTTAATTAAGTAATTGTGTAACTGCTGAAAATGTCAGTGTTTACATGGGTTTATGTGGGGGGCAGGTGGCTCCCCTGGAGCCAGTGCACGCGGGGAGCTGGCTTTTAACATGGCTCCCTGCACATACTGGGAGTCTGCGTGTAACCATGAACATTAACTGATGGGCCCAGGCTCATTGGTTAATTGTATACACAGTTACACTTTCACATATCTACATAACAGTAAATTTCAGTGTTGCTTCCCGGAGTACTCAGGGTCTAAATTATTTCTAATCTGCACAGCCACATAGCTGCCTAATAAACCCTGTGCAGAGGCTCAGAGCTGCCACACAGAGAGATGCCTCTTCTTCAGCACAGAGCGCTGCCTCTGCTTGTGAGCTGCAGCCAAAGGAGAGGTGCATTCGTCTGGCCCCAGCATGGACCTGCTGCACTGGGGGAGATGCACACCTCCTGTTGCCTGGCCTAGTGCAGCTCCACCAGAGCTGCCACGACTGGCAGAGGGGTGCCTCTCACCTGGCCTGCAGCTGCTGGGTGTGAGAGAGCTGAGAGGAGCCCTCTTTGCTGGGGAAGCCTGTACTTGGAGTCCCTTATAAAACCATAGAATACTAAAACTAGAAGGAATCCTCAAGACCTTATCAAGTCCAGTTCCCTGCACTCACGGCAGGATCAAGCACAGTCTAGACTGGGGTGGGCAATAATTTTTGATGGGAGCCACTCCCAAGTATTTGGCAAGTGGTCGAGGGCCGCATTCTTCCATTATATTAATGGAGAAGGTGCTCGGGCCTAGGATGGAATTTAGATGCAGAAGGGATTTTGGGGTAAGGAATTGGAATGTGGAATCTGGGAAGGAGGGGATTGCGTGAAGGGAGGGGATTATGACCTGGGATAGCAGACGTGGGTGCAGGGTCTGGGAGGGGAGTGTGACCTGGGGTAGTGGTTGCAGGGGTTTGGGTTCTGACCTGGGACAGGGGAGCAGGGTCTGGGAGGGATATGGGTGCAGGAAAGGATTCTGGCTTGGTGGGAGGGGTGTAGGAGGAGGGGAGTGCAGGGTGTGAGAGGGAGTTGTGACCGAGTGCAGGACGGTGTACAGGGATTTGGGTTTCGACAAGAGACAATGGATTGGGGTACAAGCTCTGGAGGAGGTTGTGACCTGAGGAGAGGCGTAGGAGGGAATACAGTGTCTGGAAAGATGTATGGGGCTGGAGCAGGGGTGCAGAAAATTTGGGTTACATGCGGTATGGGCAGAGAGTTGGGGAGGGACTGGGGTGCCAGAGGCAGGCTTTGGCTTGGAGATCTTACCTGGGTGGCTCTCAGCCAGGAGCCTAGCAGGCTCGTTAGCCAGGGTCCTTGCCTTCCATGCCCCTGTATATGCTCAGAGCAGCTCCAGGGGCCATGTTTGCTGCTGTGAACTGAACACTGTGAGCTGGGAGAGATAAGAGGGGAAGGGCACTTCACATGCTGCCTGTCCTGCAAACATGCGGTGGCTATTGGTCAGAAACTGGCCAGTGGGAGCTATGTGGGGCGGGGACAGTATGAGAAGCCTCTCGCCTCCTCCCCTGGGCTCTCAACATTCAGAAATGCACATATGGCCCTACAGTGGGCTTTTCTGAGTGCCAAGTGGGGGAGGGAGAGGTGCAGGCAAGGAGGTGGCTGAGGCTCCAATGGGCCGGATCCAGCCCACAGACCATATTTTGCTCAGCCCTGGTCTAGATCATCTCTGACAGATGTTTATCTAATTGGCTCTTAAATATCTCCAATGATGGAGATTCCAGAACTTTCCTAGGCAGTTTATTCCAGTGCTCATCTTCAGCCACAGCCCTCATCCCCTCTTCTGCACCCCAGCACTCTGCTAGCCCTGAGCTCCTTCCTATACTCCAAAACCCTCTCCCCAGCCCCACCCCAAAGCCTGCAGTATCTCTTAAATACTACTAGAGCTCTCAGCCCCTCCAGCACCCCAACCCTGAGCTCATCCCACTCTCAGCCCCACCCCTGCCACAGATATCCGTGTGCAGAATTAAATTTATGTGCACCAATATGGAGGAGATGTCACACACCATCTCCATATTAGTGCACATAATAAAATTCATTCTCCACATGGACATACAAAATTAGAGGGAAATGCTGCTCGAGGCATAAGGGATTGGTAGGAAAAGGCTTTCCTTGTCGACTTATCCCCGTCTAGACTGCCACTTTTTGCCAGCAAAGTGCTGCGTTGGCAAAAAGTGGAGGCCATTTCTATTCAAATGAAGCGCGGGATATTTAAATCCCTGCTTCATTTGCAATAGCGATGTGCCTAATCTACATCTCTCTGTCGGCAGAGGGGTGTAGTTTAGACACTTCCTATGTATGACAAAGCCTTGTCTATGTCTTCTATGGTTCATCTCACTGAAACTAACAGCTTCTGGCCTCACCAGCACAGACTTGCAGGTTTCTGTAAACCTCACCTTCATGATACGTGCTATTGCTAGGTACACGCTAACCCTCATATCCCCAGAGCACTTGCTGCAGTCTCCAGCCTGTCACTGGACACTTACAGTAATTAGCAGGTAACTTGCTCCCAACAAAACCGTGTTTTCACCTCTTGACTGGTCCAGCACTATAATCTACTTGTAGTGAAAACAAATGCTTTTTATTAACAGAGATTAAGATGTAAGAGATACTGAGAATGAGTGGAAGCAGAACTGATATTGTCATGGTCTGTGGAGGGAGCCATAACTATTAATGCCTGCCTCTGGTCAGACTGTCAGAAAACAGGGCAGATACCCCAAACTGGTGGCATGGTCTATAATTAGATTTCACTAAGCCAGTGACAAATGTGAACTCCTGTTTTACTATGGCGTCACAGACAGTCATCCCTTTAGACTGTGTATTCTATTTTACCACTCAAAAACTGGACTTAGTGTGATTTTTGGTTTAAGTTACCGTATGTCACTATCCGGTTACTCCCAGTCCCAAGAAATCAGTCCCTCTCCCACATCAAATTACATTCTAGATCTTACACTAAAGATTATGTTGGTAGATAATTCAGTCATAAACTAGCTAAAGGTTTTATTAGCTAAGAAAAAGAAATATTATTGAGAGGTTAAAGCAGGTAAAATATATACACAGATGAGTCACAGTTTGTAATTCCAAATGGTGGCAATGATGCAATAAGCTGCCAAAACAACAAGAAGACTGATGGCACCTTAAACTCTAACATTTATTAAGGCATAAGTTTTCCTTGCTCTGCTTCCCAACAGATCCTGCCACTGCTGGGGACCCGACTGCTGCTGCTGTGCAGCACCACGTCCCCGCAGCCCCAAGTGATCCCCAAAGTCACATCCTCTGGGAACAAGGTGCCATAGGGGGGGAGAAGGGGAAGGACAGAGAAATGGGTGGCAGGGCTTGGGGAATGGTAACAGACAGGCCCTGGAGCCTGCCAGAACTCCCAGACCAGATTGAGCAATTGTTCTGGCCAGGGATTTGAGAACCCTGATTTAAGTTCTCGCATGTAGAATGTTAGCTATCGGTTAATTGAATAGTCAACTAACCACATGAATTCTTAGTGATTAGTCGACTATCGTATAGTCCCCTGGAGCAGGGCCAGCAGTGTGCCACTCCACACTGCTGCCAGGTAGGAGCTGGTCTGCAAAGGGAGCTAGTTTAAAAACAGAAGCAGCAGCAAGGGGTGGCTGCAGTCCCTGTCCGTGGGGGGTCCAAGCTCCCTGCGGAGAGAGGTAGCTGGGGGGAGAGCTGGAGAGGCTGCCCCGAAGCAACCTCTGTCCATGGCCAGTATTGATATTGCCACGGACAGAGACTACTTTGTGGCAGCAGCCCCTGTCTGCGGGGGGGGGTCCCAGGCCTCCACGGACAGGGGCTGCTGCCAGAACAGTCTCTACCTGCAGTGAGTCTGGGACCGCTGCGGGCAGGGGCTGCTTCGCAGCTGCCTCCCCTGCCTCCCCCCAACCCTCTGCACTGCTGTCTCTATCAGAGGGGCGGGGTGGGGCAGGTGGCACCATGGAGCTAGTGTTGGCAGGAACCGGCTTTTAAGCGGGCTTCCCCCAGCACTGGCTTCTGCTTCCCGTGTCCGTCCGTCCCCTCCTTTTCCCCCTCTGCTTCTGATACAGGGGCAGCAAGGGCGGGGGGGAAATGCGAGTAGTCAACTAGATTAACCGATGAGCCTAGGCTTATTGATTAATCAACTAGTCAACTACTTGTTCACATTCCTACTTGCATGACAGTCTTTATAGATAAATACTGTGACAAGTGTGTTAGGTGTAATGAGTTTATCAGACTTGCTAGGAGTTGCTGTTACAAAACATTGAACCCTTTTGCTAGTTGGCATTGAGTGGTTCTTAGAGTCAGAACTTCAAAGAGGAAAATTCAGGTCCCTTTCTACAGTTAAAGGCAATAATAATAATAATTAATAATAATACATTGTTATTATTATTGTTGTTATCTTTCTGTGGATGGAGTGGGAGGTAGTTTCTTAACACAGTGCTCTGAGACTTGCATAGCCTTTCAGTATTTGTTTCCGTGAGCAGGAAATGAGGAAATGCCAGCATTTTGCTAATTTAAGCTACACTATAGTTTGTGTTGGTGTTCTATATGTTGGTTGGAATAAGAATAAACCAGCCCCCTAAATAATTTGTTTTTTAATACTGAACCTTTTGACACGAACACAGTGGTTCCCAACCTTTTTGATACCGGGACCAGCAAACCCATTCATAAACTTTTGGCTGATCTGTAACATTGTATTTGCACATTTGCGTATTCTTTATTCAAATGATGAATATGCAAATAAAATGTTACCGGTCCACTAAAAGCCCGGTCCTCAGAGGCCCAGTATCAGCGCTAACCCCTAGAGACTTCCAGCCCTCCACTACCCTCACTGCCAGCCACTGACCCCAGAGTCCCCCAGTACCACCTCCCCATCTGAAAACGCTTCAGTACCAGCCTACCGCCCCTTAGAGCCCCCAACCACCAGGCCCCCCCAGTAGTAGCCTCCTGTTTCCAGAGGCCCTCTGCAGTCACCTCCCCTGAGCCTCCCCCAGTGCCAGCCCCCAATATTAGCCCTGTCCCCAGAACCCCCCTATGCCATCTTGCCCTCATAGCCACTCCCCACAACTAGCTCAGCCTCCAGAGCCCCGCAGCACTAGTCCTGCCCCTGGAGCCCTCAGTGCCTGCTCTGTACCCCTCACCTCACTGCTGCCTGCGGGACGACGGCTCTGGGGGCTGAGGCTGGGGTACACCTCCCAGCGCCTCTCCTCCTGCTGTGGCTATTGGGAGAGGTGTGTCCTGTCCTACCTTTCAACCATCCAGCGCTGGGCAGGGGTAGGGTCTCCTCCCAGCAGCAGAAGAGCAGTTCACTGCACAGCGGGAGGGCCATGCGGGGTCTCCTCTCAGCCATGGAAGAGCGTTTCCCTGCATGGTGGGAAGGCCTCTCCCACCACTCAAGGAAGTGCTCTTCCGCAGCTGGGAGGAGACTCCATCCCCGCCCAGCACTGGTTGGCTGAGAGGCGGGGCAGGACACACCTCTCCCAACAGCCAGGGTGAGGGTGGTATACCCCAGCCCACAGAGCAGCCACGACCCGGCTGCCAGAGGTCCACGGCCCGGCAGTTGGGAACTGTTGCACTAACAGGCCAATGCAGAAAGTACTGCTTTCTGGAAATACTATGTCCTGAGATTATCTTCTTGACACTACCAGAGTGCTCCACAGTCCATGGAATTCATAGGGAGAGTTTCTCCCACTAACATAGCTACTGCTACTCACAGGTGTTCTTTTATGCCAATGGGAGAGCTGTCTCCCGTTGGCATAGAGTGTGTTCACCAGACAGTCACAGTGGCACATCTGCATTCATACAGCTGCAGTGCTGTGTTTGAAGACATACTCTTGGTCAAACGGCTCCATACTAGCTTCTGTACTGTATTTGCAGGAGATATCTCTGAATCTTCTACTGCTGCAGTCCTCTAAGTGGAATTGTTTTCTTTTCAAAAATAAACCTACTGGAGACATCCTAAAGAATGAGTTACACCCTGCTTGTGTAGTCGCTTCGAGATTATTATTTTTCACTTCAGTATTTAAGATAAGTTACTTCCAAGCCTATATGAATTGTGAGATGTTGCTAGGGGGATAGGTAAATCATCTTTGTGTGTCTGAAGCCTTCTATAACGCATTCTGCTACCTTCAGAAGATCTTTTGTCAATGGCAGAGTCAGTAAGTTACAGATTCTGTTTTTGCAGCTGCACTGAATCTGTGCTTAAAAAGGTTACCAGGTGATGCTTACCAGTTACAGTTAACTGAAGGGTGCTGGAGCAGCCTCACCGCCTGCCATGAGCAATGTCTCTGCCTGCCCCAATTTAAATGTTTAATCAATTAAACATAATGTTTAGCCAGCTGACTGATTAAATGGGATTTTACATCCCTAGCTCAGGCAAGTTCTGTATCTTTTAAAACTATGGTACTAGTGCTTTAGCGATCAAATGGGCTGAATTCCCCAGTGAAACCAATGACTCCACAAAGCTTTTAATTTTTCATTGAGATTGATGTATGTCATTAGCTACATCCTAAATATTTATTTTTTTCTTGAGCTAGCATCCGGACTGGTCCATTGGACATACTCATCACAACTTTGTGTTGCAGAATGGGCATAGTATATAAAAAAATTTACTGTAGAATTTAAACTTTCACTGGGGTGGGGTGGGGGCGCGGAAAGCTTCTAGTTCTTTTGGTGGTGGTTTTTCCCAAACGTGAATCAGATCTGGACTGCTGCTTTCCATGGCTCCCCTTGGCTGAAAAGAGCGAAATGGAGCCAAAGGGAGCCGTGAGGCTCCATGGCCATGGCGCCGGTAAATAAACAAACCGGGGCGGCCAGTTAATGTGTTTCTCAAAGTGATTTCGCGAAGCACTTCAGAAACACTGCTCTAGAGACTGTAGACAGACTAAAGCAATGGCTCTGAATTGTGATGTGATAGTGTAGTCGGTTAACCAATAAGCAGAAGCTTATTGGTTAATGCTATAGACTACATGCATTTCCCTCCTCCCCCGCCAGTAAATTTTTTAGCAGGCTGGCCAGCAGTCTGGCTCAGTTCTGGCTCGTGCTGGGTCCAGAACCTACCCCTGCTGTGGCTCTTCATTTAAAGTGTATTAGGAGCTACGTGTCCAGGCAGCCCGGCTCAGTTCTGGCTCACGCTGGGTCCAGGAGCTCAGACCCCCCCTTAGACAGGGGCTGCTGCCACCCCAAGCTTCTGCCTCTTCATCAGAGGCAGCAGCACTGGGAGACAGGCAGCTGGTCCACAAGGGGAGCTGGTTTTTAAACTGGCTCCCCTAGTGGACCAGCTCCTGCCTGGCAGCCTGCACTGCTGCCTCTGATACAGGGGCTACTGGCCCCACCCTTGGGCACTATAGAATAGTCGACTAAACAATAAAAATTCACGAGATTACTCGACTATTCAATTAAACCGATATTTAACATTCCTAGCTCTGAATAATGTGAATCAACTCATTTATCTCACTGGAGTAGTAATCCTGAAACTGCATGAAGACCAATTAAATGTTTTAAATTATTTACTGCTGATGACTTCATTAGAAACATTCAGCTACTATATATTCATTGTGGCTAAATAGCAAAAATGTTACAGATTGAAAAGGCATATTAGGTATTAATTCCACTTTACGGGCAGCGTACGGATTATTCTTTACATAGCCTAGTGCAGGGATGGGGAACCTCTAGCAGGTCTGTGGCTTGCCTTGATCTGGCCCGGAAGGCTTGGTGCTCCACCCTCCTCTGCATGGTTGGAGCCCCAAGCCTGGCGAGCTGGATCAAGGCAAGCCACAGGCTGCATCCGACCTGCAGTCTCTGCCTAGCAGGCGGGAGGAAGCGGCTCTGGGAACAGCAGCACAGAGAAGCTCTGTCCCTATGCTCACTTGCAACTTCCATCCCTGTTGCTCCCACTGGCTGGGAATCGGGGCCAGTGGGAATGGTGGGGGGGCAGTGCCTGCAAGTGCAGGATGATGTGGAGTCACCTGTGCCCTCTGCCAGGAACTGTGCCAAATAGAAGCCCAAATCCCCAGGCCCAAATAGCCCCACCCCCACACTGCTTCTGCACGCTACCTTTGGCCCAGGCCCTGCCCTGCTATCCCAAGCCTGCTCCCGAGGCCCCACCCCTCTCCTGCAGCCTGCTCCAGTGCATCTGTCTCCCACACACCGAATCTCTAATTTTGTCCCCACCCCTAAAGCCTAGGGAGGCCCACAAAATCTACTAGTCCCAGGCTCCCAGGAGAGTTAATCCAGCCCTAGGGGCAAGCCCTGAGCCTCTGTACCCTCCCTCTCTTTCCCCCATGTGGCTGGTCCTTGAGGGGAGTGAGGTGATTTTTTTGTCGTCGTCTTCTCAGTTGGGGACCAGGTCTGTGAGAGTTTTTTCCCCCTTTTCACTACGGAGCCAGGTCAGTGTGGGTTATGGGATTTTGTTTTGGGGCGTGGGGGTTTTTTTTTGGCTTCTTTCTTGTGTGTGTCTCCCAACTGATTTTTCTGTGGGTCAATGGCCCCAACCCAAAAACGGTTCCCCACTCCTGGCCTAGTGTCTAGTCAGTGCCTTGCCCAGTACCATTTTAAATGACTCAGGCAATGGGGTTTCTGTCACTTTCCCTTGGAGAAAGGGTTCCTCTGTTAATAGATCTCATTGCTAAGAAATCTTTCCGGGTTCTTTTCCTTGTCTAAATTTTCCACTGATAAATTTAATTCCTTTGCTCCAGCTCAGGTGTGTAATGAGCTAGTAGGAAAGAGGTGAAGGGGAACCATAGCTCATGGGGAAAGATAAGGCATGGAACAAAGGGGTTGTTGCTGGGATGGGAACTGTGGCAAGTGGCGCACAAGTGCAATGCTATCAGGTTTCCCCATGTGACAACCAAATAGAATGGGGCAGCTTTTTTTCTGTATAGTTCCACCCTTGGGGTGCGTCTAGACTGGCAAGATTTTGCGCAAAAGCAGGCGCTTTTGTGCAAAACCTTGCCGCCTGTCTACACTGGCCACGAGAATTTGCGCAAGAACACTGACTTTGTAATGTACAAAATCAGTGCTTCTTGCGCAAATACTTTGATGCTCCCGCTCAGGCATAAGCCCTCTTGCACAAGAATACTTGTGCAAGAGGGCCAGTGTAGACAGGAACGTTAATTTCTTGCGCAAGAAAGCCCGATGGCTAAAATGGCCATCGGAGCTTTCTTGCGCAAGAGAGCAGCTATGCTGGGCACGGATGCTTTTGCACAAAAGCAAATCTTTTGCGCAAAGGCACATGCCAGTATAGACTTTCTCTTGCGCAAATACTTTTAACAGAAAAACTTTTTTGTTAAAAGTATTTGCACAAAATCATGCCAGTCTAGACACAGCCTTGATGTAAATCTGCATCTAATTTCCCTTTAAGATTCCCTTTCGCACACAAATACTGAAAGAGCTATAAATATCTCTAGGGGTGAGAGGTGCTATGAGGCTGTACTGTCTTTATTAATACCTTTGCCATCCTAATCCAATATTTTTCTGCACAGAGGTGGGAGGTTAGAAGATGGGATTGCCTCATTCAAGACCATTACATTGGCTATTACCTTTGTGTCTAATAAAGGAATAGAGAAATTCACTTAGAGTCTTTAGCATCATTCTGTGGATTCGGACATATTTCCTAATTTAGTTCTGAAGTATTTGGCATTTGATGGCAGATTGTATTAAGCAGTGCATCAGTGCGCATCCTAATCAGGGTGATGTGACTGAAGTAGTCCAGACGGCTGGGGTGTGGTTTGACAAGGAGGCTTGCTTGGCATTGCTACACCAGCTGACATCACGCCGGAAATTAATTACTAATGTCTATTATGATAATTATTCCCCACACACAGACATGAAGGGACTTTGCATTGGTTGATTGCTTTAGTCGCAAGTTGATGGTCTGTCTTTTAGAAGAGCTTTAGATCTCAAACATATTGGTAGTGAATTTCAGTGCTATTTCTA
The DNA here is from genome assembly GCA_032595735.1 of Pelochelys cantorii. Classification (NCBI taxonomy): domain Eukaryota; kingdom Metazoa; phylum Chordata; order Testudines; family Trionychidae; genus Pelochelys; species Pelochelys cantorii. The sequence continues at coordinate 8,551,851 of CM064342.1, read as the reverse complement.
ATAGCTACATCATTCCAGTATAAAAGTTGCATCATATTTTGTTTCATGTTCAGTATACTGTTGATTATTAGCTGGTGGTCATTTTTGTGGGAGTATTTTTGGCCATTAGATGCTCAGTATTAGTGTCAAAATGTTCACTATTGAAAAAAAATTAACAGGCCAATGCAGAGGCTGCGTCTAGACTGGCATGATTTTGCGCAAATACTTTTAACGGAAAAGTTTTTCCGTTGAAAGTATTTGCGCAAGAGAGCGTCTACACTGGCATGTGCCTTTGCGCAAAAGCATCCGTGCCAGTGTAGACGCTCTCTTGCGCAAGAAAGCTCCGATGGCCATTTTAGCCATCAGGCTTTCTTGCGCAAGAAATTAACATTGCTGTCTACACTGGCCTCTTGTGCAAGAATACTTGCGCAAGAGGGCTTATCCCTGAGCGGGAGCGTCAGAGTATTTGCGCAAGAAGCACTGATTTTGTACATTACAAAGTCCGTGTTCTTGCGCAAATTCTCGCGGCCAGTGTAGACAGGCGGCAAGTTTTTGCGCAAAAGCGGCTGCTTTTGCGCAAAATCTTGCCAATGTAGACGCACCCAGCATGTATTGCTTCCTAGAAGTACTATATAGGGATGTAAGCGACTGTTCAATTATCCGATAAGCATAAGCTTATTGAATAGTTGACTAGTCCCTAGACTAGTCGCTCCCCTCCCCCTGCTGCCTCTATCACAGAGAGGTAGCAAGGGAGGAGGCAGGAGCCAGTGCTGAGGAGAGCCGGCTTAGAAGCTGGGCCTTATCTTGTAAAATGTTAAGGTAACTTTTGGGATGAAAAACACTATTAAAATAATATTGCTCTTTTTGTTATTTAGTATTGATTCCTATGTATAATTCTCTCCTTCCTTTTCATCCCAAAAGGAACCTTGTAATTATCTTTCTAATTCAAACCTTTAATAACATCTTGGTATAACTAAGATGAATGACTTAAGTCAAGAAAACTTCATCACACAGACTGTAGTATTTGACCAGTATCTTGCCCAAGAATAATTTAATTTGCCTCCGTGATTTTCCATTGAAAACTTGTAAATTGTTTACCAACTTGAAAGAGCCATGCATTTTTGCAATTTTTAATAAAAATTAGGCAAAATACGTTTACTTAGATTTCCTTATGAAAATGACATGAAAATGACAAGCCACTTTTTATATGCCTGCATTGAGACTTGGCACAATGCTTAGACAAGTATCTCAGGTTTTGAAAATATTGCCCTTAGGATACATCATGAATATTTAAGGAGATTATCTGCAAAGCCAGGCAAATAATTCATTCCATTTTGAGGACCAACTTGCCTTCATGTTACTCATCCTAATCTTATCAGGCAGAAGAGAAAAAAAATACTGTTGTTTTTTTTCCCCCTATGTGGTAGATGGTTTAGTGGGCAAACAATATCTTTTCACTTCTGGCTATCTGAACTTGTGCATCCGTCTTCAGCCACAAGTTAAATGAGTTTTGTTGACCTCGTTCCAGTCCTTAGCAGACATCTGTCCACATCACAGACCCATCAAGTTTGGCACAATGTTGGATGATTGGCAGGCCCTATTCAGGAAGAGTCCAGTACTGGAACAGCAGGGGTTGCAGGTGCATTGGCAGAATTGTGTTGCTGAAGCTTGTACACTGCCTGTCTGTACTATGTCTAGCTCTACTTAACTGCTACCGGCTTTGAGTATTTTTGATTCTATTCAAATAAAAACTTAGAAGGAAAAATAAACCTACATTTGCATATAGCTTCATAGATAATTTATATAGCAGGCCATAAGTATTTGAAAAGAGCATTGTGAGACAGACCTGACTCTTGCACTGCTGGGAACACAGCAGGCTTTTTAGATGAATCCTAACAATACTTTCATGGATTCTCTGAGCTGCCCCTTTGAGCACTGCTTAGGGCTGGGGAGGATAGCTAAGTGCACCTCAGATAAGAGTTTTTGTTTACCAGTGTAAAGTCACCTTTGGGATGGCAGGAAAGTCAATTTTCCACATGCTTACAGACATGGTTATGTTACCAGTCCTGCACAGTTACTTGTATCTGGCAAAGACTTGCAAAATCGTCTCTCTGGCTAATTGTCAAAAATTACATCATTTTGGAGTAAACTGCTTTTAAATCAAACATCCATTATTCATGTGTATTAACCGCATATTTATTTATTTATTTATTTTTACTGGCTGTTTGATGTATGATTTACTCTTTTTTTTTTATCTCTGGTTCGCTTTCTGATTTTTTTTTTAAACTCTCTTTCCCTCCTCTGCTCTTCTTAAATCTTAGCTCATCTTTAAATTTATGGAGCTAATACACTTTTCTGTGTACAAGGCTCTATATGCTGACCTTGCATTTGTTAATAGCCAAATTTCTTATGTTGCTGTACTGTGTTGTATTTACAGTACCCATTTTAACAGTTTGGTACACTTGCATCATCAAACTGTCCCCCTAAGGCTTATAAACTTTTTAAATTTTCCCCACGTTTCTTAGAAATAAAATTCAGAACTTGCAGTAGCGTCCACCAGAAGCTAAGCTTAATTTGATGATGAGATCTAAAAAAAACCTATGTGAGAGAGCTGTTTCCACTGTTTGTAGAGGGGATGTAGGTTGAATGTGTCTTGACCCATGGATTAAAAAAAACTTCATGAGTTCTGTTCTTTTATTAAAGGAAGCAGTGTCTGAATAGCAATTCCATGATCTTCCTTATTGCTGTGTGAAGACTGGTAGATATAGGCAATGTGTACAGCATAATCCGGCAGATAGGCCACAGAACTGAAAACAAATTGATGCATATTCTATTCCCGACCCTGGCATTGAGTCCTTTTGTGTCTTTGGCAAGTTTGTAATTTTTTTCTAGTTCTTGGTTTGCCATTCTGTAAAATAGGGTAATATTATGTGTCTTGTGTAGAGCACTTTGAGATCTGAGGAAAGTTCTGTAAGTGCCAAGTGTCATTTAATCTAAGATCTCTCCTTTCAAATGAATGGAAAGTTAAGATGCTCGAAGAACATGTGTGCCCAGTATGTTGTTCAGTATTGAAGGAGCTAATGATTTGAGTACACTGTTGACCATTGTTATACCTTTTCCTTATTTTATTTATTCTAATTATTTACACTTATCCACCACCTCTTATATGTAGAAAGATCATTTCACCCACTGCTGAAAGGAGAACCCTTCTTTGGGTGTTACTGGCAATAAAACACGACAACTTATTGCAAGAAGGAAAAACATAACTCCCTGCAGAGCAAATCCAGCTATTTCAGAATGCAATTGCCTGAGTTGGCTTTTAGCCAGGACACTGGGGTGAACACCTCTGCTCTTGTGAAAAGTACTGCAGGCTCTTTGATAACAAGTGCTTGGGGACTCTGTTTTATGTTCCATCCAAAAAAGGCATCTCCAAGAGCACAGTACCCCAAGCACCATGCTGGGATATTGGATGTGCATGGAAGAGTTCCATCAACACCATTTTCTTCAGCCCCTGGGTGGTGATGGTGTTTTGTTTTGTTTTTTTTTTTTGGAAGTGTTTTATCCATAGAATTTATGCCATGCTGGACTTTAGTCAGCTATAAGATCTAACAAAGCTCACTGCCGAAGTTTGTCTAGCTACAGAAACTAATTTTTTTTGTCTGTTAATTTGGTATTCTCTCTGTTAGGTTCTTGGACTGTGTTTTTTAAAATTTCCAGACACTGCTGATTTAAGGTTTCCTAGCTACAGTAAGTTTTCCATTCTCTCTTTCTCCTACCTCCCCTCTTTCCTTTTAATAAGCCTGCAAGCCAGTTTCTCAGCACATCTCTGAGAACAGTGGCCACAGGCTGGGACTTGCCAGACTCGTGCAACAGAAAAGGGAAATTAGTCTAATGCAGTGCCTTAACAAAAGAGAGTAGGATCATGAATAATTAATATCGCTAGTCTGTGGCAGTCAGATAAAATGAAGTCCCATTTGCTCAGCCTTATTAAAAGGGAGAGAGAGCGCGCGAGGGAGAGATGGTAAAGGTCGTTAAGGGACTTGTAACATGGAAGGAATCGCCTCTGAGATGGATAATGTGTTTTCTAATCTCTGTGGTCTTTAACTAAATGTAATGGTAAAGGTATTCTTTGGATACTTCTGACTTGCTGAATTATTAAACATTTTGGGAGAACGCTTGATTCTTATCCAGCAACTTAGACTTCTGCATTTGAAAATTTTGGATTTTTAGATCATTATACATATATAAATAGTATCTGTTTACATGTAATGCCATTCACCCCTTTTGTCCCAAAAGTGTTGTGGAAGAAAGGGACACCTCATTAGAATATTACCTTAGGGTATGCCATTTCACACCCGGAAGCTTTTGGTTCACTTACCTTTACCAGATTTGTACCCATTAAGTCACTAGCCTTATGTATCCATTATAGGATTACCGGTGTATCTGTTTTTAAAAGGATAATCCATTTGCTGTGTGTAATATAAGATTATAAACCTCCTAGAGAATCTTATATTTTGTTTGCTCTTTAACATGGAGACCCTTATTTTAACTCCCCACTGAAAAGATATTTTCATTCTTTATCCTTGGCCTTTATAGAAAGAAAATCCTAGTTACTTTAGGGAGTTATGGCAGAGCTCACTAGAAATGTTACAACTTCAAAATTGTGTTGTCATTTCAGTTATAACCCCTCTTTTTAAAAGAATATTTAATTCAGGTATAAAATTGCATTCTGGTTTGAAGCGTGGTAGACTGAGACAGTAAAACTAAATGGGATGGGTTTAAAAAATTAAAATCTTATACTGAGCAAGGAAAAGATGAGCATATGTGCCAATAACACCAAAGAGCATTTTTTTTTTAGACAATGAGCCAGTAAGTCAGAAAAATATATGTATGTAACATAAACAAATCCCTATAAAGAGGGGAGATTAGAAAATGGAAAGAGAGACAGACATTTATCCTATCATTATTGTCAATAAATATAGAAAGGATGATTCTGGATTTTTGTTACAGATAAAAAGGTTAAAGCATTTGGCAGTCTGTAAACTACGTGAGTTAAATAAGAAATGAATGTTAATTTAAAAATGCCGTTTCCCAATTACTACAGAACTGTAAATTGTTTTGATTGCGATTAGGACAGCGGGTTCAGTATTTGCTAAAAAAAGTGTAAGATATTTATATGCCTGCACATTAACAAGTTTTAATAGAGGTCATTTCTGTTCATTTTGAAACATATCTGGAAATCGTGTTCCAGATTTATGTTGACAGGATTGATTAGAGCTAAGATCTATTAGGTGAGTTAATAGTTTATAGATACTCAAAGTAGCAGCCTCAGGGAATTCCTCAAGAACAACAAGAGGCACTCTCCAGGGGCTAAATGCATCCAGAAGGGGGTGGTCTAGTTTCTCTGGAACTACAAGAATCGTGAGAGGGTTAACTCGGTCACTAATCTGTCTCAAGATAAATAAATTGAATTCAGTAGAGATTATTGCCTGTGTCTTTAAAATGAGACCTTCAAAACAGAAGTCTGATCTGCCAAGCATGCCCATTAGCTTTTTCTGCAATTTTAGTGGTTGTACCACAGTGTGTTGGCCAAAATGCCTTTTCCCCGTGTTGTGTGCAGTGTGTTCTGATTGGTTGCTTTGCTTTACTTCAGAAAGGGATGCATTTCCGTGGTGAGATATTGAAATATCAGTGATGTTTGCATTGTTGTTGTAGCCTTGCTGGTGCCAGATTATGAGAGACAAAGGAGAAGATAGGACTTCTGTGATGGTGAAAAATATACCCACTAAAAATGGCTTAATTTTGAGACCTGGCACATCAATAATGTGTTGATGGAAGCTAATGGAGTAATTTCAGAGGGGCCAGTAGACTTGCTGGGCATGTGGGCACGGTGGGGTGGGGCGGATCCATGCTCCTGGGAGGAGCAGGGTTTAGGCAGCTAGCCCACAGTGCTGCCTGGAGTGTGTCTTCTCTCCCCTGCACCCAGCAGTCCTCAGAGTTGCCCAGGACGCCTCTCTCTGGCAGTGATTTAAATGGCCCAGGGCTCCAGCAGCTGCTGCTTCTCCTGTGGTGGTAGCATTGGCATGCAGGAGCTCCAGGCCTTTTTGAATCACTGGGCCCCAGGACAATTATCCCCCCCCCCCCCATATCAGTGGGTCTGGGGACTTCAGCAACCCTCACTACAAAGACAGTCTGGGACCAAGAATTGGGGGGTGATTGGTTGAGTAATGATAAACATTACATACTATTGAAGAAAAATCACTTATGGATCCTTTCTTGGTTGCTGCTAAGATATATTTAGTAGAATCTAATGAAGCCCTGTCTTTTTTATGGCATCACCATAATGCGTGTTCTTGGGCTGGATGGGAAAAGGGTTGGGTCAAGCACATTGGCTGTTGCTAGGGCAGTTTGCATGAAGGCACTCTCTAAAAGTTGCAGTGATGCAGGGCTCAAAGGTCACCCTGCAAACACTATTGCCTTCTCCTCAGGGCCAGGAGGAATGTAAAAAAATGCAGTTTTTCTGCAATTTTTGTTACATTCCTCACTTTTTCTAAACTTTCATTATTAATAAAAGGGAAGGGGGGGACTGTTGCCAAAAGAGTCATCACAAAAGATGTGCTACTGCTATACTTCAGCATTGTAGAAAACTATCTTCAGGAAAAAAAGGGGGAGCTTTTCTTGGTAGGGTGTAAACTGAAAAGCTAGTAAAAGCCGTTCAAATGCTTATCTGCATTCTATCCAGTAGCTTTTTTTAAGATGCTAATGCAACATCAAGGTTGCTCAGTTAAAATTTGAAAGTCACAATGCTAGTAAGGTTACAACAGGGCTAACTTTCCTGTGTTTCACATATGTTTGTTAAAGTCATTATGTAACATTTATTAATCAACACAGGCTATTGCAAGAAAAAATAGGAGTTGAAAATACTACACATATACCACATGGTCATGTTATTGTTGCTATAGAAACCTTTGTTTTTTCTTTTGCCTGACATTAACTGTACAACGGTAATATTATATAGATGTAGATTTTTGACGAATTTGTAATCTAGTTAACTTCACAGAATGACTTACATGTATGTTTAGTTCTATACCTGCGTTTGAGCCTCCTTGCCAATTTTTATAGTTTGATGATCATGTTTTTCCTATTCCTGACAAAATTTCTGTCTCCTGTTGCTATGGGAAGGTTCCATATAAACAGCTGAGGCTGACTGAACCAGAGAAGCAGTCAAACTGACTATCAAAATAGTGTTTTCAAATGCAAAAAGTACACAAATAGGACAAATACTTTTTCTAATCTTTGTAACAGTGATCTGTAGGTTAAAAAAAAAACCAGACAGAATTGTGATTTAAGTTGACTTTTGTCTGTCTAGTTGACCATCTAAGAAAGAGTTTTCTGCATTCCTGCAAGATCCAAATAATTTATGTTCCTTTATTGTTCTCCTTGCCATAGTTCATGGAATCTTTCTCTTGCAGTTCTTCCTTTGATACACTTTTAAAACGTATTTGCTTAGTTTCCAGTACTATTTCAAATACAATTCAAAGTCTGTTCATGAGAAGATTCAATTTTCAATATTGACTTCAATATGCCCTGAGCAAACACAGAATTTGAATCTTTCCCAGAGCTAATGTTCAAGCTACATGTCCCTAATTCATGATTGTCTATTATAGTGCCAGTCTGGTTGTCTGCCACCCCAATATGCATTTTATTGCTGCTGTCCTCAGTAGTGGTGTCTGTGTATCCTGATTACATACTAGAAGGTTGAAAAGTAGGCCTGTAAACTATTTCTTGAATAAAATCTGAGTGGTAATGACCATGATTTGGTTTATGCAACAGCAAAATGCACTCAACATGCTCCTGTTATATTTCACCTTGTGCATTTTTTTCCTCCTTCCGCCAGATACTTCTCTACAACCTGGAAACAGGTCAGTGTTTAACAACGCTAGGCAGCTCATTGGGTGACTTCACATGTGTCAACCTCCAGAATTGTCCTCCATGCATGCTTGTTACAGGCAATAAAGACAGGAGGTACGTAAAAGCAAGAGCAATACTTTATCTAGAGTTAGTTAACTTTCTGTCCCTCGTTCCCTGCTGGCTTAGGTTCTCCCTCATATACTGCAAACACGGCCTGCATGAACTTCAAGAGTAAAGTGTTAGGTAATAGTTGGCGGGGGCTGCCATTTTACTTTGTCTCTGAAAGCACAATGGGAAGATTTTCTTTTTAAGCCATTTGGTGGACACAGTTGGTGTACAGCCCAGCGAGACCACTTGGAATATCTTCCACTTCCCCCCATTACCACCCACAAAATTAGTTTGGCATTTAAAAGCTCACTTTCTGATATTAAAAAAATAACCTCGGGGATGAATCATGTAGGACGAGATGGGCCCGCCTGCCAAATGATGTCAAGAGTGTATTTCGGAACACTGCAGAGTCCCTCAGGTGACAGCAAAGAGACTTTCATGTGAACAGATTCCAGCTTCTATTTAGCTGATTAACAGCCTTCTCTTTAACTCCTTGGCTTGGCGAGTTGGATTTTCCCTGCATGATATCCGGTGCCAGAAACGGACGCGCTGGGAACAGTCAGTGTGAAAGGATTAAAGTGCTTAAAAAGACCCTTTGAGTCCAATTTTTAGGTTTTCTTTTTTGGCTGGTGATCTGCAGGGTCACTCCACTGCACCAAAGAGATGTGGGATGGCGAGAGGCCAGTCTCTAATGGCTCCCGCTCTTTCCCTCCTCCCCTAAGTGCTGGGCATGTGGCTGCAGGTGGTAGTCTGGTTCAGTGGTGGGTATCAGATTGTGAGGCGGATACTTTCCATTGCCAAATCCCAGACCTCTGTCCTGCCAGTGCAGCAGCTTGCAAAAATGATTATTTTGTCAAACAATTTTTTTCTTTTCGGCAAAGAGGCAATGTAAGCAAACTGCCTACTTTGTCAGCAAAGAAAATACAAGAAGCAGCCTAAGTGAATCCTTAAGATTTTTTTCTTAAATTAACAGGTATAAATTTCTCCTGGGTACGCTAGGGTCCTGTGAATCCCAAGAAATCTGCTTGTAGTTTTTATTCTTTTGCATAATGAAGTGTCAGTATGCCCAGGTGCAGACAGAAGAGCACAGGCACATCTGATATCGCTTTCATGTAAGACATTGAAACAGCTCCCCTGAAATGCACAAGTCCTCTCCTCTTAGAATATGATTATGAAAAGCATTTTGTTCTGAATTTTTCAGCCCAGTTTTTGGTGTATAAGGGCCTGATTGGAACTAAATAGGAAAGCAGAAATCCAGTGGTTCAACAGTTAAATAGGGCCTGTGAAAAGGGACCATCCGCCACCAAAAGTCAAATTACTTTGAAGGTTTGTTTGGAGGGTATTAGCAGCAGCATAGTATTTTCTTAACTGGACCCCTATCTCTGTCAAGTGGACCTCATGACCCTAGATTGCTTTTGCAGAATAAGTATTTGCAATGGAGCATTCACAATATGAATGTTAAATAATAACGGCCAATGGAGGAGCCTGCTGCTGGATTTAAAATGGACATTCTCAGGATTTGAGCCCAAAATTTGACCACGTTTATATGTAATAGGGAAAGTCCTCTTTTCAATATCATCTGTTAAAAACAAAACCAAAAAACCCTAACTCCCTTCCATTGGGGAAAGGAGTGATTCCTTTGAGAGGAGCCGTAGAACTCAGTCTAGGTGCACTTTGGTAGCAAATAATGAGAACCAAATAGCATTACAAGAATGAGAAGTGCACACACTCCACAGCAGCTACGTCGCTTTTCTTGAAGGTGTCTAAAATGGTGGATAACACTGGAAAACTAAATATCAGGGGAATCTGGTACCTGCCATTGTGGGAAAGCTGGCTGAGCAGATACTGGTTTACATCTATCCCTAAACCTGGCGAGGTTTATTTCTGGAGCAATCAAATATCGGAGACAAAGACATACCCCTCATTTGGACTAGTATAAAATTGAGGCATTCCCACTGAGCATAACTGTCATGGCAGAGCCTGGAGGGGAATGGCAGTCTGCAATAGCTGAGGCTCCAGTTATTTAGAGCTTCATCTCGGGTGTGTAAAATGCCTTTTCTTTTTAAAACAAACATAAACAACTCAAGAGTTTTAATTTTCTGAGGGCATGCAGGAGGGAAATGTGCCTGAAAGCTGGATCCTTGCTGATGTATCAACTGGGATGCAGTCAGAGTTTCATTTCCAGCTGTGCTTACTAATAGGAGAAACCTTAATTATCGTACAGGGCACTTGCAGCCAAATATGGGAAGAGTGCTGTAAATAAGAGAGTTTCTGAAATATTATACCCTTACCCAAAGTTCTAATGCACACCAGAGGCTCTTTCTCACTGTTGAAATGGGAGAAAGCTAGGAGCTGTTTTCACTCTGTGAGTGTTCTGATGAGCTATGCCATAGGTGTTGCTACAGAAAAATCCTCAGTGTACTCCCATCTCTGTTCCAGCATGTTTTCTTGCCTGTCAGATGGATGTTACCCTGTTGGAGTCTTTGGACGGTTCTGACTTCTTTTGTTTTAATTGTTGGAATAGAGTTATTTGCAAACTCCTATGGTGTGGTTTTCATTAGAACAGGGAAAAGTGGGGAGGGCTTCTTGGAACAGCACAAGTATCAAATCATGAATATTGAACATAATACAATTTGGACTTCAGTCTGCTTGACCGTTCCATTTCTGACATTTATCAGATTGTCTTGAAATATTAAGTTTTTTAAAAACACACCATTTTTTTACTGTAATGCTGGATTTGATGTTTTCTTAGGCATGTCAGGCAGTGATATAGATTTGTATTCAGCTGAGTTCTCTGAGACAGATTTTAATTGGTATAAGTAATCCTTCCCCTGCACAAAGACTTCCATTCTCACTGTCTGTAAGGAAAGAAGTGGCTGATAAACTCAATTCTTTATCTCAGAATTAGACTTGATAAAAGTTTTCCCCTCTCTAACTGACGCTTTTCCCTTGGATGTGTTTGAAACTTTTCTCTCTCCTACCCACTTGTATGTTCCAGTCATTATCTGTCAAGGTTCTGATTCAGGAGAGCATCCTTATTCAAGAATGCACCTCAGCGTGTGGCTGCATTTCCTGAATTGAAGCCCGTAACAGAATTTTTCTCTGTCAGGCATGATGGTATCCAAACAGAAATTAACTTTTCTTCTGTTTTACAATCTGTTTGAAGACCATTATAATTATAATGGTCCCTTATTAATAAGAAGCTTTAACATACAAATTGACTCATAAAAATATTGTATGCTATCTTCTTGTAGCCATATTGGTCCCAGGACATTACAGAAGCCTAAAATTTTCAGTGTCTGCCATTTGAACTGTAGCAGTGCTTTGATTGGAAACAGAGGAAGCACACAACTTTCATGGTCAATATTGTGTGCAATCAGCACACACCTCACTTCATGTGTCCTTACCCTGTGTGTGTGTCACTTTAGTAGCACTGGTAGGAAAAAACAAATGTAGATGGAAACCAGTGAAATCTGGCAACCTTTCACATGGGCAGTGGTAACAAAATGTCTTGTGGGCTACTCATAGAACCCCCATGGGCCTCAGGTGGTCCACCACTGCCTTGGATAGAAAACAAGGACTATCTTGGTTAATTGATCTAGCAGTTACAACCTCAGCTGTTCATCAAAAGCTCTGTTGCTCCGACTGTTTCACCTGTGGTGTGCTAAATTGAAGGGGTAGCTTATTTGGGTGCTCAGTACTTTCTGAAAATCAGAGTTTTTTAAGTTGTCTTGAGTTGAGCAACCAACGTCACTAGTCATTTTTTAAAATCTAGGCCAAAGGCTCTTTAAAAAGGCAGCTGTTTGCATGCTTATGCATGGCTTTGTTCAGTGTTAATGATCACTCTTGTGCATGTTAACCTACAATTCCCTTGATTTTTTTCTTTGTAACATTTAGTTCCTTGTCCTTTAGCTGCATTTTGGTATTGTCCTGAGGTTTTTATGGACAGTGCTTAGATACCTAAATACCAGGGAGACAAGTGCTGTAGCAATACCTCCCCCCAATACATTTCCATTTATGATTCACTGCATTGTTAGCTGTTCATAAGGCATACAGATCATCTTCTGGACTGAAATTCTCCTTATATTTAATTGTAATATTTACATAATGCATGCAAAGAAGCCAAGTTCCAAAAATTTGGGAAGAGCCCTGATAGAAAATCTTTCAACTGACAGTGGATATTGCACTGGGAAAATCCAGTGGTGCAAAAAGACATACAAAAGATCTACTGCTGATTCCATCAGTCATGTGACACTGAACTGGAGTAATTTTAAATATGACATAGAAGAGAATTTCATGCTAGATGCTCTCATTGCTATGAGGGGTATTTTCAAGGCCAGAAGAACTGCTAGACAAGCATTAGCAATTTTTGTAGCCCAAGTTGGGAATGCATTGACTACTGTTTCATATTATATTAATAAGTAATCCTGATGGGACAAATCTCCATTCTCAACAGTAGTATCTAATCTGTATTATAATAATTGGTCAGTAAGGTACATGTTTAATATAATTTTCATAGTTTTCAAATGAAGAAATCTTAACACTCCCAATAGAATCACATCTTGGTGTAGATGTCAGAAGGCCTTTTAGAAAACAGATATAGTATTAGGCTTGTTTGCCTGGTTGATTGGAATTTAGGTTACCATAGCATAGCTATGGTATATAGTGCTCATAGTATAGACATGGCTTCAGATGGCATATAGCCAATAAAGCAGTCAGATTAGCTGAAAGTTTTTAGCTGCTGATTTTGTTGTATTTCTGCCTTTGCCAATGAATTGCAGGCTCTTTAAAAGTATTCTGGTTTTGTAAGGGTAATACAACTGTAATCAATATCCTAATATAATCCAAACAGTGTTTGAATTCTCAGGAACTGCAGACGGGAGTGTAACTGCTGCCTCTCTTTGTTCTTGCTTTCCATTTGTTCAGGGTCAGAGTATACGACCTTCGAAAAAGCAAATCTTTGTGCTCACTCTATGCCCACCATTTAGGAGTGTCTGCTGTGCAGATGGATGACTGGAAAATTGTCAGTGGAGGAGAGGAGGGTCTGGTCTGCGTGTGGGATCAGCGGATGGGCACCAAGCTCTGGGAAATGCATGCCAGGTAACTTCAGCTGCTCAGGGGGCTTTACTGCCAGGCCATTACCACATCCAGTGGCAGTAGGAATGACTGAGCTGGCAAGTGTTCACTTTAGTCCTGAACATCCTATGCCTAAAGTTGCTGCAGACAGCATAGTAGTTCTGTTAGTTTTCAGTCTCAAGTGGAATCTATGGTCTGTTCAGTTGGACTCTTAAGATAAAGAGGATTCCAAATGGTTAATCATGTGTGTGAGGGTTCTCCACAATTTTCATAGGGGTTGTTGCTCATTTAATTTAAAGGAGCACTGATAAAATACAAATGTGTAATGGCCAAAATCCTTTAAATAGGTTACTTCTAACACATCATTACTTCAATGAAGGTAATTTTATAAATTTGATTTTTCATGGTTTTTTTTTCATTTTTCTAAGACTAGATAATAAATTGTTAATTTCATTTGCTTCCTTGCCATAGGACAATGTTGCCATGTATTGCTTGAAAAATCAAAGGGAAAAGTTTTTGTTAGGGTTGGTCCGGGGGGACAGGGCAGTATCTTATACTGGTGTATGGTATTGAGTTTTGGTAGCATTTCTTTTGTATTAGCTTTTGTCAAATCTCACTTTACAAACTTTACAAACCCTGACTTTTGGGTAGCTTTGGCTTACCAGTCTCTTGTCTCTTTTACTTTTGTGCTAACTGTTTGCACCTGCTATGGCTTGGAGAGGTCAAAAAGGAGGGCTTCATTTAAAAAAGGTTATTCAACTACAGAGATTATTCCACCTTCAAGTACACACACATCCACCAACATACTCCCATACCTTTAAAAGGACAATAATCAGAGGGCCAAACTGATGCTTCTGCATTACTTTAGTAATACTGGTAGGAAAAAAACATATGTAGACAGAAACCTACAGATTGACATACCTATAGCTGTTTTATTCTGAAAGCGCAACCTTTGAACAATACCTTGGAAATGAAGAAAGACTCATTAGTTGCATGGGCCATATCTTGACAGCTTCCTTAAACAGTTCTTATCAGGCAAAATTCCCATTCAATTTAAGTTCTGCCCAAGCAAAGACCACACAGTTTACCCTTTAAGTGTGAGAGTGATATCCTACTATTAGCTCTTGATAAAATGAAGAGAAGTGTCCTAATTTTAATGACCCTTTCTCAAGACCCAGGTGGATGAGACAAGGTATTTACTGTTTGGAGAGTTCAAGTCAGGTCATTGATTAATTTCAGGTGGTTCCCTTCTCTTTGACCCCATGAGTTGTTAAGTTCATTGTGAGCCATTTGATGCATTAGGGACATTATTGTATTGATTATTTTCCAAGGCAACACTTAATGAATATGTCAGAAAAGAGGGCGATTTGTATGTGATGGGCCTTTGGGGTGGAGGAGGAAACACAGCATATGACTGAAGTCGTTCGATTTAGCAGTTATAAAATTATTAACCTGTGGATGAGCCAGAAAGGATAATTGAAATAAATAGTGCCAAGAGGCCTTCTCTGAAAGGGAAGGCATTATCAGGTATCTGTGTCCTAACCCACAGCCACAGATGGGAAAGCAGCGGAGATGATTTGTTTGGTTGGACAATGACAGGAGGCATAACACACAGCCAATGAGATAAGCTATTTTATCCTTTGGGGGCATCTCATACTGAAAGAGTCCTGCCTTGGTACAAGAGTTCTGAGGTCAATACTTAGAACTATACAAGTGAAGGATATGACGAGGGGAACACTTCAGCTTTGTGTCACGCAGTGGAGGTCTGAAACATTTGCAACACATGATTCCACCCAAAGTGTCACACACAAAGTGGATACTGTTAGCTTGGATGTTAGTGCATTCACAGAGAAGATAAGCATTTGTGCTGCTTCATAGCCATGCCTGCAATGTGCTCTCCATTCTGTCTGTGTTCTAGCAATACTCCGCTAGGTGGTGCTAAAGGAAGCATTTTCATATTTACATAGGTACTGTAGAATAGGGATGAGGAATCTTTTTTGGGTCTGGGCCACTAACCTAAAGAAAAATCAGTCGGGGGCTGCACGCAAGTGAGAAGCAATTAAAAAAAAAACCCAAAAGAAAAAACACCCCTCACTAATGTGGCCCCGGACTAAGAGAGAAAGACACTCGGCATATTCCCTCCCCTAACACACAGAACCAAGGGCGCCCAGGCTAGTAGATTTTATGTGCTCTACCCTAATGGGGGGTGAGGCTGGAGAGCCAGCATGGGCTCTACAATGCTGAGGGACGGCCCCGAGCTTTAGGGACTGGATCCAAGGAAGCTGGGAGCCACATTTGGCCCCCGGCCCTTAGGTTCTCCACTAAGGATGTAAGCGAGTAGTTGAATAGTCAGTCACCCTATAAACCTAAGCCTATTGGGTAGTCGAGTCGATTACTCTCTTGCCTCTCCTACCCCAGCTGCTTCTGCATCAGAGGCAGCATGGGGACAGGGGAACAGGAGCCAATGATGAGGGGGAGCTGGCTTAAAATCCGGTTTCCCCCCCAGCACCATCTCCATGGTGCTGCCTGCCCTCACAACAGCAGCAGAGGCAGCAGCGGGCGGCAGCAGGAGGCAGGGGAGGCTGCCATGAAGCAGCCCGTCTGCAGCAGCCCAGGTTGGCCATGTGCAGAGGCTGCTAGACCTGGTGCAAGCTGACCCCACCCAGCTGGGCAGCTCTTACTACATTTAAAATGCAGAGCCACAGCAGTCCCGGCTCTGTCCCAGCTCATGCCGGTCCGGGACCTATCCCCACTGTGGCTCTGCCCTTTAAATGTAGTAGGAGCAGGGCTGCCTGCACACCTGGCTCCTATTACAATTAAACTTCAGAGCTGCCACAGGGGATAGCTCCTGGACCCTGCATGAGCCGGGACAGAGCGCCTTCCCTTAATGAGTAATCATTTAGTTGATACAAATTGTATCGACTACATAATTAGTCAGTTATCCACCTCTTAACATCCTGCTATAGAATCTCAAGGTTAGGAATACCAGATTTACCAACTGACCAGTCAACCACACACCTCATTTGGAACTGGAAATACACAATCAGGCAGCATCTGAGACAAACACACATGAAGAAGCAAATACTGTACAGTACTGTGTTAAATATAAGTTAATACAAAATAAAAGGAAAGCAGAATTTTTCTTCTGTATAGTAAAATTTTGAAGTTGTATAAGACAATGTTCATATGTAAACTTTTGAAAGAACAATCAGGATGTTTGTCCAGCATTATGGACAACCTCCATTCCCGAGATGTTTGTAACTCTCAGGTTCTCTGGTACTGCCTAGAGCAGTGGTTCCCAAACTTTTCGGCATCATGCCCCTTTTTTGATTTTTTGATTTTTGAAAAACTCTCACCCCCTCCCCCCAACAACAAAACTTGTTGGGGAGGGAAGGGTGCTGGGTTGCCTCGCACCCCTGTGGAATTTCTTCATGCCCCCCCCCCCCAGTTTGGGAACCCATGGCCTAGAGGAATGGAAGTCTAGTTTCTCAGGCTGTGAATAAAGACATGGAGCTGGTCACGTGGATCATTGACTAATTCAATAGAACACTTTCTGGGTTCCTGATTAGGTCATTTAGGTGTCTGACACGTGTAAGTGGATTCTCTAACCCACTTCTCCTGTTTATTTTCCAGACACCCCGTCCGTCATATCTGGTTCAATACTCACAGCCTCATCACAGCAAATATCCCAGATGAGAAGAACCCTCGGGGTGCCAGTATCATGGATGATGACCTGACAGCTCACCGTAGGTGAGTGAATTGGCTCTGGAGGACAGAAATTTCTGCACCTGAACACTCAGTCTTAAAGAGGAGTGGAGACACTTATGAAAGTGTCAGTCAAAAAAACCCCAGGTTTTGATGCCAAACCAGTAACCAGACAAATGTGCAGCATTTAAAGCAGATAAATCTTCCAAGTTATCAGGAAATAATGTGCTCTCTATTTGCCTCTGAACTTAGAAGTCCCCTCTTCAGTAGGGGAACACACAAGCCACTGAAACAGTATAGGGAATGCAGCTCTCCTTGCCTGGCTTTAAATGTTAGTCATGGCCTCTATTCCCTAAGAGAAAACGCTGACACCTAAACTAAGGTCTTGGCATTTACATATCTGTTCACTTTTGCCTTTCTGATAACAAGTACCAAGCTGTAATATAGGGATTTTCTATGTCTCCGAATCAGATCATTTTAGAGCAGGTAACTGTTATATCTATGTGTTGCTAAAGTAAGTGAAACAAATTTAATCTTTCAGAGGCCAGGAAGGGATTTCCTTCTACCTACAATATTGCACAAATGTTCATGATGATTTGAGCCTTATTTGCTTTCTTGAAACAACCAATGTTGGCTGCTTCTGGAAACCGGACACAGACTTCTTTTGTGTTGGTAAAGATTTAATTTTGCTTGTAACACAAGTCGGAATGGCACATTGTCCTCTTTTTCTTTTTCTTTTTGGCTTAGGCATCGAGGAATCATCTATGCCTACGAATTCTCAGTGGACCAGTTGGTTCAAGAGAGTGTCCTTCCTATTTGCCGTTCTTCCTATGATGAAGTGATTGGTTACAACTACAACATTGGCCTTGCTGTCCCCTATGACAACATTTAGGTAATTTAGGAATGGTTTTTCATTGATTTTCTGTGGTCCAGTCCTCTACCAACCAACATGGAGCAGAAAGGAAATAGGGAATCACAAAAAGGGATTACTATGATTGCACTGATGTGTTACAGCATAATTAGTGAGCTGGGTTCTTGCTGAAAACTGAAGGTATGTGAACTGATGCTGAGGCTGTCCCCAAAAGTATCACTAGAACATACTGATAATCCAGAATGACCTTTGCTCTCGTCAGTGGAGATTGAACAATGAGTGGGGGACTTAAACCTGGGGAAATGGTCCATTCCCACTGGTCATAGGAAGAGTGCTGATTATCCTCATGGCAGATCAATGTGTCAAGGTGGGGGAAAGGAGACCCCCTGAGTGGCAAAATGAGAGAGAATGCTTTCTCAACAGGATCATAAGGGCACAGAGAAGCTCAAATCCGTGCATATGCTTGGCTGTTCTGAGTGAAAGGAACGAGAACTGGGAGAAGGCCTACTGGAGAGCCACAAGTTTGGGATCTCTTTCCTACATAACAGCCTGTGTGTTTTGGAGGGCATGTCCAGAAGTCTGCAGCTGAACAAAGCGCAATATACTTTTCACAGGGAGCAACTCGCTCTCATCCAGGCTGGAGCAGCATGGAAACTAAGCTTGCCATACACTTCAGAATTCTTTTAAAATATGTTTTAATTTGAAAAATGTCCAGACCTGTACATTAAAGGTTCATAAATATTTGCTATCGTAAGGATTTGCCTCCTTACAGGTTTTAAGGTGGGCTAATCCCTATGTAGTGATGGGAAAGGCTGTCATTCCCCTGGTCTCTGCTGTGTAGTGCCTTGTATTGAACTGCCTCCCTACACTGTATCTGAAGTTGATTTGATTCTTAGGATGTCTCTAAGAGTAATTCTGTGAACCTTCTTAGAATCACTGAAGTAACATGATATTAGAGACTGATCATCCCCATTTAGCAAAGCAGAGAGGACATAGCTGTCAAACTAGATGATTATACAAGTTCTGTCTTGCATCTTCTCTGTGTGATTAACTTACGTTGACCTCTGAGAATTGTACATGCTAAAGGATGGCCGGGTCTGATCCTGAACAAGAAAAGTTAGAGCTAAGGCCTTGTCTACAGACAGAGCCTGTGTTGATTTAACTAAATTTGGTTTAAAAACTGATTTGGCTAAGCTGGTGCCAAATCCTGCATGGTTGTAACTTCCATCAGTTTAAAACTGGTGGTAGTTCATTAAGCTTACATTTGTACTTTTCTGAGTGCAAAGCTAAACCAACATAAATCACGTTTAAGTGGATTCAGAGTATCTACATATTTTCACTGGTTTAACTAAATGGGTTTAAAATTACACTTTTATTTAAATCAGCACAATTTTATGTATAGAGCAGGCCGAGAAAGTTTTTGTGAAATGGTTTCTTTTTGTGTTGTCTCTGCACATAAAAATTAGTCCCAGAGTAATGTCTCCTGCCTGAGAAAAGACATCGTTTACAATTATCTATTGTATTTGTTTGTGATGTTTTCCATGACCCCCAAGTAACTTTCTGTGTGTTGTTGGGTTGTAACAACCCTGTTACTTTTCTCTAATACATTGCATTACTGGAAATGTGTAGGGGAAAAACTCCGTCAAGGAGACCACACAATAAAATACATTTTATGTTTTCAAGAAGCCCTTGTTATTTCTGATCTTTGCAGTGTAACTGAACAATCCCTTCCATTCTGAAGATGCCCAACTTCCCTCCTTCTGCTCTGTGGTTTACAGCCAGGGCAGCTGGTTTCATTCATACATGTAATAGAAATCTACTGAAGAACATTTCTGCTATAACTAGGCTATTCATTAACTGGTCTAGATGTCCCTCTATTCTAACCTTGACCTTGTTTTAAGTTAGGACAAGAGGAAGCTGTATATCGAATTTGGTGGTCTCAGCTCTTACCTCTTAGGGGGAGTTCTTGAACAGACAGATACAAGCACAGACAGCACTCAAATATATAGGAGATGAACACACAAGTATGTTACCCCTGTTCCCCATAGAATACAATGGTTGCTGTGCGTTTGCTCAACCTTATGGCATGCTGAGTCACTCGGCCTCTCCTTAACCTTGCATCCTTGTCTTTGGCAACATTGTCAGTAGCCATATCAACAGATTAATTCCTCCCTGGCCCTCTCTTTACATAAGAACGGCCAGACTGGGTCAGACCAAAGGTCCATCTAGCCCAGGACCCTGTCTGCAGACAGCGGCCAATGCCAGATGCCCCAGAGGGAGTGAACCGAACAGGAAATCATTGCGTGATCTCTCCTCTGTCACCCATTCCCAGCTTCTGGCAGGCAGGGCTAGGGCCACGGTCCCAGCTAATAGCCATTGATGGACTTATCCTCTGTCAAATTAGCAGGTTCTTTTTTGAACCGTGTTATCGTCTTGGCTGTGTCACAGCATCCAAGGTCTCATAGGTTGACTGCATTGTGTGAAAAATTCTTTTGTTTGTTTTAAACCTGCTGCCTGTTAATTTCATTTGGTGACACCCACACCACCAGTTCTAGTGTTATGAGGAGTAAATAACTTCCTTATGTACTTTCTTCACACCCCTAAACACCCTCCCAGAGCCTACACTCTGCACTTCTGCCCAGTCCTGAGCTTCTCCCAGAGTTCACACTCTGCATGGCAGATGACCCATATGTGATTGAGCAGGGTTTCCATTTGTTCCTTGCCTTCCTTTCCCAGTCCTTGTACCCTTCAGAAATGTCTGCTGTTTGCAAACAGCGGGGAGGCTGGCCCCGCAGAGGTGAGAGGTGAGGACAGCAGCATGGAAGGTGAGGGAGTAGTACACCCTGGCTCTTTTGCATGAAAAACTGCTCAGTAGAGGCAAAATCCCACCTCTCTCTCCTTCAAGCCCCCCTCCCCCAACAAGAAGGGAACACTTACACCAGGGAACAGGCAAGATCCCGTCAGGAGAGCAGTGAGGACTGGCCCTGCAGAGGGTGAGGGAGATTTTATAGATCTCTATCATATACTCCCTTAGTTGTCTTCTTTCTAAGCTGAAAAGTCCCAGTCTTTGTAATCATTCCTCATAAGGCAGCCGTTCCATACTCCTAAGGACTTTACTTCTGGGGTTAGGTGAACTTAACTCCAGCTTGATGCTGAAGTAGCTTGCCAGAGTAGACCAGCCCTAGGTGTGTCCTTTTTTCTCCCACCCAACCCTCGTGTGCACCTTGTAAAATACAATCGTAAGCACAGATACATATTGGGCAGGATGAAGCTTGCAAGAGGGAAATAGAGGCATCAAGTGACCCTGCTCTCCTGACGGGATCTTTTGATGAAAAAGAACTGAGGCATTAGTCAAGTGTACTACTCCGTCACCTTCCATGCTGCTGTCCTCACCTCTCCCTCTGCTTGGCCCGCCCCCCCCCCCCCGCCCCTGGTTTGCAAACAGCAGACATTTCTGAAGGATTCAAGGACTGGGAAAGGAAGAGGGCAAGGAACAAATGGAAACCCTGCTCAATCACATATGGGTCATCTGCCATGCAGTGTGAGAGCTCTGGGAGAAGCTAAGGCCTGGGCTGGGGTGTAGAGTGCAGGCTCTGGGAGAGTGTTTAGGAGGTGGAGGGGGGCGCAGGACAGGGCCAGGGGACTGAGGTGTGGAAGAGGATGTGGGGAGCAGGATCTGGACGGCACTTACGTTGGAGGACTCCTGAGAAGTGGTGACATGTTCCTTGGTTCTTGGTAAGAGGTGTGACCAGGTGGTGCTATGCTGCCGTTCCTGGCCAATGGGAGCTGCAGAGTTAGCGCACAGGGCAGGGGCAGTGCATGATTTCCCGCCCCCCCGACCATCCTTCTGCCTAGGAGCCAGAAGGGTGTGTTGTCATTTCTTAGAGCCATGTGGAGCCAGGTGGGGAGTCTGCTAGTGCCAGCCTCCCATACCCCACCAACTGGATTTTTAACAGCACAGTCAGCAGTGCAGACTGGAGCTGCCAGGGTCCCTTTTTGATGGGTAGTACCATTCAAACACCAGGCAATGCTATTACACAGTTCTGTATAGAGGCAAGATATTTTGGGGTATAGCTTGGCTGGTAGCCGAGTAAAGTGCAGCTTGTTCATGCCCGGAGCTAGCCCTGTGCATTAGCCCAGCCATGCAGCAGAGCTGGCAAGAGGAAGGGCAGAGGTTTGGCATCAAGGTTCCCTGCAAGCTGCACAGCAGGATGGCCACAGCTGCTTAATCAGCCCTGCCAGGCCAGGGGCTTGGGGCTCCATCCAGAGCTGCCTGGCTGGGGGAGGGGCACTTCTCCCTCAGAGACAGCAGCAGCTCCCTGCTAAGGACAGAGCAGGGAATCTCTCCCAGCCGAGTCTCTTGCTGCTCTGTCCTCAGCAGGGAGCTGTGGCTGAGGGAGAAGTGCCTCTCCCTCAGCTAGGCAGCTCCCCATGGAGCCCTGAGCCCGTGGCTGCGTGGGGCTCATTAAGCAGCCGAGGGGCTGTGCTACCAAGCAACTTAGAGGGAACCTTGTTTGGGGTGGCTGCTAGCACTGCAGGACAGTACTGGTTTGTACCATTATAGAACCAGGGAATATGTAGAGGAGGAAGGGATAGAGGGTCGAGCCTCATGGCAGCAGTACTAAGCCCTAAGGACAAGAGATCTTTCCCCTTGTAAATGGTGCATTCATCTTCCCCCACCCCATGTGGTTCCTGGACATTCACATGCTGCCCTGAGCTTGTTTAAAATCCCATTTCAGCAGAGTGTCTCCGGTGGCACTGCTGCTATAGACAGCATGAAACCTGCATCACTCAGGAGAGTTGGGAGGCGTGATGTGGGAGGGTGAGGGGTTTACACCCCAGAGTGATGTAACATAGGCTGTAGGGTAGGTCTGCCCATAAAAGATGTGGCACTCACCATGGATGCTCCTGAATTAGGAAGCCCCTCCCCCCCCAATAGACAACACTTGGTCTTAAGAACTCACTAGCTCTCAAGTATTTTCAAGATTCCCAGCACACATTTGCTCACCCTTTAAGTAAGAGCAAATCTCTCTTACCAAACATAATGGGCCCAAGGATGCTTGCTTAAGGCAGAGACATGTACTAAACCATTTCTAGTGTACACCCACATGCTGTGTGCTGGCCTAATAATTTACTGGCTTGCAAAGGCTGGGGGGAAGGAGAAGGGCTGCCCTGCCCATTTGTGGCACAGGAACATTTTTGCGTATGCCACCTAGATTGTTCATGCCACATATTTTGCAGAAAAGGCTATTTAAAAACAGTCTGGAGTTTCTAAAAATGGTATTTTTGCCCCTATTTTGCCCACTACAGACTACGTTGGTATCAGATTTCCAAAGGAAGATATATATTATTAATATCAGCCAACAAGATAGTCTCAGTTTGCTTTAATCTGCCAGGCCTAGGAATAAGCGACCATCCACGTGGCTATTGGATCTCAGCCCCTTTCATTGGTAGAAAATTTCAATTCCCGGATCCTACATTTGGCAACATTTTAAATGGATCAGTGTTCCATCCCCACATTAGAGGTGGAAATGTACAAATGAGAAGAAAAGGAAACTCTTTAAGGCAGATGATTTTATTTCTTAAAATGGGTTTTAATTTGTATTGTGACTGCACCTAGAAATGCCAACAAAGATATGGGCCACTCCCTAGGTTAGATGCTGTGTAACTGCTTTGCAAGAGCTACTGCTTGCCCCAAGAGCCTATTGTGCAAAGAGATGGGAGGAGCTGCCTGAAGCTGCTCAGCTGGTGGGACTGGCAGAAGCCCATTGGTTAGTGGGCAGAGGGCAGGTGAGTCAGAGACGCGTGATAAATTCGGGGTGTGTGTATTGGGGAGGTGGGGAATAATGAGTCATAGGTTGGGAGGCCTGCCCATCTGTTCATTGTTATCTTTCAGATCTAAAGACCCAGTCTAACTTGTTTTCCTATAACATTAAGCATGAGTGCCTTCTTGGTTTGGGGTTTTGTTTTTTTTTTTTTTTGGCTGCTGTTATCAATGACCAGTGTGAAAATTGCAAACTGAGGAAAACACATTTCCCCTTTCCCCAGCCGCACCTGCGCTCGGTGCTTGAGCTTATCCTTGGCTAGAGGAGGGCAGGAGAGAGCAGTTTACTGTATTTGCAGTGTGCCTGGAAACAGCAGCAGCTGCTTTCAAGCCGAGGACAATGGCTGCCTATCCCCTCTCCTTGCCGCTAGCCTCGGGTTGCTCTGCAACAGGCAGTTACGAAGAAACTGCCCTTTCAAGTTCCAGGCCACTTTGAAGGGTGGTAACGTTTCCTCAGGCAGAGTGTACAAAACAAAACGGAATTTTATTATACAAAGGAATCTGCAATCAGACATTTTCTACAAAGCACAACACTGTGCCTGTGGGAACATAGGGACCTCACAGGATTTCATCACACATGCACCCGTAGCAAAACGACAGACATCTGGTACCCAATGCATGGACCTGCCATTGGTAGTCACCGGCCTTGCTCCTCTGCCCGCGTCTTCACTCCCCTTTCCCTGCAGTCCAGTGGCTCTGGGATGGGCGAAGGTCAGTGACAATGTGCAATAGGCTCCATGTTTAGAAAGCGGACGTGCATCTTGGTGTCAATGTCAATCCCCTGCCACATCTGGAATTGGAACAGGCAGAGTTAAATGCAATGGGTGGGGGGCTTGTAGAGTTCGCAACAGGAGTGGACTTGGCTGGCGCTCCTGAGAGGCAGAGGGCCCTTCTCATTCCTTCTGCCCTGAGCTGATCGGTTTCACACCTGCGCTGATGCCCAAGGATGGTGCCAGGGCTGGTAATGGCTGCATGTTGCTACCACCTGGCAGCTCTATGGTGAAGCAGGTTCATTGTCTCTGCTGAATTCACGTGGGGCGTAGGTCCACAGCACACAAACCTTTTTCCCATCTGGCACCCCTCGCTGACAGCCTCCATCAGATCAAAGCGGCCGTGGAGACCAAACTCCTCTTAGAAGTGTGCCCTTCAGAACAACGCTGAGCAACTGGCAGGAGACAGCGCATGGGAAACCTGCCCAGCCAGTGCCTGTGTTGCACGCCTGGAAGCTGTTACCATGCTACTGGCAGGGGCTGGAGGGGAGAAAAGCCTGGGGCAGTGTGGCTTTGCTACTAACAAAAGGACAGGTGGCAGTGGGTAAATGAAGCCTTTGCAAGGTCACCAGTAGCCAGCCCTGCACAGGAACCATAGACACATTAGTGCATGGATTCCCAAACTGGGGGGGGTGTGTCCCTCGGGGGGGGGGGGGCCATGAAGAAATTCCAGGGGGCAATCCATCAAGTTTGCTGCCCTGTTCAGTTCCTTTTTTCCTTTTTTTTTTGCTCAGCAAGTTTTGCTGCTATTGGGGGGGGGGGGGGGAAGAGTGAGGGTTTTTCAAAAATCACAAAGGGGGGCGTGATGCCAAAAAGTTTGGGAACCACTGCATGATTAGTGCAAAAGGATTAGGTGCTGCGTGCAAGTACCTTTGCTGTCACCACAACTGCAAAATGGATTGGGACACAACAGCTGCACCAGGCAGGTCTGGGGAATGAATTTGCTTGCTGGATTTAGCCCTAGGGGCCCTTCCCACCCCATCCAGGCTCCCATTGCAAAAGTTAGTCGGACCAACACAGAAGTCTTTGCTAACCTTCAGAAAGTCTTCAAAAGTGATTCCCTCGTACACCTGGTCTGGCTCCTATGGTTTGGGAAGAGACACAGACTTAACGCCACTCCAGTTCTGTTCATAGCACTGAAAAGATTGGGAAGAGACAGGGTGCCTGGCTGGGGGCTTGGCAGTCAGAAGACCTGGCTCTTCCTCCATTTGTGCCTCAGTTTCCCCCCATAAAACAGGAATAATACCTAGCTACCTCTCAGTGCTAGGGTGCAAAGGATTGTTATTGCATAAGACCAGGGGGAGGAGGGAAAACAAGTGTAACCAGTTAGCTTTTGCCATGGGCTGATATTTGTGTGGGGAGAAGAAGCTTGGAGACTAATCGAGCTAGAGAAAAGGAATGCAGCTGCAAAAGTTACAGAGTAGAAAGCCAGCACCAAGGCAATTGGCCTTGTGGGGGCTGAGGCTGCTGGGATGTAGACTGGCACAGGAATGCCATGATATCATTCTCTGAGCAAACAAGCAATGCAATTCTGATGGCTGCTGTGGCGCCAAGATCGGAGCCTGCCACTATCACCTGCTTCTCAGCCTCAGGGAGAAGTCTCAGTCGGCAGCAACAGCCCAGCCAAGCCAAGCTGAGCCAAGCCAAAGGAACAGGCACCAAGTGCTGACTCATTAGGACAGTGGAAGGAGACAAATTCCTTCGCGTTCAGGACTCTGGACCTCTTAGCCCAAGGAGGCTTGGAAGTTCCAGGCTTCAAACCCCCAAGGCTGCAAATGGGACTTAAGTGCAAGCAGAATGGGACCTAAGCTGTCTATACACACACAGTGGTTAGAGCTGGGCCATTTACTCCTCCAGCAGGGTTTGTGTGCACCCATTTTGCAGATACGCAACCAGCTGCAATCAGACAGCGAGAGGGAACACAGTGGCAGCTCCATGTACATAAGGCCCTGCAGTGCTCCACCCCGAATCATCCCCAGAGCGCAGTAGGTGGTGCATAGGTGCCGAACAGACTCTCTCATTGAGCAGTGCCAGATTACTCTGCAGGGCACACGCAGACATGGCACAATAGCTGCACACCCCTATGACATCCAAAGGGGCCCACCATTTGTCCCACACAGATGCTGGCAGCCTCCATCATGGCACCATCTGCAATCGACCTCGCTGACTCCTTTTCCAGATGTGGGTTCCCTGACAGCAGCTCTTCTACCACCTAGCGGGGAGCAGGAAGCAAGTTGGACCAGTGTTAGGGGTGTCGTGGCACTGCTTGGGGGGAAGGCTTTTGGGGTGAGGCGAAAGCAAGAACGATACATTACTTTTCTGTATTCGTGCAGGGTGATCTTCCCGTCGTTGTCCGAGTCATACATGTGAAAGAGAACTAGGAAACAAGAGAGCTCAGTTATGAGCGCCAGGAGCTAACAGCTCCAAATCACAATCCTGGAGCCCAGCACCCTACTACAAAGAGAGCAGCGGGAGAAGTGGTATGTCTGTACAGCCCACCCGGAAAACTGTGGGGGGAGGGGCCTGGGCAGGGGACTTCTGGTAAGTCTCACATTTGAGTTTCTCTTTCCGGAAGTGATCCAGCTGCTCTTCATCCATATTCATCTCAATAGGCCTGAAATAGGACATGATAGTCAGGAAGTCTTCAAAGTTGATCTCGTCAGCTAACCCAACCGATGCCTGCCGTAGGTTCCTGCAGAAGCATGAGATGATGACAAGGTCAGAGAGGACAGGCATGAAGCTACTGGCAATGATTCAGCCAGCAAGTGGTTTTCCATAGCAGAAGAGTGATTAGAAGAAGATTAGCATCTGATGAAGTGGGTCTTTGGCCACGAAAGCTTATGCTCCAATACATCTGTTAGTCTATAAAGGTGCTACAGGACTCCTTGTCGCTTTTGCAGATCCAGACTAACATGGCTACTCCTCTGATACTAGAAGAAGATTAGATCACCTTCTCCATCCATGCCACCCAGGTCAGTGCAAGGTGGCCTGGACTAGATTTCTGCACGATATTTCTAGTGCTTTGCCCAGTCTAACATGAAATGTCTGTGACACCGAGATTGATGGTTGCTTAGCCACTCGTCAGACCCGACATATTCACTACATTTAACACGCTCTTGTCATGTCCTGCAGTAGAACCTCAGAGTTGCAAACACCAGTGTTACAAACGGATCAGTCAACCCCACCCCTTATTTGGACCAGAACTTGGATCAAAACTTTGCAATCAGGCAGCAGCAGAGACAGGGGAGAAAATACACTACAATACAGTGTTAAATGTAAACTACTTTAAAAAAAAAGGAACATAGTTTTTTTCATCTGAATAGTAAAAGTTTCAAAGCTGCATTAAATCAATGTGGAGGATACATTTCTGAAAGAACCATAACGTTTTGTTCACAGTTACGAACATTTCAGAGTTATAAACTTTTAGGGATGTTCAATATTGGTTAATTGAATAGTGGATTAACCTCATGAATTCTTATTGGTTAGTCAACTATTCTGTAGTCCCTGGGCAGCCCCTGTCCAGAGGTGGGGAGGTTGAGCTCCCGGACCTAGCACGAGCTGGAACTGAGCTGGGCTGCCTGCCCGCCTGGTTCCTAATACACTTTAAATGCAGAGCTGCAGTGGGGGTAGGTCCAGGACCTGGTGCAAGCCGGGACTGAGCTAGGCTGCTGGCCAGCATGCTAAAAATTTACTGGCAAGGGGTGGGGGGAAATGTGTGTTGCCTATAGCATTAACCTGTACACTTTTGCTTATCGGTTAATCAATTAATCAACTAGACTATTACATCCCTATTATAAACAACCTCCATTCCTGTGGTGTTCATAACTCTGAGGTTTTACTGGATACCCAAAAGGTGTCACGAAATATATCCTTGGGATACTAATCACTTACTGATCATCATTATTCTTGGGTGAGGTATGTGTGGGCTACAGAATTGTAAATATGTGCTAAAATTATGTTCTTAAAACGTGTTTGGCAAAAAATGTATAAGCCATGTCTGCCTTAGAATGGGCGTTTGCTTGTCAGACAGAAACATTGAAGAGATGAATAAAGCTATCAAGTGAGCAAGAAGACAGTATGGGCAATTATGCTCCAGCAGGAGAGCGATATTTTGCTTGAGTTTACTTTGCAAAGAGTATATTTCAAAGAGTTACTGGACTAGAAAAATGGGAAGAGACCCATAGCTGTACATTAAAGGGCCCATAAAAAAGGCCAGGGCTCTTGTACCTCTGAGAAAAATGGGCCTATGGGATTGAAACCTCTGGGAACAAGATACAGGTGAGAAATCTCCTTAGGCAAAGACTGTAACTCACAGAAGTTAAGTTTTAGAATTAGCAGCATATTTTTACTTCTGTTTGGGACTGTTTCTATCCGTACTCCTTCCATTTGGTATCACTTAAACCTATTGCTTTTCTGTTTAATAAACTTGTAATTCAGTGCTGTGGTTGAAATACAGGTGTCTGCCAGTCACTAGATCCATTAATATACTGCAGCATATATTGACTTTGTAAAGGAGTAATAGGAGCAGAATAGTTTCTGTGATGGGGCTGGGAGAGGGCTGGCCACTACCAAGACAGACTGTTGGAGTCATTCTGGAAAAAGGATCTGGGCAGTGGAAGCCAGGATGTGACCTGGTGGCTCGCAAGGCTGGCTGACTAGTGGGATCCAGGCTTGGAATCACAGCAGCACAGCATGGGCACCCAGAATTTCAGAGCAGGTGGTGACACACCCTCAAATGTCACATCCATCCCAAGTTCTCAGGAGCGGCCTGAGGCCGGCTGCAGCAGCTGGCGCCCCAGGCGGAACGTGTAATCGGCGCCCCCACCTGCAGGGCCGTCAATGGACTGACGTCATCGGCGGGTGCCCCGGGCGGCGGCACCCTAGGTGGCGGCTGAGTCTGCCTATAGCCATGGGCCGCCCCTGCAAGTTCTGACACCACCAGCATCAGCAGGCTGCTCCCAGGGCTGTCCTTAGGATTTATGGGGCCCTATATAGTCCTATTAAAGTAAATGCCTGACAGCAGCCCTCGGGAGTGAGGATTTTTTTAGAGATGTGATTTTATGATCTTCAGCAACAAACTAATGACATTTTTAAAGCAGATTTTAAACCAAGGTCCTGTACTAACACAGTAAAATCAGAAACTGACGGGTTATCCCTGGGGTTGGCAGATGCCTGTTACATGGCTTGGTTACCACTTGATTGGCTCTTTCACAGGTTGGATGGCCTGCTAATAGCTCTGGCCGGCTATTTCAGTTTTAAATTAACACTACAAGCTCAGAGAACAGGGATAGGAAGAGGCGAGTGGGTAGACATTAAGACCAGGTGATGCCCCCACACAGCTGTCTATTCTGCCTATCTGTAAGGATGGCGATGGCTGCTTGCAGCAGTGACCTCACCCTGGCTTTCCCCAGCCTGGATACTTCTGACAGGGTGACGGCAATGGCTCTGAGAACTTCTCTCTTGCAGAACTCACCCCGTTTGCTGCAGCACTCTCAAGTTTGCTACTCCCATACAGCGGCAGGCCGCAGCACTAGCCTGTTCATTCGGCTCACTGGTGACCCAGCACTGAGCGTGGGGTGTGATGCGACAGCATTAAATCCCTTCCCAAAGAACTGAGATGGAAGTGACACCAAGTAGAGGGACTGGAGCTGGCTACCAGTGAGAGGAAACAGAACGACACTTCTAAAAGTAAAAACGAACTTGACACACTCACGCCGTGTTCTCTCCTCAGTTGTCCTTCAGCCCATTCTTACACTGGATTCAAAACAGCCAGGCCCACCAACGGGAGGCAAAGGGGACAGCTGTCCTGAGACCCTGTGATTCAAAATGGCCTGGGGCTCCTGGCCACTGCCACCACCACTACTGCTGCTGCTGGTGGCCAGAGCCCTGGGCCATGTGCTCCAGCTGGTGCTACGGGCTGGCTGGGGAGTGAGAGGGAATGACACCGTGTGATCCAGCAGCACTAAGGGCTGGCTCCCCCCAGCCACACCCCTTCTCCCTAGGGCCTTGCCCCTTCCTAGAGCACAAAACTGAGCCAACGCACATCCTTTGCCCAGGGGCTTGGCAATTCTGTCGGCTCCCCTGAACTCAGTGCTAGGTTTCTTTGTCTCTTCCAGTCTCTTTGCTTTCTATTACCCAACGTCTGTTGTCTCTGTTTCAAGTGTTGGCCTGAATTCCTGCTGTTCCTCTCTTTGTGTTGCCACCCCCTCCACCTGCTGATTGATACGTCAATGGAACTTCCCTTGATTTGATTCCATAATGCTTCCCTCCTGTCCTGCTTCTCCCCACGTCTGTTTTCTGACTTATACAAGGACGCTGATAACCTGCTTTCAAGTTAATACAGACATTTCACCGGTGCATTCCTGGCTTTCATAAAAAACCTGACTCGGTGTATGTCTATAATACAGGGCGTGTGTCTATAATACAGTGGCACTGTGCACAATCAGTTGGTGTTCAGACCCCCTGCTCTTGGTCTGCGTTGTCTGGACCCTGATTGTCA
This sequence comes from Pelochelys cantorii, assembly GCA_032595735.1. NCBI lineage: Eukaryota > Metazoa > Chordata > Testudines > Trionychidae > Pelochelys > Pelochelys cantorii. Next base: position 8,521,108 of record CM064342.1, on the reverse strand, counting down.
CAAGCGCTACTGTAGAGCCACTCCCCTAACCAGTGGTTATTAATACTGAAAATGAAATCCCTAAGGGACTGGAACAGTTCAGCTGGTGGGCTAGAACTATCCAAATGAAGCAGCACACTCAATTACTCACCCACTGGGTTCAGATGCAGACAAACTGCCATGGCCCTGCCCTTTTCGGGTCCTTTGGGGCTTTAACAGTGCTGCCTCAGACCCCAAACTGCACACATGTACCTCTAAATGTTCCTGACTCATCTAGGCACGATCATTTGGGGTTTTTCCCCCCCCCCCAAGACTTTATCTGGTGGGATTCTATACTCCAGACTGAGGTTGGCCAGGGCTTCAGCCAGGATGCCCGTCTTGTATTTTCTCTCCAGCACTATTTGAGGAGTTTAAATCAAATGAAAAAGGTCATACACACAACCCACCCACAAGTGCACGCACACACACACACACAACCCCCTGGCGAGTGTGGCCAGCGATGCTTGTCTTACCTCTTGTCGAAAAAGGCACGAACAATTTTTGACCTAATTGGATTGAACTCCAGGTCGGGGATCCTGTCAAAACTCTCTTTTCTGTAAAGAAAACAGAGACACCAACAACATGCAGGTGAATCTGAGCAGAAAGGAAAACAGAGACAAGGGACCAGAGGTTGGGTCAGGAAAGTGAATCTGGTTCCATGAAGTGCACAAGACCATTTGGTCACAGACTACAACATACTATCCATTTTCCAGTGCCCAAGCAACGCAGCTTAGTCAGGTTCACCCCTGCCTCAGGCTCAGCTTGCTTAAGCTAATTAACCAGCAGAGCAAAGGGAGGTAGGACACCACCACACAGGCGCAATGCAACTCACAAAACTGAAAGAGGACCTTACCAATCATGGGCAGCTGTGTGCTAACGGGACAGCCAGACCTGACCGTTGCATTTAGCTGCTTTAAGATACGCTTGCAATGTAAAAAAAAACCCCCAAAAAACACCCCACCCCAAAGCCTCACTGATGAAGGCTCCATTATTTTAACCCCCTCTGGTAATGGAGCATTTATCCAACATGTGTCAGGCATTGCTCTCATATTCTAGCATGCCACTCAAATTAGTTATCTCATCGTGAACCTGTCCTGCAGTGTAGGCAGAACGTCATCAGCACCCAGCTGTATCAGCCTAGCAGAGCTGCAGTTCCTCCCACCCCACCAGGAGTTAATACCCAGGCTATGTGTGGTCTGTTTGGGAAAGGATTGGAGGAAATAGTGTCTTCCTTGCCGGCACTTTCATTGATGCTGCATTTCTCAGTTCTTGTTCTGTTGCCCCTTGTGCTTTGTTGCTTTCTGCATTTGGCTGCTTTTCCCCATTCACTCAGCTTTTGTTTGGCTTTATGCTAGTTCAACACACACTGGCAACAGCATGGTTTGTACAAAGGGTGTTTATCAATACTGTGTGTTATGGAAGCAAGGCTACCTCAAACCCAGCATTTCCTGGTCATGCTATTTGCTTAATAGCTTAATAAAATCACAGCTCCTGCTGTCATGTGATCATGCAGGAAAGCTTTTAAAAAAGATTCTAATCCTCACTGCAGAGCAAAGCTGGAGAACATCATCCCAAAAAGTGCTTGTACCCCAGAAAGCCAATTAAAAGAACCCAACATGTGCTTTTTCTTAAACACATGATTTTAGGGGGCCTGACTGATGACTTTTTAGTGGTCCGAGTTTGGGGGAGCAATTCTGCCAACTCCACTACCTCCCTTCTGCATCTGCATGTGTGCACCAATGGTGTGAAGCAGCCAAGGTGTAAAACTAGAGTGTAGCAGCCTTTCCAGGAAAGCGCTGCTTCTCTTTTTGTGCTTGATATTCCCCTGCAGTTGTCACCCCCTGCTTCATGGGGAGGGAGAAAAGGCTGTCCCAAAGGTGGCTCCGGTGCTTGGGTGGCAGACAGGTGCATGCACCACAGGAGTTAACAGGCCCATGCATCAGCCGTAGTGATAGTGCCTATAATTTCCTTACCTGCTTAAACAGGTACTCACTGTTACTATATGGTTGCAGATCTGTGAGCTCTGCACACACTGAGTAATGGGGAAGAGGACAGGTTGGGTATGGAGCCAGGGACTGAGTCAGAGAGCTCCCGCTGCCTAAGAAACCCACCTTTAATCTGCATGTTCTGTTAGATCTACTGCTGAAAGGTCAATAGTTTTGCAAAATTTACCACCTCCTCCCAGCTTTCCATGAGGAGCTGGACATGTAACATGTTTTGGGCAGCTGAGCATGCAGTGGGACAGACCCGAATTACGTCACTTAGAACACCTGGACACCTCTTTGTTAGTCATGGCTCCTAAAGAGAAATGGGACTGACAGGGCAGCTGCCAGCCTGCCAGCCCAAATGGTCTCAAGAAAGGCACCACTAAGTGGCAAAGGACTGGATGCAAGCTGCGGGGGTGGGGGTCAGGTGACAAGGTCTCCCATTGGATGGAAATGGGTACTGAGATGGACCTTTTTGGCAGTAAGGGGGAGTTCTTGGACATTGGGTTAGTGGAGTCTCCTGCAGACTGTATTGGCAGGTGGTGGAATGGTTGTTCTGTGCCTACACTGCTTGCATTCAGTGCGGCTGTGCAACAAACCAGCGACCCGGGGCTTCCCAGATCAGAACATCTCAGCAGCAGGCCCTGGAAGGGCAGGTACGGAAGAGTTATCTGTCACCAGGCTACAGCGACACAGCAGCCTGGCACTAATCAGTCAAAAGCCCTTTGAGGATAGGGTTGCCAGGTGTCCGGTATTTTCACCTGCTGTCCAGTGAAAAAATTCAGAAAATACCGGACACCTAAAATGTCTGGTATTTTCTGGGTTTTTTCCCTGCCAGGAGGCGAAAATACCGGACACCTGGCAACCCTACGACACACTTAGCAACCAGGCCCAGCCCCTGGCCCCCTGCTCCCGGACCCCCTGCTTACCTGGTTCTGCAGGGAAGCTCCTTTCTGGCTCGACCAAGAAAAAAAGATGGCCACCAGCAAAAAGCCTAAAGACCTGAGGAAGGGGAAGCAATGCCTTCCCTGGGTCTTACTGCTCAACCAGTCTTCTCTTTCTATCCTTATTCTGACTCTGCACGCACTTAAAGGGGCCATGCTGTTTTATTTATTTATTTATTTACTTGCTTAATAACTCTTGGGGTCCTTTTTTTTTTGCTCAACAACTTGGTTATTTGCTCAACACCCCCTTTTTTTCCCCCCTCAACAGAATTTTTTCCCCAGTGTTTTTTTTTTGGGGTGTGTGTGTATGTTCAGTATTTTTGGTTAAATCATCTGGCAACCCTATTTGAGGAGGAGAAATCGTGGGGGTGGGTGGAAAGTATCACTTGTCAGAGGCTCTCCAGGGAGGCGCAAGGGAGATGTTCTTAGGAAGGATCCGTAGGGAGCTGGTCCCTCATGGAAGGTGGTTAGACACCCAGTAGCTAGGCAGTGATCGCAGGATAAGTTCTCTCAGACACGCTGTTGTTCTGCACGCATGGAGGCTGTTTGTCACTGCCTCGAAGGGAACAGCACGTCAGGGTCTGCGTCTCTCAGGGCTGCCGAGCTAATCAGCCTTGGAGAGGGGGCTGCAAACCAGGGCCCGCTCGCGTTATTCCCCTTGGTGCTAGATGGCAGCTGATGGCCTGAGACCTGGGATGGACTGCACTGGACAAGAGCCCGAAGGGCCAGAGCTGCAGGTGGCCCAGGCACTCTGATTACTAACCCACCTCAGCGCTTGTTGAGGGTGTTCCTAAGCTGGACTGTGGAAGAGGCTGTAGTGGGGAGAGCCATGCAGGGCATCGGCAGTGCCTGGGCCACTTGCTCCAGGGGCACAGACTGCACCAGCCACCCTCCAACCTCCCCCCAGCAGAACAAGTCATCTGGCACAACAAAGTGTCAGCAAAGCAGTGCTGGGCCTCTCAGGCAGGAGTCACTGCGTGCCAATCCACAGCACCATGCTCTGCTGTAGGGACACTCGTTTTAATGAGCTTGGTGCACGCCCCCCAGGATAGAGCAGGGGGAGCATTTGCATTGTGCTGCTGTGGAGGCAGATTTCCTTTCTCAGTCATCATGACCGCTGAGGTTTGTTTACTATCTTGAAGACATGGGGAGAGAGTGACAGGCAAATTATGCAAAGCAGGTTTCTGTGTTTCTCTGTGGTCTGCTGCGGCACCTTCCTGACAGACAGCTTGTACCACAGAGCACTGCCACCTTGTCATAGCCGAGTCTCCAGCTGACTGTGCAGTGGCAGAAAGGTCAGACCTGTGGCTTCTTGCAGGTAGGGCTGACTCATCGCGGCGCCCTGGAGAACGCAGGGTGGCTGGTTACCGAGAGATTGCATCAGCGCAGGAAAACTTGCTATTGAATGAGCAGCTTTTACTGAGCAGGGCCAGTCCCCCGTGGAAGGGGACACAGCAGGTCAGGGAAGGCTCAAAGTCCTGTCCCTGCAGACAGTGCGTCTCCTGAAGAACCCAGCGTGAGTCTCATGGCTAGCTGAGCAAAACTCTGGAACAAGGGAACAAAGCTGGGGTGGGGATCTAGCTGGGACATGTGATGAGTTTCAGGCGCTGGCTTTGGGGACTCCTCCTCCACCCTCACCTTCATCAAAGAGTCAGGTCAGGAGTCAACGTCCCGCTTCCTAAGTGGGTAGCTTGCGATTCCCCACCAATATCCCTGTGTGTGCGCTCACCACACCCTGATGGCAGCATGTTCCTTCCAGAAGGGTCCTCCCCGCTCGATACCATCAGTCTCCCAAGTGCCGCACCACTTCATGGCACAGCGCTTAGTGGGTCAGTGTCCAGCGCAGGGAATGGGGCTACTAGCAAACCCCCCTGCCATTCTAGAGCCCAGACGCTTAGAGCTTTGGGAATGATCTTGAACCTCTGGCCTACATCCAGGGCCCAATCTTCTCACTGCCTTGCATCCCCTGGAGTCATTTACACCTGGGAAAATGGGGATGTGGGGCTAGACAAGCAGGATAGCAGAACCTGCCACACTATTGCCCTGGTGATAACAATTTATATCCATTCCTTCAGGTGTAGGTGGTGCCCCCCACTGGGAGGCAGTGGGGAAGCAGGCCTCGTGTCTGGAGGTGGAGAGAGGGATTCCCTTTTCTTCTCACATCCAGGTAGGGGAGGGCCTCTCTGCAGAATCCGTACTTCCTTGAGCTCTTCCCCCATCTAGGAAGAATTTCTGAAGACTCCCTATCCCTAACTCCCTTTCTCCCACATATCATTTACAGAAGTGGCTTCTCCTCTCAGCAGTCACGCACGCAAGGGAAAAAGGCCCCTTAGGGTCTCCCCTCCAGAATTCTGCAGCCTCATAGTCCAATGATCGCACACACAAATCCCCACCTGAATTCTGCAGACCGTGTTCTCAGGGGCATCAGGAGTTCCTCTGTGCTGCTTCATTTGCAAAATAATCTCAGGTTTATGGCACCTGAAACAGTAACAATTGGCTAAAAATTGTCCATTATTCTAAGCCTCCTCGCGTGGCCAGGTCCTGGCTTGCATTAAGAGGAGCAGTCACAGTGATCCAGGATGAATGGGGCCCTTTCAGGCTTAACAGAGTGAGATGAGTCCTTTTATGCCACTACACCTTTTCTCCATATTGTGGCTCAGCCTCGTACCCCCTTCTCACTGTGTTTTGCACAGTCGCTTTTTGATAAGTGCTGTGCTCAGAGATAAACATCTGGGCTGCGTCTAGATTGGCATGTTTTTCCGGAAATGCTTTTAACGGAAAAGTTTTCCATTAAAAGCATTTGCGGAACAGAGTGTCTAGATTGGCACGGACACTTTTCCGCAAAAGCACTTTTTGCGGAAAGCATCCCTGGCCAATCTAGACGCGCTTTTGCGCAAGAAAGCCCCGATCACCATTTTAGCCATCGGAGCTTTTTTGTGCAAAACAATTCTGGATTGTCTGCACTGGCCCTCTTGCGCAAAAGCATTTGCACAAGAAGGCTTTTGCCCGAACGGGAGCAGCATAGTATTTGCGCAAGAACACTGACGATCATACATGAGATCGTCAGTGTTCTTGCGGAAATTCAAGTGGCCAGCGTAGACAGCTGGCAAGTTTTTCCGGAAAAGCGGCTGATTTTCCGGAAAAACTGGCCAGTCTAGACACAGCCCTGGATATGTATAAAACAAGCTTCCTCAGAAGCACCATTGCCTGCCAGAGCCACAGCTTATTAACAGAAACAGTCAAGTTATAAGCATGAAGTGTCCCCATTGGATAAGATCACTTAAGGGACTCGGAGAACCTCTTGCAATAACAGGAAATGGAGACCAGATTTCTGATTGTTACCTCTCCTGGTTCTTTTTCTACCCTCTCGGATAGGCTTGGCACAGCTCACTGCTTTGACATTCTTTATATCCTGAGAGGTCACAAGCAGGGATGGAGTGTCATCATAACTCACTGTTTTGAGAAAGTGGCTCCATTGTATATGAGCCAGCCGCAAACCCCGCACAAAGCATTCTGACTGCGGCATTGGTCTCAAAGCACATGCACATAAACATCTTTTTTCTTTTGTTCAAAATTTCCTATCAGCTTACTGATTGAAAAACAAAACTGAAAAACAAGAGCCTCTTGCTTTTCCATACACACACAAAAAACAAAACAAAAAAACCCCACTACCACCTTTTTTTCCAAAAATTGGGACTTTTGGTTAAAAAAAAAAGTTTTTGTAAAAACTGAACATTTTCATTTCATTTTATTTCTAGGGTTTTTTTTTTAAATATTCATTTTAGACAAAACACTATTTTATGCTGGGGGAAAAACGTTTCAACTCAATTTGTTGTAATATTTTAGTAGCTGAGGAATGCAGGCACCTCTGGAAACAAGACTAATGTTTAACAGCATATAACAACAGTACACTGCAAGGTAGGAAAGGAGTTAAAGACAAGGGTTCCATTGGAAGCTGAAACAGAAAGAAGTGCTTAGTTAACTCCCGAGAGAGGGACTCAACCTGGACACCAGTGACTTGTGAAAAATATCATTGGATCTTTAGTGACCAGAGAGAGGTCAGGAACTTAGTTTGAAGTCTATTTCCAAAAAAGGGATGCACCCTCTAGCAGCCTTATGTTGTGGCATCCATTCCCTTCTGAGTCAAATATGGCCTCTTCCTGCCAGGACACACTATGCCCATTTTCTCTCTCCCTTTCTGTCTGTGGGCAGTTCCAAGAACCAGTCACCTCTGACGCATGGTATTGTGCAGTGCTCCAAATAGTGCTAGATAGGATTCTGTAACCCAGAGGGAGAGACAGGAAGAGCACCAGCGCCCGAAAGGTGTGAGTTTATAAACAACCCAGCCAGGGCACTGAAGAAAGAATAAAGAAAGAGGAAGCATCTTACCGGATTGTTGGCTGGTCCCCACTTATCTGCTTGAATCGCCGATTCAGGTGCTCAATTTGTTCCAAAGTGACTAGGAAGAGAGAAAGATCATTTGTCTCTAACGTCTTCTGACAAAGCAGATGAGGCAGTCGCAGAAACTTTCCAACCAGGTGAGGTCTCAGCATAGGGCTCGTTGACCCTGCCAGATCTTCCCTGGGGGGAACAGCACTAGCATGGAGGAGGCTCACAGCAGGACATTTTTCACCTCCTTGCAGATGCACTGAAAAGGGGTTGGGCGGATTTCCTGGATCCCATTCCTGTTACAGCTACTGACTGTTGAAAATAATCGTATTTTTTGCCTTCAGAGAAAGCTCCCACAGGAGGGAATACACCTGGAATGTCTCTATCACATCACACACCCAGAGCACACTGCCAGATGCCCCAGAGGGAGTGAACAGAAACAGGTAATCAAGTGAGCCCTTTTCTGTCATCCATTTCCAGCCCCTGACAGATAGAAGGTAGGGACACCATTCCTACCTAGCCTGGCTAATAGCCATTGATGGACCTAACCTGCATGAAACTAGTTCTTTCTTGCACCCTGTTAAAGTCCTGGTCTTCACAACCTCCTCTGGCAAGGAGTTCCACAGGTTGACTGTGTGCTGCATGAAGAAAAACTTCCTTTTGTTTGTTTTAAACCTGCTACCTATTAGTTTCAGTTGGTGATATTCCCTCCCTTCCCCCCAGTTTTTCTGTTTTGAGAAAAAGTAAATAACATTTACTTTCTCCATACCTGTCATAATTGTATAGACCTCTATCATATCCCCCCTTAGACTCCTCTTTTCTAAGCTGAAAAGTCCAAGTCTTTTTAACCTCTCTTCATATGGCACCCATTCCAAACCCCAATAATTTTTGTTGCCCTGTTCTGAACCTTTTCCAGTGCCAAGATATCTTTTCTGAGATGAGGTGAACACATCTGCATGCAGTATTCAAGGTGTGGGAGTACCATGGTTTTATACAGAGGTAATAAGATATTCTCCATCCCTTTTTAAATGATTCCCAACATTCCGTTTGCTTTTTCGACTGCCGCTGCACACCGTAGTGGGTATTTTCAGAACATCTCCATCCCCCATTCCTTCCCTGTTCCCCTCTGCTGCATGCACTCCTAGTAAGGGGCAGTTTTTTGGTGCTGCAAAGAACGTCCAGTGCTGTGTCCGCAAGAAGGTGTGTTAATCTAGCATTTACATCTAGGGGAATTGCAAATGATCAGCCCAGTAGAAAGCCCGTCAGGTGAAAATCTTACTCCAGGGGAACGCACAGCTAGTGCATCTCCACCAGTAAAAGTGAAAATCTCTTTGTGCATCCAGGTTCATGAATGGCAACTAACGTAGAGAATGTAATTGTAGCTGTGCCAGGCCCAGGATATGAGAGAGATGAAGTGAGGAGAGACAATAGATGGTAAAAAATGGATACAGACACCTTCGCCTGCTCTGCACCTAAAATTTAGGTTGACTCCGCTACATCACCCAGGGACACAAAAACTCCATACCCCTGAGGCTACGTCTACACTGTGGCCTTTTTGCAGAAGAGATTTTTGCGCAAAAATAAGCAGTGTAGACGGGGCAGTTTTGCACAAAACCCCCCTTTTGCTCAAGATCCCTTAAGCCTCAAAAAAGGAGGTATACAGAATCTTGCCCAAAAGGGTTCTTTTGCACAAAATGGCCCCGTCTACACTGTTTGTTTTTGCGCAAAAAAACCTCTTCTGCAAAAAGCAGTGGCAGAGAATATGCAAATGACAGCACGATAAATGCTAATGAGTGCTTCATTTGCATTGTCTCTGCAGACAAAAGGCGGTGGTGTAGACATAGCTTGAGAGACAGAATTAAATCAAACTAAGACACTGCCAGGGCAATGGACAAAGTCTTTGGACAAGCTGCCATATCTCCAGGAGTGGCTTTACTACTGCAGTGGAAAAGCCCCTTCCTCACTGGAATGAATGTCTTCATTTCAGAGTTACAGTAGCGAAGCTGCAGCTGTGTCACTGGAGCGCTTCTAGTGTAGACGCAGCCTAGTGTAGACATGATTCAAGGCTCCAAGCAGCTCTCCTGAAAGTTGCATGTCGGTGCCATGGAGTACTGGGGATGTATCACTTCCTTAAGAGGAGACATGGGACTAGGCTCAATACCCAGCTCTGTCACAACTCCAGTGACTTTCTGGAAAAGTCGCCCATTAGAGCAGGGGTGGGCAAGAGGCTGCCAGCGGGGCAGATCTGGCTTGTGGCAGAACAGCTCACACTTTAAAAAGCCAGCTGTTCTCCATTCCAGATGGCTGAGGAGGGAGACTTTTCATGCTGTTCCCACCCCCCAGCGAAATCTCTTAGCTCCCATTGGTCAATTTCTCAGTTTCTGGCCAATAGGAGATGAGGATTTTTGCTAGGTGCAGGGGCAGTATAGGAAGCCTTCTCCCTTCCTTCTCGACTTCTTACCCCTATCCCTCCCTCTCATGCCCAGAGCAGAGCCACATGGAGCAGTGAGCAGCCTGCAGCAGACAGTCTGCTTTAGATTTCTGCTGGTAAGTGCCTCCCAGCCAGAGCCTGCGTCTGGCACCCTAGCCCCTCCCTTCCCCAACCCTCTGCCCCCCCTCCACATACCCAAACCTTCTGCCCCCTCCTGCATCCATATCCTCTCCCAGATCTGGCACCCAGTCCCCTGCCAGATCACAGTCCCTTCCTGCCCTAGGTCACATCCCAAAACCCTGCATCCCAGTTCCTGCCCTAGGACACAACTGCCTCCTTCATCCAAACTCCCTCCCAGACCCCATTCTCCCTCTTGCACCCCAATCCCTTACCCCAAGTTTCTGGCCAGACCCCAGAATTCCTCCATTGATATCCTGGAAGAATGTGGCCCTTGACCACTTTCCAAAATCTTGGAGCCCCCCCCCCCCCCCCCATCAAAAATTATTGCCCACCCTTGTGTTAGTGCTACGTTATTTGGAAAGCAGCAGAGAAGATTCATGCAAAGAATCATGCAAAGAGTGCAAGACTGGTTTCAGGAGACCAAGCGTCTATTCTAGCACTGCCACTGACTCCCTCTGTGGCCTGGGCATGTCACTTAGCCTCTCTGCAGTTCTGGTTTCCCAGCCGTAAATCAGGTGTCATTTCCTGCTTAGCTCAGAAGGGTGTGCGAAGGGCATGTTTGTAAACTGCTTTGAACATATGAACTACTATATGAGCCAAGTACTAACTATGTGGGGAAAGGCCTAGGGTGGTTTATGCAGAGAGAACAAACACTCTGACGTTTACCCCAACCATATGGAGCTTACAGCTAACAATACCACCTTAGTAAAAACTCCATGCGTGGGAGTGAACTCTATTCCAGTGACTGGCATAGAGCACCACTTGCCTGCAAACTTCAAGGAGATTTACAAAAACACATACCACAAAATAAGTGGGAATTATCCCTATTTTATAGATGGGAAAACTGAGGCAAGAGCAGGCAGTCAACTTGCACAACACCACACTGCAAGTCTTACAGAGCCTTGGACAAACTCCAGATTCAATGCTCTAGCCACTAAGCAGGGCTCCCCTCCCCCTGCAAGAGGAAATGGCCCTCATATGAACCGGCAATAAATTCTGGCAAGACCGATCACTGATTTGTTGACTTCTTAATCTCTTGGTGGAAGTTCTTTTCTTTTCACTCACTGATCCTTTGCCAGAAACTCATGTTCACACTTACAGAACTCAAACCAGTCGTGGGCTGGTACTTTCCAAACTTGCATAAATATTGACCATAGCAATTATCAGCATGGGAAAAGCAGCCTTCAGCTTTGTTTGTGGAACCGCCATGGGGGTGGATTTGAACCTGAGACCTCTGAAGCAGAGTATAGGAGCCTCTACCCACTGAGCTAAAAACCAGCTGCCTTCCAGCCCATGCTGTAGCAGTCTCTTGATCGTAGCTATTTCTGTGGTCTAGGTATCACGTGCACTGCTCAGTAACCACACTAGGGCTATGTCCACACTCGCGGCGTCTTGCGCGAGTAATATGCAAATGAGGCTAAGCGTGGAATATCGCCGAGCCTCATTTGCATACCTAATGAGCCACCATTTTTTTCAGAAGAGGCTCTTGCGCAAGAAGGAGCGTTTACACTGCCCCTTCTTGCACAAGAAAAACCCTCTTGTGCAATGCCACTATGCTGATTATTTTCAGGAATAACGGCATTGCGCAAGAGGGTTTGTCTTATGCAAGAAGGGGCAGTGTAGACAGCTCCTTCTGGCGCAAGAGCCTCGTCTGCAAAAATGGCAGCTCATTAGGTATGCAAATGAGGCGTGGCGATATTCCATGCTTAGCCTCATTTACATATTTCCCGCTCAAGAAGCCGTGAGTTTAGACATAGCCTAGGCGTGTGGGTTACATTTGCACAAGCTATTAGCTCTTGTCCATAGCCTATTTGAGCTGCCCTGGCCTAGAGATGGGAGAGATGACATATTGAATCACATGGGAAATCTATCCTTGGACATCTATCAGGGATGGTCTAGAAGACAGTACTGGGTCCTGCCGTGAGGGCCAGGGATTGGACTCGATGACCTCTCGAGGTCCCTTCTGGGTGTAGTGTGCTATGATTCTGTGATGGAATACTCACTTTTGCTAATGGACCTTTCACAGCAGGGCAGGAAAGATCACAAGCACATTAAAAATCATTGGCAGAGCTATGATTCTAACTCCAGTTGCCAAAAGAAAACAGGACTGTACTGATCTTTTTCTTTTTAAAAACTGACTTTGCGCTATTTTTATTGTTGTTTTACAGCCTTGAAAGGGAACCTCCACAATTTCAGTGGCCTAAATATTTTAGAGGGCTTGATCCAACGGACTGGGAAGTTATCTGTGCTGTTTGCTACAGCTTCTGTTTCTCTCTGTGCCTATTTGCTGGACTGTTTTGTTACTTGGTCCCATTAGCTTCACAGAGTTTAAGGTCAGAAGGAACAATCATGATCATCCAGTTTGCTCTCCAGCACACTGCAGGCCACAGAACCTCACCCACTCATGCCTGTGGTAGACCAAGAATCACTGGCTGTGTTACTGAAGACCTCAGAGCATGATTTATAGACTTCAAAAGACAGAGAATCCACTGTTTGCCCTAGTTTAAATCTACAAGTGTCCCGAGCCCAGGCGCACCAGTTAAAGATGGCTGGAGGGTGTGTCTGTACCCCCACACTCCAATGTTTGAACCCCTGTATGTCATGCTTGAGGCCTGCTTAAAGCAGGAGTGGGGAACCTATGGCCCATGGGCTACATCTGTCTGTGGTTTGCCTTGATCTGGCCTGCTAGGCTTGGAGGGCTGCATTGGGGGGAGGGGGGGGGAGGAGTGGTGCAATGGGCTTCCTCCCAAAGCCTCATCCTTTCTGAGAGCATGGAGTCAGGGCCCCTTCACCTTGCCCTGGGGCCTGGCAAGTCTGTAAGTGGCCACAAACTGCTATGGGGGAAGGGACTATTTCATTCTTTCCAGCTTGGAAGGCAGCCAGGATCACACATCTATGACTAGCCATGGCCAGGCCAGACCCACGTCGTCCCAATGGCTGACTTGAAAAGGATCATGTAACATGATGAAAGGCATGAGACTAAGAACGGGATGGCCACTAGCCACCGTATGAAGCTCAGCCAACTGTCAACAATGCAGCAACTCTTATCTTTAGGAGGTGGATGGCACATGTGTTTGAGCAAAGATGACACCTAACATCCAATTCAGGACATGTTCAGGGTCTTCTCTGAGTGGGTGTCTTCAAACATCAGCTCTGGCTGGGGATAGGCATCAAATTTACATTTTTCTCCTCACAGAGGCTACCTTCAGGACCCACATCCGGGGGACACAGGTGTCCACATGCTCCTACTGCTTAATGCTTCAAGAGAGAGGTGGTACCAAATGGGCGCAGAAATCCAGTGCAGAGAATTTCTTTGTCCATTCCAAGCGTCACAAAATTTCCCTTTTTCTTGCTCTTGCCCATCGAGGTATTTTCCATTTTCATCAGGAACAGTTGCATAAATACCATCCTGGCTTTTCCTGTCTGCCTGTAGTGGATTCTGGCAATATCCCATGTGTGAGTGGTTGAATCGATCATGGAATGGGAAGGAACCTTGTTCAGGAAGCTACTATTACAATAAAAGATCTTCCCCCGCTTTATAAAAATTGGCTTTTAAATGTAGATTTGCATGACTTGAAGGTGCTTTGAACAAAATACCTCATATAACCTATCAATTTTAATGTTACAATTTGCTAGATCTGTGTATCTATTTTGATGCATGTATCATTCTTGTTTGCAAAGTTAGAAATGTAAAGTGTGAATCTGTTTATTATTTTAAATGTAGAGATCCATTACTGGTGTCCTAGAAGTCTGACTAGGTAATCAACTCAATGACTTGTAAACAGCCTTTTTTGTCCTGTAAATCCAGAACGTGGTTGGTCTGGAGAGACATGTAACTATTCCATCTGATGCTAGAATCCATTTTGAACCTGGTATTTTTCCATGAAAGGGAGGATGTAAATCTCGAAGATTCCCACCCCAATGAAAAGTCTATTTAAGCAATGGGAAGTGATCAGCCCTTTGTTTCGGAGGGCTTGCAAAATGGCCTGGAATACCCTAAAAGGATACAAAGGACTCTAAAGAGGGTTGAGAACCCAGATCAGAGCAAAAGATTTTTGTCTCTGACGTGATGATTATGCCTGAAATATGACCGGCTTTTTAAAGTGAGAATTTGCACGTAATAAGTTTTAGTGAATTAGAACTAGCTGTGTGTTCTCTTTTCATTTTAATTTGGTAGCTTATTGGATCTGTCTGTTTTTACTTACAACCACTTAAATCCTATTGTTTGTACTTAATAGAAACACTTTTGTTTACTTTCAGGCCCAGTGTAAATAATTGTTAGCCGAGGGGAGCAACCACTGTGCATATCTCTGTTTCATTCATAGAAGTAGCTTACCTGATAAGTTGTCCCTGCGTAAAACATTTATGCAGAGAAAGATGGATTATTTAAGGGCTTTTGGTCCCTTTTGGAGGTTGGTTCCCTGGGTGCTGAGCCCTAGAACTGTGTCCACCCACAGTTGAAGTGGTTTGGTGTCTGCATTGCTTTGCAGGGGGCAGTAACCCCAACTCTGTGCCTTGTCTGGAGAGGCCAGAGGATCTGGCCCAGCAGGACGGGGTGGTGGGGAGCCCCAGACAGCAAGAAGGTGGGCACCAATGGCATGATCAGCACACTGGGGAACAATCCCAAGGGGACTCCTGTGACCACACCCATCGCATACATCCAGATGGCCAACATCTGGGCCCCTTGAAATTAGTAACTTGTGTCCTTGTCTGTTGGTGCCCTTGGCAGCCAAACAAATGTGATGGGTTGGCCAAGCTGTTTGGATGATCAGGACCCTGTTGTATTTCAATTCTCTAGTTCTTAAAATGGGACTCGCCCTGTTACTCTTAGGTCTCCAGCATGGCCATGTAATACTTTTAAAATCCTGCTCTGGTTTATGCTTTACTTCTCTTCAAGGGTTGCACATTACTGGAAACTTTTTTCCTACACATTACTTCCAAAGCTTAGTGGACAGTTGTTGTCCTTTCACATTGCCACTTGATGACATCACCATTACCATGGAAACAATGGGGCCAGGAAGTCTTAAGCATCTGGAACTTGGTTTTAAACCAAAATCTTATACAGCTCAGGGAATGTACAAGGAGCAACAAAAAACCTTCCTGGCAGTGAAATGGTATCTCTGACTCTCCCAGCCATCATGGTGCTCTGAGCAAATCTGTGATTACCACGGGGAACTTGGAACTAGGACAACTGTGTTCTGTTCTCAGCTCGGCTAGTGAGGCTATGTCTAGACGGCAGGCATCTTTCGGAAGAAGCTTTTTTCGGAAGAGATCTTCCAAAAAAGACTTCTTCTGAAAGAGCATGTCCACACTGCAAAAGTGCATCGAAAAAGCCATCTGCTTTTTTGAAAGAGAGCATTCAGACTGAATGGACGCTCTCTTGCATTTCAGCTGTGATTGCTATGGACGGAATGGCCACCAGGGCACTTGTGCTTTTTCCTCTTTCCTCTTCTTTCGCAAGAATTCCCTCTTCCCCATCCACACACACCTTTTTGCAAAAGAGCTCTCTCAGAAAAAGGCTTCTTCCTCGTAGAATGAGGATTACCAATGCCAGAAACCCCCCTCAGTTCTTTCCATTTTCTTGCAGTGTAGACGTTCCTCAAGTTTTGTCAGAAAAACAGCCTTTTTTTCCGACAAAACTCTGTAAGGTAGACATAACCTGAGTTTGGGCAAGTCGCAACTTCTCTGTAATGCAGCTTTGCACATACGTAAAATGGAGAGAGCACCTCAAGAGGGTTGTGGAGCACTTTGGGATTCACAGACTGAGGGCAGAATGGTGCCCAGTGCTACTATTGTGCATTAGGGACCACCAGTGGTCATTAGACAGCCATTTCACATGCTAGTGAAAAGCTGGCATGGCTCTGTGTGCTGCAATATGGGCTCACCACTCCCTTCCAGGTGACTCATCTGCCCCTGCTACAAAACAAAAGGGGGTCTCCCAAAGCCAGGTCTCCTCCACATGCCGCCATTGGCAGCACAAGGAGGGGACCAGCTCTCCTTTTGACCAGGCAGATGACCAGTTGCCCTCCACACTGGGTTCAAGAGAATTGCAGGGCCTTTTCCACAAAGCAGCAGCCCCTGCACGAGGGGAAGAACTCCTCACAAGAGATGCTCACCACCTACATTTTCTGCTAATGTTCTGGTACTTTGTTGGGGTCCCTTAAACAGTTGAGTCAGCTCCATGCAGATGCACCACCTAGCCCAGGACCATCCCTAGGCATATGCAAAATATGTGGCTACATAGGGCACCCGAACATTTGGATCACCAAATTTTTGGGAGCCCTTACACAGCCACATGTCCTTGTACATCCACAGCTGCTGCCGGGCTTCCTCCTCCTCCATGGCCAGCAGGAGCAGGCTAATGAAGACTTCCTGCTGCCAGCCTCTACAGCTCCACTCTAGCCTTAGGGAAGCCCTTAGTCCCGGTAAGCTGGAAAAGGGAGGAGCCGCGTGGGGAGAGAAAGGAAAGCACTTGGACCCCAGCAGGAGCTGTGCAGGCAGAGGGTGAGGGAAGCCTCAAGTCCTTGGCAGGAGCCACACAGTGAGGGGGACAGGGAGGAGGGAAACACCTGGACCCCAGCAGAAGCTGGTGGGGGTTCTCAGTTGCATAGGGCTCCATAATTTTTAAGGATGGGCCTGACCTAGCCTATAACAATGTGACCCCCCCGCCTCCCACCCACCCACACACACACACCTTGAACGCGAAAAGAACCTCTGTGACTGAAGTCAAGCTGATGTAGGCACCCTGACATCATCAGGAGCTGAGTTCCAATGGCACTTCTAAGGGCTCCCGCTCCACAGATAGACGAGGTCACTGCTCACAGAGCCAGGGCAGGTGTTGGGTGCCTGAAGACACAGGCAGGCCTCTAGGTACTTTGGAAACCCCACAGATCCCTTTGGCTCCGAGACCCAGCAGAGCAGTGAAGACAGTCAGTAGAACTGGGTCTGTCTGTTCCCGCTGTGCTGCCTTTGATCCTAGGCAGTATTTGAAGTCCGGTGGCGCCCAGGCCAAGCGCAATACAAACACAGCCTTGCCCCAGAGAGATGACATTCTTGGTCTAGCTGCAGTCGTGGGAATCCACTTCCCAGTGGAGTTCTCAGAGCCTGGCTTATCCTGGGTCTGGGCCAACCCTACATAGATTTGGCTTCTAACTTAACTTTCAGAAACTTCCCCCTCTCCTCCCTGCCAACTAATGCACGTAACATCAACAGCCAGGAGAGGAACAATAAGCCAGGGTGATGACTCTTCCATAGGCCAAAATTTCTGTTTTATTCTGATTTACACGCACATCTGCCTCAATCCGTACACCAACTACTGCTCCAGTTTATGTGTCTCAACAGAGAATGCGCTTCAGACTTACCTTTTCCTGGCAAGGGATGTCTCTTCAGCCATGCAGTCTAGAACTTCACACTCCTTTCCAAACGTTCTCCTCCCTTCTTGTCCTCCTCTGCTCCCAGTGGGAGCCCTCTCCCTAGCCAACAGCAGCTGCAGTTATCCTACAAATGACAGAGGGAAGGCAGCCTCTGCACGACAGTAACACCACTCCACCAATAGCTGCTACAGGACTTTGGGCAATGGAGGAAACCTGTCTTTCACTCCTGCCAGTGTGCACTCGGGAATACTCCACTTTGGAAACTCCGGGGGCCATAGTGATACTCACGGCACATGCCGAGGGCTGCAACCTAAGTGTGGTTGTATACACATGTAAATATATATGCAAATATATGCAAAGAGCTTCTTTCATACTGACAAGCATGATTATAAGCACTTCCCACAATGCCCTGGTGCTCCCTGCACCTCCTCCCTGGGGGCTAGAAATGTCGATACCCTGTACCTGTCTGTTCCAGCCAGCCTGTCCACTTGCATCTTTCAATTCTCACCCCACGTGGGAGACGCCTTGCCCTTGTGGAGTGTGTTCCCAGTGGACGCCATGTTCAAAGGGTCCCACCCGTGGGCCATATGTTGAGCCCCGTGTAAACGCAAACTGCACCGTGGGCTGCAAAGTAACAGGCCGAGCCATGTGTTGAGTAGCCCTGCTGGAGGGAGTCAGCCTCTGAATATACACAGCTCCTGAGTGAGGCAGGAAGGAAGCAGAGTCCCTCTAGAGCCTCGGCCTCTCAAGGGCAAGCACAGAGACTAGCCCCGACGATGGAGACGGGCCATGTGGTACTTTAAATGTGATTCAGTCCTGAAAAGTGACTAATTCAACATCCACTCTTAGACAGAGTTTCCATCAGTCAATCTTGAAGTGTTTTATAAAGGTCAGGTTTCATCAACAGCATTTGAAAGATGGGGAAACTGAGGCACAGGGTTTGGTGGATGTGTGTGTGATGTGACCTACCCACGATCACCCAGCAGGCCAATAGCAGAGCCAGGAATAGCACCCAGGTCTCCTGAGGCCAAGTCCAGCGACCTCGTCAGTAGACCACAATGTCCCTCCTTAGCAAATAGCTTCATCTAGTTACCTAGCCAATATTCACTGATTCCAGATCAAACCTGCTCTGTTTGCAAATGAAAAGCTGAGGGAGTTTTGTTTTCTTCTTGCTACAAGCCCTCCAACGTCCCTTGCGTGGCTCCAATAGCAAGCTGCAGGTTTGCGTAGGTATCACTGAGGGCCAAATCTGAAAACAACTCATGTTTGACCTGTCACTTCACTTTGACGCCCCCAGGCTGTCCCCTACCCCACCTCATCTGCCCAAGCCCCACCCCCTGCACCATGGGGAGGTGGGGCAGCATGTGGCGCAGCTCCACCCATTCCAGCTCCATGGGGAGAGCAGACAGTGCCCAGCGTGACCCCAGCCTCCCCAGCCCCAGAGCACTGGGGAGGGAGAAAAGCACATGATCCCAGCTTCCCCAACCCTGGAGCATGGTGTGTGTGTGTGTGTGGGGGGGGGGGGTGCTAGGAGCAGCAACCCTCTACCCCCCAGTACACCTGTGATAGGCATTCCCCCACCTAATATCTGCTGCCTTTGCTTTTCATTATAATTGTACTCCATATATCCCAAATGCAGATAGACATTCAGCTTGAACTAGACCCACCTCCCCACTCTCTACCCTCCCTCCTATTTTGTAACATGTGCAGCAGAGACTTACATATTTTATTTTGGAAGAAGATGTGAAGTATGATAATAACTTAGCAGACACCCATTGGCACAGTTCCCACCCCCATGCTTTATGAAATAGCCATATGGATACAAATATGCACAACTCGAAAGTGCTTTGGACAAAATACTTCATCAGATTTAATGTCACAATCTGCTGGCTCTGTACATCCTATTTTGGTGAACATAACATAAGAACAGCCATACTGGGTCAGACCAAAGGTCCATGCAGCCCAGTATCCTATCTGCCAACAGTAGCCAATGCCAGGTATCCCAGAGGGAGTGAACTGAACAGGTATAATCAAGCGATCTCTCTCCTGCCATCCATCTCCACCCTCTGACAAACAGAAGCTAGGGACACCATTCCTTGCCCATACTGGCTAATAGCCATCAATGGACTTAACCTCCATGAATTTATCTAGTTCTCTTTTAAACCCTGTTATAGTCCTAGCCTTCACAACCTCCTTAGGCAAGGAGTTCCACAGATTGCATATGCGCTGTGTGAAGAAGAAATTCCTTTTATTTATTTTAAACCTGCTGCCCATGTATCATTCTTGTGTGTAAAGTTAGGAATATGGGGTATGGAATGGTTTATGGTTTTAAATATGCAAATGAAAGCCATCAAGGGTGTTTCCAATGCTCTGGCAACCTTAACGGCTGGGTGATCAACTTAATGGCCTGTAAACAGCCTGGTTTCCTGTCTGAAGTTTGAGAAGTGCTTGGGCCTGGAAACAAAGGTGATCAAACCAATTTATACTGATATACTGTTTAACCAGGTAATTTTCCTTGGAAGGGGAGGGGTATAGAAACAAAGGATCCCTCCTAAAAGGAAGTCTGAAAAGCTATCAGTCTCTTTGTCTTTGACTGGAGTGACATACCCAAAAGGCGAGCCAGAGACCTGAGTCAGAATAAAAGATCTCTGATTTGAAGGCTTGCCTGAAATAAGAACAATGTTACAGAAAATTTGCAATGAGCTCTAGCATATTAGAACTAGTTATGCATTTGCTTTTATTTTAACTCTGTCACTTACTTTGATATGCCTTTTTTTACTTGCAACCACTTAAATCCTACAGTTTGTACATAATAAAAATACTTTTATTTACTATCAAGCCCAGAGTAAATAATTGTTACCTGGGGGAAACAATCAGTGTGCATATTCTCCTTTCATTTTTAAAGGGGGCTAACCTGAATGAGCTTTCAATGTATGAAACTCTCACACAATGAAAGAGATTTATTTGGGGTTCTGATTCCATTTGGGGATTCATTTCCTGGACGTTGTGCCCTTGAACTGCATTCTCCCAGAATGGAAGTGCATTGTCCTTTGTGGGGTAGAGGGGCATGGGAAGCTCTTGATATGTCTGGGGGAGACCAGGCAATCTGGCCCTGCAAGACAGGTTGGTGAGGAGCCCCAGAGAGCAAGGATGCAAGTGTCAGTGGCTTTGACAGTGCACTGGGAAACAGCACCTGTCATACCCATACAATATTGTGACTTGACTTTGGTGCCTAGATGCCACAATGATAGATGTGTTACAAATGCCACAGAGATATATAACCTTTATAGCAGAGCAGCCTGGTGGCAATATTGTAAATTTGGGGCTTGAGTTGTGATTTAGTTGAACGGGCTACCTCCTGGGCATTATGTGACACCATCTTACCTCCTAGTATGTTCCTTTGACAGCTTGGATGTGCGCTGTAGAGGAGGGGAACCTAAGCTGTATCATTTCATTATTTGTATTCACATGAGAGAGAGGAATCATGGCTGAGGATGAAGGCCGTGTTCTTTTTGCCTAAGTGAATGTTTGTACCATTGAAAGGTGCTCGATTAACTGCTGCTCTACAGAAACAAGGGCCAGCCAGGATTTCTTCTGCTCACTCTGCAGCTGATGAACCTGTCCTGACAGCGAATTTGGTAAAAAGAACACCTGTGCCCTGGAAAAAGGCTTTGAGCTCATCAACTCATTTCACAAAAGCCACCGAACAGAAAGCTGGCAATGACTAAACACTGCTGTCTCTTCCCACCTGGGCAGGGTAAGCCTTTAACTTCTCAGGTGGTGGATTTAATATTTTGGCTCAGGAGTTCTGGCCTGCATGAGTCACAGTCTGGTAAGCAGACTGCGCTACCTGTCCATAAACGATGAGATTTCTCCTCCAGCTAAAGCCAGGTCCTTCCCTGTGTGGAAAGAAGTGTGTTCCCATAGTTCTACACTGCACACCAGCTGGCCACTGACTTAGGCCTTGAGGTCCTGCCCTTAGAGTTGCCAGATGGTTGAAACAAAAATACCGAACAACCCCCCCTCCCCCAAAAAAACCCCCAAAACACCGGGAAAAAATTCTGTTGAAGGGAGAAAAAAGGGGGGGAGACCAAAGTTATTGAGCAAAAAAAAGGACTTCAAGAGGATTTTTCCCTTTGATGATGGGGCACGCAAATAAATTATAGTTTGTGTTCCTGCCACCTGCTTCTTAAGCACTTGATCCTTCTGCCACTGAAGTCTACAGCAAAACTCCTTCCTCCTTATGCTTGCAAGAGAAAAGGTATCCGGGCCCAAAGAGATCATGAGTGAGTGACTGGGCAGTGGTAGCAATGTGTGCTCTCTCTATCCTCTGCTTTAGAGCAGGGGTGGGGAACCTTTTTTGGATCAACTGAGGTATCAGTCGGGGGGCCAGACAAAAGTGAGAAGCATGTGGCCACCCTATGCAAGGAAGAGACTGCGGGGTGGGGGGGGGGGAGAAGCTGACACCACTGTGGCCTCCCCCATGCAGGCAAGAGACTCAGGGGCTTCCCTTCCCACTCACTCTGAGGATGGATTTCCCCCTCCCACTTCCTTCCCTGTCCCTGCACACTTCCTTAAGTGCTCCAGCCCTTCAGAGCTGCCTGGTGGGGGGGCAGGAGCAGTAAGCACAGAAAGGCTGGTGCTCCTGTTTACTCAGGAATTCCAACATGTGGAGCTTTCCCCATCTGGCTAGGTCTCCTACGTGCCTCTCCCATCTGCAAGAGAGGAACCAGAAGTGTCCAGCCCCTGCTGCAGGAGAGTCTGGGGGAAGTTTTGAAAGCAGCCCCAGGAAACCCCCTCTTCCCTCCCTCCCCCTGCCTGAAGCATTTCATGGCTGCTGGATTCCCCCCCCCCCCCCCCCGAGGGCCGGATTAAATTGTTTCGTGGGCCGGACTCAGCCCACAGGCCGGAGGTTCCCCACCCCTGCTTTGGAGGGTGAAGGCCAGAGAAGACTATCAGTGACAGTCACATGCCAGTTCATGGAGTCAGAGACCTGCTGAGTCATCTGGAACATCCCCCAGCCAAGGAAGGATGGTGCCTTAGGATATTCACAGAAGGGCCTTATCTAGTCCAGTTGCAAACAGCTCCAGGGATGTGCCTTTCACCCCTGCCCTTGGGAGACTTTTATGGTCTGACAGCTGCATTGTTAGGAAATTCTTCCAGGTATCATCCTGAAATGGTCCTGGTTTGAACTGAGGCCCCCTGAGCCCATTTCTGTCATCTCTCCTCCACCTTGGCATTCACACCCTAAAAATCCTTTGGGCAATTGTCACATTTCACCCACCCCTGCAATTAATCTATTCTCTCCTCGACTCCATCCTTCCAGCCCCAGATAGATGGAAAGGATCAGCTCGGTTATGAGGACCATTCTTTCTAATGACTGGTTAATTGGCATAAGCCTCTGCACACTGCAGAGCAGTGCCCAAGCCATGGCTGAGAGCAACATGTGCCAACAGTTCCAACTACACCACTAGTGTCTCCCTCCGCCCTGGGAGCTGATCTCTAGTCGGGCTGTGCTGCCTTAGCTGCTGTGCTTAGCCTGTCTGTGACTGACTAAGGAATGAGGGATTGACACGGCCAGCTTCTCTGGGCATCTCAATTTGCAAGTGAAATGTTAAAAAAACCCAACAACTTACACTGGATTTGGGAGCCTGTAAAACACCTCCATGTTCTCTGCTCCTTCCCTCTCCATGACCGTGCCTCACTGAGAATTAAGGCAGCGGGAGGCCCACCATGGACACATGACATTGTGGGACTTGCATATGTGCATTGGCAATGACCCTATGCAGATCACGACATCCCCCTCCCCACCTACTGCTGGAAAGCTAGATTGGACTTTACCTCCTTTAAAATCAGAGCTGCTCTATTGTCATCTGGGAGAGCACCAGAAACTCCCTAGAACCTATACCGTGGGTTCAGCACACCACCTACCCAGCGATCCTGCCTCCATTGCAATCAATGGGTGGGTTGGGCTTGACTGTAGTGAGTGCATAAGTTAGCCCTGAGAGAATTTGGATCTCCCAGCCCTAATGAGACAATTAGTTGTGCTGCTTCTCCTCTACCAGCTCAGCCTTAGAAATGACATATCTAAGTTTGTCCCTATGGTGACTATTGCAGCATCAATGATAGACACTGGAGGCCACACCCCTATAAAAACTCCACCAGGGACCATGCTTTGTCATGTGTATCTGATGTTTCCACCACTGTGTGAACCTTATCAAGGTGGAATCCGACCTGCTGATCCTTTTTCAACAATTTGTTTTGATTAAAAAAAAAAATTACTGATTTAAAATATATTTCCTCACTCTACAAACATCCCTTCCTTGTTTGGTGCTACTGAGGGCTGAGTCAGACACACACTGAGACAACAAGGAAAACCAAAGGCTCCAGCCTCTCTCTCTCTCAAATGTTAATCTAATAGATAAAGAAGGGAGAGATATCAACCAGGCCAACATACCCACCTGTCTGCAAGCACAGGCACTTAACAGGCAGCCAGATTAGCCCCTCATTAAAGCCCATTAGTATATTAGAACACGCAAACGCAATAAGCATGCTCAGATTCAGAGCAGAATGCAGTCTATAGAGGGCCCTCAATATAGGATCTCACTGGAACGTGGCAGGGAACTTTTGATTTTAAAGACAGAATACAGTGTAGGCTGCTGGCATTCCAGAGTCACTCGCTCTAAATGTAGCCTAACAAAAGGCTCTGATAAGAAGTTAGGATCCTCTTCACAGACCCCAAGCCTCAGAGGGTCAGGTGACCGCATTCACAAAGGAGCTGGCTGTAAATAACTCGATATCAGCTTGGCCTGACACAAGCTGCCTTTTTTTTTAAAATAAAGGCTGGCTCTTGCCATTATTATTTCATTTAGAGTAGCCTCTTTAGAGCAACATCAGTCCAGATCTAGGCAGTACAGTACAAGTGCATAGAACAAGCCAACCCCTGCCCTGTTCTAGAGGGATGGGACAGACAGTGGAAGGGGAAAAAGAAGCAAAGCAGGGAGAGGTGAATTGCCCAGGATCATGCAGCAGGTCCATGGCAGAGCCAGGAATACAAACTAGATCTCCCAGACCACACTGCCTCTCCCTCTCGGCTGTTTACAGCTCTTCCTTGATGCAGTATAAAGCATCCATGAGACAAGTTCTTTGGGGCAAGTGCACTATGTTCACTTGTCCCTGTGAAGCATGCTCAAAAAATCAGTCAATGCTCAGAGTTAATCCTGGGTTTGCTGCAGCCTTTCCAGCCCTCTTCCCTTATCAAGTCCCAACAGACTAAGCAAGAATGCTGCTCCTATGCCGCTCCTTACACTTGGAACAGCTGCCCTGCTTCTCTGTACCACATTGATTCTCCGCATGTCAAATCCGAGCTGGCCAGAAAAATGTTTTCTCCCTTGTCCAGCCATTGCATCTCTCCTTCCTATGTCATTAGGTATTATTCAACTCTGTAACTTGTATTCATGCCATAAAGTATTTTAGGATATAATCTGAATGAAAGACTCTTTGCAAATTGAAGTGGTCTGGAAGATTTATGATCTATTGATTTATAGAGCCAAACAGCAATAGAATTAGATCAATAGGGAACATATTTTTGATGCCAAAACTAATTAATTGCTGCTTAACTTCTGGTTGCAGTTGCATTTATAACCTTTCATCCAAATTATTTGAACATTGCACTCAAATGCACTTTCAGAAGGTTAATGTTGTTTAGGTTTCTACTCATGCTGAAACTGATCTTTGTGCATGTGTGTGTTTGCATGCCTAATTAATCCCTAGAGCATACCAACTCTTATTATTACAGACCCCTATGAAGGCAATGAGGATATTTGTATGGTGAGTATTTCTCAGCTCATCCCATTTATATTGTGGTAGCAATTAGGAGTCCTACTCATGAACCACAGCCTCATTGTGCTAGCTGCTATACAAACTGCCCCCTGCATATTTTATCTTTGAAATTATGCACTGAAAAAAATTGTAAATCAAGAGTAAAACCAAATGACTGGTTAAGTCATCTGTGAGTGTTTTGATTCCTTTTGTGATATCCCTGTGAAATTGTCACTGTCCTGGGCGATAGGCTCTTATTAACTCACACTAGGAATAGTGAGGAAAATAACCTAGTACTCTCCCTAGCTCTATTTTATGGAATGAATCAGCCCAAGATGACCTGCTGCTTGTAATCAGGTTGGTTTTTTACACTTCCCATGTGTCCTCGCTTTCTTGCTGTCAGCTTTAGGATGCAACTGCAGCACGAATGAATGAAGCAATGACATCTCAAAACCTCGCACAAATCATTCACCTTAAAACCCCCAAAACAAAATGAAAAATCCTTTGCTGGCACAGGGCTGCCTTGGCGGCACATCCCCAGAAGGGATTCAAGTGCCAGATGACTCTGCAGGGAAACTCACCAGTTACAATTCTCAAGGTGGGAGGCAGCGTGAGTATGTCATACAAACATTGTCTTTGGGGATGCTTCACACAGTTTTTCACACCACTCCACTGCCCAAGTTTTGCTTTTGGTTCGTTTAAAATAAACCCAGATCTAAGTGTTGGTGCACTTGTGTGCTGGAGCTGCACAGACACTCATACTCTGTTATGAAACTGAGTGACAAGCAGCAATTTTAGTTGATTCCAAAACTCAGCTGATCATAGAATTGGGAGAGACCTTGAGGGGTCATTTAATTCTGTCACCTGCACTGTTGTCAGGATGAGATTGAATCATAGAACACTAGGAGAGGAAGGCACCTCAAGAGGTCAGTGAGTCCAGTCTGCTGCCCTCATGGCAGGATAAATGGCCCCTTTGAGGCTTGAACTCATAATACTGGGTTTAGCAGGCCAATGCTCAAACCACTGAGCTATCCCTCCCCCCTATTGACTTATCTGATTTCAAACCATCATGACACAAAACTCTAAATCAACCCAGGCTGAATTTCCATGAAAAGGTTTTATTGATAGAAAGTTTCTTTCTAGGTTAGATCAATTTTCTGGGCAATTCTGTTGGGATGATTTACACCATACAACGGGTCCTTCTAGTTTAAGGAATACAGGATAGAGGGGGAAAGTTCTGGAGCAGGCATCTGTATCATATTGTGTACCTTGAATATACCTCTCATTGGTTATAAGGAAACACTTTCATGATGGTATAACTCCAGTGACTTTCTTGAAACTGTGAGTATTTACAGTAATGAATTTGATTTTGTAGCCATAAGACAGTATTTTCTTTTGTTGAGGCACAAATCAGAGTAAAATTTATTCATCTGCTAACCAGGTCCCTCGTATGCAAACTGGTTATCTTCCTACCTATACGTTTAATAGTTTAACCATCTGGATGAGAATCTGGAGGATTGCCTGTTTAAATTATTCCAAGGTAATTGATTTTAATTAATTGGCCCTATGTGGTTTTACTTAATTTGTTGTTTCTGTCTTGCTTGCAACAGGCAGGCTAATTTTTCTGTAATCAAAATGCTTCATCACATGCAGAGCTATTACTGTTTTTTGGATGTGGCGTGTATTTTGTTTCTATTTAAGAATATTTTGTACTAAAAATTCTAATAAGGTCTAAGCATACAAATAGTGAACTAGAGAGAAAACAACAACTTTTAAAAGGTCAGAGTAGCATCAAAACACAGAGCTTTTGAATCTAGAAAACAGCTATGTTAACCTTCCTCAAATGTATTAATTACAAAATGCATATAAGTGATTTTTATATTAATATTACACACCCACTTTAAAAATGAAACACGCTCATAGTAAGATCCCAGATCTTAACATTTCAGTGTTCAGAATCTGACTGTACTGCCAGATCCAAACGCTACATTTTGTCTCTCTATGAAAAGGCCCAGAATGAAACTCTGAGCTTTGGGTGAGGGGGATGAAGTTGAGAAATGAATTTTGAACCTCCTGGATGCAGGTTGTTTAGGATCAGGTTAGCAGCTAGAACATATGTGTGTTCATTGCAGCAGTTATGGTAACCCCATGAATTGTCTTTTGGGATCATCATGACACTAAACTTATGAAGAGTGTGTGTAGGATTGTGCTCTGCTCCACAGGGGAAGATTACCATAGCTCCTCCAGGAACCCAAAACTCTGTGGGGAGGGCAGTGGGGTGAGGTGAGTGACCCTGAGACTGGACAATCCCAGAGAGGTACCAACCCCCAGGAGGGTTTGCATATAGTGGTTTGGGCTGGGTTTTGCAGAGATTAGGGAACAGTGGGAAGGCTTTTGGTACACTGGGATGAACCTGAACTGCTAGTCTTGCTTTTGATTCAATAAACTGGCAGGATCACAGGGACCCTCGTCCCCTGCAAGAGCACTGGGTTGGAGAGTTAGGAAAAGCTTACCAGAGATTGCTACCAAGTGAGTGTTTGCCCTAAGAGTAAATTCTTAGAGCAGACCTTTTACCAAAAAATCCAGTCTTGCTTTCAATGTCATCAGTGATGAGGACTCCACTATGACCCAGGGTAAATTGTTCCAAAGGTTAAATTCACTCACCATTAAAATGTGACCCTTACTTCCAATCTGAATTTGTCTGGCTTCAATTTCTAGCCCTTGCATTGTGTTATACCTTCCAGACACCCCTTTGCCTTCTGTTTGCATTTGTCACCAGAAAGTGGGTTTTTTTAACCCATTAATCATTCTCCTGGCTCTTCTCTGAACCCTTTCAATTTATCAAACATCAGTCTTGAATTGTGGGCATCAGAACTGGATAGAGGATTCTAGCAATGGTCACATCAGTGCCAAATCCTGATGTAAAATAATCTCCTGGCTCCTGCTCAAGATTTCCCTGTTTATATCTCCCAGGACTGCACTAGCCCCTTTGGCCATGGCTTTGCACTGGGGATCTCATGTTCAGGCAATTATCCACTAAATCTTTAAATCTTTTTCAGAATCATTGCTTGCCAAGCTAGCTCTCCTCACCATGGAAGTGTGGCCTTTGTGCTTTGTTCTGGAGATATACTTTTGTATTTAGCCATACTAAAATGTATACGGTTCTCCTCTTTGTTATTTTTCACTCCCCCAAATTTTGTGTCATGGGCAAACTTTATCAGTGACCATTTTAGATTCTCATTGATAAAAACATAAAATAAGACAGGGCCAAGAACCAATCCCTGCAGGACCCCATGTTAGAATGCTCCCAACACTTAAGTGGCAAAGGCGAGAAACCCAGGAATTATACGTTCACTAGGCATTTCCACGTCTGCCTTCCTCACATGGTCAGATGTGTCTCACTGGAACAATCAATGAGCAGCAATAGTAGTTTTCATTTACTTATCATCTAAGGAGCTCATCACAGTTTAGGAACATTAATGATTAGATTTTCCATGCTCCTGGGAGGTTGGGACATCTCCATTTTGTAGCCAGAGATGTCGAGGTACAGAGAAGTTGAAGAACTAGCTGTTGTTATTAAAGCACTGCAAGGTTGTGCATTCAATTTTTCAGCTCTTAGCTGTCCTCGTGAACCCATCGGTCACATAATCAGCTGTGAGAGGCACACAAAACTATCTGATCCCTTAAAAGGGCTGTGAGGCAAGAAAAAGCAGAGGGAACAAGATTTGTGTTTCGAGTTCACTTGCACAACCTTCCTGCTCAAACCCGCACTGTCATCTTGCTGCCATCACTTGTCTAGGTTTCGAAAGCCACTGTAAAATGCAACAACATAGAGCAACTGAAAGTCTGGGCAAGAGTCACTTATGCAGTTAAACCACATTCTTCATCAGTTCCACGCTTACTGAACCTTGCAGAAACAGCTGTCTATTGGAGATGCAGTAGACAAGAAAGAGAGACCTTGCCAGTTTCCCATTAAAGCCATTTGCAATGATTAAAAATCAAACACTGGAAATAAAGAAACTAAACACAGAGCAGTACTCACAACCAGTCTTGTCAGCAAGTTCTTGAATCTC
Source organism: Pelochelys cantorii (assembly GCA_032595735.1). NCBI lineage: Eukaryota > Metazoa > Chordata > Testudines > Trionychidae > Pelochelys > Pelochelys cantorii. The sequence goes on along the minus strand of CM064342.1, from coordinate 8,491,894 downwards.
TTCTGGCATAGAGTTGGAGGAACCCATCCCTTTAAATGTATGAAGTAATAAGACAAAACAGCCTAAGCAAAATCCAGTTAACCCAAGCTAGGGTCGAGGGTGAGAGGAATATTAAAAAGTGGTGGAGGAAGTTGTGTAACCAAAACAAATGAAATAATAAACATTCAAAGAGAACAGACAAGAAAGTAGCTCTGCGAAGAGAGTTTTAAGGTGTTGGCTAACAGCACTGCCAGCCGGATGAATGTACAGTGCATCGGTTTAAACCTTGAGGAAGCGTGAGGCACTAATTATAATACATACATCTATAGAGCTTCAGGCTTCCTCAGGGTCCAAGAGCCCTCCAAGTTTTAGAGAGACCTGGACAGCAGGGAGATAATTTGTTACCTACACACTTTATCACCTGAGATTAGAAACCCACAATACAGCCCATTATTTCTTCATTGAGAGCTGCAGTGGAAGACACTATATTAACAAGAAAAACACATTACTCTGCATTCACCCCTTGTGGCAAGGCACGCGTGCTGGGGAGGATGTGAAATATTCACATATATTAGTACTGCTTTGCACTTATATAGTACATGGCATTCAAGGACTGCAAAGCAATTAAATTAAGCAAGTCTTACCATACTTCAGTGGGACAGATGTAGTGTTCCTACTTCCTTTTTACACAGGGGCAAACTAAGGCACAGAGAGAGATTTATCTCTCAGTTGTGGCTTTAACTATAAGGCAACTTTTCTTCATGCACAGAAGCTTCCCTGATCTGGAGCTCAATTGTTTCCCAGGATTAAAAAGCTGCATTACACCAACATCAATCCAAGCTTCTTCATTTGCAAGCAAAGGAGAAGAAAAATGTGTTGCTCTCTTAGTTCTTATCACTATCTTGTTTTCATCTCTCTTTAATAAACACGTCACAGGGGAAGGGGGGGAGAGTAGATGTCTCCAAGATTTGGGTAGGTGCTGTACCATAGTTGACCACCAGAGAAATAGCCAGAGGAAATTCTTAATCTACCATTAAGTTTCAGTGTTAACAGATGTGGTAATATGTCATTGCACAACATATTAATTCTGTCAGAGATCATGAAACTCTGTATAAATCTGTCACACTTCATTTTTTAACATGCGCTGCCTCTGTGGTCTTTTTACCTCCATGCTGGATTGGAATTCCTGGGGGCAGTGATAGGCTTACAAAGGACATTGTTAAACCATGACGGGTCTCTGCTCACATGGATGCACTTTGGAACGACTTATTCTGCTCAGAAAAAACTAGTCCACTCAAATGGGTTGGTAAATAAATAAGGAATCAGCTGGTGGGGGACTTGGATCACCTGAGGAGGTCACTTACAGGGTCTGGAGGATAAAAACAAATTTCACATTGGGCCACATTGGAGAGTGAGAAAAAAGACCAGATGGCTGAATATAGAAGAGAGAGGAAACACCTTGCACAGAAGGAGATATAGGATCCTAGTTTTCTTACAAGACTCTGCACTGAAGAATGGTCCAGAGTGGTGAGGAAACGGAGGCCAGGAAGGATGGGAAGATGTTTTATTGATTTGTCTGGCCCTGTAACGCTCTTGTGATGTCTAAAATAAAAAGTAATGATTCAAAATGACTTCTGCAAAGCCTGTGACCTAAGTGCTTCAACTATTCCATGTCCCTGGAAAGGCGGCAAACTGTAATCCCACAAGGTTGGAGCTCGGGCGAAGGGGATATAGAAGCAACTGGAGTGTCTTGGAGGTTACCAGTGATCCGGGGTGGAGGGTGTTTATGGCAGCTGGACTGTGGGGTGCTAACCAAAGTGAGAAAAAGGGTGCCAGCCAGACGAGCCTTACCCTGACCAAAGTGTATGCATTGACACCAGGAGGAAGGGCTTGGGCTGCATTCAGCCTCAGGGGGCTTGGAAGTACACACAGTCCAGTTTGTGAGACCCAAGCCCACTAGCCTGGTAAGCATGCTGTCAGACTTTGATCCCCGAGCGAGAGAAATGGTGATGCAGTCCACTCTGCTCAGAGCTATTGCTTAAGAGGACAGCATGGCATTCACTTGCACACCAGATGTGTTTTCACACTTAACTTTACTCCTCTAATCTGTAGAACCCTTTTTTTTTCTTTAAATGAAATCTCAGATTCTGAAGCATAAGACAACAGTGACCAGGGACAACCTACCAAGTTACCACAAACTGACCCATTTCAACCCCAGGCTGGAAAATTCAGAGGGGAAAAGACTTGCGGCCTTCTTTATGCTAATGCTCCTTTGCATCACTCTGCCACCATAAAGGGGCCATCACAGCATTATGCATTCTCCATGTAAATGTCTTTTGCGGGAAGATTATGTGTAAAGGGATAAGACATGGCCAGTTTCTGGATGCTGTTCTATTGTACTCCTTGAGATCTCTGTGATCTCAAGGCCTCGGTACATGCACTTTAAAGCCACAGAATTTAGCGGGAAGAACCATGAGGTAAGGGCGGATTAAGCCAAGTAAGTCATACACCTATCCCAGTGGTTGCTATGCTCCTCTAAGACTTCATCCTATTGATTGGTTGGACTTTTGCCTAAGCGTACTCTGTTAGATTGTGTTTCATTCAATGAGAGCCTTAAGCTCTGTGCCACTCGGATATATGAGAAATGTTTATCAACAATATCTAATCACATAAACCATGCAGGACTTAAATCAGCAATGAAAACTAATACTGCCACTAACTTTAGTGCCACAGAACCAGTAGTGTTCCCTGTAAGCTGGTGACCACCCAGGAGAGATTCAAATGCCACCCAGCTTATTAGCAGAGTGACCGCAGCTGGCACCTTGTGTTTCTTCTGGTGGTGCACATCCACACATTCCTTGGTGCACATAACAAAATTTATTCTACACACGGATGCAAAAAAAATAGAGGGAACACTGAGCAGGAGCACCATTTATAACCTAACATTGATAAATTTCCCTTCACACATTCTAAAGTTTGCCAAGTCCTCCAGAGTATATTTTTTAAATCCTGAGTCACTTGGAGTACTCCTAGACAGAGGTGCTATTTCAAGATACTTCCAGTATCCCTAAATAGTATTTTTCATGTCTTGACAGCGCACCCATTATTTCAAAATATTTTTCAAAATAATGGGCACACTATTCCAATGTCCCTGTAAACCTGGTTGCACAAGGATTAAGGGATGTTTTGGAATAGCGCTCTATTTTGAAATTAACTCAAAATAAGCTACACACTTGGCATAGCTCAAATTGTGCAGCTTATTTTGAGCCAAGGGTGCAGTGTAGACGCTCCCTTGAGGATTATACTGCAGCTTAACCTCATTCCCATAACCCACAGGGAGATTTGGCTCCACTACAAACAAACAGCAAGAAATGGGAATAGGGGGAGGCTGCCCACTTTGACTCAATGCAAAAGGCATCTGTGGAAAAACTATTTATGTGGATAAAAGGATGGTGATGTGGCAACCAGATGCCAGGGAAACCAGCAAATAAGCTGTGTTTCATGGGAAAAGGGGCCTGGTCTAAGATCTGGAGTGGGCCCCAGAAATGGCTCAGTACAAATTCCAGCAGTGACATCAAATGCCAACTCTGCCCTGGTATAAAATCACCATCCTGATGGACTAAATTCACACTGGTGTTAGCGGTGTTACAGAGCCTTTGATTTAGTCCTATGGTGTCTCACCTGCAGCTGTTTGATTTCACTTATGTCAGTGCCTGACTGGGGGGAAGGGATGCCTTATTCCTCAAGGCATTTTTTTCAGTGTCTTATTAATGCACCTGGACAGTTAAAAAGTTCTCCCCTATCACACACCAGGTCATGTTGTTGCTTCTTTCTGCCCCGAAAAAAAATCCAGTGCCAGATCATGGCTGCAACAGCAATCCCACCATTGCATGGAACTAGCCCAATGGCTCATCAAAAAATACACACAGTTAGCTGCCTTATGAGTAACAGGGTTTTCGTAAAATACCCCACTCGCCAGTGGCTTTTATTACAAAGACCTTAAGACCACAAGCATTGTTTCATTCTGCATTCTTTCCACACCTACTTTACTTACAATAATAATGTCAGCATGAGGTGTATTTTTGAGTGAGACTGTTTTGCCTGTGATGCTGGGCAGACCAGGTGCCAAGGCCCCCTCTGTGTCCACTGAACAGTGACAGACACGCAGCTTAGCTCTGTGTCATAAAGAAACACTCAGACGGATAAGAATATGATTAGACTCTGCAGGATGCTTGTGAACATCAACCAGCATTAGTCTCCTCTATAACATCTGTACCCCATAATCTAAGGCAATAGTTGCGTGTTTGCTTTGCAAGCGTCTGGCACTGTGCAGCTGGCCAGGCAGGAGCAAGACATTACCAAGTGAGGGCACGTCTACACTGCCGGGCCAAAATCAAATTAAAATATGCAACTTGAGCTATGTCAATTGTGTAGCTGAAGTTGAAGTTACTTAACTTGGCTTTTGGCGCTGTCTACGCAGCAGGAAGTCGAACTTCCCTTACTCCTGTGAAATGAGGGTGACAGGAGTTGGAGTAAGAAGTCCTTCAGCTTGACATTATTCTGAAATAAAGGCTTGCTGTGTAGACCTGTAACTGGGTTTGAACCTGGGACTCTGGAGCTTAGTTTAGGAGCCTCTGCCCTTTGAGCTAAAAGCCAGCTGGCTCTCAGCCCATGCTGTAGAGGTCTCTTGGTCTTATTTGTTGGTGTGGTCTAGGTGCCACTGCATGGGACAGTGAACCACACAAGGTGTGTGGGTTACAGACAGGCATTTTGTTATTTTGAAATGATGTTAGTTATTCTGAAATAACGCTGCAGTGTAGACGTACCCTGACAGTGCTAAGTCTCAGCAGAAGGCATTAAATCTTGGATGCTGAAGAAGGCCCATCCACACTGGACAGACTAGAGGGAATAATGCAGAGACCAATACACGTTGTAGCTTATTTTTCCGCCCCTCCCCCATGAAGAAGAACCTTAGAAGTGAATTCCTCCTGTCAGCAGAGTTTGCAGCTCAACAAGGGCGGGAGAAAGACGGGGAGAATAAAAATCCCCAACAAGGAGGAACTGTCTCTTCATGCTGCTTGTACTCTGAGGGTACGTCTAGATTACAGGCTTTTGTCGACATAGGCTTTGTCGACAGATGCTGTTGACAAAGCTTCTGTCGACAAAGAGCATCTAGACTCCATCCAGTTCTGTCGACAAAGCAAGCCGCTTTGTCGACATGAGAGTGTAGATGCAAAGGACAGCGTAGATGCAATAACGCCTTCTGTCGACAGAACTCTGTCGACAAAAGGCGTTATTCCTTGTAGAATAAGGTTTACCGCCGTTGACAAAACTGCCGAGTTCTGTCAACACTATGTTGACAGAACTCAGCAGTAGTGCAGACACAGGTATAGTTTTGTCGACAAAACCCTGTAGTCTAGACACACCCTGAGGGACAGGGCATACTAGGCTGCATAACCAAAGACCTGGGGATTACAGTGGATGAGAAGCTGTATATGAGTCTACAGTGTGCCCTGGTAGCCAAGAAGGTTGACAGCATATTGGGATGTATTAGTAGGAGCATTGCCAGCAGGTCTAGAGAAGTGATTATTCCTTTTTATTCAGCACCGGTGAGGCCGCAACCAATGTAGCTCCATTCACAAGTTGATGGATTATCCATACCAATCTTGACAGGTCTATAGGGCTCACAGGGTCATGTACTATCATTTGTCTTTTATATCAAAGGGAAAACACTTTCTATTTTCTTTAAAATACAGATGTTTCCCACCTTCTCCATGAAGGCCAACAGCCCATCCTTCCTTTCACAACCCTACTATATAGACTGGCTAGCCACTTCTCAGTCCTCCCTGGGTCAGTTTATGGCCTGAAGATGAGATTTGATTTCTGAATCTTTACCTGCACACCACCCCATTATTGATTTTATTGCAAAATTATCCATGTCCTTTTGAAACCCGGGTTGCTTATGATAGCAAGGAACTGTAAAGCAAACACCAGAAAGGTTAAATTATGGGAGACAGGCATATATTAAAATCCCTCTCCAAAGGAACTTCCATTGCTGAAGTTTAACATCTTGACAGTTTTCTGTGAAAAAAATATGTCAAAGAATCAGCATTTAGTGGTTGCTTGTCTGCTGGTGTTTAGAGACCACAGCAGTGTAAAATTATGCTGCTGTCTCACTTGATTAGCATGAGTAAGCAAATTCCACATCCTTTTTCAACTCTTTCAGGCAACCAGGGACTTCAAGCTAAACTGTGTTTTTTCTCTTTGGTTGCTCTCTTATCTTATCTCTTTAACATGCTTGCTGCTCATTGCCTTATGCCTCATCCTCAGCTGTACTGCCTAGCCAGCAGCTGTAAGTAAGTGTAAAAATTAGCTGAAGTTGAGCAGGAATCCTATCCTGGCTGCTGCTTCCTTAGTAAACAAAGAGGAAAGAATAAAACATATTTGTAGTACAGCGGGGCAGAGAAGCCAAGACCTTGAAACAGGCACTGTACAGATCTAGCAAGATTCTGAGCTTGTCAGGGAACTGAGTGATGAAAAAATGAACCGCATTTCCCTAGATGCGGAGCACAGTTCCTCAAAACAGATCCAGGTCCCTCCCAGAGCCACTGCAGCTACAATTCTCAGGAGAAGTAGGAGTGCCGTGTGCTTAACGGGGAAGGGAGACTGCCCATTCTGCGCGATCCAGGGCAGTAGTTAGTAAAAATCATTGTGTGATGGCTCTTTGGCGAGCTCTTTGAAAGGTGTAAATTAGGGGTTGGGAACCTTGCAGAAGTGGTGTGCTGAGATTTAACGTATTCACATCTATTTATGGGTCAGCGTGCTGGTGATAATTTTTAAAGTCAGTAATAGTCCTACTTAGAGCAGCTGCATTAATAAATAAATTAAGATGCAGATCTTATTGTTTGGTGTGGTACTTGGCCTTACTTTTGTCTTGCTGAGTGCTCTGATCTCAGGCTCATAGACTGATACTTTAAGCAGCACACACACCTCCAAGTCAACCTACAGCAGGCCAGAGTGGCCGCCGAAGCAGCCTCCCCACAATGTGGCCTCAGCCTCAGTGGCATCAGGCCTCCAACATGGCCCTGGCCACCAGAGTGGCTGCCCGAGCAGCCACCCCCCAGTGTGGCCTTGGACTGTCCTGGTCCTCAACCCTCTCAGCTAGGATTTCAGCACACTGTGGCAGCAACCCACCTGCCCGCCATGTGTTCTAGGCTCAAAATGCTGGCGGCAGCCAGCCCAAAATGCGACCTCAGCCTCAGCTGTCCCCCAGTGTGACCCTGGCTGTCAGAGCGGCCACCCAAGCAGCCCCCCAACGTGGCCCATCTCAGTCTCCAATCTGCCCACTTGCCTACAGATCCAACTCCCCCCGACCCCAGCAACAGCTTCAACACCTCCTGGTCCCCAAACCGCCCGGCTGTGGTTTCAACATGTCATGGCAGCAACCTGCCCACTGCCATGTCCTCTAGGTCCAAAAAGCTGGCAGCAGCCACCCCACAATGTGGCCTCAGCCCCAGTGGCAGCCAGCCCCCGACGTGGCCTGGGCCTCCTGAGCAGCTACCTCCCAGTGTATCCCCAGGCCATCGCCCTCTCCTTCCCCATCCCCGCCTGTGCCTTCCAGGAGGACAGGGACAGGGACGAAGACAGAGATGGGCCAGGGCTGCATGTGAAGGGGTGTATATGGCTGTTCAGGTGGCCGCTCTGGCAGCCAAGGCCACGTTGTGGGGTGGCTGCTGCCAGCATTTTGGGCCTAGAACACGGGGTGGGGGCAGGTTGCTGCCGTGGCATGTTGAAGCCACAGCCGGGCAGGATGGGGCCCGGGAAATGTTGAAGCTGTGGGTGGGTGGGTTCCAAGAGGAAAGTGAGTGCTGCTATGGAGGTGGGGGCAGGCTTAGAGTAGGATGTCTTGTGCATCACTGTGCAGGCGCGCACGTTCAGGAAACACTGGAGCAGGCTCCTGGCTGCAAAGGGATGGGGGGGAGGGAGAAGGGGCGGGGCTGAGCTCCCACCTCGCATGCCACCTGCACCCCAATCCCCTTCACTCCCTCCCACCAAGAACCTGCACCCCCAGCTTGCTTCTACACCTTCCCTTCTCCCTCCTCGCTGGCCAGACACCTACCCCCAGCCTGCTCCTGCACCCTCCCTCCTGGCCAGATCCTGCAGCCCTACCTCTGAGCCACTCCCTGGCAGCTGACTCCCACACACTGAACCCTTCAATTCTGGCCCTACCCCCAGAGACCCAGAAGAGTTCAAATGGCCTATAGCAAGAGCTAAACCTCAGTCCGCTAGGGTGCCAGAGGAGTGAGGTGTCTCAGTTAGGGGCCACATCAGTAAGAACTGAGGGTTTTGCAAGAAGGGTTTTTTTTTTTTTTTTTTTGCATCTCACTTGTGTGATCCGCAACTGATTTTTCTATGGGTCAATGACCCTTCACCCAAAAGAGGTTCCCCTTCCCAGCCATATATAAAGAAAACTCTGAAACCTGTTGTGTTTGGACACAAATTAGTATTTTCACTTTTTTTAAAATACAGTTTGATAAACTAAATGAGGAAGTTGAAATGCTTAATCTGTTTAATAATTGAAATTAAACTGTTCTCCCCAACTGCAACACTAGCAAAATGGCTCAGGTGTAATTATGTAATTAGCAGCAAGTTTCCATTAGCAACTGGTGGTCCGTGGAAAGTTTTACACTGAGCCAGGTGATCCACAGGCCAAGAAGTTTGAGAACCACTGACATAGTTGGTATCACAGAGGCTTGGTGGGATAATACACACAATTGGGATATTGGTATAGAATGGGATAGCTTGCTCAGGAAAGACAGGCAAGTTAAAAAGGGAGGTGGTGTTGCCTTATATATTAAAAATTGTATAGGCTGGACCTCACTGATCCAGCCCCATTGGGTCCTGATTGGTCCTGAATGAGAGAATTTGCTGGACCAGGGGAGGTCTCCTGCCATTGTTTCCCAAGCCCATAGCTTGCTGCTAGCAGACTTGCCCTGCTGCTGCTGGCTTCCTGGGCAGCTGCTGCAGGGCTCCAGCCCCATGGTTACTATGGAGCTCCGCTGCTAGCCCCACACTCCAGGGGGTTGCTGTGGGGCTCTGGCCCCATGCTCCTGGGGGCTGCTGCAGTGCCCCAGCCCCGTGCTCCAGGAAGCTACCGGAGGCCTCTGGTCCTGTGCTGCCGTGGGGCTCTAACCTTGTGCCAACCTGTCATGCTGTGAGGCTCTGGCTCTGATCTCTCACTGACCCCAGCTGGGCTGCTGACACTATCACCATGTCCCTGGCTGGCCCTCCTGCTCTTAGGCTCCCAACTGGACCACAGAATGCCAGTTTTTGGAGGTTCAACCTGTATACACTTAGACTGAGATTGAGATGGACATAGGAAACAGACTTGTTGAGAGTCTCTAGGTAAGGATAAAAGAAGTAAAGAACAAGGGTAGTGTAAAGTAGAAGTCTATTACAGACCACCTAACCAGGAAGAAGAGGTAGATAAAGCTTTTTTAAAAACAACTAACAAAATCATCCTAAGTGCAGGATTTAGTGGTGATGGGGGACTTCAACTATCCAGCTATCTGTGGGAAAACAACACAGCAGGGAACAGATTATCAAACAAGTTCTTGGTCTGCACTGGAAACAATTTGTTAGTTCAGAAGGTGGAGAAAGGTACTGGGGGAAGCTGTTCTAGATTTGATTTTAACAAAGAGAGAGAAGCTAGTTGAGAATTTGAAAGCGGAAGGCAGCTTGGGTGAAAGTGATCACGAATTCATGGAGTTCATGATTCTAAGGAATGGTAGGAGGGAGAACAGCAAAAGAGAGACAATGGATCTCAGGATTTTTAGTAAACATGGGGAGCTGGTAGGTAAGGTCCCATAGGAGGACTATGAGGAAAAACAATTAAGACTTTTGGCAGTGTTTCAAAGAGATGTTATGAAGGGCAAAAGAGCAAAGTATTCCACTGTGCAGAAAAGATAGGAAGTTAGGCAAGAGACCATCTTGGCTTAACCAGGAGATCTTGAATGATCTAAAAAACAAAAAGGAAGCCTACAAAAAGTGGAAACCAGATCAAAATACAAAAGATAAATATAAGCAAATAAGTATATAGGGGAAAGATTAGAAAGGCAAATGCACAACAAGCGCTCGAATTAGCTAGAGACATAAAGGGCAACAAGAAAACATTCTTAAAATATATTATAAGCAAGTGGAAGACCAAGGACAGGGTATAATTGTTACTCAGTAAAGAGGGAAAAACAATATTACAAAAAATGTGGAAATGGCAGAGGTGTTTAATGATTTCTTTGTTTCAGTTTTCATCAAGAAGGTTGGTGGTGATTGGGTGCCTAGCATAATGAATACTGGAGAAAAGAATGAAGGTTCAGAATTTAAAATAGGAAAAGAACAAGTGAATAATTATTTAGAAAAGTTAGATATCTTCAAATCATCGGTGCCTGACAAAATGAGGTAGCTGAGCCATTAGCATCATCTTTGAAAAGTCATGGAATATGGGAGAAATCCCAGAGGCCGTAAAAGGGCAAATATAGTACCCATCTATAAAAAGAGAAATAAGTACAACATAGGACATTACAGATCAGTCAGCTTAATATTTGTGCCAGGAAAGATAATGGAACAAATAATTAAGAATCCATCTACAAGCATCTAGAAGATAGGTGATAGGTAACAGCATGGATTTGTAAAGAACAAATCATGTCAGACCAACCTGAGAGCTTTCTTTGATAGGATAACGAGTCTTGTGGCTAAGGAGGAAGTGGTAGATATGGTATACCTAGACTTTAGTAAAGCATTTGATACAGTCTTGCATGACCTTATCAATAAACTAGGGAAATACATCCAACATGGACTTCTATAAGGTGGGTGCATAACTGGTTGAATATCCATTCCTAGAGAGTAGTTGTCAATAGTTCCATCATGCTGGAAGGGCATAACAAGTGGGGTTCCATAGGGATCATTTCTGGGACCGGTTCTGTTCAGTATCTTCACCAATGATTTAGATAATGGCATAGAGATTATGTTTATGTAGTTTGAAGATGATACCAAGCTGGAAGGGGTTGCAAGTGCTTTGGAGTAGAGGGTCATAATTCAAAATGATCAGGACAAACTGCAGAAATAGTCTGAGGTAAATAGGATGAAATTTAATAAGGACACATGCAAAGTACTCCACTTAGGAAGAAACAATCCAGTTCACACATACAGAATGGGAAGCGACTGTGTAGGAAGGAGTACTGAAGAAAGGGATCTAGGGGTCATAGGGACCACAAGCTAAATATGAGTCAACAGTGTGATACTGTTGCAAAAACAGCAAACACGATTCTGGGATTCATTAACAGGAGTGTTGTGAGCAAGAAATGAGAAGTCATTCTTCTGTTCTACTCAGCACTGATTAGGCTTTGACTGGAGTATTGTGTCCAGTTCTAGGCACCAAATTTCAAGAAAGATGTGGACAAATTAGAGAAAATCCAAAGAAGAGAAACAAAAATGATTAAAGGTCTAGAAAACACTAGCTATGAGGGAAGATTGAAAGAACTGGGTTTGTTTAGTCAGGCAAGGAGAAGAGTGAGAGGGGACATGATAACAGCCTTCAAGTAAATAAAAAGGTTATTACATGGAGGAGGGAGGAAAATTGTTCTCCTTAACTTCTGAGGATAGGACAAGAAGCAAGGGCCTTAAATTGCAGCCAAAGAGGTTTAGGTTGGACATTAAGAAAAACTAGGTGTTACTGTGGGTGATGCCCATGGCTAGCACTTCAGGACTACAATGGAAAAGCCTGACAGGCCTGACAATGGTCTGTGAAAAGGCTGGGCCTTCCCATGATCACTGTAATACTATGGAGTCAGGTGGTGACCTGTGACTAATTACTACCGTGGAAGACTGTACTTTTCCTCTGAGGGGATGAGGAAATCAAACAAAGGATTCCTGCCTTATAGGAATTCTACATTAGGCTGGGGCAGGAAATGATCATTCTCTTCTGTTTGCTCAATCTCTGACTTCCTACCCCAAAGGAATACTTGAAAATACCTGGCAACAAAAGGACTCAAACCAAGGAAGAAAGAACTGCTGGACCCAGGTTAGAAAGACACCTCTAGCCTATGAAGAATGCTACATAAACAATATTGAAGGTGAGGAGGAATTATTATTTATAACGAGTTTTTTTAGTTTGATTATTTTACGTTATCTGTAATCTGCTTTGTTCTGTGTGCCATCTCTTTAACCACTTAAACATATCTTTTTATAGTTAAACTTCATTCTGGTTTATAACATAGCCTAGTTTATGCACTTTCTAACGGGGGCAGGAAGTTGTGCATTCTTTCATCCACACACTATGGGAACAGGCAAATTTCATATAGCTTTGGATTTTTCAAGAGGGGTGGGCTGGACCGCTGGGTGCTGAATCAAGTCACTTAAGCTGAGCCCTCTCAGAGCTGAGCTCAGTATCCTTCTGCAGGTGGGTGTGGCCCTGCCTCTGTGTGTACTGGAGGGGGCTGAAAATCCTGGCTCAGCAAGACATGAGTGTCCAGGCTGGCGGAACAGGCAGGCTGAGTGGTAGCTCATCAGGTGACATCCCAAGCTGTCAGGAGTACTCCTTAAAAAACTGTACAAAAGCTGGGGCAGTAAGAGCCCCTCTAATTCACATAATTGTAGGACAATTGGAAGGAACTGCAAGACTTGAGTCCCCCTGCACTTACGGCAACACCAACTATAATCTAGAGTAGACCATCCCTGACAGATGTCTGTTTAACCTGCTCTTAAATATCTCCAGAGATAGAGATTCCACAAACTCCCTAGGCAATTCATTCCAGCGTTTCACCACCCTGACAGGAAATTTTTCCTAATGTCCAACCTAAACCTCCCTTGCTGCAGTTTAAGCCCATTGCTTCTTGTCCTAGCCTCAGAGGTTAAGGAGAACAATTTTCTCCCCCTTCCTTGTAACAACCTTTTATGTACTTGAAAGCTGTTATGTCCCCTCTCAGTCGTCTCTTGTCCAGACAAAACAAATATTTTTTTCAGGGTTCCTTCATTAGGACCAGTTTTCTAAACCTTTAATTACTTTTGCGCTTCTTCTGTGGACTTCCTTGAATGTGTCCACATCTTTTGTGAAGTGTGGAGCCCAGAACTGGACACACTGTGCCACTTGAGGCCGGTCAGTACACAGTGGAGCACAAGAATTGCTTCCCACGTCTTGCTCACAATATTTGTGTTTATTATACCGCAGAATGATATTTGCTTTTTTTTTGCAACTATGCCACGTAGTTGCCTCATTTGTCTTGTGATCCCCATTTCTGCAGTACTTCTTTGGAGGCAGTCATATCCCATTTTTTGTGTGTGCAACTGATTGTTCCTGCCTAGCTGGAGTACTTGGAATTTGCCTTTACTGAATTTCATCCTATTTACTTCAAGCTATTTTTCCAGTTTGTCCATGATCCAGATAATTTTGAATTTTAATTCTTTCCTCCAAAATACTTGCAACTCTTCCCAGTTTGGTATGACATCATGTGCACCAAAAGCAGGGTCTCTATGGCTAATCATCAAAAAGACGGCTAGCTATTTCATAACTCTCTGTGGAAAGCAAGTTTGGTTTTATTCTGAATTAAGTATATAATATACTAGATCAGATTTTTGGTCAAATAGCTAATCTGACAATTCAAACTCCATCCCCTCTCCCTCCCATTCTGACACAACAGAAACAATCCTTAGAGTTGAGTGCAGATGAGATTTCAGCAGGAATGGGAAACAGAATTAGAGCAAGTAGCAGCTGGGATTTGTAGAAAACACTGCAATTCTGCATGTTCTGATTGGGCCTCAGTATCATGGCAAAGGAACAATGCACATAAATACCTCTCCTGCAGTGCTGGAAGTGGAGACAAAAAATATCACACCAAATGGAAGACCACGTCATGTGCAGGTCTTCAGTATTAGAACACTTGGCTTTAAAGGAAAATTCATAAAGCTAACAGCGCCTTCTGGCACTGTGGGACCCAGTTGTGCTGGAAGATGGCAAGGGATATGTAGATCAATCGATAAATTCATCTCACAGGCTCTAAAGAGAACCCTATTCAAATCATGACAACTATGGGCTCTCAAGAATCAGAGTACCCTCTATCTTCTCCCCACCCCCCTGCTTCCCTGCATTAACATGCAAAAGTCACTGTTCTTATGTCTGTCCATCTCCCAGACAAATCTGGAATAAAAGCTCCTTTCTTGGATGCTATACAGTGTCCAGATCCCTGTCCTGAATGCAGCACTTGCTGTTCAGCATTAACACATCCACCTGCAAGGGTTGCTAGGAAGAGAGGTCGATGAATTGTTTGTAAAGCTAGTATAATCAATGCCAAGGTGTATAGGGCTATGTCTACACTGGCCTCTCTTGCGCAAGAAAATATTCAAATGAGGCAAAGCGGTGAATATCGCCATGCCTCATTTGTATACTTAATGAGACGCCATTTTTGCACAAGGGGCTTTTGTGCAAGAGCTGTTCTGCTTTTTTTCAGGAAGAATGGCTCTTTCACAAAAGGGGTTTTTTGCACAAAAAGGAGCCATGTAGACCGCTCCTTTTTGAGCAAAAATGGCAGCTCATTAAGTATGCAAATGAGGCACGGCGATAGTCATCACTTCGCCTCATTTGCATATTTTCTTGTGCAAGAGAAGGCAGTGTAGATGTAGCCTTGGGGTATAGTGTACGTGGCAGAGAAGGTAATTCCGCCAACTTGTTTAAAGCAGAAAAAAGTTACAAAGCACCCTAGTATTTCTGTGAGATACCATCAAGATGCATCAAAGAGCCTAAACCCACCTCGTACTATTACTGTCACGTTGTTGTTAAAGAAGGAAAATCATACTTTCTGGTGCACTTCTTGGACTCTTCTTCCTTCCCTGGTGTAGCAACTAATTCTAAAGATATGCCACCAACAGACCTCCACCCTTCTGGTTACAATGGGAAAGCACTCTCAAAATGAACAGTATTACAATGTGCCTAATGGAATCAGATTCTGGATCAATCTGACTGGTTTCAATTACAAGTTTGACACCTGTAATCAAAGTCTGAATAAAGACCTGACCTGGATGGGCCACTGCATTCCACACCCTAATGACACAAAAAGCCAAGCATTGGGTACTTATAGCCCACTCTACTAGCCTCAGTTAGCACAGACACTCTAATTGACAATATTTACCTATTTCTCCCCTTCTCTTTCCCTCCCCATCCCCTCTCTCTGCTATTTATGTGCACCCTGCACCCCTAACTTCAGTCATGTGAAGAAGTGGGTTGCGCCCACGAAAGCTCATGATACCATCTACATATTTGTCTATAAGGTGCTGCAGGACTATTTTTTTTTAAGTTTTTTTTCCCTTAGGAAATCTGTCCCACATCCAGATCATGCCAGAAGAGCAGATGGTCTCAGACTGAGACATGATTGCTGTTATCATTTGGGAGTTGCCCACACCATTTTTACATTTTTACACCAATGCAACCCTCCCATCTTAGAGGTGATACATTAGTAAAAAGCAGGACTTGTACTGGTGCAAGTTACCCTGCTTTCAAACACTTTATCCAAGCACAATGTGTCTACATTGGAAATTTGAATCACTGAAGCTGTATCCACGCAACACTTCATCACACAGATAAGCCTTAAGAGCTGGAAGTGGAAACTAGAGCACAAGAGGAAAGCATCCCCATGAAAGCTATTCATATTAGGAAGGCTAGCTGCCGCATTCTGGATGACTGGAAAATTACCGCCACTACTAAGTGAATTGCAGTAATGCAGTTCTAAAGTGACAAATGAAAATCAGTCTAACTCTGTTGGCAAGCAGTGAAATGAAGAAAAAAAAAAGGCATCAAAGCTATTGCTCCTCTGCACTGAGATTATTTTCCAAACAAGTTTAATTTACATTTGTGAAGCAAATAATCCGTCTGCTTATTGGTAGGCAAAAGCAGCAATAAGAAAAGTGAGTTCTCAGTGTGTGAATCATGGGCGGGGCTGAAGAATGAAATCACCTTAATTCTGTCTACCAGTGTGACATTGTGTAACCTCATGAATTGTGGCCTAGTTTTTATGAGTGGTGTTAACCACTCTTGGATCAATTTGTTAGTAGCCTGTTAAGAATAGCCTTTGAAGAATCTGTTATTGTAACTCATTTTTAATACAGTGTAACTAGAGTGAAAATTTTAACTAAAATGATTCCATGTTGTAACTGAAATCCTATTTTAAACTTTGCACAGCCTTAACTCTGCTAGGGGTCTGTGTGTAATCTCATTAGAGAGAGAGAGAGAGAGAGAGAGAGAAGCTGCCAGCACAGCCTTGATGGCCAAAGGATAATGTAGGTAAGCCCGTAAGCCCTGAAACAGAACCCACCCGAGAGAGTGAGAAAATCGACTATCAAAAAAAGGGCCAAAAGTTGCATCTGCCATTAACTGATGACTCCTGGGTCATACAATGCCCTGGGCAAGTGGGACTGAACTGGCTCTATGAACTAAAATATATAAACAGATGGGTACAAAATTATAAGGTTGGGTCTTTCGATTCTACAGTCATTTTCCAGGAACATCAGTGTGCATCAACTTGACCCTACTCCTCATGTCTAGACCAGCTGGCCAGTGGACTAGCATGAGAAACTGAGGCTGGTAGTTATATTCCATCTGTAGAATTGTGTACATATGTATGATGGATAACTTTAGTAGCTAGGGAACAGTAAATGAATTCTAGATTCACAATAAACACGGCATATTGCCTTACCCTTCAACAAAATTCTGCTAGTTCTATTTCTTTAAGTGTAACCCTTGCACTTAATGCAAATGATTTTTAAAGATGAATTTTAGCACAGGTTAGTGCTTTAAGGGCTATTTCAGAAAAGTATGCTTGCCAAATCAAGAGGGCAAATAGATCAAACTGGAGGAAATGAGTAAGGATGGCCGTAGACTTTTGGAGAGCCAGAAGCAATGAAGTCAGAAGCATGGCTTACCCTTCCTGTCTTTAGTGCAGGTGCCAGAGGAGATCACTGGGCTTTTCATACAATTATAGCAGGTTGGGTGGAGGAGAAAACTCAAAACACATCAACACAAATTTGTTGAGGATTCTACAGGGAATCTGGAAGCAAGAGACCCCTGTGTGGTTACTAGATTTTCTGGTACTTAAGGTCATCCATGGATACTAGTAAGGTACTGTGTATTTAAGGACTAAGGTAGGGCTACGCAACATGCAGCCCATGACCCATTTGTTTGCGGCCCACAGTATGGTTTGGGGTTATGCAGGGCTCAACATATGTCCTGCGGATGGGATCCTTTGAACATGGCCTCCACTGGGAACATGCTCCACAACAGTGAGTCAATATAATGGTCTTCTGTTGCTATGCGTTTTAGTAGCTAAATTCCTGGACTGTCATTGCTCATTAAAAGTGCTGTCATATGGGTAGAAATCGGGAAAATATTGCATTTTATTAATATCAGCAGAACGGACTTAAATGGGCCTGCATGTTGTGTAGTCTTGCTTTAATCTTTGTATTAGTGTCTGTCAGTGTGAAAAGTTATTTGCATATATTTGCATGTATATGCAATCACGCTTAAGTTGCAACCCTCAGCATGTGCTATGAGTATCACTGTGGCCCCCAGCACTTTGAAAGTTGAGTAGCCCTGGACTAAGGCATGTGCTTCACATAACATTAAAATAGAACTCCTGTCCACCTTCTAGAAATACCCATTTTATATTCCTAATGAGATATATCAAAAAAAATGTAGAAAGCAGCATATCACATGGATTCTTCTGATTTCCAAAAGACCCATGGGCAAATCTGACCAAGGGCATTCTTTATTCATAATAAAGTTCCTAACAATCCTTTGTTATCTGTTTTAAAATCCCACAAGTCTCTTAGTTTATAATATGGTCAGTATTCTGCTTTAGAATAACAACAAATAGCTATATTTTTTAAATCAATAATTATTTTATTGAGATACTCTAAGTCAAAAGGGCCAATACATGTGGGGGGCAAAGGTGTCCACACACTGAATAAAAAATTTTTTAGGAGAAAATACAAATTGGAAAAAAAACAGAGCACCTAGAGAACAACCTAAGTTATTAGGTATTGAACACTCTCTATCCCTTCTGCGAGAGATATGTAATGTTGACAAGAATCAAGGCAATTACAGGCAAGTCTCAACATCCCCCATATCCACTTGCCATCAACCTCATGTACATGCAGTAAAAGTTACATAGCAATTTGAGTACTAGCATCCAGAACCCAGGTGTCCAGGGCCCGGTCCCAGCAGATAAATCCATATACAAGAGTAAACCAGAGAACTCAGCACCAAGTGTTTTACAGTTTCTTGAGAAGAAATTGGAAAAAAAGAAAAACACACTTTATTTTCATACAGAGTGGGGTCTCTAAGTGTCTTAGGAGTAAAGCGTAGGACCTTGTACAGACTTTACATTTACCCAAAGTGTAATAGAAAAGGATGGAAACAGATGATCAGTTACACCTCTGCCTGGAGCTCAGAGCTTCCATGACTTGAGCAGTCACATATTAAAGACAGTGAACCTGATAACTGGGCAGAATACCAAATGGATTACCAAATATGCCAATGACCGAATCAGGTTTATCACTCACCGCCTGAAGATTATAATAAACCATTAACCTAATATACATTGCTTCCTATCCTTATCTCTCATCATCTTCTCATTCCTATCTGCTCCCCATACTTTATTGGATTATCTTCCATTGCCAAAAATCTTGGGAGGTGACTTTTTTAATGCAGTTAACACCTTACTGGTTCCTATTATCCTCCTGAAATATGGACAAGCACCTCCTTCTAATATCCACGAAATGGAGGGTAAAAAGGAATAAGACAGTATTAGCTGCAACAGGAAGTGCATTTATTTTTTTTTAAAAGGTAGAATATATGTTTAACACAGGGAGCAGGAATTTGGTACTAGATTAGACAGGTATGGATATAAATTTTAGTTGGCAGAAAGGAGATGGAGCAAAGTGGGATGACAAAGAACCATGCCTTCCAATTTCTCTGGAAGATGCACTTTATGTCCAGAAGCAAGCTATTTACAGGCACGAGAAAGGACCAGATTAGATATTATTTTGTCAGTATATACTGTCCGCTGAAGCTAGTACAAAAGAATGACTCAAAAGTTCCAGAATCAATATCCTCCTGAAACCAAGAATGCAGCCTAGAAAAAAAGAGCCTATAAAATGCACATGCCAATGAAGGAAGTTTCGGGCAGCTGATGCATGCATCCAAAGTAAACTGGAGTTATCCTTGCACAAAATCCTCTGAAAGTCATATTAATCCCTTCATGCCCAATAAATGATATACCTAAAAGGGACCTGAAGAGTTTCACTCACAAAACAAACTCGGAATAGTTTTAATTTTGATAGGCTACTAAAATATTTGTTCCTCCTGCATCAACATCACAGTATATTAAAAGTGGATTTGTGAATATTGTGCTCATTTGAGAAAGTTTTGATAATTTTGGAAGATCTATCTAAACTCTGCTGAGGTGTGTATGCAAGCAGTGTTAATAATAACCAAGAAGCAACATTCATTTACTTCCACAAAGAGATCTTACAATAAGAACTGCACACATAATATTGCGATGGATACTATATGTCGAGTTTGAAGTGATAACTCACACATTTGGCTTTTGATATAATTTACTCAGGATAAAATTATCTAAGAGAAGTGATTTGTCAAGTTAAGCAAGTCTGACCTTATATACATCTGTAATCCTGTCAACAGTCTTTTCCCCAAGGCCCTGGTCTTTAATTTTCCTGAAACATCATCTACTAATGATATACTTTGGGTGAAATACAGTTCTGTTCTAAGAAGTCACTGTAAAAATGGCACTTGCCTTATCAGATATGCTCCCTGTGTGTATACATAATCAGATCTGACCACTTTAGTGATTAAAATAAGCTCACACTATTTTTTTACTCCAGTTAGCTGTGCAGAATCAATGAAGATAAGAATGAGCAATTCATTCTTGAGCAACAGAATTGTTTACCAACTTCTGATCATTTACATTTCTTTAACCCCATGGAAAGGAGTGGGATTGCATGGGTGTCACTAAGGATGCAATTTCCTCCACAGAACCTTTTTTACTGATGATATCTAAGCACCCAAACTTGACTTATATCCCAAACTGGGTATCTAGGTCTGGCAAATCATAAAGTTAATCTTACTCCTAAACTTAGTCCATATGACAATGTAACCCATACACCTTCCAGGTGTAGTTCACTGTCCCATGTAGCAGCACTTAGACCACTTACAGAGAGCGAGAGAATGAGTTTGCTCTACAGCCTTAGCTGACAGCCAGCTGGCTTTTTGCTCATGCACTAAGCTCCAGAGGTCCCAGGTTTGGTTCTGCCTCCCTGCATTACAAAAAGAAAATTGAACATACATATATAGTCACACCACTATTTTTACAAAATCATATGACAGAGCAGAACCACAATCTGAGCTAACCTTTCCTATATAAATGGTATTTCCCTTCTAATGTCCACATAAATCTTTCTGCTATTTTTAGTTCATACACATATTATTAGATCCTTGCACAGGCACAAAATTTGTATCCACATCTATAGCCACAAAAATGAGTTGCAGATATCTTCATCCACATCCACGGATATGGATACCTGTGGTTATAAAGCGGATTTGTAGGGCTCTACCTATGACTCTCAAATAACTCACTGTGCATAACATTCTGCAGACCATGTGCCCACTGTATAGACAAGATCAACTTAGTCTATAATATAAACACAAACTAACAGTGGAACAATTGTTTGAAAAGTAGCTATGCATAATTATACGTATATCCAACAGTTCATTGCAATGGCTCCATCTCACAAACTGATACAGTAAGTGTGACATGGGAGTAGGTCAAAGATTTGTGAAAAAGGTCAAGTTGCTATGATTTATCAGGTCCAAAATCCACTCTCTAAAAAAATATATAAGTGCCCAAATGAAAATTTAAACCATAGGCTGTAGGGTCCATATAAACAGCATATATTTAAAATGTGTGTGTGTGTATATATATATATATATATATATATATTTTTACAGTTATAATTTGAGGTTAAATTTTGCTTTATTGTTACCTTTAAAAACAAAGGAAACCCACCTCACACTGAAACATGATGCTGAAATAATCTCCTGTGTGACCAGAGCTTGTGTAGGAGTTTAATTACACATGTACCATTGATATTAAATAGCAGAATAATTTGCATTTATAAAGCACCTTTCAGCTGAAGATTTCAAAGCACTTTCCAAATATTCTCAAAACATTCTTGGGAGGTACAACAAGAAAACATCAGACCACCCATTCTGCAGCCAGCAAACCGAGGCAGAAAGAAGTGACTTGTCCAAAGTCACACAGCAGGTAGTGGCAGAGCTGGGAACTCTGGTTAACTTTGAAATCCTGATTCCCATCATCTGTCTTTTTCTATTATATTTTACTTCCCTTGCAGAAGTCAGAATTTGGACCAATAGTTAACTCCTCTTTCCCCTTCAAGGGGCATTTTTCTTTTGATTAAAAGAAAGACGGCATGAAAATATAAGAAAACAAGGTCTCCATCCACTGTTTGCCAAATACTTGTGGCTACTAGTTTTTCTGGCACAATTGCAATCTTACTACTGTCCGACAATTACATCTCACATTTCAGCAGTATGGTTGTTCTACTAGCAAACCAGAAATTTTAACAGTTTCAGCCAGAAGAGGAGACATGTAGAAAGTAAGGATGTTAAGGGTGAGGCTTACTGGATCTGGTTAACCGATAGGGGATGGAGCAGCCTGTCGTGAGCAGTGGGCTTCTCCACCTCCATGGGGCCTGTTGCGGGTGGGAGGGCACTCCAGAATGGCCAGAGTAGCCCCAGTCTGCAGCGGGCCCTCACTTTAATTGGTTAACCAGTTAAACATTACGTTTAACCAGTTAATCAATTAAACAGGATATTACATCCCTTGTAGAAAGATACATATATGACCATATCCCATATCATGAAGGAGACATAATGAAGAAAAAAAGTACAGGTAGGAATCAGGGTCCCAACAAGAAGTTTATTGGGAAGAGAAAATTGCCAGGATTTTATATTCAACTGTGAGTTTTTAACAGCTGAAAGTGTTACATGTATGAGGTCTATTCAAATTACTGCGGAACTTGCCACCATATGGGGACCCATGATTGTTGTTGGAGAAAATTTCAATGCCACTGTCAAGGCTGACAAGTGATCTCAGCACTGAAATGCTAGCAACACCGATCATTTTCAGGGCAACGGGAAAATCAGAATTGAGGAAACAAACAATTGTGGGACTTCAGAGAGACCTTAAAACTACCACATACATACACAGGCTATATATATAAAATTATTGTACGTATGATCAACCTCCTTATCCATCACATGGGATTATTCCAGACTCTAGCTAGAGTCATAACATGCTCACATTCTAAATATGAAAAATAATCCATAAACACAATGCAAGGGAACAATACACTTCATACTGTGATTGTCACGTCAAGATAATTAATGCCTTGTCTAGAATACTGATGCATCCCAAATTAATTGACTAGTGTAGGCAGATAGTAACTAAGTGGTTATTGAACCACTTGTGTATCTCACAAGTTACAAAGTGCAATGCAATTCCTGGGGTATAAGCCTGAAGATAATTGTGAAAATTGGCTTCGATGATTCTGTCCGCACAGAGGATACAGCAACAGCTCTGACAGACTTTTCTTCTGCCCTTATGATCAAGTTACACTCATTCTTTGACTGTGCTGTAGATCTTTTGGACTGTGGCACAAGTAAATTCCAAATCCTCAGGAAACCTAATCGCCAATTCCGTATTTGCCAGATAGTGTGTGCCTGTAAACTCTGAAAAGTAGCGGCCTATATCAGGGTGGGGGATTTCATGAGGCTCCAAGTTATATTCCAGGTTCTCTGCATGAAGAAGAAAAAACAGTTATCAGCACACTAATGCCCAGCAATGGAAAAACTATTTGTCTCTGCCCTCATCCAGTCAGTTTTCTGTTCCAGAGTTTCATCTGCTCTGCTTTCTGACTGGCTGTTACTGTGAAATCATTAATGGGTATCAGTTCACTGTGCTGAAGAGAAGGAAATGGTTCATACTGAAGAGAGAACAAACACATAGGGAGTTAGAGAGCCTACAGGATTGGGACTTATCTATGCAGAAGCTAAACAATTGGGCTTCAGCTCCCACAGTCAGGAAGCCAATTCCCAGAAGAGGTCCTTACAAACTGCCAAATTATTTGAAGTGTAAAGGAGAAGTCAATTGTATAGAAGATGCATGAAGGAAGAATTGTGACTACCACCTTGAAGGCTCCTAAGGATCGACTGGGATTTGAGCTGTGCATAGAACACAGAGATTACTATTTAAATTCCAAATTTTCTGGAGTAGTAATCCTATAAGAAATGAATGCTTATTCCTTACTACCACAGTATTTTCATGTGCTTTCCCATTTAAAAAAAAATACCATTTAATCATTGCAAACACAGAGATTAAAGTAAAATCAGAAGTAATGTGCTATAGTAAAAAAATGGATCAAATGACATACCACTCATTTATTCTGTCAGAGGAAAAGCTCTCATTTGTGTAAAGCAGTATTGCTGTGCTATATGTCTAATTAGTGACTTACAAGTGTATCATCTCTATGGAAGTCTTGAACGATGTAATGTACATTTGGCAGTAAATAGAACGAGTAGACAGAATTTATGCACACCCCTGTTTGGCTTATCAGTAGTGGTTGGGATGGATGCAGAGACCACCATTTAAGAAAAATCCATCCATGCCTAGTTCTTAAATTTGCAACAGTTAAACTGATAGTTCACAAGCAATATGGTGAAAACCACTTAGAAATACTGATAATGTGTTTAATCAAGTTAGTTGTGACCAAACCATATAATAAACTGCAACCGTTAAATCTTAAAAAACTAAAATATTTATCTTAAATTCTCTCCTTCAAGATCCCATACTCCCTTCCCAAAGCACAAAATCAAAACTTATGTAAAACGGAAAAAGTGACTTGCACACAGTGTGGAAGGGACAGGAAGTGCGAGTGGTCAAGGGTGATAGGTGATGGCAAGTACGGACAAAGCAACTATAGCATACAAGATGGTACTCCAGAACAATCTCAATGTATTTTACAACTACAGATGTATTGGATCTTAAATTTTTTTTAACTCACTCTCATGTATTGTACTGCAAACTATGTTAGACAGCACCCTCTAGTGAAATCTGAATCACAGACAATCAAAATATTCATAATCAAAGAGTTTCAAAAATGTTTAATCAATCTTTACAACAACCAGTGATGAAGGTATTGTTCCCATTTCATAGATGAGAGGAAGACAAGTGAAGAAATCTGCCCAAAATCAAAGAGGAAGTGAATGTTACAGGAAGGATTAGAATACAGAAGTTCCTAGCATGTAATATTCCTGTGTTCTGACAACCACGCAATTTCCTTTCTGATACAGCATAGTGCATTAAAAATGGCCCAAACAACTTCTATAAAAGGCACAGCGATCATAAAAATGAAACCTTCCATTACATGATTATTTTATTTTTGACTTTTGTCTAAATCTCCTTAGAAACCTGACAAAAACAATAAAAAAAACACCCCCACACAAAAGCCAAGAAATTCTTTCCTTGTTCCAAGGCTTCTTATAGAATTACATCAACTAAAACACCACCAAGTAATTTTCAGATTTAAGTGAAAGTTGAATCTATTCTCCCAAACACAGCAAAGCTTTCAGCCGTGTTTTCTTGTCATATAAACTATTAAATGTCTTTTAAAATAAATTTAACGGGTGGCAAAACTGAAGTAAACTTTTAGGTTTATTCCTAGTAGTACTGATTTCATTGAGAAATTATGGGAGCGTTCAGAAGCAAGATAGGTCAAATCTTAATTTGACCTATCAGTTTCCTTCTTGCTTGCATCTGCATATTAATTTGTTTAAATAATAATCTCAAGTTTTAGTAGCCATATAACTTTAGTATAAATATTAAGTGTTCACACAGTAACTATAACAGATCTGATATACCACACATACATAACAATGAAATGCGCACACATCACAATGACAGGCTGATTTATTTGCTCACCTTGAGCAGCATATATGCAGGATCCATCCTCCACCAGTACATTGTAAAAAGGTTGATCTGGGCCATGAGGTAGGCTGTGTACATTCATATTTCTAATCCATTCTTGTCCCATCATGCAGGTGGGATCCCAGCCATAGATGACACAGTTATAGCCATATCTAAATAAAAATATTTAAAAAATCAAAAACTTTGAAAGGTGCACAGCTAGATACTCTTCTTGAGACAGCAGGATAGTCGCTAAAGGATATGGGAGCTTTGTGCTCACACTCATGACCTCCTTGGAAAGATTCTGTATAAAGAACACTGCTGACTGAAACAGATTAAGAAATTTAGTGTTCCACCTCCAAGCTGAAGAACAAAGTCAATTCAAAGTAATTTTGAAAACCAAAAATTAATAAAGTTCTCATGGTGACAATACTACACCAATCCACCTGAGGACTGGACTGCAAGTTGAAGACTTGTTCAAAGAAATCCTTCTAGAATATACTCTCATATGGGAGGGAATTGGAATAGCCATTTGTACTTTAACTCTGGGTCAATAAAGCAATAATAAAGCTTCTCACATTTGTTTAACTGAACACAAAACAGCCATTTTCCCCCCATCTCCGCTGATAAATCAATAATCATCACTACGGTTCCTGCCTCACACCCATACCCATGTAAATCATTTTGAAGTTGCTGACACCTTTTTTCCTTTTCCTCAGTGGCTGATTAGCCCTAACCTAAACTCCACTGTAGTATTCGAATACCCAGAGCAGGACAGCATCTACTAACTCACAGCCCATATGCCATAAACCTTACTTTGCAGCAAATGGTCACAGGAGATCAGACCACAACTTGTGAGCACAAGAACAAATTCCAAGAGAAGTTTTTTATGCATAATTAGGCTGCAAGAATTTCTAAAAGATGAAGTACAAGCTTGCTAGAGCTTCTAGTCTTTAGTTCATGAACACTACCCCCAATCCCATCTTCTTTGGTAACAAATCCCAACAGGGGTAGAAGACAGATAGATGGGCCCTGAGGCAGCAGGTGGAACCCAAGTGGACTGCAGGCTGCTGCAGGCCACTGGGGTAAAGAAGGGCGACTAATGCAGCCCAGCAAATATTTGTGGTTGTCCATGCTTGATTTATGTACTTATATAACAGCAAGGGAGTTGTTCTAAGAGTAGATTTGGGGGGGGAGAGGGGGAATAGATTATTTAGTTGCTGATACACTGGTCAAATACTCACTAAAACTGCAGTCAAATCTATTACAATGCAAACTGACTTACACTTATCATCTAATTTAGAAGTCACTGTATTGGGAGGGAGAGTTATAGTCCAATTCTGACATGGTATCACTGGATTCTGAGGAAAGTTTCCAGAAACATAAAACCTATTTTTATAGCATTATACGTGATTGTGTGGTATTCTTTCACAATTCAAAATTACTGCCTCTGCCCTTAAATCTGCTTCTCATGAACTTACCAGGAACAGGGGCCAGAAGGGCAGCTGAAAAAGCACACGGCAAAAAAAGTAAAATCAGAAAGATGAAGTCTTCAGTGCATGAGGGAAGAGGAAAATATGTGAGAAAGAAGATGTATAAGATTTTGCTGTTCCTTTGCACTGTCCTTTCAAGGAGGATAGAATAGCAAGAACAGAGAAAGCAATGGCATACATTCATTGCTATTGTACTACAGTAATTCCTCATTTAATACTATAGATATGTTTCAGAAAATGGTCGTGTTAAGTGCAAACATGTTATGCGAGGTCGATTTTCCCATTGAAAATAATGGAAAAAGTGGGGGGTTGCGTTTCAAGCGGTGGTGTCTGTTGGGACCAGGACATAAGGTTGGGGGAGAAAGGGGACTGGGTTACAGCAGGGAAGGGAGGTATTTGGCTCTGGGGAAGGGATGGGGAGGAGAGGGGAGTGGGATTGGGTTGGGAGTATGCCCCTGTGACGGGTCTGCCGGGACTCACACTGCATCCGGCAAGGGGGGGGGGTCACTGGGGAACGGCGCAGCGAGCGGCGAACCCTCCGCCGCTTTGCAGGGAGGCAGGGGAAGCCCCGCACAGCCGCCGGCGAAGGGCTGGCTGGGGAAACCCAGCCGCTGGCCTGCAAGTGGGGGCGGAGGAGAGGGGGCAAGGCGTCTGGTGAGGGGGAGTCAGCGGGGAACGGTGCGGCGAGCGGCAAACCCTCTGCCGCTTTGCAGGGAGGCAGGGGAAGCCCCACGCAGCCGCCGGCAATGGGTCAGCTGGGGAAATCGTGTTATTCCGGGGACGGTCATGTAATTCAAAAAACGTTCCCCCCCAAAAAATCGTGCTATCGCGAAAACATGTTAAGTGGGCATGTGTTAAATGAGGAATTACTGTATTTCAAGAGTTTAGCCACAGAATTCCTATACTAACAACTAGGGTTTATAATGGCTCATATTCATGGTCCTCTGACTAAGCAAAGAAGGATTTGGAATCCATGAAAGGACAGTGAAGTATACAGAAGTCAGGCTTCATATCTCTAAAAGGATGCATATATAACTACATATAGAGGCAGACACTTCTCTAATCCTTCCTTAATAAAAATGTAATGATAATGATGTTCAATCTCAGTAAGAAGGAAACAGCTGAAAACATCATTCTATATATAATCAAGAGCACAGTGCCAGCTTTTGGACACTGAAAGATTCAGAATTGATTACCTCTTGTGTTTCATGATCATTCCAATAGAAAAGCAGATATCTTTGTGCTTCTCATCAGTACGGTGCTTTACCTCGGGTCCCACTTCCTCCTTACGGCGTTCAATATGCTCTAGGGTATGCTGAACTAAATACCCTACTGCCCCATGCTGGGATGGATCCAACTCTTGAACATGCTGCAGGATATCCAGAACCTTCAGTGGTGAGAGAAAGACAACTAGGTTTATAAACAGGTTTCTTCAGTAGCTTAACCCTCCCTCCCAAATATCTACTTTTCCATGGTGCTTAAGTGCTCAACTCTAGAGAACCGTTCTGCTTCAGATCAGGATTCTCAAAACCTTTTTTCATAGGGTAAACCACATTTTGGTACAGATTTGAACCAGCTGGACCTATCCACCAGTGCACAGACCCTTTCCTCTCATTGATCATCTTGTAACATACATGTGGCAACTACCTGAAAAGTAGTATTACTTACCTGAAAAGTAGTATTAGGGAATATTTAACATAACAGCTGCCTTTTATTGCAGTCTAGCAAGTGAAAATGAGGAACCAGCACCAAACAGCTAGTCAGTCCTCTAAAAATCAGTTTCTGCTCTTGACTGCAGCACCAAAGAGCCCTCCAGAGGCATATATACACTAAATGTCCAGTATTACAGTCACTAGCGTTTCAGTTAGGAGGACTGGAGATAGTGCCTTCAAACCCAACTAATGTTACTCCTAATTTCTCAGAAAGGTCAGTGTTGCAAAACATGAGGTACTGGCCTGAAACAAGTACACAAACTATGACTCATAAGCCATGAAACTGTTGACAGCTAAAAGAAGGGTTCAAGATTTCAAACAAAGTTTCCGAGATGGTGGGAGCTTGGTGTTGCTAGACTACCAGACCATCCCTGTGAGACTATTCTATACACAGGCATGTTATAAAAATGGGCTACTAAATGGGGACAGAATCTTCTTAAGTACTCTGATTTGTCTTAAAGGGTCAGGAAAAGGGGAAATGCATCCCATTCCTGTATCAAAAGCTTCATCTGCCTCATATTTGCTAAAAACCAAAACTAGCGTACACACCCCAACAGCTGCTAAATGCCCCAATTATTCGCTGCCCAGCATCCTCCTGATAGTTTCTGCAACATGGTTATGAATTTTCATTACAAACACTTGCAGCACACACTGAACACTGAAAATCTGAGACAGGGGAAGTTAATATCAGAATAAACACTGTCCTGTTTGATGTATATTGGGACAGGCAATGAACAAGGGCATAAAAATACTTAGACAAGTAACGAGCAGAGGGCTTAGAAGGTAGAACTGCATAGTTCAAGACCCTCTGTCATCTAATATCAATTAAATATGCTGCATAGGCCATGAGGTCTTATTTCCCATTTAATGTCTCAAGAAGGAACATCAAATGCAAGAAATCTCTGGAAAAGCAAAGTCCTGGCACAGTGATCAAATCTCTCAGATATTTTGCTATTTAAAAACAATCTGTTAAATTTTTGTTTTTAAACTATTTATTTTGGAAAGGGAACTACACAAACATGAAGAAGTTAGTTAAACTGAAATTAAATGGTGCAGCGCTAAAAGTGAATCCCTGCAAGCTGTGGGGAAACTTTTTAAAGACACCATAATACTGGCTCAAATTAAATGCATACCCTCCAAATAGAAAAAAAAAATATTAAGAGAACCAAAAGAATGTTATTGTGGCTAAACAAAAAAGTAAAAGAAGGAATCAGAGGCAAAAAGGCAACCTTTAAAAAGTGGAAGTTAAATTCTGTTGAGGAAAATAGTAAGGAATACAAACTCTGACAAGTGAAGTGTAAAAATATAATTAAGAAGGCCAAAAAAGAATTTGAAGAACAGTCTCCCAAAGACTCAAAAAGTAATAGCAAAAAAAATTTAAGTAGACCGGAAGCAGGTATACTAAACCAGTGGGGCTACTGGATGACTGAGATGCTAAAAGAGTACTCAAGCTCTCACTTTTGGAGAAACTAAATGAATTCTTTGCATCGGTCGTCACAGTTGAGAAGGTGACGGAGATTCCTAACCTGAGCCATTCTTTCTAGGTGACAAATCTGAGAAAATGTCCCAGATTAAAAGATGTGATTAGTGCATTAATTTTTCCATAACCTCATTTCTTGAGCCATTCCTCTATGGTTGTATTATTTTTCTTTTTCTAATGAAACTGGTCTTGTTCTATCCCAAACTGACAGAGAAGCCTTTGTTATGGGGAAATATAAATATAACATTTCTGGAGGGTATGATTTGTTGTTATTAATCCATGGTAGCCTAGCAATATTTACATTGTCCCAATTTTCTTGTTCAATAAAAATGCAGTCAGGGTTAGGGTGTCACCAATCAACTATTGTTGTGAAATGGTTGGCTTTTTAGTACCACTGACTATTTGGAAAATCCACTCTGTTTAAAGATCTGTACAAAGTATCTGCACTCAGTCTTTTCTTATTCCATATATATTCTAACAGTTTCCTCTGTATTCCTGCTAGTCTTTTTATCTGGGATGATCATAGAATAATAGAATACTAGAACTGGAAGGGACCTTGAGAGATCAAGTCCAGTCCCCTGCCCTTATGGCAGGACCAAGAACAGTCTATATCATCCCTGATAGATGTTTATCTAATCTGCTCTTAAATATCTCCTATGAAGGAGATTCCACAACCTCCCTAGGCAATTTATTCCAGTGTTTAACCACCTTGACAGTTAGGAAGTTTTTCCTAATGTCCAACCTAAACCTCCCTTGCCGCAGTTTATGCCCATTGCTTCTTGTGCTATCCTCAGAGGCCAACAACAATTTTTCTCCCTTTTCCCTATGATACCCTTTTAGATACCTGAAAACTGCTATCATGTCCCCTCTCAGTCTTCTCCTTTCCAAACTAAACAAGCCCAGTTCCTTCAGCCTTCCCGCATAGCTCATGTTTTCTAGACCTTTAATCATTTTTGTTGCTCTTCTCTGGACCTTCTCTAATTTCTCCACATCTTTCTTGAAATGTGGTGTCCAGATCTAGACACAATTGAGGCCTAATCAGTGCAGAGTAGAGCAGAATGACTTCTCACGTCTTGCTCACAACACTCCTATGAATGCATCCCAGAATCATGTTTACTTTTTTTGCAATAGTGTCACACACTGTTGACTCATATTTAGCTTGTGGTCCACTATGACCCCTAGATACCTTTCTGCAGTACTCCTTCCTAGATAGTCACTTCCCATTCTGTACGTGTGAACTGGATTGTTTCTTCCTAAGTGGAGTACTTTGCATTTGTCCTTCTTAAACTTCATCCTATTACAGAAATATTTTAAAACAAGGCTATCCTTGGCAAAACATTCATTTTCAGTATGGCTATGCTTCCCAATCATAAATTGCTTATTTCCCTCAGCACTTGAATTCTTGCCTTCTCTCACCCTCTGACTGAAGTTCCAACTCCTCTAGAATATTTGAGATCTGAATTCCCAGGTGTCCTCGTTGCCCATTTGTATTCAAATGTTTTCTGGAAGAATGACTTCAGAGTCTGATGAGTTTATAACTAGTATTTCAGACCTGGCATAATTATTTTAATACAGAAGCTTTCCAAATCTCTCAGATTTCTTCAGATACTAGTTTTAGGGCCATATTTGCTTTAGATAAAAGTATTACATCACCAAATAAGACTATTTTCTGATGTGTTCCTGCAAGCTTTATATCTGTGATAGATTAATTTCTCTTTACCTCTTTGCAAAAGGTTACATGGCCAATGCAAAAAGTCAAGGAGTCAGTGAATATCCTTAACTAGTCTATGTAGTTCAAGCAGGGAGATTTAACTCCATTAACTCACAAAGCTGTTTTTGGGCTGGTGTATAGAGCCGTTATCCATTTAAGGAACTGGGGGAGGGGAGGAGGGAAGGGGTGCAATGTGCCCAGGAGTTAGATTAGTGTGGAACTTCATATTTAATCAAAAGCCTTCTATTCATCCAGTGATACTAAAAGAAAGGGATCTTTTCTTCACTTGGCATTATGGATGAGTATAAGTGCCCTTTGAATATTGTCTGAGATTTATATATCCACAATGAATCCAGTTTAGTGATCTAAATCATTTATACAAGGAACATAGTTAAGCAATAATTAAACATGAAATATGGTTAACTGCTTAAAATCAGGGCTGCTAAACTCTTAAAATTTCATGTTTATTTCTACAAATGTGATGTCCTCCATTGCTGTTGGTTGATTTTTTTCCTCTATGCTGAATGGACACCCTTTAAAAATAAAAATTCCTTATTACAGAGACTAGTTGAAGTGCATTCTCAGCTGGAAAAAAACCACTGAGCTCTCTGTCAGCTGTTCACATGTGCCTGCACTGATCCCTGGTCCAGAAGGGTACAATATAGACTGAGAAGGCTGAGGAAATACAGAGTACTAAATTAGTGATATGGAGAATACAACTCAGAACATAATCCGTACTTAAGATCAACAAATTGCAGGATAGTAAAGGAGAAATGGAAAATAAATCAACCATAAACCTTCAAAATTACTGGTCTGAGAGAAAGTAAATTGATGATATAGGTAATTTGCCATAGATATCTCTCCGAATCATAAAACTTAACTGTCCAACATTACAGTACATCTGTCATATCTACTAGGAGGTTTCCAAGAAGAATCTTCATTAGCTTGTACCATTTTATTTGTGGGTGAATCTCTTAAATCTGAAACTTAGTCCAGACAATGGCAAATCTGGTGAACAATTTATTATACGAAAGCTAGACATTACTCTAGCTACGCCACCCAAGCTTACTGAAGCATGCCTTCAGAACCCTGGTCTACATTAGGGAGTTATTTTGAAACAAATACCCTTGTTTTGAAATAACAACTCCTGCTTTCCATGAGGAATAATGCTTATTTTAAAACTGTTATTTCAAAGCAGCAGTAATGTGGATGCTCCACTGCTGCTATTTAGAAATAACTACTTCCAGAGCAATTCAAAGTAATTACTCCCCAGTGCTTCCTGGGGCTCTCAGTCGAGATAGCATGTCCATACTAAGCAAAGCTGCCACAGACTAATTTTGCGGCCTCCCTGTAGTCTGAGCCTGCTATTCAAAATAATTATTTTGGGAGTTATTTCAAAATAAGTTATTTTGAAATAATTTCCTAGTGTAGACATGCCCAAAAAAGAGGAATTTAGTTAAAAGAGCCTTAAATCAATTATTTTAATTCTTTGTACTTCTTTCATACATGTTTAAAAATCAAAATCCAATATGTATGTTCAGATTAAGAAAGGATATTGCAAATAAAGACATGCAATAGAGTTTTGGGTATCTGGTTTTGTTGTATTCCCTTTTACTTCTGGAAATGAATACCAAATGTGTAAGGATCTTCTGAATTTAGCCACGAACTTTCATCATGTCACCTTGACAATCACTGTGTTGGGTAAAATTATTGTGTTATGCAGAAGTGATTGACAATTTCTATGGAATATGCAGCCATGCATTAGTATTCATAATCAGCCAGGACTGGGGCCCACTATTCTAAGCACTGCAACAATTCCTTCCTGCCCCCAAAAACTAACAATATGGATCAGCAGAGCCTTAAACAGCAAATGGGTTCATCTCCAGTGGGGATGTGGGTAAAGTTCGAATGGTGAGTCACTGATGAGTAGAGATTTACACTGATGTTTATTTAAAAGGTAACCTCTTTCACTGATATGAATTAAATTTTGCTGTTATATACAGCTGCAATGAGCAACACTCTCAATGTAATTAAATGGTTGCTCTCATTATGTGCTTTATTCTCAGACTGATAGAAGGCTTGAGTGACCAGTCAATTTATATGTCCACATCCTTTCTCCATCAGATTATCTGGTCTCCTGCCATA
This sequence comes from Pelochelys cantorii, assembly GCA_032595735.1. NCBI lineage: Eukaryota > Metazoa > Chordata > Testudines > Trionychidae > Pelochelys > Pelochelys cantorii. Next base: position 8,458,274 of record CM064342.1, on the reverse strand, counting down.
TTTGGTCTCCAGACTAGCATGACTGAAGCATCAGCCCCATTAACCTTAGTTCTAGGATTCCTTTTGCAGGTGGCAATGAGTCGAGCACCAAGACACAGTTTTAGTTCAGTTTGCAACAGGTAATCCCAAAGATTAAGGAAAAATATTGTTTGATAAAGTTAATCTAGTCAGAGCTCTTACACCCATGACCTATGCAGAAACCACATAAAATACCTGTGCATCTAAAGCAGCTTAAGTCTATCTAGAAACATGCAATCTTGATTTAGAGGTACATTAGTAGATATATCAAGAGTATGTGGAAGCCCAAGTTAAAATGAAAACACAACTATGGGCAGGAAATCCTAACTTTTTAATCAGGTCAGAGGCTATCCACAGGAATATAAAAAGGAAAATCTCTTCTATATATGGGAAATAGTTTTTGGCTGATTACTCACAAGTTACTATAGCCCAGAATCAATTTACTAGTTTATAGAGAACCCCTATGATAAAAGAGATGACCAAGTGTAAGGGTACCTTTTCTGGCCAGATTCCCAGATGGAAGTATAACCTAGCCTGGAGCATTAGATGCTGCACATTATCCGGATACATGGCCAGGTACAGATCCAAGGAGTCTCTCAAGAGCTGGTAGGACTGATCAGTGGTTTCCCTACCAGCAAAGAAGAAATTAAATTTTAAGGTTAAGTCTTCATTTCCTTTTCCTATTACTTCAGTGTCCTGGAGAGAGTGGTCAATAAAAACATTAGAAAAGTACTGGTACCCTCATCCAGTTGCAGCAACTCCTGAAGCTTACTGTTGCTAAAAACATCCACTACTCTGCTAGAAGGGAATTGCACTAAAATTGCCCTTCCAAACTCTACTCCTTCCTTGTGGGAAAAAAAAAAAATCATGATTTCAATATCTCCTTTCAGAGAATTCACTTCCCAAGATGCTAGCTTGTTTTCTCTCAAATTGTGATATGGTTCTCCTTGCTCATTCATGCTAAGCTAGTCTTTTATGTTTGTGCTTTTTGGTCTTTTATAACCAACAGTGAAGACCTCTTAACAATAGGAAGAAACGTGTTAACAAACAAACAGAATTACAAGTCAATTATAACAGCCTTAGTGTAACCACACTAAGTTCATCATGTGTGATAAACCCACCAGATTATAATGGAAGATCCTTTTTCTCTAAAGGATGTGAAAACTCTAATAGGTCCAAAAGGAAAATCAAATCACTTGAATTGCTTGTATGACTAAGTACCTTCTCTGATACAAGAATATTCCTGTGGAGTGAGTAAAGAGAGAGGTACAACTGCCAACTGAATAACTGTCAGGGCTTCTATCTCAAAAAAACACTCACAACTGCCATAAAGAATATTACTAATCAAAGCAGCATTTTTCAGATCCACATTTCCGTAAAGATTTAAATCCTCCATGAGGCTTAAGTAAACCTTACCGCTTTCCAAGATTTAAGAGGTTTCCCACCATACGCTGCAAGACCTCCTTTGAAGTAACCACTCCATAAAATTCCTCCGTAACATGGTGGCCAATCAGGTATTCGCATTCTTTCACTGTTAGTTGTTTTCCCTTTCCAAAGGCATCTATATATATATAGTCAAAGATATCTGTGCTTCTAAGGAAACACCAAGAAAATAAATCTCAATCTTGGGAATCTCATTTAAATGTGAATATTTATCTGTCCTTTCCTGATGTGTCTCACTTTTGTGTTTAAGTATAAGTAACTCAGCTCCTTTAGTGATGGGGTTTGGTTAGTTTCCTCCTAAACCTACTTACAAACACATGAAAAAGCAACAGAAGAAAAAGCCTTTTAACAAGTGTTTCTTCTCCCCAGAGAAGCCTGCAAACTATTTCCAAGTTTGCTTTACCTGATGTAATGATATATTAGAAAGCCATGTTTGGCTAATATGAGATGGTGGCAGAACATAGCTCCTGGCAATGTATGGTGTCTGGATGAGAGTCAAATACTCATCGGGATATACGTAATCAAGTTCACTATACTGAATAAGAATACTAACATTACTCCTGAAATGTACTTCTGGGAGTTTCACCACTGCCAATAGCTAATCATTAGGTCACTGGAAGAATCGCCAACTCTGATTTAGAGAAATGGGTACATGACACAGTAGTGGCAGCTTCCACCAGTTGTGCTGCAATAAAGGATTAAATGAAATTCCTTTTTAAAAAAGCTATACAATTATAAAAAGCAGAAGTGCTACCCTAGAGTACTGTCACATTTATTCAGGAAGTCTGTTGTCATTCAGAGCCCTCTGAGTGAATACACAGCTGGGTATTCATTCGTTGGCTGTTGTACAGATTTAGCATAGATCTACATTGGACAAAATGATCCTGCATTTACAGGTTACCTTAGAAAACAACACTTCTTGTTTCAGCATTAAATTAACTGTTCAATGTGCACCAGAAAAAAAAAAACATGCAATGCCTTCATCATGTGAAAAAATTAACTAGGAACTTCCAATATGACCTATTTTAACATCTTGTCAGACGTGATTGCTTTAATTGACCTCTCTGCCAATGGAGTTTCAGGCTAGGAAAATTGCCTCGTGGAGGTAAAATGATTTACTGGTCTTCCCAAAAGCCAAATGGACTTTAACAGAAATCTTACCCTTCTATCCTTTGACACCATCGCAGCAGGAAGTGACTAGGAAAGTTGACTGGCTCGAGTCTGACTCCCAACTGCCTGGCAATTGTTAAATAGAGAACAGACAAGCTGATAGGAATTCCTGTCCTGCGGATTAAAACCTGAAAAATGAGACTAAATCAGAGGGAAGCTTAGCAATCATAGATCACATAACACAGGAGGTTAAAAAATTCAATTTACAGAGTACCATGGTTCTCAGCTGAGATGCAATTTTACTCAAACTGCCTCAAAATCCACTGACTAGCAGCAAATGCACAGAGAGTTAACACACTGTACAATTTACAGCAAGCCACACCTTTGTAACATACATGTGTACAAGTTTATTTTACTTACTCATCCATGCAAAAATATAAGCAGAATTGTCTCTCAAACTTGTACCAGTAGTGGTTTTCTAGACTGGTTCAGTAAATACACACTTGCCTGATGAATGTATGAATTCAAAGAGTTGTAGTAATCCATCTCATTTCCTTTGTATTTTAATTGTTCATACAGGACACAGTTCATAGCATCCAGTACCTGCCTTTGAAACTCCAACTCAGGAACCCTCAAGATCCCTCCTAAAATGAATACAGAGTAACAAGATTAAGAGAAAAAATATTATTTAAGTAATGATACACAGACCAGCTGCTCATTCCTTGAAAGAGAACAGACTTCACAGAAAACTTCATAAGGTTCCTGGCAGAGGCTTCTCTCTTTCAGATCGCAGAAGACAGTATGATTCAATTGCTGCTCATTTTGTAATAGCTCCAAGGAGAAGGATACTTCACAAGCCCCAGCTCTCCCTAGATCCGTATTGGGGCTATTTAAAAAATAGGGAATAAGTTACACAAAATAAGCACTGTTTATACAACATCAAGACTAGCATCATCACCTGGAAAGACCGATTAGACATTTCTTTACAGTACCTGCCTTTGGAGCCAAGCTTGGATGTCTAGGATTTTTGGTCTGCAGGACTTTGCGAACTTTGTCCGTGATATCATCAACCTGAGCCTGGACACTTCTTAGACAGATGTCTGATAGCGGGTTACAGTACTGGTCAATTAAAACAGCACCTGGAAAAAATAAACTATTTAAAAAACAGGATATTGGTCTTTCCTTCATTTTGTGTTATGTACCTACTTTCCAGCTCTTCATTTAAAAGCACTTATTTTAGCAAAACACGGAGTCATTTTTTAAAAAAATGTTCATTGGTTCTGATATAAAGTCAAACCCAAATGCATAATATATGGATACACTGACACAATTGTTGTGTATCTTGTGACTTAGACATTAATTTATGTCTTGCAACCGCTTCTCAGACAGACCTTCTAATTTTGAATCTCAAGTATGCAACATCTTACTCTTTAGAGCTAAGTTGTCTCCCGGTGGCTTGAAAGAAGTAGTAATGGAATCATAGGCAGAATACGAGAAGCTGCATTCGATCAATTCTGTGCCAGTCATCTCTCTTGCTGCCTTTGGAGCTTTTCAGATCCAAATCTTTTTAGCAGCTTGCTATTCTTACTAGGTCCAACTCAAGAACCTTACCTTGAAAGTCTTGCATACTCTCCATTTGACTCCTTTTCTGCTCAGATTTCTTTCTACTACAGCTTTGCTCCCTATATCCCTCAAGGCCTCTTTTCTTATTGCTCCTTTATCTCCTCTCCTACCCTTGTCGTCATTTAATATGTCTGCTATTGGAACAGTTTCCCATTTTTGTCTAGGGCTACGTTTACACTGCAGTTATACTTCAAAATATAACAGGCTCGCTATTCCGACATCCCCGTAAACCTCATTCCATGAGGAGTAGGGGACATTTCAAAATAGTGGGTTATTACAAAATAAGCTATTTCGAAATTGACCTGAAATAAGCTACACAATGCATCCTACATATCCTCTGTCCGATCCCTTGAGAAAAAAACAACACTTTTCCCCCTGAGAATCCTTTCTTGGATGCCCTGCCACTGTTCTTCCCATTATGCACCTTCTTGTCCCAACTATGTTCAGTTGCCAAAGATATTTAAGATCTCTGCAGAAGGGAATTATGTCTGTTCTAATTTTGCAAAATGTCACATACATCAGCAGTCCAATATGTGTAACAACACACGACAAAAAATCCACTCTGCAATATCAGCTTCATAATTCCTGCTCCCTCCCCATCAAAAACCAAACCAAACTCAAAGTGCAAGCCTTTAGCTTTTATTTCCTGCCCAAACACATTTCCTTCTCTAAAGTCTATTGCCACTTAACTCGAACAGGAAAATAAACTCTCTAAGCTGTGTTTTAACTTTCACATCTATTATATTTTTAGAATACATGACAAGACCCCAAATCTTGGGATAACGCTGCATTTTCAAAGTCTAAACATAATCTCTCCCTAGTTCTCTACTTCATGCTTACATGTTCATGAGTATGAATGTAAGGGAAAACAGGTGTCCGGCAATACAACAAGTTTTTTTTCCCCAAGAGCACTTCCATGCCCATTAGAACTTTACAAGAGGTTTTTTTTAGGATTTTATTTTAAATAAACTACACCTCATTTTTAATAAACCTAGTGTAGTTTGAATGCCTTACATTATGCTGCTAACATGGCACTGAAGTAGGCTCTTTGAGATTATATAAAAAGCTTCAGAGGGGTAGCTGAGTTAGTCTGTAACAGGAAAAACTAAAAAACAACACAGACTAGTAGCACCTTAAAGACTAACAAAACATATAGATGGTATCATGAGCTTTTGTGGGCACAGCCCACTTCTTCAGATGCATGGAGTATTAGAAGTCCAGATCCAACATTAAATAAGGGAAGGAGAGGTGAGAGAAGAGGGAAAAAAAAAAAAGAGACAAAAGGAGGAGGGAAGGAGAGAGAGAGAGAAAAGAAAAACGAGACAGACAGAGTCTCAATAGGTCAAATAGTTATAAGAGGCTGATAAGAACAATTAGCACCTCCACTGTTTGTTTGTTTGGTAAGTCATTAGGATGTGGAAGGCAGCGTGTGAGCCGATCCTTGTTCATACCATCTGCATAAGAATTAAACTTGTAAATGAAGTTAAGTTCCAATCCTTCTCTGTGTATTTGGCTTGTGGAAATGGCCTGAAACAAAATGGTGACTTGGAGATCCATTAATGAGTATCCAGGCAGATTGAAGTGTTCGCCAACAGGTTTTTGTGTATTGCCTTATTACAGATTATAAGAGAATATATAAATACTGTCCCCTGGGTCAATTACATAAGTGCACCTCCTAAATCTACACCAGTGAGAAAACATTTTAAAGAAAATAAGATTACTTGATAATTTAAAGAAAGGAGAGTAAATGCCTTTTGCAAAGTTACCCTGAGGAACAAAACTGAAACAGTTAATAAGTGAAGATTCCATTTTGTATATAGGAAGAGGCTACAGAATAGGGTACAAAAATAAACCTTTCATAGTGTTTACACATTAATCCTTATTCTGTTGGGGTGCCCAAACTTTCAGCTGCTAAGGCCTAGGGATGTAAAATCCTGTTTAAAAAATTAACTGGTTAAACAGTATGTTTAAGCGGTTAACCTAGATCCTGCGGGTGAGGGGCTGCTCTCGGCAGGCTGCTGTTTAACCAGTTACTGGGAAACTGGTTAACTCTAAGGCCATAGACTTGCTCTTATGGTGTGCTGCAGTAAGTGAATTATAGAAAATATAAACATTTTGTACATAATACTAAAGGTGAAAGAGACTATTCCTACCCTGATGATCTTACATTTTATATAGACAAGACAGCAAAGAGCAAGAGAATGTTGGTAACTATGAGTAGTCCATTTATCTTCGGAATGTGCATGGGGAGATAGGAGCTCATGGAAAAGCAAGAGAGGAGGAAAAGGTAGCGGTGTTGCGGGAAAATAGGGGGAAGGGGCAATGGAGCGGAAAGATGAAGTGAGGAGCAGTGTTCCCTGTAAGCTGAGTGATTTGGTGGCCACCTAGCTGAGGTGAGATGAGGAGTAGCATAGACAGGGGGAAAGAGGATGAAGAGTCCTTCTTACAAGTTGTGTTTTGTCTTTGCTGCATCATGTGCTGGAGTGTGCTTGTATATAGACATGTATACATACTTGTTTTGATTAAGTTCCTTGTAAGAACTCATGTTCTACCATTGCAATTCCACAGGACAGTGAAAACTGTTTGCACCAGGAGCAATGTATCTTGAAAGGCAAGTGATTCACCACATCTAGCCAATGGGCTCTAGCAGGGCCACTCAACACATGGCCCATCTGTTTGCGGCCCATGATGCAGTTTGGGTTTACGCAGGCTCAACATGTAGCCTGCAGGTGAGAGCCAAAACAAAAAAGTAGTCAATATAATGGTCTTCTGCTGATATGTTTCAGTAGTTAAAAATCCTAGACTGTAATTGCTCATTAAAAGTGCTGTCATATGGGTGGAAATTGGGTAAATACTGCATTTCATTAATATCAGCAGAACTGACTTAAATGGAGCCTGCATGTTGTGTACTCTTGCCTTAATTTTTGTATTCATGCCCGTCAGTGTGAAAGAAGCTATTTGCATTTATTGGCATATAAATTTACATGTATACGCAACCACACTTAAGTTGCTGCCTTCGGCATGTGCTGTGAGTATCATTGTAGTCCCCGGGGCTTCCAAAGTTGAGTAGCCCTGCTCTACAGGAAACAGTAGCAAGCATGTTATTGCAACCTGCATTGCTTTCCACAGCTCCCATTGGCCAGGAATGGTGAACAATGGGCTGCACATAATTGTATTGCCACTGGATTTAGCAGGCTGATCAAAATGTGTCGGTGAGAGAGATATGACCCACTGGCCGTAGTCCACGGACCTCTGTGCTAGCCAAATACGCATGGAATGAAAATTTTTATTCTAACAACATTTGAGGACACAGTGAAAACATCAGAAATATAGTTTTCTAGATAAAGTATCATTAAACATATACAGAAGCAAAACTAGTTGCAACTCATTAAAGCACATTTACTTTGGCCAATTACAACAATACAGTTACCTCAGTTCCAGTTATAAGAGCCCTTTTTACAGCAAAACGTTTAATTCAAGCATATGTGTAAATGCTCTTCAGAATACAGACAAGACAGATGAATTTTTAGGCCAAAGTGCCTAATAAGAAGATTAACATCTCTATAGTCTAACAAATAGCCAAGCTGGTATAGAACTAAATACTAGGGTTATGTCTACACTACAAGTTTTTGCGGCAGAGAGTATGCTAATGACAGACTCATTAGTGCAAGGGGTTTTTGTGCAAAAAACAACAGTGTAGCCGCAAGATCCGTATGCCTATTTAAGAGCAGGTTAGAAAGAAACCTGCCAGGGATGATCTAGACAATGCTTGGTCCTGCCATGGGGGCAGGCGACTGGACTCAAAGATCTCTCGAGGTCCCTTCCAGTTCTATGTATTTTATTTTAAGTGCAGCCTTGACCACTTACCAAAATCTTGTATTGAAAATTATTGCCCATCCTGCACCAAGGCAATAAGGAGAGCATAGCACGGAGCAGTGCAAATCAGAGAGGCTTTGAAAGAAAATGTTATGAATGGCTAGTTTTCAGAGTCATGAACATTGATTTCAATGAGGTGGCCCTGCATTCAGTGTGCTTGCCTGTAATCCCCCACCCTATTCCTGCAATACAAGCAATAAACAGTTTGTTTAGAAATCACGTTTTTATTTAGGGACAACAGCAGGGACAGAAAAAGAGCCCATGGTGGGATCCAAAGGGGATGGGGAAATCAGAAATGCAAAGACGACAGCCTTTTGCCTTGCGACACCCTGGAGATTGAGTGTGAGGCTGTCCTTGGGTTCCCCCTCCATGTCATATGGCCCCTGGGGTGGAGGCAACAGAAATAGGCGAGGAGGGAAAGTTGTTCTGCAAGAGGTGGGGGGATCCTCTCCAGGCACACCACCATGTGCTCCATCACAGCCAACAGGAACAAAGACATTTTCCTGCTGCTTCACTTGAAGTTCCCTGCACACTCTCCTCTCCTGCTGCCCTCTGTCCTCTTATCTAGTAGCATATTCCTCCATTCCACTTGCTTCTTAAACATGCCTTTCCTTGTCCGTTTCTTCCTGAGGATTTGTGCGAGTCCAATAGCTGCTGGAGTTGGGGGAGCATGCAGCAACCTTCCTGCTGCTTCCACTGTAATGAAAAGTTACGAGGACACCTATTACAGGAGATACATTGTGGAGGCTAAAACCTAATCTGTTACCATGCAGCGAAGGTCTCTCTAAAGACAATAGAGACATGTTCTGTGCAAAGCCAAAGTTATGCTTTAAAGTGGCCACTGTTCAGCAAATACACAATGGAGTTCTCAAGGGCACAATCCTGCAGGTGGGAGAAGGGACAGGGTTCAGGATATGGTTATGCCAGTGGGACAGTGCAGAGGTTCATGTAGCTTCCCTCCTTAGTGTCCACCACTCCCCGCTTCTCAGGAGAGTGCTTTGGGTGGCTGACGGGTGGGAGGGAGGGGGTACTAGAGGCTGAAGACATGCTAGCAGCAAAAGCAGCAGATAATAGCTTCCCCTCCTTTATCCAGGTTGCCATGCAAGATATCACTCTTCTCCGAATCACGCAGTGATAGGGAGCTGATGCTGACTGAATGTGGCCAGAAACCTGGGCCTTATGCTGCAATGATGCCAGACCACTTAGGGCTGACTTGGAGTAGAAAGGTGTTCTATTGTGGAGGCTGGAATAAGGCTGGCATCCCCAGAAACCTTGTGAGAAGGATCAAAGAGTTCCTATCTGAGAGCTTCATAGAGATATGCAGGGAGGATTCCTGCTCCATCTCCAGACACATTAACAAACTGTTCTAGCGTCTCTATGTAGGAAGAGTGTGCCATACATCACACCCAACTGTTATAATCCTCTTGCAGCAAGAAAAGATATGTGAACTCACCAGGAGTGCTTTCCCCAGGATCAGTGCCCAACTGTGAGGCATTCTGGAAAAGTTCTTGGGTGTCACGGCTCACTTACTGGCCATTCTCCTCATCCTCCCCCTTCACCACCATGCTGTTTGCCATGCTGCTGCCCTGAGTGCCTTAGGAGGATTCCAAGGTCTGGCTTGGGAAGCTAGTCAGATGTCCCCCTGGGATGGCACGCAACTAGTCTTAGATGTGGTATGTTAGCGGCAATGCACTAGACCACCCTTTTACTTCCTTTGCCTTGTGATAGGACAGCCTCAGCTCCTTTATTTTAACATGGCACTCCTGGACATCCCTGGTGTATCCTTTCTCCACCATGCGATCTTCACATAGATATCAGTATTTCTTTTGCTGGTTCAGAGCTCACAGAATGGATTCCTCTCCCCATGCCTCAAAGAGGTCCAATATCTTCACACTCCATGCTGGTGCTCTTCTATGAGCTCCAGTCCCCAGGAGCACAGAACTCATGGCCATGTGTGCTGCTCAGATGTGCTCTCTGCTCCAGAGTGTACTCACAATGCTGGCCGCACAGGAAATGAAATTAAAACTTTCCCAGGGCTTTTCCTGTTCACATGGAAAGCAGTAGAGTCAAGTTCTTGCCAAAGTGGTCACAGTGGGGTACTCAGTGATCTCTCTGAGGCCAAAAACATCAACTTTCACAACCCTGGGTCTACTCTACCATAAGTTCGACCTGGTAAGGTTGAAATTTGTGTTACTTCTCGTGAAAAGCAGAAATACCAAAATCCTTTTCAGCAGCCCTTAAAATCAACAGAACAGGCTTGGTAATGTGGATTCATGGTTTAGAAAGTCAACTTTATGTAGCTAAATTTGTCTTAAACTCCCAGTGTAGACTAGGCCTTCGGCATATGATGTTCCTATACCAACAGAAAAAAACCCTGCTGTCTCTATGTTGCATCTACATTACAGTTATGCCTCTACAATTGCTGTAGCATAGATAAAGCCTCAGTGTAAAGGGAAGGGAAAAGTTGTCTGTTGGCTGGACAGCACAATAATGAATTAACTGAACAGAACTTATGCTTGTGAATGGAGGATCCAGAAGAGACAATGGAAATCCCAATGGCCTGGAATAATAACACTCAGGCAGCCAAAAGGGGGAGACTCCCTCTGACAGGGATGGATTAATACAGGGGCATTAGGGTCTGTAACTCCAGGCCTTAGGCTAAAGGGAGGCTCAGCAAAAATAAATGTCTCATCAGTGGTCATCAACCCGTTGATCATGATTGGCTGGTCAAACCTGGAGCCTCTGCAAGTCAATTGTGATTTCTGGGCTCCTAGAAGTCCAGTGGCGCAGCAGGACTCATGCTGCCTGCATACCATATCCAACTGCTGGCAAGTCTCTGCACATTCCTGGAGAAAAAGGGACAGTGTGTCTCTGTGTGCTGCCCTGACTCACAAAGGCACTGTGGGGATGGTGCTAGGGGGGGAAGGGTCAAGGGATGGAGCCGCTTCTGCCCCACACCCTATCTCTTCCCAGCCTCCCCCTCTTGTCTCCACTGTGCACCTTCCTCTGAGAGATGTGAGCCAGGGGATTAGGTAGGTGGCCTGGGCTGGCAGCAGGGGTTAGTCCTCCTGCATGCACTCCCTGTGACGGTAAGACCAGGAAGTGGAGCGACGCAGCAGCCTATGCTGCTCCACAGCCACCTCCCAGAGAGGCTGCTCCACCTCACAACGTGTGTTTTGCGGGGCAGGGAACAATTCCTGCCGTCAGCCCCAGACCTCCCAGGTAATCCCCGGGGACATCTTTGTATGAGGGCATGGGGACCATCCCATCCATAGGACTGTTGAGGCAGTCACTGCAAAGTCTATGGACGGCACAGATCTGCCTGCACTCCAAAGCTCTGCCCTAGGCTGGATCTCCTTCCTGAACCCAAACTCTCTCGCAGAAAGGAAACTAATATAGCACCTGTTCAAGGTAAGAAGTAGGCTATTTTGAAATAGCTTAACTATATACTACATGTTTTAAGACTTAAACGTAACCACAGAAAGGCTTATACTGAATACTTAGGCTTATACTTAATAGCCTTGATGCCATTATTGTAAATTTGGGAATCTCTACCTGACCCTGGACTCCACACGGCACTTCTGCTTTGAAACACCCTGGGCTCTATGCAGTGTTTCAAAGTGGCAGTGCCACGTGGAGCCCAGGGTTTGGCCCCAGACTTCATGCAGCATGACCCACTTTAAAGCACCTCCTCATCTTCCCTCTCCCCATCGCCTCTTTCTGATAGAGGCAGCATCTGCTTATCGGATAGTCAACTAGTCATTCACATCCCTAGTGCTAAAGAGGCTAAATGAGTGAGCTGGAAGTGTCTCATATTTAGCTTTTGATGTCAATGGGATGTTGAACATAAGGCAAACTGGTTTTATAATAGGCCATCTAGTTCAAGTCTTTGAAGCTAAGTATGGGACACTTCTACTCACTCAATTAGCCTCATTAGCACCAGTACAACTGACAGGTATTTTTTTCCCCCCCTCTCGCTTCTTTTTCTGTTATATATTCTGAGGCCCCCCCTCCCATTTTTTCTTCACTCAAGCTTATCTGAGGAAGTGAGTTTTGACCACAAAAAGCTCATGATACTACATTATAGTTAGTCTTTAAGGTGCTACAAAACTATTTGTTCTGAAAAGGTTCCCTGGTTTCACTGCAAATACTTACTCGGAGCACTGTGCCCTAAAGAGGTGGAAATGAATCTTTCCCAAGAGTCTAGCCTGTCTAGACTCACTGTAGGGAGCCACAGAAAGACAGGCATTGCTGGTGCCTGAAAGCCAGATTCTGAGTTGCTGAGGCCACAGCTCTGCCCCATGGATCAGTGTGGATTCTTGGAGTTTTCCACACTGCAATAACACTCCCAGGAGACTGCTTGCAGGGTAAGGCATAACCCAGAAATTGCGAACCTGTCACAATAATGCATGAGATTTCTTTTGGGCCTATACTCACCTTCTAAAAATGACTGTTGGTCCTCAGGTCGTTCAAGATACACCTTCAGATTGTTTAAAATATTCTGTTGTCGTAGAAAGTAAAGAATTTTCTTTGCATAGTACTTCCAGGTTAGACACTTCCTGTAGAATTAAACATAAAAACATAAATGCCCTATAGCTTACTAAATTAACAAGCAATGGCAGAAACTCTGCAAGCCTGTTGTTTCAAAGACCTAATAGCCATCAGGGAACAGTTAAAAGGTGATCTTGAATACAGCCAAGGCATACATGGTTAGGGGCTTTAAATGCCAACAGTTCCAATTTATACTAATAAATCAGGCTGATCAGGGTCACCACTGGTCTTTGCCTCCTCCGACTCTTTTGTTCCAGAAAGTTAACAACTGGACAGATCCCAGATTCAGAATGGTAATGCAGAATTCCATTTTCACCGTAGTTTTATTTCACACAATATTACTATGTGTTTAAAAGAGACAATGTGGGTGGGGTAATATCTTTTATTGGACCAACTTCTGTTGGTGGAAGGTACAAGCTTTCAAGCCGCACAGTGTGTCTGAACTAATAAGTTGGGACAGACTGTTAAGTAAATGGAATCCCACGCGCTGTAAGGAACTAGCAAAAACGAAATGGACAGTTGAGAGATAGCAGGTAGTGGAGTGTGTTAAAAATTGTGGTAATGAGCCATAAATCAGTATCTCTATTGAATCCTCCAGGGTTTCTAGTGTTCTGCAGAATTATGAATGCATATTTGCAAGTTTGCCTTTTGAAGTTGTTCTGTTTCAGGAGAACCCTGCAATTCCCAGAATCACTGGGAATCTCCTGATTCAGCTGGGGGGGTAGACACTCCCTGCATATCCTGGCACCCACAGCAAGTTCCCTGTGGCTCGTAGCCTCTGTGGTATGCTCAGGAGCCACAGGGAGCTCACCATGAGGGCTAGGAGTAGCAGCTCCTAGTATTTAGGAATGGTGAGGGTTTCCTGTATTTCCTTTGAGGACAAAGACTGAGAAGTCACATATGGAGCAACTGCTTTGTAAAAAGTGTTCAGCCACAGGCAATAGGTTGCTTTTGTCTTTTATCATTTTTCTCTAAGAGTTCATTTCAGAACAGCAGTTATCTGGTTTCACCTACACAATTGTTGGGCTATTCGATACACTAGTTGATGTGCACCACTTACGTGGGAGCCATGAATCTTGAAAGGTGTGTTGTGGGGGGTACTGATCATTGCCGTACTGGTGGTACCTCTGCAGGTTTTGCATCTGTTGTTTTAGCAGGGTCTGGTGCCACTCTGTGTTAGTGTGTCCTGAGTGGTAGAGAGCTTGCTTCTGTTAATAAACCTGGAGAGGCTGGGGAGTCCATCCATCAAGTATAGACTGTAACTATTTGAGACTACCCAAGGCAAGGTGGTAGGTGACAATTAAGGGTGTATAATCAGTGGGGGTTTTTCTTCTGTATTGAAGTAAGTTCTCCCAGGGTATTTGGGTGGACCTTTCCACAACAATATCTACTTCTGAAGGCAGTTTTAAGTGCATTTAGCTGTGTATCCTCAACTTTTCCTTTAGAGAAAATTCTATTGCATCTGAGTAACTGTCTGTACATACATTTCTTGTTGCATCCATTGTGATTGCTAGCTCTATCAACGCAAGGGTAGTGATCTGCAGGTTTCTTGTATATAGCTGTTTATAGGGTTCCACTGTTGAAGTTAATAATAGTGCACTAAGGAGCGTTTTGTGGATGGATGATGGTGGCTGAAGTTGTGATGGAAAGCTATGACAGAGTCTATAAAGGATGATGGCATATAGCAGGTAGAGATGTAAAATTATGTTTAATTGGCTAACTAGTTAAACCACTGCTGGGGTCTCTAACTTGCAGGCCAAACCCAAACAGAGCAAATGCACAATCTGGCCTGAGGCTCCTGGTGGGTCTGTTCGTTACTGGCACCCAAGCTCTGCCCCTTCCCACCCTCACCCATCCTCTCCCCACATGACGCCAGCTGTGAGGACGTTGCAGCAGTTGGGCCCCCCCATACTTCCCACAGTGGCAGGTGCTCTCGCCTAGTGAGCTCCACTTCCCCACACAGCTCTTGCTGTTGCCACAATGTGACACCAGGCCTCCCCAATAATCCTTGAAACCGCATCCTTGGGGTTAGGGTGTTATGGGGAGGAGAGAAGGCAGCGCTTGGCGACCGGTAATGGACAGGTCCCTTCTTCCCCCCTCCAGCTCTGTGGGACAGGCATTTGAGACTCTGGTATATGGAGATGACATCTATGGTGCACAGGGTGGTGGTTCATGTTTCAGGATTTCTGGAGAAGTAAACTGTAAACAGAGGTAGTTGAAACTTGGATTGCAAGTAAAACATGGTTACTATGATTCCTTATAATCCTTCAGTAAAAGCACCACGACTATTTAGAAGGGGTCTGCCGAGATTCCATTGTTTGCGTACCCTGGGAAACAAGTAGAAGGATGAGTTTGTGTGGGACAAGATTGTAAAGTTTTTCTTGGGAGTTGTTTGGAGAAGAGTTGATGTTATCATTAAACTCCTGCATACACAGTGGTGTGGGGTCATTTCTGAATTATTTACACTAGGTGGCATCAGAGTTATCTATTTTCCTCTTTGATTATACACATCATAATTACGGACTATCATGACATCAGTTTTTTCTGTGGGTTTGATCACTCTCTGGTGGTTGGGATTTCAGGGATTGTACAGCAATCCTATCAATGGTAGAGATTAGGTAGATACCATGTTTGCTGAGGATTTCAGAGTCACATTTTTTCTTAAAGCAACTGGTGTAATGATCCAGTGTGTGGTTTCTTCAGTTGGAATGCATCCAACCAGATTTTTTTTTTTTCTTATGGACCATCAGTGGGGATGTGGTAGTTATGGGTAGTTTTGTCATGGAATCAGCATAAGAATTTTTCTAGTTTTCCATCTGCTAGTACTGTATCAGGTTCTGTGGTGAGGCAGAGATTCAGTTTCTTGGAGAATACAGATATTACAGTTACAGTTAGGAGTAGTCTTGATAGATTTATGATGTTGTATTGTCGTTCAATGTCCAAGTGATTGGTCATAGTATCTTTGATTTCTCTCAGGTAATATTTTGTGCATTATGGAATTGTGGTATTTGGTTCCATTTTTTGTTTTTATGTTAAACGTCTGTCAGAGCTGTGGTTTGTTTTTTTTTTAAAGTTGGTTTGTATTTCCTGCATGATCAATAGGTTGGCCTTCTGGTTTATTTTTATTCTAATGTGAGGAAACATGATGATGATTTCTTGTTTGAGATGGTGTCTTCTGGAGTATGTAAGGTACACAAGTGATTTCTCAATTTTCTAAGGTCTTTCTACAGAGTGTCTCAGCATATATGGAGTTGTATGTAGTAGTCAATGGGTTATATATGTTGAGTCCTCTGGGATGTACTGTTTCCAGCATTTGCTCAGAAAATAAATGTTACTGTTTGGTTTCTTTCTTTATGTTGTGTTCTGTTCACTGAAACAGATTTGAAATATTTTCTTTGAAGAAAATTCCCTTCCCCTGTCCTTCATCCTCCTCCCCCACAACAATAGACCAAGCAACTGCTCTCCATCCTGCCAACTGAAAGAATCAAATCTCATAATACTTTATCCTCCACTAATTAATCAGGATACTCCATAGGGACAGACGCTTTATGGAACATTTTCCAGGGAAATGATTTAGCCTAATGATATTGAATGGCAAGAACTATGGCTCAATCAGGGTGTAATTAGCATGAATGCTGCTTTATGGGAATGCATTTGGCAAGTGCAAAGGCTCAAATTGTGTTTAACCAGTTGTCAAATATGAAATGAAAGCCACAATTTCAACACAGAACTTACAAAATAAATGTGAGCAGACAATTAAATGAATAGTTTCATTCTAGTTTATGTCTCTTCAAACAGTCCCTTTAATCAAGACAACAGGCTACCAGGCCACACTGAGAGCAATCTACTGTCATTTCAATCACAACAGAAGCAGCATTCTACTGTTTGTATGCCACTGACAGACAGCACTGTAATGGAGCCTCTTTTAAATGATAATGTTCACCTCTTCACTGCTCCAGAGACTAACAATGGCAACAACAATATTTACACAGGCAAGAACTAGAGGTGTATAAATTTGTTTCTACCTTTATTTTAAATTATTAATATAACAGGGTTGCATTTATGCAATGTAACCAAGTAGTGCCTTTTGTAGTGGCTCAAACAAGCTGATTTCAGGACAAAAAAAGTTATAAACTGCATTTCCCTACTAAATACCAGAAAAGCAACCAAAAGGACTATGAGCACACTGTGCCAAAAGTCATGCTCATTGTACAATATTTAAAATGTTTTCCTTCTGGATTTTTATTAAGCATTCTCTGAAGTTTAACATGAAGAGACAGCTACTACCTAAGAGAAAGAGAGGTGAATATCAAGATAAATTTCATAATACTGAGTTTTATAAAGCTGTGACATTTATCTGTTTACCTGCACATTTACTGGGCATTACTCGGGTCATTAAGGAGGAGCTCAGCTTGGGAGAGTGGAGGTGTGCAGGAGTCAGGATTGGGGGTAAGGAAGAGCTCAGGGCAAGGGAGGCACAGAGCTCAGGGGGCTGGTCGATCCCCAAGGCTGACCAGGGCACTGGGGGCTGTGTTGTCCAGGCACCACATTCCCAGGGCTGACCTGTACAAAAGTGGCCATGCTGCCTAGCTGGTTGCTCACCAGCTCAGGAACCTCACCTTTATATGGTGACTGGCAACATCCAGTGTCCCATCCCTAGCCAGCCACTCTCTCACCAGTGCGCCCACCACCTATGGTCATTCTGCATTATTAACTGTGCCTGCCAGCAGACTCCTCCCTTTGCATTATATCAGAAACAACCAACCCCTGGCCTTGTTTTAAGCTATGATCAGAGGAAGCTGTATACCAAATTTGGTCATCCTAGCGCTTACCATTTAGGATGAGTTCTTGAACTAATAGACTTACAGACACACACTCAAATATATAGCAGATTTTAAGACAAGGGAGAATGAAATAAGACTGAATTTGACTGGAGTGCATTGAACAATACAGGATTTCCCCTTCACTAAGCAAACATGAAAGTAATCTCTTCCACTTCCATTTCCAACTCCTTTGATTTTCTCTCACCTTCCTTCCATGTTAAGGATAGTCACCAGCTCATCCTCAAAAAAATGACTTGGGCACCCAAGGATCTCAATGTCACTGTAGCCATCACATGGGACCTGGTAAACAGAACAGTGTGTTATACACTACAGAAGAGTGTACTTTCTCAAGCAGAAATAGGTAATTTTGAAGAGGTTTCAAGAGCCCCATTTAGTACTTTGTGTATACAAGTGAAAATGAACTGAAAACAGATTCTCCAGGTTTGGCAAATAAGAGTTCTAATGGATATGTATGCGCTTATTTCCAGTATTTGGTACCCAATAATTGAAGTCACCTGAAGATTTGCTGTCATCCAGCTATGATGAAAGATGCATGAGTAAACATCAATGACCAACCATGGGTCTCAGTAAACAGATAACAGGACAGTAATTCTTTATGTGGATGATACAACTGTCCTGATAGTTTTAACACTGAATGTAAAAGTTTACAGACGTTACAGAAATGGACATGGAACATTAAGTTATTTTTATTTAACTGTAAAACACAGTGCTCTGTATATCTGTGGCTTATATACATATTATTCCTTATAAAAGGATTTTCTAGACCCAATATCCTCTGCTCATGAGAAGGGCACACTGTCATATAATCTACAAAAATGGCACAGCCTACTAATCTGAAAAGAATGAGACTTCCTGTACCCTGCATTGATTGACTGTTTGCTCATACCAACCCCCCTCAAAGTCCCTTCACATCAGCTTCAGTCCAAACCTGCACTTCTTTCATTGCCTTGTTCCCTTTCCCTTTAGCTGTTCTACTCCTAAGTTCACCATCCCCCAAAGGGGGGGAAAAATCATTGAACATATGTGACTTCTACCACAACCATATTTTCACTCTTCTTGTGTGCGATACCCCTTTCCCTATCCTACATCCATCTTGTCTATTTGACCAATAAGATTTCATTGTTTCCTTGTACTTTCCCTTGCAATCATCTGTTCTCTTGTCTTTTACATTTAGATTGGAAACATTTTGGGACAGGGGTAGTCTTTTTGTTCTTTGTTTATACAGCACTTAGCACATGAGGTGCTGGTTCATGACTGGGGCTCCTAGATCCTACTGCAATACAAATAATAGAAATAAGGTCTAACAGAATATAAGAATTTACCCTCAGAAAGTGAAGAAAAAAATGAAATAAGAGATATTTGTGCACAAATTCAAGTGTATGATACATTAGAAACCTTACATGTTCTGAGAAGAATCTTTTGGAGAATGATGCTACAATTCTTCGAGCTTCTAAGCCAGCACTGTGCCGTGCTTTATATTCCTTTAGCCAATTAACACTTTCTGTCTGGCTATAGTATTTCAGTAGTGATGGCCACCTATATAACACACACAGGAAAAGGTTCAGTGGTTAATGCTACAACCTCAACAAGACAGTTTAATATTGTAAAATGTTATGTATTGCTAGGCTGTTAACCATCTGTGACCTGAGTACCTGAAACTGGCTCAAGACATGTTAAATTAATCCACATACTGAAGCAAAAGAAGCAGAGTACAATCCTATTCCTCTCCAGTCTGATTATTTCTGATAATGAGAAGTTACAGTAAACACAAAATAAACATTAAGGGGAAAATGTCAAAGAGGCATAGATACCAGAGACTTCAGTGGGACTTATATTCCTAAATACCTTAGGTATTTTTGAGAATCTTTTCCTAAAGCTTTACAAAATTATTTTAAGTCCTCAGCTCAATAAAAAAAAATAACCTTACAGTGTTAATTTACATATATATCTCTATATATTTTAGAGTGCATTTGTCTGCGAGTCCATTTGTTCAAGAACTCCTAAAAAGTAGGAGCTAAGGCCATCAAATTTGGCATGCGGCTTCCTCTTCTCCCAATTTAAAATAAGGTCAGAGTTTGGTTGTGCCAGGAGAAGTTCCAGGAAAAGGACTGTTCTGCATAACATGCAACGGGAGGCTGTGACATGAGAGTGGCCACTGGGGGCAACAAGCCTGCAGGGGAGAACTATCCTGCAGAGCAGGGCTACTCAACATGCGGCCCACGCCCGTTTGTTTGCAGCCTGCTGTGCAGTTTGGATTCACACGGGGCTCAACACGTGGCCCGCGGTGGGATCTTTTGAACACGGCCTCCACTGGAAACACTCTCCACAACAGCGAGGCATCTATCAAGTGCAGTGAACACTGAAAGACACAAGCAGACGGGCTGGCTGGAACAGATGGGTCCAGTGTGTCAGCGTTTCTAGCCTCCAGGGAGAAAGTGCATGGAGCGCTGGGGAATTGTGGGAAGTGCTGGATGCTTATCCTTGTGGGCAGAGCCTGAGAGGTGCTGACTACGGAGAAAAGGGTCCCTAGCAGCCAGGAGAAAGAGGAGGGGGCAAGAGGAGAGAAAAGGTCCATGCTGGATGAGACCTCCCGCTCAGAGCCTCTCCTTAACCTCCAACTCTCACTCTTGCATCCCCATGCCCCAGCTTTTTGGACTACACTTTTTCCACCACGCTGCCAGCCCCCTGCCCTGAAGGACCCAGGTAATGCCAGATAAGTCTGCTAGTTTTCTAATATTAAAGACAAAGCATTTAAAGATATTATTCTCACCTACCGAGACTTGCTCTCATTGCCCTATGCTTTTCCTGCTATAGCTGAGATCTTTAACAACTAAAAAGCACATGCAGAATGTAGCACTCTACACTGAGTTAGGTGTAAACAATGACATCAGCTACTGCAGAAAAACCACAGAATGCTGAAATCAGATCTTACTAAAGATTTCTACAACTACTTTTAAATAAAAAAAAAAAACCCACATACACAAACATCAAGATGTACCTATTCTGATCAGCCTTTCAGTCTGAAGCCCTTCTCGCCATCTCTAAGCCAAAAAATATATTTGCAATGAAAATTCAACTGCAAGTGATATTTTTGAGGCTAGTATTGACAAAAGCACTTTTCACAATAAAGTGGCATAATTTGAGACACCTACTGAATGGCAACCTTGGTGTAAGAGAACAAGAAACAGCTATGACTGCTCAAAAGACAAAAATATCAGTTGCTTAATGAAGGTGTTTAAAAGATGAAGCAGATATGCACTTGGAAATACTGTGTGCAGTTTCTTAAGATAAGAGGTCACTTGTAATTTTTAATATTTATTTTCAAGATTCTCATGAACCCGTTTCCTCTCACAAATCTGAAATGTAAAAACCCAGGTTTTCTTCAAGCAATGACAAGTCCTCCCTTAAATAAATTATGTTCAGATTCTTAAAATAATGAATACTTTATTTCTATTTAATAGATATCAACCAAATTAATGTGCAGCTACACTGACTGAACTAAAACTATGAGGTATGTCTAGACTACAAGCCTCTTTTGAAAGAGGCTTTTTTGAAAGAGCTCTTTCAAAAAGGTCTCTTTCGAAAGAGATCATCTGGACAGCCACAAGACTTTTGAAAAAGCAATCCACTTTTTCGAAAGAGAGCACCCAGGCAATAAATGCCTTTTTTCAAAACAGCTCTTTCGAAAAAAAGGCGTTCTTCCTCGTAAAATGAGGTTTACCGCTGTCAAAAAAACTGCTGCATTCTTTCAATTTAATTTTGAAAGAATGCAACGGCAGTCTAGATGCAGATAAAGGTTTTTCGAAAAAAAGGCCATTAAAAAAAACCCTCCATAGTCTAGACACACTGATGGTGAATATTTTAGTACTAGCAGTTTTACACAGTGTTGTGCTGGTCCTTAACTTTTTTTTATTATTAAAGAAAGGAAAATGTACATGCTTTATTGAAATGATTGCATTTTTTTAAATAATGTTATTTTTATGAAGTTAATTTTAATAAATGTTTTAAATGGGAATTCCACCAAGTGTATTTTTTTCTTCATCCCTACGAACTCTTATTTGCTATGTTTTAGAAGAAAAAAAGGCTATAGTCAATTTGGTTTCTAATAACATTGTCTTCTGTCTTTCAAATCTTAAGCATTCATTTAGCTTTGCTAAAACAGCACTACTTCAAATTTCTCCATTTTATTTCTTTTCTGTAAAATTTATTTTTGAAGCAATCCCATTCCAGGTTCACCCTACTTTTCTGGCTCATCTTGATTCAGTTTCTTTCAACATTCATGGACTATACTTGATTTGGTGATTCTTTCTCTTTTCTGTTTGGTTTTATGAGACGCAATCCCATTCTAGGCACATCCTGTTTTCCTGGCACAATCAAACCTGTACATTGCTTTAAGTCGAGATGGGGAACCATTTTTTGGGTTGGGGGCTGCTGATCGACAGAAAAATCAGTTGGGGGACTCAAGGTCCAGGTCCAGGCAAGCCGGGAGCCACATTTGGCCCCCAAGCGTCAGGTTCCCCACCCCTGTTTTAAGTAGTTATTTTGATTTAAGTTTTGGTAAGAGGAAGCTGTATATCAAATTTGGTGGTGCTAACTAGGGATGTAAAATCCTGTTTAATCAGTTAACTGATTAAACAACATTAGGGATGGGGGGGGAGGGGAACTGCTCTAGTCTGGGGCTACCACCCTCCCTCCCCCGCCTGGGGCTGCTAACTGGCCCCACTTGAGCTTCCTAGCTCCATGTGGGTCTGTTGGCTACAGCCCCAGCCCATGGCACTAGGGATGTCTATGAACAGTCAACTATATGATTAACCAATAAGCCTACGCTTATCAGTTAATCTTCTCAACTACACGCATTCCCCCCACCCCCTTGCTGCTTTTGTATCAGAGGCAGCAAGAAGGGGGCAAGAGCCGGTGCTGGAGGGAGCCGGCATAAAGGCCAGTCCCCCCCCCAGCTCCGTGGTGTTGCCTACTCCCTCTCCCCACACAAACTGCTGCCTCTATCAGAGGTAGGAGGGGGAGAGAAGGCTGCCACAAAGCAGCCTCTGTCTGTGGAGGGTCTACGCACCCCACAGGCAGAGGCTGCTCCACATCCCACACACTGGCTCCCCCTGCCACCCTACCTCTGGTACAGCACAGTTTGGCAGGGGGCTCCCCTGGAGTGGGACTGGAGCGCCCTGGATGTGGGCCCTGATCCAGGGACTATCAAATAGTCGTGTAACCACAGAGGTTTCATGCAGTTACACTGCTATTCAATTACCCAATATCTAACATCCCTATGCAGCACCATGGGCACAGTGGAGCTGGAGCATCCTTCTGCCCTTGGCATGCTGTGGACAGGGGGGGGGCTGCTCCTGGGCACCGTGTTAACCCGTTACCTGTTCACATCCCTGGTCCTAACTCTTACATTTAGGAGATCTTGATCAAATAGACAAACTCTCTCAAATATATAAGGCTACCATTAACTTGCTGACAAAGAAACTCGGATGTTAGCCAAATAAATTTGTATTTCTATAGTACTTTTTATTTTAATGAATCCCTAATTATTCACCCATGACTAAAATGTAGCCACACTGCAACAATACTAATAACTGTTTATTTTAGGATTGTAAGTAAAGAATAGTTTGTGCAACTGTGCAATTTTAGAGAAATAAAATGTAATTATTCAAAATGGAATCTGGACAGGATTACAAGGTCAGTGTCTAAACCCTTGCCATGCTACTGGGACATGAGCATTTACTAATCAAGCACCATAATCAATTTCAAGAATGGCTCAGAACCATTCTAAAAGTTCAGGCCTGCTCCTGAAATTATAACTACTGAATTGATTAACATATCTGGCTAGCAACCCAATGTCATAGCTTGCTGAATTGATGAACTAGCTATTGTTCAGCAGCCTCTTTCACAGGTGGAGAAAGAAAAATATTTCACTGGAACTAACCTCAGTTTTAGAAGCCAACTGGCAGGTAGCAAAAGCAACACAATTTATCTTCTTGAGCCAAGACATGAACAAAACCAGGTAGCAGATGAACTTACTCTTTTCTTAAATGCCCAGTGGCACACATCCATCTAGTACTTCCACAGACACTAAAACTAAAGTAGCATTAAAACTAAGAATACCAACAGTCATGCTATAGCTCCAGCTCTCATGTTTTGAGTCAATTTATACTTTTACTACAACAGACTCCAGTGGTATAGTACATGTAATACAATGCCTATTAAAATGAAAATTACTTTCTTATGCATCACATATTTTTATGTACTCTGGTATTTTTTCTATTTATTTTAATTATCACAGATTATAAAGTAATCCTCACCTTTGGAACAGTATGTTGTATATTCAAACTGAAATTTTATAAGTGTTCAATTGTATATGTTAAAATTAATTAGAATTTTTTTATCTGTTGAGTTTATGATTTCTGACCATGTGAATTGAGTGGATGTAATCTCTTATACCACCCAATCTGACAGCTCTACAATAGCTTATATTGTACGATATCTGTTACCACCTGCTAAAGAAGCAAGACCCTGCTGTCTAATGCTAGCCACCATCTTCAACAGAAGCAAGCAATTCTGCCATGTTCCCAGCTCCTGGAAGACATCCATGATAGACCTCATGCACAAGACAGACCAACAAGGCAGCTGCAGCAACTATTAGACCTGTCTTCCTCTGCTCCACCATTTACAAGCCGTACGCTAGCAGCCTCACAGTGAGAATCACGGACTGGGCGGTGTGCGGGGCTGCCATGAGCTTGACACAGAAGGGCTTCATGTCCTGTAAGGGGTACTATGAGCACCTCTTCACCCTTCAGATGGCCATCCAGGCAGCCAGGAGGTCTCAGAGGCAATGCATTGTAGCCTGGCTTGACCTGGACAATGCCTTTGGATCCATTTCCCTCCATCACATCTGACACCTTTGGAGAGTTTGGGATGCCAGAAGCCTTCATCCAGGTGCTATGGAACCTCTACCAGGACTGCACCATAACCATCCGCTTCAAGGATGGAGAAAGGGATGCTATCCCCATCTCCTGCAGTGTGAAACAGAGCTGCCCTCTCAGTCCCATCATCTTCAACATGGCTATGAAGCCACTCTTCCAAGCCATCTACAGCGGCCTCGCCAGGTTTGACCTGCACAGCTAGAGAATCAACATCCTAGCCCATGCAGATGACCTGGTCACCAACAGCTTGGAGAGCCTCCAGTAAATGCTTGATGTTGCCAGCCCAGCTGCTGAGGAGATGGGTCTCCGCTTCAATGCCCGCGCCTCCTTCCATGTCGACAGCTGTGTCAGGGACCTGGTCCGGGCTAGGGATGTGAATGGTTAACCAGTTATGGTTAACTGGTGGTGGCTGGAGCAGCCTTTGTCTGCGATGGGCCCGGCCTGGGTACGCCATGGGCAGGGGTGCTCCATGCTGGCCTTAGCAGCCCCCATCCACAGTTGACCTGGCCGGGGTACAATACGAGCAAGGGCGCTCCAGTCTAGCCAGAGGAAACCCTGTCCATGGTGGGAGGAGGCACTCCAGCCTATCTGCATCAGCTCACCCCAGCCTGCACCCATTTAACTAGTTAAACAAAGTTTAACTGGTTAATGAATTAAACAGGATTTTACATCCCTAATCTAGGCCATGTGGTTCCTGATCCAGCATGGGCTCATAGCCTCCTTCAAGGAGGGCAGGTGTAACAGCAACTGGGCACCCCCACAAGTATCCGTGTGTGACAGACCCCTGGAGACACCATTGCAGAGATCCTGAGGGATTGTGCCTTGTATCGATCGACTCCTCCCTGCCTGCCCCCGGTACGCCCCAAATATCTTCTTGATCCCTCACTTTTCCTTCATCCTCAGGGGATCAGCTGTAGCCAAGGTACCTCTGAACAAGGTAGATGACAACATACGGCAGCTGGCGAGGAAGTGGCTCTGCCTCCCCCAGAGGGCTAGTGCAGCATTATCTATATCTCCCACAGGGGCAGTGCCAACCAGCTTAGGTGGCAGTGTTCACTCACACCATCTGCCTGCTGTCCTGTCTGGACCCCACGGTGAGCAGCATCACCAAAAGCGTTGTGTGGGATAAGGTCAGCGAGGATAATGTCAGGACCTCCTCCGAGCAGGATGTCACGACGTACCTCAGCAGCTTCCTGGAGGCTTCCTAGTTCAGAAAACAGGGGAAACACTTGCTCTCACTCAGGTCCTGTGCCTTGTATCACCTGGGAAAGAGGATCAGCTGCTGCTGGACGTGATGTGAAATGCGTTGGGAGTTCTGGTGCCATGTGTCAAGACCTTGGACAATACCATCATCACCCCACCCACTAAAACCGATGCTGGAAAGAGCCCCGAAAGACACTACTGTATCCACTATTACAATGTGGAGTACTTCAGGTGGAAGCTGAACTAAGGCAAGGTGTTTGAGGTAACCAGCAAGTAGCACACCAGCAAACACTTCCTCCCTGCAGACAGCTTCATCCACTTCACCAACTGGTGGTTTGTCTGCCAGGCCCTGCCTATAAGAGGCAGCAGCACAGGGGTGGAGCAGAGAAGGCTGCCATGAAGCAGCAACCCCTGTCCATGGGGGGCTCGGACCTATAACGGACCAGGACAAGCACTGCAGGAGGTGCAGCTTTGCCAATGAGATGCTGCTCCACGTCTTGTGTGGCTGCCAGACCCACCCCAGGGCCTGGCAAATCTGCCACAACGCCATCCAGGACCAGCTGGTCAAAGCAGGGATGTTAGATAGTGTATAATTGAATAGTTGTGGAACCGCATGAAACAGTTACACAACTATTTGATAGTCCCCGGGGATAGAGAGCCAGCAGCATGAGGTGGCAGACAGGAGCCAGTCTGCAAGGGGAGCCAATTTAAAAACCCCACGTAGGCTAGTGTTGTTAAAATTTAGATTAATATTCAATTAGTCGATAAAGACGCCTTCACTTTTCAAGTGTACCAACAGCCCCACGGCTATTGCTACACTTCAAAGGCGAAAGGGCTGCGAGAACATGGGGCCAGCGGGGGATTCAAGCAGTATCCCACTGATTCCGTGCTCCCTGCGGCATTTCAAAGTGGCAGCGCCCCATGCAGCATTTCACAGCAGCATACCCCATGCTGCCTCCTCCCATGCTGCTACCTCTATCAGAGGCAGCAGCATAGAGGGTGGAGCAGGGAAGGCTGCCAGAAAGCAGCCACCCCTGTCCATGGGGAGCTCGGACCTATCATGGACAGGGGCTGCTCTGTGGAATCAAGGCAGCAGCATGGGGAGGGGGTAAGAGGCACCATGGAGCTGGTGCTGGGGCAATTGGTTCCTGCCTACTCCTCCAGCCTCTACAGGAGGTGGGGGAGTGGCAGGTGGGTCCGCGGAGCCGGCATGCCTCTCACTCTGCACTGCTGCCTTTGTATCAGAGGCAGCTGTGCAGGGGAGAGGGAGGCAGGTGGTTCCGATGTTTATGGGGAGCCAGCTTAAAGCCAGCTCCCCACTGGCACCAGCTCTGTCTCCCGCTCCGCTGCCTCTGATACAGTGGCAGCAAAGGAGGGAATGTGTGTATTTGACAGGATTAACCAATAAGCCCAGATTTATTGGTTAATCTTGTAGTCATTTACAGGTTGACATACCTAGGTCAAAGGCATCCCGCTGATGCCGAGAAGCTTTTGCCGTTGACTCTATTGTCCCTGGAATGGACAGGCTGCTGCAATCCAACATTGTCATGACCAGTGAGGACCAGGAGAAGGTCATCATGGTGGACGTCACAGTACCCTTCAAGAACAGGACCCTGGCCTTCCAAGGGGTCCAAGCTCCAAAAATCGTGAAGTATACCCTGCTGGTGGACACCTAGAGAGACTGGGGCTATGAGGCCCAGATCCACATCTTAATTGTGGGAGCCTTGGGCACACGGGACCCATCCCACAAAGAGCTGGTGCTGTGAAAGTGTGGCATTGGATGGCACTATGCCCAAATCATGAAGCAGCTGATGGTGTCCAATGCCATCCAGTGGTCCAGAGACATCTACACAAAGCACAGCACGTCATGGGCCACCATCAGTACTGGGACAAATGACCGAGACCACTACCAAAAGATATGTTCAGGGAAATCGCCCTCTTCCTTCCCTGACAGACTACATATCTTTTCAGAGAAGATCCACGAGCCACCGATGGACCAAGGGTTGCACTTCCGCCACGTGCCTCTGCGCTTTACCTCCGGACGGTTACTCTGTACCCTCTTTGGGAGGCATCCCCAAGAACACTTATTCGCCAACTCTTCAAACATTCGCCGATTTTAATCTGGCACGATGAGAGGATGGGTTGCCAAGGGAGATGGTGGAATCTCCATCCCTAGAGGTGTTTAAGTCCTGGCTTGACAAAGCCCTGGCTGGGATGATTGAGTTGGGGTTGGTCCTGCTTTCGGCAGGGGGCTGGACTGGATGACTCCTGAGGTCTCTGCCAGCCCTGGGATTCTATGATGGCTGCACATCTCGTTAACCATGTAAAGCGAGGCTGATTTCATGGCCAAACACACAGCCCCTCTCCCCGCTCGGCCCCAGTGCCCCTCCCGCTGGGCCAGAACCTCCCCCCCTCTCTGGGCCCTAGCTGGGTTGGAACCTCCCCCGCCGGCTCAGCCCCAGTTGGGCCAGAACCTCCCCCCCCCCCCCGGGCCCTAGCTGGGCCGGAACCTCCCCCCCCCCGGGCCCTAGCTGGGCCGGAACCTCCCCCCCCCCCCCGGCCCTAGCTAGGTCAGAACCGAAACCCCCCCCCCCCGGCCCTAGCTAGGTCAGAACCGACCCCCCCCCCCCGGCCCTAGCTAGGTTGGAACCGAAACCCCTCCCCTCCCCTCGGCCCCAGCTGGGCCGGAACCTCCCCCCCCCCCCCCCGGCCCTAGCTGGGTCGGAACCGAACCCCCCCCTCCCCTCGGCCCCAGCTGGGCCGGAACCTCCCCCCCCCCGGCCCTAGCTGGGTCGGAACCGAACCCCCCCCTCCCCTCGGCCCCAGCTGGGCCGGAACCTCCCCCCCCCCGGCCCTAGCTGGGTCGGAACCTCCCCCTCCCCCCCCCCCGGCCCTAGCTGGGTCGGAACCTCCCCCCCCCGGCCCCAGCTGGGTCGGAACCTCCCCCTCCCCCCCCCCGGCCCTAGCTGGGTCGGAACCTCCCCCCCCGGCCCCAGCTGGGTCGGAACCTCCCCCCCCGGCCCCAGCTGGGTCGGAACCTCCCCCCCCGGCCCTAGCTGGGTCGGAACCTCCCCCCCCCGGCCCCAGCTGGGTCGGAACCTCCCCCTCCCCCCCCCCGGCCCTAGCTGGGTCGGAACCTCCCCCCCCCGGCCCCAGCTGGGTCGGAACCGCGGCCCGGCCCGGCCCGGCCCGGCGCTCACCGGAGGCGGAAGCGCTCCCGCCAGACCTTGCCGCGGGCCTGGCAGGCCTCCCGCAGGCGGCGGCAGGTGCAGGAGACGCGGCCGATGTCTGCGGCGCTCAGGGCCCGGCAGCAGAGGATCAGCTCCAGCAGCTCCCCGGGCAGGTCGACGAGGCCCGTCCCGCCGCCCTCCGCCGCCGCCATCTTGTCTGTTGCCCTGAGCGAGGGGCCCCGCGCGCGGCTCCGCCCCCACCGGCCGGCAACCCCTCTGGGGTCGGGGAGCGTCGGCAAAGAGCGGCTTCCGAGCGGGGCGCAGAGCAAAGGCGTGGGAGGGAAGGAGACCGTCGGGCCGCGAGGCGCCCGCCTGCCCAGCCACGGCCGGCAGGGGACCGAGGAGTTAGGGAGCGTCTGCTAAGTCCGTGTGCGCCGGGAACCGCAAAACAGGGAGCAGGCCTGCCCGACAGGCTCAGGGCTGCACGAGCGTTCCTGTCGCCCATTGGGTCTGCCTCCGGCTCCCAGTCCGAATTCAAGTTCTTGAGCTGCGCCCCGGCACCTCGATCTGAATTCGAACGCTCCATCGGAAATCGGGGTTGCCAGATGGCTTCAACAGAAATACCGGGCACACTTGACGTGACATCACAGTCTGCATTCCATCTTATTTAGAGACTACCGGACAGTTATATTTGCTCATTTCTATTTTCTCAATTTGTTTCCCAAACAGAGAGCTCAAATACTGGACACCTGGCAACCCTAAATGTGAATTCTTAAATTGAGCCTGGTTGCTGGATGCAAATTCAAGGTCTCGCTCAGAGCCCACGTTCTCAATCTCTTACGTTCCTTCTTCCATAGGCTCTGCTTGCATCGGAGCCCGCTGTTCCCACTGCTACAAAAGTCAGCCATCTGTACAACCCTCCTCACCTCAACAGCTGGGCGGGAGTGCAGCCTGACCACAGGCGTTAAGAGTTGGGAACACAGGCCATCAGGATCCCTCTGAAGCAGATGATTATCAGCTCACTCCCATTAACCTGCCCCTGTGGCGGGAGCGTAGCCTGGCTGGTAATGTAACCACGTTGCAGTATATACCTGCATCTAACCTGTCTCATAGTGTGCTGGCAGTCCGTATAGGTTCCCATCAGTGTTTTAGATAAGGCCCCGTCCTCACTGTTTCCCCACTACAGTCTCAACACACCAACGAGTTCTGTCTTGAGGAGTTGTTGGGACATCAGTGCAAGAGCAGAATGGTGATAAGGAACAAGTTATAAACTTAAGGTGGGACAGCGCTGAGGGGATGAGTGTAGCTTCCTGCAGCCCTGGTCTGAAATGGCTCCCTCAGCACTTTGAACAAGGAGGGGCAGACAGTGGGTCCTGGAAAGGAGAGAAACTGTGGCCAGTCTGAACGTGTGTGGGGGGAAGAAAGGGGGGGAACTGTAGACCTTTAGTTTCTCCCTGCTCCTTTCAGGGAAAAACACCAGAGGCCTCCTTCTGATGGAGCCAAGCCTCTATAGCTGAAAGGTGGAGTGTCACAAAGGTACTGAATGCTTCTGGAAGCCCATGGTGGATGCTGGACAACCTCATCTAGCTGCTCCTGTCATAAACACATATCATTGCTGTTTATTCTTCCAGATCAGTCCCTAATCACATAAAAAAGAAGTCACTGTCAAACCCAGTTCTTTAGCCCCTTTGAGTCTTTCCAGCTCTGTAATACCTGAGCTCAGGGAACATGCACTGGTACTGGGTGGTCAACCCACGGCTCTCGAGCCGCATGCAGCTCTTTGCTCAAAGAAATGCAGCTCTTGCTAGTTTGGAGCCGCACGCTTGGAACTGCTCATGGCTGCTTTGCGTATGCACCCCAGTGCCTGGAGGGAGAAGCGTGTGGCGGCGGCAGTGGCTACTAGGCTTGCCAGATGCTTTCACCAAAAATCCCAAACATGGTGAAAAAAACAAACAAAAAAACTTGGGAGACCAAACTTGTTGAGCAAAAAAACGGGAGACCAAATGTTGAGCCAAAAAAAATGGGAGACCAAACAGGAGAAGATTGTTCCCACCAGCCTTTCCGTACGAAAAAAACAGAAAATACATGTCCGGTATTTTCTGTTTGTTTGTATTTTTAATGGACAAGGGCCAGAAAAAACAGAATGTCTGGGTGAAAACCGGACACCTGGCAACCTTAGCAACTCCGGTGAGACCCAGGGTCAGAGTAGGGGGGCTCACCTGGCTCTGGGGGCGGGGGAGGGCATTGGGTTAGAGCAGGAGGTGTGGGGATACCTGGCTCTGGGGGAGGGGGGGGAGGGAGATTGGGTTAGAGCAGGGGGCTGAGGGTGTCTGGCTCTGGGGGATGGATGGGTGCATTGAGTTAGAGCAGGGGGGGCTGAAGCACCTTAAACCCAAAGTCTTCATGGATGCAGAATAAGGCAGCCAACACAGATGTCATATTTAAATTTCAGGGCAAAAATGAATTGGCATGTGTGACGTAGTGTGGGTACCTTGCTGGTTGCTATGCTGGGCAGTGGGCTGTGAGTGACCTCCACTGGCTGCTGTCTGCAGCACGGCCCAGCAGGGCAGGGGATGAGTCATTATGCAAGGGGGCTTTGAAACTCATCAGACAGGTATCTCCCATGGAGCGGAACAATGGGAAGAAGGGGAGTGGAGCCCTGGCTGGGGGGCAGGGCTGGAAGTGAGTGAGTTAGTTTCTGTCTGGGACCATGGAGGAGACAACCTAGGGAAAGGGCCTGGAATTTAGGGGCCCAGTCTCCCCCATCTCAAGGGGGGCTGAGGCATCCTAGGCCCAGTTCCTGTAACCAGATGACATCTGTGCTGGGCTGTATCCTGGAGAAGCAATAAACTCCCTCTATTCTACTGGCTGGTGGAGTCTGTCCGTGCCATTACAGGGGTGCAGGAGACGGGAAAACCCCAACGCGCCGTCACAGCATGTACCTGGTTTACACTGTGTTTCTTTAAAGAAAATTCAAAGGCTATTGTTTGCCAAGCTGAAGCAACTATTCTGAGATATGAGTTTCTACCTTATTGTTTTTTAACCTGTCATATTTGCAGTCTGGGACAGGCCTGAATTTTTAGAACTATAAAAAAAGCCATAATCTTCATAAGTAAAAAAAGGAGGAAACTATACCAGAGATCAGTAAGCTGGAGTGAAACAGACACTTCAAATTGTGCTAATTTACTTCTCAGTTCAGTTTAATTTTAAAAAACTCACAGGACATAATAGGGCAGTAATGTTAAATTTAAAATACATAGTGGGGATGCTTATTTTTAGTGTGAGAATATTACTACATTTTCAAAGGGTTTTTTTATATTTGATGTTTATTCCTTGTCAAATTCTCTGAAGATCTATGGACTGGCCATGAATTTTTTAAGTGACTAGGACTTTTTTATTGGTTTTTGTCCAAAATGTCCTGTAATGTTGTTTTTATCACTACATTTTGTGTACTATATATATCTATATAGAGAGATATATAAAAATAAATATATAATATGTGGCTCTTTGCACTCTAACCATAGCTATTTTGGCTCTTGGTCTCTAATTGGTTGGCTACCCCTGGACTAGCGTGTCGAGTGTTCGATAAGCATTTGCTTATCGGATAGTTGACTAGTCGTTCACATCCTTAGCCTAAACCTGCCCTTATGATCCTGTTGTCTCCCCATGTCTTCTGTTCATTCTTTCCAGGGTTTTATTGACAAGTCCCATTCATCCAGTAAGCAGCCTACATAAGAACATAAGAATGGCCATACTGGGTCAGATCAAAGGTCCATCTAGCCTAGTATCCTATCTGCTGACAGTGGCCAATACCAGATGCCCCCACGGGAGGGATCACAACAGGTATTCCTCATGTGATCCCTCCCATTTCACCCACCTCCAGAGAAGCAGAGACTAGGGACACCATTCCTACCTATCCTGGTTAATAGCCATTGATGGACCTAACCTCCATGAATCTATCTAGCTCTTTTTTGAACCTTGTTAAAGTTCTAGTCTTCACTGCATCCTCTGGCAAGGAGTTCCACAGGTTGATTGTGTGCTGAGTGAAGAAAAACTTCCTTTTGTTTGTTTTAAACCTGCTACCTATTAATATCATTTAGTGACCCCTAGTTCTCATATTGTGGGAATAAGTAAATAACTTTTCCTTATTCACTTTTTCCATACCAGTCATGATTTTATAGAGCTCTATCATATCCCTCCTTAGTCTCCTCTTTTCTAAGATGCAAAGTCCAAGTCTTTTAAATCTTTCTTCATATAGGACCTGTTCCAAACCCCTAATCATTGTTGTTGCCCTTTTCTGAACCTTTTCCAATGCCAATGTATCTTTTTGAGATGAAGCGACCAGACCTGTATGCAGTATTCAAGATGTGGGCATGCTGTAGTTTTATATAGAGGCAATAAGGGTACGTCTACACTAGCTCGTTAGTTCGAGCAAGGTAGGGTAATGAGGGCAACCTGAGTTGCAAATGAAGCCCGGGATTTAAATATCCCGGGCTTCATTTGCATGTTCCCGGGTGCCGCCATTTTTAAATCCCCCTTAGTCCCCCTTAGTCCACGAGGAGGAGTAATGGTAGTTTGAATTAGGATCTTTAATTCGAACTACCTAGTCCGTGCCGCGTGTAGCCGCAGGCACGGAGTTTGGACTAAGGGGGATTTAAAAATGGTGGCACCCGGGAACATGCAAATGAAGCCCGGGATATTTAAATCCCGGGCTTCATTTGCAACTCCGGTTGCCCTCATTACCCTATCTAGCTCGCACTAACGAGCTAGTGTAGACGTACCCTAAGATATTTTCTGTCTTATTCCGTATCCCTTTTTTAATGACTCCTAACATTCTATTTGCTTTTTTGACAGCCGCTGCACACTGAGTGGATGCACAGTAGCCCCAAGATCTCTCTCTTGAGTGGCTGTAGCCAAATTAGTCCCTATCATATTGTATATATAGTCGGGACTATTTTTTCCAATGTGCATTACTTTACATTTATCAACCTCTTGGATGGATGCACCCATTAAGAGCTGTTCTGGGAACTGTCCATTCTGTACTTCCTTCCCATGGTGGCATACACTATCTGTACCCATCTAACCCTCAAATTGGAGTTCCTAATCCTGGCCCTCTTTCTGTGCCGAACTCACTCATCCAACATGGGCTTCCAGGAGCATTCAGTACCTTTGTGACACCCCATCTTTTAGCAGCAGAGGCATTTTTCCCCAATCTTGTCTCTGTCAGAAGGAGGCCACTAGGTGTTTCCCCTGAAAGGAGGAGGGAGAGATGAAAGGCCTACAATTCCCGCCCCACCGCTTTGGATTAGCCATAGTTTCTCTCCTTCCTCTCTGCCCCTCCTTGTTCAAAGGAGCCTTTTGAGATCAGGGCTGCAGGCAGCTGCATCCATCCCTTTAGCGCTGTCCCACCTTAAGTTTATAATTTGTTCCTTAGCACCATTCTGCTCTTGCCCCATAATTCTCTGGGGAGTTGGAGCTGCTGCTGCACTCATGGCTCCTGCTCTGACAGCACTGCTTCTCTCTCCGCCTGCTTCCGCCACCAGCGCTCTTCTTCAACTGCCTTCTCCTCTCTGTAGCCTGAACAGTCTCTGCCTCAATGGTCCAGCTCTGAAGGCTACTAGTGGCAGGATTCCTGGTCCTTGGCCCCGCATTGCTAGTGATTCACTAACCCTTTGAGCACCCCTTTGTAAATTGTGAGAGAAAACTCACTTCAAAGTCTTTCCAAGCAAGTTTTATTTGATTAAATCAGAGCTAATGAGCTTCTCCTCTCCTCAGTGCTCCAGGAACTCAAGTGTCATGACTACCTCTGGAACAGGAGGGAGCCACCAGTGCCGGAGCCCCTGGGATGGCAAAGAACTGATTAAGCAGGATAGGCACAGATGATGGTAATAGGTCCATGCTTCAGAGGAAGGTGAAAGTACCCCAGGGCCCCTACCAAGCTGCCTTGGTGGAAAATTCCTTCCCAGCACCAAACCTGGTGATTAGTGTGACCATGAACATGGACCACACCTCGGGGAATAGAGCATTTCTTATACTGCCTCAGCGCACTGGTCCTTCCAAGCAGTGCTCTGCCTGGCTCAAACCTGATGATTCAGGAGAAGGTGAAAAAAGCAGCTGATCAGTTATGCATCTGGAAGGCACAATTTCTTCCTATTTCCTGGCTGGAACCCTGAAGCATGGGACTGATTATACAAATTATTGTGGCATTCAGGGCTGCAAGTGAACTCACTACCATTAGAGCAAGACAGGCGTGGCCTCCTTGCTTCTAATCTGGGAGGAGAACAGACTCTGCCCTGCCCTGCCCGGATCCTAAGGGCTTTGTGAATGGGCTCCTGTTTCACTCACTCCTGTCGTCATTCACACTCATGCTTTCTCTCTCACACTCATGTATAGGCTGAAGCTTTTCATGCACTGTGAAGCTTGTGATTTTTCACTATTATGCCACAACTATTTCACTGCTCTAGGACACTATCAGCGTGTCCCCTCAGCCTGCCTCCAGTGACAGGTGTGAGAGGAAAACCAATGGAAAGAGGGAGCCACGCTCTTGTGACATCCAGTGATGTCATCACCAGCGTGATACCAATTTACAACTGCCTTAACCAATGAGGCTGCTGTGTTTCACCCACTCTTCCCACCTAAGAGCCACTATTTTGGACTAGTCACCAACCCAGTGCCCATCAGAACTGAGTCCTTCTCATTTACTTCAAGGCCAAATTTTTCAAAATGGGGTGCTTAAAGTTGACCACATCCGTAGATAGGCTCATGAATAGTGGTTTGGGTCCAAGAGTTGCTGAGCGCTGGGAGGTTTCATTGACTTAATCAGAACTGTGTGTACCCAGCCACTCTGCAGTCAGACCAAAGTTACGTAAGTGCTTCAATGTGAGTGTTGTTACAGGGCCATTTGTCCAGTCCAAGTACAAAGAGCAAGCTAAGATTACACAGCTTTTTTACTTCTTACCATTTGGCCCGTTGGTCCTTTCCTTGTTTCAGTTTTTTATGTTAGTGCCCTTAATTACACCCCCACATATTTTAATTTCTTTCCTGATGTCCCATTTCAAACAAGAGACTAACTTTTTCTGAAACCAAAATCTCAGATTCTCAAGCCCATGGAAATTAGCAGAAGTTTTAAATCTACACCTGAAGCAGAAGTTATTCACCATCTTCCAGCTTAACAATAAGTTGAAAGTCCAAAAGCCAAACACACCTTGCCGTTCTTCAGGTGGTTCAATTCCAAATCAGAAATTTGCTGGATGGCCCCATCTCATGCACTATGAGGCCTCTGAGTATTGACTCATCATGTATGCGACAGACAGGGGAGACAGACAAGTCTCTCTTGCTCTCTGTTTCATCTACATATGCCTAGGATTTCTGGAGAATGGATTCCACTGTCTGCTGTTCCCTTCTCAACACCTTCACAAGACTCCCTGACAACACTCCCTCTAAATTTTTCCATCCACGTGTGGAATAAATTTCATTATGAGCACTAAGGCATGTGTAGATGTGCACCACCAGTAGAAACACATGCTGTTGGCTGTGGACTTTTTGCTAATCAGCTGGGTGGCATTTAAATTTCTCCTGGGTGGCTGCCCACACATTTAATTTACAGGGAACACTGGGCCCCCCTGTACATACCCTCTGAGAAGTGATGTGCTTTGCTGCTAGGCTCTGTCCGCTGTGCTATTGGCATCTCTGGGTCCATTAGAGATGGACCTGAAAACAAACCCCAGATCCTAACATCTCAGTCTTTGGGGAAAGGGTAGAAGCCCAGCCTGAAATCAGAGTTTTGTGTCCCAGGTTCATCTCCAATAGTAACAGGTCCCAGTGACTGGGGAAAGCCCTGGCAGAGTTGTGGAAGCGGTGTCTCTTGTGGGATAAAAATGCTCACTGGCTCTTTTGTTAATGGTCAGACTGTCCCTGCTCCTGCCTACCTAGGACTCAGAAGCAGGGACTGGTCCAAACAGACCATGCAGGAGAGACGTGACCATGGGCATTGACACCCCATGAATGAGTGCTGCCCTCTCTGAACTGTTGACCATTGAGATCTCTGCATCCAAGTCCACAACCATTGTCAATCTACCTCGGGACTAGTTTTGATCTTGTTATCCTGGTTCTTCAGGTTTCTTTGAAGTTTCCTCAAGTTTAGTAGTCAGCCTCCACGCCGTGAGGGTATGGGCCATTGGATTTGGATTTTGTCAGCTTGAAAGGCTCCATAGGAAACTTATTTGTTTTGGAGATTGAGATGCAAAATTTGGCTTTGGAATCTGATCTTACAGGATGCACCCAAAGTACAGGCGTGGCAAGAACTGGGCTTTAATCTTGAGCCTTATTCTATTCTGTTCTTATTCCTCCACCCCAGCTGGTGTGTGAGTGTGTTAAAAAGCAGTTGTATCTAAGTAAAGGCAAATGTATATCAGGTGGCAGTGGGTCAGGGCAGCATTACAGCTACACAGGCATCTCGCCTGTCCCCTGCTGCCATTCTTCATGCCAGACACGTGCTCCAGTCCTCCCTGGCATTGGCTGCACTTTGTCTGTTGCAGCTCCAACAGGGAGTGCTGTGGAATAGACAGAGCAGCTTAGATGTTTTCTCACTGTAAGCGGCTCCACAGAGGTCTCACCGTGCAAACAGAGTTATGATGTCATACTCAGCAACCTGCAGGGATGCGTGCATCTCTGTCAGAGAAATACACCTCATTCATGAACTGTAGCGTCTTTGTTTAAAGCACTGGTCATTTTCTACTATTGTTAGTCAATGGAGGGACAATGGGATCCAGACACGGCATTTTCAGCATCAGGAACCAAGAAGAAGAAAAATCAACTTAGACAACAGTCCACTGGATCTAGTCCACTTTTTTATTTTGACTGTAATGCAAACAGGCATAGGTATTTTATTCCATAAAATCCAAAGATTGGAACTATACAGAGAGGTGCATGCTTTAGAACAGCGTGGATACCTTGCAAACAGAGCAGGAATCAGTCCATGAGACAGGTGCTGGAGTACATTGTATGAAGGGCAGAGATTTTAGCAGCATTGAGAGCTCAGAGGTAGGGGAAACCATGTTTCTGACTGCTTAAAGCACTGCTATGATCAAATACAACACCCGCACACCCTCACCCTCTTCCTCAAAAAAACCCTACATTTGAATCACATTTGATACTACAAAACAAAACAGTCTGCCCATGCACCTCAGGAAACACAAAGTGAGAGTCAAGCTGACGCTCCAGTCTTACACCATGGCGTTGTTTACAAAATAAACTGAAGGCACAATGATACAAAGGGATGGTGGAAGGGTCAGTAGGCTGAGAGAATTTGGGAAAGATGGAGTTCCATCTAGCAGGGGAAAACCCAGGAGAGTCAGAGGATTCAGGAAACTTCTAGAATGTAGAGGTTTCACCAAACCTTGTCACGTTTCACAAACGTCCCCATTTCACTTTTGTGCCACTGATCTTCATGAGGTGAGTCATTTAAAAACTTGAGATTTTCAAAGCTGCCTAAGGGAATCGGATACCCAGTTCCCTTTAAAATTAATTGGAGCCAAGCACCCAAAATCCTTTAGAAGCTAGGAGAATTTCAGACTGTGTTTCTAACTAGTTGGGAGCCATGCCTCTTAACCAGTCCTCCTTGAAATTAACTCTTGCCCTGCTCCCCTCACATGCAGTCCAGAACTCAAACTTTGCCAAGACGAAGGTGGAGTTCCCTTTCATCATTCTTTAGTTCCTTTCAAAATAGAGAAAACAGGATTTCTGAGGGGCTTCTCAAATGGGCCAAGCTATTTCTTCTAAATCAGTAATTGATCCAAACTTGGTAGTTCCTGGCATCTGGTCCACTCTGACCAGAATTGATGTTTGCACTTCATTTTCTTGGCTTTCAAGGCTGCACATCAGCAAACCTCATTGAAGGAAGGGTCTGAAATGCATTCCTACATCAGAGGCATCACAGTGCATTTTGTTAATAATATACCATATCCCACAGAGACATGAATGCCTGCTTTGGAGTCATGCAGCTTTATTAGTTAAAGGTGGATTTCGTTTCAGTTTTTAAAAAAAGTTGTTTTATTTCCCCTAAAGCTGACAGATGTTTTTCCCAAAACATTTCAATTATTTTTTTGACAAAATGTTGAATTTTAACTCCTCCCACACTCTGCTTTTGAAGACATTTTCACAATTTCCCTTGGCTTTTGACCAGCTAAATAACTAGTCAAAACTTTGTCTAATTTTGAAATTTCAGTGAAAAATTTCAACAAATATTTTCCCATTTTTTTTGGTTTTGCATTGTTCAGCCAGTTGCAGGTGTTTCTGAAATGAAGTGACTGGATTCTGCTATGAGCTCCACACTCTTTAGCTGAGCCAGACACAGCCTTGCATGGTGCACTGGAGAAGTTCATATACCTGCAGACCTTCTGAAGCCTCATTAATAAAGCCAAAGCTACTTATTGGTTGGCACTTGTGGAATCACAAACTTTTACATCTTTTGAACATACAACTTTAAAAAAACCCAGTGGTTTCAAACTCAGAATGAACGCCGGAGCAGATATAGCATGAGCTGTTGCATTTAGTGTCTGTTTTGCTGCATTCCCAAGTAGGGCTGGTTGAAATTTTTCTGTCAGAGCTTTGTTGTTGTTAAAATGAGTTTTTGACTAAATTTTTCTCAAAGTTTCATGGACATTTTTGATTTTTCATCAAAAAAAAAAAAACACAAAAAAAAAAAACCTGCCCCAACCCAAAAGACTTCCATTTTCAAAGTTTTCAGCACTTGAATTTCTGCCAACCCCCATCTCCAACAAAACCTACATTTTCCATGGAAACCATCCCACAGACCATTTTTCAACTATTCAATGGTGATTCAGAGCAAGTTCCTGCAAAGACCTAACCTGTGCTGTGCTATTCCTTAAATCTGCAGGGGACCCATACATAGCTGGTTTTACTGCTTTTGAGTCATGCCCGCATAGTCCAGCCCACTATTAGGGCGCATATACACAGTAGGGCAAAAGTTGAATTAAGCTACACAACTTGAGCTACGTCAATTGTGTAGGTGAAGTCGAAATAACTTAATTTGGCTTTTGGCGCTGTCTGCATAGCAGGAAGTCAAAGGGAGAACGCTCTTCCTTTGACTTCCCTTACTCCTCATAAAATGAGAGTTACAGGAGTCAGAGTAAGAAGTCCTCCAGCTCGACATTATTTCGAAATAATGGCTTGCAGTGTAAACATACTCTTTTTTATTTTGGAATAACTGATGTTATTCCAAAATAGCAATGTTGTGTGGACATAGCCTTAGTGATATGAATGAAATAAGAAGGGTGCCCCCATCTGTAATCAACACATCACTGGGAGTAACTCTCACTAGCAGAGTCTACAAACGACAGTGTTTGAAATGAGCTTTGCAGCTGCTTGTCATTGGGCTTTATTAGCGACACTGCTAGCCTCGAGCATTTTAGAGTCCAGGCTGATTCCATCCTGGTTTAACACTGACTCAGCAGGGAAAAGATAGGTACGTGCTGTGGTGTTTAAATAGTTCAAATCCCATGCTCATATCTTTAGCAAACCCCAGAAAACACTGACTCCGCTAGAGCCCATTGCACTCCTGGAATTAAGTGATTTACACCTGCTCTCTCATTAACTGTTTCCATCATCCTGGAAGTTTTAGTAAATAAAGGTAATTTTATGGGAGAAGCCAGTGCTGAGATCCCACAGCCAGGAAGAGATTCTGACCAGGGTTACTAGGGAATAATGCATTGTGGTGACTGCGGGTTGTTGCATGCAAAGCAATGATCACTGCTGTCCACAGACCGGATATTGCAGGGGAGCCAATGGAAGTTGGGGGAGCCCCCAGTACCTGACATGAGTCTGCAGTCTCAGTGCAGGTGATAAGCAATGCTGCTTTGAGGTGCAATTTGAGAAGCACTCAGCATGACCTTATTGCTGCTCCCACTGATGACAGCACTAGATAAATTCATGGAGGATAGGTCCATCAGTGGCTATTAGCAGGGATGTTGTCCCTAGCCTATGTTTGTCAGTAGCTGGGAAGGGGTGACAGGGGATGGATCACTTAATGATTATCTGATCTGTTCATTCCCTCTGGGGCACCTGGCATTGGTCTCTGTGCTCCAGGTGCATTTTAAGGAGATCATGCCCAGTTTGTACAAAGGGCTATTTCTAAAAAGCTGGACCGCAGCCATTTCCTCCTCACACAGTGCTCCAGGTACACGATTGCAGAACAGGGCTCACAATGTAGTCTAATTTCTGTGGGAACTGGTCGAAGGAGCTGAGAGCTGAATTTGGCTCTTTAAGGTGAAGTTCCTGCATCCCTCAGGGTATGTCTACACTACAGAGTTTTGTCAGAAAAACGGACCTTTTTCCGACAAAACTTGAGGAACATCCACACTGCAATTGCGTTCTTCCAAAAGAAAATTGAGGGGTTTTTCTGGCATTGGTAATCCTCTTTCGCAAAAAGGCGTGTGTGGATGGGGAAAGAGGGAGTTCTTTCAGAAGAAGAGGAAAGAGGAAAAAGCACAAGTGCCCTGTGGCCATTCTGTCCATAGCAATCACAGCTGAAATGCGAGACCACGTCCATTCAGTCTGGACGCTCTCTTTTGAAAAAGCAGATGGCTTTTTTGATGCACTTTTGCAGTGTGGATGCGCTCTTTCAGAAAAAGTTTTTTCAGAAGATCTCTTCTGAAAAAAGCTTCTTTCGAAAGAAGCCTGCGGTCTAGATGTAGCCTCAGTCTCTCCACATGATGAGATCAGCAAGCCAGCTGGTAGGGGAACAAGTCCCCAGAGCATTAGCGTCGTCCTGCCTTTCGGTACCTCATGCTCCACTGCCATCACCAGAACCTTTCCTGAAACACAACAGCTCTTTTGCCTGGTGAGCAAGGGCTGGATGCAGGGAAGGTGGGAGGTGCAGGAAGGAGAATCAGTAACAGGTTAACAGTGGGAATTGATGGGTGTGTGTGTGTGGGGGGGGGGGAGAATGGGCAATTAATAGAAGTCAATAACTAATCAATATTGAGTACAGATTAGGGGTAAACTATAGTACAGCCATGGAGAGGCTTCTTGTGCTACAGCCTGTTCTCAATTCCTGCTTCTGCATTTGGTACCTTAGCTTATAAGTTTGCTGCGGCAGAAAGCAGGCTTGTTATTTGCCCTCTTCCCCAGGGGGCTCTTATCTAAAGAATGGCCTGTACGTTGCCCCCCTGTTTAAACTTCTAAGCAGCTGCAGTGGAGAGGCAAGGCCTTAGGGATGGTCACCAAGGCTTAGTACAGTGGGTTAGTAGCTTGTCAGTCTAAGGTAAAGGGCAGAGTTGGAAGTGTTTACCAACTTGGGAAAGGAGCTGCCTGGCTGTTAACACTTTGAAGGAGGATTTGAGCTGAGCAACTACGAAGCATTTTGATGGTGGCGACGGCAGTCTTTGCCATTCATGGGATTTGCCAGACTGGATCAGCCCACTGACCCATCCTGACCACTCGCCAATTGCTGCAGAAGCTGTTTGGAGCTGCTTAGAAGATTGGCGTGTTGGAACTCACTGGGAGGGTTCGGATTAACGGACAGAGGGCAGGCAAAAGCCATCAACCGCACAAGATACAGGCAGTCCATCCCTGGCTATCTCCATTCTCCACCACCTGTGTGCTATGTATTTATTACACATACACATTTCACCCAGCTGAACTGCATCCAGATGGCTGGTAAAAGGTGTGTATTTACGGAATGGCACCGAAAATTAGCAGGATCATTTGCTGGGGGAAGAAATTAAGCACACGAATCCTTGCAGGGCAGGGGAGCAAACTGGCTATGAGGAAATGGAACTTGCTGTGTTAAAATGAAAGCCATCCAGGCATGTCCAAAGCACACTATCCCAGTGAAGCAGAGGAGGCTGACGGCGACTTCTGGAGCCATTGAATTCAACTCAACTCACCATGGCAGGGTTTTCCTGTCATTCACTTGTCCCTTCCCCCATCCCTTTCCTTTATCTTGGATGTACTAGGTGAGGAGGCTGGAATTAACACAGCTTTGTGCTCTCTCAGGCTGGGATTTTCAAAGAGAACTAAGGGAGATGGGTGCTTGATTCAGTTAACAACAGATGTCGGGCACCTAAGTCCCTTAGGCACCTGGGAAAATTCCAGCCTTAAGCAACAGGAGGGACTGAATCTGAATGCCATGCCTCCTGCATTGCTGCACTTATATATTAGACAGGAGGAGAGACAACCCATCCTGCCAAAGTCAGCTTCTCTTGCCTGGTAGAGACAGGGAGCTAACTCCAGAGTGGGGATGTTACAGGAGCACAGGACCGAATGGGAAAATGACCATCAGCAACGAATGCAAAGGACACAGATAAGAAAGTAATTTCTTTGGGTATCCCTTTGCTTCTAGGCAGTGCTGATAGTTCCAGGAAAGATGAACCTAGCGCAAAGTTTGAATCCCAATTCAAACTCTCCCACAGTTTGTGCGGGGTGGGATGGAAGGACACACAGGGGTCTTACAGGAAGGGTCAGCTAGGGAGTTTTGGGCTGGATCTGGACCCAAATTTCTCTGGAGTATGGGATGGGGCAGAATGCACCAGGGCAAATGCTGTCAGGCAGCAGGGCAGGTGAGGACATACATATTGCTGGCAAGCAATGACAAAATCACTGCTGTCATGTGGAAAGGGGCTTAGCCAGGGATCTTTAGTCATCCTCATGGGGCAACAACTGGGCCGCCCTCACAGAAGAGCATGCATGCAAATGTCCATAAGGTGGCAGCATTTGCACACATCCCTATTTAAATTCTTGCTGGCTGGAACACCTTCGGAAAAGGGGTTGGAGCAACAAAAACTCTGGAGTCCTGGGCTCTAGGTCAGATCCATCTGTAGTGCTTGAGGAGGGGAGCGACCACGGAGGCTGCTATGTCGCACACATGAGCAGCACACATGAGCACCTAGAAACCTTGGCAGGTGAAGGCAGCAACACCAAAGCTGCAGTGTAAGGCCAGCGAACACTAGCTGAAAGTTGAGCCACCCAGCTGCCAAGGGGCCTGTAGGAGGCTCTAGACCTTGCTGGACTCACTATGTTAGAAGTTTGGCTCGGGGAGTTGCTGGCAGATCCTGGTCTTAGAAAACAACCCCTCAGCTGTGGGGACCCTCTTCCTTTGCCATGCCTGGTGAAGTGTTACCCATTGGACACAGACGAACCCCTCAAACAAAATAAAACTCCAGGCTTCCCATTAACAGCAACAAAGCTCACTGACATGGAGGGGGCAGCCTTCCTCTCCATCCAATGACCACATGGGCCGGGCCTGGAGAGTCCAAAGGAAAGCAAGGAAGATGCAGCAATTCAGCCAAGTTCCGCATCGAGGTGGGGAAAGTTTCTCTCTAGTCCTCACTGCCTGATCAGGAACAGCCAGCTCTCCTGCCCCCCAGCCCCTCCCCAAATACCAAAGAATGCAGATGATCACTAAGATGGTGATTTCATGCAGCCGCAAAATGCCCTCGTCAGACCGAGAGAAGAAGAAACTTAGTTTTGTAAGAGCCACTGTGGATTATAAAGCCATTGCACTTCAGCAGGGAACTCCGAGAGAAACAAGGAGTGAAAAGAAACCACCACAGGACGACAGAGAGAGAAAGGAAAGGGAAATCATCAGGACACGACGACAGGACAAGAGACAGAGCATTTTCTGTGGGCAGGCCCCGCAGAAAAAGAGCCGCTGTGTCCGTGTAAATACAAAACCCAACGCCCTCTGGCTGGAGGGGGCGGCTGCCGCTGCAACTGGTTTGGCATCCCGTCTGGGGTTCGGGTTATGAGCAGAAAACCCTGCAAGGAAAAGGGGAGAATGACTTGCTACCAAAGCTTCTCTCCACACTTAGCCCAGCAGTGCCCCTTCCTGGCATGGGACAGTGAGGGTATATCTACACAGCAACATTATTTCGAAATCACTAGTGTTATTTCAAAATAACTTAGTCTGCGTCTACACAGCCGGCAGTTATTTTGAAATAATGTCGAAATACTGTCAAGCTGGAGGACTTCTTACTCCAACTCCTGTAACCTTCATTGTACGAGGAGTAAGAGAAGTTGGAATAAGAGAGCTCTATTTCGAAATAAGTGCCGTGTAAATGCTCCCAATTTCGAAATAAGCTATTTTGAAAT
The DNA here is from genome assembly GCA_032595735.1 of Pelochelys cantorii. Lineage (NCBI taxonomy): Eukaryota > Metazoa > Chordata > Testudines > Trionychidae > Pelochelys > Pelochelys cantorii. Next base: position 8,413,388 of record CM064342.1, on the reverse strand, counting down.
AAACTACGCAATTGATGTAGCTCAGGGGTTCTCAAACTTTGTGATACCACGACCCCCTAAAATTTTGTGTGACCCGCCCCCCCACCCTCACTGCCCTGGGTCGCTTCCTTCCCCCCTTCTCATCAGACTCCTTGCCCTCCTGGGGATCCTTCAAGGTGTTTGCGGTCCTCAATGCCCTTCCCTCCTGCAGGCTCCTTCCCCCCCATCTCTTTCTCCTCTGTGCCTCTTTCCCGCTCCGCGTCCCTTTGGTTTTTTGTTTGTTTGTTTGTTTTTTTCTCTCCTCTCCTCTGCCTCCTCCTCTGACCCCCACATGTCCTTATTTACCTCTGGGTCCTCTGCCCTCATCCAATCCCCCAGCCCGCTGCCTGAGGGACCCCGCCCGCTCCCAGCTGGGGAAGCATTCGGTCGCCCGGCAACCGTGCCCCGGCCAGCCCCTTGCGCGTCCGCTCCTGCGCCACCGCCAGCCTCACTCTCCTGCCGCCTTGCTTCCTCCTGCAGCTGAGCCGCACTCCTGGAGTCCCGCGGCCCTGGCCACACTGCGCGGCTTGCCGCCGGCTGCTTTCCGCCGCCCTGCCGCTCTTTGCGGCCCAGGGGAGAGGGGTCGCAAGTGAAAAACCAAATCCAGCTGCGATCCCCCCCCCCCCGTAAGTTGCTCGCGACTCCCCTGGGGGTCGCGACCCACAGTTTGAGAAACGCTAATGTAGCTCAATTTGCGTAGCTTATTTTGAGTTAAGCCCTGCTGTGTAGACGCACCCCTAGTGTTTAAACTAGGCGTGGGGCCACTGACCCACAGAAAAATCAGTTGGAGGCCACACACAAGTGAGAAGCAAAAGAACAAAACAAACAAAAAACAAAAAACCCCAACAAACCCTCAGTAAGGGGGTCCCCAACTGAGGAAGAGACACTCCCCCCAATCTCCTCACACACCAGAGCCTAGAGGGGCCCAGCCTAGTAGATTTTGTGTGCTCCAGCCCCACAGGGAGACAGTGGGAGGGGGCTGGAGCACCAGCGCAGGAACTCCAGTGCTGGGGGGGAGCTCCAAGCTTCAGGGGCCAGATCTAGGGAAGCCGGGGGCTACATCTGGCACCTGAGCCTTAAGTTCCCCATCCCCTGGTTTAAATGCAATGAGCAGATCTGGCCATTAGCCAGCCTGGGGCATGGGCTGATGCCAAGTGCTGACTCTGAGTCACTCAAGTTAATCAGGGTCACTGCTGAACCAGTAAAGTTAGCTGGGAGTCAACATGAGGCCAGGAAAGACACCTTGGATTCTAATGTGTATTCTGCCATTTGATTTTAGTGTGAGCAGGGTCAGGTCTTCAGTTAGCTCCTCCGGCTGCCTAGCTCCCTGGGTAGCCAGCAAGTTTGCCCCTACCACCACGAGGTGTGCTCTGGAGAGCCACAGGTCTCAGGGAGCCTGACAAGTGGCCAGCCTGGTTTCCACTGACAACACTGACACACTGTGACAGAACGAGTCAATTCCATCAAATTGGCATGTTCCCACAGAACTTCACTACACTGGGAAACTTTCAGCCAGGTCCAAGTTATGACTGCCCACTCATGCTTCATTGCATCTGTTGTCCCAGGGGCTCGTGGTATGGAAAAGGCTGGGGTAGTGGATGAAATGGGTCAGCTCCATCTTGGCGCAATTCCTTTGGGAAGCAATAGTTATGCCAGGAAGGGATTTGACCCATTAAGATGATCATTCTCTCAAAGAAACCAGAGTGCAGCTTTATCTGTTTCTGCCTTTCCAATCAGACACATGTTCCTGTCGCTGTTATTACAAGCTCCATACATGCAAATAAATAAAAGGATCCTTCTGAGTTTTATTCCACAACCCACCTGCATTTAAGAAACAATTGTTCAGGTTAAAATAAGCACATCAACTCACTCATCTGCGTCTTTTTTGCTTTCCTCAATGAATGCAATTGACTCAGATCTAAGGCGGTTGGTCACTTCATATGTACGCAAGGTGACTCCAAAAATATCCTCATGGTAGCGGTTGTCATCCTGAAACCAATGACAGAAGAGGCATGGCACCAGGAGAAAGGCACAGTCACAATTCTGTAGCACAGGCCTGGGCAAAATATGGCCCGAGGGCTGGATCTGGCCTGCCAAGCTATTGGATCTGGCCCACGGATGCCACGGGGAGCTCCAGGCAGACTTCCCTGCTTGCCCCGCAGACCACTCATAAAAGTGACTGCAAGGCCATTTCTCTTTAAAAACTGTGAGCCCAGAGGGGTGGGGGGAAGGCTTCAGGCATAACTCTTGCCCCCAGTACAATCCCATTGGCCGGCTTCTGGCCAGAAATTGGCCAGTGAGAGCTGCCTATTTGAATAACAAGCAGCACATGGAGCACCATGTCCCCCGCCCCTCCAGCTCAGTTATTCACACAAGCACATGGTTGTGCAGCCTGTGTGTATGTGGGAGGCAGCCAGGCTGGCTGGCTGAGAAACATTTTAAGCTCTGCAAGCATTTAGCTCTGCAGGCAGGCAGGCAGGTTGGGCTGCTGGCCGGTAAGACTCCTGGCCAGAGCCTGCCTCTGGCACCCCAGCCCCTCCCATCCCCAACCCTCTGCCCCCAACTCCTGCCCTGTTACTCCACATGCACCCATACCCCCTCCCAGATCTAGCACTCCAATCTTCTGCCCGAGATCACAATCCCCTCCTAACCTAGGTTACAACCCAAACTCCTGCACCCAGTCTCCTCCCCTAGGTCACAAACCGAACCCCTACACCCATCCTCTGCCCTTGGTCACAACCCCTTCCTGCCCTAGGTGACATTCCAAAACCCTGCATGCCAGATCCCTACTCTAGGTCAAAACTGCCTCCTTCACCCAAACTCCCTCCTAGACCCTGCTCTTCCTCCTGCACCCCAATCCCTTCCCCCAAGGTCCCTGCTGCACCCAACCTTCATCCCAGACCTCTCACCTCTACCATTAATATCATGGAAGAGTGCAGCCCTCGACCACTCTAAAATCTTGGAGTGGCCCCCATCAGAAATTATTGCCCTCCCATGCTGTAGCACCTGTAGATGCTGGTGCTCTAGGCAACTAAGCACCAGTACCCCCCAGAGGGGCTGAAGATGTAGGGAAAAAGGGTTACCAACTCTCCTGGACCAGTCAAATTGGGCACCATTTACTGTAGTGATGTCTGGTCCATCCAGTCGGGGACAGTTGGCAACCTGGCGCAGGGCCAGGAGGGAGCACAGCAAGAGGAACAACAGGCAGCCACAAAGTCAGCAGAAAAGAAGAGCACTTTTAAGGGGAAAGTGTCGCTTCTCTCTAACTGCTCGCTGTGCAGCTACCCCTGCTTGGTCCTCCAGCCTGTGAGGGAAACTTGCCTCTGCTTGGTGAGCAGAGACTGAATGCTGAGTTGGGGGTGGGTGACTGGGGCATGCGTTTGGGGGGCAGCTGGACTGGCACCGAGCCAGGGAAAGGGGCTGGTTGATGACTGGAGCACATAGCTGCATAGGGCACTATGAAATGTGGGGCAATTTGGTGCCCCAAATTTTGTGCTGCCCTACATGGCTGCATGTTTTGCCTATCAGTAGGGATTCCCAGGTAGCTGAGATGGGATCCCATTTTTCTGGGTACTGTGCAAACATAGTGTGAGACAGTACCTACCCTACATCAAATTGGGAAGAAAGAAAAAGCCTACATGGGAAAACTGAGGCACAGAGCAGGGAAGTGACTTCCCCAAGATCACCCAGTAAGTCGGGGGCAGAGCCATGAACAGAGTCTGGGTCTCTTGGCGCTCTGTCCAGTGTTCACTACATAGCTTCTTCAGCTACATAGTTCATGCCTTAAGGTTCAAAAAATAGAGAAAGGAAGCCCAGCGGAACTGGAGATTGTACTGCAACCTGGAAGGAACACTGCCATCCTGAACAGACTAGACTGCAAGTCAACCAGTGCCCTCCACTGAATGGCATTGGAACTGCCTATCTGTATGTCATGGGCCTATATTGCTAATAACTAGAGGGGCTTCCTTGGTAGCTCAAATGCTAAAGGTCTGTGCCTGTGCAGCAGTAGGAGCTGCATGGCCACATTGTATGAGGAAGTGACATCCATGAAGGTACCAAGTGGACATAGATTTGTCATATTTGTTTATTACAGTGAGGATGCAACAGCCAGTTTTTGGATAGTTAAGTAATGTGCATGGTGGGTACAGGCTAGTAGCTGGCTGGGCATTGCTAATGTCCCAGAGGCATGTCCTGGATAAAGCCAGCATTGCAAAAGGACCTGGAATCAGAGCTCGGGGTGGCATGCCACTGGCATTGGAGCTGCACCAGTACTAGGTCAGTGATGTATGATGTGCTAATGTGGACAAGGCCAACAGGTTAATCTGCAGAAATGGCGCTCCCTAAGAAGCTGCCCTCAAGAATTCCTCCAGGAACTAGTCCTTCACGCAGACTTGCTCCCCCCGACACACTGCCGGCTGGTTTCGGCAAGAACCATTCTGCCGATTTACAAAATTGAAGACAGGGAGCTAGATGGCACAGCCTGAGCAGGGCCGGCCTGAGCCATTCTTGCTCCCTGGGCAGCGGCGCGCGGCGCATGCGTGGCCCCGCCCCGGGCTCGCGGCACCTGATTGACGTGTACGGGGCGCCGCTCCCCCAGGCGTGTGGCGCAAGTGCGGCCCCGCCTCCAGGCGCACAGCGCATGTGCGGCCCTGTACCCAGGCAGCAACCTATGGGGGGCGCCTGATGCAGCACCCCTTACCACTTCAATCAGGTGCCCCCCATAGGTTGGCACCCCGGGCAGCTGCCCGGCTAGCTCCCCGCTTAATCCGGCCCTGAGCCTGAGGTCACATGAGAAAGGGAATTTGGCAGCCTCAGCCTAGTTCTCTACTAGCTCGCCCCCCACCCAGCTCCTTTGGCAAGTGAGGAGCCTGGGAGGGAAGACCAGAAGTCAGGTCAGGAGGCCAGCGGGGATGGTGCCTGTGACACTCCCAGAGGTCATGGCCACAATGCTCCCATCTGCAGCGATTGTGTAAGAGAGCCCAATGCCCTTGCCTTGGCACAAGCTTTCACTGATCCCTGCAGCATGCTGGGGAGCTGCTACTCACCCTCAGCTTGCTAATGAAAGCACCAGCTTCCTCCACAGACAGCTGCCCCTGTTGCTTGACGATGCGTTGAATGGCCTTGAAGACATCTCCTGCCATGGTGACGTCGCCACAAACATAGATGTGGCCTCCCTGCTCCTTCAGCGCCTTGTACACCGACTGCGCCAGCTGCTCCTGCAGCACGTCCTGCACGTATTTCTGGGGGGAGGGAGGGGAAAGTAACGGACATTGCACAGCGCCTGTCACCCACAGCTCCCCAAAGGCACAGCCCAGCTGTGTACACAGGAGTCACTTCACCCAGTCATCCAGTGGGGTGGGACACGGCAGCCATTTAACCCCACACAGCAATGCTGCACAACGGTTTTGGATGGGAACTGAGGACAGCTAGAGCCTGCATGTTTGCAGGAGCTACACTCCAGACATTCTAAGAGAAGTCAGTGGAATTCCACAGCTGGAAATCAGGCTGATAGCATGACAGAACCTGCGGGGGGAAGTCAGAGGCGCAATGGGACTCCTCTAAGGTCCTGGGGTCAATACTTGGCTAGCACCAGCATATTTTTTTTCATGGCCAGATGTGACTTGTGGATCCTTCAATGGAGGATTTGTTGGCCCACGTAGCTGTTAAAAGTTGGAGCCAAGAACACATTCTCAAATTAGTGCTGGCAAATCCCCGCAGATGACTGCATCAGAGGCCTGACACTTTCCCTACGGGGCTGCTGGGGGAATCCACACCTCATGGGGGTGCTGGAGCTCTGCTCGCCATCTGCTTTAGATTGGTCACGGTGACTCTGAGCTGCCCACAGGTGACAGAGCAGGGCGCTGGCCTGGAGTTACCTTTGGTTTGTCTGGTTCCCGGGAGTAGGCTGTGTACAGCTCTTTGAAGATGCCTTTGTTTTTGGCTAGGAGGGTCTCCTCTTTGTAAATGTGATCAATCTTGGACTGTCGGCACCCAAAGACCAAAATCATCGGGCAGGGCTTGAGTGCTGCAGCAGACATAGGTGGGAGAGCAGTAAGTCATAGTCATCATCTGCACCCCGTTTCCCAAGCCCAGCTTCACACACACCCTCCTGAACAGAGTGGACACGTGCTGTGCTTAGATTTCCTTTTTGCCTGCTAGCAGCCATTCTATGCACTCTGAGGGAGGCTATTTTAGCCACATAGTTCTGTTCCTTGGGACAGCAGATGGCAGAGAAGGAAAGGTAGAGGGTGCGAGAGGAGATATTTGGGGAGATTATGTAACCACTCAGAGTTGTACACAGGGATCCAGGGTCCCAAATAATAGTGCTGTATAAAACAAGGTACTTATTTTTGTGGGAGATTTTTTTTAAATAATTTTTTTTGTTTTTGCAATAAAAATAATCTTTAAACCAAAATGTTTTGATTCTCCATTGAAAAACGTAGGAAAAAATGGCATTAAGTGTTATCTAAAGAAAAAAAAAATCATGAAATATGTCTCGGAAAAAGGCCCGTGGAAAAAACATTGAACCCGCTCTCTGTGAGTTCACCTCATAGTCAGCAAAACACAGCAGTGGCTACACATACACACGCACTTCAGCAGTCATCTTGTGATTCAGCCTGACCCCTCTAGCACTGAACACACAAGTGCCAATCTTTGGAGCTAACAGTTGATTAATGGCAAGTTTTAGGCTCCAGCCCTCACCAACTCCAGCCACCAGAGAGCAATGTGATTACATGTACTCAGTCAGTGCATTACACTTGAGTTCGCGGAGCACGCTGTGGTGTCACTCACTCGCCCTGTTACTTACCCAAGGCTCAAGACCTCAGACCCACCTTTGTGCTCTATTTCAAAAAGCCGCTGCTGCCAGAAGCTCCGGAAGGGGGCGATTCCTGTACCTGGGCCAATCAGGATGCAGGGAACCTGAGGGTCTTGTGGCATGTGGAACCCAGGTGCTCTGGGTAAACAAGTTACAAAGTCAGTGATGCCTTGTGACGGCGTGTACCAGCCCCGCAGTGAAGCTAAGGGAATTGTGGTGGCCCAACCGGCTGAGAAAGCCCCACCCCCACAGCTCTGCTGGGCATGCTCCCACTGGAGATAGACTATAAAAGCCTCTGGAGAAGCTTAGTCAGGGCGGACCGCTGAAGGGGAAGGAGGTGCTGCAAGAGCTCCAGAGATGGAAGAAGAAGCAGTGAAGCCGGACCACACAGCTGGACCAAGAGGAGCTACCAGAAGGAGACTACGGAGAAGGCAGTTGCCAGGGAACAGTAGGAAGTAGCCCAGGGCGGGGAATTGTTCTCCGGGTGCTCAGAGTGCAGGATTCCCTGCTGAGCGGGCAGTGGCCTGTGCTACTGTCAATAGGGCCGGATCCTAATGGAGAGGGAGGGCCTGGGTCCCCCTACGCCCTCCTTAGCTAGCCCGTGTGGGTGAAGTTTTCCTACAGGCCTCTGGGCAGCATTATTCCTATTAGAGGAGTCTTGTGGATGGACTCTAGCTGCTAGGCAGTATTACTCCTAGTAAAGGGGACTCCTGTATGGACTCTGGATGCTAGGCCATATTACACCTAGTAAAGGGAACTCGTGTATGGACTCTGGCTGCTAGGCTGTATTGTCTCCAGGAAAGGGGATTCGTGTATGGACTGGCTGCTAGGCCATATTACCCTGTGTAAAGGGGACTCCTGTATAGACTCTGGTTGCTAGGCCATATTACCCCTAGTAAAGGGGATTCATGTATGGACTGTGGCCCCTATGCCCTATTACCCCTAAGAAAGGGAACTTGCATATGGACTAGACTGTTGGGCTGTATTACCCTTAGTAACAGGACTTGTGGGTAGACTCCGGCCATTAGGCCGTGATACCCTAGTGAAAGGGATTCAACTCAAGGAGCCCCCGAGAATAGGTCGCCCCTCGACATGCCTGTAATGGGACAAGGCTAAGGCTGGGTCAATGCAATCCTCGTGGGAGTAGAAATGTAGCTCAGACACACAGGAGCAGAAGTCTGAGTGCAGAAAGTAGTGGGGGAAAGTGGCACTTTTGCACAGAACTTCTAAGCAGAGCGCATGGTAATGGTCCCATCTGCAGCCCACACTCCACTCTCTTCTGTGCTCCTGGCTGCACAGGGGCATTGGGCACCACACCCTGCTCTTGCAGACTGCTCTGCAGGTCATTAGCCCTCCCCCAGTCAGGGTGATGAGACAGGTCATTCATAGACATCCCAGTTGTGCAGTGGGAGCACATGGTGGGCTAGAGACAGAGATTCAGGTGCTTTCTGCTGTTGGTCAGTCCTGGAGTGGGCTTTTGGGGTCAAGGTGTGTCCCCTCCCTTCCAAACCCTTTCTGGCTCTCCAGGACTCCCCATGCAGTGAACATGACACTCACCCTCTTACAAAACAGGGCACAATTTCATCTGTCTGTATCCGGTTAAACCAAGAGGAACAGACCCCGTGGTGTATCGGTCCTTCCCCGTCTAGGAGAGGAAAGGAGGAGGGGGTTTGTACCGTGCCCCAGCTCTGCTGAATAGATCAGTGCAGAACACCCTGGTTGTTTATCTCTCTGTGCCCAGTGGATCACTCTGCCAAACCTCCCCCCATCCTCACCGCGATGTCAGCAGCAGCAGCAGCAGCAGCAGCCGCCAACTTGGGATTCAGGGTCAGAACGGCCAACACAGAGTGGTCCCTGGGGCCAGTTCTGCTCAGCAGGATGCTCTCGTTCTGGGCAGGCTGGGCCACTGCAGCACTCACAGAGGGATGGCTTCTCCCAGGCTAACATCAGGGAGATGCCATTGGCTGCAGAAGGGGAGTTTGTGATTTTGTTGTGGCCCTAGACACTCCCCTTGCCCAGCGCCGAATGGGACTGTCTAGAGCTGTCTCCAGCTGGGGGAGAGCTTGCCAAGAAACTTTGGCCATGGGCTCCTTTGGGGGTGGGGGGAAGTGATAAATTAGGCACCTTCTCCCCCTCCCTCCTCCCATGTGCCTTGAGAAGATGGCAGCACAGGCCAGACCAGTGCTAGGCAGTGCCACATGGAAGAAGAATGTTCAGCGTTTCTTTGCATTTCCCAGGAGTGGGAGGCAGGAGAGACACATGGCTGCCATCTTCGAGGGGGAGCAGAGCTGGAATCTCATCTCCCCAACACCCACTGGTGTGAGGCAGCCGAAACAAGCACATTCTGCCTTTGTGCTGCTTCATGCACAGGGTGGTCAAGCCTCCAGGACGGGCCTGGAGACTCCCAGAACTGGTGTCAATCTCTCAAGGACTATTGAGAGCAATCCTGGAGATTTGAAATGGAAATCTGAAGAAAATGACGTTACGTCATATTGAGGAGGGAGGGAAAAATCTCCCAGAACAGCTTCTGTCAGTTTTGGCAACTCTAATAGTGCAGAGTGTCCTGGAAAAGCTTGAGAGCCCCCAGCTACAGCTGCTGAATCTGGATGCTGCTACCTCCAGCCCTCCCTGGAGGAGATCCCACGTGAACAGGTGAGTCCCCATCCCCAAACAGACACACAGCCCCATATGTTCATGGCCACTACCCACAATGCACGTGGAGACAAGGGCCCCATCTCAGTACTGCCCAGGGCCAGTCGCTGTAGTGCAAACCAAGAGCTAGCATGGTACCTCGAGTGCGGTAGGAGAGCACGGCCACGGTGAGGTGCACCTCATCCAGGGACATGTCGGGGGAGGAGCTGATGGAGTAATAGCGAGGCTGCAGCAGGGGCAGCTGGGTGAGCAGCAAGGTGGAAGGCATCTGCACAGATGGGAACTCCTCCAGCACCTCCACTATGGTGGGGTTTTTGGACCATTTCCATTCCTCGTACTCCTGCAAGCCCTGAAGCGAGGGAGGGAAAGGACGAGTGAGCTCTTGTTCTAGGCCAGAAGCACTGCACCACGAGAGTCCCATGGCAGGATGCAGCAGACAAAGGAGAGCTCTAGCAGGAGATCCCAGGGCTTAAGGGCACTCAGGTCTGCTCTGGTCCTGATTGCCACTCATTCTAGAGACTGCTCCTCAGGCCTCAAACCTTCCTGACAAAGCCTCCAGTGGATTCCGAACTTCTCCCATTATTAGACACAATCACAAGGGAGCCCCAGGCTGAGAGATTCTCCTACACAGACACAGAAGGAGTGGTGCAAGACACCCTACATTGATTGCAGGGTTGAGAGATCAGGGGACAGGACAGGAAATCAAGAGCCGTACATTCAATCTCCAGCTCTGCCACAGACTCCCTGCATGATCCTGGGCAAGTCACTTTACTCCAGAGCCCTCCTTTGTGGAGCCATCAGGTTAAATTCACTGAACATAAAGCATGCTAAGGTGAGGTACATCAGTGGAAAGACACTGGCCCATTTAAGCGTGTCAGTAGCCCTCGGTAAGGAGCCACCGGGGGAGACCTCTCTGGTCAGGATGGAATAATGTGTCTTGGTGACATGTAATTTCCACAGGCTGCATTTCTATTGGAATCCAGTTCCAGGATTTGAGAAGGCAAGTCACTGACAGCTGTTTACATAGACAAGCTGCTTTCCTCAGCCAGATTCATCCTAAGACATCCAGGAGGTAGATACAGAGGTGGAGAGTTCATCAAGAGGGAAACTTACCAACCACTAAGGTTAAGCAGGAGTGTGGGGCATGCAAGCCTCCTACACTAGAAAGAGGCTGCCAACTGGACCTACAGATTTACCTTGCTGAGGACCTGCAGACGTTTCTTCTCCTTGTCACTGGTGGCCAGTAAGGCAAACTGCTGTAGCAGCAGAGGGGTGGGAGGCGTGGTGATGTCCAGGTAGCACTTAAATGCCTGGAAGATGGTGCAGGGTGGTATGCGGTTCTCATCCGTCCAGTTACTGATGACACCTGATGGGAGAGAATCCATTGCTGGCTGAGTTTGCCAGCGCACTTTGGACAATGGAGGCTTGGACTCCAGCGTGAGACAATGAACGAGGAAGGGCTAGAAAGAAGAATCTGGCACAATCTGGTGCTCCCAATGACCTTATGTTGTACGATCAGCCACATTCATGATACCACGGCTGGTTCTTCCACTCTTGTATCGCTCCGGGGGGGTGGAGTGAGAAGAGCATTTGCCACCCGTTTAGTGTTGGACAATGCAGTGTCAGGCCCATAGATTGTCCAGTACTCAAGAGCTCAATGCTCTGCATCAAACACCATTTAACTCGACTTTCCATGGACCTGAAGAGGTTTCAGCTTGCCAGAAGGAGCAGAAAACGCTCCCCATACGGCCCTGTTGTTCTGTGACACATTGCTTTGAGCACTCCACAGTCCCAAAATGCTGCGCAGCTGGGTACCCTCTCTCATGACAGGGAAGCTAAAACCAGAGCTCCAAACCCTACAGTCCTTATGGGAACGCACCAGGGAATGGGTCCAAACCTCTCCCCACCAGGATCCATGGAGCACCCAGAGACTCTGTGGGGAGGGGTGGGGGTAACGGGGTCCAGCTGGCCCCAGTGAGGGTGTCTGTGCTGGCCCTCCTTACCTAAAGCTGTGCTCCTTTCCTCCAAGAGCTCCACCTTCACCAGCTGGTTGGTTGGAGGTGCATCCTCGAGTCTTTCGATCAGAGCATTGACCAAGTCCTCGTGGTTGCCTGGGAACACTCCCAGGTGGTCTCCAGGCAGGTAGCGCAGCTCCTGTTGCCCGTTGGTGTGAAGTCGCAGGAAAATCGTTGACCGACTGCAGGGAGGAGGGTGAAAAACAAAACAATCCTGACCCCGTGAGGAGCCCACTGGACACCTGTAAGCCCCCAGCTAGTGGGTCCCAGTTCCGGTAGTTGTCTCTTTCAGTGGGTTTTTCTAAGGCGCAGGAGCAGCCCAGTGTTTCTGCCCAGATGATCTCATGTTTGAACCAACAAAAGGGAAACAAGAACGAGAGCTTAGGGAAGAAGCTGTCCTCTGTTCACACCTAGTCACCCGCCCCACTCTGACATGGTGGTGTTCTTCATCGCTAGCCATCCTTCTGCATACAGCTTGGAAAGCCAAACTCGCTGGCCCAGTGTTGCCTACATGGAACTACCATATCACTGCCCTGCCATGAGTGCAGCACAGACACTGTCCCTTTCTCTGCACTAGCATTCAACATTTTTATCAATGACCTGAATGAGGGGTTGGGTTGCACCCTCAGCAAGTTTGCTGATGACACTAAGCTAGGGGGAGAGGTAGACACGTTGGATGGCAGGGATAGGGTCTAGAGTGACCTAGACAAATTGGAGGATTGGGCCAAAAGAAATCTGATGAGGTTGAACGAGGACAAGTGCAGAGTCCTGCACTTGGGATGGAAGAATCCCAAGCATTGCTACAGGCTAGGGACTGACGGGGTAAGCAGCAGTTTGGCAGAAAAAGACCTGGGGGTGACAGTGGATGAGAAGCTGGATATGAGTCTACAGTGTGCCTTTGCAGCCAAGAAGGCTAATGGCATATTGGGGTGCATTAGGAGGAGCATTGCCAGCAGAGCTAGAGAAGTGATTATTCCCCTTTATTCGGCACTGGTGAGGCCACATCTGGAGTACTGAGTCCAATTCTGTGCCCCCCATTTCAGAAAGGATGTGGTTGCATAGGAAAAAGTCCAATGGAGGGCAACCAAAATGATTAGGGAGCTGAAGCACATGACTTATGAGCAGAGGCTGAGGGATTTCTGCTTATTTAGTCTGCAAAAAAGAGAAGAGTGAGGGAGAATTTGATAGCAGCCTTCAATTTCCTGAAGGGGGGTTCCAAAGAGGATGGAGGGAGGCTGTTCTCAGTGGTGACGGATGGCAGAACAAGGAGTAATGGTCTCAAGTTGCTGTGGGGGAGGTCTAGTTGGGATATTAAGAAAAACTATTTCCCTAGGAGGGACGTGAAGCACTGGGATGGGTTCCCTAGGGAGGTGGCGGAATCTCCATCCCTAGAGGTGTTTAAGTCCCGGCTTGACAAAGCCCTGGCTGGGATGATTGAGTTGGGGTTGGTCCTGCTTTGGGCAGGGGGCTGGACTCGATGACTCCTGAGATCTCTTCCAGCCCTGGGATTCTAGGATTGCTGAGGTCATCAGGAACAGCTCACGGAACCCAGTTAGTTCGTGAGCTACCGCAGCCCTAGCAGCAGAATCCTGTGTACTGTTTTGGTGCAGCACATCAGAACAATGGGTCACAGGTGTAAATCAGGAGAAACTCCACTGAAGCCCATGGGGCCCTACTGTCTTAAAGCATGTGTGTAAGTGCGGCCAGGTCTCCATTACACGTTTCGGTATAACCACATTGCTCAGGGGGTGGGGCACACACAGTTGTACCGGTCGAACTGCTGGTGTAGATAGCACTCTGTCAGCGGGAGGACTTCTCCAAGCAACATAGCAAAGGTGAAGCATAATCAGACTCCTTACTGCTGGGGATACTGTGGGGCGGTCTTCACAGACAGGAGCCTGCCTGAGATACCCGTAGAGGATTCACTGCATTAGATGCTAGCTAGGAAACATTCAGCGCTAAGTTAGAACAACTGTTTATAACATGGCACACTTGAGGCCTAGGCTGGCTGATTGGTATCAGCAATGGTTGGAATTAAAACATTTAAAGTGCTGGGTGTGTGTGTCATGTGAATGCACAAGTGCAGACTGTGAATGTGCATGTCATGTGAATGCACAAGTGCAGACTGTGAGTGTGCATGTCATGTGAATGCACAAGTGCAGACTGTGTGTGTGTGTGACACGTGAATGCACAAGTGCAGTGAGCATGAGTGTCATGCGTATAAGGGCGAGATGTATGGCTGCCACCACTCCTACCTGGATTTTGGGCTCTGCAGATTCTGGCGCGTGAGCAGCCGGGCAGCATACACTCGCTTTTTGTGAATGCTGTACAGACCTGTGGATGAGACGATTCAATCAAAGGAATGTGTCCGAGAATGACCAGGACAGGCTGCCCACAACCCCGCCCTGTGGGTGTGGCTGGGCACCAGCAACTTCCGCACTTCAGCACATGGTCTGGCCTGCATCAGCTGAGTGAGTCCATGGTGTGCTGGCTTGGGCCTTCCTGATCCACACCTTCAGGGCCATGTGAGAGGAACGAATGATTGCAGCAGCTCCCTGCTGTCAGCAGGCCAGTAGCTGAGGGACTGAGAAACACCCACCACCACCAGATGCCTGCCGATTATACTACCACCCATCCCATCTCGCTGGCAGCTGGCATCAGAATTCAGGAGACAGGGCTACATCTACCAGCTGCAGGAACTGTGTATCAGTGTGTTCACCCTGGGCTATGCTGGAGGAGGGAATGTTTTACAGAGGTAGCTTAGAGTACTCCTGGACATTCAGTGCTGCCCCAGCTTACCGCTGCCCTGGCACAGACACTGGCCCTACACCAGCTCGAGGGGTTGGCAGCCAGCACCTTCCTCCAGCAGCGCATTGGCTTCCTATCCTTAGTGGGACTTGGTGGGGGGAAGAAGGACTGCAAAGAGGCAAAACTGGACAAAGCTTCAACGGAATTCTCCTCCCGGATCACCGTGTGCCAGACTGGGGCCCCTGGAAGTTGAATGAGGGGTGGGGACAAGGGGGAGTTTTCTCTCTAGCGCTAGGTTAGCCATCGGGTGACGGGTATGGGAGGAGCAGTGAGCAGAAGGGAACCAGAGGGAGGGAGGTGAGAGGGCAGGAGGGAGAGAACAGAGGGAGCAGGGAAAGCGGAGAAACAGGACAAGGTTGAGGGAGGGTGAGATATGGACAAGAGAGAATCGAATACCCGCAGAGAGGAGTGAGAGGGTCTCAGCAGGTCTCTGCCCAGGGAGACCTGTCCCCTTGCTCCAGGTAAGCCCCAAAGTTTGTCATCTTCCCCAGGGTCTGCCCAGTCGCAGTGACAAGCGTCCGTACCTTGGGTGAGCTCAGGGGCCTCAGCCACATAGGTCAGGCGGAACTTGCTCCTTTTCCAGCTCCGGTCGTTGCTGATGAGGGAGTTGTTGGCCTTCTCAATGTTCACGTCATCTCCCACGCAGAACACGTCGCACGCTGCCTGCAGCACACACCTGGTTGTCAGGGAACCCTCCAGCTTGGCCAGGCCTCCAGCCCAGCCTGGCTCCTTGGAGGGGCCACCGCCAGCCCCCTGACTACTACATGCTTATGGAAGGGAAGGTGGAGGGGACAGTGTCAAGCATAACACAGGAGGCTGGGCAAGCTGCCCCGGGACATCTCAGAGGTATATTCTGCCTGTGGTGCATGGGCAATCTCCCATCAATGTCTGTCTCTCTCTCTCTCTCTCATCCCCCCCCCCCCGCAGGGGAATATTCCCTAGAACTCCCCCCCCCCACACACACACACTCCACCACCTTGGCTGCAGATGGGCTCAAACCAGAAGCCCAGTTCTGATCTCCCCCCACCCTCGAGTTTGGGGTGTTTGGAATCTGAAATGTCCCCTTCTTTTGTTCTGGGCCAGACCAGAGCCTTGCTTCCCCCCACCTCCTGAGATTGAAGGGGTCCAGATTCCACGCCCTCCACTCTTGCTGGCTCTCTTGATCTGACTGCAAATCTCATGAGATCTGAAGTTTCTCTTTAATGCCCCAGGTTCTGGAGTCAGAATATTACTTGAAAATAACAACTTTAATTAAAAAATAAGAGGTGTAAATTCCTGGTCCTCGTGGCATGGAAGAAAGCTTGAAACTGTGACCACTAATGGCTCAAGAACCACTAGGCCGAACTCAGCTCTGACTACAGATTGAACCTCTCTACTCAGGCAGCCTCAGGACCTGACCGGTGCTGAATCAAAGAATTTGCTGAACCACAAAAGGTCAATATTGCCTAGCAGCATTACCAACACTTCCACTGCTCACTGGGCTCTTAGAAGACATTGAATGGTAAATTAGAGCTAAATCACAGCACAGAATATGGAAAGCCAGGGCTGGTGGCTGTAAACAAACTATTTGAAACCAGAGGAAACTTGGCCACACCCAAAATAAGTGGACATCTGGCTAACTAAAATCATGCCGGACCATGGATGTTGCCAGACCAGAGGGCACCAGACTAGAGAGGTTCAACCTGCACTGTTAAGGTGTCTCCAATTTGTTTTTTGCCTGACATGATTTTTAAACAGGCAGGGCTGATAATACTGGATTCACACCCCTCTATAGCAAAAGGCCCCACCTCTCTTTATATGTGGCTGAACTAAAACCCAGAATACTGGGCTGGTCACTGTTCAGCAAGAGCCAACTTCTAGAATCCACGTAAGTGCCACATCCAAACCATGAAAGCAACCTAGCCTGGTGAGAAGGCTCCAGGTTATCCTGAGCTCTGCTCTAGGTCTCTCACAGGGTTCCTAGACACATCCAGTGCTGCCTGAACCAGGCCAGCTGGGCCACTGTGCCCTGCCTGGTTCCCTGAGAGCAGGGGTGCACACAAGCAGATGCCCTGAGGAGCTAGCTCTAAGTCTTTGCTTTGCTTTGCTCTGAATCTTTGCCCCTTACAAAGAGCAAGGCTGCTAAAGACATGAACTCCAAAAGACTTGCATTGTGCCAGGGTCCAATTTTAACTAAAAGCAGATTTGCCCACTGGCAGCTTCCTGGGCTCTTTCCCCTCTCCTCTCCCCTCTCAATCCCCTGCCCCCTTTCTAAAGACACGGGAAGCAGACTACCTTGAAGACCTTTTTGGCCCAGGTCCTGAAAGACTCTTCCTGGCCACAGAGCTCATCCCCCTCCCCCATGCGGAGGATGCGCTCCCCTCCCAGCTCCTCCAGGAGGGTGTCGACAGCACGAGCGAAGGCGCAGAAGTGGGGGTAGGCTCGCGATCCCAGGCCGAACACCGAGAACCTGCAAGCAGACCAGAGAGCTGCAGCTACCTGACGTCACTGGTGGAGACAGAGCAAGGAGCGTCTCCTGCGGAGGCAGCGCTCCCACCCACATGCCATTACTCAGCCTGGAGGCCTAGCAGGAAAAGAGAGAAACAAACCCACCTGCACCCCTCCTGGCTCCCCAAAACCAGAGCATCAGGGCTCAGCCTTCCCCAGTCTGAAGCCAAAGAAGGAAACCTTACAGAGGTAACCACACCTCTCCAGTTCTGGGAGGAAATGGCCATGACTGCCTCTCCTTGGCATTGCAGTGGGGGCATGGCTGGCTGTGTCTTGCTGGGACTGGTGGGATCTGGCCAGCAAGAGGCCAGGGCAGGAGAGGCTGGCAATCACTGAGCCAAGGCTGACACGCCTATGGATGTAGATGAGCCAACACAGCAAGTCACAGCTCAGTAGTCCTAGCAGGTCTGGGGCGATGCCTGGTAACTAGTCTCCTATGGCCCCAGGAAGTCAGTCAGGAGAAGGGGGGAATATAACAGAGATATCGAGTCAGGCTAGCTCGGGCAGCTGGTGGTTATTGGCCTGTTGCACAGCTGCTTAGAGGAGATCTTTGCTTCAGGGGGCCGTGGCGCTGGCAGTCCTGATGCCAGGTCATGCCCAGGTCCCCTTGCTGCTACTAAACACTGTCAAAGCTGGAGCCAGTCTGGCTCACCTGTGCAGCAGGTTTGCTAATGCAGCTGATAGAACTATAAGAATGCCCTCAGTGTTTAGGTGTTAGGTGCTTGTGAGTTGCTGTCTGCATTAATCTCACTTGTAACCCCTGTTGCCATATTCCAAGGTCACTTTCGGGTGTTTTGCATCGTACGCCACCAGACAGGAGGGAGACACCAACCAGGGTAACACGGTGATTTCCAACAGAAGGCATTACACCCTGGCCAACAGGAGAGGCCCCGCCGCACCTGACTACTGTGGAACCCTTAAGAGGATGAAAAACTTTGCTGATTGCTTTCCTCCCTCCCCAGGAAGGGGAATCATAACAGTGAATTCCTACCCCTCCCATCAGCTGGGTGTGCAGCTCAAAGCACAAGGGAGGAAGGAGATAAAAAGCCCCAACAAGGAGGAACTGAACTGTCATTCATGCTTAAATTTGACACTTTACAAATGGGCCTTAACAGAGATGCTAACTACCTTACCCATTACAAAGATAGCTTCCCCAATTATCACTCCTAATAACATTATCTCATAGACACTAACCTCCCCCCCACACTCCCCCTCTGTTCTAAAATCTCATTTGTCAATTTTATGTGTTCACTTTTTTTTATTGTATCCCTTTGGTATATATGGTCATGCCAATTCTCTTCCACAATTTGATCTAAGGAAGTGGGTCTGGCCCACGAAAGCTCATCACCTAATAAACCATCTTGTTAGTCTTTAAAGTGCCGCATAGTCCTGTCTTTTGTTTATGCTGCTTGGGCACTAGGAGGCAGGGCTTAGTAGGCATAACCAAAAGATCCCCAGTGCTTGGCGTGAGTTAGCCCAAGAGGACATACAGAGCTTGCTTTTTGCAGAAGCTTCTGTTACTGTTTGAAATTTAAGCTTGGAACTTATTGGTGTGTAAGTCGACCTGCTTTAGCCTTGTACATAACTCCTGTTTCCCTTTCCTATTTCATAAACTGTGGACAGTTTATTAGAGGATTGGCTTCATGTGCTGTCTTTGGTGTGAGAGCTAAGGTGTAACTGACCTGGGGGAAGTGGCAGGTCCTTTGGGACTGGGCATAACCTGAATAGCGCAGCGATGGTTGGTTGTAGGGGACCATGTATCATGGCTTGCCTGAGTGGCACGGCAGATCAGAGTGCGCCAGGGGACCGCCTGTGACTCCATGCTTAGGGTGTTACAGTGCCAGAGGAGTTCACACGGGGCTTGGGCCCTGGTTCTCAACAGTCTGCTTGGCAGCGGGTGCTCACACTTTTGAGGCACTGTGGATGGGCCTCTCCTGTTGGCCAGGGTGTAATGCTTTCTGCTGGAAATCAGCGTGTGACCCTAGTTCGTGTCTCTCTCCTGTCTGGTGACATATGCAGTTGCAGAGGCCCACAATGCAAAACACCCAAATGTGGCCTTGGAATATGAGCTACAGAGGTTACAAGTGTGGTGAGGTCATGGAATTGCTGGCCCCTGCAATGGGACCCCAGTCCAGGCTACCGCGACCTGCTAATTTAAGGGAATGGAGCCCATCTAGGTAGCTAACTGAATAACAAGCACCTGAGCTGGGTAAGAGACATCAGAGCTCAGTTCCAGACTCCTAAGCCTACAGCTCTGAGGGGGGAGGGGAGCAGTGGCAGTGGTCCCTGAGCAAAGAGAGAGACTGTATTTCAAAGTTATTTGGGGTTTTAATAAAGCAGAACCCAGGAGGGGCCCTGCGTCTGTCTGTCCTTCGTTTGGAGTTTTGAAGGGCCCTGAGAGAAGGGAAACTGAGGCAGGAGCCTCTCCAGTGCCACTCTAGGGAGTGCTACCGGGTGGGCATGCCTTGCAAGTTGGGCTAACGAGCCCTTTGCAGCAGCTGCAGCATCCCTTCTCTTCTCTCTCTTTCCCCGAGGCCCTTATGGGCTGATGGAGACAGGCGGAGCCCTTGAGAAGCAACCCCTCCCTCCCTCTCCATGCTGCTCACCTGACGTTAGCCAGAGGCCCTGTGCTCTCAAAGTTGTCCCTGGCCTCGGGCCCGTCACTTGAAGACTTCCGTGCATCCGAGTAAGAGGAGACACTGTTAAAACGGACCTTGTAGCTCCTGCAAACAGCAATGACAGCGAGCGTTACGGCAGCTGCCGCTCTTGCTCCTGGGTCACTGTGCCAGAGGTGGGATGGGCCATCGGGTGCTGGGAAATGGGGCACAGTTTGGGCAGTGCTCCCCAGGCAGAGCCTGATTTCAGGGCTCTGCTCTTTTCCTGTCCCATGGGAGGCTGTTAATAGTGCACAGAGCAGGGAGCTGAGCTCTTTTCCCTACAGTGGGTGCAATCCACCAACAGTGTATGCTACATGCCTCCTGAGGCAGAGTCTGTTGCAAGTCCTCAACAGAATCATAGAACACTAGGACTGGAAGGGACCTCGAGAGGTCATCGAGTCCAGCCCCCTGCCCTCAGGGCAGGACCCAGTACTGTCTAGAGCAGGGGTTCCCAACCTTTTTCGGTCCCCGTACCCCCTTGGCTTTTAGTAAACCTTCCTGTACTCCCTATTCAATATGAAAGGAAATAAATTCCAGACTCTAGAATCCACAACTTTTTTCACTAAGACTACTACTTTTGGAGTATTTCAATTAGGATAATCTAGGTATTTACCAAATATTCCCTGTACCCGGTTGACAAGCTTCTCGTACCCTCTGGGGGTATGCATACCCCAGGTTGGGAACCCCTGGTCTAGAGCATCTCTGATAGACATTTATCTAACCTGCTCTTAAATATCTCCAGAGATGGAGATTCCACAACCTCCCTGGGCAATTTATTCCAGTGATTCACCACCCTGACAGGCAGGAAGTTTTTCCTAATGTCCAACCTAAACCTCCCTTGCTGCAACACCCTGTGCTCCCCAGGCAAATGCTGTATCCCCTAAGCCACACCAGTACCCATTCTACCTTCCCTACCTTCAGAGGGTCCCTTACCTGCCTTTCTAATGTGGGAGCCACATTCATCTGTGAATCACAGGGGTTGAGCTGCTGGAGCCACATAGGGGATGGGACTGGATGGGGGCAATGGCCAGATGGGGGCCAGGCTGGGTGAGGCACCACAGCCAGGCTGCTGGGGCACCAGGGCCTGCTGCAGGATCGGGACTGAGACCAGGCCACCGTGGCCAGATAGGGGTCAGGCCTGGATGGGGGTCACCATGCAGCTGCGGCTGAATGGGGCTGAATTTGGGCCCAGGCTGTTGCAGCTGGATCAGAGCTGGGGCAGCCCCACCCCCAGCAAGATTGGGACCAGGCAGCCATGGCAAGAGCCAGGTTGCGGCCGTATGGCCTGTGGCAGTTTCCTGGCTGGAGCCTAGAGGCATTGGCAGGCTGGAGGGCAGGCTAGTTCATTGAGCACTACAGCAGCACAGCTTACAGGGATCTTAGGTACAGAATCTTGTGAAGGGTAGGGCCCTACATTAAGCTATTGGGCTAGAATTTCCAGTGGTTTCTCAGGGATTAGGCCTCATGGAGGATTCCAGTGCCATTAGATTCTCGAGTTCAGAAATGCTGATCTTAGCACATAGAAAAGTGCTCTTCACCTCCGGGTCTGAAGGCCACTGCCCCTGGTTTCTGATGGCTTTCCTCAAAGAGAGGGTCACTAGTCAGCCATTAGTACTGGCATGAGCCAGGCTCACAGCAAGACCAGCTCTGGAGCTTACTGTGGGTAGGAGAGGACAGAGACTGTCCATCATATATCTAGGCTCCAGGCTGTGCAGGCCCTTAAAGATAGTAGAATCTTAGATTAGGGTTTGGAAGAGACCTCAGGAGGTCATCCAGTCCAACTACAGTTAAATCATCCCAGCCAGGGCTTTGTCAAGCTTGGCCTTAAAAACCTCTAGGGATGGAGATTCCACCACCTCCCTAGGTAACCCATTCCAGTGCTTCCCCACCCTCCTGGTGAACTAGCGTCTCCTAATATGCAACCTAGACACCCTCTTCCCCACAACTCGAGACCATTACTCCTCGTTCTGCCATCTGTCACTACTGAGAACAGCCTCTCTCCATCCTCTTTAGAACCCCCTTCAGGAAGTTGAAGGCTGCTGTCAAATCCCCCCTCACTCTTCTGTAAACTAAATAAGCCCTAAATAAGCCCGCTGGACCCTCTCCAATGTGTCCACATCCTTTCTGTGACAGGGGGCCCAGAACTGGACACAATACTCCAGATGTATCTCACCAGTGCTGAATAAAGGGGAATAATCCCTTCTCTAGATCTGCTGGAAATGCTCCTCCTAATGCACCCTAATATGCCATTAGTCTTCTTGGCTACAAGGGCACACTGTTGGCTCATATCCAGCTTCTGGATCCCCAGGTCCTTTTCTGCTGAACTGCTACTTAGCCAGTCAGTCCCTAGCCTGTAACAATGCTTGGGATTCTTCTGTCCCATTCTTGTTGACTCTCATCAGATTTCTTTTGGCCCAATCCTCCAATTTGTGTAGAGGACTCTGGACCCTATCCCTGACCTCCAGCATATCTACCTCTCCCCCCAGCTTAGTGTCAACACCTCAAATTGCACTTGTAAGTGACAGTAGCAGCCAGTGTTGAGCTCAGATACTTAGCTCAACCCACATACTTGAGTTATGCATTGTTGCCCACCCCACACTCAGCTACAATCTCCTTCCAGGATAACGTGGGGTATTGCAAGAGTCCAGCATAGAAGCCACAAGAAACCAGAGAGATAGCCACTTGAATAGCACCATGAAATGCTTTGCAGGGTGGCACCCTTTGGGGTGGCCTATTGTCCTGCTCCATTAGGTGTCCCCATTAGGGGAAGAGGCCATTAAAAACCATAAGGGGTTTTCAGATTGGGAGCCCTATAGGGATTTGTCACAGTATGTATATGCACAGCAGGTAGGCCACTGTGGGGCTGCAACACCACAATCAGTGTGCAAGTAATTAATTGGCATTACTGTTCTGAGCAAGAATGTTATCCCCTGCACTTTAGCATCATTTCTTAACTTCCAAAGGAACAGATTAGAGCCAAGACTTTCCTCCTCATTAACACCTGATTAAACCATACTTAACACCAGCCAGATGCTAATTCTGTCCTGACTAAGCAGCAGGCATTACTATTCACTATCATCATTAGGTTTACACAAGAGACTTTACAGGGAGCTGATGTCCCAAATAAGTGGAATATGCTGTACTAATAATAACACTGCTAGTTTGCGGCAACCTGGATCTCAAAGCTCTTTGAAAAAATATTAACTAACTCTGGCAGATGTTAAGTGACTTGCCCAAGTCTCATCCTGCTTCAGTAGCAGAACCAATAACAGATGCCAGAAAACTGACTTCTCTGCTCTAACCCCAAGCTAAAACGAAGGACATGACCTAAGCTCAACCATAGTACTTACAGGTGTCTTTAGATAATACTGCAGTAATCTGAGGGCAGGCCCCTCTAATGTCGCCTTTCAGCCCACCTAAAGTGATTTTATGGTGAATTTCATGACATTTAGGGTTTTCCCTTAAAGCCCCAACATCTGGAGTCATGGGAGAATCTCAGCATTTTAAAGAAAGTGACTAGTCTAGGTGGCTGCAAAGAAAAGTTCAGAAATGTGATCCTTCAAGCCTAAAAGGCAGATAAAAAGAAACCAACATTTATTATTTTTAAATAATCTCATTGTTAAGGGTTGGCAATACAGACACAGATCTGCCTGGGAAAAGCAAAAGCTGTAGAACATCACCACCTAGTGGTAATTTGATTCAACTACAGGCTGGACCTCTGGTCTGGCACTCTTAGGATCTGACTGGTCGCCTGCAAGGAAGTCTGCAGGATCAGGGGAGCTCAGTTTCACCTCCGCTGCCGATAGACATTGGGTTCTCCTGGTGTCCATCAGCAGACCTAACAAGGCTTCCCTCCCAGCCTCAGGACTCTCCTGCCCCCCCACTCCAGGGCCAGCCACAGGGCTGCCAGGGACGCCTGTATGGCTGCAAAGAAGAGTTCAGAAATGTAACCCTTCCAGGCTTAAGGCTGGGCTGGGCAAAAGGGCCTCTGTGAGCCAGATCCAGCCCACCAAGTGAGCTGCTCTGGTCCGCGGAGGCCTTGCCTCTCCCCCTGCCCTCCAGGCCAATCAGTGCGCGAAATCTCCTCCCCCGCCCTGCAAGGAGTGCATGGTGCTTAGAAGTGCTATGTGTTCCTGGGAGAAGACTTCATGCATGACCCCCGCCCCCAAGTCCTGATTGGCCTGCAGGCAGGGGAGGGGAGCGCGCCAAGTCTCTTTCAGCCCTGCCAGGAGCATGCAGTGCTTCTAAGCACCGCACGCTCCTTGCAGGGTGGGGGCAAGGAGCAAGAGATGTCACGTGCTCCCCCTCCCCTGGCCCGGATTGACCTGGGGCAGCAGGGGGGAACACACGAAGTCTCCTCACACCACCAGGGGCACAGGTACCTAGAGGGAATGGCCAGCTGTTCAGAACAGCTGGCGATTCTCTCCAGGGAGGGAGGGAGGGAGAGAGGGAGGGAGGGAGCAAAGACTTTGCGCACTTCCCCACCCCCAGGCCAATCAGGGTCTGTGGGTGGGGAAGCACAGAAGTGTCCTGGCTCCACCCCTTCCGCCTGAGGCCACTTCGAAAATTTCTGAAGTGGCCCCTGGCCAAAAATTATTGCCCACCCCTGTCTTAAGGGCAAATAAAAAGAAACCAATATTTATTATTTTTAAATAGTCTCAATGTTAAGGGTAGGCAATACAGACATAAGGGCTCCTGGGCTCCATTCCCCAGGGCTAGCCCAGGCTGCTGGGCTCCTGGCTCTGCTCCCTGCCACTAGTTTCCTAGAGCTCTCTGGTCCAGCAACATCTGTGGTCCATCCGCTGGACCATGGATGTTGCTAGACCACAGTGTCCCAGACAGTGGTGAAAGTGACTTAAAATTTGTTACAGGTACTGTCCTATTGCAACCTGGGTCCCTGCCAGCTCTTTGAATAGCTCCTTGCTGGGTTTTGCCACAGCTCAGCCAGATCCTGCTGGAGCTGTACACCAGCGTGCACCTGCTTACTTTCACCTCTGGCCTCAGAGCAGAGAGGTTTAAACTGTACTAAGTTCAAAACATAGCTGCACACTTGTGGTTGGCTCGTAGATCACCCATAGTTCATGGGGAACTTGCTGATGGTCCACAGCATTGCAAGAAGAGGTCCTGTGCCAGGAACAAAGGGCAGTTTGAGTTCTGGCTTGAGCAGCCCGACTGTTTCATCCTAAGGCTGGGGACCTGTAATAGAGGGTGGGGAGGGTGCCCCCAGGCTGCCAACCCACAAGTGGCTGCAACCGCCTGCTGTTAAGAAGGAGAAGAAGGGACTGGTAAAAGCCCAAGTGGGCTGGAGGCTGCTAAAGACTCCTGAAGAGGACAGAGGAGCCCTTAGAAATCAGGCTATGCCCCAACTCTGGCTTAACCCAAGGACGACATGGCCTCAGGGCTGCAGTGTATGGAAGCTCCTGTGTACAAGCACTGAAGCAGCCTATGAGGCTGCAGATGAATGCTCTGAGGGAGGAAACTGAGGCAGCAGATAGGCCTGACTCCAGACCAGGTCTCTCCTTGATACAGATGTTATTAGAGAGAGGTACAACTGCGAAGTCTGGATCCAGATTCAGAACACATGGGAGGAGCTGGATCCTGGGATTGGGCCCATCTTTAATTTGCACTCTCTGGGCTCTGAGCTCAGTCTTGTGGGAACAGGAGTCTGCCTTGTGTCCTCACTGCCACCGGATCTCAGTACCCTCATGGTTCTTAACATCTCTCTCTTCCTCCCTGAGACAGAGAAGTGCCACCAGCCTGCACAGAGAAACTGAGGCAGCACAGTGAAACCCACCCTGCCCCATGGTAATGAGTCTCAGAACTCAGGTCAGCTGGCTCGGGTTGAGACACTCAAAATAGCAGCGTAAATGTTTTCTCTGCATGGAGCCTGAGCTCCAGGACTCTTTCCCCTCCCCAGGTTTCAGAGCCCAGCGTCGAGCCTGCATGTCTATTTTGAGCTCTGAGACTTGCTGCTGCTTTCAGTTTTGTTTGCCGTATAGACGTACACTAAGCCACTCGCTCAAGATCACACCAGATGTCTGTGGGAGAGCAAGGAACTGAACATGTGTCTTTGAAGCCCCAGGGTAGTGTCCTGCCCCCATTGGACCATCCTTCCTCTTGCTTCAGCATGCTTGGTTCTTCCTACATCTGCTCTCCTGCTCAGGCCAGAGACTGGCATTTCTGCAGGTGTGACTGGCTTTGCTCCAAAGGCAAACAAAGCAATAGAAATGGTATCAGAAAAGAAAACACAACACCCCTCTCCTGGCCCCATCTCTTACCAGACCAGGAACATCTGTGGGGCTGGATACAGTGTCTTTTTGGAGGGAGGAAAGGGGATCATAATGGTCCCTTCTGACCTTAAAGTCTATGAGTCTATGATTTAATTGCTAGAGAGGGCATAGTCTCGTTCCCCTAGAGCCAGGCCTCTGTGGGAACCCCCCAGCCTGCCAAACACTGGAATCAACTTTACCTACCAGCAACTGCCCAGAATCCTGTTCTTCCAGTTGGGGTACAGGGCAGCTCCTGAACTTGTTCTCCCCCTCATCTACCAAAGGCCCAATTCCACACCACCTCATAATCCTCCATCAGCAGGGCCCACCTGGTTTCTTGCTGGGGTCCCTACAGGCCCTGAGGATAGCCTTGGACAGACAGACATCCACTAGGCATGGAGGAGTGTGCAGCTACCAAGGTTAGTTTCACTTGTGAGCTGCGACCTCAGCCAGGTCCAGAGGGGAAAGGCCAATGCTACCTAGAGCACTGGACCAGCTTCCTGATTACATGTGAGTCCCTCCTCAGGCCATTAACTTGCAGCCTCAGCTGGGATTTTAAATCAGCATAGGTTCCCAAACTAGGGGGTGCGGCGTGAAGAAATTCCAGGGGGGGGCGCGAGGTGACCCCCCCCCACCCATGAATCTTTCCCCTCCAAGAAAGAGCCCAGTCTGTCCGGTAAAAAAATTCAGAAAATACCAAATGTTTGGTATTTTCTGTGTTTCCTGGCTTGGGAGTCTGCTGGAACATGTGCAACTCAGGCTGGCTGGGGCGGGGCAGGGGGGTGGGGGTGAGGATGGAACATCCCGGGCAGACTTAAAAATGGCCTCCTTAAAAGGGCAATGCCTGCTTTGCTCTTAAAAGGGCAACCTTTTTTGTTTGTTTGTTTGTTTTTGGTCAACAACTTTTCCCCTGGAGTACCCGCACCTTTTTTTTTACACTGGTCCCAGGAATTAAAGGGGCCACAACTGTTTTTTGGCCCCGGTCAGTTCCTTTTTTTTTGTTTTCTCTTTTTGCTCAACAAGTTTTGCTGCTATTTTGGGGTGTGTGTGTGAGAGTTTCTCAAAAATCAAAAAGGGGGCATGATGCCAAAAAATTTGGGAACCACTGAGCTAACCCAAGGGATGGAGGTGGTGTGGTCCCTGGTTCCCCAGAGATGGGCCAGCTCTACTGGGATGGGTGACATGGGGCTCACGTCTGAGTCACTTACTTCCTCTCTTCCAGGTGAGAGTTGGGATTCCTCATTTCCATCATGGCACAGCCGAATTTCTGGAGAGAGAGAGACAAAGCAGTGTTGTCAGTTCTACAGGCCAGATGTAAGGGCGAGTTTGTGCGGCTGCTCCATCCTGGTCCAGAGACCCCCACCATTTTCACTGTGCACTGGCACTAAAATCATCTATTGGTCTGTAAGCCCATAGGGGCCAGGATCAGGGCCTTGAGGGTTCATACAGTACCAAGCACCTCTGCTGAGCTAAGCAAATTGCCTGTATATCATGCCTTATATCAGCCAGTCTCTAAGGGCCTGATCCAACTTGCTGAAATTTATGGCAGTCCTTCGACTGACTTTAATGAGATCTAGAGCTGGCTTTTAATTAACTGATCTCACAGCCTTCCCAGGAGCAAGGTAGATGATCTCCCATTCCCTATATGGGGTAACTGAGGCAAACTTCAGTTATCACAGCATGTGGAAGGCAGGTTTGGGTCTCATGATGCCCATCCACATGCTTTGCCCACTGCACCATGTTCCCCCTCTCTGTCATGAACGGACCTATATGGGGGTGTTGCTACCTCTCTTCCCCATTACTGCCACGCGCAATAATGGGACAGTTCTTATGTCTTTCCTACCTCCCCATTCTCTGGTGGGTCTCCATTGCCGAAAGTGCTGGTGACCACCAAGACGAGGGTTTCATGCTCCAGGTGGACTATGTCATACTCATCCATGGACATTACCTGAGACAGACAGACAGATGCTGTTAACAGCCCCTTGCATGGGGACACGCGTGGCCATTCAGTAGGCTGGGCTTTAGAGCGAGGGGCCAAAGTCACTCTGCTGACGTCAATGCGGTTCTGCTGGCAGGGAGCGTGGCCTGAGGATCTGGCAGAAAGCTTGGCACTGAGATCCAGTTGATAATGCTAACAGGAGGGGGCCCAGAGACTTAAGGGAGAGACAATTTCTGCTCTCCTTGGCCCTCTCCAAATCCCATGGACTTCCATGGGGTTAAATGTGTAACAGAGGGCAGAACTGGGTCAAACAGCCTCCCCAATGCATTAAAATTGAAGGCAGCTTCATTTGCATCTCTCTCCTAGGCAGTCCCAGGCCCAGTGCTGCAAGATGCTGAGGGCCTGCTATTCCTGGGAAAGTCTCTGGGAATTCAGGGTGCCCAGCAGATCATTGCTTTAGGCCTGGTGTATGTAAGCCACACAGTTCCACATCCTGTTCTCCGTGGCAGAGAGCTGGTACGGTACCTTGGCATCAAAAGCGTGCTTGAAGATTTCACATAAGGTTTTTGCATAGACCTGGGACTTCCCGGTTTCTGTGGCATAGAGGATGGTCGCTTTGACCCTCTTGGCCATTGCCTGCCCCATCAGCTTGGCAGAGAACTTCACGGCTCTGGGAAGCAAATAGAAACCTCAGTAGGACACTTGGATGTGAGAAGCCCAGGCTGCAATTTCCACACACACACCCTCCCTCCCTCCCTCTCTCTCCTGGATTTCAAGCATGACTGTGTCATCACAGGGGAGTTATTAGTTCACAGCAGTAGGGTGAGAGTTTTAGAGCCTGGAAAAAGTAACATAAATTGTTTTAAATAGGTGGCTGCAGACCTATGCTTGGCTGGTGAGGCAGTCTTCCATGCTCTGCATAACTTTAAATGACTGCACAGAGCTTAAAGCAGTGGAAACCGGCCCCCTGGTGCCTATGGAAACACCAGCATACTGCTGGCTTTCTGGAATGCCTGCCAGCTGGTGCTCTTATGTTCTTGGGTTTGATCCCTCCAGAGGATGCATTCACTCACACTTAGACAGCACCTGGGAAGCGGCAGGTTTCCTTCTTTCCAATAACATAGAAGCCAACCAGCCTTCTGAGTTTGTGTTAATAAGAAAAATCAAACATTTCCTTCTCTGTGCACAGGGCCCGGGAATCACACCTGGGCCGGGTTGCTTTGGGAATAGTGTGGATTATTAACTAACGCAAACCTGTACCTCTCCCCAGTCAGCCAGAGCGTTTGTTCATGTAAAACCCTTCATTTTGCTCACACTCACGTCCCAGTGGGGACAGGTCCTTCCAGGGGCATATCTTGAGTTGTGGGAGCAGTCCCATGGGCATCTTGACCAGAAGCCAGCTCGCTAACCTTTTCATGGTTGCAGGGCATCAGCTCTAACCACCTGCTTTTTGTAGCCTCCAGCTGGAATCTATTTCCTTGAGAAGGTGCACCCATTAGCCTTGTTTATATAAAAACTCTTTTTTGCCCCAGCTATTGGTTCATCTCTGGCAGCCTTAGCATTAGTGTAGCCAGGCAATCACTCAATTTCAAGCCCAATGTCTTCTAAACCAGCTCCGAGCAGGTCTACATGCATGTCTTCACTAGAAGGTCATTTCTGGCTGGAGGAGACATACCTGTACTAGCTCTGTTCAAGACAGAGCACTAAAGAAAAGCACTGTAGCTACAGGATGCAAGACGCAGGAGGGGCGAGGCACCTAGAATACAATCCCTTCTAGGACCCTAAGCATGTATTTGGAGGTAACTAGTTTCTTCTACTGCATGTATTGCTAGGCTACCAGTAGTGACACAAATACAATGTTGTATTCTCCTGTTTGTTATCTGAAGTGGGTTGTGCCCACCAAAGCTCATGATACCATCTACATGTTTTGTTAGTCTTTAAGGTGCTGCAAGACTATTTGTTGTTTTTAAGTTTTTCCTGTTACAGACTCGGCTACCCCTCTGATATTATTGTTGTATCACACATAATAGCTGGGTTGCAGGGAATGCAATTCTGCTTAAAAAATATTAATTACTTTCTCTTTTATTTATTTATTTATTTTTGTAAATGGATCAATCAGAATGTCTGGCTGGAGCGTGGGCCCCGATCCAGCCAGTGTCTCTTGCAGCACTCAGTGCAGAATCAGTCAAAGCATCTTGCTACGGAAATGTCTTGGGAATCGTGGCAGCCTGATTTAGCACTTTGACAGTTGAGAGGGGGGCTGGGGAAGTCATGTTTCCCCAATCTGTAACCCGGCGTAAAGTCTGATATATGTCAGCCCTGCTCCAGCAGGCCTGTGCAATTCTACTGCCCTCATCAGAACAGACATGCATCCAGGGGGGTGACAACTGCACTGCACTGGGAGCTCCAATCAGAGGCCTGTCAATGAGAATCCATTAAGGAAGCCCAGCCCCCAGCTTTCCTCCCCCATGGTTACAGGTGAAGAGTGTCAACTAGCAAAAATAAGGGGTGGGAAAGACAAAAAGCCTGAATTGGATTTCTTCCCCCCAACATGGTCTCAAGGTATTTGCCTCCAGGCAGTTCCTATCCTGCTCTCAATCCGGTTCATTATGGTAATTATCTGCTGCTGTAACACACCTCCTGCATTCACCCTTCCATGTCAATTTCACCCACTCATTTCAGATGCCACTGGCCTCCCCTGGCCCTGGAACTATTCAGATCTTAGCAAATGCACAGATGGGTCCAGAAGGAAGCTGAGAGATGAATTATTTGGCTTCTTCACAACCAGTTTCTAAATCACCTTGTAATGAAACTCCACCTGGTCAGAACTGTTCTGCTCACTCAACCGTTGCCTTGTGTACAGCAGCAGGCAAAAAGCAGATTAGCTCGGAGCCAGGAGGAATTAACAGTAAATTAAATAAAAAATTAAAGCCACCTACACACCAAGAACAATGGAGGGGATATTATTTAAAAATCCTACCTGCCAAGTTCACATATTTATAATGCTGTTTATCAATTATGTACTCACACATGGAGCAGCTATAATTAACAGCCATTGTGGCCTCTTCCAACTCAATAGCTCAGTTAATCTTTTTGAGTCCTCTACCTCCCCCAGACTCCCATTGAAACCCATGCACCAGCCACAAGCCCCCGAGAATGTATTCATGGTGCAGTGGTTTCATGGATGCACCATGGAAACTAACTTCATGAAAGGGACTAGAGACATCAGATGGGAATAGAGCATGACAATAGGGACACAGATGTAGCACTGCCTAGAGCAGTGTTTCCAAATTTTATTTGGCCACAGAACCCTTTAAATAAAAAAAACTGCCGGGGAAAATTGGTCCACAAAAAAAAAAAAAAAAAAAAAAAAGGAGGGGAGGGGGATGAACTGTCAAGAAAAAAAACCCAACCACTGGCCCACCCCTAGGACTGCAGCTGCCCCTTGAAAATGGCAGCCCTGGGCAACCGCTCAGTTCGCCCACCCCTAAGACCGGCTCTGGGGGGAGGGTGCTGTGGAGTGATCGGGTTCTCGCGGAACCCTTCCTTTCACTTCCTGGAACCCCAGGATTCCGTGGAGCACTATTTGTGAAACACTGGCCTAGAGGATTTTGTATCACAACTGACCATGGGCAGGCAGTCCGTGACTTAATATGTATGTTTCTGGCTAACAATAATGCCACCTAGCTCATATATAGTACTTTTTCATTAGTAGAGCTCGAAAGCTTTGTTCAAAGGAGGTCAGTGCTGTTATCCCCATTTTACAGATGGGGAAACCGAGGCACAGAGGCACAATGTGGCTTACCCAAAAGGTCACCCAGCAAACCAGTGGCAGATTCAGAAATAGATCACAAGTCTCCTGAGTCCCAGCCCACTGTTTTCTCCACATGCCATTATACCTCCCATGTTGTGGGACACCTTCCCACATCCCACCCCCCTGATGGGAAGCTTTTAGACCAGGAATAAAATACTCAGATTGTTCAAAGCTGCTCGATTCAATTGGGCTGATCCCAGCCAGGAGTGGCCTGAGGCCGGCTGCGGCAGCTGGCGCCCCAGGCGGAGCGCGCTATTGGCGCCCCCGCCTGCAGGGCCGTCCGTGGACTGATGTCATTGGTGGGTGCCCTGGGCACCCCTGTGATGTCATCATCGGGCGCCCCGGGAGGCGGCGCCCTAGGCAGCGGCCAAATCTGCCTATAGTCACGGGCTGCCCCTGATCCCAGCTCAGCATTCTGGGGTGCTCAGCTCTAGCCATGATCTGTCCATGGAAGAGATCATAATATACTAGAACCTCAAGAAGTCATCAAGTCTAAGTAAATATAGTAGCAGTGGCCCACGAGGAGCTAACCCTGGTGAACCACTGCTGTTTTATTGCCTACCCTGATCTACACCATTTCTGACAGTCTGTCTCACCTGCTCTTAAATATCTCCAATGACGGAGATAAATGTCAGCCCTGCTCCAGCAGGGCCATGCGATTCTACTACCCTCATCAGAACAGACACAACCCCCCTAGGCAATTTATTCCAGTGTTTAACCCCCCTGGCAGTGAGGAAGTTTTTCCAAATGTTCAATCTAATATATACATCTATCTCGTAGAGCTGGAAGGGACCTTGAGAGGTCATCGAGTCCACTTCCCTGCCCTCATGGCAGGACCAAGTACCATCGTTGACAGATTTGCCCCAGATCCCTAAATGGCCCCCTCAAGGAGGGAACTCAAAACCCTGGGTTTAGCAGGCCAGTGCTAAACCTCTCTTGCTGCAATTTAACCACTGCCTCTTGTCCTATGATCAGTGGCCAAGGAGAACAAGTTTTCTCCCTCCTTCTTGTAACACCCTTTGAGATACATGAAAACTGCTATCATGTCCCCCTCTCAGTCTTCTCTCTTCTAAACTAAACAAACCCAGTTCTTTCAGTCTTCCCCCATAGTTCATGTTTTCTAGGTCTTTCTTCACTTTTCTTGCTCTTCTCTTCTCTCAGTTTCTCCACATCTGTCTTGAAATGTGGGGCCCAGAACTGGATGGGGACGGGTTGTGGAATGTGGTCCCAGGTTTTGGTTCCAAAATGTCCAAAACCAGGATCCTGGTTTAAGCCCATCTCTTATATCCAGCTGTAGCAACCCTCCTGCTACCATTCCCCTCTCACACTTACAAAGAGTTGGGCTCCCTTGGTCCCCACTAACAGCACGGGAGCAATCTGCTGAACTATCCTAAAGAGCAAAGAGGAGGGTTGTAGGGGGCATGAGTTTCCTTTCACTTATACCAGCGAGGGAGTTACATCCTTGTCATGAGGGGCAGAAGGAAGGAGAATCACTCCTGATAACCCCAGAGAGAGGAAGCAAGAGGAGTTGCTTGAAGTCTCTCCCCAAGGCTGGAACAACCAGACATGTTGCTGGAAAATGAACTGAGATCCGATGAGGGGTTTTAGCCATTTTCTACCTCACCCTCCCATTGGCTGCACCAGTGGCAGACTCCAAATGCTGCCCACTTCCCTAGGCACCTCTCTCCTGTGCCACTCAAGCTGACCTGTCAAAGGAGAGGCCTTCAGAGGACAACGGAGGGCAAGGAGCTGCGGAGACAGCAGTAATTCAAGTAGCACATGGCAGCATCACCACACAGAACAGCAAGCCGAACAGAAAAGACCAGTGTGCCGCATCTCAGTGCTTTGGCTCCTGGTGTGTGGGGGCATCTCCTTCCCAGGTACTTACTTGGCTAGCTTTTTGAAACCGATGGCTCTCTTTTTGGTAGGTGTCCCATTGACTCCTTTCCAGATATGTGTGTTCCAAGGGTCAGGCTAGGAGGAAAAAGATCGTCATCAGTTGAGGGGCAGAGCTTTGTTATTCAACAAAGGCAGGGTCTGTGGAGCCCAGCAATGGAACAACAGTTTGTTTAGATCCGTGGTGACCAACACACTAGCCACTATTTGGAAGTTTGAATGTGCCTAGCTGCTTGAACAATGTGACTAAATCACTATACTGTATAGCCCCTCTGCCATGTATATTGGCCAAACTGGACAGTCTCTACGGGAAAGAATTAATGGACACAAATCAGATATCCAAAAAGGCAACACACAGAAACCTTTTGGAGAACATTTTAACCTGCCTGGGGAACTCATTAATGGATCTCAAAGTCACCATGTTGTTTCGGCCAATTCCACAAGCCAAATACACAGGGACGCATTGGGACTTAACTTCACTTACAAGTTTGGGACCCATCACAAAGGTATGAATAAAGACATCATCTGGCTAGCACACTACCTTCCACATCCTAATGACTTAACCAACCAAATAGTGGGTACCTTAAGAACAATTTGTACCTTCTCTATCAGCTTC
This sequence comes from Pelochelys cantorii, assembly GCA_032595735.1. Classification (NCBI taxonomy): domain Eukaryota; kingdom Metazoa; phylum Chordata; order Testudines; family Trionychidae; genus Pelochelys; species Pelochelys cantorii. The sequence goes on along the minus strand of CM064342.1, from coordinate 8,379,400 downwards.
ATGTAACAGGAACACTCTAATTCACTATTTTTTCCTCTTCTTTTTCCCCTCTGTCCCTTATTTATTTTGGAACTGGACTTTAAGTACTCCATTCATCTGAAGAAGTGGGCTGTATCCACGAAAGCTCGTGATACCATCTACATGTTTTGTTAGTCTTTAAGGTGCTGCTAGACTATTTGTTGTTTTTTTAAGTTTTGCCCTGTAGTGGTTACTACTTCAGAACTGGTTGGACACCACGGGTTTAGATACATTCACAACATCCCTTTTCTAGGGACCAGCTGGTCTCAGAGCCTCTTCATGGGTCTTTATTTTCAGGGCCGTATCCCACCCCCCCCACAACCCAGCTACTTAAGTTCTGAGATGACCCTTTCCGTGGATGCCCATAGCTATGAGGTATGACTGGGTGCACCAGGGTTTCAACATGCTGACAGTGAGAGCCCTGCTGGCTTGGAACAATGTGGTTGAGGACCATGCCCTTTTTGCCTCCCAGAAGTGAGACCTTCCCAGTGAGCACTGAAAGCTAATGAGCAGGGAGACACAGGAATGCACCCCTCCATTTTTCCTTAGGGCCCTGAGAAGGGATGGAGTCTACGAAAAAGGATTCACAGTCGGGCTGAGAGTAGATGGATAACCCCGACGAAAAGAGGGCTCCCTTCTGTGGATTATTCCTTAGGACTCTAGCTAAAGGGCACACTGAATGGAAGCCGCAGGAGCACAGACATTTGGTGACTGAGGTTATGCTGGCTGAAGGACTCACGCTCTGCACTGCCATACAGAGAGCAGAGTCAGGTTTTCCATCCCCAATCTGGCAGGAGCAGCTTGGTCCAGTTCACAAGGGGTGGCCAGTCTGGGGTGAGAGCATTCTCCCCCATGGCTCATGGGCTAAAGGAGGGGCTTGGGATGAAGGATGCAGGACGGGCCTGTGACAATTCTCTGGGCTCTGGCAGAGATACAAAGAGCCACCCTCCCTGGGGAAAGGGGAGCAACTCGCACAGAGGGTTTGCAAGCCTGACTCAGATTATACCTTCATGCCTTGTAACAGTCAGGCTTGTTAACCAGCACCACCCGCCTTGCAGAGACAACTGTTGGATACAGAGCTCATCCCTAGGTGGTGGAGGCCCAGTTCCTGCTGCACCTGCCCATCATGGTACCCTCATGTGCGAGGGGCAGGGTGTGACGCACTGGCAGAAGCCTGGCTACAGATGGTACCTGGTACTCGAAGGAGGGTGTGAGCCGGTAATTGAGCATTTCCTGGTGGAAGACGGGGGTGATGCTGCCGGACATTGGGGGGATGATCCACACCCAGTCGGCAGGGCAGCCCCCACGGCAGCGGTACTCGTTCTCCATGTGCTTGATGAAGGACTCTGTGGCCGAGTGGTGGTCCACAATGGTCACCTTGTCGCTCTGTTGGAGGGAGGGAGAAGAGCCAGGAGTAACTGCAGGTTAATGCACCTAGGAGGACAGGAGTTGGCAGCTAGTGTTAGGACCCAGGGCTGGGAGCAAAATCTGCCTTGAGGGCTCAAAATGAGCATTCCTATGAAAAGCTGCAGTGGATACAAGGACAATAAATGGCTTCTGCAGGGGAGAAATCAAAGCTGAGAGATGGCTGCTCGGCCTTCCAATGGCAATGGGGCAGGAGGAACCATCTGGAGGTAGGGTTGCCAGATGGTTTAACAAAAAATACTGAACCCCCCCTCCACCCCCCCCCCAAAAAAAACACTTGGAAAAAAAATCTGTTGAAGAAAAAAAAGGGGACACCAAAGTTGTTAAGCAAAAGTTACACCACTCCCTCCAGTCTGGGGCCACACATTAACCCCCAATGCACCCACCCCTCCCCCTGAGCCAGGCCCCCCCAGTCCTCCCCATCCCAATGCACTCACCCCTCCCTCTGAGCCAGGTCCTCCTAGTGCCCCCCCATCCCAATGCACTCACCTCTTCCCCTGAGCCAGGCATCCCCAGGACCGGGAGTGCCCCACCTCAATCAAATGCCCCCACCCCGCAGAGCCAGGCACCAGAGGAATGGGACAGCCAGGTAAATTAATCTTACTTTTAAAGTCGCCGCTCCTGCCACCCGGCCCGGCTGCCTCTGCTCACATTGTGTAGAGGGAGGCATCATGTGGCCAGCTCCCAGGTTTCTGCTGGTCACATGGGCCAGAGCAGCATGTGTTCCGCTCTCACCCCACCCTGGTGCCCCCCTAGTGTGGCGCCTGGCAAGTGCCCCCTCCTGCCCCCCCTTTGCTATGCCTCTGCTGTGCTCCTCACTCCCCCGCCTCCGCCAGATGCTGCAGGGGAAAATTGTCCCTGCCGGGCTTCCCTCCGAGCGAAACAGGAAATACCGGACATTTCACGTGTCCGGTATTTCCTGGGTTTTTTTTACTGGATGGAGTCCGCAAATACCAGACTGTCCAGGTGAATACCGGACACCTGGCAATCCTATCCAGAGGGGCTCTGTGGAAGGTGGGGGGAGCGGGAGAGGTGTGTCTGATTGAGAAAGCAGCCCTCACATTGGAACATTGAGTAGCCTGAGCTGGACACATAGGAAGGACCCGGAGCCCCCCAAACTCTGCTGTGGGCTGGTCAAAAGAGACTGTTACTCTTGGAACCCAGCTCTGGGACCAGCAGCTGCTCCCTTCCTCCAGGGCTGTCTTCCCAGCTCACTCACGTAACACACCCAGGAAAACAGCTGTTGGAAGAGGCTGCTCCCTAAGGCTAAGATATTGCCCATGTGTATGCGCTGCCCTCCTAGAGCTGACACACTAGGCTGGGGTGGGATCCTCTCCATGTTCTCCGGGTGCCAAGCAGCGTTCTGCCCCAATCACTAACTTTGTCTTGGACAAGTCAAATTCTCCAGTCCCGTTAAATGCAAATATGGACACCCAGGGCCAGATCCTTGACCCTGCTGCAGCCTGTCTGTGCCACTCCCGCAGTGTAGAGGGGCTGGAAATTCCCCCACAGCAAGGCTTGCACAGGGCTTGTGCAGGCAGCCTCACATCACCCATCTGTGCTGGGCTCCGTGGCCAGTGTGTTAAATTCCACGGGGGCCACTCCTCTGCCTGGAACAGCCCCAAATTAGGGAGGCCCCAAAAATGGCACCACTCCTGCTGAGCAGCACAGCCCAGACTTTGGTCACCGTTGCCTCCAGGTCAGGACAGTGCTGCATGAAAGCATCTTAAACCACTAGCTGCCGTGGCCTGGGGCAGATCTCCTTATGGCCCCTTCCTAGCCAGGACCTAAGGTGGCACAAGAGACCAGTCTTGTTCCAAATCCCACACCCTGGGGATGGCTGTGCTGAAGCTCCAGCAGTTGCAAGGCCTGCCCCTGGGTACCTGGAAGCTGTACAGAACAGCGATGTTAATCTCCACCAGTGCCTGGTCCTTCCACAGTGAAGAGGTTTTCCGCATGTCCAGGTTCATCTTTTTGGCTACTTCCTGTAAAGACACAGTAATGGGTGAGTGTAGACTGAATACTGGCTGCGAAGCTGGAGAGCGAGCTAAGGGAGGGTCAGCCCCTGATTGAGAACCTCTGTAAATGGAGGCAAGTTCGCTGGGTACAAGTCTGAGGAAATGGTCTCCCTGTTTCTTTGCATCTCATTGCGGTGGCCTGGCTCCCTCCTGTACCGTCAGGGCTTGGCTGTGCCCAGCCTTGCACAGGGGCCGTGGGCATTCCCCATGGAGAGGGAAGGTGTGATGCTGGCAGGCCAGGTGCCAGCTCATGCCCACGTCCTCATGCCTCACTTGGATACTGACAAACAGAGTGGGCTCACCTGTGTTCTAGTAGTGTTAAAACAGGCATTCATTACAAAACTGGGCCTAGTGTTTAGGTTATGGCATACCTGTGAGTTGCTGCCTGCATTTCGCTCACCTGCAATATTGGTATTTCGTAGTACAAAGCTGTGGTGCCCAACATGCTAGACACTAGCCGCATGTGGCCACTTGGTTTGTTGAGTGTGCCTAGTAGGTTTGAATAATGTGGCTAGTTTGCTATAGGATTTTCAGCATAATGTGGCTACTCCACTGTACTGCTTCAGAACTGGTTGGATACTGGGGGTATATAAAGCAACATTTGAGCCTTTTGTATTGCAAGCTTCCGTGACTGTGAAAATCACCAAGTCAGGAGAGAGACACTAACAAACATACAGCGCTGATCTCCAACAGACGGCGTTATGTCCCGCCCCAGAAGCAAAGCTCATTGACATCAGAGGAACTATTGTGGGACACTGAAGAGGACAAAAAACTTTGCTGGTTGCTCCTTACCCCACCATGAAGAGGAGGCATACTAGTGAATTCCTTCCATCAGTCGAGTTTTGCAGCTCAAAGAGCAGGGGAGGCAGGAGATTAAGGGAAAAAAAGGGCTCTAACAAGAAGGAATTGGATCTTTACGCAGCTGGGACTCTGAGGGACAAGGATTGCTAAGCATAAGCAAAAGATCCTTGTGACGGGGTAAGATCCCCCCCCACACTAGGCCAGAAGGGGTTAACTCCACTCTGAGAGCCAGGGAGGCCACATCCCCTGTAGCTTGCTGGGCATGCTCCGGCTGCTCGGATATAAAAGAGGGCTGCTCAGGGCAGATGGGGCTGACCACTGGAGGGGAAGGAGCTCAGGCAGGAGCTCCTGAGCCGCCCCTGCAACCAGAGCACCAGGAGCAGCAGCAACCACAGCGACAACGCTGGGCAAAGGGGTTGCCAGACTGGGAGTGACCGCTGGAGCTGCACGCGGAGGACAGCGCGGTGCACCGGTGGGGTAGGAAGTGGCCCAGGGCGGAGGATTGTCCTCTGGGAGCTCGGCTACTCCAGCAGGAATCCCTGCCGAGCTGGCAGCGAGAGCATTTGCTGCCAACAGGGCCCTGGGCCAGGACTCGGTGGACTGGGAGGGCCTGGATCCCCCTACATCCCCACCCCACCATAACCCAGCTACCTAAATTTAGAGGAAGCTTACCTGGGAAATAGGCTGGAAGCCTGTTTACACCCTGAGGGAGTGAGGCTGTGTTTGTGACTAGGCCCGAGGGGCTGTAAGTAGCCTAACAGGGGCTGTACCGTGTGGGAAGCAACGAGGGGTGCCCCCGGCATTAGGGCACCCTGTGACAATCCCCCATGCTTAGCTTGAGACAGCCCTGAAGGCCACACAGAGCTTGCATTTATAGAAGCTTCTGGGTGGCTGCCCAAGCGCTCAGCTTATGGGGAGCACTGGTGTGTTTAGTACTGAAGTTTTTCCCTCTTTCCCTACCCCTGAGTAACTATTCATGCAGGCAGGGCCGGACTAAGGGGTGGGCTAGCCGGTCAGCTGCCCATGGCGCCAACCTACGGGGGGGTGCCCGGCTCCCGGCGGGCTGCAGCGGCTGCCCGGGGCAGGGGCCGTGTTAACCCCCACAGCACCGGCCAGCACAGCGCCCTTCCCCCTGCAGCCTCAGGGCCCTGCACGGCCGGGCGCAGCCCACCCCGGGCAGCCCTGGGCTGCGTGCCATCGGCGGTGGCCGGGCTGACTGGGCAGTGCATGCACCGTGCGTCTGCCCACGCGCCCCAGGGGTAGGCCCGCGCATGCGTCATGCGCCCAGAGGCGGGGCCAAAATGGCTCGGGCCGGCCCTGCATGCAGGTAATTTACCAGGGACATGCTCAGCTCCAGGCTCCCCTGAGCACATTGCCCTGATGTGGCACAGGTGGCTGAAATTCACTTTTGTCCTCACAGCTTATTTAGGGCAGCACTTCGATTTCATTGGCTGCCCCCCATGAAGCACTGATGGGCTCAGCTTGGCGCTTTGCTCCCCAGTAACATCCATACACCCCAAGGCATCCCAGCCAGCCCCACAGCAAGATTGTGAGAGGGCAAGGTTACCTCCAGCATGTTGTAGCGAGAGTTATCACAGTAATCTCGGACGCCGATCTCAGTGCCCATGTACCAGCCGCTGAACGGGCAGGCAGTAAACTCCAGGCCTCCGATCTCTAGCAGCATGCTGGACACCGCTGGCAAACCATACCACTTCAGCCCCAGGTCCTTAAACCAGGCAAACCTGCCGAACACATGGTGGGGTCAGCCAGCTACCTGGATCCTGATGGGGTGGGGAACTTCCCCGAACAGTTGTTCCATGGGAAACCTGAAGGCAGCTTTGTCTTACCACGGTTTTCACCAACCATCAGAACTGCTTCTGGGAACAGGAGCAGAGCAGGGCCCTGTGGTGATCCCTCCCCCAGGATCTGATAACAGCAGCTGCTTTACTAGCAGCACAGGGGGGCGTGGGGGTGGGCACACCAAGGAGGTTGTGGGGAGGGGCAGGGTGACAGGTGACTGGCAGGAGGCTCAGGGTGAAGCTGAAGTGACGTGAAACCAGCCCTGCCATCCATCCATGAGAGAGGGAACAGGGTGGCTGGTTTTCAAGCCTGTGCCAGCTTTCCATGCAGAGTGGAAGGAAGCACAAAGCGTTGCCCCACTAGCACAAATGGGTATGTTGGTAGGACTCTAAGTCTGAATATGGCCCCTCCATGGAGGGTCCCAGGCAAGGCCATGGAGAAGGCCATGTGGTGCATTGTGAGAAGTCATAGACGGTTCCAAGGAGCAGAGTTCTGCAGAACCTTCCCCGCAGCAGCACTCAAACATGCTCTAGCTTACTTGGGATGCCTGATGGGTACTTCCAGCACCAGCTCCGGCGGGATCTCAAAGAGCTCAGGGTCATTGCCGTTGGCCTGGAGGAGGAGTGGCAGGACATCAAATCGCCCCTTGGGTGCCTTCCATCCCTGCTGGATGCAGATCTGCAGCCAAACAGAATTCATGTTAATATTCTCGTCACACTGACTGCCCTGCAGTGTTACTGTCTCAGGCCTCTGGGCAAGGTGTGGGAGTTGCGAAGGGCCAGGCTGTTAGGTACAACAGACTTCTCTTGTACTTTGTTTTTTAATAAGTGATGCCCCCACTCAGTCTGAGCCATATGTGAGCTAGTAGTGCTTCGGGCTGAATCACTGGAGAGCCTTCTGCAATCAACCAGTAGGTGAGAAGCAGATTCTCAGAATAGTGCACAGAGACTGGCTATTGGATCAAATCCACAGCCCCTTAAGTCTTCACATTTGTCACTGCGCTGCGTGTCATGAGCCACCAGCGACTTATAGGTGACAGCGACTTTAGAACCTCAGCCTCCTGCTCTAAACCACTGTCTGAGCTAACGTTATCGGGGTGGTAGTCCGTAGCAGCACAGAGGCTACGAAACACAAGTTCTGGTTCCTCCCTGCAGAGGGCAGAGCTGCATGCATGCGCAAGCACAAACACAATTTGACATGGCAATACTAAGGGATCCTGTTGGTACCACAGAGCTCCTCACGACCTGTCTCAGGAAAAGCAAAGCAAATCAGAGTCTCCTAGATGGACTGGTACACTGTAGAATAATAGGCAGACATCCGCATCCTATCTGAGTTCCTGGGGAAGTCAGCCATGAGGCACTCCCCTACAGGACACTGACCACTGGGAAGGATGGATTTTTTTTTCCTGTGTGCTGCTTACCTCCGTGAGCTCCACGTTGGCTGGGTCTCCCAGAATGTTACCATCTGGCTGCTTGTAACCAGCATAGCGGATGAGCTGGGCATTCCAGACTCGGAAGTCATGCTTGCCATCTGTCCTCTGGGGAAATATGGTGATAGCAGACCTGAAAGGAACGGATGAGAGGGCACCGGCATTAGTGATGTGAAAAGGGGACAGCTGGGAGGGCGTGTGCTACTTGTTGAGATGGAGTGGGGTTGCATGGGTTGATAGACAGCCCTTGCCAGTGTTTACAGCACCTCAGACAATATGGCTTCTACCGTGTGATTTGTGCTTTCAAACATACCTGGGAACAGATTAACCGCCGTACCTATCCGGAAGAGAAGTACCCCCATTGCGGCGGGCAACCTATGGCCTGTGGGCGGCTCAGAACTCACCAGGGTAAGCCCCTGGCAGGCCGTCAGACAGTGTGTGTACCTTGCATCCCCAGGTACAGCTCCCCACAGCTCCCATTGGCCACGGTTCACCATTCCCTGCCAATGGGAGCTATGGGAAGCAGTGACCAGCGAGTCCCTGTCGCCTGCACTAGGGATGTAAGCAGCTAGTCGACTAGTCCTTTGACTAGTCGCTTCCCCTCCACCCCCATTGCTGCATCTGTCAGAGGCAGCGAGGGGGGGGGGGAGCAGGAGCCAGTGCTGAGGAGAGCCAGCTTAAAAGCTGGTTCCCCCAGCACCATCTCCGTGGAGGGCCAGAGGGGGTAGCGGGGACTGGGCACGAGCTGGTCATCAGCTGATTCCCAGTTCGCACACAGTCCCAGATGCTGCGCCTCTGCTTTTTAAATGTATGAAGAGCCTGCTGGCAGGGGGGATGTGGCATGAGTTTGGGACAGCTGATTCCTGGCTCATGCCAGGTCCTCTTGCTGCACTCCAGCCTTTTTACATTTAAGGTTGGTGCACAGTGGAGGAACCCAGCACAAGCCAGGAATCAGCTGACCCAGCTTGTAAGCTCCTAATACATTTGAAAGGCTGAAGCGCAGTGGGGAGAACCCAGCGTGAACTGGGAATCAGCTGTCCCAACTCGTGCCAGGTCCCCCATGCTGTGCTTCAGCCTTTTAAACATATTAAGAGCTTGCCTGCTCTTAATACATTTAAAAGGCAGAGCCGCAGTGGGGTTAGCTCCTGGGGCTGGGAGCTAACCCCACTGTGGCTCCCCCGTTATCAACTAATCCAATAAATCCATCAACTAGTCGATTAGTTGATAAAACTAAATTTAACATCCCTAGCCTGCACCGCTTCCCACAGCTCTCATTGGCGGCTATACCTGGGGATGCAAGGTAAGCAACCTGTCTGACAGCCTGCCAGGGGCTTTCCCATAGACTGCCTACCATTGCCTGATGGTGTTTACAGAGATGAACAGTCCAGTCTGCAGACTGGCAACAGGCAATGTGGATGGAGGGAGAGTTCTGTTTCACTGGCAAATTAATCTCCCTCTCAGATGTAGCCCTTTGCTCAGTGACCTCTTGACCTATAGATCAAACATGCTACCATAAATAGGGGGAGGGAGAGGTCTGTCCAGTGGGCGAGAAAAGGGAGAGGAGCAAAAGAAAGGAGGAGAAATATATAATATATTTCCCTACAGCCTTGCAGCTAAAGACAGAATGGCCCAATGGGTAAAGCACAGGACCAAGAGATCTGGGTTCTGTTCCCTTGTCTACCATTGATTTACCCCATAACTTTGGGCAGAGTTACCGAGTTTCTGTTCTCTTGGGTTCTGTCATCGGGGAAATGGAGCTACTGCTACTTTCCCACCTGTATAAATCACAGGCACTAAGGGTATGTCTAGACTACAGGGTTTTATTGACAAAAGTGGACTTTTGTCGACAAAACTATACCTGCATCTACACTACCACTGAGTTCTGTCGACAGAATGTGGCAGTTTTGTTGACGGCAGTAAACCTCATTCTACAAGGAATAACGCCTTTTGTCGACAGAGTTCTGTCAACAAAAGGCGCTATTGCATCCACACTGTGCTTTTTCAAAAGAGAGCGTCTAGACTCTCTGTCGAAAAAGTGGCTTGCTTTGTTGACAGAACTGACTGTAGTCTAGATGCTCTTTTTCGACAGAGGCTTTGTCAACAGTATCTGTCAACAAAGCCTCTGTCGAAAAAAGCCTGTAGTCTAGACGTACGCTCAGTATCGTGATTGCTAGGATACAGATTGCTTGGTCACTGGGACCAATGCACTCTTAAGCACAGAGTCAGGTGTGATTCAGCATTGTGCACTTGCAGCTCAGTTGGTCCCTGTGGCTGAGTTTTACTTCCTGCCTTAGGTGGAGTAGTCGGGAGGCAACAGAGAGGTTTAATGTATTGCTCCTCTCCAGCTGGAAGAGAGAGTGGCCCAAGGGGGAAAGTGTGAGATGGACAGGAGGGACACTCCTTTCTTTCCATCAGCAGCTCCTGCCCCTAGCAGGTACACAGAACCAGACTAAGGGTATGTCTACACTTGCAGCCTAATTCGAACTAAGGCTGCAAATGTAGGCATTCGGAATTGCAAATCAAGCTCGGGATTTAAATATCCTGTGCTTGATTTGCATGTTCCCGGCCGGTCGCCATTTTTTTTTTTTTTTTTTTTGAAACTTACAAGCCCGAACTAACTGCCCGCAAGTTTCAAAAATAGCGACCGGCTGGGAACATGCAAATCAAGTGCGGGATATTTAAATCCCGGGCTTGATTTGCAATTCCGAATGCCTACATTTGCAGCCTTAGTTCGAATTAGGCTGCAAGTGTAGACATACCCTAAGGCATGCTGAGGTCCTAAGGTATGTCACGTTTAAGACGCCCCATAGCATTAACAAAAACAAAGAACAAAAACAAAAGTGTGTTGTTCTAACAGAAAGGACAATGAAAATAGAAATAATAAAATTTTATATTTGCGTATATACCAGTACATAAGTGAGGATGCAACTAAACACTAGTACGTTTTTTTATACTTAGAGGCTCCCCATAACTGGAGGCCCTAAACTGTAGCTTATGTAGCTTGTGCATAAATCCCGCCCTGACGATACCCAGACACTCCACCCGGGAACCTGGGACTCTCCAGTGATTTGGTCACAGGCATGTGGTAGCGTTCTGCTGGAGGGAGGTGAAGGAAGAGCCTGCCTGCTGCATTCAAAGCAGTTCACAGGAAGGCTTTTCACTCTGGCCTGGCATGGCAGTGCTCCCAAGTGGCCAGGGCAGGGACACAGCCTGTCTTCATGCTCAGAAAGGTGGCTCACACCACTTCCACCCCATGACGGAGAGGGGAGTCAATGATCTCAAGCAGTATGCCATTGCACAACAGCTACCAAAAGTCAGTGCAGGGCTTATGGAAGATGCAACTAGAACTGCAGCAGAAATGCACATGGAGCCAGCACAAAGGAGCCTGTAGCCCTGAGTCCCCATCGAAGGGCGGCTCAGAGGTTCCCTGGCCTAGGTCAGGGCCAGTTGATTGGGAGAGAGCAAACTCCAAGCCAAACACATAAAAGTTCACAGACCCTCGGACTGGGACCCAGGGCTCCCTCCCGGGGCCCAGGGGGCTCACCTGAGGTTGCCTTTGTTGGTGGCATATTTGATGTGGTTGCAGATGTAATTGAACATCCCATGGGCCGTGGTGCAGTCTCGGGCATCAAACACCTGAAAGAGTCAACCGGGATTGTCTGCAGAACTCTCTCAAACAAGTGCAAGTCTCCTCCAGAGCAGGCCCCGCGCGCTGGAAAGCCCTAGGTGCTGATGTCATATCAGAGGCGAGGCTCTAGCTAGCTGGATGTAGCGTCTAACACCTGCATGCTCCCTCTCACTGAAGTATCTCAGCGCCTAGTACCAGAACCCTGTCCACTTCGGGGAGCCAGATTCAGGACTAACACTGGTTCAGAGCTCTCAGCCTACTGCAGTCCCCAGAGTGATATAGCAACAGACATGTCCAGCAAACCAAAACCCACATCACCTCTGGTTCTGGCAGTCGCCTGCAGTGGGCGCCAGAGCTGGAAGAGCAGGGATTGAAGCCAGGATGGAGGGGCCATAGCGTGGTAGAAAGGAAGGTAAGCTAGGACTGACCTCCCTTAGCAGAGCTGTGCAGCTACTCTTGGGAGTAGCTTCCTGCACTAGGCTTGGCAGTAGCCAGTCCTTTCCTTTTCATGGCCAAGTGCTCCTCCCGATGAAAAGAAAAGAAGCAGGAGGCTTCCCATTGTGTGTGAGAGCCTTGGCCACCTAGATCCCTGCCGATACCCAGTTTGAAGCTGCTCCACGAGTAGTTCATCAGTTTTGGCATGACTGACTGACATGTGTGTGTTGGCATATGGGCCATATGTAACCCTGATATAGCTCCTTTGACTTCACCAGAGATTTCCGTGTGGCCTCCATCCAGAGCAGGGCTACAGTTTCTAAAGTAGCAGGTGGCAAGTAGGAACCCAGGACATTTTGGAAGATGACAGTGTGACCTCCTAAGTCGTCTTTGCAGTTTCAAATGCAGACACCTCCTCCACCATCTATGCAACCCCCCCCACCCCACCCCCTGAACACCTTCTCTTCCAATGCTCTTTCTTCCCCAGAGCCCCAAAACAAACCCCAAAGGATGGGATGTTCCTTACATTTACTGACCAGAGTCACACACTTGAGTCACTGTAGCCTTAGCATCCAGGGAAACAATTTTGTCTTCCTTGCTTCACCTTCCATGCTCACTGACCCTTTTAAGAGCAGTTTGCTTCTTACCTGTAGCTTGGACCACTGAATCCTGCCTACGCAGCGAGATGCATTGCGCCAGGCATGCTTTGCGCCATAGATCAGCTCTGTGTCCCGCAGCTGGTAGGTGTCTGTGGCTTCAATCTCCTTGGTCACCTCTTCCAGCCGCTCCACATGGGCCTTGGAGCCAAATCTATGAGGGTGGAGAAAGGAGAAGTGACCAACTCCAGATGGGAGTGCAAGGTGCTGTGTGCGCTCAAGTTACCCGCCTGGTCCCGGTATATGTACATGCACGCACATAATGCTGGACCAGGCATGATAATTGTGGAGCCCCGGGTAAAATTCTGGAGGTGCTACATTGCAGGATAGAATTCCATGCAGGGGACTTTCTGCCCATGTGCATGAGAGTCTCCAGGCAGAGCACATGCTTGTATGCATGTAAACCTGCTTGTGTTCCTAGCCAGACTTTCATACACGGAGCACTCACTCAGACCACAGCCAGCACAAGGCTGTCCGACACACAGTAGCACAATTATGAACCCATAAATGCACGTCTGCCATTCTATATTCTTTTGAAGCGAGCACAGATTTCAAACAACGTGGCCCCTGGGTCTGTGCTCAGCTAGTCCATACAGAGCTAGCCATGACTATTGGCTAACTCTGAGCTCTGCAGTTTACTCAAACCATATAAGAACATAAGAACGGCTGTACTGGGTCAGAACAAAGGTCCATCTAGCCCAGGATCCTGTCTGCTGACAGTGGCCAATGTTAGGTGCCCCAGAGGAAATGAATAGAACAGGGAATCATCAAGTGATCTATCCTCTGTTGCCCATTCCCAGCTTCTGACAAACAGAGGCTAGGGACACCATTCCTGATCATCCTGGCTAATAGTCACTGATGGACCTAACCTCCATGAATTTATCTAGTTCTTTTTTGAACCTTGTGATAGTCCTGCCCTGTACAACATCCTCTAGCAAGGAGTTCCACGGGTTGACTGTGCCACTATGTGAAGAAAAACTTCCCTTTTGTTTGTTTTAAACCTCCTACCTATTAATTTCATTTCATGATGCCTAGCACTTGTGTTATGGAAACAAGTAAATAACTTTTCTTATTTACTTTCTCCAAACCAGTCATGATTTTATAGACCTCTACTATATCCCCCCCTTAGTTGCCTCTTTTCTAAGCTGAAAAGTCCCAGTCTTTTAAATCCCTCTTCATATGGAACCTGTTCCAGATCCCTATTCATTTTTTTGTCCTTTTCTGAACCTGTTCTAATGCCAATATATCTTTTTTTTAGATGAGGCGACCACATCTGTATGCAGTATTCAAGATGTGGGCGTACCATGGTTTTATATCGAGGCAGTAAGATGTTCTCTGTCTTAGTCTCTATCCCCTTTTTAATGATTCCTAACGTGCTATTTGCTTTTTTGACTGCCACTGCACACTGAGTGGATGTTTTCAGAGAACTATCCACAATGACTCCAAGATCTCTCTCTTGAGTGACTATAACTAAATTAGTCCCCATCATTTTTATGTGTAGTTGAGATTATTTTTTCCAATGTGCATTACTTTGCATATATCAACATTAAAAGTCATTTGCCATTTGCTTGCCCAGCCACTTAGTTTTGTGGGATTCTTTAGAAGCTCTTCACAGCCTGCTTTGAATGTAACTGTCTTGAGCCATTTTATATCATCTGCAAACTTTGCCACTTCATTTTTCACCCCTTTCTCCAGAACGTTTATGAGTAGGATTGGTCTCAGTATGGACCCCTGTGGGACACCACAATTTTCTTTTCTCCATTCTGAAGACTGACCATTTATTCCGACCCTTTGTTTTCTGTCTTTTAACCAGTTAACAATCCATGAGAGGACCATCCTTCTTATCTATGACAGCTTAAGAAACCACCATGTCTGAATTGGCATCCAGTGTCGATGGTAACAAGTCAAAGGTATTTTATTGCATCACGTAACTCACGTTAACAGCCCCTTAGCAGCACCACCTGTGAGTGCCAGATGACTTGCCTCTTTATGGAAGAGTAGTATTGATCAAAGAAGTCCTTAGCCAGGGAGAGCAGCTGCTCTTTTGTCCGGGTGTCTTCTGGCTTCCGGATATGCTGGGTGGGCGTCATTATGGAGCCCATGCAGATCTGCTCTGTACACGCACTGGCCTGCAAGGATGGAAGGGCCACATATGACCTTAGATTACTGGATGCACCACTGCATATGCTGGTGTGGCCAATGGGGTAGGCTGCACAAATGCTGGTGAAATGGGTCTGCCACAAGCCGTGGCATTCCCAGTGTGTTTGCTTTTGTGTGTGCATTTTTGGGGAGGTGAGGGTGTGAAAGCACTGAGCTCAGGCATACGACTGAGGGAGGTCCCTCACCCTGCCTGGCCTACCATTGTGGCTCAGACAAGTGGGATTCATGAATCCAGCCTCAATCTTTGTTCTAGTGCCATGTTTGCCTGCTCTCCCCCAAGTTGGTCTCCATGCCATTCACGGAGGAAACAAACTCTTATCCCCAGCTTCAGTGTCCTCCTTTTTGCCAGCAGTAGGCAAACACCTTCTTTCCAATGCCCACCTCCATGTCTTACGTCCCTTAAACAAGTGTTTCTCAACCAATGGTACAAGTACCCTTAGGGGTACTTGAGAGAAGTCTGGGGGGTACGTCAACACAACTGAAATTTGGAGAAAACTTAATTTTGGTTTTAAGTTTTAGAGCGCTTTATTATTTTTGTACTTTTTACAAAATGTCATCGCCAACCCAACTATGATTAAGTTGTTTAAACAAATGTGTTTCAATGGTAGAAAAAATGTTTGTGTGTCTGAAAACTATAGGTACTGGGGGTACTTATAATATTTTTTTAAAAGGGGTAATTTACAAAAAAAAAGGTTGAGTAACACTGCCTTAAACTATACCTTCCCCAGCTCTAAGGATAAGCACTCTGCAACATTTCCCTGCAGAATCTACAACACATCAGCCGAGAAGTCTACCTAACAAGCCATCTTGTTTACTGCTATTGCCAAGGACAGAGAACTCTGAGATCCCTGCCCTTATGCTGCACCAGCAGCTGACATTTCTAAAGAGCTCAATTGCCTCTCTTTGATTCATTCATCCAAGATGGAGCAGTTCACTGAAGACACCTTGGCAGCACACAAGATGGGGCTCAGTGTATCCAAACAACTTTAATTCTCCCAGTTCAATCAGGCACAGAGACACTGATCTGCACGCAGACCCACTCACCATGGCTGTCTGGAGATGTAAGGTATCGTGAAGCACTGAACCAGTCTCCCAGTTCTTGACCTTGGCAAACCGTGGGCACTTAGAAGGGCTTCCATTCACCAAGCTCTTAGTTGGGGACTGTCGACCAGACGATGGTGGCTGGAGGCGAGAAAAATGGTGATGTGTTAGACTATTTTCTAGACTAACTGATCAGTTAGAGGAGAAGTGTAAGGGGCAACAGCTGGTGGGTCTTGGATTATATCTTCCCTTATGGAGGCCTGGGCCTAAGAATTGGATGGCCTTGACATAGGTCCTAGTGAATATTTGCCCACAATCAAAAAGCTACTCTGTCTCTAGCTGCAAAGTTAACCCTGTTCAGAAACAGCCTGACCTTGAAAGAGCAAAAAGTCATAGAAATTAAAGATGGAAATTACTGTTTGGATCGTTTTGTCCATTCCCGTCATTGCAGGATTTTCTTCCTACATTACATTCTCTGGTGCACTATCACCCATAGTTGTAAGTGCACCAAAGCCATTGCCAGTGGTTTGACTACTCCAAGAAAGGGTGCATTAATATCTGACAATTACTCGAAGGGAATTAACAGAAAGCAGTGTCCCATTTTTGCTGTAGAAATGTGGGACTAATGAGAAGCATAAGAAGAAAGTGAAAGGACTGCTGAATTATGTGTATGTGGACCACTCTCATCTCACCCCCAACCCCAGCACACTTTGACCTTGTATGTAGGTGTATGCCGAGCCAGGATCTTGGAGGGAAGAGCCTCATTGTTCAAGTACTGGCATAGCAATGAATACACATGGCCTACATAGATCCTGTAGTGACACTGGGGAAAAAATAGTTTTAGTGAACTTCAGAGGATGTCTGTTTCAGGAGACAAACTCCAAGAAGATGCAAAAAGCTCTGCACCAGATTGCTGCTGGAGAGGGAGAGATCCCATCTTGGAATAGAATGAAGTGTCATTCCTCGGTATTACTAAGACCTGGTTGGGTGTTTTATGGAGACGCGATCTGGTCCCAAACTGGGGCATCCTATCCAAAGCCACTCTAGTTTTGGGGAAGTTTGGAGCCAGAACAAAGCTTGGTGTCTCAAGCCCATCTCTGTCAAATAGCTCTGAACTGCCTAAAGTTTGGAGAAATGTGGATCTGAGTCCAGACAAGGGACCTGTGGTTCAGAAACAACTAGCAGTCCTGTAACATCATAGAAACTAACAAAAATATATAGTATCATGAGCGTTTGTGGGCAAAGAAAGAAAAGGGTTTTGCCCACAAAGTTCATGATACTATATGTTTTGATTAGTCACTAAGGTGCCACAGGACAGCTCATTGTTTTTAAAGTTACAGACTAACATGGCAACCCCCGTGAGACCTTGTGGTTCAGGTCCACCTCTGAGGCTATGTCTACGCTTCAGAATTACATCAACCCAAGATTGGATAACACACAGTCGCTGCAGTAATTAGATTGCTTGTGCGTGTCCCTGCTATGCTCCTTGTGTCACCCGTGCAGGTCCTCATCAGAAGTGTTTGTACTGATTTAACTGTCAGCGTGGGGCATGGACAGGCCAATTTACTGGCTGTTGAAGATCTAGCAGCTTTCAGACGTAAGCAATGTAATGTCGATGTAAGCAACACAATGTCTGACACTGCGTCGAACTCACAACATCAGTCCAAGTGGAGATGCAATTATTAAGTCAGCATATTGGGTGAGTTATGCTGATGGGAATGACATTTCAGTGTACAATACTTACAAAGTTAGGTTGACATAGGATGCCTTGGCACCCTTTTGCTGTAGTGTAGACCAGGGCTAATTTATACCAAGATTTAAAAAAACAAACCAATAACAGCTCTGTGTTTGTCTATGTTCTTTTTACCATCAATGCAGATAATTGATGCTCCTCTGGGATCCTGTAGGAACGTTGTAATCCTGAGCTCAAGACACCACTACACACCATGAAATGGTTGTGATGGCACAGGTTTGGCACTGTGACCTCATTGAAGGGCTGAATGGGGGGGGGATGACATGTGCTGAAGGAAGCCCATGTTTCAACACAACTAGCTTTGCTGATGAGCACACTCAGGAAGGAAAATGATGGAACCCACAGGAAGAACATGTAGATTGAATATTTTAATTTGATGTTATTAGAAAGCCCTTTCAAGCTTCTCATCAGTTAAGGCTCACGTGCTTCTCCTAGATCTAACTTTTCCTCCCTTCCACATTAAGACACAGGCAAGGAAACTGCCTTTGTTTTTCAGAGGCAGTCACTTGCTTGACACATTTGACAGCCTGATAGCTGTGGAGATAACTGGTGAAGGACCCCCGCCATCAATGTAACACCATAAGAAAAGGGCTTATGTCCTTAAACTCACCAGGGAAGACACAGAATCAGATATTCTAGCACATCCACTCTTAAAGCTGCAGCAGGAATTAGAATGAGAGCTCCAGTTGTCCACCAGCCCCCAGCACACATTGCATTTCATTGCATTATGCAGAATTCTGCTCTCAGTCACCTGGATGAAAATCCAAAGCCAACCTCACTGTTCTCAGTGGAACAACTCCAGCTTCACGCTGTCACAAATGAGGGAGGCATCTGCCCTGAATGTCCCACTAGGCCACTTTGCTCCAGGTGTACATGAATCTGCTCTCTAGAGGAACGTCAGCATTTAATAGAGAACAGTGCCGTAAATTTTGCGCCTGTGGCAAGAATATAAAATTGCACCCCCTCAGGTGTATATATTCATAGTAGCTGTTTCGTAGAAAAGGGAAAATACATAATAATAAAATAATAATAATAATTAATAATTAAAATAATAATATTAATAATAATAATACAAGGTTTATTTATTATAGTTATGAGAGCTGCATAAACAATCAATTAATACATATACACATATAATTATAAAATATCACCATGTCAGGTACTATTAGGTATTTGTTTATAATTGTACTTCGCGTACTTTTAATGAGGCAAACGCATCAATAATTGCGTTGAAATTAATATTATTCGCTACCTCTTGTTCTATTGATAAGATGGACATATTTGATCATCTCTCCTGACCCGCGGATGCTTGAAGCTAGTTCTTAATTCATTTTAGTTTCCTAAAATTTCTTTCTCAAGAAGCCACACTCACTGCCTTGTCCCCTTGGTTTGTGTGGCACATTCAAAGCACTTGGCATAGGTGGCTCAGCAGCATGGGCTCCAGTTTTTGAGGGGAAACCATGACTCCAACAGGCTAAGGGCCTGGACCCCGACCCACAGAACCCAGGGATCGTAGCTCCCAGACCCCCAGCTCTAATCTCATGCCCCTAAGACCTAGAGCCACTCTCCTGGCAATCTGAGCCCCTTCTCCCCTGGTCCCACGCCTGGGAACTGTGGTAGGGCCCCTTAAGGCGGCGCTTGGTGCGGCTGAGCCAGTGCCTGGCCTCCTGCACTGCTCGGAAGCGGCTGATGTGCTGGGCAGCCGCCAGGGCTGATGACTGTTGGATCACGGAGTGGCAACGTGCAGCCTGACATGTAAACTGCGGGCCGGCCGATGCTAATGGGCGGGGGAGGGAGGCGGCGCTGTTGTAAAATAATTAGTTTTCTATATTATTTTTCTGTGCCCCCTTAGCTGTGTGCCCGAGGCAAGTGCCTCACTCGCCTCACCCTTGTTATGGCCCTGACAGAGAACAGCGGAGCTAAAGCTGCCCACACATCTTGTTTAGGAATGCTCAGAAAGCACTTTGCAGCATCTGCAAGAGTGGCCGTGCATGGCCAGGGTTCCTTTGGCAGGCTAGGTAGCAGCAACCCCACAACTATGCTGCACTTGTGAAAAAAGCTGCCAGGCAGTGGTGGTTTCACAAAAATCTTAGACAAGTGTCTTTTCCCCTAGAAAATGAGGATTTTGTCACTCATTTCAGTGACAACAGGATCAGGCACAGCCTCCAGTACCTTCCTCCATGTGCACGTGTGAGGGTAGGGAAGGATGCTCCCGAGTTTTTCACTACTCCTGCTCGTGCGCTGCTGGATTGTGTGTGGACTCCCCAGCTCCTGGAGCCATGTGATTAAACAAGGCTCTGTGCTGTCATTGTTTTAAAGTGTCTCTCTAGCCCTCCTGGTTGCAGAAAACCATTTGAAAAATTGAACCCTAAAGGCTCAAAACCTGGGGGCAGATCAGTAGAGCCCCAATATTTGTAATTTTTGAAATCTTGACATTTTTAAGCCCACTGCATGGCTTTAGGGGCCTGATTTTTGAATGCTCAGGGATCAAACCTCCCAAAATTAACTTTCCACTCCCACCAGACATAACAAATTGCAGCAAACATCTTATGCATTGCTGTGAAATTCATGCTTTGTGGATAGTAGCTCTTTAACCTAGAGCCATGGAGCTAAAGACCCCACATGCTCAGGAAGCATTATGAAACCAGTTATACAAATGTTCCTATCTTTAGAAGTGGCCAAGTGAGAAACCTGCTGCCAAGCACTTCATGAACTTTTAGTTATTTGAAATTTGTATCCAGATGTTCAAGCCTGAAATACTCTGTTGTGCTTGGTGTTTTCCCTTGGGGCATTCTGTGAAGTTAGCAAAGTACATGAAGGAGAGAAAGTGTGAGAGTGAATGTGAGCATTTTAGATGCAGTGGGAAAGCATATGTGAAAAGTCCAGAGGTGAAAGTAAGTGGGTGAGCTTTGGTACACACCTCCTGCAAGAGCTGGCTAAGCTGTGGCAAAAGCTAGCAGGGGCTATTTAAAAGAGTTGGCAGGGACCCGGGTTGCACGAGGACAGTACCTGTAAGAAATATTAAGTTACTTTCACTGCTGGAAAAGACAGAGGCAGAGATTCATTGTGCCATGCTGAACAGGGCAGGATGTGTCCTTTAATGGCTTTGGGAGATAGCACCCAAGAGAGGCTATATGGCTTGGATCGGCACTTGTGTGCAGTGCGACAATAACAAAACTGATGACCAGCAGAAATATGCAAAGTGCGTGTTGCCTCTCTACTCAGTCTCTCTAATGCATGCCTGAAACCAAACATTATCTAGGGTTGTGTCAGGGAGGTTATATTAGAACCTTTTATGTTCTGATTAGGTAGCAGTGATATCAACAACTCAGGAAAGGGACAAATGGAGAGATAAATGTAGCTGTCAGGGGCACACATGCATTATGCAAGAGCCTTTTTACCACAGAGCATGTTACCATAAGTATGAAGGGAGCAGATGAGTGAGTGCTCCTTCTGCAGTTATTACACCTGTGTGTGAGAATGCAATCCAGCCCCCTGAGGAGTGGGTTTGCTTGGGTGTGTGGAAAAAACAGGGGAGTTTATCAGGGGTGAACAAAAGGGCAGTAGTGCAGGCATGTCAGAGAACACCCGGCATGGCTGCAACCTTTCCCTTCTCCACTGTAGTGAGAATTAAGGCCAGATTATAAAGGGGGTTTTAGGGGCTACAGCCCAAGGTGCTGGGCTAAAGCCTTTGCATGCTCTGTCTTGGGCTAGCTCTGCTCAGACTCTCTGCACCTCCAACCTCAGCACACTCCCCAGCAGCTGCCTCCTGCACACTGAACCAAACTGCTCCAGAGCCCACAAAATCTACTAGCCCTGGGTCCCCAGAAGAGTTAATCTGGCCCTGCAGAAGCCCTAATGCAAAAGGCATTTCAGGGTGGACTGAGAAGGGGTGGTTCTAGGGCACAGCTAGGCCTAAGGAGAGAGAGGGTCTGGCTGGACTGTTCTTACTCCCTGGCTACCCAGGGACACTGTGATTGTGACACGACTTCAGGTAGCTCAGAGCCGGGTCAGCGGCTGAAGTGCCCCCAGCAGCTCCAGAATGCTCCTGTTTCTGCACAGACCCTAGGCACCTGCCACCACTGGCATCAGCAAATGCAGAATTGAGACTTGGTAGCATCTTCTAACCTCTTTGCACTGACCTGGTGAGGGTGTCAATGACTGGGCATAATTGTAGTTAATCAGGCTCACTATTTTGTCTCTGCAATAGGCTGGCTCGAACTGAATGTTGCCTCCAAGTACAACCAGGTTAAAAATTAGTTCATTCTTCCAGAGACTCGTACGCTGAATACGTATTTATTTTACACTATTCTTGGGCTCTGCAGCCCTTGGAAACTTGAATCCAACTTTTTTTCTTCATCCAGCATTGACTCAAGAGAATTGCATCAAGGACCCAGCCCTGTGAAGTCAGTGAGGCATCTTTGGTGGACCTTGGACTGGGCTCTGATGCCTTTTGTCTGAGAATGATGCCGAGAAGGAATTGCATGTCTGCACAAATGTCAGACATTGGAGCCATACCCCAATCCACTTCAAGATTCAAATGCCTGTATGGGGCAATGAGCATTCACGGGCTTGACGAGCTAGTCAATCCAATCAAGCTTTAAAAAAAGAATGGTGCAAACATCCCATCCTTTCTATGGAGCAGACCGGGGTCCCCGTGTGGCCAGAGCTATCGAGCATGGTGCTGATTCACAGCTCTTCCTGCTGAGCTCGGAGGAATTTCTCATGATAGCAAGGGCTATGCTCAGTAGCGTTCGCAGCCCTGGTCCCCAAGACACCCTACAGTCCAAGCACTGCACCGTGTCGTGCCTGTGCCCCACATAACACTGACCATCCAAATGAAAGCTGGGACCTTGGTAGGCCCCACAGAAGCATCTGTTTCTGATTGGAAAGCAATATGCTGTGAGGAAGATTTTGAGCACAGACTGCAGGCAGGGTAAAAGTCAGGGAAGTGCATAACATGCAGGGGTGTGGTTGTGTCATGGAGTGGTCCTCCATGAGTCTGTCACCTTTTGGAAACAGACCACTCAGTCCAGGTTATATTCACCACCACCGTGCTTTCTTGTAGCGTTCTGGAAGCCTGTAGTATGGATATACAAGTCCCAGTCAGCTCTCCCTCTGATCTGGGAGGAGAAAGGGGTAATACAAGCAGCAGCCAGTTTTGCTCTCCATCCCTCTTTCCAGAGCTTCCTTCCTCTCCATTTATCTGCTTCCATGGGTTGGGGTTGCTTCCCCTTCCAAATAGCCGTTCAGCTGCAGCTCTACTAGTTAATTGATCCTCTTTTAGTTCCCAATTACCCCATATTGGTGAGGATTTGAGTGGCAGGGAGCCAAGTGCAAGGTGCACAGGACACACACAGATCGACCTCTCCTGGCCTGAACCCACAAAGACCAGCCTTGCTTGGCAGAGCTGAAGTTCTACGGCTGGCTACAGCAGAGAGGGAGAGGAGATATGGAAGCAATAAGACCGAAACTGCAGTGGAGTTATACATCCTGTGGAGGAGGATGTATAACGATAGGGATGAGAAGGATAAAAGGGAAGCCTGCACATCTAGTGGAAAAAAAATGAGTTTAATAGCAGCTTAAGACTGGGGATTTTAGCAGCGCTAACATGGAGAGAAATTAAGCTCTCAACACAGAAGGTTATAAAGTGCTTATGTCACAGACCCACCATGCAAAGAGCTTAGCAAAGAAAACAGAAAGACTGTGCTTACAGGCACCAGGGAAAAGGACCAATGCAGTAACCTAAACTTGGCTGAGAGCGGAGTCATAACATCTACCGACCCTATTAATGAAGCCAAAAGAGTCAGGTTTAAATAGGGACGTAACCAGCAACTGAGTGAGGTGTGTCATCTTCTTGGACTCACTTCCTTGTGCCTAAATATGACAGCACATATGGCAAGATCAGTGACACGGTGATGAGAACCAGATCATCTGCAATATGGGGCTGCATTTGGGTAGAGATAAGACAGATTTCCAGACTTTACTCTGAACTGTCTGGCTTTCCTTGGTCAAAACCAGCCCTTGAACCTGGGTTAAGAGCTGGGTTTCCTGTGTGCATGCCCCCATGGATTGTGTGGTGGGATGGGGTTTTTTTTAATGCTGTTGTTGAAACAAACATTTGAAAGCCCTTATAGTCTATTTTTAAAAATCTTTATTTAGGAACTCTGAGTGGATCTTGCCCTTAGAAAGATCACAGCAGATGTGACAGAATAAGAACCCAACCCATTATCATGCAGTGCTGGCAAGCACTCCCCATCCCGGAGAGGCTGAAACTCCAGGAATAGGTTGAGAAGTTTAGAAAGGTTGTCCGGGGCCCCTTGTTTCCTGGAGGCACAAGGAAATACCACACTTCTAAATCATTGTCCACCATGATGTCTGCCTGCACCACAACACTTCACTACACTAAGGGCTCAGTGGAGAGTTAACCAAGTACCCCTGCCTCCTACTCACTTTGATTGGGAGTGAAGGGTACTTGTCACCTGGTGAAAGATGAGGGTTAGGTTCTCAGTGAGCGGGAAGTGCACCAGCCAATGGAGAACTGGTGTAGCATGAACAGAGCAGCACAGAAGGCGGCTAATCTAGGAAGAATTACCTAGTAAGGGCACAGAAGGGCTAGTAGTGATGTTCCTAACTTTGCCACATACCCCTATGTGACTGTAGCAAGTCATTTCACCTCCCAGTGCTGATAGTGAAGATCACAGCTATTTTACATCTTTTCTAATCGGTACTACTGAAATATAAATAATGGACATAAAATATGAATAAGACCTGGGCTGGCAAGCATGGTCTGATGCCAGCCCAGAGTACAGGAGCTCATAGAATCATAG
This sequence comes from Pelochelys cantorii, assembly GCA_032595735.1. Taxonomy (NCBI): domain Eukaryota; kingdom Metazoa; phylum Chordata; order Testudines; family Trionychidae; genus Pelochelys; species Pelochelys cantorii. The sequence goes on along the minus strand of CM064342.1, from coordinate 8,355,406 downwards.
GGCTGGAAGAGACCTCAGGAGGTCTCAGGAGATGATCAATATAGGTATGAAAGAAAAATACTTTATATGCACTCCATCAAAAAGTGCCTGCCTGCTAATAGTTCCTAGCCCAGAATAGGGTAGGAAGTCAGACCCTCACCGTGCAGCCCTTCATTTTGGGAAGTTACTCAGAAGAGTGGAGGCGACAGTGATTTTCCCAGACTTCTTCATGTGCATAGTGACCCGTTTTTCGCTTTGGAAAGTGTCCCTTTCTCGCCGCTTTAAAGGAAGTCCCATTCCCAAGCCTGTCTTTAGCTGCCTGGCCCGGCTCCCTTCCCACGCTGGGCAGCCATTACAAGTGGATTACAGCCTATCTTATGCTTCTACACTCCTTCGCTTCCCCCCAAATCTCCACCCAGGAGAGCAGCCGCCACCACTGGGTCACAGGTACCACCTACCTGCTCTTTTTCCGAGTAGGGGTTGTTCAGGACGATGGGTTTGTCGCTCTTCCCTCCCAGGTCATTAAAAACTCTGTCATTTTCCATCCCGGCTTGCACGGGTTTCTGGGACTTACTGTCCACTTCCCTGAAACTGAGAATGGGTGAATATTAGTCAGTTCACTTCCAGGCTGCTTGTTCCTTGGAGCTGTCAAACGGCTCTGCCATAGAAAAATCTCACATGGTGTGTGTGTGTGTGTTGTGTGCTGCCAGCATACAATTGTTGCTACCCCCTGCCAATCACTTAGATACAGGACTGTCCCTGGACAGCTTTCCACAGGAGAGCAAACTTGCAAGAGTTTTGTATGGGGCAGGATGACCCCTTCCCCACACTGCAATCAGCCTGTGCTAACTCCACAGCAAACCATAAGAAGCATTATAAAGTCCTCGCTAGGCCAAGGTAGTGAAGAGACAATCATTCAGTTTACACCTTTGCACTCCCAGAAGGTTGTATTTCTAACCCCCCCCATTCGATATGCAGAGTGCTAGCTCCCCCAACACCAACCACCTTTGAGCCAATACAGAGCAGAGCACCTTTAGCCACACTTTCGTTATACCCATGTCCCCTGCCCAATGCTGCCCAGCAGCATAGGAACAAAGAGCATAACTGAAGTGTTCTTTAATATACAAATGCATCAAAGCAAATTAAGGGGCCCTAGTTTACTAACAGAATTGGAAGGAATGGGGACAGAATCTAGGGTTGATGGTAGTTATTTTACAACAGCTCTATTTGGAAATATGGGGGGGGGATGTGCGGTGGGGAGGGAATCTTTATTGCTTTTGATAAGTGGGAAGCAACAAACTGACAAGATTCTCCAGGGAAGTGAATGTGATGCTTTGAGAGCTGGATCTTGCACACACTTGTGCGCATAAGTGACTTTACACAGTGAATTCCACTGAAGTGAGACTACTCACATATGTAAAATTATTCATGTTTCTAGGGTTGGAGGGTTAATGTGCTAAGAGAGAAGTTCTATAAGAAAGAGCATTGCAATTGTCACTTGTATTGGATCAGACTTAGCTGAAGAGCAATATTGAGCAATCCACACTGTCAATTCTTTTCTTTCTACGTAGGTGGAATCTTTATTCCCCGACAACATCAAGCACCGAAAAACAACTCCTGTTTCAAATCTACCTCATGCAAAGACAACTGCTCTCCGTGTCAGCCGTACCTTTGATTTAAGTGAGCTTTCGATCAGGCTCCTAATCAGGATCAGGGCACTCAAAACATAAATGTGAATAGGTGCCCTGAACACAAAGCCGCTTGCAGCATAAAAAGTAGGGAAATGCCCATAGCAATTTAACTTTCATGAGGTCTTTCCTAGGCATGTGGCTTTTGGTATAAAGAAGATGTAACAGCTTTCAGCTTATTTCTTTTTTTCCCCCAACCAGTCCAGAAGTTTCCAGTTCATTTATGGAATAAAGTATGAGCCCTCTGGCAGCCAAGATGTTACACCATTTCCCAGGACCTTTTTCTAAACACTAGGTAGTTTTTGGGTGAAAGCCTCCACTTCATATTTCCAACAGGATTCAGACCCTACAGGAGTTGGATTTTTAATTGAAATTCCCATCTGTCATCTCTACAAAGAGGAAACTGTTCTTTTCCTAACCCTGCTTTTATGAGCATGTGAACGGGTTTTGATTAGATAAAATACATAACCTTACCCAACCTTAATCTGTTCCATTCAAAGTCAGAGAGAGCCATAAAATAATGCCTATGTGCAACATGTAAAATAATGCATGCATCAAACTCGCTGTGAAAGTTCTGCATTGTGCTGTCCTCACGCCTGCCTGCCAGGCTGAGGCCCCACTTCTGAGCCTCAAATTACCCATTGTGCCACACCATAAACCTCTTGGGGGCGGGGCAAAAGAACTAAACCCACAGTGACATCGCAGGAACAGAATGCAACAGCTCTTCAGAGCTCGGACAGTGCTTTGACAGTAATATATGGCTCCTTATTACTGTAATATCCCAACACCCTCTCAACCTCCCCCATGAGATAGAAGAAGGCTATTATCCCATTGTACAGATGGACAACTGAGGCACAAAACAGCTAAGTGATTCATTCTAGGAGTCAAGGGCTAAGTCAAGAATCAAGCCCAGCTCATCTTCTGAGTCCCAGACTGGTGCCTCTAACCACTGGACCATTCTTCCTTTTATTCTCTGTTGGCATAATTGAGCCTTATTCTTTCTGGTGCCTTTAAGGCTGCTGTTATTACTTACTTGTATGCATGTTGCACCAAGACCACACAGAGGTTATTGCTGAGGGAAGGAGCAGGACAAAATCCAAAATGGAGAGCTCCCTGCTACCAAAATATTACCATGGAAATGAAGGGTTTTAAAAAGAACACTGCACGGAAAATCAAGAAATCTAGGGTGCAAAACTAATTAGAGCGGAGGTCTGGGGGGAAGGGGAGCACTGGGGAGTAAGCTCATTCTGTATTCACCCCACAGGGGCTCCACCTGTCCTTGCAGGGCAAGACACCACTGCAACCCGGCACAGAGGTTCACAGCACAACTCAGGTTTGGCCAGGCTGTCCTCCCATCAAATTCAGAGTGTGGGTCCTTTCAAATAGGGGGCCTGGGACAAACTACTCCTTTTGTTCTCCTCCATCACTCACTGGGCAGCCCTGATTAGCACCAATGAGGTACCAACAGAGACTGGGCCCCCATTGTACGAGGCCAGGGTGGGCAATAAGCAGCTGGCGGGCCAGATGCAGTTCATCAGAGTTAGCCCCTGGTAGGTCGCTGGCACTTTATTTACCTGCACATCCACAGGTTCAGCTGCTTATAGCTCCCATTGGACGCAGATTGCCGCTCCTGGCCAATGGGAGCTGCAGGAAGCAGCATCCCTGTCTGTGCCACTTCCCTCAGCTCCCATTGGCCAGGAATAGCCCCCTCCAGCCAATAGATGCTGCAAGCAGCTGTGCCATGGATTGGCAGGTAAGTAAAGCACCAATGGCCTGGCCCACCAGGGGCTAACCCTGGTGAACTGCATGCAGCTTACAGCTCATCCCTGTACCAGGCACTGTATAGACATTTATGCTAGGTCTATGTTACATCCTTACTTCATTAGAACTAAGTCATTCATGGTGCAGGAGGGAAAACAGAGACGCGGGAGAGTCAAGGAACTTGCCTAAGGATATGCAGCAAGTCAGTGGCAGAACTGAGGTTACAGCCCAGGACTGAAAAGCTACCCCAATGAAGTCAAAGGAAGTTTTGCCATTGACTTCACTACACTTAGCTCTTTTGAGTCCCAGTTCCTTAACATATTTCAGTCTGCTGAGTTTGCTTGGCAGTAGATAGTCTCAAATTTCCCTGGTATAGACAGGAGAGATAGCTGCTCTAGTTCCTGGCAGCCTACTTGGATGAACCAGTAAGAGCTTGGAAGTCTAATGTTTTTGCACTGATGTTGTGAGCAACGTCTAGAGCAGTAACCAGAAGGTGAGGATGCTGCTAGGAATGAGCGGAATTCAGCCAAACCCCTCTGTGCATGCACTTGTCCCAGAGGGTGAAAAGCACATTTTGGGTATAGACATCTGGGCCGGCACAAGCCAGGAAAGGAGCTCTGGGTGCATGAGAAGGAGCAAGAGAATGTGTGTGTGCACTGTTCTGGGTTAGAGACAAGAAACAGGCTTATTTTCCCCTCTCACCTAGCCTTTCGGCATTGCCGTAAACTTTCCTCTGGCAGGATCACCCATCGCCACCAATGGAGATGGGTCAAAATGTAGTTTGTAAGTGACTCTCCTTCATTCTTGCTCGGGGTTTTCCCCATTGTCAGGTGGCAGTTCCTGCTGCAGGGAACATTTCAGGCTCAGAAGGAGCTGGCACACTCCATTGCACACAGCACAATGCACTCAAGTCTTTTTCCAGCATTACCTAGGGGCTAACCAATGTCAGATGTTAGAGAGTAACAATGTGCTTTACCAAAGGACCCCAAAGCGCTTTACTCACCAACAGAAGGAGGCAAACCTATACCTCCCAGAGCAATAAACGTAATACGGATTTGGTAAAGGTATACTGAATAGGTTCTGAACATGCTCTTCACTACAGAGGGTGTTAAAGTAATACCAGACAAGGGGCCAAACCGTAAAGCCTTTACTGATACAGAGCACCCATGCTCATCAGTCAGGGTGTGACCAGGCTCAGAAAGTGCATAATAGAATCTTCTTCCCAGCTGACTTTCCAGACACAAAGAGCAGCCACAAAATATGGTCAGCATGAATGACTTATTATAGATTAAGCAAGTCAGCAAACAAGAAAGGACAAAAGTAAGGTCTCCATCAGAGAGAGAGAGAGAGAGAGAGAGAGAGAGAGAGAGACCCTTCTTTAAAGAGAAGACTCCTTGCAGAAATAAAAAGGCAGAACGTACACTACAAAAGTCACATCACGACTACACCGCATCAGTAGAGAAACTCTCGAGAACCAGTCAAGCTCTTTATTCTTGTAGGGACAGCCAATAAATATATGCTTTGTCCTGCTGGAACATGAATTGCTGGGTGCTGTGATCTTGCGGCCTCCTGTCAGCATCTCCACCTGCCTTAAAACTTGGGCTGGGATTACTACATGAAGTTCTATTTACGTTCATGAGATGCTATGTTTCGTTTCATTACTGGTGCCTTATGACTTGCTGGCTGTACATTTTCCTGGCAGCAGCCCAGTCATCCGACTGCAAGCAAAACAAATGCAGGCTGCCTGAACAGTAGCAGCTGGCTGCCCACGTCTGCTCTTCTCTTTACAGGCAATGGTTCAACTTACCCAAGAAAGTTTCCGCTTTTGGTTATCCTCTTCGCTCCCCATAGGGTCCTAGGAGTTCTGCATGCTCTTGTGAAGTATTCCAATGTTGTTTCCAGGGAAACCAAGACCTTGCATATTCTCAAGTGTCCATGAATCACCATGAGCTGTACCAGCCCCAGGGCTAAAGCTGGGTTTCACTTTAGTAAATAAAAGCTTTGCCATGGACCTCAGTAGGAGCAGCCATAGGTTCCTGAGATATAATTCAAGCCCCTAGCTAAGCCATATCACACTAAATTAGCATGTGCTCCAGTTTTTCCCTCCCCCTTGGCAAATCAAGGATGCTGCTATGATGTATTTTTATAGAGTTTTATGATTTGAAGAACTCTACGAACAGGGTACATTTCATGGGGAAATGGAGGCACCAAGAAGTCAAGTCATTTGTTCAAAGCCACTTGGCGAACCAATAGCAGAGTCTGGAATAGAAGCCAGGTCACCTAGCAATTCACCCATATTACTACAGGACATGCCTCCCAGCTTGCAGGAGGCTGCATACAGTATCTTGAACACATCAGACAGCGCACGAAAGTCATTGACACAGAACAGCATTTTACAGCTGGATAGATCCCAGCATGTAGTGCTCCCTTCTTAGGTACAGCAGCCTATCAGGAATGCTGTCTGCTGGCAAAACATCTGCACTGAAAGGGGACAACCTATGCAATAAAATGCACCTGATTATATGAACCCACTGTGATGACATCTTGGGGTTCCTCCGATCCTGCAGCCCCGTAGCAGCAAGAACAGACTCCACCAGCCAGTAGAATAGAGGGGGTTTATTGCTTCTCCTGGATACAGCACAGCCTAGACATGATGTGTCCACAGGAGTCTGGGCCAGGATGCCTCAGATCCGTCGAGATGGGGTCCCTGGGCCCCTAGATTCCAGCCCCCTCCTTAGACTGGTTCCTTCATGATTCCAGCCCCAGACTGCCCCTTCCCCCAACACTCACTTCCTAGTTCCCTCAACCCGTCAGACTGGTTGGGTCTTAGGCAGCCCACCTGCTGGGCAGTGCTCCAGACACTGGCCAGTAGGGGTCTCCTACAGCCCACTGCCCAACCATAGCGACCAGCAAGGTACCGACACTACATCACACCCACACAGAAAATGTTGACTGTCCCTGCTGTAGTGGGTTTCTCAACTACAAGCAGGTCAGTCATCTGAGAAACAGGACATCAAGGCCCAAAAACAAATGTAACCACCCAGAGACAAGAATTACAACATCCTTTAAGACTATTTCTAAGCAGTTCGTTGAGTGAAACTTTAACAGAATCATACTCTGTCAGAGTGTGTGGTTCCATCAAAATCAAAACACATTTGACTAACATGAGGAATTTATACTGGAATTTTGTTTTACAGGAAAACCAGAAAAGACATTCTGACAACCTCAAAATATCCCGTTTCAACACTTCTAGAAAGAAGTGTTTCAGGTTTTTCCTTTTACTTTTTTTTTAAAGTTACGTTTATATCATGTTATTCAAAATTTTAAAAAGTTAAAATCTTAATATTTTGATTGCCCCAAAATGATTTTTTTTCAGAATGTTCCTTCATGGAGAATTTTAAAAATGTTGGGTTTCATTTGGGTACAGAATGAAGCCAGATTTCTAAATCTTTTGTGAAACAACTTCCATCTTCTACATCACTTATTCCTCTTACTTATCACTTTTCTTTAGGCCATTATTGCCTAAAACTGCCATGCTTCCATCTAGCTAAGGAAAGGGCCTTAGAGGGAAAACTTTAAAAAACAAAACAAAACCCAGGGGGTTAAAGCACATGAAAGGCCGGCAACATGAAAAGGAAATGGGATTTGACAATTTTCTTCCAGCTGAGGGTCAAAAATATCATAAGGTTAGCTGGCAATGAATGAATTGTGCTGTATATCTACCCGGTAGCCTGCCAAGACCCTGTAAGATGAGGTTGCTTCTCATCAGACCTTGCTCCCCAATTTCAGGGAGCATTTATATTAACTCTATTTTCTCGAGCAGTGCACACACAGCTGCAGTTATAGCTCATCCTGAGGACATACAGCAAATACATAGGGTGAGCATGTATCCAGAAAACAGCAGTGGACAGATGACATCTAATATCTGAGACATCTTCCCTAGCATAGAGTCTATAGACCCAGGAAGCTTTGGGAATTGACCACCTCCTGCTAGCAGCAGTCTTAGTGACTTCTTGCATCCCTAACATATGACATTATAGTAGTGAGTCAACCTCCCCAAAGATCTTTACTCATTTTTTTTTTTACTCAGGCAAAACATTTGTTGATTTCTGAGGGAGTTTGTCTGGAGTAAGAACCTCACTACTTGGCCTAGTATTAATAAACACCACATTTGCAGCATTCCTTTTCTGCTAAAGAATCCCCAAAGCACTGCAAAAGGGAACTGGCTTTATCCTGAAATGCTGCCATCACAGGACCATACAGCAGCTGTTTAACAACAAGTGCAACATTACATAATAGTTCAGGAAGAGAATATGGCACCTAGTTGCACAGGCAGGGGGAATTAGGTAGGCAGAACACAATGACTCACAATAGGCTCTAGCTGGGACTAACACCTTTACTGTGAGACCCAGTGCCACCAGATCTTCAGTAACCATGTGTGATCAGTACCTCAGCTTTAGCTCTTAACCAAAAGATGGCCTCTAAAATCAGTCCCCTCTGAACACCATGTGGAGGTGAATGATCAGTACGGACCTTGGACGAAAGAGCAAACATCAGCACCTGCTACACTTGGGATTCACCTGGAGATCTTGCATTCCCATGCTGACTAGGCTCAACCAGGCCTAGTCTGTAAGATCTGAAAGGGTCACAGACCCAGGTGTCACAGCTGCCCCTAACCATGTTCTGCATCTTCTGAGGCTTACTTGTTTTATAGGCATTTCCATAGCATCTGTCACAGCAGAATCCATAGTTATCCTGCTGTCCAGTCTCCCTGGATTTTCTGTCCCAATGTCTTTCTTCTTATAAGCAACCCCCTCCTTCCCCACTCAATGCACCAGCTCCATTTTTGACTGAGCAGATAGCACGAGAAATGAGATGCCCATCTTCAGTCCAATGCAATGGTGGGTTGGGATGGGGCTGGAGGGACTGTCCCACGTCTCTCTTGAGGGGGAAAGCACAGAGCCACTCTCTGGTGGTTCCCCCACAGTGTTTCTGCTATTCTCTGTCTGTCTAATACCACTAGTAGCACTGAACGCTCACCATGTGATCAGGATGGGCCAGGCTGAGGGCATCTGAACAAGCAAGAGTTGCTTTGTTGCGGCACATGGCTAATTCCTTCCAAGCTAGAGCGAGAGGCCAGGAATGAAACGCCAAGTGTGATGTGGCCAGGGTCAGAGAAGGCGGGAAAATCTGGTGGAATTTAAAGACAGGGGTGAAATTCTGGCTCCCATTGAAATCACAGGGAGCTCTGCCTTTGATGTCAGTGAGGCCAGGATTTCACCCGCAATGCAGTGACTTATGGCTCTGCCTTTTCATCCTTGCAGGGCTGCATGCTCCCTTGCAGCCTTATACAAGCCTCTGAGTGAAGCCTGTGCCAAGGTTTCTCACCAGAGACCACTTTAAAACCTCCCCAAGGATGAGTGGGTTCTTTGAGGTATAATTCAACAGTAACTTCTTCAGGGGCCCCTCATACTTGCTGGGGTCTTGTGGGGTCACTGCTTAAGACAGATTCTACTTATGTGCTAGGACAGGAGCAGCATCAGCCCCCGCTTAGCTGAGAGCTCCCGGTACGTCGTGGTAGGTGCAGTTCCGCATTTCATAGGATTAGAACCCTCGGGAATAAAGCATGAGACAGCCTTGCCTGCCTTTTGATCTCTCTTCATAGGTCACAGAGGCGAAGTCGTTCATCTTTCCTTCCCTCTGATCCTGCAGGAAACTGACTTACTCAGAATTTTTTTTAAAAAATGCACATTTTATTTTGGAGTTTATTAGAGTTGGTTGGTTTTTTATTTGGGGTGGAGAAAGGGAGAAGATTTCTGGTACTCCAGCCAGTGAACCCAGCCCATAGAGGAGAGGAGAGGCATGAGACATCCAAACTTGTAACTCTAAGGAGGCACCATGGTGGAATTTCGGGGTATTTGCGGGGGTGTGTGTGTGTGTATGTGTGTTCAGGTTATTGTTTTGTCAAAAAGTTGGCATTTAGCACAGAAAGTTGACATTTTTCTCAAAAGTTTCAAAGCCACTGTTTTCCTTAAACAACCTGATTTAGCTATTACTACATGTCCAGGGTTCCTTTCAGCTATTATTATATGTACAAGGCTTTCCAGTACCTTTTTTCTCATTCCCTGCACTGTCCTGCTCCCAACGCTTGCAAGCTTTCAAACTGGTATGTCTACACTGCAACACTATTTCAAAATAACCAGTGCTATTCCTAAATAACTTAGTCTGTGTTTACACAGCAGGTAGTTATTTTGAAATTGTGTCTAAATACTGTCAAGCTGGAGGACTTCTTACTCTGACTCCTGTAACCCTCATTGTACGAGGGGTAGGGGAAGTTGGAGGAAGAGTGCTCCATTTCGAAATAAGTGCTGTGTAGACACTCTCTGTTTCAAAATAAGATACACAATTGACGTAACTCAATATGTGTGGCTTATTTCGAGTTAAGACCTGCAGTGTAGATGTACCCTAATTCACCAGCCATCTCCCATATAAGCCCTGGGTTCATCCTGGCTTATCTGGTTTATTCTCAGGCATGGCTTCCTACAATAAGTCTTCTCCTCTTCAACAGTATCACAATGAAGCTCTATGACATCACAGTGAAGTCCACAGAAGTCGCTGCAATGCCACCCATACTGTCTGGTGACCTCACTGTAGGGACTAGGGAATTCAGGAGGGTCTAGCAGTGAAAAAAGGCATATAGGGGTCAAGATTCCTGCATCTCACTGCTGATTTTGCCACCAACTCGCTCTGTGATGCTGGTGACTCCTGTAGGTCGACAGATTTCCAGAAGCGGCCACTGGTTTTGCATCTTTTTATTTTTAAGCGCCCAATATCAGACAACTACAACTTCAGTTTTGGAGATGCGGAGCCTTCATGGAACCCACTAACTATAGCTGGTATCTAGCACAAGGGCCTCTGAAAATTAGGCCTGCTGGACTTTCAAGCCATGTACCTAAACACTGAGGTTACTAAAATTGGTGACCATTTCTGAAAACCTTGGCCTCCACTGCTCTGGCCTCAGCTTCCCTAGTTGTAAATTAAGAACCACCCCCTCCCAAGCAGGCTGGCAGTCATAAGAGTATGCACCCACTGCAAAAACCTCCCCATGGCAGTAAGACTCAGAGCTTAGGTCAATTGATTCAGGCTTGTGCTACCAGGCATAAAATAGCAGTGTAGCTATTTGGGCTCTGGCTGGATCCTGAGCTCTGACAGCCTCTCTCCTCACCCAGTTTCCCAAGCAGGAATGTCACTACATAGCTATTTTTAGCCCCAGAGCGCAGACCTCTCAAAACCAGAGTCAGTTGACCTATGCTCTGACACTCACTGCTTTGGGACCATATTTACTATGTAGAAGTACCCTAAATGTTTGTGAAATACTTTGAGATTCTTGGGGAAAGGGACTAGAAAAGGAAAATGCATCATTGCTAATAAATGGCCAGGAGGAGAGAGCTAATCAGGAAGGAGCCTGCTCCTGCCAACACACAAACACTATAACAATTAACAACAATTAAAAACACAGTGGGGGGGGGGGAGGAATTATGCAGCTCATCAATTACATTCTAGCGAAATGTAGTTTTTCAAGCCTTCAGGGGCACTTTAAAGACTCTTGGCTTATAACATGTCTCCTATGTGTATAAAAATACAGAGGGGTAGATGAGTTAGTCTGTAACAGGAAAAATTTTAAAAACAACAAATAGTCTAGTCGCACCTTAAAGACTAACAAAACATGTAGATGGTATCATGAGCTTTCGTGGGCAAAACCCATTTCCTGTACCCACGAAAGCTCATGATACCATCTACATGTTTTTTTAGTCTTTAAAGTGCGACTAGACTATTTGTTGTTTTTTAACTTTTTCCTGTTTAAAAATAGAGAAGCAGAAATGCACCTCTAGGATCCAGACTTGTTCTCACTGAAATCTGTGGATGAACTCCCTCTGCTTTTTGTAGGAGCAGGGCTGGACTCCTAACAGTTGGGTCTGGGTGGCAAAGCAGGCATAGAGCATGTGGAAATACACTGGCCGTTAGAAGCATCATTTACAGCAAGTTTCTCTTCTGGAAGGCTGGGTTGTAATAATAAAAGATTTAGCTCTTATACAGCATGTTTTAGGAGCAAAACTCAAAGCACTGTACTAGAAGGGCCAATATTATGGGGAAGCTGAAGCACCAAACTCTGCCTAAGGTCATGCAGCAAGTTAGTAGCAGAATCAGGAATGGAAGCCAGGTTTCCCGAATAAAAACCTGATCCAGTGCCCAGTCTGGTATATCACATTGCTAACTGTAGTGTCCATGGGATTTTATTTCCTCTTCCTTCCCTTTTTGTTTCCTCATGTTTTCTGTCTACGTCTCATTTTCTCCCCCACTCATCTGCCCTTCTTTTACCTTCATTTCCTTCTCCCCCAAGCATTGCTCCCCCTTTTTCTTTCTTTTCCTTTTCTAGCTGGCATCCTTTTTCCCTCCTCCTCTCTCCTGACCATCATGCCTTGATGACCAATGGATCTATGACCTGCAGAAGGCTTTAAACCAGGGGTGGGGAACCTTTCTGGGGTCAGGGACCACTGACCCACAGAAAAATCAGGCGGGGGCCACGTAAGTGAGAAACCACAAAAACCCAAACAAACAAAAACCAACAAACAAACAAACAAAAAAACCCTCACTGATGTGACCCACCACTGAGAAGGAGAAAGGCACTCCCCACATTCCCCTCTGACACCAGAGGCTAGCAGTCCAGGCTAGTAAATTCTGTGGGCTCCAGCAGTGGGAGGCTGGAGCACCAGCGTGATCTCCCCAGTGCTGGGAGGGAGATCTGAGCCTCGGGGGCTAGATTCAGGAAAGCCAGGGGCCACATCCAGCCCCCCAAAACCATTTGACTTGCATCACCTTAACCTGTACATTGCACCAAATGTAAAACATGCACATAGGTACTTACCAGTCCACCTGGACTTCCACATCTCTTGTCTCCACCTTGGTTGGCATGTCACCATTGAGTTCCGTACTGCCGCTCTTCAGGAGTTTCAGGACTGGCTCTATTTCTTTTAGTAGCTCATTGTTTTCGATCCCACCATTCAGGCAAGGATTGGCGCTGGCATTGTCCCTTCCTTTCACAGAGTCCTCGCCTTTGGTGCTGGCAACCACACCATTGACATGCACAAGGGACTCTGCTTCCTGCCTGCTCCCTCTGGCCCTTGTCGAGCTAGCGGAGCCCATGGGATGGTCTGCACCCTGCTGCAGGTCTCTGCTGTGGATGCTTGGATGGGTCAAGTCGACTGCTTTCGCAGCTGGGCATAAAGGTCTGGTTACTCTAACAGTCTTTGGCATCCCATCGCCAGCAAAGGTAGTCTCCAGGTGCGTGGTGAAGCCCTCGGGACCTCTCAGGATCAGAACCACATAGGTCTCCGAGGCGATGCTCCTCAAGATTTCTAGGGCACTCTCATAGCTCACGTCCACCAGCGGCCGGCCATTGACAGCCAAGATAATGTCCCCTGCTTGGATGAGGCCGCTCTGCTCAGCTGCCCCTCCTCGGATCAGGTCGGAGATGATTACTGGGGGCTTGTTGACACGTTCCTTCACCAGGAACCCGAGACCCCCAACCTTGCGCTTAAAGAGTCTCACTGAAATGACATTGGGCTGTATCTGCTGCACGCTGAACACTTTCTCTTCCATTGTAGCCCGTGGTCTTCTAGCCTGCTGCCCAAAACCTCTAAACGCTCTGCGCACAGACTGGTTTGCTGCTGAGCCGAGCAATTAGCTGATAAGAAGAGAGCCCGGCTTCTCTCTGCTTGCAAGGAGGGACCTATTGGATCTGGAATGACTTGCCTGGTTGCAAATTGTGCAAAGCATCAGTTGTTGCACATCACTTCCAGCTCTGTCTTCAGCAGCATAATCTCACTCATTCATCGCTCCCTCCTCCCTCGCTTTTGTAAGGGAATGACACCAGCAGCCCAGGTAACCTTCACTGGGACAGCACAAGCGTGTCACCAACAGAAGGCTGGGTTGGCGGGAGCAGGCACTGAACTAAGCATCTCTCTGATGAAACAGGGTGCAGGGACAAAACATTAGAGAGAAGATATGGCAGCCTCGAACCATCCCTTGATCCTGCGCTTGGGAGCTGGCTCACTTCACAGACATCTCCGCAGATTAGTTTTTAGGCTCTGAATGGATGTGGTGCTTCTCTGTCTGCAAAGGGGGATTTAAAAAACAGAAAGACGTGAGCTTGGTCAGAGCTAAGCATGGGCCCAGAGAGAGATATAAATGCCCTAGACACCCAGATACAAAATATTCAGGATGAGTATCCTCTCCAGAGCTGTGTTTCAAAGCCTGGCTGTATCCTGAAATCACCCCAAACTGCATTTTCTCTGTCCCTCTGCAAATGCTCCCACTACCTGGTTCTTCTAGCTTAAGTAGAACAGACGTGGAATAAAGACCTGGTAAGGAAAATTGGGGGACAATTATTTGACTGGTGTAAACCAGCATAATTCCATTGATCTCAATGGAATGACATGTATGTGCACCAACAAAGCCTCTGGCTTCTGTTCTTTAAAGTATCTTCATGAGCCAAATTCTGCTTGGCAGAGATGACTCAGGGAAGGGCTACCCATACAATGCTGCAGCTTCTGTCTGCATCATTCACCTATCTCTGCAAGAGGCAGTGGCTATGTCGGTGGAAGAAGCCCTCCTGCTCATAGCATGTTGTCTACAACTGGGACTTAAGTCAGTAGAACTGCATCACTCAGGTGTGTGGATTTATCCCATAGTTGGACTTAAGAGTTTAGGGTAGGTCCAGCCCAAGGAGCATCCTACACTTGGTTTTTTATTTAAACAAAACAGCAAAAGTAAAGGAAACATCAACCTTCAGCTAAAGGCAATATTAACAAAATGTCAGTTTTTTGTCTGGGTTTTTATAACTTGTTTGCACCTTATTAAGTCCTAAAGATATAGTTATAACAATATTGTTAGTAAAAATGTTTTTAAAATTATGTTAAGAGCTAGCCAAACAATTTCAACAGGTTTCCACCTTTGTCTTCCAAACATAACCAAATATCATTAAAGTTTAACATCCTCAAAATATTTGCATAAACTTGTATTTAAAATTAATTTTGGCTTCATTTTTATTCTCTTTTAAGTTAAGTTAAAGGAAAATAGTGGATGTTTATATTTGTGCCTCTAACCAGTTAACAAAAGTGAAACTAGTATCACAAGCAAACTAACTTAAAAAAAAAAAAAAAGCTTGGGTAAAAATTCTAACTAACTCTTTTGCTAATACAAAAAGCTCTTCAGGGAAAGCAGTGCAACTCATACATCTATTTAAGCAGTTAAACATTATATTTGGGATAAAATATAAGAAAACAAAAAATAAAAAATGAATATATATATGCAAAAATAGCAAAAATAAACTGTGCTTTATAAAAAACTCAGTCCCTGTTATACCGTAAACACACTAAGTGAGTAAGTATATTAAATTTGGGCTGCTAAAGAGAAGAAAAATATAAAACAAACACAATGCTTTATTACATTAATTAACTTAAGCTGTTGCAGTGGTTTTGCACATACCAACACCCCTCCTCCCAAATATCATATCCCCAGGCATCAAAAAATGTAAATACACAGTAAAGAAAAATAAAGGGCTTATAAATTAAAAACTGGTCAACCACACGTCCATCTAGCACATATGAACAATTCAGTTGGCAATCAACTAAAAAACCACTAACTGAACCAGGCTAACCTCTTATTTAATTTAAAATATGGCTAATGGGTAAAAGGAGCTGTATTATTATGGTATTATGCCGTATTGTTGTATTCTTGCTGTAGATCAGTGTTCCTCAAAGTGGGCTGCAGGCTTGCCATGGGAAAGCTGCTATTGAGCCTGTGCTGCTTTGTTTACCTAAAGGGTTTGTAGCCACGGAGCCTTGCGGCTCCCATTGGTTCCGGTTCACCATTCCAGCCAAGGGGAACTGTGAGGCTCCGGGTATGGATGCTGTAGGCAAACAAACTGAAGCAGCATGCTGGTGGCTTTCCCAAAGTGGGCCCCACTCTGAGAAACGCCACTGTAGAACATTTACTATGTGCGTAACTTGCTAAACTGTTTAACCCACACACAAGTAAAATAAAATCTACAAATAAATAACAGCAAACAACAGGAAGGCCACAAAAAAAAAAAGTAAAAAAAAAATAAAAAATTAAGTTACACTTTAACTACAGATTGGGTAAAACATTTTCCTGGTAATACCAGTCATACTTTGGGGTCAGTCACACGTCATCCTAAGTAAGGCACATGGGACCAATGCAACAGGGAAGCTAGCTTTGCCTGTTTCCTGCCCAGTCAAGTTTACCAAAGGGCAACAACCAGCAGCAAGGATAGTCTATAACATAAATGGACAGTACTGATTAGTTAACTAATTACAAAACATTTATATGGAAAGGCTGCATTTGTATCATCGCTTCTCAACACTTTTTTTTACTTCTCTAATAGGAGTGCATTGCTATCTGCAGCACTGTAAGGGCCAAACCACAGCACCAGACTGAAAAAGAATTGTTATGCTCGAATAGGAGGTGGTGTTATTGGTACATACATACTACACATGTATCATTTTACACACATATACATACTACATATATAAGTCTCAGAGGGGTAGCCAGGTTAATCTTTATCTGCAAAAACTACAGAGAGTCCTGTGGCACCCCAGAGACTAACGGACAAATTGGAGCGGAGTTTACAGAGGCATGGTATATGCACCATTTTCAAGTTACTCAGCTATTTTAATGATCTAAAAGTGCCTCTAAGGCTCAATCACAAAACTACATTCTTCAGTCAAAGTCCCAGGCCTAACATTCCCAGGACCACCAAAAGAAACGACACACAACTGAAAAATAAAATCTGTCCAGCCGTACTACAAAAATATGCAAACTGAGAAAGAGACATGGCGTGAATGTGTCAACGGTAATATAAGGTGGCCACAACACAGTGTTTAACTCACTGGATTCATCTTCAGTCCATGTGTATGCTTTTCCAGGACAATACAACATCCTCCCCACAAAAAGACAAGAAGTGGGGGGCTGTAGTAGGAAGAAAGCCTGATGTACAAGCCCTGTTACTAAAGGTCTTGGATGAGGCCTGAGGTCTAGGCTAAAGCAGTGGTCAAAGCTTTGCTGATATAAACCAAAATTAGCAGGCCCTGCTCACAAAAATCTGGCAAGAACATTCCTAAGGCCACGTTTTCATTACACGGAAGATCGATGCTTCTGCAGTCAATCTTCTGGAGTTTGATTTAATGGATCTAGTAAAGACCCACTATATCTAACTCAGAGGGCATCTCTATCGGTGCCGGTATTCTTGCTCACCACAAGGAAAAATGAAGCAGATGGGAGTGTTTGCTTCTGTTTACCTCCCTCTGTGGAGACCGCGTGGAAACTCGAATTAAGGTATGTCAACTCCAACTACATAAATTAACATAGCTGAAGTTGTGAATCTTACTTCGACCTTCTCCTGTACTATAAACTTGGCCTACGAGGTGCTAGGCACAGAGCGCTCACGTAAGTGCATTCCAGAAGACTGGTACCAGAACACCTCAATACTAACACATTCCCTAAAGATAATAGGAATATGCTGACCCATTCTAAAGACAAGATCAGGATGACAGTGTAATAAATAGAAACCTATGAGCTGATGGGTCATAATTGTCCACATCCAAGTGGCAGTACATGTTTGTATTAATGTATAAAAATAAAGTCTCCAAAAAAGTGTCTTCTTTGGCTGAGAGAACAATAGACAATCCTGCCACTAACTGAGCTTGTCCATTGTCACAAGCATACAGGCTAGTGTACCTGTAACCACCAAGCTGGGGCATTAACACTGTGCTTCATTGCCAATAAACCTCACCGCCTTCCTTCACTAAAAACTAAGCCTGTGGATTTATTGGGCAGTTCAATCAGCGTGTGTCTAGATTACAGGGTTTTTAAAAAAAAAAGGTGGCCTTTTTTAAAAAAAACTTCCCCTGCATCTAGACTGCCGCCACGTTCTTTTGAAAGTAAATTGAAAGAATGTGGCAGTTTTTCTGACCGCAGAAAACCTCGTTTTACGAGGAATAACGCCCTTTTTTGAAAGTGCTCTTTCAAAAAAAGGCGCTATGTAATGCAAACTGTGCTTTTTTGAAAGAGAGCATCCAGACTGCCTGGGTGCTCTCTTTCGAAAAAGCAGCTTGCTTTTTTGAAAGTACTGGTTGTAGTCTAGATGCTCTTTTTCAAAAGAGGCTTTTTCGAAAGTATCTTTTGAAAAAGCCTCTTTCAGAAGAGGCTTGCAGTCTAGATGTAGCCTCAGAGGCTGCAGTGCAGGCTATCTGGCCAAAGTCAGTACAGCATACCAAGAGAACTCACATCTAAAACACACCTCGTTTCCATGTGAACACTGAGCCTGCGCCGAAGGTTAAGAAGAGTGAAAATGACAAACAAACAACACAACCTTATTTGGTTACCCTCAGGTCTTCCAAAGGGTACATAATCTCATTTGTATCAGTGAAATCACTACAAATTAATTTTCTTAAGAATTGTTTATACTGCTGTGACGGGGTGAGGAAACCCCGCACTAGCAGGAAGACCCCTGAGAGGACGGACACGGGAGAAGGCTGGACTCTCACCGGCACGGCAGGAGAAAAAGCGACAGCCGCTGCGAGCCGCAAGAACGCTGGCGCATGCGTGTCCAGGAGGGCTGATGCCGGGACGCAAGGGGCCGTTCCCGGAAGTACAGGGTGGCTCAGCTGGTCAGGGAACAGCAGGGATTGGACGGGGGGAGATGGGCAGACCTGTAAGAAGGGCACAGCGGGCCCAGAGAAAGGGCAGGCATCCGGAGGCGGGGAAGTGTGGCCACTCCGACCCAGTGAGCAACCTAGGGATGAGCCTGCACCCGGGTGAGGTCTTAGGGGGGAGTGAGGAAGCAACCTAGGGTAGGCAAATGGAGCCTGCAGGCTGATGAGTTGTGGCGGACAGCCCTGTCAGTCAGGTTGGGGAAGAAACTCCCCATCTTAGGGCCCTGGATTGGGACATGGAGAGAGGGCGGGCCCTGGTGTGTGTGGAATGAGGCTTAGGGAATAAAAACCGGAGGTGACATCGCGGGCCAGAAAGTGAGGTTGAACCCCGTATGGGGGGGGGAGGGGAGATTCATCCCCTTACAACTGCTCTATATATTAGAAGCTGAAATGTAAGTACAATATATATATTCCAACTGATTTATTTTATAATTTCATGGTAAAAATGAGAAAGTCAGCCATTTGTCACTAATAGCATGTGGTGACAATTTTTGTGTGTGTTTATGTCTGGTTGTGTAAACAAGTGGATTTCAGGTGAGGTGAAACTTGGGCATCCATAAGACAAGTCAGACTCCTGAAAGGGCTACAGTAGTTTAGAAAGGCCGAGAGATGCCAAATTAGGTGACGGATTCCTACCTTAATTTATGCAACTTACTCCTCGACCCATCCCACTGCAGGCAACTCTACTACCTGTGGAGCAAGGTGTTACTTAGCTGGAGCAAGGGTATATCATCTAGTCCCAATTCATCTCCTCTTTCGCTTTATTACAAATCAAAAGTGTTCCTGCATTAGATGCCACCTTAAGGAGAAGACAGTCCAAGAATCCGCTCTCACTGCCCATTCCCTGAAATTCAATTCTCATGGAATGGATTTCAAAACAAACTAGTTAAGGACATGAGAACAGCTCATTCCAGGAGGAATAACAGCTAATTTGAGATAGGCCTTTACTTCGAACTACCGTTTCACTACCGTGTGTAGACGCAGGCAGTCACTCTGGGCTAGTCAATTTCTAAAATGGCGACCACCTGGGAACATGCTAATGAAGCACGGGATATTTAAATCCCGCGCTTCATTTGCAATTTCGGTCGCCCTCATTAGCCTCCCTAGTTCGAACTAGGTGGCTAGTGTAGACATACCCATAATGGGTCAGACCAAAGGTCCATCTAGCTCAGTATCCTGTCTGCCAACAGTGGCGGATGCCAGATGCCTCAGGGGGAGTGAACAGAACAGGGAATCATTAAGTGAACCCTCTCCTGTCATCCATTTCCAGCCCCTGACAGACAGAGACTTGGGAAACCATTCCTACCCATCCTGGATAATAATCAGGGCTTGACAAATCCGCTTATCTATTCGCCCGTGGTGAGAAGATTTCAGCCGGTCGCCCCGTTCACCAGCAGTGTGCGCATGTGCAGTGCGGGTCTGGCGCATGCACGATGCAGGGCTGGCGAGTGGGTTTTTGCCACGGTTGTCGAGCCCTGATAATAAGTATTCATGGACTTCACCTCCATTAATTAGATCACCTAATAGAAAATCATCCACAGCACACCCAAGTGCAGTGAGTTTATCACTGACTCAGCTCCTGCCCAGCCCAAGGGAAGTGGTGTGGTCTGGGCTATTGCTTCCTGTAGCTCCGATTGTTTGGGAACGACGAACCATGGCCTACGAGAGCTGCAAGTGGCTGTACCTCCGGATGCACCGGTCAATGAAGCTGCCAGCAGCCTACCGGGGACTAGTCCTGGAGAACTGCATCTGGCCCTCAGGCCACTTATTGCCCACCCCTGCCATAAGTGGGCTGTGCCCACGAAAGCTCATGATACCATCTACATGTTTTGTTAGTCTATAAAGTGCTACCAGACCTTTTGTGGTTTTTTTCTGTACAGAGTAACTTGGCTGCCCCCTGAAGCTACATAACTGGTGGTGTAATTCCCCGCTCTGGTAGAATCCAGGGGTGGGTCTATACCAACACATTCCCTAAAGATAACAAGCTCCAGCAAGCCCACTGAAACTAGCAGGATGGTGATTGCAGGATGGACAGTGGCTCAGGCTAGCTCCCCAAGCACAACCCCACCTGAGATCCCAAAGCAGAGCCAGTGAGTGTTAGTCTGCTCATGCTGGGAACTACATCCACTCTCCCCCAGCTACAGCGTAGACAGCTCCTCTGCGAGAGTTGGGATTTGTCACACAGTGTAGCAATGAGCATAGCAGGGGTGTGAATGTTAAAGTGCACCAACATGCTGCACATCAGCTGGCCCTTCTAGGCCCTGCTGGCATGCACTAAAAGTTCCCTATAGCATATTAAAATAGTACTGTTGAAGCAACACTAGCATCTGTTTGCATCCTTTATTGTGCAAGATGTTGGTGAGCTGCAGAATTCACACTTCTCTTGTGCGCATTGCTGAATCGTGTAGACTAGCCCTCAGCTTCTAATGGCCTACGCTAGATTTAAAAATAGGATGGAGGCTTCTAAGTCAACTAAATGCTTTAATAATTTCCCCCTCCACTCCCAAGTCCCGATAGTTTCATTTTAGTTGCAACTGGAACCAGAATATTAAAGAGCTGCTTTAAGGCAGGATTGGCTGCTTCACATGTGGGCTGCTGTTTGCGCTTCGCTAGCTCCATGGAATGGAAGGATTTGAATGCCAACACAAATGGTCTCAGGTCCCCATTCTGGGCGTCTGTAATTCCTGAAAGCCAGCTTTTACTCAGCTTCTCTTCTCCCAAGTGCACAAAGATAAGAGCCGGCAGCCTGCCAAACAGCAACCTGTTGGCGGGACTCAGGTAATTCTCATGCTTTGCAGAGAAACAACCATAGGTACAGTTGGAATGACCTTCACTGCATAGGCAAGGGAAGTGCCACAGCCCTCCAGATGGCCATGGGGACCTTGCAGCAATGGTGAAAGCAGTCAGGATCTCCGGGCCACATCCTGGCTTAGGGGAAACCTACCAGCATGGAAGCAGCATCCCAGGAAGGCATCCAGGGAGGAGCCAAGTCCCAGCTGGCACCCAAGGAGCAGAGTCCTGGCTTGCATGTGTAGCAGCGGCTCAGCATTAGCTCCTTCTCTCCTATCTAGATGCACAGTGAGCTCTCTGGAAGGCAGAGTGATTTGCAATTCAGCCCAAATAAATCAAAAGGGCAAAAGAATAAAGGCTAATCCAGTCTAGTCTCAAGGGTTCACTGGCTGGAGCCCATCCAATGCAAAGAGCTTTAACCCCTTGGCTCTGCTGTGCAGCTCCCTCCCACTCTGCAGCTATGGGGGAAAAAAGGATTAACTTTGCTAGTGCTCCATCGTCCACTGATGGGCAGGCCTGGGACCATTACTCTGGTGGAGTCACTCCAATCCTAGGGACAGCTACGCCCTCCCTGCCCAGGGCAGCTTACTCCAGCGCACCAGAAAACATTTGCGCAAAAACATTATTTTGCATTTGAAAAGGGTTAGAGGGCGGGGTGTGTGTGTGTGTGTGTAAAGTAATTCCCATGGGACGGGGCCTCCCACAATTTCCCCCTTCCCACCTCCATTTCCAACACAGCACTGCTCTTTACTCTCAGGCTGGGCTTTTTCAAAGCTGCCTAAGGGAGTTAGGGACCCTCATGGCATTGATATTCAATAGGAGTTGGGCACCTAACTCTCTAGTCTCTTTTCAGACCCTTAGCCTCTGCTTTCCCAGGATATGATTCAAGGACAAAGTGCAAACATTCCCAGCCAAGCGCCTATAGTGGAAGTCTGCTTACCCAATGGTGTTTCTTCCCTCCTTGGCTTTGAAGGGGGAAGTTCCCCCCTCTTTTCTGCAGCATCACCCCCACCCCAGAACACTGTGTTTACACCAGGGCGGGATGGGCACACAACTAAAAGGGGGGATATTTCCGAGGGGAGGCCTCTGTTCTAATATCAGCAACACACCTCCCCCCACTTCCCCTCCCCTGCAGCGTGATGCAGGCAAGGCTCCCTGCACTCTGTCTCATGCAAAGAACTGCAAAGCAGTTAAAGCCAACAGGGAGATCAAGCGGAGCAGCTCTAGGACATGGGCTGGATATGCTGCTGGAGTGTGGGTTGTCCAAGGCAAAATAATTTTCATCTCACCACTGCCTTTGCTGCCATTCCTGAGCAAGGCTTGGCCCATCAGGGGCAGATATTTCCCCTTTCCCGTCAGAGACCAGCCTCTGAGCCAAGCAGCCGGAGGGTGTTGAGTGAGCTCAGCTCTTCCTCAGAACCAAATGAGGCCACAAATGCAATGAGCTGGCCGAAGGGAAGGTCTCAGAACACGTCTTTGAAAAACTTCTCATCTTTGGTGGCAGGGAGAGCAGCGGGGGACAAGCCATTCAGACTCAGCATAGACCACCAAGGTTGGGGTGGGATAAAGTCATTCTTCAGCTCATTGGGGTAGGTCTACATTGCAGATAAACACTGGCAGCTGGCCCACGTCAGCTGACTGGGGCTCCTGGGATTCAGGCTGCAGGGCTATAAAACCGTGATGTAGACATCTGGGATGGGGCTAAAGCTGGCCTCTGCGACCCTCCCCCCTTGTGCTCCCACTTTAGTCTAACCATTTTAGTGTCTGTACCTGGCATTAGTCCTGTGCTTTAGGACCAGGTGATGTGGACCTGGCCCTGACAGCTGTGGAGTCCAATGCTCCTTTTGGACCATAGGGTTATACTCCTTCAATACCCCCCTTGGTTCTCTCTGCAACTTCACCAGCCCCAGTGCAGGGGAGATGGGAAACTAGACAGATTACCACCACCTTCCTCTCCCCTCCACAGTGCCCATTACACACAACTAGCCCAGGAGATACTACCAGAGCTGGCCACTGGAGCAGCGATACAGCCAGGTTTGTGGCTGCTGTGGTCCGGCACTGAGGTTTTATTTTACCTTCTTCTCCCACCTCGTTGGCCCATCAGTCTCTCTTCCCCCCTTCCCAGTGCAGAGCCTGGTTTCACTTCAACTATTGTATAAGTCCTGACTTGCCAATGTACGAGATCAGAACCAGGAGGTGCCCTCTGTGTGCCTCTTCCATTCCCAGGATCCAATTCATCCCCATGCTCCTCTGTAAACAACATTCAATTCATTCCTGCGCACCAAGACTTTGAGGCAGGAGGTGAATGAGTAAGGGTTCAGAGAGTCTCCTAGCTTATGCGCTCCACAGCCATGTAAGCAAAGAGGGGGGGAAGAAAGACTTCTGCTTTCTAGCCTCTGACATGCTGGCTGGGTCCAGAGGGCGACAAAAAGCAGGCTGAGAAGGGTCCCATAATCATCTCTGCTTCTTCTCAGCACAGTAATAGAGATGTAGCTGTGTTAGTTTGGTCTTGCTGAAACAAAAGACAGGACTATGCAGCACTTTAAAGACTAACAAGATTTTTTATTAGGTGATGAGCTTTCGTGGGCCAGACCCACGAAAGCTCATCACCTAATAAACCATCTTGTTAGCCTTTAAAGTGCTGCATAGTCCTGTCTTTTCTTCTCAGCATCTCATTCTTCTCATCCTGCCACAGGAGGGAGGCCATTATTGCTAGCAACAGAGGGTGGCAGTCATCTACAGAACTGCTGCCAATGGGGCAGGGAGAAGGTCGCACCATCACATGCAGGGTTTACATAGTTTGGTTCAATTGCTCTCAGCACCCCACTATCTGCATGATTCCAATATCACTGTAATGGGGGCTGGTTTTGCAAGGGTCTGTCTCATGGTGAGGGGGAGAGAGGGGAGACATACACCCCTTCTGGGTAGCCAGACATGGACACTTCCCTGGCTTCATCTGCCCCCAGTTGGGGTGACTCGAATCGGGGAGGGGATCGTGCCTGCTGCATTCCAACAGGGACACTGAAGCAGGATCAAAGGTTGGTGGCAGCGAGTGGAGGAATTTCCCTCAGACTGTTTCTAAGTTCACACTGTCTGGAAGCCTCTTGTCTGAGGGTCCCTTAATGGTGATTCTGCTCTAATGTAGCTGCTTCTGCATAAAGCAACCAGCCCTGCTATGGAGTCACCTCTCTGATGGTCTGTCCATTGGCTGTGCCTGAGGTTACCTCCACCTGGGCTCTCTTGTGGGGCTGCACACAGGGGGAGATGCATAGGAGACAGGCTAGCTTAGTAATAGGAGTGTATACAAGACTAATCAGTGTGCATGCCAAGTGAACAATGCAATTGTGGAGGCAGATAACCCTGTTATTAGTGCTAGTTTACTCAGCAACAGTACTTAGCTTGTCAGCGCCTTGGGGTGCAATTGTCTTTTTGCAGTGCCTAGAACAAGGGAGTCCTGGTCTGGAACTGGAGTCCCTAGGCATGACTGGGACAGAAACACTGATTTAGAGAAACAGAGAGCTATTCCCAGACAAGGGCTGATCTAACCCTTGCATGAGAGACAGGTAGTTATGTTCATTATCCCTATTTAGCAGCTGGGGGTGGGGAGAAGGAGGAGAAGAGCAGACACAGAAGAGACCAGATCCTGATCTCGCACTGATCAGTAATTCCCACTGAAGTCAAGGGGGGCCATAGCGATTCACAGTGTGACTGCCGGGCCTGGTGAATTTCATGTTGGAGATCCACAGTCTGTGTCAGCCAAAGCAACTTGGCCAAGGTAAGGAAACAGGAGCTCCTGATTCCCCAGATCTCTGTCCAAGCCACTATATTGCATCTCTGAGGCCTTAAGAACCACTTCCAAAGATCTTTTGAGACCATGTAAGGCCAAATTTTAAGAAGATCCCAGCACTATCTAGGCACCTTAATGCAGTGGCCATTACCACCATGTATGGTAACTGTACCTATCTGGGGTCATACACTTTCAAGTGTCAGGCACCAGCAGGCACCCCTGGGGCACAGACCCATGTATAACGCCATCCTGATGAGCATTTTTCCAAACTGCAAATATTGTGATAGCCCAACAAGCCAGACTTCCTAACCAGGCCAGCACCTGTATTTTGCTTATCCTTCAAAGGCTATGAAGGTTACCACACAGCCCTTTCTATGCAAGCAAGCACACTTATTCTTAATGTCAATGCATTATAGGGAGAACAATAAATGAAGCTCCACACACTCCAAAAAACTTACCACAGATCACTCCTTCTCCCAGCACCAGCAAGTGCTCTAGTAGGAATTAGTCCTTTAAACCCCAGTGTGATTGAACATACCCTTTGTGTCTGCACTCAACTATTGCAATAATGTTTGTAAAAGGCATGCCTGGCTATGTATCATTTAAAAACTCGGTTTGCTGATCATTTGAAAACTCAATTCATGAATATCATGGCATAACGTACCCAGCAGTGTTATTGGTAGAGTTTCACACACAGGCTGAAATTGTGACTAAAAATGTTTTCCAGGGAAGTGTGGGGATCAGCCAAACCAGTTTCCCAGAGACAAAGAGCATGCTGAGACCTCAGCCACATTCCCAGAAGAGTTTCACTCCCACAGAGCAATGACAGCAGCTGGATGAGAAGCACTTCTGGTAGGAAATGAAGCCCCTGCGTTCAGGTGTCTACAATGAGCCATTAGGTACTGAGTTCTAGCAAAAAATCAGACCCATCGTCCTTATTATCTCCCGTCAAATTTGTTTGCTTTGGCCACGGAGGTGTCAATGTTGCAATATGTTTCTTTCTCTGTCCATCATGGAAAGCTGTTTAAGAAATGTATTTTGAGACCACACACAAAATAATCTTTGAACCCTGCAAAAAAAGTTGAGAGTCTTTCACATCTCCCAAGCTATTAATTTTTAGATGTTTCCTATAGAATTATAAAGTGCAGCAAGAAATTAAACAGATCTTCCCATCTCTTGCTAGAAACTTGTGCAAAACCTAGACACACCCAGTTTTGGCAACAAAAATCTTCCAGTCCTGAAAGATTTTTTGTCTTTTCCCCTCCCTTTATTGTCAACAATGAGCCAGCATGGACTCTGCTGTTTGTTTTGTCCACAGAACTGGCTTCTGCCCGTATCCCACAGTGCCTGCTCTGATGGCTCTGCTCAGAGTTTTGATCTCTGATGCCCTGCAGGCATGTGCCCCTCCCCTTTCAAAGTGCAAGGAAGTATCTGACAGCTGAGTGAGCTGCTCTGCTAGAGGAACAAACAAAAAGAGCAAATCACTGGAATACTCCCGCTCTGCCCTGCACTAGGGACACAGTGGCAGGCAGACTGCTGCTGCTGCTGCTGCTGCTGCTGCTGCTGCAGGGGGGAGGTTAGAGACGGCTGTGCTGCTTTGACATTCCTCAGCATGGAGAGCTCACAGAGCTGCTAATGATGCTGCTTCCAGCATTGGAGAATGCTGTGGGAAAACACTGAGAGAAACAAGAAGTGCAGGGACCAGCTCTGCCTTCCCACAACACTGCACTGTGGCTTACTTACCCACAATATTTTGCTCTCTTTGTCAACAGGGGAGCTCCAATGGCTAGGTCTACACTATGAGTTTTCCTGGCAAAAAATATGATAATGAGGGACTCATTTCCATGAGTCATGATCTCATTTGCATATTTTCTGCTGATCTGTTTTTTGCTGGGGTTTTTGCGCAAAAACAAGCAGTGTGGGCGTTTTCTTTTTGCGCAAAAGCCCCTTTTCCCGCAAGATCCTTATGCCCCTAAAAAAGGAGATATACCGATCTTGCGGAAAAAGGGGGTTTTGCGCAAAAATAACACGTCCACACTGCTTGGTTTTGCGCAAAAACCCCAGCGCAAAAACAGATCCGCAGAAAATATGCAAATGAGATCGTGACTCATGCAAATGAGTCCCACATCAGCATATTTTTTGCCAAGAAAACTCGAAGTGTAGACATAGCCAATGAGACCATGAAATGTCGACAATGGGATGCAGAAAAAAACAGTTTGACCGGTTTTCACTTTTGCCAGCTTTTGCATGTTGAGAGCACTTTCCTCACCAAACCTTCCCAGTGTAGACAGAGCCACAGATGCAGCTCTATTGCCTTCAGTGGAGTGTCTCCTGGCTGTAAACAGTATCAGAATCAAGCCCCTTATGTCTTTCTGAGCCTTCTCCTGCCTAGACAATGTCCCTTCCTAAAGGCCCAGCAGATGTTAATGACACCTGCTGGGCCTTTAGGAAGGGACATTGTCTAGGCAGGAGAAGGCTCAGAAAGACATAAGGGGCTTGATTCTGATACTGTTTACAGCCAGGAGACACTCCACTGAAGGGAATGCTTGGGGATTCAGGGGCCATCTTCTCAATCTGCTTGTCAACACATGCCCATTATAAATGCTTTCTTAGATACACAAAAGAGCCCATTAGAGGCCATCCCATGTCAATGAGCAGAGACATTTTTTCAAGGAAAAATCAGAGGTAGCACTTAAAAACACCGATTCCAGGCAGTTGGTCCAAGAAGGAAGTCTAAGGAATGGAGCGGAAGGCTCTAGGCAGCACAGATTGGTTCATGCTTTAGCTACACTCGTGCACACAGCTCACAATAACCTTCAGATTCTACACATGGTGGAACTCAAATAATTTCCTCCTGAGTAAAGCATCGGAGTCCAATCCTTTGTTTGTAACAAACAATAATCCCGCCTAGCTTCTACAGAGCTTTTCTCCCATAGATCTTAGAGCACTTTACAAAGGAGGTCAACATCCTTTGTGAAATTAATTTGTGGAAGGTGCCAGATTGTCAGGCCTGGGGACTTATCCATGGCACTGGGACAGCATGGACTCAGCACAGCACCTGTTCATTGCTGGCCCAATAACATACCCCTGACCTTCCCAGCAGGCCCACAGCTAAAGATCAGAACGGTTTAGTTTTTTATGAGCCACTCACTCCTCAATGCCCCTGCACCTTACAGTTTCAGCAGTGAGGCCTCAAGGGAGCTGATCTGCAGCCACATTTTCATTTCATAGTGACTCATGAGTGTGCATCAGATGACAATGGCTGTCAGTGACAGAAAAGAGGCAAGGGAATTGCATGGGTATGACAAAGCAGAATCCTGGCCAATGTTATTTTACATACCCCACTGGGTATATTGGCCCCGACACCCAAGATTTTTTAAAAATGGAACATTTAAATATTTTCCTAACATGCTCCCCTCTGCCCCCTCAAATTTAAGGAAGTTTTGCTGGGACATATCTCTTCCAGAACTCTGAGGAAGTAGGTAGAAATAAGGAGTAAGAACACCTTCCAGTCTTCTTGGGCGAAGATGAGAGGACAAGTGTCTTTTAGTGCTGACCAGATCAGATACTGACTGTGTGTGTGTGTGACCTTGGATTTATGGGACTACTCTGTGCCTCAGTTTCCCTCTCACTACTATACAGACAAGTTGACCTACCTAGCAGAATCACAGTAAGATTTCATAAATGTTTACAAAATGCTTGGAGGTTATAATGATGCCATGTGAATACAAAGTGTACAATGGAGGCATGAAATGGTACAATGGGACAGAAAAGGTACGTCTACACTACAGAGGAAGATTGAAGCTGCCGCTGTCAATCTTCCAGGGTTCGAATTAGTGGGTCTAATGAAGACAGCTAGGAGGGGGGGGACTCCGGTCGATGCCGGTTGAACTGGGAGGGGGATTCAGGTAGATGCCGGTAACCCTGCTTCCATTAGGAGTAAAGGAAGTCACAGGGAGCATGTGCTCCCTTTGACTTCCTGCTGTGTAGACAGTGCCAAAAGTCGAGTTAAGCTACTTTGACTTCAGCAACACAATTAACATAGCTGAAGTTGCGTACTTTAATTCAACTTTGTCCTGTTGTGTAGACGTACCCAAAAGGGGCTCCAGGCAGAGGGGACGGAAGGGAAATGAGACACCAATATTCTATGTGAAGTGCATTCTCACTAGACTGAGTTGTCTTCCTGTGTAGGTTGGCTCCTTGCACATGCAGGTCCCATGACCTTTCACAGCTTCTGCAGATCTCCTTTTGTGAACTGAGAGGACAAGTTTTGAACCGCAGCTGAAGTGTTCCACTCATGGAAAACAACGAAGAGCAACAATTCAGTCCTAACAGTATGGCAAAACTGTGCTAGCCCTCAGACTTATTAGTACAGCAAAAACACATCATCCGTGAGCAGTCAAGAGTATTGGTTCAGATAACCATTTAACATAGCATTAAACCTATTAGGGGTCAAATCCCGCTTACTTCCACTGGTGTTAGTGTTATTTGTGTGAATATGGTGAGCAGGATTTGCCTTTGAATGCAGTAAACATATGCTGCTTTGATAGATGATCATCCTCACTTTCATATAAAAGAGAACCAGTTTAAATAATACACTAACCTGTGATTTGTGAGAGCCAGGTTTTATTCCTTGCTTTGCCACAGGCTGCCTATGTAATCTTGGGTAAATCACTTATCTTGCTGGGCCTCAGTTCCCCATCTGTGAAATAGGGATAATAGCTCTGCCTTGCCTTTCAGTCTTCAGTGGGGTAGCCAAGTTAGTCTGTAACTGGAAAAACTTAACAACAAATAGTCTAGCAGCACCTTACAGACTAACAAAACATAGAGATGGTATCATGACCTTTAGTGGGCACAACCCACTTCTTGTATCCACGAAAGCTTGTGATACCATCTACATGTTTTGTTAGTCTTCAAGGTGCTACTAGACTATTTGTTGTTTTTTAAGTTTTGCCTTCCAGGGATGATCTGATGATAAAAAAAATTGGAGACAGAGAGCTGCTTTGATATAATAGTAATCAGGGTCACAGCATTACCAGAGCACCTCCACTTAATACCAATGCTCACACACTGTAGCCCCCTCATAAAGAATTGCTGCTATTGATAACAATGGCCGTGCTATATTTTAGGATGCAGAATTGGCAACAGGCACACACTATTGTGGTCTAATGAGACCCAGAAGCAATACTCTGACACTACACTGATGTCCAAGCCTGCAGGTTATGAAGCCCAGGGTCAGACCAAGGAGGGATTGTGAACCAGCACTCTTGCATTCTCGTGCCTGGTGGCTTTCATGACCATGGACAAATCAGTTGAAATCTTGGCTACAGTTTCCTTCCCTGTGTGCGAAATGGGGAAAACAGTATTGACCCACTTCACAAAGGCATGGCAAGGTTTAGGTTTGCGACATGCTTCCAGAACCTTGCTGAAAGGTATTAACTCAGGGGCAAATTCTGATCCACTCACTCCAACCAAGTTGTACATTAACCCTTGCCCAGTCCCTTTGGTTTCAATGGGACTATTCAGAGAACAAAGACATAGTCAGCATGGTTGAGGGTGGCAGAATTGGGCCCTGGGAAAGAGCTAATGGCTAGCGAGGCATAAAAATCAAAACAGCCTGGTGGTCCTTGGTTTTAGAAACCCCAAATCCCACAAAAAACTGATAAGAAAAGCTTTTAGAGTTGCCAGACACATTTTCAAGTAATAAAATCCAGCACATATGTTATTTGGCTGATTTTATTTAAAAGCAAGACAGAAGACAAATAATCTTATGTGGTTTATTATACAGTCCCCTAACTACTCCAGCCATCAGTTCCTGGCTACCAGAATTGGACACACATTAGACACCTGCCCTCAGGAATGGCACTCACTTTCCCCAGCTCTTCACAAAAATCAATTGAGTCCTCTCCCTCATATATCTTGGCCATGTTAATGGCTTAACATTTTTATGTGCCAGCTTTACATGCACAATATAACCAGTTTTCCGGGGATTTATATCGTTAGACAAAGCCCCGGAGCGGATAGATCTATGCGGGTTTAATTTTTACAACCCATAGAGCTTCAGTGATTCTGATGAAGAGCAACGGGATGCAACATATGCACAGCTATTGTAAACCTGCATTTGTGGACCTGAAAATGGAGCACTGAAATGATTCACTGACAGTCGTCTGTACTCTTGCCAACTGTTTTGCATTTGTTTGAAATGGAATCGTGTTCCATGCAATGGTACATATACATAGTATCTCTGCCTCTTTGTGACAATCCCAGGGATTCGTCTACCCATCTGGCAAAAATCCACTTTGAAAAAGGTAATATTTCTTTGACAGGCAAGTAAAACATTATGAATTTAATAATTAGTCAATACAGTAAAGGGCAGGAAAGTAAATTGTGTGTCTGGGCAGATACGTTTTCCTGACTGTTTCACGAGGCTGACTTACACTTACAGATAAATTGAAATTATTTTATTTACCATTGCCAGCACTCTATGCTTACTGATATTACACCAGTTGTGGCCACTCCAGTATTTGGTGGGACCGCTAGAATTTACCTAGCCAGTCCATGCAGGCTGTAGCAGTGCATTTTAACTCTTTCCCTGCTGTGCCTCCACCACACCCAGAATGCTACTGTTACCATCTACCATCCCAATGAAATCACTGGATGCTTCAGGCCAAGTCCTTCAGTTCTTACTCAGTCAAAGCTCCTATCAGTTCCAGTGGAAGCTGTGCCTAAATAAAGATGCTAGGATTTAATCCTAGGGGTCAACTCTTGCCTCCGACTATTCCTCCATACGTTTGAGAGCATCCTGATGTCTACCCAGCAAAGTTATTCTGGGATACCAGAGGTATCCCAAAATAGCTACTCCATGGCTTTTGAACACGTCCGCTATTTCGAAATATAGTTAACGCGCTATTTTGCCATCCCTGTAAACCTCATTCTACAAAGAGTAAGGGATGGCTCAAAATAGCATTGTATTTTGAAATTTGGTGCTATGTAGACTTTGCCAAATGACGAATTAAGCTATTTCAAAATAGACTTGAAATAAGCTACATGATCTGCATAGCACAAATTGCTTAAATTATTTTGAGTTTTGGGTGCTGTGTAGACATACCCTGGTAGTGTAACTGGTGTGGATCTCCTGCATAGAGTAGAGGGGAAAGAGCTGTCGTGGGTACCTTATGCTTAGATCAGAGGGGAGGCATGGAATGTCTACTGCTATACACCATATTCGGTTCTTTGCCCCCATGGAGGGAGATGTAGGGCTAGCTAGGACGATGGCAGACATTGGGTGCAATAATTTAGCTGTGTTGCCATTCTGCATCCTGTTTGTGGGATGGGATGTAGTCTTCTCTTCTTCGTCCAAAAGGAAAAGTCAAATGCTCAGTCCAGGTGCTAAGCCTGATACATTTAGCAGTACAGTCAGGGTGTATTCATGATATACATACTCTGGACAGGGTCCAGAGGTGAGCAACAAAAATGATTAAGGGTCTAGAAAACATGAGCTATGAGGGAAGACAAAGAATTGGGCTTGTTTAGTTGGAAAGGAGAAAATTGCAAGGGGACATGATAGCAGCTTTCAAGTACCTAAAAGGGTGTTACAAGGAGTAGGGAGAAAAATTGTTCTCTTTGGCCTCTGCTGATAGAACAAGAAGAAAAGGGCTTAAATTGCAGCAAGGGAGGTTTAGGTTGGACATTAGGAACAACTTCCTTACTGTCAGGGTGGTTAAACGATGGAATAAATTGCCTAGGGAGGTTGTGGAATCTCCGTCATTGGAGATATTTAAGAGCAGATTAGACAAACATCTATCAGGGATGATCTAGATGGTGCTTGGTCCTGTCATAAGGGCAGAGGACTGGACTTGATGACTTCTCAGGGCACCTCCCAGTTCTAGTATTCTATGATTCAGTGATTATGAATGTATACATTAAGGTCACCGGCAGGAAAGCAGTTAATAAAATTGTTACCCACTTTCTGATATAAATACATCTGTGTTCGTTTCCTAAGAGAATACATTACTCTCTAATCAGGGCTTTGTTTTCATTAAATTAAAGTAGTACATGTTTACTCATCCCAATATAGCTGAACTGAATCCAAGCACTACAGTATTTCTTCAGTGTGAACCAATGTACATTGTTTCATATTCATCTGAATCATCATTGCTTGGTGCACTCCATGACAAAATAATGCCTAGTCTAAGAAACCAACAGGTCTTGTAACATGAGCCAATTGTATTTCATCTGTAAAGTACTCCTACACATTCACCCTGAAATCAGTGGTTACTGTCCATCGCATTAGGATCTGACCTTCAGCAGGAGCAAGATTGGATCCTATATATAAAGCGTCACTGGAGTTTGTTTGAAATATAATGAAATAACCTGCAGCTGTCTAAGCAGATTGAGGGAAATAAATTTTAATGTTGCCAAGACAACTATGTTGATGATGGAAACAGCTTTTTTAGAGTTCCAGGGCTAAACATATTTCAATAACATGATTGCCACTTCAATTTCATCAGTGGGTTGGGGGGGGTGGGGGGGAGAATACATCTGAAATGTGATATTGGAACAATTTGGATAAAATAGTCAATTCTACCCCACCCACAAGCAACAGTAAAGTTCTTATTAGATTTGGGCCCATCTGTAGAACATAAATGTCATTGATATCAATTTCCCAAGTGGAATGGAATTTTATTGAAGGCTCCAATTTGACAAATGGATATATGCGGATATGACAACAGTTTGTCCACAACTCTTACCAAAAGTACAAGAGATGGATGGGAAATAAATGAAAAAATGTAACTTGATATATGGCTTTGAAATCCAATCAAGAAACAAGAAAGAAAACATGTTTCGATTTTAAAAGATGTTTAAAGTTGTAGCCGGTTGGCTCAAACTTTAATAGCTCTAATGCAGCCAGCCAGAAGCAATAAAGTTAATGGCAGAAATCGCAACTTAAGATGTTCCAGGGATAAAGCTTTGGACTAATTTCACAAAGCCCAGATTCTCTTACATTTGTGCTACTGCTGACTCCCCAGAAATCTTCCTATCTCACTGTTAAATGTTCCTAATATAACAAGCCTGAGAGAGAAGCAGCCCAATTAAGACAGAAAATGATAATAAACTTCATTGTCACAGACTTTCAGAAAGAATGACTCATATCACTATTTAAAATCCTCATGAAAGCGACAAGCTTCTCCTGGCATGAGTTATGGTTTCTTGGTTTGAAGCAAAGCCACTTATCAAAACAGAGTGGCATTCAAAGCTTGCTGCCAGTTCCTGATGGAAGCATTCCATGAAGAGACAATTCCTCCAAATTTTCATGTTCTCCTGTTCCCACCCAACATTACTACTTCTGTCTCTAAGGACACTGGCATAAAAGTGGGGGCCCAAAGTCACTATCGCCTTTCACTGAGTCATTGCTTACAATGGGTGTGCAGTGCTACCATTCAGACCTTTTGCTCTCATTTTCCACTGGTGCAAATGACTGTGCAAGGCATAGAGAAGCAATGACTTAGGTCCAGAACCTTAGTTTCTTTGATCATAAGAGTTTATACCTTGACCATCCTTGTAATGCCTGAATGTCTTCTGTGCAAAATCAACAGCAAAACTAAGTCCCTAATGAACTTCATGGAATTTCTAGCAATTCCCAAAGTTCTGCTGGAGGAAGGGGGTGTATTTGTTGGCTTTTGGGAGAGGGTGTTTAGAGTCCCCCCTTTCATTGTTAGTGAAGGTTTAAAAATAAAGGGGGCTGTCACTTTTTTTAAGATAGTGCTTGATGAGTTTACCAAACAAGACAATACAATGGTGTTGTCTGCAGTAGTTGGGGACTAGATTCTCTACATAACCCAGGAGATCCCTCAAGCTCTTGGATTATGAGGTCTGGACTCTGTGACTCAGGAGGTCCCTTCCAGTACTCTGTTTCTCAGGAGGAGGGGGGGGGGGTTGTAGAAAAGCATTTTGGAAAGAGTTTGGACACCTCGCTCATGCTGAGTAGTGCTTTAATTGGCAAGTAGTCCCAATGGTTTCAATCACACTAGTCCACCATGACCTGATCCCACACCCACTGTGGTCCATGAAAACATTTGCATTGAGTGCTGGATGCAGAGCACAGAATCAATCACTATGAAAGAGAGGGGTGAAATAAGAGCAGGAGCAGATGAACTCTTAAATCTGGGCTATATTGTGCCCCATGGATCTATTATGAAGCTGATTTTACATGAACGCTGAGAGAGGCTGAGGGACTATAGTCCCCAGAACTCCAGTCTCACTTCTTCTTCATAAATCTGGCCAAGTCCACATTTTCAAGTGTCCACTAATTTTTGGTTGCCTTAATTGGTGGGGGAGGGTGTCCAGTTGGAAAATAGACTTGGTGCAATAACAGACCCGAAAATGTAGGCCAAGTTGTCTGTGCAATGGAGATAATACACAGAATTGGGAAGCCCAAGTAATTATTTATAGAGTGCTTTGAGATCTTCAGACAAAAGGTGCTATAGAAAGACAAGGTACTGCAGCTATAAACATTTTGAATGCACAACAACAGGTGCATCCAAACCTATATCCATGCTACATCTAGTCATACACAAATTTTGAACATTTGTACATTATCACATTGGTACTTAGCACTGCTTCCTTTACAGCTGCAGTATATGGTGACATTCAGCCAGATGATATTAACATAAGAATACATTGGTTCAGGTACTGTACACATTGTACTATGAAATTCATTTGGAAAAGGCTGATGTGAGCAAATGCACACTCCCTTAGCTTCAGCAAAGACACTGGCTTATGGATCTCTCTATTTTTAGGTCAGAACATGTTTATTTATGGGCATACATAAGTGACCAGATAATCCACATCTTTTTTATTTGATGCCACAGTTATTATATACATGCATGAGTGGAATAACATGGTCATGGTTTCTGTACTTTTCGGGTTCCTAGTGGATTTATTGTGGAGATATTGAATAGTGTTCTCCTTACTCAGGAAAGGTAAATGTTAATGCATGCAAGCAGAGTGCACATGATTTATCAGTTACTATACATAGTATCAGTCACTGATTTAAACATTTTGGCAGATTTCCTGAGCCTTTATCCAGATCCACTACTGACCTGAAATGCAAATATAGACTACATTAGAACAACATTTCACAGCACCAGCTCCTAAGCTAGATTACCACTAGGATGTTATATTTAGACCTAGATTGTAAATTCTTTGGGGGGCAGGGACCCAGGAGGAGAATTGCCAAGGCACAAGTGGAATTCACAGTCAATGAAAGTCAGTGGGATTTTGGCAGGTCAGTGTCTTTGTGCTTGTCAGAGTTTCCCCTTTACCTCCCACACATCTGTACAGCACTGTTCAGGCCTAAGGGTTGATTCTGCTCCCCTTTAAATTAATGAGCATCTATCTTTCCATTGACTTAGTGGAAGGTGGATCAGACCTTCAGAGATTTAGTACATGAATATCAAGTGACCTGATAGGATTTTCCTCTGGAAAATCTTAACTTGAAAGCATAGGAAGAAAATGAAGGCAGCTAGCTATAGATGCAAAAGCATCCAGTTAAGCAAACATCTTCTCATGGCGTAAATCCGCATAGTTCCATTGACTTGAATGGAGCAATGATGATTTACACCAGTACGATCTGAGCCTTTGGATACACAGTAACTAATGGAAAAGCCCCTCTCCGTGTTTATTATTTGTTAACAATGCATGAGATCCCACCCTCCCCCTTTGCTTTAGCTGGAGGCAGTTGATGGTTAGGCACTACACACGACCCTGCTCTGAGTCACACACCATGCACAGCAAGCGGTGCACCACTCCTTTGAGTCTGGCTGCAACAAACTACATTTTTAAAGATAAAAATTACTTTCCCATCTCCTTGAAACAAAAAAATTAATTTCCCGATCACCTTGATTGGGCACATTCGCTACCCCTCCTTCTCTAGGCTTCAGCTTGAAGCAGAATCCAGTATGCATCTAGTTGGAGGAGAAATAACCAAGGATTTTGCTCCATCTCATCTCTATTCACCCCAGGTTATGGGGGGAGGGAGTTTCAAAATCTGAATGGAGATCCGGATTTGAAGTTTGTCTCCCCTAAACGGCAGCCCCCAGCCTCCCTCTGTTTGGCTCCCACTCCTCACTTTGAGAGGTTCGAAGAAGTCTGACTCCGAATTTCGGTCTAGGGTGGAGGACAGCTCCCAGACGGGGGTGGCGGGATGGAGGGGCAAGCCTGAGGATGGAAGGAGTTATCTGTGGTAAGGAAAAGGCATAGGCGCTGAAACCTGAGGCGAAGGGAGTGAGTGCTGCAGCCACCCCCTTGAAGAGGTTTCCATTATATGCAGGGTTTCCACTCTGGTGCAACACCTCTTAGCACCCCAATTTACAAATTGTCTCAGCACCGGTGTGCAAAGGGACCTGGAATTGCACTGGACTGGGCAAAGAGGTCGAGGAAATCTCCACCCGCCCAGAACGAGCGCGCGTCCCAAGGGCAGAGACAGACACCAGGCGGGCAAGAGGGATCCGACTGAAGTCGGGCTCCCAGAAGGGAGCCCGCAGCCTGTTAAAGGTATTGACTTGTCTCTACGGAGCCACGCCTGAGGCGGGTAGAAGGAGGGCGACAGAATAGGGGAGACTGGCTAGATGCTTAATCCTGGCCCAGAGGAACCCAGAGAAGGGGCGTAGGGCTGCGGCGTGGAACAAGCCAGCCGTCGCCTTCGCTCCAGAGGGCCCAGAGAACAGCTCTGTGCCAGGGCTCGAGGGGAGAGGTTCCCGTGAGCTGCAGGCTGTGTTTGGGGGCCGCCAGCCCGCCCAGAGCCGCTGCCATTACACCTTCCGCGCTCCGGACTCGGCTGGTAGCGGCTCTTCCTCATGCCTGGGCCACGCTGGACAGCAAACAGGGGCCCCTCAAGCCGGCGAGGGCTGGTCGCCCTGGCTGAGAGCGCCAGGCCAAGCACCCCGCGGCTCGCACAGGCCTCAGCCCAAGTTCAGCACCACGGACAGAGCCCAGAGGCGGACTCTCAGAGCCTGGGCGCACCGCAGCCAAAAACCGAGCCCGGCCGGCGTGCTGCAGGCTGGGCCCCGGGCTGGCCCCACAGAGCAAGCGGAGCGTTGGAAGGACCCTCCCTTCGCAATGGCCTGCGTGGCAAGCCCCCGTGCAGCGCCCTTCAAAACTTGCCGCTAGGGAAGGACTCTCCTTGTGCAGCTGGATGAGGAGAAGTTTCCGCGGGGGGCAGCCCGGCCCGCGACCCCAGGGGGGAAAGCGAGCCCCAGAAGGAAGATGCTAGCGGGGAGATAAATGGGCAGCCCACCCGTGGCTGCCCCGAGCCGCCGGTCACTGACACCCGCTGCACGAAGGTGCGTTAGAGAAAGGGCGCAGCCGGGCTGGGGGCGGGGAAGGGGCGCAGCGCTGGTCAGTCAGTGGTAACCCCAGT
Source organism: Pelochelys cantorii (assembly GCA_032595735.1). Lineage (NCBI taxonomy): Eukaryota > Metazoa > Chordata > Testudines > Trionychidae > Pelochelys > Pelochelys cantorii. The sequence continues at coordinate 8,317,186 of CM064342.1, read as the reverse complement.
CCCGCAAGTTGCCCCGCCGCCCAGCGCACCGCACAAGCCAGCGGCTTGCTTTGGTCAACCGCCGCGCGTTTGCCCTGCAGAGTGGCTCGCCTTCCCCTGCGAAGCTGGGAGCTGAGAGGCCGCAGCGGGGGTATAACCGTGCCACGCGGAGCGGCGAAGTGAGGGGTGGGGGGGGGGGGCGGGGAGGGAGGCAGTCAGCTCGGTGCACTTCCAGCGCCTGAAAAGCTAGGGTGTCACTTTAAACCCCGTCAAACGTCTGGCGACTGGTTCGGGAAAACGCCGGCGGGGAGAAGGGCGGGTAGCGGCCCCGGGTAGCGCGGGTGCGTTTTGGTCACGCCGGGCGCTGTTCACCCATCCCTGGGCGGCCAGGTGCTCACGGGGCAGAGCCGGACCTGGCTGCAGGCAGGTCGCGAGCAGTGAGGCTGAGCTCACTGCACGGGCGTCTCTACAACCCGCTCATCTCAGGTCAGCTTCCCAGCGCCCGGCTTCCCCGCCGGGATACGCCCAGGGCTGCTATTTTTTTTGCGCTTTTCCGGCGCCGAACCTGGGGCCCTGAGCGCCCCCGACCACAGCAAGGGTGTTAATTCTCCCAGAGCAGAACCCGGCACCCCCAGCCCCTCACCCGGCTCTTTCTCGCTCTCGGCCACGGCACAAGCTTGTTGGTTTCTCACGCCCCGGGGCTGCAGCCTCCAGCCGCTTCTTGCCACGGCCCGGCAGGGGAGCCGAACCGCTGGAGGGCAATGCACATCGTAATGAGACTCTAGCATCCCGCCACCCCTCGACCCCCGCCGTAGCTGGCCGGTCTAATCTCCACACTGGTGCTAACAGAGCAGCAGCGGCGCAAGATCACAGCTTCCACCCGCAGCCCCGTGCTCTCCCTGGGACCGAGCTCGCAAAGCTCCTCCACAGTGCTCGGGCGAGCTTGCCCAGCCCAGGGCACGGGGCCCGGGCCTCGGGTAAGCGCTCGGTACACGCCAGCTCTGCGGTCTTCGCGGAGCGCCTCCGGCCCGCGCAGGGAAGAGGCTCCCGAGATCTCTCCCTTCCCCATCCCCCAAGACTCTGCAGCCAGAACAGCAGCTCGGGGCTGGCACGGATCGGACCTGGCTCGGACCCTACGTGCCCGCCAGGGGCCAAGGCGGCGGGACACCCGGCCGCTTTGCCCGGGCGGCCACGATCGCAGCGAGCAGGCGAAATTTGCTCCCCATCTGCTGCGGACTGCGGAGCGCCGGCGCGCCGGTCCCGGCGCTACAGCCCTGCCAGAAACCCAGCCTTACTCCCTGCGCCCTGACCGACCAGGCGACGCGGGTCAGGTTCCCCCTGCCCCCAGGGTGAAGCGGTGCGGCGTGCCGGCTGGCATGGCACTGCTCGCCTCCAAGTTTCCGCGGGAAGCCAAGCTGAGAAGGGCAGCCCCGCGGCTGTCCCCCATCCCCCCTCGTCTCTCGCGGGGCCAGCTCTTCGCTACTCCCAGCAAGGGCACCAAGGCAGCCCGGTTGCACACCCTGCTCTCTAGCCCGCTTTTCTCGCTCCGAAATGCCCTTGCCTTCCGAAATATGAACTGTAAGAGAGGCGGAGGGGGAAGAATTCGGAGGGCAATTGGCTAACACGAGAGCAGGGTGGCTTGTTCCAAAGCTTCCCCGCACGTCTTTGACCCGAGACAAAAACAAACAAAAACAAAAAGCAAAAAAGGAAAGCCACCTCCTTTCCCTACAAGCTGTTCTCTCCCGGGTCTTCAGCGCGCACCAAGTTCCCAAAGCGGAAATCGCCCCGGGGCCTTGCGGGCAGATCGAAGTTCGGTGGGAAACGTTACAGTCTGGCCTTGGATACACCCGCCTTGCATACAGCCGTGCGCGCACAAGCAAATATCCCACCCCTGAAGGACACCCATTATACGGATTCTTAAAGTGCGGGCCGGGATTCTATCTACCCTTCGCTGGTGTTGACCAGTTGGGCATTGCGGCTTTGTGTAGGAGAGGGACATAGAACACACCCCTGAACAACCCGAAAAGTAATTGAAAAGTTTGCTCAAGAAACGCCAACCCAGCCCAGAGATCTGCCAGCCTGGCTGCCTCACCCCGCACTTCTGCGACAAGCAGGGGTGGCTTTTCCCTACAAGGGGACAACTTTGTGCCTGGAAAGCCGTGCCCAGAGGGAGAGAGGTCCTGGCACACCGAGAGGCCAGGCCAGGGCTTACCTTCTGGGGCGCAGCCTGTGTGCCTCGCAGGCCCCCCACCCCACAGTCCTGGTTAAAAACACAAAAGCCGTTTCGAGGGCGCCAGCCGGTGGCTCTAGCAGCATTCCCCCGCAGCAGGTGCGGAGCGCAGAGGCTCCGCGCAATCGCCTTACCTTGCCGCACGAGGAGCCGCCTTCGGCTGTCCGAGCTGGGCTCCCCCCTTCCCCCAAGCGGTGGGTTTGGCTGCTCCGCTCTCCCGTGCCGCGTGAGGAATAAGTAGCCGTCCTAGCCCTCCCTCTCCTCTCTCTCCTCCCCTGAAAGCACGGAGCGTCTCTTCGCGGGGAGATGAAAAGGCAGCATAAATATGTAGGGACTGAGCCCCAGTGATGAGCTCAACGCGGGTCGTGAGGAGGAATTTAGTCCTTAATGTGCCTCCTTTAGCCTATCATCGTGGGCACCCGCTCACTTTGCCGTCCAACCAGGGGCTGGAGGGGTGTGGAGTGAAAGGCGGCAGCCCTCATTAGAGGTCCAGGATCTGCCTTCCCAGCCTCACTTCTTTTATAGAACTGGCTCGGCTTGGAGGGGGGTTTCCACTCTAGCAGGGGGCCAAATAGCCACCCAAGGGAAATGGGTTTTTCCAATTAGAGCTAGTAAGAACTCTCCCTCCCTCCCCAGTTGACAGGCACTTTGCAGCCTATCCCATCCCATATGCCGAAGCCCGGCTCCAGCCAAGGGGATTCCAGCCAAAACTGTTCTGAAAAGGAGAGGAGCCCTCAGCTAGGGAATGGTTCCTCTACAGTCCCTGAAAGAGTCTGTCCAGAGCCATAGCCACTGAACTCCAGCCCTAGTGACAGTGCTGCCTGGAGCAGTGTTTGCCTTCCTGCACACCCTGTCCCACCCAAGAAAGTGCCCCTTCCCCACATAGATTTGTATAGGATAGAACCCAGAGCTAGCAGAGAGGGCGGAATCACTTGGGGAGCATTGCCCTACCATTGAACTAAAGCTGTTTGTCTGGTCCTGGGTATGCAGCCCGTACATCCAGCAGGATCTCTCCCTGCACCTGCCTCTTCCCAAAGGGAAGGGTGGGGGACTGCATGGGTAGGCTGTGTTTAGGCGGTGTAAAAGACACACAATGGATTTGGAGCTGTGCCTCATCCTGCCAGTGCCCCCACCTGTATTATGTTGAGAAAGGGAGCCCACTCTGAAAAGCAAGGCAAAACCTGCCACTAAAATGCCCTGGCAGGAGGAGGGGGGAAGAGAAGGGCTTGGATTGTGGCGAGTGGAATGGTATGCATTTTTTCCCTTCCATGGAATATATTTCTGTTTTTAATACCTGAGCCACAGTGCTCTCTGCCAGGAGTGACCTGGGACTGCCTATCTTTCTTTAGCTCTCTTCCTGCTCCTGAGAATGCACAGTGTAGACACAGGTTTGACATCAGCCTTTGGTCTGTGCAATGGCTCCCAATTTCAATGGCAATACCACCACACAAACCAGATTAAAAAAAAAAATCTGTTCTTCATGAGGGTTCACTTCCTGACAACAAGGCTATGTCTACACTACAGAATTTTTTTCAGAAAAATGTTCATTTTAATGAAAAAAACCTCACTTACGTCCACACTGCAATCGCATTCTTTTGGAAAAAATAATCAAGAGAACAGAGTGGTTTTTCTGACATTGGTAAACCTTTTCTACAAGGAAGAAGCCTTTTTCCAAAAGAGCTCTTTCAGAAAAAAGTGTGTGTGGATGGGGAAGAGGGAGTTCTTTCAAAAGAAGAGGAAAAAGCACAAGTGCCCTGGTGGCCACTCTGTCCATAGTAATCACAGCTTAAATGTGAAAGAGCGTCCATTCAGTGTGGACAGTATCTTTCGAAAAAGCAGATCACTTGTTCAGTGCGCTTTGGCAGTGTGGACAGTCTCTTTCGGAAGAAGTTTTTTCTGAAGATCTCTTCCGGAAAAGCTTCTTCCGAAAGAAGCCTGCAGTCTAGATGTAGCAAGAAACCTAGATTTGAAGGCATGCTCTGGTGGTTTACATGGGCTAGCCCCTCCAGTGGGAAACCTGGACACTTGGTATCTGTGTGTAAAAAGGCCTCCAAGCTGGCCAGGGAAGGAGCTAGTGCCCCACAGCAGATTGCCTTACTGCCCTAACGTGCACAGATCAGGCTAAATAAAAGCAGCCCAGACCATTCAAGCAGAAAACTTTCCACAGTTGATAGAAAAAAAAAATCAGCCACCACACACAAGTAAACTTGTGAGATGTCAGAGCATTTAGCTGATGAAGAAAGAGGGAGAAAAATAATAATAGGCTAATTAAGTGCACCCAGTATGGAAAAGCTGAAAAGTCTAGCTGCTGTGCCAGTCAGTTAAAGGAAATAAAGTCCAGTTCCACCTTCTCTTTTTTCCAGGCATGCCTGTTACATCAAGATGTAATAAATCACCCTGGCTAATGAAAACATAATTATCTGTATTTGGATGCAGGAAGGTCTAATTTAATAGTAAGCTATCCATAGGCATCTGCTCAAATACACTCAGCAGGGAAACTTGCCTGGAACACACAATTTAAGGAGTGGGGGGTGGGAGAACTAGCAGATCAACACAAGTATTGAAACATCCAGTTGATCCAGCTCATCCCCCATGATCCCCGTTAAATGGCACCCAGGCAGAGACTTGGCTTCGTGGACAGCGGGACAGTGCTAGGCCAGAGGTTGCCACCTTCAGCATAGGGCTCATATACACCTGTCCAGTGAATGACCCTCCAGGGAGGTGTTTCCTAGCCTGGCCTCCATGCTGCACAGCTTTCTCATGTAGAGAGGAACAGAGCAGTGTGTGTGGGAGGATGGAGGAGGGCAAGATTATTCAAGAACATGACTGACCCCTTTGAAGGGATCCTACACATCTCACTGGCCTATGCTTTAACTATAGCAAATCTCTGCCTTTCTTCTCAGGAGCCTCAACCTGCTCCCATTCCTGTCAGTAGCAGTGCAGGAGCAAGCCCCCCGTGCATGGCTGTGAATTCATAGAGCAGCTACTTGCAGAGCACTGCTGGTCAAACTCTGTTCTCAGTTGCACCAGGCAAATCTACAGCATTCACACTGAAGTTAACAGGCCAGCTCCTGAACTGGTGCAAACCAGTTCAGCCCTGATGGTGCTAACTGCACTGAAGTCAGTAGGGCTATGCTGATTGATGCCAGCTGAAGATGGATCTCTCTCAGTGTGTATATCCAGGCTAGCAGAGAGCAGAATATGACCTGTGTTTTCTAAAAGCATTCCATTTCCCAGTCTCTCTGCACCCAGTTAAGCTCCACAAGCCACAGGACGGTATAACTCCATCCTCCCTTCCAATAAGTAGCGTGGAGCCAGCCTGGAGAAAGGTTTGGGGGTTAATACAAAATTTCCCTAATGAATGGAGTAGAAGGCAAACTGGAATCAAAAGGGAGACTTGTGTCAACAGAGAAGGTGAAGGATAAAAAACCTCCTGGTCCCATCAGTGTTCAGTGAATACATTCCAATCCAGGTCAGGGTTTGATGGGGGACACAGTTGCAGCCCTCTGGAAAATACTGTTCTTCCGGTACTAGGCATTAGCATGCTGAATTTCTCCATAGTGGACACACAGATTATGTCTACACTGCAGAGTTTTTTCAGAAAAATGGCCATTTCTCTGACAAAACCTGAGTTACGTCCACACTGCCGGGGTGGCAGGTTTGTATAATTTTTGGTGGTGACCCATTAGCCACACCCCCTGACCCCATTAACCACGCCCCTGACCCCTATTAACCATGCACCCTGACCCTCTGTTAACCAGGCCTCTGGAGGTAACACGCTTGGGGCAAGATGGACACATGACCAGAAGTGAAAGGTGTCATGTCACCCCTCTCAAAGGACTTTTCCCACTCTCCTCCTACCAACAGGGATTAGTCTGGCCCCCACCAAACCCCCCTCATGCAATTATCCTGCAATTGCATTAACCCAATGTGTGTGACATTAACTCGGGGGCAGAGAGCCTGGGGGAAGTGTTTCCTCTAAGGCTATGTCTACACTTGCAGCTTCTTGTGCAAGTACAGCCGTTCTTGCCAAGAACCCACAGAGCAGCCACACTGCCCACCTGCTCTTGTGCAAGGAAATTTACAGTATGGCGTGGTAAGAGAGGGCGACTTGCGCAAGAGCCACTCTCTTTTCTAACAGGTGTAAGCTCTCTTGTGCAAGAGGGCAGTGTGGACGCTTGGCAGGGATTTCTTGAGCAAAAAAACCCTATGGCTAAAATGGCCATTGGAGCTTTCTTGCACAAGAGAGCATCCACGCTGCCATGGATGCTCTTGCGCAAAAGCACAGCTCGCACATGGCAGTGTGGACGTATTGTTGTGCAAGAAGCCACCAGTAGACATAGCCTAAGAGTTTCCTCCCATGAGTGGAATGGATTTTGTGTTGTGCACCTGTACTGAGTTCATGGGGCTTGTTTGGATGTGCCACTGTGGCACCCCAGTTATTAATGTTTTATAAGCCTTTACCTTTTCTCTCTGCTGCCATGTCTCCTCCCCTTGCTCCATCAGCTCCCCTGGTGCCTGCTGCCCCCCAACTTCTCACCCTCCTCTGCTGTCCTGACTCCTGCCCTTCTCACTGCCCTCAGCCCTCCTGCGACCTGCCCCCCTCCACCAGCCCTTCTCTCCCTCCTGTTCCCACTCCTTTAGTAGCCTCTGATCATGTGAGCTACCCCTCCTCATCCCCTCTCCTAACACCTCCCTCTACACACCTGCCCTGCTTCTCTCCTCTGGTGCTGGTCCCTCCCTTGCAGGTGTCTGCCCTTCTGCTTCACCCCCAGAATCCCTTGGCACCTGCACCTTCCCTTAGCCCTGCACCCTCCTGGTGTCTCCCCCTTCCCTCACTGCCCCTGTCCCCTTTGCCCTCTTTTTCCCTGATGCCTACCTCCTCACCACTCTCTGCCCCCGTTTCCCTCATGCCCCTCTGTGCCCTCACGCATGACTTGTTCCATCCCCGCCTTCCTCATGCCCACCCCTTCTTTCAAGCCTTCTCCCAGCACGTCCCCCTCCCCCTCTAGCCCCCAATGCCTTTCCCCTCACCTCTTGTCTCCCAGCATCACCTTGTCCCCCCTCTCACTGACACCTCCCCTCCTGCCCTTTTCCTCATTGTCTGCACCTGGCCCCCTGGCATTTGTCTCTCCTCCACCCTGTCCCTTGGTGCCTTCCCCTTTCTTCTCCCATCCCTTCCCCTATTTTCCCGCTCCCCCTTCACACAAGCCCCTTCCTCTCTCACCCCTTCCCCTTAGTTTTCCACCTCCCCTCCCTTCTGCCTTCCATTTTGCGGGGCCGGAGTCTGCACTTGGGCCCCAGAAGTCCCCGGACTCCGAACCCGGAGCTAGGCCGCATGGCGCAATGCTGTGCCAAGCAGTTTTAAAGTCCCGGGCTGTGACGTCATGTGACACCCAGGTGCCTCCCTGGTCACCTGTAAACGCTGCGCATGGCAGCAGCAGCCAGCAGCATGCGCCAGCAAGGGGGAGCCAAACTGAAAGCTGCGCACGGCAGGAATGGTCCGGGGCCGGGGCCGGGGCCGGAGGGGGATGCTCTGGGGCCAGGGTGGGAGGACGTGCGGGGGGGCCATTCTAGGCAGGGCCGGGGGAGAGACCCAGCTCCAAATATTGGTGGAGCAGGGCCCCCAGCTCTGAATATTGCTGGAGCATGGGTACCACAAGCCCTATAACTCGTCACCCATGCACACTGCAATCATGTTCTTCCAGAAGTAAATCGAAAGAACAGAGGAGTTTTTCCAACATTGATAAGCCTCATTTTATGAGGAAGAAGCCTTTTCCCGAAAGAGCTCTTTTGGAAAAAGGTGCGTGTGGACGGGGAAGAAGGAGTTCTTTTGAAAGAAGAGGAAAGAGGAAAAAGCACAGGTGCCCTGGTAGCCACTCCATCCATAGTAATTACAGATTAAATTCAAGATCGCGTCCACACTGAATGGACATTATCTTTCAAAAAAACAGATCACATTTTCAATGTGCTTTGGCAGTGTGGACGCTTTCTTTCGGAAGAAGTTTTTTTTGGAAGATCTCTTCTGAGAAAAGGTCCTTCTGAAAGAAGCCTGCAGTCTAGACATAGCCTCAGTTTCTGTGCTCCCCTCCTCTGGGGAAAGGGAGGTGGTTAGTAGCATGCTAACACGGATCCTTCTCTCCCAAAGCATCATTTGTGGGGAAATCGGAGTGGCTGCCCGACACACAGGCCAGACCCAAGCAAAGCAAGCATGCAATGCCCACCTCAGCACAGAGGTGGGCTGGAGGGGACTCTCAGGAGCCACAAGAGGGTTGAGCATCTGTGAGGACATCATCCCAATTCTGGATACTGCTGGACTCTGCCTGTCTGTGATGTCTTGTCCCCAGGTCATAGAACAGGAGCACGAAAAATATGGCCCACAGGCTGGATTTGGCCTGCCATAATCCTCTGGGCCACCAGTGTCCCATAGCCCTTTGGGACTCTTGGGCAGGCTCCCTGCCTGCTGTGGCCCCACATGCTGCTCAAAGTGGCTAGCTGCCAGGGCCAGCACGTGTCTCTCTGCATGGTGCATGCCCACTGGGAGGAAAGGGGGTTTCCATGCACTGCTCCCACTCCCAGCAGAGTCCTTGCAGCTGTCATGGGTCAGAAACCAGCCAATAGGAGCTGCCTGAGCTACGCTTGCAGGAGCAGTCAGCTTGCACAGCCCCTCCCCCCCCCATCCCTCAAGGGGTGTGCCATGCAGAGAAGTACATGCTGGCCCCAGCAGCCAGCCACTTTGAGCGGCATGTGGGGGCATAACAGGCAAGGAACCTGCCTTAGGGTCCTGCTGGGATGCTGGCTGGGAGTCACCCTATGTTAAGTGCCTCTCAACCACAGCCTGCACCTGGCACTTCTCTCCCTCGTGCATCCTAACTCCCAACCCCAGGTCACAACCCAAACACTCTGCACTCCCCCCCAGTGCCACAGGTCACAACTCAAATCCTCTGCCCCCTCTCCTACATCTCTGCCCCAGATCAGAATCCTTTCCAGACCCCCACTCACTCTGTACTCCAATCTCCTATCCTGAGCTCCTTTCTGCACCTAACCTCTGTCCCAGACCCCATGCTGGCCCCATTAATATTGTAGAAAAGTGCAGACCTTGACCCTTAAATTCTTGGAGTGGCCCCCCTCATCAAAATTATTGCCCACCTCTGTCATAGAACCATACTTGGGAAGCGCAAATTATCTGCTTTTGGGATGCACCACAGTAGCAATTAAAAAAAAAAAAAGACTCAGAAGAGAAAACAACTCTTCCTCCCTCCCCAAATTGCCTCAGTCTTCACCCTTTCCATTTCAAACAACACCATTTGAATGCTGTTCTAGGCTATCTGTATGTTAGGTGTGGTTATAGGAGCTAAGTATAAATATTCCCAGCTATACACTCACTAAGAAGTTTTCTTCTCCTGTGGTGCTGTCCTCTCTTCTCTTCTGCAACACATCCTCTCCCACCCCTCTAAGGACAAACTGATTATCCAAGGCTAAGTGCGTGTGGCGGTGGGGAATTGATATGCAAGCTTCTTATGAAGGCAGCAGCAGCACATACCTAGGTTAGGTCAGTTTTAGGGGCAGCCCCAGACAAGCTCCCTTGCAAATGGATCCAACTGTGAATCAGTCTGTCCAGAACAGGTTGCTCTCAGTTCTTAGTTCTTTACGATCCTTAGAATAAATGTAGCCTCAGCATGGATCATACCTGCAGTAACCTAGGCAGCAACCCAGTGTATAGTGGTAGCTCGGGACGGACTCAGATGCTTGTTATGTGTAATTCTGAGTGTCGTGGAGGGATTATTGCACTGGGAATAAAGAAACAGCTAACCATATTTATACCAATGCCTAAACAGTTGCATACATACATACAGCAGCTGATAGTAGGTGGCCTGGCACAGAGATTGCAATGATTTGGGACAAATCCCAAGATTGTTTTCTCTCTGCTCCAGTCTGCAGAGAGTGCCTATACTAATGCTCGCCTAGAGGTGGCAGTGGACCTTCACTGTTGCACCCATATCCAACCTTACACCACTCTGGAAGGGCTGGAAGCGCCCTGAAGGTTTGTGCTTTCTGTCCAGCTGCTCATACGCTATGTTATTGAGTGTGTGCATGCCTGCCGACACACAGATGGCATAAAAACAAACTCAGGCTCACCGCCTTTATGGCCAGGAGAGCCCTTTTATGGTCATCTCAGCTAACCTCCTGCACATTGCTGGCCACAGAACCACACCACCCATTCCTGTAACAACCTCAGAACCTCTGGCAGACCTCACAGCGAAGAGTCCCAAGGTCTGAGCTCTTTTCTGCTTACCCCTCAACTACTCTTCTGACTCTCTGTCTCTCTCTCTCCTGCTCTCTCTCTCACATATACACATTCCTGTAAATTATGATAATTTTTCAGCAGACCGAAGTCAGACTTCAATTTGCATGCGAAAGTCACTGGTAGTAACTGATCTGATCATCATATGATTTTATATTAGCTGGGTCATTGCAAGTTTAACTTCCCTTTTAAGAATCACCCATCCTATTGAGCCAGCACGACTTGGGGCTTAAAGTCATATAAAGAAAGAATTCTTTTTAAATCTGCCCCCCCCACTCTTTTTCCCCTGCATTCTGCCATCCTGAAAGGAAAACTTTCCTTAGCACCTGTCCTTTAGCTAGGAGACAAGCCACAAATATGTGGTAGCATAGCATCTAGGCTCACACCACCCATTGGACTGCAGCTTTTCACTTTAGCCCCACTCCAGAAAAGCATTCAGCACATGTTTAAACTTCAGGTGCTTGCTGAGCTGGGGCCTTTAGTCCTAACCATGCTAATGTACACATCTATTTGTTATTCCTTTCTGACACCCTTGAAGAGCATATGTGGATACTAATGCTAATCATGAACAACACTAATAAAAAGGCAATTCAATAGCAGGAAATGGCACAAGTGGTAGGTGCCTGGATTGAACCTACTTTGAGTCTCAAAAGGACATGAGAGAGAGAAAAACATGCAATCTGGTCCACATAATAAATTCCAGAGGGATGGATTACTCCCTAATTATTATACCAGTGCCAGAGAGGGGGGCTATCTATCTTCCCTTATTTCTCCCTCTTTTACATCAAATGTCCAGTCTTTTCAAAATCACATTCATGATTGGAATGTCCTAGAGAGCATCTTTTTATTAATATACTTTTAATGGAAGTTCCTCAAGGAGAATACTTAAAATCCAGGGAACATACAGGAGTTTGAGAGTGTCTTGTTAAATCGTGCTCTTATTCAAAGGGTAGAAACCCTGTTTGTGCCTTGTATTCTTAACATGGTACAAGCTTCTCTCAAGTCGCTCATTTGCCATGGCTCTGTTTTTAAAAAGGTCCTCTTAGCATTATTTAATATATTTTAGCAAGTGAAAGAGAGCTTTGTGTCTGCACCCAGAGCCTCAGCTGGTGCAAATTCCATCAAAGTTGACTGAGCTAGAAAGATTTACACCAGCTGAAAAACTATTCCTTTACATTTATACCAAATTAGGGGCAATATGAAGTCCTTTCCAATGGAAGCAGAGGACCCATTGACTTCCATATGAGTGATGCAGGACCACAGCTTAAGTATTAACCCTTTCCTCCCCTCAAAAAAAAAAAAACAAAAAAAAAAAAAACCAAAAAACCAAAACAAAAAAAGGGCTTTTTAAAAGTTATTCACATTAACTGGAAAAAATAATTACCTTAAATAAATAAATACATTTCTTGCCCTCTTCAAAAGATAACAAAATCTCGTCAGCAATTATTAATAAAATACTACACAATATCAATAGTATATTTAAATATAGCCTTAAAATTGAAAAACACTGCCAAAAAAAGCAAAGAAAAACACCACTGCACAAACACCCTTAAACTATAAATTATTCTGTTCCTGAATCAGAGTTCCTGTCCCTCACCCCAAGATTTTTAGAGTGTAGATAGTTAATGGGAGTGAGAAAAGAGGATTATAATGTGGATGCACTTAAATAAATAAAAATCCAGTACTCATAACTATTCAGAAAACATAAAAAAAACTAAAATAAAATTCTTACAGTTTTAATTTAAGAAAGAGTTAAAAAGCCCACACCTCCAAAACGAAAGAGCCATACATAGCTAGATAACAAACAGTAACCTGAATGCATATGCATTGTCAGACCTGCATATTTATGAGTGAAAGAAGTCACCCAATCTGTCCATCTAAGCAATGAATCGATGGGCATATCTGAACTTAGCAAAAGGAGTACCTTATCATTCTGATAAAAAGCCATGGGGAGCAGGCAGTGGATGCTAAACTGCACTTGCATCAATCACCCACTTCTGAATCAGCATCATCTGTAAACAAACATTAGCAATGATCTCTCTCACACACACAATAAATCAACAACCAAATAATCACAGCCTAATAGCTCCCACCTTCCCCACCCCTCCAAAACTCCATACTGTCTCTGCAATCTATGAAAGAATGTCTCTGCCCAGCCTTAGCATTGATTGGCAAGAAGTTCACAGAAGCTTTGCCAGGAATTAGATTTATTTCTGGAATGATTTTAATGGGATACTGAAATGCTGTTGTAATTTGAAGGTATTAACAGCTTCTCCCTTTTCAACCAGGATGAAGTTAAAGCACATTTCCTGGAGAAGAGGTGGAAACTGACTTTGGTGATAGAATGACATTGTGACATTTCATTCACATTGAAGATGATTCATTTTTATTAATTTGCTTGTCATCAAATTGGTCTTTAAAGACAGGGGTTTACAAAAGACCTTGCCATTTTAAGTGAATAATGGCCCCATCCCACAAACATTTATGCAAATAGCTAAACATAAAATTCATGAATAGTAATTTCTTAAATGGCTCTGCATGCAGTGTACAAATCCTCCAGCCAGTTACTGAATTTCATAGGAATTGGCTGAATTCACCTACCTTTGCCCATTTACAAAAACTCTTTTAGATCCCATTCCTTCAAGGAACGCCACTCGAACAGAACCACAGACACAGAGCTGCACTGAATTCAGAGCTCAAGGTCTTTGTTATCTGCAATATGCTAAGCAGAATTAACCTACTAATTCTGGAAATAATCAAACTTGAGATTTCACTTTCCTAGAGAATGGTGCCCCTTCTCAGCAGGGGCGTTCCTGTAAGAGTTCGCAATGTTTGTTAGAGGTTCTCTGCAAAAAAGAAGTAACTACCATAACAAACAGGTTAACTAAATTAGGCTTTAGTTTTAGACCTTGTTTTGTTTTATAATTTTTGGGTTTTTTTAATAAGCCTGAGTACTTCTATTTGTGTTTCTTCCTCCATGGCAGAGGGAGAATCTCATGTGGCTAAATTATGAGAGGTGTGATCCCTAAACTGGTATGACAATTCCCCTGGTTGTTGTTTTCCTAAAATGACACATTTATGTCATTGTGGAATAAAGTTAGTTGGTCCTCCATGCCAATTCATGCATAAAATGTCTCTCATTCCAGGGCAAGGCAAGTCTTACTAATGCCCTAGCACCTAAGAACAGGGTCCCCTGTAAATGATGCAAACGTGCGGCCACTCAGCAGAGATTCCAGTGCTGCCCCGCTGATTAGCTGGGGGCACTCTGCTAATCGGCTAATTTGTGTTTCATGGGTGGTGCACATTTGCACACACCTTGGTGCACATAAAAATTATTCTGCACATAGATGGAAAAGATTTGAGGAAACATTTCCTGAGAGCCCCAGTCTTGCACTAGCACCACATTATGCTGGATGTTGTTCAAACAGAACAAAAAGTTGGCCCTTGCCCCAAAGAACTTATAGCCTAAGACAACAGATGGACATGTCTAAATGGATCTTTGCTTTAAAAAAAAGCCTCTGAACCTTCAGAGCTGCCACAGAGATTCCTCCTGTTCTGAGCTTTGTAACAAAATGCACAGCTCCAATAGTGTCAATAACCCTGGATGTCAGGCATTTGTATAGAAATCAGATTTCCTTTCTCCTTCATTCTTAAGGCCACTCTATGGTTAAAATGCTGTCTGGGGGAATATGTGCTTGTCCAGTACTTCAGCGAGAGTGCTGCAATGCTGGCAGGAGAGCATCTCTCGTTGGCATCATGAATCTACCTATGTGAGAGGCAGTAGCTAGGGAAAGCTGCCCATCAACAGGGCACTGTCTGCACCAGAGAGAGGTCAGTATAACTGCATCCTGAGTGGCACAGCTACATCACTGTATGTTTACAGTATAAAGCCAGCCTTAGTTACTGATAGGCCAAAGAAGGCCGACTGACTTCCAGTATGTGTAATGGCTGTGCACAAACAGTTGCTTCAGAGGCTAACACACTTTTCCTGGCTTCCCCTTGCACAATAAGGATTCTGTAGGGTAAAATGTTGGTGCACAGATACATTTCTGGTCTATACAAAACAATAAACTCCCTAACTGGATTCAGGGTTCCTTATGTCCAACACACACAGAATGCTAACGTGACCCTCGAAATGTGCAAGGCAAGAGGGCAGGTAGCCAAGGTAGGTTCGTAGCCTGATCCAAATCCCCTCTGAAGTCAACCCTTTTCTCGGTGGCTCTTGGTTTAGGACCTTGGAGGCATGGATTCAAGTCCTGACTTAGCTCAGAAAGGACAAAGTGTTGGTGATCCAATCCCCGTACAGGTTACAAAAATCACCACTTAATTAGGGATGTGCTGCCAATCATCTGGTAAAAATGTCCTCTTAACCCTAGCCTGCAAAACACCGTATTGTCCCCAGGGTAGGTGCCCTTGGAGACAGGATGTGAGCAGAAAGATTTGTTTAAACAGTAACAGTTTGCTGTAACCATAATCATAGGGGGGTGGGAGGAAGGCAGCACCGTTCAGCAAACAACCAAGGTCTGTTAAGGGAACCAGGTGGCGATATAGACACTTTGTGCCTGTAAGTTGGTAACACTCAGAGCAGAGAACATGAGCAAATGCTCTGCTTGTATTGCTTGACAAGGAGGAGGGCTGAAGGCTGGCTGGAGGCCATTTAAAGGTTGCAGTACCACAAGTCAGGTGTAGGTGTGAGGGCAGAGGGTCTGGGAGCCCACACCAGATGTAGCACCCCACGGTACAGACCTGAGGGACAATGGGCAGAGAAAGGTGGTGTCTGGGCTGCAGGGGAACAGTGGGGATTGCATTACACAAACAGAACTCAGAAAGCTACCACAGCACCTGCTGCACTCAGCGTGACTGCCTGGTGTCCTTTAGTCCCTCACTCATTTCACAGGCACAGAATTTTTTTGTGGGAGGGAAAATGCTGCTGGGGAGGAACCCACAGAAAAAACGTTTTTGTTCCCTATTCACCTTCCAAAGTCTCCCTGGCACTTTAGGAGCAGAGGGGAGGACAACACTCAGCTGTCCTTCTGGAAGACTGCACAGCTCAGCATTTGCTCTGATTTACAGGAGGGAGAGGTTTGAACAACCAGGTGCAGATCTGGATTGGAACCTGGACTGGCCCAGCTTTCAGGGAAGCTGCTGCTGGTCTGATTTGCAAATGCTGAGCTTTAGGTCTCCCCCCCCAATATGGGATTTTTTTGGGGGGGAGGGGCACAAGAACCATCTCTATTTTTGAACCAACCATGACATCCCGAAAGAGGAGGTGTCTTTAGCAAGCCAGAGACTGAGTCAAATCCCCCAATGGCTGCTTCACTGGGAAAAGCTACTCTGTGCTCTGGGATTCTTCTTACTCTGTGCTTTGGTGGCCACTGCTGATTTCAAATGCATTCCCTTAGTGCTGCAGATCAGGGATGGGCTAGAGGAGAGGTTGGTTTCCAGGGTTAGGAATGGGATATTCTAGCTTTAAGCCTGGCCAGGAAGTGCTGCGATACCATGGCAGAGGGGGTTGGGTTGCTGTCCATTTCTAGAATGCCAGGCACTTGGATCCTGTAAAGATCCAGCTGGTAGAGTCCCGTGAAGCTTTGTGCATGTCTCTCTCACATGGTACCTTAAAACAAGACGCTGCATGATCACTTAGCTCCTTGCATGACTTGCACCCCAGGGTGGGATCACTATGCCTGAACTTGTTTCATCCTGTGGGAGGCAAGGAGGAGAGTGGCATCCTACGAAATGTTAGGCCATGATCTCAGTCCCATTTCTAGGGGCCAGCCCTTCTCCTCATAAAAACCAGCAGGACCGCCCACCTTGCCTGTCTCCCTAGTTGGCAGTTTTAGCCGAGAAGTCGAAGGCTGAGCTGTCCTCTCACCCCCAGAAGGCACAGTTGTTGGAACGATGGATGCTGGGGGGCCTGCAGCAACCCCTGGCTTGATATTTAGGATTTACAGCTTGGTTCAATGGCTGGTCTAGGCTGGATACGAGGAAAAGCTATTTTGCTAGGAGGGTGGGGAAGCACTGGGATGGGTTCTCTAGGGAGGGGGTGGAATCTCCATCCCTAGAGGTTTTTAAGTCCCGGCTTAATAACGCCCTGGCTGGGATGAGTTAGTTGGGGTTGGTCCTGCTTTGGGCAGCGGGCTGGACTCGATGATCTCCTGAGGGCTCTTCCAGCTTTGGGATTCTATGACTCTCAGCAGCTCTGCTGTACAAGTTGTTCCAGCCCCCATGCTAGAAGGGGTTCCTGCAGGTCTGGCAGTTGGCTAGGTACATGCATTATCACATAACATGCTGTACCTTATTTCCTGGATAAACAGAGAACTTCAATTTCCAGGGCTGTCAGTCTGGTGCATTTAATCTGTTCTGTATTTTTTTCCCCTATGTCAGTGAGTGTGCATAGGAAACAGAGCCCTGTGTGCTTTGCCAGGCAGCTGGAGCAGCAAAGCAGCTAGGTCTGACTAACAGATGCTGTGTTCTCCAGCACCTTTCCTCCCCTGCTATATTACAGTGCTTCCAGCTGAGTTTAGCATTGAGTGGTGCTAGCTGACCGGAAGGAAAGCCACTTCGGTAATGCCAGGAGAGCTGACATTTAACAGACATTGGGATTCTTATTTTTTTTGATAGAAATCAGCAGAACTATTTTTGCCCCTTCATTTGATCTTTCTGGAGCTCAAGCAGATATGCACACTGTGAAGAGAGAACAGGCAGGTCAGGCTTGAGCATGCCCTAAAAGGGGAGCACCAAGGTAGAAATTAGTTGGAGGATACTCAGGGAAAGGTATGCCCTGCATCATCTAATGAAATCCTTACCTTATACGACCATAACACCTTTTCTCTGGCATTTGTCACAAGTAGCTCACAAAGCACTCAGAGGAGGCCACTGTGACCATTTCCATTTTACAGATGGGAAAACTGAGGCACAGAGCAGGGCTGTGACTTGCCAGAAGTCATCCAGCAGCAAAAGCTGTAACTAGAACCCAGGGCTCTTTGTTCAGAGTCCTGTGCATGAGCCAGTAGGCCACCAAAGACAGTTTTCTTTTGCTGTTGAATTCAGACTATTTGTAGGGTTTACAATCTAGCTTTATACCTTGTTTGTGCCCAGCCTATTATGAATGTTAGCAAGGATGATGTGATGATATAACTGGGGGAAAGAAGGGGTGTGGGAAGGGCTGGCAGAGGTGCCACATGTGTGAATCCCAATCCTCAGGCCCTATCTATTCTAACATGGGCCATCAACCTACATTTCACTAATGTAGCTGAAGTCAGTGTACTTAGGTCTGCTTACCGTGGTATCTTCACAGCAGTAAGCTGGCAGCGGATGCACTCCCATCAACTCTGCTCACACCTCTCGTTTTGGTGGTGTACCAGAGAGACAGCAGAGCACTCGGCCATTGATTTATCGTGTCCATATTAGTCACAATAAATCAACCCCCTACTGGACCGATTGCTGCCTATGAATACAGCCCATAGTGAAGTTTATGTGTCCCAAACCCAAGATATTCCAATAGAAATCTGTTTTTCCCAGCATACACTGGTGCATTAGGTACAGAGCCGCAATATAAGAGACATGTGCCTGGCAGAGGGTAACCTGCTAATATGCCAAAGCAATGTTTGCAAAGGGGGAGGCCCATCTCAACAGGGCCTTAGCTCTCCACCTCCCCCCAACCCACACACTCACCATCACTGATTTTTTATGTAAAGGATGATGCACATTTCATAAGGTTTATTCCTTTGCCAGGGGAGAAGTTTTGTCTTTTAAATCTTTGGTTGTAGAGTCACACAAGCGAGATAAAATATTCTGCAACTGAGTTACTGAGCGGCCTTGGTCAAGTCATGGTGAAGCCCTCCCCCCCACCTTTGTGAAATGGAAAGATCACTTAGTTCATAAGTGCTCCTGAGACATGGTGTGCTGTTCTAACTCTTCCAGGGCCTTCTACCTAAGGGGAGGCTGCAGGATTTAGTCTCCATGGAATAGGTGCAGACTTCACATTTAACAAAGGATTTTAAAATTGTTGTTTTGTTTTGCTTACCTGCCAAGACCAGAACACCGTGTTTCCACTGCAATAGTTAACTTAAATCATTAATCTTTACAGCAGCACAGGGAGTGCTGGAAAATGCTCTCAAGGGTGTCAGTAGCTGCAAGAAAAACACATTGCCCAGGACTCTGCAGGTCAAAAGCTTTTCCATTCACCCTGAAGGTAGAATATTAAGAGTAAAACAGACACTCATTCAAGGGAAATTAAAGGGGAGGAGGGTACAAATAAAAAAAGTGAAAGAAGAGAAGAAAAAACAGCCCCAATCTAATACGGGAAGCTACTCTGCAGTGGCCAACAAAACAGTTACTTGTCTAGAAGAGAGGGTTGTTTTAGCAAAAGCTCAAACGAAAAGGTATAGAAAACTTCAGAAATACTTTAAAGGATGCCCAGGGACGCAGTTGCCTGGTGGAGGGGGTAATTAGTGCAGGTTTTACTCACATGTGGTTTAGTAAATCATGGCCAGAAACCAGCTTCTGTACGCAAGAGTTTATAGAGAGAAGAGGAGCCTCAGCAAAATATGGTACAAGCTTGAATGACTTCTCTCTGAAAACCATTTATTAACATCAATTACAGCTTTACCTCTTGGATGTGTGTACATCGAGTTCATATAAGGACTCTTCTCCCTCACACACATTCCAAAGCATGGACTGTCTGCCATGGACATTCCATCTTGTTCCCATGGGCAATTCCAGGTGATGCAGAGCCAGGATTAACAAGCACCGTGGGACCCAGGACTGGACCAGCAGTGGGGAGACTGGTGGGGAGGGAGGCTGCAGGTGAGAACAGAATCCCAAAGGGAGAGCTGGGATAGCTGCAGGTCTCCACAGAAGAAGCACATGCATGGCCTTTGCAAGTTCCCTGGACACCACTTATCTTAGCCCATTGTTCAACTAAAAATCACAAGAGCTTCCAGAAGACATGGACAGAGCATCTGAGCTTGGTTTTCCTAGGGTGAAGCCTTAAATAGACAGCACCAATCCTGAATTCAATTACACAGGTGTATCTTCAGTAATTCAATGGACTTTAATGGACTTACCCCAGTTGAACTGAGAGATCAGAATCAACTCCATACTGTTGTTATTATTAATGTAGATTGTGGTAGCACCAAAAATATGCAAGTCACTTTTCAACATTTCATGCAAGGCTGTCCCTGCCACCAATCCACACCTCTGAGATTCATATCCTTCCACAGAGAAGGCATCATCTGCTCCAATTAGGCTACACATCCTAGAAGTCAAGCTACTTAAAGGAGGAGAGGAAGGAAATCCGACAGTCTGTGGACCACCTTCTGGAGGAGTTAGATGCATTATTTTAACCAGAAGCATGTTGCTTTAATGATTCCACTGCTTCTCTCTCATAGGTGGTAGAATTACATTTAAAAGGTATCATAGCTTGCATTGGGCTCCTGTCCTCTATGGCCTCCAAGGTATTGGCATCACAGCGTTTTCAGGAGCAGCGTTTGCTGTCTATCTCTGAGAGGAAAGGCTCATTGAACACAGCAGGGGCAGATGGTCCCAGGGCAGCAGGAGAAAGCATTTAAGTTAATGACAGTCCCCGTAGTGGGTTTCCACTTCACTGGAGACTGATCAGAGCAAATAAATACTCAGCATCTTTACCCCTTAGCAACTCCATGCACAGCCCAGCTACCGCTGACCCCTTCCAGGCAAGAGTAGGGAATGGTGTTCAACGAAGGGGTGAATCCTGGGTTCTGCCTCAGCAGCAGTAGGTTACTCATATGCTACAGTGGAGTTTCCATGCCCTTGTGTTCCTTTGTGAGGTCAATTAGAAGACAAAGTCTTTGGCATCACATGACACCTTCACTGAGTTGTGAGCAGCCTGGGCCAAATTCATTTCTGGTTTAACTCTACTTAAGTCCAGGGAGTCACAGTCTCACCCCATGAGTTTCTTGCAGAGGGGCAATATACAGTATTCCATAAACATTTTCCAGCTCTCTTAGGTAGGGAAAACACACTTTATCTTCATTTGTACTCCATGAAAGCCGTTCATTTCCCTGCGGAAAGGGACAGCCATGGTTGTAGTGCCCCTGAGAGCATCAGAAGAAAACGGGATTCAGATTTCTCTTGGCACTGTATAAACATTGCCATTAGAGATGTCAATAGGTGAAATTCCATTTTGAGCTCAGTGTAGAACTAGATCTCCAATTTCCTGCTTCACGCAGAGAATCTCAACCCACTGTTTAGCAAAGGACCCTACTCTCCTGCCCTATGCAGACCCTCTGGTTCTCTGAAGGCATCTCCGACCCATATTTGGGATATGAGCACAGTTTTGGATGTGTTTCCTTGTCCACAGGGTCCCAGCAAGTCCCTGGAGATGAATGTGAAGTTAGCTATTAGAAAGCTTATCAGTGCACGTAATGAAAGTGTATGAGTGAGTTGTGATGGGCACAGACATCCAAGAGCTCTTCAAATCTTTGATGTGATCAAGATTGACAGGGTTTGAGAGACAGATTGGTTTTTTGTTAATCCCCAGTGGCCAAGAACATTTAGTCTGGCCGGGAAAAGGAAATCACATTACAGAATTATGGTTCATTTACCAAGTCCCACTGGAAGTCTTGCAATATCCACTGGCTTCCTAACACTATTAGCCAGCATCTGAACCTTATGATTTCACTGCAGCCATCTCCACTGCCCACACCAGACTCACGAGCCAAAAAGGAGCCAACAGCAGAATTCTGAAGTGCAGATGGGTGGGATAGACACAGAGACTACGTCTAAACTGTAAGCCTCTTTCGAAAAAGAGCTTCTAGACTACAACCAGTACTTTAGAAAAAGCAAGCCGCTTTTTCGAAAGAGAGCTCCCAGGCAGTCTGGATGCTCTCTTTCGAAAAAGCACAGTTTGCATTACATAGCGCCTTTTATCGAAAGAGCACTTAAAAAAAAAGCGTTATTCCTCATAAAACGAGGTTTTCTGTGGTCAAAAAAACTGCCATGTTCTTTTGATTTACTTTCAAAAGAACACAGAAGCAGTCTAGATGCAGGGGTAATTTTTTCAAAAAAGAGGCCACTTTTTTAAAAAAAAATCCTGTAGTCTAGATACACCCAGAAGGCTTAATGCAGAGAGTCCCCAAGTATGTGTCCCCAGCTGGGTTCCTCAGCCTTTAGAGACTAGTATTCATGGATCCATAGTTCCACATAAGGCAGAGGAACAGACTCCCTTTGCTACACCATAAGCAAAACTGCCCCTCAATTATCCACTCTGTTCTAGGCCAGCTGTCCAGCCCCCACTTTGGTTGTGCTCTGTCTCAAATGGATCATGGGCTGTCAGATGTGCAAGCAAGACCAAAGGTTGGAGCAGTCCAAACACCATTGCAGCTGAGAATGAACACAAATGAATAGGCAAAAGCACACAGGTACTCTTTGGGACAACTAGCAGAAGTGTCCATAAAAGGTCAGGAACCACTGGGCCTTCAACTTGAATGTATCGGAGCTACTCCTTACACCAGACTGGAGATAAAGAAGCTTGGCTGATCTTAGCTGAGTCCCCGAGCTGCCTCCTACTTCAAGGCTGCACAGTTTATCAGGATTGGGATGCTACTGATGAAGGGAATCCTGAGTCTAGAAATTCAAGCACATGAGCAGATTAAAGTGGGGGACAAAGCTGTTAGGACAGAGTTGGGTATTTGCTTGGTTTTGGCTAGTGTTGAAATCACCCACTCTCTCCCTTTCCATCTCCAAACAATAGAATCACAGAATACTAGAACTGGAAGGGACCTCGAGAGGCCATCAGGTCCCATCCCTTGTCCTCATGGCAACACCAAGCATCAACTAGATCAGGAGTGGGCAATCATTTTTTACCGGGGGCCACTTCAGAAATTTTTGAAGTGGCCCTGGGCTGCTCTAGAAGGGGTGGGGCCTCAAGCAGAAGGGGTGGGGGAGCAGCAGGGCCTCCATGGGCCAGATCAACCTGCTTGGCAGGCCAGATCTAGCCCGTGTAGGCCCTTTTGCCCGCTCCTGATCTAGATCATCCCTGATAGATGTCTATCCAACCTGCTCTTAAATATCTCCAGAGATGGAGATTCCACAACCTCCCTAGGCAATTTATTCCAGTGTTTAATCACCCTGACAGTGAGGAACCTTTTCCTAATGTCCAGCCTAAACCTCCCTTGCTGCAATTTAAGCCCATTGCTCCTTGTCCTATCAGAGGCCAAGGAGAACAATTTTTGTCCCTTTCCCTTGTAACACCCTTTTAGATACTTGAAAGCTACTTCCATGTCCCCTCTCAGTCTTCTCTTTTCCAAACTAAACAAACCCAGTTCTTTCAGTCTTCCCTCATAGCTCATGTTTTCTAGAACTTTCATCATTTTTCTTACTCTTCTCTGGACCTTCTCCATATCTTTCTTGAAATGTGGTGCCCAAAACTGGACACAATACTCCAACTGAGGCCTAATCAGTGCAGAGTAGAGTGGATGAATAACTTCTCATGTTTTGCTCACAACACTTCTGTTAATGCATTCCAGAATCATGTTTGCTTTTTTTGCAAGTGTCACACTATTGACTCATATTTAGCTTGTGGTCCATTATGACCCCTAGATCCCTTTCTGCTGTACTCCCTCCTAGACAGTTGCTTCCCATTCTGTATGTGTGAAATGGATTGTTCCTTCCTAAGTGGAGTAGTTTGCATTTGTCCTTATTAAACTTCCTCCAATTCATCTCAGACTATTTCTCTAGTTTGTCCAGACAATTTTGAATTACGACCCTAACCTCCAAAACAGTTGCAACCCCTCCCAGCTTGGTATCATCTGCAAACTTAATAAGCATACTCTCTATGCTATCATCTAAATCATTGATGAAGATATTGAACAGAACCGGTCCCAAAACAGACCCCTGTGGAACCCCACTTGTTAAGCCCTTCCAGCGTGATTGTGAACTGTTAATAACTATTCTCTGAGAATGGTTATTCAGCCACTTAGGCACCCCCCACTTATAGTAGCCCCATCTAGGTTATATTTCTCTCGTTTATTGATAAGAAGGTCATGCGAGACCGTGTCAAATGCCTTACTAAAGTCTAGGTATATCACAACCACCACTTCTCCCTTATCCACAAGTCTCGTTATCCTATCAAAGAAAGCTACCAGATTGGTTTGACATGATTTCTTCTTTACAATGCTGGCTGTTACCTATCAGCTTATTGTCTTCCAGGTGTTTGCAGATGAATTCCTTAATTATTTGCTCCATTATCTCCCCTGGAACAGAAGTTAAACTGACTGGTCTGTAGTTTCCTGTGTTGTTCTTATTTCCCTTTTTATAGATGGGCTCTATATTTGACCTTTTCCAGTCTTCTGAAATCTCTCCCATCTTCCATGATTTTTCAAAGATGATAGTTAAAGTCTGAGATACCTCCTCTATCAGCTCCTTAAGTATTCTAGGATTCACTTCATCAGGTCCTGATGACTTGAAGACATCTATCTTTTCTAAGTAATTTTTAACTTGTTCTTTTTTTATTCTAACTTCTAAACCTACCCCATTTCCACTAGCATTCTTTGTGTTAGACTGCCTGTCACCATCAAACTTCTTGGTGAAGACCGAAACAAAGAAGTCATTAAGCACCTCTGCCATTTCCAAGTATCCTGTTCCTGTTTCTCCCTCTTCACTGAGCAAAGCAGCAACAATACATTAGGTAGAGCAGAAGAGATTAAATCAATTGTGCAGTTTCACAGGGACAGACTAACTACCTCTCCGTGCCAAAACATCACCAGAAACTATCTGCAAAAGTCTCATTACTGCAAACAAAACAGACAATGGTTGAGCCAGTCAGAGCTGGCAGGATCTGTACTTCAAAATCAGGTTTTGTAACATCCAGGAACAAACCCTCTGATGGGTGTGACAGCCATACCATATCCAAAGTAGAAAGGCAGCAGAGGGAAGGATTAGGAGATAAGTCTATACAAAGAAATAATTAAGATAATACAAAGTCTCAGTGGCAACTCTTCGGAGGTTTTGTCTGCTGGCTGAAAGATAACGTGGCTTTACCTAGCATGGACAGAACAGCAGATGGGCAGGCCCACCATTCATTCTGCTCCTAAGGTCTCTTGCATTGCAAAGAATCAGCAGGGCACCAGCCAGCCAATTGCAGGTCAGCAATGCAGAAGGGGTGCATGTGTGTGTGGTTAAAAGGCCATTGGGCTTCCACAACAAGGGCTTTGTGGAGAAGGGGTAGGGGTCGTCCACCTGGCTGAACACCATACAGGCTACCAAAAGAGGAGGGACCACAATCTGTTCCCAGTTACAGTGATGAACTCTGAACTCCACTGCAAATAATGGAGTTATTCTGGATTTACATGGGGATAAATGACAAAGGAATCAGGATGAGAATTTCAGCTGTGCTATTCCCATTCTGTGTTTCTTCAAGGCAAATCAGATTTTTCTGTGCCTTTCCCATTTGTAATATGGGGAGAAGGAGGACACTTTACGGTCTTTGTACAGCACTTATGTATCCTCCAATAGAAGGCACTATGGAGGAGCTGAGTGTTACCACTTATACAAGAAAAGCTCATTTTCATTTACCATGCTGCTTGCTTTGTGGGTCATGTACTGTTCTTGGTCTACACGAAGGTCTGCTATTGAGATCAATGGTGAGTTTCCTTGACAGTTCTAGGACACTGCATGGCCTTTTCAAGCCCAGCAATGTTCCCAGGACTTCGAAGAAGTTATTTCAGAGCAGCTCCTTTCCCCATGACTGCGGAACCAACCATCAAGGAAGTGCCACAAAAGTGGGAGTGGTGGGGTTTCTGGTGCAACACTGGGGCTGAGGGACAGGATGAGGAGAGAGTGGATCTAAGGCCATTCACCTGGGCCCATGGAAGGGAAGAGGAAAAGCCCCCTCCCCAGCTGGCCACTCTCTAAGCCCTGGTCTACACTAGGGAGTTATTTCAAAATGACTCCACTTATTAACAAATAACAAGAGGCACGTCCATACTACCAAGCCCGTTATTTCGAAATAAGGGGCTGGTTATTTTGAAATAACAACTCCTGGTCTCCACAAGGAATAACACTAATTTCAAAACAGTTATTTTGAAATAATGGTAGTGTGGACTCCAGTGCTGTTGTTTCGAAATAACTGCTCCCCAGAGTCATTCAGATTAGCGTGCTTCCTGGGGCTCTAAGTCAAGTTAGCGCATCCACATGAAGGGAGCCTGTCTCGGACTAATTTCGTGGCTTCCTTGTAGTGTGGACATTTTGTTTTGAAATGATTTCCTAGTGCAGGCAGGAAATTTTGGAGGTGTGACTGCCCCCCAGTGGTCACGGTGCAGGATAGCTTTCCCTGTTCTCGTTGCCCCCAGTGGTGATTGTGAATATAGCATCCCTCCACTCAGCCCTCTCCCTTTCCACGTAATGAAAAACAAATCTAATTCCAGGCACATCCCACTTTCCTGGCATAACCAAACACCTGCTCCAAACCTCTCCCCCTGGCCCTCAGAACCAGCTCCTCACTGGAAGCCCTGCCGGTCCCACTGCTGTGCTTCCCCCCCGACCCCAGGAGCATGGTCAGGGCTGGGCAATGCAGCCGCAGTCCCTGCCAAAGGAACAACAGCCTGACCCCCCAGCACCACCTGAGTATCCATTCCCTTACCCCACTGGGCCCCCTCCAGCTCTAGGGAATGCTGCATGCTCCCTCTCTCCTGCTGGTCCCAGACAGAACCCAGGTACCACTGAATAAGACTTACAGTAACCTTATAAAGGTGCAGGAAGGCGTCATTCCACTGTTTCCCTAAATTTATCAACACTGAATTTAATCTGCCACTTAATACCCCAGGGATGATTAGGGTTCTCTGAAGACCCTAGTGATTTTCTCTGGATTTGACTAATCTGTATGTCATCTGCAGATTGTCACCTCACTGCTCAGCCCCCTTTCCATATCATTAATAAATGACACAGGACTTAGCACAGGCCCTTGTTATAACTTTTAGCTGCTGTGCAAACTGATCATTTAATTCAACTCTGTTACCTGTGTTAGCATGTGACAGTACTGTCCCTCTCAGCCCTTGACTACATGACTTCTTTAATAAGCACCAGCGTGGCGCCTTGTCAAAGTCTAAATAAATGATGACACCAGTATTCTGTCACTACTACAAAGAATCTTAATGGATTACGTGCGACACAATTTTCCTTTGCAGTAAGTGCATGCTCTTCTATTTTTAATTCTCCTTTCAACCAATTTACAGAGGTAGGGCTCTGCATGTGGTCTACTTCCTATGCTCACCTCCACAGCCATTCAAGGATCTACAAACGGCAGAGAGGGTCGGCTGGATGAAGCCTCCCATGGGATGATTTTCTTACGTACACATCCAGCTCAGGAGACCCTGGAAAGTTTTTCTGAGTGTGTCTTGTCTCCCCTGTTTGACATATTGCTGCTGTCCACTTCACTTCCCAAGGAAATCTGATTTGTTCCAAACTTTATAGTTTCAGTGACCTAATCCCATTGAGTCCATTCCTGTTTCTCTTTAATTTACTGCCACAGCATGTATTAAATTGATGTATTGCAGAGGTCTTGAGGTTGGCTGATGGTTTCAAAACAGTGAAATGTGAGGCCCATTAGTGGGCTACGGTATTCAGATGGGGGAAAAGCAGGCCTCCATAAACCAGTGATAAATAGCTCAAGTGCCCAAAGAGGTTGACAAAGCCAGGAACTGTTCAGGAACATGGTTCAAGACAGCGTCCTAACATGCCATTGTTCTGAATGCAACCATGAAACATTCCCTGGGGAAGGACCCTCTCTTGGGTAAAACAAGTGGCAGTTTCTGAGGCTGAAATAAGCAGCCCAGAGGGAACCAGTTATTTTCCTTCTCTGATGGAGCCCTTCACGGGGATGTCGGCATCTCAGTTGCACCAAGCCTCACTGAAATGCAACCACTTCTGACGGCAGCAGTGCAAGTTCTGCAGCCTGTTCAGTCACTGGTCTCTCTGACACCCCCAGCAGGCAGCCCAGATTCAGGCCCACCAAGACAGTGGCACGGTGCAGTGGAATTCAAATTGCACCATCAAAACTAGCTCACTTAGAAACCACTGGGAGCATGTCACCAGGGCCAGGTGGGCAGGGGAGAGAGACCAGGCATTAGGTCAGTCCGCTCCATGGCAGCCCTGCACAAATTCTACTCTCTGCTCTCCCCATCCCCTTCGCACAAAACCCAACAGCAGCAGCAATCAGTCACCTCTCCAGGACTCTGCATTTACCAAAGCGACCCCTCTGGTGAAAATCAGCGGGAACGTTCTGATCTAGCAAAATCCACCAGTCACTCAAGGTGCTGGGAGAGGGAGGGAGAATGATGAGTTTCTTGCATCTGGCAAAAGACAAGATTTTCCTTCAAAGATTGGGAGGGGGAGCTCTCTGGTGCTGGTGAGTTTTGTTTAGAAATGAGAGATATGAGTGGAGTGGAAAGGGGAGCAGTGTGGCTGAATCAAAGGCTTCTATCTCCATCTCTGTGCACCTCACACTAACGTATTTATCTCCTACATCACTGGGGTGTTGTAAATGGGACAGCAGCACTGTTCCCAGGTGGAGAGGTGAAGCACAGAGATGAAGTAACATACCCGAGACCACATAGGTGCTCTGTGGTACATGCAGGAATTGAACACCAATCTCTCATAGCCTAACCAAGCACCATAACTACTGGACTTATGGCAGAAGGCCCTCACAAGAGAGGCTTAATGCTTCTCAGGCCTCGCCTCCTCCATTTAGGGCTCTGAGGGGTGGAGTACAGATTTACATCCCCAGTAGATTCCTCCCACCCCAAGTAACCCTCAGGCCAGCTTTAAAAGTTTGCATAAAGGAATGTTAAGAGGGCTGAGGACCAGGCTTAGAAGCTGCGAAGAAACTCGGGGTGCCCTATTTACGTCACTATCTTTCAGGAAAAGATCCCGTGATGGGGACACACTATGTTCTTATGAGAAGAAAGCTGCATTTCAGCTAGAGGAAAGCAAAGTGAGCCAAGCACTAGCCACTTGGGGAAGAGGGGGGAAGCACACCGGAAACAAAGTCAAAGCGGGGAACACAGAGCATGGGTGCAGGAGCCATGAGGCCATGTGACTATAATGTGGAGATGGAGATACTGGAGAGTTAGGCTAGTAACCATTATGAATCAACAGTGGTAGAGAACAGAGGAAAAAGACATGGGAAAAGCAGGGGGTACCAGAGATCATCCAAAACCAAAACTGTGAGCACTGCTGTGGGTGACAACCCAGAGCCTAGATGAGACACACAGGTCTGGACTAAGAGGCCACAGAGAAAACAGTAAATTCTATGTGTTTAATCTGTGCACACACATCTCTTCTCTCTCAGACTCAGTTTGTAATCTGAGCAATTCCACAAGGGGACTTTATGAGACAAAATAGTTTAACTTGTAAAATCAACACTCCCACGCTGCTTTCAGATGACATTAAACCCCAGCCGTTGCAATAGATTGCAGTGAAAGCTAAAATACTTCTCTCTCTCATATGATACATGTCATTTGTAGAGCTCAAAGACCTTCTCGGAGGTGGGGAAGTGCCACCATCCCTACCTTTACAGAGGTATGTAGACCTGCTCAAGGTCACATAGCAAGTCTGATAGATGCCGGGAAATAAACTTATGCCTCCAGACTTCCAGGTCTGTGTTTGATCACACCACCTCCTTTGTTAAGTCTCCTGATTTGCCGTTAATCTGAAACCACCATTCAGAATAAACTGCACTGATTTTTTTAAACAGACTCTGATTTAGGATTTGATTTATTTGGGAGCACAGGAGTTTGCTGATTAAACTATTAACACTAATTACACTTCCAAATTCATTAAACTGCAATCCTCTTTTTGGAACAAAGGCAGACAGTTCAATTAAAAGAAGACGTTGTCAGAAGCATAGCTGCAAATTGGTACATTCCCATAGACAGGAATCATCTTAAAGTAGTCTAACAAATTTATTAAGCCTGAGGAAAACAAAAAAGGGGTAAATAGCTCTCTCTTTGTTTAATGGAAAAAAACATTGATAAAGAGTTGCTGCTTTTTAGAAACATGAATCTTATTTAGAGAGCCACAAACCTATTAAGGAATCTTGGTTTCATCCATGACAACCAGAACAGGAACGGTCATATTTTTGCTAAGATTAAAAAATAGATATTGTTGTTTCCTAAATTAAACAGCCAGTCAGGCCTGTTAAACTATAAGATCTGATTGTCTCTGAAGAGTTATTTTAAAATTAACATGGAATTATTTCCACCTCAGAATACAAATTAATTGGGGGTAGGTTAGCTATCCTGGCTGTAGAGCCTAAGTCAAAGTTAAGTCCAGCCTTAGAATTAGCAAGCTATTTTGTCATCCTTAGATAACTTAGTGAAAGGCGGTAAATCTGGGACGTGGCTCTGAGGAAGGACCCTGTGTGTTATGTATATGTCACATTCAGGGCCAGATTAAGGGGGGGGCTAGCTGGGCAGCTGCTCGGGGTGCCAACCTATGGGGGGGCACCTGATTGAAGTGGTAAGGGGTGCTGCATCAGGCGCCCCCCATAAGTTGCCACCCGGGGGTGGGGCCACGCATGCGCCGCGCGCCCGGGGGTACAGCACCCCGTACACGTCAATCAGGTGCTTCTCAAAAAATGAGGAATAATGTTAATTCGAACCAAGTGCATCCCAGCACGTACTTCCTGGTTCAAATCAGCTGTTGAGAGGAATAACGTGCCGGCGAGATCATGCTAATGAAGCGCGGGATATTTAAATCCCCGCTTCATTAGCAATTTTGGTCGCCTACATTTGCATCCCTAGTTCGAACTAGGGAACAAGTGTAGACGTACCCATACAGACCCACACCCTTGAGTTGTGCCTTTGTAATGCCGACAGGCAGAACCAATCCTGGGACCTCTGGAGCTTAGTGCATGAGCCGTGACAACTTGAGCTATAAAGCCAGCTGGCTCTGGGCTGTAGAGCAATCTCTCCTCCTCCCCTTCCCCCTCCCTCTTTCTCTGAGAATAGTAATAGAGAGGTAGCTGTGTTAGTCTGATCTTGCTAAAACAAAAGGAAAAACTATGTAGCCCTTGGGAGAGTGAGGCACACCCAGTCGGTGTCTGGGTTACACCTTCTCTCTGCTTCTCTACAATGTATATTCCTGACTATTGTGCTCCTTATACTCATGCTAAAGGCCCACCTACGTGGGTACTCTACACACTGCCAAAAGGAGAGCTTGGTGCATCCAACACCGCGAGCCCACCAATTCTTTTGGGGTGATTAACCTTGGATGTCTGGTGGTGCTTTAACAAAGAAAGAACCCAGCTGCAGAAAGCGATGGATTAGAGATGTGATCGTGCAGTCGATTAACCGGTTAACCGATAGGCAAAAGTGTATAGGTTAATGCTATAGACAACACGTATTTCTCTCCCCACATCCTTGCCAGTAAATTTTTTAGCAGGCTGGCCAGCAGCCCGGCTCAGTTCTGGCTCATGCCAAGTCTAGAACCTACCCCTGCTGCAGCTCTGCATTTAAAGTGCATTAGGATCCAGGTAGGCAGGTAGACCGGCTCAGTTCCGGCTCATGCCAAGTCCGGGAGCTCAGAACCCCCCCCTTAAACAGGGGCTGCTGCCACCCTGCGCTTTTGCCCCGTTATCAGAGACAGCAGCACTGGGAGACTGGCAGCTACTCCATGAGAGGAGCTGGTTTTTAAACTGGCTCCCCTCATGGACCAACTCCCGCCTGGCACCCTGCACTGCTCCTCTGATACATGGCTGCCAGCCCTGTCCCTGGGGACTATAGAATAGTTGACTAACTGATAAAAATTCACGAGGTTACTTGACTATTCAATTAACTGATATTTAACATCCCTGTGATGGATAAGAGCTAAAACAATGCTTGGCTTTAGCAAACCTCAGCCAAAAATTGTGTCTCAGGACATTTACCTGCTAAAAACCCTCCAACCACTTGGCCCACAATCTCTGTTCAGAGCGGTGGATACCTCTGGAGTATAGAGCTGGAAGGGGAATGGGGAAAAAAAAAAGGGGGGGGGGCCATGAGAAATTTCCAAAGAATGTTTAGAAATTATGACTGTTTCCCAGATTTTTTGTTGAAGTCAAAATGAAATAGTTGAGTTTGGGGGGTTTCCCCATTCAAACCCAAATTTTCATGGAGATTTTTTTCCTTTTCAAGATTTGCTTTGAGAAGAAAGGCCATTTTTCATGAAATATTTTTGAATGGAAAATTTTAAACCAGCTGTACTGGAACAGAGAAAAATCGACAGGAGGTGAGGTCAGATCCTGAACTGATGAAAGTCAGCAGAACGATATTTATTTGCACCAGCTGGGGATTTGACCTATGGTTTTTAAGTACTACAGTTGATAGCTATTGCTTCTAAAACCTGCCATAACTGCAGAATTTATTGGCAAAACAGATTCTATAACATAGTGGCAAAAAGTATTTTATATATATATATATATATATATATATATATATATAAAATAAAATTGCCCCCTCTAGCCCAGGTAGTTCTGTACGATCCATGTGCTACTTGCTGCCATATCATCAGTGATAGGGAATGTGCCATGGGTCTCATGCGAAGCTGCATAAAATTGAAAGATCGCGGAGTTTAACCAAGATTGAAAACTGACAAAAGAGAAGGAACAACCAGCTCCATTCTGGAGAGTGGTTACTAAGGAGAGTGGTGGGTTAGTTACTAAGAATAACAGTGCCTGTCCAATTAAGTGCCATAAGTCATGGGGATTTGAGATAGAGCCTGGCTGATGCCACCTGCTTTAACTCCTGGCACATCGTGCCCAGGCAGGAGACAAAAAGCGTTTGGGTGCACAGAGATGAACCTTTTCCATGCCAGAGACTTTCCAATATATCCCAGTCACATCCAGAACTGGGCTAGGGCTCCATAACATCTTCAGGAGACCTCTGAGACATGATCCTCCCTTTCCTCCTGTAGCAGCTTTGCTGACCTCAGCTTGCTTGTTACCAAAAGTCATTGCTCCATTAAGCATCCCAGAGAGCAGAAAGGACATTTCAACCAAACTGCTAAGTGAAAAGACAGCAAGGGAGAGAGACACACAGTTGAAGGGAGAAGCAGGGTGTGTCGGCAAGTGCTCGGCCCAATCAGAAAATCACTAGGAGTGAGAGAGGGAAAAGAATATATGTCTTTGGCCAATGCACATCCCCAGTATTTTTTAAGCTACTTACAAGAGTTGCAGGGAGGCACATATAGGCTCCAGAAGCCTTCTGGTTTTAGAAGGATCCTCCAGCTCCCAGCACCACACTCTTTTGTCCCTTCATATGGACGGTACTGCTGGCGAAAGAGCCTTCTCCTCTGCATGTCTGGAATGGCCTCCCTGTGCTTTGCTAGCCCAGCAGCGTTCAAACTATGGGCTGGGGTCCCAAAATGGGTGCTGAGTCTGTTTGAATGGGGTCACCAGGGCTGGCCGTAGACTTCCTGGAGCCCAGGGCCAAAGTCTGAGCTCCACTGCCTCAAGTTTTGGAGTCACGGCTCAGGCTACAGGCTGAAGCCCCCGGCGTGCTTCCGATTTCCTCCACCGCATGGCTGGGTTGCTATACAACTCTGAAGAGTCCTGGGTCAAAGCCTGTGTGATAAGACAGCACAGAAATAGCACACTGGGGTACTGCCTGGGACCTGCTAGTCTTTGAGGTGCCACAGGACTCCATATTGTTTTTGCAGATATACGCTGACATGGCTACTACCTCTCTGAGGCTTGTCCAGTTGGAGTTTGTCCCATTTTGGTAAAAATGTCAGCTGCTAACCCTAGCCCCTCTCTCCTCTTCTTGGCCACTTCCACTTCTCATTCCCTTTCCCACTGCAGTAACCAGTGAATTGAAAGCCCATGTGAATGGCTGTTCCGGGCTGTCATTGTTCTCTCTCTAGAGTCCTGCGCCAAGAAGTGACCAGCCAGACCCCAGAGATGGGTCTGCTTTTATTGCAGACCCAGAGACAATGAGGTGTGTGTGTGTGAGAGGGAGAGGGAGGAGAAGACAAAAAGGGGGCATGGTCAGATCTGTTCTCTCACTCCTGCATCATCGCCGCTTTCCACCACTGCTGAGTGGAATCACATGGACTTGGCACAGAGCCATGCCTGGAAGAATTCGGCCTTCTCAATTCAACAGCCATTCTCTAAGTCAGGGGGTCTCAAACTTTTTGGGCTCCGGAGCCCTTTACATGAGTAAAAAATTATGCGGAGCCCTAGCGGTCCACTGTTTGTATGTGTTGTATTTATACAATCAGTGGACCGCTAGGGCTCCGCATGTGTTGTATCTATCGATGTTTCCAGTTTGTCATCCTCGCGGAGCCCCTGGAGATGTCTCACGGAGCCCCTGGGGCGCTGCGGAGCAGTTTAAGAAACACTGCTCTAAGTCTTCTGTTCATGTGAATATTTTCCTCGTTCTCCTTTCAAAACACAAGCATACTAAGATGAAAATATTCTGTTTAGGTTTGAGCATGAAGGGTAAACGCCTCTCCTCCTCCCCCCCCCCCAAAAAAAATTCCACTGTTTTCACCTTCAGAGGGGGTTTTTGGGGGGTGGAGGGAGGATTTCCTTCCTCTTTCCTACCAGCTTTAGTGGAAATATCTAACCCCCTTCCAAGCCCAACCCAACCAGCTTGGCAGCTTGGCTCTGCTCACAGCGGAGGGAGGTCCAAAGTGATTGACTGTTGTCATCTTGATCACCTGGGCACATGGGCTGCCGTGATTTGAGGCATTTCCCAGCAGCTTACCCAGAAAAAGGAAAGCTCTGCTAACGTGGCAGCTGCCAGGCACTGGCTTTGATGTGACAAGGAATCTGGTCCTGCCCACCCATACCTCCGAGGCTCATGGAAGGGGTCTGTTTTCCTAAGCCACAAAAAATACAAAAGAAAGTCCTGGTATCCAACAGACAAGCAAGGCAAAATAAAGACACTGCTCTCTCTAGGGACTCAGGGAGGTTCCTGGGTGGATGCCTAGGGACCAAGAAGATGACAGAATTTACTGAGTGTGAAACAATAACTTGTTGCACCACAGGTCTGCATGTGCTTCAGCTCTGATACTTTCACGCACATTCTGAAGAAGCGAGTGAGTGTATGGAAGCGTGAATGAGTTTGATTTATGTCCCTACCTTCCCCTCCTCAACTTTTCCTCTCCTTTCATTACATCTCAATGAGCTCCACATATTCTGAAGACTATCTTAGCAAGAGAGTGGATTTTCTTTTTAAAAATCCACAGGTGAGATCGTCAACTGGTAGATCTCCTTGGGTGTAGTTCCACTGACGTGAATGGAGGTATCCTGATTTTTGATTTACACCACTGAGCTGGCCCTGTTCTTTAAAAGTAAAACAAAATCAAAGTTTTCTGACCTAGATTTCTAATTCATCCACAGAATATCAAAAACAGAAGGAAGTTTTATAATATAATTTATTGTTCCCTCTTTTTTTTTTTTCCTTCTTTTTGCATCTCATTTAGCTTGGACAAGGAAAATAGATTAGTTAGTCACCTCTATTTTCTAGTTAGACAGACAACCTCAGTCTTATGCACTACTCTAATACTTCAGGGTTTGGATTGCAAAAGTTTTAAATCCAAAACTAAAAATATTGACTTTCCATTTCAACTAAAGAAGGGAATGCTAAGGAAAACATTTCTGTTATGATTAAGTTTTGCAAAACCTCATTAATGAATCCAGAATTCTGGGCTTAAACCTGAGAAAGCCCTTTTAAAGGATTGAAGACACCAAAACCAGACGTCATTATCAATACTAATTGACATTATAATTGGCATAATAATATATACCATTAAAAAGTAAAGAAAACTAGGGCCCAAGTCTGCAGACATCCATGCACATTAGTAACTTTACTGACATAAGTTAATAAAGGTAGTCAAGTGCAGAAGTGTTTGCAGCATTAGCCCTTCGTGTGGCATGGCATAAATACATCATAGTGGCATGCATTCCACATATAGCATATACCATGGGAATTGGGTTCTAGCAAGGTTTTGTGTGTGTTTTTTTTTAAATGACACCCACTGCCAAGTAGTTTGCCAGTTTCAAAGCACTTTACAAACACTAATTCATTCATAATACTTTAACATGGTTAACCCACATTGTATTCTCCAGGGCAGCAGGGGTTTTTTTAGAACAACTTGTCAGACACAAAGAATTAACCGTCTCAAAAGAATAGAAAGATTGATGTGAAAGGGTTTAGAATACTGAAGTCTCTCACGGTGCAACCTGGGCTTTCCTGTGCAGAAATACCTACAGTCATCATAGTCATATAACCTGACTAGCTGATCACAGAAATAAGGGAGTCAAATCTTGCCAGCACTTTCCTCTGATCTCCTTTTTTTCACCCCAGAGAAGCAAAACAAAAATTGGGGAAAGAAGATGGGGAACTGAGAAAAAGTGAAGGTTTCTTCATGTTCTGACACTGATCTTGATTCTGATAGAAATACAGGTCCAATCATACAATTCACTTACTAATATTTTCATCTTCCAATTAAAATTAAGGCAAGTAATTACTCAAAATTAAGGTAATTACAAGGATTCCACTATTTGGTGTCTCCACTGACACATTACAAGTCTGGATCATAATAACATGGTAGCTGGGCAGTCAGCATGTTTGGCCTGTGTTATCTGAGCAGTGGAGACAATTCCTGGAGTAATGAGTATGAGAAGCTGGTAAAAGAACATACTGGTTCTTTCAGAGACCCAGCCAGCTGACTTTAACAATTTTGGTTGGCTGTTTTAAGGTTCTTATGCTAAAGGAACCATTGTGATGTCAGAGTCAAGGCTACCCACTCTTCAGCAGTTATTTCAAGGATTTCCCATGAGCACTGGGATATATAGAAGGCCAAGAATTAAGCAACCAGTGCTCTGGTTTTATTGAAACTACAGTTTACCTCCGTAGATACAGAATTTTATCTAAGAAGAAGTCGTGTACCTGGATGCATGAACTTTGCAATCTCTGTTTCAATTGCCAGCTGGAATACAAAACAAATCACTTAAAAACAGTGAGTAGCCCTGCAGCACCGTAGAGACTAACACAAAATATAGATGGTGTCATGAGCAGGGACAGGTGCTATGGCAGTATGGGCAAATCTGGAACAAGTCACTTTGCCTGCTCTCTCAGGGTATGGCTACACTGGTGCTTTTTTCAATTTTTGTTTTATTCATTTGGTTGGAAGAGGCTTTTCCGACATTTGGCCAGTCTAGACTGGGCCAAATGTCAGAAAGAAAACCCTCTTTTGGAAGCCCCCTTATTCCTTGTGGAACAAAGAATACAGGGGGCTTTCAAAAGAGCACGCTTGCTCTTCCAGGAAAAAAAAAAAAAAAGCCGAAGAGCAAAGGCGTCCCTGGACGTAGAAGAGTTTTTCTAGGATACCTCTGGTTTCCCAGAAAAACTCTTGTAGTCTAACTCTACCCTCACAGATATTCTGTTGGTGCCACTGGCACTCAAATGATGGCAAATTGTCTGTTCTTGGAAACATAGCAGTGGAAGGTAGGGCAGCTCCAATTAACTCCTCTCCCATTATGGCAGCACCCACACATCAGGGTGGGTTAACTCAGTGTCCCGGGGGCCCTGGGAGGCAGCCCCAAAAGCCCCTGAAAGCCTGCATTTCTGACTGGCGGGAGGAGGGGAGAGGAGGAAGCTCTGTGCTCTGCTGTTCCTCCGCCCTGGGCTGGAGCAGCATTGCTGAGAGCAGGGAAGCTCTGTCCCTGTGCTCGCCTATAGGCTTTCCTCCCACCACTCCTGTTGCAGTGGGGGGCACTGCCTGCAAGCACAGAATGGTGTAGAACTGCCTGCCTGTCTCTGTCTCTCTCTCACCCCCCCCCCCCCCGCAATGGGTGCTGTGCCAGGTAAGTGCTCCTGTTCCCTGCCTCCCACCCAGACACCTACATCCTCCTCCCTCACCCTGTCTCCTGCCCCAGACCCTGCCAGATCCCTCCTGCACTCTACCTGCTCCCCAAGGCTCTGCACCCTCACCCCCAGCCTACTCCCACCCCTGCCTCCTGCCCAGACCCTGCTCCCAACCCCCAGCCAACTCCGCAGCTGCCCCTTCCTGCACACTGACTGAACCCCTCATTTTTGGCTCCCACTCAGAGCCTAGGGTCCCACCCCACAACCTACTAGCCCGAGGCCCCCAAAAGAGTTAACCCAGCCCTGCCCCACAGCCCCGGGACAGTTCAGTAGAGAGGGGTAGTGAGTAGAGTGAGTTAGCCACTTTTCTGTGGTCATCAGGACAGGCTGGTCCATCAGGACAGGAGCAGTACATTTTGCCTTTGCATGGGAGTGTTTCTTGTCGAGTTGTTCTGGGTTCTCCTATTTAAAGTCTGGTAGGCAAGAAGCTACCAGTGATGCCAGTGGCTTATTAGCCATTTGTTGTTTCTAACGCAGGTGCTGAGAGGCTGGGAGCACTTTAGTGCTTCTGGAGCCTTGGGTGGAGCTAATGTTTCCCTGGGATTGGTTTCCACGGTTTCCAGTTGTTTATGTCCACCCTCACTGAGACTCAGGTCCCTCCAGGTATACCTTCTACGTCCACAGAGCTGAGAGTGTCAGTCGGTCCATATAAACCTGTCCCAGTTCTGAAAGCTCTGTTCCGTAGGTGCTTGATGAAATGGGCAGCTAGTGTCACAAGCACTTTAACCACAATTTTAATCAGATTGAGGCCTAGATTTTTAAGGGCGTTTCGGCCTTGCCCCACTCAGCTGAACGGATTTAGGAGCAACGATATAAGCAGCACGACTATTCACTATGCAAGTACAGTGCTTTGAATAGGCACTGTTATGGGAGCATTATTTATCAACATGGCAAAACTCAGAGCCAGGAGAGATTTGCAGGGTTTTAGGTTTCATTTTGCATCCACAAGACTGGGCCATTTCGGCAAACCCAGGCCAGGTTCCAAGCAGGTCTCTAGCTGCCCAGATCCTGTTTCCAATGGAATTCACACAAAGCTGGGGGAGAGAGAAGTTTCCACATGGTGTCATGTCAATCCCAAAGTGCGTCACTCTGTTTGATCTTGGCTTTGACATTGGAAGTCACCACTCTCTGGCATTGTAAATCAGAGCAGAGGGGGAGGAGGTCTCTCAGAGGGAAAAAAAAAAAAAAAAAAAAAAAAAAGGAAAAAGTGACCCATTCTCACTCTGCTAAGGGCCACCTGAAACACTTAGCTAACAGGCTGTCTTGCATCTCTCTCTCAAGAGTCAACACCACAACTGCAGAGGACAATGAAGATCCAAGTATTGTGATCTGCTATAGCACCTTATGGACTGTAAGCCTCACAACCTCCCCTATTTACTTAAAAACCCCTTATGGGGAAACTGAGGTACAGGGAGATTAAGTGACTTGTCCCAGGGCACAGAAAATCCATGACAGAGCCAGGAATATAACCCAGGACTCAGTCCTGTGCTTAACCCAAAGGAACTTCCTCCCTCCCAGTCATGACTCCAGGCCTGGATGAAAACTCTATGGGACTCTTTCAGACTTTAAGACCAGATGGAACTATTAAGATGCTCTAGTCGGACCTCCTGCAAGATACATAACCTTCCCCACCCACTCTTGTACTGGCCTCTGCCAGAGTTACTCAAGTCCTCAAGACAGGGTTTAAAAGACTGAGTTCCAGAGAATCCCTCATTTACACTCGTTCCACCCTGTAAGTAACCCATGCTGCAGAGGAAAGCAAAAATTCCCCAGGGTCTCAGCCGGTCTGACACAGGAGGCAATTTCTCCCTAGCCCTAGTAATGGTGATCAGTTAGACCCTGAGCATGTGGGCTAGACCCACCAGCCAGACCCCTGGGAAAGAATTCCCTGTAGTAACTCAGAGCCCTCTCCATCTGGGTTTTGGATCAGGCTTAAAGTTCTTAAACTTCCCCACAGTTTGCTGGCCTGGGTGAAACGAGTTTGGTGGGTCTCAGTGGAAGATATCCAGACCAGAAAAGCCTCTGCCACACTTGGTACTAATTGGCCCTCATCAGCACTTTCAGCAGAAAAAAACAAGGGTGGAATGGACAGAGATCGAAATGCCTTCTCAGCTCTTCTAGGTCCAGACTGAGGCACTATAGCCCCATGTGTCATCACATGGGCACAATAATACACGCTACTGAATGGCTCCGGGGGCATCCCATTACTGCAGCGCGGCATGGGATGGCGTGACATAATTCACAGCATGCCTCGGGTCCCGTAAGCACAGTAAGAACAGACATGCCCTCCCTTGTCCCCCCCCCCCCGGCTTACTTGTGTCCAGCTCTCTCCTGTGGTGCCTGGTTCCGACAAAGCCCTCGCTAGCCATTTCAAGAGATCAGGATCCTCTCATGCGGCTGGGAAAAGCAGAAGAAAGGGGACAGGCTGAGAGCCTCCCATCCATCTCTGTGCTTCTCACACAGCAGGGTGGCAGAAAGCTCCCCTCACACCCAGACGAGTATCCCCAGTGCTGAGGGCAGCAGAGAGCACAGAGCTTGTGTGAACACACACAGATGTTGCTCTCCAGGCTGCCACCTGCTTTCCCTCAGGCCCTCCCCATCTGATAAACACTAGCTGGTGCTGACTCACATATCTAGTTTCCCAGCGCCCCCACCCACCTTCTCCCCTGGAACTCGGCAAAACCAGGACCCAAATCTAAGACGCAGACACTTCCTAGCTGAAGCACATGAAGGAAACTGCTGTTTCCTACAGGAAGCCTGGTCTAACCCGGCTCTCCAGTTGGCTTTGGGCTTCCAGGCCTCACTGGGAACATTAAACAAACACCCTTACTGTGTACATACCCCTCTGTCTCTTTCTTGCAAGGTGTTTAAAACCACATGTGGGAATTTAATGAGCCATGCTGCAGATTTTTTTAAAGGCACATAGGGCTTGATTCTGGACCCCTGGCCCAGCCATGAGGGATCCTGGGGTGGCCTTCAGCTCAAGGCTGAAGACCAGACCAACTCCCTCCCTAGCTTGAGAATCCAAAGGCTGACTCAAAGCCAGCTCGGCTCCTCCTAGAGCTGTGCCAGGTACAGCTCAGAATCTGGGCCTTTGTAAAGAGTCCATCTCTGTTTCCAAACTCCCTGGGCTGTGTCCTCCTGCTTGTGCTCTTCCTTGTGCCCCAAACCTTTCCCCACATCCCCAGGGCTTCACCACTCTTACACACACTCCCCATCAATGATCTCCTTTCACCACTTTCTCTGTTTCACACCAGCCTTGGGGCTGCCCAGCTCTGGGTTTTTTTTTCTTAAGCCTCTTTCTTCCAGTAGAGAGATGCTAGGAAGGTCTCTTATTGGCAGGAGGCCTTAGAGTGCGAGGGATAGCTCCAAATTCCCCAATGGCAGCACCACGACCCTTTCGATAGCCGAACTAGCATCTTTGTCCACTAACACCTATGGAGGGCACTTCTGGCTAACTCAGTGATCCATGGTGGCAGATCTTCTGCTAGACTCCAGCCAGGTCAGCAGGGAATGGAAAGGGGCTTTTCCACCAAGGCTTGACACAAATGAAAGTGGCAGAACAACAAACTCCAGACCATCGACAGGTGATGCGTTTCACGAGTGTGCTAGGCTGCAGAGGTAACTTCTACTATCTCTGCTGCCAAGGAATGTGGTTGTATTCCCTGGACAGTCCATTAAGGCTGCATGGGCTCCTCTCACCATCAAACGCTCTTTGGAAAGGAGTTCAATGCCTTTTTTTTATTTCAGGCCTTGCTCTGTGATCAGCTCAGCCCTACATCTGGTGCATAATCAGAGGAGAAGAGGCTCCTGGAGAACAGTTCTGAGATCCAATCCCATGCTCACCCATACAAACAGTATGGGAGAGGTTTCACCAGAGTCCTGGCTGCCAGCATTCCTAACTGTCTGAGCCCTAGCCAAATCCCTTTACCCCACACAGATCTGCTCGCCAACCTTGGACCTTACCCACACAATTGTCATGCTAGTCTACTTCTAGGCCTTCCATGAGCCTGTGTTTATAGTAAAAATCCACAGTTCTTCCCTGGCATGAAGCCTGCACTGTTCTAGACCAGTGTTCTTCAACCTTTTTTTTATAAAGTATCCCTTTAAAAAAAACAAATGAAGGACCCCCTTTTAAAAAAAAAATTATAAGTACCTCCA
This sequence comes from Pelochelys cantorii, assembly GCA_032595735.1. Taxonomy (NCBI): domain Eukaryota; kingdom Metazoa; phylum Chordata; order Testudines; family Trionychidae; genus Pelochelys; species Pelochelys cantorii. The sequence continues at coordinate 8,275,620 of CM064342.1, read as the reverse complement.
GGACCTACAGTTTTCAGACAATTTTTTTTCTACCATTGCAACACATTTGTTTAAACAACTTAATCGTAGCCGGGCAGGCAATGACATTTTTGGGTGTAAAAAGTCCAAAAATAATAAAGTGCTGTAAAACTTAAAACAAAAATTCAGTTTTCTCCAAATTTCAGTTGTGTTGACATACCCACCCACCCTCCCTCCACCCCAGACATCTCTCAAGTACCCCTAAGGGTACTCGTACCACTGGCTGAGAAACACTGCTCTAGACTGTTCATTGGATTCTGTAGCAAGGACTCTGAAAACATAGGAGGTAGAACCTTGACCTCGTTAAGTCCAGCACAAAGCAATCTATTAACTTCGGTAGCCTCCTGAGGATTCCTCTTGCACAGAGACATCAGCTGTGGCCTGCAGTGACCTCAGTCAGTTTCTTTCCCTACCCCTCACAATCCACAACATGTGCAAAGCATGTGGCCGAAGCAGCAGAAGAATGACCACAGATCTCTTGAGGCCCAGCACAGCCAGGCCCAGGAGATCTGCCTAAGTTGCCATTACACGTGTACATCTACACGGGTACATCTACACTACAGGACAAAGTCAAATTAAGATACACGACGTTAATTGTGTAGCTGAAGTTGAAGTCGCTTAACTTGGTTTTTGGCGCTGTCCACACTGCAGGAAGTTGAAGGGAGAACGCTCTTCCTTCGACTTCCCTTACTCCTCGTGGAAGCAGGACTACTGGCATCCACCGGAGTGCCCCTCTCAGTTTGAATTAGCAGTCTTAACTAGACCCACTAATTCGAACCCTGGAAAATTGACAGTGGCAGCTTCGATCTTCCTCTGTAGTGTAGACATACCCTCAGGGATGGACCAGAAACCTGAAGATTGATGAGCCAGAGAAGTGACTTACAGCTACTTTTGAGCTCCCCCACTGTCAAGATGTGAGACAGTCCCAAACATCAGCGTGGCCCGTATCTAGCTCCTAGGCATTAATGGAGTAAAGGGGGTCACCACACAGAATGCCACAGCTGCTATCCACCCTCAGTTACAGGGCTCTCCAGTTTCTTAACAGAGTGAGTCACATTTGAAAAGATTGTTTGTCTCACGTATAGCTCCCCCCCGCCCTTTGCTGTCTTTGCAGAGGCTGTGACTTCTTTACAAGGGCATGACATTGGTCTGGCAGCACTAGCCCTGGATTACATGGAAAAAGGAACATTAGGGAAGATTCTGATGCTCTCATAGGCTTCTGTGCCCCTGGATCACATTTACTGGCTGTGATTCCAGCAAAGCTTGCTTGCCAGCACTGTGGTCCTATGTTTCTGGGCTTGTTGCACAAATGGTGAAGTGACCCATAGTACATGGGCTTGATTTCTGGATCCTGCCAAAGTAAATTACTGAAGGTCCTGGGAGAATGGAGCGATCCCATGGTGGCCTCCTTTTCCGGAGATTGCCCTCTTTCCACAGGCCTTTTCATTAGAACCATAGATTTTTATGGCCCTTATGTGACTACTTGCTCTGACCTCCTGCTTGCAAGAGGCCAGAGAAATTTATCCATTCGTTTCTGCATTGTGCCTAATAACTTGTGTGTGAGTCTCTTTTAGAAACATGCAGTCTTGATTTAAATACTTGAAGCGATGAAGAATCTGCCACATCTCTAGGTAGCAAGGCACATGGCAATTAAATACAGCTGCCTTTAGGGAATTAGGTTCCATTAGGACCCTTGCTGACGTTTCTGCTGGGTTCTAGCTGCCCCCAGAGAACTCTCCTGTCCTACTGTCTCCTTTGATATTCCTTCCTTTCACGGGGGAGCCAGGAGAAGGTACTTCATGAGTGTGAGAATTCCCAAAGGATCTGAATTACCTGTTGTCCACAGATGGATGATTTGAGTTTGGGTTGAAACCAGGAGCTTTTCCTGATAATATAGAAACTCATGGGAACATTTTGACTCTGCAAAACCAGTCTGGAAATCACATGAGAACTGACTCACTCATTTGATGTCTGGCACTCTCCGCTTCCAAGAAAGGCCAGAAATAATTCCTGGGGACCATCAGCATGCTTTTGAAAGGGAGGGAGCTGTATAGAATATAGCTCCTTGGGGCCAGTATGGCTATCAGCCTCAGAAAACCACATTTTTGTGGTATTTCAGCTCTTCCTGCTCCTACAAGAGCCCAGAAATAATTTTTTTTTAAATGGACTCAGCTCTCTGATTTTCAGAAGATCTTGTGTGTGTGACATGAGCAAGGATCTCTGATGATCTGAGCTGCACCCAAACCTAACCCATCATGAGTTTCACTAACTTGCCCTCCTTTCTGCTGCGTGTTCCCACAAGCCCCGCGGTTTGACTGGGAAGGGAAAGTTGTGAAATACTGTGAGAAAGTTTGAGATTAATGTATTGTGCAGTCCTTTCTAGCTACCTGTGCCAGTTTTTGTCAAGGTGACTTTCCATTGTCCTGGTCCTTTGTAGCAGAAAAAAAAAAAATCCAATTTATCACCACAGTGGGAGCTGGAGGAGCTGAGCCCTGATGCATCCGAGGACCACAGCAGTAGGGGGACATTCAGATAACTTGAGAGACGAAGATTCTGAATGTGCCCAAGGGTTTGCTTTGCGTTGGAGTGGAGTGTCGTTCCCCATCTGCATTGCCAGACAGCATCCGGGAAAATCATCTTTTTATAATGTGGCACTGAGTGGAGCTGGCAGAAGATGGAGGAGCTGTGGATCCCAAGGACTTCACAGGAACAAATATGGCACCAGTCTTCCTAAGCAACTCAAACCGAGGTATGAATGCTCACACATACTGCTTGCTTTGTACATTTTACAAGTAACTCTTCCTAAATTCCTTCAATATAAAACGCTCCCACCCAAGGGTGCAAGTATTTCAGAATCATAAATCAATAGAAAAGGGCCATCAACTGCTGTTCATAGTCTCATGCTAAGATGCAGAATTGGCAATTTTAGCCCATAATATATTAAAAGCTATACTTAAAGTATTAATGTCAGGCACCAAGGCCTTCCAAGCCATCTCTAGATTGAATTATAGACAGCATAAAAGGGAAATCTGATGGCACTTTCTGAAGGTTAGAGAAGGAGACTTTGCTGAAGTTTTGTAATGTGGAGATAATTCCTACTTTAAGGGTACATCTACATTGCATGCTTATTTTGGAATAAGCTAATCCAGAAGAGTAATAGAGATGCAGCTGTGTTAGTCTGGTCTTGCTGAAACAAAAAAGACAGGACTATGCAGCACTTTAAAGACTAACAAGATGGTTTATTAGGTGATGAGCTTTCATCTGCCTCACTTGCAGCTGGTCCAGCTGTGAAGAACAAAGAGAAGGGCAGTCATCCCAGGAGACAGGGTGCCTGAAGCCTCCCCCTCTCTGAGCTGACACCGCAAAGTCTTGGGTCCCATGAAGGCAACATGCTTGGAGCAAGGCCATCGGCGGCCTAGACAGTGGGCCCCTTCTTGCAGGGGCACAGATGTCCCTGGGGGAGCCTTGCTACCCCCACATCCTGGGGACAAGCAGACATGGGAAGGTGCCGGCCAGGCCAGGAGCCTGCAGGAAGGAGTTGGAGGAGGGGGCAGCTTGGCTTCCCTCTGTGCCATGCACACATTGGGACTGGCAGTGGCAGCGTCCTGCAGGGAGGGGACTTGCATCCCAGGCTGCTGGAGAAGGGTGGGGGAGGGTGTTGGGGGAGGTGGTTTGAGTGGCAGATGCCACTTCCAGGGAGGGTGCTACTGGGGTCCCCTCCATTTTCTCCCCCACCCAGAAGACTCCCCTAGCAGGGGCTCAGTGTCCTCGGCCTCACCATGCTTGCCCAGGAGTGCATGCTGCCCCAAGAGTGCAGGCCTGGCCACATGCCATGTTTGGGCCTGTGCAAGAACCCCGTGAGCAAGAGCACAAGGGTCCTTGCTGGCAACCTCATTGCGGCTGTTTGCTCCAGACCTGCACTCCATGGGCACGATGCCCAGGTCGAGAAGGCTGAGCAAGGAGCATGCAGTCCCTCACCACCCACCACCTCCTCCTGGGTGTGTGTAGAGAGTCATGTAGCTCACCTGATGGGCCTTCTCCGGCTTCATCTGATCCCCAGGCAACATCCTGGGAGGATGATAATGGCTCCAAGGATGGGATAAGATCTTAGCTGGCAGGTATCGTGGATCCCAATTCCTCTGTTCCTCCTTGGTCCCAGGCCTGCCCTCTGGGAAGGTGACATTAGGTGTCTCCCGGCTACAGTCCACAACTTGGGGGAGGGAGAGAGACAGACCCCCCCCTCCCAGAATGTGGGGGAGCTGGTTGTAGTACTGGCATCTCTGGAATGCCACCCGTGAGCAGGAGCTGCACTCCCTGGCCTTACTATAGGCCTGCCTCAGTTCCTTCACCTTTATCCGCACCTGCTCCTGGGTGCGGATGTGCCTCTCTGCCCCAGGCTGTCGGCCAGCTGGCCATAAATGTCAGCATTCCTGCATCTGGTGCAGAGATCCTGGAGGTTTGCCTCCTCCCCCCAGATCTCAATGAGAGCCAGGATCTCTGCACCAGACTAGGATGGCACGCACCGCTTCCGCCCCTGGGCAGAGGCTTGGGAGTTGCCTGCAGCTGTGGGAGGCTCAGGTGCAGTGATCTGGTCTGCCATCGCAGCAGGGAAGACAGGGCTGGCTGCTGTTGTGTGGCACAGTGTGAGCTGGGCCTGCCTTGTGCCATACCGTTTCCCCTGCAGTTACACCTTTAAAGCCTGCAGGGGAAGAGGAATTATAGAGTCCTGATGGGTGTGGCCAGAGTGGCCAGCAGGGCACCTGTCGGAAGCCCTGGAGGCCCCTTATTTCAAAATAACCATAACTGCGCCATCTACACACACGCAATTTTGAAATAACTATTTTAGAATAGGTGTTGTTCCTGTGAAATGAGGGTTACGGATTTCAGAATAAGCTGCCTGTTAATTTTGAAAAGATTTCGAAAAAATGGGCTTGCTGTATAGATGCTCGCCTTGTTACTTTGAAATAACGCTGTGGTGTAGACGTGCCCTGGCCATCGGAATCACCAAGTTTGACCTCCAGTTAATATAGCATCCTGGAGGCAGATAGAGCTGTTGCTTCTCTCTGTTGACCTGGCAGTGACCAGCACAACACAGTACACATCCACACCCCTAGTCCACAATTCCCAAAGCAGTGCTTGGTTGCACTATTGGGTGGAGACGGAACAGCTCACTTTGCAATCCCTTGTAGGCAATACTGAATTGAGGCACATAAGCACGTATGCGCCCTGTATGGAAAAGCCTTGGCAAGCTGAATTCATTTTGGCATTGTGGGCCTTGATAAATATTTTAATACGTGTCTTCTCCTCATCTGCCTTGTTGGCCTGACCCTTAGCAGTCTCACTCAGAAAGCTGGATTAATGTCCCCTTGGCCATTATGGAGAAATAAAGGAGGATTACAAATACAACAGAAAAACATTTCCTCCAACAGTACCATTTTCCAGGTGCTTGATGTGCTGACTCAGAGCTCTCAAACTCCAGAGAGAGAGATCTTCAGTCTCTTAGGATTTCCTGGGAGAATTTACCTGTCTCCTCTCCTAAGAGATGCGGAGTTCCAATATTCTAGCCTCTTTCCAGGATGGGTGACAATATCCTGCCTGCCTACAATCTCAAGCTGACTATAGCATTCTTCAAGTGCCGAGCCTACACTGTTGGGTAGTGTTGGGTGTGTACTGCTACACAGCCATTGCCTCCCACACCAATGCAAGCTTCATTTAAGAGGCAGGTGAAAAGATTCTCATGTCTTTCATGCCCGTTTTGCTCTCCCATACACTACGAGAACACCTATTACTTTTGCCCGTCTAAGGGTGAATTGGGCAGCTAGCCAAAAACTCAAAAAGAAATAACAAAATGTTTTTAAAGTACATTAGAAGCAGGAAGCCTGCTAAAAAACCTGTGGTTCCCCTAGACGATCGAGATATAAAAGGAGCAATCAAGGACGATAAAGCTATTGCGGAGAAACTAAATGATTTCTTTGCTTCGGTCTTCACGGCTGGGGACGTTAGGGAGATTCCCAAATCTGCACCGTCCTTTGTGGGTGATGAATCTGAGGAACTGTCCCAGACTGAAGCGTCATTAGGTAGCTAACGTGACACCAATATTTAAAAAGGGCTCTAGAGGCGATCCTGGCAATTACAGACCTGTAAGTGAACTTCAGTACCGGGCAAATTAGCCGAAACAATAGTAAAGAATAAAATTGTGAGGCACGTAGAAGAACATAATTTGTTGGACAAAAGTCAACATGGTTTCTGTAAAGGGAAATCAAGTCTTACTAATCTATTAGAGTTCTTTGAAGGTGTTAACAAACATGCAGACAAGGGGGATCCAGTAGATATAGTGTACTTAGATTTTCAGAAAGCCTTTGACTAGGTCTCTCACCAAAGGCTCTTGTGTAAATTACATGGCCATGGGATAAGAGGGAAGGTCCTTTCATGGATTGAGAACTGGTTAAAAAGACAGGAAACAAAGGGTAGGAATAAATGGTAAATTTTCAGAATGGAGAGGGGTAACTAGTGGTGTCCCCCAAGGGTCAGTCCTGGGACCAGTCCTGTTCAACATATTCATAAATGATCCGGAGAAAGGGGTAAGCAGTGAGGTGGTAAAGTTTGCAGATGATACCAAACTGTTTAGGATAGTCAAGACAGAAGCAGACTGTGAGGGACTCCAAGAAGATCTCACCAAACTGAGTGATTGGGCAACAAAATGGCAAATGAAATTTAATGTGGATAAGTGTAAAGTAATGCACATTGGGAAAAAATAACCCCAACTATACGTACAGTATGATGGGGGCTAATTTGGCTATGACAAATCAGGAAAGAGATCTTGGAGTTATCATGGATAGTTCTGTGAAAACTTCCACACAGTGTGCAGCGGTAGTCAAAAAGGCAAATAGGATGTTAGGAATTATTAAGAAAGGGATAGAAAATAAGACCCAGAATATCTTACTGCCCCTGTATAAAACTATGGTACGCCTACATCTTGAATACTGTGTACAGATGTGGTCTCCTTACTTCAAAAGAGATATTTTGGCCTTGGAAAGGGTTCAGAAAAGGGCAACTAAAATGATTAGGGGTTTGGAACAGGTCCCATATGAAGAGAGGTTAAAATGACTGGGACTTTTCAGTTTAGAAAAGAGGAGATTGAGGGGGGATATGATAGAGATATAAAAATCATGAGTGGTGTGGAGAGGGTGAATAAAGAAAAGTTATTTATTAGTTCCCATAATAGAAGAACTAGAGGACACCAAATGAAATTAATGGGTAGCAGGTTTAAAACTAATAAAAAAGTTCTTCTTCACACAGCGTGTAGTCAACCTGTGGAACTCCTTGCCAGAGGAGGCTGTAAAGGCTAGGACTATAATAGAGTTTAAAAAGAAGCTAGATAATTTCATGGAGGTTAGGTCCATAAAAGGTTATTAGCCAGGGGATAGAAATGGTGTCCTTGGCCTCTGTTTGTCAGAGGCTGGAGAGGGATGGCAGGAGACAAATCGCTTGATCACTGTCTTCAGTCCAACCTCTCTGGGGCACCTGGTGCTGGCCACTGTTGGCAGACAGGCTACTGGGCTAGATGGACCTTTGGTCTGACCCAGTATGGCCATTCTTATGTTCTTATGTCCCTGCTTTTGGCTAATTAGAAGGATGTCAAACAGTGGAGCACAAGTGTTACAGCCCTTTGGTACATTTAACAGCTGGCCAGCCAGTAACAGCTCTATTTCACCATTTTTCCCCCTTCGGTATCTCCTCTGGGCATTTGCACTTCCAGATAACCTTCACTCTACGGTTTTCCATTATGCTTTGGTGAAAATAAGCTTAAAAAAAAAAAGCCATCCACAGCCTAAAGAAGCACAAGGCTGACATCTCACTGTTCTTGACACAGTTGATAGCCCCAATCATAGATATATCATGCAGCTTTGATGTTAGACAGAGGTAGGAGTCTATCTTAGCATCCAAATTAAGGAATGTGTTAATGAAAGTCTCCACTCAGAGTTATCAAGGAGCCTTAGTTATAAAGAAGTGGGTGACTTGTATATAAAAAAAAAGCCCCATCTTACTAAGATCACAGAAGGCATTTACTTGTCCTTCATGTGGTGAAGGAATTTCATTTGGGCTTTATCTCCTGGGCTCAATCCAGAGATAACAATCTCTTCTGTGCATGTCATAGTGGTTTATATTGATTTTCCTTGCCCACAAAGGAAAAGACAGGAGAGAGGTGCCTGCAGATTCCACGTTGGCAGCTTTTCCAAAGTCAAACAGCCCAGGGAATTAGCATGCATCCTAGAGTCACCACATCAATTAAACCTTACTTTGGTTAACGGAATCAGTGTCGGAGACCTCAGCCTTCTCCTAATCCTGTCTCTCAATTGGCCACCCATAAGATAAGCGAGCACTGCGATTACCTTCACAGCAGGCAGCAAGAGCATTGGGGTTGAAACTACTGCAGGCTCCCTGAACCATGTCACACAAGCAGCCAACAGCATCTAGCATGGTGACTGCGGGGGCCCTTCCTCATATGGAAGGTGGGTTACCGTACAATGCTCCCTTGGAAATGGTCACTTCATCCTCCAGAACAATGGCTTTGCATCAAGTCTGCTCCAAAATTCCTGGCTGGTCCTGGGCAAGTCACCTAGGATCACACTTTGCCCTTCACTTTGCGGGGCCACTTGGACTCACTGCGCACTCGTCTCTGACATGAGTGTAGCAGCAGCCTGGCAATAAGGGACTACACAAGGTGCAAGGCAATGGAAAATCTAAGCCACAAGCTCCCTGGGCCTCAGTTTCCTATACCCACATGGCGTCATTGTGCTTTTCTCCCACCCTGCCTCATCGGATATAAGAGACATCCTGAAGGTATGGTGGTGGGGTGGGTTTTGTCTCCATTTTGTCTACTGACACTGCAGGGTCCTTGGGCCAGGGACTGTCTTTCATGATGGTTCTAAGCGCGACCACACCTAGCCAGCGCACTTAAAAACAAAAACCACTCATTGCCCAGTCTACAGTTGGTGCAAAGTCTTGTTTAAAACCAGTCAGCCAAACTGTTCTGCAAATATAGCCTGTTCTCCCACTCCGGACGTGGCCCAAGCAGACCGCAGTTCCATGGTGCTGGGTCCCACAAGCAGCATAATCTTCTTCCTCTGGGATAAAGGTTAGAACCTGAAGTCTGTGCCAGGCTGGTTCTGAGTCCTGTTTTGACCAGAAGCTCCCTGGTGTGCTAGATTTCTGCAGATGTAAACATGCTGAATTCCACACACTCCAGTCTTATCTTCTAAAGCACGATGGGGCTCCTACATACTTACCCATGACACGGTTGCCTATTAGGAGACACCAGCTTAAAGCTTGTCAGCCTTTTTTGTCCATGTGGTCCTACCATGAAAGAAACAAGATTCCTCTTTGCAGCATGTTTGACACAGCCCATTTGGCTCTTTCAGACACAGAAATTCTTCAACAATGCCAGCCTCCTTTGTATCAGGAGCCCTCTGAACCCTGTGTGTCAGAGAACCACAGAACGTCAAAGGGACTAATTAGCATTAATACGGGGCACACTAACACACACACACCAAAACAACCAAAAAAAAAAAAGCCTGTTAGGCAGATACGTGGGATTCTGCCACCTTTGTTTTTAAACTCCTGGTCCTTTTCTTCCTTGAGCTGCCCAGCCGAGAGCTAACAGGAGGGGATGATTGAGTCTGTTAATATCACCCATAATGAAGCCGCTTTATGGGGGAAAAACAATGACGCAGAGAGATGGGGAAAGTAGACTGTAATGGGTTTACAGCAGGTAATTTTCATAATTGAATGTAGGCATTCTAGGGAGCACTTGGCATCTTCCCTATTGAGCGACAGGTAAAAAGCTCTGACATCACCATTCTTGCCCCCACTGCACATCAAATGGGTGGCAGCATGATTACTCCCTCCTCTCACCTGTGAGAGACAACATTTAAAAAAAAAAAAAAGAGGAAAGTTCATGAATAATGGAAGGAGGCTTCCAAGGTGCAGGGTGGAAAGGAACTGAGCAGTACGGTCCAGCAGACAGTCAGAGCTTCTGCTTCAAGTTCTTACTGACCTGAGTCATTTTGAGCAAGTCCCCTGACATTGTTCCGTGCCTCAGTTTTGCCAGCTGTAGAATGAGGAGGACTGCACCCTGATCTAAAGTCCTTAGAGACTGATGGATTGAAGACATCCAGTAAAAACTAGGTGGGACAGAAACAGTCACAGTGGAGTCTTTGAAAAAAACCCCCACAAGTCCTGAGAAGTTAAAAGCAAACAAAAATAGATACACAGAAAGTATCATGGACCTATCACTGGGTTTGCCTCCTGCAATGTTAACGATGTACCCTCCTCACCCTAAAACTTGTCCCCAGATCTCCCTATCCATTCCATTGTTGTTGAACTTGTGATCGCTATTTGTTTGCAAACATTTGCTAAATAAACGTGTCATTCTCTCTTCCCACGTGTTGTATTCCTCTCCCCAACCTTTGTCTGGTCTATTTACATGATAAGTTCTTTGGGCCAGGGACTATTACTGGCTGTACAGAACCAAGCACAATGAAGCCCTGTTCTTGGCTGGTCCCTAGGTGTGACCATAGGAGAAGAAGATAGGCCTAGAAGTCCTTAAAAGACACTCCTGGGCCATTGAACTATAAGCTCTGTTAGCTGAAGCCAAACTTTCCTTCTGACCAGAATACCAAGCCTCATAATATAGGAACATACAGAACAGGAGACGAAGCCAGCTTACCCGGCCCGCTTGAGAAAGAGAACAAGACTGTGGTGGGTATACTCAGGGACATACGAGCCAGAGTGAGGTCTGTGCTAAAACACGAGTGCAGTAGAACCTCTATCACTCACAGAGCCCCTGGCCATTGGCAGCCAGAGCACCCCTGCCTGAAGCAATGGGAAACCCAGCTCTCAAGAGACTAAGTCAACTGGTGTGTCAAGGCTTTTCCTGTTCATTCCCCTACAGAGCTGGTTTGCTCACCCAGGCCATGGGTGCTCATTCGGAAAGAGGGCTGGATACACAAGGGTTCCTGCCAGGGGATAGAGCAGCTTCTTGGGGGGCAGTTCCTGTGGCCAGTTACATGAAGTTCCAGGTATTAACCTGCCACATTACAACAGGGATCTGCTAAGCCTTTCGTTTAGATTTTCTGCTGAAATTTTTCTTCCCTCCACCTCCTCTCGCCCCAGGCCTGCCACAGTACAAAGCCATAGCATGCCAATCCTTCACACACAAAATGCGTCAGCTGCAAGATGAAGCGTGCGTGCCAGGTACTATGGGAGACCCAGCTTCAAGACTGAGTAGCAGTCTCTCTCACCAGGCCAGGGAAGAAAAGTCAGGCGTTAATCAGAGCTCGGTCTGAGAGCAACGCAGGCTGCTTATCACTAGCTGCATCCGCAGAAAGGGTTCCCACGTCCCCAGGCCCATCCGTACGTGCAGAGGAGACTCAAATTTAAGAGTCAGCGGGACTCCCGCACAGCCTGGCAGTCAGGGCCCCCCCCCCCCAAAAGTGGCAGACTGGGAAGGGTGGGGTAGGTGTGGAACACAGAGCTTGCAAAGCACGGAGCTGCTCAGATGCCTTGGAGGTTGCTGCTGGCCCAAGTTCAGCAAGAGCCAGCGACGGAGAGAGCTTCCCACGCACCCAGCCTCTCTTTCATTGTGTTTCTTGCTGTAAGTGGGTGTAATGCCAGGTGTGTCTTTCCCTTTGGGAGCGCTGCCCCCACCATCAGTCTCACTGAGACCTATTCAGCCACGCTCAATGAGTGCCTGGCTGGTTAAAGCCAAGGAGACCCCTGGAGCCTTCCCAAACAGTCCCCAGGCTCTTATCTGGCCAGAATTATTGTTGCAGGTTGTGGAAAACCAGGAACAGAACAATCTATTTGTACAGAGACTAGAAGGATGGATGCTAGGGGCCAGGACAGCCAGCTCTGGACTCAGGGCAGGCTCCCCGCTGAAGTCAGAGGACCCTGCCTGAACAAAGAGTCTGTTTGAAGCAATTTAACTGGTTTCCTTTTATGACTGCAGGTGAAAGCAGAGAACTGGGTGCACAGCGCCTAGAGAGCCACACTTACAACGAGACTGGTCCATCTCCCTGCTCCCAGCCGAAAAGGGCAATGTACAGTGCACAAGCAGCAGAGCCTGTCCATGCCTACTCTGGCCTCGAGGCAGCATCTCCAGCAGAATTGGAGCAGATGGGATCCCAGCTGGGGGTCCCCATCAGACACACCACAGGACATAGGACAGAGCAGGCCCAGCAGTTTGGAGGCAGGGCCTCTCTTTTTCCCTTGGTTCCCGACTTCATTGCAGAGACGCAGAGCATCACGTAGGCCCTGAACACCCAGCCAGCACCGTGCACCAAACAGCTGTGTTCATGCATGTTTCCTGGCCAGATGCTGCTAGATAAACACCAGATAAATCATAGAATCCTAGAGCTGGAAGGGACCACAAGAGATCGAGTCCAGTCCCCTGCCCTCCTGGCAGAATCAAGCATTGTCTAGACCATCCCTGACAGGTGTCTGTCTAACCTGCTCTTAAATATCTCCAGAGATGGAGATTCCACAACCTCCCTAGGCAATTTATTCCAGTGTACAACCACCCTGACAGTTAGGACAAGAAACAATTGGCTTAAATTGCAGGAAAGGGGGCTTAGGTTGGATATTAGGAAAAACTTCCTAATGCCCTGCCTAAATCTCCCTTGCTGCAATTTAAGCCCATTGTTCTCCTTGGCCTCTGAGGATAGGACGAAAAGCAATTTCTCCTCCCCCGCCCCCCTTTGTAACACCCTTTTACATACTTGAAAACTGCTATCATGTCCCTTCTCAGTCTTCTCTTTTCCAAACTAAAGAAGCCCAATTCTTTCAGCCTTCCCTCATAGCTCATGGTTTCTAGACCTTTAATCATTTTTGTTGCCCTTCTCTGGACCTTCTCCAGTTTCTCCACATCTTTCTTGAAATGTGGTGCCCAGAACTGGACACAATACTCCAACTGAGGCCCAATTGGAGTATGGCTGGCACAGGTGTGCCTACCTACCATCACACCTTCTCTTGCACTGTAGAGGTGCCCAAAACCCTCTGCTTCTCCATGTACCTGTCAGGCTAGGCTACTTTCAGGAGCCATATACCAAGCTGTGGTGAGCTGATTCAAACGGCTGGTCCAATATGCCTCCGGATTCAAAGCAAGACTTCTCCTGTTCAGCGTTCTGGGAGCGTGAGAAGGAGCCAAAGGCAAGCTCAGAGTTTTGAAGCACTAAATACAATTGCTCCCAGGAAGAGAGCTCTGCTGAAGGCCACAGCCCCTGTGCAGCACTGCCCTAGGATTTACATCCCTGAAAATAGCAATAGTAACTGAAACACGAGACACTGCTAACAGCTTGTTCCCCTTAGGCATCAGGATGGCACCACTGCAATTTGGTGCTTACGCATGCTTTAACCACCATCGGTATCCTACATAAATACATGCTCATACACCTGCTAAGGGAATGTGAAGGGACCGATTTTCAGAGGGTATGTGGGAAGAGTATCCACGTGTCCCTCCACAGAATTGAGGGAGTCAATGAACACATGGGTTATTGAGCTCCATTACTTCCTGCACTGGGCATTACAAGGGAGGAATCCATTAACAGACAATGCTAAGGGGGTGGGGGGGGATGATGAAAACGGTGGTTCTAATCTCATCTAGGCCTCACTATGTGAACAATCCCATCGTGCCTCAGTTTCCCCTTGTGTAGAATAGAGAAAGCTCACCACCTGCTGCACAGGGGTGTGGTAAGACTCAATGTCTGTGGTGAGACTCAATGTCTGTGAAGTGCTTTGAGATCCCAAGGTAAAAGGATGCCACGGAAATACTGGTTAGCGAAGGCAGGTTTATTGCAACTATCTGTCAATGTGTCACAGGCCCTTGGAGAGGTTGGCCTGCAGGGTCTCAAGTATCACAGTTATCTAGCAGAAGTGAGGCCAGCCTCCATGCTGAAGAACAGTGTCATACTGACTGTTGTGCCACATTGCCCGGCCATGCTAGCATCTCATCCATCCATGCTGCCCCCTCCCACCATCTCTCTGGCATCTCATAGCCTGGAGTTATTTCCCTGCTTTTAGGGAGCACTCTCTCATTGGCCATGCCTGCTGGCAGAATACCTGGCCCTGGGAATAGCTGGAGGCTGCAAGAGGTTCTCTCCTTGTCTCAAACACTGGCTTTTCCCTAATTCACATTTGGATGGGGCTCTGAGCTTCATTTTCCATGGCACTGACTGGGCTGGTGGCACGGACCCAAACTGAAGTTTGTGCAATGAAAACAAGATGGGAGGGGGTTAGGAGGAGGGAGGGAGGTTCAGCCCTAAATGAAGCTCAAACACCAAAGCAGGAAAAAAAAAAAAAAAAGAAGAACTGAATTTTCTGTTTAACTGTTTGAACTAGGGATGGGGGAACTATTAGTCTGATTCCAAACCCATCCCAACTTTAGCAGCTGGAGAGGCTGGCTTGCACTCTGATATGATCCTGGCTGGGAGAATGAGAAGAAAGAGATTTCCAGGGGAAAAATAAAAAGGTGAAGTCTACATAGCATCCACTTGCTTCAGCCCACCTTTACAGAGGGTTCTTCTTATCCTGAGAGGGATGAAACCAATAGCATTCACCAGCACAGAAATCACTATAGAAACCTGCAGTTTTCCCATACACAGCAATCTCCTTTCTGCAGGCATTGACAGCCACCCTATAGAATGCTGTCATAGGAATATTATATGTATTGACATAGCATCTCGGAGCTCCATACCCCCATGGTGCTAGGTGCTGTACAAACATAACACAAAAGCCTGTTCCCTGCCCACAGAGAGCTCACAAATCGGAATGACTGCCTATGTGCCACAGAACTTTCCCCTTCAGATGGTAGCACAGTTCCCCCTTTCAAAGGGTTCTGAAGAACTCTGACCAGTGGTGTGAAACCCAGACACAGTAAAACGTGCCTTCACGACACTGACATTCTACTACTCAGAGTCTCAAACAGACAGCGGGGAGAGAGTAGCTTGGGGTGACATCGCCGGCCATCTCGCCTAACTTCTGGCACCGCTGGTGCCACCATTCAGGAGCCAAGGATCTCTCTGGAGAATGGCAACTGAAAGACCCCCCCCCCCCAGCCTAACATAACCCATTTATACAGCACCTCGCACCCTCCAGTTCTGGTGGCTCCTAGGCACTACTGAAACACAAGCAAAAATATAAATAAATAATATGACCTTTAGACGCCAACTGGGAAGCAGGGTAGTTGCTATGGAGAGCAATCCCTCCCCCTCCCCTCCCCACCACATAGGAATTATGACACAGACAACAGCAAAGGCTGCGATTGCTGACAAGCAAACTGCTTGGGTGCCAGAGACCCTTGGCAGAGCCACCTGGGCTATATTTGGAAATGAAACAGACAGACAGTTTCCTGTCTGCCCGGAGAGAACAAACAACCCAGCATACAACCCTGGATGCTACCACAGCCCAAACCATCAAGGGAAATAGCTTAGCACAGGTCACAGGCTTTGCCCCCCCCCCCCGTGGCTCTCCTGTCCTCTCGCCCAAGAGCACAGTGGGCAATGCCCTTGCCAAGGTAACAGTTCCTAAAACAGCGTCATATCCATGGCTCAGCACAGTCCAAGAGAGACCCCAGGAAGTGCTGTGGATTCTCTTCCTCCCCCACCCCAGCTCTTTAAGGGAGGTTAGAGAAATACCGGCACATCACCAAACCAGCGCACTGGCTACACAGTCGGGACCACCACAGTGGCACAGCAGATGCCATGCCCGAGCCAAGGACATGCTCCTAGGAATGGAATGAAGCCTTTCACTGGAGCTGTCAGGCCTGCCATGGACTATCTCCCCTGTGCTGAGTCGGGGAAGCCCACGCAGCTCCAGGTAAAGGGACTGTAAAGGGACTGGCAGAGAGCGTACTCACTCGGCTTGCCCTTCTGAAGCGGCGCTCCAGTCCAGCCATCTCCTCTCCCCTTCCCTTCCCTTTCAGACTAACCCTGGCTCTAGTGCTGCCTTTCCCATCTGGAGGCTAAGTGGTAATTAATCAGCAGGAGCCCTCACCAGCCTCGGCTGCCTGTGTTACTCTGAATGAAGCAGGATTAATTGACACCACCTGGGAACAGCAACCTGTGCCTTCCCCTTGCTAGCAAGCATTGCCGCAACGCTGGCTCAGGAGGCCGCCTGGGGACTGGTATGCCACCCACCCCCAGCCCAGCGTGTTCTTTTTTGGGCCGTGCTTGTATTACGCACTGGCAGGAGCCCCACTGGGTTTCCGAAAGGCTCTGGGTTGCTCTGGCTTCATGGAGACCTTTCCACCATTACCGTGAGTTTTGGAGGGTTTCCCGATCCCATCTTGACACCTTTTACAGAGATGCATCTCTTCTCTCTCCTGGCCCTGCTACAGCCTGGATGTCTCATGCGGTCCCAGAAAGGCTTCCCCTTTGAAAGCAGATTCCTGAGAGTGATTCTACAATGCACAGTGGCAGGCTAAAGGAACCAGCAGCTCAGTTCAATGCACCAGGAGATAGCCATGCCCATGCCACTCAGGAGGCCTGACTCCCAGGGAATCTAAGGGTACGTCCATCTTGCTCATGAAGCCCTGGCTCTGAACTGGTTTGAGCCCACGCCACCTTTCTGTCCACACACTAATCCATTTGACTCAGGTCTCAGGCATTCAGGACCTGGGTCCTAAGGCCCTGCTTGGTGGGTGGGTCACAGGCCAGGTCCCATGGAGCTGTTCCAAGCCCTGGCATTTTGCAGTGTGGACTCAGCTCAAGTCACAGAGCTGAGTCCAAAGGGCTCCAGGGTGCTGTATGGCAACCTTACCACAGCTGTGAGTAACCCAGCATTACAGTGTAGCACAGATGCTCAAGAGTGAGCATAGAAACCCAGGTGCAAGAACCTGCATCCCACTGACCTGGGTGTAGTGTGCTGCATAGGGTTACCTCTATACTGCAGCACTATTTCAGCATACCTTTTGAGTGCGCCCATTATTTCAAAATATAATGGGCTCACTATTCCCATGTCCCTGCAAACTTCATTCCACGAGGAATAAGGGATGTTTCAGAATAGCAATTTATTTCTAAATAAGTGCTGTGTAGTCAGCGCCAAATTTCAAAATAAGCTATTTCAAAATAACAACGAAATAAGATACACAATTTGTGCAGCTCAAACTGCGTAGCCTATATTGACTTACAGTGCAGTATAGACACACCCTAGATGTGCTCTACTGGTCCCCTATGCTGCTGTCTGAGAACACCCCACAGGCATCTAAAGAGTGGGGACAGAGTTTGTGTCGCTCCTGTTCCTTAGCTCCCAGCGTGGGAAGGGGCAATTCCATGACTAAAGTGCTCTGCATGCCAACTATTCCTTGCTTCCCACAGGGGCCCTGGGGAAGAGGGAAGAAGCTACAGCGGTCCCCAAACCACCCCAGACTATGGCTTGCAGAAATGCGGCTCTAAATAGACCATCACCTTCTGGTCCCCTGCGCTGAGAATCCAGGCCCCAGGCTCGAGTTTGTGCCTGTTTGGGTCCTAAAGAAAAACACTGCTCTTTACAAAGGATTCTTCCCAAAGCTCTTTCTGAGCACAAGTCACCAATAAATAGGCTAGTGCTTGCCAGCACACACACAGGAACCATACGCCATATAAATCACGTCTCTGCTGCCTGGAAATAATGGAGAATCTGCAACAGGAGAAATTCTCTGACAGATCTTGGCTAACTCAACCGCCGGAGCCTGCCAGCATTAGCATGGGGGTATATTGCTCCATCCTACCTGAGTAATGCTGGTGGAGACTCCCATTACATTTATCCATCAGCAGCCATTCCTGCATGGCTCTGGACGTGGTGGAGAGTGAATGAGACAGGTAGTTCTGCCAAGCAGGAGACAAAAGTTTCAGAGGGGTCGCCGAGTCAGTCTGTAACTGGAAAAACTTAAAAAACAACAAATAGTCTTGTAGAAGTGGGTTGTGCCCATGGAAGCTCACGATACCATCTACATGTTTTGTTAGTCTCTAAGCTGCTGCAGGACTATTTGTTGTTTTTTAAGTTTTTCCAAGCAGGAGACAAGGCAGTCACATTGCCAGCTGACAGGCTCCTTAGGTGAGAGATCCCTGCAACGGAATAAAATGTCACATGACAGAGGTCGCCTGCTGTGAGATAAGTGTGAGGCAAGTCACCACACTCCTTTTCTGAGACGGATTCCAGCGTGGTCTTTATTTAGTTGCTCTTAATGAGGACTACTATGTGCTGGGGAGGCTGTTTTCTCAGTGCACGCTGCAGCATAACAAGATGAGAGTTGCTGATCGTTTGGACATTTTGATCAGAAAGGAAAAGGGCCAAATTTTCAGCAATCTCCTCCAACTGAGTTCCCTGATTCTGGGGCCAGATAGAAGAAATGTGTGTGCGGCGGATGTGCGTGGGGGCGAGGGGGGAGAGATTCAGTCCCTGGGTTTATGTTACAGCATCCTTGGAGATTCTCTTACAATATTTTTCATACTCTGCCCCCCAACACTTCATATACACACACACCCCACCAGCCTTCCTAATGTGACACTGTGAGAAAGGAAGTCAGAAGTCACTATCATCCAGCCTCACATCTCTTTGCAATCCTTAGTTTGACCCACACACCGTATCTTAAGCCACATTGCCTACAGCCTCAGGGAGCAATGCCAGCAGCTGGGAACACTTAGACCAGGGGTGAGGAACCTTTTTTGGGTCGGGGGCTGCTGACCCACAGAAAAACCAGTCAGGGGCCGCACACAAGGGAGAAGCAAAGCGAGAAGTCTCTGACTGAGAAGGAGAAAGACGCTCCCCACATTCCCCTTGCATACCAGAGCCTAGGGGGGGCCCAGGCTAGTAGATTTTGTGTGTTCCAGCCCTGTGGGTGGGTGGCAGGAGCGCCATGATAGATTCACTGCAAATATTTTTTTAATTCTTAATCCTGATTGCTCACCATGGACAGCAGGGTGATGCTAAGCCAACCAGGGAAAAGAAACTTGCTAGGTGCCTGATTTGCTGAAACAGAGCAGCTCAAAAGTCAGGATTACATACATAGAAATGACTGAAAAAAATTTCAGACAAAGAATAAAAACCAGTCCAGGACCCCAAATGGCAGATTTCATCAAACAAATGACAGTTGTGGACTTCTTAGCCCAGGTCTGCTGCCCATATAACATCAGCCATGTGGTCAGTCTAGGAGTTCAAGATTTTGTAAATGCACCCCCTCAACATGGTATCCAAAGTCACTGGTTTATAGCCTGAAATAAGCAAGTCTGTCCCACTCCAGTGTTTTAATGTAAATAAGTTCTGCATGAATGTGGAGCTAACCAGCTGTCTGCAAAAGCCTGGCCTAACCTGGGTATGCATTGCAGTGGGCCTGGCATGGCCATATTTGATGATGTTACTCCAGCACGTATAGACTCTGAGGCTATGTCTATACTGCAGGCTTCTTGCACAAGAAAGCTGATTGCCATTCACTGAATGGCCACCAGGGCACCTGTGCTTTTTCAAGCTGTCTACGCCGCAGAGTTTTTGTCAAAAAAATCCTGTTTCCCGTCCACACGCACCTTTTTGCACATGAACTCTTGAGCAAAAAGGAGTTATTCCTCATAGATAGAGGAATACCTACTCTGCAAAACCCTCTCTGTTCACTGTACATTTTCTTTCGCAAAAACGTGCTTGAGGTGTGGACGCTCTGCGGGGTTTTGCGCAAAAAGCAGCTGGTTTTGTGCAAAAACTCTGCACGGTAGACATAGCTTGTAAGTGACAGTTCTGAGGGTAGTCCCATAATTAGCCAATGAAAACTCAGGAGTTTTCAGGATGGTGTTTCCTTGAGTGAGTTCACTGAGCACAGGCACCAGGCAGCACTTCAGACTGGAAGCAAGGTAGCCTGAAAGTAGCAAAACTTCTCCACGTTTAGTATTTTTCCCTCCACCTTCCATGGGATAAAGTATTCAGGCCTAGAACATGACAGCAGCAGTCATGTGACTTCTGGACATCCCGTGGGTCGGGGAAGTGGGTCGGCTCAGCTGACATGCTCGGATGTCTCTTGAGACCAGAGAGGACAAGACAGCTGGTAGCAGAGCCTATCGCATGACATCCTCCAAGGTCCCAACCAATAACATACGAACTGATCCCAAGTGAGTCAGTGCTGCAGAGAATTGCTGATCCCAGGGAGCAGAGACTGTGAGGGGGCAAAACATGGGGAGCATAAATAGAGGGGCAAGGAAGCAAGAGTGAACAGTACACATGGGAATACAACCTGCTCCAAACAGGCTGGGATCTCATCCGCCCCAACCAGCTCCGAAGAAGCCATGGAGAGAGGTGGCTTGGCAGTGGGATGCAACCCCATTGAAATTCTCAGGCTTCTGGCTTTGCCAGTTAGTCACTTGACCTTGTCTTCTGTAAAGACTGCAAGAGCTTCAGGGCAGGAAGTGGCTGGTAGTTTTGGGCCCAGCTCTGCAAGGCACAGAACACCTTCAACTCCTGTTCATTTCAGTGGAAACCGAAAGCAGGCAGGTGCTCAGGCCCTTGAGGGACGGAGTTCCTTGGGCCAGCCCCTGCTGAAAACCAAGGAAGATCTGTTGGACCGTGATGGGAACTCAGCACCTTTGAAAAAAAAAATCAGGTACTAAAGTACTGTGTCCATTGCAGCCCTGCGTGATCGACTTTTTCATGGCACATGTGCTAGTTATTCGCTCGTTCAGAGCTCAAGGGGCAATGGCCGAAACAGCTGGTTTCAAACATCTAGCCACCCTGTCACAAATCCAAACACCAGCTGGATTAACTGAGCCTTTTGTCCCACAAAGGCTGATGCACTGTGCTCCAAGCAGTTTATGGAGGAAGGGGTCTTTCCAGAGGAGACATTAAGAGACAAAGCCTTGTTTTCCCTTTGCAGGGGTCAACACCTCCAGGGAACTTTGGACAAGAGCAAGGGAGGTACAATATTTGGCATTATTATTTGTATGGCAGCAGTGCCCAGCAGTCCCATGCAGGACAGGGGCTCCCTTGTGCTAGGAGCTGTACACAGAACAGAAGAGACCCTTTGCCCCAAACAGGAAGAGACAAATAAGTCACTGTTGGAAAGCTGAACAATTTTTCCTTTCTTCCCACATGCTGTTTTGGGTGGCTATTGTTCATTGTTCACCCACCGGAGGCTGCATCTTAGAGTTCTTAGCTATATTGCTGGCGAAGCCTTTGGCATGAGAAAGATCCACATGAAAGGTGAAATACTTTCCCTTTGTCCATTTTTGGGATCTATCTGTGAAGGGGGAGAAGGAAAGATTCCTATGCAGCTGTTGCTCTAGTCTATTGCAAAGGTGTGTGATGTTTTATGCTTGTTCTCGTGTGTATTTTATTTGATTGCTTGGTGTGTGGAACAGGTCTCTGGGGGCCGGCCAGAAAGCATGGAAGCTATTTTAACTTCCAGCATGGGCTGCAATTCCAAAAGCTAAAACGTTGTGATTATACAACCCTTTCCGAGAACAAGCGGCAAAAGGTCTGGCTCCAATTACTGGAGTCCACAGGTGGGAGTGGAAAATGGTTACACGAGAGCAATGCAAAAATAGATGTGGGAGAAACTGAATCTGCTGAAGCAATGGGCGGTCGTTTAATAGGAGATGCCTGTGACTGTGTGTAATACCCCTGGAAAACACTCCAGTTCCAGCTCAGCTCACCTCCATAGCTCTAGTAATACTGATGTAATTAGCAATGCCATATTCCGTTCACACAGCTCAAGGGAAGCTCACATGGGGAGAACCATTCTGTTTGGTCCTTGCATATAGATGCATACACACTGGATTTGAAAATAAAGTTATTAATTAAAAATCTACACTCACAAGCTTCCTGCTGGGGAGTGACAGGCACAAGACTAGAGCCCAGGGGAACTGCTTGTCAATCAGGCTCCTTTCTGCATGAAATAGTTTGTTTGCGCCAAACCCTGGATCTGAACTTCCCAGCATTTGGATTCTGAATCCAGGTCTGACTTGCATATCAAGCCCTGTCTAATCGAATACATCCTGACATTTACACTGGCCTCCTCCGGGCAGAACCAAGTCACCAAGCAACCCTGTGCTTTGCGGGAAAGAAAGAAAGAAAGTGCGAGCGAGCTCTGGTTGGTTCATCTAGTTAGAGGGGAAAAAATCAAGCTGTGAAAGGCAGACATGGCAGGATCATCCAGTGGGGGCTTCCCAATGGCCCCAAAGCTGAGAGCCTGGGGCAGTCCTGTATTCCTGTTCCTTTAAAAGGGCAACAGAGTTAAAATCAAAGCTAAACACAGAGGCTACGTCTAGACTTGCATGATTTTCCGCAAATGCTTTTAATGGAAAAGTTTTCCGTTAAAAGCATTTGCGGAAAAGAGCGTCTAGATTGGCACGGACGCTTTTCCACAAAAGCACTTTTTGCAGAAAAGCGTCCATGCCAATCTAGGCGCGCTTTTGCGCAAAAAAGCCCTGATCACCATTTTCACGATCGGGGCTTTTTTGCGCAAAACAATACCGCATTGTCTACACTGGCCCTCTTGCGCAAAAGTATTTGCGCAAGAGGGCTTTTGCCCGAACGGGAGCAGCATAGTATTTCCGCAAGAACACTGACAATCTTACATGAGATCGTCAGTGTTCTTGCGGAAATTCAAGCGGCCAGTGTAGACAGCTGGCAAGTTTTTCCGGAAAAGCGGCTGATTTTCCGGAAAAACTGGCCAGTCTAGACACAGCCAGAGACATTACAACTCAGAGCCAGTCTAGTACCTACCAATGCACTGAGCAAATCATCTGTCCTGAACACTTCTCTTTGCAGGTCCAATCCCCTCATTTCTCTTTCTGCCTCAGTCTCCCAGGTTGTTTTCCCTTCCCCTGTGCCAGGACAGCCTCCTCCTGCAGCACATACTGTGGGAATAGCCTGTGGTTATCTGGGCAGACAGTGACTTCTGGCAAATGGCTCTCCTCCTCTCAGAGCCCTGTGTCACGTGTTGGGGATATTAGATATGAAAGGAGCCAGTAGACACCAAGGCTACGTCTAGACTGGCATGATTTTGCACAAATGCTTTTAATGGAAAAGTTTTCCGTTAAAAGTATTTGCGCAAGAGAGCGTCTAGATTGGCACGGACGCTTTTGCGCAAAAGCACTTTTTGCGCAAAAGCGTCCGTGGCCAATCTAGATGCGCTTTGGCGCAAGAAAGCCCCGATCGCCATTTTAGCCATCGGGGCTTTTTTGCACAAAACAAAACTGAGCTGTCTACACTGACCCTTTTGCGCAAAAGGTTTTGCGCAAAAGGACTTTTGCCCGAACGGGAGCGTCAAAGTATTTGCGCAAGAAGCACTGATTTCTTACATTAGAACGTCAGTGCTCTTGCGCAAATTCAAGCGGCCAGTGTAGACAGCTGGCAAGTTTTTGCGCAAAAGCGGCCACTTTTGCGGAAAAACTGGCCAGTCTAGACACAGCTCTTGGATACACTTTATTTCTAACTTTATTATACACAGAATAGTAAATAAAAGCAAAGCAAAGTTACATAAATTTATTCCAATCGGTGGGATAAGTAGCACAGGCAATGTAATCACACCTACACCTAAGACAATAAACAAGATATTTAACTTAAAGGATATGAACGTACATGTACTTATTTCTATAAATTCCACCCAATTCCACCAACAGCAAACTTACAATTGCTGGACAGAAGATTTGTGGCCTTTTTCTTTTCCCACATGCAGAGGCATCTACAATGCATTTGCTGTTAGGAACAGGTTTAACTTTTTAGTTACAGCGAGTAAGTTAGTGGGGACCCTTCCACTGATTATGTTTTTTACATCTTTATTTATACTTGACATGGTCATTTTAATAATATTTTAAAATTGATTATATATTGTGTAAGGCACCTATTATGCCCAAATTCAGGGTACATCTGGCTACTCAGGGGCTATGTCTACACTGCTAGCTTCTTATGCAAGAACAGCTGTTCTTGTGCAAAAACTTGCAGAGCGTCTACACTGCACGTGCGTTCTTGCGCAAGTAAATTTACAGTAAAGCGTTGGAACAGAGGGCTTCTTGCAGAAGAGTCAGTCCTCTCTCCACGAGGAATAAGCCCTCTTGTGCAAGAGCTCTTGCACAAAAAGGCAGTGTGGATGGGCAACAGGGGTTTCTTGCGCAAGAAACCCCTATGGCTAAAATGGCCATCAGAGCTTTCTTACGCAAGAAAGTGTCCACGCAGCCATGGATGCTCTTGCACAAAAGCACATAGCAGTGTGGACGTGCTCTTGCGCAAGACCTTTTGAGCAAGAACTCTTGCACAAAACAGTTCTTGTGCAAGAAGCCTGCAGTGTAGACGTAGCCAGGAGGTTGCCAAACTATGTGCTCGGCTAACAGTTTTATGTCTGTATCTGGAATTTTTGGCTTATCAAAGATAGTATGTACCACAGCCAGGTTGCTCCTGATCTTTGTGGTGTGCCCCTTAAAACTCCCCGTGCACCAGACTTGAGACAGGCCTGGGTTTTGGTTTGTTAGAGATTCATACTTTGGTCAAGGCAGGGTCATCCAGGCGCCCCTACATGCTGGCACCCAATCTACCCTGAACTTGGCCCCCCACCAACATGGGGCACCCATAAGGGTAACCCCAGGCCAAAGAGCACTCAGACTCATGGGCTAGGTCTACACTCACGGCTTCGTGCGTGAGAAATATGCAAATGAGGCTAAGCGTGGAATATCACCGAGCCTCATTTGCATATCTAATGAGCCACCATTTTTGCGGAAGAGGCTCTTGCGCCAGAAGGAGCTGTCTACACTGCCCCTTCTTGCACAAGAAAACCCCTCTTGCGCAATGCTACTACGCCGATTATTTTCAGGAATAATGTCATTGCATAAGAGGGTTTTTCTTGTGCAAGAAGGGGCAGTGTAGACAGCTCCTTCTGGCGCAAGAGCCTCTTCCGCAAAAATGGTGGCTCATTAGATATGCAAATGAGGCTCGGTGATATTCCATGCTTAGCCCCATTTGCATATTTCTCACGCAAGAAGCCGCGAGTGTAGACATAGCCATGAGGAGGCAGCAGTGGTGCAGATGGGAATGGGGAAGAGGAGAAAGGCGCCTCCATGACCAACTTCCAGTCACCCTCTCACCACTGCTGGTCTACTGAGATCGGAAATGGCCATTCATCATTGGCAAAGGGGTGTGGACCTGCTGCCTTTGCCTACTCTGTCTGGCTCTCTGCATTCAGGTCTGGCTTCAGGCCCTGATGCCTGGGAGCTTGCCAGGCCAGACGTTCCCCTGGTCTGCCTTCCTTCCCTAGCACTGTGCTACCCCCAGGAACCTTCCTGCTCCCCCAGGCAGCCAGGTCCCCCCTGCTCTCCAACCAGAGAAAAAGACCCGCTCTTGTCTTCCAGGAGCCCTTCTTTATATAGCCCCCAGCTGGGCCCTAATTAGCAACAGTCATCTCAGCTGGGGCTTCACTCTCAGCCCTCACTCAGGGCTGGGTTTTGCCCTTATAGGGCCAGTGCAGGGAAGACGCCCTGTCACATGGGCCCAGAACTGGACACAATACTCCAACTGAGGGCTAACCAATGCAGGGTAGAGTAAATGAATGACGTCTTGCATCTTGCTCACAACACTCCTGTTCATGCATCCCAGAATCATGTTTGCTTTTTCTGCAACAGCATCACACTGTTGACTCGTATTTAGTGGTCCACTCTGACCCCTAGATCTCTTTCTGCTGTACTCCTTCCTAGACGGGCGCTTCCCATTCTGTATATGTGAAACGGATTGTTCCTTCCTAAGTGGAGTAAATCCCAGCCCACTGGAGACAACACGGTGACACAATCAAGAGTGCTGGCCCTAGAGAGAAGCCAACAGCCTCTCACTGTAGAATCCAGCCCCTCAGTATAAGACCTGTCCATTGTGCAAGGGCTACATGCAGCTTTAGGTGAGGCAGGATGGACTAATGCAGTGGTCCCCAACACGGTGCCCGCGGGCGCCATGGCACCCGCAGGGGCATTTGCATGCACCCGCCAAGTGCTCAGGGCCCTGCCCCAGGCATGCTGCGCATACGCAGTGCCAGCCCCGGGCGCTTGGCGCATGGGGAGCGCCGGCCCTGGGCGCGCGGCAAATTGGCTTTCTGCATCCTGGGTGCACGGCGCATGGGGAGCACCGGCCCCGGGCACATGGCTATGGGGGGCGCCGGCCCCGGGAGCACGGCGAATTGGCCTCCCCCCCCACCGGGCGCACAGCTATGGGGAGTGCCAGCTCTGGGCGCGCGGCTATGGGGGGGTGCCGGCCCTGGGTGCGCGGCTCTGGAGGGCGCTGGCCCCAGGCTTGCGGCGCATGGGCGGCCCCGCCGTGGCCATGCGGCGCATGGGGTTGCTGGCCCCAGGCACATGGCTCATGTGGGTGTGGCGTATGCGCGGCCCCGCCCCTGGGCGCGCGAGTGTCCCTGCCCCCTGGTGCCCGGCAGCTCCAAATGGTTGAGGATCGCTGGACTAATGGCTAGAGCACAAAGCTCTGGTCCCAAGTCCAGCTGGGAGCCTGACACACTGTGTGACCTTGGATCTGCCTGGCAGAGGTAAAAGCAGCTCTTTTGTGAAATCCTTGGAGATCTGTGGATGGGAAAAGTATTAAATAAACACAAATACAAGGTGTACTCATAGCCAGGGCTCATGCTGGAAACACCTTGGAGAGTCCAAGGGCATCAAACCAAAGCTGGAGTGGGAAGCTGGATTTAGCCCAGACGTGACTCCACCTGCAGGCTATATAAAGGAGCAATATGAGAGAAGCCAGAGTGGAAAGTAGCAAGTGGTATAAGAGCATCAGGCCGCATTTATTCCCAGAGAAACCATGAAGTTACCTCAGGGACTAGTTTGGCCCCAGGAGTGGAGGAGGGAAAGACGGCAAGAGTAGGCGATGCAGTACAAGGCTGGAACCCCACTGTGTGCTCCTGAGGACATTGCAATCCAGTTCATGTGAGCAGGGGGCTGGCGGGGGATGAGGGAGAAGGGGGCGGTTCAAGCGACTATGGCATTTCCTTCAGCACTCCAGGCATGAAAGCTGCTTCCCAACCCCAGTGAAAGCCGGAGATTCGGGAAAGGAAACAAGTGACGGCCACAAAACAATGTCACCATTGTCAAATGCTGCCGTAATCACAGCTCACACTAGGGCAGCAACACTGCAATTATAGTATCAAGGAAGACCGGCACTAACGGGATCCTCCCCAGTGAAGCCCAGGCTAGAAAACACAATGCAAGCCCAGGTTCCCATACAAACAACATCCCTGCATTGTTTCAGGGAGCCTGAGGGCCCAGAGGGTTTGGAGGATGTTATGTCTCGATGCGCAGAATTGAGCACTTTATCCAGTGCAGCTGCTTTTCTTCTCCAAGCCTTTCACGTGTTTAGAGCTTTGGGAGGCAGGTACATTTTTACCGCCTGTCATCTACAGAGCAGGAACACAGGGCAGGAGAAACGTGAGGCCTTGCCCACAGCCACAGTGGGGCTTAGTGACAGAGGTGAGACTAGGGCTAGGGATGTGAAAAAAGGAATAAAAATATTAACCATGTGACGGAAAGAATTTTTACGGGTGGCACGGCCAACCGCGCTCAGGGCTCCTGGCCCTGCCAGGCTGATGGGGCTGTCAGTTCTCCTGGCTCCATAGGGCTCCCGGCTTGGCAAGGCTGCTAGGACTCCCAGCCTGTGGGGGTGTTGGGGCTCCCAGCCCCATGAAGAGTTTAACTGGTGGGATTAACTAATAAGTGTCAGCTTATTGATTGACTCGTTAACCTCTTACATCCCGAGTTAGGACTCCCGCCTCTGAGTGCTCTTTTTATCCCATTGTCGTACAGATTCTCCACCCAGAAGCCCCCAGTTCCCAGGAACCGCTTTTTAAGAGGGTGCTTGTATTTCCTCTTCAGTCTAACTGCAGTGGGGCTGTGGGCCTAGGTGAGGTTCGGTTGCAGCAATGAAAGAGTGAATGCCCAGTGACCTGCACGGTGGAGCTGAACTCTGTCACGCCAGCCCCTGAGCTGGGATCCAGAGTGCAGATTTACACTGTGCATCAATTACCCTGCTGCACGGCTCAGGCTGAGTGAGCATTGCCAAGGGGGCAGCAAAGTGAGAACCCTTTTGGCTCATTGCATGAAACAGGCTGGTGACTGTAACGTCAGGGGCTGGCATTAACACAATGGCATCCAGTCCTGTGGTCAAGTTTGCTGACTCAGGTTTTGATTTTAAGTCCAGGTCAGCAAAGCCCTGCAGCCCGCATCTGTTGGTTAAGTGTTTTGGGGCCAATCTGCCCCAAACATTCAGTTGTGTCCGAGCGAGAAGGAAGGACAGTAGAAGCCAAATGAATGCTGCTTGCAAGGTCTGTGCAGATAGCAACCCAAGATAAGCACTCAGCCTTGGACTGTGTGGAGCGGTAACGGGAGGAGGAAGGGAGTCACTGGTAGCTGTTGGGGGCTTTGTGTCATGGGAGCGGCACAAAGCTTACAGGGGAAAAAAACTAGAAAAAAATGATTGGTTGCTCAAGTGTGCACCCATGTCTTGGGTTATACACAAATCTTCACCCAGGCCCAGCAACCTCTCAGTTTGCCCTCTCCACTTCCATTATCAGCCCACACTCCTCCTCCTGGTGCCCTCTGAAACACCCCCACTTCTCTCAGCTCTCTCCTGCCCTGTTCTACATGTTTGCTCATCCAGCCTGAGCCACGGCATGCAGTGCTGGGAGAGACGTGGGAAGGAGAGGGATTGATCTGGGGAATTTTGATGGGAGGACAAGGGCCATGCAGGTGGCTGTGGGGGAATGGGGCCCAGTGTCTCTACACCAGTGGTCACCAACCGGGGGAGGGAGTGCAGGTGAAGGAAGATGCAGGGGTAGTGTGGGATGGGGGCAGGGGTTGCTCTGAAAGGGGATGGGGTGATGCAGGACATCAGGCTGGCAGGATCATGGGGCTGAGGGGAGTGAAGTTGGAGCAGAGGGAAGATGTGAGGGGGGGGGGATACAATTTTACTTTGCAGAAGCTGCACTTTCCTTTACTCCCACTTCTTTACCTCCCTCCCCAGCTAGCTATTTGGCTACATTCTCACCCTCTCATCTTTTTTGCATTACTCCCCCAACCCCTCCTCCCTGCCCCCAAACTCCCTCTTGTACCCCCACCCCACACCATCTCCTGCCAAACTCCCTTCCAGACCCTGCCCTCCTCACCCCTTCCTGCACCCCACTTCCACCCAGATCCTGCATCCCTATCCCACTCACTGGCAGCCCTGTCCCGCACACTGGACCCCTCATTTTTGTCCCCACCCCTGAGCCTAAGGGGGACCACAAAATCCACTAAACTCCAGAACCCCAGGAAAGTAAATCTGGCCTATGGGAAGCCCTGAACCTCAGGCCTCCCTGTCTTTTCCCCTCACCCCGTGCGGCTGGAGCACCAGAGGAGTGAGGTGTCTCAGTTGGGCACCATATCAGTGAGGGCTGGTGGTTTGGGGAGAAGTTTTTTTGCATCTCACTTGTGTGGTCCCCAACTGATTTTTCTGTGGGTCAGTGGCCCCCAATCCAAAATAGGTTCCCCACCCCTGCCAGAAATAAGGAAAACATTGAAACCTTTTGTGTTGGACATAATGTTTTACTTTTTTTAAAATGATGTTTGATAAACGAACATGAGAAAGTTAAAACGCTTACTCTGTTTAATCATTTCAATTAAACCGTTCTCCCCAGATGCAGCCCTAGCAAAATGGCTCAGGTGTAATTATGTAAATAACAGCGAGTTTCCATTAGCAACAGGTAGTTCGTGGAAAGGTTCAGAGGGGGCGGGGCCTCAAAGAAGGGGTGGGGTTTTGGGGAAGGGGCGGGGTAGATCCTGGGTTGCCCGGACATTTAAAAAGCGATCTTGGGTGAAAAAAGGGACCAGTGGTGGGGGAGGCTGCACCACACCTAGCCCCGAGTCTGGGCTGTCCAGGTGCACCTGCCATAAGGACAAGAGCAGCCGGATCTAGCCTCTCCTCCCACCCATCTGTGGCTGCTCTGAGCTACTTCCCGGCCTGGCCCAAGTCTCCTGGGTTGGAGACCACCAAGGCCTTTGTGACTAGTGACCTCCCCCAGGAGCCAAGGCAGTAGTGCCATGCACAGCCCCTGGCTGAACCCTTGCCTCAGCATAGACGCTCGGCTACCCTGGGCTGCCACCTTGTGTACAGCGGCCACAACCTAGAGCCCCTTCACAACCACAGCTCCTCATACTCCATTCCCTGCCACTGAGCTGCAGAGTCCCTGGATCCCTGCAGTGCTGCCTCCTCAGGGTCCTACACCTGCCTGCCTCCTCCCTGTTCTCTCTCACCCCTGGCACGAGGGCTGTTTCCTCAGCAGCTGGTTAGGCAGTGCCGGGAAATAGCTCTGTTGGGTGTAACTCAGTGAGGTTACCCCAGACAAGGGGTGTAACTGTGAGAGAGTGACAGGCATTAACTCACCACCCCTTGGGGCTGGGTGTAGTGCAGCCTCCCGCACCGCTGGTCCCTTCAGTCCCACAGCAGCTGCCTCCTCTCATGAGGGGCCAGGTCACATTTTTGTCCAAGGCCTTTGGGGTAACAAAGACAAACCCTTGTCCCGTGTAAAAGGGGTTTGGCTCTCAGCTCTGAGCCCATGGTCTATATACCCTTTTCTCAGGGCTAGGGATGCAATAGTGCAGTCAATTAACCGATGAACCAATAAGCAAAAGCTTATCGGTTACTGCTATAGACTACATGCATTTCCCCCTCCGCCCCACCTCCCACCAGTAAATTCTTTGCAGGCTCATTCCTGGCTCATGCTGTGTCTGGGTCTGGGACCTACTCCTGCTGTGGCTTTGCATTTAAAGTATATTAGGAGCTGGCAGGCAGACAGCCCAGCTCAGTTCTGGCTCACGATGTGTCCAGGAGCTCAGCTCCCCCCCAGACAAGGGGTGCTGCCACCCCAACCTGCTGCCTCTTAATCAGAGGTGTCGCAGTGCGTGTGCAAATGTACACACATGTAAATATAGGTCTATGTACTTTGGAGAATGCAAGGAGGCGAATGGCTTATCTCAAGGAACCCAATGGAATCTGAGAAATATAGGGCGGAATTTCATACGAAAAGGAAAAACAAAATGAAAAGATGGAGCCCAATGGCATGAGAGCTCCGTTGTGCCCTGTAAGTGTCAACCCAAGGAGAGCACTCATGGGCATCATTACCTGTACTTATAGGTGTCAGCATGTGTCACCCTTTGTGGGCAGCCTGAGTCCTGGGAATCAAGAGTGGGGATTGTGCCAGGCCCCTGTGAACGATGCAAGAGGGAAGAGCCCAACATGGTCCCACTGCTTACACCCCGTGTGGCCCACAATGCACTGTCAGTGTAAGCAGAAGCTGCTCCAGCCATTCCAGTGGTGTTGGAACTCACAGGAGCTGGAAGCTCATGCTAAAATTCCCAGCAGGCTCCACTCCCAGTGTGGCTGCTTATTTTGGTGCTCATGTCAGTGGTGCTCAGGGTGAAAACCTGTCACAGTGTCGAGCTCTGTAGGAAACTGCCCCCAAGTGTGGGGGCTGCACATCTGACCAATCTGAGCCCCCCCCATGTCTAAATCCTGCACCTCAGCCAGCCACCCAACCTGGGCCCATATGGGTATCAGAACGAAGGGCTCGGGGCCCAGACCCCGAACACAGACCATCATTGGCAGATGTGAGTAGCTAAAGTTTGGTATCTAAACCCTGAAAAATTGGCCTGACTTTCCTCTTTCCTCAGGGATGGAACAGGCACCATCATGGCAGAGCTGCTGGGGAGCCACTAGCATCTTCCCCACCCATGCCTTGAGGAAGGGATTCCTGCAGTTACAGGCCCTTCCCTCCCGCTGCTTGGATGACTGTACCTTGGGGGCTGTTTGCGGCCCAGTGGTTGGGAATAGGGATTTTAAATATCAGTTAATTGAATAGTCGAGTAATCTCATAAATTCTTATCAGTTCATCGACTATTCTATAGTCCCTGGGGCCAGAGCTGGCAGCCAATGTGCTCCAGCCCCACTCCCGAGGAGTCCCCTGCCACTCCACACAGGGTGCCAGGCAGGGGCTGATCCACAAGGAGAGCCAGTTTCAAAACCAGCTCCCCTCATGGACCAGCTGCCTGTCACCCTGTGCTGCTGCCTCTGATACAGAGGCAGTAGCACAGGATGGCAGCAGCCCCTGTCCAGGGGGTGGGGGAGGAGGCAGAAATGCATGTTGATACCATTAACCTATAAGCTTTTGTTTATGGGATAATCAGTTAATTGACTACACGATTACCTCCCTAGTTGGGAATACCACACCAGCCCTTCCAAGATAGCAGGGAGCTGCTGAGCTGTGTAGAACCCCTGTGGGCTGCTCAGTCATCTTGTGCACACGCTGCTGTCACGCATTCAGTGTCCTTCTCCTGCACAGAGGCCACCTGCATGTCAATCTCTGCTTTGCCACTGACTTGCTGGGTGACCCTGGGTTACTCACTTCATCCCTGTGCCTCACTTTCCCAGCCATCAAATGGGACTAAACACCTTGCCAGGTGTGCGTGGCTCTCCAAGGCTTTGATGTTGAGAAGGGGGCAGCAAGTGCCGAGGGATCATAGGTTCTGAGCAGCGGGAGGTGACTGTGTTACCTTTTCCTGGGGTTTCAGTGACAAGCACAGAAAGGGCTGAGATGCTTACCACCAGGTTAATGACCCGGATCACTGCCTCGGGTTCCAGGCAAATGCAGCAGCTGAAGCCAGCCCTGCTTTTTCAATGGGCTATTCTGCAGTAATGTTGCCCATGCAGTAACACGGCACAAGGGAAGCAAACACACGAGACAGAAGCTGCTTGGGAAACTGATTTATCCTACAATGGTGCCAAGCCATGATGAACTTCACCCCAGAAGGTGCTGCATTTCAGAGGGAAACATCCCCCATGAGAGCTGGTGGCATTTCTCCCCCCTCACACCATCCCCACTTGTTCCTTTCCCCCTCCTCTCATCTTTCCCCTGTTCATCCTCTCTCTGCCTGGCTAGCAATGGTGCACCAGGGCTCAGCTGGGATGCATGCTGTAGCTGTGTAACACCCATTCACCCACACTTATGGGCATCCCAGCCAAATGTTATAATTAGGAACAATAGAATTTGTCTGCATAATTGGCCCATAATTGTCATGACTCTGACATCTTTGACTGTGGTCTCTCCTGCTGCTGCTCCTGTTCAAGTGTTCACAATGAATTATCGTCGCCATCATCTAGCACCAAACAGCTGATTCTGTGGAGTCTTGAGACACAGTCAAGCATGCTATTCCTTCCTTTACACCACATGTCTTGAAAGGCTGAATGGGGAAAGCGCTTTCCTACATTCACACAGCCCTTGGGTTCAGGATTCCCAGAAACCCACCGCTAAGAAGGGACAACTGCTGATGGATGACCCCAAATTCAACACAAAACTGAGGCTATGTCTAGACTGCAGGCTTCTTTCAGAAGAAGCTGTTCCAGAAGAGATTGTCCGAAAAAACTTCTTCCGAAAGAGTGCGTCCACACTGCCAAAGTGCATCAAAAAAGCCATCTGCTTTTTTAAAAGATAGCGTCCACACTCATTGGACACTCTCTCGCATTTAAGCTATGATTACTATGGCTGGAGTGGCCACCAGGGCACCTGTGCTTTTTCCTCTTTCTTCTTCTTCCGAAAGAACTCCCTCTTCCCCGTCCACACACGCCTTTTTCCAAAAGAGCTCTTTCGGAAAAAGGCTTTTTCCTCATAGAAGAGGTTTACCAATGTCGGGAAAACCCCTCTGTTCTTGCTGAGGGAGATTAGAGAGGCTACCAAAATAAAGAACTCTATAATAATGGGGGCTTTTAATTATCCCCATATTGACTGGGTACATGTCACCTCAGGAAGAGAAGCAGAGATAAAATTTCTCAATGGCCTAAATGACTGCTTCTTGGAGCAGCTGGTGCAGGAACCCACAAGGGGAGAGGCAATTCTCGATTTAGTCCTGAGTGGAGCGCAGGATCAGGTCCAGGAAATAACCTTTACAGGACCGCTTGGGAATAGTGACCATAATATAATAACATTCAACATTCCTGTGGTGGGTAGAACACCTCAGCAGTCCAGCACCCTTGCATTTAATTTCAAAAAGGGGAATTACACAAAAATGAGGAGGCTAGTTAAACAGAAATTAAAAGGCACAGTGACTAGAGCCAAATCCCTGCAAGCTGCATGGAAACTTTTAAAAGACACCATAATAGAGGCCCAACTTAAATGTATACCCCAAATTAAAAAACAGAGCAAGAGACCTAAAAAAGTGTCACCGTGGCTTAACCACCATGTAAAAGAAGCAGTGAGGGACAAAAAGGCATCTTTTAAGAAGTGGAAGTCCAATCCTAGTGAGATAAATAGAAAGGAACATAAACACTGTCAAATCAAGTGTAAAAATGTAATAAGAAAAGCAAAAAAAGATTTTGAGGAACAGCTAGCCAAAAACTCAAAAAGAAATAACAAAATGTTTTTTAAGTACATTAGAAGCAGGAAGCCTGCTAAAAAACCTGTGGGTCCCCTAGACGATCGAACTATAAAAGGCGCAATCGAGGACGATAAAGCCATTGCAGAGAAACTAAATGATTTCTTTGCTTCAGTCTTCACGGCTGAGGACGTTGGGGAGATTCCCAAATCTGCACCGTCCTTTGTGGGTGATGAATCTGAGGAACTGTCCCGGATTGAAGTGTCATTAGAGGAGGTTTTGGAACAAATAGAAAAACTTAATGTTAACAAATCTCCGGGACCGGATGGCATTCATCCAAGGGTTCTAAAAGAACTCAAATGGGAAATTGCTGAACTATTATCTGTGGTTTGTAACCTATCCCTTAAATCGGCTTCCGTACCTAATGACTGGAAGGTAGCCAACGTGACACCAATATTTAAAAAGGGCTCTAGAGGCGATCCGGGCAATTACAGACCGGTAAGTCTAACTTCAGTACCGGGCAAATTAGTCGAAACAATAGTAAACAATAAAACTGTGAAGCATGTAGAAGAACATAATTTGTTGGACAAAAGTCAACATGGTTTCTGTAAAGGGAAATCCTGTCTTACTAATCTATTAGAGTTCTTTGAAGGGGTTAACAAACATGCGGACAAAGGGGATCCAGTAGATATAGTATACTTAGATTTTCAGAAAGCGTTTGAGAAGGTCCCTCACCAAAGGCTCTTGTGTAAATTACATGGCCATGGGATAAGAGGGAAGGTCCTTTCTTGGACTGAGAACTGGTTAAAAGACAGGAAACAAAGGGTAGGAATAAATGGTAAATTTTCAGAATGGAGAGGGGTAACTAGTGGTGTCCCCCAAGGGTCGGTCCTAGGACCAATCCTGTTCAACTTATTCATAAATGATCTGGAGAAAGGGGTAAGCAGTGAGGTGGTAAAGTTTGCAGATGATACCAAACTGTTTAGGATAGTCAAGACAGAAGCAGACTGTGAGGGACTCCAAGAAGATCTCACCAAACTGAGTGATTGGGCAACAAAATGGCAAATGAAATTTAATGTGGATAAGTGTAAAGTAATGCACACCAGGAAAAATAACCCCAACTATACGTACAGTATGATGGGGGCTAATTTGGCTACGACAAATCAGGAAAGAGATCTTGGAGTTATCGTGGACAGTTCTCTGAAATCTTCCACACAGTGTGCAGCGGCGGTCAAAAAGGCAAATAGGATGCTAGGAATTATTAAGAAAGGGATAGAAAATAAGACCCAGAATATCTTACTGCCCCTGTATAAAACTATGGTACGCCCACATCTTGAATACTGTGTACAGATGTGGTCTCCTCACCTCAAGAAAGATATTTTGGCCTTGGAAAGGGTTCAGAAAAGGGCAACTAAAATGATTAGGGGTTTGGAACGGGTCCCATATGAGGAGAGGTTAAAGCGACTGGGACTTTTCAGTTTAGAAAAAAGGAGACTGAGGGGGTATATGATAGAGGTATATAAAATCATGAGTGGTGTGGAGAGGGCCGATAAAGAGAAGTTATTTATTAGTTCCCTAAATAGAAGAACTAGAGGACACCAAATGAAATTAATGGGTAGCAGGTTTAAAACTAATAAAAGAAAGTTCTTCTTCACACAGCGTGTAGTCAGCCTGTGGAACTCCTTGCCAGAGGAGGCTGTGAAGGCTAGGACTATAGCAGAGTTTAAAGAGAAGCTAGATAATTTCATGGAGGTTAGGTCCATAAAAGGCTATTAGCCAGGGGATAAAATGGTGTCCTTGGCCTCTGTTTGTCAGAGGCTGGAGAGGGATGGCAGGAGACAAATCGCTTGATCATTGTCTTCGGTCCACCCTCTCTGGGGCACCTGGTGCTGGCCACTGTCGGCAGATAGGATACTGGGCTAGATGGACCTTTGGTCTGACCCAGTACGGCCATTCTTATGTTCTTTAGATTTTTTTTTTTTTTGGAAAGAACACAGTTGCAGTGTGGACATAAGTGAAGAAAAAGTGACCGTTATTCTGAAAAAAAAAGCTCTGTAGTGTAGACATACCCCATGGGGACATTGGATGTTCTGCTTTGTGTTAAAGCGAGTCGGCACCATTGGGAATGAGCATGGGACCAAAAAAAATTTTTTTTAAACTTAGCTCCAGTGATTGTTGCCTGCAGAAGCTACTCAGCTCAGCCACAGAAAACAAACTGAGTCGCTCTGCTGTCATTTGACTTTTCTGTGAAGCATAAGGGCTGCCTACCTAGGCTTCTGGAATGTGACCCCCTTGGGGTGCTGCATTGTCTCTTTCCTTCATCCCTTACATGCATACTCAGCACAGCAAGTTCTGAGCAGGGTCTCCTGGAGAAACGGGCCCATGTCACAACAGTCTGGATCCAGATTTTGAACGCTTCAGTGTTTGGGGGATGTTTAGCTAGTGGGTCTTTGGCTTGGCCCATTACAGAGATAGGGGCAAGGTATGCATTTTTTAGTGCAGGGTTAGATTCCAAAGCTCAGGATAGGGTTAGAATGGGAAAGTTAGTCCACAGTTTGTGATTAAACGCAGCAGCTGGCACAGTACCGGCCTTTGGAGGCAAGATATAGCAACAGATGGCTCATGGGTTTGACCAGTTCTGGTGACTCCTCTGTCCCTATCACGAGACTGGGTGTTTGGAACTGCGGTTTCAACTCAGGGCCATCTCCACAAACAGGTCAGGGCACCAAGTGCTCAGCTCACCAGAGTCTGTGTGATTCTCATCCCTCAGCGCCACCCTTCATGCGTGTTCTCGGGGAGAGCTCTTTCCCATGGTGATCAATGGAGGTGGAATCTGGATGGACCTTGAGGGCAACAAAGATCCTTAGACTAGCGTGAGGGCAGCATCCAAAAACGCCGGCAGATTTATGCTGATTTTAGTAACTGATTTGACAGCCAATGGGTTAGGGGTAGGCACCTCGAGTAAGGATAGAAGGGAGCAGAATTCCCATGGCCCGCTCAGTCCTTAGCTGCCGTGTGCCTGCTCAAAGTTATGGTGATGAGGGAAGGGAAGGGGGCAGGGTGCATATGTGACAGAGGCGTGTTGTGTGTTCACTGTCAGACAGACCTGTGAACCCCGCTCTCCTTGCCCCACTGCCTGTCAGATGGGGCACTGGTCCCTGAGGTGCAGCAGTCCTGGGCAGAGTGCAGGCCCCCATGGCAGCCAATTAACCACTTTCTGTTGGCGATGGCTGACAACTGTGGCAGGGCTAATAGGGCAATTGGCTCAGTAAGTGAGAGGACCAGGAAGGGGCGGGGGGGCAGGGATGCCCAGGGGCCTGCAGAGAGACGGCTGCCTGGAAGTCACCCTGGCCGCCAACCTGCAACGGGCTGTGGTATAGGATGTAATTGAAGAGCACGCCCCTGGGAGAAAGGGTGACGAATGGGCGTGTGTTGGTGGGGAAGATACGGGCCAGCAGCGGCAGTCCGCCACCGGCAGCAAAGAGCCAACAGAAGGGGACAGTCCTGGGGCACCGGCAGCCTGGCTACATTTGAGCCAATATCAGCAGGGCCTCCCTTACCAGTGCTGGTGTCCTCTGCAGCCCAAGCACCAGCACACACACATACACACACACTCCTGTGCACGCGCACACACACAGGCACATAGGCACATACACGCTGTGTGTGCGCACACACACAATCCTGTGCGCGCGCATGCACACACACACAAACACCCTGTGCTCAAGGGCTGCAGGGCTGGGGGCAGACGCTGGTGGGGGGGAGAGGGGGGTCAGGCCCAGGGCTGTGGAGGGCAGAGCCAGGCAGGGAAGCTGGCTTAACAGGGACATTGGGAGGTGGGGGGGGTGGGGGTGGTGAGAGGCTGGAGCGAGGAGCAGCGGTTAACACCTGATGAGCGATGGCTGGGTGCAGCCTGTGGATGGGCTAACTGGTGGATAGGGTTGGCTGCTGCAGACAGCATTAATATACTGCCTGCAGCCCCCCAGAACAGTGTTTCCCGCTTTTATTTGGCCACAGAACCATTTAAAAAAAAACTGCCAAGGAAAACTTGTCGACCAAAAAAAATATATAGAAAAACTGTCAAGCAACAACAACAAAAAAACCCCACACGAGCCCGCCCCCTAAGACCGCAGTGGCGCCCCTAAGACTGCAGCGGTCAGCAGTCCTTTGAGAATGGTGGGCCTGGGCGACTGCCCAGCTCGCCAGCCCCTAATACTGGCTCTGGGGGCGGGGAGGGGGATTGATCGGGTTCTCACAGAATCCTTACTTGCACTTCGCAGAACCCGAGGTTCCGTGAAGCACCATTTGGGAAACACTGGCCTAGAGCATGCAGCTGGGTATTTTGCATATCAGTAGGGATGGCTCTGATTATCAACAGCCCCCCTGAGATAACCCTTACTCACCTCAGCCCTGCTCTCTACATAAGGGAGCTAACTTCCAGCAAAGCTTCACCCATGTAGCCAAGTAGCTCAGCAAAGCAGAGGCATCTCCTATCTAGGTCTGCAAAACACTGTGCACATTTAGGCTGGGATTTCCAAGGTGTCTATAGGATTTAGACACCCAATTCCTATCGAATTTCCAGGGGCCGTAGGAACATGAACACCCAGAAGTCCCCTTCCAAAGCTCCCCCCTTAGTGTGCTACATAATTAAAAACACAATGAACAGAACAACAGGTACAATCTTGACGTTCTTGCTCAGTTCTCACTCAGTCCCACTTAGCACTGCCAGGCAAGGATCTTCAGAGGCTTCAGGATGTTGCCCAACACCGACATGGTAACACCAGCAGAATCCCCGAGGGAGCCTGCACTAAGTGAATTGGATTATTGCTCATCACTTTGTCTGGTTGCCTCAGCATTGATTAATTGCACTATTACCGCAAGGTGTGTATGCTGCTGCACGAGATGGGTAATGAAGATTTACTGCGAAGGAAAAGTGCTCTCCTGGCTACATTAAAGTTCTTAATGCAGCAGGTGGTAGGCATTTGTGGGGCAGTCTGTGTGGCTGCCTTGAGTTAGTTTTATGAAGTCTGGGACTAAGGCCACTTTGCAAAAACTGGGGCGTGTGAAATACATCGGGATGGTTCCTGCGTGTTAGTGAAATAGCTGTCACTTACTAGTGAAGACACAGCACTGTCAGTTTTTGTTCTTTCGTTGATTTAGCTATTTGAGGTAAATACCGTGTGTGTGTGGGGGGGGGAGGGGAATGTGGTGACCTCCACAATGAGGTAAAACAGCATATTTTATTGTGATCTTGCTACCCCCAGTTAGCAGTGAAGTTCTAGCTTAAAGCTATGTCTACACTGCAGAGTTTTTTCAGAAGAATGGCCACTTTTCCAAAAAAACTTCCCTTATGTCCACACTGCAAATGCATTCTTTTGGAAAAAAATTGAAAGAACAGAGGGGTTTTTCCGACGTTGGTAAACTTCTTTCTATGAGGAAGAAGCCTTTTTCTGAAAGAGCTCTTTCGGAAAAAGGCGTGTGTGGAAGAGGGAGTTCTTTCAAAAGAAGAGGAAAGAGGAAAAAGCACAGGTGCCCTGGTGGCTACTCCGTCCATAGTAATCACAGCTTAAATGCGAGATAGCGTCCATTCAGTGTGGATGCTCTCTTTCGAAAAAGCAGATTGCTTTTTCGATACACTTTGGCAGTGTGGACGCTCTCTTTTGGAAGAAGTTTTTCGAAAGATCTCTTCCGGAAAAGTTTCTTCCAAAAGAAGCCTGCAGTCTAGACATAGCCCCTGATTGCTAAGGTTGAGGGGCGGGGTGAGTATTAGAATATTTTCAGGTACCACAGAACAGGAGTCAGCATTCTTTTCAAACCAAAGAGCCAAACTACATCAAAATTTAGAATACGTCATCAACAAAGAGCTGGATAAGAATGCCCGTTTGCATGACTGGAAATATACAACTTAATATGATTGATAATTGACATGATGATTAATAACAGCATAAATGAAACATTGTATCCACTAACTTCATTTAATGGGACTTCTGCTGCTGCATCTTTTCGCACATTTCTTTGAAGTTTACACCATCACTGGTCAAATTCAGGTTCACGCACGCACTCAAGCTACATGAGTAATGATGTGTTTTTAACAATGTGAGTTATTTTTCATTTTAATTTAAAAAGTGGCATGCATTTTGGGAATAACAAAAGAGCCATAATTGGCTCCATACTGAGCCATATTTGGTTCAAGACCCATAGGTTGCAGATCCCTCCTGTAGAAAACGCCACATAAATAAAAGCAGCATAGGTGCCTAGCCAGCATCCTTATACCCAGAAGAGATACAGACCAATAGGGTGATGTGATACAATAGTTTTCAAAGTCTTTATTGGCATAAATAATTCATATAGTATTACCTCACCAAACACTGCACAAAAAACACAGGAACAAATGGCTAACCAGTTCTGCAGTTCACAGAGATTCACACTCAGTCAGACAGCTGAAATTATAAATACTTCCTTAAAGTGTAGAAAACTTTATAAATGTTCCTGTACAAATTTACATCAGTGAGATCCAGCGTGCCTTTTTAATTAAGCTTTTTTTTTGCACCAGAATCAAATTGTTCTCTTCCAGTGACAAGAATTTTCCAACAACAACAAAATATATATTATGTATATATTTATATTTATAAAAAGAAAGCCAAAGAAAGAGGAAAACAAAAAAATAAAACTCTTATCTCAGCTCATTCTGCAACAGTCATAACTAACACACAAAAAACAAAGCAGGCCATCAAGCTCTGTTTGAAACTGTACAGGATTTAGAGTTTGTAATATATGTATGTATATATCTCTATACATACATATATAGATATGTATATATATTTATATATACTATATGTACAGAAAAATGTATCAGTGTACTGTACAGAGAAAGGAAATAAGAAGGCTTTTGCAACTAACAAAATTCCCAAAAGTCACTATTTGCCAAATCAAAACAAAATAAAGGAATAAAATCAAATATGCCACATGCTTGTCACAGGTGTGGACTTACACAGTGGCCACAACAAGCAGACTGAGGCATACAGAGCACGGCTGAAGATCAGGCAATAGACACAGGGCTTTTGAGTTCTGCAGTGCTATCCAGAGAGCATGTACGCTCATTTTCCATCCCAGCCAAAATGCACTAACCCAAGCGCTTCCTTCAGCAGTTAGCTCTCTGTTTTGAAACAGATCATCACGTCGATGTAACTGGGCAGATTAAGAAGCAATGTGTCCCAGAAAGCAGATAATTCAGCATCTAAAAATGTTTTTTAAAAAGATTGCCAGCAGAACTTCTCAACATGTAAGGTGCCAGTGGGCAGCACACCCACTCCAGCCCAAAGAGCAATACAAATCTTTGCACCACATCAGTCCCACATAAACCTTCAAGAGACATAGTCTTTGTACTGGCTCTGCATGGACTGAATTTCCCTTTACATGAATCCAAGATTCATACACCATGCACATCACAGCAGGCACATTTTGTTTCCCAGTGGACTACATTTGCTACAGAAAGTAGCAGGTCCTTTTTGTCCTTAACTGGAGCTTTAACAAAGACACAGGCAGATCCTGTTGTACTCAGGGAGTCAGTAAGAGTCTTGTGAATGAGTCAGGTATGTGGGCCTGGGCCTGCTCACGGTAATCACAGGCCTGCCTTGGAAAGTTAAGGATATACTGAGTGGGGAAAGGCTCATTCCCTGAGCAGCTAGCTACACTCCTAGGGTGCACCTACACTGCAGGGCTTAACTCAAAATAAGCTACGCAAATTGAGCTACGTCAATGGCATAGGTTATTTCAAAATAGTTTATTTCAAAATTGGGAGCCTCTACACGGCACTTATTTTGAAACAGAGCACTCTTCCTCTGATTTCCCTTACTCCTCGTACAATGAGGGTTACAGGAGTCAGAGTAAGAAGCCCTCCAGCTTGACAGTATTTTGACATTAGTTCAAAATAACTGCCTGCTGTGTAGACACGGACTAAGTTATTTCGAAATAACCCTTAGTGTGCATGTGAATGAGAAGGAGGGAAGGGGTGGGAGAGAGCCTGGACAGCTTTAAGACTACCCCGGTGGGTGCTGCTAGTCCTCCTGACCACCCAGCCCCCAGCAACTTATGTAGGAAGCTGTTACAGCAAGGTGGTTCAAAGACACACTGACATTTTGGTGGGATTCATGGAACTGGGTGTGGATGCCCATCTTATATGCACAGGCATGCTGGATCACACTAGAAAGAGTCCTATATACACATAATAATAGCCAGCTTTTCTATAGTATTTTTCATCTGTTGAGCTCCAAAGGAGGTCAGCATCATCATTCCCAGAACACAGAGGGGGAAACTGAGGCACTGAACAGCAAAATAGTCATCCACCAAGCCAGAGCCTTGACTAGAATCTAGGGTTCTTCATGACTCCTAAGCAGGCTCACTATCCACTAGGTGACACTGCCTCCAAGTAGAAGTCATGTGAGTTACACCAGCAGAGAACTGGAAACAGGAATATTTATAGGAGAAAAAGTGCTGATAATAGGCATTACTATGGCTGTTCTGGTCAATTCTCCAGGGGGAACATGTATGCCAAAACTGCCAGCAGGGTACATTTCTCTCCCTGCAGCAATGCCATGGAAAACTGGCTAAAAGGTGCTTATGGACAAAGCCCTCCCCAGAGCACATGCATATCCGCTATGGAAATATAAAGCTGGCATCAAAGACCAGTGAGTAAGTTGCTCTGCTAGTTTCCAGGGCTTCTCGCAAACCAATGCAAACTGGCACAGTCAGTGGGCAATACCACGGCCCATTTCTAGCTCCCACTGGAGAAAAGAGGAGTGCAAATTAGGTGACTATTATCTCTTAGCGTCAGCATCTGCTGATTCCCTTGCGGTAAATGGGCAAAACTTTGTCGCTTAAGCATTTACAGGCGACCAAACCTGTCCCCTAGCCAAGAGCTGGGGGGCAGAAAACAGAGAGCAGAAGGGCCTGTGCCAGCCATGCTCTGGCGGGCGCAAAACTCATTCTGAGAGTCTGCAGCCATTTGCGGAATCGTCCTGTTTATGAGACAACTCTTCGGGGGTCTATTGTGCTCCGGTTGCACACACAGCTCCCATTAGCGCTAATGGGAGTGCAGGGCCTGCGGCGAGAGCTGAGCTAGGAGGCACAGAGGCTTTCTGAGAAGTTTCCCGAGAGCTACTGCTGAACGAACAAGAGCAACGAGACAAAGGCTCAAAGGAAGGGAGGGACAGAGTTAAAGGGGACTATTAAAAGAACTAAACCAGGAGCTCAACTACATGAGAGTGAAAAGAGGACCTAGTAACAGGGTGTAGAACTGATGGAAGTGATGAGGAAGGAAGAGAAGTGTTCAGTATGGTGCTTGAGGTGGAGATACACAATTGGGATGAAATTAAGACAAAGGAGTTGAAATGTTCCCCATCAGGAGGAACTTCCTACCAGTAGGATGCCATTTCACCACAGAAGAGTTCCCCAAGGGAAGGGGTCGAAGCTCCGTGACTCAGAAATTTTTACCTGAGGCTGGACCAAAGTGTTAGAAAACATGCCTTAGGGAACTGGCAAGGACACAGACTGGATGAGCTGAAAGGTCTTTTCAATCCTAGCCTCTGTGGTGCTCTCATTGCCTGTGGAAAACATGGCAGTGACATCAGACCATTATAGCCCCCACAGTAGCTATTGCAGGCTTGCCCCAGATGTGTTGTGGTGGCCTTACATGACACCCAGGTCCCTGTTGTAAACAATGATTACAAAATAACCAGTGTTGGGTGTGAGCAGGAGAGCTGTCTTTCCAGTTCATCTGGTATCTTTTTTCTGACACATAAAATGTGAAGCATTTGCGAGTGCAAAACTCACCTTTCCTCCAAAGTCTCTTTTCAAAGAAAGTTTCCTCTTGAGAAGTGATAAGCTCCCATTCAGAACTGTAACCAGGGCACCTAATTTCCAAAATATACATCCTGAAAATGGAGCCCTGACTTAAAAAATAAATGAAACAACCACTATTTAAAATACCGTAGGAGGGGGGGAAGTATAAAAAATAGCCAATGTGTAAGAGAAAATTCTATACCAAAATGATATAATATATATATTTTTTCAACTCAGAGCAACAATGTGGTTATGGATATTTTGGGGGAACTTCTGTGAACTGGAATATTGTCCCAAAATTTGGAAGTCTTGGAAATTTATTTTAACTTTGTGCTGTGTTCAAGAGAATCACAGAACTGGAAAGAACCTTGAGAGGTCATTGAGTCCAGTACCCTGCCCTCATGGCAGGACCAAGCATCATCTAGACCATCCCTGACAGATGTCTGTCTAACCTGCTCTTAAATTTCTCCAGTGCTGGAACTTCCACAACTCCCTAGGAAGTTTTTCCTAATGTCCATCCTAAACACCCTTGAAGCCCATCTCTTATCCTATCATCAGAATCTAAGGAGAATAATTTTTCTCCTTCCTACCTGTAACATCCTTTAAGATACTGAAAGCTGTTATCATATTCCCTCTCATCTTTTCTTTTCCAGATGAAACAAGCCCAATTCTTTCAGTCTTCCTTCA
The DNA here is from genome assembly GCA_032595735.1 of Pelochelys cantorii. NCBI lineage: Eukaryota > Metazoa > Chordata > Testudines > Trionychidae > Pelochelys > Pelochelys cantorii. The sequence goes on along the minus strand of CM064342.1, from coordinate 8,230,687 downwards.
CAAATCATGTTCTCTAGACCTTTAATCATTTTTGTTGCTCTTCTCCAGACCTTCTCCAATTTGTCTATGTTTTTCCTGAAATATGATGCCCAGAACTGAACACAATACTCCAGTTGAGGCCTAATTAGCACAAAGTAGAGCACAGTAGAGCAGAAGACTTATTCTTGTCTTGCTTATAACACTCTTGTGATTACATTCTAGAATGATGTTTGCTTTTTTTTTTAACTGTGTCACACTGTTGACTCATATTTAGATTGTCGTCCACTATGACCCATAGATCCATTTCCACAGCACTTCTTCGTAGGTAATCATTTTCCATTTTGTAGGTGAGCAACTTACTGTTCCTTCCTAAGTGGAATACTTTGCATTTATCCTTATTGGATTTCATCCTATTCACCTCAGATGATATCTCCATTTTGAATTATAATCCTATCCTCCAAAGCATTTGTAACCTTCCCAACTTTGCATCATCCACAAACTTCATAAGTGTACTCTCAATCCCATTATCTAGCTCATAGATGAAGATATTCAACAAAACTGGTCCCAAAACAGATCCCTGAGGAACTCCGCTTGTTATGACCATCCCAGCATAATAAAATGAGGTTGTTGTGACCTTCAGCATAATAAGATGAGGTTGCCTGCAGTTCCTGATTAGTCACAGGCAAGATGTTTATTTATTATGGATGGTATTGTTAGAAAAACAGAATAGTTTCTCCCTACACACTGGTGACATTTTAGTACCCAGTAAAGTTGCAAGGATAGTTACTTCAACTCACATTCCTCTGTTTTTCCAACAAAACAAGCATTGCTTTTTTGGTGTGTCAGAGCATTGTGTTGCTTGTTGATAACACCTTACTACTGACACTTTTATATTCTGCCTTTGCAAACATCTTCTGGGGCCAGCCAAGTCCGTATCATGCAATCTCATATTCTACATTTCCCCCTGCTATGGCCCATGTTTCAGTTTACATGTAGGTAAGATTTCAGATTAGCTCTTGCTCTATTTGATGACACTGGCCCGTCCCTGAAATGTGTTGTCAAAAGGTGGGAACCAAACTCAAGAGCTCCCAGATCCAGACCTGAATTTTCTGGCTAAAGATCTCAGTTAAAGGGCTGCTAGCGTAATAGATCATTCAGACCAATTTCTCTAAAATGGCCTGAAATAAACTCCATACCTCAACACTTCTGAATTTGGGGCTGCCAACTCCAAATCTGAACCTTCCCAAATCTCAGCATCCTTTGATATGGCTCCCTGCAAAGGTGACCTGAAGTTGTAAACTGGATCTGGACTTTATTTCAGGCTCATCTCCACTCTACAATCACAAGACACTTCTGTAAATAACGCATGTCTCCACTGTAGCTCTCACAGCTAAACTGAGAAACCGGATGAACTTCCTTGCTCCTTCGGATCTCCTATTAGATGGCATTGTGGAGATTTTCTCCTACATTCTCTTTGCACTGATGGGCTGGATATTTTTAAACCGGAAAAAAAAGATACACAAAGCTGGGATTAAAAAACAAAAACAAAAAGAAAAAAAATAAGATTTGTTTTTTAATAATTAAGACTTTCAGAAATAAGAAAGCATGATGCAAATAACACGTTTGCATAAACAATTGTTGCTGGTCTGAATGGAGGAAAGGAGCTGCTCTTCTGAGCTAATTTATGATAAATACAGGGCAGCTATTTTTTCATCTACACTATTGTGCAACAGCCTTCACTGCTCCTGGCCTGGGTGAGACGTTATCACAAGGGAAGAAAGCAGGAAAGATATGGAGGAAACAATTGGAGATATTTTTGTTGTGGAGTGCAAGGGGCATTTATTCAGATCTGACAAGTCCAGATGCTTGGGCAGCAGTGACCAGAGGATGCACGATAAGAAGAGTCCAGTTGCTCCTGAAGAGCCAAAAAAGAGACTGTCCCTGTGCTTAGGTCATAGTGTCCCTGGGGAATCTTCTCAGTAGCCCTCTGCTTTGGGGGGGGGGGGAGGAGGTCAATGACTTTCCATTCAGCAAAGGAACATCCACAGTGCACCCAGCTGCTTTCAGAATGTATAAATAATAGCTTTAGAGAGTGGTTCAGTCTTCTGAGCAGACCCATTGTGAGAGCAGAAACAGGCTAGCATTTTCTGGGTGGATAATTCATTCCTCTCTGTTAATACACCTTGAATCTAGTGTCACGCCTCTAGCTACCTTATTTAATCTGTGCAAACACACTGGCCCTCAGAAGAGGAAGTCTGGACTTTTGTTGTTGTTGTTGCAGCCTTTCTCTGTTTCGAAACAGAATTGGGTGATAGGAGTTGGGTGCTTGCAGTACATCACACTGTATCCGTGTCTCTCAAAGTAGGGAGGGAAGTGTCAAGGGCAGATACCAGATTCCAGAGTTTCCCAGCAGTAGAGAGCAGAGATGAGTGAGGCTTATCAGCTCACTTAGTGCCCCCATGACTGCCAGTGAATATTTGCTGGAATTGTCAGTGAATCACCTTAGGCAGCCAGGTCAGAAGGCATCACTCTCCCAAGCCTCTAATTTAAATGTGCACCTAGAAGATGACAGACTGATTACTTCTGATGTACCCTTTCAGTGTGTCTGTCTTGGTGGATGTCCCACAACCTGGGGAGCAAGCTGTTGTCGTTCTTTTCCTGTTCTCTCTCAGCCCCAAGAGCACTGGTTTCCCGGACTGCAATTGAGTCCATGGAGCACCGCGACTTGTCGCCTGCAGGTGGCATGCTGCCAACATGGCCATCAGCTGGGTAATTTTTGGGCATGTTGGATTACTGCTGCAGTAAGTGCCTACTCATCAGAGCAGGGACTTGGGACTCGGTGCAGAACTCTGGTTCCTGTTTCTCCCTCTTCCACTCACAAGCTTCAACAAGGCATCTCAGAGACAGTGTCCTCTTTGGGAGCACGGTGGTGAGGAAGGAAACTCGTAGCAGCCAGCCAGATGCTTCTTTCTGGAGAACTGAGCTTGGCTGCAACAGGAGAGGGAATGATCCTGGCTGCACATTTAAGGAGGAAAAAGAGAGGTGGGGGCAGAACTAAGCCTATGTTTACACTGTGCTGGTTTTGTGCAAGAAATATGCAAATGAGGCTAAGCGTGGAATATTGCTGAGCCTCATTTGCATAATTAATGAGCGGCCGCTTTTTGTGCTGCTCCTTCTTGCACAAAAACCCTCTCTTGCACAAGAACCATTCTTCTGCATTTTTTTCAGCAGCAAGACCCCATTAAGTCATGAGTTTTCAGAGAGTCGCAACATATTTAATTGTGCCCCATCAATCATTTAGCCGAATGGCTAAGTTACAGCAAGCACAGACCAAACAGAACTTCTCTACTTAGCTTTTGGTGGCTTCCTCTCCTCCTCCTTCCATCCTCCTGCATGCGAAATCTAGCACTGCTGGAAAGACCCTAATGAGTGATATGTGCAAACCAGATATTATCCTGACACTGTTTCACAAGGTGCTTTCCAAAGTTCAAATTGGAGCCTGGGCACACGGGCATGTTTCTACTCTAACTAGAGGAGAAGAGACTAAGAGGGGATATGATAGAGGTCTATAAAATCATGACTGGTGTGGAAAAAGTGAATAAGGAAAAGTTATTTACTTGTTCCCATAATGTAGGACCTAGGGGTTACCAAATGAAATTAATAGGCAGCAGATTTTAAACAAACAAATAGTTTTTCTTCACTCAGCACACAGTCAATCTGTGGAACTCCTTGCCAGAGGATGTTGTGAAGGTAAGGACTTTAACAGGATTCAAGAAAGAACTAGATAAATTCGTGGAGGTTAGGTCCATCAATGATTATTAACCAGAGATTGGTAGGAATGGTGTCCCTAGCCTTTGTCAGAGACTGGGAATGCATGATGGGAAAGGGATTGCTTGAAGATTTTCTGTTCTGTTCATTCCCTCAGGAGCACCTGGCATTGGCCACTGTTGGAAGACAGGACACAGGGCTAGATGGGCCTTTGGTCTGACCCAGTGTGGCCGTTTTTATGTTCTTATGTAGATGCTAATCTAGAGTTGTCTCTCATATGGAACTTTACTTTGGGTAAAGCATATTCTACGTTGGTCTCCTGTCTGAAATACTCTTGAGGATAGGGCAGGAAGAGAGTAACAGATTGGGCTTCTTGCAGAAGAGATTGTCAAGGCACATGGCCATTCATGAGTTCCTCATATTCCATCCCAGAATATGCTGCAAGACACTTGACATTTCTTGCTAGCTATCATTCGATTGCAGTGTGCTGTCTCAGGGTGCAAGCTTCTGGGTAGACACTGGAGCTAATTTATGAACAACCTCGCACTTCCTCTAACCAGTTACCCTCTAAACTGCTCGTTTGCTCAGATCTCAGCCAGATGGTAAAGGAAATGAGGTTCTGCTGCGTGATGGTGAAATTTTTGTAGGCAAGTGGCTAAAAGGAGTTGGGCCTTTTTTCAGGAAGTCACTCAAGTGCAGAAGGCCTCAGGACAATCGCTGCATATCTGTATCTCTCCACAAGCAGGACATTGTACACACTGGGCTGAAATGAATTCTGGCATGAGTGTGCACAGCGATGCCAAGGAAAGCTGTATTCCCTAGTGTCAAGGCACAGTTTGGTCCATTGTCTCTCCACTATTATATCTCCTGAGCCTGTTCCATTTGTTAATCACAGGGCTCTGAAGTCCCATCAGATTTTGAATTAAAACCGTGTAATAAGAACAAAGTAGTCTGTGCAGGCAGAGTCTGATTTCTGAGGTGGATTCCAGAAGAGCTTTCCCAATGATCTAAGAGGTAGTTGAACAGCATGATAGGGGGCATAAATAATCTGAGACAGAGGAAAGGAATGGCTGCTTCCCGTCCATTAAATCCTGTACTGCCAGCACATCCTCCCAACCAGCAGAACACACTGACTGTCATTACAATATAATCAATCCTTTCCCTCTGTATGCATCATGGGGCAGCTAATAACACAGCCTGAAATTCAGCTTGGCTCCCTCATTCAAGCTACAGCGATAACATGAAAGATATCAGATCTTTCCTCTGCCGCCCTAGCTGCTCACATTCGCAGGGCACGCCTCTGGCCAGACGCCTGCCTATGGAGGAGTGTGCTAGGACACGTGAACCTGAGACTTCATCGTTTCCTCCCGTTCCACATGCAGAGGAAAAAAATTGAGCAATGTCAGGCACCACTATACACCTGTTGTCAACTACTGTACCTGCCTCAAACATGGTTGGCAATAGACGAATGGCACCAGCACTCTCTCAGGGTGATCCAGACACAGAGCAAAGTTGCCCCGCAGTAATCTGCTGCAAAAGGACTAGCTGCATTCACAGGCAGGGGCACTGTGTTTGGGGACTGGGTAACACACATGTAAAAGTCCTTGTCAACTTGCCAAGTCAGCAGTGACTGAAAGTTATTGCCAGCTATAGTCATTGCCACCTAAAGTTGCTTTGGCGGCCACTGGGAAAGGTGGTGTCAGCTCACGTTCCTAGAGAGCTGGGACCACCCGCAGTTGGCACCTGTGCTGGCACTCAGAAGAAGGAATCCATGGGCACAGAGCTCAAGCTACCATGCCCATTGGAAAGGCTGAGGCACCATGAACTGTTGTAGCCCAGGAGTCCTAACCAGAGTCCTTCAGGCAATAGGGTGTAAATAAATGCACCTCTTTCAAACATGGCAGTTCAGCCGACATGTGAAAGAAGAGCAAGTCTGTCACTGCACCACTCCATTCCACCAGAAGGGGGCAGGACAGATCACACAACACAAAATTAGATGGGAGTGCGGACTGCTCATGAACTTGCAAAGCAGCATGAGAAACGTTCTGCCTCCTGCCATGAAGGCAGCCTCAGAGAAGCTGAGATATCATAAGCTATTGAGCAAGGGTAGTTACTTACTCTTCACCACAAAGCACAGGTGAGCATCACCATACTTTTTTCCTTTTGAATCGGAAAAGCACACATGCCACTGTGTCTATTACCATGTGTCTTTGTCTATTACCATCAGTTTGAGTCCTGACTCTACAAACAAAACTCTAATAAAAAAATCAATCAAGTCAAGACACCAACATGCAATTTCTCCCCCTCTGTGTTCAGATATGTAAACTCAAACACCACAACATTAGCCTCTGAATGTAGTGGGAAGGCTGAATGATGGGAAGAAAAATTAAACTGTTAGGATGTTGTTTTGTACATATTACAAATGGGAGTGTGTTCCTGTTTCCTCCCCCAGACCCGCACAAGCAGCTCCACGCACCCATCCTACATGCACAGACAACCCATGAATCACAAATTCAGGTACTGAATGGAAGGGAACGGGGACAAGTCCAACCCATCACCTCTCTTTGCAACAGAGGGACTGCCTTTTCCACCTGGATACAGAGAAGGCATTGGTAATAACTCCTTAGAGAGACTCCAAGGATTAGTGCAATGGCATTTATGGCACACGATGCACACACACACAAACCTGCAACGATGGGGGGATAAGGGAGAACAGCACAAGGAGGGACAAGGAAGTGGGAGAGAGAGAAGGGTGAAGATAGCAAGGCTGAAAGAAAACAGCTCTCTTGGGCTTTGTCTACAATGTGAGTTTTTGCAGCAGAAAATATGCTAATGAGGGACTCATTAGCATAAGTCGCGATATCATTAGCATATTTTCTGCCATTTCTTTTTGTGCAAGGGGTTTTTGTGCAAAAAGAAGCAGTGTAACCACTTCCATTTTGCACAAACCCCCCGTTTTATGCAAAAAACCTCCGGGGGAGGCGTAAGGATCTTGTGCAAATTGGGGGGGCTGTGAAAAGTAGAAACGGCTACACTGCTTCTCTTTGTGCAAAAAACCCTTGTGCAAAAAGAAATGGCAGAAAATATGCTAATGATATCGCGACTTATGCTAATGCGTCCATAATTAGCATATTTTCTGCCGCAAAAACTCGCAGTGTAGACAAAGCCTTGTTGTATGGGGTGTAATGAAGAAACTACAACATGCTAGGAGAAGCAAAATGGGACAGAAACAAGGAAAGGAAGCTACTGGGCCCAGCAATGATCACATGGATACAACTGGACAGAGAGCGAGAGAAGAGAGACGGCGCAGCACAGAGCAACAGAATGTACTTATTCTTTCTGTGGCTTTTAGGGTGACAGCAAAGCAACCCAGCAGTGAGCAGCAGCCTTGTCAGCCCTAAAGAATGGACAGTCTGTGTGGCTGCCTAGCATGGTCTGCAACTCCAAATTCTGCCCTCACTCGCTCCATTTGCAGTGCAGAGGTATAGCAAAGGCAGATTCGATCCTTTGGCCATTCACGTAGGACACCTAATCAGCACAGGGCAGAACGTGACTACACATGGGAGAGTGGGTAGGATGCATTCTGTTCTCATTGAAATCAGTGGTGAAATGCTTTAATAATAACACTTGTCATAAGCAGATCTCAAAGCACTTTACCAAGGAGTTCAGAATCATCATCCCCACTTTATATAGATGGGGAAGCTGAGACACAGAGAGAGAATTGATTTGCCCAAGGTCACCAAACAGGATTTGTAGAGCCAGGCACAAAACCCAGGCCAGCAAATCTATACGTGGGGTCACACCGCCACTCACTTATTTGACTTTACTGGGAGCACAGTTAGTCCAGTGCTGAGTGATTTTGAAACTCCAACCCATAAAGCATTAGAAACAAGCCTGAATAAAATGCTTTGCATTCAAACCACATTGAACTTAGAGGAATCCAGATTCAATCCCTAAAAACGGTGCCCATCTCTAATTTTTAGACACACACACATGCAAGTTTAACAGAACAAGCCAGCATTGTTGTACGTTCTCACAGTCGAAGCAATTTTTTCCTCAAAATGTGATGCTTCTGAGTAATTTTTAAATTTCATTTATTAGGCTAAAACAATTGCAAAGTAAGGAAAAGTGGCTTAAAGTAATTCATGGAAATAAAAGAGGACTGGTTAGTTTTCAGAGCCTTGTAATGCCTCCAAATTAAAGCTAATTTATACTACAATTAAATGATTCAGGATGGTTCCTGTCAAGTAATTATCTTTAATAAAGGCCTGAAAAATGCCATTTTGTTATTTTCTATTCCTTGATATCATGGCCCCATCCAAACCAACTGAGATGGAGAAATACTGGTAACTGGTAGTCATGAAAACAGCAGCTCTAAGAGGCTGCCCAGGAACCAGCTCTTCAGAGAGTGTAGAGTAAGAGGGTTGTGAGCTCTTTCTGACAAGAGAGGAACACACAGAAAAATAGATAATGATCCAAGCTGGGCCTCTCGCTCCCTAGCAGGTACAGAGAGCGCCCAGGTTATTGCTGAAGAGAACATTGCAGCTGTGATCTTTGTGTTTGCGAAAAGTCCAGGAGTGACAGCTGGGGGAAGGAAGCTTTTCATCTACAGAACAAGTACAGCACGAGCACCTCAACAAGCAACTTCAACCCTGACTTGGAGGGATTCGAGCCGAGGGTTGAGAGGGTTGTTCAAACCCCAGGCCTAGCTGACGCTTGTGTCTTTCACAACCTTTTCCTGAGATCTCCAGTTCATTGTATATAGGCCATCAAACAGCATCAGCTAGGGGGTGATTTTTGGTCACTACTAGCTCATTCTGAAAGGCAACAGGAAGCCTAGAGGTGAAAACTTCTGTTGCTTTACCAAACTCTTAAACTATCCAGTCCTATCAAAGAACACGCAACAGGAATAGCCATACTGCATCAGACCTCTGATCCATCTAGTCCATTGTTTCCCAACCAGTAGTACGAGTACCCTTAGGGGTACTCGAGAGAAGTCTGGGGGATATGTCAAAATAACTGAAATTTGGAGAAAACTGATTTTTTGTTTAAGTTTTCAGCGCTTTATTATTTTTGTACTTTTTACACCCAAAAATTTCACCGCCCGCCCGGCTATGATTAAGTTGTTTAAACAAATGTATTGCAATGGTAGAAAAAAACCTGTGTGTGTCTGAAAACTGTAGGTCCTGGAAGATACTTATAATTTTTTTTAAAGGAGTACTTTAAAAAAAAAGGGCTGAGAAACACTGATCTAGTCCAGTATTGTCAGACAGTGGACAGAACCAGATTTTTCAGAAGAAGATGCAAGAAGCCATGGTGGACAACTATGGAATGGTTTGTCCCTGATAACCAAAGGAAGTTAGAAGTCAGTTTATGCACTGACGTGAGAATTTCATAGGCTTGCTCTAATAAATTTTCAAACTATTCTGTGTGTGTGTGTCTAAAATGCAGACACAGATGTCCTCTTCATGCCGAGGCTCTGTTTCCAGACCTCCTGCCAGGTACACATTTTTCCACTGCACAACTTGATGCCTGATGGCAAAGCCCTCTTTTGTGGGTGGGTGGGTGGTCCAGGCATGGACTTGAACCCCAGTTCACATTGGTGCATCTGCTCAGAAGATCTGCCTGAAAACTAACCCTCCTGCACGTGTAACATGGGTACCAGGGCGAGGGTGCAAATGAGGAAGCTGCAGCAATGGGGAACAAAGAGATAGATTTGCTGGTTAGATACAAGACAGTGCAAAACACTAACATTAATATGAATCTGGATCTGTGCCATGCTGCGAGGGAGAGAGGGGCAGGTTGACAGTAAGTGGGTATGGCTGGGAAGTAGAGAAGCCACTTGTGAAAGGTGACAGGTGTTTATCAAGGTTCTGTACAGCAGTGCTGGAACAGGGCTCTCGTAACTCTCTTTAGCAGGCACATTTTCCTGCAGGAGTCAGCTGAGAGCAATGAAAGTCCCACATCCCCACTGAGCAGGCACAGTCTCAGGTGATAAACTGATGGAGCAGCAATATTCCTCTTAAAAAAACAAGAAGAAAACAATCCCCCAAATGACCCACATTCCCACTGAACAGCTGATGGGGGTCTCAGAAGCCACAGTGCTAAATTGAAGCTCTTTGCTTCCCAATCAGTATGAACCAGAGGGAAAATATCAAAATTACACACACACACCCGTGCGTGCGCGCGTGCGCGCACACACGCACACACACACACACACACTCTCTCTCTCTCTCACAGGCCCCTCACACACGGCCTTTGCTGGAGTAGAGGGGACTCCATGACAAGTCTATAAAGCGCTTGGTGACTCTTCTTTCCAACCTGCTTTCTCTCCAGACATTTCCCCCTAGTATCCATTCCAGATCACCGTCAGGAATTCTGCATTCCTTCTTTCCCGGAGTTTATTCTGGAGAGTGGGTAGGCATCTGAGGATGGAGAGAAAATCATCAGGAAGAGTCTTTATTCCTTCCATGCTCCCAGTCCATAGTCCCCTTTAGTCTTCCTTAGAGAGAGGAAGGGGAGAAGAAGAACTGAAGAGATGAGAAAGGCACCGTCCCTTAACTCCATCTGTCACAGCCTGGAGAAGAGAAACAAGACAGACAGCAGTCAGCACCTGAAGAATAAGAGCTGGATTTTGTGTTGAGAGCAGTTCACTCCAACATGCTACCCACCATGGAAGAGACCTCTTCAGACATTAACCTACTCATGCTCAGAGTCCGGGGATTAATGCTGACCTGGGGCTGCCTCACTGGATGGAAGTAACGTGCGGGAGGTAAAGTTCCCAGAGTCCTTTAGGGTGCATCTAGAGAGCAGCATTATTTTGGGATGCTTCTGGTATCCCAAAAGAGCATTTTCCTCATCTTGACAGTGCGCCCGTTATTTCAAAATAGCTTTTGGAATAACAGATGCGCTATTCCGATGTCCCTATAAACCTCATTCCACAAGGATTAAGGGATGTTTTGGAATAGCGCTCTATTTCAAAATACACTTGAAATAAGCTACACAATTTGCATAGCTCAAATTGCATCGCTTATTTTGAGCTACTGTGTGTAGAGTAGATGTCCCTTTAGTTCTTATGCAAAGGAGAATTACCATGGAGGTAACAAGATAGATTAAATAACCACACTTCTCCATGGCATCCTCAAATCAGTTAGATTCACATTATTGTTTGGGGTGAGTAGCCCTCAATTTTACTGCCCAGACTGAGGTGAAGAAAATTGTATGTATGTCTCTGTCTTCTGTCTCACTGTGAAGGGATGGACTAGATTACCTCTTGAGGTCGCTTCTGACCCTACATAAATATGATTTTGTTGTTCCGTACACACACAATGTGTGTTTGCATAAATGAGACAATGATTAAATGACAAAGTTTTGTATACCATTCCCATTCCCATAGCATTCAGTACCCGATCTATCATCTCTAATGCACCCTTCACTTCAGTATGTAAGCAACAAGCATTCAGGCAGCCCTATTTCTGTATTTCACATCATACCCTTAGCTACCAAGCCTCTCTTGACTGTGATTCCCTATGTCCAGTCCCACGTGCAATCATCGTGCCCGCCTCATAACAGCTGCCTCAGGCACCACTGCCCAGGAATTGGTGATATGCAGGAAAACAAAGCAGGCCCTTCTGCTGCAGATTTAGTAGGACTGACAATGGCAGCAGGGAGAGAATCTTCATCACCTCTAGCACCAAGAAGTCTGGGCCCAGGCCTTCAAAGGTATGTGGGTGTAAGCCAGACACCTGCTGGATGCGGTTCATTGTCCCACATAGTGGCAGTTAGATCACTCACAGAGAGAATTAGAGTCTGCTCTACAGCCTTAGCTGAGCGCCAGCTGGCTTTATAGCTCATGCAGTAGCGGCTCATGCACTAAGCTCCAGAGGTCCCAGGTTTGGTTCTGCCTGCCAGTGTTATGTATGCACCATGAATCAGTGAGAGTCAGATACCTAGACCCTTTTGAGGATCTGGGCCCACACGTGGCCAGGCTTCATGGGAACATTCCCATTCACTCAGTCTGTGACTGTCATCTCAGAGAGATGACTACATAGCAGCCACATAAGAGTCAGGGAAGAACTGTCAGATCATCTGCACGGGGGCATGCCCAAAGGACATACAGTGCTGTATATCAAACTGACAGCATGTGTCATCATAGACCAAGGACAGCGAGTCAGGGGTGTGCTTATTAATAAACACCCATGTGTTGGATCCATGCTGGTTGTAAACTAGTAGCCACTTTCCCCCAACTTCCCCATGTAAATACATCCATGTGCAAAGTAGGGTGGGGAACAGAAGCAGCTTGTAATGTTCACTAAGGATGTTAAAAACTGTTTGTTTGGGTTTTTTGTAAACGTATAACCACGGAACTTTTCAGTGGTTAAACGTTTATGCGTGGGCAAGGAAGGCTCCGCGGGAGCTGGTGCATGCAGGGACCTAGCTTTTAAGTAGCCTCCTTGTGCATACCGGCTCCACAGGAGCTGATACAGAAGCAGCAGCATGGGGAGAGGCCTTGTATGTAACCGTTTAAACGTGTGTACTAACACATCCCTAATGTTCACCTCGGCAGCGCACACACAGCTAGCGTAGCAATGCGGGGACCAGCAATGCGGGGACCAGTGCTGCCTCAGGCCTATTTGGGCCTGCCTTAATTCCACCTCCCAGAGAGATGAGTAACCAGTTGCTGAGAGAGGTTACATGTGAGCAGTAAGCAAATCATTACCATGCAGCTTTCATTACCCTGTGACACTGCTGTGGAGGAAATGGCAGCACAGAAGAGACAAGCAGCAGCCAACCTCTCTTTAATGAGGAAGCCAGAGAGATACCTCTGACAGAAAACAACTGCAGCTCTGAAATACCTCTCCCCCTCCCTCCTCATCTTCCTGCAGCTACCAAAACAGAGGGCAGAATTACAGTAATTAGGGTAAGCTGCCAGCAAGAAGAAGCTTACCAGCCATCATAGCAAGGGTAAAAACAGTGCAATAACCCTAAAGGGCAGCTGTTTAAATGACCAAATGCAACAAAGAAAGCATGTAACCTACCAACTTTGGGTTCATCAACCTCTGGCCTTCCTTGTAAGATCTCTGGAGCTATTATCTATTCCTGTCACAAGCTGTCAATTAACGTCTCTCCTGTCAAATCACCTATATTCATGGCAGGCTTGGACCATCCAATGTATCCTTCTACAGGGTGATATTTTATTATCTCTGGGATTGCTGACATGCCTTGCCTCCAAACATTGCTAAATTCGGGACAGGAGGAAATGCTCTAGCTGAGAACATTAAATGGGAAGGTTCTATGGGACAGCCCCCAATCCCTTGTTCGCCAATGTGAGCTGGAGACATTCTGCAATTGAAAGAGCTCTGAAAGGTGCACAAGGAATAACTGAAGGCCTCCGCAACTCATTTGGGGGGACAGAGTAGAGCTATAGAAGGCTAGGCTGGGAGATTAGGGTGCCAGGTGCAGCATCTTGGAGAAAGACATAAGTTGCACAGATAAAATGAATCCAAATGCAAGACGGCCTGGGTCACTTTTAGCAGGTGGATTAATATTAACTCTCTCCAACCCACTCTACCTGCAGTGTCCTGTCCTGCCATTCAGTTTTACAATTTCTATGGCAGGAAATATACTCAGATAAAGAGACATCTCTCCCCTCCAGTTTCCTGTGTTTACGGACCTGTGCATGCTGCTGACCTGTGTTATGAAGTAATTTATTTCCCTGTGTATGTGCTAGGTATTGAAAAGGAAAAATAAACAATGAGAGAATTCCCCCCTGAGGAAACTTAGAAGGAGGAGAAAATGGAACAATCTGTGCCATTTTCTGCATTCTCCCTGCCATTGTTAGAGGGCCCATACTGAGTCCCGTGCCTGGGATCTACACAGCCAAAGGGTTCACAGAAGGTAGGTGGAGATGTGACTAGGCACTAAGCCGGAATCATGTGAGGATGGGAGATTTCTCCTGTCCTGCAGACTCTCCCACTTTTGATCCCAAAAGGCTGACTGATGCTGTACTCTCCCATGAGAAAGCCCTGCCAACAGTCAATGGACTACCCACAGCTCACCACCTCTTTTCATTCTTCAGTCTTAGAAATGGCAAAATCCTTGACATTAATGTACTGAAACTGTGGCAAGTTTTTTTCTGACACCATGGTGCAGTGCCAGGTAGTCATGGTCCTCACATGAATGGCTTTTGTGAAAATGGTCCTCACATGAATGGCTTTTGTTTACCACGGTATTGGAAGCCCAACTACCGTTTATCGCGTCTCACCAACATGTGGATGGGCATTATTTTGCTAGACAGTAATTCCTCATTTAACACTATAGATATGTTTCAGAAAATGATCATGTTAAGTGAAAATGTGTTATGTGGGGTTAATTTTCCCATTGAAAATAATGGAAAAGGTGGGGGTTGCGTTTCAAGCGGTGGTGTCTGTTGGGACCGGGACATAAGGTTGGGGGAGAAAGGGGACTGGGTTACAGCAGGGAGGGGAGGTGTTTGGCTCTGGGAAGGGATGGGGAGGGGGATTGGGTTGGGAGTATGCCCCTGTGACGGGTCTGCCGGGACCTGCACTGCGTCCGGGGGGGGGGTCACCGGGGAATGGCACGGTGAGCGGCAAACCCTCCGCCACTTTGCAGGGAGGCGGGGGAAGTACCGCGCAGCTGCCGGCAACAGGCCAGCTGGGGAAAACCAGCCACCGGCCTGCAAGTAGGGGCGGAGGAGAGGGGGCAAGGCATCCGGTGAGGGGGAGTCAGCGGGGAATGGCACCGCGAGTGGCGAACCCTCTGCCGCTTTGCAGGGAGGCGGGGGAAGCCCTGCATAGTCTCCGGCAATGGGCTGGCTGGGGAAATCGTGTTATTCCGGGCACAGTCGTGTAATTCAAAAAACGTTCCCTAAAAAAAAATTTGTGCTATCACAAAAATGTGTTAAGTGGGCACATGTTAAATGAGGAATTACTGTAATGCACATCATAGGAACTGCAGTTTGCGCTGACTGCTGACTCAATGCAGTTCCCACTGGATACGGGCCTTATCACGACCACACAGACTGTCCCCCGGTCTTCCGTATGCCCCATTCACCAGTACTTCCCTGGTCACTGAGCATTTCTTTCCCACTGGTGTCTGGTGGCTCCAGTCATCCATTCCCTAAGGGCAACCCATTCCCTCTTCCTCTCTATCTAGCAGCAGTCCCCATAGAGGCAACTAAACTAACTTCCCCTGCTTGTCCCCAAAAGCTTACCTGAGCTCCAGGATTCTCACTAATAGTAGCTGCTGATTCCAAGGAAAGCCAGCACCATAACAAAAATATCAGTTTTATACAGTGTTTTTCAGCAGCAGCTCTCCAAGCACTTTACAAAAGGAGGTCAAGATCCTTACAGACGGCCCCATATGACCAAGCCTCATCAACACCCATTCCATGTATGTGGTCCATGGACCACAGACCAGGAACTGGTGGGCTGGGCAGCACGGGAGCACCCTGTGAGTTACTGCCATTGGAAATGTCCAGAGGAGGTGGAAGTGAAACTTCCTTCCCCTCCTCCAGGCACCCCAATATCAATGGGCACCACGGTCGGCCATCTTGGGTAAGGCACGGTCCCATAGAAGAGCTAGCGTGTCAAGCACAGGGAGGGGAGAATCCATGGAAATCCAGGGGGAAGGGCAGGAGCCTTACTCTGCTGATTTCCAAAAGTGCCCAGGGTGGGAAAGGCGACGGTTCCGCTTTGGCAGTTTCTCCAGCATCTCCATGAGCTTGGTGAAGGTGGGTCGCTCTTCCTGCTCATATGCCCAGCAGAAGAGAAGGATGTCCTGCAGTGGGCAACAGACAGACAGTCAAACAACAGAACCAGCTCTCTCCGCACACATAAGAACATAAGAACGGCCATACTGGGTCAGACCAAAGGTCCATCTAGCTGAGTAACCTGCCTGCTGACAGTGGCCAATGCCAGATGCCCCAGAGGGAGGGAATACAAGAGGTAATCATCACGTGATCCCTCCCTGTTTTCCACTTCCAGATAAACAGAGGATAGGGACACCATTCCTACCCATCCTGGCTCATAGCCATTGATGGACCTAAACTCCATGAATCTATCTAATTCTTTTTTGAACTCTGTTAAAGTCCTAGCCTTCACAACATCCTCTGGCAAGGAGTTCCACAGGTTGACTGTGTGCTGAGTGAAGAAAAACTTCCTTTTGTTTGTTTTAAACCTAATTTCTTTTGGTGACTCCTAGTTCTTATGTTGTGGGAATAAGTAAATAACTTTTTCTTTTTCATTTTTTCCACACCAGTCATGATTGTATAGACCTCTATCATATCCCCCCTTAGTCTCCTCTTTTCTAAGCTGAAAAGTCCCAGTCTTTTTAATCTCTCTTCATATGGGACCCATTCCAAACCCCTAATCATTTTTGTTGCCCTTTTCTGAACCTTTTCCAATGTCAATATATCTCTTTTGAGATGAGGTGACCACATCTGTATGCAGTATTCAAGATGTGGGCGTACCATGGTTTTATACAGAGGCAATAAGATATTCTCTGTCTTAATCTCTATCCCTTCACTGTGACTGTACATATCCAGACAGAATCAGGCTGATCCCAGAACTACATGCTTTGGGGAACCATGCAATTGCCCCCCACCTCTATCCTGGGCTGGAACAAATTCCTCACCACCCACAAGTTCCCAAACCTTGAGAATGATTGTGACATGAATTCTGTAGCTTGGTTCTCATATTCTTGCACAGAAGAATTGGGGCAGGGGAGAAGAGTGGAGTTCACTCAAGGGTGCATATGCCACCTCCCAGTGCCTACAGAAGGCTGGGTAAATGCAGGAAGGCTGGAGCAGCTGTGTTCCCTGTCCAGGAGCTGAACAGACGCACCTTCTTTGCTGCTGGAGCCCAGAAGTGCTTCCCTTTATTTCCCACATCTCTTTAACACCTTCCTCCCTCCAGCCAATAGGAATCGGATCTGGCCCACCAAAAATAGGCCAAGGGAGTCTAAAGGTAACTGGTATGGAGTTACATGAAGTGCTCCTTCCTCTGCAGGGACTGCATGAGCCTCGCCTACCCTGGCAGTCTCTCTGGGCTGAGACAGCAGGAAGAGCAGTTAGATTCCTCAGCACAGCACACCACAGCAGCAAATGTGATGTCTGAAGATGCTAGAGAGGATCCTGGCCGTGTCAGAATGGGAGCCCCTCCCCCACTCACGTCCACAGTTCTGTGCGGTACTGCATCAAATTGGGTTAATGCAATTGCAGGATAGTTGCATGAGGCACGTTCGGTGGCGGCCACACTCATTCCTATTGGTAGGAGGAAGGTGGGAAAAGTTCTTATAGGGGTCACATGACACCTTTTACTTCTGGTCATGTGTCCATCTTGACCCCGAGAGTGTTACCTCCAGAGGCCTGGCTAACGGGGGTCAGAGGTATAGGTAGGGGGTCAGGGGCGTGGTTAACAGAGCTCGGGGGTGTGGCTAATGTGTCCCTAATTTTGGTTCAGAAAATATGGTCACCATATGCATCACGTACCGATATCTCCTTGCCCATGCCGATCTGGCTGAGGTTGGGCTTCATCCCTCTTCCCACTTGCCATATTATTGCCTCTGCCGGCTGCGTCTTGAAAGGCCACTCCCGCGCATGCAGCTCATACCAGATAGTGCTGTTAGGAGACAGTAGCACTGGGTGTTAGATGGACAGAGAGCAAGGGTGCAGCAGGGCCATTCCCCTCCCCTTGCACATCAGCACTGCTGTCATAGGCTCTGCCAGGGGCATTCCTTACTCAAGTGTCAAGGGGACATCTCAGAGAAGGCAAGTTCTCACACCACCACTGCCACCTCCTATGCAGATAGCATCTTGTACCCAGGAATGCCAAAGCATTCCACCAAGGTGGGTAGTAACTGCATTTTACAGATGGGGAAACTGAGGCACAGAAGCTAGTGACTTGACCAAAGTCTCTGGCAAACTCTGAATGAAAACCCAGCTCTCCTGGCTGCTAGCCCCATGTCCTGGTACACTGCCTCCCCTTTGCTAGGTATTCTCATCACAGTCTCATCTTGACCTGTATGAATTTTACTCTCATTCTGGGTAAAAAGCACCTGTGCTATTACTCCCCTCCCCTTCTAGCACATATTGGGGCAGGACTTCAGCTGGTGTAAAAACTGGTGTAGTTTTTATACCAGCTAAGAATCTGGCCCACTGAGAATAGAACGGGCTAGTGAGCCTGGTACTTCAAGTGGGAGGCTCCTGCAGGGCTGCAACAGGGGTTGAACCTGACCCCTGAGGAGCAGCGTAATAGATAATGCAGGGGGTGAATATGCCTTACAGTTACTAGGGTGCCTTTTTTACATTCATACCACCTGCTCCAGCTAGATCTGGAAGCAAGATCTGCAGAAACTGGAGGGACACACATTTGCTTTTGCTTTTCCATTCCCCCTTCTCCCCCTCCGGTGGGAATTTAGTGCTGGATCAAGGGCCCCTGAGGCAGATATCTGGTGTGCAGACTGTCTGTAAGGCAGGGACTGTCTGGACACTAATGTAAACTCCACTACGCCACCCTTTCTGGGATCATCAATCTGAACTGGCGGGACCAGACACCTCCCAGGGTGGAGAGGTTGGTCAAAACTTCACACCCATTCGCCATGCCAACCAGTGAGCCCAGGCCCCATGCACTCTACAGTGAGCTACACCTGACCGCTGCATGGCTTTGGTGCAGTCCCCTGAATATGCTAAAGCACCTTCATTTTCAGTCAACAGCTGGGCCAGTGTCTAAATTCAATGTGGCTGCATTTGAGATGCACTGTCCCAGGTTTTCAGTGTGCCGCAGACACGTGTTGGATGGAATTGAACTGTGTTGTCAGGGGAAGCTGGAAAGTAGGGGGCCAGCTGGGAAACATGCTGGCAGCATCTGCTGGGGTGACCATCAGTTTACAATGTTAACATTTAAAACTACCCAGGAAAGCTCGTGATTCTACATATATTTATGTTAGTCTCTAGGGCAGGGGTGGGGAGCCTCTTTTGGGTGGGTGGCGCTGACCCACAGAAAAAAAAAAGACACTTCCCATATGCCCCTCGCACACCAGAACCTAGCGGGGCCCAGACTAGTAGATTTTGTGTGTTCCAGCCCTGTGGGCTTCCCAGGGCTGGGGTGGGGGGGAGCCCTGAGCCTCTGGGGGTGGATTCAGGCAAGATGGGGCCCACATCCGGCCCCTGGCCTTAGGTTCTCCACCCCTGCTCTAAGATACCACAGGACTACTCATTGCTTTTAAAGTTGCAGTCTAGCATGGCTACCCCTCTGAGACTTTTAAAATGGCATCTAAAGATTTCAGGGTCAACAAAGCCACTGAGATGGGGTCTCCTGTGTCAGCAGGACCACACTTCACTGGCTGACCTAGGGCTCATGTTTTATGAGGCTTTTTGCACAACTATGAGGGTTGCAAACCCGTTTTATGAAATGAGCGCTTGAGGGCTCAGACCCTCACATCTGGCACAGCTGAGCTGAGGTCAAAGGTGTTTGAAGCCACTTGTGTGCCTTCCCTATCCCCACAGCTTCCATCCATGGCCAGTGGCATGTTCTCCCCTCATGCCCCACCCCCACAATGGAGGAGGGAGCAGAGTTTTGCGCCACATCCCTCAGCTTTGCAAGAAACGTCAATCTTCTGCTTCAAAAGCGCTCCGAGGCAGACAGCCCTGTCCATGGGCATTGTTCTGCTTCACATTCATAATATTCATCAAGACAGGGCTTGAGGGGGAGAAAAAATTATTGTCTGTGACAGCAGCAATCGCTGTACCATACAAAATACATTCCAGGGGAAGAAGGAAATACAGCCTCTCGCGCTTCATCTCTTGGGTATTAATTGAAAAAACAGAAATCCATCATCAAGTCAAAGGGGAAATGCACCTTGACAGGGTAATGAGAGACGTCCTGAAAAGCATCAGCCAACATGAAAGGAAGATCTAAGTCTGCCTGGACATTAACTCCCCGCCTTCTTCCCCCACCCCCCACGACCCCACTGAGTTTTCCTCTCCTGGATCTGAGAACTGGAGTCGGGGGGGGGAGGGGAGGAGGTGCAGAGTTATAAAGCTCCGAAGTATCCAGAAGGCAGACAATTAGGCTGGCCTCCTTGTTCCTGCTCCATCAGCCCAGCTGCCTCCTGCTCCGAGATGGAATTAGTGGGAGAGAGGAGGGCAAGAAACACCAGCTTCTCTCCCCTTAGCCAGCCAGCTGCATTTCTCACTGCTGTGCTATCACCAGAGACAGCCTCCAACACCACTTCCAAAAGGAGACACATTCAGCAGCTAGCTCTCCCTTCACGCACCTGTCTTCTTCCTGCCCCCTTAGCAGCCAAGCTTATTATCTGGTGTCCGGAGAATGGGACTTGATGAAAAAGTTAATTTTTCGCGCTTTTAAGGGGACTCTTGGGATTAATTGGAAGGTTCCTTTGGGGAATTCTTGTCAGTACAGTGTTAGCGCTGCTGGCCTTCAGGCCCTGAATGGGTTTGTTTTGAAATAATGTGCTTGAGAAAAGAATGTTTCAGTGGGGCTAGTGGAGCTGGCTGGTAAGGAGGAGTCTCTTGTTCCTGAAATTACTGAACTTTTGCTTCCATCT
Organism: Pelochelys cantorii; assembly: GCA_032595735.1. NCBI lineage: Eukaryota > Metazoa > Chordata > Testudines > Trionychidae > Pelochelys > Pelochelys cantorii. Next base: position 8,210,353 of record CM064342.1, on the reverse strand, counting down.
CTATTTTTCTTTTGTTATGATAAAATTGATTGCGAACCAAAGCCCAGGAAACCGACAATAGATGCCAAGAGCTCTCTCCACATTCACAGTATTCAAGGTGCTACAGCCTAAGGGGGACTTGAGGATGAAGTAAGTCTAGCTACAGATTTCTAGAGTGCCAGTCACCAACATCGGTACCATGCCTAAATTCTCTGCAGGTGTAAACCAGAGAAGCTCAGAGCCTTTGGCCCCAAATACATTCACCATGGTTCAGTCTTTCCCTAGCCAATTGGACTTGTTGTACTAGTGGAATAAATGGCTTCCTCTTTGAAGACAATTGTGGTAGCTATCAGAAAATTAAGAAGAGACAGGTAGCAAATCTGCTGATGTATTTGCTAAGATTCAGATTCTGAATCCAAGTGCCACTCTCATCAATGACAGTCACTTGAGCGGAAGGGAAGAAGGATCAGGCCCCAAGTCTGGAACTCTGAATGGTTTGTAGCTATTAGGATCAACGGGTTGTGAATAGTACCAATACAAAGCATTCTAAAGCTGCCTTGGCGAAGAAGCTTGCATCTTTACAAAAAGGGGGAGCATTTTATAAACTACTTCTTGCTCCAGAATTATTCCAGTCGTGGGGATTCTGGGGGTGGGTCCAACTGGCAGTATCCAACAATTCAGAGACAGAATTGTCCACTGAATTGGATATGCCATGATTCGAGGAAGACGTGCTCTCTACCAATGGTATTTCTAAGTTGTCTGTCACTGTGGTATGCTAAGTGTAATGGTACCTAAAATAGGGGTGTTAATAGTTACTCGGTTAACTGGTTACCTGATTAGTGATTGCTTATCGGTTAACGGTCCCAGTTAACTGCAACAATCCCAACCCTGTATGCTCTGTATTTAAAATTCAGATCAGCAGGCTGGCTCAGTCCTAGCCCACTGGTCCAAGTTTTAAATGAAGAACATGCAGGTGAGCTGCCTGCCACCCCACGCTACTGCTTCTGATACAGAAGCAGCAGCATGGGATGGAAGGGGGTTCAGGAGCCAGGAACGTGCTGGCTGTTGGCCCTGCCTGTGTGGGAGGAAGCACCGAGTAACTATGTAACCACTAAGAATTTTAGCGGTTACATGATTATTAAAATAACTGATTTCTAGCATCCTTAATCTAAGAGTGCTTCAGTCTTTAAAGCATCCATTAATTTTGGATGCCTGTTTTCAGCTGCCCATGCTAGTTCCTGGTTTGTAGAGGCACTGAATATTCACAGCCCCTACCAAAGTCAACAGGGGCTATTGGTGTTCCATGCTGCTGAGAAATGAGCTCTGGTCATATCAAACTGGGCACCTGACATATGTCCTCTTCCCAACTTAGTGTGCCTCCATATTCCCAATTTTGCTCCTAATGGAATGGGAACCTGAAACATTGCTGTGAGGTCTGGAGTATTTCTAAGGTGTTCTCCTCCCTGAACTGTTTTTTGCATTAATCTGCTTGTATTATCTGTGATGAAGAGAAATACAAAGCTATGTATATTCATCTGTTCCCTTCCTGAGGCTCAGCCCATGCAGTTTAGATAGGGGGACAAGAGTGTCTTGAAAGGCTGAATCTAACAGCATCATTTCACAGGCAGCTGTACTTCTTTCAGTTAAGCTGAGACTCGTTACTGATGGTCAAGAAGTCAATGCAAAGCAATTTTTAGATCCAAAGATTACAGCTGTCCATCTCCTGGACACAATGTGTACGAGACTTCCAAAGAGAATTTTCAGAAAGACCTTTCTGAAAACTCATTTTCCAGAGTTTATTTTTCACATTTCAGATGACATATTGCAGTTGCCTCCCTTATTTTGATGGCTGCAACCCACTTTAATTAATTTGTTTTTCTAAGTATGATTTTCCCTTTCACAGACCCGAGCAGGGTTATTTCCTTAACTATCGGACCAGATGAATAACATTAATTACTGCAGTAGGGCTGAGGACATCTCTTAGCTTGCTGATACTTAACGTTGCTAAACTGACTGATTCCAGTTCTTAATTTTCCTCATCCTTAATGCAGAACTTCTGTGAAGAAAGGTCCTAGTCATATGGACATTTGCCTCCATAAACACCAGAATCTTTTCCTAGTGACTAGAGCCTAGATCCCACTGCAGACACATTAGGTCACAAATCATCCTCCATAAGGTCAGCTAAAAAATCAGGACCATCCCTGCTTAGAGGAACAAACAAAGGCCATTAAGGTAGTAAAGCACTGCCTACACTACTCTGCTCCCTAACGCTTAGCAGAAAGGGGCCATGTAGGCTTTCCCAGTACCCTGGTAATTCTCAGCGTTGTATCAGACTGATCTCTGCCGACCAGCAGTAAGAAGAACAAGAACCCCTGGCAAATTGGGGTGGGGGAAAGGAATAGCCACAGTAGTGTCAGTGGTCCTAGCTCCACTGAAATCAATGACACCAGCTGAGAATGTCCCCACTGATGTTCACCAAAGGAGAACTAGTGCTGATCTGCAGGACGCTAGGGAAAGAGACCAAAAGGGGGCAGGGAGGCAGTGCAGCATTGTTAAGCCTTATGAATATTTCCCTTTGCTGCCATTTGTTGTCCCTAGGAGAGGGCATGAGTTGGTCCCAAATTGCATCAAGAAAAAAAAATCCTTAGTGTAAATCCTTGGTGTAAATTGGCAAATCTCCATTGAAATCAATTTACAACAGCAGCATGTCTGTCCCAACAATTTCCAGACTCTGAGAAGATATTACAAACCAGGAAGAACAAAACCATGGAAAACTTTAAAAAGAAATCAAAGGCTTCTTTAAACGGGCATAGAGCTCTCAGATAGTAACTTTAAGCCTTAAGAAAATGACTTTTGCTTACTTTGATAAGATCCCTTAATTACTTCTTCTTTTTAGTGCTGAAGTTACACCAAAAATATACTGAGTTTAATTACTGCATTTTTCTGATGGAAATCTCTCATCAGATAACAGCTTCGCAAAAACTAATCACTGAATGTTGCAGTCTTTACGGTGTCCATCAATATGGCACAAAGGAAAATTAATCTACCAGATAAAGCCTATAGTCCTATATCTGCCTCAAGAAAGATTTTAATCAGGGAAATGGTTGGGCCATTTTCACAAAAGATATTTTCTATTAGATAAATAGTGATTAACTGGTGCACCAGATGCTCTAATTGGAAGGGGGAAATCACCATTTATTCTATTGTCCATCATTTAGCATCCCCTCCTGATACTGTTCACAGTTTTAGAGCAAAATTCTAATAATGTTTAAATAGTTCTAAATCATCTAGCATGGAAGTCTGTGTCCTAAAGAATTCAGAGTCTAGAATTCTGCAAGGTCCTTCTGCTTGACGACATGACATGAATTCAGCCAGGCACTCTAAAAATATTTCATCTGTGTTCAAGTTATGAAGTATTAATAAGGGAGAGATGGGTCTGAACCAAAAATATGAGAGCTGAAGGTCAGCCTAGTTTTCTGCAGTTGGCCCCAAACAACAAAGTGGAAGTTCTGAAGTCTGAGAGCTCTGGGTTTCATGTAGGAACTGGCCCAAAGCCGAGGGATTGCATTTGGACTTACCATTTTGATTTAGTCTGCAAGAGACAAGAATCAGCTCTGAAATTTGGATCTGAGAACACGGGATTAGGTTTGAGGTCCATCCCTAATCTGCTTTGGTCAGTGAGATTGGCTCCATGCCAGCACTCTGTGGTAATCTAGAGAGGGCTGGAGAAATCTCATCTCTCACACAACACAGGGAATGGTGCTTTAAGGAGGGGAAAGGCCACAACTTGGGTCGCAGACTTGGCAAACAAAATCGAGCTGGGTTGCTATTTTAACCACCCTCTCACTAAATTTGTGGCTCCCAGATTATGACACCCTGTCCTGTCCCACCCCCCACCCTTTAGTTCACACTACTGGAAGGATCAGCAAGGAGAAGAGGGAAGGAATTCTTTGTATTGACCAAAACCCCAGGGTATGGGGCAGAAATCACCTGAGCCCTCTTCAATATGGAGCTGATGGGCACTGGAGCCATACAGTTAGTGGACTGGTCCAGCCACTACCCTGGCCTTTCCACAAGCCCCTAACACATGCACTGAATTGCCATGGGCTTGGCCCTATGGAACAAAGAATGCTGCAGGCTTGTTGCATTCCACTGCCTTTCTATAGGCAAGAAGGTTATCCTCTGCCCAGCAAGGAATCCATAGACACATGCCCCTAAGAATGTTCTCTTTCGACTGTTCCACAAAACCAGGATCTGCCTGGGAGATCAAGAGAGTTACTTAACTCCCATGGCACTAACATGGATTCACTTCCCTCCCGTCGATCCTCCCCTCTTTGCAGTAGTGCCAGAATGCAGCATCATCGTGCTAGTCCATGGGCTCACCCCCCCAACTACAAACCCCTCCCCACAGAGCCACATACCAGTTGGGGAGGGGGGTCTTACCCAAGTGCAAAAACGTCCGAGGGCTTGGAGAAGGGCAGCTTGTCCTCTTCTGTGTCAGGCGAGAGCTGGCGAATGATTTCCGGGGCCAGGTGGCACAGCCAGCCATTCTGGATCCGCAATTTATTCTCCCTCCTGAGGAGACAAGAAGGCAATAGTAAGAGCGCCATGGAGCTGCCATGTCAAACATATCTCCTGCTAGAGTCACCGACCATGAGCGAAGCACTGGGATAGCAGCTGGCTGAGGTAGCACATTCTCACTGCATCTATTCAGTTGAGAGCCAAACTGGGTTCACCCCGCTGGGTCAATAAAGTGGTTATTCAAGGGTAGGACGTGTGTTCTAACTCCTCTAAATAAATCACTAGTTGAAAAAAAAATAGTCCCCTCGCTTTTGTTTCTCGTCCATGTTTGGCCATCTCACAAAACAACTGTACAACGGGGCCCGGGAAGACTGCTCACAGAAGACTAGAACTCACACATAGTGGGAGAAATTGAGAGATGCCTCAACTGGGATTGATACTGGTTAGGAGTGCTATGTAAAGAAACCATGCATATTCGCCCAATGATATTAGCTCTTTACATTAGCAACTCTCTCAGAAATCTACACCCACAAAAGAGAAATATAGCAATAAGCTGTATTTGGAATTAGTGCCACTGGAGCCAATGCAGGTAGGATTAAGTCCTAAGACAGAACTAAGCAGCTAGCAATAAACAGACAACAAGCTAAATTCTGATCTGTTATGCTGGTGCTATTCTGTAAACACTCCACTGCCTTCAGCACTGGCTGCAAATTTACACTGCTACGACTGAGAAGAATTTGCTCAGCAAATGTCAGACTACGTGAAAGAAAAGACATCATGGAATTTCAGGTCATCATTACAGCAATGTCTCATCTATACATAATATGTACCTATTACAGGTGGGGGTGTGCAAGGTTCTGCTATATGCAGGTCAGGTTAAATTATCGAGAAATCTTATACAGAACATAAGCCAGACACACACAAAAGAGCAATCCTAGGAGCAATCCCCCAAAATGCTTTGTACAGAACAAAATAAGAAATGCAACTGAACCACAGAAAAGACCTTGGCATGCATCTGCTACAGAGCAACAAGACGCTCTGTTACAAAAGGGAAATTACTAGGAAGTCTAAATAGAGCAGAAAGGTCCAGATGGAAGAGTGAACTAGCGAATCAAGAGAAAAAGTCACATTATATCTGCAAGCTGGGAGGAGTTTTTGAGGACAGTTTTTCCAGTGCTGTTAGCAACACAGGACTATTCATTATTGAGTAGGGGAGCTAGACATACGATGGCTGTTCATTTAAAGGGAGTTGCATGGCTAGCTCTGAGTTGGCTTTGAAAATCATACTTGATTTTTGTTACCGATACAATAATTTTGTGCACATACATGTGTGTGCGAGGGTCCATGGATATCCACACAAACATCTAGTACAGCACTGCTACATTTAGGCCACTTTGCCCCCTTCTTCTCATAAACATTATTCATGAATATGTTTCTTTTAACTTTACAATGTAGGGCACAGCCCTTCAGCATCTTTCTACTGGACCCATGGCTGGAGATTTGCCCGTTCAGCATCTTGGGGATATAAACACCGTTATTAATAATAATGTTCTGGGCTTGGCCAGTGTTTCTTGTTAGCAGCTATCCGAGCACAAACAGGAGAATGAGACACCAGGGTGAAAGACCAGCCTTGTAACTGCACATCATGGTCAACGGCAGCGCTGCCAAATCTGACCTATGACACTGGTGCAATACAAATCAGTAAAGGTTATAACAGTAAAGTAACATGTCCAAGGTTACCCAGCAGAGCAGGGCTAGGAAGAGAACACAGATCTCTTTAATGACAGGCTGATGTCTCTCCCCCTAAACAGCAGTAGTTCATGCAAGACCTAATTCATGACCACTGCTATCCACTGGGTCTTCGAAGTCTCCTCCCCAGGAATAACCTCTGTGTCGCCAGCTGGCCTCCAAGGACACTTTGTAATTTGCACTGGCACCAGGAGCAAACCTTGCCTGGCACTTCCACCTTAACATTCATCACTCACATCCCAGCAAGGGCACAGCCTAGGAGCCCTAGCTCAACCTTTTTTTCCCTAGAGCCCTGTACATGAGAAACAGATGCCACATTACACTGAGCAATAATCCCAGGGATGCCATCACTGACAGCAATTAAACAACTGTTAGTTAATGAAGTGAACTCAGGGTAGCATTAGCAAACAGCAGGACCTGCACAAAGTTCTGATTGGCTGCTTTGTACCTATGTCCCAGGGAAGTCCGGTGTGTGGCCCGGCAGCTCAGCAGTAGCACCTTCTGTTACCTGGGTTGTGTAAAGTGACCTGTGCGGAGAGAGTGCGGGGGAAGGGGCTGTCACTTTGCTGGCCACTGTTGGGAGCATCAAGTGTGACTTTGAATAGGTGAGACTCAGGCACAATCCATGTTACTGCTACAACAGTCCCTTCTAATTGTAGAAGGGGATCTGCAGACAGCTTTCGTGCTATCTTTTAGGAGTGAGAATGCTGTAAAGTTGCCTGACTGGTCAGATAAAAGGACCTCAGATGCTCCAGCCTGGGAGGAGTACCCAGCCCAGCAGAAAGCTAAATTCCATCTCAAGGCAGAAAATAAAATGCAGAAATAGTAAAGCTGGACCAGCATTTTCACATTAAAGAGCAATTTTTCTTGTTTCTTTCTAGCAGGATGCTAAAGGGAAAAAAGGCTCCTCACTTCTATGGTTCACCTCCATTTGCCTTATGCACCCAGTCCAATCTAAAGTGTCATATGACCCACAGAATTAACAATGGTAACCAATCATAGAATACTAGGACTCGAAGGGACCTCGAGAGGTCATCGAGTCCAGTCCCCTGCCCTCATGGCAGGACCAAATACTGTCTAGACCAGTGGTCTCTAACCTTTTCACACCCAAGATCACTTTTTAAATGACAGAACAAGCCAAGATCTACCGCCCCGCCCGTTCCTTGAAGCCCCGCCCTCTCTATTCTCCTCCTCTCCATCACTTGCTATCCCCAACCCTTATACTGCTGCTTTCTTCTCCAATTCTTCTGTAGGAAGAGGTTTTTCCAACATTTGGCCTGTCTAGACTGGACCAAATGTCAGAAAACCCCCTTCTTTTGGAAACCCCTTATTCCTTGTGGAAAGAGGAATATAGAGGTGACCGAAAGATCATGTTTGCTCTTCCACTAGAAGAAGTGGAAGAACAAATGCATCCCTGGATGCAGAAGAGTTTTTCTGGGATATCTCCGGAATCCTGAAAAACTCATGAAGTCTAGCCGTAACCTTGCTGGGTTGAGACAGGATGTGTAGGCTCTGGGGTGGGAATGAGGGATTTGGGTGTGGGAAGGGGTGAGAGGTGCAAGCTCTGGGAGGAAATCTGGATGCAGGAGGAGGTGGATAAGGGGACACTGGCTCGGGGAGAGGGCGCCAGGCTGGGCAGTGTTGGGGTCAGATGTAGGGTTAGGGTACTAAGCAAGCCACAGACTTCTGGATGTGAGGGTTCAGGAATTTGGGTTGGGGTATGTGAGGGGCTCAGGGCAGGGGGTTCCAGTGTATGATAGGCTCAGATGTAGGGTCTGGGGGAAAGGAGAGTGCAGGAGTGTTATGATGCTGTGGCTAGATGGGGGCTTGGCCCCAGTTGGCGGTTTGTTGGCCAGGCTTCATTTTTAAATAAAATACTATGTCAAACAAAAAGTTTCTGCATTGTCTTTATTTCTGAGAAGGGCAGGGAACCTGTTTTAAGTCAGGGGTCACTGACCCAAGAAAAGTCAGTCGGGGCCACACAATTGAGATGCAAAAAAAACCCTCCTCCAACACCCCCCCTCCAAAGCTTCACTAATGTGGCCCCAACTGTGTTGGTGGGAACAGGGGACATAGTACTGGGGAAGGGTGTTAGTGGGTGCTTTGGCAGGGGACAGGGTGCCAGTGGGGACAGAGTTCTGGGAGTGGGGATGGGAATGGGGACAGAGTTCTGGGAGTGGGGACAGGGGAGTGGGGACAGAGTTCTGTGGCTGGGGAGAGGGAACTGGGCAGTGGGGAGTGGGAATGGGGGAGTGGGGGCGGAGGGGGCAGTGGAGGCAGAGAGTCCCCTGCATCTGTCTCCTCCCAGGATTCTTCCCCTTCCCCCCCCACCCCCCGGGAAGCCAGCGCGTGCCTCCTCCAGGCCCAACTCACTCTCCCCCGCCCCGCGCAGGGAAGCCCCACGCATGCCTGCCCCAGGGCCGACCCCCCTGGCGCCTGCCCCAGGGCCGACCCCCGCCAGCACAGGGAAACCCCGCATGCACCTGCCGTGGGGCCGACCCCCCTGGCGCCTGCCCCGGGGCCAACCCCCATGGCACCTGCCCCAGGGCCAACCCCCCCGGCGCAGGGAAGCCCCATGCACGCCTGCCCCGGGGCTGACTCACCCCTCCTGTGCGGTGCAGGGAAGCTGCTGTGCTCTTCCTCCGGAGCCAATGCTCCCTCCTGCACTACACCCGGCAGAGCAGCTAGCGCACTTCCGGAATCGCCGGAAGTGGCGCTAAGCTGCGGGACTTCTGTCCATCCCCAGGAAGCCGACACTACCTCCATTTTCACTTGAGGTAAGTAGTGGGGCTTCTCGGGGGTGGGGAGGAAATGGGGGGGGCCAGGCAGGACGCCTCACGATCGACTGGTCAAGGCCTCGCGATCGACCAGTCGATCACGATTGACCTGTTGGTGACCACGGGTCTGGACCATCCCTGATAGACATTTATCTAATCTACTCTTAAATATCTCCAGAGATGGAGATTCCACAGCCTCCCTGGGCAATTATTCCAGTGTTTGACTACCCTGACAGTTAGGAACTTTTTCCTAATGTCCAACCTAAACCTCCCTTGCTGCAGTTTAAGCCCATTGCTTCTTGTTCTATCCTCAGAGGCCAAGATGAACAAGTTTTCTCCCTCCTCCTTATGACACCCTTTTAGATACCTGAAAACTGCTATCATGTCCCCCCTCAATCTTCTCTTTTCTAAACTAAACAAACCCAATTCTTTCAGACTTCCTTCATAGGTCATGTTCTCTAGATCTTTAATCATTCTTGTTGCTCTTCTCTGGACCCTCTCTAATTTCTCCACATCTTTCTTGAAATGCGGAAGATTCCTGCTCCATACACTTATCTCCTCCTTCCAAGGCAATAATCTCTCTTGCTTTCTAGTACAAGTTGCACCCCGTAAGATGTTGTTACCTGGACTGCTGTTGACTCTAGGACCTTTGGTCAGGGAATCTGCCTGGTTAGGTATTTTATAAAGGGACACCCCACAGAATCCACTCGAGGTGCCTTCTGCTTCACCCATAGATCTGCCCTCCACAATTCTCCTTTATGCTCAGCCAGCCTGGACACCTCCTAACTCTTACATCTTTGCCCACTCCCACCCCTGGGCAATCTGCATGCACTAGATTTCCAATCCTGTGTCCCAAGGCAAGACACAAATCACAGACACCCTCTCCTGAAAGGCCTTAGCCATCTGCTAGCCTGCTCTGAAAGCAGCTGAATGTCATGACAGAAGAGTTCTCAGGTCTGGAGTGTGCTGCCTCACAGCACAGAAAGTTTGGCTCAGCCAAGGCAAATGGGAAAGCTCGTTACAGGAGCGCAGTTTTCTGCTGGAAGTGCAGCCGCCCACAGAGATGGTTGGCCTGTTGACTTTAAGGAAATGTCCTCCTTTCCCCACCCCTATTTCATCCCTAGGTTACCAGTCAGCAGGGGAGTAGGCGCAGATTCTTGAGCAGCGATGGGCAACCTAGCCTAGTGAGTAGGCCACATGAGTGGCCCTCCTCCATCTCAGTGGGCCACAGGACAGGTAATGAGAAAAACAATCAAGACATAGTTCAATTAAAAACACAACCCTCCCAACACAGTGTGTGAAGGGGTGTAACTAAGGGCTCACAACAGCACAAGGAGCTCACAAAGCTGATTAAGTCTCTGCCACCATTCCGGACACCTGACAGCTCCTTTTCATCTCTGCTGCGAGGCAGTGCGCCTTGGCAATCAATAGCACCAGCAATGCTCAGAGGCCTCCATGCTCCTGGAAGCAGAGGTGAGGGCACTCTGGGACAGAAGGGAAGCTTTTATCTCCCATCAGTGGGTCTCAAGATTCTTTGCTGGCCCAAGTGTGTGGCTCTTAATTACAAGTTGTTGCTAAGCCCGGTGATCAGTTAAAAGGCACAAAGATACACACACACACACAACTGAAGTCCATGCTCATACCCCTCCTCTAATGATGGGCTAAGGGGAGAAAGAGAAGCCAAAATAAAATAGTGTATGTGCACACAGGGCTCTGAAATGCAATCTTGCACATACAGCATCATGTCTTCCTGAACAAGCTCTGCGTCATAGGCTGTGTCTAGACTACATCCCTTTTTCGGTAAAGGGATGTAAATTAGGCACGTCAATATTGCAAATGAAGCCAGGATTTAAATATCCCGTGCTTCATTTGCATAATCGTGGCTGCTACTTTTTTTCAAAACGGGGCTTTTAAAAAAAAAAACCCAGCAGTTTAGATGCGGTTCTTTCGAAAATAAAACCCTTTTTCAAAAGATCCTGTACTCCTCAAAAAATGAGGTTTACAGGATCTTTTGAAAAAGGGTTTTATTTTCGAAAGATTCCCATCTAAACTGCTGGTTTGTTTGGGTTTTTTCGAAAAAGCCCCGTTTTGAAAAAAAGCGGCAGCCACCATTATGCAAATGAAGTGTGAGATATTTAAATCCCAGCTTCATTTGCAATATCGATGTGCCTAATTTACATCCCTTTAGTGAAAAAAGGATGTAGTCGAGACACAGCCTTAGATTGTAACAGCTCCCAGCTTTCCAACCTTCCTTGGGTTTTAACTCATGTGGTCCCCACCTCAGATCTTCAGTCCAAAAACTCAAACCAAAGCTCAATTGAATCCAGGAGATTCCCATCGTTGTAGCACAAACCCAAGGCTGGATTACCCAATAGGCAGACTAAACACGTGCTTAGGGCACCAGTAAAGCAGGGGCACCAAAAAAAAATGAGATTTTACGGTACAGTATTGTTTTTAATTTTAATTACATATGGGGGAGGCACCATAATCTTTTCAGTGCTTAGGGCCTCTAAAGGTCTTAATCTAGCCCTGCACAAACCAACCAATCAGCGGAGTCTGCCTGAAAGTACCGATGGGCTCAAGCCATCCAGTTCAATAATATTCTCGGGTGCCAAGGTTTCACTTTGGCCCATTATTAGGATGGGATTCAGCAGGGAAGTTCAGGTGTAGGTCTACCTCCAAACTTCCCTGATATCCAGGTACATTTGAGTTTGGGGCTTCAGGGTTTACAGGCCTTCCAATGAATTGGGCTGGGCTCAGTTGTATTGAGAGCCAAAAATTAGCAAACATGATGCAGTTTTGGGCTTTGTGACATATATTTTCCTAGCTCTCTAAATAACCTGACCACCTAGACTAACATGAACACGCATTACTGACTTAAAGCCTTGCAAAATCTAGTGATTTAAAAACAAGGTTTATTTATTTTACATTAAAAGTGAGAGCAGAAGATCTTCCCAAAGCTTCCAAACTTCACTCCCCTCATTTCTATCACAGAATAGTTCTGCTAAGGGCAACCACATATTTAAAGAAAAATAAAACAAATACAAAATCTCTTCTGATCTAAGTCTTTAAATAAGTGTCTCCAGAGCAGACGTTAATGACCATATTAAGACTATTCATCAGATAAGCATATGCCCTTTTGCACATGTCTAGAGTGCAAATGCATTATACCTCATGCTCCTGCCAACTCAGGATGAGACTTCACTAGAAAAAAGGTTCACTCTTTGCTCAAGGTTGCTAACAAGTAGTAACTAACAGGGTAAAATCTTTGTGAAGACCAAGCAATTTGTTGTTTTCAAATATATTAACACATCTAGGTAAACCCTAGTTTCCCCTATAGGTCTTACTTTGTCCTGCTAATACACAGGAAAACTACAAATTGTCTTGATTTCACCAGGATTTTACCTTGCATCAGTTAGCATGAGGTAAGAAAGAACACACCATTTTTCCCCTAGTAAAGACAAAACTTCTGTGATTTTCACACATGCTTTGTGCATGGCCAGTGGCAGCGTATCAGGTGTTGTTACTGGTGTTGTCTTATCCCACAATCATCAGACCAGGCCATGAAGTTTGAGAATGAATCCAGGCTCCTTTGTAACGGACTGATCCAAGAAGTCCAATCCAAAAAGCTTCACTTTCCATACAACAGAACATTCAAATGCCTGGGCATGCAGTAGAGCCAGCTTCTGCCACATCTTGCAAAATGGATACACTTCGGTACCATCTCTGATGATTTTCATCCCTGCAATGTGACCCATCTGCAGACTCATAACAGTGGATGTTTTGGAATCAGAGGAACTTTCATCTTTTGACCATTAATTTCAGCTAATATTTCCCTTGATAGAGTAACAGTATCTTCAACCGCTGTCACTCCAACCTGAGTTTCCAGTCTTCCAATTTTGGCCAGTCATCAGCTACCTCACTCCCATATCCACCAACACGTGATGGAGTTTACTGAAAAATCTATGTATTATGTCAATGTAGAGTGCATCAGGTATTCCGCATATTCAACTTGCTGGCATACTTGGGTGCCCAGCCTGCAAGGGTCTCTGTATGAGCAGACCCCTCTTCCTGGGTGGGATCCATTGTAAGATAATGAACTTAATTTGGTTCTTTATGACTCATAAAAGGGAAATTATACAGCACACAATGGTGCCTGGCTGTTCAAGGTGCCCCACACTCTTACCACACTCTGCCCCAGGAAAAGAGTAGCGAAGGTGGGTCCTTCAGGCCTGCCTAGAGAGTCTGTGCAATAGCAGCCGATCAGAGCCCTACAAGCCCAGATAAAATAAGCTGGAGGGTCTGAGCTAGCCAGTTCCTAGCTGGGGCCAGAGGAGCAAGGCTGAGGGCTCCTTGCTGGCCGCAGGCACTCAGTCAAGAATCAGAAGGATTCTGGTGGCACTGGCATTCAGCAAGGAAGAAGAGGATCTGAGAACCTGCCAGAGGCACGAAGAGAAGGAGCTACATGGACTAAGGCCCAGGGAACAACAGCAGTGAACTGAGGGGAGCAGAATACGGCTGCTGCTCATAGGGTCCCTGAGGCGGTACCAGGAGTAGTGGGTGGGCCCAGGCTCTCCCACCAGCTGCTAGCAAAGTGGCCAAAGTGCTGACAAAGGGGACAAGCTCCCTTTACAAGCCTGAGCAAAGGGCTGCATTGAAATGAGCTGAGGAGGGGCTGAAGAGAGGTGGGGATGAGTCTAATTGGAGCCTGAAACTGAAAGACTTCTGTTTTGTCTCATTTTGGACACAAATACCCCAGAACACATCATTTGACTATGGGGCTTGGCTGAAAGACTCAGACACTGAAGATCTACCAAGCAAGGCTGACAACCTACAAGGGGCACTAGAAGCAGGGGAGAAAATTGCAGCACCACAGCCAGCCAAGAGGAGGCACTTGGGGGCCGAGTGCCCCATCACACTGCAACTTTAGGGCATGTCTACACTACAGCACTAATTCAAACTAACTTAGTTCAAATTAGTTAATTCGAACTAAGCTAATTCGAATTAGCGCATCTAGACCTAAAAACTAGTTCGAATTAGCGTTTTGCTAATTTGAACTAGCATGTCCACATTGAGTGGACCCTGAACCGAAGTTAAGGCTGGCCGGAACCAGTGCCGGCAGGGCATCAGCTTAGGACTTAGAGCGTGGAGCTGCTGCCTCAGGCTAGCCGAGGGCTGTGCTTAAAGGGACCCGACCCCCACCCCGGACAGACAGTTCTCAGGGTTCCCCACTTGCTTGTCTACCTCGATGAGGGATAGCAAAGCAGTCCTGTCTTGGAGTGCCCTGAGTGCCCACCCTCGGCACATCACAGCACTCAGCCATCAGCCCGGCTGCACTTGCCACAGGCTGCCATCCTGGGGTGTCAATCGGGGGGCTGTCAGGATCCAGGAGGCCCTGCAGGAGAGCTTCCACCCCGAGGAGCCCACAGAGCCACCCCAGTCCTCCCCATCGGGGGCTCGTGCCCCATTCCTCCCTCACCTCCTTCCACTTACCCTTCCCTAGCCCCCCTTCCTGATGTAAAAAATAAAGGACACGTATGTTCAAAAATAGAAACTCTCTTTATTTAACAAAACTGAGGGTGGGGGGGGGGGGATTAACCTCTGGGGAGACTGGGAAAAGGAGGTGGGAGAGGGGAAGAGAGAGGGTGGGAGAGGGGAGGTGGAAACCTGGGAGGAGGGAGCTGGAAGGGGGAAGCCAGGGGAAGAAGGAGGAGGGGAAGTCTAAAACTATGGTACGCCATATCTTCAGTATTGTGTAGAGATGGGGTCTCCTCACCTCAAAAAAGATATTTTGGCCTTGGAAAGGGTTCAGAAAAGGGCAACTAAAATGATTAGGGGTTTGGAACTGGTCCCATATGAAGAGAGGCTAAAGAGACTGGGACTTTTCAGCTTAGAAAAAAGGAGGCTGAGGGAGGATATGACAGAGGTCTATAAAATCATGAGTGGTGTGGAGAGGGTGCATAAAGAAAAGTTCTTCATTAGTTCCCATAATAGAAGGACTAGAAGACAGCAAATGAAATGAATGGGTAGCAGGCTTCAAACTAATAAAAGAAAGTTCTTCTTCGCAAAGCAAATAGTCAACCTGTGGAACTCCTTGCCACAGGAGGCTGTGAAGGTGAGAACTAGAACAGAGTTTAAAGAGAAGTTAGATAAAGGTTGGGTCCATGGAGGTTGGGTCCATGGAGTGCTATTAGCCAGGGGGTAGGAATGGTGTCCCTGGCCTCTGTTTGTGGAAGGCTGGAGATGGATGGCACGAGACAAATGGCTTGGCCATTGTCTTTGGTCCATCCCCTCCGGGGTACCTGGTGTTGGCCGCTGTTAGCAGACAGGTTACTGGGCGAGATGGACCTTTGGTCTGACCCAGTATGGCCATTCTTATGTTCTTATGTTCTAAGCTCAGGGTCGGGGGTCTCACTGGACCAACTTGATTTTCATGCAAACCTGCTCCTGGGTTCGCATGTGGCCTTTGGTGGCCAGGTTGGCAGCTATCCTGCCCTAGACGGCCGCTTTCCTATGCCTGGTGCAGAGATTGTGGACGTTGGAGGTCTCCCCCCAAACCTCGATGAGGTCCACGATCTCCGCACTAGACCAGGTGGGCGTCCACCTCTTGCGGCCCCGGGCAGGCTCCTGGGAGCCACCAGCCTGGTCCTGGGAAGAGGGGAGGGCTGGGTGGCAGCGGGTGGCTGGCTCATCCCGAGCCAGGTGCAGGGTCTGCTGGCTGGGTGCTGGAAGGCTTGCACCTGGCATGGGCACCGTTGCCAGACCGTGCCCCTTTAAGGGCTCCAGGGCCGGCAGGGGGGCAGACGAGTTTCCCTGGCTTGGCCCAGAGTGGTCACCAGGGCAACCTGGGAAGGGCTAGCCTCCCGCTAGTTCGAATTAAGTGGCTACACAGCCCTTAATTCGAACTACTTAATTCGAACTAGGCGTTAGTCCTCGTAGAATGAGGTTTACCTAGTTCGAATTAAGCGCTCCGCTAGTTCGAATTAAGTTCGAACTAGCGGTTTGCGTGTGTAGCGCCTATGAAAGTTAATTCGAACTAACAGCTGTTAGTTCGAATTAACTTTGTAGTGTAGACATACCCTTAGAGTGCAAGCCTGCTTGATGTTGAAACTACCCTAGTGCACTGTCTCAAACACGCTGGGAATGGAATGTTAGAAGCCACCTCAGAATTGGCGGGCAGACCATGCCAACCTGCCAATATAATCCCTGACAAAATTATGAGTTTTTTAAAAAGTCGCAAGTAGCATCTGGCCTCTTCTCCCTTCACAGCTCAGGCATCTGCACTGGGTCCACAGCAAAACTCCAAGGCCACCCACAAAGCAGGGCCTGTGTCATTGTTGTTAAAGTTGATGGATACTGCAAAGAGTGGGAAAATTCACTCAGGAAGGCAGAAAAGTCTGCTGCCCCATGTAGGATGCATCTGTCAGAGTCTGTGATGTACAACAAAGACAGGTCATCACACCCCTTTCCAGTTTAGAAAACTGCAGTGTCTGGTGACAGTAGATCCATGTAATTGGATTTTTCTCATGCCTTTGAGAATAGAGAGTTAATTCAGAACTGAGGATGTAAGCAACTAGTCAAGTCACTACTCAGCTAGTTGCTTCCCCCCTCCACTTTGCTGCTTCTGTATCAGAGGCAGCAAGGGGGTGGAGCAAGAGCCAGTGCTGGGGGAAGCCAGCTTAAAAGCTGGTTCCCCCCAGAACCGTTTCTGCAGGTGGGGAATGTAGGGGAGGCAGAGGGGCAGCAGGGAAACAGCACGAGCTCTTGCTACATTTAAAAGGCAGAGGCACAGCAGTCAGATTCGGTGTGAGCAGGGACTTCTCCAATTCCCCACTGCACCTCTGCCTTTTAAATGTGGTAAGAGCTGTGGGTGGTTGTTACTACTCGTTACCCTGGTGGTGCAGCCAGGATAACGAGTGCCCCACATCCTCCCATCGACTAATGGAGTAATTGATGGAATTTCTATTTACTACTTGATCAGCTGATTAATCGAAATTCAACATCCCTAATTCAGAACCAAACTATAGGCTGCATTTTAGTGGTGCAGGCAAGGAGAGAACTGGCCCCTGAACTCTACCAAAAGCCCTGTGGGGCAGGAGTGCTGCCATCTTAAGCATTTATGGAGCACAAAGCTCACTGTCTTGCTGCTTTTCTTATTTATATTCATATTGTGGCAGTGTATGGGGACAGGCCAAGTGGGGGCCTAGCTGTGCCAGGCATGGTACAAACTTACAGAAATCAACTGTCCTTCCCCACAGAGTTGAGCTGATCCTCTATTTCTGGTCCTGTTTGTTTGTCCACCTGCTTTGCACTTGTAATAACCTAGGCTGTAAACTCTTTGGGGGCAGAGACTGTCTTTTAAACAGGTGCTTGCTCAGTTCAAAGCTCCTTCGCCCTCCCACCCCCATCCAATGCCTCCCAGGAACCCTTAGGAACAACCACAATGCAAACAACTGGGAGGTGGGGAACACAGAACTCATGGCAGGCTCTTTTTATGCAGTCATGGAACACCAACTAGAAGGAGCCCCCACAACACAGCTTGTCAGAGTTCCCCGCTCCTTTCAGCTCTGTCACAACACCACCCTCGGCAGACGAAACCTGCAATTTACGCCGCAGAAGAAAAACAACAACAAATAAATGGGAAGATGCGCACTGATAGGTGCATTAGCAGAGCCTGCTAACAACAAACACATTAGGGCATTCAAACAGCAACCAGAGCCAGGTGCCAGAGGCCCCCAGCACGCTTGAGTCACGCAGGGAGTGGGGGTGGACTGCGCGGGCACAGACATTTGCAAAGCCACCTCGCACTCAGTTGTGATACGCCCGTGTTGAGTCACAGGGGCACAGGCTTGACATAACTGTGAGAGCAAGCCCATTCACCCCAGGGAGCAGGGTAAGCTAATTTAGTACCACCTTAGGGCATGCGAAGGGGGCCACATCTTCAGGGCAAATTTCCAGGTAAGTCCTGGAAGGCTGAGAGGTTTGTCACACCCTGCACCTTCAAAAAGGACCTGGAATTCAAGCGGCTTTGGATATTAGTCCCTTGCTTTGTGGGAGGGCCACAGAGGAAAGAAGTAGTATTTCCTCTCCATAGGATTTGCTCTGAAGATCTGACCCATCTTTGGAGGCTTCATGGTCCAGTCTTTTGGTATGAAGTCACCCAGCCCTCATGAAAACAAACACTTGGGGTCTTGTCTCTGCTCTGCACAGGTAAAAATTAGAAAGTTCAAAGAAAGCAGGTTTGAGCTATTGTCCTGGCCAAAACTTCCCTCCACCTCTTTTTACTGCTTGGCATTGATTAGTGGCATCCCTATCTCAACAGGCAGGTACCGCTTATGAACAGCACTGAGAGCCTTTGGGAAGAAAGATACTGTGTAAACATGCAACACGACCCTCACCCCACATTTAACTAGAATGGTCTTGGGTTAGTCTATCAGTAAAATATTAACTTCTTCACATGTCTGGTCACCACCAATGGGCTCAAATGTCCCCAGTGTGTATTCATGTGCAGTTCCTCCAGATCCCAGGATCCCAACCATGCACCGATTGTCACCCGACATCTGGGCATTATTTTAACATACACAAGTGTTCTAAGGTATCAGCTTTCCACGCAGGGGACAGAAGAACACCTTAGTGCAGGGGTTCTTAACCTTTTTACCTTCACACCTCCCCTGAAAGTGAACTTCATGTTCACACCCCCCTGGGAGCCATTTTGTGCACAGCCTAGCCCCGCCCCCTCACCTGACAGGAAGCTAAGGGGCATGGCTAGGACTATAAGAACTCTGCCAGGGAGCTCAGTCGGGGCCCAGCCTGTAAGGGAGACAGAGGCCTGCCCAGAGCTCCTGGCTGACGAGGCTGAGACCTGGCCCGGGCCTCCCACAGCCACCTTCCCTCAGGCCAGTGAAGGCTTCCATCGAGGCCTGGCCACGCCAGCCAGTAGGGCTACCCTCTGACCTAGAGGAACCCAAGGCTCTACTGGTGCCTGGCAATTCAGAGGACCAGCCCAAGCTGAAGGCCCGGCTCAAACCCCGAGGTCTGCCTGAACCCTGGGACCTGGCGAACCAGCTGGACGCTGGACACAGCCGTCCGAGCTAATTCCCAAGTCCGACGGCTGGTGGTGCTGTGGGGTGAGTGAACCCCATTACAATGCCTAAATGAATAATATGAGCTTTTTACTTTGAACTTTTTCCTCACAAATGTACGTAATATTTGAAGATGAAAGTCGGGAATGCTTGCGTACTGCTATTGTAGTGTGTCGTCACATAGGCCTGATTGATTCGCACTGCTATTGTAGTGTGCCGATCTCTAGAAGTTAATAAGAAATTAATGTTTATAATTTTAATTCATAATATTAATTATGAAGAAATCTAAACTTTAGAATTTTATCCAGTGAGAAGGCAATTGCGATAAATTTTCTGGGAGGCACCTCACACCTCCCCTGTACCCCCTTCACACCTCCCCTGGGGAGGCGCACCTCACTAGTTAAGAATCCCTGCCTTAGTGCGAGCTTCGAAGGGACATACTGCATTGGGGTCGGGGACTATAAGAACAAGACAAAGCATCAAGCCAGTGTGTGAAGGATCAGTTCTGTACCAACATCCTGTAATCACAGCTGGGTTTGAACTCTGAATCTTTGATCTGAGGACACAGCTCACCACCACTTGAGCCTAACAGATAAGCCCATTCACTGATAGCAATGGTAAGTTGTAATCTTCTAGTGGCCCAGCACTACATTGGGACATGAAAAGCAATTTGCCAGTCTATCACATTTGCAGCTTCAGTGTGGATACAGCAGTAGTCCTAGGGCTTTTAAAGCTTTGGGAAAAGTTTGTGCTAAAAATTGGCAATGATCTAATTATGCAAGTGGTAAGAAAAATACTCATCGCACAGTTAACCACTTAACTTGATAATGGATATGCTGGCAAAAGGGATGGAAGATAGAAATAGGTGGCCCATTATCTCTTTCTTTAATCCTCTGACATTGACACACTATAATTACCAAAAAAAAAAAAAGATTAAAATATGCATCTTATCTCACAGGTGGCTTTGCAATAAAGCAATAATTAACCACAACAAATCTCTATAATATGAAGGGATTAATTTTTTTTAAAAATGAAGGCAGATTTTTAAATCTAAATTATGAGGCACTTGAGGTGGAGTTCGCTTTCATTTGTTCTCATCTTAACTGACAGCAGCATAGACTGCTCTAGAGCTGATCACCGACAGAAGACCAAGAGATAAGGGGGAAGAATGTCAAAGTGTCTTTGTTCTGTGTTCCTTTGGCCTAGGTGAACCGGTGCTTCTTAGAGAAGGGACTGTTTACAGGGACAGCAAGTGAACAGCTGTACCCCATGTGCATAAATAACACAGTTGAAGCCACTTCTCCAGAGAACATAATGCTAGGGGGCAGTGTGCAGAGAACAGTTACCTCCGGAATTCAGAATGGATTTTCACCTGCCCACTGTAACATGAATTGTCCTTGTCTTACCGAAACCTTTGAGGGATCATGCCCAGCATCCTGGCCCAGAATTCCAGTTGTTCTACTGTAACTCACAGCTGGCACCATCTTACACCTGGCCAACCAATCTCACTGCCCAAACAAGGAGACTAAGCTCTTCTCCTGGGCTACGTCTACACTGGCGGCTTCTTGCGCAAGAACAGCTGTTCTTGCGCAAAAACTTGCCGGGTGTCTACACTGCACGTGCGTTCTTGCGCAAGTAAATTTACAGTACAGTGTCGGAAAGCAGGGCTTCTTCCGGAAGAGTTATTCCTCTCCCCACGAGGAATAAACCCTCTTGTGCAAGAGCTCTTGCGCAAGAAGGCATTGTAGACAGGCAACATGAATTTCTTGTGCAAGAAACCCATATGGC
The DNA here is from genome assembly GCA_032595735.1 of Pelochelys cantorii. NCBI lineage: Eukaryota > Metazoa > Chordata > Testudines > Trionychidae > Pelochelys > Pelochelys cantorii. Next base: position 8,189,457 of record CM064342.1, on the reverse strand, counting down.
TAAAATGGCCATCAGTGCTTTCTTGCACAAGAGAGCGTCCACACTGCCATGGGTGCTCTTGCGCAAAAGCACATGCCAGAGTAGACGAGCTCTTGTGGAAGACTTTTTGCGCAAGAACTCTTCCGCAAAACAGTTCTTGCGCAAGAAGCTGCCAGTGTAGACGTAGCCCTGGAGTCAGCCCAAAATCACTCCCAACCCAGAGACACACAGCCCCAGTTCTATGATGTGACTGATCCAGACTGAAATGTACCAAGTGCCGCACTGGACAGCACGTACAAATATTCCTGCCCTGGAATGATCACCACATTTCCCAAGGCTTTGACTGAGAGAGGAACATTAGAAAGGAGTTGAAGGCTTGATTCCATATAGAAACCCTAGCTGTGGGACAGAACAGGTAAATCTCTGCAGCACACAGATTTTTGACTGGATGACCCTGGACAGCTACCATGCCTCCCCCTCCCCCCCCCCCACACACACAGAGTACTCAGAGCAGCCAACTGCATGGGCCATGTGCTTATCTGAGTGCCACAAGCCAGGGGAGAGGGTTCATGCAATTCTCCCACCACCAGCACAAACTTGCTGCCATCAGTTAAGATGAGAACATGCATGGGGACAGCACATGAGAAACCCCATCAGGGGCTCATGGTGCTCAGAGAAGCACACGATCCCCACATCCAGTCGCTTTGAGTGGTGTGTTGGGGTGCAGAAGGCAGGGAATCTGCCTAAGGGATCTGCTGGGCTGCTGGCCAGGAGCCACCTAGATAAGCGTCTCCCATTCAGAGCCTGCCTCTAGCACCCCAGCCCAACCCTCTGATCCCCCTTGCCCAACTCTCTGATCCCCCTCCTGCATTTTGCTCAACGTAACCACAACCCTTTGCATCCCTTCTCCTGAACCCATGTCCCCTCCCAGACTCTGCACCCCAATCACATGGCCCTGTTCACAACCTTCTCCTGCCCCAGGTCACAATCCAAATCCCTACAACCCTCCTACACCCCTCCTCCAGGTCAGAAGCCTCTCCTGCAGCCATACCCATACCTTCTCCCGATACTGCATCCTCTTCTGCACTCTAATCACGTGCCCTAGGTCACAATCCAAACCCCTGCATCCCCTCCTGAACTTCTCTCCAGGTCGCAACCCCTCCTTCATCCAAACTCCCTCCCAGATCCCACTCTCCTTCCTACACCCCAATCCCTTACCCCAAGCTCCATTCTGCACCCAACCACCATCTCAGACTTGGGATGTGAATGACTAGTCGACCAGTCAACTATCCGATAAACAAATGCTTATTGGATAGTCGACTAGTCACTTTCCCCACCCCTTGGTGCCTATGTCAGATAGAGGCAGCAAGAGGAGGGACAAAGGAGGGTACTTCAAAGTGGCAGCCCTGCACGGAGCTTGTGTGGTGCTGCCGCTTTGAAATGCTGCGGCGGCATTTCAAAGGAGCAGCGCTCCACAGCTGATCCCAGGTTCTGCTCAGCACCTCCCCTTTGAAATGCTGCCCTGGCATTTCAAAGCAGCAGGGTCGCAGGGAGCTGACCCTGGGCTCCATGTGGCACTGCCCCTTTGAAACGCCCCCACGGACTCCCCAGCTGACCCCAGGCCCAGTGTGGTGTTGCCGCTTTGAAATGTACAAGAGACTCCAGTGGGGGCTCTTGTGCATTTCAAAGTGGAAGCACCTGCATGGAACCTGGGGTCAGCGGGAGACTCAGAGTCCCGTGCTGGCCCCAGACTCCATGCGGGGTCTTCCTCTTTGAAATGCACAAGAGCCCCCACTGGGGACTCTTGTACATTTCAAAGCGGCAGCACCGCACTGAGCCTGGGGTCAGCTGGGAAGTCCATGGGGGCATTTCAAAGGGGCAGCACTGCAAAGCTGATCCCACGCTCCATGCGGTGCTGCCCCTTTGAAACACCATGGCGGCGTTCAAAGGTGGAACGCGGAAGTGCCTATTGACTAGTCGAGTAGTTGATGGAAATTCCATCAACTACTCAACTAGTAAATTAATCGCTAGGAAACATCCCTATCTCAGACCCTCCTCCATTAATATCCTGCAAGAGTGAGGCCCGTGGCCACTTAACCACATTCTTGGAGTGGCCTCCCATAAAAAATTATAGCCTGCCCCTGGGCTAGTGGAACTGAGCTGAGGATTGAGATAGAGGATGTTCCAATCTCAGCTCCCACCCTGACACGGGCAAGACGCAAAGGGCTTAAATTGCAGCAAGGGAGGTTTAGACTGGGCATTAGGAAAAGCTTCCAAAATGTCAGATGATTAAGCCCTGGAATAAATTGCCGAGGGAGGTTGTGGAATCTCCATCACTGGAGATATTTAAGAGCTGGTTAGACAGACACCTGTCAGGGAAGATCTAGACCCAGAGTAGGAAACCTACAGCTTGCCTTGATCTGTCCAGCGAAGCTTCCCCACCCCCACAGTGGTGTGAGCTGCAGCTGGTGCTCCACCTATGTCGGGGGGAACTGTGACTGATGGGCCAGCATCAGCTGGCTTGTACTGCTGTGGGAGAGGCGCGAGCCCCAAGCCTCGCATGCACATGCCCGCTCAAAGCAATCCGCCAACCAGATTGGGCTTGCGAGCTCTGCCTGGCAGGGGGAGGAAGCAGCTCTCTGTGGCTCTGCATGCTGCAGGGAATCACTCCCTGCAGGCACCACCCACAACCCCCGGTTGCTCCTGGGAACCACAGCCAATAGGAGCCATGGTGGGAGAGGGTGTGCCTGCAAGGAGTGCATCCCTGTAGTGTGCAAAGCCACATGGAGCACCTGTGCCTATCCAGGAGCTACACCAAGTAGGCACCCCGTCCCCCCCGACTAGATCTCCCACCTCTATCCTGCTCCTGCACCCCCTTTCCGCCCAGACTTGCACCCCCATCTTGCTCCTGCACCCTCCCTCTCTCCCTGACCTTACACTCCCACCCTGTTTCTGTGTCCCCACCCAGATTCCTGCCTCCAGCCTGCTGCTGCACCCTACCTCCCAACCAGACCCTGAATGCCCACCCCCTAGCCCACTCCTGCATCCTATCTTTCAACCAGACCCCACACCCTCACCCGACCAGCCAGTGGCCCCCAACCCCCAAAAAAAGATTCCCTACCCCTAGTCTGGATGGTGCTTAGTCCTGCCACAAGTACAGGGAAATTCCTTCCAGTTCTGTGATAACGGAGAAGGCACCAACACCACCCTTCCTCCTTGTAAAGGGTGATGAGCCAAAGTCCCTTGTGAATCTAGTCCCTTTCCCCAAATTTTGTGGCCAAAATTATTCAGCAAATTCGACCCCAAATTGCATTTCTCAGCGACTAAATTATTAGTCCAAAGAGTTCTAGTTGTGAGGACTGGTGAATTAACAGGCTTTAAAGATGCTAAGAGTTCTCATCCCTTCAACAGGTGCTCCAGTGAACAGTTCAAGAACCTCTGGTTTAGTAGTGTACAGAGAAAGGGTCAACTCCCCAGGTGGCAGGGAAATCAACCAGCCTTTCCTCGCATTGGTGGTAGACTTGGAACATGATATCTCCACAAAATGCCCTCCAGCATGGCACCAAAATCACGGGGAAACCCATTTCACATAGTTCCAAACTCAAACTATCAACTGTATTAGAAGCTTCAGGGGGTAGCCGAGTTAGTCTGTTAGGGTATGTCTACACTACCACCCTAGTTCGAACTAGGTGGTTAATGTAGGCATTCGAAGTTGCAAATGAAGCCCGGGATGTAAATATCCCGGGCTTCATTTGCATCTTGCCGGGCGGGCGCCATTTTTAAATCCCCTTAGGTCGAACTCCGTGCCCGCGGCTACACGCGGCACGGAGTAGGTAGTTCGAATTAGGATCTCTAATTCGAACTACCGGTACACCTCGTTCCACGAGGAGTAACGTTAGTTCGAATTAGAGATCCTAATTCGAATTAGAGATCCTTTCTATGAACTCTGGTCTCCAGCAGCACTGAAACAATTTTTGGGGTGGGGATGCTGAGCTGTGCCCTGCTTGCATCTCTCCATGCCGCTCACTGCCTTAAGCTGGGGGCACAGATGCGGAGGCTACAGAGCCCCAGTCTGTAGGCAGGAATGGATCCCAGCAGCCAGAACCCCAGGTAGCAGGGCCAGTAGCTGGGACGCTGGACAGCAGCTGGCGGCTGGGACCCTGGGGCCGGTAGCAGAGCCCCCTGGCACGGGGCCAGCAGCTATGTCCTACCTGCCCGTTTGCAGAACTCCCGATATTCTGAAGAGCCCGAAGTCCGTGATCACCACCTTCCCATTGTCATAGAAAATGTTTTTAGACTTGAGGTCTTTGTGCAGGATCCCCTTCGCGTGCAGGTACCCCATTCCCTGGAAGAAAGGAGAGAGAAGGAACTGGAAGAGAGGCACAAACAGCTGGAATGGGTGGCTTGCAGGACCCTCTCTATACAGATGACAGGCAAGGAGAGGGGAAGGAACTCGAGACGCGCGTGCCCCTACACTCCCAGTTGGGCGAGCCAAGCAAGGGGTTCAGGAAGGGTGGCAGTGAACACTCCTGTATCACCCTTCTGTATGCAAAATGGAATTTCAGCTGTGAGGGGAAACCGCTTAGCATCATTTCACCCCTCGGTCTTGGCTCCTGCCTCTGCACAGAAGCCTTGGCGGATGCACAGGAGGGGGCACTGGGCCCTTACGCTCTACCGCAAGCATGAGCAGGATGCAACTAAGACTTCAGGTACCATGGATCCACTGAGCCCTGCACCCTAAAGCTCTATTCACCACAGGGGCAACTGGTGTTTGGGGGGGCAAAGGGGTGCAGGGAGGCCACCAAGAGGGGCAGGGAAAGGGGAAGTGTATGCAGGGGCACCCAATTTGGCAATTAAAAAAATTTGGCAGGGGCATGCAGAGGGGCCAGCTTCACTAGTTACTATCTGCTAAGTCAAGACGACTAGCCATTGCCTGTGTAGGGGCAGTATGTAGTTATCTTGCCCTGCGAGAAGCTCCAGGAGCCATTTTGCTTTGGGTAGGCACAAGATCTCCAGCCACACACTCACTGTCTGGCCTTAGGCTTATCACTTTAAGGCGTGCTGCCTCAGTTTCCCCATCTGTAGAATGGGGATGAGTAAGGACAAGTCAGGAATTCACAGGGGTGCTGTGAGAATCAGCTCATATTTACAAAGTCTTTTGAGATCCTTGGCTGGATGCTGCCAAAGAAGAGCACCATTCTATTACCATTGTATAGCTATTTCCTAAACTGGTTCCAACTTCATCATTATGCAAAAAACAAAGAAAGAAAGAAACAACAGCATAACAAATAACACTCACTTTCTTGCAATCCTCTGCTGAGACACAGATGAGGACAATGAATTTTGCACTCATTCTCTTTTCAATTTGGGGTGCGGGAAGGTAATTCACAGCTTTCCATCCCCACCACCATTGTCTCCATCAGAATAATTAATTCAGGTTTCCTCCTACATTCACCCCAAGATTAGTCTAGAAATAATTTCTAATAGTCTAGACATCATAGCCATGTAGGAGGCATATAAAGTCTGTTTACCTTTGACTCCTATTGAGAAAATTATCATTGGCACCAGTGATGTAAAGAAGACCAGGGACGTGAGATCACAACTCGCCTACAGCAAGTCTGCTGACATGGTCAAAGCCAGCCAACGGCAGAGTTTTTCTAGGAAGATGTGTGGGCAGTGACACTGTTGTGATACAAATGTAACGTTCGGAGGAACCCACTCACTGAACCCCACTTTCAGGCAAGGGCCAAACGAAGGAGCTTATGCTGGAATAGCTATGTTCGATTAGCTATCACTGCACTCAGCCTAAACCAACAGAACTTAATTTTTTTGCAACACAGCTATCAGGAGTCATCTGATGAAATTAACAGACAGAAGTATTAATGAAAACAAGAGGAAGCATTTTTTCCACACAATACACAATTAACCTGTGGAACTCATTGCTGTGGGATGATGTGATGGCTGAAAGTATAACTGGGTTAAAAAAAAAGATCCAAAGTTCATGGAGATTAAGCCCATCAATGGCTATTAGCCAGGATGGTCTAGGATGCCACCCCGTTCTGAGGACAATACAAACCTCTCACTGCCTGAAGCCTGGAGTGGAAGATGGAAGATGACTCCAACTATCCTGTTCTGTACATTATCCATGTAGCTCAGGTTCTGGCCTCTGTTGGCTACAAGACACTGGGATCCATGGAGACATTGGTCTGTGTAGGAACGCCACCTCTCTGAGGATGGTAGCTATGTTGGTCAGAGATATGGTTTTTTCACACCCCTCATCAATGTAGCTTTATCAATACAGCTTTCATGTGTAGTCCAAGCCTCAGAGCATAAGTGGCATGAGATAGCTGGTGCCATGGGAAATGTCGGGTCATGATGAGACCTGACACTCGAAGGATCCACAAGCAGGGTTAAGTTGGTTCTCCTGTGGACCATTCCTACTCTGTCACCACAAAACCAGGTCAGGTTGCTGACAAGGCTTGAGTTGTGGTCTTCCAGTTCGAGCAGAGGACAGAGTCAGACACTTGGGTTCTATCCCAGCTTCTACCCGAGACTTTTACTGCACCTGGAACAAGTCACTTCTGCTTTTTGTACCCCTTTCCTCCTCCCCTCCTCCCCCCCCCATTGAAGAGACACTCTCCTAACTCATACAGGCTTCACCAAAAACTACTGAGCACTCCAAGAGCCTCTGATGAAAGACACCAAGGAACTGCAAAGTATGTTAGCTGAACATAGTGATTATTTCTGGAATTACATTCTATGCCACATCTCAGTCACAGATTGCCTTGCCAAAACACTAAGGCTACGTCTAGACTGCAAGCCTCTTTCGAAAAAGAGCGTCTAGACGCCAACCGGTACTTTCGGAAAAGCAAGCCGCTTTTTCGAAAGAGAGCACCCAGGCAATCTGGATGCTCTCTTTCGGAAAAGCACAGTGCGCATTACCTAGCACCTTTTTTCGAAAGAGCACTTTCAAAAAAAGGCGTTCTTCCTCGTAAAACGAGGTTTTTTCCGCGGTCAAATTTACTTTCGAAAGAACTTGACGGAAGTCTAGATGCAGGGGAAATTTTTTTGAAAAAAGGCCACTTTTTTCGAAAAAACCCTGTAGTCTAGACCAGTGGTAACCAACCAGTAGCTCAGGATCTACTGGTAGATCTTGGAGCCTCTGACAGGTGATCCTGACTGGTTTGGCTGGGAGGCTATCAACTGCCAGCACTTATAGCTGCCCCTCCCCCCACTGTTGCACATCTCCTGCCCTTTGCCTTGGAGCTGCTCCACACACTGGGGAACCTTCTGCTTTCTATGCAGGGCGGGAGATGGAGAGGAGAGTGCTGATGTTAAAGTGCTGCCTCCCACTCTGTATCCTTTCTCCATGGAGCAGAGAGGGGGCACAACAGGACTTGGGATGGAGTTTGCTGGCTGCTTTTGGGAGTGGTCCAGGGCCAGGATAGGGGTGAACCTGCCTTAACCCCTACTGCACAACCAACCAGGAGCCACCAGCAGTGCCCAGCTAGAGTCCACATCCTGAACTCCTACCCTAGTCACGAACCCCCTTCTGCACCCTAAGCACCCATGCATCCAAACGCCATCACAGAGCCTGCACCTAGAACCCCCTCCTACATCCCAACTGCCCGTCCCAAGAGCAGCTTAGAGCCCCTCTCACACTCCAGATCCCTTAATCCAAGACCAGAACCTGCACCCCAACCCTTTGCCCCAGCCTGATGAAAGTGAGTGAAGATGGGCAAGAGAGGGAGGATGGAGTGAGCCGGGGCGGGGCCTCAGAGAAGGGGAGGGAAGGAGGCGGGCAAGGGTATTTATATTTGAGGTAGCTCTTGGATTGCACTTAAATTAAAAAAGTGATCTCGTGCTTAAAAAGGTTGGAGACCCCTGGTCTAGACACACCCTAAGAGCAAGCAAGTAAACTAATGTGGTTTTATTGCAGAGGCACAGAGTGGTTTTCAGCTGCACTCACTGTTGCATGCACTCAAACTTGTGCACATGCACACACCTATTATGTTACAGTGGCAATCAGCTTCCAAAGGACCCAGGCAATAAAATTTAGTTGCCTCAAGCAAGCCATCACCACCTATAACTGTTTATTATACAGACCAAATCCCCCAGGGATACTTTCAGCCACACGTTGAGTGAAGTCAGCAAAATTTGAGTCAGGACCCAGGGATTGGGCCCTGTAAGGTTTATCCTGAAGTGCTGTGAAGGCAGCTGCTGGGTAAGATGTCCAGACTCAAGGTTTTGTTCTGTACTCCAAAAAAGCATGACGTTGGGGTGAAGAGGGCTTTGAAACTGGGTTTGGCCACACCAGGCCCAGAGCGCACAGCAGTGATTGTATGGTGTTTACAGAATCCAACATCCTATCGTTAATCAATGCTTAGTCACTGGGTGTGCCTGCAAAAGGGTCATTCTCTCCCTGTTCCTCTGTGTTTATGAAAGAGGCAGCGATTCTCAATGAAAGGAAGAGGTGGCTTGGCAAAGAGTTGTTATTTATAGCCTTGGTTTCAGCTAAAAGTTTCCTGGAGGAAAAGCACTGATGTTGTAAAACTTCAGCGGACCTCCATTCGACTAGAGCCGTTATTGTGTTGCACACAGGGGACATGCTCTTTCAGATACTTCCCAAAGCCAAGGACAGGAACTTGCCCTGGGGTGCCAAACTCCCCTTTCAGACGCACACTCATACAAATGCACAACTCCCAGGGTGTTGTGTCTCAGGGGAGAACTTGGCTCCTTGTGATCTCTGTGCTTCCACAACAGGTTCAGGCTCAATCAGTGGCTGCATTTTAGGAGGAAGGAATTTGTCCAATTTATTGCTAAGGGTATTTCTCTAAAGCTGGTATGAGTCCTGGGCTAGCAAAGAAGCATCTTTGCCATCCGGGCCAAATTCATTACTGCTCCCCATTATCTGTCAGCCCAGATCACACACCAGTTTCCAACTGCTCCACTCTCCCCAGCAGTGTTCCCTGTCAGTTAAGTGCTTGGATAGCTACCCAGGTGAGATTCAAATGCTGCCCAGCTGATCAGCAGAGCACCTACAGATGGCAGCATGTGTTTCTACTGGTGGTGCACATTCACACATTCCTTGGTGCACATAACAAAATGTATTCTGCACACAGATGGAAAAATTAGAGGGAACACTGCTCCCCAGCCTTTGCATCAATAGTAATAAAAACTCCTTTGCTAAGTTCTACATTAATTGTCTCAGGCTCCCCACATATTTGAAAAGTCAGCTCCCTCTGCTGGCTCTGCTTTATAAATGAACTAACCCGAGGTTAGGTAGGTAGGAGCCCATAAGCTTAAAGACTCTTCAATCAAGTAATGTGACTAAAAGGGTACTGTACCCAATATAATACCATCAGGGATCCCTTTCCAGACTGGCTTGATGACAAAAGCCTCAGTGCCGTGCAGAGGCATGGCAAAGGAGGCACTGAACAACATGCCAAGCTTGAATGTTTTGGGAATGCAGCATGGCATCTCCCCCCCCGTCATGGGTGACCACTGCACAGTTTGGCCAATACGCCAAAGACACATGCACAGAGGCAGCTATACTTTATGGACCCAGGGAGTGCTGGCCCTCACTTGAAATGGGAGCTATGGATGGCTGGTCTCTGAAAATCAGGCCTCGGTGTTTAGGGCAGGGGTCTCCAACCTTTTAAAGCACGAGACCACTTTTTGAATTTAAGTGCAATCCAAGATCTACCTCAAACCTAAATACCCTTGCTCCTGCCTCCTTCGTGCCCCTTCTCTGAGGCCCTGTGCCTTCTCACTCCATCCTCCCTCCCACCCTCCCCCATCCTGCCTCCCTTTCAGCAGGCAGGGGCAGCAGGTTGGGGTGCAGGCTCTGGTCTTGGATTAAGGGATTTAGAGTGCGAGGGGGGGGGCTCTGAGCTGAGCTTGGGGCAGGCCATTGGAATGCTGGGGGGGGTTCTAGGTGTAGGCTATGGGAGTGTTTTTGGATGCAAGGGGCTGGGGCAGGGGTTTGGGGTGTAGGAAGGGGTTCATGACGGGGGTCGGGTTTCGGGATGTGGGCTCTGATTGGGCCCTGCTGACCTCAGGTGACTCCTAGGTGGTGGTGCAGAGGGCTAAGGCAGGCTCACCCCTGCCCTGGCCCTGTACCACTCCCAAAAGCAGGCAGCAAACTCCATCCCAAGTCATGTTGTGCCCTCTCTCTGCTCTGTGAAGATAGGATGCAGGGTGGGAGAAGGGGCATCTTGACATCAGCTCCCTTCTCTCCCTCTGCTCCCAGGAGTGGGGGATGCAGTTCCAAGGCAAAGGGCAGGAGGTGCGCAGCAGCCGGGGAAGGGGCAGCTGAAGTGCCAGCACTTGATAGCCTCTTGGCCAAACCAGTCAGGATCAATTGTCAGAGGCTCCAAGATCTACCAGTAGATCCCGATCTACTGGTTGGTGACCACTGGTTTAGGGCATTGTGACAGAATGTACCCCTGCACCTACACATGGTTGTAATAATTTCTGGACAATTATGCCATGGGCTATATCATTTGAAAACTCATACTTTGCTGGACTTTATTGTCAACATTGTCAATGAAGGTCCAAGATTCTGCTGTACAGTGTTCTCAACACATGTTCCCCACTGAATTTAAGCAGTAAGCAGTCATCAAGAAGGTAAGGAAGCAGAAGGGTTCTCAGTCAGGTGAAAGAAAAGCATCAGGGAACATCTTTCCCTGTAGACTCAGTCTCCTTACTAATCTTACTAATCTATTAGAGTTCTTGGAAGGGGTTAACAAACATGTGAACAAGGGGGATCCAGTAGATATAGTATACTTAGATTTTCAGAAAGCCTTTGACAAGGTCCCTCACCAAAGGCTCTTGTGTAAATTACATGGCCATGGGATAAGAGGGAAGGTCCTTTCTTGGATTGAGAACTGGTTAAAAGACAGGAAACAAAGGGTAGGAATAAATGGTAAATTTTCAGAATGGAGAGGGGTAACTAGTGGTGTCCCCCAAGGGTCAGTCCTGGGACCAGTCCTGTTCAACATATTCATAAATGATCCGGAGAAAGGGGTAAGCAGTGAGGTGGTAAAGTTTGCAGATGATACCAAACTGTTTAGGATAGTCAAGACAGAAGCAGACTGTGAAGGACTCCAAGAAGATCTCACCAAACTGAGTGATTGGGCAACAAAATGGCAAATGAAATTTAATGTGGATAAGTGTAAAGTAATGCACATCGGGAAAAATAACCCCAACTATACGTACAGTATGATGGGGGCTAATTTGGCTACGACAAATCAGGAAAGAGATCTTGGAGTTATCGTGGACAGTTCTCTGAAAACTTCCACGCAGTGTGCAGCGGCGGTCAAAAAGGCAAATAGGATGCTAGGAATTATTAAGAAAGGGATAGAAAATAAGACCCAGAATATCTTACTGCCCCTGTATAAAACTATGGTATGCCCACATCTTGAATACTGTGTACAGATGTGGTCTCCTCACCTCAAAAAAGATATTTTGGCCTTGGAAAGGGTTCAGAAAAGGGCAACTAAAATGATTAGGGGTTTGGAACGGGTCCCATATGAGGAGAGGTTAAAGTGACTGGGACTTTTCAGTTTAGAAAAGAGGAGATTGAGGGAAGATATGATAGAGGTATATAAAATCATGAGTGGTGTGGAGAGGGCCGATAAAGAGAAGTTATTTATTAGTTCCCTAAATAGAAGAACTAGAGGACACCAAATGAAATGAATGGGTAGCAGGTTTAAAACTAATAAAAGAAAGTTCTTCTTCACACAGCGTGTAGTCAGCCTGTGGAACTCCTTGCCAGAGGAGGCTGTGAAGGCTAGGACTATAATAGAGTTTAAAGAGAAGCTAGATAATTTCATGGAGGTTAGGTCCATAAAAGGCTATTAGCCAGGAGATAAAATGGTGTCCTTGGCCTCTGTTTGTCAGAGGCTGGAGAGGGATGGCAGGAGACAAATCGCTTGATCATTGTCTTCGGTCCACCCTCTTTGGGGCACCTGGTGCTGGCCACTGTCGGCAGACAGGCTACTGGGCTAGATGGACCTTTGGTCTGACCCAGTACGGCCATTCTTATGTTCTTATGTTCCTGAAACTCAGTTGTAAATATTTTCCAAGAGTGGGGCTGACATTATAAAAAGAAGGGACAACTGCCCTAAGGGACCTCTCTGTCTCTTCCCATCGATTCTTTGCACCAGCAGGGACAAAGAAAGGAATCACTAAACTGGGGAAAGGGTCCTAAGAAGTTTGGTCTGTAAAGAGTGTGTCTACACAGCAAGGCTTAATTCAAAATAAGCTACACAAATTGAGCTACGTCAATTGCGTAGCTTATTTCAGCATAGCTTATTTTGAAATTGGGAGCATCTACACAGCACTTATTTTGAAACAGGGACACTCTTCCCCTGAGTTCCCTTACTCCTCGTACAATGAGGGTTGCAGAAGTCGGAGTAAGAAGCCCTCCAGCTTGACAGTATTTTGACATTAGTTCAAAATAACTGCTGGCTGTGTAGACACAGACTAAATTATTTCAAAATAAAGCTAGTTATTTCAAAATAATGTTGCTGTGTAGACAAACCTTAAGACTCCTGAAAGCATGTGGTGAGAAAACCTTGCTTTAAGTATAATAGTTTGTTAAGTTAGGCACCAGGTAGATATTATCTTTTTCAGTTCTGTTTATTTTTCTTGTAAACATTTGACTTTTATGCCTCATTACTTGCTCCCACTCAATATCTCATAGGGTATGTCTAGACTATATCCCTCTGTTGTCAGAGGGATGTAAATTAGACATACCAACATTGCAAATGAAGAGGGGATTTAAATCTCTCGTGCTTCATTTGAATAAAAACGGCTGCCATGTTTTGCCGAGTCAGCAGTTTGTCGACAAAAAGTGGCTGTCAAGACGGGGATTGGGCGACAAAGGAAGCCTTTGTCATCTGATCCTGTAAACCTTGTTTTACGAGGCATAAGGGATCAGCCGAAAAGGCTTTCTTTGTCGCCCGATCCCCGTCTTGACAGCCGCTTTTTGCCAACAAACTGCTGACTTGGCAAAACATGGCGGCCATTTTTATTCAAATGAAGCGCAGGAGATTTAAATCCCCACTTCATTTGCAATTATTGGATGTCTAATTTACATCCCTCTGGCAACAGAGGGATATAGTCTAGACATACCCTTTGTGACTAGCAAATTTGTGTTTAAACTGAAGTCTCTGGAAAACTCCATTTGGGGTAACAAGATATGTGCGTGTCATTTCTATTGATAAAATGACAGACAGTATATAAACATTTATTGTCCAGGAGTGAGCTGGCACCACATGAGTAGTGCAGACTGGAGACTCTTGTAAAAGACACTCCAGGTTAAAGGGCAAGGGTAATGCAACAACTCATTAATTTGGACTGACCCTTGGGTATGTCACAGATGTTTAATCTCAGGCCCCAAATTTAAAAACACTGGTGTGTGTGTCAGAGTGAAACAACCCATTAAGCACCCGTGCATATGAAGGGAAGGAAGGGGCTATCTTGTTGGAATGGGAGCAGAGACTGTCCACAAAGGTTATGTATAGTGATGGGCAGAGGCTGAACTACTGTCTGGTGGAGGCCAGTCCGGCTCTTGCTACAGCCTTGCCCTCTCCCCGTGGCCAACAGCAAACCACCCCACCCCCTCCTGGAGAACTAGATGGGCAAAGTGTGGACACATGGCCGGTGAACGCCAGGCAGGTGACACACAGCCCCCTGCTGCCCCTGGATACGGGGATGGTGGGCAGCATGTGTTTCCAACCGGCAGGACTTGAGCACAGGGTGGGCAGTGCCAGTGCCTCCAGCCCTCCCCCTCCAAGCCCCAGCACGAGGGTGTCCAGTATGCTAGGTGGGGGAAGGCATTGCCTTAGCTTTGCCCCACCCACGCTCTGCCCCTAGAATGCCTACTGCAGGCAAACTGGGGTGGAGTGTTGCTGCACCCACTGAGCCCTCCACTCTCCACGTGCTCCGAGGCTGGGGAGGCTTGGGCTGCACGCTGCCCACCCTCTATGTGATGGGCGGGTGGTTCACCACCCCATGGTGGTGGGCGGGGCCTCCGCAGAAGAGGCAGGGCTGGGGGTGGGAGTAGGGTGCTCGTCTCCCCCAGCCGTAGGCCAACCACTCATGCCTCAGCAACCTGGAAGCCCCCAAACATCCCGAGTCTCAGCCACCCTGGTCCCAACCCCAGAACAATTCTCTAAAAAGGACCAGCCTGCCCAGCCTGGGGCCAAGTGGGAAGGGCAAGCAGGAAGGGGTTTTGTGGAGAAGCCCGGCCCGGTTGTTTGGGGAACAGTCTTCCCCAGCCTTCATGGTGTGATGCCCGTGTGTGTAGTAAGAAAGATCCACGATACACACTAGGGATCAAAGAGTTAACATCTGCGGCTGTCACTCTTCCTTTCCTTGCAGAGATCGGATCCCTGTCCTTGATCTGTAGAGGTTTTGTTTCGGCTCCATAGAGTGACTCCCCCTGCCTTTTAACTCTTTGCTTGTCCTCTTCACTGAAAGGGCTTCAAATCAAATCACTAATGTGTACAGCTACAGGGAAATGCAATGGGGAAGCTTCTCTTTTAGATTAGAAGCACAATCCAAACCATTGCCAAGAAACTGGGACAAATGGGGCTGCTACTCGCTGCCACTTATTAAGCAAAACATTTAAGGATATGCTCAAGAATGGCCATACTGGGCCAGACCAGGGTCTCTGCACCAAGAGGCGTGCAGACATCTACGGCTGGATGGCTGCCAGCCTGGCAGAGAAAGGGCATACCAGGATCCTAGAACAAGCCTGGTTGAAAATTAAAGAACTGCAGCAGGCCTACACAAAGGCCAGGGAGCAAAGTTCCTGCTCTGGGGCAGCATCGCGCATCTGCTGCTTCTATGAGCAGCTGGTTGCCATCCTGGGAGGGAGACCGGTCACTCCCCCCTCCCATCATTATCATCATAGACTCTAGCCAGGACACACCCATATCAGCCTGCAGGAGGGCAGGGCTGTGGGTCAGGACAATGAGGATGATGACAAGGAGGAGGAACAGGACAGCCTGGACACCATGCCTGCCAGCCAAGAGCTAATTCTCAGCCTGGAACTGGTTCCGTCCCCGGATGTCTCCCAGGGCTTGGACAATCCCAGGGAAAGCACTTCAGGTGAGTTCCATCACTTTCCCTAGACCAGGATTTCCCAAATGGTGATCCACGGAACATGCTGGGGTTCCACAAAGTGAAAATAAGGATTCTGCAAAAAAATTCCATTACAATAACATTTTATGATTTAAAAAAAAAATAATTAATATGATGTGATTTTGGTTTTTAAATATGTGCAATTAAACTAAATGCTGATCTCATGACCTTGTTTAGCATTTGTTTATTATTATCCTTACTTATTTGTGGTCTACTTTTTCAGCTCCATATATTAGACTATTATTAGGGATTCCGCAAAATTCTTTCGAGTTTAAAAGGGTTCCGTGGCCAAATAAAATTGGGAAACACTGCCCTCGACACACACAGAGGCAGGAGGTGAGCAGCGAGGGGATGCACACTCCTTGCTCGGCTTTCTTGGCCTGGGGCTCGCACAACAGCCTGTCCACATGGAGGCACATGGAACACCAGTCCGGAACATTCAGCTCCATGACACTCTCTCACACAAGAACCCCTCACTCCTTCTCACAAGGTTTCTGCACAGGTCTGCCTTACTCTGGCCTCCGTGGTGGGACACCTTCCCATGATAAGACACCACTAAGGAGGCTGGGGTCATGGAAACACACCACAGTGCTGCACATGGCATAGGCTTATGCCCACACTCAGGCAGCATCCGCTCCCGATCAAACACAGTGGTGCGGAGGAGACTGATCCCCTACATGGGAACCTGCCAGGGGAGGGAGGATGGGAAAGAAAAAAGAGGGGACCCCATTAGCACTCTCTCTGGCAATGCTCTCAGACACCTCCCCCAATGCTCCTCCTCCCACCTCTCCCCATCTCCAGCAGGCAGGGATAGAAGTTCTCTCTCTGTGGAATACCGCCAGTGCCAGACCCAGCATGTGTGGGACATGGAAGGAAGCCGAGCTACCCCATCCTACCCTTCTGCCCACAGGCTCCTGGCCTGGCCAGCACCTTCCTATGCCTGCTTGTTCCCGGGACGTGGGGGTAGCGATGCTGCACCGGGACCTCTGTGCCCCTGCAGGAAAGTGCTTGAAGCACATCACCATCGTCTCAACTGAGACCTTCAGTGTCAGCTCAGAGATAAGGGCTAGGCTTCATGCAGTGTCTCCTATGATGCCTGCCCTTGTTAGGGATGTAAGTGACTAATCGACTAGTCAAAAGCTTATAGGATAGTCAACACACTAATCAACTAGTCACTTCCCCCCACTTGCTGCCTCTATCAGAAAGAGGCAGCAAGGGGTGGGAAGGGGAGGGATTGTTGGAGGGAGTTGGCTTAAATGCCAGCTCCCCCCAGCTCCAGTTTCATGAGAGGGGGTAGGGTGCAGCGTTAGTGTTCCACCTTTAAAATGTACAAGATTCCCCGCTGGGGCTCTGTATATTTCAGAGCAGAAGCACCGCGTAGACCCTGAGGCCAGGGGGAGACTCAGAGAGCTGCTGACCATGAGGAGTGCTGGGCTGATCGGGAGGAGAGAAAAGCCATGTGAAAGCAGCTTTCATGCCAGCACAAGGCCATTTGCTCCTCACTAACATCAGTCATGGAGTGCATGACCACGTGTATGGAGCAGGTCAGCAGCCATCTCCCTGCACCCGCTTCCCCCACCCAACTCCCCTGCCCCTGTCCCCTGACTTCTCTTCTTAGCCCCCCCCAGGGGCTACTGGAGCCCCCGAACATGTGGTGGTGGAACCTCCCAGGCAGCTGAAGCCTCGCGAGGTACTCAAGGCAGGCACCAGTCCCAGCCCCATCCCTGACCTCCCCTTCCTCCCTGCTTCATTCCAGGTTCTTTCCCAGTCCCTCTCCTATTGCATAGCCCCCAAATAAAAAAACAGAGTCATTTTTTAAAATTCTTTTTTATTTGCTCTGCAGCAGAGAGGGAAGGGAGGGCAGTGCATGGAAGAGGTGGGGGAGGAAAGGCACACAGGAGCAACACAGAGGTCCCTTGTAGAGAAGCCCGGGGGAGAATCTCACAGGTGGCTTTGGCTGAAACTCTCCTTCAAGGCCTCGGGAATAAGCACAGCCCCCGTGATGTGCTTGCTGAATGGCTCTGGTATCCGGCTGCTTGTCAGCCCTGGCCAGCTGCTCAGCCTCTGCCCCCGACCCTGGCAGGAAAGTCTCCCCCTTGCTCTCACATAGGTTGTGGAGCGCACAGCAGGCCGCCACCACATAAGGAATGTTTTGATCACTGAGGTCCAGGTGGGTGAGGAGACTCCTGAACCTCCCCTTTAGGCAACCAAAGGCACATTCAGTCACCATGTGGCATCTGCTGAGGCTGGCATTGAAGTGCTTCTTGGTAGGGTCCAGGCTGCCCGTGTAGTGTCATGAGCCAGGGGAGCAAGGGGTAAGCTACGTTGCCCAAGATGCACATGGGCTTGTTCACATCCCCAATAGTGCGGTTGGGGAAAAAAGTGCCAGCATGCATCCTCTGGAACAGGCCTGAGTCCCAGAACATGCGGGTGTTGTGCACTTTCCTCGACCAGCTCACATTAATGTCTGTGAACCAGCCCTTGTGGTCCACCAGGGCCTGCAGTACCATCAAAAAGTACCCCTTCCTGCTTATATAGTGTGAGACACAGTGGTCAGGGGCCAGGAGGGGGATGTGGGTGCCATCTATGACCTCCCCGCAGTTGGGGAAGCCCACGGCAGCAAAGTCAGCAACAATGGGGTCGATGTTCCCCAGGGTGTCGACCCTCTGCAGGAATACAGTGTTGATAGTCTTGACTACCTGCATGGGCACGACCCCATCTGTGGATTTTCCCACTCCAAACTGGTTCCCAACAGAGCAGCAGCTGTCCAGCATGGAGAGCTACCACAGGGCGATGGTGATGCACTTCTGCAGGGGGATGGCAGGTCTCATCTGGGGGTCCTGTCACCTGAGGGCAGGGGCGAGCCATTTGCAGAGCTCGAGGAAGGTGGCCTTGAGCATGTGGAAGTTCTGGAGTCACTGCTGGTCGTCCCATCACTGCAGGACGATGTGGTCCCACCAGTCGGAACTGGTCTCCCTTCGCCAGAAGCGGCATGCCACGGTGTCCATGGGATGGAGGATCATTTGCTGCATCAGGAGCACGAGGGCCTGGGTGAAGAGGTCGCCCAGTCTGGGCTGCTCATCATGGTCCTGAATCAACACGTGTGGATGAACTGTGTGGATGAACTGTGCTTGAGGCACAGCACAAGGCCCATGAGCCTGACACTGCCTTGCAGCAGGTCTGGCTCCCATAAACAAGGGTAACCAGAGCACATGGAACGAGTGTGGTGTCCCGTGAAGGGGGTAGGCAGTGGAGAAGTGGTGTGTGAGACATGGTCGGGGAGAGGATCCCCTTTAAGCACAAGTCTCAGTGAGCCTTAGGAAGCAGCTGCAGTAAGTGTCTGCTCTCCTGATGCCCTCTCAAGAGTACTTCTGGGTGCTTTATGAGATGCAGGCTCCAATCAGTGTGGTTGCACTGTTTCAGAGTAATTGTGAGCTATTTCAATGGTGCCTTGTAGTATGGGTACGCTATTTTGAAATAGTTATTTCGGGAGTTATTATTTCAAAATCACTTATTTTGAAATAATTTCCTAGTGTAGACATGCCCTACAGTGCCACAGGATTACTCGTTATTTTTAAGTTACATACTAACATGCCTACCCCTCTGACTCCGTGAATTAGGCAGTTTAGAAAAATTCCTTAGTGTTTCTTTGAAAATGCCAGCCACACTGCACACCCTAATTTTCCTTTCCTTTCTGTTTTCTATGCCTCCTTCCTCAGGGAAGTCACGGAATTGCCAGGATCCTGGCCAGGGTGGTTCCAGGCCCCCAGAAGAGGCAGGGCTATGAGTGGAAGGGGCAGGGCTAGCACTAGTCTCCCCCTGCCAGTCCTTCAGCACTGCCTGGTCCATGCTTCCCAGGGCTCTGGCAAGGATTTAAAGGGTTTGGGGCTCTGACCACAGCCACAGGAACAGCAGTGGAGCCACGTGCCCCAGGTTCTTTTAAATCACTGAGGCTCCCGTATCAGTGGGGTCTCCCATCACTGAGGTCTCCTATGTCCTGCTAGTCCCTGGCAGATCTAATAAACAATAGTTGGCTATTAGTGTTTGGTATTCTCTTGGAAGCGCTGTATCCTAGCAGAGCCAACAGGAAGCAGTTGGTATCTTTGGCCACCGCATACTAAGATCATACACTGAGAAGTACAGCTGTAAAACATGCATGTGCATCTATCTCTCTGGATGGGAGAGCACTGGGAGTGACTTTTTAAAAATGTTTACTGCACATGCTCAGCATTAAGCATTCAGACCTTTACAACTTTCTCTGGGTATGTCTGCTAGAAGTTACACTCTCCACCTTGAACATACACATCTGTGCTAGCTCTGATAGAGCCAATATGCTAAAACGGACGTGTAGCTACAGCAGCATGCGCAATGGGAGGGGCCAGATGCCAGAGGACACATCTAGGGTCTTGGAAAGGCTCACGTTCAGGGTGGCCAATCTAGCCCCTCCCGTTGTTACACTCCCATCCTTACTATACTAGCTTGATCAGAACTAGCACGTGTTATGTCTACCCAAGCTGGAAATGCACACCTTCCAACTACAGCGCAGACATACCCAGAGAAAGTTCCAGGTGGCTGAAAGCTTTGTACTGAGCCTGTGCAGCACATTTTAAAAAACCCTCTCAAAGCTATTCCATCTAGGGACATGCACATGCGTTATTTTACAGCTCTGCTTTTCAGCACACGTCCTTTGGCACATGCTGGCTAAAGACACGGACTGTTGCCTATTCACTCTCTCTGCCAGGTCTTATCTCAAGCTGGAAATGATGTCTTCTAGGTCCAGTGTAGATATAACCTTTTAGTTTCCAACGCATTTCCCCTCTAGCTTGGCCATCACCCTGCCGCTCACTGAGAATTAAAATGTCAAAATTGAGTTTTCAGTTATCACTGCAAAAGCAAAAGGTCCAAGCCATTTTTATGGCACGAGAAGGCTATTTATAGTCTGGTTTTTGAACACACCCTCACACATGCATGCCTGCCTCAAAAGTAGCTGCACTGATTGACTTCCAATTTATTTTAATAATATAAAAAAAGAGTTCTCTGGACAGTGATCAAGGAGAATTGCAGCCAAACTGGAGCACTTTTCAGTAAAACTGGGCGTTGATTTATTCTAGCTGAGCAACTGGCTGACACCTACATAATTGGGATGTGAAAGACTAGTCATCTAGTCGCTTCACTCCCTTGCTGCCTCTATCAGAAAGAGGCAGCAAGGGGAAGGAGGAAGTGGAGGGGGTACTTCAAGGTGGCAATGCCACATGGAGCCTCAGGCCAGACACCGGGCTCCATGCAGCGCTGCCACTTTGAAATGCCATGCACAGCCCGGGGCCAGCTGGGGTGTCCCCAGGCTTCACGCAGCATGTGGAACCTGGGATCAGCTGGGGACTCCCCTATTGACTCCAGGCTCTCTGTGGCACTGCCGATTTGAAACACGTGGAGAGGAGCCCAGTATCAGACTCCATGCGGCATTTCAAAGAGGCAGTGTCATGTGGAGCCCTGGATTAGCTGGGAACTCCCTTGCTGAACCTGGGGTCCGTGGAGAGCTGTCGCTTTGAAATGCTACGGGGAGCCTGGCATGAAGCTCCCTGTGGCATTTCAAAGAGGCAGCACCGCATGGAGCCTGGGATTCCTAGAACTGTTGCTGCACTTCAAAGGTGGAGCCGCCCTATCAAGTAATTGAACAGTTAATGCAAAAATGGATTGACTATTCAGTTAGTCAGTTAGTTAATACTTAGTATCATTCTTATTACATAATTTATATTTCTTATTCCTCCTATAAGTTGTTCTCATTCAAGTAGAGAGTGAATTTGGTCAAGTTGGGTAAAGATCATCACCATGCAGACAGCACAAGACCTAGGCACCACTTAAGCCCCATTTTAAGACCTTTAGTAGGACCTCAGCTGCATAGACTTTAAGGCCAGAAGAGATCACAATGATCATCCGGTCTAGCCTCTACGGGGTATGTCTACATTGCAATCTAAGCCCAGGGTTTGAATTCACACTCAAGTCTAACCCTCCTTCTATCTACATGCAAATTGAGCTTGGCCCCAGGGTCCCATGAAAGTGGAGGGTTGAAGAATAAGTCAACTTGTGATTGCGGGTTCTAGACCTCTTGCTTTGCAATGTAGATGTTTGTAGCCCCACTGACTTGTGTTCTGGGAGTCCACCTAAAGTATCCCACAATTAAACAGTCGGACTTTCATTGCTCTCTGGATGGCCATGTTTAGTAGACAGTCAAGTTTTCCCACACTGCACTATAAACTAGGGCTAGTGCAGCCACACTTTGGGAAGGTGCTAGGAAGTATGGGATTGGGGCCCACAAAATGCAGTACAGATGCTGCAGCCCCGGGTTGGGGCCAGGATTCAACAATTCCTAATCCAAAGTTACAAATAAGAGAGGACATTCAAGCCTATATTAACAAACCCAGGGTCTCCTAACTCAAGTTATGCACAGGGCTGAGTTTCATCCAGTGAGAGCAGGATGCCTGTGTGGTATACTGTACCTTCACGATCTCTTGAGCTATCTGCCTCGTTTTGTTGACATCCAGGACAATTTTTGCATCTCTCACCACTGAATAGAGCGTCCGCCCTTTACACACACTGAAAGAAAATGAGGGGGAGGTAAACAAACATGCTTACATTAAACCCCCCCAAGAAACATCACTAAATCCAAATGTGGATTTAAAACAGAAGCTGTAAAGGGATATAAAAATAGATACAATATTTTGGCTTTATACCAAAGCAATGACTACTGACTTCAGAATAAATCTTGGCACTTTTCCCCCCACTTTGGGATGCTAGGAGGGAAATATTTTATCTCTCTAGTATATTGCAAGCACCACATAGATCCTGAGCAGTATTTGATAATAATCTTTTCTTCTCTCTTCGTTCTTCATTTCCTAGCTGTGAGAAAGCCCCTGGCCTTATAGGTTCAGACTTTTGGGCAGAACTCTTAATCTCTCCACCTCATCCTCTACAGAATAAAACTCACAAGATCTGAGATGAGCCTTAAGAGTAGAAAGTGGTGGGGGGGGGGGGAAGGGAGAGAAAAAAGCCTGTACACTGTACAATGTCCTCCAGTTTTTCTTTTTGTACCGGTTACAGTAAAATCTATTTACAGGGCCTTAATTACCAAAGGCAGTTGATAGCAGCAGCTGCAGGGGAAAGAGGGCATATAAACCAATTAAAAATATATTGACAATTGAATATCGTAATGGAGTACGTGGGTGGATTCTGCCTCAACTTCCTCCCACGAAAGAGGGCTTTTTTTCCCCTGTCTATACCCACCTACGCTCATTACAGCAACTTGAGAAAAAAATATACTAAATACCTGTGCCTGGATAATAGAGCACCCAGAAAAAAAAAACTATTTAAATAGACTTTAAGAATCACAGATGTTTCATTAACTAGAACAAGATCAAATTAACAAAAGTTTGGGCTTTTAATTACTCTTTTCTCCCACTCACCACATCTTCCTCCTTTCTTCTTTATCATCTTCCTCCTCCTTCGCCCTGACACTGCAGGCAGAACACTGACAATGTTCAAAAACTTCTAGACAGTATTGCAGCTGTGTGGTTGTGTGGAACTGATCCTAGGTAGAGTGCACCAGACTTGCCTTCCCCCCCCCCCCACGTGTGATAAGTGGAATGAAACTGCATGACAATAAGACTATGCTGACACAGGCCCCATAGTGTAGACATAGCCATCTGTTAATACAAGGAGCTGTCAGCTGAGCTAGGTGAATCAGCAATCTCACTCATTGAATCATTGTTATTTCTATTATAATAGTGCCCAAAGGTCCCAAGAAGGCACCATTGAGGTAGGGGCTGTATAGATGCAATAAAATGTAATCCCCAAGAGCTCACATACATGGTTTAAGACAAGGTGTAACAGACAGGATGAAGGGGTATGGAGTGCCGGAGTAACATGGCCGGAGCCTTGTTTCCCACAGGCTGGCAGCATACACAATATTTAGCTAGAGCTGTGCTAGTTGGAGCAGCAGGGAAATACTTTTACAGAGGCCAAGAGGCAGATGAGTAGCAGTAGCCCGCGCCTAATGCTGCCAAGCTTCTGCAGGCTTCACGGTACCACCGAGCCTGAAGGAGGGATCTGAGCAGCGTAGGACGAAATGATGAAAGGCCAACAGGAAAAGGGCAAGAAGTGCATATCAGGCGTGGTGGGGTAGAGGGATGTGATGGGGTCAGAATAATGGGCTGGGGTGATGCTCTTAGCTGCGGAGATTTGCCAGAGTGGATGAGGATGCAGGAGTCCAGACGGGAGATGAGGGTCTTTGTTGCGGTTGGCATTGTGCATAGAGAGGAAAGACCAAAGCTTTGGAATCCTGTGGAGGATACTATTTAGACACCATCGTGCTGAGTGAGGTTTGACAGAGGTCAGAGTCAAAAATCATTAGTTACAAGAAGTCTCAAGCTAGAAGTAAGGACTCACTCAGGACCGGACTGAGCCATTCCGGCGCCCCGGGCAGACAGGTTAATTGCGCCCCGGGTTGGGGAAGGGTGCATGGGCGGCCCCGCCCCTGCCCTGAAGTGTGGGGGAGGGTGCATGCACGGCCCCGCCCCTGCCCGGCATGTGGGGGAGGGCGCGCAGAGCTGGCAGTGGCAGGACGCACGTGCCCGGCTCAGCCCAGCCCGGCTACCACTGCTGGTGCACAGCCTGGGGCTGCCCGGGGCGGGCTGAGCCTGGCCATGCAGGACCCCACAGCAGCGGAAGGAAGGGCGCTGCAGGCCGGTGCTGCGGGGGTTAACGCAGCCCCCGCCCCGGGAGCTGGGTGTGCGGTGCCTGATGGCAGCTATAAGGGGTGCTGTGTGCCCCTAACAGCTGCCATCAGTTGCCCGCCATAGGTTGGCGCCCCGGGCAGCTGCCCAGCTACCCCATGCCTTAATCCAGCCCTGGACTCACTGTGCTATAGTTGGGACAGTCCCTGCTCTGAAGAACTTACCGTTTAAATATACAAGAGAAAGAGTGAGCAGAGGCAAAGAGAAGTGAAGTAGCTCACTTGGGTGATTTGTGGCAGGGGCTGGGAAGAGAACTCTTGACACCCAAGTCCCAACCCAGTACCTTACCCACTGGAACCAGAGGGTGGCTGTGTTGTCTAGCAGGGTTGGGTGGAAAGACTGTGAGTGGTCCCAGTAGGGCAAAGAAGTCCTAGGTGGGAAGTTACAGTAAGACTGCTAAGTGCTAGAGAATGAAGGGCACTGCACCAGCCACCACGTCAGCTGGCGAGTGAAGGAGCAGTTAATCAGCCCAAGGAGCCACAGGCTTTGTGTTCAATCTCTGCAAGTCACATGGCCAATGAGACATCAGAAGTTTCAGCTCAGACATTACTCCAGCTGAAATTATTAAGACGAGCTCTTAGCAGAACTGAAAGGTTTCATCTTTCTTGGCCTTTGCAGAACAGGTTCATGTCACTGACCAGATGGGCTTTAAGGAAAATTAGATGAATGAAAAGCGCAGGCATCCTTCCAGTAAGACATGGCCTGGGAGAAGCATAAATAGCCCCACTATTCGTAGGCACAGTGCTAAGGGCCACATCTCCAGGCCAAGATTTCCTCCTCCAGTCTTACTAGGAAGGCGGGGTGATGAAGGATGGTATGGAGGGAAAGCAACGTGTCTGCTCCTCCCCTGTCTGCAAACAAGTTTGATAGCCACTCCTGGTCAATTCCAGCCCAATGGCTGCAGCATCCCTCCACTGTCCTGGAGTGGACAGATATAATCAGTGACATGTTCTTTGGCCCTGTCTCTCCTCCAGCCTTCCCACGTGCCAGCCCCTGTCAGGAAGCCCCCTGCAGAGCTGGGCTTGTTACCATGAAGGGGACATGCTTGATAACAGGACAATAATTAGACAGGTGCGTGGACTCATGCTGACCAGCTTCATCTCGTTATTAATTACAGGGATTATTACTGTGGCACCTATGTGTCCCATTCATGAACCAGGACACCCTTGTAGTGGGTGCTATACAGTTTCCTTGTTGTGTCCATTTGCTGTTGTCAAGCTTCCCAACAGTGGCTTAGAAGCATCAGTAACAACCTCAGGGCAGACTGTTATGAACCAGGACACAAACCCCAAGTTAGCTGTGAGTTCTCTACTTAAATATCAACCAGTCCTCAAGTGTAAGCTCTTCAGGCATGATAACAGCCTTAATGCAGAGTTACAGACTGTGCCCTGGAGTACTCAGATGTGTTTTGCTGCTCAGGCAAGCTTGCCTTACCATGAATCACTTCCAGTGTCGCTCAGAAGCGTGGCTCTCTCACCAATAGAAGTTTATGCAATAGAAGATATTATCTCACCCTTTGTGTCTTTACCCAAATCTCAGCAATATTCAAATGACTCCTAGTGCCAAAGGACCAGTTGTATACTCCAAGTCAATCACACTTCAGTTTTCACACCAAAGACAACACTTGTAGCCAATCCTACAGTAAAGTATCTAAAGAGCTATTATACAGGAAAAGGAAAGAAGAGCTATTCACGAGAATTAAAGCAGGTCAACACACCCACACAAACGAGTTACAAGCTTCAGTTTCTGAATGCAATATAAGCTTCTACAAGAAGCAAATTCTAAGGATGTTAAATATTGTGTAATTGACTAATCGAGTAGTCGATGAATTTTTGCATCAACTATTCGATATCATTAGTCGACAGGGCAGCGCTGCCCCTTTGAAACACCATGGCAGTGTTTCAAAGAGGCAGCACTGCACGGAGAATGGGTCTCCCCGCCCCTCCGATGCCTCTATCTGATAGAAGCAGCAAGGGGGGAGAAGCAACTAGTTGACTATCCTGTTGACTATCTCAGCGGTACGCAACGCATGGGTCACAACCCCCTTGGGGGTTGCATCTGCCTTACTGGTGGTCATAGCACTTGGATCCCACCGGCCGCTCTTCCTGGCTTCTTGACTCGGTGTCCATTGCATAAGTGGCAGAGGCAGGGGGAGTGGCAGAAGAGCGGCACAGCTTGACAGTTAAAGGGGGATGCTTCCTTTTTTTTTTTTTTTTAACTCCACCAAATTCGGCAGCCCTTGTGGGGGTCGCGAATGAAAAAAGGTTGCGCACCACTGGATTATCTGATAAGCATTTGCTTATCAGATGGTTGACTAGTCAACTAGTCCTTAACATCCCTAGCAAATTCTATATGTTCTTAGGGCTGACCCAGGCTAAGCAGCTAAGGATCCTCTTGCTTATGCCCTTCCCCACTTCTGCTGAGCTCCAAGCTCTGCTGATGGGAGGAATTCACTTGCATGATTCCTCTGGGGGAGGGAAAGAGGGAGAGTAAACAACAAAGACTTTTGTCCCCTTTAATGCTTCCCATTAGACAGTTTGTTGTTCATGGGCCATCACTGTTGGGCAAGACTTAATGCTTCCTGTTGGAGAGCAGCATTTCACACCAGCTGGTGTCTCTCTCCTGTCTAGTGATTTACACAGTTATGGAAGCTTACAGTGCAAAAAAACTCAATTAATACTTTGCAGTATTGGATACAGGTGGTATAAGTGAGATTAATGCACGCAGAAACTTAGAAGCATTCATATAAAGTCTGAACATTAACTGCATTCTTATAATTCTATTACCCATTTTAGCAATCCCAACACGCAGGTGAGCCAGACTGATGCCAGCTCTGTATTTATCAGCATCCTGCTGAGACATGGAGATGCTGGCATGAGCTGGCACCTGGTCCATCAGTGTCACAAGTTTCTATTGTCTTATGCTATAAGCTCCTCGGGACAGGGACCGTCTTTTCGTTCTGTTTGTACACTGCTCAGCACAATGGGGTCTTGGCCTATAAGTAGGGGTCTCTAGGTTCTACTGCAACAAATAACTACAGTCACTCACTGCTTGCTCCCTCTTTGCCACACTGTGTGACAGAATTATACCAGTCCCACTGATAATGGGATGGCCAGAACTTTGGAGATGGAGGCTGATTTGGCCTTTTAGAAGTCTATACAGCAGGGGGGAAAACAAAAAACGTCACCACCCCACACTTTATATAGTTTTCCACCTTCCTTTTGGCATAATCTATCCCATTTCTGTTGATAATTTGCACTAAATTCCATTCTGTGATTTGGAACATCAAACTCTGAGCTTGTGTAACCCACACAACTGCTGGGTATGGTTCACTGTCCCATGCAGAATAGTACTAGATATGTAGCTGTGTTAGTCTGCCCTCAGACCACTTAGAGTAGAGAGCTAAGAATGAGTGATCTCTACAGCCTAAACTGAGAGCCAGCTGGCTTTTAGCTCAAGCTATAGAGGCTTCTACACTAAGCTCCAGAGATCCCAGGTTCAAATCCACAAAGTGGTAGTTATGCTTGACTTTCAAATTTTTTTATTAATACAAACACTAGGAAATGCAAGAGAAAACACTGAGCATTTCCCTGCCTTTTTGTATTAGGGAAGTGAAGGGTTTCAACTAAAAAGGCCACAGCTGATCTCACAGGGGCTGTTCAGATATAATAGTGGCAAGCACCCATATAAAAACAGGGGAAAGCTGAACACTGAAGAATTAGCATGGAAGAAGGCAAGCAGTGCAATCTTGAGCAAAGTCCTGTTTGCTATGCACAGATTAGTGACTTTCTACAGCTGTCAACTCCCCCACAATCATGCAACTCTGTGAAATTACTTAAAGGTCAATTTTTAAGCTGATCAGAGCTCAACTTCTCAGAACATTCAAGTCTTACTCAGATTACAGGAACACTTTGGGTGGATATACTGTATATTTTATAGAAAATCAGAGTGTGAAGTCCCACGAGTACAAATTAGAATCCACCCTAAACTCATAGCATTTGCCACATTAAAGACTTTCAGAGATGACTGCGTCTGTACAAGAATATAATATTGACCCTTGCTAGGATTTCCAAAGGGAGTTAGATGACCAACTCTGACTGAATTTCAGTGAGAATTGGCTGCCCATCTTCCTTGGGCTTCTTTGGTAATCACAGACACATTATGGAAACACATTAGGCCTGATTCTGAACCAACTTGCATTGGCATGTATGAAGTGTAACTTTGCTGGGGTTACACCAGTTTCAGCGAGAAGGCAATCAGTCCCAAAAGCTAGGCTAATCTCCTGTCTTGGCACTCATACAACAAGAGAGAAATTAATACCCATGAAAGCGCTGCATCAAGTTGTTATAGAAACCACAATATCTAAAAGCCTGCTTGTGCAGATGGGAAATGTATGTTTCTATTCAGAAGCTGTAGTGATGAGCCCGTGTCTGATGTGTCAGGCACCAGAGAATGTAAGAGCGGGGGCGACTTGGGCACATTAAAAGAGAATCAAAGAACAGTTGTGAAAATGTTCTTTGATGGAATGAAAATAAACAGATCTTTTCATTAATGTCACTCCAGCCAGCAGAGCAAATTAATGCGCACACCGATTCCCATCACCTCTGGAAAGCATTAGCCTTCTCCTCCAGAGACTCACATTGGGCTTGTCAAAACTCAAATGGTTTTGGTTTTATCAACGTGATGCCATTTCACCCAGTTCATGTAATATCCACTGGCTTACTTCCTCCTTTTCCTAGGCCAAAACAGTCTGCCTTGCAGGCTCCCTAAGACTTTCCTATGGGGACTCCACATGTAACTAAGACAGGAAAACACTGCAAGGAGTTTTGCAGCAGATTTCCAGATTTTCTCAGATTCTGCATTTGCACTTGCCACTGAAGTCATTTAGACATCTGCACCCAGTATTTATCTAGCTACAGCTCATTTGCCTTACAAAACCAAACAGGTTTAAAAAACAGAGTGGGAAAGATGGTGTCGCGGGACAAGCCTGCCCATTCCCCTCAGGTGTGGGCATCAGGTCTCTAAGGCTCCGTAAGTGGTGCTCAACCACATATGCATCTTAGCGGTCTGAGTCAACAGCTCTGCCCCCTGTCGTGCAGGGCAGCATGGTCTAGTGGCCAGAGCCAACAACAACAGGGCAGGTAGAGCCCCCCGTAGGGTTGGTGAGGAGGTGGTAGGGGGACCCAGACACATCCTCTCCACCAGGTCCCAGACCAGGCCCTCTCAATGGTGGAGTGGAGCATCCCTGGCTCAGTAGGGAATCCCACCACAACAAGCCAAGCACCAGGTACAACTCTCTGCCCTGGGCTACTTCCTACCAATCTCTCCCACATAGTCTTCTCCATCTCTTTCCTTCAGCCAGAGCTTCTGCTGCAGTTCCCTGCTGACTAGCAACAGCATATGGGTGCACCTGGCTTCCCCTCCAGGAGCTTCTGCAGCACCTCCCTCCTCATCCGGGGTCAGCCCAGACTGAGCTACTTCCCAGGCCTTTATAGCTGGCCTCCAGCTGGAGCATGCCCAGCAGGACTGTGGGGGTGGGGCCTTCTCAACCAGGCAACCAGGGTTAAACCTTGCAGCCCCAGTGCAGGGTTGGTACACCCCATCAAGATGGATATGACCAAACTAAGGATGTTAAGTATCTAGTAAATGTCTAATCGTGTATGCGATATAATTTGTATCAAGTACACAATTAGTCGATAAGGGGCTGTCCGCTGCAGCTCTGCAGTCTAAATGTAGTAGGAGCTGGGCATGCAGGTCCTTAGAGTGTCCATAAACCACACAGCACACCTCCATCATACTCATCCAGGAACCCACCCCTGCAATCAACTCCGGTGCCAACTCTGTCCATACATCTACACAAGCGACATCATCACAGGACTTAACCACATAAGCCACCACATCAGAGGCTCGTACAACTGCACATCCACCAATGTGCTTTATGTCATCAGGTGCCAGCAATGCCCCTCTGCCATGTACATTGGCGAAACTGGACAGTTTCTACGAGAAAGGATTAATGGACACAAATCAGATATTCGAAAAGGTAACACCTAGACACCTGTTGGGGAACATTTTAACTTGCCCAGGCACTCATTAGTAGATCTCAAAGTTATCATATTTATTGCAAGCCAATTTCAAAGACCAGGTTGAAAAGGAGGCTGCAGAACTTAATTTCATTTACAAGTTTGATATCTGCAACAGAGGTTTAAACAAAGACCTTGCGTGGATGGCCTGTGATATTCCACATACTAATGACATTATAACCAAGCACCAAGCACATTATAACTTAGTACCCACTCTATCAGCTTCATTTAACATGAACACTCTAACTGACAATTTTTTCCCCTTTTTTTCCTTCTTTTTCCTTCTCTTCCCCCTCCCTTCCATCCCCTCTCTTTCTCTGCTATTTATTTGGAACCTAGACCCCTTAAACTTCATTCATCTGAAGGACTGGGTTGTGCCCATGAAAGCTCATGATACCATCTACATGTTTTGTTAGTCTCTAGGGGTACAGCTAGACTACATCTTTTTTTCGGAAAAAGCTACACAAAATGTGCTCTGCATTTTGCATAGCTTTTCCCAATTCTTTTGTCAGAAGAGGCTTTTCTGACATTTGGCCCATCTAGACTGGGCCAAATGTCAGGAAAAAACCCACTTTCAGAAGCCCCTTATTCCTCGTGGAACAAGGAATACAGGGGCATCCGAAAGAGCCCGTTTGCTCTTCCGCAAAAAAAAGTAGAAGAGCAAATACATTCCCTGGATGCAGAACAGTTCTTCTGGGATACCTCTGGTGTAGTCTAGCCGTACCCTAAGGTGCTGCATGAGACTATTCGTTTTTAAAGTTTTTTCAGGTATAGACTAACACGGCTACCTACCCCTCCGGAACTGTTTGCAACTTTGAAATTTGTGGGTGCAAAATGGTAAGCCATATTCTAAGAATCTGGCCCTGTTACATTTTTTATATGGACTCTTTTACACAGATTTATTCAGGAAACCAGGATAACATGATCTACTATGCCACATACTTCCTAATATTTTATGCTATCTCAGCACATCTTAAGTCAGCGGTTTTCAAACTTCTTTTCTCATGACTCAGTTGAAGAAAATTGTTGATACCCCGACCCAATATAATTTGACTAATTGAGTCCAGGGTAAGCTGAGGAAGAGAGCTTTGGGTTGTAGGAGGGGGCTCTGACTTTGCGGGGATGGTTCAGGACTGGAGCAGGAGAGGCTTACCTTGAGTAGCCCCCAGTCAGTGAAGCAGTGGGGCGCTAAGGCAGCTTCCTGCCTGTCCTGGTACTGCAGACTGAGCTGCACCCCAGAAGCAGCCGGCAGCAGGTTCCCAGCCAATGGGAGTGTGAAGCTAGTGCTCGGGGCAGAGGCAGTGCGTGGAGTCCTGTTCCTCCCCCACCCCCAGCCTGCTGCAGGCTGCTTCTGGGGTGCAGCGCAGTCTGCAAAGCCAAGACAGGCAAGTAACTGCCTTAGTACCCCAACTGCTCTGTAGCAACGAGACCCAGAGCTTAACATTCTATGACCCAGTACCAGGTTGCAACCGCTAGTTTGACTCCCGCTGCCTTAAGTTATGGTATCTATCCATCCTCCCATTCCCTCTTGGTGTAATTCATATTTTCCCCCAGAGAAAACTGGCCACAGTAGAAACTTGGTAAGGAAATGAAATAAGCAATGAACCACTGCCATAAACAAAACAAAGAGATTAACCAGAATGGAATCTGGTCTCAACCCCAAAGTGAATTGTGATTAGCTGTGGGGGGAATGCAGTTTTAAATAATCATATTTCCAGCACTTGTGAACTGTAAGTATAATCTTGGCAGTAAAGACTTCCTGCAAGCCCTCTTCAGAGAAGAGCCCATCATGTCAAGTCCATGATAGATTACAAACACATTAGGCCCATTACATTAAAAGTTAGGTACATTAAAAGTTAGGTCCATTTTAAATAAAGCAGCAGAAACCAGGTGCAAGTCAAGCCTGACATTAAAAGGATGCATAAGCAAAGTACCATGCAATGTAAGAGTGGGAGTTGCTGCAACAAAAGCTCACTGGACCCCAGAAGAAGGAACAATACATCAACCCAGGTGATTCAGCTCTCCATGCTTTCCACTGGCTGATGAGTAACTCCTCCAGATGAACTAAACTAGCAAATATTGCAGCCACAGAAATTGCTTGGTGGAGAAGAAACTAGTCACTGATATACAAAGCGTTGTTTACAAGCATTATACAGCACCTGAGCCACTTGACAATCCACCTGCAGAATCTTTTCAAACAACACTCAACAATTTTGTTGCCTCCTTCTTGTATGACATGAATAGTCCTCCTCCATCAGAGCACAAATAGCATTCAGGAAGCACACAAAGAGAGACCTCAGGGGTGCACAGATAACATATCGTCCCTTTTCACTTCTGGAGACCTGGGTTGAAATGTAGAATAGAGATATCTACCCAGCCCCGCAAAGATGTTCTTCCACATCACAAGGGTACATCAGGGTAAAGAGGCCAAAGATTGTCTGCGCTTCACAATTTGTACAAAAGGAGTGCAGACTTGCCTCTTCAGATACTCTGGCTTATTCACTACTGAAGTGTGTATTCATAACCAAATGTTTGCTTCACCTCATCCCCCAGCTCCTCCACTCCCGCCTGTAATCAAGCACTTGTGTTTGTTAACAGGAAACCCAAGCTTGTGAACTACAATCCAACTAACTGTATTGTGTGGAGCAAGCCCTCCATGCGGATTGGAGGTGCTGCTAAATGTGCCAATAAAGAGACATTCAGACCTGTGCATACTAAAGAAAGTGCATTCCTATGCCAAACAAAGTCTTGCTTCTTCCTGCTAGCTCCCGAACACTGAATGCCTAACTTCTTGTGGCTGCACGTGGAGCCTTGCATGTCAGAGATATACAGAGACAGGGACCTGAGCAAAAATTGTGGTCGTGTTTTTGCTATGCAACGCCCAAACTTCAAGACTTTTTACAATAAAAACAATGATATGGTACATCAACCACTCACTGTTAGCTCAGCAAGTAAAATAACATCCTACCACACACCGATCCCCTTAAACCTTCCACAGAGAAAGTCTGAAATGAACAAGCTTGGGCTTTATCAGATAAGCAAAGTTTGAACAAATTCCAGAGTTGAGAACTTTCTACTGAGAGCATCCAGTCCCTAGATGCATAAAGGCGCTTTCTGCTCAAGCTGATCTCATCTGTCAAGTGAAGGCACGAGAACAGAGGTATGTACTGTATGTACTAAGACACCAGGGCTCTCTGTCAATTGAGGACCTAACTAACTCTGCTCAGTTAAATCTGATATACCCTAGTTCCTTTCCAAAGACACTCAGGTAACTGACAGCACCCTAGAAGTGAAGAGCATGGAGAAACTGTTGGGAAAGTGGAGAGGGTGGAACTAATGACATGATTCCACATTCGGGTTGTAGTTACACAAGGGTAAATCCAGAGTAACTCCAGATTTACACCAGTGTAAAATGCTAGCAGATTTTGGCCCAGAATCTCTAATGGACTGTGGCTGAGCCAGTTTGCAGAGAACCTATAACTTTTCTATAATGCTGGGATAAAATGAACGACTTCAGATAGAAACAGCTTGCTCAGTCCACAGCCTAGAAATTCCTTCTCATGGAATTAGAAGATCCAAGCTAGAAGTCAGCTAAGCAGTGGTATCCTTTGACAACACTGTAAGGCTATGTCTACACTGCAGCGCTATTTCTGGATACCAGAGGTATTCCGATATAGCTACCTGCATCTTAACAGCAAGCCCGTTATTTCAAAATATAACGGGCTTGCTATTCCAATGTCCCTGTAAACCTCATTTCAGGACATTTTGGAATAGCAGGTTATTTCAAAACTAGCCAATTAGCCGGTCATAAGACAGGATTTTCAGGTCTCTCCTCCATGTCGGTCTTCTCTCCTGAGTCTCTGGTCTCTCGCTCCGTCTCTCTCTCTCTCTCTCTGTCTCTCTCTTTCTCTTCTCCTCCCCCTCCTACTTCTCACTTGGGGGACTGCGGAGCCCAAATGGTCGCTTGCGCCACTTGCTCCCACATGGTGGCCCGGCTGAGCGGCGCAGATGTCAGCCGAGCGCCACGGCAGGAGGTGAAGGGAGGCGTGGCGGTGACGTTCACAGCCAGGGGGCGGGGCCTGGAGCCGCTGTCACGCCACATGTCACCGTCCCACCCCCCTTCGCCTCCCGCCGTGGCGCTCGGCTGACTTCTGCGCTGCTCAGCCGGGCCGCCATGGGGGAGCAAGCGGAGCAAGTGGCTGTTTGGGCTCCCCTATGGCGGCCCGGCTGAGCGGCGCAGAAGTCAGCCGAACACCATGGCGGGAGGCAACAGCACCGCTCAGAGGGAACAGCCAGTGTTTCAGCGTTACAGAGTCACAGACATTGGGCTACTATATATATGACTAGCCAATTAGCCTGTCATAAGACGGGATTTTCAGGTCTCTCCTCTATGTCGGTCTTCTCTCCTGAGCCTCCGGTCTCTCGCTCCATCTCTCTCTCTCTCTCTCTCTCTCTCTCTCTCCTCCTCCTACTGCCTCCCCCCTCCCCTCTCAGCTCTCCTCCGCCTCCTGCCTCTCTCTCTGTCTCTCTCTTTCTCTTCTCCTCCTGCTCCTGCCTCTCACTCGGGGGACTGCGGAGCCCAAATGGCTGGGAGGGGTCTGCACTCCCCGTGCTGCATGGGGATCACGGCGCCCAAACGGTCGCTTGCACCACTTGCTCCCACGCGACGGCCCAGCTGTGGGGCGCAGAAGTCATCTAAGTGCCACAGTGGGAGGCGAAGGGGGGCGGGGCAGTGGTGTTCAAGGCTAGGGGGCAGGTCCTGGAGCTGCTGTCATGCTGCACGTCACCGCCCCTCCCCCCTTCACCTCCCTCCGTGGCACTCGGTTGACTTCCACGCCGCTCAGCCAGGCTGCCACGGGGGAGCCCTAACGGCCGCTTACTCTGCTTACTCCCCCATGGCAGCCTGGCTGAGTGGCGCAGAAGTCAGCCGAGCGCCATGGCGGGAGGTGAAGGGGGGGTGGGGAGGTGATGTACATGGCCAGGCCCTGCCCCCTGGCCATGTACGTAACCGCCCCGCCCCCCTTCCTCTCCCACCGTGGCACTTAGCGGAGTTCTGTGCCACTCAGCTGGGCCGCTGCGGGGGAGCAAGCAGTGCAAATGGCCGTTTGGGCCCCGCACTCCCCATGCAGCACGGGCCACCCAGAGGGAACAGCCAGCATTTCAGCAACAGCGCCGCCGCAGAGGGAACAGCCAGCATTTCAGCGTTACAGAGTCACAGACGTTAGGCTACTATATATATGATTTGGCACTGTGTAGACAGCAACAAATTACAAAATATGCTATTTTGAAACTGACTCGAAATAAGCTATGCAATTTGCATAGCTCAAATTGCATAGCTTCTTTCAAGCAACAGGGGTAGTGTAGATGCACCCATAATGAGAGAAAGATGCACCCATAATGAGAGAATGAGGCCCCCTCTAAAGCCAAGTGAAATAAGCCTCAGACAATTCCATAAAGTGGTACTTAGTCACACCAAAGCAGAGTGTTGTCTTCAAGTCGTCATTGTCAAGTCCAAGTCAAGTCTCAAGTCACTACAGTTCAAGTCTCAAGTTGAGTCTTGAGTCCCTAAAGTCACTTTCAAGTCAAGTCCCAAGTCGAGTCTCAAGTCTTAATTTAAAAAATGTCAAGTCACTTTTGTACAAGCTGTCAATAGCGGCATTTTCGGACAATTTTTTCACCAAGTTGATTTAACAAAATTAGCAAGTCTCAAGTCGAGTCTCAAGGTCACAAAAAATGAGCCCAAGTCGAAGTCTCAAGTTGAGTCACCTAGGCGACTTAAGTCGGACTCGAGTTCAAGTCGTGGGACTCGAGTCAACAACTCTGCCAAAGCAAAAGGCTTCATTTTAATTTAAGAGACCATTGCAAATCATATTTTAAAATATTGTTTGTCATGAAGAAATTATGAAAACCTACAGGCCTGGGTACATGTCATGCAGATGAAGGCCATTTAGACTTCCATATAAGGAAACAGAGATACACACACATCAATCACTAGAAGGGTCAAGCGTCTCAAACTTCATGTTGGAGTCTTACTTGGTGGCAGGCTGGCCAGGGTAAAAAAACACCCAGATTATTTTTTAATCAAAACCCTCTAAAAGTCATGGGTTCAAGGGTGAAGCAATGGAGCTGTGACAAGCAGCCAGCCTGACTAGCCATCAACAGCTCCTAATTACACATGATTGTAATTTAAAATGTTTACACAGCCTTCAATTCTCCATCCTTTTCCCAGCTAGCAGGACACTTCCCAGCCCTACTAAAACCAGATCATGACAGATGTGCTCGCCATTCAAAATGAGTTTTCGAATTGTTCAGTCAAGCACATCAAATCCCAAATTGCTTTATAGATGTTCCACCAGCGTGGGCACTGAAGACATCAGCAGAGGGATAAAAGCAATAGTGACTTGAAGAGGATCAGTTTAGAGGAAGTACTAGGCACTTCCTCTCAACAATTTTCCAACTGGGAGCAAAGTCGGTGCACTTGGGCACATTTTTAAACATTGTTTACCATAATCTGCACCATTTTTGATATATCAGCTGGATCCTCCCTTGCTCACACTGATGTAATTCCTTTGCAATCAGTGGTGTTACAGAAGCATACAGCTACTGCAGATGAGAGGAGAATCAGGTCTATCCCTCTGCTAGTTAACACGTCCTAAACTTACAGCCACCTTCAAGGTGTAATGTGGCAACCATTAACCAGCACAAAGCAGGACAAGGGACAATTTTCCTACACCTAGAGTGGAATTTACAAAAAATATTAAAGGGACAGAATGAAGTTACCCAAGCCAGAATATGGCTACTTAATAATAATTTGCATTTTATGGTGTCTGCTAGCCAAGCATCTCACAATGTTTCACAAAGATAAATCATGGCAACACCACCTCCATCCTACCTCAAGTTTTACTGTTTCATTCCCTCACTTTACCAAGTGACAAGACAGTATATGGATCTGGCAGACAAAAAAGAACAAACACTTAAGAAGTTTAAAGATTAATCAATAGCGGAGTTAAAGTTTGAACACTTAATACGGTATGTGAAATTGCACTGAAACTCAATGAAGCACAAGCCAATAAATACAACCTACGAGAAAGGGAAAACGCAGCCTACAGAGAAATGGAGATCAGAACGGCATGCAATCTAAATGCCACACACAACTAAGTGAATACAGTTTGACTGTCCTTAGGAAATGTTGCAATATGTTCCTCTTTGAACACACCTTTTTGCATCCTAATGATGACACTCAGCAATGACACCTCTTCCCCCCTAAAACTGCAATGAATCAAAAGCCAAATAAAAATTACCCCAAAACAAAGCAATCTAACAGAGAGTAAATCAAAATCAGACTTCTAGCCCAAAAAGAGAGAAGTGTCACAGATTCCACCAGCTATTTTGGTATTGCTATCAATTTTATGTGGAAGGAATTCAGTTACCAAGTAGCAATGTGAAAGGTTAACCAGTTAACTGGGAGGCATCACCCTACAGAGGCGATGCTTACTGACTCAGGTTAACTGGTGGAAGCTGGAGCAGCTCTCTGCCTCCCATGGGCCAGGGGCAGTTCCTAACCCCGCAGGGGGTCTGCCGCATATAGGGGCTGCTCTTTTCTGGAATGGTCCCTGTCCGCGGCAGGTTCTTGCATCCCACAGGCAGAGACGGAGAGCACCCTATACAGCAGCCTCTATCCTTGGGGAGCCTGGGCACCCACAGGGAGGGGCTGCTTTGACATCCACAACCGTCTCTGTCCATGGGGAGCCTGAGCCTGCCATGTACAGGGAATGCTCTGGTGGGGGCTGGGAGACAGCAGAACCAGCCCCAGCCCTAGCACAGGGGCTGGGAGTCAGTGGCAGCCCTGGCCCCAATACAGGGCTAGGAGCCAGCAGTCAGCACACACATGGGGCTGGGGAAGGAGCCCCACAGGCTGAGGGCTGCTCCAGCCAAGCTAGAGCAGTCCCCAGCCCGGATCCTTGCTTTAGTCGGTTAACAGGAGCATTAGGTTGACCTAACATTTAACCAGTTAACTGGTTAACCGGGATTTTGCATCTCTAATACCAAGATGATGGGTAGCAATATAAAACCCAGAGAGACAGTGAAAAGAATTAATACTAATAAGCATTTTAAATAAAAAGTCCACTATGCCACTACCGATGGGGTGGATCTGTGCTGGGGAAAAGGCAGACAATGCAACAAAGGAAAAGGAGTCCCACAGAGTTATATGGTTGTAACTGACATGTAAACTGCTGTGATATTTACTGAAAGTTTATTCGTTATCATTATTTTCCCGCAACACAAAAGAGCAGACCCGTGAATATGAGTGAGGGAGAAAGATGCTATAAATGATCCCAGGAAGGAATGACCTGGAATTTGTTAAAAGCAACACCAAAGTATTTAATTCCTAACTGGCATTTCAATAAGGTGTGTGTGGGAAGGGGGTGGGGGGGACACAACTGCCTGTAGTATTACATCATTAACCTGATACAACTTTAATTTTACTGCAGGCCAAGCCACATTGAAAGCAGATAGGTGTGTGTTTATTCACGTCTTTGTGTGGATTATGGGGGAATTAAGTTTTCTGAGCTGCTCAGGCAGTTTTCAAAAGTTTATTTTAATCCCCTCCGCCCCCCGGAGATGCCCCCCACCAATTTCAGTATAGCAGTTTTCAAGATGGTGGTGCTATGCCTAAAGGGAAGCAAAGAGCACTTCCTGTGAAACTGAAAGATTAATAAAGATCAGTAACTTAAAGAGGGAAAGAAGGCTAATGAGAGATTTTTCTTTCCACAGAGAAAGTCTGAAATGAACAAGCTTGGGCTTTATCAGATAAGCAAAGTTTGAGCAAATTCCAGAGTTGAGATCTTTCTACTGAGAGGATCCAGTCCCTAGATACATAAAGGCGCTTTCTGCTCAAGCTGATCTCATCTGCCAAGTGAAGACACAGGACAGAGATATGTGCTAAGACACCAGGGCTCTCTGTCAACCGAGGACCTAACTAACTCTGCTCAGTTAAATCTGATATACCCCAGCTCCTTTGCAAAGACACTCAGCTAACCGACAGCACCCTAGAAGTGAAGAGCATTGAGAAACTGTTGGGAAAGCGGAGAGGGTGGAACTAATGACTTGGTGCCACATTTGGGTTGTAGTTACACCAGAGTAAATCCAGAGTAACTCCAGATTTACACCAGTGTAAATGCTATCAGATTTTGGCCCAGAATCTCTCATATAGGTCTCAGGCTGAGCCTATAGCCAGGAGTCACCATCGAGAAGTACCCCTTTCAAGTTTTTGTATTCTTTGGCAGGTGGTCAGATACCGTGACAGGGATGTGTGTTCCATCTATCACCCCACCACAGTTAGGAAACCCAACTGCAGCAGTGTGGGTTCTCCTGCACATTTTCCAGAGTCATAATTCTTCCAGCAGAAGCATCTTGATTACCTTTGCTTTTTGGATCACAGCAACCCCCCACTATAGATTTAGCCACTATGCAACAATCCCCAACTGATCGGTAGCTGTCTGGTGTGGCAGACTTCCACAGGGCTATTGACATGTGCTTCTCAACTGCAGAGCTGGTATCATTCAGGTATTGCTGCACTTCAGAGCCGGGGGGAAAGCAATTCACAAAATTCCATGAAAGTGGCCTTATGCATGCAAAAGTTTTGCAGACACTTGTCCCATGGCTACACAACTATGCTGTCTCACCAGGCTGTGTTTGTCTCATTGGACCAGAATCAGCATTCCACTGTGTCAACAGGATCGACTGCTACCAACATATGTCAACTGCTCAATAGGTTCCTACGCATCTGTGTTCGTGGCCTCCTCAAATTCTTCCTCGTGCTAGTGGCCCTTGGCTAGGCTCTGAACAAACCACAGCATAATGCGCAAGGTGGTTGCAATGCTTCCCACAACAATCTGCAGCCGAGTAAGGACCATGCTTGCCATGCTATGGGGTCCGCACAGATAACCTCAGAAAAAGTGTGCAAAAAGATTGTT
The DNA here is from genome assembly GCA_032595735.1 of Pelochelys cantorii. Taxonomy (NCBI): domain Eukaryota; kingdom Metazoa; phylum Chordata; order Testudines; family Trionychidae; genus Pelochelys; species Pelochelys cantorii. The sequence goes on along the minus strand of CM064342.1, from coordinate 8,149,476 downwards.
TGCCATTGCCTTCAAGCAGGAAGGGAGGGAGGAGATTAGTACATTATGGGACGCTGATGACACGTACCCAGAACCACCCGCTGCAATGTTTTTGTCCCATCAGGCAATGGAATCCTAACCCAGAATGCAAATGGGCAGCAGGAACTATGGAATGGCTACCGTAGTGCATCTCTCTTAAAATTGAAAGTAGCCACACTACTGAGTACACACTCTGTCAACTTTATTTTGTAGCACAGACATGGGCTTGATTTGATTTTCAGCTCTGCCACAGAATTCTGTTGTGACCTTGCACCACTTACTTAGGGTTTATCTGTAGGGGAGCATAAAATTGCAGCATGCTGTGGTGTCAATCTACAGGGTTCTAGCATATCACATACCAAGTCAGCATGCGGACGCTGCTGCTGCACACAAGAAACTCCCGAGTGCACTGGGAATGACAGCTGTTTCAAACAGCAGTACATCGAAGCATATTGCGGCACACTTAATGTGCTGCAGGCAGTGTGCTGTACATTCACACTCTGACTTGCAGTATGCTAGATCACCACGTGGACAAACCTTCAGTCTCTCTTGTGTCTTAGATCCCACATGTAAAATGGGGAGGATAACCCCCCCAATCCTTGCCCAGCCTTCGTCTGTCTCATCTATTCAGGCTGCAAGATTTCTACCTCTTACTGTGTGCACGTACAGCTGTCTACACAACAAGGCTGCAAGCTTAGCAGGGCTTCCCCAGCACCACTGGGATACAAATAATAAATCATCCCCAAACAGGTCTGTGCAGCTGCACAGTAGTTGATCATAATGTCAGAGAAACACGCCTTGATTCTCCTCTCATTTACACCAGCTTTACCTAAACATAACTCTGCCTTCGTCCAGCAGTGTTAATTCTGATTTATGCAGACACAGCTGAGCAGAGAAATGAGCCCACAGGTCTACCTGAGCACTACATGGCTTACTGCACTAGAAGAGCCGGATCCGGGAACCTTTCTGCACACGGGACTCCCATAGGCAGCAGAAATAGTTTCTATTTAAAAAGCTACTCAATTTCCATACTATTACTGTGGTACGAAGATGCGGGAGGGAGAACCTTCCATTGTGTTCACCTCTAAATGACAGACACAACTGCTAGACTCCGCCAGCACTAACTCATGGTAAAATCCAGCTCATGGCAGCTCTCAGCCTCACTGCAGAGCTGGGCTGGAGATGTCCAAGCCAGCCCCGGACTCTACTCCACCGGCGAGTTTGGGAGGAGTGAGGCTGTGGCATGCCCCTCTTTCCCCTGGAAATACCAGCATCCGCAAGGAGGTCATTTTCCCCTCTCCTTTTCAGTGGCAGGTCCATGACTTGGGGCTGCCACAGAATCTGATGTTTTCTGCTGGAGATTCAATCTGAGCCTGCTGCAAGAACAGGCTCGTGGGCTTGGCAGAGTTCTTGGGTAGCTGATGAGAGTGCAGTGGGGGAGATCTAGGTTGGATATTAGGAAAAGTTATTTCTCTAGGAGGGTGGTGAAGCACTGGAATGGGTTTTCTAGGGAGGGGGTGGAATCTCCATCCCTAGAGGTTTTTAAATCCCATCTTGCCAAAGCCCTGGCTGCGATGATTGAGTTGGGGTTGGTCCTGCTTTGGGCAGGGGGCTGGACTTGATGACCTACTGAGGTCTCTTCCAATCCTATGACTATGAGAGCATGTTGCTCCTCTTGCTCAGACCTCCGCCTGTTGCTGTAATTCACTAAGGGTTCCTTTGACACAAACACTCAGTCCTGGGAGTGGAACTATTAACGACAAACTTCTCAAAATGTTTTAAATGTTATTTTCCTTCATTGCATAATGACCTCTAAGATGTGTGTGGAAGTAACACTTCCCTCCCTCCCTGACCTTCTCCTTTTTCCGCTCCACAAACCTGGGTGTTCTCCCAGAACTCTGATGGGAGTACTATTTAATAGCAGCTCTTGGGGTGTCTTTGTTTCCTACATCCTACCCAAACGTTATTAAGATGGAGGCATGCAACACATACCTCTAACAGGAAAACAATCGGAGGTTTGTGGGTACAGAAGCGGGAAGCTTTGAGAGAAACGTTTGTGGTGCTCTCAGAAAATGCCATATAATTCCAAAATTATAACATCCTTAATGAAGACACTGAGGCTACGTCTAGATTGGCATGATTTTCCACAAATGCTTTTAACGGAAAAGTTTTTCCGTTAAAAGCATTTGCGGAAAAGAGCATCTAGATCGGCACGGACGCTTTTGCGCAAAAGCACTTTTTGCGGAAAAGTGTCCGTGCCAATCTAGACGCGGTTTTGCGCAAGAAAGCCCCAATCGCCATTTTCGTCATCAGGGCTTTTTTGCGCAAAACTGTTCTCAGCTGCTTACACTGGCCCTTTTGCACAAAAGCATTTGTGCAAGAGGGCTTTTTCCCAAGCGGGAGCGTCATTGTATTTGCGCAAGAACACTGATGATCATACATTAGATCGTCAGCGTTCTTGCGCAAATTCAAGCGGCCAGTGTAGACAGCTGGCAAGTTTTTCCGCAAAAGCAGCTGCTTTTGCGGAAAAACTTGCCAGTCTAGATGCAGCCTGAATGTATGGCTTATTACTGTATTCTGAAAACCACTAACCCCTCTTTTGGTCCTATCGCTATATGGGTGTTAACTTCCCTTTGAATGGTCCCTTAGAATGTATGCTAAACTATGTGTTAATCTTAGCTGTGATACTCTAATACTTTTCCCAAAGGTGAGGGAGAATTGCATCTTTGATTGTGAGACAAGCTTTCAGCTACATAATATTTCTCCCTCAACTTTGGGGAAAGTATGTTGCTGAAAGCTTGTCTCACAATCAAAGATGCAATCTCATCCGCCTTGTCTGACCCCTTGGGGTGAACATGGCTACACCAATTCTGTATACACAGAATTCCAAACCCTGGCAAACCCCTTAGCTCATCTGAGGGTACCGCACCTGTGAGTGAAGTTACTCAAGTGTATGTCCGGGATGAGGGCATAGCCTAGACAGATGCACATGGCTGTGTCCTACACACAAGCACTTGGTATAGTGGCTAATTAGCCTACAGACAAGTCGGAACATAGAATCCAGTCTTATCGACAGGCAGCAAGCACACTGCCTGTTTAGAACTGGGAACTGCCAAAATGCCAATGGTAAAATAGGGATTTAATTAAGTTCCAGTGAAACATTTTCACCTACTACAATGGCAAACCCTCTGGCTTGGAAACCTGCAACCACTCAGCTCCAGGTACACATGGAGGTGCCTTTGCAGGAGAAATTAGCTCAGAGAAACAGAACAGCCGTAAAGACTATTACTTTTTCTTGTCCTTCCTTCACTATCTCCCCACCTTGCCTACTTCCACTTGATGAAATGCCATCCCTTGAAGGATGTTATTTAAACAGAAGAATTTTCTTGACTGAACTTAGAGCAGGTGGCATGCAAGATAACTAAAGGAAAGTCAGCTGACTCAAAGGTAAGGGGGTGAGGAGAAGACCAACCTCCCCAGAAAATGGCTTCAATTCTGTCAGGGCTTTAGAAGAAACAAGTTATTTAGAGGAAGCAAACTAAATGCATTTTTATTTCAAGGAGCTTTTCCCAGTCTAAGATACTGTCAGGGAAGACAAGCTGTTCCCTGCCATTTGTAAAACAGCTAAGATCCAGGAACGCAACCACAGTCCCAAATGGCTTATCTCAACTCCCTGTTGCAAACAAGTCAACTGAGAACACTTGATGCTTCATGTTGCTCTCACTCGCCTTTGAAAAGATGTGCTTATAATTGGCTTGGAGAGGGCTGGTGGAATATACGGGAATACAGAACGCAGTTTTGACCCCTTCCTTCCCTTTGAAGGTGCCTAATAAATTCTCTTCTCCTTGTTCTTCCTAGTCCTTTGAACTTTAGGAAGACAACGAAGAAGAAAATATCTTCTTTTGAAGAGAGGGAAGAGACAAACCTTTTGATTAAAACAGCGGCCTGCCAGGAAATCATCTCCACCATACAGTTAGCAAAAAAATCAAGCAGCACACACAAGATTGATGAGCTGTTCCCCAGTAGTTCATCTTCACACAAGTGCATGAAAACAAACCTGAGCAGTCACTGGGCAATGAGAATGATGCAGAGTAGACCATTTCACTTGGTAGTGAGTGTGTACCTCTCCCTATGGCATACAAGGTCCCAAGCAAAACCTTTCTGTGTTTCTCCTCCAGTAAGCCCTGACCAGCATTCCCTATAAGCTGTGCACTTGTGCGGCCACTCAGGAGAGATTCTAATACAGCCAAGCTTTTTAGCAGCGTACCCACAGCTAGGTTTTTTGTTTCCACTGGTGGTGCACCTTCACACATGCCTCAGTGCACATAAATAAGTTTATTCCTCACATGACTGGAAAAGATTAGAGGGAACATTGCTCCTGACCCAATAATCTTCTTCATTCCCAAGAGGATCTCCTCACTGGGGAAGCCTGTAGATGAGGAACCCCACATTCTGACGGCAGATGCAGAGGACATGAGGTTAATAGCAGGTAGTAGGTAAAAGGTTAATAGCAACATTGAATAATAATGGTACTGGGGTGAAAAGAAAGCCTGGATAGAACCACAGTTCAGCAAAGCACTCAAACACACATTCACCTTTAAACACTCTTCTCCAGCAAGTGCTTCGCTTTAGACATCCCAATGATTGAAGTACTGTGTTGTGTCAGAGCTTGGTTTGCCATCTTCAGTATGAACACTTTGAAACAAACTTTAAAGTTTTTTTTAAAAAAGGCTTTCCCTTGACTATTTCTCTGCCAAGCTGGAAACCTAAATCCAACAGCATTATGTTAATGCATGTAAACAAAGAAGTGACTCCGGCTGGTCTCACCGTCCGAGCTCTAGATGAGCATAAGAAGCACTCAGACAGTACGAACCCATGAAATGTCAGTTCTCCCTTGTGTTAAATAAAACACCCTTGGCGCCAAATCCAGCTGAACCTACAATCACATCAGGCAGCAATTTAGATTAGTTTCAGACAATTCTTTCCAGTGTCTGCCCGAGGGGGTTTAAATTAAAGTAGAGCCCTAGAGCACTTTAGAGTGAATATTGTGTCAGCATCCCCTCCCCTACCACTCTGGGAGGTTAATCTCTTGTGTGCTTCAAAAATCACATCAGAAGTAAAGATGTGTACCAGTTACCTACATGGTCAAGCGCTGGGTGCATGGGCCCATGGGACATTTAAATAATAAAATGCACAACTGTTCCTATTAAGACTCCCTCCCAAAACAGAGAGATAAACGCAGAGAGACACAAAAGTGGTACTGAGAGAATGGCACAGGGTATGTCTATACTGCACAGTCAACCTGGGCTCCTGCCTTGGTTTTAGTCCAACCCCTTCTAACCTACACACTCCAAAACCTCTGCCCTGCCTGATTTAAGGCTAGCCCAACTAACCTGGCTGCAACTTCCCCCAAAGGACAGACCATTTCTTGCACAATGGGCAGGGAACGCACCCTGGAGCATCTCCATACAACTTACCGTGGGATCTGTTCCCAGACACACAACGGGAAAGGGCAGATACATGAGGACGCACTAATTCAGGCATGGTTCTAGAGCAGGGATGCTCAGACCTCAGTGTTAATCACCTATGTTGACTTTGCATGTACAGCAAAAGAGGTAGTGCTGTGTACATGCTCTATAGCCTGGTCGCTGGGGGGAGGTACAGGACTGAGATGTGGAAAACCCAGGTTCAAGCCCTTGTTCTTTTAGAGCAGAGCTTTTCATCCCAGATCACTCTGAATGGGCAGAGCAAGTGTCCCATCCACGAGACTACAGACCCTCTCTCCCGCCTCCCCAAAAGCTGCTTTGAATCGGAATGCACAGGGACCAGCCCAAAAATGGTCATTTCAGCACATGTCCATTCTTGTGCCTGTGTTCCAAAATTTTGTTTGCAACTTGTTCCGCATCTGTCAAGCCCTCAACAGTGGGCGTAGACCAGAACTGCCACCCCTGGCAGCTCTCACGTCCAGGAAGTCATCAACTTGGGGTACAAGGAGTGTCATGGATCTGGGACACGAGGCCAAGCCCTTCCTTTTTAAATCAGGGGGTTGTCAGAGTAAGCGCCTCAGCTGAGAGGCCAAGGCATTGCAGAGACAATGCAAAGCAACTCAGGATCCAAGCCTGTGAAGGGCTTAGCAGGTTACACACCCCTCACCTCAAATTGTGCCCAGAAGTTAGAGCAAATCACAAAGCTTGGCTATCTTACATGCTTTGCAAGCAGCATGGCTGCGTGAACTTGATGCAAATGTCTCCTGGTGTTCCTCACCAAGTACTGCCACAGCATTCTTTAGCTGGGGATCTCTAGGCTTTCACAGTGTTCACCCACCAAGCACAAGCACTGGGCACTCATCTGCAGGAGCCACGACTTTCTAAGCCCATGGCATGACAGGAGAAATGCACTCAGGAGGGTAGGGACAGAGCATGAATGGACAACACAAGAGTGTTCTCCCATGACTACTTTCCGCAAGTTGACGGAAAGTCCTATGACACCAAAACATGCTGGCTAAATACAAAGCACCGTTCCTGGGACTGTCCAAAGATCACTGCTTCCCGGATAGGATGGTGAGGCCTCACTCATCACATGGGCTGCCTTTCTGTGCCAATCACCACTTCTGGATGTAGGTCTGGAAGGCCTGATGCTTTTGCTCCAGTAGTAATACATCTGCCTCCATTCACACACACCCCCTAACATCCAGGGGTACTTCAGTCCCTTTTCTCACCCACAGCCCTGCAGGCTGTCTCTCAGTGGGAAACATATGCTCTCCGAATGTACATATTAATACATGTATTGACTTTCCTGTTGTCAGTCATTATCAAGATTTATTCCCTTTCATGGCATCTTATTGATTGAGGAAAACAGTATTCCCACAAGTTAATCCATCGTGATACAGCCCTGAGCAGGTTGTCAATACCTATTTATGATGTGATTCATGGGGTTCATTAGTTGAAATGCTAGCGAGGTGGAGGGGACACAGCCAAAAGCGACAGGAGAAAAGGAACTAAAGACCAAGTTGGGACGGGGACCAAGCCCAAACACTGGAAGGGTCCAAAAGCAGCAAGATTACCAGAGCAAACAGCTTACTTCTCCAGCTCACTGACAATAACACAAGCTGAGAAAGGGGAAGGATGGATAGGACACTCTGAACTCTTCTTCTACCCACACTGCTAATCTTCATAAATGCCAGGCCCTTGGCACGCTTCCAAAGAGAACTCTCCCGAGGAAAAAAGAGCAAGGCACTGACTCAAGGGCAGAGCGAGGACCAGGTTGTTCTGGATTTCATCCCAGACTCACTGTGTTACTGGGAAAGTTACTTAACCGAGTCATGCCTCAGTTTCCCCATTGGGAAAGTGGGAATAACCAGGTCTGCCCTAACCTTGCAGGGCTACCGAGAATTAAGTTGAGGAAAGTCCTTAGAGATCCTCAGAAAGAAAGCACCACAGGGGGCAAATGTGGCTATGCATTAAGAAAAGGCAACAAAAATGTACAGAAAAAAACCTCTGAGCTGAGAAGACCTATTCAGCAGAGCAACCAACCCCCTCAAAGCAGCAGCTACAGGTTTGGATATCTTCCTCCATCACACCTTACTATCCCTCATCTCCAAACCAAATACATAAAGGAGAATGTTTGTAAGTTTGTGCACTAATAACTTGGACACTATAAGACCTGCCGCAACCAAACTTTCCATGGGGTAACCTTTCCTCCAGGAGAAGGTTTTAAGGTACTTTTGGCAGTGTGGGGAGAAGCGGCTTCCCGGGGAAGTGGCAGGGACAGTCACTCACTAAGGCCGGCAGTGGAGGCGTGAGGGGAGGGGCGGGGCTCCGAGCGGCAGCTGTCCTACTCACCTCTACCAGGCCGTTCCACTGAGCAGGTGCATCCGGAGTGGGGGAGCCTCCCTCCTCCCTCCTGCCCGTGATGTCACTCGGCCCAGGCCCCTCCCTTCTGGCGGCACGAGCGGCGAGCTGGAGCTCACAGTCGCCACTAGGGGGAGGTTGCGGGCACAGCGGGGCAAGACCAGCGGGGAGGCGGCGGTGGCAGTGCTGGGAGCGGCCCGGGGTCCGGCAAAGCTTCCTGGTCGTGCGGCAGGGAGCCCGGCACCTGCTCGCCGCGGGAGAGGGGAGCCCCCGGCGCGGCCCCATGGTGCGGCAGGTAGTGGAGCGAAAGTTTCGGGGCGGGTGGTGGGGTCATTGCCCCCTGTGGCACCTGCAGCCCCGGGTGCAAGCTGGGCTGCCCTGCCCACCTTAGGTCCCATGCTGGCCCCTCCCGCCTGCCCCTCACACGGGGCACCCCCGGCAGGACCCCAACGCCCACCCCGAGCAATGCCAGGGTAACTCCAGCTAGTATGATTATACACGGATCCTGCAAAGTACCCATGTTGGAAAGAACAAGACCATCTGAATGGTGTAATAAGTCATTGAGTTCCACACACTTCTCCCTTTCTCCCCTCCTTAAATACATGAAACGCACCTTCTACCCCTTTCCCATTACACAGTAAAATATACAATCAGAGACAAGGAGACCTTGAGACTGTCAGCAGAGCTGACACAGACAGAGACTTCGAAGAGCTGCGAGTTTCAAGTCTCTGTTGAGAGCTCCCACATGGCAATGTGTCTGCCTTGAGGGAACTGGGACGGGGAGAATTCCCTCCCATGCCCCTCACACAACAAACATACAGCTTGTGTATCACATGCACACTGAGCAAGGGGCACCTTCCTGCTTTCCACCCTGCCACTTTGTGTAGCTGGTCACTCATATAAGGAGGCTATTGTGTGCCAATCCATCTCCTGCTGGCCCCAACAGGCCAGCCTGCCTGTTGCTTCTTCTGCCTTCTTCTACCATGGGGAGATGAGATGCCACAGGAAAGGACAGTCAGAGGAGTGGCCAGTGCCATCTGAGAGCTGTTGAGGGATGGGAATATGGGGGAGGGAGTGGAGCAGAAGGGACAGAGCAGAAGAAAAAGGAAGAAACTGCAGGAGGATGTGGAGAAGCAAAGGGCAGCTGAATGTAGAGAGAAAACACAACCGGAGAGGACTGGAAACCAATGAAGAAGAGTCAGACAATTCATCTGAATGTGGCCAGCTCCAAGAAGAGCAATGAAAACCGATCAGGGGCTGCCTATCGAGACCTTGCTGACTTGGCTGCCAGGGACCAGAGTGCTGGGTGTGGTGCAGGGGAGTCTGAGTGATAGTTGTGGAACAACACCAAAAAGGGAAAGTTCAAGCTTGACTAACAGAAGGTCTTCCTGACAGCAAGAACTCTGTAGGGAAGAGGTGGATGCCCCATTGCTGAGGACTGCAAAAGCCAGGCTGGGCCAAGCATGAGCAAAGGTAGTGTAGGGAACAGTCCTGCATCGTCCCCTTGGAAGATGGGAGTGAAATGAGCAAACAGGACTGGCTCCAACTCTAACTGCTGTGATTCATCCCAGTGAGAGAGGAAAGGCCTCCTCCAAGGAGCTCCTCAGGACTGGGAAATAGCAGACAGACCGAGAGCTGCTTTGTAGCCCTGCCTACACTAAGAAAACTGAAACCAGAGAGAAACAAGGGCTGTTTCTGGGCCAACCCCGATAGAAAGGTAGGGGGGCAAGCCATGCTAGAGGAAAGTGGCTCCTTCCTATTGCTCTGGCAGCTGATCAGCACGAGGGAAAGTTACAAAGGAGTCCAGCTGCCATGCAGTGCTCTGCACAGCCATGAAGGGTTGCAGCTTGGTCAGCTCCAAGCTGATGCAAGCAAGAGCTCTAAGAGCCCCAGTTCCCAGATGGCTGAGGTAAGGGAACACTTCACTTCACTCAGCAACGAACCTTCGAACCTAAAATATATCGAAAAGATAGAGCAGGCTGGGTGGGTGGTGGAGTGGCACTGTATGTGAAAGATAATGTAGAATCAAATGAAATAAAAATATTAAGTGAATCAACATGTTCAATAGAATCGCTATGGATAGTAATTCCATGCTCCAATAATAAGAAATTAGCAGTAGGGATATATTACAGACCACCTGACCAGGACAGCGATACTGACATTGAAATGCTGAGGGAGATTAGAGAGGCTACCAAAATAAAGAACTCTATAATAATGGGGGATTTTAATTATCCCCATATTGACTGGGTACATGTCACCTCAGGAAGAGAAGCAGAGATAAAATTTTTCAATGGCCTAAATGACTGCTTCTTGGAGCAGCTGGTGCAGGAACCCACAAGGGGAGAGGCAATTCTCGATTTAGTCCTGAGTGGAGTGCAGGATCAGGTCCAGGAAATAACCGTTACAGGACCGCTTGGGAATAGTGACCATAATATAATAACATTCAACATTCCTGTGGTGGGTAGAACACCTCAGCAGTCTAGCACCCTTGCATTTAATTTCAAAAAGGGGAATTACACAAAAATGAGGAGGCTAGTTAAACAGAAATTAAAAGGCACAGTGACTAGAGCCAAATCCCTGCAAGCTGCATGGAAACTTTTTAAAGACACCATAATAGAGGCCCAACTTAAATGTATACCCCAAATTAAAAAACATAGCAAGAGACCTAAAAAAGTGTCACAGTGGCTTAACCACCATGTAAAAGAAGCAGTGAGGGACAAAAAGGCATCTTTTAAGAAGTGGAAGTCCAATCCTAGTGAGATAAATAGAAAGGAACACAAACACTGTCAAATCAAGTGTAAAAATGTAATAAGAAAAGCAAAAAAAGATTTTGAGGAACAGCTAGCCAAAAACTCAAAAAGAAATAACAAAATGTTTTTTAAGTACATTAGAAGCAGGAAGCCTGCTAAAAAACCTGTGGGTCCCCTAGACGATCGAACTATAAAAGGCGCAATCGAGGACGATAAAGCCATTGCGGAGAAACTAAATGATTTCTTTGCTTCAGTCTTCACGGCTGAGGACGTTGGGGAGATTCCCAAATCTGCACCATCCTTTGTGGGTGATGAATCTGAGGAACTGTCCCGGATTGAAGTGTCATTAGAGGAGGTTTTGGAACAAATAGAAAAACTTAATGTTAACAAATCTCCGGGACCGGATGGCATTCATCCAAGGGTTCTAAAAGAACTCAAATGGGAAATTGCTGAACTATTATCTGTGGTTTGTAACCTATCCCTTAAATCGGCTTCCGTACCTAATGACTGGAAGGTAGCCAACGTGACACCAATATTTAAAAAGGGCTCTAGAGGTGATCCGGGCAATTACAGACCGGTAAGTCTAACTTCAGTACCGGGCAAATTAGTCGAAACAATAGTAAAGAATAAAACTGTGAAGCATGTAGAAGAACATAATTTGTTGGACAAAAGTCGACATGGTTTCTGTAAAGGGAAATCCTGTCTCACTAATCTATTAGAGTTCTTTGAAGGGGTTAACAAACATGCGGACAAAGGGGATCCAGTAGATATAGTATACTTAGATTTTCAGAAAGCCTTTGACAAGGTCCCTCACCAAAGGCTCTTGTGTAAATTACATGGCCATGGGATAAGAGGGAAGGTCCTTTCTTGGATTGAGAACTGGTTAAAAGACAGGAAACAAAGGGTAGGAATAAATGGTAAATTTTCAGAATGGAGAGGGGTAACTAGTGGTGTCCCCCAAGGGTCAGTCCTAGGACCAATCCTGTTCAACTTATTCATAAATGATCTGGAGAAAGGGGTAAGCAGTGAGGTGGTAAAGTTTGCAGGTGATACCAAACTGTTTAGGATAGTCAAGACAGAAGCAGACTGTGAGGGACTCCAAGAAGATCTCACCAAACTGAGTGATTGGGCAACAAAATGGCAAATGAAATTTAATGTGGATAAGTGTAAAGTAATGCACATCGGGAAAAATAACCCCAACTATACATACAGTATGATGGGGGCTAATTTGGCTATGACAAATCAGGAAAGAGATCTTGGAGTTATCGTGGACAGTTCTCTGAAAACTTCCACACAGTGTGCAGCGGCAGTCAAAAAGGCAAATAAGATGCTAGGAATTATTAAGAAAGGGATAGAAAATAAGACCCAGAATATCTTACTACCCCTGTATAAAACTATGGTACGCCCACATCTTGAATACTGTGTACAGATGTGGTCTCCTCACCTCAAGAAAGATATTTTGGCCTTGGAAAGGGTTCAGAAAAGGGCAACTAAAATGATTAGGGGTTTGGAACGGGTCCCATATGAGGAGAGGTTAAAGCGACTGGGACTTTTCAGTTTAGAAAAAAGGAGACTGAGGGGGTATATGATAGAGGTATATAAAATCATGAGTGGTGTGGAGAGGGCCGATAAAGAGAAGTTATTTATTAGTTCCCTAAATAGAAGAACTAGAGGACACCAAATGAAATTAATGGGTAGCAGGTTTAAAACTAATAAAAGAAAGTTCTTCTTCACACAGCGTGTAGTCAGCCTGTGGAACTCCTTGCCAGAGGAGGCTGTGAAGGCTAGGACTATAACAGAGTTTAAAGAGAAGCTAGATAATTTCATGGAGGTTAGGTCCATAAAAGGCTATTAGCCAGGGGATAAAATGGTGTCCTTGGCCTCTGTTTGTCAGAGGCTGGAGAGGATGGCAGGAGACAAATCGCTTGATCATTGTCTTCGGTCCACCCTCTCTGGGGCACCTGGTGCTGGCCACTGTCGACAGACAGGATACTGGGCTAGATGGACCTTTGGTCTGACCCAGTACGGCCATTCTTATGTTCTTATGTTCCTGCTGACCAGAGAGTGCCACGGACAACAGAAGAGGGAAGTGTGGGGAGATCTTCCCCCTCCAGCAGGTAAAGGGTGTAAAAGGGGTCTCACGAGGGGGCGAGAGTGATGAGGTGGGGAGGAGAATCTCAGGGTTCTGACAGGGGGAGCTGGTGATGAGACTGTCACGTTTCCACCTTCCCCACCTTCAGCCTTGAAATGCTTCCAGACTGCGTCTAGTTTGCAAACATTTCATGGGAGAGGATAACCCGGCGACTCGAACCAGCCTGGAGATTTACAAGCCTCCCACACATTGGAACGCCTCACACTGACATCTCTGTGCACGCCGTCCGATTGTTAATTAAGTGCCACTGTTTTCTTTCACTGCTTGAAAAACCTAATAAACCCAGAAGGGAACAGGGGTGGGATGGGGGCACGCTGGTTCATGTCAGGATTTCAGACTGACACAGCTCTTCTCCAAGGGGCTTCACAAAACGTCTAGGCAGGAATTAGCGCCGCTCAAATGCAGCCATCTGGTGGATTCCCGGCACATGCCAAGCAAATAATGGGCACACATTGTACTGGGTAAGGGCACTGCAATAACCCCTACAAGCCCCTTCCAAAAGTACAGGAAACAACCTGACTATGGAATGGTACCTTCAATGTCTCATAGAACAGAGGGGGTCTTGCTCCCCCCTCCACACCCCATAAAAAATATCCTGTGAAGAACCCACATACTAATTTGCTTGTTACCCAGTGTACCTGCCAAGGATCAAGGGCTAACCTGGGATTTTGCAGCTCAGGTTGCAGGGAGTCTAAGCACCAGGTTTGCAAAACACAGTCGGTTCAGCCAAATCTCCTCCAGTTTTACTTATGTACCTTCAAAAAAGGTAGAATGTTCTTCCTAAATCATTTCCACAAGAGTATCACTTTGGACGACCGCAACTGCTCAGAACAGTTATTTAAATCCCAAAGCTTCAATCTTGGAAAGCCTGAGTTAAAGGACAAACCCATGCTTTTTGCATATTGCATGGGCATTTAAACTAGGCACAGGCCAACCAAGGTAAGAAACAATTAATGCCCATAACTTTGGAAAAAATCCCATGTAATTTTTATTGATTCCATCTGATGGGATTCTTGATGACAGGCCTCAGAATAAAGCCTATTGAGGTTACCATCTAGTCATGCAGGGAATGGAAGTTAGATGAGATACTACTGAAATACTTGATGGGATCTTCTATCCATCACTCAGCCTCCCATCCCGACTGCTAATTAGTGGTGCATAATGATTTCCATGTCATTAAAACATGTTTGCTTTGCCATGAGGGAAGAACATAGCAAATACTCTTTTAATCTTTGGCAGTTTTCTTGATAAGTCACCTATGAGAAGGAGGCCTGGGTCTCCTGGTATTTCTATGGTGCATTCATAATTAATTGGGAAACAGTAAGATGTACCTGAGTGTAAGATCCCTAATTGTGATTGGCTCTTCTGAACTGACTGCCATCTTTCTACAAAGAGAGACATCATTAGTGACAAGGCTAGCATGGGAGCCTAGGGTAAGAGAATGTAAACCCACTCCCATCCTGCTTGAAGGAAAGTGGTTATGATTAATATTTCATCAAAATGTTCTAGGTTTAAATACTACACTTCCTTCTATGACTATTTAATCAGCATTACTGCAGGGACCAGGAGAGAAACTTATTTACAGACTCCAATGTGGGCCGGGGTGCAGGAAGAGATTTTATACTTGGGGGTGCTGAGAACCATTGAATCAAATGGTGAACCCCGTATATAGAAACTACTTCAAGCTTTGGGTATGGCAGCACTTTCAGCACTCTCTAATTCCAACACTTACAACATGGGCTTGCCAAACTGCGCCATGGTTTTGTGTATTCAGCTTGAGTAGATTCTGGAATATGATTGTCCTTTAAAAAGTTACTTTCCAAACCCAATTCACAGGTCACATGCTTCTCAGCATGTTCAACATTCAACCAAAGTGCTGAGCAACAGGGATGTTGGTCTGCTTTTGCACTGGGATTTTCAAAGGAGCTGAATGGAGACAGACACCTGTGACAGCAACTCCTTGGTAAAGGGTCCCCTCTTCTTTGTAGACATCTCTCAGGCAACATACAGTCAACCTATGGAACTCCTTGCCAGAGGATGTTGTGAAGGCCAGGTCTTTGAAATGGTTCAAAAAAGAGCTAGATACATTCATGGAGGAGAGGTCCATCAATGGATAGGATGGGCAGGAACGGTGTCCCTATCCTCTATTTGTCAGAAGCTGGAAATGGGCAACAGGAGATGGATCACTTGATGATTCCCTATTCTGTTCACTCCCTCTGGGGCATCTGGCATTGGCCACTGTCAGAAAACAGGATACTGGACTAGATGGACTTTCAGTCCAATCAATATGGTCGTTCTCATGTTCTTATGCTTTTATCTCAAAGCTGACAAACTTACATCACCAAACACGTCTTACAGGATATCCATCCATAAAGAGAAACATGTAAGGTATCTACAGAAAGCTTGTAGTTTGTTGAGATTCATAACCCTTACAAGATGTCTGGGGAGATAATATTTAAGGAATAATGTCACCAGTCTCTCTGGTGGCCTATTGGGCAAGAGGGAGTCACTACTCTGCCCTGTTTGGATGGGGATACAATACAAGGCTCAACTTAGAGCTGAAGCACTACTAAGATCTGGGATGGGAACCAGCAGCAGCAGCAAACAATCAGAATAACCTGAATTTTAAAAAAAACTTTACATCAAGACAGGGGTTCACTGAATAGAAACAACAAGCTGTTTTCAATATATGGCAGAGTAAAGAGAAGCGCTCTGTATCAAGTCACTCAGAGGAACATTTGGATCCTGGTTCTTGAGAATCTAGCCAGCTTTGAAACTCCCCAAAGCAGCAACAGTTATATTCTTTATTAGCTTGATAGATCATTTTCCTCTCGCTGCCTTTGTTAATAATAGCTCTGCAATAGACTGAACTGGGGAGGAGTCTAATGTATTAGATAATAATATGTAGACCTAGTCTTGTGTTTTATGGTTTTGTTTTGTAACCATTTGTTTCCACAGCTCTCTCTTGTTTCCAGAGGAACCACTGCTCTGTCATAAAAAAAACCCTTCTCTGGTTGTATTGTGAGTGCTGCATGGTTTACAGGCACAGTGGTTTAAGGTACAGCTGGTACACTGGGGTACACTGCAACTTTGGGGACAAGAAGAGCTGGAATTTCTGTGCATAACCAGTGTCAGAGCCTAGCTATCAACAAGCCCGTATTCAGGAACTTTTGTGTGTGTGTGGGGGGGTGTGTTTGTGCTTTTTTTGTAAATGTGGACCACAAGAGTGTGAGCATCCCCCTCCCTCACCAGCCCCCAAGTAAGTGTGCCCCGGCTGGCTGGGGGAAGGTAGAAGCTGTATTGCTCTCTGTACTGCCTTCCTTCCCTGGGCTGTCCAGAGCGCACTTACTTGGGGGGCCATGAAGGGGGTGCACTCACACCCTTCACACACCCCCTGCATATGGGCCTGATCAAACAGATTCTGGGGGGCGGCAATGCACCTATTATTACCCTGTAAAATGAAGTGGGGGGAGGCGGAGCCCAGATGAGATTGCTTGCGTGGCTGAAAGGCTGCTGGTGGTAGGAGCTGATATCTAGCAGCCACAGGAAAGACATATTGGAGGCAAGAAGGCACTTCATAATCCTGGGTGCTCCAAGAACTGTCACATGATTGGGAAGCTATTCCTTTAAACTCCCTTGAAAGTCCCTGCCACCGTAAAATGGAAGTTGTGTAATTAAAGTACAAGGCTGGCAGGCAGAATTCCCACTCGTGCTCTGCCTGGCAACTTGCTTCACTTCCCCATGGCTCAGCTTCAGACATATAAACAGGAATAACCACCGCAACTACCACCACCATCTACTGCATGGGAGTGTCAAGGGCGGCTCTCTCTGCCATAAAAGATGCTGACAGTCCCACTGGTGAAAGGTGCCATCATTAAATGCTTCTTACACTATTTCATATTTTTAGGGTTCCGTCTTATTACTCTTAGTGCTCTCACGGGACTCCCGTGCACATTGGGGGTGCTCCTGGACTATAAATCAGGATACACTGCCCTTTTTTCCTTATGCCATGCATCCTTTGACAAAAACATGCACAGCAATCAATTCTGTTCTCAGTTACTCTGCTGAAAATCCAGAGCAGCACAGGTTGTGCACAGGTACATAGGCCTGAAGAGTAAGTTTCAAACCTCTGTGCCCACAGCTGGCTCCTAAATAAAACTGGAGTTGTTTTCAGATGTGTCAAGCACCTGCAGCTCCCACACAAGTCAAGGGGAGTTAGAAGTGCTCCACAGTCTTTGGCCCAAATTCCATCTTTTCTACATTTCAGATCGACTGCTTAAAGGCTTGTTCCCACCTGCAAGCAGTTTTCAAACCTGGGGCTATTGTTAGATTCTCAAAAAAGGCTTCAGTGTGCACAAATATATTTGCAGGAAAGGTTGAATGACACACATACCGGAAGGGGATCAATAAACATACACATCTCCTTCTCTTTTTGACTAGCAGAACCTGGGACTTTTGTCCTACAGCTCTATAACTCCTTTGAGACTGCCTCCTTCAGGGATAGGCTGGAGCCAATACAACACCATTACCATCATCAAATGTCCTTTTAATGACCTCCAACCAGTGGAAACCCATTAATCGGGATTTCTAACCCCCTTGTGGGATAGGTAAGTGCTGACACATGTAGGAATGGCAGAGTGAAGTGACTTGCTTGAGGACACCCATGGAGGTCAGAGTTCAGCAGGATTCCAATGGCCAACACCTCCCTCTTTACCTCCAGCTTGCTCTCACCACTAGACCACTTCTCCTAGCGAACGTTCTTTGTGGCATAGTGGTGTTAGGGATTTCATGATGCTCTCTCTTTCAAACTGCCAAAGAACTTGGAATTTTTCATCTGCAGTATAAATGTTTGGACTTTTAAAAAAAAATCCTCAGTTCTACAGGGCTGAGGAGTTTGATGCTATTTCTCTTTTGCAGTTTCACACCATCTATTATGCAGCACTCGGGACAGAACGACTCCTGCTCATTCTTGCTAATGTCAAATTAAGATGAATGTTAACTGTCCACACTGATCATTACCTCAGGGAAAATCTAGCAGCTCGGATAGAAACTCTCCTAGGAATTACCACCAGACTGCTTCCAAAAGGCGTCAAATCAAAATGCTGGTGCTTACGACTGCCATGAAGCAATTGTATCATTCCTTTCCTATATGGATAACAGGGTTGCCTTGTTAGACCAGTTATATTCAGAGACATTTCAGGAGAGAAGTAGAATAGTCAAGAAGTGAAGGCACAAAACTGATTCATTCTCTACCACTGACACCGGATGTGTTCACAGGCAGTTCACTTAACTTCTCCGTGCCTCTGTTTCCCAGCAGTGAGACAGTCTGATAGAAGCACCCTAGGCTGCAGTAGCTACTGTACTTTATTGCAACGTCACATGTGCACTAAGGATGTAAAATCCCATTTTAATTAGTTAACCAGCAAAATGTTAAGTTTAACTGATTAACCGATTAAACCGGGCCAGAACCAGCATGAAGCTTGGAGAGGCTGGAGCAACCCTACACCTGCAGCGGGCCACAGGCCCGGTGATGCTTCCCAGATACCAGTTAACCATTGCCCATTAACATCCCTAATATTCACAGCATATGCAAAGCATGCCTGGTTTGGTACTGAAATGACCCCCTGATGAGGGTATCTGAGTGAGGGAGGAGAGACCTTTCTGCTGGTGAAACCCCACATATATGCTATAATCATGCAACCAGGAAAAAAAAACTTCTCTCTTACCTCTTGCACCACAGATTTCTTTGTTCTGCTGAAAAGCCCTGCCAGGATGCTCAGTGCTCTGAACACCAGGACTAGGTCTATACTGCAATGGTAAGTCGGAAAAAAACCCACAATTCGTGGTGCACAAATTGTGTCTCTTTTTCCACTTTACTGTCAAAAAAAACTACACGGCACCAAATTCTACATGGCGCCACATTTCAGAAAAAAGTGCTCTTTTGACACATCCCTTATTCCTCGTAAAATGAAATTTACAGGGATGATGAAAGAGTGCATCCGCTTTTTCGAAAAATTTTCTGAAAAAGCGGATGCATTCCTGGGACACGACATTGCTTTTGTAGGATACTGGAGGTATCCCAGAAAAGCAATGCATTCTAGACATAGCCCAGGTCAGAAAACAGCGAGCCAGAAGCAGAGATTTCTTTAATAGCTTGGAGAAGTTTGCTTCCAAATGTGGAGAAACATTTCCTTCCTGGGTAGCAAACACTGTAGGTATGTCTACACTACGGGGCAAAGTCAAATTAAGAAATGCAACTTCAGCTATGTAAAATGCGTAGCTGAAGCTGAAGTTGTTTAACTCAGCTTTTGGCGCTGTCTACACTGCAGGAAGTTGAAGGAGCACTCTCCTCCTGCAACTTCCCTGACTCCTCATGGAAGCAGGGTGACTAGCATTGACCATAGTGACCCTCTCAGTTCGAATTAGATGTCTTAACCAGATCCACTAATTCAAACACTGGAAGATCGACAGCAGCAGTTTCGATCTTCCTCTGTAGTGTAGATGTACCCTGTGTGACCAGGAAGAAAAGGGGCATCGTTACCCACAACCGGCTATCACCTGGAGTCGCCTCTGGGATGATGGTTCTATCTATAAGGAAAGTGAAGGGGAAGGAGGCCTGTAGAAGTCAATCTGCACTCTATGGATGACAGCCTGTGCCCCGGAGTTGTGCGTATCACTGCAAACGCTCCCCCACCAGTCACCGCCGGGATGCATAGATGTGGGAAACAGGTTAGGAAATTCAGAACTTTTCAAATGATTTTATCTTTAATGAGCCCCAAGTGGCAAGTAGAGCTGTCAAGCTAACATCCCCAAGCCAAGCGATGAGCCTCAATCCCTTCCTGAATGCACCATCTACTTGCTCCCTGAAGGCCACAGTCAGAACTTTATTTGCTTCTAGGTATGCCTGTTATAAGAAGAAATAAAACTTTATCTCTTTGCCTATGAAGGGTAAATATCTTGCACAGTGATCACACTTACTAGGTTGCTGTTAGGGATGATACCTGCCCTAAACCAAATCCAAAGGGCACTGGGGAAAGGCAGATTTAGCCTATACCAGACAGTCACCTGTTTAGATTAATGAGCCCAAGATTAAAAACAATGGCTATGATTGGATCAGATACTTTAACAGGTTACACCTTTTTTCATTGACACTAGTTCCATTTTCTGAGGCCATGAGTCTACATACACGCAGTAATGCACATAGGACCTGCTTCTGCGGTACACATGCGCACAATGAATGTAGCCCCCCACCTTCTACAATGCACCTAGGACCCCAAAATGCACATGCAGGCAATGACCCTAGCACCACAATGCACCCCCTGCAAAGGGGCTGAGGGAGAGCAGAAAGCTCCTACTGTGGCTCCCCTCAAAGCTAGCTGAGAATAAATATTTTTCAGCACCAATCCTCTTGCTGCCTGGATCCTGCCCACTGTGGCCCCAGGTGAGGGAATGAAGTTGAACATCACTGATCCTCCAGGGGATGATTTGCCTCCACCCCACTTCCCTCTTGGTGCCATTTGACACCATGGACCACCACACCCCCGTCCAGACCCACACAGGAGGCAGAGTGAACAGAAACGCCCTGGCAATGACATAGGGCTTTCTTCTCAGCACCAACAGTGGGTATCAGAGGCCCAGATGGCCCCAGCCACTCTCCATCCGCAGCCCCTGCTGCCTGGGCTTCAGATGCACCAAGGCAGTGGCTGCCCACCCTCCCCAAGCTCCCGGTCTGGGGAGGCTGGGGCAGAAGGGGTGGGGCCTCAAGCGGAAGGGGTGGAGCTAGGCACTTGCCTCCTCCAGCGTTAGGTTCACGCACAGCCCATGCCTCTCAGTCTGAACCCAGAGAATCCTCAAGGGCAGCTGCTCTTTCCCTTCCAGGCCCTTTCCATGCAGGATCCATTGAGGCTCAGCTCCTTCCTAGCATCAGCATGAAGCCATGGGGAGCAGCAGCCAGGCAGTGAGGACTAAAGTATCAGTAGCATGTGGATGAAACCCGACTCTCCCAAACTTAGTGAATGGACTTGGTCATTCAGATTCATTCCTTAACAAGCCCCATTCCTGCATCATGTGCCATCACTCATTCCATCGCCAGTGTCCCCCTTGACCTCTCTATCCAGATCCTGGAGAAGGGCCCCATGTGGAGAGGAACAGACAGAAGAACAGAGAAGTCGGGAAGCAATGGAGGAAATGATGGATGTGTTACAAAATGAGTATATCTACGGTACTAAAGAAAATTCACTGGGATTCATCTGCGACTCTGCCCCCACACCCCTCCCTTCCCAAACTGGCCAGTGCAGTCATAATAGAAGATATTTACAGAGCACGTAGCACAAGGTCACGGGGGCACTTCCCCATCCAGCAGCATTACAAGCAGCAGAAAACAAGAAAGGGTTCCAGTTGTGATTTAAAAACCAGCCGTGCAAACCAATTCAGCCTCGTATGTACACAGAGTAACGTCAGTTCCAGAAGCATTCAGCGCTTGCAGACATGAGGGACAGGAGTTCTATTTAGGGCAATCCAATAAAGCTGTACTCTGACCTTAAAAAGGATGGAAACATATGGGAAAAAAAACAGATCAGAAAGCTCTCCAGATCCAATATTAATGCATCAAGCTCCCACGGTGCACATATTTATTTTGTCAAGCTGTCAAAAACGGCACCTTGCTGAAATTCTATGAAAAGGCCGTTGAACGAATATGTTTTGTAGCTAGAAAGATATTACATGAGTCCTGATATTAAATGGAATCTAAATGCTGAGCAAATACGCATCAAAAGGGTTTCATTAAAAGGTTTTTGTATCAAAGGGACAACACACACAGGCCATGTACACCAGTGATTAAAATGGCCAATTCCATACTACGTAACACACCAGTGTGGCATTTGACACTACATAAATGGATCAGCACTGGTTTTTAATTTTTGACTGAGTGCTCAATAACAGGTCAGAGTGCTGAAGTCCAGTTTAACTTCACCATGAGGGTTTATGAGGATTATCCCATGAAAAGAAAAAAGGGCCTTTTGCTTTTCATGTCCTAAAGATCATTTTTATACCATCTGTGGCTAAAACCCAACCCTTTCCACCAGGGATCTGGAAATCCTAGTCACTAAGGGTACGTCTACACTAGACCCCAGTTCGAACGAGGGAGGCTAATGAGGGTGACCAAAATTGCTAATGGAGCGCGGGATTTAAATATCCCACGCTTGATTAGCATATTCCCGGCCGGTTGCCATTGTGGAAACTGACTAGCCCGAAGTAACTGCCTGCGTCTACACACAGCAGAGAAGCAGGATTCTGAGATAAACCCCTTAGTTTGAATTAATCCGCGTGGAATGAGGTTTAACAGTTAATTCGAACTAAAGGGTTTATCTTGGAATCCCGCTTCTCTGCCGCGTGTAGACGCGGGCAGTTACTTCGGGCTAGTCAGTTTCCAAAATGGTGACCGGCTGGGAATATGCTAATCAAAAGTGGGATATTTAAATCCTGTGCTTCATTAGCAATTTCAGTCACCCTCATTAGCCTCCCTAGTTCGAACTAGGGGGCTAGTGTAGACGTACCCAGAGGATGTGAATGATTAACCAGCTAATGGATGATGCTTACTGGTTTCAATTAACTGGTGGGGACTGGAGCAGCTCCCCGATCCTGCTGCGGGCAGGGGCTCTCCAGCCCATCTGGAATTGCCCCCGTCTGCAGTGGGGTGGCTGCAGGCAGAAACTGCTCTGGCTACGTTCCCCCTTTCACAGGTTAATCAATTAAACAGGTTTTTACATCTCTACTAGCCACTGGAGAAAGAGACAAGTCCCCCTTTGGAATTAAAGTAGAGATGTCATTAGTGCCAGCTCAACAACTTCTGAGGCTCTTTCTGTTTCTGCAGCTGTCTGGCCCTTCCACTGGAAGCTCATACTGTTCGAGCTGCCCCTCTGACTTCAAAGTGAGTGCTGCACTGCAGGTAAGCCCCACTCTCTCGCCCTCCTCTACCCATTCAGAGTTCCAGCTCAAGGGCCAGGCATTGTTTCAGTCCTCCATTAGCCCTGTATTTTTTGAAGGGTGGGGAAGGGGAGGTTCAATGAGCCATAAGAGCTGCGTGGCCCTGGGCTGGCTTGCCACACACATCCAGCATCAGCAAGGGTTACAAGGAACCCACCCCTGAACATTCCACAATGACAACTCTAGGTGGGACACACCAGTGAGGACCGCAGAGACCTCTCACCTGCCTGAGTCTCCTCTCTAGCATCCTGAATTGGAAGCCTCTCTAGGATCTAATGAAAACCACAAGACAACATGAAAGCAGAGACTGAGCATCAGGGACAGCAGAGCCCCCGAGCTAAGGCTCCACAGGTCAGTGCTGTGGCAAACAACAGCTTAATTAAACAGAGCAAGAGCAGCAACTGATAACAGTCTTTCCAGCACAGGTGGTACGGTGTCTGCGTCTCCTGGCGTTACCTTAGGTGCAGCACATCAAGTGAGCCAGCAAGAAACACTTCTCCCTTGTGCCAGATTACTCAGCCGCACCAGGATCAACCAATCTGGGAATGGGTCATTTCAAGGGAGATCAGGGAAAGGATGATGAAATATTTCACAGCTAATGGCTTTGTGAAGCCTTCCAATGTCAGTGCACAACCTGGGCTTTTGACATTCTGCCAAGAGAACTTGGGAAATTTAGCCTCACTTTTCAATGATAATTTAACCTGTGGAATGCTGAGTTGATGCTGAAGCCCCGGCTAACAGAGAAGCCTTGTGGAAGTTGTCACATGATGGGAGCTGTCCAATAAGAAGATAAACTCTTTAATCTTGTTGCACAGTGAGATTAGATGACCATTGGGTAAGGGTTAGGAAAGAAAAGAATCAGGTTTTCCAAGGGAGAATCCCTTCTAGCCAATGCCTATAACAAGGTCATCCATTCTCGTGTCCTCCTTTTTTTATAGCTGTGTGCAATGAAGTCTGAGGAAATGAGCACAGAGTTGGGAGTCAGGAGGGCCTGAGTTCTAATCCTGACTTTGCTACTGACTTGTTGTGTGTCCTTATCCATATTACTTCACCTCCATGCCTCAGTTCCCCAATCTGCTACATGGGAACAAAGTGAACAGACCTGACCTTTGGGGGTGTTGTAAGGGTTCATTGCTTAATGTCCTTGAATATGTAAATGTATTATTATTGAAGAGAGGCTGGCCACAGCCTGCCAGTTCGTTAAGAGTGAAGAAATTGATCCAATCTGGGCATCAATAATTGTATAACTGTTTATTCACACAATAACTTGACCACTGATCATGTAAATACTCATTAACTATTATAGGGGGTTATTTTCCCTGTTTCTAAGATGGACCCTGATTGTGACAGATCACACAGCATTACAAGGGAACCCCAGATATGCAGCATTTGCGAGGTTTCTTTATAATTACTTAGGTTCCTGTCGTACACTCCTGAGGCAGGGCCTCTTAAAACTCACCACGTCTTTCGATGCTTGTGAATATTTCACAGCACCAGCAAAGCGCCAAGTTATCCGTCAAAGCTGTAGGCAGTCTGTTGTCCTTACACAGCAGCACGGACTATTCAGCTGGCTTAATTAGACCCATTCCCAGCACAGAAGCACTACTCACATGTCTTCACACACAAGACAAGCAGATAAAGCAGCAATTCCCTCCGCTGCATTTAGAGATCCATGCTCACACACAAAGTGTGTGACATCTCTCCCAATCCAAACCAAGAGCCCTTCTCGCTCATGACCAAATTCAGAAGCTGTTACAAGGCCCTAATCAGCATAGTCTCTATGGGGAATTTTAGTTGTCCCAAAGAGGTCAGTCATAACTGCTTCAAGAGGATTGTAGAGACAGCTGTAATATACAAATGGCTGGCTCCTTGCTTTCAATGACAGCCAGAGTTTAGCCATCAACACCACTGCAGACAGGGTTGGTCCCTAGATCTGTGGTTCCTAAAGATGAGAGACATGTGTCCCAGAGAATGCTAAAGCCTCCAGATACTACTCTCTCAGACATCACAGTTTCTGTCAGCCACATATACAGGTTTCAAAAGCCCAAGCCTCTCTCTGGAGTGCCAACACATCGTCTCCAGCTGCTCAGGGAGGAGAAAGCAATGCAATACACCAGCCCCTCAGCACGGTTGCCCATGTTACAACCCGGCTTTCACAGCCTGACCCGCATGTTCTGTGATGGATTAGCAGCAGCTGCACAGCATGGTGGCAGAGCCCATGGCTTACCTTGTGATGATGGCGAGGTGCGGAGGGCTCATGCAGGCCCCCATGAACAGCACCACGTTCTCATGTCGTGTCTGCCTGTAGGCCATCACCTCCCGTTTGAAGGCCTTCAGCTGGTCCTCGTTGTCCCTTTCGATGTCGATGAGGCGTATGGCCACCTCGCCGTGCCAGCGCCCGTGGAACACCTGTCCAAAGCGCCCTTTGCCGATCAGCTCCCCGATCTCCAGCTGCTCGAAAGGGATGTCCCACTCCTGGAGAAAGATGCTTGTCTGGCTGGCCTTGCGTGGGAAGTTGCGAGCGGAGAGGAGAGAGAGGTTCATTTCCTCAAAGTCGTCCTCAGACTCTTCAGCCTCGTCATTGCCCTCCTCATTCTGCAGGGAGACAAGTGGAGCGGCGTGTCAGAGCAGGAATCAGACAGCCCCATTCTCACAGCCTCTGTGCGTGCAAGAAGCAGGCATGGGAAGGGAATGTCTGCTTCCATTACTTGTGCATGGAACACGGCTGCTAAACCAGGTGGAGCCATTTCCAGTGATGCAACCATCATGCCCACAGCTATGCCGTGTGATTTTCACCAGCACTTGTGCTTGTAGGAATCCAGGCATGGTAAAAGCCACACCCTGGGAATGCCCTGTCCCCACCTCTCACCTCCCCCTGATTCTTCTTCCTACTCTGGTTAGGTGGCAGATGGAGGATTTGGAAGGGATCACACCAACACAGCACTCTATTAATCACATGGAAGACAGCCTGGAGAGGAGGTGCCAAGTCTCTGCTGAGAAGGGATTAGCTAGTGGTATAGCAGTGATTCTTGGAGGCTGCTTGAGAGTGAGGCCAAGAGTGAGAGGCTTGGGGATTAGGGCTAACAGGGAACACAAACAGAGCTCAGGAAAGTTGGGTGACATGAAAACCTGTGACAGCCCAAACTCTAGCACTCCCTGAGCCAGGAAAAGAAACCTACCAGGTGCACATTGAGAGCACCAAAAAGTTCGCTACAGACTGCATGGATCTAGCTGCTCTGTGGTTTGGGGCAGTGGAAGGGGGAAAGGAAGCATTTGTTTGCAGGGAGTTGCCATGGAAACTTGCAAACAACAGCTCAAAGCAAGAAGTTGAAAAGCAACAGAATATCTTCTCGGAGAACTCTTCTGATACCAGCACTGGAGCCTACAAAACTCAGCCTTGCCTGGCTAAGGTTCCCCAGTATTACTGCGGTGTCCAGAGTGCTGCAGATTGAAATGCTCTCCAAACTATCCTGAGTCCTTTTCTTTATGAAATGTCTTAGCACATTCTGTGTAAATCCCCTCCACCAATGTACCAAATACAGATCTTCCCAGGCAGACTGAAATAAATATCCATTACTGCACAAAATTCTGTTCTTTTTTATATGGGTGCAGACTTCCTTCAGTGTGGCTGCAACACTGTAAACAAGAGCAGAATTTGGACCATATAAAAAAAGTCCCTCAAGTGAACAGTAAATAGAAGATCAGACAGACACATATTATGAGGACAGATAGATACTTGAACCAATCAAATATTATTCACAAGTGACTCTTGCCACTGTTCATTGTTAATTAATTCAAACAATTTGTCACTGCAATTAGAGCGCTCTGGCAGATACACACGTTACAGTGATGGTTAGATGCAGGAGACAGACAGAACTGAAGTTAGATGCCATTAGTGACTATGCTATTGCAAAAGTGACAAGGAGTCCTGTGGCACCTTATAGACTAACAGATGTATTGGAGCATAAGCTTTCGTGGGCAAAGACCCACTTCGTCAGATGCATGTTAGTCTATAAAGGTGCCACAGGACTCTTTGTCACTTTTGCAGATCCAGACTAACACGGCTACCCCTCTGATCTATGCTATTGCAGTGGCTTTTAGGTGGAAGACACTTGAGTATTGTGGTGATGTGTACTAGTATATAATCCTACTGTAGACACACAAATTCAAGGCCTTACAAATTACCAGGGAAAACTAGAGGGATTTAGGTCAGAGTGTATCCTATACGATTTTACTAATTTCCTTCGGCATTGTGACACATTTGGGTCTGACCCTCTGCTCTGTTGCACTGGTGTGGCACCACAGAATTGTGACACTGGCATAAAACCCATGCAACTGAGCTGAGAATCAGGCCGTCTGGCTTTCAGGGTGGGATTTTCAGAAGTACTTAAGTGACTTCAAAGCACAAGTGACATTGAAAATCAGTGGAAGCTGTGCTCCTAAATCACTTAGAGCTTTAAAAAATTGTTCAGACATGCCCATTGTATGTATGCTCTGTACCTGGTATGAGCAGACGAGCCAACTTGGTATCTGTAATAAAAAGTTTAAGTCTGTGTTTGCCCCCTAATATCTTGCCGCCCGCATGGGGATCTCCTGGGGTTAAAAGGCCATCAATTCACCTTCCAGACTGATTCCCCATTTGTTCCCACTGCTGTTCATGACAATAATTCTATGAAAGCCAGCAAAGGTGAGAGTAGAATCAGATCTATCCATTAATTCAATTACAGGCCAGTTCACACCGGAGATGCAAATTTTATGCCAGTTTCAGTGTAATGCATTCTGAGATGTACATAATATAACGGTCTATTAAGCACAATGCTGAGACCAGCCAGCTCCATATAATTATCTCTGAGAAGCAATATAGATCATAAAAGGAGGCAAGATGCCAAAGCAATAGGCCATGGCAGGGTCTTATTTTAACAAAATTCGGGTCATAAAGTTTTCCTTTTGTTCTGCAAAAGAAATAAAAGGCCTACAGTATCGTGTGTGTCTTACCTCAGATGTTGGTTCCACTTCAATTTGAAGCAATGGATTTCCTTCAAGGCTGTTAAAAAGAAAACAAATTAATATACGACCATGTGCCTGGAGAGTTCCTTCTGTTTTCTACCCCGGCACACAATACAGCCGCACCACGACAGGGCTGGAAAGAAAACCAGCACTCAGAAACCTCAGGCTTTCTACATGTCTTGGAGGCATGCTAATTTCAAGAGACAGGTCCAAACAGAGTCCTCCCTGCCACCATGTCTCAATTAACTGCCCTCCCCACATTAAGAATGTTCCAACCCCAGCTGTGTGACTCAAGTTCATCACTAGTTAATATAACAAAGGGATCTAAGAACCAAAGGATGCCCCGGTCCTAGGAAGACAGGACAGTGTTCTCTAGCACAGGTGCTGGGAGACAAAGCCGCAGTGAACTCCTCTATTTGACATAAGAGAAAAGCGGATCGTTTCTGATTGTCATAATTTTAAAACATCTGGGTTACCAACAAGGGAGGACTGTAAAGACTTCCTATACAGCTGAGATACCAGCTCCCCACTGCACTTGGAAGGCAGGACTTGGAAACAGAGACAGCCTTTGTAGTGCTGGCTTTAAGTATGAGGTAACTACTAGCAGATGGACCCGGCATTGCTCAGGTCTTTAACTGAAGGCATTTTGGGGATTGTTTTCTGGAAAAAAAATGAAAAATGTACACGCTCTATTTCAATGATTCTATTTTTAAAAACTGAAGGAAAATGAAGGCTGGAGTGTAGGTTGATAGGTAAGGAGAGGCTTCGAGCAGAGGATTAGAAGGTGTGGGGGAAGTTCAAGGCAGGGGGTGATAGCCTCAGAGTAGGGAGAAGGAGCTGGGGGTGCAGAAATCAAGGCAACTAGGAGATGTAGAGCTCAGGGCTCAGGACAGGAAGCTGGGGGGGCGATTACTGGTGTCGCCTGTGGCAGCAAGGGAGCCAGCGTCTGCTCCCGAGGGGCCATGGCTGCGCTCCCTGAAGGGTGGCTCCTCCGAGGCCGGGGGGATCCAGACCCGCATGCTTGTCAGGTGGGAGTTGGGGTTCTTTGGGCCTGCCTCAACCTCCGGTTGCCCCACAGCCTGCAGCCTGTTGGGGGAAGCAGGACTCTGCGGGCTGGCCCCACCCTCCAACGGTCCCTCCACAGCCTGTCTGGGGGGGCAGGCTCTAGGCTTGGGGTAGTGGGCACTCCTTACCCGGTCTGGAGGCAGGCAAGATGGCCGAGCCCCAGCCCTGCTGACCACAATTTGTGTTGCAGCTGCCCCTGGGGACCACTCGCCGTATCACATCTCTCTTCTCTGCCCCCTCCCATTCCACGTTATCAAAAACAGTGCCATTCCTGGCATTTCCCTGTTTCCAAGCACAACTAAACCCTGACTTTGGTTTAAGTTAGGGTAAGAGGAAGCTACCTACCAAACTTGCTGCTCCCTAGTTCTTACAGTTTAGCAGGAGTTCTTGAACAAACAGCCAAACAGATGCAGACAGACAGACACACTCTAAAATATAGCTAGATAGATAGATAGTGCCTGTTGTAGGATAGGCCCTGAGTGTGACATCCTTAATGTTTGCTCCCGAGGACCCTGATCCTGCAAACGCCAGCCTTTACTCACCTCAGTAGCCCCCCAGAGCTAACAGGACCACTGAGGTACTTAAAGCTTTGTGGAGCATAGAAGAGTGCCAGGCACTGTATAATAACTACTGCACCATATCCTATGCCCCAGGTGAGGTTACACAAGCAAACTCCTATTGACTTGAGGGAGTTTGCCTAAACAAGGACAGAACAAACACTGACTAGGAGCCTCAGGGTTTGGCCCAGGAACAGTCTTATCAAACTGGAAGCCCTTTGAGGCAGGGCGGTTTTTTTGTTCTGTGTTTGGTCAGCACCTAGCACCATGGAATCCTGGTCCATGCTAGGAATTCCCTGTGCTACCACAAAGTCAACAGCAAAAAATAAGTATTCATAATACGGCATTCACAACAGAGCATGAGTAGTAACAGCAGGGATAATTCACAGCAACAAAGTATTACAGCACTGAAAATAGTTACAATGGAGATTGCTGGTGAAAGTAGGAGAGCAAAGGCTTAGTTAGCCTAGCCCAGACCCCATGGGCATTCATATGCCAGAGTCTTTTCCTGTCTCTTCTCCTTAGTTCAGTTGCTATTAGAGTATCAGAGACCATTAAAATATTTGTTTCTGCAAATTACTGATGTGCACTGCTTGGTTAGAACTCAGTGACTTATGTGCAGTTGCCAGTTCAATCCTTCACTCATATGTTACTGTCAGTTAAATGCCCCGGTCTCTCTATCACAGACTGTTGTATCAGTTTACATCCAGTGAAAAGTCTTTGTTGTGTCCTCGTCTGCATGCTGTGTTCTTTGGTCATTCCTTCACACTCCAATTTTAGGTATTTTACATTTCTGGAATCTAGCTCTCATTTATGGCAAGGCTACTTTGCCAGAGCAAAGGGGCCCATGTGAGTGAGAATCAAACCTCAAGAGTTAAATTGTGGTGGGGAGAATTTTAAGGTAGGATTTGACCTATGTGCATTTGGAGTAACTGCACTGAAATCAATGGAGTCATAGTTCCCAAAAGCAGTGTAAATGAGAAGACAATCCTGATATTATAATTGGCACAGAAAACAACAAAAAATTACACAGATGAAAACTATACTAGACTAACACAGAACCACATTGCTTCCATCTGTTATAGTTACTGTAGTCAGTTAAGCAGCTTTCTGCACCCTGCTTTTAATAACAGAAATAATAGAAAAAATAATAATAATATCTATTTTTTAGTGTACCGATTAGATCTTGCTTCCCATATCAATTCAGTGCTTCTCAACTACTCTGGTGGCAAATCCAGAGTAACATCAGTGATGTCAATGTAGTTAACTTCAGATTTTCATTGGTGTAAGTGTGAGACCAGAATTTGGTCCTCAATTTTATAAATTTAAGAGCAGTTTAGACAGACACCTGTCAGGGATGATTTAGATGGTGCTTGGTCCTGCCATGAGGGCAGGGGACTGGACTTGATCTCTCGAGGTCCCTTCCAGTTCTACTATTCTATGATTTTATGATTTTATAAATTCTCCACATGTCTAAGCCTATTTTACTACAACGTGCCTCTGATGTGAATGCGTTTATTCATGTACCAGAAGGCGGGAGTGACAGCTGTACAACCTGTCTCACAAACTCTACACATGCTTGAGGGAAGCAAGGGGAATTTGGGTGTAAGATCCCCATCTCTTTCCTGCATTGGCTTGAGCTGCAGAGTGGACTTTGATCTCTAATTTCACTCACATGCAAGCTATCAAATAGCCACTGGGGCATTATTTATCAGGCCAGCAGCAGCTCTGCCTTCATCATTGTATGGCCTCACTTGAACAGAGATTAAAGATTGTCAGGCATCTGGTTTTTTTAACGTTTGGTCAGCGGTGCAATGGGGCTAGGGCAGGCTCCCTGCTGCCCAAGATCCATGCTACTCCCAGAAACATCTGGAATATCTGAACTCCCTGCGATCCTGAGGTGCAAGGGCAGTCAGGGAAGTTCTGTGCACTGCTCCTGCCCCAATCACTGCCTCCAAGGCTCCCATTGGCTGGGAACTGCAGCCACTGGGAGCAGCAAGGGTGGCATCCTTGGGCACAGGTAGTACACACTGTGCAGTCACCTAGCTGCACTTCTGCCTCATGGCAAAACATGCCATCCTGCCTTAGCCCTACTGTGCTGCCAACCAGAAGATGCCTGAGGCAAGCGCCACCTGGCCTGAGGCCACACACTCCTCTTTACCCCTGCCCCATGTCAGAAACCCCTCACACATCCAAACATCCTACCTGAGCCCGCATCCCCTCCCACATCTCAACCCACATCCCAGCCCTGAGCCCACTCCTGCACCCCAACCTGTTGAGCTTCCTGACCCCAACCCAGAGCCTGCGCTCCCTCCCACACTCCAACCCCCTGGCCCAGCCCTGAACCCACTCCAAGACTCTAAACCTCTCATTTTTTGGCCCCACCCTTAAGCCCCCCCAGACATCCCTGCCCCAACCCAATGACGGTGGGGGAAAGTGGGCAATGAAGGAGGGGAGCGGGAGCCTCAGAAAAGGGGAGAGGCAAAGGCAAAGCCTCAGGGCAAGGGTGTTCAGTCTTGTGCAATTAGAAGGTTGGCAACCATTAGCCCCAATGCAGTTCTTTAGCTGTCTCAACAGGCTACCAATGTATTTAGAAAAGTGTGGGCGAGCCTGATAGAAACTACATGTCTGTTTGGGCTCAGAGCCTATCGGCTACATTTCTGAGTTATATAACCCCTGAAACGTGGGGTTTATAAAAAGGAATTGAGACAGCTCCTGGAATGTAACAGCGCTGCTGGGTGCTGCTATTGCAGCACTGATCAGAGCATGCAGCAGGAAGATCTTAGGGAACACCTGAGCTAAACAAGTAAACCAGCCAGAAGTAAAAGCAAAACCAAAGATGCCTGAAGAAAGCTTTCCCTAGCTGCCAATTATATGCCAAGTTACAGGAGTTATTTAGACACCTACTGCAAACTTTAGGGATCTTCACAAATATTGTTGGTAGTGCTGCCTTTTATTAAGGTTATCCAAAGCTTCCTGTTTTCAACTGTATATAATTTTGCCAAACTTAACCATTTTGCTGAAGTTTTCCATGCTAGGTGTCTGCTTCAGACTGTTTTTTTGTTTGACTGTTTTTATTTGAGACAAAATGGCACAGCCTTTTCTGAGAACAAGCCTACAGAAAAAAATGTTTTGGCCATGGTAAAACAGTATTGCAATCTTTTCTTTGGCCGTCTCTAGCATCCCTGTGCTTGAAATAGGAATTTGAAATTTAGGAGAATTCTGGCCTTTGTGTCAGGAAGATGCATTTAGCTGTCTCAGAAAATCCACCCAAATTTAGCCAAATTATAAGCCTTTGGAAAACTGTTAGTTTGCACATATTCAGAATAGACTTCTTAGATTTTTTTTAGCACCTAAAATCTTTGAAGACTCCATCTTCACTGAGTATACTCAGGTTTCTCACAACTCCTAGTGTAAACCTGATTGCACATGCACCACCGCGCAGACCAACCAGTCCCCCTAACGGGTGTTCTTCAGGAGATGGGGCACAAGAGAGTAAAGAACACAATGTGGGGAGGAAGTTCAAAAAGACAAGGCAAGAGCCCCACTTACATTGGACTGGAATGCACTGGATGAAGGATAACTTGAGGTGCTCGGGTTGGTGTCTCAGGCACAATGTCTGAAAACAAAGGAGAGCTCAGAGAAGGAGACACACTTGGCAGAGCAGAGCGGCTGTGAGTTCAGTTTCCCAGTTAGGCAGTTTGTTTGCAGTAAGGTGACCATTATTTCCTGGCATTTCCCCAAGTCCCTGGCCCACAATCTCCTCTGACTCACTGAGGAGTGACTGTGCTACCACCAGTGGTGTCACACCTGCATACAGCAGAGGAGCTCAGACCCCACCTCTCTTTGCCCAAACCCAGGACACCCTGACATCAACACTGCCCAGAAGTGGCCCCTCCAGTCAAGCAACCAACCAATGTGGGGGAAAACTGCCTCTAACAGGGGAAGGTCTTTCAAGAGGCAGAGACCAGGTCAGAGATGTGGAAGGAGAATAGCAAGCCCTGTTTCAAAGCGAGATGCTGGGAGGGCACTTGGAAGAGGGAGGGGAAAGCAGAGAAAGGTGGCTGGGGGGGGGAGAAAGTGGAGAAAGAGAAGAGAGGTTGGCAGGAAAGAGGAAGTAGGAGACGAAATGGCTACATCCTGGCTCCCACTCAGTGCTGCGCAGAGGCTCCCTTTCCCATGGCAATGAACCTACTAGAACCACAGGCATTTGAGCAAAGAAGGGATAAAAAACTACCGAGTCAGGTAGCTCCACATCCCTCAGCACTTTTGAGCTTTCTTGTAGGGATGAAAAATCCTGATTAATCAATTAACCAGTTAACGTTAGGTTAACCTAACGTTTAACCAGCTCAACAACTGAGCAGGCTCCTGGGCAGGGGACCGCTTCAACCCAGGGGTCCCAGATCCTGCCCTGGGGCTGAGGCTGCCACTGGCTCCCAGCCCCCATGCAAGCAAGGAGCCTGCAGCCCTGTGCAGGGGCCCAGAGGGGCTGGAGCAGCCCTAAGGGTGATGCTTACTGGATAACCAGTTACCTGTTCATATCCCTACTTTCTTGCACAAGCACCTGTGACTCCATGAGGTACAAAGCTCTGGGGAATCAGGCCACTTCTGGGCTTGAGAGACAGACAAATACAGAGGCAGCTGGTGTTCAACAGGAAGGGAGACCCACAACAGACCTAGAGAGACCGCTACCGGTTCTTCTGGACCTCGTACAGGTTGAGCCTCTCCAGTCTGGCACTCTCGGTGATCCAGCATGACTTTAGTGAGCCAGATGTGCACTTATCATGGGTGTGGCCAAGCTTCCCAAGGTCCCATAAAGTTTGTTTTCAGCCACCAGCCCTGGCTCTCAGTGTGCTGTGCTGTTGTTTAGCTCTAATTTACCCCTCAGTGTCTTCTAAGAGCCCAGTGAGTAGTGGGAGTGCTGGTAATGCTGCTAGGCAAATTCTGTGGTTCAGCACTGGTCAGGTCCGGAGGGTGCCAGACTAGAGAGGTTCAACCTGTAGTCCATAAACAACGCCAATGAGGAGCTTCTCCAGTTGGCACTGGCAGCCTTGGTATAATGAGAAGTTCACCCTTCACAGTCACAGCCAGAGCCGCAGCCAGAAAACAGATGCTTCCACTGGTACTTCTTGCCCTTGGCAGGTTTCTCCTTGCTTCCTGCAGCTGACTCACCCCGCCCTCCTGCACCATGGCTCACAGCCATTTGTGCTGAAAGTCACAGCAATGTTCCTCCCTAGGCTCAATAGCTCAGCTTTCAAACTGCAGCAGAAACCAAACCTGCCTGGGGATGGATTTAAACCTGTTTCCTGTGTTCATGGCTTTCCAAACCTCCTTCCACCTGCCCACCATGAGGGCTTTACAAACCAGCAGCAGCCCCAATCATCTCACAGGGTATGTCTACACTAGCCCCCTAGTTCGAACTAGGGTGGCTAACGTAGGCATTCGAACTTGCAAATGAAGCCCGGGATTTAAATATCCCGGGCTTCATTTGCATGTTCCCGGGCGGGCGCCATTTTTAAATCCCCTTAGTTCGAACTGACTGCCCGCGGCTACACGCAGCAGTCAGAAGTTAATCCGAACTAAATCCTTAGTTTGGATTAACTGTTACTCCTTCTGCAATGAGGTGTAACAGTTAATCCGAACTAAGGATTTAGCCTCAGAAGAAACTGGCCCACTTGAAATACACTGCATACTCATAGGTGATTTTACTCACTGTAGGGTGAAACTTATCATGCCTGTGCAGAAAGCTGGCACAAAGTGCAGGCATCATTCACATCCAACCTGCACTCTGAGGCTTAAACTTGACCCTCTGCACAGGGGTGAACTTCACCCGGAGAAATTTAGTCAAATCATAATCATTTGATTCATTTCTGGAAGGAACACATCCAAACCCTTCCCCCCCTTACATCCCAGTTGATTAAAGATTCTTCTGCCCTACCCCATGCACCCCCCAGTTTCCCTAAATGGTGACGGTAAGGAGTGTTGCTCAGGATAGTGAGTGTGTTGCTTCTCTCAAATCAGAGAGAGGTACCTCTGCATGCACTACATCACAACAATTGATTATGGTCAATTTGAAATGACTTACCTGGGAAAATGAACTGCTGCTTGTACTTGTAATAGTGGGAAGCTTGCAATGGAAAAGGGAAGAAGTTAAAAAAGTGAGTGACAGTGCAACACAGCCCAATAAATTGGAAGGGTCACCTCTGCACACCTCTATGTCCTGCCTCACAGAGCAGAAACCAGGGAACAAGAGACCAAAATTGGGTGCCTGATCCTTCTGTCCCACTTGGCAGCGTAGCACATGGACTTGCCTTCAGTTAAAACTCTTGCAAACACAGCCTGTTATTTACAGAACGTCTACGCTTCAAGCTGGAGATGTCAATCCCTGCCTGAGGAGACAGACCCACACTAGCTCCAGTTGAGCTAACATGCTGAAAACAAAATGTAGCCACACCAGAGTGAGAGGGGTAGCTGCCTCGAATACTTTCCTAGCCTCTCCAGCAGTGTGTATGTGCATGACCCGCCCTTCCTGCCACTCATGCTCCTTCAGCTTTTCTCTAGTTTCAGCATGTTAGCCAGACTGGAGCCAGTGTGGGTATGGCTTCTGGAGCTGAAATTCACACTTCCCGCTTGAAGCCCAGACATACCCTTGGACTGTAAACTCCTAGGAGCAGGGAGCAGGGAGCAAGGTTTGATGTACCTTGTACAAATGCCAGCCCCGTGGACAGCACTTCAGTAACACCTTCTGTTTAGAAGCCATGTTATCTATCAAAATTTAACTCTCTTGTTCTACAGCCTTCAGTACTTAGGAGTTATACAGCACTTTGCTGCTGACATTTCCAACGCCACCTGAGGGATCTGGACATCCAATTGAAAGCCAGAGGTCCTTTAGACTCCTTTGAAAATTCTAGCCAACATGTTTAAGGCACCATGCACTTGTTAAGCAATTGATTAACTAATGAACACTGCACAGCAGAGAAATAGCTAGTAGATCTAGGGCAGTTAAGGATTACTTTAAAATGCGTAAGGAACAGAGCTGCTTTTTTTTTTGTTATTGCTTCTTACCGTTGGAGAAAAGCCAGCCCTTCCTCTCCCATTCATGTCAATACCACAACAGCCCAGTATTTGGGTCTATACAGCTCACTGCCAAGGAAGTGAGTGGCTCTATTTATAAAAATGCACCCACAACGGTCCTTCCCATGGTGCATGCACACATACACACACACACACACCGTGTATGGTATTCAGCAGCTACACTGACACATTGATCAAAACTCACACCACCAGTCTTAGCCCCTTGTACCCAACTCACAAGGCAAGCCCCTTGGGCAGCAATGTGAGAAACGAGAAGGCTCTTGCACCACCCCCTAAAGAGTGTTGGGTGTGTCCACACTGCAGTTACAGTGCATATAGATACATCTGAGCTAGCTCAGGTAACAACAGCAATAATCACAGTAGCACAGGCAGCAGTACAAGCTTGCTTATCCCCATTCAGGGCCCTAGGTATGTACTGGCTTTCACCCTTATTGTTCTTCAAGCTCACTCAAAGCCAGCTTGGGTACATCTACACCACTGAGTTCAGTGTAGACATGCTCTAGAGGACCCTGTCTCTGCCCAAACTGTGTGGGAAATGAATTCTAACCATGGACCCATCTCTGAAAATGCCCTTCCCACATCCCTTAAGTGATCAGTCTTGGGACTGTTGTCAACAGCCTACCAGCCTCCGTTCTGGGTCTCCTCAGTCTGTAGAAGCCCCTCTGCAAGCAGATGTCGGCCTGCAGTACCCTCTACCAGGCCTCTGAATTTTTTCCCCATTCCTGTCTCCCAACAGCTTCTCCTTTCTGGGATCTCTTCGCTTTCACCCACTTTATTGGGTTTGTCCAAAGCGGCAGGCTGTGCAGCCCATTGGGAGCTATTTTGTTTGAATACAGATGTTCAGTGTCCTCCCAGCGGAACCTGATGGCCACTACTAAACAGTATCTACACACAGAAAGTTTTCACGTCAGCTCAAAGGCACACAAAATATGGGCAAAAGGGAACAGTGAACATACGAAGACCAGTGGAGCCCTCTTTCCTCAACCCTGAACTAGCACTGTGACAATCAGAAGGGAAGGCAGGGGGTTGATGTTTTGTGCGGCAAGAAAGGAAGCATTTGACCCTTTAC
Organism: Pelochelys cantorii; assembly: GCA_032595735.1. Lineage (NCBI taxonomy): Eukaryota > Metazoa > Chordata > Testudines > Trionychidae > Pelochelys > Pelochelys cantorii. The sequence continues at coordinate 8,111,929 of CM064342.1, read as the reverse complement.
AAACTGATGCCTTCCCTTCAATTCTAGGGGTGGAGGGTAAGAGTAGATGGGGCAACCAGGATTCCTTAAGTGTGCAGTATATGTTCTTCCCACTCCTCAAGTGGGCAGTGTTTTCAGCCTCAACCCCAGCTCCACAAACAGCAGACACCCCAGGTCGGAAAGGAAGGCAGGTGCTTCTGAATAAACAAAACAAAGGGCCTGATCCTCCTTGAAAAGTGAACTTAGGAATGCTCCCCGAGCTGCCTGTTTGAGAGTAGAGATGATCACGCCTCACGTGACAACGCACCAAGGACACAGAACAGATGGCCCCCTCAGGTGGGTGTTTAAATCCGGAAAGTTGGAGCCATGTGTTCTTAGACAGCGGAGAAATGCAATTGTCTCAGACCTGGTCTATGCTACAAAGCTAGATCGAGGCAAGGCATCTACACCAGGGGTGGCCACCAGTGGCTTTTCTGAAGTTAAGATGCGGCTCCTTGCTCAGGCACCGACTCCAGGTCTGCAGCAACAGGTGCCAACTTTCCAGTGCTCAACGGCTGGCTCCACCTCCTCCTCCAGGTGTATTGGTCCCTCGCTCCTGCCTTCCCCCACAGAGCCTCCTGAGGGCCATGAAACAGCTGATTGCAGTGGGCAGGAGGCACGGGGAAGGAAGAGGAGCCGCTGATCGGTGGGGTTGCTGGTGGGCAAAAGATGCTGGAGACGGGAGAGGAGGCACCTGACGGGGACTGCTGACAAATTACCGTTGCTCTTTGGCAATGCACGTTGGTAAATGGTGGCTCCTTCTCAGGCTCAGGTTGGCCACACCTGATCTACACTAAAATGTCACTCTTACCAATGTAACTCACCAGTTTAATAACTCCTGCTCTTCAAGAGGTGCAGAGCTTAGGTCCATGTAGTCGGATTGGAGCAGTGTCAGCACAGATACTGCATTACTGATGTCGCCTGTTACTGCCTTTCAGAAGTTATCCCACAATGCCCTACATCGACAGTTCAATCACTTCTAACAAGGATGTGTGCTGTTGACTCAAGGAGTGTGCTGTGGACGTGCAACAGTGAGTTAATTACTGCAGTGGCTAGTCACTGACATTAGGGTGACATACATTTTGTAGGGTAGACATACCCCATGTCACTGCACTTACACCAAAACATTACTCCAAAAGTAAGCTACTACTCCATCTGCTCCCCAGGCCAGCTTTCCAGCAGCTTGCCAGGGCCATGAAAACCCAGTATAGGGGCTAATAGCAAGATGATGCAAGTGACTGAACTGGGACATGGCTGAGCTGGCAGGGACAAATGGCGGCTTTTCAAAGAGGCAGAACCCAAACTGTGGCTCCCTGGTGATGGAAAATCTCATAGTGGTTGTGGAAATGAGATGGGTATCACAGCAGCACATAATCAAACTCTCTGTGCCCAAAGCCTCCTGCATAGGCCAGAAACTAAGCAGGAGCAAAGCATCTGGGAACTGCACTGCCTTAGCACAACTACTCAGGAGTCAGCAAAAGTGCTTGGGCTAAAACTTAAAGCTGTTTCTGAACTGCAGAAAAACCACCTGCCTTCTTCCTGGCTCAAATCCTTGCCCCACGCAAAGATGTTTGCAGAGGATTGTGGGGGAGCAGCAAGGTTGCATCAAGTCCATATGGAGTAAGAGCCTCTTCCACCACCAAAATGCAATTACCTTTGGAGTCACTGACGCAGCAGCACTACACAACAATTTTGGGGTGGCCTGGAAGAACACTGGATTCAATTAAAGCAAGAGAGGATGCTCAGGGAACCCAGATAAAATTATACAGAGGAATTTGGCATCAGGATATCAGAACAGATCCCCTATGTTATTATGAAAGTCCCTATGGATTCCTCAAAGACGAGAAGTGACAGGACTACAGCTGTACACAAGGAAAAAGTTTTTACACTTAATCAGTAAAATATGCCCTCAGTTGCCCTTATAGGCATCCACACTGGTGGGACACTCCTGTAGCACAAGCCATGGAAGAGGTGGAGCTGTGCGTAGCTCTACTTAAGCTGAACTGATTTACACTAAAGGCTATGGCTACACTGTAGCCTTCTTCCGGAAAGGCTTATGCAAATGAAGCACAGCATGAAATATTGCTGCGCTTCATTTGCATAATTAATTAGCAGCTGCTTTTGCACAAGAGGCTTTTGCGCAAAAAGGAGCTGTGTAGATGGCTCCTTTTTTCGCAAAAACCCCCTCTTGCACAAGAGCCGTTCTTCCTCATATTTTCAGGAAGAACAGCTCTTGTGCAAGGGGGGGGGGGGTTGAGCAAAAAGAAGCCATCTACACAGCTCCTTTTTGTGCAAAAGCCTCTTGAGCAAAAACAGCCCCTAATGAATTATGCAAATGAAGCGCAGCGATATTCCATACCATGCTTCATTTGCATAAGCTTTTCCAGAGGAAGGCTACAGTGTAGCCATAGCCTTAGGGCTGAATTTCACTCATATGTCCAGATGCACAGCTGGGCTAAATCTGCAGCATTCCACTGCAACCAATACAACTATGCTGATTTATACCAGCTAAGGATCTGGTTCAGCACCTCCCTATTAACTCTGGCGACCACCATTTACAGTGTGAGGAGAACTAGTCTCCTCTGAACTGAGATCAAAGTGGTCTCATCTTGGACTTCTGAGAAGAAACAGCTGCATTTCAAGACTCCTAACCCTGTCTAAAGCTTCTGAAGAAAGCTGACATAATGCTTGAGGCTGCTAACAAAACACGTTAAGAAGCAAGCGCCCCTCATCTGAGTTGCCGCAGCTTTCAGAATTTGATCTTTCCTGAATTGGTCTCTTCCCTTCTTGCAGAAGAAGTGAAGAGGGACTGCCTCAGAGACTGGCGATCCAGAGTTCATGCTGTGTAAATGCCAATTTGTCTAATTAACTCATTGGAAGGAACTTGTATGATTCAGTGGAGATGACTCACATTACGGGCATCTGTGCCACCCCTGCAAGCTGGCGGCTCTAACGTCCATATGCCTCCGACAAGAAGCTGCTGCCATTGACTTTTTTTTAAAAAATTTTCACTTTAAACAAAATCCATCATCATTAAAACAAATACAATTGAAAACACACGTGCGGAAATCTCTCCTCGAGGCAGACAGTACAGACAGGTGCCCACATCTCCCAGGAGAGAGCGGACTATGCCAGTATAAAAGCATCCTGTACCACACTTATCAGAGAACAAAAAGATCCACAGAATCGTTCCAGGAAGTGCTCTGAAGGGGCTAGGCCTTTGGGCTCTGGGGGGTGGGGGGAAAGGGACAGTCAGTGTGGAGAGGAGCAGAAGCTCAAAGTGGAACCTTGAATGAAAACTCAGTCTCCCATACTCCTGTTGGACACTGAGTCTCTTTAGCCAGTCCCAGTGGGCACCATGCAGGGTGAGAAAACTGTCTTGGGAGGAAGGAGAGACAACAGGGAATGGGGTACCCAGGTCAACAGGGCTGGCTCCTTCCCCATTTGTATGGCCTTGGACTATCCTATGCCCACTTCACTAAACCTCTCCTGAGAGCCAGGCACATCTGAGTTGGGGCACAGGGCATGTTAGTAAATTCCCACCTAATTCCTGATTCACTCTACTACACGTAGGTGCTCTTAAAACCTCTCGTTCATATAGGATACAGCAACACTAAATCACATTTATCTGCTGCTTTGCATCTACCTCAGTGGTCATCAACCAGTCGATCGGGGTCTACTGGTAGATCTTGGAGCCTCTGACAGGTGATCCTGACTGGTTTGGCCAAGAGGCCATCAAGTGCCAAAACTCCCCCCACTGCTGTGTATCTCCTGCCCTTTGCCTTGGAGCTGACCCCTTAGGAGCCTCCTGCATTCTGTGCAGGACAGGGGAGGGCGAGGAAGGTGCCGATGTCAAGGTGCCCCCTCCCACTCTGTATCCTATCTCCACAGAGCAGAGAAGGGACACAAGACCTAGGGGAGGAGGGAGTCTGCTGGTTGCTTTTGGGAGTGGTGCAGGGCCAGGGCAGGGGTGAACCTGCCTTAGCCCCACTGAACCACCACCCAGGAGCCACCTGAGGTAAGCAGTGCCCAGCTGAAGCCCACAACCCTATCCCAATCCTGAACCCCCTCCTGCACTCCAAGCCCCAACCCTAGCCTCGAGCACCCCTGCATCCAAACACCCTCCCAGAGCCTGCATCTAGAAGCCCCTTCGGCACCCAGGGCTCAACTCAGGGCCCCTCTCGCACTCCAAATCCCTTAATCTAAGACCAGAGCCTGCACCTCAACCCCCTGTCCAGCCTGGTGAAAGTGACAGAGGGGGAGGGAGGATGGGAGGATGCAGGGGTGGGGCCTCGGAGAAGGGGTGGGAAGGAGGTGGGACAAGGGTGTTTGGGTTTGAGGTAGATCTTGGATTGCACTTAAATTCAAAAAGGGATCTCGTGCTTTAAAAGGTTGGAGACCCCTGATCTACCTAGCAGGGAGGTTAAAAACCATGTCTTTTGTGTAAATGTGTGACCGCTGAATTCATGAGTGGTTGGTGCTGCCAGGGCCCCTCCCCCTCCACTGAGGCCCCGCCCCTACCACGAGGGCGGGGGAGGAGGCGGGACAGTGCCAAGTGCATGCGTGCCACCCCTCCTACAACAGGGAGGGGAAAAGTGTGCGTGCCCCAATCTCCCCAGAGCACCAGGGATGGAGAAGGTCACATTGCCCAAGCTCCCTGGCCCCCAGAGCACCAGAGAGGGAGGAGGCCGCATTGCCTGAGATGTCCCGAGCCTCCCCGGCACCAGGACATGGGGAAGGCAGGTGGCACATGTCTCCAGCTTCAGGCTGAGAGGGCAGGGCACTGAGGACAGCAACACTCCACTACATGCCTACAGCAGGTGTTCTGGGGGGATGCCTTTGTGGGAGACAGCGGGGCGGGGGAAGGCATGGGGAGCCCGTCCACAGTCAGTGGCTTCTGCCTTCCCTACTCCCTTTGCTGCCTCTGATACAGCAGCAGCAGAAGGAGGATGCAACCACTAAGATTAACCAATAAGCCTGGGAAACTGAGGCATAAAATCCCAGTGACTCACCCAAGCTGGGAGTTGGGATTAGAACCCTGCCCAACATCCCAGCCATTGTGCCAGCAAATGCCATCCCAGCACTTACAACAGTAGTTTTAAACTGTCGGGAATCATTGGTTGATTTTTGGTGGCCAGCAATGAGCCAGGAGGGGCATTTCAAAGCTTGCCCCTGCCTGCCTCCTATCATGCACCAGGACTTGCTGTCAAACACAGAATGAGTCTGCATTTAAATTACCCCAAAATGAGCTTTCCTCTGTCCAAAACAAAGCCACAGGCCAGGCTGGTGCTCATTGGGGAGGCGGGGGTCAAGGAATGGCACAGCCAGGACATTTGCAATTGCAACCCTGAATTGTGAGGCCTGGTGCCACTGCATGAAGAAATCTTGCATGGCCCCTGCCCAGTACAACAGCACATCCTTGAGCCATGAGGCAGTCTAGAGAGGATTCATTGTGTGTGTTCTGCCTGTTATCACTCAACCAAGACTTGAACCAGAGCCGGGGGCACTATGGCAAGGGTGGGGAACCTCTGGTGTGCCGACTGCACTCAGTTTGTCCAGGTTAGCCACGGGTGGGATTGCAAGATAGTTTGTTTACTTGAGTGTCCACAGGCACAGAGTCAAGCAGCTCTGAATGGCCGCAGTTCACCCTTCCAAGCCAATGGGAGATGCGGGAAGAGGCACTTGGCTGGACCACCACTTCCCGCAGCTCTCACTGGCCAGGAATAGTGAACCGCAGCTACTGGGAGCTGCAAACAACTCTGCCTGTGCACACTAACATAAACATAGCATCTCATGGCCCTCCAGGAGCTAACCCTGGCTAACTCTGTATGACCAGTCGGCAGGAGATTCCCCACCCCTGCTCTAGGAGAAGCAGATCAGCCTGGGAGCCCAAATGGAAGCCTCTGCACTGCTCAGGGTTTCTTCCATCAGAAGTCACTGTTCATATGTCTTATATACCTGGGCCCTGGCCAGTGCCTTTGGTCAGTTGCTTGCAGGAGGACGGTTATGTGGTCCAGATTGAGCTGGAGTGAAATCACAGCTCTGCCAGAAGTTGTTATGTGACCCTGGCTGGGTGCTTGTCCCTGCCTGAGTGTCCACATTTGCGCAACAGGAATAAGCGGGACGTGCTGTATCTCTCACACGGGAGAGTCAGGAGCCTCAGTTCATTTACTCACTAAACACCACACACACCTATGCATTTTTTTAACAAATCTTCCAATGGCCTGTGGCAAAAGGGGAGCGGCTAATGGGCCTCTTTGTCATTCAGAAGCTTTGATTTATCTGTTTTAGAGCAGGGAAATATCTTACACAGAATGTGCTGTGCAGTTACTAGATGAAAAGCAAATGCAACCCAAAGCAGCACTTTGCCCTAAGCACTACTAGCTGTTCCTTCCCAAGCAACTCTCAACAAGGCCATCAGTGCTCCAAGTGCTTCCTTGCAGCATTTCCCATGGCTTCATTGTTTCCCTCAATTGCCCATTCTGACTTCCGGAAATTGCAGTTCCATGTGAATTTCCTGTTGGGCTACAGAATGTTTGCAAAAGGAAGCAGCTCAGAAAGCTTCCAGAGGGGAGATTGGTGGTAAGCTCTTCTCCCCACTCCCCCATCGGGCAACGTTTGTTATCTCTTTGGTGACCACTCCTCATTCCCAGCCAAATCCCTCTTCCCTGATCTTTCAGCCTTTCCAGCTATTCAAGGAGGGGAGGGACAGATCAAACTTAGCCAAGCAGAAATGTGTAAGACTCATTTTCTTTAGGACAGAGGTACCCAATTGTTTCCCTACTTGGACTTGAAAGAACAGTCATACAGGGTCGGACCAATGATCCATCTAGGTCAGCCTCCTGTCTTCTGACAGTGGCCAATGCCAGGTGCCCAGAGGGAATGAACAGAACAGGTAATCATCATCAAGTGATCCATTCCCTATCCTCCCCTCCCCCACTCCCATTCCCAGCTTCTGGCAAACAGAGGCTAGGGACACTATCCCTGCCCATCCTGGCTATTTGCCATGGATGGGCCTTTCCTCCACAAATTTATCTACTCTTTTTTAACCCTATTATAGTATCGGCCCTTGCAACATCCGTGTTATCTTGCTTCCGTAAAGAGAATGAGGGCAGGTACGACCCTTGGTGGTGGGTACAACCCTTAGACCCTCAGGCTAAGCACCCATGCCACAAAATAAAATCAGCAGTGTGGCACAGAAGCCATTGGCCATGTTGCTGGGCTACTGGTCTGAAACCAGCCCTGGCTGACTGTAGGTGCCAGAAGTGGCTGGTGGGTGGCTGCTTTGAGGTCTTGAACAAGAAAGCAGATGTTGACCCTGCTTAATGGGTTTCGAGTGCACATGAGCTACCAATGGGCATTAATTGGCAGCATCACCAAAGTGGGTGAGCATTTCCTGGGCCCTGGAAAGTGGACTGCCTTCCCAGAGAATGAATGGGCCTGGAGTGAATTCCTGCCCTAGAGGTGTTGAAATAGGCCAGTTTTGGGGGGCAGTGTTCAGTGTCTGTTCCTCCTAAAGGAGGCAGCCAACAAAGCCCAGGCTTTCAGTTAATGGCGCATCTTGCCTTCGTGGCTGTGACGTCGTGCTTCAGAACATGAATGGGATGGACCCAATGCAGCCTAAGTAATAGCTCGGACAGGGAGAGCGTCCCCTGTGCTTTTTAGCATGCTACTAGCCCAGGAGTCTAATGATGGCAATGGACATGCCAACACTGTTCACTGCTTCCCTGCTGAAAGCGTGCCAAGGGAAGGGAAGGAGTCTTCGTGTTATGAAAGATCAAGTATGTAGTCACATTGTCATCTCAAATGGGGGAAGCTGGTTTGGGGAGGGTACCTCTAATCCCCATCCCTACTCAACCCCTGGTCCTTCTAGAACAGGGCTGAGGCACTGTGTGGTGAGGGGGCGGGGTGCTGGCTGAGAAAGCCAGTGTTCCCACTGACCACGCTTGCAGATTGTGGAGTGCAGCTGCGGATATCACCCTCCAGCCAGCAGCCATTCGCCAGATCTGAGTGCATACAAAGCCTCCCATGGACTGCGAGGCCAATGAATGTCAAAGAAACCCAGCAGTGGGGACTGCACCGGGACAAGATAAGTCAGACCAGCAAGGATTATGAAGATCTAGTCTGACCTCCTTTCCCAGTCAGTCCTGCCACAAAGCCCACAACTTCTGGCTGCGCTAGGGCATGTTGCCTAGAAAGGTCGTGGAATCTCCATCACTGGAAATATTTAAGAGCAGGTTAGACAGATGCCTGTCAGGGATGATCAGTGCTTGGTCCTTCCGTGCGGGCAGGGGACTGGACTTGATGATCTTGCAAGGTCCCTTCCAGTTCTAGTGTTCTTTGCTTTTATGATCTTTCCTAGAAGACACCCAGACTGGATTTAAAAATTGGAAGCCACAGAGAAGCCACCATGTCCCTTGGTCAGTTGTTGGTGAATTACTCTTGCTGCAAATCCTTCCTGCCCCCTGTGTTCCTAGCCTAGATTTGTCTAGTTTCCACTTCCAGCCATTGGCTCTTGTTATGGTTTTTGTTAGATTACAGTGCCCGTTGCTATCGGACATCTCTTCCCCTTGTAGATTAAGATCAAGTCACCTCTTTAACCTTTTCTAGAATAAACAGATAGAGCTCTGTCAATCTCTCTCTGTCAGGTAGGTTTTCCACACCTTGAATCGATCCTGACACTATTTTCTGAACTCTTTGCAAGTTTTTCAATAACCACAGCATTCCATATTGGGGAGAAGGGGGGAAGCTTGGCTCCCTGCCCTGAGAATGTATCCCTGCCCAGCCCTGGGAATGAACTCCCTCATGGACAGGGGACTCAGGCAAGTTCCACGTGACTGATTGTAACAGCGTGATTTACTCCAAGACCTTCACAACCCTGCATGCAGCGAGGTACCTGGCAAATTGAACTGCTTCTGCTGCCGTGTGCATTGCGGGGATGGGTGGAGGGGAGATGGCGGAGTTGCGCTGGGCGGTAACGGAGGGGCTGGCGAGGAGGGTGTGGAGGATGTCGTTGAGGAGGGATTGCTGCTGGAGTCTGGCTGATAGGGCACCGGAATATGGTCCTGCAGGAACAAGGAGGGCAGGGGGAGAGGAGGAAGGAAAAACAACACAAGCCTGTGAGAGCAGTGCAGACAGACCAACTTCATCACGCTCAGTCGCCGGCAGAGCAGGTGGCCTCGAGCTGGCATCCTTGGAAGGAAATGCTGGGGAAGCTGGTGGTGACTGAGCAGGAGGCTGAGGATTGGCATCCCGCCCACCCTGGGGGCAGCCACCACCAGCTTCCCGAAGAATGGAGCTGGCATCCTTGGAACGTAGGAAGGACAAGGGGGGCCCCCAACTTTCCAAGCCACTGTTTGGTAGGGTCCTTGAGAGCAGGAGGAGGAAGGGGCTGCAGCAAACGTTGCCACCCATCTGTCCCCAAGCCCCTGCTTTATAGTGCATCCTGGGAGCTCCTCTTTGCAACGCAGCAGGGAGCCCTGGACAAGGTAAAGCAGGGCCTGCGTAACATCCACCCAGGCCAACGTTTCCAACGGAAGGGCCTGATCCTCAGAAGTGTTGAGCAACTGAAGCGTCTACCGGCTTCTGACACAGCTGTGCCTGAAGAACGAGGCCACATTTTCCAAACCGGCTAGTGAAATTACTGAGTCACCACCCAGGGGGATCAGAGCCATGGTAAGAGGAAGACTTCCAAAATCACCAGTCACTTGGGAAGGCCATGATGGGAAGTCAGGCACCTACATTCCTGACCGGGTGTTCGGGGGTACTGGGTATCTGGAAGCATCGACCGACTTTCCGCAGCCATTACGGATATTCAGCATGCCTGGAAATGAAACTGTTGGGTCGGCGCTTAGTTGACAATGGAGGTGCCTAACTTTATGCATGTAAAAAAGCTTCAGAGGGGTAGCTGAGTTAGTCCGTAACTGGAAAAAGAAGTGGGCTGTGCCCATGAAAGCTCACGACACCATCTACATATTTTGTTCATCTGTAAAGTGCTGCGAGACTATTTGTTGTTTTTTTAAGTTTATGAATGTGAGTTTGCAAGTACTGGTTAACATTCCCAATATAAAACACCAGACTGTTCTCCTCTCCCTCTGCTTTGGTCAGTTAATCTCACCCTCGACAGGTCCTTCCTTGTGGGCCATTTAACTGCGTCAAGAGATACAACTTCAGGGTGAGCCAGACAAAGGCTCCACTCTACATGCTCTTAGCTTGGCTCCCCAGGAGACGGTACGCCCGAGCCAGTCATTCTCCCTTCTCTCAGCACAGAGAGCCCTGTCTTACACAGAACACTTCTGGCTCCTCTTTGTGCATGCCAACCAGTAAGGAAAGAATGGCTGACTGCAATCAATAGCATGCTGATGTGCCAGGTGGGGGAGAATCTGCCTGGAAAACAAGCTGGAAAGTTTGCACAAATGTGATCTCCAACTCTTCATCTGATAATAGACAAATCTTATTTAAAATGATTTAAAACCAAATTGCATTGAATTTATAACCAGCAGGACAAGTCTGAACTCAGCAGGATATGAAATAAGAATTAATGTCTTCCCCCCACACACACATACACACACATATATCTGATCCAAACCAACATGGATTAGTAAAGGGAAAGATAAGATACTGACATCTGTGCAAGTGGGAACATGATATAACCTTCCTTGAAATATTAGACTCTTTGCACATTGGCTGTGACCACATCCCTCTTGGTCCATGAAAAGGAAAAGTAGAGGCCAAGATGGCTCGTGATTTTTGTGGTCCAGATCAAGGCATCTTAAAGAGCCTGATTTTCAGAAAATGCTGAAAAACCTCTCTCTTAACATCAGACCCCTTTAAGGTGTCTAAAGTTGAACACCCAAAACTATGGGTCACTTTTGAAAATCTTAGCCACTGTCCCAAGCAGGTTACCAAGAAGGACTCAAACAAGCTTAACCAAATGTGACATTTCAGGGAACGCTGTGTTGTATTTTTATTTATAGTGCCTCTGCCTGCAAGATGATGCTGGTAAAGTAGTTTGGGTTTCCCCCCCGGTCAGCTCTGGGAGCAGATGGAAATGAAGATCTGTGCTCTCACTTATATAGCACCATGTGTGGGAAGAGGCTTTGGAGATAGGTGACAGTGCGCTGGGCAAGAGGTGCTGACTTAGCCCTCTGTAAAAACCAGCTCCCATGAAGGGGAACTGGCTAAAGTAAGCCTGCACCTAATGGAGAATGGGAGACAGCTGTCCGCCCAATTAGCCTGGGGCTGTATAAACGGCTGGGAGGGAGGGAGGAAGGAAGGAAAGAGGGCGGGCAGTGGGGGGGGCACACCAAGAGAATGGAAGTAGAAAGATAGTGCTTCCCTCTGGGGTGCAGACAGTAGAACCCAAGCTATGTATGGGTAATGGGAGCACAGCCTGTAAATAAACAGGACCAGTAGTTATTGAGCACCCTGGTGTCTATGTACAGGGGCAGGAGCCACAAGGGCCCTGCACCACCCTGCTGAAAGATATAAAAGAAGGTCCCTTCCACCAAGGTGTGTACAATCCCATCCATATTGAGAACAATCATGACCTGGGGCAAGGGGCTGAGCTGAAGTAGCATGGAAAGATAATAGGACACTGAAGGACTCCTTTAAAAATAGAAATAGAGGTCTAAATAGAAGGCTATTAGTTGGCGCAATGGGAAATATTTATCTACTTTCATAAGCTGGCTATGGTTGTTGCGATTTCATGAGTGGCAGAGGCAATGTAAAATACACTTATAACACAATTCATCCATAGCTCTGAAAGTGCTTTATGTGATGGGTGTCATTACACTCATTTTATAGATGGGGAAACTGAGGCACAAAAGAGATGAAGTAACTTGCACCAGGTCACCTAGCAAGCTAACAGCAAGGCTAGGAATAGCACCCCAGCCACCTGCATTCCAGTTCAGTGCCCTACCCTCCCATCAAGCCTGCTTCCCGTGATGACCTCTCTTAAGATAAAACATGATGGGCACAAAAAGACACAGTTCACTCTTCCAAACTCGTAGCTTCCCCCCCCCCCCCGGCCCTTTTAAGATCCCACTATGGGTCTCTTGAGAACCAACTGAAATCATTTGCACCACACCACCTACAAAGAACAGTAGGTGATTTTACCATTTGGAATTTTCCAAGAACATTAGGCTTAGAGTCTGCATCCCGGAGAGAGTCATCCAGTATCCAGCAGTCACTGGACAATGATGCAAGAAAGGCAGGAGGGGTCTAGACAAACGGAAGAGTCCAGGCTGATTTGTCATGGTACTCAGCATCCCTGAAAACCAGGCCATTCAATTACCAGGCATGGGCACAGCCAGCCAGCAAGATTTTGAAATTTCCCAGTCAGTATGAATGAACAGCTTTTTGACTTGTTGGGGCTTCTAAATTCCCCATTAGACCGAACTGTACCCAACAGCCTCTGCCAAATTTAATCCAGAATTAATCTGAGCACCATTACTGTTGCTAACACAAAGCAGGAGAAAGACCAAGCCAGGTGCATGGACAGGTCTGGCTTGTGAATTTCCCCAGACCCCATAGGAATATGATCAAGTTGCTGTGTTCTGCAGGTTTTATTTTTTTTTAAATGCTTTACTAAAGTTTTGGAGAGCCGGGAGAACACAGAAATTCAGGTTAGATTTGTTGCCTCTGGAGAGTTACAAGCTGAAATGGAGCAGAACTGGCGGGACGTGAGCTATTTCAAAAGCACTGACTCCATTTTATTTTTAGTCTGTTAAAGAAAATAACTTTGACAAACGCTGCCTTTACCCTAATGGAAAACAAACTGAAAAATCCAACAGGTGGACTGTGAGATGCTCTTTCTTCCAGTTAATGTCACTTCCAGCTTACTGGTGGTTATATACTGCAGCTCTGACAGGGAGAGTGGAGAATGGTGAGCCAAATATTGCTTTCAGTGACACCGGTGTAAATTTGAAGTAACTCTTGAAATTATAGAATCATAGAACACTAGAACTGGAAGTGACCTTGAGAGGTCATCGAGTCCAGTCCCCTGCCCTCAGGGCAGAACCAAGTATTGTCTAGACCAATCAAACTACTGCAGATTTATACCAGGGTAACAGCAATATTTGGACCAGAGGCTGTCAGAAAAGTCTGTATCTTTCCTAGGAAATAAGGAAGCAATAAAAGCAACAGTTGGGGGAAGCTTCTTTCTTTAAAAGAAAGAGCCCAATACGTTTTGTATTTGCAATGTCTGCTCTGCAGCGTAAATACTGACCTCATTAGAGAAGTGGTCTTAGCATCCCTGCTCACTAGGGCCTGGGCCTGCTCCTTCAATTAATGCAGCTCTTTATGATTCATAGGTTTGCATCCCCTTAAATGAGTTTCTATTCAGTTTCTACCAAATTCACTGAAATATAGATCAGCTCCTTGGTGTTTTGGAGAAGCAGACGTGCCTGGAAACCCAAAAAGCCATCTGTGAAGTTTTGCCCCAGCAGATGGCTGAACAGACCATTGAGCAAACTGGAAGGTGCTACTGCAAAGAGGAAAGCCTGCCAGACCTTCTCCTCCTCCCCTCACAATAACCATGTTTCCAAGCAGACAGAGGAATGATCCTCATTGACATCTGCAGGCAATGCCACCCAAGAATCCCAGAAGGGAAGAGTCCAGGGCCACAAAGAAACCAGTTCAGAGAGTTTCAGGATGTGAGGACTAATTGGGGCAGTTTTGCTGCTGACTTTGGGCATGTCTGCACTAGGAAATTATTTCAAAAGAGTGTGCCTACAGAGCACCCTTATCTTGAAATAAGCTATGCAATTTGAGTTATGCTATTTGTGCTACACAGAGCCAAATTTTGAAATAAAGCGCTGTTCTGACAAGTCCCTTAACCATCCTGGAACGAGGTTACAGGGATGCTGGAATGGCATATCTATTATTTCAAAATATATTTCAAAATAACGGGTGTGTTTAAATTGCTATTTTGGGTTACTTCCAGTATCCCAAAACAGCCCTGCTCTCTAGACATAGCCAAAATAACTAATTTAAAATAATAACTCCCGAAATAAAAAAATTGAAATAGTGTGAAATACGGGAAGCCTCAAAATTAGTCCGAGAACGGCTCCATTATTGTGGATGTGCTACCTTGACTTAGGGCCCCAGGAAGCACTGGGGAGTAATTACTTTGAATGACTCTGGGGAGACGTTATTTTGAAATAGCAGCAGTGGAGCATCCACACTACCGCTACTTCAAAATAACTATTTTGAAATAAGTGTTATTCCCGGAGGAAAGCAGGAGTACAGATTGCAAAATAACCCCCCTTATTCTGAAATAACAAGGTTAGTAGCATGGCCATTCCACTTATTATTTCAAAATAAGGGGGGGAGGTATTTTGAAATAACTCCTTGTGTAGACCAGGGCTTAGAGGGGAGCAGGATCTGACCCCAATTTCAAAAAGTTTCTTCTTCAGATCAACGAGAAGTCCCGTGGCACCTTATAGACTAAGATTTATTGGAGCATAAGTGTTCATGGGCAAAGACCCACTTCTAAAGCGGGTCTTTGCCCACGAACGTTTATGTTCCAATAAATCTCTTAGTCTATAAGGTGCCACGGGACTTCACATTGTTTTTGCAGATTCAGACTAACACCTACCCCTCTGATACTTCTTCAGATCAAAGAGGCAGGATTTGGAGCCTCTTCTTTAAAGCTGCAGTATATGGCCTTGAATAATCAGATTATATAGCCAGGGAGGCAGTGTAGCCTACTAGTTACTGCAGCATGCCAAGGGTCAGGCAGTCTGAGCTGTGGCCCCTAATCCAACTCATACCGTAGCCTTGGGCAAATGACTGAATTTCTGTATCCTAGTTTATTAGAGACTAATGGCAGTTAAGAGACTTGCTTCGGAGAGGGGTTCCTGAACACGAGTAGATAGAAGACACTTCACCAAAGCTGAACTCCCAGCAGACCAGTCCGGAGAGAGCTACATTCTTCTCTTCCTCGTCACTGGGAAGTGACACCCTTAGCATTCAATGCAGAGGAGTGGGAACGGAACTATACTAAGGGCACAAAATCCACAGTTCAGACTGGCTCATCCTTTCCCAATGTGTTGACCATTTCATCTCCTAAAGGAGCAAGATCTCAGGGGTTCAGGACTCCTGGGCTCCACGTCTATCCATGTCACTCACATTTGCAGAAGGGTTCCTGATTGTCACATGTGCAGCGTCAGCACAGCCTGTAAGAGCCTGTCCTTAAGAGGATAGGCTGAGCCTTAAAGCTATGGAGAAGAGGCCAGAAGATGAAGGAACCCAAGGGAGCAGAGGAGAGAAGTGGGAACACTGAAAGGAGAGACGAGTATGTAGAAGCAAGTGCCTACAACATATTCTTTGGTAGGTAAGTGCAACCCAGCAGGGCTGAGGAAGGCAGGTTTATGACCTGTGGTGTCATGCCTGGCTGGAGTTCTCACACTCACCTTTGGCCTTTTCTCTGCTAAGAGAAAAAGGTGTGTTCTTATTGTGGGTTACCTAATGACAGGTAAAATCCTAGGGAAGATAAGGGAGTCTGCAGTTTTCACTTGAATTACCAGGCAAAAAACCCATACAATTGCACCTAAATTCCAGTTAAGAACATAGGTTTTATTCCTCCTAATGACATCCTGTCCTTCCCTCTGGCTCTTTCTTATTGTGGAAATGCTCAAAGTCCTTTATACTCCAGACACAGAGCTGCGGATCTGGGCTGACTGCTACGGTGAATCAGCAGAACAGTCACTGCTCTTCTAAAACCGGTCTCACACCTTTGCCCTTCCAGCCACCCGCCTGGTGCTGGAGCAATTGTGCATGCATTCCTTCCAGAGAGCATCACACCTGCAATTGGTGCACCAAGGAGACTCTTGGGTGCTCTGTAATACTCAGAGCTTTTTGTGGGTATTTCTAATGGCAACGGGAAATCTCAGGTTTGACTGTTCCAATGGGAACGGCATCGTCCAGGCTCTAGATTCTTCATTTTTCTAGATAGCTTCTCCCACCTCCTTCATGTCCAGGTAAGGCAATAAACCACTTGTCTCTGAGTTCCAGAACAACTTCCTGTGTGGGCACTTATTCCAGAATAAGGGTGTTCAGCTATGCAAGTATTCAGGAACAGCTCCTCCTCAATCCCCTCCTCCTTAATGTGTAAACAGGCCCCCAGCCAGCAAAGCACCCAAACATTACCCAACAGGATCAGCCCTGTGAACAAAAGTGGTGCTTCCAGGCATACAGTGGCCACTCCTATAGACTTTAATGGAAGGACAGACCTGTGGCCCATTAGGGAGAAGTACAGAGGGAGTTACATGGCACTATTAGTTCACTTTTGCTGTGTAAAATAGTTCAAGAACTTCTTGCCACTGAACTAAAAAGGAGCCAAACAAACAGTTGCAGCATATTGAATTCTATGGAGTTTTCCATCAAAATGGATTAAACCCCACAATCCTCCTGGGAGGCAGGAAATAAGTAGCATTCTGATGTTATGGCTGGGGAAACCAAGGTAGAAAGAGGTTAGGTGACTTGACCAAGGTCACACTGGAGATTAGCGATAGAACAAGGAATAGAAACACAGGTCACATGACTCCCAGAGCCCTGGTCTTCCACCACAAACAAGACCATCATTCCTTCCTAAAAAGGTCCAGCGCGTTACAGGTGGGTCCAGTCAAGAGAGTGGTCAATTAAGTAACAGCATTAAGGAGTAAGATTCCAAAGATTTGGGGACAAATTCCGCTCTCACTTTGCACCCTTGGCATCTGCTTGATTTCAAGGAGGGAGCATGTAATGGCTGTACTTTGGAGTGAATTGCCTGGGCCAAATTCTGCTCTGTGTTCAAGCAGTGTCTGTCTATGGATCTACTGTGTACTGATCTACTGTGAAGAGCTGAACAGTTCTTGTGTAACTTCACTTGCTCCAACCCACTAGCACTGCACACCTAGCAACTTTTAATGCCCAGTTTACAGCTGCACTTAAGCTGTAAACTCTGGAAAATGCTGATAAGCAGCTTGCTTGATGGAGACATTATTTCTTAGCCATCATTCAACATTCCTCATCCCTGATGCTTTAGAATTGAAGTCATGGGCCCAGAAACAGGACCACAGCCTCTCAACAGCTTGTCTGTGCCTGCTTTCTATATAGCATCTATAGCATCACAGTGGATTATGGTAAATGTGACTCAGACACCGTAAAGAGAATGTTACAACAGCACCATGACCACTTGCTGGTCCTTTAAGAGAGGATAGGAAAGGAATAAGGAACCCCACCCATATTGCCACGAGTATTGAAGCCATTGGCATCTTGCTCATTACCTGAGATTCACATTTGCATTTGTTCCTATGTATAAATCACAATGTACCAAGATGGAGAAAGGCTCTGAGGGACTGCACAGCCCAATGGGAGAAAGAAGGCGCCTCACCTTGCTGATTTTGTTGGTTTTGGGAAGGGTCTGGCTGACGTGCAGGTCAGAATACCTGGGGGGCTTTCGTAAAGGATTGTTGATGTCACACGGCACCGATTCTGTCCGGACTAATCTTGCTGGATCAAGAAGGGAGACAGGAGAAAGAAATAAAAAGAGAGAGAAAAAGGGAGAAACATAGACATCGAAGTTTTTAAAACAGTTCTTCAGGCCTGGGAGCCCTGTACTTGAAGACAATCCAGATCGGCTTCATGAAATTCTAAAAATATTAAAGCTAAACCCAAAGCAACCTCTTAACTGTACAGTTGCACCTGTTTCCTGAAACGGCTAGTTTCCCCACCTTGGGGCCATAAAGGCCTGAGTCATTTGGAACACAGAGTGCCAGCTGAAGCCAGAGTGTATCTACTCTCCTACCCACCCCATTCTGCAATTGGAACCTTCCTCAGCCAGTCAGAACACACTCAGGATCAAATCCGACTCGACACCTAAAGGCTCCAGTGGGACTTCAGTAGTGCCCAGGGGTGACTGTCATGCAGCAAGGCACGCAGCTCCCATCTCAAGGAGGAACAAGTTGGTTTATTTTGATCTGTTGGCTAATGTCATCAGCACAGAAGGTGGCCTCTGTGAAACATCTCCTGACTGAGAGAGGAGTAAATATTTCTAAACTACACTCTCCCCCACCCAGCAATTCTGCACCATGAGGACTAGACCCAATTTTCCATCTATGGTGCAATTCTTTGCCTTACATCAGTTTTCTACATGTTTCGGTCAAATGCCTTCTGATCTGTAGTAGACAATTAGGCCTTGTTGCTGCCCTCAGAAGAGGTGCTCTCTGAGCGGCAGGAAAGGAGGCGTTAAACTCAACTTCTGCTCACCCTTCTCATGGACCCTACAGATGCCCCCTAGCCTATGAAAGGTTGAGCTCCACGCCCAGGTCAGGGGGAGTTTCAGGGTTTGTTCTCTGATTTGTGAAATTTGTTTGCTTTCTTGCTGTGAGCGCTAGCCCATGGGGGAAGAGTCCTTGCAGAATCACTTCCCCCTTCCCCACTGCTCAGTTAGCATATGCCCTAGAAATAGCCACAGCAGGCAAATGTTACAGGCTCTATATTCACAGCTTCTGTCTTGAACTTCATCCTGATGCAAACTTCTGTCCTGCCACCCGCCCCGTTTCCAGGATCCCATCCCCATGACTTAGCTGAGCAGGCCTCTGGGCTTCACTTGGATGAGCCTTAAAGTGGAGACGTCACTCCCATTTCATAGTATCTGACACCTTTTGGTCTCTGACACCTTGGATTGGCCATAGTCTCTGACACCTTTCGGCCAATCTTACCCAACACCTGTATGCTTTCCTCCTTCCAGACTATTTTTACTATAGCCCCCATAGCTTCCACATCTGGAAGTTTCTCTTCTTTCCCACAAGGGAGAGGACACTAGGACAGTCCTTCCCTTCCCCCACTTGACTCTTGGGTGTAGTTTTCCCAAGGGTGAATTTTATAACAAATTATTGAGCAGCAATCCAGAGCTCTTCTGCTGGGAAGAGCTTCTCAGATGTGAAATGGAGCTACTATTCCACATGGACCCCAACCGGGTCTAATGTGTCCCAGGACAGCACTTGACAGTGATGCTGGAGTTCCCATGCCTGCAGCCCACAACCACCTGCTTTCCCCTGTTTTCTGTTACCACCCACAGTTCACAGGGACAGAGCAAGGAGCTCTACCCAGGAAATAACCTGCCAAAAGACTAGCATGAGAAATAGTGGGTAAAGCCAGCAACTGGAAGGTTGGCTAAGTTTACAAAGCAGTCCTAAGACAGGGCAGATAATCATCAGCCTCTTCCAAGACTGCTTGCTCTAGGCCAGGCCTTTGGGAGACACTAGGCAGCACAGGCCATTAGTCAGTTTGGAAACTAGAGAGAACCAGCCACAGTACAAAACCTTCCACTGCAGTGGATATGAAGAGGAGACCTGTCTCTTTCCTACCACCAGGGATCCTACAGGGCAATCCACATGTGTAAAGAGGTGAACCACCCCTGAATTAGACTGTTCCCCACTCTGAATTTTAGATTCCAGAGCATGGCTGGCCTCATTAGGTGCAATAAGTAACTTATTTTTTTTTAAATTAGCCAGAAGGGTTTATCTTCAATGAATATGTTTTTAATAATCAAGATGATATTTAACATACACTAACGGCCTTATTAGGTCTAAAATTATATGCAAAATTTGGGAATCTTAATTTCAATTTATTTAAATTTAATTAACAGCATTCCCCGTAGGTAATCTTAAATCACCACCACCCTCTTTTGCACCGGGAACATGTAGTCAGAATTCAAATAAAAAGGAAAAACTCTTCTTGGTGCAGTGCCTCCCTTCTGGACTTGTAAATGTGCCCTGTTCCTTTTCATATTTATGAACTGCGCTCCTGGAGGAAACGAAAGCAGACAATTTCAATAGCACAATTAGCATCTGAATGTGCCACTGCCTGACATTAACGCTGCTGTTTCATGTCATGAAATGAGACCCGCATGCATCAACAGAGCCACCGCAGATCTAGGGTCCCAAACTTCCACCCAGGCCAGCTTTCAACGTTAGCAAAAGGCTCAAACCTGTTGCACTTACCCCGCGTTGTGGGGAATCTGAAAAGAAAAGGTGGCAGGGGGAGGGTGGGTGGAAGTGGTTTGGAATGCAAATCTGCCTCGCATCGGACAGCTCGTCTCCCTATAAGCGGAAAAGATGGTCGGTAACCTTTTCAAACGTGCCTATGTGATTTGGGAGCCTAACTCCCATTGGTGGTCAATGGGGACTCAGGCTCCAAAGTCACTTAGGCGCTTTTGAAAATTTTTACCTGGCAAAAAAATCAAGGAAGCCAAAGCTAGTAAAGCAGTTCTTACCTCCACGGTGGATGATCAGTATGTGACAAGGTGGGGCCTCTTTGGTGCATTTGTTGTGGCACTTTAACCTGAGAGAAGAAGCAATAAAACAAATGTGAAGGCCAATCCATCACAGTCGCTTGGGTGGAGATGAAGACAGACTGTCACATGTGGGCCAGCTGAACACAAGGGAACACTAACACAGAAGGAAATGAGTTTTGCACACAGGACGGTGACTCTAGCTAACTTCCAAGTTACTGTTGTTTCCTTCAACCTTGTCTGCTCAACAGCGTGGGGTAAGCAGAAGGGCTTGGGAGCATCCTGCTGGCTCCACCAGATCCTGCAGCTGTCATTTCAAGAGATACAACCCCTATGGGTTGGGGCTAAATTCGCTGTACTAATTCCCCTGGCTGAAGTAGGGCTGCAGGTCCCACATGGTAGAAAGGGTTTCCAGAAGATAACAGCACTGGGAGGCAGATCTCCCAGAAACAAGGGTGCACTGGCTTGGAAGGGCACCTAGGAGATTTACTAGTTTAGCAAATCTCCCAGTCAGAGTCCACTTGCTAGGCTCCTATGGGACCCTGGCCAGAGCCGGAGCCACTCCCAATGACTGCAGCGCTGTTGGGAGTCAAGAATCCCCCACCCAATCCATGCAGGAGATGAAAAAATACATCAGTCCAATGTAGGCGAATCATATCTAGTGATGCTGAATGTCTTGGGAGAGGAGGGAGTGTAAAGGATACAGTACAACTCTGATGACTGGCATATCCTGGAGGAAAACAACATTCAGACAGCCACAGATTTGGGAGAACTGGAGACATTTGCAATGGGATAATTTTGCCCATCACAGAAATGCAGCCACCTATTTACCTGCCAAAGAATACCATCAAAGGGCCCAAGCAACTAGGTCACTGACCCGACACCCCACTCCGACATATAGATATGATCTAATTGTCCCTCCCCCTCCCAACCAACTTGGGGTGCAGGATGAAAGAGCTGAAAAATGTAAAACGCATCCTTTAAGCTATCCACAAATGCAGTCTCCATAACCAGCTGAAGGGCATCTCCCTTGGCTAGTGGTCCACATGCTCTGCCACATCCATTCTCCCTTTCACAGAGATCCCCTGCAACATGATCACTAATGTGCTGCTGCTCACATTCCCAGCTCACATTCATTAGCAACTGGCACCCAGAATATGTTTTAGTTTGGGAGCATCCCCACTGAAATGTTAGGTGAATCCTTGCAGCGGGGAGAGGGGGGGAAGGAGTCTTCTAAAGGCACTTGACTACCCACAGTGTGTAACCATGGGGAAAAACCTGAGCTGGTTAAAGTAACCAAGGAGTTTAGGTGGAAGGAAAGTCATGTCTGGCTGCCTCCCTGCTTTTGCAAAAATTTCCATGGGGTCTCGGCCGTAAGTTAGAGCTTTGATTCACTTCTCACCCACAATGGTGATTGCTTCCCAGGCAGTTCTCTCCAAGTGCCATGCTGGGGGGTTGGTTCATTTCCAGCTGACTGTAGCAGTGATACCTAGCCAGGCACCCCCAGAGTTATCTGAGCCATCTGGACTTTTTTCGTCCAAGAACTTACCTGGCCCAACCCCGCTTCCATTGTGAGAGCATTAAAAGGGGGGGACTGAATCTAGCCTGGCAAGGAAACCACCCAGCATTCCAGTGGGGCTTCCTGTTCTCCGCTGCTGTGATCTGGCAGGCAGCACACAGCTGAGCGCAGCTCCATGCTGAATTGACAGAGATGCCCAGGCACCCTTCCTCCTCTATTAGGAAAACCCAGCAATTACAGCTCAGATACGCGGCTATTATAATTTCTGACCACCCAGCCTGAGAAAAAGGGAGTGGAGAGCCACACTCTGTGCAAAGACCTCTCTGCTATTTCCTACTGAATATTATCCAGAGCTAATGCTGGTTTACACTTAATTAAATCATGTGGCAGCAGAGAGAAAATATTTAGATTGAGGGAGGGAGACCAGGGGGCTGTTCTGCAATTTATCTCAGCCGCTGCAGTGTTTCTTATGGTTTTATTGCCAGGACATTTAGCAAAAATAATTAGACCATTTAAAGCTATGATTGTTTCATTTAATATTCTGTTGCAGCCTTTTATCTAACACCATTGGGACTATGAGTCCACAGAGGGCTTCACCCTGGTTCATACATATAGACACAAGCAGACTCTTAGGCCCCTAAAACCTTTGCACTTGGTGCTAATTAAGAGTATGGGAGTCGTAGCCTCCCGCTCTGCCCCAATGCACTGGAGCAGAGGAACGCTGCATGAGGGACAGTGCTCAAGCATGGAAAGAAAACAGAAAACAGTATTATGAAAGAAACAGGGTCAAGGGATTAAAAAAAAATACCAAAAGCAGCCACAAACCAATGAGCTGGGTAATGAAAATTCAGGAGCCTCGCGTGTTAGGTTTGATTACACAAAGACTCCTAGAGGCAGAGTCAAGGATTACATTGATATTAGAGGCAGTGTGGGGGGAGGAGGGTTGTTTGGTATGCTGCTGCTTTCCAGGCTGGGGCAGGCAGAAAGGCAGGACCTGGAGCTGTTTGCTAGTATTTGCCCTTGTTGTTTGTTAAAATCCCCAATTAATGGGATTTCTTCTAAGTGTTCATTCCAGGGATGTTAAATTTTGAGTAATTGACTAATCGAATAGTCGATGCAATTGCATCGACTATCCGATTAGTTACTAGGGTGCCTCCGCCTTTGAAGTGTAGCAACAGTCCTAGGGCTGGCCCCCGCTGGCCCCGTGCTCCTCATGGTGTTTCAAAGCAACAGCGCTGCGTGGAGCCTGGGGTCAGCTGGGGACTCCCCCATTGACCCAGGGCTCCATGCAGCACTGCTGCTTTGAAATGCTGAGGGGAGCCCAGTGTCAGGCTCCTCCCAGCATTTCAAAACGGCAGTGCCCCAAGGAGCCCAGGATCAGCTGGTCCCGGGCTCCACACGGCGCTGCTGCTTTGAAACTCCGCGTGCAGCGAGGGGACACCCCAGCTGGCCCCAAGCTTATCCCTTGGGGGGAGGGATAGCTCAGTGGTTTGAGCACTAGCCTGCTAAACCCAGGGTTGTGAATTCAATCCTTGAGGGGGCCATTTAAAGATCTGGCACAAATCTGTAAGGGATGGTACTTGATCCTGCCATGAGGGCAGGACTCAATGACCTCTCAAGGTCCCTTCCAGCTCTATGAGATGGTATATCTCCATATATTGTTGAAGTATCCCTTTCTCTCCCCCACCCCTTGCTGCCTCTTTCTGGTAGAGGCAGCAGCAGGGGGGAAGCAACCAGTTGACTAGCCTGTCAACTATCTGATAAGCATTTGCTTATCAGATAGTCATTCACATCCCTAGCTTGTACCAGGCTGACACAGAAACAGACAGCACAGGTAGGTCTCTGGAAGTCTCCTGCTTAGTGCTTTTCAATCTGTTCTCCCATCGTCTTGTTTACTCTCACTCGGCCAGTGCCCCTCAGGCCCCCCCGTGCTCTTTAAAACAAATGGGTTCCAATCCTGCAGCCTTCTCTGTTCTGACCCAGGCCCCTCAAACCTCATTCTGCTGAGCCTCGGCGCAGCATTGCTAATGCCCTAATCCTAGCACACATGTCGGTTTCTGCCAGTGTGAAGGAGCAATGTTAGTTGCCATTGTTAATCAGAATGATCCCTTTCTACGCAATTGCACCCAAAAGGGGAGGGGAGAGAGGTTTGTCAAACTGGACAGGACAATGCTAACAGAGAATTACATTTAATTCTCAAGGGATTACAAAGGGGTACCAAAAAGAAAGATTACAAAAAGTACTTGGCAATGGCGCTATTAGAACACTGGGATCTAGCTTTAACCATGCAATAATATCATGCTACTGCACCAGGTTAAACCTCATTTTATTCATTTCATATTTCATGTGAAAGTGGCCACCATTAACAAGTTAGCATTGACTCAGTTACAAAGCAGTGACGTGGCATGTTCTCCGCAATCCAGAATAATTTCCGCAGGGTTATTCCAGATTCAAAACAGTGGAACAAATCAGAAACCAGCCCCACTATTCTTTTAAACCTTTGTGGCATCCGAAAAACAGCCTTTTTCCATTAAATCACATCCAACTCGCAATTTTTGTTTTCTTGGATCCTCTACAACACAATGAGCTTCCCGGATAAAACATAAGCTTGTAGATTTTTGCTGATGCCATAAAAGAGAAAACGTAGCTTAAGGCAATGGTGCCATAAATCGAGATGCTTCCGAATCTCTGAGCTATGCCGTACTCTGAGTAACACACAATTCATCTTCGTTATTCTCATCTGCTGGCACAGCTGCCTTGCCGCCTGGCTTGCTCAGCTGCTGTGGCACAGTATGAGAAAGCTTTACAGGGTGGCAAGTGGAACGCCCCAGGTATGGGAGCGGGAAGGCTCAAAAATCCATCAGGGTTGCTCTGCAGAAGGAAACTTGAGGGTTGTGGAAGAGGCTGTGGGATAGTGCAGAACAGCCAACTGTGTGTAAAAGGCCTGATCCTGTAAGTAGCACGGTATCATGCACCTACCAGTGAGCTGGAAGGTACAACTTCCCGTGGCTTAATGTGCAGCCAAAGGGGTCTGCTGGCATAACCTAAGAGTTGTCAGGATTTTCTGTACTGGGGTGAAAGGACACTACAGACAGATCAACCGGACATGGACCATTGGTCAGCCATAATGGTCTGAACCATGAATCTGATTATCCCTCCTCCAGAAGAGACATGCTCCTGAAACTTCAGAGGAAAACAACACGTCTCCCCAGCTGTGCAGAATACATGTCAGGGAAGTGGGGGTAGTGAGGAAGGGGGATTCTTCTTGTTCTTTCAAGAAGTGTGCTTTATAACCCAAAGCATGAGACTGGACTATATCTCTCTTGGTTTGCATAGTTACACATGCTATTCCTGATCATAGCCTCCCCCTCTTATCCATTAGCAATGTCCTTTCAGATTCAATTCACAGAGGTGTACAGCAAATACAATTACTGCCAGGAGATGATTTATTGCTAGGTAACACTTAGAGAGCCAAATTCATCCAAGATATATCATACACTGAGTCTCCTGGAAATACAGAATCACCCTAGAACTTCTCCTACCATCCCTCTGAGTTTATAGGCACAACACACCACTGGGATCTCTGCCAGAAGAATCAAAGAATCCAAGTCTCATCAGCCAGCTCAAACACCTCGAACTCCTACCCTTCGAAGCCACCTTTCCACTGCTAACAGGATTAGAGTTCTTTCCCAATCAGCTGTTCCCCGCTCCCTCCCCCAAATTGATCTATGTCATCAGAATTTTGTGAACCACACAAAAACAAAAGGGGGGGGTTCCCCTCCCAACTCTGGTTAAAGGAAGGCCCCTCTGCTGCCAGCCCAGAAGCCAAGGATTTGTGGAGCAGCAGAGCTAGGTCAGTCTTTGGCTGGGAGAAGTTCATGAGTGTGCTCCATCCCCGGCACACCAGAAAGAGGATGTGCTATGAGGATGCAGGATTTGGCTCCCAGGGAAATGGCTTGGAGCAGAGGAGAGCTCTAGGGAGATATATTCACTGTCTCTGGAGCCTGGCTGAAGTGAGCCACAATTTAGGCTTTTGCTGTGGGTTTGGCTGAAATACAGAGCACTTGGCACCTTTGCTGTCACCCTGAATGATGGCCAAAGGGAGGCCTTTGGATTTGATTAGCCACTGGAGGGGCAGGATATTCTTCATCATAAAATAGAGATGTGAATATAAAATGCAGCGCACGATGGTGTTTAAACATCAGCAAGGCCTACCAAATCCTGCCCTGCCTGCCCTGCATGTCAGTCTGCTACACCAGAAGCACCAGCTGGTTGGGCTCTATGTTAGCCAGGTGTTGTAGCCACCAGCTGGGGAAATCCCTGCCAGGAGGGAAATCCTGACCTTCTGCACTACAGAAAAAAGCAACGGGTGAGAGAGAGGCAGGGTACAGCAGGAGTGAGGTAGGCTCCAGGGGGGGATGCAGACTGGGAGAGACTGTGGTCACAGCAATGCAACTCAAGACCAGGCTGCTACTGCACAATGATTAGCAGCCCCAGTGTGCCACATGGGTTCCTCCGCATGTTCCAATTCCTACACGTCAGCCACCCTGCTGCATTCTCCTATTGCTGAGGAAAGGTAGAGATGTAACAGGACTCTGAGCACGCCAAGTGACTTTCCAGGGAAGCGCAAACACTCAGGCTACATCTACACTGCAGGTTTCTTGTGCAAGAAGCTTTTATCGGAAGAGCAGGGGCGGCCAGTGGATGTAGGCAACCTCGGCAGTTGCCTAGTGTGCCGCATTTAATGCGGCGCCCAATCATGACGTCACGCCATTGAGTGCTATGGAGGCAGGGACGCCGATCGCGCATTCTGCTTAGGGAGCCAGTTGCCGGCAGCTCTCCTTGAGCTGCTCCTGAGGAAGGGATCTTCCGCAAACACTTCTTGTGCAAAAGCATGTCCACACTGCAAAAGCTCATGGGAAAAGCAATGCACTTTTGTGCAAGAGAGCGTCCAGACTGCATGGACTCTCTCTTGCAAGAAAACTCTGATTGCCATTCACAGAATGGCCACCAGGGCACCTGTGCTTCTTCCCATAGGCTGTTTTTGTGCAAAAAAACCATTTCCCATCCATACGCACCTTTTTGGCCAAGAGCTCTTGCGCAAAGTGGAGTTATTCCTCGTAGAAGGAGGACTACCTACCCCTCTGGTCTGTCGAGTCACTGTACATTTTCTTGCGCAAAAAACATGCTTGAGGTGTGGATGCTCCACAAGATTTTGTGCAAAAACTGCCAGTTTTGCGCAAAAACTTTGCAGTGTAGACCTAGCCTCAGAGGTTGCTTCCTACTTTGCTTTGGTTATTAGAATCCAGCCAATGAGGGGGCAATGGAGACATGATGGGAAATCAAAGTCTTCCTGAGAGCTGAAAAATCCATCCCCACGCTTGGCCACTTCGAGCAGCAGGTTCAGCAGAGAGCTTAACGGGTGGGGAACCTGCACTAACTCTCCCCCCCGACCTAGGACCAGTCATGTTGAGCCACATGGGCAGGGCAGCGTGGGAGAGACAGTGGATAAACTCGGGACTTCAGCCATTAAGGGCATTTTGCCTGTCTCAAAGTCATGGAAAAAAATTTCATGCAGATGAGAGGGGAGACAATGGCAGGCCCACGTACATCTGAAAACACACACCCAGAGCCTTGCCGCTAGACGCAAGAGATGACGGGCCAGTCATTCCCTTTGCAACATTAAGCAACAACAAAGCCAGCTTAGAAACCGTGACGTACTTGCAGTTTTTACATTTTAGTCCAAACAACATTCCTTTTCCACAAACGGTGCATGTCTGAGACATCCAATACTTGGTGGAAAATCTGCAGAGGAAAACATCAGATAAGTGTTAAGAACAAACAAGTTTGCTGTGCCCTACCCCAGGTGGAGAAATAAACTATTTATAACTATTGCTACCCTCTGCTCTTTAGCTCCCTCCAAACAGCACCAGCATTTGAGTCTGCTCCAGAGATCAGTCAAGCCAAAACTGTTTATTGAGTCTAATTTGTTGTTTCAATCCTACACTAAATAAGCATGTTTCCCAGGCCGTCCATTACCTTCAATGGGAGCTTTGGATGTGCAAGAACTGCAGCACTGAGCCTACAGCATGCCAACTACTGTAGCCTTAATATAAAAATTATAATTTACGTGCATTCCATGCTAAGTATGCTAGGTGCTGTATGTATGAAGAGGGAGCTCATGTCCCTGCCCCCAAAAGAATGTTGAATGTTGAGAGTGGAGGGCCCTGGGCATGTCTACACTGCCGAAACCCAGCAGCAAGTTTCCTACAGCAGCCCCAGCACACAAAGTAGCAGGATAGACATTCCCGCTTGGCCTGGAGCTCTGGCTCTGAGACCTTCCCCCTTGCCAGGTTTCAGAGCCCAAGCAAGAACATCTATACTGCTGATTATAGTGCTGCAATTCAAGCTTTGTGCATCCAAATCTGCAGAACCAGGTTCTCACACTCATGCCCACTGGTGTTTTATTGCAGTTCAGACATACCCAAGAGCTCAGGCTTTGCCACCCAGCTAAGCTCTGGCAGAAATATGGGGGTTCCAAAGAGACTGGAGAGATGGCAGATGGCAGAATGAGGAGCAATGGTCTCAAGTTGCAGTAGGGGAGGTCTAGGTTGGATGGTAGGAAAAACTATTTCCCTAGGAGGGTGGGGAAGTACTGGGAAGAGTTCCCTAGGGAGGGGGTGGAATCTCCATCCCTAGAGGTTTTTAAGTTCCAGCTTGACAAAGCCCTGGCTGGGATGATTTAGTTGGGCAGAGGGTTGAACTCGATGACTCCTGAGGTCTCTTCCAGCCCTAGGATTCTATGAAATGGTACGTGACGAATGCTGACTGCAGAGAAGCAGGAAAGAGAAGGAACTGAGAAAGTTCAAGTTTGACCATTACAAACTAGAGCCCCTTTCATGTTAATATGCCCTTAACAATTTGTCGCTCTGTGCATTTACTGTGTGAAACACACAGAGCTCATTTTGATCTGTCTTATCACTCCACTGGAATGTCCACACTGAAGCCAGTGGAACTGCAGTGGAGCTCAGTTTGGCCCATTCTGTGCAACCTTCAGCTAGTGTCCACGAATCCTAAAGCACACACGAGACTGTACCCAAGCACAGATTTAGCAACATTCTCCCTCCAAAGGCACAGACAGGGCAGGGTGCTCAGAGAGAGAAAATCGAGGATGATCAACAGGTGGAGTGGTCGGAAAAACTGAATTTTCGGTCCGGCAGCCTTACCAAAAAATTGAGGGAGGGGGAAATTGTTTCAAGTCATAGAATTGTAAAATCATAAAATCACGGGCTTGGAAGAGGAGGTCACTGAGTCCAGCCCCCTGCCCAAAGCAAGACCAGTTCCAGCTAAATCAACCCAGCCAGGGCTTTGTCAAGTCAGGGCTTAAAAACCTCTAGAGATGGAGATTCCACCCCCTCCCTAACTCACAATGATGGGACAGGTTGAGGTCCCATCATAGAGATCTAGAAAGGAGCCACCCTCAACGCAGGAAGAGAATGGGCAGACAGAGAAGCTTCCCACTCCATTTAGATGAACTCACTCCAGACAGATGAATGCTCTGACTCGGAAATCCCCACTCCAGCGTCCCATCTCAAGCCACAGACTTTCCTGTGTCTATACTAGACTCCTCCACATCATCCGAACAGCTGCTCAACCCCACAGCAGAGTGAGGCTGTTTCCATTTCTTTTTCAGGTGGGAGACATGAGAGAGCAGCAAACTGTTTGTGTGGAGTTTACTCAAGAGTGGCAGGTCACCAAAAATGCACAGTCTCTCTCGCCAGTAGCTCAAGCCTTATCTGAGCCCCATCTCAGCTGAAATGGAATCTGACTGTTCTCCTAGAATGCTGTGCCCATGTGTTCGAAGTAGAAGGGGATGCCACATCAGCGCTGCCCTGCATAAGGAGAAACTATGGGGCTTATTGCCCTTGGCCTGACCCAGAGGTATTAACTCAGTAAATTGTATGATCCAGGGAAGCGACTGAGCAGTGTTCTGCCTTGTGTGAGTTGTTTTCCTTGAGTTGGAGACAGGGGAATTGGGGTGACTCCATTTCTGCCCTTTCATACTTGCAACTAGGAGTTTAATGCAGTCTGAGTAATGTGTTGAACAAATATACCTTCTCTAGGCTCCAAGTTTCACCCCATCAAACTCCTGGCAAGCAAGCTTGGGGGCTTGGGCATTATAACCGCTGAGTGTTTTTCCTCCCCAGTGCCTTAGAGGGGACGAGATGTAAATCAGAGAGGCTCTTCTGGGACATCACGTGAGTAGTGCTGATTTTTAAGAGCTGAAGGTCTAGCTCCATGAAGTTTTAGGACAGGGTGATAAAGCTGATGAGTTTTCCCTTTGCTTCCCCATCACCATTACCATAGTGTATTGCTAGGCATTTCTGTTAGGGCAGCCTGCCATTTACTGCTGCCATGTGACTTGAGAGACAAGCACAGAGGTCTGGCCGTCGAGCACGAGTTGACAGGTGTGACAGTGGCTGGCACGAACATGTCATGGGCCCCTGTGCGCTAAAGGAAAATGTAATGTTCCCACAGCTACCTACTCAATAAGGCAGGGAGAAATCAGGACTCTGACTGCAAGTTGCCAGCAAAGAAACTCCCATTCTTAAGGACTGGTATGTGAAGCCCCAAACAACAATGCTAGTAGATCTTAACAAGAACAACTTCTCCTCTGCATGGAAAGCTGTGATGCAAAGAGGCCCTAATTAGACACTGTAGCTGCCTTGGTGAATCTGCTGCCAGTGTGAGACACTTGTCTCCCAGACTCACCCATTTTACCCTTTGCTCCATGGTGAATTACAGGATTCTAGATGGCCAGGACCCAAACCCAAATTGTTATAGGAAAGTACTCTGCATTCCTCACCTCCTACCACATGCTCTTCAGCTGCAAATTCGATTTACTTTTGCTTCTCCTGCGATCTTTGCAATGGTGCCACCCAGGGCCGGTCCTAACCAATTGGGGGCCCCAGGCGACTGCCCAGCTCACCCGTACGGTTGCCAGATGGTTTCCAAAAAATACTGGACAAAAATTTGTCAAGCAAAAAAAGGGGGGGTCGGGGAGTAACCAGGGAAACCTGGGGAGAGGATTCGGGGGGTTGGGCCAAAATGCAGTCAAGGCCCGCCCCTAAGACTGGTTCTGGTGACACCTCTGGGGAGTTACTTTTCTGCTTGGTGTCGCCTGCTTGGGGCAAGGGCTGTCTTTCTGTGTGTTTGTACCATACCTACCAGCATGGGATCCCAGTCTGCGATCGCATGCTGGTCTATGTGCTACCAGAATAAGAACACACATTTTTTGGAGCTCAGCTCTTGGCCTTCACTGCAGTCTGTCTTGAAGTTTGTTGATGGGTCCACATCAAATGCAGATGAAATGCTGGCTTGGTGTGAGGTGCTCTCATACCAGGGGCATGACTCTGACTTGGATGACAGGGGCAAGAGGGCTGCAGAAAAGAGGCTAAAGCATACAGTCACTATAGAAACCTGGTGTTCAAGTGTGAATTCCCAGGATAGGTTCATGTTGCACTTCTTGGTGACACCATACCTGTGTTTGATTGAGTTTCCTAGATCACGGCGGGGAATCTGTGGGGACCAGCGAGGCACTGACAATGTATCTGCAAGGGGAGAAGACAGAACAGAAACAAACAAGGATCAAAAATGGGAAAGGTCAGACTTTACTCTCTGAACAGAAGAGTATCAACCAGCACTTCAGCCAAAGCAAGAGAGGCCTCTGTTACTGCAGGATTACAGCAAGTGCTCTGCAAGTCTGCAGATATCTACTTTCTATCCATGTTTGTGGATTGGATGTGGATACAAATTTTGCATCCGCGCAGGGCTCTAATTGTAACCAGTCCACAGGAGAGAAAAAGTAATCAATGGCCTTTGACTAGCCTTTACCTGAACAATATTTTCACCAAGCCAGCGAAGCCCAAATCACACAGAAGACCTAGTCTGAACATGGGGGATGAGAGTAACTTAGCAACAGCCCTCAACCTTCATGCTCAGAGACTGGCAGGACAGATTGGTCACATCTAAAAGGTAAATGACATTACATCCCCACTGGGAAAAGCGTGCAAGTGCATGCATTATCAGCCACCATCAAGGGGGAGAAACCCCCCACCATTTATTGTGAATTTCACAGGTCAAAAAGATCTAGAGTTATTTGATCTCTACCATTTGCTGCCTGCTCCTGCACTTCATTTACTTAGCAGAACTACTATAGACTTCATTTCCCTAGCCCCTGAGCAAGCATTGCAGGGGTCAGCTCCTTAACTCAGCTAAGGAAGCAGCTTCTTCTCCCCTCCCACTCACAATCATCAAACACGATCAATAAGAAAGTAACTAGTTTTGTACAGGCATGCAGGGTTTCAAACCAAAGAGAGAGAACATATTATGTATTTGCACCAGTTGATTACTCTTCAAAGATACAGTCAGTCCAGCACACATACTGTCTCTGGTCAGCTGGGAATGCAAACCCATTAGAGACAGTTAATGATTTCCAAACAAGAAAGGGAAGATGCAGCCTAAATGGTAACTCATATTTTATTAATAAAGCATCACATTCTTATGGCTGTATCTCTAGCTTAACAAAAAGCCAAGTGTCAACCTCTTAGAAACCAATTTAAGTACTGTTCAAATGCATGATTACAAACAATAAAAGACTCTTTTGTATTCCCTTTCTGAGTGAAAAGGGAAGATAAGGGTAGAGAGACCCCTGCCTGTAAAGAAAATCAAACACAAGTTACTTAGCCCTCCGCTCCTTTCTGGTTGATATGGCTGGGGAAGGTAAGACATTGCCAAACCAGCCATTGAATTATAATTTTTGTGTCATGCACTGACACTGCAACTTGCAGACACATACACAGTTTTAGGGCCCTATTCCTTGACCAATGGAAAGTGTCCCCTTCACTTTGACAAGCTTTGGATCAGTTCCTGAAACACAAATGGCCTCCTCCTCCTCTAATTTGTCTTGGGCTACGTCTACACTGCAGGAATTTGTCAGCAGAGGCAATGCAAATGAAGCGCTCATTAGTATTTCTTGTGGTCTGATTTGCATAGTCTCTTCCGATCCATTTTGTGGAAGAGATTTTTGTGGAAGAGGTTTTTGCAGAAAAATAACTCAGTGTAGATGAGGCAAAAAACCCTTTTGCACAAGATCCTGTATACCTGCTTTTTTGAGGAATGAGGGTTCTTGCGCAAAAGGGGTTTTTTGCGCAAAATGGCCCTGTCTACACTTCGGTTTTTTGCACAAAAACCTCTTCCACAAAATGGGTCAGAAGAGACTATACAAATGAGAGCTCGAGAAATGCTAATGAGCGCTTCATTTGCATTGCCTCTGACAACAAATTCCTGCAGTGTAGATGTAGCTTTGGTGTAAATCAGGAGTGGTTATGCGACTGAAGTCCCCGGCATTACACTGGACTAGTAGTGATGTCAAAGAGTACAGAATCAGGGGTAAACCATTGACATCCTCTCAATTGAAACAAATCAAGGGTATTAGAGAAACAGTGAGAATGAACAGTAAGATCTCCCTCCTGGGTGGGGAAAACTAGGGGGTTGGTTAAGTATCTGGTCCTGAAGCTAGATCCATGTGGGTGGACTCCTGCAGCCAAGCAAATCTGGAACAGGGAAACCTGGAGCTGTGGCAGGAGAAGTGAGAAAAATGCGCCCAGGCTGACGGCAGGTCTACACTGCGGGGCAATGTTGACCTAAGGTGAACAACTCCAGCTATCTGTGACGGTCCCCCCCCGCCCCCATACTTCATGAAAATAGGGTTATAAATGTGCATAGCTCAGAGATGCTTTGGACAAAATGCCTCATGTGACCAATCAACTTTAATGTTACTGTCTGCTGGACCTGTGTAACCTATTTCAGTGCATGTATCATTGTTGTATGTAAAGTTAGAAATATATCAAGTATAAGATTGCTTATAGTTTTAAATGTGCTAATAAAAACCATTAATAGTATCCCTCCTCTCCAAAGCCTTAAAAACTTGGTGATCAACTTAATGACCTATAAAACCAGCCTTGTTTGTCCCATAAGTCCAAAGGTGATTAGACTAATAAGACATGTGACCATATCACCTGGTAATGGGATTCCATTTTGACTCTGGTAGTTTCCCATGAATGCGGGAGGGGATGTAGAACAAAAGGTTTCTGCCCTGGAGGAAAGACTATTTAATCAATGGGAAGCTCTCAGGTCTTTTTCTTTAGCTGGCCTGGAAAACCTAGAAAGGATATAAAGGGCTGGGGATACAGGTCATGGTAAAAGTATCTGACCTGAAGATTATGCCTAAAACAAAATCAGCCCATTACTGTAAGAATCTGCTTGCAATAAGTTTTTTAGTGAATTAGCATTAGCTATGCTTTTTTTAAAATTAATTTTAACTTAGTAATTTACTTTGATATGTCTGTTTACACTTGCAACCACTTGAATCCTACTGTTTGTACTTAATAACACTATTGTGTACTGTCAGGCCCATTGTGAATAGTTTGTTACCTGGAGGGAATGACCAGTGTGCACATCTCTCTTTCATTGATAAAGAGGGCAAACATTCTCATGAGTTTTCCTTGTATAAAACTTTTACACAGAGAAAGACAAATTTAAATGGGGTTCTGATCCCTTTGGGGGGTTGATTTCTTGGATGCTGTGCCCTAAAACTGCATCCTCCCAGAGTTGAAGTGGTTCTGTGTGTTCATTGCCCTTCAGGCAGTTGGTAATCCCAACTCTGTGTCCAGCAGGGCAGGGTGTTGGGGAGCCTCGGAGAGCAAGAAGGTGAGTATCAGTGGCATAACCAGCACACCGGGGAACAATCCAAAGGGGTCTTCTGTGACCAAACCTTATCACAGTCAACTCACCTCAGGTAGAGTTGCCGCAGGGTCTCCACTGCAGGGGGTCAACATGAGAAACTCTCCCATCAACTTCCTTTACGCTTCTCGTGCCGGTGGAGTACTAGAGTCAATGAGAGAGTATTTGGCAGTTGATTTAGCAGGTCTTCACTAGACAGACCTGCTAAATCGACCCTGGGGATCGATTGCTGCATGACTTGAGAGGAAGACTGAGAAGTGCAGGGGGAGGAGTCGGGAGGAAGAGAATATGAAAGCGGGGACATTTCTGGCTATTCCCTGGCAGTGCAGCTTTCCTTTGGGGACATACAGGTTGCTCTAACCTATGCTCAGGGCTGTGCCTCCCTCAGCTTTCCTAACAAGGGTGGAGTTTCAGGAAAGTGGGGGCGGGGGGGCAGCAGCCCTGCACTCTGCAACATGTCTTGCTTTTCATCCTGTTCCCCAGACTATCAGGGAGTATGGGGAAAGTTCTTGAAATTGGTGCATGCCTCACAAGCCTGGCAGGTGAAGGGAGCTCACCAGCCAGAAGTGAGAGGCAGGCACAGAATGCAAACACTTTGCCCTCATTCCCTGATAGTCCAAGGAACGGGATGAAAAGCAAGCCGTGCCCCAGAGCGCACCGCCCTTGTTTCTTAAGAGCAAGAAATTGTGCTCCTTCCCCTCCTGGTCCCTGTACCGGCACTGATCCATCGATTCAGACAGATTTGAAAGATCTCAATGTATGAAGTGTTTGTATCATTGTGGGCCAGGGCTGCATGTAATTCCAGTGGGGAGCGTGACCACAGCCCTCCAGGAATTAAGAACAGCAGAGAAGATGATCAGGCAAATTCCTTCAGGCTGTCACACTCCAGAGAGGTACCGCCACATGGTCAGGTTAAAACTGGACTCTCCAGAGACCAACAGAAAAAAAGGAACTTTGTGGTTAACAGCCTGAATTTACATTAACTTGGGATCTTTGTTCTGCTCCAGCAAACAGAGAGAACCCCTGTGTCCAAGGGGCCCCCAAATCCTTCCTGGGAAGGGGTAGAAGGATTTTACCTAATGCAGCTCCATGGAAAGCCGTTAGCATGTCTATAAGAATTCTGATGCTTTTGTATATGTTTTCTCTGTAATACTTTTCTCTTAAGAATGAATGTGCTTGTGTTAGGGCAGTGGCCAGCAACCAGTCGATCGGGATCTACTTGTAGATCTTGGAGCCTTTGACAGGTGATCCTGACAGGTTTAGCCAGGAGGCTATCAAGTGCCAGCACTTCATCTGCCCTTCTAAGCACTGCTATGTAGCTCCTGCCCCCTGCCTTGGAGCTGCCCCCCATTCTTGGGAGCCTCTTGCTTGCTGTGCAGGGCACAGGAAGAAAAGGAGGGGGTGCTGATGTTAGGGTGTACCTCCCTCCACCCTATATCCCATCTCCACAGAGCAGAGGAGGGACAGGGATGGAGAGAGTTTGCTGGCTGCTCTTGGGAGTGGTGCAAGGCCAGGGAAGGGGTGAGTCTACCTTAGTCCCCTGTACCACCACCCAGAAGCCACCTGTGGTAAGTCGTGCCCAGCTGAAGCCTGCATTCCAAACCCTGGACTCAGTCCTGAACCCTTTCTGCATCCCAAACCCCTGCCCTAGCCCTGAGTCCCCCTGCACCCTGAACCCCTTCCTGCACCTCAATTCCTTGCCCCAGGCTCAGCTCAGAACCCCTCCCACACTCCAAACCCTTTAGCCCAAGATCAGAGTCCTCATCCCCTTCCCCCGCATCCCAGCCCTCTGCTCCCAGCCTGATGAAAGGGAGGAAGGATGGGGAAGGAGCGAGGATGGAGTGAGCAGGGGTGGGACCTTGGAGAAGAGGCGGGAAGGAGGCAGGGCAAGGGTGTTTGGGTTTGAGGTGGATGCTGGATCTGCATTTAAATTCAAAAAGTGATCACATGCTTAAAAAGGCTGGAGACCCCTGTGTTAGGGTGTTAAGGTTGTGCGGTAACTTATAATGGCTGTCCACTACAGCTGTGCACAGCCTTGGAAGAGAACAGACAGTGGCCTGTCTAGGCAGCCTGACTTTCTGGGGATAGCTCAGTGCAGGCCTAGAAAAACTCTGGCAGGGAAGGAGAGATCTGTGGGTCACTGCCCAGGAGAGCTGACAAGCCTAGAGTGGGTGCTCCTGGTGGACTGGGGAGGGGGACATAGATGCAGTGGCCTGAACTGTGAGAGGTCATCTGGTCTGGTCAGAATAACAGGCCATAGACCTTCCCCAGCCATTCCTGCCTCCAGACTGATTCATTTCTGCTTGAGTTACAGCAGCTCTCTGAGAAAAACATCCAGTTAGGGGAGGAGATTCCTCTGAACTCCGCTCTTGGGCTACGTCTACACTGCATCCCTCCTGTGCAAAAGCCTATGCAAATGAAGCATGGATTAGCATATTGTTACGCTTCATTTGCATAATTAATCAGGGGCCGTTTTTGCACAAGAGGCTTTTGCACAAGAGCTGTTCTTCCCGAAAAAATGAGGAAGAACGGCTTTTGCGCAAGAGGGGGTTTTTGCACAAAAAGGAGCTGCCTACACAGCTCATTTTTACGGAAAAGCCTCTTGCGCAAAAACGGCCCCTGATTAATTACGCAAATGAAGCACAGCCATATGCTAATCCATGCTTCATTTGCATAGGCTTTTGTGCAAAAGGGATGCAGTATAGACATAGCCCATTGGAAAGGGAGACGGCTGGGAGCTGCTCACTCTGCTCCGGTGGGTGTAGCTACAGAGGCAGGCCTGCTAATGACAAACTGTTTCAGAGGCTCCCACACACAAACAGTAACCAGGAGTGATTCTCTGAAGCCCAAAAGCTGCCCATCACGGACTTAAGCCCAGACCATCAGGCTTATCATCCAGGGCCGCGATCCCAGTGGTTTATTCAGTATGCCAAGCAATCCCTCACCAAACATGCTTTCAATAAGCAGTGAGCACCTTTGTTTGCTTTAATATCCAATTTTAATATATCAGGCTGAGGTGTGTTTTTATGACACACTATTCCTGAAGGTTACATTTACATGCTACTTCCTGTGCAAAGCTAACTTTCCACATGCTTCACTGAAGGGGGGTGAAATGGACGCTATTGATACTATTTATTATGAATTTGCAACACGAATCAGAGGAAAACTCCCCTGGACGTCTATGAGAATTGGACTGGGTCCTCCTCCCACCCCCCCGCACCCATTTTTCCAGCTCACAGACCAGCATACAGCTTCTTACAACTCAGTCATAATTTGAAGCAAACATCAAGTCATGGTTTGGATGGTTTTCAGAACGGGCTGTCCTAGAGCTGTTCCTTTGCTCTTTGTGGTTGGTCATCTAAGGGCAGACCTAAGCTTCCCTAGATTAAGTTAACTTAAAGCCACAGCAGTAATTATTGTGATGGTGCATATCCTTGCATGGGGGAGGGGTATCTTCCCCTGCAGTGCTTCCATCCCCCTATGAGGGGCAGTGTGGGGAGCTGACAGCTTAGACTCTCAGCTCCACTGGCAGCTCCCTGCCACAAGCCTGATGCTCCCAGCCCGCTCCTATGCCCACAGTTTCTCACCACCCCATTCCCTGCCTGGAGGAGGGAAGGGAAGCCCCCTGGGATTTTTTACCCCTAACGAGCAGGTCCAGCTGTTCTGGCTTCTTGGCCCATACCCAAGACAGTCAACATTTTCAGACAGGAGCTGCCTGGGCTCCTTACCCCAGGTCCAGCCACCCAGCTCTCCAAGGAAAAGGGAGCCAGCTGGCCTCTCGCTGCCCAGCTTTCTCCTGCCTATCCTGCCTTATGGGGCACCATATGGGGAAGGAGTTTCCCTAACTTATGGTGACTGATGGGGATAAACCTTTGCACCCCTGTAGAATGCCACTGAAGGCCACAGAGCTCCACACAAGGGGGAAGGGCTGTCCACAGTGAGGGTCTAAAGCAGGGAATCCCGAATGCCAGGTTCCAAGTTGCATAGCCTTGAGCAAGGCTGTCTCCCCACGCCTCAGGAAGTACAATAATGGACACGGGGAGATATTCTGAGCAACTCATATGAAGAATATTCTGGGGGCCAGACCCTCAGCTGAGGCATTAATCAGAGTAGCTCCATTCACTTCATGCAGGTACACTGATTGACACCAAACCAGGATTTGGCCTTGGAATCCAAGAGCTTTTATTTTCGTAAATGACATTTTCTCATCAGTAAATCACATTATACAAACGAGCATGCCTCCCTCCACCAGTTCTTTATAAATCATACACATGGGCAATTACAGCTATGGACCCAGAGTTAAATTAAAACCTCCGCTTTATCATCTACGATTTATTTCAGCTACCTTTCAGCTAGCCTCAATTAAATCCTGCTATCATCAGGAGAGAGGGGGAAAAAGAAGCAGAAAGATGGTTGAGGCACTTAATTACTTTCTGTAACGTGCTCATTGCTAAATTTATTAAATTGTATCAGGATTTTTAACCTCCTAACAAAATGATAAGAGACCTACATGATACACAGGTAATTATATTTGGTACTGGGATGATCTATGAAGATTCGAGATGTTCATAACAGAGCCACTGTTTGCAGGAGAGAAGGCAACAAAAGCGGGAAGGCAGCAGGGCAAAGGAAAGCTTTACACCATTCTGCTCAGACCTCATTGGTCCAGAAACCAAAATACCCATTACCCAGAAGAGCCACCCTCATGTGAATTCAGGGTTTCATTTACTAGAGTAATAGGGACATTTTCAGGTTTTTTATGTATATATATATTATTCTCACAGCCAAATGACTGATCAAATATTATTATTTTATCAGCTACAATTGGTTAATAAATAAATCACACAGTGTTTTAATATCATATGCTGTGAAGAGCCACAGGAGACCCATTAAAGAGACACTTAAGTATTCACAAGTCTCAATGGGTATGTCTACTCTACCACCCTAGTTCGAACTAGGGTGGCTAACGTAGGCATTCGAACTTGCAAATGAAGCCCGGGATTTAAATATCCCGGGCTTCATTTGCGTGTTCCCGGGTGCCGCCATTTTTAAATGCCCTGTAGTTAGAAACTGACTGCCCACGGCTACACGCGGCACGGACTAGGTAGTTCGAATTCAAGTTCCTAATTCAAACTACCGTTATTCCTCTTGCAAGGAGGTTTAACGGTAGTTCGAATCAGGAGCTTTAATTCAAACTACCTAGTCCGTGCCACATGTAGCCGCGGGCAGCCAGTTCGAACTACGGGGCATTTAAAAATGGCAGCACCCGGGAACATGCAAATGAAGCCCGGGATATTTAAATCCCGGGCTTCATTTGCAAGTTCGAATGCCTACATTAGCCACCCTAGTTCGAATTAGGGGGCTAATGTAGACATACCCAATCTGAGTATCACTGCTTTACACTGTAGCCAGAAACAACCAGAAGGATTTTGGGTGCCTCTGAGTTAATTGCAGATTCTCCTCTCCATATCTACATCTGTCCCTCAGATTAGAGGGATGTCTGTGTCTTCTACTCATGGCCTGCTATTAGTTCAGTAGCAAACTCAAAAAGGAAAGTGGAGATGGATTCTGAAAGGGAAAGCAGCCTTCTGTCTATCACCAAGCAAGAGGGGCCAAACATTCTGATAAAATAAACAAGACAAATGGAAACAAAAGTAACAGCAGGGCACAGATTCAGGCCCAGTTGGAGGATGGAGAGGAACGTAGACTCAAATCATGTTCCAACTTCCTTGGGTAATCAGGGATGGGATTTGGAGGGGATCTGTGTATGGTAAAGACAAAAAGGTATCCTTTAAAAATTGGAAGTCAAATCTTTCTGAGGAAAATAGAAAGGGGCATAAACTCTGGCAAGTCAAGTGTAAAAGTATAATTAGGCAATCCAGAAAGCCATTTGAAGAGCAACTAGTTTAAGTACATCAGAAGCAGGAAGCCTGCCAAACAATTAGTGGGGCCACCGGACAAATGAGGTGCTAAAGGAGCACTTAAGTAATTTAGAGCTATTCAGGAGATGCTAAATCAGGGCTACTTGACACGGGGCCCATGGGCTGCATGCAACCTGCAGCCCATTTGTTTGCAGCCTGCTGTACACTATGGGTTTACACGGGGCTCAACATGCGGCCCATGGGTGGGATCCCTTGAACGTGGCCTCCACTGGGAACATGCTCCGTAACGGTGAAGCATCTCCCAGGCGGGGTGAGCATTGAAAGACACAAGCGGACAAGCTGGCTGGACAGATGGGTGCAGGGTGTCGGCGTTTCTAGCCCCCAAGGAGGAGGGGCTGCGAGCAGCGGGGCATTGTGGGAAGTGCTGGACGCTTAGCCTTGTGGGCAGAGC
This sequence comes from Pelochelys cantorii, assembly GCA_032595735.1. NCBI lineage: Eukaryota > Metazoa > Chordata > Testudines > Trionychidae > Pelochelys > Pelochelys cantorii. The sequence goes on along the minus strand of CM064342.1, from coordinate 8,070,974 downwards.
CTGAAAGGTGCTAACTGGCTCACATTGGCCATGTTTAGATCCAGCACCACGGCTTAAGGCTTAATCTTTGTATTCCTGCCAGCCAGTGTGAAAGAAACTATTTGCATATATTTGCATGTATATGTGTATGCAACCACACTTAAGTTGCGACCCTCGGCATGTGCTGTGAGTATCATTGTGGCCCCCGGGGCTTCCAAAGTTGAGTAGCCCTGCGCTAAATGCATCTGTCCTCATTGCAGAGGCTGTGATGGGGATTCCCTCACTCAAGCCCTTTTTCAGTGACAAATCTGAGAAACTATCTCAGACTGAGGTGTCAATAAAGGAGGTTTTGGATCAAACAGATTTATAACAGAAAAAAGTCACAAGGGCCAGATGGTATTCAGCCAGGAGCAATGTTCCCTCTAATTTTTTCCATCCATGTGCAGAATAAATTTTATTACGTGCACCAAGGCATGTGCAGATATGCGCTGCCAATAGAAACACATGTTGCTGGCTGCGGACAACTGTAGGTGCTCTGCCACTCAGCTAGGCAGCAGCACCGTGATGAGAAGGCAACCCCATTACTCGATCTGCCACTGCCATGGACAGCTCTGAAGACTTGCGAAAGGGCTTGGTCCAGTCAATGCAGAAGGCGAGTGCATGTCTCACATCAAGGGAGTGCGGGAGTTGCTCACGGCTTAAGGAGAAAAATGTCTCACCTGGTGTGGAAACTGGAGAGCGCCTTTAGAAGAAAAGCTGGATGAGGGCAAAGCTGGACTTTGTCCTTGTTGAAGACAACATAGTGAGGTTCTGACAAGAGGGCACGAAGCTCCAACACCCATCAAGTGGAGGTGATAGAAACCAGAAAAGCCACCCGCCATGACAGGTAGAACAGGGAGCATTTGGCCAGGGGCTCAAATGAGGAACCCATAAGCACCAAAAAGGACCATAAAGTAGGGATAGACAATAACAAGATAGCATTTTGGGCAGGCCACTGCTGCTATATTAACCTGCATGGCCACAGATATTGATGATTGCAGCTCCTATTGGCTGCAGATTGCTGTTCCCGGCCAATGGAAGTAGCAGGAAGTGGTGCAGACTGGGAGACGACTTCCCGCAGCTCCCATTGGCCAGGAACAGCGATCCACAGCCAACGGGAGCTGCAACTGCCAGTACCTGAGGCCATGGAGGTAAACATAACGAAGGGATCCACCAGGAGCTGACCCTAGAAGAGCAGGTCCAACCCAGGGGTCGGTATTTGCCCATGCCTGCCATAGGTCCACTCACAAACCTTATAGTTTCCAGCATCCCCACCTACTGCAGGCAGAGGGAATGATGGGGTAGCCGCTGGGGTGTAGCAGCTCTGAAGATTCAGCCACTCTCTTTAGGTGCCTAAATAGGAGCAGAGCTGTCTTAAAATCTGGCCTGTGTCAGCTCTCCAGTATGTAGAATGGGGATAGTCATAGTGCCTTTGCAGCATGGCGGGGGTGGTCTGAAGATGGTGATTTCCAAGGACCAATATGAATGAAGCCAAGGTCACAAGGAACATGCTCCAGGCAGGATATTATGCAAGAGTGACTTCATAACCGGGACAAATTCCAGCGAGCTCAGTGGGACCTGCTAAAGTTCCTGTGCCCCGTTTTCACTGTGCACCAGGGTTGTGTCACTCAATCGCTAGCTCCCATGGCTCTCAGTCAGGAAAAGATCAGCTAGTGGAACTAGATTCAATCAGTCGGTCCCCCACAGATACATGCTTTAGGGCACAAGGGCCCTTGGTTCCATCTTCACGAATCAACAAATAAGCAAGCTGTGAAGCAAACTGCATCCTTTCAAAAATGAGACCACCATGGGAGCCTCCAACCCCACAACCAGGCAAGCTCCTCCCTCAGCAGCACAGAACAGAGAGATTGCAATGCCATCTAAAACAGAAAACACACACACACACAAATTAGAGTCTCCAGATTCCATCTCCACCCCAGCTGGTCCCTTGGATGCCCCAAAGTCCTAACAATTCACACACCCCATTCATTCTCTGAAACCCGGCACAATGAGGCACTCCAGCTTCCATATGTTTGGGGCAAATTGCCTTTGGCACCCAGTACTAGGCACCACTACGGCAAGAAGGGAAGCTCCGTGCTCTCACAACCCAACCCTATCCTAAGCTTCCAGGGCGGAGCTAGCTGCAGCCAGGGGGAAGGGAGAGCCTGGTGACCAAGGATTGATCACTCCAGAGCCTATCCTGCAGGTAAATGGAAGCTATTGGCAGTGGAGTTCTCTGGGGTGGATAGAAAGCAGGCTGGAGAGGAAAGAGGCTGCATTAGTTTGCTTTACCTTAAAACGCACACATACACCAAGGGAATTTGTCACTGGGCTAGATCTCCGTGCTGAGACCATTTAATACCATCCCCTCTACCTGCAGGCTCTTGTCAGTCCCTACATGTCTTCTAGGCTTGGAATTAAGGGTCCTGGTAGATTCAGAGATAGTATCAATGGAAAGTAGCCTTAGCAGAGGTTAGCTCTCTCCTCGCCTTCTGCTAGATAAATGCAGTAAGGAAGCTAAGCCCAAGGGATGCTGATTCTTCTGTGAAGGCTCCTGAGATTTGTCTGTGCAATAATCCAGATTCAAATTTAAGCTCCAGATCAGGTTCACATTATGAATGTAATGGTGTAGTCGATTAACCGATTAACCGATAAGCAAAAGCTTATAGGTTAACGCTATAGACTACACGCATTTCCCCCCCTTTCTCCCTCCACCTGCCAGTAAATTTTTTAGCAAGCTGGCCAGCAGCCGGGCTCAATACTGGCTCACGCAGGGTCTGGGACCTACTCCTGCTGCGGCTCTGCATTAGAAGTGTATTAGGAGACAGGTGGGCAGGCAGCCCGGGTCAGTTCCGGCTCATGCCACGTCCAGGAACTCAGCCCCTCCTCTGTACAGGGCCTGCTGCCACTGTGCACTGCTACCTCTGTATGAGAGGCAGCAGCATGGGGTGACAGGTCCATGAGGGGAGCTGGTTCTTAAACTGTCTCCCCTTGCAGACCAGCTCCCGCCTGGCACCCCACGCTGCTGCCTCTTATACAGAGGCAGCAGTGTGGAGTGGCAGGGGGCACCTCCGGGGTGGGGCCAAAGCACACTAGCTGCCAGGTCATCCCCGGGGATTATAGAATAGTCGACTAACGGATAAGAATTCATAAGGTTAATCGACTATTCAGTTAACCAATATTTAACATCCCTGGTTCACAGAGTGGTCTGTGGTCTTTACCAGACTGAATCCCAACATCTAACTCAAACACCCCAAACCCCGGGCAAGTTCAGACCCAAATTTCAAATCCTCTGATTCAATGTGGGAAGGGGAAAGCTGTCCCCCAGTTTCCCCAAGTATTAAATAGCATGTTACTACTTACCTACCTTGCGGGGGGTGGGACAAAGGCCATGGCATGCTTGTCAAGCTATGAAGGTAAAGTGTGCCTGCCCATAAAATCCATATCCAATGTATGTGGAGGTACGAACAGAATGGCAGCTGCTGCTAGCACCATCATTAAGGAGTTACTCCACAAATCCCTGAAGCCAGTCACAGAGCTGCTTGTCTATAGCCTGGCACAGGAGGAAGATTTTTACATGAAGCCTGAAGGCCCTCTTCTGAGTTTGCTGGTTTCATACTTGCTAAAGTTCCATTTGCTGATGGGCTTTAAACATTTGCTAGTATATGCCAGCCGGCCTGGTGGCCCCAGCTGCACAGAGGTGATTAGATTGAACGCTCTCTCCGCACTGATCTTCTGCCCTTACGCGGCACCTGCTGTGTGAGGCTAAGGCCTGGTCTACACGCTTAAAACTTCGGCTGACATAGCGACAGCTCTCAGGAGCATGAAATATCTGCACCCCCCTGTGGTGTTGTTACACCACTCAGAAGCCCGGTGTAAACTAGGGATGTAAAACCCCATTTAATTGACATTTAACCGGTTAACTGATTAAACGGGGGTGGGCGAGGGAGCTCTCCCCACCCTCTACCACAGGCAAGGGCTTCTCCAACCCTGCTGCTTCCGGCTCTTTGCAGGTCTGCTGGCTCCCAGCCGGCGTGGGACTAGTAGCAGCAGCTCCATACAGAGCTGCTGGTTCCTAGCCTATGCAGTCCAGAAGCAGCAGCCTCTCCTGGGGCTGCCAGCTCCCAGCCTGCATGGGCAAGGAGCCAGCAGTCCCGCACGGTGAGCCGGAGGTGCTGGAGCATCCCTCCGCCCACGGCAGGTTGCGGGCGAGGGGCTGTTCTCCAGGTATGGCATAACCACTTATCCATTAACATCCCTAGTGTAGATGCTGCAAAGTAGATGGAAGTATGCTTCGGTCTACCTAGCTTCAGTCGCTCAGAGACATGGAATCCCTGCAGTGATGGGAAAAACATTCCGCTGCTATATAGCTATGTCATGTTAGTACCCGTAGTGTAGACATGGCCAAAGCAGCCACCCCACAAGGAAGGTGCTACCTCCCTCCTGACTCTCAATGCCTTGCTCTAACCACTCACCCTATTGTCCCTCCATAGCACATTGTAATTAGAAGGCAGCCTTCCATCACTGGCTCCAGCTCAAGTCAGGGATAAGATGCGAGCAGACAGAGGGCACGGTTGCCATCACCATGAGTTTTCCTGAAAGAGGGGAGAACGAGCCACCTCTGCCCCGTCAGTTTCAATTGCAAATGCTATCATACTGAGGGACGCCAGCACAAACAAGCACCTCACTGACAGGCGGGGGTTGTGACAGCTGCTGCCGGCGCTCTGAAGTTCAGCTCACAAAGCCAAATAAAAAAAAAAGTGCTTGGGTTTTTGACCCCTGCAAGAGGGAAGAGAGATATTAACATGGCAAAGCTCCCTGCAGCTGTCAGAAGCAATGCACAATATCACTCCATCAGCATGCAGCCTCCACTAACCAGGGAAAGGAGTGATAGAAGAGTCCTCTTCTAAGGCAGAGCTTGGGAAGAGAAGAAGTGCTGTGCATTTACTATGAAACATCAGCAAACTGAGATAAAGAGGTGATGCCGCTGCTCTTTTAAGTCTGACATCTCTCCCTTTTGGTCCATCGGCCCTCTTTTGCCTGCCTTTTACGGAGCCTCTTTAATAAACCTTAGCTGCCCTAAAGCAAGTGATGAAGTTTTATCTCCCCTTGCTGGACATCATTCATCACTTATACATTTATTGCCTGTGAACTTATTTTATGGCTCTTCAGTCGGAGCCACTTTAGCATGAGTCCCTCAGTGCAGGAGCGTGTGTGATTTCATTGATTATACGCTGTCAGCCAGCAATGCTCTGTTTAACACGCAAGGAGTTAATTGCCCACAGAAGAACCAAGAGCTGGCCAGCCGCTCTCCTAGTGCAGAGCGGCTCTGCAGAATGCATTCCTAGCCGTAATAGTGCAGACGGAGACCCTTCGCTCACACTGTAAACCAACTGCCCCCTCTTGCAGCTCCTGCCAGAGGTGTATCAGGGCAGGGCCTGGAGAAGGGCCGGCTGGAGCTCCTCTGAGCTCCAACCCTACATTTCTGCTGTGGCAGCTCCTGTGGGGAGAGGGGGGATTCTGAGCTGTTCTCACTTATATTGAGTTTCTAGCTTATGCAGGGGACGAGTCTGGGGGCTGCCAAGGTGGTGTGCATCTTTCTGCCCCCTCCCCCCGTGCCTGGCTGCACTGGGCTCAGCTCAGAACTAGGGTTAATGAGTGGAACTCAGTCTCAAAGCTTGCTCCAGCTCTATAAATGCAAATTCTCCTTCTCGCCTCACTAGAAACCACCCGCTTCCTCTAGGAGGAAGAAACACCCTGCAGTGAGTCCCAGATTTGGGCATAAGCAAGTCAAGCTGCTGCTTGCTTCCCATACAAGCCATAAAACCAGCCCCACCCTGCCACATTTGCCTCGAGGAGGGGAGAGAGTGAGCTCACAACCCCGCACCCCAGCAGCGTGGTCACAGAGGGAGGCAATGCCCAGCCCATTCCTGCATTCTGTCAACCACTTGGGGTAATTGTGGATCAGCCAGCCAGCCAGCCCTGGATGCAGGGGGCAAAGCAAAACAATCAGGGTGAGGATGAGAAGAGGGAAAGGAAGGTTACTGGGATCTGACATCCCTGAAACTACCAGGGGAGAAATCATACAGGACTACGGTTGCCAGGTGTCCGGTTTTGAACCAGACAGTCCAGAATTTGAGCTTTCTGTTTGGGAAACAAATTGAGAAAATATAAATGAGAAAATAGAAATGTCTGGTATTTTCTAAATAAAATGTAATGTAGATTGTGATGTAATGTCAAGTGTGTCCAGTATTTTTATTGAAACCATCTGGCAACCATATACAGGACTCTCAGAGTACGGCCTGGAAGTTGGAGCTGCAGTGCACAGCTAAACTGTGACAGGCAGGTTATGTCTGCGGCAACTTAGCCGCATATGGACCTTAGTACATACTGTGCTGTTTATAAGCAAAGGATACTGATGCCATAACTGAGGCTGTCCATTGGAGTACCAGCTCCTTTCATAGCCCCGCCTCCAATTAACCTGGGTCAGGGCTGTCTGGGAACAGCATCACTTCCTGAAGCCTGAGTCACAAGCAACCTTTTCTCCCAATATCACCCCCCCAACTTGCTGTGAGTGTCCCGTTGGACAGGCTACCCAGTGGGAAAGGGCTACCATGCTGGCATACACAGGACAGGGCATTGGCCCTTAGCCCACAAGGCAGTTAAATCATAACTCCAATGAAGACATTGCAGGAGAGGAAACAAATCTGTGAGCTGGGAAGCACCCCAACTGGAATGAGGGATGACGGATTTTGAGGTGCCAGAGATGACTCAAAGGCCCAGGTGTGCTGGAGCCCATGCCGAGTTCTCTTCCCTGCAAGAGTTGTCGCCGAACAGACAGCTGGCAAAGGTCACGGCTTTTGGTTTGTCTAGCACAGTTTATCCTTGAATCAACAGGCTTCTCTTGACGGGGATCAAATGCACTCGGAGGCTGGGAAGTGCGGGGAGGAAAATTAGCAGCCTGGCAGATGCAGAGGTGACAGCAGCGCTGGCATGGCTGTGACAGGAGACACAGCAGACGGAACCCTGGGAGCCCCGGCAATCCGCCAGTGACAGGCAGATGTGACAAGGGCAGGGGCCTGATTGGCACTTGTGCTCTTTGACGGTGATCGGGGCAAAGCAGGTGACACAGGCTATGCAAAGTAAAGTGATGCATTCGCTGTACAACACAGCATCCTTGCGTCCTGCTCCGGAGGCCATGTCCGCAGGAGGCCGCTCCACAATGTGGCAGTTAAAACGCAGTGCACGCCCAGGCCCCGAGTCATCGCTGCACTGGCTCAGATGGCCCAGGCCTCAGTTGCCCCAAGGCTGCACCAGATGGGTCACTGTGCTAGCGCAGATTAACAAGGTGGAGACTGGTTGGGGCGTGACTCTACCTCTTGCAGATCTATGATCCCTATGCACAGGGAATCAGCCAGGCAGCTGGTGGTGCGAGTACGACTCTCTGACCCTTGTGATGGATGGGAGGAGTAGTGCCCAGTAAGGGCTAAACTCAGAGAATCCCGGAAAAATATCCTGGAAGTGCTGGCAGGGAGCCAAGCACATCAATGGGAAGAAAGTGTTAAGATTTGAGTTGAAAAACAGGTTGCCTGTTTCAGTGTGGGAGTTCAGAACCAGGAGTTGAGGGAAAAGATGAATTGAACCAGGCAGGAATATTTATGCCTAGAAATGGACTGGACCTTGATGCTGCAGATATGTAAGTGATAGGGAATGTTTTTAGCTAGACACGATTAGGGTTGTTAGATTGCGGGTAATGGAATAGTCGACTAACCATATGGATTCTTAGCCATTAGTCAATTATTTTCTAGTCCCTGGGGGTGGGGCCAGCAGCCAGTGCACTTTGGCCCCACTTCCAGGGAGCCCCCTCTGCCGCCCTGCTCTGCTGCCTCTGTATCAGAGGCAGCAGCATGGGGTAGCAGCAGCCCCTATCCATGGGGGGGAGTTCCCCATGGAGAGAGGCTCCTGGGGAAAGGAGAAGTCGGGGTAGGCTGCTGCGAAGCAACCTCTGTCTGCAGCAGCCTGAGCTGGCTGTGGACAGAAGCTGCTCTGGAGGCAGTCCCTGTACACAGCGGGTCCGAATTCACCGCGGACAGAGGCTGAGCTTGGACCCCCTGCAGCCTGTGGTGCTCCAGACTGGCTGTGGACAGAGGCTGCTGCTGGATATCAGCCCTTGTCCGTGGTAGGCCCAAGCTCTGCTACAGGTAGCAGCGGGGGTGAGGAGGCAGGCGGCACCATGGAGCTGGTGCTCGGGAGAACCAGCTTTTAAGCCAGCTCCCCCCACCACTGGCTCTTGCTTTCCGCCCCCCCCCCCCCCCCCCCGCGCCCTTGCTGCCTCTGATACAGTGGCCTCAAGGGAGGAAATGTGAGTAGTCGACTAGATTATCCGATAAGCCATCCCTAGACATGATCAGGCTATTTTCTTTGTTTTGTAGTTGGATTAAATTCCTCTGTGCTAAGTCCATGTGCCTACCCCTTGTCCTTATACTGTAACTAAAACTGAATCCCAGGAAACAATTCTCTGAGCTTTAATCTGTTTTTTCTCAGTTGCTCTATAACACTTGGCAACCAAGCACGCTTTACCATTTACATCTTTCTGTTTTGTTAATAGAATCACCTTTTTTTAAGACTATGATCTGATTCTTGTGTCCTGGAAGGCACTAGGACAGGAGTGGCCAACCCATTCCAGATGAAGAGCCAAGATCCAGCTGGATCCAGTGAGAAGAGCTGGGGCAAAAAGTTGTAGAGAAAAAAAAAAAAAGACTGGCCCTTTAAGAAGGCTTTTTGAGGCTTTTTGGCCTCAGTAGGCTCCCATTGGCAGATGTGCCATTTTGATCCTGACGGTTCCCCTGCCATGGTGAGCACCGGGAAGCCAGAAGGCGTGGGCCTTGTTCAAGGGGCGTGGGGACAGCTTTGCAAGCGGCTTCATGAGCCGCACTGACAGGTGGGAAGAGCTGCATGCGGCTTGTGAGCTGTGGGGTAGCCACACCTGCAGTAGGAGGTCTGTGTATGCATGCCTGAGACTGAGAAATCAGCTGTCAGAGATTATAGCTTGTTTTCTTTTTTGTTTTTCAAGCTCTTTTGTGGTAAAAGAGCTTGGGAACCCCTCTGGAAGAAGTTCCCAAGTGAATCTTCCTTGGTTCAAGAAAAGAGGGTTTTGTTCTGTTGGGGTTTTTTTCACTTGGGCGGTGGCAGCCTATCTCCCAAGGTCAAGGACTCGGTGAGCTGGGGGAGTTTTTAAAACAGAAACCTCCAGAGCCATCATGCCTGACCACTTCTGAAGCAGTAATCTCACTAGCCTCACTCAACCTACAGCAGGGGCTGGATATTTTAAAAGTCTCTCGTGGGCCCCCCACCTTTTGCACTCAAAGTGCCAGAGTGGGGGACAGCCTTGACAGCCCTCCGCACAACCACGGGTCCACAGCAGCCTCCCACTTCCAGAGCTCAAGGGATGCATCAGGCTCATGAGATGGCTGGGTCCCACCTGAGCTCTTGGGCCTGCCTTCTGCACTTCCTGTCCCACACCCCCTGACTTCTGGCAGGATGGGGCTCCACCCACCAGGGCTCAGGGAGAGGCTCCCCCCCGCTCCCCGCCCAAGTCTGTGGGCAGCCACTTTGCCTCATCACACAAGGGTTTCGCAACCTCCTCCTGCCCCCCGTCCCTAGTGTATCCATCCTGCAGGGTCCTTCAGGAGGTATGGCACAAGGCCAGCAAAGCCAGCTGTGCACACCTCAGGAAAGCTGCCAGCAGGTAGCCTGGACTGATGTCCAACATGCTCTGAAGAGTGGTTTTGCAAAAGTGGCATTGGGAGGGTCCCTATTTATTGGCTCTCAGTGTCTCCACATCAGAGGCCCTTCATTTCCCAGCAGGAAGATAGCTTTCCAGTGGCCCACCCTGCAAACTCCCCATGCTCTTGGAGAAACAAGCAGGGTTCCTCCTTTCTCACCCATCACAGGCAATGAAGCTGCAGCAAGGCAAATCATGACCACAGTAATACCTGCATAGCCTCTCTGCCTTCCAGCTAGACCCTGCATGACCCCCTACCACTTTGGGTAGGGGGCCCTGGGGGCAGCTTAGCAAACAATCCTGTTTCAGAGTCTCAGGAAGGATTAGAATCGTCCTTCCCTAGCTGCACTGCCAGCCTTTGACCAAAGGCACATTTGAATAGTGCCATGTGACCTTACCTGTAGCTAGCCAGCTGGGCTTATGGGGGGGAAGCTCTGCAGCCAGCCCAGCCAGGGTCAGGAAGGGAGGGAAGGAACAAAAACACACAGCCACTCACTCTCTCTAGTAACAACTCTGGTGGGAGCAGCAGCAGCAGAGGTGGGTGCCCCGGGAGGGATGGGGTATCTTCCCACTGTTCCAAGATAGAGGGACCCCTGTAGAATTCATGTGGAAAGTGGGAGGGTCAGGCTGTGCTGGGAGAGGCTTGCGATGGTTGGGTGAGGTTGATAGAAAGGGAGCTGAAAGGAGGAGTGTTTGTGTGCAGCGTGTCTCTCTGGCTATGTCTACTACACTACAGGCTTCTTACACAAGAAGCTTTTTGCGAAAGAGATCTTTAGCAAAAACTTCTGGTGCAAGCGTGTGTCCACACTGCAAAAGTGCGTGGGAAAAGCGATGCACTTTTGCGCAAGACAGCATCCAGACTGCATGGGTGCTCCTGTGCAAGAAAGCTCTGATTGCTATTTACAGAATGGCCACCAGGGCACCTGTGCTTTTTTCGATCGCCTCTTTTTGAGCAAAAAAACCCTGTTCCACACACACCTTTTTGCGCAAGAGCTCTTGTGCAAAAAGGAGTTATTCCTCATAAAAAGGAGGAATATCTACACCAGAAAAACCCCTCTGTTCTTTCGTTTTAATTGTGCAAAAATGCTCTTCAGGTGTGGACGCTCCGCAAGTTTTTGCAGAAAAATGGCCGGTTTTGTGCAAAAACTCTGTATTATAGACCTAGCCTCTGTGTTCTGGCTGGCTGGAGGCTTGGGGAAGCCCAGCTAGCTGGGTTTGTGTTAACGTAGCAGGTCCAGGTCTACCTCCCTTCTCTTCCCTGCTGCTCTCCCCCCACCCCGAAGGAAAGGGTCAGCCTCACTGCAACACACAGTCAGCTCTGCACAATGAGCACTGACCACTAACTGGGGTGCTGCTTGCAGACTGCCTGCTCCCATCCCATCCCTTCCCTGCAGAGAGGTGACACATGGGGGGGCATGCACTAGGTCACATGACACCCACCCCCCCAGTTTTCTGCCATGGCTTGCCTGTCATAAGAACATAAGAACATAAGAATGGCCATACTGGGTCAGACCAAAGGTCCATCGAGCCCAGCATCCCATCTGCCGACGGTGGCCAATGCCAGGTGCCCCAGAGAAGGAGAACAGAAGACAATGATCAAGTGATTTATCTCCTGCCATCCATCTCCTGCCCTTGTTATGAAGGCTAGGGCACCATACTTTATCCCTGGCTAATAGCCATTTATGGACCTAACCTGCAAAAATTTATCAAGCTCTTTTTTAAACCCTAATAGAGTCCTGGCCTTCACAGCCTCCTCGGGCAAGGAGTTCCACAGGTTGACTGTGCGCTGTGTGAAGAAAAATTTCCTTTTATTAGTTTTGAACCTACTACCCATCAATTTCATTTGGTGTCCCCTAGTTCTTGTATTATGGGAAAAGGTAAATAATTTTTCTATAATCACTTTCTCCACACCATTCATGATTTTATATACCTCTATCATATCGCCCCTCAATCGCCTTTTTTCCAAACTGAAAAGTCCCAGTCTCTCTAGCCTCTCCCCATATGGGACCCTTTCCAAGCCCCTAATCATCTTAGTCGCCCTTTTCTGAACCTTTTCTAATGCCAATATATCTTTTTTGAGGTGAGGAGACCACATCTGCACGCAGTACTCGAGATGTGGGCGTACCATAGTTTTATATAGGGGAAGTATGATATCTTTTGTCTTATTATCTATCCCTTTTTTAATAATTCCTAACATCCTATTTGCCTTACTAACTGCCGCTGCACACTGCGTGGATGTCTTCATAGAACTATCCACTATAACTCCAAGATCCCTTTCCTGATCTGTCGTAGCTAAATTTGACCCCATCATGTAGTACGTGTAATTTGGGTTATTTTTTCCAACATGCATTACCTTACACTTACCCACATTAAATTTCATTTGCCATTTTGCTGCCCAATCACTCAGTTTGCTGAGATCTTTTTGTAGTTCTTCACAATCCCTTTTGCTTTTGACTGTCCTGAACAACTTTGTGTCATCTGCAAACTTGGCCACCTCACTGCTTACCTCATTTTCTAGATCATTGATGAACAAGTTGAACAGGATTGGTCCCAGTACTGACCCCTGGGGAACACCACTAGTTACCCTCCTCCATTGTGAAAATTTACCATTTATTCCCACCCTTTGTTTTCTGTCTTTTAACCAATTCTTGATCCATGAAAGGACCTTTCCTCCTATCCCATGACCACCTAATTTACGTAAAAGCCTTTGGTGTGGGACCGTGTCAAAGGCTTTCTGGAAATCTAGGTATATTATATCCACTGGGTGCCCCTTGTCCGCATGTTTATTAACCCCTTCAAAGAATTCTAACAGATTAGTTAGACACGACTTCCCTCCGCAGAAACCATGCTGACTTTTGCCCAACAATTCGTGCTCTTCTATGTGCCTTGCAATTTTACTCTTTACTAGTGTTTCTACTAATTTGCCTGGTACTGATGTTAAACTTATCGGTCTATAATTGCCAGGATCTCCTCTAGAGCCTTTTTTAAATATTGGTGTTATATTGGCCATCTTCCAGTCATTTGGTACCAAAGTGGATTTAAAGGATAGGTTACAAACCACTGTTAATAACTCCGCAATTTCACATTTGAGTTCTTTCAGAACCCTTGGGTGAATGCCGTCTGGTCCCAGAGACTTGTTACTATTCAGCTTATCAATTAATTCCATAACCTCCTCTAATGTCACTTCAATCTGAGTGAGTTCCTCAGATTTGTCACCTAAAAAGGCTGGCTCAGATTTAGGAACCTCTGTAACATCCTCAGCCGTGAAGACTGAAGCAAAGAAATCATTTAATTGCTCCGCAATGGCACTGTCTTCCTTGATCGCTCCTTTTATATCTTTATCATCCAAGGGCCCCACTGCTTTTTTAGCGGGCTTCCTGCTTCTAATGTATTTAAAAAACATTTTACTATCATTTTTTGAATTTTTGGCTAGCTGTTCCTCAAACTCTTTTTTGGCTTTTCTTACTACATTATGACACTTAATTTGGGAGTGTTTATGTTCCTTTCTATTTTCCTCACTAGGATTTGACTTCCACTTTTTAAAAGCTGCCCTTTTCTCTCTCACTGCCTGTTTAACATGGCTGTTTAGCCATGGTGGTTCTTTGATAGGTCTCTTACTGTCAAGCTCTCTCCCCTTCCCTACCCTGTTTGCTGAAGGCAGCCTGAGACCTGGACACCATAAGTAAACAAACACCACCTGCATCAATAAGCTTCACTCCCTAACCCAGCCCCTATCTGAACAGGAGTGGGAATGGGTGGTGTCTGCCTGCCTTCTGTGACCTTCTTGAAACCCCACTTCCCTTTCATTCAGTGCCTGATTTCTATTCCACAGCCTCAGGCTCTCTTGTTTCTAACTGTTTCTGTTTCCACTACAAGTTGTACTTAAGAACATGCTGAAATCCTTTGGGGCAGGGGGCCTTGTCTAAGCTGTTGGGCACAGGGTTGTGCATATTTCTATACTGCATCAAGATTGAGACCTTGTCTACACTGGCAAGTTTTTGCACAAAAAATCCATGACAAAACCCAGAGAGCATTCACATGGCGACACAACAAACGTCATGACAAGCGCCCCGTGGTGGTGACAAAAAGCTTCCATCTCCGTAAAGGACTTTTGTCTCTCCCCTTCCCTTTATTGTCCGCAATCATATAGTGCAGTGGGTTTTTTTGTTGAGTTTACTGAACTCCAGCATGTTTCCCACCATGCCCTATTTGCCACCCTGGCCAGCACTTTGAATTCTGCTGCTCTGCGTCCATGTAAACAGGTAAACAAATGCGCCCCTCTCACCGGCAAACCCTGGGAACTTAAAAATCCATTTCCTGGCACCTAGCTCACTATGTAGTGGGTCTCTTGGCATCTTCTCAGGGAACCAGGGGTGGCTATCACTCAAAACACACTCCTGCTTGGAGCACCCCAGAGCTCTGGGATCGTATCAATGATGGGGTAAAAAATCAGAGCAATCACAGCAGTGAGTGACTGGTAGGAACCAGGACACATACAGTCACATTTCTCAAGCCCTTTGTGAGAAGGGGTCTGAGCGAGACACCCTACAATGCAGAGACAAGATAAAGGAACTCCAGCAGGCCTGCCAGAAGTGGAAGGAGGTAAACAACCGGTCTAGTGCTGCACCCACAACATGCTGGATGCAGTCCAGGGTGGGGAACCCACATCTCTGCCCAAGGAGAATGTGACTACTTCCCATAGCACAGAGGCAGAAATGGGAACTGTCCTGGAGGCGGAAGTTATTGAGGAAGTGACACAAGTGGGCGCAGAGGTTAGGCTCACTCCAGTGACAACCTAAGTACCAGGCAGTGAGGAACCGTTCTCAAGTCCTGATGTTCATGAGGATTCTCAGCAACTGTATGTGGAACATCAAGTAAGGGAAGAGTCCCAGGGGGTACATCTAGACTGCGAGGATCTATTGGAAAAAGATACTCATTTTGCGTATCTTTTCCCAATTCTTTTGTCGAAAAAAACCCTTCTTTCGAAAGCCCCCTTCTTCCTCGTGGAACGAGGAATACAGGGGCTTCTGAAAGAGCGCGTTAGCACTTCCACAAAAAAAAGGGGAAGAGCAAGCGTGCTCCCCGCAGTCTAGCTGGACCTAGGGTCATGAAGCAAAGGAAAAGACGCAGGGTGAGTTGCTGTACAGGCAGGAGGGCAGTGAGGGTGGTGGCCATGCAGAGTGGTAAGTTGCTACAGTGCAGCAGGGATGGGAGGGAGACTGCAGTGGCTGCACGGGGCAGTAAGATGCTCTGCACTGTAGCAGGGTAGCAGCGTGGGAAGTTGCTCTTGCAATCGGGATGGGGGCGGTGGCATGGGGCAAACGGAGGCTGTATTTCTGTGAGCGGGCTAAGCCCTTCCTGGATCTACATTATGTCCAAAAACAGAGCATCCATGTACACAGAGATATCACAGAACCTTGCTGGGGGATGGTGTTGAAGCTTTCCCTGATGTGCTTATCAATTTTCTCCTGGAAATTCCATGGCAGGACTGCCATTTCCCCACTGCCATGGTAGGACATGCTCCCAAATCATTCCTCAGTCTGCATGCCAGAACCAAGGCGGTACAGAGCTTAGCTGCATAAGGAGCGTGGCACCACCCACTCACATCCAAAAGCTTAGCCCAGGTTTGCCTGTTAACTTTCATCAGGGATATGTCATCCAGAGTAATCTCCGCTTGTGGAAAAGTGTAGGATTATTACAAATTGTTTCCATGTGCAGCTGCTGCACAAGCACAGACTGTAGTTTCTTGGGAACACGTGCCCAATCCTTCTTCTCCCGTTACCTTTTCCCCCCACCTTTAAAATTCACCATGATCAGAGCATCTGGAGAGGTCTGTGCTTGCCTCTAAGGTAACAAGAAAAGTGGCAAATTTTGTTCACAGACATGCATGTTAGTGAAATGGTTACAATCTTTATCAGGAACAGTACAGTCACTCCATTGTTAATGGTAACTTTTCCAGGCCAGACCTTGAGAAGCCAGGCACGTTCAATAGCAGACAGACTCCATCAACTAAGGCAAAAACAAGAAAAGAACTGGTCAAGGATGTGTTGCATCATTCAATGCTTCAAACAGAGCACAGAAGAGCTAGGGAGATGCATGTCAGAACAGAAGCCACTGAGAGCATGCTAAAGCTCATGGAGAACCAAAATGAGATGCTGAAGTTTCTTATCAAGACAGAGCAAACAGAACCAAAGGGTTCCTTGTCAACAAATGCAGAACTCTTTTTGCAGCAACCGTCCCTCTACGCCCACACATCAGCCTCTAGGGTCACACATGCAAAATTCTTTATCCAGAAACCCTCCTTTCGTGCCCACATTCATTTTTACAATCAGGTAATGTTTTTTCCCAGCACATTCCACTCCCGATCAGAGTCTCCTTAGCAATGCAAGGCAGGAGCAGAGTTGCTACTATAAAAACACAAGTAGCCTCAGCTTGCCACACTGGTCTCTCAGCAGATTCTGTTTCCTGCAACATCATTTACTGCTAATGGCACTCTGGGTGCAGGGGTACACTCAAAGTACTAGACAGGTATGATTTAAAAACCCTTCCTGAAACAAGGGATATGGCATCCAGGTCCCCCCAGCCTTTTATATGAATGTAGACCCTTGTGTGTTATCTGTTGCGTGTTTTTATCTGGAGGGTTGGCTTTATATATATTCCTCTTTCAGTAATAGCAGCAGCTGCCCCTGGAATCACTTTGTATGTTGAAGTGTATCTATTTTGATTGCATTCTGGCACAAGATTCCCCTTATTCATTCACTGGCACCTCTCTGGATGCCCAGGAAATTTGTATGGATTTGTTATCCATCATGGTGACAGCCAGATAAACAAACCCTCCTCTGACTACTATAATAAACAATGAGAATCTATTTTAAAATTGTGAATGAAATGGATAAAATTGAGGGAAGTAAACTCTTCACGCTTGGAATCAAGCCCTGGAATCAATCATCTCGAAGACAGGAAACAATATGACTCTGTATTTAGGCAACACCTTTACTACGGACACATGAATTACACCTGAAACCCCCTGGCAGTGGGAAGATAACCAGCCATCTATTTACAGCTAGATGACCCTGAAGCAGAGAGAGGGTAAGGCACTTGCTCAAGGTTACTCATCGGCTATGTCTACACTGCAGAATTTTTGCACAAAAACTTGTGGAGCATCCACATTACAAGCCCATTCTTGCACAAGAGAAAGTACAGTAAAGTGTAAGAACACAGGGCTTTTTGCACAAGAGTTATTCCTCTCCCCACAAGGAATAAACCTTTTTGCGCAAGAGCTCTTGTGCAAAAAGGCATGTGTGGACAGGCAACATGGGTTTCTTGTGCAAGAAACCCCTATGGCTAAAATGGCCATGTGACAGGGCACGGCTGCCCCGCACACAGGAGCCGCCGGCAGCGGCCCTGTACGGGGCACGGGGCGGCAAGGAAGAGGCCAGCGCCACATGGTTCCGGCGCAGCCCCTCCTACCTCCTGGCACGAGCCGGGAAGGGAGCGCAGGGAGGCCGCGAGAGGGCATGCGCAGTGTGCTCCCAGGCCATAAGGGAGGGGAGGGGGCACAGAGGCAGGGGAAATAGGTCGGCGACCGGGTGTGACATAACACCCGGTGCCAAAGTTTAAAAAGGACAGCGGCGTCTCTGCGGGTACAGAGCGGGGAGTCGCCCCCCCCCTGCAGGCTCATGCGGGGGCGAGGCAAGCAGCCGGGATGCCGGGGAAAGACAAGTTTAGGTAAGGGGAGAGGAAGTAGACCAGGGCAGGGCTCCCTAATAGCCTGCGGGCTGGCGTGTTACGGCGGGAAGCACTGCCAGCCGGACCGGACCACAGCGGGTCTGTGTCCTTAGGGCCCTGGGCTGGGGTCTGTGAGAGAGGGTGGGCCTGGACCCCCCTCTCTCCTACACTTGGGGCCAGCTCGGAGCAACCACCGAGGCGGCCACAGCATAAAGACGGAACTTTCAGGCGGGCAAGACTTTGGAGTCCGCAAGGGGACAATGGTGATGGGATGCGAATAAAGGCATAGATTGGTTATCCCTGGGTGTACGTCTTTACAGGCCATCAGAGCTTTCTTGTGCAAGAGAGCATCCACACCGCCATGGATGCTCTTGCGCAAAAGCACATCTCTTGCGCAAAATCATATGGCAGCGTGAACGCCCTCTTGCGCAAGAACTTTTTGTGGAAGATCTCTTCCTCAAAAAGTTCTTGCTCAAGAAGCCTGCAGTGTAGATATAGCCAACAAGATTAGTGGCAGAGCTCGGTATGGAACCCAGGAGTCCTGGTTCTCAGCCCCTTATTCGAACCAACAGAGGACAGTGACGGCGGAGTGAAACATCGAAGTAAGTGACACATTCTGACAAGCCAAGGGCAAAGAGCCAGCTGCCTTCTCCTGGTACTCTGCAGCATTTAACTCTGCCAGCCAGTAAATGCTAACCTGCTCTTCTCAGGCCTGACAGCAGTGAAGAGAGCAGTTCTGCACATTCCTTATGCCCAGCAGCACCCAGGGAGATGGGCAGTGTGCTCAGGAGCTCTCCTCGACAGGGATCCACAAAGCTTCCTTTTCCCCTGCAATCCCACACCTCCCTTCCAGAACCCCATCGGGTTCCAGGGTGCAGAGGACAGCGCGTGGACAAAGGCACATGGATTGAAATGGCAGCCACAGGCAAAAGACACCCAGTTCTATCTTTCATTGAAAGGCAAACACCACCCCTTATCCCTCCTGCAAGGTCAACCTCTGGCTTGAGAACAGCTGGCTGAAGCTGAATTAAAGCCAGACTGAAGTGTAGTTAATGGGCAGAGAGAAACCAAAGAACTAGCCAATTCATTAACCTCACATGCAGGCAACTGTCAAAGGATTTGCAGACATGGGCTGCTCTAGGACTTCCCATTGCTACTATGCACCCTAATGGCTAGACCTTGCTTCCTTTGTCTGTCCAGGAGACTTGCTCAGCAGACTTGGCCATGGTGATCCATGCATTTGTGGCCTCCGTACAACCTCCCTTGAGGTTACTCAAATTACTTCAATGGCTGCCAGCCGAGTTCTGAATGGCGCTTAAGGCACTGCTCCTGCTCTTCAGCATTCTGAGCCAGGCTCTTCTGTCTACACTAAAAGGTTTTGCGGCAGAGAGTATGCTAATGATGGACTCATTAGCATGAGTCGCGATGTCATTAGCATGTTTTCTGCCGATACTTTTTGCGCAAGGGGTTTTTGTGCAAAAAGAAGCAGTGTAGCCACTCCCGTTTTGCGCAAAAAAACCTCTTTTGTGCAAGATCCTTATGACTCTCTGGCAGAAAATATGCTAATGACATCGCGACTCATGCTAATGAATCTGTCTTTAGCATACACTCTGCCGCAAAAGCCTTGTAGTGTAGACAAAGCGTTGCTGCCTGGAGCAACAAACCAATTCTTGTCCATTTCGGCCCTCAGCAGCCAGGAGCACTCTCACTGGCAAAGGTGAGACCGCCTTCTTGGACACCCGTCCACAGCTGCAGGACCACCTTCCACGGGTGTTCAGAGTGACCACAAACGTGAGGCATCTCCAGAACAAAGGAACCAAGGCACACCTCTTTGCCATGGATTTCCCAAAATAAATATCAAACTTCTCCTGTTCTTAGAGGGAAGAAAAACAGAACAGGTTAGGTCTACATAAATACCAATCCTCTGGACTCGTGCCAGCTTGCCGGGGTGTTCAAGCACTATGGCTGTGCTTTGGGGTGAAAGAAGCTGTGTCAATGAGCACTTCGTGTTTTCAGAGGGCAGGACAGACCAGGGCGAAGGACTGAATTGGTGACCTGGGGTAGCCTCAACCACCTCTTTGCAAATAGCAGCTGAGTTCAGTTGACATTGGGCAGCCGAGCAGGAAGCTAGTAAGCGAATGGCTGGAGTCACCATAAGGAACTAAAGAATGACAGCACTGCAGGGCAGCTATGGTTGAGCTGCCCGCTGGGGTTGGCTATCAGCGCTCATCCCCTAAGTATAATCTATTAGGCCAGTGTTTCTCAAACTGTGCTCTGCGGAACCCTAGGCTTCCGCGAGACATCTCCAGGAGCTCTGCGAGATTGACAAACTGGAAAGCCTTCAAAAGCATAATTGTACAACACATACAATTAGTGGACCGCTGGAGCTCCGCATAAATTTTTACGCATGTAAAGGGCTCCGGAGCCCAAAAAGTTTGAGAACCACTGTATTAGGCTATTCAGTGCATACAACCAAGACAAAGCACCTTCCCAACAGGGAGAGAGAGTTGAGGTTGGAACAGGTCTTCCTGATTTACACACTCACTGCTGTGACTTTTTTTTAACACACCCAAGGCCACTTGGTCTGGTGCAAGAGTAAAACCGTGACTGTGTGGCACTGCCCTTACTCCAGCCCCAGAGTGCGTTAGATTAAAAGGAATGGGAACAGTCTGGCCTGCTATTATGGCAAAGCTTTTATCTGGGTGGAGGTAAATTAAGTGTTCACCTGAAGGGCTTTGTTTTTTTACACTGCTCTAGAGCCATCAGGACACTGCTGCATTTTACAAATACTAACAGATTCAGCCTCATGACACTCACTCAGTCCTTTCATGAACAGTATTTATCAGTATTTTCCAACTTCAAAGCCTTATGAACAATAGTGAATTCATTTTTCCAGCATCTTCCTCTCCCCGTATGGTAGATATTTATCCCAGTCTTACAGACTGGGGACCCAGGATCTAATCCCCATTCATCTGACTGCTAGGTTTGTGAAATCCATCAATAAAAGACAAGCAATTGGCAAAGTGATCCAGAAATTACACTAATATCCCCAGAGCGGGAGGTTGGTGCTTTTAAAACAACATTTTTTAGCTTATTCTCACCTGTCACATATCAACACATCTACATTCATCAAGCAGATTTTTCTTAGCAATAAGCCAGGGCAACACAAGCCAGCAAACCACACAGACAACTAGTGAAAAAGAAAAACTTTGCAAAACTTCATGAATACACAAAAGGATGGAAAGAAGAATATTGAACTAATGTCAGCAAGAAAGGCACTTAGCTACAAGAAGTGCCTTTGTTTTATTGTTTCACGCCCCACACTTAACCTAATGAATTCCTGTTTGGTAATGAAGGGAAATTATGCCAGCTAAGCCCATCAAAGATATCTTGTCTCCTCAAGGATGGTGTTCAGAGAAGGTCAAAGAGCTAATCATCCAAAGGGAAAGATGTTCCTAATTATCTCTTCAGGCAGGCCCTTAAAATAAATTGCCAGATTGATGGTAGAGAAAAGGTAATATCCTACAGAGAGGTATGGACAAACCAGAGGAGATGCAGAGCACATTCAGCACGACTCACTGGGGGTTGGAAAGCTCAGCTCCTGAGGAAAGATTTAATGGAACTAAACATGTATACAGTATAACTGGGCTAGGCCACTGTTAAGGGGAAGATGGCAAAAGTAAACATCAGTGGGTATCTGGAGCATGTGAGATGCCTCTTGAATTGCTTTTTAATCCTTGAGATCTGCCTGTCCGCACGCATCTGGATTCAGATTTTCAGCTGTGGGTGAAGAATGCAGACTGCCATGCCAGGTGTAGAGGTGACTAATCCTAGGGGTACATTTACAGTGCAGTTGGAATGTGTACTGTCTAGCTTGGGTAGACATACATGCACTAGCATTAGTGTGCTGAAGAGCAGTGTAGCTGCAGCAGCATAGATGGAAGCACAGACTTACCACCGGGTGCAATCCCATTCCAGTGCCTAGGTAGGTAACTCAGCCGGCTAGCCTGTGTTGCCACAGCTACACTGCAATAAAAGCTAGTGGATGGACAGATACCTGAGCTGGACATTACACCCCCAGCTGTTCACCTACTTTAGGTATCTGTAATGCACTCAGATGCTAGAATGTTGAGAGGAGCCATAGTACAGCCAAATAATAGTGACAGCATTCCGGCATATGGAATCACTTTGACACAGAATTAAAGCTTAAAGGCTATGACCTGCTGCCTGGATTATCAGATGCAAAACACTGAAAACGTTAACACCTGCATCAGTTTCAAGACCAATACCAGGCCCTTAGGTCAGTACAGGTTTGCTTTGCTTTGTACCTTGGTAGAGGCAACATTTATGGTATTAATCTTTATGGGAGCTTAAAGACTTGACAGCACTGAAATTTAATCTCATCCTTTACGAATTCGCTCATCAAAAGCATCTGAGGTGCACAAAGCAAAGCTATTTTGAGAATCTCTCTTCGGGAGGAAAACAGAAGTCATTTTATAATAATGGCATCTCATTGTTGCAGCGTGACAGTCCTATTTATATAGCTGGCATGTCATATTCAGTCACTTTACTGGTTTAAATACTTACATTGTGATCTCCCCCTCCCCATTCTTAGCCTCACAGGGTCAATTAGACTTAATCAGCCAAAGCTGTATTCTTTCTTCTCTGTACAACATGCCAGAATAGGAAATCCTGCAGATTCAGAATTTGATTTTTGCCGGTGTGTCTTTGTAGTGCTGATGCCTGGAGCAGACAGACAGTGGGACTGTCATTAATGATGTTGTAGCATTCAGCTTTTCAAAAGAGGAACTTGCCTTAGTAGGATATGCGTGCCAGAGAAGAGAGATGCTCCTACTCTACTGTCAGTTAACAGCCAATGTTCTACTTCTGAATCAACTGGAACAGACTGTGGCTTCATGCTTACTGCTGGCTGGCTTTACACTGCTATGCCCCATTCACTTCAGTGGAATTACTCCAGCTTTACACCCACAGAGATGAGCATAGAATCAGACCCCCCTCAACATCAATGTGGTTGCACATGGGGCATGACAGAGAGCAGGACTCGGTGCACTGTGTGTGCACACATGTACAGCTAAAACTGAAACAAAAACTGGCCACTTAACAGTGGGTCTTTTAGGGCACATCTACACAGCAATTAAACACCCTGACTTGGTCTCTTGGGACTGTAAAATTGACATTCAGGCTTGGGAGATGAAGTGGGAGATTCCAGAGCCAGACTCCAACCTGAACCTGAACATCTGCACAGCAATTTTTAGGTCAGCTGGCCTGACCTGGCCACAGCCAAGCCATGAGTCCTTTATCCAGTGTAGCCATACCCTTAGTCTATCTTGGCTACCTCGACACTTGGAGCGGGGGCTGCGATTCCCATCTCACATAGACACACAGGCTGTGTCTAGACTGGCAAGATTTTGCGCAAAAGCAACTGCTTTTGCGCAAAAACTTGCCGCCTGTCTACACTAGCCGCGAGAATTTGCGCAAGAACACTGACTTTGTACTGTACAAAATCAGTGCTTCTTGCACAAATACTTTGATGCTCCCGCTCAGGCATAAGCCCTCTTGCGCAAGAATACTTGCACAAGAGGGCCAGTGTAGACAGGAATGTTAATTTCTTGCGCAAGAAAGCCCTATGGCTAAAATGGCCATTGGAGCTTTCTTGCGCAAGAGAGCATCTATACTGGGCACGGATGCTTTTGTACAAAAGCAAATCTTTTGCGCAAAGGCACATGCCAGTGTAGACGCTCTCTTGCGCAAATACTTTTAACGGAAAAACTTTTCCGTTAAAAATATTTGTGCGAAATCATGCCAGTCTAGACGCAGCCATACAGAATAGCTCGGAACAAGCTAGTGCGCTAAAAATAGTAGCCTAGCCATGGGGATAGGGGCAGCAACATGGACTGGCTGCTCCACGTGTGTACCCATGGACGGGTCTATTACAAGAGATGGCTCAAGCATGCTACCGCAGCTGCATTACTATTTATACTCATGTTAGCAAGTATGTGCACACAAAGCTGGGACCCACACCCCTACCTCAGAGTACAGATGCTGCCCTAGTCTGCAATGTACACAGGGCACTGTGACATGCCAGAGTTTTTGCCCTTCAGCAGGTGGGGGCAGAGGTGTCAGGGAGTTTCACCGCAATCACAGTACCAGCAAATGAGGCATAGCTAATACATGAGAAGCATGGTATGAATCTCAGCACCTGCATCTCACACAGAAACTATTTACTGAAGATACGAAGCTGGACGCTAGGAAGGTATTTTTAGCCACAGTACAGAGAGGGAGACTGAACCTCAAACCAGACACATGACTCGCCTCTAATCACACAATGAGTCAGTGGCAGAGCTAGCAATAGATCCCAGTGATAGATTCCTGACTCCACGAATATGCGGGGGGAGCAACCTCCGAAAGGGAAGCCTACTGCAGAAAGGTTTGGTCTACTGAGTCCTGCTCACTTGAGAGGGCTGGACACTTCAAGCAAAGAAGAGAGGAGAGCCATGAGCACCAATTTAATGCAGCTCCGACAGTCTCTCGCCTGGGAGAAATACACTTTTCCTGAAACAAATAAAGCCCAGAAGAATCCTAATACGAGGGCTGCAGGCTCCTGGGGATTCAGATACATCCTCAGAGTAGGGCCCATGTGTCTGCAAGTGGGAATCTGACATGGCAGGCAAAGGGCTGCCTCCGGGATGTCATTCGGACCTGCCCAAAGCATTCAGCTCTGGCCTGGCCTTAAGGATGATTGAGGAACGGCCAAGCCACCAATACACGCGACTCAGTCTGAGCTAACAGGAATAGGAGAGACGTCTCCTGTGATGAGCTTCTCTCAAGAAACCAGAGGGACCAGGGTAAAAAAGGTCAGAACTAGCCCAGAGGGGTGGTGCTAATTGCGGGCAGACACTGATTATGAGATCAGTCACAACTGAGAGACCTCAATGGTCAGCAGCTCAGAGAAGGCAGGACTCATCCATGAGGTATGTCAATGCCGAGGAGCTCAACTCTTCTGGATGGTCTGTCTGGACTAGACTCTGCCCCTTAGTCTCAGGCCAGGGTGGGGACAGTCTGGCCAACCATCCCAGGGACAGTGAGCATTTTTACCCCGTAAGGGTATGTCTACATTAGCCCCCTAGTTCGAACTAGGGAGGCTAATGTAGGCATTCGAACTTGCAAATGAAGCCCGGGATTTAAATATCCCGGGCTTCATTTGCATGTTCCTGGGCACCGCCATTTTTAAATGTCCCCTAGTCCGAACTCCATGCCCGCGGCTACACGCGGCACGGAGTAAGTAGTTCGAATTAGGATCTCTGATTCGAACTACCGGTACACCTCGTTCCACGAGGAATAACGGTAGTTCGAATTAGAGAACCTAATTCGAACTACCTACTCCGTGCCGCGTGTAGCCACGGGCATGGAGTTTGGACTAGGGGACATTTAAAAATGGCGGCGCCCGGGAACGTGCAAATGAAGCCCGGGATATTTAAATCCCGGGCTTCATTTGCAAGTTCGAATGCCTACATTAGCCTCCCTAGTTCGAACTAGGGGGCTAGTGTAGACATACCCTAAGAGACTCTGCTTTCCCAGCTCTGCCAATGCTTTCCCGGCCGTGGGGACCAGGACCTACTGGAGGTGGGTCTGGAGCACAGAACTTCTGCTCCCAGGCAGGATTTCAACCTTTCCCCAAAGACCGGAGTGTTGGAATCTGGGGTTTGGTCTCAGGTCCAGCTTTAACAGCACTAGAAATGCCAATGGGACAGTCAGCAAAGCACATCACCTCGCAAGGAGTACAAAGCATCTTGCAAAGGTGACTTCCCATTCTCCAGCTCCCTTGGGCTCAGCAGGAGGCAGGGAAGGGGGGAGGGGCAAAGAGGCATCAAAGTCTCCAGATCCCACTCTGAGCAATCTGACAAATACTAGTTCTGGGGCTGAGCCAGAAAGTTCCGATCTAGATTTCAAACCCCCCTCCTCTCATCCAAGTGTGGGTGCGCCCTGATCGGGCATTCCAGTGACCAAAGGGAGGGGGGGACAACAATGTGACAGACCTGGGGACTGTCCTGAGGAGATAAATCTACATCACAGAGCTGGTGAACAAATAGCCCCAAATTGTGAAGGGGGGGTGGAGTCAGAGGTTGAGATGCAGCAGCCTCTTTTCTCAAGAGCAGGTCAGGAGATGTCACAATGAAAATGGTGTAATATTTGCCTTGATGTCCCTTGTTGACAAGCTGGGTGGATGGAGGGGCACAGAAAATGTCTCCAGAACAGTGTAACGTTTCTACTTCTGGAACTTCTTTTCATAGGACTCATAGCATCCACAGCCCATACATGTATGTGTGCAACAACACGAGAGAGAGATTGGAGACCATCCTCAACGCCCAAGCAATCCTGGGAAAAGTTCACTAAGTCTGTTCTCTTTCCCAGTCACGTGGAGAGATGCCCCTGCCTGTCTTACACTAATGATGAGTTCACTTTCCGCTTTCCAATTTAACATCATGTGCATGAACAGTCTCATGCTTCAGGGATTCAGCCAGACATCGGCAGGGGTCAGGAAGGGCTGTTTCTCCCTCAGTACACAATTGGTGAGATGCATCGTGGGTATGTTTGGGTTTCCCTCCTTCCTCTGAAGCATCAGGTTTTGATCACAGCTGGGGGCAGGACACCATGCAGGATGGATCAATGTTCTGAGGCAGTACAGAGAATCCCCTGCTCGTAGGTGCTTAGCTGGTGATTGTGGCTCCCATGTTCCGGCTCATGCTGATTGCTAGGTTTGGGGTTGGGAAAGAATTTTCCCAGGTCAGATTGGCGGAGGCCTGGGAAGCATTTTCACCTTCCTCTCTGTCATGGAACAGTGGTCACCTGGTAGGATGCTCTGGGCCTAACCCAAACGATCAGTTCCCTGTCATTGGGCCTTGGGACGTGCTGGCACCTCAGTGCTGCCTGTTCTCTCTGGGTCTAGAGCTCTTCAGTCTCCTTAGCACTAACGCACCACAAATAATTAGCACTGACCGATTTTCAAGGGACCTAGCTGGAAAAATAAACTAAATGGCTTTTGCTGGGTATGATTCTCAAGGGAGTTGGGTTGTACCTGAAGCCACCGTCTTGAATGCTGATATCTGTATGCAGACTCTGTAGCCCCAAAATAGTCCCCTGTTCTGGGCCAGACTCCAAAACGAATGTTTTTGAACTCAGGGTACAAGTGGGGGGTGCTCTGGCTAACCAGATGAGATGGTGCATCCTGCTACCTTTGATGGGGAACAGAGAGCTGTTTGGTGCACATGGCCTTGGAGGAGGGCATATCAATGAGCATGAACTATTAATACACCCCGCAAGAGACTAGCACTTTAAGATTAAGATTAAGGTGCTCTGGAGATCAGGGGAGAATCGCAAGTGCAAAGGACATGCAGAAGCACAGAGAAATATGAATGACACTAATGCTCTCCAAGACACCCTGATGAAAGTGAAGCTAGGAATGCATGTGATGAAGTGGGTTTTACCCACGGAAGTTTATGCTCAAATAAAACTGCTGTGCCACAGGACAGCTCATTGTTTTTGCAAATACAATGTTTTTGCAGATACAAACTCACACGGCTCACCCCTCTGAAGCTAAGGAATGTTGGATGTGCCAGACATGGACCATGAATATGAACATCCACCTGGACAGCCAGGTTTGAGTTGTATTGCTCTATGGTATTGCTGAGTTGTACTGTTATGGAGGGTTGTTAAGAGAAAGGGACCCTTTACAGCACAGGACAGGGCTACTCAACTTTGGAAGCCCTGGGGGCCACAGTGATACTCACAGCACATGCCGAGGGCTGCAACTTAAGTGTGGTTGCATATACATGCAAATATATGCAAATAGCTTCTTTCACACCAACGGGCATGAATACAAAGATTAAGGCAAGACTACACAACACACAGGCCCCACTTAAGTCAGTTCTGTTGATATTAATAAAATGCAGTATTGACCTGATTTCCACCCATGTGACAGCACTTTTAATGAGCAATGACAGCCCAGGAATTTAACTTCTGAAATGTATATCAACAGAAGACCATTATATTGACTGGCCATTGTGGAGCATGTTCCCATGTTCAAAGGATCCCACCCACTGGCCGCATGTCAAGCCCAGTGTAAACCCAAACTGCCCACAGGCCACAAACACACAGGCCACAGGCCGCATGTAGCTCGCAGGCTGTGTGTTGAGTAACCCTGGCATAGGACAATAACTGCAATGTACCCACCCGGGAATAAATAACCCCGCTGCAAAAAACACATTCATGGGAAACAGGAGGCAGGTTTGTCCAGCAGAGGTGCTGAGACTCCCGGAGAATATTGATTGGGTCCAACCAGATCAAAGGCTTCCCTTCCACTCAGAGATTTATTCTTCAGCTGTGTCCCTTCCCTGCTGCACAGAAATGCAATGGTACCTTAATTACTTGATGGCTGAAAAGTTCTTTGAGCTCAATGGACAAAAGACAATATAAAAGGTCCAAGTTGCCTTATCCCAGGTAGTTAAAACCCTGCAGCAAAGCAAAACAGACATAATGCCACCTGGTTATCAGGAAAACTGCGGATACCCTGCAGCCACTGGGAAAAAAAGAGCCCAGTGTACCAAAGCTCAATAGAAAAACAGCATGGAGGAAAATGTACAGGCCCAAGGCAAAGGAACCACTAGCTCCTAATCTGCAATACTGATGGCAAAGATGTAAAAAGGCACCCAATGAGGTCTGAAGTCATGAGATGACAACAGCTCCATGCTAATCTATAGCTGGGTTTGAATTCTCGCGCCCCTCATTTGAGATGACTTTCCCCTCCACATTGTCTTTCGCCACTGACAAGTAAAATTAGAGCCACAGCACAGTCCAGATAGACAAACTGACCTTTGTTCATGAAAATTCTGCCTGTGCCATAAGTGAGGTCCCCCCTCCCTCCCCCACTGCCAGCCACCAAGAATCAGGCTGCACTGTGAAAGGACAGTTGTTTGGCATTTTCCTTTTCCGTGGCCCTGTGGAGTTGTGCATCTGTTAAGACTCATTCTAATTAGGACCCATCAACAGCAGTTAAAAAATAAAAGCATCCAAAACCATATTAGCCGGGGATCTGATAAAGACTGGGGAGAGCTCAGATGCGCACTGCCCAGGCAAGCAGTGTGACTAGCTGGGTGTGAAAAGGAAAGCACCCCAGGACTATGCTTCAGCCAGAAAAAGAGCAGTTTTTCTGAACATGCTGACAATGCTGTTTTCTGGCAGCAACAGCCTGTATAAGCTGCTGAAACAAGTAATTCCTTGGCAATCCAGACCATATCAGGCATTGCTCTGTTGATCCTGCAACATACATGGAGCAAGCATTTCAAATTGGTCTTCTAAAAAAAACAAACACAGAGAGATGGGCTTGACTTCCTAGTTAAGTAATTTGCTGCTGACTTGTATCTGTGCACTTCCTTAGCAGGACAGCAGATGGGGGAGAGGGAAGGAATACACTGAGGAATAGGGTAACTTCAGGAGACTGGGGGGCAGTTTTACATTTGGTGGGTGTTGGAGTCCTTGCAGGGAGTGGTTGAATGGATCGGGCAGGCATGACTCATTAGGTTCCCCCTTGCTTGTGGTGGATACACAAGAACTTATAGCTGGGAGTGCAATTCCTCACATGTGCAGGCATACGCACAGTAGCCCTGAGGGTGCATCCTCACTGTACCCTTAGCTCGAAATAAGCTATGCAATTTGAGCTATGAAAATTGCATAGCTTATGTTGAGTTAATTTCAAAATAGCTTATTTCAAAATAGAGCACTATTCCGAAATGTCCCTTACTCCTCGTGGAATGAGATTTACAGGGATGTTGGAATAGTGGGCCCATTATATTTCAAAAGCTATCAAGGTGCGCTGTCAAAATGCTGAAATCACTATTTTGGGATACCAGAAGTACCCTAAAATAGAACTGCTGTCTAGACGCACCCTGACTGAGCAAGTGTGCTAAAAATAAACTGTAGCCCTGGCAGCAGGAGGGGCTAGCGAGCCCATGTATGGTCTCAGACAGGTACAGATTGTGAGATTCTAGCCTCTCCCACCACGATGGCTATACACAGATGCCAGCTTGGTCAGATGTAGCGTGGGTATGTCTCCTCAAGCTGGGAGTCGCCACCTCAACTCCAAGGGCTGACACACCCAATAAGGGAGGTGGAAGAGGACATGAGGGGATGGGCCACAGCAATCGAGAGTAGGAACCCTTGGGGGAAGACATAGGGCCGGGGTTCATACACGGAGATTTCAGAATTACCCTTTTTGCTAAAGGACACAGCCCAGGAAATGTGCCTTTGGACCCAGTGAACATGCAGCTTCTGCTTGCAGCTGCGTGGAGATCCCCTCCCACAACAGGGGGTCACAAAAGGGATGGTGAAAGGAAGAGTCCAAATTACAAAGGGAAGACCCATGGATTTGGGTCCAAAAGTGCTGCCCTGGAGTCCCCATCTGTGTCAACCAGACCCTTACAGGTAGTGCTTAATTGGTAAGGACAGAGGGGTTGAGATTCAAGCCATCTTTTTATATTCTGAATGATGCAGCAAACCCAGTGGTGCCAGGGCTATGAACTGCCCAGCACATTAAGCACTGCATTCAGGCAACGCCTGAGGATATGGACTGCCTTCATGCGGGGAGCAATGCACACGGTGCTCAGGAGCCTACTTTTACCACTAAGGGATGAGGATGCATGAAGGCCAGAAGGAAGGGTGGGCTCTGGGTTAAGGCTGGAGGGGAACTCTGGAGATCAAGGTGCAACTCTACCACAGACTTGTTACGTGACCTTGGTTTAATCTGTCTGTGTCTCTGTTTCTCCAGGATGGGAGAATAATGCCAACCCACTGCAGAAAGGTGCCCTGACTTGCTAATGACAGCAAAGCACTCAGAGATGGAGAGATGGGGGCCATGTCCCTAGGTTGGCTGGGCAGAAGCAGGGGAAATACAGAGTGTACCTCCCTTTGGACAATGTCACCCCTAACCACTGCCCAAACTATTTAGGGTGCCTTTAAAACAACATTAGGGCCAGACCACAGCTGGTCTGCAGGAATTTTTTTTCCCCAAACAAATATGCTCCTGTACCATGTCTCATCATAACCGATCTCCTTTCCCTGATGTAATGACCCTTGGTGTTGAGCGCCATTAAACTGCACCATATAATCACTCTCTTTTTAATGCCCCCAACTGCTCATTTTGCAGGAAGGGTGGGGTGCAGAGAGCTTTATCACCATGCATATTGGGCCACTGTCAGCCTTTCTCAGCATCAATCCTAGTCATCAGGCTGCTCTCTCTGTGTTGTCTGTTCTCCGGGATGGGTCAAAGAACTTTCTGGAAGGGGAAGATTATTTGAAGTCACCCCCTAGTTGTAATTCTAGGCTTGGCAGCAGCAACTGAATAGCAAGGCATTGCACTCCACTGTGGAGAAGGGATATATTTCTCTCCCACTAGAACAGCTGTTGGCTTTGCAAGCATCCTCCCTGGCACCTCGCAGTCCTCTTGTATGATCAGTCACCTCCTCTCTGCTGGGTCACTGCTCTTTGACTGCCTGCTCCCTAGGGAGATGTTCCTTCTGGGCAATTCAGGGGGCAGAGAGAGATGGAAATGCAAGACACAGCCCATCTCCTGTCATTAGCCCCAAACAATCAAAACCATCAGGGGCATGAAAAGCTGAACAGATGAGGTTTGGAAGAAAATGCTCCTCTGAGCTGCATTTGCAGACAGCTGACTGAGGGGAAGCAACTAACATAGCTCATGGCATTGGCAAGAGAGTGAAAGGCAGGAGTGTCCTTAGCATGCAAACAAATGTTATTTGTACTACAGTGGCACCTGGAGGCTCCAGTTAAGACCGCTGTGTTAGGTCCTGCATAGACAGAGAGACAGACAGCATCCAAAGCAACGCTATATAATTAGACTGTAAGATGACACAGGATGGGAAAGAAAAACAGAGGCACAGAATGGTGAAGTGACATGCCCAAGGTCACCTTACAGACCAGTAGCAGACTTCAGGACAGAACTCGGGTTTCCTGACTTCTAGTTCTCTACCCACTAGATCACATTGCCTCCAACTGCCCTTCCTCTAAAAAAGTGTTAAGATAGGTTGTGGGGAGGGAGTGTAATAAATTGCACAACTGACAATTTCCCAGTCAAGAGTTTCCCATGATGCAAGCTCTTTGGTGTTGGAATCTCGTCTTCAACAGGGCTGATGCTAAATGTGTTAACATTACTACCATGTTAGTAAAGAGCAGACGGCAAGATCCACCAGTGAACCCACCACCACCGTGTAGTGAATACTTTTCCAAAGTAGGCACAGCTTCCATCTGCTGACCAGGCAAACGTTACACCCCAGACTGCAGACGTTACACCCCAGCCAGGACAAAAGGGGAGGAGAAAACCCACCTCCCAGAAAATGGTCAGTCATTTGTTAGTCCATCACATCACATTGTGGCACATTCCTGGTGTGCCGCATTGCATCAGGGCCTCCCATCATGTGGTGCAACCCAATGCTGACGCATAAGAGAACCTAATGCAGTAAGACACGCCAATGGCTTTCTGAGAACGGGCTTTATGGCTTGGTTTCTGGTCCACTAGTCACCATCATTCTGGGCAGCAAGATAAATTGGTTTGATGCCGGGGGAAATAGCAGTACATAAAAATATCCTCACTCTAGGCAAATCTCCTAGCTGTGCCACTAAGCATCAGGTAGCTGGATATAGCTCTAAATAATACTGCCAGCCTCAAGCACTGCTGCTAGGCCCCATTCACCCTGCAGCCTAAGAAATGGCAGGAAGGGGGTGCCAGAAAACGATTGCTGAATCTTGAATTATTTCAGAAAGCAAATGCTTTTGGTGAGGGCAGAGGATCACAAGACCTTTGCTTTACAGGAGGGCTAAGAGAACCATGACTGCAGGGTTACTCTCCAGCTAGTGAACAAAACTCACCAGGTGCCACACTTAAGGTATAAACTGAGAAGCAGGACACGCCGCATCACTGCTGACATAAAGCGTATGCAAATAAATGGCCTCCCAGGAAACTCCGGTTCTGAAGGCAGCCTGCAAAGCTGATCCTCGATCTCTTTATCCAGATGTTGGAATTGTGTGGGTACTGGGATGCAGCTCCCTTTCACTCCTGGGGTCACCCAGAGATTTTTCTTAACATTCACTGTTGCCTTACTACCCTGAGCAGCTCTCCTGCTGCAGGTAACAGGTCGGTGGAAGCTCCCTTATAGACAAGGCACCAGCATCTTACCACTCAGTTCTGAGAGTCTAGCCGAGAGGGTGATAAGAACACTAGTAGCCTCCTGAGCTAGTAGAGCTGGTAAGGAGGGGAGGGGAGTCTATTGTGGATCCTTTGCAAAGCTACAGTAATCGATGAGGTTATCGTTAACATCCACGCCTGCTGGGTGCTTTCCAGTCACTTGAGGATGATCCTTTGAAATATGAGGACAGACACGAGTAGGCAACAGGGCAAAACAACAGGTATAGGACGGACAAGTCTGCTGGCAGTGTGGCTCAAGGGAGACTTTGAGGGACTAAAAGGCAGTCAGGGTGGGGGTCATTGTAAATTAACTGAGGGGGGTGGTTATGTAAAAAAAGGGATCAAGGTACAAGAAATGGACAAGAGGCAGACAAGGGCAGGGAGTGCCGGCCAATCAGAGAGGAACAATACAAAGCTTGACAAGAGAGGATGAGTTTCTAGGCATGTCTTCCCTACAGGGCCACATCAACAGGACAGCAATTAATCCAGCAGGGGTCAGTTTAGTGTAGACGTGATAAATCAATGACCAATTGCTCTTCCATTGACTCCAGTACTCCTCCTCAACAAGAAGCACAAAGGGAGTCGGGGAGAGCATTTCCAGTTGACACACCATCGTGAAGACATGGTAAGTAGATCTAAGTACTTAACTTCAGCTGTTATTCATATAGCTGAAGTGGCATAACTTAGATCAAACTCCCCTGGTTGTGTAGACCAGCCCTAAGGGTGCGTGCACACAGCAGGGCTTAACTTGAAATAAGCTACATAAATTGAGCTATGTCAATGGCATAGCTTATTTCAAAATAGCTTATTTCGAAATAGGGAGTGTCTACACAGCACTTATTTCGAAATAGAGCACTCTTCCTCTGACTTCCCTTACTCCTCGTACAATGAGGGTTACAGGAGTCAGAGTAAGAAGCCCTCCTGCTTGACAGTATTTCAACATTATTTCAAAATAACTGCCAGCTGTGTAGATGCAGACTATGTTATTTCAAAATAACAGTAGTCATATCGAAATAATTTTACTGTGTAGATGTTCCCTAAGAGTTTTTCATGCTTGCTTTGGAAACAGATTGAGCATTTTCCTGCATAAGAGAAATGTAATCTCAAGCTACTGGGACATTGGCATCTAAGGACTTTTTGGCATTTGGGTTCCACTTCAGTCGAACCCAGCACTTGGGATTCTGACAGTGTTCCAAAGGAAATAATGAGGAAGGCTTGAAAGAGTTAGTATTGGATTGGATGGCTATGCTTACTATGGGGCAGGGGGAAAGAGTGGGCAGGAAGGGTTAAAGCTGGGTGGATAAAAATTATTATTTTAAAAAATAATGCATTGTTATTATTATTATTATATTGTTGTTGTTATTATTATTATTATTATTATTTAAAAAAATAAAATGAGATTTTCATTTTGTGGTTTAAGTTATAATACATTTTTCTTTGTATAAATAAATTTGCTTAAAATGAAATCTGAATGTAATAGAAAATATGCTAAGGCCTATATTTGTTACAATCTCTTAAAACATTTAAATAAGAAATAAGTATGCTGGTTTTGTGTGTTTAATTAAATTCCCATTACCATCCTAATGCAGCTTGACTCAAATTCTGAGTAAAAAGTTAATTATGTCGTAAATAAGCAATACATCATTCACCATTCTTTAGCATATAAAAATGTGCAATTAATCAGAATGAGAAAATACTAAGATATCCAATTGCTTAAATACATGTATATAGTTATAGGTACCCTCCTAGGTAGCAAAATCACATACCAAATCTAGTGTAAAGGCCCTATTTAGTTGTGCATCAACATGTTTCAATGGTTTTATCAACCAAAGAGAATGAACCTTTCTTTAGACAGTAAGTGAAGCACAAATGGAAAAGTTGATTAAAATCAATGATTTACATCAAGGCTTTCCACTTGATAATACTAATCATTGTTTTAAAATTGCCTCGATTTAAATTAATCCACACTGGCTTTAAATAACCTCCACATGCTCATAATCTGTTGCCTTCTCTGTCCTGGAGCTCAGTGAGTCTAGGTGCCCATTTGGGCATAATGTGCTTTTCACATAGAGTGGCTGCTTCAGGTTCCCAGGCCTCTTATCCTGCAGCTACACATGAAATAATGTGAGGCCAACAGAGACCCCCCCCCCCAGCTTCCCAAGGGGGCTTCAAAGTGTGATTTCCCTTCCCTTAGTCAGGAGTAAAATGGGACTCCCAACACCCGCTCCTTTCTCATGAAGCCAAAGCCCCAAAAGCTATACAACTGATGAGATGCTCTCTCTGTAATAGCCTCACCCGGGGCTGGAGCAGCCCCTTGCCTGGGGTGAGCCTGCCTAGGTCCACCCCCCTCCGCTGCAGGTTACACACTGACTTCCCGGGAGCGGGGCCAGGACAGCTGCAGAGCCCACAATGAAGCCACAGCAAAGCTTCCTCCAGCCCTGCTCCCGGGGAGTCTTTGCTGCGGGCTCTGCAGTGTAAAGTTTATTTAAGTTTTACACTGCAGAGCCCGCAGCATGTGGAACGGCTGTGAGATTTTAGTGATGCCAGGGTTACATTTTTAAATGCATTTTCACATCCCTACTCTATAACTGGATAAAACCAAAGTAGTGGCACTGCCTTGTGACTGAGGGGCAGCCTCACTGCAGAACCCAGATAGCTGCTCTGTTTCACCATTTAATCCCGCCAGGAAGACACCTCGTCAATTCCCAACACCATGCCTGGAGGATTAGGCTGCAGCTCTGATTAAAAATAGCAGGAGGCACTGTGTGTGTAATCTCCAGGTACAGCACTGAAGATTTAAACCCTGTGTCCCTCACTGTATGCAGAATACTGTTTCTTCTGATTGCTATGTTGCCTCATCAGCCTCTCACCCAAAGAGGCCTCATGCCAAGAGGGCAAGGAGAGATCATACACATGCATTCACTCCTTCTTCCACCATTTATTTTTGGCTGCATGGGTAGAAGCAGCTTTTTCTGGAGACAGATGATTTTATTGCTTCCAATGGCGTGGGCTAGTTTCTCAGGAGAAAAGTATGACTACAGCTGATTTATCTACTGGACCAGCTTGCCTTTTACCTGAGGAATACTTTCCATTGGCTTTTTGTGGATCTGTCTCTCAACCCTCATCAGCCCTACCCTCTCCCGACTAAAACATGCCCAAAGGACAAAAGGCACAGACCCTGCAGCCAGCTGCTCCAGATCCCATTTCTTCTATCTTAGGGTATGTCTACACAGCAAAGTTATTTCGAAATAACTTTCCTAGCATTTACATAGCCATTCCATTATTTTGAAATTAATTCAAAATAGCAGAGGGCTTATTTTGAAATTGGTAAACCTCATTCCACGAGGAATGCACCAATTTCGAAATTGCTATTTCAAAATAAGTGCTGTGTAGACACTTATTTCAAAATATGGGGCCTCCAGCCCTTCCCAGGGTGCCCTGCTGGCCACCTTGGCAACAAGGCAACTTCTGACCTGATGCCTTGCTCTGCCCTGGTTCCAACCACCCTTAAATGTGATTCAACGTCCACTCAGTGTGGATGCACTATTTCAAAATAGCAAAACGCTATTTTGAAATGCATTTTGTGTGTAGACGTGTTATTTCTAAATAAGCTATTTCGAATTAACTATTTCAAAATTAGATATTTTGAAATAATGCTGTAGAGTAGACATACCCTTAGATATTTATAGGGTGTCAAATACCACGGTATCCACATGCCAGTTTCTTGGCATTGTCCTTCATTGGCTCCCTGGTGGAAATATTGTGAGAGGAGGATCAGTTTTGATGCGGATGGCAGGGGGAAGAAAGGAGGTCTCTGTAAGGATGTGAAATGCTGTAGAAGATATCATAGCTCATTCAAGTAACATTTCTCAGTGCCCTGAGAAACTGAGTGAGAAGGGAGCAGAGAAAGGCAAAATAAGATTGGAATATGAATATTATGAAGGGAAGAGGAAGCAAAGAGAACTAATGAGAAAGCATATGAAAAGGAGAAAAGGTACAAAAAGTAAAAAGATCGGGTAAAAGGAAGAAAAAGAAAAAGACGGGCAGAGAGGGAAGGAAAATGTGAAGGAGAGATGGGAGAAAGACAGAAGTTAATAGATGGGGTGATGAGCCAGTAGAAGACAAGCACAAAGAGTAAGAGAAAGTTGGCTTAACTGAATATTAATAACCAGAAAGAATAAATAAGTGTCAGGCCCAGTGCCAGATTTACACATTCATTTCACTTGGCATTTTTATAATTTCTGCTTCTCCAGTGACTTCTCTTCATTGTATAGGTTCTTGTTTTCACAGCTGTGCTGTGAAAGCTTCAGTTCCTCCAAAATTAATCAGAACTCTGGCTTCAGGCTGGGAAATAAGGGTCGGAATCTAAAAGTGTTTTCTCTTACCCTTGGATCCAGGGCTAACCATCCACCTGCCACCCACTCGTATGCCTCCTTGCCATCTGAACACTAGCAGATTCTATACAAGCAGCCCAGCAGTGTGGAACACAGTATATTCTGCGTTGACACCATTTATTTATGGGCATTACAAACAGGGCCCAATCCTCTCACTGCAATCAAATGAGGGATTCCTCTCCCCCCCCCGCCCCCCGTAGCATCAATGGGAGCAAAAAATAGGCCATGTTTAAAGAACTTTTTAAAAGATGCTGTCCCAATATAGTTTGTTGCCAGCCTTTTACCTCTGGGGCCAAGTGTGCTTTCTCAACAGGTTTGGAAAAATCTGTATGCAAAACAGGTCACAGACACAGAGCCTCTCTTTGCTGACAAGGTCTAGGGTTGCAGTAAAGGAGACCCACAGAAAAACTGGCCCTGTATGTTCAAAGCTGAGATCCAGAATCAGTAGCAAACCCATGGGACACCTGCATATTCAAACGAAACAGATTGAATGAACCCTTCAATGCCTTAGGGCACTCAACTTTCCAGACTCTTGTACCACTCTCAGGTGTCTGATTTATCTCCTTTACCCCTCCCCCTCCAAGTTATGCCTCATTTTAAAAACTACTTTTTTACAAAATCAGACATAAAAATACAAAATTTTTACAGTACAGTGTTACTGAAAAATGGCTTACTTTCTCATTTATGCCATATAATTATACAATAAATCAACTGGAATATAAATATTATATTTACATTTCAGCATATAGTATATAGAGTAGTATAAAGAAGTCATGGTCTGTATGAAATTGTAGTGTGTACTGACTTCACTATTGCTTTTTATATAGCCTGCTGTAAAACTGTCTAGAAGAGTTGATGTACCCCCTGAAAGACTTCATGTATCCCTAGCTGAAAATCATTGCCAAATGCTAAAGTATGTTCCTGAACTGGGGCCGAGAGTAACATTTCTCCACACCTGCACTGAAGTGCATAACATTGTTGGGGCTGTATTAAGGGCCAGAACCGTGTATGTATATTTTATATACACACATATATTTAATACCTCAGTATGTATACACACGTATGCCTACATACATGGATATTTGCATATACATATTTCTTCATTCTCATAATTCATAGATCACCATCAATATTTAAAACAAGTTTCCCTCTGCAGAACCAGTCAGAAAAATGCACAGACCAGCAATATTGATCAAGTACTTTCTGAGCAATTTACAACTGGCTACAGAATCAGAATCCTGGAAACGCCAGACTCCCCTTTACTGTCCCCGGCACAGAAGTGGAGTGTTCCAGCTGCCTACCTCCACAAGCTGGAATGGAATGAAACGCGTGATTCCCTTGGACTTACTTGTTGAGAAGTTGGCTTCGGTGTGGACAGGAGGAGTTGAAGGAACGCAGGGTGGGTACCCCACAAAGAAGGAACGCAGAGAGCGCTCGGACAGGAGGGGAGAGCGCTGGGAGGGGATGTTCTCACAGCTTCCCACGCTGTTGTGAATCTTTAAGTTCAGGGGTTTGTTCTTTTTCTTTGCTCTAAGAGAGAGAGAAGGAGAAAAAATGAAGAGCAGCAAAGGAAACGGGATACATTTTCATGGCAAAGAGGTGAGAGGGGAGAAGAGCTAGCAAGCCACGCATCCCACTCAGGGAAACAATAGTATGTGTCTGACTAAAACACAAGCACAGGAACAGGTGGGCCTGAACTCATGTCCTGACACACTGTAATGATCCCAAACTTCACGAACATGTGAAATCAAACCTGGGCTCAGATCCATATTTGTATGTGGCCCCTTATCTTAATAATGAGTTGAACTAGACCCTATTTCCAAAGTCAGATCCAGTTCTGAGGCCTTGTCTATACTAATCCCTGCCGTCAATCTAACTTACCTTACTTTAGCTATGCAAACAGTGCAGTTGAAGTTGATGTACTAGCGTCTTGCATGGTATAAGGCCAGCTGGAGCTGGTGTTCTATCGACACTGGCTACTCTTGTCCTGGTGGAGAACCAGCATCTATGGGAGGTGTAGTAAAGACAAGCCCAGAGGCTTACCTCTAAGCCACATTACAGTATCAGAGGTGTTCTTCAAGTGCTTTGAAACCCTTGGATGGCAGGTACTATGTGAATGCAACCTACTATTACCATCATGGTAACACAAACTAATAAAAATCACACAGTTTCTTCACACTCCAGCCTTTTGCTAAGTCCTTATTGTATTTCACAGTTCTGGCACCACTGAATGTTAACAGTGCATAGTAGCATCAATCTTTAGCATCCTACAAGAATTGCATTCAGCTGCTCCCAGAAAAGTCTCTAGTGCCTGTGACAGACAAATGTGATGCTATGCTGGGGGACTGGAACCTCACCATAATTCATTCTTCAAAGCTGTTTTCAGTCAAGACTTGGAAATGGACAAATGAGTCAGGAGTCTGCACTGACCTGTGAGAACTGTGGCAATATTTTCTCCAACAAGCTTGTTTCACCAGGGCAATGTTTTAAAAGAACTCAGTGCTAAAACCATTCCTATAAAAGATTTGTTTAAAAAAATCACTATGCCTGTCCACGCGGTACTGCACATGCAAATGGGTGTTTACGTGAACAAATCTGGGTAGTGAACTTTCCTGTTTGGCAAGGTCTATCCACCATCACAAAAATGACACAACATTTACCCCCCACCCAAACCCTCTCCCACAAAAAACCCTGAAAACAATCCCCTCAAATCCACAGAATAATTAAAAAAATCATGCATCCCAAATAAAGAATTTATATCCCAATGCAGGAGAGAAGCCAGAGATGCCATGACATCCACTAGGGATTTTGCTAATGCTACTAATTTAACATGGAAGGAGTCCAAATACTATGGTGACAGGTAGCAACATAAAACCCTCAGACAGACAGATATACAAATGTTGCTGGAGCCTGTGACAGGGTGTGCATACCCTGCACTAAACCAGGTAAGCTTAAAACCCTGCGGGTGGAGGAAGTCCCGCCCCTCCACCCAAACTGGGCATGTTCCAAATGCTGAAGCAGTATAAAAGAGAGCTGCCCAGCTCATTCTGGGCTGGCCACTGGAGGACAAGGTTCTCCAGCAGGAGCTCCAGAGCTGTGCCAATCAGAGACTCAGGCGATAGGAACCCCAGAGACCACTGTGAGGTGCTGGAGGAGCCACAGGGAGAAGCAGCCGAAAAAGAACCAGAGGACCCAGAAACTGTATGGGATGCTGCCCCACCAGTACTGGTAGAAAGTAACCCAGGGAGGGTGTTGAAGTGGTATCTCCCACCTACGTAAACTCGGTGTGTTTTGGCCAGATTCCCCACTGAGTGAGTGGTAGAATGCTCTGCTGCTCACAGGACCCTGGGTTGAGACCTGGTGGAGTAGGATAGGCCCGGGTTCTGTTGCCCCCAACTTATTGCCTCTGGCCATTGGACTGTGTTGCCCTGCATTAAAGGGCCACTCCATATTGACTGATTGGTAAGCCATGCTGCGGAACAAAGGGCCATTGCCCTTTATTGATTCCAGCCGGTAGGCTGTGCTGCATGAGCTAAGGGCTCCCCCATCATTGACTCTAGCCATTAGGCTGTACTGTCTGGAGACAGGGGTTAATTTCATTGACTCTGGCTGTTAGGCTGTACTGCCCTGAGGAAAGGACTGACCTTACTGACTTTAGCCAGTAGGCTGTGCTACCCTAGACCGAGGGTTGTTGTTTACAAAGAGACTGCCGACAACCTAGCAGCCGATGGATGGGGTAGTGTCCATACAGCTG
The DNA here is from genome assembly GCA_032595735.1 of Pelochelys cantorii. Classification (NCBI taxonomy): domain Eukaryota; kingdom Metazoa; phylum Chordata; order Testudines; family Trionychidae; genus Pelochelys; species Pelochelys cantorii. The sequence goes on along the minus strand of CM064342.1, from coordinate 8,030,022 downwards.
GGTCCCCTCAACACTGGAGACAGGGTGTGCATATGCCGCAACAGAGCCACTAAATCTTAAGGTTGAGTCTTTAAAGCTCCCCAAAGTTTAGATACCCAGTTCCCGTTCCTTTTGGATACTGGGAACTCAAGTTCCTTAGGCAACTTTGAAAATCTCCTCTTTGATTCTTTGGCCACACAAACAATGGAGACCATTTATCATTGATACCATGTCAAAAGCGGGCCGAGTGTTTTACCAGCAAGTCAAGAGACCGAGCTCTATCACACCTAGGGATGTTCAACTGGAATTTCTTTGCAGCTTTAAATTGAGTGGAATGGAAAGGTGTCAAAAATGCATTGCCCAGTTGATGTTTGCCATGGCTCCAAGCAGGCAGAGGTGTCTGCGTCCCAAAGCCCAGACCTTATTTAACACTGGTTAATGCTGGACGATGCCTCGGTTATATTAACACATTTGACTCATTTATCCCATCTAAATTAACACAGGGGTAGTCATAGCCTCTCTCCCCAAGTGCCTCGCACTATGATTTGGCTTTCCTCAACCGCACCCTGGGAAGCAGGGCAATGCTCATCTCCATTGTACCTAAGGGAAACTGAGGCATGGAGTGGCCAAAGAGACTTGCCCAAAGTCACAGAAGAAGTCTTGTAAAGCCAGATTTCCTAAGCCCCAGGCTAGCAGCTGGACCATGTAGAATCTAAAGACTTCCCACTGGGACTCTAGGCCAACTTTCAAAGCAAGAGGCCACTTCAATAAACACGTTTAGAGGGGCCCCGAAGCGCATGCCTCACACATTCTGATCTGAGGCAGGCCACACACCAGCCAAGCAGACAGTTTGCCAGCCGTGTGCTGGTCAGAGAGGTGGGGCTCTCCAGCAAGGATCGGCTATTTGTCAAGATGGAGAGAAAATGCAGATTTTTCTCTCTGCTCTGCAGGCTTGTCTGATTTGAATTAGTGGCTGCCTTGGAATGTCTAACCAGGACTGGTGGGGAGCCAGTGTCCACGGGCGGAGTGCAAGGGGGTACAAAGGGCCAGCCCCAGAGTCGTGTGTGAGCACCGTGGGGAAAATTCACCTCACACGGGGATTCAGCTCTGAGGCGTGGCTTCACGTCAGCTCCCAAAACAGGATTAGTGCAGTGTGGGACTCGACTGGCACACAGGCCTTGCATGGGGCCAGTGCATTGGAGGAAAACACTTACACCGCCTGCTGAAGTCAACTGGAAATGAGGGTGCTCAGCCCTCTTCAGGATTTGGCCTGTAATCATGGATATTAACACCCAGGGTGGGGAGAAGCTGCCTTGCCGGCAGTGGCAGCCAGCCAAAGTCCTGAGATACAGCTACAGAGAGTTCAGACTCCTGCAGGAGCACTCCCTGGCTGCCCAGGCCTTGGGACTGCCCATTACAGCACTTTCTGCTCTTTGCACGGACACATTGTTCCCTTGGAGGCAGCAACGTCCATTAGGGAGCCGACGTCCCTTTCACTGATCCTGGAGAGGGGTTTTGGGGCCGTTGCTGGTGTCTTTTCTGTTCTCTCTGGCAGCGGGCAGGCAGTGTGATAGCCCTTGATGTTATAATAAACAATTCCCAGGCCGGGAGGGGCTCCCAGAGTCATCCCTCAGCCACCCAGGCTCTGACCCTGAGAAACCACTGGCAGTATTTTTCCACAGTGTATGAGGTTAGCATCGACGCCGGCTGGAATTGCAGCCTTTTATTCAACCACGTGCATTTGCTTTCTGTGTTCTATGTTGTGTAACTAAGGGTACATCTACACTTGCACCCTAGTTCGAAGTAGGGTGCAAGTGTAGACATACCCTAATTAGTTAACAACAATGCAGGAGAGGCAAGAGAAGAGAATGAATTGTATGAATTCTCCAGTCACGGAGGGTGGATCTAGCTAGCTCAGCCCTTTACCACCCCAGTGCAAGGTACAGCGGCCTCCGCAGCATTGCTCCCACTGACGGGATTGGCCAGCACCTTGCCATGCTTGGTCCATGACAGCTGGAGATGGCGTGAGACTCACAGCCAAGTCTGTCTCATGGACCTGAGCATGGAGGCCGAACACTCCAGGGACTGCATTACTCCGAGGTTCTGCCTCGGGTTTGCTGCCATTGGTCCAGCAACTGCAAGAGGTCATCTCTAGCTCTGGGTTTCAGAGGGGTAGCTGAGTTAGTCTGTAACAGGAAAAACTTAAAACAACGAATAGTCTAGTAGCACCTTAAAAACTAACAAAACATGTAGATGGTATCATGAGCTTTCGTGTGTACAGCCCTCACAAAGCTACTACATCAGGAGCTCATTTAACTGCACATCCACTATGCCAGCAGTGCCCCACTACAATGTATATTGCCCAAACTGGACAGTCTCTGCCGGAAAGAATTAATGGACACAAATCAGATATCGATAAAGGCAACACACAAACCTGCTGGAGAACATTTTAACCTGCCCGGGCACTCATTAATGGATCTCCAAGTCACTGTGTTTCAGGCCAGTTCCACAAGCCAAATACACAGAGAAGGACTGGAACTTAACTTCATTTACAAGTTTAATTCTTATGCGAATGGAATGAACAGACATCGGCTGGCTCACACACTACCTTCCACATCCTAATGACTTAACCCACCATCCAAACAATGGAGATGCTAATTGTTCTTATTGGCCTCTTGTAACTACTTGAACAATCTATTCTCTTTCTTTTTCCAACTTTTCTCTTTTTTTTCCCCTCTTCCCATCCCCACCTCTTCCCTTATTTATTCTTGGATCTGGACTTCTTATACTCTGGTCATCTGAAGAAGTGGGCTGTGCCCAAACCCAATCATGATACCATCTACATGTTTTGTTAGTCTTTAAGGGGCTACTAGACTTTTCATTGTTTTTTACGTTTTTTTTCTATCTCTGGGGTTAGGCAGAGATGGCTCCGGTGGTGCATGTTTGCAGTATGGTCAGCAGCTTTGACACAATTCTGTGAGCCAGCGGAGTTTCCTTCCTTGTTGCTAAAGCCACTAACCCATCCCCATATCCAGTGGCTCATGAGGGATTCCAGCCAGCCCAGCTCCATCACATGCCTTGGCATAAGGATCTCCTTCTGCAACTGGGCACACCTCCAGTCAGTGGCTTCCCCCATGGATCTGTTACCCTGACACAAACCCAGTTCCCTTCAAGTCCAGTGAGGGGGAGGGGAGCCTCATCCCTCCCCCCACAGACCCAACCTATCAGATCCCGAGGGAAGACAAAGCAAAAAAGTTTAACTCCTCACACATATCAGAGCAGGAGCCACTGACCCTTGAAAACTGGATATGGGAAATACCTGAAAGAGAATTTGAGGGAGACAGGCCCTCCCCCCATGGGGATTTCCTCTGCCCCCAAATCAACATCTCCAAGGCTATAAGACCCATCACAGTGGAAGATGTATCCTATGTGGAATTTCAGCTAAACTGCGCCCCTACTCCAGGGGAGATGCTCTTGTCTCCAAGAATCAATTACAGAGGGGGTTTCCTCAGCCCACCCATCCCTGGGAATTTGGCTGAAGAAGACAAAAAAGGACACGGTCTAACCCAGGAGCCAGAGAGAAAGGACCCCAGGCAGAAGGTGGGTGCCTAGTTCTATTCTGTACCTACCCCAGTTCTCCCTGACAGAGAGGAGGAGCTAATAGTTTTACTGATGCAGAAGAAAGGACTGGGCCTAAGCAAGGTAAAGTCCCACCCAGACCTTGCAAAGCATTCAGGCTGGGGTGGCCTAACAGGTTTAGGCACTATAACAGCTTAAGAGAGTCAGGCACCAAATCCCAGAGTATTTCAGTGGCATTTCCAGAACCTCATTCCCTTAGATCCCTCGAACATCCCAGCTCTCGAGAACAGCTGAGCTCACCCCAAAGCCCAGCCAGGCACAGCTCTATGGGTGCTATTTAGTGCCCTCCTTTTCCCATGTGGTTTGGGTTCAGATACTACTAGGAAGGACTTGGGCTGTATTTGCTCAGTGGTCTCAAGGAGCTGCCGTGCCCACCTTCTCCTCCGATCCAGTGAGATCCCTCAACCACACACAGTGTCACCAGCTCCGTCCAGGGCTCAGTCTCTTTGGCCGCCCCATCTTCAGTGCAGCAGCCCTGAACTGTACTCGGAACATACAGGAGAGAGCCACACTTGTCACCTTCTGTTCTTAAGGTGGCTCAGTGAGCCCTCTTGTGGCAAGGAACAAGCCTGTGTGAGCCCCATATTTTCCTGGCAGTCTGGTGAGAGTTCATTTGGAAACTTTCTTCCCTGCAGTCAACGGATGTTTCCCCACAAAGCCTGAGCATTTGCAGCAGTTCTTGCTTTATGCAGGGGTTGGACTGATGAAAGCTAGCTCCCTGGAGCTGTGCATGTAGAAAGGTGACACTAGCAATCGACTAGCTAAATCACTCCACTTGCCTCCTACACAGCAATACTATTTTGGGATACTGGAGTATCCAAAATCGCTATCCCGCGTCTTCACAGAAAGCCTGTTATTTCGGGCTCGCTATTCTGATGTCCTTATAAACCTCATTCTATGAGGAGTAAGGAACTTTTTGGAAGAGCACTTTATTAGGACATTTGGCACTGTATAGAATATGCCAAAATAGCATCAAAATAAGATATACACAATTTGAGCTATGCAAATTGTGTATCTTATTTTGAGTTACAATGGTGTGTAGACACACCCTAAGTGACTCTCTCTTCCTTGTTTAGCACTCCCCATTCATGCCCCTATTCAGCAAAGCATGAGTACTCAGTTGAATAGACATGGGTTCTGGAATGTGCTTAAACACTTTGCTGAACTGGGGCTTTGTAGCACCCTACTCAAATCTGACACATCTGTACCTAGATCCAACTCCACACTGTAAGAGACTTCCATCATTTCTTCCTGTTTCAAACACAGATTCCCAGGGAATCCTGAAGGCTCTTTGCTGTATCGAAGCAACAACTAATGCTAACAAAGAAATAGTTAGATGGCACCTTGTTTACACCATGAGCTCTTCGATGCCCAGCAGTATGCAAGTATTCCTACTCTGCCCATCACCATGGTACCTGGCCATCAGGAGAATGATTTAAGGCAGGGTTTGATCAGAAGCCTCACTCTTAGGGATTGCAGGGCCTGGATGGTGGATGTTTCTCCTGTTAATTTTCTTTTTAAAGCTGGATTATTTCTGCTGCTCATTACATGTATTTTTGTTTTCATCCAGTGCTCTGTAGGAAAATGCAGCAGGGTCATTCAAGAGATAGTAGGCATCAGACGGGCTGTATGTGTCTCCCTGAAACTGGAAAGATCTAAGTGTCAGCCTGATTGTGTCACAAAGGAAAGCAGCTACACCAAGGCAGCTGGGAGACCGTATGCAGCAGCTTGAGAAGGGAGAGCATGCCATGACAGAGATGGCAAGCGTAGGGCAAAAAGACCAACCTCACACCAAGCTCTGAACCGGGGGGAGGGCAATAATTTTTGGTGGGGGGCCACTACCAAGGTATTGGTAAGTGGTCAAGGGCCGCACTTTTCTATAGAGGGGCAGTGGGGTCTGGGATAGAGGTTGGGCACAGAAGGGAGCTTGGGGTAGGAGATTGGGGTGCAGGAGAGGGTGTGGGGTCTGGGAGGGAGTTTGGGTGAAGGAAGGAGTTGTGAGCTGGGGCAGGGGATTTTGGTGCAGGGCCTGGGAGGTGGTATGGATGCAGGAGAGAATTCTGGCAGGGAGGAGGGCTGCAGGAGGGGATACAGGGTCTGGGAGGGAGTTTGGGTGTGAGGGAGTAGGGTGCTAGAGGCAGGCTCTGGCCGGGAGGCACTTACCTACACAGATCTTCCCTGCCTGCCAGCAGCACCAGACAACTCAAAGCAGCTGACTGTTCCATGTGGCTCTCTGCACTACAGGGGGAGACTTCAAGTGCTGCCCCTATCCCCAGCAAAATCTCTCAGCTCCCATTGGCTGGTTTCAGGCCAATAGGAGCTGAGATTTTGCTGGGGGGTGGGAGTAGCGCACAAAGCCTCTCCTCCCTGTAGTGCAGAGAGCCACAGGAAGCACCCAGCTGCTTTGAGTGGTGCTACTCTGTGCTGCAGATGTGGGCTTGGGCTGGATTAAAAGGCCTTGTGGGCTGAATCTGGCCTGAGTGCCATATCTTGTGCATCCCGGCTCTGAACAGTCATCAACAATGAGCTGAGAGAGCTTCCAAAGTAGATGAATCCTCTTCCCTCTGGAAAACATGGTTGAGTGAGTGCACCAGAACAGAAAACTAATGCTTGAGCCCTGGTCCTTAAGTAGACCCCTCCATGAATACAACATTTTCTATCCTCATACACATTCATAGCCACAAAAATGAGCTGCAGATATCCACAGTCACATAGGTGAAAACCCATGGATAGAAAGCAGATATCTGTGAATATGCAGGGCTCTAACCATAAGACCATTCCAGCTCAAAACAGATATTTCTGATTTCTTACCCTCCCCACATACACATACATTCCTCCTCTCTCACGTTCCCCTGGTTTTACCCTGATTTTTTTTCTGGCATCTCTTGAGCTTAGTCTCATGCTTCAGTGCCTTCCTTGGTAGTTAACTCCATCCATTAATCATACTGTCATGAATCCGCCCTATCCACCACCCATATCCAACCCAAAGCCTCGATGAACTTCTCATTTCCTTAACTTCTATGTGCTCTGCCCTCATCCCTCAGACACTTCCCCTCTGGTGGCATGACTGCCTGGCTTGCCAGATCGCACAAGCGTCTCATTCAACAGAGCTGGGGTCTCGTGCTAGATGTAAAGGCACGTAAGAACATGCCGCAGTTTGAAATTCGGCTCTCAAATTGTCCCTCTTCAAAACAATTCAAGACACATTATTTATCTGGACTTGGTGACTTGAGCCCTTCTCTGTTAATAATATAGCAATGGCCCCTATGAGGCTATGCACGTGTTTTACAGCGATTGTCCCACACCCCCAATCAGCCCGGGGGGATCACCAGCATTATCACCTTCACTGCACACAGTGGAAGACTGAGAAAGAGCCAAGACCAGAACGCTCTGGCTTGCTGCCCTGTGCCGTCCCCACAGCATCCTACCCTTCCTCTCAACCACAACACACCTCCGATAACCCCAAATCCATGGCAACACCACAGGCATCTGGACACGCCAATTGCTAGGAAATGACTGCCCTGTGGCCGTCACATGCATTTTACAGTCCTCTCTAGCAAGTGAAAATTAAACCAAACTCTAATGCATTAATTGTTTCCTTGCACAGGAAAAGCGTCTGCTTGTTTCAATGTCTCTGCGCAAACAATGCACTCTCAAGGAGCTTATTTCATTCACTTTGCGCTGTATGTCGGCTCGTTAGCCAAACAGACCATTGCATCAGATGAGGTCCTGCAACGTAGCCTCCCATCTCTGAAGAAGGCAGAAGCAAAGGGCTGTGGCAATGGGGGGTAATGGCCCTCAATAGGGACCCCGCTGGGTCGGGGACTCTAATGCACTGCCATGTAATCATGTATCTTCAACCTGCTAAAAGTCAGCCCCACCCTAGACACCTGTCCCCAAGTTTCCAAGCCTTCCAGGAGACCCCCCTGCTGCTGTTTCCATGGTGACAATCTGCAGGCCCTAGCAACAGATTTATCCTCTAGAGAGAAGAGCAGAAAACCATGGGATGAGCTAAGTTTTGCAAGAGTAGTGGGACCTTTACAAAATATCTCCTGTTATCCTCTGGCCAATATAGCTCACATTGAAACCTGCTTCAGTTTCAAGGCCAGTCTGGAGACCAGAAGCAGCTGAAACACTACACGCCTCTGTGGTCCCAGAACTCCTCTGATCCTAGGACCCTGTCACGGAAGAGCCCATGAGCAGCAGCAGGAAGGGACAATCCCCTTTCCAGCAGGACAATCAATCCCTCCTCTCAGGGATTTCACTGCCAGGAGGAAGGGTAGCAAGTGATTAGAGCAGGAGATAGAAAGCAAGAGGGGAGTATCTCAGTTTCTTAGAGCACGGTCAAGTGGAAACAGAGAGGCACCGTTCAGCTCAGGGCAATGCAGAACGCTGGAGCGTCACATTCCAGGTTTGGGGTGGAGCGCGGCAGCTGCAGGTTGGCAGCATGCAGGGCCGGATTAAGGGGGGGCCAGCTGGGCAGCTGCCTGGGGCGCCAACCTATGGGGGGCACCTGATGGCAGCTGTAAGGGGCGCTGCGCACCTGGGGCTGGGGGCCGTGCGGCGCCCCTTAGAGCTGCAATCAGACACCGTGTGCCTGACTGCAGCTCTAAGGTGCCAGGGGTGGGGCCGCACATGCGCTGTGCGCCTGGGGGCGAAGCCACAAACGCGTCGCACACCTGCTGCCCAGGGCGCAGGAATGGCTCGAGCTGGCCCGGGCAGCATGGCCTGATCTTGCCCTGGCTCTTTTCCAGCACGCCTGTGAGTTCCCTTGTTTCCATTTCTCATCCCCACATTTTCCTCTCCCACATGGATCCCCCAGGTTCCCTTCTGCCGTAGCACTCCCCATGAACACGCTACAGAGCTGCTTCAGAAAGATTTACACCATGGGCAGTTGGTGCACCTACAGCCCCACCCCCTCTGCTGAGACCCCTACCTCCCCGGAGCACCTGGGGAGGGAGGAGGACACATGGCTCCAGCCTCCCCAGCCAGGAGCACAGGGAGGGTGGGCACTGGAGGCAGCAACACTCTGCCCCCAGAACACCTACAGCTAGGGTTGCCAGATGGTTTCAGAAAAAATACCAAAAAAAAAAAAGACTTTTTTGGCCCTAACAGGCTGCTGGCAGCCGCCTGCCATCTTGCCTCCCTGAGCCGGGCCGGACAGCTCCCCTGCGGAACCCAGTAAGCACTAGGGGTGCCAGGCTGCCTCCGTATTGAGCCAGACAGCCTGGGATTTTCGCCTCCTGGCTGGGAAAAAATCAGAAAGTACCGGGCATTTTAGATGTCCGGTATTTTCTGAAATTTTTTACCGGACAGGAGGCAAAAAAACCAAACTGTCTGGTTCAACACTGGACACCTGGCAACCCTTCCTACAGCAGGCATTCTGGGGGGCGGAGTGTGGGTGGGGCCATGCCTGGTGGTTTGGGAAGGCAAAGCCTTCCCCCACCTGGGCTACCAGATATCTATGATTTACACAAACACAAGCTGCTCCTGGGGTACCATTTAAATACCATCCACATTTAGAGAGTGTGTGTCGCATACCCAGTAATGGCTGATCCCCATGGGAGATACCAGCCTACTGCTACTACTAGCTAGTGGAGTTACTCCTTTAGCTCAAGCAGTGGTGATCTTTACTGCTAGACCTGAAACTCATAAGTTCATTCCTTGCTAATGGACGATAACAAGGGTCACTGCAATTGTCAGTGGAAACACGCAGCCCAGCGAGACTCTGTTGAGTGCATTCCACTTGCAACAAAGCTGAGCTCATCCCAGACAGAGCCCCCTGGCATTGTCTCCTCAATGTGCTCTTCGTAGGCACCCAGCCCAAGAGAGCTTCCTGCAGAATGGTGATTAACTACTAATCTTATTTTTTTTTTCCACCCATAAATCAGTTACAGACCAAATATTTACAGAGAGGATCATTTCCTAGCCAAGCCAGGCTGGTGACAGCTCTCATTATTAGGAAGGATGAGTGATTTTGGACAGAGATTCCCTCCTCTTGCTCCGAAAAAAAAAAAGTTGAAATTTTAAAAGGATGAATGATGATAGCTGACTGACATCATCCATCTGTCTCTTGATGTCGCCTGGATTCGGGGTAGGGAGGCTGCAAACTGCTTGAGAAATGGGAACAGAGACAGGACCGGGGAAAGCTCCTCTATAGCTGTCTCTGTCTTCCTCCCTTCATAGAGCTAACAAGCTGGAGGGGGATATATAAAGTCTTCAACGTGATAAAAGGTAGCAAATGAAAAGCAAAGGAGAAGGAGAAAGGAACCAGGGGCATGATTAGGCAGCAGGCAAAAGGCAGTCACGCTTCCAAGCAACAAGGTAGTACTGAAACAGCAAGTACAACTCTCACGCTCCATCAGCCATGCTTGCCGCAAGGCTGCTCAGCGGGAGTCACACCCTAGCACCTGGATCCTCAGTTGTGAATCTGTCCCTGTGCATCAAGAGCTCGGGCAATGTGTGCAAAATCCACATCCCATCAGTTTTCAATGGGAGTTGTGAAAACGTTCCCCTGAGAGAATTGCGCGCTGGAGACGGGGTCAGGAGAGCTGGGTTCCGTTCCCAGCTCAGCCATTGTGCTTGGCAAGTCACTTTCCCTGCGTTTTTTTACTTGTGTACTGTCTAGACCACAAGCTCTTTGGAGCAGGGACCATCTTTCTGTGGTCTACGGTGTCTAGCCCCTTAGGGCCCCAGGCACTACTGCTGGGCAAACACCAGCACTGTCCTGGTAACTAGGGATGCAAAGGGTTAATCAGGGAAACGCCTCCCATCCGTGACATGGTACAGTGGTCCATGCCTGACCTGGCTGGAACAGCCCCCACCTGCAGCCCTGCCCAGTTAACTGGTTAAACATATAGTTTAACTGGTTAACATTTTAAATGGGATTTTACATCCCTACTGATAACCTACTGACACTCAAAAGCTCACCAGAATCCAGCAGCCGCAGTAGTCAATGCAGAAGTGGTCACAGGGCCATCTGCGCCACCCAGTCTGGGAGTACCCAAGAGACAAGGTGACATTCACAGACAGTGTCACCAGCTGCACCTTGCTCCCTTCCATTGCCCCTCTCTGCAGATGGGCTTTTATACCCGATACAAGAATCCAGCATCTTAGCTGGAGTCTGCTTACACATGGAAAGGCCAAAATGCTCAGAATTCCCTGACCTCATACTGAGCATGCTCATGGCCATCTGCCTTTGTCTGCTTGCACAGACTGTCTTGTGGAGGCAGGTACCTTGGGAAGACTCTTAGGCTATGTCTATACTGGCCGGTTATTGCGCAAGAACATCTTGCGCAAGGGTTCTTGTGCAAGAACTCTTGTGCAGGAACATGTCCACACTGTCATGTGTGAGCTGTGCTTTTGCGCAAGAGCATCCATAGCATTGTGGACGCTCTCTTGCGCAAGAAAGCTCTGATGGCCATTTTAGCCATAGGGCTTTCTTGCGCAAGAAATCCCTGCCGAGCATCCACACTGCCCTCTTGCGCAAGAGCTCCTGCGCAAGAGGGCTTACACCTGTTAAAAAAGAGCGTAGCTCTTGCGCAAGAAGCCCTCTCTTCCCACGGTTTACTGTAAATCTCTTTGCGCAAGAGCAGGTGGGCAGTGTGGACGCTCTGCGGAAGAACGGCCATTCTTGCGCAATAACCCACCAGTGTAGACATAGCCTTAGGGTGCATCTACACAGCACCCTTACCTTGAAATAAGCAACGCAATTTGAGCTATGCAAATTGCGTAGCTTATTTCGAGGTTATTTCAAAACAATTTGGTGCTGTGTAGACAGTGCCAAATTTTCCAATAAAGTGCTATTCTGACCAGTCCCTTAATCCTCATGGAACGAGGGTTTCAGGGACACTGGAATAGCATGCCCATTATTTCAAAATATATTTCAAAATAATGGGCACGTTTAAAGATGCAGAATTGCTATTTTGGGATACTTCCAGCATCTTGAAATAGCCCTGCTGTCTAGTTGTAGCCTTAGAAGTGACTGAGGAGGACATTTGAAAATCTGGCCCTTGGGGCTTAATGTTACAAGAGGCAAGGGTACAGAAAACAAGACAACTTTCCAAGTGGCTGCAGGGAGGCAGATATGAAAACCCTGCTGCCTTTGCCCTGTTCTCCCATCTGCAACATTAACCCACAGGGCCTCATTCTGCATCCTAACTTTGTCCACTTCGTCACTGATGTCAGGGGTGGTGGGGGGTTTGCCTGAGAGTGAGGACCTTAGGACAGGGCCCTTAATATATGCAAGTCCTTGAGCTCTAATGCCTGGCTCTCAGAGTGCATTAAGACTCATTAGGTGGCCTGAGGATTGGTTTGATGGACTTAACCGAGCGCCCACACGCTGAGAGAGTGAAATGCAAACTTTGAATTTTTATCTCAGTTCGGGGTGTGAGTGGTCGGTGTTAAATCTCTTCCATATTTAACCCAGAGATCAGCGAAGTGAAGGAACACTGCCCCAGCAGGGCCAGCATCTTGGTCTTTGCCACAGAACTGCTCTGGAGTCGCCCAGGAATGTGAGCAATACACTTAAGACTTCCTGAAGCAGTTTTCAGCCTCACAGGCTCTAATTCCAATCCCCACACACTACACAGGTGTCGAGAGCCTCCATTCCCCAGACATTGAAGCCCTGTACGCAGGTGGGTGGCAAGAGGGGGAAGGATCATGATCCCCATTTTACAGAGGTAAGTTGAGGCATGGAGCAGTGAAAGAAATTGCCCAGCATGCTTGCAGTGAAGGTGCATCTACAAGCCAATTGTCTCAGTGCACACAGACAGCCCTGGAAGGATACATCTGTCCAGCAGTCATGGGGTGCAACTGCAGCTTCTGTATCCACGTGTGAGCTGCCTGTAATCTAGTGAGCTGGAGGGCCCGTAGCAGCAAAGCTGCAGCAGCACACACTGGTCACACGAGACATCTCTCACAGTCTGGGGTGGGTTTGTACAGCCCTTTCAGTGAAATCCAGGGTGTTAGCTTCACAGCCCCATTGTGTGAGCAAAGCTAGCTCTGGCACATTGTGCTGTAGCCACACATGATCGCAGGGTAGCTGGGCATAATTCCTCAGTGCTCCCCTCTTGCCTTGGGGAGGGGTGGGGGAGCAGATGGAAATAGGAGGGAATAGTTTGCTAAACCCCCTTCCAAGGTATATCCCTTTCCCCCTTCGCACCCCCAGCTATGGCTGTCTCAGGGGGCATGACTCTGCCTACTGCCCGTTGTCTGGAGGAGGGAAGCACACCATGCAGAGAAGCGATGAGGGCAGATCCAAACCAGCAGGGGGTAATAGTGGGGCTTTCAACCTCCTCTGCTCCCCTGCCCAGCCCCAACTACATCCTAAATGATGCCCCTCTCCCTGTCCCAGGACACAATGAAGCAGTGCTTTCCAAAGTGGGTGTTGTGACCTGGTCCTGGGTTGCAGAACATAAGGTGCTGGGTCACCTTGCTCCACGCCATGGTGGCCAGCTCAGGCTGGGTCACAACCCAGAGACTGAAAACCTTTGGCCAATCCCGACTGGTTCTGACACCGTGCCACACCCCAGAAGCGTCCAGCAGCAGGCCTGGCACCTAGGTAGCAAGGCCATGGGGCTTCCTACACTGCCCCTGCCTTAGCACCAGCTCCACACTCCCATTGGCCAGAAACCAGCCAATGGGAGCTGGGGAGGGTCAGTGCCTGCAGGTGAGAGCTGTGTGTAGCTGCTTGCATGCTTCTGTCTAAGACCTAGACCCATTGCTGGCCACTTCTGGGGCACAGCATTGTCAATGGTGCCAAGACAGGCAGGAAGCTGGTCTTCACACCCCTGCTAACCAGAAGCCCTGGGAGGCAAGCCCATGCCCTAGCCCTATGCTCCAATCCCCTGCCCCAGCCCTGAATGCTACCAAACCCAGAGTATCCAGCACCCTAAATCCCTCATCTGTGGCTCCATCTCACATCCTGCATCACCAGCCCTGACCGGTCCTGTTCCCAATCTCCTGCACGAACTCAGAGACCCTCCTACACCATGAACTCCTTATCACTAGCCCCATCCTACAGCCTTCACCTCTGCACCCCAGCCCTAAACCCTCTCCTGCACCCCCAAAGCCCTTATTCCCATCTCCACTATGTCTCAGGCATCAACAGTTTTCTTCAATTGGGTCACCAGAAAAAAGTTTGAAAACCACTGCAATAAAAAATAGCAACAAGTAGTCCTATAGCACCTTAGAGACTAACAAAAATATATTTTTTTAGTTTCTAATGTGCAACAGGACTACTGGTTGTTACAGACTAACACAGCTACCCCTCTGAGACTTGTAACCACTGCAACAGAGCACTATCTCAGGAGATAGCTGAGAAAATGCAAGTGTCTGGATAAATTAAAGGGGCACTGACAAGATCTCTCTCACTGGGTACAAAACCACAGATTGTTAAAACACTCCACCACTTCGCACAGCTAGTGTTTTGCATTCCATTCAGCTTGCACAGAGAAACTGGTCCCGTCAGTTTTGTATGGGTATGGAGCCTATGTTCATTCCATGCTATGTCTCTGGTGCTAGTATGCACTATGGGGGCAATTCTCAGCCTAGCAAGGAAAGAACAATGTTGAAATAAAATACAAAGCCAGAACTTTAAAAAGCAACTAGTAATTTCAGGGTCCTCACTTGATATATCTTATAGAACCCTGATTTCCAGAAAGAGATAAGCAACTCCTCTGAAAAACAAAGCCCACCTAAGCGGTCTCCAATCCAGCAGCCAAAAAGAGGATCCCGAGATTATGGATAATTTTTTAAAATCTTGTCCGAGGGAATAAAATACGCACTGGAAAACAGGCTTTGTTTCGCAGGATGTGTACAGCCACTCTTTAATGATCACGTTCTAGCCTGCTGGGACCTAAGTGGATGTTTTCCCAGTAATCTAAAGCAGTATCATTTCAGCAGGGCATCTTAGAGTCCCTTTGCACCCTGTCCTTGGCAGGATACTTACAGCAGAACACAATAAAACAGCCTTAAGCTTTTACACAAACCCTGCACCAGAGACCACCTCACCCAAAGCCCAACTCCACAAACACTGTGGTGTGAATGCCAGGAGGCTTTCAGAGGTGTGTCAGGGTGGGACATGGCCAGCACCTTCATGGCATCACCTCGGGTAGCTCATGGCAGAGCAGCCACGTAAGTTACTGCTGGCATTACACAGAGCTCTTTTACAGGCTACCTTGCACCTGGGAGAAGGGGCATCAGCCTACCCAGAGAGGAAACACAATAGCCCCGGTGGGAGCAGTGATGCTGTAACCATTTTTAGGGTGGGACTGCTGAGTTGCACTCCCCCCTTACACCGGGTTCTTGCTCCTCCAGTGGTTGCCAGCTCTCCTAGACCAGAACGACCACACACCATTTGTAGCAATGGCATCCAGTGCAGTCCGGGAGAGATGGCAACCCTAGCCCCGTGGAGAAGCCACAGATGGGCCAAGGCCAGGAGAAGAGCTGCAGGCTGGCGGTGGGACCCAAGGTGGCAGCAGAGCTTCCAGGGCTGGTGGCCTGGCCCCCAGGGCCGGTGGGCTGCAGAGCCTTTGAGGGCAGGTCTGGTGGGAGATGGGACCCTGAGGGCCAGCAGAGTTTGCAAAGCCAGCAAGCAGCAGTGAAACCAGAGTGGCAGGGGGACCCCACAGAGGCCACCCAGAGACCAGGACCTGCGGCTGGTGAAGCCAGCAGTGGGGTGGCAGCAGGGCTGGCCCCCAGGTGCAGAGAAGCTGGGTGCAAAACCTTGGGGTGCAGCAGCCCCCTGCACTCCTACTTCCTGCACCTATAGGTGGGAGTCATGCTGCAAGAGGGAGGGAGCTTGGGAGAATGTAACTGGATGACTGGACCTCTCTGATGATGCTGCAGGCTTTGGACCAAGCTCTAGAAAGCAGCCACACACATCTAGAGCAGGATGAGTTCTTCTCCGCAGAGGTGTGCAAAGCCCCAGAAGGCAGCATGCTGAGTTCCTTTATCCCCAGCAGCAAGTGACAGCTCCATCCCGAGAGGCAATAGGGTTCCCATGCAAACTCCTTTGCCCTTCTGAACCTGGTCTCTTCAAGCTGACATGCCAGCTTTGCAGGGTAGCTTTAGACTGAATTACGGGCCACCGGTAGAGGACAGATTGATAGCGAGACAGACAGGACAGAGGAGGTACAAATAAGAATCCTCACATCAAGAAAAACGGAATGACCCATTCTAGATGCCACTTGTTTACCATAAATACAAATTTGCTCAGAGATGCTTTGCTGTCCCTCCCCTCGTGTCCCAAAGCCATGCTGCCATCATTCCCTGTGACATTAATCTCTGAGGCATACAGCAGGGGGAATTAACCAGCAGCCTGCTACAGAGACAGTGAGCAGACGGGACAGTCGAAAGGACAAGATGGCTTATCTTCTCCCATTTTAGTTGCCAGGACGTCAGAAAGCAAGAGGGGGCTGAAAAGCTGGGATTCTTGGGTGACATCCTGGGGCTGGCTTTGAAAGTCTGGCCAGCAGCAACAGTTAGGGTCCAACTCCACAAATGCACGGGCAGACTGGGTATGTTTATACACAGCTTCATGCAGTTCTAGGGTCAGACTCTGCCACTCATACTATGGGGGGAGTTCCGCTGAGTTTAACAGGTCTGCTTGATGGTTAATGTGCCACTCAACATAACAGCTTCAGATCTGGCCCTAGACGAACAAAAAGCATCTCTGCATGAATGGGCGGGGGATGGAAAATCAATCAGGCTTTCTCATCTGCTAAGACAGAATTGGAGCTGCACTTTACAACAATATTAATGTCTTTGTTAATACAGTCAAGTCCAGGAATGGGAAAGCCTCTTGACTTTACATGTGCCTGGATATTTGCTTTGGGGAAGGCTGGTAAAAGCACCTGCTCTCAGCTCAAGTTCAGCCCAACACTGAGATTCAGTTTTTGTAAAAGAATGTTTCACAGTCTCTTAAAAACAGCGTCCGCAGACAGCTTTTTTGTTTTAATATCCCACCTGAGATTGCAACCCAGACACTGCAGTATCCAGAACCCTGAAGGAGAAAGCAGGTCCAAAGCCTTGCAACAGGGATTTCATTGATTCCCCCTGCTTCAAGCCAAAAGAAATGCAAGAGGAAAGTAACCTGTAAACACTGCTAAGCGCATTGGGCTTTTAAAAGCAAGGCACTATGGCCCACTGGGCTGAGCCCAGGTGTTCCTCTGATTTTTACCTTGACCAAGAATAAATGAGTACGTTAGTATGTTTGGGGCTGGTGGGGTGTAAATGATATTTTTAAACTCGGTTATTTATTCCCATTGTACATTTGTTATTTCAACTGGCCATTAAAAGAACCCTAGGCCTGCCTGACTCAGCCAGCTATTCAACAGAGGTCAGTAAGTCATTAAGGATCCCCCAATGCACAGAAATCAGGCAGCCTAGCTAACTAGTCATTCAGGAGCAGTAAAATTCAGATACAGAACAAAGTGAGGCTAGCTGTAACCAGTGAGGGGGAAAAAGCCACAGGCCAGGGGCTGTTTTTCCCTTTAAAATTTATATTACTCCATAAGAAAATAAGATAATAAATACAAGAACCACTGACTATCACAAACACTGATCTCACAAAGCTGCAGAAATTGTGCAATTTTAACAATGCAGGACAAGCTATTGGGCTGGAGGTAGGAAGGAGTTGGCAAAGTCCTCAGGCCTTGGTATTGCTGCAGGCCACCTAGGGCCGGCCCACAACATTTTGGCACCTGAGGCAGAGAGCTCAAATGACGCCCCCATGTCCGCTCGCTTGGGCCAAAAGTTTGAAAGGTCTCAGTTCTGCCTTCTTCCTGTTCTGCTCCTCTCACAGTACTGCAGAAAGAATACATATGCACCAGAAGCAGACAATTTTCTACACTTTGGGTCTTAGTGGCACCCCCCCACAGTCTGGCACCTGAGGTGGCCGCCTCAGTTCGCCTCATGGTAGGGCCAGCCCTGAGGCCACATCAGATGGTCACAATGGTCCATTCTGTCAAGAGGCACACTTAAACAGAGAGCTGATGATTATATTGCTGAATGTTCTGCTAAACAAAAACAACAAGGAGTCCTGTAGCACCGTAAAGACTAACACATTTATTTGGGCATCACCTTTCATGGGCATAAGACTCCTTGTTGTTTTTGCTGAAACAGACTAAGACATCACCAGTGTTTACTGTAAGCTGAGTGCTTAGCCAGGTACCCAGGAGAGCTTCAAATGCTGCCAAGCTGATTAGCATAGCACCTACTCTGCCCACAGTCAGCCGGCAGTATGTGTTTTTACTGGTGGTGCACATCCAAACATGCCTTTGTGCAAATAACAAAATTTATTCTGCATAGGGATGGAAAAAATGAGAGGGAACATTGGAAGCTACCCTTCTGAAACTGTTGTAACAGTTATCCTTTCATCTCTGATATTTACATGGCAATGATTCCTAAACCTGTTAAGGCTTCCTAAATAAACAAACCACTTTTGAAAACATCTATGAATTCCTCAGGGCTTGGAAATCAGTACTGTATCTGTTCATCTTCTATGCTGATCTCTTCAGGTGTGTGTCAGGAGCATTCCTCCTAGCCCAGGCAGATAGACACTGTGACTTAGCGTAACAAATAATATAGAACGTTCCTCACTGAGTTGGCTCTAGCATGGCTGGCCTTCATGTTCCCTCTTTTGCTATCCACATGCAGAATAAATTTTTGTTATGTGCACCAAGGCATGTGCAGTTGTGCACCACCACTAGAAACACATGCTGTTGGCTGTGGGTGGTGGTTCGAGCAGTGCACTAAAACCAGCAGAGTCAACATGGTGGCACTGGCTAGCCACCCAAGCGCAGGGCCCAGGGGCTGTGCAGGCTCACACGCAGATGGCTAGCCCATCTACGCTGCTATCTTTAGAGCGCTAGCTTAAGCGGACTTAGCACGTGTCTGAGAGACTCCTCCCAGCTGCAGCACAGATATACCCGCAAGCTCGTTTTACAGCTCTCATGAGCTCCTGCACTGGGAAGTAAGGAAGCATCACATGTTCCCTTCTTCCCTGTGCAGCCAGAGGCTAAGCTCAGGGAGGCGTGCAGAATGGCTCCCATTGGGCTACTACTCCCCTGCCCACGCAGGTGGGCAGGCCAAGTTATGGAGCTGGCAGAGACTTGTGAAAGTTACTGCAGCATTCCCTGTAAGCTGAGCACTTGGGCAGCCACCCAGGAGAAATTCAAATGCCAACCAGCTGATTTGCAGCGCGCCCACCGCCGTTGTGTGCTTCTAGTGGTGGTGCACAACTGCACATGCCTGGGTGCACATAACAAAAATTTATTCTGCATGTGGATAGGAAAAGAGGGAACACTGAAGGCCAGCCATGCTAGAGCCAACTCAGTGAGGAACATTCTATATTATTTGTTACGCTAAGTCACAGTCCTGGCTCCTGCATGCTGCAGCTATCCCTCGCCCAGTTAAACTCCAGCATTATTTATACTGCATTTCAGATGGCTACAGATCAACTTTGTCCCTTCCATCCAAACCAGACTGCAACTATACTTCAGGGCTCACTGGCACTGTGACGAGTCCCGCCCGTCTGGCTCTCTCTCCCCAACTACTTACAAATACTTCTTCCAGACCCTTGTGAGGGAAAAGGCAGTGAAAAGTTGGAGCCTGGAGTCTTCCATCCTATCATAAATCAATGGGTTATTTTCTCCCCCAGTGTCATAAGAGGAGAACTCCAGAGTATGTTCCAAACGCCTCTCCCCGTGCTACATGTCCGAGAGGCTAGTCAATAGATTTGTGATGTTTTATAGCCCCCTCACCTCATTTTCCAATTCAGTGTGAGTAATCATTTAGCTATCAAGAAAACTATTTGTATTATGGGCCTTTTTCACAGCCTGTTAAGCAACATGTCTGGCTCACTCCCTGGCACATGTCTCAGGGGCCCAAAGGGAAAGTGTACGTTCAGCATAGCTGCAATACTGTTTGTAACTAGCTTCCAAGAGCTGGAGACAGCCCACCATTTCACACCATCTGAAAGTCAGAGCAACTTCTGTGCTAGGCCACCATACAGGACAGCTGTTCATCCACAAGATCCCCCAGGGCAGGACAACTTCCTCTCTGGGGCATTTCCTTTACCTGACAGTCACTTCTCTGAGGCTATGCATAGACTACAGGCTTCTTGTGCAAGAAGCTTTTTGCAGAAGGTATCTCCCACAAAAACTTCTTGCACAAAAGCGTGTCCATACGCACTGCTTGGACACTCTCTCGAAAGAAAGCGCTGATAGCTATTCACAGAATGACCACCAGGGTACCTGTGCTTTTTTCGATAGGGGTTTTTTGCGCAAAAAGAGCTAGTTCCTCGTCCACGCACACCTTCTTGAGCAAGAGCTCTTGCGCAAAAAGGAGTTATTTCTCATAGAAAGAGGAATAACTGTTGTGCAAAAACCTCTCTCTTCTTTTGATTTTTTTGCACAAAAATGCAGTTGAGGTGTGAACGCTCCATGAATTTTTGCACAAAAACAATTGTTTTTGTGCAAAAACTCTGCAGTCTAGATGTAGCCTGAGCGGCCTGCATATTTTGTATATCAAGACAGTTTTCTGTCCAGCCCCTTGTCTTTCTCCCTTCCAGTTCACACCAACCTTGACATTATTATGGGTATGTAGAGCCAAATTTTCACGAGAGCAGTGTCTGGGATCCATGTGAAACACAGCAGACATGCACAATTCTACAGGCAGATCAGCTGGGTAAATGCCATACACATTACAAATGCCATGACAATCTCCATGCACAATCAAACAATTTGCTTGAGCAGCTGTGGCTTTTCACAGACTTACACGGAGACATATGCATTTCAGCCACCAAGCTAAGCTCTGCAATCCCTACTTTGGTCATCCCAGAGCATGGAAATTACTCCCACGGCATTTGCCTCAGCCTATTCCCCCTGCCTCCTTGTTCAAGGCTAGAGAGAGACAAAAGGTCTAGTGGTCACAGCACATGAGAGGAGTGCTGGGTTTCACTCCCAGCTCTGCTCTTGGCTCACTGCGTCATTACAGGCAACTCAACTTGTGTGAATATTTCCCCACCTGTATAATGGGGCTAATGAGACCTTTTTCACAGGGGGAATGTGAGCTTTGCTCATTAATGATTTAAAAAGTGCTCTGAGACCCTTAGAGTATCTCTACACAGGAGCTGGTAGGTGTGATTTCTGACTTGAGTGGGCATGCCTCGCCTCGCTAGCTCTGGCTGAGCTAGTGCACTAAAAATAGCATTGTAGCTGTGAAGGTATAACTGGATGAACGGCTTAGTTATCTGAGTGTGTACCTAGGGTCTGCTACAGAATCACATTCAGGGAACTAGCCCATCCCCCTGCTAGTGTCGCCATACGCTACCATGCCATTTTTAGCTTGCTCATTTCACTATGGCTGTCTCCTCAAACTGACAGTTAACCCCCCAACTCTAAGTGCAGACACAGCCTCAAATGGAGGGTTCTATAGGAATGGCAGAGCATAAAAAGCCATCACCACTGATTTATTTGCACACACACCCCAAGCAGCTAGGGAGGGCCTGCATTACAACTGCAATCCTCGAGTGTGTCTGTAGCTATTATGGCCTCAAACCCACATCATCTTGTGAAGTACAAAGCTGGCCCTGCTAAGGCCACACTTGTCCTGCCTCAGGTCTATCTTCAGAACACCTGAGCCCCGATTTTCAACATGCAGTTTCTGTTCCTTTCAGTCCATTTTCCCTAACTTTAGCTCTCTCCTTGGCTCAAACCCTTCCCTCTTCTTCCCCTCCACTTCTCACGCTTACTTGGAAACTAAGAGGAAGTGTGGCTGAAACTTTGAAGTATAAAAGCAATTTTTCCTTCTGCTGCTCTCCAGCCACCCAAGATTTCAAGAGCATTTTTGCTGATCCGCCCCATCACCCCTTTTCAAGTGAGACCAGGCCCAGCTGTAAATCCTTGCATGTGGCAGGACATTCCTTGCACATGGCAGGACATTCCTTGCATGTGGCAGGACATCAGAAATTCTGATCAAAGCCCGTCCCTTACTTCTGGGACCAGAAACAAAAAACAGGACTATGTAGCACTTTAAAGACTAACAAGATGGTTTATTAGGTGATGAGCTTTCCTGGGCCAGACCCAGGAAAGCTCATCACCTAATAAACCATCTTGTTAGTCTTTAAAGTGCTACATAGTCCTGTTTTTTGTTTCAGCTAGACTAGACTAACACGGCTACATCTCTATTACTATTCTGGGACCAGCTGAGACTAGGGAAGCAGCATGCTTAGAGACCCAGTACTGCTCACTTACGCTAACACCTCTCTCTTGCCTCCTTACATTACTAGATTGGTTAAATGTCCTATAGGGTTGCCAGGTGTCTGGTTTTGAACCGGACAGTCCGGTATCTGAGTTTTCTGCCTAGGAAACAAATTGAGAAAATACCGGACATTTATATGTCTGGTATTTTCTAATTTAGTAAGTTTGATTATTATCATGAGTATCAGTACGTAGTTGCGTACTGCCTGGCTGGTCGACGCGCTGTGTGAGCATGTCTACCAGCCAGGCAGTACACAACTACACAGTAGAGGAGGGGGCCAGGGTGGGGTCGGGATGGAATCCCCGGGGCCGGACTTGCCTGTGCACCCTGCCAGGACCGTGCGCGGGACGGGCAGTACCCCAGGATCTGCGTGCGCCCCAGCCAGCCCTGCTCCCCACCAGCCGGTCCCCTCCCCCGCACCTCTCTGGCCAGTCCCACTCCCCCCAACCCCCTCCCAGCCAGCCCTGCTTCCTTCCGGTCGGTTCCCCCCCCCCCGATCTCCTTCAGCCAGCCCCACTCCCCCTGACCTCCTCCCTGCCAGCCCCACTCCCCTCCTGGCCGGTCCCACAAACGACTTAAGATACATCCACACTGCACACTCCTTACAGTGGTTTGTAGAACGCATACACTGCCTGCCCCTACGCATGGGTATACACAGCAGCCGTGCATGCAGTGAGTCACTGCTTATGTAAGCAGAGTGAAGACACTCCTGAGCCCTTAGGGCCGTGGTCACCAACCGGTAGATCGCGATCTACCGGTTGATCTCAGGGGCTCTAAGAGTCGCTCTTGAGCCCTCTCTGAACTGCGCGCCTGCGCAGCACATTTACATTGGATTTCCTCATTTGAGGAGCAGCTACTCACCGAGCAACAACACAGGTGAGTAGCTGCGCAGAATGGTGGGAGCTGGGAGGTGAGGAGGGCTGAAACACCCCGGCCAGCTGGCTGTGGCTTTCAGCTGAAAGAGGCTGCCCCGCGGTCCAGCTAATCGGCGGCTTCTCCTTTGCGCCTGCCCAAGTGGAGCATGGGGCACCCTGGCTGAGCACCATGGCCAGCTGACCGGGCAGGCGCTTCTCTTTGCTCCAGCCCAGCTGCCCTGCGCTCAGCCTGGGAAGCTTGCTCCAGCACAGCTGGAGCTAGGCGCAGCCTCCCTGGGCTGAGCGCAGGGTGGCTGGGCTGGAGCGAAGAGAAGCGGCTTCTCTTCGCTTCCGCCTGGCTGCCCTGCGGTCAGCCCGGAGGGAGCGCAGGATGGAGGCTTCCCTTCATGGCTGGTGTAGGGGATTCCCTGCCCCCGAACCTTGTTCCCTCTCCCCTGCCCCAAACCTGTCCCCCACCCTCCTGCCCCCCTGTTCCCTCTCCCTTGCCCCCCCACCCCTCTGCAGAAACCTGTCCCCCTGCCTTCCCCACTACAGAAACCTGTCCCCCTGCTCCCCTGTGCAGAAACTTGTCTGCCCCAGCACCCTGTCCCCTGCTGCAGAAACCTGTCCTTCTGGCACCCTGCCCCCTCTCCCCTGCACCCACTGGCATCCTGTTCCCTGCCCCAGAATCCACTAGCACCCCTCCCCAGTACTGTGTCCCCTGCTCCCAAATGACTTTTCTATGACCCCTGACTCAAGGCAGGTTCCCTGCCATTCTCGTAAATAAAGACAATGCAGAAACTTTTTGTGTTTGACATAGTATTTTATTTAAAAATGAAGCCTGGCCAACAAACCCCCAATTGGGACCAAGCCCCCATCTGGCCACAACCACTCCTGCATTCCCTCTTACCCAGACCCTAGATCTGAGCCTATCATACACTGGAACCCCCTGCCCTGAGCCCCTCACATACCCCAACCCAAATTCCTGCACCCTCACATCCACAAGCCTGTGGCTTACTTAGTACCCCAACACTGCCCGGCCTGGAGCCCCCTCCCCGAGCCAGTGTCCCCTTCTCCACCTCCTCCTGCATCCAGATTTCCTCCCAGAGCTTGCACCTCTCACCCCTTCCCACACCCAAATCCCTCATTCCCACCCCAGAGACTACACATCCTGTCTCAACCCAGCGAGGGTCCAGCTAGACTGCAGGAGTTTTTCAGGATTCTGGAGATATCCCAGAAAAACTCTTCTGCATCCACGGTTGCATTTGTTCTTCCGCTTTTTTCAGTAGAAGAGCAAACATGATCTTTTGGTCACCCCTATATTCCTCTTTCCACAAGGAATAAGGGGGCTTCCAAAAGAAGGGGTTTTTTTCTGACATTTGGTCCAGTCTAGACAGGCCAAATGTTGGAAAAACTTCTTCGTACAGAAGAATTTTTTTTTAAAAAAGCAGCAGTATAAGGATTGGGGATAGCAAGTGATGGAGAGGAGGAGAATAGAGAGGGCGGGCTTCACGGAAGTGGCGGGGGCTTCACAGAAGGGGCGGGGCTTCAAGGAAGGGGCAGGGCAGTAGATCTTGGCTTGGTTTGTCATTTAAAAAGTGATCTTGGGTGTAAAAAGGTTGGAGACCACTGCCTTAGGGTGTATGTAGCCTCCTTGACTCTCCATACACCAAGCAGTGCCTCTCCTGTCTACACTGCAGCATAGCACCCTGTGGCCTTCCTGCTGGAGTCCTTCCCCATCACAGAGAAAGGCCTCAGCAGCTCCCTGCAGCAGGGACTTCAGCAGTGACAAAAAGCCTCGGGCAGCTCCCTAAAGCCAGAGCCTTTCACTGCCATGTGTAGTAGCACACCACCGTGCTTTTCACCATGGTATGTCACCACACATAAACTACACAGAGGCGCACCAGCATGTGAGGGAGGGCAAGCTGGATCCAGTGATTCAGAAGGGACAAGGGCTCCCAGCCACCCGCTACTACCGCTACTGCAGCAGCAGCTGGAGCCACGAGCCCTTTGAATCACCGCTGGAGCCCCATGCAACCTGCTCAGGGCAGCTCTGAGGGCTAGCTGGGTGGGGGGATAGGTGGGAGCACAGCACGGTCAGGCCAATGCTGAGAACAGGCTGCCCTAGCCTTGACGCTTGCACTTAAGGCTCCAGCACCCCAGCGCTTTCTGGAGCATGGAGCTGCCCTCCGCCACCATAAATCTGTCAGCCACGCTGCCTATATACACGTCACCACTGACGTGCAGTGTACAGAGGCCTTTACAGACACTTCTGCCCCCACTTCTTCTCCACCTGCCCATACATTGGAAAGGAGTAATTAAGAGGAGCCCCTGTTCCCATCTGATCTGCTCCACTTAACCCATGACTCATATGGCTTAGACCAGGGTTTCCCAACCTATGGGTCACCTTACATTTCAAAAGGGTCGCGAAGTGTCTCCCCAGGTGGCTCTGCCTCTTCCCCTCCCCCCGTTTCTGAATTGCCCTGGGTCACCAAGTCTTCCTGAATTGTCAAAATGGGTCCCCATGTGGAAAAGGTTGGGAACCGCCAGCTTAGACTCTGGAGGGAAATTATTGGTAAGACTCTACCAGGCCAAAGGCAAGGTAAGGCATTCAGGCTTTCAGTACTGCAATGAGTGCCAGACAAGTGCCTAAGACAGTGAGTGATTTAGGAGCTGACGCCCCAGCGGGAATCAGTAGGGCTTAAGGCTCCAAAGTGTCTGAGACAAATTTGAAAATGTTACCCATGGAGCTGTGTACAGCTGGGTGAAGGATCAAGAGCGCAAGTGGCCTCTTGCGGAGAAATACAGGGTCAAAAGAGAGGATGTGACAGGAGCTACCCCTGGCAAAACACTTTCAGTCACAGATGAAATTAAGCCATTCCTAATTTAGGTCTTTCCATTCCTAATGTTAAAGGCCTCTCTCAAACCAGTAATGGGAGAATAGGATATCAATTACTCACACAAGTAGATGAGGTTATCCCTCTTAATCACTAGAAACTCATCCATTTCTGGGAGTGATTTCAGTTATTGCTTTCAAACATTTTAAATTTAAACTCCATGCCCCATTTGAAGACTTAGCATGAAAGAGTCTCGTCAAAAACTTGTTAGCAGCTAAGAAAGGGTATTACATGTGCAGTGCTATGCAACACGCAGATTTTGTGTGTGTGCATGCACCATTTTATATCCAAGAGCTGCCATGAGTGATGGGATTTCTTCTATTGTATGATTTACACCTGGCATGACTGCCTAGAGAATGAACGCATGGTGAAATGAAGGACCCTGCCATAGCTAGGGAAGGGATTCATGGCCTGGAAAACACACATCCACTGGAACCACAGGTTCAAACTGTAGCCTTCCCAGACAAACAACCTGAGTTCCATGCCATGCCTAGTGAGAGAGCCCTAGGCAGGAGACCGTAAGAAGTCAGGTCCTCTCTGCTTTGCCTGGAAATTAGAGGCTCCACCTAAGTCGCCTTTTCAGCCCTGGTCTCCACTAGAGAAAAGGGTAAGTTATTAAGGAATTGTCTACACTGCCACTTTACTGCATTGCAGCTTCCTCACCAGGGGTATGGAAAAAGCACACACACACACTCAAGCGCAGCAAGTTACAGCGCTGTGAAGCACCAGTGTAAACAGCCTCCCAGCACTGTTAGCTACCCCCCTCCTGGAGGTAGTTTACCTAGAGCGAGGGCTCTCTCCCAGTGCTAATGCCTAGACAAAGCCATACCTGGATTTAGCCCATGGAAACTGACAGGAGATAAAATCCCCTTGAACAAGGTGGTTTGTAGTAGGGATGTTAAATTTAGATTAATTGGCTAATCAATAGTCGATGCAAATTGCCCTCAGTCAATAAGGGCGCCTCCACCTTTGCAATGTAGGGCTATTGTTACACTTCAAAGGAGAAAGCGCAGCAGGGAGCAGGCCCCGTGTTCCCCACAGCATTTCAAAGCGGCCGGCAGCACTACATGGAGCCTGGGGTCAGTCTGCAGCTCACCTCGGGCTCCATGTGAGGCGGCCACTTTGGAACGACGCATGCAGCCCAAAGCCAGCTGGAAACCCGGGCTGCACGCAGCGTTTTAAAGCAGCAGTGCGGCGTGGAGCCCAGGGTCTGGCTCCAGGCTCCATGTGGCACTACCGCTTTGAAGCACCCACTCCTCTTTCCCTTCTCCCCCCACTCTTGCTGATAGAGGCAGCAACTGGGGAGGGGAGTGATTAGTTGACTGGTATCTAATAAGCATTCGCTTATCGGATAGTTGACTAATCATTCACATCCCTAGCTTGTAGTTTTACCAGGAGTTAGCAAGTCATGATAAACCCTAGCCTTCCACATAGTCCTTACTTCAACTTGCTAATACATGTGAAGACTGCAAGTTGCCTTGTGTTCATTAATATTTTACCTCCTGCTATTTATCATGTTTTAGCTCTCATTTTTTTGCCAGAGGTTTGCTCCAGTGTCATGAGGCTTGACGTTTGCTGCATTTGCAAACAGTGAAATCCTTTACTTTACACCAGTTCTAATTCAGCAGTATTTTATATATACTTTTACCAAGCAGAGACAACAACCCAGGGACAAGCGTTTGCCTGTGGGTCACATGAAAGTTTACATCCAGTTCAACTATTCTCTCAAGAGGCCAGAAGAGGCAAATGCTTTTGATAACATCTCAAATGGAATTTGGCAGGGAAAAGCAGCAGCTTAATTAAAGTTTCCATATCAACAAAATAAAGACATGAGACAACAACAGAAAACTTCTCAGAGCACAGCCAATTGGTGATGCACTTCTTGTAATTTCAGAAAAATTAGCCCCAAAATTCTCAAAAGCTAACTGCAAAGGTCTGAAACCAATGCTGCTCATGAAGGCTATATCTACGCTGCACAGTTATTCTGGAATAAGCTATTCCAGAATAGTTATTCCGAAATAGCTTATTTTGAAATAGCACGTCTACACTGCAGGGAAGCCTCAAAATGAATCTGAGGCAGGCTTCCCTACTGTAGACGTGCTATCTCGATTTAGAACCCCAGGGGGAATAACTTAGAATGGCCCTGGTGAGAGGCTATTTTGAAATAGCAGCAGTAGAGCATCTACACACACCTTATTTCGACATAGCTATTTTGGAATAGGCATTATTCTTCGTAGAATGAGGTTTACAGATGTTGGAATAAACTGTCCGTTGTTTCGAAATTATTTCAAAATGATGGAATTGCTGTGTAGACGCTCACATAGTTATTTCGGAATAATGGCTGTTATTCCGAAATAACTTTGCAGTGTAGATACACCCTTAGAGTCTCCATGGAATTTGGCTTTGCTAACATTTCAGGCATCTTCAGAAACCAGCGCATTCTTGAGTTGTGAGACAAGAAAACAAGAGTTCACCCTGCAAAAGTCTGCTGGAGAAGCAACTACATTGCAACAGAAAGCACAGGGAGGCTTTTAAAAAGCCTCTGTGTCTACGTAAAGGGTTATTTAGCTCTGAATGATGCCTTCCAATGCAGAGGCATTACACGTTCAGGGCCATTTTTCTTTCAGTCACAGCTGGGCAACTGGCTAAATGAGAATGTGACCTTCACTCCAGGGGACCTGACAAAATAGTAGAAGAGGGAAAGAAGCTTTCAAACAAACAACTATTTCCTGGTTTTACATTTCTGTTTGAACAGAACTTCATAACACGCCACCAATACAAGTCATACTCTCTTCCGGTACATCTACACAGCTGGGCTAAGGTCGAATGAAGCTACACAATTTCAACTGAGACAACTGCATTGCTGACATTGAAGTAGCTTAATTCGGCTTTTGGTGCTGTCTACACAGCAGGAAGTCGAAGGAAGAACGCTCTTCCTCTGACTTCCCTTATTCCTCGTGAAATGAGGGTTACAGGAGTCGGAGTAAGAAGTCCTCCAGCTCGCCATTATTTCGAAATAAAGGCCTGTAGTGTAGGTGCACACTATGTTATTTTGGAATAACGTCATTTATTCCAAAATGACGCTGCTGTGTAGACATACCCTTCCAGGACAGAGCAATTTCTTGCTCCTTCCTTAGTCACAGTATCAAACAGGACACTGGTTTTAATCCTGCTCTCACTGAAATCAATGGGAATTTTCCTACCGCACTTCAAGAAGGATCATGCAGGGCCTGTATGCTGTGACACTGGACTGAAATGAAAACCAAGTGGCTACATCAGACTCCCCAGAACATATTAGTGGAGTCACTAGAGGCTGCTTTATGTTCAGTTAAACCCTTACTTACAGCTTGAAAACCCAGGTTCCACCATCAGCTGTTTAGTCACCCATGGACAACAGAGAACTTCCTTTTTCCTAGATAGATATGGCAAGGCTCATAAATGTAGTTCAAAGGGTAGGGGTATTTCAAAGGAGGCGTCTAAGCCTGAGGATCCTACCGATTCTGGATAGATATTAAGGACCCAGTGCTATTTGTCAGAGAAATGGTTTGTCTTTTAGGTCCCTCCCCAGGCTGTTATCTAGACTAGGTTGCGAACAGATGGGGAAGGGGAGGGGGGCAGGGGGAGGGTTACAACAGCACTGTCAGTAAAACAGCTTGTGTAATGAAAACCACAGTACTTTCAATGGCAACTAAGGGGTGCCATTGCAGTGGCCATCTCAGCATGGGAGCTAAAGAACGCTACAAGATCTGCCTGAGGCCAGGAGCCTTGATTAAGAACCACTCCCTTTTACATTCATTGGTTCTGTCTGTTCTCTACAGCAAGATCCTATAATTTGTACAGATGATTGGGATTCTGGGGGTGGAAGATGTGTAAACGCAAAGGTTTGTTGTACTCTAGAACAGTTCTTGGGGCTCCCCTGAACCAAGCAACTAATCATTGCTTATGCTCTCCCTCTTGCAGCAGTTCCCTTTAGCTGGAAAGAGGACATTCTCCCATCTTTTAAAGTTCTCTGACAGGGGTGATGAATGCACCGCTTTCATATGCTTATACATGTAAATGAGTGCACAAAAGAGTAAATGCAGCATCACTTCAACATGAAAGTGGGTACAAGCTGAATATTAGACGTGCTTGTAATTTTATGCAAGAATTTGCAAAATGCATGATGCTCATTTTCAAATGAAGTAGCAGATCCAAATTGCTTCATGCGCATTGCTGAGGTGTCAATCCACACGTGTACCGGTAGCTGAATAGATCATCTGTGCTTGCAGTGCTAAATCAGTCAAACATTTATTATCTTCTCAAAAGCCACTACATTCTAGAGAACACTAACCACACACAAAAGATAAAAAGGCCTGTCAGCCATTTCAGCAGGAGCAGGGCTGGATAGAGATCAAAGACAGTTTTCAGTGGCAGACAGTTACAGTTTGACAGATGTTTACCATGCAAGTTTAGAACAGGGTTTACAGAGCGGGACAGAAGCATCAACATTCATCTTCTACCGATTCCACAATATGGGCAGCCAGCCATGTTGCACGAATGCAGTGGGACAGTGGTTCCTAACCTTTGACCATACGGACCCCTTTTCAATTTATTAAAATTTCATGGACCCCCCACTCCCTAGGGGAGAAAAAAAAAGCAAAGGATAAGTAAGGAAAGAAAAAGAAAAGTAAGGATTGGGCCCAGACCTTTATTTTAAACTTTGCGCGGACCCCCTGCAGTACCATTGTGGACCACCAGGAGTCCACGGGCCACAAGCTGGGAACCACTGCCGTGGGACAATGCACCAGGTTCACATGCTGTCCATAAAAGGGAGATGTGTTAAAATGCACTCGCACAACAGGAGAAATGACACCATTCAGATCTAAGAATCACACCACCTGGACAAGAGTCTGGTCACCTACTGAATACCATTTGGTTTTGGTATCTAACTTAAAAGATGCCTCATGTCACAGCAAACTGCAAACTAGATTAAGATGCCAGAAGAGAAAGGCAGTACAACTGCAGTACATGTATTCGTGCCCAAGCTAACGTGACTCCGGCTAGATACGCATAGCAGTGAAGCTGCTCCAACTCACACTTCAGCACACCTTGTACAAGTCTGTATGAGCCCCTGGGGTATTGTTCCCCTTTTTTGACCCGACTGACTTGTCAAAGTTCAGGATCCTGGGGACATGCCAGTCAGAAGTAGAAACTGATGGACTCCAGTGTTTTCTCTGACGCAGCATTGTTTACGTGCAAGGAAAGTACAGTGTCCTGCGGCTCTGAACGCTGAAAGAACCAAGAACAGCAGAAGCAGTTTCATAGCTCGCAGCCCCCCCAAGACTCTCTGGCCAACACCAGACTCCAAAGCGCTCTTTCTAGCTATCTCTAGCATCACACAGTACTCAGGCTGCTGCATGACTTTCTTGCCTCGCCCTCTCTCTGCTCTTCTCTGGGCTTTCTCTTCCCACATACATCTGGTTCTCACTCACTTTTATTTTAGGTGGGGGCTTATGCTTACAGTTAACTATAGAAGGGCGAGTTCACATCTATCAGACTCAATGGGGTTTTAACTTAAATGTCATAGAATCATAGAACACTAGAACTGGAAGAAACAAAAGACAGGACTATGTAGCACTTTAAAGACTAACAAGATGGTTTATTAGGTGATGAGCTTTCGTGGGCCAGACCCACTTCCTCACGAAAGCTCATCACCTAATAAACCATCTTGTTAGTCTTTAAAGTGCTACATAGTCCTGTCTTTTGTTTCAGCTAAACCAGACTAACACAGCTGCATCTCTATCACTAGAACTGGAAGGGACCTCGGGAGGTCATCGAGTCCAGTCCCCTGCCCTCACGGCAGGACCCAGTCCTCAAGAGGTCAGCTGGTCCATGCTGCAGCAACTTCATTGCTATTGGCACCTAGTTAGATCAAAGCTAGCCGTAGTATGTCTAGACGTGCAGTAGCCACACCTCCCATTCTAGAGATACGTAAAGTTTTGTCTGCACAACATTGTTTTGTCAGCAGAAATTATGCTGCTTTAATTAAAGTTCAGTTGCATTTACACTTGCAGCTCTTACGCTGACACAAAGCAGTGCACTGTGGTGAACATGCAAACATTTCGGAAAGGTTTGCAATGCCTCCTGGGGCAGGTCACATGATGCAGGTTTTTAATCCCATGGTTCCAGGGGCATCTTTTCTCTATCAAAGTGGGAGTGGGGGTGTGGCCAGGTCTCCCTGGCTGCAGGGTGGCCTAGTGGTTAGGTCCCAGAATTAGCTGGCAGAAAAGGGGCGAAGAACCTTTCCACTGGTGCCCTGATCTAGAAACTCCAGCCCACTATATGAGTATAATCCTTACATTTGGGGCACGGCCTGCAGAGTCCAGATTTTCCCCTTAGCGAGGGTTCTGGCAGGTTTCCCGGGAGTGGGGTTAGAGGCTTACTTGCTCCCGTGGCTGGCCAAGTGGACAGACTTTGGTTCCTGTTCTGCAGACAACAGAACTGCACTCCTGTCTCCTTACTGGTCAGCCCTTAACTGAGTCAGACTACTTCCTTTTATCCTCCCCCCAGCCCTGGCATTGGCTACAGTTAAGCAGGGCAGGGCTAGCTGGACTTTATTTAACCCCTGTGATGCCAGGCCCTTCTCTCTTCTAGGGATGTTACATATCAGTTAATTGAATAGTCGATTAACCTCATGAATTCTTATTGGATACTCGACTATTCTATAGTCCCCGGGGGGGTGGGGCCGGAAGCCAGTGCACTCCAGCCCCACTCCCGAAGAGTTTCCTGCCACTCAGTGCTTCTGCCTTTGTATCAGAGGCAGCATCATGGGGTGCCAGGTGGGAGCTGGTCTGTAAGGGGAGCCAGTTTAGAAACCAGCTCCCCTCATGGACAGGCTGCCTGTTGCCCCGTGCTGCTGCCTCTGATACAGAGGCAGCAGCACAGGGTGGCAGCAGTCCCTGTCTGGGTGGGGTCTGAGCTCCTGGACCTGGCACAAGCCAGAATGGAGACAGGCTGCTGGCCAGCCTGCTAAAAAATGTACTGGCAAAGGGGAGAGGGGAGGAACATGCTTGTAGTCTATAGCACTAACCTATAAGCTGTGCTTATCGGTTAATCAACTTCCTCCCTAACAGGGGAGGAAGAGGAGAATGGGGTGCCTGGGACAGGGAAGACAACAGCTAACCAACCTATCCTGAGGCAGGGGGAGAGGCGGACACACACACACACACACACACACACACACCCATCAACACAACACCTGGCACTGCTCTGTGATTCCCTCAGAGCTCTTCCCCGCTTCCTCAGCTACAGGGAGCAGCATGATTAGTAGCCGGGTGAGCTCTCCATGCTGCGGAGTGTCAAAGCAGCGCAGCTGTCTCCTCCCGCTGTGTTCCTAGTGCAAGGCGGAACTGGAGCAGTCCAATGATTTGTTGTTTGTTCCCCAAAGGATGCAGCTCACTCAGCTGTCAGATACTTCCCAAAGCTTTGAAAGGGTTAGAGCCGCATGCCTGCAGGGCAGCCGAGATCAAAACTCTGAGCACAGTCATCAGGGCAGGCATTGTGGGATAACTCGAGGAAGCCAGTTTTGTCGACAATACAAACAGCAGAGTCCACACTGGCTCTTTGTCGACAATAAAGGGAGTGGGGGAAAAAAGTCTCTTGCAGAGGTGGAAGTATTTTGTCACTGAACCTGAATGTTTTTCTGGACACAAGCCATATTGCAATGTGCGCGTCCTCACTGTTCTGCCACTAAAAGGCAAGTTTTGGTGACAAAACGTGGTAGAGGAGACGAAAGCCTTAGAAGCTGACCCTGCCACCCTTACCCATGCAGACAACCTTAGTAACCCACACGGGCCACCCGCTTGAGTAGGAACTGCAGAACCACACTAATGTTCCCTTATGATTTTTTGAGAAACGCTGTGTTTCATCTGGAAGCATTACGCAGTCTATGAATGTGTTTATTTGCTTCCTGCAGAGTTTAAATGAAGAAGTTGTAATAATCTTGTCTGGAGGAAATTAATATTCATATACAGCAACACAGCAGGCAGCATCTGAACTGCTGCCACCTCAGAGATCATTAATCCACTGAGATATTTTACAACTGACTCTCGCCATCCCGAACAGCAACAGACACTAGAGCTTGGGTTCCTTACAGACCTCCATGTGGGGCACAAGCAGAAAGGCCTCTCCTATGAAGCAAAGCACCAACAGATCACTACTGAGCCCTCAATGGCTCCAGTCTTATTGATCTCATTCTTGTTGGCATCACCATCATTAAGGAGGTGTTAAATAGTTATTGTCTCTTCTAATTTTGCTCAGGGAAAGCGACTGGCTTCCAACTTGCCGCACAAGCTTTAACCTTTTGTAATAATAATTAACAAACCCTTCAATTAGCACAGGGCCTTCATCTAAGGCTCACAAAGCACTCTGGAACATTTATCAAGCTTCAGTTCCATACCTGATAACAGTTATCACCTTCATGTTACAGAAAGGGAAACTCTCAATATACAACCATAGAACCCTAGAACTTGCTGCAGTTGAAGCCCACTGCTTCTTGTCCTATCCTCAGAGGCCAAGGAGAACAAGTTTTCTCCCTCTTCCTTGTAACACCCTTTTAGATACTTGAAAACTGCTATCATGTCGTCCCCCTCCCTGTCTTCTCTTTTCTAAACTGAACAAGCCCAGTTCCTTCAGCCTTCCCTCATAGCTCATGATCTCTAGACCTTTAATCATTTTTGTTGCTCTTCTTTGGACCTTCTCCAATTTCTCCACATCTCTTTTGAAATGTGGTATCCAAAACTAGACACAATACTCCAATCGAGGCCTAATCAGTGCAAAGTAAAGCAGAAGAATGACTTCTCAGGTTTTGTTCACAACACTCCTGTTAATGCATCCCAGAATCATGTTTGCTGTTTTTACAACATGTCACACTGTTCACTCATATTTAACTTGTGGCCCACTATGACCCCTAGATCCCTTTCAGCAATACTCCTTCCTGGACAGTCACTTCCCATTCTATATCCATGAAACTGACTGTTCCTTCCTAAGCGGAGTAGTTTGCATTTGTCCTTCTTAAATTTCATCCTGTTTACCTCAGACCATTTCTCCAGTGTGTCCAGATCATTCTGAATTTTGAGCATGAGCAAAAATCCAATTACCATTAATGAAAATTAATTAATCAAGGAGGGACCCTGTGCCCTTACCTCAGAGTAATGGAAAAAAGAGGAAAATTCATCAAAATAGTAATGAGAAGGCTCTTTGGCTCCGTGACACTCTAGAATAGCTATATGTGCCCATAAGCCTGACACTTCCCATTGCCTCTCTGAGCGAGGACCATTCCACCACATGCACACTTCATTTTACCCTGACAGCCCCCTGCCCGGATCAGGACCAGCTGAATGCAATCATGTCCACAAACATCACTTTTCTTCCCCTTTATGTAGTGTTTATGCCTACGTGATGTATGTTTTGTTGAATGCCTAAAAGCATGTCACAGGTTTTCTTGTTAAATAAACGGCTGAAGAGAAGTAATGAAATCCATTTCCCCTACAGCCACCTGTTGTCACTTGCAAATTCTATCATTATTTTCAGTGTAAAATTCTAGCAGTGATTTAAGGGAGTGAGGAAAATCAACAGTACAGCACTTGACTGATTCAGACTCGGTTTTATTCCCTGCTTTGCTCTTCTCCAATGCACTTCAATTTCAATGCAAGGGCATATTTTAAAGAGCATGGAGGAGGGGGAGAAGGCACAGCATACTTTCTACTTGTCTTTCGCAGCGCATTAAAGATGCCTGCTGTCTGCTCCTTAGGAGCTTGTTCTTGATCAGGATTCATCCCAGCAGACTTATAGGTCCTTTGACTGTTTAACTGAATAATACTTGGTATTGAATTCAGGTAAGGGGGAAGGTAAAGCACTTCTTCAGGCCAGCAGGCTGGAATCCATCAGCTCACCACCTTCATGAAGGAGTAAAGGCTGCTCCAGCAAACGTACATGCCAATGCCAGAATCCTGCACACTGACCGAAGTAGGCAGAAGGATGCAGGGAACCGCAGGGTTGCAGCCCGAATGAGAGCTTTCAAAAGGCTGGGGACTAATTCAGCAGAGTTTTTAAGCATATGGTTAACTTTAAACACACACTCATGTTCGCCTCTATCAGCAAAACCCTGCCTACAAAGGACCCCTCTGACAGGATTTCAAAAACATCTCAACATTAGAAGTTCTCCTGAAAGGTAAGTCTCAAGTTGCAGTGGGGGAGGTCTAGGTTGGAGATTAGGAAAAACTATTTCCCTAGGAAGGGGGTGAGGCACTGGAATGGGTTACCTAGGGAGGTGGCGGAATCTCCTTCCCTAGAGGTGTTTAAGTCCTGGCTTGACAAAGCCCTGGGATGATTTAGTTGGGGTTGGTCCCCCTTTGGGCAGGGGGCTGGACTCGAATGCCTCCTGAGGTCTCTTCCAACCTGTGAGTTTATGGCTACCATCTCTCACTGCAGGAGGGGCAGACAGAAACAGCCTGTCTCTGGCTGAATCCCTCTGCAGCTCCAGAGTGAATTCTTAGCTTCAAAGGATGGTGAAGTAAGGGAGACAGTGTTGTCTGGCTGAAAGGGAGCCACAAGTCCTCATCCCAGCTCTGCCAGGGAGCATTGGGTGGCCTTGGGCAAACTGCATAAAGACAACGCTTTGAAACCTGGGGATCTAAAATCAGCAATTCCAAATCAATAGAGGGCACCCAATTATTTCCAAAGTGCTAGACACCCGCTGCGCCCACTGATTGAGAGCTGCAAGTGCTCAGAGCTCTGACCATTGGACCATTGATTCAGGCTAACAGAATGGATTCAGGGCCCCGACTTGCTCTCTGTCACAACATCCCCATCTGCAAGGTGAGACCTACAATTATCAGGCTATGTCTACACTGCAGGCTTTTGCGGGCAGAGAGTATGCTAATGAAGCACTCATTAGCATTTGTTCTGCTGTCATTTGCATATTCTCTGCTGATGCTTTTTGTGCCAGAGGCTTTTGCACAAAAACAAGCCGTGTAGATGGGTCCTTTTTTTGAGGCATAAGGATCTTGCACAAAACGACCCATCTACACGGCTTGTTTTTGCGCAAAAACCTCGTGTGCAAAAAGCATCGGTAGATAATATGTAAATAACAGCACGACAAATGCTAATGAGCGCTTCATTAGCATACTCTCTGCCTGCAAAAGCCTACAGTGTAGACATAGCCTCAATGTCTCAGCAGCCCTCTGGCCACTGCCTCCTACCCGGCTGCCCAGCCCAAGCCTCTCCCTATTTTATTATCTCCCCTCTAGCTTGGCAACTCACCCCCATTCCTGCCATGAGGGTTAATCAATCATTGTCCGCATCTGCACTTGGAACAAAGATTTACAAAGGCCCATAGCTGTGCTCCCACAGATGTAAATAATGGTAAATCTCCATCTGAGTTGAATGGAAGTGCAGCTAGGCTGATGCTAGGCCAGCGTTAAGGAATGAACAGACTTCAGGGTTTGGCTCATTGGGATTCAGGGTCAGAGTCACCGCTGCCAGACTCCAGCTATCCCCTATAAAAGCCTTGTGCACAGGCTAGATTGGACAGAATTCTTGCTACACCTCTCAGCCCCAATACAAAATCTGCACTCTGCAACCACCACTCTGCCAAACTCCTGTCCTTGCAGCAAAACCAGGCTTCAGTCACTGATCCTGTTACTAGCAGCATGGGCACTTACTTGCCTTTTGAGGAATGAGGAAGGAGTGAAAGAGCTCTCGGAAATTAATCTGCAGGCTCTGTTTTACTGCTTCCAAAGTTATGAGGTGATTGCATGGATAACTCCAGCAGACTAATTTACACTGCCAGAGCTCTTTGAATGGAAGGAATTTCCTTGTTATAAGCCTGAGGTTACATGAGTCCTGTGTAATATTAGCTTGATATTAAAAAAGGAAAATAATAACCAAATATTATATTTTATCCTTCTCTCATTATTCTAAGGGGTGAGACTTAGAAGCAGAGAAGATTTCTCTTATGGCTGGGGAAAAAGCAGGTTCTTCAGATCAAAGCTTAGATGGTTAAATATTTATTCAAGTGCCCAGCCCTGTTTTCCCAGGATGGTTGAATTTTAAGGTTCAAGTCTTACTGATGTATTATTCTCTTTTTGTAGCACCAAGTGAAACTTTTTAATACAGCTGCAAATTATAAAACCTGGGAATTCTTTGAAGGGAGCTTTAACTAACCAAAAGAACTTTTCCTCCAAACACAGGCTCTTTCTACAGAGACTTCTGTGGAAGGAAGGATGGAGAAAGGAAGAAAACACTTTCAAGAACCCACAGACAGCCTGAAACAGGGCTAGAAGGTTGAAGAGGGGGAACCCAGGAGATGATTAATGCCAGGAACACAGTGTGACAGTTTTCATTCAATTCATTTGCTGTCTTCTCTTCCGTTGGTAGTTTATTTGCTGAATATACAAGGATTATCTGGCAGATAAACATCTCCTTGTGCTCCCCAACCTTCTGGGTAAATCCTGATGCTCTGTTATGGACTTCTACGTAGTTATAGTTGCAACTGAGTTACCATTACAAACTTGAAGGTTCAATTCTCCTCTTACTTATGCCAATTTCATAATTCTTTGGCGTTACTCCCGATTTATCCTGACCTGAGATCAGAATCCAGACCTGAGTTCCTATTGCAAGAGAGTGGTTTTGTGCAAAACATGACAAATAAAGACCACATTCCTCTCCCTAGACGCCAGGTCCTATCTCCTTACCACTATCCCTTTTATTCTTGCAACCTTCAACTGCAAAACATGCCATCAGCTCAGGGCCAGATTAAGGCCTTTAGAGGCCCCAAGCGCTGAAAAGATTATGGTGCCCCCCCGTATGTAATTCAAAATAAAAACAATACTAGAACGTAAAATAAAATTTTATTTTTCAAAATGACACAAAACTTACAAGCATGCTGAAATTAAAATAGCTTCTTTCCAGATTTTCTGATTGCAAAATTCTGGATAAGTTCATCGAAGCTGACTTGACGAAGCATGTCCGCTTCCATACACAATAGGGAAAGTGAATCAAGCCTGTCCTGACACATTGTTGTTCTCTGAGGGTTTTTTATTCTTTTCAGCTGAGAAAAAGAGCGTTCTGCGGAGTTCTGATTTTTCCCATGATGACTACTTCGATGCTTTTTTTGAAATATCAAATATCACATTTTTTCAAAAATATCTCTTTTTTTTTTTTGGTGCCCCTGCTTTGCTGGTGCCCTAAACACATGCTTAGTCTGCCTATTGGGTAATCCAGCCCTGCATCAGCGATGAGATGCCTGCTGATAACAAAGTATGCCCAAGTGTATCCTGTATAAGCATACAGTTACAGGATATGCTTGTACCCTGAGAATGCTCTATTTGTTGACCTAGAGTGAGACCATCCTTGCAGAAAGCTGAACCCATTAGGAAGAAATTAATAGGAAACACCATGCAACCAGGCAAAAAAATCAACCTGAAACAGAGGGGAGCCTTACATCCTGAAGACATACATTCATCAACACTGATTAGAGTGTCTTAATTGTTTACCTAGGAAGAAACTCTATGAGCAGTATTTCCCCATGGTCAGAAAATACTTGTGAAAAGCCCGGTGAAATGAATCTATGCATTTATGCCCTGCACGCATGAGAGCATGGGAACTTCCTCCAGAGAACCAAGTTCCCTTCTGGCAGTTCTGTGCAACTCTGTAATTCATAAATAAAATAGTCAGAGCAGAACCCCTCCTATATCCTCTGGAGCATGTTCACTCAGCCAATGCTGGTATTAATTAACCCTTGCTTTTATGAAGCAGATGTTACACAAAGTAGCTAGAGAAGTGTTCAGCCAATCTACAGACTTCCTGAGCATTCTAGACTCATACAAAAAAACTCGTGTGGACATTGCAAGTTCTATGGACTGTCAATAGAGGCCTGAAAGTTACCAACTCTGGGTTAGACAGAATGGAGAAGGAACCTAGGGAGACAGAGAGTTTTTCAGGCTCTTGCCAGTATCCTGCCTGAGGCTACGTCTACACTGCAGCTATTTTGGAATAAGCTACTTTGGAATAGTTATTCCAAAATAGCTTATTTCAAAATAGAATGTCTGCACTGCAGGGAAGCCTCAAAATTAGTCCAAGGCAGGCTTCCCTAATGTAGACGTGCTATCTCGATTTAGAGCCCCAGGAGGAATAATTTGGAATGGCCCTGGTGAGGGGCTATTTCAAAATAGCAGCATTGGAACGTCTATACAAGCCTTATTTCAACATAGCTATTTCAGAATAGGTATTATTCTTCCTAGAATGAGGTTTACAGAAGTCGGAATAAGCCGTCCGTTATTTCGAAATTATTTTGAAATAATGGAATTTCTGTGTAGACGCTCACATTGTTATTTTGGAATAACGGCCATTATTCCGAAATAACTTGGCTGTGTAGACACATCCTGAGAGCCTTGGGAAGGCATTGGGTGTTTCTTACTGCTCTTTTCTCCATTCTCAAGATGACCATTCTCTAATTTGGCTGCTGCTGTCCCAGTTCTTCCCACATGGGCATAGGGGAGTGAGCCCTTCAAGCGAACACCTAGACAACCAGGGAATTCCTCTGTGTTTTATTGTGGATCCATAAATTCTCATCTAAATTCATAATCATGCCCTGAGTTTTTAAAGCGTGGAAGGATGCACAACTTCTGAATAAGGGACTTGGGTTCAGTTCCTCTGTCAAGCACGTGAAAGCCTCTGCTTGCCTGGGTGGAATACTGCAGCAGTAATTAACATTACTGACATACCTCAGGAGCCCCACATGCCAGAGCTCTGAGATAACTCCAGAGAAGAGCCACTTTGTTACCAAGGCTACATTATCACTGTCAAGATGCTGTATGAGGGCCATGTTCAGAGAAAGCTTGGAGACATTCCAGGTCTTTGGACAAAAATCCTTGTCTCCCTTCACATCTTTGACAGCTCATCAAGTTGTAAAAGAGTATTTCAAATGCTCAGACATGTCCATTTTGTTCTCCAAATTCCTGCATTTGAATCCCTTCCTCCCTGCTTCGCTGCAGAGCCTCAAGGATCTTTCCACCTCCAAACTTGCCATTCTCTTCACACAAAATATCCACTACAACCCATAAATGACTGAAGTTGTTCTCCAATAGCATGTTCTTGCTTCCAGTGGCCAACTTTGCTGCCTGTATAGCCCAACAAACCCCAATGGCCAAAGCAAAGAGAAACTAGGACTGGGTCTTGTATGCCACAATAATCAGTCAAACCAGGGTTTGAGAGACAATAACATGGAACCTTCAGCCAATCTTTCAGCTACTGAACTACCGTAGAGAGACCTGCAGAATGAAAATATTTAGGTCTGTGATGCATTCTGCTTATTTTGGGGATAGCAACTAGAATACAAACAGCTGAAAACAACATAGTTGTAAATGCACATGCTCAGGGCTCGACAAGTCACTGAATCTACTCACCCGTGGTGAGTAGATTTCAGCCAGTCACCCCGTTCACCGGCGGCACGTAGGTTTCGCCGCCGTTTGTCAAGCCCTACATATGCTGCAGGAGCATGCAGTCACACAGGCATTTTGGGAAAAGACAGTGAGAAGATGGATGTGGATTTAATAGCCAGCTCTGATATATATACTAAGTGGTGACCTCGGAAGAACATAATGGAAAGCTATGCAGATGCAGACTGGGTGAACAGTGGTGAAGACATGTTTCAAGGCACTGGATAAGCAGTCCATGCCCGACAGAGGGAGGATGGATGGCTAGCTTTACTCTGAGTGCATCTCTTGAAAGCAACTTGCTTACACGACAGAAAGATATAGTGGAAAACATACAGACACTATGCATTATGCTGATGTCTTTGGGTTAGCACATGAGGATATGGAAAGCTACTGTAATATGCCAGGTGAATTGCTATGTAACAAAAGTGTCGGATGCAGTGCCCCTCTAATTTACACTGGTCGCAATCAGGAGCTGGTCTGCTGAAATCAATGAACACAAATCAGATGAGGAAGAGGAAAAACCAGGCTCTGGCTCCAAGGATGAGATTTTTAAAACTGTCCAGGAGATTTCAAATCCTTGGGTACCCAAATCCCTGCAGCAGCTTTGAAGCATCCCCCTCTTTAAGCATATACCATAACTCAGTCCCCTTCTTGTAGGCGAGGAGTTTGGAGTCATGGGTTGTAAATACAAGCCACTAGCTGGCCACAAGACACTTTCTTTACCTGCATCTCCACAGGGATGAATGATTGCAGCTCCCATTGGCTGCAGATTGGTGTTCCTGGCCAATGGGAGCTGCAGGAAGTGGTGTCTCACTCTACACTACTTCCCCCAGCTCCCAATGGCTGGAAACTCTGATCCATGGCCAATGGGAGCTGCAATCACCCATACCTGCAGAGGCACAGGTAAACAAAACTTCTCGCAGCCAGCTAGCAGCTTGCCCTTACAAGCCATGACCTAGAGTCTGAAAACCCCTGTTGTAAGCTATATCAGTATAACCCCAAGTATACCCTTATAAATGGATCCACAGTAGGGTGGCAGTACTGCTTTAACAAACCAGCACAACTTACCACGTCTGACTGGTGCTCACACACACACAGGATGTTAAATATCGGTTAACTGAATAGTCGATTAATCTCACGAATTCTTATCAGTTAGTCTATTCTATAGTCCTCGGGCAGCC
Source organism: Pelochelys cantorii (assembly GCA_032595735.1). NCBI lineage: Eukaryota > Metazoa > Chordata > Testudines > Trionychidae > Pelochelys > Pelochelys cantorii. The sequence goes on along the minus strand of CM064342.1, from coordinate 7,987,726 downwards.
CCTGTCTGGGTGGGAGGGGTCTGAGCTCCCAGACCCAGCACTAGCCATAACTGAGCCAAGCTGCCTGCCCGCCTGGCTCCTAATACACTTTAAATGCAGAACTGCATTGGGGGTATGCCCCAAAAAAGGAGGTTTACCAGACTTGCAGGAAAAGGGGTTCTTGCGCAAAAATAAAACGTCCACACTGCTTGTTTTTGCACAAAAACCCCAGCAAAAAAATGGATCGGCAGAAAATATGCAAATGAGATCGTGACTCACGCAAATTAGTCCCTCGTTAGCATATTTTTTGCCGAGAAAACTCATAGTGTAGATGTAGCCTCAGGGTGTGTCTACATTTGAGCTGGAGGTGTCAATTCCAGCTTGAAAAGTGTCAACACATTTTTGCTCCGCTGGTAGTACTGAAAGAGCAGCAGGAGAGCCTAGCTGTCTGAGTACAGCCTATCCTCTTAGACAGGCTCATACTCGGGGCAGTTGGCCTGTCCCACTGTTCACACCACTGTTGTTATCCTGCTATTTTTAGCACACTACCTTGATCAGAGCTAGCATGGGTAGAATTTGCTCCTCCAGCTCAAGATGATGACAAACCCCTAGCACATGCCTGGGCAAAACACCTTCCACGGGCTGGATCCGGCCTGCCAAGCCATCAGATCTGGCTCGCCAATGCATCAGTTTGCCCCACCCCTGCATGCCACTCAGAAAAGTGGCTACTGGGCAGTCGGTGTTTCACAAACTGTGAGCCCAGAGGAGTGGTGCTGCATGGTTGCTCCCACCCCCAGCACAATCCCATTGGCCAGTTTCTGAGCAATGGGAGCTGCCTGTTCAGAACAGGCAGCGCGTGAAGCACCCCTCCCCCCCTCTCCTCTAGCTTTCCAGACTGCGCAGGGGTGAAACAAGCTCCTGCCTGAGAAACATGCTGGGCTGCTGGCTGGGAGTCTCACAGGTAAGTCTCCTGGCCAGAGCCTGCCTCTGGCACCCCAGCCCCTACTTCCCCCAACACTCTGACACCCCACACTCCGACCCCACATAACCCAAATCCTCTGCCCCCTTCTGCACCCATACCCCCTCCCAGATCCTGAACCCCATACCTCCTCCTGATCCCCTGCCCTAGGTCACAACCCAAACCCCTGAACCCCAATCCTGTACCCCCAGTCACACTGCCTCCTTCATCCAAACTCCCTCCCAGGTGTCACAGGCCCAGCTGCACCCCAATCCCTTACCCCTTTCTGCACCCAACCTCCATCCCAAACCCCACACTTCCTCCATTAATATCACAGAGGAGAGGCCCTCGACCACTTTCCAAAATCTTGGAGTGCCCCCCCGCGCGTCAAAATTATTGCCCACCCCCTGCCATAACATGATACGCTTCTATGCTGTCACTAACAAGAAGGCAACCCCTGCAGAGCATTACGCTGGTACATCAGTAGAGTTCCACAAGGCCTTAGGCTTCCCTATGCATTGGTAAGAGCTATAAGCATGTTTAAGGAAATCTGACTTGCATAATGTCTGTTAACTGGGGCTGTACAGTGGACAACATGAGGATGGATGGTTAAAATGCCTGGGAGTCTGACAGAGACAGCTATTTTAAATGTGCTCTTGTAACTTGTAGCATATGGTACCTTGAGTTTACTTTTAATTGACCCAACTTTTGTTCTCCCGAGCACCATGCATTTAAGACCTTCCATTCTGAGTTTGTTTTTTGGCTGCTTGCTGATAAATAATCACTAACTACCCATAAAGAATTGAAATGGCCCAAGGAACTGAGGGACTAAACAGGCATGACATTATAAACCACTCTAATCATTTCATTTCAATTGCCAAGCCATTCCTGAGATCTTCCTAGAGGGTGGATTTCTGGAAGCCAGGGGGACCTTTTTAGGAGTAATGTTGCATGCCCCAGCATTATGGACAACAGCTGGAAGTTCCGTCAAGGCAATTTGCTGCTGTAGGCTCCAGAAATGTAAGCCACCACTTAGGAGTGGTTAACGTTGTTTAAGCTTAACGGGTGCAGGCAGGGCCGGGCTAAGGGGTGGGTGAGCCGGGCAGCTGCCTGGGGTGCCAATCTATGGGGGGCACCTGATGGCAGCTGTAAGGGGCCCCCCATCCCCGTGGCGCCAGCCAGCAGTGCCCTTCCCCCCACGGCCGTGGGGCCCTGCATGGCCAAGCACGGCCCGCCCTGGGTGGCCCCGGGCTGCACTCCAGCAGTGGTGGCCGGGCCAGGCTGGGCAGCATATGCGCCGTGCGCCCCGGGGGGTGGGCCCGTGCATGCGCTGTGCGCTCTGGGGCCGGCCCGTGCGCCCAGGCCTGGGGCACCAAATGGCTCAGGCCGGCCCTGGGGGCAGGCATACGGAAATGATAAGTTACCTGGAAGAAACAATCTACCAGACTTACAATGGAAACTGATGCTGCAGCCCTGGTCGAGAATAAAGTGATACGTGGTGGCCTGTCCCAGAAGGGACATGGTCATTGGCAGCTACTGCTCACCTGAAAGGAGAACCTGCCCTTGCAAACTCATAAAATCTCAAACCCTCTCCGCTGACTGCCGAGAATAGTGTAAGGAACCAGTCACAGGAACACATCCCTGGGTGGGATTAGGGATGTTGAATTGTGGTCAATTGACTACTCAGTTAGTCAACAGGTACTTCCCTGTTCCTCCTTTGAAATGTCCCACTGACTCCTGGCTGCACGTGGGTGCCTGCTTTGAAACGTACAAGCATCCCCAGCAGGGGCTCTTGTGCATTTCAAAGCCATGGAGCCCGGGGTCAGCGAGGGACTCAGAGTCCCCCGCTGACCCTAGGCTCCATGCTGGGGTAAGGAACGGAGCCTGGGATCAGCTGGGGAGTCCCCAGCTGACCCCGGGCTCCATGGCTGCCCCTTTGAAATGCAGAGGCAGCATTACAAAGGGGCAGCCACTGCACAGCTTATTCCCCGGATCAGCCGTACGGCACTGCCGCTTTGAAATAGCCATTCCCTTCTCCCAGGGGGGAGGGAACTGCAAATGCTTATCGGATAGTCGACTAGTCGACCAGTCCTTAACACCCCTAAGTGGGATGCCAGCCTGTTCTCTTCAGTTGCAATCTACCTGTTCCAACCTCCATTCCAGAGCCACAACCAATTCTGTTTTCAACAGGCCTTTTGCAAATTGGGTATTCCAGGCTGGTGGTTATCTGCCAGCTGAGCTGAACAGAACTATCTCACTAAGGAGAAGGATTCAAGGCTGAGAAGATATTGGAATGAGACTCAAGAGAGTGAGCCCCAATTCCAGCACTGCCACTGGCAACCTGTGTGTCCTCAGACAACTCACTTGGGGCTTGTCTATTTGAGGAAAGTGATCCGCAGAACTACTGCAATTCATAATACCACTATTGCTATGTTGTGTGGACACTCTTCTGGAATAAAAGTGACTGGCATGATCATTCTATTTCCAAAGTGACAGGCTTAACTGGAATGAGACTGTTTACATGTCGAGTTATGCTAATATAACTGTATCAATTTAAATTTGCACTACCACATCTTGCACCAGTATCACCTTCCATTCAGACAAGCCCTAATAATCCCTTTCTCTGACTCATTATCTTGTCTACTGAGAATATAAGTTCTTCAGGGTAGGAATTTCCTCTTATTGTGTGTCCACCTAACACAACAGGCTCCCATTCTTTTTTGGGGCCTCTCGATGCTATCATAATACTAATAATAAGCATGAATGAGTGGAAGGAAGGCATGAGTATACCTGGGAAGTGAGGAGCCACAAGAGAGGCTGGGATGCAGAAACAAGGCATCTGTAAAGAAGTCTCACATTTTGGCGGACATCTAGGTCCATTTTAGTCCTAGTCCACTATGCTTCATATAGCTTACTTTCTAATGTAGGAGAGAGGAACACACACACACACACACACACACACACACACACATTGAGAGGTTACAAAACTTCTAGGCAAACTATAGTAAACTTTCTGACTGCATTATACATTTTATAGGAAACACCCCTTTTTTTTGGCAAAAAAAAAAAAAGGTGGAATTAGTTTCTATTGCACCAGATTCATCTATCCTTCCTCACACTGAGCAATATCCTATGCCAGTTACAAGATCAAGAACACATATTCCTGTTCATCCAGAAATATAATTTATGCCATTATGTGCCTAAAGTGTCCGTCTGCTATGTACATTGGACAAACTTCTCAGACACTTCGCCAAAGAATCAATGCACACAAAACAGACATAAGACTCTCTCACAGAGAGAAAGCTGTTGCTTGCCATTTCAGCCAGACTGATCATTCCCTCAATGACCTTAAAACATGCATACTGTTTCAAAGAGACTTTATCTCCAGACTTCAACGTAAAGCTTCAGAATTGTCATTCATGCTTGAATTTGACACTTTATGTATGGGTTTAAACAAAGACTCTAATTATCTCACCCATTACAAAGATAGCTTCCCCAGTTATCACCCCTAATGTCATTACCTCACAGAAACTTCCCCTATTATCACCCCTATGTCATTACCTCACAGAAACTAACCTTCCCCCCTCACCCCCACTCTGTTCTAAAATTTGATTTGTCAATTTCACATGCGGTCATTTTTTTGATTGTATCACTTTGGTATATATGGCTGTGCCAATTTTCTTCCACATATTGATCTGAGGAAGTGGGTCTGGCCCACGAAAGCTCATCACCTAATAAACCATCTTGTTAGTCTTTAAAGTGCTACATAGTCCTGTCTTTTGTTTCAGCAAAACCAGACTAACACGGCTGCATCTCTGTCACTATTCTGCACGTAACCCTTTTGATTTCAATAAAACCAGTCTTCAGAAGTATCTTACTCTATCGGAAGCTCCAGAGAAATCAACAGGACCACTCACAGAGTAAGGCACTAATTAATGTGAGGAAATGCTGATGAATCTGTCCCATAATACATTTAAACCCCACCTTTCTTCTCTAACCTACCTGAGGACTTAGCAGCTGAGCACAGACTAGATAACTGCTTAAACCTTTGTATGCCTCTGTCTGAGAATATAAAAAAGAGCTGCTGCTCTAATGTACTAATTACAGTTCTGAAACACTAATGGGATTAGAAGGCAGGATTCAGTGGTTGCCTCCTAAAAATCATTATGCGCTATTATCGTAAATTAACCTCCACTGTTCTCCAAGCAGCTTTTGGGAACCCATCCCCATCTCTCTGCATTGATGTGATGAGCCCCCAGTAGGATGCTGCAGAGATGGAGCGCTGCTAATATTGGTTCTCTCTTTCCTCTATTAATTTAGCTTCATAAACTCCTTGGCCTGTGGGGATTTGCCTCTTGCTAGTCACTGCAGCAGAGGGCTCATGTCACACTAATTGTAAATTAAAGTAGCATGACCGAATGTGTCTGAGCACCAATAGGAAGATGGGAAAGCAGAGAGGTTAAGCAAACTGGAAACAGCATGCCAGGGGGCTAAGGCCCCTTCTGCAATTAGCAGCGGGGAAGGGATGGTTCCATTCCACATGCCTCTCTCCCACGTGGGTGCCATCACTAGACGGCACGGCGCTCACATGGCATGTTTAATTACCGAAAGGACAGATTTATGAAGACGGACGCAGCGATGCTGTCTATCCACAGCTGGCCTCCTAGAGCAGAGTTATGAGGCTGAGTTAATGCATTATTCACTGGGGCGCCATTTACAAGGACAGGGTTTGCGATAGCACAGTGAACAAAGGGTTTCCAAGTTTCCCTTAGTGGAGGGTTAGAATAGGAAGCTTGAGAAGCTGGTAAACAAAGGACAGAGCATCATCAGCTAGCGGCACAGTCCCCTGAAGTCCAGCCTGACCTGAAGTCCAGCCATTCCCTAGTGCATAAGGGCTGGGATTTGACGTAGAGTTGTTCCCTCTTACTTGCAAGATGTGACTTAGTTTCCCCACTTCAAATGGCACGGCAGCTTATTCAAACTGCCTGCCCACCCCAGGTGTGATGGCAGCTAGTCAGCTACTCAGATTTGGCTGACTAGCTGCCATCACACCTGGGGTTTGGCTGCTGGGTGGGGTTGCCAGAAGCGCTAATAAAACGGGTGTGTGCTGACATAAGCCAGGCTAGTAATGAATTAAAAACCTGCTGCAAAGTTGCGACATAGCTGGCTGGGAGAGCGAAAGGGCATGTGTCCATCTCCAGCCACAAGGTCCCATTTCAGATTGTCTAGAGCAGTGGTCACCAACCAGTCGATCGGGATCTACTGGTAGATCTTGGCACCTCTGACAGGTGATCTTGACTGGTTTGGCCAAGAGGCTATCAAGTGCCAGCACTTCAGCTGCCCTGCCCCCCGCTGCTGCTCTCCTGCCCTTTGCCTTGAAGTTGTCTCCTCAAGAGCCTCCTGCTTTCTGTGAAGGGCAGGGGAGGGAGAAGAGAGGCACTGATGTCAAGGTGCCCCCCTCTCCCTCCATATATCCTATTTCCACAGAGCAGAGAGGGGGCACAGAAGGACTTGGGATGGAGTTTGCTGGCTGCTTTTGGAAGTGGTACAGGGCCAGGGCCAGGGTGAACCTGTCTTAGTCCCACTGCACCACCACCCAGGAGCCACCTGTGGTAAACAGGGCCCTGCTGGAGCCCACATCCTGAAACCCTACCCCAGTCATGAACCCCTTTCTGCACCCCAAGTCCCTGCCCTAGCCCTGAGTACCCCTTCATCCAAACACCCTCCCAGAGCCTGCACCTAGAACCCCCCAACGGCCTGCCCCACGCTAAGCTCAGAGCCCCTCTCACACTCCAGATCCCTTAATCCAAGACCAGAGTCTGCACCCCAACCTGCTGCCCCAGCCTGGTGAAAGTGAAAGAGGATGGGGGAGGGAGGGAGGATGGAGTGAGCCGGGGCGGGGCCTCAGAGAAGGGGCACAAAGGAGGCGGGACAAGGGTATTTGGGTTTGAGGTAGATCTTGGATTGCACTTAAATTCAAAAAGTGATCTCGTGCTTAAAAAGGTTGGAGACCCCTGGTCTAGAGATTATTAATGTCATTGGGGGGCAGAGGGTGGAAAGATGGGCTAAGTTAGGACTTGGCATTGCTAGTGTAAAAAAACACCTCAAATCGAAACAACCTTTGATGATATCTACATACTTTTTTTTTTAGCATTGTAGCTCACTTGTAAGGAAAGACCCCTCTGTCAAAATATCCACACCTTGCAAGGAGTTTTATCATTAGTAGTAGAACAAACTTTTCTCTCAGCCTGGAGAGTGTGGGACTCCATATCCAGGCTACGTCTAGACTGGAGCTTCGTTCGGAAGAAGCTTTTCTGGAAGAGATTTTCCAGAAAAACTTCTTCCGAAAGAGAGTGTCCACACTACCAAAGCGCATCGAAAAAGCAATCCACACTGAATGGACGCTCTCTCACACGTAAGTTGTGATTGCTATGGACGGAGTGGCCACCAGAGCACCTGTGCTTTTTCCTCTTTTCTCTTCTTTCGAAAGAACTCACTCTTCCCTGTCCACACATGCCTTTTTCCGAAAGAGCTCTTTCGGAAAAAGGCTTCTTCCTTGTAGAAAGAGGTTTATCAATGTCGGAAAAACCCCTCTGTTCTTTCGATTTTTTGTTGAAAGAATGCAATTGCACTGTGCACGTAAGTGAAGTTTTTTTTGAAAAACGGCTGTTTTTCCAAAAAAACCCTCTGTAGTGTAGACATAGACCTAGATATTATTTCACTTACTCCTCTGACAAAGCTACACATACACAGGATAGACGTGCAACACTGAGTCTAAAAGGGTGTTACAAGGAGGAGGGAGAAAAAATGTTCTTTTGGGCCTCTGATGATAGGATGAGGAGCAATGGGCTTAAACTGCAGCAAGGGAGGTTTAGGTTGGACATTAGGAAAAGCTTCCTAATTGTCAGGGTGGTTAAACACTGGAATAAATTGCCTAGGGAGGTTGTGGAATCTCCATCACTGGAGATATTTAAGAGTAGGTTAGACACACCTGTCAGGGATGATCTAGATGGTGCTTGGCCCTGCCGTGAGGGCAGGGGACTGGACCTGATAACCTCTCGAGGTCCCTTCTAGTATGATTCTTTGAGTCCTGTGTCTGAGAAAAGGCATTACAAACAAAGCAGGGGAGAAACAACAGGGACATTACAGATTGTGCTGAGTCCATCACTATCTATAGACATACACAGAGCGGGACAGGTCTGTATGTATTGGACATTAGGTACAAAGAAGTCATTTGCAAGCAATAGTAACAGAGACTAGGCATTCTCAGAACCAATCAGTTCTGAGAACAGCATCTAAATCACTTTCTCCTTGTGCCAGGAGACGAGCTTGAGGTTCTCGTGCCTGTGGTCATTATCCGATACACTTCACAGCACTATGAAACACACGTGCCCTGGGGCACCATGAAACCTGGAAGCAGTAGTCTCCCCACCCCTCACTCACTGCATTTCACATCCACTCTCCCACAGAGGATGCTGACACTTAAAGCTCTCTCTTAAAAGGCAGGGTCCTGAGTGCCAGCTGGACAGACATGAGGCCTGATCTGGGAATGAAGACTGAACAAGAACCAGACGGCGGATTTACTAATCCAGCATCATGCACACTTTGGGGTCTCTGCTTCCTGCACACAGAATCACTTCAGATGTAATCCCCACCAGCCTTCCCCTTTTACAGAATGCCCCACCCCTTCAGACAGTCCCTATCACTGTAGTCTTCTTACTGATGAGAGAGGGAGAATGGGGACCTCCTTGAGACCAACTGTCCTGGGTGTGCTGGCAGGGGCTAACAAGAAGTAGGCAGCCCTACCCCCTGAGATCCTAGCCCGGTGCTAACACACTGCTCCTGAGTTCTAATGAGCCATGGAGTGAGTGCAGGCTGTTTGATTCTCATTAGCTAACTGACACTAGACAGAAGCATAAACTTCCCCAGCCCTCTGAGCCCAGGTGACCCAACACAGCAACTCCCCCACCTGGCAAACAATATTCATCCTATGGTCATCAAATGCTTATCACAGATGAGTGGCTATGCCCCACCTCAAGGCATTTCTTGCAGTGCAGCCTTTGCTAAATGCCTCTCCTATCCATAAGCTGCAAGTTCGGTCAATTGCTCTGAGCTCACCTTGCAGTCCAGTATGACCTCGCACTAGAGCACTGCACATGTCAGCCCAACTGCAATAGTGGCGCAAGGAATCAAAATCCTGAGCTCTGGATTTTCCTGGAGGGACGTCTCTTCAATGGGAAAAATCCCAATATGAAATGCAATCAGATTGGGCAGAGGAGCAGGTAACTAAGGTTTTGTCTACATTGGCAACAGAGCTACAAAGCTTTTGTCCATCTCAAATGTTTCACCTCCCCACCTCCTACACAACAAAATCTTTGTCACACAACAGTGCTTTGTCAGCAGCAGTGCTCTCCTTCTGACAAAGCAAACGCCGTTCATAGGAAGTTGAAGATTTTTGTCTGCAAAAAGTGTAGACAAACTGTTTTCACTGCCTGACTTTTAATGACAGGGCTGTTTCATAATCACCATGTCACTAAAAGCTGTGTAGTGTAGACATACCCTTAGCAGCATGGCTGTGTCACTAAAAGCTGTGTAGTCTCGACTCTTCCTGTGTTGGAACTGTGAGAAGGAAAACATATAAAAGCTCAGAAAAAAGTCATGATCGCTAAACAAGAGATTTGACAGTTACTAATGCACACAGAAAAAAAAAATGACCCATAATAAATCAAGTTAATACAGAAAAATATGCAACAAAAGCTACAAAGAAAAGAGACTAATAAAAGATTCAAAGCTAGTGCTTGGGAGAGACAGGGGAGAAGCAGGAAGAGCAGGTTTCTTAGTACACAGAAAGCAAAGAGCAATTATAATTCTAATATAATTGTAAGAGTGGGTCTACTTATAACAGTACTTTGGTCAGAAGCACATATATTTGTACAGCACCTAACACAGTGGGATCTTGATCCACAGCTGGAGCCTCCAGGTGTTGCCTTAATACAAATTAACAATAAAACAATCCACTACAACGGGGGATGTTTTCATGGGGTAACCGTCAGATACTGTAACCTAGAGCAACTGTAACTACAGGCTCCAATCTCCACAGGGCAAACTCAGCCCTTCGTCTATCTGAGGTCTCTAAGTCCCACGCTCTGGAATTCACCGTGAAGGCCTTTGGAATGAGACATGAAAAATTCAAGTCCTGTCAGTTCGATGTGGACTTTCAAGATGCTACCTGTCAGTTCTTGTAGGAGCAGACCTGAAGACAAAATTTCACACACCCCTATGTATTTTTTAGGCTGCTGTTTCACAGCTGGCAGTCATCCCCACCAGCCAGTGGTGGCTTGCATTCCAGTGGTGCTTCGTGCACATACGGCCCAGATCCTGAATGGGCAGACCTCTGATTTCCATACAATTCACTGTAGGCATGATGGTGAACCTACAGCAGCTTCAGGAACTCGGTGCCTGGAGGGCTTTGGAACCCACCGGGGTGAACGGATCTCTGACTGTAAATGAACATCACTATAATCAAATGGGTACTGCTTACAGGGATGCTGTCAGCTTCAAAATCACAGCTGAGATTTTTAAAGCTCCCCATTGCGGATCTGGACACCCTTAGGCAGCCCATATTTTACAAAGCAAAGCTCCTGATCCATGACACTGACACATGAGGTTATTTGTAAAACTTCATTTTCCTTTCCCTCTTTAGGGATGTGGTTTATTCTTTCCTGGCTGCCCAGATTGGGCAGTTAATGAACACTAGCCATTTACTATTTCAGTGTCTTGAACATGGGCCCGAGGCTGTTCTGTTTGGATTGAAAGTATTGTGGGAGGAGGATGAAATCAAAATGCCTCTTACCACTCAGTTCTTTAAACTTTCTCTTCTGGAAAACTTTTCCATTAATGTCGGGGATAATTAGAAATAAGGTGGGGCCAGGTGCTTACATGGGAGCTGAACTCTTTAGAAAGTCTGTCCCAAATGATGTGAGCTGAGCAATTGAAAATCTGGCTTGAGGAAGGATTCATTTACAAAGGCGCACCCTCCAGCTGAAATCAAGTCGTCTGCAAAACGAAAGTGTTAAAATGTTGTTTCAGGGAGCAAATCTATGGAAGAATCCCCTAAGGTTACCCTATCTGAACTCTCAAAACGGAAGACACCTGGTGCCGCCCGGTGCCGCCGCGGCACTGGCTGCTCCACTCACACAGGAGGACAGGCTTTGGAGCCAACAAATTTGTCCCCATGCACGCCAAGCTCAGGGCTCTGGCCGCCGCCTTGCTGCCGCCAAGGCTGCCGCTGCCCCCGCAGGCTCTCATGGTGCAAGGGGACGCTTCCCTGCTGCACCGCCCCAAGACATACCAGTGCACACTCCAGTGGTGCCGCTGACCAGCCGGCAGCCCAGGCTGCTACAGTGCCAGGAGGAGAGGGGGGGGTCCAGGGAGGCTGCTGGCTGGGGCCCATCCTGGGGCATGAAGTTAAAGGCACTGAGGGGAGAAGTGGCATGGTTGGAAAAGGAACCCAGGTATCCTGATTCCCAGAATCCCTTCCTTTCCCCTGCCCACCCCACCAAGCACCAGCTCCCACAGTCCTCACAGAGCTAAGACTGGAACCCCCAAATCTAATCCACAGACCCACTGCCCACCAACGGGAAGGAAAGAAGCCAGAAGTTCTAATGCCCAGTGCCCTGCTCTAACCCAGTGTCCCTGCCCTCCCCCAGAATGAGCCAACCCCCCAGTCCTCCCTGTTCTATCCCAGTGCACCCACCCCTCTCCCACAGCCAGGCACCCCCAGCCACCTCACTCTAACCCAGTCCCCTTTCCCTTCCCCAGAGCCAGGCACCCCCAGTCTCCTTGCTCTAACCCAATGCCCCACCCCTCCTGCAGAGCTGGGAACATAACCTAGCAGGGGAGAGGGTAAGGTGGTGACTCCGTGGGAAGAGCCAACCCCCTCTATTTTGGACCTGCCCTGGGTCTCACCGGAGCCGCTGCCACTGTGGCCAGGTGCTTTTCCCGCCAGGCGCTGGGGTGCATGCACAGAGCGGCTGTTAATGGTCTTGCCACGCAGCTCTGAAAGTTCAGTTTGACAGGCATGTGCCCCCGCCTTCTCCCCGATCCACTTTGCAGGGCAAAATGCCAGATATTTTTAGCCTTTTAAAAAACCTGGCTGGATGGAGATTTAAGAAATGAAAAGGAGGACATGTCTGGGAAAAACCAGACGTATGGTAACCCTAGTTCCCTGCCAATTTTTGTGGGTTTGGAGGAGGTTTTTTTCCCAAAAAGGTTTCTCCTGTTATCATGGGTAAACCTATACAAAGTGGAGAAAAGTGACTGCACAGGAGAAACAAGCAGCACAGACTCCAGACTTGACACAGTGATGCAAAGTAAACAAAGTAAAGAGAGAGAGAGAGAGGAAATTCCCTCTAATCCTTCAACTCCAGTGATCTTAGGTATTACCAGAGTAAATAGGAAATTTTCAGAGAGAAGTGTGATTTTTAACTGCGTCCCTTTCACGTGAAGAGAAGAGAAATGGAGCAGAAGATCAAACACCACCACAGTGACATCCAAGAGCAGAGCACCAGGAGAAGAGCACAGAATCCATGTGTGCCTTGGCATGTAGTCTGTGTGGCAACATTTCATTAGAGACGCTCAGTGCTGTACATGCCAGGAATGAAACACTTCTCTGGCATAGACTGCTGGGAGAGGGATGGCACCACATTTGGGTTTAATGAACGTGGAGTATGTATGTGTGCCCAAAGCTAGTATCAGACGTGGAACACACTCAGTTCCCATTCATTAGGGATTCCCAAGCTCTAATTCAGGAAAAGTAAGAATACAACTTTGCCAAGCCAAACAAGCTCCTGCACAGCAGTTACAGGTGCAAAACAGAGAAAGAGTGAGACCAACATATTTTGGAGCCAGATCCATATGGCACCCAAATTTGGGGCTGTCCACAAACCTGGAGCCCTGGAACTAGAGTAAAAAGACACTGGACATGGACAATGCGGTCCCTTCCTGAGATGTACCTTTATTGTTACCAAATCGCAAGCCCAGCCAAAGCCTTCATCTGAGCTCAGGTCCTTCCATTCCCCCTCTCACTCCCTGTTCATAGTCCCTTCTCCTTCAGAGAGGCTTTGGCCCCTCATATTCCTCAAGTGGAGCTAATAGGATTCACCTTACATGAGACCAGAGCAAATCATAATAAAAGAAAGCTATCTGTTCCTCCCTGCCCATGGAGAATGGTAGAACCTTCCTGCCCTTTCAAGTCTCATGTCTGGGTTAAGAACAATGTTAGACTTAATCACATCTGTTAGCCCCATCTGAGAGTTTGTATTTCCCACTCTGATGAGATCAGGATACAGGACACACAGGGAACCAGACTACTTAGGGTTTCTTGCTGCCCCGCGTCACCATCGCATCCAAGTCTCTTCCGCATACTGTCACTAGTTCTAATGAAGTCTCTGCCGGATTTGGGGTAGTTGTCTCTTCCCCATTCCCTCTCAGACTTACAGGTTTGTAACACAAGGACCCTGCACTGTCTAAAGAAGGGACAATCTAGTTCAAACAAAATCCAGGACACGGACCTGCATGAAGCAGGACATAGTAACAAAGGCCACGGCTGGCAATTCAACAGCAGAGCAGGGCAGAGCTAGGCTGAGGGACTGAAACCCTTCTTGTTTATAAACAGACTTTGGATCCAGCTTCAGTAGCCAGGAGGGTGGGTGGAATCAAGCGCAACAAGGAAAACGAAGGGATTCACCAGCATGGTAGCACCCCCTGCTGGCTGCTGGTCCACAGAGCTAAGAAGGCCCAAATAAATGAGACAAAACTGACCATTTGCAATAAAAACAACTGGAAGGCTATAAATAACACACAGGGTAGACACACCAGTAGCAACCGGGGGGTGGAGGGGGGTGTCACCATAGGGAACAACTCATCAGAAGTAAACAACAGCAACTCTCTCAGCAAAAGGTGAGCACCACTGGCACAGAAGAAGTCACACTGCAACTAAGGTACTTTGAAGCCTGTTTCAAAAAGCCAGCAGCCGCCACTGGCAAAAGAAAGAGAGCAGCATGTCACTCTGGGCAAACTCTGTTGCTAGATGAAGAATAATGAGCTTGAAATGCCCCTCACTATAGCAAAGCCCACATCTTCCCACATTCCTGCCTGGGTTTCAGCCTAAAAATTCTCAGCTAGCAAGCTCCTTGAATGATTCTTTGGTAGCTCAGAGGAACCAGCACCTTGCAAACTCCTGTGTTGTTCCTCTCAATAGCCAAGAATGCCGTCCCGTGGGTATTCACTAGCTACGCTTGCAGACTGTCCGTGGAAATCTGCAAAGAGAATGTCACGGCAACATGCTGCTCGTCTTACACTGCTTTTAATTATCAGATGAAGAAGAGCCAGGCAACTGGTGTCAGCATCATTCTATAGCACAAGAGGCCCCTTTTCAGCATCTCCTGCCTATTGTCATTTTGACTTAATTGTTTCCTGCCACTGAAATCTTTCCAGCATCAGACATTGTCAGGCTAAAGAAGGCTCAGCAAATAACATCACTAAGGGAAGTTTAGAAGGTTCTTTGCAGAAGTTATTTAAAAAACAACAACAAATAAATGCAAGTTTTTCACTTGCTCTGGAATAATGTTATTTATCTCTCTTCCACACACATTCATATCATGCACTTGAAAAAGGGCAAATTTCAGGAACCCTATTTTACAGATAGAAAAATGGAGTCACAGGGATGTGAAGGGACTTGCATTAAGTCACCAAAGGGCACCTGCCAGAATGCACAGAGCTTTAGAGAGATCAAAGACACCAGCTCAGAAGGGGAGGGGCAGAATTCAGGTGATTTACTGCCACTTTTGTAAACCTCCCATCTCCTGGAGCTGACCAGGGACTGAGCCAGTGCCTAGCATAAGGTAAAGGAGATAACAGCCCCTCTAACCAATGCTCAGTTCCCACTTCCCCCAAAGGTGTGACCAAATAGAACAAGAAAACAAGCCCATACATGTTACTACTTGCATTGTCCCAAATGACCATTAGATCTGATACACCCCTCCCTACTCCGTGCCTTCAGGAGCTAAGCACTCTGCCTCAACAGTACTGTAGTCTTTTCCAGCTTAAAAAGAACCCAAACCTGGCTCTCTAGGAACATTTCCACTGGTCAGAATCCAGCATCCGAATTAACTCATCACCACTGCAGCTGCCACACACAACACAGGCCAACACTGCCTTTGTGCCTAGGTTTAACAGGTCAGGTTTAACAGGCTGGGGCTCCGGATATCTGTAGCAAGGGAGGTCTTACATTCAGGCTATGTCTAGACTGCAGGCTTCTTTTGGAAGAAGCTTTCCGGAAGAGATCTTCCGGAAAAACATTTTTCGAAAGAGCGCGTCCACACTGCAAAAGCATAATGAAAAAGCTATGTGCTTTTTCGAAAGATAGCATCCACATTGATTAGACAAGATCTTGCATTTCAGTTGTGATTACTATGGACAGAGTGGCCACCGGGACACCTGTGCTTTTTCCTCTTTCCTCTTCTTTCAAAAAAACACTCTCTTCTGCATCCACACACGCCTTTTTCCGAAAAAGCTTTTTTGGAAAAAGGCTTCTTCCTCACACAAAGAGGTTTACCGCTGTCGGAAAAACCCCTCTGTTCTTTCGACTTTCTGTTGAAAGAATGCAACAGCAGTGTGGACGTAAGTATTGTTTTTCCGGAAAAACAGCCGTTTTTCCAGAAAAACCTTGCAGTGTAGATGCACCCTCAGTGCCAGATATGTGGGCTGGGTGGTGGCAGTGAGCAACAAGCACACCTTTTGCTTCTTCACCCCTTCTAGTCCTGGCTCTCAAACCTTCAGTTCTGCCACATTTCTGCCATTTTACAGAGGGGAAAACTGAGGCATGGGGCAGTGGCCTGATGCACTCAAGACTATTCAGTGCCCAAATCAAGAACAGAGCCCGGGGATACTGGCCTGCTAGCTATTAAACCACACTGGCTCCGAACCACGCTCCGGAGATGGACACTGCTTAGCCTTTTCTTAGCTTCATGCCCAAGGATCCCACACCCAAGCTCCTCACCCTGCTCAGCCTGCCCAGGCATCCCCGCGAAGCTCACTTACTTGGGAGTGTGTGCCTCATCCACCCGATGGCCCAGCTGGAACTCGTGTGACTTGCTCCGGTGCAAGGCGGTGAAGCCGGGGATGAGGTGAATCAGTTTCCGAGAGGAAGGGGGCGGCGTACCCGGTGGTTTCAGCTTGTTTCTCCGCCTCACTGGCGGCGTGCCGGGTGGCGTCATGGTGGTGATTATGTTAGGCGTCCGTGGGGGTGTGTGAACAGGGTGCCGCTGCCGGGGGGACGGCGGCAAAGAGCGGTGGCCAACTTCCAGTGGGGGGCAGAGCCCAGGATAGCTCTCAACAGTCAGTCTGTCCATGTGGGCATACGTGGGTCCATGGGCTGAGCCCGGGTGACAGTAGTGCTGCATGCACTTGGACTGCACTTTGGGGCTCTGAGAAAGGTGCGTTCTGATCCACTGCATGGATTCGGGCTGGCACACGGGGTTGTTCTCCTTCCCCGTTTCTGGTGTAGGCCACTGGATGGCCCAGTCTTGCTTGGAAAGGCTGCCTCCTGGAGTAAAACAAACACCACAGTGCAATTAGACACAGCTGACATTAAATACATGCTCCCAATCACAGGCCTGGGGTGCTGACCAGCCACAAGCCCAGCTGATGCCAGGGAGAGCCGCCGGAGCTCTGTGCTCCTGAAAATTAGACCTCCCCGGGTAGGATCAGCCAGGACCTCCCTGATGCACCACCTGCCTCTCATCCAGCGCCCCAGCTGTCAGGACATTGTAACTGACAGACCTAGGGGCCAGGGAACAAGCTTCTGCCAGAGAATCGACCAGGCCCCACATCTTAATGTCATCAGAGGTGGAGATAAAGACAGACAGCACAGAGACAGATTCCCTCTTCACCCCTCAGACCATTCATGTAGGAGGCATCAGCGCCAGCTTCTCATGACGTGTCTTCCTGCCCAGGCAATGCTGTCATGAACACTACAGGAGCCTACTGCTACTCCACCGTTAAAAGGCACATCCCATCCCAAAGGGCCGAGTGCTTTTCTGTACCTGCAGGAAACACTGGCACCGAAATGCAGCTGTCTCTGGGGTGGGAAACCAAGGGCAACTAGTACAGCACAAATGTTTTTTTGGGGTGGGAGACTCCAGAGTCCTGAGACTCACTGGGTTCTAGAGAATGAACTGCCTTGGCACCATACTTGAAAAGGCTCCACGAGCCACCCTTGTGCAAAAAGAGGCTGTTTTCATTTTAATCCCCGGACAGCCGGATGCTATACACGCACTTCATGACCAAAATACTGAACGAAGATGGTCAGCTCACAGGCTCTGCCTGCCAGGGGAGCCAACAGGAACCTCCCTTTGCAGTAATTCTGTTGCCGTAACTCAGGGCACTGAGGAAACAATCATGCCAGCAACAGCCATTTTCTACAACCTGACACCTCCTGTCTCCATGAGCAATCCCCAGCTAGACAGAGAAAGCTTGCCGTGCTACAGAGCAAACATGTTTTCCTCATAGAAACTTATGGATTACCATGGCTCTAGAACTGGATCTCACCCAGAGCAAGGGCAATCTGCTTTGAAACCACCAGCAGACCCCCTTCCCCAGCCTAGGCAGGAGACAGACAAAGAGAGAGAAGAGGCAGACAAGGGCAGTGACTTGTCCAGTTCTAGCAGATTAGTGCTATAGCCAGGAATTAAATTCAAGTCACCCACTCCCAGTTCAGTATCTTCTCTACTAGACCCCACTGCATCCCATAGACTCCCTTCCCTCCCACCACCCTCATTGTGTTCTCTCCCTTGTCCACACACACTTATTCAAAGTAGCTATTCCCAAAGACTGAAATATAATGACAATGTACACACAATTGTGGTGCCCCCAAGGATTTCCTTACAACAATAGATGGGCTACCATTTCTTATAATCAGAGCTCCATTGTACTGGGTGCTGTACACACACAATAAAAAGACAGTCCTTGCCCCCAAAGGGTGCATAGCCTAAGCAGAAAGGATAGACAACAGTTGGGAGAAAGGGAGAGTTTTACCATCTGTAAAACGGGGGATGGAGGCAGAAGCGGTTAAGTGACTTGACTAAGGTCACACACTGAGTCTGTAGCAGAGCTGGGAATTGAACTCGGGTGACTCAAATGAATAAATCATTTTTTAAAAGAAATAGACATGAAAGAATAGATGCAGATGTAACCACCACCAGGGTGTATTTGAACCTGGGACATCTGGAGCTTAATATAGGAACCTCAACAGCTTGTGGTATAAAATGAGCTGCTTCTCAGCTTAGGCTGTAGAGCAGTGTTTTTTAACCACTGGTACAAATACCCTCGGGAGTACTGGAGAGAAGTCTGGGGAGTATGTCAACACAACTGAAATTTGGAGAAAGCTGAATTTTTGTTTTAAGTTTTACAGCGCTTTGTTATTTTTGTACTTTTTACACCCAAAAATTTCATCGCCCACTTGGCTATGATTAAGTTGTTTAAACAAATGTGTTGAAATGGTAGAAAAAAAATGTTGTGTGTGTGAAAACTAGGTACCGGGGGTACTTTTTTTTTAAAGAGGAGGTACTTTACAATTTTTTTTAAAGGGGTACTTTATAAAAAAAAGGTTGAGAAACACTGCGGTAGTGCTCCCCTGTCCTTATTTCTCACTCTAAGTGGTCTAAGTGCCACTACATGGCACAGTGAACCACACTAGGTGTGTGGGTTACACAGAGAGGCTGGGTACAAGCATGTACAACAACCACACAGCCTCAAAGGGTTTGCCCAGCCCTCTCGCTTTTAAGCCACACTTTGGCAGCTAAGGGTTTTTTTTTTTTCTTGTCTCATCTAGTGCCTCCTCTGCTTCTCCCCCCACCAGCTCATCCATGCATCCACTTTGCTTTCCCTCTGCTTCTTTGTCCGCTTACAACTCCACCTGTTGCCAAATGAACTCCACATTTCTCAAGTGCTACCAGGTTTCCCATTGTCTGCCCAGGGGCAACACCTCTGCTTCCCACTCAGCCAGTTCTCACTTTCACACACCCACAGACACACACTTTGGACTTCAAGTTCTGCAGTTTGGACGTGGGGGCGGGAATAAAAGAAGCTACCCTTAATTACTGAAAGTGCCAACTAGCATAGTGATGGGTACATGTCTGTCTGCAGTGACACGCTAGTAGTATTTAAATGATGAATCAGATTCAAGCTCTCTTGTCCCAGCTCTTTTGATCCTCTCCTCTAATAAAAACCCAAATAAAAATTAATTATTTTATTTTAAAAAGGGAGACTTTTCCCCTCCCCCACTTTCTTTCGTTATTAATTGCCCATCCTTTTCATGGGAATCCTTTTATTTCAAGCCCTTGAGTAGAAAAGAAGGAATGGGCTTTGGAAATGAAAGGTGTAGGATATGATCAAAAAGAGCTTCTGAGAGTGTGTTTTCTGAATTGTAGTGCAGAGGGAGAGTTCTTATCAAACGGAGACACAGGGGACTGGCAAAGTGTCTCAGATTAAAATTTAGCGGGTGAGGGAAAGTAAGGTTTTGAGAGGCTGGCGTGAACATCAGAAACAGTTTGTAGTACTCAAGTGTCCACTTATGATTGTACTATTATTGGTGCAGAGGAGCTTTCTAAGAGTTCAGCGGCTGTTGGAAACCAAAAAACAAAACAAAACAAAACAAAAAACCCACAACCCAAAACCACATTTTAATTCCAAACTTCTTTCAGCGTCTGTTGCAGAACACCATCTTTACAGAGGCCGCTGGATATTGGCCTATCCTGCAGGGCCCTCTGGTTCTCCGGCAGGCTAGCAAAGCAGGGGTCAGCATGCGGAGTCTGCTGACATGCCAGCCTGAGCCCAGCCATGGCAGAAAGGGCTGCTGATGCCTTTGTGTTATTAGCAAACCCCATAGGATTGAGAACAAGCTGCATTTCCTTTTCATTCTTCTGCCTGTAGCCCAAGCAGCCAGGCCATGCAGTGGCTGAAGAAGAAATTGTCACAAACACACACCGCAGCTCTACAGCACGGACACATCGAATGCTCGGTGGGAGCAAATGGCGCAGTGGCAGATCCACCGTTCCCACATCTCTCTTTCCCATAGTGGCCCACCACCCTGCTCTCGGGGAACATATGGAGAAGAGTTCTGCAGACAGCCCCAGACACCTCCTCTGTCCTGCACACAGCACATGCTCACCATGACCCCTTCCTTATGGGACCTGAACTGGGCTGATGCAAAGCCCACTGCTGAGATCAAAGGGAGGAGTTCTTTCCACTGGCTTCAACAGGCTTTGACTCACACCTGGATTCCCAAGGCTATTGCCTAACGAGAAAGTGGTAAAGGGCAGGTAAGATATGGAGAACAGCAGAGACATGAAGACAGGCCACACCATCTCCAGACAGCAAACTCTTCAGGTGACAAATCACTCACTTAGTACATTATAAGGAACCTGTTCAGGCCCAGAAACACATGCCTATCAATAGTGAAATCCACAGTGAACAGGTGTGGTATGACTGGGAAGATTTCCAAATGAGAAGCACAGAGGGAGACCAGTATGGGATGGGGTTAGGAAATGCTGAGCATTAACCAATGGCCAATGCAGGAGAGGAAACGAAAGAAACCATCTCATTAAATAGAGCAGGAGAAGATGAGATGGGGAAGAGAGTAAGTCAAAAAAGAATTGAATGTGGGATGAAGACTCCACCTATACGGCAGCCCCAGGTATACTTCGTAGGTTCTGCTTGAGCAGAGATTAAAGAATCAGACCATTAGCCCTTAGCTGGAAAGGGGCTTAGTTCCACTGACTTCACTGAGGCTGTCTCCATTTTCACCAGCCCACGACAGGTCACAAGCATGCAAAGTGCTCATGCATCTAGCCCAGTTCTCTTCCAATGCAGGGCTCTTCCCTGCTAAATCTTCCCTTGGGTCTTGTCTAGTCTAATTTTAAATGCCTCGTGCTATGGGGCTTCTGCCACTTCCCTTAGGAGCTGATTGCTCAGCCTAATGCAGCAGATACATTACTCAGCCATTACAGGGATGAGCACGGTAGCAATGATTAGATTAGACTCAGTTCTTCAGTGTTGTTCTCTAGTGGCGAGTCTAAGGTGGCAGTGTGCAGGCTGCACTGGGAGCTGCATGGGAACCAGCAGGGACCCTTCTTCATCCCTCCAGGCTGCATTGCCAGAACAGAGCCACTACCCAGTTACTGGTGACATCTCAGAGATAGAACAGCCTACACCAGCCAGTGTGCTCCCCCTTCATAGAGAACTGGTCAATGGATCCATTAGCCCATTCCTCCCCTCACCCAGTCCTGATGCTTATGCACAGTCTCCTTCTTCCCTTGGAGCACTGGTGAAGCTAAGCTCTACAGAGCACAGAGGACAAAGATCCAGACCCTGAATTTTGCCCCTTATCCACAGTGGAGCCTCACCCATGATGGGCTCACACCCTTGAGGGACATGGTGTAGGTCGGAAGGTTTGGCTTCAAGAAACTTGATCATGCCCACAAACGGGTGTGGAGGAAAGCAGCTGGGGTTGGTGTGAGTTTATAGAACAGCACTGCCCCTCCTTGCTAAAATGTTCTCTAAGCCAGCTAACAGAAAAGGCTCAACAGTCAGCAGCAACATGCTTTGCCCTGATACTCAGTAACTACATTGGTACAGTTAAACCACTGCAACCCTGCACGTGTAGACAGATACCAGGCAAAAGGTTTCTGTACCTGTATAGCTTCCTCCCATTCCCTATTACACCAGGATAAGGTACAGTCTACACTACACAGACTATATCAGCATAGCTATGTTGCTGTGGCCCTACTGGCATAGCACTGTAGTATAGTCTCAGCCTACCACCATTGTGGGGTTTTTCCATCAGCGTAGGAACATTGTCTGGCCAAACGACAGTAGCTATGACAACAGAAGTATTTTTCTGTTGACGCAGTTGTGTTAACACCAGCAGTTAAGATGGTCTAGCTGTGTCAGTCAGGATGAGGTATGGATTTCAGCCTATGTGTGCTTGATCCTGCTGTGAAGGCAGGGGACTGGACTTAATGATCTCTCAACGTTCCAGGCCTAAGCTATTTTTAAACAGGTGTAACCATCCATGCTAGATCTGGTACTAGTGTAACCATTTCAGTCAAAACAATCACTCAGTACAAAAACTAAGTGTAGGCTAGGTTGTAAAATCCTTTTAAAAGCATCAGTGAATGAAGGCTCAAAACACCCTTAAGACGCAGGGAAATATTATCATCAAGCGTATTAGAGATGAAGGGCTTAATTGGGTTAAGGTCCCTAGTTCTTAGACACCTTAGAGACAGAGAATCATCTCAGAATACTAGAACAGGAAGGAACATTGAGAGATCATTAAGTCCAGTCCCCTGCCTTCATGGCAGGACCAAGCACCATTCTAGACCATCCCTGACAGGTGTCTGTCTAACCTGCTCTTAAATATCTTCAGTGATGGAGATTCCACAGCCTCCCCAAGTAATTTATTACAGTGGTTAGCCAGCCTGGGAGTGAGGAAGTTTTTCCTAATGTCCAACTTAAACCTCCCTTGCTGCAATTTAAACCCATTCCTTTTTGTCCTATCATCAGAGGTCAAGGAGAACAATTTTTCTCCCTTCTCCTTATCCTCCTTTTAGGTACTTGAATACTGTTATCATGTTGTCTCTCAGTCTTCTCTTTTCCAAACTAAACAAACTCAGTTCTTTTAGTCTTCCTGCATAGATCATGATTTCTAGACCTTTAATCATTTTTGTTGTTCTTCTCTCCAGTTTCTCCGCATCTTCCTTGAAACGTGGGGCCCAGAACTGAAAACAATACTCCAACTGGGGCCCAATCAGTACAGAGTAGAGTGGAAGAATGATTTCTCATGTCTTGCTCACAACACTCCTGTTAATGCATTCCAGAATCATGTTTTTTTGTTTTGTTTTGTTTTTTGTGGGGGTTTTTTGCAACAGTGTCACACTATTGACTCATATTTACCTTGTGGTCCACTATGACCCTTAGATATCTTTCTGCAGTACTCCTTCCTAGACAGTCACTTGCCCTTCTGTATGTGTGAAATGGATTGTTTATTCCCAAGTGGAGTACTTTGCATTTGTCCTTATTAAACTTCATCCTGTTTACCTCAGACTATTTTTCTAGTTTGTCCAGATAATTTGAATTTGAGTCTGTCCTCTAAAGCACTTGCAACCCGTCCCAACTTGGTATTATCTGCAAACTTAATAATCATACTCTTTATTCTATCATCTAAATCATTGATGAAGATACTGAACAGAACCAGTCACTAAACTGCAGAATCCCACTTGTTATGCCCTTCCAGTAAGACCATGAACCATTAATGACTATTCTCTGAGAATGGTTATCCAGCCAGTTAGGCACCCATCTTATAGTAGCCCCATCTAGATTGTATTTCCCTGGTTTATTGATAAGAAAGTCACGTGAGATCTTAAAGGAGCTGTAAGAGCCTGAAGGAAAACTAAACTGAACCTAGACTCCCTGACTCCAAAGCCTCTACTTTCTTTGCTACTTCCTAGTTTACAAGGAAACAATCTTAATGTCAAACTAAGGCTATGTCTAGACTATGGGTGTTTTTTTTTTAAAAGTGGCCTTTTTTCAAAAAAACTTCAGCTGTGTCTAGACTGCCACCGCGTTCTTTCGAAATTAAATCAAAAGAACGCGGTGTTTTTTTCAATAGCGGTAAACCTCATTTTACAAGGAAGAATGCCTTTTTTCAAAAGATCTCTTTCGAAAAAAGGCTTTCTTGACCACAAATGGGGCTTTTTCAAAAGAGAGTATCTAGATTGTCTGGGTGCTCTCTTTCGAAAAAGAGGATCTAGATGATCTCTTTTGAAAGAAGCATGTAGTGTAGACGTACCCCAAGTGTTTGTGTCACAGAATATAGGAACCAAAGAATCTGGTTTTTATCATTATTCTGTATTAAAACTATGCAGCAAGAACATGAGGTCTGTAAAGAGAAGGCTATGCAGCCATTATGTAAATCCTTGTGCTTCTGCCAGGCGGAGCACAGAGATTTGCATGCTGTAAGTAGAGGTGAAAGTAAGTGGGTGCGCCCTGGCACACAGCCGGCAAGAGCTGGCTGAGCTGCGGCAAAAGCCAGCAGAGAGCTATTTAAAGAGTTGGCAGAGACCCGGGTTGCACTGGGACAGTATCCGCAAGAAATGTTGTTACTTTCACCGTTGGTTGTAAGGTGACTGAAAAAAACCCACAACATTATTATGGGAGTCTGAATCCCCACTCCACTAGCTAATAAGGGTGAAGAGATTTGCATAATGGAACAGGACCATGCAGCTGTGGACCAGGAACAGTCCATTGGCATGCCAGAGCTCTCACGACCTAGGGCAATTCCTCCTCTAGATAACAGTCATAGACAGACAATGATGACCAACACTTCCTTAACATCAGAATAGACAGGCCACAGGGAATCTAGCACAGCAAGACCACAAGAGGTGTCAGCCTAAGACACTGACAAATAAAGACTCCAGTATTTCACTGCCAAAACCAAGGGAAAGACACTGTGTTGCTGCTAGACCTATGCCTCTTGGCTCTGCTCTCTCCTTTCATTTCCTATTCGCAGCTAGCCGCTATTTATTCTGATGGCTGACGATGTCATAACAAGATTGCTGCACTCCATCGTAAAAATAACTGGGTATTTCAATGGCGGGTGCGTCATGCCTAAAAATAACCTGGTAAAGCTTGGGGACTGTATTTTAAACACACAGAACAGCCTGTGTGCACACAGCGCAGGCATGTGCAGGGTACTCACTTCTCTTTGATCAGATTTAGTTAAATAGGGAATACAGAAAAATAGTATTTCCACAGACTGTTATATTCAAGACAATTTTATTCCCTCAGTAAGGGCTCTCTTGGACATTATTATTGCTTTAACAAAAGGCATTATTACTGCTGTAAGGGTCTGGCTGGGAAAAAGACAGGAAGAAACACAAAACAGGGGAACAGAGACAGAATATAAATTCCAGGTCCTGCAACTGAATTGGCATAAACAGGCCCAGCTCCAAGATGGGTTACCAGAACTGGGCCTATTGCATTGATCTACTATTATGTTTAACACACATAGTAGCTCAGATATATCATAGAGGCTACACATTATGCCACACACTGTAGGTCGTGGTATAATCCTTGTTATTATGCAGGGCCAGTCAATAAGCTCCATTTATTGCCCTTTCACCTGCCCTCTGCCCACTAATCTGACACTCCAAATATCTGAGTACCTCCAAACAACCACCACATTTCATTTTAAAAAAACCGGCCAGAAATTTTCCATCCACCCCGCCTCCAGATGACACTGGTTTGAGCTATGCATTCAATTCTGCACCAGTCATGGTTTAACAGTCTGACTTTCTCAAACCCATTAGGTGTAACAGCTTTGGGGGAGAGACCCAGCTTCTAATGGGATGCACAACATTTGCTTCTAGCTCAGGAAGGCCCCAAGAGAAAGACCAGTGGAAGAGCTGTTCTGAATAAGGTTTAACAGTTCTGGAATGAATCTTTTGTTGTTTTCATCGCGTTTAACATCCTGTAAACTTGGATGGATGGTACCTATGGCAACCTGGCTTTTCAGACAGAGGGATCAAAAAAAACCAAACCATCAGTAACCTTTTTAGTTATAACTACAGAACTCAAAGGGAAAAAGTACTGGAGAAATTGTAGGGTGTGCTGTACAAATGCCAGCATGTGTTGTGTGCTTACCACATACTTCACTTCAGTAACATAGGCTGATATTCCACTATTCCACTCCCTCATGTATTCACTCATTCTCCTGCCTGCCCGCCATCTCATCATCACCAATTCTAGTCAAATGCTTCTCCTTCATGTCCCCCAAGAGGAAGACAAGATACTTGCAGGCAGGCATGACAACAGGGGCCCTATCTTGGGGAGATCCTCTTGTATCAAGTTTGTGTATCATTGTGGACCAGGGATTGTACGTAATTCCAGAGCGAGCATGATCACAGCCCTCTAAGAATTAAAAACAGTGGGAGATTATTAGGTTGTAACAGTTCCACCACCTCATGAGGTTCACAAAATACTAATTCAAAGTGGGTCCTTCACAAATGAATAGACAAAGAAAGGACTTTGGGATAAACAGCTTGAGTTTATACACACACAGGGCCTTTGTTCTGATCCAGCAAGCAGACAGACCCCAATCCTCCCTGTGAAGGGTTGCAAAGATTTTGACCTTCTGCGGCTCAATAAGACTGATAGGTGACCTCTGCTAAGCCATTAACGTGTGCATAAAGAATAATCAAAGTTCCTATGTGTTCTTTGTAATGTTTTCACCTTATGTCAAGGCCTGTAACATGGTCTGTTTCATCTAGTGCAGGAGTGGGCAAAAGGCCTCTGCGGCCCATATCTGGCCCACCAAGCAGGTTGATCCAGCCCGCGGAGGCCCTGCCACTCCCCCGCCCCCAGGCCAATTAGGGCCTGGGGGCTGAGGGAAGCACATAAAGTTTCCTCCGCCCTGCCAGGAGCACGCAGCACTTTGAAGCACAGCACATTCCTGGCAGGGCAGGAGGAGACTTTGCACACTCCCCCACCCCCAAGCCCTGATTGGCCTGGGGGCGGGAGGTGTGCGCAAAGTTTCCTCCATCCTACCCCACCCTGCGAGGAGCACACGACACTTAGAAGCACCACGTGCTCCTGGCAGGGCGGGAGGAGGCTCCTGATTGGCCTGGGGATGAGGGAGCATGGGACATCTCCTCCCCGCACCAGGGGCATGGGTGTTTAGTGGGAAGGGGAGGCAAAGGGGCTCCCCCACCCCCAGACCAATCATGATCTGTGAGTGGGAAAGCCCGGAAGCATCCTGGCCCCACACCTTCCATTTGAGGTCCCACCTCTTCCAATGCAGCCCAGGGCCACTTCAAAACATTTTTAAGTCGCCCCTGGCAAAAAATGATTGCCCATCCCTGATCTAGGAGTTGGAGCCAGGTGCAGAGTCAGAGTCATGGTCACATCTTGGTTGCTTATTTAATTAAAATGTTCTACTTAATTAAGGAAGTTCCTAGGAAAGCTTTGCTTCCGCACCAACCAGTCAACAAGAAGGCTACATCCAATTTTTCTGACCTTATTTAAAACATATTTCTGTTAGATTTCATGTAATCTATTTCTCAAAACCCTAAAATGACTCTATTATTTTTAAATACAAAACTTAAATATTGGTGCCAGCCATCTGTGCCCCTTTAAATATACACAAATAGCCCAACTAATAGGTCTGCATCTAGCCACATCCCCAAGCTGTGCGTGTTATATTCTCATCTGGATGCTTAGGGAATCAGTCATGTGCATGAAACCCAACCCATCTTAATGAAGAGGTATTAGTCATTATGTAAGTGACAAATGGAAGCCCATCCATCTCTCCACTCAACTCATCTGGAGATGGATTTTGGGGGAGCGGGGTGGAGCAACCTTCATTATTTCAGATCTGGTGCATTTGTCTGATAATTGCACTGGTGAGCCAGACTTGATGAATTGCCGGTGCAATTATTACAATAGGTTTCCCTTGTTTAGATGCTGAATATTAATAACATTTTCAAGAGAGACCATTTCTAGCGTGCAGCAATTTCAGCTGAATTAACCTCCTCCCTGCACCAGGTAAACAATGTAGAGTGTTAAGTAAGAGCAAACTCCTGTCACGGTGATTTATTGGTGTGGGCACAAAAAGAGAGGGGGAGGAAAAGCAGCTCCCCCTCCATTAATAAACCTGCAAATGAGTAGGACAGCAGGGGCCTTTTTCAACACGGTAAGTGCAAAAAGTCCCTCACAGGACAAAGGGTTGGAGAGAAATATTTGCAGGCTGCTCTGAAACTCCTCCAAGTTCAGCACTGACAGTCATCCTCTCGCCTCGCCTCACGGCTTCAGAGATACCTATCACATGGAGCAACCTTCGAGGGCTCATCTGCCAGTGAGCCACTGACACATGTCTTGAGGAAATGGCTGCATGGCAACACAGGTGACCTTTTATCCCCGAGGCTTAGCTTTGAAGCCTTAGATCCCTGCATAAAGAGGATGCAAAACAGATGCTCTTTTTTTCTCGTTCCTCATTTATTAAGCAGAGCAGCTTCCCAGAATGACTTGGGTGACAGCTGCCCGGTCTCTGGGCTACGGTGTCCATCTTTCACACACTCACTTCCTCAGATTTAATTAAAGGGGAAGAAGCCCCCTATGAACCATTCCATTAAAAAGGCTAATTGGAGAAACAGACAAGAATTTGCCTGTCCTTTGCACTTAAAAGGCAGGGAGGCAACAGAGTCCCGCACAAAAGCTTTTCTCCCCCTTTTTGAATGAACTGTTTTTGGGGGTCTGCCTCTGAGCTGACGCACACCAATGCAGGATCAGGCCCTATGGTAAAAAGAAACAAGAGGGGAAAAGCCAAAAAATCTAGGGATAGTAAACATTCATTTACATGGAAGGGAATCTTCCACGGTCCTCCTGTTCTTGCTATTCTGCTCCTAACTCTGCTTAATTCAACCCCAACATACTCAAGCATTAGTGAGTCTGTTCAAAGGACTCAGAAGTTCATGGCCTCAAAGGGCCAACTTTCCAGCCCCCCTCCCCTAGCCTCCAAAACTGCACCTCCAAGTTTTGCCCTTGTCCAGCCAGGTGTTTTTGTGGGTGCAAACATGTTCAGACTTCCAACTCCCAGCAGCTGATTTGGAATGCACAGAACTTGTGTGCACAGGTTCAGGGCCTGCCTGAAAACTTCTCAGTTATCTATATATTTTTAACCTCACCATTTTTTCATGATCGCTCCAATTTCCTCTTAAGAGGCTTATTTTTTTTCTTCTTCTTACTGAGTTTATCCTCTTCTACCGGGTAAATATGGATTTCAGCTAAGGCTTTTTGGCTTAAGATTTGACCTCAGTATCTCTTTGTGGTTCTCCCATCTCTTTTATTCACATCCCACTCCCAATTTCAATTTTCTTCTCATCATTTCCTCACCTCTACCTTCAAACACACACACACACACACACAAACTCTCCTTAAAGAGCCAGGACTGACTGACAAATATATAATGACAGATCATTTTTCCCATTAGATAATAAGTGTCACTCACAATTCACTAGTCACACGCCATTAACTCCAAAATCCACAGCACCTCTGCTGGGATCTTATTTAATATTAATCTTGTTTTGAGTACAAAACCAGTGCTTTATCTGCCACTAAAACATTGCTTCCAAGTCTAAAATTTCATAGCCATGATGCAGAAGGATCTGTTACACAAATTTTAACACAATAAGTAGGTTTTTAATAACCCATGTGCACTATATTTCACATGCTAACAAGCTTCAGTTTGTAAGCTATTCAGGACAGCTATTCCTAAGCCAGTCTTTACAAGGGTACTGTCAGCCTTTAACACCACTCCACTACACAGTGCAATAGACTCCCAAAGTTAGAAACTTGGCCCAGGTCACACCTCACGTCAACTGCAATCAAGTGTCCTGTCCACTAAGCCACAACTGCCCGCTGGTTGGCTCCAGGCAAGGTTATTAAACCCAGCTCCATGAACTTCCATCCAGCTTCCTATGACCTTTCCTGGTGCATAACCTTGATTTGCTCAAGCAGGTCCTTAGAGGGTATGAGACCCACTCCCCTCCCTCTGTCCTAATCTATCTCCTCTGGGAGAATAGATAGCTGCTGAATATTGAAAATCATTCTTGTAAAGCTTCATTATGCATTAAGTGTGATACATGCAATAACAACCTGCTTTCTTTCACCTCCTCCCCTTCCCCCACATCATTTCTCATGGGAAATTAGATGGCACCAATTATGGACTCAAAGAAAGATGGATGGAAGAGGTTAACATTGTACCTCATTCCAACTTTATTAATATAAATTTTGGCTTCTAGAGATTGACTCTACTATTATACCTGTGACTAAAACACACGGTGATTTAAAGAAGCAGTAACCCATTCATAAATTACATGGTAGGACCTTAAGTAAGTTTGTTTGTTTATTTGTTTGTTTAAGAAGCAATGCATATGTAAAATATACACCAGAAAATACACCATGTGGTATATTTTTAATTCATTCCATGGGTTCGGGGAATCCAGCATGACACAGACCTGAGGTTTCTTTTCACATCTCACCAAAATACATTTTTAAAATGTAGAACCTATTTTAATCAAAAATGAACAAATGGATCCTCTTAGTACTGGTCAGTTGGAAAGTGCCATCCAGAAAATACCATGGTCCAAATAACTTGGCTGCAATGGTCAAATGTTCTTGACCCCACTAGGCTGGAAGGAGCAGAGTCCTTAGATGTTGTGGGGATAGTGCAAAGGGAGTTGTTCTTTTAGCCTTCCGCATCTCCACAAGCCATCTGCTCCCTTGCTCCTCTTTCCCTTCCATCATATTTCACTGCCATAGACTGTAGCACCCATCTATATCACAGGCAGGACTTAGCCAGGGGACCCAGTGACAGCAGAGTTCCAGTTAGCATTGACACAGCTTTTGGCCCATTCTGTCACCAGGCTAGAGGCCTGGATGTGTCACCCAGGCCTAGACGCATAGCTAGGCCCTACACAGGCTATCACAGCATGCTAGTGTGTAGCTGTAGTCCAGCAGTTCTCTCATGGTCTCGCAACGTCCACTCCGGGGAACAAAGCCATGTTAGATCTGGGCTGGGAGAGCTTTAGCATCTGTGAACAGCTCCGGCCATTTGTTCAGTTCACAAAGCCCCTGTCAAGTTGGCAGCCTTATGTGCCTGTATTTACTTTTAAATAAATATGTTAAGAAGTGGGAGCCTGTGACTGGTGTTAGGGACTGAAGAGCCCTTCTCCCTCTCTGCCGCTAGCCCTACTGTACATCCTACAGGTGTGTAAATCACAAAGAGGAAGGAAGTTCTGCTGGTTCAAGCAACAACTTTAGTTCCCATACCAGCTCTACCACAAGACCTCTGTGAGGCTATGTCAACTCTATGTGCTTTGCCAGAAGAGGCAATGCAAATGAAGCATGGATTAGCATTTTCTCGTGCTTCATTTGCATAATCTCTTCTGATCTGTTTTTACGCAAGGGTTTTTTGCGCAAAAACATGCAAAACGTTTTGCACAAAACATTTCCGTTTTGCACAAAAACCCCTCCCAGGGGAGGCATAAGGAGCGTGTGCAAAAAGGATGGGTTTTTTGCACAAAACAGAAACATCCACACTGCTTGTTTTCGCACAAAACCCCTTGCGCAACAACGGATCGGAATAGATTATGCAAATGAAGTATGAGAAAATGCTAATTTGTGCTTCATTTGCATTGCCTCATCTAGCAAAGCGTGTAGTGTAGACATAGCCTGAGACTTTGGGCACATCACTTCTTCCTACGCCAGAGCTCCACATTCTGTAAGGGGTGGAAGGAGAAATACTTCCCTCATTACCTTCTAGGCTTGTCAATTTAGACTTGTATGCTACTCTGAGCAGGGTCAGTCTTGCTACGCCTCTGCACAGCACCTAGCACAATGGGACCCCATTTTCAATTAGCTGCTGCCATAATACAGCAGGCCAGCTGCTGCCATAATATAAATAACACACATATTTCCCCATTAGAATCTCTGCTCCATTTTTGCCACCTCCCTGTGTTTCCCCAGCCCCTGGCCTCCCAAACAGGAGATATAAACACAGGAGCTTTTTTGGTTGTAATTAAACTTCCAAGCTACCGAAGTTTCCCCTCCATTGATGTCAGGTACAAAGCAATATTGTTCTGCAGGCCACAGCACTGAGTTTTGCTGAGGCTCCTGTGCCTCTTGATTGGCACATACTGAATATGCAAAGGGTGGCCGGGTCGTGCGGTCCAGTGCAGTTTTGCATTTCTAATCGTTTGGCCTTGGGTACTGTGTGGTTTGGGAAGGGGGAGTATTTGGCTCCAATCTGCCGTTTGCTCAGCCGAGAGAGCAAGTCAAACAGCATGCGTCCTAGAGCTACCATCAGCGCTTGCGAGAGAGTCAAGTCCATTAGAAATTGTGAAGTTCTAAACAAACACCCTCATCTTTGGCTTCTGTCTGTGTTTGGGAGCGGGGCTGCTTGCCTGCCCAGCAACTCAGGTCAGAACTGCTGAAACATAGGGCAAGGCAAAATATCTAGAAATAGCGCATGATTAAACTCCACAAGGCTTGGAGGGCTATGGCAGCGGAGGAAGTCTCTGAGGGGTCCATGTAACATTCACACAATTTACTCCATTCCTACTTGAACTGCTCCCCCACCCATATCAGCAAATGTTCCTGTTGGACACTCTAGTACAGTGTTTCCCAAACTGTGGTCCATGGCCCAGTACTGGTCCTTAGGAAAAAATACCGGGCCTCAGAAAAATTTTCGTGAGAGCCCACCTCGCTGCCCACAACCCCGAAGATGAACGCCGCACTGAACTCCCAGTGTCAATGGAGATAGCACAGGCTTCCTGCGGGGTCAGGGGGCAGTTCTGCAGCTGCACACCAGGTCCCAGAAGTGTGCGGGCTGCTCTCCCCCCTGCCCCAACAGTCGGCGCAGTACCTAAAATGCTGGTCCATCACGCGCTGGGGACTTTGTTCCCCTGCTGCCTTTCTGCACGCAGGAGAGTAGGTGGGGATCCGGGACTGTGCTGGCTCCAGCTGCTTGGGCGGCGCATGCTGCCATGGGGAGCGGAGGAGCAAGGCGCACACTGCCCGAGCGGTTGGGGCTGGCACGGTCCAGGACTCCCCCTCCCCCTGCGCAGGAAGGCATCAGGCATGCAACGGATCAGTGTGGTACCACGCTGCTGTTTGGAGGACAGGGGAGCAGCCCGCGTACTTCCTGGGCCTTGGCAGCTACAGGATCCCCAGGTATTGGTCTCTGTCCCCTCCCCGCCCCCCCAGATCCTCACAAGTACCCTGCCCCAGCACCCACAAGCGCCCTGTCCCTTGCCCCAGCACCCGCAAGCACCATGTCCCCTGCCCCAGCACTCATTGGCACCCTTCCCCAGAACTCTGTCCCAGCACCCACAAGCACAGTTGGGATCACATTAGTGAAGTTTGAGGGGCTGTGTTTTTGTATCTCACTTGTATGGCCCCAACTGACTTTTCTCTGGGCTAAAATTGGCACTGGGGGCTTTGGGAGGACCAGAAACAATTTATTTGCATATTCATCATTTGCTTAATGAATATGCAAATAAATGTTACTGGTCCTCCAAAAGCTTGTGAATGGATTTACTGGTTCCCAGTATGAAAAAGTTTGGGAACCTCTGCTCTAGTACTACTGCTAGAAGATGGGATGACTTCTGAGACCAGCAATGATTTTATAACCCCTGTGAAGCAAAGATTTTTTTTTTAAAAAAACTTAGAAAACAAAGACTTTTCATGACCAGGACTCTGCCTTTATCTAATGTCAAAGCATTCTGTAAGGATGGATGAAGTGTCACTAGCCATGCAGTACCAAGGCAGAAATGGAGGCGCAGAAATTAAACTTCTAACTGGAAATAATTCATTCAGGAAGTGTTAGTTGTGAAGTTAGTAGGTGTGTCTGAACAGCTGACACTCAAAACCAGCATCATGCTCTTTACACAAAGTCTGATAGGCAATAGGCAGATCTTGGGTCAAAACCAGATCTCCAAGTGCTTTTAAATGGACCCCCAACATTTTTGTATTTTCTTAGATGTTTAAATATTTTCTATGGCATATAGCTTGACTATAACTTGACCAAGAAATTTGGATCTTGACAAAAAATAATTGACTAATCTGGTCTATACCTTTTCCAAACCCAAATGTTAGGCTATCTGGAGACAAGTGAGGGATTCAGCCCCTTCTTTGCTGTCTTACTAATCTCCATCACTTCTATTCCCTCCGACCTGATTCATCCTGCCCCTAGCAGGGTCCCGGAGAGTTGCAAAGAGTCAAACAAGCTACTAGGTAATTTCTAGAAATGGCTCTTTTGACAGGGGAACAGAATTTGATTACAAAGAAGTAATTAGGTTGGGCAACAAAGCAGAAGCCCCTTCCACCAGGGGGAAGGAGGCTGTTATGGGGACAGAGCTGGGACAGGTGGGCCTTAGTGGGGATTTTGTAGTCAAGCTGTACAGATCCAGGCAGCTGGTGAAAGACAGGATGGAGTGTTCTTGCTCACCCCACTGGAAGGCACCAAGAGTGGGGAGAGAGCCATTGTAAACTTGGAGCTATTCCAATCATCCACAAGTCATCTGGAGATAGCAGGGAAATGCCATGTCTTATCCACAGTCTCCCAAAGATGGGCTAGGTTAGGGAGTAGCTGTCAGTGACATGGGAATTCCCAGACTGGATCAGAGGCAAGGTCCGTCTAGCCCACTATCTTGTCTCAGGCTATGTCTGGACAGCAGACTTCTTTCGGAAGAAGCTTTTCCAGAAAAGATCTTCCGAAAAAACTTCTTCCGAAAGAAAACATACACACTTCCAAAGCACATCAAAAAAGCGATCTGCTTTTTGACAGATAGCGCCCACACTGAATGGACGCTCTCTTGCATTTAAGCCGTGATTACTATGGACAGAGTGGCCACCAGGGCACCTGTGCTTTTCCTCTTTCCTCTTCTTTCAAAAGAACTCCCTCTTCTCCGTCCACACACGCCTTTTTGCGAAAGAGCTCTTTCAGAAAAAGGCTTTTTCCTCGTAGAATGAGGATTACCAATGTAAAAAAAAAACCCCTCTGTTCTTTCGATTTTCTTTCAGAAGTACGTAATTGCAGTATGGACGTAATTTCCAAATTACGGAATTACGGACGTTTTTCTGAAAAAACTCTGTAGTGTAGATATACCCTCAGACACCAGCTAGTCCCAGCAGCTTCAGAATCAACTATAAGAACCCCAGAGGAGTCACCTGTGGGATGAGGTGACCCCCTCACAGGTCTCATTTGAATCTCAACTTGTTAGAGATTGGTCTGATATCTCACCCAGCCCTGCATCAGAGCAAAGCCAAGCGATTCTAGATGGTTAATTTGAAACTGGTGGGTTCTGTGGGATCACTGAACTTTGGGACATGAACAAACTGAAGACTGAGAACAGCAGCTGATGTGAATCCTCATGGAGCAGCTGGTCTCAAGACTCAGGCTCCTGACAGCAGGTTTCACCAGCTCCAGCAAGGACCCACAATCTGTTCAGCTAAATCCCCAACCTCCCAAACACAGTGCAAGCCTTTTCTCTGGGTACTTTGTTTGCTAAGCCCTGGAGAATGTCACATCAATCCAGACTGAGAGATGTAGTACAAAGGTGAGGATGGGGGAACAAACTGCAAAAGGAGACGTGATTGCCTCAAAGGATTCCTCCTCCTTTAAAACAAAGGCCCCAGAAAGCTGTTCCTTCCATAGGCCCACCAGTCCGTGTAGCATGACACAACAGCTTTCCCAGGGCTGGGAGCCATCAGATGCTTTCAGCAATCCACTTTTTCTTTATTAAATCGATGCTGCTCATGCAGAATTCATGTTAATTTCTCCTCCTCCCCTTAAGTTACAAGCACAGGGAGAGTTTGGGTTCTTAAGTTTTTCCTTTCCTTTCAAACTGGTAACGTTTCACCACAGGTATTTCACATTTTCCAGTCCTGAACTGAAAAACTTCTGCCAGTTCCCGAGAGCAGTGCCAGCCAGTGAGCTGGGTGTTGGTCCACCCGAGTTCGGTTTACACTGCTGCTGGGGACGATGACCTACTGGTTAGAACAAGAGTCTATTGTGATTCTGTGTCTGGCTCTGTCACTGACTTGCTCTGTGATCTCGGTCTAGTACCACTGCATCTGCCTCAATCCAGTCTCCTACCAAACAGGCAGGTTACAACGGAAACTGCTTTGGATGCACGAGGAGGAGGAGTTAGCCCCTGCTTGTACAGTGCCTTGAGAGATTGCCAAGAGGTGCCACGCAAGGGCAAACAATTCTTAGCAACGCCGACCCTGAAAAAAGATTCAGTGTTAGGCACAGCTCAGCAGTGCCACCAAAGGTATTGGTTACACCCAATCAGGTTAGGCTCACGCTGACTGGTACTGCGTGCTCTCCTGAGCCTCCCATTCCCTTTAAGGACGCGGGTGTGTGCAGCAGTGGCAATACAGGGGAGAAAGCAGCCTTTCCTGGACAGAGAGCATAATGCCCCATGCTTCACATCAGCAGGCAAAAGCATTTTAGCCCGGTATGAGGGAACCTAAATGCTGCAGGGAGCACGGCTGGTAATTCAGTAGGAGGTGCTCTTCCCTCTACATCGCAGAGCCCACTTTCCTGTGTGGCGCTAAAGGGCCCTGTACTGCTTTGCATGCCAGAAGAGACAAATTCAATAGGGTCTTGAGCCTAGGGATGTTAAATTGAGATCAATGGGCTAATCAAATAGTCTATGCAATTTGATAAGGGCACCTCTGCTTTTGAAGTATAGCAACAACCCCAACACTGTTGCTACACTTCAAAAGCAAAAGAGCTGAGGTGAGCACGGGACCAGTGGGGGATTCACGCAGTCCTCCGCTGGCCCCGTGCTCCTTGCGGCATTTCAAAGCTGCAGCGCATAATGGAGACCGGGATAAGCGGGGGAGTCCCCAGCCTGACCTGGGCTCCACGTGGCACTATCACTTTGAAGCATCCCCTCTCCTCCCCCCCGGCCTTTGCTACTCTTTGATAGAGGCAGCAAGCAAGGGGACGCGACTAGCCGACAAGTGTGTCGATTATCTGATAAACATTTGTTTATCGGATAGTTGACTAGTTGTTTATATCCCTCCTTGAGCCTTCACAATAATTCATGGTCCCCTGGAGCTTTTCACAGAATCAGTGTCCAGTCTTAGTCCTGGCATGGCAATTCCATCCTGCTTGCCAAGGTCCCTCTAGGGACAGCCACAATATCTAGGCTAAATCAAAGAGCTTGTACGTATCGGGGGGGTGAGCTATGTCTACATGGTGCTGGCTGGACACTCTCCTGCCTGGAGTAGAGAGGTCAGGCCCAAGCAAGGTACTCTGGGAGAAGGTCACAAGAAACAGAGGGAGGTTTAATGGGGGCTGTATGAGGAAAGTACAAAGGTGAGACCAGAAAGACATTCCCTGTAAAATAAAAAATCTGCCCTTTGACTTTTGAACAGCTGAAATCCTCGTCCACAGTGATTGTTGGCATTATGGTAGCCCCAGGGGCTCCAACCAGTGTCCCAGCCACGCTGCACTGGTGGGGTAAAGGGCAGTACATGCAAAGAATTGTACCTCGTTAATGACTGTCCCTCTCCTGAAGAGCTTAGAATCTGAACAGACCAGACAAGGAAGAGAAACTGCCCAGAATCAAACTACAGGGTTGGGATGTGCATAGGTACCTTCCCTGGATCCTAAGAAGTAAAGGACACTGAGTATTTCCCACATGTATTCTGTTGCAGTGACATCATTTGCTTGATGCTTCTTACGTCTGCTCCCCATGTGCAGCACGGATCAGGAGCATGCAGAGAACACAGAGACTGGAACACATGGGCAGCCTCCTTGCTATTTTCTGGGCTCAGCGCTCTCCCTAAAGGCGAATGGTGTTTGTTTGCAGAAAGCTTTAAAAGCAGAAGGTATTTAAACAAAGGCAATGTGGGACCCTTTTACATTTCAAGTCCAGCAGTGGGCTCCAAGGAGAAGAATCAATACACTTGGACAAATATCGGGAAGAATTAGCAAAAATGCCAAAGGGAAGGAGGGCAGAGATACGAGAGAGGCTTGGATTTAGGGAGTTAACCCTGGTAAAGCGATTTGTGCTTGGTGGGAAATGTCAGACAGGAGTTCATTTTTCACAACTTTGGCTGAATCTCATTTAGACTTGGGCAAATTAGGGGGAGAAGGGAGGGCTCCCCATGAGTACGTGGTCGTAGGATGTTCACCTATATACACCTATATCAGTACATCCTCCTAAGTGCACTGGCATGCAGCAAGACTTCAGCAATGCAGCCTTATCAAGCAAAGCAGGGATTTGCCCCAGTGCAGTCTCATTCAGCAATTAACCAGGTAAGCAACACCTAGGGATGTAAGCGACTAGTCGACTAGTAATGCGACTAGTCATTCCCCCCCACCCCTTGCTGCCTCTATCAGAGAGAGGCAGCAAGGGAAGGAGCAGAAGCTGGTGCTGGGGGGAGCAGGCTTAAAAACCAGTTTCCCCCAGAACCATCTCCATGGGGGAGGAAGGGGAGGTAGAAGCACAGTGGGAAATGGCATGAGTGGGGACTGAAGCAGTCTCCACTCACGCCAGTTCTGCTGTGATTCTGCTTTTGAAATGTACAAGAGCCCCTTCAGGGCTCTTGTACATTTCAAAAGCTGAGGTGCTACAGGGGGCACAGGGCCAGCGGGGGAGTCATCTGTTGGTCCCATGCTTCCTGCGGGGCTTCTGCTTTTGAAATGTAACAAGAGCCCCGCTACAGTTCAAAGACAGAGGCGCCCTTATCAACTAATTGAATAGTCAATGGAAATCCCTTCGACTATTTGATTAGTTAATTAATCTAAATTTAACATCCCTAGCTTCTAAATCTAAATCCCATTTCATGCTGGTGCAACACTTCCACGCACTGGGTTTGCACGGGCACCGCTACATCACCGGGGCAGGTTCACTTCTTGGAAAAGTCCTGGGAGTGAATTTACAGTTGGTGTGACCAGTCACAGGACTGGCCTGACAACATGCCAGCTGCTGGAACACACACAGTTCAGACCTGGCTGTAGGCCACAGTCAAGGAGCAGCTGGGCTGCAGGGAAGAAGAGCCTTTATCCCAACACAAGGATATCCAATGCTGTTAAAAGGGGTGCAGTGGTTAACCATCCCAATGGGGTCCCCTCCTTCCAGGCCCACCCCCATGAACATCCTACATGCCAATGACAGCAAGAGCTCAAGAGGAGTCATGTACAGCAGCGCGGGGCCCTTAGCTATGTCCACACTGCACTCAAAACCCAGGGCTGGCCCGTGCCAGCTGACTTGAGCTCTGGTGCTTTCACTGCCATCTAGACGGCTCTGGCTCTGGCTGGAGCCCAGGCTCTAGGATCCTGCGAGCTGGGAGGGCACCGGAGTTCAGGCTCCATCCTGAGACCGGCTGTCTCACCACAATTAAATAGACCCTTACAGGGCCAGCTTTAGGCCGATTCGACCGATTCCCCCGAATCGGGCCCTGTGCCAAAAAGGGCCCCGCACTGGCTGCTCCCCCCCCACAGCTCTGTGGCGTGCCGGGCGCGCTATGTGAGGGGGTGTTGGCCCCGGAGGAGAAGCACGGTGGCTTCTCTGGATTTAAAGGGGCCGTGACTCTTTTTTTGTGTGTGGTGGGTTTTTTTTTTTTTTGCTCAACAAAAAATCCTGGCTGCCGGGGACCCGTCGAAACTTTTGTGTGTGGTGTGGGGGGTTTTTGGGGTTTTTTTTTGCTCAACAAAAAATTCTGGCTGTCGGGGACCCATCGAAACTGTTTGAATTGGGCTCCGCACTTCCTAAAACTAGCCCTGGACGCTTAGTCTGAGCCCCTGAGTCTGTGTCAGCACGAGTGTCTCACTGCAGCACAGACATGTCCTCAGAGCTGCAGCTCCCACACCCAAGGAAGTTTCGTTATCCCACGGTGCCCTCTGCTGACAGCCAGCGGCCTTGCGAAGTGCACCAGCCAGAGCTCAGAGACGCCAAAGGGGGATGCCAGGCAGGAAGCAATGGGACACATTCCACGTGGCTGTCTCCCCAACCCCTGGACAAAAGCATGGGAGAGAAAATGCGGCCAAAACGGCACCATTTTGTGCCATCCCTGAGGCCTGGGACTCTGAGTCTGCACATCCCAGTATGAAGGAGGCTGGGGTTAAAGCCTCAGTTGGGGCTGGAGAGTTACTGCTGCATCTTCTGGAGAAGGGGGGAGCAGACTGGATTGACTCTTCCTTGCCCACCTCCAGACTCCTGGAGGTTTGCCCTTAGAAGGCTGCCCCAGAACATTCTCTGGACGGTGCACGCTCCCTGCCAGGAGGCAGACGAGGGAGCTCCAGAGCAGCAGCATTTGTGGGTCAGAACTCCAGCTTCTTCCGCAGGAGAGGGAAGTGGAGCGACGACCTTCCCAAGGCACAAGAGGGAAAGCTTCAGAGGAACACAGTATATATGAGCAAACCAATCAGCTTGTCAGCAGGGGGCAAGCCAGTTGGGGGTATGCAGCATCTGGGGGGTGGAAAACTGTCCTGATGGGGACAAGGAAGGAAGGAAGGAAGGAAGGAAAAGAGGGACGGAGGGAGGAGGGAGGGAGGAAGGAAGGAAGAGAGGAGGGAGGGAGGGAAGGAAGGAAGGGAGGGAAGGAGAGAGGAAGGAAGGAAGGAAAAGAGGGACAGAGGGAGGGAGGAGAAAGGAAGGGAGGAGGGAGGGAGGAGAAAGGAAGGGAGGAGGGAGGGAGGGAAGGAAGGAAGGAAGGAAGAGAGGAGGAAGGAAGGAAGAGAGGAAGGAGGGAGGGAAGGAAGGAAGGGAGGGAAGGAGAGAGGAAGGAAGGAAGAAAAAGAGGGACAGAGGGAGAGAGGAGGAAGGAAGGGAGGAGGGAGGGAGGGAAGGAAGGAAGCTGGGCAAGCACTACCCAGTCAGCTACTTTCTGGGACCTTGCTAGCATTGCTGCAAGAGGGAGAGATGTTTCTCCTTTAAGAGAAATGTGTCCATCGGATTCCTCCTGCTCCTAGTGCACATGCCCCGTCACAGCCATCCTCCACCATTGACATCACAGGGAATTCTTCCCACCGCCTTGCCTGGCAACAAAAATGCCAACTGCCAGATCGCTAGGTGGGGGCCCCTGTCGCTGTTTCAAAAGACGTGCTGCTGCTTGCCTGCCACCATTGCCTGCGCCAATGCTCCTTCCCTGCCCATTGCCTGGTGTGGCCAAGGCCGCAGGGTGGGAGCGCATCTTTGCACAAGACTAATATGCAGCACTAGCTCTGTGTGGCCTTTCCCTGGGCACCAGCCTGGGAGTCAGGAGACACTTCGATGCATCCTGCTGGGTTGCCTGGGGCCGTTGCTTCAGTGTAGTGTGGTGCCGACTCAGCTGAATTCTGGCACATCCATGTTTGCCCTGTGTGACTCGTGGGCTACATGTCATAGATGCTCAGCAGCCCAGCCCCAGCTGGTCTACAGGAGCTGCAGCTGCCCAGCCCCTGAAAGATCAGACTGAAGCTGAGAGACACCCAGATCAGTGGCCACTTGGAAAATGCTTAGCTGGCTGCCTGTGTGTAAACGGGTTCAGTGAAACATACCCACTCTGTGCAGAGGTTTGAGCTGCCCCGTCCCTGCTGGGGTTATTCCCTGGGGTCTGGGGGCTGCAATGCAGCCGTGACTTCCCCCAGGCAAACTCAGCTGGGAAAGATTTTTGGTGGGTGCAAATGAGATATTGGAAATCAGAGAGAAAGAAGCTGACCAGATCCATGTGAGAGATGAGATAGGGAGCCATTGTACTTCTTATCTGACCTCGTCAGGATGGACTGGCCTCTTTTACCATGGGTATGTCTACACAGCAAAGTACTTCGGAATAATGGCTGTTATTCCGAAATAACAATGCGAGTGTCTACACAGCCATTCTGTTATTTTAAAATAATTTCGAAATAACGGACAGCTTATTCCGACTTCTGTAAACTTCATTCTACGAGGAATAACGCCTATTCCAAAATAGCTATTTCGGAATAGGGGCTGTGTAGACACACCACTTCTGCTATTTCAAAATAGCCCCTCGCCAGGGCCATTCTAAGTTATTCCTCCTGGGGCTCTAAAGCGAGATAGCACATCTACAGTAGGGAAGCCTGCCTTGGATTAATTTTGAGGCTTCCCTGCAGTGTAGATGTGATATTTTGGAATAAACTATTCCGGAATAGTTTATTCCAAAATAACTGTGCAGTGTAGATGTAGCCTTCCTGAGTCCTTCAAACTGGCCAGACCCCTTCAAACACCATGAGGCTCTAGAGCGGGGATTCCCAACCTTTTTCGGTCCCTGTACCCCCTTGGCTTTTAGTAAACCTTCCCATACCTCCTATTCAATATGAAAGGAAATAAATTCTAGACTCTAGAATCCACAACTTTTTTCACTAACACTACTACTTTTGGAGTATTTCAATTAGGATAATCTAGTTATTTACCAAATATTCCCCGTACCCCCTTGACAAGCTTCTCGTACCCCCTGGGGGTACGTATACCCCAGGTTGGGAACCCCTGCTCTAGAGCATGTCTGTAGAATGAACCTCGTGAGCTAATCTCAGCAGGAAGGACACACAGCAGCAGCTATAGGTGCTGTCCAGAGGAGGGCAGGGAAATTGAGGCCTGAAGGCAATTCCAAAGAACAGATTAAAAAGGCTGAGCTGTTTAGTTAAAGGAAAGCCAGGTATAAAAGAGAATGGACAGGGCAGAGGATGTTGAAGCAGGACTGCAACCTGTGGCAACCCTGGCTGAAATTAAGAAGATACCTTTAAGCCAGGTAAAAGGACATATTATTTTACTCCGTTACCCTGTGGAACTCCCTGCCACCTGATATTGCTAAGGCAGGTGGAATTTAAAGGAAAAGAGGACTGAACACAAATGAGAAAAGCAGCTGCAGTTCAATAATGGACATTCGGTATACAGAGGCCTTCAGCCTTGGGCCCACGCTTCTTGCCGTCAGGAGAACAAGGAGGGCCAACCTGCAGGCCTGACACAGTCAAACAGACAGAGCTCATAGGAGGACCTGGAGGGTCAGTCCCTGCATGAACTAAGCCAGACCCGATTTAGATTAAGACCGCAGGCTAAATTCAGTGCTGTTGTATGTAAGCCCAGAGATGCCCACTGATGCAAATCAAAGGTTGGATGTGGCCCTTGCATTTTAGGTGGAAACCTCAGTTCCAGCCAAGCCTGCCAATGTGGGGGAGGGACAAAGGAGGCAATTTCCCTGGAGCCCTTTAAATCGTGGCTGGAACTCCAGGCGGCACGCTCCAGGAGGTGCTAAAGGCTGGCTGGAGGGAGGGGGGAGGCGTGGTGTGGTCCGGCAGTGCTAAAGGCCGTGGCTGCCCCTACCCTGCCCCTTCCAGCCCACCCAAGAACCCACCCCTTCCAGGAGTGCAGAGCTGGAGGGCCCCACCTTGCCTCTGGTTTCAACCTGCAGTGTTGCATCCTTACAGAATAGGACTTGGTGGGCTCAAGGACCTCTGGTGCTCTCTGCTGGACAGAGGAAGGAGGTTTTACCCAAGACTGATGTGGCTAAATAAAGAATGTTGCCTTACAGTGAAATCGTTCCTTCTTCCCCTTACGCCAGGGGTGGGCAATAATTTTTGATGGGCGGGGCACTCCAAGGTTTTGAAAAGTGGTCAAAGGCCGCACTCTTCCATGATATTAATGGAGGAGGTGCGGGGTCTGGGGTGGAGGCTGGGTGCAGCAGGGAGCTTGGGGGAAGAGATTGGGGTGCAGGAGGGAGAGTGGGTCTGGGTCTGGGAGGGAGGCAGTTGTGATCTAGGGTAGGGGTCTGGAGTGCAGGGTTTTGGAATGTGACCTAGGGCAGGAGGGGGTTGTGATGGGCAGTTTGCACAGGGGATGTAAGCAACTAGTTGACTATCTGATTAGCATAAGCATATCAGATAGTCGACTAGTCCCTCGACTAGTCGCTTCTTCCCTCCACCCCCTTGCTGCCTCTATCAGCTCTTCCTCACCTGATTTGTGGACGCTCCTGAGGCAGGAAAGGGAGGCGTTCAGTCGGGCACACTCCTCGCTGTTGGCCCCAAACTTTTCCACCGTCTCGCAGACCTGGTCATCTGTCATTTCCAGAAGATCCTCTAGGCTCAACTGACCAGGGGTGATTTCCTAGAGACACGAAGATAGGAGAAGAGTGAGGGAAGGAGAAGCATACTATGAGCTGACTGCAATTCAGTGTCAGGAAATAGAGATGCAAAAGCTCACCCTGTGTCATGACACATGGAATCATTGACCTACATACAGAGGAGGCATTTAAGAAACAAACCTACTGGCACTCCAGAATTCCATGCAACTTGAGTTCCAGTTTTGTCTCATGTTGTTTACCAGGACCCCCACTCACACCTAGAACTCCAGTGGCTGAAAAATACACTCCAAGTAAACATGTGATTACCCTATAGACCAGTGAGGAGTAGGGATTAGCTATTATATTACAGAATATAGATTGTTATGTGCACATAGGAAGAAACCTATCCACTCCTATCTCTGTGGCAACCACAGCTACATTGATAGATTTCCTGAGAAGGACGTTTCAGGATGAGAAAAAGGTGTGTATTGCCTTGGAAATATACAGAGCCAAACAGTTGCTTTCTTATCTTATGTACATAAGATACTAAGTTCCCCCCTTTCTGTCTCAGGTTACTGTCCTGGCAAAAGTGAAACCCCTCCCTAGCCCATTGAGGGAAGAGGTTGGGCAGACACCAGCATGGTAACCAAAGCAGCTTGTAACTTGTCGAGCACTCTGAGCTATTGCAGCCCTGTC
The DNA here is from genome assembly GCA_032595735.1 of Pelochelys cantorii. Lineage (NCBI taxonomy): Eukaryota > Metazoa > Chordata > Testudines > Trionychidae > Pelochelys > Pelochelys cantorii. The sequence continues at coordinate 7,943,400 of CM064342.1, read as the reverse complement.
TGGAATCCAGTAGGTATGTAAAATCCCATATAATTGGTTAACCAGTTAAACGTGAAGTTTAACCAGTTAACCCATTAAGGGGGACTGCCCCCTACCACCACCTCTGGGGCTGGCAGGGACTGCTCCAGCACAGCTGGAGCACCCCGGCCTGCGACCCCCATGAACCCACCGTGGACAGGGGCTACTCCGAACACCTGAAGCAGCCCCTGTGCACTGTGGGCCCTGCAAGGTTGGAGCAGCCCCCTTTGGTTAACTAGAAATAGTAAGCATCAGCTGTTAAGTGTGATACTTACTGGTTAACCTTTCACATCCCTAGAATCCAGAAGACCTGGATTCTGTTTCACATGCAGCCAATGACTCACCATGTGACCCTGGTCTGGTGCCTTAGAACCCACACCTCTGAAACACTGATCCAATGGTCTCTGTTCCCCTTGCAAAAGAGAGAGAGCAAGAAAGAGCGAGCAAGAGCATGAACACCTGCCCAAGCAAGGATGTGCTAAGAGGCACATTTCTCTCTAATGGCTGAGCAACTACAGCACATTGGGGTCCCATGCAGCAGGATGCACAGTGCGCTCAGCTCACACTGTGGCCAGTGAGAGCTGTGAATGTTTAGCACCTTGCTGGATGGGCCCTACAAGAGCAGTAGCCCCTAACAAAGCAAGCACCCTGGGACAGCACAGTGTGAAAGTCACTGTACTGTGTTGGATTCCATTCTAACATGGGGCTCTGCCTGGCTGCTCCAGCTGGTTCAGAACAGAAGAGCATTTAGAAGAGAAGCTGAACTCAACCCTGACTTTGAGAAGTTCAGTTCCTGACCCTACTCCAAGGGCCTTGAAGCTGGCATGTGTGCCTGTGCCTGTCATGACTGCATCAGTTTTCACTTTAAAACAAAAGTTTCCAGCCTCCAGATTCAAAGCCTGGAAATGTGACTTGAGTGTAACTGATACTCTCCTGCCTGCCTGAGTCTGCTAAGAGCCTGAAACAATAGCTGGGAGAGGTGTAAACTGCCCTTTGCATCTCAATGTAGTGTCAACTTCCAGACCTACTGCCCTGGAGAACCACATCCACACCCACACCACCTTGACTAAGAACTCTGGGGCAGGGAAGCAGCAAGTAGACACCCTCCAGCTGCTGAGTAAGACCCTCTGTCTGTCCAGGAGAGAATGGACCCCTGCTCATCACAACTTCTCTCTGGTGGAATGAGGGCCCATCTGTCACTCCTAGGAGGAGAAGGGAGATCCCATGCCACTACCCAGGCCTCTGAGAAGGGAAAGGGGCAACTCCAAGTGATGGGGATGAGGGAGGCCCCACCTCATCACGTGCCAGGACTCTGGATTCATAGAATCATAGAACACTAGGACTGGAAGGGACCTTGAGAGGTCATCAAGTCCAGTCCCCTGCCCTTGTGGCAGGACCAGATACTGTCTGGACCATACCTGATAGACATTTACCTAACCTACTCTTAAATATCTCCAGAGATGGAGATTCCACAACCTCCCTGGGCAATTTATTCCAGTGTTTGACCACCCTGACAGTTAGGAACTTTTTCCTAATGTCCAACCTAAACCTCCCTTGCTGCAGTTTAAGCCCATTGCTTCTTGTTCTATCCTCAGAGGCCAAGATGAACAAGTTTTCTTCCTCCTCCTTATGACACCCTTTTAGATACCTGAAAACTGCTATCATGTCCCCCCTCAATCTTCTCTTTTCTAAACTAAATAAACCCAATTCTTTCAGCCTTCCTTCATAGGTCATGTTCTCTAGACCTTTAATCATTCTTGTTGCTCTTCTCTGGACCCTCTCCAATTTCTCCACATCTTTCTTGAAATGCGGTGCCCAGAACCGGACACAATACTCCAACTGAGGCCTAACTAGCACAGAGTAGAGCGGAAGAATGACTTCTCGTGTCTTGCTCACAACACACCTGTTAATTCCCTTCATCTAGCCCTCCCTCTGGTATTACCTGGGGAATGAACACTCGGCCAGCCTGCCATTTCTCTGGTAGGCTGCTCCAGCCAGGAAGACCTGGCCTACAAATCACAGTTAGAAGAATATTTGCCAATGGTTTCCCATTTGTTTTCATGTATTTCAAGCCCCTGAGGGAGACTGACATCTCCCAAGGGTCCTATTTACAGCTCCTGGGCCCTAACCACTAGACAGGGCTGCCTCTGTCTGCTGTGGTACTGCAGAGGCACCACATCCCTGAATATGCAACCCAGCATTTGGGAAACATTGAGAAATCCTTCCATTCTGCCATACAGTATTCACACTAGCCCTCAGTTCTGTGCAGAACAGACCATTAGTGGAGCAATTCCACCCCCTGGTGGAACCTTTGGTGATGGGCATCCATCTGCCTACAAATCTACTTTCATGGGGAAGAGTTGGGAAAACCAGCTTGCTCCTCTTTTCTGCCCTGTTGCCACAGCACGTTTGCGATCTCTCCAATGCCAAGCCCTCCCCACCACTGCCACAGAGCCTGTTGAATGGCTCAAACACACAACTTCTCCATCCAGAAAGCCTGGCCTCTGGAAAGCCTGCACAGCTGCCTTGAGAAGCAGGCTGAGTACCCCAACCTTATTTCACCTGCCAAGACAGTGGGGCACAGAGCAGCGAAGTGACTTGCCTGTGAGCTGGGAGGCCGAAGAGTGACAGCTCCCTCTGAGGGAGCTAAGAGTGCTCATTCCCAGGAGTAAGAAGGCAAAGGGAGAGGTACAGCAGTTCAGAGCATGCTGTCTGCCGCGTACCGCTCTGTCTGCTGCGTACCACACCACAGGTGGGCTCAGGAATGGGAACACAGGATTCCTGACACCTAGTTCCCTGCTGTAACAGTTAGACTGTGTTCTGGACTGGATACAGCCTGGATTCAGCGTGGACAACTAGCTTCATCCTGTCCAAAACTTTCTACTGGTTTCGCTACTGCTGGGTTTGGGATCTCTCACCTCCTCCTCACCCGGCTTCTCCTTGCCTCTTCAAGATCCCGCAGCCCCAGGAGCACCTAGACACTGCTTGTTGCACTTTCTGCCAGCCCCTGACTCTCAGCATTGGCTTCCCTAGTATCCCAGCCCTTTTCCAAGACTTACTGCAGGCGTTGCTCCTGTCTCCTGCACTTGTTCCCCCGCACTGGGTCTGCCCCAACCCATTCTTCCAGAGAGAGAATCCAGCATGTCCTCACCCCCGGCTTTCTTCCCTTGCCTACCTTCCATTCCCCTTCCTCAACTCACTCTCCACCTGGCCACACCCGCCCCAAGTAGCACAGAGCACACTCAGCAAGTCCTCCAGGGGTTCATCAATCACCAGTTACAATTTGGACTCCCCTAATCAGGCTCCCCCTTTACTCAGCTTTCAGAGGCACTTTAGGTACACCTCCACTGCAGGGGAGAGCAGGCCTCCCTGGCCAGCCCAGGCTAGACAGACAGACACACACACACACACACACATACACACACATTGCTCACACTCGCACCCTAAACCCAGCTGTGTGTATGGGAGTCAGGTGGGCGGGAAGCCACAACATCCACATTACTAATTTATCCTGCTAGCTTGAGCCCCAGTAGCCCAGGCCTGTCTGGCAGGCTCTGACAGCTCCCTGCCAGCTGTAGTGCAGACACACTCTCACAGGAGCCAAGTCACCCCATGACAATGGCCAGCTTGCCAGAGGCCTAAAAACCCACAGCTCCTGCTGGCCATGACAGAGCCAGGGAGCTCCAGGGCACTCCTGAAAATCAGGCCTGTGATGTTGCCTGGACAGGAAGGGGCAGATGCTGTATGTGGGCAAAGCAGACCTGCTAATTAGGGTTCTGGAAGTGGTACGGTCAGGTCACCGCACAGAGGTAGCAACAAAGAAGTCCCTCAGGGTGCATCTACACTGCACCTGGAACTCAAAATAAACCACTCAATTTGAGCTACACAAATTGTGTAGCTTATGTGATGGACCCGGGGGTGTCAGAGGGGTTTTGCCCGTGAGGCTTCTGTCTGGCCAGATTGGCAGCTGAAGCTCTCCGTGTGACCAGTTTGTGGCCTATTTGGGAAAGGTCTCCAGTCTGGGGCTGTAAGGAGCCCTGAGTTTTGAGCAATATGCCTCTGTGACAGACTGGGCCAGGTCTGGGCACTGCTGAGGGCATCCGCTCAGGGCCAATTGCTCAAAACTCAGGGCTCCTTATAGCCCCAGACCAGAGACCTTTCCCAAATAGGCCACAAACGGGTCACACCGAGAGCTTCAGCTGCCAGTCTGGCCAGCCAGAAGCCTTACGAGCAAAACCCCTCTGACACCCCAGCACTTCCTATGCCCCCATCAGCCCTGGGCCTAACACACAGGTGAGGGGTTTTAGAACCCAATCTCACCTACCCCGAATGGGTTCTTCTGGTCCCAAGAAACCAGTCACAGGTCCCAATCAATTTACACTCTGCATCTTACCCACAAGACCACACTGAGCCAATCCTTTAGAATCTAAAATCTAAAGGTTTATTACTAAAAGAAAGAAAAGCACGAGAGTATGGTTGTTAAGGAGAATACATTACATGCATCAAATCACCAAGTTCTCAATGCAGGCTCTTAGCAGAGATGTTATAAACTGCTATCTTATAAGTTTCTGGTGTACATCCTATGTCAGGATGGGTCCACGGTTCTTCCCGGCTCGTTGTTCCCTGCAAGGCTGCATCTGGGATCAGGAGCTGAACTGAAGACAAGATGGAGGGTGCCACATGGCACTTATCTACCTCTCCTGGCATCCTCCTGGCCAGAGAAGGTCACACGGTCGAGTGACCTATCTCTGTTTCACATGCTGGCAGCCATTATGCTCTGGCTGGTTTGCAGGTATCAGTCACATTCCTCAGGTGTGTATTGGCACCTAGAGATTCATTGTCCCTGGAGCTTTGCTAATTAGCACAGCCACTGGCTGAACATTCTTTGCCTATTGCTCTGTCTCAGACAGAGAATTTTCCAGCATCAACATAGAGTACATGTTTATAACTCCACAAACAGATATTATACAAGTACATGAATAGCATAAATCAGTAGAACGTAAGCTTTCATGTGACACCTCACATGGCCCCCCTTTGTATAGACTTTTGGGGCACCCCCCCCCATGAATGCAGCAGTGACCTTTAAAACCCAATAACGTGACAGCTTATTTCGAGTCAATTTTGAAATAACTTACTTCGAAATTTGGTGCTGACTACAAAGCACTTATTCTGAAATAAATCGTTATTCCAAAACGGCCCTTACTCCTCGTGGAATGAGGTTTACACGGACATGGGAATAGCAAGCCCATGATATTTCGAAATAAAAGGCATGCTCAAAAGATGCAGAATAGTTATTTTGGGATAGGGTTAGGTAAACATTGCCTAAATGGGCCACACTAGGGAAACCCAGCAGACCAGGGACTCTGTGATAAGTGACCCCAGGCAAGCCAATACAGCGTCGGACAAACAGGAGACTGCAGTTTAACAAACCCTAAATACCCTGACAAAAAGCATGACAAACTCCAGTTAGAGCAAGTAGGGGGATTACACCCCACTTAGGGGGTTACAGAGCAGGGACTAGAGGTTTAAACCAAATAGTAAAAAGGATTCTGTTAGCTTCAGCTAGCAGTTAGGCCACATTGGGACCTCATGTGAACAGAGCTAGGCTAGCCCTAAGGCCATGGCTTTACCCCGTGGAGGGGTTTCATGGCTGAGGTATTGAATTTTTCACTACTTTAACTCTCTGGAGTCACAGGTTCAAATCCTAGCAGAGCCGGTTCAACCCTTCCAATAAATTAGTTCCCTGCTGTTTGCTGAGCCTTGATCTTTTCAATGAGGCCTTAAAGGTCAAGGCCCTGTCTGCCCCAGCTGGAAACAAAAGCACACTAAGCATGTCCCAAGGTAGGGCTTTGTTCCCAGTATCCTTGGCTAAAATCTTTCCTCTCCCCACTGCGCACAGCACCTTTACATATATATGGTCTGGGATGTTTTCTGCACACAAGGTGCTGTGTAAGCATTACAAATATTACAGGGACTCAGGACATTTCTAACTCTGTTGGTTTCCTACAGGCTTCTGAGTGACAGAGCTAGAGACAGGCACTCAGAGGGCGGGGGGATTGGAGAGAGTTCTTGGATTCTAGCAGGGCTCAATGCCTTTTGCAAAGGGCTTCAGCACCTTACAGGATCATGCATTCAGCTCTGCCCTGGAGGCAGCAGCCGGTCCAGGGGCATGTCCCTTTGGCTGCTCTGTTTACACCACCCCATTTCCTGGGGCTTCCTGCGTTGCTGGAGCTGCTGCACTCAAAAGGTGTGACGGGCCCTGGGGCTTTAGAACAGGGGAGGGCCTGAGACGGCCACAGCATGACTTTTGTCCTCACCTCACATTTAACCCACCAGAAGGAGAAGAAGCCTTGGGGCTGGGTAGGCAGAAGACAAGTGATCAAAGACCATAGGGCGGATGTGGAAGGTAGGAATGTAATAGTGTAGTCGATTAATTGATTAACCGATAAGCAAAAGCTATACATTACAGGCATTTCCCGCCCCCTCTTCCCCCATCAGTACATTTTTCAGCAGGCTGGCCAGCAGCCCGGCTCAGTCCTGGCACATGCTGGATCTGGGATCTACCCCCGTTGCAGCTCTGCTTTTAAAGTGTATTAGGAGCCGGGCAGGCAGCCTGGCTCAGTTTTGGCTTGCACTAGGTCTGAAAACTCATTCCCCCAGCCCCTCCTGGTCAGAGGCTGCTGCCACCCCATACTGCTGCCTTTGTATCAGAGGCAACAGCATGCGGTGACATACAGCTGGTCTGTGAGGGGAGCTACTTTCTAAACTGGCTCTCCTTGTGGACCAGCTCCTGCCTGGCACCCTGTGCTGCTGCCTCTGATACAGAGGCATCAGCACAGAGTGGTAGGGGACTCCTCGGGAGTGAGGCTGGAGCGCACTGGCTGCCGGTCCCACCTCCGATGGCTATAGAATAGTCGACTAATCGATAAGAATTCATGAGGTTAATCAACTATTCATTTAACTGATATTTAACATCCCTAGTGGAAGTAGAACTGTTTTACTATCCGAGGCCACTGACGCACTGAAAAAATCAGGCATGGGCCACACACAGCCTCACAGAGGGGGCTCAGAAGTTCGGGTCTCCCTCTGCAGGAGGGCAAGCCAGCACTCAGAGTTCCAACACAGGTGCCCTAAAGTATTTTGTTCCATCCAGGCAAGACAGGACGACCCTGGTTTTTAAGGATGCATCTGAGAGATGCACACACAGAGAGCTTCTATAATATGTCTAAAACTTGCGCTGTATCGTTCAGCCCCAAGTAACAGAGCTCAGTGCAGGAATGGCTGGCTGATATCCTCGAACTTGGGGTATGCAGGAGGCCACATGGCTCAGTCATGATGGCCCCCTCTGGCAATAAGCTCCAGGAAACTGTTCCAAGCAATGGCGGCTCGCCGCTTCGGGAAGACAAAGCACAGCATTAGCCCCGCAGTGATTTCAGACTGTGCTTTCCCCGAGCCTAGACCTTCCTAACTGCTGCTTGGTGACATTTTCCAAGCGTGCAGAGTCTGCATGGGCACTGGCTGGTGAGAATGCCAGCAGGAGGCAGAGTACCCACACTACCTCTGGTCGAACTAACATGCTGAAAACAGAAGTAGCCACAGCAGCACAAGCCTGGGAGGGGCGAGCAGGGCCGGCTCTAGGCACCAGCAAACCAAGCACATGCTTGGAGCGGCACATTGCCAGAGGCGGCATTCCAGCCACCCCTGGGAGACACTGGCCATAGAACTCCTGAACTCCTGACTCTTACCGCCAAACGTGGGCTTGCCTGTGGCTGCCCAAGGCAATGGGCGGGGCGGCAGAACGCGCGATGGGCCAGCAGCGAGCCACCCTCTGCAGGCGGGGTATGTGGGGCAAGTTGCACTCACAGCCCCTCAGTGATGGCTGAGGCGCCATGATATCATGGTTCCGGGGCTGCCTCGCTGCCTTCCCTCAGCACCAGGGAGAAAAGTGCACCCTGTAGTTAGCGTGAGAGGGCGTTGTGGTGGGGCAGGACAGCCCCGACAGGAGTACTGGCCACCCGCTGCTCCAGTCACCTTCCCGGTGCAGCTGCCGCTGCCCAGCACCCAGCGGCTGCGGAGTGGGAAATGCCCGAGGGAGCCTCCCATCCATGAAGCAGACTCTGGCACCCAGGGATCGTTCGTGCTCCTCTGACTGGCGCCAGCCAGTGCAGCCTGACATGCAGGGGAGTGCACCATGGGCTTTGAGAACAGCAGCAGCGCCGGAGCGCTACGGCCCTGGTGGGTGAGCCACTCTCCCCGGGCTGTGCAGGGCAGGCTGCACAGAGCGATCCGGGGCCGGGCAAGGGGCAGCCCGGGTCACTGCAGCCAGGGACCATGCTGCAAGCCATGTGCCTGTAGTCATCTCTCCACCTGCCTTGCACTTACTAGTGACCCCTCCGGCCGGGGCGGGCACCCTTAGCCAAGGAGTTTGCAGGAGTGTGTGTCGGGGGAGGGGGGATAGTGCACATTGGCAAATGGGGGGTGACTCTCTCCCCCTTTTCTCTACCTCAGTGCTGGTCGCGGAGGGAGGAGAGAGCTGCAGCATTAGTGGGGCCGGGCAGAAGGAAAGCCCTGCCCAGGCCAGGATGATTCAAGCAGAGGCACCTAGGCTGGGGGGAAGGGAGAGCTACTTTGCAGCCCGATCTGGTTGGTCTGGCACTGAGGAGCCGCTGGAGGGGGCCTCGCCTGCCCCTGCTAAGAGATTTGGGGGGGGGGAGGAGAGGTGTCTCTGGCCTTGCCCATTACGTTTCCCAGCTGTGTGTCCGCACACATCCCCAGGGGGACGTGTGCCACTTTCACCCCCTCCCCCAGGGTGCTCCGATGTTTCCGCACATGCTGTGGGGAGGGGACACGAGGGTTTAGCGGGGAGAGGAAAAGGAGATGGAGTTTGGTCAGTGGGGGTAGGCGGGAGAGGGGAGCGGACTGGGTCCGATTGGGGGGAGGGATCGGGTTTGACTGGGAGGGAAGAGAGGGCGCAAGGTGGATTAGGTGGGCAGACAGAAGGGAGCGCAGACTGGGTCCGGTCACTGAGGGGTCGGGTTTGCCTGGGCGGGGAGAGAAGGTGGAAACTGAGCTAGCTCAAAGCGAGGATCTAAGGGGAAGCAGGGCTTGGCACACAGGGATTCAGGAAGGATTGGGGGAGCTAAGGAAAGCAGGTGCAGAGGCACCAGTGAGGCAGTGGATGGAGGGAACTGCATGGTGCTTGCAAGGAAGGCGAGAAGCAGGAGCTCCAGGCCGTGCACATTCCTTACCTCCATGACCTCCTTGCGTATGTCCACGATGCGGAACCAGTGCAGGAGCTGAGGGAAGCCCTCCAGCTTGGCACTGCGCTCCTGCAGGGCCACCTTCCTCTTGCATGAGAGCTGGCGACTGAAGTACTTGACCAGCTTGCTCTGGAAGAGAAGGGAAGAGGCATTTCACGGCAGCTGGCACACAGCAGCGGACACACACTCTGCCCTGTTCCCCGAAGCCCCTGCGGGCCCTGACTTTGCAGACAAAGGGCAACCAATTACTCAACACTGAAGAGTTTTGACATTGCACCCCTCACCTGCCAGCTAACCTCCCAAGGGATTGCTAATTTGCATAACATTCCAGAGATTTGCATTTTACAGGCGCAACCCCAGCAAAAGCCCCACAGCTCTGCAGGAACAAAACCCTGGCAGGAGAGAGAATGGCGCCTGCCACTAGAGAGTTCAGAGGCTTTAACTGCCAGACATGCTGCAACACCCACAGTCACATCGGCTTGCGTCTTACTCCACAAGCGGCCCTGCCGAAGTCGAGGCACGGTTCACAGAGCTTCTCGACACCACTCACAGCCAGCTCCTAAGTGGCTAATGCCACATTTCCAATATTGTTCCTGGTTCTGCCTGGCCCCAAGAAGAGGTAGCAGAAAGGAAAGTGCTGGTTTGCTCTTCCCCGTGCTTAGCACTCTGTTCCAGAAATGCCAGCTCCGTGCTGCTGTTCTTGGAAAGGCCCCTGCATCCAGCAAAGCCTGTGGATAAATTGATCTGAGGAAGTGGGTCTGGCCCACGAAAGCTCATCTCCTAATAAACCATCTTGTTAGTCTTTAAAGTGCTACATAGTTCTGTCTTCTGTGGATAACTTGTGTGCCTCAGAATTTGTAGGATGGGAACCCAGGGCTGTCCACTGGCAAGTCAGGGATCCAAACCCTCCACTTCCTCTGTTAGCAGTTCTGCAGTAGCATCTATGGATCTGAGGGAGCAGCCTGCCCCTTTCCCAGTTCGTAGGACAACAGTGCAAGGGATAGCATGAATTCTGACCTGTGGAGGGAGCCAGACCTGCAGCCTCAGCGCAGGAGGGCAGCAGAGAGGAGAGGACAGAAAGCCGTGTCAGCCCACAGCAGGCCACTCCCCAGTGGCACAGTATTCAGGGAAGCAAACAGCTCAACTCTCCGTCTTCCAGGACCGACGTCTACAGTCAGTGCAGGCACCGTGACAAGTCTCCATGGAGAGACAGCACTGACGCATTTCACCACACACACACATGCAAACCACAGAGGGTTTGAAGAAGTAGGGTGCCACCAGCCTCCCAGATTAGAATTCAGCCCCACCGCAGCCTGGGTGTTGACAGGCAGAGGCCACCTTCAGAGCTGCGGTGCCTACAGCGAGATGCATGAAGCTGCGACATCCAAAGATGAGAGCTGGCATTTGGACATTCACTTTTCCTTTGGGAACTGAGTGCCCAGTGCCATCGGAAGCTTTGAAAACCTGCCCAACAGGTTCCCTTTACAGCTCCATCCTTCCTGGAGAAAGCCCTGGAGAGGGGACATCTTGGCTCCCTTCCTTTCCTGGGGGCTGCTGAGCATTCCTACAAAAGTCCGCATGACTCCTGCCACATCTTCAACATTTCCCTTACATGCACTACTGGCCCAGGCCAGAGCCCTCAGCACCTGGCAGGAGCAAGTCCTCAGAACAGCTTCGTCACTGTTACTGTAAACAGAGTAGCACACGTCTCGTCATGCGAATCAAAGAACGGGTCCCTGCCATGTTCTGCCCCAACCAGCTTTGGCGCAGTGCCTCTTGGTCAGATCAAGGGGCCCGCAGTCAGGACCCCTGGTTTCTATTGCTGGCTCTGCCACACTGGGGGAGCTCAGCTCAGGAATTCTGCCTCAGAGGAACGGGATAAACGTACTCCCTTAGCAGTTACCTGCCACCAGGTCAGGTGCCATCCCGGCATTCAGGCTGCAGAGGACGGGGGTAGGTGTTCGGCACTCAGTGCACAGACAGACCTACATTGCTCCTTACTGGGCACGCACATGCTTCCAACTACAGGCTGAACCTCTCTTATCCTGGACTCTCAGGTGTTGCTGGGCCAGAGAGCCACAAGAGCCCTGCAGCAGGGAGTGGAGCCAGGAGCCCAGGCCAAGGCTGCCCACGGAGCAGGAAGCCTGGCAGCCCAGGAATGAACCCTCTGGAGTACTCTTAAGCCCAGGGGCAGCAGAGCCCAGCTGGCTGCGGAATCCCAGCTGCCTGGGGCTGGCCATGGAGCCAGGAGCCCAGTGGCTCTGGGGCAAGGGTCCTGGCGATCTGCTGACAGACCCCAGAAGATCCCAGAGTCCAAAAGCAGAGGAGCTGGAACTGATCTCCCAGGTCCCGCAAATTCCCTCCTTCAGGACCCGTCAGGTCATGAGGGTGCCAGACCAAGGAGGTCCAACCTGCAGGACCATCCATGTCAAATTTCAAAGCAATATTTGATGGGCATTTCACAACCATCCCTGAGAATTGCAGCTCCCCATAAAGATGTTCAGATCCTGGACTGGAACGATGCAAAGCAGCTGGCCTGGTTACATTGAAACAGAGATTACAGGATGATCATTTAAGACCCAGAAAGAAACCTTCTGCCATTCTCTTTCCTTGCCTTTCAGCTCGGTAATTCTGTGCCACTTCGGTGGAACACTAGGTGGCACCAGGCTACTGTGCATGGCTGGTGGAAAATTTCCTGTTTCCACGGCATCCCCTGCTAGATGCATTTTTATTAATGTGACATACAGCGCGACGAAAAGTACCAGGATAAAACACATGGCATTTCTAAAAATAGTAAGTGCCAGCCTGCTCCCACTGAAGTCACTAGTAGAGCTCCCTTTGACTCGGCTACCCTTACATTGTGTAGTGTTCGCCAGTGTAAAGGCTACACAACTGGACCATAGAAAGAAGTGTTAACAGATGGGCACAGGTTAGAGACAGCGGAAATCAAAACAGCACCTCACAGCAGGGTGGGCAATAATTTTTGATGGGGGGGGCTCTCCAAGAACTTAGTAGGTGGTCAAAGGGCACTCTCTGCTGTGATATTGATGGTGGAGATACAGGGTAAGGATGGAGGTTGGGTGCAGAAGGGAGCTCGTGTAGGAGACTGGGGTGCACGAGTAGGTCTGGGAGGGAGTTTGGGTGAAGGAGGAGGTTATGACCTGGGGCTTGGGATTGGAGTGCAGGAGGAGAGCAGGATCAAGGAAGGGGTATGCATGCAGGAGAGGATTCTGACCCGGGGAAGGGATGCAGAAGGAATGGAGAGTCTGGGGTGTAGAATAAGGGTTCAGAGGGTTTGGGTTGTAACCTGGAGCAGGGGGCAGGAGAGGATTCAAAGGGTTTTTAGGTGTGATCTGGAGCAGGGAGTTGGGGGGAGGGAGAGGGTGGGTGCCGGGCGCAGCTCTGGCTGGGGGCACTTACCATGGAAGCAGGGCCAGACTGAGCCATTCCGGCACCCTGGGCAGACAGGTTAATTGCGCCCCGGGTTGGGGGAGGGCGCATGAGTGGCTCCACCCCTACCCCAGCACGTGGGGGAGGGTGAATGCATGGCCCCGCCCCCGCCCAGCACGTGGGGGAGGACGCACAGAGCTGGCAGCAGCAGGACGCACATGCCTGGTTTGGCCCAGCCTGGCTACTGCTGCTGGCGCACAGCCTGGGGCCGCCCGGGGCGGGCCAAGCCTGGCTGTGCAGGGCCCTGCGGCGACGGGGGGAGGGGCACTGCTGGCCGGCGCTGCAGAGGTTAACACGGCCCCCGCCCTGGGTGGCCACTGCAGGGTGGCCGCTGGGAGCTGCTGCAGCCTGCGATCCGGGAGCCAGGTGTGCGGCGCCTGATGGCAGCTATAAGGGGCGCTGCACACCCCTTACAGCTGCCATCAGTCGCCCCCCATAGATTGGCACCCCGGGCAGCTGCCCGGCTAGCCCATGCCTTAATCCGGCCCTGCATGGAAGGCAGCAAGACTCTCAGCCAGGCTCCATGCCTGCCATGGCCCCACATGCTGTATAAAGCAGCCGGCTGCTGGGGCCAGTGCATGCATGCCCTTTGGCAGGGAAAGCTTCACATGATGCCTGTGCCACAAGCACAGCACAGGCAGCTCCCATTGGCTGTTTTCCGGCCAATGGGAGATGCAAGGAATGTGCTGGGGACAGGGGCCCCACATGGAGTCCCCCCCCCCCCATGGGACTGTCCCCAGTGGCCAGCTGTTTTGAGTGTCATGTGGTGCTGAGGCAGGAAGGGAGCCTGCCTGAGGGTCCCACTGGACTGTAGGACAGTGGTGGCTCAGAGGATTGTAGTGGGCTGGATTGAAAGGTTTGGCAACATTTTGCCCACCCCACCTTAAAGTTTTAGAAGAGTAGCCCCAGTTAGTCTGTAACTGGAAAAATTAAAAAAAACAATGAATGGTCTAGCAGCGCCTTAAAGACTAACAAAACATGTAGATGGTATCATGAGTTTTCGTGGGTATAACCAAGGATGTTAAGTATCATGTAATTGACTAATCAGATTTTTGCATCGACTATTCGATTAGTTAGAGTAGTGCTCCCCCTTTGAAACGCTGCTGTGGCATTTCAAAGCGGGAGCGCTGCATGGTGTCCGGAGTCAGCTGGGGAGTCACCAGCTGTTCCTGGGCTCCACGCAGTGCTGTCACTGTGAAGTACCCCATTCTTCTCCCCTGACCTTGCTGCCTCTATTTTATAGACAGCAAGGGGTGGGGGGAAGCAACTAGTCGACTATCCTATCGACTATCCAATAAGCACTTGCTTATCAGTTAGTCAACTAGTCTTTAACATCCCTAGGTACAACCCACTTCTTCATATGAATCTTAAAGTGTTAGGGATTGTTCTAAATGGGCGATCGGCAAGGGTTAGGCAAAACATCCCAAGTAAACCCAACCAAAAAGCCCCAACAAAATGTGTGCAATGCCACTCACCTAACCCAGGGATTAGTAATGCTTAGCTCTGTTTTCCATCACCTCCCTCTGGTTTGTTTTGTTCTCTCTTTATGGTCCCCATTGTGCCCCAGGATTGACATGCACAAATCCTCATTGAGTCCCATCAAAGTCAAAGACAATGCATTGCCACGGGCCGGTTTTAGTAGATCATGATACGGACTCAAGGCCTCGCATGTTAGTTCTGAGACTCTCTTTTATTAACAACACCGCGCATGGTTCTGGGAGCACAGCGAATGTAGTAGGAAAAGGATTGCACACACACACATGCACCAAAAAGCCTAAAGTTTTCAAAGTAATCAACTGAAAGAAAACACAACTCAAAAACCTAGTGTAATGCATCACTCACTGTGCTTTGTTCATTTATTTTGTCCAGAGTGGTTTAGTTCTTTGGGGGTTTTTTGATGCCTCTGTAGCAAAGAGCCTTTAGCACTGCCGCACCAGTGTGTGCCCTATGGGCCAATTTCACCACACAACAGGGGTAGAACAATGCATTTGCAGCAACATAAACAGGAGGAAAACGTGGCCTAGCTCACACAAACACTGGGGGGATGGGGGATAGAGGGAATTAAAAGACATTAAGAGCAGCGGTAGGGGGTGAAAAGGGGACACAACACATTGCTTTCCCAGCTTGCCTAATGAGGCCCCGCCCATGCTCTGCCTCTGGTAAGCCCCTTCCTCCTGGCACCTGGAGGCTGAGGCAGGCAGGCAGGGGGCCATAGTGCATCTCAGGGGCTGCTCTGGCAGCCCAGTGCTGAGGCTGTACTCAGGCTGGGCTGAAGGCTTGGTGGGGTGGGGTGGGGTGGGGTGGATGCAGATGCCAGGGATGGCTGGGGCCATGCTGCCCTGCAACCTTGGGCTCCAGGGCTGGGAAGCAGGGGCCAGTGGCCACAATGGGAGGGAGAGTGCAAGAGGCTGGGACTGGCTGACACAGAAGCGGGGGGCCTCAGGCAGCAGAGGTGAGGCTGAGGGGCTACTCATAGCCTGCCTCCTCAAGCCAGGGATTTGCTCACCACCCTTGACACAACAGGTGCAGCATTCTCCTAGCAAGTCTTTAAAAGGGATGTTTTCTGCTGTGAAGTGATTTGCTCACTCCTCACGTGGGACAGTGTTACTGGCCAGGTTGAGGGATGCAGTGAAACTAGGCTGCCAGGATCCTAGCCAAGGACTGAATCTTATTTTGTAGTTGTTGCCTTAAATAGGAGTAGGCAGGGGTGTCCTAAGCCTGGAGCGAAGGTGACGATTTGGGGAAAGGGAGCTGTCGAACAGGGGCCTAGATCCTATCATTACAGCCCACCCTCAACCTACACATCTGCAGTAAAGCTACCGAAGTCAGTGGATTTACCCACCCGGGGAATCCAGCTTGGGAGGTGCCTGCCTTGACGCTCCAACCACAAGGCTGTTTCTTGGTCTCCAGTCTCCCTCGCTGACCCATTTAAGGAAAAAGAGGAAGATTCTGTCTCTCTTTCTATCTGAGCTTTGTCTGGCAGAGCCGTAATGGGGAACCACACTGTTATCAGACAAGGAAACCAGGCTAGGGCGCTGTCAGGGGAATCACACATTCACATCCCCTCCTAGCACCCCTAGAAATTATTCACCATGGCAACCGGCCTGGGCAGGGGTCCTTAGCTAAATGCAGGGAACCTCACAACTCTGCTTTAGGCTTCAGCAGAGCCACTAGGACAAAGCATCCCCTCTGTGTGCTCACTGTATGGTGCTCCTCATGCAGCGACAGAGGGGAGGGTATTCTATGGATACCCTTTTCCCAGCGTGTGGAAGGAGCAAGACCAAGAGCAGGAGATAAGTCACCAGTGTCTCTGCAGAACTATTCCCACCTCAGCCTCGATGGGCTCATCCGACCTCTCTCAAGTTCCACATCCCAGAAAAGTGTTTTGAAACAAGTCTGGCGGAAGCGAGTTCTATTACCAGCGTCCCGCCAGTAACAGGACATGCATTGGTGAGGAGAAGACTGGCTCCTAAAGGCACTTCCAATCCCTACCTTGACAGGCTGGCTTTTCCCCATGCTTGATCTCAGCCCAGACAGGTGCTTATTAAGCTTGCCAGGGCCAAGTGCATTTAAGAACTGGGACCTCCATCCTGCAGCCAGTCTTCATAGACCTAGGTCTCCATTTTGCTACTGCCGGAGTCAATTGGCCATTGAGTTAGTAGAAGCTCAGGAAGTTCTGCTGCTATTGCTGTGGAACTGGGCACCACGGACCGAGTGCTCACACCCACACCCCTGCCAGGCCTGGGACCAGCCTACCTTTCTCCCCATTTCATATGGCCACAGCTGTGGTCAGCAGGGGCTCCTGAGCTAAAGTCCCCTCTCATTACAGAATAGAGGAAACCCCTGACCTTATTCTTGGAGAGGACTCTGGAATCTGATCCCTGTCTTGGTGACCATGGAGACTTGGAGAGCGCTTCCCAGAAGGGCAGATGAAAAGGAATGGAGTTCCCATTAAAATAATCCCTGTGATACTGCTGGGGTTTTACTGTGTGGCTGACTATGTGTTACGTCTCTGAGACCCTTGGATGGACTTTTTTTATTTTAAATCTACACCCATAAATAAGTAATATGATGACTCCCTCTTACCAACATCAGTAGGGAAATGGGTTGCAGGGTTGGGTCCTAAGTGGGTGAAAATTCAGCCAGGGGATTTATAACTTTATAGTTAAAAAAAAAAGACTGGTGTTTCCAAACTCTTGCTTTATTTCCACCAGTCTGACACCTGTTCCCAAAGCAGCAGAAGCCAGCACATGTGCAGCCGTGTGAGCTACTGTTAGTTTTATTGATTTCTATCGCACCTACTGTCCTCACCCCTGCACGGATCAGTTACAGACAACTGATACCCCAAATCAAGGACAGATGCTTTATGCAAAAGAAATGTGCCTTGCCCCATTTCTTAAAAGGGTCTAACAGTAGTTAGGCTGAGGCATACAAGGGCACTGAAAGCTAGAGGTGCCTGCTTCCCCCCCCCCCCGCACCTCTTTGAGTTTAGAGCCCCTTTAAAATCATCAGAGTTCAAAAAAAGTGGGGGGAGAGAGGTGAGAAGGAACTCAGCCATTTGAGTTATTTTCACAAGGCCTTTTTCCTGAAAGGCACACACTTGAACACTAGTTGGTTTCTGTTACAATTAGTGTCAGGTACGTCATCTGACCAAGCTTTGTGGTTTTACAGTCTTTTATAAAAATTCACTCCCCACCTTGGTGCTCTGGGAGAGACCCAAAAGCACCAACCAGAGCAACACCCAGCACATTGTTGGTGTTATACTAGCCCCAAGAGGCCCAAACAAGATCAGAATCCCATTGCACTAGGTGATCGGTGTCCCTGGTATGCTCGGTGTTTCCTTCTGACATTTTACAAACCCCCTAGAAGCAGTGAGACTGACAACACCCAAAGGGCACAGTCCACTCAACCACAAGTGAGAGAGTTCGTTT
This sequence comes from Pelochelys cantorii, assembly GCA_032595735.1. Classification (NCBI taxonomy): domain Eukaryota; kingdom Metazoa; phylum Chordata; order Testudines; family Trionychidae; genus Pelochelys; species Pelochelys cantorii. Next base: position 7,925,741 of record CM064342.1, on the reverse strand, counting down.
CACTGTCTAATCGCCTGCAGTGCTAGAAATCACAGATGTTGCTTGTAAGAGTAGGTAAAAAGACATCCTGACCTAGATATGAGATTTTAACTTGATGATACCTCTTAAAATGCCTCTTACTCTTACAGACAAACGCTTCTTATTTAAAAAAAAAAAGACTTTTGTAAGAGGACAAACATTATATGTAGGGTGGTTGTTCTGGACAAGGACTTGCACTTTGCATCATCATTTACTGATCAGTCTCTCCTGCTGCAGTTCTCTCTGACAGTCTGTGTAAGCAGGGTGCTGACTAAACCTGAGCCATCTGAGGACATTCCTGTCCCACCCCCCCATGCTATCTGAAAATTGGCATATGACTATGAATATGCATAACTCAAAGATGCTTTATGTAAAGCAGGTCATGTAACACAATATTTTTAAAGTTACAAGCTGCTGAAACTGTATATCCTATTTTTTGTGCATGTATGTGAAGTTAGAAATATGAAGTATGAATCTGTTTTTAGTTCTAAATGTGCTAATGAGTCCGATTAGTGATACTTTGGGAACTTAATGGCTCAGCAGTCAAACCACCCACCCATGAATGGCTTTATTTTTCCTGAAAGCCCAAACTGTGGTTGGTCCCAGAAATACATGTAACCATGCCTGGTACTGGAATCCAACTTGCATGTGGTATTTTTCCATGGGGATGGGGAATGCCTAACAAAGGGTTCCTGCCCTGGGGGAAAGTCTATTTAAGGAATGGAAAGTAATCAGTCTTGTCTTCAGCTGGTCTTTAAACTTCCTTGCCCAACCTCAGAGGATACACACCAAGAAGCCTGAAAACAAAGAACTCTAAAGAATCCTGAAAAGCTGTAGACCCAGGCCAAAGTAAGGATCAACTCTGACTTGAAGCATTTTACCTGAAATAAGAACTGTTTAGGGTAAAAATTTTCATGTAACAAGTTTCTTAGGCTATGTCTACACAGCAACATTATTTCAAAATAACATAGTCCGCATCTACACAGATGGCAGTTGTTTTGACATAATGTCTAACTACTGTCAAGCTGGGGGAGTTCTTACTCCAGCTCCTATACCCTTCATTTTATGAGGAAAAAGGGAAGTCAAAGGAAGACTGCTCTATTTTGAAATAAATGCTGTGTAGACAGCACCAAAACTCGAAATAAGCTATTTCAAAATAAGCTATGCAATTGGTATAGCTCAATTTGCATAGCTTATTTCGAGTTAAGCGCTGCTATGTAGACGCACCCTTAGTGTATTAACATTAGCTGGAGTCTTTTGTTTATTTTAACTTAGAATCATAGATTCCTAGGGCTGGAAGAGACCTCAGGAGATCATTGAGTCCAATCCCCTGCCCAAAGCAGGACCAACTCTAACTAAATCATCCCCACTAGGACTTTGTCAAGCCGTGACTTGAAAACCTCTAGGGATGGAGATTCTACCACCTCCCTAGGGAACCCATCCCAGTGCTTCATCCTCCTCCTAGGGAAATAGCTTTTCCTAATATCCAGCCTAGACCTCCCTCACTGTAACTTGAGACCATTGCTCCTCATTCTGTCATTTGTCACTACTGAGAACTGCCTCTCTCCATCTTCTTTGGAACCCCCCCTTCAGTTAAAGGCTGCTATCAAATCCCCCCTCACTCTTCACTTTTTCAGACTAAACAAGCCCAAATCCCTCAGCCTCTCCTTATAAGGCATGTGCTCCAGCCCCCTAATCATTTTTGTTGCCCTCTGCCGGACCCTCTCCAATGCGTCCATATCCCTTCTGTAATGGGGGGCCCAGAACTGCAATACTCCAGATGCGGCCTCACCAGTGCCGAATGAAGGGGAACAATCACTTCTCTAGATCTGCTGGCAATGCTCCTCCTAATGCACCCTATTACACCATTAGCCTTCTTGGCTACAAGGGCACACTGTTGACTCATATCCAGCTTCTCATCCACTGGAATCCCCAGGTCCTTTTCTGCTGAACTGCTGCTTAGCCAGTCGGTCCCCAGCCTGTAACAATGCTTGGGATTCTTCCATCCCAAGTGCAGGACTCTGCTCTTGTCCTTGTTGAACCTCATCAGATTTCTTTTGTCTCAATCCTTCAATCTGTCTAGGTCACTCTGGACCCTCTCCCTGCCCTCCAATGTATTTAGCTCTCCCCCTAGCTTAGTGTCATCTGTGAACTTGCTGAGGGTGCAACCCATCCCTTCATCCAGGTCATTAATAAAGATGTTGAACAAAACCGGCCCTAGGACCGATCCTTGGGGCACTCCATTTGAAATCGACCACCAACCAGACTTCGAGTCATTGATCACTACCCACTGAGCCTGATAAGTCTGGTCAAAAAGAGACCCTAATGGTCCAGTCAGCACTTCTGATGGGGCATTAAAGGTCTGATTGGTGTGGGGCTGGCAGGCTTCCTACCAGGCTCCACATGGCTTCTGGAAGTGACAACATGTCTCTCTGGCTCCTAGGCAGAGGGATGACTGGGGAACTCTGTACGCACTGCCCCTTTCCAATGCGCCAGCTCCACAGTCCTATTGGCCAAGAAACGCAGCCAATGGGAGCTGTGAGGGCAATGCCTCTGGGTGGAAGCAGCATATGTTGTGCCTTAGTCACTTGGCCATACCTCCACCTAGGAGCCAAGGGATATATTGCCACTTCTGGGGAACCCCCCAAAGTAAGGGCTACCTTGATCCTGATCCCCACACCCTTTCCACACCTCAATTCTGGCCTCTCTCCCAGAGCCCACACCCCAACCCCTTCCCCAGCCCCAGCCCTGAGCCCTCTTCTGCAACCACACTCCTTCCTAGAGCCTGCACTCCACTCACACTCTATAGCCCAACATTTTATCAGTGCAGAACCCCTCCCACACTCTGAACCCTTTATTTCTGGCCTCACCCTAGGGCCCACACCACCAGTCCAGAGCCCATACTCCCCCACCCTACACTCCAACCCTCTGCCTTAGTTCACAGACCCCTCCCCCCATATTTCAAACTCCTCAGCTCCATCCCCTAGCCTGGAGCTCCCTTGTGCACCCTCAAACTCTCATCTCTAGCTCCACCACATCATTTCTTCCCCAGTTTTTAACATGTAAGCATCTGCCTTGCCACAGCCTGGTGCTTTCCCACTCGACTATTGGCTTACAGTCTTAGATACTTCCTCAGTAGCGATTACTTCTCACGAGGCAAGTCTTTTATTCCATCACATTTTCAGTGTGTTAGTGGTTCTCCGTGCGTGTTAGTGGGCAGGCACAAGCTGGAGATGTTCCATCCAACCAGCTTTGTCCTTCCTCAGTTGTTAAAACTGTACCAACTCAAGCCTTTGCAATGCTACAACAGTTTAAGAAATATGGTGTTAATTGTTTACAACTGGACTTTTTTTTAAAAAATCCCCTCTCTTGGATGCGTCCTTTGCTTCTCTTGCTTTATTTTTCATCCATTCCCTCTCATCTCTTTTGGCTGAGCTTCTAACATCCTTGTCTTTGTCCATATACTCCTGTTGGGCTATGTCTACACTACAGGGTTTTTGCACACGAACAGCAATTTTTGCACATAAACCCGTGGAGCATCCACACCTTAAGCATGTTTTTGCACAAGTAAATTTACAGTAAATCAAAAGAAGAGAGGGTTTTTTGTGGGGTAGGTATTCCTCTTTCTACAAGGAATCACTCCTTTTTGCACAAGAGTTCTTGTGCAAAAAGATGTATGTGGACATGCAACAGTGGGTTTTTGTGCAAAAAGAGTGAATCAAAAGAAGCATAGGTGCTATTCACAGAATAGCCACCAGAGCAATCAGAGCTTTCTTTCGAGAGAGCATCCATGCAGTCTGGATGCTCTCTTGCACAAAAGTGCATCCACTTTTATAGTGTGGACATGCTCTTGCACAAGAAGTTTTTGCGGAAGATCTCTTCCACAAAAAGCTTCTTGCGCAAGAAGCCTGCAGTGTAGATGTAGCCTTGCAGAATAGCTGTCTCATTCTTGCTGAATTCTCTTCTTTAATTCTTTCCTTTCTTCAATAGGTCTCCATATATTTGGTCAGAGTTATTCTTCCTTCTTAGATCTTCTCACCACCACTGTAGTCCCAGCTGTACCCTGTGACCCAAGGACCTCTTGATGCCCACTGGCAGAGGGCAGAGGTACATAAAGGTTATAAAGATCCCTGAATTTGGTATCTACCTACTAATTTACCAAACAATGTCATTATGAGATGTAGGTAGAGGAAATATGTGACCAGTTGTATGTGTGTGCGTGTCCGTGTGTGTTTGTGTGTCCGTGTGTGTGCACGCGCTACTAGAAGATTTACCTGGCATTGCTCAGGTCCTTAACTCAAATAAGTTTTGTTTTTCTTCATTTAAATCGTTGTTCTGGGGTGGGGCCGGAGATGAGTGGTTCTGGAGAGTAGGCAGGCTGCCCTGGGGAGAGAGGACAACCACAGCCCTCTCTCACTGTAGCTACTTATAGCTAGGAGAGAAACGCCTATCCACGGCTGCTGTAGTTGTAGCAGGCACAGCTGGAGCGGGGAGTGCGTGTCCCCCAGCTGGGGGACAGACAAACAGGTACACAGACACACAAACACTCTGACATATATAGTAGATAGATGTGCCTTTCTCCACCCTTGCCCCTGCTGGCCCAATGGGGTTATAGCCATCCCAGTCCCTATCTCTGGCCCCTTGCTATCCCTCTTGTAGTTATTCTGGAGTATAACTACCAGTCTGTTTGTTCAAGAACTCTACCTAAACGGTAAGAGCTAGGACCACCAAATCTGGTGAGCAGCTTCCTCTTATCCTAACTTAAAGCTAAGTCAGGGTTTGGTTGTGCCAGGACAATGGGATGTGCCCGGAACGGGATTGTTTCTCATACAGTGGAAAGGGAGGGGTCTGGTAGGTAGCTTTAAGTTAGGATAAGAGGAAGCTGCTCACCAGATTTGATGGTCCTAGCTCTTACCATTTAGGTAGAGTTCTTGAACAAACAGACTCATGGATGGCCAGACACATAAAGACAGATGCACAAACTCTCTCAAATATATAGTAGATCTGTATCATGATAAAAATTATGACCTCTAGAAAGACCAGCAAGAGGTGATACCCTTCTCAGACAGGAAGAAAGAGAAAACTTCTCTCTCTCTGGCTAGTCATGTGCAAACTGAGTATTGTATGGTTCACAACAGATGCCCATTCACAGCCTGAGCAAAATGCTAATCAATAGAGTGCAAAGCTTTCAGGAAAAATACAAAACCAGAGAGAGTAAGACAATGAAGTTCATCTACATCTGAGATGCAGATGAACCCACAGGAACCCTTCAGGCCTCCAGCAGGCTTGCTCTTACAGGATGGATTCTCAGCCAATTTAGCTGAAAATACAAGGAGAAAGACTTGGAATAAGCTGGCCCGTAGGAGCCAGGGGAATGCTTTGTTAAGTAAGTTTAGGCTACAGAATTGTGTTATGTTGTTTTTATGTAACCCACACCCCTTTGTTTCCAATATTGTGGCTCTCTGGGTATGTCTATACACAATTTATATTTTGGGAGAAGGATGCAAATAGCGCTGCGCATTTGCATACTTCCCCCGTTTTTGTTTTTTTCGGAAGGCGCTTTTCTAGTATTTACTCATGTCTACATGTGGCTGAATTTCGAAATAAACCCCTTATTCCGTCTACAATGAGGTTTACAGGGGTCTTTCAAAATAGGGGTGGATTTCAAAATTCGGCCATGTGTAGACGTGGATAAATACTGGAAGAACATCTTCCAACAAAAAAAAAAACCCGGAGGAAATATGCAAATGTGCAGCACTATTTACATCCTTCTCCTGAAATAAAAATTGTGTGTAGACATACCCTCTGTCACTTAATAATCCATTTTGTGGTGTGATCACTACATATCTAGTTCAGGGCTGTGCGTTATGAAGAGTGGGGCTCCTGAACTGAATCATGAGAGCTGGGGGTGTAGCAGATCAGAGCATTTTGTGAGCAGTCAGTAGACATGGGATCAGCATTCCAGGGAGACACTTGGAGGACACCACAGGCTGGTGTGTGCCAATTGCTAACCAGCTCAGAGAAAGAGGCCTACAATGCTGTTATGTGGACAGAGACTGGCGGGGTGAGGCTGCTCAGAGGGCAACTGGATTGCTTTCAGGCTGACTGCTACCCTCTGGTCCTACCAGCATCGCTCTTAGCATCATCAGAGCAGTCAAGCCTCCCCACCCACCAAGATGCAATGCTTCATCAACCAGGGGAGAAGATTTGAACCTGGGTCTCCTATACCCTGGGTGACTGATCTAATCATTGGTCCCCTGTTTACCCACCACCATGATAACTATGACCGAGTGTCTAGCATGAGAGTGGATTTAGAAGGGGCTCCTGGCTCCAATTGAACCCACAGAAATCATGGACATTTTAACAGGCAAACTTACACTTCTCCCAGCCCCGAGTGCAAGGGAGGTCCCAGGACCGGGAGGAGAGGGAGGCTGGAGAGAGACCTGGCCCTTTTTTCACACTCCAGAACCTCTCCTATCCCAAGGGGCTGGGCCTGGCTCCTCACTGTGGGCATTGTGACCTGGCACATGGGATTGCAGTGCCTCTTAAGTTTGGCATAGCCAGGGGAGCCAGCAGACTGGCTAGGCCCCTAGGCAAGGTGTGTGGGGAGGCAGCTCCATGGTCCCAGAAGGGGTGGAACCTCGAGGGGAAGGGGCGGGTCTGGGAGCAGCCAGCCATCAGTGCCACTCAGAGCAAGGTGTGCTGTGCCTCCTCCCGCCAGCCAGCCCCTAGTGCTGCAAGGAGCACGCCCTGAGGTGCTCCAGTGGCAATTTAAAGGGCCCAGGGCTTCAGCCATCACCTCTGCTGAAGCAGCAGCTTGGAGAGCCCTTTTGAATCACAGGGCCCCCAACTGCCTCCCCATCCACAGGCAGAGGGGCAACTGGCCCAAGTGTGAGCAAGTGGCTTTGTGACCAAGTCCTCGTCACAGCTCTCTGGCCTTTTGCCTTCAAATTACTGCAATGAATTCTCCATCGGGGACGCCTGGAGGCTGGTCAGCCGACGGAGGCTGCAGCTGCAGCTCATCCCGCAATGCCCCTCACAAAGAGGGAGTAGTGCAAGGCCCATCCATTTATCCATGGTGTAACAGGGCATGACTCGCCACCATGGGGGCCCCCTGCTGGGCACTCAGGAAATTAGCTTTTTGGTGCTAGAGCGCCCCCTTCTGGCTGGTGTCTCACCCACTGTTGCTTGTTCTCCTCCATTCTATGTCAGGACCCACTTCCTGCCCAGACCATGGCACCCTCCTACCTGGGTACTGCCCTACCACTGTGCACCTATGCTCTGGAGTCCTCCCCCTCTGGGAACTTCCAGTCTCCTATACCCATCTTGCCTCAGTGACCCATGGCAGTCTTCATCTAGCTCCTTACCTCAGGGACAAACTACGATCTGAAATGGCCACTCATCATTGGTAAGGGTTGTGGACCTGCTGCCTTTGCCTATCCTGGCTGCGTCCCCGCAGCCCTAGTACCCTGAGGCCTTGTTTCAGGTCCTGCAGCCTGGGAGCTTGCCTGGCCAGAGCTTCTCCAGCTCTACCTGCCTGCCTGCCTGCCTGCCCCCCAGCCCTGCTCTAAGTCAGGAAGCATCTAGCTTCCACAGCAAAAGTAAGAGGGTGTCTGTCTCCTCCCCTCCAAGAGCCTTTATTTATACGGCTCTCAGCTCGGCCCCAATTGGCTAATTCCTGCCACAGCTGCTGGTTCCACCTCTCCAGCCCTCTTCCAAGGCTGGGTTTTAACCCTTAAAGGGCCAGTATGGGGCAGACGCCCCATCACACATGGCCTCATTTTTCCAAAGCGCAGCACACCCACAGCTCCCACAGAAGTCAGGCTTGGAAAGATCTTCCATGGCATCCTAGAGCCAGGACATGACACCAGAGCACATCAGGGTGATGGCTCCCTGGGGTTACTGAACTGCACAGGCTGGCTCTGTTCCATTGTGCCCACCTGTGTCTCTCAGTACCTGCACCATGTGACTGGAAGCCAGGGTAACATCCACTTCCAGAAGGGGAAGGGGACCAGGGAAATTAGCATGAATGGTGCAGATCCAAATGACAGAGCATTGCTAGGGTGTGATGCCTGCAGGGTGGTTGGCGGGTACCACAGGTCTGTCTGAAGGATTCCTGCCTCTGTCCAGCGCTGGGGAGACGTTCCCTGATACAGCTCCCAAAGAAAGGCCTGATCCTCTTCTCCCTGATGTTAATGGAAGCCTTGCCATCAATTGCAATGGGCAAAGCAAACTAGCTTGTATGGGCTAATTACCATCAGTTCTATGGTGAAGCTTCTCTTCTCTGTTACGATAACCAGGTTCCTAAACTTTCCCTGTTTCGAGAACTGCCTAGAAGCAAAGCCATTCCTTGCCTTACAGGGAGCCCTCCTGCAGTGGTTCCACCTCCTTGACTGGTTCCACCCCTTCTTACTCTTTTTCGTTTAGGGGCAAGCTAAATCAATATAAGCAAGAATTAAACCAGTTTAAATGTACCTCACTAGGGCTGCGTCTAGACTGGCATGATTTTCCGCAAATACTTTTAACGGAAAAGTTTTTCCGTTAAAAGCATTTGCAGAAAAGAGCATCTAGATTGGCACGGATGCTTTTGCGCAACAGCACTTTTTGCGGAAAAGCATCCGTGCCAGTCTAGGCGTGGTTTTGCGCAAGAAAGCCCCAATCGCCATTTTCGCTATCGGGGCTTTTTTGCGCAAAACAATTCTGAGTTGTCTACACTAGCCCTCTTGCGCAAAAGCATTTGCACAAGAGGGCTTTTTCCCAAGCAGGAGCATCATTGTATTTGCGCAAGAACACTGACGATCATACATTAGATCGTCAGTGTTCTTGCGCAAATTCAAGCGGCCAGTGTAGACAGCTGGCAAGTGTTTGCGCAAAAGCGGCTGCTTTTGCACAAAATCTTGCCAGTCTAGACACAGCCTAGGAGTTGGCAGTTGTTTAAGCAGATCAGTTTAATTAAAATCAATTTAGTTAAACCCATGTACTTGTGTAGTAAGTGCCTCTCCCCTTCCCCCAGTATTACAATTGGATAATTAAGACTCACTGTGTAGATCAATTAGATTAAAGTAATACAAACAAAATTGCTAGTTGACTCATTGCACTGCTTTGAGCAAGGACCTGGGAGTCGGAACTCCGGGATCATATGCCCAACTCTTTGACTGACTGTATGTTCCTGCACAAGTCACTTTGAAGGGGACACCTACACTACAGAGGAAGATTGAAGCTGCTAATGTCGCTCTTCCAGGGTTCAAATTAGGGGGTCTAGTGAAGATACACTAATTTGAACTGAGAGGGGCACTCTGATCAATGCCAGTAGTTCTGCTTCCTCGAGGAGTAAGGGAAGTCTAAGGGAGAGCGTTCTCCCTTCAACTTCCTGCAGTGTGGACAGCACCAAAAGCTGAGTTGAGCTATTTTGACTTCAGCTATGCAATTAACATAGCTGAAATTGCGTATCTTAATTCAACCTTATCCTGTAGTGTAGACATGCCCAGAGGGGTCAGATTTTCAATAGGATTTGCATTTTAGAGGCCTGAATACCTTTGAAATCCTGGTCCGTAACAACTCTTGTGCTTTGGTTTCCCTATCTGTTAAGTGTTGCCTACCCTCCCTCCCCAGTGCTAATGTTGGAATTTCATTACTATTTGTAAATTGCTTTAAGATGCTTGGTAGAGAAGTTCCCTACAGGTGCAAAGCAATATGATTCAGTGTTAAGGAGAGGTGCCAGTGCATGGGCAAAATGTTTATCAGTTACACAAGTTGACAGTCAGCTGCCAGAGGTTTGCCTGGGAAGTGTCACTTTCATTATTAGGCCTTCTTGCCTCATCAGCATTTGTTAATAGGCAGCAGCTGGTCTCCCAGCTGCAGAAAAAAAAATTATGCATAGCAAAAATGCTCTGGCCGACACACCAAAGGTACAGAAACTACGAATAATTCTACCAAGATACATGCTGAGCTTAAGACTCCTGCTTTCACGGATCCAGCAGATCAGCGCATGTTGGCCCCTTAATGATAATGAAAACAAGAAGCATCACATGGCAACCTCCATTGCCATCAAGTTTTAAAAGGCTGTCTGGAGAAGCTGCCAGGGATCTCCAGTACTCAGAGCCCTGGATGTATTTTTCACCCTGTGGGTGCTAGTCTTTGTAGACAGTTGGCGGGAAGGGGTGAGTTCTGCTCAATTCTTAGCTGAATTTCTTACCCATCCCAAAAGCAGCAGGGAGCACACATCCTCTTCCTGCACTGGAGTGGAGAAGAGAGGAGTTCCCCCTCCTCTCCCAGGCCTGATTGATGTGGTGAGTGCTCCCCTTCCTTTAATAAGCTACTTCACCCACTGTTTGCAGGCAACACAACTGGAAAGGTTAAGGGGATTTCCACCCTCACCTCCCCGCCCTCACTGAGAATTCCCCTTCGCAGAGAGCAGGCTCGGGGCTCACGTCTCCCTCCTGGCACTTAGACCTGCCCCAGGACCCTAGCGAGGTTGTTCCAGGGCTGTTTCCATGCACCTGCCCTGCGGTGCTGTGAAGCGGGCTCAACAGCGGCACGTTACACCGTCAGCAAAAGGCTGCGCCATGTTCTGGGACCAGCTTCTGAGAACGCCCTGTGCAGCGCACAGCCAGTCAGCAGGCTAGATTGGTGATAAAGCTGGTCTCCAGGGAGAGGGACAACAGCTGCACCTCTCTCAGAGCACCCTCTGCCAGCTAATCTATGGAGCTGGACTGACGTCAACCGCATTGGAAACCGCTTCCCTACCCTGACCTGCTTGGAGATTAAGATCAGGGGGCTGAATCAAACAAAATGAGCACGGAAAAATTTGCAAATAAACCACCTGTATGAGCACCGGGCTAAAGTAAATTAACCTCGCATTGGATTAGTCAGACCATGCAAATGCAGTGGAAATGCAATCCACCTTTGATAGCTCTCCAGCAATGTCTGGAAGTGGCCGGGGTTGCCACATGCTGCATTTAAAATTTTAATGAATGCATATTTTTTTCTGTTAGGCTATACACCAACTATAGTGATAAATGATCCCCCTACAATGCCCCCATCCAAGCTGCCAGCATCTTGAAAGGACAACAGAACAGCCAGGCTGTTCACTCACTTGTCCAGAACAAAGAGGAGCCAGTGATATTACCAGGCAAACATCTGGAATATCCAGGCTAGGTCGCAGTGTGAAGATGACTCCCAGAACAAGGTAGACGCATGCATATGATAAATAAGACACAGTAGATGAGGCTGTCCATTTGCAGTGGGAACCCTTCCTCTGCCAGTTTTTAAGTGGGAACCTTCATTGCAGGCACTGCAAAAAATTAGTGTTGGAGCATAAAATTTTGAGTGTAGATATAGGCTTGCCTGCTTGATTAGCATTGTGGAAACAAGGGACAGTGTGGCCTCATGTTGCTAAGTGTAGCGATCACTCTGTGACGCTCGGGGGGGAGGAGGGGACTTCAATACATGGCATGTAGCTCCTCCTCTTACTAGCACTGACAACGCTCAGGGCCTGGCTCTTCACTGCCCTACACCCGCACAGAACGCTTGCAGCAGTACAAAACGAGAGTAGTGCAAGCATCACATGTTTACTAGCCCAACGTGGTAGCATTTCACCCCTGCTTTGCAGAGGTTCAAATGATGGCACAAGAGACAAGGCAATGGAGAATAAAGCCCTTGTTCAGAGATAATACATCCCCCATCCAACTAGAACCACGTATGTTTATGCAAGCTCTCCATCTTCACTTAGAATCATGCTGGAGTAGCGTCAGGCTATTTCCCTTTTAAAATGATGCTGGTAAATGTGATTTATGGCAATGGCTCTCAAACTCTCCAGACCTCTATATCCCTTTCAGGAGTCTGATTTGCATTGTGTACCCCCAATGTTCACCTCACTTAAAAACTGCTTACAAAATCTGGCATGCAAATACACACGTGTCAGACTCTTCCTGAAAAATGTCTGACTTTCTCATTTTACCATACCATTATAAACTAAATCAATTGGAATGTAAACATTGTCCTTACATGCCAGGGGGTAGCATAAAGAGCAGTGTAAAGAAGTTGTGGTATGACATTTTAGTTTGTACTGAGTTCCCTAAGGGCTTTTTATATAACCTGTGGTAAACTAGACAAATATCTACATAAGTTGGTGTACTCCCAAGAAGACCTCTGTGTACCGCAGAGGTTAGGAACGACTAGTGTATGGGAAACAGAGGGGTTGTGAAAGCAGTGGCTAAACAGGCTTTCTGTGGGTCTACTTTAGCTTATCTCAAGGGTCTTGTCTCTCAGTTATAGGGCTTCTCCATTCTGTCCCTGCTCATAGTCTTACTGTTGATGGGGAAAGAGCCTTCCCTCCTGCAACTCCTGGCCCCTAAAAAAGACCTCCTGTCTGTTTCCACCTTATGCTCTTCCTACCCTACATCTCTTGTCTTTGCACTCCCTCCACTGTGATGCAAGTAATACTGATGCAGAACCACTTTGCACAGAAGATGGGCCTGTAATACAATCACAGAGCACAGAACAGCACTTTGCTAGCCTCCCACACACAGCCCTTCTAGACACTGTGGGAGTTCCTTGTAGTCTGTGAATACCCTATACCCCTCAGTTTACCTACTTGATATTATCCTGCCAGGCTATAAAGAGTCAAATCAAAGGAGGCTGGTGGAGGAAAAAAACAGGAAAGGAAACAATGGTCAGGGGAAGACACCATGGGAGAGCAGGCTAAAGAGTTCTTGAGGGAACAATGGGAGAACTATTAACTGGGGGAATGTCTGGCTCCACCTACACTAAAAAGGCTTATTCCTCCCAGGCCTGACCCTGCCTAAAGAGAAGGTGGACACTGAACTATTTCAACACCCAGCCTAAAGAGAAGGAGATACTGCTGTGGTGTTGTCTTTCTCCCCCACGTCCTGGGGGTCTGGGGTAGGTGGAACTTACCCAAAACTTTCAAGGAATGACTGAAGTTTAGGGCCGATCCACATGTCCAGGCCTTCTGTTGTTTTTTCTCTTTCCTCTGCAAGCATCACTCCTTTGGGTGAATAAATCATGCTTTGTTTTGAAGAAGCTGTTTCAAGTCCCTTTAATTAGCCAGTGGTCCAAGCTCCGCAAAGGAAAAGGGCTTCCAGGTGCCGAACACAGATGGGCATGTAACAAGCTGGGAAATGGGAGTTGCTTGCAGCCCACAGACCAAGTCTCAGAAGGGTTGGACCACAAGGGGTTTCGCCCTTGGGAGAGGTGAAGGAAGCCAAGACGGTCACCTGAAAGATACACTCAGGAGCAGGGTCTAAGGAACAGCTCACTCTACAAGGGGTGTGTGAGTGTGGCAATGCTGGACAGACACTCCTGCTGGCAGGGCCTGTCTTTTGTTCTGTGCTATGGGAGCGTAGCACTACCACCACACAAATACATACTAATGCTGGCAGGAATTCATATACGGGGCGATGTGCAATCCAGGCATGATTAAAACCCTGCTTCATACAAGCCTCCTGAGGTGCAGCATGTGGACAGCAAGAGGGGGCAAGACATGGGCAAGTCACAAAAAGGGAGGGGTCAGGAACTAAACTAGTGTTAAAACAAGGATGAGCCCAGTCAGCTGCTCCAGCCTCTGGATTTCTTCCCAGCACCAGCCTTGGAATGTGGGCAGGGTCTCATGCAGTGGGGAGGGGGGTAATAATTTTTGGTGGGGGGCCACTCCAAGACTTTGGTAAGTTGCCAAGGGCCGCACTTTTCTATGGTGGGGCTGTGGGGTCTGTGATGGAAGCTGGGTGCAGAAGGGAGCTTGGGATAGAGGACTGGGGTGCGGGAGAGAGTGTGGGGTCTGAGAGGGAGATCAGGTGACAGAGGGGATTGTGACCTGGGGTAGGGCATTGGGTTCAGGGTCGGGGAGGCAGTATGGGGACAGGAGAGGATTCTGGCCTAGGGAAGAGGTGTAGGAGGGGGTGCAGAGTCTAGGAGGGTGTTGTGACCTGAGGTGGGGGGGGAACAGGGTTCAGAGCATTTGGGGGGTGACCTGGAGCAGGGGATTGGGGTACAGGAGGGCATGCAGGGTCAGGGAGGGAGTATGGGTGCAGGAGTGGATTCTGGCTGAGGGTGGAGGGGTGTAGGAAGGGATGCAGGGTCTGGAAGGAGTTGTTACCTGAGACAAGGTGCAGAAGGTTTGGTCGTGACCTGGAACTGGCCAATGGGAGCTGAGAGATTGAGCAGGCATAAAGCCTCCCACCTCCTCCCCAGAGCAGAGTGCAGAGAGGCTTTTAGAGCAGCCAGCTGCTTTGAGCAGCATGGGGCTGCTCCCTGCCTATGGGTCCGAGTGGGTCAGGCCACAGGCCAGATTAAAAGGCTTGGTGGGCTGGATTCAGCCCATGGGCTGGACTATACGTGAGGGCCTGTGCAGCACTGGAGGGGCTGCATTTTAGCTGTGATGTACAACTAAGATCCTGATTAGGGTTGTCACCTCTGAGGTGCAAAAGAAGGATGCTCCTGAATCCTTAAACCTGGACGATGTATACTGAGCACCCTCCAATTTCCTGGGACAACTACCTCAAAAAAGAGATGATCCTTGGAAAACATGGACAGGTGGCAACCCTAGTGCAGTCCTAAAAGATGTCAGGGCATTTTTCACAAGAGTAGTGTGGCAAAACATGAAGTCCAGGTCAAGTTTCATCTTGGATACAGACAACCTGACTTTTAATCCTCTCCCCCCCCACTGCAATTTCAAATGGATGCATTCTTCTTCCTCACTTCCTGTCCTAAACTGTTGTATTTCTGCTCAATAGCCACCACATTCCACCCCAGAAGTGGCTGCATTTTAGTGGTGAACAAAGTGATTCCCACACAGATAGTTTGAAAAACACTGTAGGATCCCAGAGGATGACAGGCTCTGTAGAAATATAAGGTGTCACCATTGTTGCTAATTTACATATGAAAAGTGAGCATGCAGATGTCTCTCACTAGAGAGCTACATGCACAAAACAAGTGTGTGATTACAATACTTGAATACTCCGTTCAGTTGTCATGCATTTAATTGAGCTAGCGGTTCAATGCATTTCTGAAATACACATATAGAGCCATATACAAAAACCAGAGAGGACTCAGTCCTTGGCGCACTGCAAAACCAACTCCTGGGCTTGCAGAGCGAAGTGTAGCTGCCTTTGAAAGGCACATACCAATACCACCCACGTATCTGAGGGCTGGATGAAGCCTGTAGTCTTATTTTAGAAGCATTCTGCAGAACCTTGCAGTAAATCAGACATAAGGCAAAGTTATTTAAGCCTTACCTTGCCACAGTCTCTGCTCCTCAGGAGTGAGAGAATACCTGCGTTTGCTCGCCAATTTCAGGATCCCTGCTGGAGAATCCTTTTATCCTAAAGATACCTTAAAGAGCAACTTTTGGCTTGGGGAATGCATCCAATGGCATGTATTTTCAAAACATGGATACTCCAAGCCCCTACAAGAACTTTTCTACCCCCACCACTGCATTCTACCACCATTCTACCATCCTCACTGCAAACAATTCACACCAAACACAGCTGAAACAGTATCCTGGGATGGAGCAGGGACTGTTTTTTCGTGTGTTTGTACAGCATCTAGCACACTGGTCTATGACTAGAGCAACATGGGTCTATGGTCATACATAGTGAGATCATGCATGGGAATACAGGGTCTGCCACAGCTGATCAACCCTCTAATTCATTCACTCCAGAATCCTTCCTCTAGAAATCCCTGGTGCATCAGAAGAATGCAAAGCTTCCCCCCCATAATGCATCTGGACACTAACCAACGTGCACTTTGCATATGGCAACTCCTTGCAAAGTGCGGAGAACTAGATTTCCAAAAGGCTTTAGGCTGCTGGTTTCACTGGGAGTTAGGAACCTAAATATCTTTGAGGATCTGAGTCTGTGCACCCACAACTCAGACTAAGGCCACTGGGAATGAAAGGTACATGGCATCTAACAGAATCTACTCCTAACACACACCTGTACTTGGATTCTTATTCTGTCTATGCAGACCGAGCATGGTGTGTATTCTTTCCCTAGGAGCACATTATTTGTGTGTGTTTTCCCATTGCATTACCATGTGTACAGTTGGGGAGGGTGTCTTCACAGACAGCAAATATACACAACAGCTGGGCACGTCTGTGGGCCAGTTTATGTTTCCAGTGGAAAACCAAATACCAATTCTATAATTAATTCAAAGGAAAAAGATATAAACATATCAAATTTGCTGCAGATTTACAATCTGTGACGTGCACTTGAAAATGACACCCTCAGATCACCTTTTCAGGATTTAGCGTGATTTGTCAACATACCCCTTTCCCTCCTCCCCATATATTTTTTTAATTCTCTGTTTACAGTAGCCGCTTGGTAGCTTAAGAATAAAATCTCTTTTCGATTCATTTTATTCTCTTTCCTGCTTCCAGCACACCTGCTTCCAACCCCATTACCTCATCAGCACATTTGTTTATTAGTATAGGGTTTGCTCATGAGTGCAAAGATGCTGGCATGAATTGATCCAGGTGTTTATATTTTAAGAAAACATATTGCGAGGCAGTCTGGTTAAAGACATTTCTCTAAAATATACAAAGTCAGAGAAACTAGGCAGTTTAATTCATAACTGATAATGGACCTTGGGAACTGCAGGCTGGATTCGGACCTTACTCATACAGCTTGTGTCTCGAGTCTTGGGCTATTTGGTATTTTATTTGACGTCCCAGCTCCTGGAATCATGTGACTATATAAGTCTTTCAACTTTCATGCTAAAAACGAGATTTCTAACCCTCATGATGGCAGAGAAAAACTTAAAAATATGCTCCAACTGCATTTAAACCAGAAAGCAAGTAAAATGAAAGCCACTTTTTTTTTTAAATGTCATGATTTTGGAGGGGGTGACTCATGCTTTTTGAAAGCTTATGGCTGGCCATAGTGAACTCAGGAGTAACTCCGCTGAAGTGAGTCAGATGAAAATACGAGACTTTTGTGTGTTGGATACCACTTCAAACCCTATTTGAGTCAGTAACAAGTGAACTATTTCTGTCCAATGCTCAGTGGGCAAGAGTCGATAGGATAAAACCATAGATTACTGCTATTTTGTATCCATCACCAGTGAGGCATTAGGCACTTTAAGACATAGGGAGATTTAATCCTTGCCCCCAAGAGCTTAGAAACAGAGATGTGGTCTATACAGAAAACTTGTACTGCTTTATGTCCACTGGTACAGTTAAAGCGCTAAAACTCTCTTGTGTAGAGGCAATATAACTGTGCTTAAACTGGTATTGCTTCTCCCCTGAGGGAAAAGGAATAAGCTACACTGGTGTAAGACACTCTCACACCTGTATAACAGTCTCTACTCTACTCTAACAGATGTACTGTTATAACTATAACAGTTTTAAAAAATTGCGCACCCTAACTCAAATCATTATGTATAGCACAAGCACTGGGTACGGACCAAGCCACGCAAATTTAACCATGACCACCACTATAGGCTGCAATTGACTTTGCTGACATGGGCCACAGAGCCTGACCTTCCTATTCTTCCCAGGCATAGCAGTGTTGAAGCACACAGGCCAGGCCACAGGTGGGAGGGCAGCATTGCAACTGCCTGTGGTGCACTTACTCAGTGGTTAAACAAAGGGCTTCAACTACCAGGGCGGCCGCCTTTCATCAACACGAAACACATACGTGCACGTGTGCATGCACACACACACACATACACACACACCTAAGTACACCTAAAGTGCACAGCTGGGACAGCCAGCTGGGACAAGGGACCCTTTGCATTTTACACAATGCTATGAAACACCGTAACGTGCAGTGGTATTCCCGAAGGGCTTTCTCAGCCATAATGGCCCACTTAGTTTATATCCTGGAACACAACTTGTTTCTATGAGCACAATGGAAGGCTAGAGCGCTGTTGAAGATTAAAGGCACCACGGTCATTGTACTGTCCATGTATTATTATAAATTATGACAATACATTGCTGAGAAATACAAGCTTAGGCTTCATAAATAAGGCTGGCTGGGACATGCAGCACGGACTGAAGCTATGCATAGTGGAGGTAGGTGCTCGGCACCTGTTGTCTATACAGATTTGCCAGTGCCCCCCAACCAAACCTGGCCAGGAATAACACTGCTGCATCTCTAGTGCCAATCACTCCTTCGCAGAGCTCTCCAATGCTACTGTAACAAAAGTAAAGCTACCTGGGATTTCACGGTTCTTTCTACTTAGCCCAGTACGGGCCACTCAGAACTTCACATTAACAGCGACAATTCTCATACTCCAAAACCACAGACCTCAAGCCCCATGAACTAGAGAAGGCTCTTCAATGGTTAGCAGTACGGAGGCTCTGAAACATAGAGCATCAGCTTTGAGTCGCTCCCACAGATGGCAGTGGAGCGCACTAGCAAGCACCTTACACCAGTGGTTCTCGAACATTTATTCTGGTGACCTCTTTCATACAGCAAGCCTCTGAGTGTAACCGCCCCCTTATACAGCAAAAACGGTATATTTATATTTAACACCATTATAAATGCTGGAGTCAAAGTAAGGTTTGAGGGTGGAGGCTGATACCTCATGAATAACCTTGTGACCCTGTTGGGGTCACAACGCCTTGTTTGAGAACCCCTTGCCTTACAATATCCAAGGGTGACAAATGGCCACTGAGGGCTAAGATGAGAGGACACATTTACACCAGAAGGGAATTCAACCCCCAACATTTTTAATCCAGATGTCAAACATTCCAAAACATGAGGAAGTTTGGATACAGTGTTCTGGTCTGCTCTATTACTAAGGAATAGGCCATCTGCAAAATGTGGCTCTAAACATACCAGTTTGGAGCTAAGGTTTTGATACTAGCTGGTATTTCACTTATGGCCTATCGAACCCAGGCGTCCTGAAGTGAAAAAAAAATCTACTAACTGCCCAGTTAACCTCCAAAAATAAGGAGTGACAGTAGCATTGGTTAAAGGACTGCTTCTAATAATGAGGTCTGAGAGCACGTCAAAGAAAAGGTTGCAAGAATTCCCTTGAGTGGAAAGTGTTCGACAGCCACAGTACAGAGATTGCTAGCAACTCCCTCTACAATTACACCATGTGAAACAAGAATCACATACACTATATAAAGATGGTAAAACGTAATTTAAAAAAAGAATTAAATTGAGATAGTTATTGTAATCCCCACCAAATCAGGATTAGTTGATCAGGATTGGGTGCAAAATACAAGACCTGATTCACACCTTGGTTACTCCAGCTTCACACTGGTGTCACTCCCCTGAACTCAATGGAATGAAGTTACAGAGGTGTAAATCTAACCCCATCTCTCCTGTATTCTCTTCTGCACAACTTACACAACCTTAGGGAGGATCAAAGTGATGGACTGTGGTTGTTATTATCCATATAGTAGTACTGAGAGGCCCTGATGGAGATCAAAGCCCCATTGTGCTAGGTGCATGCACAGAGTAAGAGGCAGCCCCCAAGAGCTTACAACCCAAATAACAAGACAGATGGGGAGGGAGGAGGAG
Organism: Pelochelys cantorii; assembly: GCA_032595735.1. NCBI lineage: Eukaryota > Metazoa > Chordata > Testudines > Trionychidae > Pelochelys > Pelochelys cantorii. Next base: position 7,906,230 of record CM064342.1, on the reverse strand, counting down.
ACACAGGTATGGAGAAGGGAGGTGGATTGCCCACAGTCCCAAAGCACGTCAGAGGCAGAATTAGACAGAGCCAGTGTTGCCCGAGTTGTCCTCTGGAGTCCTCCTCGCTGAAGTATACTGCCTGTGTCAGCATATCGTGGGAATAATTCCAACAGGAGAGGACAAAAATCTGATTCATGTAAAGTGTTTTTCCAAAAGTTAAATTTCTAAACATTGAGATTTTAAGTACTGGGCTTTTCAAATTCTTGGCCACTACTACCCACCAGTACTCCCTGTGCAGTTCAGTGCATTGCTCCCTGCATTGTGTGCACTCCACCGGGTGCATGCAATGAGATTCCAGCTTCCTTAGTGTCATAGAATCACAGGTCTGGAAGAGACCTCAGGAGGCCTGATAGCCCCCGGAAATTAACGGGAGCCCTTCTCCATTGACCTCAGTGTGCTCCAGAGCAGGCCGCAAGTCCAGGGCTGTTCCAAGAGCACAGGAACTAGCCAGTTCTTTTTCTGCCACATGTTGGCAATCAAGCATTATCTGACTTGGTTCTTTGCAGACAGATGGAAAGCAACAATACACCTCCTCTTCGCTGGCACTCTGAGCCTACGTCATGTCCTTGGGATTCTGCAGTGGCAAGGCTCCAGGGCCAAGTTCTGATCTCATTTAGGCTGCTGTAAATCCAGAGTAATGCCACTGAAATCCACTGACTTTAATGGAGTCACACCAGATTGTACCTGAGACCAGAATCTGGCCCTGGGTTTGCCATTTATCACTCCCTTGCTGGAAATCTTCTTGTTTCTATAATAGAAACACCATCAGTCAGCACCTCTGTGAAAAGCTGGGCAGATGATTTTATCACACGGCTTACTCTTACCACAGCCACCTGTTGACTCAAACAGAGATCCGGGGCTGAATCACGAGCTGTCCACTGTTTTGTTCTCCTTAGCCGGGACTGGGTTTTAAATCAGACGCGGGTGCTTTGCCCCTGCACATTCACACCAGACACTCAACTGGGGATTCCCATTTTGGTTGACTGACACCAACAGGGAAACCCCTCTCCCTGGGTGGCTAATCCTGCACCACTCAGGGGATCAAAATGATTCTCGCGTCAAACTTCATCCTTCAGAGGCAGCACGGTCCAGCAGAGAGGACACAAGCTCTGCCAGGGGCCCGCTGTGTGAGCTCAGGCAAGTGGTTCTTACGTCTTTGTGCCTCTGTTCCCCTCCCACCCTTTGTAGGGTCTGTTCAGACTGAGTACTTCAGGGCAAAAGCTGTCTCTTGCTGTGTGTTTGCACAGCACTGGGCACACTGGGGTCCTGATCTTGGAGCTTCCAGATGCTGTTGTAACACAGTTAATGGCCAATCATCATCCTCAACAAAATGTGCTACACCCCGCTCCAACCTACGGTATTTGCAATACTTGCAATGAGGAGAGCTTACTTCATCCAAGCAACTCCAAACACTTTGTAGGTAGTGAGCCCCATAACACTACTCTGAGGTATGTACTTTCAATTAGCGTCATTGTCACACAGATGGCGAAACTGAGGCATGGAATGGTTACATGATTTGTCCAAGATCCTGGGTGACATCTGTTCTAACCCAAGACCACTGATGGGGGGGAGGGGGCAGGAAAGGGAGCAATTGCCCTGGGGCCCAGTGATTCAAAGACAGAGGTGATAGCCAGAGCCCCAGGAATTTTAAATCGCTGCTAGGGGGGAAGGGTTGCACTCCAGTCGGCATGGAGGGCTGGCAGCCCCTGGCCCTGCCCCTTCCACCTGAGGCCCCACCCGTTCTGGGGTGCAGTCAGGGGCATCCCACACCTTGCCTGGGGGCCGGCAGTGGCTGTCGGCCCAGCTGTTCTAACCACTACATAAAACTCTCTCCTGTGGGAAAGGAAGTTGTTCAAATTGTAATAACGGGAATCCACCCCACTCCCCCATGAAACCAGTTTATGTGTCAAGAAACCTAATGGCCAAGTTAAATGCTACGAGCAGGGACCTACCAAATTCACAGCTATAAAAAACACATCGTGAACCAGCAAATCTGGTCTCCCCGCATGAAATCTGGTCTTGTGTGTGCTCTTGCCCTATACTACGCACACTTGGAGTTTCTCAGATTGGCAAAGGACATTGCAAGGGGCTCACAAGTTTATTTTGGGGGGAAGTGGATATTGTCACTCTTATTCCTGTGTTGCCTTCAGAGGCTGAGTGGCTGGAGGGTGGTAGCTGCTGAATGAGGGCCCAGCTCTACCACCATGTTTAAAGTAAACACCAGTCAGAGAGAGCAGCTTATTAAAAACAACAAGTATCAAACCTGGTTGACACAAGGAAATAATTGTGTTCCGATGACATCAGGTGTGATCATGGGTTTGCTTTCATGGTTTATGGAACTGCAAGGTGTACTGAGATTGTAACCTCCCTGGGACAGAGTCCATCTTTGTGTTCTGTTTGTACAGCACCCAGCACAGCGATGGGAAATTACCGGCCCATGGGCTGGATGTAGCTCACCCGGTTTAGCCCCTGATGGGCCATCAGCACTTTATTTGGAAAAGATTCAGAAAAGGGCAACAAAAATAATTAGAGGTTTGGAACAGGTCCCATATAAAGAGAGATTAAAAAGACTTGGACTTTTCAGATTAGAAAAGAGGAGACTAAGGGGGGGATGCGATAGAGGTCTATAAAGTCATGACCAGTGCAGAAAAAGTGAATAAGGAAAAGTTATTTACTTATTCCCACAATATAAGAACTAGGGGTCAAGAAAAGAAATTAATAGGCAGCAGGTTTAAAACAAACAAAAGGAAGTTTTTCTTCACTCAGTGCACAGTCAACCTGTGGAACTCCTTGCCAGAGGATGCAGTGACGGCTAGAACTTTAACAGGGTTCAAAAAAGAGCTAGATAAATTAATGGAGGTTAGATCCATCAATGGCTTTGAGCCAGGATGGGTAGGAATGGTGTCCCTAGGCTCTGTTTCTCTGGAGGTGGGTGACAGGGGAGGGATCACGTGAGGATTCCCTGTTGTGATCCCTCCCTCTGGGGCATCTGGTATTGTCCACTGTTGGCAGAGAGGATACTGGGCTAGATGGACCTTTTGTATGACCCAGTATGGCCATTCTTATGTTCTTATTTACCTGCGCTTCTGCCTGTACAGCAGCTTGAAGCTCCCATTGGCCGCATATCACAGTTCCCAGCCAATGGGAGCTGTGGGAAGCAATGCCCTGGTCCTCTCCATTTCCTGCAGCTCCTGTTGGCAGGGAATGGGGATCCACGGCCAATGGGAGCTTCAAGCTGCTGTATCTGTGGAGGCACAAATAAATAAAGCACCGGTGGTCCACCAAGAGCTAACCTTAGTGAGCCGCATCCAGCTTATTGCTCGCTCCTAGCCTAGTACCATGGGCTCCTGAACTGTGCCCGGCCTCCTAGTAACTATGGTCATATAAATTATGTTAGCCATACTGTGGCATTTTCATAGCGGCTTTTCAGAATGTTTTACGTAACACAAGTACTTCTCCTAGTGGGAACAGCAGCATGAGCTGTATCTGCTGACTGCCTGTGGAAGGCAGCACAGGTTAAAAGTGTGCAGACACCAAGCAATGACTGTGGCATGAATGACTAGGGTAAATGTCGACCAGAAAAACCTCTCTATTTCGCCTCTCATCGGATTATCAGGGGTGAAGAAGGAGGTAAAGGTCCCAAAGAGGCAGCAGAGGATGGGCTGCTAACACATCACCCATTTGCCTCATCCCCCAGTTGCTGCATTTCTCCTTAGCTGCCAGAGCGTATATAGGCCAAGATCTTCAAAAGCAGCTAGTGGTTCAGCGTGCCTTGATTATGGAGCATCACCCCTAAAAAGGGCTCCACATCCAGAAAGCACTGACCATTCACACTCTGAAAAACCAGTGATGGGCACTGGCGACTTTGACACCCAAAACCACTAGTCACTTTTGAAAATCTTGGCTGGGTTGGGCTTTGTAAACTCTAAATGAGCCCAATACAGCTTCAAAAGCCCTCTGCGGGAAAGCTTTGACTGAAATGTTTCTGTGAGTCACATGCCAGAAAGAGCAGTCTGCTGGCTCCCACAGCAAAGATTCACAAATTTTAAAAGTCAAAAGGAATCATTATGATCCTCTAGACCGAGATCCAGTATAACACAAGCCACAGGTTTGGCCTGGGCAGAGAAGTGTGCACTCCTCCTCACCAACATGCTGCGGAGCCAACTTTGAGAGACCAGCCCTAAATAGCAGGAGATAGGATAGGTAATGCCCTTGGCTTCTCCCCTAAGAGCCAACTGCAGGTGCCAGTTATGACTGTGAATTATACAACATGCATGCTAACAGCTTCCACTCATCCCAGCCCATGCCAGCTTTCACCAGAATCTCCTCTCTCAAAAACCGGACCATATGATTATCATAAGTTTCATCAGCAACTACAGGTTGAACCTCTCTAGTCCAGAACGGTCTGGTCCAGAAACATCCATCATCCAGAACGATTTTAATTAGCTGGATATCCATTTTTCATGGGTGTGGCCAAGTTTTCCATAGTCCCATGAAGTCTGTTTACAACCACCTGTCCTAGCTCTCAGTGTTCTGTGCTGTTGTTTAGCTCTAATTTATTCCTAAATGTCTCCAAACAGCCCAGTGAGCAGTGGAAGTGTTGGTAATGCTGCTAGACAATATTGAACTCCCATAGTCCAGCAAATTCTCTGATTCGGAACTGGGTACCAGACTAGAGAGGCTCGACCTGTAACCATGACCATAAACGTTCTTCGTCTTCATTTGCCATTTAAATAGCAAAGTATAGATCAGCTCCGGGCAGTAACTTGGTAAAAATACCATAGTTGGATTCCCTAGAACAGAGCTACTCAATACGGGACCCGCAGGCCACATGCACCCCACAGCCTGTTTGTTTGCGGCTCACAGTGTGGTTTGAGCTGACGTGTTTTAGTAGTTAAATTTCTGGACTGCTGTGCAGATAAAACAAAAAAGTTGTCAATATAATGGTCTTCTGTTGCTATGTGTTTCAGTAGTTAAATTCCTGGACTGTCATTGCTCATTAAAAGTGCTGTCATATGGATAGAAATTGCGTAAATACTGCATTTTATTAATATCAGCAGAACTGACTTAAATGAGGCCTGTGTGTTGTGTAGTCTTGCCTTAATCTTTGTATTCATGCCCATCAGTGTGAAAGAACCTATTTGCATATATATTTGCATGTACATACAATCACACTTAAGTTGCGGCCCTCGGCATGTGCTGTGAGTATCATTGTAGCCCCTGGGGCTTCCGAAGTTGAGTAGCCCTGCCCTAGGAGTTGGGATTTGAGAATCCTGTCTGCTCAATTCACAAGAGAGTTTTTCTAACTCTCAGCCTGGCAAGTGCTGCTTGGGATCTGAAAGTGAAGCTGGGTTTGCTGATTCCCAGGCCTTTGTTTTCCAACTCCTGCTCTAGAGACACTTGTTGGTTCATAGAGCATGTCTACACTGGGGAGTTATTTCAAAATGACAAGGCGAGCATCCACACTGCCAAGCCTGTTATTTCAAAATAACGGACTTGTTATTTTGAAATAATAACACCTGCTTGCGAAGAGGAGTAAACTTATTTCAAAACCGTTATTTCAGGAGTTATCATTTTGAAATAACTTATTTCAGAAAAACCTGGTAGTGTAGACGGAGCCTAACAGCCCACTGAAGACACTGTGACCACAAGAGGCCTGGCTCTGCACTGCCCTGGCCCCAATGTCGTTGCTGATACCTGTGCAACGTGGGCGTATAACACAGCTGCTCTGATGCTGTCACATTTCACACTCACGCTGCACAGGAGTTACTAATTTTGCAGTATGCAAAGCATGGGGGGATTAGGCCTAGCATCTCAGGAACTAGCCCAAATCCTTTCTTGCTTCCCTCTGTGCCCTACAGAATTCCACACAGCTCCCACACTTTAAACCACTATCTCCTAGAACCCACATCCCCGTCCCATCCCAGTGCTCTCGTCTGACAGGATGCCACGTCTCTCAGAACCCACTCTTCAACCAGGTGCTTCTGAGCGACTCTGGGGCTAAGCGCACTGCCTCCCCCAGCACTTCCTTGGGGAAGAGGAGGGGGCCCAGGTGGCCCTGGCAGAGACCGGTGCCTGTCCCTCTGTTATCCATTCCATAGGGTCTGTATTTATCAGATGACTCTCATTTATTTCCTACTTCAGTGTGATAAAAAAACTATCACGACCCTCCCAGAAGCAAGGACGAGCAGAATCACCCAGGGCCATGGACTCAGCACCCCTGTATGGACTTGGACAAAGGGATCAGTGGGCTCTAGGAGCTTGTTAATGGCACACAGTGCTTTTCACCTCTGCAGCACAGACTCCCCGCCCTGCTCTGTCAGTGGGCAGAGGCTGTGCAGGAGCCGCAACTGTCCAGAAGGGATTGCCCCTGGGGCGAGCACAGCTTAAGACTTCCTCAAATGGCCCTACGCTGTCCTCACTTAAGTCCTATCTTTGGAGGCATGCCAGTCTCAGATCTGGAGGCCAGAGGGGCTGGGTTAGGACCAGGATGGGGTCGGGCCCATAATGCATAAAGTTTCAGGGATCTAAGCAATGTTGCAGGCCACAGGATGAGGTGCTGCAAGTTGGAGCAGCAAGAGAGTCTCTAAGTTACAACCAGGGCCATTTCAGCCCCCAGAGCAGCCTGCAATCTAGAGAGAGGAAAGATTCAGAAAGTCAACTGTGCCCCTCCTTCTCCTTGACCTGCCCTGCCCCTGCTGCATCCCCTGGAAGCACAGCAAAGCACCAGACGCTAGGTCACCAGTGCTGCTGTCCCTGAATGTGTTCTCCAGCATGCCTAAGCCACGGATTTCAACGGAAGCTGCCCCAGACCAGTGACTGCAGGATCATGCCAAAGTCACTAGCACCTGGGCTAAGTTTGCTCCGGGCCTCCAAAAGTAGGGAGTCTGCCTGGAAATGGAGAGTAGGGAGGTGGTCAGGTGAGAGCTGAAGTAGCAGATAGTGATCACAACCAGCACTCCCTCTAAGATTTTTCCCAGCCACGAGCGGAGTGAGTTGTGGCTTATGCACCAGTATTGTGGTCACGTGTGCTGGTTTGGATGTGTGCCACCGTGGCACCCGATTTATTAACACACACACATTCCTGGACTCCAGAGCAGAACCTCCTCCTTTCCTCACCATGTGGCATGTCCCGTTCCCAGCCACTGGAGCAGACCCCGCCACCACCTGGCCATGTGGCATGTTCTGTTCCCAATCACCAAAGCAGATGCCCCCCCAATGGCCATGTGGCGTGTCCTGTTCCCAATTCCAGCCACCAGAACAGGCCCCAGTTCCCCCTGCCACATGTCAGCCCCAGCTCCCCGCCACCACATGGCCATGGCAGGTCCTAGCCCCCTGCCTCAGTAGCCTCCTCACCACACTGTCTCAGCCAGCCCTGCCCACCGGAACAGCCGCCTGCTGCCCAGGTTCTGCTGCATGGCTCTCCAGAGGAGGTGGGCAGGAGAATAATTTTTTTGTGCATGTCTGCGCAGCTGCACACCTTATTGGGAACTGTGATTACAACCTCCCTTTCGATGGGGTGCCCAGAGAGACAGAACCTCCCCAAGAATAGGCACTACTGGCCAGGAATGCACTGATTCAATACAACCTTATTCCAGTCTCTACTAACAAGGCTCCTAGGAAGCCCCTAAAGGTGCCTCTGAAGACACTCCAAGAGACAGTGGGGGGTGCCATCCCTCAGGGCAAATCTCTGCTTCAGAGCCAGGGCTCAGGCAGGTGTAGCTTGCACTTCCAAAGTAGAATTTGGACTTCAGTGTTTGCACTGGGGGCTCACAAAAAGCATGCTGGGTGTCAGTCCCTCTGTCAGGGGACAGGGGTTCTGGTCACCAAAACACGCCTGCTTTCTGGAAGAGAGAGAGACCATTTTCTACTGTTTCCTCTTTTAGTGAAGTGAAAAATCATCACGTCCCTCCCAGACGTGTGGAACCGCCCATGGCCATAGACTTGGAGCCACTTTATGGATTTGGACAAGGGAGCTGGATGGCTTTAGGAGCTTGTTAATGGCACACAGCGCTTTTCACTTCTGCAGCACAGATTCTGTGCCCTCCAGGTACCTAAACAAACTCTACCCTGGCTGTCTGAACTGCCCAAAGAGACACAGTTATTAAAGTGGCTATTTAGGTGTTGAGGTGTCTAACTTTAGGCTTTCAGGTTAGAAAACCTGTTAGATAAAAAAATGCAGTAAGTTTCTAGTACACATAGTTAAAAAAAAAAAAAAGCGAGGCGAGGCAATAAATCCCCAATGAGCAACAGCCACGTGACCAAGTTGAACAACTCCTTTTCACCTCCTTTCTCCAGCAGCGTTTACCCCATGTTATGACACAGTCATTTGCTTAGTTCCATGCTCCACAGCCTATTTTCAGCTGATCTGCATCTTCCACATAAAACATATTGATAAAAAGTCCTCAGGGGTTCTTTATCTTTTGCACATTGGGATTCTTCTTCTCCCAACTAGGCTCCCCAGATTGAGAACCCCTGCCCCAGCAGACTTTGGGGATTCTCTGACATCTGTTTAAATAAAGTCTCCCCTCTGTTTAAAGGTACATCCACACATTCAAATCCTCCTGAAACCGGCAAACATCTAATTATCTTTGAAAGAGAGTCTATTTACCTGCAGATGATTGGCTAAGTGGCTAGCCCTTGACCATTTCTAACGTCTATGGAAACTGCTCTGTGATTTTTTATTTATATTTCTTCCACCTTTTTCTTTTTAAAAAAATCATTAAGCTGAAACTTCTTGTGCTAAATTTCAACTCAGGGGGAGTGAGTGGAACGAGGAAGGAGTTAAAACAGCAAGCTGGAAACCCACACAGAAAGGGGAGCCCCAGGCTAATGCTTCTTTTTCAAACACAGTTCTTTCACTGAGGTGGAGCAGGCAGAAGCACTGTCCCCCTCCCCCAGATTACAGGCCCAAATTTAGCTGTATTGGGGTTTCGAGTCTAAGATATATGGTGACACAACCTTCTCTATAGCAATGATGCTAGAATAAAATGCAGCAGGGTCTGTCACCAGCACATTGCCAGACGTGGAAGGCTTCAGGCCTCAGAGTCCTTTTAAAATCCCTTCACCTCCACCTTTACAAGTGGAGAGTGAGGACAAGCACCCTGATGGCATACATGACAACTGCATGTTGTCCCACCTTATTACCATCCCAGCCCCTGGGAACTCAACCTGCCTCCCCTTAGCCCCTTTTCCTCTGCTTCCATCAGAGCTGCCATTACTACTGGCAAGCACCACCCAGTGCACATTACCCAGTCCAATTACCACCGTGAGGTTCCGTCTTTTCCCCCTAGCCCTCCTGGTATTTAAAATGAATCTCCAGTGCGTACATGCAAGTTATTTTTAACTCCTCATGATCACTCCCTTGCAAACCTGGCCTTTACAAACGGCTACCCAAGCCCTCTCTTCTGGTCTCCTGTAATATACACAGGGCTGTTGGAAAGAAGCTTTCGATCTCCTTGTATGCATGAAGCCAAAAGATCTGTTTGATTAGCCTAATGCAAGATGAGAAAGATTCCCAGCTGCATCACTTGCCGGCTCCCAAGAGGGGATCCCCAGTACCTCCATTCAATGGGGCAAGATTGATTTATTTTTAAGCACGCAAATTGTTCATTGCACATGAAGGGGAATTGTCCACCCAGAGATCTGTGCTTTGCAATGCAAAACTGAATGCCTGCCTCCTAACATTTAAAAAAAAAAAATCAGAGGAGTATAGGGGAAAGAGCACTCCCTATTTATAGGCAGCCACATTTTATGTGCAAGAACCACCTTTTGGCCACCTGCAGCACGCGCAGGCTCATTTGAGCTCACTGCAGCTCCTTAATTTATTACACTGCACACAAGCCCCCATTGTATATAAACAAATACACTGTCGGGGAGGGGGGGACCTACCTCCCTTGCAAAGGCTCACAGCAAAATAAAGGCAACTGAAAAAGTAGACCGGGTTTGCCAGATTGTAGAAACATACAAAATCATGCATATTTTCTCTCCCCCCCCCCCAACACACAACTATATTCGAGGGAGTGGGGGAGGGGAGAGAGCGTTTGAAATGCTCCCTCTGCATGTTTGCAAAGGTAAAACCTACCTCTAAGGTTCTGATCTCTTTTTGCGTCAGGTCGTTGGAAGTGGCACATTTGGTCCGGAGCCCCTCCAGGTTGGAGATGCTGATATCGATCATGTTCTGGACCAGCTCGCACTGCTGCAAGGCTTTCTGCAAACTCAGATGCTGCTGCTCTTCGCTTTTCGTCATGTTTTCCTCATCCATAGCTCGCTTTGCAGCCCCCTCCTCCTCCTCCTCCTCCCAGATCAAAGGGATGGTGGTATCCCACTCCCCCCCCAACCACCCCCACCCCCTGCTCCTCCCCACCCCCACCCCTCCAGTCCTCAACAATGCAACGTGAAAGGAGCCAGCATCTTTCCACTGGAGACAACAAGCCTCCCCCGACCCCCCCCCCCAAAAAAAAATAAATAGCGAGCGTGGATCTGATTGTGTGTCAAGCAGCCTCCATTCGAGTGTCCTCTCCCCTATGAGTGCCTCCTCCGGAGGGGTGGGGGGAGAGCGCGCCAGTGAGATGCTGGGAGCCGGAGCACCCCAGGTAGTGGGGCTGATGCTGTGTGTGTGCACTCAGGAGCCGCTCTGTTTACACACCAGCTCCATGCAGGATTTGGGGGGGGCGTTTCTTTCTGCTCACCGAGGTCTGCCCCTTGCCGTGAGGGGCTTGCATTGTCCACCTCGCGCGGGAGGCGGTGGAGGTAGGGGGGCGGTGTGCATTAACGGCTCCTCCAAGATGCTGCCTGCATTGCCTCCTGCTCTGATGCTGCTGCTGCCTGGCGCCCGTGCAGGCTGCTGCATCCCCTTCTGCCTGGCTCCCACACCGACATCTTGCCTGTCAATCAAGGGCGGCGCGCGCTGGTCCCCGGGAGAGGCGCGAGCCAATTGTGCGCGCGAGCCGGGTTTGCTGGGCAAGGGGCGCGCGGAGGTTCCCAGAGGAAGAGCGTGGGGGGGGGGGGTTTGCAGTGGGTCTGGGGCAGGGATGTAGCAGGGGCACCCCAGGTTGGGTGTGGGGAAGAGGTGCAGCAAGGGCATCCCAGGTTGGGTGTGGGGGAGGGGTGCAGCAGGGCATCCCAGGTTGGGTGTGGGGGAGGGGTGCAGCAGGGCATCCCAGGTTGGGTATGGGGGAGAGGTGCAGCAGGGCATCCCAGGTTGGGTGTGGGGGAGAGGTGCAGCAAGGGCATCCCAGGTTGGGTGTGGGGGAGGGGTGCAGCAGGGCATCCCAGGTTGGGTGTGGGGGAGAGGTGCAGCAGGGCACCCCAGGTTGGGTGTGGGGGAGAGGTGCAGCAAGGGCATCCCAGGTTGGGTGTGGGGGAGGGGTGCAGCAGGGCATCCCAGGTTGGGTGTGGGGGAGAGGTGCAGCAGGGCATCCCAGGTTGGGTGTGGGGGAGGAGTGCAGCAAGGGCATCACCAAGGTTAGGATGTGGGAGGTGCAGCAGGGCATCCCAGGTTGGGTGTGGGGGAGAGGTGCAGCAGGGCATCCCAGGTTGGGTGTGGGGGAGGAGTGCAGCAGGGCACACCAAGGTAGATGTGGAAGATAGTATTTGAGGGGCACAGCAGTGGCACCCAGGGTAGGTATTGGGGATGGTGCTGAAGAGGCAGCCCGAGGTAGGTGTGGAGAAGGGTGCTGAACAGAGACATGGCAGTGGCAACTTAGGGTGGGTATTGGAGAGGGTGCTGGAGAGAGACACAGGAGGGACACCCCAGAGCAGGTGTGGAAGGGTGCAGCCGGAGCCCCCTAGGGTAGGTGTGGGGGCAGGATGCAGTAGGGACATGCTAGGGTGGGTGTGCGGTGGAGTGATAGGGGCACCCCAGGATCAGGGTGAGGAACATTGTGGGAGAGGGACACAACAGAGTATACCAGGGTGAGTTTGGGGGGAGGGTGCTGGAGAGGGACACCGCAGGGTGGTTATGGTGGATTCTGAAAAGTGGCATCTCAGGGGCGCCTTAAGGTGACCTGAAGAAGAGCTCTATGTCTCTCTCAGCACCAGAAGTTGGTGGAATAAAAGATACTACCTCAGTCTCCTTGTCTCTCACCTAAGGACAGACACAGCTAGTAGAATGCAGAGCCACAACTTCAGGTGAAACTTCTTAGTCCCACACACATGCAGGACTGTCCTGTGTATTAGGGCCTCTAATGGCACTTTGCTTAGCTGCTGATAAGCCCTCAGCATTAAGCTGAAGAATTTTAAGTGCCAGTCCAACATCTTGAAAGGCAAAAGATGTCAATACTTTGGGGTCACAGTCAGCTGGCACTTGACCAAGATTCCTACCTGATTTTGGTCTGCTAATTGGATCATTAGCTTCCCCAACCTGAGCCAAGTACAGATGGGGAGTACTGATCCATTGTACTGACTGGCTGCGCAATTACCCTGTCTCTCCAAGTGGGGTTTTCTTAACGACTTGCAATTTACATGTGGTCATCTTCGGACTATGTCACATATCCTTGACAAGGGTCCACTGACTTACTTCAATGGTGGGCTACTGGCTCTTTAGCTAGCTGATGACAATGCTATCAAATAGTTAGGCACAGTGCACATATGCTGAGGGGTCTCTTGTGAGCCTGGTTGCGGTGTTGTATAGGTCTTGTGAATAGGCTCCCTTTATTTAAAAAAAATACTAGAGTACTCCATGGTAATGGTCCCAGAAGCAGCAGTCTTACCTTTGCAAGCTCTAGTATTACATCTAGTTTAGCTTATAAACTTGCAGGAATCTTGTCTTCACTCAGCAATAACAATTAAAGTGTAATGGTACCTAGGAAGCATCCCGTGTATTCCAACTATTATTGTAGTTTTCCCATGTGTTTTTCTCCTCAGTACTCCCTGTTTGGGAGTTGTAACAGAACAATTAAAGGGACAATACCACCTAATTTTAGGTGCATAATTTAGATATTTTAGAAACACATTTTCTAAAAAAATAAAAATAAACAGTATAAACAGGAGGATAGAAAGAGTATTATTATTATAGAGTGTCAGTAACATGCCTAGGAATTAAAAGATACATTTGAAGGATCAAGTCCTGTGTTTATTAGGAAACCAAAGACCCACTAGCTTCAGTAAGTGGAATGTGCAGGGATTGCAGAATTTGGGCCGTACATTTCTGATGGCGAGTGTCCCTTTCAACATAGCAGAAATAGAGGAATTGTCAACAGAAAGATGGCTGTGCTGTAATCATCACCTGTTTCCTTACTAACCAGGCTTACAGTAACCTGGCTGTATAGCTGGACAGACAACAGCAGCAGTTTCAAAACCTCCTTTATTCTTAACTCCTTTATCATCTTTATTTCATCTCAAGGGGAAATGAATATTGTTCAATTACATTCTAAAATCCTGTTTGGTTTACTAATTTGCATGGGCAAATCAAAGTGACTGGGGAAACCAGTGAAATGAAGGCAAACAGGATAAAGCCCTAGAGCAGGAGTACAAGAGAATGGGGAACACTGTATGGCCAGCTTTTGCTCCCATTATTGTCTATGGAGATCAGGATTTGGCCCATAATCAAGTGATTATTTCCAAATGGCAAAAAAAAAAAAAAAAAACGACCCTCTAAGCATCATATTCATGCTTGCTGCAAATTGTCTCCCCCTCACACACTCACACACAATCAGTTACTCCCTGTCTGCTTGGATTTCATGTGAGTTACTGTATCAGAAATGCTATTCTTGGTTGCCACAATAGTATTTTAAATGCCAGCATCTTTGCACATGTAACTGCAGGAAAATTTGGCTCTAATGCTATAATGGACAGGGGGAGTGCTGACCAGCACCCGGTGACTAAGGGGTTAAACTCAGGTAGCTAGCAAAGAGGTTGGCAGGGAGCCAGAGAACCAATGGGCATACGGGGTTGAAATTTGAAATGTATAAGATTCCTTGCCAGCTTTCTTTGTGTGGTAGAGAAAAACCAGGAGTTGAGAGACACAGAGGGTATGTCTACACTACAGAGTTTTGTCGGAAAAATGGCTGTTTCTCCGATAAAACCTGAGTTACGTCCACACTGCAATCGCGTTCTTCTGAAAGAAAATCGAAAGAAAATCGAAAGAACAGTGGGGGTTTTCCAACATTGGTAATCCTGTTTCTACGAGGAAGAAGCCTTTTTCCGAAAGAGCTCTTTCGGAAAAAGGTGTGTGTGGATGGGGAAGAGGGAGTTTTTTTCAAAGAAGAGGAAAGAGGAAAAAGCACAGGTGCCCTGGTAGCCACTCCATCCACAGTAATCACAGCTTAAATGTGAGACAGCGTCCATCCAGTGTGGACGCTATCTTTTGGAAAAGAAGATCACTTTTTCAATGTGCTTCCAAAAAGAGGTTCTTCCGAAAGAAGTCTGCAGTCTAGACATAGCCAGAATGATTTAAACCCAGGCAGGACAACTATGTCAAGGAATTCCGAGCATGGAAGTGGGCTGAACCAAGGAAAGATTGGAAACAAGTAAAGGGAAAAAGTGGATTGAGTCTTGATCAGGGTATTTTTCTTTATTTTGCAGTTTGGTTTGAACTGCTCTTTGTGAATCTATGCTTCCCCTCCCCAATTACCATCTAGCATTGTTCCCAGAGGTCTTCCTCTGTGTTTTAATTAGTTTTCCTTAGTTGCTCTGTAACATCTAGCAACCAAGTATGCTTTACCAAGTTTAACTTTTGTTTTGTAATAAAAATCACTTTTTTTAAGGTGATGATTTGATTCTTGTGTCCTGGAAGGTATAGGAGGTCTGTCTGTCTACCTCAGACTGAGACGTCAGCTACCAGAGACTGCAGCTTATTTATCTCATTTCTTTTTTCAAGCTCTTCTAGGGCAAAAGAGCTTGGGGTACCCCTGGGAGGTGGGTTCAAGCGCTCACTGCTGGTTTTAGGGATAAAATCACTTGATGGTGGCATCTTGTTTGTTTGTTTGTTTATTTCTCAGAGTCAGGGAATCTGTGACTCTGGGGAGTTTTTATAAGCAGAGCCTATATGTAGAGGCAAAGGGTTTTTTTTTCTTTTTGAGCTCTTTGCAGGTCCCCACCTTCTGCATTCAGAGTACCAGAGTGGGGAACAGCCCTGACAAATGCTAAAAAGGTTTGAATATTGATCCACATTTATTCTCATTTATTAAACAGATTTAATTTATAGGCAGTAATTGACACCTCATGCCAAGCTTCCTTTTCACCCACGCAAAGAAACATCAGTTTCATTATCCCCATTTTACAAAGAGGGAACTGAGACATAGAGGCTATGTCTAGACTGCATTGCTTTTTCGGGATACCAGAGGTATCCCAAAAAAGCAACACCACATCCAAGGAACACTTCCACTTTTTCAAACAAATTTTGAAAAAGCGGGTGTGCTCTTTCACCATCCCTGTAAACCTCGTTCTATGAGGAATAAGGGATGTGCTGAAAGAGCACTTTCTTTCAAAATTTGGTGCCGTGTAGATGCACCAAATTTCGGAAGAGCCTCTTTCAAAAATAAATTTGGATAAAGATATGCAATTTGCGGTACACAAATTGTGTATCTTTTTCCGATTTAACATTGTAGAGTAGACCTAGTTGGAGAGTCTAAGTGACTTGCCCAAGTTCACATATCAGACCCATGTCAGAACCCAAGCCTTGGCTTACCCCAGCCCAATCACAGCTATCTATGATTAAATGCAATTGCTGAGTTCCATTCGTCACAACTCATGCAGGAAAAACTACCTCTGTCTGTGGAAGATTTGCCTGACTCAGGAATGCTAGATTAGACCAACTTTAAACTCTGGCCAGAGCAGCTAAATTTTGGCTATAGATCTGGGTATCAAGTAGACAATATAAATCCGTCTATGGGTACGTCTACACTGCAGTGCTGTTTCGGGATACTTCCAGTATCCCGAAATAGCTATTCTGCGTCTTGAGAGCATACCCATTATTTCGAAATATCTTTCTAAATAACAGGTGCTCTATTCCATGAGAATTAAGGGACATTTCAGAATAGCAGTTTATTTTGAAATTTGGCACTGTGTAGATAGCGCCAAATTATGAAATAAATTATTTCAAAATAAGCTACGTAATTGCGTAGCTCAAATTGCATAGTTTATTTTGAGCTATGGGTGCCGTGTAGACGCACCCTGTGGGTGCAGACTAATGGAGGCCAACAGGCATGGAGAGAAGTTGTTGCTTTCTTCAGTATTTATTAGCACTTGTGGCTTTGTATTTTTTCTGGATGATTGATGGATAGAGCCATACCACCAAGTTGTTGGTGGTTTTACATTATAGATCTCTGTTATTTTGCAATTTGAGATTTTCAGGATCTGTGACCAGATAATGAAGAAAACAGCATGAGGGAGAAGATCTGAAGTATAGGTAAGGAAAGAAAAGGAGACAGATCCTTCACTAATTTACACATGTGCAACTTCATTGACATCATTGGGTTACTGGCCTTACTGGGGGAAGCTACAGATGTGATATATTTTGTTTTTACTAAGGCTTTTGACACAGTTTCACACAACATTTTTATAAGTAAACTAAGGAAATACAGTCTAGATTAAATTATAATTAGGTAGGGACCCAAATGATTGAAACCCTATATGCCAGGAGTAGTTACCACTGGCTTGCTGTCCAGCTGGGAAGGCACTTCTAGTGGAAATTCCATAGAAGTAAGTGCTGGGTCTGGTACTAGTCAATCTTTTCACTCAGAACAATGGAATGGAGTTTGTTATAAAATTTGCAGATGACACCACAATGGGGAGGGTTGCAATCCCTTTGGAAGACAGGATTTGAATTCAATACAACCTTGACTAATTGGAGACTGGTCTGTAATCAAATGATATGAAATTCAGTAAAGAGAAATTTAAAGTACTTTCCTTAGGAAGGAAAAAAATCAAATGCACAGCTCCAAATTGTGGAATAATTGGCTAGCTCACAGTATTGATGAAGGGGATCTGCGGGTTACAGTGGATCACTAATTGAATGAGTCAGTGGTGTGCTGTGGTTGTAGAACGATTACTATTTGGGGTTACATTAACAGAAGCAGGGCCGGATTAAGGGGGGGGGCTAGCCGGGCAGCTGCCTGGGGTGCCAACCTATGGGGGGCGCCTGATGGCAGCTGTAAGGGGTGCCGCGTGCCCGATTGCAGCTGTAAGGTGCGCAGCGCACCGGGGGCAGGGCCACGCATGCACCGTACGCCCGGGGCTGGGGGTTGCACGGCACCCCTTAGAGCTGCCATCAGGCGCCGCACACCCAGGGGCCACGCAGCGCCCCTTAGAGCTGCCATCAGGTGCTGTGTGCCCAGGGCTGGGGGCCACACAGCGCCCCTTAGAGCTGCAATCAGGTGCCGCGTGCCTGATTGCAGCTGTAAGGTGTGCAGCGCACCGGGGGATGGGGCCGCGCATGCGCCGTGCACCCACTGCCCGGGGTGCAGGAATGGCTTGAGCTGGCCCTGAACAGAAGTGCTGTATGAAGGACATGGAAGATAATTTGGCATTGGTGAGCCTCAGCTGGAGTACCATGTTTAGTTCTGGGTGTCACACTTCAGTAGATAAAATGTAGATAAATTGGAAGGAGTCCAGAGGACAGCAACAAAAATGATTAAAGGTTTAGAAAGCATGACCTATGAAGAAAGAATAAAAAAAACCCAGGATATTTAGTTTGAAGAAGACTGAAGGGAGACCTGATAACACTCTTCAACTATGTTAAGTTCTTTTGTAGAGACGATGGTGATCAATCGTTCTCCATGACCACTGAAGATAGGACATCAAGTAACGAGCTCAATTTGTAGCAAGGCAGACTTTGATTAGTTGATATTGGAAAAACCTTTCTAACTAGAAGGGTAATTAAGTTCTAAAATAGACTTCCACAGGCATGTCTACACTAGGAAATTATTTCAAAATAATAACTCCCAAAATAACTATTTTGAAATAACATGATCGCACCATAGCAAAGCCTCAAAACTAGTCTGAGGCGGGCTCCGTTAATGTGGATGCGCTATCTCGACTTAGAGCCCCAGGAAGCACTGGGGAGTAATTACTCTGAATGACTCTGGAATAGTGATTTCGGAATAGCAGCAGTGGAGCGTCCACACTACCACTATTTCGAAATAACTATTTTGAAATAAGTGTTATTCCTCAAGGAAAGCAGGAGGTATTATTTCAAATTAACCAGCCCCTTATTTTGAAATAACAGGCTTGGTAACGTGGACGTTCCGCTTGTTATTTCAAAATAAGGGAGTTCTTTTGAAATAACTCTCTAGGGCCATCATTAGGATTTATGGGACCCTACACAGTACTATCAATTTCCTTATCTGCCCTTGTACCAAACCTCTATGAAAGTCAGAAACTCAGACTTTCTCTGTTATCTATATTAAACAGTTTCATCTGATGAGTTACCCACCCAAACTAAAATGTTTACTTTTAGTTATACTGTGAATAGGTCAGTTCTGTCCTTCTTTACTGTCACACAAAATCCTCAGGGCAAATAAAAATTAAACTACAATACCTTACAATTTCCTGATGAATCTAATCAACTTCCCTTTAATAGTCTTCCACTCTCCATTTTCAAACTAGTAAATGTTCAGAAAGCTTAAAACCCTTTAACTATGGTGATCACATTTTTTTTAAAAAAAATTTAATTTACAAAAAGCTTGTCTGATTAATTTCAGTTTTGGTGGGAATAGAATTTATTTTTCCCCATAGACAACCCTCCCTATAAATTTTGCTTACATTGTGGGGACTCTGCAATTTAAAAAAAGGCTAGCAGTGATTATGAATGGAATTTTAGATCTTTAGTTAAGTCATTTGATGCCCTCGCTGGAACCAACTCATAACAACAGTCCTGTTTAAAATAGTAATAGCTTTTAAAATGTGGCTGCAAGCAACTAATACTTAATACTGTGCAACAGGGCTACAATTTTCAAAAATAGCCTCATATTAGACTCCTGTATCTGTATCTAGCCACTTGATTTTCAAAAGTGCACCCACTGGTGCCAATGTGTGTGTATCTATAGGAACAGCATTGTAAAAAAACGTTATTTGAACATGGTATGTGTGTGATTTGAATGGTATGAATTAGGGTGTGGTTTTGTTTAAATGCATAGAGTCCCATATGGTACTCTGAAGGGTACTAAAGGAAACATTGTAGTGTGTCAAGTAAATCTGACCAAGGACCTGCTCCAAAGAGCAGGTTTGCATAAATTGGAGTTTTAACAGCTGTGTAAATATGAGTGACTTTTAAAAAGCAGTAGTTCTATTCCTTCTAGAGTGCAATTCATGGAGCCATGAATGACACCTGGACATGAACTTTCCCTGTGATCCTATTTGTTTATACATTTAAATCTATCCCCCCAGAGCTTCCCAATAATACATATTGGGAATTTACATAATACGTTTTTTACACACACACACACATAGAGTAATGATATAGACAGACATTGAAATGCCTTCAAAGAGCAAGTGCCTCAGGAAAATACTAAGTGTTAAAACAAATTAATTTGTAACAACATGCTGAGATTGACTACAGGTTGAACCTCTCTAAACCTCTCTGGTGCAGCATCCTTCATGACCAGGCATGATTTTAGTTAGCCAAATGTCCCCTTATAGATGCGGCCAAGTTTCCCACTGTCCAATAATGTTTGTTTACAGTCCTGGCTCTCAATTTTTGATGCTGTTATTTAGCTGTAATTTACCTCTAAATGTTTACTAAGAGCCCAGTAAGCAGTGGAAGTGTTGGTAATGCTACTAGACAATAATGACCTCCCATGGTTCCACAAATTCTCTGGTTTGGCACCGGTCAAGTCCCGAGGGTGCTGGACTTGAGAGGTTCAACCTCTACCGTTTATCTCTAATATTTTCCAGAAAAGAAGATGGAAATATTTAGGCTACATGTTAAATATGAAGCTAGAGTATCTTCCATGGCAGGTGTGCCAGCCAAAATAATCCTTCCATCAAACAATATTTCAAGAGGAAAACCTTTGGGGACCAATGTTACACAGGATTGGCTGAGCTTTATTGTTACCCTAAGCATCATCTGACAACACAGCCAGGTTCAGATTCAGAATAACTGCTAAGAACCCATCCCCAAACACAATCTACCTTCTGGATCAAGACTCCAACATGCATCTAAACAATCTGAGCTAATCTCAACCCTGCTTTCAAATGTAGCAACTCCTCTGATATCATTGGAACTGAACTCACCCAAAGTTGAAATTAGTTTTTTGACCTCTTCTAGTGCAATGCATAATGCTAACCACAGTGAGTCAGCTGAGACTGAGGTGGCCCATGCACGTTTTGGATGGAAATAGCTGCTTTGGGCCATTTCAGGTGAGATGTCCCTGTCTGGTCTATGTGTTCCATGTAAAGATTGGATCTGGATGGCTAAGAAAGCCGATGAAGATGCTGGTCTTAACATATGTAATAAAATGTGACTATATATTTTAAGGGAATGTGGTGGCTTTTGCACATGTGAAATCACATTCTTTTTGGGGAAAAGAGCAGTCTGTGTTTTAACTGTACAAATAAATGGATGCGTTGGATAAATCTGCTTCTTCTAATTTGGGGGTGATGAAGTATTGCTATGTAATTGGCCAGAGCAAATATGCAGTTGTATTACTCTGTGAAGTTTTCTGCTGGGGACTGGTAGGGGAAAGCCCTTTCTCAGGACCTCAGCAGAGCAAAGCAAAGAGATCATTCTGATCTATCTATATGGGCAGAGAGACAGTGACATCCATGGGAGTTCCATGCATGTATGGAGAAGGTGGTTCCAGAAGCATGGTTTTATGCTTTGAGACATTCCAATGTATTTTTCTCCTTCCAATTTCTGTTTACTCTCCCTCTGTCCCACCCAAGCTAAAAAACATAGAATCATAGAACACTAGATCTGGCAGAGACCTCAAGAGGTCATCAAATCCAGACCCCTGCCCTCACGGCAGGACCAAGCACTGTCTAGACCATCCCTGACAGGTGTCTGTCTAACCTGCTCTTAAATATCTCCAGAGATGGAGATTCCACAACTTCCCTAGGCAATTTATTCCAGTGTTTCACCACCCTGACAGTTAGGAAGTTTTTCTTAATGTCCAACCTAAACTTCCCTTGCTACACTTTAAACCCATTGCTTCTTGTCCTATCCTCAGAGGCCAACAAGAACAATTTTTCTCCCTCTTCCTTGTGACACCCTTTTATATACCTAAAAACCGCTATCATGTCCCCTCTCAGTCTTCTCCTTTCCAAACTAAATAAGCCCAATTCTTTCAGTCTTCCCTCATAGCTCATGTTCTCTAGACCTTTAATCATTTTTGTTGTTCTTCTCTGGATCTTCTCCAATTCCTCCACATCTGTCTTGAAATGTGGTGCTCAGAACTGGACACAATATTCTAACTGAGGCCTAATCAGCATAGAGTAGAGCAGAAGAATGACTTCCAGTGTCTTGCTCACAACACTCTTGTTAATGCATCCCAGAATGATGTTTGCTTTTTTTGCAAGTGTCACACTGCTGACTCATATTTAGCTTGTTTTCCACTATGACCCCTACATCCTTTTCTGCAGTACTCCTTCCTAGACAGTTGCTTCCCATTTTGTGTGAAACTGATTGTTCCTTCTAAATGGAGTATTTTGTATTTGTCCTTATTAAATGTCATCCTATTTACCTCAGACTGTTTCTCCAGTTTGCCCAGATCATTTTGAATTATGACCCTATCCTCCAAAACACCTGCAACCCCTCCCAGCTTGGTATCATCTGCAAACTTAATAAGCGTACTCTCTATGCCAGTATCTAAATCGTTGATGAAGATATTGAACAGAACCAATCCCATTACAGACCCTTGCAGAACCCCACTTGTTATGCCCTTCCAGCATGACTGTGAACTGTTAATAACTATTCTCTGAGAACGGTTATCCAGACCAGTTATGCACCCACCCTATAGTGGCCCCATCTAAGTTGTATTTGCCTAGTTTATTGATAAGAAGTATATTGATAAAATGCTGGAGGGGTCAAAGAAACAGCCTTTCCTCCCATTTAAATCCTCTATTTCATCCTGATATTTTACCAGACAAGACCTTAGCAGAAGCAAGCTGAGAGCAGAAGCTGAATTTGCAGAAAAATTCAGAAATGATTACTAGGGGCTATGATTTAGTAACCCAAAGGCTGGACTCTCTCCAGGAATTCATCACTGTTACTGACAGAAATATTTAAAGACCTTGGAGCCAACTATTAAGAAATGAATGATCAGGTGTCAAATCAGAAAGTTTTTTAACGAACCAAGGAGATGCCAGCCTATTATTTCTAAAACTATTAAAGACCTTAACTTCCTGACAGCTGAATCAGATTAGATGATGACTAGCCTATACAATTTGCAAAGCACTGTAATCTAATGCATCATTTTATGTAGCAGCAGTGGCCTGTCCATAGTTAAGGCTGACAGCCCCAGCCGTCTCTCACTGAAGCAGCTTGGGGCCAGGTGAGAAGTCACTGTTCATGACCACTGCAACTCCAGCGGGCACAGGTGGGGGAAGGATGCATGGGTGTCAGGTTTCAGAGGCAGGGGAAGGCATTGCCTTCCCAAACTGCCTGGCGTGGCCCAGCGCACTTTCCACCCCGTGTTTCAGCATGGCTCCTGGGCTGCCCCCAGGCTTCAGCCATGCTGAGGCTGGGACTGCGTGCTGCCCACTCTCTCTGTGCTCTGGGGCCAGGGAGGCTGGGACCACACACACCTTTGCCTTCCCCAGGCTCGGGGGCCAGGGAGGCTCATGCAGGGGACTGGAGACCTGCCCCTGCAGTGGGGGGGGGGGTGGCTTGCAGGAGGAGAGAGAGAGCTGGAGCCCTGCCCCTGAGGTGGGGGGGGGGACAGATTTGGCACCTGCAGGAGGCAGGGCCTCAGGTGGAAGAGGTGGGACTGAGGTGTTGCCTCCCTCAGCCCTAGATTTATCCACAGCCCATGGAGAGGTGCATGTCCCTCAGCTGGGGAGCAGACAGACACACAGACAAACAGACACACAAACTAATTTTCTGAAATTATAGTAGGTAGCTGTCCCTTCCTCCACTCCTGCCCCCTGCTGGTCCAATGGAGTGATAGCTGTCTGGTTCCCATTTCTGGCCCCTTGCTGCCCCTCTGTGGTCATTCTATAGTATAACACCCTCCTACCAGACACCTTCCTTTCCATTTTATGAGAAACAATCACTTTCCAGACACATCCCATTGTCTTGGCACAACCAAACCCTTACCTTCCTTTAAGTTCTAATAGGAGGAAGCTGCATATCAAATTTGGCGATCTTAGCTCTTACCGTTTAGGAGGAGTTCTTGAATAAACAGACTCACAGACAGATGGGCAGACAGATGCACATTTTAAAATATATAGTAAAATTAAATAAATCCTATTGACATGTAGGATGTTCAGTGTAAGTCCCCATAAATACTGTGTAGCATAACATGCAAATTAAAGGATGGTGGAGTTCTAAAGTCTATTAAAATAGTGTTTATGGGTGTCCTGCAAACACCTAAAATAAATGGAATAACAGATGGCATAGATACCCTACAAATCAAGTTTTGCCTCTCATAACCAGACTTTCAAGACGGCTTCACTTGTCTCCACCTCAGAAGAGCTTCAAAGGAGGCTTATAATCCTCAGCTGATTGGAACTCCATAAAAGGAAGCATACAGCACATGATTATTAATAAACATATATATGGCACCATACATTAACACTGCTGTTTAAAGAGATTGATAAGACACGGTTCCTTTCTCCAGAAGTGTATAATATAAATAAGTCAAGACAAATGTACATTACAGATCATGATCAACAGTTCAGGATATAGCTGATCAAAAAGTGCAGAAAAATTGTTTTCAAAAAAGCTTGGGTTTTTTAACTGAAATATTTCAACAAGATCACGAAAGTGGTCAAAAAAGTAGCAACAATTCGTTGCAAAGAAATTTCACATAAGTTGTGCAAAACATTTTCATTTAAGTTTGAAAACTTATAAACGGATTCCAGTTTAGAGAGAACTAGCTGGACTTACCCAGCATTGCCTGGGAAACCAGAGGAACAAAATTTAGAAAAACAGAAGCTTGTCCTGACAGCCTCCAGCCTCACCACAGCCGCCAGTGCCTGACATCTGGCTTATGGCAGACCCCCATGCTTTTCTACTGCTGCATAAAGCAAAATCTCTGACTCAAAAAAGAGGCATTGCAACGTTGAAAATCAGAGCTATTTGACTTGGCAAACTTAGATACAAAAGTCACAATAGAAACTATGTCTCTGTTTTCTTCCCATGTCATGAGTCTTGGAGCCATTAAAAGCACAGTGGAAGGGAGAGCCCCCAAATCACCATGGCTTGTTTCTCCACCATTGCTGGAAGCATATGGAGGCCCCTCTTCAATAGTGCAATGTTTTGCTTCCTATCAGATGGTATTTTTGCTAATTATCCTTGTAGAAGCTAATGGTTTTTTGGTAGGGAAGTAGGGGATAGGCATGCTGGGTCTGCAAATTCTCATCCAAGAGGTGAGTATAGGGATGCCTCAATCCATGGGGCTGGCCCTACTGAATCTGAGAGATTTCAAGGTGACATCTCAAACTCTTCTCCCATCTTTTCTGATGAAACTATGAGTCAACTACCTGAGGCTGCTGGCACCTCTATAGTCCCTCCTCCAGCACCACCCCCTTGACCAGCTGCCCCTCCCATGGACTGCATCTCTCACCGCCCCCCCCCCCCATGATTTCTCACTCACTCCCTGCAGAATAGTAATAGAGATGTAGCTGTGTTAGTCTGGTCTTGCTGAAACAAAAGATTGTCCAGCCCCACTTCCTTCATCCCCCTACAATCCTGCCCTCCCCCCACTCGCCCCAACGGTTCAGCCCCCCCTACAATCCTGCCCTCCCCCCACTTACCTGCAATGGTCCAGCCCCCCCAGACCAGCCTGCCCCCAACAATCCAGCCCCCCCAATCCTGCCCTCCCCCCACGTGCTCCCCAATGGTCCAGCCCCCCCAATCCTCCCTACCCCCCACTCACCCCCAACAGTTCAGCCCCCCCGGACCAGCCCCCTCCCTTTCATTCCCTCCCCCCCCCTCACCTCGGGTCCCCGATGCGCCTCCTTCCGGACATTTTTTCAAAGTGGCAGCTGAACGGTAACAGCAGCCCCGCCCCCTCCACTGAGAGCGAGCCCCAGCAGGAACCCGCCCGCCCATTGGTTGGTCGCTGGATCCCGAACCAATCGCAGTATTGAAAAGGGGCCTCCATATGCTTCCAGCAAAGGCCAGGAAGCTGCTTCTTCCCGCACTGCCAAGCTTCGTGCAGCCCCGGGGAGAGGAGTCGGTCTCTCATCTCTTCCCTCCCACAGTTCCTTAAAACCTTCTCCTGGAGGAAAGGTTATCCCATGGAAAATTTGGTTGCGATAGGTCTTATAGTGTCCAAGTTATTAGAGCACAAACATACAAATTTCTCCTTTATATATTAGAAGATGAAAGGGTTATTAATAATGATTGGGTATTACAGGATAAAAAGCCCACATCTTGAATACTCCATACAGATATGGTCGCCTCATCTCAAAAAATATATATTGGCATTGGAAAAGGTTCAGAAAAGGGCAACAAAAATGATTAGGGGTTTGGAACGGGTCCCATATGAAGAGATTAAAAAGACTTGGACTTTTTCAGCTTAGAAAAGAGGAGACTAAAGGGGGATATGATAGATGTCTATAAAATCATGACTGGTATGGAAAAAGTGAATAAGGACAAGTTATTTACTTATTCGCACAATAAAAGAAATAGGGGTCACCAAATGAAATTAATAGGCAACAGGTTTAAAACAAACAAAAAGAAGTTTTTCTTCACTCAGAGCACAGTCAACCTGTGGAACTCCTTGCCAGAGGATGTGGTGAAGGCTAGAACTTTAACAGGGTTCAAAAAGAGCTAGATAGATTCATGGAGGTTCGATCCATCGATGGCTATTAGCCAGGATGGGTAGGAATGGTGTCCCTAACCTCTGTTTCTCTAGAGGTAGGTGACAGGGGAGGGATCACGTGAGGATTCCCTATTGTGTTCTCTCCCTCTGGGGCATCTGGCATTGGCCACGGTTGGTAGACAGGTACTGGGCTGGACAGACCTTTGGTCTGAGCCAGTATGGCCGTTCTTATGTTCTTATGATGAAAGGAAGGTTGTTGGCCAGTTCTAGGCAAAGGGGACAGCATGACTGGAGTGCAAAGCTGGAAGCAGGAACAGAGAAGAAAAGATAATATGCAAAGGGGAGTTAAGTAAAAGCCAAGTTCAGAACCATCATGTATATTACAATATATTTTATAACTGAAATCTATATCCACTCAATGTTCTTTGGAGTGCCTTAGTGGCACTTCAGTGTGGTCATCTGTTAATTACAATGGGTTCTCAGGAAAATTAATTAGATTTGCTGAGTTCTGATTGGAATGATTACTTTTCCCTACATGTTTTTAAAGAAATAGCTTGTTTTGGAGAAGTATATTTTCTTAATATAATTGTGTCATTTCACCCAAATCATATTACACTGAGATGTTATGTGATCTAAAACCTGTTTCAAACCTTCATGAGCTGTGGGGGTGGAAAAACCTTTAATGTTAAATATCAGGCTCCAGTGCCAATGATAACAAATATACATTGGAGGCAGATACAGTGCAATAGCACTAAGCCTATCATTACAGAAGATTTAATAATGGGAAAAAATTGTTTGTGCCCTTTTTTGCTTTTTTTCATTGTATTTTATTTTTAAAGATTGAAACTCCTTTCTTGTATACTCCATTTTTCCTAAGAGACCATGACCTACTGGGATGTTGGCATATGTATTAGAGGCACCAAGCAAGAAAATTGATTTATAGAAAGGAATATTTTATTGAAACTGTTTAGAACTCTGGGATGCTTTATAGTTGCCTTTTAACACCTTTTAACACACATTTGAGAGTAAACCCTCTTTTTTGTTAATAATTCAGTATGTCCACCAGTACAACTAAGGCTAAGAAACTCCAGAGCCCACACCTCTAAATGATTGGAGTCCACCGCAAAAACAGGAAAAATTAAAACAAAAAATCAGAAATGTCAAGTTTTAAATTAATAAAAAAAGATTATTTTCAATAAAAAGGAAATTAATATGCTAAGTCTTCAGGCCTCAATTATACATCACACAGAAGAAAAGGGCATATTCTTTTTTTCTGCTTTGTGCTCTACGTGCTGTTTGATTTACATTTGGAACTGTGCATTGTTTGTGATCATGATTTAAAACACTTAAAGTTTCATAGTCTCCCATTCTTAGACAAACTAAGTGACTCACTCAGCTCTTTCCATTCTCCTTTCATTATGCTAAAGATTTAAGGATAACCTCTCATCACACTAAAATGTTTTATGAGAGATCTAACACGATCTTGCTTTTTGCAAGATTGGAGTACACTGATTTCTCCATATACTGGTATGCCAATATCTCCCCATTCAATACTCCTTCCCGCGTAAGCAGATGATGAGTTCCAAATACGCACGCATGGATTATGTTTCGTGACTAACAAAAATATGCCACTCAGGACACTTTTAACTTTGAATTAAATAATTGGGGATGTGTTCAAGAAAATCCTTTTACCTATTGCTCCCTGTCTCCAAAAAGTGAAGTTTTATTTCAAATTATTTCAAAAGCAAGAGCTCTTAACAGTTTTTTTCAATGTTACAAAAAGCGATTTAACCAATTAAGGTTCACAACTGGATCCCAAGGGCCTGCAAAGCCCCATTGGTAATTCCCAGGGGTGCTAGAGCAATTTTTATAAATAGGGTAGTGATGATGGAAACCACATATTTGGTATTATTATTTCAAAACAGGGAGTGCAGGAGCACCTCTAGTTCCAGCACACCGGTGCCTGCACTCCATGTGATGGGATCGCACTGCAAGACTGGGGCAAAGTATTTCTAGGGGTCCAGACTCTAAGAGGAGGAAAATCAGCATAGTTTCCAACATTTCCAGTTCTGGTGACAGGGCCGTCCTTAGGGTGGGGGAAACAGAGCAATGGCTGGTCCACAGGTAGCGGGGCTACACTCAGGGCTGCAGGGGCAGGAGCAGTGTACGGAGGCGTAAGTGTGGGAACTGGGGGGAGCTGCAGCACCCCCACATTTACGTGAATTCCTAGCTGCTGCCAAGCCCACATCCCAGGTCCGGCTGCTACCCAGGGCTCCACCACTTGCCCTGAACCTCAGCTTCCAGCCCTGTCTGGGTCCCTGCCCCCTGTGAGGTAGAGTGGATAACTACCGACTGAACGCAGCTGGGAGGTGGAGGCTGGCTGTTGGCATCAGCACTGCCCAGCACCTTGTGCTCCCCTTTTGCAGTGGTGGCCCTAGGCCAGTGGTTCTCAAACTGTGGTCCTTGGACCACCGCCTTCCAGGTGGTCTACGGCTCGAGTTCAGCCCTCCCCCCCTTCTTCCTGCCTCCCTCCTTCTCCCTGCAGCAGGGAGCCTGCACTGGCGCTCCAGCCTCATGCTTCCACTCCCACCAGCAAGGGTGGCGAATCAGCGCTAGGTTTCCTCTGTGGTGGAGGGGAAGCAAATCATGGGGAAGAAGTGGAGCCAGAAGCAGCTCCGTGCGCTGCCACTCTCCCTCCCCCTTCTTCAGTTGGGGAAACAGCAGTGCACAGACCCTCTGCCTGCAGGCTTTCCCTGCTGCATTGGCCGGATTGCCTGGGAGCAGCCTGGTGCACAAAAGCAAACAAGTGCTCTTTCTTGCCCTCATGCCCAGATCCTGCACTCTCACCCTGCTCCTGCACCGCTCTCCCCTGAGACCCCGTATTACCAGGACACTCCTGCACCCTTCTCCCTGGCCAGACATCCCACCACCGGCCTGCTCCTGCACCCCTCTCCCCCACCCTACTCCTGCATGCTCCCTTGCTCCTGCACTCTACCCCTGGCCAGACACTTACCCTCAGCCCGCTCCTGCACCCTCCCTTGCTCCTGTACCCTTCCTCTGGTCAGACACCCTACCCCCACCTGCTTCTGTACCTCTCTCGCTCCTGCACCCTTCCCCCTGGCCAGACACACTATTTCTATCTCGCTCCTGCAACCTCCCTCCTGGCCAGACACCCAGCCCATGGGAAGTTCTGAACTTCAGTCTTCCCTGTCCCTCTCCTTGACCCCATGAGGCTGAAACACCACAGGAGTGAGGTGTCCCAGTTGGGGGCCACATCAGTGAGGGCTGGGGGGTTTTGGATGGGCTTGTTTTGCTTTTCACTTGTGTTTGTCTCCAACTGATTTTTCTGTGGGTTAAAGGCCGCTGAACCAAAAACAGTTCCTCACCCCTGCCATAAATAAAGAAAACATTTAAACCTTTTGTGTTGAACATAATGTAATACTTCAGAGGGGTAGCCAAGTAGTCTGCAACAGGAAAAACTTAAAAAACAACAAGTAGTCTAGCAGTACTTTAAAGACTAACAAAACATGTAGATCAGGGGTCTGCAACCTTTTTAACCACAAGATCACTTTTTTAATATAAGTGCAATGTAAAATCTACCTCAAACCCAAATAGCCTTGCCCCGTTTTCTTCCAGACCCTTCTTTGAGGCCCTACCCCTTCTCGCCCCCTTCTCCGAGGCCTCACCCTGCTCACTCCATCCCCCCTCCTCCCACATCCTCACTTTCACCAGGCTGGGGTCAGGGGTTGTGGTGCAGGTTCTGGTCTTGGGCCAAGGAATTTGGATTGTGGGAGGGGCTTTGGGCTTAGCCCAGGGTGCGGGATTGAGGTCCAGGAGGGGTTTCAAGGTGCAAGCTCTAAGCTGGGACAGGGTTTCAGGAAGCAGGCTCTGGCTGGGCACCGTTTAACTGAGACAGCTTCCGGGTGGTGGAGCAGTGGGGTTAAGGCAGGCTTACTCCTGCCCTGGCCCTGCACCACTCCTGAAAGCAGCTGGCATATACAACAATGGCTCCATGCTGCCCCTCATCTACAGGCACTGAGCCCACAGCTTCTACTGGCCACAGTTCCCCGTTACTGATCAATGGGAGCTGCAGGAGTGGTGGCTGCAGGTAAGGACAGCATGTGGAGACCCCCTGCTCTGCCTTTCTCTGGGGCAGCAGGGACATGCCAGCCACTTCCAGGAGCAGCAATTCCCACAGGGATAATTACTCCAGCCATGACAGGTTAGGTGTTTTAGAACTCGCTCCTCAAAGAATTAAATTTAAGCATAAGAGAGAAATGAAAATTATGAAATGCACAGACTAGTCAGAAACCAAAAATAAAACACTTCACAAAGAGTAACAGAAGTAACAACCCACATTTCTGTTGGGTTGAGAGATGTGAGTGAAGGGCAGTGTGTGTTTGTGAGAATGACAGAGACACACATTGTGTGAGAGTGACAGAGATTTGCATTGCCAAGCTCCCTCCATCCCCTTCTCTCTGTGTGGAGATAGGGTACAGGAGTGGGGGGAGGAAGGACACCCTGACATCAGCACCCCCCACTTCTCCCTCCTACACCCTGCACAGCAAGAAAGAGGCTCCCAGGGGGCTAGCTCCAAGGCAGCGGGCAGGAGCAGCATAAGGGTGGGTGGAGGCGTAACTGGAGTGACAGCACTTGATAGCTTCCTGGCCAAACCAGTCAAGATCACCTGTCAAAGGCTACAAGCTCTACCAGTAGATCCTGATCTACTGGTTGGTGACCATTGGTGTAGATGGTATCATGAGCTTGTTTTTCCTTTATAAAGTAATACTGTAATTTATTTAAAATGAAGTTTAATAAACTAACATGAGAAAATTAAAACACTTAATGTTTAATAATTTAACATTTCCTTTCTTACCGGTTAAGGTTAAATCAAACCATTCTCCCTACCTCCAGCACTAGCAAAATGACTCAGGCATAATTATGTAATTAATGGCGAGTTTCCATTAGCAACTGGTGGGCCAGGGAAAGGTTTGCATAGAAACATGTGAGGTTTGAGAACCACTGCCCTAGGTGTACATAGCAGGCACTGAAAGTGGGGCTCCCTGCCCTACAGAACTGAGGATCCAGCATATGCCTAAGGATGGTGATTTTGTCATGTTTTGTGTTCCTTCAAGTCCCACCTCCTGGATTCAGGCGACTCTTGGTTTTTCAGGGGTTTTTTTTTTTTTTTTTTTTTTTGTTTTTTAAACAAAACAAGCAAGCTCCTCCGCCTATGGTTGCAGAGGAAAGCTGGAGAACGCCGGCTTAAGCCAAGCGCAGCGCTCAGAAGGCCAAACCACTGCCGCTGCGCTGGAACTAGGGGCACTTTGGCACCCCGGGTGCAAACCCTGCAGAGGGTTCCAGCATTTGCAGCTTTGTGCAAGGGTCAGCGGTTCTCAACACCCCCCCCCTCCCCCCACACACACATTCTTCCACCCCCCCCCCCCCCCCGCCAGACACAAAGGAGCCCACAATTAGCCACTTTTTAAACATTCTCCTGATTGCTCAGAGCAGGGCCGCGTCCCGGTCGTGAGGCTGGGGCGGGGCGGGGCGGGGCAGGCCAGTCTGGAGCGGGGGGGGCACTGCGCTTGCCCCGCTAGCCCAGCACCAAGGTGGCCGCGGGGGGCGGCTCCGGTCGGGGCCCGCCGCGCGCTCTGCACCTGGCCGGAAAGCCACGTGCGCAGCCCCAGCGCGCGGGCAGCCGGGGGGGGGAGGGGCGGGCAGGCGGGCGCTCTCGCGAGGCCCGGGAGCTGTTTGAGCGCGAGCCGCCGGGCTCTCCTGCTGCTCCGGGCGCGCTGCAAAGGGGGAGGAGAAGGGGGGGGGGGGGGCGCACCCTCATGGAGTCTGTAGCCCCCAAGCAGCCGCCGCCGCCCGCCGGGAAAAGCAGGAACCTGCCATGGTAGGAGAAGCACAGAGCCTGGGCCCGGCCCTCCCCCTCCACTGCCTACGGCGGCTGGGGTCGGGTTCCCCCTGCCAGCCCCCCAACCCCGGAGCTGCATGCTAAAGGGGTCACTGGGTCCCTGCATTTCCCCCTCCCCTTTTCCCGCCAGCTACACGCAGGAGCTGGCATGGGGTGTGCAGGGGATCTGGGATCCGGGAATCCAGCCCCCACGCCCACACTGTTGCAGGCAAGATGGGGCAGCTATTGTGTGGGATTAGCTCCCTTTCCCCCCCCCCCCCCCCTTTGCCCTGATTGCATTGAGGGCACAGCTCAGGCTATACAGCTCTCGGTTCTCCCTTCCTGTTTGCAACTCTTGCTTGCCCTCCCTCCCCTTGTGTCTCGTAGTTACGGGCTGCAGGCAAATGCTCTGCAATGGAGCATTCATTGCGAGGGGTGAAGCTCTGTAAAGTTCAGGTTGTAGGAGAGGCCTAGGAGAGCAGTAACAGCCGTTCCTAAAGTTAAAATAACTCCATGCAAGGGGTTATGCAAATTGCACCGGACTGTCCTCTCACCAGTGCCAGCGTGGGGCTAGGAAGTAGGCTATGGCACGCTTTTGTCAAAAACAGTTCCCTATGTCTTGCAGCCTTAGGAAGGGTCTGCTTCTCCTCCCCTTCCCCAGATCTGGGGAAGCCACTCCTTCCTGAAGAGTGAGAAGAAGAGATGTTGGGGAAGGAAGGACTGGCTTCAGGTTCTGAGTTGGTGTAAATTAGTTCATGCTGGTTTGTTTCTCACCTGGTCTGATCTGATGTGCCCTCTCCTGCCATCCATCTCCTCTGAGTAAATCAACAGCCAAGTCTTTTATGACTTCAAATGCCATTTTTCCTCCTGGGAGGTGGATCCCTGTATCTGGGGCAATTTGTCCAAAGTCAGCTGTTCCCTAGGGATTAATAGAAATAAGGCTACCCTGATGTGGTGGCTCTGTGTTCACTGGGCCTGGCCCGCTTTACACTCAATACAGAACATCTGTTTAATAAAGTAATTAAACAGGGTGTCCAGCCAGTCCTGTACTCAGCCACAAGAACGCACCTCAGCTGCTCTGTTCCAGTGGGATCATTTGCAACTCCCAACTCAGTTGCCTCCAGCTTCTCTGCCCACCACCCACAATCAGTCCCCAGATTAACCCTTGTAAATGCCAGTGTGAAAACCTAGGACTTGCAGAGTATTTTGCGGTTAGAAGCATGGAGTTGGATCTAGTTCCTAAGGGCAGAGTTTTTCTAATTGTATAGGGCAAGACAAACCTTTGGGGCATTTAAAGGTATTGCCAATGGCAAAAGAACAGCCTAGTCTCCGAAAGGGAACTGCAGGTACCTGGATTGGGTTCTCTGTGCTAGGATTCAGCCAGGGCTTGGATTTGGCAATGCCAGAACCTAAGTTTGTGCAGAAAAATTACAAGTTCAGCTCATTTTGTGAGGGTGTTTTTGTCATCTTAAGGGTCAAACAGATCCTTTTGACTTGCAACCAGAACCACAAGGCTAGGTTCTGATGTCAGCCAAATCCAGAGTAGATTGAAGGTGAGTGTTTATCTAGCCTTGTGGGTGGTTGTCCAGCATGGGGAAGAGAACAGAAAAATCTCATGTCTGGGACACCTGTTTTCTACACTTGTGAAAAGCCTGAAATCTCTGCTTATCATCTGCATTTATGTTAAAATATCTTTATCTTTAGGGTGGAAAAATATCGCCCCCAGACATTGAACGACCTAATTTCCCACCAGGACATTCTGAGCACGAGTGAGTACTTAGTATTGCCACCATTTTTCTTTTGAGCCTCCTTATGGCCTTTACAGACATTAACTCCTGTGATACCTTTGGGCTTGGCAGCTATAATTTCCATTTTATAGATGGAGCCATTGAGGCAGAGGTCATCTGACTTGCCTAGGGTCACAGAGAAACTCAATGGAAGAGGTGGCAGCAGGACTCCTGACTCCACGTTATGTGATAGCAAAAGAGAAGCTGCATTATCTAATGACTGTGGAAACTAGCATCTTTGCAATGGATGGCAAGCTTGCAGAAGCCAGTTAAATAATCACTTCCTTGTCATACAATTAGTGATGTGTTACCATTATTTTAACCAGGGTCTCATCATAAACCCTTTTTGGACATGCATGAGCCTTTTAGGGGAAAAGCTGTGGTTCTTTTCCCCTAAAAGAAAAGGGATTAGATGGGACACTAAGAGAGGAGCTGTGGGCCTAGATTCTGTAATGATCAGTGTGGAATTGCAGAGAGAGATGAAAGGTGGAAGATGCTACAACTTCTTGGAATTAACCTGCTACGGGGCTGCTCTTTGCACCGGGAATGCCCTTCCTGCCTTCTGTCGTATTTTAGTTAGCTTTTTAGTGTCACTGTTGTAAGGAGAGTCAATCCAGCTTTACAGACTTGTTGAATTCCATGTAGGCGGTTTTTTATGATCATCAAAAAGACCCATTCACATGTCCTCCTTGGTGTTAGGGGCCACAAATTTGTTACTGTGGGTACCTCAGCCAGCTGGGAGGAAGAACCTGTCCACACTGGTAGTTCCCTGAAATTCCCCTGGTTTTATCCAACTCCCCAGCAATGGGCAGGTTGACCAGATTATTCAGCTGCAAGGCTTTCCTGAGGAATGTCTTTCCTTCACATTTCTGGCTAACATGACGGCTAATTAATATATCTGTCTTATACCCAGTCTGTTCTAGGGCTGTGTTCTTGCTCCTCGGGGAGATTGTCCTCTTAGCTTCTTTTCTCCTTGAGGTGTTTGTGGCAGTTGCTGCACTGGCAGGTTTCCGAAAGTAAGCTAGGCAGAGAAAAGCAAGAGGCAAAAAACAAGGCCCATGTGCCTTGCTTCACTTCCCTCCATTGAGAGTTGTGTTGGGGAGGTTGGCTGGCTCTGTGGGCAGAGTGCAGGAAAAGGGGCAGTCGGGATTGTTACAGCCGGCTTCGGGGGAGAGCAGCCCCTCTGTGGAAGAACAAACAAGCAGGAATGGGACTCTTGACCCCACCACTTACTACATTCTAGCTCCCTTGGCCTCCATTTTAGGAGGCCTGAGGGAATCCCCAGTATGTACCGGTCACTGGAGGTGAACATGACCACCTCCTCTGCTGGTGGGGGATTCAGCACTTTGAACTGGGGGAGCAGTCTCCTCACTGGACAGTCTCTTTGCAGGCAGCTACACCCAGGCTGGTGTCACCTCAGCCCACTCCCCTGGGCAGGAAAATTAGCCTCTGTAACTGAGGCTGGTGGCATCTGTGATGTGTTGAAATCCCATTGAGCTTGTCTTTCTTCCCTCCCCCCGTGCCACGCTTCAACATCCTGCAGTACTGACACAGAGAGAACCTTTTGCAGTATAATACAGACACTGAGATCAGATAAGCTCTGGGAAGGCTTAGCCAAAGGACTTTCTTTGGATAGCTGCTTTGGTGCTCAGGGCACAGCTCTTAAGCTAGATTTCTCAAGCAGAACTTTTAAGCATTTTGGAGCGCAAAAAAAAATAAATGTTGCTTCAAATGTGCTGCTCTCTTGTACTCTGGGGGAATCTGGCAGGTGTGGCTGGAGTTCAGAAGGAGCTAAAGGTTAGCCCTTCAATTCAAAGAGCAAGACGACCAACAGCTCCTCACTTAGTGTCCCATCTAATCAGCAAAGTCTCTCTTTTTTTTTTTTTTTTTTTTTTTTCTTCCTCACCCTCTGACCCGTCTCTCATCAGTTCAGAAGTTCATCAGCGAAGATCGCCTGCCTCACCTTCTCTTCTATGGACCACCTGGGACGGGCAAGACCTCCACAATTCTGGCCTGTGCTAAACAGCTCTACAAAAACAAAGAATTCAACTCCATGGTTTTAGAGGTAAATCACAATGTCCTGCTGGTGTTATTTCTCCAGCTCCCATAAACTGCTGCTGGTCTGGGGAGAGGTTAGGATTAGCCAGGGTTACAGTTTGCATCCTGGAGTGCTGCTTCTCCATAAACAGATGCTGCTAAAGATCAGCCTCCTTTTGCCTCTCTCGATACTGAGACCTGCATGCATACTGCAGTTTTAAGCCAGGGATCCTCAAGAAAGTTGACCTGGTATAATCTAGATCAGTATAAGTCCTCTATGTGGACGCTCTTGTTTTAGTTTGAGGGGCTTGTGTCCATTTGGCTTACAGTGTTCCCAATTACTATTATTAATGACAACAATAGCAATATGTAGTTTTTAATCTAGCACTCTTCATCACTAGATCTCAGTAAACTTAAGCTGCTCTTCAGCTCAAATGAGCATTCATGCAATGGCTTGCGGCAGTTTAATTACATCTAATTAATGGTCATGTTTCACCAGTGCAGTTTTCAGATGTAGACAAGCTCTTACTGAACAGAGGCACGTTAAAAGTTCATTTCAAATGCCAGCTCCTGCTCTCTCCTAGCTGAATGCTTCAGATGACAGAGGAATTGATGTAGTCAGAGGCCCCATCCTGAGCTTTGCCAGTACAAGGACAATCTTTAAGTAAGTGCCTTAAGGGGTTTGTAGCCCTCGCTTTCCAAAAGGTGGTTCCTCTCTTTATTGACAACTTTGCCCCTTTCTTCTCCCCGACATGCACCAAGTCACATGGAGTCCACAGAACACAAGCATGACACTGAAATACCACTTTTGGGCTAAAAGGAGGTGGTCAACTTTAGGGGGGAAACACACAGGAACAGAATGGGGTGGGCAGTGACTGGACAGGAGAGGTGTGGAAAGTGTTCTCTGCAGGATAAGAGAGGAGGACATACAGTCTTCTGGGAAGTAAGAAAGAAAGCTGGTGCCGTCTTAGTGTGTGTTGTAACACAAAGAAGAGGAGTGTGCACCCATAGCTCCAGTATGGTATGCAGTTTTGGGCACTTTGCAATAGACCACTGTTTCTCAACCTTAGGGGTACTCAAGAGAAGTCTGGGGGGGGGGTATGTCAACACAACTGAAATTTGGAGAAAACTGAATTTTTGTTTTAAGTTTTACTGCGCTTTATTATTTTTGTACTTTTTACACCCAAAAATTTCATTACCTGCCCAGCTATGATTAAGTTATTTAAACAAACGTGTTGCAATGGTAGAAGAAAATGTATGTCTGAAAACTAGGTACTGGGGGTACTTATACATGGTGTTTTTTGGGGGTTTTTTGGGGGGTTTTTTTTTCTGTAAGGGGGGTATTTTATAAAAAAAGTTGAGACACACTGCTGTAGAAGAGCGGTTCTCAAGCCTTTGTACTGGTGATTCCCTTTCACGTAGAAAGCCTCCAAGTGCAACCTCCCCTTTTATAAATTAAAAACACTTTTTTCATCTATTTAACATAATAAATGCTGGAGGCAAAGCAGGGTTTGGGTGAGTCAAGGCCCAACAGACTCAGGAGTGGCCCCTGAGGGCCAGTGCATGCTTTTGGGGAACCCCATCCTGGGCCTGATTATCTGAGATGAGAAAACCCTCAGCTCCTGCCCAAGTCACGGGTACTGCAGGAGCTCAGCCCCTCTGGCAGTCAAGCCCAGGAGCGTATTGAGCCGGGCACCAGCACTCACTGGCCGCTGCTTAAAAATGTGCTTGTTGTCAGCAGCCTGTGGACAGTGCTGTGAAGAGGGGAGAAGAGAGGATTCTGGGTAGGCAAAGGAATGCTGCTGCGAGTCGGGAGGGAGGAGACGCGTGTATCGTTGGATACTGGATTTCAGCCAAAAAAGAGACTGGTGCAAGGAGGAGTAAGTGTTTGGTAGTGTTGGTCTCTCCCAAGGCCAGAGGTGGCTCAATTCCATGGGCTTCCTCCTGCTGCAGCCTAACCCGTAGCAGGAGTGACCGAAGCAGCCGTCCCCTCTCTCTCCACTAGGAAGGGTTTTAAGCTTGTCATCCTGGATGAAGCCGACGCCATGACCCAGGATGCCCAGAATGCCCTACGGCGAGGTGAGTGGCATTTGCCTTGTGGCTGGGTAAAGGAGCGGTGCTCTCAGAGTAATTTGCTACGACAGGGCCCCAGCTGTGATTTCATGCAGCTCTGCCTCATCCTCAGAGCCAGTTGTCTGCTCTGGCGCTTCCTGGTAAGGCTGCGTTTGACACGACAGCGTGTGTCAGAGCACTGTCGCAGGCCAGGTAGCTGACAACAAGCCAACCACCCCAGTGACTGTCACCCATGCGGATGCGGGCTGGGTGTGTGTGACAGTGCATAGGTATCAGTACCATGCTTTGGGATGAAAGGAGCAATATAAGGTAGCTCCTGAAGGCAGCTGTGAGAGGAGGAATCCGCATGATAGCTTTGTGATGACCACACGGGCTCAGTGTTTCAGGCCTACTGCAAATTCCTGGAGCTCCTTCTTTAGAAGGATAAAGGGCTCCAGAAGGTGAACCTCTAGCTCCAGGCATCTAGGTTAGTTCATACTGTCAGTGTAGCCTCTGCAGAGGGGAATGGTCTGTGGTTCACCCCGCTTGTGCTCACAAACTCTTCTGACTGCATAGCCACAGGCTGCTGCAAATTTCTGATTGCCAGTCTCTCCTCTCCCCTGGGCCCCTCTTTGCAGTGATTGAGAAATTCACCGAGAACACCAGGTTTTGCCTGATCTGTAACTACCTCTCCAAGATCATCCCTGCCTTACAGTCCAGGTGCACACGGTTCCGGTTTGGTCCCCTGACTCCAGAGCTCATGGTCCCCAGGCTGCAGCATGTCATCGAGGAAGAGATGTGAGTGAAAAGTGCCGTGGGGGAAGGGAGTTGAGTCAGAGCTAGATGGAAATGGAATCTCTCATTGACCTGTTCGTGCAGACACGGGTGACCTTAGCGCTTTGCGTAATATCCTCCCTCCCAATTTCTCTTCGCTCTTCTAAATCTTCCTCTTAGCTCTGGAAGTAACAGCTGGCTTTTTTTTTCCTTCTCTTCAGTTTCCACCATACATTTCTCCCCCTGCAAAGAGCTCTGGTTTTCCTCCGTGTCTCTTTTGTTTCAAAGCCAATTGCCTTCAGTCTTTGGCAACTAGTGATGCCTGCAGGTCTCTGTCTCTGAGCAGGTCTCTCCTTTCAGCTGCTTTGCAGCTTCAGAGGCAGGTGGTAGACTGTAAAGAGGAGAGGCCTGTGGAGTACTGTTTTGGGAGTTTCCAGAGCAAACTTGGCTCAGGTCCTCTCTGCTGGTTGCCAGCTGAGCAAACCAGAGCTGGATTCTCTTCTTATCCTCATCCCCACTAATGAAGGTACTGCAGGCCCAATTCTACCCTAAATGCCCCATTGCCTGTGAGCCTGCACTGGTGCAACACAGCAGAACTGGGCTCTGCAATTGCAGTTTAATGACTGTTGTTAATGGCTCATGGCAGAGTGGAAAGCAGCTCGCTTATAGCTGTATAGGCTCCTTTGGATGCTAAAAATCTGTCTGTGCTTGTGCCACGGGAGAGAAGGTGCCATCCAATCAGCTTGTGCCACGGGAGAGAAGGTGCCATCCAATCAGCGTTCTGAATATAAAGGCTCTTTATGACAAATGGGCCCCACCACTGTTGTGGTTAAAACCTTGGTGCTCTGGTGTGTGTAACTTCTCTTGAGCTAGGTAACCAGTCTCAGCTCAACCCAGTCCCGACTTTTGGATATTTTGATGCAAACCTTTTGGCTTGATTAGCCACAGGAATAGCAGGTGTGGTGTAGGTTGGGGCAGGAGTGCACTGGCTGTGTGGCATGTGTGGTGGAAGCTTGTGCAATATCTGTGTACACAACACCTGCTTCTAGTCAGTGCTTCTTTCGCATGGCAACTTCACCTCTACTTCGATAGGCCCCCTCCCGGGGAATACTTGCTTTCTGGCTCCATAGCCTCATGGCTTTTCCCACACCACGTGGCGTCTGCTCGTCTGACAGAGGATTGCCCTGCATAGGCCTGCTCCTGGCAACGTGATCGGAGGAGCAGTCCCCACGCTGCCTGCCTAGCTCAGACTGAATAAATGGTCCTAAGGAGGAGTGTAAATAGCCAGCTAAATAGTTAACCAGTTAAATGACTAAAATTACCATGCTTAACTGGTGAACTGTTGGTAGGCAGAGCCCTGCCTGCCCACAGAGCTGCTCCGGCCTGGCCTGGGCCAGAGTCCCGTCTGCCTGCCCCAGCTGGGGTCAGGGGGCCTGCCGGCCCCTCTGGGCAAAGTCAGAGCAACCACAGTCCCACTGGCCTGGGCCAACTCGGAGTGGCCAGGACACTGCCCTGCGTGGCCAGGCCCAGAGTGCTGCCAGCCCAGCCAAGTCAAGTTGGAGCAGCCAATGCCACCCTCCTCCCCCCGCTCCCAACATGGCTGGCCAAGCTCAGCCAGGGCTACTCCAGCCATCTGTGGTTGGCCTAACGCTTACCAGGTACCCTCTTACATCCCTACTCCTGAGGTGACAGGATCTGTCGGCTTTTGCACCTGGCAGCCTGGAAGTGGGAGAGGAGAGAAGATACCATTTTGCACAGAGACAGAGGGCCCCAAAACTCATGGTGCTGTGTCCATGCATTGCTTTGTGATGTCCAGACTGTTCTAATCCTGCGGTGTCCCCCCAGCGGCTGTTGAGACGCAGCGATTCTCCAGGGCTCGGGGCCCCACCTGTGCATCCTGAAATCTGTGTCTTTCAGGGTTGACATAAGTGACGATGGGATGAAAGCACTAGTGACCCTCTCCAGCGGAGACATGCGCAGAGCACTGAATATTTTGCAGGTACGGTCCTGTGCATGGCGTTAGCTTGCTACTCCTCAGCACAAGAGGTTGCTTCTCCGTTTTCCTAGTGGCAACCGTGCCACTGGTGTAGTGGCCAGACAGATGATACATGCGTGGAATAGTTCACCAGGCATCGGGCCCATTGGTCATATGCAGCCCCCTCATCTCCAGTGATAGGGGAGAGATTCAGAGCTTTTCCTCCACATGCTGACCACTGGTATCTATAGGCACAAGCGCACTGAGGACTTAGCTTCCCAGTATGGCCGTGGCTGCAGCAGGAGTAGTGAGGTAGAGATGGCGTGCCACTTGGTGTCAGCCGCAGGCACTTGGTTCACCTCCAGAACTCTCAGCCCTGCTTCCCACAGACAGACCCCCTGATATGCTACAGTGACTTTGGGGAACCAGCTCTGTCTGAGGACCCGTGGCGTGAGTGTAGCAGCTGGGGAACAGGGAAGGCAAGCTTGTCTGTTCTGCTACTGCTTGTTTTGGGAAGTGGGAGACAGACCATGACAGATTGTACTTCCCGCCTTGTACTGACCTGACTCTGACGTGGCACCATGGGTGGGGTTTTACCTCTGCCTCTCGGTGACTGTGGTTCAGAGAACAAGCCAAATGGCTCTCCCACCCACCTTCCTGGCAGCTTCCCTGCAGGCTGAGTGAAGCTACATCCCTTCCTAAAATACTGTCACTGGTCAGGGTGGTTCCTAAGGGCACATTGTGTCCTCAGTGGCTTCCGCACAACCCTCATTGCCTACCATAGATTGCACCCATTGTCACTGAGAAAGCAGTTTCTGTTGATGATGCACAGGAGAGAACCGGATCCGGCGTGGTTGTGCACTGGGCATGGGGCTGACAGAGGAAAAAGCTATTCTAGTTGCAGAGAGCACAGCTGCAGGGGGACTGACAGTACAGGACAGGGGCCTGCTAAGTGGACTTGGGCGATGGGGCTGAAAATCACTCTCAGGCTGGAGCCTGAGCAGTGAGACGCTGCACAGGGGAAGGGCCCCAGAGCTGGGGCTGTGGCCTAGGCCTGAATGTCTGCACAGCCATTTTTAGCCCCCCGGCCCAAGCCAGCTGTGTGGCCATGGCATAGGGCTTCTACCATGGTGCAGATGTGCTAAAGGTCCTGGTGCTCACAAGCCCTATTTTCCTCGCCATGTTTTGGAGCAGAGCTGCCCTATAACCTCACCTCATCTCCTGGCAGAGCACTACCATGGCCTTCGGGAAGGTGACCGAGGACACTGTGTACACGTGCACTGGGCATCCCCTGAAGTCTGACATTGCCAACATTCTCGACTGGATGCTGAACCAGGACTTCACCACCGCCTATAAAAGTATTCTTTATCGCGTCTCTTTATGCTAGCATGGTGAGGGGGGCATCCCCCCGCCCCTTTCGCCAACAATGCGTGTGGAAAAGGGAGGCTTTTGCATTAGAAGGCCCGTGGCCTCTCGAGTAACTCATGCCAAGTACATCTCTGTTGCACCCCCGGCTTGTACGTGGCACATCTCACCTTCTGTCCCTGGAAGTGGTGCTTTGAAGTGGGACATGGGTTCCCTCTGATCAGCTTTAGTGCCTCTTTTCCCCGCATGGGGAAGCTCTGGTTGTTTAGGACCTGTGGGCTGGTGTCTCTATTGGTCCTTTCATTTTCAACTGCTGAGCACTGCCTGCCGGTGAGTTCAATGCCCGATCCTGCTGTCTTAAGTCTGTAGAATTAGAGCTGAGGGCATGTAGCATTACACATAAATGGATCCTCTGTTTGCCAACAAAAGTGCCGGTTAGTACCTTGCTCATCCCACCAAGTATCCAGCAATGGGAAGGACAGGGAACCTTTGTTTTGGCGGCATCTACTCCTTGGCTTAGAAATTCTTGGCAAGAAAACCCCTTGATTCTCTCCTCAGAAATCATGGAGCTGAAGATGCTGAAAGGCTTGGCTCTGCATGACATCCTGACAGAAATCCACTTGTTTGTGCACCGAGGTAATGCGCCTCTGGCCAGCCAGCATGACATGTAGACAGCCTGTCCTAACATGCATAGCCACCCAAGTAGTTTGTAGATGGTCTTACTAACCAATAGGAAACTAATCCCTCTGGTGCCCAGCTCTGGCCTGGGACTCCGAGTGAGGCTGTACCAGGTAGGGAGATTTCTGTCGTATGGTAAGAGAAAGTCCCACCAGTAACTCCTCACCTTAGCTGGATCCATTCAGATTGCAATGGGCTGGAGGTGGGGAGAGGAACTGACAGCAGAGCTCCTGTCCGCGTGGTGTGGGCTGGAGACCACTGGCTCAGTTGAATTTTTCAATTCCTGTTTGGCACTGCCTGAGCCACCCTGTTTCTCTTTGTGGCTGTAAAACATTTGCTACTAGCAGAATGTGTTTTGGGTGGGGGAAGAGGCTGGCTGCTAACAGGGCTGGGCAGCCATCTTCTGTTACTGTCTTGCAGTCTCCCTCATGGGTTGGGACAGATCCACTTCTGAGCCTTAAGTGACTTGGTTATTTAAAACTACTGCATTTACTCAACCTGTCCTTCATCTCTCTCCCTAGTCGACTTTCCTTCTTCTGTGCGAATCCAACTACTGATCAAAATGGCAGACATCGAGTGAGTATCCCTTTGATACCTGTTACTTTGCTTGCCCTGGCTGCTCTTTTCTCCCCTAACAAGATGCTTGGGGGTGTCCGAAGCACTCTGGGGGAAAGCTTACTATTAATACTGCACCCCTGGTTCACAAAACTATCACAAGTACAGGACTGTGCCCACTGCTGTCAGGGGCCCCTGCAGGTGTTTTAGCAGAGGTGGGAGCATAGTTGTGTATTTCCAGAAATAACCTGTGATATCATTTGTTAAACAACATTTTGCCTAGCTTGTGCTGAGACAGACCCAGTCATGCCAGCAGTGCAGGATCTGTCCAAATGGAGTGTTTACACTTGTGTTTTCCTTCTGGCTTTAGGCACAGACTGGCTGCAGGTACAAGTGAGAAGATTCAGCTAAGCTCCCTTATTGCTGCTTTTCAGGTCACCAGGGATTTGATTATAGCTGAAACTTAGGTCCAGTGGTTTCCATGCAAGCACAATTTACACCTCCAACAAATAAAAGAATGTCCTTGTCTGAACATCGTGAAGTCCAGCAGCTTGTGCCATTTCTTACCTACTGCATTATAAGCCCCCTATGCAAGTGACAATGTAAGGAACAAATTTGGCCTTCAGATACACATCATTGCTTGACTTCAGGGGAATTCAACAAGCATCTGAGGTAGAAGTTAGCCCTTTGCAGCTAAATAAGTAATGAACAATAGTCATCTTAGCCCACTGTCTGCAGGGGTGCAGCATGAAATATACCTTTGAAGGAAGATCTCTTTTCTTATACCCAAGGAAGCTGAAGATGGCTGTAGCTGGGCTTTAAGGCTACAAGCTCCTTTCAGTTAGAGCTGCCTTTTAATACTGACATGCCAGCTCTCTCGCTTGGGTCAGTGCCCTGCAGTCTGTAAAGTGGCTTTACAGTAGGTACTTCTGGCCTCCTGTCCTTAACTGTGGGAGCTTAGTGTAGTATCAAGCCTAGGAATGATAGCATAGTTGTAGTCAGCTGCATGAAGGAGGGAAAAAATCAATTTTTATTTTGCCTTTGAAAGTAGCTAAAAACAAATCTCAGGCTGCGGTGTACATGACGGCAAGAATTCTACATATCATGGCCAAGTAAAAATTAACTTCAACTTCACCAACCAAGATGCTCAGCAGGGTGGTCCTGTGTGTGTGTCACCATGTGCGCTTTACATACAATGCAGAATAAATAAGAGTTCTGAGTGACAGGATCCAGTCACGCTACGGGCTCGCAGGGTGATGCTCCATGCATGTCATGCTACGTAGCTGTGCACCCAACACGGTCATTTGAAGTGGAAGAAGTGGCTGTGTATGGAGACTGCTCTTCTCTGCAAAGGAAGGGGATTTCACCATCCCTTCCTATTACACAGATTCAGAGCATATAAGGGGCTCACAATATTTTTAAAGGGACAGTACCCCCCCTGTATTATATAAAGGGCACTGGGGTCTTTTGCTGTTGTGATCTTCTAGCAAGCTCTCATTCAGAACTTTTAACACATTAGGTTTAGATTTGCTGCATCAGACCTTGCAAATTGTCACCCAATCTGAGGCAAGCAGTAACCCAAGCTGAATGGTGGCACTTTTCCCTTGGTTTTACTATTACAGCAGCATGGTGTGAACAGTTATCTGCCAGCTGAACCATGCTCTCACTTGTGCTCATTAATAGAAAGTCCAATGGCACTTAAGGTTTGGGGGTATTTTTTGCAGAATTTAGGGGTAGTAAAAGCTAGGTCTCTTTGGGCTAGATTACCAATTTAAAGGTGATTTTTCTAA
Source organism: Pelochelys cantorii (assembly GCA_032595735.1). Taxonomy (NCBI): domain Eukaryota; kingdom Metazoa; phylum Chordata; order Testudines; family Trionychidae; genus Pelochelys; species Pelochelys cantorii. The sequence goes on along the minus strand of CM064342.1, from coordinate 7,861,405 downwards.
AAGGGGGAAAAGTCTTCTCCATAGTTTCAAGGGGAAGCAGTCACTGCCATGCATTCCTGAAATAGCCTATAGCCCTTCCCATTGCATGGCACTCTGTACATGGATAGTTGCAGCTGGGAGAAGGGAACAGTTGCAGTAAAACATATGCTGCTACTGCTGCCAGAAGGAGACAAAAAATGAAACTCAGGCATATTTGAGACTGTTTTACACACGCACATCCCTGTGATACAGTACACATGAGTCATTAGCCCAAGCAGGAAAACTCCCTGGAAATTAACTAAAAAAAGTTCTGTGGCTAGAGAGAAAGTGAGCAAGAAGCACAAGAGCAGGACAATAGAGCCCTGTACTGTGCAAGAAAAGTTGGTCATTTTCTGTCTCTGCCAAGTGTAAGAAGTTACAGTAGTGCCAAGAATTCATTCTTACTAAACTAAGCCACAGAACATTTACTAGGATTGTACAGTGGATAATTCAACATCTAAACTTGTCAAAGGAAGTAAACAAATCAGCTCTGGTCTTTGTGGGTTATAGGCCCCTCCCCCAGCACACATTTGCACAATTCACAAGTTCATGCTTGGCCTCCCCACACAATGCAAAGTAGCCAGGCTCTGCTGTAGCACCACACTTAGTGTATGCCATGAGGTTAAAAATATAAAGAGCTGCCCAAAGTTAGAATCACTTTCACAAAAACAGACCAGTAGCTGTCTTGGTGCAGAACATCTCCCTGTTCCTAGCCCCTGTCCTTAAGGCATTCATCTTTCCATGACACACCAAAGAGCAAGCCAGGCCTTACACCATATAACCAAAAGTATGTTGCTAGTGGCTTGTGTGATCAAGCCATGAATACACAATTTCAGACTGGCAGCCACATTAGCAGGATCCTTCACCTCTTAAGACCTCTATCCCCCTCCACACCAGGCCTCTACAACTGAACACTTGGGTCTCCCTCAGTGCCATGTACTTCTGTCACCCACAAAACGGCTGCAAGAAGAGCACTGCCAGCTCTTCAGAAAAAAAACTTTTATTATTTTTAAGGCCTGTCCATAATGCAGAGACTTTTCAGGTTCAATTGTCTCAGAACCAGGCTAAAGAAAGTGATGAACATGAAAGCCACTGCCTCAGCTAGGACACATTTTTTTCATTCATGAAAGTGCAGGTTTGAGTTTGCATTGCCATACCAAAGAAAGTGACTTCTCGGAGCCCTCTTGCTTTTAAACACACCCTGTTCAGTGGTTGCACTTTAAGTGAAAGCACCTCAAGAGAATTAAAACTTGCATTGCTGTTGATGGAGTAGAAAGCCATCGGAGTAGAACTCCTGCCCTTCCTTGTCTGAGAGAGGACTTCAAACGGATGAAGAGTTCAGGCCAATCCACTGCATTTTTGCTGGGTTCTCTTAATAAAATAACCTATGTGGTCAAAGAAACAGCCCCAGACAGAGGAACAGAAATCCTTCTTCCACTAGAACCATAAAGCCCATTGGGACTTCATGACCATTCTGCCACACCCCGGCTGCTCCTTCATCCCAGAACAAAACTCGGGAGGGAGGGAGGAAGTCGGCCAGGTCTCTTGGATCCAGTGTACAAGGTTTAAAAGGTCCTATAAGTGAGGAATTCTTTCATTTTCTTGGGGATGGGCAGTGCCAGGACCTGGTAAGTTGTGAGGAAGGTGCGGAGAGCCTTGCGACATAAGTGCTTAAGGGTTGAGAGGGTCTTGGGGGCACTCCAGAACTGGACGTGGCCATCTCTCGTCCTGCAACACGAGACCAAGGACAAAGGTTAGCGTCCTCACACCTCAGCATCGGAGCAAACACCGCCACTCACCCCAGCCCGGCATGGGGAAGGAAGAAAAAGCTGCGCTCACATGGCATTTAAGGAAATGGACCATCACCATGCACAGGCCCCTTGCTTGTAACAGCTTTGCACATTTTCTACTCCGTGAGAGGCTCTTACTTGCACCCTCTTCCCCCACCGCCATCTGGGATGACTTTATGAGCCCAGCCTGTCCACTCAAGAGAAACCCAGAACTCAAGGCCTCATGTTCCAGCAGAGGCTGCTGCAGACATACAGGAAAAGGCTGACTGCAATGTCCTATCTCCCTGCGGAATCCTGAGTCTGAGGGATGCTAGCTGAGATGGAAGAATAAGGTAGGAACCCAACAAAGCTTGTTTAGCAGGCAACTGATAGGGGAAAGACAATGCCTCAAGCAGAGAATTTTCCAACACCGCTTTCTCTTGGCATCAAAGCAGTGTCCACACTAGAAGCTCTATTCCAGTATTCTAGCTCTGCAGTACACCCACAAAATGCTCCTAGTGTGGACACAGCTCTACCAACAAACCTGTCCTTTGTACAACCTCCCCCCGCCCCCAAGAGCGAAGCATGCTCTACTGGTACAAGGGCAGCTCTGCTGGTATAGTGCCTACACTATAACTTTGGCCAGCACAGCTGCATTGGTAAGGGGTGTGACAGCTGTGTTTTGGCAGAAGCCTGTGGCACAGAGCTGGACTCGGAGTGCCCTGGTTTGAGAAAACTGCAGCGTTGCAGAATGGGGTGTATTTTGGGTCAAGGTGGAGTCACATTCCCCTGTCCCCCTTGCCACAGACTCAGCTGGAATATAACATGCTCTCAGCAGGAGAGCACGTCCCACTGGCCTACACAGAACATACGCACCCGGTGGCAATAAATCCGCCGTGGGGAAAGTATACACAGCACAGACCATTGGTCATAGGTGCAAATGCCACTGGAGTTCTTAGTTCCAAATCCCAGATCCTCAGGAGTCTAAAGGAGAGAGAGGGAGAGAGATACACACACAATGACAGTCTTACAGATCACACCTCCAAGTGACACTAGCTACTCCAGTTGCATCAGTGAAAATAAATATTCAGCTGTTGAAGCTAAAGTAAATTTCCAAAGCCAATTTAATCCATAGCCTTTAGAAGCAATTTACAATGTTATTTAAGTTTCATGACTCCACTACAAGGCAGGCATTACACCCACTTTAGAGAGGCTTAAACCGAGGCAGAGATTACATAACTTGGCTCAAGATGATAAGAGTTTCTATACTGGGTCAGACCATGGTCCATCCTGGTCAATATCCTGGCTCTGACAGTGTTCCCTAAGCAAACTTGGTGGATGAGAGAGGTTACTTCTGCTGAGAACTTTGACTTATCTAACCCTTCTCCCAGAAAAAAAAAAAAAATGAGCTAGAGATACCAGCACCAGCTGGGACAAGAAGACCAACACACCCCACCCCTCCCTGCTCGACCCTGCTCAGACAATAATCAGGCCCATGATTCAACCCCAGAGCGAGCTGAGTCTCCATTGGGACGTTCCCAGTGCCACCAACCCTGACGCACACAAATAACGGTTCCATAAGAGCTCACCGGCATCCTGAAAACCCTCTCCGGACCAGAAGCTAGTAAGTTTGCCTGTACAGCTGGCACTGGATGGGCAGCAGCAGCACCAATTACTTCAGTCCTGATCTTAGCCCACTGAAGTCAACAGACTTTATCTACGTCTGCAAGGAATCTCTCTGGGCTCCCTCGCAGATTTCTAAGGCAGCTGACAGCACCCAGGGTGTGGAGGCAGCAGAGGGTATAGTCAGGAGGTTCTTGCTGTTTCAGGGTGTATGGCCCAACACAACACTGGTCTTGGGAAAGAGATGGTTAGCATACACACCTGAGCCAGCTACTGGCCTTACCTTAAGGTGTTGTCACCGTGGTAGCCAGGCAGCTATGTCCAAAAAGGAGTTACTTAAAGCTACCTGCGATGGGCAGTGTCTACAGCCTTGAATGCGGCACCCAGCAGCTGTGCTGCCAGGACAAATGGACAAAGGCACCTCAAACCAAAGCCAGAGTCAAGTTGTACTGCTACGCAAGCCCAAGCCCTGGGACAGCCTCAAAAGGCAGAGGTCCCTGCTGGAAAACAGGGTCAGAAGCTGAAAAGAGCTTTGGAGCTCATCTTAACAGCTGTGGCGGGGACCCTGCAGTAGCCAGTCGTAAGATGCCAAGTCCCTCACCTGTCATCTGCCACTGTAGCGAGATACAAGCCTTCCGGAGAGAAGCACACGGATCTTAGGGAGCTGGCATGGATGTCACTGCCATAGTCCAACGCCGGGGGCAGTGCAACGTGGCTAAGCAGAAGGGAAAAGGCAGCGCTTACTCTCCATGTTTGTTAGGGCTGGCCCATACAGCTGGCTGGGGAGGGTCTTGTGAGGGGCATGGAAACATGGTAAATCAGAGCTCCTGCTTCCCAAGAGTCACCATGGCTGGGATTGGAGCACAGTTCACAGGTGTCCCTGTGAAACGTGCATTTCCTTTGCGGTGGCGTCTCATGGATGGTGCCTCCTCTCCGGTCCCGCTCTTTGAAAAGTGGGAGGAAGGCACTGCCGTGCTGAGCTGTGTCAAGGCCAGGGGCTGGACATTCGGCACAGACACCAGTCAGCCGCAAGGAAAGTGCTAGTGTCATCTCTTCCCCCCCCACGCTGTGAGAGCAACACCTAAAGCAGCAACACACAGCCCCAACCCTCATGTATTGGTTAACCTCCTTTTTCCTCCCGAGGTAGGAGGTGGAGAATGATTTGTACAGCAGGGGAAATTCAGAGAGCACTCTGCAGCAGCCTCTAGGGTAAGAACCTCAGGCCCCCACTTCCTCCCAGCCCAGACCCTCTCCTCCCTTAGTGCCCAGAAAGCTTCCAGAGCCTCCCTCCTTACCGAAGTGTTCTCAGCTGCTCCCCCGTGTAGGGGTCCCACATGATCACGCAGGTGTCATAGGAGGCGGTGACCAGCAGAGCGGAGTCTGGTGAGAAGTCGCAGGACACCACGCTGCTCTGGTGCCCTTCCAGCTTCCTGATGAGGGTGTAGGAACGCATGCTCCACAGGAGCGCCTGGGGTGGGGGGGGGTGGGGGGTGAACAGAGGAGGGTTACAATCTCTGCTCAAGGGAGGGTAGCAGCCTCTCGACTGTCTCTCTCATCACCCCCACGTGGACTGCTCACACGAGCCAGGCATTAGCCCCTGGGACAGAGGGGGGCAAACAGGCATTGCTCGTGTGGGCACCAGCTCGTCTGATGCATACCAACTCCCAGCTCAGCAAGACAGACTCTCTGCAGCACAAAGACTCCAGCTGCATGGCCAGGCATGGCTGTGGCTGCATGTGGGGAAAAGACAGGGGTCTAGCCCCCCAAGCTCTCTGGGTGAGCTGGGGAGAAGAGCCCTTTGGGTGGCTGGTGCAGACCACTGTCACCAGAAGCAGGTTGGCCAGGACCCAGAATCCTCCTCTGGTAATGGTAACGGTAACAAAAGGGCTTGGGGACGTGTTGAAAATCAATTACAGAAGGGCCTTATCTTCCTATCTCCCCTGCTCGAGGTGTCCTGACACCCACACGCTGACCTCCCTAGGGCAGAGGGGCTCTGGCACTGGTCCATATAGGGCCGGGACAGAAGGGCCCTGGTCCTTTTCCAGGGGCCCAGCATGACAACGGTGCCCCAGGTGCCAGAACACGCCCCGGGGGGAAGAGGGACAGGAGGAATAGTAGCATGTGCGCTCAGCTGGCACATCCTATGAGCAGTGGGAGTCAGATCTAGTGACTGGGGACAGCGTTCCCAGTCCTGCAAGCTGCTTCCCCTGGGCCTGCTCCAGCCCAGCCTGCTCCCCTCCCCTCCACAAACTCCGCTTTCAGGGAGAATCCTGCCTCAGTGCTCGAGGCAACAGGTTCCAAGCTGGCATGCAGGAGGGAGACATGGTGCTCTCTTCAGGAGATGGTGCCAGCCCTTCCCTTGCCCCCGTCCTTCGGCCTAGCAAGCAGACACCCTGGACTTGACACACAGTAAAGACCACAAGGCTTTGCACTCTAGCCCTTTCAAATGGGGAAGGGCAGGTTGGCCTACCTGGGAAAAACAACGGGCAGGAACTGAAAGGGATGGGACTTGGGTACAATGCACAAGGGTGACCCCTTGCTGACCAGTCTAGGGATCAGCACCGCCACTGGAGAAGAGTGGGGACCGCTGAAGGGCAAGATGAGGAGTGGTCAGGGGCAGTGTATACAAGGCAGGCCCATTCAGCAGAACTGCTGCACCCCAGGGACCCAAGGGCCAGCGCATAACACTAATCCAGCTCTGCAGAGGATGTGGTGGGCTCTCCGGCAGCTGAACAGGCAAGAAATTGGACCACCCTCCCCTCCCCGCAAGAATACGCACAACTCACCGATTTCTCCCCAGCCGCAGAACACAGCATGCTGCAATCGGGGGAGATGGAGCAGCAGTACACCCACTGCGTGTGGCCAGACAGCACCTGGACCTGCTTCCCTAAGGATGGCAGCAACCGTTTGAGAGAGGTGCACACAGTCCAGAGACAGGGACAGCTGGGATGCCCATTCCCACCTCCACCTGCTCTCTCTGAAGCCAGCCTGGAGGAAGCAGTGTGTCTCAGACCAGATTAGACCTAACAGATTTCCCCATGCAGGCGCTTGCTCTGCTGAAACGGGTTTATTCTCAGGGCATGTCTGCTTGCAATCGGGGCACATGACTGACTTGTGTAGACACACCCGAGTTAGCTTTACTCTAGCTGGCCTGGGTACTGGAGTCGCGGTCAGATGGAGCACAGCGCCAGCTAGCCACTCAAGTAGTTAGTGGCACAGCCTCTGCTAACACACTGTTGCTCTCGAACCCAGCTAGCTAACTCAGGCAGGTACACTCAAGCCAGACTTACGCCTTGGATTGCAACACAGGCATGCCCTCGGTCAGCCCCCAGTGCTCCTAAGCATCGCGCGCTCACGTTGAGGATACACGAGCGTTCGCGTCACTTGCTGTTCCCTCCTGCTCCAGTCACTCAGCGCATTCGTTCCCGGCTTCCACGGAATTACGTTCAAAGTACTTTCAAAGAGCCGGGACCGGGCAGCTCTGCACATTAATAATGAGAGTGCAGACTACTGACTCCCCACCCAGGCCTACTGCATCTAATGAGAATAGAGCCCCCTCTGGGCGACACCCATAGCATAGCACACGTGCTCGTAACAGTGTCTGGGGCCCATATCCCGCCAGGGATGCATGCTCTCACTCGTACCATCTCGGCTCAGGTCCCAGATGCGGAGGGTCCTGTCCCGGGATGCAGAGACTAGAATCGGGCTTCCGTGGGGCGCAAAGCACAGGTCCCTCACGACATCCAAGTGCCCAGAAAGGCTGAAAAGCAGGCCCCCTGCGGACACAAGCACATAGCTCAGTTCAGGCTCACCACAGACACAAGCACATCTCACCTGGCCCGTCGGGGCAGCTCCTTGCTGCTAGCTGCACCTTCCACCTTCCAGGGCAGTGCTAATGCTGACAAGAGCAAAACAGTGGTTGCCCACCGCCAGGCCATGAACAGCTGGCTGCCAGGCCACGGCGGCTCTGGGGCCTGGGACACACCACCCAGCGCCTCCCCTTCCGCTGCAGATGTTGGGAGAAGCATGTCCTGTCCCACCTCTCGGGGTAGGGTCCGTTCACCGACACAGAAGAGTGGTTCACTGTGTGACAGGAGGGCTACGCGGAGCCCAGCACGGCAGCCTTACAGCAGCTGCAACCTGGGAAGCAGCGCTTAGCTGGTGGCTGGGAGGCAGCACAACACTAGATGATGAAGTGGGGCAGGCACTAGAGCTCCGGGGATAGGACTAGTGCTGGGGGTGTGGAGCTCTAGGATGTGAGGGTTTAGCACTGGGGATGGGGCTAATATTGGGGACTGGGGGCTAGTTCTGGGGGGGGTGCAGTAGGTCTCTGGAAACAGGAGGCTGGCACTGGGGGAGTCTAGTGGTGAGGAGATTTAAGGGGCAGGGGGCTGGCACTGGGGGCTCAGAGGGTGAGAGGCTGGTATGGGGGGGTTGGGTGCAGGGGACTCTGTGGTCAGTGGCTGGCACTGGAGGGCAGTGGAGGGTTGGGGGGCTCTAGGGGTGGCATTGGGGGGCTATGAAGACCAGAGCTTTTGGCAGACTGGTAACATTTTATTTGCATATTTATTATTTCCACAATGAATATGCAAATAAAATGTTACTGGTCCACCAAAAGTTTGTGACTGGGTTTGCTGCGGTATAAAAAAGGTTGCGAACCACTGGTCTAAGAGACAGAGCAGAGTTCCTTTACCACCCTAAGGATTATGGGTGCAGCCTGTCCCATGCTACCAGGAAGCAAAATGGAGTGCACAATACCTGGCTCACAGGTCAGTGTGACTGGCTATTCCTGTGGGAGAACAGGCAGGAGTCTCAACATGCCAGAACACACACCCTCCCACCCCAGCTCTACGAATGGCCTCTGTAGGGGTGACCTGCTGCCCGGAGGAGAGGGGGATGAGTCATGGAAGCAAGGCAGGCTCAGTGAGCGGCTAGCTCTCCTACCTCCTCCCGCAAGCAGAGGCGGGAGAGGGGAGGGGGTTGGAATGGCTGCAACCAGGTGATGCAGAAGCAGCACTGACAGCTTCACAGGGCACACTGGGCAACGTGAGAATCCATGCTGGGAAATACTGGGCACATGCTCAGGAAAACTCCATAGGGGGAGGAGACTAGGGAGAGAGAGACAGAGACGGTCTAGCCCCCTGTGGGACACAACGAGGGCAGGTTGATTTCCCGCCCCTCTCCTCAAGAACTGGATTAAGCCAGTACATTGAACCCACCCTCACACAGGCACACTCACCTGTTTGCACCTCCCAGACTTTAATCTGTCCGTCATTGAGTCCTGTGGCGAGGATCAGACAGGAGCGATTTGGAGCCGGCAACCTGTCCCGCTCCTTAGTGCGGCCCAGAGGCCAGGAGCTGAAGGCCAGTCCCCACACAATCTGGCCACAGTCTAGCGTCTTCTCCTTGGCTCCTCCTCTGCCTCTCACATCGGCTTTGACGCCACGGCTCTTGCGTTCAGATGTTTTGCAGCTTCTGCAGAGAGAGAGGGTCATTCAGCAGCTGCAGGAGCTGCCTGGTTCTCCCCACACCCCCCCCCAGGAAAATTCACAAGAGAGGGACTAGAGCCAAGTGTGCAAATGCTTGGTGAGCATGACTAGGGGCTGCGTCTGCACCAGGGATTTCGGCTATCGGTGGCCATGCTCAGGAGCAAACCCGCTAACGAAGGCAGGCGAAGCAGCCGTTTAAACCAACACGTGTCTGCCTGAAGCCAGAGGAAGCTGTGCTGGTCAAACCAGGGCTTTGTGCTTAGCCCTAGGTGGGGCTGATCCCCCTCCTGTAACAAGGCCCTGTAATGAGCCTCAGCAGAGCTCGTTACAGACAAGTTGTGACAACTCAGACCACACCAGCATTGTCGTTTTCACAGTTCGAAGCACTGTGGCTGCTTACTGGGCTAAAATTCTTGTCCCAGCCAGATCCACTCATTCTCCCCAAAAGACCAGCCACAGTGCTGCCTCCCCGCCCATCACAGGGGGCACACAGCACAGCTTGGGTTCGTTAACATGGCCTCTTCACTTAGCAGGCACACCAGGCAGCCGAATGAAAGCTGTACGGGGAGAGGAAGGATGGGACAGTGGCTCACTGGCCTGGATTCAATTTCCTGCTCTGTCACAGACTCCAGGTTACCTCAGGCAAGTCACGGAGCCGCTCTGGGCCTCAGTTCCCGCAGGGGGACAGTAGCACTGCCCTGCCTCCCGGGTGTGATGAGGAGTAGAGAGCTGCCCTTGCCGTGCTACCAGCCTGGGGGGCGGGGGGGGTGCCAATGAAACCAGGTCTCCTCACACCTACTGGATGTTGCTCCTTTACCTTACCCACCCTTCAAAGCTGGAGGAGGAAGAGTCCTTCCCTGACATTGGGTCTTCTTTCCCCTCTCCACCCCCCCAGCACAGTTGAAGTTACTGTGTCCGTTTGCCTACAAGTCAGCAGAGCCAGCAACGCAGAACCAAACATCCTGCTCTGCTCTCCACAGAGTAGCAAGAGCCCTGACACCATGGGGCATGCCCCAGGACCTCATCAGCTTAGTCAATCAGCTGCCCTGTCTATGTATTACTAGATTTCCACGCATGGAAAGCTGCTTTTCAGCCCAATGACATGAAGCACAGTCTCCTGGGTTATGTGACTTTGATAAAGGAGTGGGGATTTCCCAGGGAAGTGCGCTAGCACGTAGCAATTAGCAAACCTGTTCAACGTTTAAAACAGGCAGTTTTCCAGTCCAGGTGAAAGGAGGAAAGCTGAGGTATTTGAAGACAGGATGGCTGCCTGCGGTGATTTCTTGCAAAGGTTTAATCCCCCAATTTAAAAAGGCCCAACCCAAGGAAGTTAACCCATAACAGGGATGAGGTTTTGTAGCTGAAGGCTCCTGGGCCGAAGATTTGGGGACGTTCACAGGAGAATGCACAAATGCAAGGAACAAGTCCAGCGAACAAGATAACGCACTCCCGGGGGGAACAGCAACAAGAGAGGGGGCATGCCGGAACGTCAAACTGGGGTGGTGGTGATGGGGAATCTCTTGGCTTGCCCTTCCCATTAGCATGCCCAAGCTTAGCCCTCACTTTATGTGTAATCTCAGTCTCGGTGGCTAGTCCTGCATGCTCTGCCTGCCATAGCTAGCCCTGACAGCAGCCTTTCACTGCTCGAGCTGGGTGTTCTCATGGCAGCTTATAGGGCAGGGATCTTGGTGAGAGTCTTGTAACATGGCTCAGGAGAGTTCTGTGAGGGAACCTAACTGCGCCTACATTCAGCTGTGACAACACCAAGACTCCCCAGATGGCTGGCTTACTGAGAGCAGAGACTGCTAACCCCATGGAGCAATTCACCCGGGGGATGGACCCTGATGCTGCGGGAGCTATGGGAAGCCAGGTTTAAATCTCCAGTCCCTTGCTTTCCTTAACCCTCTCTTGCTGAGCCCTGGGGGACACTGAGGAGGGAACCATGACTTAGCACACAAAAGAAAGGAAGACAGCTCAGGGACTCTAACAGGAGTGCCGCCTTCCCTCTCTGAACTGCCACAGGGTACTTACAACTCCGCTTCCTCCAAGGGCCAGGGGATCAGTTTGATGATACAGTGACCCTGAGACCAAGCAAACCAGGTGCCGTCGGGGGAAAACGCAACACTCCACGTCTCGCAGCTCGACTTCCAGTCGTACTGCTGGGGTCGCCCTGGCTTCAGCTCTGCCAGCAGCAGCGGCTCATCTGGGGAACAAGATGGCACAGTCACTCACAGAGCATGCAACGGAGTCATCGATCCACCCAAGACCACGCGCGGGGACGCAGGATGGGGAGCTGGGCCTCCCAAATTCTAACCCCAGCTGTGACATCCCACCTGCAAGCTGGGGACGCGTCACTTAGGTTCCTTTTGTACTCCCACTGAATTGAGTGGGGCAGCAACGGGCCCCCCAGGTCCCATTTTCAAGACATTAAGGACCAAATGAAGATATCCAGATATTTTGAGAGCAAACAGCCCCCGTTTTCTCCAGCCACGCTTGGTGAAAGCTCCCACAGCGCAGGAAAGCACCGGCCTGCGAGGCAGGAGACCGGAGCTCTATTCCCAGACATACAGTGGCCGTGCCAGATTTGTAAAGCTGTTTGGGTGGGGAATGCTTTGAGGGCTCCAGAGGATGAGCTCTGACATTATCATTTCACATACTAACTGGCTCAGCCTCCTGGTAGCAAAGGCTCTGCTGTAAGACAACACAGTCTGTTTGCTGTTCCACTTTGGCGCTCACAGGATTGACCACTTGAAACCCCATAGGTCCACCCACCCACCAGTCATGGTTAGTCCAGCCAGAGGCTGCAATGGCCAATAGCTTTGGCTCCTCTTCAGAAGCCTCAAGAATTCCTGTCTGAACTGGTGACCTGCAGCTTTGCATGAAGAGTGCCTGTTACCCATGGCCAGGATCAATACAGCAAGTTCCTATGGGGGGGGCACAAGCTTGGGCTCTTGAGATCGGACACGTAAGCCTGCATCTCCCCTCCTCACAACACAATGTCTCAGCCCCCCCGTTGTGCTCAGTTACAGCACACACAGAAGTTCACCCTCACCAATAAACAGAGCACTCTGTCTGTATCAGAAGTCTATCGCAGGAGCTTTTCATAAGGGCACTGGGAGGTAATTCAGTGAGTTAGGTCACATTGTATCCTATTAAACCCACCACCTGCTGCACCACAGCTTTTAGAGCACGGATTCCCCTTACACTGATGTGCAAACTAGACCAACCCTACCACCTAGAGTTCTGCAACCCACAGCAGGAGCTCAGAGTTTTGAACTGACCACCCAACTGCAGGCCTTATTTGGAATGGGAAGTTTGCCACCAGGCAGCAGCAGAGAAATAAATAATGAAGCACACACAGTAGAGTACTGTGTTACCCATGTAAATCTATTAAAAATAAAAGGAACATTTAAAAAAAGATTTGACAAGGTAAGGAAACTGTGTCTGGGCTTGTTTCATTTCAAATAAGATGGTTAAAAAAAAAGCAGCATTTTTCTTCTGAACAGTAAAGTTTCAAAGATGTATTGAATCAACATTCACTTGGAAACTTTTGAAAGAACAACCCTCGCATTCTGTTCAGAGTTAGGAACGTTTCAGAGTTACCACCAACCTCCGCTCCCAAAGCGTTCGTAACTCTGATGTTCCACTGTACTTCAGGCCTGAAACAGAAAGAGGTCTTTATGTGGCAACACTTCCTGGCCAGCCGCTGAGCCAAACAGAGTGATGGTTTTGTAATGTGGACAAACGTCCTAGGGTGAGGCTGACATATGACTCATTCTCCTCTGTAAGCTAACCTAACCTTGACACCAGAACTCCAGGACAAACGAGAATTATGCCTCAACACAGCCTAGCTTTCCAAACAGGTGCATAAATACTGGATCTGCTTGGGACAGCGTTTTGTACTCCACAGCAGTAATGTTACAACCCCAAGTTTTAGCCATTTAGGCAGCCAGTAACCAGGACTCCAACTTTCTTGTTGCTCAGGTGAGTCAGACTTCAGAGTACGTGAATATCAATGTATCTCCTCACCCTCGTCCCTCACAGGAGGTTGGACATCACCTCATGCTAAAGAACACCAAAACATGGGATGAAAGGACCCAAAATCCCAGGTTCTAATGGGGTCGCCAGGCAGTGTTCCCTGTAAGCTGAGCGCTTGGGCAACCACCTGGAAGAGATTCAAATGCCACTCGGCTGATTAGCAGAGCACTTCCCACACCCACAGTCAGTGGCATGTGTTTGTAGTGGAGGTGCACATCCACACGTGCCTCCGTGCACATAACATTTATCCGCACATGGATGGAAAAAATATTAGAAGGGACACTGTTGCCAGGGCTGGGGCTCAGATTTATTGGGACCCAGAGCCAGAGCAAAAGCTTATGTCCTGCCATGCAGGGGCAGCTGGGCTCAGGCTTTGGCCCCACTCCTGGGGTTGTGTAATAATTTTGGTTGTCAGAAGGGGGAGGCGGTACAATGAAGTTTGAGAAGCTCTGATCTAGGACTTACAAATCAATTGAGTAGTCTAAGGCCAAGGCTTAGTATGGGACCAGAGGCACACCATCTGAGGTACCCTCCGCTGTTCCACTTCTGGGCTGCCAGTCACATTGCTTTTCTACGCTTCCCCTCTTCGCTTTCACCCAGCTCAGAATTTGAACCCAGCTCTCCAGAAACTAAGCTAGAGCACCCACAAACGGCAAAACCGGTGCTTGGCTTTATACTGTGAGGGATGTGCAGGTGAGAAGGGGCGGGGGAGGAAGGGGGGGGGGAGACACTGTGCCCTTTTTTGCTATATCATGCGGGAGAGTGGTGAGTGAATTTTGGACTGCTGAATTCAGGAAGAGTGTAAAAAAGAAACCAAAGGGAACCCTCTCCAGTCCTCCCTGAGCAAAGCCTGATCCCTGTGGGGCATCCCCAGGTACACAGTGGGGCAAGGGGAAGAAAATAATTTTTAATCTGATCTCAACTGAGAGACTGTATGATGAAAGAGGCAGCAGGTGCACATTACATTATAACGCACCCGGGAACATTTGAGCAATCAGACCATTCAGTGGGATAGTCACAGTAACCGCTATACAGAAGAGAGATGCTGTGTAAACCTGAACACTTCATTTCCACCACTCTGATCTGGGAAGGAACAGACCAAGGCTCCATTCTCACTGTGAAAGACACATGAGCCCACCTTGATCCCAAACAGGAACAGCTACTGGTCCAGCACTCCTGTGCAGTAAGACTGGATGTCAGCGTTTCGTACATCATACTGGGAGACCATCTATTTCCACTTTGTCACGGGATCACTCTGTGATTTATAAGCCACCTCCCCCCAGCATCGGCTCTTGCTCCCCCCCCATCCCCCTTGCTGCCTCTCTCTGATAGAGGCAGCAAGTGGGGGGGAAGCAACTGGTCAAGTCACTACTCAACTACCTGATAAGCACATGCTTATCGGGTAGTTGACTAGTTGCTTACATCCCTGACAAGAATCACACTGATACTGCACCACAAGCACTGCAGTATGCTACTTTCCAATTAGACTTTGACTGTCAGCGCAATAATAGTTAACATGTAAATAGCACTTCTCATCCCAATGAATCCCAGAGTTTTTTAGAAACTTCAGACACTGTCCACCACTGAAATGCAGCCACCTCTAGGGTTCATGCCTCAATGGGGAGAAAACTCCAGGCCAAAACAGCCATGCAAGCCCCTTCTTCTTACAAAAGGAACCCTGGGATACAATCAATACGTAGAACAGGAAACATTCTGACTGAGGCCCAAAAGCCACCATGGCCACTTGCAATTTTCTCCAGTATTAAATTGCAGAGAGCGGGTGTGAAAAATACATTTGGAAGAAATGTAGAGTTTAACAAGCCATTGCAACAGTGACAGAGAAGTTCTGAACTTTATTATGGCTTTTCCAAAACATGCTGTCTGCAAAAAAGAAAAAAAAAAAAAAGGAATACCAAATGTCACTGGTTTATAGCATGATGTTACTGGTAGGTTTTAAATACAAGCTGTATATTGATAAAACACCAGTGTCTGATATTTAAAATGAAGTTACATATCACCCTTCAAAAAATGAAGGCAAACGCGGCCTCTAACATATGATGTAAGACCAGGGCTACTTATTTATAAGCATAAGGCTGATCTATTCCCTTTTCTCACCCTCTCCACTGCCAGCGCAGCAACAGCTGCCCCCGAGAGAGGCTTTCCCACGTCAGCAGAATGAATGAAGTGGTCTCTTGAGGACGATCCACAATAGGAAATTTACCTATACTGAAAATGATTTTTATCCAGGCTCCACTCCCTTGTGAAATGTTTTTTTTTTCTGGTCTACGTTAAACCATTTTCAATGCCTTCCGTGACTGACAACCATTGTCAGCGTGGGTTCGGTTTCCTAGTGAAGACACGTCTGCTCCAAAGGAGCAGATTGCTGCTGACAGAGCCACTGTGCATTGAATGGTTTAATGCAGTGATTATCTCTGCAACCATCAAGCACATCCTCATGGCAACACTGCTTGCAATAGAACAGGGAGACATTGCTTTGAACAGAACAATTTGCACACAGCAGGCCTGGGCAGAGAACCTGCAACTGAAGTTAATGGGAGAAATGGGTTATCAACTTTCTTGAAAATCACCTCTGGAACCAGTGCATTCTGGGATGCCTGCCCCAGAGCACAAGCACTGCTTCCAAGAGCAGGGAAGCAGGGGGAGGGGTAATTGACCGTCATCAAGCCCTGACTGTAGAATGGAAATAAGACCTCCACATGAAGCAGTGCAAGAACACTAGACTACACGGGCTCACCCCTACAAAGGTGTAGCCAATCATTGAATCTAAGCCTTGTAAAATGCCTGGGACACCTGCTGTGTGTAATTATAAGATGTGCCCAGCCATAGTTTCCTGCAGAGCTTTTATTATTTTCCTTCCTCTTGAGGCAGACAGAGTCTTGTTGAGGAGACAATCACATATCAAGCCCAGTGCACCGTGCTAGCCACATAATTTAAGTGACCTCAAAATAACCCAATCAAAACGTACCCTCTCCTCTGGAAAGGCTTTACCTGCTGCTATTCCAGATACCCCCAAGGCCAAAGATAAAACAAACTGGTCTTGGCCTTCAGCCCTTTTCATTGTTCTCTCTCCCCACCAACCAGCAGTGCAGTTTGCTGGTTTGTTTGGGTCTTCCACACAGCAACAGGGACAAGATACCCAGGACCAGGGGCTGAATAGAGCCACTGAGCATGGAAAGACTCCGCCCCCACCAGCTAATATACCTTACACAGAGCTGAAACTGAGTTGGGAGCATCCCTTGAAAATCCACTGCATGGGTGCCAAAGGGCAGGCAGGAGCTCTCCGGTACCCAAAAAGCCACACTGAGGTGATCCCCACCACACACATACCACTGTCCCCTGCAGGCCTGTACGCAGGGGTGTGTGAAGGGTGCAAAAGCACCCCCTCCCCCCGGCCATGATACCCCAAGTAAACATGCCCCAGCTGGCAAGGAGATGGCAAGAGCAGTGTGCTGCCTAAGCCTCCCCTCCCCCCACACCCTGGCTGGCAGGGGGAAGGCTGGGGCTGATTTCCCCACTTACTTGGGGATCACTCTTGCAGTCCACATTTACCAAAAAAGCTGCCCCCCCAAGAAATTCCTGGGTATAGGCCTGCCGGGGAGAAGTTCCCACAGGTTCTCTGCACTGTAAGGAGAAGGCAGCATGCTGGCTGTCCCGGAACACAAGGTGCAGAGGAAGCAGCTCCACAGGGAGAGCTGCCAGGTGGGCCGTGGGTGTGACGACTTTGCTGCCCACGCTGAGAGCCAGGGTAGATCATGCATGGCAGGAAAGAGGCCAGGATGCACTAAATCAACCAGGACTCCCAGGCATAGGACAGGCTGTTTGCAAAGGCCAGGCCAGCACTGCTAGACTTCACTTCCCTCAGGCTGTGTGCCTGCCCCAGCTATTCTCTGCTGCTCTTCCACCTGCAAGCACTCCCCCCTGCCAGGGCCTCACTTCCCGGGCCCCCATCTGCACACTTCCACCTTCTCCCTACCCCACACAGCATCCCCCAGCCATACTCCCCATCTGTACCCTTCCAACCTTCTCCCTGCCACACACAGCGCCCCCCAGCCACACTGCACCTGGGCCCCTCCCTTTGCCCCATTTGCTCCCCTCCAGCCTTCTCCCTGCCCCACACAGTGCCCCCCAGCCACACTCCCCATCTGCACCCCTCCAGCATTCTCCCTGCCCCATGCAGCGTCCCCCAGCCACAATCCCCACCTGCACCCTTCCAGCCTTCTCCCTGCCCCACACAGCATCCCCCAGCCACACTCCCCACCTGCACCCTTCCAGCCTTCTCCCTGCCCCACACAGCGCCCCCCAGCCACACTCCCCATCTGTATCCTTCCAGCCTTCTCCCTGCCCCACACACCACCTCCCAGCCACATTGCACCCGGGCCCCTCCCTTTGCCCCATTTGCTCCCCTCCAGCCTTCTCCCTGCCCCACACAGCGCCCCCCAGCCACACTCCCCATCTGTATCCTTCCAGCCTTCTCCCTGCCCCACACAGCGCCCCCCAGCCACAATCCCCACCTGCACCCTTCCAGCCTTCTCCCTGCCCCACGCAGCATCCCCCAGCCACACTCCCCATCTGTACTCTTCCAGCCTTCTCCCTGCCCCATGCAGCATCCCTCAGCCACACTCCCCATCTGTACTCTTCCAGCCTTCTCCCTGCCCCACGCAGCATCCCCCAGCCACACTCCCCATCTGTACTCTTCCAGCCTTCTCCCTGCCCCACACAGCGCCCCCCCAGCCACACTCCCCATCTGTACCGTTCCAGCCTTCTCCCTGCCCCACACACCACCTCCCAGCCATACTGCACCCGGGCCCCTCCCTTTGCCCCATTTGCTCCCCTCCAGCCTTCTCCCTGCCCCACACAGCGCCCCCCAGCCACACTCCCCATCTGTGCCCCTCCTTTTGCCCCCTCCCTCCAAGCGCCCCCTGCCCATAGGGGCGCTGGGGCAGGTTGCACGGGATGGGGGGAGCGCGCCGAGGGCCACCGAACCGGAGCGGGTGTAAACGGGTGGCCTGCGGTGGAAACCAAGCCCCGGCTGCCGCCCCGGGGCCCCCTCTCACCTTCCGCGGGCGGCGCCGCCATGGGGCGCCGCGGGGAGCGCCGAGCGGGGAGCCCGGAGCTGCCGGCGGGGCGGAGCCCATTGAGCGCGGGGGGCCGGGGCCGCGCGGAGCCGGCAGCCCGGGGGCGCAGCCCGTGGCAGGCGGGGCGGGGCGGGGCCGGGCGCGCACAGCTGCTTCCCGTCACATGGCGGCTGCCGGGGCTCCGCCCCCCCCCGCACCCCCACTCCCCCCCCCCCGCACCCCCACTCCCCCCTTCCCCCCCAGCGGCAGCGCGATCCGGTCCCGGCGCGAGGAGAGGTTTGCCCGCAGCAGCGCCCGCTCCCTGCACTGCCCCCGCCACCGAACACGGCCCTTTGCGCCCTGGGGGGGTGGGGGGGTGCAAAGGGGCAGCCTAGGCGACTTGTTAGGAGCAGGGCTTGAGCCGACCGGGCAGGGGAAGGACTTGAGGCTGGGGCTCGCTGGCTGGCAGGGGCACTCAGGCAGGAGAATCAGGTGCCAACGAAAGCCGGCCCCGCGTATCTGCCAGGGGGAAGAAAGGGGATGAGCCTAATAGGCAGCACACAGCCAAGCATCTGAGTCCAGCGCCCGGGTTGGCTGGGGCAGGGTCCTTTCACAGAATCGTAGAACGCTAGAACTGGAAGGGACCTGGAGAGATCATCAAGTCTCAGCCCCCTGCCCTCACAGCAGGGCAAAGCATCCTCTAGATCAGGGGTGGGCAATAATTTTTTTGCCAGAGGCCACTTCACCCCAGACTGCTCCGGAAGGGGTGGGATCAGATAGTTCCCTGCTTCTCCACCCACAGACCATGATTGGTCAGGGGATGGGGGAGTGCCTTTACCCCCTTCCCCGCCCCCCCTCCACTCCGAGGTTCTCCCTACGCACCCATGCCCCTGGCAGTGGGTGGGAGAAGACTTTGCATGTTCCCCTTCGGCCCCCAGGCCAATCGGGGCTTGGGGGTGGGGAAGCATGCAAAGCATCCTCCTGCCCTGCCAGGAGTGTGGTGCTTCTAAGCGCTGCACACTCCTTGCAGGGCGGGGGTAGGGTGGAGGAAACTTTCCGCATTCCGGGCAGCCCTAGGCCCTAATTGGCCTGGAGGCAGGGGAGCGGCAGGGCCTCTGCAGGCTGGATCAACCCTCTTGGTGGGCTGAATCCAGCCCACAGAGGCCCTTTTGCTCACCTCTGGTCTAGATCAGTGTTTCTCAACCAGTGGTATGAGTACCCTTAGGGGTACTTCAGAGACATCGGTGGGGGGGGACAGGACGTCAACACAACTGAAATTTGGATACAACTGAATTTTATTTTAAGTTTTACAGTTTTATTGTTTTTGTACTTTTTACACCCAAAAATTTCACTGCCCGCCCAGCTACAATTAAGTTGTTTAAACAAATGTGTTGCAACGCTAGAAAACAAATGTGTGTGTCTGAAAACTGTAGGTCCTGGGGGTACTTATACATTTTTTTAAAAGGGGTTGAGAAACACTGGTCTAGATCATTCCTGACAGGTGTCTGTCTAACCTGCTCTTAAATATCTCCAGTGTCGGAGATTCTACAACCTCCCCGGGCAATTCATTCCAGTATTTAGCCACCCTGACAGGGAGTTTTTCCTAATGTCCAACTTAAGGGATGAAGGAGGGCCACTCAAGTGGTTCACTCACTAGCCCAGGATCTTGACCCCTTGTTGGTTGCAGCCTCCGTTGTAGGCCCAAAGTCAGGAGAACCAGGCCCATGCCACAGCACTGTAGGGCCTAGAAGCATCAGGGTCACTCCACAGACTGGCAGAGCATTCAGGTGTATCCCAGAGCAGGAGAAATACCTGGTAACACTCTCTAGCCATGTTTACTGGCCAGCAAGGCCCTGTAGTGAGTCACTCCCAGCAGTGACTCTGCTTATGGAGCTTCAGAAGCTATGCCTAGCTCCCCAGAGCTGGAGACAGGGGCTTCTATTCATGTCAAGCATGTCATGGGAGCAGGGCAGGGGGGAGAACATAAAATTGGGAGCAACCCACCACACTATATATCTGCACATAGGGTGTTTGGCCTTTTCCTCACACCAGCTGCCTGCCGTTTAGCCAAACCAGTGCAGCTTCCTGCATGGCCCTCTCTAGAGACGCACATAGACATGGTTGATGTCCATTAAGGAATTAACTTCAGCTCTTTCTAACCAGAGAGCCGCAGCAGAGTTTTGCATATGTGTAACTGAACTGGTGCAAACAGGTTTATAGGCACACTAATGAGCTTGACAAACATTACCATTTCCTGGTTTGTGCAGGTATTGGTATAGCTATCTTGCCCCGTGAGAGGCACCTCTCGCTAAAGTCCCAGTCCAGCAAGACCCATAAACTAATCTGTGTTATTAAATATGTTTATGTCTCAGAAAAGGGACAACTGCCCCCTCCAGGCAGAAAGAGATAGCCAACAGATTTGTCAGAAAAATAATTTAATTTCATAAACCAAAAAAAAAAAAAAAAAAAAAAAATCACATCTGCAAACCACTAGGAACATTCTCTGTTATCAAAATATAGAGAGAGCTGCTCTTTGCAGTTGTGGTGAGGGCAGCACACAACTGGCCATCAGATGAGGAATAAATACCAGCTGCATTATTGCATATGAAGGTTTAGCTGAGGCCATCTCCAGCCTCTGATGAGCAAGCTATCCATTCCCCATTTTGCCCTCCCGGCTCACCCCACTCTTTAAGCATTTTTGAGGGTACATTCCTGTGTGATTTTTAGATGAGCATAGACCATTGCAAGCACACTGCTCCCCAGAGTAACAACAGTGCTGAAGTGGAAGGGGCCTGGCACATGGACAAGTTAGAGTTCTGCCACTCCTGACATTCATCTAAAATTGGGGAGCCCAAAATTGAGGCACTAAAATTAGTGGCCACTTTTGAAAACTCAGACCTGTAAGACTTGCCTTGCAAGAAGTCTGAGGCAGGAGAAGGACCAGAACCCAGACCCTGTGTCAAACACAAGTAAAGTCTTCTTTGTCCCCACTCAGCAGAGCTTGCAGTAGGAGCCAAGATGATGCTTTTAAGCATGGAGTCAGATCTCTGGATTAAAAATCACATGCAAAGTTTCAACGAGGGCTTCTCATGTCCTCAATGCAGAACCACATTGCCAGGTGGCCCTGGGAAAGCCACACAGCAGAGTACATTCTGACATTCCCTGCCAGCATCCAAACATTTATATAAACAACGACCTCTGTACATTCTAGCAGTTAGGAAGCAAACTTCTGCAACCCACCCCGCCCTCCTAGAATTTGCTGCATCTTGCACATACAAGTATATTGCTGGGTCTGCCTTTAAACTTTTTCACGATTCCAGGAGAACTGGCCTCCTGTTATTTCCACACATGTCTTGGAGCCAGTCGGCAGCAAGCTTAGAGAAGAAGAGGGTACCCACAGGACAAGACTTTTTGAAGCACAGACACATTCCTCCTGAACTCTGTCTGCCTCTGACCTTCCTCTTAATAACAAAAAAAAAAAAAAAACCTGAGACAAAGGAAAACTTTCAGCACTTGGAAGAAGGGAAGAGAAGGGAAGAAAATAGCCAAAAATAAAGAGAAAAAGGAACCATGTGAGATGAAGGAATGAAAAACAGGGATGGAGCAAGGGAACAAAAACGAAAAACAGATCAAGTGAATCCCACTGCAGGAATTTTTAACAGCCTAGATGCAGCCATGTATCAATGATGCGCTTGAAGTTTAACTTCCACCCACAGTTCCATCCAGTTCAGTAAGAAAAGGGAGATTTTGCCTCTGCGTAGTTGGCCTCTCTTCTCTCTCCACTTCCTCCAGTGAACGCAGCTCACTGCTGTCACCTAGAAGAAATGACAAAGCAGGAGACTCTAGCACCCTCCCAGAGTCTTGGCCCAGCCAAGTCAAGTACTCAGGGCTTTCCCTGCCAGGGCACTACACTGTAGCAGCATTCGTCTAAGGGAGAGGAAAGAGCAAGCAAGCCCCGAGTGTGCAATAACCTCACTACGATCCTTTCCTCCTCTCCCTCCTCTGTCTGCCCATGCAGACGGTTAGCTCCTTTTCAGAGCTGGGGCGCTCTTTCACTAGGTGAATGCTCTTCCTTCAGCAAGGGGGCCCTGATCCTGACCGAGGTCTTAAGACATTCACAATATAAATAATCCTCATCACTAAGGTTATGACCAAGTCACAGAAGTCATGACTTCCAGCAAGGTCCGTAACTTCAGCCTATGGTGGTCAGGAGCTGCAGGCCACCTCCGGCAACCTGTGCAGATCCAAGCTGCCGGGCACAGTGGGGTACTCTGCAGGGACCTCCAAGCTCACAGCTGCCATGGGTGACAGAGAATCTCCGAGCTCCCAGTGAACTCCCCAAGCTCCCAGCTACTGCAGGCAGTGGTGAATCCCACAGCTCCAGGCCATCACAGGCAATGGTGAACCCCAAAGGTCCCAGTGGCGGGGGCTCCCAGAGGTGCTGGTGGAACTCCAAGCTCCCAGCTGCCACAGGTGGTAGAAGCTCCCAGATCTGCCAGTGGCAGGAACTCTGAGCTCCTAGTCACCACAGGTTCCCAGAGCTGTGGGCAGCTGGGGTATCTTACAGCTCCTGGCCCCCCAAGAGGAATGGGGGGGGGCAGTAAAAGCCGCCGGGATACTTATATCCCCGGGCAGCTTCCCCGCTCCAGGCAGTGTGGAGATCTGCAGATCCCAGATACCTTTAGTAAGTCATGGACAGGTCACAGCTTCTGTACAACTTTCTTTTTGCCTGTGACCTGTCCATGAGTTCGACTAACAACATCCAGGACAAAATCCTACTCGCCCTCTAACTTGAGCAGCTGAGTGAGTCTGGGCAGCACGTGCGGGTGGAGAGAAGAGGTGGAGCCCATCAGTTCTCCTCCTGCCCTTTGCCCCCTGTGCCCTACCCCCTGCTGTTGCTGCTGGCACACCACTCACTGAGCTAGGACAGGGGGAAGTGGTGGCCTCTCCCACCCACAGAAATTTTACCAAGCAGCTTGATAGGGGCAGCAAGAGGCTTACTCTCAGTAATATGACCAGCCTGGATGTTGTTCCCATTCACCAGAGCCGTCACACGATGCACACTGGAGTTGTCAGGTGCCTCTTCCTCCTCCTCTTCTCCCTCTGAATCCACCAGCACAAAGACATCATCTGAGTCTTGAGTCCTGTGATCAGGAGGGCAAAGGACTGAGAAAGCTGCAGGGCTGCTCCTTCCTTCTTGCTTCCAGTCCTCAGCCAACCCCCATGCCCCGGGCGGCTACTATCTTTGTCGCTATCAAGACGCTGCTTGTTACAGCTGCTCTGTCAAGCTGCTAGGGCAGCACCACGCCCTGAGTTCACTGGCAGCCACAGTGCTGATAGGGCTTTGCAGCATGTTCCCTCCAAAGTCCTCAAAGCACCTTCCAAACATTCATGGATAAACCCCCATACTGCCCCTTTGAGGGGAGTACTTTCCCCATTGTGCAGGGGGGGAAACTGAGGCACATAGGTGGGGAAGGAAGTCACCCAAAGCCACACAAGTGTGGAGCCAGGGACAGAACCTGGAAGGGGAGGAGAGGAATAATATGCAGTAGGAAAGGGAGCTGGAGTGAAGAACACAACACCCCAGGGAGACTCTTGTTTTGGGGGCTTGGAGAAGGCCATTTCTAAACCAGTGAGGCAGCTTATTGCTGCTTTTATTTACTCCCTGAACTTTAAAGAGTCAAGGCAGAGTCACCCTGTCTTCAGGGAGCAGGTGAAGTGACTCAAAACCCAGGCCCCCTCCAGCAGAGACATTGAGTAACAAGGACAGCCAAGGAGTCTCCATTCATTTATCATTCCCTCTTTCCCACAGCTTAGTTCGTTGCATAGAAAGAAAGGCATTTGCACTAGGGGCGTTAGCGGCTAGTCGGCGAATGGTTTAACCAATAAGCGACTGCTCAGTCCCAGCCTGCTGGTCCGAGTTTCAAATAAAGAGCGTGCAGGGGAGCTGCCTGCTGCTTCAATACAGAGACAGCCTCTGTACCAGAGACAGCAGTGTGGGGCGGCTGTCAGGGGCTGGTCTGCGCGAGGAGCCGATTTCCGCCTGCACAGAAGCAACAGCTGAGTGGCAGGAGGCTCCCCAGGAGTGGGTCCGGGAGTGCGCTAGCTGCTGGCCCCACCCTGGGGGGGGAGATGCATTTTAGTAACCATGTAACCGCAAAGAATTGTTGTGGGTACATAATTACCAAAATAAACCATTTCTAACATCCCTAGTTTACATTGCTGTTTCTGGCAACAGTGTCACTTGGGGTAGCATCATGCATGTGATCTCACCCCTTCTACCCGCTACTCCACAGATGACAGAGATCTGGCTATGAGCAACAGCTAACAGAGAATCTCCATTCGCTCAGGTGACTGGGGCCTGTGCCTTTGGCCCTTGGTTCTATGGAGGATGTGACATCATTACAACTGCACTCACCATAGCATATGATTTTAATAAGTAGCTCCTGCCTTGGGTAGCGTACTTCCTAGGTTCAACCACATCAGGTCTACTGGACTGCTGATATTACTGTGTCTGCACAGAGATCGGGGACCAGGCTGCGGATATAGCAAGGTCTGCACAGAGATCGGGGACCGGGCTGCGGATATAGCGAGGTCTGCACAGAGATCGGGGACCAGGCTGCGGATATAGCGAGGTCTGCACAGAGCTCGGGGGAAAGAAAACACTCACCTGAACATGCTGCCTGTGTGGGAGGAAAATAAGAAGGGGGAGGGGAAAAGAGATTTTAGAGACTTTCATAAACATGGTTCCCCAGTCAAAGCAAAGTCAGCTTCACGATAAGATCACTTGCTGGCTGCCTTGGGCAATTCTGTCTATTATACTGAACTGGGATTGTCCCAGGCAATTGCCACGCAGACATATGGCCCAGGAACATACTGGAAAGGCTCAGGAAGGTAGCACTGTCACACTGGAGCAGGCAGAAAGCAGCTGTGCCCTGCTCAGGGACTGAGGAGACAACAGCATTAGAAGTAATTTTGCAGGAGAGGGGGAGAGAGTTTAGCACAGGACACACCCTCGCTCCAGGACTGTGCAAGGTCCCCTGGAGAGTCATCCAATGCCATACACTATTGGTCAGCTGGGCAAGTCCCTCCGCCCCTGCCCCCAAAGTGGACGCAGGGGTAAGGTGTGCATATCTGTGGTGGACACAGGTAAGTGGGATGGGGAGGGTGTGGTTCCAGGATTACCAGCTGGGGGTCAAGCTGCACCCAGTGGGATCAGGAGAAGCAGAGCTCCCACCTGTGCACCTTGTGGCTGGGAAAAGTGGCAGAGGGAGCCATCTCCTCTTACCTTTCAGGCACAGGAGGGGGTTGTAGTATAAAATGATTCCGGAGATGACCAGGATTCCCAGCAGCAGCAGGATGACAACTGCTCCCACCACCCCGACTATATTCACTGGTTCTGTGCGGAAGAGAAAGGAGATGCAGCAGTTCAGCCTATGGGATCGTCACTCTCAGGTGCCCGGTCACCATCGCACATACGAAAACTACTTCCATGTGCCATGGCTAGGCTCCCGCTGTGCAGATTTCAGAAGGCGTGTTCAGTACGGCTACACAGGAGCACCCGCTGTAGACCTGACGCAGGGACCACACCAGTCACTCAGCTGAGCCATACACGGCGTCTCTCACCTAGACCCTGCCCTACACCTGGCCAGTTTTATAACCCGGGATGGAAGAACTGGGTCGTTTTTCACACTGACCCTGCCACCTCCGCAACTTGACCCATTCACCAAACTAGGACTGCAGCTTGGCCAGCCAGTGTCCACTGCCCCCGTGCAACTGGGAATGCTCCCTTGGGCAGTGGTACATGGAAGGCAACAATGAACCAGGAGCCATAAGCTCATTTTTCGCTGTGGATTTACATCTCCCTGCACTAGGGGACCCCTAGAGGAGACAAGTCCAGGGCAGTACATCCGAGACTCACTTACTACTCCCGTTCCCATCACGCTCCTCTCCTCACCCCCTGCCTCAGCTCTCCCCCAGCCCCAGCACTGCTAACTTACTCTTCACGGTGAGGGAAATGTAGGCTTCCCGCAGCCCCACCGGGTTCTCAGCTTTGCAGACGTAGTAACCTTCGTCAGCGCCGTGGGAGCAGTTCTGTATGGTGAGATTGGAGATGCTGCCCTCTTGTACCAGCAGGTACCTCCCGCCGGGATGGATTTCCAGCTCTGGCTGGGAGATGTTCCGAAGCCAGCTGATTCTCGCAGGGGGATTGCTCTCCATCACCCGGCACGTGAGGGTCACAGTGCCACCCACAAAGCAGGTCTTCAGTGGTTCTGTCACCAGTGAAGGAGTCTCTAAACAGAGGGAGGAAGGGAGCTTAGAAGAAAGATAAAAATCCTACAGTAAAAAGATCCTATGCTCCTATAGCAACTTTCAAGTTATCTCCCCATAGGGGCGTATGTACAAGACTTGGATCCATGATTGACAGGAAGCCACTGCCCAGCCAAATAATTAGAGGAGGCATGAGCCTGGGTCCCAGGAGATCTGCATTCAGTTCCCAGCTCTGCTTGACTGCATTTTTTGACCTTAGGCAAGTCTCTTGGGGCTGATTCAAAGCACGTAAGCACTTGCCCAGCTTCAAAGTTGAGCTCAGGCTTTGCTGAAACAGAACTGGCCTCTTTTCTTTGCGATGCAGCATTGCCTAATGGGCAGCGCCCTTTACTGGGCCTCAAGAGCTATTTCTGGCTCTGCCACTGGCCTGTGGGGGGGACCTTGGCCCAGGTGCTACACCCCTCAGGGCCCCCACTTCCCTATCCTAGCATCTCACATCTCCTTTATGGTGTCTCAGACCAGGTGACCAAAACTCCAAGGTTCCCAATGTCACTAAGGACTTTTTAAATTCTCAGCCCCTCTCCTGCAAATGCGCGCATGTCGGGGTGGCTATGTGCTTGTGGACCATCTCAAGTGACACCCAGGCAGAGGCTCTGAGCTATGGACTCTGATCCCATCTGCCTTGGGCCCTGCAAAGTCAGTTACTTTCACCTCAGATGCTCCCACCTTGGCTGTCTAGCGTGACTTCCCCCTGCACTTTGCACAGCCGGAATGATGACAGGAAGCGCTGGGCAGGGGAGAACCCCACTCCCTGGATGACTCCCTGGCCTCAGACCCATGTCTGGGGCTCTCACCGGTGCCAAGTCAGCAGCCTGGCTCCCCACATGCCCAGGTCTGTGAATGGCTAGGGAAGGACAGGCAAACGCACTTATCTGCACAGTGCAGGTCAGCTGCTCTGTCCCCTGCTTTAGGATGTGGCTCCCGACACACTTGAACTCCTTCCCGTGGAAAAGGCGAGAGCTGTTCAGCGTCCCCACATGGGTGTCCCCGGTGCCTGTTGCATTAACGACCCAGCTTGAATTCTCCAGGTCTCGCCCCTCTTCTGTCCACTGCAGGATGGGGTGTGGGTATCCCCCGGGCCAGCTACAAACCAACTGCAGCATCATCCCCGCTTGGGCAGTCTGAGCCCAGCACCTTGGGACCGACGGCGGGGGATCTAACAACAAAAGAGCATGAGATTAAAGACGCCTTCAACGCCGCTGAGAAAAACCAAGCCATGAAACCATAATGGGGGCAACCCAGCACTCTAGCCTAGAACAGGGCCACTCAACATGCAGCCCACTTATTTGTGGCCCAGGGTGCGGTTTGGGTTTACGTGGGGCTCAACACGTGGCCCCTGGGTGGGAGTCAAAACAAAAAAGGAGTCGATACAATGGTTTTCTGTTGATCTGTGTTTTGGTACTTAAATTCCTGGACTGTCATTGCTCATTAAAAGTGCTGTCATGTGGGTGGAAATCAGATAAATATTGCATTTTATTAATATCAGCAGAACGGACTTAAATGGGGCCTGCGTGTTGTGTAGTCTTGCCTTATTTGTATTCATGCCCATCAGTGTGAAATAAGCTATTTGCATGTATATGCAACCACACTTAAGTTGTGGCTCTTGGTATATGCTGTATCATTGTGACCCCCGGGGCTTCCAACGTTGAGTAGCCCTGGCCTAGAAGGTATGCTTGTTCCCCTGACTCCTTTCCAAAATCTCCTGGTGCGTCTCTCCTCCCACATGTCTCACTTCTCTCCCAGCGATTCCACAATGCTCTCTGGGGGGGGGGGGGAAGGCATGCATGTTCTTTTCTTAGCAGCACACACCAACATGAGGCCCCCGGCAGAAAAGTCTGTGAGACAATTTCATCCCAGTCCTTACAGGGAGCAAGAAAGCCGGTCCCATCCCACTAAACACTAGGCAACAAACCAACCCTCTGCTGTGCAGAACAGTTTTGGTTTCAGTTTGTGGATTAGCTGATGAGGATACAGCACTGTGTCTTGGAAATCACTCTTGGCTCTTCCTCTGACCCACTGTGATGCATAATATAGTCTCTTGAGGGCCAGATCTCAGGCATCATATATTCACTGAGCTCCACTGACTTCTCAGCGACTACCCCAAGGGAGCATGGGGCCCTCCCCCTTTAGAGCACTGTGCCAATATTACTGGTCAGTAAATTGTATAGAAACAAGGTGGGTGAGGTTATAGCTTTTATTGGACCAACTTGTGTGGGTGAGCGAGACAAGTTCCAGAGCTAGACAGAGCTTTTCTCCAGCATGGGGTATTACCTTTCTCACAGCTGAAGGGCTCTGTGTGACTAGAAAGCTTGTCTCTCTCTCCAGCAGAAGTAGGCCCAAAACAAGATAAACCCTTGCCCATCTCATTTCTCTGATCCCCTGGCTCCGACACCGTGCACTGTAAATCTCAAAATCCACTTTCACTCGTGGAACCTCTCTCGATTCATCCAGTGAGTGCAGAAAAATGGCAAGACTCTTGCTAAATGAGCTCGGTTGGATGACAAGGTGGGATGTTGCTTGGTGCCGTGGAAATGAGCAGAGCTGTCGTACGTCTTTTCCCAGTGGCCCAAGTCTAGCTCTGGGTCACAAGGGTGGCCCACGCACCAGGATCAGCTATTCAACCCTGATTCACACACTACGCCTATCCTGGATCAGACTCCCAAGCACAGCGGAGGTATATCTGGATAGAGAGATTCAAACCACCCCCACCCCAGGAGGATTCGGGTAGCAAAAGCCAAGATACTCATTACCCTCTGATCCCCTGTTGTGTGACTATCAAGACCCGCCCCCCCGGCAGGGAAAAGCACCCCCTTCCTTTCACCAAGCCATATCACTGCAAATGCTCTTACGCACAATAGACCAGGAGCTCCTTGGCTGAGGTCCGACTGCTGCCGCTGAGAAGGTTCCTTGCTGTGCACGTGTAGTTCCCTTGTAAGTCCAAGGACAGATTTTGCCGGGTGAAGACAGTGGAGGAGCCATTGACCTTGCTAAACGTTTCTGGGGACAAACCGGGCTGCTGGGAAGTCCACTCCATTGTGGGCTCTGGATGGGTGTCACTGGCCGTGCAGCTGAAATGCACAGTGTTGCGTTTGTCTACGTACGCTGTGCCATTGGGCAGCAACATGGAGGGGGAGATGCTGACAGTCACATTGCTGGGGCCACCTGAAAAGGGCAAGGAGACAACAGTACTGGGATGTGTAACAAAGCAGCGGTCCCAAAGCAGCCTGAAGTGCTACCTTACGGAATCCTAGGGTTGGAAAAGTCCTCAGGAAGTCATCAAGTCCAACCCCCTACTAAAAGCAGGAACAACCCCAAATAAATCATCCCAGCTAGTGCACCCCAATATGCCATTAGCCTTCTTGGCTATCAGGGCACTCTGTTGACTCATATCCAGCTTCTCATCCACTGTAATCCCCAGGTCCTTTTCTGCCAAACTGCTGCTTAGCCAGTCAGGCAGTCTGCACTTGTCCTTGTTGAACTTCATCAGATTTCTTGTGGCCCAATCCTCTAATTTGTCTAAGTCACTCTGGACCCTATCTCTTCCTTCCAGCGTATCTACCTCTCCCCCTAGCTTAGTGTCATCTGCAAACTTGCTGAGGGTGCAACCCATCCCCTCATCCAGGTAATTGATAAAGATGTTGAACAACAACAGCCCCAGAACCAACCCTTGGGGCACTCCACTTGATACTGACCACCAACCAGACATTGAGGCTTACCTCTGGGCAAAGCCTGCCCAATATTTAGCTGGGGAATGCTGGTTACCTAGGGCCCCTCATGAGCTCTGAATCGGGTACCCCCCAACAGTGCCCTTGTATGTTGTGTATGTCTACTTCCAATGGCTTTTAAAGACCTTATGGGAAAGTGGCCAGCCAAAAATCACCCTGATCTGCAGAAACCCCCAAAGCCAGGCCACAGGCCACCAAAGTTTGAGTGCTTCTCAGGGCACCTGGCCAAAAAGCACCCTGTCAGCCCAGCCCTTCAGCAGGAGGTAGCTGAACTTTCGCACTCCACGTGAGCTCAGGACAGCTTGCAGGACAGGAGCCTAGGTCGTCAGCTTGCGGGATCAGGGTCTTTGCAATGAGCCCCTGGACCCTGATCCTGGCCTCCTCCGATCCTGCTAGCCCTTTCTGCTTCCTGCAAATGCCAGGTCTGCTTTCCAACCCAGATCAATGTGCAAACTGAATTCAACGGTCGGAGCAAATTCCACAGAGCAGGGGGCGCAGGGAAAGCCATTTCTGGACTCCTTCCAGAGCTGCTGGGTTGGTCGCAATCAGGATTCGGTCTGTTTATGATTCAAATAGCGAAAGAACTGAATGCAGGTACAGCAAGTCAAGAGCCATCTAGATCGCTTCAGGGGGTAAGAGGATGTGGTGGGGGAACACTGGACAGGGGGCTGCTCTCAGCTATTGCTGAGTGCCCTCTCTCCTTAGTTCAGGCCTGTATTTTGCTTTCTTTAAGCTCCACATCCAGCCTGGCGCATTTCTAGCCCTCAAAACAGTAATCAAACAACTCCCCTTAGTAACAGTCTTGGGGATTTGAGGGTTAGCACATTGTGTCTCCACTACCAGCCTACACAACCTGACTCCTAATTTGAGAGCCGTTGCTGGCACAGGGACTGTCAAACAAAGCCCAACACTGCTGTCTGTACAGGGGAAAGGCAATCCGAGTGCTGCTCTGCAAGGCACTGATCCAAGTGGCTTAAGAAATGACATAAATCCGTCAGCAAAAACTGCAACAACAGTTTACTTACAACACCCCAAAGCAGCTTCCAAGTAAGGAGTGTCTGCTTCCTTTGGGCAGGAGCATGGACTTTTCCACTAGGCTGGTTAGGGAGGGTACAGAGTATAGCAAACCTGTAGCCTCCCTTTCCTCTCTGTTACGCAGGGAGTTAGGTAGCAGTGTTAGGCTATATGCTGTGACAGTTGTTTCTTTTGCTCAGAAATAGCATCAGCCATGTGTGCTAGGGAAAATGTTTGCCCTGGCGTAGAACATGCCTTCTGAGAGAGCTCACAGCACTTTCTAAACACAAAGACATTATGCCTCATTGGAGTCCTCTGCTAGAAGAATTATTATCCATGTTTTAAATGGGGAAACTGAGGCAGGGACTCTGTATGTTGCTCAGAGTCACACAGGGAATTAGTGGCAGAGCCAGGAACACACCCTGAGTCATCTCTGACTGATAACAGAAAGCTTAGCCAGAGCTCATTTGCATACTAGTATAAACAAACATTCATTTTCTATGGCTCGTCCACTTCCTACAAATGTCTAGGGAAAAGCAGCTGGAAGCAGGTTAAATCTGCACTGTGCTTTGACCAGTTTCCATACTGCAAACCTATCCTTTCTTGGGATTTGGCTTTATTGGTAACTCCAGTGACTCAGCACAAGCTTTCTTGCCAAAACTGGACATTTCTAGTTGTACAAATTCCTCTGTCCCAGCTCAAGAGCCATTCTGACCTTTGCTGGAGTTAATATAACTGACCTGCCAGTGCAAGTAATCAGAAATTACTCCACAACTTTATTCAGAGTCCAAGTACCTGAGTTTAGGGTGACTCTGCAGAAAAGCACTGCATTTTGGTGCTGGGCCTTAGGCCTTGTCTACATTGGCACGTTTTGTTGCCAAAAGCTGCCTTTCGATGACAAACAGTGAGACCATTTACACGGCAATGTGACTTTTGTCGGGGAAAACACCTAGTTTTGGTGACAAAGAACTTCCACTCCCGTGTCTATTCCCCTTCCTTTATTGTCAACAAAGAGCCAGCGTGGACTCTGCTGTTTGTTCTGTTGAGAGAACTGGCTTCCCCCAGTATCCCACAATGCCTGCCCTGATGGCTTTGCTGAGTGTTTTGTGATCTCTGCTGCCCTGCAGTAGAGATGTCAACAAGTAGTCAACTAAACGATTAATCAATAAGCCTAAACTTATCAATTAATATGCATTTCCCCCCCCCCTTGCTGCCTCTGTATCAGAGGCACCAAGGGTGAGGAGGAAGCAGAAGCTGGTGCTAGGGGGCGCCAGCTTAAAAGCTGGTTCCTCCGAGCACTGGCTCTGAAGTGCTGCCTGCCCCCTTTCCCATGCTGCTGCCTCTATCAGAGGCAGCAGCTGGGAAGGGGGGTGGGGATAGGAGAGGCTGCCATGAAGTAGCCTCTGTGCGTGGGGGGTCTAAGCTCCCCTTGGTCAGTGGCTGTTACGCATCTCCTGAAGCAGCCTCTGTCTGTGGGAGCTCAGATTCCCCACGCACATGAGCTGCTGCTACACTAGGCCACTGCCTCTGCATGAGAGGCAACAGGATGAAGTGGCAGGTCACCTGTTTTTTAAACTAGCTCCCCCTGCAGACCCCCCCCCCGCCACCCTATGCTGCTGCCTCTGATACAGAGGCAGCAGCATGGGACAGCAGCGGGCTCCCCTGGAGTGGGGAGTGCCATCCCCAGGGACTACTGAATAGTCATGTAACTGACAAGATTCTGTGTGGTTACATGACTATTCAGTTATACGATAGCTAACATTCCTACCCTGCAGGCATGCACCCTTCCCCTTTCAAAGTCCCAGCAAGTATCTGACAGCTGTGTAAGCTGCTCCATTTGGGGAACAAAGAACAAATCATTGGACTGCTTCTGTTCTGCCTGCACTAGGGACACAGCGGCAGGCAGACTGCAGCTGCAGGGGGAAGACTGGAGAGACAGCTGTGCTGCTTTGACATTCCTCAGCAGGGAGAGAGCTCACAGAGCCACGAGGGAATCCCAAGAAGTACAGGGATCAGCTCTGCCTTCCCACAACACTTCACTCTGGGATGCTTACCCACAGTGCTTTGCTCTGTCGACAGGGGAGCTAGCAATGTGGCCATGAAATATCGACAATGAGAGGCAGAAAAACCAGTTTGACCGGTTTTCACTTTTGGCCATTTTTGCATGTTGAGAGCACTTTCCTCACCAAACCTTCCCAGTGTAGACAGAGCCCGAGGCTACACCCATGTTCTATTAGCTTCTGAACTGTGGACTTACCTCAGTATACTGCTACTAGCATTTAGACACCTTTCAAAACAGCCACTGGAGAACCATCCTCACCTGTGATGGTCCACACTAACAAGTTCCTGCACACGGCTCCACTTGCTGCACAAACATTTTGTTAGCTTACAGTTAAGGGAGCTGATGCCAAAACTGATGCCAAAATAACACAAACTTTTCAAGAGACTGGACGTGCATTTCCACTTAAGTCCTGGCTCCCTGCACCATCACAAAGACAGGACAACGGCTAAAAGCCAGAGCCCAACCCCTCTTAAGTGCTATAGCTAAGTTCTCTCTGATACTTGTCACCTTTTCATTTAGATTTTAAAGCAGAAGCAACCATCCAGATGGCCCAGTTTGACCTCCTACAAAACAGAGAACTCACTTCTTTCCGGCTGAGCTAGATCATCTTTTTTCAAATGTCAACTGGAAGGCTGCAAGTGATGGAGAAACTACCACATTCCTCAGTAAGTTCTTCCAATGCATAATGATCCTGGCTGTGGAAAAGGTGCCCATTGTTTCCAGTCTCAGTCAGTCTGGCTTTTGCTTCCAACCACCGGACCTCATTATAGCCTTCTCTGCTAGGTTAATCCATTGTCTGCTGTCAGGAATCTCTCCCTACTGTAGATCCTTGTAGATCAGGGGTGGGCATAATTAGGCCTGGAGACCGGGCCTGGCCCACCAAGCATTTCTCTCCGGCCCACCCAGCTGATGAGCAGAGGTACAGCTGGCAGTGTGTGTTCCGCTGCCCTCCCCTATCCTGCTCTGTCCTCCCTCCCCGCTGCTCCCAGGATTCTCCTGCTAGCTGTGCAGAGTGGGGGGGAGATGTGGAGGGGAGAGCTGAAGTCAGGGTCCCCCAGCCCCTGTACCCCATCTCTGCAGAGCAGTGGGTGAGGAGAGGCAGACACACAGCGGAGCTGCTCCAGTCTGAAGTATGGATGGTAAGTGACTCAGGGAGTTTCTAACATATCAGTACTTGTGCGCGCTCTCTCTCTCTCTCTCTCTCTCTCTCTCCTCACTTCCCACGTCCCCCTGCCATACTCCATCTCTGCAGAGCAGGGAAGGGGGAGACAACAGAGCAGGACAGCTTTCCCTGTCTTAAAGAGACAGAGTGAGTTTTCTTTCAGAAATCCAACAGCAACCAGCACACACTCTCTGTCACTGTCACCCTCCCATCTGTACCACATTGTCTTCATGACACATATACAGTCACTGTCACACGCACACTGCCACACACACACTCTCCCAGCCTCTGTGCCACGCACACTCAATGGGTGTCACACAAGTCTGTCTCTAACACACAAAGTCTTTCATGCTCACACACCTACTTTCTCTCTCTGTAGCCCCCCCAGCCCCAAGTTATTGCCCACCCCTGTTGTAGACAGTGACCAAGTCACCCTCAACCTTCTATTGGATTAACTAAAAAAAGTGAGTTTTCCACACTCCTGATCCAATTTTTTAATAGGAAATCTATAAATCAGGTCCTGTTCTATATTTTTGGTGTAAAAAAACCAACACAAAACCCCATTGCAACGATAACACAGACCAAATCTACAGCATTTGACCAAGTATATATAATTAAGGCTCACAAATAGCCCTAAGAGATGGCTACATATAATTACCTGCCTTTTACAATTGGGGAGACTGAGTCACAGAAAGGCTGAATGACTGGCCCAAGATCATTAGGAATCAGTGGCAGGGCCAGGATTAAAACTCTAGAGTTTCTCCTGGCCAGCCCTATGCTCAAACCACTAACCCACATGCCATAGCAGCCTAAGGTTTCTTTCTTGCATTTCAATACTCTGCAAATCAGCTGCTCATTTCAAAGTCCTGCTGGAATTCCCTGCACTGGGAAGGGCTTCTCTCCATGTGTGAGCTTTGGGAGTGCTGCTCTGGGCAAATGGGTGCAGCCGTTGTCAGTTGGAGGAACACCCTGAACACAAACAGGAAATAAGGCTGAGCTGAAAGATACAAAAGATACAACAGCCTGTGCACAGCAGGTAGGGAATGAGGAAGAAAGCAGCAAGGGTTATGCAGACATGAGCGAGGTAACAGGATACAGGGTCTCCCTCACCTCAGAGTATGTCTTCATTCGAGCTGCATGCAAATCCCAATATCAGATATGCTAGCTTTGACTGAGCTAGTGCATTCAGAGTAGCAGAGTGACTACTCCACTACCTATGCAATCCCAGCTGGGCCCCTAGGTACAGACTCCGGCGGCTAGCCATGGCCACGCTGCTATGTTTAGCACACTAGCTCAAGCGAAGCTAGCACAGATGTGTCTACGCAAGCTAGAAATTACACCTCTGGCTCCAAGGCAGCCATAACTACATCATGCGATTATGGACCAGGCTGCTCAGTGGGGCAGTAAGTGGAAGTGGTAATCACGGTCCTGGTCCTAGGGCAGGGGTGGGCAATAATTATTAGTGGGGGGCCACTCCAAGATTTTGGAAAGTGGCTAAGGGCGGCACTTTTCTGTGGAGGGTGTGCAGGGTCTAGGTTGGAGGCTGGGTGCAGAAGGGCGCACAAGATAAGGGATTGGGGTGCAGGAGACAGTGTGAAGTCTGAGAGGGAGTTTGGGTGAAGGAGGGGGTTGTGACATGCGTCAGGGAATTGGGGTGTAGAGTCAGGGAGGGAGTATGGGTGCAGGAGAGGATTCTGGGCTGGAGGAGGGGCTTTAGAAAGAGGTGCAAAGCCTGAGAGGGAATTGTGACCTGGGAGGAGGGGAAAAGCAGGTGCAGACAGCAGAGGGTGTGGGGGGTGACCTGGGGCAGGGGATTGGAGTGCAGGGTATGGGAGGGTGTTTGGGTGCAGGAGAGGATTCTGGCCTGGGGAAGGTGTAGGAGGGGTACAGGGTCTGGGAGGGGGTTGTGACCTGGGGCAGGGGGTGCAGAGGGTTTGGATGGTGACCTCGGGGAGGGAGTTGGGATGCGGGAGAGGCAGAGGTGCCAGAGGCAGGCTGTGGCTGGGAGGCGGAGGCACTTACCTAAGCCTGTAGCACCCCCAAGGCAGGCTAGGCTCCCTGCCTGTTGCAGCCCCAAATCACTTAGAGCTGCAAGCTTGCTCCCTGTGGGAAGGGAAAAAGGCTTACGTTGCCCCCATCCCCAGGCCAATCTCTCAGCTCCTATTGGCTGGTTCTTTCCAGCCAATAGGAGCTGAGAGATTGGCTGGGGTCAATTTCTATTGGCTGACTGTTCCCAGCCTACAAGAGCTGAGGATTGGGCTGGGGTCCAGGAGATCACACAAACCCTCCCCCTCCCTGCAGAGCAAAGAGCCACATGGACTGCACTTTAAACCCTGACAGCTGGGTGCCTGAGGATCCCAGCAGGATGGTCTGTGGGCTGGATCTAGTGGCTTGGTGGGCCAGATCCAGCCCCAGGGCCGTATTTTGCCCAGCCCTGCCCTAGGGGATCAGTCCCCATTGTAGCCCCTGTGCCAAGCCAAATTGGGTAACAGTTATATTGGCAGATATCCCATGCTCCCCTTTAATCTCTAGAGGTGGCTGTTGCCAAGTGAGAGGTGAGACACATCAGTAGGCAACTGCAGGGGATTAATGAGGGACCTGTTTTGGTGCAGGGTTTTTAAGATTTGCATTCTCCTCCTGCAATCCTGACACCTCCCACCAACGCTAGATTTCCAGGTAGCAGAGGGCAAAACCCTGGATGCAGTGCTACAGACATCTGAGTAGTGATCCAGAAGACTTGGTCAGACACAGGAAGACGTGGGGAGCAGAATCTGGAAGTGGAGGAATACTAAGACCCCCTTGCAGGTGTCCTAAATTAATCATATATTTACACAATGCCCTTAATTCCACAGGATTCCAACATGCTTCTCAGACTACACACACAGGAACCTTCACCAGTGAAATGCAGCCACTTCTGGGGAAGAACCCAGTAGCCATTTAGCAACACGCAGCTCTACTGCACACCAGTTGAAGATGGGGAGTTAAAATTCTGTCCAGAGGGCAGTTTCAACCAGCAGAAAGCAATTACTCCAACTCAAATTTGGCCCTAATGGTCCTACTCTCACAGCAAGTGCCAAAGGAGATGGAACAGGCAGCTCGGTCCTTGGTCTTATCTCTTATCTCCCACAGGGCTTTGACTCAGTGGGAAAACTGTCATCTGCTGAATGAACAGCACCCGTCCTGCAGCCACAGCCTGTGTTTTGCCATCCAAGCACTGACCAATCTGGCTTACCTGGGGCAGACTACCAGGGTAGCAGCCCAAAGTGGGCCGAATGTGTTCCCCATTTCAAGTGGCTTTGTCTCCCGACTTGCCCCAAGCATTCACTCTGCTCACATCACCTGTTGTCCCCTGGACTGAGCTAACCTGCCTGTGCCCAAACATGTCAGGGTTCCCTTACTGCTGTTCAAAAGGGACAGCTCTCTGGGGAGGGAGTCTGTGAGTGACACCAAGCAGCACGGAGAGGAGAAGGGGCAGCAAGAAGGGGACAATGAGAGCCCACCTATAGGGCCATGGCTCCAGCATCATCACTGGTTTCCTTTCAGCTGAAATAACCTGGACTGGGGGTGGGCTGAAGACCCTCTCCCCTTCACTTGGCTAATTCAATCTCAACCCCAAAAGCCGCTCCCCACGGAGGAGCACAGCAGTGCCCGAGCCTGGTATTTACCACCCTCCCCAGGGGGTGCCCTGGAAGTGGGAGGTTGCCATTTCACATGTGACCACCTGCACATCTGCAATGGCAGGCCACATCTGTAGGTCCAGCCAGGGCTCTGAGATGGCCCCAAGCATTCTCTCTTTCCTATGCTCAGGGTCAACCTCATCATGTGGGGGTGGGAAGGAAATGTTCCTCTAGGTCAGATTGGCAGGGATTTGGGAGGGGTTAGCAGTGTTGGGGGCAGGACGCTTGACAGGATTATCTGGGTCTCTCTCATTTAATCCTCTCCCTGCCATTGTAGGGGCCTTGGGCAATGGCACACCTCAGCGTCCCCCCACCCCCCAGTCTCTGCCACAGCAGGTAGCTGTCTGCTCTCCTGTGGGTGTCCTTCAGTCTCATTTCAGTTGTTGGGTGTAGTGTGTGGGCACTGGGTGGTGTAGACATCCTGCGATGTAAAGGAGATCAGACTAAGCGTGGTCCCTTTTAGCCTTAAGCTCTAGGACTCCATGAGGACAAGCCTCCTGCAGCTACAGGACATGGCGCATTGGGGAACTCACTGGCTACCAGGAGCTGCAATCTGTGCTCTCGGACCGTCTGGTTCAGCACTTCCTTGCAGGTGTAATTGCCCTGGTCCTGGAGGCGCAGGGCTGTGATATGCAGAGAGCTACTGTCCACCAAGGAGAAGCGGACGTCTTTGGGCACCGTGGTGTTCGAGGAGAAGAGCGGAGGCACAGCGGTAGGGTCGCCATGGAACCAGTCCACCTCGCCCGCTCGCTGGGATGCATTGCGGCACACCAGGACGACACTCTTTCCGGCCTCCCCGACGACCACCTCTTCTGTTCCTGCACAAAGAGAAGGAGAGTGTGGAATGTGCCCCATCCTGTGTGTTCTTAACACTCCCCTTTGCTGTCTGGTGGGGGAATCGCCCTGAGCACATGATTTTCCACATACACCCCTCAAGCCAAGCGTCTCCTCCAGGAAACAAAATGGGAGCTGAATCCCTGGCTAAGCAGGGGGGCATCTACAGTGCCACACAAGGGGCATGCTGCCAGAACAACACTGGGACCATGCTAGTCACTCACCATCAAGCCTGTCCTAAAACATTTGTCTCTGACTTTGGAGTATCTGCCCACAAAATCCCCTTCCAAATCTGCAGCCCCTGCACAGCTGCACCAGGAGGGTGTCTTTGGGTCTCGGCTGTCTGTCCCAGCATCCTTTTCAAAGCTGCCACAGTGGCTACTTTGAAATCCTGTTACAAAAACAGGGCAAGAGATTCTGGGATGCATTTGGCAGCTGAAGTGCTCTTCTTCTGACAAGTGAGCAGACACAAGGACCCCTCTTGGGCTGTTAATGCATGGTACAGGGCTAGCTGCTCCCTCCCTCTCCCAGTGCAGCTGAGTATTTTGGGAGGAGACAGATCTTACCAGGGGTCCTGAGACCAATGCCTGGAGGACCAGCCATGACTGGAGTCTACATTATCTGGTCTGAGTAGGGTTCAGAACCACTGACCCATCTCATCATTCACAGCCATATTTCCCTACCTCGCCTCCATTTTCCTCCTTTATAGCAGCTCCAGTTGCTACTCTCATGTGCCGGCTGGGCTGCAGTAATATTCCTCCAGAATCAGTAACAGCTGGAAGACAATATACACCACCCTGTCCTCCCTCTGATTGCCCTCATCAACCTCTGACCAGAGCTCGACCTGCTTGGCCCCAGGCCAACACGAGCAAGCAGAATTCCCATCAAGATACTGTATTCTAGCAGCAGAGCCAGCCCTGCACCTTAAACCAGGCAGATTAGAAGAAACAGAAAAGAGATCTTGGAGTCTGGCTTACCCAGACCGGGTCTTCTCATCTAATTCCAGGCAGGTCAAACCTAAAACTGTCTCCATGTAGAAAGTCTTACTACTTACACAGTAAAGAGAAGAGCAGGGAGGTGGGGGAGAGAAACAATAGATAATCTGGTAAAAAAAAGTCTCTCCTGTTTGTGCTTTACCGGAAGCCCTGATAACATATCTCACAGCACAACTGCTACCAAGCTGGAGGAGATAGAACAAGGAAGGTGAACTGACATGAACAGTGCCCTGTTTGCTCTTTCCTGTGCACTGAGGCTATGTCTATAGGTAGTTAATCACTCCTCAGCACTGGTTGGAGCTTGTTTTGCAAACATGTTCAGCGCAGCAAGGAGGAGCAGGCGAAGTGAATGGTCCAAGTTAGCTGTAAATCATTGTGCTTCTGGACTCAGGGGAGAGACACAGCCAGAAGAGCTGTGTTCCATTCCCAGTCCTAACATCCACTCCCTAGCTGACCTTAGGCCAGTTGCTAAAAACCAGATCTTGAGATGGGCCAAATGCTGCCTAACAGAGAGTGTGATACAGGGACCCCGACACCCAGGCTCTTTTCTCAGTGCTGCTACTACCCTGCTGTACAAATTAATTTGCCCTCTTTATGCCTCTGTTTCTCCTCCCATCCTGTTTCAATGTTAAGTTCCTCAGGGCAGGGTCAGTCGAACACTACGTATTAGTAGTACCTAGCTCAATGGAGTTCCGATTTGATCAGGACCCTCTAGACACTACCAAAATACAAGAATATGTACAAATAACAATAGCAGTGAAGTCAGTAGAAAGTGGAGGTGAAGAGCAGCACTGAAACTGTGGCTCCTCTGACCTTTTCTGTTCCATAGGGCATTGCACCATTTACCCATTTTGTGAAGCATCAAAATCTATCATGAATACTCAGTATATTATTTGTAATAAATAAAAATAGCTTGCTCTATTATACTATGTATTATATTATGTATAATAGCAGCCCTTATACATATATCTCAAGGCACTAGCTCCATCCATCTCTCTCAAGCCACTAATGATCGCCATTTCACATATGGGAAACTGAGGCACGGGGAAGGAAAGCAACTTGCTCAAAGTTAGACAGCAAGTTTCCTGAGTCCCAGTTAAGTGCTGTATTCGGCCTGTTGTAACTCTTTGTTGCTTGATCTATGGCCACTGCCACTACTTCTGCATTTTGATGAGACACAGAAGTACATAATCAGTCGTATAAAAAAAAAGTAACCATAAAGTTTTAATAATGGGAACACTTTGAGGGCTTTTCCATGAGGCAACAGGCATTGTCTGTCAGTCAAACAAGACATCTGGGGAAGCCCTGCAACAGCTATGTAACTGTAAGAGAAAGTTCACACACTCCTTCCTGTGGATGCAACAGTGTTGCATGACAACCCTGAGGACTGTATTTTTACTGTATTTACTGTATTTACTGCAGCTTTTACTGTATTTACTGCAGGTGC
Organism: Pelochelys cantorii; assembly: GCA_032595735.1. Taxonomy (NCBI): domain Eukaryota; kingdom Metazoa; phylum Chordata; order Testudines; family Trionychidae; genus Pelochelys; species Pelochelys cantorii. The sequence continues at coordinate 7,820,146 of CM064342.1, read as the reverse complement.
AGTGTCAATGCAACTTCCCTCCACACTGGGCATCCCAGCCCTGCACTGGAGGGATCACCGCGGTGGGAGCATGCATGAACCCTTCACTTCTCAGTTTCTCCTTTAGGAGCTGGGCAGAGATCCGGAAGGGAAGGATGGCCTTATGGTTAAAGCATAGGGGCTAGGAGTCAGGAGCGCTAGATTTTATTCCTGGCTCTGCCACAGACTGCGACTGTGAACCTGGCCAGCTCACTTTACCTCTCTGTGCCTCAGCTTCTCAGCTGTACAATGGGGGTTAAGAACACTTCCATGCCACTCCACCGTCTGTGGTGACCAAACCGAGCCCCCGGAACCCCGGGAGCAGAGCAGGGCTGGCGTTCCCAGCTCGGCCCCTGACCTGGGAAGGCTCTCTGCCTCAGTTTCCCCAATCCAACGGGAATGCCGAGACGTCCCCCCCGCACCCGCTTTCCCCCCGAAGGGCGCAGCGGGGGTGACCGCAGCTAGGCAGGGCTAAAGCGCAGAAGCCAATGGACGGCCCAGCTTCTCTGCTTTCCCAGGAGGGGCAGCCCCACGCCAGACCCTCCGTGCACCCCAGGCTCGCTGGGGGACGGGGGGGGGGGGCTGGTGGATCGGAGGAGGGGGGGGCTTTCCTCCCCGCCCCCTAGGCTGGAGGAGCCGAGGTGCATTGCCAGACACGGGAGGATCCGCCGGCCGGGCCAGCCAGGACCCGGTGCCACGGCTCCCCCCGCCCAGACCCGCCCGCCCCCCCCCCACGCACGGCAGCCTCGGGTACCTGCAGCGCCCCGGCCCGGCGGCAGCTGCCACAGGCAGGCGGCCAGGACGAGCGCGGCCGGGCTCCAGCCTGGGACCCGCATCGGTGCGCGGCGCAGCGGGCGGACGCAGAGGCGCCGCTCAGCCAGTGCCCGAGCCGCCAGCCAGCCCGGCACTGCCCGCTGGGGCCGACAGCCAGCCCCGCCCCGCCCCGCCCCGCCCGGGCGCCCCGCCTCTCGCCCGCCCCGGCGGGGTCCGCGCCCAGCAGGAACCCGCCGCCCGGGAAGCCGCTCTTCGCCCCGGGGCGCTGTGGGGAGCCAGCGAGCCAGGAGAGCGCTGGAGGCTGGAGCGGGAAGCCCACGACCCTGCCTCCGGCCCGCGGGGAGCAGAGGGGCGGACTGCAGCGGGGAGCCGGGACTCCCCTGTCCCTTCCCAGCTCGCCACTGTCTGCCCGGGGTGAGCCCTGCGTTCCCTGTCACTAGGACTGGGCATAGGGGATACCTCGTGTGAGCCCTTGGTTCCCTGTCGCAAGAACTGGCCACCGGAGTTACCTAGTGTGAGCCCTGAGTTCCCTGTCACTAGCACTGGTGACTGGGGCTACCTCTTGTCAGCCCTGCGTTCCCTGTCACTAGGACTGGTCACTGGGGTTACCTCATGTGAGCCTTCATCACTTGGACTGGTCACTGGGATTACCTTGTGTGAGCCCTCAGTTCCCTGTCACTAGGATTGGGATAACAATGGTTGGCTAGTCCTTTAATCCAGTGCTTGCATTACAGATACATTGCATGGTTGCTATTGCCTCTGGGACTGTGTCATGCACTTTTGGGGGAAAGGTGGTTACTCAAGGCCTTTTTTATCTCAGTAGCACCTACTTCTCCCAATCACAGATCAGGGTCCTCTTGTGTGTACCTGAGCCTGCAAAGCAAAAAGATGGCCCCTGCCCCAAAGAGCCTACAGGTAAGTTCAGTATGGCCCTAACAGAGCAGCAAGGTAGGGACTAGACATCCCTCTAATGCTGAACCAGCTCTGCCACACTATCTGCCAGAGAGGGCCCTGGAAGGGAAGTCAGCATTATAAGCAATGCTATGGTGAAGATGAACATTTGAAGCATCATGCAGGACAATTAATAATTAGCAGTCCCTTGGTGTGGAGGCTTTAGCCACATAACTCTCACTAGTGCCCGGCAGCGCCATGCGTTGTACAGGACCATGTGTTGTCTTAGATCTGCATACACTGCTCCCCCTGGCCGCAGTAGGAGCTCCAAGCCCAGAACTCAGCCCTGAGTCCCGGTTGATACTGTTGAGTATCTTTCCTGTGCAGTAGCCGATTCAGGGCTACCCAGGGGGTCAGCTTCTCACTGGAAGAGGATGTAGCCAGCATGGACCCTAAGAATGTTCGATTAACAAAACATGCGCAAGTGCTGCTAATGTTGCAGAAAGGTGGTCCAAAGGTACACTCACAGACACCTATTGGCAAGAAACTGTTTCTGTTTCTGTCTTCCTTGCTGTCTGTCCTCTGTTCAGCACACATTGCCTGTGCCTCTCCTGCCTGCACCCTTCACCTGGAAAATCTTGTGGTTGCCCACACTAAACATGGATCTGTTCACGGGTCTGTTTTTCTGAAACTGCCTTGAAGGAGAAAGGACCCTCACAGAAGTTTGACCATATTCAGTGTTCTAGGGAGCTGCTCCGTGCTTAGGTTCCCTGCAGAATGTTTCATCCATACAATCTCCTTACTGCCACTCAAGGTATGTTCTCCACACTAGCAAGAGTCTTCCCCTCCTTCTGAGTTTGACCATCTTTTCCATGGAGCGTTTCCTCCTTAGCATTAGATATGGGAGAGAGCACATGCCTTGCTCCATGGTTTGGCCACGACAGTCGCACACCCCGCCCTACTCACAGGTGTTTTGTAGTCATGTTCTACCTTTATGTCAACTGCTTCTGCTTCACTGATCTGCTTTGTTTATCCCTCTTTGTTACTTCTCAAAGGTTTCATAGCAACAGCTGTGCCCTGGTTCAGCTCAGGGATTAGACATCAGGCACAGAACTCAGGGGAGAACAGGTGTGGAGAAAAGAGCTACAGTAAATTCACACCCTCATGGCACTGCAAGGATCCTTGCGGTTTGTCTGCAGAGAGCTGCAGTGCTTAGGTCCAGCAGCAGCTGCACTGGCCCTGGCTGACAGCAGGGTTCAGCAGCTAAGAAGGGGAAGGCAAGAGCTGTGAGGAGTGAACCAGTGAATAACAATTTACAGATAAAAGAGAAAGTAATAGTCCTTAATAAAAGGAAAGAGTCTGCAAAGTGGTCACAGAGCTGCCCAGAAAGACAGAGGGTCAAATTCACACTTGACTCTAAGTGGATGCACCTTCGCTGACGTGTATTGAGTTGCAATCGCTTACATCATGTCCTGGGAGAGGTGCACAGCTACAGATAAAACTGCCTTGGGGATAAAAGGGAAGCAAGGCCTGATTTTCAGAGCTGCTGAGCATCCCACTGATTTCAGCTGAAATTAAGAGCATTCAGCACCTCTGAAAATCAAGCTCCTCCGGTGAAATCTTGCCCCTCCGCTGATGTTCAAAGGACATCGGCTACACTGGATTTCACCCCCAGCGTCTCAGTCCTTCCCCCACCATACATAGGCTCTGGGAGAGAAGAATAAATGCCATGGATTCAATAGGCAGAAAAGTGGCTAGGAAGGATGACGATAAAACTAATAGTAATGAACAAGAATTAAAATACTGTACGACTCTCTAGTACAGAGAGAAACATAAATGTAGTCACTGGAAAGCAGCATAGAAGAAAGGGAACGGAACAGAGCCAGGAAGAGAAGGCTGCAAAATGAAAAGTGATAAAGGAAAAGAGATGGAATCAGGAAAGAGGAAAAGGACCCAAAGAGGAAAGTAAACCCCAAAGAAGAACAGCCAAAAAAGGCACACTAATTTTCTTATAAAGCTGCTCTTTGGATTATATTTGGGGGTTCTACAACAAAACAATTCTAGTTTGTTAGAGCCAACAGCAGAAATGTTAGAGGGAAATTTCCCAGGGGGGTCATGCCCCCTCCCTCCAAACTGATACTGGATGGGTAGAATGCCCCAACATTGCTAACTGCCAAGATGAGACCCACAGAAAGCAACCTCCAGGTTGGCCTGTGTTTCGCTAGTATTGCTGGGTATGTCTTAGATGACAGGGTAAGGAACTTTAGCACTGAGTGGAGCACATCATAGGAGAGACCGTCCTATGCACAACCAACAAAACATCTTGCGGCAGCTACTGTGATTGTTCATATAGGATAGTATTACTAGCAAAGCATTTATGTAGTCTTAACCTCTTTGCATTTTCTTTACCTCTGGGAATTAGCACAGTATGACTAACGCATCAGCCTACAGTTTGGGAACTTCTGATTATTAATGCCACTGCTGAACAAACAGCCAGAAGCACAAGGAGGTTTCCTCACAATCTGTTGCCCCAGCACATACCTAGATGGTGCCATAGTATTTATGGAGTGCTCCTTTGGATGAGGCACAAGACCAAAACCAGGATCATTTGGGTCTTTAAAGGTCTCCTGCAACTTTCTGCAGGAATTGGAGTTATTTGATCTGGTATCTTGGCTACATTCCTATGCAGGCATCTTGCCTACCCTCATGGCCTCTGCAGCACCAGTTGGATAAGAGCAGGGCTGCTGAAACGAGGGGTGCTGAAAGTGAGGTAGCACTCCCCCCCCCCCAAGTGGTTTCCATCATATCCAGGGTTGAGAGTGGTTCAATGGCTTTCAGCACTATACAAACTTTTCCAGTGCTACTGGATACAATAAATATCAGCCCACATCTTAAACAGAGCCACAGCCAGGGTTACAGCTTGGGCTCCCTTATTCCTATACTGTATCTATGCTTAAAACCACAACCCCCATGTAAGGAAGGCACAGCAACAGAACCCAGGCCCCTCGCCTATTAAACTTGGAAGGAAACCAAGCCTGAAACCTCAGGCCTGCCCTCTGTGACACTGGTTTGGGGAATTGCAAGAGGACTTAAGGAGCTGAGTAAAGTCTGCCTTCCCTCCCCCACTCCCAACAAGCAGCCGGGCAGGAGCCAGCCTCGGGCTGATCCAACTCCCATTGACTTCAGCGAGAGCAGCAGGAGGTGAGACCAGCCTTTACTACAGCTGCCCCTCAACATGTCCCTGAATGGGTGTGTGGGTGGGTCAGGTGCATGCCTATCCCTTTGTGTCATCTGGGGTGTGAGTAGCCCTCCTGCTTCCAGCCCCAGCCTGGGGAATGTTTGGAATTATTAACTTACTAATATTGATATGGGAAGCCACCACATTCTAATTTAACCATTTGACCTTTATTAAGTCCAAAAGCCAAAATGGTATTTACACAATTGTTCTAAACTTGCCTAAAGAGCCTAAGTTATAAACAATGTACTACAGATGTGTCCCCGCTATAAGTTGAGTTGCCCCGGTATACATCCGTTCCATGCTAAAGTCATTGATGCTTGTAGGAACGGATGCATTGTAAGTCCTTCCATTCCCTGCTCTTAAGGTGCGGACGCACAAAAAAAATGGTGCAAATGGAAGTCAGCCACAGGAAAAAGAATTCCCCGCTTTAAGTTGTTTTGTTGTAAGTCACAGTTTTTGGAACATATCTTGGACTTACAGCAAGGACGACATGTACTTCCAAACAACAACAAAACATATACAACCATTTGATTTTTTTTTTTTTTAAACACAGCAAGATCTGTGGGTCAAGTTGCACATGCTACAACCATTTGATGGAGATAACTTACAAATGGGCTAAACCAAGACCCATATTGCTTGGCGCCAGTGTGGTCAGGCAGGTAAAAGCAATGAAACCCGTTGAAGAGTTTACTTGTTATACCTTTTAACAACAAACGGCGTGTCACTGCTTTTACTGATTTCAGCCGAAAAAACCACCTAGAGACAATTCATCCTTATTTCCAGTCTTAATCCAAAGATTTACAGCCTCCTTTCTTCCTAGGCCTTTCCTCTCTTGCATTCCCCTCCACCACCTGTTGCTTATCAGTAAGACAGAGGAAAGGTTTGGCTTGTTTCTTTTAAGACCATTTTTCTTTGGTTTGTTACTACGACATTTTTGCTTATTCATTACCTTTGTCATAGTGCATCCTCCCCATATTGCATGTAACTCTACTTAGTATTCTCACAGCTTCATTTACTTGCTGATTGAGGCATTTCTTTACAGGACATGAACTCTAGAAGGTGAAAATGTTATTTGCTTAACTGAACTCAACCTAATTTTATTTCTTTAGTTTTACACTTACCCTGCTGGAATCCTGCCCTCTGCCAGCAGCTTCCCCAAGTTGGAGGATAATGGGACTACATCTCCACTCCCTGTCACTGAGCTGGCCAGAGTGAAGGGGCTAACCTCTGAGGCTATGTCTACATTGCAGACTTCTTATGCAAGAAGCTTTATGCAGAAGATCTTCTGCAAAAACTTCTTGCACAAAAGCATGTCCACACTGCAAAAGCGCATTGGAAAAGCGATGTGCTTTTGTGCAAGAGAGCGTCCACACTGCATGGACGCTCTCTTGCAAGAAAGCTCTGATTGCCATTAACAGAATGGCCACCAGGGCACCTGTGCTTCTTTTGATAGTTTGTTTTTGTGCAAAAAAACCCCCGTTTCCCATCCATACACACCTTTTTGTGCAAGAACTCTTGCACAAAAAGGCTTATTCATCATAGAAAGAAGAATACCTATACTGCAAAAATCCCTCTGTTCTGTCAATTCACTGTAAATTTTCTTGTGCAAAAACGTGCTTGAGGTGTGGACAGCCATTTTTGCACAAAAACCCTGCAGCATAGAGGTAGCCTGATACAGAGACCAATGGGCTGGAGGTGAAATTTACAAGGAGAGAGACTCTTAGTTTGTCAGTTTCACAGCATAGGGAACAACATGAATCTACAAATCAGGACACTTGGTCATTGCAACTCCTGCCCTCAGCTGCCTAGCTCATTCCAGACATCCATGAAGAAGAAGGGCCATGAATTGTTAAATCACCAGGGTACAGCATGTCCCTTCCAAAAGGGCCAGATATTTGATTGGTGCCTGTGAGGGAAGGGAGTGCAGGGAGGGCCACCCAGAGGAACAGGGAGAGACTATGAGGAGGCACCCCATTTAGCAATTAAAATTTTGGCAGAGGCATGGGGGGTGATGAACCTCCCAAGTGCTGCCATGAGTGACCTATATCTGGAGTGCTCTTAAAACATTCATAATAACTTGCCACACTCCATTGCCTGTCTCCATGCAGAACCAGCCTGTATTTCACTTGAAACAGTGAAGTGTGGAGATTTTTTACTAGGTCACTTAGTTAACAAAGACTGTGCAAACAAGGATAAGAACTTGGCTCCCAATCAGATTCTGCTCTCAGTTACGCTCACTGGGTCAAGATCAGAGCGGGCATGTGGTGGTGCCAGAAATCCCTGAGGTGTCCAAATACTCACCCTCATCTCAGTGTATGAGTGCATGGGGTTATGGTGTGCGCTGGTGTGCTTTACATGCTGAAGGGAGTAAGTTCTGTTAAAGCGGGGGCAGGGGGGGTGCCTGCTATAACAAACCCTTTCGTAGATCCTGCTGCAGTTGTTCTGCTTTGCCATACTTCTCTGCACTCCTCCCAGCCCCTCTACATACATTGCCCTAACCTAGTCCTAGCTTCCCACACATTGCTACCCCCCTCCCATGAGCTGGGGGCACCAGGGGCCCATTCCATTGTCAAAGGAATTGCAGCTGCTGCATGCCAGGGAACCCAGCTCTCAAGGGTAAATACAAACCTGAAGTGTGGATGCAGGAATCTTCAAGGGGGACCAAAGCTAACAAGGGGGAGAAGGGTGGCCATATTTCCTTATGCGCAATACAGGACACCTGGCAAAATTACTCGTATTCACAGGAGTTCAGTGATGGTCAACCAAAACTATGCATTACAGAGGTTCAAATTAACATCAAGTTGACAGAGCCCCTGTTAAAAAGAATACTGCATAGCTGGAGTCTTTATATTTACCTTCTTATCTTTTAGGATTTGCATACACACACACACAGAGCCGTATACTTCTCTCACATGGGGATGGAGGTGATTGACCGACCTGACCCAACCTTCTCCATGCTTGGCTGGGTCCTTGAGATGGACCTACCTCCCCTTGTACCTGGTGCCATGTCTTCTCAAAGCAGCATGTAGGGGGCAGGCCCCACTCCCAGATTTCTCTTGGGATTCACAGCAGGACATGGTCAGCAGCAGCCTTTCGGCACTGTGCAGGAGGGAAGGGATGGGAGCTGATTCCTGCGGAGTGGTGGTGCAAGCAGAGATGACCTGGCCCGTCTTTTTCCAGAAGTCATCTCTTCCCTCCCCTCCTACCCTGCTCCCCTATGGCTAGAAACAGTTTTTCCCTTCCTGCCAGCACAGTGTAGAAAAGCAGCTACCACCCTCCAAGCTGCTACTGGCCACTAACATAACTCAGTCGCCCCCTGTCCCCTGGTGGTTTAGTATGGGCAGGAAGGGGTTAAGTTCTAAGGATGCCTTGTGTACCAGGGCCCAGGGAACCAGATTGCAGGAGCTTCAGCCAACCCAGCCAGAGAGATGGTTCACCAGGGGTGGGTACCTAGGAGACAGAGCAGCCCCGCACTCCCTAGGGGCAGGACCTAAAGTCGGGGAAGCATGTGAAGAGGGTGCTAAGCACCCCTGTCTGTGGATCTGCAGGGTTGGGTCACAGTTAGGCTGGAAATAGCTTCTTCCCCACCACTCCAGAGACTAGCTGAGGGGCAGAGAAGCTTCCCCATGCCAGCACTGGGTGGGGTTTTGGCACACCCAGGGCTTGGCTTCTGCTGGCCAGCGCCCTGGGCCAGAGGACTTGAGCTTTCCCCTGGGTGCCAGCCCACCCACAGGCAATGTGGGAAAGAAAGCTGCCAGCCAGGTTGTTAGTGAGCTGAATGATCCAGGCATGGGTCTCACTGGGAGGAGGGGGACATGGAGGAGCAGTGGGGCTGAGAGCGAGGGTGAATGAGCACAGAAGGGAGAGGACAATGAGCCCTGGTCTACACTACGGAGTTATTTCAAAATAACTCCCCCTATTTTGGGAGTGTCCGCACTACCACGCCCCTTAGTTCGAAATATTTCCTGTTTTCCCTGGGGAAGAATGCTAATTTTGAAATAATTATTTCAAAATAGAATTAGTGTGGATGCTCCGGTGACACTATTTCAAAATAACTACCCCACAGAGTAATTCAGATTTACTCCCCACCACTTCCTGGGGCTAAGTCGAGGTAGCACGCCCACATTATTGGAGCCTGCCTCAGATGAATTTCGAGGCTTCCCCATAGTGTGGACATGTTATTTTTAAATAATTATTTTGGGAATCACTGTTCTGAAATAATTTTCTAGTGCAGACATGCCTAAAGAGCCAATGGATGCCAGCAGCGGTGATGTAACCAATCACTGCCTACACACACTCATCAGTCACGAAAGCAAGTGCTGGTGGGAAACTGGGCGGGGTGGATGTGGGGAGGAGCCTGCTGGCCAAGAGTGGGCAAGCAGCAGGCGCTGCACTGAGGGACTAGCGGGGGGAGCAGCTGATCCTGCACACTGCAGCTTTGCCGGACCACCAGCCTTGCACACCCATCCCCAATCCTGAGCCACCAGATCTCCACACCCACTGTTGGAGGGTGGGCAGCTGACAAGCAAGGATCCAGACAGCAGGAGGACCCACCGAAGGGAAGAGACAGAACATACAGGCCTATTTGCCATTTTTTAAAAATTGGGATACCTGCAGAAGGGCTCAAATACAGGATTGTCCCTTTAAAAATGGGACATCCGGTCATCCTAGATATGGGGTTCAGTCACCCCTCCATAGGAGAGCTCTCCGAGCAGCATAGTGCTCTCTATGGGAGTGATTTGGCATGCCACCAACTTATCAACACCATTTCTGTGAATACAGTGGGGGACTCCAACCCAAGCACTGGCCAGGCAGGGTCCTCATTAGTTAAAGGAGAGGTGATCCCGGCTCTGGGAAAGGAGTCTAGCAGAATGCCCTGAGCCTGACCCTCCTAATGGCATGACCAGTGCCTCCAGCGTGGTGGTTTCCTCATCATTGGGGTCTGGTGCTGTATCCCTACTGGTGTTGAATCAGGCTACTCGTTGTCCATGCCCGGATCCTATCTGGCCCCTGGGCAGGGCGGGAAGAGCATCGGGGCTGTCGTGAGATGGGCTGGACCTTGTTGGTATGGTCCCACTAATGTTTTCACTGTGAGGGGGATGAGAAGGAGCAGAAGTATTCTGGTCTCCATAGGTGGAGGTGGAGGTTGCCAAGCACCTGCATGGAGCAGAGAACAAATGCCATGAATGGACAAGAGGTGGGGATTGCCCTCCTCCCCTGATGGCTGTGCAGATGGGCCCCTCCCCTGCTCTAGAAAACTAAATGATCCAGCTGAAATCATTGGCTCATCCCTACTGCACAGATCTGGAGACAGTGGGATTAGGTTCCTGCAAGGAGTTTGGAAGAGCACGGACTTCAGGCCAGCTCTTGGGCATGGAGGCTGAACTCTTTCCTCTTAGAATCATCAGCAACTTGGTGTTCCTTCGTGCAGGCACCAGCTCGGCTCAGCTTGTGGGAAATGACCCGATCAGCAGCCCCATGCCATGGGGCTGTGGCCCAGTGCAGGGCTGTCTAGCCTTGTGGGTGACTTTCCCCCTGACAGAACAGGAGAGGGGTCTTTCCCCAGCAGACGGTGCAGCCTAGTTGACTTTGGACCTTCCAAATGAAAAACATAAGCCCCGCGTCCTCTTTCCTTCGGCCGTTTTGTGCCTGCATGCCGTCACCTGCCTGCTGGCAAGAAAATGATGTCTAATTTCAGAGGCTTCCGGTGCAAAAGCATCACCTTGTGGCACTGGGTGCTAAGCCCTTGAGAACACTGGCTTGGATGGGGGATTTTCTGTGTGAGATTTATGGATTTAAAAGGAAGGTGAAGGGGGCAAAACAGGTGCATGGGGGGGGGGTGAGATTTAATAGCCACAACAAGGCATTGCTGTGGGCACAAACAGAGCCCCTGTAAAGTTGAGCTAAAGGAAAATATCTGAGACCACGCCTACGCTACAGGTGCTCTAGTGGCTATTCTGTGAATAGCAATCAGAGTTTTCTTTCGAGAGAGCATCCATGCAGTCTGGCAATGCACAATGCACTTTTGCAGTGTGGATGCGCTCTTGCAGCAGGCCCAGCTCCTAGGCAGGGAGGAGGGAGAGCGCACTGGGCTCTATACACTGCCCCTGTCCCTAGCACTAGCTCCACACTCCCATTGGGTGCTTCTGGGGCACAGCATGGTCTGTGGTGCCAGGTCAGGCAGGAAGCTGTCTTAGCCCCCCTGTTGCACTGCTGCCTGGGAGCCACTGAAGATAAGCCCCTCCTACCCCAGCCTTGACACCAACCCAGAGCCAGATCCTCCGCCTACAGCCCAAAGCTCTCATCCTCAGCCCCACCCTGGAGCTCACACTCTAGTTAAATTATGTTGGGTCATGGTCACCAACAATTTTCTTCAACTGGGTCATAAGAAAAAAAGTTTGAAAACTGCTGTTCTAGAAAAGGAGGTGACCAGCGAAGTGGCACAGTTTGCAGATGATACAAAGATACTCAAGAATGTTAAGTCCAAAGCAGACTGTGAAGAGCTACCAAGGGATCTCACAAAGCTGGCTGGTGAGGCAACAAAACGGCAGATGAAATTCTACTCCAAGAAGAACAAACTAATGTTCACTGGAAAAGGTAATCCCAGCTATGCATATACAATGATGGGTTCGGAATCAGCTGTTACCACCCAGAAAGAAATCTTGCAGTCACCCTGGGTAATTCTCTGAAAGTTTCTACTCCTAGTGCAGCTGCAGTCTCCAAGGCTATCACTGTAGGGATTATTAGGAAAGGGATAAATAATTGTTATCACTGCTCTGGAAGAAAATAGGAAATTCCTGCTGGTAGCATGTCTGGGTGACAAAATATGAGCAGAATGGTAAATAAGGCTGAGGCTAGAGCAGTGATATAGTGATCTGGATCCTTTGGTGAGATGGACCCATGTGAACAAAATAGGTTTTCACAGAGTCAAATGCAGGATCCTACCCTAGCCCCTAGCATTCCCCTGGAAGGGGAAACTGTACACAAGCAAGCAGTGACTCCAAGAAGGATGTAGGAGCCCCAAGGGTGATGCTGTGGTGAATATGGCTAAAGCCATCATTAGACAGACAAGCTGAGGCATAAGGCAGGGAGGACACACAGCATCAGCTGGCCCGCGGATAGGGGGCAACAGCAGCTGGGAGCGCCCAGCCATTTTGAAAAGCCATAGCTGTGCCGTTCCATGTGGCTCTGAGGACTGGGAAAGGGGAGAGTCCAGCACTATGCTCCAGGTGGCACTAAGGGCTGCCTGCCCTTGGCCGTGCCCATTCTGCTCGAGTTTTGCCCCTTCTGTAAACGTGGAGCAAGGACCGCCCCCCTCGCCCCCCCCACACACACACTCCTTGCCCCTGGGCCTGCAGTGGCTGTTGGCCCTAGTGAGCATCAGTGGCACTGAGACTGGACATGGCAGCCTGTTTTAGAAGCCACGTTTTAAGAAGCTGTTGAAAAATTGGAGAAGGGGCAGCAAAGCAAATTGGAGGGCAGAAGAAAAACACCTTCTTGTGAGTGATTGACAGGAGCCCAGTCTGTTCAGCTTCTACAAGAGAAGGCTGAAAGGTGACTTCACTGGAGTGTCCGAGTGCCTTCTTGGAGAGCTAATGTCAGGTATTAAAGGGCTGTTGAATCTTGCAGAAAAAGGTAGACCAACTCCAGTGGCTATAAGGTGAAAACAGACAAATTCATATTAGAAATAAGGCACAAAGATTTCACAGTGAGGATGATTCGCCATTGGAACAAACTACCAAAGCAAGGGATGGAGTCTCCATTTATTGAGGTCTTCTCATGAAGACTATTCTGGTGTGTGCTTGGATCAAAACTTAGCTATTATGATACACAGGAGGGCTGGGATATGCAGGGGTCAGATTTGATTGTATAATGGTCCTTTCTGGCCTTAACGTCTACTAATTAATGAAAAACTGAGTGTGGCCTAGAGAGCTGCCCCTGGTGCTTTACTGGGCAGCCGGCTTGATCCCCAGACTCAGATGACACAAAGTGGGATGATCCAAGGGAAGCCACTCAAACACCCAGAGAGGCAGGCCAGAGGCAGGACACCCGCCTTACAGGGGAGGGGAGGGTGTGGCAGTGACATCACAAAGGCCTGTTGCAAGACCTCAGCCTATTGGGAGACAGTAGTGGGGAGGCGGTGACCTCACAAAGAGACCCTGACATCACCCAGGCAGGACAGAGGTGCAGGGCAGGGGCAACCTCAGATCCCCATGGCTTTGTAGCAGGAAGGGTCCTTCCCACGGTCTCTCCTTGGGGACCAAGAATTCAGATTAATCTACATGAGCATGAGGAGGAATGTCGCTGGCGTTTTCTCCCTCCCTGCTACTGATGTTGTAGTACTTCTTTAGAAGGTAAGAGCCTCAGAGAGGTTTGAAACCTGGTCAGTCTGATTCATATGGTACCAGCTGAATTCTAGGCATAGAAATCACTAGGTTACGGTGATTTGATTTGCTATGATGGACTCTGTCCCATAGAATCACTGGGGACATTGGGGGTTTGTCCTTTTACATTTTCCCTTTCCTCCTTCCCAACTTCTTTTCTTCTTTTCCCCATTTTCAATTGCTCCCAGCCTCCACCAAGGAGGGGGGTATGTGTGTAAGGGGGAATTTGTTGTAACTGTGCAAGGCCATCACAAAGAGGTGGGTCTGGAATAGTGCTCAGAGACTTGATCCCCTCTGTTTGTGACTTGGGCCATCCTTCTGGACTTCTGCTGAGACACCTCCACCTGCCAACTCTCAGAGTCTAGATGCTAATTGGCTAAGCAGGTGGCTATTGAAAGGAGAGACTCTGGTCCTTTTGTTCTCTCTTAAGACCAAACAAATAAGTCACAAGCAATAAGATATTTGATTAGCAATGCTGCTTCTCTCCAATTATTGTTTCTCTGCAGTTCCTGATTCTCTCTAATGTGCCAGTTCTTCTCAAATATCTGCTGAATAATAACTATGAGCAATTGTTGGTCTGTAGCTCATTTGAGAGCACTGTATTCTGATCAGTCAGTGTATCCCAAGGGGCTGGCTGGGGGCAGGACATCAGCATTTCAGGGGACGGGTGGGCATGTCAGTGACATCACAAAGGCCTGTTGCAGGACCTCAGCCTATTGGGGAAAGGTGGTGGGGAGGCGGTGACCTCACAGAGAGACCCTGACATCAGCCAGGCAGGACAGAGGTGCAGGGCTGGGGCAACCTCAGAGACACCTCCCTCCCTTACGGCTTTGTGGGAGACCCTCACAAAAAGGTGAGGCTGGAATTGCTCTGAGACTGATCCCCTCTGGTGGTGACCTGGGCCATCCTTTGGGACATCTGCTGAGTTCCCTCCATCTCCCACTTTTCAGAGTCTCAATGCTGATTGGTCGAGCAGGAGGGCAATTGACAGGGAGGGGTTTTCCCAGTTTCCCAGCTGTGATCCATGACTCTTCTTCTCTGATCTCCAGCATGCCATGCTGGGGAAACTGCTGGCAGAGCACCCAGACACAGACAGGTTCCAATACATCTTGGAGGTAAGGATGTCGGGAGAGGCAGGGGGCAATTTTTTACCTTAGCGCTGGGGAGAACTGGGAAGGAGAGACAGGAAATCCATTTTCCACTCTGTCCTCCTTGCCTGCATGCCCATGGGCCATTCCAGGTCAGGGCATAGCTATGTTGAGCACTTCCTCCTTCAGGGACAGGGGAACAAGATGGAACTTCAAGTCAGGGCCCTGGCTTTGGGAGTGAGAGCCCTCAATTCCCCAACCCTACCCCTCCTCTCCTGCCATGAGACCCAGGAGATGGTGCTCACAGATGAGTCACAGATTCCATCCAGGAGGGCCCAAAGGGAATCAGCTATTTTCTCCTACCGGCACTGAGATTTGGGATGGGGGAATTGTCTTCATAGTCACTCCCTTCCTCAGATCAAGGGCTTTCAATCCAGTGCAGGGCAAGGAGTCTGTCTCTATCCTGAATCAGGGGCGGCCCTAGACTAGCTGCCAGCAACTGGCACCCTAGGCAAACCATGCAATCGGCGCCCCCACCTCCAAACCCCTCAATGATATTGCACCATCATTTGGTGCCCCATTTAACTTGGCGCCCTAGGCAACCGCCTAATTCGCCTATATGGACAGGCTGCCCCTGATCCTGATGAGCTGTTTATGACTCAGGGGTTAAGAATGGATGGGTTCAGTGTCAGGGCTGGTCATCGTCCCAGTCTAGAGATACAAAGACAAACTGTGTCTCACCCCACAGGAATGCGGGGGTGGGCTCATTTGCAAAGCATGTACACCGGTCTATTGATCCTGACCTGCCTCCTTCCCTGACCTTCTGCAGCAGGTCCAGTGTCCCAGGAGAGAGCCACGGCTGTAAGGAGCACCACTCTGATTCTCCATCCCCCCTCCCTGAATTTGATGTAAGTGTCCTCTGACTTCCTGAGGCCAGGTGGTGTGCAAGCTGGCTCCAATAGGCTGCAGGACCTGCAGCTGCCAGGGGCTGTGGGTTGGACGTGTTCCCCTTGGGAAGGCAGAGACAGAACAGGGAATGAGATAGACTTGAGTCAAGTTCATCTCCTGGTTCAGTGGAGATCCTGGGACTTTAAGGGGGCCATGTTCCAACCCCTGCTCCAGCCAGGTTCATGCCTGCCCTTGGATCCTTCCTTATCCTCCTGAAGCAGCTGGGTGTGCAAATCCTCATGGAGGACCCTACCCACACTCCTTGCTCCAGTAGCTCATGGGGCAGAAGGAGCTGAGGGTCCAGCTCTAGCACCTCTCCCCAGTATCTCCAGCAGAAGGACTTGGGGGAGAAAGATTCCCGGCTCGGGGGAGATTGGGAGCTGATAATAGAATTCCATTAGAATGCAGCACAATTCCCCAAACTAGGAAACTTGGTGGCTTAACTGTGGCTGTCTGTCAGGGTATGTCTAGACTACATGGCTCCGTTGACAGAGCCATGTAGATGAGTTTACTAGACATAGGAAAATGAAGCGGCGATTTAAATAATCGCCGCTTCATTTACATTAAAATGGCCGCTGCGCTGTGCCGATCAGCTGTTTGGCGGCATAGCGCGGGAGTCTGGACGCTCTGTGGTCGACAAGGGAAGACCTCATTTCACGAGGCATAACGGAGTGGTCGATAAGGGCTTCCCTTGTCGACTGCGGAGCATCCAGACTACCGTGCTGTGCTGCCAAACAGCTGATCGGCTCAGCACGGTGGCCATTTTGATGTAAATGAAGCGGCGATTATTGAAATAGCTGCTTCATTTTCCTATGTCTAGTAAACTCATCTACATGGCTCCGTCAATAGAGCCATGTAATCTAGACATACCCTCAGGGACCCAGCCAAGGACTTTGCTTGACTGGCCAAGGAGGGGATTTACCAGCTCTACAAACTGCTGCCATGCCAGAGGTAAGGAAACCCAGATGGGAAATGGGACCCACCAGAAAAGTGACACCGGCAGAAGCCAGGCAACAGGGCCCCTGAAGACATGATCCACCTCCCATCTGAGACTGTCCCCTGTCAAGTGATGGGAGCCCTGCTGAAACTCGCCACTTTCTCTGAGATTAATTCCAGCTGGAGGATGAGTCTGTCTCTCTCCTTCTCCCCCTGCTCCATTTAGGATGAATCCCCCTTCCCAATTACTAAGGCTACTCCACCCATCATAGGGAGCCCTGGGAATGGAAGAACATCGCCACCAGAACCAGACAGAGAAATCTGACAACAAAAAGCTGCTAAGGAACAGCAGCTGTCTTAGGGAGACAGAGGGAATGGAGGAGGAGGTCTTCCTACAGTTGAGTGGTGCGGGCACTGCAGGTCAGTAGACAGGACAAGTTCATCCCAGGGTGCCAGTTGCTATTAATCTTCCCTGATTCCTGGAGGCATCCAGGTCTCCGTCATGCCCGTGTTCTCTTGAGACAGGAGGACGTAACAGACACGTGAAGTGCCAGCTCCACTCCATTGGATCCTGTCACCAGATGCCCGAGGCACTGCAGGGGCTGCAAATTTTAGGGCACCTCTGATGGGATGTGGTACCCCACACTGGCCCAGGAGGTGTTAGAAAGCAGGCTTGAGCCGTGGGGATCCCGTCTCATTGCCCCTGTGGAACCTTCTCCTGCTGGAGAATGAGTTTCAAAGGGAGACTGTCATGGGGTCCCTGCATGCTAGCTAAGAAACCAAAGGGTTAATACAGGCACTGCCAGTCACTGCTGATTGGCAGGCTAACAGCAGCTAGAAGGATCAAAGGGCTGGGAAGCAAACTGATGGGTGCTAAAGAGGAGTGAGCAGGCAAGAGAAAGCAACTCTAGTCAGCAGATGGCTAGGGAGCGATCCAGGGCAGCCCCCCAGGAAAGGGTGAAGAGGTCAACAGAGGATTCCTCTACAACCCTGAAGTCCAACGTGACCAGTAGTTCTTGGCAGAACCTTTCCCACAACTTCCATGGACGTGTTTTAGGGAAGTTGTTCATATTTCACCTATCTGTCTGGACGGTGACTGGAAGACCAAAGAGGAGGTCATGTCTTGGAAAACTCAGATGCATGGTATGCCTGTCAAATGTTGATATTGCATCAAGTGGCCATACACTACTAAGTACAAAGAAACCTGTTCCTTGCCCAGGAACAAAAACATTGTGTCCACATGCCACTCTTATCAGCCAGAATGGATACAACCTTCTACTAACTCTGTAGTCTCCTGCTGCCTCCTCCCTAATTTCTTGGAACAGCAAAAATGAAACTTAGCCTCTGAGAGCTGCCATGTCAATGCAAAATTCTTTGCCAACCTCAGGTGGATCAACATCAGGAGGCAAATAAAAAAAATCACGAGACTGTCTTAAAATAAAGAGATTAAAGAGAGGTAAACAATTCATTGTAGGTCTTTTATGTGTCTTTGCTTTCTGAGCCTTGGGGATACACTCGGGCCATGTCTTCAGCCTTTTCCCTGCAAACCTGAGGCCCTGCAACATTTTTTACATGAAAGCTAAGGATACGTCTACTCTATAGAGCCTATGTCAACATAACTGTGCCAGCATTGCCCCCTAGCTTAGATGCAGCTGAAAACACACAGGAGTTTTTCTATTGGCATAACAACACCCTGCCCTCCAAACAAAGCTCTCTTAGACTCAGCTTGAGCAGTCAGGCCTAGCAGTCAGAGCAGTGGCAGTCAGAGACCAGGATTCAGAGATGCCAGAGCAAGGCAAAAGGCAGGTCTCCTGGACTCAGAAGGGCAGAAGGGACGGACCATCATGATCATCTGGTCTGACCTCCTGCACATTGCAGGCCACAGAACCTCATCCATCCATGCCTGTAACAGACCCACAGTCTCTGACTGAGTTACTGAACTCCTCAAATCATGATTGAAAGACGCCAAGTTATGGAGAATCCACCGTTTACACTAGTTGAAAGCAGCAAGTGACCCTGTGCCCTCTGCTGCAGAGATGGGCAACCTTGCCCACCCAACCCCCCAGGTCTCTGCAAATCTGACCCATTGAAAATTCCTTCCCAAACATGGCTCAGTCAGACCATGAGTATTTTGGCAAAACCCACCAGCCAAACACCTGGGAAGAAATTTTCTGTTGTAACTGAGAGCTAACGTCAGCCCACATTTACCAGCCAGCAGCCAGTGCTGGCTGAAATGGGGCCGTGGGGGAAGGGAGCCTGCTGGCCAAGAGGAGGCACCACAGCAGGGACGGCACTCCTGGAGCGGCAGAGGGAGCAGCAGCCAGCCCCGCACGCTGCAGCTGTGCCCAACCAGCAGCCTTGCTCCCCCAACCTCATCATCAGCCACTGAACCCTTCCCCACTGGTGAGCGGGTAGCTGGCGAGCAAGGGTCCGGCCAGCAGCAGGACCCCCCAATACCAATGAAAGGGGAGAGACAGAAAATACTGGACAATTAGTCCATTTTTTTTTAAAGTGGGGACAGCAGTGGGAGAGCTTAAATATGGGACTGTGCCTTTAAATACAGGACAGCTGGTCACTCTCAGGAGGTGGCACAAGACACTGATTGTGACCTGGGCACTGGCTCTGCACACAGTAGGAGAAAAGCCACTCTAGAGACATTGGAAGCAATTCACAGTGAGGCCACATAAAGCCCCACCAACACCTCTGGTGCTAGAAGCCCTAACACAAGAACTCTGGGCAGGCCAGGGCTATGCTGAGGATAGAGGAAGATGGAGGCTATGTTGGAGGATGTCTTACAACCTGGTGAGTCTGCACTCATGGTGCATGGAGCAATGGCACAAAGTGACACCCAACCAGACCAGATGTTGTACCATCCTGAGGTAGGCAAATCTGTGCTAGTCTCCTAAGTGATGGGCCTAATTGCAACTGACCATTCGTTCACACATTACAGCCATATGTCACCCAGAATACGCAGAACACTGCGTGTGGTGCCCAAGGAAGGCTGAACCTGTGACCTTAAACACCAAATGCTTATCACTTTCTCAGTAGAATGAGACCAGCTCCCTTATTTCACAAAGAACCTGCAGCAACCTTACCCCACTCCTAGTGTCAGTCATTCCCAACTCAGACCATATCTGACTGATCGCTACCAAGCTGGTGAGCCATCAAGTCCCCATGGAATGTACTCACCTTTGATGAATGATGCTATTCATTAGGCGCTTGTCAGATGGGCTGGGAAGGAAGCAACCAGGTCTGTGAGATGCAGATATGTCTGGTTTTTATCCACTTCAGAGTGCTTTCCTGTGTTTGCAGCACTGAATGGTTTGCCTCTCCTCTAGCACGCCACTGTACCCTGCCATACTTATTTAATCTGTGGTGCAGTAAAAGAGACCAAGGAAAGATTACTCTCCCAGAAAGAGGAGGAAAGTTGGGTCCGTCCTCCTGCAAGGATTTATGTGTGTGATTGGATTTATGCACGTGTGTATCCCGCTGAAGTCAAGCTAAACACCTGCTAAGTCTTTGCAGGAGAAGGCCCTGTAATGTTCAGGAAGAGGGTATCCTCAGTGGTCTGCCAGCCTGCTAGTGGTGTGTGCTCACTATATTCTGTGTTGGAGAAGCTGCCCAGAATCTAGCCAAACAGTAGTGTGTACAGTAGTTAGGACTTACACGCCATGTTATTGGAACCCACCACGTATGGGTCATTCCTTGATTATATATTTATTGTGTCCCTGTGAGGACTCCTTTGCAGGTCCTCCTCTGACCATTGACTTGTAGGGCAGGGAGGTTTCTCCCCCCTCAAAACACCTATGAAACAGGTGCTGATCCCAAACATCATGCTGGCTCTGGGGGTCAGCTGACTGCTGCTAACTCCATCTGGTGCCTGGTGGGGCCTCCCGACCACTTCTCCCTCCTTCAGTGAGGGTTCCTTAGTGCAGAGAAAGGCTGAGTTACAGCAAATACAGCTGAGCTCTCCAAGGGGGCCTCAAAGGGAGAGACAGAGCTGCAGAGGTGTTGTGTTGTGTGACCTCCCTCTTTACACACAGGAGTGTGAAAGCCACACCTGGGAGGGGGGCCCATCTGTGCAGAGACTTCAAGGCCACATCCAGCTCTTCACTTGCACAACAGCCCATGTCCGCCTGAGTGCACAGCTTTTAATGCCTCATGTCTCATGTGTTACTAACAGCAGTGTATTCTGGACATGTGGGGCCCACTGATGTTGATGGCTTTTGGATCAGGTGTATGCAGAGACAAACACCCTCTCCAAAACCCACTCTTGTTGCAAACAGCTCAGTGGTACTTCTGTCAGCCAGAGCCGTCCAGCTACAAGTTAGACCACAGCTTAGTGGGCTAGATGCGGGAACCACTGGATGTTATATAAGAAGTGGCTGGGATGATGGCTTCCAGCCTTAACGTGAATCATTGTGCAATGTGCTCCCTGCTTCAGAGACATGGAGAAGGACATAAAACACTCCTACAGCTGCATTTGTAAATCAGACCAACTGTGTGCAGGTTCTCATACTGCCCTCATCTGGGGCATGCCAAGATACATGTAATGCAGGTGCCGACCAACTCCAATGTGCAACAAGAAAATAAAGCAGATCTTGACCAAAACACTAATTTTTCTCCTAATAACTCCCCTGAGAGCAACAAAAAGCCATGCTCTTGTGATTCTAAGAATCTTTCAATGTTCTCTGATAGCAACTCCTGTCAGACTTGTCACTAACATATTACTTTAATGGTATTGCTCCAGAAAAGATCATATCAGGTCTCCAATAAAAGCTTACACCACACTAAGCCTCATCGCTGTTGCAGGACATATGTAGAGGTGATATTTCAGGGGCTGTGTTTATGTGCTGAAAAATGTGTTTAGTCGTATCCCAAATAATCTTTGCCAGACAGAGGGATGTATGTTCACATGATTGTTCAGTTCACCTCCCTTCACAAGGAGAGTAAGCACTGTAAATCAACAGAATTGGAGCCCAGAATGAAATCAACTGGAGAGTGGGAAGACACCAAGGAGTTATTCTGTCTGCCAGTGGGATGAATGAACTCTGAAGAATAATAATATAACTCAAGGAGACATTTTGTGATCCATTCACGGTGGAAAACCCCTGGCCGGGAGCGGGTGCTTCCATCCTGTTTTGTCCATCTGAAACCAGCTCTGCAAAAAAGCGGAACTTTTGGGGAAATCTACATTGTTCTATGGGAGAGTGATTGCTGATAAGTTTAGACCCAGTTTGTGTGCTGTGATTTTGTTGTATAAGTAACCATTTCTACTGTTCTTATTCACTAGCTCTAACACCTTAGACTTTGATAATAAACTGATGATTGCTTTCTCCATAAATGTGCAGTGATCTTACTTTGTAGCTGATCCTTGGCCCAGTCAATCAAGCAGGAGAGTGCACTGTTTCTCTGGGGAGAGCTGAGCCAGTCCTTCTAGGAGCGTTCAGTGGGTAAGGGCTGACACTACAAGAGGATGCTTTTGTAGGAACTCAGAGGCTCGGGTCACCTATTGCTACCTGCAAGGCAAAGTGAAGACTGGCAGATCCCAGAGGAGATTGTTTGGGTGGTTAAGAGATTGGTGGAGTCAGTGAGCTCAAACCCAGTTAAGCATAAGCAAGTATCTCTCTCTCTCAGTGGCAGGAATGGGAGAACACAACAAGGTGACTCACAGTCGGCCTGAACCCCCAGAAAAAAAGTCACACTTAACTGCCTTCCCTGATGCAGGCATGCAAGAAGGTGACCTTGCTGCTTCCCTACCAGCCTTTCCATTGCTCCTACAGCTGGAAATACCACCCTCTGCTGCAAGAAAATGACATGGAAATTTCTTTGTTTCCAACAGGTTCACAGGCATAACCTCTGCTCTGAACTAAGCTAATTGGCTATGGTATGCTGTGTTAACCACTTAGTTAGCACACAGCTAATATCAATATTTTTAACTTCTAATTGGGTCCTCCTTCTTCTGAGGATCTTTAAGTACATTAGATGTAAGCCTCATGCTACCCCATATTAGGTAGGAATTATTATTCTCAGGTTAGTGATAGGGAAATTGAGGCACACATCAGCTGAGTCAGGAATATAATTAGGAACAGAACCCAGGAGTCCTGACTACCTACCACATGTATGTGTTGCACAACCCTACCACCACCCACTACTTCTAGCAGGTTCTAAACCTGGTAATTGAAAACAAGTGGTCAGGGATTGCAAACACCCCACCCTTCCCAATGTTGTTAATAGGGAGGGAAATACCAGGTAGGCTAGAGAGGTCCCTGTGTGGAAGTGGAAAGTGCTTTAACATACTGTATTTTGGTAAGTACATGACTCTGGAGATGAAATTAATTTTTCCTCTGTACAGTCTGGTTTAAGTGTAACACCTACTTCAAAAGTGTCAACTCAGCAGTATTTGGGGAAGTGTCACAACAGGTCAAACTACCCCAACACCCTTTACAATAGTTAGTCTCATGGAATTATGTCATTAATATTAATCAAATGATTAGACAGGTTAAACCAGTCAGGAAAATCATCTTTCCCTTCAGGCAGCCTGTTTGCAACAGCAGATTCCAACCTGGACAGAAAGCATAGCCTGAGGCCCCCATAGTTGAGAAGTGATGACAGCCTACCCAGTTATTTCTTCAGATTCTAATAGTGTTTTTTGTTTTAAGGATTTTAAGTTTAAAAAAAAATGCAAAGCAGATCTTCACTCACTATGGCCTAACAATCGCTTCCTCTCCAGGAACCAATTGGGCCTACTTGTGGCAGTTTAGGCAAATAGTCCCTTCACCACATTTGCCTAAAGTATTAAGATCCTCGTTTAAAAGAAGAAGAAAGTTTATAGTTCTTGGGGTTGCATGCAAAGGAGATTTTCAAAATACTTTCTCCATGCTCCTGACCTCTTATATTTGTTAGTCTCTGAGGTGCCACAGGAGGACTGCTTGTTGTTTTCAAAGTTATAAGACATAGCTGAAAAACTTAAAAAACAACAATCTAGTAGCACCTTAAAGACTAACAAAACATGTAGATGGTATCATGAGCTTTCATGGGCACATCCCACTCCTGTCATCTTAAGAAGTGGGTTGTGCCCACGAAAGCTCATGATACCATCTATGTTTTTTTAGTCCCTAAGGTGCAACTAGACTATTTGTTGTTTTTTAAGTTTTTCCTGTTACAGATTAACTCTGAAGCTTTAAGACATAGATGGCTACCCCCTCAGACTTTCCTCCATGATGTGATTGCACAGAACTCAGCCAGGATATTAATAAACACCTGGTTCCTGCTCCACAAACACTCTAACACAGTCCTGCAAACTTCTACTCACTGCTTCCCCTGGCCTGCAGAATTCAGAGCTGCCCTCTTTGGAAGGGCTACAAATCAGCTGGGTTTTCCTTGGGGTGCCCATGCTGTATAGGGGCTGAGTCACTCCTGCCAGCTCTGGATCACTTCCTAGGACTGGGAAACAGGGAGAATGGACAGGCAGGGGGTCAGGGAGGGCACTCCAACCTGGTGGCTATTCCCAGCTGCTCCAATGGGGCCCTTGGGTGCAATTGGTAACTGGTGCGAAGTAAAGATACCTCAGGGCTACTCTAACCCAGTGTTTCTCAATCAGTGGAACCAGTACCCTTAGGGGTACTCAAGATATGTCTTGAAATTTGGATACAACTGAATTTTTAAGTTTTACAGTGCTTTATTATTTTGTCCTTTTTACGCCCAAAATTTCATTGCCTGCCCGGCTACCACTAAGTTGTTTAAACCAACCTGTTGCAAGGGTAGAAAAAAATGCAGTGTATCTCAAAACAGTAGGTACTGGGGGCACTTTTTTATTTTTTTGAAAAAGGGGGCGGGGGAGTACTTTGTAAGAAAAGGTTGAGAAACACTGATCTAACCTACCCGGAGCCCAGGCAGCGTGACTGTCTCCCGCAGCCGCCAGGCAAGAAGGGGGCTCCTCTGGGGAGGGGCCGGGGGACACCGTGGGAGCGGAGGACACTGGCTAGGACTGTGCGGGCGGCAGGCAAAGGGGCGCCTGCTCAGCTCCACCGGCAGCGCAGCCCCAGCCCCTGCGGGAGACAGGCTCCGCCCCCTCCGGCCAGAGAGGCCAATGGGAGCCGGGTGGGAGGCTGGGAGGGGCCGGGCCGGGCTGTCACTCCGGGGCGCGAGGAGCGGCGGGCGAGCGAGCGAGCATGGAGCTGGAGCTGGAGCTCTGGGACGGGCCGCTGAGCCTGGGCGAGGTGGAGCAGCGGCCGGTGCAGCCCCTGCGCGTCAAGTACGGGCCGCTGGAGATCGACGAGCTAGGCAAGGTGCTCACCCCCACCCAGGTATGCGGGGCCGGGCCGAGCTCTGCGAGCCTGGCTGCTGCCCGGGGAGATCGCGGCCCGTCGGGGGGGAGGGGTGCGGGCGCTGCGGCGGGGCCGGGGTGCGGGCGCTGCGGCGGGGCCGGGGTGCGGGCTGCGCGGCGGGGGCGGGGTGCGGGTGCGGGCTGCGCGGCGGGGCCGGGGTGCGGGCGCTGCGGGGGCGGGCTGCGGGGTGCGGGGGCGGGCGCTGCGGGGGCGGGGGGCGGGCGCTGCGGGGCAGGGGGGCGGGTGCGGGGCCGGGGTGCAGCCTGTGCTGCGTCTCAGGCCTGTTGCCTTCGGCTCGCACCGCTCCGCAGGGTTGTGCGCTCCGCTGTGCAAAGCTTCCTCCGACACCCGCCCTTTCTCTCACTGAGCTGTAGGCCCGTGCGGGTTTGCCAGTGTCCACACCCAGCAGAAATGCCCTAGTGATCCGGGGAAACGCCCCACTGGTTTATCTCCCCCTTCATTGCAGGCATTCTGTAGCCAGGTCCCCACGACCACCCTATTTTTACCAGCCACTGTAAGCGGCAATAGCCTTCCACCGCCAGCGGCTACCTGGTCAGTTCTGGCAAATTCCTACCCCAGTACCCAGTAAAGTGGAACCATTTTCAGTTTGAGTGATTATGGGAGATCTGGATCCCTGCTATAAGATTGTCCCACATGCTGAGGAAAAATTGAGATGCCTTTGTTCTTTGGGTTCACTCTTTGTTTCCTGTCTTCTTTTAAAAAGAAGGAAAACTTAAAAACCAACCACAAAGTGGTCCTGGCAGTTGAAAATGGCACATCCAGTCCTACCTAGTACTGGGACGATGCCAGCGTTTGTTGCTCAATTTTTGTCTTACCTTGTCCACACAGTGGATCAGTATTTGATTTTGGAGAAGTTATGTCACAGCAGCCCAGATTAAACTGTTCAGCTCTGGAAGGCAAGTGCTAGATTCCCTTTCTGAGTGGTAGTAAATCTGTAAAGGAAAAGCCCATTTCTGCTTCCATGGCTGTGGAAATAGTCATATCCTCCCCTGTGCCTAGCATTGTGCCTAGAGCTGCTCAGGCCCTCTAGCAGAGCCTTCCCTCCCTTACTTGTATAAATCTCTCCTGGTGGGGCCCACACACCTCCCTTGCCAGGTTTCAGACAGAAGCCTTGTCCATTCAATTCCTTCTTTGGGGGGCAGCAAACTTAAGGCCGCTAGCACCCCAGATCCAGTCTGGGGAAGGCTTCTGAGGGTGAGATTTGGATCAAAACAGCCTGCTCCTTGTGCCCACTTACAGTACCCCCTCTTTTCAGCAGCCCATTTGCAGCTGTGCAGGGCTCGCAGCTTCCCCCCTCCCTTTCCCAAAAACAGGAAGGCTGGGAAATACAGTCCCTTCCTTGTTCCAGGGCCAGTTCTCTAGGCAGGCAGCTGGCCAAGGAACTACAGTTTCCAGGGTACCTTGGGCTCCCTATCATGACCTGCAGGCACTCGCTGCCCTGCGCATCTGGGAGGGAGAGAAACCAGGCTCTGTGAGACTCGTTGATCTTCCAGTAGCTGCATCATATCTGCAAGCCCCTTGCTGCCTTTTTCCGTGATACAGCATCTTGCAGAACGAGACAAGGGAAGCAACTGGGGAGCTGTCCCGGGGGCTGGGACAATTTCTTTTGCAAAATAGAGTAGTCTACCAAGAAATTAGTTAATAGCAGGGGTAAGTATGGGAGGGCTTCCCGGGGGGAACTGGTGAAGCTTGCTGAGAAAGACGAGGCAGTAAAACTGGGGTGATTTTGTTGTGGCTACAGACAAAGGAGTGAATGCAAGTTCTTGCATGTGCTCAGAAATTCCTTCTAGATGAGAGCCAAACAGAAATTATCTAGCTTCAGGGGGTAGCTGAGTTAGTTTGTACAGCATAAACTTAAAAAACCAACAAATAGTCTGGTAGTATTTTAAAGGCTAACAAAACGTGTAGATGGTATCATGAGCACAGCCCACTTCTTCAGATGTGGCTCTCTGACCCTTTTGGGTGTCTCTGGCTTTAATAGATACTAGATGTGTCTCGGTGCTTGCTCCCAGCAAGCTGGTTCCTTTGATTTCAGTGGTATTACTCATAACTTGCACTAGCAGGAGAACACAATTTGGGCCCATTGATAAATTAGGATATCTGTGTGGCTGCATTCTTGCCACCCTGTTACCAGGAATTAAGAGTATTTCAGAGAAGTGGTTCCCAACCTTTTTATACCACAAACCAGCAAACTCATTCAAAAACTGTTGGTGGACTGGCCCTGAAATATTTGAATTCCATTATGGTAACTAAGTTATTTGCATATTCATTATTATCCTGGTATGTCAAATGCGTGAGATTTCAGGCAAATCAAAGGAGCAGGGGCAGAACATAATGGTTAACAACAACCTGAAAAACTGCTGTACACACATTTTAAAAAAAACAACAAAATAGTTGCTAATACTTGGACTGGAGAATACTCTTTTAACAAACCTTTTGCCTCCATTGCACCAGAATTAAAGAGGCAGTAGTTAACAGGTCTGACAGTGCTGACACATGCTGTACATTCATATGCAGTTAATAATGCACACTGGTGGGAGTAGCTGGAAGCCAGGGGGAGGCTCCTGCCAAGCGGGGAGGGAGAAGAATGGGGTCGCTCAGGCAGCAGCTCTCCACCTGGTGCTTGGCCCTGGGTGGCTGGGCCGTGTGGCAGCCAGCAGAGCTGGAAACGGGGCCATGGTGAGCCTGCCCCAGAAGGGACAGCCTCGCTGCAGCGTTGGCTCCAGCCGCAGCACAACCGCTGCTGTGTGGGAAAGTGGATGGGAAGCAAATTTTTTGTGCAGGTGCGCACCTTATGGGGAACGCTAGTGGGTGGGGCTAATTAAAAGCTGGGGTGTGTGGCTTGGCAATATGCAGCAGCCTGGCAGACAGAGCTTCGTAGTCCGCTGCCGGTGCATGGAACTGCTGCTTTAGGAAACAGTGCTGCAGCATTTGGATGGAATCCTCCTTGTGTCTGTACCAAAACTGCACAACGAGTGTCCATTTTGCAGGAGGGTGGAAAATTCCACCCTGCCAAAGAGTTTCTGCTGTCCAAGTAAGCAGTAAATGTGTTCCACAACAGAGTCAAGGACTCACCTTGATCGTTGGTGATATGCATCAGCTAGTTATGCTTCACTCTGCCTGGATGACATGAATAGATGTCTCGTTCTTAAAAAGTTTGTATTTTGCATTCAGGTCCTTGTCACAACCAGGGAGACGCCAAATGCTGCAGTTTGTGTGGGTTATTTGTATTCATATTCTAAGTAGAGGAAGAAATTCAGGTCATGAAAACGTTATTAAAATGTTTCATTTTTTAGGTCTTCTCTAGTAGAGGTCTCCCTTCTGGTATAATTAAAACTGGTCCATGTGATAACATTTATCCTGATGTGTCAAACGCATGCCCAGTATAACACATGGGTTGCAGCAACTGGAGAGGAGTGGTAGATGTTCTATGGGGAGGTGACTGTTTTCCCCTTGTTGTTTAATGAATGGCATTCAACTTAATTATTGTAGGTTCAGAACCGCCCAACCAGCATTGAGTGGGATGGCTGTGATCCACAGAAACTCTACACTTTGGTTCTTACTGACCCGGATGCTCCTAGCAGGAAGGATCCAAAGTTCAGGTAACACAGCTG
The DNA here is from genome assembly GCA_032595735.1 of Pelochelys cantorii. NCBI lineage: Eukaryota > Metazoa > Chordata > Testudines > Trionychidae > Pelochelys > Pelochelys cantorii. The sequence goes on along the minus strand of CM064342.1, from coordinate 7,791,904 downwards.
GGGAATTTTGGAAGTTTCCTTCTCTCATCTGCCATCAAGGACAACATCTTAGCCATTGAACTTTCATGCTGCCTCTTCCAGCTGATAATTGGTGCAGCAGAACTAGGGATGTAAGTGACTAGGCGACTATCTGATAAGCAAATGCGTTTCAGGTAGTCGAGTAGGAACTCAAATAGTTGCTTCCCCCTCTTCCCCTTGCTGCCTTTATCAGAAAGAGGCAGCAAGGGGGGGTGGACAGGAGCTGGTGCTGGGGAGAGCTGGCTTAAAAGCCGGTTCTCCCACTGCACCGTCTCGGCAGGGGAGACAGAGGCAGCAGGGAAACAGCATGAATGGGGATTGAAACAGTTGCACTCGGGCTGGTCCCACTGCTACTCCTTTCCCTTTGGAGTGTACAAGAGCCACTCACAGCTCCTGTACGCTTCAAAGGGAGAGACCCAGCGGAATAGTGAGTGCCCCCTCATTAACTAATTGAGTAGTCAGTGGAAATTCCATCGACTGCTCAATTAGCTGATTAATCAAAATTTAATATCCCTAAGCAGCACTGAGGTAGAGAGTTGATGTGACTTGCCAGGCAACTTGCAGTGAGCCTAGATCAGGGGTTTCCAACCTTTTTAAACACGAGATCACTTTTAGAATTTAAGTGCAATCCAAGATCTAGCTCACATCCAAATACCCTTGTTCTGCCTCCATTGTGCCCCTTCTCTGAGGTCTCACTCCTGCTCACTCCATCCTCCTTCCCCCACACTCCCTCACTTTCACCAGTCTGGGGCAGAGGGTTGGGATGCAGGCTCTGGTCTTGGATGAAGGATTTGGAGTGTGAGAGGGGCTCTGAGCCTGGGGCAGGCCGTTGGGGTGCTGAGGGGGTTCTAGGTGCAGGCTCTGGGAGGGTGTTTGGATGCAGGGGTGCTCTGGACTAGAGGCCTGGGGTGCAGGAGGGGGTTTATGACTAGGGTAAGGTTTCAGGACATGGGCTCCAGCTGGGCCCTGCTTACCTCAGGTAGCCCCACCACCAACCAGGAGCCAAAGCAGCCTCACCGCTGCCCTGGCCCTGCACCACTCCCTAAAGCAGCCAGCAAAACTCCCTCCCAAGCTCTGTTGTGCCCCCTCTCTGCTCTGTGGAGATAAGATACAGAGAGGGAGAGGGGGCACCATGACATTTGCTCCCCCTTCTCTACCTCGCACAGAATGCAGGAGGCTCCTAAGGGGTCAGCTCCAAGGCAAAGGGCAGGAGATGTACAGCAGTGGGGGGGGGGCGGGGCAGCTGAAGTGCTGGCACTTGATGGCCTCTTGGCCAAACCAGTCAGGATCCCCTGTCAGAGGCTCCAAGATCTACCAGCAGATCCCGATCTACTGGTTGGTGACCATTGGCCTAGAGCAAAGCCTGAAACAGCCCAGCTCTCGTGCTTCTGAACAGTAGCCAATAGCCATCCTTCCTCACCCAGACATCTCGGGAGGTGGAAACCCGCCCCCCCCCCCCCCCCAAGATCAGTTTAACTTGGCCATTCCAGAAATCTTTAGACTGTTGGTTCTAATTTGAGCATGCTCTTTTTCTCAGGGAATGGCATCACTTCTTGGTTGTCAACATGAAAGGAAATGACATCAGCAGTGGGAATGTCCTTTCTGATTATGTTGGATCTGGGCCACCCAAAGGGACAGGTTAGTAAATGGTAGCTCCCACATCTCATAAGGTCCTGCATGGGCTGACGCTGGACTCCTTGCTACACTGACTACTACAGGGCAAGCAAATCCATGCTGTTAACATAGTGAATAGCTGAACCCAAGCAGGAGCATGCAGGGAGCAGTCATGCACAGAGTAAATGAAGTCACCATCTTGATAGGAAAAGCTACCCTACAGCAATGAGGAGTGTAGAGTAGGGATGTAAGAAACTAGACGACCACCCTATAAGCATTTGCTTATTGGGTAGTCGAGTAGGAACTTGATTAGTCACTCCCCCCCCCCCCACCCCTTGCTGCCTCTATCAGAGTGGGAGATGATACCAGCTGGTAGGAATCTCATCTCTTCTGCAGAAATATGGTGTTTGTCTGCCAGTCTGTTAAACTCTTATATTGCTTAGAACAAGCAGTAGGCCCAGGAGACTAGAACAGTTCTGTATTTGGGAGCTGGTGCAATTTGCATTAAAAACTGATACTGCAAATAATTAATCTGCAGTGTATGTGTTCAGTATAGGGATGTAAGAGTAGTCAAGTACTCAACTACCCGATAAGCCTAAGCACACTGCAGGGACGGGGGGAACCTTTCTGACCCACAGAAAAATCATTCGGGGGGAGGGCCTGGGGGCCACACACAATTGAGAAGCCCCTGACTGAGAGAGACACTTTCCACATTCCCCTTGCACGCTAGAGTCTAGGAGGGGCCTAGGCTAGTAGATTTTGTGTGCTCCAGCCCTGTGGGTGGGTGGCAGAGGGGCTGGAGCATCAGCGTGGGCTCTCCAATGCTGAGCCTTGGGGGCCAGATTTGGCCCCTGGGCCTGAGGTTTCCCACCTTACCAAGCTTATCAGGGAGTCAAATACTCAACTACTTGAACCCCCCCACTTGCTGCCTCTATCAGAGACAGCCGGGGAGGTGGCTTAAAAACTGGTTCTCTTCTCCCCCCACCCCCACCCCCAGCACTATCTCTGCAGTGCCACCTGCTCTCCCCTCCTGCACTGCCACACTTGGCTGCCAGGAACAAGGGACTGCTGGGACTGAGGCATCCTGGCTTGTGCCAGTCTGGGACTGCTGTGCCTCTGCATTTTAAATGTAGTAAGAGCCGGGGAAGAGGCTCCTGCTACATTTAAAATGCAGAGCTGCAGTGGTACCGGCTCTTTCCCAGCTCACGCCTCTCCGGGACCTACCGCTACTATGACTCTGCAGTTTAAATGTTAATAGGAGTTGGGCTTGTCAACTACATGATTAATCAGTTACTTGCCTCTTAACATCCCTAGTTCGGTAAATGCCAACAGTTCAGCTTTCAAACCCCACCAGCTCTAAATATCAGTATTAGTCACTTCTTTCCTGCGCCCTCCTCAAACTTGGGAAAAATGGAAGCTCTGTGACAACTTCAGCTGTGCTGGTAAATATCTGTCAGGATTCTTTACAAAGGGATGAGCTGAAACTATGCATACATCTTATCTTTATAAATCGACAACTGACGACCCCTGGTTCCTGCAGTGTCAAATGCTGCCGTGCTTTGCAATTTCCCTGAGTCAGTGCACTCTAGGAATTGCCTTGCTGTTCTTCTGGGTGCCCAACACGGTTTCTGACAAGACTTGCCTGGATTATGCCAGAAAAATACAAATTGTCCTGCTCTTCCACACACAACAGCTATGCATACCATGTACTTTTATCTGTCTAAAGGGGACATAACTAATGAAAATGGCTGACATGGTAGTGCCATTGCATGCTTAATATCTGTCTATTAATGTGCGCTTATCTAATGTCTGCGCTTGTTTTGTTTTCACATTCCTATGCTCCTGGTTATGATAGCCTCAGTGGGTGTAGAATACCAGATTTGTTTGCTTGATACACAACAAGATTGAGCAAATACGTAATGATCACAAGGTTTGTCAAATGCTTTCTTTGGGGAAAAAAAAAATACAGATTTTCTTTTTTTCTCCTTTTCTAACATTGCCTGTCTCTCTCCCACCCCATCTGCAGGACTTCACCGGTATGTGTGGCTGGTCTACGAGCAACCCCATGCATTGAACTGCAATGAACCCATCCTCTCAAATCGATCTGGTGACAAACGTGGGAAGTTCCAAGTGGCATCTTTCCGCAAAAAGTACAAGTTGGGAACCCCAGCTGCTGGCACATGCTATCAGGCGGAGTGGGATAGCTATGTGCCAAAACTCTATGAGCAGCTTTCGGGGAAGTAGGGGGAGGGCAACCCTAAAGCCTCTCACCCTTATTCCTGCACCCCCCAAATCCCATCACATAGAAGAAAACTAGCTTTGAGTTAGATGTACCCATAGTCTGAGAGTTTTAGACAAGTCATAGTGTTGGAGTAGAGCAATTTTAGCCACTGTCTCTCCTGCTCATAGGGCCACCTTTCTTTTCCCCCAGCTCTATGCTGACTCTACAAACAATTATTGGATGGTACAAGAGCCCCTTACCTGATGTACTGTCATGACCTGAACCTGCTTCAGTATTAATGTACCTCTTGCATGGGGCAGAGGGGGTTGTGCTTCAGTTGTTAGCAAGTAGTCCCTACACAGGCAGGAATAAAGGGAAAATGTACCATTTATTGGGCTAATTTCTGCAGAAATCACTGCTGCCTAGAGAACTACAGTAATACAGTACAGAAATATGCAAAGATGAATGCTTAGAGTTGATGATACTTCCTGGCCCATCTGGAAAACCCTGTGTCTTTGAAACTCCTTGGTTTGGGGAGAGCAAATATGACTTCTGTTTCTCTTCCTTCATAGTAAGAATGAGCTGAGGTTTTTGGGTAAGAGGTAATCTGTTCTTGCATGTTCCTACCTCCACATGCAATCTTAGGTCAAACTTCACAGCTAGTCTGGAAGCAGATGCGATTTACAGTAGCAAACATTCTAAACACATGCAGCCCTGCCTTTATGCAGCCCTATGAAGTAGCAGGGGAAAAAACAGATTCACTAAACACGGTTGCGAGCAGATTGCTGTGGTACAGAGGGATCCCATCACATCTAACCAAGGAGAGCTACTTTCCAAACAGACTTTCAGATGGTGCTGGAGGTAGCAGCAGGTCTAGGGAGCTGCTCTGTTCCACACCTGTATCAGTCTGCCCTGGAAACCTGCTGGATCCTTTAATTTAACTACATAGTGCTGTGTCAGAGGGGGAAAAACTTGACCCTGGTAGCTTTTGTTGAAGAAAGGAAATTTAATTGTGGGGCTAATATTGAAACATTTCTGTTTGTGCAAGTTGTTGTGCACTACTTGTTGTTTGCTGATAGTTCAATTAAAAAGGACAGACTCAACAGACTTGAATGTGCTTTTATTCCTTGCCTTCTGACTTTGCCTAGGTGCCTTCAGATCACTTTTTGTGACGCTCCTTGGGGCTAGGATGGGGTGGGGGAGCTGAAATGCAGGAGAAGGGAAACTCTCAGCCAGTGCTTTCAGCAGAGCATTGTCTTTCACTCCAAGATGAATGGGGTGATGGGCAAGGCCCTGGGAGCAACTTAAGCTCAAGGTGAGCTTTTTTTTTGGGGGGGGGGGAGGGGATTAACAGGAAACATGCTTAATGCCTAGCACCCAGCCTAGCCTAATCTGAAGTGGCATTTCCTCTCTGCACGTGTGAAGTACCGACTCTTCCTTGCAGCTTGTGGAGGTGCTGACACCTGGTTAAAACTGCTCCCCTGCAGTTCAGTTAGTGTTTCAACCACTTCTCAGAGCTGCAAAGGGCTAGAGGAACATTCCGTCATTAAGTTCAACGCAAGGTGCAGAAGGGAGCTTTGTTATCTTGGCTGCCTTACTGAAGGGAGCTAGTGCTATGTTGTGCATTTACATTACCAGAATAACAGGAACCAGGAAACTGTTTTGAAAGGGATATGGGCAGTCCCTTGCTGCTGACAGTTGTATGATGAGCAGGAGCTGCTGTGTAGTTCCCTTGGCCCTACGTGTTTCACAGGAAAAAAAGCTGTGCCTATATGTTGGCTACAGCTGGTGACACAGCCATTCACTCTTGGAGTTTTAGTTGTAATGGAAAGTTAAATTTTCCTGGAGGAATACCCTAATTAATACAATCTCTTCTCTAAACTGAGAGTAGGCTAGGGGAGGAGAGTAGGAATACCAGCCCCACATGCTGAAATGCCATGACTTGAGGTGCTAGGCAGCCACATGCTTAGAATCCAAACCTTCCCCTAGCACCAGGACTGCAGGAGGAGGCCTATAGGTCTAGCCATCTCTGCAGCACTATTCCCTTTCACTGGAAACTTTGGAAACCAGCTCCAAGACCTCCCTGAACAAGTTGTGCCCATAGATGTTTAAACAGTATGCACCTAAATGAGTTGCTGTTTGCATGCTTTCTCTTACTTGCTGACTAGCATAGGGGAAACTGCATTATGGCTATGGGGCACCTTGTACACCTAAGATTTGAAGGGTGACCCTTCTCAGCACATGGTCAGGCAAAGGACAGTGCATAGGCCTAATCCTGCCCTGCCACACTGCTGGTGCAGAAGAGGCTACATGTGCTGTCTCCACCCCCAGCACAATCTTGCAGCTCCTATTAGCTGGTTTCTGGCAAATGGGAGTTGCACAAAGTATCCCTCCAGCTCACAGCTGCCTGCCAGGGTATGGAAAACAGAAACTTGCTAGGTTGCTGACCAGGAGTGACTCAGGTAAGCATCTGCTGGGCAGAGTCTGCCCTCTGGCACCCCAACTCTCTGCCTCCCACCTCACATAACCCAAATCCTTTGCCTCCCCTTCTGCACCCATATAATCTTTCAGACCATGCACCCCAATCCCTTGCCCTTGGTCACAACCCAAACCCCTGCACCCCAGATCCCTGATCCAAGTCCCAATCTTCTCCACCCAAACTCCCTCCCAGATCCCACACCCCCTCCTGCACTCCAATCCCTTACTGCAGGCAAACTCTGCTGCACCCAACCTCCATCCCAGACCCCCCCCCCCATCCCCATTAATATCATGGGTGAGTGTGGTCCTTGACCACTGACCAAATTCTGGAGTGGTCTATCAATTATTGCCCACCCTTGTCTTACCATGAGCATTAGCACACACAGAAACTGCTGGTGCTAAGTCCATGGAGTGGCAAAAGTTTTGCCACCCTCTAAAACACATTAAGCATGAGATGGCTAGAAAATTAAAAATTTGATCTTACGGTAGTTTTCATCTTCCAGTATTGTCTACTACTTCAATAGAGGCTATCTGAAAAATGCTACAGGGGTTGCAAAAGTGTCCTTTTAAGCTGTGAGAATTTACCATATAGCCCTAATTTCATTGCTCAAGAGGAGGGGAGTGCTCCACTCTGCAAAATGTTTAGCTAAGAGATGGTTTATTTCAGCAAAGGTCAAACATGCACCCTTGCTCTTTGGCTTCGTTCCTTTGAATCAAAACAAAAGGAGCATGTACATACAGGCAGTCAGCTTGACAGGCAGGAGTAGGATGGCATGTTACCACTTCTGCTCTCTTATGCATCCCAGTGGGACAGCAACACAATTAACTTGAGTTTGTGCTGCTGTGCTTGTTCCTTCTCATCTTGGGTTTAACACAGGCCACACTCATGCAGAAGCAGGTGTGCTTGACCAAGTTGTAGGCCCAGCACACAGCTCCAGTTGCTAACATCCATTTGGCATCTTGCCCTGAAACAATAAAAATCCCCAACCATTTGCAGAGGCTTCAGTTCAGTCCCCATCCAGCCGCATTAACCTTTGGCAAGGGTTAGTCCTTGAAGACACAGCCACTGTCAGTTTGCAGGAAGCATGCTCATTTTCCAAGTGCTTTGATGATATTACAAAGGCTGTGAAGAGCGGAGCAGGGACACATTCTAGGGCTAGCATGCTGTAGATACACTTCTGGTCCTGGTTGGTAAGCAGACACATTTGAATCTATCATGAAATGTTAAGTTTCTGGACAAAGCAGCTGTGTTTACACTTTGATTTATGTTTGGTAGGACTGCCAATGAGCTTCCTGGAAATGGGACTGTGGGAGCACTGATCAAAGCACCAACTCTGGGAAAATATGGGGCACATCAGCACTGTTACAGTTTTCACTTGTGAGCAGAGAACCTGTTCCACCAGCCTTTAATACAGACTGCAAGAGCCCACGAGAGAGAAATGTAGAGTACTGAAAGGAAAACAAACACCCATGGAAAACAAAACACCCATGTAAGCATTTTAGGCCTGCACCATAGCTGATATTAATTAGCAGGGTTCTAACAATTTTAGCACAGGGATGTTCATTAACAGCAGATGAGGCTCTCAGCTGGGGAGTCTGACACAGATGGAAGGTCATTCCAGGGCTGCAAACTCAAGTCTGTGCTAACATTTATGTAGCACAAGTTGCTATTTTTTCTCCCTCATTTATGAATGCAAAAGGTACCTGTCTCCCCAGTATGTGGAAATAAGTGTAACCAACCAGTTGGACACCACCCACCTCCTTGCTGGTGTCTAGCTGACCAGACATACTCCTCTACTTTTCCCCTTCTTCCCTGACCTGGGCTTTCTTCGTTATAATTTGTTAAGCTTTTTATCATGCCTTTGGCATGTCATCTTTAGTACAATGCAGTTTTTTGTACTCAAGGCTAGGAGGCCCAATTTTGCCTAGAAACCATGTTGCTTATGAATATAACCTGTGGAATGTGTGTGAGGTGTGAATGTGGAATACCCAATCAAAGGCAGTTTAGGATCTGTGACCTTTTAAGGCAAAGATCCCTGCAAGCAGATAAATTAACTGAGAAGCAGCCAGAAAATCTCTCTCTCGGACAAGATGTAACATCACAGCAGAAACGTAGGACTGGCCCAGAGAAAGCAAAGCCTCCTGCAGATCTGAAGGGATCTCCCAAGGAACATCATGGTCAAGTCTCTGGGAAACGGATGCCTGGCCAGCACTCCAGCCACCAAAGAAACCAAAAGTAATCTACACCACACTTGCAGCCTGCCTCCAAACTGCCAGCATGAATGTGATGTATGTGTGTGAGTATCACTTGACTCTTAAGAATCTGTGCCAATAAACAACCCCAAAAGCAATACTGCTCCAACCCACCCTTTGTCTGAGTTTGTTCCTCAGAAGGTCTGAGGAAGTGCAACAGTAAGTGCCAAGGGAGTCAGTGGCAACAGTTTGTATGTATATTAATTACTATATTGCACTGCTGGCTGCAATATCAACAATGGTTCCCTTTCAGTTCAAGTCAAAGCCCCTCTCTCCCCCCCCCCCCCCCCGATGTGATGGGAGGGTGGGCCAAGATCAGCTGGCAGAGTGCAGGTACAGTAGCAAAACAGGAACCAGAACAGGACTGAACAACAGTAACTGCGCTACATTGGTATTAGGGCTGTTTCCTCCAAGCTGGAAATAAAGATGAAAAATGAGGGGAACAACCATACAAATGGAGGGAAAAAGTAGCAAACAGCAACTGTGGCAAGTACAGGCAGGAGGGTGCTTCGGAGGAAGAGGGCCATTCATCTATTGCAGGGGTCAGCAACCTTTTCAACCCAAAGAACCAAACCACATGGCCAGCAGAGAGTCATATAAGAATGTCCATTTGCATGACTGAAAATATACAGCTTAATATGTTTGATAATTAACTTGATTAATAACTGCATAAATGAAACACCATACCCACAGACTTTATTTAATGAGACTTCGGCTGCGGCATCTTTTCATGAATTTCTTTGAAGTTTACATCATCACTGGTCAAATTCAGGTTCATGTACACATTCAAGCTACAGGAGTAATTACATGTTCATAAACTTGAATTTTTCATTTAAATTTAAAATGTTGCATGTATTTTGGGAACGATAAAAAAAGCCATATTTTGGTTCCATATTTGGCTCAAGAGCCATAGGTTGCAGACCCCGATCTACTGCATTGTGGGCTCTTAAAAAAAAACAACAAAAAAACCCACCATTCCAGTCCCTCAAATCCAGCCTTCGGCAGCAGCAGACTAAAGGATGCAGAAATCATATTCACTAATTCTTGGAGGGGAGGGGGTACAAAGTCATGTAAATAAATGCTTGCTGTAAGAAGATGGGTTTATAGGATCTGTACCATGGAGAGAAAAACTGCCCATCTCCGTGGGAGAGGTGGAGTATGCACCACTCATTCCACCTACAACACAAGCAGCCAGCGAGACTCCTTAGTGAGAGATTGCACCGAGCCTTCAAATGCATCCAGCTGCTTGGAAGAGCAGCCATTAAATCATTGCAGGCTTCAGTTTAAGAGGAGGGGTGAGGCTGGGAGTGGATTACCACGGCCCGGGGACAAGAGCCGCTTGTTCTGTGACAATGAGACAGCAAGACATTGTGATGAACACTTTTATTTACAAATATAATTAAAAGCTCTGACAGTTATTCATGCTCTTCCTTGGAACCTGAAAAATGTTTTTTTGTTGTTTTTGTTTTTTTAAAGTGCATGCAAAAGAAGGTAAAGCCTTTTTTTTAACCGCTTTTTATTGTAAGAAAATACACAGTTTGAAAGTGTGAATAATGCAGTATTTATGACCGAGATTCTGGGGCACGGGGTGGGTTTAGGGGAGGGGCAAAAAAAATTAAAAAAAATTAAAAAAGATCAGGATGATCTGATTGAGGACAGTGTTGAACTCCAAAATACTGAACTGGAAGGCTGGGGGTGGGGCAGCTGGGGATGGGGAGAAGAAAGGAGTAAAAAAATTTTGATCAGAGAAACAGTTAAAATACAATATGAAAATAAGTAAAAGCTCTCCTTAAATTCCTTCTATACACAAAATACACGATTTGACAAAGCCCAATTTGTGCTACTGGGATCCTGTGGGCTCATTTAAGTGTATTCACATTTTCTGCAACAGCAGAAAATGATTATGATACAATCAAGAATATGCCAAAGGCTGAGGGCAAACCCCTAACACACCTGGCATGGTTCTTTTAAAAATCACAAGATCTCTTCACCCCATCCCCTTCCCTCCCTTGCCCCCCCAAAAGTAATAATGTCACCATTGCTATGTACATCACGATTAAGATTTTTTCTGTAAAATGTATCAAATTTCTCAATCTTTAATAAATTTATTTTATTTAATTATTCCTGATGAATAAATACCAAAAAAATAAAAATAAAATAAAATTATGCAGCAGCTAGTTAAGGTAAGGCTGCGGATTTCGTCTCTCTCTCCCTGGGTTTTCATATATAGGGATGGGTTGTTTTTTTTGCTTGTATTTTCATTGATTGGTGATAAAATGAGTGATTGCTCAAAAGCAACAAACATCTACTTTTGTTTGATTCATTAAAATTGTCTCCAAAGCTTTCACTGAAACATTTTTCATCATTGCACAGAGACATCAATACTGTGACGTACTATGAAAAGAGACCGCCAGGAGCTATCCAGCACTGGCACTTGATGCAGGGGAAGGGACCCTGACGGAGTAGGAACGTTACAGGCACTAGTCCGACACGATGTCAGTAAGAGACAGAAAGAGAGAGAGCATGCCCGTTAACATGGGGAATGTTGGGTTTTCATAATTTTTTTTTGTTTGCTTTTTTGAAAATGGCAAAAGAAAAATTTAATCTCATCTATAGTCCTCCTTGGGATAATCTAATGTGACCAAATTCCTAAAGCCCATTCGCAGACTCTCCATGTCAAACGTTTCAATCTCTCGCTCTTGCTTTTCCAACAGAAACTTTATCCTCTCGCTGCGTTCCTTCTGGAGGGCGGCCAGCTCCTCTTCAATCTGAAACAAGCAGTCAGCAGCTTCCTTAGCCAAGACCTCAAAGCTCAGCATGCTCCAGGGTAACAGCTTTACAAGCTGTCCAACATCCACCACTTCAGGTGAAAGCCCCTGCTTTGCTAATTTAGGTGCAGCATTTGGTCTTCCACACTGAAGCCATAAAGTGTAGGACAGAGAGGGGCTTAAGGACAGGAAAAATGCTAGGACTGGTCCTGGTCCTATACCTTATATGGCTTTGGCCTCTCTGGAGGCAGATGTATCTCACTGTGGGAACAGACAAGCCAACTGTTGCCTGAGGACCACCTCACCTGGTTAGGTAGTTGAGTATCTTAGCACCAAGCACCAGTCAATCCCAGATACTTAAACCCTTTAAATGCACCTAGCTATTTAACATGACAATGTGGGGTAGATTTCTTCCTGACTCCAGCTGATGTTCAAACCTGAAGCAGGAGAGCTGATGAATAGAGCCCTGTGCAAATAGAAATGTCTACCTGCCAATGCAGATATCCGCAGAGAGCCATTGGGCTCTTCTCCTGAGGCACTGTGCCAGAGAGGAGCATGGTCCTGTTGCCCCCAGGAGCCAGTGCCCTCCCCCAGCAGCTCCTCAAGGCAGCCCAGCTACACAGCCCCTAGCCCGGTACCAGCTGCGGTGTCTCCTGGCTACGGTAGTACAGCTCCTTTTGCAGCAGGACTGGGGGCGGTGCAACTGTGCTGCTGGGAGGAGCTGCCAGAGGTGGTGCTGGCTCCTGGATGCGACAGAATCACACTCCTCTCAGGCCGCAGTGGCTCTTGAGAGTAGAACCCTGCACATCTCAATGACTATTCACAGATCTGTACAGATGTGAACAGACTGCACAGGGCTCTACTGATTAGCCCCACAGAGACAAATTACAAGGGCTAACTGCAGATGTTCTGCTTTCCCACGTGAATGAGTAATTCTTTAAGAACTCCTATTAGATTATGTGTCTCAACAAATAGGCAGGTGAATTATGTGCACCAACATTATTTCCTTTTACCCATTTGGAAATTATTTCTCCAAATTTCCTATCCCTGATTCAACTAGGAACAAGGACAGCTTGGGTGTTGCTAGTTCCAAGGAGCCATTTACAATGGAGAGCATCAGATGTTGCCTTGTAGCTGACTGGAAACATACCTTTTGTTCCAGGTGGGCCCTGCGCAAAGACACCCTCTGCTCTAGCTTCTGGAGCTCCCGTTCATGTTGTGCTTCCGTCTGCATCTTGATTTTGCTCTGGTATGCATTCAGCAGCTCCATCTCCTGCTGGAGCTGCAGCCTTAGGGCTTGGCATTCTGCTTCTTGAGCCTCATCCAGCCGCAGCTGCAAGAACGTTCAAAGACAAAAATGTCAGCTCAACTAGTCATTTCCTTGCTTTGCAGCTAGGTGGGAATGTGCTGTTCCTTGCCTACACTCATGGATGAGTTTGCACCTAAGCATGACTCCAATCCCAGCTGACAGCAAGCGACATCTGCATTATAAATGTCTGTCTTCCCAGCGTCCTGTAGGACCAGCCATGAGGCGAGAGCAGGATTTCTAGGGGTAGGCTGTGTAACGGAACTGGTCTGCTTCATTGGTGGAAGCCTGGTGCTGAAAGTATTACTGAAATCCCACTGTTGAGACAATAGCATCACTGCCGGCCCTGCCAGCTGGTGAGCAGGGCCACTGAAGATGGTGGATAAGGGAGCTTACTGTTGGCTAGGGAAGAGATGCTTGCTATGTTAGCAGCTAGGGAAGGTCAGAGAAATACTGTGTGTCTGGGAGCCCCACATGGACAGGGCTGGATGGACTTTGTCAGTGCCTCAATACCTTGGGAAACAGAGAAAGTAAGGGCACCTACTGGCAGAGATACCCAGGACAGAATGTGAGCTGGGAAGAGTTCTTCCACTAAGTAGCTCTCCAAATCACTGTGTTTTGTTATTCACATAAGAACAGCCAGACTGGGTCAGACCAAAAGTCCATCTAGCCCAGTGTCCTGTCTGCCAACAGTGGCCAGATGCCCCAGAGGGAAGGATCACAACAGGTAATCCTCATATGATCCCTCCCCTGTCTCCCACTTGCAAAGAAACAGAAGCCGGGGTGCCATTCCTACCCATCCTAGCTAATAGCCATTGATGGACCTAACCTCCATGCAGTAACTTTGGACAGTTACTTGTTGCAAGAGATTTGCAGTGACTGCCTCCAACACTCCACTCAACATACAGCTGCTGATCATGCCGAAAGAGGGTAAGTGGCTTCTCCAGATCCATTGAGATAGGGGGCTCATTACCACACCTGGATGTACGTGGAGTGGCATTGTCTCTTTGGGCACCTAGGATATGGGCAGAGTAACTCAGAGGGAGGAACTCTAGCAACATCCATGTCTCTGGAGAAGGCTTTTGTATTCTTTGATAAAGGCAAATCCCAGGATGGGGTAAATTTGACCTTCACACACTCTGCACGTTGTTTTTCAGAGCAGTTTGAGGAATAGGTCTGTTTTTTAACCGTAGAATCATAGAACACTGGAACTGGAAGGGACCTCAAGAGCTCATCGAGTCCAGTCCCCTGCCCTCATGGCAGGACCAAGCACCATCTAGAATCATCCCTGACAGGTGTCTGTCTAAGCTGCTCTTAAATATCTCCAGTGATGGAGATTCCACAACCTCCCCAGGCCATTTATTCCAGTGTTTAACCACCCTGACAGTTAGGAAGTTTTTCCTAATGTCCAACCTAAACCTCCCTTGCTGCAGTTTAAGCCCATTGCTTCTTGTGCTATCCTCAGAGGCCAAGGAGACCAATTTTTCCTCCCTCCTCCTTGTAACACCCTTTTAGATACCTGAAAGTCCCTACCATGTCCCCTCTCAGTCTTCTCCTTTCCAAACTAAACAAGCCCCATTCTTTCAGCCTTCCCTCATAGGTCATGTTCTCTAGACCTTTAATCATTCATGTTGCTCTTCTCTGGGCCAAATTAGTACCATATGTAAATGTAGTATCTGGACAGCAGAGTGGGGAGGGCAAAGACGAGACATCTGGGGATTCTACTGAAATCAAAAGCAAATCTTGTTTGAGGGTCTTTGTTACCCAACTGACAATGATCCTTGCCCTATAACATAGCACAATTCAGCATGCCAGGCAGACTGAATGGGAGAGGCCCATGACTAGAAATGCAAGGGCCCTTCCTGTCAAGCAGGAGGTGCACTAGCAAAGCTTCGTAGGGACCAGGAGTGAGGTGCACTGGCAGAGATGGAGGAGAAGCTGCTCACATTAAACCTGGCTCTATCCCCCACAGTACATAATGCTCATACTCATGTTTCACTCTGGGCACAAATCCTGGCCCATCCCATTCACCAAGAGGATCTGGAGCTCTGGGTTTTGCACTTACGGCTTGCGAAGCCATCATCTCGTTGATGCTCTGCTCATACTGCTCTGCCAGGATGGCGAGCTTCCTCGTCTGCTCGTCTTTCAGACTCTTCAGGATCGTTTTGTGCTCGCTCTTTGGAGTGACTTCCAGCTGGTGATTCTTCAGTGCTTTATACTGCTTCGTCTGCACTTTGCACGTGTCCTGGAACTGCTTCTTGATCTGCATTTCCATGGCCTGCAGAGAAATGGGAGAACTGGAAGATAAAGTGAGGGCTTTGGGTACTGAGAAGGCTAACAGGCAGGGCTATGGTATGTCCAAAACAAACAGATACAGGAGAGTGCAGCTAGTTATTGGCCAAGGCATTACCATGCTCTCCATTAACTCATACCCATGGTCTTACTTGGATGACTAGCTGATCCACCAATACAAGCAGCAGTCTCCTTCAGAGACAAGAGGCTTCTGACTTAGGCCTCTATTTAGACAAGCACATTAACAACTTTAAGACACATGGAAGATAATGGAAATTAAGCATGTGCTCAAATATTAGGCTGAGTAATGGCCTTAACCAGCAGCATTCACAGGCTAGTCAACCTAGAGCGTTTTTTCTTCTACAATTACTGCTTCAGTGGGGCATGTATCTCATTCAGAGATGTGACAAGTGTCTTTACTCCCCACGTCCCCATCATCTTTCTATCCCTCAATTCCCCACAACCCACTTCTTGCCCCCACAGTACATCCACATGAAGACTGTAGGATCTGAAAAGACAAGGCAATGTGAATGGAGAAGCGTAAAGATTTGCTCAGTGGGTTTCTGAGTGGTCAGAGGCTGCCTTAGCAGAATGCTGCAAAGTACCATAACACCAACTTTTATTTAGTGTTCTGCTAATGCCAGAAGCAAGGAAGCAGTACCAGAACCCTTCACAAATGGATTCAGTACTAAGGTTTATGGACAAGCGTGTGGCTGAAGGAAGGACAGATTGATAGGAGAAAAATCTCTAATGCCTTGTCAATTGTGAGTATTACAAACAAACACTTAGCTACCTATGCTGACATGGCACTTCAAAACATAGAAACTAGGGTGCTTAACTTATTGGGTGATACTTACAGGTTACTGATGGCCTGGCTGGGCTGCAGCGGCCCCCTACCCAATGTGGACAGGGGGTTGCTCCAGCCCAGCTGGGCCCACCACATGGTTGGCAGGGGCGCTCCAGCCTAGCCAGAGCAGCCCTCTAAGTTAAACAATGTTTAACTGGTTAATCGGGATTTTACATCCCTAATAGAAACGAGGCACAGGAGGCCAGCACATGCAAGGAACACCTGGGAGATACCAAGTGTCAGGAGGAAAGGCAGGTTGGTGACAGGCTGGTCAGGGCATGCCCGAGGGCAAAGAGGAGAGGATAGGTGCAAAGCAGCTGAAGAAAACAAAGCTCCCCAATACCTTCAGGTTTTTTGGCTGTTGCCGGAGTTCCATAAAGTGCTTCCGGTGCAGCTCCCTCTCCCGCCGCTTGTTGTACTCCAGCTGGTTTTCAAGCTCAGTCTGGTGCTGCAGACGGATCAGGTCCATCCGCAGCTTCTGCAGCGTGTGCAGCTGCCGGTACTCCAGCTCACGCGTCGACTCGTCGTGCCGGATCAGCATGGCATGCTCCATTTCTTTCTGGGTCCGCTTTTTGTTTAATTCCTGCGTACGACACAGCACAAGGGAAGCTAGGGGCTGGAAGGGACAGTCTCAGAAATAGGCAACATTCAATCCCCCTCACGCTGCAAATCGCTTCCTGTACAGACATAAGAAGTATGGCCAGCCATCCCACTCGGGGGAAATGCATGTGCTGCTAAGACACATACAGTACCAGCAGCAGAGAATGGGTCTCAGAACAAACCTGCTCATAACCTTCTTCAGTCCCACTTTGCCCCTAACTCTGACCCTGTCCTTTCAGTTGGCTGTGCCTTTTCTTTCCACCACCTACCCAGCAGGTGGCACTGATGGGCCACGTGCTTTCTGCCATACACGAGAGTGCTGCTCCCTCCCACTGAACACACGTTCTGCAATGCTCAGGAAACGGGAAAATCCAGAGGGCTCTTGAGCGCTGGTGCTTGCATGCCAGGAGCAAAGGCATCTCCATGCACACAAGCAGAACCACCACTGAGGTAAGGCCGACGAGAGATGCCCCAGAGCACGCCAGGAGAGCAGTGCTGCCAGCTGCGGTTGGTAGCACCATTCTGGCCCCTGCTGCATGGCTTTTGCAAAGCTCGATATGCTCCTCGCTCCATGTAACTGGAATGTGTGCACACCCTGGGACAGAGTGCTCCATGCAGCCCCCTGGTGCCTTGCACAGAGGCTTGTGTTTCAACTAGGACAGATCACCTGTTCTAGTCCCAGGTCCTCCCCTGCCTGCTGTTAATATTTCTGCCTCAGGGGGCTGTTAGGAGCAACAGAGCCCTTCACCGATCGGTCAGCAGTATTCATGAGGCTCAGCTCAGCATAGATGACTAGCAGTTTCCATCTAACGCATAGTTGGTGCTCATTATGAGATGGCATGCAGAGAGATGGCATGCAGAGAGGAAGGATTTTCCAAAGTTCTGTACCCCTTTCTGTTTTCTCTTCTCAGATCCAGAC
Organism: Pelochelys cantorii; assembly: GCA_032595735.1. Lineage (NCBI taxonomy): Eukaryota > Metazoa > Chordata > Testudines > Trionychidae > Pelochelys > Pelochelys cantorii. The sequence continues at coordinate 7,774,588 of CM064342.1, read as the reverse complement.
GGCTCTCCCTCTGCCTCAGGCTATGAAGACCTAGGGGTGTGCCACTTTCCAAATAGTGACACAGACATAATTAACCTATGCTTGAGCACAGAATTAACTGGTGTTTCACTCACTACTGAGGACATCATGATTTCTCCACTGGGTTTTAACTAGGAGCCATCAGAAAAAACAACAAGCAAAATAAATGACAGACTAAATATCAGGACGGATGGTCCCCTAGTGAACTCTGTTAGACTATGGCATGATCACTCAAAAGGAAGAATAGAAACTCTATCTTCTGAATCACTTAAATTGGGCTGGACAAAGTACTGGAGCAAAACGTGCATGGACGTAAACGGTAGCAAAATTAGTCCTATGCTGAGAGCTTCTGAAAATTCCACCCATAGAAAACAATCCTGCTATTGAGAACAGACCAGGTGAGCAGACAGAATAATGAAAATCAGACATGATAGAACTTAGCTGTGTGTAACACCAGCCGTCCACTGCAGGGTTCTCTTTGGCCCTGACCCTCGCACAAACCCTGCCGCCAGGTGGTCTAGCAAGTTTCCTCAAGACACAATTTGTACTAGCAAATGTTTCTGTTTTAACTATCCTGGAGTTGCTAAGCACTACAATCCATCAGCATGGAAGCAGATCATAGACTCAGACTTTAAGGTCAGAAGGGACCATCGTTGATCATCCAGTCCAGGGGCAGGCAAAATACAGTCTGCGGGCAGCATCCCTCCTGCCAAGCCCCAGATCTGGCCTACAGCCTAGCAGGAGCCTGAGCTAGCAGGCAAAGTACTCCTCTTCCCCTCCCCTTGGGCTCTCAGCCTTCAGAGAAGCACACCAGGCCCCTGAAGCTGGCTGCTCTAAGCGGCCTGTGGGGGCATGGAAGGCAGGGAGCCTGTCTGAGGAACCTGCTGGCTGGGAGCTGCCTATGTAAGAGCCTGCATCAGGCACCCCAGCCCCGCCTCCCTCCTGCACGCCTACCCCACATAATCCAATGCTCTGCACCCATACGCCCTCCCAAACCCTGCATGCCAATACCCTGTCCCTCCTCCTGTCACCCTACCCCATGTAACCCAAACCCTCCGCCCCAGGTCACAACTCCCTCCCTGAATCCAAACTGCAGATCCCACACCCCCTGCTGCACCTTAATCCCTTACCCCAAGCTCCCTTCTGCACCCAACCTCCACCCCAGACCCCACACCTCCTCCATTAATATCATGGAAAAGTGCAGCCCTTGACCAATTATCAAATTATCTAGTCTGACCTGCATGTCACAGGCCACAGAATCTCATCCACCCACTCCTGAAACAGACCCCTAATCTCTGGCTGAGTTACTGATGTCCTCAAATCACGATTTAAAGACTTCAAGTTCCAGAGAATCCACCACACTCAAGTTTAAACTTGCAAAGAAAGGCGAAAACTCTCTGCCTATCTAGCCTGGAGGAAAATTCCTTCTCAACAGCAAACAACAGTTAGATCCTGAGCATGTGGCTAAGACCCACCAGCCTGGGAAAGAATTCCCTGTTGTAACTCAGAGCCCAACTCATCCTGTGTCATCACCTGGAGATATTTGCTGCTAGCAGTTGCAGATCCACGACATGCCATTCTAGGGTGTCTCATCATAACATCCCCATCACAAATGTACCAGACCTGAAGCCAGTTTTTTGCCTCTACAGCTACGTTAGAAGGCTGTTCCAGAACGTGAGCCTAAGTCTGTTGAATCACCCATTTATAAGTACTTGTTCTTGTTAGCACTGGCACCTAACTTAAATAACTCCTCTCCCCCCCGTTGTTTATCCCTCTGATGTGTTTATAGAGTGCAATATCATCTCCCGCATCCTTAGTTTGGTTAGGCTAAGCAAGCCAAGCTCCCTCTGATAAGGGAGGTTTTCCATTCACCAGATCATCCCAAGCACCCTTCTCCATTCCAGATGAAGTGTAAAAGTGAAATAAGTTAAACTGGTGTAACTGTGTCTTCATTAGGGCTTATGTATATCACTAACTACATCAGTAAAAAAAAATTCCATCCCTAATCACCACAGGTATGCCCACCTATAGGGCAGACCCACACTTGGAGTAGCATCTGTGACAGCAGCTTTAGGCGAGGAAAGAAAAGTAGGCTCAGAGTGGTGGGTCATCTCCGGCAGGGAATCAGTACTACCAACTAGGCAATGCCTAAACTGAACTGAAATTGCATCTGATGATCAAGGTCACTAGCTGGATTTTGTGAGATACGGATGTTCTTTCACATTCCTATCCAAAGGGATCTGATACATTTAAAATACTCAATACTTCAAGCCTTGGAATTAGCGATGTTTTATGCAAATATCTTCACCTGGCACCTTCAGGGAAGACTCACCAGGAACACAGATGGCTTACACCCCATCTGAAATTTTGGACTCTGGTTCTAGCCAGTCCAAAATGAAAGGAGATGCTCCATTTTCAACACATGCCTTTGCTGCTGCCAGGGATCGAAAACGTCACTGACAACCCATGTTACTTTTCTGTTCAAAGGTAACAGCCAAGCTTTTCAAACACAACCCCTGACTTTAGGTGTCCAACAAAGGAGCCTTTTAAGACGGCTCGTGGTACACCCAACAATGGAGTCATCCAAAATTACCAGTTGTTGATGAAAATCTTGGCCTGGATGTGTATCTGTGTTGATACAGATTTATTTATCTATGTTTGCCCCTCTGTGTGACTGCCTGATACTTCCTATTACATTAACTGGTTCTCAGTTGCTTTATTGCATTGTCAACTTTGAGACATTGGTGCTGAAGTTTTTAACGTCTCACAATTCTGCTGTCAGCAAATATCTGTGAATCTCACTGGCGAATTCTCCCATCCCCCTCTAGTGCCAGTTCATAGAGAATGACAACTCACTACTGCTGTCAGTTACTCTATTAAGTCAAACCAAGTAGCAGAGATCTGTGTTGTGCATCTACTTGTTCCAACTCTGTCGATGATCCATGCCAGTATGAGGATACCTGATGGAATCTGTTTTTTCAGTTTGCTTTCTTGAAAACACACACAAAAATACTACAGGTTGAATCTCTCTAGTCCAGCACCGTTAGGGCCTGACCGGTGCCGAACCACAGAATTTGCCGAACCCCGGGAGGTCAATATTGCCTAACAGCATGACTGACACTTCCACTGCTTACTGAGCTCTTAAAAGACATTGGGGGGTATATTAGAGCTAAATCACAGCAGCACAGCACACAGAGCCAGGACTGGTGGCTGTAAACAAACTTTATGGACTGCAGGAAACTTGGCCACATTGGTGATAAGGAGACATCCGGCTAACTGAAATTATGATGCCAGACCATGGATGTTTCTGCACCAGCGTGCCGGACTAGAGGTTCCAAGAACACCAGGATGACCAAGACACTCAAAAGTTAGGAAATGCCAGAATTATTGTTGCTTGCGAAACCTTAATTTTGCCCAAGTGCACATGTGCATTATGACAGTCAAAGTTTAGTTACATGCTGATATACTATTTTTCCATAGGAGCCCTGCCTTTTTCAGTGCACAGGATGGATGGTGCTCACTTAACGAGTCTGTCGTCTTGTTATTGAGTGTGGGGTCCCAAGCTTCATTTTCACCACACTATTCAATACCTGCTCTGAAGACAGAATTTCTTTTATTTCCTCATGGGCTTTTCTACGATGCTCCTCACGTTTAGGAACGTAAAAAGTTGATTAATTAGCTAATCGAATAGTCAATGCAATTTGCACTCACTATTCTATTAGTTGATAAGGGCGCTTCCGCCTTTGAAGTGTAGCAATAGCCCCAGAGCTGCTACACTTCAAAGGCAAAAGTGCTGCGGGGAGCATGAGGCCAGTGGGGGACTCACACAGTCCCCCGGTGGCCCTGTGCTTCCCACGTCATTTCAAAGAGGCAGCGCCACGTAGAGCCCAGGGACTCTGAGTCCCCAGCTGACCCCGGGCTCCATGTGGCGCTGCCTCTTTGGACTCCTAGCTGGCCCTGGGCTGCACACGGCATTCCAAAGCAGCAACGCCACATGGAGTCCCCTTCTCTCCCCCCCCCCACCGCTGCCTCTTTCTGATAGAGGCAGCAAGGGTGGGGGGGAAGCAACTAGTCGACTAGTCATTCACATCCCTACTCACACTAATATTCAAGAGCATCACAAACATTAATCAGCCTTCACAACACCCCCATGAGAGGAGGAGATGGCACTCCCTCCATTTTACAGAGGGGGAGCGGGAGCATTCACTAACTTCAGGTGTGCATTCGGAGATGCCCAGGACCTGATTTTTCAAAGTTCTTTGCATTATGTAGCACTTATGTTCCAAGCACAACTGCCATTCATTTCCAATGCAACTGTGAAAGCTCCATGCTTCTGCAAATCAGACCCTAGCATCTCAGCTCAGGCCAGGAGGAAACGAGGGACACACAGTTAATGACCATCTACGAAAAGCTGGGTGTAAGTGATCTGTCCAGTATTACATGGGAATACTGTGGTAGAAGCTGGTACAGACTCAACTGTCTCTTTTACCACATACTCCTGATTAATCTCAGTGCAGGTCCATCCTGTGCACTGAATGAATTAGACAGGAGTCCTGTTGTGGAAATAGTTCTGAATGGCGTGATCACATGCTAGCGTACTGCATATGTAGGAGGGGGTCACATGAAGGTTGTAAAGGCAACCTCAACACTGCCATTTCCCGACTTCCGAGTGCTTGACTTTGCAGCTTTAACATTCTTTTAATGCTGTTTATAGGGGTAACATCTATTTCTAGCTATGTGAATGCTCTTCACCAATCCAACTGGGTAAAACCAGGTCACATGATGAACTCGTGCCACTGCTCTTGTGAGCATACCATGGATGTCTCCCAGGGAGATCTTTGTAGAATCTGGCGCACATGACAGCTGACCTTCTCAGGTCTCCTGCCAGGGAAACTCAATGGGATCTGACAACAAATATCATGCAAGGAGATCCCATTGAGCTGCCTGCACCAGCAAGAGGATCCAACATTTACTTGGAAAATCAACCGCCAGAACGTTATGTGTATTTTTAGCTCTTCATGCAGTTTAGCCATTAGAAATGAAAAGAGCCTGTCCCAGGTAACCAGCAAGAGGTCCATCTATCAGCAACACCTCTGAGTCCTAGAGCCACTGCCTTACAGCCCTGAACACTGCAGCCAAGAACCAACTTATCCAAGAGTCCAGCGAGTGAGCGCCAAGCGCGACGTACCTCCCGAATGTTCTGCTGCTCCAACTCGTGCCTCTTAGTCATGGTTTTTCGCCTGAAGAAGCGGCAGTTTTTTTCATAGTAGAGCCTCTGCTGGCTGAGAAGATGGGCTTCCTCTTCAGCCTGTGTGTGCTGCAGATTCTCTTTGTGTTTGGATATTCGCTCTTGCTTCTCTTTTTTCGGTGTGCTGTGGTCCTCATTCATCTCCTGGGTCACACAAAGAAATGATCAAGAAACAGGTTGCTTCTCAGGGTCAACCTGCCTTTCTTGGTGATGCCCACAAGAGCCCTTTGGGGACAGATGGAAGTGGTACACTCACGGGAGCAGGCAATACCCTTTGCATACTTACAACGTACTCCCCTAAGTGCCTTTCAGCCTATGGTCTCCAAGTGCTTTAAAGACACTGTCCCTCACACCGCTGAATTCTGTTTTACATACGAGGGCCCAGGGACAAATGATTTGCCCAGAGCCTACATGAGCAAGTCAGTGTTAAAGCCATGACTAGAAGGCAGAAAAGCTTGGATTCCAATTCTGTGCTCCACTTACCAGCCAACACTCGAGTTCACGATAAAGGCAGTTCTGTTCATGATTCTTTGATACTACTATTAGCATCCAGCACCATATACAAGCTAAGAATGGCAGCAGCAGGAAATTCTGGCTCTCTGAATCAGTTTATAACTTACACAAGTGAAACCCGTGTTGAGCTATTAGCACTGAAGCACTCCACTAATGGAAGGCCATGTTCCTCGTACAGATAAATTGACATGCGGCTTCCTTTGTCCCATCTGAACCAGCACCTGCAGCCTGGGTGGTTCTTTAAAGCCAGTAAGTGCTGGTAGTACCAACATCTTTAGACTTCAAAAAAAAATCCTTCAGGTATGTGCTTCCCAATCCAGTTTGGCTTTTCTTCAGGGGGTTGCCCTCAGTCTGGGCCCAAACAGAACCAAGTTACCCTAATCCCAGTTTTAAATGCTACATGTCCTGTCACATGTGAAATGCTGTCCACAGGGCACTAAGTATTTGTTGTTTTATAAGTTTTTACTTTCCTTTGGTAACTACAGCTGTATTGATTCCTGAGTCACAGTCAGCCTGGCTTGCTTGGAGACTCTTTGGACAGTTTCTCAAGCGCAAGTTTATTATACAGCTATGCAGTGCATGGCAAGAGTGGAATCACAGGGCTCACAGAATCCAGATGGGTCCCCAGCCATCCCCTCAATAGCTGAACACACTGACTCCAGGAGGATTAGAAAGAGCAAACATCTATGGAGTTACAGAGGACAAAAACAACAACACAATGCAACAGTATCAAAAGGGGCCGATGGAGAACTTTCCATGAAGAGACTGGGTAAGACTCCTAGGTTCATATTCCACTTTGCTACTGATTTGTCCTGTGACCTTGGGTAAGCCATTCCCTTCCATGTCTCAGTTCCCTCAGTTGCTACATGAAGATAATATACTTTATCTAGCCCCCCACCTGCCCTGCGCCCCCACACGTAGGGTTTTTGGTAGCAAGTTTAAGAAATGAAAGATCTGTGAAGTGCTTTTGATTCCCAGCAGTAAGGTGCTATGTAAATGCACATTATGTCATGCATTAAAACAGACTTGAAAGACAACCACGAGAACAGGAGCACAGGTAGTGCCAGTTGCATGAAAAGCTATTCGAGCTGCCGTTTTCAGTGACGTTCTCTGTCAAAATACACTTTTTTTTTTAAGATGGTTCCACGGAGGTAATGGCGTACCACCACTTGAGAAACAGGATATTTGAGGAAGGATTTTTCTGATTAAATTTCAAGCAAGGGTTACAGCTCCATGAAGGTAGTCTGCTTGTTCTCGGGCACCCCGAAGGCTGGCCAGGGTCACTGTCTGGGCACGGTCCCTGAAGGAAACAAGCATGCAGCGTGCTTGGCTCTGCTACGAGATGCGGAATGACAATACACTCCCTGTGGCGATACCCAGGAATCCTGTCATTTAACGAACATTATTACAATGGTGCCAAATGGGCCCTCAGCCGAGGCTGCAGAGCATGCTGGCCACAGCCTCAAAGGTGTGTGGATACAAAATTACGCCAAGGATCTCAGGCTCTTTCCCTTCTCAGGGTAGGGACGCAGGTGGTTTATTTTCTGATCAGCAATAGGCACCTCCCCCTATAAATCAATCCGTCCCTAGGTAGCACATGTGACATTGTTTAGCATTGTTAGCATGCAAGGCAGGATGTGGTTCTGGACACTCCATTCAGCTCCTCGCAAATAAATCATTGCCTCTTAAAGTGGATTAACCAAGCAGGGCTGGAGACGGGACTGCCACGCAAGGCTCTTTGATCAAGGAACACTCAAGACAACAGCTCTGTTGGCTGTCTTTTGAGCACTCATTTCTGCAGACTTTTCCTTGTCTATATTTTCTTAGGCACGCATTCAGCCAATCACTTATGCGTATGCTTAAGTTTCATTGCTCCAACAGGCCTTGCCCCCTAATGCATCTCTTCTGCTCCTCATTTGCTATCCCTTTTGTTATCCCTGCACTTTATGTTATCTAGGCCCTGGCGTGGTGCCTATCTTTATGCATGTGCTTTGGGATGGGGCTGGCTGTATAGATAGGCAGGTCATTTATTTTGATTTTATATTGGTAACTGCTGGGCACACTGGTGACTATTGGCAAGTACCTTATGAATGGTTTAAATAAAGCTAATGACCATATATGTGCGCTCTATAGGGGATGCTGGAAAGAATTCTCCAGGAGCTCTCCTTTTCCCCAATGACCTTCAGTTTCAAAGATCCTGCTTTGTAGAGTTTCACCCTCTTGCAGCCCTGCTGATGCCACTGAGAATATTAGATGACCATTCTGGAATGATGCCAGGTGTTCCCAATTCCTGAGCTCCTGAGGAGTTAGGATTCTGAATATGGATAGTCAGGTGGTAACGGGCAATAAACCACTGGGCAGGCCCAAGCTTATCAAAAAGCAAAGCTTGTGACTGGACTTGTTCCAAACCTCTTTGAAATGTGGTGGTTCTTACTTCTTTAATCTTTTCCTTGCAAAGCTTGTATTGCTTCTTCTGACTTTCTAAAAAGGTCGCGAGATCTTTCTTCTGCTGTGCCAAAATCTGTTGCTGGAATTTCTTCTCCTCTGCTGCAGCTGTCTTTGCCTGAGAGAGAGAGAGATGGGGTGAGCGCCCAGTCTACAGCAAACCAATCATAACTGTACATTCTGTCACTCTCTAGCCCTGCGGTATCAGGTCCTACCCCCATCAGTATTCAACTACACAAAAGCTTATTGTAAAAATATTTCCACCCACATACATTTAGGGATTTCTTCATATTTCCTATCTCCTCCATCAAAACCAAATGTGAAAACGTTAATTCTCTTGCATTGGCCTTAACACCTTGTATGCATGTGGACTTTTACACTGAATTCCATACTTATCGAAGGAAAGGCTAGGATAGTGCAATCTTCTTTATTCTACCCAATTAACGTGCCTCACTCCATGACCTAGAATAATGGTGTCCAACATGCTAGACACTAGTCACATGTGGCTATTTGGCCCGCTGAGTGTGGCTAGCTCGTTATAGCATTAGCCACTATAGTGGCTACTGCTTCAGAACTGGTTGGACACCACGGACCTAGAAGAACCACATCTAAAGCTATGAGGGCAGCTCATTCTTCAGGGCCTATTCTGGGAATGCCAGAGAAATTACTAGTCTGTGCCAACTGGTGTTGGGGGACCCCTGGCCATTAGGAACTAGACTGAGATCCAGCTGGCTGTTTGGGGAAAACAAACTACCAAAGCACTCTCAGACAGGAGCCACCTGTAGTTCCCCAAATCCATGTTTTGGTTACGGTTGAACACTGGAGCTCACTAGCTGTGCTTTTGTGTGCAGTCTCCCGGCCCAGACAAGTCATCCATATGATTACTGACCTCTTTCTCCATGATAGCCACTTGCTTCTTGGCCAGCTTCTCCAGCTCTATAGACGAGTTGTTGGCATGGGTCTCCACCTCCTTCTGCAGCTTGAGGCGGTGCTCGTCCATCTCAGCCTTCAACTTGTTCTCCAGGGCGATCAGCTGCTTCTGGTGCTGGCGCCGCATCCGCTTATAACCTGACATCTGTTCCCGCAACTCGTTCTCCTGCTCATGCTCATGGATCTGTCTTGTAACCTGATGTAATTGAAAAGGAAAAAGTCATTAGAGGCTTATTTTGCAGGCATGTCTCCCCCCCCCACAGCTACTTACCTGCTCAGCAAACTCACAGCACTCCCCAATGAGCTCCTAAGGAACGCGGCTCCAAATTTTTATAGAGGTGGCGATTGTCTAGTGTCCAACACTGAGGCCATGAATGCCTGTCACCTGAGATGCACAGCCAGCTTTTCCCACATAATGAGCATGTCCAGTAACAAACATGGCATGTTCCTGGCCAGAAAGCCCAGTCATTTATGTAGAAGAGAGGCAGACAGCTCACTGATTAGGACTGGGAACTGCACAGAGCACTTGGAAATAAAGGCAGCTCTGAGACCTACAGAGTCCCTCTTCACAAATAAACCACACAGTCCCTTTGGGCAGGGTTCACAAAGGGTCACAACGTGCGGGGAGGAAAAAACCATAACGCCTTTGCTTTGGTTTTGCTTCCATCCTTACTAAATGCTTATTTCCTACGAGGAGCTGCCTCATTCCAGGCCTCCTCACAAAGCTCTGGAGGGTGGCTCACTTTCATTGTCTAACCCCCACCCAGTCCTTTCCCTTACCTGCAGTCTAACGTAGAGTAACACAAGAACAAACCAGGTCAGCATTTTTCATTATTAAATTGCCCCCATTTTGCAGGTTCGCCGTGCGACTCCTGGTTGCTTGCACCCAACCTTCACTGAAACTCATGGTGGAAACCTGCATCTGTCTATCTACATACCTCACACCTGTTTTTTGTCCCACGCGGGTTCTTCCCCCACCTCTGATTTTTATCTTGCCACAGAGACTGCAACAGCCTTACATTCTTCCTTTTAGATTGCTCCTGAAAGATGCTCAAAATGTGCTCTCCAGTGTTCTTTTCTGCCTCCAGTGAATGCCAAAGCCTTGTTCCTGTTTTTAGTCTATTGACAATCCCCACGCCAAGGCAGAACCCTCCCTGCTCTCAGGTTCCCAGGAGTGGCACGCACAAATGCGAAGGTTGCTTTGTTAGCTACAGAAATGAGGCGCTGGGTACCGTACGTTACTTAAAGAGTGATCCCACCCACTGGACTCAGTGTTTCCAAACACAAGGGCACACTGTTCCGTAACTGAACAGTATTAACAAAGTAGATCATATGGTCTAAGCAGATTACCAACACAGTTCAGCTGAAACAGACTCAGAGGGTGAATGAACACTGATTTCCATGCTTTAAGTGCAGGCGTGTGGAGGAGAGGTAAGAACCCCAGTTATGCCAAGAACTGTAAGGAGAAAATACTAATAGAAATGCAAAGGAGAGCACTGTCAGACAGACCAAAACCACCATCTTGGTAAAAAAGTATGGTCATAGGTTTGCTTATCAAACCCACATTTCACTATCTGCTGCTATTCACAGATGGTGGCTGGGGTTGAAAGCTGGGCCTGGTATAGATGGGCCATTGGATCAGACTGTAGCCCTGTAGGAGGCTTGCATTCCACATTTGCTCCACAGATTGAGCAAGAATCAAATGGTGCCCAGGTCTTTTACAGAGTCTAATGAGACTTTACAAATTAAGATGGATTCTCATGCACAGTGGCAACTTTCTCTACAGGCTCCTTTTAGAATTTCTCTGGGGTGACCACAGAAAAAGAAGCAGAAAGTACTGCATCACCATGGCCATTGGAAGAAGTTAAGAAGAGACAACTGAGAACCAAGCACTGACATAGGATGGTGTGCACGTGGGGCCATTGGATGGCTTGAATTGTAGTAAGGCAAGAAAACCAGATGTCTTCCGTTATTAAATGCTCCGCGGCCAGTCCAGCTCTTTTAGACAATAAGCTGCAAGAAGCAGTGATCAACAAAAACACCTAATGCAACAAACTGAACAAGACAACTGAGATGCTACTGGGAAAAATAGTTCTGGCTCCGAAGAGAGAAACCATGGTAGATGCCTGCTCAAACTCATTCCAGCCAAACCATTCACTGTGGCCGACAGGTTCTTTATTCTGCCACAGGCTGTGAAAAGAAGATCTCGATGGGGGATAGGAAGAATGTTGAAGGCCTTTTCCCCAGCATGGGTTCAGAACAGCTAGCAGTACATAATAGTGACCCTCCAATAATATTGGAGTTAAAGGCCTAGAATGGCTGTTAAGAATAATGGAATTTGTGGCACAAAATGGGCAACCACTAGCACCGCAGGAAAAAAATGAAATATACATTTAATTCAGAGGAATATACTACCCAGACCATCTATTTTATCTCTAAATCAGGCTCCATTCTCAGGGAGAACCTGTGGCTGTGTTAAAGCCAACTTTTTAAAGCCAAACATGCGTAAGAGAAACAAACATCTCCTCTTTATATCAAGGACCAAAGGACAATGCTGTAAAGTTCACTAGGCTGATTATATATTTGCACTCTAGGAGTAGGAAGCAAAACCAGCTATAGCATGACAAGTGACAGTCTTCAAAGCGATAAGATGGGGCTGAAGGTCAGTCAGATGTTCATGAAAAAATCATTAGCGGAAGAAAGACAATGGCACCCTTAACTATAAAAGGACATTAAAGTACTTTAGAAACAACATAATCCCCACAGATTATAATGGAAAAGGGAAAAGACTGATTTGTTCATTGCAAAATGATTTCCCAGATGATCAGAAAAATGTCAGAATACTTTAAAGCCAAACATGCTAGAAGTTGTTAAAGCTCTGTATTGAAATGAACATGTAACAGTTGTCAGGAGACAGATACAGCATGCAACTAGAATGCCATGCATTTTCAACAGACCCAGAAAACAGTCTCTCTCTCTCTCTCTCTCTCTAAATACACTTCTCTCTGTATTTGGAGTTCAACTGGCCTGATTTTATTTTAGTGGTCGGACCCATAAAACACTGCTTTCACATATTAGATGCGTCAGGAGATAAGGTCCAAGAGTGAGAAAAAAATCCCTTGTCTGCATTTTGATTCCCAACAGAACAAGGAGGCCTACAGTTGAATCCACATTGTTGCTGCTACTTTAACTCGCTAGGATTTTAAGCACAAAAGGCCATCATATTGAAAACCCATATTAAGGTAGGCATCCAAAAGTGAGGTGGGTCCTCAGAAAGATGTCAAGCCCTAAATAACAAAATCAGATAATACTTTTATCAACCAACCCCAACTGGTCTCTGGGTGCCTGGATTTGACAGAACTTCCTTTTTGTAGGGTACATGCTGCCTGACACCTGTGATCAAGATGCAGCATGTTCCGCTTTCTTTCCAGGTGAGGGGAACGGATTTTCCGAGCTTCAGAGTTGCGGCACTGTGGACCGCTGGCTATCTACAAAACGTGCATCATGATCTGTGGAGAAGTGGCAGGGCATGTGAGGCTCACTCACTCCTATATTGCATTAAAATCAACAAAAAGCACGTGGAATGTTTTCTCCTTACTGTCCCGCCTCAGTGACAGCTACTGTTGTCAGAGATGTTACGGAATTGCAGACAGTCTGAATCAAACCATGAAAAAGAAAGCGGCACTGGAGGCAGACTGTTAAACAGTGTGCCATGCTATGAAGGAATCTGAGAATCTCTGTTTCAGAAGAGGACTAAAATCTTCCTTCAAAGGCACCACAAGTTAACACTTACACTCTAGCTGAATAATTTTTACCTACTATTGTTACAAAAATACCTAAGATTACCATCTCCGAAAGAGATTAGAGAGAAAAATATTTCTGTTTTCACAGCTTGTTTCCTTTGTGCATCTGGTGGCACTTTGTGGGTAGTCCACTTCACTGTTTCTTCTGTACAGTTTCCCTATTGTTTTTATGGTGCTCTCATGTAGAAACAGGACACAAACACACATTTAAAAAAAAATCAATGGGAAAGTGTGATTCCATAACAATAAAGTTTAGCATGGGGTTCTGTGGCAGGTGAAATAACCAAAATTGACTATATTTCTAGTTGCTATGCCCGAGAGAGACCCATCTCCTATTAAGACATACTGCACTACGGCGATCGCTCAGACCAAGAAGAGCCTGAAGGTTCAGAGATCACAGATACTGTTCCTGAATTCAACCAGCTGGAACAGCTATTCGGTAATATATACCCTGCACTCTCCAGAGCAGAATGCATTCTGTCTACACTGCTGTCCATCTCTTAGGCTGAGGGTTGTGAGTCCAATTGGAAGATGATTTTTCACCCCCAACAAAACACTTTAGAGAGACTTTTCATCTCAAGAGATTTCTACTAACAGCACCAGAGCAGTCTGTGGTCTTCATGATATAGTCTCTTATGAAGTGAACAACTCTGAGGGGCTGGGGGCAGAACCCAGAGAAAGCAACTGATAGATAGAAATGTGGAATGGTTTGGAGCGTGGGGAGCAATAGATCCTGCCACGGGTTCTAACATACATGTGGAGAAGACAAGACCTCACTCAAGATCCATTATGGAAGCAACACTGAATGAAAATCAACTAGAAGAACCATTGAGCTCTGAATCGCGGGTTGCAAGGATGCTAGAAACATCACACCAGATGCTAAGGAATCCCTTTCTGGGCTCTGTGCGTTCACTCAGACTGGGGGAGAGGGTGGGTTAACAACTGCAATTATTAAATTATTAACTGCAACTTTAGTGGCATATAATCACAAAAAGATTATATAAATGAAGTTCTTGAATCAAAGGGGGGATATAACCAAAGTGAAAGAAAACAGGGATCCCGGTACCGTACCCCGACCCCTGCGGGGGGGGGAGTGGGCGGCAAGCCTGAGGACCGAGAGTGCGCCTTCCTTTCCCGGCTCTGGCTCCCCCCCTTTCCCCCCGACCCTTCTCAGGTGCTGAAGCCAGCGGCCCGGACCCGAGCTCTAGCGGCTGCTTCCCCTCTCCGCGGGGCGGGGGGAGGGCCGCGTGCGTCTCGAGCCTCTCTCCCGATCGATGTGGCGCTCGCAGAATGGACGTGGAGGGCTCCAATTATAAAGTGAAATAAAACATACACACAAGATTGTAATATCCCCATATGCAACTGTATCTCCTCTAACCTAGAAGGGTTTTTATGGGGAAACAGTTTTAATCTTTTTTTTTTTTTAAATTTGGATAAGGGAGGAAGAACAAAGTCTCTGGAAGAGCTACTACAGTATTTTGCTTTCCAGCCATTCCATATCATTCCATAACAGATATTGAGGTGGTCATGGCTAAAGACACTGGAATGTCAAGGAGGGATGAAAGGAAATCCCATACTTCACCCAAGAGGAGAGTGCTGCTGGTTGATACAGAGTGGATTTAACCAGTAAGTGTTCTCATCATCAGTTTCCTAGTCACTCACCAGAAGATATCACGGTGTGATGCACTCCCGTGAACTCCACACCAGCCTAGGATGACCCCAAACGTTTTTCGTCCCAAAAATGTGTACCATAGAAATGACAGGAAAAAAAGAAGAGTTCCTAGCTCAGCCTCACACCCCCTTTAGCTATGTGGTGATTTGGTTATGTAGGTAGAGAAGCTTTAGCAAATCCAATTGTCCTGGAATCCCAGTATAAACAGTATGGCACCTCAGAGAAAGCTGCCATGAACTGGGGTTTAAGCATGACCTTGGGAGGACAGGGGTATATGGAGAATGCATTTCATCACCACACAAGCACCCTCTCCTGGATGGCAGATGGCCCTAAAAACTCCTCCATTGCTATGTGAGAACTTGTTGAAAGCAGAATTAACTGAAGCACCAAGGCAAAGGAACAGAACCCCTGGAGAATTACAAGGTGAAAGAAGAGAAATGATGCCCTCTGGTGTTGGGGTTAAGGTACTGGGAGAGTCTTCCATGGTAGGTAAAAGATACCAGCTGGCAAGATGCCAGTACATGCATCTCTAAAGCTTTTTTGGTTTGTACTATGGCATGCTGAGTAGTTTATTATTTGTCCTCCCCAAGTCCACCTTGACTGGAAACAGACTATTTATTCTCTTTGTTCAGTGCAGACAATTGCTTGGCTCTGTACAATATACAAAAACAGACAATCCCCAACGCAGAAGTATCAGCAAAAGGGTCTAGAATAGCCGAGATCCCTGCTGTATCAGGAATGCTGGTATGAAGACCTCTAATGCCCAGGTTTCTAGGTCACCTTTTGAATTTGGGGGGGAACAATCAGAGCATGTGTTACTCAGAAGTACATCTGGGAAAAGAAACTCACTAGATGCAGGCCAATAACCAGAACAGTAATTGTCTGAATTCAACTGCTTCATTTTATGTTTCAGTAGCACAAACCATATTAAGCTCCCCTGCTGCACAAGCTTACACCTAAGGTTAACCCGACTCCCAGTCCTCTGGTAGTGGAAACATTCAAATACACAATTAAAAAAAGGTGGGGGAGAGGAAGGGTTACCCATTGTAATTTCTGGGTTGGCCAGGATGATGTCATAATAGGAAGCAAATGCAATTGCCAGATACTGGATACTTTCCAAATCTCCCTACCCACATGACTAATATCAATTTGGCTGAAATATTAAGTATGTCAATTATTTTCCATTTAGGACACTGTTTCTTGCTTATGATCGTGCACTCTCCCCCTTTGGAAAGCTGCTGCTGATTTCAGGTTGTGTGTATATAAGACACAGAGATGGTAGAGAAGGAGAGGAAACTAACTCTTCAGGCACACACCCCTTTTTCTACTACAAAGCCATCTACACAGATCACATTTGCAATAGTACAAATGCTGGCTGATCCTACCAGCCCCTCCTCCTCCTCTTTGTGAGCCCATAGCCTGCTGTTAAACCCTCATTTATTGGAGCCAGGCAATGTTTCATGGGTTTGAATGGGGAGAAAAATGCAGTACATAACAGTTGCTTGAAATATATAAATCAGTGAGCCATATATAGCCAGCAATTCATCCTGGGAGGTAACGGTCTCATTTTTAAAAATGACCAAATACATCAACCCTTTGATTTTTTTTTAAATTAAAAAAAAACTACCCAGATATACAGATTTTTTTACTTCAAAACTATCTAACTATAAAGATGCAAATAAATATATATGCATGCACACCAATTAGTGTCTTACTAGCAGTCATGGCTAACAAAAAAGAGAGATGCAATATCAGAGAGGAAATCAACTTCATCCATAAATGTGCTTCGTTTTACATAGGCTAGAAACACACCCAGCACGGATTTCTTTTACATTTCTCTCTCGCTCTCTCACACACACACACACACACACACCTTTCTGTGCAATATCTAGTTGCTATGCCAACAAAAAAAAAATGGTCGAGAAGAAAATTCTGACCCTCTTTCCCAACCAAAAACAGGACAGAGAGGAAGAAGAGGAAGGTGGGATGTTTGCTTACCAAAGATGCTGATTTGATTGTGGCAAAGCGCTCTCGGTTCCGGTAGTGGAGGGCCTGATTCTGGACTGACTGGGTAGGCCGCAGCTCAGGCCTGTGATCCCTGTGGCCCACCTCATCCCTTATAAATACATGATCCTGCAGAAATGGATAAAAACAAGGAGAAAGTCCAGCTGTGCTCTTTCCTCGCCGGCTGCCTCTTTCTCACCCCTCTTTCTGCACAAGCACTGCTGTTTGAAATGCATAGTTTAGTTCTCTGCTAGCCCCTGCAGCTCCCACAGTACAAAATGAATAAGCAACACATTGCAGCCTTCAGTTAAGAATGTCAGCTGATCGCTAGTGGGATGCCTTCTGAATCCCTGGAAGAATTTTTTTTTTAACCTCCAGAATTACATATGTGCATAAAACCGAAGCACAAGCACAAAGCAATGCAGAGCAATCAGCCTCTTCAGAAAGGTTTGTTTAAAGTGCTGCAACCAAATAATCCCTTTAAAAATGTGATTTCCATGTCTAGCCAGGAGGATGCTGTTCCTTTTCAACACAGGAGCAAAATTTTGCCTCATTCCCTTTCAAGATTTGCTTTCTCCTTAATCTGATCTTTTTGTTTGCTAGCTCTTCTGAAGAAGGATCATTTTGCCTAAAACATCGCAGGCTTGAAGAGACCAGCTTCCCTATCTTGTGCTGGGAAGACTCAGTGACCACTCAGGGATCCTGCTTTCCAGTCATGATCGTGCACAGTTCTAGCACTTTCTCTCTCCACAGCCTCGCAAAGGTTTTTTTTTTTTTTTTATTATTTAAAGAGACAGCTCCTGGGTTTACTACAAATGGTCTTCTCTGAAATCTCCAACTCCCTAGCAGTCAAAGTCTCAAGAACAAGTGATTTTGCAGCTGAAATACCATGCATTTAAGTGCTGCAACAAAAACTAGTATTCTTTTGTCTATTGTACAAAATACATGCTTCTCTCCAGACAGGCCTGTGAAAGTCCATGCAAGAAAAATGGCTGTAAAGAAGGCTTCCAAAAGGGGGGAAAAAAAGTATTTGCAAACTGTGTTCATAGGCCAGCCCATTCATGCCCAGTGTACTCTGGACTGCTTCCCTCAGAAGCCCTCTCACTACTCTTAGGGATGCAGACCCAAAGAACCTAACAAGAGCACAAACTCAGTAGCAGAGTTGCAGGTTGCACAGTATTGTCAACTCTTGCCATCTGGAAATTTTTTTTTAAAAGCGCCAGCTCCTGAAGTCCATTACATGAGAACATCTGTTTTCATTAAAAAGAAAGTGTCTAGCCCTTGTGGCTATAAAGGCTGAAAAAGAGAATCACAAAGGCCCCAAGCGCAAAAGGCAAATAAAAAGGCACAAACACCATTTAAAAAAAAAATCTCCTGATTTTCTGGGGCCTGATTCATTATTTTTGAACTCTTGGTGATGGCAATACTGCCGATGGGCACTCATACTGCAGCTATCCGGCCCTCTAGACTAGCAATGAGCAAGATTAGAAAGCACAGTTACTGGCTCACCTACACTAGTATTCCCACTACAAAGTACTATTAGTAGGAAATAAGGATGTAAAATCCAGATTAATCAGTTAACTGATTAAAGATTAGGTTAACCTAATGTTAAACAAAGTAACCAACTAAGCGGGAAGTCTGGGCAGGTGACCGCCTCAGCCGGCTGCAGCAGTCCCTAGCCGACAGGGACTCCTGCATCCAGCCCTGCACTGGAGCTGGCTACAGGACCTAGACCTGCTGTTGGCTCACAGCCCCCCCGCCAGAGCAGTCCCCTCTGGTTACCAGTTAACTGGAACCCATAAGCATTACCGTTTTAGGGTGATGCTTACCAGTTAACTGGTTAACCTTTCACATCCCTAGGAAACCGTATGAAAAAATTCAACTGTAGACAAGCGTATCTTGACACACTTCTTCCTTGCCTCCTAGGAGCATACATACCTTTCTTCCAGACTTTATTGTATAACCATTTTACACAAATTCATTCACTTTCTATATTGTGAACAATATGTACCAGAAAAGTAAAGGTTTAAGGAAATGTTTATATCCAGTAGTAAACCATACACCATTTTACAATGCCTAGAGCCAATAGTTTTTCTCACGTCCCTCCTTTTGGAATGTTGCAGTTTATGTTATCTCACATTTGAGTTTTGGCAGAGTGGGAGGAATAGCCAGGATTGTCACAGAACAGAATTTACAATGGTCCCTGCATTTTTTGCACCTTTGTAACAGCTACCTGGACGGATTTAAACCTGGGACCTCTGGAGTTTAGTGTAGGAGCCTCTACAGCTTGAGCTATAAACCCAGCTGGCTCAGTTTAGTCTGTAGAGCTCCCTTGTTCTTATCTCTTGCTCTAAGTGGTCTAAGTGCCACTTCATAGGACAGTGAACCACACTAGGTGTGTGGGTTATACCTTTCCTGCAAGAGAGAAGATGATGTTAAATAACTTGCCACCCCAAAATCAGCAGGGAACATGGAAGGTTTAAAAACTGGAGAGTGGGCAAGGAGCTAAAAAAATTAAAAGAAGTCTTTTCTCAAAAAACAGAAAGTCTGTGGACTGTGTTAGAAGAATTATTTTAATTTTATTTTGTGTTTTTGTCATCCTGATACTAGGCAATTTTATTGGATTATTAACACTTTTAACATAGGCAAATGCTTTGTAAGTTTAGAGAGGAATCATACATGAAACCAGTCTGAATTATAGCTTTTAGCTCTGTGTGCGCGGTAGAGGGGGAGAAAAGGGTGTAAAATGTATATACATGCCTGAATGAAGCTAAAGCTTAGATCCCAGTCCTTACTGAAATATCACAATTAAATATTTAAATTGCAAGAATATTTTTCAGCTAATTAGGTTTCTGTGGGTCTACTGGGAAATGATCAATCTATGAAGCCTTGTAGGATTGGAGTGTTCTGGGTTATCAGGGACTCTGTAAGAGACATTGCTGATGAGATATTATAATTGTGTTCCAATCAGATGGACCAGCCACTAAACATAAATCTTCTGTTTGGAACATATTTAGAAGTATATAGAGGCCTTCTGGAGTCCTCCACCCTGCAGTGACCTACTTCAGCACCTACATATACCATCTTAGAGCGAGTGGCTGGGGATGAAATGGGGATTACACCTCATGCCAGCCCTTCGCCCAGTAAACTATTCAAATGATCGAGATATTATGTGGATGGGCTCCTTTTTGGCCAAAAGGCCCTGGGTCTCAGTTCAGAGCCTGAAGGAGAAGGGACACACCTACTTAAAACAGGGTGATTCTTCCTGAGTCCACCAAGGTACAGAGAAATGTCCTGTTTGGAGGCATTTGGAGGAAAAAAAGTGAAGGTGTGCAAAAGTGTGGGTCTTTAGTATGCCAGCACTTAGTACATTTGTGTGTCAGAAGTCCATGCAATCTGCCAAAGCAATCTTATGAATAAATCAAGTTGCTGTAAAAGAGTTTTCTAAGTGAAATGACCACATTCACATTTTCCAAAAGATGGCAGGAAATTATATCTTCTCTTTGACACTGTTTCTTTAGTTTTAATTTTTCCCCCATAAGAGAAGTTAAAAATCTGGGAGAATGCCTGAACTGCTTTATTCTATCTAGGTAACAGGTAATCACCCACCAAATAGCCAAGGAATGGAATAGTACTGCACTGGCGTGTGGATGAGGCTTTTGGTACAAAACAGGTAAGTGTATAGGTTAATTGAGGTGGAAGCATGAAACTATTTTGGGAAGAAATTTTGGATGTGGCTGTAACACTACTTTGTCTTTGTAGAAGGTGCCAATTCACTGCCCCACCTTGCTGTCGTGATTGCTAGTAAGAAAGCCACTTTTCTAGAAAGGTGGATCAGGGAGCAAGTTGCCATTGGCTCAAAGGGAGGGCAGGTTAAGGTTGAGGTTGAGATTCTCAACCTTAGGTTTCTGAGGTTTTTTTGGGGAGGAAGATATTATTGAGACCTTTTAAAAACTTCTCCATGGTCAGATGTGAAAATATAGTGTGATCGTATATAACAACAAGCTGGGAGGGGTTGCAAGTGCTTTGGAGGATAGGGTATAATTCAAAATGATCTGGACAACCTGGAGAAATGGTCTGAGGTAAACAGGATGAAGTTTAATAAGGACAAATGCAAAGTACTCCGCTTAGGGAACAGTAAGTTTCACACATACAGAATGGGAAGCAACTATCTAGGAAGGAGTATGGCAGAAAGAGATCTAGGGGTTATAGTGGACCACAAGCTAAATATGAGTCAGTGTGATGCTGTTGCAATAAAAACAAACATGATTCTGGGAAGCATTAAAAGGAGTGTTGTGAGCAAGACATGAGAAGTCATTCTTCCACTCTACTCTGCACTGATTAGGCTTCAATTGGAGTACTGTGTCCAGTTTTGGGCACCACATTTCAAGAAGGATGTGGAGAAACTGGAGAAGGTCCAGAGAAGAGCAACAAGGATCATTAAAGGTCTAGAGAACATGAGCTATGAGGGAAGACTGAAAAAACTGGGCTTGTTTAGTATAGAAAAGAGAAGACTGACATGACTGCAGTTTTCAAGTACCTAAAAGAGTGTTACAAGGAGGAGGAGAAAAATTGTTCTCCTTGGCCTATGAGGATAGGACAAGAAGCAATGGGCTTAAACTGCAGCAAGGGAGGTTTAGGTTGGACATTAGGAAAAACTTCCTAACTGTCATGGCGGTTAAACACTGGAATGAATTGCTTAGGGAGGTTGTGGAATCTCCATCTCTGGAGATATTTAAGAGCAAGATAGACAGACATCTATAAGGGATGGTCTAGACAGTGTTTGGTCCTGCCATCAGGGTAAGGGACTGGACTCTATGACCTCTCGAGGTCCCTTCCAGTTCTAGTTTTCTATGATTCTATGATATCATGCTCATTAAGTGGACCTTTATTGATGAATTGGAGAGGTTCTGTTTCTTTAATGAAAGAAGATTCTCTAAGACCATCATCAGCTGTGCTAAACAAGGTTGCAGTGATCTGTTGTTTGCCCACTTAGAGAAACGGCACCATTTCTGTAAATAGGTCCTTCTCGTACTCTGTTTGCATCAATTCAGGATAGTGTGAACTTCCTCCGAACAGGTCTGGTCTTGTGCACTCATTCCTGGAGGAGCCAGGCTTTGATGTAGAGCTTGCATTTGTTGGGATGAGGAACTCAACCCTGGTCCTGAGACAGTTTGTCCAGCCATCATGGAAGAAGAATCAGAGGAGCCACTGACAGTTGTGACAGGTAAGGGAACCAGTCTGTCTGGGCCATGCGGGTGCTATCATGATGACCCTGGCTCTGTACTGTTTTATCTTTTGTATGACTTGTCCAAGGAGGGGAAGAGGTGGAAAAGGCATCTAGAAGATTGAGAAACCAGCTGATCATCATGGCATCCCCCTTGGCGCTCTTGCGGCTTAGTTGGTCCACGGTGACATTTTGCTTGCCTGGGAGACATGCCGCTGATACAGTGATCTGGTGTTGAATGCACCACTGCCACAGTACTGCTGCCGCCTCTTTGCAGAGGTGGTAAAACCTGTCTCCCCCTTGGTGACTTATGTAAAACATAGGTGGTGTTATCTGTGAGTATTCTCACAGACTTGCTCTGAATTAAGGAGAGAAAGTATTTGCATTCTTCTTACCGCACAGAGTTCCAGGATGTCGAAGTGCATGCTTGACTCTACAGGAGTCCATCTTCCCTAGGTGCTGTGACCATTGGTGTGTGCACCCCAGCCCTCCAATGAATCACCCGTAGTTATATGTATGGAGGGGGCCATTTGTTGGAAGGAGACCCCTGAACAGAGGTTGTTGGCTGTAACCACCATGTGAGAAATTCTCTGATCTTCTTTATAAGGCTTAGTTGTTTGTATAAATGATGCTTGTAAGGCTGAAAGCATCTGTGAAGCCACATTTGTAGATATCTTATATGCAGACTGGCATGAGGAACCACGTCTGTGGTTGTGGACATGTGACCGAGAAGCTGGAGACACTGTTTGGCAGATACTATGGAGCTGTCTATACCAATCCTTGCTAAGGTAGCCAGCGCATAGTACTGCTGCAGTGGTAGTTACGCCTGTGCACATACACAATCCAATGTAGCACCTACAAACGCCAACTACTGGGATGAAGTGAGGTATGACTTGTGTGTTTATCTGAAGTCCCCGAGTTCTGAAAGTTGGATTGTCTTCATGGTGGATTGTATGGCCTCTTGTTCTGCAGGCGCTACAATCAGGCAATTGTCTAAGTAAGAGAAGATTATTGGTGCCTAATTTACATAGGTGGGCCAGTGCTACAGCAAGAATCTTGGAAAAAACTCTAGGTACCGAAGATAGGCTGAATGGTAGGACACTGTACTAATAATGTTGATCCTTTAGTGTGAATCATAGGAACTTTGTGTGAACGTCAAATTGCTATGTGAAAATAAGTGTCCCGCAGGTCAAGGGACAACATCCAGTTTCCTTTTTTTAGAGCTGGAATTATCTTTGCTAGAGTTACCATGCATCATTTTTTTAAATACTTGTGAATCATGTTTTTAAATACTTGTTCAGTCTGCACAAGTCCAGCATGGGTCTCCAACTCCCTGATTTTTTTGGGGTAAGGAAGTATCTTGAGTAGAAACCCTTTTCTCTGTGATGAGGTGGTATGGTCTCTATTGCCCCCATCTGGAGAAGTCTGTGAATCTCATGTTGTAGCAGGGACTTGTGAAAGGGATCCCTGAAGAAGGATGGGGAAGGAGGTTGGGTGGGAGGAAAGATCAGGAAGGGTATTGTGAGACCTTTTGCTATGACTTCCAAGGCCCATCTGTCTGTTGTGATGGTGTTTCAGGCATGATAAAGGGCTGCAGACTGAACTGGTATTGAACAATTGTTGAGCCCTCAACCAGATGTTCAAAATGTCTGCTGGCCATTGGAGGCCTGGGATGTGGCAAGTTAGTCTTGAGGCTGCTTACATTTTTGTTGCTTCTGTCACTTCCTAACGTCATAGCTTCTCTGGGAGGAGTATGAAGCTGATGCTCAGCCCTGAGGCATGAATAACCAATTCAGTTTCTTTTTGGGCTGGGGAACATACATCCCTAGGGTCTTTAAAGTCACTCACAAGTCTTAGGGCGAGTGTA
The DNA here is from genome assembly GCA_032595735.1 of Pelochelys cantorii. NCBI lineage: Eukaryota > Metazoa > Chordata > Testudines > Trionychidae > Pelochelys > Pelochelys cantorii. The sequence goes on along the minus strand of CM064342.1, from coordinate 7,750,861 downwards.
GTGAAGTGTCTGTGGTTGTGGAAAACAGCTTCTGTCCCTCAAATGGCAGGTCCGCTACAGTGTTCTGCACCTCCCTCGGAAATCCAGGGAGGTGCAGTCAGGAGACGAGATGTATGACCACTGAGATGGCTGAGGAGTGTAAGGCAGTATCTGCTGCCTTGAGGGACGCTTGCAGTGCTGTCTTCGCTATGAGGACACCTTCATCTATACTGGACAGCAAGGAAGATTTGCAGTCCTCAGGCAGCTGTTCAATAAAGGTTTTCATTTTTTTGAAATGGTGATGTGTATTTTGCTAGCAGCGCCGCACAGTTCGCTATCCTTACCTGAAGGGATGCAGAGGAATAGGATTTCCTGCCCAGAATGTCCAGTCTCCTCCATTCTCTGTCGTAAGGGGTGGAATTATACTGTGATTGCTTACCCCTATTTTGGGCTGCATCAACCACCAATGAATTTGGTGCTGGGTGGGTGAACAAAAATTCAGTCCCTTTTGCAGGAACATAATACTTCCTGTCAGCTCTTTTGGATGCTGGAGAGATGGGAGCTGGCCTTTGCACACAGGATTTTTGCAGGTTCCACTATGGCCTCGTTGACTGGCAGGGCTATTTTCAATGAAGGCGAGGCCTGTAATACACTGGTCCAGTTTGTGCTGAATCGCAGGAACCTTGACTAAGGAGACGTCCAGAGAATTGGCCATTCTCTTCTAATGTCTTGAAAAGACCTGAAGTTGTCCTCTGCCGTTGGCGGAGGGGCATTATCGACTTGTCTGGAGAAGACGATGAGATGTGTGAAGGAGATGTGTGAAGGATCATGTCTTCCTCCTGCAAGTCATCCAGATCTTCCACCTCCTCCTGTATGATGTCGGATCTTGTGGATGCAGGAGGCCTGGGGATCACTATCTGAGATCTAGGTGGCACTGGCAACTGTGGTGTTGGTGCTTGAGCTTTTAAGGAGCCCCATGAATCCCATCCTTGCCAAGGTTGTGGGAGTGGAATGGGAGGGAGCCATGGAAAGGGTTGCCACATCTGGGGCTGAGCCAGCTGTTGTTACTGCTGTACCCGAGTGGTTGGTTTTGGAGAAGAGTGTCATGGGGAGACGGTGATGTTCTCCTCATCGTCACGGTCACTCAAAAAAGGAGGGGCCAAGCATGGAGGTGTTGCAAGCCTGCTTGGTCCCTCTACTGTTGGTGTGCCCGGTACTGCCAGGTATGTAGTCAGTGGCCTTGGTGGCTTGAAGATTGGCACCACCAGCGCAGAGAGCTGTCGTTGTGGTACCATGTCTCTCCATGCCCTTAGTGTAGTTGGTACCAGGCAAACTTCATTACTTGGAGACAGTACCAATTTTGTCAGTGTTTGTACTGGCAGCTCAGATTGTTCCTAAGCTGTGCTGTGATGCAGTGGTTTGGGTATCGGTTTTGTCAGTGCCAATGTTGTTAGTACCAATGGTGCAGTGGTGGTCTTCTTTGATTTGGATACTGAGACCGCAGGGCATGTGTCTTTGGCAGACACTGGCCCTCAGGGTTTGTCCGGACCAGACTTCCCCGGTGCCTCCGCAACCCCCGAAGTCTGTACCTTGAGTGAGGAAGGCTTGTGTTGAGGGGATAATCTCTTCAGTGGCCTCTCTGCTGAGGCTGAAGTGTGCTTTCTCTTGACCGTTTTTTGGCCGGAGCCTCCCTTGGTGTGGATGGCCCTTGGTCAGAAACCATGGTTGGGGAGGTCCGGGTTGGAGAGCTCTGTGGTATCAGTTCTGAAGTTGGCCTCTCAATCGTCTCCATAGTAAGGAACCTTAACTATAACTCCTGTGCCTCCAAGGACCTCGATGAGCACTTCTTACAATGGAGGCAGGTCTTCAGTGAGTGATCCTGGCCCAGACACCGAATATACTGGGCATGCCCATTGGAGATGGGAATAGACATTCTGTGTTTCAGGCACCATTTGAATCTTGGTGAGTTTGGTGTGCCTACTCTATTTTAATAATTATAAACAAGAGGATTTTTAAAAATAATTAACTAACAATTAACTGGGGGGAGAGACCATGAACAGGATCAAACGATCTAACTATCTAATTACTAGTAGAAGTGCACTAAGATCTAACACAGAGTGTTGCTGTGTTCCAACCAAACCAGGAGTGGTTGAGAAGGAACTGAGATGGTTGACAGCGTGCACGCGTTAGCACATTTGCTGTGGTGCAGGCAGTGCCATGTGTGCATGCTGGCACCCGGTGGGGTAGGAGGTGGGGAGAGATACTGCTGCTAAAAAGTTCCAATTTCAAGAGCAGGAACACCAAGACCCCCATAGTGGAGTGCCCACAGGGACACTCCTCGAAGAAGAAATAATATTATGAAGAAACACTAAATGCTTAGTGTTGGCAGCAGCACACCAGCAACACCTTTGCATTGTGGTGGAACAAAAACAACAATCTGGAATGTGACAAACTAAAAAACACCACCTTTCTTAATCATTTGTTGCAGTAAAAATGCTGTTCTCATGACGCCCGATCTAGCTGAAATCGTGGAAGTCCTGTCACATATTTAGATAGGACAATGTCCACCAATACACCATAAGACACATGACTGCAGTGTCAGTCTGAGGGAGCAGTTGACAATTAGTCATCTGTTGTGTGTGTGAACAGAAAAGGAAGGGCACTGATATGCAGCTGCACAGCACCTTGGTAAATACAAATATGCCAACAACTTCCCTGTGCAATTAACGCCAAAAGGGGACATGCCACATGCTGCCTGCCTGACTACAAAGAGTGACAGCCAAAGTCACCGTGCTTTCTGGTGAAAGTGGCATTTGGAACAGAGTCATGCTTCCTGCTGCCATTACTGTAGTGGCTGTCATAGTACTATATGTTTACTATGGCACCAGCACCTATTCCTCCATAGGAAATAAAGGCAACTGTAACTGTTGATGAAGCCGTAAGAAGGCAATTATCAAAAGCCACCCCCAGCTAGCATTATTCAGAAGTTCAAGGGAGTAAAAATGAGTATCGCTGGGGTGCCATGCTAATGGTTATGCAGGAAGGACAAATCAAACCTAACCTAACCAACACTTTGCATTTCTATTAAACACAGCAAAAAAAGTATCTGGATGCTGTAAACAAGGAAACACAACATTCTGTTCTCCAAGCTACACAGATCTTCATCCTTACTTTGCTCTAGGATACCTTCACTGATGGTATTTTGGTTTTGTTGTTCCTGGGTCACATGGCTCAGAAGGATACTGCGAATTCAGAGTGCAATTGGCATAATTTTGTCCCCTTGAAGATACAATTGATTGGTCAGCACTAGGGATCTTTGGCTAGAGAAATAGTTACCTAATTATCTTTAGAGAGAAAGACTGATCCAAATTTTAGCTACTAAGTTAGTAGGATGCCTCTCCATTACACTAGCCAGATTGCATCCCTGTATACTGTGTTAAACACTTGAACAGTCACAATGGTAGGAAAAAGCTCCCACATAGTTTGTGGGAGCTGAATGGAGACATGCCAGACAACCAGGCTTTGTTAAAATGTGGTGATGGCCACTGTGCCTGCAGACTGCTCCCTCAGGTGGTCTTACTGCCGCAGTACGATTCAGGAAAGCGGCGGTGGTGGTGCGCTGTGGCCTGCCACTCTATCCTATTTGTGTGTGTCAGGCTCTATTGGTACCAGTTGTGACAACTGGCTGAGAGTTGACGTGAAGAACTATCCACCCGCCTAGGAAAGAGGCAGCTCTTCCCCCATACTCTCATCTATCAATTCAGTTTTGCTCTGATGGACTTTAGCAGAAGAGTCCACACAGCCTTTACTCTATCTAAACACAAGCTCAGATAGTACTGACAGCCCAGGGCTTTAATTCTCAGTGAGAATTGTGTGCCTGGGAAGGGCCTGGGACACTGGTTCTCTCTGCAGAGCTTAACAATGTTAATCGATATAGTGTGGCGTAAGCTGGGGTGGGAAATCTTTTTTGTGTCAGGGGCTACTGACCCACAGAAAAATCAGTCGGGGGTCACACACACAAAAGTGGCCCCTGACTGAGAAGCAGAAAGTCATAAGACATTCTCCACATTCCGACCAGAGCCTAGGGGGGGACCCAGGCTAGTAGATTTTATGCGCTCCAGTCCCGTGGGAGGGTAGCTGGAGGGAGGGGAAGCCCTGATTCTCAGAGGCCAGATCCAAGCAAGCCAGGGGCCGCATATGACTCCAGGGGCTTAGGTTCTCCACCCCGGCATAAGCGAATTACTCCAAATACCAAGAGTTAGTGTAACCAGAGCAGCTAGCTAAGAAACACAAGGTTATTTCATTTATTTCTGACCATAAAGTGTTCTCTATTTCTTTATTTTTAAAAATCTATGGCTGTCTAATAGCGGTGAACATGCCAGAGCAAGGGGTTTAGCCTACTTCTTATGCATCACTTAGAACTTAAAATAGCTTGTAACAGCTGTGACACTTAGAATCTTTGCCAGAGGCATCCAAACTTTGCTCAGCCAAGGACTTCACTGGTGACTTGCCAAGAACCTGAGGACAGCCTCTAATTTGCATAGAATGGAATCATTTGCAGATCCTATCCACACTAAACTCTCCAACCTGCAAGAAAACTGCATGATGGGACTTGTAGTTTTCACGACACCAGTGACTTACCATACTCTTTTAAGAGCAAGTGTGCCCCGTGGCATTCAGGGAATGAGTGCAAGAAGAGATTGTTAGATTTATTATATTTTAAGCTGGATTCCTTTACAACATTAGGATCCTTATGTAATTTTGCCAGCTTGTGATATAGGAGATTGCACTATTACTAATAATAATTTACAGAACAAAAAGCATATAATACTTGTTTTATTTTGGTAAGGATCAAATCCATTGCATGAAAGCACACAGGCTAAATGAAACTAGATGATGGCTCACGACTAGCTCAAGCCTAGAAACCTCATTTCCTTCCATTGCTATATGTCGGTTAAATTGAAGATGAAGACTTCACCAAAACTACACCTAAGCTGACCATGACTTGTTTGTGGTTAAGGCCTCAGAGTGCCAGTAACAATCTATTATTCTTGTGGTTCTTTTTTAGCTGCCAGTAGAAACACAAGATGGTGTGGAACACTTTTTACACAGAGATATGATTAACATGGGCTCTAAGCTAACAGGAACTCTCAAACTTGTACCAACAAACTTTTCAAAGTAGCAATCTTTAAGAAACTAAAATATCTGCCTTTAAATATTCTAAATACATACATGTAGAAAGCCTATTTGAATTTCTATATTGTAACCTCTGCATTTAGATTTTGTTAGGAGGCATGTGCATTTATAACAAATATTGCTAGATTCATTGAGAACTGCTATCCCCAAACTAATAGAACACTAATAAAAATACATAATAAAACCAATATTTTTTCTAACTTTGATGTGATATACATTATACTGCTTACCTATGGCATATACTCTGTATATGCAAATACAGCGGAAGACAATAAAAGGCTAACAATTACCAGATCGTGGAGGAGAACAGTGATTCTCTCAGAAAATGTACTGTGATAACTGATGGCAAATGCTAACTTTGTTAATGATAACTACTGTAAAAACAACAATTTGGCTAAGGACACATCTATTTTTTCAGCAATCTAAAAGTGAGCAAGTGTGCCTGAAATCACAGATGTGAATGAGTGTTCAGGCTGCCTCCCTCACTTGAAAAGCTCTGAGGAAAGAAATGTATTGTTGATGTTCATTTCACAGAGGGGGAATGACGTGTTCCCACAATGTACAACAATGAATTTATTCAAGAATATTCTCCCGGCCAACAAATACGCCTATCCCTGTCATCAGTAATGTGCATACTTCAGTTATGAGCTCTGCATGAACACTGCATGTAAGCTGTGAGATATGGTTGGAATTTTCAAACAGGTCTTAGGGAGCTTGGTGCCTAATTCTCGCTGGCATTATTTGAGATGCCAACACTCAGCATCAGACTGACAGCTGTATATAGATCCAGAAGAACTTGACCATAACCCTACCAATTATCCTGAATTTCTACACAGGACATATTGTAAAGTTACTACAAAATGAAAGTTTTTTATTAAAATGAAGAGCTATTCCATTTGTATAAGGTAAGTGGACTTTGTGTCTAATAGGAGCTGCACACATTTTATTTCCGTCAGTTGTAGTGACATTTACAAGCCAGTAAAATCATTGTAACTTATGAAAACAAAACATACACATCACCCCCTCAAAGTGTATCCTGTCTATCTGGGCAGTTCATGCAAATACATAAGTAAGAATAAAAAATAATATATTTAATTCTAAAATCTTCATAGAATGAGAAAAAGCTCCAGCTATGATCAGGGACAATGCCTCTGGAGCAACTTTTCCCCTCTGTTAGGGGGACTGTATGAACTGGTGTTTAACACTTAGCCCATTTAAGCAAACAGTGGTGAATAATGAAGGTGGGATTTCCGGCATTTTTTGAGAAGATAATTCAGGGAGCACATTTTCAGTTATAACTAAATTATGCTTCATCATTCTTGGTACCTTCACAAATACACACATCTGGGAATTTATTGCTTGAAGGTACAATAGAGAGCACATGTTAAATGACTTCTGTTCAGTGACACACTGCAGTTTTATTTTTAAAATAAGCTTGTTTAGAAAAGTAAGCATTTAAACCTATGCTCTGCTGTTACCATGCCACTGAGAAATTCACACTTCTATACTAGTACTGGCCTGTAAAAATGTAGCTTCTCAAGCTGCAGAACACCAGTAGATGTATTTAAACTTTTTGCAAACTCAGTTACAGCAACCACCTCCATTTTACTGTCCATCATATGTGGCTAATATTGAGGTTATATAAAAATTAATTCTGCATGAGGGTCAGAGCCTGGCCTGTATCCAGACAACTTCAGTTCCAAAGCTGCCACTTTAATAAGCAGAATAGAGAACCCATGAAAGAGACAATGAAAGAGCAGTATGGAGTAGAATTTTGCTTCAAACCTTACCTCTCCGGAGTGCATCAGTGTGCTGTGATCCTGTCCAGAAGGAAGATCCAAGAACAACTCAGACTTTGGCCACAAATTGTGGCTGCTAAATGGTACCTTAGTAGATGCGGCCACTTCAAACACCCTGTGTGGCATAACTGCTCAGAGGAAAGCAAGAACTGGAAGCTTTGGAGGTATTGCAGGCAAGGATGAAGGTGCATGTGCAGAGCTGAGTGAGTGAGGAAGCATGCACAGAACCTCCCTGCTCTACAGCTGGATTTCGACAGTGCTGCCACAGACTCACTCATCAGGAACAGCGTTTTATGATTATTCTCAAAGACCATTTAAGAGCTAAAGCCAGAAGAAAAACACCACAGAGCTCAACCCCACGGGTGTTCGCTGAACCTCCTGCCCTCACAACAGGTGAGCAAGGGCACACATACACACTGCGGTCCTGGGCCCTAAGGAACCTGAATCAGCACAGGCAAAAGCAGTGGCTGCATGAAGCTGCAGAGAGCATTAGAGAACATACCTTCTTGTGCACCACAGAGGAAGTGGAGTTACTTGTGCTCTCCTCATCATGCATCATGACCAGTTCTGGGCTGCTCTCATCCATGACCTCCTGCATGCTGTTTACACTGCTGCTCTGACTGCCTGTGCTCACAGACATACTTGGGATGGAATGGTTGCTGCCCAGACTGTCCATCTTCTGACTCAGGTTTGATCCATGCTCACTGTCCTACAAAACAAGGGGCAGCAAAGTTACAAACACTGCAGCAGATGAACTGCCCAATGCATATTTCTGCAGTGGCCACCACCACTCTGCAATCCTGCAGAGTTACAGGTTCTCGGTCACTATTTTCCAGCATCTAAATTCCTTGTTATTCACCTCCTAAAGGCCAAACCAGGCATCACCCTAAGGTTACCAGGTGATCTTAGTTTTCTCTTCTGTGCTCTGCTGTCATAGACCTTAGCCAGCAAGCCAGTTCTCTCTCAAACTAAGCAGGGCTGGACACAATTAGTGTTCGACTGGGAACCCTCTAGGAACACCGAGATGCTGCTGTAAGTACATAAAAACGTCCATACGGGGTCAGATCAAAGGTTCATCTAGCCCAGTATCCTGTCTCCCTACAGTGGCCAATACCAGATGCCCCATAGGGAGGGAACACAACAGGGAATCATCACATGATCCCTCTCCTGTCACCCATTTCCAGACAAACAGGCTAGGGACACCATTCCTACCCATCCTGGTTAATAGCCACTGATGGACCTAACCTCCATGAATCTAGCTCTTTTTTGAGCCCTGTTAAAGTCCTGACCTTCACAGCATCCTATGGCAAGAAGTTCCACAGGTTGACTGTGCGTTGCGTGAAGAAAAACTTCCTTTTGTTTGTTTTAAACCTGTTACCTATTAATTTCTTTTGGTGGTCCCTAGTTCTTATGCTATGGGAACAAGTAAATAACTTTTCCTTATTAAGTAGCACCAGTGATGGAGAAAAGGGCACTTTCTGAAACAATGCGCCAGCCACAATTAGCTGACGTTCTGTGTACTAGAGATGTAAAAATGGGGGTCCTGACTGTGATCCCTTCAGAATCCCATGGCATTCTTCCCAGGAGTAGAGGTTTTAACCTCGACATCTGGGCCAAACAGGAATTACATTCTTTTGAGTTAAATGATGCTTCTAGTTTCTATTAAGATACAATGCATGTGCTAAGCTCTCATGCAGGAGCAACATACTTGTAAAAAGCTAAGTTGCTCGGCAGAAGAGGCGGTAAGCCAAAGAGTGAAAGCATTACAATACATTACTAGCCAATTACTGCTGCTTGGTAGAAAGGCTAGCTGTTTGAAATTGGTATTCGGTTTTGTAATGTTAAGTAATTGGAAGGAGGCTCAGTCTGAGTACAGGTGCTTTTTATTTATCCTAAATTAAATTAAAAACATCCCATGTGACATCGTTCCCCATCTGTAAGAACGAACATTTGTCCATCTAGTTACACATGCGTGTCTAAGCTGCAGGAGAAGCACTATTTGAGAACCAGTCCCTCAGTATATAAACTAAAGAAAGCATATGTACAACAGACAGTCCTGAGGTTGCACCTACAACCTGAACACTTTCACTTCCTGACTTGAATGCCTGAAAACACAACCCTACCTTCTCCCACCAGGTTTTGATGGGAGATTACTTAGGAAAAAACAACAACTTTCAATGCTCCAAGATGTGGAACTCAATGACTAGATATCCTGGGGTGTTCACACTCAGAACACACATCCTGCACTCCCTAGGGAGCCTATTGGAGGGAACCCATCTCCCCCCTCACCCTCAGGGCAGACTGTAGGAGCTAGGCAGCTTTTGCTAATAAGATGAGCATTGACTGAGGCCAAAGAGTCATTCACAGTGCACCCTCGTTAATATGTATCCTGTACTGCTAATCTAGACATGCACGTGTGTGCAAAATGGCCTCCTTTAGCAACGTGCTTAACAGGCACAGAGAGATAACTTCAGTGTGACATGCATTGTGGATTGTAACTCTGAAATCAAAGACACATTTGAAGGGCATACTCCCAGGCACTTCTTGGTGATGGCTAGTACTAGACAAATTTCAGCACTCTGTCTCCTGCCAGGCAGTTAAACACTAGGGCTACTGAACATTAAAATATGGGAAGTTTGCCTCTTCCCTCCTGCTTGCTGTTCTTGAACTGATTTTGTTCAGACTTTCAGCAGGTGAAAAAGGAGGAGGAAGAACACAAGCCTACAAATTTCAGTCTGAAAGTTTGGAAAATTCTAAGGGACTGACAACAGGGGGTTAGAATGGAAATCCCTGCACAGCTGTGCCTATGGTGGCTGGTGCAGCTGTGGCACCTGTTTTTACAAGTTACCATTCTCCTTCAAAACAGCCATGGCTGTGCTCCTCCAACTGGAAGTGCAGGCAGGTGTTTCTTCAAAAGCGTTTCTTCAAATGTGCTCATATCAAGTGACATGAAATAATTTCCCTTTATTATTGATTGAAAAAAATCCACCCCTAGTTTCTTTCTCTAAATCCCAGGCAGTGTCAATTACTGTACACTGATTAATTGAGCTGTTCACAGCTGAAGTTTTGAAATGAACCAGATTTTAATTTTATGTCTGGCTTTGTCCATCACACAGTGGCTTTCATTGTGATCATTCAAGAACTTTTTTTTTTTTTTTTTTTAAAGCAGCTCTGCTTATCTGATTTCATTCTCAGCTCATGATAGGTCAATTAATTTATAGACATGGCTCAGCAACTGGAGAAACATTGCAATGGTGATATTAAACAGGCTTGCCTTATTTATGAAAGAACAACCTACGTCATCTGCTATGGAGAGTAAAGCATGTTTTTGAAAGCTCATTCATTTGTACTCTTAATGGCCCCTTCTATCAACTGTACATTGCAAGGCAGACTGTGTCTTGGAGGAGCTCACTTCCCAGGAAGGGATGGAGATACACCTATCTCATAGAGCTGAAAGGGACCTTGAGAGGTCATTGAGTCCAGTCCCCTGCCCTCACGGCAGAACCAAGTACCATCCCTGACAGATTTGCCCCAGATCGCTAAATGGCCCCCTCAAGGATTGAACTCACAACCCTGGGTTTAAGCAGGCCAACGCTCAAACCACTGAGCTATCCCTCCCACATAGCTTTCATGTCTCTAAGCTCCCCTCTACTTCTCTGTAGGGTTCCAAATTTAGTCTCATCACTTTGGACTTTTCCTCCTGAATCTGGGACTGGAGGTCTAATCTAACAGCATGTAGCAAAGAGGCCAAACTGTCAGAACATGTCTGAGCGAACTTGCCCTACCAACCTAAGTTCCCCCTAAACTGCGCAGCTTCCCATTAAGCCCAGCATAGGGGTTCAGGGCTGCAGCAGGTACAGATCCCTCCCCAAACTCTGAAGCTGCCAAAGCCAGTGAGAAGGAGCCTCCCCCCAATGGCCCCAGCAAGGAGCTGCTGTGGTTGGTGGAAAGGGGCCCCTCCTTGCTGTTCCCAACAGGGAGCCACCTAGGTAAGCGCGAGCCCCATGGCCCTGACCCATCTTGCCCCCCCCCAGTCCTGAGCACCTTTCTTGCACCCCAAAGCCCACATCCCTTGTCTAGAGCCTGTACCCCCCAACACCCAGTCCTCCACTTAGAGCCTGTACCCCCTCCTACATCCTAAACCCCTCATCCCCAGCCCCACTCCAGAGCCTGCACCCCTCATCCAGAGCCCTTGCATGCCAGCCCTGAGCCCACACCCACTCAGAACCCCTTGGGCCCCACGCACACCACATGCATTTTGTTACGTGTACCAACAGGAAGGTGATGTGTCACACATTACCTCCACACTGGCGCACAAAAGAAAATTCATTCCACCAAGGAACTTCACTGCTACACATTAAAACCTTACTCATTCCCTCCCTGACCTGGCCCGTGAAGCCACTGTCCTCTCATTCAAAATCCTCCTTAAGAGGAATTTCTTCAGTGAAGCGCACAAGAACAAAAGCTGATCCTTTGAGAGGAGCCCAGGACAAAGCTTTCAAACCATGAGAACATGCTTATGCCGAACCTAATCTTGGTAACTGCCTTCTCTGGGGGCTGTCGCCTTGACCAGTCTCACTACATTTCTGCAGGGCACTAACAATCCACAGCCGCACGGTGTGCTCTCCCCAGGGCAGCAACCAAAACCTTCTAAGGATGTGAAAGATTAACCAGTTAACTGGGGCAGCCTATATCCATGGAGGATCTGGGTTACCCTGAAGATTGGGGCTGCTCTAACCAGACTCACCTCCCTTTAACTGGTTAACTGGTGAAATAATACATTTAACCAGTTAACCAATTAAACAGGATTTTACATCCCTACAACCTTCCTCTTACACCCAGCCTGCTTTTGGATGCTGTTGATGTAATTACAAACAACAGTACCTCCTCCTCCTCCAGAGACTCTGTCAGAGGCCCATTCCGCGTCTCCTGGAAAAGGATTTTCTTCATTTTCCGGTACTGAAGGTTATCCAGCTCACGTACAGCATCTTTCGTCCTCTGTATTAGGTCAATTAGGACTCGGGGTGGCCGGTCTCGGCGAACAAAGTCATGCTGATTTTGAAACAAGAGAAAATATGCAGCTTCAGACTTGGCACCACATGTGTTTTACCAGACAACCTGGGCCATGATAATTATTACATTAAAAGTCACCTGATATGATATTTCTTCCCTCATCCTGAATGCCATTAGATATCAAAGCTCCCAAAACTCATTTAGCGTAGATTAGATGCACAATGGTACATCAGCCCCATCAATGCAAGTAAGCCATGTGGGACCCTGACATATAGCATTCAAGCAACAAGCTTTTGAACCGTTACGGAATTGAATAATTCATTCAATTATTATAAAAAATTGGCAGGAGTGCAGAGAAATATGGTCACTGCTCTACTTGACAAATAGATTTAAAAATAATACATGGCTGCCCTAAATCTGAGAAACTCAGAATGGGAGGGCTAGCGAGTAGGGCACTAAACTACATGTGTCAGAAGACCTGGGTCTATTCCCAGTTCTGCCAGTGACAAGCTAGATGACCCTGGGCAAGCCACTTCACCCCTCTCTGTTCACTTCCCCTCCTGCCCTTTGGTCTGTCTTGCTTATTTAAGCTGTGCCCCCTTTGGGGCAGGGTCTGTCCTGGTCCTAGCGCAACAGGGTCTGAATCATAAGGGGGTGGGGGTGCTGTGAAAGACTGTCATACAAACATCATGGGCCTGTTCATTCACACTCACACTTAAATAGTCAAGAAGCAACATAATCAATTTTAAACAGCTAGTTTGCAGATTATGTACAGTTTAAGTAAAGATGAATAAATAAGGCACATAAATAAGAGGATGCTCAAGGAGGAAGGAATTCTTACACCTGTTACTGGAAACTTCTTGCCTAAATCTCATGCAAAGTTTTATCCTCTGTACATTTCACAGTTAAAAACTGGAATAATGGGGGAAGGAAGAGCTTCATTCTACTCCCAGAAAGTCAATGGGAGTAAGATCAGTTCCCTTATATAGATCCCAATTCAGGAAAGCATGTAAGCACATCCTAGAGTTCATCCCTGTTTTGGACAGCACTTTAACATGTACTTCAACGTCTCCCACTCCACCAAATAGTCAATAGGTTTGCTTTCCTGTCTTTAGGCCCACTGAGAGTGTTGTGTCCAACGGCCTTTTGATTGAATGAAACATTCTGGATAGGGTATTCATGTGCCATTGCTTGGTACAACCTCTGAACACGAGACTATGTTGCTTTCTCACGATAAGGACAGTGAAGCAAAGGGAAATAGTTCTGTCACCTAAAGATTTGTACCCATAAGGCCTGATACAGCAAACACTCAGTAGTGAGATAATGCAAAGTCTTTTGATGAGCCCTACTGAGCCCTAGCTGATGGAACTAGTCATAGAAATAAGCATTAGACTGGGGTCAGGATCTGGCCCACATTTGTTCTATTTGCAATATAAATCAAAACAAAATCATTCAAAGATATGAAGCTAGATGTGTATATGTTTTCTTGAGTAGTGTTTCATCTTCAGTCTCACATACAGAAGAGCCAATGAGGGTGAGATTATTTACAGATCATTAGAACAAGTTAGATGTATGCCCAAGGAATTTTTAAAAAAAATTTTAACTGAATTAAATTATTGTGCATTTGAGTTTTGCTAATGAAGATTCTCATTCATTTCTGTACAAAGTGTCTTTTACTAGTACTCAAGCTTTTTAGATGCATATTCTCCATTTTTAAAAAATAATGTAAACTCTGAAAAGTGAACAAAATCAACTTGCAGGTAATTGTGGGTGGAGACGAAATTACCATTTTCATCTCACTATTGAGATATTTTAAGTCAGCAAAAATGCATTTCAAACCACGTTACTGATTCTGGAAGTACCAACTTTAATCCATGCCAAATGCACCCATTCAGCCAAGTACTCAAACACATGCTTCATTTTAAGCTTATATAAGTAGCCCCAGTGCAATAAATGGGGCTAGCTGCATGCTTAAAGTTAAGCTGGTGTTTAAATACCTTATTGAATCAGTGTCAGAGTTAAACTGCAAGGTACATGCATGAAACAGAATAATAAGATGTCATCCTTATCTAGGCAGAATAAAATTATGGTTGCTTATCTGCATTAGAATAATATCCATATGCTCCAAACAAGATCAAGGCCCCAATGAGCCTGGCTCTGCATTCCCACATATTAATAGGGTCCTTGCCCTCAAAGTGTTTACAATCTAAATATAGATGTGGCAAATTAAGGATGGGAAGAGAAAGAGGCATAGAGGGGAAGTGAGTTGCCCAAAGTGACACAGCAGGTCAGTGGCTGTCGGGAATAGAATTCACATCTCCTGGGACTACCAGCAGCCCAGTCACAAATTGTGACAAATCAAGGTGGATTTCATAATTCCTTCCAGTTTAAAAAAAAAATCTAAAAGGTGACACATATGGTTATTTGTTTTGTTTTTTTAAACTATATTTAATTTAACTGCCCCTTTACCTAAGCCCATACCGTGTACTGAGCTGACAATCGCTTTCATTCTCAGAAGCTTTTAATTCAGCCATCACTTAGTACACTCCCCATAGAAAAGTACCACCACAAAAATAACCTATATCCCTTCTTATGTAAAGTAGGCAGGCCGGCCCAAAAATAGCTTGAAAGAAGAAAGTATTGTAGGCTGTAATCTGAGAAACTTTGGGGTTGATGGAAGAAGGGAACAAATTTATGATACAGCAATCAAAGTCTTTGGATATGCCAATTAAAAGGACTGAAAATGTACAATCTATGAATGACGTCTCAGCTCCAATTGTTTACACAGACTCCTGCCCAAGGTAACCATGAAATCATATTCTTCAATGCACTTGCACTATTACTAGAGAGCCAAAGGATTGCCAAGCCTCATGAATGAATCATCTAGAAACTAACAACATAAACCAATTAGCTGGTCAAAGGCAATGTGCTGCAAGTAGACCCAGAGAAGAAAATACTGGTATGTGCTGTACAGCACATACTCAAATTACAGGGAAAAATATACCGGGCCCTGAAGAGATTAAAAACAGACTGATTTATCAGCATTTTAATGGCAAACCAAGATATAGGAGTTAAACATACTATATGGTCCAGGTTTACAACAAAGCTAGAGGAAAGAGTGCAAAGCTATACAGTACAGAGTATATGGTTTCAATTTCTCACTTCACAAACCAAGAGAGGCTCAGATGCATTCATGAAAACGCATTTTACTGAGCTGAAAGAGCAACAAGAGAAGCCATAAAACAAAGGCTGAATGGTAGCCGGAGAACAAAAATCAGCATCAAATGGCTGCAAGGTAAGCACAGAGCAGCCATCTACCTAACTGTGGAAATTAAGCAAAAACCACTATGGAGCTAGTGATTCTGCTGCCAAAATATTTAAGAAAAACTGAGCCCTGTTTACCTGGTGTGGAACAGCAGCATGCCATGCAATTCTCAACAGCTGCCAGGCACTGCAACCAAAGGAATAGCAGGCCACCGATCAATTTTAAAGAAAGGCAATATGTTTTAAAAAAATGCCTGATGGAAAAGGGGCCAGACAAAATTTCACACATGACTACCCTCTAAAGAAATGCTGCTCCTTGAATTTCCAAAAGATAAAGCCACTGGAATTACACAAGGCTCCTTCACTTTTCAGGTAGGTTGTAGCCAGATGACTTAAGGAGATAAATATCTGATTTACAATTCACTTCCCATCTGTAACTTCAACAAAATGTGGGGAAACACTTCAGTATGTGTTTCCTTTTCTACTTTCAGATCAGAAGCTGTAAACTGATGGAAAGGAAGTGCAGTAAAGAAACTTTGGTTACTCCCAAAACAAATGGTAATCGATTAAGTTGGAAATGAAACTGGTGAAAGACCATGAACAAAGGGCAAGGTATCTAGTTTAAGGAAAGAGTCTGATTAATTGCTGTGGGAATTGGTGCTAAGTATTAGTTTAATAACTTCATTAATATTAGAGAAGAGAAGGTAAAACGCTTATTAATGGAACTCACAGGCCTTACTAAATTGGGAGGGGTTGCTAGCACCTATCTGGACAGAAAATAAAAGGAGATGGAGAGATTAGAAGCAGAGATAGAAAACAAAAGGGAGGTTGAACTTGAAATAGCCAATGCTTTACAAAACACATGCAATTATTGACAAACAACAATACTGGAGAAAGATCCAGTGAACAGGAAATTAGACAAGATTTTACAAGACAGTAACCAAAAAGGCCAAAGAAGTTTGGGGCTGCATAGCAAGCAGCAGCATCATGACATAGCAGAGAGGAAACGGCCACCCATATGGCGTCAGTGTAACCACCCCTGGAATAACGCCTTCTGCTATGGGGCCATTAATACAGAAAGATGTGTCAAAATGGTGAGATTTTAGAGAAGAACAAAATGATGGAGGGCTGAAAGGACTGACTTGGGAGACAAGAGCTATACACAGAGAGTTTGGCTAAGAGAAGAGGAAGCAGAACAATCAGGGAAATTGTAGGATACTACAAACATTTAAAGGATAAGAACGGGGTGGCCAACCCATTTAACCAAGAGAGCTGAAACAGCGACAGAAAAAAATGCAAAGAGCCGCACCAGAATTGTCAAGCAATTGACAATTGAATCCCCCCATGAAAAATCAAGTGTAGGCTTTTTGGCCCTATCAGGCTCCCACCGACGGCCGCCATCTTGGACACCATTTTGAATCACCGTCCCGGTAAACACAGGGGAGCCAGGGGCTGTTTTGGGGGGAGAGGGGAGGGCAGCGCAGGAGGGGCTCTGCAAGCCGCACTTTTGGGGGAGAAGAGCCGCATGCGGCTCACGAGCTGCAGGTTGGCCACCCCTGGATAAGAACATCATGGGCAGAGAAGAAATAAGTGAAGCTTCCAGCGGGTATTATTGAGATTAACAGTATGACATTTTGAAAAGGAAATTTAGACTGAAAATCCTCCTGACAGGCTGTGAAAAAGTCTCTTTAAGGAAGTGGTGGAAGACCTATTGTTTGGGGCTTATGTCTAGAGTGGCCAAGGCACTAGAGAATGCATGGTACAGAACAATCCTGCTCTGACAAGGAGATCGACCAGACAACCTACAAAACCTTTTCCATCCCTAATACCTATGTTCAAACAGTAACTACCTGCACAACTTCAGGAAGGACTCAGGCCTCTGGTCATGCAGAATGCAATGTGATGGTGGATCTTGAAAAGCTGGAAGCTCCTCAAGGAAGCAAGTTGAAGAGCAAGTTTTCCCAGAACTCCACGCTGCTTATTCAACTATGGATTGGACCTTCTTGGTCCAGCTCTCTTGGAACTTGGCCAGCCCGAATGAGGGATTTTGCTGGAGCAGGAGAGGTCCCCTGTTGCTGCCCTCCCACCCTGCTGCACTTCCCTGCTGCCAGCCCGGACAAGGAGCTAGGGGATTCAGAGTTGCTGCCAGCCTTGCTTCTGCTGGTACAGCTGAGACTACCTAGACTGGGGATCCCCAGAGGCCCCTGGACACATGCCGGGGCTCTACTGGACCCTGAATGTTGCCAGACCAGAAAGTCCTGTATTTGAGAAGTTGAACCTATAGTATTTTAGATCTCCCACCACACTCACAGAGAAAGCCTGCAGCTGATTGCAAACCTTACAAATCTGCAGTGCAACTGCATGAAACCTGAGCAAGAGGAAACTGTACCACAGAAAGGTAATGTTTTCTCTCCTGGGAGAATGAGGGGAAAATGGGGTGTATCAGCAGATTAATGATTCCAATGGTTCATAAAGAAGTTTGAATAAAGGCTCAAGGAAGGGCCTTTGGTATGGGAGGAGATCTGTACAGTAACAATGGAAGATAGCAAACGTATGGTAAAAGAGGGTAAGGCATTTGATTACGTATATCAGGAATGGGGGGGGGAAGCCATATTTGTACAATATTCGTGTAGAAGTTAGGGAAGGAAAAGAGATATGAAGCACTACTGTTCTGCGAGAACAGAAACCTCTTGTGGGCAATACTGTGGCAGTGCTTTGGACAAAGGGGAACTGAGCTCAAACAAGATTAAAGTTCAGGCAGCGAAGGGGAAGTGAAGAAGAGATGTTTGTGCAAGCAGTAGGGTAGCAACCAGAAACAATCTGGCATCAGTGGAAGGGGAGCAGAACCCCTCAAAAGAAGAGTGAGTTAGGTGGAGAAAGAGGTTTGTGGACAGCGTAGATGGGGGAAACCCAGGGAAAGAGAGGATTGCTAGTGGCCAGGTGATGTGCAGATAGCAATCTGAAATAAGAAAGAAGCACAAGAAAAAATAACCCATTGAGTGTAAATTGAAACAAATACAAAGCAAAGCAAGCTGCCAAGAAGGCACTGATGAACACCGTGGCCGAGACGATGTATGAACCAAGCTTGTAAACGACTCAGAGCTAGCTGGCAAAAAAATCTATAGCATTACAAAAAGGAGATGCAAAGGGCAGGAGGATGGTATTGTAATACCATTAGTAAATGATGACTGGGGGTTTGGCTAGTGACACTTGAACAAGTGAAAGAGAAGTGGAAAAAACAACTTTGAGAGTCTCTTAAATAAGGAAAACCCCCATTAGGATGGAGTTACCAACATGTGACCTTCGTGTGACCTTCAGCCTTATACAAGACAGGGCAAGGTGAGATATGCAGTCCAGGCAATGAAGAATAACATGGCATCAAGACTTGATGAAGCGAGAGCGGACCTGGTGAAAGTCTTGGATGAGGGAGACATGAAATGGATGAGTAGAGAGGTTAAAGCCACATAGTGAGACAAACTAATTCCCCAATGGCTGGTGCAAAAGAAGGGAAGTGTCCATGAATGTGGAAACTAATGAAGGCCTAAGACTAATGGGATGAAGATACTGGAACACACCCTGTGGTATGCTAGGACATGGAGAATGGTAAACCTCCTTGGAAAAGAACCACAAATTCCATGTTTATAAAATCTGCAAAGGAGGGCAGGGGTTCTCAAACTTCATTGCACCATGACTCCATTCTGACAACAAAAATTACTACAGGTTAACCCTCTCTAATTCAGCACTCTCTTGTCCAACAATATATTCTGGCCTGGCATGACTTTAGTTAGCAGATGTCCACTTGCCATGGGGTGTGGCCAAGTTTCCCGTGGTTCTATAAAGTTTGTTTACAGCCACTAGCCCTGGCTCTCAGTGTTCTGTGCTGTTATTTAGCTCTAATTTACCCCCTCAATGTCTTCTAAGAGCCCAGTAAGCAGGGGAAGTGTTGGTAATGCTGCTAGGCAATATCGACCTCCTGTGTTTTGGCAAATTCTCTGGTTTGGCATCGGCCAGTTTCCTGATAGCGCTGGACTAGAGAGGTTCAACCTATATACCACCCCAAAGGGGGAAACAAAACCTGAGCCTAAGCCACACCGCTCTGGGTGGGCCCAAGCCCAAGGGCTTCAGCACCAGGCAGGAGGCCTTAGTAACCCCATTAAAAACAGGGTTGTGACACACTTTGGAGTCCTGACCTACAGACTGAGAACTGCTGGGTTAAAGCACCAAAGTGGCAGTGGGGTCGACAGTCACTGCAGGCCCCCGGGCCAGGTGTGTATGAGGGGCACTCCATAGCCCCAGGAGGGGCAGAGCCTCTGGCAGAAGGAGGTGGGGTTGAGGGCAGTCAGCCCTCTGTGCTGCCTGGATTGCGGTGCCTGCCCCCCAGCTCTCAGAGCTGGGTGGAGCAGCGCTCCAGCAGCAATCCAAAGGCAATCCAAAGGCACTGGTGGCAGCCAGAACCCCAATACTGACAGTGGTGGCCAGGAGCTCTGGGCCCCTTTGAGTCTCAGGCCCTGGAGCAATGACCCTTTCAGCCCTCCTCCCTCCCTTGGCAGGCTGGCCAACAGGGTAGTTTGTGGGCTTTTATTGGTATAGAGAAGCACAGGATGAAGTGGACAGGAGGATGCTCAGCCCAGTGCTGAGGAAATAGAATGTCTGAGGATTTAGTAGCTAACAGTGATCCAAACCTGATTTGTTACAAGTCCATTGGAAGTCAAAGCTGGACTGCACCAGCAGTAGCCATAAGTCCAGAGCTGCTTCTCATACTGATGGACTCTATCAGCACAAAGATCCCAATGGGAAAAGGAGAGAAGCTGCTCCATGCACATAACCCCGCAATAAGGGCACCATCGAAAGAAGAGGCAGGGGAAATAGTAAGCCAGCAGTATAACCAGCTAAGCTGACATGGGATGAAAATGAGCATGATTCAGACTGAGTTCATGTGGACTACTACAGATGCCACAGGGAAAATGGACAGAGATTAATGGAGTGAAACCAAACCAGACAGACCTAGTATTTTGGTGGGTAGGATGCAGAAGACTTGGCGCATGAATGTGTTACACAGTACAGATGGAGGAGTGCTGGAAGAGGGGGATGCAACATTTCAGGATTATGCATGACAAGTGTATATCACGAAGACTGAAAGCCCAGCTGTATAAAAAATGGTGCAGCTCATGCTGCTGCGCGGTGCAGAAGCATGCGTGATTCAGTTGGCAGGTTCAATCATCTGGAGACGTTCCAGGTGAGATGTTTTTGTGGTATATAAAGAGAGATTTTAAAGTTAAAGGTATTAGGATGGAAGTCAAAGTCCACAATGTGGCTGACAAAAAACAGGAAAGGAAACATTAATGGTTCAGTTACCAGCAGAGTATGAATGAAAGACCTGAAGAAGTCAGCCTGGCAGGAAGAGGACTCAGAAGAAAGCCAAGGAAGCAATGGATGGATTGTAGCCAAAAAAATGGCCAGCAGGGGACCTTAGTGCCATCTTGAACGGATGAAGATGGAAAATGTTGCACGATGACCCAACCACAATAGGTGGGGCAAGAAGAAGATGGAAAAAGAATATACACATTTCAGATTAACATTCTTTTCCTCTCTATTTCTTACACCGTACATGAGGCTACCTTCCCTCCAGGCTAGAAGGGGAATACTCTGCTTCTTGCACACTCCATTGTCACTATATTAGAGCAGTAGGCTGTTTTGGTGTTCTAATCTAATCTGGAGCACAGAAATCCCTTCTCACTCTCAAAGCATCTGAGTGTATACTCCTACATCTTGTCTATACAACAAAAACTATCCATTGGATAATTTAACAGTGGGTCCTGCAACAGGTACAACTACATTAATGCTGGAGATGGTTTGTCCCTTTCCTATGCTTGTAATTAAACTACATTCAGCACTGCTGTAGAAATCATAATTAAATCCTTTATCCACTTGCTGCTGACAGGCCCTTCTTTTAGGGAGGCTACTAAACAAAACACTGCCTCGTGAGGCTTTCAACTTCCTTCCCAAACTCTCACACATTCCCTGCAAAGCTCATTGGGGTCTTGCTCCCCAAGTAGTTCCTCACAACATGAACCCTTTTACATGCAGCTGAACCATAGTTCTCTCTAAGGACATTAAGTATCGTGTAATTCATTTTTGCATTGACTAGTCAATAGGGAGGCGCTGCCCCATTGAAATGCCTGATCCCAGGCTCTGTGTAGCTCTGCCCCTTTTAAACGTTGCGGCAGCGTTTCAAAGCGATATTTAAAAGTGGCAGCGTTGCACGGAGCCTGGGATCAGCTGGGGACTCTCCACCTGACCCCAGGCTCCACACAGTGCTGCCGCTTTGAAGTACCCCTCGCTTTCCCCCACCCTTGCTACCTCTATCAGATAGAGGCAGCAAGGGGGGAGGAAATAACTAGTCGACTATCCTGTTGACTATCCGATAAGCAAATACTTAACTAGTCTAACATCCTAGTCCAGGGGAGGGAAAAAGCCACTCAGTGGGCTGAATCCGGCCCACCTAGGGCTTTGATCAGGCCCGTGCAGCTGTTCCAGGGTCTTCCCCCCCACAGCACATTGCCTGGGAGCTGGAGCTGCACGATCCCTTTCAACTGCTTCTATTTAAAGGGCTCATGCCTGTCAGGCAACAGCCCCAGGGAAGGCACGAGCGCTTTAAATAGAAGCAGTCGAAAGGGCTCCCATGTCCCCAGCTCCCAGGCAACCCGCTAGCAGGAGCCCTTTAAATAGCAGCAGTTGAAAGGGCTTGCAGCTCCCATCTCTGGCTAAAGTGATGCCTGGGAGCTGCAGGAGAGGCATGAGCTCTTTCAACTCCTGCTATTTAAAGGCTCTGCCCCTTTTGCCTGAGGCCCTGCCTCTTCCTTCTGGGGCAGCCCACGACCACTTCAAAAATTTGTGAAGGGGTTCCCACTCAAAAATTATTGCCCATCCCTGCCCTAGTCCTTAACATCTCTAGTTCTTTCCACTAGCTAGAACCTCAGAGCATCTTGTTACAAGAGTTGCATTTTAACAGGAGCAGAATGAAGTCTGAAAACAGAATGGCAAGAGCCCTAATTCTCTTGCAATCCAAACAAACAAGACCACCAGGCTTTTATACTTTACACTGGCAGGTTACAACTGTCTGAAAGAACAATTCAGCCAGATATCAAGAGTGATTCCAGAAACCTGCAGTTCTGCCTGTAACAGGGCGGATTTCAAATGAACACATTTACAGGAAAGGAGGCATAAATGTGACGCTTTAGAACAGGGGCGGGGAACCTGTCACACATCAGAGCCTAGGGGTCCCAGGCTAGTAGACTGTGTGTGCTCCAGCCCCACTGGGGGGGGGGGGCAGGGGCCTGGAGTGCCAGCCTGGGCTTGCCAATGCTGGGGGGAGCCCTGAACTTTAGGGGCTGGATCCAGGAAAGCTGGAGGAATCAACAACGGGGACAGCCAAGGCTGTGCATAAAGGATGAAATTCATCCCTGCGCAGAGGGCTAGTTCAGTGCCCCTACACAACACGTCAGTGTGTAAGGATGAGTTTCTGCCCAGTTGTCTGAAGTGCCATCTTATTCCACACAAACTCTGGCATTCCCAATTAATATTTCATACTAGCATCAGTCTGGTGGCAAGAGGTAGGGGACCATGAAGTCATTCATTTGTTGTCATGGTGAATTTTAAGTCTGTTTTGCAAAATTCTGTTGGCTCAAAGTGCAATTTATTTTTGGGAATGGACAAGTAAGATATCACTCATTTTCCATTATAATTGACATGTAAAAGGATGGGCAAATGGGTTCATTTCAAATGGGAAATTGCCATGATCATTTTGCAAAGCGTTTTTAAAAAGGTTTTTGCTTGGTTCACCCACCCTTTTTTGTGAAACGTGTAGGTGGAAAGTTGTTAAACTGAACAGAAGCTGAAATTACATTTCTAAATTAAACTACATAGTAATCATAATAAAAAAAAAGAATTTTTCAGGAAACCCAATCCAAAAAGTGCAAGTACTCCTAACCTGGCAGAGCCTCTGTCTATTTGGATATCTTACAAAATAGCTTACTCCGCTCTGGCACTACATATTCTGCCAAGCCACATGCTCTCTCACCACTACCTTTGGGAACATTACTCCACCTCTGACCTCCCTCCTCCAAACTTCTGGAATAGAAATGTGAAAAGTTACCCGCAACAAGTCTGTTGAGGATGGCCTTTCCTGAGGTATTTTCTGCAAACAGTAATCCACAAATCCCCTAAAGGAGTCCGTCCTGCATGGAGAGAGAGATTTAAAGGCTGAGTAAATTCAGGATCGTAAGGCAAATGGGGACTTTCAAAATTTACCTGCATCAGTAAGAAAAAAAAATCTGTATTTCTTTGTTAAGTTCTGGGATACGAGACAAGCTAGACTGTTGC
This sequence comes from Pelochelys cantorii, assembly GCA_032595735.1. NCBI lineage: Eukaryota > Metazoa > Chordata > Testudines > Trionychidae > Pelochelys > Pelochelys cantorii. Next base: position 7,727,228 of record CM064342.1, on the reverse strand, counting down.
CTAGGGTACCAGGTTAATGCTCTTGGCTCTTCAATGGAGAGAGAGACGCATTATTGGAGCAGACATGGTTACACACAGAGAGGGGCAAATCATGTGGGTATTGGACAGTGCAATGTTCTCTAATGGAGTTCAAGTCCTTTTACTTGAGTGAAGGTGAAGTTTGCACCAGCAGATGCAGCTCTCTCATGGAAAGATGCACCTTTCCTTTTAATAACTTAATGCTGTAGATCTCCATTTCATCCCATCATTACTGACAATGCACTAGCAGTGGCACTAATTCAGGAGAGCACCAAGCACGTTTCATGTACCAGCACCTCAAATGGGGCTGGTATCTTGCGGGATTCCCTGACTCCCCTACTCAGAATACAAAAAAGTCTCCTTGAGTGAGGCACCTGGCATTGGCCACTGTCGGCAGACAGGATACTGAGCTAGATGGACCTTTGGTCTGACCAAGTGTGGCCGTTCTTATGTTCTTCTGAATGCATCATTCTCTCTTCCCCCTGCCAATGACACTCAGACATTAACAGATTTCAACAGGAGTAATTTTTGTGTTCCATCTACACCTGGGGAGTCCAACCAGTTCTGCTATAGCAAACTAGACATTCTCAACCAGCCAAACAGCTGCATTGTTCAAGCCAACTAGCCACACTCAACCAGCCAAAGAACCACATGTGGCTAGTGTGTTGGACACCACAAGTTTACACTGATTTCCTTAGGTTCTTACTATCTACCTGCACTTTTGGTGGCAATGTAAGGAAATGTGTGACAATGGAAAAGTCTATCACTAACACGGATACCAATTCATATGCCATATTCATAGCTGTTGGTACTCTGCAGGAACCTTCCCCTCAATTTCAGGCCTTTGGATTCTTTGGTGTTCCAGAGCAGCAGAAAGGCAAGTCTGACAGATTCACACAGATTAACTATGCCAATGAATGCTACTCCTGTGTTATTAAATTGAACTTATTTTATTCTGCCCTTAGATTTTTAATTTTGTCCCATATGCTATACATGAAGTACAGCAGGTGTATAATAAACATTGTCAAGACAGAAGCTAGAAGTTGGGAGTGTGGGTAAAAGACCATGCTTTTGGCACCTTGGAAAGGTGTGCAAGGCAGATTGGGATTATGGGAAAAGAACATTAGCTGAAGGTTTCCATTATGAAATAGCTGATATAACTATTTGAATGGCTGTCGTTAGGTTTCAGAGTTAATGCCTGCAGCTATAATGGGGCCAAATTCAGACCCCTCTCTGAAATATTGTTTCAGGCCGTTTACAGATTGTGGCAACCATCATTGCCTCAGTTACACTCCACTTTTGAAAGGTTTCCTTCGCTACTATAAAAGAGCAAGATTTTTTTTTTTTTTTTAAATCAGTGCTTGGATTCTGGAACACCAGTTCGTGACAAGGTAAGAATTCTGCAGCCATACAGCCCTGGATATTTGACAAAACACCTAAAGTAGCTCCCAAGAAAAGTTAATTGACTCTACCAATCTGTGGCTTTCCTTCCTCACAGTGTTTGCTGCAGTTATGCGAATAACTCCTGCAGCCAGGCACCATTCTCTAAATTTTGCTGATGCTGACTTAGGTTGGCTTAATACACACGCTAACATTTTACTTCATAGTGTGCCTACAGGAATGTAATTAGTACCTGCACACATCAGACTGCAGGATAGCCAAAGAGACAGCAGATCAAAGCAAAGTCTAACTACTAGAGAATATCTGTGCAGTTGCAGACATTAAACTTGACAGCTGACAGTCAATCAATCACTATACAGGAACAAGTGCTTTCCCTGTCAAATATTTAACCACGTGATGGGTGCTGGAGAGGTGAAGAGTTTTCAGGAAAACAAAAACCAAAACAGAACTGAGAGTAGCATTCTTACCATTCATTTGACTGTAACGTAGGGGAGTCGTTCTGGGCTATGTGATATAAGGCACTCATTGCATTCATGTTGAAAAGGGGAGGCTTCCGTTCGGCTGGAAAGACAAGAGAGAGGAGCGATAAAGCAGCTGAAGGAAAGAGAGAAAGACAAAGAACTTCAAGCGAGGTGTAGCTACTAAATCAATAGCCCATTACTGTCGTCATGCCACATAAACCAATTATTTTAATCTCTTAGGTTAGTTGAGGACAGCCCTTTAGGGAAAACTCCTGGTCATTTGAATGCTGGATGGTACAGTTCCCCCCAAAACTAGTGCAAACCAGTGAGTTTCCCCTGTAAAAAGGTATCTGATAACTTTTATCCCAGTGATCTCTTCCTGAGTTTGGCCAGCTACTATAAACACATGAGAAGAAAAAAATTATCTGTGCAAGTGAAACATGACTTCTATCTTCCCTGGAAAAGCTGGGAACTGGCTCCTAAAAATGCAGGATGCTTTAACCAACAGAGCATCTGAGGCTAAAAAGGACGAGAGACATTCCACATTGGTGTCCTTGTAAGTATAACCGATGGGCAGAAGGAAGACAATTTGCCTGTCTATTTGCTTCCTTGCTAAATTTTTCCTCAGCTCCTCTTAGCCACAGTGCACTTCTGAAAGGGTACTCTTGGCAGTGCACTTCTGAAAGGGTATTCAACTACTATCCTGTGCTCTCTCCAGAACGGGGCATAATTGCCCATTAGTGGATTTTACAAAGAAACCAAGGCAGGAGGCCAGTTTTCACCCTGGCCCAAGGTCAGCCCATGCCATGACTCAATGCAGCCAGGATTTTTAAGTTCATGCCAGGTCAGAGCAGAGCAGCTGCTTGTCTCTGACATGCCATGTGCATACAACTCAATTCCCTGCCCTCTCCCTCCCCCTGTCCCCCCCACTCACACATACTGAGCAATTAATTTTGTCTATGCGAGAAATTGGATCTGCACCATCCCCAGAGCTAGGCCCTGGTAGCAGAGTGAGAAAAATTGGTACTTTCCAAGAGGATTAGCAACAAGAAATACTTTGCAAAAAGCCTTTCAAATCCTTGAATGACAAACTCCCTGAAAGTTCAAATATTAATTAAGCCTCACTCTCTACCTGGAGTCTATTACAACACCCATTTTACAGTGTGTGTGTGGGGGGGGGGGGAAAGAGGGAGGGGGGGAATCAAATCCACAAAGCAGGGCTTGAAGAGAACTCAGGACATTCCTTATTTCTAAAATACAAATTGCATCAAGGTGAGGCAAGTTCTACCTACTGAAATCAAGACCAGTGGTTGCCAGCTATGACACAGCAAGAGAGACATGTTGGAAACAGCATTTCTCCCCATTCCTTGTCCCCTTTCTACTCTCTAGGTTCTGCTGCCAGCTGAGTACTTATGAGATGCTTTGTATCCCACTGTGTCCATTCAGCTGACAATACAGAACTGCTGACTGACTCTTACCCCAGGGCACCCCAGAGAGCGCTGTGAGACACAGCATCTCCGTGAAATGCCTCTCTCCCCTGCTCTAAATGAAAGCACATGGCAGCATCCTTCCTATGAAAACTCAAGGTTTACTTTCCTTTTTTAAGCTTAGTTTCTCTGCCTCTCAAAGCTGGTTCCCACTGTGGCATCTTATCCAGCTCCTATCATTATCCATCAAGCCCTGCCCATGTGCTTGTCCAGGACAGAAGAGAATATGGCCACCGACAGCACAGGACACAGACACAAAATACATGGCAGCAGTTTGAGAGTGGGATAAATAATCCTGTCTCAATGGGTGTGTATTTTTTTTAAATGGCATCTGTGGATGAATATTGGCAAGAATTTGGTTTTAAAAAGGGGATTTAAATAGAGCACCACTGAAGACGACACAATAAAGAATGGATGAGGACATGCAGAGTGTGGCTTGGTTGTGGTTGGTACTAGGGGGTAGGCATGAGAAGAGAAGTAGGAAGAAATGAGAGCTATCAACTATTGTGCATCATTTTTAGTTTTCTTTAGTAGAGGCACCCAGAGGCTGCTGAGCAGGGTTGCATAAAAGGTAAAGATGATGATAGCGATGTGTTTCCCAGTGCTTGTAAGGAGCCATTGTGGAATGGCACCATGCAGGGTCAGGTTCACTGTAGGGATGTTAAAATGTGTGTAATTGGCTAACTGTAACTGCTGAAATTTTCAGCAGTTACACATGGTTAAACGTGGGGCAGCAGCCAGCTCCCTGAGAGCTAGTGCACAGCGGGAGCTGGCTTTTAAACTGGCTGCCAGCCTGCACTGGCTGCCTCTGATTCAGAGGCAGCAGCACAGGGTGGCAGCCGGCTCCCGGGGAGTTAACGTGTAACCATTTGGGTAAACAATAAGTTCATGCTTATTGGTTACCCACTAAAATGACTACACTCTTACATCCCTAGTCCACTGTGTAGGATCAGCACCACAGCCTTCTCCTGGCATCTCCAGAAGTGATCATTCTTTGATCATGTCTACACTGCAGCTAGGAGCAAGCTTCTTAGCCCAGGTAGACAGACTTGCACTAGTGTATGCGCATTGCAGGTCTAGCTGGGACTCAGTACAGCCACTTAAGCTCAGACTCAGGGGTTCTGGTGGCTGAGAGTCTGAGCTGCTGACTGAGCCACAGTGACCACACTGCTTAAAACCTACTAGCATAAATTAGGCTTGCTCTCAGCTGCAGTCTAGAAAATCCCTCATCAAGCCTCACTGTTGTCGCTTAGCAGACACTGTGCACAGGGAATCAGCTGGAGTATTTTTATGACTGAGGCTGAATTATCAATTGTGTGGGGGCTTGGCTCATCTGCTTGTTCAAGATTATCAGATTCATGGTCTTTCTTGTAAACAGCTTGAGGTTATTCTTTGTGGGCCTAGTGGAGTCATCCTAGGACACAAGATGGAGTCGTACAATGTAAGAAATGATGGCTGAGTAAGAACTTCAGAACTATTCGTATAGCAACTCCAACAGTTTGACACGGCTTAAAGGCATTTATTTTTAAACCGGGAGTTACTGGAATTTATCACTGTTACATTCCAATATGCCCCTGACTTGTAAAACGATTTAAAAAAGCAGGATGGAATCTTTATCGTTAGCTGTTGGCTATAGGCCAAATTCAGCTCTGGTATCAGAGATAAGTCCCACTGATTTCACTGCAATTTTCACCTGCTTACACCAGCACTGAATTTGTTTCTGTATCAGGAATTTGCTACCAAAGCGCTCAGCCCCCTGGATTGTACAGTACCTCTGCTTCGATGGAAATCAAGAGGAGTTGAGGGCATAGAGCATCTTGTGAAGATATTCAACAACACACAGCATTGGGTTCAAAGGAACAATCTGCTAGGGTCAGGAGCAGTTCTCCTATGATGATTACCACCAACTTACTGTGAACTTATCCATGTGTTTCTACTGGAAGTAGACAGTGAATCCAGGATTGACTAAGCATTGTGCACTCCCCTGTCCCTATGCCCTGATTGGCCTGGGGGCGGGGGAATGGCAGGATCTCTGCAGGCCAGATGAACCCGCTTGGTGGGCCAGATCCAGCCTGCAGAACCTCTGACAATCATAACCCACTATCATCCAAGAGGACACTCAATTTTCAAACATTGCAGCAACAAAGACACCCACATCTGTATGTTGAAACTGGCTCAAGGAATGAAAAAGCTCTTTTTTCTGCTCCTATAGTAAGTGCCAATTTGTGGAACCAAATGTAGGTTTGGGATGGTTTCTCAAAGATGCTCCTGTTTGAAAACTGGGCCTGCAGAATCACATTTGCTATTTGTTTGTGTTCCTTTTGAAGAACCTTTTATTCAGATGAATTTCAATATTAAATTAGCTACAGCAGCTTCCGTTCCAGCAATGGAGGATCTGCTGAAATCCAGCTCTGCCTAAAAATATTCAAAAAGGCTAACCAAATCCTTGCTGTGTTCAGAATTGTTATTCCCTGAACGACTATAAACACAGTAGTTGTGATAAGTTAACTCTTGAACTACTGGAGAGAATGAAGCATTTGAAGTCAAGCATTTACCCACAGGGTTTTCTAAGTGTGTCAGGTTCTTTTTTATTTAAGAGGGAGAAGAATCTTCCAGTCTCTTAGGACACTAGAATGAATCACAAATTCAGCACAACGGGTACTTGGCAATGGAGCAGAATAACCTATTTACTCACCTAACTCAATGCATGTGATCCCAAGAGACCAAACATCTACCTTCCCATCATACTGTCCTTCGTCCATAGCCAAGATCACCTCTGGGGCCATCCTACCAAGCACAGCACAAAATATGCAGGTTATTGGGGGGAAAAAAAATCAACAGCACAGACCTTCTTAAAAAGACAGCTTCATTGTCTTCAGTTATGCAGTGGCCCCCGAATGTAAAGAATCAGCATGGAGCTGAGTAAAGCCATGCTGAAATAAAACAATGCTCGCCTGCATTAGCAGCTCCTCCAAAAGGCATTTTTAAGAAAGGAAAGAAAACAAGAGGCCAACCTGGATCGTCTTGCTGTTAGCGCAACATGCTGGCACATGGGAGACCCACACCAATCTCAAAGGCATTGTACCTGGAGTCAGCCAGCAGGGGCTGAAGTGTCCTAAAGGCGTCACTTTCAGTCTCCCCAGAGATGGTGGGTTTTTCCACTGGCACACCAGAAGCATTTTCCAGCAGACATGTGCAGCCTGTGAGTGCAGCTATGAAAGGAACAGGGGAATCTGGAACAAAGTGGGGAAATATGGCGGTCCAGAATAAAGGGAGGAGTGAAAAAACAGGGGGCCCGGCTTGGGAAGGATTCAACCTCTTAACTTGTTACTTCAGGGAAGAAGCAGTCTTCCCACCCCATGTACTTGTTCAAGAGGTTGGGGGTTAGGTGACCTCTGACATCAATGTCTTGAGTGTCTGCCATGAAGTAAATGGAGTATAAAGATATGCTGGGTCACCGGGTAGGGAATATCAATCAACTCAAATCAACATCCAAAAGTTTCTTCACAACAGAGCTCAAAGTCATCTACCTGCCTTCCTGCTACACAGAACAATACAGCAATAGATCTGTCCATTGCCTCGGGCAAAGAATAATTTTTCAAGCTCTTGGCATTCTGTTCATTGAAACGTTGATGGTGGCCACTCGAACCATGTGACAAGGTCCACTTTTACTTCTGAGGGCCCATGAGAAAAGTGGGCAGAAGAGCTGGATGTGGAAGTTTTAAAAGGCTGTTCAGTGAATGCTACTGGTTCACGGTTTTTAATACCAGATATTGTTTGTGAAGCACCAGAAATGAGACAGGCCCTATGAAATCTAATGTGTTCCAGCTATACTTACCAGTAAGGTGTCCCCACAAAGGAGTTGGCAGGAGAGACTATAGACGCAGACCCAAAATCAGCTAGTTTCACCTGACCTGGTTCTGTTAGGAGAATGTTTCCAGCTTTAATGTCCCTTTGGAACAAAAAAGGAAAAGCGCAGTTTTGGTTACAAATAAATATGCAGTGATACTGCGGTCCATTAGCCTATCTGTAGAATAACACTGAAGCAGCAGCAAAGACTTAAAAGCCCCCAAAGAGCTATTATTTACTCATTTATGATGAAAGTACATCAGAGCCAGCCAGGAATGGGCCCCACTGTGGTAGGCACTTTACAAACAGGGGGCAATAGAGACAACCTCTGCCCAAGAGAGCTCACAAACTCAACAGACAAGACAGACACAGGGTGGGGGTCAGGGTTTCACACACAAGCAGAGTGAACCATGTGAAGGCAGCAAGTGACATCTGTGCCATGTTTTGTTTTGATTATGAGGAAATAAACTATATGGAGAGGAACACTCCAGGGGACAGCCCAGGAGATAGAAGGGGCAGGCCCGGAGCAAAGCATACGTAAAGGGACTGGGAGGTAAAGAGGAAGAGGCCTGGAGCAAAAGCCAATCAGCACAGGGCAGACAGTCAAGTCAAAACTGTCTCTGAATGCTCTGAGGCCCCTGCTCTGGCTGCTTCTGCAGTGAATCCTACAGGCTGGAAAGAGTGCTTTTCCAGGAACACTGAACTGCCAGGTACTACAAAGGAGAAAAGATGAATGGTGACCCTGTGGTTTAGTTATTGGCCTGAAAGTCAGAAGATCTGGGTTCAATACTCAGCTTTGTAATCTTGTATGACCTCAGACAAGTCACATAAGCCACCCCATGCCTCAGTTTCCCCATCTGAGTGAGGATACTAGTACTTCTGTGTGTCTCAAGGATTCAGCAAGGCCGGATTAATTAGAATTAGGGGCTATGTAGGAGCTCCAATTATGGTTATGATGACTCTAAGTGGACAAACACGATGTACAGATATGAAATTATTTAGCAGATATAAAATGTGAGTGAGTATCTCAAGTGCCAGGAGCAAGTGGGTTAAGTTGAAATGTTGCTAAAAGGTTAAAGCCACTCGTTCCATGACACTTAGATAAGTGCCTACATACAGCTAGTGATAGGAACCTAAACATGCTTTGTCCACATCCTCAGGGCCCAGTGGACTTGTCTGTCTAGTCTTTGCTCTACTGGAAATGTTTCTTCTCCCACCTTCTCCTAACATAAAGCTAGGAAGAACAACTGATAATAAAAAGATTGCTTTATGGGATCCAGCTTTTGTTATATGCTGAGGCTAAAAGATGCAGTAAAGTGATGTACTGTAAAAACAGAGACAGCATTTGGATAATGAGAGGGGAAATAATACATGGGGGATGACTTTTGCAAAAGCAGGCTCTCGGTAGAAATGAAAGGCAAGATAAAAATCTCAGCTGAATCAGGTTAACAACACTGTAGGACTTGACATTGCCATTAGCGATTAAAAAAAAAAAAATCACAATACACCGCTTGAAATTAGGGATGTGAATGGTTAACCAGTTAATGGGTAAGCCTCATCCTTACTGGGTGATGCTTACTGGTTTATTTATTTAAATATTTTTACGCCATCTCTCTATTTAAAATATTCGAGGCGGCTTACAAAATTTTTTAAACATAATACAAATATATATAAAAATTTAAAATACGAAACCCCAGAAAGTTACAATGAATTGTCAGTCTGCCTAAGCTGGAGCAGCTCCCCGCCCGCCCACGGTACGATGGGCCAGGCCCGACTGGATTAGCCCCTGCCTGCAGCAGGCCCAGCCTGGCCACAGTAGCTTACCACATCGGGGATGAGGGAGGGGCCTGCTGGCTACACCATGAGCAGGTCTCCCGCTCAGCCCCATTTAAGTGGTTAACCCAGGGGTTCTCAAACTTTGTAATACCGTGACCCCCTAAAACTCTAAATGAATTTGTGTGATCCCTCACCCTCACTGCTCCACGAGTAAAGGGGGAGTTGGGGGGTTGTCAGGGGGCAGCGGGACTGGCCAAGGGAGATTGGGTGGAGGAAGGAAGGAAGAACTGGCTGCCAGAAGCAGCGGGGTTGGCCGGGAGAGTTGCGGGGGTTGTCGGGGGCAGCGGGGCTGGCAGGGGGAGATTGGGCAGGGGAACTGGCCAGCAGGAAGCAGGGCTGGCGGGGGTTGGGTGCAGCAGGGCTGGCTGGGGGAGATCAGGAGGAGGAGGGGAGAATTGGCCGCTGGAAGCAGGGCTGGCGGGGGCAGCGGGGCTGGTTGGGAAAAGAAGTGGGGGAGAACCGGCTGGCCGGGAGGGGGTTGGGGAGAGTACAAATCTGCTGGCGGGGAGCGGGACTGACCCGGGCACGTGCAAATCTCAGGGCGCTGCCCGTCCCACGCACAGTCCTGGCGAAGCGTGAGAGTTCGGCTGCAGCTCCACCATGCACTTGACCAGCGCTCAGGAGCACGTACAGGGCGTCCCCTCCTCCCCAGGGCGTCACACGCAACCAGAGGCTCTCAGCGCTGATCACGCCCTGCCTCCCAGCCACTCCCCCCACCCCTGCCAGGCTTCCATCGGGCGCCCAGCCGGAAAACCAGAAAATACCGGACATTGCACATGTCCGGTATTTTCTCATTTTTTTTTTTACCCAACAGAGGGCCCAAAAACCGGACTGTCCTGCGACCCCCCCTCTAAGTTGCTCGCGACCTCCCCCCCGGGGGTCATGACCCACAGTTTGAGAAACGCTGGGTTAACCAGTTAAACATAACATTTAACCAGTTAACTGATCAAACAGGATTTTACATCCCTACTTGAAATACACAATTTTTCCCACTCTATGGCCTGCTATGTATGCCCCTAACAGCATACACATTTACATAATGCATTTGTATTACTGCAGCTGCTACAGACCTAAACATACTTAAAATTTCAAAAGTTTCACCAGCATACTATTAGTGAAAAATGGCGTACTCTCTCATTTTTACCATACAATTATAAAATAAGTCAATTGGAATATAAATATCATCCTTACAATGTATAGTATATACAGCAATATAAACAAGTCAATATCTGTATGAAATTTTAGTTTGTACCAACTTCACTAATGATTTTTTTGTAGCTCAGTAGTAACGCTAGGTAAATGTCTGGATGACCTAATGTACCCCCAGAAGGTTTGTGTCCCCCCAGGGATATGTATACCCTTAGTTGAGAACCACTGTGCTAGAACACTGCCTCTCAAACATAATACTATATGGTTAGGCTACTATATGTCACTGATATTTTCACACCAGGATCCTAATTAGAGGATCATGCTGAAATGTCTGGGTGTGCTTGTTTGTGCAGAGAGTTTATTTCTATATGACACCTACAGAGATGGCATTTCACACACCTGCCTTGTATTGTACGTGCAAAGACAGAACTCCAAAAAAGTGCAAAATACTCAAGAGGCATATCATCATCTCCAGTTCACTCTGATCAGAGACAAATTAACAGAAGTGTGTGTACCCTATGTGACAGCCCTACGTCACCAGAAAAAAGCCTGCACTGAGCAACAATATACTGCCCATATTATAAAATCTCAGAGGGGTAGCCATGTTAGTTTGTAACTTTAAAAGCGAATAGTCCTGTGGCACCTTAGAGACTAACAAAAATATATAGTATCATGAGCTTCCGTGGGCAAAACCCACTTCATTGGGTGAATTTTCCACTCTGCTTCATCTAACAAAGTGGATTTTAGCCACAAAAGCTCATGATACTGTATATATTTTTGATACATACAAAATAAGATGCCACAGGATTACTTGTTGCCCATATTATAGTTATTCTTAGCAAAGCTAGGACATTGGATTCACTGGAGCAAGCATGCAACAATACATGTACAGAACTCTGGGTTTGGGCACTTTACTCTTTGATAGTAGAAAAACCATAAACTATCTGCAATGTAAAGGAAAAACAGCTTCATCCTATTACATTCCATGCAATTATGTTGGATGTCATGTTAGTGAACAAAAGACAGAACTATGTAGCACTTTAGTGAACAGACAAGGACAGACAATTAGGAAACTGCACTTCTTCAGTCTCACCACAGGGTGTCCTCCTTATGCTAGCTCATGGTCAGCTTGTTTGCCTCTCTATGGGGCAGGAAAACAAATTACATGCATTATTGCAGCTGTGTTGGTCTCAGGATACACAGGGTTACCAGGTAGCTTCAGAAAAAATACCGGACACACTTGATCGGGAGGGTGAGGGACCAGCCAGGAGGGGAGAGGGGCTGGCTGGGGGGGGGGGGGGGGGGGCCCCAAGAGGGGGACAACTGGAAGCAGGTCTGGTGGCGGTGGGGGCGGAGAAATCGGGGGCAGTGGGGCTGGTTGGGGGAGATCGGGAGGGGAGGGAGGTGGCCGGCAGGAAGCAGGGCTGGTCGGGGGAGGGTTGGGGCAGTGGGGCTGGCCGGGGGAGACTGGGGAGGGGGGGGGCAGCCAGCGGGAAGCAGGGCTGGTCGGGGGGGTGGGTCAGGTGGAGTGGGGCTGGCTGAGGGAGATCGGGAAGAGGAGAACCAGCCAGCAGGAAGCAGGGCTGGCCAGGAGGGAGTCGGGGGGAGCAGGGGAGGAGGGGAAAGAATCGGCCAGCGGGGAGTAGGACTGACCCGGGCACATGCAGATCCCAGAGCGCTGCCTATCCCGCATACAGTCCCAGCGAAGCATGAGCGAGTCTAGCTACCGCTCCACAACGCGCTTGAACAGCGCTCAGGAGCATGGACAGGGCTTCTTCTCATCTCCAAGGCGTCACTCCTACGTCAGACGCAACCAGAGGCTCCCAGCACCGATCGTGCCCTGCTTCCCAGCCACTCCCCCCCCACCCCAGGCTTCTGTCGGGCGCCCACCGGAAAAACAGAAAATACTGGACATTACACATGTCCGGTATTTTCTGAATTTTTTTTTACCGGACAGAGGTCCCAAAAACTGGACTGTCCAGTTGAATTCTGGACACCTGGCAACCCTAAGGATACAGGAGAGACCAAGTGAGTAAATCATATCTTTTATAGGACCAACTTCTGACACCAACTCAAGTTGGTCCAATAAAATAAGTTATGGGGGCAGTTTGGTTTGATGGTCACTTAGTGATGTGATGTGTGTCACAAAAATCTTTTGTGGAAGAAATTTTGCATGGAGTCAGATGAAAGTCTATCAATAGAGACCTGCATTTTCCTCTGAGACAAGTTGTCCGCCAACTGAATTACTTACTATTCATATTACTGTAATGTTTAGTAGCCCCAGTAACAGACATGAACCTCACAATGGAGTGTGTTATAGAAAAAAAAAAAAAAACAAACCACAGAACACAAGCAGTCCTGTCCACAAAGGCATCTCTTGTCTTACACAGAAAGAAGAGGTGGATACAGACAGGAAAATACAAGGAAATAAGATGACAAGAACAAGGAAACAATAAGACAGTCAACTGCATCAAACCAATGCTCCTCTCTATGAGCAAACGAGGCTAATCATAGAGTATTCCTTTGTATTCCACAATTTCTGACACCAGCATCTAGCAGAGAACTAGAGAGCTCCTCTTGGCTCTCTCTGCTGTGGGACAGATATTCCTATCCACTTCCCATGTCCAGGAGCTGGGCATCCTTGTGGAGTGTGTGAAAAGCCATGGCTCAGAGAGTAACAATAGTTCTGCCCCTGCTGCAACAGAACAAATGGTTCCAATTAAGGCTGCACTAATGCACCGGAATGTCCACAGTGCCCCTGAAGAAAACTCCTTATTGTAGCAGTCCCAGGATATGCCATCACTTTGCCAAAGGTTAGTTTGCAAATGACACTCTAGGTTATTAACATAGGGAGGATTCAAGCCCAATGACTGGTTTCAAACTGCCTCTGGAAATGGAGAATCCTCATTTTTGCTGTCTCATTATGCGCTAACCCAGACCACTCCATTTCATAACAATATCCCAGACTGTGGAAACAAGGAGTTACCAAAAGAAGCCACAGATGGGTGAAATCATATTAAGTTGCTGACATAAGACAAGAGAGTCGGAAATTAAAATGGTCACACAGTAGCAAATTTTACAACATGCACCACAATTTCCCAAATCAGCCTGAGTCTGGTAGTTGGCCTAAGAGCTTATGCCAGTTGCTTTAGAAGATGTCTTGTGTACACTGTCTGTTGGTGTGACGCTTTATCCTGGAGGAGTGGAGTTTCTTCCTGACCTATCAGCTGATTTCCTGAGGTATGAATTTTACCTGCTTCGATCTCAGCAAGGTCTCGTTTGTGTTCTCTTAAATCTGTCTTATGTTCCACTTTGCACACCTGTAAACTGTGAGTTATCTTTCCTGTATTTACTTTGTCACCACTGATTCACCTGACTGCTTCCTCCCTCACATGCAGCCCTGCTTGCCCGAAAGATTTGTTTGGTGACATTGAGAGGAAAGTGTATGGAAAACCAGTAACACAGAAGAAGAAATCAACCAGCTTCACTAATGATTGCAGCCTAAGAGCAGGCTTATTAACAAGGAGACAGCTTCTGTTTATAAACATACCCTGGCATCAGCAGTGCTGGGAAAGGGCATACAGAAAGATGTTATCAGTGTGTCAGGAAGTTTTAGTTAAATATTACTGTTTAAAAAAGCCTCGGGGTAGCGATATTAGCCTGTATTTGCAAAAACAACGAGGAGTCCCTATGGCGCCTTAAAGACTTACAGATTTATTTGGGCAAAAGCTTTCGTGGGGAAAATCGATTTCCAAAGTGATTTTTACTCACTCAGATGCCAGCAGACTCCCCGTTGTTTTATAAAAGCTTCCCCAAAATGTAGCAGAGCAATTCTCAAAGGCTCCTCATCAGTCCTCAACGCAGAGCAAGGTTAAGTGGAAACATGGCAGTATTGAACTATACTCTTACCTATGAATCTTAGCATGAGAATGCAGGTAGGCCAGCCCCTGCAAGGCACCATGGGTAATGGCAGCAATCTCCACTTCCTGAAGTGGTTTCTTGTGAACTAAAAGGTTTAAACAAGTTAAGTTAAATGTAGTTCGTTCCTCAATGAAAACTGCACAGCACTGGGACTGGAAGAGTTAGTCACAGTCTTGGAACACAACAACTGACCTTTGCAGACCATGAGCAAGGTAATACCTATGGACAGCTACGTATTTCCTATGGCAAAGAGGTAGCAGGAGGGCAGGATGAATAGCATATAAAGTAGAGATGCCTATGTCCATTCCACAGAGCCCTCACATAAGACCAGCACATGCCTGTGGCTGACCATAGTGAGAAACACAGGGGCAGCCCATAAAGTATGATTCTTAATTAGACTGGGATTGGGTTTCCTACTTTTCTTTACAGGCATTGTGAAAGCCTTGGGGTTTGGTTTTACTTTGGAGGTCACATTAACATTAGGGATGTAAAATCCCATTTAAAATGTTAAACAGTTAAATTATATTTTAACTGATTAAATAGCCCATTGCATCACACAATAGGTGTGGGCCCAGTGGGGCTGCAGCAGCCCCCTGCTGTGGGCAGGGATGCTCTGGCCAGTCCAGAAGCCAGTTAACCGGTGGGTAACCAGTCAACTGGATACCAGTTTACATCCCTAATTAGCATCCGGTACCGCAAAACTATGGCAATTATTCCTTCTAACTGCAGGGCGAGAACAAAGCTTACCAGTGGCAGGGTTCCATTATTGCTGCACAGACTGTAGCAGTTCCTGTTTACCTATCAAAGAAGATACAAGCCTCCTACACAAGGCTGTGCACAGTTATATTTTTCAGTTTACAACCGGTAAACATGCCAGCTACGAACAGCCCTGGCAAGTTCTCAGTACGGCCAATATGGGACTTGGCTGGGACTTAAAGCACTAGCAAGGTTCACTGGAAGTATAGACAGCCTATGACATCTGTGAAATGCTTTCCTCAGCCAAGAACACCTTCAAAAAGTAATATTCTGGACAAATATATGGTAGAAATCACTCTTCAAATCATAACTTACCTTCTAGCAAATCAGAAGCCGATCCTAAGCAGTATTCCATCACCAGCTGCAACAGACAGAAATACACACAAGCATTAGGGAGGGAGAATACCCAACAAAGCTGAAACAGGAGACACTCATTCTGCCATGTCAGAGTGACAGACAATTAGGAGCTGCTGGGTTTCACATGGACTCAGCACTCCCAGGAATATGGAATCCTAGAGTTAAAGGATTTCCCTTAATTGACTGGCATTTCCTAATCTCAGCTCATAACCAGGATGTAACATAGAAAAAGACTTTTGTGAGGCTTTAACACAACTTACACAGGGCACCTCCCCCTGAAATTTTGGTATACGATGCCATCTGTAGAGCTTTTCAGGAGCCCTGGCTTAATGTACCATCCTAGCTCAGGAAAAAATTATACTATCTTCTATCAAAGCTTGGGGCAGGCTCTTATACCTACTTCCATTCTCAGCTAATGGGAAGAGGCCCTAAAAAGGGTTGGGGAACCTTTTTTTGGAAGGGAGGCCACTGATTCCCAGAAAAATCAGTCAGGGGCCACATATAAGTAAGAAGCAAAACAACAACAAAATACCCCCGTCACTGACGTGGCCCCCAACTGAAGAGAAAGACACTCCCCATGTTCCCCTGGCACACCAGAGCCTAGGGGGGGCCCAGTCTAGTAGATTTTGTGTGCTCCAGAC
The DNA here is from genome assembly GCA_032595735.1 of Pelochelys cantorii. Taxonomy (NCBI): domain Eukaryota; kingdom Metazoa; phylum Chordata; order Testudines; family Trionychidae; genus Pelochelys; species Pelochelys cantorii. Next base: position 7,711,352 of record CM064342.1, on the reverse strand, counting down.
CCCGGTGGGGCAGTAGGCACGGTGGGAGGGATTGGCACACCAGATCAAGCTCCCCAATGCTGAGGGGAGCCCTGAGCCTCAAGGATGTAGGCAAGCCAGCTCCTTTCTCAACCCACCACCTGGACAGTGAACCTGCCTTCCCTGGACCAGTCATGTCCATTAAGACAAGGTATCTCCAACACCACCTCTATTTAGCTTCAGGGCCTGAGAAAAGAATGTGAACTAGTGGGCCAATGATAAAATTTGATAGGGCATTGTTAGTCACCTGGTGTTTGTGCTCTGCCCTGACTTGTTCTGAGCCCGTGGGTTGGCCAGAGCAGGGTATGTGGCAAAAAATGGCATATTTAATTCTGGGGAAAGGAGTGACTTGCACTGCTCAACAACTATGGAGCAGCAGTAATAAGCTCCCAAGGGAGTTCTGTCCAGGTCACTGCAGCTGAAAGCCTGCTGGCTAGTGTAAGGCCTCAGGGGGGCGGGGGGTCTATGGAGTGAGAGAAAAACTCAAAGGAATGAGGGGAGACCATGTTCCAAAGCTTCTGCAGTTTAGTGGAATTTCTGAGCTCAGTCTCAAGTCACTGAATGGAGGGTGGTTCTTTGAGCGAGAAACGCAGCAAGGATGGATTCATGTTGAATAGAAGTCTTAAAACTTCCTGCATGAATTGCAAGGTCTTTTCCCTGGGCTATGATCCATTTGTGCATTAATCTGCATTGGTATTTTGTGCCTAATCAAGCTAAGATTAGAAACAAAAATCTGATTAATTAACTATGTCATAACTGGTAATTGAAGATTTTCTCTGTAGAATGTTTATTGCTCTGTTCTAGCCCCAAGTTGGCATTTTAAATATTTCATAGCCCAATGCATTTACCTGCTGAAAGCACTTTATTTAAAGTAATGATGGCAGGAAGCCAGCTGCATATTTTCCTAACAAATATTAAAACAGAAGTTCATTTTTCTTTTCTCCCACATGATGTTTAGGAAGACAGGCTGTAAGTGCAGTCAGCAGGATTTCTGAACAAAACAGTGAGCCCTACTGTGGATTTTCCCAGCTGGAGTACATTTTAAATGTGACCGCTTTATTCCTCCTCTTAGTGAAATGTGAAAATCACAAACAGCTTGAAGCATTCTTGCCTGGAATGCTGAAGGCCATAAACACACTTGGCAATGTCCCCTTTGAGCTGAATATTTTCGCTTATTGTTCATTGGGCATTTCTCTGGCTCCCACATTTCCAATGTCTTCAACAGGCTGAATGGAGTTAATACACCAACATTATCGGAATGGCCAAGGTATAATGCTTCGTGGCATCCTTTACTCAGAACACAGTGCAGGCCTAAGAGCCAGCGAGGTGTGGATGTAGCTTTCCAATTTAATTAATACACGGTGACTACACTAAACTGCTAAGGGGGCACCAGTCACCAGCAGAACTGTCCACTTTCGCATCAAACCATCCTGGCATGGTAAAGAGGGGAGGCCACAGGGAGGCAAAAGAACAGGCTCACCCCATGTTCACCCTGCAGTGGTGGCAGTTCTGTGTTGTGGGGCACACACTGACTTTCCTCTCTGGACTCCAGGCAGTGCCACAGAACCACTTTAGCTTCGCCTGGCCACACCTTCCTCCCCCATTATAACTATAGTAAGATCATGTATGTGTTAGACTTTAGAAGGGTGGATCTAGGGACACATTATATGTGGCTATTAGGGCTGTCAACTGATGTGTGTTAATGCCTGCCATTAACGCAGGGAACGATTAACGCATTAATTTTTTTAACACGTTAATCGCGGGTGTTAATGCTGCGCTGCTCCTTTGAAGCACCACTTTGGCACTTCAAAGGGGCAGCGCATTAGGAATCTGGGATCAGTTGGAGTCCCCAGCTGACACTGGGTTCCATGCAGCGCTGCCCCTTTGAAGCACTGGTCTGACGCTTCGAAGGGGCAGCACAATGTGCTCCATGTTATACTGCCCCTTTGAAGCACTAGTCCAGAGCTTCAAAGGGGCAGCGCATTAGAAGCCAGAGGTCAGCTGGATGCCCAGCTGATCCCCAGCTCCATGTTGTGCTGCCCTGTTGATGTGCTGGTTCAGTGCTTCAAAGGTGCAGCACAGCATTAACACCTGCGATTAACACGTTAAAAAAGTTAATGCATTAATCCTTCCCTGTGTTAATCGCAGGCATTAATGCACATCAACTGACAGCCCTAATATCTACATATAGGACTCCAGCTGATCCCAGGCTCCTAATGCTGTGTCCCTTTGAAGCGCTGGGCAGCCTTTCCAAATGGCAGCATTACACCCAGCCAGGGTCAACTGGGGACTCCAGCTGATCCCAGGCTCCTGCGGGGCTGCCCCTTGGATACGCAGGAGCGACCTTTCCAAGGGGAAGCTTCACTGAACTTGGGGTCAGCTGAGGACTCCAGCTGATCTCGGGCTTCCACAGTGCTGTTCCTTGGAAACCCTGGGGCGGCCTTTCCAAGGGGGCAGCTGCACCAAACTGGGGTCCGCTGGGGACTCCAGCTGATCCTGGGCTCCTGCGGTGCTGCCCCTTTGAAACCCCACGGCAGCCTTTCGAAGGGGCAGCTGCACTGAGCGTAGGGTCAGCTAAGGACTCCAGCTGACCCCGGGCTTCCACAGTGCTGCACATTTGAAATGCTACCGCAGAGTTTCAAAGGGGAAGTGTGCATGATTAATCGCAATTAATTTTTTTAATCGCTTGACAGCCCTAGTAGATATGGATCTCGGCATCCACAGGTTTATGAAACCCAGAATACAGAAATGTCTCAGCCATCCCATTAGGACTAATAGATACAGCTCATCTGGGGTGGTATCTGATCACCTTAGCTCATTATATAGCACGTACACATCACTCTCAAAGGTTGTTTTCGTTCACTCTATTGATGCTGGCACACAGGGATTGGTTGAGACTTGGAGAAGTCTGTAGGTTATGGATGGCAAACAATCTGCATTTGGTTATAAAATTTGATTTTCAAACCACATAAGCAAAAAAAAAAAAAAAAAAAAAAAAAAAGCCTCCTAATGCAACTGCTGCCGCTTCAGTGATTGTCCCCTAGTCCAGAGAGTAGCAGGCCCATGACGGAACTTGCAATGTCTTGCTCTTATCAGTCTGCCTTGATGAAAATTAACAATTTATTCCCCCTCTGTTTTTCTCTTAGCCAGTTCTTGATCTTTGACAAAGCTGTACTAGCTTCGTGTGAAAGTTCTTGTCAAAGACCATTTGAAAAGCTAAGTGAATTACCTGGTTCTCCATCTTCTACTTTCTGGACATGTTAAAAGAGTCCTAATGAGGGAGAGGAATGATTTTCCTTTGCAGGGCAAGGCCATTTGGATCCTCTCATATTATGCTCTTTTATGTATTTTTATTTTTTAGTAAGTTATAGTTGCAACTAATATCCCAACTACAGAGATAAGAGTTATTGATCTGTAATTTACTGGATCACCCCTACTGACTTTTGTGAAGGTTAGAGTAGATTCTATCACTATCAGCAGTCATTTATATGGAAGTTATTATAAAACTAGATGCCCTGTTCAATCTGTGTGAACAAAGTACTTTTATGCAGAAGTAGGGATCTGCCCCTATGTCCTTGTCCAGAATTTCCACTTCCCTTATAGTCACTTTAAGGATCCTTCAAGATGAAAGAAAATAGAAGTAATACTAAGTATTCAGTGTTGTGTGAACAGACCGGATCGTTTCATATATTCAGGCACCTTGGGGCAAGTTTCCTGCCCAGAAAGAGCTGTAAATAGCACATGGCTCTCACTCACCCAGGCAGTGTGCTCTTTCAAGTAACAGCCCTTGTACTCAATGGTGTTGGGGTGTTTCAGCTGCTGTAGGAACTTGACTTCCTTGATGATATCCTGCCATTTCTATTAAAAAAAACAAACAGGAAGAATTCATTCCTTACATCAATCCCTCATCTTGCATTCCCCATTTCAATCTGTGGCTATTGGAACACAGTCAAGTACTGCAGATTTGAGAAGCGACTATGAGACAATTTTACCATCTGAGACAGTCAGGAGAATAACTCACCCCATTTTCTCTCCTTTTCCCAGCCTCCCAATTAACACCAGCCCCACTTCTGTTGCTACTATCTCATCTTTCCCTTTCTTTGTTTAAATTACTCACTGGGAACACCAGCCAGTTATACAAGGAGAACTATGGGACTGTGATGGGGTGGACTAGGTGCTGAGGCCCCCTGCTGAAGCCTTGTGGTCCTGCCTCACCCTGTCTCAGAAAAGGACAATAGAGAGGTCCTCCAAACTGCTCAGAGTGGCTGTGTGGGAAGTAGCCAATCAGGGGCTAACAGGTCAGTATAAGAAGAGCTGCAAGGCCTGAACAAGGGCAGTTCCTTTCTAGAGCTGGGGGGTAGGGTTGCCAGGTGTCCGGTTTTCGCACGGTCTGTCCAGTAGAAAAATTCAGAAAATACCGGACACGTGCAATGTCCGGTATTTTCTGAATTTCCGGCTGGGTGCCAGATGGAAACCGGGCGGGGGCGGGGGAGCGACTAGGAGTCAGGGCCGCGATTGGCACTGGGAGCCCTGTAGTCGCGTGCAAAAGCCGGGTGGGGTGGGGCGGAGAGGGGCCAGGACTCCCAACCACTCCCCCCGCCCGGCTTTTGCATGCGACCAGAGGCTCTTAGCGCCAATCGTGGCCCCGCCTCCCAGCTGGGAGCCTCTGGTAGCGAGCAGAAGCCGGGTGGGGGGAGTGGCTCCCTGCTCCGTCCCCGCCCCCGCCCCCACCCGGCTTCTGCTCACAACTAAAGGGAGTGCCTGCTGCGGGCGCAGCCCAAAGGACTCCGGCTGTGGCCAGTAGCTGCAACCCCCCCCCCCCCCGCCAGGTCTGCTTTCCACCCCCCTTCCTCTGGGCCCCCCCTTCCTCCCGTCCAGCCCCGCAGCCCCCGACCCCCCCAGCTCTGCTTACCAGCCCCGCCCCTCCCGTCCAGCCCTGCGGCCCCCGACCCCCCCCAGCTCTGCTTCCTGGCCCCCCCTCCTCCCGTCCAGCCCCACGGCCCCTGACCCCCCCCCCCCAGCTCTGCTTCCCAGCCCTCCCTCTTCCTCTCGTCTAGCCCTGCAGCCCCTGGACCCCCTCCGCCAGGTCTGCTTCCCGCCCCCCTTCCTCCGGGCCCCCCCTCTCCTCCCGTCCAGCCCCGTGGCCCCCTTCCCCCCCAGCTCTGCTTCCCATTCCCCCCCTTCCTGCCAGCCAGCCCCGGGGCCCCCAGATGCCCCCCCCCACCAGCTCTGCTTCCCACCCCCCCCATCCATTCCCCCCCTTCCTCCCATCTAACCCCGCGGCCCCCGGACCCCCCATCGGCCAGCTATGCTTCCCGCCCCCCCCACCTCCCAGCCAGCCCCTCCCCTCCCAGCTGTTCCCCCCCCCACCCTCCCCATGATCAAGTGTATCCGGTTTTTTGGCAGGGTCTACCTGGCAACCCTAGCTGGGGGAGAGCAGATGTTACTCTGGGCTAGTTGCTGGGACTGCACTGGGACAAGGCCTTCAGGTAAGGGTGAAGAATGTGCTGGAGCCATAAGGAAGTGACCCAGGGAATTACAGCAACCACACAGTTATTTAAAGGGACATTGCAAAGATTTGCTATCTACAGGGTCTCTGGGCGGAGACCTGGAGCAGGGCAGGACTGAGTTCTCCCCAACATCTCAGTCACTGGGGGAAATACCCTGGACAATAAGGCACCCCGGGGAGGAGGGGGGGGGGAAGAGGGCTGAATTATAGTGACCCAACTGAAGAGGAGGACTGGGGCTGAGGTTAGAAAGGCCCTGACAGAAGGAAGACATTATCTTCAAGGAGGAAGCCCTGGGGCATCACTCTGTTCCAGAGTGGGGACAAACTGAAAGACAATAGAAGGCACTGAGAGAGGCCGTGCTGTATGTTTTAATAGACTGTGTGTGATTTGGCCGGAGGGCTGAGTCACTGAAGAGCCACCATAAAAAGAGTGCAGGCACATGCACTCAGCCGTGAATGCACCCTGTTACAGGAATTGCTACTAGCAAGTGGATGAAGGCTTTCCAGACTTCTTTGTGTACTCAGAGCTAGATGGGAGAGGGCAATCTAGCTCTGTTAATCTTACACAGAAGCAAAACAGTTCCCCAAAGGTGATGTCACTTCCAATCACTGACTTCTGAAATCACCCTAGCTCAAATCATGCCAGCTGTTAAGAGATAAAATTGACCCATAATACATCTATGATTCAATATAATCAAAATGGTGAAGGGGGCTAAACAAACCACAGAAGTATTCAGCAACTGGCCAATGACAGGTAGATTTATTCTATCCCTCCATGACTATCTTAGAGATAAACCAGTTCAAGGTTTATTTTATAACCTTCTCTCCATATGCCAAAACCTTGAGTACAGTCACACCCTGAAGCAACTGTTGCAAAAGCTGATTATACTGTAGTAGTCGAGGTTCCTGTTGCATGAAGACAAGTAAGAAAAAATAATTAACTAAGTTTTGTTCTTTTTGGGTATATCTACACTTGCCCCCTAGTTCAAAGGAGGGAGGCAAATGAAACATACTGAAGTTGCTAATGAAGCGCAGGATTTAAATATCCTGCACTTGATTAGCATATTCATGGCCGGTCGCCATTTTAAAAAGCCGGCAGCCCAAATTAACTCGCCGCGTGTAGATGCGGTAGTCTGATCCAAAACCCTTCCCTCAAATTAACTGTTACTCCTCATTGCTTGTGCTGATATTTAAGAGTAGGTTGGACAGACACCTGTCAGGAATGATCTAGACAGTGCTTGGTCCTGCCGTGAGAGCAGGGGACTGGACATGATGATCTCTCAAGGTCCCTTCCAGTTCTAGTGTACTAGGATTACTTTTAATAGATTTGGATTCTCTCTAGTGTAATAAAAAGGCACATTGACATTTCAAATGTCAAAGTTAATAGGTAATTCACAGGCTGGAGGCCAACATAGCTCAGTGGGAAAAAAAAGTTTCAAACTGCCTCTTTCTTAATAGCACACATCCCTGCTCTCTACTGCAGCTCTTCCCATCAATCTAGCTTGATAACATCTACTGAAGTAGCGAGCTTTACAAAAGAAGAGTATCCAAGAGAACAATAACTGAAGGGAGTCTGTTTTCAGGGACTGTTTCCATAAGACTGCAGAAACATTTGCTCAGTTTAGTCTGAGTGCAAATTAGTTGTCCTTTCTGTCTGATGTTGTAGCATTGCAGTAGCTATGGCTCTGGTGTGCTTCCAACACAGACGTTACTGAAGTAAAACTATGGAAACCTTTCTGAATTCATCTCGACTTCACTATACCCTGCCATTCATCAGAATTCACACTCATTCATTTTCCTTACCTATGGAAGAAAGTGACTATTATACACCCAAAAGAATCCGATTTGCCAGGGCCAAAGGAAATCTCTAGCTAACCTCTCTGTACAGGTTTATATTGTTGCTGTGGAGAGAGCTCACGTGACAAAACTAGCTCAAATCCATCTTACCTCATTTGTTTGCTTCCCGCTGTAGGACATTTTCTTGACTGCCACCACTTCATTAGTGTGGGAATTTGTGGCCTGGAGCGAGGGAAAGAAAAAATAAATTGTCAGATTTTTCCCCTATGGAAACAGACGTGACTTCGGCATAAGTCCTGGCTTTCCCTTATTATCCCACATACTGGCAAGCTCTCATGCTCACACTCCCTTCTTCTAGCCTCTAATTCACTTGGACCCCAGCTGCCACATGGACTCATTCACCTGTCCAATTCCAAGCTGCCTACCTGCCTGCCTCTGGGAATAAAATACTGGGATACAATGCAAACCTGGTGCCTGACTCTGTGCCTGGTGAGACCCTGGCCACTGACTCTAGCTGTATCAGAAGCTGGGAAGTGCACAGCACCTTGGCAAAGCACAATGCATGCTGGCCCAGCTGACAACAGCCCTGCCCAGCAGCTAGTAGGCTCTAGCTAATACAAAGAGAATGAGTGACAGCTCTCCTGTTGGATCGGCCTAACAATTTGTTCTCTTTGGACTCCTTTGGACAGCCTCCACCCCCAGCAAATTGCAGATGTGGTAGTTGTGTAACAATATGGAAGCTTTCTCCTGAAGGATAGCAGGCCACCCTCTGGAGGGTTTCACTGCCCTAGACAAAGCCAGCAGCAAATATTCCTTTGTGGTCATTGATACATAGGTATGCAACTCCTGGCATCCATCTCAATCCAACTTTCCCCAGTTTCCAATAGAATCGTATTTCCTTCCGCCTCCCCAGCCCCGGCCTTACAATCAAGAGAAACCAACACTGGCCCAATATTTATTCCTCCCTTCTAGTTTCCAGTCACATTCAACTGCCTTTGGTTTAGATGTTGAGGGAGATATTATGTATTAATAATGTTGTACATGACCCTAATGCTTTGGGGTGGGGGAGAAGTAGTAAGTGTAAAACATTTTAAAATTTAAAGAGCTCGGCATCAGAAGATCACCTATATTTGGTTCCTAAATCGCAGCAATTGGAGATGAAAAATGTATTAGGTTCTTACATCACCTCTCTTTGGCTAGCGAAGGAACATAACCAATCATATAGTCTTAAATACTTGGATTAGTTTTAAAAGATTCAAGCATTGGGGCTTTTGTGAATTTCCTTGAAAGACTAATCTGCAATTCAGGATATTGCACTGTTAGGCTCATCAGAGATATTACAGGTAATGCTATGTGGCAGTTTTACTGCCAAGTAACCAAGGAATAATAAAGTTTCATGGACTTGAAGTAGGGGGAGTAATTTACTAAAGTGGGTCACCTAGTTTAGCCAGCCCCTGTACAATCATTTTCTTAACTGCCAGTGTCTGAAGACACCCCATTATGAAACTGAACTATTGGGATCAGTTCAAAGATAAATAACTATATGAAAACAAATGAGAGGCTTTTTTTAAAAGAACCATAAAATCCTCCAGGACAATCAGATTTTAAACAGACCCTGTTAGACTCCTAAACATTTTCCCTATGTCATGTGAAGTATCAGCCTTCACACAAGTCTTGCAACATTTGATACCTGTTTGTGGAAGGTTGGACCACCGGGTTTATTATGAGCCTAAGGATGCATAGCTGTTGTATTGTCACCAGCCCTTTAAGTTACAGCAGGCATTGATGTTCAAGACAGTGGCATAGCGAGGAGGGGAGGGGGGGGACAGTTGCCCCCAGGTGCCACGTGGGGGGGGGGGCCGCCAATTTAATCCCCCTCTGCTCCCGTCATCCCCCGGCTCACCTGCTCCTCCTCCGCCTGCTGCTGCCAGCTGGAGCCTCCTCCCTGCCTCTCCGCCCCCAGCCCGACCCTCCTCCATTTCCAACAGCGGGTTAGTGCATGCAGGGGCCAGCCCCAAACTGGAGAGGGCAGGAGAAGACATAGAAGCTTCCCCCCCCCCCCCCAGGATCAGGCTCAGCCATGCACCAGATTCGAGGCCCTGCTGTGTGGTGTGGGTGTGTGTGCAAATTTTGCCTTTGCCCCCGGGTGCATAAGACCCTCACTACACCTTTGGTCCAAGAACCTTGGTTCCGACTTGCACCCCCCCCAAAGCTGGCAACACCCTTCAGCTCTCCTGCCTTCTTGTGCCTCATTCAAAGCTTGACCCTGCAAGTTGTTAAGTGTCCTCAGCACCTACAGGGTTCATCTTGAAACAGAGAAGCTCAATATACATTGTAGGATTGGACCACTAAATAATGAAAGGCGACTCTGAATCTTAGATGCTTTGTATATGTGTGCTGCAATATTGTACCCAGGTAGCACAGGGAAAGCTCAGGAGAACATTTCAAAAGTAGCACCAATTTCCTGCCTTTTGAGAATGTAGGTCAAATATTTAATGCTATTTCAAAGGAACAAGCAAGGCATTACACCATGCATTATGGGCTAACTGTATATTACATATTTTTGTTATCAAAGATAGTGAATTTATGAAAGTTCTACTTTTCATCTGCCTGCATAACAAGAGAAAAGTTGACTGAAGTTTAAAAAAACCTCATTGCTCCAGAACAAGTGATCTGTCTGTCTGGATTGGCAACAAGATTCCTTGAGCTCTCTAAAAGAGTCAAGCAGAGAAAGTGAGCAATTTGGTCTGAAATGTGGTTAAATGCTGTTATCTTTGCAACTACTGGGAATTGGAAGAACAAGACTGGAAATAGCTGAAATCTCGAAAGTTGAAAGGAAGGCATAACAAACTCAGTGCTTCATTTGTTTGGAAGAGTAATGTCCTTTCACAAAACATATTAATTCCCCAAGATGTTTTGTAATGCAGACAGCGGCTTCAAGGGAAAATAGCGCTACAGTGGGCCAACATAAATGCCAAGAGAATTATTTAAGAGAGTTAATGGATTTAGAGTAATGTCTGACACAACGGAATAGGCAAATTGTGTTCTACTGTCAGAAGCACGAAGCCCTCATCTAGATGAATTAAGGAAAGCATAAGAAACAAGTTCTGGATAAAATGAAGAGCTGTAGCCCTGACTATTTGAGACCCTGATTCACCACTAAAGAGCTTAAACACGTTTTGCTTAGAGTTAGTGCTCTCAGTCTGGACAAATTTCAAACTAATTCTTTCTACCTCAGTTCCCTCCCCACCAATTGCTGGATATAGTATTCATGTCCTACTCTGACTTGTGGAGTATTGTTATGCCATGTTAAACAGCTGCCGTATTCCATCATACTGGTTGCAATGAACTAGAGTTTGCATGTATAGATGACAGAAATACCTACAGGTTGAAATTTTTTTTTTTGTCTACGGTTAGGAAACCATTTGTGCAGACCAGTGGTCTCCAACCTTTTTAACCACAAGATCACTTTTCAATTTAAGTGAAATGTAAGATGTACCTCAAACCCAAATAGCCTTGCCCCACTTCCTTCCCGCCCCTTCTTTGTGGCCCTGCCCTTGCTCCACCCCTTCCTCAGGCCTCATCCTGCTCATTCCATTCTCCTGCACCTCCCTTCCTCATTCACTTTCATCAGGCTAGGGTAGGGGGATTGGGATTCAGGAGGGGATTCAGGGTGCAAGCTCTGGGAATGAGTTTGGGTGCAGGGGGACTCATGTCTGGGGCAGAAGACTGGGTGTAGAAGGAGGTTCAGAGCTAGAACAGGGGTTCAGGAAGCAGGCTCTGGCTGGGCACCGTTTAACTGAGATGGCTTCCAGGTGGTAGAACAATGGGGGTTGAGGCAGGTTTACTCCTGCCCTGGTCCCGCATCACTCCTGAAAGCAGCTGGCATGTACAGCAATGGCTCCATATGCTGCCCCTCATCTACAGGCACTGAGCCCACAGTTTCTACTGGCCACAATTCCCTGTTACTGATGAAAGGGTGCTGCAGGAGTGGCCTCTGCAGGCAAGGACAGCATGTGGATTCCCCCTGCTCTACCTCTCACAGAGGCTGCAGGGACATGTCAGCCACTTCCAGGAGCAGCAACTCCCACAGGGATAATTACTCCAGCCATGACGGGTTAAGCATTTTAGAACTCACAAAGAATTAAATTTAAGTATAAGAGATAAATGAAAATTATGAAATGCACAGACCAGTCAGAAACCAAAAATAACCCACTTTGTTATTTGCATTGCCAAGCTCCCTCTATCCCCTTCTCTCTGTGTGGAGATAGGGTACAAGAGTGGGGGGAGGAGGGACACCCTGACATCAGTGCCCCCTTTTCTCCCTCCCACACCTTGCACAGGCAAGGACAGCATGTGGGAGGGAGGGGCAGCTCCAGGGCAGAGGGCAGGAGCAGCATGACAGTAGGTAGAGGAGCAACTGTGTGACAGCGCTTGATAGCTTCCTGGTCAAACCAGTCAGGAGGCTCCATCTGTCAGAGGCTCCAAGATCTACTGGTAGATGCTGATCTACTGATTGGTGACCACTGGTGTAGACCCTGGCAAATCACAAGCACATTTTGCATGGATGGAACACAGCTTTTAAAACCCCCTCAATTGCTTTGTCAAACAACATCCTCTACTCATGGTTGAGTGCCAAACAAGCCTAAAGTTAATTGAGGAAAATTATCTTTTTGAATGAAAGTATGAAATTGCTCTCTGTAGGTGCATTTATTCTGAAACCTGGGGACAAATGATGCCAGGAATATTTTAGCATTTATTCAGTCCACTAGGGAAAAAATACCAATAACTGTCAAAAGTAGAAGAATGAGCAAGCTAACAAAATTCATACTTCACAAGTATTCTTTTGAAATTTAGTGCCCATAGGAGGGCTATGAAATTCAAATGCCATCATTCTCATGAAAAGAAACAGAACAATGCTTTGGCTGAATACAGTGGCGTCAGTACCAACTCAAATAAAAAGGTCAATCAAAATAAATGTGGAAAACTAGCCAATTCATTGTGCCTAACTACACAACCTGTTCCAGACAATTATCCTTGAAAACCGAATACTGCTTAGTAACTGTGCCTGTATAGATGATGACTGTTAGAAAGCTCAACAAAGCACCACCACCAATCTCATAATACAGTACAGCTGCAAGTAAGGGCATTCACAAAGAAGACTCAGAACTCTGCAGCTATTTCTCTCCAAGATGTCATATTTATCACCCTATACTAATGTTGTTATGTAAATACGCTTTCACGTACTGAGAGGTCATCCCAAATTGTTTCAATGCACAAAACAGCAAACAGTTGCTAACAGGACTATTTATCTCTATTAGGGTTGCCAGATCTCCGGTTTTGAACCGGACAGTCCGGTATTTTCTAATTAAGTAAGTTTTATTATTATCCTGAGTATCAGTACATAGTTGAGTACTGCCTGGCTGGTAGACACACTCACTGCATGAGCGTGTCTACCAACCAGGCAGTACGCAACTACACAGTAGAGAGCAGGGGGGTGGGGGCGGGGCCAAGGCGGGATGGAATCCCTGGGGCCGGACTTGCCCATGCACCATGCCAGGATAGTGCGCAGGACGGGCAGCACCCCGGGATCTGGGTGCACCCAGGCCAGCCCCACTCCCCGCCAGCCGGTTCCGCCCCCCCCCCCCCCCAGGCCAGCCCTGCTCCCCACAACCTTCTCCTGGCCAGCCCTGCTTCCTGCTGGATGGTTCCTTCCCCCCCGATCTCCCCTGGTCAGCCCTGCTCCCCCAATCCCCTCCCAGCCAGCCCTGCTTCCTGCCGGCCGTTCCCCCCGCCCTCCTCCCGGCCAGCCTCGCTCCCCTCCTGGTCAGTCCTCACCCCCATCTGAGATTAAGTGTGTCCGGTATTTTTTTGAAATCTGCTAGCCCTAATTCCGATTTTGGGAAGGGGAGAGGGGAAGAGGACAGGGGACTGGGCCAATAAGAAAAAGGCAAACTACTGAGCAACAACTGTCCTTCCAATACAAAAAGTGATGGGCAAAAGGCTGCAATCCTTAAGGGGAGGTTTTGAGAAGGGAAGGAAAGCAATTGGCAAAAAAGTATAAAGGTTTATCAAATGGGGTTCCAGAAGGGCAGTTTTCAAAGCTGAATCCATGCCTGGGTCCACAGAATCAAAGAAGTTCAAGCTAGGGAACACCACTTACACCAACCGAGCCTCTCTCTGTCAGTGCAGGGTTATTCCCTACTCAGTATATTTCCTAGTGTTTTTGTAGATACTAGTTTTAAGCACTACAGACATAGGTAGTGCCGTACTACATCAGACTAGGTCCACCCTAATTCAGTATCCTGCCTCTGTCAGTGGCCAGCAATGTTCCCCCATCAGCTGTGCACTTGTACGGCCACTTGGGAGAGTTTCAAATGCCTCCCAGATGATTGGCAGAGCACCCACAGCTAGTCCCACAGCTAGTCCCAGACCCCAAACACACAGTAGAAATGCAGCCCTTGACCACTTGCCAAAAATCTTGGAGTGGCTCCCCATTAAAAATTATTGTCCACCCCTGCCTTAGAGAACTGATTCAGAGGTTGGATGCTCAGCATTTTGGGACCAGTTAATGGGTCTCAAGTTGGGCATCCAAAGTCTCCCATTACTTCCGAATGTCTTCACATATGTTCCTTCCTAATGACAATGTCATTCAGCTGAAGCCATTTTCTGAGTGAGTTGCCATTTAGCCCATGTTTATTACTTCCCTTACTGCTGGGGCTATACATACATACTCTAAATCTGTTATAACACTCTGAGGCTTAAATCAAAACGTGCAGCTTAACTTTTTTGTTTAATTTCTCCATCTTCCTTATTTTTCAGTTCTTGCTTTTTGAAATTCCATGTTAGTGCCAAGTTTTGATATGATTACTCCCACAAGGATGTTGAACTTAATTTATCATGGACACTATCCATGATAGAGATTCAGCAGTAACTACTACATTCTGAACAAACTCTTCTTAAAATTGCTCCTCTACAGTATTACTGCCATGACATTTACTCAGGGAACGTGGATGTTTAACACCATCCCTTAATACCGCTTCATTCAGATTTTGCTATGGTTAAAAGCGCTCAGGTGGGGAATGAAGCAGGATGACACATTCAAATGCTTTCAGTGTAACACCACTGCACAACAATATGAGCAACTCAGTATCTCTAATATTAGGAGCACAGAAAAAATGCCACAGAGGACCCTCAACAATACATTTGTTTTTTGCTACTGAATCAGTGAAGATTGTAGGCCACCAGCCATGGGACCAATTTATTACTGAAAATGGATTTTAGCTTCAGTTGCCTGTTGAATTCATCAGTTCCTTGAATGTGCAGATAATTTGGAAATACAACATAAGCAAAAAAACAAATTCAAGCCACTGATAGTTATTAAAGAGCTTTTATACTTTTCACAAGGACAACGGTATTAAATCCTGCTGTTTCTGATAATAAAACAGCATGAGGGATTATATTCTTCCTGGCTAAATTTGTCCTTCATCTTCAGATACAGTACTCCCTTCTTGCCCCAACCAGTTGCATATCAAATGCCATGCACTGATACTGTGAGGCTGGGCTTCTCCCCAGGAATAGCTACACTTCAGCAGTGGATTAAGAGATGTGTCATGCAGGGATGTAAAATTAAAATTATTTGGCTATTTGATTAATCAATAAGGGCACTTCCACCTTTGAAGTGTAGCAATAGCCCCAGGGCTGTTGCTACATTTCAAAGGCGAAAGCACTGCAGGGAGTGGTCCTCCGCTGGCCCCGTGTTCTCTGCAGAGTTTCAAAGTGGCAGTGCCTCATGGAGCCCGGAGTCATCGGAGGAGTCCCCAGCTGACCCCGGGCTCCATGCAGCGCTGCCGCTTTGAAGCACCCTCTCTTCCCCCTCTGCCACCACTTCCTCTTTATGATATTGGCAGCAAGGGGTGGGGGAAGCAACTAGTCGGTCAACTATCCGATAAGCATTTGCTACACCGACAGAGCCAGGACAATTCCTTTGCCCCCACTGTGAACACTCATGCCGTTCAAAGCTTGGACTCCTCAGCCACATGCAAGGCCACAACCAATGAGCATGTGCAAGCTCAAGACATCATCGTTGGACACGACGGACTACCAACATCGGATAATCGACTAGTCATTCACATCCCTAGTGTCTTGTATATTTATCTCACAGGCATACTGAGAGAAGCTAGTGTATGTAAAGCCTTCATCATTTTGTTCTAAATGTCCCATGCATTACTAGGGCTGATAAGTATTTCTTAGGAGAAATGCAGGTGAACAAATATACTTACAAAGTAAACTGCTCCAAAACTTCCATGTCCAATTTCATGTAAACCAACAAATATTTCCTCAGGATCATCTTTATAGAACAAGTCAACTATCTCTGGGTCCTTTGGCACCCCTTTGCGCATGTTGAACAGTATTATGACCTAGTTCGCGCTTTAAATTCCCAATCAGTTTCTTCCCTCATTGACAAAGTAGTTTGCAGATAACCCTCAGCACCTGGAAGAATAACAATGTTAATTTATCATCTAGCTTTATACATGTTTTTGTTCAAACTTATGAGATTAGAGAAAATAACTTCCAAAGTGGGCTTTATCCCTTGTTTCCTTCAAGTAATTGTGTTCAATTATTAGTCAAATAGAAGCTGACAGATAACTAGGTATTATAGGCATAAAAGCCATTTACTGGATTCCAGAAGTGAGTACTGCACTTTGAGGTTACGCTAATGTCCGTTTGAAGAGGGAAGTTATTTGGAAACTCTATGAAATGTTATGTGATAGAAGTGTCTACTAACAGTCTCAATGCAGATCTCCTGATGTGCCAGTTTCTAAAGTATCAGACTTTGTTTTGCATCCTTTTAATAATCTCTCTTGCTTGGATATTACTCTCTTCCCACTGCTTTATTTAATTTACATATGATAATTCGAATGGATGGGATTTTCAAGAAGGGCCTAAATACACTAGTTTCCTTGGCTTTATGTAGCTTCTAAGTGACAGAGGTGTTTTTGAAAATCCCACTCTATAGCCTATGTCATCCAACAAGCTTGATCTTTATTGGAGTTCATCTTTCTTTTATATGTACACCAGCCTACACAGATAAGTACTGTACTTAACAGAAGTCATAAGATGTTCATCCCAAAAAAGGTTTAATTCCTGAAAATAAAAGTCAGTAGATTGTTTCTTATTTACAACAAGTTGTTCAGGAGGGGGAAAAAAAAAGAAATATGAACCCACCCATTTTATGATATTTCCACCTCTGGGTCCCTTTGTGCTGATCTGAAATTGATAAACAGTAACACACCAACAAGACAAGGGGGGGGGGGGGGAAGAAGAGCGACAACAAGCCACTCTTGCTTGAATCATATTAGTCAATGCATATAGCAAAAATGAATGGCTCTATATTTGACTTGTTTTGCCAAAGTGAGGAGAACAAGTCATTAGAGTTTAGGTTTTGATGTTTTTTGAAAACTCCATGTTAGAAGAGTAAAATGTTCAGAAATCTGCAACATTTAAAAATGCAAACTTGGGCCTGAAATAAGAGCCAGATAAGAACATAAGAACATAAGAATGGCCATACTGGGTCAGACCAAAGGTCCATCGAGCCCAGCATCCCATCTGCCGACGGTGGCCAATGCCAGGTGCCCCAGATCCTCCGGTAAAGATTCCTTTGTTCTGGAAAAAGACATGATCCTGCCTTTTTAAATTTACATCACCATTTTTTAACTGGAAGCTGAATTGTAGTTGTGTTTGCCTGTGGCTCTTGTCAAATCAGGATAGTTTTGTGTCGGCTGGGCATTGGTTTTCTGAGCAAAATTCTAAGTTCTGACATCAGTGCACAAGCACAGAAGCAGATTTCTGAAAGTATACACAACACACTGCGTTGCTCTCATGGTAGACACCAGACCCTAAATGGCAGTGGGACACCTTAGAATGGGGCTGATCAAAACACAAGAGCCGTAAAATAAACTACAGTGCCCAACAATGGTAGACTTGGGAGGCACTGGGGGTCTGAAAACTCAGGATACAGTGATGGTAAAGAAAGGTTCTAATCTTGGATGGAAACATTCCACAGCATGCAGACACAGCCATTCAGACTCAATGCATCAGGACTCCTGACTCATGGAGCACAATGCATGAGGGATACATATGTCCACGACATACAGAATACACTCAAGTGAACTGTACCTGTTTAACTGTGGCACAAACCACAATCTGTGGCTCAGACACATTTCAGCAGCATTTTTGTATGTTTGCCTGTTGTCTCCCCAAGTACTGTGCACTCTTCTTTGCCTGAAAGGAAAAAAAGATATAGAGGAACACTATAAATTATTTGTACATACACTAATATCAATATATGCCAATTATCATTGGACCATGCACCCGTACAAGTAATGCCCATTACCAATGTTGGTCTTTCTCTTTTAGATGAAGAGAATTCGCTTTCCTTATGTATCCCACATTATAATGCATGCGAGAGAGAGAGAGATCATCAAATTTAAGGCTTTCCTTAGATCAGTCTTATCTCACTCTCTTATAGTGATCCTTCTCAAATTGTTTCCCTTGTTTTCCTAGTTTTGGCCCCATACTTCTAAATCAGCACATGTATCTGTTCTATCATCCTCCTCCTTCCATCCTCAAGCAAAATATACTATACCAGCAAAAGCGCAGTTTTGCAAGTATCACTCCGTGTACACCAGCGGTTTTGCCAGTACATGTATGTCCATCACAAATTGTACCTCTGACAGGCAGCAACTCTGACAAACATTTGTAGACTCATGTACTGTACCATGGCTCATTTTTGCAGCAGTGTAGCTGACAAGAGGGTTTTAGCCTTGATGACACCGGGTGCTTTATCTTTGAAACGCATATGGCCCACACAGGCAGAGTACCCCTACAAGAGTTAAAAATCAAGAAAGTCCTTCTTTTGGAAGACTCTCTCATTGGCTGAGCTGGTGAGGCCCTGACTCTATGGCTTTTCTCTCCTAGGATGTATTATGGCATCTTGTGAACAACCCATTCAATCCATTCCACAATTTTAGGGAATGTTGTAGGCATCACTGGCCAGGATTTTCCATTTCTGTAAAAAGCTGGAATGCCACTAGGGGAAACATTGATCCTGGTGCCCAATTAAAAGACCCCCCTAGACTTAAGTCAGGTCTCACCCGTCAGCAGATCAAAGAACGAGTTGGCGGCAAATATTGGCATCTTCCACATAAGGATACCAGCCTAATGCCCATCTCCCCAATTGCGCTGAACACCAACACATCTGAATGTTAACTATGAATAATTTATCTCCCAGAGAGAAAAAAATAAAGAATGGGGGGAGACAGTGAAATGTGGACTCTGCCACAGAGGAGCAAGAAAGGAATGGAGACATGAGAACACACCTAACATATGGTGGCGGGGCAAGGAGTCCATGAAATAGTGGCAGAAGGTAGGGGACAAAAAGGGAGCGGAGGGATGCAAGGAAACTCCGGTGTGTGCAGTGAGCCTGGCTGACTGAAGCCTAGTTCAGTAACAACATAGGTATTTTGTACAACACAGGAGGACAAGAAAGAGATTTTTAACTCTTATAGAGGTACTCTATCCTTAAAACGCATATGGCCCACACCTGTTGTCATCAAGGCTAAAACCCTCTTGTAAGCTACACTGACACAAAAATGATCCACGGTATAGTACTTGAGTCTACAAATGTTTGCCAGAGTAGCTGCCTGTCAGAGGTGCAATTTGTGATGTACATGTACTGGCAAAATTGCTGGATTACACAGAGTGATCCTCGCAAAACTGCGCTTTTGCTGGTATTGTTTATTTTGCTTGAGAATGGAAGGAGGAGGATGGTAGAACAACCTGTAAGCGTTTGTCAATATAAGCGGCATTCACATGAGGAGTGCTTTGCTAGTCTAATACACTTGCATACCAATGCCTTCCAAGGGCAGACCTGGCCTGAATCAGAGCTAAGAACAGAAGTGAAGAATCTTGTCTCTCCATTCCCCAGTTAACCACTAGAGGACACTCCTTTAACAGAAATCCTCTCTCTTTCACCCAGCTGGCACCAAGAATTGCATCAATATAAAGAAAGATCCCTTCGTTCCTGACCTTTGAGTGTGCAATACAGTGAAACATTTGTTCAAATACTCTTCATATCAACACTCCAAGAAGAAATCCCGAAAGGCTATATTTAAAAAAAAGCTTACAAATAAACCAATAAAAAACAGATGCATGAAATTATTTTTCCTTTGCACCTGACTAGCCCCACCCAATGGTGTTATATTTATAGAGCACCAGAAGGTATGTACAAATAATGTTGTGTATCAGGTATACTGTCCAGGAACCAAGTGAGAAATCCCCTGGGTTCAGAACAATAAACATTGTGGATAGTAAGTGTTTATCCAACTCTTTACTCAATTGCAGTCTTCCACTAACCAATAAATCTCTGCAGTTCAACTAAGCTTGTCTGAAGCAAGAACGTAAGCACCGTTCTTAAAATGTCACTACCAGGATGATGTTCTCTTGCTGCTACAGGGAGAGAGTGCTAGGCGAGAAGACTCAGGAGTATTATTAGCAACCTTATTGATATTTCGGTTTGTTTTTTAACTGGAAAAGAGAAACTCAAGCTGTAAAATGTTCCCCCAAATTTATTATTGTATGTCCAACGAGTTGAACAGTATTACCGAGGTCTTTTAGAGAGCTCCGAACAGCATCTGAGTACAAACAGCATAGCATGCTTGCCCCACAGAGCATAACCTAAGTCAGGGCTATATAACTTTGCAAGCCCCGGGGACCACAATGATACTCACAGCACATGCCAAGGGCCGCAACTTAAGTTTGGTTGCATATACATGCAGATATATATGCAAATAGCTTCTTTCACACTGAGGGGCATGAATACAAAGATTAAGGCAAGGCTACACAACACACAGGTCCCATTTAAGCCAGTTCTGCTGATATTAATAAAATGCAGTATTTACCTGATTTCCACCCATATGTCAGCACTTTTAATGAGCAATGACAGTGCAGGAATTTAACTACTAAAACACATATCAACAGAAAACCATTATATTGACTTTTTTGTTTTAGCTCCCACCCACAGGCCGCAAACAAATGGGCCGTGGGTTGTGTGTGGCCTGTGTGTGTTGGGTAGCCTTGATCTAAGTGATATGGTGCAACCCAGAGGAGAAACACTGGGTACGATCATAAGGTTGCGTGACTACTGGGCACAGAGTTGTTAAGACAAAGGTTTTTTTTTAGTGTAAGGACAGATTAAAAGTCTTATAAAAG
Organism: Pelochelys cantorii; assembly: GCA_032595735.1. NCBI lineage: Eukaryota > Metazoa > Chordata > Testudines > Trionychidae > Pelochelys > Pelochelys cantorii. Next base: position 7,690,756 of record CM064342.1, on the reverse strand, counting down.
AAAACTTTGAGCTGGCTGGTTCACTTCTTGTGGGCATTATGGAAGATGTCAGTCATAAAGAGGGCAGCTGAACAAGTTCACAGCATTGCCAACTGAATATTTGTCTTTGTTAAGTCCCATAATTAGCATAGCCATGGACAGTTTCTGTCTAACAGAGGAGTCTTGCCCAAGCAGCAAACTGAGAGAGCAGAGGGAACATAGGTTCTGAAGAAGTGAAACATTGAAAGTGTTTTAAACCTCTGTCAAGACTTTCAAAAAGGGACTTGACATTTTTGGCACTTTCTGCAAATCAGGCTCCTTTCAGGGTCCCAAGCTGAGCACCCAAAAACTGACCCACTCTCTGGGGGCAGGAGCCAAGATGACAGAGGTTGCCAAACTATTGGGATCTTCTGGGCACTTGACAATAGGTACTTTTTGGAAGCTTTTTCTTTGACCATCCAGCATCACTAGAAGCATCTGTGGCGCTGTTTTCCCTTCTCAGACACTGCTGCACTATGGCTACATATGATTTTTTTAAACAGCTAATTGTATGCTTGTAAGAAATCTCAAGTGATTAGATTAGTGCTCCCCAAAGCACTGGTCAAATCACTAGCTGGGGAGTAACAATGACACACTGATACTTTCCCATGTTTCATATTTTCATTTTTTTAAAAGAAACACTCTGGCTGTTATGATTGAAAAAAAAGTCCTGAAGATGTGGAGTGAATAGCTAATAAAGCAAGGTCTTCTGACTTTGCAGCATCTCAAACAATTGCTTTGATATATGAATTGCCTCTCTCATTTCAGATGGGTGCTTAGTTCAGGAACCAGTGAGAATAGTCTAGCTAGCTAACCATCGCAGCTCACAGCACAGAAGAAATTAAAGGACGTACTATATTATAAAAGGCTACAGTAACATATCCCAATGCAGTGGGAGCAAAAACCACAACTAGGGTTGCCAGGTGTCCAGTTTTGAACTGGACAGTCCAGTATTTGAACTTTCTGTTCGGGAAACAAATTGAAAAAATATAACTGAGAAAATATAACTGTCCAGTATTTTCTAAATAAGATGTAATATAGATTATGATGCAATGTCAAGTCTGCCCAGTATTTTTGTTGAAACCACCTGGCAACCCTAACCCCAACTGAGGGCATAATAGACAGGTACATTAAGATGGATGGGCTTTCATCTCACAGGGCACAAAAATATACAACCAGGTTAGGGGGAGGGCAGTTTCCTGGTTTGCAAGCTCAGCTTTCAAACCTGTGGGAAACACTGGCCTAAACTAACTACAGAGATCGATAACTCATTGTTTTTAAGTGACCAAGCCACTTCACCTCTGAACTGCAAAATATGACCATTATGTGGCCCATGCACTGAAAGGTAGCGTGTCTGCCCTCACACAATATTTAATAAGCGAGGGAGCAAATCCAAAAGTTATTTTTCAATTTTAATTTGGTTTCCCAGCCACTCCAGCAGAGGTCAGCCTGTGACCATTCCTATAGCAGTACTGCAGCCTGCCTTGTGGAGAAGTCTCACCAACTGCATAATTTGATATCAGTGGGAGTTAGGCACTTGAATTCCTTTAAAGAACTGGTCCTAATCCACCTGCAGTCAGTCCTGTGTCACTTGCTCATTAATGTTTTCAGTGTATACAGCAACGATTTCCAGAAGGCAGGGGTGGGGAACCTTTTTTGGGTCAGGGGCCCACAAAAGAGAAAGAGAAAGACACTTCCCACATTCCCCTCGCACACCAGAGCTGGGGGAAGGGGGGGGAGGGAGGACCTAGACTAATAGATTTTGTGTGCTCCAGCTCCCCTTATCCCACCACAGAGCTAGAGTGCCATTGTGGGCTCCCCAATGCTGGAGGGATCCCTAAGCCTCAGGAGTCAGATCTAGGCAAGCCAGGCCTGAGGTTCCCCAGCCCTGCTGTAAGGGATACTGTTCTATACTGATATCCAAATAGGGTTGCCAGGTGTCCAGTTTTGAACCGGACAGTCCAGTATTTGAGCTTTCTGTTCAGGAAACAAATTGAGAGAATATAAATGAGAAAATATAACTGTCCGGTATTTTCTAAATAAGATGTAATGTAGATTGTGATGTAATGTCAAGTGTGTCCGGTATTTTTGTTGAAACCATCTAGCAACCTTATATCTAAACATATTTATAATGGTAGTCCACAATACTATAGAGGCCCGTCCAACACAGAGATAGGAAATGCTATTAGAATATCAAAATACCTGTTGATTTTTACTATTAAGAGCGGTGCAAGCCTTTTGTTAATGCAAACTGGCACCTAATGGAACGTTTCCCAAAATAAGGACTAAGTTCTCCATTTATAATCATACAGAGAAAGAAGCTGCAACAAGCAGCTGGAACAGCAGCAGATTCCACTCCGAGGGGCTGCAGGCTACCATGGCTCACCTATATCGACTGTTACATGTATGCAATTATTTTTCTTTTGCATAAAGCATCCCATACCAAATGTGACCAGCACACATACACCCCACCCCGCTTTGTTTACTTGATGATGAGATAAGAAATCCCAGAATCATTCCGCAACAGGTGACGACAGTCCCAAATCAAGAGGGCAGTTAACCACAGCTTTTAACCCGAGCTTAAATTCCACTGCAGTCAACGTGATGTCAGCATGCCCTTAATTGCTTTGCTGAATCCAAGCCAGCAACTTTTCCCTTGATTGCAGAGCAGGGTTAGCACACCCAAATACTCCATCCAATGTTGCAGCAGTGAACTAAAGCACACGTCCTCATTAATCCACTTACATGCAGATCACTATCTAGGCTCAAAATTCCTATTACTTAGCAGAGGCAGGTACTTTATTTTTTATAGGGCTAGCATTCTCCAAAAGTACCCAACCCACAAAGCACCAGGTGCTTGCACTGTTCCATTTCAAAAGCTTTCATTGACATCCATGATAGAAACATGCAGCCATATGACTGGAATAATAGAGAAAGAGTGAAAGGGTCTCCGGAAGCTTCCTGTTTTTAAACTGATTGAGAAAAGAAAAAATAAATAGAAACCGATTTACCATCTAGGAGCTGTCTGCACTGTAAATTCTGCATACTACTATTTACTAACCATCTCAATGAGTCATGAAGTCTGTCTTTTTTAATCTTAGGACATCCTCAGAGGATTACAATATATTTCCTCATCAGGAGTCAAGTATATGTAAAAATTACCGGCCTACAGCAGTGGTTATCTGGCATGTAAGCTTAAAAAATGCCATAGCTGCCAGCAACTTCTTTTGGGAGTTGAGACTCATCCCTAGGAAAGAAAGAGAGTTGCCAACAGCATATTCAAATCTGCAGATTCAAATTCTACCAAATAAAATCCCAAGATTTAAAGTCTTTGCGCTGCTCCCCTCCAGAAAAGGGGCATTACAGTACTAGGAAAAACAATTTCTCTTAAATGTTCCCAGAAAAGAAAAACATGGAAGTTCATTAGATAAAAGCTTCATTACTACATACAGAGCCACCGCAGTTGCCAGGATTTCTTTCCACTGAGCTTCTCAAGAACTCGGGTCGATCCTCGATTTCGTCACTGAGGTATCTTTATTTGCCATGCAAAAAAAACTATGCTGAGTTGATCATAGTCAAGCATAGAGAGTGGCTGTGAAACCTGCCACCCATCCAAATTTACACAGAAATCCTCTTCTTTATATACTTTTACGCACCGCAATACAGGTCTTGGGATTGGCTTGGTTACTTTGTGGGAACCAATCCTTACACAGCATGTTCTGCACATGTATTGTTCATGCATAATCTGACCTCCACCTTATCTTACATTTAGGCTTGTTTACCAATACTAAAATGTCCCTGATGATCCCACATATTGCTTGTTATGACAAACTGACCTTTTGTTCACATTCCCCATAATGCCTACTAAGAAATGAGACAAGTTACTTATGCTAAGTTACATATGTCAAGCCAATCCTTCAATTGCATTGGGACAGACCTATGGTTCCAATGGCCAATCAAAGTGGCTGGCTGCTTCCTGCAGCTCTTTGCACTGCGGGGAGCGGGAAGGGGAGGGAGAGGCTTCGCATGTTGCTCCCACCCCCCAGCAAAAACTCTCAGTTCTCCAGTTTTTGCTGGGGTTGGGAGCAGTGCAGCACAATTTCTCAGCTCCAGGGCAACGTGTGAAGCCTCCCTCCCTCTCCTCTCCCTGAAAGGCAGAGGGCCACATACAAAGCCAGCCAGCAATCTGGGGCTGCTGGCAAGGAAACCTGTCAGAGTGCTGTTGGTCAGGCACCACCCGACTAGAGCGTGCCTCTGGCACCCCAGCTCCTCCTCCCCAACTGCCTCCCAGACTCTGCACCCCCTCCTACACTCCTGCCATAGGCCAGAATCTTCTCCAGCACTTGTACCCCATACCAGACCTTGCACACCAACCCTCTGCCCCAGGTCACAACTGCCTCTTCCACCCAAACTCCCCCTCCGACACCACACCCTCTCCTGCACCACAGTTCCCTACTGAGCTCCCTTCTGCACCTAAACTCTGACTCAGACCCAGCAGCCCCTCCACAGAAAAGTGCGGCCCTAGACCGCTTACCAAAATCTTAGAGTGTCCCCGCCATCAAAAATTATTTCCCACCTCTGATCTACTGTTTTGGAAGTCTATCATGTTACTTCTATTTGTTTAGCTTACTACTATTGATATACAGTACTGGCTCTTGGCATCTCAAACAGGAGAAGCAATCACTCTGACTAATCAAAAGTTAAAGACCAAAAATTATGTGTTTAAATGCCAGAAAAGAACAATTAGCTTAAAAGGAAGGAAAAGTTTTAAAAGTATAAGATCAGGGAGAGCAATGGGAACATGCTTCCAAAAGAAACAATTCAGTTGCATCACTAGAAATCTTCAAGGTCAAGATCATCAACTAGTGGAGAAACGTTAAGGATACTGCGAGTCCTGATGGAATGCAATTTATTAGTATATTAATTACTAGAGGGAGATGCGCCCTGCTTGCAATGCCTGCCAATCCCCTGTCTCTGGGGGTAGGCAGCCCTGCCCCCCTTCCCTCCCTGCTGCCAGGCAAAGGCTGGGTCAACCCTGGTTTCCCCACCCCCAGCTGTCAGGCAGGGCCACGGCCGGGACAGCCCCAGCTCTCCCTCCCCTCCACCCACCTGTACCTTCAGTTTGATCCCCCTGCCTCCATTCCTGCACTCTCCATCCTCCCTAAACCCGCCCTCCCCACCCCACACTGCCTATCCCTACCCCTACCTCCTTCCTCCATTCCTACACCCCATCCTTCCCTAACCCCTCCCCACTGCCACGTTCCCCGTCCCCTCGCCTCCATTCCTATATCCCCCTCTCCACCATCCCCCTTACCTCACAGCACATCCCCACACACACCCTATCCCCCTTCCTCCCTCCCTACACCATGCTCCCTCCCACACATTCGTTGAGCTGCGTACCCCTCTCCCCAGTAGCACCACCAGGCAGGGCAGCACAGCCCTGGCCACTGCAGCAGGAGCCAAAGCCCACACTGTAGCCAGACATGAACCCCATCTTGTTCCGCTCCTCCCCCCCCTCCAGAGAGCAAGAGAAAGGCAGTCAGCCTTTGATGCCCTGGGAACGCAGGTGTGCTGCCTGTCCCTGACTCTACCATAAACAGAAACTAGACAGTAAATGGGCTAGCTGACGACCCGGGGCCTCCCGCCGCCCTGATGGCTAGTACCAGTAATTGACACGCCTGCACTGTCCCAGGAGAGGAATCTTCGCCTATCACATACCAGAGGTGCCCATTGTCTGCATTTTCCCAGGTGTGAATTATGCTTTGCACCCTTCGTGGGAAACTTGGCATTCAAAGCCATTTTTCCTAATTGGCCACTTGAGACCAGGAAGAAGCCTACGTGACCCAAGGGGTATAAAGAGGGGTTGAGTAACCCACCCCATTTGAGCTCCAATCATTTACACCTGCTGGCAGGTATTGATTGACTCTCGAGGTCTGTGGGACGCTCAATCTCGCCCTACTTCTTCCCGAGGGATTGAGAGAAAGACGCTGGCCACGCCAAGTCTGGAACGCAGGGGTGAGAATATACACCTGCTAGGTGTCTATTTTGCATGCATTTAATAAGAGCTCAGAGAACCAAAAGGGTTTCATGGTACCTGTAAGTGACTTATTAGTGTAATTTCTGTCCTGTCCTTTGTAGTGGCTGTGTTATCTGTAACGCAGTAGTAGCATTTAACAGCTAAGTTTACCCTGTAACAATAAAATAGTAACTGTTTAAGCTGTGACCTGACTCCTTCAGTTGCTGTAACAGAACCAAGCACAATTTTAAAAAGAACTCCAGCCGGTCATAAGGGACGGATATAGGGAGAGCTTGAGCGTTGGATCGTGTCGCTTCCAGGGGACAGATCCGTTGGGGCATCTCTCAGCCTCCCCAGGCTGCCCGCTGCGAAGGGATCGTGTATCCTAGCAGTCAAAATCTGAGGTGTAATAAGCTCTCCCTGTAAACTCTGGGGCGTCTGTCGGCCTGTTGGCTGCCCGCCGCGAAAGGATCCCGATCCTAGCGGTAAAGACACAGACGTTAAACTCCTCGGGGCGCCCGTCAGTCTCACCTAGACTGCCCACTGCGACGGGCCTTCTGTCTCAGCAGTTGAAGACTCGGGTGTAACACACACACATGCACTGCCCTGACCATCGGCTGACACACACCCAGCCCCACCTTCCTGCATGGCCTGTTGGGGCAGCTTTGCTCTGTGGCGAGCCCAGAGAGCTGAGCAGCTACCCTGGAGAGCTGGGGAAGCGGCTGGGTTGCAAGAATTGTCCAGCTTGTGGTGGGCCCAGGAGATCTTACCTGAGCCCAGCCTGCACAGAGCCAAGCCGCGTGGCAGGTGCGTGGGCCAGGCAGGCTAGCGGTGGGGCCCAGAGGCATGTGGACATTGCAGAGGTGCACGGAGACAAAGCTCCCATGAGAGTGCACTGGCCCAGGTCACTGGCACACACTGGAAATGTTCACTTGGGGGGCGTGGGAGACCTGCAGAGTGCCCCCCCCCCCCCAATCACTGTGGCTGAGCCAGGCCACACAGAGCCAAGCTGTCAATTTTCCCAAAGATTCATTCTTTACTTCGAAAAGATTTATTCTTTACTTTGATGTCTGTCACTGAATCATAGTCTGAGAACTCAGCATTACAAAGCATATGTGAATCTACAGCTAATGCCAATAAACCCCTGAAAAACAGGGCTCACCACATTCACTCAGTGTGCAGCGGCAGTCAAGAAAGCAAACAATGGAAGGAATCATTAAAAAAGGGATAGAGAAGAAGACAGAGAATATCTTATTGACCTTATATAAATCCATGCTACGCCCACATCTTGAATACTGCGTACAGATGTGGTCGCCTCATCTCAAAAAAAGATATACTGGCATAGGAAAAGGTTCAGAAAAGGGCAACAAAAATGATTAGGGGTTTGGAACAGGTCCCATATGAAGAGAGATTAAAAAGACTTGGTCTTTTCAGCTTAGAAAAGAGGAGACTAAGGGGGGATATGATAGAAGTCTATAAAATCATGACTGGTATAGAAAAAGTGAATAAAGAAAAGTTATTTACTTTTTCCCACAATATAAGAACTAGGGGTCACCAAATGAAATTAATAGGTAGCAGGTTTAAAACCAACAACAGGAAGTTTTTCTTTCCATACTGCACAGTCAACTTGTGGAACCCCTTGCCAGAGCATTTTGTGAAGACCAGGACTTTAACAAGTTTCAAAAAAGAGCTAGATAAATTCATGGAGGTTAGGTCCGTCAATGGCTATTCGCTCCTGGACCTCTGGAATGGTGTCCCTCGTCTTTATCTGGAAATGGATGACAGGACAGGGATCATGTGATGATTCCCTGTTATGTTTACTCCCTCTGGAGCATTTGGCATTGGCTACTGTCAGCAGACAGGATACTGGGCTAGATGGACCTTTTGTCTGACCCAGTATGGCTGTTCTTATGTTCAACATTACCACCAACTGCAGCTGTAGAAATGCAAATACCAGACAAGTGATTGTGCAGTTTTACTACAGCAGCAAGTGTACCATCCTGCTAGGATGTGAACAGAACCAGAAGTTCATAGGTTGTTGCAGTAAGTCATTATACAGGCAACACCTCACTACAAACCCTCCCATATACAGGGGAGGGGCCATCCTCTCTATGGCTCTGACAGGGCTCGGCTCTCTAGGCCCTCAATTTTATATTAAAATTACTCAAATCAGCTGTCCAGGGTTTTATTTTAAGCTACCCAATGGCTAAGCTCATAACAGAAATGGAATTGCACAATTGTACATGTGTCTATTACATTTCAGTCTCTTGCATTTCGAGCTCAATCCAGAAGAACACTGCAGCATGTGCCTGACAGACACTTGATTAGCTCCACTGAAGCCTTTAACAGATTCCTACCCATCTTTAGGACTATCACGGGGCTGATTTCATTCTGAAACACAGGGAAGAAATGCCACTTAGCAAGTCACCAATCTCATCACTTCCCACAGCTGCCAGATTGTGCTTTGAGGTCATCAGTATTGTTTCCCAGTAGTAGGGTGAGTAATGTCAAGCAAGGTGGTCTGGGAGCAAAGAACAGTCATGTAAGGAACTAAGAAACATGGCACAAGATAGCATTCAAGCCAAAAAGACAGGGCTTTTTTGTGGGCTCATCAACGTTCATTTGAATATAGTATTACAACCAGCACACCACTTCGCTGCACTCCATAACAATGTAAAAAATTGTTCCCCTCACCACCCGGAACATCTGCACGAGGAAATGAACGAGGCAACCTTTCCAAAATCCACATAACTCTAAATTTGTCAAATTACTTAACATAACACATGCTCTTGACTGTCTTGGTGCAGATAGTTTATAGTGTCATTATGAAACTATTTGCAGCTGTTAAGTCACATGATATTTAACAGAGTAAATTGTGAGCAGAAGAAAAATGGGTTTAAAAGCACAGGAGAATGGGTTTCACTGTGAAAACATTACTCCCTGCAGAAAGTAAACTTTGAAATAAGTACCCCTCTTGGAACATTAGAGTTCTAAATCTTTCCAAGACCCTCCCAAGTAGTCATGCTTGAAGATTTCATTAAAAGGTTTAATAATGAACTGAAAGAAAAGGAAGGGAGTATTCTCCTCTGGCTAATGTAGGGAATTAAGGGTTTTAGCACCTGGGTTCTAGTCTCTGTTTTCTCATGGGCCATGTGCAAGTCATTACTCTCTCTGTGCCTTACTAAAAAAAGGCACACTTGGGTGAACCCTGTGTTCACCCACTTACAGAGGTCATGAGGCCTAATGGATGTTTGGAAAACCCTTTAAAAGTGTATAAGCGACATTAACTATTATTATTATTAAATAAAAATTAAGATCCAAGTACATTTGAAATGACTAGTCCTTAAATTTATCTCAGATTAGATTTTTAAATGTATTTCCATTCCATTCCCCAAATTAGACCTTATCAGACAGCATACTGTCAGAATGAGAAGCTGATGTGGCTTCATTTATTGTAAGAAGTCATTTTCCAGTTTAATTGCAGCAGACTTTTTTAAATGTTAAAGGAATTAAAATTTACCCCAGATAATAATCATGTAACAGTACTCCATATCCAGGGTTGGTAGATTTTTAATGAACACATAAATTCTAACAAATTTAACCATTTTATTATTTCATGGGGTGCACAAATTTGTATCATGATTAAGAGGCAATTTTAAACCACATGTTCCCTACCCCACACGACATTAATGTTACTACCTGGCACCCCTGAAATTAATAAACACAATGAAAAATGGGAAGAAGCTGCATGGAGTACATAAACACAATAATATTTTAAATATGATGCATCTTAAAAGATGTCTAACTCAAATGGTCCTGTACAGATAAAGATAAGAAGTTTCACCAAAATCTCAGATTTATGCATTTGAGGACACAGCCTTTTTTACCTCTTTACATTCAGCAGGTTTCTTGAGTAAGGGTTTTTCTGCAGCATTTTTATGCTCCCTACCTGCCTCTTAAGTGTACAGATCAAAATATTGGAAGAATTCTAGACAGTTTTGCCACATGCAACTCGAGGCAAAGTATGTCACCCAATTTGCTTCGACAGACACCAAAGTACTAAGTGTTTTCTACCTATTACAGCAACAGTTTTGAAAGAATTGTATCCATTTCATGGTTTAAAGCTATTTGTAGATGTATTTTATACGTTTATATTGTGATGGACATAAATCAAACAAAATCAGCAATAGAGCAAATCTGCTTCCCAGGTCAATACTAGGAGCTTTGGGCTGCGCTAAACCATCCAGAAGTAAATTATGTTTAGCCTACCCATATGACCTTCCCAACTGCAGGATGGAGGTCTGCCATGAGGTGAGCAAACTGACTGCTTATTAAAGATGCTTCAGTGGGTAGCCGAGTTAGTCTGTAATAGGAAAAACTTGAAACACAACAATCGTCTAGTAGCACCTTAAAGACTAACAAAACATGTAGATTGTGGTATGAGCATTCGTGGGCAAAACCCACTTGAAAGCTCATGATACCATCCACATGTTTTGTTTGAATTATGGTACTATTAGACTATTTTGTTGTTTAAGTTTTTGCTTATTAGATGTAACTTATGTAAGGGCAGTTGGTAAATCCGAATGCCACTTCTACTATTTTAAAAACCAAATCAGGGGTCTCACTGTGGCCAAAATCTACAATTTTTGTACATCACAGAAATTGTATCATCATCATCCATTCCCCAGTCTTATCACTACCTTGACTTCACCTGAAGAGTCAAATGCTTAGGATATTCCAAGGTTCAGGTCTTAAAACTTGTTGTATGGTGGTTGCGGCATGCTGTTGTACTTTTAGTATGAAGAGAAGAGGGTCTTGTGTTTGTAAAAAATTGATACTTTGATTTGGGATCCTTTGGAATGAAAGGTGCTTCGAGAATACAGGGCCATGACACGGTATGAAATCCTATTTAATTTACATGTACAAAAGTGCAAACAAGTTCTGACTCTTTAAATATTACTCCAGCTGTTTGAAAAAAAGTCGTTTTCTATTAGAAATCTTTTCACTTTCTTTCACAAGATGACCTAATTCAGATGCATTTTTTGTGGGTGTTTGTATTACTGAGAGTACCAGCCAAAGGATAAGAAAATGACCGATCCAGACAGGTACATCTTGAAACAAGGCATGGAAATAGATGCATCCCAGTCACATAGGCTACATCTAGACTGCAAGCCTCTTTTGAAAGAGGCTTTTTCGAAAGATACTTTCAAAAAAGCCTCTTTCGAAAAAGAGCATGTAGACTACCACCATTACTTTCGAAAAAGCAAGCCGCTTTTTCGAAAGAGCACCCAGGCAGTCTGGATGCTCTCGTTCAAAAAAAGCACAGTTTGCATTACATAGCGCCTTTTTTCGAAAGAGCACTTTTGAAAAAAGGCGTTATTCCTCGTAAAAAGAGGTTTTTCATGGTTGAAAAATCTGCCGCGTTCTTTCAATTTACTTTCCAAAGAACATGGCAGCAGTCTAGACACAGGGGAAGTTTTTTCGAAAAAAGGCCACTTTTTTCAAAAAAACTCTGTAGTCTACACATATCTATACTGAAAGAGAAAAGATGTAGTTGGGAAAATGTCATTCAAGAAGATCATGTAAAACAGAATACGCAAAACCAAGCAATAATTTATTTTCATTTTTCAGAGGGTCATGCTTGGTGAAGGGAATACAGAAGTTTATTCCTCATGATTGCATAAAAAACAGTATACATTTATTGGAAAAGTTCAAACAGGAATAAAAAGTCTAAATGATTGTGTAAAGATTTTGGAAATATCCTTTGTTTCTCCTTTGCGAGCTCAAATATAGAGGAGGTAAGGGCTACCATACTTCATTGATACTGGTTAAAAAAAGCACTAAAGCAACGAAAGTGGCAGCATTTTACTATATTTCCTCTAATTCAAACAGTTCTGTGCTCTGCTTTCATTCCCTGTCCTTTTCCTTGTTTGACTCCCATGCTGCTTTATGTTTGCTCCCCGTCTCACAACTCTCTTTGTCTCCTTTCACAGATTCCTTGTGTTCCTGACTCTGCTGGCCACAGATAATCAAAATGATCAAAGAGAGAGAGTGTTTTAAAATGCTACTGTTTTACTCCCTTCCACATGCATTGACTCTCTTCTTGACCTAGTTACACGCATGATGGCAGCAGTTAACATATGAGAAAAGGGCATTTTCTCCAGGCTCGTATAACTCAAAAATGAATTAGTTTGCTCAAACATCCTCAGATTCAATTCTGGGATGAGACCAAGAATGGGAAAACAAAAAAAACCAAAATGTATCTGAGGAAGTTACAAGCAATTTGGTGGAGGCTGGGACACGTGTGTGTTCTAACGGAAACTGAATTTAAATAAAACATCACCCAGCATGACTGATAAATATTACATGATTTCCACCAATTGGAGGATACTAAACTTGGGAAGCCAATGTGTATTTTATTATTGCCCAAGAAAAGTGCATACAGAAACACCATGTATACACGTTTCATTTCCAAATGGCTTGTCTAATAATTGCATACATGGAGGGAGAATCTACCTACCTGTGTAAGTCAAAGAAATGCACAAACTATTCAACAAAACTTACTCTTGTCACACTGAAAATCTGAAATAAATGAGTGTGTTCTCTGACAAACGATTTACTGCACTTTTTGCTTATGATAGATGCTTATCAGATTCCAGTATAGTTTATGTTCCCAGATAGGACTGGCGGTACAATGAGAATGGGACTGGACTGAGACACTTAGTAGGGGATATGGTGAACACTAGGACTGGGAAAAGTGACAATCAAAAGGTAGGGCTGGGGAAGAGACAGGTAAGATAATAGCATCTTTTCCCTGACAACTCAGATTTATACCCACAGCATGATTCTGCATCACCCCCATTACCCATGGCAGAGAAAGAGATGCTCTCACACTGGAAAAAGTGACAATGTTGAGAACAGAACATAGATTTCCTAGCTCCTCACCCACTGCTTTAACCACATCACCAAGTCCTTTTCTCAGGATAGTCACTGGTCCTGTCACTCACTATCTTCTGCTGCCTCTGATATACCATTTACCACTAGCTGGTGTTTTCCAGAGTGCTCATCATTGTCTGAGCCCTTCACAAGCATCAGTGGATTTAGATTTAAGACAGTCCTGTAGTCAGAAGGAGACAATCTAAGGCAATTTCCTCCTGTCCACAAACCAGCTGCCAAGCAGTGCTGATGCAGACAGATACATTCAGCTAATGGGAAAGCAATGTCAGAAAGCAATGGGAACTCAGTGCTTGCAATGCCTACCTTCTATCCCACAGGGTTTCTGTCTGATCTCTAAATGACATACAGACAAACATCACTGTATGTAAACTGGAAAGTGAACTTTTGTAACAGGCATTCTTTTTCCCTGGCCCAAATCTTCATTCTCTGGCTTAGCTTGAAGGGCATGATAGCTGAACTACAATGTCAGCAGCAAAGGACTGCAGTGTTAGATATTTTCCTCTCTTTCCCCATTACAACTGGTTCATTGTTTATAGGCAAGATTGTTCCATAACTCTTCTAGGATCTCTAGGGCTACGTCTACACTGCAGGCTTCTTGCGCAAGAGTTCTTGTGCAAAAGTTCTTGCACAAGAGAGCGTCCACACTGCCATGTGCTTTTGCACAAGAGCGTCCATGGCAGTGTGGATGCTCTCTTGCACAAGAAAGCTCTGATGGCCATTTTAGCCATAGGGGTTTCTTGCACAAGAAATTCATGTTGCCTGTCTACACTGCCTTCTTGTGGAAGAGCTCTTGCACAAGAGGGCTTATTCCTTGTGGGGAGAGGAATAACTCTTCCGGAAGAAGCCCTGTTTTCCGACACTGTACTGTAAACTTACTTGCACAAGAACACATGTGCAGTGTAGACATCTGCCAAGTTTTTGCGCAAGAACAGCTGTTATTATAAGATAACGTAAGGAAAAATACAAATATAGCAATTACCACTGCAGAAAGCTGGGTTTCACTGGCCATTGTGTTTTGAAGAGCTCTGTACCATGAAAATACCACCACCACGGCAGTATTAGTCACCATTCTAAAGTTATAGCTGTGCTGGTGTTTTCATCATAAAGTCTTTTCTGGGTACAACAAAGTAGGAAAGAACTTGCACCAGGTTCATGGATTCTTCTAATTTTCTGAGTTAAAACAAAAATTATTTTGGCAAAGATTGAAGAACACACAAGGACTGAGCTCAACCATTAAAGTATCAGTCGGCAAGACTTTCACTGCCTATAATTAAATGTCATTTTATTGACCATTTCCAAATCCTCAAGTGAGTTATACTAATAGTGAAATGTACGGAGGGGCTGCACTGTTTAAATGGTTAACTGATAAGCTAATCTTATTGTTTCCAGTTAACTGTTAAATTCCAACAGGAGCTAGTGAGGCCAGCAGCCACCAGGTTCCAGAGCGGGGCCTGGCTCCTAATACACTTTAAATGCAGAGCCGCAGCAGAGGTAGGTCCCAGACCTGTTGCAAGCCAGGACTGAGCCAGACAGCAGGCTAAAAAACATGACTGGCTGGAGGTGAGGTGGGATAGGGAAATGCCTGTAATCTACTGCATTAACCTATAACCTTTTGCTTATTGGTAAATCAGTTAACTGACTATACTATTACATCCCTATTCAGTAATTTACCTGCGAAGTTCAAAGATGGCCTTTCCATCCAGAAACCTAGAAGAACTTCTAGTGGGAGCCTGGACGTAGGCTGTGGCCTTGAGAATTATAGATACCAGTTCATAAGAGATCCTGGAAGCAAAATTTAAATTACTGAAAGATGTAAAACCCTGTATAATTAGAAACTCACTCTGAAATGCTGTGGTTCCATACACAAAAATAACCAGACAGTGGGAACTTCCAATATCTCGGTGTGTAGGTGAGAAATAGTTTAAAGAGAAGGGTTAACATTTATTCAACACTGGGGAACTCTTTAGGGAAAGCAGGTACATTTCCAAACCAGACTACTAGCACAGAAAATTGACAAAGTTTTGGAAGCTAGCTTAGTGTTGCTTGCCCCGTCAGCTATCTTCTATTATCATCATCATCACCACCACATTAATTCAAACCTGAAGTCAACTATAAGAGAAAAAAATATATTAAAAAGGGAAGAAGAGCAGGTTAGGAGCAGAGGTAAATACAATAGGATAGGAAAAATAGAAAAAAATTGTTTCATGCTCAAAAATAAAAGTTACAGAGGTCTATATCCACCAATGTAAACAGAAAATCAGCAGTGAACAGGGAGTGGCTGACAATGATAGAAAGCCCTGACATAACTAGAATAACTGAAAATGGTGGAATGGCCAAAAAAAATTGAAAAGAAAACTACACAGGAAAGAATCAGACTTGTACCCAGACTTGTGGAGGGGAATATTAAGGTTTGATTGTTTACTGTATTGGTTACTGTTGAGGCGCAAACATGGAGCAGCCTTCAGGCTTGATTGAAATTGGACTGTATATTTATATTTAGAGAAGGCAATGAGAGAGTTTGTGCGTCTGTCTGTCCAGTCTGTGAGTCTTTTTGTTTAATCACTCCTTCTAAATGGTCAGAGATACGACCATCACATTTGGTATGCAGCTAGGGATGTTAATTAACGTGCATTTGTGTAAACATGCAACTGCTGGGTTTTTTTTAGAAGTTACACCTTTACACATGGGGGGAGGGAGATAGGTGGGAGCTGATGCTTGAGGGGAGCCACCTGCACCCACCGCCCTCCCCTCGCTGCCTCTGATAAAGAGCTAGCAGCGCAGGGGGCCAGGTGGCTCTGCAGAAGCAGATGTGCATGAGGAACTGGCTTGAAAGCCACTTCCCGCACGTACAGGCTCCCACCTGCCCCCTCACCTCCTGCACTGCTGCCTCTCTATTAGAGGCAGGAGCATGGTGGGCGGATGGGGGGGGAGGGAGAGGGAGGTAACTCCGTGGGAGCTGGTGCTTGTCCAGAGTACTGGCTCTGGCCTGCCTCTGTGTAAGGCATTGGGAGGGGGGGAGGCAAACAGATAGTTCCACAGGAGCTGACGCATGGAGAGCTGGCTTAGCAATCAGCTCCCTATTCATATTGGTTCTCCCCTGCTCCTCCCTCCCCTCCCTGCTGCCTCTGATACAATGGCAACAAGGAGGAGGTGTGTGTAGTTGCTAGGATTAATCAACAAGCTCTGGCTTATAATTTAATCGTGCAAACAACTACATGCTAAGCAAGGTTAGGATTTGATTGTGCCAGGACAACGGGATGTGCATGGAACGTGACTATTTCTCATCAAACAAAAAGGGAGGGCTGTGATAGCAGGGACAAAAGGACCATGGAGGGGGGCGGGGGCAGGGGAGTGGGGCACGCAGCAAGCAAACACAGCCCCCTACCAGCCCGGGCTGGCCTTGGGGAGCAACGCCGCTGGCCACCGCCCCCCCGCACTATGCCTCCCAACTCCTGGTTCTGATCCCTGATCCTTCCACCTCCTACCCCCCCACCTCCCCACCCAAAGTCCCTGCCTGAAGGAATGGAGCAATGCCAGGTAAATCTTCTAGCACATAATAAATCTAAAAATAAAAAATAAATAGATCTGAGCAAGCCTATAGAATCTGACGTGTGGGCAGTGGTAAGACACAGAAGACAAAACCATTTACAACAGTCAAAAACTCAGGCTTGAGTAACTCTGAAGGGATGTAACCAGGTTAGGTAAATTAAAAACATGACAGCTGAAATTAAATGTGTGCAATAGCAAGATAATATACATTGTAAGGTATAATATGAACTAGTCACACACACTGCTGAGTTCTAAATTAATTGTAACCATGCAGGAATATGTCCTCCAAGTTGTTGAGGATGGCTCTCTGAAAACATCTGCTCAAGGAGCAGTGGCATTTTAAAAAAAAGGCAAACTAAATATTACAATTTGTAAACAGTGATAGAAAACAATACCAAGAATATTAAGTCATTCCAGAAACAGATGGTACAGTTGCACATCAAACATTGTATTCCATTTGGGGCACTGTATTTAAAAAAAAAAAAACAGCAAAAACAGAAACAGAAACAGGTGATAAAAAAAAATGAGAACCACAGAGAGACTTTGGGAGGGGGAGACTGAAAATTAGCATGTTAGTGAGGAGACAAGGAGGAGTCACAATGGGGGTATATTAAAATAACAAATGGATAAGGTAAGTCAGGTCTTCCTTTTTAATCTTCTCTCAGTGTTGTCAGCACTGTATACTACAGGCGGAGAAGAGCAGACTCCACATCTGGAGTATTGTGTCCAGTTCTGGGCCCCCCACTACAAAAAGGATGTGGACGCATTGGAGAGGGTCCAGCGGAGGGCAACCAAAATGATTAGGGGGCTGGAGCATATGACCTATGAGGAGAGACTGAGGGAGTTGGGTCTGTTTAGTCTGCAGAAGCGAAGAGTGAGGGGGGATTTGATAGCAGCCTTCAACTTCCTGAAGGGAGGTTCCAAAGAGGCTGGAGAAAGGCTATTCTCAGTAGTGATGGATGGCAGAACAAGGAGCAATGGTCTTAAGTTGTGCTGGGAGAGGTCCAGGTTGGATATTAGGAAAAACTATTTCACTAGGAGAGTGGTGAAACACTGGAATGGGTTACCTAGGGAAGTAGAGGAGTCTCCATCCCTAGAGGTGTTTAAGTCTCGGCTTGACAAAGCCCTGACTGGGTTGATCTAGTTGGGATTGGTCCTGCCTAGAGCAGGGGGCTGGACTTGATGACCTCCTGAGGTCTCTTTCAGCTCTATGGTTCTATGACTCCAATAATTTGGAGGGAAAAGACCTACCGTGCCACAAACTAAGCAAACTAACCCAGTTGCCCCAGAGATGGAGCAGGTTCTAGCATTAAGAAGGCACGATAAGGGCAGCCCTGAAGGTAGGGAGGTGGGATGGGTTCTGGAGTGGCCTAGTGGATAGGACATTCACCGGGGGAGTGCAAGGTGGTGGAGTTCTAGATCAGTCGTTCTAAACTGGGGTACATGTACCCTTGGGATACTCGAGAGTGTTCCAGGAGGTACATCAGTTCATCTAGATATTTGTCTAGTTTTACAACAGGCTACACAAGAACACTAGCAAAGCTAGAACAAGATAAAATTTCATACAGACAACGGTTTTTTTTTTTTTTAATACAAACTGGTATCGCATCTTGGACTCTCTGGTCTGGCAAAATTCATAGCCTGGCAGGACCACAGATGTTGCTGGACCAGAGAGCCCTGACAGATGGGAGCAAGGGCTGTCCAGGAGTCTGGTGGCAGGGGGACTGCGAGTGGAGCCAGGCCAGCATCCAGGAGTTCTGCCAGCAGTAGGGGGGTTAGTGGCTCCAGGCTCTGGGCCTAGCTGGGGCCAGGAGGATCCAGGAGCCAGGTCAGCAGCAGGGAAGCCCGGAGCAGATTTGAGCTGGCGGCAGGAGGGCCAATAGCCAGGAGCCTGACTGGGCACGTGGCCAGGTGCCCATTTGGGGCTGGGAGTGGAGCTGGGCCGGTGGCAGGGACCCTGTCCAGGGCTGGGAGCAGAGTTGGCAGCTGGGAGGCGAGCAAGGCAGCTGAGAGGCTGATGGCTCCCTGGGGGAAGTCTGGAGGCTGGCAGCAGGAGACCAGAATGGACCTCCCCTGGTCCTGCTTCAGAATCAGTCAGGTCCCAAAGATGCCAGACCTGCCAGTCCAACATGTACTGTTCCGTATAGTATTCAATAATATGCAAGTACAGTATTTATATTTCAAATGATTTATTTTATAATTAGGTTGTAAGAAAGTAAGCAATTTGTCAGTAACAGTGTGGTGTGACACTTGTCTTTTTATGACTGATTGGAGTGCACAAGACAAGTCAGTCCTGAAAGGGCTACACTAGTCTGGAAAGTTTGAGAGAGTCACCACTCTAGTTTTTCCAGGATCCAGTGCGATTTACGTTTTCATTAATGAAAGATTTGGGGAGCAACATGATATATGATCTAGACTGTAAGAAGGAAATAGCAACTAGAATAGTGAAAGCAAGATCAAGTTTGACGGTGATGGATAAGATCTGGAAAAGTAAAACGACTGGCTTATAAACGAAGCTGGGCATCTTGAAAACGTGTGTATTTAGCAGTATGTTGTACGGATGTGAGACATGGTTGATGATAAAAGATTCAAAGAGAAGGATATTGGCGTTTAAGAAGAGTTGTTACAGAAAGATCCTGAGAACAGGATGGATGCAGGCGGTCACCAACGAGGAATTATATAGGAAGATACAGCCGAAAGAGAACCTACTGCAGAAGGTTATACAGCAGAAGTTACAGCTATTCGGGAATATCTGCAGAATGAATGATGAGCGAAAAGTTAAGACTCCGGTATTCGGCATAATGGATGGTCCAAATCGGAGAGGCAGATTCCACAGAGAATGGTTATATGATATGGTGGATTGGTGTGGAGCTGGTCTACAGAAACCAAGCCACTCCACACTGGACAGGGAAAGATGGAAGGAAATAGTGAGGGAGGCATCGGACACCAATGGGTGCTGAGCCCATGGCTGCTGCTGCTGCTGATGATGATGAGAGTATGCCTATACAAACTGCAGATGACACCAAGCAGAGGGGCTGCATATCTTTGGAGGACAGGATTAGAACTTAAAATAAGCATCACAATTCAAAGAACTGGTCTGAAATCAGTAAGATGAAATTCAATAGAGGCAAGGAAAAATCAAATGCAGAACTACAGACCTGGGAATAACTGGTAGTACTGCTCAAAAGAATCTCGGGTTATAGTAGATTTCAAACTGAATATAAACCGACATTACGAAGCAGTTGCGAAAAAGGCTGCTAGCATTCTGGAGTGTATGAACAGAAGCGTTGTGTGTTAAGACATGGCAACTAATTGTTCTGCTGTTCTTGGCACAGGTAAGGCCTCAACAGAAATATTCTGTCCAGTTTGGGGAAAAATGCTTTAGAACACATGTAGAAAATTTGTAGAGTCCAGAACAGAGCCATAAAAATAAAAGATTCTAAAAACCAACAAACAGGCAACAGCCATGGGGAAGGCATGAGCCCTTTTAATAGCAGCAGTTGAAAGGGCTTTCGCATTCCCAGCTCCCAGGGAACATGCTACGAGTGAGGCCCAGGAGCAACGAGCCCTTTAAATAGCAGGAGTTGAAAAGGCTTGCAGCTCCCACCCCCAACTAATGTGATGCCTGGGAGCTGCAGGGGAGGTGCAAGCCCTTTCAATTGCTGCTATTTATAAAGGCCCTGGAACTTCTAGGGCAGCCCGCAGCCACTTCAAAAATTATCTAAATCAGGGGTGGGCAATAATGGCATGGAAAGTACACTTAAGTGTACCAAGCTGGGAGGGGTTGAAAGTGCTTTGGAGGATAGAGTCATAATTCATAATGATCTGGACAACCGGGAGAAAAAGTCTGAGGTAAATAAGATGAAGTTCAATAAGGACAAATGCAAAGTAGTCCACTTAAAAAGGAACAATCAGTTTCACACATATAAAATGGGAAGTGACTATGTAGGAAGGAATACTGCAGAAAGTGATTTCGGGGTCATTGTGGAACACATGCTAAATATGAGTCAACAATGTGACACTGTTGCAAAAACAGCAAACATGATTCTGGGATGCATTAACAGGAGTGTTGTGAACAAGACACGAGAAGTCATTCTTCTGCTCCACTCTGCACTGATTAGGCCTCAACAGGAGTACTGTGTCAGTTTTGGGCACTACATTTCAGGAAAGATGTGGAGAAATTGGAGAGGGTCCAGAGAAGAGCAACAAAAATGAATATATTACCTATGAGGGAAGACTGAAATAACTGGATTCCTTTAGTTTGGAAAAGAGACAGGTAAGAAGGGACATAATAGTAGCGTTTAAGTGCCTAAAAGGGTTTACGAGGAGGAAGGAGAAACATTGTTCTCCTGGGCCTCTGAGTATAGGAGAAGAAGCAATGGGCTTAAATTGCAGCAAGGGAGGTTTAGGCTGGACATTAGGGAAAGCGCTCTCACTGTCAGAGTGGTTAAACACTAGAATAAATTGCCTAGGGAGATTGTGGAATTTCCATCACTGGAGATTTTTAAGAGCGGGTTAGACAGACATCTATCAGGGATGATCTAAACAGTACTTGGTCCTGCCATGACGGCAGAGGACTGAACTTGATGATCTCCTGAGGTCCCTTCCAGTTCTAATGTTCAATTATTCTATTACTGCAACTAAAAAAGGACGCTGTTCAACACTGACCCTTATTCACTACTCACAACTACAACTGAGAAATAATATTCGAGTCTCATCAATCCAACAAAGAATAATTGGCATTTGCATCCCCAGGTTTGAGAAAGCTTCATATCCTGTTTTACAACCATTATTTTCACCGATCCTTGATGCAGTGCAAAGTATAGAAACAAACCCTAATTCATTTGAAATTAATCTGTGCTTGCATGCTCTGTCAGTGTGCATGCGTATAGTTTGGGCGTGTTTTTGCTCAAACATTTGAGTGAGTGAGAGTGGCCACACTGGAAAAGGTTCAAGCTGCAGAGATTGATTTAACTAGCAGCTGATAAGTTGTGCTTACTGGAGCTGCAGCCTGTAGTTCAGTGATGGGCAACATACGATACCTTCATATCAGTGGGCCGCAAGATTGTCATAACCAAGACAGTCCTCTTAGAAATGGTAGTTTTGCAAACTGTGCTTGTGTACCTAGAATTTCTGGGATGTGCCACTTGAACCATAGCAGTGCTTTGATTGGATACAGTGAGAATGCATGGCTCTCATAGTCAATGTTGTGTGCAATCAGCACACACTTCACTTCACTTCACATGTCCTTACTTTACCTGCATGTAATTTAGTAATACTGGTAGGGAAAAAATAACTACCTGGAGGAAACCAGCAGAATTTGACAACTCTGCACATGGGAAAGGGTAAACTATATGACTTGCAGACCACACATAGACCTTGATGGACCACAAGTTGCCCGCCACTGCTGTACTTGCATCACGGCACTACTAGTTGAAGCTTCAGCAACCTTCAGCCCAAACCATCCAACAGGGCAACTAGTTTGAATTTAAAGAAATAGTTAACTTTGGCTACAGATTTCTGTACACGGACAGGAGTTGGCTTAGGGACAACACTCTAGTAATATTCTGAGTTTACACTGCAACGAAGACAAGCCTTGAGTTGGGCATTCCTTTACTTGCATATTGTATTGTAGGGAGGCTTTCATTAAATAAACACCCACAGTATCCGTTGACTTCTTAAAAAGGTAAACCCTATAACAAAGGACTACATTTTAATAATGGCTCCCCCCTGTATAATGCAATGAGTCTTCCATCTTTCCACATCCACCACTTCACCATTATAGATGTCTACTTCTGACTTTCATCTTGGCAATAACAGCCAAATAAAACAGTATCCAATAAATAGGCAGCACCGTCAAGTCACTAGGGAACAACAATGAGTCACCAGAAGCCTAATAGAAGTGTTTTATCCACAAGCACATTTAAAGCATAGGACTAAGGACAGAACTACAGAAGAATTAACATAACAGTCACAAGTTTTATTAGACATATTGGACGCACACCCAAGACATAAAATCAGTCCAGTGTCACACAACTAAGAACTTTTCTAAGAAATATCAGATTCTTGTCCTTGCTGAATATAAAGTTCATTCATCAGACTTAATTGTGTCCCTCTTATTAACTTTTAAAAACTATGGACAAGAAGCAACAGTGGAGTCAGAATATTTGAGAGTTTTTAAATCTTAGAATGGTTAAAATTTACTGGTATAGTAGAGCTCTCATTACTTGATGGCTGAGAATATTTCTCATCAGGCAAAGTTGCTAGACTCAAATCAGAAAAGATCAGTCATTTGTGTTTGTCTACTTCAGGTTCTGCTTTCTCTGAGCTGCAACCCCCAGAATCCAAACCCTACCATGAGCACTGGATAAAGGACAGCCACTACCTCACTTCTGATTCTATTCTATGTGATCACATATGGTAACAAGAGTCCATGAAGATGGTACTTTTCATGTCCAGTGCAACTGTGCAGTAATAATACTCCCAGTGAAATAGGTCACTTAAGAGGTTCAGAACATTTTAGAACCTCCAAAATATGAACTTTCATAGCATTCTTCAAAGCTTATCAGCTTTCTGCTATAGTACAGTTATCTTCAGTACAGGCACAGCAGGCCCATCCCTTATCTGCAACTGCACATTCTCTTCCGCACCATCCATTGTGCAATTTGAGTTAGTACAGGTTGAACCTCTCTAGTCCTGCACTCTCTGGTCCAGCATTATCTGTGGCCCAGCCTAATTTCAATTAGCCGGATGTCCACTTATCATGGGTGTGGCCAAGTTTCCCACCACTTTGGTTAGAGCCACCATTCCTGGTTCTCAAGTGTTCTGTGCTGTTATTTAGCTCTAATTTACCTCCAAATGTCTTCTAAGAGCCGAGTCAGCAGTGAAAGTCTTGGTAATGCTGCTAGACAATATTGACCACTTGTGATTTAGCAAATTCTCTGATTTGACACCAGTGAAGTCAACCAGGGAGATTCAACCCATTGCATTTTTTTAGTGTGATTTCTAAGATTTTTTTTTAAAAACCGACTGGAAAAAAAGTTAGACTAGAGAGGTTGAACCTATGTTTTTAATCATTGAGGGCAATTCAAATTTTCCCAGCAAGAAGGAAAGTATGGTTGTTGGGAGGACATTTTCTTAAGTTTTATTAACTGAGTTGCTCATTCACAGAGTTTGCTCATTCAAATAGGTCTCCTTGTCTTAAAGCAACGACTGTGCTTTTGCTGCACTGTCAACAGACCACAATATACTCAAAGGATAATGGTTTACTACTGCTTGATCAATATTCTGGGGTGCACTGAAGATATTTATGCAAGCCAACAGTAGTAAGTATGCATGATATGACATTTGTTTTTGGGACACAGCATGGGATTACAGCACACACACAAAATATACTAGGCCTTGCCGAAGTCTATATGCTTACTCTTCCACAGAGAGGTTTGGTGGGTTTTTTTAAATTAAATGAAGCAAGAGGAACCTCATCAGGTTTTGCAGACTAAAGCTAGGGAAATCAGTTTGGTGCCTGAGCTGGTACATTTCATAATAATCCTGTGAGGCTGGTCTAGCCCATTACTAGGCTCTTACCACAAATATGCCCACTTGTTTATGCATTCAGAACAGCACCACCTCCCTTTACAAGGCGGACCTATTTATATGCACCACAGAGGTCTTAGAATAGTTACAATTCTAAGTGACTCAAAGGAGAATTCCACATACACACCCTCTAATTCTTTAATGAAAAACTAGAACCAAATTTACCCAACTCCAACCTCTCTTCTCCTCCTCTTCCCCCACTCTCTTTTAAGCAAGAAAAACACCTATCTCCCTGCTCCTGCTAAATACCACCTTTCCCTTCTATAAAAAATTCTATCCAAAAAAATCTCAAACATTAATTAATTAAGGCTACTAACAGCTCTGAGAGACATGAGCAGAGCTATAAAAAGGTTTCAGAACTGAGTGGCTGTAGAGGAGCTGATCAAATTTTCAAGAGTTACAGAGACTGCATTATGTATAAGGTAGGGGATGTTCAGTTTTTAAAAGCCTTCAGTAATTTTTCAGCATGCCTCAGGTACATCTCACTGTCCCTATTTCATAGACAGGGAGAACAAGGAATAGTGAAGTTGAATGACTAGTCCAAAAACCCACTGTAGTAGTCAGTGGCAGAAGAGGAAAGAGAAGCCAGTCCTACATCTTCATCAGAAGCCCTTTTTGCCTGACAATATATATTTTCGGTGTTGTATATACACAGACTCTGGAAATTAACTGAAGCGTCTAAAAATAGCGAATTTCATACTTCATGAGTAATGCAGTAACTGTAACTCAGGAAAATTTTTTATGAAGGAGGTTTTTAAGTCCTTTTATTTTGCTATGAGCGTCATTTTAGGCAGGGCTCAGAAAATTGGGTGATCTCGCCTGATTGATGAGGTAAGTTCTATGGGTGGAGGCATGTTACCAACAGGGAAGCTCCTCTGAAAACAAAACAATTAAAGATTTAAAGAACGCAAAAAGACTTAGCTAATAAAACCAGAACAATTCAACATTTGACATGTTGTCTATATTGCATCCTGAATCCCAAATAGCCCACAGCACATTATGTGGCCCTCCCCTGTAATAAGTGTGCACCCTGTAGTTAATAAAGTTAAGCACAACTTTGGAAGGCCAAACAGACTGTTTCTTAAATAGGCAATACTGTACACAGAAACTGCCAGAGAAATCAGTGCACAAACCACTGATCAGTATTAAAGAAAACAAAGAAAAAAAAAACAGTATATAGAACACAAACCTAACCTTACAAAATGCTAATGAATCAACTGTTAATATATAGCAGTGTTTCTCAACCCATGGTACGAGTACCCGGTACTTGAGAGAAGTCTGGGGGGGTATATCAACACAACTGAAACTTGGAGAAAAGTGAATTTTTGTTTTAAGTTTTACAACGCTTTATTATTTTTGTACTTTTTACACCCAAACATTTCAGTGCCCGCCCGGCTACGATTAAGTTGTTTCAACAAATGTGTTGCAATAGTAGAAAAAAATGTTGTGTGTCTGAAAACTGTAGGTACTGGGGTACTTGTAATTTTTTTTTTAAATGGGTACTTCATAAAAAAAGGTTAAGAAACACTGTTATATAGCATACTGAAGCAGGCACTGGGCCTTATGAAAAGTTCTGGAGAACTGTGCACACAGCCTGAAAGCCATAGATTGTGCAGCATTTGCCAGTGTACAGAAAGCATACAGGCCAATCTACCACATACAGTTAGGAGGGGACATTCTGGCCAACGAGAGTGGGGCAAACCCTTCCCCCTAAGGATGCAGCATGGACAGTATCTGCACTGAAGTGATAAACATGTTTTAGAGGTTGTCTCTGACAGATTTGCACAGACGAAGCTGCATGGAGCTAGTTTTATCTACTTCAAAAAGAATGAAGAGCAAAGTTAATCTGGCTGGCATATTTACGAGTCTAGGGACTTTTAAACCTGATGCTAAAACATTAAGCTGATTTCTCTACCTGCAACACCTCCTCTATCACCAGTTTTAACAGACTCTCCATTAGAGAGCTCTCTTTCACAGTACCACAGTTTTGTGGTTCTCCTCTCATAGGAAGCAGAATACTCTTTCGGGAGTCTGGAAAAAGTGTACACCAGCCATAAACACAAATATGCCACAGAACCCAACATTTTCACTCTGGCTTTATTTTCATTTGTGTGTGGATTTCAAAATACATGAATATAAGTTTGCATTACACTTTGTGCAATATGAACATGGACAGGACAAATATGCTTATAGCCATTTGTCTTTTAAGAAGTGGAAGTCCAATCCTAGTGAGATAAATAGAAAGGAACATAAACACTGTCAAATTAAGTGTAAAAATGTAATAAGAAAAGCAAAAAAAGATTTTGAGGAACAGCTAGCCAAAAACTCAAAAAGAAATAACAAAATGTTTTTTAAGTACATTAGAAGCAGGAAGCCTGCTAAAAAACCTGTGGGTCCCCTAGACGATCGAACTATAAAAGGCGCAATCAAGGACGATAAAGCCATTGCAGAGAAACTAAATGATTTCTTTGCTTCAGTCTTCACGGCTGAGGACGTTGGGGAGATTCCCAAATCTGCACCATCCTTTGTGGGTAATGAATCTGAGGAACTGTCCCGGATTGAAGTGTCATTAGAGGAGGTTTTGGAACAAATAGAAAAACTTAATGTTAACAAATCTCCGGGACCGGATGGCATTCATCCAAGGGTTCTAAAAGAACTCAAATGGGAAATTGCTGAACTATTATCTGTGGTTTGTAACCTATCCCTTAAATCGGCTTCCGTACCTAATGACTGGAAGGTAGCCAACGTGACACCAATATTTAAAAAGGGCTCTAGAGGCGATCCGGGCAATTACAGACCGGTAAGTCTAACTTCAGTACCGGGCAAATTAGTCGAAACAATAGTAAAGAATAAAATTGTGAAGCATGTAGAAGAACATAATTTGTTGGACAAAAGTCAACATGGGTTTTGTAAAGGGAAATCCTGTCTTACTAATCTATTAGAGTTCTTTGAAGGGGTTAACAAACATGCGGACAAGGGGGATCCAGTAGATATAGTATACTTAGATTTCCAGAAAGCCTTTGACAAGGTCCCTCACCAAAGGCTCTTGTGTAAATTACATGGCCATGGGATAAGAGGGAAGGTCCTTTCTTGGATTGAGAACTGGTTAAAAGACAGGAAACAAAGGGTAGGAATAAATGGTAAATTTTCAGAGTGGAGAGGGGTAACTAGTGGTGTCCCCCAAGGGTCAGTCCTAGGACCAATCCTGTTCAACTTATTCATAAATGATCTGGAGAAAGGGGTAAGCAGTGAGGTGGTAAAGTTTGCGGATGATACCAAACTGTTTAGGATAGTCAAGACAGAAGCAGACTGTAAGGGACTCCAAGAAGATCTCACCAAACTGAGTGATTGGGCAACAAAATGGCAAATGAAATTTAATGTGGATAAGTGTAAAGTAATGCACATTGGGAAAAATAACCCCAACTATACGTACAGTATGATGGGGGCTAATTTGGCTACGACAAATCAGGAAAGAGATCTTGGAGTTATCGTGGACAGTTCTCTGAAAACTTCCACACAGTGTGCAGCGGCGGTCAAAAAGGCAAATAGGATGCTAGGTATTATTAAGAAAGGGATAGAAAATAAGACCCGGAATATCTTACTGCCCCTGTATAAAACTATGGTACGCCCACATCTTGAATACTGTGTACAGATGTGGTCTCCTCACCTCAAAAAAGATATTTTGGCCTTGGAAAGGGTTCAGAAAAGGGCAACTAAATTGATTAGGGGTTTGGAACGGGTCCCATATGAGGAGAGGTTAAAGCGACTGGGACTTTTCAGTTTAGAAAAGAGGAGACTGAGGGGGGATATGATAGAGGTATATAAAATCATGAGTGGTATGGAGAGGGCCGATAAAGAAAAGTTATTTATTAGTTCCCTAAATAGAAGAACTAGAGGACACCAAATGAAATTAATGGGTAGCAGGTTTAAAACTAATAAAAGAAAGTTCTTCTTCACACAGCGTGTAGTCAGCATGTGGAACTCCTTGCCAGAGGAGGCTGTGAAGGCTAGGACTATAACAGAGTTTAAAGAGAAGCTAGATAATTTCATGGAGGTTAGGTCCATAAAAGGCTATTAGCCAGGGGATAAAATGGTGTCCTTGGCCTCTGTTTGACAGAGGCTGGAGAGGGATGGCAGGAGACAAAGCGCTTGATCATTGTCTTCGGTCCACCCCCTCTGGGGCACCTGGTGCTGGCCACTGTCGGCAGACAGGATACTGGGCTAGATGGACCTTTGGTCTGACCCGGTACGGCCGTTCTTATGTTCTTATGTTCTTATGTCAGTGACAGTGCAGATACAAAAATGGATACCACTTTTGACCACCAGAAGTGCCAGAGGAGTGCAGTTCATTTTTAAACTTACAAAGCACAGCCTGGTAGCAAGAATGTAGCACTGCAGGCTTTTCATTCAAATGAATGACGTGCACCCAAATACTAGGTGGCTCTGTCTATATATACACCAAGCAGTACTGCCTCAGTCTACTATAGGGATGTAAAATCCGGGTTAATCAGCAGTTATCCAGTCAAACTTTAGAATTAACTGATTAAGTGGGGGGAGAGCAGGAGGCAGCTTCTGGTCAACATGGGGCTGCTTGCTAGTACTGGTTAACCGGTACCTGGAAAGCGTCACCTGGTAAGGATAATGCTTACCAGGCAACCAGTTAAAGGATTACCCGGGCTCCTTAATCTGCAGTGTAGATATGCTAAGCTGGTCAAAAGTGGGTCTTAACATCTGGGCCCTTTGTTTTCAGTTTTTATTTTATTCACTTCTTCCAAAAAATGTATCGTTGTTTATTACCACAACAAGGGTGGGCGGAAGGGTGGTGGGATTTGGGCTGCCTAGGGAAGCAGGGGCTCAAGTCCACCACCCTGCATTCCCTAGGCACATGCAGTATCCCCTATGCCACACTAAAACCTGGCCTTCCTCCCTACTTTCAGTAGGCCCCTTATCTTGTCTTCCTAATACAGGAGCCAGGTCCATCCCTGGGGCAGCTTGGTGAGAATCAGTTTAAAAAAAAAAAAACTATTAAATAACATTTGGGTAAATACTGGAGTTTATTTTGGTGGACAGAGAGACTGGAAAAAAGTATCCAGTTGATTCATGCATTGAATTCAGTTCATCAACGTGGCATACTGCAGAACAGAAAAAAAAAATCTAATCCCCAAATAGAACTTTTTGAGTAAACAGTTTACTGCTAGAGACTTAGAACTATTAGCCTATAAATATTTAGATTTAATAATTGGGCCGTGACATTTGCAGCACATGCACTCCACCTCATCCTTTCCCCATGACTTGCTTTTTTAAAAACTTTCAAATGCCTCCTTATATTCTGAACCGTATTCTGTTACTGATTTTCATTTTCTTTCCACTTTAGAGTATCAGAGTTTTAAACTGTTATCTGTTACAGCTCAAAATACATAAGGGAGTATGTGAGACTCATCAGTATGTTCAGATGTGCGTGCGTTTCTGAGTTTACATACATACCTGCCTTTTTGTTTATTGTGCACATCTTCTACACTAATGCATAGCCTTACTTCAACAGGCAGCTTTGCACGTACATCCAGGCAGGGATGGTGTATGGGGAAGGCACAACGCAAGGTGTCCCCCCCGCAAACACCATGGGCAGGAGGGGCTGGCCAGCAGCCAATAGGGTGGGACTAGCAGGTGGAAGGGGTTGGTGCCTGCAGCAGGAGTCCAGCCATCTCCACTCACCAGCAGTAGCAAGGGAGCCTGGCACCCTGCTCTAGGAAGGGGCCAGGACAGCCCCCATATTCAACAGAGGGAAGCAGAGCAAAACAGCTCGGGGAGCAAAGAGAGCTCGGGCTGCGTGCATGGCTCTGCTTCCCTTGCCACTGCTGGTGACTGTTGGAGTGAAGTCCCCTGCTACCAGCATGGGCCCTCTGGCCCTGCTAGTTCCCTGGGCTGCATTGGTTGGGGGAAGAGGTGGGGAGAGGGCAGAGCAAGGGCAGAGAATGGGAAGAGAGAAAGGCAGGGCCTGGGGGAGAGAGGGATTGTCCCAGCCCTTTCCTGGTCTGAGAGAGAGGGTGTCAAGTGGCTGGTGGGCCCAGGGATTCCCCCCCTCCCCTCATCAGTTGCCTCTACATACAGATTAATGTATTATCATAATACATATCCCACACAATGTATTGTGTTTTCCTAGGGTACATCTACACTGCACAGCTACCCAAGCCGCCCATTATTTTGAAATATTTTTCAAAGTAATGGGTGCACTATTTCGCTATCCCAGTAAATCTCGTTGCACAAGGAGTAAGAGATGGCTCGAAATAGTGCATTATTTTGAAATTTGACGCTGTGTAGACATGCCAAATTTCAACATAAGCTATTTTGAAACAGATTTGAAATAAGATACACAATCTGCATAGTGCAAAGTGCATATCTTATTCCTCATTTAGGGTGCTTTGTAAACACACCCCTAGTAAAGCAAGTTATTTTTAGCATGCTGAGCCCCGTACTCGCTATACTCACCATCCCCACCCTCCCACACCCGGCCCCAGCCGTTTTTGCAGCCAGAGAGCGTAATGATGTCATTGTGGCACCCAGCAGGAAAAAAAAAATTATTTACAGATACAAAATGATACAAAAGTAGAATGCAAATCAGGAAAAAAACTGAATCCCTTCTGCAAAACCCAGGAATTTTCCAGAAAAATTTAGTTTAAAATGAAGGGTCTTATACCATATCCATGATAGATACCTGCACTGATTTAGTTACAGATAAATCAGTTCAAGTTTCCATAATCTATGACAGCCCTAGACAGTAAAACTCACTGGAAAAAAGTGGGGGAGAGAGATTTGGAGAGGGCAGTTTGCCCTCTGATTTTCAATGAAAAATGTCCCACAAAAATTTTCATCCAAATTTTGATCACCTCTACAGCCTGTGAAATGATTTCAGAGCTAAGAATGTACAGGATTACAGAAGAACTGTGTTTTACTAAACAGTATCTGTTCTGTGGGTCACAGACAACACGGAGACTATATGATACATGCTCACACTACTCTCATTTTAGGTACGACTACACAGTAGGGCTAAATTCGAATTAAACTATGCAACTTGAGCTACATCTATTGCATAGCTTAAGTCGAAATAGCTTAATTCTGCTTTCGGTGCTGTCTACACAGCAGGAAGTTGAAGGAAGAATGCTCTTCCTTCGACTTCCCTTATTCTCACAAAATGAGGGTTACAGAAGATGGAGTAAGAAGTCCTCCTTTATTTTGAAATAAAGGTTGGCAGAGTAGACATGCACTATGTTATTTTGGAATAACGTCAGTTATTCCAAAACAAGACTTCTGTGTTGATGTACCCTTAGTGAGGCTAGACACAGGCAAGAGTTAAGTACCAGTTAAAATCTTTGCACACACAAAATGATGAAACAGTAAGTAAGACTAATCTCACGGTACTCAGTTATTCTTCTGTACTCTGAGTACATGCAGTGGGGTAAGTTGTTTTAGCAACTTTTATATCAATTGCCAAAACAATTAAGGGCCTTTCAAAAAATGGGATTGGGCCCCCCCAAAAATCAAAATTGTTATCATAGTGACCATCACCATGCATTCTCCAGACACAGTCAGGATCAATAGTCAACTGCTAGTCCTTGTCAAAAACTGGGTGAAGAGGAAACACCATTAAAAAGCGGAAGTGCACCATAATGTTGCTGCTCTAGATTACAACACCGAGGCACAACAGAGGGCAGTCTTTATAGCTTTCACTTGTGTATGCTATGCAAAGACCAAGAGAAACAGAATTCAGTGGGGAAAGGTATGTGTTGAGATCACTCTCTCCAGAGACCTCTGGAACCCAGTTATCTTTATGGGGCTTCACAAGTCTCAGGAACTACCATGAAGATTGTGAAAGCATGTGGCCTCTATCTCTTCCAGTATGAACCACAAGAAATTCCCTTCAGTATACGCCCTGTCATTTACTGAAACTACATTCAGATACAGCATTTACTGACACAATCATTTCAGGCTACAGAAGGAAATATTTGCTAAATTTAAAGTTCAAGTCCAGTCAGATAAGCAGATCTCCCTTGAGGGAAGAGCACCCAATCTAACTTTACCAGGACTGTAAAAAAACATTTTGACTGTAGTAGTAACTGGGACAACTATTTTTTAGTGAGATGAGGAGAAAGATATAATATCTTCTACTGGATCATATTCTGTTGGTGAGAGAGAAGCTGCTGCATAAGCTTGAAATCACATCTTTCTTACCAACAAAAGTTGGGTCAGTTAAAGATATTACCTCAGCCTTGTCTCTCTAATATCCTGGGGCCGACACATCCACAACCCATCTGCATACCACTAGTCTCTTGTCAGACATCCAACTCCAAGTCATACTTTGACAAATTATTTTAAATGTTTTTAGTAGCCTGGATATAATTACCTGCTCTGATGATTCTACATGGGGGAGAGGGGAACAGGTGAACAAAATACAAGATTTCCCATGAATCTGTATACCCAAGCGTTTGCCTACGTGCTTTTACAACATGACTGATAACTAACCACATGGTATTATTGATTAGAAGTTTGAGCTGAGGCACTTTGTGATTCAACAGCCAGAGCTCAAACATTAGTATGTTTGTGCACAATTCCCCATACCTTGTGGTAAACCAAGGACAGTGCCAGATGATCTGTGGAGGATCTAGAATTACTATGCGGTACTAGCCTCACCGAAACAGAGCATGAGATGGCCTTCTTGAATTACCAAGACTTAGACACAAATCCCTGAGGGAATTAAGAGAAATTCCAGCTTAGATCTTCAATAACTTAAACTTCTCAACTCTAGAAGGCACAAGCCAGAGGAGGACTCATCTCTATTAGCAGCTTCTCTTAAAATAACAGATTTCAGTCATAACAGAAAATGACATGGTAAATTGCTTCTTCTTTTTCACTTTACAGGCAGCAGCAACAGAGGCTAAGCACTGGTATTATATCAGGTCGAAGGCCGTATCTGCACACTGTGGTACAAGCCATGCAGCAAGAGGGGTCTAGCTTTTCTGCATTCCTTGTTTGGAGTAGCTGGGGCAAGACAACTGGAGATTTCTCCATTCCCTTCCCAGTCCAAATAGTGGCAACTTCTCTCCTCTTCCTCTGCACAGTGAGAGGTTCAATTCCTGGCACCAAACAGACTTCTTGTGTGGCCTTGGGCAAGTCACTAACTCTAATGTACAATGGAAATACTACTTTCCTTCTTTCAACCAATATCTGCTGCTTTTGTGCAGATTACAAGCTCTTTGGAGCAGGAAAAGTCTGTTACAAACGTGCTTGTACATTCCAAGAGAATTAGCACCATGTCAGGAAGATACTCTGTAATTAAGGTTGTGTCTACACAGCATCCTTAGCTCTAAATAATCTACACAATTTGTGCTACACAAATTGCATAGCTTATTTCGATACTATTTTGAAATAGCTTATTTCATCATTTGGCGCTGTCTACACAGCACCAAATTTCAAAATAACTCGCTATTCTGAAATTCCTCTTGCCCCTCATGGAACGAGGGTTACCAGGATGTTTCAATAGATGCAGAATAGCTATTTCTGGATACTTCTGGTATCCCGAAATTGCTTCACTGAACCTTAAGGGTATGTCTACACTGTGGAGCTATTTGGAACTTTCACAACACTTCTCTATTAAAAAAAAAATCCATATTCAATATTAGTGGATTTTGCCAAATAACCAAGTTTGTATTTTCCATTCAGGATTTTAGGACACAAGACCAAATGCTCAAATATATGGCAAACCTGACTAGAATACAAATAAAAAGCAGTTTTATTATATACACAGTAGGGTCATCTTATTCTTTAATTCTCAAACTCAGAGATGGAGTCGAATTTTTTCAATCAACTTATCACATCTTCTCTTTAGCATCATGCTTTGATCAGAATCCTTTCAAACACATCAAGCTTTGGTGTAAAGTAACTGAAATTCTTTGTAAACACTTACGATAAATTAGCAATCTGTGCTGAAGTACCAAATCACTGCAATTAGTAGCATTAACAACAAGGAGAGAAGCTTCCATTACAGAAAGCTATGGTTGCTTTCAGTTTTGAAACAGAATATCAATTATAGCATCTTTTGCCTCTTAAGCTTGACTGAATGCTGCTTTGTAATTAGAAGACGTAGGACACCTGAAAACGGAGTGATCTTATCTAATTGCTAACTCAGATGTTTAAAACTAAGCTCCTAATTATACATGACAGGAAAAAAAAGGCACACACAAACATAAGAATTTGCCATACTTACCCAAACCTTCATTATTCCAGTCTAATCCAATATTCTACCTTCAAAATCATCAGTACCACCTTAGGAAGGCTCAAGATATTTTATAATTATGCCATAATGCTAAGCCATAAAGGGGACTAGTGAACAGGGGGCAAACATCGAGGTCTCAGAGGGACCGAAAAGGACAAATTCTTGTGGTGAGTGGGTGAGCTTGTTTGTCTCTTTTTTTCTTTTGGACTTCCTTAGAGTTTACAGTGGCCTGTTGGAGACTGTGTGGGAGTGGGGGGAGGGGTAAGAGACCTACTAATTGCTAGATGAGCGCACACTAGCAAGGCTGTAGCCTGCCATCCTCTGATCATCCTTGTGGTCATCCAGAGGAAGCTCTGTGTGTTAACAATGCGCGAGGTTGACTTAGGAGAGAAAGATGTTACCACTGCCTCTGGGTCCTCCACATAAATATGTCCAGACAGACATGCCACAATGGATACCTCCATCCAGGTCGTGGTGAGCTTTGCAGAGCCAGTGGCCTACATTTCCCCATCACAGAAAACTAAACTGGGGAAACCATCCAACTAGAGGCAGAACCTCTCAGAAACCAGGGGGCAGAGCTACAGAAGATAATGGTTAGGCTGAGACATACTCATGCATATGAAGAATTCACTGAAAATGTGCATATTAGGGATGTAAGCGACTAGTCAACTATCCGATAAGCAAATGCTTAACGGATAGTTGACTAGTGACTCGACTAGTTGCTTCCTCCCCCCCTTTCTGATAGAGGCAGCGAGAGACAGCAAGGGTGAGTGAAATGCAGGATCCAGTGCTGGGGGGAGCCTGCTTAAAAGCCGGTTCCCTCCAGCACCGTGGAGAAGGATCAGGGGTGCAGCTGGGAACTGGTGGTGCTTCCGCCTTTGAAATGTAGCAAGAGCAGGGCTAACGGGACTGTTTGAGTCCCCCACTGGCTGTGCTCCCCGCAGTGCTTCCACTTCTGAAATGTATCAAGAGCCGGTAGGGCTCTTGATACATTTCAAAGGCAGAGGTGACTAATCAACTAGTCAATGCAAATTACATCAACTGTTTGATTAGTTGATTAAACTAATTTTAACTTCCTTAGTTCATATGGAGACCTCCAGGACTGAAGAGCAATGCAGCTGAGGAGGACAGCAGTGGCACTACTCCCAGGGGAAAAGAAACTGCTCCTTCCCAGAGAGGAAGCGGACTGCTGGTTGCTTCTGGCACTATGCAGGACTCCCACCTCTACTTCCCACCCACCACCTATAGAGATTAAAAAACAGTACAGTGCCCTGGCAATGAGGAATGAGGACTCTCCTCAAAGGTGGAAGAGAGAAGCCATGTATCCCCAAGTCTAGCAGGCTCTCAGTCCCCTCTCTCAAAATTAAATAAAAGTGGAAGGAGGTTGCTTGGTGATTCCGCTGTAAGGGGGAAGGAGGCATGTATCTGCTGATTCGACCTGATATCCCAGGAGGTATGCTGCCTGCCTGGGGCCCATATCTAAGACACTAGGAGGATTGCCAAGAATTGTCCAGCCCTTTGTCTACCACCCCAGTCTGCTCATCCATGTGGGCTCTACTGATACTGCAAGACATGATCCTGAACAGCAGCAGTGACTACAGGGCTCCATGCATAAGAGGGAGAGAGTTGGGGGCACAGGAAGTGTGTTCTCACTGATCATTTCAGTTAAGGCTTGGGACCCAGGCACAGACTGACACATCCTGGAGGTGGATGCACAGCTGTGCAGATGGTGTTGTCAGGACCATGGAATGATGTTCCAAACCTACTGAAGAAGGGGAAGAGTATCTTTAGATTTAGACTGGCTATCCTAGTGAGGCAGGCTTCAAATTAAGTTCAATGGGACAGGTGATAAAATCCCACAGACAGGTCCAGAACATGGAGACCTGGGTGAAGGGTTGGAATCTGGGGGGAACATGGATAATTACAGCAGGGACAAAGGAGAGATGAGGGAATATAAACGGGGAAATGTAATGAACATCTTAGAAGTCTGTATACCAAAAGAAAAAGTATGGGGAAATCAACAGGCATAATTAGAAACACTAATGAATAATCGCAGTTATAATATAATTGGTAAGACAAACTTGGTGAAACAATTCATGATTGCAATATAGGTATAGAATGGTACAGCTTGCTCATGAAAGACAGGTATGGAGAAAAGAGAGGCAGAGTTGTTTTTTATATCAAAGATATATACGTTTTTACTGAGGTGGAAGCAGAAGTGAGAGGAATATCTGCAGAAAGCCAGAGTAAAGTTAAAAGGGATAAAAAACAAGGGTGATGTCATGGTAGGGGGTCTACTGTGGACCCCTCAACCAGAAAGAAGAGGTAGATGAGGCTTTTAAAAACATATAACAAAATTATCCAAAACATAGGGCTTGGTGATAATGGTGATAAACATGTGTTGGGAAACTAATTCAAGGGGGCAGAAATTATCCAACAAGCTCTTGGAATGTATTGAAGACAACTTTTTATTACGATAGGTTAAAAAAAAGAAGACAAGGCAGAGGCTACTCTAGATTGGATTCTGACAAACAGGGAGGTACCGACTGAGAAGCAGAAAGTGGAAGGCAGCTGGTGTGAAAGTTATCATGAGATTATAGAGTTCATGATTCTAAGGAATAGTAGGAGAGGAAAAAAAAAAGACAATGGACATCAGGAAGGCATACTGGTAGGTAAAATCCTAGAAGAAGCAAGTCTAAAGAAAAAAAAAGAATTTTGAAGAGTTGGAAGATTTTTAGAGAGTCATTATTAGGACACAAAACCAAACCATTCCAATGCACAGGAAAGATAGAAATATAGGAAAGATAGAAATCATGCTGACTTAACCAGAAGATCTTTAAGTGATCTGAAACTTTAAAAAAGCCAAAGCAAGTTTGGAAAGTAAGCCAAACTAAGAAGGATGAACATATTTAAAAAAAAAAAAAACCCACGCAATTGTGTAGGGATAAGATCAGAAAGGTCAAGGAAAAACAAGATTAACTAACAAGGAAAAAAGGTAACAAGAAAACATTTTACAATACTTTAGAAACAAAAGGAAGACCAAGGACAGAGGTGGGAAGAATTACTTCTTGTGTCTTTCTTACAACAATCCTATCACTATTCAAATAGGAAGGAAAGACAACAGAAATGCTGCAATAGCTGAAGTGTAAATGCCTTTTTGTTTCAGCTTTCACCAAAAAAGTTATCAGTGACTGCACAATTGATACAGTGAACATCAATGTAAATGGGGTAGGAGCTAAGGCTAAAATAGGAGCAAGTTAAAAATTACGTAGACCAGAGGTTTTCAACCAGGGATACGGGTAACCCTGGGGATAAGCAAAAGTGTTCCTAGGGGGTATATCAACTCATCTAGATATTTGCATAGTTTTACAACAGTCTACAAAAAAAAGCACTAGCAAAGTCAGTACAAACTAAAATTTCATATCATGATTTGTTTATATTGCTCTATACATTATACATTGAAATACAAGTACAATATTTATAACATTGCATTTGATTTATTTTATAACTATATAGTAATAATGAAATAGCAAGTCATTTTTCAGTAATACTATCCTGTGACACTTCTGTATTTTTGTGTCTGGTATTGCAAGCAAGTAGTTTTTAAAACCAGGTGAAACTTGTGGGTACACACATTTAAATCAGATTTCTGGAAAGGTTTAGCGCCACCAACAAGGCCAGTTAGAAGCCTTCAAGATGACGGGGCCTGATGAAATACATCCTAGAATATTTAAGAAACTGGCTGAAGAGATCTCTGTGCTAATGTCGATTATCTTTGAGCACTTGTGCATAACAGGAGAGATCCCACCCAGAGGAAAGGAAAAATGGGAAGTACAATATTTATCTATAAAAAGGGGAACAAGGACTACTCAGAGAAGTATAGACTAGCCAGCTAGATTTTGGTACCCAGAAAGACAATGGAGCAAATCATCAAACTATTTGTAAGCACCTAGAAGATAAGAAGTTGGTAAATACCAGTCAACATGGATTTGTCAAGATCAAATCAGGTCAAAGCAACCTAATATTCTTCTTTAGTAGGGTAACAAGTCTTGGGTGACAGGGCAGAAACAGTAGATGTGATATATCTTGACTTTAGCATGTTTTGATATAGTCTTGCACGACCTTCTCCTAAACAAGCAAGAGAAATACAGCCTAGACTAGAAGATATACCTGGTGTTGCTGGGTCCTTAACTTAATTTTTGCTTTTCTTCTTTTAAATCATTGCTCTGGAATGGGGCTGGGAATGTGGGGTTCAGTGTGCAGGCTGCCTCAGGGAGAGAGGCACCGCCAGGGGAGGAGTGAGGCCCGGGTTTACCTGCCCCCTGTGCTCCCCAGCCAGATTGAGGAATGGAGCAAACTGTGCACTTTCCCCTTGTTCCCTGACAAAGGGGAACAGACAGCAAAGTTCCCATATGAAGTGGGGGAGGGGGGAGCTGAAGCCCCCTCCACTCTCCCTAAAGCATGCTAGAGAGTGGGAGGCTCGGGGCTGAGGCAGTCCTGAACCAGTCCCTTACATCTAGTTGTTGAGTCTGTCTTTTCCGTACAGTTTTATGGTTTTAGTCCCTTCCACAGCCACCACAACCAAGCCCTGCTTTATAATAAGAGGACAAATTGGGTGTCCCAGCTCTTACCGTTTAGGTGGAGTTCTTGAACAGACAGACATACAGACTGGCTTGCTCAGACAGACAAACTCTTCTCAAATATATAGTATATGAACCTACTGTAAATGTGGCCAAACAAAGCATAATCAGAGAACCGTTACCAATGGGTCACAGTTTTTGGAAGGGTATATCGACCCAAGGAGATCTATCATGTGTCCAATTCTATTCAATATCTTCATCAATGCTTTAGATAATGACACAGAGGGTACGCTTACAAAGTTTGCAACCATGCCAGGCTGGAAGGGACTGCAAGGGCTTTGAAGGAAAGAATTAGAATTCGAAAATGATCTTGACAATTTTGAGAAATAGTCTGAAATAGGATGAAACTCAATAATGACAAATGTAAAGTACCACACTTAGGAAGGAATTATCTAAGGCGCAAATACAAAATGGGAAATAGCTGGTTAGGCAGGAATATTGCAGAAACACATCTGGGAGTTATAGTGGATCACAAACGAAATAGGAGTCCACAATGTAATTACTGTTGAAAAAAAATAAACATCAATCATTCTGGGGTGTATCAGCAGAAGTGTTGTAAGCAAGACGCAAATAGTAATAATTATTCCACTCTAATCAGCACTGATAAGGCCTCAACTGGAGTACTGTGTCCATGTCTGGGCAACACACTTTGGGAAAGTTGTGAACAAGCCTGGAGGAGAGCCACAAAAATAATTTAAGATCTAGAAAACATGATCTAGAAGGAGAGATTAAAAATTAGATCTGTTTAGTCTAGAGAAGAAAAAACTGAGGGGGGGGGGAAAAGAGGGAAACATGATAAATGTCTTTGAGTAAAAGACAGAGATGAATTGTTTTTTCTTTCCATGGAGGAAAGGACAAGAAATAAATTGCTGCAAGGGAGATTTACGTTAGATATTAGGAAAAACTTACTAACTGGAAGGATAGTTAAACATTGGGACAAACTACCAAGGGAGGTCGTGGAATCTCCATCATTAGAGGCTTCGAAAAACTGGTTAGACACCTATCAGGCATGCTTTAGATCAGGGGTTCTCAACCCTTTTCCCTTCTAAAGAACCACCAACATGATATAAAAACTCCATAGCCAACCTGTGCCACTGAAACAACTACTCTTTCTGTACACAGAATGCAGGATCTGCGTTAAGGGGATAGCAAGCATAGCAACTGCCTGAGGCCTCACACCCAGTTGCTCAGGCTTCTGCTTTGGCCCTAGGTGGTGGGGCACTTCCAGCTTCAGCCCCATGCAATGGGGCGTTAGCTTTCTGTCCTGGGCCTCAGCAAGTCTAACACTGGCCCTACTTGGCAGGTGTCCTGAAACCTGACATTGGGCCCCAAAGGGGCTCCAGACTCTTGGTTGAGAACCACTGCTCTAGGTAGTATTTAGTCCTGTCTCAGGGTAGGGTTGCCATGTGTCCGGTATCGACCCAGACAATCCGGTATTTTTGCCTCCTGTCCGGTAAAAAAATTCAGAAAATACAGGACACCTAAAATGTCTAGTATTTTCTGATTTTTTTCCCCAGCCAGGAGGTGAAAATACCGGACACCTAGCAACCTTATGACACACTCGACAACTGAGCCCAGCCCCCAGCGCTCCCCTGCTTACCTGGTTCCTCAGGGAAGCTGTGTTCTGGCTCCATGAAGAAAACAAAATGGCCACCAGCAAAAAGCCTAAAGAACTGGTCTTCCCTGGGTCTTAGTGCTCAACCTCTCCCCTCTTGCTCTCCCTATTCTGACTCTG
This sequence comes from Pelochelys cantorii, assembly GCA_032595735.1. Taxonomy (NCBI): domain Eukaryota; kingdom Metazoa; phylum Chordata; order Testudines; family Trionychidae; genus Pelochelys; species Pelochelys cantorii. Next base: position 7,649,981 of record CM064342.1, on the reverse strand, counting down.
CACTTAAAGGTGTTTTAATGCTGGTTTTTTTTTTGCTCAACTTTTTTTTTCCCCCTCAACAACTTTGGTCTCCCCTTTTTTCCCCCCCTCCACAGAATTTTTTCCCCAGTGTTTTTTTTTGGGGGGGGGGGAGCAGGGTGTTCAGTATTTTTGGGTAAACCATCTGGCAATCCCATCTCAGGGCAGGGGACTAGACGACCTACCAAGGCCTCTTCCAGTCCTACATTTCTATGAGTCTGTGAATAAACATATCCTTAAATAGCCTCAGACAGTTAGTGGCTAGCATAAAAACATGGCCCTCCTCTCCCAAACATGAAAGCCCAGATTTGGAGGCACAACAGTGGTAAAAACCAGCTCAGACTGAGGTAAGGTTGGTGAACTGGAAGATACAAAGACCTGTCCTAAATGCATTAGAAATCATAGCATAGCAAACCTCTTTTAAAAAACCACACACCGCCATGCTGAAAAGAACAGCTGTTTAATAATGTCAAGAGGAACACCTATTTTAACTCCAAACTGCTTTACTAGCTAGAGATAAATGTAGAAACTAAAATGACCAACACCCCTTAAAAAAATAAAAACAGCCTTTAACCACATTTGAACCTTTAAAACCTTAGACATTTCTGCTTTACAATCATGGTTCCAAAACTCTTGCATACAACTAATTTAATTTTCTGTCTCCTAAAATTAAAGCATTGGAAACTTATTAACCCAAGCTTCCAAATAAGACAGAGGTTGCTGCCCAGCAATATTTTGCCATTTCCCAGCTGTGCCACCAAATACAGCTCAATTATGCTGCTTTTTATACTTTTCTCTGAGTGGTTGTTGTCAGGATGATCTGTGTCAACTGCCAAAGCCAGTTCCTCAGCATGAGATGTTAATGCACATACAATGCAGGGGAAATGAAGCAGACATTCTGAATTGCCTGCTCATGCGAAGGAAACATGGAACCAGGGCACAACAAAACTGCAGCATCAAATACTGAAGTCCCAAGCATTCCTGAAGATCTCCCTAGACTCCCCTGAGCAAGATATAAAGTTGCCCAGCTGCAAAGATGATGATTTTCTTATAACAACTTCCCCTCAGCAATGATCTGTTTCCCTGATATTAAAAAAAAAAAAAAAAAGATCAACCTCAAGCTCTGCGGGGTTTTGGTGTGCTGCTATGTATAAAATAAACATTCCTTCGATGCTCAGCTAATACTGTACATGGCAGCTACCACCCTGGAGATTAACTCACTGCAGGCCAAATACGATCCCAAAAGCATAAGCTAAAACTAACAGATGAAGCTTCCATCAGTCACTGGCCAACACAGCTGGGCATTCTGCCTTAACGTATCTGGAGGCAGCAAAATCTCCAAGTTGGAGGAAGAAGATACAGAACTTCCAGAAATGCTGATTCTGGACTCTAGTGACCATTGAGACCAATAAAACTAATCTGTTTAGATAATCAGACATCAAGCAGGCCACAGATGTGTTATGAAAACCTAGCTACATTAACTTGGAACCCAGAGAGCCACATGGCTCTAAAGTTCCAGTTTCCAATTAATGGCTTACCTACCCATTGAAGTTGTACTACTGAAATTGGAATAGCATAATTAAAGCAAAACAGTGCTTTCAGCATGGATGCAATTTTACCATTAAAGAAGTGCCTATGCTGACATCTCTCACTCCCTTTCCCATCCAGAAGTAAGCTGTACTGATAGAAGCATCTTTCAGCCAGCATTGCTGCATGTTTCTAGAGCTTGTACAGGCATAACTATGCCAATACAAAGTCGCCTCCTTAACCAGAACTTTTATACTATGCTATCACTTTCGAGTGCTGACCAGGCTGAAGACTCCCTGGCTATTCCTATGAGATTATGGAGATTGCTGGGGAAAAAAACATGATCTCTTAAGAGACGGCGTACTGAATCTTCCCCTTTAGGGCACTGGTTTGAATTCAGCCCAGATTGATCTGACAGACATAAGGGGGCACATGTGAAAGGAGCTGCCTTAATTTAATTCTCAGTTGACAGAATCCACACTACAAGCCACTTTCCATATACAATGCCCTTCTTCTGCATCAAGAAAAAAGCTGGGGACTGAACAGCTTCACTCCTACAGGTATCCCCTCCAGGTCAGAGCTGAGTGACACTGAAATGCAGGCATGAGAAAGCTTGTGCAATGCTGCTACGTTTTCTAGCTGTTCTGGAGATTAAGAGGACGTAAAAGCATCAGTGCAGTCAATCTAGCACAAGCAGTAGTATCCTCATCAACATGTAGATTGAAAACCCTATTCACCACAGTGTGAATAGTTACACTATCTTGGAGCCAGCTTATCTGAAAAAGTAAGTTTTATTATGAAAGTTCATGATCCTAGATGTTGGTTAGTCTCTAAGGTGCCATGAGATGGCTCATTGTTTTTAAAGTTACAGACTAACGCAGCTACCCCTCTGAGATTATTTTACATGTGTTAGTATAGAGCTCTGTTTGTCAGCCTGAGACAGAATTTGGGGTTTGACTTTTGATACTTTTATAGCCTTATTAATGTGTGTGTAAACAAAGGGCCAGATGGGTTTGTTAGCATAAAGAGATAAGGAAAAGAGCAGTTGAAGTGTTACAAGGTAAGGTGGGAGTATAATATACCACACTGAAAAGGTGCCTGGTGTCTCTCTCAAGCCAAGGTCAAGCAACCAGTTAGGAGGGGAAAAAGAAAGGGGGGAGGGGAAGACAAGGCATAAGAAACATTGAAAACCAATGAAAAGCCTGAGAACGCAACCTTAATTCTTACCCCTCCCATGGGATGAGAAAGGAGTGGAATAAAGACGCTAGATTTTCAAACCCCAAAAGAGAACATGACCACATATTGTAAGGAATGTGGCTAGAGGTATGCACAGCAGGTATGTTTGGGCCTGTTAAGGAGGAGGTGGAGGAATTGGGAATCGTGAAGGGGATCGCGAAGTAAAGGCTTTGTGGCATCAGAGCTGGGAACAAAATACTAGGGAACAGACTACTGGAGTACAGAGATGGGCCTGACTGTTATAAAGGGCTTTAGAATATGCTTGCTTGAAAACTAACCCCCAATAAACACTTCATTGTTTGCACAAAATAGCCAGGCTAACAAAAAGCTTATCATGCAAGCCTATGGAGTACTTAAAACAAAATCATTCCAAGCCCAGATCAGCACCACCTTATATTACATACCATTCATGCCTTCTGTCACCAAGTACTACCATTGCCTTTATTCTACTATGGGGCTTTAAACAAATTTCAGTTATGGTGGGTTAATATATACAACTGCTACTCCTGTAAGATTCTGGTGGGACATTACTGATCTCAAAGCATTTTTTAAGAATAGAAGATTTCAACCTCTTGTCCAGTTTTGTAGTGTGCATGTCTATTGTCACTCTCTGACCCCAGAGCTGGCTGCATTTCAGTGATGACAAGCATCTGCAGCTCCCACTGAAAAACAAGGCACTATTAATTTGTGAAGCATTTGGGGATTCTCCCTAGTAAGAGGTACTATATAAGTAAAAAGCATGGCAAATTTACAAATTCTTAGAACACTGTTTAGGTGGGCATGATTAACAATAAAGAATCTCTGCTGCTGGCTGTGTGCACTATTCATTACCCGACAACAACAGATTTAAACATTTTATTGATGCTAAAGTTTGACATTCAAAATTCACATTACATAGGTTTAAGGGAAAAGCTTTGTACATCTGGAGTCAAGCTTGAGTTATCTAAAATTACAAGCTGTAGTTAGAAAGTTTACAAGATACCTATGGTACGTAACGAGCAGTTACCCAGATTTAGGTGCACAGATTTTTAAGCAGTGGGGATGTTACCGATGGGAAGTTTAACAGTGTCAGTCTCAATAGTGCAGATATGTACATGGGTGGGTATTACCCCTCGATCTGTCTACGTCTGGGTAGATTTACTGTAGCATGATAGAGTCTCTTGGAAGGATTTGGGTCACTGCCTTAACTTTTTCCCTTTTCAGCTGTCCCGTTCATGCATCTTGGTATTGTCGGTGTCCTGCGATGCGCTCTGTGTACATATCCCTGGACCATCTGATGCCATCGGACACCATGAGCTGCTGCATCAGCCAGGCATAGGGTGGACTGACACTGCACGCTGTCAGCACTGGCTCTTTGTTAGGGTTCCATGCATCCAGGGCTCCGACAATCCAGATGTGGACTTGGACCTCACAGCCATGGGCTCTGAGAGTGTTAGCTGGTAGGGCATACTTCTCCACCTTCAGAGATGAGGCCTCATTGAAGGGCATCGTGACATCCACCATGACAACCCTCTTCAGCTCTTGCTGGTTAAGACGACGTCCGGGTGTAACTGGCTGTCCATTCCAAGGATGATGGAGTTGATGACAATCTTCTCCAGGATTGGCAGGGTGGCTTTGATGAGTTGATTCTGGATGGCATTGTGGTGCAGCATGCTACAGTGCAAATATGACCAGCGAAGGTTATGTCAGAGCATGAAATCACTTCCAATTATCTAATTTGCGTTCCAGACTTCAGAAAGTTAATATATTGTCTGACACTGAAAGATCCTCATCAGAGCCCGAGATCAGAACTGTAAGAGCTTTTGTCTTCAGAGAGGGACCAATACCACAGAATCACTACGGGAACGACAAAGCTATTTCACAGCTGCATAATTAAGATGTGTAACAATTTAATTTGCACTAATTACAGAACACATCACTAATTGCAGCCAAATGCAATGAGCACAGACCCAAAATCAAACCAAAACTACCCTCAAGTGACAGCATTCCAAATGCCAACTTTTAAATTAATTTATTTTTCCACCCTCACTTTAGCATCAGAATGCCTCCTATTATCTCACCCACATGCCATAACACACATTAATATCAAGTGCAAGAAACTAACACACACATCAATCAATAAACACCAGCCAAATGCTAAAGAAAAATCAATAAGCCTTGCTCTGTAACCAAAGAATTCTTCTAAATGTTGTTCTAGATTTGCCAATGATGGGACAGATAGAGCGTGCATATCACACACAGACTTTTAGGAATACAGGAGGCCCCCGACTTGCGATGCGATTGGTTCCAGAGGAAGCATCGCAAGTTGGGGGCACCGTAACTCGAACCTGCATTTACAGTAGGCACTGTGCGTCGTCGTAAATGTGGGCTGAGGACTTAAGTCGGAGGTTTCCAGCCTTACAAAAATGGCTGTAAGTGCCGGGGGGTCGGAACTCAGGCGGTCACATCTTGGTGACCTCCTGTAGTATAACCAGTATGAATAAAGAGCACACTGTATGCAAATTCATTTGCAGCACATTTTAAGCACTAATCAGAATACGTGCTATTATGAAAACGTGACTCAACAATAAGTCACGTACACATCTTCTAGTCCTAAAGAATCACTCAAGAACTACATGCCAGATTGTAAGCAGATCTTATTTGTTTTTTGACATATGTTTGTCTATGGAGGTTTTTGGTTTTTTAAACTATTCAGCTGCAGGTATCGGAGACTTTTAATTGACTGCAGTAATTTTTAGGCTTAAGCAGATAAACTGTATAGCTGCTAAGACAAATCTATCACACAAATTCAAGATTTCTGGTTGAATGACAGAGTCCGTGTATTTCATTTTGTGAATAAACAATACTGGATGCATTTAACAAGGAGCAAAAGTATTAGAAGACTGATGCAAAATATACCAGGGTTTGCCTTCAATGCAACACTAACTGGATTTTTAATAGATAAGGAATTTGTTTCTGGGGGACCCAAAGTTTGATACCTGAAGATTGTCTCACCTCACCATCTTCATTCAAAAAAAATCAGTCCAAGTCAGCAGGAACAGAAACATATTACCATAATGACTTCCCAATGACAGCTCCCCTCTTGGAACAGCTGCCTGTCACCTCATGCTGCTGCTTCTGAGAAAGTGGAAGCAGCACGGGGTAGCAACAGTCCCTGTCTTGGGGGGCAGTCTGAGCTCCCAAACCCTGCACAAGCCAGAACTGAACTGGGTTGCCTGCCCCCCTGGCTCTTAATACACTTGAAATGCAGAGTTGAAATGGGGGTAGGTCCCGGACCAGTCGTGAGCCAGGACTGAGCCAGGATGCCTGCCTGCCCAGCTCCTAATAAACTTTAAATGCAAAGCCACAGCAGGGGTAGGTCCTGGACCCATCACAAGCCAGGACTGAGCCAAGCTGCTGGCCAGCCTGCTAAAAAAAATACGTTGGCAGGCACAGGGGGAAGAAGGGAAAAGCAAGTAATCTCTAGCACTAACCTATAACCTTTTGCTTATCAGTTAATTGACTATACTATTACATCCCTAGTGTTGACAGAAAACCCTGTATTAGGTTAAAAGTTATCAGACTTGTTTTAGCAATGGTTTTGCCTTCTCCTTCAGCCAGCCAAATGGAGTTAGCCTGAGTTTAAAACAGTACAAAAACTGGCTCAGAAAGCATAGTTTGAACCTGAATGTGGATAGAAATCACATGCCCATTGCCCCAATCTGACAGGCAATGCTTTCTTGCTAAGTCAGTGCCTCTCACTACTTAGGAAAAGCTTCTCTTAAGCCACCTCTAACTCTTTCACTTTTGAAATGACACCAATGTGAACCTCTCCTCACCACCCCCTGCTTCCTATCTATTCAGATCATCACTGTTTATAAAGCTATCGTGACAGGTCAGCAAAGGCGGAGAGTCTTTAGTGTGGCAGCTTTTCAGCCTTTGGGAAGCAAGTTAGTAGTTTCAGTCCTCTTCCCAAGGGTAGATATCCCCCCCCTCCCACCAAAACCAACCCCACAATTGGCACTGTTGGCAGGCTCAAGAGAGGCCAAAAAGACAACTACACACTCACCCTCATGCTGGCAGGGTTCCAGCACTACTGCAATGTGCTGCCTATGCTAAACCCATTCCAAGGACAGAAAGAATCCATCTCGAGAACATCTTTCCGTAAAGATAGTGTTTTGTTTTGTTTTAAAAAGCCCGAGAAGAGATTATGAATGGTGCCACAGTGCTTACGGCTACTAAAATGTAGCCATCACAAGCCTCCTTCCTCTTACCCCACCTCCAAGTTTTGGAGGACAGTGATAAACTACACTGTGTTTAGAAAAATTAGCCTTGTAGGGGCATGATTCAAAATTGCAAATGACCCTGAAAGAAAATAGTTGGAACATTTTATCCAGTCAGGGTTTTTGATAGCGGAAGAAAAGTTATCAGACTATGGAGTTTTTTAAGGCCAGTACATTGCAACAGACTGATTCCAGAAAACTCAGCAACTGTGGTGAAAGCAATATCAGAAGGGGGCACTTCTGATGTTGTGGAACTTAAAATGGAAACATTCTGTGTCTGTCTTCATGCCAATCCGCTCAAATGAACAAAAAGCCTTAAGCCACTCTGCCAAAAGGAGAAACAAACAGGAACTGATGAAGACCAATGCCTTTGCCTTTCACCTCCTCTACCCACTCCTGAATGGATTTCAAAACCACATTATGGTATATGCCCTTGCACAGAGTGAGGAGACAGAAATCACATCCAGTTCTCCGACTCAGTGGAAAATGTTAATTTTTCCTTGGTGAATATTCCTGTGAAGTTTCTTGGAACACCACTCACTCACAGAAAGCACTCGGTAGCTCATATGATCAAAACCTCTATGTGAACAAATTATAGGTAGCATGAAAAGAACTCGTAATACCAACCGTCATACCATCCACGCAAAGCTTCTTCAACCACAAAGAAAGATTCATGCTCACAGTGAGATAACTGTAGGAACTAAAAATAACCAGCCAGCTGCAATTCCCACCTTATGAAGCTGGGCAGAAATGCTTTGTTCCACGCCTCCTCCTCCCTCCCCCCACTTCCTTCTTCACTGCAACATCAGAAAACTCAACTTGGTACTAACATACCACAAAGTCCTGCCTAGAATTTCAAGTCATTCCCCAGACACGACAAAAATCAACCTTTGGTATCTAGGATGATGGAACTCTGACTCACTCACCTCTATTTTTACTTTTAATTTCAAGGCATTTTAATTGATCAAACAAAACAGGAAGGGCAAAATGTGGGGTTTATTTTATGCCACCCAAATGTTGTATTGAAACTCTTCCTAATATATGCGGTTACTGGTTAAGCCTCACTCAGCTGCTCTGCTAATACAGGCAATGCTGCTTCCGCTGACTATATTTGATTAACAAGCCACATGCACTGAGACTTCATGTCTCTGAGGCAGGAATCAAAAACTCTGAAGCCAAACTGCACCTACATGTACTTACAAAGGAAGACATTGCGACAGGGGGCCAACCCTGATCTGGAATGCAAAACAGGGATACTGCTGTTAGGGCCCTTGGCTGGGATGCAGTGGAGTGGGCAGGCCTGCGTCCTCCTTGCCACGCAGGGTTGCCAGGTGTCCTGTTTTAAACTGGACAGTCCAGTATTTGAGCTTTTTGTTCAGGAACCAAATTGAAAAAAATATAAATGAGAAAATACGAATGTCTGGTATTTTCTAAATAAGATGTAATGTAGATTGTGATGTAATGTCAAGTGTGTCCAGCATTTTTGTTGAAACCATCTGGCAACACTACTACCACCTCATTCCTAAGTGCAGGGAGACACTGCCAGCTACTCCCAGATAACAGTCTGCATCTGCTGTACCCCTGCCTGAGCAAGGGGACCCAACTATGGATGCTCCAATTGGGACGGCTATGGTGAACTGTTTGGGTGTTTGTTGCCTACCCCTGAAGCAGGGCCTGGGTCTAGTGACTGCTACTGAGAACAGTTTGTTTATTTGCTGCCCCACCCTGAACGGTTGGTTACTGACTGCTATCTGTGACTGTGAACTAACATAAGGCTAAAGCCAATCACAATTAATTCTCCAAAGAACTGAGTGAGTGGGAAGTGGGGCAGGGTGGCCACCCACTTACCCAGAGCGGGAGGAGCCCCTAGCAAAGCCCTGGTGAGCAGCACTCTACTGGGCAACAGCTAGACACACAATTCTCTGGCTAGGGTCAGCATGAGATAGAATGACTCACAAGACACACAGTTACACACTATGTAGTATTGTAAGGTGCTCAGATAATATGGTGACAAGGACAGTATAAGTACCTACGTAGAACAGAAGAACAATACAGGTCCTACTAAGTGATATATCAGGAATCCAGAGGAAAATGTAGCATCCCACACTGAACCCTGAAGTCTAGACCTCTCTATTCAAGAAAGAGGTAACTGAAATCTGCCCCATTTAGTAGAAAAGAGCCTTTCACCTCCTGGCAAGTTTTCAGTCTGGCTTTTAATTGGGCAAAGTATGAACACCAGGTTTTGAATTCCTGGCTTAATGAAAGCTTCTCTACCCAATCTGAACAGAAACAATGGTATCAAAGAAAAGGAAAGCCATCAGTGGCACTAAATCCAAACTGTCCAACAGTTTAATTATTTCATTTAATCCTTTGCCAGTGTGAGGTACATTCTGCTTTTACATCCCCTTCTACTGAGATGGCGAGCACACGGCGGTGGTTCCGCTACATTAGCAGTCAGCACCAGGAAGTTCCTGCTGCCAGGCACTGAAGAGATAAGTAGCAACTTTTCACATATGTGTCTGACCAGTTTCTATACCTTGTGTTTCAGGAATACAAATTGCAGGATACAGAATGATATGGTTCATCTAAACATTTCAGTGGTTTGGTTACACTTTATTACATGGCCTTTAGCATTCATAAGCTTAAACAAAGAAGCCAGCAGGCTTAAATTAAAGCAACCAGGAAGTTAATTTCAGAGATCATAAATATGAAAGTATTCTAACTTCCTCTGTATACACCCTTGAGATTCTAACCCACAAGTTCACTGATGACAGCTGCAAATGTTCTTTGGATGAGAAGACTCTACCACTGGAAGCCAAATGTTCTTTAATTAAAGGTGTTTTATACTTTACACATCTGGCACAAATTCCCTGGGTGGCTCTGAAATATAAGTGTGCTTAGAAAGGCCTGAAAACATTTTAAAGTGTTGCCAACTGAAGTGTTCAACATCATGAAACAGGCACTCCAAAACTGCAATTAGTTTAAAAAAATTTTTTTTTTTTTTTTTTTTAGATTAACATTTTGGGGACTCTCTTTCTTGTCTTCTTCTTTCAGCACCTTTTGGCTATGCTCTGGTCATATTTTTAAGCATTGTTGCACAACAGTAAGGACAAGAAATTAATAATAAAGGCTGACTGTCTCACCTAGTCACATGCCTCCAGGATCTGCAGCTTTAGGGGGGAAAAATATCACCAACTATTGCAAGACATGTAAATGAAACTAATTCTGTTTGTTTTGCATCCTTTCCTAGTCATTATCCAAAGGTTCATATTCTGCAACACAAGTGAAAACAAATCTGTAAAGGACAAGGTGCAAATATATAGAATGTAAGCTCCTTGACATGCACCCGTAAGAACACTGTTGACACTTAAATATCTGAAAATCTCTAGAAAACAGCCTTATTTTTCATGATTTACAGTTGGAAGTTTAATAATGGAATTCAAGATATTCTATGTAAGACTAAAGCCTGAAAACTTAGTTCTGGAGCAAATGTTTTCAAAAACTTAACTGTTTGGCATTTCAATGAGATTTTGTTTGGATTTACACCTTCCCCTGAAGTGTTCGCTACTCAAATGCTACAATGCTGAGCAAAACGCATGAGAAATCGAAAGTGAACTGGCCAGTTTACTCATTAAATTGTGCTAATAAAGTGCAAAAAAGTTTAAAAAACAACAAACATGAACTAATTTACATGAGTTGCCATTTCACATAATGAATCACAAGTCTCACTACATTTGGTGTCCCTAATTCCTGAAATCACAGGACGACATCAGAATGGGAGTTTTCAATTTAAATATACCATATGCTACTTCCCAGCCTTCCCAGTTATGGAGAAAAGTTTGAAAATGTGAAATCAGAAGGCTCAAAAACTAGGGATGTAACAGTGTAAACAACTAACCTTTTAACTGATAAGTGGATGCTGTGATGGATAGGAGGAATACTGGGCATGGAAATGGCACTGTGAAGGGATCGTGAATAAATAGGGGGAAAATGTATATTTAGTTACCATCAGGTTATTTTCTTTGGTTAACTTCTCTGTGCTAATTTATGTGCACTTCCCTTCCCTATTCACTCTGTCTAAGCTGCAGCCCAAAGAGACTATGTTTCTTTGTATTTTAACCTGTTCTCAGTTATTCTGTAACACCCATCAATTAACTATGCTTTTGCAAGTATATCTTTTTGTTCTGTTAATAAAATCACCTTTTTTAAGGCGATGGCTTGATTCTTGTGTCCTAAAAAGGTAATAGGAGGTCTCTGTGTGCCTGCGTAGACTGAGAGGTCAGCTATCAGAGACTGCAGTTTGTTTTCTCTGGGTTTTCTTCCCAAGTCCTCTTGAGGTAAAAGAGCTTGGGGTACCTCTTGGGAAGAAGTTTAAGTGTTTCTTCCTGGTTTTCAGAGTTTTAATTCACTTGATGGTGGTAGCCTATCTCCCAGGGCCAGTGAATTTGTGACCTTGGAGAGTTTTTGTAAGCAGAAGCCTATAGAGGCAAGGTATTTTTAAGGTCTATTATGGGCCCCTACCTCCTGCACTCGGCGTGCCAGAGTGAGGAACAGCCTTGACAAATGCTTATTTATGGCGTCTGTTACCTTCAGTCTCCTGGGGAGGTGGCTTTGAGTCAGGCAGGCCCCGCTTCTGGGGAGGCTTCACTGCAGATTCTGCACAGTCCACTGTGCCAGTAACCATGTAACTGCTAAGATTTTCAGTGGTTACACAGTTACCCTATTACCTGATTTTGAACATCCCTATCAAAAAATCTGAAAAGGCAAATAAAAATGATATTAAAAAAACAGATTATTTTAAAGGATGAATGTTTGGGGGCAGGGAGGGGCGCCATGTCATCATTTTTGAATGCTAGAGGCTGGCAACACAAAGTCTTCTGAACTTTCTGAAAGTGTTCATTTTCAATACTATGCTATAAGTTACATAGGTAAGTAAAACTGCTTTTATATTTCTTTTTTAATCTCATCCTAATGGTGTCTGTTTCCTAAAATGAGCTTTCAGCATTCTGTGTGCTAGCAATGTAAGCAACTGATTGACCAGTGACTTGAGTAGTCACTCCCAACCCTTTGCTGCCTCTTTCAGAGAGACAGAGCAAGGGAGGGAGGGAGCAGGAGCCGGTGCTGGGGACAAAAGACCTAAAAGCCAGTTGCCCCTGCACTGTCTCAGAGGGGCAAAAGAGGCCAAAGGTGTTGCGGGGGGACCAAAGTGAGCCTGGAATCAATTGATTCCCAGCTCACTCCTTGTCGTCCCCCCCCCCGCCCCCGCTTTTTAAACATATTAAGAGCCTGGTGGCTCTTAATACATTTAAAAGTCAGAGCCACAGAGGGGTTAGCTCCTGGCCTGGAAGCTAACTCCGTTGCAGTTTTGCAGTTCTGCAGTTGTCCCCCTTATCAACTAATCAAGTAGCTGAAATTCCATCCTGCAATTTAACATCCCTACTGTGCACAAAGGATTGTTATTATAGGCCTGCCCATTAGATCCAAGTTGCTTGCACTAATTTTTAAAAATGTGCTCACCTGAACAACAAAATATACCTGTATATAGAATGGGACAGGACATCAAACAAGTACATCAAAGAAAAAAGGAAACTTGACTTTGGAGTCTGTCACACATTGGAGGGCTTGTTTCATTTGATTTATATACTTGAGATTGGCTGTTGGGATTTGAGCTGTGTAAAGGTTTAAATGCTGCGTGCACACCACAGACAATGTGGAAATAAAACCAATTAGTCAAAACATTTAAATAGATCCAGAAGACAAACTGAGCTTGTGCATAGTATTGTTGGCCTGACAGGGTAACTAGTGGCAGAGTAAGCAAGCATCACCATGCTAAATTGCCAAAAAAACAACCACGCAACAGAAATTAAGAACTCAATGCTTGTTGAGAAACAAATCACAATCTAATGTCTGCTTTAGTTCTCCACACTCCTGCAAACTCCAGTGTTACACGACTGTGCCTGAATCTACTCAAGGTAACTAAGAAAGGGGAAGCTACGAGTCTGGGGTTTTTTTTTTTTTTCAAGTATTCATTAATCCATTCATTAAAAAAATAAGGATAACCAAGGGTTACACTGTTTTGCCACTATTTGTGCTTCCTTCATCATCATATACCACCATGCACCCTCCATCCAAAGATGTCAAGGTATTTTACCAATATTAATTAGGTCTCCACATGCCCAGAGGCATTTTGAATCCCCTTTCACAGATGGAAAAAGGAGACAAGGTCATCAAGTGAATTACTCACAGATGCGCAGCTGATCTATGGCAGAGGCAGTGGAAGAATCTACATCTCCCCCATGGATTCCAGTCCTATCAATAGTCACAAAACTGTTTACAAAGATCTGGTTTTATCAATGGGGTTTGAATGCATTACTTCCTGAAAACGAAGTGAGCAAACAGAGCTGGCCTTAAGTACAAACAGAGCAATTGTTAGCTTGCAGCCCTACTGGCAGATATAAGCTCTGCAGTGAAAGCAGGAGGCAATTTATGATCCAACTGACCTGGCTTCCAGGAGTCCAGCAAAACAAAACACAAACAGTAACACTGCCCCACGATAAAAGTATCAATTTCCTTAAAATATTCAGAGGATGGGGCAGGCAAAGACTCATGGGCTATTGTGAACAAGGCCTGGGGACAGAGGAGTGCACAAAGTCTCTCACCCCGCACCCTCGCCCCACCAGCAACACGCAGCGCCTAGAGGGAACCACCAGCTGTTCAAAACAGCTAGCAGTTCCCTCTAGGTGCTGTGCACCCCGGGCAGGAGGAGGAGACTCTGCATGCTCTCTGTTCCCAAGTCTCAACTGGCTTGGGGGCAGGGAAGCAGCAGGGCAGCCATGGGTCAGAACCAGCCCGCAGGCCTTATCTTGCCCACCTGTTTTAGTTTGTGCCGGTGGCATCCACACAGGAGAGTTACAGTGCAGAGTGTCAATAGGTTCTGCAATTTACACCTTAATAGTCCAAACTGGGGGGCCATGTAGTACCTATGAAATCTTGTGCACTGGGGAGTCACAACCACTTGTTACAACAGAAAAGCCTCACCCCCACCTTTTTACATAGTAAATGATCTCAGCGCTGCTAAGCCCAAGAATTTAGAAATCATGCTCCATATTTCCTTGCACGCACCTCCAAAAAACCTGAACTTTTTTTTTTGTTTTGCAACTTGTGACGTGGGGGCCAAATCAAATCATGTTTTTGGTCTGCCTTCTGAATTTTTCCTACTTAATGTGTGCATGGGACAGTCACAGTGTTTCCCATACTCCCAGTGTTACAGTGAGTAAAGCAATATTGGCCTCTCTTGCTAGAGCTGTTGTCAGAAGACCCAACTAAGATCAGGGACTCTGAGTGCTAGATCAGAGGTCTGCAACCTTCGGCACACAGCCCATCAGGGTAATCTGCTGGCAGACCACGAGACGTTTTGTTTAGGTTGACTGTCCACAGGCATGGCTCCCACAGCTCCTAGTGGCCATGATTTGCCATTCCTGGACAATGGAAGCTATAGGCCTCAGGGATGTGCTGGGCATCAGAGGATTACCCTGATGTGCAGCGTGCTAAAGTTTGCTGACTCTTCTCTTACAGCGTAAGGGAAAATATGATGAGTTTGGATATAAGTGAAACTATGAGCAAGTATACACACAGGCATGCGCCTTGCACAGCCCTAAGCAACATAAGTTACATCCATTAATGTAGACCAGTCCTACAATCCATCAAATCAATCTCATACAGAGGCTAAACATCCATTGGATGTTAACTTAACTCATGATGAATTGGGCTGAATTGAGGCTGGCCACCCACAATGGGAAAGTTAAGTTCTATAATGCATTAGCAATTCTACAAAGCAGGGGTGAAGAACCTTTTCTGGGTCGGGTGCCACTGACTCACAGAAAAATCAATCGGGGGGGGCCACACACAAGTGAGAAGTAAAAAATAACCTTCTCATTTGGGGGATACAGAGAAGGAGGAAGACACTCCTCGCATTCCCCTCAAATACCAGAGCGTAGGGAGGACAGCATAGTAGATTTTGTGTACTCCAGCCCTGTGGTGGGGCAGTGTGGGACAGGAAACACTGCAGCGCTGACAAGGGTACCCCAATGTTGGGGAGGGAGGTCCTGAGCTTCGGGGGCTGGATCCAGGCAAGCTGGGGACTTCATCCAGCCCACGGGCCTGAGGTTCTCTACCTCGGCCTTAAAACATCTAATGCTCATTGAGCATTGGTGTTACATATCTGAGAATAACGCTTGAGTTTTGAAAGAAAATTAATTCAGTTAAGTTCTGACCTAACTGAAACTTGCATACATAGGATTTTCTACTTTTTGACTCAGACAGAATTCCTGCTCCCCCATTGCTCTCTGTCTCAGACAAATTCTACAGTAAAGTTAAAACTCTGTTTTTAAAGGAACAGTTTCCATTAACCAAAACAAACACTGAAAATGCTACAGTAAAATTTTAATACAACATCCAAATACAATGTTTTACAATTAAAGTCAACAACTGGTTCAGAGTTCTTACACTAACTTTGAGATGTGTTATTTTCATCAGGGTCATCAGCAGGGTTTCAAGCCACAACTTTCAGATCCACAGTTGTAAGGTGAGAATATGCTGTCATCCCTATAAGACAGGGGCAGGCAATAATTTTTTGATGGGAGGGGCACTCTACAAATTTGTTAAGTGATCAAAGGCCACACTCTTTCATTATATTAATGGAGGAGGTGTGGAGACTGGGGTGGAAGTTGCATGCAGAAGGGAGCTTGGAGTAAGGAACTGGAGTGCAGGAGGGAGTGGGGGATCTGGGAGGGAGTTTGGGTGAAGGAGGGGGTTGTGACCTGGGGCAGAGGACTAGGGTGCAGGGTCTGAGAGAGAGTATAGGTGCAGGAGTGGGGCTGAGGATTTGGGTTATGTGAGGCAGAGGGACAGAGGGTTGGGCAAAGGGCTGAGGTGCCAGAGGGAGGCTCTGGCTGGGAGAAGCTTACCTGGCCAACTCTTGGCCAGGAGCCCAGTAGGTTTCTCAGGCAGGTTTCCTACCTTCCATGTTCCAGCAGGCCCCTCAGCACAGCTACCTGTACAGCCATGTGCATATGAACAGCTGTGATTCCAAAGGGAGAGGGAAGAGGGTATTTTGTGCACTGCTTGGTCTTCAAACAGGCAGCTGGAAACTGGGCAATGGGAGCTGCAAGATTGTGCTGGGGGTGGGGACAACGCATGAGAAGCCTCCCTCTCTTTGGGCTCACAGCTATTCACAAACAGGACCCTACAGCCAGCTTTTCTAAGCAGCTGCATGCCTGAGACTCCTGCTGTTCTCCCCCACTTCCCCCCCCCCCCCCGCCCGGGCTGGATCTAGCAACTTGGCAGGTTGGATTCAGACCACAAGCCATATTTTGCCTGGCCCTATTATAGAGGCTAATCCACAAGAGGATACACATTGCAAGATGTTTACACAAATAGTTGCAAGACAGCAGTGGGCCACTGGGTATGAAGACTCTTGATTTCTAGTCCCAGCTCTGACACTGGGGTGTGGTCTAGCGATTTCAAACAGCATCAGCATAGCCAAATATAACACCACAATTGTTTGGGATGTCTGCAGAGACTGAACCTAGTACTTTTGGATGTAAAAGCATGAGACTCTAACACCTGAGCAGTAGACCCAAATCTCTTAACTCAGAATTAGCAACAGAGTCAAAAGCAGTGAATTGAGTAATCTTGTAACTGCTGAAAATCTCAGCAGTTACCCACTGCTGGCTCTGCAGTACAGAGCCCACATCACAGCTGGTGACCCAAAGTGGGGCCAGCCAGCTGTGGGCACTGTAGTGTAAGCTTTATATTGCAGATCCAGCAGAGCAGGATGGCAGCCAGCTCCCTCTACCAGGAGCCTGTATGTAACCGTTATGAGCTTACTGGTTAACTGTTATACTGTTATATCCTACTTCTAGTTCAGTGGTTTTCCAGTCTTTATTTGCAGACCTCTACAATGTCTTGAATTGTAGGCACAAATCCCTTTGGAAATCTTAGGCATAGTATGAGGATCCCCAAGGGTCTGCAGATCACAGGTTGGAAATAACTGTCCTAGTAAGAAAGCAATGTATTGTTCACTATTTTCTACTATAGTGAAAAAAAAAGAAACTTTTAGAATCTGATTAACTGTAAATATAGAAACTTTTAGAATCTGATTAACTGTAAATTTAGCTATGTAATGGCTTAAATAAATCAACATGATATATTCTACCAATGAGCAAACAGACATACCAAATTTAGCGTAAATGCTATATTTAGATGCAAATCATGTTGTTTTAATGGTTACCAATCAATGAGGATCAAACTCTCTTTATGAAAATGAAAGTACAAATACGGAATAAGATAACTGACTATTTAAATCAAGCCACAATGGTGAATAATTTTGTCTGGCAGTAGCACCTAAGAGTTCTACTCAGACAGTAGGGCTCCATTTTGCTAGGAGCTGCATATTTAAAAATCTTCACACATGCCAGTAAATAATGGGAAAAAGCTCCCTTAAATGTAAACAGCCATATGCAAAATTTGCTATCAGAATGCATTGTATCTGATAAACAGACTAAAGACAATCTACTAAAGCTTCCA
Source organism: Pelochelys cantorii (assembly GCA_032595735.1). Lineage (NCBI taxonomy): Eukaryota > Metazoa > Chordata > Testudines > Trionychidae > Pelochelys > Pelochelys cantorii. Next base: position 7,632,351 of record CM064342.1, on the reverse strand, counting down.
TCTTAACTCAGGCTAAAAACCCAAATTCCATTTCACTGTTTAACATCAAATCAGGGCTCTGTGTGTTTTATAATGTTCAGCAGTACTAGATGTTATGTACTAGCATATATTCCATTACAGGGAAGAAAAACAACTCAACATGAGTCAGTGACTATGTTCTCACCAATTTAGCTTAAAAAAAGCACGAAAAACAATCAAGGCAGCCCCTAAATAAATTCAGCCCCTGAATTTTATTTGTCAAATTCTTAGTGAAAGGATTACAGCTCACTTTTATTTAGAAGAAAGGAAAATGATTTAATCTAAAAAGTCAGCATAGTATTTGCATCTCTTAGAATAAGAATCACTACATGCAAGATAGCAGCAGTATGTTCTTCCATTTCAAGTAGCCTTTATGTAAGAAGACATTCTATGAGCAAAATGATGTTTGGCACTTATATAAAAGTTTTCATCCATTTTACGTACTTGAACATATACAGTACACACTATACACGAGGCTCAATCCAACAAACAAGCTGAAAAGCAGTCACTCTGGGGTGGAACATGCCAGCACCCTAACTCTAAACAATACTTGGAGACTGGTGGGGGAAAATATATACATCTGAAGCTATAGGGGAATTTAGGAAGGTACAACGTAGTTCCCTTGGCTAGATTTTGGCCAGGACTCTGGGGTTAATACCTCTGCTCTTATGAAAAGAATTATGAGATTTTTAATGACCATAAGCATTTATTGTTCTCCAATCCAACTCCACTGGGAGCTGACACACCAGAAGCAACCATAGCACAAGGTGGAAGGAACACACGTCAAAGTACTAAAGCCATCCAGTCTTCAAAGTTCATTTTTCTTGATGACCTACATTCACTTTAACTTTGCCATATTAAGCCTGAATGACGCATATGTCAACAACTCTTTTCTGCACAGCAATAGTAGATAGACCCGAAGTCAATATAGTGAATACAATGAGAGAATTCCTTTGGTTACAAATGGATTTTTGGGTAAGGAAAAAGGCAAGCAATTGCATGTGCTCACATAAATGTTAGTGAAACCAATAACTAACAAAACCAGGATCCATTTTAACCTAACAAACAGAAAAGGTGGGGGGAAGAGTTATCCATCAACATCAAGCTATTACCTGTTCAACAGCATAAAATGCTTGTGTTATTAGTAAGTCAAGCAAACATGTTTTGTAAGCTCTGTATTAAACCTGGTATGATACTACATCGAAAAGTCAAATAACCAACCACTTCCTGACAGCAGTGAGGGAGACTCCAAAAAGGACAGACCAATCACAGGACTAAGCACACTAACATTAACTCATCTATCTCTTGCAAAGCAGGAAAACTTCTCAAATTCAGAAATCAGAAGTGCCCTATCTCACTTTCAAAAACCCTACACCCAACACAGGATCAAAGGTCAAAGCAATAATCATAGCATTATTCTCCTGAAAGCAAAAGCTTTCTCCTCCTGCCATACACATACACAGCATGAGGAAGTAAAAATGAAGCACATCGAAGATATTTAATCAGGATAATGAATACAGTTCATGCTTAACCTAAAATTAATAGTGCAAAAAGAGGTTTAGAAAAAGACCTAGGACTTCTTCACACCACCACTTTGGTACAATTTACATCACTCAGAAGTGTGAATAATTCACACCCTTGAGTAACATAAATTACACCAACCTAAGCACAGTATAGACTGTGTAGAGCTTCTATCACCAATATAGCTACCACCTCTCATGGGGGCAGAATAAGTCAATGGAAGAGTTCTCTCTCATCACCTTAAAGCAGCTTCACCAGATGAGCTAGGGAGAACAGCTGCATTACTGTAGAACTTTTATTAGCTTTCAGGAAGAGCTGTGAAAAACCACACCCCTGAGAGAAATAAGTATTCTGACTTAGCCCTGCTGGTAGGCAGGGCTAGGTCAAGAGAAGAATTCTTCTGTCAGTCTAGCTACCACTTACCATCAGCAAGGTAATGTCTACTCTGAATCCTTATGGTGGGGCATCTGTGCTGGAGAAGCATTTTAATTGTACATAAGCCCAGAGGCAAACTCTGATCTACGCCCAATTAGAAGGCATTACAGCCAGCTAAATATGTCCTCATTTTTAATAAGGAACTAAGGCTCACAGAGACTACAGCTCCCAGCATTCAATACTTCATCCTGATTTAAATGGTGAGGACTACACTGTAGACCAGGGGAGAAGAACCTTTTCTGGGTCAGGGGCTGCTGACCCACAGAAAAAAGGAGCAAGGAGAAAGATACTCACACATTCCCCTCACATACCAGAGCTTAGAGAGGGCCAGCCTAGTAGATTTTGTGTGCTCAAGCCCCATGGTGGGGCAGCAGAGGGGCTGGAGTGCAAGTGTGGGCTCCCCAATGCTGGGGGGAGGGAGCCCTGAGCTTCGGAGACAGAATCCAGGCAAGCCAGAGGCCGCATCCAGCTCCTAGGCCTTAGGTTCCCCACCCCTGCTATAGAACTTTCTGGGTTCTGCTTAGGCTGTTCCCAAAGTGCATCTTCTGGCAGATTATTACAATGAAAAGCAAAACGTGCATTCCCTGAAATTTGGTTACATAAAACCCCTACTTCTTAGGTACCTTATATATTCAACTTTCACTTTTACTCAACTACTAAAATTCTTATTGGCAAATTTTGGACCTGTTGAATTATGAGCTCATAATGGATAATGTAGCTCAACTTTAGAAGGCTACCACCAAATCAAATCTGTCCCAAATTTAGTTTCTGTGCAACTTACAAAACATATAAAACTATTACGGTATTTGTTAAATTAAAATCAAATTAAAAAAATCAAATTAAAATCAAATAGAAATACATTTTTAAAAAACAAATAAATAATCATCCCTCTGCAGTGTCCACGTTCCAAACACTAACATAGTATTTGTTTTGGAAGCAGGGAAACAGAGAAGTTAAAAAAAAAAAAAATCAGAAACTGATAAACTGACTAGTCTATTTTCATAGTCCGAAGCAGGGATGTATGTTAACCGGTTAAACTTAAACACAGCATGGGTGGGGCACTGCTCCAGTTGGTCTGGATGCTGGTTAACTGGTTACCCCAATAATTATGCCGGTAAGGCAATAGTTAATGGGTAACCAGTTACCCCTTTACATACCTAGTCCAAAGTTACCAGAAATGTAAAAAAGTGAGGCAACAGTCTTCTGTCAGCTAGCATGCTAACTCACTAGCTAATGCATCCAAGAATACTGAACAGTCACAAGATTTGGGTCTCTCCCTTCAGGCTTTGAGTTTTACTTCCCCAAATAAAAGAGTTTATCATAAATTTCACATATGAAACATGACCTTCCACCTGCCCCAGATAAAACTATACACTGTATTACCTTGCAAAACAACAACAAAAAACAGCCTGACAACAGCTTCTATACTTCCCACAGTTCTCCCACACTCCCCCAGTCCATCTGCCTGGGAGCCACAAGTAAACAATGAGAAGTCCTGAGGCACCTTAATGACTAACACATTTATTTTGGCATAAGCTTTTGAGAGCTGCAGGTAGTCATACCTGCGGACGCCAGGTAAACAACCTGTATGGAAGCCTGCCAGCAGCTTACCCCTGACAAGCCACTTGTGGCCATAGGCTGCGAGTTTTCCACAGGTTGTCTACATGGACAGTTTGTGCACTAAAGTCCTACTGCTGAGAAGGAAGTGAGTTTCTCTTAGGACATTACACATTTGGTTTGTAGAACAATTAATGACTGGTTAAGCAAGGTACACATATGAAGTAAGACAAATATGAACAGTTTATTGAAACTCCTGGCATTGTTCCATGGGTATACCCAAGCACTATGAAAGACCATAAATTGAATAACTAATTTTAGACTAAAAAGAAAAAATTGTAAACCAGTGTTCTTGTCTTCCAATTTCAAATGCTTTCTGTATTAAGTTACTGAGTTTTCGAAAAGAGTATCAATTGGCTACAATAAATAAAAAGTTTGAGGGAGAAACATGAGGGGAGGAAGAGGATGGTTTAGTGGTTCAAATGTAAAACTTGATTCTATTCCAACTCTACCCTGACTTCTTGGGCTGGTCACTTAATCTCTCTATGCCTAAATCCTTATCTGTAAAAATGGGCTCAGACTTTTGTACCCATTAGGATTATTGAAAAGTTTAATTGCCAACAGATAAAGCCTCAGATGGAAGCTACTATGTATACACAAGAGAATAATATAAAGAAAATGGTAACAGCAACTGGAATACCTGACCGTGAGCAAAATGGAGATGCCCACTGAATTAATGCAGAGAAGTTGCACCCAATTTTGCTTTTAATACATTGAAAGATACGCAACCTTTTCACAATTTTCCAAAATTATAGGACCAGATCTTGTTGCTATTCCACATGAAAAACTCCCAGTGATTTCAAAGGCAATTCTATGTAAAACGAGTCCAGAGAGCTAGTACCCACCTGCAAAATATATTGTTCCTTCCTCTCTATTCCTTCCCCTCAACCTGCTAGTTTAGAGTCAACAGAAACTACATTTAATGGCTTTTGGACTTTGCTAGTTCAGGCAGAGATTCTTCCTTCTCTGATGCAGGGAAGATTTAAGATTTCATTTAATTAAATGCACTTCATTTCTATTCAATTCAAAGACAATTAGAAGGACAATGAAATTCAGGTGAAGGCAGGGAGCTTCATTAGGTGAATATTTATAGTATATAGTTATTCAAGTGTCGTAAAGTAAAACTATGTTGTTCTTAATTATCAAAAGTTTCAGTATCACAAAATGATCTTCATATTTATCCAAAATCTAGTCAGGACCTCAGTTTTCAAGCAAGTGTGAACTCAGTTAATTGTTTTACCCACTACTGCTCCAACTCTTCACCCACACTTTCCACCTCAGGTATCTTTTTCCTCCCCTTGAAATAACCCCATCTGTAGATGTTCTGACAAGACCTAGGAGAGTTCACCTACACTGCTCCTTAAGGCTAGCTAATATCTATGGGAACCAACCAGAGTTTTTTCAGTAAGAATGTAGGTATATAAGTTTGCATGCCTGTAGGTGTACAAGCATGGTTTCTGGCCAGGACATTTGGATAGCTTTACACAGGTTAAGAGGCCATGGGAGCACAACTGAAAATCTGTTAAGTCGGCCACCCCAATTACTCAGCACTTTGAGGTATCCCTGAAGACTGTAATTAAGTTTCTACTATGGTTTTTTTTGCCACTGAAACTAGTATGATAGTGGTGGTGTTGTCTGGAAATACGGACTTTTATCAAATTTTGGAACAAACCCTAAGTATCTGTGGATGCCAGAAGATGCTTTGCTTTGCTAAGAAAAATACAAACAAAACGTTGTCATTTCAGGTGTTGGTCAGCACCAGAAAGCTGGGATGTCTGAAAAGCTACAGAGTTGCTGCTATTACCAAGACATATGAGAAAAAGAATCAACTGAGAAGGATATGCAACAATAATATTCTGAGTTGTACAAGACTATGTAGCTTTTCTGTATCTCTGCCTCACATCTTTTGTTTTTACTATTTAATTTCTCTCCTTCTTGGGTATAGTTTAATCCCAACTCTATATTACTTAACTCCACAATATTCTAGAGAATACATGCTCTGCAAAACACAATATATAAAGTTACATTGGATTTGCCAGAGCGGGGTGGTGGTTCTGTAAGAACTCTTTCTCCCCCAAACACCTTTCCTTTAGTACCAGCAATGGCAGAAAATACACTATCCATATACAAAATGAAAAAACTAATGCAATGGCAAAATAAGTAGCCAAGTGACAGCCTCTTCTTTGTGGACTACCATTCTGAAATGTATATGTAGAGAGAGAATTTCTAAAGCATAGTTCTTTTACAGGTCTTAAGCCATTTTACAAAAAAGTGAAGAATTAGTCTCCACAACACTCCTAAGAGACAGGTATCTGTCTCATCTCACATGCGAAAACTGAGACAGGAGCATCTTCCCTAAGGCGATACAGCAGCCCAGACAGTGTCACAACCTGAACACAGCGGGCACACGGCACGTTTCTTCATCCCTAACAATGGGACCACGATCCTGCTCATCTTGGATTTCAATAAACAGCTCATCCCCATCCGTCTTCGCTTCTGTAATTGCTTTCCTGTCACAGTCACTTCTTCACTCAGCCCCGCGAGTGGCCGCATGTGGCACAGAGAACGGGAACGAGGGAAACTCGCCGCCCCCCCCCCCCGCACCACAGGAGCAGCAGAACTTAGTATCTGACGACTTTCTGTCACATTCCCAGAGCCAGCCGGCGTGACACCCGGCAGGAGAGTCAGGGACAGCGCCGGGGGAGGGAACGCGAAGCTCAAACCAAACCGCCACGCGTGCCGCCCCGGGGAGGCAGCAGCCCGGCCCGGGCGCCCCACGCACAGACCGGGTCCGCCAGCCGCCTGGGCAGCGGGCCCGGACCCGGACCCGGACCCGCGAGCTCCCCGGCGGGAGGCCAGGCCAGGCCGGGCAGGTCCCGCCAGCTCCTGCCCCCCGGCTCTCCCCCAGAGCTACCTTCGGCCCGGCCGCCCCACCCCCTCACGGCGGCGCTGTCCAGCCCCGGCTGAGCCCCGCGCCCGGGGGCGCCGCCCTCTCACCTGGCAACGGCGGCCCCGCTCCGTCCCCTCCGCTTCCTGCCACGGACCCCGCCGCTCCCGCTGCCCGAGGTGCGGCTCCTGCCAGGCGCGGCCAATCGCTCGGCTGCATCGGCGCTCAGCTTTCCAGTCTGGTCACTTGGGCGAGCCGGGAGATAAGGCAGGCGGGGGGAAGGGGAAGAGGGAGATCAGCGCTCGACTACGCAGCCTGCTCAGTCATGACCGAGCAGGCGGGGAATGGCTCTGAGGTTGGCCAATCCGCTGCTCAGACAGATGGAGGCGGGGCGGATTGGCGCGCGACGCCGTGACCTTACTCTCCGAGCGCGGCTGGATAGACGAGGGAGGTTTCATGCCGGGAAATGGATCGACAGTCGACTCATAAGCCTATCAGTGGGCTTGCTTCACCACCCTGACCAACTCGCGCCAACCTGGAGCCTTAGCGGGCTAGGAGGGGGGGGGTCGGCGCTCGGCGCTCGATTGGAATCCCTGGGGGCAGCTGAGCATGAGGATTAACCCTTTGTGGAGAGGGAGGGACCGCACTCCCTTCCGGGTTTAGCCCCCTCCCCGGCACTGCTCGCCTTGGGGGCGGGTCTTGCATGGGTCAATGAGGGGGCGTGGTCTGAGCTCCGCCCCGCCCCCCTTGCTTGGGGCGCTGGTATCCCACGTGGGTAGCAGCTGCGGGGTGTGGTGCCTGTCACTGTCCGCCAGCCCCCCAGCTCGCTGAAAGAGGGAGGGGGTAGGCGGGGGGGAGTTCCAGCACCTTCCCCAGGGGGGCTTATTACCTGTAGCCCGATCCCACCTGTCACGCCGGGGAGAATGTTTCCTCCCTTCTCTTTAAGGGCCAAGGCCAGACTCGCACTGCCGCCTTGCGACCTGTATGGGGGCAGCCGGTATTAAAGCCGCCTCTCCCCCGCCCTTTTCAGCCCTTGAAGCGCAGTAGGGGTTCGCATCTGTACAGCGAGGTCAATTTTTAGTTTCACTTTTAGCAAAAGCTTTCTAGCACAGACCAGGTTTAATACCGATACACATGGAAAAACTGGACCTGGGTCAGGTGAGGGAGGAAGGAGTGCAGATATATAACAAGGGAGAGAGAAACTGCCTGGCAAGTGGATTAAATCAGTGTTTCTCAACTTTTTTTTTAATAAAGTATTCCTTCTTCAAAACAAAAAATACTTATAAGTACCCCCAGTACCTACGGTTTTCAGACACACATTTTTTTCCACCATTGCAGCACATTTGTTTAAACAACTTAATCGTAGCCGGGCAGGCGTTGACATTTTTGGGTATAAAAAGTACAAAAATAATAAAGCGCTGTAAAACTTAAAACAAAAATTCAGTTTTCTCCACATTTCAGTTGTGTTGATGGACCCCCCCAGACTTCTCTTGAGTATCCCAAAGGGTACTCGTGCCACTGGTTGAGAAACACTGGATTAGAAGGTAGAGAGCAGGTATGGTGTGTTACTGACTTTTTGCTTACAACAGGTTCCTATGACAAATGATCAAATGAGTCTGTGTTTATAATCTTAGCTTCGACCTTGACAGGGTTGTTTTTCAGTACCAGCATGTTGATTTCTTTTACATGCTGACAACATGAGTTCTGTATCATGGCTATTCAGTGACTGATTATTATCTGATAAGGCAGAACAAAGGATTCTTTCATCAAATAAAGGAAAGTAAGTGAGCCTGTGAGGGGAGGGAGAAGCTTTGATGGCAACTCAGACCCAAAACTCAAAAAGAAATAACAGGTACATTAGAAGCAGGAAGCCTGCTAAAAAACCTGTGGATCCCCTAGACGAACGAGATATAAAAGGAGCAATCAAGGACGATAAAGCCATTGCGGAGAAACTAAATGATTTCTTTGCTTCAGTCTTCATGGCTGAGGACGTTAAGGAGATTCCCAAATCTGCACTGTCCTTTGTGGGTGATGAATCTGAGGGACTGTCCCGGATTGAAGTGTCATTAGAGGAGGTTTTGGAACAAATAGAAAAACTTAATGTTAACAAATCTCCAGGACCAGATGGCATTCATCCAAGAGTTCTAAAAGAACTCAAATGGGAAATTGTTGAACTATTATCTGTGGTTTGTAACCTATCCTTTAAATTGGCTTCCGTACCAAATGACTGGAACGTAGCTAACGTAACACCAATATTTAAAAAGGGCTCTAGAGGCGATCCTGGAAATTATAGACCGGTAAGTCTAACTTCAGTACCGGGCAAATTAGTCGAAACAGTAGTAAAGAATAAAATTGTGAGGCATGTAGAAGAACATAATTTGTTGGACAAAAGTCAGCATGGTTTCTGTAAAGGGAAATCATGTCTTACTAATCTATTAGAGTTCTTTGAAGGGGTTAACAAACATGCAGACAAAGGGGATCCAGTAGATATAGTATACTTAGATTTTCAGAAAGCCTTTGACAAGGTCCCTCACCAAAGGCTCTTGTGTAAATTACATTGCCATGGGATAAGAGGGAAGGTCCTTTCATGGATTGAGAACTGGTTAAAAGACAGGAAACAAAGGGTAGGAAAAAGTGGTACATTTTCAGAATGGAGAGGGGTAACTAGTGGTGTCCCCCAAGGGTCAATCCTGGGGCCAATCCTGTTCAACTTATTCATAAATGATCTGGAGAAAGGGGTAAGCAGTAAGGCGGTAAAGTTTGCAGATGATACCAAACTGTTTAGGATAGTCAAGACAGAAGCAGACTGTGAGGGACTCCAAAAAAATCTCACCAAACTGAGTGATTGGGCAACAAAATGGCAAATGAAATTTAATGTGGATAAGTGTAAAGTAATGCCCATTGGGAAAAATAACCCCAACTATACGTACAGTATGATGGGGGCTAATTTGGCTATGACAAATCAGGAAAGAGATCTTGGAGTTATCGTGGATAGTTCCCTGAAAACTTCCACACAGTGTGCAGCGGCGGTCAAAAAGGCAAATAGGATGCTAGGAATTATTAAGAAAGGGATAGAAAATAAGACACAGAATATCTTACTGCCCCTGTATAAAACTATGGTACGCCCACATCTCGAATACTGTGTACAGATGTGGTCTCCTCACCTCAAAAAAGATATTTTGGCCTTGGAAAGGGTTCAGAAAAGGGCAACTAAAATGATTAGGGGTTTGGAATGGGTCCCATATGAAGAGAGGTTAAAACGACTGGGACTTCTCAGTTTAGAAAAGAGGAGACTGAGGGGGGATATGATAGAGGTATATAAAATCATGAGTGGTGTGGAGAGGGCCAATAAAGAAAAGTTATTTATTAGTTCCCATAATAGAAGAACTAGAGGACACCAAATGAAGTTAATGGGTAGCCGGTTTAAAACTAATAAAAGAAAGTTCTTCTTCACACAGCATGTAGTCAACCTGTGGAACTCCTTGTCAGAGGAGGCTGTGAAGGCTAGGACTATAACAGAGTTTAAAGAGAAGCTAGATAATTTCATGGAGGTTAGGTCCATAAAAGGCTATTAGCCAGGGGATAAAATGGTGTCCTTGGCCTCTGTTTGTCAGAGGCTGGAGAGGGATGGCAGGAGACAAATTGCTTGATCATTGTCTTCGGTCCACCCTCTCTGGGGCACCTGGTGCTGGCCACTGTCGGCAGACAGGCTACTGGGCTAGATGGACCTTTGGTCTGACCCAGTACGGCCATTCTTATGTGCAGTAGTTTGAGGCATAAACTTTCTCTGAAAGCTCTTGGAGCGTGGACAGTTAAGCTGCTGCATCTGCAAGCAAATCATAGCATTCCTTAAGATAACTCTCCTCCCTTGGGTCTGTACTGAATGCCTGAGAGATGACAGCATGGGGTGTCTCCACATGGCTAATGCTAACCACAAGCAGTCTGGTGTAGAGGGAGCACTACAGTCAGAGAGATTGGGTTTTCATCACTAAAATCTTTTGCCTCAGCAATTATGCTATGTATGTATATCCAAAGGAATGTGTGTGATGTTTTCTCTCTATATAAAAAGTTTTTCTTGCTGTGCAACAGAAAGACATCAAGCTTTCTGGCTGAAAGCAGCCAGAGAGAGGGGGGTTTCGCAGCCGGAGCGTGGAGGGTTGGCAAGTGCAGGGGGCAACCCCTAGCATTAGTAAATATAATGAGAACTTTGTAGAATATGTAAAAAAAAATCCTTTGCTGAAACTGCCTCAAAGAGCAATTGTTGAGTGAGTGTGTCAAAGGGTGACTGGCCCTTTGAGGAGTCCTGCTTTCAGCCTCACCTTGTCTAGTTTATCTCTCGATCCAGGAATCAAAGGGTGGGGGGGGGGGAGGCATACGACAAAAAACAAGGCTTTCAGGAGGAATATAACATAAGTGCACCCTTATTTAACATAAGGGATATACTTTAAAAGATGATTGCATGACTAGCTCCTTACAGAAGGTCTGGGGAGTCTTAAGTTTGTAAGAGTATGAGTGCTGGAATATGTCAGCCTCCAAGACAGAAAGTTTCATTGGGGACCTGATGTAAGAATCCTATATCCAGGACTATGTCCCAGCAGGAAACTAGGTGGAAGGCATCTTGTTTTGACCTTTATAAACAGACATCCTCCCAGATGTACAATATTTATAACTGTACAATATTTAATTTCTCTACCTTAGAAGAGCCAAAGATTGAATTGTTTCTGAATGTTATGGAAAAATGCCACTGAGTTGAGTGTAGAAGAGAGTGTTTTTGTACTCAGTCTGTTCATAGTGAGTAGAAGCTGATGACCTTCCTGGCTAGTCAGAGCCCAGTTTTATTAGTTTCAGCTAACTCTGCAAGCCTTTTGTGTTCCATCATTGCTTTAATATTCCTTCTCCTGGTTGGAGGTTCCTGCTAGGTAGGATCCTAATGCTTGTGACTCAGCATCTAGTGACTTGGAGGGAACATAATTTTGCAAATGTTATGGTAAGAGCTCTGATGTAGTTCTGCTAGATGCCATACAAGTAAATGGATAAACCAATTTAAATCTAGTTTCTCATCATTCATGCTGACTGGCAGTCAAAGCATCACATCTGTAATCCTGGAATTAGCTTGGTGCAGGCCAAAGTGCCTCTTCTGTGGATATTATAGCTGGGAGTCTGGGAAGTTTATTTGGAATATTCAGAAATACATGCTCTGACAGATGCCAGCGGTTTATAATAGATTAAAGTCACTCCTATGTATGGCAGCTTTGTATATGTAACTATTTCATTTTATGGATGTGACAGCCCAGCACATCAGTGACAGCTTGTCAATGACACACGAGGGCGAGAATGGAATAAGTAGAGAGGAAAAGGAGGAAAGAATGGGAGAAATGCCCTTTCACTGCAGTCCTCATTCCTATAACACTCTGCTCAGCATTTAATCCGGAGTAATTGATGATGAGCCTAACCAGATCATCAAACTCATTGTAGTTTGTGAAGTAGATGTTATAAACATCCACTAGAACAAATGAGGTAATCACACTCATTTTCCATGGGGCTAGAAGGGAGGTGAACCCATACCACCAGACTTGAGAAGCTCTGCAGAGACCTCCTCCCCAGCTAAACCATAAATCTCCTGGGGCAGGAATATTGCAACCAGCAGATAAGGGAGGTGTCTAAATCTGAAGTATGTAACAATGCATATTTTATACGCTGGACAAACATACACATCTGGATAGCAGCTGTTCAGAAGTACAAGGCAAAAGAATCTTTGACAGCTCTTCTGCGCCCTCTATTGTCTCCCTCCAAGCAGTATGAGAGATTTTACTTTTATGTGGCAGGTAGGAGCTCACTCTGCAAATCACAAAACATTTTAAGAACCAGGCCTCGATGTCATACTAAAGCTGCTCCTGTTTAAAAGTGTTTTTTAAAATCATGTTAAAATAGTGTCAGCGTCCCATGAAAACACACACTGCTTTATGCCAATTACAAATATATCCAGCTTAAATAGGTCAGTTACCAAATTAAGCTATTCACAGTATACATGCAGACCCATTGAATACAGCTCCCTCTGAGGTGCTCTTCTCCTGCTGCAGTCTTAGTTTTGTCCCATAGCTTTCAATTCTGCTTATGTTGTGGACTTCCATGTTAACCTTGGTCAGCCTCTTGCCCTGGGGGTTTGTGTCCAATGTTCCTGTGTTGTTCAAGCCTTTTCTCCAAATGCGCCCTAAGCATCTCTATTTTTTTCCATCATTTCCTGTTCTACCGGTTTGTTTCATCATCCTATAGAGTTGTCTTTTATTTCCCTAATCAGCTGATGTGGAGGCAGCTGTTTATGAAAATTTGTAGTTTAGATAGTATAATCTTAATATGCCTCCGAGTGTCAGCACAATACTAACTTAACAACATAAATATTTAAAGTGTAGTTTGGAGGTGACATTTTTGTGTCTCCAGATCAGTTTTAAAGTTACAAAAGAATGTAAAACTTTTACTATTTTGGCTTTAATATTTTTGTTTATTCAATTTGTTGTATTTACTAGTGATGTTAGGAAGTGTGTAATCCCCCCAGTTATCCTGCAGTGGCTCTGCATTGAAAAGAGCTTGGGACCACTTGTTCAGTCAGGCTCGCTCAGTCCCAACTCATGCCAGGTCCCGGCAGCTACTTCCACTATGGCTCTGCATTTAAATGTGTCCCAAAATCTTTTAAAAGCACAGCCACTGTGGGGTAACTGTGGGGACCTGGTGTAAGCTGGGACTGACCCAGCATGCCTGCCGCCAGCTCTCAAAATACTTTAAATACAGAGCTGCAGCAAGGGTAGCTACCAGGACCCATCATGAGCCGGGACTGAGCCAGCATGTAGCCAGTAGTGTTAACTGATAAGCATTATAGGTTAATCTTTTAACCAGATACACTGTTGCATCCCTAGAACTTAAACTGCTGCCAGATATGTGAAATGTCAAACCTCTTCTAGGTCAGTCCCACAAAGTATTTAGTGTTTCTTCTTATGGTTTTATTTTTCTTAGTGTTACTTTTCATGCCTACATAATAAAGGGTAAATCCCTGTTAATTTGGGCGAATACAAGCCCAATGGATAGTACTTTGTTTTTTAAACTCTGTAAACTGCTTGGAGTTTTTCCACAACTACATGCTGAGAGAGAACTTGATCCTGCTGAACTAACCGGATAGGGCAAAGTGCTCAAACTTCCTCATCAGACCTTGTCTCAGATGGGCATAGGGTTCCACCCTGCTCTTCCATGAGATCAAGCCTGCCACTATCTAGCCCAAGATCTAAACCTGAGCTCACCTGGGCTACAGCTACACTGTAGCTTTCTTGCGGAAAAGCCTATGCAAATGAAGCACGGTGTGGAATATCGCCACACTTCATTTGCATAATTAATTAGCAAGCCGCTTTTGCGCAAGAGGCTTTTGCGCAAAAAGGAGCTGTGTTGATGGCTCCTTTGTGCGCAAGAGCTGTTCTTCCTCATTTTTATCTTATGTAATTTTGCATATTGCACAGACTATCTGCCTACACATTTCCAGAAAAATTAGACTACATTAAAGTGAAATTATGATTGCAAGTACATATCAGTAATTTAGGAAAAATGTTACAGGGATGCTATAACTATCCTAAAGCCAAGCATTATAAACCCAGCTCTACTTGTTCGATTACTGAGTCTTGAAAATGTGAACAGACTATAAATGATGCAATGAAGTCTGCTCACATTTGCAGTTCTTGGAACTCCAAGAGGTATGTGACTTGATCCATTTTTCTTAGTAGTTGCTATTATGCATTATACTATTTTAAACATTAACTCATTATTCAAAGGATGTACAAAAGGAGAAAGAAAATTATATGGAGTGACAGCTCAAGTTTCAGCTAAACTACACAGCTACCTATTAAGCCCCATGCAGGGGCTCAGGGCTGCAGTGGAGAGAAGCACCCCTCTCCTAGTGGTGAGAAAGGGGAGTTGCCTCGGACTTGCTGCAGCTGGGAGAGGTGCCCTTTTCCTAGCCCCCACCCACCCTAGCCTGGACATGCCAGGGCCATGGAGTGGCACCCCACCTGGCCAGGCCCCTATAGAGCTGAATATCTGCACAGTCTACTAATAATGCCATATTATTGGCAGAGTTTATTTTGTGTACAGAACTTGAAGTATCACTGCCATTCCCTCCCCCCACACCCCCATCTAACCCTTATTTGTGATTAAGCCATTTTTGCGGTATTTGTTCTAGGTCAGATTAATCTGATTTTTAAAGATAGACTTGATTTTCCTATCCAATGCTAATGGTACAAGATGAACCTCTCTGTTCTGGCATCCTCGGGACCCGCCCAGATGGGGGATTTTGCTGGACTTGGGGATGTCATTTCTGGCCCCTCTGCCCTGCTGGGTCACGTGCCTGCCCCCGCCACCCTGCTGGCCCTCAAAGCTCCCAGCCACCAGCCCTCCACCAGAATTATCTGGCCTGGCAACATCCATAGTCCAATATTTGGGATTAATCATCATTTTGTACCTGCAAGTAGAGCCTGATAAATACAATCTTCTTTAGAGAAACTCTTAAAGAATTGCCCTATTTCAAAATAGCTGCCATTACCCATTGTTCTTATTACAAAATGAGATCATAGGTAAATACCATCTTTACAAATGGCTATAGCCTCCCACCGTTCTCAAGGAGGTGCCAAGCGCTTTAGTAATGGTATAGAACAACATTTGGTTGGATTAAGAACAGTAAGCTCTTCTCAGAAATCACCAACAGAGGACAGCCAATGGCTTTACTACCATTGAAAACAAATGAAGGCAACAGTTGTTTTAAAAGAGCACTTTTTTCTGAAATTCTGAGGTAGAACATTACTCTCCAGTCTCTCCTGAAGAAAAAAACCTTTTTGATTATGAATACTATAAACAAAAAAAAAAATCATTGATCCTAGATGTAGTCTATTGTCAGCATTTCAATGAGTTTAAAATATATGAAATGTTGAGTAATAATAAAGGTATACTGCCTGCTTAAATCTAGATAAAGTAACTTTCACAGAATACTAGAACTGATAGGGACCTCGAGAGGTCATCAAGTCCAGGCTTCTGCCCTAATGGCAGGATCAAATACCAACTAGATCATCCCTGATAGATGTTTATCTAGCCTGCTCATAAATGTTTCCAGTGATGGAGATTTCACAACCTCCCTAGGCAATTTATTCCAGTGTTTCACCACCCTGACAGTTAGGAAGTTTTTCCTAATGTCCAACCTAAACCTTCCTTGCTGCAATTTAAGCTTCTTGTCCTATTATCAGAGATCAAGGAGAACAGTTTTTCTCCCTCCTCCTTGTAACACCCTTTTAGGTACTTTAACACTGCTATCATGTCCCTTTTCAGCTTTCTCTTTTCCAAACTAAACAAATCCAGTTATTTCAAACTTCCCTCATAGGGAATGTTTTCATTTTTGTTGCTCTTCTCTGAACCCTCTCCAATTTCTCCACATCTTTTCTGAAATATGGTGCCCAAAGCTGACACAATAATCCAGCTGAGGCCTAATCATTGCAGAATAGAGCAAAAGAACAACTTCTCATGTCTTGCTCACAACACTCCTATTAATGCATCCCAGAATCATGTTTGCTTTTTTTTCCCAGTAGTGTCACATTGTCGACTCATTTTTAGCTTGTGCAATTTATTCCAATGCTTAACCACCCTGACAGTTAGGAAGTTTCTCTAACTTGCTCTTAAACATCTCCAGTGATGGAAATTCCATAACCCTCCTAGACAGTCTTTTTTTTTGGTAAGAAAAAAGGTGCCGGTACTCCAGGCTCAAAATTGTTGAGCAAAAAAAAGCCGCGCCGGTGGCGAAAATGCAGTCGCAACCCCTTTAAGAGCCGCGTGTCCTGAGCGGGCTTCCATTGCCCCAGTAAAATGCTAATAGGTGCTGGTACGCCAGAGGGGAATCCCATTCAATTAAGGTATGATGGGAAAATAGGTGCCAGTATGCCGTCCCGGGGCATACCATCACTAAAAAAGCACTGCTCCTAGGCAATGTATTCCAGTGCTTAACCATCCTGACAGTTAGGAAGTTTTTCCTTATGTCCAACATAAACCTCCCTTGCCACAGTTTAAGCCAATTGCTTCTTGTACTATTACCAAGGAGGCGCATGTCACACTGCTGTTTGGGGCTTCTCACTCCCCTCCTGCTGGTCTACCCCAGCCAAGGCACAGAGCTGTGCTCACTGCCCCCATTCCTCTCCCCCCCTCCTCTTCTCCCCCCCCCCCCGCAGGAGCAGTACAGACACTGAATCTCTTCAGGTCCAAGGAAAATGCTGTTCTGGGCCCAGCTTCCTGGAATACCGAAATACCGATCAGAATCCCAAATGAATTATTTAAGAAAGCCCCCTTGAACAATGAAAGGAGGATGTACACACTGATTGCTCCACCAGGTTACACTGGAGGACTTTGTAGTAAATAAAAGTGATTTTATTAAGTACAAGCAATAGGATTAAGTAGTTGTAACAACAGGAAGAGCAAAGTAGATGACAAATTTAAAATAACAGAATTCTAGTGTTAATTCTAACACTAAAACCTCATTACAAACTTATTACAAACTCACTCCAAAGCTGTTCTTATTCCAGCTAAGCCTCCAAAAACCAGGGAAGTCTCCTTTTCCCTGGGGTCTTTAGTTATCCTCTTGAGTGTACCACACCATGCAAAGACCAAGAAATGCTAGCTTCCCATTGTTTTATAGATTTCACCTTTGGACAGGAATTCTGTTTCTACATTCTACCCTTTCACGGAAAAATCATAGCTGGTCAGACCCTACCAGTTGGGGGGAAAGAGAGGTCACATGACTTCCAAGAATCACCCACGGCTAAGGAACAAAAGAGGCTGTTTACAACTTTGATGGCTTGCCTTTGCATATTTAAAACCATAAAACATTCCATTCTGCATATATCTAACTTTACACCCAAGAATGATACATTCACTAAAATAAGATATACAGACTTAGCTGGCTATGACATTAAGATGGAGAAGTTACCTGAGGTAAGTTGTCCAAAGCATCTTTGAGTTATGCATATTTATGTCCATAACTCTCTCTTCTCATTCTTCTCTTTTCCAAACTAAACAAACCCAGTCCCTTCAGTCTTCCCTCATAGGTCTTATTTTCTAGATCTTTAGTCATTTTTGTTGCTCTTCTTTGGACTTTCTCCAGTTTCTCCACATCTTTCCTGAAATGTGGTCCACAGAACTGGACACAATTCTACAGTTGAGGTCTAACCAGATTGGCATCACATTACACTGTTGACTTATTTAGCTTGTGGTAAATGTTGATAAATGCAAAGTAATGCACATTGGAAAATGTAATGATGGTGTTTAAATTCACTGTTACCACTCAAGAAAGAAATCTTGAGTCACAGTTCTCTGAAAATATCTGCTCAATATACAGCAGCATTCAAAAAAAGCTACCGATGTCAGGAACCATTAGGAAAGAGAAATAAAATACTGAATTTCAAAATACCTCCATATAAATCCCTGTTAAGCCAACACCTAGAATACTGGGTCTGTTCTGATTACCTTCTCAAAAATATATTTTAATTCAGAATTAAAATAATTACACAGAGAGGCAACAAAAATAAGGTATATAAAAAAGCTTCCACGTGAGAAGAGATTAAATAGACTGGAAAAGAGAAGGCTTCAGGAGAAGATGATGGAGGTATATAAAATCCTGACTGGTATGAAGAAAGTGAATAAGGAAATATTATTTATCCCTTCACATAACACAAGACTGTGGTTATCTAGTGAAATTAGTAGACAGTAGTTTTAAAACAAACATAAGAATGTACTTTTTAACACAATGCACAGTCAACCTGTAAAACTGGTTACCAGAGGCCACTGTGAAGGTCCAAACTTTAGGTTAAAAAAGTATTCGATAAGTTAATTTATGGGTAGGATTCAAGATCGCTACAATGCAATCCCATGCAGTGGGTGTTCCTAAACTTCTGACTGCCAGAAGTTGGGGCTGTACAACAGAAGATGGAAGGATGGATCATGTGATAATTGCTTTATATCATACATTCCCTCTGAGGCATCTGGTACCAGCCAACATCAGAAACAGAATTCTATGCTAAGTGGACAAATGGTCCAACCCAATATGACCATTCTTATGTTATTACAACAAATTCATGAAGGAAACAAGAACATTTCACTGAGAACGTACAAGGAGAACATATTTAAGCCTGGATCCTGCAATTGGATTTGTGTGGAAGAAGCCTTGTGCCCACATGGAGCCCTGTTGACTTCAATGGGATTCTTTACAAACACAAGGGTCCCCTCATACATTGGAGATATAATTGGAGATCAAGGCTTTACAATCACTGCTGTGATTTCAATGTCAAAAATCCTGACTTTTAAGGTATTTTTTATTTTAAATAAATCACAGTACTTTTCCATTCTTTCATGAACATCTAGTCTTTTTTCATGTTTTCACCTTTCTAGACTTTTAAACTACTTAACTTTTCTAACAAAGTAAACTCATTTGGAATACAAGGAGCTCGCCATGATTTTTTAACAAATGAAATCACACCTCAGGTGAAAAATGACTCACACCATTGCTGCAAAGCCTGTACAGTACTCATACAGAAGACTTGATATATGTTTAATGATTCACTATGTCCTTGGGCTTTCCATTATAAGGTCTGTCCCTTACTCTAGTTTGCTTTTAAATTCTAATGCAGCCGAAGATTATATTGTGACGTATTATAAACCTAGAGTGAAATGAAGTAAGTTGAATTCACGCTCCCAGGCCTTGTATGCACTGGTAACTGAATGACAAATGCTTTTCTCATTCACAAGTGCTTTTCCCCCCTGTCTCCCAACAACAACATGGAGGCTTTGTCTATATGTCAATTGACAAACCTTGTCATTCACAGGTGCTTATAAACAAAACCCCCTGGGAACAACAAAAGCTTTGTCAGGGCAACTACTGGTGTAAACAGTACTTTGTCTGCAGGCATGCTGTTTACACAAATACTTACAGGAAATTTAAAAAACAAGGAATCCTGGGGTAGCTCTGTTAGTCTGTAAATTTAAAAACAAATAGTCCAGTGGCATCTTAGAGACTAACCATATATAAAATAATATGCTTTCGTTAAGTAAAACCCACTTTGTTGCTCAATTATCAAGGTAGTTAAAGCCTTAAAAACAATACAAAAGCGACAAGGAGTCCTGTAGCACCTTATAGACTAACAGATGTATAGGAGCATAAGCTTTCGTGGGCAAAGACCCACTTCATCAGATGCTTGTCTGACAAAGTGGGTCTTTGCCCACGAAAGCTTATGCTCCTATAAATCTGTTAGTCTATAAAGGTGCTACAGGACTCCTTGTCGATTTTGCAGATCCAGACTAACACTGCTACCGCTCGGATACTAGAAACAAAACAAACACTACTCAGTGCAACAGTGTTCTAGTTAAAATACTGTCAAGTTTTCTATTACAAACACAGTTTTGATGGATTTTCTGTTCTGAATGGATCTAGAAATGCGGGGCTCAAACTTGGCACATAAAATGAAACTCCACTTAATAACATGTATTTCGGAACACCACGTTTTAAATGTGACAAAATCCCAGAAACATGAAGTTCAGGCAGCTCAGCCATTCTTCACGCTCAGCAGCGAACGCTGATCTGATCCACAGTGGGCAGGAAAGAAAACCACGTTCGCCTCCCGCCTTGGCCCCAAGATTAACACCTCAACTCCCAGCGTTTCGGTAGAGGCCGCCAGCATCCGCGTTCCCCTGTGTCCCAGCGGGTCCACCGTACCCAAGCGCCTCGGCAACGACAGCCCCGCCTCGGTTACGCTCAGGGCGCCTGCGCGCTGGGGGCATGGCCGCGCTCTCCGAGCCAGCTGACGCCCTGGGCTGGCCTGTGCGCAAGGGCAAGCTCCGCTTGCGGCGGCGAAGCGGGGAGCTCGCACGGGAGAGCAGAGCCTGGGCCGTTTCCCGCCCAGTGCCCCGCGCTGGCTCCGCCCGCAGCCCCTTCCCCCAGCCAGGCGCGGCAACCGCCGCCGCCCTACGCCCCGCCAGCAGCCCGGCAACAGTAGTCCGCCAGAGGCCTCCCAACGTAAACAAACGCACGTGCACCCAGCTCAGCCAATCACCGTTCAGGCCGTCTGATTGGCGGGCCCGGGAGCCAATCAGCATAGACGCAAGAAGCGGTTGAACCGCTTTGGGCTAAGGCCAGCGGGGAAGGTGGTACTACCTCACCGCCTCACACGCAAATGCCGTTCCCGCGAAGGCTCGCGGCTAGCCCGCTCCTAGCGCCGCCATTTTCCCCTACACTGCGCCTAGCAGGCAAGCTGCCGGGGCCGGTATCTGCGTCCCCACCCGGCTCGCAAGGACCTCTCTGCCCGATGGGCGGGGCTGTGGGCGAACCTGCCGCTCTGCCAGCGCCTGACTCCTCCCCTTCGCCCCGCATTTAGGTGTCCGCCGCGTTCGCCTGCGCCAGGCGCCCCGTTTAGGCGGGGAGGAGACAGCCTCGGGGACCCGGAAGTGGCGCGCTGAGGGCCGCGCTCAGTTACCGCCGAGTTCGACGCCGCCTGAGGCGGCGGGAGAGTCCGAGTCCGAGTCCGAGTCCGGCCCTGTCCCTGTCCCGCCGCTATGAGCGCGGCCGGGTTGGTGTCTCCCGCGCTCCCAGCCCCTGTCCCGGCCGGAGTGCCCCCTGCCGCGCTGCCCCCCGGGCCCGAGTATTACGAGGAGGAGGAGCTGGAGAGCGCCGAGGAGGAGGATGGCGAGCGCAGCGGCCGGGCCCGGGACTCGGATGAGGGTGAGTGGCGCCTCCTCCCCCCGCGCAGTGCGGCTGGGCCCGAGGGGGGTGAACCTGCGGGCAGTGGGGGGGGGGGTAGGGGGTTGAGGTAGTCGGGCTGGGAGGTGGCTCAGCAGCCCGAGGGGGCGGGATGATGTCTTGGCGGCAAAGGAGGGTAGGAATGTGAGGCAGAGGCAGCTCGAAGGGTCCCTGCCCCCCTTAGTGGGGGAGGAGGGCGCGGGGGTTGTGAATTAACAGCCGGGTGAGGACATGAACGAGTTCAGACGAACTGGCATAAAAGAGGCCGTGGGGGAGGGTGTTTGGGCAATTCCGGGACAGAGGAGGCGATGAGTTGGATGGAGAATGAACCGGGACAAGAGGAAGCTGGTGGTGTTATTGGGGCACGGGGATGGGGAAAGAGAAATAGAGAGGGGGAATGCATAAGGGAGCTGGAGGCGGGACTCCAGTATGGGTAGAAAAGGCACTGGGGCAGAGGAGGGGTTTAATGGGTCACTCTAGGAAGAGACGGTTTGGTGGGGAGGGTGTAAAGGTGGTGTTTGGATTTGTTGTGGTGGTATGAAAGTAACAGAAAAAGAGGGATTTGGAAGAAGGGCAAGGGTGGGAAGTTCAGAGGGGTAAAATGAGGGTGTATAATGTCCTGGGGAGGAATTCTCAAGGTACAAGAGGCAGAAAAAGAAGGTGATGCTGTGGAAGGGAAGCATCTGCTATGTGGTTTCATTCCTTTGTATTTCAGTTGAAGTCTAGTTGCTTTAAGCATCTCTGTGGCAAATCATGAAAGCATTAGAAAGATCAGAAAAGCTCTGACCAAACTTGATAGCTTTCGATTTTTAGAATAATAAATAATTTTAAACACACCTAGTATGACTGCAACTTCTATGATGTGTTTCTGTTAAAAAACCAAGGCTTCCTCGGTATGCCTTAGGAGATTAGGCCCTTTTTTAGCATTGTTTCCTGTAGATATGTCTCTTGACTGATACCGTATTTGATACATTGAGTTTTATCTTAACACAAAGGAACCTGAAGCATGTGGTGTTTTAAGGAAGAAATGTAAGAAGAGCAGGTGAAATTGGAGACTGAAGTTCCCAATCCACACAATAACAAATACAGTAATTCCTCATTTAACGCTATAGATATGTTTCAAAAAATGATTGTGTTAAGTGGGGGGACATGATAGCAGTTTTCAGGTATCTAAAAGGGTGTCATAAGGAGGAGGAAGAAAACTTGTTCATCTTGGCCTCTGAAGATAGAACAAGAAGCAATAGGCTTAAACTGAAACAAGGGAGGTTTAGGTTGGACATTAGGAAAAAGTTCCTAACTGTCAGGGTAGTCAAACACTGGAATAAATTGCCCAGAGTGGTTGTGGAATCTCCATCTCTGGAGATATTTAAGAGTAAGTTAGATAAATGTCTATCAGGGATGGTATAGACAGTATTTGGTCCTGCCATGAGGGCAGGGGACTGGACTCGATGACCTCTCGAGATCCCTTCCAGTCCTAGTATTCTATGAAGTGAAAACATGTTATGCGGGGTCAATTTTCCCATTGAAAATAATGAAAAAGGTGGGGATTGCGTTTCAAGTGGTGGTGTATGTTGGGACCGGGATATAAGGTTGCGGGAGAAAGGGGACTGGGTTTCAGCAGGGAGGGGAGGTGTTTGGCTCTGGGGGAGGGGAGGGAAGGAAAGAGGAGGAGGATTGGGTTGGGAGTCTGCCAGGACCTGCACTGTGTCCGGCGAGGTGGGGGGGGGTGGTCGCTGGGGAATGGCGCGGCAAGCGGCGAACCCTCCACCACTTCGCAGGGAGGCGGGGGAAGCCCTGCACAGCTGCCAGCAATGGGCTCTCTGGGGAAATCATGTTACTCCAGGGACGGTTGTGTAAATCAAAAAACGTTCCCTAAAAAAAATTGTGCTATCACAAAAACGTGTTAAGCGGGCACATGTTAAATGAGGAATTACGGTACATTGGAAGTCTTCTGCTCTACCCTTTCGCTATTTCTTATCCGTGATGGGATGGACTCTAGAAGTAAAAAAGTAGTTTACTGTGTCCACTACAGTCTTTAAAGACAAAAATTGAGGTGCTGCAGAGAATTTGCAATGCAGTATTAACTTGTTTTCTCAGTGTCCAACAAAGCTGTA
The DNA here is from genome assembly GCA_032595735.1 of Pelochelys cantorii. Classification (NCBI taxonomy): domain Eukaryota; kingdom Metazoa; phylum Chordata; order Testudines; family Trionychidae; genus Pelochelys; species Pelochelys cantorii. The sequence goes on along the minus strand of CM064342.1, from coordinate 7,608,962 downwards.
GTAGTAGTGTTTGCTATATAGGGATGCTGAAGTGGACATTTGAGAAGACTAGCTGAAATGACATTACTTTTAAAATACCTTGAGTGGGCCCTTTGTCTCTATTGCAACCCACAGCAGAACTTTGTTATAATTATAACTTTGCTTTCTAGTGTGTGTATGTATTAGGAATGTATGCGAGTAGTTGACTACTCACATTCCCACTGCCCCTGTATCAGAGGCAGTAAGGAGGGAGCAGGAGCTGGTGCTTAAAAGCTCCCCCCCGCCCCCCAGCACCATCTCCATGGTGCTCCCTCCCCGAGCTGCTACCTCTATCAGAGGAAGCAGTATAAGGGGGGTTAGGGAGGCTGCTGCAAAGCAAGCAGAGGCTGCTGCAGGAACAGCTCCCTGCTAGGACCCCCCGTGAACAGAGGCTGCTGGACCCAGCACGAGCCAGGACTAAGCAAGCCCAGCTCAGTTCTGGCTTGTGCCGGGTCCAGGACCTACCCCCGCTGCAGCCCTGCCGTTTAAATGCAGTAGGAGCTGGGCTGTGTGCCTGCCTGGTTCTTACTATTTTTAAATGACAGAGCCACGGTGGGGGGAGGGGAGACTCCCGGAGGCTTCCTCCCTTATTGATTTATCATGTGGTCGATAGAAATGCTGTCAATTACAGAATGAGCTATTTACTCACTTAACATCCCTAGTATTAATACAGTGTTATGGGAGGTAAGGGAGTGCAGCGGCAGGTGTTAAAGCTATAAGAAGGAAGCCTGCAAAGCAGTGCTGGTGCTGTGCCTGGCTCAAATTAATGATGTCAAACCCTTGCATTTTAAAGTGCTAAAATACTTTGATTTCATCCAAAAAAAAATCCATGGGGGTTGGGTGGGAGGAAATCCCAGTTTATTCTATATCAAAAACTGATTTATTTTTTTTTTATGTAGTACTAAGGTTTGTTCTAAATGTTTACAAGCACCCATCCTGAACAGCTTACAGGAGGCCCCCGCCTTGCGACAGCCCGAGTTCCAACCCCCCGCAATTACAACCATTTTTGTGAGTGAGGAAGAGGCCGAAAACTCCCAACTTGCGTCCTCTGCCTTCATTTACGACGGCGCGGAGTGCCTATCGTAAATGAGTGTTTGAGTTATGACACCCCTGACTTGCGATGCTTCCTCAGGAACCAGTCACGTTGCAAGTTGGGAGTCGTGTGTGTGAGAGAGTGAGAGAGAGAGAGAGAGAAAAAAAACATACAGTGGTTAAACTGTCTGCAAAATTGGAAACGTCAAAATATGCCCTTTCTTTGGCTGCACTTAATTCTGAATAATTATAAATGTGACAATCACTCATTTCTTTAAGCATGGTTTGGTTTGTTTGGTGTTATCAAATCTCTTTTCCCCTTGTTCAGATACTGAGGATGCTAGTGAAACTGACTTGGCAAAGCATGATGAAGAGGACTATGTAGAAATGAAAGAACAGTAAGTAAGGTTCCCCTTCCTCAAACAAAAAGTTTTCTACTGTCTAAGAGGATGGTCTAAACTATGAAGTTAAATTGGCTTAAGTATATCACTTGGCTGTAAAAATTTCAATTTTTCTATGGTGCAATTTAGCCTCCATGTAGATGTTGCTATGCCAGTGAATTCTTCTCTCAACCTAGCCTCTTGGAGAGATGGATTTACTGCAGTGATGGAAAGCTCCTTTTATTGCTGTAGTAAGTATCTACAGTGGTGCTGGATCTGGGAGCTATCCATGGCTCTTAAATTACTTTTCATGCAGAGCTGCAGTGGGGGGTAGCTCCCGGGACCAGCTCAAGCCGGGACTAAGCTAGGCTGCCTGCCTGCCAGCTCCTAAGTTACTTTTTATGTAGAGCTAGAGTGGGGATAGCTCCTGGACCCAACACAAGCCAGAACTAAGTAGGGCTGCCTGTCCACTTGATTCTAAACCACTTTTTACACAGAGCTGCAGCAGAGGTAGATCCCAGAACCAGCATAAGCTGAGATTAAGCCAGGCTGCCTGCTCACGGACTCATAAATGACTTTCCCTGCAGAATTGCAATGAGGGATAGCTCCTGGTACTGGCATGAGCCAGGACTGAGTGCTTGCAGTGCTAACCCTTATTGATTAATCGTGTAGTTGACAATTTTTGTTGAGTACACGATTAATGAATTACGTGCTTCTTAACATCCCTAGTGGATATGATTTTCCTGGAGACATTCAATACTGATCCATATTAGGAATGTGAATGACTAGTCGACTATCTGATAAGCAAATACTTCCCTGGAATGATGGTTGAACATGATGGGATGTTTGACTCTTTGGTCTAGGGGCGAGGAACCTAAGACTTGGGGGCCGAATGAGGCCCCTGAGGCTGGGGGGGGCCCTAGCATTGGGGAGCCTGCGTTGGTGCTCTGGCTCCTCCCCCCCATCCCCCATGCGGCTAGAGCACACAATCTACTAGCCTCACCCTCCTGTACTCTTGTGTGAGAGAGGAATGTGGGGAGTGTCTTTCTTTTTCTCAGTCTGTGGCCACGTCATTAAGGGTTTTGTTTTGTTTTGCTTCTCACTTAAGTTTGACCCCTGACCTGATATTTCTGTGGCTCAGTGCCCCCCAACTCAGAAGATTCCCCACCCCTGCTTTTGTGCATCTAACACATGCATATCCTGCAACACTAGCTACAATAGTGCCCAGTGAAGGCCCGTTCTCACTTTCAGATGAAATTGTAAGGAAGAAATAGGCAGCATTAAGTCTTGCAGGTGTAAACAACTTTTTTATATGAGTGGTTGAATAAGAAATAGGACAGAGTGGACTTGCAAGTTCTGAAATTCTACATTTTTATTTTTGAATGCAGGTTTTTTGTACATAATTCTACATTTAACAGTCCAGCTTTCATAGTAGAGGTAACACTACGGTATTTGTTTTGGGTGAATTGAAAAATACTATTTGTTTTTTACAGTGCAAATATTTGAATTAAAAAATAAAGTTAGCATTGTACACTTATTCTGTGTTGTATTGAGATCAATATTTGAATGTAGAAAACATTCAGAATGTTTACAAATAGTATTAACAGTGTGATTAATCACGTAATCAATTTTTTTTAATTGCTTGACAGCCCTAATTTGTAGTATTCAGTAGTCTCTCACTTATTGACAAATATCTTATGCTTGGCTGGAAGGTTAAACTTAGGTTCAACCACAGATCATTGAGGCTGTAAATCAAAGTTCTGTTTGTGGCTTTGCCGTAGTTGTCCTCTTTACTTCTTTTGCTTGGGTATTGGGGAAGGCTTACTTTAAACCAGTGTTTCTCAAAGTGGTCCGCAGATCCACTCTGAGAAACATGCTAACTGGCTGCTCCAGTTTGTTTATTTACCAGTTCCACAGTTGTGGAGCCTTCTGGCTCCCATTGGCTCTGATTCGCCATTTGCAGGAAATGGTGTGTGCCAGACCGCTGCTTCCCACTGCTCCCCTTGGCTACAAACAGTGAACTGTAACCAGTGGAAGCAGGCTCCAGGGGTGCAAGCTGGTAAATAAACAAACCGGAGTGGCAAGGTAATAGGTTTCTCAGAGTGGATCGCAGACCACTTTGAGAAACACTACTCTAAACCCAAAACTCACAAGGCATGGAAGTAGTCCCTTTTTACAGATGGGGAACTTTTTACAAATGAAGCACAAAAATTGAGACTTGTCAATGATTTGGGATGGCAGAATGATTCTCTCATACTGTTCTTGATATCAGTGGATCAAAACATCTTGCAACAGTTGTTTTTTTTGAGGTTCTCAGCATAATCTTTTATGGTTTATTGTATAATTAAATGGGCAGTACAATTTTAAAACTTTTTTTTTGTAAAAGGCTTTTTAGGAGCATCACTTAGTGAGAGAAATGAAGTGGATTACTCACCTCAGCAGATGGTGAAATAAACAGTGTGGATGGTCTGTTATGTAATGTTGCCCTCTCTTTGCAGGATGTATCAGGACAAACTGGCATCTCTTAAGAGGCAGTTACAGCAGTTGCAGGAAGGTAGGTTTTTAAACTAGTACTGTAGCTTTTTTCTGACAAAGTTTTCTTGTTTCTAAAAAAGGCTCTGTATAAATAACAATAGCAATGCCCTGAAAGTGTTGCTCATAGAATAAGGACAGTTTTCTTCTGTGTGCATTAGAATGAGGACTTTAAATGATGCTTTACATTTTTGTAAGGAGGTCTCTTTGCTTAACACTTTCATTTGTGTGATCATTTGCTGTTAAATGAGGGGTAGGAAATGTGAGGACTTGTGTTTCGTCCAGTTGTGGTGGGGTTTTTAAATGATGTATACCTCATAGCCCTCTAGAAAAATATCCTTTGAGACAGAGACCACTTAGAAAAATTTGTTGTCTTCTCATACCTCTTAATTCTTTGCTATTATACACCATACTTCCTCTGAGTTTCTCTTTCTGTTTGATGTGCCTTTGGCAGATTCTTGCATTTCCAAGGTGATATATCCAACTTTCTCTTGGGAGATTGCATGATACTTGAGTCATAAGTGCTTGAGAGGTAACAAAACAAATTCAGACATTTCCTGCCATGCACACAATGAATACTACTGTTGTATAAACATTCTGGCTGGGAAGCAGGGTAGCGGTCATCTTTTTAGATTTTTTTTCCTTCAATAAATGTGTGTTTTATCTGAAACTCTGAATTTACCTAGAAAGTCTGGACTATCAAAGATTAGTATTTAAAAACACAATAAACCTATTTCAAAAGGCAATTTATTTTAATTAGGTACTTTGCAAGAATATCAAAAAAGAATGAAAAAATTGGATCAGCAATATAAGGAACGGATACGGAATGCAGGTGAGATGTATATGTTTGTAAAAGATATTGCATGCAAAGAATCTTTGATTTAGATAGATGCCTCACAGATTAGAATCACACCTAAGAAACATATGGATTCAGTACTAGGAGAATGGGTTGGCAGGAGCCAAGGATTCTCCAGACTTCCACACTTTTTGGTTGAAGCCACATGGTTTCTTTGCTGAGGATACTTAAGACACAACAGAATCCATAATACTTTTCTATAGGTATATTGGCTAACTAGAATATGTTTATCAGTGAACAGTAGTCTTGACAGTAATGAAGTCTTTTAGTCTACTATGACCTCGTGTAATTATAGTATTTAACTTCTCTTAATTATTCTTTGAATACATCCTCTTTCAAGCTTCCTGTTGTAGTGATTCCTTCCAACAAGAGGGGTGTGCATTGAGAGCTAGATAGCTTCCTAAAGAGCTCACTGCTTGTGCTCTAGAATTGGTTAGAGACTTTGTTCTAGAGCAGCGTTGTCCTTCCTTGGCGGGAGGAGGGAGGCTGGATATACTGTTTGTATATCACGTCACAGCTTACTGGCCCAAGATCAAAAGGCCAAGTTAGTCCTTGTTCATGAGGCCATTGGCAGTGCTACTTTAATTGTGAAGCTATTGCTAGGACACACACTAAACTTTACATAGAAAGATTTACTCACTCAAAGCATGTTAACGTAACTCAAGATTCCCCCATAGCTGTTATGGGAAATTGTCAGGGAAAGAGGCTGCCATTTGGTTTTCTAGTGTGTGCTTTTAGAGTGAGTAGTTCAAAAATTAAATTAGCTCTTGTTCACTCATTCCTGTTTACGTTTTTATCTTCAACTACATTAGAGATGCTTTCTCAGAAAGAAATGTATGAGAGTAGAAAATGAAAATGCAGCAGTGTTTTTTCCACCCTTTAGCAGTGAGGGATAAAACCACTTATTGCCGTATAGATTGTCAGGCCATTTTGCATGGGATAATGTTTATACTGTGGGTTCTGATATATTCTTTAAAAGCAAGTAACAAATCTCAGGTGAACATTGACCATCATATGACTGCACAACCAGTGCTTCTAGGACTGTACTTGTCACCTCAAAGAATTTGCCAGAGAAACTTGAGTTGGACTGATCTCTTCCTCTTTCCCACTGCAAGAATTTGGTTTCAAGAACTGAAGATGAATTTGTTGTAGTTTAGAGTTGGATTCCAGCAGGGTTTTTATGTATTTGTAATCCGTAAATGTCAGATTAAACACAAGCTGTGAGCAAAAGGCGAGTCCTTCTCAAAGAAGTTGGCAAGAACAGGGTTCATGTTGCACAAATACTTGTACCTAAGAGGTATTAAGCACAGGCCATGAGCACTAGGGGTGTTTACTCAATTAGCTGATCAGTTGAAATTTGTCAAAGGAATTTCCATCAACTATTCAATTAGTGGATAAGGGGTTCTCAATATCCCGCTGCCTCTCTTCCTTTGAAATGCACAGGAGCTGCCCCTGGCTCTTGTACATTTCAAAGGGAGAGAGGCAGCTGGAACCAGTGCCAGCAAGGACCAAAGCAAAGCAGTCCCCACTGACTGTGGGTTCCCTTCTGTGCCTCTTCCTTTGAAATGTACAAGAGCCACCAGCAGCTCCTGTGCATTTCAAATGGAGAGAAGCAGCAGTCAGACTGGCACAAGCGGAACTGTTTCAATTTCTGCTCGTGCCATTTCTCTGCTGCCCTCTCTCTCTCCTGCTCCCCATGGAGATGGTTCTCCCCTCCGCCCCCACACACACACTGCCTCTCTCTGATAGAGGCAGCAGGGGAGGGCGAAATGACTAGTCAAAAGCTTATTGAGTAGTTGACTAGTTACTTACATCCCTAATGTGCACATTCCAAAAGAGTTGTAATAGGACACCTCATGAAGAAACATCTCAGTACCTACATATGCCCCACAGGTAACAGGAACTTACTGACCCAGGTTCAGGACAGGGTCTAAATTGACAGCATGATAGTGATTGAACCTCCCTATGTACAAGGGAATGGGTCGTAACTAGATAACATCAGAGGGTGGCCACCTGATACATCAAGAGTAATGTATAACTTGTTTGTGTAGACTGAACCCTTTTAGCCCAGCACCTTTGGGATCTGACTGGTGCCGAACCAGAGAATTTGCCAGGCAACGGGAGGTCAATATTGTCTAACAGCATTACCAACACTTCCACTGCTTACTGGACTCTTAGAAGACATTTAGGGATAAATCAGAGCTAAATAACAGCATGGAACACTGAAAGCCAGGATTTGTGTCTATAACCAAACTTTGAGGTGGCTGGAAACTTGGCCACGCCCATGATAAATGGACATCTGGCTAACTAAAATCATGCCGGACCATGGATATTGGAGAGTGCGAGACTAGAGAGGATCAACCTGTACCTGTGTGTAAAAAATTTACCCCCAAGAAAATTCTTTGCTCTGTCCAGGAGAAGTGTTGTGTTCCTGGTGTTGACTGAGCTGGTCCATTATCAGGGGACACAGTGCTTAGTGGTTCAGTAGAGTCTACTGACAACTATTACTGTACTTCATTTGACAATAAACCTGACCTAGTACCTTTTGATCCTCATCTGATTTTTTTGTGGCCTTTTGCTGGGGGGTGGGAGTCCCCTGGAGTCTGCTGTGTTGACTACTTGCAGAAAGTCAACATGGCACATCGGTGCAGCATATGTACGCAGCCAAATGGTGGTTATTGATGGAGTAAGAGACCTGTTAGGATACCCTAGCTGTGATGCCTGACTTCTACAGCTATCTTTGATTTTCTGATGCAAATAAACTCTTATCTAAAATAGATCACAAACAGAATTCTCTAATGCTTATTAGTTTGTCCTCTGAAGCTTGATTGAAACACCTGTTCTTTTCTGAGCTTACCTACTATTCCTAATGCTGCTGCTTGCCAGATTCTGAAGATCATTTATCAATATTTGATATAGTAAAGTAAGAACTGATCAAGAGCCTTAGTTTACTTTGAATTTGTTATCATACCCTTAAGTAAAATCCTCACTTTGGTATGCATATCTTCCAGTAATCCTATTCAGTTTGAAGTTAGTGGGATTTTTGCCTTGAATTCATTAGGAGCAGGATTGCTTCACTCACAGGCAATATTGTTCCCTGTCTTCAGTGTATGAACTGAATTATGTAACTGAGACCTGATACAGCTTACTTTCAGTAGTGAGTTAATATGCTGCACATCTGCTGTGGGGCATGAGTCACCTCCTGTCTATCAACTCAAATTGATGAAAGGGCTTTTCTGCCAGAAAAGTGCTACTGAAGTAACGACAACTGGACCTAGTGAAATCTGTTTAAACCATGGTTCTTTGCAGAGCATTCATCTGGCAGTGTCAGATTCATCTTTCAAGTTTTCGTTTTCATCTGGAAAGCTAAATCTAGTGCCAACTATTTTTAATAGCATCTTAAGCTAGAAAAATGCCCAACTGCCTTTTAAATGCCATTAAACATGACAGCTCAGCCCAACAGAAAGGGATCTGAAATGGGACACTGCACTACCACTTGTGGTTTTAAGATGCCTTCAATATATTTTTCATAAACTTTGGCTTGTGTTGTGTCTTGTAAGGATAATAAAGCAGTGCTAACTATACCTGTAACTTTTTTTTTTCTTTCAGAACTTTTCCTCCAGCTGGAAGTAAGTGTTAATGTGGTGTTGGCTTCTAGAAATAAAATACTCATCTAGTATCTTGGGGGGGGGGGGGGTTTCTGGGAGATCTATGTAGAGCTTTTCTCTATATCTCAGTTATGGTAATCAATTTTAACTAGTGTAAACTACTATTGTATTACTCAAGTAACCAGTCAATATTATTTAGTTACTAAAAATAGTCATTTGTGGGATTTTTTTACATTGGCTTTGTGTTTGAGTAAACAACTTAACTTGTGGATAAATAATACTAACTGTATCAATATTGAGCATTGCTTTGTTTAAAGAACTTGCCAGTGTAGCCATTTGCTTTATTGTTCATTTTCTTGAACGTTTTTCAACTAAAATGTAAGCGGACTCTAGTTTTGGATTAGAACAGCCAATCAATTCTTGCTAGCATGTTAGCTCCCTTGTTCACCAGTAGTGTAAATCCTGATCATTGGGCTTCTTTCTTAGACCTCTGTTTCTTTTTGGCTTGTATTAGACAGAGCAGGTGGAGAGAAATTATATCAAAGAGAAGAAGGCAGCAGTGAAAGAGTTTGAAGATAAGAAAATTGAGTTGAAGGAAAATCTGATTGCTGAATTAGAAGAGAAGAAGAAGATGATTGAGAATGAAAAGCTAACCATGGAGCTAACAGGAGGTAAATCAAGATAATCATCTGTCTATCTCTAAAAATGAAACTTAAGCAATTTTCAGAAAACTCAAGTTTCCTTTGAGTCTCTGATCAGTAACAAGACATTAAAACCTAATTAGTTTCAGAATGCTCACACTAATGGATCAATATAGTTAAATGTGAGTGATGATTTTTTTTTTTTTTTTTTTTTTAATTTTGTAGGATTATTGGATGGATAGTTTCAGGATTTCTATAGAATTGCATTGACTTTGTTCTTGGTAAGCAGAATGTGTTGCAAAATCTGATGTGTTATGGCAGTAGCACTATTGCTGCACTGTGGTTCCACAGCTAGGTCACAATCTAAGGTAGCAATCTAAAGGAAGCTTTAAATTGTTTTAGATAGACTCCAGGTGTTATCTAACTGAAAAGTTTTTTAAAAAAACAACAGGATACTTGCAGGAGAGAATTACAGTTCTTTGTATCACTTGGTCTACTAAAGTGACCAAAGTTATTAAGTTTAGAGTTACCAGAGCTCATGTAGTTCTGCAGTTCTTCAGTGTCAATTTCTGTATGTAGCGTTAAGTTAGTATATGCTGGTTGTTCTGGGACAGTGCAGCACTTCAGTTAGTCAGATTCTTTCTTGACTATGGAATTCCAGTGATCACCTTCTCTGAAAGGAGCAAACAAATCTTTGCAGTTTTCTTTATATATTGGATTTGGAGCCGGAGATGGGATTGAGTTTTTGAGTACAGAGAAAAGGGGTGACTGTTTCCCACATGCAGCTAGCAATATGGTGTAATGCTCAAAAAAAGGATTTTCCTGTAAACTCCAATTTGGTAAAAATGTTTTCCCAGAATGTACCACAGCATCAACTTATCCTCTCCTGTGTTGCCTCCCTTTATACTAGTGTAAAGGGCCAATGAGAAATTTTGTTCCAAATTATTTGATTTGGCAAATTTTCTGCATGGGGTGTATGTGAGCACACTCCAATTTCCTTGGAATACTTATATTACTCTAGCACTCAAATACCTCACACAGGACCATGTGACTTGGCCAGTAACAAAACCTCAGCTATAGTGTCAGCAGCCAGCTGCCTTGTACAGAAAAATAGGCAAGTTGTTGAAAGGTTCAATACCTAGAGAAGAAACTTGTAAATACCAAGTTGAACCAGAAATAAATGAGATCCTAGTACAAGAGGGGAAACTTTTTTTGTTAGCTAATTTTTTGCATATATAAACACTGACTCCCTCGTGCTGCAGTAAACAGAAGGGAGGGAGTTGTGTAGGATTCCTTTGGAACCATGGAATAGAGGACACTAGTTCACATCCCTTTCTGAAGAGGAAATCCTTGTGGTTGGCTTTTCAACTTTAACAGCAGCACACCTTTTAAGCTATGTAGGTCTTAAAGTGGGTTTTTTTTGCATAGTAAAATGTAAAATCTGGGGTTCTTGTCTGTAAACCTGGTAAATTCCTCATGTATATTCCCATAGATTCTTTCATCATTTGCCTATAGTATGGTGACAGTTGGTGCTAATGCATTATAACCGTCTTTGTCACTGAATTCTTCTAGCGAACATACACTAGCTGTTCATGGTTTTTTTTTTTTTTTGTTTTTTTTTTTCATTAAGCCACTGGGAAATGTCATCTCATGACCTCCCATTCCATCTATGGGGAAGGGACGACTTCAGTACCTGAAGTCTGGCAGATGTGCCACATTGTTGCTCTAACCAGTAGTGCCAGGATTTAAACTGGACTCTGAGTTCTTTAGTAACAGATGCTAAAGAGGCAAACAAAGATTGAAAAATGCCATATGAAGCCAGTAAAACAGAGAGAGGGAAAATTGCATTTATGTTCAAACTCTGGAAAATGGGCATTAAATGGACAGATTTCTTTCATGAAACCAATTGGTACCCTTAATGTAGGAAGCATTGCCAAAGAAATAACTGACACAAATGAAGGTAGGTAAAAGGATAATTACCCTGCTTCACAGATGGTACTGCTATGATATTGTATCAAAGGTCTGATCTCACTTTTCTAATAAAAAGCAACTACCTCACCTTATGAAGAGTGAGACAATATTGTGTTAATAGGTGTCACTTACAGACTTGCCTTCATAATTTCTGTACAAGTTTGCAGACTTAGGCTTACAATTGTATTATTTTAGCATTAAGAAACAAAGTCTGCATGGATAGATCTGCGTACTGATCGCTTTGTGCAACATGGCCAATATTAGATTGAGCAGAAGAGCAAATCTGTCTCATGATTTAAAATCATTAACCAAAAATCAGGATAAAGATCCAAAATAAGAGAAGCCTTTAGACCCAGGGCTAGTGAATCTTTTTTTGGGGCTGCTAACCTGCAAAAACTCTTTATTTAGAATTTTAATGTGATGGCTGAATTTTGCTTTTTGCAGGGAAGGGGCTGGGTTGGGCGGCTTCCCTGCCCTCCCACTCCTGCAAGGGATTCCCCCCTCCCTTAGGTCCTGCATGCCTCCTTAACTATTAAGGAGGCATTGCTGGCAGTGTATGATTCCAATCTACCAGTGTATGGCTCCAGATGCTGTTCCCTGCTGCAGCCAGCCTATTTGGGGCGGTGGGGAGGGAGAAGCTGGCCTGCTATGGCCTCCCTTTCCTCCCCAAAGGAGCCGAATGCAGGGAAGGGGCTTGGGAGCTTCCATTCCTTCCCACTCTGGGAATAGATTACCCTCTTCTCTTCCCCCTTTCTGCGCTCCCCCTCCCCCCCCCCTCAAGTCCTGCATGCCTTCTTACCAGCAAAACTCCCTTTGCTTGTAGTTGCTGCAGCTGCCGGAAGCTGGAAAGCAGCTGCAGCCTCTTTTTCGCTGCTGCCTCCTGATACTCCGCAAGGCTCCATTATGTGGAGCTTCTCCCTCCCACCAGATCACCAGCATGAACCTCTCTCACATGCAGGAGAGGAACTGGAAGTATCCGGCCATGCTTAAGTGGCCCCCAGAACCTCCCTGAGGTGTTTCACAGCAGTTGGACCACCTCCTTCTAAGAACTGGATGAAATTGTTTGGTGGGCTAGATGGGGCCCATGGCCAGAGGGTCCCCACTCCTGCTTTAGACCCTAATGCATTCTAAAATTGTTTATCAAAAGATTACACTGTAGTGCTGCTTATACTATGTAGAAATTCTTTAATTTCCATGTAACATCTGCTTTGTATGCTAAGAGTTTCCTTCATCTCCTATTTGAGTTAGTTCTATGGTGACTCCCACATTACAGTGAAGAAGTTCAGAAATGATATTGACTTAACTGGAGGGTAACTATCTTTCTAGCTTGTCTGGTAAAAGGACCGTTGTCTATGAGTGTTACCATTTACTGGAATATTTCATAAATTGTTTTCCCTCTATAGTGTCCAGCCACATTGTATACTGTATAGAAGAAAATTTGCATAGCCAAATATAAATTCAGGAGAACTACTTCTGTACTTAAATCTGCAGAGAGAAATCTGGTATGTAGAAATGTGCTAACTTTATCAAGGGATATTCATATCCACTGACCTCAAGATTTTACTCGAAAATTTGAGGGGAAACCATGTTTCAAGCAGAGAAACATGACTCATTTGGTAATTAATTCAAGATACTGTTTAAACCCCGTATATTTAGAATTCACTTTCAAAGCATTCAACTAGGGTAATACAACAACCAAATGATAGGCTATATAGAATCTGAAGACAAAATAAGAGTAAGGGAGCAAATTAATTGATACACAGTTCAGATGGGCTTTGAGAAATGTACTAGTAAAACTTATACAGGCCTTCAATTGTAAAAAAACAATACAACTGATTCCATTTGATACGTGCAGTTACAAGGGCATAGCATCTGAACAACCCAGCTTGATCATTAAAACTTGAGGGGATAATATGCCTATAAATGAAGCACATTGTTTTTTCAATTTATGATTTTTGTCACTTTTGTAGGTTAAGCCTATATGACAAAACCAAGAGGAAAACTTACTTTGTCATGATAGTTTTGAATTTAGACAACTTTTTTGAGTAGTGGTTAAAAAATATTAACCCACTTTTGGAGTAACTAGTTTAAAACTATTCTTGACCTCTAGAGTGAAAGAAAATTGACATGTCCATTGTATTTTAATGTTCACGTTCTCTAATGAGAATCTGAATTTGGGGAAATTCATCTATACCATAAGTTTGACCAGACTAGCACTCTTGTTTTGAATTAGTGCTGTCACTTCTGAGTTCTTTGCAGCCACAAGTAAAATATGCCATTTTAGTGGTTCTCAATTAATCGCTTAATTTATATCAAGTGTTCATCCATATAGATGCTGATGCTGCTACTTGTTACAATATGCAAAGTAGTGACTAGAGCCAGGAAGAAGTTCGTTACAATCTCAAATGAGTAACATTGAGAGACAGTGGAGAGATATTACCAGTATACATCTGTTATCAATTATAAACATGTAACTTGGTAAATGAATACACGTCAGGTATATTGGACTGTGGCCAACCGGTATTGGATACATTGAGACAATTTCATAGAACCTGTAGAGGTGGATTTTTCGTTAGCCCTTTGTGATAGACACTTTACTTTTGAGATGTAATTGTTTTCCTTGCATGTGGTGTAACTTGATAAGTTCGCATGTGGTTTCAACTCCAGAGCACCAGGTTTTTATATTTGCTTATTGTTCTTTTATAAAGAAGAGTCATGAATCTGAGTAGTTGCATTCCTCAATGCTAATTCTAATTCTGCTGAGTTTTGAGCCAGAGATAGGGGAAAAATCTTTACAGTTGTGTAGCTAATTATTTAAAAGTAGTAATTTGAGAGGCTAATGAACTTACAGGAAGCGATATAAGGAATATTTTACAAAATCATATTGATATTTTAATTTCCAAGACTTAAAAGTAACAATCCTTTTAGAATATTTTTATCAAAAATTTTAAAGCACTTATAGTTAGTAGAAAAGGGTGTAATACTTATGCCTGTTCTGAAATCTGGGGGATATCTTATGCATAAAGTAAAGTCAGTACTAAGATGAGGCCTGATTCTAATATATATCTTAGGTGGGATGGGCTTAAACAGCATGCCTGAATACCTCGAACATAAAGCAAGTTTGGGCTGGCCCAGGTTAGCTCCTTGTGTTAGCCCAGGGAGCATTTCAGTATTGTTAGATATGTTGTTACTTTATTTAAATAAGTCATTTATTTATCCAATGTTCCACTGTGGTTTTAGAAGATAATTTATTATTGGAGGAGTCACCTTGTGTCCCAAGATGGAAAACTTAAGTACTTGCCACTTGTTACTAGGGTACTGTAACCTCTTTCACAAGAGGAGGGGTGTTAAACATGGTATATTGAAGCCCTTGAAGTTTTTCATTTGTAGCATTCACCTCTGGTTCTAAATTATTCTTTAGCACTGCTGTTTAATTAGTGTTGTTGTATGTAGTTTGTGTTTAAGTTTAAATGTGTCAAGTATATAAAGATCCATCAGAGTCCTTCTATACATATGTTGTATTTTATGTGTCCTTTCCTCAAATTTCAAAACACTTTATCAAAACTTGCTTTTAATTCAAATGTCAGCTGAATTGTTAATTGGAATGGCAGGATAAATCATGGACATAGGGGACAACTGACATCCATCCTTGCCTTGTCTCCACTTCAGTAGTATAGATCCCAGACCAGTGAAGTATTGAACTGAAGTTGAACTGAATCTGTGGTTTTGTTTGTTTGTTTGTTTGTTTGTTTGTTTGTTTTTTTTTTAAAACTCACCTAGATCTGCCTACATATCCAAGGCCTTAGTGAAAAGGTTGGAAGCAGTTCTTGAGAAGTCCATCATAGCTAAAGAGCTGACTGGATCTCTTACAATGTACAGGTTAGACCTTGCTGGTCCAGCACCCTTAGAACCTGGCCAGTCCCTGATGACTAAGCTTTTCAGAGATAACTAAAGGATTGTCACAGTTCTCATGTCTGTTAATGGAAACAATGATTAAATCCCTAGTTGGCTTTGAAAACCTTAAAGTCTGTGGTAAAAACTACTTAGTGTTCAGATTTATTTAGTAAGCAGATTAACAAAAGAATTAGATTAGAGTTTAAGGGATTTATTCATTTTACAGCTTAATTTCCAAGCTTTTTCATTTTATTTTGTGTGCTTTTGCTATCAGATAACATGCTGACATTATTCATAACTTTAAGTACTATTTGGTTTAAAAATGAAAGCTAGTGGGTTTTTCCTTGCTGTTTCAATTGAGTGTGGCTTTTTCAAAACAGTTCTGTTCCTTTCCTGTGCACCATTAAACTGCTGGTTTGACTTGCTCGAGGTGCCTTTGTGTCTGTGGTAGATGGCCTGTGTATAGTCTGTGATCTGCTGAGATTAAATGTGTTCTGTGAATTCAAGACCAATTCAGTAGAAATTTGGCTCAGAGTTGAGGCACTAAGACAGAAGCTGTATTATAGCAGCTTCTCAAGTACTACTTCTCTTTACACCCTAGTATAACTTGGTGGTAAAAATTATTTATTGGCAAAGTAACTTGTCTGTATTTGAGGTTGATAGCTTGCAAATTTAAAAAAAAAACAAACTCACATCAGGTTTTATTATTAGTGCAAAAATATTTATAAACCAAACCTTTAAAAAATTCCAGT
This sequence comes from Pelochelys cantorii, assembly GCA_032595735.1. Lineage (NCBI taxonomy): Eukaryota > Metazoa > Chordata > Testudines > Trionychidae > Pelochelys > Pelochelys cantorii. Next base: position 7,593,278 of record CM064342.1, on the reverse strand, counting down.
TAAACCTGGGGAAATAATTGCCAAAATCTGCATGCCAACTAGACCTTAAAGTAGTAAATTTTTGCCATTAGCTGTAAAACCCTAAAATAAGGTTTGTATCACATGGTTATGGCATAGTTGACCCATGACATCACAATGCTGTATTTAACTCAGTAATCAAGAGTTTTGGGTCTCTCTTTAAATTCATTGCTGCCTGTTTCAGCGTTTTTCACTGCTGGTAACTCATGTTGAAAAATCCAGTTCTTTCTGTGACTTTTGTCAAAGCTTGCTGCCTTTCTGCTCTCCCTGACATTCTTCAAAATCTTCCTGTAGTTTTATCTGCTGTCCAACTTCATTATTCTGCAGACTCCATGGAAGTGAAGCCTATCATGACGAGGAAATTGAGAAGGAGGCCAAATGACCCAGTTCCGATCCCAGATAAGAGGAGGAAACCTGCCCCTGATATCCTTTTACACCATCCGTCAAGTGCTATTTTATGAGTCTAGATTATTGTACATAAGGTACAGTATGTCAATGTTGTAGCACACTGGAAAGGAAATTATAAATAAGGTTTAATCTGTCAGTCTAGCACATTCTGCAATTTATCTATCATGTCTAACCAGTTCTAGGGTAAGAGAGCTCAGTATTTTGAGATCCTTTAACCGAAGACTATAACAAAAGCTAGATCCTAGGTCCAGTTTTTAAGTGTGGGGGCTTGACTACTTGACTACAATCTCCTCCGTGTAGCTGCTACCTTTGGCTATGTCTTATTTAAGTTCAGCATTGCCCACCTTCATCGCTGGAAGGCTAGTTATAAGCAGAAAGGTCAAAGTCTGTGTTGTGTGGTTTTTTGTTTTTGTTTTTTTACTAGATCCTGGGTGCTACTGCACTAACACAGGAGTACAGCAAGCATCCCATCAAAATCAGCATACTTGAAGTGATGCCTTCTGTTCTTAAGTTGTAAAAATAGGGTTTTTTTCCTTTTGAAGGGACATTCTGTTTTAAAAGTTGACCTACCTGGATGAATGTTCTTACTTGTCAGTGTTAGAAGTAATGTTTTAGATCACACCTAGAAAAACTAGAGAATTTTTTTTTGTTTGTTTGTTTTGTTACAAAGACTGTATATAGGCATTTTGTAAAATCAGTTTTATTTCTCATCTCTACCTTTCCCAGAATTTTGTTTCAAAAAAATCAGCACATAGAGGAGTAATACATTAGAAAAGGCAAAAGAGGAAAACTGATTTGTAAAATCAAACTTGCACTCAAAAAATTATATTAAATGACTAGATTTCAGGTTGATGGTATTCCCTTTTATCTTCTGATTAATTTTATGTTTTCCATTGAAGATTCCTGTTTTTCATGTCTTTGCTCACAACCAGTGTGTGGGCTACAGCATGTTGCTGCTGTTCTCTCATTCTAGGAAAGAGCAGAACATTGAACTTGGCTCTTCTACATAATGTGAGGTGAACAATGGTATCTTCTTGCAGCTCTAGTATTAGTTCTTCTTCTACTGTGCAAGTTAAAAAAGATGTGAAAATATTAATGGTTGATGCCTTCATAGAGTAAACGTCAGGTTGTTTGAAAGCATTTTTTATTGGTGAATTTGATGAAAATGATATGTTCTAGAACAGTATGCAGCGTTACAGCTTTGTCAGTCCCAGGATACTAGAGACAAACTGAGCAAGTAATATCTTTTACTGGACCAACAACTCTGTTGGCATGAGAGAGTCAGGGTATTGAACTTACACAGAGCTCTTCTTCAGGCCTGGGAAACTTCTCTTGGGGTAAAAGTTTTGCACCTGAAGCAGAGCTTTGTATAAGCTCAAAAGCCTTTGTTTCTCATGCCAGCAGAATTGTTGGTCCAGTATTACTTTTCCAGTTTCTCATGTTCTGTTGCAAAAATTATTCTAGAACTGACATTTTGCTACAGACTATGTGAAGCTCTGGAGATTTAATATATAGTAAGTAGGTTTGCTTGGTACAGCTCTTTGAATATTATCATTTTAGGATTTTTCTTGTAAAGTTCTAGTCAGGTGAAAGGGAGGCTGTTGGGGGGGGGGGGGGGGGTTTCCACCTTTTGGTTGTCAGATATGTGTTGGTTCCATGTACCTTAATTTTGAATACCTCAGTTAAATTATCTGCTGACAGATGAACAGATAATGGAGGACCTGAGAACACTGAATAAGGTAGGAAATAGCCTCTTTTAATGCACAGCACTGTGGAAAAATTTTTTTTTTTCTAGATCACAGGTTCTCAAACTGTGGTCTGAACTCCATTGACATGGTCCTGCATGTAGTTCCTTCTAAGGTGCATTCCTGGACAACATCACAAGGGAAAGAAGGGCTGACCACCTAATTAGTGGAGCTGCACAATTAGGCTGACCACCTAATTAGAAGAACTCCACTCTTCTAATTTAAGTGCCTGGACCTTGGAGAAGACACACGTGTAAAGTGAGGTGGTGGCTTTGGGGATGGAATAAGGGATAGATGGGAAGAGGCAGTGGAGTGAGGTGGGAGGGAGGTAATGGAGAAGAGGGTGTGTGGGGAGGGGGAGAGAATTTGGGGTGTGCAAGACTATGGCAGCCACAGAAAGTGGGGACTTTCTCCAGCTCCAGCGTTGCAACTTCCAGAAAGAGATGGCTCTTCTTTCCAGCTCTGTGGCTGTTGTGGTGCAAGGGGGAGAGATTGATTCACTCCCCCCTTCTTTCCTATCCCAGCCAAGTGGCTACTGTGGAAGCGGGGAGAGAAACTACTGCTAGAACTAAGTGGAAATCACTTTCCTGGATGTTTCATTTGGGGAGAGGTGTGGCAACCACTCAGGCCAGATCTTTATCTGGTATAGTTATAGTTATGACTATTGAAAGTACTCCCATTGACTCCTAAGTAACAAGGAGCACTGGGTAGGGAGTACCACTAAGTGTTTATAGGATAAACATCTTATTTGCAAGCTCTTTGAAGCAGGGATCTCTGTCTGCAAATACCAATCCATGTGTTAATGGAAAAACTTAAACAACAAATAGTCTAACAGCACCTTAAAGATTAACAAAACATGTAGATGGTATCATGAGCTTTTGTGGGTACAACCCACTTCAGATGACTGGAGTATTAAAAGTCCAGATCCAAGAATAAATAAAGGAGGAGGGGAGGGGGAAAAAAGTGAATTAGATTGTTCAAATTACAAGAGGCTATGTTACTATTAAGGTTTTCTGGAAAAATCATTAAATGGTCTGCCAAGATTCTCAGCAAATTCCAAGTAGTCCATGGTGGGGGAAAATTTTTTTTGACCACTTCTGTAGATCAGCTATCTCCCTATCTGCCTAATCTGTTGCTCCTTTTCATAATTCTGGAAAATTGTCACCTTGTGTAGGTATCCCACCCAAAGCTGGCTTTCTAGTGTGTACGCCACTGCTTAACATAACTAGGCATATGAAGATGGTGGTTCCTTCCTGCCATGTGCTCCCCCAATCCCAATTCCTACAGGTTAGAATTAACATTCATAAAATGATGTTTGGGGTAAATAGTACTTCTGATTCTAATAAAATAGGAATCTGAAGCATTTTCCTTCTCGCTTCACTTGGATTCATAGACACTGATACACACTCCTGTCAATCTTAAGTTTTAAAAGAGAGGTCATGTTTCCTGCTTTCTCTGTAATGCAGCTCTGCTTTGTTTCATGTCAGAGAATGCTGTTTGGGAGAAGTGTGAAGTTGTACCCATTTATATAAAGATTTGTCTCTCTTCCAAACCTGTCTTCTGTTTTGTCAGATCCATACATTTCTACAATCAGGGTCTGCTAATGGGCTTGTTTAAGCTATGTGAGATGATGGGGTTAGCTTTCAGCTCTCATCAGTGAGGGCTATTTTAGAACTGTTTATTCCAAGCCTAATCAGAACACTCTGGAGATGAGGGTAGGGTATGAGATGAAGTTTGGTTTTGGTTTTATTTTGGTGAATTACTTGAAGTTAGGGGAGAACTTCGCTTTCTGTATTTTGCCTTATGATGTTCTGTGTCAAGTCTTGTTCACTATTCATGATTTAGTGTTTTGCATTCTAGTTACTGGTTACAACATTATATTCAAAAAATTGGAGTATAAAATTATACCTCACTTTTCATTTGTCACAATTCCTTTTCAGACTATTACTTTTATTGTACCACAAGTTGCATTTCAAATGTCTAAAATTGCTTTGTTCATTTTTTTTCCTGGTAGCTTAAATCACCCAAGAGACCAGGTAAGTGCACGATGATATTAACGTTTGTACCCAAATCATGTTCTCTCAAGCATACATGAATCTTGTTGGGAGTCTTGTAGCAATCTAAATTGGAACTTCTTTTAGTCTCTGTGGTTAGCCATCCAGTGAGATTAACTGGCAGTTCTACTGCTTTAAAACTGCCATCTTTTTTCTTTTTTATAAAACTGAAGTGTTTTGACTAGTGAAACATGATTGTTCAGGTGTCTGTTTAAATGTAGGATTAAGGAATTGACCAAAATGCTTTTGGTAAGAGGTATTTCTCTCTCTTAAATTTTAAAAATATTAAAAAAAAAAAAAAGAATTACACACTTAGTGTATTGAGAGAGCTCATCCAGTTGTCTCAGGTGGGTGGAAGCACATGGCTTTCAGTCTTGTGCTGCACAATTCACTAGAGGGGTCTGGATACTTGTGTTCATAGCTGGCTTTATTTCAGTTTTTGAGGTTAGTTACATAGCAAGGGTCAGAAGCTAATTCAAAGGCCATTCTGTCTGTCCACTACGATTGACTATTGCTTTTCAAGCTCTTTGAGAGAAGCCTGGCAGCTTCACTTTTGAGTAAAAAGAGACAAACAGGAGTGAAATGACTTGCCCAAACAGTGCTTTTGTCAAAGCCGAAATAAATGAGTGTTCCTCTGTTCATACCACACCTCTTTAGTCAATGAAATTGCATTAATGCCTCTGAAGCTAAGACTTATTCTTATAGTCAGACTTCCTGCTGCATGTATGTGTGCTAATGTATATACAGACTAGCATGTGCACAACTTCTTTTTGTTCCAGCTTCTCCTTCGTCTCCAGAACACCTGCCAGCAACACCTGCAGAATCTCCAGCACAGCGGTTTGAGGCCCGGATTGAGGATGGCAAACTCTACTATGATAAAAGATGGTAGGCTTAGGTGAAAAAATGTGGCATTTTGAGCTCTGTAATGACAAAAGAAAGCAAAAATAACTTGATTTAGGCAAAGTATTTTAGATGCAAAACATGTTTCTGAGCAGGAGCTAGCCAGTTACTCCATGTGGTGATCAGTGTGACTCAAAAGTGGCTATAGCTCTGTACAGCAGAAGTGTTGACAGAGCTCCAAGTAATAGTGTGCTTCCCTCTGGCATTACTGGAAGGATATTTATGGATATGTAACTTGCCGTTATTGGGGCTCCGTTTACTACTAGAACTTTGAAATATTTGTATTAAAACTAACATTAGAAAAAGTAGCCACCATTAAATGTAGTATTATGTGCATACAATCACAAATCCATTAAGCTATTACCCAAATATACTGGTGTTGATGCAGAAGTGCTTTACAATATTGGAAGTTCTTAATTCAACTTTTATGGTACATTAGAATGTTATGCCACAAGGTGGCAGAATGTAGTAAAATATTATGCACCAGCAGAGTAGAATGAAAAATGTTTCTAATAACGAAAACCAAGTAACCTTTAAAGATCAAACCCACACACAAGAACCAACTTCAGAAATGATGATCAGATTTATCTCTGTAATTTTTATGGATATATAACTACTGAAGCCTCACAATACATCAGGGAAGATAGTCATTTTGTACAGAGAACTTATTTCACTGGATCTTCCCTTTTAAGCTTAATCCTATGAAATATGCAAGAGTGAGCAATCAAGGATGCAATCTAGTCCTTTTAAAATAGCAAGCAATTTACATGACTCTTGCATTATGTGTGTTACTTTGACTGTTGAGCCGTGTGTTGTAGACTAGTTTGGAGTAATGATAGCTCAGAAAACCAAGGGAAATTGCTATAACCTTCTCACTGAATGGGTGGCATGCGAAATGAGTTATACTCGAGATGAGCACTTAGAAGGTAGTTCATTTTCTCATCAGATTTAAAGCCTGTTCTTTTTACCTATTAAGCAGAAGGCTCTAACTAAAAGTTTGTATCCTAGCACTGCAGAAATTTTGCTGAGTTTGTTAAAGCAATTTTCCTGTTGCCAACCTTCTGATACAGAGGTTTGGAGTAGAGCTTGAACTTGTGGCTTAAACTAGGATTGAACAGATTGACACTCTTCACAAGGGCATTATGTTCTTTTTGCTCTAAAATGATTTTTTTAAAATTTAAAACTACTATTCTTTTCCCTGCTTTTTCTGAAACCAGGATTAATAGTAATAATTAAACTCTACTCCCTGGAATTTCAAGCTCAGACGCATCTGTAAAAGGCTTATGTCTTCCCACTTAGAAACAGAGGCTGTTCTTGCATCTTTTCCTCAAGCAAAATTCCCACAAAATTCAACTAACAGGTACACAGTTGGGCCCCAGATGAGATTCCCAAAAGCATGAAAGGACTCTATAAATGATATGTGGTTAGGAGGTATTGCATTGTAGCATAAATATTTTTATCTACCCACATTCCATTATAATGGGATTGCATTGTCAAAGACTGTAGTCGTTGCCTTTTCCCTGGGTCTTGTAGTGCTTTGTTATTTTACATTTTCACTAGAATAATTCCACTCACGTTTTGATTGATAGTAATAATGCCTCTGCAAAGTAGCTGATATTTTAAAATAACAAAGTATCTCAGGGTGGTGGGAGGGTAATTTTTTTTTTTTTTGAAATGCATATTAAACCTGAAGCTGCTAGCGTGCACCAAAATAATGAACTCTGACAGCTCAGGAGTGACTACTTTCTCTTCCTCCTGACAGGAGACATAAAGGACATTTCTCTCAAAATAAGTAATGTTTAAGGCTAGAAATGGACTCCCTGAGGTTTTGTAGCTACATTTGGCAAACTTCTTTCACAAAATGGAGAGTTAATAATAGGAATCCCAGCTGGATATGGAATTAGTCTATTTTTTCCTTAGCCATTTTGCCCCAATGACTAAAAGTGTGGTCTGCAGCCAAACTACTGTTTTTCTTCTTTAATATTAACTTCAGCTGTGCATAGTATAAAAAAGGAGAATTTTATAGTCTGGCACGGGAGAGGTCTCCGTTATTCAGACCACCAGTGTTGCATCTCTGAGGCTTTGGTTTGAGTTCCATTTGACCCGCATACAGTTCTCCTTTCATCTTGTGAATGCGTTTTTCAATAAGACATTTCAGCATTTGTGTTAAATATTTCCTAGGTGAAGATGAAGCTTCATCCAGCCGTAGTATGTTAGCCTTTATGACAGTTTCTATTATGTAAAATAAACTAAGAGTTTTCCTGTTCAAGCAATTTTTCCTTCTCTCCTAGAAGCCAGCTAAAAAATTCCCAGGTAAATTCTATCCTGGGGGGAGGGATAGCTCAGTGGTTTGAGCATTGGCCTGCTAAACCTAGGGTTATGAGTTCAATTCTTGAGGGGGCCATTTAGGGATCTGGGGCAAATTGGTCAGGGATGGTACTTGGTCCTGCCATGAGGGGAGGGGACTGGACTCAATGACCTCTAAAGGTCCCTTCTAGCTCTATGAGAGAGGTATATTTCCATATATTATATTATATATTATCCTAGTCCACCTTTCCCCTTCTATTTTTGTCCTTTGTTTTCAATTGACGACCTTGAGCAACCAAGTTCTCCATCAACAAATAGGCAATGGTAGTATCTGATTTCCCCTAATCATCCTGCTACTCTCTATTAGTTCTGCTGTATAGCTAGCTTAAGGGTTTCTATAGTGCTCATTGTTATGGGTGTGTGTTAATGAATGACTGTCTCAGCTGGTGAAAATGTAAGTCCTTCTTCAGCCCCACTGTTCTCTTGTCAATAAGGGCACCTATTGCAATAGTGGTTTTGGTTTGTGATGTGGAAGTATGTACATTTAACACATAACTAAGACACCATCACTTCATATAGACAATGAAGAGCTGTTGGGTGATTGCAACTTCTGCTTACTACCAACCTGATAGTGAGAGTTCATAATATCCTAGTATTGTGGTTTTCAGGCAGCATTTTCAAACAGGGTTGTAAAATTTGAGAACACTTTCTGTGTACAAGATAATTCTGCTGAATACATGTTCATTGGCCCAATCTCCAGGTTAATATTAAGTTACCAGGGAACCAGCTGCAGGTCCCTCCTGAAAATGATAGTTTTCCTTGGATTTTTAACATTTTTAAAAATTTAATTTTCCTGTCTGTTTTGTTAACCCAATGTCTTCTGTTGAATATGCTATGGCGGATATCTTTTCTCATGTGAATGGAGTAAAGCTGAGCCTCTAATCTTCTTTGCCAGCACATAAACTGAAAATGCTAAGTATGGGAGTCAGTCAGTAGATTACAGAACTAATTGTTGGAGATTTTCATATTTTATAAAATGTCTGTTGTGGAAATAACAGATTATGCAAATTATTGTACTCTAATAGCTATCAGCCAGTCAGAGTGCAAGCATTTGCATGCTGAACAGTTGCTGGGGAAATAACTGCATTGGTTCTGATGCTCAGACACCTGATCTAAATGTCAGGCGTGTCATAATAGGGGCAAAGATGGAAATATAACCATGCTTCGGTAACTATAGAGCATATCTGTACTCTTGACTAAAATTATTCACTTAATTACACTGAAATAGATTATTTGCAAGTGATCCCTGCTTATAGGATAACCATAGGTTGGGCAAAAGAAAGACCTAGCATAATTTAAATAGGGCATTAACAAGGGGAATCCTTGAGTTTGCTTCTTGTTTTCATAACTTTAATGTTAGCTTTCTACAAGCACTTAAAAGCACTGAATTACCCTGTGGCATAACCCTTAGACAAAATAAGACCATATTTTATGTAATATTCTATAAGAAAAGAAGCTTGCACAAGCTGGATACAGCATATGTCATGTGAAATCCTAGCATTTCCTGCTTATAATACAGACTCTGCTATTAATTGATAACTTTGGGTAGGATGAGAATTTAGGAAATGAGAAATCAAATATTAGACTTCAATAACATAACTTTCTTCCTGACTTTCTAAAACTGTTCTCTCTTTTCCAAGAGTTCAAACACCTTGAATGTGTATCTCTTGTCTGCTCAAGTGCCTATAGGGCAAATATTTGTGTTTCAGGGCAGTAATTGGCAGATCATGTGGGAAGAGGAAACTTGTAAACTGTGATCTTTGTAGGTTGTCCAAGGTTTTTTATCTGCACACGAACTAAAAAATAGAATAAAAATCCATATTAATCTCATCAATGATTTATCATCCAGATGTCATACCCAAGCACGCCTCACCTTTGCAATCTCATTTCTAACACATTGTGTATATAACTAATACAATCAGTCATTGTGCGTATAACTTGTTCTGCAAAACCTCGCTTCCACAGCTTTTAATTCCCACCTTAGCAAGACTAAACAGCTTTATCAACACACAGTGACTCTAGTTTCCTTACTATCCCCAGGAATCTGAGGTCTATTTGGATTATTGAAGAATTACATGTACTGAGATGTGTCTGTATCATGACAATTGAATAAGAAGCCATGTGAATTACGATTGTCTTGGATTAATATTGATGTTGCTTGACTTTGTTTGTTAACTGCATTAAGTTGTTTGCGTGCATTTCGTTAACTACAAGTTCAATCTTTTTGTGTTGCAGTTTCCCTGTATATTTTTTCTAGCATCATGTTTAAATGGAATTAGTGTTCTCTTTTTAGAACAGTAGTTTTGATACACCTTTGATGCCTAATGTACGGGGGCTACCTTCTGGAATCCCTTTGCATATTCTTGGGTGGAGAAGGTGAAAGTTAAGGGAACATCTTGAGATAAGGGGGATTGTGAAATGGAAGGGAGAGGTTTTCATCCATGTTTTACTTGAAATTGTACCCACTTGCAATGGAGGTAAAACTTTGCTAACTCTGCTGCAGCTCCCCCACTTCTTGACTAGTTGATGGACAATCCATCAACTAGTGGATTAGTTGATTAAACTAAATTTAACATCCCTAATCCCAGCTGTGCAAGCATGATTTTGGCCATATTTGGGCCGTTCAGCAGGGCTGTGGCCATGGCTGGCAGGCAGGCAGGCCTGGAGCATCACTTGCCACACCTGGTAGATGGGACTCTTGCCCAAGAGACCCAGCAGGACCCCAGCCCTGGCTGCCCTTCGCTTCCCCACCAATGACTGTCTGGTTAAATCTGTATTATTGTTTAACCAGTTAATTGTTTTAACCGCTTTTTATATCCCTGCTGACAACTCCCTGTAATTAGAGTGGAGTGGGAGAATCTGCGTACATAACTTTGTAATGTTTGAGTGCAGGTGGTGAGGAGGGTAATGGGCTTAAATCCTGAGCTATGTGAATGTGCTGAAAAAGCAAAAATCCTTTGTTACTTTCCCCATGCCTATAGAATCCATGTAGCTTGATTTATGAACCACTTAGCCTTTCTAAATCTTCATAAGCAGTAGATAAGACCTCCTGGTCAGCTAACAGATTCATGAATTGTTTTTTGCAGGTACCACAAGAGCCAGGCTATTTACCTGGAGTCGAAAGAGAACGCTAAGATCAGCTGTGTGATCAGCTCAGTAGGAGCCAATGAGGTAATGAGCTTCTTTAAGTGTTGGTCAGAATGAGACCATTGCAAAGGTTAGTGCAGAGAAGCAAATATGATGTCCGTCATTTTGGTTTAAAAAAATCATAATCATGATACCAATTCCTCAGGAGAATAGCAACCTCTTCCTTTGGGGAAAGATGTGGTTGTGTGGTATGTCAGAAGTTAAATCTGAGGTACGCCTGAATTATTGTTTGGTTCATAGTCTTTGTAACTGTGCATCCACTGATGCTTGCTTTACAGTGTCAGTGGGTTTTAATATTTGTAACTTTAGTAGGTAGTTTTGGGTGGTTCTTTGACATCCCTATTTAAATCAATTGATTTATAGAGATCCCTCTTCTGTGTTCCTCATTGTGCACCAAATATCATAGAGCTGGAAGAGACCTCAGGAGGTCATCAAGCCCAGCCCCTTGCCCAAGGCAGGACCGATCCCAACTAAATCAACCCAGCCACAGCTTTGTCAAGCTGAAACTTAAAAACCTCTAGGGATGGAGATTCCACCACCTCCCTAGGTAACCCATTCCAGTGCTTCCCCACCCTTGTAGTGGAAATAGTTTTTCCTAATATCCAACCTAGACCTCTCCCACTGTAACTTGAGACCATTGCTCCTTGTTCTGCCATCCATCACTACTGTGAACAGCCTTTCTCCATCCTCTTTGGAACCTCCCTTCAGGAAGTTGAAGGCTGCTATCAAATCCCCCCTCACTCTTCTCTTCTGCAGACTAAATAGACCCAGCTCCCTCAGTCTCTCCTTGTAGGTCATGCACTCCAGCCCCCTAATCATTTTGGTCGCCCTCCACTGGACCCTCTCCAATGTGTTCACATCCTTTCTATAGTGGGGGGCCCAGAACTGGACACAGTACTCCACATGTGGCCTCACCAGAGCCGAATAAAGGGGAATAATCACCTCTCTGGATCTGCTGGCAGTGCTTCTCCTAATGTACCCTAATATGCCATTAGCCTTCTTGGCTACAAGGGCACACTGTTGACTCATATCCAGCTTCTCATCCACTGTAATCACCAGTGCAGGACTCAACACTTGTCCTTGTTGAACCTCATCAGATTTCTTTTGGCCCAATCCTCTAATCTGTGTCTGGACCCTATCCCTGCCCTCCAGCATATCTACCTCTCCCCCTAGCTTAGTGTCATCTGCGAACTTGCTGAGGGTGCAATCCATCCCCTCATCCAGGTCATTAATAAAGATCTGGATTATGATGCATTTTAGTCCTCTGGTTTCCTACTGGCTACCTGCAGTGACAATGCCCTCAAGAAATAACTGCTGAATGAAAAGTTTGACTGAGGGTTTGAGGTTTCACCTTTGGCTCCAGAGCCAAGTCTGTCTTAAGCACTGGATGGAATCAATACTAATGGCCTTGGATCAGTCTTGATGGCCAAAAAATCCACATTGCAGAACCATTACATGTAACTGGTTGTTTCTGCTGAGGAGCAGCAAAGAATTAATCTGGTGGGAGACTTAAATATCTTTCACATGTAGAAATGGTGGCCCTGTTCTACCCAAGCTGCTCAGTTCTCAGGGCATCAGGAGGGAGATCTTCATTCGGTTTCCTTTGTCTGTGGATTGAAGATAATTGCCATTTCTATGACTTCTAGTCTTTTAAACTTTTCAGGAACAAATATTTATTCACCTTTCACAAAAAACACTGGGGAACCAGAATAGGAGAAATTGAAGGTTCATCAGTAAGTTTAGATGTAGATGATGTATTTCAGCCTTATTGCTATCTTTGCTATATATGTTACACGATCTCTGTTGCCCATGAATTTAAATCAAGATCCTAGGTTTATTTGTAAAAGAAAACAGCAGGAACAATCTCCTGGAAGCTCACTTGCTGGGAAGCATTTTCTCTCTTAAATTTTGGACTGAAATAGGCATTTTGGAGTTTGCCTTTAAGGACACATCATGGTATCGGGTAGGGATGTAAGCGACAGGTCAAGTCACTACTCGGCTACTCACTTCACACACACCCCTGGCTGCCCCTGTATCAGAGCCCCTCCCCTACTGACTAATCGAGTAGTCAATGGAAATTCCATCGACTATTCCATTAGCTAATTAAATGTTATTTAACATCCCTAGTATCAGCAAAAGTGGTTGGTGTAACAGTTTAGTCTCATACTCTGCCATAACCCAGGCTAGTAACTTCTCAAAAGTTAATGTGGTTTTTTGTTTGTTTTTTGGTGGCATCAGAACAAACACTGAGAGTAAACCAGACTTTGGTTTCTCATGCAGTAGCTGTCTGTACAGCAGCATGGTGACTTGTCAGCTGGAGGTTAGTTGCCAGTTTGAAATGACTGCTGGCTTAAGATACAATTAAGGGCTAAAGTCAAACAATGTCTTAAGCATCCTCCATGTTTTATCAATAAAATTGGGTTTAAAATTACCGGCTACATCCGTAAATATATGTACTTTCCTGTTCACATGTGGTGGTCACATGTGTTCTTTGGCTGGTATAGATACATTTCTTACATGTTGTATGAATAGGTCTTTGGCTTCAGGTTTCCTGGGGCATAGTAATTCCTTCACCTCTGGCTCATAAAAATGGTTGTCGTTAGCAGGTGAGAGTTGAGATTGTTGATAATATTTAATACCTTCCACAATCTAATGAAAGGAGTTGGGGGCAGTGCAAGTTGTGGACTAAGTCAATAGTGTGCACAAGTCTTTTAGGTACTCGAAAAGGTCAGATATTTGGCTAATGCTAGTTGAATTGCTGATGAGTTAGGATGAGGTAAGTGGAGGGTTAAGAAGCACGTGCATCTAGGATTGATAGGATTCAAAACCGAAAATAAACCTTGGTATATAAGCAATACTAGTTTGAAAGTTGTGCAAAGGAAAAAGTAATTGGTAAGTGTTGTGACAACTACTCTTCAAGAAGATGGGTAATGCAGTTAGAATTTCTTAAATTCAGCCTTTGTGAACCACAAAGTACCTCTAATATGGACGTTAAAGCAAAAATATTTTATCAATAAAGTAAATCTAGTATATAGGTTATTTTATATTTATATAAAATCTTTTATAACAATGAGCCATAGTCATAATCATTAGGCTCTATGGCAGGGATGGGGAACCTTTTTTGGGTTAGGGGACCACTGACCCACTGAAAAATTAGTCGGGCTGCACACAAGTAAGAAATAAAAAAAAAAAAAAAAAAAAAAACACCCAACCCTCACCAGTGCAGGCTCCCTAATGCTGTAGGGAGCTCTGAGCCTCAGGAATCAGAGGCAAGTCACCGGGCCTTAGGTTCCCCATCCCTGCTCTATGGCTTGATTATTTAAATGACCTTGTAGCAAAATGCCAACATATATAGTATAACATACACAGAAATGGCTAATTTAATTTAAGGTTATAACAATTAACATTAAGGATCTTAATGCTGGAAATTATGTATGGCCTGAGCTGAAATTTAAGAAAATCCATTGCAAAAAGATAACGTAGACTTCCAGTTTCTTAAAGTGGAACACAACAATTCTTTCAGAGGCAGCCAGCTCCAGCACTGGATTAGAGAAAAGAGGGAACAAAGCTGTTAATACCTTTCTCCCATGTGTCATTTCAACTGCAAACAGAAAGGCATGGAAGATCCTTCTGAAAGGAACCATGATGGGGGGGAAATGTGTGTGCTGGGCTTAAGGGGAGCCAACAGCCATGCTAGTCCCCAGGGCAAGGTGTATTGGGGTGGCTCAATGCCACTGTGGAAGGGGCCTTAGAGGAGTGGGTCCAGGGACGACCAGCCTTCAGCCCCATCCGGAGCACACGGTGCTAGCATTTCTCCTGTCCCTTCTCTCCCCCCTCCCCTCCCTTATTGCTGCCTGGAGTGTGGCAATCCAGCGATGATTTAAAGGGCCTGGGGAACCCAGTCACTGCTGCAGTAGGGCCAGCAAAGGCAAGGAACCCTAGGCTCTTTAGAATTGCCAAGCGCCAGGGCAGTTATCCTCCTCCTCTCCCATTGTCGGCAGGCCTAGCTAGAATCCATATATACTCCTAATTGGGACAGATGGAATTCTTTAAGGTCTTAGAAAAGATGGACAGATGTCACTCTTACCCTGGAATTGAAGCTTGCTAAATGTGATAAATTCAGCTTTCCATAGAAATCTTTTGTGAATAAAGTTAAAAGCCTTAAATATTGAAATTAGTGGAGATGTTGGAGACCCTTCCTAAAGTGAAAGGAATAGTCAATAGCTAAAAATATAGAAAGTTGTAGAATATACAACAACCACCTTGTGACTGGTGTACGTCAATGGCTAAGAATATATCTCTACCTGAAAGCCAGCACTAAAATGTGAATTGGTTGGACTAAATTTGAAATTGTTTATATTGCAAAATACTGTACACTGTTCATAATTGCAGCAACACTAAGTTTTTTTTTTTAAAAGAAGAAAATAAGTTTTCATTGTAGTTTAAAACACATTCTAAAGTTTTGAAGTTAAAATGATAAACACAGATGGACATATGTTCAGATTTAGTTTTAAAGGTAGCTGATTGGGATTCCAGAATTCTTTACAGTAACTTTGATTTTAAAAACTTAATTTTCCAATTGGCTACTTCTGTAGATGCAATTTGTTGTCCTTTTAAATAGACTATATATCTGCAGGAGTAAGAATTTTTTAGTGTAGGTGTTTAAAAGGCAAACACTCTTATCTTCTAATACAACTTATAATTTAATAGTGTGAGAAATGCTTCAGTGAACAAATCAGGGCAAGCATTTCATTTGACTAATAGTAACTTGTCTGAGCAAATCCCAGGACAAGTAATTTTATGATCTGTGGATCTAGGGAGACTTACTCTTGATTAGCTAAAGCCGAATGAAAGTTTTCTTATGTGAGCTATCACAGTAGAAAACTTCACCTGCCTGATTGCTTAGAGTAATTACTTTTCCTGATAATAGAGGGTTGGAAACAGAGCAGGATAAAGCTGGTGATTGGCTCAAGGTGGCTTTTAAAAACCCATGTTTTTATTCTTCCTGAGAAACTAGGGGAGCTGCAGACAGCAACTCTTACGGGGGACACTAAGGAGTCCTGAAAGACTTTCTTTGGTATTTCTAATCTTGGTGGGTCTGTCTCTTTCTTTCTCTCTCATGCAGATCTGGGTAAGGAAGACCAGTGACAGCACAAAAATGAGGATCTATCTAGGACAGCTACAGCGAGGGTTTTTTGTGATCCGCCGGCGATCAGCTGCATGACTGTTGTACTTTCTTTCTTGATCTTTTTTTAAAGAACCCTCTTACAAGGAATAACCGTCTATCCACCCAGCCATAGCAAGAGAGAATGCTGTTATGGCCTCCTGAAAGACAGTTTGTGGCTGGCCACATCATCCCAATAGTCCTCAAGTCTAGTGACAAGCTCTGCACTGGAGCCCTGGACTACTTCTGGACTTTGCCATAAAGCTTCTCTGAGCTTTTTTCATATTTGAAGAGACTTTCTCATCTTTATATCTTTGTACTGTGAAGCGTGTGTGTACATTGAAAACAACATAACTTAAATTTTGGATCAGGGAGGAAACTCCCCAGCTATTTTTCTTGTCACAAGCTAGTTCTGGTTTTTCTGCAAAGCTCAGGGGGCTAAGCGGGAGGAAACTAATCCATCTAGCTTTCTCTGTAACATGACATCACTTCTATTGGATGTGCTGTTGAAAGATTTGTCCATGCAATGAGAATTTTTTTAGGAAAAGTGTGAAAAGTGTTCTTAGAAACGTGATCTGCCAATATTCCAGTTGATTTTAACATGGCTAAACCCAGTCCTACTTGGTGAATCCAAAGCTTCCTTTCTCTTCACATTAAAAACCCTTCAGATGAACAAACAGTGTGTGTCTATACTGCTATGCTACACTACATTTTCTTCATAAATGAGTGTAAACCAAAGGATTAACTGGACTCTTCATGAGGCAGTGAAATTAGATGAACAGCACAGTATAATCACTGATTTTTACCTTTCAGTATGTAAATATAAGTTCCTTGAAATTGACTCAACTAATGGGTCCTACTAGAACAGTTGATGGGTAGCACATTTGTTGCTCTCAGAAGAGTCTGATGCAAAATTAAAAGCTGAATTGCTGGGCCTTGACAGTGCATATGACGGAAACATACAAACATTTCCCTTTCAAGGTTGTTTTAGTTATTGGAAACCATGATGAGTGTGTCTCCTCTTCAAAAGTGCTGTAATTCTGCAGTGTTTAACTGATAGTCACAGTGAATGTTCAGGTGTGCTTAAACCATTTGAATTCCTGGTAGCTATTTTCTAAAAATACTCATTTACAAGTTGGCACAGATGGCCAGAGAGCACCATGAAATGTGTAGTTCAATCTGATGCATCAACCCACCATGTAGGAAAGAATGTCAAATATCTGCTTTCTATGTGAGTGAAACTGAGTCTCTACTTGAAAACATTGGGCAATGAGTTATAGTGTGCACCTTTATTAATGTCACTGGGGGTGGGGGGGTCTTTTTACTCTTTTAAATTTCCTGTTTGTTCAGGATCAGGTTTGTATTTCTTTCATATCTGGATAAATGAAATATTTGAAATTACTTTTCTCCATTCCTTTTGTTTACTACAGTTGGGTGGCAGTCAAGTCCCAGTAATGAATCTGTGTACACTCTCTTGGGTTCATGGTGGAATGTCAGAGATTAACTTCTGATATACTGGCTATGTGACTGAGCCCTCTTTTACATGTTGTGTGGCGTTTTGGCCCCCTCTGCACCTTTCCTAATGTGAGAATGGGAGGAAGTCTGTTACTCACCTCCCAAAGATGTGTTCTCATTGCAAATTAAGTCAGATGGAAAGCAGCGGACTCATTGAATTCAGTTAACAGCATGCTTAATGTGATGCTCTGCTTCTGAGAGACAGGTTTTAAATAGTGATGTACTAAATAGGATTTGTCACTGAGTCTTAAAACATGGACTTTGTGGTTCTTATAAATAAAATAGTATTCCATAAATAGGATTCCCAACTGAATTAATTTCGTGTGTCTTCCTGGGGGAGGCATTTGAGGACCTGAGATCAATGAAGGGCGGGCATCCTGCCAGTCCATTGGCAGCAAATGGGTTGCTTCTGTGTACATCTAGGACATCATTAAACCTTCCCCCCCCCCCCTTTGCTCCACACTTATGCAAATATTAGGTCCTATTTGGAGCCAGGCATAGTGACACAACCCATATTCACAGTGCACAGCTTTTCCTATGAGCCTCAATCCTGATCAGCATCCTCACCCATTGCAGTCCTGGGCTTTGCTTGACCAGTGATGGCTGTAAGACCTTTGCAATAATTTTGGTCCCTTCGTCTTGTGGGGTAGAAAAACGTACATCTGACTTACTGTTCATGTTCTGTTTCTAGAGGCGCAAGTCTATTGAGCTAGCTTAACCCATTGCCCCCTGCCAATAGCCCATGTATTGAGTGTTACTGGAATGTTGCCCTCTCACAGTCTGTCTTGATGGTAATGCTTGGAACTACTGTGGCTGATCTGCCACAGTAGCTGGAGAAAATAATCTTACCATTATCAGAGAGAAAGCAAAGAAAGTGGGGAAGGAAGTAAACTTAGTATATAGAATTGCTGATCTTGGATCCCTAAGATGGCCATATTTATCTTTACCAAGCCATGGAAACTTATGTAGAATTCTTGCAGAAGAATTGGAATAGTGTCAGACTCTGCTCTTCCGAGTATTTGTCCCTTAAGTTCTAATATCTTTTGCCTGATTTCCTTGTAAACCCTGTTCTTTTCCACAGCTGCCTTTAAATTTCAGTCCATCCTGGTTTTGACCATGTGGAGTCTTTTTTCCACAGCATGCAGCAGTCTTTTCTAGTGAGCTTTTGACATGGGTCTGTCTAATGGCTGTCCCTTTTCAGTATGTTTTGAAAATAGTCTCTCTACTTCATCAATGACATAGGAGAACTTTCCTTGTCGATATTGACCATTGAACAAATTAGATATGCCCCTCTCTCAAACTTGTTGGGGAAACTTTTTATTTTTCAAACAACTTATTACAGTGGGCTACATGTATTTATTGTCTCTTGTCTTAGAATCATGAAACACACCTCTTAGGTACTAAGTTTTTAATACTAGAAGAAGATTGCAATGTGTTCAGAATGTTGTACAGTTGGGATAGAAAGGGTAGAGACTGGGGAGAACTGCCATGGAGAAAAATCTAGTCCAGTTTGCTATTTAACCTTTTTTTTTTTTTTTTTTAAAGTCATGTATGTTTTTTCCTTGTCCCTTTCCAAAGGACGTATATTCAGTTGGAATGCTAAATTTTAAGCAGGAGCTGGGATCTCCTTATGCCCCTTTCTACTATGACATCATATAGAAGGTTCAAACCGTAAATGAATAGACAAATGTATTTGTAATAGGTTTGAGAAATCTGTAGCTTATTATTTACCGTATACTAGTATAATTTGATCATTAATTAATCATTAATTTGATCTTTTGATTTTGAAAGGTGAATGTAAAAAGGGTGATCCTCGTTCCAAAAATAAATGCTCTTTAGAAAAACTAATCTGCAGGTTCATATCAGGCTTTTGTTTCCCTTCCCTTGTGAAATGCAGTGTGACAAAAGACCTTATCATTTGTCTTAATTGTTCAATAAGTCCTTAATTCAAATATATTGGGAGCACAAAAACATCCTTGGATTGAAGGTGTTAACTGTGAGCAATCAAATCCACTTTCTATGGGATCTGTCTGTCTAACTCTTTTAGGGTACATCACATCTCCTAATCAGCAGCTCTGCATTGGGAAGGTCTCCAAATACGAGAGAGAGAGAGATTTTCAGACTAAAGCACTTGCGCTGGAATTTTTTAGTGCCTAAATTATTTTAAGAGCCAAAAATATTAACTTCCAATGGAATTTGCTTGCAGGTCACACTTTCCCATACCTGCAAAAGAGCTCTGCAAGCTTGAAAACTTGTGTCTCTATCACCAACAGAAGTTGGTCTGCTTTGTGTCTCAGATCGCCTAGATACCTCTCAAAATCCCACATTAGCAACTAGATGTTCTACAGAACACGTATACTCACATCTCAGAGAACGTGTCAAGTCATAACTGTTCTAGTTAACTGAATAATAGATACTCCACTGTTTAAAACGCTAGGGATCAAATGTCTTTCCATTAGCCTTTGTTCTAGATGAGCAAAAAGGTCAACTTTTACAGGGAGAACAAAGCTTGCGTGGTATTTATTCTTTAGTGGTGTTTAGAGATGTTCTGGATCAGGGCTTCTGTAGTGTGTGTCTAATATTTTGTACTTCATGGTTCTAAGAAAAAAAATCCAGACTTCTTAGCCTTCAAAATAATCCTGCTTTATTTCCACATTCTCTGAGCAGCAGCGTGGATAAAAATCACTTATATTTTTTATTTACTTTACCTTTCTCTTTAAAATGAATCTGTTTTTATAATTAAATGTGAAAGTATGTTGACGCCTACACTTCAGCCTATTAAAATCCTATAAAATATACCCCCAGCATCAACAAACCCTCAAGTGTCAATGATTTTAAAGGGTACATGATTTTAAAATTATATATAAAGTAGGTGGGAAGGAGAAATCTTAACTTTTTGAGGTCATCTCAAGCTTTATAAATTGCACGATGTCATGCATTGCATTAGGCATCTATTTTCAGTCTTCACAAAGCAAATGCTGGTTTTCACATTTTTCCATTTGTTGTGGACCATGTAGTTCACCTCATGTACTTTTTTTTTTTATTGGAGTTGACCTAGCTGGTGCAAAGAGAATATAGTTTTCATTTTGAGCTAGTTCATTCAGAGTTGTGAAACCAGTTGTGAAAGTTTTGGGGTTTTCCTTTTCCAGTCTATGAATGAAATCCAGATTGGAGAGGATGAGATCAACTAATAATTCTAAAACTTGAAAATGCAGAGGCAGGAGGGCCCACACTTTGAAAATCTGACTTCACTAAGGCAAAGAAATAACTATTAAAACCAGCAGTAAAATGCTGTTTTGTGCACTTCTAATTGAATCCGATTTTCTTTCTAAATACTGAGATTCAAATCAAGAATAAAAAAAAAATCTAGTATGTTTCATTCACTTTTTCTAACACTTAAATAAGATTCTGAATATATGTTAAATGAGATAATTGCTTAAAAATGGTTCGGTATAATGTATGCTCCTGCTTCCCACAAAGAAATCAATTTTGTATAAAGAGCATAGGTGGTTGCAAATCAACCTATTTTTATGTTTATATCAGCGAATAAGAATCTAGTTATTTGCCAAAGCTTCAAAGTACAAAAGTAAAACAACATTGAATTGGGTAGTTTAAGTGGAGGTTTCTTGCTTTAGCCTATCACTAAAATCATTGTTATTTTTAACCAAGTTTGTCTGCTGGCCAGATTTGTTGGGGGAAAGGCTGAAACTAAAAAACAGTGGAGAAAGCACACTTGAGGAAATGTGGCTAATCTGGCTCTCCTGCAAATCTGTCTATTCAAGAGCTCCTCCTATATGGTAAGAGCTCGGGTCACCAAATTTGGTTTGCTGCTTTCTGTTATCCTAATGTAAAGCAAAATCAGGGTTTGGTTGTGCCAGGAAAACTAGTAGCCCCTGGAAAAGGACAGTTTTCCATAACAAGCAAAGGGAGGGGTTTCTGTTCCAAGGGATGCGATATGAAAGTGGCCACTGGGGGCAGTGAGTATAGGGGAGTGGCTAACAGGACTGCAGTGATCTGCTGGGGGCAGACACACCACCAAGGGAGTGGCCAGCAGGGCTGGGGCTCCACAGCCTTGCCTGTCAGCCCACTGAGGCTATCTCTACCCTACGGCTTTTGTTGGCAGAGAGTATGCAAATGAAGCACTGATTAGCATTTTTCATGCTTCATTTGCATGATCTATTCCAAGCCATTTTTGTGCAAAAACACGTAGTGTGGACGTTTCCTTTTTGCGCAAGACCCTTATGCCTCCCTGGGCATAAAACGGCTCAGAATAGATTATGCAAATGAAGTGTGACAATGCTAATCAGCACTTCATTTGCATTGCCTTTTCCGGCAAAAGCTGTAGTATAGACAAAGCCCGAGTAAATAGACCTCCTTCCCCAAACCCTTTCCCCACCTCTGCCATTGGCCACAGTGCTGGTGGGGGGGGAAAGAGAACCAGCCCCTGGTAAGCTGGGGAAGTGGCCTGGCAAGGAAAGAACAGGCGGGGGGAGGGGGAGAAGTGGGGAGCGGGGTGGGTTGCCAGGTATCCAGTATTGACCTGGACAGTCCAGTATTTTTGCCTTCTGTCCGGTTAAAAAAAAAATTTTTAAAAATGTCCTAAAATGTCCAGTATTTTCTGATTTCCCCCCCCCCCCCCCCAGCCAGGTACTTATCTGATTCTGCAGAGGAGCTGTCTGGCCCGGAGCAGGAAGACAAGATGGTGGACATCCACTGGCAGCCTTTTAGGGTGAAAAAGCCTCAAAAGCATTTCTTAACGGGGCCACGCTGGGGTTTTTTTTTTTATTATTATTATTATTATTATTTATTTATTTATTTATTTATTTATTTAAAATTTTTTTTAGCCTAACAGCTCTTGGGTCGTGTGTTTGGGGTTTTTTTTTTTTTTGGTTTGGTTTTTGCTTTTGCTTTTGCTCAACTTTGGTCTCCCCCTTTTTTTCCTCAACAGAATTTTTTCCGCTGGTGGGTTTTTTTTGGGGGGAGGGTTTCGGTATTTTTGGTGAAACCATCTGGCAACCCTGCGGGGGGTAGAGAATTGGCCCCCAGTCTCCTGCATCCCCAAGACCCTGCTCTGAAGGACTCAGGCAACTCCAGGTAAGTCTACTAGTTACAGCATATGTAAAGATACTCAAGATGCCATCTTTGCTGCAGTTAACAACTATTCAGTGCGAGGTCATGGAGAGCAATCAGTACCTTTCTGATCACAAACCACCAGTTATGCTCATAATGTGGATGGGCCTTACAAGGGGACTACAGAAGGCAAAATCCAGTTCCCGAGGGAGAAGCTTTTGAATCAAAGCCTTGGTTTCCACACATGCATGACAGAAAATTCCCCCTCAAACCACCAGCAGTAGAGAGGGTAACAGTGTTTTGCATTTGTATTGACAGCACTTTGATGCGATGTATTAACTTCCGTATGACAGTTCCTAGAGCAACAAGCAGCTATGAAGATAAAGAATGCTAGCTGATCATATCACATGGGGTGGAGTAAATACAAAAAGATCAGCATAAACATAGGTGAAAAACATTCAGCTAAAAAACTCTGGAGCTGCTAAAAGTTTATTTCTGAAAGACAGACTATACATTAGTGATTTTAAAAATCAAGGTTTATAAAGTCACTACAAGGAAAAAAAGCCTTACTTGTAAATTTAAAAGAGCAATCTATTAAAATCCAAGAATAGCTCTTCTAAGCACACAGGGCAACAGTTTCTAAAAATATTAATTCAATAGCATAGCTTATTGCTACTGAGGAGGGTAAAGCAGCCTTGAAAAACTGATGTGAATAATTACCAGTCCTGGCATGATTTACTAGGCCTGCTCTTAACTTGAACAATGAACCCCTCCCCCCCCTCCCCCCCCCTTGTAGCTTGGGAGAAAAGAATTGTGCAGGTCTGGGGTGAAATACAAAAGCAAACCACTCAATGAGTCTTCCTGCTTTCTGCCTGAAGAAGTTAGGAGAAATAGCCTCTCAAGGAAAATGTTGTGGTCTGCTACTTAATCTTGCCTCAGGTAACTGCTTAAATTCCCCTTCTTTCACATGTGCTTTGCCATCATGTTCTCTCTCCAGCTAGAAGAGGTCACCCCTGATCCTTCCCACACATTGTGGGAATGGAGCACTTGAGGAGTCAGACTTCTGTCCCATTGCTGGGGGATAAGACATTCTGGGCTGCAAACCCAGTGATGTTTGGTTCTCTTTCCATCAAATTGGGAGGTTGGGTGGTGGGGGAGGAGGGGAAATGGTCTTCTGTGCCTGCCTCCAAAGGGGAAGGAATTGAGAGGAATATAAGTGAGCTGAAGCTCATTACAGCTCAGAGGAGGAGATGCTGCTGCAAAGGGGAAGCCTGGGAATGATTTAGCAGGGATTGTTAGTATTCTCTTGAGGAGCCTGTGCCCTGGCTTCAACGTTAAGGGTTCGAATCTATTGCTCCCAGCTAGAAGTGCTTTTAAAAAAAAAAAAAAAACATGTCTGTTCAGGAGGCCTGTGATATCTATCTTCTGAAATGGGCATCAGCACAGCTTTCTGTGCCTCTTACTTCTAGGAGGAAGGATGTGCTCTAATGGACTCTGCAAAGAGCTGCTACCCAGGCACTAGAGAACTACAGATCCTACAGAACATGCTCACCTGCTTGGTTAGTGTTTGGTGTGAGCCTGTCTTAACTGTTACAGGATTCCATAGGGTGCATGAGCTTCTTCTTTGTGGCTTAGTATAATTCAGAGTATCAGTATTAATCTGTAAAGTCCCTACATGGCCTACATCCTGCCTATCTAAAGTAACCTACAGTATTTATCTTTTCTCTGTGACTGAGGTGAGGTATGTCTGTTAACAAGCCCTAGATCTGAATGACAGACAAAAAGCAGGGTATTTTTGGTGAACATTGTTCATGGCTAGAACCCTTTCTCCCCTTGTCAAATCATCACGATTTGATCATCAGGGCAGGGCAGGGTTGGCCTGTCTGTCCAGACTTTTTGGAGGTGGAAGGTTGTGCCAGTGTTATTTCTGTTGCAGCCAGTTTTAGTAGACTGGCAATGCAATATGCTCTTTAAGCACTGAGTGTATTGATGCAAATATACCTGGAGCTTTATTCCAGTAAACCTTTACAGTGCTTCTTGCTTTCAGTAGCTCTGTGTCAGTCTTATTATCCTGTAAAGACAATGCATGCAGTGCGGCAGATGAGGGCCTGCCTTTGGTCACCTGGAAGTATGAAATGTATTGCTACTCACACTCAGTATAATTTGACTAATATGCGTGCCATGCATTGTATCACAGAGAACATCATTTCATATCCTAGTCTTCTGTCAACATGGGGCACAAAGCACAGAATCCAAGAACTAAACACAATGCTCTCTTCCTTGCTCTCAGGAGAGCACTCCAGCTTTGTTGTTGCTGTTATACAGCAAACTGCGCTTTATTTACTGCTGGAAGATTTACCCAGTGTTGCTCAGGTCCTTCAGGGCAGGAGGCTGGGGGAGCTTGTGCAGGAATTGGGGTTTGGTGAGGAGGGGCTCAGGACAGGGGATTGGGGTGCACAGGGGAGCATGCAGGAGCAGGGGGGGGGACTGCGCTTCTGCCAGGGCTAGCTGCAGCATGAGCCCCACTAGCCAGAGGGCAGCTGGGAAGCTTGCCTCCACCCTGCCCCAATGGGGTTATAACTGTCCCAGTGATCACTACAGAGTATAACTGTCCTTGCTAGGAGCCCCCTCCCTTTCCATGCTATGAAAAACAATCTTATTCCAAGCCCATCCCTTTGTCCTGGCACAATCAAACCCTTGCCATGAGAGGAAGCTGCTTACCAAATTTGGTTTTAGCTCTTGCACAAATTGGATAGACAGACAGACTCCCTCAAAGAAGATGTGAACACTGCAAAAGTACCTAGAGGCCAAGCAGGGAGGGACCTCTGGTGCTAGGCAGTGCATAGTTGCATAGCAACTGAGAGAGTTTACAGTCTGAAAGATGAGACAGGGGCATGAGACAGACAAGTGGGGCTGGCGAGGTAGGAGAGAAGAGAGCGTAAGTTATTGACTATGCATCACTCTCAACCAATTGAAAGCAGGAGTGACAGCTGACCACCTCTCTAGCCTTGAGATTCTCTCTCCCAGGGAGCTCAAATCAGCTGCATTTCCAAGAGCAGATGAATAAATCACAGGAGCAAAATGGTGCTTAACAAATGAAGGTGTGTTTTGTATTTGGGTTTTTTTCCGCTCAAGATTAAGTTTCTATAGACAGGTTTGTGCAAGAAGGTTGACCTTGGGGTATAACCTTGGGCTTGAATAGTGGAGTGCTAAGCTAGCTGTAATGAACAGGGAAGATGTTCTCAGGAGAAGCATCCATGTTGTCCATTCTTAATTGCTTAGGAGGCACTCAGAATAGCCACCAGCTTCATCACAATGGGAAAGGCCTCACATTTCTAACTAATACCAAAGTTTATCTTCATTGGCATTGAGGATTCCTTTTCCCTGCCTGTAGTAGAACCTCAGACTCCTGAACTGACCAGTCAACCACATGCCTCATTGGGAGCCAGAAGAACAGAATCAGGCAGCAGCAGACAGCAAATACAGTACAATACTGTGTTAATGTAAACTACTAAAAAGGATTTTTTTTCTTCCACATAGTCCAGTTTCAAAGCTGTATTGTCAATGTTCAGTTGTAAACTTCTGAAAGAATAATCATCATATTTTGTTCTGAGTTATGAACATTTCAGAATTATGAATGATATCAATTCCTTGGAGGTTTGTAACTCTGAGGTTCTACTATAGTTACTGAATGGCCTGTGGCAAGGGCATTGGTCTTTCAGGAGGGAGGCTGAAGTACATTGGTAGTTCAAGATGGGGAGAGCTTGCCCTGCTATCACTCAGCTTGTATGTGGTCTAAATAGTCAATACATCCCACTTTCACCCTGTTGCTGATGGTTTTATTTTTCATTTGTTATCTCATATCTTTAATTGATCTCTATGCTGTCTCTCCTCCCTTGTCTAAGGGCAGAAGGGCTTATGGGGGCCCGGTTGCCAACCTTCCTCCCAGAATTCGAATAGGCTGGCTCCTTTATCCAGCACTTTTATCGGATGCAGCTTGAAAGCAGCAGTAGGATGTGTTCTGTAGTTTTAGCCCTACACAGAAGAAAGGGCTTCTGCCATCTGATACATGTAGTTGATTAGAGTTAAAATTCTGTCTTGCCACAGTCTTTCAGTCTGCAATTCATTCAGGTTAATCTCCTGTGAATTTAACCTCTCTCCGCCCCTGGTATTTTGCTCACAGTTCAGTGTGACAGAGGTTCCCAGTCATTCATATTTCCAGTTTTATGTAGACATGCTCTTGACAGTATTGTAAATGAATTCTCATGTCATTTCAGTAAAGAGCAACTGAATACATTCCAGGGAAACACTGTGTTTGACTTGGTCTACCTTGTACGTCTTTATTTTCCCTAGTGTTTGGCAGTCTGACCTGCCACTAAAGGAGAAGAGACAGGATTAGCAGGAGCCAGCTATAGAATGAGTCCCATAACTAGCTGCTTCCCTGCTTGCTCTGTGCTGTCACAAACTCCTTCTGCCAAAAAGGAGTCAGTTATTCTTAGCAGCCATCTTACCTTGGTATTCTTATAGCACTCAATCTGCAAAGCTACAAGCTTTTCTACAAAGGGATGTAAATGTGCTCTTTCCCCATGGCCTCCATCCTTGGGAAACTGAGGCACAGAGGAGAAATAACTTGCCCCAGGTCACACAGCGAGTCAGAGGTGGGGTTGGGAGTACAACCAGGTCTTGCTTTATTCACTGGCCCAAGTCACCTCTCTATTTTTAATTCTATTTAAAGTTTCACTCCATGTCTAATGAAACAGCCTCTTCCGAAGTGTGTATGTATGCACTGTTCAACTTACTCCCTACTGACTGGAGAGAATGGAGCAAAGATGAAATTAATTGGTGTGATGCTATAAGGTGATGAGTTGCTTTGTGAAAAACCAGGGTGAAAGAGATGAGCTTGAAAGCAGGTGCAGTGCAGTTTATGATTAGTCCTTGCTCCTGCAAGAGAAGATTTCAGTCTCTGGCCAGCTAACAACTCCTGTGCAAGCAAGCATCACCTTGGAGGTAAACAATCTATCAGTCCTTGGAATAGAGTGATGGATGAGGTGGTAACTTGCATCTCCTGGAGCTCGTTAGTCTATTGAGAACTTTGAAAGAAGGACCAAGGCTCCCAGCATAATCCTCTGTTTGTGAAGATGGAGCAGCATAGAGGGATGATGAGCTGTGGATGAACTGTGGCCCACTCCCCATTGCCCTGCCACCTCAGCACACCTTCCTAAGACAATTCATATTAGAAATAAGGCACACATATTTCAGTGAGGTTGATTGGTACACTATTGGAACAAACTACCAAAGCAAGGGATGGAGTCTCCATTGCTTGAGGTCTTCTAATGAAGACTAGATGCCTTTCTGGTGTGTGCTCAGATCAAAACTTAGCTACTATGATAGACAGGCTGGGCTAAGCAGGGGTCAGATTTCAAGCTGTATTGGTCCCTTCGGGCCTTAAAGGCTACTAATTAATGAAAAACTGTGTGACCAGCTTGATTCCCAGACTCAGCTGCCATTAAGTGGAATGATCCAAGGGAAGCCACTCAGACAGGGCAGGGTCAGGACACCAACTTACAAAAGAAGAATGGGTATGGCAGTGACATCACAAAGGCCTGTTGCAAGACCTCAGACTATTGGAGGACAGTGGTGGGGAGGTGATGACTTCACAGAGAGACCCTGATATCATCCAGGCAGGACAGAGGTGCAGGGCAGAGGCAACCTCAGAGACACTCTCCCCTCCCCCTTTACAGCTTGTAGGCCCTCCCAAAGAGGTGGGGCTGGAATTGCACTGAGACAGATCACCTTTGGTGGTGACCTGGGCCATCTTTTGGGACATCTGCTGAGACTCCTCTGCCTTCCAGCTCTCAAAGTCTCGATGCTGATTGGCTGACCAGGGGCTATTGACAGGGAGGAGAAGTTTCCCCAATTTCCCAGTTGTGACCCATGGCTGCCCTTCCTTTGCAGGATCCTCACAAGGTCTTGTTTGACCTCAGGCATGCCATGCTGGGGAAGCTGCTGGCAGAGTGCTCAGACACAGGCAGGTTCCAATATAACTTGGAGGTAAACATGTCAGGAGAGGCAGGGGCCAGTTTTACCTGAACGCTGGGGAGAACAGCAAAGCAAAGACAGGAAATCCATTTTCTAGTCTGTCCTCCTAGCCTGCACCATAGTGGGCCATCCCTGGTCAGGGCAGTGACATGTTGGTCCCTTCCTCCTTCAGGGACAGGGGAAGGAGATGGAACTTCAAGTCAGGGCCCTGGCTGGCTTTGGGAGTGAGACCCTCAAATTCTCTGCCCTGCCCAACCTCTCCCATTCAAAGAAGGAGATCCAGGAGATGGTGCTCACAGAAGAATCACAGATTCCTTCCTAAAGAACCAGGTGGGCCTAAAAGGAATCAGCTCTTCTCTCCTACTGGCACTGAGATTTGAGGTAAGGGGAATTGTCCTCACAGTCACTCTCTCCTGACCAGGACTCCCAGCTGCCGGCCCTCCTGCTGCCTGACTCCCAGCCAGCAGGGTTCTCTGGCCCGGCAATATCCATGGTCCTCCTGGACCCCAGATATCGCTGGACCAGAGAGTTCCAGTTTAGGGAGGTGCAACCTGCACAACCTTCTTCCAACTCTGTAGTCACCTGCTGCCCACTGTCTCCTCCTTAATTTCTTGGAATAGCAAAAATAAAACTTAGCCTCTGAGAGGTGCCATGTGAATGCAAAATTCTTTGTCCTGGAAGCATGGCCAGCCTCAGGCGGATCAACATCAGGAGGCAAACAAAAAATAATCACGAGACTGTCTTAAAATAAAGAGATTAAAGAGAGGTAAACAATTCGTTGTAGGTCTTTTATGTGTCTTTGCTTTCTGAGCCTTGGGGATAAACTTGGGCCATGTCTTCAGCCTTTTCCCTGCAAACCTGAGGCCCTGCAACACTTTTACATGAAAGCTAAGGATACGTCTACTCTACGGAGCCTATGTCAACATAACTGTGCCAGCATTGCCCCTTAGCTTAGATGCAGCTGAAACACACAGGAGTTTTTCTAGTCACATAACAACATCCTGCCCTCCAAACAAAGCTCTCTTAGACTCAGCTTGAGCAGTCAGGCCTAGCACTCAGAGCAGTGGCAGTCAGAAACCAGGATTCAGAGATGTGGGTAAGGAATTCCAGAGCAAGGCAAAAGGCAGGTCTCCTGGACCAGAAGGGCAGAAGGGACCATCATGATCATCTGGTCTGACCTCCTGCACATTGCAGGCCACAGAACCTCATCCATCCATGCCTGTAATAGACCCACAGTCTCTGACAAAGGCTGTGTCTATACTACAAGCCTCTTCTGCAAGAGTAAATGCAGGAGTGCTCATTTGCATTTCCTCTTTGGATCCCTTTTGTGCAAGAGGTTTTTGTGCAAAAAAGAGCTGTGTAGATGGCTCCCTTTTGTGCAAAAACCCCCTTTTGTGCAAGAACCATTCCTCATTTTTTGACTACAGAGATGGGCAACCTTGCCCACTTAGTCCCCCAGCTCTCTGCAAATCTGACCTATTGAAAATTCCTTCCCAAACATGGCTCAGTCAGATCATGAGTATTTTGGCAAAACCCACCAGCCAAACACCTGGGAAGGAATTCTCTGTGGTCACTCAGAGCTAACATCAGCCCATATTTACCAGCCACCACAGCCAGTGCTGGCTGGAAATGGGACTGTGGGGGAAGGGAGCCTGCAGGCCCGGAGGAGGCACCGCAGCAGGGACGGCACTCCTGGAGCGGCAGAGGGAGCAGCAGCCAGCCCTGCACGCTGCAGCTGTGCCCAACCAGCAGGCTTGCACCCCCAACCCCATCATCAGCCACTAGACCCCTCCCCACTCACTACTGATGAGCAGGCAGCTTGCGAGCAAGGCCAGCAGCAGGACCCACCAATACAAGGGGAGAGACAGAAAATACTGGACAATTGTCCCATTTAAAAAAAAAAAAAGTAGGGACACCTGCAGGAGAGCTTAAATAAGGGACTGTCCCTTTAAAAATGGAACATCTGATCACCCTATTGATTGTATGACTTGGTCAGAGGGCTGAGCTAATAAAGAACTGCATAGCGAGGTTAGCAACTACAGGGAGCACCAGGAGCTAGGGGGAAAGGATCACAATACCACCTCCAGCCTATAGGAGGCACTCAGGAGGTATGTGCCCCCATTCACGCTCCTGATTGGCCAAGAGCAGAGGTAGGGCAACTATCCATGGTCAATCTTTGTGCTCTCATCCCTGAGCATCCAAACTTCTTATCTTCAAAGGAGGATGTTAGCAGGCAGTGGTAGAGAGTGAATGTGCATCATTCTTGTGCATCATGTCTGGCTGAAGAGATCATCCAGGCTATGTCTACACTACAGAGTTTTTAGGAAAAACGGCCATTTTTCTGAAAAAAACTTCAATTACATCCACACTGCAATCAGATTCTTTCAAAAAAAAAAAAATCAAGAGAACAGAGGGGATTTTCTGACATCGATAAACCTCTTTCTACGAGGAAGAAGCCATTTTCTAAAAGAGCTCTTTTGCAAAAAGGCATGTGTGGATGGGGAAGAGGGAGTTCTTTTGGAAGAAGAGGAAAAAGCACAGGGGTCCTGGTGGCCACTCTATCCATAGTAATCACAGCTTAAATGCGAGATAGCATCCACACTGAATGGACGCTATCTTTCGAAAAAGCACATTGCTTTTTTGATGCGCTTTTGCTGTGTGGACGCTCTCTTTTGGAAGAAGGTTTTTCCAGAAGATCTCTTTCGGAAAAGCTTCTTCCGAAAGAAGCCTGCAGTCTAGACATAGCCCCAGTCTTAACCGCTCTTCTGGATTTAGGTACGTTCACTATAATTTGAAAAAAACTCATCTCCCTCTGTCGTGAGAATTTGTCAGACTTGTTCTTGGCAGGTAAGGTAGTTTTGATGTCATGCCACATGGCTGTGCCGGTGTATATTTTTGCCAAGAAAGGGCGCGATATGTTCTACCCCTTCTGAAATGTAAGCTCTGTGTATCTGTGCATGTACGCAGAGAAAGCCAGCTTGAGGCTTCTCTTTAGAACTTCATGCTTGTCAGAGGTTAGGATCTCACTGAAGACAAGTGTTTTTGACATGTCTGAAGATGTTTCACTTGGGAGTAATGAAGTTCTCAGCCTTTGTGCAGCACATACTAATGGAACTGAAGAGGTGTGAAGCTTAGAATTGAGATGTAATCTGTCATCAGCTTTCTGACCCTCCCCCTCACTTCAGCCAATCAAATGGATTATCCCTGCTCTAGAATGGTATTACAAAGCACTGGTGTGAAATTAAATTTCTCCTTTTTTAATATTTTTGGAATAATTTTTGGCTTGGGGAGGCTAGTAAAACTAGACTATGTGGTTATGGGTGAAATGGATCCTGGATTTTAAATTGAAAGGATTTCAAGGCAGGGAATGGATATCTGCATTGTAAATCATTGGACACACTTATAATGCTCTGGGAATAATGCAGAATAATTGAAAAAGGTATGGCATTTTTGGAGTACAACTGCAGCTTCCAGTCTTGTAGCTCTGGTTGTCAAATGTGTCTAATCTGCAAACTCCTTTATTTACTTCCCTCTCCCTCTGCAAAAAGCTTGCTGAAAATGCCTTGTTTCAGAGAGCCTCAGTATTTGGCTCCTCTTCTTTTGTGAGTGTGTGCATGTGCACAATCTCTATGGGCTAAATTGCTCCCTTCCTCAAAAGGGAAACAAACACTAGAGCCCTGGGATTTGGCAGAACCTGGATAGGCATCTGTCCTCCATGGTCCCTCCCAAGTAGCAAAACCAACTTAGGCTACATCTACACAGCAACATTATTTCAAAATAATTAGCGTTATTTAGAAATAACTTAGTCCGCGTCTACACAGCAGGCAGTTATTTTGAACTAATGTCGAAATACTGTCAAGCTGGAGGGCTTCTTACTCTGACTGCTGGAACCCTCATTGTACGAGGAGTAAGGGAAGTCGGAGGAAGAGCGCTCTGTTTCGAAATAAGTGCCGTGTAGAGGCTCCCAATTTTGAAATAAGCTCTTTCAAAATAACCTACGCCATTGACGTAGCTCAGTTTGCGTAGCTTATTTGAAGTTAAGCCCTGCTGTGTAGACACACCCTTAGATGACAACTGCGTTTTGAGCATCTCTCTGTAAACAGATCTGCCTAAGAGAGGAGTTGCACAGCCTCTGGCTGAGTGTAATTCTTCCCATGCTTTGTTTCTCCTCGTTCCATGAACCTGGTCTTTATTTAAAAGAATTCCTAAAATACTTAGCACTCAGAGAGCACTTTTCATGTGAGCATCTCCAAGCACTTTACTAATGGGGGGCACCATCCACATATGTACAATGGGGGACACTGAGGCAGAAAGTTTATCATGATTCACCCCATGCCCCCATGCAGAGTCTTTGGCAGAGACTGAGACATAGAAGGCCGAAGCCTTGACTCCTGTCAGTGCACTTATCTCCTCGTTTGAAGGCTTTCGTGATGGAATCTTTTGTTTCATTTGCCCCCGCTAAATTCCATTTTTGTTCAGATGTTTACCAGTTTAATGACTGGGTCGAAGCGTGAGCAAGTATTCAAAGCGCTCTCTCCCATCGTGGCCTGCCTTGAAGGACAGTATTTGTACTCTGCTGCATGCGTGTTGTTTTGTTTCTAAGGCCAATGTGTAAAGCGTTCCTTGTGTGTGCTTTGTTTTGCTGTGGCTTTCTGCTGTCGTCTCAGCCTTGAACCCTTTTCCACTGCTCACTGTCACGGTGAGATTCTTTGTCAGACTTCGAGGAGGGTTTCTAATTCAAAAAGCTCCGTTTTCAATGGGAACTGTATTGTATTTCTAAAGTGTCCTGCCAAGGGCCCTTGGGCGCTACACAAACAATTCTAACAACTGGCAGATAAAAACATTTAATTTAAACATAAAATAACTGTGGTTGAATTCTGAAATGCTGCTGGAAAACGTCCTTGGATGAGTATTTCTCCCCCTCCCTCCAAAGGAACAGGCTTTGCCTGAAATAACCCACCCTGTTTTCAGGAGCTGATTAAACCTTCTGTTCTACCTGGAGCTTGAGAGTCATGTCTGGCTGCGGATTGGGGTGTAGGGTCTGGGGGATCCCCACACCTCAGTAACACTGGTGCAGGTTCTAGGGGTTCCCCACACCTCAGTGACACTGGTGGCAGCGGTGGGATGTATTGTACCCTGTGGATGCAGCACAGTAGAAAGAAAGGGGGCTTGCAAGAGCCAGGTGCACTGAAGGCAGAGAGAAGCAGATTCAGGAAGTGGAGGGGCCTACAGCCCAACCCAGTGGTCACCAACCAGTAGATCGGGATCTACTGGTAAATCTTGAAGCCTTTGACAGGGGACCCTGACTGGTTTGGCCGGGAGGCTATCAAATACCGGCACTTCACTTGTCCCTCTCCCCACTGCTGTGCACCTCCCGCCCTTTGCCTTGGAGCTACCTCCCCCCAACCCTCAGGAATCTCTTGCTGCACACGGTGCAGGAAGAAGAGGAGGGTATGCTAATGTCAGGGTGCCCCTCCTCCCACCCTCTACCCATTCTCCATAGAGCAGGGAGGGGCAAGGATGGAGAGAGTTTGCTGGCTGCTTTTGGAAGTAGGGGTAAGCCTGTCCTACTCCCCTGCACCACCACCCAGAAGCCACTTGTAGTGAGCAGTGCCCAGCTGGAGCCTGCATTCCAAAACTGGCCTCAGTCCTGAACCCCTCCTGCACCCCAAACCCCTGCCCTAACTTTGTTCAACTACCTCAGATCAGAACCCCTATCGCACTTCAGATCCTTTAGCCCAAGATCAGAGCCCTCCCCTCCCCCTGCAACTTCTGCCCCCAGCCGGATAAACGGGGCTTGACAATTTAGGTAATCTACTCGCCACAGGCGAGTAGATTATAGCCCGGCACGGCACTGCAGCGCGATCAGCGCATGCACAGCGTGCTGAACCATGTAGCTGGCGAGCCCTGCAGATAAAAGTGAGTGAGGATGAGGGATGGAGTGAGCAGGGGTGGGGCCTCGGAGAAGGGGTGGGAAGGAGGCGGGGCAAGGGTATTTGGTTTGAGGTAGATCCTGGATTGCATTTAAATTCAAAAAGTGATCTCATGTTTAAAAAGGTTGGAGACCCCTGGTCTAACCTGAGTTTGATCCTCGAAAGGGGGTGTCCCCCCCCCCCGAGAGGTTCCTCTGGTGGACTGTGGGAAGTGGTCCCAGGAGGCAGAGAAGTCTCACCCCCAGGGGGATATAACATCTAAGAGGGCTGGCACACTGAAGGGTTCTTCCTGGGAATTGTGGCGCACTATAGCATCAGCCTGTGAGTCTGCACCCCTGAGAACATCTCCTTAGTAGGGACATTGTCGGGCTGTGCAAAGAGAGAGGGGGCTTGGAGCAG
The DNA here is from genome assembly GCA_032595735.1 of Pelochelys cantorii. Classification (NCBI taxonomy): domain Eukaryota; kingdom Metazoa; phylum Chordata; order Testudines; family Trionychidae; genus Pelochelys; species Pelochelys cantorii. The sequence continues at coordinate 7,558,519 of CM064342.1, read as the reverse complement.
GAGGTGGAGACAGGGTCCAGGGCTGAATTGTACTGAATGCTCCTGGTTCCAGTAACAACAAGTCTGTACTATACTGTGTCTCTGTGAACCAGGGGTCTCCAACCTTTTTACACCCAAGATCACTTTTTAAATGTAAGGACAAGCCAAGATCTACCCCATCCCTTCCCCAAGACCCCACCCCTTCCTTGAGGCCCTGCCCTCTCTGTTCCCCTCCTCTCCATCACTTACTATCCCCAGCCCTTACTCACTCTCACTGGGTTAAAATGGGAGATGCAGGCTCTGGGGTGGAAATGAGGGATTTGGGAAGGGGTGAGAAGTGCAAGCTCTGGGAGGGAATTTGGATGCAGGAGGAGGTGGAGAAGGGGATGCTGGCTCAAGGAGGGGTTTTCAGTCTGGGGAGTGTTAGGGACAGGTGGAGGGTTGGGGTGCTGAGCAAGCCACAGGCTTGTGGATGTGGGGGTGCAGGAGTTTGGGTTAGGGTGTGTGAGGGGCTCAGGGTAGGGAGGTTGGAAGTATGATGGGCTCAGGACACAGATTTGCAGTGTGTAGATGGTGCAGAAGTGGTAGAAAACTGGGATTGTGGGAGTGCAGGAGTTTGGGGATGAGAGGCTCAGGAAAGGGAGTTCCAGTGTATGATAGGCTCAGATTTGGGGCCTAGGGGTAGTGGTGCAGGAGTGTTATGATGCTGCAGCCAGATGGGGCTTGGCCGCAATTGGGGGCTTTTTGGCCAGGTTTCATTTTTAAATAAAATATGTCAAACACAACGGCTGTGTCTAGACTGGCCAGTTTTTCCGCAAAAGCGACTGCTTTTGCGCAAAAACTAGCCAGTTGTCTACACTGGCCGCTTGAATTTGCGCAAGAGCACTGACGTTCTAATGTAAGAAATCAGTGCTTCTTGCGCAAATACTTTGACGCTCCCGTTCGGGCAAAAGTCCTTTTGTGCAAAAACTGCAAAAGGGCCAGTGAAGACAGCTCAGTTTTGTTTTGCGCTAAAAAGCCCAGATGGCTAAAATGGCGATCGGGGCTTTCTTGCGCCAAAGCGTGTCTAGATTGGCCATGGACGCTTTTGCGCAAAAGCGTCCGTGCCAATCTAGATGCTCTCTTGTACAAATACTTTTAACAGAAAACTTTTCCATTAAAAGCATTTGCGCAAATTCATGCCAGTCTAGATGCAGCCAACATGTTTCAACATTGTCTTTATTTATGAGAGGTGTGGGGAACCTGTTTTGAGTCAGGGGTCACTGCCCTACAGAAAAGTCAGTCGGGGCCACACAAGTGAGATTCAACCCCCCCACCCGCAAGTCTCACTAATGTGGCCCCAACTGAAACACCTCACTTCCCTGGCCCTCCAGCTCCAGGCCAGATTAACTCTTCTAGGGTTAGTGGAATTTGTGGGCTTCTGTACAGTCTGAGGTGGGGCCAAAAATGAGAGATCCAGTGTGCAGGATAGCACTGCTTGTGAGTGGGATAGGGATGGGGGTGCAGAATCTGAGTGGAAAACAGGGTACAGGGGCAAGCTGTGGGTAGGTGTCTCGCCAGGAGGGAGGGGGCAGGAGCAGGGTGCTGGTGGGGGTCTGGCCAGGGGGCAGGGACAAGGGCAAGGTGCTGGTGAGGGTTTGGGCAGGGGAGTCTGGCCAGGGTGCAGCGTACTGGTGGGGGTTTGGTCAGGGGGCAGGAGCAGAGTGCTGATGGGGGTCTGGCCGGGGGCAGGTGATGGTGGGGTTTGGGCATGAGGCAGGGTGCTGATGGGGACTGGGGCAGGGTGCTGGGGCAGGGTGCTGGTGGGTGCTGGGGCAGGAGGAAGGGTACTGGTGGGGGTTGGGGCAGTGGGCTGGGGCTCCCCACAACAGCTGCATGCTTCCTAAGCAGTTGGAGCTAGTGCAGTCCCGGGACTCCTACCTCCCCTCCGTCCCCCGTGCAGGAAGACAGAAGGGGGAAGGAACTCACCCGTGCGCAACAGACCCGGCTTTTCAGGAAGTGCGCCAGCTGTTTGGGGGAGGGGAAGAGCAGCCTGTGCGCTTCCTGAGGCCCTGGACCTGACACACAGCTGTGGAACTTCCTCCCCGTGCTGCAGGAAGCTGGCACTACCTCCATTGTCTCTGGGGGTAGCATCAGTGGGGGCTGTTTCTTGGGGGTGAGGGGAAATGGGGGGACCCCCGAATGCCTTGCGATCGACTCGTTGTGCCCCCCCCATCAACCAGTCGATCACGATTCATGGGTTGGTGACCATGGCTATGAACCAATAAACCTCCTGTTTCTACCTGCCAGCTAAGAGTCATGTCTGAGTGCGTATGGCAGCACAGGGCCTGGAAAGGACTCATGGGAGTCTTGCTAGCTCATGACCCCCACCTGTTTTTTAAATGAGATTGGAGTATTGAGGGGGAGAGAGGATGATGGGTGTGGGCTGAACAGTCTTGTGGGGAGGATTTGTAGGAGTGATCAAACAAGGGGAGAAGGAACGAACTGATCTTTGATCTGCGACTAAGTAACATGCGCTAAGACTTTGTCCCCCACTCATAGCTAGACAACATGGATGGTATGAGTCAGTTACCTCCTCCAAGCTAATGGACTAGGGCCTTTAAGTTGTGCAAAGAGACTGATGATTTTAGCCCCATCCCTTCCAGGACCAGGAAAGAAGCATGACGAGTCGCATGTATTTACAGAGCCACTCTTTGGAGAAGGGGATGAGTTTGTATAGCAGGTTGGAAAGCACCTGCTCTCTCAAGAGTTAGTGCATGAGTAGAAGTGAGACGACAAATTCCATTTGCTTTAAAGTTGCATCCTGCTACCAGAGAGAGGCCCTGATCTCCATTCTCTGCCCAGTCATGTTATGCATCTCGTGTGGATTGCAAGGCCTGGACCTTACCCTGGGAATTTAAGACAAAAGGGAGCCTTTCTAAGCACGGATTCACTAAAAAGCAGTCAGGCTTATTTCCATGCATTTGCAAGGAAGCATTGACTGTGATTACACTGTCATGTGGCAACAGAAATACAGCAGGAGCCTCTGTTTAATGCTCATTTTCTCTGCCACCAACAACCAGGCTGAACGGGAAAGGCAACATGCTGCTCCCTCCTCATAAGTGCAGAGATTCAGAGCAGAACAGGGGCTGGCTGTGCTGGTCTGTGGAGCTGCTGTGGCTGCCCTTGGCTCAGGGGGAAAATGCCAAGGGAAGGACTAAGCACTAGAGAGGTAGGCAGAACAAACAAGGTCACGAGACTGAGATGGAGGGTGTCTGGTGGGAGGATTTTAGGGGATCACTCCTTTAAAAGAGCAGTGCCCACTCTCTGGCCTGTGCTGCCACCTTGATGCTGAAAGTGCAGGTGTGGAGCCGCACCTCAGATGGCTCCTGTCCTGTAGCTTTAGTCCTCTGTCCAGAGCAACAACCTCCAGCACCTTGGACAGTGACTGTCAAGCAACTACAACTGTGACTTCTGTGCTGTCCCTGAATGGGAGTGCTGCTGGCAGGGGACTCTGACTGCATAGCAGCCACAGCTTGGGGCTGTAGGAACTTCCCCCTTGCCTCTCCCAAAAGTTCCTGGGAGGAAGAGTAATACAGCACAGGTCCTGCAGGTGTCTCTATAGCCCCTCTGCTGCCTTCTCTGGAAACTACCATCCGTTCCCCTTGGCCTGCTCTCTGAACACTGAGGCAAGGGCACAGCCTATGGGCTGGGTTGCTTACCTGGTAGGGGTGGAAATTAGGGATATTAGATAGCGTGTAATTGAACAGTCATGTAACTGCATCAAATTTTAGTGATTACATGAGTATTTGATAGTTCCTGGTGGGGGCAGCAGACAGTGTGCTCCTGGCTACACTCCCTGGGACCACCCTGACATCCCACACTGCTACCTCTCTATCAGAGGCAGCAGCACAGGGTGACAGGCGGAGCTGGTCCATGATGGGAGCCAGTTTAAAAACCAACTCCCCTGCACAGACCAGCTCCTGTCTGCTGACCCACACTGCTGCCTCTGATACAACCAGATCTCCATGCATATCAACTCCTGCCTCTCTCCTCGCCCTCTGCACTGCTGCCTCTGTATCAGAGGAGGTAGAGCGGGGTGCAGGGGGGGGGAGGAGGGAGAAACAGGTGGATGTGGTTCTTGTGGGAGCTGGTTTAAAAGCCGGCTCCCCACAGGCATCGGCTCTCACCCCTCCCCCTTGCTGCCTCTGATACAGAGTTAGCAGGGCATGGGGAGGAAATGCACGTAGGTAACAGGATTAACCAATAAGCCCAGGTTTACCAGTTAATTGTGTAATCATCTACACATTGATGTCCGTAGTGGAAATACGGCTTCTAGATGGAGAGGAAACCTCAGGGTTTCTCAGAGGTTACATATGAGGCAGCTGAAGATTGGGATGTTTCCGTGACTGATGTTTGGCAATGAAGATGGGGAGAAAAGGGACAGACCAGGAACAGAATACATGTTTTGGGTGGTCTGAGGCAGTGGCAGATGAATGACTAGAAGGACTGTGCATTGAGAGAATGACCAAGTAATGGAAGATGCTGATGAGATGGCCTCAAGGTCTGCGGGGGCAGAAGGAGGCAAAAAGGGAAGGGAAGAAGGAGTTACCTAAGGAAAGAGTGGACACCCCTGGACAGCTGCAGGAAGGAGATGGAGCAGCCACTGGGGCTTGAAGGCAGGAGCCAGATGGAGTATATAAAACCAGAGGGTTCTCACTGGGTTTGCGGGGTGCCTGCTGGTGGCTTTGCTGAGGCTTTTCAGGAGCCAGGCTGACACAGTTCTAGATGGCTTCAGTGCGTCTTTCATTTTGCAGAGCTGAGCCAAGAAGATGGCAGTTTGTGGGGATCAGAATGAAGGTAGTGGGGATCAGAATGAAGGTAGGACATGGCAGTGGGGTGGTAGAAGGAAGCCAGGCCAAGGGGTTGAAGGCAGTCTGGGGGTATGTCTACACTACAGCATTATTTCAAAATATCTAATTTCAAAATATCTTACTTTGAAATAATGCGTCTACACACAAAATGCATTTCGAAATAGCGTTTTGCTATTTCGAAATAGCACGTCCACACTGATTGGATGCTGAATTGCATTTAAGGCTGGCCAGAACTGGTTCCAGCAGGGCATCAGGTCTGGCATTACCTTGTGTGGCTGCTGCCTGAGGCTATCTGAGGCTTATGCTTAAAGGGATCCCCCTGGACAGCTGGTTCTCAGGTTTCCCTGTTTGCTTGCCTACCTTGCTGAGGGACAGCAAAGCTTTTTTTCCTCTGCATGCTCTGGTTGCCCTCACTCAGGACACCACAGCACTCGGCACCATGGAGCCGAAGCTTCCCCTGGGCGCACTCGTGCTTCTCGTGGACGTGTTGCTGCAAGCCTGGCTGCACTTTCTGCAGGCTGCCTCACAGCATCTGCTGCAGCCCAACCCCCAGGCCATCATCCGGACCCTCCTGGGGTACGTGGAGGAGCAGCTGCAGCTCCTGGACACCAGTGTGCCCCGCCGCATCTGGCATCTGGACACCAGCACCGACTGGTGGGACCACATCATCCTGGAGCACTGGGGAGACCAGCAGTGGACCCAGAACTTCAGGATGAAGAAGGACACCTTCCTGGAGCTCTGTGAGTGGCTCGCCCCTGCTCTGCAGCGATGGGACACGCACATGAGGCCCTCCATTCCCCTCCACAAGGGTGTGGCCATTGCTCCCTTGAAGCTCTCCACTCCGGATAGCTACTGATCCATGGCGAACCAGTTCAGTGTGGGGAGATCCACCATTGGAGCAGTGCTCATGCAGGTACAGCAGTCACTGGCCACTGGGCCAGGAGGGGGGATGCAAGGAGGGAATGGGCTGCCCTAGGGGAAGCTGGGGGGAGAGGGTGAAAGTCCCCTCCCCGGGGGGTTTGTCCTGTCCTGCCCGCACTAAGGACTGCTTACGATGGCCAGGATTGCAGGGGGGGTTGCTCTTGCAGAGCGAGGGCACGGGGCAGTGGCGGGGAGGGAGCACTCTTAGCCACCCTGGCACCCCAGTGACTCTCACTTTTGTGTGTCCCTGTGCAGGTGGTCAAGGCCATCAACAGAGTGCCATAAAGTCATCCGCCTTGCCAATGTGGACGCGGTCATCAAGGGGTTTGGTGCCCTGGGCTTCCCCAACTGCGGGGCGGGGGGGACAGGGAGCAATCGATGGGACACATATTCCCATCCGTGCCCCGGAACACCAGGCCTCCCTCCATATCAACCAGAAGGAATACTTCTCCATCATCCTGCAGGCTGTGTCTGACCACTGGGGTCACTTCGTGGACATCAATGTGGGCTGGTTCGGCAGAGCACATGATGCACAGATGTACCACAACTCCTCCATGTGCCAGAGGCTGCAACCCAGGACTTTCTTCCCCGACCGCCACATCAGGGTCAGGGACATGGACATGCCCGTGTGCCTGGTGGAAGATGCAGCCTATCCCCTACAACCCTGGCTCATGAAGCCCTACACGGGACACCTCAACCCCTCCCGGCAGGCATTTAATGCCAGGCTCAGCAGCAGGGGCGGATGATAATTTTGCGGGGCCCAGGACTGCGTCGCGGGGCCCAGGACTGCGCCACGGGGCCAGGGAGGCACAATTTTGCGCATGCGCCTCGGCAGCAGCCGACCGGAAGTAGCGTGCGCAGGGTGCATGTGCGGGGCCTATTGAAGCGCGGGGCCCAGGGCAGCTGCCCCGCTCGCCCTGCCCTATATCTGCCGCTGCTCAGCAGGGCCCGCATTGTGGTGGAGGGTGCCTTCAGTCAGCTGAAGGCCCATTTTAGATGCTTCCTCACCTGCCTGGACCTCTCCGAGTGGAATATTCCGCACGTGGTGGCAGCGTGCTGTGTGCTGCACAATTTGTGTGAGAGGAAGGGGGAGGCTTTTCTGCCAGGCTGGATGGCAGAGGCCAACCACTTGGCCGGCCTGTACGCGCAGCCCCACACAGCTGCCAGCAGGGAGGCCCATCGGGGGGCTGTCTGTATCCGGGAGGCCCTGTGGGAGAGCTTCTACCTGGAGGAGGACTAACAGTCTGCCTGGTGTACCCCACTGGGGGCTTGTGCCTCATTCCACCCTCACGTCCTTCCACTTACCCTTCCCTAACCCCCCTTCCTGATGTACAATAAGGACACGTGTTCAAGAAAACAAACTCTCTTTATTGGAAAAAAACTGGGGTGGGGGCGGGGAAATGAAAGTTGGGTGAGACTGGGGAAAGAAGGCGGGAGAGGGGAGGTAAACCTGGGAGGAGGGAGCTGGAAGGGGGAGGCAAGGGGAGGAAGGGGGAGGAGAAGCTCAGGGCTCAGGGTGTTGCCGGCCCACCTGTCTCCCAGTACTGAGGGTGTGGGGGCCTCGGCGTCCCCGGAGGGTGGGGAAGAAGAAGCAGGAGGGGGAGCAGGAGCAGGAGTGGGAGGAGGAGCAGTAGCTGGGGAGGAAGCAGGGGTTGGAGTGGCAGGAGGTAGCAATCTCTGCACCAGGGTCTGCAGGTGGTTGCAGATGGCATGGCCCTGGGCAAGCAGCTCCTGCCAGCTCTCCCGCTGGAGCTGCAGGTCTTCATGCACCCAGTGGTTGAAGGTGCGGTGCAGGCCTCGCAGTATTCACAGGTGCTGCCTTTGGTAGTCCTCTTGGGCATGGGTCAGCCTGCAGAGTGCGCGGGTGCTGGAGGATGTCTCGGGCAGGGTGGTGGGCCCTGCACTCGTAGCTGGTGCGGCTGTGGACAAACAAGAGAAGTGATCAGTTATCCCTGGGGACACAGTGGGTGAAGCCCAGCCCCCCTCTACAAGACGAGGACGACAGGTCTCCGCACCATCAGAGCTGATGTTCAGGATATCCTGCTATCCCTGGGAGTGGGAGCTGGCCTGGGAGCGCACCCATGTTCCTATGGTATATGTGGAATGGGTCTGTTGGGCGTGGGAGATGTCCCCTGCCTCTGTGTAGAGGGGGCTTGTGGAGGGAGGGTGCCCTGCTGTGTCCCATCCCAGGGTCAGGAGCACATCATGTGCCTTCATACATACAGGCATATGGGTAACAGGCCAAGGCCCCTGTGTGGCAGCCAGCTGGGGCCACATGCCCTGGGGTGGCACAGCACATGCACAGGTTGCTGCATGATCCATGGTCAGCAAGGCCCATGTGTGCAGTCCCTGGTCTCCCTCCCCTCCCACCCCCACATAAGGGACAGTGATGGCACTCACATGTTGTTGCCTCCCCGGCCTGTGTCATCGACAGGCTTGCTGGGACAGCTTGGGGCTCCTGGCTGCGCAGCACGCTCCCTCCACGCTCCTGCAGCTCCTGGCCCACCTCTTCATCTTCCACCTCTTCCTTTGTGCCCTGATCAGGGCCCTCTGCCCCAGGGTCGATGACCACCTGGGGGGCACGGACTGTCCTGCCTCCCAGGATGTGGTCCAGGGCATCAAAATAGCGGCAGGTGTCTGGGTCTGCCCCTGTTTGGGAGCTGCCCCCTGTGGCCCTGGCATAGGCATGCCGCAGCTCCTTAATCTTCATCTGAACCTGCTCCTGGGTTCGCGTGTGGCCTTTGGTGGCCAGGCTGGCAGTCATCCGCCTGTAGATGGCCACATTCCTGTGCCTAGTGCGGAGATCATGGATGTTGGAGGCATCCTCCCAAACCTCAGTGAGGTCCCTGATCTCCGCACTGGACCAGGAAAGCACCCGCCTTTTCCAGCCCCTGGCAGACTGGTCCTGGGGAGCACTGGAGGGCTGGCTGCCAGTGGCTTGCTGGCTCATGTTGGGGCCACTGGGTCAGGGGCAGTGACTGCTGGCTCTGTGCTGGCAGGCTTGGAGCTGGCACAGGCACTGTGGCCAGACTTTACCCCTTTAAGGGCTCCAGGGAGGGGGTGAGGAGAGGAGTTTTCCTGGTTGTGCCCAGAGTGGCCAGCAGGGCACCCTGGGAAGGGCTGGAGACCCCCCTATTTTGAAATAGCCCCAATTCCATGTCTACACAGCACCTATTCTGAAATAGCAATTTCGAAATAGGCACTTGTCCTCGTGCAATGAGGTTTACCAAGTTCGAAATAAGCCCTCCGCTATTTCGATTTAATTTCGAAATAGCGGTTGGCTTGTGTAGACACTAGTAAAGTTATTTTGAAATAACGGCTGTTATTTCGAAATAACTTTGCTATGTAGACATACCCTGGGATTTTAAGGAGGTTTTTCAGGTGCCAGAGCTGGTGGTGGTGCGGGGTGGGGTCTGGAAATGGATGGCTTGTGTCTATGGCCTGAGAAACTTGTCCCAGCCTGCATTGGCTGTCTGGGGCTCTGAAGGACAGAATCTTTCACCTTTGGAACTTCACAGCTTTGGTATCAAAGGCCTGGTCTGTGTATTTAGCCAAACTTTTAATGACAGCAGCACAAAGCTAAGTGGCTTTTAACCTCCTCTGACAGTTGTCCCTTTGATTTTTCACTGGAGATTTGTTTTCCCTTAATATTATGCCTGTTTGATCAGAGCAGCTGCATCCTGGGAAGTAAGACAGAGCGAGCGAGCAAGTGTGTGTGGGTGTGTGTGTGTGTGTGGAGGGGGAAGTGGGGAGCCAGTATGTCACTGGGAAGGGAATTTACACTTCCCGGCTGTGGCTTACAAGGCTATATCTATATTTTCATGTCTCTTGCAGCCTTGTTGTGGGGATTATGGCACTTGATAATTTAATCAACGTAATCTCCAGACAAAACACGCCTCTGTTCTGGGGCTGGGAAATATTAATTGATGCCAGTTTGAGTCTCCTATGATAAATTAAATGATTAGGTTTAGGACTGGATTGTGTATGCATGTTGCTTCCCAGCTGAACAGTACTATGCACTGCTTAGAAACTCCTTGGCTCTTGCATTTCTTGGGGGCCATAAACCAATCTGGCAGAGGCCCTTTCTTACAAATGAAACACCTAATGTGGCACTTCGGGGTGTGAACGTAGCTGCTAAACCCAAGTTCATTAGATCCCACCCATAGACATCCAAAAGGGGCTCCTAGCTAAAAGCCCTCAATCCTGCCAGTGCTATGGGCCAGGGCAGAGATGTGTCTTGCTTGTGTCCCCAGGACCCCTGTTTCCATGGTAAGCCTGACAGAATCAGAGCATAGAGGTGTTCACTGAGTGGGCCCGGGCTCCTGTCCCTCACATCCAGGAAGAGTCAGTGCGAGGAGATTCCATCAGCAGTAGCTGACAGTCCCAAGTGAAACTCTGTGGACAACACACTGCAGTAATCTGAATGCAAAGCTCTGAATTGTGGAGGTTGCAGGAGAAGATGTCACCAGTCCCATTTTACAAGTGGGGAAATTCAGAGGCAGAAACTTACTGCAGGCCAGAAGGAGGCCGTGGCAGAGATGGGGACAAGCCAGAGGTCCCGTGCTTGATGCCTGGCTACTGGTGGTCTCACCTGGTTACAACAGATCTCGCTACCAGCTGACTCAGTGCAGCTGCTGCTTCCTGGTCCAGGCAGGAAAGTTCTAACCAGGGTTGGCTGAGCCAGAGCCAGACATGCTGTGCCTGCTGGGAAGACAAAACAGTTGTGTGTGTAAACTCTATACAGTTCCACTACAGCCTCTGGAGGTAGCCGGGAGGGATGCCTATGTCATTGTAAAGACAGAAGTAAACACCAGGAATAAGGGCTAGAATAAAGACTACATGCTACAGTGGCTCTGTCAGGTAGTGTGTCCTTTCTAGCCCAGGCCCACTAGGTAGGGACTTGAGATCAATAATAGACTTCAGTGTTGTTAAGTGCATAATAATGAGGCTTTGTCATAGTTGCACTTGTCAGCACTGCCTGCCTGAGGCTACCCCTCACCCCAGTCAGTGTAGCCAATGCATTAAGGTTCTTCTACTGCCCTCCTTGTGTGGTGGGAAGTCTGCTAGCAGCCTCACCAGCCCAGTGGGACCTGCAGTAGCAATGATGGTGGACTGTAGGAGCAGCCTGTATTGGCTTCCTAGGAAAGGGACTGCTGGAAACGCTTTCGCTTCCTGACGTACTTTTTCTAGATTATTCCACCGCCAGTGCTGCCTTCACTCCGTGTAAAGCGTTGCATGAGATTTATAGCAAGGCACTGCAGCAGTGCAGTTGCATGTTTATACAGGTGTGTAGGGCTGGTACAGACAGTTTGAGTTAAGAAATTGTTTTTTTTTTTTGGTATTTGAGAAATGAAAGGGCTGTTGTGATCAGAAAAGTAGCTGTGTAAAAACAGCCCCCTGCTACTCAGCAGATCACCATCTGGGCTGAATTGAGGCTATGGGATTTTATTTTCCTAGCTCTTCTGGGCTCTGAGGATGTAACTGGATTCCCTTCAGTTTACCCAGCCTTCCCTGGGTTGTTAATGATAGTCTGGTTGCAGAATCTTTTCCTGTACAATTGGGGGAAACCCATGGTGACTTTCAGTTTGGAAAAACAACAAGGAGTCCTGTGGCACCTTAGGCTACAGCTACGCTGTGGGGCTATTTCAGGATACTGGAAGCATCCTGGAATAGCGATTCTGCGTCTTTAAATGCACCCATTATTTTGAAATAAATAACAGGCGTGCTATTCCGGCATCCCTGTAACCCTCGTTCTATGAGGGCTGAGGGATTTGTTGAAATACACAATTTGCATAGCTTATTTTGAGGTTATCTTATTTCGAGGTAAGGGTGCTGTGTAGACGCTCCATTAGAGACTAATAGATTTATTAGGGCAGAAGCTTTCATGGGTAAAACTTATGTTACACTGTAACTTCCACTCCAGTTCCTCTGGAGAAGTGGGTTTTACCCACAAAAACTTATGCCCTAATAAACAGGTTAGTCTTATAATCAGGAATGCTTCCATTACAGCTAACTGGAGTGGGAGAGAAACCCTGGACGTGTCTATGCATATATAGTTTGCTTCTGGCTTACGTAGATGTAAGTTGGATATTCAGCAAATGGAGTCGTATTTTGCTCATTGAAATCAACTTAATTTGTGACCCAACACCAGCTATGTTGGTATTAAGTGCTGGGACAGCTAAAACATGGTTGCCCATGTTGGTAATTTTGTGGGAATGCAAAAAAGTAGGACTGTGCTAAAGTGTTCCAAATGAAAGGGCTCAGTTAGGAGAAAGAGCCCCTGAAGTTGTAAGATTCAACTTTCAGAGCTCTGTGAAAGGAAGGGGTGAGGGAAGGTTATTCTGGTGTGGAGGCTAATATGTCTTCCTTTGCCTCACCTGCCTACAAGAACAAAACTAAATAGGCATAATTAGGTGCCGCTTTCTTGAGCTAATTGTGTTTTTCTGCCCTGCCTGCTAAGAACTGAAATCACTGGGCACTGAAATCATTTGAGACTGATGGGCAGAAGTCACTGAATGGCTATAGATGGTGATTAAGAGCCAACAGGTCAGTGGCTGAGAGATGCGAGGAACAGCAGGATGAGAGATGAACTCTGCAGCTGTACCTCTGAACTCCGAGTCTGCCCTGACCAAGGGCAGCGACTCTGAGTGAGGTGCAGAGAAGGGTTGAGGAATGTGAAGGAGACATTTACATTGCTGGACTTCAGAACCAGAGAGGAAAAGGACATTGCCCAGCCTACTTAGGTGGGACCATTACTCATGGGTTTTGTTCATGAACTCTGTGGTGTTTTCCCAAATTATGGCCATGTTACTTCCCTCCCTTTTATGAAAAGTTTCTTTTCTACGCTCAAACTCCATGCTTGCGAGTAGGGAAACATTGCCTCTCAGAAGTGCCAGGATTGGTGTCTAAATTTCCCAGCTTACTGGGCGGAGGCTCGAGCCAGTTCTGTGTTCAGTTCCTTCCCTAAGAGGCACCCAGGAACAGAGAGGAACCCCTAGATATTGAACCTGGCACTGGCTGCTGCTGGCTTCACCTGGCTGAAGAGTTACAGTCCCTAAGGTGCCACCAGACTCCTGTTTGTTTTTTGCAGATGCAGACTAACCTGGCTCCCCCTCTGAGACTTTTCAGTTTGGAGGGATTTTTGCAGGGCTGGAAGTTATGGAAACCAGTTTTTCATTTGCAAACTGCTCTACAGCAGCAGAGCTGAGAATAGAACCCAGCTGTTCTGACTCCGAAGAAAGTGTGGCCAAGTGACTACAGTGCTTAACTACAATCACATGGATTCAAATCTCTCTTGGTCTCATACTGAAAGGCTGCCTCCAGTCCCCCAAGTTGGTCCATAAAGTTGGGAAGTGAAAGGCAGCGAGCCAGGATGCTAGCCACATCCCTCCCCAGTATATGCAGGGTAACAACAACAATGCTGCCATCTCTGTCTTGATTTGTCTTTTTTGTCCTGATTCCCAGTCCTGGTCTAACAAAACTTTAGCGCTGCCAGCTTCTATTTCAGCTGAAGGATTTTGGATATTAAGGTTCTTTTAGTATTGGACTGGGGCAAGAAGACTCGTGTGTGTGTGTGTGTGTGTGTGTGTGTGTGTGTGTGAAAGTTTCCAGCCCCGAAAGCTGATCCCCAAATACATTTGTGTGTGTGAAAGTTTCCAGCCCCGAAAGCTTATGCCCAAATACATTTGTTTAGTCTTTAAGATGCCACAGGACTCCTCACTGTTGTAGCCTAAAGTGTTGTAAGCTTTGATCTACAGCAGGGCTACTCAACATGTGGCCCGTGGCCTGTTTGTTTGCAGCCTGCAGTGTGGTTTGGGTTGACGCGGGGCTCAACATGGCATTTGAACATGGCTTCCACTGGGGACACGCTCCACAACAGCGAGTCAATATCATGGCCTTCTGTTGATATGCATTTTAGTAGCTAAATTCCTGGACTGTCATTGCTCATTAAAAGTGCTGTCATATGGGTGGAAATTGGGTAAATATTGCATTTTATTAATATCAGCAGAACTACCTTAAATGGAGCCTGCATGTTATATAGTCTTGCCTTAATCTTTGTATTCATGCTAGTGTGAAATAAGCTATTTGCATATATATTTGCATATATATTTACACTTAAGTTGCAGCCTTCACTATGTGCTGTGAGTATCATTGTGGCCCCCGGGGCTTTCAAAGTTGAGTTGCCCTGCTCTACAGCATATTGTAGAAATCTTACAAGCTGGCTTCCATGTTTGTATTCCTCATTAGCACTTCCTATGGCCAAAGTCCTCCATCTGCTGCCACTCTCTTCTAGGATAAGTCCTCCATACGCCTAGTCCAACCTTGCAGCCCGCCAGAAGTTGGGTCTCTATCACTGAACCCAGTCTCGGGGCTGGCAGCACAAGATGTTACCTGCCCCCTGGCTTGGCTTATTATGATCACTCTTCATTACTCTGTAACATTCCCTTCTGCAGTGTTCAGGCTCCGACTGCCTCCCAGGGCTCGTGGATCACGGCTTCAGACATCCTAAGTTAATAGACTGAAAGGGTGCGTCAGCAGCCCTTGGAAAAGAGGCTGTGACTATTCAATTAGTGTGTTGTTAACTGGTTTGTGGGTAGGCCCCCCCTGCAGCACGGAGCACAAGGCTATGGCCCAACAGGTTTACTTCTTTATCAAGCAGCCTAGCACTGGGTACAGAGGATTTCTCCACTGCGCTGCAGAATTTTCCTCTCTGCGCCATCTAAAATCACATGCTGGGCCTGCATGTCAGTGCCTTTTACTTGCCACCAGGGGAAGCCACTGCCTGGAAATCCTTTCCCACCGTGCTGTGTTGGAATGGCTGTTGGCCCCAAACCATATTTCCCTGGGCCCCTGGGATGTCATGCTTAGTGTCACCATGGTGCATTGATCCAACAGTGCTTGGTCCTGCCATGAGGGCAGGGGACGGGACTTGATGACCTCTCAAGGTCCCTTCCAGTTCTAGTGTTCTATGATTCCTTCCCGTGGTAAACAGCTCGGAGCCTCTGCCCAGCAAAGAGGGAAATCCCTCCACCCCTTCTAGATGTGACGGGAGTTAATGAAGGAGGGGTTGATAAAATGGTCCATAATGCCCTACTTGGGTGTGTTCTGTGTTACTTACCAGGATCCCCAAGAAATTAGAGAGGGGTATATTGTTCTCTGATGAGCAGTTTTCTCAGTCTACAGGGGAAGCAGTGAAACTAGCTAGACTTCAAAATCTGAAAACCAGTCCAACCATTTCTCCTGTTCTTTGGGTGGGTCTTTCCTAGGGCAAGGAAGAAGAATTCATAAAAAAATCAAATGATTGTAACCTCACAAATGCTGGCAGAGGAAGGTGGGGGCAGGTGTAGTACCTAAAAAAGTCTTCTGATTGAATGGCCTCTCAGGGTGACAATGTCCCTTTCAGGTTTTTTGTGTCCCACCACCCCACCTGTGAAGGAATAGTGCTTGGGAAAGACATGCTGTTTTGCGGAGTTCCTGACCCATGGTTCCTCCTTTGCAGTCTGGAGAATTTGGTCCTGTAAGCAGGATGTGAAGGCATGCTTCCATTGCAGCTGGCTGGAATGGGAGAGAAACCCTGAGTGTGCCTATGTAAATACAATTTGCTCCTGCTTTGCTTAGATGTGTTGAAAAGTTTCAGAGGGGTAGCTGTGTCAGTCTGTAACTGCAAAAATTTAAAAAACAACTAATAGTCCTGCAGCACCTTAGAGACTAACAAAAAATGCAGATGATATCATGAGCTTTCGTGGGCACAACCCACATTCCTCTGAAGAAGTGGGTTGTGCCCATGAAAGCTCATGATATCATCTGCATTTTTATTAGTCTCTAAGGTGCTACAGGACTATTAGTTGTGTTTTAATTTTTTTTTTAACGGTATTAGATATTCAGCAAATGGAATAGTATTTTGCTCATTGCAATCAACTTAATTTGTGACCCAACACCAGCTATGTTGGTATTAAGTGCTGGGACAGATAAAATATGGTTACCCATGTTGGTAATTTTGTGAGAATGCAGAAAGGTAGGACTGTGCTAAAGTGTTCCAAATGAAAGGGTTCAGTAGCAGAAAGAATCTTACAAATGCAGGGGCTCGACTTTTAGAAGTCTATCAAAGGGAAGAGGTGAGGGAAGGTTATTCTGGACTGGAGGCAATGAGGTTTCCTCTGCTTGGACTGGTTTGGCAGGTTCCCCCAAGCTGTTCAAAGAACAGAGCTAAATAGGCATCTTTAGGTTCCTCTTTCTTATGCTGATTGTGTTGGAGTTGTGGGTTTTTCCACCCTGCCTGCGAAGAGTTGAAATCACTGGGAGCTGAAATCATTCAAGACTGATGGGCAGAAATCACAGCCAAAGTGTGGATGGCCACAGAAGGTGACTAAGAGCCAACAGGTTGTGACGATGTGTCGGGCTCCCCCGACTCCTGCACCCCCATCGTGGCACGAACAGACTCCACCAGCGAGTAGAATAGGGGGAGTTTATTGCTTCTCCAGGATACAGCACAGCATAGGTGTAATCTGGTTACAGGGCCAGGCCTAGGATGCCTCAGCTCCTCTTGGGATGGGGGAGACTGGGCCCCTAAATCCCAGCCCCCCTTTGCTCAGGCTACTTCCTCCGTGATTCCAGACAGAAACTAACTCTTCCTTCAAGCCCTGCCCCTACCCAGAGCTCCTCTCCCCTCCTTCCCATTGTTCGCTCCCTGGGGGATAACTCGTTGGACAGGTTGAAAGACCCTTTGCATAATGACTCATCCCCTGTCCTGCTGGGCCGTGCTACAAACAGCCGTCAGCAGGGGCCACTCACAGCCCACCGCCCAGCATAGCAACCAGCAAGGTACCAGCACTACATCACACAGGTCAATTGCAGAGAGATGTGATGAGTGGCGGTGGTGTGACAAGCGGCCGGAGGAGTAGCCAGCACAGTGGTCATCAGTGTGACAAGCGGTGAGCAGGCGGATGCCAAGTGACCAGTGGCATGAGTAAGATGCTTCTTCACCTGCCCCTCACTCAGGATGGGAGATGAATTCTGTGGCTGCACCTCTGAATGCCAGGTCTGCCCTGACCAAAGGCAGCGACTGCGAGTGGGGTGCAGAGAAGGGTTGGGGAATGTGAAGGGGACATTTACATTGCTGGACTTCAGAACTGGAGTGGAAAAGGCCATCGCCCAGCCTACTTGGGTGGGACCGTTACTCATGGGTTTTGTTCATGAACTCTGTGGTGTTTTCCTAAATTATGGTCATGTTACTTCCCTCTCTTTTATTAAAAGTTTCTTTTCTACACTCAGACTCCATGCTTGCGAGTGGGGAAGCATTGCTTCTCAGAAATGCCAGGGGTGGTTGAATTTCCCAGCTTACTGGGTGGGGACTCGAGCCAGTTCTGTGTTGGCTGGACAGAGAAAAACCCCCTAGATATAGAACCCGGCCCTGGCTACTGCTGGTGCTACCTGGCAGAAGGGTTTCAACCCTCAAAAAGACAGTCCATAAGTAAGCCAGAGCTCTCTCACATTGAAGGGCCAGTGACGGAGTAACATTCCAGAGTATGAGGGGGAACCCCTCAATCTCAGGTGGGCAGGTGTTGCAGACAGTTCTTGTGACACCCAACTGCATAGTTGCCAAGCAATCTTCAGCACCAGCAGCCACTTCTCAACCTATGTGGGCTCCTAAGAGAGCGACGTGGAGACACACACGACAAGATTATTCATGGCAGGGTGTCTAGTTGAAGTGGAGTGGACAGGAATTACATTTCAAAGCCACCAGAGCAGGAGCTTTTAGCTGTCTCTCTTTTTGCAGAAGAGCCGCCGCTTCCCAACAAGCTAGTGGATGTCAGGGTGAATCTGTTTCGCTGACAGTAAGATGGCTCAGTCTAGACGTGGAGTGCTGTTTCACAGAGCGAGTCTGCAGAATACATTAAAACCAAGATACTTTATAGGCAGTAAGTTTAAAATAAAGCCAAGCGGAGGCACTGCTTTATCCCCCTGCTTGAGGGAGGGCTGGCTTAGGACTGGAGAAGGGGCTGGATTTGACTGCAGAGCTTTAGGGAGCAGGTGACAGATGCCAGTCACCTATGCATAGCAAGAAGAGATCAACTTGAGACCATGTCACTGATGAATTGTAGCCTTTCCCTGCTGGCTAGCCTGTGCATGTTGTCATTTGATGCTTTCCTGACTGGGTTTAGTGGAGGGCAAATAGTCACGATTCACAGAATAAATAAGTGTGGAATCTTTCGTATCTCCTTTGAATAAGGGGAGAGTATTGTTGAGTGGTTACAGCACAGAACGAGCATCGGCAGACCTGCACTCTATTCCCAGCTGTGTCAGACTTGCTTTCTGATCTGGGCCCAGTCACTTATCTTCTCTGTGCCTCTCTTTTCCCCATGTAAAACAGGCAGATAACATCAGCTCCAACTCCTTATGAACAGAACATAATTTGTTGGGCAAAAGTCAGCATGGTTTCTGTAAGGGGAAATCATGTCTTACTAATCTATTAGAGTTCTTTGAAGAGGTCAACAAACATGTGGACAAGGGGGATCCAGTGGATATAGTATACTTAGATTTCCAGAAAGCCTTTGATAAGGTCCCTCACCAAAGGCTCTTACGTAAATTAAGTTGTCATGGGATAAGAGGGAAGGTCCTTTCATGGACTGAGAACTGGTTAAAAGACAGGAAACAAAGGGTAGGAATAAATGGTAAATTTTCAGAATGGAGAGGGGTAACTAGTGGTGTTCCCCAAGGATCAGTCCTAGGACCAATCCTATTCAACTTATTCATAAATGATCTGGAGAAAGGGGTAAACTGAGGTGGCAAAGTTTGCAGGTGATACTAAACTGCTCAAGGTAGTTAAGACCAAAGCAGACTGTGAAGAACTTCAAAAAGAACTCATCAAACGAAGTGATTGGGCAACAAAATGGCAAATGAAATTTAATGTGGATAAATGTAAAGTAATGCACATTGGGAAAAAATAACTTCAACTATACATATAATATGATGGGGGCTAATTTAGTTACAACTAATCAGGAAAGAGATCTTGGAGTCATCATGGATAGTTCTCTGAAGATGTCCATGCAGTGTGCAGCGGCAGTCAAAAAAGCAAACAGGATGTTAGGAATCATTAAAAAAGGATAGAGAATAAGACGGAGAATATCTTATTGCCCTTATAAATCCATGGTACGCCCAAATCTTGAATACTGCATACAGATGTGGTCTCCTCATCTCAAAAAAGATATACTGGCATTAGAAAAGGTTCAGAGAAGGACAACTAAAATGATTAGGGGTTTGGAACGGGTTCCATATGAGGAGAGATTAAAGAGACTGGAACTTTTCAAACTAAGGGGGGATATGATAGAGGTATATAAAATCATGAGTGGTGTGGAGAAAGTGAATAAGGAAAAGTTATTTACTTGTTCCCATAATATAAGAACTAGGGGCCACTAAATGAAACTAATGGGCAGCAGGTTTAAAACAACCAAAAGGAAGTTCTTCACGCAGTGCATAGTCAATCTGTGGTACTCCTTGCCTGAGGAGGTTGTGAAGGCTAGGACTATAACAGGGTTGAAAAGAGAACTAGATAAATTCATGGAGGTTAAGTCCATAAATGACTATGAGCCAGTATGGGTAAGGAATGGTGTCCCTAGCCTCTGTTTGTCAGAGGGTGGAGATGGATGGCAGGAGAGAGGTTGCTTGATCATTACCTGTTCGATTCACTCCCTCTGGGGCATCTGGCACTGGCCACTGTTGGCAGACAGGACACTAGGCTGGATAGACCTTTGATCTGACCTAGTACGGCCGTTCTTATGTTCTTATGTTCCTGTCTGCAAAGTGCTTGGAGATTCCCAGGGTGAAAGATCCCAGAGAAGCACGTAGAGGGGGCATTCCTTCACCTCCTGGTCTCTGTGCAAGGATGTCCTTGGTTTCTTACCCACAGGTCTGGAATCTCTTTCCCATCACAGGCATGCAAGAATATTGCTGGCTGCCCCAGGAATGGACCTGGCCTCCATATTAGGAAGGCAGGATAAGGGACCCACTGAAGGTAGGGAGGTGGACTATGGAATATAGTATTTGCCTGGGGAGTATAGGCTGGTGTGTTCAAGTCCCACCCACCCTGGGAGCAGACAGACAACATAGGCTGGCCCAGGCATGAAGATTGCCTGTTCTCTACTTCATTTGGGTCCAAATTTCATGGCCCAGTGCAAGACTGTTCCTTACAGGGCTTTGATTGGTCTACAATTAACTTCACCCTAGCTCAGTCAGTGCCAGTGGTATGAACAGCTTCTCCCCTTCCTGCCTCCCATTCAATCAGGGATAATGGAGTCCTCTCTAGCTGCCCACATCAGCCCTGAATGTTCTCATCCAGCATAAGGGAGAAGAAGGGGTGTGTGCATCCAGGGATGTGATCTGAGGATTTGCCAGATACATGGAGGAACTGACAGAGATATAGAGCCAGGTGTCCCAACCCAGGCAGCCAGAGGAAATCTCAGGGAGCTTGAGTGGGAAATTCAAATCTGTGCTTCATTTGCAATTTTGCTCGGCTGCATTCGCATCCCTCTCTCGAAAGAGGAATGCAATGTAGACATACCCTCAGTGTCCATTAAGAGGCAAGCCGGAGAGGAACAGTTCCCAGTTGCCAGAGAGGACAGTTTGTTTGTCTCTGTGGTACATTTTGCAGCGCTGTTACCTGATGTAACACTTCAGGACTAAAATGCTTCGTTGTGGATAGCTGCTGAAAAAGCAGCTCAAGTGAGGCAGTGTGAGGCTGTGGAGGTATCTGCATGGCTTACCTTGTCTTGACATAAGTCTGGCTAAGCAAAGTCTTGGCCTTGGCAAAGTCCAGTGCAAATGTGCACACAGGTGCAGCTTTCGGCAAAACAAGTATGTGGCAATGTAACTTCTCGACCTGTTATTGGCCTGTAAATTGCTAACAAAATGCTGAAACTGATAAGTGTGATCATGAATAACAAGCATGGTTAAAATCTTCAGAATTATTACGCTATGGCTTGCGGGAATAGGGGGCGACCTGATGGGTGCACTTTGTATTTCTCAGAAATGCTAACCACAAAAGGGGTAAACAACTTGGGATAGTTGTTTATGTTAGGGTCTAGACAAATAGGATTAGTAATGTCCTATAGAATAGGGAAGTGCCCTAGTTAGGATGAAATGTGGCAGTTAGGGATGTGAACCACCAAGTCTTGCTTTGTTATAAAATGAGCTTTTGCAAGAATATATTTGGGAGGGAGGGAACAGGACAGACCCATAGACCCTGCTCATTGTAGCTAGAAGCCAAGACCTTTTAATCCAGCCACTCAACGCAGGATGTTTCAACATGTGGGAACCAAAGAGACCACAAACCTCCTGTCTAGAGAAGGGACGTAATGGTGTAGTCGATTAACAAATAAGCAAAAGCTTATAGGTTACTGCTATAGACAACACGCATTCCCCTCCTTCCTCCCCTGGCCACTATTTTTTAACAGGCTGGCCAGCAGCCCGGCTCAGTCCTGGCTTGTGACTGGTCTGCGACCTACCCCTGAGGCAGCTCTGCATTTAAAGTGTATTAGGAACCGGGCAGGTAGGCAGCCTGGTTCAGTTCCGGCTTGTGCCAGGTCTGGGAGCTCAGAACCACCACCTTTATCAGAGGCAGCAGCTCAAGGCACCAGGCAGCTGGTCTGGGAGGGGCGCTGGTTTTTAAACTGGCTCCCCTCACGGACCAGCTCCTGCCTGGCAGCCCGCACTGCTACCTCTGATACAGAGCATACTGTCTGCGGGCCCGCCCCTGTGGACTATAGAATAGTCAATTAACCAATAAGAATTCATGAGGTTAATTGACTATTCAATGAATTGATATTTAACGTCCCTAGTCTAGAGCACTGGAGGGGGCAATGGGTGAATTGTAAGTGAATTAAGTTTAATAGTGTAATAATTGGCTTGCAATATGAATTATGGCAGAAGAGTGTGTTATGTCTTGTGCTGTATTCATAGTTATTGCATTGAACTGTACTATAATAATGCTTGTAGTGCTTGCAATATGGAAGGGATTGTGTTAACTACTTAATGCTTGAAATAAAATAAGGAAGTGGTTAAGTTTCTCTCTCTCTGGTGTGTTCTGATTTTCTTTGGATCTAAAAATACACTGAACCACATGACGGGGGCCAAGGGAAATCCCTTCCAGTGCCCCAGGCATGGGGCTGTGGAGAAGCTGAGTGCAGTGGGCTGGGAGGGCAGCAAGGTGGAGCAGGCTGCTGGGCTGCTCTGTGTCTCCTGTCACTCACATGTTGAGCACGGAGGGAGGGGGCAAACCTTGCTGTCACCCTCACACCAGGCCCCCATAATTCCTTGGGTCCTTCCCGTCTTTAAGACAGTTGGAGCAGCCATCGTGGGGCCCGTCCTGATTTTCATACTGTGGCTAGGATAGCTCTGGTAGTGCTGGAGTCAGGACACCTGGGTTCTATTTTTGGCTATGCTGCTATTTGACTTTGGGCAAGTTTCTTGTCCTTTGTCCACTTTGTCTAGCAGACTGCGAGCTCTTTGGGGTCAGAGCTGTTTCTCACTAGGTTTATTACAGTGCCTAGCACACTGTACGTGGTAACATCATGGGGGATACTGGGGAGAGGCAAGAATGGGACAGAAAAAGAGGAGAACAAAAACTTCTTAAGAGCTGTTGGCCTCTTCTAAGGCTACAGTACTTGGCAGAGAAGGTGACTTTTGTATCAAATAAAAGACAGCAATTTCCTTTTGGTTTGTGTGTTCTGGACATAAATCGCATCAAGAGATGAAAGCCTTTTGCTCAGGTAACAGCTATGCACAGCCTAGAGGTAAGCCTGCCTCATGGTGGGGTTTTTCCCTCTTGAGATGTGCTACGTGCTTTTGAAGATGACATCTTAGAATACAAAGGAGAAGAAAGCAGATAAAAAGAAAGAGCTTAAAAATACCTCAGCAGGCACTAATGGGCTGGTTTAACTTGTCAGAATGTCTTTTGCACTTGCAATACCTCTTTCAAGAGGTGATGAGGAATTTTATTCCCTCCTTCATGGCTTGCTCCTTTCTCAAATGCCTGTGGACATCATAACTGAATGATCTGCTGATCTACATGGAGAAAGTCACCCGTTGCTTTTAATACATGTTTGAGTCTCAAGTCCCATGGTGTCCAAGACACTAGCCACAACCCACATGGGCTATTTGGCTGGTTGAGTGAGGCTAGTTCAGAACTGGTTAGACACCACAGCCCAAGACACCTTGCAACTGCAGCTGTGAGCAAGGATCTTAATGCAGGCTCCAAGTTGCATTGGCTTCTTTGCATCCTGCTGGGGAGGGAATGATCCCCTAATGCAGCAGTTGGCAACCTTTCAGAAATGGAGTGGTAAGATTTAACTTATTCACTTCTATTTACGGATCTATGTGCCAGGAGGAGGAGGCAGGGGATACCATGACCATATTTTGTGAACCAGCTGCAGCTGGGAAGAATGGTTTAATTTAAATTATTAAACAGCTTAAGCATTTTAACTTTCTCATGTTAGTTTATCAAACTTCTTTTTAAATAAAGTAAAATATTAATTTATGTCCAACACAAAAGGTTTCCATGTTTTCTTTATTTATGGCAAGGGTGGTGAACCTTTTTTGGGTTGGGGGTCACTGACCCACAGAAAAATCAGTTGGGGAATCACACAAGTGAGAAGCAAAAAAACCTCTCCAAAACCCCCCAGCCTTCACTGATGTGGCCCAAACTGAGACACCTCACTCCTGTGGCACTCCACAAGAAGGGACAGGGAGAACTGAGGTTCAGGGTTTCCCATAGGCCAGATTACTTTTCTGGGGTTCTGGAGTTAGTGGATTTTATGGACTCCCTTATGCTCTGGGGTAGGGACAATAATGAGGGGTTCAGAGTGTGAGACAGGGCTTCCAGCAAGCGGGATAGAGGTGGGGTGCAGGATCTGGTAGGGCAGCAGGGGTGCAGAAGGGGGAGAGGTTGCGAGGTCTGGGTGGGAGGTAGGGTGTAGAAGCAGGCTGGGAGTAGGGAGAGTAGGGTTTCTGGACAGGTGGAGGGAGCAGGAGCAAGGGAGGATGTTGGAGCAAGCTGAGGGTGCAGGGTCTTGGTGGAGAGAGGGGAATGAGTGAGGGAGATTGGGGTCTGGGGGTGTAGACATGAGGGAGGACACTTACCTTGCTTTGTGCCCCCTTGCAGTGGAGAAAGACTCCAGTGTTACTGCACTGCCATTCCCGCAGTGGGGTGGGGAAGGGGAGGAGCTCAGCCCTCCCCTACGCAGCAGGGAGCCCATGCAACCATGAGGCTGCAGCACCAGCTCTGGCTTCCCGCTCGGAGGGCATGTGAGGGGAGGGTGTGAAGAAAGCCCCGACCTTCCCCACCAGACCTGGCTCACAGTAGAGAGAGACAGAGCAAGTGGATCCATGCACTGCCGCTCCTCTAGTGAGGTGTGGAGGGGTGGGGGAAGAGAGAGCGGCAGTGCACCTAGCGCATCTTCTGACCGGAGCACACTCTGCCTCGCAGCGCTCCAGAGGGCTCTGTGCAGCCCCTCCCAGGGCTGAAGCGGCAGTTCCGAAGTGCTGAGATCCAGGAGCGGCTCCATTGGGTTTTGCCTTGGAGCAGCGGTGGTGGAGGCAACTGTAACAACAAGCGGCCACCTGGAGACGGAGGAGGTGGCGGCACAGCTGGACCGGGGCCCCACGTGGCAGAGGCAGTCCCGCGGGGAGAGGGAGGAGGCCGCGCAGCGTGTGGTGGTGGGGTAGCGGCAGTGGATGATGGGGACTCGAAAAAAGCTCCAGAAACCACCCCCCACTGGAAGCCACCCTGCCCCAGCTGCCTGCCAGGAAAGTGCTCAGGGCGGGGGATGGCGGGAGTTAAGGAAGCCATTGCTGCTGTGCTATGCTAATGTGAGCCTGTCGCAGCCAGGGGAAGGGAAATGACAATGCACAGAGTCGGGGGGAAGAAGAGGGGGAGGCTAGTGTTCGCCGCTCGCCGGATCCGGTGGGGAGGCTCACGTGCCAGTGAAAATTGGCTTACGTGCCACTTATGGCACATGTGCCATAGGTTGCCAACCCCCGCCCTAAAGCATCTGTGCACAAGCTTGACAGTGTGGGCTAATCAGTCGCTGATTCCCAGCCAGTGGGCAGCAAGGAATGGGCAAGGAGAGCAGGTTTTGCCCTCAAGCAAAGGCAACCATGGGGCTAGTTTCCAAGTACAGAGTCTTGAGCTGAGCAGGGCACTCCTGCGTGACCTGGCACTTTACATGCCCCAGGGCCGGTCTGAATGTATACTCCCTATTATGGCTCCCACTGGGGAAACAAAACTCAGAATCGGCACACACGTAGACTGGCACCTGCTCTTGCTTTGCTTTTGCTGCCCTGGGTTCTACCCCATGTATACCTCTCATGAACCAGGACTTGTCAGCCCCATCCTGTTCTCTCAGATCAATCTGCCTGCAAAAGGGTGGGAGGAAAGAAAACTGACACAATTTGCCCATCCCCTGGCATCTGCTTTTAATTTTTTAAGGCATGTTAATAGCTCATGGACTCCAAGGCCCCAAACCTGCTTCCATGCAATCCCTGGTTTCAAGCTTTGCTGGAGCATTGCTGGCTGCAGCATGACTGGATCTGTTCTCTGACACTCTCACCCTCCCAGGGGACTTGGCTCTCTTCAGAAATGTTGCCATTTGCTCAGAGTCTCCTTGGATGCGGCTAGTGAAATTCCCCCATCAAAAGGGTTTGCTTGCTCCTGGCTCTGTGACTTCACTTCATGGACATGTACCTTTCGTTTGCTAATGGAGCGTTAGAGGATTTAGAAATTGCCGGTGCTTGGGAGAACTGAGAGGGAGGCAGCAGCCATTCTACAACAGCATCTGCAGAGTGGGGTCTGGGCAGCTTTCCCTGCTGGAATGGTCTGCTTTCAGAGGCTATGTCTAGACTGCAGAGTCTTTCCAGGATATGGGAGGTATCCTGGAAAAACTCTGCCGTATGCGGGGAACACGTCCACTTTTTCAGAACAGTTTCAGAACAGGAGGGCCTGGCACAGGGCACGTTCTTTCAGCATCCCAGTATTCCTCATTTTATGAGGAATACAGGGATGTTCCAAAAAAGGAGGTTTTTCCCAAATTTGGCCCCATGTAGACAGGCCAAATGTTGGAAAAGCCTTTCCCAAAAAAAACAAACGGAAAAAGAGTCGCAGATTGTGGTTTGCAATTTGCATATCTTTTTCCGGAAAAAAAAATGGCAGTGTAGACATAGCTAGACTGAACTGGATTTGGGGTCATGCTGCTAACCAACTCCCACCCAGAGAGGGTTTCTCTTCAGACCATGTAAATCTTTCGCCTTTTACTAAAGATTTCTGTGTAGAGGAACATTTATGAGTTTCTACCCAATTTTTGGAGGCTTTGCTTTGATGAAGCTATCCAATGTTGTCAAAAAAGGTGCAATACAACGACCTAAACTCAGCTCTGGTGAAAGTGAACTCAGTTCCATTAGCATTAGAGCTGTCGGTGTTTACACTGGAGATGAAGGTTCCACATCTCTGGTTGGATAGGGGGCACTGAGGTCTGGCTTCTGCATCTTGGACTTAGATGTCAGAGCAGCCTGTGAAGCCGTGGACCCCCATCTAGACCACGTGAAATCCCACCAACCCCTAGTCATGTTGCCATCATCTTTGCAGCAATACAGACACAGCTTCCATATGAATGCTTTTCACCCATTTCCTAAATCACTTTGCCAACTAGGGGTCTCAAATGCACAGCCTGAACAGGGCCACAATCCAGCCCATGCATGGCTGCCAACATATGATTTCCTGCATTGCTGGGGGAGAGGGTGTCTGTACGCTTCCCCCCAGCCCCTGCTCTGCCCCTGCCTTGCCTCTTTCCACCCCTGCTCTGCCCTCCCCTCCTATGGCACCCTTTCCCTCAAGCTCCTTCCCATGAGGGGTGCAGCCTCAGGGATTAGAGGAGGGCCTGGCACAGGGCAGCAGGTGTCAGACCCCTCTTCACTGAGCTGCTCTGCTCTGCTGCCATCTCCCTGGTCACCTCACTTCACCACCGGAAGCCACTCTATCCCTGCTGTGCTGCCAGTGGAGGCAGTGCAGGCTCCTAGGGGTCTTAAATCACATGGGGGGGGGGGGAGCAGACAGGGTCAATGGACATGTGGAGGGGAAGCACATGGAGTTCCTCCCTCCCCACCCTGCCCCCGGAGTTCTGCCAGAGGAGAGTTTCTGCTGGCCCTCTAGAAGGATTTGAAGACTGGCTCTGGCCTTGAAATAAATTGAGTTTGAGACCCTTGTTGTAAACTTATACAAACTTCTGTCTCTGAAATGCATCCGCCTCTTGGGTGGAACGCAGGAGTTCCACATGGGAAAAGCTGAGGAATGCCATATCCTATTGAAACTGCAGGGGGGATTTATTACTGTGTTGGCTGGCATCTGGCTGGGACCATACCACACTGAAAACCCTCCTTTGGATCCAAGAACACTTCTCACCTGCAGAGACTGGAATAATCTGCTGTCTGACTCCATTAATGCTGCCTCCTTCACTGTGTCCCCAGTGCCACAGAACAGGACTGTTGTCTCCTGTTGGTTCAGCCGACTGCTGCTCCGCTTGGAATCTGGGAAGTCCTCTCTCCAGACGATCAGGCAGGGTTTTGGAAAATGGAATGCAGTGAGATGGAGAGACAGAGAGAGAGAGAGAGAGAGAGAGAGAGAGAGGGAGTCTTGTTTTTGTAGCACAGGACCAGGCATTTTACAAAGGGGAGTGGGTAAGGGCTCTGATTGTCCTCTTGCAGGCATTGCAAGGGTAAGTGACTTGGCATAGCAGGTCAGTAGCAGAGTTGAAGACAGATCCCCAATCTCATGTACTCAAACTACTCATGCACACTAGCCCCTGTCCTGATAGGAGGAGGAAGTGCATTGCTTCCCCTAAATCAGTCCTTCTGACCAGTCCCAGAGCAGCCCAAGTAGTCAGTGTCAGCCATGAGGAACCAGGAGAGGCATGCATGGAAATCTATCCGGGGTATATGTGAAAGGGACTGCAGAGAGCAGCTCCTCCAGAGAACAACCATTGCTTCCCACAGGAAGATCTGGAGAGAGCTTTCTTATTCTCTTACAAGGTATCCTGGAAGTTTTGACAAGTTTACAAAACCTTGCCATGGAAATATCAGACACAAAACAGTTATTGCAACAGGCAGCTTTTGTTCAAAGAGGCATCACGCAGGAATGTAGGCATCACATCTCTATTTAACCGAGTGTTACTTTACTACAGAGTGAGCATCATTACAACCTCCATTCTGTTTCTAGCGATTGTGTTAAACTGAGTGAGACCTCTGTATACATGTTTAACAGGACAGTTATGTCTGCCAAATGTTAATATTCAAAAAAATTGGACAGGTTCACTGTTTTTCTTTGGACGGGGGGTTTGAGATGAATGTTCTTTGACTGAGTATTGAATGGAAGGTAACTCAAAGTTTAATTATCTATCTGTCCTCTGTCTGTTTTGCTGGGTATGCAACCGGTGGTTCATTGGAGATTTCTAAGGGACACTGGCTTGTCACAAAGGAGCAGATTGTCCCAGCTGGAATATATTGCTCATCACCAGCTCCCCTAAAATGTGGAGGCCAGCCAGGCCTATGTTTAGACTCTGCATATGGGCTCTATTTATACTACATCTGGCCACAGAGTGAGCTAACCTCAGGGGACCTGCAATCCCCAGACATCTCTGGCTATCACTGCACCCAGAGAGTGCTGCCCACACAGCAGGGCTAATATAAACTGCCTGGAGCTGCTGCTTTTAAGTCCATAAATGCTGCTCTTCTGTAGGCAGGAGGGGATCAGTGCTCCTGTCCTAGCTCCCTTTCCCTTTGAGAGTATCGGAGAATGTGACATGCTCAGAGTTTGCAGCCTCGGCTAGACCTGTGGGTTTGAGGGGTTAGGGACATCTCTTAGCCACATACTTTAGTGCCAGGAAGCTGGAAGCATTCAGGGAGCAGGGCAGGAAAAGGAAAGGCCAGGCAGGGAAGGAGTGGGCAGGAGATTAAGGGAAGGCAGAACGCGGGCACCTGGAAGTGCTAATTGTATGCAGAGAATTTATCTGGAGAAGCTAAAGGGAGTGGATCGAAAACATCTCAGCTACTCAAGTGAGAAATCAAATTAAACTTTGCATCACATCATGGAGCTGTTCTATGCTAGGAGTTCTCACGAACTCATTAAAGGTTTCTGTACCCTGCCCATGAGGAGGCGGGGGAGGGAGGAGCCTGCATTAGGCAGGGTGGGGATCAGGAGCTGTGGTTTCTGGCTTACTTGTCTGCTCACACTCTTGAGCCACTGCAGGACAGCTTGACACATGCCTCCTACTTTCCTCCCCTTTGTCCCCCCCTGCAGGGCTATGTCTTCACTGCGAGATCTTCCGGCAGAAAATATGCTAATAAGGGACTCACAAGCATAATTCACGATCTCATTAGCATATTTTCTTCCATTTCTTTTTGCACAAGGGGTTTTTGTGCAAAAAGCAGCAGTGTGGATGTGTTTTTTGTGTGTGCAAAAACCCTGTTTTGCGCAAGATCCTTATGACTCTCCGGGACAGGCATAAGGATCTTGCACAAATCAGAGTTTTTGCACAAAAAAATTCCGTCCACACTGCTTCTTTTTGTTCAAAAACCCCGTGCGCAAAAAGAAACAGCAGAAAATATGCTAATGAGATAGCGACTTATGCTAATGAATCCCTCGTTAGCATATTTTCTGCCAGAAGATCTCACAGTGAAGACGAAGCCCATGTGTTTAATGTGTTTAACTCATCTACCTTAGTTTGGATAAGATCTCCTCTCATCATGCTATCTGAGCTCTTACATTCCTAGATCAGCACTTTGACAGCGTGCCACCTAGAGTTCAGACTGGGCTGTAGCACTGAGAATCAAGTGATTAGACTGACATCTTTTACTGAGGATGCCTTTTGCGAGGCTGAAGGTTAGCATGCTGGTTGTTGACCTTATGTTAGCATACAACACAATTTGACACTGTGGACTAGTCATAACATTATTCCCTGTGACCCCGGACAAAAAGTGGTAGAGTTTATTATGCAGATCGTTTCTAGCAGAACAGAGATCACTAAACATGCAGACAGTTCAAGTTGCCCACGTCTGTGAACAATGCATTTCCCTGGGAATCTGTACTCGCTCCAAGTCTCTTTAATATACAGATAGCTGACCTGCCACCCACCTGGGCAACTAAGTCCGTGTATGCTGATGACATCTGCCTGGCAGTAGCCAGAAGGAGCTTGGAGGAGTTGGAGTCCTGCCTGTCATCTGATTTTGACATCCTGGCCAGGGGTGACTTAGACTAAATGCACTAAAGACAGTGTCATCTTGTGTCCATCTCACCAACCAGTTAGCTCATCCCTAGCTGCAAGTCCTTTGGATCAATCAGCAAGTTGTTTTTGAACCCCCACCCTATTTATTTGCGGATGAAGTGTGATCACCTTCTTTCCTTTCTACAACACAGAAAGAAGATGCATTAAAATCCATCTTAGGGTATGTCTAGACTACATGCCTCTGCAGACAGAGGCATGTAAAATAGGCTACCCGACATAGTCAATGAAGAGGGGATTTAAATATCCCCGGCTTCATTAAAATAAAAATGGCCGCCGCACTGTGCCGGCTCAGCTGATTGTCGGCACAGCGCGGCAGTCAAGACGTGGATTGGTAGACTGGGGAAGCCTTTGTCGACCGCTCCCTTATGCCTCATGATCCGTGTCTTGACTGCCACGCTGTGCCGACAATCAGCTGAGCTGGCATAGCGTGGCAGCCATTTTTATTTTAATGAAGCTGGGGATATTTAAATCCCCTGTTCATTGACTATGTCAGGTAGCCTATTTTACATGCATCTGTTGGCAGAGGCATGTAGTCTAGACATACCCTTAGAGCCACACTTCTCCACAGGCTTGCTAGCACCTCATAGACCTACCAGTACTTTGATTGCACCTGCCCAATACTGTGTAGCCATGGCCAGTAGCCTCAAAAATCATCCCTGCTGCAACCCGGACAGCTCCAGTTTCCAACCTTTCATTCCTGGCTGGCTTTGCTCTTCTGGCACTTAGGTATGAAGGCAGGGCCCTAGCGCATTCCTGCCTGCAGCCAGCTGTCTAGACAGACTATTTCAAAATTTCAGGCCACCGTAGCTTAACCAGGAGAGCTTGAATGATCTAAAAAATCAAAAAGGAGTTGTATAAAAAGTGAAAACTTGGTCAAAGTACAAAAGATGAATATAAGCCAATAACACAGATATGTAGGGGGAAGATTAGAAAGACAGAGACACAAAGTGAGCTCAAACAAGTTAGAGACATAAAGGATAACAAGAAAACATTCAACAAATATATTAGAAGCAACAGGAAGGTCAAGGACAGGTTAGGTCCATTGCTCAAGGAAGAGGGAGAAACAATAACAGAAACTATTAAGCAGAAGTGCTTAACAACTTCTTTGCGTCAGTTTTCACAGAGAAGGTTGGTGGTGATTGGATGCATACAATAATGAATGCTAGAGAAAAGGAGGTAGGTTCTGAAGTTAAAATAGGAAACGAACAAGTTAAAAATTACTTAGAAAATTTATACGTCTTCAAGTCACCAGGACCTGATGAAATGCATCTTAGAATACTCAAGTTGCTGACTGAGGAGCTATCTGAGCCATTCGTCATCATCTTTGAAAAGTCATGGAAGATGGGAGAGATATCAGAGACTGGAAAGGGGCAAATCTAGCCCCCATCTTAAAAAAGGGAAATAAGGACAACTTAGGAGACTACAGACCAGTTAGCTTAATTTCTGTGCCAGGAAAGATAATAGAGCAAACAAGTAAGGAATCCATCTGCAAACATCTAGAAGATAATAAGGTGATAGGGAACAGTCAGCATGGATTTGTAAAGAACAAATCATGTCAAACCAACCTGATAGCTTTCTTTGATAGGATATCAAGCCTTGTGGATAAAGGGGAAGCAGTGGACGTGGTATACCTAGACTTTAGTAAAGCATTTGATACAGTCTCACATGACTTGCTCATTAATATACTAGGAAAATGCAACCTAGACGGAGATGAAGGTGGGTGCATAACTGGCTGGATAACCATTCCCAGAGATAGTTATCAATGGTTCACAGTCATGCTGGAGGGACAAAACAAGTGGGGTTCTGCAGGGATCAGTTGCAAAGAAAAGCAAACAATTTCAGGCCACCCTAGCTTAACCAGGGATCAGTTTTGGGACTGGTTCTTTTCAGTATCCTCATTGATGATTTAGATACTGGTATAGAGAATACACTTAAAAAGTTTGCAGACGATACCAAGCTGGGAGGGGTTGCAAGTGCTTTGGAGGATAGGGTCATGATTCAAAATGATCTGGACAACATGGAGAAATGATCTGAGGTAAATAGGATGAAGTTCAATAAGGAAAAATGCAAATTACTCCTCTTAGGGAACAATCAGTTTTACACATACAGAATGGGAAGCGACTGTCTAGGAAGGAGTACTACAGAAAGGGATCTAGGGTCCATAGTGGACAACAAGCTAAATATGAGTCAATAGTGTGACACTGTTGCAAAAAACAAACAAACGTGATTCTGGGCTGCATTAACAGGAGTGTTGTAAGCAAAACACAAGAAATAGTTCTTCTGTTCTACTTTGCGCTGATTAGGCCTCAACTGGTGTATTATGTCCAGGTCTGGATGCCGAATTTCAAGAAAGATGTGGAGAAATTGGAGAGGGTCAGGAGAAGAGCAACAAAAATGATTTATAACATGACTTTATGAGGGAAGACTGAAAAAAACTGGGTTTGTTTAGTTTAGAAAAGAGAAGACTGAGAGGGGACATGATAGCAGTTTTCAAGTACCTAAAAGGAGGAGGGAGAAAACCTCTAACAACAGGACAAGAGGAAATGGGCTTAAATTGCAGCAAGGGAAGTTTAGGTTAGACATTAGGAGAAACTTCCAAATGGTCAGGATGGTTAAGCACTGGAATAAATTGCCTAGGAAGGTTGTAGGATCTCCATCCCTGGCGATATTTAAGAGCAGGTTAGACAGACACCTGTCAGGGATGATCTAGATCAGGGCTGGCCTTAGGCCAATTCGTCTGATTCCCCCGAATCAGGCCCCGCGCCTAAAGGGGCCCCACACTCTGAACCCAGAAGCATGCTCCATGCTCCAATATTCAGAGCCAGGGGCCCTGCTCCACCAATATGTGGAGCTGGGTCTCTCCCCTGGCCCTGCCTGGAGCGGGCCCTGGACCCCCACGTGTCCTCCCACCCTGGCCCCAAAGCGTCTCCCCCATCCCCAGCCCGTCCCTGCCCTGCGCAGCTTTCAGTCCAGCTCCCCCTCGCTGGCACACGCTGTGGGCTGCTGCTGCCATGTGCGGCGTTCCCAGGTGAGCAGGGAAACGCCTGGGCGTGACGTGACGTCATGGCCCGGGACTTTAAAACTGCCTGGTGCCGCGTTGTGCTGCACAGCCTAGCTCCGGGTTTGGAGTCCGGGGACTTCCGGGGCCTGAGTGCATGCTCCAGCCCCGCAAAATGGAAGGCAGAAGGTAAGGTACGGGGAGGAGGAGGAAGGGGCTTGTGTGGAGGGGGAGGGGGAAAAAGGAGAAGGGGTGGGAGAGGAAGGGGCTTGTATGGAGGGGAAGGGGGAGGGGGAAGAAAGAGAAAGGCACCAAGAGACAGGGTGGAAGAGAGACAAATGCCAGGGGGCCAAGTGCAGACAATGAGGAAAAGGGCAGGAGGGGAGGTGTCAGTGGGAGGGGGGACAGGGTGATGCTGGGAGAGGAGAGAGTAAGGGCATTGGGGGCTAGAGGAGGGAGGGGGAGGTGCTGGGAGAAGCTTGAAAGAGGGGTGGGCATGAGAAAGGTGGGGATGGAGCAAGTCATGTGTGAGGGCACAGAGGGGCATGAGGGAAACGGGGGCAGAGAGTGGTGAGGGGGTGGGCATCAGGGAAAAAGAGGGCAAAGGGGGCAGGAGCAGTAAGGGAAGGGGGAGGCACCAGGAGGGTGCAGGGCTAAGGAAAGGTGCAGGTGCCAGGGGATTCTGGGGGTGAAGCAGAAGGGCAGACACCTGCAGGGGAGGGACCAGTACCAGAGGAGAGAGGCAGGGCAGGTATGTAGAGGGAGGTGTTAGGAGAGGGGATGAGGAGGGGTAGCTCACATGATCAGAGTGGGGCTACTGGAGGAGTGGGCACAGGAGGGAGAGAAGGGCTCGTGGAGGAGGGCAGGTTGCAGGAGGGCTGAGGGCAGTGAGAAGGGCAGGAGTCAGGACAGCAGAGGAGGGTGAGGGGTGGGGGGGGGGCAGCAGGCACCAGGGGAGCTGATGGAGCAAGGAGAGGAGACATGGCAGCAGAGAGAAAAGGTAAAGGTTTATAAAATATTTATAAATAACTTGGGTGCCACAGTGGCACATCCAAACAAGCCCCATGAACTCAGTACAGGTGCACAACACAATTCATTCTGCTCATGGGAGGAAACTCTTAGGCTATGTCTTCACTGGCGAATTCTTGCGCAAGAACACATCCACACTGCCATGTGCGAGCTGTGCTTTTGTGCAAGAGCATCCATGGCCATGTGGATGCTCTCCTGTGCAAGAAAGCTCCGATGGCCATTTTAGCCATAGGGGTTTTTTGCTCAAGAAATCCCTGCCAAGCATCCACACTGCCCTCTTGCACAAGAGAGCTTACCCCTGTTAGAAAAGAGCATGGCTCTTGCGCAAGTCGCCCTCTCTTACCACGCCGTACTGTAAATTTCCTTGCGCAAGAGCAGGCGGGCAGTGTGGATGCTCTGTGGGTTCTTGCAAGAACAGCTGTACTTATGCAAGAAGCCGCGAGTGTAGACATAGCCTTAGAGGGAACACTTCCCCCAGGCTCTCTGCCCCCGAGTTAATGTCACACACATTGGGTTAATGCAACTGCAGGATAGTTGCATGAGGGGGGTTTGGTGGGGGCCAAACTAATCCTTGTTGGTACAAGGATGGTGGGAAAAGTCCTTCAAGATGGGTGACATGGCACCTTTTACTTCTGGTCATGTGTCCATCTTGCCCCAAGTGTGTTACCTCCAGAGGCCTGGTTAATGGGAGTCAGGGGGCGTGGTTAACAGGGGTCAGGGGGTGTGGCTAATGGGGCACCACCAAAAATTATACAAACCTGCTGCCCCTGCCTGGAAGTGTGCCGGGCGCGCTGCGGGAGGGGGCGTTGCCCTGAAGGAGGTGTGAATTGAGCACAGGGTTTCCCTGCTCCACAGGGGGTGGGGTGGGTGTGTGGGGGGGTGTTAGCTACCTCCGGGGCTTTGTGGGGGATGTAGCTGGGGATTTTTTGTGTGTGTTTTTTTTTCTCTCAACCAAAATTGCTGCAGGGCCCCGTCGAAATTGTTCGAATTGGACCCTGCACTTTCTAAAGCTGGCCCTGATGTAGATGATGCTTGGCCCTGCTGTGAGGGCAGGGGACTGGACTTGGTGACTTCTCAGGGTCCCTTCAAATTCTAATGTTCTGTGATTCATCTCAAAGCCACATCAAAAGGCTAGCTAAAGTCAAGAGGCCCCTTTTCTGAAACAGCTGAGCCTCTGAGACAGTACAGCAAGACATGTCCTGTCCAAGGAACAGCAGTGACAAGTGGTGAGGGACTATATTTTGGATCAATGGCACATTTCTTTGGCTGATAGACAACTTAGATCTGTATCCCTTGGTTTCTCTGCATGCCCCTCAAAACCAAAAGATTGTTCTTTATTACAACAGGATTGTTGTCAGACATAGGTGAGCTTACATTTTTATTGCTGGGGCTTTCTGCACTCCTTGTGCTGCCCCTATGTACACCAGGAACAAACAGCAGGCCATCTGGTTATGGACTGCCCTCTTTAACATCATGAAGGTGGATGGATATGCTTTGACATCTCCAGATGTTGACACTGTGAGTGAGTAGTCCCATCTCTTATCTAATATCTCATTTATTGTTTGTGCTGTCAGAAGCCATACACCAGAAGAAGTCCATAGACTTCTAAGGCCAAAAGCCTTATGAATTCTTAAGCTATTCATCCTACCTTTGAGATTATGGGCTCCAGTTCAAACCCAGACAGGGATCACCAGAGAAGTGACTTGAGTCAAACTGCTGGAAACCCAGTCTGCCTAAGTTAAAAGTCCAGGCTGAATCCTGTGCACCTAATTTGTTATGTGACTAGCTTTAAACCAGCGCATATGCACTACTCTGTTTTTCCTCATTTGACAGGCCATTCAGATGGCATAGGTATGGCATATTGACTTGGGCTGTTTGCAGCTGTGCTGTTGTGTTAACTGGAGAAGTCTGGATGCATGGAGAGTATGGCATAAAGCTGGGAGCCCTGGCATGGGTGGCTATGGGCTTTGAAGGGTGTCTTGCCTTGCAGCTGGCTGCCATAGGGAATCAGTGCTCTCCACACAGCTGAAAGAGTGGCAAGCAAATGCACTAACTTTCCAGCAGACTTGCTGGAATTTCACAAATGAAAGGAGTTAAACCCCAATTAGACCATGCTTATTAATTTCTAGAATGTAATTTATTTACACGGTGTGTTCCCATTCGCGGCAGGGAGCTCCGTGCTAATTGCTGTATTTGGTATTCCGTCCCAGGATTCCATTAACGGCACTCTGGTTTCCAGGCAGTTAGGAAGGCTCTGGGGGATTGACTCATCCACCAGAGGAGATGAGCCCTAAATCACTCAGGGACCCGTTGTGCCACTCTGCACTCTCAATGAGCAACGCCTGACTCTGCCAGTAGAGCCAGAGGCTTGTGCTTGACTCTGCCCCAGGCTCCATTGCCCTGACACTAGGGCAGCCCTCACACCCTGGTTCTGACCTCAGTGGTTGCCTCATTTCCAGGACCCTTGCTCCCATGGTTCCAAGCCCCTGGTCCCTAGTGCCCTTGCCCACTATGCTGTGTGGTTGTCCATGCGCCATGCCTGACAGCCTGTATCATCACCACGGCAACAGGGATGCTATTATCCATGTCCTCGTGCTTCATTTTCACACAGTACCATCCCCTGCTTCCCCCATGGTGTTTGGTTCTGCTCCTCCCCCGCCTGCCCCGCTTGCTGTTTCATTTGCACAGGGTAATGCTTTTTAAGGTGGGGAGGGGGCTAGTCAATAAAGCCAAATGGAGACTGGCCTTTCCAGTCAGCTCCCCACAGGGGCTCAGGGTGACTGCTGTCCCCCATCATCGGCCAAGCTGCTGGACTGCCAGCTGGATGGCTCTTTGCTTTCTGCAGCTCTGCTGCCAGAGCTCCAGGAAAGGAGCTGTGTTCAGGGCTGGTAAGATGCTGTCCTGGAGCCTTGCTGACCCACTAAGCCCCATGACTAATGCCCACAAAGGCATGCCTCCAGAATGCACCATGTCACTTCACTCCAAGTCCCCTGAACTGGGTGAAATGTCCTGCGGGAGAAACCTCTGCCCATGTTGCATCCCAAGCCCAGGGGCAAGTAGGGCCCCTGCCAGGGCGCAGGCTATGGAGCTTGGCTGCAGCCCTGGCCAATGCCCTGAAAAGAGACAGAAAATTTCTATGCTGGCAACTCCACTTCATGTTTGCCTCCCGTTGGACTCATGACACAGCTGGAGTGTTGAGGAAGGGGGATGGAGTAGGAGGCAGAAGCAAAAATCAGAGCCCTGATTTAAAGGGACAGGAGGTTCAGCCTGATCCCCTCAGCCTGCCTGTCCTCTGAGGCACATCAACAGTTCTAGCATCTCCCTGGCTTGGTTCCTTTCCAGCTCTGCAGCCTCCCAGGGAAAATCTCTCCAACAGCCCTTTGGAGGGAGGAGATGAAGACAGTCTTCCCATCCAGCGCTAATCCAATCTGCTCCTCCTGGCTATTCCCAGTGACAGCTACACATGTACAGAGGTACCCCTGGGAGCAGAGCACCTCCTGCTCCCCTAGCTGTGGTGCACCGGGAATTGGTGTCTCTGCCCCAAGTTCTCATGGCAGGGTGTGCTGGGTCACCAATAGCCATTTAACATACCGCTAAGGCAGTTATTCCAGGCATGAGGCATGCTTAGTCTTCTTCCCCAAGGTCACTGCTGGGGCTCAGAGCTCTATGGGTCTTTCAGGACTAGTGGGCACTAACGGGGTCCTTATCTTCCCTTTGCTCCCCCCAGTGTAGACTAGAAGTGATTCCAGCTAAGTTAATGGGATTGCAACAGCCCCAAGTAGGAGAAGGAGGGCGAATCTTTGAGCTTATCTGGCTCAATGCTTGTGAGGGAGATAGTGAAAATGTGAAGCACAGGCTGAGTGACTCTGCAGCACAGGATTTGTGGTACAGACAGACCTCCTGGACTAACACACCAGGCTGGGTTAAATCGAGGGTTGCCAGATACCTTCACAAAAGATGGCAGGGAAAAAAAAAAAAAAAAAAAAAAAAAAGGTCGCTGCTCCTTTAAATTCCCATGCTTCTCGCTCCTCCTGGCCAGATGCGGCAGGGAAAAAAATCTCCCCGCCGGCCTTTCATCCGAGGAAAACATTTTACATGTCTGGTATTTTCTGGGTTTTTTTTTTTTACCGGACGGAGGGCGCAATTACCTAACTGTCCAGGTGAAAACCAGACACCTGGCAACACTAGGCCCTCTCTCTATTCACGTATGAAGCAGCAATCACATGGGGTTCTCTCCTGCTATGACTGTCAGCCAGGTGTCAGTGAGGAACCCGAAATCCAAACCACACAAGCAGTAGTTCCCCTTTCCTGGATTCTTTACTATCCCCACAGCATCAGGCACACAAAGCACCTGACAACAAAGAGCAGCACAGCAGAAGACTGCTCAGCCTGGTCCCATTTTCACACCTCATGCTGTATCACTGCGCATCTGCTTCCTCCTTGCTGTGCAGTCCTGTAGGAGATGTGATAGGGATAATGTGCTCTGTTCTAGCACTGCTACACTATCAACGTACCCCAGGGCCAAGGGTCTGTTCCCTAGTCAAGGCAGCTGCGGCTTGAAGTGTCTCTCTTTGCACCTGGGTGAATTTCACTGTAAAGACTGACATGGCAGGAGGCTCTGCCCCTGGGAGTACAGTTTGTCCCCCAGGCTGGGTGTATAAAGCTGTGTAGACTTCGCTACACACAGCCAAAGGGGTGATCTGGAGTTCTGACCGAAGCTCTTATCTTTCTATCATTCTTGCCTCTCTCCTTCTGATTAGATTGAAATGAGAGCCAGATTCAGATCACTGGAGGTGGGTATTCTGCTGGGAAATCCTGTAGATCACAGCATGCTTTGAGTTACCTGAACTTCATGCCACTATTGCATCTGATTTTTCATTTAATAAATCTCCATAATGAATACTAATCGGCACATATTTATCTGTTTTAATTTTGTCCCTTCCTTTCACCACCAGGAATTAAAGGGGCAGGGGAATATTATGCTGCTTTTTCTGAAGAAGGACTATCTTAGGAACATAAGGAAGCTGTCACAAAAGTGCAAATGTTGTTGTTCATTACTATGATCACAGGTAAAGATGGAGCCAAGTTGCCAAATACAGATGCTGACTTCTGATCTGGATTCTGTAATTTTTAAGCCCAGAAAGGACCATTCTGATTAGCTGGTCTGTGCTCCTGAATGGCACAGATCCAAGAATTTTACCAGCCATCCCTAGGTCCAGTCAAGTGATTGGTGGTTGGAAAAAAGACAGCTGGTCTGAATTGAATGACTCCCAACTATGGCAAATTTACCACTTTGCTCACTAACCTGTTCCAGTGGTTGTGCCTTATTTCGAACACCCCTGCCATTAGGGCACAGTTTGGGGGTGTTGAGGTGTGGGATTTGGTTGGGCCTGTCAGAGAGAGGTCCGCTGTGAAATTCCAGATCGGGTTTTGGCTTCTGACCACGCTCAGATTTGGGCTTGTGTTCAGGGATGAGGAGCTTGGTTTGGATCCATTGCTGTTTAATAAAAATGGCAGTATATGTGCAAGCAAACAAAGGGTTTAGCACTTGAAGGTGCTCTTCCCCAGGCCGTTCCAGTGGCAAGTCAACTGGCAGGTATTCAGTGAGTGAAGGTACCTATGGCGGGCTGGCATCCTTGTGCCGGGTACCTGGGCTGGAGGCAATTAAGGGTTGTACAAAGGAGCAATTGGAGCTGGAGAGACACTGCAGCCAGATATAGGTCCCAGCTCAGAGTAAGCAGAGTACCTACTAACTTGTACTTGGCCCCTCCCTCCTGGTGTCCCAATGCCAAACTGTGGGTCTCACACAGCAACAACAGGGAGAACATCTGTCCCAGCTGCAGAATCTGCGGATTACCACCTACCGATACCAAAGCTCTGCCATCCTCTCTCTTTGCTAATTCCAAGGGTGTTCAGTGAGACATGGAGCTAAGATGACACTGGAGGCGTCTACCTCTAGAGATAATTAAATCTTGGGTAATTAATTATTCCCCCTCTGATGCCAAAACAAATACTCTCACCATTGCTGGAATCTATTGATCTCAGCTGGGGAAAGATGCGTTGACTACAGGAGAAGACAGAAGCCCTGGCTTTTTTCTATATGCTAGTCCAGACATAGAAATAATGGGCCTCTTCAAATCTCACTGGCACCCTGTGATTCTGGGTGCCATGCAGCTACTATTGCTTTGCAACAGTTGTGATGGAGAGCAGAAGTGGAAGACATAACTGGCACAGTGATAGAGCCCGGGGGACGGCTTTCCCAGCGCCCTACTCCTGGTGGGGCTGTTTACACCTGAACCACCTCCTGTAACAGGCCACCAGAACAGCAAGGCAACAGTTTACACTCACTTTGCAGTGGACAGAATGCCTGCCCAAGGTGCACAGCAGGGCATGCTCATGCCCTCAGCCTGAATCTAACTGATAATGATAAATCCTCTCTCTCTAGAGTCTGTGGTTACAGGGCATCCTTTCATCAGGAAGGATCTCAAAGCACTTTACAAGCATTCTTCAGGTGTTGCTCACATATCACTCCTTCTTAACAGTGCGCCATGTCAGCCACAGACTATAAACCCCACTGCCGGGGGCAGGGGAGGGATAGGGGAGGCATAATAGCACTAATTTAATAACTCAGTAGAACCTCAGAGTTACGGACACCTTGGGAATGGATACTGTCTGTAACTCTGAAATGTTCACAACTCTGAACAAAGTGCAGTTTGGGCTCCAGATCCAGCCATGGACACTCCAGGCCGGGTTTCAGCAGCAGCTGCGCTCCTTACTCAGCTGAGTTTGCAACCTTGTTCCCCTACTGTTGTGTGTGTGTGGGGGGGGGAAAGGGCAGAAGGGGAGGAACCAAAGCAGTGCAGGTCACAAGCGTGGTGCCTGCTCTGCTGGTTGGTTCCAAATGCCTCGGGCTGGCAGCCCCAGTGTCTTGCAGTAAATGGCTGCCCTGTGCATGGAGCTGGGGCTGGGAACAGGAAGTCCAGATATGCCTCTACCTTTAAGGTGCAATACAGCACCGTTATGGGCCATGGATAGCAGAAGCCATTCCCAAACTGCACTGGCAGCAATATGTCCTGAGCCCCTGCCCCCTCTATTCAGCATGGCTCCCTCAGTCTCTTGAGGCTATTTGGGCTACAGTCCTGCCAAAGCTGGGGCCATGCCGCCAGCTCTTCCTGGGCTCTGGGGCAGGGGAGGTGTGGGTTAGGTGGCCACCTGCCCTCCCCATGGGGAGGGAGGACCAGGAGAAGTCTGGGCTGCAGGCTGCCCTCCCAGTGCTCTGGGAGGGGGTGGGACAGAGCTGTGAGCTGTCCATCCTCTGGAGGGGCCAGGCTGCACATGCTCCAGGGCCACCATGGGCCACCAGTGCTTGAGGAGCAGGGAGGGAGGGGTGCAGACAGCCGGTATTCCAGGGTGGGCTGCGGAAAGCCACGGGCCTGCCTGTGCTGTGGATCTAGCTGCGGGCTGCCCATGCTTGGGAGGCAGGGGTGGGGTCTAAGGTGAAGGAGGTAGGTCTTGTTTGTCTATGGGCTCAGTACAGTATTGGCTTTTTTTTTTCCGTCTCTGCTGCTGCCTGATTGGTTACTTTTGGCTTCACTTGCTGCCTACTTGACCAGCCCACTCCCTAACTCTGGGGTTCATGTCTTTGAGGTTCTACTGTAATTGTAAATGACTGCTAACCCACGAGAAATAATTTCTCCAGCCTGAAGCACAGAGGGCATTTGTAGGTAGAAGAACTATAAGACAGTAAAGTTCATCTCTTTAATTAGGCATTTGGAGCTGGGATGGATGGAGGAGCAAGAGCAAGGTCTCATTAAATGCAGGGAATTATTAATTCATTTCATCATGCTGGGAAACTCATGTTTATATATGGGTTTCGGAATATGTGCATTTATGTTCTGTAAAGTTGCCTGCAGCTGTGAAGTGCTAGAATGTGATCCCTTGTGAGCAGGGCACTGGAATAGGAGACTGGAGACCTGGTTCTATTTTTGGCTCCACTACTGACCTGCTCTGTGATCTTGAACAAATGACTTCCTCTGTTGCCCTTCTCCCCCCAGTTCTCTATTCAGTCTGTTGACCATTTACCCCTACCTGATAAAGTCTTGGGTAAAATAATAATGGACATTTACTAAACATGTAACCAGCATATATGCATTAGAGGAGCCAAAATATATGCATTAAAAATATGCTTGTGTAACCCACACACCTAGGCTATGTCTACACTCGCGGCTTCTTGCGCAAATAAGGCTGTTCTTGTGCAAGAATCCGCAGAGCGTCCACACTGCCCGCCTGCTCTTGAGCAAGGAAATTTACAGTACGGCGTGGTAAGAGAGGGCTTCTTGCGCAAGAGCTACACTCTTTTTAAAAAGGTGTAAGGCCTCTTGCGCAGGAGCTCTTGCGCAAGAGGGCAGTGTGGACACTCAGCAGGGATTTCTTGCGCAAGAAAGCCCTATGGCTAAAATGGCCATGAGAGCTTTCTTGCGCAAGAGAGCGTCCACACTGCCATGGGCACTCTTGCACAAAAGCACAGCTCGCACATGGCAGTGTGGACGTTTTCTTGCGCAAGACTTCTTGCACAAGAACACTTGCACAAGATATTCTTGTGCAAGAAGCCGCCAGTGTAGACATAGCCCTAATGTGGTTCACTGTCCCATGCAGTGGCACCTAGACCACAGCAACAGATAAGACCAAGAGACCTCTACATCATGGGCTGAGAGCCAACTGGCTTTTAGCTCAAAGGGTAAAGGCTCCTAAACTAAGCTTCAGAGTCCAAAGCTCAAGTCCACCTGGTAGCAGTTACACTTGGCTATAGGTCTTATATATTAAGTGTCCTGAGCTTAGAGAGAAGCCTATAAATTAGCGATGTGCCTCTTGTGAAGGTCTGGCAATGCATCATGTGATACATAGGTAAAACCTCAAAGGAACAGATGGTAGCAGCTTGGGGGCTTTTTGTAACAAGAGTTACTTGGACTAA
This sequence comes from Pelochelys cantorii, assembly GCA_032595735.1. Taxonomy (NCBI): domain Eukaryota; kingdom Metazoa; phylum Chordata; order Testudines; family Trionychidae; genus Pelochelys; species Pelochelys cantorii. Next base: position 7,515,445 of record CM064342.1, on the reverse strand, counting down.
TGTTTCTAAATGAAAAGGACTGATGTGAATATTGGAGTGCGTGGTCCAACAAGTAATTCTGGACAACCAGCAGCACCTGAAATGGGTCTCTTGGAATATCAAATGTGTATGGCGGGAGGGGGGAGTTGATTAGATTTGCTCTCAGAAGTGGGGGCTGGAATGGAAAATGGTGCATGAAGGGCCATCAAAATTGGGACAACAGGGAGGACCAAATGATGGAAGCCTGAGGATGAAAAACTCCTCTTGAGGTGAACTCCACTTATTCTTTTTTCCAACATTTTGGGGCCTGCCGCAGGTCCAGCCTAGCATGCTATGGACAGAAGTACTCCAGCCCAGCTGCAGTAGTCCCCATCCCATCCCTGTTTAATTGATTAACCAGTTAAATGTAGTGTTTAACCAGTTAACTAATTAAATGAACTTTTATATTCCTTAATGATGAACTGGGGCAGGCTTTGGTTGGGAGGCTCTTACCTAGACAGCTCCCAGCCAGCAGCCCTGCAGGGCTTCAAGGCAGCGCAGGAAGCCTCCCCCTCCTCCTGGCACCCAGAGCAAAGAGCCACAGGTAACAGTAGCATGGGGCTTCTCTGTTCCTAAGGGTCCTGGTAGGGTGGCCTGTGGGCTGGATCCAGTGACTTAACAGGCCAAATATGGCCCATGAGCTGGCTCTTGCTTACTCCTGCCTTAGATGAATTTCAGACTACAGGGCTGTCACTACTCAGGATAGGGACTGTCTCGTGGCGTGTCTGCTTAATGCCTAGCGTAATGGGGCCCAGGTTCTCCAGATGCGACCGTAACAAACATTCAGTGCTAAGCTGGAGTATAACTAACACAGCTAGTATACCCTAACTTGCCCATTTTGCCCTGCTGGCAAGGCAGCACTTCTTCTATCTGCTCTCTGATGAAGCAACCAGTTTTTTTAAACAATGGTTATCTGCAAGGCCAAGTTTAGCTTGATATACAACATGTGTTTAGAGGCACTGGACGTTTTGGATGGCTTCATGCACGAATTATGCTCTAAGTCTATGTTGGCGATCTGGTCTCCAGCTTGGCTGAGAAGCTTGCAGAGCCCTGAGTTCCTGCAAGGCTGGGTGGAAACAGTAACATTTTGTGCCACTGTGGCCTCTCCAAGCAGTGAGGATGGACAAACTGAACACTGGGGACTGCTGGACCTCAGAGTTCCTTGTTGAGTGGCTGAGAGGAAGAGGGCACATGCTCTGAGCCCTCCCTGGCTGGAGTGGACGAGCACTGTCGGCATCACCTTGTCGGGTGGTCTCACTTAATGCGAGCAGTGGCAGCCCTCCTTCTCTGGATGCACAGTATCCCCCAAGCCCACCTCCCCTGTCACCTGGGCTAATGACATACTGCCTCGTTGTGTCATGGCCGCATGGGAGACCATTTCTGCTTCTTGATCCCAGCCTCCAGAGCTAGGAGAACTGCAGGGCTGCTGTACTCCAGACCTGGGAGCCAGGAGCACCTCCTTGTGACACTCAGCAGCGACCCATGGGGCAATGCAGAGGTGCCCCTGGGACGGGGCATGACTCCAAGGCCTGTGTTTAGTAACTACAGCACGCGGCCTCAGGGAGGGAGAAGGGGTTAAAGTGAAGAAAAACGGAGGAGGGTCCTGCAGGAGGCTGCTGAGTCGTAACTCGAAACCTCCTCTCTCTGGGAGGGACACGAGTTCTGGCTGCTGCTGCTTTGGCATTCTCCCTGCATGTTCTGAAGGCGACGCCTCTAGAAACCACTGAGATAAAAGGTGCAATTTCCTCCGCTCATTCGCCAGGCTCCTGACCTCTCATTATGCATTTCCACGAAGCAAAGGGAACGGGAAAACAACCCGCAAACTCCAGCCTCAGGACGACATGGCGTTGCAATGGCTGTGCAGATGTGATAACTCTGCCAGCCCTCAGGAAGGCCTGGTCCATCCTCAGCAGGCCAGCTTGGCATTGGGGAGGATTACCCAGCTAATAGGAAAGTGGGCTTTCTGACTTCAAGCCAGGTGTGCTATTGTTCAGCTGCCTCCTGGACCAGAGGGCCAATCAAGAAGCAATGATTGCTGATGCGCATGAATTGGCTGGGAAATCACACTGGATGGCGTGGCCTGGGAAGGAGCAGTGAAGCAGAGTTTTTTATTTTGATTTTTTTTTCAGTGATTGCCTGCATAAGTAAGAGGACTGTTTTCTCCTGCAAAATGGATGGCAGGCTGCAGGGGAAATCTCTTTATCACATGCAGCATCCCAGAGCCGTGCGGTGACAGTGCTGATTATTTATGTTACACACCAGGGCGGGGGGAGGAGAGAATATCTTACTCATCTGGCCTAATGCGCTCCTGACCAATGAGAGTTGTTTGGGTGATTTAGGGTTGGAGCCTTGCTGTGCAGAGATGAAGAACTAGGCTGTGCACATCACTCCTTGGGCAGAGAGCGACCCAATGCCCTCTTGCTCGTTCCCTTCTTCTGGCCTGAGGGCTGTGAGGACTGCCCCAGTCTGAGCCACAGGCTAATTCTGGTATGTTTTGAATGCAGGAGCCGAGCTCTGATGTGTCTCCTTGCCCGGGGACACAGAGGGCTTTGCTGCTGCCCCATGATTGCAGTAACTTTTGAAGCTGGCAGGGCCACTTTTACATAACCTCCCCCACCTGGTTGCTTCCACTTCCAGCCAGAGGGGCCTGATTTTCCTGCTATTCCCTCTTATCACCCCACAGAGCTGTCCCATTGGAGGTGGCTGCGCTGCCCATGGCTGCCAACAGCCTATATGCCCCAGAAGCTTCTTAGGGGGAGAACTCCAGAGTGCTTTGTAACTTGATTCTTGTAGCTATTCTCTTCTATTTGAGACATCTGATCAGCCCTATGCCGGTGGTATTTTGCACTAAAGTACCACCTCAGGCATTCTCCATGTCCTTCATTAACCATTAATTCTCACAACACGTGTCTCACAGATGGGGGAAAATGAGGCACAGAGACATTAAATGACCTGCCCAAGCACTCATGCAGCAAGTCAGCATTAAATCCTGACCCCTCCAGCCCTATTCTAACCATGTTCTAACCAACCTAATCAGAAGAAAACTGCTTCTAGACTGGAGCGGATCTGAGGTCCAGCTTAGCCCTTTCTCCAAGGCTATGTCTACACCACAAGCTTCTTGTGCAAGAACTTTTTGCAGAAGAGATCTTCTGCAAAAAGTTCTTGCGCAACAGCATGACCACATTCCCATGTGCTTTTGCACAAGAGAGGGTCCACACTGCCATGGACGCTCTTGCGCAAGAAAGCTTCAATGGCCATTCACAGAATAGCCATCAGGGCACCCGTGTTTTTTTCTGATCAGGGTTTCTTGTGCAAGAACCGCCTGTTGTCCATCCACACACACCTTTTTGCGCAAGAATTCTTGCGCAAAAAGGCTTATTCCTTGTAGAAAGAGGAATAAATCTTGTGCAAAAAGCCCTGACTTCTGACGATCTGCTGTACAGCCGGTCCCCGAGTTATGAACGCGTTACGGACCAAACACTTGGCCATAACTCGGAATGGTCGTAACTCGAAACCCATTGAGTTACATTGCGACCGCACTGTTCATAAGCGCGGGTCGCGTTTGTAACTCGGAGCCCGCATTTACGACCGCTTTGGTCGTAAGTGCGGATGGTCGTAAGTCGAGGTGGCCGTAAGTTGGGGACCGGCTGTACTTTTTCTTGCGCAAAAATGTGCTTGTAGTGTGGATGCTCCGCGAGTTTTTGCGCAAAAACTCTGCAGTGTAGACATAGCCCAACAGTCAGATGCTCCGGCAGAAAGTGGCTAAGCAGTACAGAACAGACATGGTAACCTTTAAGGGGTGTTTTGTTTACCAGCCTGCAGAAGAGTCTGGCTAGGAAGGAGGTGTTGACTTCTCATGAGAGGCACTCAGGCTGTGGTGCTAGGTGACTAAGGACACATCTAAATTGCAAAAACACTTGCTGCAGTGAATTTCACCGCTTGGCTCAACTCACTTGGACTCATGTTAGCAGCTTAGATGTGCCCCCGCAGAGCACTGAGATCCAGTCCCTCCTGCTGGCTTTCAGAGCCTAGACTCCAGCCTGAGCAGGACTGACCAAACATCAAATTTTAGCCTGGGATCCTGAGTCATTTGACCTGGTCTCTGAGACTTGTTGCCATGGTTATTTTAGTTTGTTTTTTCAGTGTAGACATAGCCCTAGTAGTTCAAACCTAGGTGGAAGCCCCTCCTTTTAGGGTCAGAGGGAATGTGATGAGCAAATTCCTTATCTGTTGTTTTTAAATCTCTAGCTTCCATGTATCTGAGTCTCTTAAACTTCTCTCATAGCATACCCACTGTAGCTGGGTCAGGGGTCTATGAGTAACAAAACATGAAAGAATAAAACCGGCAAAAATTTACTGAAGGCAAATTGAGAGCCGCATCATGGCCCACTGTGGTATTTGACTGATGACTTGTCTCCCAAGGAATTTCACTTCCCAAAAGGATCTGACACGCCTCAGGAAGATTGCCTTCGGCTTGCTTGCGAATTCTCATCTGGTGGGAAAACTGCGTTTGTTCTTGGTGTTGCTGACATGATAGAAAGGACACGCATGTGAGTAGAAAGTCCAACGACTGATTTACAATACTGTCCCAGTGGCCTTGTTATTGGCTTAGTCACCTGCAGAAGTTAATGTGATCTAAAAATGATTACAGCAGCGTGAAAATCATTAGCAGCTTCAACTTCTGCTGCAAGGCTGTCCAATAAACACGTGGACCGATACCCGTCCAATCTGCAAGGCTGAGATAGATGGCACCTGCAGATTTCCTTTTCGGGACAGGTCAAGGAGAATGGCTCCTCCGTGCTGCTAACATTTCTCATGTCATGGAAATTCTCTAGAGTAGGGGTGGGCAAGATACGGCCCATGGGCTGGATTCGGCCCACCAAGCCTTTTGAGCCACCCTATAGCCTGCCTCCCTGAGAACCCTAGACAGGCTCTCTGCCTGCTGCAGCCTGAGGCTGCTCAGAACAGCTGGTACCTCACTTCAGATGCCGTGCACCCTTCAGCCTGGCATGTGGGAGGACTTTGCCGTGCACTGCCCCACCCCATGGGAGCTGCAATGATTGGCCTGAGGTCAGAGGCCTGAGGTCAGTCCCTGCAGATAGAAGTCCTAGATTTCAAGGCCATATGGAGTCACTGTTCCCATTTTGTCTGACCTCCTGTGCAACACAGGGCAGAGTATTTCCTCCTGCCATTCCTGCCTCATGTCTAACAATTTGTGATTTAACTGGAGTTTCTCTCTTAGAGTATCCAGCCTTGATTTAGACAATCCAGATGATGGGGAATTTCCCATAGCCCTTGATCGGTGCCAGTGGTTAATTGCCCTGTCTTTCAAAACATTGCAGCTTATTTTTAAGGCTGAACTTTGCTTATTCAACTTTCAGCCACTAGGCAGCCTGCTTGTCCTGCTCTGCCAAAGACTAAACCATTTACTGCAGGCTTTGCTACTTGGTTGTCTCCTTGGTTTTTCTCCTGAGGACCATCTTAGTTCTCCTTTATGAAGCTTTAAATTATATTAAATTCATTTAAAAAATCCCATCTTCATAAATGGTCAGTTTTCAGAATGGGGAGCGGTAACTAGTGGTGTCCCCCAAGAGTCTGTACTGGGGCCAATCCTATTCAACATATTCATACATGCTCTAGAGAAAGGGGTAAAAAAATGAGGTGGAAAAATTTGCAAATGATACAAAACTGTTCAACATAGTTAAGTCCAAAGTAGACTGTGAAAAGCTTCAAAAGGATCTCACAAAACTAGGTGACTATATGTATTAAATGAAGGGAACTAAATTGCTGTTATTACTCGAGAGAGGCCTTGGAGTCATTGTGGATAGTTCTCTGAAAACATCCACTTAGTGTGCAGCAGCAGTCAACAAAGCAAACAGAATGTTAAGAATCATTAAAAATGGGATAGAGAATAAGACAGAGAACATCTTATTACATCTATATAAATCCATGGTACGCCCACATCTTGAATACTGTGTTCAGATGTGGTCACCTCATCTCAAAAAAGGTAACTTGGCATTGGAAAAAGTTCAGAAAAGGGCAGCTAAAATGATGAGGGGTTTGGAAAGGCTGCTGTATGAAGAGAAATTAATAAGCCTTGGATTTTTCAGCTTGGAAAAGAGATGACCAAAGGGAGATACAATAGAGGTCTATAAAATCATGACTGGTGTGGGAAAAGTGTATAGAGTTATTTACTCCTTCCCATAAAATAAGAACTAGGGGTCACCAAATGAAATTAATAGGGAGCAGGTTTAAAACAAACAAAAGGAAGTTTTTCTTCACTCAGCGCACAGTCAGCCTGTGGAACTCCTTGCCAGAGGATGTTGTGAAGGCCAAGATTTTAACAGAATTAAAAGAAGAACTAGATAAGTTCATGGAGGTTAGGTCCATTAATGGCTATTAGCCAACATGGGCAGGAATGGTGTCCTAGCTTCTGTTTGTCAGAAGCTGGGAATAGGCAACAGTGGACTCTCTGAACTTGCTTTTCATGGAAAGACTGCTCTCTACTCTGCTGAGCAACCCTTTATATATGGTCCTCGCTGGCATTGATTGGCTGCTCCAGCAAGCCTTCCCTCAGTTGAATCTCTCAATAAGCCTTTTCCTAATTGGTTGCACAGCCTCTCCAAGGCTGTCTTAACCCATCTTCTCTCCGTGTGGGGAAGCCACCACACCACACTGAGGTTTCCTGAACCGTGACACTGCTAGATACTGCTGAGGTGTTGTATTGACTTGTACTTCTCAGACTGTGTGTGCATTTTTTTCTGTTTTCAAAGATACGTCAAGTGCTCCTAGAGCATAGGGATAAACAATCTTCTTTTTTAATGACAATACTAATGTAAATAAGACTATTGTGTAGAGAGTTGATTGTTCAGGAAGCTGATGCTCTATCCTGTTATAGGGCTTGAAGATCAGTTCAGGGAATCCGGCATTGACAGGGTACTTGATAGGGAGGCAGTAGAGTACTGGGATGAAGTGTTTCCATTCATCCTAATTGTTTGGTAGAAACATTGCAGCATGATAAGGTTGCTTGGTTTGTTCTTAGGTATGTTGGCTGGTGGTGAGGGGTGTCCTGTCCTTGGAGGCCACTCGAGTCCAGTCCTCTTTGAGGGCGGGCCTCGGCATTTCCCCAAGGCCATTCACCAGCCCCCACAACTAGGGTTGCCAGATGGTTTAACCAAAAATGCCGAACATCACCCCCCCCCCAAAAAAAACACTGGGGAAAAAATTCTGTTGAAGAAAAAAAAGGGGGAGACCAAAGTTGTTGAACAAAAAACCCCCCCAAAAAAACCCAGTGTGGCCCCTTTAAGAAACACTTTTGAGACTTTTTGGTCCTAACAGGCTGCTGGCCACCGGCCGTCATCTTGTCTCCTTGCTCTAGGCCAGACAGCTCCCCTGTGGAACCATTTTCACCTCCTGTCTGGGAAAAAATCATTTAGGTATCTGGTGGAACTCCTTGCCCGAGGAGGCTGTGAAGGCCAGGACTCTATTAGGGTTTAAAAAAGAGCTTGATAAATTTTTGCAGGTTAGGTCCATAAATGGCTATTAGCCAGGGATAAAGTATGGTGCCCTAGCCTTCATAACAAGGGCAGGAGATGGATGGCAGGAGATAAATCACTTGATCATTGTCTTCTGTTCTCCTTCTCTGGGGCACCTGGCATTGGCCACTGTCGGCAGATGGGATGCTGGGCTCGATGGACCTTTGGTCTGACCCAGTATGGCCATTCTTATGTTCTTATGTTCTTATGTATTTTCTGATTTTTTTTTACCAGACAGGAGGCAAAAATACCAGACTGTCCGGCTCAATACCGGACACCTGGCAACCGTACCCACAACTAGGGTTATAACATGACCTAGTGGCCTGAGTCCATATACATGTCTCCTTGCTTAGGGGATAGTACGGCCTAGTGGCTGAAGTGCATACACCTGTCCCCTTCACTAGGGATAATATGGCCCAGAGGCCTAGTCAATAGATGAGCCAGAAGACTTCTCCCGCACAGGCTGGATATGGGGAAGGTAGGGGGACCTGGGCCCTTCCACTCCACCGGGTCCCAGCCCAGGGCCCTGTTGGTGGTGGAGCAATCCACTGCCTACTCAGCAGGGAATCCGGCCATAACACGCTGAGCACCCGGAGAACAATTCCCCGCCCTAGGCTACTTTCTACCGTCCTTTGTCCGCTGTTCTCCCTTGCTTTCTTGCTTGGGTATTGTAGCTCTTCAGGCTGCCTCTCTCACCCCCGCTGCTGCTGACAGGTCTGGCCGTGTCTGCTCACCTGGATCTGGAGCTCTCTCTGCGCCTCCTTCTTCTTCCGCAATCAGCCCAGACTGAGCAGCGCCAGAGGCTTTTATAATCTGCCTCCTGTGGGAGCATGCCCAGCAGGGCTTTGGGGGTGGAGTGGGGCCCCGTCACAGCTGGCAAGCACGAAAAGAGGAGGTCATGAATGTAGGGACAACAGGCAGAGATCTAGTTTCCACCAGGATGAGATATGGGCTCCTGGAACCTGCAGATGTTTTTTAGCAACTCTTGCTATTTCCACGTCTGTTACTAAAGAGGCCAGCCTACCGACGGAGGGAGGACAATTGACCCAGGGTCCAGTGACTGAAAAAAGCTCCTAGCTGCCACCACCACTAATGTGGCAGTGGTGGCTAAAGCCCTGGGCTCTTTAAATCACCGCTGGAGCCCCATGTGGCACACTGCAAGGCTGCTTGGAGTATGCGCAGCACACTCCGGGTGGCCCTGAGGGTTGCTTGGGGAGGCTAGCTTCAGCCCCGCCCCTTCTGCTTGAGACCCTGCCCCTTCCAGGGGCACAGAGTTGCCCCCCATACCTGGCCCGGGGGCCTAGCGAGTCTGTCAGCCTCACTGTGCAGAGGTGGCTCGGAGGAACTGGAAGCTGGGCATCGCCATGACAACGAAATAGCTGTCCTATACTGAGAATGACGTGTTGGGGTTGGCCAGTTCTTTTAAATATTTCCTCCCCTGGCTGCCAAGATCACAGCTGTGAGTATCATCAGTTCTTTGCCCAGGTGCTAATTTCACTCAGGCATTGGGATGTTGGGGCAACAGCATAGGAGATGTGGATCTGGAGGCCATCTGCATACTGATGGCTTCCAGACTGAGACGGTAGGAATGGCCATCTTGGCTCAGGCTCCAATGGCCCATCCAGCTCAGTATCCTGTCTTCTGACTGTGTCCAATGCCAGGTGCTTCAGAGGCAATGAATGGAACAGGGAATTCTCAAGTGATTCATGCCCTGTCGTCTAGTCCCAGCATCTGGCAGTCAGCAGCCTCACTTCTCAGTCACCCCTACTGGTTTTACATAGACGCTGAGCAGCGTGGGGAGTGAGGCCTGTGGGGTTCCATGGGTGTGGATGCTCTGATGGGGGACTGGTCTGATAGGCAGCATCAGAGCTGGCTCAGGCCAATATGGCTCAACCCTTCCACCTCTCCAAGCACCTAGTGATCAGCTGCACAGAGCACTGGCCCTTCTGCGCTCTTTACCCTGCACCTGCTCCACAAAGCATGATTGACAAACCTGGTTAAGGTGTCGTGATGCTGCGAACCCTGGGTTCTCCTGAGCTGGCTTTTATTGCTTTTGTAAAAATGCAATATCTGGAAATTGTCCCGAGTGCTGGAGAACTCTGGTTTTTATGACTCGCGAATGCTTTAGATAAATTGCTTTCACTGACTTCTTATATATAATTCACAGCCGTATGGATGTTGGCGGGATACATAATGCACCAACCTAATGATTTATTCATCAGGGAAGGGAAGCTCTGTTCCCTCATGCTCTGCATGGCCTCCCACATGGCGTTTCTCCTTGTGGCAAAAGCTGGCTCTGGGATGGGGATGAGCAAATTTGGGGCCGAGCTTGCTTCAGTACAAATCCCTCTGTGTGTGCCTATGTGCGAAGGATTCCAATAGGCTAAAAGGTGCATTGAATTTGATGGGTCAGTTCATCTTGCCATTGAATAGAGAGGTGAGCTGGCAGGCGAAGACTTAGTAGGCATGAGTCCTACCACCTCTCTATAGGCTACTTCTAGACTGCAGGCTTCTTTCGGAAGAAGATCAGAGAGCTTCCGAAAAAACTTCTTCCGAAAGAGAGTATCTGTAACCCACACACCTAGCGTGGTTCACTGTCCCATGCAATGGCACCTAAAACCACAGCAACAGTTAAGACTAAGAGACCTCTACAGCATGGGCTGGGAGCCAGCTGGCTTTTAGCTCAGAGGGTAGAGGCTTCTATACTAAGCTTCAGAAATCCCAGGTTCAAATCCACCTAGTTGCGGTTACACGTCCATATTGCCAAAGCGCATCGAAAAAGCAATCTGCTTTTTCAAAAGATAGCGTCCACACTGAATGGACGCTATCTGGCATTTAAGCTGTGATTACTATGGACAGAGTGGCCACCAGGGCACCTGTGCTTTTTCCTCTTTCCTCTTCTTCCGAAAGAACTCCCTCTTCCCCGTCCACACACGCCTTTTCCCAAAAAAGTTCTTTCGGAAAAAGGCTTCTTCTTTGTAGAAAGAGGTTTACCAATGTCAGGAAAACCCCTCTGTTTTTTTGATTTTCTTTTGGAAGAATGCAATTGCAGTGTGGACGTAAGTGAAGGTTTTTTTTCAGAAAAACGGCTGTTTTTCTGAAAAAACTCTGTAGCGTAAACATAGCCTAAGATAGGGTGCAAGTGGACTGCATTGTTTTCAAAATGTGGTGCATAAAGAAGTGATGACATGGCCGGCCATTGGAAGTTTCCAGTAGTGCTGATTGTTGATATATGTTTTCTATGACTGGGTCAAAGGAAGATGTAGTGTTAAGTGGGCACTGTGGGTAAACAGAGGCCAAGTGACTGGAATTGCTCTCTGGTCTGCATTTGACCCAGTAACAGGAATCCTTACCTAAGGCAAGCTCTGTTACAGTGCACAGCTTCAGGTGGCAACGGAGGCTCCATGGCCTGGATTACAGATGCTTCTCTAGACAAAACACTCAGGATCACATAGCACTGACCTCACAGCGGTCTTCCAGAGGCATGTTCTAGGAGTCTTTTGTGCTTTCAGGGATGCTGGCTCACTACAAGGCCCATAGGGCTGCCTGGGTAGAATTGATAGCAAAATCTGGCCCTGTGAATGGCTTATAGAGATGTAAGGAAAATAAGGAGAGGAGAAAGAGGAGGGAGCCTAGAAAAAAGACAATGGTAGCAGGTCTGGACTGTGATACTGAAATATATTGTCAGGCTCAAAGATCATCATTACAGAGAGAAATACAGTGGTGACCTTCTGGAGTGAGGGACATAGCTAGCAATTTGAAACTTGTACCACACTGCTTGCTTGCGAGTGTCTGCAGCTTACCTCTAATCTCCCACAATGGACCTGCCATTATTACAAATAAGATGCTCTCCGGCACAGCAGGGGCACTTTGATGTAGAGATATATTGAAATGTTAATACAAGGCTTAATGTGGAGCAAAGGAAATCCTGCCAGGCTGGGGACCTAGCTGTGCCAATCTAATCTAACAAACCTGGCATGTGCCCAAATTGTGTAGTGATGTGTACCAGTACAAACCCCTAAGGCAGTCCCCATCAGAAATGCAAGGGTCTTAAGAAGTGCATGCCATAATGTACGTGGTTTATTCTTTGTAAAATGCTTTTAGGTTTACTGATAAAAATGCTGTATAAGAGCTAGGGATAATTGTACATTATCAATTTCATACAGTTTGCATGGACATTTTATACACTGTATACAGTGTTCATGCTCGCTCAGTCTTTGTACACACACACACATATGCTACAGAGAGCCTTGGAATTATTTCTTGAACCCAGGTCCCTAAACCATTGTCTTAAGGTAAAAAAGGAATCTTTCATATATCTATGTATCCATCTTCCAAAAAACTGTTAAAAGAATATATTAAGCAAACTCAAGCACTTTAAAAGTTAGGAAATTCCAGGATTAAAGTGTCCTGTGTGGTTTTATTTAGCCTCTTCTCCATTCTAATTCTGCACTAAATAGAGGATTATGAATTTTTTCCTGGGTATGTTCTACAATGCTCTCATCAGAGTAATCAAGTGCTTCACAAACATGAATAGATCTTCCCAATACATCTATGAGAAGAGGTGATATTGCTGTTCCTATTTTACAGCCAGGGAAGTGAGACACAGAGATTAAAGCCAAAATTGTCCAAAGTTTCCATTACATTTGATTGCTCAAAACTTGTGATGTCTACACTGTGATTTTCCACAGTCCTTAGCATTTTCACAGTTCTTTACAATTCAAAGCCACTTTGGAGCCATGAGTGTGAGCACTTTTGCAGGTATGATCCCAGATGTCCCAGGGTACCCACAGAATGAGGCATGCCCAATTATTGACCAGCTGTGAATATTTTGGTTCATTTGACTTACCAAACATCAGGCGGAGGCAGGCAGAAGCCCATTTTCTAGGGTGGCATTCAATAGTCTTAACCAACCATGAAACCATCTTCTCTCTTCCTGCAAGACCCTGCCTCATTCATTGCACACTTTTCAACTTCTGTAACGAAGAAAAGCCCTGCAGACAACTATGTCCTTCCATAGTCAATCCCGATTTCTCCCCGAGCAGCCTTACATTGAATGAGGCAAGGGTCCTCAATAATGTATTCATGTAATTAAAGACTACATCACAATTCATACACAAAAGGGAGTGAAATAAAATTGCATAGGCAACCTTAATTCTGGCATTTCCTAACTTATGTCTGCTTGCCTTTGCAATTAAGGTTGTTCTTTTAACATAGGTGTTTTGATGTTGTCTCCTACTTTCTAAAAAAAAAAAGAATCTGGAAAAACAAATTCCATCATGTATGTATAATATTGATTCATCAGTGGGGTTTGAATAATTAGATCCAATGTGCACACACCTCTGCCACGTGAGTCAATGGAGTAACTGACAGCTGTAATAGGCTGTCGGGCTTTCTGTGGACCACCTAAGAAAGGGAGACAAGCCACATGCTCTGTCAGGGTTTCACAGAGACTTGTTGACAGCAGGGGAATGTGGAGACTGAAGCCTTTGGGTTCAATTCTGGAAGTAACCATGATTTAGTGGTGTTAGATCATACTGCCCATGTGCCTCCCCCAAACCCAGCTCCTGATTCTCCACTTCCACTGCGTTCAAAACAAATTCTTCCTCCTCTTCCATGTGGCCTGGGAGCCAGCAAGGGAAGGATCAAGAGCTCATCTCCTTGCTTGCATTTCCTCTGCCTGGTCCCACAGGAGTCCCCAGCAGCTGAGAGGAACAATTGCAGGAAAAGTTCTGCTTCATCCCTGTGTCCCAGAGATGGAGCATGCTCCGGTGCTTTTTGGGATGGCAAAGGTGCTTTCTGGTCATACTAGCAGCAGGGAGCAGCTGGTGCACGTTTGGTGGAAGTAGAATTCAGCAGGTACATTCCCACAAGAAATGTCTACTGAGTCTGCATGCATTGAAACTTTAAATGCGGGCTGATTTTCAGAAGGATTGCATAAGACACATCCCTCACACCGGGGTGACCTCCTTGCCAAATTTCAAGTCTTTGCTCCAATGTATGGACGTGCATGAGCTTCTCTTCAAATCAGTTGTAAGACTCCATGAAAGGAAAAACCTATTTTTCTCTAATCTTGTTCTGAGAAATTGCAGAGCCATTTTAGCTTAAACCTGCCCCCAAAATTCAACAGGAGGCAGACACCAGGTAATGAAAAATTTCAACCCAAATGGTTAACATTTGGCAAAGTTTTATAGAAAAGTGTAAGGTGGAAAGTATATTCTGAAATGTAGAAAACCTAGAGCAATTTAGATTCTCCTTGGCTCCGTCTGTGCTGGCTTCACTCTGCTGATTTCTGCTTGTTTATTGAAGAATTTCAGCTAACAGACCTTTCCTTCCCTTTCTCTCTTTCACCAAATTGGCTTTTAGGAAAGAATGCATTAATGAGAGCATGGAACAAATTTATTTTCTGCTCTGTGATATTCAGTTTGCCACAGGCAGCAATAACTAGCAGGGGTTCCCAATGGCTGGAACCACAATGTGCTTGTATTTATTGTCCCATTCCTTGGTGGATGTTTGGTGTGCCTGTGCCCATGATTTCACTGTTCTTCCTAGCATTATCTTTGCACCTCTTGCGGGGGGCGGGGGGGGGAAGGGATTGACATACGATGAACCCTACTCACAAGGTAGGTGGTACTTTTCTCACCTATCCTCAGAGCCTCCTCTACACCTCTGTGCCATGTCATGGCATGTGGTTTCTAGCTCTGCTAGCTAGATATCATTGCTTGTTGTCAGGTCCTTCTTATTCTATACGACAGGTACTCTGAGCTGGCTTCTGATGGATGCCGCACAGTGTTAATGCCTGGTTATGTTCTGTTGTAGTAACACATGATGCTATCTTGGAGGCTGCTATCAGCAAGAGAGCAATGTGAGAATTCCAGGGCTTGGCGCTGAAGGCTCCTACCCGTGATGTTGTGCTACTCTGTTTTCCCCAAGGATTTCCAAATGTGAGACAAAGACACACCGGAAAGCAGAAGTAGACTCGGGGGCCTGATTTTGCCACTCACTTGTGGAGATGACTTCAGGGGTGGGAGGTTGTTCCTGGCACTGGGAAGGAATTATTAGATAAGAACATAAGAACGGTCATCCTGGGTCAGACCAAAGGTCCATCTAGCCCAGTATCCTGTCTTCCAAAAGTGGCCAATCCCAGGTGCCCCAGAGAGAGTGAACAGAACAAGGAACCATCAAGTGAACCCCCTTTTATCACCCATTTCCAGCCTCTGATAGACATTCCTACCCATCCTGGCTATTAGTCATTGATGGTCCTAACCTCCATGAATTTATCTAGTTCTATTTTGAACCCTGTTAAAGTCCTGGTGGTCTTCATAACATCCTTTGGGAAGGAGTAACATCTATTTGTTTGTTTTAAATATTGCTGAGCTGAGAGCGTGAATGGTGAAATAGGCCCTGCTTTTGTTAATATAAATGTATTTTTTGTCATTGGTTTTACTGTTCAGCATTTCTAATGCCAATCAAGTTGCAGTCATATGAAGCATAATAACAAGGTGTATGCAACCTTGGGGTGAATGGGGGGTGTCTAAAATTAGAAGGGTATTTTGTGATCCAGTCACTCAGGCTATGTCTACACTACGGGGCTTTATTGGAAAAAGGTACGCAAATTGCGCTCTGCAATTTGCGTACCTTTTTCCAATAGTTTTTTCGGAAGAGGTTTTTCCGAAATTTGGCCCATCTACACTGAGCCAAATTTCAGAAAAACCTCCTCTTTCAGAAGAGCCCTTCTTTCTCTTGGAAGGAGGAAGACAGGGCTTCCGAAAGAGCGTGTCTGCTTTTCCGCAAAAAAAAAAAGCAGAAGAGCAGGCGTGTTCCCTGGACTTGGCACAGTTTTTCAGGGATACCTCTGGTATCCCAGAAAAAACCTGTCATCTAGACATAGCCTCAGTTAGCAACTTCAGCACAGCCGTGTGACTTTCAGTTGACAGCAGCTTCTTGTCAAGCAGAGTGGTCTCCAACAGGCTGGCAACAGCTACCGCTGAAACTCATCTGTCAGCTGAAGTAGTAGGTTGTATCTTGCAGCCACTAGAACTCATTAAACTTACTAACACGTAATCAAATCTAAAATTCCCTCCAGCAGTGAGCAATCTCTTTCAACCCACCCGCCCCATACGAACCTCTTTTGCAGCACAGCTCTGTCCTAGATATGAGGGTTTAGCCCAAAGAGGGCAGTGCAGTGCTGTCTCCTAGATAGCATTTCTTTCATTTTTTTTAAAAGAGAGCAGTTTCTCTACAGTTCAGCCCTGTTGGCTTCCTTGTATTTTAGTGAATTCCCACTCCCTCCCCGCCATACCTTGCTTAACAAAGACAGGAAATCAAGGTTTGTGGATGAAAAATCTTCTAGATGCAGAATGTGAGGTTTCTTCTCCCAGCTTGAACAATTACCCTGAAACAAAGGAACAAATCAACTTAAAAAAATAACCTTAACTAAAATACTCATCATCCTGCTGCCTGGATTGCAGATAAATTAGTCTCTTGCTCTTCTCTCTCTCTTTCTAAGGTTAAAGATGCTTCGTTCTTAAATGTTTGTGCCACTGCTAACATATCCAATTGTTCACACTGATGCTTTTTTTTTTTTTTTTAAACACTCTTGTGTTGGCCAAGGCCAATAGGTTTTGAGCCAGTTTCTCAACCAGTATAAATTGGCATCCTTACAGAAACGCTGGTGGACCTACCGCAAAGTTACAGCAGTTGAATATTGTGGCCCAGCCATCTTAATGTAGGCCTCTAGTTGGTTTCACTTTGCACTTCTCATGCACATGCACAGGGCTTGGGTTGCAGACCCTCCTGTGGAGTGACTTTGTTTAGTATACTGTTTCCCTTGAAGACTGTTAGCAGGACAATATTTCTATTGGCCTGAATACAGCTGTGAGCAAGAGGAGAAGGGCCCTTTCTGTCCCTTTTTGGGTGGTGTAAAATGAGTTTATGTGGAACCTGAGATGATATCAGTTAGCTAACTAAGTGCATGCTTGTGTGATGGTCTGTGTGCAAGCGTGCATGTATATCTGTGTGCTGAAGGTCTGTGCACATGTGTGCACGTGTGTTTGTGTGCTGAAGGTCTGTGTGCACGCTTGCATGTGTATTTGTGTGATGAAGGTCTGTGCGCACATGTGTATGTGTGTTTGTGTGATGAAGGTCTGTGCACATGCGTGTGTATCTGTGTATTTGTATCTTGCATGTGTATTTGTGTGTTGAAGGTCTGTCTCTTTGCAGCTCATAGAATCTCTACGCAGGCAGAGAGGAGGTTTGGACAGCTGTTTATCTTGGCTTTGCCCTGTAGGTCTCCTCCAAGGAAGGGGTGCTGGGTCCTTTAATATTTAAAATCTGTTTTCTTTAGGGTAGTAGTGGCATCAGTTTCATGTTGCTGATCTAGACGCTCCACTGCCGCTCTTTGCTCAACTATTTCCAGCATACCTCACAAGTTTAAATGCTCAGTGGAACCCCATGAAAGCCTGCCTCTGCTTTGTGTAGGTACAAGCTGGCTTAATGAAGCTAGTCAGAAGGGAGAGCATTCTGTGAACCAAGTGTGGCCTTGTGGGTAGCAGCAGAGACACTAGCAGCATGGGTAGCAATCATGGAGCTGTTTCAGGGTTGTGCCCAGCATGGCTCAGCCAGGCCTGTGCTGCTGGGATTACATGGCTCTTGCTACTCACACTAGCTCCTTGAGCTCTCCTTAAGAGCTAGTGTAATTTGCACACTGGGTGCGGTTCACTGTCCCATGTAGTGGCACTTAGACCACTACTCACAGAGAGAATAACAAGTCTGCTCTACAGCCTTAGCTGAGAGCCAGCTGGCTTTTAGCTCACGTGGCAGGCAGGCTCGTGCACTAAGATCCAGAGGTGCCAGGTTCGATTCTGCTTGCAGACAACTGGGGTCTGCTGGAGTTGCACTCGCACAAGTATGGGCATGTCAGGAGGGAGTCACTCCCCAATTTGCAGCCTGGGTAGAGGGAAAGACTTCAGTACTAGCTTACCAGCCACAGGATCAGGTTTTGCTCTGGTGTAAGCTGGGGGGAGGGGCATCTCTGTGACTTTGATGGGAGTTACTCTGGGTTTGCACCAATGAGAACAGACCTTGGCCCTTGAACTGTATTGAACAATGATTCCCTGAATGCAAAGGGTTGAGCTCCAAAGACCAATGGAGGGTGAGGAGCTGGGGGGCATCTCAGCTGTTGCATTCCTCCGAAGGCAGGAAGCCTTCCAAGGGTCAATGAACTCACTTGGTTCCATGTCCAGGGGGCTGCTCTCCAGGAGTTGGAGCATGGGCTGAAACCAAACCCTTGTCCTTCTTAAGGGGTTCACCGCAGCCGTTTTCTGGCCTCGTTCCCCACTTCACAGGAGAGGGGCAAAGGCTTCTCTTCTCTTGAAAAAGACCTTTGCTGCTTTGCCAGGAGTTCAATTCAGTGAGACTTGCTATTTTCCTCCTCCAAGAGAGACTGGCTCTGGAGGTTCTGGTGAAAGGGGCTGATGACTAAATGTTCCACCCCACCCCAAGCCATTTAGTCTGACCTAGGAACCTGCTAGCTGAAACCTTTCCGGGAGACAATTCCTCCTACGGTGGTTCCCCAAAGCTTTCAATCTGCTCTTGTGTTAGCTGCAAAGTGAGTGAAATGAATGGAGATTCCTGGCTGGCAGCTATAAAAGGGAAAATGTGTCTAATGTTGCCCAGCAATTCCATTGTTTATTTGGGTTGCCGGATAGCAGCGAGGGCTGAATGGTTACGGCATTTGCTTAAGGAGGGCAGAGCTGGGGGTTTGAACCCCTCCCTAGGAGCAGCCAAACAGCCATCACAGGGTGCCCCAGGGCTGGAGCTGGCAATTGTGGGATTAAGTCTTGCTTGGTCTCACTCTGAAAAGCTGACTCTAGTTCTCCCAGCTGCAAAATGGCTCCCTGATCCATAGGGCTAGGGGAGGCAAAGGCAGCTGGATGAGGGTACTGTGAGCTATGCAACCTGACAGGCATGGTTAAACTGTGTCTGCCTGATGAGCTATCTGCAGGTTGGGGTGGACTGTGCTGGTATTTCTACAGCATCATAACAGGGCTCACATTCTCTGCTAAAAAATACAACATGGAATCATTACATAACAAAACCAGATCCCCAGCCCTTCATGCAAGCTTCAGTCAGGGCACTCACACCAGATCTTGCCTCCCTCTTTCTCCAGTAACGTCCCCCCCATCACCACTCCCCACCCAAACCTCCTCAGTCCTGACTCTGAATGCCAGCCCATGCTGGTGGGCCCAGCAGCTTGCCTCAATGGTCAACAGATTTTTGGCTCCTTCAGACCAAAGGATGGGGGAAGTTAATTTCAAAGCCGAACAAGAAACTGCTACCGGCAGCCAATGGCAGTCCTGTAGTCAAGGTGATGTGTGAATGAACACAGAGACTGTCCTGCCCAGAGGGGGTTGTATTTACAGCACTGCTGAGGGCAAATGATCTGGTTTTGAAGCAATGTCCACAGCACCCACTAGATCTGCCTGAGAAAGTTCTTGGGTCTGCAGGAACGTAGCACCTGTGCACTCTCTAGACAGACCTGGCCTGTTCTAAGTGGGGAAGGAATTCAGGCACAGTGGGTCAATAGCATAGCAAAAGGCTAGAGAAGTCTCCAGATTTCTGTGAGCTGAGCTGAATGGGGAAGAGCTGAGAAGCTGTTCTCTGTAGAGAGAGCCGCTGGAGGGGACCATGGTCAGAGACAGCGGAACATCAGTTTCTCTGCATTTCCTCCCCTAACCCTGGTGAGCGGCAGCTCAGACAGTAACAGTATTTGGTATCTCTGTCACCCCTAAGCTTGTGTTCTCACCTGATAGGGGGAGACAGGAACATCAAGTGCTTTTCTTTGACCTGCTCTATATTTCTCAGGTAGAAGGTGCCCATTCTGAGAGGTTGAGTTCCATGCAGCATTTTAGCCATATTCTCTAACCCAGGAAGAGACAGCTCACATAATAGTCAGCCAAGTAGCATCTGCAAATGACCCTCCCCCACCCCCGGCCGGCCCTGGTCACTTCCCCCAGATCAGTTACATCTTAGATCTCACACCACAGAAAACGCTTGTAGCCAACCTTATAATAAACTGTCTACAGATTTATTAATAGGAAAAAGAAATGGGAGTTACTGACAAGGTTAAAGCAGATAAACATATATATACACAAATGAGTCCCAATCTTAAAAGTTTCAAAAAGTAATAGAACAGAAAATAACACACTCTGTGTGGCCTTTCGGGTAAGCAGCTGGGATCCCTTGCTTATATACAGAAAACCTTGTAACCCAGCATCTAAGAAGAATAGAAATCCCATTCCTTCCCATTAAGAGTTTTTATTCCCTCCCCATAGCGCATGTGCTCTAAGCTACAAACTCAGTTGATAGGAGGAATTTGCCTGCAAGACTCAGCTCCATGGGGCAGAACAGTCAAAGTCTTCTGTCATTTGTAATGCCCTGCAATAGTCTGTGTTGATAGCTTTTTTCCTGTTGGATAGGACATAACAAGTTCTCTTGGAGACCGTCATTTCACACTAGTTAATCTCTCTCCTTTCTGGGGATTTACATAGTCACAGAGACATACAATACCAATGCTCAAATATTACCTTACACTATAGGATACAGATGTGATAAATGAGATTAATGCATGCATTCTGGCTACTTTACCCACGTGAGTGGGTGCAGAAACCAGGTGGCTGATCTGGCTTTGACTGGAATATATCCCTGTTGCTTATTGAATACTTTAACAATATTGATTTCAGCATTTCGCCTTCCCTTCCGTTACCACCTCCAAGCCCTGGGACCCCTACTTGCTGGTCTTAATCCTCCAGCTATTTAAATACCCGTGACTGTTCAGCTTCATTTACCAACTACACTGCAAAGGATTCCCTGAGCAGATTACTAGCTTCCTTAACGCTGGCTGCCTGATGTTACACTGCACGTACCTCTGGTGCTCGGCGTCTGCTCACAGCATATGTTGTGCTACTCTAAAGAGCTAACCCACACTATTTTGGGACCGAGCAACATGTGCTAGAAGCAGACTTCCATTCCAGGGGATTCTGTGAGAGCTTGGAAGTAGCTGAAATGTTTCATTGCCTCTCTCCTTGCTAACAATCCCTTCCTTCTGGCAGGACCAACTCAATTTACAACATGTGTGGTGGGGGCCAAAGTGGCAACTACCCAGCCGCAGTGTCACTTCAGGCTTTTAGTCTGCCTATCTGCAGTGGCAAGCAAGCCCAAGATGTGCCAGGCTAAGTACCCTGGGTCTCTTTTCTTGCACCAGACCCTTGATCTGCTAGAAACACCCCTACTGTGTGCAGCACTGTGCAGATTTCCTTGTGAAGATTGTCCTTTCTCTGTACTAGCCACCCATTCACCACATAGCAATTGCCAGACCAGATCTGACCCAAGTCCCTCTGGTCTAGTGTCCCGTCTCTGACAGCGGCAAGTACTGGGTGCTTCAGAGTAATGCGCAAGAATCCTGTAGTAATCAGACATGGGAGAATGCCAATCTGTTAACATCCAGAGACTCTTAAATCCTGAAGCCTGAGGCTTGATATCTATTCCCAAAGAATTTCAGCTTTTAATTTTTGTTATCCAGGCATGTCCAATCTCTTTTTGAATCTTCCTACCTTATTGGTCTCAGCCATAGTTCCTGCTAAGGTGCGTGCCTGTGTGTTGCTCACAAAAAATTCTTCCCCTGTCCACCTTCTCAGGAGAGCCGTGCAGCAGGACTTGCATGGCAGGCGGCTGCTCCGGTGGTTGGGGCCAGCTGAGATGGCATGGTGAAGAAGCCACTGGGATGGGGAGCCAGAACCTGCTGTGGCCATAGGATAAGAGGGACATGCTGCATGGTAGGAAATGGGGGAGGTTCTGCTCCAGCAGCCGGGAACGTGAGCGTGTTAATAAATCGGGTGCCACGGTGGCACACATCCAGATCAGCACACATGACCTCAATATTGGTGCACAAGCCACAACTCACTCCGCTCATGGTTGGGAAAATCTTAGAGGGAGCCCTGGTCTCAGCCACAACCAGTATCAATAAGTTCCACAGCTGAATTAGGTGTTGGGTGCTAACGTATCTCCTTTGATCGGTTTTGAATTTGCCACCCTGTCCTTCTCACCGGAGGGCTCCTTGTTCTTGTGCTATGGGCCAGGGAAAGCCGAAGCTCCTGATCTACATTCTCTAGCCCAGTGTTTCTCAACTAGTGGTACCAGTACCCTTAGGGGTACTTGAGAGATGTCTGGGGGGGTACGTCAACACAACTGAAATTTGGAGAAAACTGAATGTTTGTTTTAAGTTTTACAGCACTTTATTATTTTTGTCCTTTTTACACCCAAAAATTTCACCGCCTTCCCGGCTACAATTAAGTTGTTTAAACAAATATGTTGCAATGGTAGAAAAAAAAAGTGTGTGTCTGAAAACTGTAGGTACCGGGGGTACTTATAATTTATTTTTTAAAAAGGGGGTACTTTATAAAAAAGGTTGAGAAATACTGATCTAGACCATCCGCTGTTTCGCTATGGCTCCTCTTGTCCATCTCCACCAATCCCCCCCCCCGCCTTTCCAGTCTGTCTTCTGAAGTACTCACTCGTGTAATTCTACAAAGTTGCTTTTCCCTAGAAAACACTGGGCACTACAACTGCAGGCAGGGAGTTAATCACAACTGGGAGCAGCTTCCTGGGTCCCCCTAGGACCTATTCACGTGGCCTGCTAGCTGGATGTCATGATCTGGTGCCCTTTGCTCCCCTTACTCAGCTGATGGGGACCCAGTATCCTATCTCAAGTCCCTAGAGTCTGCACAGGGCGAAAAGCGAGAAGGCAGCCAGGGAGGCCCATCACTGTCATGAACTCCTGCTTTGGACTCTTGCATTGCCATCAGTTTCTCGTGAGGGACACAGTTGAGAGAGAAGAGCAGAGTGTGATCGTTGTGGTTAGCCCCAGTACAGAGACAATGAGTGTCCATTGGGGGACACATCCAAGCTTGTGACAGCACCTCTGCCAGCACCATCTCTGCCATCATGCCCACTGAGTGAGAGACAGCTGCGTCTCCACTGCAGGTCATAATGATCCTCTGCTTTAAATGCTGCCCCTCTAAGCGTACCTGCATTTCCAGTGCATTGCTCTCTGCATCCCCATCATCCTCTTATGCTGAGACTCTCTCCTCCACTGTTGTCTGTTTCATGTACCACGTGCAAGAAGATGACAGGAGAGGGCTCCATGCTTGTGAAACTCAATTAGTTGTTTAGTAAGAGAACTACTTACAGAGGTACTGTGGTTGCAACTAGCATTCTAGCCACATGGACACAGACTACCTTCCTTGTGTCCTCACTAAACTCTTCCCTCCTGCAGCCTGTGGTTCTCCTTCCTCCAGGTTTGATGCAAGTTACTATATCTTCTGTCCTGCTGTGCTGCAAATGTTGTCCTGCTGAAACTCTTCCCCAGGTTTCCTTGAGATCTAGTTTAGAGGAAAGTCTTGGTTTCAGAGTAGCACCTTCTACTTTTTAAACTGATGAATTCCATTATAGGAATAACTTCCAAGACCAAAGTTCCCTTTCAGAGCGAAGATGATCTCTTTGACATGCGGGTGAGCTGCTTGCTTGTAGGAAAAGGCACATTTAACTCCCCCTGCCAGTGCACAGGAACAGTCAGGGCGTGAGAAAGAAGTGATGGTGAGAAGCACTCTCTTTATGTTCTTGATTAGGTAGGAGGTGTATAATGTCTGCCCCCTTATGTGACTCAAGTGAATATTGTTCTGATCAGTGAGCTGCCAGGTTACTCAGCCTCATGCATTGCTTGTCTGTTCTAACTTGCAAACTTCAGCAATTACCTTCCAACTAAACTATCTGCAGCAGGAAGGAGGGCCTTGTGCTTAGGGCTCTGCATTGCCTGGGTTCTGTTCCCGGCTCTGACTTGTGCTTAGGGCTCTGCATTGCCTGGGTTCTGTTCCTGGCTCCGACACCTTCACAGAGGTCCTTGATCTCTCTCAGTTTCCCCCATCTGTGTCATTGGGTAACAATACTTCTCTAGCTCCTGGGCATGTTGTGAGGGTTAATAATTCATTAATATGAGAGGTGCTCAGGCATTTAAATCTGTCCTGACTGGTTGTGGAGATGCTGCTGCCTGGGTCTGAATGTTGTAGCTCTCTGGCTCCTCCTACTGGTGACAGCAGCAGTGGCAGCCCAGCAGTGTGACGACAGTAGGATGCTGGGTCCTACTTTGAATCGCTGCTGCAGGTGGTGGTGCTAATGGTGCCCCAGTCTCCTAGTTGTGATTGTGTCACTGCTTGGGCGGGGAGGAGAGGTTGTTGGAGGCAGGAACTGAATCTGGATCTAAAACCTCTGGCCCCAAACTTTTGCTGGCAGAGCTGAAAGGCCTGTCTTTGTGATCGACACCAGTGGCAGGTGCGTCCGTCTGTGCGTGTAGCCCACCCAGCAGAGAGGAGGACTGAGTGCCACCCTGAGTGGCTCACATAGACCAAACTCGCCGCCTTGCAGAGCAGCGGGACCTTCCAGCTGTTCTTCGGAATGGAAATGATCAATAGGGCAGCAAATTTGAGCCTTTAAGCTGCCTAGTCAACCCACGTGCTTGCTCCCTCCTGTCCTGGGCCTCATCCTGGCCTGGTGCTGCGACAGTTCTGACCTCACCAGGCACCGCGGAGACCCCAGATCAACAATTCTTGCTGTTCAGATGAACTCATTTCCCACCATTCCTTTGCTGCCTTTTGAGCGACTCCTGTCAAGTGCAATTTCACACACCACGTGCACAGAGGCATTGACCCATCCTGCCACCCTTCATAAGCAAGGCCTTCTCTCCAGCAAGGGTTCAGAGCAACACCCTTCCCCACCTTTTCCAACCCCTGGCCTGCCCCACTTCCTGCCATCCCGCCTCTGTGTGCAGAGTCTGCCCTGATCTCACTTCCCATTTAATTTGTTTTGGTTCAAGTTACAGTCAAGGATAAAGGCGCTGATATTTCAGTACCGAGATAGGATCTCTCCAGCCAGTCCTCCATTAATAAGATCCCAGGCATTTGAGACGCCTGATTTCCTTATCTCCTCTCTGCAGATGTGTGTTACCCACCTTCCTCTCTCCCTGAAAGAAAGCCAGGTTCCTGGAAACCAGCAGCAACTCCCCCTGCTCCTTCCTCATTGGAAAATGTTTGCAAGGAGGGTCATAGGAAGAACCCCTATCTAGTTATTTCCACCTGTACCAAGTGTGTGCAAAATGCTGACATATAGTTTAGGAAGCATTTTATGCCCACTCTGGTTGGCACAGGTGGCAATGTCTAGAGCTGGGGGAAATATTACATTGTTTGGTTTGCTAGCAATTTCAAAAAATGGGAGAAAAAACATTTTTGCCTGGACTGAACTTGATTTTTTCTTTGTTTTTTACATTTTTGGTGAGTTGAAAAGTCAGAAAAAATGCCTGTTGCAGGTTGAACTGAACATTTTAGTTTTGATCTGGAGCATTTTTAAATGGTTGCATTTTTAAAAAAAGGAAAAGAAAGGATATTTCAATATCAAAAGTCATTTTGAACTGAAAAATTGAAACATTTTGTGTAGGAAAGCTCAGAACATGATGTTTTTTTCCCCCAGACTTTTGTTTCCTCCCCCTTGACATGAACAATTCAGCAAAACTGACACAAGTTCACAGAATGATTCCAAGTCACCAGATTTGCATTTGTCCCTGAAAAAGGGTTCATCAAAAAAGGCCGCCTAGCCCTAAAATTGACTTCGCCAGGTGCAGAGCAGTAGAGAATGGGGACAGAGTCCTAAAAAGGAACTGTGTGTATGATGGGCATAGACTGCTGATTAATCGCTATACTCTGGGCCCCTTTATACCTGCTGCACTATAAAGCCAGCAGATTCATCCACTGGAACTTTTCTACTGCTTTTCTACTGCTGCTAATCATATAGGTTTCAGAGGGCTTCTCACCCACCCTTGGAACTAAGTCATTGTCTTTGCGTTTAGCTGTGAAACACCTGATGCAATTTTGCTGCTAGATAACTAAATAGATGAGAGCAGCACAAAGCATTACTATTGCACAAAACAGTTCTTTGTTTCTTTAAGTTCTAAAGAACTCATTGACCCATCTTGCTGCTGCTTCCTTATCCACTTCCCCAGGGCTGTTTTTCATCCTCCCCCCCCCCCCAGACCCCACAGCAGCTTAGGATGAAGCTCCTCTCATCTAGGCTATGGTGCCTTTAAGAGAAGCATGCTACAATAGCTATGGAGCTGCCTTGCAATAATTTAGGAATACTGTGTCACTCTGTTTATTGGGATGGTGTTTACCGTGGGAACAATATTGGCTTAACTCAATCTCAGGCTGTCTGGGCACACACAGGAATGAAACAAATGGCTCAAGATAGCCACCTATCACCAAACGCTTAAGAATTGTTGAGGGCCAGCATGTTCAGGGTAAAAAGGAATGGCAGTCGCCAATGCCAGAACTCTTTAGCTTTGATTTTTGCCGGCCCAAAAGCAGACCCCTACTTTGCCTAAGAATAGCCAAGGGCCCCTAGAAGAACACAGAACTTAGACTTAAAAAAGGGCTATCTGACAGAGAGAGGGGGAGCAAAAGAGGGCACATGTCAGGAGCCTGCTGGTGCTCTCTGGAGAAGCAAGTCTTCCTAAGGTACCATCGGGGCCAATAAGACAAGGGTGAAGCAGACATGTACAAAGACTGTTATTTTAAAACCCCTTTTTCTTTAAAGCTTTGCTCCCACTGTTCTATGAACAGTCCTATTGTTTTACGAAGAGTGTTCACTGCTGTGTATCTCTGGTCACAGCCTGAATGGAGAAACAGAATGTGCCGGAACCGGCTTGGGCCTGCCGGGCAGTAAGGGCTTGGCACAGATGAGGTCCTATAGCCAGTGCCCGTGTAAGGAGGACAGACTGCCAGTGTTCACCCTGCGTCAAGTGAACCAGTAGGCCTAACTCCTGTGGGGAGGCACACCGAGGCCAGAGAGGGGACGAATGTGCAAGCAGCCCTGTAACCCTGACCCCAGTGAAAGTGCCTTCCTGTCGGAATTGCTCATAGGCAGCCGCTCCTCCCCAGTGTGCAGCATTTGCTGCCTGGAGACATCTGCCAGTCCCAATAGGGAGACAGGGCACCGAGTCTGGGGAGCAGCTGGCTTTGCACCACACGCGTGGGCAGGGAGAGAGGGCTAATCCCCAGATCACTGAGAAACCCCCCTGCCCTTGGAGTGATTTATCGTTGGGGCTCTGCTTCCCCACAGGGTAATGAGTTCAAATCCTTCTTCTCCTATCAAGCTCCCTGCACCAGGGAGCCAGTGGTCACTAAGTGGCAGGGGGCAGGCTCTCACCACTCCGGCTATGTCTACACTATAGCTTCTTGTGCAAAAACATATGCAAATGAGGCAAAGCGTGGAATATTGCCGCACCTCATTTGCATAATTAATGAGGCTCCGTTTTTTCGTAAGAGGCTTTTGCGCAGAAAGGAGTCAGCTACATGGTTCCTTTTTGCACAAAACCCCTCTCTTGCACAAGAGCCGTTCTCCACATTTTTTTTCATGAAGAATGGCTCTTGCGCAAGAGGGGGTTTTTGCACAAAAAGGAGCTGTGTGGACACCTCCTTTTTGTGCAAAAGCCTCTTGTGCAAAAATGGAGCCTCATTAATTATTCCACGCTTTGCCTCATTTGCATATTTTTTGTGTAAAATGGGTGCAGTCTAGACATAGCCTCTGTGTTCACATGAGATTTCCCTACCTCACTTACAGAGGCAGTGGAGAAGCGCTGGTGGAGTTGTTCTGAAATAGGGTGGTTCAGCAAGGATTCCCAGGGGCTTCCCATGGCTCTTCATATTGATGAGTTATCTGTGGCTCCTCCTGTCTGGAGGAATATTGCTCAGAGTTAACAGAGAGGCCTTTGGGTGTCTTGCATCAGGTTCAGGCTGATTTTCACCTGCTGCTATAAATCAGCTCTGAGAATAGGGAAGAGGGACAGGTGCTTTGCCTGCCACAGTCAGCCCTGCTGTGCGGGATTTTGGGGCTCTGCCCTGCTGCTAGGGCTGGGTGAGCTCTAGATAGATGTTCCACAAATGCTTGTCTGAGCACGAGAAACCAATTGAAATTCAGTCACCTTCACACCCCTTCCTTGGCTGTGATCCATAAACCCTGGAGCCAATGGCAGGCCTTGTGGTTAAGGGGGAAGTGGTAGATGTCATATATCCACTTTAGCAAGGTATTTGATATAGTATCACATGACCTGCTCATTAATAAACTAGGGAAATACAACCTAGATGGAGCTGCTAGAAGGGGGGTGCCTTACTGGTTGGATAGCCATTCTCAGAGAGTAGTTATTAACAGTTCACAATCCAGCTGAAAGGGCATAACAAATAGGGTTCTGCAGGGCTCTGTTTTGGGACCAGTTCTGTTCAATATCTTCATCAATGATTTAGATATTGGCAGAGAGAATATGCTTATAAAGTTTGCAAAGGATACCAAGCTTGGTGGGGTTGCAACTTCTTTGGAGGATAGGATCATAATTCAAAATGATCTGGACAAACTGGAGAAATGGTCTGAGGTAAATAGGATCAAATTCAGTAAGAACAAATGCAAAGTACTCCACTTAGGAAGGAACAATCAGTTGCACACCTACAAAATGGGAAGCAACTGTCTAGGAAGGAGTACTGCAGAAAGGGATCTAGGGGTCATGGTGGGCCACAAGCTAAATATGAGTCAACAGTGTGATGCTGTGGCAAAAAAGGCAAACATCATTCTGGGATGCATTAACAGGAGTGTAGTGAGCAGGACATGAAAAGTCATTCTTCTACTCTACTCTGCACTGATTAGACCTCAACTGGAGTATTGTGTCTAGGTCTGGATGTCACATTTCAGGAAAAATGTGGAGTAACTGGAGAAAGTTACAACAAAAATGATGAAAGGTCTAGAAAACGTGACCTATGACGGAAGACTGAAAGAATTGGGTTTATTTAATCTGAAAAGCAGAAGACTGAGAGGGGACATGATAACAGCTTTTAAGTATCTAAAAGGTTGTTAGAAGGAGGAGGGAGAAAAAATGTTCTCCTTGGTCTCTGATGATAGGACAGGAAGCAATGGGCTTAAATTGCAGCACGGGAGGTTTAGGTTGGACATTAAGAAAAATTTCCTTTCAGGGTGGAAAAACACTGGAATAAATTCCTTAGGGAGGCTGTGGAATCTCCATCACTGGAGATTTTTAAGAGCAGGTTGGACTTGTCAGGGATGGCCTAGATAGTGTTTGCCCCTGAGTACAGGGGACTGGACCTTATGACCTTTCGAGGTTCTTTCTAGTTTTAAAATTATATGATTCACCCAGAGCCCCTCTGAGCAGCTGCCAGCACCCTTGGTGCTAAATTTGGACCTGTTAGTTTGTGTGCAGCCAGTGCTGGGGCAACACATCCTCTGCACAGAGGGCTCTTGGAGATCCTGTCTCCCAAAGCAATGCAAATGAACCTGCTGCTAATTGCTTTTAAAAATCCCTGTTGCCATGACGACTCAATGGGCTTGATGCAAGCAAAGCATCTTCTCTCCCTTCCTGGGTACAGCCTTGCCAACAGACAGCAGTGCATATGACAGGGCTTTCTCCTCTCTCAGAGCTCTTTATAGTGTCCTCTGCACGCTGGTATGGAAGCTTTTGTCAGCAATTGCAGAGGGTGTTTTGGAGAGAACTCATACTAGAGTGAACAAGAGGCCCATGGCCAGGCACTTTCCCTGATCAGCTCAGCTTAGCTCTTTGGACACTGACTCAGAAAATCACGCACAGCAGCAGCACACCTGTATGTCAATAATACAGCAAGGCTCTGGCAACAACTTTGTGGTATTCTGTAGAATAACGCTTAGCTTGGGCATGGTGCTCCCAGTTACAGAATCTCAGAGTATTTTTAAACACTCCCGACTTGTCTATCTGTCTAATTTAGCTGGCCTCCATTGCCACAGTATCTGCGCACCTCCCAGTCCTTAACGAAGTTCTCACAATACTCCTGAGCGGCAGGACTGTGCTTTCATCCCCATTGTAGAAGTGGGGAACTAAGGCATGGAGAGAGTAAGTGGACTTGAGCCCACTCTCTGAAACCCTGATAGGCTAAGGCCAAGGCCATCCTAGCTCTCCCACTGGGTAGGTGGAGGGGGGGTATCATTAATCCCGTCATGCGAGTAGTTGTTTAATAGCAAACACTGTATAACAGTTTGGGACAGGAAGTGAATATTGCTCGCTCAGTTGAATCAAAAAGAGAATTCAAGGGCAGCAGAAGATGCTTTCCTGAGATGGGATGTGACCAGATACTGGGGTTGGTACTTCTCTGCTCTGTAAAAATGCTGAATGTGGTCTTTAATCATCACATGAAGCCAGGGTCTTGGGTGTTCATGTTGCCAACCGTACGGCTCTTGGTAGCCCCATAGAGGGGTGTTGGCCCAGTACTGGACCAAGGTATACTGGACTTTGTATGAGTTTTAGCAGCCTTGGAAGCATTAGTATAGACAGGCCCCCAGCAATGACTAGCATTTTAACCACCATATCATCTAGCACTGCTCCGAGCCATGGGTAGATGAGAGGGGCTGATGTATGCCCCCCTCCCACATCCCTTGCTACCACTGGTAGAGCTGCACGGATGATAGCAAGAGTGGGAAATGTTTGGTAAAAAGTCATGACTTAGGAGGGAGGAGATCCATCTGCTGAGGCACCAATACCACTCCAGGAAGCACTTGACCCTCTCCCTGACCAGCACCTGTCCAAATCCACTCAACCAGGTTCAGAAGCTTCCGAGGGGTAGCCGAGTTAGGCTGTAACTGGAAAAACTTAAAAAAACAACAAATAGTCTTCCTGTGCCCACGAAAGCTCATGACACCATCTACATGTTTTGCTAATCTCTCAGGTCCTGCAAGACGATTTGTCCTTTTTTAAAGTTTTTCCACCAAGTTCCGTTTGTGGGCAACGCGGTGACTGTAGGAAGGGGGAATATAACTGTAGCTCTTAGCACTGCAATGTACTGTTAGCGGATGTTTGTCAATAGCACTGGAAACACACACACTGAAGACTATACTGTAACCCCCATCTGCAGCATTAGATGCAGGCTTCCTGGGCAGGCTGAATTAAACGAGCAGGACTCCTCTGGCATGTGCATGGTGGAGCCTTCTGTCACAGCAAAGCAGAGGCCTAGCAGATTCTTTAGGTGGCTTTACAACAGCCATTTGAAAGTAAAACCTGACAGCAAAGTCACTGCTGGCACCTGACAGTGTCGGTTCTCATTAGATCCCACTGAGTGTGTTGTACATAATTTGTTTCCCGGAATGAAATGTGTTATAGAGGCAGCGTTTAATCACCTTGTAAAAAGGGATGAGCGCTACCTGCCTCCTGGGGCTAAGAAATAGCTAAAAGGGAAATCAAAAATAGACTGCATTCTGTACCTTGCAGAGCTAGCTGCCTTGGGGACCTCCTAGGGGCCTAATATTAGTGCCGTAGAACTTCTGTGGCCCAGGGATGAGAAAATGAGGGGAACAAAATTAAAATATCTGGCATGAAAAACACTGCTTAGGAGGCATCAGTAATACTAGCCCATATCCCCTGCAGCTCTGAGCCCATGTCACCCTGTTGGTTGCAGTGTAGCTGCCTTTCTTAACCCAGGAATGAACTTGGCCCTTCAAGTTTTATTGAAGAACAAAGGCCATGAGTTTGTCTACATTGGGGCGCCCTTGAAAATTAATCCAAATTAACTAAGGATGTGAATTTGAGCTGGATCAGTGAAACTGAATTAAAGCCACTTTAATTCTCATCTTCATTCTCCACACAACGTGTCGATGCAGTTTAATAAAGCCACTTCAAATTCACACCTTTTAGTTAATTCAGATTAACTTTCCGGGATGACTTCATGAAGGTAAGCCCCAAGTGATAAGGTGATATGTAATCTTATTTTTTCAGCGGCACAGAGCATCATTGATAATTGGAGCTGCACCTCTGATAATCAGAAATACGGTGCTTCCTATGGGTTCTTCCATCAATCCCTGGCCTGCTTTTGACCCATGTGGCTGATGGCTTCCTCCCTTTCACAGCTGGCTATTTTCCTGCTGATTACATGGCTGATCCAGCCAATCCTGTTCCCCGTGCAGAGAGAGATTCCCTCATATCCCTACAGGAAGAGACGCACCTTCTCCAAAGGAGCCTCTCCAGGCATGTGCCAGTTTTTCCTAGAGTAGCAAGTGCCACCATTTTGTTTATTGGTTGCTTGTACCTTTAGCCCCTCCCAGGCTGCTGGAGATAAATCAGCCGGCTGGTTGCACTGGACAGCAAAGGACAATGTGAATGATGGGAATCAGCTACCCTGTTTCAGAGGAAGGCCCTGCGTTGGTATGGTAACAACAAATGGCCTGCTACCGTGTGCGCACAAAGGCCGCCTCGCGTCATAGCAGCGGAGAACCGCAGCCAGCATCATTTTTTATTCACGGCAGACAAAGGATGAAAAATCAAAGTAATGGGAGGGGAGGTGGCTGCCACTTGACTTTTTTGTGCCCGCAGCAAGAGAGATTAATCTAGATAGGGTACAGTCACCAAATGACGCCTGCAGCCGGTGCTCTCCGCGAGCTGGGGGATCCGGCTGTCCCAGCACAGAGCCTCATCATGTATTTTCTCCACTTGTTCCCTTTGATCTGCTGCCCTGGGTGGAATTTTGTCACCTGTTCTCAGGCTGGTTCAGCTGAAGCTGGCAGAGCTGCGAGGGACCCAATGTTGCTCGGGAGATATTTACTGCTCACTCTCCAGTTTTGCATTAGCCGCTTCACGCTGCGCGGGATGTGGGATGATAAAGTGAGCCATCGAGGGAAGTGGGAGGGCCTTTGTCTTTATTGTGGGCTTGTCAGAGCTCCCCTGTTTTCCCTTCTGCAACAGAAAACTTCCCTCCAGCACTCCCTTATTGGCCTCCACAAGCACACCCATTCTGGATGCATTGAGGCTGGCCCTGCTCTCTCTCACATGGGTGTAAATCAGGAGTAACACTGTTAAGAGCA
Source organism: Pelochelys cantorii (assembly GCA_032595735.1). Lineage (NCBI taxonomy): Eukaryota > Metazoa > Chordata > Testudines > Trionychidae > Pelochelys > Pelochelys cantorii. Next base: position 7,482,911 of record CM064342.1, on the reverse strand, counting down.
GACTCAAGCCAGGACCTAAAGCATGGATGTTCACATCAGGATGGAGAGATGCATTGTAGGATCTGGGTATGGCTACGCTGTGGGGTTTTTTTCCAAGAAGGTATGCAAATTGCGCTTGCATTTGCATATCTTCTGTTTTTTTTTCCGGAAGAGGATTTTCCGATATTTGGCCCATCTACATGGGGCCAAATGTCGGGAAAAAAAACCCTCTTTCAGAAGCCCCCTTATTACTCATAAAAAGAGGTGTACAGAGGGCTTCCGAAAGAGAGTTTTTTTCCAACATTTGGCCAACATTCAGAAAATCCTCTTTCAGAAAAAAAAAAATGGAAGAAAATATGCAAATGCGAGTGCAATTTGCATACCTTCTTTGGAAAAAATCTCACAGTGTAGCCATACCCGGAGGCTTGAGATGGAAGTAGCTGGGGGTAATGTGGTTAGTCCCAAGTGCATTCATAGTGTGTCAGAAGTTAGCATAGCCCCTCATTGTACTACCTCTCCATCTGTCAGTCTCTCCTGCCTGAGCACTAAGGAGAAGTAAGGAACAGAGAGGAAGCTGAGCCTGCTTTAGTTACTGCAAAAGATAGTCTCTCAGTTACTTTGATAGCCTTTTATAGTTCAGGTTAACGGAGGTTGACTAAGGATCCCTATACAAATCCCTGGGAGCAGAAATGACATCCTGCACTGGGAATGTGACCTATCACCCAGGTGCCTGCACACCTAGGTACATCTACACTGCATGGCTATTTCGAAATAAGCTATTCCAGAATAGTTATTCCAAAATAGCTTACTTTGAAATAGCACGTCTACACTGCAGGGAAGCCTCAAAATGAGTCCAAGGCAGGCTTCCCTAATGTAGACGTGCTATCTCAATTTAGAGCCCCAGGAGGCACTGGGGAGGAATAACTTAGAATGGCCCCGGAGATGGGCTATTTCGAAATAGCAGCAGTGGATCGTCTACACACGCCTTATTTCGAAACAGCTGTTTCAGATTAGGCATTATTCCTCGTGGAATGAGGTTTGCAGATTTCGGAATAAGCCGTCCGTTATTTCGAAATTATTTTGAAAGAACGGAATGGCTGTGTAGACGCTCACATTGTTATTTTGAAATAACGCTAGTTATCTTGAAATAACAGCACAGTGTAGACACACCCCTACTGACGTGCAGGAGGAATGCTACTGTAGGTAACACATTTCCCCCAGTCTTTGTGGTGAGGAGCTGCTCTGGGTAAAGAAGCCATGTCGACTTTGATTAGGGGATGGATGTCTGGCTCTCCTCATTATTTATTGTGCTATCACTTTCGAGGTAATGTACAACCGTAAGTGCTTTGAAGGGTTTAGCACAAGACAGCTGTGCATATTTTATGGAGCAGGAGCTCTTTTGAGACAAGGGGCTTTACAAATGGAGCTTCGGGTGATGAATGTCACAGCCTTCGGCGAGCGGCTGTCTCACATACGCGTGGCACAAAGTTAATTTCCCACAGTGCCTTGCAAATTTATATGGCTCACTTGCTGGGAGGAAGGCAGCCAATGGAAAAGGCCTGCCTTTCCTTTCCGGAAATCTCTCTGGATTACCTAATCATAATTCCCGCATGGGAAAAGGAGGGAAGAGCTCAGGCACAGGCCAGTTCTGCTTTTGGCAGCTGGCTCCTTATTCCTGAATGGTCGCAAGTGGAAAGATGGCAATTGAGCACCCCAGAATTCAGGGGTCCCTGCTGATCTGAGCTTCACAACATCGGCTTCACCTCTTGAAGGGCAGAGAGGAAGGAAAGCTCCGTGCTTGCAGTGCCACGCAGTCCCGGCTGTGTATTGTGCACTAAGGGATGATTTCTCCCTTCTCTGCGTCCTCTGTAGGTGCAGAGACCCTGGCATAGGGCGTGCTGAGTCAGGGACTATCCCTCTAACACCCACCAGTAGATATTAATTAGGACTTAATTAGAAGACAGGAGATAGACCGCGGGAGGGGGAGGGAGAATCAGTGAAGTGGTGCTACAGCTGAAGGGCTAATTGAAAGGGCAGTCTTGTTTCCCTGGCTTTGCAGTCTTCAGCTCCAAGTCAGACCCAAGCTCCATCCACCCCAATGTCTTGTCACCCACTATGTCCAGTCCTAGCTGCTTCAGAGGAAGGGGTGAGCTTGGAGAGATGGGAGGGAGGGGCTGAGGTTTGGTAGATCTAAAAAGTCCTGATTATCCTAGCCACCAACAGGTTTATCTTGTCAGGGACCTACATTCCGCACCAGGCTTCCCTTCCAATCAGCCGCTGTGTTGCTTTATGGCCCCCTTCATGGGCAACCAAGGCACATGTTGTGTTTTAAAACAAATTCCTGAGGAGACAGCACCTAATGCCAGCTGTTCCCTTCCCTTAAGTTCTAGTGTTGCCAGGTGCTGAGGGGGCTTCAGGTCCTCCTTGGAGCTGCTCTGCCCCTCCCATGGTTCCATATGTCAGGCGTCACAACGCTGGTGTGTCTCCGTCTACCCACGTTTCCTGCACATATAGGGGAGAACAAATGGGAGATAAATTGTCACATTTTGTATCAGAGACATTTATAAATTAAAGCAATAGTGGGGCATATGTTTCTGGCTCATGCAAACAAGGAGAGAAAGGAAGCTGGCACTTCTATGGGGATTTAGCTTGTTTTGGCACCTTTAACAATGACTTTTCCAGCCTTTCAACTTTGAATTTCTTGTGTGTGTAAAATCTCAGAGGAGTAGCCATGTTAGTCTGTAGCTGCGAAAACAAGGAGGAGTCCCTGTGGCACCTTAAAGGCTAGTAGATTTATTTGGGCATAAGCTTTCCTGGGTAAAAAGCATTTTGTCAGATGCATTAGATGAAGCGATTTTTTTTAACCCAGAAGAGCTTATGCCCAAATAAATCTGTTAGTGCAGGTTCTCTCAAAGTGTGCTCCCTGGAGCCCTCAGGCTATGTGTGATAGGTCCAGGGGCTCCACAAGAAAATATTAATGGCAGTTGTATAACCCTATTATTTTGTTGCTAATTTTCTGATAGTGTTCTTGGGGAAAAAGGAATTTATAAGAAATATGCAAGAAATGAAAATAGAACTACAAAACTTAATTGCTATTTATTTGGGTATGGATTGAACTAAAAATCATGATATTTTAAGAGCCCCACCAAATTTTCAGGACCCCAGAGGGGCTCCACGGCCAAAAAAGTGTGGGAAACTCTGTTTTAGTCTTTAAGGGGCCACAGGACTCCTTGTAGTTGTACATGTAAAGTGAGCCTGGAGTTTCCTGGGGTTTGGCCTTCTTGTTAGAAAAACTTCTGTGTCCTGACATGGGGAAAATGTGCCCAAACTTCTGAGGAGTGTCATCACCTCTACATCAACTCACCAGAGCTGTTTGTGTGGGACTCCATGGAACTAGCTCATCCTTTCTTGGCAGATTAGGTTCAAACCACTTACCCTTCCTAACCCTTGTCACGTTATTGGATTTTAAGGGGATCAGACAGGTCACTGCTGCACTCTGGTGACGGGGGAGTGGGGGAGGTTGCCCCAAAGTCTGTACAAAGGGGGCCATGTGAGATGTCAAATGAAAGCTTATGTTCTGCTGATTTTATGTATGTTATTCATGTACTTGTGTGATATCTGTATGTGGAGTTATAAATATGGACTCTGTGTTGATACGCTGGATGATTCTCTGTCTGAGACAGAGCAATGGGCCAAGAATGGTCAGTCAATGACTATGCTAATTGGCAAGGCTCCAGGGACAAGGCTCTCCGAGAGGCCAATACACACCTGAGGAATGTGTCTGGGACCTGCAAGCCAGCCAATATCATGATTGCTGACTTGGGACGCAAGGATAGGTCACTGGGCCATGTGACCTGCTCCAGCTTGGAAGATACCAGGGATGGATATAAAATGCCATGAGGCGGACTCCATCTTGCCTTCAGTTCTGCTACTGATTCCAGATGATTCCTGATTCCTTGAGAGGAACAGCGAGCTGGGAAGAATCATTGGCCCGTCCTCACATAGAATGTACACAAGAGACTTTTAAGATAGCAGTTTGTAACATCTCTGCTGAGAGCCTGCATTGAGAACTTGGTGATTCGATGCATGTAATGTATTCTCCTTAACAACCTTACTCTCATGCTTTTCTTTCTTTCATTAATAAAACTTTAGATTTTAGATTCTAAAGGATTGGCCCAGAGTGATCTTGTGGGTAAGATACAAGGTGTAAATTGACCAGGAACTGTGGCTGGTTTCTTGGGACCAGAAGAACCTGTTCGGGGTAGGTGAGATTGGGTTCTATAACCTCTCACCTGTGTGTAAGGCCCAGGGCTGATTGGGGCACAGGGAGAGCTGGGGTGTCTGAGGGGTTTTGCTTGTGAGGCTTCCTGCTGGCCGGACTGGCAGCTGAAGTGCTTGGTGTGACTGGTTTGTGGCCTACTTGGGAAGGGCCTCCAGTCAGGGGCTGTAAGGAGCCCTGAGTTTGAGCAATTTGCCCTGAGCGGATGCCCTCGGCGGTGCCCAGACCCGGCCTGGTCAGTCACAACCCTGCAGGTTTGGTGCCCTTCGCAGGTGAATGAACTGAGTTCTATGCAGTACTGTTGTGTTTGGTTCCTTGCCAGCTGCCCGCGGAGTCAGATCTCCCAAGCTTTGCCTGTTGAGCTCACTATTGTGTCAGCTTCCACCAACGCACTTCCACTGGAGAAGGCTAGCAGGCATGCTGCTGTGTTACGGCCCAGAGGGCTAATGGCAATCCATCTGTTTTGCATGCTGGAGTGCACAGAGAGAGATGCTTTGGCACTGATTCTGTGCAGACAGAAGCTCCTGGCATCTCCCGAGATGGAGGGTGTGAGGCAGTCTGGTGCTGCAGGTTCCTCATCCGGAGCCATTCGTCCTTGTGGTCTTGCCCTTTGCAGTGACAAAGCTTCAGACAGTTTACCTGGTATGTTCAAGGGAAGCAGAGTGAGAGAGAAGCCCATGGATTTGCCTTGAAGGGGTGCTGTGACCAGCCCAGTTCAACTTCCCCCAGAGCTGAGCCACCCTGTAACACACATTCCTTTCCCTCGGGCTTTCCTGTTGGCACAAGTCATTGGCTTCTTATGCCTCACAGTGCACTTATACAGGAGTTGGATGGGGAAACTGAGGCACAGAAGAAGCATGGCTTGTCCCGTGTCACCCTGTAACACAACCTGATGCAGAACTCAAGAGTTCTCTAATTGCTCGATAGCCCGATCTGTCTCCAACTTCATGAAGTGACATTTTTGTAGATAGAAGGCCTGATTTTCTCCTCACTTAGCCCCACTTTACACTAATGTCACTTCATTCATTCCAATGGAATTATTTCTGATTTACACTTGGTGTAAGTCCCAGAGGCATCAGACCCAGGATTTCCCTGGAGACAGCCTCTGCCAAATGCTAATCACTGGATTTTCTTTTTCTTTTCCTTCCTTCCTTCTGTGAGCAATTTTTTCCTCTTCTTCCTTTTTTTGTAGCATCACAAATTTGGGAAGGGACCATCTGCCTGAGTGATTAATGGCTCATCTCCAAAAAAGCAACAGAGACAAATATTCTTCTGAATGCTGCAAAGAGAAATGAAGAAACAGGCGGCTAATTTTCAGCCATTATTTCGGAGCCTGAACTCCTTCCCAGCATCAATTTAGCTATTATTTCAAAAACTAATTAATCTTCACTCAGGCAGCTCCAAGGGACCTGTGTTTAGATAATTAACAGCCCGTGAATTATGAAAGTCTTGCTTTCAGATTCTGCTACAGTGCTTGGCTTTAAGAACACTTATGCTCTTGTTCTACTGAAAACCTCCTTTCATCTATCCATCTTTTTTGACAATTAAGAGCAAATAATTAGCCATGATGGATTTTGCTTGCTTTCCTGCAGCTCAGATCCATTTTTTTTATTTTGGGTTCTTAAACGTTCTCCATCTGTTCAACTTTTTTGGTGGCTTTGCTGCTAATTACAGCAGAGCAGGTAACTCAGCTTCTGCCATGATTATCTGGAGAAAGGGTATTTTGGTTCTTTTGTTGAGAATTTCACTCAAGGAGAACCAAGAAAACAGATCCTCAGTGTTGGTGGGGACCTGATATTTTCTGTTCTTAGGCTGAACCTTCCAAAGGAGTCTAAGGGAGTTAGGCACCCAAATCATATTAACTACCATTCTAATTTCTTTAGGCTAGCCTTAAAGTCCAGCTGCTCACAGAACATGCTCACAGAACATTACAGTATAGACATGGCCCCATCCTGCCACAGTCCCTATGGCCATGTCTACACTGTAATAAACAATCTGTGACATAGAGGCCGCTGGCTTTGGTTAGCTGACTCTGGTTTAGGGGATCAAGCCGTGGGGCTCCAACCCAAACCTGAATGTCTGCTCTGCAGTCTACAGCCCTGCAGCCTGAGCCTTGTGGTGAGCCCAATGCAGCTGACATCAGCTTTGAGATCCAGAGCTATGGCATTTTTATAGCCATGTGGACTGAGCATTGTGCAGCAGATACCTCCTCAACTGTGGCTAGTGAGGGGTGATCAACAGCTGGGATTAGAGCTTGTAGCGCAGACAGAAGGAAGTGGCCAGGGAGGCTGAGGAAGATGTGTGTCTGCTGGAAACTGGCAGAAAGCAGCCAAAGGCTCTGGGCCCCCCAGGGACTAAGCACTGACAGGAGGTGCTCTAGGAGGCAGAGGAAGGTAGGAAGGAGCTCAGAAAAGCTCAGTCTGAGGGAGTCAGACAGGTGCTAGTTAGACAAGGGGCTGGGCCTGGAACCCAGAGGGACACTAGGGAAAAGGATGGAAAGTCCTCCTCACAGAACAGACTGTAGAGCCCAGGGTTGCGCTGTACCTACCCTGGGGGGGGGGGGGAGGGGCAGTGTAAGCTTCCTGGCCAGGGGGCTGACTCACGGGAAAGGGTTGGACGACTGTAGGCTCAGAGGCTATGTCTAGACTGTATCCCCCTGCCGACAGAGGGATGCAAATCAAGCATTTTGGAAGTACAAACGAGCCCAGGATTTAAATATCCCGGGCTCCATTTGCATACTCACGTTCTGATGCTGTGCCAATCAGGCCCAGTGTCAAAAGTGAAAGTAAAGTGTAGCCACAGCTCTGCCAACAGCGGGGAGCTTTTTTGGCAGCTCCTGTACTCTTCAGATCCTGTACTCCTCAACGTGAGTATGCAAATGAAGCCCAGGATATTTAAATCCCAGGCTCATTTGCACTTCCGTAGTGTTTGATGCAGTCTAGACGTAGCCAGAGGGTGTCAAAGAGGCTGCTGTACCACCCTGGCCAGGAAGGGGTGCTCGGCCTGGAGGCTGACCCCGCCACAAGTATGTTTCCTTTTCTGAATGGGCACATTAAGCCGCTGCCTCCTCCCCGCAAATCTGGGTTCAAATATCATGAGTCCGGCCTGCGATGGGCCAGATTCTGAGCACCTTGGACTTCAGATGCAGATTTACACCATCTCAGGAGCACCCCTGTGCTGAGATCTAGGCCTTCAATCAGTGCTGACCATTAGGGATGCCCGTGCTGGCCTCAGGTCCGTCTCTTTCCTGTAGAAGTTACAGACAGTCGCTGCCAGCTGACAACAGCACAGAGCTCCATGTAGGCCTGGATGCCATTCCAGTCCAATGGCAACCCTACTGAGGAGTCAGCCCAGCCTCTGCGAGCTATTTTACTTTGCCAACAAGTTTACTCGCCTCCCTCCCCCTCCCGGGAAGGGTTATGTCTGTGTGCTGCTGTACATGGGAATACATTAATACTGGCTATTGTGGGAGAGAGATTTGGGAAAGGGCAGCAACGCTAGCACAGAGACGCCACATTTAATTAATCTGAGCTCCAGAAGCACATTAAAGCACTCTGCCTGATAAGCCCTCTTAGCGACAAGATTGTTTATTAAGTTGCCTAGAGTTCACTGTGTCTCCTGTACTGATGAAGTCAGTGGAGTTGCACTAGAGATGAATCTGGCACCAGCAGATTTTTTTTTTTGGTGCATCTTAACTCAGGGCAAAGTTCTACCTTTACTTATATGCTGTGCAGCAGACCCGGTGAATCAGTAAGGCAGCACAAGGACAGGGTGTAGCCCATACTCAAGCCTCTGGGTCAGTACAAGGTTGCCTGGGTCAGAGCTGGTCCCTCAAAAGACCTTAAATACCTTGCCTCTATAGGCTCTGCTTATAAAAATCTCCCCAGAGTCATAGATGCACTGACTCTAGAAGATTTTTTAAAAGAACCCTGAAAAAATCAGGAAGGAACACCTAAATTCCTTCCCCAGGGGTACCCCAAGCTCTTCTGCCATAAGCAAGCTTGAAAAAAGAAACAAAGGAAAATACAGAAAACAAACTGTGTCTTTATAGCTGACCTCCCAGGCTAGGCAGGCACACACAGAGACCTGTTACCTTCTAGGACACAAGAATCAAATCATCGCCTTAAAAAGGGGGATTTTATTAACAAAACAAAAAAGATATACTTGACAAAGCATACTTGGTTGCTAGGTGTTACAGAGCAACTAAGGGTATGTCTAAACTGTGTAGCTATTTTGGGATACTGGAAGTATCCTGAAATAGCAATGCTGCATCTTTAAATGTGCCCGCTATTTCCTGAAATAGCAGGTGCGCTAGTCTAGTGTCCCTGTAACCCTCATTCCACGAGGGTTAAGAGGTTTGTTAGAATAGTGTCGTATTTTGAAATTTGGTGCTGTCTACATAGCACCAAATTTCAAAATAAGCTCTTTTGACCTAGACTCAGAATAAGCCATGCAATTTGCATAGTGCAAATTGAGTAGCTTATTCTGACAGAAGGGTGCTGTTTAGATGTACCCTAAGAAAAGAACAGATCAAAACACAAAGGACAGTCTCTTTGGGCTGTAGCTTAAAGATGGTGAGTGGGGAAGGAAAGACACATGGAATTCACACAGAGGAGTTTAAACAAACAACCAAAACAAAGAAAAAATATCCTGATCTTGACTAAATAAACATTTCCTCCTTATTTGCTCACAATCCCTTCATGGTTCAGTCCACTTCCATGCCCCAAATTCCTTGGAGGCATGATAGTCCTGTCTGGGTTTAAATTATTCTGTGTCTCCCAATTCCTGGCTGAAACTCACACACAAAGGGTATGTCTACACTACAGCACTAATTTGAACTAACTTAGTTCGAATTAGTTAATTCGAACTAAGCTAATTCGAATTAGTGCATCTAGACCTAAAAACTAGTTCGAATTAGCGTTTTGCTAATTTGAACTAGCATGTCCACATTGAGTGGACCCTGAACCGAAGTTAAGGCTGGCCGGAACCAGGACTTAGAGTGTGGAGCTGCTGCCTCAGGCTAGCCGAGGGCTGTGCTTAAAGGGACCTGACCCCCACCCCGGACAGACAGTTCTCAGGGTTCCCCGCTTGCTCGTCTACCTTGATGAGGGACAGCAAAGCAGCCCTGTCTTGGAGTGCCCTGAGTGCCCGCACTCAGCACATCACAGCACTTGGCCATCAGCCCGGCTGCACTTGCCACAGGCTGCCATCTGGGGGGGGTCATTCGGGGGGCTGTCAGAATCCAGGAGGCCCTGCAGGAGAGCTTCCACCCCGAGGAGCCCGCAGAGCCACCCCAGTCCTCCCCATCGGGGGCTCGTGCCCCATTCCTCCCTCATCTCCTTCCACTTACCCTTCCCTAGCCCCCCTTCCTGATGTAAAAAATAAAGGACACGTATGTTCAATAATAGAAACTCTCTTTATTTAACAAAACTGAGGGTGGGGGGGGGGATTAACCTCTGGGGAGACTGGGAAAAGGAGGTGGGAGAGGGGAGGTGGAAACCTGGGAGGAGGGAGCTGGAAGGGGGAAGCCAGGGGAAGAAGGAGGAGGGGAAGTATAAAACTATGGTATGCCATATCTTCAGTATTGTGTACAGATGTGGTCTCCTCACCTCAAAAAAGATATTTTGGCCTTGGAAAGGGTTCAGAAAAGGGCAACTAAAATGATTAGGGGTTTGGAACTGGTCCCATATGAAGAGAGGCTAAAGAGACTGAGACTTTTCAGCTTAGAAAAAAGGATACTGAGGGGGGATATGATAGAGGTCTATAAAATCATGAGTGGTGTGGGGAGGGCGAATAAAGAAAAGTTCTTCATTAGTTCCCATAATAGAAGGACTAGAGGACACCAATGAAATGAATGGGTAGCAGGCTTTAAACTAATAAAAGAAAGTTCTTCTTCACAAAGCAAATAGTCAACCTGTGGAACTCCTTGCCACAGGAGGCTGTGAAGGCTAGAACTATAACAGAGTTTAAAGAGAAGTTAGATAAAGTCCTGGAGGTTGGGTCCAGGGAGTGCTATTAGGCAGGGGGTAGGAATGGTGTCCCTGGCCTCTGTTTGTGGAAGGCTGGAGATGGATGGCACGAGACAAATGGCTTGGCCATTGTCTTCGGTCCATCCCTTCCGGGGTACCTGGTGTTGGCCGCTGTCGGCAGACAGGTTACTGGGCGAGATGGACCTTTGGTCTGATCCAGTACGGCCATTCTTATGTTCTTATGTTCTAAGCTCAGGGTTGGAGGTCTCACTGGACCAACTTGATTTTCATGCAAACCTGCTCCTGGGTTCGCATGTGGCCTTTGGTGGCCAGACTGGCAGCTATCCTGCCCTAGACGGCCGCTTTCCTGTGCCTAGTGTGGAGATTGTGGACGTTGGAGGTCTCCCCCCAAACCTCGATGAGGTCCACGATCTCCACACTAGACCAGGCGGGCGTCCACCTCTTGCAGCCCCGGGCAGGCTCCTGGGAGCCGCCAGCCTGGTCCTGGGAAGAGGGGGAGGGCTGGGTGGCAGCGGGTGGCTGGCTCATCCCGTGCCAGGTGCAGGGTCTGCTGGCTGGGTGCTGGCAGGCTTGCACCTGGCACGGGCACCGTTGCCAGACTGTGCCCCTTTAAGGGCTCCGGGGCCGGCCGGGGGGCAGACGAGTTTCCCTGGCTTGGCCCAGAGTGGCCACCAAGGCAACCTGGGAAGGGCTAGCCTCCCACTAGTTTGAATAAGTGGCTACACAGCCCTTAATTCGAACTACTTAATTCGAACTAGGCGTTAGTCCTTGTAGAATGAGGTTTACCTAGTTCGAATTAAGCGCTCCGCTAGTTCGAATTAAGTTCGAACTAGCGGTTTGCATGTGTAGCGCCTATGAAAGTTAATTCGAACTAACAGCTGTTAGTTCGAATTAACTTTGTCGTGTAGACATACCCAAAGAGAGCAGGCAAGGTATCTATATACAATTCAAATGTCAGCATTGTATCCCATTGGTTCTTCTGGCCCCTTGCTAACACCTTTAGCTACCTGAGTTTAACACTTTAATCACTGAGAGCTGCCCAGCACTCCTCCTATTCATCACAGTAACCAAGGAGACAATTGATTCATAAGGTATGTGGGCTGCCTGAAGAGGATTTTTAGGAAATCAGTGAATTTACAAGAGCCAGCGGGAACCTGAAGAAGAAAATGCAGTACTGACCATGTGTGTATCTGGTTTCATTAGATCTGACTGAGTGTCTGATGTGTGATTTGCTCCTTGGAATAAAATGTGCTACAAATGTGGCATTTAATCACCTTACAGAAACTGATGAAAATTTCCCCTGCCTGAGCGATAATGGGGGAGAAGAGGGAGACATATGCCATACAACCCATGCTGCAGTGTTAAATGGGAATATGAGAACTGATACTGCCCTGTCCTTACTTGGTGCTGTGGGCTTAGTGTGTGTGTGTGGGGGGGGGGGGGGGAAGTGAGTTGGCTTTGGGTACAGATGAAACTGGACACACAGTATATTTATATGCAAATATTTACTTGTATTTCTCCAGGTTCTAGGAAATTAGGTGAGATGCATCCAAAATAGTTCAGTGTCTCAGGGAGTGGCTACACATGCAATCAGCCTGATGCAGAGAAGATTGGAGTTTTCCACTATCATGCATTGGGTTTTCAGCTGCTTAAATATCAGTGATTTCTGAAATGCAGGCTTGAGTTACAATTTAATGTTTACTGACATCTGTCCAAATGTTTTCTTTTCCCTCTTGTTTTGGACAGATTTCCTTGGGCTCCAATCTGTTACTATTCCATTCTTGCAGTCTCATCACCTAACACTAGGATCTCAGTAGGTCTCACCAGCTAAGCAGTATCAGCTTGGGTCAATGTTTCACTGTGAGACTTTCATGTAAAGTCCATGACGCTCTAGGAAGGGAGGTAGGTGGCACCCCTCTGTTTGAATCAGAGGTGAGCCAATGACCCAACATAGTGTTTGGGGAACATGTGGCATTGGAGGTGATTTCTTTTTACAGGAGAGAGCGAGCAGGCAAGCCTAATTCCTGCCCATAAATGGTCATTCTAGAGACCATCGCACTTTTTCCAGGGTTAGGGGTGTTCAGTCTGCCTTTGCGACTCTCTGACATTTCTAGGACACCCATCCCAGTAGTGTGTGAGTGTCGGAGACAGGAATTATATTCAGGACCAATGAAATTCACCCCTGTGCAGAGGGCTGACACAAGGCCTGTGTGCTGTTTAAGTCTTGGCTGGAGGGATTTAGTGGCACTAAGGTGCGTCAGCTCATTGCATAGGGAGATTTTCACCTGTTAAGTGGTCCTTCCTGGGCCGTCATCCTCCCCTGTCCTGGCTCTTGCAGCTTTGCTCACTGTGGTTATAAATCCCTTTCACTGGTGTGATATGTTACTGCAGAAAGTCTTTGCAAGAGGGAGAGTTTTGCAATATGTTCCCTAAATCTTTAGGCTTGATCTCTGCCTTCTCTTCTCTGAAGCGGGGAAATGCCCTTTCTCTGGTTCTCCAAGACCAAGACACTGTAGCCATGCTGTCGTAGAAGTGATTGGGGAAGAGATTTTGAACAGGTAGTTGGGTCCCCAGTCCATTAATCTTACTGCCATGGCCAAATTCTCACTAGGGTCATAGAGAGCTATCTACCAAAGTCTCCCCTGAGATTTCTATTTAATACACTCTTTGTCTTTACTTCTTGGCCTACACTGTTGTGCTGGATCATTGCTGAAAGGTGTCTGCAGTTCCCTGGTTTGTGTGTGTGTGAGTGTGTGTGTGTGTGAACATGCAAGCTGAGTAAAGCCTTGGGATTCCTTTTTGATAAAAGGCTTTATATGTACAGAGGCTCAAAGCTCTGTCCGAGGTCCGGAAAAACTTGTTTTGGTAACCCAGACAGATTCTTGAGCTGAAGGATCGCGTTGATGGATAACTCTCATGAACTGCCTTTATTACCCTACAAGTGAAAAATGAGTGAGAAAGCTAATGGGTTTTGTCATGGTTAAGCAGTCTGCAGAGTTGAAAAATAAATAGAAAACCCGCAATACAGGCAGTGCCTAACTTGTAATGGAAGAGGTGCTGGGGCTCCATCTATGGTTTAATTTTAAATTTTAAACTTGTTATGACTTTGAACATATGGCAGCATTGTTGTCATTGCCAGTGACTATAACACCACTGCACATTCAGTCGGAACACATGTATTTGGAAGAGCAATCTACTGTATGCGTTAGTGTTACAAGTGTGCATTCTATATCATATACAAGGTAGTGTCCTGTGCAGAAAAATACATTAAAATCCACTGCAGAAAAATAAACAAATAGTCTTAATATATTTTCTAGTGACAGATCTGCCCACCTGTGCTCTGGCTTTCTCCCCATGACCCCCACTACCATGATAGTAGTAATGAGACAGAAATTCAACAAGCATTGTGGGAATGGGTGGGAATGGGTATTGCAGGGTTGAACAGGTGCAGGATTAACAAAACAGTCCTCCTGCCTCACAGACACCATGAATGCCTCATCCCACAGCCTTTCTTCTCTGGCTGCCTGGATCTGAAGGCAGCGTTGCCATTAGCAGTAGCACAGTAGTAAGGGTGGCATGGGATGGTAACTGGACCATTGGGATCCCAGTCCCACTGCTGGGCTTCTTCCTTCTACCATTTTTTGTCCATTCCATTTCCACCCCATTTTCTCCCATATTGTGTCCCTAGTGGCTGCCCTGCTTGTACTTCCCACTCATGGTTATGGCCCCAATGGGTAAAACTGTGTTGAAAATGTTAAGGAAAACATTTCAGAGCAAAAAAAAATGGAGATTGTTTTACTTTCATAACTGATGTGGCAAGCCCAGAGATGCGGCTATGAATTTCCAAGACTACACATGCTTGGGTTCAGCTCCTGCAAGCTTTGGCACAAATTAAGCACCGACTATAGACCCTGCTGGGGCACTGAGTGAGGGCTGAGGGAAGATTAATGGGCAAATTTGACACAGAGATTTTCAAGTCCATGTTCATGAGCTTGATTCCCTCCTGGGTTGTGGGCTGCGAGCAAGAGTCTCACTAAGCTGCACGGCAGCACAGCCCCACAGATCCTTAATCAGACTCGCCCAGCCAGGCAGCTCCGTGCAGGGGGCCCTGAAGCCCTAACTGAGCTGGGCAGCTCAATGCTGAGCTGCCTCACAGCTTAGAGGGAACCTTGGCTCTGTTGCTATCTGTTGAGTTACACTTCTTTAAAATGGGGGCATAGTGGCCTCAGCCCCACTGTCATTTTAAAATCTAAGGAAATACTTCCTTTTAAAGATGCTTAGTTCCTCCAACAGATGATGTTTGTCTGCAGTAAATCTCTGCAACTCCTTGGTCTAGCAGCCTGGCTTCTACTTCTAGAGTACCAAGGTGGCATCCTGCCCAGCTGGGTGGAATATCCTTTCCCTTGCATGGGACGTGTTCCCTTTCTAATGCTGGAGTGAGGTGGAGGAGATCTATTGAAAGACTTCCCCAGTAGAACAGAAGGAGGAGTATTCCCTCCTGTCTCCCCAACCTCCACCCAACATTCTTTCTCTCTCACGCTTAATTTTTTTCCCTATGGATGAAGATTTTTCTGAAGCGCCCAGGAGCTCATGCACCACTAAAAGCAAAGGACTTTCTCACGACAAAGCTGGAAATCCCTCAAGGGGAGTTATCTTCTTTAAAAGTAGAAAGGTAATCAAGGAGCAGGGGGAGTTTTAGATACAGATTCCTCTGTCAGATAGCAACCTGCCTCCTTGAGAATACAGGACAATGATGAAGGGCTGGGGGAGGATGGAGAAGAGCTGTCAGATTGCTGCATGCCAATTGCTGCAACTCAGCGGATGCATGCTGGTGAGATGCCAAGAAGCAGAGAAAGGTGCCTACATGAGACTAATTCAGTTTGGAAGCTGCTGAGCTGAGCAGCTGAGGTTGCTGGTGCACGTCAGCTGGCTACTCATCAGCGAGAGAGGACAACAAAGGTACCAGAGCTCCATGGCTAGGTTTGCTTAGTGTGAATGACAGTTCCCCAAGGCATTCTGACTGGGCCTTAGGCAGGGCCTGAGTTTGATTCCCAGCTGTGCTACTGAATCCTGGGGTGATCCTGAGGCAAGTCACTTAATCTCTCTGGGTCTTAATTTTCCACGTCTGCAAGAAATGAATAAACCTTCTTTCCTTCCAACCTTTGGCTGCCTGGTTGATTTAGATGGTGAATTCTTTTGGACAGAGCTTTCTGATTCTTGATGTTCAGCAGCAACTACTTCAAAGGGGCCCTGCCATCAGCAGTATTGATAGGAATAATTTCTAAACAGCACGCGCAGGGTGCATTTTTATTTTCCACCTGTCTGGAAGGAGCACCGCTTCCAAGGCCCGGTAGTAGTGATGTGTTTCATTATGTAAAATTCTTTTTATTCCAGGGAAGCAGCCAGGCAGCAACCCCGGTATGCTTTTGCTCACTTAATTCTTGGTGCTCTGGGAGAGATTGGGATTGGCTGAACTCGTGAATATGCATGAGTTCCACCTTGGAGCTCTGGAGCTGGGGCCATGGGTTTGACCTTTTGCTTTCCCTGAAACAAACACTTCCGCAGCTCGCTTTCCCTTGCCAAGGCCAGAGTCATGCTGGCAGCCGTAGGACCAGATGCTGCTGATCCGGTCTTGCTGTCAGTTACGATGAGTTTGTTACTCCCAGGATTGTGTGGCTGACTGATATTGGCTGGGAATGATAGAGCCTCGGGTTCTCTAGCATCTGCCATCTCCAAAGGATCCTGGACTACTGTGACTCAGTCATATGCAGCTGCCAGAGGACGTCAGACCCACCCACTACTTGCGATCTGGGAAGAAAGCTGGCTCCATGGGGCTCTCCAAGCTGCTCCCTTCATGCAAGTGGGGGAGGAGCAGAGAGCTGACTGCCTTGTCCCTCCCCCACTGCTGGCCAGAAAAATAGGCTGTAACACAAACCTGGTACAGGCCTGTTGTGGATGATTCTACCCATCCCCTGCAGCTAACAGAGTTCTGCCTGAAGACACAGCTGAAAATGCAGCCACCTCTGGGGAGACACACAGAAATGGTTTAATAAAGTAGTACAATGTCTGTGAGTCTGTAACGCTGAAATGCTGGCTGTTCCCTCTGGGCAGCACTGTTGCCTCCCGCCGTGGCTCTTGGCTGACTTCTGCACTGCTCAGCAGGGCCGCTGTGGGGGAGCAAGTGGCGCAAGTGGCCATTTGGGGTCTACGGTCCCCCGAGTGAGAGGCAGGAGGGGGAGGAGAAGAGAAAGAGAGAGACAGAGAGAGAGGCAGGAGGTGGCGGAGAGCTGAGAGAGAGAGAGGGGGAGGCAGGAGGAGGAGGAGAGAGAGAGAGAGAGAGAGAGAGGGTATGTCTACACTACATGGCTCCGTCGACGGAGCCATGTAGATTACCTTTGTAGATACAGGAAAATGAAGTGGCGATTTAAATAATTGCAGCTTCATTTAAATTAAAATGGCTGCCGCGCTGTGCCGATCAGCTGTTTGTCGGCACAGCACTGTAGTCTGGACGCTCTGTGGTCGACATCAAAGGCATTTGTCGACCTTCCTGGTAAACCTCATCCCACGAGGCATACCGGGGAGGTCGACAAATGCCTTTGATGTCGACCATGGAGCGTCCAGACTACAGTGCTGTGCCGACAAACAGCTGATCGGCACAGCGCGGCAGCCATTTTAATTTAAATGAAGCGGCGATTATTTAAATCGCCGCTTCATTTTCCTATGTCTACAAAGGTAATCTACATGGCTCCGTCGACGGAGCCATGTAGTGTAGACATACCCAGAGAGACGGAGCGAGAGACCGGAGGCTCAGGAGAGAAGACCGACGTGGAAGAGAGACCTGAAAATCCTGTCTTATGACGGGCTAATTGGCTAGTGGTTTAATATTGCCCGGCAATTTTACGGCCTGCCTGAAGACAGGAAGTGAAGACTGATGCGGTACCCAGTTGAAATGGTGGGGTGAGCAGAGGTGGAGGGGGTGTAACAATGCAATCGGGCTGGGACACGGAGCTAACAGAAAGCTCCAGGGGTTTGAGCAGCCCAAATGGTCAGGACTTGGGTGATGAGAACAGCCCTCCAGCAGGGCCGATGCCGAGGTGATGGTTAAATACTAACATGGGGGGAGCCAGCCCCAATGTGATCACACGGCCGGGGCTTTTGAAAAGTAAAGGAACAACAAGGTGCAGCTCTGGCTGGCTGGAAAACAACCCTTTCCTCTGGACATGGCAGCGGGTACTCAGCCGGCTGGCAGGATAAAATCGGTCCCTATAGACACAGAGCCAAGCAGCAGATGTGTCAGAAAAAGTTACACATCTCACATAGATACGCACTGGAGGGTTTGGGGACTTTTCAGCTTTCCCAGACTGTGGCACATGACTAGTACCGGAACGGAGGGCCAGTGTGTTTGCCAGACAGCATTGGCACACCAGCCCTCTGAGACACATATTCTGCCTGAGCCGTGAATACCCAGTGCTTCAGCATGAGGCAAAACACACCAGAATGCAACCACTCAGTCGTACAATGCCATGCTGTACAGTGCCATAGATGGGTGAGGGGAGATTCCCACTTGATTCACAAGCGTCTGTTTGCAATGAGACCGTATGCCCAATTACAGGTGAATTGCCTTCTGTCCAGGGCCATATTCATCCCTGGGCATCACTCCGTGGAAGCCAGCTCAGGGACATATTCAGTCACTGTGCACAAGTATCTCTTGCCACCACTTGCCAAGCTGTGTCACAGAGAAGTGTGAAGTCAAAGATATCTTCACCTAATGAGCTAACTCTCCCACTGGCTGGAGATTCATTCCAGCATGCTCTTCTGCTCTCCGTGGCATGAGCTTCACCTGTCTCTAGGGGAGGGCAGAGCCCATGAATGTAGCCTATTTCCTGTTAAACAAAATCCACACGTGGCTCTTAATTGCAGGGACTGCTTTCACCTTCAGAACAATGGGCAGCCCATGAGACAGCAGATGCATCGCATGCTGCCAACATGTAGATATTTTGGGGCCCTAGAGCTGTATTAGATATAACTATTCTGTGCAGTTCAGTCAAGCTCTGAAGAGATGGAATTAGGCTTCTGTGGGGAACTGGAGAGGACTTTTCCCTAGATCCAGTTGGTTCTTGAAGGAAGACCTGCTCCCCTGCCCCCAAACACTTTACACCCAGTAAGAGAACTGGGATGGCATAAAGAGTGGGCAAGTGTTTCACCAGGGTAGGCGCCAAGGGTGTGGCAGGCAGCGGGCTTCCAAGCATCCTTTGCAAGGGAGAGTGCTGGGCAGGATGGTCATGCTGGGGCAGGGTTGCAGCACTGCATAGCACCGGGGAGATTCCAGGCCAATAGAGCACCCCAGAAGGCTGCTGTGTCTGAGAGACCTGGAGGGTAAAAGCTGCTTCTTATGCTGAGGTTCACAGTGGTGGGAGGGTGAACACTTTTGAAGGTTCCTGAACCCCCAGGTCGGTCACCCAATGCTATGAATGCTGTGTGGCACCTCCTAGAGACAGTCACACCCAGGAATTAACACAGCTCACATCACTGCCTGCTTATGGATTTCCCTTTCTAATGCCAATGCCTGATGGAGTGTGATCAACCCCACTTTACAGACAAGAACTACAAAGACACAGAGAGTTGATGGGACAAGCACCCAGCTCTAAGCCTACCTGAGTCTAAAGCCACTGTCTTAATCACAAAGCTATCTCTCCTCCTCAGAGGGAATGAGCCCTTGAAGGGAGGAGGAGTGGCAGGGCCCCATGGAGCCTTTAGACTTTCCCAGCGCTCTCTGAGTTCAGGTGGGGATTCTGATTCTGGCCGAGGTCTATGAACGTGATCCCACTACAGCCAATCCCTGTGTGATGGTCTGTCAACGGTATGTTGGAAGCACCTTGCACTGTCGAAGCCTGCTGCTGAAGCTAGATGCATGACTCCTCAGACAGGCTATGCAATGCCTCACACCCTTGCTGGCCAGAGGAGTGAGAGACCGAGTCTGAGAATCAAGCTCAATGGAACTAAAGCTGAAGGGTCAAATCCTACTTGCTATGGAACACCTGGGCAGGTGAGGTCAGAATTTTGGTCCAAAATAATGTTGTCCTGTACCATACAAACCTGTAAAGAAGAGCCCTAATTTAAACCATGGTTAAGGTGGCCTAAAAGTAGCACCCTCACTCCATGCCACCTGCCTGTCTGTTAATCAACTTTAATTATTCAAACCCCTTCACAAAATTTCCTTTGCTATTGGCTACCCTGATCACACATACATTGGACCAGGAATTAGTTCAGTGGAAAGCCAAGGCTAACTACCAGTTGTTTTGCTGCCTCTTGGCTTCCAAGTGAAATCTAAGTCTGAAGAGCTAAGAGTGCAACAGCAGTGTCTGGTACCTCACTGGTTAGTTGGGCAGTCTATAAAGTACCATGCATGCAGAGTCCCGCACCCCCACCCTCCCTCCATGGGAACAGATCATCTCTGGAAGCTATTTGAGCAGGAAGGAACTTCAGCTGGAAGAAACCTGTCTGAATTCAACTGTAACTGTCATACTTGATTTCTGGCTGAGGGTTGGGAGTCCCGCCCAGATCTGTGATTCCTTTCTGGCATAACAGCCACAGTTCTCTGTGGACTAACAATCCTCAGAGGCTACTTGCTTAGGGAATGGGTTCAATGGGAGGTAATTACATTCAATTGCCACTCTGCAAAACACTGTCTCAAATATTAAATACTAGTAAACACTAATAAAACTATACCTGTCAGATTAAGTCAGCTGAGTGTGCTTGGGAGTCCGGATTTTATAGACAGTTAATGAGCCAGGGCTCGCTTTAAAAATATTGACATTGTCAAGTGCCCAGACAGGAACATAGAAAGAAACACATTCCTGTTGTTATCAGCTGCAGGTGTAATGGTTATGTGCATCTGTACTTCTTACTGTATGTATTCAGCTGTATATAGACGAGCTTCTGTGTAACAGCTGGTTCCCTTTTCCATTCTGCCCGCCTGCACCAGGCTCCACTGTAGGGATCATGATCTAGCGTGCCAGTTAATGATGAGCTGAGCTGGCACTTGACACACTGGGCTGGATTTCCAGGGGAACGTAGGGAACTTCTAGATTAGGGTTGTGTGGGCCACGGGCAGAGGTCACCTTCAGCAGAGCCCTTGTTTGGCTTGGAGCCATGGAAGGCCTTGTGGTGGGGTGCAGGGACTCTGTCCCTACCAAAGAGTGGAAAAGATTCAAAATCTTTTCGGAAGGGAGAAAAAAGTCCCTGCAGGATGGTATAAGTTACCTGGGCTGCCTTAAGCAACAATGGGTTTGGGCCCTGGGAAAAACCCATCCATAGGGCTCTGGCCTCAGATTATCCCTTTTCAATAAAGCAAGGGGGCACACATGTAAGTGCTCATGCTGGGGGTCCCAGAGCTGAGAAGCACATGAAGCCAAAGCCTGGATTCGGGCTGTTCCAGGACTCAAGCCCTAGTGCTCCCTGGACTGTTGTGGGGCATGAGGCATGTCTAAGACTGTAGTGCACCGAGGCTGATCTGTCACTGGCCTCAGACACACATAGCATTGCTAGCTGGGCCAACAGAAGGTGCCTCCCGGGGCCCCCCGACAGCTCAGTTAAATGTAAAGAGGCTGTGCTGCTCCATTGCTAACGAATATGGCCCCTGCTTCAAAGGTTGTCAGCCAGTCAAATTGCCCCTATCTCTGGAGGCCTGTTCTCCCATGCTGGGGCAGGGGGAAGTGAAAGAGCATGTCTGCTGTGATTTCAGAATGAGAGACTGGGTAGAAGGGAGGGATTCCAGTGCATGGTGGCTGGCAACATACAGCTGATCCATCCAGTCCTTATCTGTAAGAACATCAAGAGAAATGCACTGGATCCAAGGCGATGCTGCTGCTAGGAAAAGCTCAGCACAGTCCCCACTAGTTTGGCTCAGGGCCCCAGCTGGAGCTCAGGTGGTTGCCGGAGCCTGCAAAACATGAACAACAATCCTGAGAATTGGATGCTGTATCACAGGACATCACCTGAGTAGCTGGCAGGTGATTAGCAAATAGCGTAGCTAGGCCAGTGGGGGCATTTCTGAAGGGAAGTGCTGTTAGACAGCTGCCTATTTCAGGTTCTGGGCTACAGTTCACAACCAGGCCTGGGGGAGGGAGGGAAGGTATAGATTTGTTGCTGTATTCTGTGTTGGGTTCATTAATCAAAGGCAAGAGGAACTGAGCAGATGGTATCTTAAAGCGACTGGGCTGTAGGCAGATCATGCGAAAGGATCTAAGGGAGTGTAATGACTATATGTGTAAGAACTGCAGTGCTCTTGCAGACTGCAACAGATCCACTTGCTATTTTAGCAGGTGTCTGCGTGATGGGTCAAAACCTGCACTGGAACCTGGTGACAGGCCTACTTGTTTCTGTAGTTTTCCCTTTTGCTGCAGAAGGAGTCTCTTTATTCAGACTTAGTTGTTCCGTGCTTTGCAGCCTGCTGGAAAATGCCAGGTGATGAGACTTACCTTCTGTTGGGGAGTGCTCTGAGAGCTGTGCATGGAAAGCCAGAGGTCAGAGTTAAGCAGGATGATGATGAAACAGGAAAGTGGAGGATCCTCCACCTCTTGATGTTTTCAAATCCAGGCTGGATGCCTTTTTGGTAGATGAGTTATGCTTTAATCAAATACAAGTAATTGGGCTCAATCCAGGGGTAAGTGGGTTAAATCCTCTGACCTGTGATGTACAGGAAGTCAGACTATATGGTCTAATGATCCCTTCTGGCCATAAACTCTATGAATCTATGGAAGTTCACCCCCCGCCCTCCTTTAAATGAGAGTCTGCCTATAACCAGAAAATGCGTCTCTCTCGCCCTGTCTCCTTAGCCTGCCCGGGTTTATCTCTTTCCAATTAAATAAGTACAGATAGTGTTTTTAATAAGGCCCTGAGTATGAAAGATTACTAACGATTTCATTTCCAACATGCCATGAATTACTAGGCAACCTACGAAACAAAGCCATTGTGGGACTAGCAGCTGAGCTAATTAGCTGCCACTACTGCTACCCTGCCACCTAATTGTTTCCTCTCCTTGACCGTGTATTGCTGGTTGTCTTGGTTAATTTGCAGATCTATTTGGCACCAGGCTTTTTTCAAGTTTATTAATGAAAACCTTATCTGTCTGTGCAGATAATGCCAGAAATAATTAGCATTCACTGAGATTTGTCAGCAAACTCAAGAGCACTCCCCACTCCCCCTTTTCTTGATATTTACAATGTTCCTGGGTCTGTGTCAGGGACCAAGCAGCTTTTAATTGTGTAATCTTTGTTTTCTTGCTCAGTGGATTTTGGCTGTGGCACGGCTGGCTGCTTTCTGTCCATCTGCCTCTCTGGCCTTTGCTGCTGTTGTATGCGGCTGTTTCAGACTCATTAATGAACAGTAAAGCATTCCATTCTAACAAGGATTAAAGCCATGGAGGGGAGTCCTGGTGAGGGTGGGTCAGCACTGAATTCAGTCCCTTGATTTGACACACAAATTGTGTTCAATTAATTCCAGGCATGATTCTGATGTGCTTCGGGGACAGACACCAGGGATGACTTGCACAGTTTATCTTTTCACAAAGTGAGGTTTGAGAACTGCTCCAGCCTGGTAAGTGCTCTGGCAAGCCCTCTGCTTGATTAAATGTATAGGTAATGATGCCCCAGGGGGCCATTAGTGGGCACTGGACCCATGATAGCTGGAGGTTAAAGTAGGAGGTTCTGGTCTACACTAGAATGTTAGGTTGACTCAACTACACTGGCCACATCCCTGAGAGATACTGTCAAGAAGACTGAACTCCCAACATAGCTAGCGCTAGGGTGATGGAGACAATCTTCCGTTGGCCCAGCTACCATCTCTTGGGGAGGTGGATTTACGGCGTGATGGAAGAAGAACCCCTTTTGCCACTGTGTTAGTGTTTTTGGCACAGCCGCATTGCTAATGTAGCCATACCCCAAGTCACATCTAAAGACCAACTGTGAAGCATCAGCAACTTGTAAACCTCTTTACGTGGTCCCACCACTAGCAATGTCTTGAAAGTTTCAGGCCTCAATCCCACAACTGCATCTGCCCAGGCAGGGCTCTTTGCCTGCATGGAGTCCCTCCACCCCACACTTCACTAGGGTTCTGGGCTGGTGCAGGGGCTGCTCTAAATCTGCATGTTTCACAAAACCACAGAAGTGGCTGTGCAGATGGGAGAAGCAAGAACTCAGCCTCTGACAAACTGTCCTGAAAAGAAGCCACATTGCAAGGAGCCAGTGTCACTGGGACTGTGTCTAAAGACCCCCTCAAGGCCTGTCAGAATCCAGGAGGAGTGGGCAGAGACTGTAGTTCCAACCTGAACTCATGGCCACCTGGAGGCTGTGAATTCAAAGCCCTTGGAGAGTCTGCCTGCACTTTGATTCCTTTGCTCCCCACTTGTTTATGCCATGCCCTTAGCAATATTCACAGGCAGGGTTTCTCTTTTTTGTGCCTCGTAAGGAAAGATACTCATCAGGAGACTGCCTTAATATGTTTGGAGTCAGAGGCTGGCAGGCTCCATTCCTGGGTCTGGAAGAATTGTTTTAGCAGGGCCTTTGAATACTGAACACTGTTGTCCAGTAGTCAAAGCAGGGGATGGAGAGTCAAGACTCCTGGGTTCTGTTTTTGTCTGATATTGGCTGGTTGTGTAGCTTTGGGCAGCTCACTCAGAGTGTCTCTTGCTTCTTTAGAATGAGGCTTCTCATTCTGAGCTGGCACTTGCAGGGACTCTGTGTGTTAGGGGGCAGAGGGAGCTGTGAGGTTACTTGGTGTTTGCAAAACACATTGGGCTTTGCAGCTGAAAGATGCAATGTGCTGTGGCCATCTTTGTGGGATCACAAAGCCTGCACATCCCTATGCCCTCACTCCTCAGCTGCTGCACTGCATGTCCGATGCAGCATGACAGTGGAGATACTCTGGGAGGGGCATAATACTTGTCTTCTTGCCAGGGATATGTTTAGCTACGCTCCCGACAGAACAGTGTGAGCTCGCACTGGCTTCTGAGAGAGAGAGAGAGAGAGAGAGAGAGAGAGAGAGAGAGAGGCGGGGGCGGTATGTGTGTGTGTGTGTGTGTGTGTGAGCCCCTGACATTGATGGCCAAGATGTGGCTTTGCAACAGCTTCTCATCCTCCCTCACTGGCAGTCTTGTGCATGGCTGTCACTGAGATACACACAGCACTGGGCCAGGGAGGCAAAAGGAGGATGTGGTGTCACCTCCCATTTGGTCCTGGGCCAGCCAGATCACCTGAGTGGGAAACCTTGGGAGATCCTAAAGGGCTATCCCATCTGGTTATTGGGCAGCTGTCTCATGTATTGGGACCACTGGCACAACCCACAGGGTTACCACTTTCTTAAACAGAAAGGAACCTTCCAACCGCACAGGCGCAAACCAACAGCATGGCAGAGTGGTAGGATGTATACTCCACGTGATGCTGGCAGACCAGGGGCTAGCTCATGCCAGAGCCCAAGGTCAGTTCTCTTGTGTGTTAGTATTGAATAGATCAAAGTGACTATTAAATGTCTGAGGACGTATTTGGCATTTAAACTTCATGAATCACAAGAGGAATGCTGCATGTGTTGTATTCATTTATCTGCAATAATGCAGCAGCACACATCTGCGTTGTCTAGCCTCTCTAGCTAAGCAACCCATCAACCCCAGAAAGAAGCCTTGTATAATATGAATGAAGAACTTCAACAGGAAACTGCTAACTTGAAGGCGAGTGGTCACTGTGTGTGATGATCAGAGCCATTTGCTTGGCTGGGTTTCCATGACTGGTGCTGTGCTCCCAGCTGCTCCAGTGATTGTGCCAGAGTTATGGACAGGGCCCATGCAACATGCTCAATCACCAGATGCTCAACGGATAAGTCACAAAGGTTAGTTCTGTGAACACTTTGTTCCTGAGTGTCTTTGAGGTATTACATCTGTCCACCACGCTTATGACTGCTGGAGCTCAATTGAGAATCTAAGACTTGTTTTGATTGATGGGTCTCGGGCATTTGAATTACATGGCCAGTCCATCTGTGTTGGGTGCAGTTCAAATGAGCCTCTATGCCCACTGCACCCCTATTCAGCAGGACTTCAATGTTGCAGACTCAGTCTCCCAGGTGATACTCAGCAATCATAGTAGGGAAATGGAAGTTGTCCAGGGCTTCAGTGTGTTATTGAGAGCAGGTCCAAGTTTTGCACCTGTAGTACAATGTCATGAGACCCACAGTGTTACAGACGTTGATTCTGGTCTGTCGGCAGATTCCATGTTTTCCCAGATTCGGAGGTAGAGGTGAGTATAGGTGGTGCAGGCTTTCTGAATTCCCCCATCCACTTTGTGGTCGACTGTCGCTTCCTCATTCAACATGCAGCCAGGGTAAGCACATTGTTTGCTGGCTTGGCACATGATACTCTTTCAGCTCCAGACAGGGCTTCACAAGGTTGCTGAGGAGCTGACTAGTGTGTAAACTGGGTTTTCATTCGGCAGATGGTGCGGCCAAAGATATGAGCTGCTGCAGCAAAACAGGTTGTAAGATTTTTGTCATGCTGCCTCAGAGTGTGTTATCATGGCACAAGAATTGGCACAGAGCAGCCATGAGCCCCTGAAATCAGGTCGACACTAGCCACGCTTTGCAGGTACGGCTGTACTGGGGTAGTGTACCAGCAAAGTACTCCTGTCCTGTGTAACAACATAGAGCAGCAAAACTGCACTTTTGCCAGTATTGCTTACTCCAGCTCCCCCTTGAGCAAAATGAGCTGTATCAGCAAAAGTGCGTGTATTGCCAGGGGAGCTGAAGTCCCACCAGAGCTTTTGCCAGCATAGCAGCATTGGACCGGGATCCCACCTCTTCACACTGCTGCCAGCGGATGTCTCTAGTGTAAGCCTAGCCTGAGTCTCTCAGTGCCTCAACTTCCCATCTGTGCAATGGGGATAATGCTCTTTCTCTCTCTCCTGCCCCATTGTCCAATCGTTGCTTCTTTTGGAAGTTGCCGAGGCCAGGGACAATCTCTTGCTCTGTGTATGTTCTCACTCTGTGTATGAGTGACTCTGTGGAAATCAATGGCATCATGCCAGCTTTACACTGGTGCCACTTAGAACAGGCTCTGGCCTCATTCCCATGGTATCAGTGCCATCCCAGCCTTCTTTTATTATGTTTAGAATCACAATCTCCTTGTTTAAATCTCTGAGCCTGATAAAAGACGACAGCGCTTCCAGCGTGCCTGGGATGGCATAAATAATTCCAGCACCGAGAGAGAGAGAGACAGAGTGACAGAGAGAGAGATTTACAATGATATAAATGCTGGGAGTAAGCCCAGTTTGTATTAATGTCCTTATTAGTTATGTTGCTCTAAAATACTGATTTGCCACTTGTTAAAGAGCCATGTCTTTGTTCTGCAGCATTAATTCAATAAATTGCGACCTTCTAGATAAATCTTGAAGCCCATTGATGGACCCCTTTAGAAAATCCTTTATGCTATGTCAGGGATTGTACAATGGCTTAACGGAGAGAGACCTGTGAATCTAGTCATGAAGGCACCATTATAAATGAGCCAGTGAGCCCTGCATCCCCACCATCCCATCTAGCGAGGGGAGTAAGGAGCATTGATGGCAGAATGTGGACGGAAGGTCTCTGCATACATCTGGTGAGGGGAAAACCGTAAGAGGGAGTTTTTGGTTTGTTTCTGAAAAGCATCTGAAAGCTCAGAGTCACCTCCCAGATTTCTCCTAACGGGGCTGGATGGCTCATGGGAGCGGGATTGCTTCTGAGGAGTGATGTCAAGCGCTTTCACTTCTGCTGCATGGTGGGGAAGGAAACCACATCTGAACTCCTAGGTGTGAGTCAGGAAGTTTGGATCCAAACAATCCCCGTGGGTGTGCATTTGCATCTGGAGGGTTGGGCTGGACTCATCTCCAACCTGACAGTTCTTGCATCTGAGAGATTAGTTTCCAATCTGGCTACAAAAGGGGGTGAAGGTCTGAGAAAGGACAAAGGTCTTTATATTTGTAACTAGCCTTTTGGGATAAGAAGGGAGGAATATGAAATTACCTAATGATGCATGGTAGAATCATAGAGTCATAGAATCCCAGGGCTGGCAGAGACCTCAGGAGGTCACTGAGTCTAGCCCCCTGTCCAAAGCAGGACCAACCCCAACTAAATCATCCAGGCCAGGGCTTTGACATGGTAGTTTCATCTTCCTTCCTCCTATAAAAAGTTTTAGCACCATCTCTGTTCTGTTCTGGTGTACACTTTCCATAGCTTGCTCACTGGCTGTATCCCGTGCTTCTCAAACATAGCTCTTCATGTTAGTTCCAAAGTGAATTGACAAGCTGGGGTATTGCATCAGATGTGGCATATATATATATAGGGCACGTCATCTCTCTTTGATCTCCAGTGGTGGGGAATTCTAAGGTCTCTATCCTTAACACTACTTCCCTGGCATCATCTTGACTTGCTGCTATCCACAGAATTCTCTCTTTCTCTCAAGCTGATGTTTTAATAATCTGTGCTAAAAAAAACCCCCATCTATCCTCCACCTTGTCACCGCTTTGTACTGGAGACACTCGCTCCTGGGTGTTCTGCAACTCTGCAAACTTTCCACTGTTGATCTGCCAAGTGTACGGGGATAATTGAAAATAAATGATGCATTATATGCAATAAATGTTGTAGGGCAGCCTGTCTGGGCGCTGATGACTCTTATTTATTTATTTATTTTTGTTGTGATCTTTTTGAAGACAGGATGTGGCTGCTTGAGGAAAATGAGGTTTGACGTAACTTAATGAACACACCAACCTCTGCAAAGATTTCACTCTCTTGCTTAGGTTCTCCTTGTAGTGCTGAGTGTTACTTTCCTTGTAGCAGCAAAGACAATACTACGGAGATGCTGAAGGATCTGTGACCACAGACAACGTGGCTAGAAGGAATAAAATGGTTTTAGGGATCTTCACCTCTCAAGGAGCAAAACCCACTTTAGTGCCTACTATAGTTTGACTTTCAGGGCTTCCTGAATGTGCAGGCTGACTAGAAGCTGTCACAGAGCCAGCAGCCGGTGTGCTAATTCCTCCTGATGTTCTGCCAATGCACCTCCTGCCTGACCTGCAAAATTGCACTCCATGCTTGTCCAGTGCTGTGTCCAGCAGTTCTGCGGATGCGCATCCCAGGGGCCCTGCAATACTTTTATTATTTAATTCCCAAGCTGTAGGACAGGGCCCTCCTGCCCTGAGATTGCCAATTCTGCCAAATACTTTCAAAGATTACTTTGTGACAGCACTGCAGGTTGGGGTGGTGGAGTGGCAACAGGTCATTGGAAAGAAAACACCTGTCCAGCTGAGGTTTAATAAAGGGCACTAAACCAAAAGCAGGGCCCAGCCACACCCAGAATTTACAGGAAGGTGTGTTTGGAGTGTAGATTCACATTTTGCAAATAGCCTCTAACTCTCATAGGCCAAATCAAAAGCTCAGATCAAAGCATTCTGGGATTTTGAAGAGGTGGGCAAGGGGCTGAAATCTTAGTTGCTGTTTTGTGGTTGAATCCATGGTTCACTCAAAACCAGCAAGATCGTGGAAGGAGATTGTTGTTACTGAGGGGTTCCAGTTGCCTGATGGAGTTATTAGAGGTACATTCCCCTCTCTAATTGTATGGATGAAGGTCTGATTGGCCTCTCTTGCATGGGACTCCTTGAGGAATGACTCAAGGAGATTAATGGGACTGATAATGATGTGGCCTGCATCCCTCTCAAGCCCCGAGTTAGGAAAGCATCCTAGTTCACAGCAGTTCTGGACCATGTCTTCAATAGACTACAGCACTTGCTCCAAGTCAGACGAATGTCATGCATGCATCCACTGGAGTTACATCAGTGTAAAGTTACCCTATGTGAATCAGGCTCCAAGTATCTGATTTCCATGCTTTTTATAGTACAGCTAGCAATTATCCAGCTATCTGATTGGCTGGCAGAAATTCCACTTGTTGTAACATGTAACAAGCTTTTATTTAATGCTCAAGTATGTAACACATGTAAACTTAAGGCAACCTATACAGCCGGTGTCTAGAGAGCAGAAACTCTGCTGAAGTTGGATTTCATTAGAAACCTTCCTTTGATGGGGATTAACCCCAGCACCCTGCTATTTGTAGTAGGAAAACACTGAATTTCCCTAGGAGACTTTTGGGATTTACCCATGCACACTGAGTTTTTTCCTCTGATGGGTTCTCCATGGTGGGAATTGACCATCGTACAGTTAATAACCCTTGGTAAGGCTTATCTTGGATTATTACTTGATTGATTAATTAATCTTGAAAGTGATGTAAAAGCTTTGAGCTGCTGTTTGAAGACTAAGCGAGTGATTTCTAGCCTTGCCTAAGACTGAGGATTTGGAATTAAGATTCCAGTGCTGAAAAACATTAGATTTTGCTCACTCAGTGGGGAAGATCCATGCATAGTGCAGCCATGCACTTTACGCTGGTTACTAAAGAGCTATTTAATCTAGCAGAGAAAAGCATAGCAAGGACTAATGATGGGAAGTTAAAGCCAGATCCATTTAGATGAGAAGTTAGGCACACGTTTTTAACAGTGAGGGTGATAAACCATTGGAACAAACTACCGGGGAAATGGTAGATTCTCC
Source organism: Pelochelys cantorii (assembly GCA_032595735.1). NCBI lineage: Eukaryota > Metazoa > Chordata > Testudines > Trionychidae > Pelochelys > Pelochelys cantorii. The sequence goes on along the minus strand of CM064342.1, from coordinate 7,453,052 downwards.
ATCCCTTGCTGTCTTCAGCTCAAGATTGGATGCCTTTCTGGGAGAGATGCTTTAGTCCAAGGATGGGGAACATTTTCTCTGTTAGGGGCAACTGATCCACAGAAAAATAAGTGAGGGGCCACACACAAGCAAAAACAAAAACAAAAACAAAAACAAAAAAAAACCCCAAAATAAAAACAACAAAACCCACCTTACTCAACTCACATTCTCCCAAGCACAAAAAATCCCCCTAACTCAACTCACCTGTAGTCAGGGCATACTAACTCATCTGGGGGCCCAGGGCTATTAGATTTTGTGGGGGCCCTTAGGCTGTGGGGTAGGGCCAAAATGAGGGGTTCAGAGTGCAGAAAGGGGCTGCAGGAGGGGAAGAGGGCTCCAACTGGGGGTGCAGGCTCCAGAGTGGGGCTAGTGAGGAGATATTTTGGGTGCAGGAGGGAGCTCAGGCTGGGGCCAAGGGATTTGGAGTGTGGGAGGAGGCTCAGGACAAGAGGTTGGGGTGAGTGCATGGTCCGGACTGGAGTTAGAGTGCTGGAGCAGACTCAGGGCTGGGGCTCAGGGTTGGGATGTGGGACCTAGGAGGGAGTTAGAGACTTAAGGTGTGGGATGGGCCTCAAGGCTAGGATAGGGGGTTGGAGTGCAGGGCTGTTACCTGGGGCAACTCCTGTCTGGAGATGCTGTGGAAGTAGGTAGCTCAGCATGAGCTGCGCTGCCCTGAACTCACCCGCAGGCACTGCAACCACTGCCTTCCAGCCAATGGGAGCTGCAGGGAATCCCAGCCAATGGGAGCTGCAGAGAATCCCAGCCAATGGGAGCTGTGGGGCAGAGTCTGCATGCGAGGGCAGTGCGGGGATGGAGTTTCCTTGGCACTTGTGGTCATGTGGCTGCAGTCCAGCAAGGAGGGCAGGATGGCAGACCTCCTGCCCTTGGCCAGGCAGGACCGGATAACATGCTGCGGTAGACCCTGCTCAGCCTGGCCAAATCAATCCCTTGCCCATGACCTGCCATGGACAGGAGGCTGCTCCTACTGGGCTGTACGCCAGGTAACCAGGTAACTGGTTACTTGTTTACATCTCTAATGGACTCTTCTTTGGCCCAGGCCAAATTCCAGCCCAAGCTGAGTGGGCATGATGACCATGATAGTCCCTTCTGAGCTTAGCATCTATGAGTTTATGGAGTTCTTAGATGCTATTATGGAGAAGGGCCTGAGATGGTACACTTATCAAAAGAGTGTACCCTTAAAAGTCATGTTGGCATAGCTCCATCAGCCAAGAATGTGAAAAAGCCACACCCCAACCAATATTCCCTCTAATTTTTCCATCCATGTGTGGAATAAATGTTGTTATGTGCACCCAGGTATGTGCAGATGTGCACCACCAATAGAAACTCATGTGGCTGTGGGTAGCTGTAGGCGCTCTGCTAATCAGCTGGGCAGCATTTGAATCTCTCCTGGGTGGCTGCCCAAGTGTGCAGCTTACAGGGAACACTAACCCCAACCAACATTGCTATGCTGACAAAACCCCTGAGTAGAAACAGCTGAGCTGAGAAAAGAGCGCTTCTGTTGGGTTAGCTCACATCGTTCTGAAAGTAGTGTTCCTCCACCATCAAAAAAACCTCCTTTTCTCACTTTAGGCTGTGTCTATTCTTGGTGTGTGCTGGCAAAGAATTCATAGTGTAGATGTACCCTGAACTGAACTGAGCAATGCTCATTATTTTTTGTACTAACATGCTCAAAGGACTGGTCCTATTTGTAAGTCCTATTTGTCAGTGCCAGACTGTATCTTCTGTTTGGTTGAAAGAAGGGGATTAACTGCACTTAAAATATGCAATTTAGCAGGGTCTATTTTTTTTTCATTTTTACACGCTTTCATTTTCAGGCTTAAAATGGTTCCAAATGCATGTGACAAATTCTTCTGATGCTGCATCGGATTGGCAAAGAGGCTGAAAAATTTGGCCAACCCCCTTAGGTTATGTCTACACTGCCATTAAACACCCGTGGCTGTGCCATGTCAGTTGACTCTGGCTTGCAGAGTTCAGGCTACGGGGCTGTTCAATTGTCATATAGAAACATTCAGGCTTGGGCTGGAGCCCAGGAACTGAGACCCTGCAAGGTGGGAATGTCTCAGAACATTCAGGTCTGAAGGTCAATATTGCAATTAAACAGCCCAGTAGCCAGAGCCCTGCGATCCTGAGTCTGCTAACATGGGCCAGCTGTGGATGCTTAGTTGCAGGCCCGCTGTCAGGAGAGGGTTAAGGGAATAGTTGCCCCACGGCCCGGTGATTCTAAAGGACCCAGGGCTCCTGGATGCTCCTGCCATGCTGCATGCTCCAGGCAACTCTAAGGGCTGGGAGTGGCGTGTGCCATGCTCTGGGCAGCACTGAGAGTTTTTTTTGGGGGGGGGCAGATGTGGCACACTCACTGTCCTGCCCCCACCCCTTCTGGACAAAGCCCCACCCCTTCCAGGAGCGTGGAGCCAGCCCCCCTCACCTTGCTCAGGAGCCAGGTGTAGCTGTCAGCTTCCCTGTTTAATTGCAGTGTAGACATACTCTCCGAGTGCCCGGCCTGCATGTCTCCTGAGTTCTTTTCCTGGTATACGTGGGCAAATACCCTGCAGGGACTTTTCAGTCTGGAGTCTGCAGATGTAACTGTTGAACACTGATCTCTGTCACTCCAGGGCAAGGGCAGAGTTTCAGGCTGAGCATAATGTGAAAAACTGTGTCAAGGGGCGAATCAATTCTCTCAAACTTTCTAAGGTTTGACTAGAAAAAACTTCTGGTTTTTTTTAATCATCTGTGATGATTCCACTGGCCGGAGGGGATAAAACATAAATAACCATAAGCAGACACCCTCCCGGAACTAGTCTTCTGTTTGTTTGTGTAAAACCTTTATGTTTTCAGATGTTTCAAAAATAGCGTTATCGATCCATGGCTGAATAAGGATGGCACAACTTGTTAAACTCTCTGAGCTTGCCCTGGGCTCTTTACACCCCTCAATGCTGAGGTCTGGAATAAACATCTTTGCTTCATCTCCCACCAAAGCTATTTGGGAGCTGATTAGTTATACTTCGAAAAGTTCTCTTGGAGTTCTGCTAAAAAAAAAAAAGAGGACAGAGTCGTTCAGAACCCCAGTCATTTAGCATGTACAGTTCCTCAACCTGTAAAAGGCCCAAGAAGTGATTGATGATTTTTTGGGTGCCCAGCTGTAGAAGCCTTAAGGGCAGGGGCTCATCTTTATGTATTGCTGATCACCCACCCTCCCCGGGCTGAGATTTCATATTGTGCCTGTGAGAAGCAGCACACAGCTCACAGCCCAGGGGGAAGAGGAGCTAAGCTGGCTTTAAGCCACCTTTTTGCCCTTCATATCTGGGGGGTTGGAATGGTTCCCTGAATAATTGTTTGACAGCCCCAGGGCCTGTCTAAATTCCAGCAGCTTCCTGAACCATCCTAAGGGCTGCCACGCTGCATGCTATGGCCTATCTCTCGACATGCCCCTTGTGCCCTTAGTCCCAGCCCTGGCATTCCCCCTAAACTAGGGTTTGCAAAGAAGACCTAAGAAGGCAGCTCATGGCTTCTCCTTCATTGAAATCTGGGCGTTTAGGACCTCTTTACACTACAGGGGCCACAATGATACTCATAGCACATGCCAAGGGCTGCAACTTAAGTGTGGTTGCATAAACATGCAAATACATATGCAAATATATGCAAATAATGTCTTTCACACTGATGGGTATGAATACAAAGCACTTCCCACAATGCCGCAGCGCTCCCGGCACCTCCTCCCTGACAGTTAGAAACACCAACACCCTGTACCTGTCTGTTCCAGCCAGTCCATCCGCTTGTGTCTTTCAATGCTCACTCTGTCTCGGAGATGCCTCGCCATTGTGGAACATTTTCAAAGGATCCCACCTGCGGGCCATGGGTTGAGCCCCGTGTAAACACAAACCATACCGCGGGCCACAAACAAATGGGCCACAAGCCGCATGCGGCCTGTGGGCTGTGTGTTGAGTAGCCCTGGTTTACCGTGTCTCAATTTGAGCACCAAATTAAGTCGCAGGTCAATTCTGAGACTCTTGGCCAAAGATTGTCACAGGAATTCTAACTTTTGTTCTCCCCAAAGGATCCCCAGCTGGTGGGTTGGGGTGGGAGAAGGGCAGAACCTCTCCCTCCACCCCCTGTTTTTGGAAACTTTGTCTGAAGAGCTGTTCAAATCAGGCTTCTACTGTCTGCATAATCATAGAAGAAGTGCACAAAAGTTGCAAACTGTTGATAAACAAAGTCTCCTCTAAGCAAAGCTGAGAAGGCAATTTTGTTCTCAATAACTCTAATCAAATCCGGCTTTGATTAATCAAATGAGACTTCATTGTATTAGCTACTCCAGTAGCCCTTCAGCTTTCTCCCCGTGCTTTTCTACTGCTTGTGGTTCATCTGAACGTTCCTCATGTCATTCCACTCTAGTGAATCACATGGGCTGCCCACACTTGACCTCCACTCATCTACGTTACTCATAAAATCACACAGATATATTTATACCCAGGGAGCATTTCCCAGTTTGATGTACTTGCTACTGTGTCAATATTTGAAGAGGTAGCAGTAGGATGGGTGGTCATCTTTGCAAGCCTACAGAAAGGATAAATGATCAAACAGTGAATTGAACATTCAAACCAATAGTAGGGGACTCGGGGTGGAGAGGGAGTTCAACAGTGGATGTTCATTCCCTGCCAGAAAAAAGTGGTACCATCTGCCAAGACGTGCCTTTTGAGTTACTGAGCAACCAGCCTTACAGAGAACTCCAACTTTGCAAATTGTAGTCTTTAGATATAAGATCCCCTAAGTTTGCTTGTTTGTTTAGTACCTGCAGCCAGCTCCTGTGAAATGCTACACACTCTCAGAGCTCACTGGAGCTGTCGGGAGGTGAACGCACTCAACACATGGCTGATTTCCCCAAGTCTCCTGACATGGCATGGCACCTCAGCTGTGTCAGTCCAGGAGTAGGGCCTCTTCCATTGCAAGGACATGGCTAAACTCCACATGGAGCATCCTGTGGGCCATGGTAGAGTTCTGTTACAGAACATATGGCGCAGAAATTCCTTAGCACTGCGGCCTGCAGAAAATAGTGCGATTGTTATGTGTGTCCAAACTGGCTGGACTGCAGGGATTCTGAATGCTTGTGCTCTGGTTGTGTGGGGTAAGCAGTTGTGCATCCCTCTGCATCCTTGGAATCTCAGCACCATGAACAGTTACCACAGCACACACTGGAAGCACAGAAACAAGGAGTCCTGTGGCATTTGAGGGTACGTCTACACAGCAGTGTTATTTTGGAATCACTGACGTTATTCCGAAATAATAAGGTCTGCATCTATGCAGCAAGCAGTTATTTTGACATAATGTTGAAATACTGTCAAGCTGGAAGTTTTGTATTCGGACTCCTATAACCTCATTGTAAGAGGAATAAGGGAAGTCAGAGGAAGAGTGCTCTTTCTCAGACTTCCTGCTGCATAGACAGTGCCAAAAGCTGAAATAAGCTATTTCAACTTTAGTAACGCAATTGACGTAGCTCAAGTTGCACAGCTTATTTCGGCTTTCGCCCTGCTGTGTAGACATGGCCTTAAAGACAAACAGATTTATTTGGGCATAAGCTTCCATGGGCAAAAACCCACTTCATCAAATGTAGCTGTCAAAATGGGTTTTTGCCCACCAAAGCTAATGCCCAAATAAATCTGTGCATCTTTAAGGTGCCTCCTTGTTTTTGCGGCTATGGGCAAACACAGCAGCTCCTCTGAGACTGGCTGCACAGGGTAGCAAAGGCTTTAAGAGGAAGGCTGCAATGCTGGGCCGTATGTGGGCTGTTATTCTGCAGTGTGATTGTCAGGTTAACAACATGTTGGTGTATTTTTTTTTCTGCAGCTTTTTGTCAACTGGGCTGCCCATTCAAAATGTATTAAGTCTGTCCATTTAGGCATTTCAGCAGCAGACGATGCTAAGAGCTAAGGTGTCTTATTGGGAAAGGAAAGAAAAAGCAAAGTTATTTATCCTTCTACATCTTTCCTCTTTGTGAAGTATTTATTGTTATCTGGGCCATCTCTTCCAGATCCCCAAGTGCCGGGCTACAAACTCTGAGCTCCGGGCTATGTCAGTGAGCTCGGTGGAAAGGCCGGAAAGTTGTCCTGTGTTTGAAGGCAGCTTGTTGCGAGAGTGAGTCACTGTGTTTGCAGGCCTGGGGTGTGGCTTGGTCTATGCCAGTGGTCCCCAACCTTTTGGGGCTGCCGGGCGCTCGAGGGCGGGGCCGCTCACGGGCCGTGCACCTGGGGGTGGGGCTGTGCATGGGCCGCATGCCCGGCGGCCGGCACTGCCATGTGCCGCGACCCCGGGGCAGGGGCCGCCTATGCGCCTCACACCCAGGGCCTGGCACATGCCGTGACCCCGGGGCAGGTGCCGTCCATGCGCAAGGTGCCCGGGGCCAGCACCGGCATGTGCTGCGACTCCAGGCAGGGGCTGCCCATGTGCCCAGGGCTGGCACCGGCATGTGCCACAACCCCAGGGCAGGGGCCGCCCACGCGCTATGGGCCGGCACTGCACTTGTGCCACGTGCCCAGGGCAGGGGCCGCCCATGCGCCACACTCCCGGGGCTGGCACTGAGCATGTGCCACGTGCCCGGGGGCAGGGCCGGCCCAGATTGTTCAGCGGGCGCACATAAATGGCCCAGCGGGCACGATGGTGCCCACGGGCACTGCATTGGGGACCACTGGTCTATGCAATGGTAGCCTGCAAGCTGCCCCATGCTGCTGTGCCAGGGTGCCTCTACCCAGAAGCCATGGAACTAACCCCTTCATTCCTGCTAGTTCATTCATTCTCTCCACTCAGGCTGCTAAGGAGCTGCATTGTGCCTGAGCTGATGCCCCGATCCCCCCTGCTGAGCTGACGCCCCGACCCCCCTGCTGTGATGCATGAGATCATCATGCTTCCTCTGGAGGCAGCCAGATACCACATGCTGGAAGGACTGGAGATGCCTGGCAGGTCCTGTGTTAACAGCACTTGCAGCACCATTGAGCTGTGTGAGCCTGCCCCAGAGACCCCCTCAGTCCTAATGCACATACGGCTTGATAAATGCGAGGGTGGGGGGAGATCATGAGGAGAACAGCAACAAGCCTGCGTGTCTGTTTTGGTTAGTAACGCCCCAGCAAATCAGTTTCTAATTAAGTTCTGGAGGCACAGCGTCCTCCTCAGAGAGGAGCTCAGGGCCTGCTCAAAGCATGTGTGGTTCTGTTCCAGGCCAGGCAGGGGAAATGCTGAATGCTTAGACCAGGGCTGGGGACCCTTTTTTGGGCTGGGGGCCACTGATCCACAGAAAAATCAGTTGGGGGCCACACACAAGTGAGAAGCAAAACAAAACAAAACAAAAACCCCTCACTGATGTAGCCCCTGGCTGAGAATGAAAAAGACACTCCCCACATTCCCCTCACACACCACAGCCTGGGGGGGCCCAGCCTCACAGATTTTGTGTGCTCCAGCCCTGTGGTGGGGTGGGGGGTGGGGGGCTTGAGCGCCAGTGCAGGCTCCCCAGTGCTGGGGAGGAGTCCTGAAACTCAGGGGCAGGAGCTAGGAAAGGCGTGGGGGGGGGGGGGCTGCATCTGGCTCCCAGGCCTGAGGTTCCCCACCATGGCTGAGACTCTTCCCTTTGTGGTGGTGTCTAGTGAGCTGCCACTGATGTGGGACAGCTTATTTTACACCTGTACTCTGGGGACCCCAGCTGAGGGGAAGAAGGACAGGGCGCTGTGTTCTGCAACTGTGACTGGTAGGCCAGACAGGGCCATGATATGACGGAGCTGCCAAGTCTCAGGAAATACCAGGTGAGGCCAGGTCTCTGCAATAAAGCAGAGCCCATTTGCATTTGAACTCAGAAGGGAAGGTTAATGGGGGGAGGAGGTGTTAGCATTCTAAGTCCAAGCTCATGCATCAGAATTTCCATGTTACATCCTCAGCTGGTGCAAATCAGAATAGCCCTCTTGGCTTCACTGGAGCTAGGCTGCTTTGTGCCAGCTGGGGATCCAGCCCTTCACTCTCATTTTGCCCAATATTCTGCTGCTAGAAGAGAAGCCTCCCCGAGCTAGTAACAGGGGTGTGGCCAGTGAGAATTGTAGCCAACTCTTTCCCCATCATTGGCCCTGGTTTTAAAAGTCTTTGGTGCTGTATGCATGGCTTCCCCCGAGCCCCTTTGCAGGGAGCTCAGTGCATGAATTAACTATGTATAGCAGTGACCCATAGAGAGTGAGCCATTTTGTAGCACAAGGCCTGGGCATGGCAGGTGGTCTCCCTTCTGTGACCTGGGGTGCCCGATGGAAATGTGCTGGGTGCTTTGGCTGTTGTAGCCCCTACAAGATGGAGCTGGTGGTGCTGAGCACCAGAGAGGTTTGGCGAGAGTTCTTGGCAGTGTACCAAAGCCAGGCAGAACCTACCTCCTGCAGAAGCCTTTTCTTTGCTCTGAGCTGTTCCTACCTGAGCTGCTCAGCTGGAGATGGTGCAGCGTACTACGCTGTTTTGAGAATTGCGGTCCAGAGAAGAGTTATTGCTCCCATTGGTTCAAACAGTGTGCAAAGGGAACCTAAGTTAGTGAGACCTTGGGAATGTGTGAGATGGTGCATGTAATATGTACTTAGGAGCTGCCTGGTGTCAGTCGTGTTACCCCGCACAGCTCCCATCAAAGAGAGAACCTACTCTAGAAAGGGTCTGATGAATGTAAGGTTTCCTCACCCCCTCCCCTCCGCCCAGAGTCTTTTACATGGAGCCTTTGTGGGGTGATGTTATGTCTACCCCCGAGCTGCCCAAAGGACTGTACATCTCACTCTGCCCCTGAGGACTTCACTCAGACATGCTGGATTGTCATTCAGGCCCTGCTTGGCCATTGTAGCACCTCCAAATGTTTTCAGCAACACTATTCCTTTGGGGTGGGGAAAGGCAAGGGCGCCATTTTAGGGGGGCAGCAGCCATGCACTCTGGGACATGGCTAGCTTTTCATTCCATTCCCCGGATGCTGAGAATGCATCTACACTGCAGGGCTTAACTTGAAATAAGCTATGCAAATTCAACTATATCAGTTGTGTAGCTTATTTCCAAATAGCTTGTTTCGAGTTTTGGTGCTGTCTATATGGCACTTATTTCAAATAGAGCACTCTTCCTCTGACTTCCCTTACTCCTCATACAATGAGGGTTACAGGATTCAGAGTAAGAAGTTCCCCAGCTTTTTGACATTATGTCAAAACAACTGCCGGCTGTGTAGATGCGGACTATGTTATTTTGAAATAATGTTGTTGTGTAGACATAGCCTAAGGGAATGAGGGGAAAGTACTTGTGTTCTATTCATGACTCTCACATCTGGCTGGTGAGCTCCCTTCACTAGCCAGTTGTGAGAACCAAGCAATCACTTTCCCCTCATTCCCTTACCATCTGGGGAATGGGATAAAAAGCAAGTTGCATCCTGGAGTGCACGGTTGCTGCCCCACCTACCCTCCCGAAATGGCACCTTTGGGGAAGTGGGGAGGGGTTTTTTAAGAAAATGAGAAAAAAACAAAATTTTCTCTTCAAAATATTCTATCATCAACTGAAAACAAATGGATGGTTTTAATTTCATTTTGGGTTTGGACTGCAGAATTTTTTCATGTTTTTGTTTTTCCAGCATTTCTTCTCCTTTCCCTCCCTTCTTTTTCCCTTGTGCCACCGGATATAGTTCTCATTTCCCTTCATCAAAAACTCAGAAAACCACATGAAAACTCACCCAGGAAATGCCATTTCATTCCCATGTTAAGTTCTTATTGTGCACCGAAATGACTTTCCTTTTGCGATTGACTGAGCCTGGTGTGCAGCATGGGACCAGAATGGGTGGGGGAGGCCAATTTGGGCCCCTTCCAGTTTTTGCTTCTCACTGGTGGTGGTGCCGTTGCTCCTGGCACAACTTAGAGAAGTTCCAAGGCTGCTTTAAATTATGTCTGGGGCTGTCCAGAAGGAAGCAGCACTCTGATCCTACTGCCTCCTCCCTGCCATGGCCCCTACAGGGCAGGCTGTGAAGGAAGGGGTTGGGTAGCTAAGTCAGAATTAGCTCAGGATCTTGTCTTTAGATTCTAATGCTGATGTAACCAGGCTCAGGTTCTGCAGTGATGCATTTAGCTACATGTGCTCACCACAGAATCCTTTAAAGTAACTACACAGTGGTTACAGTGAGCATGAGCAAACACCATTGTTGCTGTGGGCTCATGAGCGGTAATGAGAGTAGGCCAATGTTGCAGTCGCAGTGGCTTTTACTAGCTAGGTTAAGATTTCAGTTAAGAGTTTATTTTTTAGTATGAAACTCATAAATTAATGAGAATTGACATCCCTGGGCCTCTGTTTCCTAGTGACAATGCAACAAATGCTGGTTGCAGTGCCCTCCTTTCCAGCTTCCACAGGCTAGACTGTGTTCTCTTGTGCTTTGTAGTGTTGGTACATTTCTAGGGCCCACAAGGGTATCAACTAGTCTGATTGTCTGTATATAGCCCAGGCCAGAGAATGGCACCAGAAATTCCCACATTGGGGTTTTATAGTGGAACCCAGGCTTACTTTTGTGGAAAGACTTCCAGTCTTCATTTCTGCTGCTGCAGACTGTGCTGTCTGCATAAGATCATGAACTAAGCAAGGACAGGTCAAATCTTTACACACGGGAAGCTCCAGACACAGGAAAGGCAGCAAAGCAGATGACTCAGTCCGCCGCATTCTCCATGAGTCATTACTGATCCCCTGCCCTGGCTTACAGCCAGAGCCCTGTGCTACTGGGGAAGGGCCATCTTTTAGCATGACACTGAAGCTCTGATTGCTCAGAACCATCAAAATCTCCCATGATGCTTTGCACATATGGAGCGGCACTAACAGCAGTAATCTGGGCAAAATCCAGCACGGACACTTGTAAATCTATCCAGCTGGAATTCTTCCCATGATTTCTCAGTTGGAGAAAACATTCTGCTCTCCTTGCCATGAAGCATGATGGTGGAGAATAGCTGCTACTTTCCTGAGATGCTGCATTTCACTGCTGGGTGAGAGGAATGCTCCTCCGTACAGGAGGAGTTTTAGCAGCCTTCAGGGTGAGAGGTGCCACGAGAACGTAATGCATGTATGACGAAGATGGAATGTCACAGGGAGAGTGATCACTTCAAGCAACTGAGACTGGTCATATTTTTTTATATTCCTGGGCTGCTTTGAAAAATGTAATTTGGATCATGCCATGCGGAGGGGGGAAACCGCTTATAACAGTCTGAAGGTGCAAAGGGGAATCAGTCTCTATCCTAGAAGAAAATGTGAGCATCTTATTAAAGAAAAATATCAAGAAATGTGGTCGATTGATCAGAAAAAAATACCTCTCTAGTACTGGTGGGAGGGCAGTAGCAATATGGGTTTGACTATTAACTCGGCTTCTCTCTGGCATGGGCATCTTGGGGGCATATTGTGTAGATTGCTTGCCATGATGTATTTGAATAAACAGTCTCATTTAACAGCACGTGCCACAGGATCCATTTGGTTTGGTGACCATTTCACAGGTTTTGTAGGAACATCAAAGGCTGAGCTGCAGAACGCAATGTATTTTTCTTCAGTGAAGCATTTCCTTTTCTTCTGGAAAAGGATGCATCATTTTTTTATTGCTGTCCCCCAGCTTCTTTCTCAAGCAAACAGAGGTGAGGAAGCACCAGGTGATGTACATGCTGCCTGATTCAGCTCCTGTGCTTTATTTTCTTCCCTGTTACAATCAGTTTTCACCGTTGGGGCTCAAGAAGAAGATGGCACTGAAGAAAGTGTCTCCATTGGCTTAGTGCAAAATTCCCCCATCCACAGCAAGCCAGCCTGGGCTGTAGGTGCCAAAAATGTATGCAGCTAATGTGGATAATTCAGTGATGCTCCCCATGCTCTGGAACAGCAGAAGAAGGGTTCTTAGCAGTTGAAGAAGTGCCCACGTGGTGCATTACAGGTGAATTTCATCTTAGAGGCACATGCAGCCATTTCATGGGATGGTGTGGAAAGAGAGGAAAGAGCCCAAGTCTGCAGAAAGGCACTTCGCCCATAGGAGCGGTAAGGCATTTGGCAGCCTGCACAGAGGCGGCTTTGGATGGGTCTCCACAAAGCGCGCACAGCTTAAATCGGCGTGGCTCCTGGCGGGCGGGAGGTGTAGCATGTGCGCCAGCTCATGTACCAGCTGAGGACCCAGGGAGTCATGGGCAGGTCAGCGCTGTGAAGACCCTTGCTATTTGCAACGTGCAGATGGGCCTGGGGGATTGGAAAAGGAGGCTCGGGCTGGAAATAAGGCTGCAGAGGGACCTTCACTTTGTGCGTTTGAATCTATCCTAGGTGAGGAGAGACTGAAAACTGCTGCTACCCGTTAGTGCTTGGGGGCTCCTGTTGGTCGGTCTCATTCTCACTCCAATGAGCACAGACGTCCTAATCTCCAACCCCATTGATGGCACATTACACCCTTGCTGGAAGATGTGACAGCCAGGGGAAGAGAATGGAATGGGTATCAAGACTGATCTACTCATCCTTCTTCCTTCCCGGCCCGAGGTGATGTCCTCTGGTCTATGTGAAAGAGATGGATGGACTTGAGTCTCTTCTGTGGTTAGAGAGAGCTCAGAACTTCAGTCTTTAGAGTTTTCAACCCACTACTTCTTCTCCGGCACTCCAGTGAGGGGCCACACGAGGGCCGAGATAGATACTTTCACTACTTACCAGGGCACAAGGGATGAATCACAAATAGAAAGCCCTGCTCCTTTAAAGAAGGTTTTTTTCCCCGACATTCCAATCACCTGTTGTGATGAAGAAGACAGCCTTTGACAGTTCCACTGCTCTGCCAGGTTTATTGAATCCTCTTTCCATGTGCTCCATGCAGCACATGGAGAGAGAACTCAGTATAACTTCCTTCCTTAAAACTATGGGTTCTTCCTTGAAAGCTTATTAACTCAGCACTGGGAGAGAGAGCTGCTTGATGAGCTAAAGTAACCCCAAGGCTGCCATCGCCATCAGCCAAAAAGAAGAAGTCGGCACTGAAGAAAACAAGCAGGCAGCCAGATAAATCACTGGATGTGGCCAGCAGCTGTTCCTCCCTGATCCCACAGATCTGCCATCTGCATGAGAGAGGCAAAATGTCACTGAGCAGCTGACACCAGTAGGGCCCCGTTCCTCAATTGTTGTAAATCAGTGTTGTGCCACTGGCTACTGCTGATTTGACACCAGCTCAGCATCCGGTGCTTGTGTCTCACGGGTGCCTCACTTCCCCTTTGGCTTTGTGCGCTCCTTGCTCGAACTCAGCTGATTCCTAATTCCACAGGTGAAAACCTCCATGGAGAGGAATTAATCCTTATGCAGTTACTCCTCTTACGTCTCCAGCCCTGGGAAAAGGCCCCTGCTGCCCTAGTTCCAGGAAGGTTTAGACAGGATCCCTGTAGCCAGGGATTTTAGATAGGCCCTGGGACTAAGTTCTGTGGTGGTTCCTCCTCCTCCGATCCAGCGCCCATGTGGCATTTGTCAGGGTGAACTGTGAAATATGTTATAGCCCGTGCTCACTGCAGGCAGTAAATCCAATGCACTCAATGGGATATGAACAATGGGGCAGCTTGGGCCAACCCCCAACCCCACTCTCCTCCTGAGCCAGAACTATGCCCCAGCACTCTGGGAAACTGGGCCCCAGATACTGTGAGCTCCCCACTATGTGGCTGGGGAAAAGATTCAGAGAGGTGGTCACAGCCGCCACAGACACTCAGAGAATACAGCAGGGCTACTCAACTTTGAAAGCCCCAGGGGCCTCAATGACACTCACAGTACATGCCGAGGGCCGCAACTTAAGTGTGGTTGCATGTATATGCAAATAGATATGCAAATGTATGCAAATAGCTTCTTTTACACTGACGGGTGTGAATACAGTACGAAGATTAGAGCAAGACCGCACAACACACAGGCTCCATTTAAGTCAGTTCTGCTGATATTAATAAAATGCAATATTTACCCAATTTCCACTCACATGACAGCACTTTTAATGAGCAATGACAGTCCAGGAATTTAACTACTGAAACACAGATCAACAGAAGACCATTATAGTAACACTTTTTTGTTTTGGCTCCCACCCACAGGCTGCGTGTTGAGCGCAGTGTAAACCCAAACTGCACCATGGGCCGCAAACAAATGGGCCGCAGGCCACATGTTGAGTAGCCCTGCTCTACACTGTAGCCTGGGCCTTCCCTGTGCTGACAGGCTGTCTCCCCCTTCCTCCCAGTCTTTTCCCTTCTGCTTCACCGCATCCCATCTGCCCCTTTCCCTTCACTGTCCCCTCTCCATTCCCTTCTCTTTCCATTGAGCTGATCCCCTCTTAGCTGAACCAACCTTGGAATATAAACCCTGGCTCTACTAGGCCATCTGCTGCTTGCCTATTTTGCACTGTGCTGGAGTGGGTTCTGCCCCTCCACTCCCCTGCATCTCTTTTGTTCTATGCAGATTGCTGGCTTTTTGGGGCAGGACCCATATACCGCTCTGCTCAGCACAATGGGGTTTCACTCTAGACCGGCCCAGAGGCCCTGCCGTCAAAACCACAAATAATACCAATGTGAGTATGGGACTTCAGGGGGCCCTAGGCCCCAGAGCAATCTGTGCAGCACAGGGGAGCTGAGAGAGGACTGTGTAGAGCTTGACTCACTCCAGACACCTGAGCTGAGGGAGGCTGCCACCGGGAGCCACTTACCTTTTCCCTGGGAGGCTCATGGAGCCTGTGTGGGATTCAGGCCCTGGATGGTGGACAGTGTGTATTCTGCTGCCAGTCCAGTAGCCAGCCCACAGAGATGCTGCGCAGGGCAATGGAATCTGGCACTCTTTGGTACAACTAATACATGAGGCCCCCAGTATCTAGTCTTATGTTCCCCACACAGCTCGACCAATAAAATCTCCAGCCTGACTGGCCCTGTTGGTACAATTCCAGCGCTGCCTGTGCAGGCTGGGCCCAAAGACAGGTACAATGGTGCTGAATTTATTACCCTCTTAGAAGACGCCTGGACACTCGTTTCTCATGTGAACCAATTCAGATTCAAACTGACCTCAGCAGAACTAAGAGGCACTGACCACAGCTGTGCAAGCCATTCACTCCAAGAATATCTTCTTCGTGTGACAGAATTTTGCTCAGTTTGCAAATCACAATTCTGTATCTAGTTTGTCATGCATGACCGAACGACCTGTAGGGTGCAGCCTAATTGGGGCATGTACATTACTATGGGACTGCATGAGCAGGACACTTACGATCAGGTTCCCAGTGCAAATATTCATGATCATGAATCCAAAATTGACTTTACATATTCATTTATGCAGTTACTGCCAGCAAACTCATACACTCGAATGTTTGCAGAAAGTCACCCCAAGAGCCAGTGAATGCGGTGGAAGTAAATCTCTAGACATATTTAAACAGATAGGCACTGGAAATATTTCTGCAGTATCCACCCCACTTTAGGAGCACCCAGCAAGCTGTCGCTGCATTGCTCTCTTTGAAGAGGCTGTAGTGAACAAGCAGCACAAAATGGCCACTGGTGCTCCCTGTTTGTCAGATGGATCCGAGAGAACATGTGGAGTGTTCCCTGAGCATAAGGAATTGGTAGGACCTGGAGCCCTGCACGTCTCATTTTAATCACAATCACTTTTCCCTAATGGAGTAGCCAGCACAAGGGCTCTCCATGGGCATCCCAGGACGACAAGAAAGGAGCAGGTGCAATTAAAACAAAATCCACGTTTGCTTGAACCATCTAGACAGAGAGTGGTAGGTGATCTGTGAGTGTGCTGGGCCATTTATTCTCGGGCTCAGATCTCTCTTCTCTTTTTGAATTGGTGAGAACACTCCCAGTCATCAAAGTGCCTGCTCACTAATTAGCCCCTTTGCTCATTGCCATAGAGAGAAATACAGGCTCACCTCTGTGCCCTTTCCCCTTTATTGGGCGCTCTCCATTGGATCATTTGTGGCCATATACCAGCCAGGTCCCAGCTACAATGTATCCAGTCCCCTTTGCCAACCCAGCTCATCTGCACTCTGCTTTCAGTTCATTCTAATTGTATTTCATTTGCAGGTGTTCACAGACACCATCTGCCAGGGTGAAGCTCCTGTACACATTGCAGGTGTGTTCCATGTGCATTCTCCATCACACAACACAAGTGTGCAGAAAGCAATGAGCATCTGAGCTGCTGCCCATATGGCTACTTGGACCACAAAAAGTCTTTGCTTTGGGCTTGGCCTTTTGTAAGAGCCTTTCTCAGCCCATTCAGCTTCTGGCAGTGGGGGGGGTGGGGGGGTGTCTTTGCAAGATTCAGGCTGTAGCTGGTTGTTTCTGAGTCTCTTTCCTTCCCTTTCCATGAAGCTCTCAGTTCCTAGAAATGGCACGCCTCCCCCTCCCAGCCCCCAGATCTCCTGGTCAGAGCTACTCAGCAATTCCCATTTAGAGCCAGACAAAAGTGAAAGCCAAGATGTCAGATCAGTAACCTGGAAGCGACTAGGGATTGCCGATGCTTTGGGAGCCACAGCTGCATAGCTGTAGGGCTGTCACTATGCCAGCATAACCCTATAGCAGTGTTTCCCAAATGGCGCTCAGCAGACCCCCCGGGGTTCCGCGAAGTGAAAGTAAGGGTTCCGCGAGAACCCGATCACTCCCTCCCCCACCTTAAAGAGACAGAGAGGAACCAGCATCTTCTCTGGTTTCCTGCCGGTACCTCCTCTCCCCCGCTGCCACTCTGCATTTCCAAAGTCCACTCGGGACATGTGTGATGGCATTTTGGCCCCCAGGTCTCCCTGGTCCCCAGTGGCCGTTTTTTATTTTCTCGACAAATTTTCCTGGTGGTGGTTTTTTTTTTTGCTTGACAAATTTTCCCCAGCTGTAGGGGTTCCTCGAAATTCTTCTGAGTTTAAACGGGTTCTGTGGTCAAATAAAATTGGGAAACACTGCCCTATAGTGTAGGGACATCCTATAGCAATGGAAGGGGTTTTCCCATTGCTGCGGGAAAACCCCTTCCCCCAGGACAACAGAAGCATTCTGCCATTGACCTCGCTGCCTCTGCTCCGTTGGTTTGGTCAACACTGCTACGGCACTCGGGGGCAAATTTTTCACACCCCTGAGCACTGTAGCAACATTGACTCAATTCTTAGTGTAGATCAAACTCAGGCTGATGCTTTTGCTGAACCTCTCACCATGCCCTACCAAAATCAGGGACCATTTTGGTCAATTTCACAGTCATGGGGTTTTAAAAATGGTAAATTCCATGTTTTCAGCTATTTAATCCTGAAATATCATGGTGTTGTAATTGTAGGAGCCCTGACCCAAAGAGGCATTGTGTGGGGATCACAAGCTTGTTATATGGAGGTTGGGATATTGCCACCCTTACTTCTGTGCTGCTGCCTCAGAGTTGGGCACCCGGCCAACATTACAACCATTGCTTTCTAGTTGCATAGCTCAGAAGACAGGGCAGAAATAAGGTAGCAATACTGTGGCCCTCCAAAATAACCTTGTGATCCCCCTGCAACTTCCTTTTCAGTCAGGACCCCAATGTGAGAAATGCTGATCTCCTCGGTGAAATTTGTATAACATAGGGTAAAAGCACTCAGAAGGCCAGATTTCACAGGAGGACACCAGATTTCATGGTCCATGATGCATTTTGCACGGCTGTGAATTTGGTGGGGCTCCACCCGTTGCGCATTAGATGTTCCCAGGAATCTGAGCAGATGCAGAATGAGCTGAGTGATTGCCATGGCTTGTGTAGACAGGGACATTAGTCTGGATTAAGATAGGACGTGAATTTAAAGACAAACAGATATTCCGGATTAATTTCCTGTGTGGATGCTTTTACTTTGGAAGTGGATTAAGCTAATGCAGAATATGACGCTCTTATTCCAGTATAGATGCTGCCACATGGGCAGCTAATCAGGAATAACTCCCCACATAGGCAAGCCCCATACAAAAGATCCAGAAGGACCCTAGCCATGTTACTACATCCAGGTTGGGCAGGTGGGGTCCCAGCCCTGCAGCAGGCAGCCCATGTCGGCCGGTGGGACCTCAGCCATGGCAGTGCTGGAGTGGTCCCAGGCTCATCCACGGCAGGCAGGCTGGCTTAGAACAGCCCTCCCCATGCCTGGTAGCCCTGCCTCAGCAACCCAGTGGGACCCCAGCTCTGGCTGCTCTGTGTCGGCCCACCAAAGGTTAACCGGTTAAATGGTATAATTGTAACCGTTTTATCGGTGAACTGATATTTACATCCCTATCTTAAAATACATCCTTGTCCCGGGGTTTCTGCTGACCAGCTGAAGCACCTGGGCAGGGTTTGGCGCTGCTCCTTCCAAGGCAGCAGCCCGGAGGCTGCACTGGCTTTATCCTACTTCTGTGCTGTCCAAAGTCAGGGCTGCTGGGTGGGAGGGCATTGACTAGAAACCCGAGCAGCCCAAGGGGCTGTTGCAATTTGCAGTAGCCTCTCTAGAGTGTGGATGGGTGGCATGCCCTAAAACCTGGACTCTCCACAGCCCCAGGCCCCAGACCTGCATCTTCCAGCACAATCTCTACTCCAGGGCTTGTGAGGGTGCAGCATGGGGTTACACCAGCCCTATCCTTTTCCTGTGCTGGGACACTCCTCTGCCTGGCTTCTTGCTGCTTGTGGCACATCAGGGGCAGAGCAGGGCCCTAACTGAGATTCAGAAAGTCGCCAGAACATTCCCATTCTCCCACCGGCGTAGCTCCTTGGTCCTGTGTTTCACAGCTACCTCTTATTTCCCCCACTCCATATGTATGTCTGCACACCAACCCCTGCATGCTGTAACTGTCTAGTGTTGCCCAACCAGCACACATGAGCCTGGCAAGATTTATGCCAAGGGCTGGGAAGCAGTGGAGAGGGAATGCATCCTGCAACTGTGCTGAGCCGCAAAAAGATTCTGAAGAGCAAACCCCTCCTCACTTTTCCCATGGCCTCATTAAAATAAAAAACACCAGTCGGGAGTGGTGGGGGAATACTAACATGGCTGGAGTCTGTGATATGATGGGCCCTATTTGGTTGGAATCAGATAGCTAAATTATTTTCTTCCCAAATGTAATAAATAGGTGATTTAATCACACTCAGCTAGACTGTGCTCATGAAATCTTGATGGCCTGAGAAAAATGTACTTGCTGTTTTCCAAACTTCACGGAAGCTTATTCAGGCTAATGTTTTTCCCTACGTCTTTTGGTGGAGGTGTTTTTTTTTTAAAAGAGTGTTTGTGTCTGATTCAGGTAAAATGTGCACACACATCGCTCATTCATCCCAGGGGTGACTCTGGCCTTCTTTCCACTCCACCCAGGCATGTCCAATTAAGGCACTTTGCAAAGAACAGTGGAAGGAACTTACCATGCAATGCGTCAGGGGTTATTTACAAGCATAGTCCCCCATCCTGCATTGGCAGACATTTCCCTCCTCCCTAGCGCTCCTCCAACTTACTCTGTCTCCAGCAGCACAAAGCTCATTGCAAGATCAGGCTGTAGTTTACCATCAAAGCTTTCCATATATTTCTGCAAGTGGTCATCTTTCCTGGAGGCTGAACTGGTCAAATTATTTCCCTGGCTAAACTGCATGATGAATTTAGCTTCTCCTTTGTGATTTTATTCTCAAATGGCTGCAATTGCCCTAATCCCTAAGGGGCATCCATGCTGCTTTGCTTGCTGCTGACTCGTTCACAAATGCGCAGGTTCAGTTTACACCAGAGTGACTCTGCTTTGCCCCAAATTAGCAGGCGTCCTTTCAGGAGCAGGCTCTGATGGAGGGCTGAGAGGTGGGCTGTGGACTTGCTGTTCTGTCTGAGCCTTGCCTTTACACAATGCTAATGCTCCCTTCGTTCACTCCCAGCACAGTGGACGCTGCTCACACAGCAGAGGCCCAACCTCCCAGCTGGGTAGGTCCAGTTGTAGTGAGTGAGATGCTGCTTTTGTGAAGACGTAAGGCGAGGTGGAGACTGCTGTCCAGAGGAACCAACAGACACTGAGAAACAAGCTGACTGTGTGATCCAAGGACTGCAGCAGGCAGTGAGCTGGAATCAAAGCAGCTCCTTGTGCACATTGCTCAGGGCCTGCTGCTGGAAAGGCAGGTGGGCTGGGCGAATGTGTCCTATCCCAACCAGAGCAGTGGTGCTATTTACTACAGGCTGGGCCTCCCTGTTCCAGCACCCTTGGGGCCTGACTGATCCCAGATGAGGGATTTTGCTGGACTAGAGGAGATCATTTCTGGCCCTCCTGCCACCAGACCTCCCAACCCTGACCCCCCCCACACACACCTGCTTCTGGTCCCGCTGCCCTGCTGACTCCAGTGGGCAGCCGTGTGCTGGGGCTCCTGGCACACGTAGGTAGCTCTGGCCCACCAGGCAGCTGCCGCCACTGCTGCAGCTCCCGGCCCTGCCAGGCAGCCATGCACTTGATTTCCCAGCCCCGCCTGCTGGCCCCACCAGGCTCCCTCCAGCTGGCCCCCCACCGGGACTCTCTGGTCCTGCAACATCCCTGCTGGACCATGGGTGTTGCCAGAGCAGAGAATCCCATTTTAAAGAGTTTCAACCTGGAGTGCTGTTGTGTTCAGGTGCTGCACAGAAAATGTGTTGGAATCATTCGCGGAGGCACCTCACATCCTTTTCAGTGCTTCTACCTGGACCCTATGACCTGGTGCTGTTCTGGTTTCTGCACTCAGGAGGCTGCCTGCCACTGAGCCCCGGTGAGTCACTGGCTAAATGGCTCAGATGTAGCTTTCAACGTGCGCCATTTGCTACATTACCCTAGCTCAGGGGTGGGCAATCATTTTTACAGTGGGGGGGGCACTTCACAAACTTTGGTTCATGGTCACAGGCTGGCTCCGGCCCCCCGTAAAGGGCAGGCCTTGGATGGAAGGGGCAGTTCTCTCTAGATTCCATGCGCTCCTGGCGGGGGGAGAGAGCTGCCAGCCACTTTGAATAGCAAATGACTTCGCTTACTCCCCCAGCCCCAGGTCTTGATTGACATGGGGTAGGAGAGTGGCAGGGTGGGCTGTGGGCTAGATCAAATGGCTTGGTGGGCCGGATTTGGCCGACGGGCAGTATCTTGCCCACCCTTGCCCTAGCCGGTGCAGTCCTCAAGGATGCCAACCTCTCTCAAGTGTATCGTGTCCAGGCACATCCCCATGTACTGGTGGTTGTGTGGGTCCATGTAAATCCAAAGTAACTGTGGATGTGGCCAAAGTCGCTGTGGATTGATGGCAGGGCACATGAGAGGAATATCTAGGCCAGAGTTTCTGGCTGTCTTGGCTTCTGTGGATCCAGGCCCTGAATCACAAAGCACTGAAGCATCTGCTGAAAGTTGAGCCCCTCATTCCGCTCCATCCAGGTCTCAAGGCTGTGCTCAAGCTCTTGGCTGGTCTGAATGCCAGCTCTGCAAAGGCCTGCTGGGAGCACACCCCGCTGTCTGCAGCTGGCACTGTGATTGCTCAGCACTCCTGAAAGCCAGGCCTGCGCGGCAGGAAAAGCGGGGAGCATCCCTGTGACTACAAGATGAGGAAGCTACTTTCTGCCTGAGGTTCTGAGCATGTTTTCAGGGAGGAGGGACAGGGACAAAGGCCAGTGGGCTCCGGACCACCCCACCCTGGCTCCCGGCATGGAGGGTTTCCGCGTGGCATTGTCACTGCATGAGTGAGCACGTGAATTCCACCAGACGTCCACCGTGGACTCCTCGGAATGGGGGGTGATTTTCCATCATTCCCATTCTCCAGCAGGCCTTTGAACCCCCGTCTATTCCAAAGAGAGTCTCTGTAAACAGAGCAGCCAGCGCAGGAGGCTCAGAAGATGATTGGGATCCAAAGGAGAGAGAAGGAAATGGAATTGCAACCACCTCTCTCTTGTCACGACTCCCCCCTACAAATTCCATGTACCCACCTAAACCCCTACTTTGCTGCCCCCCCTCCCACCAGGGGGTTGTAGGTGTAAACAACACCTTGGCTTCTTCCAGAAAGGGCATTCTGAGGGACAGCTGCCTTGCCCTGTAATCATACTGGAGCTGTGTGTATCCAGATAGGAACCTGGGTCCTGTCTGTGCTTCAGTCTTCAGATCACAGGGATGGGTAGTAATTGGTGTGTCCATCCATCCTGGAGGGACAGGCTTCTTGGTGAGTGAGGCTATATTGCTCGTCCCAGGTTTCATGGAAATGCTGTTGAAGTTTCCTGCTTCCACCAGGAGACAAAGAACCAGATGACTCATCTGTTTCTCTCATACCATGGGACTCATCTGTTTCTCTCATACCATGTAACCCTGCATTTACACTAGTGTTGGCACTGTGGTTCCTGGCTTGTGAGAGCTAAGGTGAGTATAAATAGCAGTGTAGCTGAACTATGATGGGCAGTAGGAACACAGCTCAGCCAAGCCCAGTACAGGTTCCCTTGAACCACCTGAGATGCGCTAGCTGTACCACTGAGTCCCCCGTGCCCCTACTTATACTCACCCTAACTCTCATTGACCTAGCCTGGATCACACCTTGCGTCTGTCAGGGGGACTGTGAACCTGCGTGCAGGAGGCAACTAGACGGTGAGGGATATTGGCAGAGAGGAGCCAGATAGCAGGGCAGACTGGGCACACATGGAGCCTTCCATCCTGCTTGTCCCCCTTCACTCTGCACTGGCTGTCAGATAGTGCCGGAGGCAACGTGTGCTGAGTTGAAAGCTGTGCTCTCTGCTGCATCCCTGGAGGTAGCTAGTCTGCTCAGTGTTCAGGAGGCAGAACCAGAGATGGGCTGATTGTTTCAGCTGAAAACTGCTTTGTGGGGGAAAATGCAGACTCAGTGATACCACAATGATGCGTGAATCTGTGTCGTGTTCGCTAACCCCCCCTCTCCCGCCAGAGATGTGAACAAGTTGAAAGGTTTCACTTCCATGTTTTCAAAGTGGGAAACATAGATTTCTCAGTTCAGAGCCACTTTCTGGTTCTCAGTTCCCATCAGTGTTAGTTTTGTAAAAATCCCAAGCCATTAACACAAACTCAGCATTGCCACGGAACATTCCTGTTCTGGAAATGTTTCATTTGACCCCCGCAAAGTAGGGTTTTTTTATAATATATATAACTGATTTGCTGAAAACTCTGTCAAAACATTCCTGTTTGATTTCACCCTCAACAACTATTTTTTGGATTTTCCAGTCCTGCCAATGAAATGGGGATTCCACTGTTCATCTAGCTCTCAGCAGGTCCCCACTGCACTGCTCTGGCTGGGTGGTGTAGTTCTTCTCACTTGTGGCAGGAAGCCGGCCTGGGAGCAGCACCCTGACCTTGTGGCTTTCCCTGCCACAGGCCTTGCCATCCATGGTGGAGCCACAAGCCCCTCCAAACTCCCCTGGCCCTTGCAGGGATCAGCCCCAGGGGTCCCAGGACCCACCGAGGGGGACCAAGAGGCGGGCATCCTCCTGGTCTGGAGCGGAGATTCTGTCCTTCCTCGAGCTGTGGGGCAAGGAGGAGACATTGCAGGATCTTCACTCCAAGCGCTGCAATGCGGATATCTTCGAGAGCATGGCTGATCCCTGGTGGAGTGCAGACAGCCACCCCGGACCTTAGAACAGGTCTGGAGTAAGGTCAAAGAGTTCTGTCAGGGATACGTCCGGGCCAGAGAGCTCAGCTCGCGCTCCGGGGCAGGACCCCACCTCTGCCCCTGTTACCAGGAGCTGCACCAGAACCTGGGGGCTGGGGAAACATCTTCCCCACCTGTCGTCGTGGGCCCCAGCCTCAAGATCCCCGTCGTCGCCCAGCTGAAGGTCACGGTGGAGGAGGAGGAGATGGACACTGTCACCCCTGTCCCTGGAGCCGGTGTCTGTCAGTCAAGATGTCTCCCAGGCCTCATCTGATGCCGGGGAGGGATCTTCAGGTGAGTGCTCTCAGTTTGTCACACACACAGGGCGGGGGGAGGCAGGTGCGCAGGGGGTGTCCGTCGCTCGGGCTGCTTGGGCTGGACATCGTGCAGTGGTCCGTGCATGTGGAACCATGTGCAGTGTTAGTGTGCACCATGCGGACTCAGCAGGCAGCCCCTGAGCACAGATGGGATCCTGCTGCCAGGCTCAGGGGAGGCCACACACGTCCTGCCATGGGAAGAGGGGGACGCCCTCCCACCCCTCTATGGCTGGAAGAAGGCTAGCCACAAGGGCGTAGGCACGGCCCCAGACACACCGAGGAGTGCCGCACACAGCACACAGGCATGCCTGCACGTGTGAGGCACCACCCGCTCCCGCAAGCAGTGCTGCGAGCTGCAGGTGTGTGTGTGGACTCCAGGGAGGGCCAGGCTGCTCCCGGTTCCTCTGCCGCCCATGAAGGGATCCCACTGTGGCTGGACACTTCCCTTGCCTGCTTGTCCATGGGCAGGGGCTGGGGGAGAGTGGAAAGCGAGCAGCACGGTCCTCTGAGAACCTCGGGGCCCCTGTGACACATGGCCTGCTGTGCAGGCCACACATGGCCTTGCTCCCAGGACATCTCCCGCCTCTGGGCCGCAGACTGTTGGTCGCTGCTCATGGAAGGGGGCACGGCGTCTGCATGGGTGACACCTGCAATGAGGAGTAACGGTAGTCCGAATTAGGGGCTTTAGTTTGAACTGCTTAGCCCGTGCCGCATGTAGCCGCGGGCAGGGAGTTCAAACTACCGGGCATTTAAAAATGGCGGCACCCGGGAACATGCAAATAAAGCCCAGGATATTTTAATCCCAGGCTTCATTTGCAAGTTCGAATGACTACATTAGCCACCCTAGTTCGAACTAGGGTGGCAGTGTAGACATACCCTGAGTGGCGGAACCACGCGTGGGACCACCTCATGTAGCGGTGCAATACCATGGTGCAATACCATGTGTGCCATCATGTGCGACCCAATGGCACAACCGCCTGATGTTGCTGCTCCTGCCTACCACCCTCCTGCCCCCACGCTATAGCCCATTCCCCCCCATCTGCTCCCCAACCGATGCCTCTGCTCCCTCCGCAGGTGATGCCTCTACTCCTTCCCCAAGCAATGCCCTTGCCCCTCTCCACGTGATGTCTATGCCCCCTCCCTCTAACCCCCTGCCATCCCTGAACCTGCTCTAGCCCCCCTGCTACCCCCCCCCATGTTGTCCCTGGACCCACCCAACCCCAACTCCAACGAGGTCCCTGCACCCGAGGTGGCACATCTAGCCACCCCCCAACTGCCACTCTGAGCCCCCCTTCCCTCTCCAGGTTATGAGCCCCCCTCCCCCTCCCTAGCTTTTTGTAATGAAAGATCAATACAGAGTTCGTTTTGTTGAAAACCAAACAGGTGTTTTTACTTAGAGGTCAGGTAAGGGGCCAAGGGAGGGGTTGTGGTGGGGAAGGGATAGGGCTGCAAGCCAGAGGCCCCTGTTGGGGAAGCCCTGGGAAGAGTTACTGGGGTCATAGAATCATAGAACCATTGAGCTGGAAGAGACCATAGAAGGCCATCAAGTCCAGCCCCCTGCCCAAGGCAGGACCAATCCCAATTAAATCAACCCAGCCAGGGCTTTGTCAAGCCGAGACTTAAACACCTCTAGGGATGGAGACTCCACTACTTCCCTAGGTAACCCATTCCAGTGCTTCACCACCCTCCTAGTGAAATAGTTTTTCCTAATATCCAATCTGGACCTCTCCCACCACAACTTGAGACCATTGCTCCTTGTTCTGCCATCCATCACTACTGAGAACAGCCTTTCTCCAGCCACTTTGGAACCTCTCTTCAAGAAGTTGAAGGCTGCTATCAAATCCCCCCTCACTCTTCTCTTCTGCAGACTATATAGACCCAACTCCCTCCAGGATGTGCACACTGGCCTGACGGGCTAGCAGATGGTAGCTGTCCATGGCTGCTCGAAAACTCGCCCCTCGCTGCCAGCATCTGCCCCCCACCCTGGCAGGAAGGCATCTTCCTTTCTCTCCACAATGTTGTGGAGGACACAACACACTGCAACCACCTTGGGAATATTGTGCTCCCTCACATCGAGGTGGGTCAGCAGGTACCTGAACCATGCCTTGAGGTGGCCAAAGGTGTACTAACCTGGATCCTGGTCCAGTTCAGGTGGGCATTAAATTGGTCCCTGCTGGGGTTCAGGTGACTGATATAAGGCTTGATGAGCCATGGAATGAGGGGGTAGGCCACATTGCCCACAATGCACATCCTCAACTGCTAGTTCACGTCAGGGGAAGAATGTGTCCACCTCCAACTTCTCGTACAGGCTAGAGTTCCGAAAGATGCAGGCATTGTTTGCCTTGCTTATTTCCCAGGGGCAGGGGTGAGCCCTTTGGCTGAGTGTGCATAGTGCCTAGCACTAGTCTTTGAACAAAGAAGGCTTTTCTCCTGCCGCATTCAGTAGTTCTGCCTCCTTCCCTTGCTGTAGTTTTTAACCCTTTGGTGTAGTTCTAAGGTGAACAAGCACATCCATTCAGGGACCCAACTGCAGGAACAAGTGGCCCCCTGGTCATCTCCATGCCAGGGCAGGATTGTTTCCTTCCATGGTCTTTCTAATGGCTGGGCCGGTATGTTTCTAGCTAGCCCACCTATGGGATTTCCCCTGCTACAGATGATTATTTATCAGAGGCAGATGGATGCCCACCAGGCTAGGTGCCTGTGCTCAGTGAGAGACAGCTTTGGGAAGCAAGGCCTGCAGCAGATGGAGTGCAGCTGGTCTCCACTAGGCTGCTTGACTGGCTACCCCCCAACTGGCCAAAGTAACAGCAGACTGGCCTAGCATTTGTCCATTGGTGCAACAGTGTCTGTGCCACCTGGTTTCCAGCCCTGCTCTGCCTCGCCTGAGCCTTACGCCTGCCGGGCCTAATTCCAGGCCACACGGTCCTGACACTTCGCTTTGCACCTGATTCGGAACCTTGGCTCCGATTCCTAACTACCCACAGTAGGGATGACCACTCACATCCTGGTCACCGAGGGCATGTCTACATGACAAGGGTATTTTGAAATAAGTGATTTCAGAATAATAACTCCCAAAATAACTATTTTGAACTAGTGTGTCCACGCTACAGGGAAGCCTCAAAATTAGTCCAAGGAAGACTCCCCTAATGTGGACACGCTACCTCAATTGGGAGCCCCAGGAGGCAATGAGGAATAATGACTTTGAATGGCCCTGCGGAGGAGCTGTTTCAAAATAGCAGCAGTGGAGCGTCCATACGACCGAAATTTTGAAATAGCAGTTTCAAAATAAGTGTTATTCCTCATGAAATGAGGATTTATTATTTTGAAATAAAAAGCCTGGTATTTCGGAATACTGGGCTTGCTGTAGGGACGCACGCCTAGTTATTTCACAATAAGGCTGGAGTGTAGACATGCCCTAACAGACAGCCCCTGCCCAGAGGAGTCTGCAGTCTGGATAGGTCAGTAACAATGACAGCATTTGTCTAATAGTCACCTCTATTTTCCCTTCTTTAATCCCCATTCCTTAAACATCCTAAATAATCCTTTTCCATCACAGGGCTTTATGCCCTTCGCCTGTAGCTTATTTCCACGCCCCGCCCCCATTAGCCAACATTTACACCAAGTATGTGCAATGGAAGCATGTTGCCACAGCCCAGCATTTACCCAGGAAACGACAACATGGTGTTGCTGCAGCGGCAATGTTCGGCAGTTTGCAGATCTGGGATCCACCTTTCACTCTGTCCCCAGAGTTCAGGGGTATCAGGATCTGCGACACTTGGTTCTTCCCAGGATGGAAAGAAGAAGGGCTAGCTGCAACCTAATTGGCCTCTCAGGTCCTTGTTCAGCCTGTCAGTGATGGTGGCGGGTACACATCCCTCTCTTGCTGAGCCAGGCTTTTAAGCCCCCTCCAGCACACACAGGGACAGGGCCACACCCAGCTGCAGAAAGACACAGCCACTGAGATCAGCCCTGGAAGACTCAGCTTAAGGGATTTGCCCTAGCATTAAGATGCCCATCTCCCATGGAGTGCAGACCCAAAGTTATATGACATTTTCTCCCTCCCTCAATGTGGAGGAAGATATGCACAGCCCCCTCCCAGGTCTGCATTGTACAAACTGGGCTGTGCTGTAAGCAAGAAATAAGTTCATTAACTTAAAAAAAAAAAGCAACTATAAGGGATGGCAAACAGAACAAAGCAGACTACTAAGCAAACAAAACCAAACACACAAAGTAGCTTGTTCACTAATGAAATTGGCTACAAATAGTAATTTCTCACCCTAAATATTGTCAGTGGCAAATACAGAGAGTCTGGAAAGCAGCTGCACTAGCGTGCAACTTGAGACCTCAGGTAATCATGATTCACCAGCAAGACTCCCTCTCCCAGCAGTTCCTGCTGCCAGGGGTTTTCAGTTTCTCTCTGGACAGGGAGGCAGATAGATAATGTCACTCCTTTGCCTTATTGAGCTGTTGGGTAAGGCAGGAACCATTTGTCTTCCAGTGGGAAAGCATTGGCATTCCATGGGAGGTGGTGTCCAGACAGTACCAGATGCCCCAGATGTCTGTCTCTGTAGGGCTATGGCAGCCTTTACTCACAGGCTGACTGGAGCATCCACAGAAAGACTGGGCTCATTCACAGTCCATTGTCTTAGCTAATTGACCATCAGCCCTGTCTGGCTTTCCCTTGTTGTACCTGAAGGGCTAGTTGTGGGTCACACCCAAGGCACCATATTTAAAATAGAGATGGTCAATATTTGTAACTTCAGACACAGAAATGCTACAGGCATACACACTGGTTAATCACATTCTGTAACTCATCACCTTTCCAGTGCTATCTTCCCTGAGCCATCTTGCAGAAAGTACATCTCAGTTATGCTGTATTCATATCACAAGCAGATTTCCATAAAGCATATGGAGTGTAATGTCGCATCTTTCTCCATGAGTGGCTCCATGAAATGAACCAGGGCTCTTTGTGGAGCGAGGTGCTATTCAATGTAAGGGAAGATATCAGACTCTGCTGCTTAGTCTCTCCATGCTTTAGTTTCCCGTCTCTGAAATGGGAAGGGTAATACTTCCTGTGTGTGGCTTGTCTATTTAGACTGCGACTCACTGAAGCAGAGACGGTCCTCACTATGTGATTATGCACTGCCTAGCACATTGGGACCAGACTCTCAGCAACAGTCCAGGATGTAATACAAAGAACATAAACTCACTTCTTCAGCAGGGTCTAACACATTTCCCCCTACCCCCCGTTATGTCAGACTTTGTTCCTGTAAAAGGAAAACTCTGGCAGTCCCAATATGGGCATGCTGAGGAACCACAGCTGTAGTAAACAAGAGCTATGTGAATAGCCAGCTTTACCCTTCAAAGATGAGTCAAAATAGGTGCTGTAGGGTCGACTAGAAATTAAACCTTTTCTGATTATTTAGTGAAATAAAAAAAGGGGGAAAGAAGTGTGTGAGGTGGTCTAAAATATTGTGTTTCGTTTGAAGTCTTTTTTTTTACTTTTTCTTATAATTAAAATAGAAGTAATATTGGAAATTATAATAATTTCAAATCCAATTTTCAAATCCACTTTTGTTTTGGAAACGTTGAAATGAAACATTTTGCCCTTGGCACTTTTCTTTCTTTCTTTCTTTACAAGGTGATGAATTTGCACAAGATCTTTTGGTTGACCTGGATACAGGAGGTCCACCAATGGGGGGGGGGGAAGGAGATAAAGAGGGCAATTGCCCCAAGGCCCAGTGATTCAAAGGAGCCTTGAGCCCTTTAAATCATTGCTGGAGCATCGCCATGGTACTCTGGGCAGCTCTTAGGGCTATCTGGGGAGGTGTGGGGTGGCATGCGGTGCACTCCATGCAGTGCTGGGGGGGGGGTACAGTCTGGGCAGCCCCATCCCTGCCTGAGACTTGCCTCTTCCAGGAGCTTGGACCTGCCCTCCCCCCCACCTTTCCGAGGGTCTGGGCATGGCTGTCAGTTCTCCTGCTTGAATATAATCTGAAAAATGTCTCCCACTTCTGGTAGTTACTGCCCTCCTTGGGAAATGGCACTGACACAGAACAGCATCACTTTCCTGAGGTCTGCTGCTGTCCAGCTCTTGCATGCCCTGTCTCTTGTCCATTCGTTATGTCTTTGGATTTGCTTTAGACACTGACACTTCTGTCTGCATGAGGCCCCCTGTATCTGCCCAGATCTTGTCCATAAGCATGGATCCAGATGCAGGGCCAGGGTTTTAGATGACAACTCTACTGTAGAACCCTGGGCCATATGTTTCTCTGGGCTACCCTAGCGTAACTCCACAGAATTCTCCAGTGAAGTTACCGCCCATGCTTACAGCTGGGAGACCAGATCAGTCATAGACTGTAAAACATCATGCGCCTTTCTGGAGCTTATGCTGGACTGTGTTCCCCACACCAGCCCTGAATGAGTTGAATTAGGCCAGGTGGGCCCAATCCAGTGCCAAAGAGGGCTGATATAGGCTGTGTGATGGGAGCTAATTAGAAGGAAGCTCACTTGTGAGGGAATAAATGGGGCTTCTTCTGTAAAGCCAGGAGGCTGGCACCAGTAGGGCTGGCAGGGAAGAAGCCTGCACTCTCTCCTCCTCAGGTGAGGGAGCATGACAGGCACCCCCGAATCAGGGTCTAACTGTCAGGCCTAAGAAAAAAAGGGTCTGACTCAGAAGGCTGGTGTAGGAGCAGTTTAAAGAAACTCGGTAGGAAGTAGTCCAGGGGCAAGAGTGGTGGAGACCCAGATTTTAACTGCTTGCTGTAGGCTCTGGAAGTGTATGATTGTTAATGACAAAGAAACATTCAGCTCGAAATGGGAACACTTAGGTCCCTGGCAGCGGATATGCAAGCAGGGAGGCTGCGGGTAGCCCATTGTGCTGAAAAGCACGGGATGGATTAAGGCAGTGGTTCTCAACTTGTTTCAGTCCTGGGACCACCAGGCCAATCAAAAAAATTTTGTGGACCACCTCCTTTTTGAGACATGATAAAAAAGAGCAGACAACGAACATTTTGGTTTGAAATTTATTTCTTACTAACAGATTTTTGGATTCTCTTCTCGCTGACAAGCTTTTCAATGTTTGGAGTGGTACTTGATAATGCACAACGAATATCGCTTTCCACTGCAAGCCAATTTCTCTATTTGGACTTAACATGCAACAAACACGAAAATCCAGTCTCACACACATAAGTTGATTGAAATGGCAAAAGAAGTCTGACTGCATGTGCTGACAGATTTGGGTAACTCCCGGTCACGCTGGCCCAAAATTTCTCTATGGTAGACTGCTGGTACACGTCTTGAGCCTCAAAATCATTTTTCAGATCCAAGAATTCCTCCTGCAGATCCTCTGGAAAACTGTTAACATCTGTTGTAAATGGATTCCTGATGAAAGATAATCCATCCCTTGTCCTGTCCACCTCCAGAAGGTATCATTGGAATTCGTCTCATAGCTTCCGTAAATGATCGAGAATTTGCGTCTGACCTGGCTTCCTTTTTCCTGAGCAGGGCATCCACATATGGAAATTGAACCAAATTATTGCCTTCGATTTTTATGATCCAGAGTTCCAATTTGTCAAGAAAAGCCTTGATGTTGTTTTGGTGAGAGAACAGATTTGCACCTTTCCCTTGCAGCTGAAGATTCAGTTTGTTCCAGATTCCAAAAATATCGACAAGATACGCAAGTTCTAAATTTGATTGCGTCAGCACATTTCGGAATTCCTCTTTCCCTTGAGCCTGGAGAAATAAATCCAACTCCTCTCTCAGTTGAAAAACTCTGTTGAGTAAGTTCCCTGCTGACAACCACCATACAGAAGTGTAGAACAGCAACATGTCAAAGTCGGAACCCATGTCCAGGCAAAATCTTTCAAACAGCCTGGTGTTCAGAGCCGATGATTTGATGTGATTCACCATGTTTACCAACCCTTTGAAAACGGTGTTCAGTTGATCAGGCAATGTTTTTGATGCCAAAGCTTCCCTATTAATGAAGCAAGGAACTTCGGTTACCATTGGAGCTCACTGTTTCACCAGCATTTGGAAGCCCAATCTTGAGCCCAGGATGGCAGGTACACCATCAGTGGTGACACCCACAAAATTTACCCAATCCAGACCATGTACTTCAAAGAAATTGTTAACAATTTCCATCACATCCTGAGCCTTTGTGGTGGTAACAAGAATCTTACAAAAAAGAAACTCGTCTTTGAAGTCTCCCTCAACCATGTATCATGCGAACACCAATAGCTGAGAGCACAATGCGACGTTGCTCGATTCATCCAATTGTATGGCAAACAATGGAGACTTCTTTATTTCATCCACCACTTGTTCACTGATGTTCTGTGATATCTAATTTATCCATCTCGATACTGTGTCGTTAGAGACAGAGAGATCATTCAGCTTCCTTGCCGCTTCCTTGCCAAGAACAAGCCGCACCATCTCTTTTGCACAGGGGAGCACAAGTTGCTCTACAATGGTATGCACTTGTGGAGTCAAGGTGCTGCTGTTTCAGACCTGATAAGTGCCGCTCAAAATAATCTTCATCCTTTTGCAACAAGTTGGGGTGACACTTTTCGAGATGGAGTTTCAGCTTAGCCGGCTTCTTTGAATCATTCCCCAAGACTTTGAAACAAATAACACATTGTGGCAAATCCACGCTTTCTTTTTCTTGACAAGTGAAGCCAAATTTGATGTAGTCCTCCGAATACTTGCGCTTGACATTTCTTCCTGTCATTACCATTATAAACAAACTACACCACACCTGTAAAACAGCACATGTAGCACAGGACGAATGACACAGCAACCGCTCAGCATGACGGCGGCAGCTACACTGATGCTCAGCGCCTCAGATGGAAGTGAGTGGCAACACAACATGGTTGCATCCTAGGTGACGCTATGGATGACGCGCCGCGTGCTTGAGAACACGGCGTAAAGCAGCCTAATGGCAGCGCCTGCTCATGCCGTGTGACTTTGGACAATGTTCCTGTGGACCACCTAAAAAGTCACCATGGACCACCAGTTGAGAACCACAGGATTAAGGCCTAAGGCAGTGTTTTTCACCATGAGCCATGGGTCCACTTTGGAAAACCCCCCCATGTCGCTTTGGTTACTTAAAAGCTTCCATGGCCATGGAGCCTGGCTGCTCCCCTTGGCTGGAAATGGTGAACCAGATGGCTACCGACATGTTAGGCAAACAAAGCAGTGCCTGCAGCCCACTTTGAGAAACACTGGTCTAAGGTAGGTAGGTTCTGGGCTGGAGCCCAGATAAAGAGAGCAAACTTAGGTTCCCTACCACGCACTCCAGAGTGGACGGGGCCGTCCACTGGAAGATGGCCCGAGTCATGTAGCAGCGGTGGTGGATGTGAGGAGCTCCTGACACTGCTGGAACAGAGGAAAGACTGTGCTCCCCCAGACGGGGAATTCAGTGTGAACCTGGCTGGAGGTGAGTCACAAAGCAACTGGATTGCACCTCTATGAGCAGAGCTGGGCCAGATGGAGCTAATCTCTAGAATGGATCGGAGCACCCCATGGAGGAACTAACTAAATAAATAGCAAGTCATAATTACTTTGTGAGCCAGCCCATAGTGGTTAATAATTTAGACTGTTGCCAAACAGTGGGGGAAGGGAAATCCTTGACACACCCAGACACCCATTGCAGGGTTGGGTCCTTTGTCCCATTGTTTTCTGAAATCCTGTAGGAAGGCTAAATGGGGGGAGAGAGAGAGGCAGAGATGAGAAATGGTGGAGAGCTTTTTCCCCAAGGAAATGCATGAGTACCAGGGACCCTGCCTCCCCCAAAGCTTGCAGGGGGCCAGCTCAGCCAACCTTTCCCATTCGTAAATTTCTCTATAGATTCACTTGGTGGCCTTTTATTTATTTATTTATTTATTCTGTGCAGACAACTGCAGCTGTAATCCGGGAGCCTCTCCTCTAACTGCAGCATTCTGTCTCTTGTCAATTTTTATCTGTTTGTTACGCCAACATAAAGGGTGTGTGTGTGTGCAATTTTTTATGTGGCTATATCTGATTTATTAATAGCCTATAATGCTAGTAACAGATGATCTATAAATCTGTTCTTAAGAATTTATAGGGCAAATATTCCAGTACCATATTAAAGACACAACTCATGAATGCCTGTAAGCACCAGTCTATTAAGTTAGGCTGTAAGAGAACACAATTATCTCCAGGTGAGGTGGGAGTTTGGGGGAAGGAAGGGTAAAAACACCTGGCATTGATTTCCTCAAATTAGTAAATGTCCAGGCATTGGTAGGGTTATGTTCCCAAAGATGGCCTGCTATCACAAGCTAAGCAAAATTGAACTGAAGCTGGAAACAAGGACCATTTTGAAAACAAAAAACAAACAAACAAACAAAACCGCCAAAAAACAAAAAAACAAAAATGGTATCATACTCTGTGTCTGAGTTCTAAGCTCTGTCCACATCCCAAGTGGATGTGTCTGCTACCATGATCAGCAGTGAAATAGTAAATCGGTTACAATCTTCAATGTCAACATTCCTTCAGACCTCACTGAGCTGAATGCAAGCTGTAGTATTTTCTCTGCATTGCTTGCTTGTGTTATACAACCCTGCAGTGATTTCTCTCAAAGGAGCTGACCCAGTGAACAGAGCTAACTGGTACCAAACCAGTTGCTTCTGATCAGCTGGGGTGCATTTTGCCAACTTCTAACAGACAGAAATCAGATAACCCATGCTCGGAATCAGAACCCTGGATCCAGAATTACTTGGATTGAGGAAATTTGCATCCAGATCCAAACTTCATGGGTTAGGACATATCTCCTCTTGTGGGAAGATCTACGCTGTGGCAGCTGATCTTCCAGCATTCGATTTAGCAGGTTGAGTATAGACCCGCTAGATCAAACGCTGAGGGCGCCCCTGTCGGCACTAGTACTCCTTGCTGGTGTGAGACATAAGGGAAGTCGATGGGAGCATTTCTACCATTGACCTCCCACTGTAAGGACAGTCCTGAAGCTCAGCTTAAGGTACGTCAACTCCAGCTATGTTTTTTATGTAACTGGAATTGCATATCTTAAGACAGCCTTCCCCCTGTAGTATGGACCTGGCCTTAGAATAATTGCTGGATTGAATTGCAGATTAGAGCATTAATTTTTATGACTGCCCATAGCATTTGTCTTTAACTTGCCCATGCACTGTATATTTTGACTCTGAATGTTATTTGTTTTCCCTTTGGTCCATGAGTGGAAGAAGAAAGTGGCAGCGACTCAAATTTTAGTCCTGATAATGACAATAACATATATGCACTGGTGGTAAGTTTCGGTTGCTTGTAAAAAAAGGCAGGCTAGCCATCCTCTGTGGGCTGAGTGTTGAGAACGCATGCCCCTTTACTTCTGGCAGTGGTGCTGGAGGAGGTTTTAAACACCAGTCCTCTATGTGCTGCCTGTAGCAGCTGGAATTGCCATGTAAAGATACATAACCCGACTGGCCTGTGAGTGTTATCACATCCGCTTGCCTTCTGGACAGGCTTTTGAGCCAGGGGAGAAGGCAGGTTGGAGACAGTTAGCTTGGGTCACAAGCACTTTCAGCAGCGCAGCCCCCTAATTACTGCAAAGGGGGCTTGTCCAGAGAGCAGAATGGACATTAACGACCTGTCACAGGTCTCTGAGCCAGGGAGCTTCAAGCCAAGTGAGCCTGCAGAAACCATTGGTTAATTTTAGCTGCCAGAGCCATTCAGGATAATGCTTGTTTGCATCTAATGACAAAATGATTTCCATAACGACAGGGGGAGCAGTCCTTCCTTCCAGTGCACAGTGCACCTTTGACAATTAGAGTGTTAGCTAAGTGCCGACCACATTGCTTTGCCTGCCCTACTAAGGGCTTGGTTACAGGCCTTCATGGCTAGGGACTTGTTCCTAGGCGGGGCAAGCAGCATGGATGAGATGGATCTACAGATGTCATGTGGGTGCTGCTCAGAGGCAATGTACTGCAGCAAAATGTTAAACGGAACGATGAGAGGTTGTCTCTGTTTTTGTGCTGACATTTTTAGACTAGTTACAGGGCTAGGGGAGAAGAATGGGTTAGCCCCAATGTTCCCAGTCAACCTGTGGAACTCCTTGCCAGAGGATGTGGTGAAGGCTAGGACTTTAACAGAGCTCAAAAAAGAGCTAGATAGATTCACGGAGGTTAGGTCCATCAATGGCCATTAGCCAGGATGGGTAGGAATGGTGTCCCTAGCCTCCGTTTCTCTGGAGGTGGGTGACAGGGGAGGGATCACATGAGGATTCCCTGTTGTGTTCCCTGCCTCTGGAGCATTTGGTATTGGCCACTGTTGGCAGACAGGATACTGGGTGAGATGGACCTTTGGTCTGACCTGGTATGACCGTTTTTATGTTCTTATGTTTGTTCCCTCTAATCTTTTCCATCTGTGTGTGGATTTGTTCCATCTGCATGCAGAATAAATATTTTGATGTGCACTGAGGCATGTGCGGATGTGCAGCACCAGGAGAAACACAAACCTCATGGTAGGCCCTCTGCTAACTAGCTGGGCAGCATTGGACTCTCTCCCGAGAGGCTGCACAAGGGCCCCGCTTACAGGGGACCCTGGTTACCTCCCTGCTCAGAGAAGCTGCTTGGTTAACCTGGTGTAAAGCCGGAGTAACTTCAGATGAATTTCCGTGTGAATGAGAGCAGGGCTCCATCCAGAGTCCTGAGCGGAGGAGAGTTTATGGCAGGCGCTGGAGGCAAACAAGACAGCAGGTTAGCCCCTCCCTAAGTGTCTGGGAGCTCCCTGTGCTGTGGTGCCTGGAAATGACTCCTGACACCCCTACCTCATCCCTTTTTCAGATCCACCGCTGCAATCCCACCAGCTCTCTAGGGTCCCTCCATCATACCCACCGAGGAGCGGCTCTGTTCCGTAATTCCCTGTTTCTGGGGGATCGAAGGGGCAGTCCCCACCTCTCTGCTCCTGGGTGGCCACTGCAAGGGGTGCATGCAGGTCATGCCCTTAAAGAATTTCTCCTGCATGGCAGCTTCTGGGCTAATGATCAGGCACCAACCACTAGAGACGGTGTAGGCTCCTCTCCCTGTGCACGGTGGTGGGCTAGACTCTCCCTGTCTCACACCAGCACCAGCTCACTGCTCTTGGAAGGTGCCGCTCCCATGGATCTGCACCACGCAGGTCCCACATCTGAGCCTAGTGCACAGGCTGGCCAGATGGCAGGAGCCGACCTTTGTCTGCTACTGCTGCTGCAGATGCATTATTCCCAGGCTGGAAGATGCCAAGGGAGCCGGGACCAGGGCAGCGGGTTCCTGGAGGGCTCTGTTGCAGGAATGCCTTCCCACTGAGAAATGGGGGAGTCGTTAAGCTGCTGGAATTAAATCAGAATGTTATTGTATTTACTTAATTAAAAAAAATGTCAGGCACCCATGGAGACCCGTTGGCTTCCGTCCTGCCTGGGTCACAGCTGGCATTTCTTGGGCACTTTTCATCCAGCCATCTCCCAGACTTTATGGAATAGGCAGGCATTTTCAGCTCTGAAGACAGAAACTGAGACATGGATAAAGTAATTTGGATCTGGTTACCCTGAGAGTCCGAGTCTGGAGCCCAGGAATCCTGGCTGCCCAATCCTGTGTTCTAATTGCTCCATTACACTCCAAGCCTTTCCTGGCTTGGGTAATAGCCCTTCCTTCCCCAGGGGCTTTCCTGAGGTGCCAACCCAATGGGCCATGTGGGTGGGACAGGGACGATTTCCCTGACTGCTTAGAATCATAGAATCCTAGGGCTGGAGGAGACCTCAGGAGGTCATCGAGTCCAAGCCCCTGCCCAAAGCAGGATGAATCCCAACTAACTCATCCCAGCCAGGGCTTGGTCAAGCCGAGACTTAAAAACCTCTAGGGATGGAGATTCCACCCCCTCCCTAGGGAACCCATTCCAGTGCTTCATCCTCCTCCTAGGGAAATAGCTTTTCCTAATATCCAACCTAGACCTCCCCCACTGCTACTCGAGACCATTGCTCCTTGTTCTGCCATCTGTCACCACTGAGAACAGCCTTTCTCCATCCTCTTTGGAACCCCCCTTCAGGAAGCTGAAAGCTGCTATCAAATCCCCCCTCACTCTTCTCTTCTGCAGACTAAATAAGCCCAAATCCCTCCGCCTGTCCTCATAAGTCATGTGCTCCAGGCCCCTAATCTTTTTGGTTGCCCTCCACTGGATCCTCTCCAATGCGTCCACATCCTTTCTGTAGTGGAGGGCCCAGAACTGGACACAATATTCCAGATGTGGCCTCACTAGTCCAGAATAAAGGGGAATAATCACTTTTCTGGATCTGCTGGCAATGCTCCTCCTAATGCACCCTAATATGCCATTAGCCTTCTTGGCTACAAGGGCACACTGTTGACTCATATCCAGCTTCTCATCCACTGTAACCCCCAGGTCCTTTTCTGCAGAACTGCTGTTTAGCCAGTTGGTCCCCAGCCTGTAACAATGCTTGGGATTCTTCCATCCCAAGTGCAGGACTCTACATTTGTCCTTGTTGAACCTCATCCGATTTCTTTTGGCCCAATCCTCTAATTCGTCCAGGTCACTCTGGACCCTATCCCTGCCCTCCAGCATATCTACCTCTCCCCCTAGCTTAGTTCTTAGTGCTTTCTTAGGAAGATTCCCCCACAGGCTCGCTGCACCCTGCAGGTACCGCTCCTAGAGCCGCTCCTGCCTGTGATGAGTCTCTGCCAAAAGCTGCCATAGCCAGAGCTTTGGGCTGGGGCTCTCCACGCCAACCTAGCCTGCACCTTGGCTCCACGCTGAGCCGTCCCTTTGCCAACAAGCCTGTGGTGAGAGCAGCAAGTTTCCAAGGAGCTGTCGGACGTGGATGGCTGAGCCCTGGCCGGCAGGGAGGCAATGGGGAAGGGGCCAGACGCGACTTCCCCATGATGGGGTTTGAAAGCCTGATGCCCATTCCTGTTGTCCTCAGTGGGAGCCGAGTGCTTACACAAGGAGGGCCCTCGTTAGGGCGGTGGTGTGGCACCCCCGGGAGCAAGGGCCAGCCCTGTTACCTCCTGTGTGACCTTGGGGAGGTACAGCTGCAATGCGGGGTGCACGTGCCGAGGCTTGCCAGCTTTGGGGCTGATAGTTGTGAAGCTGCAGCAGTGCAGGCTGTAGTCACAGTCGCTGACTCCATGGGTGCACCAGCTCTGGAGTGCGCAACCGGCCGCCAGCTCCCTCCCTCTCATCCAGGGCCTTGCATCTGCCGGGCGGCCCCACTGATCAATTCTTCCCCCTCCCTCCCACTGCTCTGCAAGGTGCAGAAGGCCCTGGGGGGGGGGGGGGGAGGAGCAGGGACAGGGAGTGCTCGGGGAGGTGGGGGTATGGCCTGGGCGGGAAGAGGCAAGGCTGGGTCACAAGCCTGACTTGTACCTGCCCATCTCTTTCACCCTGTCTTGTCAATGCACCCCTTGCTATTTCAGCTCCCTGCCCCCTAACTGTCACCATCTGTCCTCCTTTCCCAGCAACAGGCTGACCTCCTCACACCGCTACCCAGCCGGGAGATGCCAGCTTGCAGGCAAGTGCTGTGTCCGCACTCATCCTGCTGGGGTGGGGGGACGCACAAGCAGAGGCGCTGGCAACTATTTCCACTGCAAACGGTAGCTGATCTGCAGCCCATTAGGCTGTTTGCTGACTCTCAGTCGGCTGGCCCCTACTCAGGATGCTAATCAGCACGTAAGTGCCCTTTCCCTGGAAGGATGTCACAGACTGACAAGTGCTGTGGAGTTAAGCATGTTTCTACTTGACACATGGGTTGCCTGGCAGCCCTAAAAGCAAAGCTGGCATTTAGAACGTACATTTCCGAGTGCATACTCCACTCAGCCCTCCTGAACTACTACGGTGACTGTGCTTGGCACTGCTCAAGTGCCCTCCGTCCACGGCTCTCAGAGCACTTTGCCAGTATTCATCAGCCCTTCCACCACTGCCATCAGGCCGCTATTATCCGCACTTTGCAGCGGGAGAAACTGAAGCACGGAGGCACCTTAAGTAGCCGCAGTCATTCACTGAGTTTGCAGCAGAGCTGCATTGAAGCTCTGCCCTTCAGAGACCCTACCATGCTTCCAGCATGCTGTGGAAAGCAGAACAGCAGGAAGGACTGGGGCGGTGCAGACCAGCCTTTGACATGTAGACCGGCAACGCATCTGCCTGGGCTGTGAAGAGTCAGAGCAGTTGAAGGGGCTGCCATGTTTGGAAGTGGAATGGGGAGGATGGGTTCTGAGCAAGCTGTGGCAGTGGGATAGCAAAATGATCCAACATGCCAGGACCAGAGGAGGGTGTGGCCAGTGATCTGTCAGTCCCTGCTCCATGAGTGTGGGGAAAAGCTTACCAAGGAGGAAGGGAGAGTGGATGTTAAATGATCTCAGGATATGTCTACACTGCGGGGGTTTTCCGGGATACTGGAAAAACTGTGCAGCATCCAAGGAATGCGTTTGCTCTTCCACTTTTTTTTTTTTTTGCGGAAGAGCAAATGTGCTCTTTCGGGGAGCCCTGAATCCCTCGGTCTATGAAGGATAAGGACTCCGCCAGAAGAGGAGGCTTTTCTAGAAAAGTGATCGGAAAAAGCTATGCAAATTGCGGAGTGCAAGTTGCATAGCTTTTTCCAAAACCCTCCCCCCCCCCATAGTGTAGACCTAGCCTTAGATGTCTCCCTGACTCCTATGGGCCTGGGCTCCCCTTTGCACCCTGCACAGCCTGGAGGAGGAGGAGTGGACAAGAAATCTGCTCCGTATACAGCATCAGGGAGGCAAAAGCTTCAGCCTGTCCATGCAGAATAAAAACTCTTCCCTCAGGGGATGAAAGGTCCAGTGCCCACTGCTGCCAGTCTCCTGTGGCACAGGGCAAGGGGACGCCGATTGGTGACAACACTTTTCCACTGTACAGCTCTGCCCTGGGCAACACTGGGATGACCCCTTCCTCTCCAGCCTGCTGTGAAGAAGCAGGGGTGGGAGTGGGGTCTAAAGCAACACAAGCCAGGCCTCTCACCGCCCCTCCCTTGCAGGACACTGCATCCGTACTGTCCCATTCTTGCCCCTTTGCTACCACACCTCATTCCCAACCTGCGCCAGTTTTGCCTTGAGCTGCAAACTTCCCAGCTCTGCCTCTGTTCCTCCCACCTTGCACAGCTCTGTGTGGGCACAAGGAGATGGCTCTGCTTCCTTTGCACTTAACAAAGAGCCCTGGGAGATGTTTGTCTGGCGCATTTGTTGCTTCTGCGGCTTGAATGAAAGCTCTGGCAATTAGGCCATTTCCTTGCAGTCGTACTAGTGTTCCCTCCTCCAAACACCCTCTAGGGTTCCTCTTTCTCAGGGACACAGGCTCATGCATTTCTCCTGGAGGACTCTGCAAAGCAAAACCCCAGGGGAATAGAAGTCCTATTATTTATCACACATGAAAAATTGCCACTCGGCCATTTTCTCCATTAGGCGCCGCCTGCTATTGTGCCTGCCCCAGCAACTATGTGCTGCAGCAAAGAAGGAAACACAAAGCAACATAATCGACCTTCTGCGAGGGCAGGCACTTGCGCATGCAGAACAGCACTGGCTATTCTGGCTGGGAGCATCAGACTGAGCCAGATACAGTTGAAGGATATCCTACTTACAAAAGCTGCCTATAAAGAGCTGGTGGGGAGAAGACAGGCTGGGGAATGAATGCGGGAGTTGGACCGCTCTGGGGATGGCAGTACTTTGTTTTTAACATGGGTGGGGTAATGCAAACCTCCCCCTTGAGGGGTCTCAGTCCTGAACCAGATGGATCCTTGCTAGGGAAAGGGAAGTTTGTTCATACAATCCTAGGGTTGGCAGAGACTTCAGGAGGCCGTCGAGTCCTGCCCAAAGCAGGACCAATCCCAACTAAATCATCCCAGCCAGGGCTTGGTCAAGCTGGAACTTAAAAACCTCTAGGGATGGAGATTCCACCCCCTCCCTAGGTAACCCATCCCAGTGCTTCACCACCCTCCTAGGGAAACAGTTTTTTCCTAATATCCAACCTAGACCTCCCCCACTGTAACTTTGGACCATTGCCCACTGAAGGTAGGGAGGTGAGGTGGGCTCTGGAGTGGACCAGCAGATAGGGTACTCCTGAAAGTGCCCTCATCAGACTGAGAACAGCCTCTTTCCATCCTCTTTGGAACCCCACAAAGAGGCAGTTTCAGGCAGTTCTCCCCGACCTCCACCATATTTAGCTTAGAGAAAACTTTTCAGCCACAGAGCTGATCTGGTGGTGAAGGGGGTTAGGTGGCAACAGCCTCCTTTCACACCTGGACAAGCTGTGACACATACTTTCCTCAGATCACTGGCAGCCCCCGTCTAGTGCCCAGGAAGGTATTACAGTGCAGACACCTGTAAACGCAGGCCCAGAACACCCCATTTCATTTCTCAAGTGTCAGCTTCCAGCCTCCAGCTGACTCTGGACCAGTGCCGCACACTGGCCATGTGGCATAGCTCGTTGCTGAGCCCTCTGCCCGCGTATCTCAAGCTGCATGAAAGTGCTGACGCATTAGGACCCTAAGCTCTCATTCCTCACAGGAAAGCAGGTAAAAGAGGAGGGCGGTAGCCAAGAGGTGGCTGACAGGGCTGAAAGAGCCACACCCAGAAAGACCGCAAGCTGGGACTTTCAAACCGAAGAGGCAAACATTTGGCTCCTAACCCCATAGCGACAATTGCTATCTGGGTGCCACGGGGCCGAACACCCCCCCCCCCAATGTGATGAGACAGCTGGTGGGTGGGCACGAGCCGGTGGGTATCTCATTGCTGAACATGCTGGTGTCACAGGCTGGGAGTTCGCTACGCCTGGCAGCTAAAAGCAGAAGCCCAGTCCCCATGTTTGAGGGCTCCCCAACCCCTGTAAATAATGTGCCAGCCAGGCGCTTTCCCCAGGGGCACCTGCAATCTGCCACCCTCTCAGACAGTGACTGTATTTAGAACTGAAGTGCTCTGCATATAATTACTAATCAGCTGCAGGCAATCAATTCATCTATCAGCCTCCTCCTCCGTGACGGGATGCCTTTCGGCAACGAAGGTGACTCCTTCAGGAATTAAGATGTAAAAATAAAAGTAATAATCATCATAAATTCATTAAATAAACATCAAGCTAATTTGCAAATGGAGAGTGACGGGGCATCTTCGGCACACCTGCTGCTATTTTTTAAGAGGTCCCGTTTAGCATAATGTCGGGGTGCCTTCTCTCCAGCCCAAATCAAGACCTGTACTGTCTTGCTTCAGAGGTGAAAGGGCTCTGGCCCGTAGTGGAAAGCTTGTTACGGCCCATGGCGCAGCAGCAGCACAGAGTGCACGGAAAGGACCGTGTAATGCATCCAGGGTAACACAAAACCATTTTAACTCTCCATGAGGCAATGGCCTGAGGAAGCAAGGGGTGGGTGGACTCTCTTTGGGCACAGAGTGAAGATGTCCCTTCCCTCTGGTAAAAGCATGTGGCAGACACAGCCTCTGTCTAGAACCGTTGTGATTATCTGACCAGCAGAGGCTATGTTAGGGATGCCAGGTACAGCTGGATAAGAGGTTTGGGAGAACTGAAGGAAGTTTTCAGTGTTGTTACCAGCCCTCGGGGCGTGCCTGAACCAGAAGGCTTAGGATGGTTGGAGCGGAATGTCAAGTGCTTGTTTCCCAAAGTGGGCTTGACCATGACACACAAATACTGTCCTGGGCTCAGACTAGGCAGGCAAGCTGCACGTGCACTTCCCCTGATTCAGGCCGGTAGCAGTTCAGGGTGTCTGTGCCAGGGG
Source organism: Pelochelys cantorii (assembly GCA_032595735.1). Lineage (NCBI taxonomy): Eukaryota > Metazoa > Chordata > Testudines > Trionychidae > Pelochelys > Pelochelys cantorii. The sequence goes on along the minus strand of CM064342.1, from coordinate 7,409,390 downwards.
AGAGAGAATGCTTGACTTCTGTGGCACAAGGTTCTCCTCCATCCACCCAGTGCCCTATTACTCTAGTCTTTCAGTTCCCTATCACCCACACCACTCTGAGGCAAGGGAGTGCTCTTGTTCCCATTGAAAAACAACATCTAAGACACAAAAGGCCAGACCCACAAAAATACTTTGGTGCCCAACTCCTACCACTAAGATCCTCGTAAACCCTGCTGCCCGATCCCGAACACACCCAAATTCCAACACTGCCTACATTTCCACTCTTAAAAATTTCCTGGGCATGGAAGTTTCTGCCTAACTCTAGGTTCCTGTGCTCTCATCTCAGCCATAATCCCCATCAGGATCTTCAGATCCAGGGCCATCCTTATCAATATGCAGAATATGCAGTTGCGTAGGGCACCTGAAAATTTGGGGCACCACTGGGTCTTTAAGTCCACCCACCCACCTCTTTCTATCCCTGGTCTGTGGCTCTGCTTCCTCCAGAGAGGATCTAGTTAACTTACAACTGAAAAAGCCTGCCAGAGCTATTAGCAGAACACTGAACCTGTGAAAGAGCCATTGAAATGGTAATGAAGTCATGTAACAGGCATTTGCCAGCCCCTGGTATATAGTTTCTGCATGTACTGTGTTAGCCTACAGGGCCCTACTTTAAAATTTGCTGTAAAATTATTTCATTCATGTGTTGCTGAAGATTATAAAATCATATCTGTAAAAAATCCTCCCTCCCACAAGCTGCTGTCAGGAGTGGAATCGATAAAACAATGGGAAGCTAGCAGTGTCTTGGTCTTTGGCTGACGTGGCACACCCAAGAGGATAATTAAAGACCCCAGGGAAAAGGAGACTTCCCTGGTGTGGAGGCTTAACTGGAATAAGAACAGTTTTTGGGTGAGTTTGTAATAAGTTTGTACTGAGGTTTCAGTGTTAGAGTTACCTAAGCATTTTCTGTTCTACCTTGTTCTGCCTGTTCTCACTTACAATCGCTTAATCCTACTGCTTGTACTTAATAAAATCACTTGTATTTACTATCAAGCCCAGTGTAAATAATTGTTACCTGGGGGAGCAACCAGTGTGTACATCCTCCTTTCATTGTTAGAGGGGGCTTACCTAAATAATTCATTTGGGGTTCCGATCCCATTTGGGGAGTGGAATCCCAGGAGGTTGGGCCCAGAACTGCCTTTTCCTCAGACCTGAAGAGTTTCAGTGTCTATACAGTTCCTTGGAGGGGGGCGGTGGTGGTGATCTCATCTCTGTTCCTTGGCTGAGGGAGACCAGGGAGTTGGCCCAGCAGGACAGGGTGGTGAAAAGCCCCAGAGACCAGGAAGGTGAGTGTTTGTGGCTTTGTCAGCACTCCAGAAAGCACCCCCAAGGGGTCTTCTGTGACCATACCCCATCACAATTTGTCTCCAAAGTCTTGGCACTAAAGAGAGCTGGGTGGTGTTTTCTGATGCTGCTAGGCTCAACCCAGGCAACTAGGGAAGAAACCGCAAACTGCCATTCACCTCAAGGGTGGGATTACAAAGTGTACTCTGTTTGTGGCCCAGTTTAGTAGCTGCCCTGATGTTAGGGTACAATGACAGTCTGTGGGTACATCTGCACAGATGCTGAAGGGTGTAATGCACAGTGCGGACAGGTGAGCACACTGGAAGTGTGACAGTGGCAGCACATGCTATAGCTCAGGGTAGCCATCTGAGTCCGTACCCAGGGAGTCAGGCAGCATTGTTCTCTGGTGGCTAGCCCGAGCTGCCATCCAGACTGCTGTGGTCACACTGCAATTGGTTGGCACTAGCTTGAGCAGAGCTAGAACATCCATTTCCTTGAGGTTGGACTCCCAAATCCCAGCCAGCATTCCTGTAAGCTGAGCAGTACTCGGGCAGCCACCCAGGAGTGATTCAGGTGCCAAACTGCTGATTAACAGAGCACCCACAGCTGGTAGCGTGTGTTTCTATAGGCGGTGCACATCTGCACAAAGGTCACATACCAAAATTTATTCCGCACATGGATGGAAAAAATTGGAGGGAATTTTGCTTCCCGCTGCTATGAAGACATATGTGTATGTGAATGGTCCAGACCCAAAAGAGCATGATGCATGCATTGTGCAAGGGCTATCATGAGAGATTTATTTTCCTCCTCACCCCCATAAAGATACTGTATAGAAAGAGTCATGTGGGACACTTTTCCAGCTATCTTTAAGGAGATTGCACCAAATCTCAGCCCGAGTTCACACAGCGAGAATGTCCTTGGAAAAGCTGTGCCCGTGTGCAAGTGTTCAGGGTTGTGTGGGTGGAAATTTAAGTGCCATCACTAGAGACTGTCCATGCCCCACTCTGTCTCTCTCTACTGCCTGATAACAGAGCACAGGTGGAGATTTGCAGAGGACCAAGGTATGTTTGTGGGTGGCGGGTGGATGCGGCAGGCAGTGGCCAGCAGCCGGCACTCTCAGAGTCAGAAAGACAGGCAGCCAAGGAGGAGAGGCAGCCTGTGTGTGACAGAGGGGTAAGGATGCGTAGGAGCGAGTGAGGGGTGTGTGTGTTATCCCTCTCCATGTGCACCCTAAAGCAGCATTTCTCAAGGGAGGTGTCTTCCAGCCCTTTCAGGCTGCAGGACTAAAGCCCTGACCCCGGGCACCTGCAGTAGGGCTGAAATTAGATCCCCAGTGACCCCTCCCACACTAAATTCCCAGCAACCTCCCAGGCGGAAGCCCTGATCCGTCGTGCCCCTTATGAATTCCCAGAGCCCCTTTCCCAATCCCCCCCACCCCCAGGATGAAGCTCCTATCCCCAGCACACCCCTTCCCAAGCCCTGGCAATTGCTTCAGGGCTGAAAGCAGGAGCTGAGGGGCTGAAGTCCTGATCCCCACCCCCAGCAAACTGAAGACTGGAAAGGCAGGGCTGAATCCCATATCCCTGGTGCTCCCCATGCAGCAGAAGCCCCTGAGCCCATGGGCAGAGCTGGGGGGATCCCCCTTTCTCCTGCTGAGCCCGGGAATTTTTATAGCATATTTGGGGGAGGGAGACTGCTTCATTCTGATTGATTGTCATTGAACTCACTTGAATTCTAGCAATTTTACCAGGTATCCCATATACAGCCTAGGGAAATATGGTCCCCCTAATAATGGGAAATTTTTAAAAAAAGGCTGGAATGGTTTATTTGGAGATTTTTTAAATAAAACTTTTTGGCTTTGGGCACCAAAATGATGTTTCATTTCAAAATTCATCTAAACTTTTTTTTTGTAAAGTGTAAAAATATAATCAGAAACGAAAACCAGATTGATTTGAGTCAAGTGAAATTCTTTGTTTAAGAGGAATCTGTTTCTTTGTTTTGATTTATTTCATTGACGAGATCTCCTCCCAAATTTAATCCAGTTTGAACCAAAATGGATTTTTTTTTGTGGTCTGGCCACTGATGCAAAAGTCAGTGATTTGCTCAGCTCCAGTAACTGTGTCCCCAAACCTGGAGATTTTGTTGCTGACCCAGCTGAATTTGGAGGAGAAGAGACAGACCCATGAAAACTAAGACTTGCACGTCAATTGCATGGTAAATAAAGCCCTGCCAGAGGGGTTGCTACAAAGGAAGGGGTGAAGTTCCTTTCTGTATTGCACCCATGTTACCCACTAATGTTGATTGGCTGCTTCCTGGCACTTGCTGCGCTGGTTAGCATGCCATATAGGTTGGTCAGAACTCTCCTCTTGCCTACAGAACTTGATATGATCCTAAAACAGGGGTGGGCAATAATTTTAGACATGGGGCTACCTCAGAAATGTGTGAAGTGGTTCTGGGCTGCCCCAGAAGGGGTGGGGCCTCAGGCAGAAGGGGCGGGGCCAGGATACTTCCCTGTTTCCCCACCCACAGATCCTGACTGGCCTGGGGGTGGGGGGAGTATGTGAAGTCTTTGCCCCCCCTCCCAGAGAGAACTGCCAGCTGTTCAGAACAGCTAGAGGTTCCCTCTAGGTGCCCGTGCCCCTAGTGGCAGGAGGAGACTTCGCATGCTTCCCCCGCCCCCAGGTCCATCAGTTTCTAGGAGTGGGGGGAGCACAGGAAATCACTCGCTCCCTGCCCCCACCCTGCTAGGGGGCACCGCACTTAGAGTCAACCACCAGCTGAGCTGCAGCTGGCAATTGACTCTAAACACCCTGTACCCCTTGCAGGGCGCAAGGAGACTTCGCATGCTCCCCCAAGCCCCAGGTCAATAAGGATACAGCTAGACTGCGGGGAGATTTCAGGATACCTCTGCTGCATCCAGGGAACGTGTTTGCTCTTCCACTAGATGGGCCAAATGTCAGAAAAGCCTCTTCTGACAAAAAAATGAGAAAAAGGTATGCAAAAATGCGGAGAGCATTTTGCATAGCTTTTTCCGACAAACAGATGTAGTCTAGATGTACCCTCAGGGTCTGGGGGCAGGGGAAACAGGTGGCAATTGACTCCAAGCGCTGCATGCCCCTTGCAGGACAGGGACAGGGCAGAAGGAGACTTTGCATGCTCCCCCTGTCACCAGGCCCTGATTGGCCTGGGGGTGGAGGGAGCATGAGAAGTCTCTTGCCCCCAAGCCCTGAGGGCGGGAGAGCAGCAGAGTGTCTGTGGGCTGGATCAAACCACGTGGAAGCCAGATCAGCCTGGGGAGGCCCTTTTGTCCACCCCTGCCATAAATGCATTACAAGCTTTTGAAGCACACTGTATAATTCATTGCACAAGGCATTACCATTCTAAGGCAGTGCTTCCTTGTAAATAAAACATGCAGTTGGAATCTAGCATCATACAGATAATCTGTTCTCATGACAAATATTCTTACAATTGCAACAAACCATAGGAGAGGATCTAATGGTATTATTTTAATAGACACATCACTTTAAACTAAGGCAGTCACCATCTGCTTCACTCCTCTGATTACAAAAGCAAAAAAAGAACACTGTTCCCAGCAGCATCCTAACGAGGTGTGCTAGTGACTTAAATGTCCTCATCTGTTCTTAATCATAGCATCACATGGCTGGCTGTATTCTCTCTCTGTCGAAAAAGACACAGACTTCAGGGAAATGGCTCTGAAGAGCTATTCCTCTGTTAAGGTAATTGTCTTACATAGTGATATGACAACCCTCTGTTGGATGGATATTCAAGTAGACCAAAGCCAGTGGCAGAGTTAACTTGTGGTTCAATGACATCCCTCCGCCTCTTGTCATTACTGTGGCTTGCACAGGCTTATGTAGGAAGTCTGCGGGAGAGCCAGGAATGGAAGCCTTGTCCCCTGCCTATCGGCCCAGTGCCTTTAATCAAAAGACCATCCTATCTTTCTAGTGGACACCCAAAGAGTCTTTAGAGCCCTGTGTGGATACAGAATTTTGCATCACATCTGTATCCGCAAAAAATGAGCTGCAGATATTCTCATCCATGTCCTCAGAGGTGGATATTAAGTGGATTTGCAAGGTTCTAGATCCCCATTTGCAAGGTTCTAGATCCCCATTTGCGAGGCTCTAGATCCAAAATGTGTTTCCACATCGGCATCCGTAGCTGTGAAAATGCTATCTGAATGCACATCTGCTGATGAGGATACCCACGGATATTAAGCAGATTTGCAGGGCTCGATCCATCTTGGATGATCCAGGCTAAACCTGCTGCCCTGACTGAAGTACATAGGTACAACTGCAGTATGAATAACGCCACCTAGTCCTCCTGAGCAGGATATATGATAATGCTTCCTCACCACTGGCTTCCCAAAGGCATTCATGGAGGGGATGTCCTTTCTCTGCCTTGTGGCGAGACACATAGACTCCCCAGAATTTAACAGGATGGAAATAAGAGAAGCCTGTAAACAGTCCTAGCCAACCCTACTCTTTCAGGAAAAGGTCCACAGTGTAGTGCAAAGCCCTGTGAGCTGGACTAGTACCTGTGCTGTCAGCTATCCTGCTCCGATTGCTTAGAGCAGGTCTGGGGCAGTCTGGCTTTGTCTACACTGCAGCTTTTACTGGCAGTGCCTATGCAAATGAAGAGCGGATTACATATCACTGTGCTTCATTTGCATAATTTATTCAAGCCGTTTTTGCACAAAAACAAACAGTGTGGATGTTTTCTTTTTGTGCAAAACCCCCATTTTGCACAAGATCCTTATGTCTGTCCCAGAGAGGCATAAAGATCTTCTGCGAAATGGGATTTTTGCACAAAATCCCCCCATCCACACTGCTTCTTTTTGTGTAAAAACCCCTTGCGCAAAAAGAAATGGCAGAAAATATGCTGATGAGATTGTGTTCCTCATTAGCATATTTTCTGCTGAAAAAACTGGCAGTGAAGACATAGCCTCTGTGTGCTGACACTAGTCGCATGGGTCTCTTGGGGAGCCAGCCAGAACTGCAGCTTGGCAGTTGTGAAAGTGAAGAGGAATTCTTGAGGCAACGGGATTCAGGCGTGTATCCCCGTGTCTCTCAGACGCTGCCCTGGAAATGCCTCCAGCCCAGCTTGTGCAGTCCTGCAAGTGCCCGTTCAGTTCCCATTTGTCACTGGATCAATGAGGAGAGACCACAGCAGAGAAACGCCCCGAGTGGCAGGGGAACCCCTGTGCGGTGCAGTGTAATCTCTAGTCGCTGAGAACCCACAACTGACAAATGCGCCCTATCTTTCTGATTTACTTCTCTTTTCCTGGGGCGACAGCAGTAATGAGTCAACAGTGCGGTATATTTAAATGCAAAATAGCATTATCCTTCATTAAAAGATCTGTCATTGCCCAGACTGCACAGGGGAGAGTTATTACACCATTACACTTCAGTGACATATCACTTCCACAACCCCTGGAGCAAACATGGTACTAGGCTGATGCATGACTCCCTCCCTGCTAGTATCTTGTTCTTGGGCACAAGGGCCGCTAGCAGCCCATGGCAGCTATGTCCCCAGTGCGTGTGTTCTGATCCTCACTGCAGCCATTTGAAAGCTTTGGGTTTTTAATTGTCCTTTACAAGGCAAGCACTAGTGGCTTCCAGATAATGTGGGAGATACACTAGGCTAAGCTACCCTGGTGTATTTCAGAGATGTCTCAATAGTGGGCTCAGGAGGATTTGAAATGGCTGCTGCATCCTAAATACCTTCAGTGTTAAATCACTGTGAAGGCTTTGCTCTATGGAGACTCCTGCTGATAGTCTTGAATGGCTCTGGCAACCCTATGGATGGTGGCAATCTCGCCCCACTAGATTTTTCGCTGCGGGAACCCTCACAAGAACTGATAAACACACATTGCAATTCTCCACGCTTACAAAGGGCACTGCCGGAGAATTCCAGCTAGTCCCAAGCAGAACAGCCAGCCTGTCTGGGGCCTCCCATGCTGCACACAGCAGCTCATGGCCATGAAGCCTCCACCACAGGCTAAAGCTTACAGATCTGCAGTTCCACAAGAAGGACACACAACCTTATTCGGGCTAGAGCTGGTCTGAATGTTCTGAGGAATCCTATTTCATGACAAGATGCTGCTTCATCCGAACCAAATGGGTCTCCAAACAGGTCTGGGGGTTTGGTGAATTTCCCAACTTGAAAAAACTGTCAATTTAAAAATTGTGAAATACTTTGGTTTGACTAAAAACAAACAAACAAACAAAAGAACAAATATCTACTCGTCTGGTTCAATATGACTTTTTGTTTTGACCTGAGACCTTCCCCCCAACAGCTTAGTTTGTGAATATTTTCATAACTTCAACTTTTTGTCTCTGAGATAGTGAGGTGGAGGGGAGAGAGAGAAGAAGAGGCTTTGCAAATGTAACAGCCATGGGGTAGATTTGAACCTGGGACCTCCATAGCTGAGTATAGGAGCCTTTATCCTCTGAGCTAAAAGCCAGCTGCTTTCTAGCCCGTGCTGTAGAGGTCTCTTGGTCTTAACTCTTGCTGTGATCTAGGTGCCACTGCATGGGACAGTGAACCACACTAGGGCTATGTCTACAATGGCGGCTTCTTGTGCAAGAAGTCTTGCTCAAGAAAACGTCCACACTGCCATGTGGGAGCTGTGCTTTTGTGCAAGAGTGCCCATGGCAGCATGGATGCTCTCTTGCGCAAGAAAGCTCTGATGGCCATTTTAGCCATAGGGGTTTCTTGAGCAAGAAACCCCTGCCGAGCGTCCACACTGCCCTCTTGAGCAAGAGCTCCTGCGCAAGAGGGCTTACACCTGATAAAAAAGAGTGTAGCTCTTGCGCAAGGAGCCCTCTCTTACCACGTCGTACTGTACATTTCCTTGTGCAAGAGCGGACGGGCAGTGTGGACGCTCTGCAGATTCTTGCGCAAGAACGGCCGTACTTGCACAAGAAACCGCGAGTGTAGACATAGCCTAGGTGTGTGGGTTACACAAGTATTTGTGGAAGAGGGAAATAGCCTAGCACTGTTAAGATAAAAAGATGCCCATAAAGATGTGAGGCTCTTCTTCTTTATAGGTCTTGCCATGCTGGAATAGACCTGTGGGCCTTCTAGTGGAGAATCCTGCTTCTAATTGACCACTGGCCAGTGTGGAATGTTTGGTATCAGAGGGAACACCGCCATGATCTCCCTGCCGTGCTTTGCACTCCAGTCATGTGAAACAAAGTGTGTCTTCCTGACCCCGTCTTGAAATCACCATGTCAGCAGGAGGAACCATTAAATATAGAAATACCTGAAATGTCAAAGCAAAGGAGAGATCTACAACGTGCCGTGAAAAATTCCTTTCAGATGAGAACTCCTGACCTCTCTGTGATATCTGCAGCCTTCCCCAAGCCCTTTATTATTCATGACCATAGCTCCTGACTCACACCCAGCAGCTCTGCACTTGGCCTAGAGATTAATCAAGACTTTTAATCCTAGCCCTGTCAAGAAAATACAAAATCCCTAAATGAAAATCTGATTTTTGAGCTGCACCGGATTGGCTGAACTCTGTGGCTCTCAAGCCGTGCCCCTGTGAGGCTCTCTGCCGGGTCTGCTCTTGTTCAAGCTGTCAATATACATTAGCAGACATGCCTAGCTGGAGCAGTGTTTGGACTCTGTGTCAGGAAGTCGGAGAGCTATACAATTTCGCTTTTTCCCCCCACCCCAAAGTGGGGAGGCTGTCGTGTGAATTTGCTCTCTTGACTTCTTGAATTCCTGTGATTAAAAACAAACGGAAAAGTCAGAACCATGGGGAGTTCCACCTTTTCTGAGTTTATAGAACACACGGTTTTTAAAGGGGGGGGAGGGAAGGGAGGAGCCTAGGAAGTGGAAGGGGAGGGAGCTGGATACTAAGTATAGTCTTTTTACCCTGGCTATAAATATGGACTCAGGGTCTTGATTCTTGCAGTTTGGAGCCTGGATATTGTTCTGGGTCATTACAAGCACAGGAGCTGTTATAAACATAGAGGTGGCTCCACATGGGGTGTGAAACTGCCTTGGCTGCATGCTAGCACATTGATAGAGAGAACGTGGACGGTGCTTCTTAGATCTCTGCTGTGACAGTGGGGCTATTCAGGGAGGCTACTCTAGTGGCTCCAGCTGGCAGTGGGGCAGTAGCAGGGCATGGAACCCTGCATGTTAGAAAGCTGCTTTGTAACTGTGCATGGTTGTGACCTTTAGCGGATCATTGGCTTTATTCTTCCCTCTTTCTAAGCAAGCAGGGTTGAATTAAAGACAGGACCGAACCAAATTCCTAGATCCAAAAAATCTTCGTACTCTATGTATGTATGTGTGTGTACGTAAGATGTGTGTGTGTGTGCTAAGATGTCTGTGCATATATATAAAATGTCTGTGCATGTGTGTGTGCATGCAAATGTGTGTATGTGTGTGTGTGTGTGTGACTTGGCTTGATGTCAGCAGAGCAAACTGCAGCCACTTGTGAAATGCCAGTATGCAGATCAGCACATGTAAGCATCCTTTCTGTCTGGATCAAGATGGAATGTTGTACGCTGTCAGCTGCCTTAGACCTGATTTCCATGGCAAAGACTGTTTCCTGGATAATGTCTGAGAAGGGACTGAGTACATTCCCATTAATTCTGATTACTTGTTCCTGCCCCAATACTTTTCAGGACACTTTGTTCTCACATTTTTATAATCCTGGTTGTGAAATGACACGAGCTGCCTCTCGAACCTTTTTATTTCACTCAATTTAAACATTTCCCCCAATGTGAAGGTTTAATGCTGTAAAAAAGCTTCTGGATTAAATGAAAGGAGAAGGCATGGAAAATATCAGCATTAAAAGGCAGGAGGACGGGTGTCTTCCACAAGACCAGCAAGCCTGTTCCAGTACCAGCGCTGACAGCCACCAGAGGGCGCTACTGAAACCAACATTGCTAGTTCTGTTCACTGGAATGTATAGGATTTGGATCTTGGAGAAATGCTTATTATTAGCTGTGGTGCAGCTCTGTATAGGAGAGCTGCATATTGCCCCTAACAGCTTGTTTGTCTTCGGGTATGTCTACACTTGCTCCCTAGGGATGCAAATGTAGCATACCGAAGTTGCTGATGAAGCGTGGGATTTAAATATCCCGCGCTTGATTAGCATAGTCGCATCCGGTCTCCATTGCACGATGAGTAACAGTTAATCCGAGGGAAAGGGTTTCTTTCAGAACACCGCGTCTACACGCGGGGAGTTAATTTGGACTAGTGGATTTTTAAAATGGCAACCGGTCGCGAATATGCTAATCAAGCGTGGGATATTTAAATCCCGTGCTTCATTAGCACCTTCGGTATGCTACATTTGCATCCCTAGTTCGGACTAGGGAGCAAGTGTAGACATACCCTTCATCTCTTTTTGAGGTGCAGAACTGCTGCCTGAAGGTTATACCCACCAAAAACCTAACACTGCATGAATGTTGCCGCATGATCTAACTCATGAAGGCTGAATTAACCTGTTTCCACCTGTTCTGAGAAAAGCAGCTTTTGTTCTATTCCCAAAGCATGGGGAGCAAATTCCAGGCAAAACTCTTATTGACTCCAGCAGGGACAATTTCCTTGCTTGATTTTCCTGACTCTCTCACCTTTCTATACCTGTAGAAGCATTAATATTCCACAATGTGTCCCATCCTAAGTCATTTGCTAAAGTAATCTTAACTGGGATGAATTTTGAGCTTGATGTGGCATTTAGGTATCTCTGCACCCATGGCCTTACCAGAACTGCTGCTTTGCTGGGAAGGAGACATTGCAATACAAGCCACAGAGGCTGCCAGCACGAGAAACTATCTTTGCCAAAATCTCTCCCAACAGGAAGGGCACCTGAGTCTTTAATCTTAGTAAGGTTACAGACTGTGCCATCCTCCAGCTGATTTCACTGACTGCTCTTGAAGAGGGCTGGGCTGTGACAAAAAGAAAGAGGACCTGGAATTCTGCTAGAGTAGCACGGAGGTAGTTGGTGTATTGGTACCAAGGGCTTGAGTGAGTCCTTTCACAGCTGAGCCGCTTTCTTTGAATAGCAGTGTAGCTGCCATCTGACTCCCTAAAATGTCTAACACATAAGTATGGCCTTTGATTGAGACAATAAGGCAGACCAAAGGCCCTCTCCACTCTGGCTGGGAGTATTCCTTGCCCCCCACCCAGGGGTGGCCCGTGAGCATAGGTAGGCTCGGTGGTCACCTAGGGCTCCGCCTTCAATGGGGCACCCGATGATGATGTCACGGGGTGCCTGGGCACCCGATGATGACATCACGGCCATTGATGGCCGTGCAGGTGGGGGCGCCGATCGCGCCTTCTGCCTGGGGCACCGGCTGCCGCAGCCGGCCTCGAACTGCGCCTGCCCCCACCCCGCTCTAAATGCAGAGTTCAGACCTCAGTCATCAGCTTTCTCTCGGTGCCTGCAATTGTGCCACTCAACGCTTTCAGAGATCCTGCCAATGTCCGCTGCATCCAGTGGAGACAGACTGAGATGGAGGGCATGCTGTGTCCCTTTGGTCACCTCCACACTGAGTATATGTCTAAGCTGCTGAGTTTTTTGGGAAAAACGGCCTTTTTTCCGGAAAACCTACACTTATGTCCATACTGCAATTGCATTCTTTGGACAGAAAGTGGAAAGAATGGAGGGGTTTTTCCAACAGCGGTAAATCTCTTTCTACGAGGAAGAAGCCTTTTTCCGAAAGAGCTCTTTCAGAAAAAAGGTGTATGTGGACAGGAAAGAGGGTTGTTGTTTTTTTTTTAAAGAAGAGGTCTCCAGGAAAGAGCCCAGGACCCCTGGTAGCCACTCCATCCATAGTAATCACAGCTTATATGTAAGATAGCATCCTTTCAGTGGGGATGCTATCTTTCGAAAAAGCAGATTGCTTTTTCAGTACGCTTTGGCAGTGCAGACGCTCTCTTTCAGAAAAGGTTTTTTCTGAAGATCTCTTCTGGAAAAACTTCTTCCGAGAGAAGCCTGCAGTCTAGACGTAGCCTGAGAACACTGCCAGGAAACCAGGGTCAGCCAAACAAGGACCATGGCGTTCATTCAATAACTCACTAATAAGTATCCTGCGGCTCTTGTTGGGATTGCACAGCACCTACCTGTGTCCCCAAACATACCAAGGTATGGTTCCTGCCCAGAAGCATTTTCAAACAAACTCTGATAGCTTTTGGGTCACCTTTCTGTGTTTGGCCCCAGGTCTCCCTCTCCATTCCAGAAATGGATTCCCCCTTTCAGCTTAGATTCCAGCTCTGTCCTCGATCTCCACCATGTGGACTGAGCAGTGGTCCGAAAAGAGCTCCTATCTGCCCAAGATCCCTTCCATGCTTACCACGCTATCTTCCAATTCTCTTTTGCAGCGTGGATCGCTTTATTTCTGAATCTCGCTGAAGGAAAACAATGTTATGGACTTCACAGCCCTTTCCTTTCCTTAAGCTCTAGGCCCAATTGTTGTTTCTGCAGAGCTAATTCTGGGGATGGCCCAGGGTTGAACAGTCATACAACAAGGCTGTCCCTCAGCGACTGCATCCTCACTGGAGCTGTGCTGTATTGTATGTGTTGCTAGGACTTCTGGGGACCATGGTTCTTTGAGCTGCACTAAGCTGAGCCATTTGGACTCTGCCCCACTCAATTGTGGGAGAATGTGTCTGTTCTCTGGGCACTCAGGCAGGTGTGATGGGATGGACCCCACTTATGGGGTGCCACTGGATGTGTTGGGGTCCTAAAGTGTCTGCTGGCCTTGCCAGCCTGGGTATCCCTGGCACTGAGTTGCTCTGCCAGGCCCTCAAGCCCTTTCCAGCACCTACCCAGGTGAGACCACACCCAGACTGCAGTCAGATATGTGTGAGAGGATTCAGCTTGGGGATTTACCCAGCACTGTGGTGCACACACTAACTGGAGTGTGAACCCAAAATAGCAGTGTCTTGCACTGCACAGAGAGCTGCACTGCATAAACTCATAAGATTTTGCTTTCTCCCCTCAGTATGGAGAGAGGAATGCACAGTTTCCCCCTCCCCCATATGAACTGCTCAAAATGGCTTTGGAAATAAACATATTTCTGGTTTATTAACTACAAAAGGTAAATCTTAAGTGATCATAAGGGAGCCCAAACAGAACAAAGCAGGTTACCTTCGTAAATAAACAAAACCCACAAACAGAGCTTAGCAGACTAGGTAGATAGTCTATTCATTAGCAAATTCTCATCCTGAGTGATAAACAGGCTCACAGCTTCTTAAGGCACAAGCTGCTTTGTCTTTCCCAGGTTTTCATACACAGGCTAAAAATCTTTCTAGCCTGGGATCATCACTTCCCACAGTTCAGTCTTTGTTCCCGGAGAGTTTCCAGGGAGAGTGAGGTCCCCCCATGATGTCATTGTCCCCTTTCTAAGTCTTCTTTCTTCTTGCTGGAAAATGCATTCACTGTGGCCTGACTCACAGTCCTCATTGTGCAGTGCTGTCCCTGTGCGGTCTTCATTGTACCCAATTCCTGGGGTAATCCTTGTGTGTGTGTGCATTTCCTCAATAAGCCATTAAAACTGGTTGGCCTTTTTACTGTTGTAGCTGAAAGGCTGCTTGTGGGTGATTTCAGCCTCACAACGTGTTTCAGTAACATACCGAACTAAATTCCATCAGTTCTCACACAACCATAACACATACAATCCAGCGAGATATTCATGTTTGGCAGGCAAAGATTTTTCGAATGATCCCTCAGAAGACATACTCTGTACCAAACATCTCCTAATTACATAACCGTGGTAAATATTGGGGTGTCAAGGTGTCATGGCAGGAAGGCACTGGAGGACCATCTACACTTGAGTGATTTACCCTGTGTACACAGTGCAAAGTGGGTGGATTACTAGCCTGATTGAAAGCCAAGCCCAAACTCTAACCTATGCCTACAATGAGCCACTAGTTTGGAAGCAAAGCACCTCTACACTTAGGTGAGAGGTTTTTGTATATGGACAGCAGCAAGTAGGGGTAATACATGAATACAAGCCTGAATTGTCTCTGCAGTCAAAACAAGCCCTAGGAGCAAATGGGGGTGGTTCTCCCTGTGTTTGTCCTTCTGCTATCATGGATGTGTTGTGAGTAGTTCTCCACGGGCAATAAAATTCAAGCAATTTGTTGGAGAGGGAGGTGTGGTGGACAAGGGGACTGCTGCCTGGTCCCTCTCAGTGATCAGTAAATGCCAGGCAGTATCTCCTAGCCAACAGCAGTTCTACAGCTCATTATGACGCCATCTACTTCCTGTTTCGTCACTCCCCATCCACCAGGCTTAGCGTGATCTTGCAGAAGATGGAACCATCAGCAAAATGGTGACATTCAGAGGAAGGCTGCTAATTGTTGATGCTCAAAGTATCTTTAAACTAGCCGACTTAAAGGCTGGTGAAAGGTGCCAGGCACTAGTCAGGGGAGAAGAAGCCCTTTGTTTAATGGTCCTTAAAACCCAAAGTGGCACTAGAACCATATCCTGGGAACTTTGCAGCTCTCTTCCGAGCCTGTTCATTCGTGCTGTGGGTGTTCTTCTTTAGCGTGGAGACCTGCCCGCTGCTTTATAAAAGTGCCTCATCTACTGTAGCAGTGCATTGGAGAAGAGGGGCGGAGCAGCAGTCCCCCAATGGGACGTGCCTTGAAAGTAAGTCCATCTATGCTGTCAACAAAAAGGGCAAATGTAGGGAGCAAAGTCCCACCTGTCAGAACTTAATTGGCTCAAGAATAAATCCTCTGAGATGCTTTACAGCCCATGCCGCAGCTGGAGCAGATTTATTGTTTTCCAGACATGATGTTCTAATCTGGAGTGTGTGCTGAGCATAGCGTAAACCTTAACCCAGCTAATGTGAGTGCTACCTTCCTCTGATTTTCCAGGGCTGGCTGGAAACTGGTCCTTGGAATAAACTGCTTTTCTTTCTTGGCTTTCCAGAACCCCAGGAGCCATTCTGGCTGTAGGAATAGCCAGAACATTGAGGTCTTCTAGCCATGCCGATTCTGCATATTCTGGGGTTAGTTGCCTAAGGAGAACCTCCTGCTCTGTGATGCCAGAGTAGCAGCCAGAATCTGGCCCCTGTGCTCTGTGCCTTAGTTTCCTAGCTTGTAGGGATGTTGGGAAGAAACTCACCAATTTCTGAGTGGCTCATATGCTTCTGTCATGGTACCTAGGCTCTGAGTGGGATGGGGGGGGGGGGGAGGCAGGGAGGCAGCTTTCTCTTGATGTCAAATGTGCCAATGATTTCAACTCTGAACTTTAAAGCAAACAGGTTTAAAACAAACAAAAGGAAGGATTTTTTTTCTTCACTCAGCGCACAGTCAGTGGAACTCCTTGCCAGAGGATGTGGTGAAGGCTAGGACTTTAACAGGGTTCAGAAAAGAGCTAGATAGATTCATGAAGGTTAGGTCCATCAATGGCTATTAGCTAGGATGGGTAGGAATGGAATCCCTAGCCTCTGTTTGTCTGGAAATGGGTGACAGGGGAGGGATCATGTGAGGATTACCAGTTGTGTTCCCTCCCTCTGGGGCATCTGGTACTGGCTAGTCACCAGAAAGGATACTGGGCTGGACAGACCTTTGGTCTGTCCCTGTATGGCCGTTCTTTGTATAAGAGATTGTTTTTTCCAAGGAGGGCAGGTGGGATG
Source organism: Pelochelys cantorii (assembly GCA_032595735.1). Taxonomy (NCBI): domain Eukaryota; kingdom Metazoa; phylum Chordata; order Testudines; family Trionychidae; genus Pelochelys; species Pelochelys cantorii. The sequence goes on along the minus strand of CM064342.1, from coordinate 7,393,437 downwards.
CTGTATGATTGTTAAATGACCATTCATCTGATTAACCTTGCTGCTGTTAGACAACTGCTACAAATCTTGTACAAAGTATGGTGTGTAAAGTAGCAGCGACAAAGTCTAACAAATGTGATAGTCTCTGCAGTTATGGACATCAACTGTGTCTCTGTATTTCCAAGTGCCTGTGCTTGGGTAATACTCGCAAGATAATTTACATCTGGTCTGGCCAGTACACTGTGAATGAACTATTCAAGTTGGTGGCCCTGCATGGAGCACTTTCACTCTTACAATGCACCATAAAAGAAACTTGTCCCGGCCTGATGAACCTTCCTGTGAATGAGTAAGGCTGCAACGTGGGCATGGATATTCTTAGTAAAAATCATAGACAGCTCATGCGAAATAAACAAAACATCACAAAGCCACGATCTCTCCCTGACAGATGGTCCCCCCGCCCGCTTCTTGGGGGCTGGGAAGTGCGAGAAGGGCCCTTGACAGTGGTAGTGGCTCAGGAGCTGTGTGTAGGGTGCCCAGGACTGCTGAGCCGCTCAGAGGTCTCTCTGCCGCCGCTGGCAGCTGCTTACGGGGTCCCTCGGCTGGGAGCTGCGGAGGAAGCTGCCCACTCAGAGGTCAATGGCAGCAGCAAGAGCCGGTCAGTTGCGGGAGGATCCCCTGCCATTCATGGAGGCTGGGCTGAAGCAGGGTTCCCAATTCCATGATTTCTGTGACCACTTGACATAATCTGCACCTTATTCCTCCTGAGCATGGACAGTGGGTGCAGCTAGGGCTTGGGGAAGGCAGGCCCCCAGCCCCACCTACAGCCCCGCCCCCTTTGCTGAGTCCCCGCCCAGAGAGGAGGTGGAGCAGCATGCCAAGTGTGCATGCCCCCCCACAGGGGGAGGGGAAAAGAGGGGAGGAGGCAAGTGCTTGTGCCCCAGCCTCCCCGGCCTCAAGCACTGGGGAGGGAGGAGGACATGGCTTAAGCCTCCCCTCCCCCTGCCCCCGTCCTGGAGCACTGGGATGGGCGGGCACTGAGGGCAGCAATACTCCTCCCCCCCCCCCAGAATGCCTACAGCAGGTGTTCCGGGGGCTGAGTGTGTGTGGTGGGGGCATGGCTGGCAGTTTGGGAAGGCAAAGCCTCCCCCCACCTAGGCTACTGGACACCCATGCTCCTGAGTCATCAAAGCCTGCAGTGACTCCACCTTCTGCCTGTAATTTTCCACAAGCAAAGACTTGGATCATCCTCTCCACATGGGTGAAGATATAAAAGACCGTGGAAGCATCTCCTCTTTGCCTGTGTCCTGCTCTGCTCTCTGAACTATGGACTTAAGCTAAAAGGAGCACTCCAATCAATGGACCGAGGACCTTCCAATCTCTTGGACGTTACCAGGGACTTTACAAGTCTGCAGCCTGTAACACCACTGCTGCAAAAATGAGCCGGGATACTTTGTTTGTATTTGATTTCCAGAACCATTTTAACTCTCTCTTCCTTTTCTTCACTTATAAATGCACCTTTAGATAGTAGATACTACAGGATTGACAGCAGCGTGACCCTTGGGTAAAATCTGAGTTATATATTGATCCCTTGGGATTAGAAGAACCCTTTCATTAAGGACAATAAGGCTACTTCTAAACTGCAGGCTTCTTGCACAAGAAGCCTTTATCAGAAGAGATCTTCCGCAACAACTTCTTGCACAAGAGCACCTCCACACTGCAAAAATGCTTCGAAAAAGCGATGTGTTTTTGTATAAGAGAGCGTCCAGACTCACTGGATGCTCTTGAAAGTAAGCTCTGATTACCAGGGCTCGACAAACTTTAGAATCTACTCGCCCGTGGAGAGTAGATTTCAGCCACGTGCCCCGTTCACCAGCAGCGTGCACATGCACAATGCAGGTCTTGCGCATGCGCAGTACGGGGCTGGCGAGTGGTTTTTGCTGCCATTTGTCAAGCCCTGCTGATTACTATGCACAGAATGACCACCAGAGCACTTGTGCTTTTTCCTCTTCCTTCTTTTTGTGCAAAAAACCCCTCTTCCCCATTCACACATGCCTTTTGTGAAAGAACTCTTTTGCAAACAGGCTTATTCCTTGTAGAAAGAGGAATACCAGTTGCACAAAAACCCCTGGCTACGGCTACACTACATGCTTTGCTGAAAGAGGCAATGCAAATGAAGTGCGGATTAGCATTTTCTTGCGCTTCATTTGAATCTCTCTTTCGTTCCATTTTTGCACAAGGGGTTTTTGCACAAAAACAAATAGCGTGGCCCTGTCCTTTTTGCACAAAAACCCCTTTTTGCACAAGATAGTTATGCCATCTTGTGCAAAAAGGGGTTTTGTGCAAAAAGGGGTTTTTGCGCAAAAAGGACAGGGCCACACTGTTCGTTTTTGCGCGAACCCCTTGCGCAAAAACGGAACCAAAGAGAGCATGCAAATGAAGTGCAAGAAAATGCTAATCCATACTTCATTTGCATTTCCTCTTTTGGCAAAGCATGTAGTGTAACCATAGCCCCTCTGTTCTTTTGTTTTTTTGCGCAAAAACGTGCTTGAGATGTGGATGCTCCGCGAATTTTGTCAGAAAAATTTTTCCGACAAAACTCTATAGTGTAGACGTAGCCTAAGTCTAGCGTCTGGGTGGTGAAACAAAGGCTGGCATGCCTATGGAGACTGCAGTTTGGACTTCTAGCTAACTAGTGTGGTGAGACAGAATGGTGTGGTAAAGCATGTGGAAGAATAATCACCAGTTTGGGCTGAGTCTACTCTTATTTCTCCACAGTTTGTCCTGAATCTGGTATTCTCAGCTGTGACCTAAGTTTCCCCTAAATTGCATGGCTGCCTATTAAGCATCTTACAGACACTCAGGGATGTGGTGGAGAACAGCAGGGCAACAGCCACCGTGGGCCCCAGGGCAAGGTGGGGGGGCATCTTCATGCCCTTGAAAGTGGTGGGACCTCAGGCAGTAAGCCCTTAGCGCTGCCCAGACTGCGGTGCACCGCACCCCCCAGTCCTCAGAGCCATGCTGAGCAGCACTCTGGTGCTCCACCAGCAATTCAAAGAGGCATGGGGCTCCGGGTTTCTTTGAATCTCTGGGCCCCCAGGCAATTACCCCTTTTGTCCCGCCCCTGTTGGCAGGTCTGGTGGGGAGAAACACCTTTCTTGCTAGCCACAGCCCAGCCCCAGACCTGCTGCAGCTGAGGGAGAGGCAGCCCCTCCCTCAGCTCCAATGCAGCCCTTCCTCAGATCTGCTGCAGCCAGTGGAGAAGTGTCCCTCCCTGGCCCCAACACTTCACCACCATGGTGGCTCACATAGCAAAATTCATTCCACACATGCGTGGGAAAAATTAGAGGGAACACTGGCTGCGACCCACTGAGGCACAGTGATAGTGGGGGCAGAGGGAAAATCCCTGGGAGCAGACATTATTGTCTCCCAGGTGCTATTTTTAGTAGAGATTGGTTTATTTTCACCCAAGGCCCTTGGTGCCAGGGCAAATTAAAGTGGGAGACCTTTTGTGGCCTTCCATATAAATGTCATAACAACTGGTGTCGTACCATAAAGTTTTAATACAGAAATCATTGCTCCTACTGCTCTTTGATTGTAAAAGTCAGAAGTATTGAAAAAACCCTACCGGTAATTTTGTCTCTGGGAACAAAACAAGGAGCCCTTTTCACTTCTACTGTGTTAGGAAATAAATCACTGAGGGAACGTAATCCCGAACTCTGTTTCTTTCTCTATCTTGACACAATAATCTATACTTACAGTTAGATTCTTCCCTTGGTTGGGTCTCCTAGCACAGGTTCCCTGCTCCAGCTGCTGTCATATTCTGAAAGCTGGTGGCTGTGGGTCTTTTTAATGCAAATGAAACCTAACCTATCTTTTTACAGCAACCAGTCTTCCCTAGTATATAAACCTGTCCTCAAAGATAGAGGTGACTTAATAGGCTTAATTTGCTGTCATGCACTTTCAGACAGAATATTTGGGCTGCCTCTCTTTGTGGAGGGGACACTACGGGGAAGTTATTTTGTCTTTGATTGGTATTGGGACCTCTTGATGATCCCAAATCTCTCATTGAAAAAGGAAAGAAAATGCCAGCCCGTGAGCAGTTCTGAGATTGACGCCTGCCTCTTGTCTGGAATTGGGAGAAAGCTGAAACTTTTTGATCTCTTTGAACAAAACAGGCCAGGTCAACACTCACTTCTGCCTCCCCAATAGCGGCAGCAGTGGCTTTGTAGTTCCATATCCCTCAGGTTCTCACTGTGGACCCTGCTGCCTGGGCCAGATGACTTCTTGCATGATGCGCCACAGTCTTGCCCTGTGGTTGAGCTGTGGCAGTGCATCATGGGAATCCCAGGAACACTTCATTTTGACTTTCCCGTGGGAAAATGTAGATTTTTTTTCCCCCAATAATGTTCCATTAAACTTTTTTGACCAGTCCCACCTTCTAGTCTAGTGGAATTTGTTCGTTTTTTTCCCCTCGCCCCCTGCCAGGGCAGGATTACCCCCTGTAGCAAACTCTTTGGGGCTCTGCTCACCCAAGTTTCAGGTAACCCATGCAATGAGGGTTCCCCTTGTCAAGGGGAAACTGTTCCACCATTCCTCCAGCTGTGCAGTTTTAGACCAGGGTTGACACCTTTTTTCAGTTCTCCTTGCAGAACAGGAGTTCTCAAGCTCTCTTGCACTGTTAATACATCGTAGCCAATGGAATGGAGGGCTGTTCACAACATCAATGGCTTAAGAGGCACAATAATAGCAGGAGAGGTGTGTAATGGCTGAGTTTAACTGCCGTTGGTGTGAGCCGTGACTGATCCTTTGAAAGTTCTCTGAAGAGCCTTGAGCTCCTTTGGAAGCAAGGAGGAAATTATCAGTTTCCAAAAAGCTCTCCCTGTATGTCACAACTGTCCTTCCGTGTGACTTCCATGTCACACCTGCCAAGAAAATAAGGGAGAGAGAAAGAAAGTGTGTGTGTGCGCGAGCTCCTGTTGGCATCTGGGAAAGAACTTGCATTCCTACTTGTCACACATCCACCAGTGACAGCGAGTTTGTGGTTAGAACTCCCTACCCCCCCCCGCCCAAACTGCAGAAGGGGCAGTAGAACCAGCTTGCCTGCTTGCAGCTACTGTGGCTTTGCAATGCAAGTTCTGAACAGGAGAAAATTCCTCCCCACCAAAAGTGTGCACCTGCCATGACCTCTTTCTCAAGAACTCGGACAGCTATGTGGTAATGTATAGTCCGTATGCCGCTGGAGCAAACTGAGCTTCCAGCTCAGGTACATGGGCTAGCCTTTAGAGTGTGAAGGATATGGCACTGAGGTCTGTGTTTGGGGTCAGCTTTGTGACCATGATCCCATAGAAATGCCCATTGCTCCAGCAGTGTGTGATCTCCTGTACGTGCCGCGCTAACATGTGGCACATTTGTCACAAACTACTACACTGGCCATGTCTTCACTCCCCTCTTTTAGGTCCAGTGAAGCTGTGTGGTGCATTTCCTCTTCTGTTCTGGAAAAGGCATTGTTCTGTGGGGGGATCCATCATCTTGGAAGGCATGAGATGAGTCACTTGGAATACCTTGCTGATGTCCTCCACCTTCCCATCATTCCCTGCTTCTCCCATCTGAACTGCTGGGGGAAGCAATGGTCCAACAGTGACAGGGCACCTCCAGCATTAGGTAGAGCAGTGGTGAGTCAGGGAATTAATAGAGGCTCTCTTCCACCATCTGAGCCACTGGAGGGTTCACTACCCTGCCAGGGCTGGGTTTGATATTAGATGGGCAGATGCTGTTCAGCAGAAATATGGGAACTCCCTCCAGCTCCAGCTATGAGCTCCTGGAGCATTTCTAGAAATTCTGCTGATGAGCATTTGCATTATTGCCCATGCTCCACGGTGGTATTCAGTTCATCCCTTTGGAGAAATCTAATGCTTTGAGCTGGAGCTTCTAAGCAATAGTATTGGGTTCTCTGCAATTTTATATTTTAAGAGGTGCTAATGTGTCGTGTGTATAAAATCTTCTGGGGCCAAACAGGCATCAAACTAGACACAAATTTGGCCCCTGACATTTTTCATTTGCAGGAAAAGAGTGATAAATAAGTAACGGTTACAAAAATAGAGATGTTCTCTTAAGTCTGCAACAGATTGAATGAAGTGGGAACTGCATCTGTGGAGTGACTTTTGGTCTATACCAGGAATCATCCTCAGAGACAGCCTGCATAAAGCTTGCAGAACTCAGTGATGCAGGGAGTTGCTGATGGCGCCAATCACCAGTGTTCTCTGTAAGCTGAGTGCTTGGGGAATCACCCAGAAGAGATTCCAATACTGTGCAGCTGATTGGCAGAGCACCCACAGTGCCCATAGCTGGCAGCATGTGTTTCTACTGGTGGTGCACATATTGACATGCATTGGTACATATAACAAAATTCATTCTGCATGTGGATGGAAAATATTAGAGGGAACTTTGGACATCACTTTAGTCATCTAGCATGTCATGGGACGGTTGGGATGTAACTTTGCTCCAACAGGGCAAACCTCTACTATGCACTCGCACCATCTTGCAGACTACACGTACGTATCAGCACGTCCATTAAAATACTCTGCACCCTCTGCATTAGTAGCCCTCTTCATCTATCTATATCCAGGCCGTCCTTAGGATTTATGGCCCCTATGCAGTACTATTAGAGTGGTGTCCCATGCCCAATGGCAGCCGAGGGGGATGATGATTTTTAAAGACGTGATTTTATAATTTTCAGCAACATCCTAATGAAATATTTTTAAAGCAAATTTTAACCCAAGGTCCTGTACTAACACAGTAAATTCAGAAACTGACAGGATATACCTGGGGATGGCAAATGCCTGTTAAATGGCTTCATTACCACTTGAATGGCTCTTTTACAGGTTCTGCTAATAGCTCTGGCGGGTTATTTCAATTGTAAGTTAACTAGATCGTCTCCGGAGGAAGCAGAGCCACGGAACAGATAGGAAGAGGTGGGTGGGAGGACATTAAGACCCAGTGGTGCCCAAATTTCTGGGTGCCCTACGCAGCGGCATGTTTCTGCATATGGGTAAGGAGACCTCTGATATATATATGCTCCCATATTGAACCCTGAAGGTGCCCTCTGTGACTTCCAGGCCTCCTGATGGGTGTGGGGGGGGGAAAGGGCCAGCAAAGGGAGCAGTTGCCCTGAGACCTGAAGATCCAAAGGGCCCCAGAACTTGCTGCTGCTTCCACTGCAGACACAGCCGTGCCCGGAGTCCCATACCTCTTTGAATTGCCCCCAGACCTCCACTCCACATGTTTCTAAGGGCTGGAGGGGGTGGGGGTTGTGCTTCAGCCTGGGCAGTACTAAGGGCTGACGGTCCGAGACCCTGCCCCTTCCATCCAAGGCTGGAGCCAGCCCTCCCCACCACCTTGCCCAGAAGCCCACAGTGGCTACCGGCCCCACTGGTGACTTCACAGAGGCCACAAACTGTCATGGCTACAGGCTGATAAACCCAGGTGTTTGACTCACCTGACGGCACCCGAAAAGCTGGTGGGAGGGGCAGCAATCTTATTTTGGGGCTTAAGCTCTTCAGCAGTGATTACTTGCCAAATACTCTTCATCCCCCTTTGGTTAGAGGGAGATCCAGGACTCCCCATGGGTGATGGGGAGAGGGCCGGCATTGAGGGGGTGGGGAGAGGGCCAGCAAGGGGGGCACTGATTTAACCTCCAAAAATCCTTATATTAAAAGTCCCCTGCTGTCTCATCAGCTGCCTTTGAAACTTCAGCTCCTTGAGCTAGGATCAAGCGAAGTCACTTCACTCTGTGATACTTGCTCCCAGGAGCCTAGATTCTGTATTTGCAGGAGGCCTCCTGCCACAGCTCCTGCTTCTGTCTTCCCCTTCAGCGGTGTCCTTGGAGCACAGCACAATGTAACCAGAAAAAAAAAAAAAGAACTGTACTTAGCACCGTTTCGCTGCAGTCAACATATTCCCTTTGTCTTGTGTGATGGACTATGCTACTCCCGTCCCACTGGGAAGGGAATGTCCTGTCCTGTGTACATTCACTACAAAATTCCCTGGCTCCAGCTTATATCAAAGCAAATAACTGGCTGGCATGAACCATTATAGTCTCTTTATGACAGCCCATTATCAGCTGAATAGGCTGGGCCACAGGGTTGGATCCCCAAATGCAAATAAAAGAACTCTTGCAGAGATCTCTGAAATGCCTGGGGGCTTGAGGGCAGGCAGGGACATTGTATTAGTTCTGGTTGAGCTGAGGGCTGGCCTGCGGCAAACCTCCAGGAGCTGGATGAAAATGTTATCACATTAGAGATGTAGGTAAGATCCACTAAAGGCCGAGGCGAGCTGGGCTGTGCACAACACTTAGGACCGACTCTGAAAATCCCAGAACTTGAGGGCTTCTCATCAGTTTCCATTTCCTGTATTGGATGCAATTGCGTGTAAAGACCGCTGACTTCTGCCTCCCTCCCCCCCAAAAAAGCACCATCACTGACCCTCTAACTTCAAACCTTCCATTCTAACAAAGCTATATTTGAACTAACTCCTGCACAGGTGAAGTGGACATCCTCCAAAATTCTCCAGAAACAAACCTGTGCCTCGCAAACTACCTGGAATGGCCTCCCCGGCTACGCGGGCAGCTGATACCAACTCAGATCAGGCAAAGAAACCTGCCAGGGAAGGGGCCTGCAGCTGCAGAAGGCATCTGCCACCTCACCCTGGCAACATCCCTCAGCTGGATTATGCTTTCATGGTGGGTGACCAGTGTAGCACTGAACAGAGGCTTCTCCAGACTAATTTCTTGGATAAGATTCCTCTAGCAGCTGCTCCAGAAGCCTGTTCTCTCCCAGGCAGCAATATGGTCCCCTTCTTCTGTAACAATTATATCTCTCTGCGAATCTTTCTCTACAAAAATAATAGAGAAGTAACTGTGTTAGTCTGATCTTGCTGAAACAAAAGAGAGGACTATACAGCACTTTAAAGACTAACAAGATGGTTTATTAGGTGATGAGCTTTCGTGGGCCAGACCCACTTCCTCAGATCAAATTGTGGAAGAGAATTGGCATGACCATATATACCAAAGGGATACAATCAAAAAAAAGTGAACACATATAAAATTGACAAATCAGATTTTAGAACGGGGGTGGGGGGGTGGGGGAGGAGGTTAGTGTCTATGAGATAATGATATTAGGGGTGATAATTGGGGAAACTATCTTTGTAATGGGTGAGGTAGTTAGCATCTGTATATTGGACAAACTTCTCAGACACTTTGCCAAAGAATTAATGCCCACAAATCAGACATCAGACAGTTTCACAAAGAAAAAACAGTTTCTTGTCATTTCAACCAGACTGGGCATTGTCTCAAGGACCTAACTATGTGTATCTTACTTCAAAGAGACTTTGACACTAGACTACAAAGGGAAACCTCAGAACTGTCATTCGTGCTTAAATCTGACACTTTATGAATGGGCCTTAACAAAGATGCTAACTACCTTACCCATTACAAAGATAGCTTCCCCAATTATCACCTCTAATATCATTATCTCATAGACACAAACCTCCCCCCTCACCCCCACTCTGTTCTAAAATCTGATTTGTCAATTTTATATGTGTTCACTTTTTTTTGATTGTATCCCTTTGGTATATATGGTCATGACAATTCTCTTCCACAATCTGATCTGAGGAAGTGGGTCTGGCCCACGAAAGCTCATCACCTAATAAACCATCTTATTAGTCTGTAAAGCGCTGCATAGTTCTCTTTTTTGTCTCTACAAAAGGGTGAACTACCTGGCTGTTTAGGAGACTCTGAAATAGGCAGGGTTGGATCTACAAGAGACAACTGCACCTGGAGCCACCCACTACTATATACTAGGCCAGTGGCTCTCAACCTTCCCACATTACTGTACCCCTTTTAGGAGACTGATTTGTTTTGTGTGCCCCAAGTTTTACTTGACTTAAAAGCCACTTGCTTACAAAATCACACAGAAAACCACAAGTGTCACAGCACACTAGTGTTGGAAAGAGGCTGACTTTCTCATTTTTGCCATAATTATCAAAAATCAACTGGAATATAAATAGTGCTCTTACATTTCAGTGCACGGTATATACAGCAGTATAATCAAGTCAGTGTCTGTTTGAAATTTTAGTTTGTACTGACATTGCTAGTGCTTTTGCTGTAGCCTGATGTAAATATGCACGTGCCTCCCACTCTAGGGGTACATCTACACGGCAGGGCTAAAGTTGGAATAAGCTATGCAACTTCAGCTATGTCAACTGCATAGCTGAAGTCGAAATAGCTTAACTTGGCTTGTGGCGCCGTCTACACAGGAGGAAGTCGAAGGAAGAATGCTCTTCCTTCAACTTCCTGTACTCCCCGTGAAATGAAAGTGACAGGCGTCAGAGTAAGAAGTCCTCCAGCTTGACATTATTTCATAATAATGATTTGCTGTGTAGATACGCTCTTAGCTATTCTGAAATAATGCTGCTGTGTAGACGTACCCTAGCTGAGTTGATGTACTGCTGGAAGATCTCTGCCTACTCCCGGTTGGGAACCATTGTACTATATAACTTTGGTGCTAATCCATCAGTGCCACAACAGAATGTCCTAAGTCGGGGAAGGGTTGAGAACTGCAGAAGCAGAGGGAACATCTTCCCACTCCTACACTGGGGGGGGGGGGAAGGGGAAAGGCAGCTCGCTTCACTTCTTCTCCAAATGTACATCATTTGTCCTTGTGCTTAGCCTCCAGGTCACTAAATGAGAGCCCCTTCCTCCCTCAGTCCTCCCATACACCTTCTCTTAATGAGCAGATTGAAGCCAATGGGGAATTTAGACATAACGACTTCCCAGCATGTTTGTAAGTTGTGGATAACTCCCAATTAGCCATGCAAGCTTTGTCCTCCAGCGGCACAGAACTGGGCTTCTGCTCAGCTGATGAAAGAGATGCTTGCACAGGTAATGCCAGCGACTGCAATTATGCAACAAGCCATACCTTGCAGGAGGAGGAACGGCAGAACAAAGGCAAAACTCCTGTTTGAAAAAGAGCTCTTGCAATTTTCCTGGCCCAGTAATGGCTTGAGGCTGGATGTCTGGAAAGGGTTTTTTTTTTACATGTCACTGAGACTTCAGCTGCTAGTCTGAAGCTTCTCTGACCTGAGAGAGGGTATGTCTACACTGCAGAGTTTTTCCTGAAAAACTACATTTATGACCACACTGCAATTGCATTCTTTCGACAGAATGTTGAAAGAACGGAGGGGTTTTTCTGGCAGTGGTAAACCTCATTCTATGAGGAAGAAGCCTTTTCCCGATGCATGTTTGTGTGTGGATGGTTTCTTTTGAAATAAGTTTTTCTGGAAGATCTCATCCCAAAAAGCTTCTTCTGAAAGAAGCCTGCAGTCTAGACATAGCCAGAGAGAGTAGTCTAAACTTCTCTTGGGTCCAGCATCATTCTTCTTCTCCACTGAAACGTGATGGCCCAGAATGCTTCTCTGCTCTTAGCTCTGTGCAATTGCCCCTCTCTGTCTCACCCGGGCACAGAGGCAGTGCTGTAGAATTGAGGACTATTCCAAGGCTCTTAGACAAACTTTATAAATATGTATCTGTGCAGGCTTGTTAGGGATGCCGGTCCTGGTTGAATGTGCAGAGATAAAGAATGCTTCCTGCAGGAATGGAAAACAAGGGAGGGGGGAGTAATGAATGCACAGCCCCAGTACTGAAACAAAGCAGGTAACAAATCTTTTGAAGTTTCACTCCTTGGGGATAAAGAGCACAGATTGATGTGAACTAATTCAGAGAACTTGAAACCACATTAAATAATAACCCTGGAGGTTGGGGCACAGCATCTGAGAACTGACAAGCACGAGAGAATGGCCCTGTAGGAGGACCTTAGCTATGTCATGCTAAGCTAGACATGTGGCTAAGCTGACTATATTGTTTCTGGATGTTTGCTCTGAAATACTCTTGTGCTGAACGCTTAGCACATGGCTTCATGGGAGCTGGCTAGTCACTCAGAATGGAGCTGAGCTGACATCAGACCTGCTGAGGGGACCACGGTGAATTGTGAGGCTTTGCATTCTCAAGCCCTGTTCTGGAGGGAGAGGATCAGGCCCTAGACGAGGTGGCCTGAGACCTAGGGAGTAGTGTCCTTGAGGGGTCACAGGTGCAGTTAATGCAGGGCGGGGCCAGCTTCTGTGTGTGACATCTCAGCTGTTGACTGACAGGCCATCCTCCAGCCACGTGCCTCCCACTGGCTGTTCATACAGTGGGTTCCTAAAACGAAGGGTGTCCCCCGCTCTGGGATGTCTTGCGGAATGGCCCTTGGAACAGTCGCATCCAATTATCACTCGCTCAGTGTTCTGCAGCTCTACCCGGAGCGCTGCCAAACGAGAGTAAACGTTGCTGCGGTTGCCAAAGGGAAGGGGAAATAAAAGGGTTTTTAATAGCTCGCTCCATTAAAGATCTCCTTGAAGCTGGGACAGTCCAACCTCTGCAGCCCAAAGGGACTGGGCTGCTGTGGGAGTTTTAAATGGAACTCCCCAGCCAGCCGTTGTTCTGAGCCCCCCCTCCCCCCGCTCCCCAGTAAACCTGCGGCTTTCGCAAAGGTCACAACCCCTGCAGCACCCCACTACTCTCCTTGCCCTGACATGGGGAGGGGGGGTTAAACAGCTCAGCCTGTCCTCGGCGGGATTCAGTCCAAGAGAGGAATAAAGCGCAAAGTAGAGCTGTGCAGCCGCTCGCAGCGGGAGCCAGGCAATGCGCCGGGAAAGGACTTGGGGGGGTGAAACACATTTTTAAAAGCAAAATTACCAATAATAGAGTCCCCATGCAGAGACGGGTCTGAGCAGAAGCAAATAAATAAAAGTTCAGACAAAAGGGGAACGACAGTGGAGCTATTTCATGACTAGTTTTCTGCCGTTGCTGGCTGCCTGTCAGTGGGGGGAAGTATCCAGGCAACTGTAAGAAATGGAGAGGAAAAGCAAATTGTGGGGTTAGGGACTGGGCAGGAGAAACTGGAGCCTGCCGGGCAAGGGAACTAGAGAGAGGTTTTCTTTGCTAGGTGGCCTGCCTGCCTGAGAACATGGTCACCCTCGAAGCTGACACATCTTTCTCTGTTCCATTGCTAATGGCTACCTTGTGGGTGCAGAAATGACTTATTGCAGAAAGCAGAAACATCATCCACCTCCCCCCCCCCAAAAAAACCACCTGCATCTCAAGCAAATCTGAGTTCCTGGGCTCAGGCAATAACCCAGAGCCTCCAGCTTCCCTGACTTTATCTGAGAGCTGTTTGTTTTGAAGGGCTGTTCAAGTCTGCTGCTGTTCCTGCCTATGCAACATGGGAAAGAGAGTCAAACACATCAGGGATTCCCAAAGCCTTGTCTACACACTGTGGCTTTTGGTCCCTTCTCTACAAAAATTCATGCACATGCTTCAGCCCCCCCCCCCCCCGCACACATATATCCACACCAGCATCCTTGGAAATGCTGAACCTTCTGCACAGAGACAAGAGAATTACCACCGGAACAAGTGTTTGCTGTGTTGCACCACCAGGGCTGGCCCTAGAGCGCCAAAGTAAAGTTCACTTGCTGCAAAGCCTCTGGGCTTAAATGGGAGACTTTCCATTTCTAATGCCTAGTCACCTGGTTGCTGAATGATGTCGCGAGAATCACAGGTCCGATGATGAATATCCAAGGGGGGAAGGACAGAACCAGGTGGACAGTTTTATCAAATAAAAATTATTTATTTATGACAGTGGTGAATTTATAGTATTTATTCTAAGATTTTTAATAGACCGTGTTAATAATGAACTTACAGTATTTATTATATTTATTCTATGGTTTCTAGTAAAACATGTCAGAGATGTAAGGATGGAAATGGCAAGGGGAATAGTCTCTAATCTTAAAATATCCAGCAATATCCAGCTACAGTAATATAATAACAGTGATAACTACAAACTCTTATGTACTACCCCAAAACAACTACAACACTAAGCTTATACAACAGGAAAAGAAATCAAATCATACATACCAACTTACACAGCACACAGAACATTACAAAGATATCGGTTCAGTTGCGAAGGCCTTGGTTACGCCCGAGAGTCGGGGGAGGTGGCTGGTCGGTTGATCAGGCCGGCAGCGCTTTGAAGTATACGAGAAGGCACACGCACGGTGGTACGTGTGTTGCGAAGACCTCCTAGAGCGAACCGTGCTATGGGTATTTATCCCCAAATCTGCACATCGCTTTCCTGCGCTTGCATATTACCATATATGGCCCAATGATCACCAAGTGGGGGGGTCTGTGTCCCAGGGGTTGGGCCAAAACTGTGCAGGTTTCATGCGACCAGGTAAGCCCTGCAGCTCTCATGCCAAGGTGACGGGTGGGAGAGTCTGAGGCTATTTTCCCCTTTTCACACCTTCCCTTTTTCTAAAGGAAATGGTATGCAGGAAGGGTACGGCCGGTTTCTCTCAAGGAGTACTGCAGCCCACTATAGCAAGAGCGGCCTGGCCAAACTTTTTTACTGGGGGAGCAGTTTCTTTTCTCTAACAAATGAGAGCCCCTCAGTTCCCCCCCACCCCAGACACTCTCTTTTCATTTGCAAATTCAAACCAAGGGGGGTAATTCTGGAAGCAGAAACTTCAGTGGGACTTGTGGGAACAATGGCATACCACACGTGGTCTATAGAAGCACTGAAACAAGATGACTAATTGTCAACTCCTGGCTTACTAACTTGCTTTAGAAGTGCTCTGTATTGTCCATCTACTGCTGCTGTAGGCGACCTTTGCTCTCCTCTGGTGGCCGAGAAAAGTCAATTCAAAGACCCTCCTCCATGCTTCATTAGCAGGATGTGATGTTACCCACCGTATCCTTTACTGAAATATTGTGTGGGTATGACAATGGCATAAGCAAGATTTATGCAAATGGGTCATGTGAGAGATAATCGGAAAGGTTTATGATTTACCAGACTGTGACGATCCAATGTGTATGCATGTATCATTTCTGTATCTAAAGTTAGGAATATAGACTATGCAACAATTACCACTGGCTCAGTGAAACAGAGTTAAGGCGGGCTTAGTGGTATCCCAGCTCATCAGGTGTCATCTTAAAGGGGAGTAACCTGGGGGTATGTCTAGACTGCATTCCTCTGTCAGCAGAGGGATGAAGATTAGGCAGGTCGACATTGCAAATGAGAAAGGGATTTAAATATCCTGTGCCTAATTTGCATAAAAATGGCTGCCACGTTTTGCTGACTCAGCACTTTGTCTGCAAAAAGTGGCAGTCTAGAGGTGGATCTGTTGAGAAAGAAAGCCTTTTTCAAAAGATCCCTTATGCCTCCTCCACTTTGGGAAGCTTTGCTAATGCAACCTGCAGCAGGCATGTGGCTGGGAATGCTGGCCATGCCAAAGGCTCTCCTCTTTCAATTCCTCCCAGATCACAAGGAGGAGGAAAAGAACAAAATGACCAAAGTGCAGTGCAGGGAACTATCCCAGCAGATGGAGTGGAGAAGAACTAGGGAAGTGCACTCCAGCAGCAGACATCCTCACCCTCTCCCCTGGCTAACAACGTTGGCCAACAATGCCACTTTGCGTACCGACTGATTTTGCATGCTCCACTTTTCAAACTGGTTGGCTGCGCTGCTGTTGCTGACTGAGGCCTCAAAGGAGCATGGAGGGACAGCTCTTCCCTGCATCAGGCCACGGGCCAGTGGGCTTGGGGCAGAGGCTGGTGAGGTTCAAGAAACCCCTGCATGACCCATCCCAGCCTCCAAAGGGCCAGAGGTGCAGTGTGACTTTCTCTGCCCTTATGGCAATGCTGCAGGTGCCGTTGATTGTCAGACCATTGGAAGGTGGTGGGCAATCACATATCCAGGACCCCAAGCAGTCTTGCTACGCACCTTCCTTCCCTCCAAACCCAGGAGGGATGAAGTTTTCCTGTACCTCTTGCTTACCCCAGGCTCATGCTTACTGTGAATGGAGTTTTCTCCCAGCTTGCACCAGTGTGAAGCTCTGGCCCCCCTCTCTCTGTGCTGGAGAGATGCATGCTGCTTCCTTGGCAGGCATGGAAACCCCCCAGACCAATCACCCGTCACAGATCATACCCAGCCGGAAAGGTAGTGTCAGAGTTACGCAGTTCCCAGCCATGCCGGAACAGAGCAGGCACAGAGAAATATAGAGAGACTTTCACAAAGGAAACAGCAACTGGGACTAACACAGCCCCTGGTTACCTCTGCATTTGGGTGTCCACATGTCTTGCTTACGCAGTGGTGAAGGCTCCAGAGCTTTGGGAGATGGAATACTGACCCCCAAGCTACTTCTGAAGAAGTTCAGAGGGGGAAGATGGGCCAATTAATGGCCTAGGCTGCACCTGGCGGGGAACCAAGGCTCAACAGTGCTTAATTAATGATGACGTACACCTGAGCAGGAACAGGTGGGGCTTCTAGAAAAGTAAGAACAGGAGGGGAGGCTGCAGGTAGAAAAGGTCTGCAGTTATTCCTGGGTGTATGAGAGATGACTGCGTCTAGTAGGCAGTCTAAGGGTGTGTCAACACAGCAGGGCTCAACTCGAAATAAGCTACTCACATTGAGCTACGTCAAATGCATATCTTATTTCAAAATTCAGAGCGTCTACATGGCACTTATTTCGAAATGGAGCACTCTGACTTCCCTTACTCCTCGTACAATGAGGGATACAGGAGTCGGAGTAAGAAGCCCTCCAGCTTGACAGTATTTTGTCACTATTTTGAAATAGCTGCCGGCTGTGTAGACGCGGACTGAGTTATTTCAGAATAGCGCTAGTTATTTCGAAATAGTGTTGCAGTGTAGACGTAAAGTGGGAAAAAGCCAAAGGGAACAGTGACTGCTTAAAAGCCAGAGGTGCTAGACAGAGGATGGACGGTAGGTGTGGACCAGAGCCTAGGAAGTAGTACTCAGGCCTGGGAGTAAGTAGACCATAATTATGGAGCCTGGGGTCCCTGGGTTGGAACCCAAAGCAGGGGGCAGGCCTGTGTTCCTCCACCAAATATGCCCACACAAGAGTGTTAATCAAAATTGTATCTATCTATCTATTTATAGATATTTATGTGTGTGTGTATTTTACTGTACCACATATTAATATGCACTAAGTACACTATCAATATATTGTGGGGATATGTATATATTTATATATAAAAATGTGTGTCTTTCTATAATCCAATTCACCTATGCTAAGTGTCCCATAACACCTTGTATTAGCTGACCTAAGCTTTGATTCAAAAAGGCAGGAAATCTGTCAGGATCAGAATATACGGATGTTTTACCATAGTAACAACCAGGGAATTATTCTCTCCACATTGTATTAGAATGTGCCAAAGATAAGGACAAGATATGAGCCTTCTATGGTGGTACAAGCCTTGGAGGAACCTTCCTGCCCTTGGTACCTGGAATCTGGAATGCCATTGCCCAGAACAAAGAAGTAAGGGGTACCAGGCAAACAAGGCAGAAAGAGGAGTGACTCTAGTGTGAGATGACACATGGCTTGTGACTTCAGAAGCAAGCCTTTCTCTCCAGATGACTTCAAAGTTTCATGAAACAGCTTCCTGGAAATTAGTGTCATATAGAACCCTTCTTCCTTGTATTACCTTGTGAGGACTTGTAGCAATGAACCTGACTGATACTGGCTATTCGGCTTCCTGAATATATTACATACTGACGGGAAGTGTGGTTAAGCCGCTGACTTTGTAATTTACCAGCGGTGTAGCTTCCCACTACACGTCCCCAGCTGACTGTCTCTGCAGAGAAGTCAGGGACTAAGCACGGAGTCTGCCAGGCCCTCTCTCCCAGCCTAGAGGTTGCTCTTTGTGTCTTGCATTCTCAGCCTGTAGATCACAGCCACTCAGGGCTACCCTTATTGCTGAAGGAGATTAACCTTGGAGTGAAGCCAGCATGAGGAAAGGTTGAGAGATGCTGCTCTAGAACAGGGGTCGGCAGCCTTTTTAAACCAAATAGCTAAACTACATCAAAATTCAGAACAAGCGGTCAACAAAGAGCCAGTATAAGAACATCCATTTGCATGACTAAAAATATACAACTAAATATTATTAATTGTCATCATATATATAGTAGCCCAATGTCTGTGACTCTGTAACACTGTAGCGTTACAGTCTTGCCTCAGGGGGGGCGCTCTTGCCTCCTGCCGTGGCGCTCGGCTGACTTCTGTGCCACTCAGCCGGGCCACCGAGGGGGAGCAAGCGGCGCAAGTGGCCGTTTGGGGTCCACGCTCCCCATGCAGCACCCCCGTAAGGCAAGACTGCATGGGGAGCGCGGACCCCAAACGGCCGCTTGCTCCCCTGCAGCAGCCCAGCTGAGCAGCGCAGAAGTCAGCCGAGCACCACAGTGGGAGGGAAAGGGGGGTGGGGCGGTGACGAATACGGCCAGGAGGTGGGGCCCGGCTGCGTAAGTCACCGCCCCGCCCCCTTTCCCTTTCCGCTGTGGTGCTCGGCTGAGTTCTGCGCTGCTCAGCCGGGCTGCTGTGGGGGAGCAAGCAGCACAAGAGGCTGTTTGGGCTCTGTGGTCCCTGTGCTGCATGAGGAGCGTGGAGCCCAAACAGCCGTTTGGGCTCCGCGGTCCCGTGAGTGAGAGGCAGGAGGGGGAGAAGAGAAAGAGAGACAGAGAGAGAGGCAGCAGGCAGAGGAGAGCTGAGAGAGAGAGGGGGGAGGCAGGAGGAGGAGGAGAGAGAGAGAGAGACGGACATGGAGGAGAGACCCGAAAATCCCATTTTATGATGGGCTATTGGCTAGTAATGATTAATAATAACATAAATGAAACATTGTATTCACAGATTTTGTTTAATGGGACTTCAGCTGCTGCATTTTTTCGCACATTTCTTTGAAGTTTACATCATAACTGGTCAAATTTAGCTTCATGCACGCATTCAGGCTGTCTTCTATCAGTCTTGAGTGCAAAGTACCCTTGATGTGATTCAAGTGAGAGAAAGCCTGCTCACACATATAGGTGGAGCCAGTCACTGAAAGTAAGGCCAAGTTGATATTCTGCACAAATGTGACAGGACGTTCTTCCTAAGTTTGCAGAATCAGATTATCATTGTGCTCCATTTTCTCTATGCCAGCCCATTTGTGCAGTTTTGCCAGTTCTGCACGTTGTCGAGCAAGGCATTCCAAATCAGAATTCATCGTGATGAATTTTTCCACCCAGATAGCTGATTCCTTGAAATCTGCTATTTTCATTTCCAAATAGCTGACTGAGATACCTGGAATGCCTGTCAAATCCAGTTCTTCAATGGACGCTGTATGTGGGTGAATCATAAACTTAAACAGAGCACTATGTTTGCAAAAGTCAACAAAATGAGACTTGAATGCCATCAGGCGCTCAGAAAGCTGCTGCAAATCAAGGCTGTTATTTGGACTCTCTCTCTGATACGAATCATGAAACATTTATAATCTTTCAAAATGTGCCAGTCTGCCCGTCTCGATATCTTTGATGAAGACAGTCAATTTTGATTCATATCCAAACACTGCCTGCTGCAGAGTTGGGACTATATTTCCTTGCCCTTGTAGCTTAAGGTTCATCTCTTTCAAATGACCTTTAATGTTGACGAGATAGTAAAACTTGAGCAAACATTCACAGTCTGAAAGCTCGATGCGTTTGACACCCTACATATACAAAAATGACTTAATCTCATTAATGCAGGTGGCAAAACGAGACAAAACTTTTCTACAAGATAACCAGCGAACATTGTGCATTAGTAGATCAGGGTATTCAGATTCTACTTCCTTGAGCAGTGACTGAAATTGGCAGTAATTTAGGGCTCAGGCAAGAATCTAATTCACAACACGAATGACCAGTCTTATTACATTTCCAAGTTCGGTTCCACAAGATTGCTTACAATATGCCACTTCATGCACAATGCAATGAAAGTTCAAAAGTGGGCGGTTCAGCTTTTCTGACAAAAGAGTAAGGAATCTCCAATATTTGCTGACCATGCTAGGTGCACCGTCCGTACACACAGACACAAGATTGTCCAATTGTATTTCTTTCTCATTTACAAAATTCATCACAGTTTTAAGGAAGTCTTCGCCCCTTGTTTGATTTTTCATTGGTAATATCTCAGTCATTTCTCTGTGCATAGCATTTCCACAAATATATTGTCCCGGAATGCACAACTGATTAACATCACCTATGACGGTTGTCTTGTCCAAAGTAAACAAAAAATAAGTAGCTGTACTCAAATTTTGCATTTGTTCTTTGTCAATTTGATGGGCCATTTTCACAGCTCTGTCATGAACTGTTTCTGCCAATAATGGCATGTCTTGAAATTATGGTAAGATTTGTCTGTGTTGTGAAACTCAAATAATTCTTGACCAATTTTAAACATAATCCCCATCTGTGAAAGGCTTCCCTCTCAAATTATGCTGTATGAGCCCACAAAACGTGTGGAGTTTAAGCTCCCGCCTTTTTTTGACCATGCCAGCAGGCTATTTTGCCCAATGGTCATTTTTCACAGCAGCTTCTCACAGGCTTTTTTTCATGAATCATCCTCAGGGTATTTTGTAGCAAATGCTACAAAAAAAATTCTTTTTTTTTGTTTTTGTTCGAGAACAGTCTCTCACTACAAATGAGACAGTGTGAAGATCACGACCTATCCACAAATGCATACAAGTCTGTCCACTCCTTTTGAAAATTTTGGTACTCGTCATGAGTAGAGAGGAGGGATGGCTGTTAAAATGAACCATTAAAGGTGAAATAGACCAAAAAAGTCATCTTGACATGAGTAATTATGCGTTTTTAACATGGCGAATTCATTTTTCATTTTAACTTAAAAAGTTGTGTGTAATTTGGGAATGACAAAAGAGCCCTATTTGTTCTGTACTGAGCCATATTTGGCTCTAGAGCTATAGGCTGCAGACTCCTGCTCTAGAGAATTGTCACAGGGAGGCTGACCTAATTCTATTCAGAGCCTCTTAGCCCTGACCTGCGCTGTACCAGCTCTATTGAGCAGGATTTCAGAGCTGTGGTTCCAGCAGGTCTCCTCAGCAAAGGATAGAGGTTTGCTTAATGCCTACTGTGCACATTCCTCAACAGGCCCCTGGTTATAAACTCACTGTGCACATTGTTTAGGGCCTTTGCTGGTTTTGGGGTGCTCAGCTTAGGATGCTTAATGTTCAGGGTACAACTCTTGTCAGACCTCCAGGAGTCTAAATGCAGGCATTCAAACCTTAAAGCCTCTGGTTGGAAAAGAAGGTGCAGTAAAGTGGTACTCAAGGGGTTAACTGGATTACTGAGTATTATGGATTGGAGTTATGCACCATTTCTCCCCCCCTTTACTTTCTGCTTCCCCAAATCTGTGTGTTGTATAGGTGAATAGTCACATGCCCCCCAACCAGCAGTACAGTAAGCAGTTTTTCCTTTGCACACAACAGTTCCTTTACGGGAGTTTGCCTTCACCTCTGGTTCCATCTCCTCCCTTTTAAAATGGGGGTAACCATGACATGTAGGGGTGCTGCAACATGTACAGTCAGGCCCATGTGCCAAGCTGTCGAGAGGTGAGGTGTCTGATTTAAAACTTAAGAATTCTTAAGATGGTGCTAATTGTGAGGTGCTATTTTTTTGGGGGGGGAAGGGGTGAGACATGGGGAGAGGTGGAGAGAGTTACAGAGCGCTTGGCACTGAAGCAGTTGTCTGTGTGTTGTAAGAGCAAATGGGAGCTCCAGATGGGAAGGGCCAGGCTATTAAGATCCTCCATTAAACTTTAAAAATTGCCTTTTGGGAGAAGACATACTTTCGCTGGAAATTATCCTCAAATTGAGAGCTGAACAGATCATTAGCACGTCTCCCTTTGGCAGCACGGTGTCACACCAGGGGATGTATTAAGTTGGAATTGACTGAGGTGTGGGTTTTTTTTTTTTTTCACTAAACCTCCTTGGTTCATGCTTGCTGAAGAATCTTTATTCAGGGTGAGAATGAGCCATGATCTGTGGTAACTAAAAGTGGGGAGCATTCCCATGCCCACAGGAGAAATAGTAAACTCCTCATCAGACAGATGCTTGGTGACAGTTTGGCTCAAGTATCTTTTTATGGGCACAATTCACAATGCTCTAAAGCCATGGGGTGTCAACTCTATTGATTTCAGTGGCCTTTGGATCAAGGTCTTATTTGGTCCATTATAAGGAGAGGAGGAACCAGTTGCCAGATTTGGTGAGTGAATCTGAACAGCCTTCATGTTTGTGGGTGTCTGGCATTGGGGGGTTTGCAATGAGCCCAGCTCTGCTCCATGCAGACATTTAATTGTCTCATCAGGAGCTAAGCATTTGGACCAGCTGGGTGAGTAGATTGGCCAGCCAAGTGGGAGTAGACTGGCCAGCCAGTACTCAACCTCCCTCCATTGCCTCCTGTGTACCTGACTATTAAAAGAAAATGGTTGGCTGGCTGTCTTATGTGTTGTGGGGGCCCCTACACTACTAGCAAATCAGCAGGTGAGGCTGTGTGGAAAAGGTTTTGTCTGTCCGCTGCCTGCCTGTGCCAAAGGTCATAATGACTTTAACTGAGGGCAAGGACCCAAGCATGTCACTGAAGGCAAATTTTGGCTGTGCTCCTGGTTTGGCTGCTGCTCGTGCCTCTGTGCAGTGATACCATCAGTCTCTGGGGAATCCTTCTGTCAGTTCTTTCCTGTGCTTAGGGATTTTCTGGTCGGTTAAAGCATAGAACGGCAAGTCAGGAGACGAGGGTGCTGTTTTTGGCTCTGCAGCTGACTCACTCTGTGGCTTTTGCCCAGACATTTGACTGCTCCCCTCTGTGCCTTGATTTTCTCATTTGTAAAACTGGGATAGCAAGAGGAGATGGTGAGGTCAGTTTAAGTGCTTTGCAGCTCTTTAGCACCTGACATCAGGATATCTCAATGCTAGGTGGAACCTCCAAATCTGAACACTCCTGACCTCTGGGGAAGCTCCGAAATCCAGACCTGAAGCTGGATCTCAACATCAATAGGCCCATTAGAAAGACTGATCCCTAAAAGCCTGCATCTGAGCAGTGCTGCCCAATCAGTTTCTGACCTAGCGCCACCCAATCTCTAATGTGCTGTGCAGCAGGGGAATGAGAGATGCTGATGCTTTTCATTCCCCCAGGAATCTCTGGTACCTGATGGTGCCCCTCCCCTGCTGGAATAGTACAGAGCTGTTTAGGCTAGACACTACGTTCGGTTCATTCACCCCCTCTCAGGCACGTAGCTGTGACAGGGGTGTTTTTAGCATTTCCAGATGCAGCCAATTAGGCTGACCTGTCATGTGATAAATAACACACATGTACAAAGGGCAATGGATGGCGCATCAGGCCATGCTTCTACTAAATAAGGTCATCTAGGGCCAAGATAAAGGGCTAGAGTCAGACAGCAGGTCCTCTTGTCTTTCAGTGCTTTGGGTTTCTTCTTGACCTCTGTGGGGTGAGTGTGGGAAAGAAGGGGTCCCAAGCAGCCTCTGTACTAGGGTCTTGGCCTGGTGGGATACTGAGTGCCTCAGTTCAGGGCCACTGCCTTGTATTCCCTCACTAGGGGTCCCACAAGGGCTCTGCACTTAGACTTCTGGCAGCCCAGCTGTTGCCTCTCTTGGCTGGAGATCAGCATCTGCATCCAAGGAGGAGGGAGAAAAATTGTTCTCCTGGGCCTCTGAGGATAGGACGAGAAGCAATGAGCTTAAACTGCAGCAAGGGAGGTTTAGGTTGGACATTAGGAAAAACTTCCTGCCTGTCAGGGTGGTGAAACACTGGAATAAATTTTCTAGGGAGGTTGTGGAATCTCCATCTCTAGAGATATTTTAGCGCAGGTTAGACAGACACCTAATGATCTAGATGGTGCTTGGCCCTGCCATGAGGGCAGGGGACTGGACCTGACAACCTCTCAAGGTCCCTTCCAGTTCTATGATTTTCTTAGCTGCTTCTGACCAGGGTCAGATTGCCTGGTCCCTGGATTTTGCTGTGACTTCACCTGCAAATCGGAGAGCCTGAACAGGCCTGCATTGCCTTTCTCCCCAGACAGCTACAGTGCAATTACTCCAGAAACCAGGTATCACACAGCACAGTTACTCTGAGGTGCTACAGAGAGCCTTTTAAAAAAAACAGAAACCCCTACACCAGAGCAGGGGAACCCTTTTTGGGCTGGGGGCCACTGACCCACAGAAAAATCAATCGGGGACCACACAAGTGAGATGCAAACAAACAAACAAAACCTCTTACTGATGTGGCCCCTAACTAAGAAGAAAGACACCCCCACATATCCCTTACATAGCAGAGGGGGGCACAGCCAAGTAGATTTTGTGTGTTCTAGCTCCATGGTGGCGCAGGAGGGGGGCTGGTGCACCAGCGTGGGCTCTTCAATGCGGGGGGGCCTGAGCCTCGGGGGCCGCATCCAAGCACGCAGGGGGCCACGGGCCTGAGGTTCCCCACCCCTGCCCTACGCACATGCCAGAGTCATCCTCCATTCCCAACTGCCTCCACCATGGGCTCTGGCAGGAGAGGCCTTCAAGACACTCCCAGTGGGATCTTTTTTTGTGGTCACAAGTTCATAACAGCCTTTGCTCAGAGGTAGCACCAATCTTATGGCCTCAGTAGGTGAACGCCATGGACTGGAGCCCTCTCTGTCCATTTGCTGGATCCAAAAGGAGGCCCTGAATCTGAAACCAGGCTGTTGTCCAAAACTCCTGAAAAGCCAGGCAGTAGGGGCTCACAGCTACGGTATGTTCCTGGGTTTGAATGACAATGTGGGTCACTTAATTCATCCCCCTTCAGCGTAGGAGGATTGGGTGAGCTAGCTCACACCAACCCTGAAAGGCGGGCACAGAATCTCGTCTGGAAACTCTTCCATTGAGATTTGTTCCAGCAGCCCCCTTTGCGGGCTGTTCTGGCTGGTAGCCGAGAGTTGAACAGGGCTGGCTCACAACAGCTTAGTTGTCCTAGTCCACTTCCTTTAGGGGCTGCTTTTTGAGCACAGAATCTGAGCTTTTTTTTTATAAAATAAATCTCTCTGGCCCTACTTGCAAAGACAAGATTCACATCATGGACAGACTGTAAAATAAATCGGTGACTATTGTTTGGCTGTCAGCAGAGAGCTGTGAACAGACTCACTATGGCACATGTGGATATTAACTCTGAAGCCTAAGGAAGCCTACTGAAATGTTCTCACCATTTAACTATTTTACTGCTGGTCAGAGGCAACAAAGGCGGGGGATAATCATATTGGGAAGAGCTGCAGAATCTATCTGGGTGTTTCTCTGGGGTACCCTGGTAGCCTTGAGGCAGCACAGCAAGCAGCCTCTTGTCTTGGTTTCCCTCTGTTGGTTCTTCAAAAAAGTTTGTGTCATTTATCTGCTCCAATAATACCTCATCTCCCAGGGTTTAATTCATTAACATAAGACAGAAAATAGCTCATTCTTAGGGGGGTCTCTTCTCCCCCAGGTTTTCTGTCTGCAGCTCTTCTCACCCCTCTCAGCCTACTTGGCTGGAGCTGGAGTCTCTTTTGACTCCTGTAGAATCTGCTCTGTACCCATCCTATACCACCTCCCCTGGCTCCCCACAGCTTTTATAGCGGAGTCAGGGGGCCCCTCTTCAGGTGTACCTCCTTAGCCATCTGAGCAGCCATCCCATCACACTAAAATTCACACCTTTCCAGTGGGTGCCTAGTGGGATGCAGACCACTCCCTGGTGACAGTAAATCACCTTAATGTTCTATACATTCATGCTCCCTTAGGCCTATTCACACACACTAAGAACAGTGTGTAAGGAAGCCTAAACAGGTGCATCTTCCACCCTGACAAGTGAGGAGGCATAGGCCAAAGTAGGGAGTCACCGCCTCTAACATACCATCCCTCCATCCGCCTGTGGAGCCCAGTCATCTTATTAGCCATGCACATGCAATTCCAGCGGAAAGTGAGAAAATGGTTGCTTCTCTTGCTATACTCCTCTCTCTCTCTTGGTCTCTGGATGCATGGAGCGTCCAGGGACTTGAGTCCCAAGTAAAGGAAGTGGGGAGGGTATTGCTCTAGCGAGTGGGTGTGTAGACAGAAGGAAGTCTGGGGGAATTGACTGGTTGCATGCTCTCAGAAGGGAGGGACAGAAGCATGAGTAAATAGCACCAACTGGAGCTCCCTCCCAAATCGCTTTGCTTGAACGCCGCCTTGAATGTACCCCACAGGCACAAACTCTGCTGAGTAAGCAGCTGCTGAGAATTGCAATTTTCTAGGACTATTGAGCTCGCCAAAAGTTGGATCTGGAGGGGCCGTACTGCAGCTTCCGTGCAGCCCAGGAAGGAAGGGGTGGCTGATGTCTCAGCAGGTCTGCCCTGACGATGGCCACTGCATGATGGTTCCACTCTGATTAAGCCCCGCTTTTCTGTTCAGTCCTCAGGGTTTACTCCTCAGCAGTTTGGCCAAGCAGCCTGGCTAACAGGAGAACAAGGGCAGTGTTGACTAAACAGCAGATAACGAGCAGTAATCATAATGCAAACAAACACTCTGTGGCTCCTGGCGTGTTCAAAGTAAATGTCTCAATTAACACAAAGGACCTCTTTTATATTTTTCTCCAGGTTTTTTTGTAGCTGCTGGCGAGTTCGTCTTTTGGATCAATTAGATTGTTGACAGTCAGCGCAGCGTGTACATACAAATTAAAAACCAAGGTGCCTTTTGGTGTCTCTGTGATTTGTGCTTTCGTTCAATATCCGTGGCAGGGCGGCAATCAGAAGGAGTCCATCCCAGGTGAACATAAGGGCTTGTCACACGTGAGAGTTATTCCTCTTTGTCTCATTCCGCAATAAATGTCCATTCATGGAGCAGATGGTCCCTAAGGGTTTGTCTTCACCTCAAAGCTGTCTTGGACTCTTGCTCTCACTCTTCCCCCCATATATGTGAGGGTGCTTTAAACCCAGGCTAGCCGGCCTGAGTGGAGGTGTGGGTGAAAGCCAGGGGGCCATTTTCACTGAGCTGGATCTTACCTCATTCAAGTCCCAATAGTTCCGCCAGTTTCCCCTGCATGCCTGGGAGGACAGAGGGTGTCTGCCACTATGCGTGGGAGGAGGAACTAAGGATGTTAAATATCGAGTAATTACATCGAGTAATTTCCCGCTGGGCTCTTGTACATTTCAAAGGAGGAATGCAGAACTCCCTGTGCAGCCTGGGGCCAGAGGGAAGTCCCACTGACTCCAGGCTGCATGCAGGTGCCTACTTTGAAATGTACAAGAATCCCCAGTGGAAGCTTTTGTGCATTTTAAAGTGGAAGCACCCTCATGGAGCCCGGGATCAGCAGGGGACTTCCCAGCTGATCCCAGGTTCCGCAGAAATGCTGGGCAGAGCCTGGGATCAGCTGGGGAGTCCCCAGCTGTTATGATCATTAGGGTCAGCCAGCAGCCTGGAAACTAAGGGGTTAACTATGTCCCTTACTTAACCAGGTAGATTCAGCCAATAGGAATGCAGGTAGGAATTTCAACTGGGACAAAGGAATTTTTGGGTTTTTCCCTCCTTTGTTTGGGCAGTTTCTCTCCAGCTACTGAGGGAGTCAGACAGAATGTCTCCCTCCAACAATAGACTCTTTATTCTTTTGTAAGTAGGGTAAAGTTTAGATAAATCCATTAGGTTTTATTGTTTTATAGTTTGGGAAATGGGATCTGATGTCTGTGCATTTAAAAATGGGTTTTGCTCTCCCTTGTAACTAAGCTCTAGGCCCATGGTGGAATTTCCCCATGAGTATATTACTTTATGACTTTTCTATCTAGTCATTATGCTTGCAACAGGAATATTGTGGTCATAATAAAAATTCTTTCTCTTTTCTTTTATTAACCTGGTATTGGTTAATTTTTGTGTCCTGGTTTGTACTTTAGGGGTGAGATTTCCCAAGTGATCTCTCCCCTAATTTTCTTATCATTACTTGGGTGGTGGCAGCGGAGTTTTTATCCCCCAAATCTAGAGTGTTAAGATTTTAGGGGGAAGTTTTTTACCAAAGCCTGGAAAGATAAGGTTTTGGGGTACTTTTGCGGGCCCCCACTTCTGCATTTATTGTGCCAGAGTGGGGAAGGAGCCATAACACCAGCTGAGCCAGGCTCAATGCAGCGCTGCAGCTTTGAAAGGCGGGGGGTAGCATTTCAAAGGGGCTGCGCTGCATAGCTGATCCCAGTCTCAGCTGTGCAGCACTGCCACTTTGAAGTACCCCCTTTCGCCCCCTTGATGCCTCTATCTGATAGAGGCAATGGGAAGGGGGCGGAGAGGGGGAGATCAACTAGTCAACTGACTATCCGATAAGCATTTGTTTATCAGATAGTCAACTAGCCGACTAGTCCTTAAGGGTATGTCTACACTACAGCACTAATTTGAACTAACTTAATTCAAATTAGTTAATTCGAACTAAGCTAATTTGAACTAGTGCATCTAGACCTAAAAACTAATTCAAATTAGCGTTTTGCTAATTCGAACTAGCATGTCCACATTGAGTGGACCCTGAACTGAAGTTAAGGCTGGCCAGAACCAGGACTTAGAGTGTGGAGCTGCTGCCTCAGGCTAGCTGAGGGCTGTGCTTAAAGGGACCCGAGCCCCCACCCCAGACAGACAGTTCTCAGGGTTCCCCGCTTGCTTGTCTACCTCGATGAGGGACAGCAAAGCAGTCCTGTCTTGGAGTGCCCTGAGTGCCCACACTCAGCACATCACAGCACTCGGCCATCAGCCCGGCTGCACTTGCCGCAGGCTGCCATCCGGGGGTGTCAGTCGGGGGGCTGTCAGGATCCAGGAGGCCCTGCAGGAGAGCTTCCACCCTGAGGAGCCCGCAGAGCCACCTCAGGGGCTCGTACCCCATTCCTCCCTCACCTCCTTCCACTTACCCTTCCCTAGCCCCCCTTCCTGATGTAAAAAATAAAGGACATGTGTTCAAAAATAGAAACTCTCTTTATTTAACAAAACTGGGGTTGGGGGAATTAACCTCCGGGGAGACTGGGAAAAGGAGGTGGGAGAGGGGAAGAGAGAGGGTGGGAGAGGGGAGGTGGAAACCTGTGAGGAGGGAGCTGGAAGGGGGAAGCCAGGGGAAGAAGGAGGAGGGGAAGTATAAAACTATGGTATGCCATATCTTCAGTATTGTGTACAGATGTGGTCTCCTCACCTCAAAAAAGATATTTTGTCCTTGGAAAGGGTTCAGAAAAAGGCAACTACAATGATTAAGGGTTTGGAACAGGTCCCATATGAAGAGAGGCTAAAGAGACTGAGACTTTTCAGCTTAGAAAAGAGGAGACTGAGGGGGGATATGATAGAGGTCTATAAAATCATGAGTGGTGTGGAGAGGGTGCATAAAGAAAAGTTCTTCATTAGTTCCCATAACAGAAGGACTAGAGGACACTAAATGAAATGAATGGGTAGCAGGCTTCAAACTAATAAAAGAAAGTTCTTCTTCATAAAGCAAATAGTCAACCTGTGGAACTCCTTGCCACAGGAGGCTGTGAAGGCTAGAACTATAACAGAGTTTAAAGAGAAGCTAGATAAATTCATGGAGGTTGGGTCCATGGAGTGCTATTAGCCAGGGGGTAGGAATGGTGTCCCTGGCCTCTGTTTGTGGAAGGCTGGAGATGGATGGCACGAGACAAATGGCTTGGTCATTGTCTTCGGTCCATCCCCTCCGGGGTACCTGGTGTTGGCTGCTGTCGGCAGACAGGCTACTGGGCTAGATGGACCTTTGGTCTGACCCAGTACAGCCGTTCTTATGTTCTTATGTTCTAAGCTCAGGGCTCAGGATCGGGGGTCTCACTGGACCAACTTGATTTTCATGCAAACCTGCTCCTGGGTTCGCATGTGGCCTTTGGTGGCCAGGCTGGCAGCTATTCTGCCCTAGACGGCCACATTCCTGTGCCTAGTGTGGAGGTCGTGGACGTTGGAGGTCTCCCCCCAAACCTCGATGAGGTCCAGGATCTCCACACTAGACCAGGTGGGTGCCCGCCTCTTGCGGCCCTGGGCAGGCTCCTGGGAGCCACCAGCCTGGTCCTGGGAAGAGGTGGAGGGCTGGGTGGCAGCGGGTGGCTGGCTCATGCCGTGCCAGGTGCAGGGTCTGCTGGCTGGGTGCTGGCAGGCTTGCACCTGGCACCTGGCACGGGCACTGTAGCCAGACCATGCCCCTTTAAGGGCTCCGGGGCTGGGAGGGGGGCAGAAGAGTTTTCCTGGCTTGGCCCAGAGTGGCCACCAGGGCAAGCTGGGAAGAGCTAGCCTCCAGCTAGTTCGAATTAAGTGGCTACACAGCCCTTAATTCGAACTACTTAATTCAAACTAGGCATTAGTCCTCATAGAATGAGGTTTACCTAGTTCGAATTAAGCGCTCAGCTAGTTCGAATTAAGTTCAAACTAGCGGTTTGCATGTGTAGCGCCTATGAAAGTTAATTCGAACTAACAGCTGTTAGTTCGAATTAACTTTGTAGTGTAGACATACCCTAACATCCTTAGGAGGAACATGGCTAGCTCAGCTCACTGCAGCACAGACAGCCTTGGGGTGTGTCCTCTGGATTCCATCCAGGGAAGCACTGCACCAGCGAGTGTATGGCTTTGCAGTGTGGCTGCTCGCACCTGGGCTGAGCTAACCTGAGTCCTAGGACCTGGATGCCACGAATTAATCCTACAGGGTCTGTATAACCTAGCCACATACACTTTCATACACTTATGCTTCCTCCTTTGCCCCCGTTTGCATTCTAACCAACAGCAAAACAACCCTCTGGGAACAAACCAGGGGCATCCTTCTTGGTTTTGGATGCAGAGTCACACTGCCAGGAAAAGGATAGCTGGAAATACTCAGACCTTGAAGGAATTACTGGCCAGCAAGGGCCAGAGGCAGACGAGATGGCTGAGGGTACGTCTAGACTACAAGCCTCTTTCAAAAGAGATCATCTAGACAGCCCCAAGTCTTTGAAAAAGCAAGCTGCTTTTTCGAAAGAGAGCACTTAGGCAATCTGGACGCTCTCTTTCGAAAAAGCCCTGTTTGCGGTCAAGAATGCCTTTTTTCAAAAGAGCTCTTTTGAAAAAAGGCGTTCTTCCTGGTAAAAGTAGGTTTACAGCTGTCAAAAAACCTGCCTTGTTCTTTCGATTTAATTTTGAAAGAACTCGACAGCAGTCTAGATGCAGGTGAAGTTTTTTTAGAAAAAAGTCCTCTTTTTTTGAAAAAACTCTGTAGTCTAGACTTAGAGACCTGTTAGTGCCTGGTTTCTTCTCACTGCCAGGTTCTTTCTAGTTAGAAAACACACAAGCTCTGTTCTTTTTCTAGTCCAGTGAGAGAAACTGGCAGCTCCATTCCAAGTCACCTAATGCTTGTTCTATGCAAGGCACCCATGCTGGCCACTCACTCCAATGAAACTGGCAAACAGCCATCAACCAAACTTTAGCAGCTAGTGATGAATCTTGTGGAACAAACAAGGCTGCCAGGACAGTGAATCCTACCAGCTGCCTTGGTTTCTTTCTCATGACAAAGATCTCTATAAAGTCAGGTCTTCCTCCTTCCCATGCAAAGGGGCCAGTGATACCAGAACCAGATTTTCAAAAGAACTTAGCACCATAACTAGTAATACAGCAGTGCCTGGGCTCACTGGTCTCAGGTCGATCCTCTATTGTGTGTATGTGAAGCACCTAACACAGTTAGTCCCTGCCCTGAAGAGTTTGTTATCTAGATCTATGAAAACAGAGCAGAAAGAAACACTATCCCCAAATACTGATGGGAGGGATAGGGGAGAATGAGGTTAAGTGACTTGCCTAAGGTCACACATGAAGTCAGTGGGAGCTAGGCAACTGAACCTCACTTTTCTCAAGCTCAGGGCTTGTCTATGCACAGGAAGTTATTTCAGAGTGTGACTTCCTGATTATATATGCTTGACTAATTATTCCTGATTTGATCCAGAATAAAACCATTGACGTACGGCGTTAGAGTGCCTTATTGCAAATTAACTTAGTCCTCTGTCTGATTTAAATTCACACCCTATATTTAATCTAGATTAACCTTCCATTCAGTACCTTAACCACAAACCTATCCCTCTCATCTTGGGAGTTTATACCGGCTGAATTTATTTCTGGCAAAGCCATGTTTTCTTAATTGTGTAATCACTCCCCCCACCCACCCACACTTATTAAACTGAATATTGGAATATTAATCTAAAACTGGCAACTTTTACCATGTAAATAACAAACTCCCCCACATACGTTTCATGTGTGGATAAACTTGTGGTGATCACGAGCTTCAAAAAATTTAAGAGATTCTCTGTGGGCCTTGGAAACAAAGTGAGGTGGAAGAGCATATGTAGTAGAGAGCTGTTGATTCAGAGTTTGTGATTGAATTAAGAGAGTGACTAGATCAAAGGAGGACTGTATTAAAAAATAAATCAGGTGCAAGGTGCGGAGTTCCCTTTAATTACTGTCTGGATTTGCAATGGGAAGAGGTTCTGTCAATCAAAAACAAAAAGAAGGGTTTCAAGTACAGAGAAACACTCCCTCAGTTAATTACTGTTAGCCAGAGAGGAGATTAGAGGGAGTGTGCTAGAAAACCAATCTCTGTCTTGAGATCTCTCCTAGTGGATAATAACAGGGTCATGCCACAGGACTTGGTGATTTGAATAATCCCGTGTGAAAACACACAAGGGTTTAGAACAGACTAATGTATACAGCACAGCATGGTATGGTAGTAAGGATTTACTTTCACCACACCTGTTCTCCCTCCAGTGTTGGAGAGCGGAGACTTGTCTGGATGTTCTGTGCAGTGGTCATGCAAGGATTAACTGGGTTACCCAGAGCATTATGAAATGGAAATATGCTCCACCCCTTCCTGGCTTCTTGTTTAGTAAGTGACCATTGCTGGCTTTCAGGGTGCCCAAGAATGTGATGGCCATCCATCCATCTCCCCTCCAGCATGAGGGAGACTTGCTTTTTACTTAACTGGGTGTCAGTTCCCTGATACTACCAGCCTGTCAGTGAGCCAGGCTCTCTTCTCTGGGCCATGCCCATGCTCGCTTTGCTTTGCAGGTTAACAGTAAGTGTACTCGGTCCCCTGAGGTGCTTTGAAGCAGAGTCCTGTAGCATACAGCCCCTAATCGCCTGAACACTTATACCAGGTTTGCTTTCCCCAAGGGACTAGCACTCACTGGATTGTATGCATCAGCTCAGGATCAGCCCCTTGCTTAATATCACAGCACTGAGATACAGTTATCATGAAAACAGGACAAGTTGATTCCCAAAGATTTAAGACTCCAGTGATAGTGAGTAAGGAGAAAGGAAATACATGTGTTGGTGTCCCAAATCGTAACCCGTTTTCTAGAGCCCACACTTAACAAGTTAAGCTCCTTTAGAGAAAAAAAAAGAATTTATCACCTGAAGTTTTCTGAAGCATCTTCAACCAAGATGAGACCCATTTTCATGAATGTAATCACAGGGCCCATTTACTTCTGAGGTTCAAGATACAGTGGTGTCATCTTTGCCTTCTACTTGTACGCCTGAAGTTCATTGCCTTTACTCAGACAGGATAACTTCCAGGGCTTGGTTTTCATATGTGCTGCTGCCCTGTTGACTTTACATCTCTTTGACTATATATGTAAAAGAGCACCCGCTATGTTAGTTCACAGTGCTTAATTAACATCCCAACAGAGAGACAGATGTTAATAGAGTTGAAGAACATTTTCATTGTATACGTGCATGCATACATTTCACAACAATTACCATGGCCCCTTTTTACTGGCTTCCATTTTAAGACCTTACTTAATACTCTTTGAGCCAGAATGTACACCCCAGAATGGGGACATTCCTGGAACCCCCACTGTCAGTTGGCATGGAGGCATTGTTAAGTCACAGAGTTTCTCCTCTTTCATATGCACCTGTACACCGCTTCTTTATTCTGCTTCCTTACAGCAGACAGACAATAGCCCAGCCTGCTGGACTGTGAGGAGAGAATTTGTTTTTCCTGATCTGAGCAGTCCCTTCAACAAAATTTAGTAAATCATTTCTTCAAGAAGAGAGGAAGTCTCCTTGTGGATAGTAATAGAGATGTAGCCATGTTAGGCTGGTCTTGCTGAAACAAAAGTCAGGACTATGCAGCACTTTAAAGACTAACAAGACGGTTTATTAGGTGATGAGATTTTGTGGGCCAGACCCACTTCCTCAGATTAAATTGTGGATGAGTGCTTGCCAAGCTGGAAGCACCTGCTATAGGAATGTCATACTCCCTCTAAACAGAAGTGTGGGGGGGAAGGTGTCTATGGTACTTCAGAGGTAAATACATATCTGAGCACCTCCCAATATTTCATGAATTTTCCCCTCACAATGCTCCTGCGGGGCAACCATTTTATAGTAGGAACTGTTGCTCACAAAAGCAGAGTGACTTGCCCAGAATCACACAAGCAATCTGGGATAGAACAGGGACTCCTGGCTCCCAGTTTAGTGCCAATGGATCATTTTTCTTGTGTACGTGCGTGTGGTTGATCATGTGGGGCGGGGGGGAAGAAGAGGGTTGTGTGGTAATATCAGCAGGTGGGGATGCGTTCTGAATATTATGCTTGGGGCTACATGGATTCTCCTCTTCCTCCTTAAAGTGTGAGTCCTTATCTCTCTTATCCAGGGCAGCACAACATTTCTCCATAATCCTGGTGCGTGGGTTGGGACCACTGCCTGCTGTAGAAGCAACCAACTGCCAGTGTCCTCCCTGAGACAGAGCCATCTCCTCCTCCACCAGTGGTGTGCCAGCAGTCCTCTGTAGCTGGACGATCTCCTCAGCCTTAGCTGTCTCCACATGAATTCTCTCAAGGAATTCCTCATGGGCTCGGATGCGTCTCTGCCTGGCTTCCTGAGACATTCCACCAGTGGGCATTGGATCGTCCCCATCAGCCTGGATTTCTGTAAGCAGGAAATGCAAGCCACAGTCTCTGCAGAACCACATCAGGATCTAGATAGAGGCATCCATGGTCAGGTGGCCTGTCTGGCTACAGGCACAGGCAGAGGAGACAGGAGCAATGTTGGCACAGGTGATGTGGCCCTTCCTAATCATGCTGGTTATACTAGGACATGCTCCTACAAACTCCCTCTC
Organism: Pelochelys cantorii; assembly: GCA_032595735.1. Lineage (NCBI taxonomy): Eukaryota > Metazoa > Chordata > Testudines > Trionychidae > Pelochelys > Pelochelys cantorii. The sequence goes on along the minus strand of CM064342.1, from coordinate 7,358,443 downwards.
AAACTTCCCTGGTTGCTCTGCCTCTGGCTTTTAAGGCCTTCTCTTCTAGGTCAGCCCTACTCCCTCATTAACCCCATGGGGAGGGTGATTGCCAGGCTGATTGAGGCTGATCAAGGGAACAATGGCTCAGGCAGCCCCCAGATGCACAATCCCAACTGACACAGTAACTGAAATAACTGATATCACCTGACAGTCTATGCATTTATGGCTGGTATGGGAGATAGTCAATATTTTCTCCTTCTCTTAACACAAGAACTAGGGGTCACTAAATGAAATTAATAGGCAGCAGGTTTACAACAAACCAAAGGAAGTATTCCTTCACACAATGCACAGTCAACCTGTGGAACTCCTTGCCAGAGGATGTTGTTGTGAAGGCCAAGCCTATAACAAGTTTCTAAAAAGAACTAAGTAAATTCATGGTGGTGAAGTTAATCAATTATATTAGCTCGGATGGGCAGAAATGGCTTCCCTAACCTCTGTTTGCCAGAAGCTGGGAATGGGTGATGTCTGCTCTTTTCATTCTTTCTGAAGCACCTAGCACTGGCCATTGTCAGTAGACAGGATACTGGGCTGGGTGGATCTTTGGTCTGACCCGGTCTGACTGTTCTTATGTTCATGTAATCACCTGATTCCAGGAGCTGGAGTCATGATAAAATCTTGAGTTGATATTACATCTTTACGTCCCTGTGGGCGTGTCTTACTTCAGAGGCTGGGCCAGCCAGGCTCTGCTCTTAGGTTTGGAGGGTAACCAAGAAGACACAAATCGTTTAATGCAAATAAATGCAAGGTTTATTAGATATTACAGGTGATATAAAAAGAAAAGGCAAGAGAAGGCTTACAACATCCCTTTGGCTTGCTGGGGACTCCGGCTCAGCAAAGGATGGACTCCTGGGCTAGGTCCGAAAGGCAACTCTGTACAGTTCCAGGTCCTTCAGGAAGTCCATAGGGTGTTGGCAACAATAAACAATATATAGCCTGTACACAAAATTCTAGAAGAAGCAACTAACTACATGCAGAGGGAAAACCCCCCCAAAACAACCACCTGCCTCTATGAGAAGATTCCCACAGACAGGCTTGTTTACCCCAAAGCTTATGTCAACTATGCGGTGAGCTCAACCACACTGGGCACGGCCTGTCTCTCTAACAAGTGAGCTAGCTGGGTATTTTCCTTGCTAACAGCAGGCCAAAGCCTGTTTGCTAGTTTGCAGACATGAGAAGTGGGAAGATTCACTAACTCCTTGAAATATAATGGTCTTCCGGTTTTCTGCCCATAACAGGGGGGTAGCATGAATCTCCTCTTTGGAGCAGTCCTGGAAGGACACAGCAGCACAGATTAGGCCAACCTGATGCTGGTCTCTTCTAAAACCAGCGTGTGAAATGAATTCAGACTGTTTGATGAATACCCTGTTTTGCTGCTACCTCCCCCCCCCCCCCAAGTCAGTGAGCAGAAAGATAGGTAAGCTTTGTTCTGTGGCATGCAGTCTACAGGCACCTCCAGCACCATCGTGATGCTGTTGGCTCCTGGCTCCATGAATGAGAACTACAGATGCTGCCTTCGTGGTATTCAGATGGTCCTCCCCTCAGACCTTGCCTTCCACACACACACACACACTCACACACCGCTTCTGGCTTACAGCCTGAGACACTTGGCCTGCCAGGCTTTCTCTTGGTCTTACTCCCTATTGCTCTAACTTGGAGGAGGAGGAATAATTTGATCTTTGGGAGCCGGTGGTAGCAGCCAGCTAGCTCTCATGCCGATTAAACTGAGAACTGTTTGAACCAGTATCATGTGCTGTCTAGTGCAGTCTGTATGGGTGGGCCTGCGTCTCTGGCTGGAAGCAGAGATATGGAGTGAGTGTGATGTAGTGGGGGGTACCTTGCTGGTTGCTATGCTGGGCAGTGGGCTGTGAGTGACCTCCGCTGGCTGCTGTCTGAAGCAGGGCCCAGCAGGGCAGGGGATGAGTCATCATGCAAGGGGGCTTCGAAACTCGTCACACAGGTATCTCCCATGGAGCGGAACAATGGGAAGGAGGGGGGTGGAGCCCTGGAGGGAAGGAAGAGTTGGTTTCTGTCTGGGATCATGGAGGAGACAGCCTAGGGCAAGGGGCTGGAATTTAGGGGCCCAGCATCCCCCATCTCAAGGGGGGCTGAGGCATCCTAGGCCCGGTTCCTGTAACCAGATGACATCTGTGCTGTGCTGTATCCTGGAGAAGCAATAAACTCCCTCTATTCTACTGGCTGGTGGAGTCTGTCCGTGCCATTACGGGGGTGCAGGAGTCGGGGGACCCCGACGCGCCGCCACAGTGGGGAAATGAGAAAACAGTGGTAGATTTCTTCATTTACCTTGTCTGTAAGTGGTGCTTGAACTCAAAGATCTTAATGCTCAGAAGAAGGGGTATGGCAGCAAGGACTTTACTCTCTGGGCCAGTGACTGTGCTCATTTTTCTGCAGAGGGCCTAGCAGAATGAAAATCTGGGCTTGGTTGAAACTCTCTGACAAGCCCCTGGATTGTGCCCAGGAACTCCAGGAAGTCTGTTTGGATGGGAGAGAAGCTCTTGTTACTCCTGTCTGTTGTGTGGTTGTCTCAAAGAGCCTGTGTCACTAGCAGCCACAGGCCAAATTGCTGGAGAGCAGAGGTGGGTAGAGGAGAGGATGCTATAATCCATCTGTGGTCCGAGGGCTGTGTGGGGAACGCAACTGCACAGTGGGGTATCTGACAGTGGCTAGAGCTCTGGGACTGGGAGCAGTGGCAAAAGCACCAGTCCAAAGAGGATAAGTGGGGTGAGAGGGGTAGGAAAGCATTGTGGGGAATGGGATAAGTTGAGAAAGTTGTGAGTTGAGGAGGCTGATTGCTTCTATGATGAGGTAACTGGCTCTGTGGACATGGGGAAGGCGGTGGACGTGATATACTTTGACTTTAGCAAGGCTTTTGGTACAGTTTCCCACAGTATTCTTGCCAGCAAGTTAAAGAAGCATGGATTGGATAAATGGACTGTAAGGTGGATTGAAAGCTGGCTAGATTGTTGGGCTCGATGTCTGGTTGGCAGTTGGTATCAAACAGAGTGCCCCAAGGGTCATTTCTAGGGCCAGTTTTGTTCAACATCTTTATCAATGACCCGGATGAGGGGATGGGTTGCACCCTCAGCAAATTTGTGGATGACACTAAGCTAGGGGGAGAGGTAGACACGTTGGATGGCAGGGATAGGGTCCAGAGTCATCTAGACAAATGGGAGGATTGGGCCAAAAGAAATCTGATGAGGTTTAACAAGGACAAGTGCAGATTGACCAACTGACAAAGCATCAGTTCGGCGGAAAAGGACTTGCAGATTACAGTGGATGAGAAGCTGGATGTAAGTCAACAGTATGCCTTTATAGCCAAGAAGGCGAATGGAATATTGGGTTGCATTAGGAGGAGCATTGCCAGCAGATCTAGGGCAGTGATTATTCCCCTTTATTCTGCATTGGTGGGGCCACATCTGGAGTATTGCGTCCAGTTCTGGGCCCCCCCCACTATAGAAAGCATGTGGACCCAGTGGAGGGCAACCAAAATGATGAGAGGTCTGGAGCACATGACTTATGATGAGAGGCTGAGGAATTTGGGCTTATTTAGTCTGCAGAAGAGAAGAGTGAGGGGGGATTTGATAGCAGCCTTCAACTTCCTGAAGGGAGGTTCCAAAGAGGCTGGAGAGAGGCTGTTCTCAGTGGTAACAGATGACAGAACGAGGAGCAATGGTCTCAAGTTGCAGTGGGGGAGGTCTAGGTTGGATATTAGGAAAAACTATTTCACCAGGAGGGTGGTGAAGCACTGGAATGGGTTACCAAGGGAGTTGATGGAATCTCCCTCCCTACAGGTTTTTAAGTCCCGGCTTGACAAAGCCCTGGTAGGGATGATTTAGTTGGGGTTGGCCCTGCTTTTAGCAGGGGGCTGGACTCAATGACTACTGAGGTCTCTTCCAGCCCTAGGATTCTATGATTCTATGGATCAAGGAAGTGAATTAAAGAAACTGCTATCCCTCAAGATACCCCTTCTGTCTGGGGAAGAAGCTTGTAAGAATGGCTCTCTCTGATCCAGACTAGATTTAGAGGATGTGTATGAGAGAGACATCCAGGGTTTGACTTGAGTTTGACTTTTGGGGCTTGATGATGGTTCTGAAATCACATAAAATTTCCCATATTCTGTCTGGCAAGCTGCAGGGAAATAAACTAACTACTGGCATCTTCTCGATGGAGATGGAACCTCTCTATCTCTGATCTAGGACTGATTTAGGGTGGGTGTTTCTCTTCATGAATTTAGCACACAGGAACTCATCTGCCTTGCTGTTAGAATTGATTCATGTAGAGGGGAACTGTCCTCTTCTTCAAGCAGAAGACCATCTTTCTGAGCCCCATCACACAACCTCCTTGTGACAAGTCCTGCCCTGACTCCGGGGTGGTGCTTTCTGATGGACCCTCGTTCCAGGCAGGCAGCCAAGACTGGCCTTGAAGCGGTAAAAAATGGGAGGAGCTGATCTCATCCAAATGGACAACCACTGTAATGATCAGGCTGCAGCTGGAAGAGGAACTGTGACGGGGCAGTGAATCCAGCACTCTTACTGGTGGTGAAAAGGATGAGGCCATCCCCAGGCAAGTGAAAAAATAACCTTGATTTCTGCCTCTAAGTTTTGTCAGCTCAGTGGTCTCACTATCCTTCTTGCTTTCCGAATTTCCATTGCTTCTTGTGCTTTAGCGTTTGAGGGATACCCTCGGCTGCAGGGCATACCTAGATGTGGGTGGGCTGCAGCTCTGGGTTGCTGCACTTGCCTGTGTGTGTGTGTGTGTTGATCCTGAGCAGTGACCCAGATGACATCTGAAAGGAGAAAAGTGCCCATCCAAAAACTCGCCTTCACTTTAACTGGGGGGAGGGCAGGATTCTTCCTCAATTTCCTATATCAGTTTTTCATTCTTATTCTTGTGCTGAGGTTCAGCATCCATTGCACTCTGCTCAGAAGTGGTTGCTTTACAGTGGAGTGTGCAGTGATTCTGGGCATAAATGCTCTTTTATAAAGCACTTAGGGATACTTCAGAATATAAATATCTATGTAATTCTGAACCCAAGCCAATGATGGGATTTTTTCATCTGCTGAACTCTGCTGAAACAGGCAGATCTTTCATACAAATATGAAGCAGAAAACAAACAGGTGACTTCTGGTGTGCCGAGAGCCAAAATTTCATAGTCACCTTAGTCCCTGTCATGACATATGGAATCACTCTCAATGAAGGTCTGTTTATTAAGGCAACCAACAACAAATACCCAGTTTGAGTACCAGGTTTGTCTCTCATATTTACCAGGGTCCACACCTTCTATGGAGCTCCATACATCACACTGTGTCATCTAGGGTATGTCTAGACTACAAGCTTCTTTTGAAAGAGGCTTTTTCAAAAGAGATCATCATCTAGACAGCCACAAGAGTTTCGAAAAAGTGAGCCGCTTTTTCGAAGGAGAGATCCCAGGCAATCTGGACACTCTCTTTAAAAAAAAAACCCTGTTTGCATTCAAGAACACCTTTTTTCGAAAAAAGGTGTTCTTCCTGGTAAAAGTAGGTTTACCAATTTCAAAAAAACCACCGCGTTCTTTCGATTTAATTTTGAAAGAATGTGACGGCAGTCTAGATGCAGATGAAGTTTTTTTCAAAAAAAGGCCACTTTTTAAAAAAAAACTCCATAGTCTAGACACACCCCTAATGGGTGAATAATACACTACAAATAACCATACTACCAAAAGCATTGATGTTATGGATAAACGTCTTAAAACTGCCTTAAAAAGACTGTGGTTATATTGAAGCTAAACTTGCAAAGTTCACTCTTTTCCTGCTGTTTAAAAACAGAGTCTTGCTGAGATTATATATAAGTTTGAGTCTGAGGCCTTGTTTATACCATAATGAGACTTTTGTAGGGAAAATACCCAGTTTTGGTGACAAAAGTATCTTCCACCTCTGGGAGAGACTTTTGTCTTTTCCTCTCCCTTTATTGTCAAGAAAGTGTCAGTGAGGACTCTGCTGTTTGTTCTGTTGAGAGAACAACTGGCTTCCACCAGTATCCCATAATGCCTGCCCTGATAGTTGTGCTAATTTTTTTGTGATCTCTGCAGCCCTGCAGGCATTCACCCCTCCCCTTTCAAAGCTCTGGGAACTGGTATCTGTGGCTATGTCTACACAGCAGTGTTATTTTGGAATAAGCTATTCCAGAAGAGATACTCCAGAATAGCTTATTTCGAAATAGCGCGTGTATGTACAAAATGCATTAATGTTTAGCAATTTTGAAATAGTGCGTCCACACTGATGGGACACTGAATCACATTTAAGGTCACCTGGAACCAGTTCAGGCAGGGCATCAGGTCAGTAGTTATCTAGTGTGACTGCTGCTTGAAGCTATCTGAGGCCTTTGCTTAAAGGGAGCCCCCGGACAGCCATTTCTCAGGTTTCCCTGCTTGCTTGCCTACCTCTCTGAGGGACAGCAAAGCATTTTCTCTTCTTGCTCTGGTTGCCCTGATTCAGGACACCATACCACTCTCTGCTATGGAGCAGGAGCTGCCTCCGGGCAGTCTTCAGCTTTTGGAGCTTTTGTTGCAAGTCATGCAGCACTTTCTGCAGGCAGCCTCCCAGGCTCTGCAGGAATCCAACCCCCCAGAGCTTCTTGGAGACCTTCCTCGGGTATATGGGGGAGCGGCTACAGGACCTGGATGCTGCCTGCTGAGGTCCAGCCACTGTGCCCTGGTACATCTGGTGTCTGGACACCAATGCAGACTGGTGGAACCACATCGTTCTGGAGCACTGAGGAGACCAACAATGGCTCCAGAACTTTTGAATGAAGAAAGCACTTTCCTTGAGCTATTTGAATGGCTCGCCCCTGCCCTGAGGCGACGGGACACACAGATGAGGCCCGCCATCCCCCTCCACAAGTGTGTCGCCATCGCCCTCTGGAAACTCTCCATGCCAGACAGCTACTGATCCATGGGGAACCTGTTCAGTGTAAGGAGATCGACCGTTGGGGCTCTGCTCATGCAGATATGGCACCCTCGGGCTATTGTCCCAGGAGGGATGTGTGTGAAAGGATGGAATGGTTTTCCCCTGGGAAAAGGGGATAGGGTGGTTGTGCAAGCCCCCTCTCCTGTAGGGTTTGTTCTGTCCCGCCCTCAGAAAGCCCTGCGTGAGGTGGCTGTGATTGCAGGGGGTTGCTCCTGGTGAGTAGGGGGAAGTAGGAGGGGAAGGGGGATAACTCTCAGGCACCCTGGCACCCCTGTGATTTTCAGTTTGTTTGTCTCCTTCTGCAGGTGGTCAGGGTGATCAACAGCACCTTGCTGCACAGAGTCATCTGCTATCGATGGGACACACATCCTTATCCGTGCCCCAGACCACCAGGCCTCCATGTACATTAATCAGAAGGGATACTTTTGGGGGGTCCTGCAGGCTGTGACTCACCCCTGGAGCCACTTTATGGACATAAATGTTGGGCGGTTGGGAAAGGCACACGATGCATGTGTGTTCAGGAACTCTAGCGTCTGCCAGAAGCTGCAAGCCGGGACTTTCTTCCCCAACCGCTATATCAGGGTCGGGGACATGGACATGCCCGTATGCCTGGTGGAGGATGTGGCCTACCCCCTGCAGCCGTGGCTCATGAAGCCGTACACTGGCCACCTCAACCCCTCACAATAGGCATTTAATGCCAGGCTGAGCAGGGCCTGCATGATGATTGAGGGTTCCTCTGGCCACCTGAAGGTGCATTTTAGATGCCTCCTCTCCTGCCTGGACCTCAGGGAGCACATTCTGCATGTGGTGACTGTGTGTTGTGGCCTGCACAACATGTGCAAGAGGAAGGGGGAGGCCTTCCTGCCAAAGTGAAGGGCGGAGGTGGACCGCTTAGGCAGGGCCTATGAACAGCCATGCCCGGCTATCATCCGGCAGGCCCATCAGGGGGCTGTGCACATCTGGGAGACCCTGAGGGAGAGCTTCTTCCCAGGGGAGTGGTGACACTGTTCCCTGGTCTGCCCCCGTTGGGGCTTCTGCTTCACTCCTCACTGCCATCCCTCCACTTACCCCTCTCTTCCCCCCATTCCTGATGAAAAAATAAACACACTTTTTTGGGGGCAAAACTTAACTGTCTTTATTTTACAGAACTGTGGGGGTGAGATCGACTATATGATAAGCATTTGCTTATTGGATAGTCGACTCGTTGACTAGTCCTTAACATCCTTTGGCTGAACCATCTCTCCACTTGCTTGTAGAGATCCTCATTTGGAGTTCAGGCAGCCTTTTCCCCTGCTGTGCATCTGTGTTAGGCAGCTAGCTCACTGATTAACCAGTCAGCTAACCCACAAGAGAACAGACTTAAAGAAAACCCTGTTACAAGAAAACACAAAAACTGAGAATAACAAAACAGAAATGACTCTTTTCCCATTGCGACATGGATCTGAAGAATTGCACTAGCTGAGAAAGTAACTACAACAGTTTGGCTAAAATCAAAATTAACACAGAAGTTGTTATTTTTTCCTCCCAGGTTGCCCTGCCTACAATTAGCATCGCCATGTTCCCAGGTAGAGGGTTAACATCCTCCCTACCTGCTGCAAAGAGCTGCAGAGCAAGGGCCCACAGCCTGCTCTCTGCTCCTGGCTCAGCCTCTCCCAGCTCACACAAGGCATGATGCCCTTAACAAAGCAGCTGCTCTGCCTGCGACCCAGCCACAGAGACAGGATGTACTGGAACAGACCCCAAACTACCACACCCAGTTCCAGAAGCATCTGGAGTATGACATCTGCCTATCAACAGTGAGCCTGACACAACTCACTTCTATCTGCCCCCCAGGGGTCTCTTAAAGAGACAGCTCCCTATTAGGTGCTACATAGGGATCAGCTCTGCCTTCCCACAACACTGCACTATGGGATACTTACCCATATTGCTTTGCTCTGTCAACAAGGTGCTGGCAATGTGGCCATGAAATGTCGACAACGTGAGGCAGAAAAACCGGTTGGATCGTTTTTTGGCCACTCTTGCGTGTCGACAGCACTAATCCTTCCCAGTATAGACAGAGCCAAAGCTTAGTTTCTAGTGGGCCGTGGGCTGCAACATGCGCCTTGGCCTATCATGGTCAGGATAAGAATGGATTAAGGAGGATGCTTACCTTACCTTGGTATGCAAAGGAGGCTGTGATCTGCACTGGTTGAAGCAGAGGACTCCTGATTTCCATTTCTGAGTCTATCCAGGACTCCTCTGGTAACACTGTTCTCATGCCATCTGTCTCGCTGAGTTCGTAAAAACACTTCGCAGCTTGTGGCTTATTTAGTTTGTTTGAAAAGGTTTGGGATGAAATAGGCTACAGAAGCCAAAAATAAAAGGAATCTGCATGGAAGTATGCGTCTGGGCAGGGTGTTTCTTCCTCTCAACTAATTCACATGTGAATGCATTTAGCCAGACAAGCCCATAATTTAATGAATGATAGGACACCTGGCAGAGCCTTGAATCTCTGGCTTTTTAGCTCATCTTCTGGAAATGCTGGCCTCTTCTTTCAATGCCTCCCAGTATCCCACAGCCCCTTAGTCGAGTGTAATCAGCCTCATTCCTTGACTTTACGAGCTATGTCATCGCAAAATAGGTCAGCCCAATGTCAAGTTTGCTTAGGGCTGTTTATTTTACGCATCTGATGCAGGCTCCAGGGGATGTAATTTACATGGACACTGGGTGCCTTTTTGTCAAGACAAAGAAGAGGAGGGTCAGATATTATGGGCCATGGCAGCCTGGGGCCTTTCTGGAGAAGCAGGGGAGGAAAACAAAGTTCTGACATTTTCATTCTTTGCTCAAGTGAATTAACTCTGAGAAGTGAAGGAGACTTTGAGATGGATTTTGGACCTAAACTAGTTCACTTGCCAGCTCTAAGCAGTGTTCCCCCCCACATACACACTGGAAAAGCAGCAACATACCTAAACACAGTGTATGTTACCTCTTCGCTACATGGAAGGTCGGTGGGAAGATCTGCTCAAAAGCATATGAAAAATAGGTCTAGTTAAATAAGGAAGTTACAGTCATCAGTCCCAAAGTTCTGTCGGAAAAAGATACATAAATTGTGAACAGCAAATTGCATATCGTTTTCTGCTTTTCTTCCGGAAGAGGCTTTTCCAACAATTGGCCTGCCTATACTGGGCCACATGTCGGAAAAAAACCCTCTTTTGGAACATCCCTTCTTCCTCATAGAATGAGGTTTACAGGGATGCCGAAAAAAATGTGTATGCTTTTCTGAAAAATTTTTTTTGGAAAAGCAGGCACGTTCCTTGGCAGAGTTTTTCTGGGATACCTCCTGTATCTTGGAAGAACTCTGCAGTCTAGATGTACCCTGAGCATGCTAAACGTTGCAGGTCATGGTTGTGTGTTGGAAATTCAAACCTACATTTCCATAGTTCAGGGCCATCTCAGCACCAAGCCATGTAAGGGGGCATGGTGGCTCAGGCAGAGGTACTGATGTTCTAACATCCCATATGTTGTTGTTTGCTCTGAGGTGGATGGCACTTATTCCATACAAGCCCATAATTTACAAACCAAAAGTCATGAGTTCAAAGCCTGTCACTACCTTATTCCTTTTGGGTGAATACTATATAAGATAGGCCCCAGACTGCCCGGCTCAGGATCTCTGACCCTCCTCTTCCATGCCTTGACAAAAAGGCACTGAGTTTCCAGGGGACGTCTTCCTAAGCTACCTGCAGAGCCTGGCTTTAACCTCATGCTCAGGAGTGGGATCGGAGTTAGAGAACCAGCAGGAAATGAGTAAAGGTTCTGCCTGCCCTCCGGAGGGGAAGAAGGTCAGAATGAAGCAACTACATTTGCCACAGGGTTGGCTCACTGGGTGTGGCCCAGGCCCAAGGGAAATGTGGTGGCAGTTAGGATTGGGGCTAAGACCTAAGACAGGAATCTCAGCATGCCTGCTCAGGGAGGTTAACAGGTTCTGAGCTGCTGTGGGTGCAGCAAGCCATGCAAAAGGGAGTAGATTATGAAAGGAGCTGGCGACACTTCTGCGGATGGAGAAGGCCCATTTAAGTGATGTGCAGCAATTCAGTGGTGAGTGATCGATGTATTGCCGTGGTTCTGGCTATTTTGTTTTGCAGCAGGGCACTGCTGGGTCCCTGTACAGGTGGGACTTGAAACCAAGACTCCAGGTTCCTGACTTGCTATTATATGAAACAACCACTCAAATGCCAGAATAAGAAGGCAAACTCTCCACCCTGATTTGTCATTGGAGGAGGCACAGGAACTGTTGGTAGAATTAGGAACATTAGAGTGTAACCATGTAACCATTTAACCGATATGCTGATATAGGTTACACTCAGCCAGCTCCTAGGCTGGCAGCTTCACTGCAGCAGAGGCTGGCGGCCCCACTTCCCTGGGGCGTGAGGGGCAGGCCTCAGCTGAAGTCAATGTATTTACTGTGGGGTCTTCTGTGCGGAAAGCTCAGTCGGGGCTGCTCTCCCATTGGCTCCGGCTATTTTTCTCATCCTTGTGGAATACTGGAGTTGATGGGAGTGCGCTTGGAGATCGATTTATCACATCGAAGCAGACATGATAAATCAAACGCCAATGGATCGATCGCTGCAGTGTCAATCCACCACGTAGTGACAGCAAGCCCTCAGCTATGCATACATGGGAGGGGTTGTGCAGAGGAGCAAAGCAGCAGAACATTCAAGTTAATCACAGCTGTATGCAGCGAATGGTAGGGGGAGTAAGGGGAAAGGCTGGTAATTCCATGTTTCATCAGCAAAGCTCAAAGAAACGAGGGAGTAGGACAGAGCTCACCTTGGAATGAAGATTGTGAGACCTGAGAAGTCCCAGGCTTCCCAGGGGACACATGTGCTTCTGTATTCTTTCTGAAATGCTGAGTGATATCCTAGGGATAGCTCGCCACAGAGATCTCCACCCGCTCCCAATCAATAGCAAAACAAACCTCCTTGTCAAGAAATGGACTGATACTAAAGCGACAGCTGATTTGGTCATGGGCACTAATACCTTCCCTCTTCTTCCCACCTGGGAAATGTATATGGGTGAGCTGCTTTCATACTGGACCTATGCTCAAACTGCAGAGGAAAAGCCTGACTGGCAAATGCTGACTGTGTACTGGGTGTAGCTTTCTCAGCAGCCGAGTTCCCCCCAGGTGGGAAATCGTGATTTCACATCTTGGCTCCGACTGCTGTGGGATGGAGGATTTGCATTACCTATTAAGGCCGGGGGTCTGAACACCTGCACTTTGCCAGGTCCGTTTGCATTCCTGGTGCCATAGGAAATCGGCGAGTCTTCTCCACACTCGCATGCTGCAGGAGGATGCACCAGAAAGGGGGCTGACAGAAAAGCAATTTCTTTTTCTAGAGATGCTTTTCCAAAGCAAGACTTAATGCATACGGTTATCTAAAAGGAAAGCTACTAGATCAGACCTTCAGTGCTGGAACATTCCTCAGTAGCCCTTGGTTCCAAATAAATTATGAGGTATGTGCTTCCAGCAAGGCTGGTTTGGTAGGAAGCTCACTTTCCCCAATGACCAACTCCCTGCTAGTGAAGCAAATGGACCTTTTAAAAAAATCCTGCTACCCTGCCTTACCCAGTCAGCTGTGTCCTAGCTGCCCATGATTGCTAGTGCAGTTCCACCGCAAAATTCCTAATTTTGCAGGAATATTTCACATTGCACACAGGGGAACGGATCCTTGGTTGGAGTCAATCAGTGTCATTCTGATATATTGGGTGGGGGGAACTCTCCCCAATATATAACAGGTGAAGTGCTGAGCCTGGTTGTGTAATGATTCTCAGAGATACTGTTGTAACAGGTAGTCTGATTCTGTTGGCTAATTCCGGAGAAGAGGAACTTCTAGCAAAGACACTGAAGCAGTGATACTCCGACTATGCTCATAAACCACAAATGACTCTTCAGCGTGTCTCCTGCAGCTCTTCGTAGCACATATTAAAATCACTGTGTGATTGAACTATTAAACTGTTAGCTAATTAATTATAAACTTAAAAAACAACAAATGGTCCGGTAGCACTTTATAGACTAACAAAACATGTAGATGGGGTTGACAAAAGAATACTTGGTCAGTCATTTTTACTGTGAGAATAAAATTTTTTATAAAAGCTAAATATTTCCCTGTCCTACCATTTTTAAATATGAATCTAGAGTACTATAGGAAATGAAGCAATGAATTCACACTATTGTGGCTTTTTGGGGCAATGCCGACCACTAATTTGGCCCTTGAATCACGGAGGCACGAGTATTACTGCTCTAAATATAGTTTTTAAAAGATCAATTAACCAGGTATTAGGGCAGTGTTTCATAAACTGTGTTCCGTGGCACACCGGTGTGCTGTGAGGCAGTCGGAGATGTGCCGCGGAGAACAACAGAATTCAAAATGGCCGCCCTTAAAGGGGCAGGCGACTTTTTTTTTTCTCAATAACTTTCCCCCAATCCTTTTTTTCCTCAATAACTTTCACCCCGACCCTTTTTTTTGCTCAACAAAAAATCCTTGGTGTTCCTCATAAAAAAAATTATTGTTTGGTGTTCCTTGATCTTAAAAAGTTTAAGAAACACTGTATTAGGGTGATTTCTTGTGATTCTGGATGCATTAAGGGAGATGGTAAGAGAGTAATTCCCATTTGAATAAAAGAGGGAAGCACTCTCTTCCACCTCTCATTTAAAAACTCGGTTAATGATTTCACTGGCTATCAAGATAACTGAGCTGGGTAAATATTGAAAAAAATCCATCTGTCATTATTTGCTCAAACTGAAAAATGGTTCTGTGTTCCTCAATATGTGGGGAATTTGCAGTTTCACATGTTGGCTCCTAACAGCATGGTAGTGGAGGGGGGAGAGGAAGGGCATGGAGGTACATTTCCTGTTAAGGCTGTGGCTCCAGGTGCCTGGATCCTTCTTTGTTGAGCTGGAGCCTTTTGCATTTCTGGTGCCACAGTAAGTCAATGTGTCCTGCATGCTGGGGGAGGATGCTTCCTCTGGAGTTGTGTGAAAGGAGCTAGACTGGGTTTGGGGAAAGCCGCATTCTGCTATCATTTTCTGGGACTCAGTTCCCACCAATAAAATGGAAATGATGATCCTCAATCTCACGCTCTCTCTCTCTCTCTCACACACACACACACACACACACTGGCTACATCTACACTGCAGGCTTTTTGTGCAAGAACAGCCTTTCTTGTGCAAAAACTTGTGGAGCATCTATACTGCACACACGTTCTTGCATGAGTAAATTTACAGTAAAGCATCGGAACAGAGGGCTTCTTGCACAAGAGTTATTCCTCTCCCCACAAGGAATAAGCCCTCTTGTGCAAGAGCTCTTGTGCAAGAAGGCAGTGTGGACAGGTAACAGGGGTTTCTTGTGCAAGAGAATGTCCTTGGCTAAAATAGCCATCAGAGCTTTCTTCCACGAGAGAGTGTCCACACTGCCATGGACGCTTTTGTGCAAAAGCACATCTCTTGTGCAAAAGCACATGGCAGTGTGGACGTGCTCTTGCACAAGAATTTTTGCACAGAAACTCTTGTGTAAAACAGTTCTTGCACAAGAAGTCTGCAGAGTAGATGTAGCCACTCTGTCTCTCAGGGAGTGTATTGGGGATAGGTTCGTTAATATTTGTGAGGCAATAGGGTACAGTAGTGATGGAGAGAGGGAAGTAGCATGCAATATCTAGACAGAATCTTAGCTGTTAAAAAACATCGGGGTGGTGGTGGGAAATGACTATGTTTTCCAACTGGTAAAAGACCAAGCCCATAGAGTGGGAGGAACGTATTCTGTAAGAGGGGAAGGTATCAAAACTCTAAACCAGTAAGTGCTTGTGTCCATCTTGACAATCTCAGTGCTTTCACTGTCAGACTTCTGAGTATTACCCCAAGGAAGGGGAAAGTGAACTCCATGTGAAATGACCTGCATTTCTAGGTTACTGAGGCCCTGTCTATTGATCAATCTTCTGGGGTTCGATTTAGCGGGTCTAGTAAAGACCTGCTAAATAGAACACTGAGGGTGCCCCTGTGGGCCACGGTACTGCAAGAAGTAAGGGAAATTGACAGGAGAGCTTCTCTCATCAATGTCCTGGTCTGGGACCATCCTAGAAAAATCGATGTAAAGTACGTCAACTCCAGCTACGCAATTGTCATTCCTGCACTTGCATGTCTTATGTTGATTTTCTCTGCCAGTGTAGACCAAGCCTGAGTGAATGGCTTCTTGAGATTTACTGCTGGGCAGCGGGCCAGTGTGAGGTCTTGGCAGCTCAGAGAGACCTGAAGCTCTGTTGGGAGTCCAATGAACCAGTCCAGGGTTAGGTACCACTGCACTAGAGAGGTTGGCTCATAGTCCCATGCAGACTGGGCTCTGACCCTTTTTAACTCTTTGCTCTTCAAGATATTCTTCAGTGGTTTTCCAGCTTGTGGGCCCCTTTGTCTGCCACTTCCCTTTTCCTCTGCTTCCAGCAACTAGACTTGCTCCATGATAAGGAAACTAGAATATGATACAATAGGGTGGGTGTCTCTGATTGCTTTTCCCATCCCATTTGAAAAGTTGCCTTTTGTTTTCTCAATGGCAGTTGGATTTAACATCAAATCCCCTTCTGTAGCTTGCACTGCAGCATCCATTCCTCTGCTCTCCCAGGGTCTCACTGCAGTTTGGCTCTGCACAGAGGAACAGCAGATGTGATCAGGGTCATGTTTGCCCCAGAGAAGCCTCTTGTGGAGGCAGTAGGTGCTTAGCTTTTAAACTTAACTCATTAAAAATAACTTTTGGAAAGGATAGAGTCCCCAGGCATCATTCTGCACGTTTGCTTGTCGTTGACTTCTTCATCCAGAGAGAAAAGTCTCCAAAGGCTGCATCTTACCCCACCTTGCACAGGGGAAACTAACTGCAGAAGGTTCTGGGCAGTGGAGAATTGAATCCTGCTGGACTTCGGCTAGCTCCTGGAGGAGAGACACAGGTTTCATCCATTCTTTTTCTGAGGGTCTGTCTACATTGCACAGCTTTTCACAACACAGCCATGTCACTAAAAGTTGGGCAGCATAAATGCTGTATGTTGGCACTTTTATGAGACCAAATATTTCTATTCCTTAGAAGTAGGATTGACCTTATTGGCAGAAGCCACTGTCCTGTCCGCAACAAGCAGTTTTAACATGGCCACTTGCAGTGGCAAAACTTTTGTCATACGGAGGCTTTTTTAAGCATCAGTGAGTGACCAGTTTTGTCCCTCAACTGGCAGTGTGGACAAAGCCTGAGAGAGGCTATAGCTCAGCCATGAGTTTCAGGGCTCAGGGGTGCTCATATATGTAGAAGAAGAATACTTTTCAATTTGGGAACCAGGGGTATAATGCTCTGGCTTATATTACACAGGAGGGCAAACAATGATCACAGTGGGCCCTTCTGGCCTTAAAGTCTGTGGAAGGAGCCACATTTTGCCAGGTGCTGTGCACACACAGAGTAAGAGATCCTGCCCCAAGGAGCTTATAGTGGAAATAGAGGAAGGACCTAGCATCTTTATTTACACCTGTGAAATGGAGCCCCAAAAAGAAGTCCAAAGACAAGTAGGGAATTTATGACAGATCTGGTACTTCCCCAGTTCTTGTGAATCTTAACCCAGCTCCTCCCTATTAGCCACTGTATTCACTTCTAAATCCAAAGCCCTGGGGAGATCTCCCTCTAAGCACAGCAAGGCAAGTTGGAGATTAATGTGTGATGTTTGCGGCACATGTTTGTCACAAACGGTAGGAAAGCCTGTCGGCAGCTTTGATTAATGGCTTCCCTCTAAAGTCCTATCACAGACTAATGTCTTTTTCTTTTTAAATGAGTAAAAGCCCCTTTTGCAAAAAAAAAAAAAAAAAAAAAGTATCCGAACAGCGAAGCCTTCTTCTGTAAAGGGGCATCTCCTCAGAGCACCAAGTGCCATGATAACAGCAGTGCTTATTTGCAGAATAATTAATTCTCTTTTGATCATCTGCAGCGTAAATCATCAGCGGCCAGAAGTTAATCATGCATATGAAATGAATCCTTTCTCTGCCTTAATGAGCATTGCATCGTGACCAGCATCTGTTTACTCCCTAGACTTTCATCTTCTTGACAGTTTGAACAATTAATTGTACCCAATAATCTCCTTTTTTTATTAAAAAAAAAATGCCTGAAAACAAACATCCTTCCACTTCATGCTCTCATTTTTTCTGGCCTTGCTCACGTTGCAGATAAAGTGATCTTAGTGTTGTGTAGGCATTTAATGAGGCCAGAGGGAAGGACAGCCTTGAATAGCTTTTTTTCCTGTGCAGGGACTGTGTCTGGAGTGTGCATAGCTTGAAGCTGGAACTGCTTTCTGGGAAAATATATCTCAGGACTGTCTACCAGGCTTAACCAGTTGGGGAGCTCCTGTCATCCACAGCCACTGAAATTTTCTATTTGCTCTTTAGAATAAGTATATCACTGACATCAGCAGTAAAAGCTGCTCCCACAGCCCATTCACACTAATGTGCCTCTACTCAGAGGGGTCTGTGTGTCTAGGTATGCTTATGGCTTTTGTGGTATGTGACAACCTCAGTCACAAATGGCTTCTCTCCCTAAGGCAGGGAGTGCAGATTAACCTTATTCTTCAGTGGGGGAACAGAGGGAAAGGAACATGTAAGTGACTTGGTCAAGGTCACACAGGATGCCTGAGCCAATGCAGATAATTGACTGCAAGTGTCCCAACTCCCATTCTGGTCAGTGGGCTTTTGCAGTTTATATTATAGGCCTGGCCATGTCGGGGGAATGGAGCCCTCAGTTGCTGGGTATCAAAGGGTAGCTGGCACTTCCATTATAGCCCAAATCGTGGGGGAGTCCAAGAGAAGAGGAGTATTTTGGCCCCATCTAGACTGGGCCAAATGGCAGAAAAGCCTTTTCTGGAAAAGCTATCGGAAAAAGCTACACAAATTGCGGAGTGTAATTTGAGTAGCCTTTTCTGATAAAGCCCCGTAGTCTAGACCTAGCCTGAGCGGCCTGCTGAAACTTTTCTCCGAACTGGTGCTGCTGATGGCAGGATGTATTTTGGGTGTGGACCCTGTTTGGCGCCAATGGACTTAGCTCATGAATCCCCCCTTAGGGCAAAAACTGTACTGCTGGGGATCAGAATGGTTACCATGACAATCTTCTGAGCCATCCAGTTCCTCTGAGAGATTATAGGCAGATAACAAATAGGAACTGAGAGATAGATATAGAAATTTAAGATTAGACCAGTGTAACCAGTATACATTTTTATTACAAGTCGACTCTTAAAAGCTGCTTAATCAAGAATCCATACACAATACATGACTTGATTGACCCTAACAGCAGATGAGCAATGCTATATTTTCCATGTGCCAGCAGAGGGTGCTCTTACTTTTAACTACCTTTCTACATTCCCTTGATTTCAGTGTGTTTGGATCCGAACCTCTCTAGTCCGGCATATGGAATCTTTTCAGGGGAAAAGGCAATACACTGTATTTATTGAGAATGCAAAATAAAAACCATATGCATTCATTCACACACAGACACACACACTGTGGGGATGCTCTAGACGGTGCTGAGTCCTGCCATGAGGGCAGGGGACTGGACTCAATGACCTCTCGAGGTCCCTTCCAGTCCTAGTATTCTATGATTCTATGACTGTCCTGTTGTAATTATAGTTACCAGTTTGTTGCTCACATCAACCTAGTGGCCAACTAAGTTGAATGCAAATGAGGAGCTAGGCTTCTATCAGTCCAGACTGATGTTATAATCTTAGCAGGGGAAGGACCCCAAGAACCATGCAAGACACCCCATATTTTATAGCAGGGGTGGGGAACCTCAGGCCCAGGGGCCAGATGCGGCCACTGGCTTGCCTGGATCTGGCCCCTGAGGCTCAGGGATCCCACAGCATTGGGGAGCCCACACTGGCACTTCAGCCCTCCTCCCCCTCCAGTCCCTCCACAGGGCTGAAGCACACAAAATCTACTAGCTGGCTCCCCTAGGCTCTGATGTATGAGGGGAATGTGGAGAGTATCTTTCTCTTTCTCAGTCAGGGAGCGTGTCAGTGAGGTGTTTTTGTTTATTTGTTTTTTCTGCTTACTGTGTGCGGCCTTAACTGATTTTTCTGTGGGTCAGTGGCTCCTGAACCAAAAAAGGTTCCCCACCCCCTGTTTTATATGAATCTCTTCTCATGCTCATCTTTGGATTTTGCTATATTATGTTGCATTAGTCACTTTGTAACATATGTTTATCTGGAGATTGTTTTCATTGTTTATTATTAGTTTGCTGGAGACTTTTCTGGATGTTGCCTCACCCTGGTTTCAATGGGATTTGTTATCTTCACATGTGGGGAGTGTTTGCTTTTAACTTCAGGGTTACCAATATTATCCCCTATCTTTCATACTAAGGACACATGTGATAGTTCCTTTGTGCCTCCAAGTATTTGGATCCTCCTCCTACCATCTAGATGCTGTGTTGACCTTTGGACTAATTTATTTTGAAACAAGCATTCACATTCTTCACTAACACTATGATGGATAGGAGGAGTGCTAGCCAGCATTCGGTAACTAAAGGGTTAAACTCAGGCAGCTAGGGGGTGTTGGCAGGGAGCTGGACAGCCAATGAGACAGGGTGTTGAAATTTAAATTGAAAGGTATACCTGCATGCTGTTTTCTTTGTGGGAGTTTTAAGTTAGGAGCTAAAGAAACAAGATGAATTAAACCAGGCAGAACTATCATGCTACCATACTCCTGGGCATGTAAACGGACTGCACCTTGAAGCACGGATCATGAGTAGACAGGAAAATGTCTATTTAGTCATGATGAAGTTATTTTCTTTGTTTTGTTGTTTGGTTAAACTCTTCTATGCTAAATCCATGTGCCCCCATACACTGTAATTAAGCTGTAGCCAAGAAATACCATTTCCTGTTTTGATCTGTTCTTTTCTCAGTTGCTCTATAACATCTAGCAACCAAGTATGCTTTACCAAATATATCTTTTTGTTTTGTTAATAAAATCACTCTTTTTAAGGTGATGATTTGATTCTCGTGTCCTAGAAGGTAACGGGAGGTCTGTGCATGAATGCCTGAGACTGAGAGGCCAGCTAGCAGAGACTGCAGTTTGCTTTCTCTTTTTATTCCCAGGTCTCTTGTGATAAAAGAGCTTGGGGGTACCCCTCTGGAAAAAGTCCAAGTGCTTTCTTTCTGAGTTCAAGAAGAAAGGAGTTTTTGGTTCACTTGATAGCAATAGCTGCCTCCCACCGCCAGGGAATCTGTGACTTTAGGGAGCTTTTTAAGCAGAAACTTATAGATGGAAAGTATTTAAGGGCTCTTGTGAGCCCCCACCTTCTGCACTTGGAGTGCCAGAGTGGGGAACAGCCCTAACACACGCCAACAACAATTGCATAGTTGCTTTTGTAAAAGCAGATCTAATACAAAGTATTCTGAGACTAAAGTAACTTACTATTACAGATTCTCCCATAATACATAAAACATTATTACACTCTTAAGTTAAAGAAGAAAACAATCCTAAGAGCAAAAGGGTGACAATAATGAGTCACAAGGACCCTTTTGGTCTGTGCCTGCCTTAACATTCTTAACAAACACAGACAGCCTGCTTGATGCACCTTTACCAACAGCGCTAGGCAGTTCTTTTCTGCCAGTCAGAAAGGATAGCTGGCAATGCACTCTGAGGCATATTGCATTGCATAAGGCTACATTTTAGCCACGTGGCTACAACCTGACCTGTGCTGAACTGGAGAATTTGCCAAACCATCAGAGGCAGTACAGAGTGTGAGCAGGTCTCCACAGGGTGCTGCAGCACCCCCCAGGCTTTGTGTTCAACATTGCCCTACATCTCAGGGCCTCCACTGCCTCCTGGGGTCACAGCCACTGGCCCCTCACCTGGGGTCACAGCCACCAGTCCTTCTGCTGCTGCCCCAGTGTCCCAGCTACCAGCCCCAGAGCTCTGCTCCTGGCCCTGGCCTATGGCTCTGAAGCCACCCACAGTGGAAGTCCCAATCCAAGACAGTAAGAGATAAAGGGAGGGTGTAGCACTCTGGAAGCACTGGGAAGGAGGAGGAGAGTTGGTAAGAGTGGGGCAGCTGGTACACAAGAGGCACTGGGGGAGGAGGGCGGAGTGGGTGGGGGAGCTTGGTGCCTGTGGGTGCTCCACATCCACTGGCTTTTCACCAGGGCTGTACATCCCGAAAAACAGTTTCTCCATGGTAGTCCAGACCCATTACCCATGAGAACTTCCCATGCCATGTATGTGACTGGCTACTCCGTTCGCAGGATGTGCCAAAATCTAGGCAAAATGCAGCAGCAATTAATTTTACTTCCTTCAAAAAGCATACCTGCCTCACCCCCTCCCTGATGAGTGCATCCTTCTGTTAGCCCCATGGTGTCCAACATGCTAGCCACTAGCCACATGTGGCTAATTGCCAGCTGAGTAGGGATGTAAGTGACTAGTCAACTAGTCTCTCGACTTGTTGCTTCCCCCGCTTTGCAGCCGGTACTTAAAAGCTGGTTCCCCTCAGCACCTTCTCTGCAGGGGCAGGAGAGGCAGGGGGGTAGCAGGGACTGGGCACGAACCAGGAATCAGTTGATTCAGTTGATAAGTTGATTCCTAACTTGTGCCTCATTCCAGATGTGCCTCTGCTTTTTAAATGTTGGCTCTTAATACATTTAAAAATCAGAAGCGCAGTGTGGGGGACCTGGCATGAGCTGGGACAGCTGATTCCCGGTTTGTGCCAGGTCTCCTCCACTGTGCACCAGCCTTTTAATACATTTAAAAGGCTCTTAATACTTTTAAAAGGCAGAGCTAACCTCACTGTGGCTCCCCCGCTTATTGAATAATTGACTAGTGGATGGAAAATCCATCGACTAGTCGATTAGTTGATTAAACTAAATTTAACATCCCTACAGTTGAGTGTGGCTATTTGGTTTGAATAATGTGGCTATTTGGCCGGCTGAGTGTGGTTAGTTCACTACAGCAGTAGCCACTATACTACTGCTACTACAGCTATTCTAAGGCTATTGCTTCAGAAATGATTGGACACCACGGTGTTAGACAGTCCTCCACACAATTACTTAGCATGAAGGACATTAGAAATCTAGCCTTCTTTGAAAATGATATCTGACAAATAGCCGAGGCAAATAGCAAATGAAGAACCAGGTGAATGGCAGAAAGTGCATAGTGCAAAGTTCCTGCAAGACAATAAGATTGATGAGCAAGGGGAGGTGGCAGGAGGAAGCAAAGTTACTTATCAAGAAAGGTCAATTTGTGAGTCAAGAAAATAAGGAAGGGTGGAAGCAGAAGGCTTACATTAGCTCTGCACACTTGTCCAAAGAGAGGAATTAAAAGTAAAGAGCCCTAAGGGGGTGGAAGAACTCTCTGGAGAGCTATAGGAATGCGTCTACTGTGACAATACCCTTGAAGTCCCAACCGGAACTCTGGTCAGAAGACAGCATATGGGTGGTGGCGGAAGCCTGCCTTTAGGGCTCTGATAGACTGGCCATAAATATATTTCAGTTCTTCAGATATAATTGGATTAATGTGACCCAGATGGGCTGCTGCAACCCTGATCTTGACTTCAAGGAAAAAAAAAAAAAAAAAAGGAAGAGCCTTTGTTCTTAAAGAGAGGGGTTGATGAGGCAAAAGTTCACCCTGTGCATAGGACCAGCCTGAGGCCTCCTGGGGTAATTTCACCCCAAACTCTCCTCCTCACTTATGACTCTGGCTAGAGGCTGTTTGTGGGTAGGGAGATAGTCGAGGGGCTAGATAGGGGCAGTGTGTAGGCAGGGAGGGGGTAGCTCTGGGTGTAGGGAGAGGGGTAGTTAGGGGGTGTCTGTGGACAGGCTGGTAGTGTAGGGAGCAGGGAGGAGGGTAGGTAGCTAGGGGCTGTGGGGCTGTATGTAGGCAGGGGTTAGTTCAAGGTCCAGGGACAGAGTGGCTGGAGGATATAGCTAGAGGCTGTGTGCCAGAGATGCTTCCCCTCAGTCCCTGTTTCCCCAAGGGCTCTGCCTGCCATGCAGCCGGCTCCCCGTGGCTCTTACCAGCTGTGTGAGAAAAGGGGGATGGGAGCAGCTTTAACCCCCTGAAGCAGCAGCAGCAGGAGAGGCAGGAACTCTGCTCCTCCCTGTGCCCTGCTCGGCACACGCCCTGCAATTTTTGGGGGGACAAAATCACTAAGTGCCCCCCAGCTCTGCTCATAGGCTCAGGGGACTGCGGCTGCATGGGGAGCACTGGGAACACAGGACTGATGTTCCCAGCTCTGGGAGAGGCCACCAGGGATGGGGGCTCCAGCCCCACAGCATCTGCCTTCCCCCCTGTGGGGGTTACCAGGGCTTGGGCACTCAGCCCTGCAGCTCCCAGCTTCAGCGAGAGGAGGGGAGGGATAAGGGGACACCAGGGTTTGGAGCTTCAGTCCAGTGGGGGAACGCTGGGGAATTGAGGTGTCAGCCCCAAGGCTCCCGCTTCAGCCCAACAGGGGGTGCTGAGACTCAGGCTCTGGGTTTCAGCATCAGCACCCATTGGTCTCCCACCTCCCACATGGCTGCCA
Source organism: Pelochelys cantorii (assembly GCA_032595735.1). Classification (NCBI taxonomy): domain Eukaryota; kingdom Metazoa; phylum Chordata; order Testudines; family Trionychidae; genus Pelochelys; species Pelochelys cantorii. The sequence goes on along the minus strand of CM064342.1, from coordinate 7,334,892 downwards.
GTGAGAACCCTTGGTCCAGCTATCACATGGGGACGGCTGACACACACACCCCACCTTCCACAGGGCTGCTGTTCCTACCTGTCATTGCCTCTTCCTGCCTCGCTCCCCAGCCCGAAACCAACACGGGCTCTCACTGACTGGCCACTGCCTGCCCTCACTCACCTGCCAGCCACAAATAAGACACAGCTGGGGTGCACTGAACTAGTTTCAGGAGAGTGGAAAATACAGGACAATTTTCCCTTTTATTTTTTTTCCAAAAAAATGGCAGGACATCTACAAAAGGGCATAAATACAGTACTGTCCCATTAAAACCAGGATGGGTGGTTACCCCACCATCTCCTGGACCATCCTTCACTCCTGCACATTAATCAATTACAGAGGCCGATAGGATTAAAAAGCTACAGATCATCCCCAAAATGCTGAATACAGCAAGGTATTGCACGCTGTTCTTTGTGAGCTATTAAAAAGCCTGTACCGCTGACAGCAGCTTTGAAAGAGTATGTGTATGTAACAAGCCAGTGCGGGTTCATTGTATGAATGTGGAGTTACAATAGCGTAAATCCATATACAAAATTCTTCTTGCTTATCTAATATAGCAGTGTTATTTGACAAGATGCTTGCCTGAGAATGACCCCAAACCAATTTGCATGAGAAAAGTGCTCATATATTTAGCACCTCTGTTGTACAGGTCACATAATGACCCTTGCTGAAGGGAAAAAAAGAAAGAAAAACTAGAAACTTCAAGGCACAGATGAGAAAACTGAGCTAGGAGAGGTTCAGAATCTCAGCAGGACAGAGCAAAACTATTGTATTCAGCAGGAAATAGAACAAGGATTATGGCTGCCATGGTCAGCTGATGTACCCTGGGCTAAGGTGGAGTAAAAAGAAGAACCTAGAGGGATGAATTAAGGCAGGAGCAGGATTCTAGGTCCAGGCCCTGTAGTGGGAGAGGAGGCCCATGGAATTAGTTTGGGCCTAAGGATCCATGGCATTGGGTCCCACTCCTAATGCTGAGCTCTGGTGCTAGGACTAGGGAACCAGGTGTAGCAATATCAGGACAGGGAGGCGGGAGTGCTGAGTTCATGATTGGTTGTTGGGGGTGGAGCTTTGGGGCTGAATTGGATTGGGGCCAAATACTTATAAGAATCATAGAACCCTAGAGCAGGAAGAGATCTCAGGAGGTCATCAAGTCCAGCCCCCTGCCCAAGGCAGGACCAATCCCAACTAAATCAACCCAGCCAGGGCCGAATAAAGAGGAATAATCACATCTCTGCATCAACTGGCAATGCTCCTCTTAATGCTACCTAATATGCCATTAGCCTTCTTGGCTACAAGGGCACACTGTTGACTCATATCCAGCTTCTCATCCACTGTAATCCCCAGGCCCTTTTCTGCAGAACTACTACTTAGCCAGTTGGTCCCCAGCCTGTAACAATGCTTGGGATTCTTCCATCCCAAGTGCAGAACTCTACACTTGTCCTTGTTGAACCTCATCAGATTTCTTGTGGCCCAATCCTCCAATTTGTCTAAATCACTCTGGACTCTATCCCTGCCTCCAGCGTATCTACCTCTCCCCCTAGCTTAGCGTTATCCGCAAACTTGCTGAGGGTGCAATCCATCCCCTCATCCAGGTCATTAATGAAGATGTTGAACAAAACCGGTCCTAGAACTGAACCTTGGGGCACTTCGCTAGAAACTGACAGCCATCCTGACATCGAGCCATTGATCACTACCTGCTGGGTCTGACCTTCCAGCCAGCTTCCTATCCATCTTACCGTACATTTATCCAATCCACATTCCCTTAACTTGCTGGCAAGAATAATGTGGGAGACCGTATCAAAAGCCTTGCTAAAGTCAAGATATATCACATCCACTGACTTTCCCATATCCACAGAGCCAGTTACCTCATCATAGAAGCTAATCAGATTGGTCAGGCACGACTTGCCCTTCATGAATCCATGCTGACTGTTCCTGATCACTTTCCTCTCTTCCAAGTGCCTCAAAATGGATTCCTTGAGGATCTCCTCCATGATTTTTCCAGGAACTGAGGTAAGACTGACCAGCCTATAGTTCCCTGGATCATCCTTCTTTCCTTTCTTAAAGAACATAAGAATGTCCAGAATTGGTCAGACCAAAGGTCCATCCAGTCCAGTATCCTGTCTGCAAACAGTGGCCAATACCAGATGCCCCAGAGGGAAGGAACACAACAGGGAATCCTCATGTGATCCCTCCCCTGTCTCCCATTCCCAGACAAACAAAAGCTAGGGACACCATTCCTACCCATCCTGGCTAATAGCCACTGATAGATTCCTGGAGGTTAGGTCCATCTACTCGGCCCACTGAGCACCAAAAGGCAAGTTGTCCTCTGGCAGGCAACAAGGATCAGCATCCAACGGCATCAGCAGGGTGTTATATAGGCCCGTGATGTCCCGGCACCAGGAATATTCCTGGCCGGACACCCCATGCATCCCTTGGCCCTGCCTGCCACCATGTGCACTCTCCTCACTCAGTGCATCCACCAGCTCTGCCTGCTGCCCCTAAGCAATTTAAAACACCCTGGGGGGGGGGGGGGCTCCTGCCACCATCTTGGGCAGCTAGGCTAGAGTGGCTTCCTGCTGCTTGCTCCCTCTAGGGGGATGTCTCGGTGCACGTGAAGGTGCCGGCAGCTGAGCTGATGGTGCAGCAGGAATCCACTCTAGCCACACTGCTATGGGGCCCACCAGGGCATTTTAAATTGTAGCAGGTGGGGCGGAGAGAGGCAGCAGGAGAACCATGGAATGCACAGGAAGGAGAACGCAGGGTGGTAGGTGAGCAAGTAGTGCATGGAGACTACTGCCCCCCCCCCCCGAGCTGCTACCAAAGGTGGTGTCCTAAATAAGTGTGGCACCCCTATCCACTTCTTTTGCACCCCCTCATGCACTCTACCACCTCTTACAGCCTACACCCTCTCCCCACACCTCCTCCAAGCCCCCCCCCCACTCCCTCTCAAAGACTGATCCCAGCATTCCCAGAGCATGCACTCCTCCCTGCTCCTGTACCCACATTCCTTCCCAGAGCCCGCTCCCAAACTCCCTCATGCAGGGCACCACTGCCTTTCTGCGAACCTGCCCAAGGGAAGAATTTCCTACCATTTCCAAGAGGTGCAGGTTTTCTTGTCCTTGGTCCTATAGGATGCTGAGCAGACCCCAAGGAGTGTAGACAGCATCCTCAACACACTCTGAAGCAGACAGGCACTGAAGGCACTCAGTATCTTGCAAGATTGGGGTATTGATCAGAGGGTATTCTTTTCACACCTTTGATCCAGAAAATGTTACTTTATAGGTCTCTTCCAGAACTGAATAACCCAGGTACCAACTTTTGGCCTCACTGTCTGCTGTTCATTACGCTTCATTGGGAAACTGGCCAGTTTTCCCAGAGGAGGGAAATTTGATAGAGATCCTGTCTAGATCTACTTGCCTCACAGGCCCGTCTGCATCTCTCTTCATAGGAGAAGTAATGGGGGAGGGTGATCCAAGACCTTTTTTGGGGGGAGGGGTGACCTTTGATCATTGTCATCGTCAGCACTGACCTTCATGCAGTGCTGTCTCTAGAGTAGGTTCAGGGCCTTAGGGGAAATGGACAAGTGAAAATATTCAAGACTAATAAAGAAATATAGGAATCCTAAAGTCAGGCCTGGCCTGGTCTGTGCACAGAGGCTGGAAGACTGCAGGTGTTTTGATTCAGCCCTGACTCCCTTGGAGATACAGACCAGGCTGCTAACTGGTGTCAGTGGCTCTGGCTCCAAAGGTGCTGCATGGGTTTAGGGATCTGGCCCTTTGCTGATTTCAAACTCCCAGCCATCAATTTGTAGCCTCATATTGAAAGGGAGTGTGTGTGAACAAGAGTCTCCAAGTGGTGTTTACTTGGAGCAAATGCAATTAATCCGCTGGTTATGTAGCCAGCTCGGTTGTAAATGGATTAATAAAACAAGGTAATGGCCTCCAACATGTGTCATGTTCCCTTGGTGGAGTGAGTGGGAGGAAAGCAGCAAAATCACTCCCCGCACCTCTGGGCAGGCTGCTCTGGAATCCTGCAGGATCTGTTTGACTCACTGCAGCAGATGGAAGCAAGCAGAGCCCCATGAACAGGAGTGGGAATTCTGACAGGGCAATGCTCCGGAGTCTTTCTGAGATCAGGGAGGAGCTAGCTCTTATTTGACAGCCTTCTGTTGGTGAGAGAGACAGACGTTTGAACTTACACAGAGCTTTTCAAGTCTGGGACATTCGGTCAGAAGGTCACAGCTAAATACAAGGAAGAACTGATTGTGCAACATTGTGTTATGCTAAATAAGGAAATTTCATGCAAGCAAGATTCCTCAACCTCCAGTGGCTCTATTAGCTAGAATCTCAATTTGCGGCTAGACCAGAGCTGGGCAGTTACTGCTGGACAGGTATTTGGGAGCCTTCATGCAGTGACTGTACCTGTGATATGAAACCACACTGTCATGTTCAAAGGGAAATGTAGCTCCTATAAAGTGAGCCTGATATATCAACAGATTCTGATGGAAAGTGCATGAGACATCAGCTTGAGCCTCTCTTCTGCTTTCAAAGGCATGTCTTCTGCAAGTTCTACACCATCAGGAGTGTGCTGTTCTAATTGCATTCTGGCCCTGATCCTGAAGGGTAGGTAGGTCCCTGGCCTCTAATGAAAAGTGACGCCAAATGAATCCAAACATTCCCATTTTCTGTAGGAATCTTTCAGCTCATGAAATAGTCACATTTAAATGCAGGGTTTAAGAATCCTCTAAGTTTAAACTTAAATTTTTATCAAAGCAGACATTGTCTCTTCTTACCGGCTTTTCTGGAGAGAGCGGTTCTTCTCTTCAAGAAATTGTTTAGGCTTTGCCAGATAACTAATGAATTCCCTAGTCAAATATTTGTGCCTTCCACAGAACATTTGAAACACAGCATAAAAGAAAATAACGTTGAATGTTAAAGCAAAACAGAAATTATAATCCTGAATTCTAGAGTCAGTGTAAACACACTTGAAGGGAACAAATGAGTTTATGCCAAAGGAAATGTCATGCTCCAACACTTCAGGTGCATGCCACTGATTAACAGAAAACAGGGTTTTCCTACGAATTTTCTTGATTAGCTAGACACTTAATTTAAATAAGCAACAAAAAGGCTATCATATTCTCCAATCATCACATGTATGAAAGCAAGTAAATTTCTCATAAAATTCAGTATGGTGAAAGCAATCTCAGTAATCTAAAATTATAATGATAACAACCATTTTTGCATCAACATTGAGATCTATTCCCTATAGTTGTCTCAAGGACAATTGGCCTTTTAAGAGCGTTGGGGCTATTCTATTAATTTTAAGGGTCAAAATAGTTGTAATTGTTTAAATTGTCATTGTCCAACATCAAAACAGTGGTACAAAAAGGTCTGGCATTTTATTTTTCTACAGAGACCTTAATTTACTCAATTTCTTGGCAAATGCCTAAAAACACTCATTCTAAAGTTGAAAGTGTGTTGATCAAACGCAAAGAACAAGAAATTAAAGCCAGCATTTATATGTGAAAGTAAAATTGAGAGATGATGCAAAATAAACGTAATTAGAATCTTGACTGTGTCTCTCCTTTTTGGGAGCCAAAATATTAAGGTCTCTTATTTTCAGAATGACCTTTCTTTGAAAAAGGGTTCATTTCACTGTCTTGCTATGTAAAGGGTATTCCTGTTTCTCTTTCTGGGGCTAAGTCTACACTATAGCTTTTTTTCGGAAAAATCTTTGCAAATTGCACTCTGCAATTTGCGTAGCTTTTTCCGATTGCTTTTCTGGAACAAAAAGGCCCTTGTAGAATGAGGTATATTGGGCTCCCTGAAAGAGTGTGTTTGCTCTTCCGCAAAAAAAGCATTCCCCTGACACAGCGAGGTTTTTTTCGGGATACCTCTGTAAGGAGAGAATAGAAAAAGTGAGATACAGCTTTTGTTGATGTGGTTGCAGCACTGGTCAGTCATGAATGGAGCACAGGCTGGCAGCCTGAGACTGGCCCCTATTGCTTAGACCAGCTGTGGGGAACCTCAGGCCTGACTTGCCTGGATCTGGCCCCCAAGGCTCAGCATTGTGGTGCCCGTGAACCATAGAACCATAGAGCTGAAAGATACCTCAGGAGGTCATCAAGTCCAGCCCCCTGCTCTAGGCAGGACCAATCCCAACTAGATCAACCCAGTCAGGGCTTTGTCAAGCCGAGACTTAAACACCTCTAAGGATGGAGACTCCACTACTTCCCTAGGTAACCCATTCCAGTGTTTCACCACCCTCCTAGTGAAATAGTTTTTCCTAATATCCAACCTGGACCTCTCCCCCCACAACTTAAGACCATTGCTCCTTATTCTGCCATCCGTGACTACTGAGAACAGCCTCTCTCCAGCCTCTTTGGAACCTCCCTTCAGGAAGTTGAAGGCTGCTATCAAATCCCCCCTCACTCTTCGCTTCTGCAGACTAAACAGACCCAACTCCCTCAGTCTCTCCTCATAGGTCATATGCTCCAGACCCTAATCATTTTGGTGGCCCTCCTCTGGACCCTCTCCAATGCGTCCACATCCTTTCTATAGTGAGGGGCCCAGAACTGGACACAATACTCCGGATGTGGCCTCACCAGAGCCGAATAAAGGGGAATAATCACATCTCTGGAGCTGGCAATGCTCCTCTTAATGCACCCTAATATGCCATTAGCCTTCTTGGCTACAAGGGCACACTGTTGACTCATATCCAGCTTCTCATCCACTGTAACCCCCAGGTCCTTTTCTGCAGAACTACTACTTAGCTGGTTGGTCCCCAGCCTGTAACAATGCTTGGGATTCTTCCATCCCAAGTGCAGGACTCTGCACTTGTCCTTGTTGAACCTCATCAGATTTCTTGTGGCCCAATCCTCCAATTTGTCTAAGTCACTCTGGACCCTATCCCTGCCCTCCAGCGTATCTACCTCTCCCCCTAGCTTAGTGTCATCTGCAAACTTGCTGAGGGTGCAACCCATCCCCTCATCCAGGTCATTAATAAAGATATTGAACAAAACCGGTCCTAGAACCAAACCTTGGGGCACTCCGCTAGAAACCAACTGCCATCCTGACATCGAGCCATTGATCACTACCTGTGCTGGTGTTCCAGCCCTCCTGCCACTCACTTGCAGGGCTGCAGCACACAGAATCTGCTAGCCTGGGCCCTGCTGGGCTCTGGTGTGCAAGGGGAATGTGGGGAGTGTCTTTCTGCTTCTCGGTCAGAGGCTTCTCACTTTACTTCTCACTCGTGTGTGGCTCCCGACTGATTTTTCTGTGGCCCCCGAACCTAAAAAGGTTCCCCACCCCTGGCTTAAACCCGGGTTCACTTTCTAGGGCAGGCTTGTGGTCCTCTCATCTTGCTGCAATGCAGTTGATTTCAGGGGTGGACGAAGAGTTGAGGACAGAAGGAAGGAAATAGTGGGGCAGAAAGTAATGCAACAGGGAAGGGACACAAAGCTCTTGCCTATGTCTGTGATTCTGGCAATTGGATAGCCCTGCTGCTGGATGGAAGATGGGCTGTCATCAGATGTTTTCCAGCATTCACTGGTGAAAAATAAAACCAGAGCCAGGCCAGCTGGCCTTCCTCCTGGGAGCAAGTATTTCAGTGTGGTTTGCTTCTCCTAGCTTGGGGTAAGGGAGAGGAGAGGAGCTGGCCTGGGATGAGGGACAAGTGCAAGTGATGAAATTGCTTTGGGGGGGGAAGACCCTCTCTCTTTAAGAAACCCAAAAGGGGGCCCTGTAGTTTACACCCCCTGAATATTTCATCCACCAATTAAGCCAAATAGCCATCGCACCAATTTTGATCCATTAACTTCTGGTTTTTGTTTTCACTAAGCGTGATTTCACCTCTCCTGGAATCATCCCCCCCTCCCCCAGGGCCTTTTTGTTTGGATTAATCCAGCTTCTTTTGTCTGGTTCACAAATAATCATTTATTAAAATAACCTGTTTTTCATGGTTAATTTCCAACTAGGCAAAAATTGCCACTGTAATATCTTACAGGCATTCACAGATGTCCTATATTAGAGCTAATAATAGAGATATATTTTAAAGGTCCAACAGTCGCCACATAATCCCTTTCTTTTATGAACCAATTCCACGTAGGATTGGACTTTTGTTCACAATCTGTTATAAACAAAAAAACTTCTATTTTTTTTTACATCACATTACGTGAACTTAAATTGGCTTGGCACGACCTGTCAAATATGAGAAATCATAGTGGTACAGCTATTTGCATTCCAGCACAATTAGAATAAATCAAACATTGATATATTGCATACCATCACTTGGAGGTAGGTACCTTGGCCTCCCATGCATTAGAATGGTCCAGCATAACATTTCGTAGAATATTAAATTCATTTATCATATTACAAGAATCACACGTCATCTTGTTTCAGGGTTTTTTACCTCTGGGCTTGCCTGAGCTGTAAAAAGAAAAGGGCTCAGCTGCTCCTGTGCCTTCTTTGGCCTCCAGGATGGGACCAATGAGCGAAGTCACATGACAGTCACTAAACTAGGCTAGGGGGCGGGAGAGAGGGATAAGAGCAAGGTAAGAGCAAGGGATGGGAGCCTAACAGAGAGTGACTACAGAGAGCAGCCCAGGGAACCAGAGCTCTGCAAAAGAATGGAAAGGCAGTTGGCTGTGCTGTAACAGTAAGAGGCAGCTCTGGAAAAGAGACAGGTGAGACTGAGGCAATATAGAAAGAAAACCCAATTGTTTCAGGTCCCCATGGCTGGAAACTGCTAGAAGATGGTGGGTGTGAGTGTCCCGTATGCTGCCCCTCTGTGAGGGGGTGCAGTGACCCCTGTAAACAAAGGCTGGCAGGAGGCTGACCAGAAGCTATGGGAGGAGATTTGAAGGGCACACAGTAGAACAGAAGTTTCAGAGTGGTAGCCATGTTAACCACGTACCACAACACAGCAGAGGCTCGTACAACTGCACATCCACCAATGTGATCTATGTCATCAGGTGCCAGCAATGCCCCACTGCCATGTACATTGGCCAGACTGGACAGTCTCTATGAGAAAGGATTAATGGACACAAATCAGATATCCAAAAAGGTAACACACAGACACCTGTTGGGGAACATTTTAACTTGCCTGAGCACTCGTTAGTGGATCTCAAAGTCACTGTATTAGCTCTACCCAATTTCAAAAGCCAGCTCAGCAGGGAAGCTACAGAACTTAATTTCATTTACAAGTTTGATTCCTACAACAGAAGTCTAAACAAAGACATTGGCTGGCTGGCCTGCTACTTTCCATATCCTAATGACCTAAAAATAATCTTTAAAAAATCCTAAAAACATAATCCTAAAAAAATCAAACAAAGGGTACTAAGTATTCTTATCAGCTTCATTTAGCATGGACATTCTAATTGACAATTTCTTTCCCCCTTTTATTCCATCTTTTTCCTCCTCTTCCCCCCACATCTCCTTTCTGTGCGATTTATTTAAAAACTGGACCGACCCCTTAAATTCCATTCATCTGAAGAAGTGGGTTGTACCCATGAAAGCTCATGATCCCATCTACATGTTTTGTTAGTCTCTTAGGTGCTGCAGGACTATTTGTTGTTTTTTACGTTTTTCGTAGAAGTTAAGACACCCTTGTGGGAGGAAGGGCTGTGCCCCGCTGCAGACTGGCAGGGAAGATTTTGTTCTGGTCAGGTTTGGTTTCCACCCACCCTGAAGGCATCAACTTCTGTGACATGACTGGAGACCCAAATCACCTCAGCACCTCAGTCATGCTGAGAGGGACTAGAGGCAGCACGCAGGCCCACAGCCATTAAGGAGAGGTCGTTGTAATTTGCACTTACATGGCCCTCTTCATCTGAGGCTCTCTCAGCACCTCACACAGGTGGAGACTGGTCTTGGTCAATAGGGGTATGTCTAGACAACATGGCTCCGTTGACGGAGCCATGTAGATGAGTTTACTAGACATAGGAAAATGAAGCGGTGATTTAAATAATCGCCACTTCATTTACATCAAAATGGCTGCCACGCTGTGCCCATCAGCTGTTAGGCGGCACAGCGGGGCAGTCTGGACACTCCGCAGTTGACAAGAGAAGCCTTTGTTGACTGCTCCGGTAAACCTCATTTCACGAGGCATAATGGAGCGGTCGACAAAGGCTTCCGTTGTCGACCGCGGAGCATCCAGACTGCCCCACTGTGCCTCCAAACAGCTGATGGGCACAGCGCAGCGGCCATTTTGATGTAAATGAAGTGGCGATTATTTAAATCACCGCTTCATTTTCCTATGTCTAGTAGACTCATCTACATGGCTCCGTCGATGGAGCCTTGTAGTCTAGACATACCCTAGATGTGGAATCAGAGGCTCTAGGAGGGCTGCTGACTTGTTCCATGTCATATGGCAAGCCTGAGGCTACATCTACACTACAGGGTTTTTGTGCAAAACCAGCCATTTTTGCCCCAAAACCTGCAGAGCATCCACACATCAAGCGCATTTTTGCACAAGAAAATGTACAGTAGAAAGGCAGAACAGAGGGCTTTTTGTGGTGTAGGTAACCCTCTTTCTACGAGGAATAACTCCTTTTTGCACAAGAGTTCTTGAGCAAAAAGATGTGTGTGGACAGGAAACAGGGGTTTCTTGCACAAAAAAAGCTTATCAGAAAAAGCACTGGTGCTCTGATGGCCATTCTGTGAATGGCCATCGGAGCTTTCTTGCACAAGAGCATCCATGGCAGTGTGGATGCTCTCTTGTGCAAAAGCACATGGCAGTGTGGATGCGGTCTTGTGCAAGAAGTTTTTGCGGAAGATCTCTTTGCAAAGCTTCTTGCGCAAAAAGCCTGCAGTGTAGACATAGCCTGAGGGAGCCATGTCTCCAGACACGGAGTCCCTTGCTCAAACCATTACAATGCATGGGGATTAGACTTCCTATAAAGGGATAAAGGCTCCTACACTTGTAAAGTGAGGCCTCTGGAAAACTGAGCCAGAGAGATCACCAGTTGAGAACTTCTTGCCAGATTTCTGGTACTTCTTGCTCCTGCATGGGACCAGAAATATCATGAGAACACCCTTCTACTGCTCAGCCTTGCTATTTTTGCTGGGCACTGGAGATTTATGGGAGGTGAGACAGGAAACCTTTCCTAAAGGTTTCAGAGTGACAATAGGGATCTTCTCCAGCAGCTTCTCTGGTGCAACAGCTAAAGCAGCCTATATACTCTGGTGCAGGGTGTGTGTAATGTGAACAGCTGGGGGCAGAACCGTAGGACTGACATAGTGACAGATCCTATTCTTCATCTTCTGCCTACTGTCGCCTCACTAGGCAGCCTCAGTGATGCCACTCAGATAACCTTTGCATAACTGGGTCTCAGGCAATGCTGGGTGTGGGTGACTCCCTCCCAAATCTGGCTTCCCTATTGTGCAACAGAGCCATCTGCTTTTCCATTGCTAAGAAGAGCCTCTCTCTACAGAGGCAGCAGGAGAATTTTTGTGCTATATTTTTGGTGGGCAATTAAAAATTAAGTCAAACTTCTTTGACTTGTAGATCTTAAGAAAACATTGTGATCATCTAGTCTCAGCATAAATATACGCCAGAGAACCTCCCCCAGGCATTCCTGCATCAGGCCCCTAACTTCCTGCTGAGCTAGAATTTTTTGTGGGGGGAGCGGGGGGGGGGGGGGGGGAAGGGAAGATACCAAAGATACCAAATCTTGATTTTTAAACTTGACAAGTGCTGGGTTCAGAGTTGGTTTGACACTTATTTCGGTGCAACAAGGGAAGTGTCAGGGCTTCAGGATTTAGGTTCAGCAAATCCAGTGGTCATCCTGACAAGTCCATTTCTCTCCGTTAACTAACCAGTGTCACTTTAGAACTCGCCGTGTTCCCTAGGGATGAAATTCATCCTGTGGCAGAGGTTCAGTGCAAGGTGGAAGTCTCACTTAAATCCTGAATCTCCAGTGGGATTTAAGCAATACATGGCCTTTTGCCGGATCTCTGCACAAGGGTGAATGTCTTCCTTGAATGTAAGTATCAGAGGGGTAGCCATGTTAGTCGGTAGCCTCAGAAACAATGAGCCCTTAGTCTTTAAGGGGCCACAGGGCTCCTCGTTGTTTTATCCTTGAATATAGTTTCTTGTTTCCAGCAATTGGTCACTTAGGAGCTTTTCAAGAGTTAACAGGGCTCTGTGCAGAATATTTGGTTTGGAAGCTAAATAGCTATCACAAGACCTTTAATATAAACCCGGTGCTTATGACAAAATCCTCAGTGACTGGTTTTATGGGCCATTATGGGGAACTAACTACAGCATTTTAAATCACAGTCAAGATCAGTGAGTGACAGAGAGACATTTGTAGTGTCCTATTGTATTCGTGTCCTTGCATCACACCTATCCATTATAGTTTAGGAGTGCCTCAAGCACATTACAACAGCCAACACTTCAACTAGAACCCTGAGGATCTCCTTGCTGAGCTGTCCAAGGGGAGCCAATGAGCTCCGGGAGGCAGCCTTTGGCTCTTGGTGGGGACAGTTTGCCATGCCGATTGCAGGGTTTTTTTTAAAATGTAAGCAGATATGCCCCATTCAGCAATCACTTAGAAATTAAATATAGCCAGATAATACTGGCTGCAGGCACCCTTATCTCTCCTAATACAACTTCCTCTTTTCTCTGCAGAGAGGTTGGCTGCAGGAGGGGAAAGCTCTTAGCAGGCTTGGACACAATCTAGCACAAATAAAAGCACCATAAAATGTCCCTCTCTTTTGATGATGGAGAAATGGAGCTGCAGATTTCCGAAGGTTCTGTTGTGTGTGTGCTAGGTGAGTGAGGCCCTTATTGATCGCTCAGTGCATGGGAAGCCTCAGGAAGCCTTTTCAGCTAGGGTATGTCTACACACAGAGCTGGCCCAAGCTACGGGCTGACCGGGCTACCGCCTGGGGTGCCCCACTGTAGGGGGTGCCGCATGGGGCTGCTGGACTGGGTGGGGGTGGGGCTGTGCATGTGCCGTGTGCCCGGGGGCGCTGTGCGCCCAGGGCCACGCATGCACCGCACTCCCAGGTGTGGCGCCGCGCTCCTGGGGCCCGGGGCTCACGAATGGCTTGGGCTGGCCCTGTCTATACAGCAACATTATTTCAAAATAACTAGCATTATTTCTAAATAACTCAGTCCATGTAGACGCAGCCGGCAGTTATTTCGAAATAATGACGAAATACTGTCAAGCCGGAGGACTTCTTACTCTGACTTCTGTAACCCTCATTGTACGAGGAGAAAGGGAAGTCAGAGGAAGAGTGCTCTATTTCGAAATAAGTGCCGTGTAGACACTCCCTATTTCGAAATAAGCTATTTTGAAATAAGCTATGCCATTGACTTAGCTCAGTTTGTGTATCTTATTTTGAGTTAAGCCCCGCAGTGTAGATGCACCCTCTGATTCACTCCAGCAAACTCAATCCCAGTAGAGTTGGCACCAAAAGCTGTTAATGTCATGCTGTTGCTGGGAAGTAGAAGTGAAATGGATTTGTGCATCTCATATTGGTCCTACAGCATGTGTTTCTGCTGTATGGCACCTCGCATGTTATGCATACACATAAGCACAGCAACACAGGGATTTGAATCCCAGAACTCTGGATCTAAAGCTATGAGCCTCTCCGACTTGGCTAAAAGTGTAATTTTTGAAAAGCCCATAAGTGACTAAGGATTTGTCTACACATCCAGCACTGCAGCTGTGCCACTGCATTATATCTGGTGAGCACACTTTCTGCCAATGAGAAAGCTTTCCTGTTGGCTTAGTAGCAGCTATCTTGCAGAGGTGGTACATCATCAGGAGAAATTCTTCTTGAGTCCCCTTTGGTGCTTTTGTCAGTAAGTTACATTGCTTGGGGATGGTTTATTCATTATTGATATAAATTATGTGTGCATCTACATTGCAGGGTTTAACGTGAAATAAGCTACTCAAACTGAGCTATGTCAATTGTGTAGCTTATGTCAAAATAACTTATTTCAAAACTGAGAGTGTCTACACAGCACTTATTTCAAAATGGAGCACTCCTCCTCTGACTTCCCTTTCTCCTCGTACAATGACGGTTACATGAGTCTGAGTAAGAAGTCTTCCAGCTTGACAGTATTTTGACATTATTTTGAAATAACTACCTGCTGTGTAGATGCAGACTAAGTTATTTCAGAATAGTGCTAGTTATTTTGAAATAATGCTGCAGTGTAGACGTACCTTATGTTGATATAAGCAGCAGTGTAAACATGGCCTAAATTTCATTCTCAGAAGGGGATGTAAATCTCATTGACACTTCCAGTGAGACTTCAGAACATGGGTCATTTTGGAAAAATGTACCTAGGTTCCCCAATCACTTAGTCTTGAAAATGCTACCCACAGGCTGTAGTGAAGTGAAACCTTTGTGTGGCCTGGATGTAGAGGGAACAGAGCAACACTGCTCTGTGTTACCTGTGTCAGCTGCTAGCCCTGTGTTCTGGTAATGCTTTACTTTGTCACATTTAAATGACTCCTCTCCCAGGAGAATGGAGCCTCTTGGCATCCAGGTTCTATAAGTTATCACTGAAACTGGATATACCCTGGTTGGAATTGTCAGCAGGATGGTGGCCAAGGATAAAGAGGGTTGGAGAACTGAAGCATCCTTTTCCTGCTAAAGATGATCCCTTCGAGTTAGGGTTGAAGCGCTATGAGTAAGGCAATGTAGAGAGCCTTCCTAGCCCAGGAAGTCACTGGGCTAAACAGATTTCAGTCTGCAGGACTGTCAGTTATGGCAGCTTCCACACGGCTGAGTTCACAAAGATTGAAAAGGTGCCTGGAATCCCTGAGATAGCCATACACTGGGGTTCTCAGAAGTGTGTTTTAAAGTTGTGTCAACTTAATACGTATTTATGTTGCACTAGCACCTGCAGGTCACAGCCAGATGGGGATCCACTGGGACAGGTGCTGAATTAACATCTAGTAAATGGCAGTCCATCCCGTCCCACCCTCCACGCCCCAAAAAAGTGTTTACAGTCTAAAACCAAGTTATACCAGGGAGATGAGACAAGCATCCGGGGCAGGATGGGGGTGGAAGAGAAGCCATTACAAGACATGGTCAATTCTTTATTAGATATTTTCCATGTATAAAGGGACAAGGGAACCTCTCCTGTGCCCACAGCTACTGTCCCATCCCTCCCCTTGTCAAGCTGTTTTGGGGTTGCAGTTTTCCTGCCAAAGGCATTACAGGAGAGGTGGATCTGAAGGCAGATTAGGCAGTGGTTTATGGGTTCCCACTGGCAGCATGTGGATTTAAACTGGGCGTGTTTCACAGATAATAAACGGCCAAGAGCATGAAAGGGTTTGTGAGAGAAGTAGAGACACTGGAGATCAAGGAAGCAGATGACCTTCTGATAAAGTAGATCTAATGGGTTGGGAGGGGCAAAACAGTGGAGGGCTTTAAAAACAATGACTCAGCGTGGCAGTACTGCTAAACAAGTACCTCACCCATAATTATTTGGACACATGAAAGCCACCAGGTTTTTTATGGCATATAGGGCATCTAACCAGCTGTGTACAGAATTGCTCCTCTGAAGCCCTGATAACAGAGGTGTGTTGATCAAAATCATGCCAAAGCCTCTTTGAAATTCAGCATATGTTTGTCTGAAAGTTTCATGAAGTTTGGCCAAAATTTCATTCTAAAGTACATATGAGGCCTGACCTGCAATGTTCTGATCTGGATCTGGTGCTAAACTGTCCCAAAAGTTAAGGTGGTTTGGCTAGGTTATGGGGTTTGAATAAGGCTCACTACAGAGGAGGAGTTGGATCATAGAATCCTAGGGCTAGAAGAGACCTCAGGAGACCATCGAGTCCAACCCTCTGCCCAAAGCAGGACCAACCCCAACTCAATCATTCCAGCCAGGGCTTTGTCAAGCTGGGACTTAAAAACCTCTAGGGATGGACATTCCACCACCTGCTTAGGTAACCCATTCCAGCGCTTCACCTCCCTCCTAGTGAAATAGTTTTTCCTAATATCCAACCTATACCTCCCCCACCGTAACTTGAGATTATTGCTCCTCATTCTGCCATCTGTCACCACTGAGAACAGCCTCTCTCCATCCTCTTTGGAACCCCCCTTCAGGTAGTTGAAGGTTGCTATCAAATCCCCCATCACTCTTCTCTTCTGCAGACTACATAAGCCCAGTTTCCTCAGCTTCTCCTCATAAGTCACCAGCACATGGCAATTGGGATATATGTGCATCTGCTTCTGGGAGTTGAAAGGGTTATTTTTTGTGTGTGTGTGTGTTGCTTTTTTTTTTTTATGAACCAGGCCAAATTGTGCCACCTCATTGGCTTAGTTACAAGAGTTTCACATGGCTGTATCAAACACTGCAGTTCCAATCAAATCAAATGTTCCTGATGCAGCACTTTCTGTACAAAGCTCTGAAAGACCTTTGTCAAAGGCATGAGAGATGAGGTTAAGGAAACAAGATGAAACTTTTGAAAATGGCCATTGGTTTCTGTTATACCATGTGTTTTACAGTTTGCTCATCACTGTAGTACCTGTGAGCTAGGTTCTGTATGTTTCATTGGGTCCCCTACATGACATGCCCCAGGTTTGGTATTTTTCAGAGGTGCTGAGGACCCATATTCTGTTTTCACTGGAGTTAGAGGTACTCTGGTGCTATGAAAATCAAGTCCTGGGTGTTTGAAGCTGGACACCCAAACTAGTGGCCACTTCTGAAAATGTTGGTTAGAGAGGCCTAGTAAATGTCTCAGGAAGAAGTTTGGGCTGAGATTTCAAAAGGAACCCAAGCAGGGCTGGGGGCAGACTTAGCTAGGCCCTGGGCAATGTATGTGTATGGTCTTGAATTCCTGGAGGGGGCAGGGCATAGCTTCCCCCAGTACCACAGGGGGTAGCAGCCTGCAACTCTTTTAAATTGGCAGGTCCTGGGGAAACTTCCTCCTTTCCCCCCCCCATAAATGGGCCTAAATCCAAGGCTGCTACTGCATGAGAAAGTGCCTCTGGTTTACTTGTAGATATACCTATCTCATAGAACTAGAAGGCACCTTGCAGAATTATTGAGTCCAGTCCCCTGCTCTCACAGCAGGACCAAGTACCATCCCTGGCAGATTTGCCCCAGATCCCTAAATGGCCCCCCTCAAGGATTGAACTCACAACCCTGCATTTAACAGGCCAATGCTCAAACCACTGAGCTATCCCTCTTCACCTGTAAATGAATGCCTCCAGGAATACTTTCCATCAAAACTGGCAACTCAAGGCTTGAGCCTGGTGTGGTGGCAGCTGGGGTTGCTCCCCCACCCCCCACCACACACACACTCACTCACTCACAACACCGGTGGCGGGATCCTGAGTGGTGCAGCAGCCTGCTCTGCCCTGCCTTGCTGTGCCACCCTCCCCCAGCTCGCTGTGCCCTGATTCTACATTTTGCAGGTTTAACTGGATCTGCTTTATGATAGCTCCTTTTGGTTAAAACAGGGCCACTTTCTCTTGTTGCCAAGGGAGATATTCACCCAAATCTCATTGCAAACTGGTGGGAGCTTGGCACTCAGCTGTTTGGGATCTTTGGATAGTGCTTTGGCTATCTTAGATGATGGGAGATGGGAGGGTACGTGCTGGAATTCCTTTCACTAAAAAAAACAAAGCAAGAGCAGGTCACTGACATAGGGACACAGAAGCTGTTCTGCGTAAGCCTGTTTGCAGTCAGAGACCTGCAGCTTGCCTGGATCAGCTGACTCAGTCTCCTGGGACTCCCCCTGGGCAGCTGGACAACTGCAGTGAGATGTTTGGGTGCAGGCTGGAGCCTGGTCTCTGGGACCAAGCCACATTGCAATGTCATAGCCCCGCAGCCCAAGTCAGCTGACGCAGACCAGCCCAGTGTGTTTGATTGCAGTGTAGACATACCCCTAAGCTGGGGAGTCGACAGCCTCACTGGGACTCTGGGTAAAATCCAGGAGGGGGCCTGGCTCCACAATCCCAGGAGGGCAGGGCCTCCAGCAGAAGGGGACCATCGCATCCCTCCCACAGCCCTCAGCACCATCTGAAGTGCGCAGCACCCTCTACCCCCACGGCCAGCTCTTAGCACTGCCCCGACTGTCACAGGAATTCCAGCAGCTGGGAGCCCCAGGCCCTTTTGAATCGCCAATCCCCAGGGCAATTGCTCACTTGCCCTTCCTGTCGACAGACCTGCCCCTAAGTATTTGTGCTTTCAGATGCTGACAACATCTGTAAATTGAGCTGTCCACAACAATTCCTCTCCTTTTCTTTTAAACAAACTTGGTGCCCTTCAGCCAGGTGACTCCATATTGTCCTAGTACCACTTGACAGGAATTCTTTACCACGTAAAATCCATTATGAGTGTCCGGCACGTAGAATTTTGCCTTTCATTTTTATAAAGATATACTTTGCGGAGGGGGGGGAAGGGGTTCTTCTCCATTTCAAAGCAAGTGGAATTTCTGCATTCTTCCAAACCAACAACAATCAAAGGTCTTCCCCACCGCGCAGCAAGCCCAAGCAGACTGATTTGCAGATCTCTGCTTTATTGCTATGCTACTGTGTGGAAAAAAACAGCACATCAATAAAGCAAGCTTTTGTGGTGTCTGAAGAGAAACACTGGGAGTTTAGGGAAGGACATCACAGCTTGTGGGGGGGGGTAGGAGGGAGAAAGCTAGGAGCATGAATAAATGAATCCGTGTTATCTACCAACTACAAGAGGTGGTAAAATGCTAGGGGATCTGTGGAATTTATTTACCAGTTTTTAATATCAAAGGCTAGTGCGGAAATGAAGGAGGCAGTGTGGGAGGGGAGATGCTGGGAGTTCCTCATTCAAATTCTCATTGGCCTCATTGCTCTGAGAAAACACGGGCAAACTCAGATCAGCCACTATTTTTTATTTACCCTAAGCATAATATCCTCTCCTGGTAATATGCCTTTGGCTCCCACATCTGCCTATGAACTTGGAAGGGGACTGGTGGGGTATAGTCATGCTCAGACATTTCTTAGAGGGATTGTGGCCCTGTTACCAACTGCTGACTGCAAACAGCTGGCCTCTGTGGACTAGAGCAAGCCTTAGTTAGTACTGCTGTCAGCTGACTTGGGACAGGTCTATACTTACTGGGACATCAGTGCTGCAGCGATCAAAGCCCTAGGGATTGATTAACTGGGTCTAGAAAAGCCCCGCAAAATAGATCACTGATTGTTCTCTCATTGTCTCTGGTACTACAGTGAAACAAGAAGCATAAGGAGAGTCAATGAAAAGTTTCTCCCATCTCCACCCCAACACACATACACACACACACACACACACACACACGACATACACACACAGAGTGGGGATCCTGTGGCAACTTCACCTAAGGTGGGTTGACTCCAGCTATGCTTTTCATGTATCTGGAGCTGTGTACCTTAGGTCAATGTTGCCTCTTAGTGTAGACCTGTCCTGCGTTCCTCATCCTTGTGTTGACTTCATTGGAGTACACAAATCTACAGTGGTTGGAGGGTATGTGCCTATAAGGATTCCTAACAGAAACAAATGCCTTTCAATGTCTCTTTTGGAACAGGTTTTATCTGTATCCAAAAGTCAGCCAGTAACAGCTGGCCTGTCCATAGGGCAAGGTGAGCAAGGTGGTTGCCTTGGGCTCCATGCTTTCAGGGCCTTGCACTGCCTGGCACCTGCCCACCCGGCCGCTCACTGGCTGCCCTGGCTGGGAGCCACCTGGCTGAGTGGTGCAGCCAACTACAGTGTGCTGCCTTAGGCCCCACAAACTCTGTAGCCAGGCCCGAGTAACGGTTCTGGCTGCCCCACCTTTGGTTTCCCTCTCCCCGCTTTGGTAACATGTTACATAATAGTACTCAGCTTGCCCCTGATGTCCCGAAGTTTGTCTCTTTGATCTAAGTAGATCCAGAACTCATGCCCATCAAACTATCCCTCTGCTTCAGAGCATAGAAATAGAATACCTTTGTCCTGTAATGTGATCAAGAGGGTAGAATTTCTAGTCTGCTTCCATTGCAAGTTATTATTGTACGATTAAATGATACTTGACATATGAGCTTAATTGCAAGAAAAACGGCAAATTTTGTGCTCTGGAATTTCAATTAGTTTCTCCCCTCCTGCCACCTCTGGGTAAACATGAATCATATAGGATGCCATTTGATACTGTATTAGTAAATGGAGCATGTCATATGTGTGTGACACTGCATCTATGTGCTCAGGGTTTATCTGTGTCTGATAGCATCTGCATGTGTCCAAGAATGCACACATGAGTGTATAGGGATATTTATGTCTCTGATTGCATGGGTCTGCAGCTGTATTGCATATATTTGTGTGTGGCATGCAGATGTGACAAGTGGCTGGTGTGTTTGGACAGGTTTGTGCTTTTAGTAGCAGAGCCAGCCCATTCTAATTTTCTGGGGGTTTAGACTTGTTCCAGTTGGAAGTTCTCCCTTCCATGCTAGAGAGAATGAGACATCAAAGTTTGGATCTGGATCCAAAGACTTTCTCTACACTTGGGCTGTGTCTAGACTGGCCAGTTTTTCTGGAAAATCAGCCGCTTTTCCGGAAAAACTTGCCAGCTGTCTACACTGGCCGCTTGAATTTCCGCAAGAACACTGACGATCTCATGTATGATCGTCAGTATTCTTGCGGAAATACTATGCTGCTCTCGTTTGGGCAAAAGCCCTCTTGCGCAAATGCTTTTGAGCAAGAGGGCCAGTGTAGACAACGTGGTATTGTTTTGCGCAAAAAAGCCCCGATGGCTAAAATGGCGATCGGGGCTTCTTGCGCAAAAGCGCGTCTAGATTGGCCAGGGACGCTTTTCCGCAAAAAGTGCTTTTGCAGAAAAGCGTCCGTGCCAATCTAGACGCTCTGTTCCGAAAATGCTTTTAACAGAAACTTTTCCGTTAAAAGCATTTCTGGAAAATCATGCCAATCTAGACGTAGCCTTGGTGTTTTAGTTAGGGGCCATCTATTAGAAGTTAACCCTTGCCTGTATTATATGACCATGTGTGTGTTTGCTTGTGTGTATTCATACATGTTCTGTGAGCACATGTACATATGGCCAATGTTAATGGGAGATGCCTGTATCTGTGGGAATGCAGATGTGCATATGGACCGTGTGAAAATGAGCTGGTTTAAAATGAGAGCACCGGTAAACTTTCAGCCCAAACTCAAAGTGAAACTGAATCCAACCTTCTGAGAAGCTTGGAAAAAGTCAGAAAGGACGGGAGAAGTGATGTGCATTGTGATGTTGGCAGACCAGATGCCCACTCCTGCCAAAGCCTGAATGGAACACTGCCAGATACATACCTGGAGTCAGCCGGGCTCTGAACCAGCCAGCGAGGCAGCTTCAGAGGAGGATACACACCACCAACCCAAGGGGATGTACACCATCTCAGTAATTAATGCAGTGGCTATAATTTGACCTAACACAGGTTGACTTAATTTTTTAATGTAGGTCAGTGGTTCTCAAACTTTTTGGCCTGTGGCCCACCTGGCTCAATGCAAACCTTTCCATGGGCCACCAGTTGCTAATGGAAACTTGTTGTTAGTTACATAATTACACTTGAGCCATTTTGCTAGTCCTGCAGCTAGGAAGAACGATTAAATTTAAATTATTAAACAGACTAAGCATTTAAACTTACTCATGTTAGTGTACCAAACTTCATTTTAAATGAAGTAAAAGATTAATTTATGTCCAACACAAAAGGTTTCAATGTTTTCTTTATTTATGGCAGGGGTAGGGACCTTTTTTTGAGTCCGGGATCACTGACCCACAGAAAAATCAGCTGGAGAATCACACAAGTGAGAAGCAAAAACACCACTCCAAAAACCCCCAGCCCTCACTGATGTGGCCCCCAGCTGAGACATCTCACTCCTCTGGTGCTCCGGCCCCAAGGGGTGAGGAGAAGGGACAGGGAGGCCTGAGGTTCAGGGCTTCCCATAGGCCAGATTTACTTTCCTGGGGTTCCGGAGTTAGTGGATTTTGTAGACCCCCTTAGGCTTTCGGGTGGGGACAAAATGAGGGGTCCAGTGTGCGGGACAGGGCTGCCAGTGAGTGGGATAGGGGTGAGGGTGCAGGATCTGGGTGGGAGGTGGGCTGCAGGAGTGGGTGAGGGTGTGATGTCTGGGTGGGAGGTAGGGTGCAGAAGCAGGCTGGAAGTAGGGTGCCTGGCTGGGGGGAGGGAGCAAGAGCAAGGGAGGGTGCAGTATGTGGCCAGGAGGGAGGGTGCAGAAGCAATGCTGGATGCAGGAACAGGGTGAGGCAGGTGTCTGGCCAGGGGGAAGGTGCAGGAGCAAGGGAGGGTGTAGGAGCAAGCCAGGGGTACAGGCTCTTGGC
Organism: Pelochelys cantorii; assembly: GCA_032595735.1. Lineage (NCBI taxonomy): Eukaryota > Metazoa > Chordata > Testudines > Trionychidae > Pelochelys > Pelochelys cantorii. The sequence goes on along the minus strand of CM064342.1, from coordinate 7,312,565 downwards.
AGGGGAGTGAGTGAGCAAGCGGGATTGGAGTGTGGGGGGTCTGTGCATGAGGGGGGACGCTTACCTGGTTTCGCGACCCCATTGCTCCCATTGGCCGGCCAATAGGAGCAGGGGGGAAAGCTTCTGGACAGCGCGTCACTGTGCTGCCATTCCCCCAGCAGGGTGGGGAAAGCTCAGCCCCCCCACCCCATGCAGTGGGAAGCCCACAGAAATTCCCTGGCACAGTCTTAGGGCTGCACCCCTTCCTTATACGGTGGACCCCAACTACTCATCTCTCGGGCTCGGGTTTCCCTGCATGTTTCAGTTCCATGTACATTTGGGGCTTGTTATTGCTGCAGACGCAAAGGGGACAAGGACTTTCCAGGGCTGGAGGAGGCACTTCCAAGATCACGCATCAGGTGGGGACTCCGTCATCTCCCCGTGAAGTGCTCTGTCCTCTTCTGGAGGGAGGCCCTTCACCTCTCCACAAGGTGCACATCACCCCTGGGGGACCCTCCTCCGCCTCCCCAAAGGTGCCTGCTTCTCCCCAGTTATTGATGTTGCTCACCTGCTTCCCAAATGCCTTTAAACTGCAATGAAAAGCACCACCTAAGCTTCCCTGTCTTCCCTGGGGCCTGGGTCCTGCTACTCCTGGGGGAAGGAGGGTTCCTGGACACAGGTAACATTAAAAGCCCAGCGGCATGTTACCTGTGGATGCCCACATGCAAAGCAGCAGGCGGCCTGCAGAGCTGCCCATCAGGGGAGCAGTGAGTGATCTGGCGCCACCCTCCTCATCCTCTCGCAGCGTAAGTGTGGCAGCAGAACTGCCCTGGGGGGTGCCGGGTGGGGGGGATGTTTGAAGAAAGCCCCGACCTTCCCTGTCAAGTCATTCTGCCTCTCTCTGTGAGCTGCTCTGGCAGGGAAGGTCGGGGCTTTCTTCACCCCACCCCCTCCCACACTGTCCAAACAGGAAGCTGGATCTGGTGCAGTGGTGCTCCAGCCTCCCGGCTGTGTGGTAACTGTGAGGTTGCAGAGGCAGTGCACACTCCCCGCTGCATGGGAAGGGGCTGAGCTTGAGCTGTGGACCGCCTGGGAGGTGGCCACGGATCACTAGTTGTCCATGGACTGCACTTTGAGAACCCCTGGTGTAGACATTAACTAGTCTAAAAAACTGATGGCCAACTGAAAGTGTTATGTCTTGGCCAACAGGGATGGCCCAGGGAGACCAGACAAAAGACTTCATTTATTCTCCCTCCATGGAGATGAGTCATGCAAGTGAATTCCTCCCATTGGCTGAGCTTGCAGCTTAGAGCTGAAGGGGGAGGTGGGGAGAATAAAACCCGGTATCAACATGAAACTGGATTCCATTGCTGTCTGGTCTCAGGGGGGTAGGGGGGGCAAGGTTTCTAGGCATAAACAAGGGATCCCCAGCTACTTAGGCTGAATTAGCCCTAACGAACATACAGAGCTTGCTGATTATAAACACTTTTATTACCTATACACAAATGAGTTTCAAGCTCATAGTCACCTGCTTTAACCTTGTCAATAACTTTCTTCTTTTCTTTTCCTATTAATAAATTGTTAGATTGTCTATATGCATTGTCTTTGGTGTGATATCTAAAGTGCAATTGACCTGGAGAAAGTGACTGGCCCTTTGGGATTGGGAGTAACCTGAATATTGGTGTGATGCTAGGTGTAAGGGATCATCTTTCCCTGTGGTGAATTCAGGACACCTGGTAAAATGACCTGAATTCATGTGAATTCAATGGCAATCAGTCAGAATGACACAGTAGCTTCCCACAACATGCTATAAAAATTCCAGTGACAGAAGAGAGACATAGGGTGGGGGGTTACAGCCGGGAGGGGGAAGCTCGGGTGTAGATGTAGGATGACTTCTATCCTGGGGATAGGGGACAAACGAGCTCCATTTGGCAAGCCCAGGGTGAGAGTGCCACCTCCTTCCTCTGATTCACTCAACAAGCCAGCCAGCCTGTCTCTGTTGTGGTGTGTGAGAGGCGCAACCAAAAATAATAACTCTGCGTCAAGGGGCTCAAAAAGGTTGAAAACAGCTTAGGATGCCGAGAGGGAGTAGCCAGGGGGCTGTGTGCCAAGAGAACTCCCCTGTGATCCCTGTTCCCTGAGGGCACTGCCAGTCAGACAGCTGGGTGCCCCATCCCTGTGGCTTTTACCTGCTCTGTGGAAAAAGGGGGATGGGAGCAGCTTTAACTCCAGGCAGCAGCAGCAGCAGGAGTGGTGGGAACCCTGAGCTTGTCTCTGCCCTGGCACCAGCCAGAGCAGCAGCTGCCCCACACTGCCAGGTTCAGCTTCTCACCTCCACACTGGTAGAAGGGAAGGGATGGGGGGGGGCACTGCTCTCGGACTGCCCTGCACATACACTGCAGTTTGGGGGGAGGGGGTGACGTCCCTGGTGTCCCCCAGCTCTTCTTGTGGGTGCACGGGGCTTCTGCTGCACAGGGAGCACCGGGGGAAATTCAGCGCTGCTGTTCTCAGCTTTAGTGGAGAGGGGCCACTGGGGATCCGAGCTTCAGCCCCACAGATCCTGCCTTCTGCTGTGAGATGGTCAGCAGGGCTCGGGCATTCAGCCCTGCAGCTCTCAGATTCAGGGAGGGGAGGGGGTAACACCAGGGATTGGGCCTGCATCTCCTGCCTTTAGACCCACTGGGGTTTCCAGGGGTTGGGCCTTCAGCCCCACAGCTCTGGGCTTCAGCTGGGGGTAGGGAGAATGCCAGGGATGTGACTTCAGCCCCTTATATGTGTGTATGTGTGTGTGTGTGGGGGGAGTGCTGGGGATTGCTCGGGTTCATGCTCTGGGTTTCAGCATCAGCACCCATTTAGCCTCCCCCCCCCCAAAAGGACTTGCAGATCTCCACTGAGAACCCTTGGTCTGGCTATCACATGGGGATGGCAGACACACCCGTCCACCTCTCACAGGGCTGCTGTTCCTGCCTGTCATTGCCTCTTCCTGCCTCGCTCCCCAGCCTGAGACTGACACGGGTTCTTGCTGACTGGCCACCGCCTGCCCTCACTCACCTGCCAGCCGCAAATAAGATGCAGCTGGGGCTGCACTGACTTCTGACAGACCAGTCGGAGAGCTGAAAATATGGGACAATTTGCCCCGTTTTTTTAAAGGCAGGACTCCTGCAAAAGGGCTTAAATACAGGACTGTCCCTTTAAAAAGGAAACTGAGGGTCCTGTGAGCTATCAGTCACAAGCCCGTTTACCTGGCTGGCAAGACAGCTCAGGGTACCCAAGTGGGCTGTCTATGACTCTATGTTAAGGCTGTTAGAGCACTCCAAGAGTTTACACTTTATGGTTGTTGGTGAGTTCACTCACAGCCAGTTTGGGGTTTGTGTTCTGCTGCTTCCTAGCAGTGTGCCCTGAGGATGGTTCTCTCCTTCTTTCTTAAGCTCCTGCAGGACAGCTTGGCTTTCATGTCTGGCAGTCAGGAAATGTATGAGATGCCAAGAACGACCTAAGCTGACATGAATTTAGCATAGTTACTTGGGGGCCAGCACAAGGGAGGCTTATAGGGACACAGGAACTGTTGCACCAGGCGAGACCAATGTATTTTGCATGGAGTTCCCTAATGAAATATTTCAAAGGAAGGTGTATGATTAAGAGCCCTCACACCACTGGACAATTTTGGGCATGAACATGCCCCTGGAGGAAGTTTCTGAACACTAGGTATTTAGTGACTGGTTTAATCTGGAAGCATGAGGGTTGGTTTTTGTTGCGTGTACATTTTTATATATGGCCTTTTTAACTTCACTGAGCACCCCATTTTCCTCTGTCATAAGAAAAGGTAAATGGGAGCATTTGACTAAATTTCCATACCATTCATTATTTTATATACTTCTGTCATCTCCCCTCTAAATTGTCTCCTCCCTAAACTAATTTTCTAAATCTTTCCTAGAAGGAGAGCTTTTCTATTCCTCTAATTATTTTTGGATGTTTTCTACCTGCCTTTCTCTCTCCAGTATATCTTTATTGAGATGGGGGAGCCAGAACTGAATACATTATTCAAGGTGTGGGTGTACCGTCCCTCTCTATAATGGCATTATCATATTTTCATACTATTCTCTATTCTTTTCTCAATGCAGCCTAAAAGATTTGCCGGGGTTTTTTTTTTTTAACTGATGCTCTGCATTGAGCCAAGGCTTTTGCAGAGCTATCCAGGATGACTCCTAGGTCACGTTCCCAGGTAGTTACTGTTATTGTAAAAACCAGCAATGTATTCAAATAATTAAAATTATTCCTTCCATAGCACACAAACTCACGCTTATTGCCTGGCACATTCAATTTCATCTGCCATTGTGTTGCTTATTTGCTGGTTTTGTTAGACTCGCCTTGACTTCGTTATGTCTCCTCTTGCCTTGACAAACCTACATAATTGTGAAGTCTTCAAATTTTGTCATTTCACCCTTCAGCCTTCCCCCAAGAATCTGCTCATGAACACTGTTCCTAGTAGGGGGCTATGGTACCCGTCAACATTAACCCCTTCTTTCCATGCTGAAACTTGAACAATTCCTTGTATCGCTTTGATTTTCAGTCATGCATCTTACTCTCTTTGTCTTTATCCCAGCCTGCCTTGTGGTCCTCTGTGTTGGCTTTGTGAGTCCACTAGCTTATTAGAAATCTCACTGCAGATTTTTGGTTCTTGCTCCAAAATTCAGGGGCCTTCCCTCCAAAAATATGTCAATGTCCTCTTACTGCTGGCAGCATGCTGAGGTGCTGTCATGGGGGCATTTTTAAACACAGCTCTGTCTCAGCTCTGCTGGTACTTGTAGCCAATGATTTGAGTTTATTGTTTATTTATTGTGTGATGTTATAATTAAGTAACATGTTATGTTCTATATCCTTTTTTGGCCCACAGAAAAATCACTTGGGGCCATACACAAATAAGAAAAAAAAAGACATACTTCACTATTCTCACGTAACTCCGGGTGCCGGGGCTCTGCCCTGAGGGGACACTGAGGGAGGGCACTTTCCCCCCTGAGGGAGGGAGCCAGAATCTGTCCAGTGGGCCATAGGTTCTCCCTGTTCTATATAATCGTTCTCCACCCCTGTTCTACAGAATCGTTCTCCACCCCGTTCTATATAATTGTTGTATGCTAAATAGAGTTAAGTTGTATAGACGTATAAGACTGATCACTATAGAGTGAATAATTGTGTATTGGTTATCTAAGCAGGGTTGAAATGCAAGGCCTGTAGGCCTGTAAGATTTTAGCTTAGCTAGTTTAAGCCTTGGAAATAAGAAATGCTGACATAATTAAGTGACAGTAGAATAACATGGTGCCCTCAGATCATGGAAAAAGATGTACCAATGGGAGCTACTGTGGAAAAATTAACAGTCAGTGCAATTTTTTTGCTTACAAGATACTTTTTCTAACACACGCAGAGTGCAGAAATGCTGATGAGGTAGAGAAAGAATTACATTATAGAAGAGGATGCTCAGGGTGGGAAATCTGAGCCCCCTATAGGAAGCGCCAGCAGGAAGCATCCCTCTACTGATAGTCAGTCCATGAGAGACCCATCAGATTCTAAGACTATAGGTAAGGATGTGAATGTAACTATATTTTAACTTGTGCATAGGTCTTTATAGAATATCTATTTGCTGGAGGAATCAAAACTTATAAAATAGACTAGAGCTTGTGAATGTGTGTGCAGTTACTACCCTTGGACTTTGCTAGGGTTGCCAATTCTGAGTGAAGCTATTCTGGGAGATTCCCCCCCCCCCCCCAACATGTCATTTTCTTACAATCTCCAGGTTTGCTCTCTATAATCACTGGGAGATTGATGCCAATTCCAGGAAACTCCGGGCCAATCCTGGCAGGCTGGCGCTCAAAGCACAGAGGTGAGTTCACTCTGTTGAGCTTGAAAACTGTAGTGACCACAACTGAACCCTCCACGGCGTAATACTGCATTGCAGAATTCACCTCGCATAAAACAAAAGGCGACATGCTGGAAGTGGCATGCAACTTGAACAGAATGTTGAATGGGCCTATGTGCCAGTGATGGGCGACATCTGGTTGGGAAATAGATATGTGATAAGAACAGGACACAGTCTTGAGAGGTGGTGGGGTACTGGGGGAAAGAATGGCAGGACTGGCAGCTTTCGGCTGCTCTGTCTGAGGTGCCAGCCTTCATCCATGGTACCGATAGCTGGAGTCTGCTGCTTCTAGGGGCTCGTGCATCAGGACTGTACCAGCCACTTCATATTACTGTCACCACTACAGATGAATGTCAGGTTCTTGTGTGTGAGCAGGAGTCGAGTTAATGGGACCACTTGAGGTCCAGATTGACCTCCTCTTACTTCACTAGTGGAAACAGGCCTGTTGCCATGATGATGCTTTCACCCTCACCCCTGTGCGTACTTATTTAGCTCAATAGCTGTTTGGGAGGGACTTTATCTAAAGGTATTTTGGAAATCCCTGTAAACTCTGTCTCCTAGTCTGTATAATTCTAGTAGACTAGAGAGGCACCAGATTTCTGGTACAGAAGCTGACCTGGCTCTCTCTTAAACCCATTACAATGTGTGTGTGTGTGCGTGCGCACACGCACGCATGCACTTCATGCACCAGTATCAGGGAGCTTTTCCCTAGCAGTACCCATGGGGGCAGCTCCACCCTTCGCTGAACTGCTAGTGCTGCAAAGTGAGGGTATAATGGGCAGAGTAACCCTGCCCTCCTTCATTTCCATTATGCTCTCTGGTCAGAGTATTATTGTTCCTTGGGGACTATTTATCTAGACCAGGGGTGGGCAATAATTTTTGGTGGGGGCCATGCCAAGATTTTGGAAAGTGGCCAGTGGCCTCACTTTTCTGTGGAGGGTGTGCAGGATCTAGGTTGGAGGCTGGGTGCAGAAGGGCGCACAGGGTAGGGACTGGGGTGCAGGAGACAGTGTGAGGTCTGAGCGGGTGTTTGGGTGAAGGAGGGAGTTGTGACCTGAGTGAGGGCAGGGATTGGGATGTAGGGTTTGGGAGAGTGTTTGGGTGGAGGAGAGGATTCTGGCCTAGGGAAAGGTATAGGAGGGATACAGGATCTGGGAAGGGATTGTGACCTGGGGCAGGGGGTGCAGAGGGTTTGGATGGTGACCTGGTGGAGGGAGTTGGGATGCAGGAGGGGCAGGGGTGCCAGAGGCAGGCTGTGGCTGGGAGGCACTTACCTAAGTGTCTCCCGACCAGCAGCCCTGCAGCACTCCCAAGGCAGGCTGGGCTACCTGCCTGCTGCAGCCCCAGATGCTTAAAACTGCAGGCTGCTCCCTCCATGTGGCTCTCAGATCCGGGAGGGGGAGAGACTTGTGCTGTCTCCATTCCTTAGGCCAATCTCTCAGCTCCTATGGCTGGTTGTTTCTGACCAATAGGCGCTGACAGATTGGCTGAGGTCAGTTCCTATTGGCTGGTTGTTTCCAGCCAATAGGAGCTGAGGATTGGGCTGGGAGCAAGGAGATCACATGGACCAACCCTGTGCTTAAAACAGCAACTACTGCATACCTGAGGGTCTGCGGCCCTGATCCGGTGGCTTGACGGGCTGGATCCGGCCTGCGAGAGATATCTTGCACAGCTCTGATCTAGAGGCTCTGGCTTTTGTCACTCGATGCTTAAGGATTTCTGATCTGGCTTATCTCATCTTAAATTTTGTGTGGCATTAACTAATTATATTTAGAGTTTGCCTTTTAGCAGGGCCTTCAAACTGTGCCTAGTACTGGGAGGCCCTAGGCCCAGGGCCTTCGGTTTCAAGCTTTGAAAAAGTCTGAGTCCCCTGGTGACCCTTATTCATGCTGTCTAAGTTGCCTGGCTGAGGGTCATGTCAGAGACAGCCGCACCACTTTCATGGCTTCAAGAGCAGGCGGGAATCACAGGGTGGAGCGCCCTCATGGAGGCAGCCCTGGCAGCAGTGCTGGAATCTCTTTGGTCAGCCAAGGGAAGTGCCACAGCCCCACCAGAAGAGCAGAGCAAGAGCCGATCCCCGTCACTGGGACTTTGAGGCTCAAGGCTTCGGAAGAGTCCTAGCCTCAGAAGCATGCAAAAAAAAAAAATCGGTATCCAGGATTCCCACACAGAAGGACAGTCTGGTGCCGATGCCAGGGCCACACTGCCCAGCAGCCACAGCCTGCTCATGCTCTGACCTCGCTGCTGCTTCCCTGGGCTCTTTCCTACCTTTCCCTCCTATTGTCTGGGCTGCCTCTGCTCCCCAAGGCTACTTCCCCTTTCAGAGTCCACAGTGCATGCGGGATTGCAGGGTTCATGCTCTGCCTGACCTTCCTCCTTGTACCGAGCCACCTCCCCTCCCCTCTAGGGAGAGGCGGATCAGCTCCTTCTTGCAGCCCTCCTCCTACCACCAAATGCCTCTCTCTCATTATATGCCTGTCCTGCCTCCGCCCCCAGCCATTCAGCCTTGCCAGTCCCTGGCTGCCCTCCAGCTGCAGCCTGCCAGTTAATGGGCCGACTTTGGCTGTGCGGGACTCGTGTGTTGAGGGCTCCCCATCACGTGCTCTGACATGCAACGAGGGAAAACTTGGCGTGCACCTCTCGTGCAACAAACGTATGCAACATGTCTCGGCCAACAGTTATGAAAGCTCATTAACTCCCCCTGCCCATCTCCTGAACCAGTTTCCAGGCACTGACATGGATGCACTGGGTCACTTCAGGGCCTTCGTTAAAGATGGGGACGATGTTAATTGTCAACCAGTTTCATACAGACAAGTATCGTTTGTTTGAGTCCCAGTTGCGCTGGGCATAATATCTGGCCCAATGAGTCTGGTGACTAGATGATGAGGCCTTTTTGTGGCTCAGCCTGTTCTAGAGTGGGGATGGCAGTTAACAGAAAATTGGCATGGCTCTGAGTGTGACCTGTGCACAACTTCCAGTCTTTCACATAACTCCCCAAACCTAGCAGCTTTCTCATTAAACATGCCTCTGTTAGCATGAAACTGGTGTCATTTAAAGCTAAGTGCTTGAAAAGTTGCTCTGATTGAATGCAAATGGGAAGCTTTCTGTGCTGTGAGGCTGTCCTCTTGCAGGTGTATCTGACTTCCACCTCCTGCAGTGAGTGGTGGAGCTGGGAAGAAAACCCAGGAGTCCTGGCACCTGGTCTATTGCTCAGTCTACACTCTCAGAATTCCCGGAAAAACTCTGCCTCATCCAGGGAACGCATCTGCTCTTCTGAAATTTTTTTTCGGAAGAGCAGACGTGCTTTTTTGGCATCTCTGTAAACCTTGTTTTACAAGGAAGAAAGTATGTTCCAAAAAAGGGTTTTTTTCCCAACATTTGGCCCAGTGTAGATGGGCCAAATGTTGGGAAAGCCTCTTCCAAAAAAAGAAGCAGAAAAGGCTACACAATTTGCAGTTCACAATTTGCATAGCTTTTTCCATAAGAACAGCATAATGTAGACATAGCCTGAAAGGTTTTTCCTAGGCAGAGAAAGAAGGTACAACCCATCAGTTTGCTCTCTCTGTCCCCTCCACATGCAGCAGAAATCAATTTCTTTGCTTTTTAAGGGGGGGTGCTTAACAGGCAATCAACTGTGCCACAAAAGACTTTCTAAGACAGTGTGTGAGGATTGGCACAATTGTCCTATTAGGGCGAGAGCACGTCTGGTTCTTTCATGAGGTGGTATTGACAGGCTGCCGGGACGTTTTGCTGAGCTGGATTGAGAGAGATTGTGCAGCTGGAGTTGTTTCCAACAGACAAAGTAGAGGGCACAAAGGTCCTGTTATAAAAGTGGAGTGAGGGAGAAGCATATTGCCGCTATATTTGTGTGTGAGCAGCAGCTGAACAGAGGAGCAGAGCTGAATGCAGAGAGACTGACAAGACCAGGGTTTTCAGCAGGGTGGCCAGGGGCTGGGTGGTGCCCTTGCAAGCGGAACTGTTATTTACACCCCGGGGAGGGGGGCCACAGTCTGCTGGGATCACAGCCATGACTGCCCAAGAGGAGGAAGCAATACCTCTGAGTTCAGACCATCCAGGCTGCTGTTTTATTTTGAAGCACGTCATGTCATGAGTACAGCTGGCTGGACGTGTTTTTCCTTTCCCATGAGATGAATTTAAGATTTCAGAAATTTTCCCATTCCTCCACAGGGTGAAAGCAAGGCCTTTCGAAACCTCTCATGAAAAATGAGAGAGACATCACCCGTGGCTAGCCAAACAGTCCCGTGGCTAGAGCCCTCATTGTGTCTGCAATTGGCAGATTCAGGTACCTGGTTGGAAGCAGGTAGAGCAGCGTCTATGAACCTGGATTTTCTGTCTCCCAGGTGAGGCCATAATCACCAGGCTAATGGACCACACGGGGAGGGAGTAGAAGGAGGTGTCTCTCTCTGGCTCTGAACATAAATCCCCTCTGGAACTTGCAATGCTTTTCAATGGAAAGTTTTATTGAACCTGGTACCTTCTGTGAGATGGTTGGGTTTTGGCAGATTGGCACTTTCCAATGAGAACATGATTGATTGGAAAGCAGGGGTTCCAAGGCAGAATCTCCAGTTAGGTTCTTGGAATATTGACCTGATCCCGAGTCAGTAACATGTAATGTACAATTAGTGTTTTCTTGTAACTTTGCCTCGACAAAAAGAAAAAACAGCACCCCGACCACCTCCAGCCATGAGTGCTATGATGTCCCCTTTCCAGATCCACAGCCTGGCATCTTCTGTCTGGTGGCAGGCATTGCACTAGGCAGCAACCTACCACCAGACCAAACCCTAGACATGACATGGTGCTCTCTCCTAGGCGGCTTGCCTCCACGCTGGACAGATCCACTTGGTCAGTCTTTGCCTAGCTTGTCTTGTCCACAAAGTCTCCTTGAGCTGTTGTTGCAGTCACTCAGTAATTCTCTAATGAGGCTGAATAGGTATGGAGAAGAGACTGCCACTTGCGCCTGACCTCTGCTGACCCCTTGACTTCTGGCTGCCACTGGAGTTCTCAGGCTATGGCAGAAAGTAATAGCTTTGTTTTGGCATGTTGGCATTTTGTTTCTGGGGATCTGTGCAAAGTAGTGATACTGGAGATGGGGGGATAGGGCATTGGAAGGATTTGTAGACCCTGGGAAATGAAACGAGTGCACTTAATGACCTTCAGAGGGACAAAAGGAATACTCTCTCTGGCTGTCCACTAGCCCGTAAACATGGCTGTGGGGAGGGTGCAAGTTTCAGACTCTTGCACACGTTTTTAGTCCCATCGGTCTCCCGATCTTATTCCGTTATAATTTAGCTTGGTTTAATGGGCACTTAAATTGGCCACAAATGGGAAAGCTCTGCAGCTGCAAGTGTGTGCAAACATATATAAAATTACAGCATTTCACATTTCATTAGTGCCTCTTAATGGGCAGTGTCTGCTCCCGAAACGTTCTCTTTGTTCTATGGGGGCCAGAAGCAGTTGTGCTAACAATTAATAACGCAAAGTGTTTAGTAGAATCCTGGCTGCTTCTTTTCTGGACTGTGGTGTGGCGGCTGAAGGAGGGGAATAGATACTTCCTGCTTTCGCTATTCTGGCTGATTCAAATGCTGGCTGCTGCCACCAGTAAGAGCATGGGAAGAACAAGCTTGAGGCTGGATGGCACAATGCAGGGCAAGAAGGTGTGTGTTTTGGCACCTGGCCTTGCTGCGAGATCAGCTGATAGGTGACTAGGCTTTTTCTGGCTCAGAGATTTTAAAACTGCCCCTCTGTACAGCGAGGCTGCAATGTTGCCACAATGGAGCATTGCTGGGAGCTCTTACACACAGATTCATGGGGTGTTTAGGTACCTGTGGGAGTTAGGCCCTTGTGAGTGAGTGTCTGTATTAGTGGGGGGCAGGAAATCCCTCAGTCTAAGGACACTGTTAACCCCTGAGACCAGGCATAGAGCTGGTAGCTGTGGTGTTTTGGTGTAAGCTACAGTGCCTAGCAGGATGCTGCTGGTCCATCCACCCAGGAGAAATGATCAATAACCTGTTGTGTCTCCCCTCCCTCCTCTGAGGTGAGAGTGACCTAGGAATCAACAGATTTGGGAGACAAAAAAAAAAAAAAAAAAAAAGACAGCGAGAGAGAGAGAGAGAAAACAGGAAGGCTACGTCTACACTGCAGCTTTTTGTCAGCAAAGACAATGCAAATGAAGTGCTCATTAGCATTTGTCACGCTGTCATTTCGCAAAATAACGCTAGTTATTTTGAAATAATATTGCAGTGTAGATGTACCCTCAGAGATGCCCACTGGCCTGAGACGAGGTCTGCACAGGAAGGAAGTGATGGGCCCTTGCTTCAATTGTTTGCAAGCTGGTATGATCTGATATGTTTAGAGGAGCAGAATGTCGTGCAGCAGGCTGGACCCCTCTGAAACCAGAGCAGAAATTTCAGGGACCAATTTGGCGCCCAACTCCTGCGTGCTGGGCAGCTGGTCCTTGTGTAACAAAGGCCTGACTCATGGATTTCAGTAGACACATTTATTGTCCCCAGTCACATGACCTGGCTCAAGGTTCTGAAAGCCATTCCTGCTTGCGTGTGTGTGTGTGTTTGTGTGTGTGTGCGTATGTGTACCTCTTATGGCTACTGTTATCCATGTAGGCATGCAAGTGCTGATCAAAGCCTCTAAGGCAGGAATTTCCAGGCGGGCACTTTGCACACTGAGGGTGCATTTAGACTGGCAAGATTTTGCGCAAAAGCGGCTGCTTTTGCGCAAAAACTTGCCAGCTGTCTACACTGGCCGCTTGAATTTGCACAAGAACACTGACGATCTAATGTAAGATTGTCAGTGTTCTTGCACAAATACTATGATGCTCCCACTCAGGGATAAGCCCTCTTGCTCAAGAATACTTGCGCAAGAGGGCCAGTGTAGACAGGGAAGAACTGTTTTGCGCAAAAAAGCCCCGATGGCGAAAATGGCAATTGGGGCTTTCTTGCGCAAAATCGCGTCTAGACTGGTCATGTATGCTTTTGTGCAAAAGCACTTTTTGCGCAGAGGCACCCGTGCCAATCTAGATGCTCTTTTGCGGAAATGCTTTTAACGGAAAAACTTTTCTGTTAAAAGCATTTCCGCAAAATCATGCCAATCTAGACGCAGCCTGGGTGTATACTGGGCACTGATCTCTTCTGGAAATCTGGCCTGAGATGTTGGGTACTGAGCAGTTTTGGCACCTTAATAAAGGCCAGGTTTCCGAAATGGAAGTTGAGTTGAGCTCTTCAGAAAGTAGAATTTCTGTCCCATGCGATGTTCCAATAATGGGATGGTTTGTTTTCATCCTAAAAGAGGACCAAAGAACCCCCAAAAGAGTCAACATGCTGAATTTTCACCAAATGGGAAAGTTCAGAAGGACTTTGGTCATTTCCAAGTTTAGCATGACAGATTTTTTGAAGAAAATGTGCTATTTCAGAATGTCAACTTCACAATTAAATATTTTAGGTCCCAGTGATGATTCGAATTGACTTTTGAAGTAGGGGTCATTTTTTAATTGGAGTGGAAACTTTGTCAAAATCAACATTTTTTTCCTGTGAAGAAAAAATAGATTATAACAGTTTGGTCAAAATGTCAACTGGCTATAGAGAGTGGAACTCTCTTTGGAAAAGTGGGGCCTGATTCTGAGTGTTGAGCACCTGAAAAATCTGGCTCTAGCAAGGTCTTGTGAAACCTGAGCACAAAGGCCGAAGACTGAGGTGAAAACTAAGCATTCTCATCATCTTTACATTGCAAAGATGCTTCCTCCAAAGGGAAAGGATTTCTGCACACGGAACATGGACCAAGGGGTGAAAATTCTAGCAGAAATGGACCTGATTAATGTTGCCCTGTGAGAATCAATGAAATAATAATGAAAACTAGTTAAAGGCAAGAGTATCTTAAACAGACTGGTGGCAATAGTGGAGTGACTGTGGTAGGTCTGTGGTCTTTGGCCATGGCTACACTAGAAAACTATTTCAAAATTACTAAATTTGACTTAGGAACTCACAATTTAATGTACTCAAACTAGTATATCCTCATTACAGGGAATCATCTAAATTAGTCCGAGGCAGGCAGGCTCCATTAATGTGGACGTGCTACCTCAGACTCAGAGCCCCCCCAGAAACATTCTGGGGAGCTGCAGGAAGTCTCCCAGAGGCCAATTTGTTCAAATTAGTAGCACCGGAGCTTCCACGCTATCGTTATTTCAGAATTAGCATTATTCCTTATGAAAAGCAGGAGTACAGAGTTCGAAAAAACAGGCTTGGTAGTGTGGATGCACCACTTACTAATTTAAACTTGGGGTTATTTTGGAATAAGGTCCTCATGTAGACCAGGGCTTAGTTGCATTAAGTCTGCATTTCATGTAGTTCTGCTCCATTGCAAACAGGATGCGTAAGTGTAAATGAGCAGAAATCAGCTTTTTGTTTGTGTGGCTAAATGTCGCAACGGGAATGGATGCCACTCTTCACCAAGGGAGGTTGTGATGGGAATTCTCTGTCTTTCTCCCCCTCTTTCCAGGCCTTCTGTTCCCAGCTATGCTGAGTCCCCCTCTCCCTGACCACTGCTAACCTGTCTGATGGCAACAGGAATTCCTTGAGTGCTGAACTTCCTCCTGTGTTTTATCTCTCTCAGGTACCTTATCTCGACACCTCCCAATTTGTAATGCATTTACCCTCACAGCTTCTCTGTGCCTCCCAGGGATGTTAAGTGACTTGCCCAAGGTCATGCAGCAGGGCTGTAGAAGAGAAGGAAGAGGAGGAATTTGATCATCCTTCTTTTCTCAGTCATATCTTCAATTTAATATGTCTCCACACACCATCCTGGGGTGCCTAAGCTGTGTTGCTTTGGTTTTCCTGAGGAATGCATGCATTTTTTAAAAACTGGCAATCATTTTTCTCCCCTTGAATTCAGACACCTGATTTCAATGTGTAGACCAGGGTGCAACTTTGTGAATTATCCATAGCAAGTGAAATGGCACACAAGGCCCTGATGTTTGCAACCCTTACTTATATAAGGGGTCCCCCGGGTTTCAAGTTCTACTCACTGTGAGTAAGAAGAGCAACTATTGCACTTTACAATTAGTCTGAGTTTTCGCTCCAAAGCCACTGGGTTTTGTGACCTGCTGCAATGGGATTCTCAGCCATTGCTAAAATCTTGTGTTGGTGCACTGTGGAGATGGCTCTGCCTCGAGTCCTTGGTGCAGGATACAGAAGAGAGTTGTGATATTGTTGTGCAGATTCCAAGAGATGCTACTGATTTGCTATCAGAAGCTACCTATGGTATAGTATTATTGTGCCTGTATTATTTATACCTCCAATAAATTCCACAGGCAATTCCACAGGAACCTTCTTCCATACTGACTGCTGAGGAGTGTCAGCTGCACACTAGTTAAGATTGGTCATGTGATTCCCCAGAAGTGGCTGCATTTCAACTGGAGGTGCAATTCTTTTCTGCCACTCTACCAATACTTTATACTGAAAGGATGGACTCATATTAAGGCATTGAATGGCTGTGTCTAGACTGGCATGATTTTCCGCAAATGCTTTTAACGGAAAAGTTTTTCCGTTAAAAGCATTTGCGGAAAAGAGCGTCTAGATCGGCACGGACGCTTTTCCGCAAAAGCACTTTTTGCGGAAAAACGTTCCTGGCCAATCTAGACGCGCTTTTGCGCAAGAAGCCCCGATCGCCATTTTAGCCATCGGGGCTTTTTTGCGCAAAACAATACCACGTTGTCTACACTGGCCCTCTTGTGCAAAAGCATTTGCACAAGAGGGCTTTTGCCCAAACGGGAGCAGCATAGTATTTCCGCAAGAACACTGACGATCATACATGAGATCGTCAGTGTTCTTGAGGAAATTCAAGCGGCCAGTGTAGACAGCTGGCAAGTTTTTCTGGAAAAGCGGCTGATTTTCCAGAAAAACTGGCCAGTCTAGACACAGCCAATGGGTTATCCTGAAGCTGGGTTTTCTTCCTAGTTCAGTCACAATCTATGTGTGCCCCATGCAGAGGGGGTGGAGGTGATAGAATTGCCGGGCCCCTCGGCAAGATGGGGGGGGCCAGCGCTGCACTCCTGGAAGAGGCGGAGCCTTGGGCGGAAGAGGCGGGGCCAGCTCTCAGTGTCCCCCTCTGCAGTGCTCCAGCGGTGATTTAAAGGGCCCAAGGCTCTGTCCACTGCTACTTCCGTGGTCGCAGTGGTGGTGGCTGGGAGGCCCAGGCCCTTCTGAGCAACTGCCCCCTTAGCTCTCCCTGTTGGCAAGCTTGGTCCCACAGTCCAATCCTGGAATGGGCCCGTGCCTCAGTTTCCCCAGCTGTACAATGGAGAGACTGAGTCCTCCTTTTCCCTTTGTGCATAGGAGTGGCTGGTGTTAAGAGCTGATCCGAAAAGCTGCACTGTATAATAACCAGAAATTTTACTGGCCCTACCAAACCTGAGCTGTGTGGTTTATTTGTGGGTGCCCATCTGCTAATAAGTTAATCTCTTAATGAGCTTCACACAAGCAGCCCTTTCCCATTCGTAGGGCAATTCTATGACAGTCATAGGGAACAACTGGGTGTCATTTTTTAAAGGGGGAATCCATGCCTGATGTAGAGCTCGATACCAGCCTCATCTAAGCACTGCCCCTCCCCCGTGACACAAGGTGTGTCTTGGAAGTGTACTGAGACCATGGCCAGAGTACACTGAGCTCCTGGGCTAAGGCTGATCTAATCATGCTGGGGTTAGAACCAGGGAAAATCAGCTCCAGGATGAGGAAACTGCAGAAAGTTGCCCTGTGGCTCCCGCCAGCAGCCAGTCCTTATTAGCAGCTACTGTGGTGTGAGCCCTCAGAATCTGTCTCCCTGAGTTTAATATATGAAAGTGTTTGTGAGTGCACCTGATAGCTCTGATGAAGAACAGGTCCCTAGCAGAAAGCCAAGCACAGTGAGTTCCTCTATTCTGAGCTGATTGGGGTCATGCTGCTCGCTGGCGCACACGGAAGTGGGTTCTTCTGCCTCTCGAGTCTCTTATCTACATTGGTTTCCTGCCTTGCTGCACCAGGCTTCCCTTTTTGGAATGCTCTGGGTGAGTTCTCATGAGACAGGGAGCCCCCGTTGGGGCCAGCGTGCTGCCCTGGTGCGGTTCTCCTGCCTGCAAACCTCTTCAGAGCACTTCAGGCCCGACCTGTCTGAACTCTTTCTAGCCATGCACCCACCTCCAATGCAGTTTCATGGCTGTGCTGTAGTCCCAGTTGTCAGACCTCTTCTCTTGACCTCCCTCTCGCCCATCGGACATCACCCTGCTGTCCAAATACCAGACCTCCTATGTCTCTGCTTTAGTCTTGGTGAGTCACAAATATCTACTGCTACTCCAGTTCTGAGCTTCTGCTGAGTACAGCTCTGTCCTTGCCAGGCTAGATTTGATGCTTGGCTGTCACGGCTGTCAGATGTGGGCATTCCTCTGGCCCTTGTCACTGCAGTGCTGTGTGCCCTGGCTGAGACCCTGGAACTCGCTCCATTTGTGACTTTCATTTAATGCACTTTGCCATCTAGCCTGGCAGCACGCTGTGATGTTGCCCCTAGAGCGCATGTGCAGAGACGTCCGTGTCCCTGCTGGCTTGGCATTCAGGGAGATGAACAGCAGTTGATTTTGAGTGTCACATGGTGCAATGAGTCTTGAAGAACAGGGTCTTGGAAATCTCTCATCTGCTCTGCTCATGGAAAGATGAAAGGAAGCCCATTCACTCTGTCTTCCCTCCTCTCCTCCCTAGGGAAATATTGCTTAATTAACAAATCCTCCCTAGCCCTCTCAAAGTGGGCATACCAGAAGTTACCTGTGCCAATCTATAGAGGAACCTGATTTCCTGCTTCCATCCCCAAATGTGTGTGTATGTTTGCTGGATAAATGCAAGATGAATTTGAAACTGGCTGCACTGCCTTTCCTCTGGCAGGAAAAGCTCTACCTCTTTAGATCTATCCAGCCTCCAGAAACCAAGGGGCAAATCTGCAAGAGAATAATGCATGTTGGTGACAATGCTGGGTCTGTGATCACGCTCGACTCTTCCCATCCTACGCAGGCACAGATCACTGGAAGAACATTCTCTTCCTCCTGAACTGACCCCTGGAGGACGAGTCCTCTTCCCCTCCCCAGCGAGCCAACGGGTTTATTTTGAGTGGGAGCAGCGCCTGCCCTGCCGTGAAACAGCCAGGGCTGCCTAGTTACTGGCAGGAGTCCGTCATTACAAAGCAGGTTAAAAGCATGTAACACTAGGACTGTAGATAAATGAGGGAGCCCGAGCTTTGTCAGAACACAGCAATGCCTCCAGTTCAAATCATGAAGCTTTTTATATAGAAAGTGCTTTTGCAGCAGAAGCCTATTTAATGCTTAAAGCGACTCTGCTGAGAGCCTTTATTTTACAGTCGTTTTCTTCCTCTCTATTATACATAAAGGGCTTTTAGAACCTGCCACTTCTTTCCCTTCACTTATTCCTCAGCTGCTTGGCCAGCATGGATTCCTTTTGACTGCTGCTTGTGGTTGGGTCTTGCTGGTTTTCACCTCCCTGCTGTCCGAAGCCTCACTGGATGTTTACCAAAAGAAACGTGAGCAAGGGAAGGCACGTAGGAACAACAGATAGAATGGCTTGAAGGATCAATTCACCCTGGGACAGATTCTGTGGTGGTCCTGTCTGGATCCGGGAGTAAAGGTTACATCATTTTGCATCCTTTAAATTCTGGGCTTGCATGGCTACTGGCACTACTGAGAGCAATCCCAGGGCCTATTTAAGTTAGGGCAACACTCCCCACACTTCCTCATATCTCTGTCACTTCCTGAACTCAGCTGGACCCACCTTTGAGACATTTCTTCTGTTAGGGGTTATTCCCAGAGGTCAGCCCTACTGAGTGTGGAGATAGAATTGGCTGCTCTAAGCACCAAAGCTTACAAAATTTCCTCTGCTTTGATTGCTCTATAATGAGCAGACATTGTAAAGAACTGAAGCTTGAGCTGAGTTGAACTGATTGAGTTGTATGTGTGAGATAAGTGGGAGCTGTGTCCATTAAGGTATGTAGGTGAGAAAAGGTTAAAATGATTTTCATTAACCAGCCCAGATTGTTCACATGGATTCGCTTCAAATCCACTACTTGGGCCAAAGAAAGCAGAATTGAGGCTTCTTCTGGGTTTGCAAGTTTTATTAAACAAGCAAAGCAAATAAAAAGTTACAGAAAGAAAAACAGATTCACAATGGGTGAAGAGAACAGCATGTGTGGAATTTATCGACCTTAGTGATCAAAGTCAGTGAATGCAATGCCTGGTAATGAAGGCACTATAATCTCACTTAATGCTATTCTAGGAAGACCATTTCCAGAGCCATAATAAAGACCCTTTTAAAGGTTAGCTGAGTTTACAGCAACCAGTCACTCTGAGCACCACTGTCCATTATCAACATTTTTTCTAAAAGTAGAAATCCACAATTTCAGAAACAATTATTTTGTTGTGTCAAACAATTTTCCCAGGCATTAACATGCAAGTGCATTAAAATGCCTGATTCCATAGAAATCAGCAGGAGTCGTCTCAAGACTTCAGTGAACATTGGGTTCAGCTCTGAATGAATTTAAAACAAGTTTAGAAATTCACCTATTAAGTATAACAGGCACTTTGTTAATTATCTTTTATTCTGTCCCTTCGCTCTTATGTATTAACCAAAATCAGAGCTTGGCAAACTCTCTCTAGCACTAAAATCCCGGAGGCAAATTGATATTTTTCTCTCAGTTGATTTGGTACCATCTCAGCTCATGAGCAGTGAAGTGTTTAACTCTTTCTTCTGTGCTTCTGGCTACAGGCTTCTTACATTTCACCCTGTACACAGGTGCCAGTTCTCCGTTTAAGCAGGACACTAAGTTAAGAGCATGCTTAATGTAGATAGGGTTTGGGGATTTTTTTTGAACATTGTGTGAGATGAACTTTGAAGTCTGAACACATTGATTTTTTTAAAGTGTTTCTCAGTGGCTACTGTGCTGTGAAACTCCCTGCACACCTGTAAACATACAGCTCAATAGCTACAGTGCTTTCACCGCAAATATGCTTTCTGTAGCAGCCCACCAGCATAAAGAGGTCAGAAGTATACCACAAAGGCAAGGGGAAAACTCCCTCCACAGAGAGGCAGAGTAGAGCTGTGACAAGAGACCTGAGCTGATCCCCTCTCCTGCCCCATTTTAGGGCATGGGAGGGAGGTGTCAAAGGTTGTGGGGAGGGAGGCTATAGGGCGGAGCACTATGGAGAATTCACATAGGGTTGCCAGGTGTCTGGTTTTGACCCCTCTCCCCCTCCAGCCAGCCCTGCTCCCCCGACCCCCTCCCAGCCAGCCCCACTCCCCGCCAGCCGGTTCCTCCCCGGATAGCCCCACTCCCCCCAACCCCCTCCTGGCCAGCCCTGCTTCCCGTTGGCTGGTTCTCCCCCTCCCCCTGATCTCCCCCCAGCCAGCCCCGCTCCCCCGGCCAATCCCACTCTCCCCACCCCCTCCCAGCCAGCCCTGCTTCCCGCCGGCCGGTTCCCTCCCCGGCCCTATAATCTCCCTTGGCCAGCCCCTCTCCCCGTCCCCCTCCCAGTCAGCTCTGCTTCCTGCCGGCCGGTTCCCTCCCCCCCCCACTTCCAGCCAGCCCCACTTCCCCCAACCTCCTCCTAGCCAACCCCACTCCCCTCCCGGACAGTCCCCCACCCTCCGTCTGAGATCAAGTATGTCCAGTATTTTTTTGAATCCATCTGGTAACCCTAGATTCACAGGCAGTTCTAGATGCCACTGGGTAGTACTGCAGCATGGCTAAGCCCAAGTGTTCAAAAATCAAAAGGTTATTTGAATGCCAGTTGAGTTTGTATTTGCCTTCTGGGTAGGGAGCTGTTTGGGTCACGTTTTCAAGCTTCTCTCTCGCATCTAGTAACCTAATGAAAGCTGGGATTCTCACATAGTCACCAGACTTCAGGAGCCATGACTTTAAGAACAACCCCCTGCCCCCGAAATATCATCTATATCATATATCATCAATAGCCATGCCCTGACCCCCCTAGCCATGCCCTGACCCACATTAGCCACACCCTGATCCCCATTAGCCATGCCTGACCCCCTAACCATGCCCTGACCCCCATTAGCAACGCCCTGACCCCCATTAGCCATGCCCTGACCCCCTAGCCACGCCCTGACCCCCATTAGCCACGCCTCTGGAGGTAACACTCTCGGGGTCAAGATGGACACATGACCAGAAGTAAAAGGTGTCATGTGACCCCTATAAGAACTTTTCCCACCTTCCTCCTACCAATAGGGATGAGTGTGGCCCCCACCGAACCTGCCTCATGCAACTATCCTGCAATTGCATTAACCCAATTGGTGTCTTATTAACTCGGGAGAGGGCCACCCACGGTGCTAATTTTACTGCAGTCCCTGCACCAGCTTTGGCTCCCATTAGGAGGAGCATGGCGTGGGGGTGGGGGGAAGCCCCCATCCCACTAGACCCGGCTTGCAGAGCACGGCTGTGTGAGCAGGTCCATGCACTGCTGCTGCCCCAGTGGAGTGGGAAGGGGCAGGAGGACAAAGGGCCATGCAGAGGGTGCACTGGCAGAGCCCAAACGTTCCCTGCTCTGCAGCGCTCCATCCGATCTCTGCGCGGTCCCTGCTGGGACGCCGGCAGCAGCTCCTAGGAACGACTCACCGGCTCTGACCAGTGCTCCTTCCCCTTTGGCAGCAGCGGCAGCTGCCTGTGGATGGAGGAGGCCAGCCTGGAGGTGTGTGGTGGAGGCAGTCCCACAGCGGGAGGGAACGGCCACAGGGGACGGGACGGACAGGGGGCCATGCCGGACAGTGGTGCGTGCTGCAGGGGAGCTTGGCGCTCAGGACACTGCGCACCACTGGCAACGGCCCTGGGTGCCCGCGCAAAGCATCAAGGGAGCCACTTATGTGCGGGGTGGAGGCGGGGCTTTGCTGCTGCGCAGCGCTAGTGCTGGGTGTCTGCAAGGGTGTCCTGGGGAGGGGAAGAAATGGAGGTGCTGTTTGTAGCTGGATCCCAACGGGTTTTCCGGGACATTTGCCACCTTTATCGGGACAGCAGGACTGAGCCCTTAAATCTGGGACTGTCCTGGAAAAAAAGGGATGTATGGTCACCATAACCTTAGGGCAACTTTGTGTGTTATAGACCATGTTTCAGTGCAGAAGCTTTTACAGCCTCTGTAATCCGGATCCTTTACTAGTGTAAACAGCAGGCAGTACACTGATTTTAAACCAATTGAGGATTGGGCCTGGTGGGTGTGTTTGTTCTTCCCCTGGAAAGCATTCCCTTCTCTTTCCCTTTCCTTCATCCACCTCCCACCCCCTGCTCCAGCTACGTTTGACCTTTAATAAGTACCATTTTTGTAAAAGAAATGGTTGTGAGTTATTGCCGAGTGGCCCCTGGGCACTCGCTACCTACCAAGCCTGTGCTCCACAGAAGCTTGTAAGGGAAAATTACTTTTTGATCTACATTCCCCCTTCTCCACACTCGGTTTCAGAGCTTTAGAGACAAAAGGCAGAAAAGAATGTATTCTCTCTCTCCCTTCCACTTTTCCAAGGCTGAGAATTGGTGCTCTCACTTATCTGTTGTTACACCCTTTCATGTCCCTGTTCCTAAACACCAGGGCAGGGCAGCTTTCACAGATGAGGACTGAGAAAGCCCTTTTGTTCTTGAAGAATGGAAAAAGCCATTGGCTGGCTCTGCTCTAGCATTAACACCGCTTTCTTTGCAGGGAAAGGTGGAGTGGCATGAAGAGCAAACGGGACACCAGGTGGGGAGGCATGTGGTCGTGTTTGCTCCCTCTGGGGCATCTGGCATTGGCCACTGTCGGCAGATAGGATACTGGGCTAGATGGACCTTTGGTCTGACCCAGTATGGCCGTTCTTATGTTCTTACCACCCTGACTAGAGCATGCGGGTACTTCCCACTGCTCCACTCCCACACCCATGTCAACGGGAGGATGCCTACCACTCAAAACGCCCGAGTGTCTTTGTCATACATGCTGCATGGCTGGCATCTGGGTCAATGCAGGGCCACTGCAGAGTGCTCAAAAAGAAATGGTGATGCTAGGCACAAAATGTGCTGCTGTTCTAAAGCCGCGGGGAGCAGAATTTTTTCACACATGCAATTATTGCTAATGTTTCCCTACAGAAACCTGTTTGCCCTGCACACCCCTGCCACCTCCCTTACTCTCAGGATGGAGCAAATCAGCTATTACTGCCATGGGGAATCACCAGAAAGGAGTCAGCCTCTCTCTGCGGGGCTCCAAAACCTGTTGATGCAAGAAGCTCCCTCCCCTGACAGTGATGCATTTGATTTCCAGGGCTGTTTCTTGCCTGTTGTGTTTTAGCCATCTCAGCAGAGCCCCCACTGATGACATAGGGGATTAAATTATGACTATTTGTTAGGTTTCTCCAGACACCTGCTGTCAGTCAGAGTGGCCTTAATTTAAGACACTTAACGATTAACTAACGAGCTGTAGTCTTCATGAGAGAGTAGTGTGTGTGTCTCCCCTAACAGTCTGCATGCACTGGGCACACCATAGCATGCAGCAGAGGCCATACAGAATTAAAGGTATAATACACAGAAAAGAGCATCTCAGTTGCTTTGCTACGTGCACCCACATAGGATGTGCTTTGAGTGCATCAGGAGTTCTAATGATCTTCCCATGGATTGCTGCCTTCTGCCCATTAAGTCCTTTTCTTCTTACAAGATTTTTTCATAACAGGCGTTGTCCTTCTCCTCGCCTCTCCTCAGCTGGGCGATACTGAATGTGAATGACAGCAGTAATGGCTTCAGATGAAGGTGCTCTTCCTTCACACCTGGTGTGGCAAAGTGCCTCCTCTCCTCTCCTCTCCTCACCTCTCCAGCCCTCCGAGGCCTGACCCCAACTCTTTTGGACAGCCACTCTTGGAACGTGTGCCACATGTCTGGTTTTCGCAGCTAGATCGGAGTGGGCAAAATCAGGGCCCACATCTGGCCTGCCCAGCTGATGAGCAGAGGTGCAGACGTACAGCTGGCAGTGTGTGTTCTGCTGCCCTCCCCCATCCTGCTCTGTCCTCCCTCCCAGCTGCTCCCAGGATTCTCCTGCTAGCTGTGCAGAGTGGGGGGGAGGTGTGGAGGGGAGAGCTGAAGTCAGGGTGTCCCCCAGCCCCTGTACTCCATCTCTTCAGAGTAGAAGGTGAGGAGAGGCAGACACACAGCGGAGCTGCTCCAGTCTGAAGCCTAGATGGTAAGTGACTCGGGGAGTTTCTAAGATATCAGTGCTTCTCTCTCTCATTTCCCACGTCCCCCTGCCATACTCCATCTCTGCAGAGCAGGGAAGGGGGAGACAACAGAGCAGGACAGCTTTCCCTGTCTTGAAGAAACAGAGCAAGGTTTTTTTCAGAAACCCAATAGCAACCAGCACACACTCTCTGTGTCACTGTCACACGCACCCCGTCTGTGCCACAGACGCACACTGCCACACACACTCTCCCAGCCTTTGTGCCACACATGCTCACTCTATGTCACACAAGTCCGTCTCTCACGCACAGAGTGTCTCTCTCTCTCTCTCTCTCTCTCAATCTGTCTCTGTAGCCCCCCACCCCCACCCCTTCTGCCCGAGGCCCCGCCCCTTCCTGAGGAAGGGGCCTGGAGCCAACTCATGACCAGGTACCAAAGTTCATGAAGTGGCCCCCCCATGAAAATTATTGTCCACCCTGGGCTAGATGTTCCTCTGGGTGTCAGTTCCAGCCCTTAGCAAGGCTATTAAGTCTGGGCCCTTAACAGTTACCCCAGGAAATTGATAGATGGGGGTACCCTTGCTTGTGATATATACACCTAGACTTACAAGAGTCTCTGCAGCCTTCAAGGTAGACTGCACTTCTGCACTTGAGACTTGTCACTTATTTATTGCCAGGCTTGCTGTGGGGTGGAAAAGGGGGGGAAACTCACTGCCTCTGCCTTTCCCAGGTGTTTGCACATCCCTGAGGCCACCTGTTTAAGACATTGAACTGTTTTGCTGCATGAAGCAATCTCTCATCACTACCCACAAACCATTCACCAGAACTGTCAGCGCTTCACTTATTCCCCTTCTTCTTCAGCAGCCGGCACCTCTTATCCTTTCCCCAGTGTCTTCCTTACTGCAGTGTAGGAGGCTGCTTTCTGCCTGCTAGAGTTTTATCCACAGCAATCCTATTGTACCCTTCAGGAAAGGAGCTCAAAGCACCACACTATCAAAAGCTCAGTGAACTGATCCTCACAGCAACTCCTCTTTGATGGCCAGAAGTTTGAGCTATGTTTTCCAAGAGTTGTGTTTTCCAGGAATCACACAGGATTATTTGAATTGACCAGATCTCATTAATGAGCTATTTAAATGCAGGTCAGATACTCCTCACACTTAATCCAGTGTAAAGCAGGATCAGCTCCATTGTGATTGGCACATTTACATCATCCTGGGCAACTTCAGCTTAGATAGTAAACTCTTCAAGGCAGGGACTGTCTTTTACTATGTATGTGTGCACAGTACATTGGCATGATGAGTCCTGGATCTCAGTTGAGGTCCCTAATGATGCCATATCAGGGAAGTGGTATTAAGGTTAGTGCTTTGGGGTTCAGCCAGTTTCTAACTATGAGGCCAGGATGAGACTGATGGGGATTAGTCACCCCACATCTGCTTCTCCAGGGTTCTCACACTTTCTGAAGCCATATCTGCCATTGTCTGAGACAGGGCATGGGGCTAGATGGAACTCAGGTCCGAGCCAGGCCGGCAGTTCTTATCTTCCTAAGTGCTGCTGTAATAGGGACCAGATGGCTGAGGCCTGGGGCCCAGTTCCTGCTCTGCTACAGACTTCTGGTGTGACCTTGGGTGAGTCACTTAACTTCTCTGCTCCCGTTCCTCACCCCAGAGTCATGGGGAGTATCTGAGCACTCCACAGCCTGTTTATCCTGTGGCAATGGAAGGCCTTTTCAGTAAGTGTCTTGGTTAGTGAGATGGCTAATGCAAGGAACAGCGGTGAGCAAAGAACCAAGTCTAGGATGGCTGAAAACAAGGGGCTGAGCCAAGACCTACCTCTCATTCTCTCTCCCCTCCTTTAATAAAAAACAGGACTATGTAGCACATAGTCCTGTTTTTTGTTTCAGCTACACCAGACTAACACGGCTATCACTACCCTCCTTTAATGGCAGCAAGATGGCCTGAGAACTTACTCTCACAGGCCAGAAGGGGTCACCAGAGAGTCACCGACTCTCCTTCCCCCACTAATGGAGGTCCCAATGTCAGGGCAGCTTGGTCTGTTCTGCGCCAGATACTTATCTTTTGTCATCCATGATAAAGCTCGTGTTGGCCTGATTGGGAGCAGGATCTGACACTGCTTCTGCAGAGCTCCCAGATGCAAGGAGAAGGCTCAGGAAGAGCATGCAGGCTGGCTCAGGAGAACCTGCCCATCGCCAGGTGCTGAAATAGAACAAGAGGGGTAGGTCCCGCAGAGATGACATATGGAGCCTTCGCTCACACTGCCTGACTGTGTTAGAAAACTGTTCATCTGGGACATCGGCAGAGAAATCCTGTCCCAGAGTTCTCTACAGCCAGGAATGGAGGTTGGGCTCAACTGAGGACTGATAACCAAGGGACAACTTGATCTCTTCTTTCTCTGTGATAGGTGAGGCCACTGCCCCATGGTCCTGTAAATCTTGCCTCAAGGATGGCATCTTTTGTGATACCTACAGCTTGCTGGAAACCTCAGGCAAGTCTCTGCCCCATTTCTGCCTCAGTTTCCCCATCTATAAAGTGGGAGAGGAGGGAGTAAGACAGTGAAGCATGTCGTCCCTACCAAGGAAAAGCACCGGAGACATGATCTTGGTGGTAGGGCTATCGGCTAGGGACAGACGGGTAAAGTGGATGAATATTTCTCTGACTAGAAAAGGAGCACAATGTAAATTATGGCTGTGGCCCTCCACCACAGGCTCTTTGGGGTGCTGCTGTGAGTTTGGACGGAATCTGAAGCATGTGGGCCCTATTGGGTTACAGGCTGTTTTGGGGGACTGTGGGCTGTTTCTAAGCTGTCTAAGGAAGTTAGTATTAAAGGGATATCCTGATCCTGGAAGTTAGGACACTCCAAACACCAACAGATTCTCCTTGCGAATGGGGCATCTCTGGAAACCCCAGCCTTTGTTGCTAAGCTGGGGCACCAGTTCCTCTTTCTTTCAGCCGAGGCCAGAGGGGTGGTTCTCTTCCTGTCCCTCTCTGGTCTCCGCCTTTTAAGGGGCGAGATGGTGGATTCTTTGTGTGTGACTCAGGAAAAATGACCTGGCAGCTGAGAAAACGTGCACACCCTGTGCCCTTGCCCCAACTCCTGATTGACTATCGCCTGTCTGAAGGGTGCACTGGTCAGGGCCAGGCCTGCAAGCGTTGTCATCTGTGTCTTCCTGCAGGGTCTGGATGAGCTGTTGTGGTTTCCAGCAGCAAAGGCATAAGGCTGGGAGTCAGCAAAGGAGGGGTCTAATCCCAGCTGTGCACTGTGTGACCTTGGGCAAGTCTGGGGTGCCACTTCTCGCCTCAGTTTCCCTGTCTGGAAATGTGGGGTGACAGCACAGCTCACCTGCCCTCTTGCAAGTTTTCCAGGGGACCAGGCGATGTAAGTGCTAACTGCTAACATTTTTTAATGTTCCCAGTGAAATCAGACACTCTTGCTAGAAACACTGGTCACGATGGGTCCCCTGGTGCTTCTCAGCAGTGCGGGCATGTAAATGCTGTTGTCCTGCTCATATTCCAGCCTGGGTAACTCCATTCTGCCAGATTAAAACGATCCCCACAGTCAGACGTGGACACGGTGTTTGTGTTGTAAGCAGTGACAGCGTGTGCTGGCATGGAGGTGCCCGCACTTTGTTAGGCAGAGAAGTTTTGCAAAGCTCTCTGGAGTCCCAAGGGGCAGACGATGCTATAGAAACTAAGGGAGCATGATCACGGAGGGCAAGGAGCATTGGCTTGGAGGCATCAGCTCAGGATAGTGAGTGGACTAAAGCTGTTGCAACAGGCAGGTCAGGGGGTGGGGGTTGGGGCTTGATCCACCCTGCGCTGGGGCATGACAGAGGCAATTCACCTCTGTGATCTCAGGGCTGCTTCTGTCCCTGCTGCAGGGTAGAACAGCTTCAGGGGCTACTCCCGCCATGTGCCCCAGCAGTCTGAACTGTCACTGGCCAGTGCAGAGCTGGCCACACCAACTCCCTGCCTGCCCCGGAGGCCCTCGAGCCAGGGCAGGCCTGTATGCAGGAATTTCCGGGGAGGGGGGGTTGTAAATGTGGACTGCAAGGGTGTGAATGCACCCCATATAGCCCCCCCCCCAAGTAAGCGAGGAAATCACCCCCAGCCTTCCTGACTGACTAGCCAGCGGTGCTGCTTTTGCCTTCCCCTGGATGGCCGGGGCATGCTTAGTTCAGGGACCATGGGGAGGTACTGTTGCACCTTCATGATCCCTCTGCGTACGGGCCTGCAGGGGATAACTTGTACATGGGTGGGGGGACTCTATCAGTTCTGAGGCAGTGCAAAGGAAAGCCCAGCCTCACGGTGAATTTCTCTCTCCTGGATGTTTAAATCCCCTTCTCCCAACACCCCCTGGAAAGAACTCTGGACTTCACAGCTGGCATCACCCCACATCCCTTCACTAGCCTCCAGAAGCAGCTGGAGCAGATTCTGCACCATGCACAGAGCTCCTCAGTGCCTCTCGCAGGCCCTGCATGTGCCTACTCAGAAGCAGAATGAGGTCTTCTTGGAAAATCAGCCTGTTTGGCTCTGGGTCTGCGGGTGGCCTGGCTCATCCACAAAGCCTCCAAGGTGATAAGCTGCTCTTCCCTCTGCCAGGCTGGCAGTCAGGCAAGTGGGATGCCAGGACTGATTAGGCCATGTGGTGCTGTGCAGTCACCTGACAGAGATCGTGGCGACGGTTAAACGAGCAATGTGCGGCTCCCCTCTGCGCCTGGGAGCAGCAGCACTGCCACATGCCTGATCTCATCAGCATCTTCCTCTCTCCCCCAGGCCATCTTTCTGCAGGCTATTGAAGGGCTGTGAGAGCACGGTGCCTGGAGCACCTCAGAGAGTGACTCTGTGCCCAGACATTGCTGCACGCCTTCCTGCTGGGAGCGGGGCTGGACCACACCCCACATTCTGCCCCACCTGATTCTGGGGAGAAGCAGCTCCTGGCTGTGAGAAAAGCACAATAACCTTTGCAAACTCTCCTGCCAATGGGCTACGGTGGGGGGCCAGGTACTCCAAACAGCGCAGCTCTCTGGCTATCATGGCAGCTCGGGGCCACTTTTGGGCTGTGTGTGTGTGTGTGTGTGTGTGTTTGTGTGTGTCTCTGTGCGCATAAGTTTGACTCAAACACACCCCTGCCCTATATTCTTTGACTTGGGCATTTGTCTGAACTGATATCAAGGCTATAAGCCAGATATCCAGGGGATGGCTGAGGAGGGACTGTTGCCCTCTAAGGGTATGTCTACACTACAGTGTTATTTCAAAATATCTTATTTCGAAATAGTTAATTTGAAATAAGTTATTTCAAAATAACGCATCTACACACAAAATGCATTTCGAAATAGCATTTTGCTATTTCGACATAGCGCGTCCACACTGAGTGGACGCTGAATTGCATTTAAGGCCGGCCAGAACCAGGTCCGGCAGGACATCAGGTCAGGAGTTGCTTTGTGTGGCTGCTGCCTGAGACTATCTGAGGCCTGTGCTTAAAGGGACCCCCGCCGGACAGCCGGTTCTCAGCTTTCCCTGCTTGCTTGCTTACCTTGATGAGGGACAGCAAAGCATTTTGTCTCTCTGTGCTCTGGTTGCCCTCACTCAGGACACCACAGCACTCTGCAACATGGAGCCAGAGCTGCCTCTGGGCACTCTGGTGCTTCTCTTGGACACGTTGCTGCTAGCCTGGCTGCACTTTCTGCAGGCTGCCATCCAGGAGGTCCATCGGGGGGCTGTCAGTATCCAGGAGGCCCTGCAGGAGAGCTTCCATCCTGAGGAGCACTCAGAGCCTCCCTGGTCTGCCCCACTGGGGGCTTGTGCCTCATTCTTCCCTCACATCCTTGCACTTACCCCTCCCTAACCCCCCTTTCTGCTGTACAATAAAAGACACATGTTTCATTACAACAAAGCCTCTTTATTGAACAAAACTGGGGTGCGTGGGGGGAATGAAACTGAGGTGAGACTGGGGGAAGAAGGTGGGAGAGGGGAGGTGAGAGGGTGGGAGAGGGGAGGTGAGAAGGTGGGAGAGGGGAGGGGGAAACCTGGGAGGAGGGAGCTGGCAGGGGGAGGCAAGGGGAGGAAGGGGGAGAAGAAGCTCAGGGCTCAGGGTTGGGGGTCTCGCCGGCCTAACTGTCTCCCAGCACCACAAGTGCGGGGGCCTCGGCATCCCTGGGGGTGTGGGGAGTATGGGGAGGAAGAAGCGGGAGGGGGAGAAGGAGAGGGAGGAGGAGCAGTAGCTGGGGAGGCAGCAGGGGCTGAAGCAGCAGGAGGCAGCAATCTCTGGTCCAGGCTTGATGACCACCTGGGGGGCACGGACCGTCCTGCCCATCAGAATGTGGTCCATGGCATCAAAACAGGGGCAAGGGTCTGGGTCTGCCCCTGGTTGGGAGCTGCCCCCTGTGGCCCTGGCATACGCCTGCCTCAGTTCCTTTATTTTCATGCGAACCTGCTCCTGGGTTCGCATGTGGCCTTTGGTGGCCAGGCTGGCAGCCATCTGGCTGTAGACGGCCACGTTCCTTCGTTTAGTGCAGAGATCATGGATGTTGGAGGCATCCCCCCAAACCTGAATTAGGTCCCTGGTCTCCACACTGAACCAGGCAGGCGTCTGCCTTTTCCGGCCCCTGGCAGGCTCCTGGGAGCTGGGAGACTGGGCCAGGGGAGCAGTGGAGGGCTGGCTGGCACTGGCTGCCTGGCTCATGCTGGGGCCACTGGGGCAGGGGCAGTGGCTGCTGGCTCTGAGCTGGCAGGCTTGGAGCTGGCTGTGGCCAGAGTCTACCCCTTTAAGGGCTCCGGGGATGGGGAGAGGGAGAAGAGTTTTCTTGGTTGTGCCCAGAGTGGACACCAGGACACCTTGGGGAGGGCTGGAGGCCCCCTATTTCGAAATAAGCATCTACACAGCACTTATTTCGAAATAGCAATTTCAAAATTGGCGTTATTCCACGTGGAATGAGGTTTACCAATTTCAAAATAAGCACTCCACTATTTCGATTTAATTTCGAAATAGCGGTTTGGCTGTGTAGACACTGGTAAAGTTATTTCGAAATAATGGCTGTTATTTCAGAATAACTTTGCTGTGTAGATATACCCTAACAGACCAACAGCTGATTCCAGGTGGAACTTCTATATTGCATGACTTCCTGCTCGGGACAGATTATGTGTAGTTTCACATAGGGAGTGACCTCTCTTGGGGTGGAGCTTATATGAGGAGCTAGCTGCTTGCTGTGGGCTGGCAGGAGATGGATGCAGATGAAAGGGCGCGTTCTTTCACCCAGAAAAAAATTAAACTCCACACCTGAAAATAAGTGCCTTTTTTTCTTGGCATCTGCTCAAATGTGCCACTTTTTACAAAGGACACCCACGCAGCTTAAACTTGCAAGGCTAGGGGGTAAAGTGAAAGGATCCTCTCTCGGGCTCCAAGAATAAGAGCAAATTCAGGTTAGATTCACAGCAGCTGTCGACTGCTGTAGTTCCATTCACTTCAGCTCACACCAGCTGAGGGTCTGGCCTATCCTTGCTCCCTAGGGGTGAAAGTAACGTATATTTCTTACAAGTGCTGTCCTCTTGACAGCTCTTTGAATAGCTCCCTGCTGGCTTTCGCCACTGCTCAGCCAGCTCTTGCCGGAGCGGCGCACCAGGGTGCACCCGCTTACTGTCACCTCCTGCTGCTCCCAAAGACCCAAAAATGGCAGGAAGCCCTGTTCCCTGTTAGCAGCATCCTGTGAGACAAAGAGACCTTCGGCTGCGTGTCCCAGTGCTGAGCTCATGTGTGAATCTGGGCGCCTTTGGAGAGAACTGGAGAAGCTTCGTTTGAGGAGGATGTAGCGCTGTCATTGCTAATTAATAGGTTTGAGTGGACATCTCTGTCGCCGCTCTGAGCACGTCCTGAAACATGCAGCATCCCTCGCAGTCTCAGCTCCGATTGGTATGCTCAGTGCATTGGCAGTGCCTTTGCCATTCCCCGGTGAAGGCTGTGGGTGAAAAGCATTAGCACAGCCTTCACCTGACAGCATCTCCTGTCTGGAAATAGCATGAGGGGATGTAAGAGAATCAAAGTGAGAGCCTCCGAATGGGCTCCCTTTGAAATAATGTCCCTGCCAATCAAGGAAAAGTTGGTGGTAGGCTCTCAGGGATTTTGATATGAGCGAGAAGAGTAACCTGCCAAGCAAAACTGCAATAATAGCACAGCCCGGGGCCTTGGTGCTTCCAGCTGTGGAGTAGTAAAAATGAAATGCTCCTATGCCAAGGGGTGTCTGGCAATATTTTCCCAGCCTGTTGTGGCTCCGTGCTTTGACCTCTCCATCTCTAGTCCCTTTAAGCCCCCCTCTACAGTTGCCTCTCTGCAATGCCAACAGGCAGTTCTGACTTGGGCTGGGGTTGTCTCACAGGCAGGAGCCTCAATTGGTACTCAAGTGGGAGAACTGCCAGGAAAGCTCAGGTGAAGAAGCGCTGGTATTGCTTTCTTCTTCTGATGCCGTGCTGGAGAATTCCTTTGGGGGCCATTATTCATGGTGGGCCAAGATCCTCAGATAATGTCAATTGGTCTAGATCTATTGATTTTTGTGGAGTTACACCCATTTCACTGGCTCAGGGTCTGGCTCCATAGCTCTTAAATTAACTGTAAAACTAAGGTCTTGAAGAGTTGTTGCCATTAAAAATCCCATGCAGGAGCAGGGAGTATTGCACCTGGACATGCACTATTGATTATGCCTTTGTTTGGCCTGTAAACCGCCCCTCTAGATGTGTAAGGACACTTGTGACAGCTATGGCAATTTACTGTCACTTCCTGGACAAACCTTACTTAAATTTACTCCAGTTTCTTAGCAGTTCATTGTATTAAAAAAGGCAAACATTTATGTGTCATTGTGGGATTGTTTGTAACATCTCAAGTGGGAGGCATGGAGGAGAGTCCTGAGCAGTATCTACTTTTGGGAGTTTTCTGAACTTCTAAAGCCATGGTGTCCAACATACTAGCCACATGTGGCTATTTGTCTGGTTGAGTGTGGCTAGTTTGCTTGGTTGGATACCACGGTTCTAAAGACTAGTTGAAATGATGAGCTAGCCCAGAATCCACTTACAGTTAAGTGGGTTTCCCAGGAAATCTCAAAGAGGGCAAGGTATGCCAATGTGCCCATTCCAGTTATGCCTTGTGGCACTTTATCTGGAGAAGGTGCCTTTTGTCTGCTGATTGCCAGTTAAATGAGGACAAGATCAGAGGCTGAAACTGCATAAAGGAGGGACTCTCAGGTCCCTGGGGCATTAGTTCTGAGCCAAGGTGGGTAGAAACTTGTAACCACAGAAATACTCTTTGGGAAGGTGTGAAGGACTGACTTCTACCAGAGTCCTTGTTTGAGCTGAAGTGATCTTTTGTAAGATTATTAGCATGGACGTGGGCTCATTTAGAGAGGAAAACACGTTAAATGAATAACGCTTTCACTCAAAGAATAAATGTGCTTGCTTAGGAAAAGCTGTGTGATACCTTTGTGTCTGTGAGCAATGATGCTGTGGATAGTCTCTGGGGAGAAAGCAAAGCAGGATTGCTCAGACAGTCTGGCTTGCTGGAGAATTCACTGTTCAAGCAGCGAGCTACACAGCCTGGAAAAACCTTGGGCAGGAGGGGAAGAAATGTGAGTCCGAACCAAGAGGGGTCACGGCAGGAGCCAGAAGCAGGGGCACTTGGTAGACCATGGACAGGAAAACCAGTTGCCCTGCCCTGTGACAACACTACAGAGACAGGAGATCCATTGATGTGTAGCTCAGCACAGAGCATCCTGTGAGACTTATGCACCATGTGTTCTTGTAGGCTACGTCTACTCTACGAGTTTTCTCTGCAAAAAATATGCTAATGAGGGACTCATTTGCAGGAGTCGCAATCTTATTTGCATATTTTCTGCTGATCCGTTTTTGCACTGGGGTTTTTGCGCAAAAACAAGCAGTGTGGATGTTTTCTTTTTGTGCAAAACCCCCTTTTTGTGCAAGACCGGTATACCTTTTTTGGGGGCATAAGGATCTTGCGGAAAAAGGGGTTTTTGCGCAAAATGAAAATGTCCACACTGCTTGTTTTTGCACAAAAACAGATCAGCAGAAAATATGCAAATGAGTCCCTCCTTAGTATATTTTCTGCCGCAAAAACTCATAGTGTAGACATAACCTGGGAGGCTGCTCAAATGTAACCCAGGACAGAATTTGGCCTTCTGTGTGAAGGGGTTACTCCAATTCTGAGCACAATGAGGCTGCACCAGCGTAGGAGACAGATACTTTCAAATATCAGAGAGTGATACTATAAAATGGCTTTGGGCAGACAGAGCAGTGTATCCAATCAAAGCCTCAGAGGAAGGTGTTTGGAGGCAGGCTGGGATCATCTAGCAGCAGTCCGGTTAAACCCCCATGTTCTCATATCCAGAGAACACACAGATATTATCAGATGGAATGACCTTAACTGTAGCTTCAGAGAAGGATGAAACAAGAATGAAGCAAAGTAAATTCTCCCTGAAGTCACTGGGGCTGCAAGGGATGTTACCAGCATAGAATCCAGCACAGAACTTGTAACATTCCCCTGGCCCTGCACCTTTCTTTTTCAGGAAACTCATTAATTTCTCCCCTGTTTATGCAATAAGTTCTGCCTGTGTGATTAATCTAAATGCGTGTAATTGCTGCATTAGTGTGTTCACAAATCCAGGCGCATGTAAAGTGTGAGCAAATGCCCAGAAACAGAGGTAGATGCAAAGCACCTAAAGCACTGCATGTGATGGAGTTTTAAAGTTCAGGACCTTGGATAAAACCTTTTTTTTGACAAAATTCCAAAAGTGATTATTAAAATATTCACTGATAAATTGGCTCTAAGAATAAACTATTGAGAATGCAAGAGGCTTCTGATTAGCTTTCTCGCTAACAGAACAGAAAGCCACTTGAATTATTAGTTGTACATTGGGGGTGGGGAGAAATCATCTTGCAATTGTGCAGCTTGGACAGTGTAATACAGTGTTTCTTAAACTTTTTAAGACGGAGGAACACCAAACAATAATTTTTTTTATGAGGAACACCAAGGATTTTTTGTTGAGAAAAAAAAAGAGGTCGGGGAAAAATTATTGAGCAAAAAAAGAAAAAGAAAAAATAGGGTCAGGGGGAAAGTTATTGAGGGGAAAAAAAGGTCACCTGCCCCTTTAAGGGGGGCCATTTTGAACTCTTGTTCACGGCAACACAACTGAGACTGCCTTGTAGCATACTGGTGTGCCATGGAACACAGTTTAAGAAACTCTGGTGCAAATGGCTTAACCTTGCATATGGGGATTGATCCCTTTGCAGTGCTGTCCTAAGCACCCCCAAAGGGCCTGGAATGGGATTTCATAAGTGTAGGGAAATGGCACAATCCCTGAGTCCCAGGAGTAGAAGTTTCTAAAGGGAGGAAGGACAGAGCCAGCACTTTTATGCAATATGGCTTTCGTTTGCATTTAGTCATTTTCAAAGGTTTTGCTCCAAAATAATTAATGAACAGCAATAGGAGTAAGAGTGTCTGCTTAGAGCCAACGAATGCCAGCAACAAAGCTAGATGGTGGGGAGGAGGCTAAAAGTAGAAGATATCTTGAATGAAATTCATTTTCACGCACAAGGCTGGTGCAAAAGTCTCCTTCCACTTCTTGTCCTGCAATGGGATTGGGAGGGAAGCAGCATGACGAATCTCATGCCCATAAAAATAATGAGACTTTCAACCAGTTTCTTGCAGTGATGCAATAACGTGGTCTGGTGCACAGCTGGCATTCTGGGTCCTGTTGTGTGACCTGGGCAAGTCCTGCCTCTCCGTGTTGCTGTTTCCCCTGCTGCTTAGGATACGTCTAGACAGCAGGCTTCTTTTGGAAGAAGCTTTTTTCAGAAGACATCTTCTGAAAAAAATTCTTCCAAAAGAGAGCATCCACACTTCAAAAGTGCATCGAAAAAGTGATCTGCTTTTTCGAAAGATAGCATCCACACTGAATGGAAACCCTCTCGCATTTCAGCTGTGATTGCTATGGATGGAGTGGCCACCAGGACACTTGTGTTTTTTCCTTTTTCCTCTTCTTTCAAAAGAGCTCCCTCTTCCCCATCCACACGCCTTTTTTCAAAAGAGCGCTTTTGCAAAAAGGCTTCTTCCTTGTAGAATGAGGACTACCAATACTGGAAAAACCCCTCTGTTCTTTTGATTTTCTTGTGGAAGAAGGCAATTGCAGTGTGAACATTCCTCAAGTTTTGTTGGGAAAACAGCTGTTTTTCCAATAAAACTCTGTAATGTAGACATACCCTTTGTCTGTCTTGCAAGTTGGGTTATATGGTGTTTGGGGCAGGGGAGGTGCACAATGGGACACTATTCATGGTTGGGGCTGCTACAAATAATACAAACAGCAGGGGCAAAAAGGTGAGAGGTAGAGGAAAGGTCTTGTACCTTGTGTTCAGTACATTGACACAGATTCCTAATAGGAAAATACAGGGCGCAGAATGGACCAATGCATGGCTTTAAGCATGAATGGATCCAGACGGTCTCCCTGTTGCTGAAGCTTGTCTACCCCTGGAAAACTTCATGCTCCCACCCCAAAGTTCACATGGGCTACTCTGGAGGACCTGATCCAATACACACTGAAATACTCCCATGCACACACTGCTGCTAGGCGGTGTTAGGTGCAGCCAACAATATTACCCTTTTCTTCTAACTGGGTCTTATTCTGTGCCATGCTGAGCACCTCCTGCAAGATGCAATGGGCACTACAGTGCGAAGGGTATGTCTACACTACAGCGCTATTTTGAATTAACTTATTTCAAATTAGTTAATTTGAAATAAGCTAATTTGAAATAACGCAGCTATACACAAAAACTAATTCGAAATAGCGTTTTTCTAATTCGAAATAGCGTGTCCACATTGAGTGGACCCTGAATTGAGGGTAAGGCTGGCCGGAACCAGTGCCGGCAGGACATCAGGGTCGGACTTAGTGTGTGGGGCTGCTGCCTCCGGCTATCTACTGTTTGTGCTTAAAGGGACCCGACCTCCCATCCCAGACAGACAATTCTCAGGTTTCTCTGCTTGCTCGATAAGGGACAGCAAAGCATTTCTGTCTCGGAGTGCTCTGCTTGCCCTCACTCGGGACACCCCGGCACTCTGCAACATGCAACCAGACCTGCCCCTGAGGACTCTGCTGCATCTCGTGGACATGTTGCCAGCAGCCTGGCTGCACTGTCTGCAGGCTGCCATCCGGGAGGACCATCAAGGGGCTGTCAGGATCCAGGGGGCACTGCGGGAGAGCTTCCATCCTGAGGAGCGCTAACAGTCTCCCCGGTCTGCCCCACTGGGGGCTTGTGCCCCATTCCTCCCTCTCATCCTTCCACTTACCCTTCCCTAGCGCCCCCTTCCTGATGTCAAATAAAATGCACTTTTGTCTCAAAAATACAAACTTTGTTTATTTAACAAAACTGGGGGGGATGAAACTCTGGGGAGTTTGGGAAGGGTGGCGGGAGAGGGGAGGAGAAAAGGTGGGAAAGGGGAGGGGGAAAACTTGGAGGAGGGAGCTGGAAGGGGGAAGCAAGGGGAAGAAGGGGGAGGGGAAGTTCAGCACTAGGGGTGAAGGTCTCGCTGGGCCAACTGCTTCCCAGCACCGCGGGGGAGAGGGCCTTGGCGTCCCCAGGGGGATGGGGAGGAGGGTGCGGAGGTTGAGGTGGGGGGTGTGGAGATTGAGGAGGAGGGTGTGGAGGTTGAGGAGGAAGAGGAGGGGGGGCAGGAGTGGGAGGAGGAACAGTAGCTGGGGGGGCATCAGGTGTGGGACCAGCACAGGGTAGCACGCTCTGCACCAGGGTCTGAAGATGGGTACAGATGGCATGACCCTGGGCAAGCAGCTCCCTCCGGAACTCCCATTCTTCCTGTGTCTACTCCTCCATGATTCGGGTCTGGGCTCGCAGGGCCCCCAGGTGCTGGTCCCGGTACCCCTGCCATGTGGTGGTGCTCCTGCTGAGGCCGTGGGTGTGGGAGCATGTTCTGGGTGGTGTGGTGCACCCTGCACGAGCAGCTGGTGCGGCTGTAGAGAAAGAAGAGAAGTGGTCAGTTCTCCCTGGGGACACAGTGAATGATGCCCAGCCCCCCCTGCGGGGTGAGGGCGACTGTGCCCTGCACCGTCAGAGCCGAAGTGCTTGTACAGAGGCCATGGTCGGCATGTCCGGCTCTGCCCGGGAGTGGGAGCTGCCCCGAGACCGCACCCGTGCACCTGTGCTGTGTATAGTGCGGCCAGAGCAGGGGGGAGATGTCCCCTGCCCCTGTGTAGAGAGGGTGTGTGAAGGGAGGGTGTCCTGCTGTGTCCCGCCCCGAGGTCAGGAGTGCGTCAGGTCTCTTCACACATGCGTGTGGGTATTGGGCCATGGCCCCTGTGTGTCACGCAGCTGGAGCCACCTGCCCAAGGGTGGCACAGCACGTGCCTGCACGTGCATAGATGGCTGCATGATCCGTGGGAGGCACGATCCACACGTGCGGTCCCTGGTCTCCCTCCCCGCCTCCCCCCTGGGTAAAGGACAGTGCTGGCACTTACCTGGTATGGCCTCCCCGGACGACCCTGCCAACTCTGGTGCCGGGACAGTTGGTGGTGGCCCCTCTGCTGCGCCTGGGTCAGGGCCCTCAGCTCCCGGCTCGCTGCCCCCCGGGCTGGGGTGGACCACCCTGCCCCCCAGGATTTGGTCGAGGGCAGGGAAGTTGGGGCAGGTGGCAGCCCCTGCTGCAGCGCCATCCCTGGTGGCCCTGGCGTACGCCTGCCTGAGCTCCTTTATTTTCAGGTGCACCTGCTCCTGGGTGAGCCTGTGTCCCTTGCAGGCCATGGTGGCCGCTATGCGGCCGTAGACAGCCGCGTTCCTCCTCCTAGTGTGGAGATCATGGACACTGGGGGCCTCCCCCCACACCTCAATGAGGTCCATGATCTCCGCACCAGTCCAGGTGGGCACGCGCTGTCTACGGCCCCTGGCTGGCCCCTGGGCACTGGGGGACTGGGCGGGGGACACTGGACTGGTGCTGGCTGCCCGGCTCATTGTCTGGCCACTGGGTGCAGAGCTGTCAGGGCCGTCTGTCTGCATGCAGGCCTCTGGCTCGCACATGCCCAGTGGCCAGATTCTACCCCTTTAAGGGCCCCAGGGCTGAGGGAGAGGAGAGGAGTTTTCCTGGTTTGGCCCAGAGTGGCCACCAGGGCTCCCTGGGAGGGCTGGAGGCCCCCTATTTCGAATTAAGTAGCTACACAGCACTTAATTCGAAATAGCTATTTCGAATTTGGCGTTACTCCTCATAGAATGAGGTTTACGAAATTTGAAATAAGCTTTCCACTATTTCGAATTAAATTCGAAATAGCAGTTTGCATGTGTAGACGCTATTGAAGTCAATTCGAAATAATGGCTGTTATTTCGAATTAACTTTGTAGTGTAGACATACCCTTAGAACCTGGACCCAGCTCCTTAGTGAGAGGTTCATCACTACCACGACAAAGGTGTGCAGCTGGCCAGGCCGTGTTTTGACACAGCAAACAAAAGTCTTGTCTGTTCTCCTGCCAAGTGATTGCAAGCATGGAGCGGCCTTGATTGAAGCATTGT
Source organism: Pelochelys cantorii (assembly GCA_032595735.1). NCBI lineage: Eukaryota > Metazoa > Chordata > Testudines > Trionychidae > Pelochelys > Pelochelys cantorii. Next base: position 7,272,858 of record CM064342.1, on the reverse strand, counting down.
GAACATGGAGGCTTTTATGCACAACACAGGATAGCATGAGTGCTGGGAGCAGTGATCTGCTGACAGCAGGGGGAAGGCATGCAGATTTCCACCTCTGTAATAAAACATCCATCAATCATCACATCCACCCCCAGCCACTGAACTAATAGCGGCAACGTCTGATTACACTTCCTTCAGCGCTCATGTCAAGTCACTGATGTTTGTGACTATGAAATCCCTGGCTAATAAAATTAAAAAAGATGGGAGGTGGGCAAGAGGAGAGGGAGAAGAGGGAACAGGGTGATTGCATAGATGCCGGCGTTGGCTTGCTGGGTTTTATTTATTTTCTCTTTGCATCTTTCTTGTGGATGCTTCTTAAAATGTCATGTGTTGCAGAGAGGTGAGGCTGTGCCTGTGTTGTTCTGCAATAGCTTTTGTTTACACACACTAATCTACTCCCTGAGAATGCTCGGCAGCCAATCAAAACATCTCCTCAGTGCAAGGCAGGTGAAACAATTTCCTTGAAGCACTAGTTTGGGGGTTGGGTTTTTTTTCTTTTTTATATCTTCTAATGTACATTCTTCCCCCTTAATGAATTTACTGTTCCCACTAGACACTGAAATTTAGCTTTATTATGCTGGGGAAGGGCATCTTGGAAGAGAATGTTCTTGCCCCAGAATGCCCATGTGGCCCAGACAGCCAAAAGGAGCAACAAGATACACACTGAGAGGGGAAGTAACTTGACAGAGGCCACCCAGCAAGACAGTGGCAGATCTAGGAAAAGAACCCAGACTCTTGTGCTAGGGGCTAGGGCCCCAGCCACTAGAACACACATCCTCTTGTCAAACAGACTAGGGATGTTAAATATCGGTTAATTGAATAATCGATTAACCTAATGAATTCGTATCAGTTACTCGACTATTCTATAATCCCCGGGGGTGGGGAGCCAGCAGCCAGAGCACTCCAGCCCCAGTCCTGAGGAGGCCTCTCCCATTCCACACTACTGCCTCTGACACAGAGGCAGCAGTGTGGGGTGCCAGGTGGTAGCTGGTCTGCGAGAGGAGCCAGTTTAAAAACCAGCTCCCCTCATGACCACCAGCTGCCTGTCACCTCACACTGCTGCCTCTGACAGATACAGAGGCAGCAGCCCGGGGTGGCAGCAGCCCCTGTCCAGGGTGGGTCTGAACTCCCGGACCTGGTGCAAGCCATAATTGAGCTGGGTTGCCTGCCCGCCTGGCTCCTAACACACTTTAAATGAAGAGCCCCAGCAGGGGTAGCTCCCAGATCACAAGCAAGGGCTGAGCCAGGCTTCTGGCCAGCCTGCTAAAAAATTTACTGGCGGGGGCAGGAGGGATGCATGTAGCCTATAGCATTACCCTCTTATCGGTTAACCAGTTAATCAACTACACAATTACATCTGTAAAACAGCTGCTTCGGTGCAGGAGACAGGCACAGCAGGGGAAATGGGGCAGTTGCTGTCCAAGTCGTGCCTCATCCCTCCATGGAGGGCCCACCTCCTTGCAAGAGTAATTAATCTATTCATATTCCATTTAATCCTTGGCCTTTCCGCTGAGAATACTGATAAGGTGACTAATTAGGGTGGAAGTTTGCACTGGAACTTTTGTCCACTAATGTCTGGGCTGTGACCTGGAAACTCACATCACTTCAGCCAGTGTTTTTCAAATTTTTTTTCTTTTACAGATCCCTAAACAATTTCAAACAGAGGTGTGGCTGGACCCCTTTGGAAATGTCACGCATCTTTTGTAAACCAGTGTTTCTCAACCAGTGGTACGAGTACCCTTAGGGGTACTTGAGAGAAATCTGGGGGAAGGGGGACTGTCAACACAACTGAAATTTGGAGAAAACTGAATTTTTGTTTTAAGTATTACAGCACTTTATTATTTTTGTACTTTTTGCCCCCCAAAATGTCATTGCCCACCAGGCTATGACTTAGTTGTTTAAACAAACGTGTTGCAATGGTAGAAAAAAAATTGTGTGGCTGAACGCTGTAGGTACTGGGGGTACTTACAATTTTTTTTTTTTTTGAAAAAGGGGTACTTTATAAAAAAAAGGTTGAGAAACACTGCTGTAAAACACTGACTTATACCACCAGTCGTTATTTTCAGCCTGGTAGCATTGGTACCAAATCAGCTGGCCCTAATGGTCCTTGAAGCCCCAGGGGTGAGTAGGAAACTGATTTGAACCATTAACCTCCATCCCCGTTTTTCAATAGTCTTACAGCCTTAGCGAGAAGTGGCCCTGCCTTTGTATTCTGGTAGCTCCTGGAGTCTCCAGCCAAGATGAGAGCCAAGTTGTGCTAGCTCTGTATAAGCAGGGGACAGAAGGCAGTCCCTGTCCTGAAGAGTTGACAGTCGAAACAGAAAGAGAAAAAGAATCATTCAAGGTCACGTAGCAGCTCAGTGTTAGAGCCTGCTCTCCTGACACATACTCAGCCTCAGCAGGAGCAGAGCTTGTTTTGCTCCTCTGGGAACTGAGGACTCTGGTGACTGCCCATACCAAAGGCAGGAAAATTGCATCCATTTCCTCTAAGACCCCAGACCTTAGGGTCAGAGCATCCTTCCTCTCCAGATATCGAAGTAAAATTCAGTTGAGCCCTCAGGTGGTCGGGTGTGCAGATTATCCTGTTCGGAGCTACCGCGAAGATGAACTTTTCAGAATTTTCTTTCTCCCCAGCCCAGCTTTTCAGCCTCAAGGTTATTTCGGCAAAAGTTTGTCCGCTTATCCAAAGCTTTGACGGCGTGTCTGTCTCTGATTCAGAAGAGCAAGTAGCTGCTGTGACCCATCCATTGGTAAAACAAGAAACTTAATAAAATGTTGCAGAGGGGAACGTGTGTAACAGTGCTTTGCATTTGTTAGGACTGAAATCTCGTTAGAGGCTCTTTCCATTTAGAAAATATCAATAGGTTTCCCAGCTGCTCTCTGATCCTCTTTTAGTTGTGTTAAAATGCATTTTTTGAAAGGGCAGAGAGGGAGGGTGGGGGAGAGGATGCAGCAGCAGATTCCAGAACATTAGCCACTTAATTTCGGAATGTTTTTGTGCTATTTGTTTTTCTATGTTGTATCCTAACTGCAAATCATTTTTAATAGTAACTTGAAAAAAAACTTACAGCAAATCTTAGCTGACATTTTTATCATCACCCTAACATCTCCAGTCGCAGCTCTTCCTCTGCTGCATTCTGCAAATCACGCTGAGGAAGACAGGGCTAGGGCAAAAAGTATTTTCACTCTGTTAATCAGAAGAGGGAGGAGAGTCAGGCAGTTAAAGCCTAGACCTTGGAGACGTGGATTCTGTCCCTGGTTGTATCCAGAACTCACTGTGTCACCTTGGGTCAACCACATCACCATTCTGTGCCTCAGTTTCCCCAGCTGTAAAACCAGGATGATGCTAATTCCCCACCTGGCTGGGTGCAGCGAGGCTAAATTCTTTAATGTCTGTGGGGTGCTCAGATGCTGCCATGGTGAATGGCCATAGCAAAGCCCAGCACCAAAAAAGAGCAATACATCAGCGCTGCACTACAGAAAATGTGAAATCCTTGTGTGTTTTACCATGAGACAGCGCAGGCCTTGTTTGCTGATTCAGCAACAATGGGCCGTTGTGGGGTTTCTTCCAATGAGCCTTCCTTTCCCATGGATGAGTTCTTCCTTCCCTTATTTCTGCAGAGTGGAGATCATCTATCGGTTGCTTGCTGAGCAGGGTCTTGGGAGTATGATTAAGCTGCATTAGGTGTAACCTGGGCATAGCTAGCAATAGGTGCATGCAAACCCCTGCCAATAGTTCCCTCTACCCGCCACACATCTGTTATCTCTCCAGACAGCTTTGCTATAACACACTCCCTGAGCACTGACCGTGGGTGTAGACAGCTCCCCTTTCGAGATGTGATTAGCACCCTGCCTAGTTTAACTATCAGCCGGTTACCATAGGAATCCTTGCCCCGGGAGCTGCTGGCAGAGTCTGTCTGGCATTTGGAGACAGTGAAGCAGTTGTTTGTGGACCTCCCTTGAAGCAGGTCTGCGTTGGTGTCTGTGTGCCACATGTGAATTGCTCTAATTCCTGCCCTTTCTGAGCATGTGGCTCCGGGTCCCCTCTGACTTTGTGGCAGAGGAAAACACAATGAGCTGGGCTAGGAAATGAGTCTGGAATTGGCCCCACCCGTGACTGTGGAAGGGGAATGGAGGCAAATGGGAAAAAGCAGCAGAGCAAACAGCATGGGGAGGCATTTTCTGAAACCCATGCAGCCAGCCCTCCTTGTGGGGAGCACGTGGACTCACCAGTCTGGACTGGCTCCAGCAAAGCTGTTCCCTGGCGGGGTGATTTTCCATTTGAGGCACCTGCCGGCTGCATGTCTGTGCCTATCAAGTCAAATCCCACAACCGACCCATCGCACAGAGTATGAATGTCTCTCGCTAACATCACCAGGCCAGAGTGCTCTCTGCCAGCTCCCCGTAACAAGCATTCTAGTTGCCAGGGGCTAATGCAATTATTTTTCACCACTGGAATCTCTAGCCTGAATTCTCTAGTCCTGCATTCTGTGCTGCACCAGTTCAATTCAATGGAACTTCATGCAGTGCAGCTCCAGGGCAGAATTTCACCTAAAGCCAAGTTCAGATTCACCCGGAGTCACAAACGATGCATGTGCACTGCGTTCTGGCTGGCTAGACACTCACCCATGTGACAAGGGTGAGCGAAATCCTGCAGGGTGGCAGTCCCCGCTTAGGAGTAGCTTCAGGCTGGCAACCAATACTGTGGACCCTTACAGATCTCCTCTGCAAGATGGGCACCATTGAATAACACTGAGCTCCTGGAGAGAGAAAAGTCTGTTCTCTCCAGGGGACGGCGGGGAATTGTACTGCTGAAGAGCTGGATGGGTGGGGGTTGGCCTTGGTTGTGATGCACTGTGAAACGTGTCTGGCTCCTGCTTGCATGGTGTTGCCTTTGGCTTGGGCTGTCATATGTACAAGGTATAAATTTACCCAGCCAAGGGCTCAGTGTTTTCCATGCTCGGTGACGTGCTGGGAGTGTGCTCAACAACTCACATTATTAGGCCCCAGGGCTGGATGGTTTTGGGGTGGGAATTCCCTTGCTCCCTTTCTAGGGCTATGGCTATGCTGTGAACTTTTTCCGGAAGAGAAAATGCAAATGGAGTGCTCATTTGCATATCTCACACTCTTATTTGCATATTCTCTTCCGATCCTTTTTGCGGAAGCGGTTTTTGCGCAAAAAAGTGCTGTGTAGACGGCACCTTTTTGCACAAAAGCCCCCTTTGTGCAAGTTCCCTTCTTCCTCAAAAATAGGGGGAAAAAATTGGGAAAAGCCTGTATTGACCAGCCTCACCTACATGGAGGATTGTGTTTCTTGCCCACCGTTCCACTTGCTGATGTGCGGATTATCTAAGGGACCACAGCATGATAACTGTCATCATGAAATGGCTCAGAACCAGGCTAGGTATGCCCTGGAGTAAGTGGATCATTTGAATTGTCCAGGCACTTTGGGAAGGCAGCTCAGCACCAAGAAGAGAGGGCTCTGTCTCAGAGACCAGGCTTCTGGGCAAAGGGACCTAATGTGCCCAGGGTTTCCCACCTGCAGGTTCTGGGCCCTTTGCCCCAGGGATGATGGGCCAGGCCGGTGATATGGAGCAGGATTTGCAATGAAGCTGCAGCAGGCTGCCGTGGCCTGGAGAAGGTTGAGGAGAGTCAGGTTCTGACGCCCCTTTCTGATTAGCGCTGGGTCTGCATGGTCCCTTGAGTGGGCTTTTAGGTGGGTTTGGAGGGTGGCGTGGACCTCTGCAAGTAGGACAATAATCCTTGGATCTGTGGGGCTGGCCCATTCCTTCTATACCGAACAAACAGACCTATGGTTCTCCTGTTTGTTTCTGCCTTTCCCCCACCGAAAGACACTCGGGGTGTGTCTAGACTACAGGGTTTTTTCGAAAAAAAAAAAAAAAAGTGGCCTTTTTTCGAAAAAACTATACCTGCGTCTAGATTGCTGCCACGTTCTTTCAAAAGTAAATTGAAAGAACACGGCGATTTTGTCGAGAGCGGTAAACCTCGTTTTACAAGGAAGAACGCCTTTTTCGACAGAGATCTGTTGACCAAAGGTGTGTATGGATGCAGGGAGCCAGTTCTATTGAAAAAAAAGGCCTCCAGAAAGAAGCCCTGGTGGACAGTCTAGCCTTCACGTGTAGAGCACCTCTGTGGTTCCTGGCCACAGCTTTTTAAAGGCACAGGCACCCAGACAGGCCTTGCTGTCAGGAAGCCAGCCAGAACATCTATGCCAGCCGTGCTAACCGTGTCCCAGCCTCAAGGGCCTGCTGGCCCTTCTCAGGCCAGAGAGGAGAACCCACCCAGGGACACCAAAAGGTGGGCACCAGCCTGGTCAGGACCAGAAATTAAAAACCTGCTGGAGCGCTGGTCCCAGTGTTGCAGGCCCTGCAGACATGCTGCAGGAATGTGGACATCTACGAGCGCCTGGCCCAGGTCATCACCCCTGCACCATGGCACAAGTGAGGGCCAAGGTCAAAGTGCTACGGCAGGGGTATGCCAAGGCCCGGGACCAGAGCTCCTGCTCCAGGGCAGCCCCACAGAGCTGCCCTTACTACGAGGAGTTGGAGCAGATCCTGGGCAGTGGGGAAGCCCAGACTCCACTGCGTGTGGTGGAGTCCGGGTTACCGCACCACATCGTGGACCGACCCCTGAGGGAGGAAGACCAGGCAGGAGAGGCGGGAGAGCTGCACCTGGAGGAGGAGGAGGAGGAGGAAGAGGAGGCAGCAGGGACTCTCTCCCAGGAGCCGGTCCTCCAGAGGTCTCCCAGGTGTCCGTGGACATCGGGGAGGGATCATCAGGTGAGTGTTTTGAGGGGTCACCGCACACGGATGGGTTGGCAGTGTGGGGGGCCAGCTTGCCCCATTGCCACTGTGGGGCCCCTGTGAGGCGTTCAGACCACTGCCCAACTCACACGCGGTGTCACGTGTAACACCCCTGAGACTCCTGTCCAAAGGAGAGCCCCTGACAGCCACAGCATGGCCTCGGGGACAGCAGGAGTGCACACAGACATTGATTGTCTCCTCCTCTTGTCCTCCACAGCTGGACCCTCCACCTAAGAGGGGAGCACCACACCTGCCCCACCACCATCCCAGATCCGTGGCACCCGCAGGCATTGGTGTGTCTACACGGACCTGCTGAGGGAGCATGTAGTGGCCCTGCAGGACCTCAACAGGACACTCCAGCAGAGGACAGAGGCAGAGGCCGAGTGACGCACCAGGCTGCTGGATGAGCTGGTCCAGCAACGCACTGTCATCTGTGCCACAATGTGGGAGGCCCTCGCCTTGCCTGCCCCTGTCATGGGCACCGCTCCTCCTGCATGCCAGGCCCCTGCTCTCCCTCCTCCTCCAGCCCCCCATTCCCTCCCAGCCCCTCCTGCTCCTCCAGCCCCCCTTCTTCCCCAGCCCCTCCTGCTCCTCCAGCCCCCCTTCTTCTCCAGCCCCTCCAGCCCCCCATTCCCCCCCAGCCCCTCCTGCTCCTCCAGCCCCCCTCCTTCCCCAGCCCCTCCAGTCCCCCATTCCCCCCCAGCCCCTCCTGCTCCTCCAGCCCCCCTTCTTCTCCAGCCCCTCCAGTCTCCACTTCCCCCCCAGCCCGTTCTGCTTCCAAGCCCTCACAGGCCCAACAGCTGCCCCCCCCCCCCAGGCCAGGATTGGCTCTCACTCCACCCGATCCCAAGGCTGTGGCGATGCCAGGATGCAGGAAGATGGCAGGACCCTGCGATCAGGGAAGCAGCGGCCTACTTGAGCTCCCTCTCCACCCTCCAGGTTTTCAGTCCCCTACCACCCCAGTTAAAGGACATTTCAGTTATGTTACAAAATCTTTATTTTTGACTGACAGATTTACTTTGTTTATAAACAGTTGAGCAGTAAAAAGAGAAAGGTGTTTTATACACAGTTCACACCTGTTCTGTACTGCTAGTTTTTCTAATAAAAAAAAATTTCTGTTTACAAAGAAAACCGGGTCTATATGTCTTCTTAATGGGAAGAGAGTGAGGGTTGTGGAGGGACAGGTAGGAGTGGGCCAGGCCAAACCCCCCATGGGGGGAGGCCCTGGGGAGAGTCAGTGGGCTCCTTCTGAGAATCTCTCCCTCAGAGTCTCTCGGGTTTGGACACCAGCCTGGTGAGCCTGGTGGATGGCAGCCATCCGGGGCTGCTGAAATTGCCTCCCCTCACCATCTGCACCTGTCCCCCACCCCTTTCTTCTCCACCAGGTTACGGAGGGCACAACATGCAGCCACCACCTCCGGGATGTGGTGTTCGCCCATCTCCAGCCATGTGAGGAAGCAACAGAGCCTCCCTTTCAGCTGGCTGAAGGTGCATTCCACCTGCATGTGAGCCTGGCTAAGATGCGTGTTGAAAAGCTCCTTGCTCGCATCCAGGTGGCCTGGATGTGTAGGGCTTCATGAGCCACGGCATCAGGGGGTAGGTCGCGTTGGCCACTATGCACACCAGCATCTGCATGTCCCCGAGCGCGAGGTGCCTCTGGGGGAAAAATGTTCCTGCCTGCAACCTGCGGTACAGGTAGGAGTTGCAGAATATGCTGGCATCATGTGCCCGCCCCAACCACCCGACACAAATGTCCATAAAATGTCCCTGGTGGTCGACGAGGACCTGCAGTACCATGGAATAGTAGCCCTTCCTGTTTATAAACAGGGCCACTCGATGGGGTGGTGAGTGGATTGGGATGTGTCCCCCATCGAGGGCTCCTCCACAGTTCGGGAAGCCAAGGGTGGCAAACCGGGCAATGATGTTGTCCAGGTCCCCGAGACAGATGAGCCTCTTCAGCGGCTCTGCATTGCTGGCCCTCACCACCTGCAGCACGAGACAAACAGACAGACAGAAACCAGGGAGTTAGACAGGTTACCTATGCGCTTGGGAGGAGAACCCTCCCCCAACCACCCCTCCCCTTGTCGGGATGCCCCCCTCCCCCGCATTAGCACAGGGGTGGCTGAGGAGCGGCCTCCAAGTGCCACTCCATCTCCCACTCCCTCTTGCCCTTGCCTGGCAGTCCCCCTTTCTCAACCCCCCCCCCCACTCAACAGGGTCTGTCCCCTGAAAGTGACTTACCTCCATCAGGACAGCCCTGATGGTAGACCTCCCCATGCCAAACTGGTGTCCCACAGAATGGTAGCTGTCAGGGGTGGCCAGCTTCCACAGGGTGATTGCGACCCACTTCTGCAGGGAGATGGCAGGCCGCAGGTGGGTGTCCTGGTGTTCCAGAGCAGGGGCGAGCCAGGCACATAGCTCCAGGAATGTGGCCTTCCACATCCAGAAGTTGCAGAGCCAGTGGTCATCGTCCCAGAGCTGCATGACGAGGCAGTCCCACCAGTCCGAACTCATCTCGTGCCTCCAAATCTGCCTGTCCCCAAAAAAGTTTGGGGGCAAGGACAGACCTCCTGCATACCAGAGGAGGGTCTCCTTGGTGTGGTCCAGGTCCATATGGGGCAGGAGATTCATGACAGAGTCATGCAGATGCAGCAGAAGCTGCAATATGTCAGCCTGTGGTCATCACCTGCTCAGGGGCAGCTCAGGCTCCATGGCCAAAAACACGGTGAAAAGCAGAAAAAACCCTGCAAATAAACTGCTGTGGTGTCCGAGGAAGCAGAGCAACCAGAGCAAGCACTGCAGCAGCTTTGCTTTCCCTGTAGGAGGTAGGCAAGCCAGAAGCAGGAGCAGAGCAACGGCTGTCCAGGGGGATCCCTTTAAGTACACGTCTCTGCAAAAGGCATGCAGCAGCACCTGGAAATAAAGGCTGCCCCCATGCTCTTCCAGAAGCACTTCCGGGTGCCTTTTTTTGAAAGAGCATCCGGCAGTCTGGACGCTCTTTTTCAAAAAAGTGGATCGATTTTTTGATCCGCATAATGCAATCTAGACGCTCTTTTTCAACAGGGGCTTTTTTGAAAGATACTTTTGAAAAGGCCTCAGTCGAAAAAGGCGTGCAGTCTAGACGTAGCCTCATGGTTCTGTGTTCCCGGAGACTCCTGCGTGGGGAAGAACCACTTGAAAGGGGAACAGGGAGGTTCTATTTAGTTTCCTGGAGCACAAGCAAGAACGTGGGCAAGAACCAGAGTCCTATTTATTTTAGAGAAAGACCCCTGGACAGACTGAACCTGGTCCATCTGACTCTCATGGATGACTGGCCATGGGGTGCAAATACACAGCTGTAAACTCTCCTTTTTTGAGGAGGAAAACTTCTTAAAGAGACAAGGTAGCCGTGTTAGTCTGTTTCAGCCAAAACAGCAAGGAATCCGATGGCACGTTAAAGATTAACAAATATATTAGGGCATAAGTTTTCATGCTGTTTTTCTTTCAAGGGAGCGGTTTTCAGCCTAAACACAGTACAAGACTAGCACTTGGCTGGGAGGCCATGAGGCACAACCAAAGCAGAGGATTTCTGAAGCAGCTGGAAAATCATGTCTTTTTTTGGAAGACCTGAGCTGGGCAGATCTCAGGACAAGAGGCATATGGAACCAGCCTTCCCCTCTTTAGGGGATCATGGGATTTTCCCTGCCAGATCACACCATCCAGTCAAGTACCCTGTTTTGCAAGGTCCCGTTTGGAAGTTGTTATGAAGAAGCAGCATCACATTCTGGGCTGTAGCTCTCCATAGGGCTGCAAATTTGGGTATTCACATGGCATGTGTGAGCTGTTCCATTTCATTAAAGAAATGCTCCTGGCAGGAGGGTGATGTGCCCTTCATTTAGGGTTCCTTTGCCCCTGTGGTTAGCCTGGGGGCAAGGCTCAGAGTATGAGAGCCAATGCTGGGAAACAGATTTTTTTCTTTACACTGAGAAATGCTAAGCATGGCAGCTTGTCTCCTTTGACAGAACCAGTTTTCTCAACCCAGAGACACTCCATGCAGCCGACCAATGGCTTACCTCAGGGCATGACTAGCAAGAAATGCACCTATCCCCTGGCAGTGGGAAGCAGGTTCTACTAGATCGTCTCTCTCTGCTGATTGAGCACTGGAGAGGAGGCACGACTGTATCCCTTTAACATTCTTGCCACCACCTAACACCAGGGCAGGATGCTAAGCTCTGAGTCTGAGCCGAGGAATCCGTCACAAGTCTCCTGCCCCCCTCCCCGACAGGTGCAGGTTCTCAGTGCCCATTTACAGCTGGGTGGTTTGATGATGGATTAATTCTCTGCTGCTGTCTGTGTGTTCTCTTCCCCATTGCTGTTTTTTTTCCTTTCTGTCTGTGTGAGCGACTTTCTGTGGCTGCCTCCCTTGGGCTGTTAAGCGGGGAGGGTCGGTGAGCCCATGGGCCCCTTGCTAATGACTTCGGATGGAACGTTGCGCTTGGCCAGCGAAGCTGCAGTTCGTTTGATAACGCCAGCTGCCTCTCATCTCTGACCTGTGACCTGCCGTCCTCCCTCCTGGAGCTTCCACCTGACTGCGGAGAGAAAAGGGGCCTGTGAGAGGAGTAAGCAAGGACAGGCAGAAGGCAGGAATGGGGAAGGGGCAGACTGGGAGCCAGCGTCTTTTCATATGGTCAGTTCTGTAGAGCTGGGCCTTGATGACTGGGAAATGACACTCTCAGTTGGTCTCTGTAATGATGTCTAATTTGGCCTAGCAGTCTTTGTTCTGGGGGCAGGAGAGAGGGGACTACAGCAAAGGACCCATAGGAATCCTGGTTTGCAGTGCTGTTGTAGCCATGTCAGTCCCAGGATATCAGAGAGACGATGTGGATCAGGTAACAGTATCTATATTGGACCAACTTCTGTTGGAGAGAGAGAGAAAAACTTTTGAACTACACCGAGCCCCTCTCCAGGTCTGGGAAGGTACCTGGGTGTCACAGCTGCACACCAGGCAGAACAGATTGTTTAGCATAAGTAGCTGACACACATTTCAAGGGATCATTCAAGGTGAAGTGACCTGTAACACCTCTTCTGTCATCATGAAGGAAGGGAAAGGGGGGGAGGGTTGTTAGTAGGTGTTACCCCCTAACTAGTGTTTGACTGGTCTGGCTGGGTGGTTGATTTTTTAATGGATTTGCCAGGTGCCAGAAAAATAATTTACTCTGCTGTTTTGGGTTTTTTTCCACATGAGTCTAAAGATTTGCGTTGTTATCGCAAGATGTTGGGGTATCTAATGTTGGCAGTTTCTGTGTCCAGCCAAAAATCTGCAGTGTTCCCGCTTCCACGGGTGAAGTGAAAGCAGATCAAAAGGGTTGAACAGACAGCAGCTGGCTGCCCCTCCCCACCCTGTGCTCAAGTGCCCCCTGAAAGTGCGTGTGTGTAAGAGACAGTTTGAGTCCCACGGGAGAGAAGTGGGATCTTCCAATCTGTGTTCTCTCTCTAGATCAGGGGGGTCTCAAACTTCATTGTGCTGTGACCCCGTTCTGACAACGAAAGTTACTGCATGACCCCAGGAGGGTGCACCAAATCCTGAGCCACCTCCTTGGATATGGGAGCCAAAGTCTAAGGGCTTCAGCCTTGGGCAAAAGGGCTGTAATCTGATCCCTGCCACCCAGGGCCTCAGCTTTGGCCCCAGAGAGTCCAAGCCAGCCCTGGCGAGCCCATTAACTCAGGGCCACAATCCACGTTGGGGTCCCGACCCACAGTGTGAGAACTGCTGCTCTACATGCTGTGAGAGACTGTGGAAGGGCCTGTGTATGCAGAGTTGCCTTGTGGTTGGGAGTTGCTGTGTGTGTGTGTGTGTGTGTGTGTGTATACACATGCCAGTTTTTCAAAGGCATTCACCCTGAGGTATCCTGAAATGGCTACCCCATGTCTTTACAAGCCACCTGCTATTTCAAAATATTTTTCGAAATAACGGGCATGCTATTTCGGCATCCTGATAACCTACGTTCCACGAGAGTTAAGGGATGTCTCAAAATAGCACTTTATTTCAAAATAAACTTGGAATAAGCTACACAATTTGCATAGCACAAATTGCGTAGCTTATTTCAAGTTTACAGTGCAGTGTAGACATAGACACACAGTCACTAATGCAAACACACATATATGCTGGGCTTTCACAAGCAAATACGTGGTAGTACAAGTTTTGGCACTGAATTTCCTTCCACTTCTGGGTTTTTCTAGCTGTCTCTTTCAAAACTGCCTTCTTAGGCTTTGTGTGCAGTGTGGTAGTCACGTGGGTCCCAGCATATTAGAGAGAAGGGCCACTTCACTTGGAGTGATCCCTGCAAAACTTTCTGTTCCACCTTGTATTTAGGTGATACACTCTTGGTGCCTTTCCCACAGCTGAGGAAGAGCTTGTGGGGCTTGAAAGCATCTCTCTCATCACCAGAGGTTGGGCTAATCTAATATATATAGGAGAATATTTGTATGTTTGTGCTCTAATAACTTGGACACTATAAGAGCTACCGCAACCAAACTTTGCATGGGATAACCTTTCCTCCAGGAGAAGGTTTTAAGGAACTATGGGAGGGAAGAGATGAGAGACCAACGCCTCTCCCCGGGGCTGCACGGAGCTTGGCAGTGCGGGGAGAAGCGGCTCAGTCTAGGCGGGGGCTGCTGTTACCCCTCAGCTCCCACTTTGAAAAAAATGTCCGGAAGGAGGCGCATCGGGGACCCGGAGGTGAGAGTGGGGGGGGGGGCAAATGAATGAGGGGGGCTGGTCCAGGGGGGTTGGACCATTGGGGGTAAGTGGGAGGTAGGGCAGGATGGGGGGTGCTGGATCGTTGGGGGGTGGGCTGGTCCAGGGGGGCTGGACCATTGGGAGCGAGTGTGAGGAGGGCAGGATGGGGGGGCTGGATCGTTGGAGTGAGTAGGGGGAGGGCAGGATTGTGGGGGGTGGGCTAGACCATTGTGGGCAAGTGGGGGGAAGGCAGGATTGTGGGAGGGTGGGGCTGGACCATTGGGTCGAGTGAGGGGAGGGCAGGATTGTAGGGGGATGAAGAAAGTGGGACTGGACAATCCTGCAGGGAGTGAGTGAGAAATGAAGCCCATGATGGGGGGGAGGGTCTCCTTTGAGGGGCACTGGCCCAAGGGTCAGCACTGGATGATGCTGGATGGGTGAGAAATTAATCCAAGGGGGGGGGGATCCTTCAAATCTGGGCACTGGTCCTGGGTTTGATACTGGATGATCATGGGGGGGCGGTGAGAGATGCAGTCCATGGGAGGGGCAGTTGGTCAAGGGGGTGGTGCTGGAGGAGGGACTATAGAGGTGCCAGCAGCCTCAGGTAGTTGTCTCATAGTTTCATTGAAAAAGATGGGAGAAGAGTTTGAGGTGTCACCTTGAAATCTCTCAGATTCAGTAGGGCCAGCCCCATGGATTGAAGCATCCCTATACTCAGCTCTTGGATGAGAATTTGCAGACCCAGCATGCCTATCCCCTACTTCCCTACCAAAAAACCATTAGCTTCTACAAGGATAATTAGCAAAAATACCATCTGATAGGAAGCAAAACATTGCACTATTGAAGAGGGGCCTCCATATGCTTCCAGCAATGGTGGGGAAACAAGCCATGGTGATCTGGGGGCTCTCCCTTCCACTGTGCTTTTAATGGCTCCAAGACTCATGACATGGGAAGAAAACAGAGACATAGTTTCTATTGTGACTTTTGTATCTAAGTTTGCCAAGTCAAATAGCTCTGATTCTCAACATTGAGGACCAGCTTCTGCTTTTCTAAATTTTGTTCCTCCCGTTTCCCGGGCAACGCTGGGTAAGTCCAGCTAGTAAAAGATAATGCGTCACCCACTTTGCCTCTCTACGGACTTTAACAGAGAAAGATGGCCTCAGGCGTGGTTTGGCAAATGGTTTGACAGCTGCTTTGGGTTCTGTGCTCAGGTGTGCAAAAGGGGGGGAAGACAAATCTTAACATCTGCATACTTAGGTGGATCATCTCAAATGCTACTTGAGAGAGATGTAGAAGCTAGAGATAGGAAGGAAATATCAGGCCCCGTTCTCCTCTGCTAGCATAGACAGGTCTTTCTGGAAAGGTAGAATCCGGTTTTTCAGAATGATCCAGTTAATTGAAATACTTCAATTGTAATTAAATTAAAAGGCAGCTTTTTTATTAAATCAGAATTGTGCAAAATGGTGGGTGCTTCTTTAAATCTGTTTTTCATTTTTTAGTTTTATCAAAAATATCTTTTCATTCTTTGCTTTTCCTTTTTTCCTCCTAGTTCAGTGTCAAGCTGGGAAAAAGTAGGAGGGAAGAAGAAGAGCAAGAAAAGGACAGGGAGGAAAGAAGGAAATCCTGAAACCCCCACCAAGAGGAAGACATTTCTAAACCAAACTATTCTGATTGAAAATTCTCATGAAGTTTTTCAAAATTTGTTCCTGTTTGAAACATGTGGCACAAAAGTGGCTTCCACACTTCCATGAATTTTTTTGCTTCCATTTTTCATCCATTTTTCATCCATCTCCACACATTCTGCTGCCTTTTGAGGCAGAACTTCTCAAGCCATTTCAAAGGCTGGGCTGATTGTCTCTTGGACAACTCTGCTCATTTGTAGTATGTGGCCATCTCCCATTCAGATTTGCTTGCACTGAAACAGTTGGTCATGCTGAGGTCTTGTATGCCTGCTGTTTTGACTATTTCAGTTGTCTCTTACTATGGCCTTACTACTTCCCTGCTCTCAGGACTTCAGGAAGTCCAGAATGCTTTGTAGCCATACTAACACCAAAACCAGGAAATAGCATCTGGCTTCCAGTCCAGTATAAAACTGAACCATGTTTAATATGTCTAGTGGGCTTTCTCCAACCAACCTACCTGCCCTCATAGTCACCTCCTCCCCTACTTGCTTGACTATTTAGATAAAGTCCTATCAATGGAGCAATGAAATACCTCCTAAAATATGAGTAGTCCTGTGGCACCTTAGGGGGTGGCTAGTGTAGACATACCCATAGAGACTAACAAAAATATATAGGATCATGAGCTTTGGTGGGTTTTATCTTTTTTTTTCTTACCCACAAAAGCTCATGAACCTCTTTTTGTTAGTCTCTAAGGTGCCACAAGACTACTCATTTTTAAAATTACGGACCAACACATCTATTACTCTGAGACTCCTAAAATATGGGATATCAACAGCCTTGGACAGAGGGAAAGAATTTTCATGCCAACCATGGACCAGGTGTGTGGCTTGGATCACTCACATCCAAAGCTAAACTTCTCACACACACACATACGCACAGAGTAGTAAAAAGGACAACTGATTTCAAGGGGACCCACAAAAGTAAAAAAATGTATCCTGACAAGGCATGGACATGGACAGCTAATAGAGAGTTGCCTTGATGTTTAGAAATGCTGTGACCTGCAGTTCCGGAAGTGCTTAGGTGCTTTGTGCCTCCGCTATAAAACAGAGGTAGTAATGATTCCCCACCTGTGTAGAGCATTGCAGAATCCTTAGATGAAAGGTGCCATGTTATATAAATGCAAAGGATGGTGGCATTATGACGGCAAATGATCTAATGTGCAGCAGGGCAGTGTTTATTTCTCAACCTTTTTTTATAAAGTACCCCTTTTTCAAAACAAAAAAAAAATACCCACTCTTTAAAAAAAAATTATAAGTACTCCCAGTACCTACAGTTTTCAGACACACATTTTTTTTTCTATCATTGCAACCCATTTGTTTAAACAACTTAATCGTAGTCGGGCGGGCGATGACATTTTTGGGTATAAAAAGTACAAAAATAATAAAGCGCTGTAAAACTTAAAACAACCATTCAGTTTTCTCCAAATTTCAGTTGTGTTGACGTACCCCCCAGACATCTCTTGAATACCCCTAAGGATACTTGTACCACTGGTTGAGAAACTTTGCACCAGGGTATTAAGGGTAATTGGCAATAATGGTCAATAAACCCACCAACTCAGTGAAGTCTTTGTCTAATGTTGTGGAATACATCCGAGTCTCTCTCTACCCCGCTGCCAGCTTCGCAGAGGTGCACAAGGCCTCGGAAGTCTCAGGATCAGAGTCACATATGTCTCTTAATTCACTTCTCAGGAAAGCTGGCAACTTTCCCTCAGTTATTCATTGATTCATTAGGTCAGTGGCAGTGTTTTGGGGATGGCAAGATGGCATGTGCAGGGGCTGGTGGAACTAGCTCTGACACCCACATGATAGTATTAGCACTGGCTCTGGAGGATACTTTCAAGGCAAGGAGCTTTCTGTTAACTTACTAAGTCAATGTATTTGGCTGATTTGCAGCACTCTCTCAATGTATGATCTCAGCAGGGGAGATGCCTCCATTTGAGGTGATATGGAAATTAGTACACTCAGAAGCCAGTAAAAGGCATAAGTTAAAGCTGGGAGGGGAGTACATTAATTTCCACCCTCTTGATGGCTGTTTCCTGCTAGATTTTTCTTTTCTGGCCTCCAAGAATATGAATGATACCAGATTCATGGTCTTCCAACACTGACCAGTGCCAGATGTCCCAGAGGGAGTGGACAGAACACGTAATCATTATGGGATCCCTCTCCTGTCATTCATTACCAGACAAACAGAGGCTAAGGACACCATTCCTACACATCCTGGCTAATAGCAATTGATGACCTTAACCTCCGTGAATCTATCTAGCTCTTTTTTTAACTCTGTTTAAGTCCTAGTCTTCACAATATCCTCAGGCAAGGAGTTCCATAGGTTGACTGTGAGTTGAGTGAAGAAAAACTTCTGTTTGTTTTAAACCTGCTATCTATTAATTTCATTTGGTGACCCTTAGTTTTTATATTATGGGAACAAGTAAATAGATTTTCCTTATTCACTTTTTCCAAACCAGTCATCATTTTATAGACCTCTCTATAGACCTTTTTTAGTCTCCTCCTTTCTAAGCTGAAAAGTCCAAGTCTTTTACATCTTTTTTCATAGGAGATCCGTTCTAAACCCCTCATCATTTTGTTGCTGTTTTCTGAACTTTTTCCAATACCAATATATCTTTTTTCAAGATGAGGTGATCACATCTGTACACAGTATTCAAGGTGTGGGCGTACCATGGATTTATATCGAGGCAATAAGATATTCTCTGTCTTATTCTCTAACCCCTTTTAAATGGTTCCTAATATTCTGTTTGCTTTTTTGACTGCCGCTGCACACCGAGTGGATCTTTTCAGAGAACTATCCACAGTGACTCCAAGATCTCTCTGTTGAGTGGTTGTAGTTAAATTAGTCCCCATCATATTGTATGTAGAGTTGGGATTTTTCCCCCAATGTACATTACTTTGCATTTATCAACATTAAATTTCACTTGCCATTTTGTTTCTCAATCACTTAGTTCGGTAAAATCTTTTTGAAGCTCTTCACAGTCTGCTTTGGTTTAACTATCTTGAGCAGTTTGGTATCATCTGCAAATTTTGCCACCTCACTGCTTACCCCTTTCTCCAGATCATTTATGAATTGGTTAAATAGTGTTGGTCCCAATGAGGAACCTTGGGGGACCCCATTAGTTACTTCTCTCCATTCTGAAAACTTTATTCCTACCCTTGGTTTCCGGTCTTTTAACCAGTTATCAATCCATGAAAGGACCTTCCCTTTTGTCCCATGACAACTTACTTTACTTAAGAGCCTTTGGTGAGGGACCTCATCAAAGGCTTTCTGGAAATCTAAGTACACTCTATCCACTGGATCCCCCTTGTCCACATATTTGTTGATCCCCTCAAAGAACTCTAGTACATTAGTGAGGGTGTGTCTAGACTACAGGGTTTTGTGGACAAAAGTGGACTTTTGTCGACAGAATCATAGAACGTCAACAGAACTCAATAGTTTTGTCGATGGCGGTAAACCGCATTCTACGAGGAATAACGCCTTTTGTTGACAGAGTTCTGCCTACAGAAGGCGTTATTGCATCTACACTGTCCTTTGCATCTACACTCTTATGTCGACAAAGTGGCTTGCTTTGTTGACAGAACTGGATGCAGTCTAGACGCTCTTTGTCAACAGAAGCTTTGTCAACAGTATCTGTCGACAAAGCCTCTGTTGACGAAAGCCTGTAGTCTAGACATACCTTAAGGCATGATTTGCCTTTACAGAAACCATGTTGACTTTCCCCCGAACAAATTATATTCATCCATGTGTCTGACAATTTTATTCTTCACTATAGTTTCAACTAATTTGCCCAGTACTAACATTAGAGTCTGTACTAACATTACCGATCTGTAATTGCAAGATCACCTCTAGAGCCCTTTTTAAATATTGGCATCACATTAGTTATTTTCCATTCATGCTGGAGTCAATAGGAGTTACACCAGCTGAGGATTTGCCCTGTGGGCCAAATTCAGCAGCAATGTGGAATCCCCTGTGCGTCAGTGGCATGTATTGAGGTGGAGATGAGTAAGTCTCGTTAATTCTAAGGGAGATCAAGCTGATGTAGCATGCACATTGAAAATGTTGAAAGAAGCTGTTGCTCTAGCAGTACAATCTCCTTGTCTCTGACCTGCCTCCAAATATGCCTTAGTTTCCGATTTGGCTTGGAACCCAAAGGAAATGAACTGGTTTCAACATAGTCCAAAGGGAATATTTTCTACCCATGCAGTTTGTTCTGACTAGGAGGAGAATCTAAGATCCAAATAGTGTAACACTTAAGTCTAGCATATTAATGGTGCTGTGAATTGGCAGAGCTGGAAAAGGGCAGGGATAGGAGAGAAATAGCAGGAGGTGCTGCAGGTTGGTACTAAACTACATTGGCATCCGTTGGGAGAAAGGTGCCTTAGCAGAGTCCTATGGAGAAGACTTACAAAGGACATGCTCACATTCTTCTATCCCTTTCAAGTGCAGGGTATAAAAATAGTCACATGACCTCTCTGAATAAATAAATAATGCCTGGACCTCAAGACATTGAAAAGTTCAGTTTACCTGAATGTTCAGAAGCTCATGGGAAGCTGGGCTGTAAAATCTGTCATCCGTTTTGCTTGTGAGAGTTTTATTCCATCTTGCTTCCTGCAGGGTCACATCAACACATGAACAGCCTTTCTTCCCTGGCTCTTGGCATTTTTACTGCCAGCTCCAGCCTGCCCCAGGAAGTGGTGAATCAACCAGCAAATGAAGGGTTTTAAAAGGTTATCCCAGCTATTTTCACACTCGACAAGCTTCAGCCTGAGTTTTCTTGGAAGGAAGAAAGGACTGAAACTCAGTCCAGCTCTTATTTTGACCAAATTGCTCATCCCAAGAAAAATCTTGCAGCTGGGTTTGTCCCCCTGCTTTTTAGAGCTTGTGTTTGACACTTAGTTGATATTCCACAGCTCATCTATGTGTTGGCTAGGTGTATTGAACCTGCAACCTTAGGGACTAAAGCTATGAGCCTCCACCGCAACAGCTAAAAGCCACTTAGTTTGTAGGGCAGGCTTCACTCTGCCTCTGCATGGGCTTGGTGCCTCTGCGTTACACATGCTTCTCAAAGAGCTTTCCAAAGGTGGTTGTGTCAGTGCCCCCTTTCTACAAGTGGGGAAACAGTCACAATGAGACAAGCCAAACACTTCGCAAGTGGCCACTAAAGTTGGGTGCCCTTAACTGGCAGAGGCCAAGATTCACAAGTGATTTGGAGTGTCCAACTGGAAACACCTTTAAAAGCTGATTTTCAAAGGGAAAAATACCTAGTGAGTTTCCAAAAAACAGGCACTTTAAAGGCATCTCAAATTACTAATCACTTTAGAAAATCTTGGCTCAAGAGCAGGGCTGGGGAACCTATGGCCCATGGGGCCAGATCCGGCCCACAGCTTTGCCTTGATTTGGGGCTCCCCGCTCCCCACAGCTGCTGTGAGCTGGCAGAGCTCTGCAGCCAAGACTTGCCACTTGGACCCATCTCTCTCTCTCTCTCTCTCTCATTAGTGCAGCTCAGAGCATCGCACATGCTGCCTTGCTCCTGCTATGCGTTGAGCACAGGATAAACCAGGGAATGTTACATTAGCAGCTCATGCAGTCAGCAGGCAAGAGCTGCCCCTTTCAGTTGCTAGAGGGTGGAGCATGGTGGGCAAGGCAGGCTGTGCACAATGCATGTTGTGGGTTTACATGATAGATGCAGGGAAAGACAGATGAGGGTTCTAACCCAGCTTGGATAATTCATGGAAGTCATTTTCAGGCAACGACCAATATCTGGACTTGCAAGCATGGTGGGCCAGGGAAGGAGGAAGCTCAGGCAGCTGAATTGGACACTTGTCTCAATCAAGTGTGTGTCTCATTCCTCACTCCCTCAACACACACTCCTTTCCAGTCACCCGGGAATAGCCACTACCCCCCCTTCTTCTTTGAAACACTGCTTCCAAAGGCTGCAGAGATTAGTCTGATCAGAGGCGGAATGGATGTTCATTTACAAGCATGGGGTTATAAGGGAAAAGGTTTGAGTGTAATGCAATTAGTCATCTGACTGTTCTGACGTGGAATAGTGTGAGGTGCAAACTTGTTCACAGGAGATCTTAACCTTGTATGTCTCTATTTTGCCTGACTTCTGACTTGGGCTGACAGTCAGTGTGTAGAGTGTGTAGAATAAAGGGGCCCAGGCATAGTGCTAGATGAAGGGGTAGGTACTTTGGGTTGTAGAGGACATATGGGCACATGCTCTCAGCTTCCATTTAAAAATATTATGGCTCTGCCCCTCACCCTTGCAAAGGAAGCCTTGCAAACAGGACTTGAGGCGGTGTCTAGACTACGAAGTTCTATCGGGAAAACATACTCAAATTGCGAACTGCAATTTGTGTATCTTTTTCCGCTTTTCTTCCGAAAGAGACTTTCCCGACAATATGCCCATCTACATGGGGCCACATGTCGGAAAAAAAACCCTCTTTCGGAAGATCCCTTCTTCCTTGTAGAACAAGGTTTACAGGGATGCCAAAAAACGCATCTACTTTTCCAAATTTTTTTTCGGAAAAGCAGATGCATTCCTTGAACGCGGCAGAGCTTTTTCGGGATTCCAGAGGTATCCCGGAAAAACTCTGCAGTGTAGACGTATCCTGAGTGTAACAACTGTAGTGATGTCTGCCAGCGTCTGCCAAAAGCCTACCACAATAGCTCAGTAAACCTTTCCTCTCGATGGGGCATTAGTTCAGAAATGTGCTGTGCTGTGGGGTTCTGCCAGCAGCACCGCAGCCGAAAACAGCCGGAGAGGGGCTCTTGCTGCTGGCACCCCAACAGGCTGCGCTAGGGTAGAGTGAACAGAGCTTCCTCCTGACACAGCCCTCCGCTGGGACAGTGACAGCTGAGTCCTCCCTCAGCTGTGGTGGACCTCAGCCTGACAACGCAGCATTCTCTCTGCCCATCATGTAAGATTAGCCAGGCTAGATGCTCTGTGCTGGAAACTCAGTTGGGAAAAGAAGAGCTGACTTGGAGCCTACCCTTTGGGTCATGCCTCCTTCCACTTTCTGTGCGGACTGGCTTTCCTACTGCCCTTCAGTGCGGTCCATGCATGTCCATGCTTTGCCTCTGGGCTCCACTTCAGTTAGACTGAAAGATACACTCTTCTCCATATCTCTAACCTTCCTGATCCCACAACGTCCAGTTTGGAATAGGCTTACTGGGATTTGCTCTGGTTTTTCCCTTCATCCTCCATTGCCATGGTAATGTTAAATGGATACATGAAGCAATCGGTTATTTCCCCAGCATTATAGATGCTAGCCCAGCCATACTGAGACTGCTTTTACTGGTTGCAGAGGGGTAGCTGTGTTAGTCTGTAACTGGCAAAACTTAAAAAACAATTAATAGTCTTGCAGCATCTTAGAGACTCACCAAAAAAAATGTAGATGGTATTGTTTTTTACTGGTGTCATTCCACTGACTTCTCCTGCATCTGCCTGGCTTACCCCAGTGAGAGAAGACCCAGGCATGCCCATACAATTGGATCCACAAACCATTCCAGGGTCTGTGGTAGAAGAACTGGAGATGCAGGTAAAGCCCAGAGGAGCCTGCCCTGCGTGGACACTTTCCAGCTGCTTTCTTTGTGTTTATTCCTTATCTGGGCACTCCAGAGCATGTGGTTTTGGAGTGAAAAATCGATGGCTATTTTAATGGCTCTGATGACCTCCCCTCCTTGGTAATAACACATATTGATTTGGCTTCTCAGACTTCTATGGACACACCCCTCAGAGCCCAAGAGCCCTTAACTGCTTGGGAAGGAAGGGGGCCAGATAACGGAGAGGGGGAGTGAGTCTGAGATGACATGGGAGGGTCCCAGTGGAGCAATACCTCGCCTCATGCAATATGGACCTTTCTGGCCCTATTACACTTTCTGGACCTATTACACTTCCATGTTTGGAAGGCTGAGAACAGTACAGGCTTTAGGCAGAGAAGCAGATCAAAGTGCCTCCTAGCAGAGTGAGCTCAACGCCACCTCTGAAGGTTTCCCTTGCTTTAAAAGCTGGAACTGACACAACAGGGCCTTCAGGATGATTCTCCTGCTTTGAAGTGTTCTAGTCGGAGATGGGCCTGACCTGGAAGATCCAACCCCCGCCCCCTCCCCTCCACTAAAAATCTGACCCAGATCTGAGCTTTACAGCAGGGGTTCATGAAAACATGAAGGGCAGGGCGAACATTTCCCGCGTGCCCATGAGTGGGGCACAGTTTGGAGAACTTTCCTTCATTGGTCAATACAAAGGGTCAGACCCTCTGCTGCAGTCCGGCCTCTTCTCCCCGTTTCGGAGGAGAACAAGTCAGTACCAGTAGGGCGACTCCTGCAGAGGGGACTTCTGCCCCAACCATGTGCCCCGCTCTGGTTTCCCTTAGGATCTTGATACCTGGAGCACAATATAGAGCAGTCTCTAGGCTGCTTCAACTGATGTTAAAGTCTGACACAATTACAGATGTGCACCCTTCAACACAGGGATGGATTGAACTCTGTGGCTTTCCAGAGTCTGCCCTGCCTATCTCCTCCGCTACCCAAAAGCATAACAAGTCCCATCCGAACAGACTGCCTCCTACAGAGATACATACGCTGTGTCTAGACTACATCCCTCTGTCGGCAGAGGGATGTAACTGAAGCACTGCGAAAGTGCAAATGAAGCGGGGATTTAAATATCCCATGCTTCATTTGCATAATCACACAATGGCGCTCTTTCGAAAAAGCGCCATTTCGAAAGTAAAAATCGTGGTCTAGATGCAGTTCTTTCGAAAACGGGACACTTTTTCAAAAGATCCTGTAAGCCTCATTTTTTACAGGTTTACAGGATCTTTTGAAAAAGTGCCCCATTTTCGAAAGAACCGCATCTAGACCATGGTTTTACTTTAGAAATGGCGCTTTTTCAAAAGAGTGCCATTACGTGATTATGCAAATGAAGTACTGGCTATTTATATCCCCGCTTCATTTGCACCTTCTCAATGCTTCATTTATGGCAGAGGGATGTAGTCTAGATGTGCCCAGAGTATTTATCACTAAAGCTCTGATCCTTAGAGGTGCTTGGGCTCCTAATTTCTGTTGGCTTAAAGGATCTGGGCCTTTGTGCTTTTTGTATGTATGTTTCAGCACACTTTACAAAGGAGGGTATCCTGTCATTTCACAGAAGGAAAAACTCAAGCACAGAGATGTTAAGGGACATGCCCAACATCACACACTGAGTCAGTGTCAAAGCCACACTAGGCCCACAGTCTCCTGACGGCCATTTCTGCATCCCTGCATTAGTATCTCAGCTCTAAATGTCACGCACACAGTCCATCTCACAGCCTGTAGCGCTCTCCTCATCCAGTGGTTTCTCTAGGAGCCATTAGCCTAAAGCCAGAGGCATTCTGGGAGAGTGAGCTGTAGAAGGCCTCATTACATTCAATCTTATGGAGCAGGTACGCATTGAACACAGAAAAGGATGGAAAAGAAAGCATTGCAGGATGCTGACTGGATGAGAACGTCAGGTCTGATCCAGCCTTGCAAGACGGTCAAGAACATGTACCAACGCAGGTAAAAAAATAAACTCTCCAGCCTTTATCATGAAGGTGAAGAGAAAAGCCAAAGGATATTTTACTCACCTGCCACTGTAGACTGGCTGCTTGAGCTGGGCAAATGGGTGGGGAGGGTTTTGGCTGGCTGGCCTAGCCCCTCAAGCACTGTTGTTGTCTTCATTCATTGCATGCAGTGCTGTGTTCTGGGTTTCTGATGGGGTAAAACTCCCATTTAATACCAAGGCTGTGTCTACATTGGTGCGATCTTGCGCAAAAGCAGCCGCTTTTGCACAAAAACTTGCTGCCTGTCTACACTGGCTGCGAGTTCTTGTGCAAGAACACTGACGTTCTAATGTACGAAATCAGGGCTTCTTGCTCCAGAACTCTGACGCTCCTGCTCAGGAATAAGCCCTTTTGCGCAACTGTTCTTGTGCAAGAGGCCAGTGTAGACAGGCAACATGAATTTCTTGCGCAAGAAAGCCCTATGGTTAAAATGGCCATCAGAGCTTTCTTGCACAAGAAAGCGTCTACACTGGCATGGATGCTCTTGCAGAAAAGCACATCTCTTGTGCAAACGCACATGCCAGTGGAGACGCTCTCTTCTGGAAGAGTTTTTGCACAAGAACTCTTCTTCAAAGAGTTCTTGCGCAAGATCATGCCAGTGTAGACGTAGCCCATGGGAGTTTTATGAGAAGGAGGGGACTGTTCAGTAAGTAAATTCAGACCTGTCAGTGCTGGAGTTCTGTGTTCAGATTTCCTGGGATCCCAGCAGAGGAAGGTAGTTTTGTGGCTAAGACTCTGGGTCAGGCTTAAGGAGACATGGGATCTGCTCCTGCCTCCTCATGTGACCTTGACTCCCAAAGCTATTTAGGTGCCTAACGTCCCCCAAAATCAATGGGACTGAGGTGCCTGCAGATGTTGGAGAATCTGAGTTTCACTCTCTGCCTCGTTTTTCCCACTGCACCACGGAGCCAATTCTGCTGCCTTTCCTTGGCCAGTGCCTTTGGGACTGCCTCCAACTACGGGTCTGTGCTGGACCCGCACAAGGGCCCCCCGAACTCAGCTGGGGATTGTAGAAGCTCCCAAAATGCAAGTACTGCAAATGACTTTGGGTGCATCTCACCCTTGTTCTCACTGGACAGCATGCTCTGTGCACAAGAGAGGGTGAGGGGTGTTGCAGGTCAAGATACAGATACATTGTTAGACACATGCAGGTAACATCTGTTATCTACCTCCTTGTGCACACTAATAAACACCTTGAGCTCTCCATTAACCTCGTTATCTCCTAAGGACATGTTGCTCTGTCCTCTTACATGTCAGCTTTCCCACAGAAGCACAATCTGATGTGCCTTGTTGTTTTTATTTATTTTTTATTGTATATTACTGCTAATGTAAAACTCATCCTGGCACAAAGCTTGCACTTGAAAGCAGAGTGAAGAGGAAAGTGCCTGCAGTTTAGTACTCGTGAGGCAGCAGATCTGCAGCCCTGCATTGATTTCTGGATAGCTTAATGCATCCCAGCCCTTTGGTCCTGTTATTAGGGCTGCATTCAATGCTGTTAGAGGCTTTTGAATCTGCCTATTGAAAGAGCTGAGCCATTTGTATCTTTGCACTTAGAGGTTTGTACTGATTCGAACAATTTTACCATCCTTTGTGTCCGCTGCATCATGGCTGTCAATTTGCCTGCTTGAAAGCCTGTTTGCAAAATGGACCAGGAGAAACATTTCAGACCTTGACTCCTGAACAGAAGCTGGATTGGGGCCAGGATGGGAGAAATTCTTCTTCCACTATAAACTGAGACATGCACTGGAAGCTGAAATCTGATCTTTTTTTGCTGACATTTTGCCATCCGAGTGAAAATCCAAATCCTCGGTGATATTGGAAGTGGAAGGACTTGGAGTGGGAGAGTAAAGGCTACCTCCATCCCTCCTCCTTAAGGGATGGATTTCTCTGGGCACTTTCCAGTTAGCATTAACACTGCTTTGTGCAGCCTGATGTTGGCTCCCAGCTCAGAGGCAGCTTCTGAGACTTGCCTGATGGGCGAGTAGTCCTGGCTAGTTTGGAGTCCAAGGCAATCGTGATAATCTAGCCTGGTAACACAGGTCAGCAAAGTGCCCCCAAACAATCCCTTTTGATCAGCAGCATATTAGGGATGTAATAGTGCTGTTGATTAACCGATAAGCAAAAGCTTATATTAATGCTATGTACTACATGCATTCCCCCTCCCTGCTCCCAACTTGGCAGTAAATTTTTTCCTAGGCTGGCCAGCAGCCCGGCTCAGTTCTGGCTTGTGCCAGGTCCGGGACCTACCACCATTGCAGCTCTGCATTTGAGGTGTATTAGGGCAGGCAGGCAGTCAGGCTCAGCTTGTGCTGTGTCCGGGAGCTGAAATCCCTCCCCCCTGGACAGAGGCTGCTGCCACCCCACGCCTCTCTATCAGAGGCAGCAGTGCAGGGCGATAGTCAGCCAGTCGGTGAGGGGCTCCCCTCGTGGATCAGCTCCTGCCTGGCACCCCACGATGCTGCCTTTGATAGAGATGCAGTAGCACAGGGTGACAAGGGGCTCCCTGGGTCTGGGGCTGGAGTGCACCGGCTTCTGGCCCCACCCCTGGAGACTATAGAATTGTCAAGTAACCGATAGGAATTCGTGAGGTTAATCGACTATTCAATTAACTGATATTTAACAACCCTACAGCATATATTTTACAAACACATCCAGTCTTGATTTGAAAATCCTCAGTGATGGAGACACCACCATGACCCTTGGCAAATTGTTCCCATTGTTAGTTACCCTCCCTCTTAAAAATGTAGTCATATAGATTTGAACATCTTTCTCAGACTGGCTTCTCCCCAGCAGAATGCTCAGGGGGCAGGGATTCCAGCTCATCTCTGCAGGGGAGACTGTGACTTTAACCCAACATCTCAGATCACTCAGCCACCATGGCTCACACTCTGTTCTCACTCTTCTGGGATTAGAACCTAAGGTCTCCATGAAACCATCCAAATGGCCAGACGGGGTCAGACCAATGATCCATCTGGCCCAGTATCCCATCTGCTGAGAGAGGCCAAGGACAGGTGCTTCAGAGGGAATGAATAAGACAGGGCAATTATTGACTGATTCCTCCCCTCTTGACGAGTCTCAGCATCTAGGAGTCAGAGCATGGGGTTGTATCCCTGACCATCTTGGCCAATACTATTGCTGGTGCTAACCTCCACAAATTTATCTAGATCTTTTTTTTTAACTCAGTTACATTTTTGGACACCCCAACATTCCCTGGCAAGGAATTCCACAGATTGACCCTGTGTTGTATGAAGAGCATTTCCTTACATGTGTTTTAAACGTGATGCCTGTCAATTTCTCTGGGTGATCCCTGGTTCTTATCTTATGTCAAAGGATAGTAACACTTTCTCCACATCATGCATAAGCTTATGGCCCCTTCTCATGTTCAGTGTTAGTTGTCCCTTACCCAAGCTGAATACTACCAGTCTTTTTAATCTCTTTCCATGTGGAAGCTTTTCCATACTCCTGTTCATTTTTATTGCCCTTCTCTGTTCCTTTTCCAATTCTAACAGGTTTTTTTGGAGAGATGACCAGAATGGCATGCAATATTCAAGGTGTGGGCATGCCATTGGTATATATAATGGCATTATGGTATTTTCTGCCTTATTATTACCTTTCCCAGTGGTTCCTAACAGTCCGTTTGCTTTTTTGACTGCCGCTGCTCTTTGAGTGGGTGTTTTCAGAGAACCATCCGCAATGGCCCCAAGCACTAGAGGCTGCTCATTTACCAGCACAAAGAGAGCCATGCCCGACAGCCAAGTGACTAATGTGCTGCAGCTAGTACCATAGCTAACCTGGGGGTTAACGTCAGGCCTGAGTACCAGGTTCACCTTTGTCTTATTTGCTTAGTAGCTGAGGGGTTTTATTGAGCTGTGTTTGTTTACACTAGTGTCCTAACCAGTAAATGAACAGCTGCCTCTGCTGGGTGCCTCACTCCTGCACAATCCCAACCCTTGGGGGCTGAAATGCATATCACTGGGGGGCATGTTCCTGGCGCTGTCTCTCTGCAGAGGCAGAGTTCACCCGCACTCTGTTGGCTCAGGATTACTGGGTGGACACCTGCATGCTGGGAAATGGGCTGAGACAGGGTTTCTTTGTCCTGGTCAGTGTCAGTCTCTGGCTTCCCGCACCCCCTTTGTTGTGTTGAGCTGGGGAGCAAGGGGCAGGGGGGTCCCTCTTTTGCCATTGTAGTAGTCTGAAAGCAGATTTGAACTCTCCATGGTGCTGAATCTGCTGTTTTGCTGCCTGCTTTCTCTCCCAGCTATCATTAGGCAGGCTGGCATGGGGCATGCTCCCTCTTGGGCCCAAAGATGCTGCCAGTCCAATGTGGAGAACTGCAATTAACACTCCGGGTTGTCTTTAGCTTAGAAAGTCAGGCAGTGAGCAGCCTGTGTCTTGCTCCAGGGGTAGCTACAAGATGCTTATCCTCCATGTGGAGCAGAATCTCACTCCCCGCGTAGGTGGTGAAAATGCACATTACTGTATTTTTGTATCAACCCATTAATTCTCATTACTGTGCTGGCTAAATGTGTTCACACTAATACATGGCTTCAGAGTTTGCGGTGATTTTGCTTTAAAGAGCAAATCCATTTAAGCTGTGATATACGAGGGCCATTGGCTGTTTCCCCCCTCTTTCCCTGACAGCCCTTCCTCCCTCTTTTTACACAGATCCAAACATCAGGCTAACGTGGTTACAATAAGCAAATTAGTACATCATTTGCTAACTCTTTGATTTAATTTTTAATTGTCCATTAAATCAGACACGGAGATGTTTATATTTTAATGCTGAATGTCAGGAAGGTAAATCACCTTCCAAATGAAGGTTAACCAAGCGAGCTGGAGTCCTGGCTGGTGCCTGGACCCCATCCATCCACCAGCACTCAAGCATGATTTGTGAAGGAACTAGCATACAGCAGAAAGATGTGCCCTTTGAATGCATCACACTGGCTGCTTCTCACACCAGGACCCACTGAATAACTTTGTGGAGCCCTAAACTGATTTGCATTAAGCAAAAAGAACATGGAGCAGGACTGTGATTTCCTCTTGCCGTCTGTTGCTACTTTCCTTACCGCTGCACCGAAGCATTTATTTGTTAGGTAGAGTGACCTATGTGCAGTGGCAAGAGGCCAGTAGCTACTTTGGAGTGTACAAATTGAGTCTAAGAGCCTGCAGAAATCCATTGCAAAGGTTGGTATTTATGGATGTAATTTTCAAAGACATCTAGGGCATCTGGATGTCCATTAGAAATTTAATTGCAGTTG
This sequence comes from Pelochelys cantorii, assembly GCA_032595735.1. Lineage (NCBI taxonomy): Eukaryota > Metazoa > Chordata > Testudines > Trionychidae > Pelochelys > Pelochelys cantorii. The sequence continues at coordinate 7,242,747 of CM064342.1, read as the reverse complement.
GGTATCCACATCCCTCTGGCAGCTTGAAACCCCTTCCTTGCATGGTCCTTGCAATATTTCTATTTGTGGGAGGCTGTTCCGAGGGAGGTGAATGCTGTATGGGCACTGTGCTGGCCTTTGTCCAGGGTTTATCTGCCCCACGCCCTTGTCACAGGTCACATTTTCACACACAGCCAGGGCGCTGTGTGAATACATCAGCTATTCACTAGCTGAGTTGCCCTTTATGAATGCATACATGCAGGGTTCAGAGTACAACTGATGCACGCAATGTGGTCCAGTGGGTAGAACATGAGCATGCATCCTCAGTATAGATAGGCATGCAGGGACTGGGTGTGCTCTCCTTTTCTGGGTATAGACTAACATGGAGGAGCCTTTGGCAATGTGTGAACACTGCTTGTTTGGAAGCTCTTTCCCTTCATTACCACTACGTTCTGTGCAGGCTGCCCAGAGAGGGTGCATGGCCCTCAGAGCCCCAGGGATAACTGTGCCTGGCTCTCCCAGACTTCATTTTGGGGTCCCCCAGCAACTTACAGTGGCAGGCTGGCTGCACCACCCTGGAACATGAGGTGGCAGCACCCCTACCCTCTTTGCATCCAGCCAGTCTCTCCCTGCTACTGTGAAGGGTGGGGGTGGGGAGAGCTGGTTTTCACCCTCCCTCTAGCCTCTTTTCTGACACTGCACTCCATAGGAGGGAAGAGGGACTCTGCTCTGCACTAGAACACAGGGCAGCTTCTGTTGAGACATGCAAGAGAACAGGAAATTCCCTTGGACTTTCTCCCAGTGCTTTCTCCCAATGCTCGTAGCCTGCATACCCACATGGCTGCTGGCCCATGCTAGGTCCTAGAAGCCAAAACCTGTTTCCTATGGCTGAGGGCACCTGGGAGCTTGCAGCAATGTCTTCTCAGGCTGGCAGCAGAACCAAGTCCTGTCAATGCAGCCCTGCTGAGAAGGAGCCTAGCAAAGCAAACAGAGCCAGATTCCCCCAACAGCAGATCCCCCATCAGTGCCCCTTTTAATTAGAGTAATTAGTGCCAGGGTTCCCCACACAACACAGGGGAAGACACAGCCATTGGACCAAGCAGCCATTCCAGCATTTTGCCAGACCAAACCCGGCAGGGCTGGCTGCCTAGCAGGGCTAGTTTTAAACATGGCTGGGACTGAGCCTTGAGCCAGGTAGTAACTACTCCAGGCTTGCAGCCCCAGCATGGGTCGTGCCTGAAGTACTTACTACCTGGCAGCATGGAAAGGACTTCTCCCCCAGGTGTCTCCATAGCTCTTTTCCTGTGAGTGGTCTGCATTGTGCCAGAACAGCACTCCACGGGGAGACTCTATATATATCTGGGCCCGCTGGAAACATTTCCCAGGTCTCCAGGAGTCCTTTATAAAGGTGGAGTTCCCCCCCCTCCCAGGATTGTCCTAATAAGAGCACTGCTCTGGCCCTTCCCACAGCTCAGCCTCTCTCGTGGGGGCAGGAGATATGAAGAATAATCCTCATTTGATAGGTGGGGACATGCCCGCAGCCAGCCTGCAAGACAGAGGCGGAGCAGACACTAGAATCTCACACTGCCTCTCTTCCTCTTTCACTTCCATTAGTAAAGATTCTCTTGCTCTCCCACCCACCTCTGTAGGAACTCCAGCAACACTAGCTGCTATTGTCCATTCTGTTAATTCAAAGGGCTCCCACTAGAGTTCTTGAAAAGCTCTCACAGGTCTAGTGTTGCCTAGGTGACATGGAAAATTCCCCCCCCCCCCCCCAGTGTTCATGGTGGAGAAGACAGCCTCTCTGGAAGGGAGCATCTGTGCTCCAAGACATACTCCTAGGAAGTGTCTGAGCTAGAGTCATTTTGGTGTGCTCAGCTCCCTAACCACAAGATTCCCCTGCATTATTGTGCTGCTCATGAGAAAAACAATCCCACGTAATTCTAGGAATAGGGTAAGTCCTTAGAGTCCCCGTAGCTTGTCAGAAGGGCAATTGAAGGCCAGCCCGAAGCCTGAGAGCAACTCATCATAGCTGAAGGCTTGTCCCAACCCAACCCAAGCCAACCCCAGCCCTTAAGCAATGTTCCCTCTAATCTTTTCCATCTAGGTGCAGATTTTCTCGATCCATGTGTGGAATAAATTTTTTTGTGCACTAAGGCATGTGCAATGCCAATAGAAACAAAAACTTAGCTGTGGGCTCTCTGCTAATCCAGTGGATGGCATTTGAATTTCTCCTGGGTGGATGCACCAGTGCTCAGCTTACAGGGAACACTGCCCTTGACAATATGCCAATTTGAACCTGTATAGAAAAACAGCTTTATACATAAATTATAGCCAAGTACACACTTGAGAAGGAAGAGCATCCGTGCAAGCACTGGGCCCCACTTCCATCCACACATCATGGCTAGAAAGATGCAGAAATGTTTTGCTAGCCTTCTGCACATAGGACATTTCATCTTCACTGAATATACAACTGAAAATCATTTTAGAATTTAAAAACGTTGCAGAAAAACATTTGCCCAACTCTAAATAAGCTCTAATTTCTTCTCTAATAGCAGCGGACATGTTAAGAATCACAGTGTGTTTAAACAGATCTTACAGGAAATAATCAAGTTCCTGCCCCTCCACATATTCTTGAAAATTAACTTAAGACAATTTTATCCTGAATGTATCTTCTTTTTCTGCTTGGAGCAGCAACGGATATAGGGCAGGGTGAGCGGGGAGGCTGCTCCAGGCCCCACGCTTCAATAGGCCCTGTGCACGCGCTACTACCTGTTAGCTGTGGACATGGCGCATGTGCAAAATTGTGCTGCCCTGGGCCCCGTGCTTCAATAGGCCCCGCGCCCTGGGCCCCGCAAAACTCTCATCCGCCCCTGGCTTGGAGTCTAAAGTTTCTTCATTTCAGCCGGCATTGTTGGGTCCTTCTGAAAAAGCAGTTCTTTCTTTATGAACATCTTGTTCCTACAAACACCCTACCCTACTGCATGGTTGCCTCTTATGGGAATTTTTTTCCCAGAGTGCCTTTCTATGGGCTGGCCCTTTACATTCCAGGCAAGCAAGCAGCTGTAGCTATTTTGTAACTAGTTGCTGCTTAATTTGTTGGCCTTTTCTTCTGATTGGGTAAGTCTGTGCTATGTTTTCTCCTTTTTTCTTCGGTGGAGTTGATTTTTTCTCTTACATATGCATTATCTGTAAAAGCTTAATTCTTGGGAGACAACACTGGGTTTGAAATACTTAAATCACCCAGTTCTGCAAGGCTGGAGGCAAGGGGAGAGAATCAATACAATATTCTTGCAAAGGAGATAAGTGAGCTCTTGTCACTTTCCTGTGTGTGTATCTGTGAGATGAGAATTTGAGAACCAGGGGGTTTTAGTTTGACTGCCCATTCAGGTTCCCATGGCAGTTTTTGCAAGAGGCAAAGTTTGTAGTTTTGGCTAAAATGCCCCTTCCCTTTGCTGTTGTGTAGTTATGGGTTTTATAGTTCTGTGACGAAGTGGGGGGTTGTGGGGATTTTATTCCCCTTGTTATGTTGCATGTGATTTCTACTCTTATGTAGTAACACCATGTGTGTGCCTCAGTTTCCCTGGGCACTGCACCAATACCTAGACAGTGATGGAAATTTCAGGTCATAGCCTTCCCCACATACATAATGGCTGATGCTTTCTGTACGTGAGCCTGGGAGGGGTGCATGATGAGGTGGCACCTTTTGCCCTGGGAAACCAGGATAAAGGCTGGAGGCGGGGCTGGGCTGCTGAGTGGGAGTGAGTCTTGCTGACTTGGGGTACAGGGAAGAGGGGCAAGGCCATTGGTTCTGAGTCTCCTTTCTCCAAGAGAGATTGTACTGACCGCTTCTGGTTCCTGTGCTGAGAACTCTGTTCTGCACTGTGTCCGTTGACTAATAAACCTTCTCTTCTGCCTATTGGCTGAGGATCGCATCTGACTGTAGATGGGGGTGCAGGGCTTGGTGACTCCCCACCCCTCGGTGACACACTCCACGTCACAAGTGGTTGTACTTTAGTGGTGCTATCTATGTGTAGTACATGCAGGTTTGCTTAAGCCAGTGATCACCAACTAGTAGATCAGGATCTACTGGTAGATCTTGGAGCCTCTGACTGGTTTGGCCAAGAGGCTATCAAATGCCGGCACTTCAGCTACCCCTCACCCCACTGCTGTGCACCTCCTGGCCCTTTGCCTTGGAGCTGTTTCCTTCCCCCTACCTCTCCCCGCTTGCTGGGCAGGGAAGGGAGAGGAAGGTGCTGATGTCAAGGTGCCCCCCTCCCACTCTGTATCCTATCTCCACAGAGCAGAGAAGGGATACAAGACCTGGGGGAGGAGGGAGTCTGCTGGCTGCTTTTGGGAGTGGTGCAGGGCCAGGGCAGCGGTGAACCTGCCTTAGCCCCACTGCACCACACCAGGAGCCACCTGTGGTAAGCAGGGCCCAGCTGGAGCCTACATCCTGAACCCCTGCCCCAGTCATGAACCCCCTCCTGCGCCCCAAGCCTAGCTACTCTAGTCCCAAGCCCCCCAGACCCAAACTCCCTTTCAGAGTCTGTACCCTGAACCCCCTCCTACAACCCAACCCCTGCCCCAGCTCAGAGCCCCTCTCACACTCCAAATCCCTTAACCCAAGACCAGAGCCTGTACCCCAACCCGCTGCCCCTGCCTGATGAAAGTGAGGGAGGATGGGGGAGGGAGGGAGGATGGAGTGAGCAGGGGTGGGACCTCAGAGAAGGGGCACGAAGGAGGCAGGGGCAAGGGTATTTAAGTTTGAGGTAGATCTGGGATTGCACTTAAATTAAAAAAAGTGGTCTCGTGCTTAAAAAAGTTGGAGACCTCTGGCTTAAGCACGCCTGCTACATAAAAGACATGGTGTAAAAAAATGAATCTTATCACTCATTGGTGATGCTGTTATAGTTTTTGTATGTGCTGGAAACTTTCTCAGAAAGCAGCTTCTTTAGGCGTGAGAGGCTGAAGGATAGAACTACGGTAAATGGCCACCCTCATGGATGGAATGCTTGCTTATTTGTAATGACTGCTGAAGAATAATGTTCTTTCTCTGAATAATGGTTTAATAGCACACTGAGGGCACGTCTAGACTACGTTTTACTTTCGAAAGAAGATATGCAAATTTGGTGGGAATTTGCATATCTTCTTCCGATCGCTTTTTCAAAAGAGTTTTTTTCTAAAAAGCAAGCAGTCTAGACATGGTTCTTTAAAAGAAAAAAAAACCCTTTTTTGAAAGAAACTTCTTCCTCAGATATGGAAGTTTACAGGTTCTTTCCAAAAAAGAGGGGTTTTTTTCTGAAAGAACCGTGTATAGACCGCTTGCTTTTTTGAAGAAAAACTCTTTCGAAAAAGCGATCGGAAGAAGATATGCAAATTCCCGCCAAATTTGCATATCTTCTTTTGAAAGTAAAATGTAGTCTAGACATGCCTAAGCGTGGCTACTGGCCTATTCACACTAGTGTAGAAGGTGCAATTGTCTTTGGTGGCATAAATTTCCCTCTATTGAGCCATTTATTACATTCAGATCTCTTCTCTTTTCTGTTGGAGTTGACAAACATATCTCTTGCCTTAGTTTATGGCTTTGTTTTCAGATAAGAGAGAAAGCTGGAATCCTGGCCATTAAAGAGCATTGGTATTGGGTGCAAGAGGTGGTTTGGGTATTTAACTTTCTGCTCCTGTGTGATTACCCTTGAAATTTCTGCTCCCGAACACACTGGTTTCCACATCCAGGAGTGACTTTGCTTTACAGTTTATTGGTGACTATCTAGAAGTTACATGTTTTGTTAGTCTATAAAGTGCTACCAGACCATTTGTTGTTTTTTTAAGTTTACCCCGTACAGACTAACTCAACTACCCCCTGAAGCTGCTAGATGTTAAGTGTACATGTGTGGTAGACAATTCAACTGGTGTTGTAAATAGGGAGGAATGAGATAATTGTGAGTTCTCCTTTCTTTTGACTGAATAAATGAACCTCTTGGAATAAATGAACTAAAGGCTGTTACAGTTTAATGCACGATGGTTCCATTCCACCCCCGAGGCAACTGCATTTCAGACCAGGCTCAATTCGACCATCTCTTGCCCTGCTGAGGGAGTTCCTGTATTCCTTAAGCAGTGCTACTGATTTCAAGGGCAGAAGGAGTGGTCCTATTTGAGCCTAGCTTGCACACTACTTTGGGATCCCTTGTGCTAAGAGAGGCTGTAGAAAAGTAAGAGATTTCCCACTAATAATATAGCTTTCCCATTTTAATGCTTTTGCAGGCTGCTTATTTATAAAACAATTTATTATAGGCAAGTGCTTATATACCCAGGAAATTGTATTCCTAGGAGCCTCTTGATAATTGGGCCAATTGCTTAATTGGCACATTTATGTCTCCATTGAGGTAAACCACTAAAGAGGTTTCTTGTTGTACTTTGCTAAGCCTCACGGCTGCCTACACACCACCAGTGCTGCTAACTTAATAGTCCAAATGTTTATTATTCCTTTTATTTTATCGTTTATCTCGTTGTGTTTAGAGCAGTTCCAAGCCTGCTCGTGCCACAAACACAAAAGCAAGGCATGAAAGCAATATGCATCATGGAACAGTGTGGAACTCTGAGTTCTCATGTTTCCAACTGTTGTGCATCCGCCTTGCCTCCTGCAACAAAGGGCAAACTTAATAAACCTGCTCATCACTGATTCTTTGCTCCAGTGTTTGTGCCCTCAGATAGGGCACATTATCAAGGAACAGCTGCAATATCTGTGCTAGTTCTCCAGGAACAGAGTAACCATTCATAGAAATGGAGGAAATCTGCCCAGTAAAAGCAGAGGTGCTGATGTATCCAATGTTCAAGGATCACATCAGGTTGGCCTTGTGGTTAAGGCTCAGCACTGGGACTTGGAGAAGCTGTGTTCAGTTCTTAACCCAGCTATAGTCTCCTTGGCTTTGTCTACACTGGCAGCTTCTTGTGCAAGTGTTCTTGTACAAGAAGTCTTGCGCAAGAAAACGTTCACACTGCCATGTGCGAGCTGTGCTTTTGCGCAAGAGCGCCCATGGCAGTGTGGACGCTCTCTTGTGCAAGAAAGCTCTGATGGCCATTTTAGCCATAGGGCTTTCTTGCGCAAGAAATCCCCGCCGAGCGTCCACACTGCCCTCTTGCGCAAGAGCTCCTGCGCAAGAGGGCTTACACCTGTTAAAAAAGAGTGTAGCTCTTGCGCAAGGAGCCCTCTCTTACCACGCCGTGCTGTAAATTTCCTTGTGCAAGAGCGGACGGGCAGTGTGGACGCTCTGCAGATTCTTGCGCAAGAACGGCCGTAATTGCACAAGAAGCCGTGAGTGTAGACATAGCCCTTGTGTAACCTTGGGCAAGCCCATTTAACTACTTTATGGTGTTTTGCATATGCTACAGTTGGGTCCTGACTTCCCTAAGAGCCAAGCCCTTTGGAGAATTGGCCACTTAGGTGCCTTTCTGGGAGCTGGGCTCTTTTGAAAATTAGGATACAGTTGAGCACTTAAAAATGTGGTGCCTGTAGTCTTTTAAAATGTGAATAGTACCCCTACCCCACATCCCAATATTTGAGAGGCTGGGTGCCATGCTGCTGTAAGATGACTTTTAGAAATCTACCCAATATCAAGCAGCTGTACAGGAAGAAGGAAGGCAGCTGCCAGTAACAAGCAGGTGCTTCTATTTTGGGACAAATACCTTTGCAGCCAGCAGAGATGGAAGAAGAAACACAGACTGCAAAAAGGGTACCTCTGTTATTGGCAGTAGCGGAACCTTGTTGTACAAGGGATTGTATGGTTGAAGAGAGGAAGTGTTGATGCCATCCCCATTTTATGGGTAAGCAGCTGACTCCCAGAGTGACAATATGACACAGGAAGGAGACAACTCAGATTTTGGTGTTTTACCACCAGATCGTCTGTCCTTAGTGAAACTGGAGCTTGCTAAAAAACTAGTGATATTCGAGTGCTTACATAACTGACCTGATTTTTTTTTTTTTTTTTTTTTGGTCAGTTTCATGCATCTAGGCAAAATATGCCACTAGCTAATGGGCTATGCCTCATGGGGTGTCTCTGAAGGGAACAAAGGAACCATGGAGGGTTCTGTTTGTTTGGTCTCTGTTTGCTCTTCTCTTTAAGAGGTAGAGTCAGACAGAATAGCCAGCCTTCCCCTCCCAGCAGCCCTCTTTTGAATCGGCTGGAGAGTGCTCATCGTGCTTGTTTCTTTCAAAGTCACTGGTGCATGCTGTGTTATGACTGAGGCTTTGGTTGTATCTGCCTACCAAATGGAAAACAAACACACTGGAATAATAATAATAAAAAAAAAACCCTGAAATGTCTGCACACATCATAACTGAGGAGTAATCAATATTCTGTAAACAGATGTGACAGACAAAAAAGTATTTGGAATAGAAAGCCTGGCATGCTAGGCCTGGCTCCCGGTTCCTCCAGGCACATTGAGTGATTCTTCCAGCTACTGAAAGTTGGATGCTTTCGTTTGTGATTAGGGAGGAGACACAAAGGGTCAGACTTCTTCCCTGAGCACTGCTTGACTAAAAGCAAGCCTGGATCCTGCGTGTCAAATGAGTTCAGACCAGGAATCAACCACATGCTAAGAGCAATGACTGTTTCCTTTACCCATACATTGCTGCTGTATTTACTTTCTAAGTGGAGGCCTGAGCTGCAGAAATAAGCGCTAAGCTGCCTTGAATGGTGCTGAGGCCACATTGATTGGAATCGTGTACCAGTATGTGAGCGACGATTGATTGAAGAGACTAAAGCAGTAGGCTGATGAGCCCATTCCCTGCAGGACTTTGGCTTCTAACCATTTATAAACTGCAGGATATTGTGGAGCAGAGTGATGAGTAACCCTCAGCACGTGCTTAGGGCCTTTCATCCATGCTGCCAAAGAGGTATCAGGACTATTTTACAGAGAGGGGAAACTGAGGTACAAAGCTGTGACTTACCCATAGTTGCATGATGAGCTGGTCACAAAGCTGAGATGAGATTAGGGTCCTAACATGCCAAGCATTGTATGGGAGCAGAAAGGGTCTTTGCTTCTCTTTCCCTCTCTCTTGCTAACTCCTTACTATGGAATTGGCGTCCACTACTGGAACTTTGATTTGTAAGCTGTTTGGTTTCTTGGCCTTTATCGTTTTGGGCCAGAGTCAATGGTCTCTGGAGGGGAAAGAAGGAAAAGCTGTAGGAACTGTGACTACTATATAACTGGAGGTAGAGTGTGGTCCAGCTGGCTTCTATTGATTACCAGTCTTTAGGAAAGTCTGTGGGGAGTGGGGGAGGAGTCTGGGACCCTATGCTAGCAGGAGGAGAGACCAAGGAAGATGTGGGACTGATGGGGAAAACAGCAGCAGGCTGACAAAGAGTGGGGGGAGGCATCCCCTTGGAAGGAAGGTACTGAATTTGGGCACAAAGGCTGGTGCAATAAAAACCAATGACTCTCTTGAGAATTGCTAGCTGTCTAGATGCCTTCATCCCCACCACTTTTGCGGTAAGCAGGTCCTGGATCGACTGAGCATCTATTAATATAGCTGCTAAGATAACCTGACAAGTGTAGCAGTGCAGAGATTGAATAGAATGCCACCCCATTTGTCAAAGTTAATGATAACTCTGAAACCTAATGACTGCAATGACAACATTAACTCTTCCATTTTAGCAGAAGGCTTCAGTGACTGCCTTTATTCCACAATGCCAAACTTATTCCCATGCCTTTCTAGGTGCTAGAATCCTGAATTAGCCCTATACAGCATTGGCTGGCTAGCTGTGTCATGAAGTTCGGTTTCCCTGGAAATGTCAAGTGTTGACCATGGCTGGAAGCAGGATACCAGCCTTCAAGGCCCAGTGCTCTGAGTGGGTCTAGCAAATCAGATATCTGAAGCTGAACAGAGTAGGCCTGTTGATGAGGGGAGGGGGAAGAATAGAGCAATTGCCTTTGGGCCCAGTGATTCAAGCAGTAGCAGCCAGAGCCCTTGGCCTTTTAAATTGCTGCTGGAGCCCTGTGCTGGGTGCTCCATGCAGATTTGAGAGACAGGGGGTGGGGGTGGGGGGTGAGGTACTGTGGTCCAAACCATGCTGAGGGCTGGATGCCCCCCCTTCTATCTGAGGTGCTGCTCCTTCGGTGCTGCCCAACCATGCCAGCTGTCGGCTCCCTCTGGTGCAGTGATATGTTGGCAGTGCCGGCTGCTGGGAAGCAGAGCCCCAGAATTCAGGAATGATCCTGGCTTTGCTGGCCCACAAAGCACTGCAAAGGTGCAGTCTGGGGCTGAAGCCCCGACAAGTGGCTGAATCGAGAAATCCCAAGTAATCACTGAAGTGGCAGTGACCCCAGACCAAGAAGTTTCTCTCCCACCTCCCTCTCCTTTGTTGTGGAGTCTCAATGGGGCTGCTAAGCTCCTGCATTTGGACCTGCCCTTTATTTTGCTCACAGGGACCTGATTCTTTGAGGCGCTGAGCAACCAGGAAGTCTGATTCTTGCAGGAGTTAGTCTCTTCATAAAGCAGGCTGGGATAGGCAGCCCTTTGGGGGTACATGAGCTCTCATCAGGGGGAATAATCTGGTAATGGCAGACAATGTGTTGTATTTAGTAAGACTCTGACATCGAATCCTGGGTACATTATGCCCCTCTCTCAGATGGGTGGTATGTGGTAGACTAAGTTGGCTGGAAAGGAGAACTCAGCCTAAAAGAGTTTGAAACCCATTGATCTAGAGAGGAACGTGATCCCCTCTGACCAGCTGGCTGGGCCTGCCTCTGCACAGGATGCTGCAGCATGGCTTTTTACGATAAAATCCCCAGCTCCCTCCACACCCGTCAGCCACAAAACAAAGCGGAAGCAAACGCTTCCCTAAATCAATATGTCATGTGCCAGGATCTCCTTATGTGGCTGTGCACCACTGCCCTCTGTTGGACCAATTCCCTCCACCAGCCAGGCAAGAAGGGGCCATGCCCACAGCTCAGGGAGCAGAGGGGGTCTGCGTGTGGCTGAGCTGGACAAACTAAGTTCAAGTGCTGGGAGGGTTGTTGGCAGATGGACCTGATGTAGCCACAGGAATGAGCCCAGCCCACGCCAGGAGGGACAGTTTTAATGCAAAGGCCGGAACGTAATTGTGGGTTGGGAAGGTGAAAGCAGTTTGTTTTCAGGACTTAGAGCCTTTTGCAAGTGGCGGCTGTCTACTGACATATTGGGAACAGATCCCCTGACTGCCTCCCCAAAGCTACCATGACACTGGCACTAACATCCTGCTGACACGCGTGGCAAGGCAGCCAAGGATTGGCTGGGCCATCGCAAGCGAACGAGAAGCTAAGCCCTGAAGTGTGGTAGTAGGGGCAGATGCAGGGGACCGCTGCCCGGGCTGCGGATACACAGTACTTCTGACTCTCAGGGCCTGTGTGCTTCAATCAGAGCTGTGGCTGCAGCCTGCATTGGCACATCGGTGCTAGGTTAGAGCGAGCTGGCTTCTGTAGCAAGGGTGGTGAAATCATGGCTGCGTGGGCTAGCTACCCAACCCCAAGCCAGCCAAGGGGGTGCGTGTTTAGATCCTGACGCGGTGGCCAGCCGATTCTGCAGTCCCTGCTGATGCAGCTTCACTGCTAGAGGGACCTGAGGCAGCTAGATTAAAGCTAATTCCTGTGTGTCCAGATGTGCTGCAGTCACACCTAGGCTGGGCATGCTTATTTCTTCTGGGAAGCCCCCATTTCCCATCACCTTGGGCTGTATTTTTTTTAAAAAGCCCCTGGTGCCTTGGGCTCATCTGAGGCCAGGATGTGCCATTCGTGCCCCCCCCCCCCATCTAATCTCCACCAGCTGATTACACACTTGAACTCTGCTGCTGGCTGTAGCAATGTCACTGATTCAACAGCCCCAGTAAGTGCTGTAGATAAGGAGTGACACTTAGATGACCTCTTGGGATTAGAGCATTTAGAGATTGCCAGGGGCTATGGAAAAAGAAATGAAACTGTCTCCCTGAACCTCGGAGCAGGTGAGCACACAAGGCGGGCGGGTGGTGAGCTGCATTCGCAGTTACCAAAGTGGGACAAGGGGGGATGATGCTTCCGCCCTTCCAGCCCACCTGTCTGGTAAATTCTGGGAAACAAGTCACGGCTCTGGCAGGGAACTGTGCCTAGGCTGGGGGGCAAGAGCAAATAGAGGGGGCTCTGTGCTCGTGGGAGGAGTTAATTAAACATAGCAGCCCCCTTTGGTCTCCCCAGGTTGTCCCAATGGCGAGAGAGAGCTGGAAGCATGTTGGCAAAGCCCTGCCCATCAGCCCTCCCTCTCAGCCTAAACAAGAGAAGGCCGCAGCCGGTCCTGAGTACACCTAGCAGGACAGAGTGGTGGGAGCCCCAGAAGGCAGGAAGATGGGCTCAGGGGCTTGATCAGCACACCAGGTGGCAACCCCAAGGAGATTTCTGTGGTCCAACCCTCCACGCTCAGGTTTTCTTAACCCATTTCATTTTTGTTGCTCTGCCCTAGACTCTCTTCAGTTTGTCCATATCTTTCCCAAAGTGCGGTACCCAGAATTGGACACAGAGCCCAGCCACCCCACACAGATAATGGGGCAAGTGCATTGACCCCATAGTCCCAAACAAGACCTATGAAAACAACAAATACATAGACAGAGCAGCCTTGGGGAAGCAGACCGGGCAAGCCCTGATTTCATGGGGGCATCCGGGATTCATAACAAGCAGGTTATCACTTCAGCGAGCAGAAGAGCAATGCAACAGCAAGAACTGGGCAGTGAGTCAAAGTGTATCAAGGGAGACTGCAGGTGTGTGTTTGAGAACCCAGCTCTGCTGCTGAGTTAAGCAATGAGAGAGCACCACTTGCCAGGTACTACTGTCCCCCAGGCTGTCTGCAGTGCCTCTTGCTGTGTAGCCAGCTCTCCTCAGGTTGTGTTTGTAGTGTGCCGAGTGCCTCCTCCCTGGTGCTGAACAGGCTTGATTGCTACTGGTGTCACTGGGGGGCAGATGACATTCAGCACCTTGCAGAATCGGGCCCTCGGGGAATCCAAATTCTTGCATTTGGTGTGTCTGGGCCATGACAGTCTGTTCGCTCCCCTCCCCCCCCTTTATGGGTCACAGACATTGGTAAAACCCATGCTTTGTTCGCACATATGTTCACTAACAGCACCGTTGGGTGCCAAACCCAAGAGTCCAGGAGATCCTAAGAATGGCTTCCTTTCACAGCAGCTCTGCTTCCCTGGTAGCCAGTCCACTTAGCACCTACTGTCTCTCTTGCTTTGCTCATCCACTGCCCATTTCTTGCTGTTGCATTGCTCTTCTGCTAGCTGAATCCCCAGGGTAGCTGACAAAATTGCCAGGCTCCTGAGCAAAGTTAGGGGGCCCATCAGGAGGCCTGGAAATCCTTGTGGTTGGTGGTTTTTAAGAGCAGGCTGGGCTAGGAATTCTTGGCCCTGCTGGTGCAGGAGCTGGGCTTACCCTCCAGGGCCCTTCCAGTCTTATGTGTCTGTGCTTCAGCTGGGGAACGGAGGCAGGGAGAGATTAAGTGACTTGCCCATGACCATGCAGGGAAGCTGCAGCAGAGCAGGAACCGACGTCTCAGCCCAGCACCTGACTTTCTAACCTGTCCATCCCCTCCACTGTTTCCCACAAGCAGTGATGCCTAGCCTGTAGGAGCAGCCATAAATGTGACTCTCTAATTCTTCCCCAGGTACAAAAATCCATGCAAGCCAAGAAGCAACACTTCATCTAGCCCAACAGAGAGGTTCCTCATGAAGAGCATGAGATGCTGAGCAGCATGCAAAATCATGCCAGGGATAAAGAGAACAGAGTCCGTTTACAATCAGGTCCATCTCTTACATCTCTGGTTACTCTGATCTGAAATCAGCTCATTAAAGTGCCTGGGAACCCTTAGTGATGGAAAGTGTTATGCAAATGTGAGCCATTACTATTGATGGTAGTTGGTAATTGGCCTCCACACATCCCCAGCCATTGTTTAGGCTACAGCTGTCCTGGGTGCCATAGCGGTATCACTGCTGTTTATGAGGCTAAGTGCTCACAGAAAGCCCAGGATCCGTGGGGGTTGTAACAATCTCTCCCCCCCACCCCTCCCGTGACAGCTCATGCTTAAAACAAGCTGAATAAATCTGCTAGTCTGGACAGTACACATCTAGTTTAGGAGAGCACAACAGATGGAGAAGCAGTGTGTGTCTAAGTAATGGGATGAGGTAAAGGAGATTCTGGCTTTTCACACTTTCCTTTCTTCCTAACAGCTGGATTTTAGTGGTTGTATCTCTCTGGTAGCTGAGGCTGGCTTTTGAGCAAAAACCGGTCTCTAAGGCTCTTTTGGCCTCATCTTCCTTATAAACTGGTGGAGAAAAGGGTTTCACCCCTAAGGGGGAGATTCATGGGGTATTTGGCTACCACCCAAGCAGTGCTACTGACTAGTAAGCAGAAATCCTGCCTTAAGGTAAAGTCCAGGTGAGAAATATAAATGGTGGCATTTCTGTACACAATTTAGGCAAAATAGCATCCAGGACTCTATCTCGGCCCACAAAATCTAGTCCTGCATACTCATGGGAGCTGGCATGTTCTGGTATGATCTCTTGAGCCATGGTGGGCATGTATGAACAGCCTCAAGGAGACAAGGTGGGTGAGGTAATATCTTTTGTTGGTGGGAGAGACACACGTTCAAGCCATACAGAGCTCTTCTTCCAGTTTCACCAGCAGAAGCTGGTCCAGTGAAAGATATGACCTCACCCATTTGTCTCTCAAATACCCTGGGACTGACCCAGCTACAACCACAGTGCATATTGTGGCAGGGACGGAGTTAACAGCAGCTCTGCTGTAGGTATTCTTCTGACTGCAAGAGTTGCTGCAAGCCCTAGCTATAAAAGGAATGTGGCTGGATTAATCTGAAAACCATGTCCTTTCCATGCAGAGTAATTGAGTCCAGAATTGATCTTTGCAACTCTTGGGCTGAATCCTGCAAGTTGGACTGTGGCCAAGCTCCTGATAAAATCCATGGCTTCAAATAGATCAATAGCCTGTTAATTTCCATGCAAGCTGAGGCTGCTGGGCACCCCACAGGAGAATATTTTGTGGTATTTCAGGAGCTGTGTGGAAAACAGCGGGATTTCCCCCTATCCGCTCCCTGGAGCCCTCCACTCCTTGCTTACTAGCTGCTACTAGTTTTAGGCACCGTAATACTGGTAATTGGGAGAGACCCCAGCAAACATGGCTCTCTCTGAGCTACTGTGACAAGGGTGAACATGTGATAAACACTAAAATCGCTGGGGGTGACCACCTGTCCTCCAGTGTTGAGAGAACCCTCCTGAGTAGCCCCAAATCCTGTGCAAAACAGGAGTTGGCAGACCTTCAACCATTGATCCAATGCAAGGAAATAGCAGCTTTGAGCAGCAGCCAAGAGACCTCAAGACGGTAATCAAATCCCTAACCGTTTCCAGAGGTGCCCCCTGGAGTCCCAGATTGGGACCTGATTTCCATCCAAATGCTGGTTGCTTCCCGTCGCCTGCCATTAAGGATATAAGTAAGTGACCTCTTCTCCAGCTCACCCTGTGTGACACTGAAAACCCTCCCAGGGAAACAGGTCTGGCTCTCAGGACGCCTGCTCTGTTTTGTGAGCACTGAATCAGACTGATCATTTCACTGGGGGATGTTCTGCAAACCGAGGCAAGTCAGTTGTGCTCTGTAGGTTCTGTCTTTCTCTCTCTCTCTCGCATGGTCTCTGGGATTGAGCGAATGGCAGGAATGAGGCAGAGTTCAAAGTCAAGGGAACAGTGACTCCTCAAGAGACAAGAAGCAGTGACCCATGATGGGGCCTTCAAAGCTGGCTCCAGGTACAAATACAAGGTGTGGTGAAGCCTTGTGATGCTCTGGCACAAGCATGGTGATTCTCTGGCAGCAGGTTACTCCCAAATTAACCATGTAAGTCCCCCCAGAGCCTCCAAAAGCTAGGGAAGTATATTACCTCTCTGCCACTAACATCCAGATGGAGAAAGCCGCATAGAATGAGTTGGCCTTGTCTGAGGTCACAGCTGATTGACGGCCGAGCCAGGAATGGAAATTCTGAGCTTCGAAGCTTGTGCTTTACCCACCTACCCACGCATTCTCACATCGTTATCCCTATGGCACAGATGGGGAAACTGAGGCATGGAGATTTCTCACAGAAGCCAGGCAACTCCAGAAACAGACACACAGAGAGGCACACCCATGAGGCGGGCCAACTGCTCCAGAAAGGGTCAAAGCTACTATGCAGCCCTCCTGGTTCCCTTTTCTTGACCCACACAGCCAGGGCTGCCAATAGGGATGTGAGCAAATGGGGCAACTGTCCCAGGGCCTGACAATTCAAAAGGGACTGGGGCTCCCAGCTGCAGCTGCTACTGCAACAGTGGTGGTGGGTGGCGCCTTGGGCCCTTTAAATCGCAGCCATGTGTGCCTGGCAGCATTGAGAGCTGCCTGGGGGAGGCTATCCCAGCACCAACCCTTCCACCTAAATCCCTGCCCCTTTCGGGGATTCCAGTGGATGAGAAGCTGGATATGAGTCAGCAGTGTGCCCTTGTAGCCAAGAAGGCTAACGGCATATTAGGGTGCATTCGGAGGAGCATTGCCACCAGATCTAGAGAAGTGATTATTCCCCTTTATTCAGCACTGGTGAGGCACATCTGGGCTGCATCTAGACTGGCATGATTTCGCGCAAATACTTTTAACGGAAAAGTTTTTCCGTTAAAAGTATTTGCGCAAGAGAGCATCTACATTGGCATGTGCCTTTGCACAAAAGATTTGCTTCTGCGCAAAGGCATCCGTGCCAGTATAGACGCTCTCTTGCGCAAGAAAGCTCGGATGGCCATTTTAGCCATAGGGCTTTCTTGCGCAAGAAATTAACATTCCTGTCTACACTGGCCCTCTTGCGCAAGTATTCTTGCACAAGAGGGCTTATGCCTGAGCGGGCGCATCAAAGTATTTGCGCAAGAAGCACTGATTTTGTACATTGCAAAGTCAGTGTTCTTGCGCAAATTCTTGTGGCCAGTGTAGACAGGTGGCAAGTTTTTGCGCAAAAGCAGCCGCTTTTGTGCAAAATCTTGCCAGTCTAGATGCACCCCTGGAGTATTGCATCCAATTGTGGGCCCCTCATTACAGAAAGGATGCATTGGAGAGGGTCCAGGGGAGGGCGACCTAAATGATTACGGGGCTGGAGTGCATGACCTATGAGGAGAGGCTGAGGGATTTGGATTTGTTTCGTCTGCAGAAGAGAAGAGTAAGGGGGGATTTTTATAGCAGCCTTCAATTACCTGAAGGCGGGTTCCAAAGAGGATGGAGAGAGGCTGTTCTCAGTAGTGATGGAGGGCAGAACAAGGAGCAATGGTCTCGAGTTACAGTGGGGGAGGTCTAGGTTGGATATTAGGAAAAACTATTTCCCAAGGAGGATGGTGAAGCACTGGGATGGGTTCCCTAGGGAGGGGATGGAATCTCCATCCCTAGAGGTTTTTAAGTCCCAGCTTGACAAAGCCCTGGCTGGGATGACTTAATTGGGATTGGTCCTGCCTTGGGCAGAGGGTTGGACTCAATGACCTCCTGAGGTCTCTGCTAGCCCTATAATATTATGATTCTGGGAACACAGAGTCCCCCTGTGCTTTGGCCAGGGGCCAGGTGAATCTGTTGGTTCCACTGTGCTTAGCCCCATGATGAGTGGAATTGGTGCCAACAGCAGGAGAGCTGTGGGACTTCTGGGAACTGCTCCTTTATCTGTAACTAATACCCAAGATAACCCAGTGAAAGACTAGTGAACCTCCATGCCTCGGTTTCCCCATCTGTAACACAGAGGTAATGATACTTCTCTGCCTCATGGGAGAGTTGTAAGCCTTAATGAATGAAGTGCCTGGAGGTCCTGTTATAAATGGGCAGACTCTTGCTTTTGTGTTTCTAACCATGCAAGATGGTAAAATTCTCCCTGTCAAATTACTCCGCAGCTGCCAGCATCAATTGCCCTGGGAATGTGGGATTGAACAGATGCAGATCTGGGGGAAGCAGAGGTCTGAGGAAAGTGTGGCAGGATGCCATCCGGTTCGAAGTGCAACCTTCAGATGTGGAACAGCTGGTGGGTATTGCTAATGCTCACTGCTGCACAGGGCAAGGATGATGTGTGGGCAGCATCTTGGGAACATGGAGGCACCATGTGAGCCAAGAGCCTGTGAGAACAGGGTCAGCTCCCTAGCCCCACATGAGGTCCCCACATATAGACATTGGGAGGAAAGGGAAGAGCTATTCCCTGTACAGGGTGTTCAGGAGTGTGGTGCAGAGCCTGCTAATTGCTGCTGAGAGCCCCTCTGTTTTCTGACTATGCTACTTCCCTGTTCTGCGAACTCCTATAGATGCCACAGGGCCCATCCACAGGAACAGGTCACAGTGTAGCAATCCCTGCCTTTCGCCCCATGTTTGCTCTGCAGCAAGGAGTCCAAGGGTCACATCAGCTTTTGCAAATGCAGAGGTGAGTTGCAGAGGCAAGCAGATGGCAAAGATCCCAGGCCCACAGTGCTGGTTTCGGTTTCTGAGTACCTGCTATCAGCAGGGATGGGCCTGGGGTCAGACAGACATGAACCCACTGATGTGGAAAGCAAGACAATCATCTGCCTTCTCTTCTAGCAGACTTGTTCTCCATCCATCCTACTCCCCTCCCAGTCACGGATCCAGGATTTGCACAGCGAGAAGTGATGATGGACTTGCTCAACCAGCGCACGAAGGAAGGGAGCAGAGTGGGAGGCAGGGCAGGCTAAGGATGGGCTGCTCCTTTACCAACCATGGCTGTGGTCAGTGAGAAAGGGAGGGACTGTCAGCCAGAGAAATTTTATGGAGCTGTTGGTAAACAACCTACAAAGCCCTGTTAATTAGGGAGTGAACCACAGGCAGGTTCCCAATACTAGCAGTGGGGCTGCTGAATGGCTTCCAAGAGGAGGGCAGAATTAAAGGCAGGGCATTAACTTTCCTCCCAGCCTGCGAGGCACTCAATGGGCTGGAAATCTCCCCTTGTACTGTGTCACTTCTTAGGCAGAGCCTGCACCCAGCTAGCTGCGAGTGGGGAAGGTGTATTTCTGTCTCTGGACAGCCCACCGGAGCCTGAAAGCCACATCTTACACATGCTCCCTTCTGACCCGGAGAAGAGATGTTCTCTGGCTCCCAGAGAAGAGCCGTCTCAAGGCCACCATTCAGTGACTCTGCCTGTGATGGTGATGGCTTGCAACTCAAGTGCCTGTCCCAGGCACACCTGTCGCCCATTAAGCCACATCAGCGCACACTTGTTCATTCAATAACCCATTGGCCAGTCTCCCTTTGCCACTGGCCCTTTAAATTAGGCACCACCCAAGCATCTGCAGCCCTAACATGGCCATTTTGCTAGTGGCTGTTGCCTGCTGCATCTCTCTCCCAACTGGCTGGGTGTCACTTAACCCCTCCTGCTCGCCTGAGGAGATGGGCACTTCCTCACACAAGCTGACTTCTCCTCTGGCTGGTCTGGGCAGGCAGCCAGCCATATAGGCTGTGTGAATCAGGGGTGTAGCTATGGGTGGGACTGAGTGGACCCTGGTCTATCCACTTAGCACCCAGGCCCAACCAAAACCAGGCCAGAGCCCCCTGAATCCACAGGCTGTAACTCCAGACCCTGCATGGGTGTCTGTCAGCCTGGCTGCATTGTTCTCCTGCCAGCACCGCATGTGGCTGCTCCAGTCTTTTGCCCAAGTGCTTGCCCCATGGGAAGGGGGCAGGAGGGGTACTTTATGGTGGAAGCTCTGGGTAGAGCTAACACTGGGGCTGGGAAGGGGGGCAGCAGCACACAGCATACAAGCTGGAGAATGATGTGGCAGACTGTCTGCTGAGTAGTAAGAGAGGGATAAGGAGTGGCAGATCCCCCATTCCTCCTGCTGCCTCTCACCAGGGACCTGGCTCCTTTCTGTGCACCCCCTTCCCTTCCTGTGCATCTCCCTGGGGCACCAGATCACTCCTGCACTCCTCCCCTTTCTGCCCCCACCCACGCATGGGATCCCTCCTGCCCCCTTCTCCATGGCACTAGATACCTCCTGCACACCTCATCCTTCCTGCCCCACCCAGGGCCCTCCATCCCTCTCTTCCAGCCCCCCATTTTTGCCCACATACCTGAAAGCTCCCCGCACCCCCGCCGTTTTTCCTGTCCTAGCTACTCCACTGGTGCGGATGCTGCTCAGGGGAAATACAGTGCCACTGCATAGCAAGGCTGGCAAGCTGGGTCTGATTCAGCAGAAGGCTCCTGCCCTGATGAGCCATGGGGTTGGTTGGTTTGGTGCAGATCCCACACTTGGTGCTGTACCAGGCACAGGATATAGACAAACTGTCTGTTCAAGCTTCATAACTGGAGACCGGCCTGAGAACGTCAAGGGGGTGCTGAGCAACAGAGAAGGGCATTGCCTGGGCTGTAGTTTTCTTCCCTGTGACATGCCTAGGAGGGGTTATAGTGCTGGGCTTGGCCTGGTAGGTTGTGCCATGCTGAGGGGGCTGTGTGGGAAGGGACGTAGAAGGGAGCTGGCAAAGGAAACCAGCAGGATGTCGAAACTAGTCTCATTGCCAGATCAGAGAGGCTATATAGCAGTGGTTCCCAACTTTTTGGCATTTGATTTTTGAGAAACCCTCACGCCCCCCACCCCATAGCAGCAAAACTTGAGCAAAAAAAAAAAAAAAAGGACCCGAGTGGGGCCGAAAGACAAATAGCAGCGAAACTTAGGGGGGAGATTGACCGGGGCGGGGGGGGGGGGGTTGGGTTGCCTCAAGCCCCCCCTGGAATTTCTTCACACCCCCCAGTTTGGGAACCCATGCTATATAGCCTATAGGGGATGCCTGTGGTATAAGGGCAGGGCAAAGCTGACTAGGGCCTTTCAGCTAAAGAGAACCTGGGTGGAGGGGGAGTGGCAGAGATTCCTCAGGGACGGTGTTAAAGCCTGAGCCTGTGTTAACGTTGCCATGGTGCTGCGCTGTGTGGGAGGGCCTCCTCACTGGGGGAGGTCCTGTCAGCCTAGCAGGGTATGGAGGAGGAGGGAGGAGAGCTGCTGGGAGGCAGTTCAGATGCGCAGGGGTGCCACAGAGACAATGCTGGCCTCTGGCGCAGAGGTGCCTGGGTTTTAACCATCCACCTCCCCAGCTGGTGGGATCTGCTGGAAACTCTGTGGGGAGATTCCTGCACCTTGTGTAATTATTTTCGTCTCTCCTTTTCCGCTGATCAGTCTCTTGCAAGATACTGTTTTGTGCTGTCTGTCACTTACTCAGTATCTCCTTACACGATCTTTGCGCTTAGGCTCCAAACCCATGTATAGAAAATACCTTCCCTTCTCAAGAGTAGGGGCAGAATTGTCCAGTACCTAGACCCCTGGCTTGGGGTCAGGAGGCCTGAGTTCTTTTCCTGGTTCTGTCACAGACTTCTTCTGTCTGGCAAGGCCAGTGGCTGTTTCCCCGTCTGTAAAATAAGGATAATGCTAGCTCGCCTCTGTAAGACCTTTGTGGCATAGGAATGAAAAGGCCTATAAAAGAGCTAAGTATCCTGTAAAAGTTCAGGATTTTTTCTTTAAACCATGCTTTTACTGCATTTTCCAATGGTACAATCTTCTCTCTCATTTTTCCTACTCTATATTTTTGAAACACCTAAACGAAGAGGATTGTTTAAACACAAACACTGGTTTAATTTGCAGTATATGCTGGGATCACGTTTCAACTACTTTTATGGGAATTAAGAAGCATTTTTGTCATTTAAAAAATGACCCCTTTTGATTCCTGTGCAAAGTTGCTAAAGCAATGATCAGTGCTGGCAAATTCAGGATGGCTAATCAAACTGGTAGGCTAAGAGAATAAAAATGTTATTAAAGTTAATGTTAAAAGTTTGCATAATACACAGGCTAAGAAAATAGTGTCTGTACATCTGGATAGAGGGCTTAGATTATCCACAAGTACAAAGTTTGTGTTAAAAATCAAAGATACACATAGAACATAAGCTACACTTCCCCAAATACAGGGGAACAATTTTATTACTATAGATGACTTATTAGAATCTGAACACTCAGGTACATTACTTATAGAAAGTTGTACAGAGTTGGCAGTGGAAAGCAAATATATCAATGAGTGAAAAATTATCCCTCAGTGATTGAAAATTTGCTGTCTGTTAGAAAATACAATCCATCAGGAGAATATCAGAGTTAATACTAAATGCCCAACATTGCCCAACCAGGGGCAAAACATCCATCATGTTTATTTCTAGACTCTCTATCCCAGGGGAGGGCACTAATTTTAGACATGAGGCCACTTCAGAAGTATGTGAAGTGCTTCTGGGCTGCCCCGGAAGGGGCAGGGCCTCAGGATGAAGGGTAGGGTCAGGACACTTCCGTGTTTCCCCACCCACAGACCCTGACTGGCCTGGAGATGGAAGGGGGAGGAACATGTGAAGTTTTTGCCCCTGGCACCCCCCATTTCTGAACAGCTGGTGGTTCCCTCTAGGCTCCCGTGCCCCTCTAGGTATGGAAGGAGACTTTATGCGATCCCTCCCACCCTCAGGTCAGTCAGGGCCTGGGGTCGAGGGGAGTACATGAAGTCTTTCGCTCCCTGCCCCCACCCTGCAAGACGGTGTTGCACTTAGAGTCGACCACCAGCTATATACCTCTTTCATCCAGTCCTAGACATTCTATATACCATGCACTGAGAACTCCTCAGTTGTTTTCTTGAAGCTGACACCCTTTCTTAAGCTGTTTGGTATGAGGCACAGGGTGAGTGAGGTAGTATCATGCAGCGCTGTGGTGCTCAAAAACTTGTCTTGACTCACCTACTTTGTCTCTCTCAGCCTCTCCTTCAGAGGGCTCAGTGACTAATTCAAATGGTAGTTAGATCTCAGATCCTGAGGGCTTTGGACCGGGCACCTCCCTCCTCTTTTAGAGGGGCTTATAACACTGTATATTTTCCATTTGATTTCCACCCTCTTTTTCCTCCCCCCCCCACACACATACCCCTCCTTTTGAGTGGAGTGATAATTAATACAGCTGCTTTTGGTTTAACAGTAATTAACTGAAGCTCCCTTGAGACTGGTGTGCATCAGCTTTGGTTTTAAGAGCAATGGACTTGGAGAGCTGCCGGCTAGTTTTATCCTGGAGGCCAGCAGGGGGAGCACCCACCATTGTTTTATGGGCCTCAGCAGCAGGAGATAATCAGTACGCTGTGGCCTCCAATGTAAAAAAGGCAGCCGGTGTTTCTGCATGCGCTTAGTTATAAACAGTGACCTTTCCTTACTGTTTTAGGGACAATAAAAAGATAAATTACAGCTTTAGATCAGATCAAAAATAATCTGGAAAAAAAAGGCTAAACAGTGAGGTCTACACAGCAACATTACTTTGAAATAACTCGCGTTATCTCGAAATAACTTAGTCCGCATCTACACAGCTGGCAATTATTTCAACATAATGTCGAAATACTGTCAAGCTGGAGGACTTCTTACTCTGACTTCTGTAACCCTCATTGTACGAGGAGTAAGGGAAGTCGGAGGAAGAGTGCTCTATTTTGAAATAAGTGCTGTGTAGATGTTCCCAGTTTCGAAATAAGCTATTTTGAAATAAGTTACACCAGTGACATGGCTCAATTTGTGTATCTTATTTCAAGTTAAGCCCTGATGTCTAGATGTACACACTTTTTTGCTATCTCAGAGTACATAATGCAAAATTATTTAAATCCAAAGCCGACTGCAATGAGATTAAAAAAAAACCTCACTAAACTGGGTGACTGGCCAATAAAATGGCAGATGAAATTCAATGTTGATAAATGCAAAGTAATGTACATGAGGGAAAAATAATCCCAACTATACATAGAAAATGACAGGCTCTAAATTAGCCGTTACCACTCAAGAAAGATATCTTGGAACCATTACCGGATAGCTCTCCAAAAACATCTGCTCAGTGTGCAGTGGCAATCATAAAAACCTAACAATGTTAGTAATCATTAGGAAAGGGATAGATAAGACAGAAAATATCATGATGACACTATATAAATTCATGGCATACTCCACACCTTAAATACTGTGTATAGTTCTGGTGACTCCATCTCAAAAAAGATATATTAGACCTGGGAAAACTTTGGAAAGGGACAACAAAAAATTATTAGCAATATGGAACAGCTTCCATGTGAACAGAGACTGAAAAGACCAGGATTATTCAACTTAGAACAAAAGATGATTAATTGGGGAATGTGATAGAATCTATACAATCATAAAAGGTGTGGTAAAAGTTAATAGGAAAGTATTATTTATGCCTTCACATAACATAATAACCATTGGTCACCAACGAAATTGAGACAGCAGGTTTAAGAGAGAAGGAAGCACTTCTTTATACAACATGTGGTCAACCTGTGGAACTCCTTGCCAAGGGACGAGGAGCAGGCCAAAAGTATAACTAGATTCCAAAAGAATTAAGTGAGTTGATGAAGGAGAGGATCATCAATAGCTATTAGCCAAGATGGTTAGGGATGCATCCAGTGCTTAATTTGCAATGAAAGAAGTGCTGGGGCTCAAGTAATTTTTTATAATCATTATAATTAAGATGGTAAACCCAGAGGTGCTGGGGGCTATGAACTGCCAAACATGCAGGTACTGGTAATGTTTGGTGTCCCTTAGGGTATGTCTAGACTACATGCCTCTGCTGACAGAGGCATGTAAAATAGGCTACCCGATATAGTCAATGAAGCCGGGATTTAAATATCCCTGGCTTCATTAAAATAAAATGGTCGCCGCACTGTGCCAGCTCAGCTGATCGTTAGCACAGTGTGTGAGTCAAGACACAGATCGGTTGACAAGGGAAGCCTTTGTCAACCGCTCCCTTATGCCTCTTTGTATCAATGTATGGCTGCAGAACACATACTCTGTAACTGTCAGTCAGTCGTGTACATGCAGTCAGAGCATTCAGGTTCATGACTCTTGGCTTCAGAAATGCAGATTTCCACCCAGAGAACTAAACAAGAACAGTTTCGGTAGGTCACCCAATAAAGATGATCTTTATATGCAGACAGGTGTGAGTCTTCTCCAGTAGAGGGCACAGAGTGGTTGTATACTCATAAGCCCTGTGTCAGAAAACAAAGGAGTCCAGTTACAGTGTGTTTTCTTGGGCTGACTCATTTTTTACCAATTGTCATAACCATTCTAGTCCCTGGTGTGTTCCTCTGCCCTGACGCAGGAGGTCTCTCCATCCATAACGCTCCTAACATCCTGCAATATCATCTTTTAAGGCAACTGGGCAGTGCCTAGATGTTCCTGGGTGGATCCAGGACTCAGTTGTGCTAGATGCTATTCATGCACTTTATTGACACTCCCTTCCCCAGATACTTTACAACCAGTGTTCTTTCTGCGGCATCATGTAAGGGGTTAAAAGTGGGCCTGCTATCACCAGACCCCACAGCTCCTGGTCACATACCTCTCCACAGTTTGCCTAATTCTTAAACCTGTCCTCATTCCTTCAGCAAGTTTTTACTCTCCCCTCTTCCTTACCCAGGCCAAATTCAATGTTGTTATTGTTTTTTCAGGCAAGTGTAAGCTGCTGGCTTGAAGGCTGAAATGTTCTTTAGTGCCTGATGCCCAAGAACTTGCTTTTGCCACCAGCTCCTTGAGATGCTCTGCAGAAACAGATCTCTCTGCTTTTAGCATTAAAGGGTGAAGTCCTATTCCCTGCCCTCAACCACTAATGTAATTGAGGAGCAGATCTCAAAGAGCTTTACAAAGGTCAGTAGCATTATGTCTGTCTTCCAGGTGAGGAAACAGCCCAGAGAGTTAACAACTTGCCTAAGGTCACCCTTCAGACTAGAGTCAGAGCTAGGACTAGAACCCAGGGGCCCAGGGTTCTATTCTCTAGTCTAGACCATGTTGCCTCCCAATGACAAAAGGGTCATTGCACAAGGCTTTGTGAAGTGCTGTATCAGATCTTTAAAATCTAGATCTGTGATATCTATAGCACTCTCTTCACCTCCTGGTGTCCTGCTTCTTCAAAAAAAGTGATCCAGTTTCTCTAGCGTGATTTTGTTCTTTATAAATGCATACTGCTCATTGTTCCTGGTTCTATTATCTGCTACTTGCTTACATAAATGTTTTGTGCAAGATTCCAAGGTACGATATAGATAGTCTCATTCATTCAAGGTCAGCTGCTTTTACTTGTACTTCGAAGTATCTGGTACAAGGAGTAATTTTTCTAAAGAATTTTTTTTTCATTCTATTCAATACAAAGAGGCACACAATTCAACATGTCCAAGTGGCAACAAAGAGCCACCCCCAACTTGTATGATTGCGTGTGGCATTGATCTAGATGATGAGAATGTGTACAGAAAGGAATGCATTCTACATCTGATTCCTAGGGTGCCACCTGTCCATATATGACAGCATACTGGTCAGAGCCCAAGGGGAGCTGTATCTTCCATGGACTCAGAACAAAGTGTCACACCAGGGGTGCAGAAACAATGTGCATACTGGGGGTGCAAACAGCCACTGAACCCCAAACTGCAAACCCCAAACTGGAAACCACTGAAAGGGTGGGGTGCCACTGCACACTGGGTTCCAGCACCTATGTATCTCATTGAATGACTCTCACTCATGACTTTTTCTGGTCTCTGGCTGTTTCCCAACACTGGTATTCAGAGACTTTGGGGTCTCTTTAGGGTAGCCAGATAGTGCACGGCAAGTGAATTCTAGGACATCTGATTATAGGCAACAAACATAGGAGGAAGACTCTACAATCATGTCTACACCGATCTACTTCTGGTGCCACTCCATTGTTGGTTGCAATAATGGAAGTGCCATTGTTTGCAAAGCAGCCTTTGCTATTTTTACCTCCATGATGTCTGGATCTATTCTGGCTCCAAATCTAGCCAATCAGGACTGGTAAATCAAGCTGATGATGTTCTAAAAGCCTAGTGATCCACTTGTACACTGGGACTGGTCCTTCTCCCTGCCAGTCTCTCAGCTAGTGTAAACTGGTGTGGCTCCACTGACTTTTAATGGTGTGTTGGTGCTTGTTTACACTGATAGGAGCATTTTCCTTGTAGCCACACACAATGCAAACCTACAGCCCTGCCACAAACTGAGGCCCAGTACTGCTGCCATGGACCATCAGGTAGGAAACTCCTCTTTAAGACCAGAAGGCGAGGGGCTTCTGCAGACCTGGATAGAGCATTACTGTCAGGTCACTCTTCCTCAAGGACAGCACTGACTATCCAGCATGGTGTTTACAGTAACCCTTTCCTAAGGGCTGTTCAGTAGCAGTTTGCAGGTGAAGAAAACCTGATGGGACAGGTCTCTGGGATTTCTTGTTTTCTGGGTAGATTCTACAGACTGAACCTTTCTTTCTCAGCCACTCCCCTGAGAGCTGGGACTGCCCACTGCCAAGCCTCCTCTCTGCATCAGCCAGACAGGGTCACTTGATGACCTCACAGGGCTGTTGCTGCTTTCAAGGGCAGATGGCTCTGCTTGCCCCCATGGGACTGATTGGCTCTGAGGCTTTATTCTGTTCATGTAGAACTGCAGCTGCTGGGCAGCAGCCAAGATGTGCTCCACTAGAGCAAAAGTAAGTCCCCCGCCCTGAAGAGTTTACAGTCTGTGGGGTGGAGAGCATGGTTAAAGGGCAGAGGAGAGAGAGGAGCAGGCCTTGCGAGCTGCATTCATGGTGTGCAGAAGTTATTTGAATAGCTGGATGGGGCTGGTGGTATCGCATATGTGCTGGCACAAAGACTGGGATATCAGCACAAACCCTATAGGGAGCATCAGGCTGGAGGTGCTGGAGGAAGGGAAGCAAAGATATAGACAGAAGCATGAGTGGGCCAAGAGAGATCTGGTGGGTATGTAGATGGCAGGTGAAGAGGTTCAGAAGGAGAACTCACATGACCAGCATGGGCATTCCGAATCTGAGGAGGAGGAGGAGGGAGTTGGAATAATTAAGATGACAAGAATTCACAGCACACACAAACTGTGGCCTTGTCCCCTGAGTTCAAGTAGGTCACACACTCTCCCCAGGAGAAAAGCAGAGCTGCCCACCAACGGCTCCCCTGGGAAGGTTTTGGCAGGGATAATCCCCTCCTCCTGGCTGCTAGCTAACGCAGCAGCTGTTGGCCCCTCCAGAGACCAGCAGGATTTCTGCCCCATCCCTTGTTATGCCTGGGGTCATCTACCCATTTTCTGCCTGAACTCCCCGCTGGAACCAGCCTCCATCTTTGAGCAGCTCTTCCTTCCCACCCAAATCCCCGCCTGTACCGCCCCCTGCCTTGGGCTTCTCGGAGGGCCGGGGACTGGACTTTCTTGGCCTGCCGGACAGCCGCCTGGGGCCCAGAGCGGGGTGCTTGGCACTGTCGGCTGGGCGGACGTCAGGGCGGTGTCCTAAGCGCGGGGTGCAATGGTAGGCAGAGCAGGTGGCGAAGGCTTCTCCTGCCACGTCTCGCGGCCGGCCCTGGAAGCGGGGCGCAGTGTGGGGAAGGGCTGGACGCGGCCTCTAGCCGGGGCCCCGCTCCGAGAGCGCCCTGCGCTCTCATGAGTTCCCCTGCAAGGCGCCATGTCCCTTGGGCTGGCGAACGCGTGTGGGGCGCGGCAGCTGCCCGGAGGCGTGGGGGCAGGGGCTTTGGGCTTTGGGCTTTGACCTCGGGGCGCGGCGAAGCCAGCGCTGGGCCAGGGTGGCAGCCGGCACACGCGGCCTCCTCCCTGCGCCCCGCCGCCTTTTGTGATGCAGATGCAGCCGGAAAAGGCGGGGGGGGGGGGAGGGAAGGTGTGGGGGGAGGTGTGGGGGGATGACCAGCCCCTCTTCCAACGTCACGTTGTGAATGAGACAAAACAGGAGCCTGGCTCGGGCTCGCAGACACACTCCTCTCCAGCTCCCTCCCCCTTGCGCGCCGGCGCCGCCGGGCTCCGAGGCGCCCCGAGCGAGCGCAGGGCGGCTGGGGGAGGGCTGGCCCAGGGCGCGTGTTTCAGCACCGCGGAGAGCTCCCCGCGGCGGGTGGGCCGGCCGGCCCCCGGGCATGGCCAGCGTGCAGCAGGGCGAGAAGCAGCTCTTCGAGAAGTTCTGGCGAGGCACCTTCAAAGCCGTGGCCACGCCGAGACCCGAGAGCGCCATCGTGGCCAGCATCACCGCCCGCAAGCCGCCGCCGAGGTAAGGCTGCGCCGCGCCCGGGGTCGGAGCCGCGGGAGCCGGACGCAGGTCACCGCTCGGTAGGAAACTTTTCCTAGACTCCGCGCCCGGGAGCCACGGCGGGTAGCGAGGGGGCACGCGAGCGCTCGGGTTCCCTAGCCGGGCTCAGAGGGCAGCCAGGCATGGACACTCAGCCAGCATCTCCCTCTTGCTGCGGGGGTCCGCAGGGGGGCTTCGTGCCAGGCGGAGGTCGGTTTCTAGGTCACGGTCAGCCTGCAGGGGAGTTGGTTAGCGGCCGCAGGGGGGTCCTATAGGTGGAAGGGGCCAGTCAGCCGTGGTGGGGTTTGGAAGAAAGGTCCCGGGAGAAATAACATCCAGGCGCTGAACTGGGGGCAGAAAGGAGAGGGAGCCAGGAAAGACGGACCAGGTGGGAGGATGTAGTAGCACTTACTGACAGGGTCAAAGTCTGATCATTTCAAGATTAACTCTGAGCAAAGCCCTGCCATGCTATTTCCTCGCTACGTATAGCTGCCACTGGGTGGATTTGAACTTGGGACCGGAGCTTAGCATAGGAACCTCTACAAAGCCTGCACATTCTTAGCCCTTCCAGAACTGCTCCAAGCTCCCACAAAGAGCCAGGCAGATTTGATTTTCAAGGAGAAACACTGCTGGGTGAATGCTGCAGAACTGGTGACCATGTACACAGTAATCTCCCTTTGGGCACACCTTTCTTCTCAGGGCAAGTACACAAGCAAGCACAACTGTTCAGGGAAATGTGCACAGAAAGCCAACGCATCACACACATTCCTTGCAAATCCATATTCCCGTGGGGAATAGCCTAGAGCCCTCACCTTGTGCTTTTAGGAGGCATCCCATCAGTAAACTTCAGTAATAACATGTGACCCAGCTGACCAGTACCCTAGTACCACCAGCGAATATTCAGAGCAGTGGTCCCCATGAAGCAGGAATATGTTTCCATAGCCTATTTGTTGGGGGAGAGGGAGAAACCTCTACATTTCTTGTGTCCCAGTGGTTCTCAATCTTTCTAGACAACTGTACCCGTTTTCGGGAGTCTGGTTTTCCTCTGCTCCCCCCAAGTTTCCCCTCACTTAAAAAGTACTCGCTTATGAAATCAGACATAAAATTACAACAGTGTCATGGCACACTGTTCCTGAAAACTTGCTTTTCTATTTTATATCACGTAATTGTAAAATAAATCAACTGGAATTATTGTGCTTACATTTCTGTGTATAGAGCAGTATAAACAAGTCATTATCTGAATTTTAGCTTCTAATGACTTCACTGATGATTTTCTGTAGCCTGTTCTAAAACTAGCCAACTATCTAGATGAGCTGATGTATCCCCTGGAAGATCTCTACATACCTCCCTGGATGCATGGTCCCTCAGTTGAAAACCACTTGTGTACACCATTCCTTGCAAACCAGGTGACTTAGCTCTAATTTTGAGTTTGTGCTAAAGTGTCCCTGTAAATGCTGTAATCAATAACTTTGTGAATTGTAGCAGGGGTTGGGGTGTTTTTGTTTGTTTGTTTGTTTGTTTTTGTGTGGAGGTGGGGTTGTTTGTTTTGGGTTTTTTTAAGAAAGACTACTAATGAGAATAGGCAGGTGCATCCTAGAAATACCCGAATCTGTGAAGCTAGCATTGTTAAGACCTGCTACATCCTGAGGCTAAATCTTAAGGTGGCAGGCCTCAATATCTTACTATCTGCCTCTGATTCCATAGAGAACACCTGAGAGATGATACCTGAAACATCTGATTACGATATTGTATTTAGTAATTATGGAACACACTGGTCTATAACTGTCTAAGAGCCTTTAGAGAGACCAATATTTTACTTGACATCTATGTTTATTCCTCTTTATTTTTGGAAAGGGTTGACGTGTCTATGAAGGTTAAAACAGAGAAATTATGGCTTTTTACCTAGTCTTTTGTGCTTTTGAATTGATGTTTGCATTCAAACAAATAATTGGTGTAGGTATCTATCCATAAGTCCTCAGAGAATTTCTCATAAAAATCAATCAAAGTGCAGGGGCACCAGGATAAAAAGACTGAATAAAATAACTTTTAAGAACCATGAAAAGTGAAAGTGTTTCTTTGCTTTGAACTAGGAGCATAGTATAGTGTGTTAAGGTCAGGGTTTCTCATTTTCTTGGGTTGCTGCCATTAATTTCATCCTTTGATGACTGAGGAATACTGCGAGTTGTATTCAGTTCTTAACAGAAGAAAATGATTGGATTGTATATTATCCTGGAATTTTACAGCAGCTTACCCCAGAACCTCTCTCTTCATTGTTGTGCCCATAGCTATTCAGTCTGTCCTATAAGCAATTTTAAAACCTTCGGCATAGAGTTGGGTTTTCTTTTTTTTAACCTCTTCCCACCTTTACAATCTAGAAGTCAGATCCTCAATTAATACAAATCATTGCAATTCAACTGAAGTTAACAGATCTGTGCTGGTTTACATCTGCTAAAGATTTGGCTTTAGATATTTAAAAAGGAGTTTAATATTCCTGCTATTTCAATTCTTTTTAGCATGCAGAGGACCCTTTCTTTCTTTCTTTCTTTTTTGTTTTTGGTTTTTTTTGTTTGTTTGTTTCTTGAACTCCATACCCACCCACTCTAGAGAATAACTGTGCTTTAGGACCAGCTCTGGCAACTTTGCTCCAGAACCAGTACCCCAACAATCCATAGAACATTCTCTTAGAACCCCCAGAATTCCCACTGAACCAACCTGCATTGCTATCATTTTAACTCTAGAACCTGGAACCCATAGAATGATGGCCTACTGAGCTCGCCCATCTCTGAACTTACTGCCAAGTCAGTACAAAGGCAGGTAAATTTTTTTTTTCTTGTAAATTCAGAAGAGCACGTAGGAAGAATCCAACTGAGGCTTAGCTCTGCTCCCCATTCACAGCAATGAACTGGTTCACTGTGAATAGGTGGACTCTGAAATGGGAGTCTAAATATAGACATTTTCATGTGTTAAGTGGAAATGCAGCATTATTGCAGCTGGGCTCCTATAAAAAGCTATCTTGTTGGTTGCATTCACAAAGAATCAGTCACTTTATGTTTTCCAATAGAGCCCCTGCAGAAAGATGAGATGGGACCTGATTCAATACTGCCCTGTAGCTTGTGTAATCATATACTCTTATGCCAAGTGGGGGCAAGTTGCTACCCCATCCAAATGGCAATGTTTTGCACAGGCATAGATGCTGGTGCAGGGCAGCAAAGGATCAGATCCAGGTTCTAGTCTTGTGTGCCAGTAACTATCCTCTTTCCGGAGTTTTGCTAATATGCTGAAACCCAAACCTTGGGATTGGACTTGCGTGCCTTGCCATATTTAATACTGGCTCCTGTCCTAGGTGCCCATTGATAGGCTAGCAGGGTACAGGGGTATCCAGCAGTACATCCCCAGAAAGAATTCTAGTGCCGACAGCCAGGCTATGGCTACACTACTCGCTTTGCCGGTGTTTTCCTGCAGC
Source organism: Pelochelys cantorii (assembly GCA_032595735.1). Taxonomy (NCBI): domain Eukaryota; kingdom Metazoa; phylum Chordata; order Testudines; family Trionychidae; genus Pelochelys; species Pelochelys cantorii. Next base: position 7,210,155 of record CM064342.1, on the reverse strand, counting down.
AGTGCATGCTGGCCTCCGTGAAGAAGGAAGAGCATATTGCCCTATCTGCACCTGTCATGGAGGGATGAGGGAGAGATGAAGGATCCATTGCCATTACCCTCCCCAACTCCTTCCTGACAAGTAGTCCTCAAGGAGGATGCAAGCAGGATCTCCCCAGGGATTCTGGCCAGCACATGGAGGATGCGATGTCCTCTTCACATGCACACTTCCCTGGTGCACCCAAGCTACCTGGGATCTATTAGGATTTGAACAGTGCCAGTCAGTGCAGGAGGAGAGCTGCCAGCCGCACAGATCAGTCACTGATTTGTTGCCATGAGGGCTGTTCCCCTATTTACAAAACATTCTTCTCTCCAGCACACCCTCAGGGATGCCTCTGGGGCACAGCAGATAAACTCAACCACCTTGCATAGATGCTGCCGACTGTCCCACACAACAACATTTACAGGCAAAAAATAAATGTCAATGTAGTAACATAGCAATAGATTTTTCCATGTACACTTGGCTGATTTCTTGCAGCTCCCATTGCCTCCAAGTGGTATTCTAGGAGCGGTATTCTGGAGAAATCAGGCCTGAATAGTCCAGAAAGGTTTGTTTAAAGTGTTTGTTCCTCATTCAGATGCTTGTGCAGTGGCGTAAGGAGATCCCAGTGATTATGCCAGCTGTTAGGTGCTAAGAAAACAAGCATGCATATACCTATTTTCCTCCTAAATTTCAAAGACTTAGATTACTAGGTGGTAGCTATCAGTAAATTACAGTGGTAAAACGCATCCAGTGGCTTTAGGACCCAAGAACAGCCACACTGGGTCAGACCAAAGGTCCATCTAGCTCAGTATCCTGTCTTCCAGCAGTGGCCACTGCAAGACACCCCAGAGGGAGTGAATAAAAACAGGTAATTATTAAGTGATCCCTCTCCTGTCATCCATTTCCTGCCCCTGACAAACAGAGGCTAGGGACACTATTCCTACCTATTCTGGCTAATACGTGTTGATGGACCTAACCTCCGTGAATTTATCTAGTTCTTTTTTGAACCCTTTTAAAGTCCTGGTCTTCACAACATCCTCTCGCAAGGAGTTCCACAGGTTGACAGTGCACTGCCCAGAGAAAAACTTCCTTTTTTTAAAACCCACTACCTATTAATTTTATTTGGTGACCCCTAGTTCTTATGTTATGGGAACAAGTAAATAACTTTTCCTTATACACTTTCTCCATATCTGTCATGATTTTATAGACCTCTATCATATACCTCCTTAGTCTCCTCTTTTCTAAGCTGAAAAGTCCCAGTCTTTTAAATCTCTCTTCATATGGCACCCATTCCAAACCCCTAATCATTTTTGTTGCCTTTTTCTGAACCTTTTCCAATGCCAATATATCTTTTCTGAGATGAGGTGAACACATCTATACACAGTATTCAAGATGTGGGCATACCATGGATTTATATAGAGGCAATAAGATATTCTCTGTCTTATTCTCTATCCCTTTCTCTTCCTTGTGTTGTGGGTTCTGAGCATTTAGCTTTTCTGCCACTTGAAAGGGAAGAAGACAAAATAGTTTAAATGTATCTGGCAGAATTATGATCTCTAAGAAGCAAGTCACAACTCTTCTATAGCTAGAACACGTGAATGGTTTTCTGCCCATTTGGTTCAACCAAGGAGAGTGACTTAATATCAAAATAGCTGTTAGTAACTCAAAGGAGGTGTGTTGTTCTGACAGCCTGTGGCTACCACTGTAGGGCAATCACACATGCTGTGTAAGGAATGGCTCTGCACCGGGAAGGAATTGGTGCAATTCTGTGTTAGACCTGGTTTATTCATATCCCCTTTAAACATGGATTCAATGGAAAGAAATGGACACTGTAGAACACTTTGCATCCAAATATCTTAAAAAGCTAAGAGATGAATCCTTGAAGCATATTATTAGCCCTGTTTTCCAGAAGGGGAAACTGAGGCAGAGAGCTGACTTGCCTTTTCCAACGTATCACAGCACATCAGTGAAAGAGCTGGGTTAGAAACCAAGATTAACCTTTTAGCACCTCTGAGTGGGATCAGTATTTAAATGGCCCCAAATTTATAGGGAGACTCAGTTTTCTCACAAGGTGAAATGACTATCCCAAGGTCAGACAGTGAGTCAGTTGCAAAGAGGGGGAGAGTTCTTAATTGTCCTGGCCCCCAGTTCTGTGCTTCAGGCACTAGATGATGCTTCCTTTCTCATGTCAAAATTGTCAGAAACAATCAGAACACTTACTAATGTTCATGTATTGTTTGAAATGGTTTAATGAAATAGTCATGCAAGTAGATCATTGTATTTCTTCTGACCCACCTACCCAGTATGTTGTATGATGGGGAGCCCCACCCAAGAACACAGTTAATAATTCAAGGGGGTAAATAGTGTGTGTGTCTCTTTCAAAGTGTTGCCCTTTTACTTCTGTAACATAATGGGATATTAGCAGAGGTAGAAAACCAACAGCCTCTTCTGTCACATGCAAGACCAAAGTGAATGACAATCCACTTTGAGCTTTGGCTAAGTATAGATCATGCTGGGGGAGGATTACTCTCTGATGCTAACACTATGGGGCAGGAGGGCTGATCTTGCAAGAGGTCATTCCCAATCATTGGGGTTGAGGGCATGTGGCAACTCCCAGGATCAGCCCCTAAAATGCTACGTATGGGGACAGATATAACTTCATCTGCTGGAAATCAACATGCCATGGTGGAAACCAAAGGAGCTTCCACCCATTTGCAACAGCTGCTCAGTGCTGTGACATATCAAGTGCTGGTTTTCCAGAGTCTGCCACAGGGTTTCTCTGGGGCAGATTCTGCTCACAGCCACACCCATGTGAATCCACTGGGCTTGATTCTCAGCTGTTCATTCAACTTTACAGGAAAGCGAATCCACTGAAATCAGCAAAGTTCCATTTGTAGAAAACAGGATGATCACAGAGATGAGTCATGCCACTGGCTTCAGTAGTTGTTCTGGATCTACACTGGTACAACCAAGCACAGAATTTGGCCCACAATATCTAACTGGTAGCACAAACTCCCCCAGAGAATCAACCAGTTCAAGTTCAGTGCAGTGACAATTTAATTCATGAGCAGGGTGTCGTGCTCTCTAATATTAGGTCGTTCGCACTACACCAAATCTGCATTCTCTCAGCCCTTCAGCTTCAGGAATGGGGGAAGGTAGGGAAAGCTATTTCTATTCCCCTCTTGGGGAAAAAGCACCCCCCCCCCCGGTCAGGATGCTAGCCAGTCTGCTGCTCTCTGAGCAGCCTCCCCAAACTGTCCTGCGCTTGCTGCCTGTGATGTATATCTACATTAATGCAGACGTTCAACTGGCAGTGTCAGAAGACCAGCTGCAGGAGCATGTTTTGTTATGGACAAGCATGAAATTTACAATCTCTCTGATTGTGATCAATCAGATTCGGAAATTGAAAAAGACACTGCTTATTCTTCCAAATAAGAACAGCAAATCTGGTTTCCACAGAAAGCGTTCAGAGTATCTCCTATCTTCATGCATGAGAGAAACCACAACCCTCCCCCCCATGCACCATGCTAGATTACTTACACGTAGCTACCAGAGCGGTATATAAATGCTGCACTCTTTCTTGCGAATTTCACTGAAAGATCCTTGCTTTTTAGATATGTCACAATCGCAGATGAAATAAAACTCAGAATTAAGATGTCATAGAAACAAAGCAAGCCCAAGGAGCAGGAACAATACCAGGCTTCCAGAATGGTGATTAAGTAATTCATATTGATGAGGGACTATTCAAAACAAATATTCAGATACTATGGACGAAACATTTCCTGGATGCTTGATTTGCCAAAGCTTTATATCTAGTTTGACGGCTATGCGGAGAAACGCAGGATGTGATCATTTTCAGGCTTCATTAAAAGTTAGCAAATGCAAGTGTTCTTTCATTTTACAAGACAATAAACACTCCAGTGGGAGGGTGGGAACCATCTGTGCTTAGGTGTACAAGGCTTTTAATGTAACAGGAAAAGTGTTCTGATCAACTCCACTTTTGTGGCTTTGCACTCTCTCTTGCAAAAAAAGAAGTGTGCAAGGGGCCATAATTAGGCATGCTTAGAAAATACCATTTCCTAGTCATCTCTTTGCTGACCCCCCGGAACAGGGTTTCTGCTTAGCAGCTTTCTTCCTGAGAGGGAATGTCTCCATGTAAAGGCAGAGCTGTGCTCCTTTTGTCTTCCCACAGCATGTGTTGCAGAAGAGCAATACACTGCACAGGCAATGTGATACTCCCTGTGGCCTGTCCATCTGCACAGAAATGCTCTGCCGCAGGTGTTAGGTTCGTATTGTACCCAGTAACGTATTTCAGCTGCTTCCATCCAACCAAACCACCCTCTACGTCTCTAGCTGCAGCTCAGGGTCTATTCATTCGGTGCCACGTGGTGCCCCACACAGAACCAAATCTTTCCTTCACTCATCCTCCATCAGAGGTGGCCTTCTGGTTAAGGTGCTGGAGTAGGATTCTGTTCTCTGCTCTGCCCCAGGCTACGTGTGACCTTGGGCAGGGTCACTTAATCTCTCTGTGCCTCAGTTCCCCATCTGTCAAATGGAGAAAGCGTATGTTTCTCTCCACCCCTTCTCTTGTCTGTTTAGATAGTAAACTCTTCAGGGGGCAGGGACAGTCTCTCACTGTGTCAGTGCAATCCATAGCACTGGGGATGCTCAGTTCCAGCTGAAGCCTCTAGTTGCTACCAGGATATAAATAAGGAGTGTAGACTCTTGTGTTCGGGTTAGTCAGAAAGTTGCGGGATGTAAATGAGGGCAGAATTTGGCACTCAGAACTATTCAGGAAGGAGAGATGATCACAGGTCTCTAGCTGCAGAATGTTGTTCTCATAAGCATTTCATGCTGGTTCTTTTTGAGTGTGAGCAAACCATCATATATCTAGGGCCTGTGTGCTGTGAGCCCCGGGTCTCTCTAATGTAGTAGATGGTCCAAGAGACCATACATCTAAAGTGTTGGCCAGTGTTAGGTAGGCTTCCTCTGTGAACTCTGCCTGGCTGATCAACAGCATCTGCTATGCCCCAGTGCTCTACAGCAAGAAAGGAGTGGAAGGGTTGTTGTTATGTTACTGTCGCGCTGAGATGCTGACAGGGTGAGCCTGGGGTTAATGTGCTTCTGAACTTATTCATTAGCTCTGTGCATGTCAACTAGATGTGTCTGCTCTCCATCCTAGAAGGAAAGTTGCCTAAGGTTTCGGATATTTCCGTCTAGAAACATCTCTACAGCCAGATCTCTGTTTTATGGGGTTGCTTTTTTTTTTTTCCAAATGTTTCCTCTCTGTTTTGACAAACCACATTGGACTAGCCCTTTCCCTCAGCAAGAGTCATGGCCAGCTGAAGGGAGCCTCGTTAGCCTTATCTTGGAGAGAAGTCAGAAACTGAGCCAGTAGCAGAGAGGAGAGTATCGGAGCCCAGCTGGCTAAAATTAAAAAATTAAGTTAACCTTTCTGGATTTCTGTTTAGCCCCCCACTTGACAGCTGTTCCTCTGACCATTTTGCAGAACTTAACCCTGTAGTTGGTTTCTTAGGCTTTTCAGTGGCAGATACAATTGAACCCTGTAGTATTGTGCAGATTAGAAACTCTTGTCTAACTTCTGAACTGATTGGGAGAAATTCTGTCCTCCTGGCCAGTGTCAGGCCATGGTGCACCAATAGAATGGAACGAAGAAGGTGGACTATAATGTGGCTGCTCTGGGTGGTTGCTTGCCTAGTTAGAGCAAACTGATGCCTGTAACATAAACCAGCTTCTAGCAGCTGTGAAAGCTACAGGAACTAGCCCTCAAACAGCGTGGCATAGGAGAGCCCGGCTAGAGCCACTCCAACAACCAGCTGAAACACAATACGCTCTTTCAACTTAGCCAGAGCAGTTTGAGGTGCTGCCTTGGCTTCAGTGAGAAATGTGTCAGGAGCCAGGGAGGTAGCCAGCCAGCAAGGGCACTAGCTTGGGATGCAGGGATAGGTCTGCCCCAGCAAGACCCGCACACTTTTCTTCCCAGCCCCAACCCAGCTGTGGAGGCAGCTTACAGAAATGGTAACTCTGTGCATGCTCCAGCGCAAGCTGCCACTTCGGTGTGCTACAGCGACAGCACCCCCGGCGCGCCTGCCCACGCAAGGAGGCTCATGCAAGACCTGGCTCATGCAAATCCCTGCTTTGAGCCAGGCTGAGCAGGACCTCGACTCTGGGCATCCCATAGGCCAGGCCTGTGCCCTGGCCACCAGGCTATAAGCGGACTGTATTTCTCTAGCGTCAAATTAAAACACCGTTCAAAACCTTGAGAGTTGCCCTGAAACAGAATTGCCCTTCCTTAGGAAGTGCTAGTCCCCACCTGGCCCCTCCCAGTCACCATGCCCCCTCTGCCTGTCCTCTGGCAACAAGGGAATTATGTGACAGAGGGGCCCCTACATGGGCCACAAAAGCAGCACAATGCCAAGCCTGTCCTATACCAATGCCAAGCCAGCTGGCCCCCAACATCAAGCCCTTTGGGTCTGGAATCCACTGAAGCAGTAAGGGGTGGGGAGCCCTCTCTTTAGTAAAGCTCCTGCATTAGTTGGGAACAAAAGGAATTCATCCCCATCCCTCACTGCCACTGCTGGGAAGCGGGGTGGGAGTTTAGAGATCTCTATGAAGTTCAAAGTGGAATAGCTTGACCATCAGTGAGGGTCACTTGCTCTTCATGTGTTAAGTAGGCTGGAGCCAGCCCTGCTGAGCAGTGAGTGACTCTGGGATGCAGGGAGTTCTTCCTTAAAGCAATGGATTATTGATCAGTCTGGAGTGTTAAAGAACAAATAAGACTATCCAGAAAAGGGACTTTTCCAATTAACCTTCCCTGGAACGTGGCAGAGCTCTGTATGGTGCCGAGACCTGCATAGCAAGGGAGGGCCGATCCATGGACAAGCCACTTGCAAGTGCGCCTGGCGTGGAATCTTAGAGCACGTCTACACCACAGCCAGAGGCATGTCGGCCGCACACGTCAATGTGCCTGAGTGAGTTTTGAATTGGCCAGCTCGAATAACAGCCACCGTGAAGTTGTGGCAGCGTGGATTAGCTGACCTGGGTATGGATGTGAGTGGTGAGCTGGGCTGCTTGGTTTCACTGCAATCAGGATCCGTGCTAGCTAGAGCAAAGCTAGCTAGGGGGCGTGCATGTGTGCTGCAGTCATGCCTGTGACTGCCCTGTGCCGACACAGCCTGAGACACTAAGGACAGGTGGGGCTGGGGCTTAGAGGCCTTTGTGGTACACTTACTTGTATTGTTAAAAATGCAAGGAAACATGATGCCTTGTTCAGCTGCCTTCCCCATGGAAAAGGAACGCTGTCCCCCATATAAGATTACAGGGGAGGGAAATGCTCATCCCTTGAATTGTGCCCCTCCCTGGATACCCTGGGCTCCTAAATGGCCGTGAGCTTTGATCTTTTCCATGTCTCCGCCACGCTAGCAGAGGTGGACTCAGGTGCAGAGCTGGGGGAGAGACACATTCTCAAGGGGAAGCAAAGACGGGGCAACCTCAGCTCTCTCTCAGATGACCCCACGGCTGAGCATGAGGGAGATCCTCATCGTGCACACCCTTGTGGAGGAAGGCAAGGATTCCTCTCTGGTAGCTAATGAACCAGAGGTTGTCCTTTGTCCCTCCCCTTCTGGCTACACTGCTTGGAGGAGGCGGGACTCCTGCATCAAGGAGAGCTTTCCTAAGTATGGAGGGAGTTCCCAACCCCACCCCAAATGGGGCTCACTGGGCATACAGTAGATTCTTTGTATGATCGTGGGGTAGGGATAGATGATCTCCCCCCCACATCCATTCAGGAATGGGGAGATCTATGCACAGAGGTTCCCTTCCACTTGCAGATCTCAGGGGAACATTGCCCCACCATGGTTGGTTTTTGTTAAAATGGAATCATGCTGGTGGGTGGGAAATGGGGTGAGCTGTCAGGCAATGAAGATTCATGACCAGTGACATGGTCCAAGCTGCCTGCAGACCCTGCATCTCTAGGATGATGTCTTGTCCCTTGGAACAAATCAGCAGGAAAGAGATGCCTCTTTGCAAAAACCTGGGGACAAGTGAGTTCCACAATTTGGTATTTTTTAGGCCAGACGGGACCTCTATATCACCTAGCCCAGAGAAGGACAACAAAACAGCGACGATTCACCAAGGTTAACTCCTGGTGGGCCCCCACCACTATTTTTACCTGTGCCTCTGCAGCTATAGGCAATTGCTGCTCCCATTGGCTGCAGATTGCTGTTCCTAGCCAATGGGAGTGGTGAGAAGTGGCGCGGACAGGGACACTGCTTCCCACAGCTCCCCTTGGCCAAGAATGGTGGTCATCAGCCAATGAGAGCTGCAATTGCCCGTCCCTGCAGCGGTGCAGGTAAATATAGCAGCAGTAGCCCACCAGGGGTTAACCATGGGGAACCAGATCTGGCCGGTGGGCCGCTATTTGCCAATCCCTGATCCAGCCTGTCCTGTGTAGCACAGCTGCTGGGATTTGAGTTGTTTCCCTTAACAGTGCCACTCAGCTGGTCTGAGTAGTTTGTGCTGCATTGGAAACTTAATCCCTTCTGCCCCACTTGTCTGGACTGGGCAATGACTGTTTAAATGGTAGATCTTATTCACTTTACATGTGTGGCACGCACACACACACACACACACACACACACACACACTCACGAAAGTGAAAGGCAGCCACATGTGGAAAGGCTAATCTCCCAAAGACATACAGTGTTGTGGAAAACAGAGCAGCAAAAGCCGTGACGCCATGTCCAGGAACCCATATGCCTGTTCACATAACTGCAGCCATGAAATTCCTGTGGGATGCACGGTCGAAGCAGGCCTAGTGTTTCACTGATGTAGCCCAGAGGGTTAGCACAGGTATTGCTGAGAGAAGAATTTGGAGGCAGTCAGGTTGCTTGGGTGTATCTGCAGACCTGGTTTGCTTGTTGATGGAAAGACTTGACTCTGAGCCTAGACTGAGTAGGAGGAACTGGCTATGAGACGCGTCTTTCACTTAGAAGCTGAGCCGATTTGATCCGGAATAAGCAAAGCGCAATAAACACAGGACTCCATCGAAGCCAGTTTTGACAGGATTAGTGCCACAGTCAGATCTGCTCCCCAGTACCATGATTAGGGGTGGTGCATCACCAGTGGGTGCCCAGCTGCATCTCCAGTTGAAGTAAAGTGAAGCTGTGTTGTGCTTCTATATTGACTGCAACAATACAGGACTTGGTTCAGCGATTCTAACTCTGCTTCAGCTGCTCTAATTCTACAGTGCCTGGAGTGGGTGGGGGGTGGGGGGACAACCTCGGCTGGAGTTCCCAGGTACTCTGTGGCAATACAGATAAATGATCATCCCGGAGAGCCGGCATTTGCCCTGTGGCAAACTGCTGCTTGGATGATCAATGGGCAGCAGGCTGGAGCTGTCCAGAGCTGGGTGCTTTCCTCTTTGCCGCATCATGCCTGATGAGAAGCTAAACGAACTTCCCAACATCTATTCCCTTCCAGGTAGGCTGCAACCAGCCAAACAGCAACCATCAGTAAATAGACAGTGCTTATTGCAGCCACATAAATTACACAGTGCCTGCCCTCAAGCACTAATTTAGTAGCACTCAGCAGCATCGAGTTAATTTCCTGTATAAAAAGTTAAGCTTTTTTTTTTTTTTTTGCTTTGCACGGAGATGAAAAAAAAAGTTTATTTAATGTTTGGAAATATATTTTGCAATTACAGCTGGATTATTCATGTGTCGCGCTCTCCTGCTTGTAATTGTGTTTTGGTTTTGTTTTTTTAAATGAACAATGGCAAACGGAGAACCCTCTTGGGCGTCCCTGGGTAATGGAATTACGTTACTGTCACCACTTGCCTTTAAAACTACAAAAGGTATGAAAGTTCTTATTTTCTGTGCCAGTTCCGACCCAGCTATTGGCTGCTAAGGCTGAGATGGATTCGACCTCTGCTTTGCCCTCCCTAGTTTGGTCATGTTAAGCGATTTTAATTTTTTTTTAAGCCAGGCTGGTCTGGCTTTGCTTATCTTGTTGATAGGTTATCTAATATCCATGAAATGTTAAATGGCCCGATGAACTAATTAAGTATTAACCTGCCTGCATTATGGCTCAGTCATGAAAGCAGTTTCTTCCCAAGCAGAGATATTCATAAGAGATTTATTAAATATCTATCAATCTGAGAGTGCCCTTTTATTACTGCTCCCCATGTGCGATGGGTAAAACAAGTACCACCTACTAGTAGCTTGCCCACTGAGCTGCTGGGCTTCCATGCTCACCTAATGTTGTATTCCAGCACAGTCTGTATAAGTACCAAGGGACTGCCTTGGGAAAAAGCAAAGCAGAGACGAAAAGACTCCCATTTCTTGCTGATTTCAGCCCTGGTAAAGGGATGCCATTTTCCCTTGGATCAGAAGCATCTTTCTGGAGAAGGTGGGGTTGCACATGGAGCTTTTTATGTACACCTGGGTGAAAATCACCCCTGGGAACAGGGCCTGTGGAAGGTTGATGTAGCACTTAGATCCAGAAATTACAGTCTCAGGGTCTTATGAGCCTAGAGCTGGTTTTCTCACCCCCCCAGAGCTTTAAAGGCATTGGATTCAGTGCTGTGAACCTGCCATTCCCCAGCATCTGGGTTACCTTTTCCCTCCCTCCTGCCTGCTCTGTAGAATCAGATGCTAAAGATGGGGAAGCCTGGCCATTAGGATGTGGTCCAGTCCTTGCTTTTCCATGGTTACTCCCTGAGTGGAGCTGAGAAAAGAATCCATCACCCGCCAACAGGCTGGATGAATATCATTGCTATTAGGGCTCTTCACTGTAGCCATAGGGCCATGTTCCCTTTCACTGGTTTGTCCCCAGGATGTACCTGCTAAGTGTGAGAATCCAGCCCCCGATCCCTGCTTCTCTGGAGTCCATGAAACATCCTAGCTGCCTTTAGAGTCTGTGGCAGGCCAGGGTTCCATTTTCTAAAAGCTGATCCTCTTGGCTGATGATTGTCCACCCCCATTTACCATCTCCCATGCGATACCTGGCTAGAGTAATGCTGGGTTTCTGGTGTTCCTCTCAGCACTGTGGGCTGCCTGCTGCCTACCAGGGTTAGAGATTTGATCTGTTGTTACTGTTACCACAGTTCAACCTTTCCTTCCCCTGCCAGACTGAGAGGTAGGGAGGAGTGTAGCTGAGGGTTTTATGCTTTGTTCTACTTTATGAATTAAAGATCCCTGTTTTAAAAAGTGAGAGATGGAAAAGAGGATTAGAAAAGGAAGAAAAGCGAAACTTCTATTCATCTCTTCATATAATAATTTACCTTCAACCATATATATAAAAAACATCTTACATGGAATAGCAACCAGGCTGAAAATACATGCATCCCCTTTCAAATAGACCAAACAAACTTTTCATCATGGCCAAAGGGACCTTTTGTATTTCTCAGTCTCACTGCAGTTCTCTGTGGGTGTGTCTATATTGCACCGTTATTTCGAGATAAATAGTGTTATTTTGAAATAACAATGTGAGCATCTATACAGCCATTCTGTGATTTCGAAGTAATTTTGAATTAACAGATGGTTTATTCTGAAATCTGTAAACCTCATTCTACGAGGAATAACGCCTAATCTGAAATAGCTATTTTGAAATAAGGCGTGTGTAGACGCTCCACTGCTGCTATGTCGAAATAGCCCCTCACCAGGGCCATTCTAAGTTATTCCTCCCCCGTGCTTCCTAGGGCTCTAAATCGAGATAGCACGTCTACATTAGGGAAGCCTGCCTTGTACTAATTCTGAGGCTTCCTTGAAGTGTAGACGTGCTATTTTGAAATAAGTTATTTAGAATAACTATTCCAGAATAGCTTATTTCGAAATAGCTGTGCAGTGCTACACTGTGTTTGTAAATTTAGGAGAACCGTTCACAGTGCATTTCTCTTTTAACTCCACTCTGTCTTGAGAGCCTGCTGTTCCTATTATTAACCTGTTGTGTGTTTGGTAGTGAGGTTGATTGCTCCTGCAATTTGAGTCTTGTGGTACCCTGCATTTTAGTACCCTCCTCAGATTCTGGAGTCCAGGGATTACCAGAGAATTGTGGGTCTAGATGTTTTTTCAAGCAAGAGAGCTTCTAGTCTTCAGGGTTGTGGAGAAAAGTTTGAAAATTCAAACCAGGGAATCCTGAAGCCAGACACTGGAAGGCAAATGAAATCAGCATAAAATGTATGTTAACAATTCCATGACTTTTGGAGGGGCCCTAACTCGCGATTTTTGAACTTGAGGGGTGGGGAATACGTTGGTGGAGTCTAAAAGACCCAGCCGAGACCAGGGCATCTATGAACCAGTGTGTGTGCCAATCATGAGATTGGCTTAAAAAAAATCAAGTTTTTTTTTTTAAATTGGGGTATTTTCCTTGCCTTTTGGTTTCTAAGTTCTTGTGTCACATGTTCAAGCTTTGTTCACTCGAAGCTGAAATTCTTATGTAATCACATGGCTCCACGGTCTGGGGCATTAAGAACAATGCCAAACATTATGAGTTGGCCACTCTATGCTCATGACAGAGCTGCACTCCTGCTCTTATTGAGTTCAGTAGGTGTGGGAGTGACGCGTTCTAGCCATCACTCCTGCACAATAAATAATGCGTCCAGTAAGTGCTAAACCCCAGCAAATGCATTTATAACAATCCATTGCTATATAATTACCATCCAGGGAGAGCCTGATTCAGGGGCACCCCTGTTCGATGGACAGAACGTGCAGAGCCCAGAGCACGAGGACTGTCGGGGCAGCAAAATGGTCTAACTATGGGTGTGCAGCTAAGCCCACGTAAGTAGGAGAGCCTGTTTTCCAGAGTGCCTGAAGCCACTGAGCCCGTGCAGCAGGTCCTGGCCTTATGAAATATACATGAAATCCTTAGCTGGAACTGTTTAGAAACTGCGACTAGTAAATCTACCGCTAATAGGTTTTTAAATAAAAGGCAGGTAAGATCTGCTCAGTTTGCAGCCTGGATTCTTGTAGCTGGGAGGAAGAAAAGAATAGGAAAGGGTGGAAAGATGCAAGGTGGCCAGTACCACTTAGGAGACAGCAAGATAAATGCATCCCAGCTAGAACTCCATTGACTTCTTTGGCATCGTCCCGGAGATAAATCTGGCCCATTAAGATCGTTCTTAGGAGAGGGTCTTAGTGTATTTCATCAGCTTTGCGAGCCGTGGCAGAAGTAAGGATATGACTTATAAAGCCTGTCTCGCTTAGTCCATTTCCCCAGCTGCACGAGAGCAGAGTGGGTGTGTCCTGCTTCCCCAGGTGAAAAGGAAGTGGTCTGACGTTGGGGCGCATCCCTTCCATTAGTGACCTGGTGTTTGCAGCTCTGCCGTCCCCAGCCCCAGCTTTCCAGCTGCCTCAGGAAGCAGTCGCACATATCTCAGACTTGTGAGCCCAGGCTGAGCTGATGAATTGGCCACGGACTCAAAAGCGGAAATACATGGAAGGACATACGAACCTAAGAACAGCCATACTGGGTCAGACCAAAGGTCCATCTAGTCCAGTGTCCTCTCTGCCAACAGTGGCCAGTGCCAGGTGCCCCAGAGGGAGTAAACATAACAGGGAATCAAGTGATTCTTCCCTGGTCACCCATTCCCAGTTTCTGGCAAACAGAAGCCAGGGACACCATCCCTGCCCATTCTGGCTAACAGTCATCAGTAGTGCTCAGCCCTGCTTGTTCTGCCCCTTGGCTTTTCTTCCTCTTTATCCCACTTCCTTTGGCATCACCCAAACAGTCTTCTCCAAAGGAGGCTGTTACTCAGAGCACCCAACACCCCACAGCCCTGGCAGATCTGGAGGGGAAAACCTGTGCTTCTATAATAAAGGTACATGGGAAGGGCTCACAAGAGTCCTCTCCCAAAACAGGGCCTTGCCACAGCATGGTGGGAGCCACAGCCCTGACGAATAACTGAACGTGAATGAACCCCGCTCTGGCATTCATCCTGGGATGTGTTGGCGGGAGGGTGCAAGGAGCATTGCTGATGGTGGAACAGAAGCATGTTCACACTCCTGTTTCCGGCCTCCTCCCAGTGTGGATGCAATACTATCCTTAGCCCCGCTCTCTGCAGGGGTTTTTGAAACAAGCGTGGGGCTTTCAAACCTTCAGGGAATAAACTCTCCATTTGTCCATCCCTATGCGCTTTGGTGACAGTGCTCAGAGGCATCTCCCTGGATTCGGGGTCTCGCGAGGTAGCTCAGCCTAGCACATTGCTCGATGGCAGGGCAGGGTCCAATGACTGGAGGGGCAGGAGTGCTGAGAAGTTTTATAGTGGGGATGCGGAAAGGGGGAAGCTGTGTATGTGGCCCATTGTTCCTATTTCAAGCCGGGAGTGAAGGGTGCAGTGCTCCTAGCATCTATGCAAAGACATGACCTGAGGGGCGCTGCAAGAACCTTTCATCCCTGGGCGTGTTTCAGCCTTTGAATGATCAATGGACTTAGAGGGGGACTAGTGCCAGGCATTGTGTTGTGTAAGATTTCCCCGCACTGTTCTCTCCGTGGCCGGCAGCCTCCTTTGCCATTCCAAGCCTCGGGCATCACGCAGCATTGACCTGCTGCTGTTCTGTACCTGCACGGGGTCATCAGCACAGTCTGCCCATCCACTGGGATTGCCCTGGTTAGTGCTTTGTGATTGAGCTGCGGCCTACCTCCTTGCAGAGTACCCATCATGTGAAGCAGTGCGGTCTAGTGGGTAGAGCGGTGAGCAAGGATTCATAAGATCTGGGTTCCCCTCACAGCTCTGCCATTGACCTTAGATGACTCATGCCCCTTTCCCTGCCTCAGTTTCTCCTCCCTCCCTTTAGCTGTCTAATCTGTTTGACGTGTAAGCTCTAGGGGACATGCTTACAATGGTTGCACAGGGCCTAGCAGAGCGGAAGCCAGCTCTCAGCTGCAGCCCCTAGGCACTACTGTAAGATATATAATAATAACCAAGTCTGAACTCTATTGGGGACAGGGCTGAGATCAAAGAAGCTATTTTCAGTTTGCTAAACAAGCTTTGGACCAAGTGTCTTGAGTGCATTAAATCCATGCTGCTGTTTGTCCCCTGACAGTGTGAGTCGCATTCAATAGCCCAGTACCCTCCTGCTTTAGTTGAATGTTTAATTTGTCTCTTTCCTGAGCAACTTATTGCATTTTCTTGTGTCTCACCCTTATTGGCATGTTTAACCTTTATTTTTTCCTTACAAGTCACTGCAGGGCCATGCTAATGTAATTCAAAGAGTAATTAGCAATCTTAAAAACCTACCCTTGACAGCCTTCTGAGAGCTGGGATGGGTGTTGCACCCCAGCTAGCTGGCTGCTTGAAACTAGTCTGGATTTGTTTTGCCTGTTGCATTTTTCACTACAGTAGATTTAATTAGCAGCTGGTAAGCCGAGTGGTGAACATGGGGGAAGTGAAGGGAGCCAGCCCCTCCCCTCCATCCCTGTTTACATCAGTGCTAAGTCTGGCCCCATGTGCTGAGAGAGATGGATTTGAATATGAGCTGAATAAAAAAAAATAAGGATCTTTGCTTGCACGGTGAGTTCTGGGGAAAGGCTGTCACTTGGAAAACACACTGCATGCACCTGTATTGTCGTTTGTACTACTACACCAACAGTGTGTGCTCCTGCTTTAAATGCTGCACAGTCATGTAGTGGGGCAACTTCAACAGCTAAGACAGGCAAAGGAGGGAATAGTGTCCCCGTTTCATGGGTGGGGAACAGTGGATTGCCCTTTCTGTTAGTGGGCATCAGCAAGGGCCACATGATCGGCAGTCTGCTTTGATCTTGCCCTTTTTAAAATGCAGCTACACTGAAGCATGCTAAGCAGCAACGCCTATGCAGCAGCCGGGTCCACACGGACAGCTGGTCCGCAGCCAGCAGTGAGTTTGCTGCAGTCCGACTCTCTGTCCAGGATCATTCTGAGGCACAGAGATGAAGCAACTAGTCCAATGTCTAGCAGGGAGCACGGGGAAGCTGGGCACGGAACATAGTTCTGTGGCTTGCATTTTCTTATCTTAACCAGATGCCCGACCTTGCTCCCACGTCACCAGAATGCATCTACGATGGGTCCAGAAGGGCTCTCTGGGTTTCATTTGTAGTTTGGAAGTGGAAAGTGACTGACTCTGGAGCAAGTGTGGCTGGAAAGCAAGGACCTCACTTGTAGCTGGCTCAGCCCATCACAGTTTACAGAAACACCACTGGTAGGCTTGTGTGTCCATCGGGCCTAAATTACATGCAGCTCCCCCAAGCAAGCTGTGAGTGGATTTTTCTAGTGATACTCACTTGACGGACATTCTGCGGAAGTCCCTGGCTGTGCCTGTCTCACTAGCACAGACAGTGAAACAAAACACACTAACAGAAACCACAACTTTGAGGCAGCTACTCCGTAAATGAGCCATCACCGGAAAGCCCTAGAAATGGGGGAGGGAACCAATGGGGGAGGGAACCATCTCTTCCCTCTTCAATGGCCAGGATGGCAGATGGCCTTTTAAGTGGGTCACACCAGGCAAGCTTTGGGATTTGCATTTTAACCCTTAATCCTCTGGTGACGAGTGTGCATGGGGGTGGATTTGATTGCTTTACTCCTGAGCAGGAACGGATTAAAAGAGGTTTGGGCTGCTTGATTGGCAATCGCTTGAGATCTTGGGAATGTGTGTCAGCCCTGGCTCGGGGCTGCTCCTCTGCACGGAAGGGAGAGGAACCAAATTGCTTGTCTGTTGCAAACCAACTTATAGGGAAAGAAGGGATCAGGATGAGAGCCCCCCCCGAAACCCCAGTGTGTGCGAGCAGGTTCGATTATGGTACATGCAGCGGAATTGGGGGAGGAGATTAACCTCCACCACAGTAAAAATCCGAAGGGAGTGAAAACTTGCTCCTTCCCCCCTTACCCTCTCCCCATGCCTCCTCTGCCACCCCCATGCCTCCTGGCAATGCAGACTCTTCCTGACTCTGTCTAGCCACCAAGATTTGCCCTTACTAGGAGTTCCATCTGCCAGTCACCACAATGCCAGTCTGCCTCAACTGGATTGAGCCAACCAGTGAGGGATCCCAAGAACAGGGTCTGTCTGTGTGCCAGGGGGGTCTCCGCACACTGCTTCCGTACAGCTTTTGGTGCCAGCCCAGGCAGTGTGCTGGTCCCTGGAGAAGCACGGTATGCACCAAGCCTTCATGGAAAGGGATAGCTTCCTGGCAGGGATGGCTGTTGAGTGTAGCCTGGCCATCCCTACACCAGCAGCTAAGCTAGTCTGTGGCAGGGCTGGTGGGTGCATTGTTCCAATGCAGCTCTGTGTCTAGCGATGTGCCACCTTGTGTACCGTGGCTTAGGGCGTGGATGCCACATGGTCACAGCTTGGTTATGTGGGCCTCACGTGTGCCTGTTGGAATCCAGTTGTCTTGATGTTTCATGTGCTCCCCAGAGAACTATGTCATTACAAAAGTAGCCCCCCATTTTAAAATCTCTCAAGGCCACTTTATCCTCAGCCACTAAAGCTGGCTTACACGAGGGATGAGTCTGGCCCTGTGAGCTACGCTCAGACACATCTCCAGCCAGTCTTCGGCCACCGCCACACGTAGCACCAGCACACAAACTGTGAACATATGGCGACATAGCATGTGATGGTGTGAGTGCCAGGTGGGCAGGTGTTTCTGTACTAGCTTCCTTCTAGCTAAGTAGAGTCCTGAGAGGAGTGTAAAGGTGGCAGCATGGGCTGGCAACCACCATATGTACCCAGGCTCCCTCGTACTCTGGTTCTAGCTGGTACTGTCATTACCCATGCGGGCTAGATATAAGCTGGCATGGATAGGCATACCCAAGCTCCAGGCCCTGTGTCCCTGCCAAAATGCTGATTGCTAAATGGGGTGCTCCCTCATGCTACCTCCCTGTTCCTCAGATTACAAACTCTATTGCTTTCAAAAGGGTCATATTATAGCCTAAAATGTCTTTTCTCTTGCCCGCAATTCAGATGCTTTGAGCTGCTAGCCTCAGATGTCCCCAAAACTGTTCAATTATGCTGTAAAACTTCTACTGTCTGTAGTGTGATTAACATCAGACATTAGCAGAATCCCGGCTCCCCTGGAAAGTGATAGTGCAGATTTTTCCCTTCCTTCCCGTCGTGCTTGCCTTCATGCTGCCCTGGCCAGGTTACCCCACCCTAGCGTTCAACCTCTTGCCTTTTGGCTTCTCTAACCCAACACAGGGAGATGTTTGCAGAGGCAGCTCCCAGAACACTGCCCTGTGGCCCTGGCCTGTGCTCAGGACTGTGTGGAAGGAGGGGGGATGATCCTGGAACTAAGGGAGCCCCAGGGGCCTATCGTGCCCACATGCACAGCCTGGGCCAGTACAGCAGAGCCCTTCTACCTGCTCTGGCTGCTCAGCTGCTGCTCAGCTGCCAGAGTTTGGCCTGCATATGGGTGGTTCCTTGGCCTTTGATGCTAATTGCTACAGAGCTTCCTTTTAATCCCTCCTCTCGCTGGCTCTCTCTTGTTCCCCCGGCATCTGCTCAGTGAGGGGAGGAGGCCGGGCTTGCTCCGCCATCCGTCCGGCTGCCATCTGGTTCTTCCCAGCCTCCTCCTGATTCCAATGAGCAGAATCTGTAATGAGTCTGTGGCCTCAGCTGAAACGGGAGGGAGGCAGAAAAAGCCCCTTCTTGTAGATGCAATTAATAGCAATGCTTTTGTCTGCTCCCTGCCCCCCAGCTCCAGCTGTACGGGGGGGGAAGCTGGCTAATTGGAGTGGAGTTCTAATTACCAGCCCCCAAGAACACTACAAACAGTCGCAGAGGGAGATGTGGTGAGACAGGAGCACAGAGGGGGTTGGGAAGAGGATTAAGGATCCACGAGAAAGCCAGAGCAGAGGGCACGCTGAGAGCAGAGCTGGGGAATAAAACACTGGGGCTGTGGGGTAGGGAGAAGGAGCCTTCTTTGCTCCCCCTCCCCTGTTCTGCTGTCCTTTTCTGATTTCTCTGCCTCCCCTCCCCCGTGCCCATCTGCCTCTCTACTGGATCCTCTAACCAGGTGCCCGGAGTGGGATGTGCTTGGAGTAATAAAACTGCTTCTGTCCATGCATTGTCCCTTTGGGCACACGCACAGTTCCTCTGTAGGCATCTGGCCCTTTGGGTGACGCAAGTCCCACAGAGGCAGCTGCCCACCACCCCTTTGTTGTCTCAGGGTGGTGGGCAGGGGAACAGCTTCAGGTTCTGATACCACCTGCGTGGATCAGTCCCAGATCCATTCAGCTGGTGGGGGCAGACTTCTGAAAGTCCCCCTTCTTCCCTGGGCAAATAATTCAGCAGCAGCTTAACTGGCAGGAGTCAATTGCCCTGGTATCTGAGGGTTACCCCAAAAGAGCACAGTGAACACGGAGGGCGGGGGTAGCAGCTGGCCTGATTGAAATCATCTGGGAGCCTGCTGCTACGCAGGGATTGGCCATGCAAGGGAATATTTAGAGCAGAAAGAATAACGTGCACGAATAAGCTAAGGATTTTAGATGAGACTTTCAGAAGTGCCCTTAGAAGGACAGGTTCCCTTGCTTTCCATGTGAGAGACACCAGAGACACCTTTGAAACAAATCTCACCTTTGCCTCTTTGCCCATGAACAGATCACAATGGCTTTGCCTTTATTTGCTGTTGAAAATAACTCAATTCATTTCAATGTAGTTATTTGTAAGTTGCGTGACCAGTTCTCTGGGTATGTCTCTTCCCTAACCCGCTGAGGGCAAGAGTGACTCGTGGATGAATGAATAGAAGAAGGAATTTGAACATTGTGCAAATATTTAAACGGGTCAGCTTTGAGGTTTGGGTCCCACGAACAGGTGGAATTTAGTCACATGTATAGCAGAAAGTAAATGTGTGTGGCCAAAGCACATTAAAGTTCAACTGATCACTACAAATGACCACTCGCTCCGCGCGGGGAAGGTGGATGGATGGGGTGGTAATGGCCATGTTGCAGAGGATTGAAAGGCATCATGCGGTGGTCCTTGAGCAGGAAGGTAGAAGAGAGAGAGCTTGGAGATGTGTGCGTGGGTAGTGGATGAATGCAGATAGCGAGGCACTAAAAGGATGTTTTGTGGGTATGCTATTTTTCTGCTTAGAAAACTGCCTGCTGCTGTTAACACACGTTCTCCTCTAGTGGCGTTAGCAGGTTGGGAGCTGTAATGTAGCCACACGGTTACCATTTCATGAAGCGTTACTCAAGACCAAGTGAATCAAGATGGATCTAAAATGCCTGCTACGGCCACTTGCCCATCTACATGAGGTTCCTCCATGCAGCCCAGAGTTGAACCCATATTAGCAAAGGCTCTGGGGAGCCAGCTGAACTGGCTCTACAGCCAATGGGGTCAAGCAGTTCAGCTAGACAGCCCCACGCTTTGCTAGGACATGTTCTGGCCTAGCTCCCTGGCCAAAACTAGAGCCCTGCTTTTCTCTTAGGGCATTCTGGCATCGTTCTCACACACAGGCTGGCCAGAGCACTGACACCGTGCTTGGCCATGACTTCCCAAGGTGTGGCTTGGTTTCAGTGGAGTTACATCAGGGATAAATTTGGCCCCAGGATGCCCTGCTGGAACATGGTCACAGCAGTCACGTCGGGCTGCGGACGCTGTTAGATGTTCTTTCCCTGATGCTGACTCTGCTTCCTGCTGATACTTATCTTGTGTGTTTTCTTTTGGAGCTCAAGAGCTGCACATAGACTTCGATATTTCATTAGGGATATCTTCACTAGCTGCAGCAACATGGGGGAGCGGGAGGGAGTCCTCGTGCCAGTGAGAGTCCCTGCCCCACAGTCGTTGGGTTAGTTTTAGGTGGGTTTCTTTTGTATTCCAGTAGAATCCCCCAGTGTCTGGTTTACATTCAGGGATGGAGAGGCTTATGGAGACCTGGAAAAGGTCACAGAAATGTGACCAGTTGAGGGGTCAGCAGAGAGGCTGGTAATTCAGTGATTAATGACCAGCGTGGCAAAGTGGCAGCATATTTGGAAGAAATTGAAAACAGGCCCCTCACAATGGAGTCCATTTAAAATGCTACAAAAGCCGCTCGGTTGCTTGGCCTGTTAATTAGTAAATGTTCCTGTTTTAATAAGGTCTCTTTACATGACTCATTCATTTTCAGCTCTAATAAAGTAAATAACGGCATCGCCTCTAGTGAAATATGGCACTCGGGGAAAGTATTTCCTCCACAGCTGCTAGATAAAGGAGGATTTTCCACTTGCCGGTATAAATCTGTTGGCTTCAGATTTACACTGAAGAGAGGAGATCAGACCTGAAACTTACCAGGTAGGAAGTGGAGTTAGAGGCCTGCTTGAAGAGTTTATCTACCTCTACCCTCAGCCTAAAGTATTAGGGGGCCAGACTCTCAGATATTATAAACTGTGGAAGGTCCATGACTGTTATTGAAGCTGCGCCTGTTTCTATCCATGTTGCAAAATGAAAACTACATTTTTTTTGCAGCCTGATCCACTGAGGGATGGAAACTCCCAGGGAAGCTATGATAGCTGATGGGACTCTGTGTCCTGTAGGAACTGAACCTTTCTAACCAATCCCTGATGTCCCATAGTGTTCTCTGAACAGGGAACAGAGGGGGATGGGCAGAGAAAGTTTCAAGATCTAAAATGCAAGATCAGATTTCACACACACACACCCCGTCCCCCAAAGTCTTGGGAATTTTGGATTGCCCCAGTATAGGGGCCATTTGCAAACACTGACTTTTGCAAACACTGTAGGCTCAGTTCCTACAGGAAGTTCTTCTTCACACTGCACATAGTCAACCTGTGGAACTCCTTGCCTGAGGAGGCTGTGAAGGCTAGGATTATAACAGGGTTTAAAAAAGAACTAGATAAATTCATGGAGGTTAAGTCCATTAATGGCTATTAGCCAGTATGGGTAAGGAATGCTGTCCCTAGCCTCTGTTTGTCAGAGGGTGGAGATGGATGGCAGGAGAGAGATCGCTTGATCATTACCTGTTCAATTCACTCCCTCTGGGGCACCTGGTATTGGCCACTGTCGGCAGACAGGATACTGGGCTGAATGGACCTTTGGTCTGACCCAGTATGGCCATTCTTATGTTCTTATGATTTGGAATTCAAATTTCTCAAAGAACTGGGGCATGTTTGGATTTGGGAAACTGATTTTGGTCTGAGCAAAAATGCATGATGTATTCACCTGCATCAGGGTTTTATGAAAACCTTCATCTGGAGTTGGAGTTTAAACAGACATGACACACTTGGCTTTGGGCTGAAAATGCCTTGAGGACTCTTGAATCCTGGCTGGTATCAGACATCCGTGGGCTGATTTGTAGCTGTGCCTTGAAATGTTGCAGAATCTGTGTTGTGCCCATGCAAAACCAAATTGCTCATCGGTTTGAGCCATTCTGAATTTAGAGCCAAATCTGAAACTCAGGAGCTGCACTTCCCATGCGGATCAGAGCCAAAGGCAATATTTGTACAAGCCTCAGCCAAGCAAAACAGATGAGTTTCACTTTCTTTGTCCACAAATACTTAACTTTGAGAGTGGGCTGTGGGTATGACAGTGACAGGAGCATTAACTACCCCTGGGCACAGAGAGAACATCAATACAACACCACGTCATTTGGTAACATGTTCATGCAACAGCCCATCTGGCAGCCACTGCAAATGAACCCAGGATGGACAGGCAGATGGACCCACCAAATCTGTGAACATGTCGCCTTTATAGATGGGGATGAACTGGATCCACACAGTCAAAACACCTGAACTCTCGGATTTGACTCAAAGACCAAACCCAAACCCAGCCCTAAACTGAATCCAGTTTCTCTTTATAATGGATTACACTAGCCCCTCAAATCTACCTCCTCCCTCCCCTATTTACTTTGGAGGGTTGGCAGAGGTTGCGAATGTCCACCATGCCTACTCTGCTCTTATGTTGAGGTGAAGGCTTGTGAGCGTAGGTAGGAAGAACAGATAAGTAGCTGATGCGGGGGGCTGGTACTGAGTAGCGAGCAGTGGGGAGAACCATGGTTTTTACATTTTTCTTCAAAAGGGGAATGTGGAGTAAACGAGGTGGAAAGAAGCAAAGAAAAATCCACTGGCTGGATAGAAAATTAGTGTCAAAGGCAGGAAGGAAACAGCCTCCGCAGTTTATATACATATTTGATTTCACCCTTGAATAAAGCTGTTTTCACACATTCCTCTTCGTGCAGGTGAAACACAGGAGCGGCAGACACATCTGGGGTTTCCTCCAAAACCCGTGGTTCATCGACCCAGCCCTAGGCCCCAATCAGGCTCTGGATTTCAAAAGCTCCAAATGGGGGGAGGGATGGTGTTGGGGGAGGGAGAGGTGGATAAAGCCTGTTCTAAGGAGAAATGCCCTGTGCAGACCTGACTTTTGGATCCCGACTGGAATCTGAGCCTTATTCAGGGCCGGTACATTGGCTCCTCTGGGAAGAGCCAGCCTGAAGCAGCCAGCCAGGACATGGCTGAGTGTGGCAGGGTGGTCGCCTGCCTGCCCCCACATCCATGAACTCGGAAACAGCATCCTGCTAGACGAGGGCTAGAGGCCGCCGGCCTGAGAGAAGGGACGTGCTGCAGCTCTGTCACCTCTCTGAGGAATGGCTGGCTGCTTTGCACAGCCCAATGGAGGAAGGGAGTTGGGAGGCACTGAGAATTGACTGGGGACAGCTGGTTCCCTGACCATACCCCTACCTGTCCCCACCCGCCCCGTTGCAGATTAAAGGAAGCCATTGGCAGGCCTGGCTTTGTCCCATCTTCGCACAAGAGCAGGCTGATTGACTGGGTGCCCGTCCCTGCTCACCAGCCCCGAAACATCTGTCACTCAAATCGCTCCTAGGCTCTTAAAGGGGCCCTACACCCAGCTGCTGCTCCTCTCTGCTCCCTAACCCTGGACTCTGCTTTTGTATCCCCAGTGAGTTAAATGGCAACTCAGTGGGTTCTCTTTAAAGGGATCAGGGAGGCTGCAGAGAGCGTCTTGTCACAGCTGTTCTGCTACCCTGCAGAGCCGCTCTTGCCACGGCCACCCGCCCACCTCTCCTGTTGTCTCTTATGCTCCCTGGGTTCAAGTTGAATGGTAAGTTCTTCACGCCAGGGCTCTTCCTTACTCGGTGCTTGTGCCCCTATCCAAGAGGAGCTTGTGCCTGCCTCGGCCCCCTTTGTCTTTGGGAGTCTATAGGTGCACCCGCCAGTAGTAATACCCTGCTTTCACCACAGCCTTCCTTCCCTTCTGGCGTGTTGCACCACCTTTCCCCAGGGCCACGGAGCAGCCGGGGAGGGGAGATCTCTTGTCTGGACACCAGCAGATTCCTCCCAGGTGATGCTGGCACTCACTGGGCTCCATTCAGTTTCATGCCTTCCTAACAGGAGGGTTTTTCTCTGTCTGTATTTCCCCTGCCCTGGGTGACACATGGTCTCTTCTCGGCGGGAGGCCGAACGGCTGGAGCACAGAGGTGCTGCCTCCCAGGGCAGGGAGCTCAGAGCTGTTTTTAATGGCTGTGCCTTGGTTCTCCCTCTGTACAATGGGAAAGACAAGGGTCCATTCCTCAATGCTTGAGGTGCTCTGACACCACAGCCCAGGGTTAGGCCCTGTAAGCCACTGGCAGCTTGAGGGACTAAGCCCCTCTCCTGCTTTACCATCTCCTCTTGTGTGATCTGCTTTAAAATTCCCTGCTCGGCCAGCATGTTACCAGCCAAACAGTCCCTCCCGCATTTGGGGGCCCAGCCAGTAGTCCAGCACAGCTTTTCCATGGACCAGGGTGCTAGGGGTGCTGGGGGATAGAGGCCACCACCCTGAAGGAGGATTGATGCTGCCAGAGGTCCCTGGGGTAAGGTCAGCCCAGCAACTCAGACCCCCGTGGGCAGGTTGGCTACTGCTTGGCTCATACCAGAGCTCTCTGCCCCCTGAGCCAAAAGGCCTGGAGCTCTCATGAACCATGCACAGCGCTAAAGAGAGATGTTGGAGGTGGCAAGAGGGTTCACTTCTCTGCAGTGTCTGAGCAAGTAATGCCCTATGTCAAATCCCATTTAATTGGTTAAACGGTTAACCGTAGGCTGTGTCTACACTGGCGCGATCTTGCACCAAAGTGGCCGCTCTTGTGCAAAAACTTGCTGCCTGTCTACACTGGCCGTGTGTTCTTGCACAAGTAAACTAACATTCTAATGTATAAAATCAGGGCTTCTTGTGCAAGAACTATGATGCTCCCGCTCAGGAATAAGCCCTTTTGTGCAACTGTTCTTGCGCAAGAGGCTGGTGTAGACAGGCAACATGAATTTCTTGCTCAAGAAAGCCCTATGGTTAAAATGGCCATCAGTGCTTTCTTGCGCAAGAGAGCATCTACACTGGCATGGATGTTCTTGCGCAAAAGCACATGCCAGTGTAGACGCTCTCTTCTGGAAGAGTTTTTGCAGAAGAACTCTTCCGCAAAAGAGTTCTTGCACAAGAAGCTGCCAGTGTAGACGCAGCCGTAATGTTTAACCAGTTAAAGGGGAGGCACGCAGGGTGCAGCGTTAGGATTGGGCAGGGAGAGGGCAAATCTGGGTATGGAGCATGGAGTGTCCCATAACTCCAACAGCCATCATGTTTGAAGCATAGCGGCTATTCCAGCAGCTGTGCTGGTCGGGGGAGGATCAATCCTTCCACCCACACCCAGTGGGCTCCCCCCCTCCCCAGAACCCAGCTCAGTTGCAGTGACTGTGCTCTAGGGTTGGGTTTTGGCTGTGAGATTGTCTTCCTCCATCAGCCACCAGGCTGGGGTTACGTCTAGAATGCAGGCTTCTGTCTGAAGAAGCTTTACCGGAAGAGATCTTCCAAAAAAACTTCTTCCAAAAGATAGCGCCTACACTGCCAAAGCACATTGAAAAAGCGATCTGCTTTTTCAAAAGATAGCGTCCACACTGAATGGACGCTAATTCATGTTAAAGCTGTGATTACTATGGATGGCGTGGCCACCAGCACACCTGTGCTTTTTCCCTTTCCTCTTCTTCCGAAAGAACTCCTTCTTCCCTGTCAACACACGCCTTTTTGTGAAAGAGCTCTTTCAGAAAAAGGCGTCTTCCTCATAGAAAGAGGATTACCAATACCGGAAAAACCCCTCTGTTCTTTCAATTAAAAAAAAAAAAATTCAGTGTGGACGTAATTGAAGTTTTTTTGGAAAAACTCTGTAGTGTAGACATAGCCTGGGTTAAAATGACCTCTGTTCAGGTGAATTCCTGCCCTGGGATGCACCCTGTCTGGAAGGGCAGCACCTCAGTGCTCCCAGAGAGGCAGGTGCTGCATGCCAGCAACGGCCTGGGTTGATGAAATGAGGCCTGTCAATGGAATTTGCAGATGAGTTTGTTTCTCTGTGGCAGCAGTGTGTGTTGTGCTGTGCCTGGTCTCTCATGCCAGTGGGCTCTAGTGTCTTTCCTCTCCCCTCCTCTGCTGTTGGGAGGGGCCCATGCATCCTCTCCCCCTCCCCATGTGCTTGCCCATGGCAGCATGAATGACAGCCAGGCCCCAAAGGCAGCAGGGACTGCCAGGGTCCATCACAGTGTTTGAAAAGCCTCCCCCGTCAGGGCCTGTCTCCTTCACAGGGCCAGCGCCAGGGAGATCTGAGCGCTCCGACTGCCCCCTGTTGCGTCAGAGGCTGCTTGCGGGGGGTCTGAGCCCCGTGTGTTTGTCTGCTGCAGTCTGTGTCCTGAGGATAGCTCTGGCCTTCCATGTCATTCATCCCCTCCCCTTGGAAGCGGGGCATTATCTGTTCCTTTGGAGCTAGCTGTCTCATCACCCCGGGAGAGGAATGATGTGCCAGGCTGGGCAGCTGCAGCCGGCATAAGTCAGGTCATAGGAACCCAGAAATATGTTGGTGTGCATTCAAAGGGTGCATCAATGGGCCCCCGGTAAGGACCAGGGTAGTTACATGGACGTGCAGTCTTGGCTTGGCCACCATGGCGGGACACGCTGAGTTGGGGCAAGCTGTTTGTTTCCTCTCACACCTGCGCAGGGAGAACTTTATCGGGCAGGAAAGAAGAAATAAACCAACTTTAACTGTCTAATGTGCTGCCTATGGTGCAGGCATGCATCCCTGGCTAGCAGTTACCTACAGCTTTGAGAAGGAGCGTAGCTAGCTACAAAGGCAGCTAATTCTTGCCCCTCACACACTGTTTGGGGCAAAGGCCCGAAGCGCTCAGTCTCTGCAGACTTTCTGGGATGGGAAAGCTGGAGCCGGAAGTTTGCCAGGACCTTGCCCTCTGTATTCTTGCTCTGCACCCCATAAACCTCTGTTCGCTGACAACTTATCTTCCTGTCCGGCCTGATCCTGAAGGCAAACTCCTTCTGACAGTCACTTATGTGCTGCTTCCCCATCCCCCAGCTCCCTCCCTTTCTCTTCTGCTGCCCCTGCGAGTGATACATTTCTTTATTAATTTTTTTCTTAAAATATAAACCTCTCAAAGGTTTGCATTTTTAAAAAAAATTCACGGAATTAATCACAGAAATTACATCGTTTCAGACACGGCT
Source organism: Pelochelys cantorii (assembly GCA_032595735.1). Lineage (NCBI taxonomy): Eukaryota > Metazoa > Chordata > Testudines > Trionychidae > Pelochelys > Pelochelys cantorii. The sequence continues at coordinate 7,182,667 of CM064342.1, read as the reverse complement.
GCCCTTTGCTTTGCTTTTCTTTCCTCTTTTTGGGCTGCTGAAACTCTTAATCATTTCAAAGCTGGAACGTGCCATTAAATGAAGCTCCCGTTTTTCCTTGCCATTCTTTAGCCTGCTCAAAGAAAGTGAAAGAGCCCTATAGACCAGAGACTGCCAGACAGTTAACATAAAGGATGATTGTGTTTTGGGGGCCCGTTGCTATTTGAGACTTACAAGGTCATACTATGACTATTTGTGTTGCAGTAACACCCACAGTCATGGCCCTGCTCTGCTGTAGGTAGTCTGCGTGATTGGGCAAGTCACTGCGTCTGTGTGTTTGTCGGGAGCTAGGGGCGTGATTTGCACTCAGGTCAGAGTGCTTGTGCAAGCGCATGGAAAGTAGTAGTGTAACTGCAGTCGTATGGGCTGTGGTGAGCAGCACCATGAGCTGGCCGCTCTAAGTACAAACCTGCCCTTGGGTATGTACTCGGGGCAACTCGCCCATACAGTTACGCAAGTATTTGTATCTTGTATCTTGACAAGCACTAATGCAAGTGTGCCCGTGAGCTGGACTCACAGACCTAGATCCAACTGTGGACAGAGCTTGAAGGCACATCTCCATTCGTGGTGGCACATAGAAGAATGATGCTGCATGCCCACTAGCAGGCTATCCGTAGCAATGTAATCAGTGAGACATGGCTCAGGCAAGTAGGATGCCCCACACACCAGAACAGCAGCTCTCCCTCCCTGAGGGCAGGACAAGCTCTATTCCCCCACAAGGCTGCAAAGAAAAGGGGTGTGGCACAAATGAGACTATTCTGTGAGGAACTGAAAGCACAAGATGTTCTGGAAAAGGATAATTTACTAGTTAAAATACAAACCCAATGGGCATAGGCAAATGAATCTCTTGAAATAGAAGAGATATTCAGGGAGGAAACTGGATGCAAATCTGGTGAAAGGTTGGGTGTTTCTTTTATCTAGGTAAGATATGAGGTAATAAAGGGTATTTGGGGGGGAAAGTGAAGAACAGCTGTATTATTTTAAAAGAAAAGTCTTCTCAAAGGAGCAGCTATCCTAATGGAAGGAATACAGCTATATAGCACTCCTGAAAAAGCAGCTTTCATTGAGGCAAATGATGAGCAGAGAAGTCATTTATCCCGAGAAGGAACAGGAAGCAATATAGAAACCAAGCAGGCAAAGAGAAAGAAACCAAAGCATTTAATAGACAGGCTGTCTGAAAGCACCACTACAAACCCACCCCCGTCTTCACACATCCTGGGGTGCCAAGTATCATATCGGGCAAGGTCTTTCAGAGGAGATCTTACAAACAGAAACCCAGGCTGCTCTTCCTAAACAGCTAGGCTATGTCTACACTACAGGGGTTTTGCACAAAACCAGCTGTTTTTGCGCAAAAACCTGCAGACCATCCACACCTCAAAGCGTGTTTTGCGCAAGAAAATCTACAGTCAGTTGACAGAACAGAGGGGGTTTTGTGGAGTAGGTATTCCTCTTTCTACAAGGAATAACTCCTTTTTGCACAAGAGCTCTTGTGCAAAAAGGTGTGTGTGGATGCTCCACAGGGGTTTCTCGAGCAAAAAGAGCCTATCTCAAAAAGCACAAGTACTCTGATGGCCATTCTGTAAATGGCCATCAGAGCTTTCTTGCACAAGAGCACCCATGCAGTGTGGATGCTTTCTTGTGCAAAAGCACATCGCTTTTGCTGTGCGCTTTGAGGTGTGGACGCGCTTTTGCTCAAGAAGTTTTTGCAGAAGAACTCTTCCACAAAAAGCTTCTTGTGCGAAAACCCTGCAGTGTAGACAAAGCCCTAGGGTAAGTGAGAGGAGCACTGGATTTAGGGCCAAGGGGAGCTGGTTCTGTTCGGGCAGTCTTCCTGGTTACCTTGAGAATGAGCGTTCTAAGCTGCAGATTGGCAATGTATGGAGCCCTTTCCCGAGACTACCAGATTCACTGACAGTGTTGTGTCTAGTGCAGACAAAGCCTCACTTTATGCCTTTCAATTATTTATTATTTTATTTATTTTAAAATAGATTTACCCATCTCTCTATTTAAAATATTCGAGGTGGCTTACCACATTTTATAATACAATATGTAAAAAGTAGAATAATAGAATAGAATAAAAGATACCCAAGAGGGGGGCATAAAACCTACTCACCTTTAAATGGGTAGAATACGGTGTCCGCCTTTGGAGATCTGCAGATGAAGGCTTCTGCATAAATATGCAGCATGCTAATGCTTTCTAGAAAGGAAATCTGTATAAGTGACAGGCCTTCCATTAGTGTCTATGTGCCTGCTTCCAGACACCATATGCCTTTTTCTATAGCTACCTAGAAAATATGGACACTACCGGACAAAAAACCCTATGTAAAGAATAAGAAGGAAAACAAATGAGAACAAAACTTCCCCCAAGAGCCAGCCCAAAAAGAGAGAGAAGAGACTTTACATTGCTGAGCTAATAGGGCTGCAGTGCTGTGCTGAGAGGCTGGTTCTGAGTTTGAATCGCCATGATTCCCAAGCCTGATATGATCGGTCGCTATAACATCCGGGTCTGCATAATCAGGGCTCACTGCAAGTGTCCTGTCAAGTCTGGACCCAGGGAGGTTGAACTGACCTATGATTTGATGTCCTGTTGTTTTCAGTGAATTATCTAGACATGTAGCCCCTCCCCTTTGGATCTAAGGTGCCCCTTGCCTAATGTGCCTAACAGGCCATGCAGCTTGGATGAACAGCTGGGGAGGATCATCCTGTCTGTGTCGTATTTGACTACCTGAGTGAAGATGGGCGTCAGTGAGGCTCACAGAACAAACCAGACAGGGCCTTGTTTGCTTGCCTGTCAGTTTTGCCTCTGCAAAGCCTGCTCACATCAACTGATAGCAACAGAGCCAGCTGAGGACACAGTGTTGCAACACTGCAGCATGCCATGCACATCCGGACTGTCCGGTGCATGAATCCCAGGCAGATTTCCTCAGCCGACACCATTCAACAGTCGTAGCTGTAGGGTTTTCAGGTGCATCTCCCCACATGAGTCTCCCAGGGGTCCTGAGATCCTGGGGTGAACTGTCCTCTAGATCAGTGTTTCTCAGCCAGGGGTACGAGTACACTTAGGGGTACTTGAGAGAAGTCTGTGGGGTACGTCAACACAACTGAAATTTGGAGAAAACTGAATTTTTGTTTTAAGTTTTACCTATTAAGCAAAGTATTATGAAGTATTATTTTTGTACTTTTTACACCCAAAAATGCCATTGCCCACCCGGCTACGATAAGTTGTTTAAACAAATGTGTTGCAAGGGTAGAAAAAAAATTTGTGCGTCTGAAAACTGTAGGAACTGGGGGTACTTATAATTTTGTAAGGGGTATTTTATAAAAAAAAGGTTGAGAAACACTGGTCTAGATAAACAGTTGAGTACAAATTCTGGGTCTGAGCTTTCAGCAGCAGGACTCAGTGAGAGTGAATATCTCCCCTTTCTATCCAGGAGTAATAATCACGGCAGCCCTGCCTAGAGACTTGGGCCGAGGATTTTGTTTTGCCGGTGTAGCTATATCTAGAGGAGTACAGAAAAAAATCACCCCATGAGGGGAATCACTGTGACAGCACAAGCCCTAGCACAGGTGCTGCTAAGCAAAAAAAAAAAAAAAAAATCACTTTTGTCACTTGAGCTTATTTTATGTAGGGAACAGGTATAAACTCTGCCGGCCAAAGAACACTTTTGCTGGTATAAACTCCAGTAGGAGGGTTTGCTGGTTCAGCTCTGCCAGCAAAACCTTTCCTAGTGCAGACAAGACCTTCACCTTCTCTTTGCTATTCTAACTGGACCGAGCTGTGAATGGGGCCTGTCTCCTAACCCTTGTTGTTTCCTCCTGAACCCACCTGGCCATGTTGCATTTACATGAATGGCTGCAGTGGTGAGCAGGACAAAGTAGAAGTGGATCCAGGAAGTATCAGCTGTGGATCTAGTCATCTCCCAGCTCTTGGTAAGTCCAGGTCTGAAGTCTGAATCTTCAAGAAGGAGCTGTTTGAACTAAAGATGTTAAGGACTAGTCGACTCTCCGATAAGCAAATGCTTATTGGATAGTCGAGTCAAGTAGTTGCTTCCCCCCCTTGCTGCCTCTATCAGATAGAGGCAGTAAAGTGGGGCAAAGAGGGGGTATTTCAAAGTGGCAGCACTGCACGGAGCCCAGGTACGGGCTATGTGCAGCGTTGCTGCTTTGAAATGCTGTGTCGGCGTATCAAAGGAGCAGCGCTGCACAGCTGATCCTGAACTCAGTGCGGTGCTGCCCCTTTGAAACGCTGCCACGACATTTCAAAGCAGCAGTGCCGCATGGAGCTGACCCCAGGCTCTTGTGCATTTCAAAGGAGGAATGCAGAAGTGCCTATCGACTACTTGAGTAGTCGATGGAAATTCCATCGACTACTCGACTAGTAAATTAATAGATATTTAACATCCTTAGTTTGAACTCGCCCTGTGGCCTGGCAAAGTCTTGGCAGGAGCTCAGCAGGTGAATGGCTGCAGGACCAAGCAATTATCCACTTTAGAATGGGCCATCTTTTGACTACACAAGTAGGAGACATCGGAGAGCTTCAGTAGCTTCAAGCCTGAGGGCTGCTCCACTGTTTGTAGTATGGATCCATTCTGCCAGGCAGTGTACTAACCCAGTGAAATCCAGAGAGCTTAGCATATAAATGGACAAGACAGGTGGGAAGAGAAACAAAGGGCAGTGACTTTACCCAAGGTTATCCAGCAGTGCCAGGAGTAGAACTTAGTCTTTCAACTCCCCCATCAGCATCCTGTTCTGCAGACCAAGCTGCCTCTCCCAAGTCCCCATTGAATTTGTCTCCATTGTTATCAAAGTTAGCCACTGGGCTAGACAGAGCAGTGCTGGGGATGTTGATGTATTCACTGGGAAGCCTGGCTGGCAGGGGAGTACACACGATTTCAAGGCTGTCTCATCTCTGTTGTGCTGTGTTCTCTCATTAATCACCCTCTACAAGCGACCTAGACGCCTTGTGCCAACAGCAAATGTGAAATCTTTGTCGTTGGCCACGTCTCTGCTACTATCCATCATCTTCCATCCTCGGGGACGCAGGCAGGGATGTCTTCATTTCCCTTCATGGCAAAGGTAAACCTCTCCACGCTCGGGGGCTGAGTGTTGCAGCCAGAAAGATGTCAGGACTGATCGTGTCTGGGGCTAGTGGTGACGCTCAGTGAGCACAGAGCCGGGGTGGCAATAGGCATGCTTCCTCCACATGGCTCTCCAACGAGCGTCACTCCTGTCCTGGGATTCCCCTTGCATTGCACACCAGGACCCCTACTCAGCTATACAGTTGCATCCCAAGCAGGACCTGTCACATCCCTGTTATCTCCAGCCTGAGGCTGTTCTGACAGTGCTAATAGTATGGCGCCCAGCTAGTGTTTCTGCACCTCTGCCTTTCATCCTCTCCAAGTGCCCCAGTTGGGGCTTTGCTTGAGCAAATGTTGCTGGTGGTTGGGAGTTAGACCAAATCCTGTAGCCTTTGAATTGGTGGCATTCCAGAATTGGTGGGTCTAGGATTTGGAGACAGATTGCCCCCTTTCCAGGGGCTGGACCACTATCACAGTTTTGGAACTGACTGGACTCCACTTTTAAGAGGTGTAGAACCCTCTGCTAGTTTCAAGGACTAGGACCCCCTGGTACAAATACAGAACACAGAGGTGGCCCTGGCCCCAGGGAGCTTCCAGTCTTGGCTAACACATAACAACTGCTGTGTGTGCCACCAGGAACTTGATGGTATGCGTTAGCTGGTGCTGAGCAATGTTCTGCCTGGGATTCTAACTCAGTGCTCACAGCACTGTCACACAGTGTTGTGTGCGAGACCCACAAAAGCCCAACAGCTATCCAAACAGAGCCCTGACTTTGCTCCCCTCCCCCTGCCCTGGAGCCTGCCTCCCGTGCTGGACTGCCAAGCTGCAATTCTGATAGAATGGCACCAGCGTGGCCTTGTCACCAAACGAACAGAAAGGTACCTGCTGGGAGCCACTTCTGCTGTCAGCTGACGGAGGGCACAGTCCTCAACTGCTTCTGACTTGGAAGTGTTTCTGTCTGAAGCAGAAATAACCAGATACTGGAGAGAGTGGGTGAGGTAGCCCCCGCCCTTGTGTAAAAAGAACCCACAAGAGCTAAGGCTTTGGCCATGCTTACAGCCCAGGATGATGTATACAAGGCATCTGTTCCGGAGCATTTTCTCCAGTTCTTACACTGAAGGGCAAGTCCCTTCTGTGATGTTCTCACGGATTCAGTGGTGTGGAAGGGAGCCCATGTAGATATGGGCTGCCCTAAAAGGATCCTGGTGCATGTTTTTGGTGTGGGTCTGTTGTTCTGCCCTGGTCATGAAGAATAAATTTGCGCCCAGCTGAGCTGGTGGACATAGGCGTTTAGCCCACAGGCCTAGCCTATGCGGGGCTGTTAGTTCACATGGGAAGGAAAGCTCATCCTTGCCAAACTGGCGATGTGAGACACTGGCAGTGGCAGAGCTTGGTGCATGGCTCCGTGTGTTTGCAGAAGGCTGCATGGTGCAAGTTGCTAGGTGAGATGCTAATTGAGGGCTGCATGAGGCTAGCTGAGAGCTCTTCATGGATCTGACTGGTTCTCTGAGCATGCAACAGCAACACCCCAGTTTGCAGGGTCACGGAGAGAGTCCTTTGCTCTCTGCCATTCCCATCAGGAACGTAAAGCCTCATCTAAAGTTTCAGATGCTCCATTTGCATAGTCGCCCAAAAGCTTCCTCTGACCTTCCTCAAAATATCCAGCTACCATGGGCCACGTCAAGGATTTGGGACTCAACTTCAAAGCCCTCCATAGGAAGGGTTCACGTTACCTTGGGGGATTGCCTCACCCTGTATAAGCATGACCACCCGGGAGAGCTACCTTCCACTGGAAGAACAGACCTGTCGCCAAAGAGTCAGATCCCTGGGTAGACCCAGAACTCTCCCAGCATGTGGGCTGGCAACCTGGAACTCGCTTGAGATGAAAGCGGCCATGAAGCTCAGAGCACAGCACATGGTCTTCCGTATCCGCCACTCGGAGACTGGTCAGACCTATACCAGCATCAGCATTGCTTTTAGCTGCCTCTGTGTGCAGCAATGTTGCAAAATGTTCTGTCTTGTCTAGCTAAGCTGGGCTCTCCTTAGTGAGATGGAAAAGGGGGAGAGACAGAGGGGAAAGTAAGGTAGGTAAAGAAAAGGACACACTGGGGCAAAGGGTGGAGGGAGTCTCACATCCCAGGTGGGGCTGGGGGTTTAGCCAGAGTGAGTGGAGGTGACAGTGTCACCATCTGTTCTGCCCATCTCTCAGGACTGGGATATAGGTAGCCCCAGGAGATTGGGGTGGGGGGTTGCAGCCATGACCATGAACCTCACCACAGTGGTCAAATTTTCTCTCAGAATCTTTCTTTCGAGGGCCTCAAAAGGAGTGGTGGGTGGAACAACCTGTCTCCTCATTACTGTGTCCACTAATTAGGTCTAATTTCTGATGGGTTTGTTTTGGATTATTGATTTCCTGCCCCACATTTCTCTCCTTTACCAGGCACAATCTTTACACAACCTTAGAGCTGTATCCGGAGGCCTTTTTGCCTGGAAAAATTTATTCGTTTTGTCCCTTTTAATTTTTTTTGCACCTTCTCCAATTAGCATTGATTATTAGAGGCTATTGTGACATCTCACACACTCGCCCTCACGTTTCACAGATGAGCTCACAATTAGGGTCAATTGTAGGCCCGGCTGTTACAGCAGCTCCCAGCACCCCATACAGGGCTGGTTAAGACTCTCTCGCTATCTCTCCCTGCCTGCCCCTCATGTGGAGCAGGTGCACATATGGCAAACAGGCAAGGCTGAGGCTAGCTAAGCAACCACAGGGTATGTCTACACTTCAGTTAAAAACCTGCCTGTCTAATTGCAGTGCACACATACCTAGAAAGGCTCTGCTGACTGGCAGGGAGCAGTTCTTCACCCAGGCCCCTGAGGGACTCCCCAGTCGACAGCTTAGGCTGGGTGCTGGGGAAGAGAGTTGGGGGCTAATTGCTTAGCTGATGACACACATTTAATATTTCATGGATAATTCATGGCTCTTCATTAACAAAAATAGGAACAAAATAATTATAGCCCCAATCTTGTTTCATGGTGGGGAGGCAAAAGAGGAGGAAAAATAACCTGATCAGAATAAATTTTTATGCTGCCATGAATTATTAACATGAAGCAAAGGAAGAGCAAACAGAGGTTTTAAATGCTGTAATGTGTGTATGGGGAGAGCAGGTTGATTTAGAGCTGAAAGGAGCATCCCTCAGAGCTTTGGCATGACTGAGTCTTGCGTCAACTCCTTGGAGTGTTTGTGTTCAAAACAAGTGGCACACGATCCCAGAGGAACAGTGTACAGTAAATGAGAACAAGCATCTAAAGGAAAAGGCTGAGCTGAGCTGTGACACAAAGGGGTGCTTTCACCGTGGACTTGACTTTCAAAAGTTCGACCATGGGGAGATTCCCTCTGTCGATATATCTCTGTATTGAGTTCTCCAATTATGGAAGACTATGTGGGTTGGAAAGAGAGATGGTCCTCAAGGACTAGATACAAAACTCCCACAAAGCTTAAAGATTTGGTTTGGGACATTTTAGAGAGACGGGCTGGGATATATGTAGCTTGTGGCTACAATCCATGGGCGGGGGGGAGGGGTGTGCATACATGCTACACCTTTTCACTTTTAATAATTCTGCCTATCCGCAGAGATGGCAGTCCTTTTGTTCTCTGAATTCCTGCAGCATGGAACACAGGAGATGCATACACTGTGCGCTCTCTCTCTCTTTCTATTTCTCTCATGGAGACTTTGTGTGTGTGTCCTTTCCTCTTGCTGGTTTTCTTTAATTTAAAGTGAAGGTTGATGTCTGCTCTCTCTGTGTGGCGAAAAGCAAGTCAGGTTTTGAATTTTCTTGATTGCAACATGAGCGTCACCAGAAGGCTTTTCTTATGCAGGGTTCTGACTCAGACTCTCATGCAATACAAATAATCACATGAGGGGTGAACAAGTGGGTGTGTTATGATTTTTTTCCTCCTTGATATCCAACTCCATCTTTTAAAAAAACGATCCCAGAAGCCTGATCTCTCAGAACACGGATATGCCAAGATTCTACACAAGGAAATCAAACACTTATTCAATATCAGGTATAAGGGGGGAACAGCTCAGCCCTTCAATTGTGTCATTAGCAGTGAAGGGACAAACTGCATAGCCTCATGGGAGCATGGGTAATTCAAGCAGGAAAACATATAGCCATTTCTCATTGACTTAATGCCATATTCATTTCAAGAAACTCCCACAAAGCAGTAGGCAATGTGAAGAGGTGAGTTGTTAGAAATAGTTATGCAACCATCATGGACATAAAGGTGAGCATTCCCATGCCTGTGCACAGCTGTTGGGCAACAAAATGGCAAATGATTTTTAATGCTGATAAATGCAAAGTAATGCACGTTGGAAAAAATTAATCCCAACTCTACATACAAAATGATGGGGACTAATTTAGTTATAACCACTCAGGAGAGAGATCTTGGAGTCACTGTGGATAATTCTCTGAAAACATCCACTCAGTGTGCAGCGGCAGTCAAAAAAACAAATAGAATGTTCGTAATCATTAAAAAAGAGATAGAGAACAAGACAGAGAATATCTTATTGCCTGTATATAAATCCATGGTATGCCCACATCTTGAATACTGCGTACAGATATGGTCACCTCATTTCAAAAAAAATATACTGGCATTGGAAAAGATTCAGAAAAGGGCAACAAAAATGATTAGGGGTTTGGAACACGTGCCATATGAAGAGAGATTAAAAAGATTTGGACTTTTTAGCTTAGAAAAGAGGAGACTAAGGGGGGATATGATAGAACCTATAAAATCATGACTGGTGTGGAAAAATTGAATAAGGACAAGTTATCTACTTGTTCCCATAGCATAAGAACTAGGGGTCACCAAATGAAATTAATAGGTAGCAGGTTTAAAACAAACAAAGGAAGTTTTTCTTCACATAGCCCACAGTCAATCTGTGGAACTCCTTGCCAGAGGATGTTATGAAGACCAGGATTTTAAAAGGGCTTAAAAAAGAGCTAGATAAATTCACGGAGGTTAGGTCCATCAATACTTAACAGTCAAGATGGGTAGAAATGGTGTCCCTAGCCTGTTTGACAGGGTCTGGAAATGAATGACAGGAGAGGGATCCCGTGATGATTACGTGTTGTGTCCACTCCCTCTGGGCCATTTGTCATTGGTCACTGTTGGAAGACAGAATCCTGGGCTAGATGGATCTTTGATCTGACCCAGTATAGCCGTTCTTATGTCCTTTTGTAAAGCTGGTAACTGCTCTCTAGGATCCTGGGTTGTGCACGTCCTAAATAATTGAGTTTCTATGCATTTGCATTTACATTTTTCACAGGCTTTTTGTAAATGCCTTAGGGAGCCAGCTATGGGACTGAAATAACAAGGGCTCTGATCTTCTCCTTGTCATTCAGTCCCTGGGTGGGGTAAACACCGCAAGTGAGCCCAGATCTCAAGTCTTACTGTTGGGAGAGGAATCCATACAATTGGATTTATTGCGAGGTTGAATGCACAGCCCTAGTGATTGCACATGCAGCTCGACACGTATGCATGTTTTTTTCCCCCTCATCCACTGCACCCTCCTTTGCAGTCAGCTTTCACAGGCTCTCTGGCCTGTGAAACTCAGCACTCTGGCCTGGCCCAGCAAAACATAGTGTCGAGCCCCATATGCATATCACAGTCACCTTTGTGCTTTCCCATTGTTATGACTATGGTTTGTGCACTAAAATGCAAAGAGTAGAAATAAACCGTGATATCATCAAGAGGTCTAACACTATCCAAGGGTCCTAGTGATCAGAGCTTCACTAGCAAGGCCTTTTAATGGGACTAGAAGCTGTCCATGGACCTGTGTTTGGTGTCCTGTATTCCCAAGATACTCAAAGAGGCCTCTCTCCTCTCTCTCACTTCATGCTGATAAGGCTCTTGCAAGATCCTTCGTAGTGCTGGCTTTATTATCCATCTTCAGGTCTGCCTCCAGGCAATTTGAGGTGGCTTACACTCTGCCTCCTACCCATTAGCTTTTGCTACATGGATTGCTAGAAGCAGTTTGGCTTCCACTAGGCAGCCCCCATGCAATCAATACATCTATTCACAAGGGGGAAACCAGAAGTGGAAAGAACAGGGTCACTAAATTACAGGAAGGTACATGGGGCGGGGAGAGCCATCGAGGTCTCCTCACACCCAGAGATGGTGTCGCTATATCACATGCCTCAAGAATGATAATGAATGAAGAGAAATTGGCTCTGGAAAGACCATGTCTGTGCTGTAATAGTGCTGGCTTTTGGGACCAGGGACTGGGGTGGCAGTGCTTCCGATCAGGTTTCCAAGCATGATTTTGTTGCTTTTACATCCCTTGATGTTTAATCCCCAATTTCGGCAGGAAGGGAGAGGGTGAGACTCATGGTACCGCATGGCTGCAGGAGAGAACTGCACTTCATAAGTAGGAAGAGTTGGTGTTAGGTGTGTCAGACAGACTCTCTGTGCAGATCATTACTGTATGGATGTCGCTGTGGCTCGGTGGGTCACAACTGAGAATACCAAATTCAGAACAAACTGCTGAGAAATAGGGCAGACCCGCACCCCCAAAAAAGCTGGTGGATATTCTCTCCTAAGATACACCAAACCAGCAAGAAAAGGAAACTCCTATTTGACCACACTGGCTAACAAGGGGTCAGAAAAGCAGTCTCCTTAGGCTCCCGGTCTTTGCATCACTGACAAAAACACTGAACTTAATGATGAGTGGTTAGTTAAAACCAGTTTCATCAAACAAAAGGGGGTTCTTCTGATCCCAAAGGACCAGCCACACACTTAGGTCAATGTATAACTCAGATATTACCCAATAAATCAGGCTGTTGCCAATCCATTAGGATCCAATAGCTGAAGGTTTATTTATATATATATATCTAAAAAAGCAAGGAGAGAGTTAAAGTAGGCTAAAGGAATCAAACACATACCACAAATGCAAAGTCATTGGCTCAGCCTTATAGCAGTGATGCAAGAAACTGCTGGCATGTTAAGTCTCTGGTTGCTTCCAAATCATGAGAAGAACCTCAGTCCCTTGGTTAGAATGCTCCAATTACCACAGGGGGTGGGCAATAATTTTTTATGGGGGGGGGGCGGTGCCAAGAATTTGGTAAGTGGCCCAGGGCCTCACTCTTCCATTATTTTAATGGAGGAGGTACAGGATCTGGGATGGAGGTTGGGTGCAGAAAGGTGCTTGGGGGTAAGGGATTGGAGTGCGGGGGGGGGGGGTGAGGTTTGGGTGAAGGAGGAGGTTGGGACCTGGGGGAAGGGTGTAGGGGGATGCAGTCTTGGAGGTAATTGTGACCAGGGGCAGAGGTGAAGGAGGGGGTGCACAGCGGTGTGGGAAAGGAGGGTGCCAGGAGCAAGCTCTGACTGGAAGACACTTACCCTAAGCAGCTTCTGGCCAACAGCCCAGTAGGACACTCAAACAGACTCCCTGCCTGCCATGCCCCCACCCATTGCTTAAAGTGGCTGGCTGCTGGGCCCCTGTGCATCTCTGCATAGTGTGCTCCTTAGAAGGGGTGCCCTGTCTATGCTGCAAGCATGGCCCGGGCAAGTCCACAAAACAGCCTCTGTCAGTCAGCAGGGGGCAGGGCCCAAATTCCCCGTGGACAGGGGCTGCTGTGGCATCCCACGGAGCAGTCCCTGTCCGCAGGGGGTCTGAGCTCTCCACAGCTCCCCCTCTGTTCACGGGGAGCTTGGACCTCGCACAGACAGGGGCTCCTGCCACCCCACACTGCTGCCTCTGTATCATAGGCAGCAGCGCAGGGTGGCAGGCGGAGCCTGTTTGCACAGGCAACTGGTTTTCAAAGCAGCTTCTGCTCGCGGACCATCTCCCACCTGCCACCCCATGTGGAGTGACAGGGGGCTCCCCAGGAGTGGGGCTCGGAGTGCACTGACTCCAATAGTCATGTAACTACTAAATTTTGTGCAGTTACACAACTATTCAATTGAATGCTAGCTAATATCCCTAGTGGAAAGGCATCTTCCTTTGTAAGTTAAGTGTTCTTTGATGGGCCATTCAGCTTGCATAGTTCCTTCACAATGTGCCAGCTAAACACCTTGATGTTTCCACAGAAGCCAACATTTGAAATACAGGGTGCACTATTAATATTTATAACTTCACACACAAAACTGATACAAGGCTGCAAATAGTGTAATCATGTTCAGCAAATCTTTATTTGACACACTTTGTCCAAGATTTGTCACATTTATATAACAGTGGTAGCAACAATGATCTATGCGATCATATTTTAATCAGATAACATCATAAGTAAATAAAAAAATTATCCAGCAAAGAAGAGATATTTGCATTGAGAGATTTCATAGTGCAAACCCATGTACTGTATGGGTCAAGCGGAGCAGTGTTATGTTGTATAATGCAGCAATCTTCCCCCTGCCCGTACCCTGTCCCCTCTGCGCATATGTAACTTGGCCCAATATCTGTCCATCTCCCATAGCACTATGGGATGCACAGCAGGGGGAAAGCAGAAGAATGTGTAAAATATATGGCTCATTATGAGTCAAGATAGCTAAGGTGGCAGTTCTAGTTGGAGGGAGGGTTTGTATCAATAGGGCTGGTCAAATTTTCCACTAAACCTTTTTTAGGTTCAAAATCCAGTTTTCCACTAAGCATGGGTTTTCACAAAGTGTCTGCTTTCTTCCAATTCTTGATTTTTTTTTCTATGAAAAAACCAAATAAACTTTATTTTTTCACTCTCTGACAAGTCAGAATTTTCTCTGGGAGGAAAAATACCACTTTCTGGCTAGTTCTACAATCTAGACCTTTATTATATATATGTAAACTTGGACTCTGTCTTCCCATTAGCTATGTGTATGTGCTTGATATGTGCAATCTTGTGTCTGCACACAGAGCTATGGGATAACAGAGTCCAAGATGTACAAAACGGCTGTATTCTGCCCTTGTTGGAGGATGGATTCTGTGATCTCTGCCACTGACCATTGTGATGCTAGAAACTGTTCCCCAAATGAAGCTCACAGCGCACTGGAGGTAGGCCTCCGACGTGAGTTAGAAACCAAAACACAGCAACGCACAAACCCAGACTCCAGTCCCTACCCATCTCACTGCAACCAAGAGACAATTGGCTTTACTCTTCCCGCCAGCTGTCTGCCTTGTCAAGGAGCGGGCCAGCCCAGAGTGACAAGCTCCATCGACTCGGGCTGTTATCTGAGCCGCCACAGCCAGCAGCCCCGTCCTGGTGCTTTTGTCTGTCCATCATCAGCATGTTTACTGAGTTAATGAAGTACTATGGTGTGAGGGAGACGGAGAAAAAAGGCAGCCTGATAAACCATCCTGGGGGGAAGAAAGAAGCAGCAATATCTGGATCTGCATGGCAGGTTGGTGCAGGAGAGATGAAGGTGGGAACAAAGGAAGCTGACATTGTATTCTAGAGATACCAGAGATCTGGGAGTTGGCCCTGAGGGAGAAATATGAAGTGCTGGGACTGTGGAGTTTGGGCTGGAGAAACCTGCTCAGACAGACAATGTAAATTTACTAGTAAATAATGGCTCACAACATTCAAACAATACCAGTCACTTTCACTTGTGTTCAGGGCCCATGAGTGGCCCAGCAGGGGCCAGCAACCTTAAGCCAAATGCTACTCCTGCCAACCCTCCTCTGGGGAAGCCTGCACATGCATAAGGGAAGCCTTATCTCCTGCTCATCTTTCAAACACCAGAGGGCATCCTCGGTCCCACATCTTAGGTGCAAGGGGCTGCATTGCAGTGGGAGGTTTAGGGTACGTTAGGGGAGCTGCAGGATACCCACCTGCCCAATGCTCTGATGTGAAGGGAGCCCCTCGCTTCCTGCCAGTTGACTCCCCTCTCCCCCCATTAAACATGGAAAGAAAGACATGTTTTTGATGGACTGGATCTGGAGAGCTGGGGAGCCCCGGCAGCTCCTAATGGCTTTTACTTCCTACAGTCTCTGCTCAGGAGCCTGCCTGGGTCCCAAACCACCCCTGAAAAAATGAAAGACACAGAGATAATAAATGGGTGCAAGCGAGGCAGCGGGGGGGAGGAGTGGAATATCAGCTGCATGCTGCCTTCTGGCACTCCCCTTGCATGCCTTGTTTTAGTCCCCACTGTTAGCCACTAAACACTAATCAGGGCCTGAGATTCGTTCATAGCCAGGGCTCCCAGTGCCTGGCTTTGTTACTCCACCCCTTGACTTTTACTGTCAGAGTGTGGCATTTAACGATCATTCCTAATTGGCAGGAACTTGTTGGGCAGGACTCCTACAGGGCGGGTCACTGCAGGAGGAGATGAGGCAGGAGCGCTGTGAAAATGCAGCCAACAACTTCCTTCTAGGCACACCCTGGCCTGATGTTATTACCCTGGGCATTCTGGGTGCAAATTTAAGTGTGACCAGAGTGTGGTCGTAGCTGCTCGCTGCTCGCTTGCTTGCTTGCCCGGGGAAACTGGATGATTCACCTTGAAGTCCCTTTTCCTGTGGAAATCATTGCTAAGAAGGAGGCGCTGGTGAGCACGGAAGGATTGTCGTGTAGTCAGTGGGAGTGGAAATGATAAAATACTGGAACCGTTTGGAAACAAGGGGCTGGATTCAGTTCTGGGTTTGTTACTTCCCGCTGGTTCAAGCCCTTGGCTCAGATCCCCTGCCCTTCTACATGGATACCACAGCTTGTTAGATAACTATGGGGCAAGGGATCATAGAAGCTGGAGATGAAAGAGGCTGAGAGATTCTTCAGGTGCACTCCATTCCTCAAACCCTCTGCCAGGGCTGAGTATAATCCCCTGAGGAGGCCACATTGGATTGCAATAATTCAACCCCCTCACTGGTCAGCACCACACTTGTGGCCCCATGATTTGCACATGGTAGCTAAGGATTCTGGGAGCCAGCTGGCATGAGGCTGGCATGTGGGTTCCTGTGAACTGCAGCAACAGGTGATACCTTGGCTTCAGATAAGCAAGTGGCATTCCCATTGCACTCAAGGGGGCAGATACTGAGACAGGGCTGCCCCTGTCTGTGACTGTGCTCCCCAGCCCTGGGCCCTTCCAAAGGGTTCTGTGTTGCACCGCAAACGAAAGCTGCTTGCCCCAGAAGTCACTCCGGGAGTGAAAACTGGGGAAGGGAAGGTTAATTGTGCTGAGCCGTTCTCGGAACAAAGAGCTTAGCCACCCGCACTACTGCACTGTGTAATAGGGCTGAAAGTATGTTCCTTCCCTGATTGATACAAACTGAGAGGAGGATCCTAAAGACTCAGCCCCTTGGGGGGCTTCTGCTGTGAAAACGGGCCCCCATCCTGCTGCTGGAATTGGGTCTCTGGCATGCGCACCAGTGGAAACCTGGGCTCCGCATCCGTTTCTGCTGGGATTTCAGAGCTGAATGCTGAGGCAGCCGTGGAGGGGTTGATTTCTCAGACTTACAGGCTGGCTTCGCCCATAGCCACTGCCTGAGCTTTCATGGTAAGGCTGCAAACCAGAGCTGACAAGCGGCCAATTACTGGGAGCTGTCTCTGCTTCTGAGGGAAGAAGCGAGGCGTGGGACCCAGGACCTCCATGTGCTAAGAATGCTCCCAGGAGGCAATCGAAGCAAAGGTCAGCCGAACACTGTGCTCCCACCATTCCCAGTGGGCAGACACTGGGGCCAGGACATGGCACAGCCAGCAGCCAGAGGCTGTCTTCACTAGTTGGGTATCGATTTGACCTGAACGTTCCCCAAATGCCATTATTCCTTTCAATTACATTATACTTTCTACAAGCCCACTGCAGAGCAGGCAAAGGGTGTCTAATGAGAGACAAAGCAGGCAGTAACCTCTTCCCCTGTGACTCCATGCATCAAAGCAAGGCTGGAGGCCAGGTGCCCCCTGAGCTAAGTTATGCTGGATGCTCATGTGTTAACAGACAGATACAAGCCGGCCAGGTTGTCACTGGGGGTTTGGCCCCTCCCAGTCTGCCCACCGCCTTCATGTGGGTGGATAGATTCCTTAATGCCTAGGTAAAAGTTCAGTTCCACTAAAGGGGACTTACAGGACTTCCTGCTTTCTTTATATTACCCGTGGCATCAACAAATGTTTTGAGTGAAACTAGTGAGAGGTGCCAGGCTGTCAACCCCGGGGAGACTGAAATTTTCTCTCTCCAAACAGCAATGTCTGGACAGACAGCAGTGAGATCCCTGTGTCTATCTCTCCACCACCACCCCCCACCCCGCTCCTACTCCCCTCCTCCCAGTGTCTCAGCCCTGGCTCAAAGAGGAGCGTGGCAAACCTCCGATCCATTGCGGAATGCCAGCAGCATGCCGGCTGGGACAGTGCATTGTGCGGTGGGGTGATACCACATGACTTCCTCTGCGGGGGAGAGGAGTAGTGACGGATGCTGGGGAGCAGATGGGTCCAACCACCTTGCTGGCATTTCTCGTTCTTGTGTGACAGAGCCTCAGCGGGGTGGGTCACCAGGGGCTGGGAGATGCAGACGAATGTCCTCTGCAGTGTTGGGCAGCTCCAAAGGAGGGAGGAGAGAGATTTGTGCCACTCCTCTCCCCTGAGGATTCCTCTAGAGTAGGGCCACCTTAACATGTGGATGAGCTTTATAGAAGGTTGCCTGGAGGGTGAACTGGTGCTATGGCCCTGCCCTTTTGAGACCTCACTGGCCACTTGTGGAGCTTCCCACAGGACAGAGTTCAAGGGAGCCTTGCACCTATTATGATACACTGACACTACCAGGCAGAGAAACAACAGTCACAGAGATCATCCAGTTAACTGAGTCTGCCTCTGAACAGGCTGAAGGGAAATGTCTTCCTTCTTAGGCCACGTCTCCACTTACCAGAAGATGGACACTCTGGTGATGGATCTTTTCAGGTTTGATTTAGCAGGTCTAGTAAAGACTCACTAAACTGAACACCGAGGGCTGTTGCGAGGAGCAAGGGAAGTCAACAGGAGCATTTCTCCCATCAACCTCCCGCTGTGGAGACAGCACCATGCTTGGCTTAAGGTACATCCACTCAAGCTATCTTATTTATGTAGCTGGAATTGCATACCTTAAGTCAGGGGTCAGCAACATTTCAGAAGTGGTAACTGAGATTTAACTTATTCACTTCTATTTACCATTGATACTTTTAAAAGTCAATAATAGTCCACTTACAGCAGCTTTGTTAATAAATAAATTAATATGCAGATCTTATGCCATTAATACATATGTAAACTTTTGTTTGAAATGTAATCACGCAAATGTCCTCCTAGCACACACACGCACCATGCAGCCTGCTTTCCTCCCCCACTCCAACCCAGCCAGACAGAAAGGACTGCAATCTGGATTGCAACAAATGAGTCAGACACCCCAAATAAACTGTCCCCTGTTTCCACTTCACTGCACTGATGCCAGCACCCATACACCCCCTCGATCCCCCACCTATCCCTGTGCAATCTGCTCCCCCCTCCCTGGCCCATGTAGGGGCTAGGGTAAAATCCTGCTTCTCAAACTAGCAAGCACCAGCAGTCTGTTTTGTCCTAACTCCCAGCTAAAGCATAAACAAATTATCCACACTTCCCCCACCTCATAGCACAAACTACTTCCCTGCCTCCACCTCACCCCAATGCCAATGCATACACACACCTCCTCT
The DNA here is from genome assembly GCA_032595735.1 of Pelochelys cantorii. Lineage (NCBI taxonomy): Eukaryota > Metazoa > Chordata > Testudines > Trionychidae > Pelochelys > Pelochelys cantorii. The sequence continues at coordinate 7,163,940 of CM064342.1, read as the reverse complement.
TTTCCCTACCTGCCCCCCAAGCAGTCAGCCCCTTACCTCCCCCTTCCCAGGAGGCTTGAGAGTACTGAGTTTCTGCCTCTCTCTCCCATGCCCAAGTGATTCTCTAAATGCCCCTCCCCTCTGACCACTCCCAATTACCCACTCACCCCACTTATTCACTCCTTATCTTGCTTTTTATTACCTGCTCTGGGAGCTGCTCAGTTTCAATTCCAGAGCTCCATTTAGCTGCTTGCTCAGCAGACAATGCCCACCCCCTGCACGCCCATCAGCTGAGCTGCCTGCCTGCATGGGAGTTTTGAACTTCTGAGCAGAGCTCAGAAAACTGCTGCACAGGAGGAACAGGACTGAGCTCCTGTCCTGTGTGCCACTGAAAATTGGCTCACGTGCGTATGTTGCTGACCCCTGCCTTAAGTTGAGCTTCCCCCTGCAGTGTAGACATGGCCTGAGTAATTCGCCATTTTGCCTATTATTTCACTGCCTCAGTGCCACACTCAGGTGGTCTATCACAGCCTGAGCTTTCTCTTCTGCTCCACAGAACCACAGGGAGGAGCAGTGAGCGGAGGAATGAGGGGGTCTATCTCATCTAGCCCTTGGAGCAAGGAATCTAGGTGGATTTTCCTCTCCAGGGCCTGAGCCTGGTGCCTGGCAAGAGGGGAGGGCATGGGACCAAAATCCCCCCTGCAGCATGGGAGCTGCACCAGCTGGTACCCCTCCCATCAGTTGTCTCCTTCAGTCAGAACTGGGTCTGTGGGCACTTGCAGCTAGAGGGGTGGCAGTGCACTGCAGGAATGTACATCAATACTGAGAGCAGGTGGACCAAGATGGAGGTCCCTTAGGAGCTTGTAGGATCCTTGTGCTACCCTGAAGAAAGATGCACACATGGATCGTGGATGGCTAGAGATCCTGAAGCCATCCTTTCTAATTTCCTACAGCTTTCATTCACGTAGGAATGGATCCAAGGGTAGGGTCTAGTATAATCTCCTAGTCAATAGGCAGTATAAGCCATGTGACAGATCCATGTATTCTCCTCTACAGACAAATGAGTGACCCTGTTTTATGGGCAGGGCAAGGCTGAATCAGAGGCACCCTGTTTTTCCAAAAGCGCCTGAAAAGCTGCTCTGCTTTTTTTTCTCCTTCCCTTTGTCTCTGGGGCCTATTGTCCCTTTAACGATGATGTACTTAGCAGACTTTAGTGCCTTATGTCGCATTGTTTCTGACAAACTAATGGGCAGCGTGCTTTGTGCGCTGAGATTGTACAGAGCAGTAATCCTTGCACTCCATCTCCAGCTGCAATTACTGAAGCCAAGTCGATGCCGTTGATGGTAATAGGATGGTAACACTGTCTGAATTTGTATTTAATGCCAATTCCAAGGGCCTATAATTTTCATCAGCACTGCATGACTTTTTATAGAACAGAAAAATGTGAGAGTGGTTAATGAGCTGTAATTCTGAAGAGCTTCTGCCTTGATTGGGACTAATTATTTTTATAAAGAAAATAATTAACAATCCGAACAACTTATAGAATAAAAAGCATGTGGCATTAATTAAACCATGCGGTATCTTTAATGCACCTTTATCTTTGTTTCCCCAGAGCACCAGAAATATATGTCTGCATTAATCTGCAGCAGGCGTGGCTCGGAGCTAATTTACACCCTATTCAATGCTGTTGGCTTTAGTTGATCCTCCAGGGAGGGGTTTGCCTCAGGGAGGAATTTGACCCTGGGCAAAGACACATTTACCAGTCCCAGAGCAAGAGCCTAGATTCAAATACTTGAAGTTGGGTTCAGGACTCAATTTCCCTTCCAATGGAGTTTGCAGCTGCCCTGGCGCACTACCAGGTAGGGATGTTAAAATGCGGTTAATTGACTAGTCGAGTAGTCGATGGAATTTCCCCCAGGGGGGCTCTTGTACATTTCAAAGGGGGAATGTGGAACTCTGCCTACAGCTCAGGGCGGCCAGCGGGAAATCCCACTGACTCCAGGATGCACGCAAGTGCCTGCTTTGAAATGTACGCAGTCCCCAGTGGGGGCTCTTGTGCATTTCAAAGCCAAGGAGCCAGGGGTCAGCGGGGGACTCAGAGTCCCCCACTGACCCTGGGCTCCATGCTGTGCTATATGCCACATGGAGCCTGGGGTCAGCGGATCAGCTGTGCAGTGGCACTGCCCCTTTAAAACACCGAAGGGCCATGGAGCCCGGGGTCAGCTGGGGAATCCCCAGCTGACCCTGGTTCTGTGCGGCATTTCCCCAGAAACCGGGGTCAGCTGGAGAGTCCCCAGCTGACACCAGGTTCTGGGGAAATGCCACTCAGAACCTGGGATTAACTGGGGAGTCCCCAGCTGACCCCAAGCTCCACGGCCCTTCGGTGTTTTAAAGGGGCAGCGCCGCTGCACAGATGATCCGCAGATCAGCGGGGCAGCAGCAGCAGCTGCCCCTTTGAAACGCTGCCTTGGGGTTTCAAAGTGGCAATGCTGCACCACTGATCCCCTGCTCAGCTGTGCAGCACTGCTGCTTTTAAGTACCCCTTCCCTTCCTTCCCCCCCGCTGCCTCTATCTCATAGGGGCAGCAAGGGGGGAATCAACTAGTTGACTAGTCAACAGACTATCCGATAAGCAAATGCTTATCGGATAGTCGACTAGTCTTTAACATCCCTACTAATAAGTGGAACGAAAAACTTTGATCCAAACACACATGCACTTTGGGAAAGCTGCCTTCATGGGAGAGACTTAAATTTCAGCTATTGAGTTTGCCCAAGAGAAAAGTAAGAGGTGACTTGACTGGAGTATAAGTACCTAAAGAGAAGATAGTAGAGGAAAAAAGGCATAACAAGATCCAGTGGCTGGAAACTAAGGTGAATGACTAGAATAGAGCTGCCAGTCCTTACCAGTGAGAGGACTGAGCAAATGGAACAATGCACTTAGGGACACGATGGGTTCTTCAGCATCTGAAGTCTTTAAATGCAGATCAGATGTCTTTATAAAGGATCTGTTCTAGTTCAATCCCGCATTACTGGACGTGACTCCAGGAATGACTGGGGTGAAATTCTCTGGCTTCAATTATTCAGGAAGTCCAACCAGATCACTAGAATGGTCCCTGCAGGTCTGAAAACCTGAATCTGTACAAATCTGGATCTGATTGGAGTGACTAACTGGCCACCAGGAGGTGAGAGCTCTTTTCCTGGCCCTGCCACTTGCTGTGTGACCCATCCATTTTGTAAAAGAGATATAGCTACTTTGCATGGGCTGAAACAGAAGAAGTGTTCATAAAGCTGAAAGGCATTCAATAAATCCACATAACCCTTGTCATCTGCATCACATTTTGTGCATTAAGCACTTATGTGTATAGACACTCATAGATATAGAATCTAGATAATTTGTTAACAGGACTAATTTTTCTATTTTCCTGGGGGTGATTCTAGGAATTAATGAAAGTGTTTGCATACTCTTGGGTTTTGTTTATGAATAATTCTGGATTATCCAAATGTGACCAGCTGCAATACTGTGCAGTTCTTGATCGCCTTGCAGCTAAGGGTATCAAAGCATTTTGCAAAATTAGCCAAGCCTCGCAGCATCCCTGTGAGCTGTGAAATTACTATTACACCCAATTAAAGATGAAGTGAAATGACTTTCCCAAGCAGAGGCAGTGGGACCCACATGTTCTGATGCCCCGTCTCCTGTGCTAGTCTTTCCCACAAGTGGAGTGAGCAGAAAAAGCATGCCCTGGTTTTGCTGACTTGACACCTCATTGCTGACAGACATGGCCAGTGCAAGAAGATCCATGCAGTGTTCATGAAGCAAGAACAAATGGGAACAGCTAAGGCAGGAAAATGTTCCCTTTAAGTCCCAGCAATAGGCTTTGCTCTTTGTGCCTCCTGTCCCCTGCATGGAACATCCAGAAGGAGATTATTGGTCAGGCACTCTGGTTATGCAGCGGCTAAGCAGGAATTAGCAGGATGCTCTCAAATCCATGGCTGCTTGGCTTATGTAAAATCAGTGATTTGTAAGAGCCGGCATCCTAGGGGCAGGCAGTTCAGCAAGCCAGCCTCCTTTCACAGCCTTAGCAACCCTCAGCTTCCCACTAGAGTGACTTCTTTGGTGTGGGATTTATTGGGGAAACCAGAGGAGTCCCCCCACTCTGTTCCCTGACTCTGCACACTCACACTGCTATGCCAGGGAGGTTCCTGCTCGCTATCTATAAGATATAAAGGCGCTTTTGCCTTATCATTTGCAAATCATGGACCCAATCCAGCCAGGTGTCAAACACCAACTGTAAGGGACGGAGCACCCACAAGTCTATCTGAAGTCCTTTGGGGCTAAGGGCACTCAGCCCCTCAGAAGAGGAGACCAACATTTTGGAGGACTGGACTCAGTCATGGCACACACTGCCGACCTCAGGGTCATAGTTTGTATCCTTCTCTTCTCAGCCCAGGAAAATGGCTATTATAGGAGTGTGGCCTGGCCAGAAGGAGAACGCCTCCCTCTGAAGGTCACAGCTTCACCCTAGGTGTCACACCGTGGAGCTATGCCAGTGGCAGATTTGGCCAGGTATGTGCTGTAAGTTAAGGACAATTGTGACACAAGTCTCTTCTCTCTGCTCATACACAGAGCCCAGGTGGGTTAGCAAAGGCAGGAGCTGGGTGTCCATTTAGTCCTTGGTTCTGTTCACCAATTGCCCGTGCACGTGCTAGAGTCTGGATTAATCCACTTGCCCATGTCATGCAGCTGGAACGACTGCTGCTTTGACCGGGAAAAAGAATTGGGCCAGGGACCTCCTGAGCCAGAAGCATGAGTCTCTATAGCAGGGCTGGGCAGAATACAGCCCCCAGGCTAGATTCAGTCTGCCAAACCACTGGACCAGCCCATGGATGCAGTTGAGCCTCAGGACGGCTCCCTTCCTGCCCCCCACACACCACTGGGAAAAGCACCCATTGTGGGGCCTCTCTCCTGCACCACAGATTACTGCAATCTCCCTTCTGCACCCAACCTCCACGTGCAGCCCTTGACCACTTACCAAATTCTTGGAATGACCCCCCATTAAAAATTATTGCCCAACCCCCGCACTAAAGCATCCGCTTTGCTGATAGGCTTGTAGACTGTGTGGCCAGAGCCTGGAGGGGGATGTGTAACACACAGGCAGGTTTCTGCATGCAGGCTTCCCCATATACATTCCATCCAGTCACCTGCTGCCTGAGGGCTCACCTATGTCACCCGTCATTGTTTCTGCTCCTGGATGATCTAAAGCAATGATACTCAGACTGAGGCTTGAGAGCTACAACTGGCTCTTTAATGCATCTTATGTGGCTCTTCAGAACACACTGTGGTTTAATTATTAACCAATCAGGATACTTTTACTATGTTATTAACCAATGGTGGTTGATACAGTAGTAACATTGGTCAGTATTCCACTGTGAGAATAAACTATAAAAACTAAGTGTTTCCCAGTCATGCTGTTCAAATATGAATCTATAGCATGACTATAAATGAAACAAGGAATCCATATGACTGTGGTTCTTTTGGGTAATGCTGATCACTGATTTGGCTCTTGAATCACGGTGGTCAGAGAATCTTTGGTCTAATCCTTCTCAGCTACATACACTTCTCCCGTCTGGTTCATTTGGTGATTTCTGCACATTGGAGCCCCAGGACTTGAATCCACTCCCAGCAATGATCTGTGAGTGTATGCAGAGAGCCACTGAAACGGGAGGCCACTGCAATCAAAATGACATTCCACTTCCGGTGTGTTCAATTTGTCTCGCTGTTGCCCAAAGCCCCTGCTCCAGTGGACTACCTGCTTTCCTCTGCAATCCCCCAGAGTAGGGAAGAATGAGTGTCTGCTGCAGAAATGACTGGAGGAGAGTGTCTGACCAGTGGCATGCAGGAGATCAAACTAGATCCGTAGCTTTCCAATGTATTAAACCAACAAAGAAGTGGAACAGCTATTAACATCTGTTTGGCACTTGCTGTAGCCATTGGAGGAAGCTTCTCCCCTCTTGCCAGGAGAATTCTGCCCCTTAATTTCAACCCACTCTCATTAAGTGCTGGACACACTTCCCATTTTCCAGAGACCTCTGCTTTGCACATAGCTATTTCAGCGGATGATGTCAGATGCCTCATTTAGCAGTTCTGCCACCATGTAACCCTGGTAACGTTTTCTTCTTCTTTAAACATAGCGGCGGGTGTCAGTTCTGCTTACAGTGCTGAAGAAAGAAGAAACAGCAATGAAATGGGTGTGTGTGTATGTGTGTGTGTGAAACATGCATGCACATCTATAAGGTCTTCTAGATGCACATAAGAGCTAGACAAATGGAAAGTTAGTTACTGCTCCTGATTGGCTAAAATCTGTGCACACCCCATTTTTGCTACTCTTTCTCCCCTGCCCTGTTTCATTTGTGCGTCTCCTCCACCTTTAATGGCTTTTAGACTTGCCAGGGACTGTCACCTATGATGGGTTTCCCCAGCAGCTGGCCCCATGGAACTCAGCCCCTGGTCAACCTCTCTGCACTAGCTCAGTACAAATGTTGCTATTCAGAATACTGGTGTGACATTGGAGCACCCCATCTTGTTCCAGTCCCTCCTTAACACAGGAAGGGCCAACTTTCATTCCTGGCATTGACTACATTGGCTTCCGTACAGTTTCTGAAGTTGGCCATGGTGTGTGCAGGTAATATACACACGTGTGCATGCACGCATCTGCTTGCTTGCGCCTACACTATGGGGGCTGCGTTATGGAGGCTCAGGCGCATGCCATGCCTCCATGAGCCCACCCACATGGTTCTGAGGAGCTCGAAGGAGTGGCGGAAGGCCAGGCTGAGCTGTGAGCAGAGCTGTGTGCCACGGAGAGCGTGAGTCTGGCTGGTGCCATGGCGGACCTGTGCTGGGGGAAGCAGAAGTGACAGCTTTTTCATGGTACACCAAAGGCCCCCCTACCCAGTATGCTCCCTCCACGGCCTGAGATGGTGAGGGTGCACCCCCCCTCCTTGAGCCTCCCTGGCTCGTGAGGCAGAGATGGTGGCCATGTCGACAGAGGTGTGTGCGCAGCCATAAGACGCCGGGTGCAGCCGGATGGACAGATTCCGGAGCCCGGTCTGTTTGCAGAGCAACAGCAGCCTCCCTGCCTTGCCCGCTGGCTTGGTCTCAGCTCTGTTCTGTCCAGGCTTTAGCTACGTTCTCCCTGCTTCATACCCCTCCCCCGCTGAAGGCGCATAATGAGCCCGAGTGTGCTTTCTGCCACCTGCTCAGTGCACCGTGGGGGGCTCATTGGAGCCAAAGGACTGAATTACTCATGGGCAAGAGCCTCTCCCGGAGCGGCGGGGAGGGGCACAGATCACAGATTTGTGCAGGCTTGCTCCCCCTCCCAAATATCTCCAGCCCTCGGCCCGCCGGTGAAGTGTCCGTCACAGGAGCAAGCCTGCACTAATCTGTGATCTGTGTCCCTCCCCGCTGCTCCGGGAGTCTTCCGGAGGGGTATGAAGCAGGGAAGAATTCCTGGAAGCTTTAGCTCATGAGTCTTACCAGAGCACACAAGTTCATTGCGAGAGGCAGTGGGGATGTCTCGGTACTTCTGGGTCTCACGCTGACCCGACCTCACGGCAGTCAACAGGGTTGCATTGTGGCATGAACAAGAGCAGCAGTTGATCGCTTTGCAGTTATTCGGAAAGCAGAATGCACATCCCGCCATCACCGGCTGGCCACGTACCATTATGAGTGGGCAGTGGATTGCAAACCCCAGCCAGTGAGCTAGGCAAACTGCTGTGCTCGACACAAGGCATCAGCCTATGCATGAGCAGTGCAGAGCTATGGCCAACGCTCACCCATCAGGCCCAGGACAAACGACTGGTGTGATGTTTGCAATCCCCTGCCCAGGCGTCTGTGGCACCCTGTGCCTCACCTCATAACCCTGTCCATGGCCTCCTTCCAGTCTGTTCAGCACTGCTGGTCCCTATCCAGTGGGCATTACAGGGATCTTGGCTTTTCCAAAAGGCACCATCGCTCTGTGAAGTGGAATTAGAAGTGGAACCTTACTAAGAATCATCCTAGCTACAGAACTTTGCAAGCTCAGGTGAAAGACATGGACAATGATGCCCCAGCCCAGCCATGGCTCGCTCCTTCCCTGCCTTGCCTTTCAAGGACAAACCTGGCAAATCCATCACAGCATGCGGGTTCCCACCTCCACCGCCCTCTGCCTGCCCATCCATTTCCTGCTCTCATCATGCAATGGGCACATGACACCCCTCCCTTCCCGGCATTTGTAACAGGGCTGGGGACTGAGCAGAGGCAGAGTCCTTGAAGGTTGAAGGTTTGAATAATAGAAGGAAAAGCAGCAGCTCCACTGTCAGCCCCCAGACAGAAAATCCTTCAAGATGGGCTCAAAAATAGATATGTATTCCGCATATTAATGAACTCCTTGCAGCGGGGACAGGCTGTCCTTGAGATAGATGAGAGTCTGCATGCATGCCGGTAACTTCTGCCAGAGTCCATGCTCCTGGATGAGCCGGCCCCTGTCACTAGTCAGCACCAAGGTCAGCACTAGCTGATTAAACAGCTCACAGTAAGGCCTAACACTGGAATTAACCATGGGGGTAGGGGTGGGTTAATTTAAGGTTCAGCTACAACTTATTTTCTCACTTCCCTTTGCAGCTGCTCAGAACTTTCTCAACCCCTTTGAGGCTGAATTTTTACTTAGCCAGCAGTGGCTATTTCAGGAAAGTTGGAGCAAAATTGGATCAGGTGTTTCTGAGTTTGTTCAAGCACAGGGGAAAAACAATACGTATTTCCCCATACGCTCCAATCAAAGATGTCACACTTGGTTAAGTCCAAAGGGACTGAAGCCAAACCCTTGCCTTGTTTGTATATGTCCTTTAGACTTGTTGGAGCTTTTCATAGTGATGAACACAGAAATCACCAGTTTCATACCTGCAGAGTGGAATTTTGCATGAAGGTTTTTCAAGGTGGGAGAACAGCAGCTGCAGAGCCATTGAGATAGCATCTTAGGCCTTGTCCTATATAGAATGACCCTAGCTCTCACAATGGCAACTGAACCCAGTGCCCTTCAGGGACACTTTAAACCAGGGGTGGCCAACCTAAAACTGAGAAGGAGATAGAATTTACCAATGCACATTGCCAAAGAGCAACAGTTCTGTCACCTGCCCTGCTCATCTCCCACCACCACTCTCAGCACATCCCACCCACTGGCAGCCCCACTTGTCAGCACCTCCTTCTCCTTTTCTCCTGCCTATTGGGATCAGCTCTTTCTCAGTGGGAGACACTGGAGGGGGAAGCGTGGGTGTAACAGGCTCAGTGGAGAGAGTGGGAGAGTGGCAGGATTCTAGGGGGAAAGGGTGGAGGGGGACAGTGCCTAGGGCAGAGCTGGGGATGGAACAGTGAGCACCCTCCGGCCCAGTGGAAAGTTGGCACCTGTAGCTCCAGCCCTGGATTAGGTACCTATGCAAGGAGCCGCATATTAACTTCTGAAGAGCCACATGTGGCTGTGGAGCTTTAAACTAAACCCTGGCCCTGCAACTGGATGCATATGAGCAGCCTTCTGGCAAACAAAACTTCTGCCCAGGGAAAGTGACTTGAGTCCCCCCCCAAATAGTCTCCCTCAATGGTTCACTTGTCTTCCATCAATAGACGCCAGTCCAGTTTGCCCCCAATGCAGCATTTTGTTAGAAATAGTTATATAAATCAATGTAGTGGCTGAGTGGAGGCACGGAATGCACCTCCAGTGTGAATAAACTGGTGTGAGTTGTCTTCATGCTGCAACACCCTACTGCTCCAGACAAGGCAGATGTTCCTCGTCTTTTTACCTTCTGGCACTCCACACTCCTGGGTCGTCTAATTTATCAGGGCTTGTGGCGGTCCTGATCTGTCTCAGGGAATTTACAAGGCCCATTAGCAAAGCCGTTGCGGTCCATATGCCTCAATAGATCTGGATTTTATTTTTCTTTCTCTCTCCTTAATGTTTTTCCCAGGAAATTAAATGCAAAACTAGAGTTAATGACAAGTTCAGTCTGACTTACCAAGTACTCCGAGAACCTGAAAGGCCAGATGTTAAGGTTTTGTCTATAAATTGAACTTGGAAGCATTGCACATGCCTGTTTTTCTGGTGAAATGGAAAACTTGATTATTGTTTATTTTTCTACTTGGCTGGACCCCCTGCACCCAGGCAATCCCAAAAAAGTTAGAAGACTGCTCAGGTGAGTCTAGTTGCAGGGTCGGAGTCTATATTAATGTGCCCCTGCTGTGCTCAGGGCTGAGTGGCTATTGCAAGAGCTTACTTAATTTGGGGAATGTCCTAACTTCTGAGTACTTGATGTCTCTCTTTTAGTGCAATTTGTATGGGGTGGTCATTTCTATGTAAATGTCAGAGTAAGATAATTTTGCTTTGGGATCAGGTCTACAATCTTGCATTGGGGCAACCCCACCTTTTAAGACCAGCCCAGGATCTTCCAGGAGGAGTCGGGACAGGCGGGTGCAGCTGTTCAGAGAGCAGCTGCTAATCCACTTGAATGGCTGTCTGACGCTCTCTTGTTAGGCAGAGCGCTGATGTGAAGCTACAAGCTTGGAGCTGAGTCAAAGCATGTTGGCGTTTTTAAAGAGGGATGTAAACGTCAGGGCTGTGAGTCTTGTTTCGTCCTAATTTTCCAATCATAATTAAAAAAATAAAATAAATAAACTTTAAGAGGAGAGCAGAAGTGTACGGATGTTGGGAGAATCAAACCAATTTTAAAACCCAAAATGGGTATTCTGCCTAAGGCCTCATTTGTTGTATCATTGCTGGCTCCAAAGTGCTCCATTACTGATTCATTTTTAAAGTGATATCTGTGTTCCCACGAGGTGCATGTTGGTAACTGTGTGCTTACAACCCTCTATTTGATTAAAATTTAATGAGCTATGTTATTGACAACAAAACTATTTATTTCAGCGTGGTTCCCACTGCCAAAAGAAGTGGTTTTGAACAAAAGGGTGAAATTGACATATTAATGAGTCACATTAATAATTTACAGCTGTGGAAACAGGTGATGGTCCTACAGTGTCCTGTGATGTGTCCCTGTGATCTCTTAGCCAATGCACCCTGTGATGCTTTCCTTAGTGTTTAAAAAAAAATTTAAAGGTGAGGTTAGTGCTCCTGGAAGGTACCAGGGTGACACACCCTGTGGACTGAAATCTTTGGTGGACCCTCAGCACAGACAAAGCACCGACAGCTGGGCCAGATCTAATGCTCAGTCAAGTTATTGCAAGTCCTTTTCTGGCTGGCAGTGGGGCTTGAGGTTTCTCCCTCATGCGCACAGGGCTGCTCACAGATATGAAGGACAAAGCACGGATGGCAAGCGGTGTTTTGGGCCCAGCCATTGTGGGCAAGGTGTGATGTTGTTACCTCTGAGCACAGAGAAGGAGGGGGAATGAGATGGGGGTGAGCGGATGGTCTCTGCCTGGGAATGGGTAAGTCAGGAGATTGGAAATGTGCTGCCCCTTGTGCTCTGCTCTGGGGTTTGAGTAGCATGTTGGGGTTGAATCTGATTTCTCCCTAGTGTAAATGCCATTGACTTCAGTGGAGTTACTCCTGAGTTACATATGCATGAGATGCAAATCTGGCCCATGTGTCTCCTTGCTCCCCTCTCCTGCTGACTGACATATGTTCCCTGCAGTAGGCAGCCTGAGAGCATCCCCAACTGCAGGAGCCTTTGGCCTCTGGAGCTGATGGGATGTGGAAAGTAGGGATGTCAGTGGTTAACCAGTTAACCAGTAAGCATCACCCTTACTGCTTAACCAGCATCCCAGCTGGACTGAAGCAGCTCCCTGCCCACTTTTTGTGCAGTGTGGTGGGCCTGTCCAGCTGGAGCAGCTCCCCACCTGCAGTGAGGTGTGGCCAGCCTGGGATGGCCTGAGCTGCTCCCACCTGTGGCAGACCTGTCCTAACTGGAGCAGCAGACCCTGCTCATGGGGGAAGGTTGTTCCAGCCCAGCTGGGCTAGAGTATCCCCCTCTCCCCCGTGTCCCCATTTAAGTGGTGAACCAATTAAACTAAACACTTAACCGGTTACCTGATTAAACAGGATTTTACATCCCAAGTGGGAAGGGGCTGTTTTTAAGGACGGGTGGAAATAGGGAGAAGAGGTGGGCTGTCAGGTGTGGGGAAGGGCAGGTGAAGGTGGAGTAGTGAATAGGGTGTGCCCCTCCAATAGGGCCAGGCCCAAGCACCAGCTTGGCTGGCCTCTCCTCCATCCCCCACACACCACCATCCCTTTTTTATGTTCAAGGATTTCTGGCTAAAACCTGGCTCTGTCCAGAGAGGAAGCCAGCTAACTCTGCACATCCCTTACATCTGGATGCAGAGAGGAAGCCTTCCCCTCTGCATCCAAGCAGGGAGCAAGGAGAAGTGAGGGAGTGGGCAGGAGGAGCAAACAGAGTCCAGAATCAAGTGGTCCTGCATTCCATTCTGGTTCCGCCATGTCCCTGCCTTGAGGAAGTCACTTGACTCTCTACCCCTCAGCCAGAGGAGCACGAGAAAAATTATCCTGAGCTCGGGAAGGGAGAAGGTTAACATTTGATGGAGTAAATGTGACATCTATGGTCAGTTCATTCACTCCTAGCCCTCTCTGCCCAATGTGAGGGTAGTAACTCTGTTCATCTGGACTTGAAATGAAACTCACTCATTTCTCATTGACCACTGAACAGCTGTTAATGGATATTGGTCCCTACTGACCGCTGCTGGATTAAAACCTGTGACCTAGCAGGGAAAGGCTCTCTATCCCATTTCCACTCCCCTGAGCTAGCCAGCCACCTAAGCACACAGTGGTACTGATTACAGCTGATTGACTAGAAGGAGCTGAGCGCTCTGGGAAACGGTTTCATTGATTGCTGTTCTGTGCATGGCAGGTTGACACTCTGCTCCTGCCGAAACTTGCTGTGCTGTGAAAAGCCAGACAAGCCTGACTTTTGCTTAACAATTACAGGGAATGGCTCTTGTATTTGCACAGTGCTCCAGCCAGAGCCAAGCCGTGGGAAAGCACTGAAAGCTTGGGAGCAGGACAATGGTTCTGACGGCTTCCTAAGGGAGCAAGGAGGATTGATGCAAATATTTGTCATTAAGCCTTTGCATCAACTAGCAGCGCCCACCGGTGTCTCGGGTATACCCGAGAGTCAGAGGCCTCATTTCTCCTCCACCCCAGGAACCAACTTGGCACATTTCAGCAAGCTCTGATGTCAGCTGTCTCCAGCCAATAGGTTTTGCCAATGGAATTTCATTTTGCACCAGCACCTTGCCTCAGAACACAATGGCAGGAGACTGGAGAAAATGCAACCTTCATATGAGCCAGGGAGCAAGGAATAGGGGCAGAACTGACCCATGCTCTGTTCAGTTCAACCTCCCCAGTGGTGGCTGCTGCCCCCCTGATCCTTGCCTGGTGGCTCTGACAAACTGGGTCATTTAATAGGATTCATGAAAAGGAAAAAGTTGGCTGGAAAAATGAAGTGACCTTTGCCCGTTGCTGAGAGGTAGTCGCTGTGATGCTGTATCCCAAGGGAAGGCCTGGAGGTTCATTGCTTCGGACACCTGCTATGCTGCTCAGAGCCCTGGGGAAGAAAGTAGGGCATGATCCTGAAATGGTCTGATAAGTCTTTTCTGGCTCTGACTTCTATCATCTCCGCCCATGCTTGTGGTAGAGGCACATTAGCTGCCTGCTTCTACCCCCAGTAAAGGTGATAAAACAGTTAACATCAGTGATGTTTGAGTTGCCATCATTAGGTTTCAGCATTAACGCCTCATTAAATTAGAAGGGGTTCCCCTTCCTTGAAGTTACTATTTCAGACCACCCCAGGAGCACTGCAGGTGAAAAATTGTGACGGAGTCACAATCTGGTCCATGTGTCCTCCATTATTTCTTGGTCGCATCCTTGCAGATGCCATAACTTGCTTCCCCGTCTGTGTGAGCTCAGCTGAGGCTTCTGGGGAGTAGCTGAGGCTCCAGCCACTTGGCAGCAACTGTGCTCTTTTGGTTGTAACCTGCAACGTAGGTAGCCCATGCAGCTGAATCTGGGGGTGCCTTTGGCCTCTGCGTAAAATCACGCAGGACTGACCATATCCTCCCAATGTGTGAGAATGCCCCTTTTTCAAGAGCTCCCCACTATCACTTTTCACAGCATGGGGCCCAAAATAATCCACCTCCTCCTGAGTTTGTTGCTAATGCAAAATCTCCTCGTCTGGCTGCTCTTTCCATGGCTTTTGAAAGTTTCGATGCGTATCTCTCTCCCTACTGCAAGCCATCGGTGCAATAATCCCTGTAAGGGTCTGTTTAGTTTCCACAGTTCCGCTATCGCTGCTGCACACAAGGAGCTGCTGCTAAAGCTTTGGCAACCCAGGCATCAGAAACAACTGATGGATTTCAAAAGCAGCGAGATAAAAGGTACTTGTTAAAGTTAATTGATCCTAAAAGGAAGAGGCAGCTTGGATGTGAAGGGGGTATAATATTTGCTGGATTGGGAGCTGAATGTAATGTCAGAATAAAAATCCTGGATCTGTGATTAAGCACGAAGTCAGGAGACGTGCATAATTTTCACATGCAGGCATGGGGAGTAGCAGCGCCAGGGGGGCGGGATGTCTCTAAGCTGACTTCACCTACTCATTCTGAGCAGCTGATTAAAATCAGCTCACAAGAAGTATCCGCCACGTCTCCCGAGTTTCAGCCTGGTTGCTGTAAATATTGGGTTTGAGGCAAGTCCTTTGAAGTGTCGGGAAGTCTGCACTGTTTTCTGCTCGCCTAGATTCCCTGAAATGCACTTCAAGGTGCTACAAAGGTCCAGGGACACCTGTTGCTTTGTCTGCCGCTCATCTTTTTTGCCACATGCTGTCAATTTCCCACCTCTGCTCTTGCTGGTCCTGGCCCACTTCTTGCTGCTGCCAAGCTCTTGGCCATCTTACCCTCCTTCCCGCCAACCTGTCCTTGATCAGCTTCATGCCACTGCCAGTGGCCAAGCTGCCTGTGCAGAAGTTACAGCCCAGTTCCTCTTCGCCTGCTTGAAAAACTAGCATGAAACAGACAACTTTCAGCACATGGCTCAGATCCTGGGGGCCGTGTGCTTAACAGAACATCCCACTGGTTGCCTGCCCTCCAACTCCCTACCTGGGAGCTTTCACCATTGAGCCAGCTGAGAAATATGGGGCAGGAATCCTTTCAGAGCTAAAGGAGTCACTATGTGGCAGGGCATGTTTTCCACCCCGGCCAGCAATAGGGCATGTCAGGCTGGGACTCAAATCAACAAGGGCTTGTAATAATCAAAGACAGCACACATATCCCCTAGGAACAACCAATGCAAATAGAAGTTCAGATACCAAACAATAACCAGTCCCATGGGATCCACACAAACTCACTGATCTTCTAATTCAGGGCACTCTCTTGCTGCCTTTGCTGCACCTCTGTAGCAGCCACGGGGCAAATTCCCTGGGTCACAGCATTGATTCTTGACAAGAATGTGCCAGTTTCTAGGTATTTAAAAACAAAGTGAGGAGGAGAGGAAAAGCCATTGTTTTTCAGATGAGAAACAGAACAAGCTAATGGATAAAATGTTATTCTCAAATCTTAATGAGGGTGTTTTGTGCACCAGAGAATTGAACAAGATAATGTACAAAATGAAGGCGTTCCACAGTGTCACTTTAACTATCTCTAAAGTCATTTTGATGGATGGCAATTTTGTAATGGGGCTCTAAGGACAAGAGAGAATTTATTGCATAAATATCAGGGGCCAGATTTGTAAATAGAGACTCATAAGCTTTGGGCTGGATCTTCTATTGCGCTGTGCAATCAGCTAACATCACTGGAGCTCTGACAATGGACACCAGCTGACATCTGTCCCTACACCTGCATGCAAATCATTACACTACCACTTGCATGAGCAACAGCCATGCCAATCCACAGCAGGTAGGCACAACAGCCATGCCTGTGAATCTTTCAAGGGAAAGTTTGTTTGAAAATTTGTTGCTCCTTCCTCAAGGTCTCCTGCTGGCTAACACAACATTTTTTTTTCCAGGCTGCAAGGTGGCTTAATGGTCTCTGCTGTAGTCAACAGATACAGCCCCTATCCTGCCCCTCTACCAGTGGGGTGGGAAGCTCAGGTGTGGATCCTGAACACTAATATGTTTCACTCCAAACACACTTTTTTATTTGGTCCTGCTGAGAAGCATGCCTTACCCTGCCAGCCTCCACCATTCTGTACTGATCATACCAAGCCCTGTTTTCTCAACATCCCTATCAGTCAATATCTCTTCATCAGCTGCCCTGTCCTCAGGCACCTCCCAGCCTGTGCATGAGCCCTGCACTTTGCTGTAAGAAGGAATGTGGGATGGATGAGAAATGATTTTACCTCTGGCCAACAGGATGTAGTAAAATCACCCACGATAAAGTGATTGATGCCTCGCTCGGGGATCTGTATTCTCTGATGTAATTACACTATGTGCTTCATGTGATAAGCAGATTAATCAGTCCATTACGCCAGGGCTGCTTTATCCATAGACAGAGGTAATTGAACAGAGCAGTTGGACATCGGCAAGTCTCTCCTGAGTGGTACATACTCCCACTGCGGACAAGCACAGGGACAAAGTACTGTTGTTGCTGCTTGGAATGGGGGAGGGAGGGCAAAGCTTTTTTTCGGCTTAGCAGAGCAGCACTGTGGAACAGAGAACTCTGCTTTGTCACAAACACATTGAGCAACATTGTTTAGTCCAGCGTGGATTAGCTCCTATGGCACTTGCTGGACAACTTTGCCACCTAGGGGGTTAATCTGTGCTTTAGCGCAGGGCTACTCAACATGTGGCCCATGGGTTGCATGCAGCCCACGGCCCATTTGTTTGTGGCCCACAGTTTGGGTTTACGCAGGGCTCAACACGTGGCCTGCGAGGGGGATCCTTTGCACATGGCCACCACTGGGAACACGCTCCACAAGGGTGAGGCGTCTCCCAGGCGAGGTGAGCATTGACAGCTGCAAGCAGACGGGCTGGCTGGAACAGACGGGTGCAGGGTGTCGGCGTTTCAAGCCCCCAGGGAGGAGGTGCCAGGAGCGCTGGGGCATTGTGGGAAGTGCTGGCTGCTTAGCTTTGTGGGCAGAGCCACAGAGGTGCTGACTAACTCACACTGGCCACCTTTGGGTCCAGCACTGCGGCTTAAGGCTTAATCTTGGTATTCACGCCCGTCAGTGTGAAAGAAGCTATTTGCATATATTTGCATGTATATTTGCATGTACATACAACCACACTTAAGTTGTGGCCCTCGGCATGTGCTGTGAGTATCATTCTGGTCCCCGGTGCTTCCAAAGTTGCGTAGCCCTGCTTTAGGGGATTCACTGAGATTGACCCTGAGATTCACTTCACCATCAAAAAAGTTATTTTTCTCATATTGAAATAGAAATATGCTTGCTTACTTCAAGATGGGCAATAGGGAACTGAATTGCAGAGGGCGGAGATGCGTTAAAAGCCTCGGCAGATGTTTTTCTTCTGAGGAAACTTCCCTCTCACACAGATATGTAGTTGACAGATGGATAAACTGAGGCCCAAACTAAGGGTGGGGCGTAAAATTTTCATAAGCCTTTGAGTCCTATTTTCAAAAAGCAGCGTAGGAGAGTAAGTACCATGGACAGCCCATGAAATTTAGGCTCCGCAGGCTGTGTCTGCCTTCAGGTGTAGTTACATATGCCACGCGCCAGCCTTGCATGGATGGAAATGGTGGTGTAGCTGGGCAGGCACCGCTTTGATGAGTAGAATAAAGCGGGCCGGCTTTCTCGGGGTGGGGGCAAAGGAGGTAGTTGCCGAAGGTCCCGGCAATTCCAAAGGGCCCGGGGCTCCCAGCCTCCACCAGCACGACTGTAGCAGCGGCTGTGCCTGGAGCCCTGGGCCCTTTAAATCACCGCTGGAGCCCCACATGTGCACCAGGTGCACTAGGGCTGGAGGGGCTGGTGTGGTGTGCTCCAGCGGGCACTGAGGCCTGGCTGCCCCTGGCCCCACCCCTTCCACCAAAGGGCACGCCCCTTCTGGGAGCATGGAGTCCCACACACACACACTGCCCAGGGCCCAGCATGGATGTTGGCTCCCCTGGAATAAAGACATGGCAGAACCCTGTGGCTCTCTGCTCACCCAAGAAAGGCTCCTTTGTCTACACTGCTGCTTTTAGCACTCTGCTGTCCCAGTGCCTTCTGGCTCCAGCAGTGGGGAAAGGCTCTGGCAACGGTGGGGGAAAGTGCGGGGCAAGACTCCCTGCCACTGAAGCATTTCCTCGCCACCATGGAAGCCTTTGTCAGCGGGGAGCTGTTGGAGCCTTTCTCCATGGCCACCTCCGTGATGGAAGGCTTTCACTTCTGCATGGAGCTGTATCTGTCCGGCTTACGACTGCCACTGTAGACCAGGCCTTCATGTCTAAGTCACTTCTGAAAATGGAACTGAGGTGCCTAAGTCACTTGGGCAGTTTTTGAAAGCATCATTCCAAAATGACGTGCCAACAACTCTTTAAAGCAAACCACTGGCAGAGCTGGGAAGAACACCTGGGAGTTCTGCCTCAGAGTTCTCTGATCTAGCCATTACAAAATGTTTCTTCCACCTCCTCCGCTCTTCACCCACCAGGTAATTAACTTTAGTTCCCCCTGACACTGCAGCTTTGAGTGTAAGGTTCCTTTTTCTTCCTCGCTCAAGCTGCTCCCATGCTGGACTGGAGTGGGTGTGTTCTGATGGGTCCATCACTGTCTGAGCTCTGGGTCTGGATGGTAAGTGTTTGGGGTCCCGGTAAAATAATGGACATTGAGCAGATTTCTGTGCCTCTCGGAACGAGCTCTGCATGTCTAAAACATGCCTTAGCCAAGGCTGATAGGATAACTGGTTTAGAAGGCTCCTGTTGATTTTTCCCCCCTCCTGTTGACAGGGAAGTTGAATCTTTTTTGGGGGGGGGGGACGAGTGCCAAAACAGTGAAGATATTTGCCTGAGAAGGAGGATTTGAGACTAGACGGGACACAGGAATTTCCTCTGGAAGTATGATATCAAAGGACTCTACACATATTAGTGGTCCCAATGCACAAGCCACAGCTGCCTGGGTGCACATCACTGGGGCTACATCTAGACTGTAGGCTTTCTTGTTCGAAAGAGAGCGTCCACACTGCCAAAGTGCAATGAAAAAGAGATGTGCTTTTTGGAAAGATAGCTTCTACATTGATTGGATGCTGTCTTGCATTTCAGTTGTGATTACTGTGGACGGAGTGGCCACCAGGGCACCTATGCTTTTTCCTGGAAGCCTCTTCTTTCAAAAAAAGCACTCTCTTCTGCATCCACACACGCCTTTTTCCAAAAAAGCTTTTTTGGAAAAAGGCTTCTTCCTCGTAGAATGAGGTTTACCGTTGTCGGAAAAACCCCTCCATTCTTTCAACTTTCTGTCGAAAGAACGCAAAAGCAGAGTGGACGTAAGTATTGTTTTTCTGGGAAAATGTTAATTTTTCTGGAAAAACTCTGCAGTGTAGACATACCCTGGGCTCTTCAACCCACAGGGTTTTCTTCAGCGATTGTGTGATCGAATAGCAGCCTCCTTGGGCTAATCTCTGTTCTTTTACATTGGCAGAAAGCCCAAGAACACCCTTAAAGTCAGTGTATGTATTCCAGATTTACGCCAGTGGATGAGAGCAGGCATTAGCCGCATTACTGTGGATAGAGTGAGTTCCTGAAATGAAGAGAGCAGTGGTACAGAACGCCAAATAAAGTGAAAGCCCGCAATCCAGTCACAAAGGAGCAGCAAACCTAATGCTCATCAGCACTGGCTGCTGTGGATACAAGCGTCCTCTGTGCACCCACAGGATGGGTACAAATGGGGCAAGAATGGGGCCCGCTGTCCCCTAGTAATGCAGGTTGGCTCAGACCTGGGCACTAGAACCTGAGCTGAAACCCATCAACTCGCTACATGTAGCTCACCAAACAGCTACTTAATAGCATGGACTTTCAGTTCCTGTTACCATGAGTTGGATTTTAGGTTAAAAACTAACAAAAAAAGACAAAGAAAATCCAGTGTCACCCCATCCTGCCTGCCTATCTTGGTGTTGAGACACTTGTTGCTATTCAAAATGATAGCGTCGGGGACAGCTGTGAGACTCCAGCTATTTAAAGCCCCTGGCAAAGCCCCCGACATGTCATTCTACTGGGAAATGCCCACACTCTCCATTGCCTCCCAATTCAAGTGACATTTTCCTGGCACTAGCCACTCCCAGCACTTGGCAGGGATGGAGAATTCTGGGAGGTAACTCAGAGGGCCCAGGTCCATTTAGAAGGGAAAAAAGGAGGAGCTTGGAGTGATGCTGTTTGCTAGAGCACAACTGAGGATCTGTAGGGCATCTAGCAGCTTTCTGTGATCTTCAGGACCTCTGACAGTGCAATATTAACACTCAACTCATTTATAATGCTGTTCATTAGTTGCTCTCAAAGGGCCTTACCAAGTAGGCCAATATCATCAACCCCCATTGTACAGATGGGGAAACTGAGTCACAGTGACTTTGCCAGCACCAACAATAGACTCCAGATCACCTGATCCCAGTGCAGTGCTCTATCCACTAAGCCACCCTGCCTCTCTTTCTGAGTGTTTTCCAATTCTAGTCAATAAAGGCAACAAAAATGATTAGGGATGTGGAACAGCTTCTGTATGAGGAGAGATTAATAAGGCTGGGACTTTTCAGCTTGGAAGAGAGATAAGTAAGGAGGGGTTATGAGAGAGGTCTATTAAAATCATTATTGGTGTAAAGAAAGTAGATCAGGAAGTGCTATTTACTCCTTCCCATAACACAAGAACTAGGGTCACCAAATAAAATTAATAGGCAGCAGGTTTAAAACAGACAAAAAGAAGTATTTCTTCACATAACAGGCAATCAATCTGTGGAACTCCTTGCCAGAAGATGTGGTGAAGGCCAGGACTTTAACAGGTTTCAAAAAGGAGCTAGATAAATTCATGGAGGTTCGGTCCATCAATGGCCGTTAGCCAGGATGGGTAGGAATGGTGTCCCTAGCTTCTGTTTGCCAGAAGCTGGGAATGGGTGACAGGGCATGGATCACCAAGTGATTCCTTGTTCTGTTCATTTCCTTGGGGGCGCTTGGCATTGGCCACTGTCAGAAGAGAGGATGTCCCCAGGGAGGGACATTTGGTATGAATCAGTGTGGCTGCTCTTATAAACGTTGAGCCTGGCCTCTATTTCAGCAGGGTTGTTCATGAGAGTCTTTTTTCCTTCTCTCTCGTCTCCTGCCCCTGTCATCTGAGCCCTCCTCTCTGGTAGTTACTGCATGTGGCTCGTATTGCTATTGTGCATATAGGCGGCACTGGTCAGGCCACTGTCTGCAGTTTGTCCACATAGTTAGACCTGCCTGGTCCACATTCTTCCCATCTCTGTGTCCTGCTCCTGTTTGGAGCCCAAGATGTTGTCCTTAGTAAGACATACATAAGGTAATGACTGGGATCAGCAAATTAGCCTTTTTTGACCAAAGCCTGTGTCACTGGGAAATTCCCAACTGTCTCTGTTTGTGACAGACCAGACAACTTGCTGGCTCCAGCCAGAGGCCCCAGATGGTTGGGGACTCAGCCATCATTGGTGCAGTAGTGAGATGGTCTGCCAGGGAGGGGACCAATTCAGCCATTTACACTGGCAGTGGCCATGCCACAAACAGAAGGTTACCTGGAATGAGAGACAAGCATAACTGGGACCCTCGCTAGGATGAAAAGATGGTCAGCTAGGGCCTTGATTCCCCGCATAGCATTTTAGAACCTGCTGCTCTGCTCCACAAGGGCTATCAATCCTCATGCCTCACCAAATGAACTGCTCAGACCACCAGCTGGTGTCTGGGAGAAATTACCCCCAGGGTGTCAAATTGCACCATCTTCCTCGGAAGCGTCTGGCACTGACCACCACAGAGGTTGGGATACTGCTCTGTTCCAGTTGGGAAGCTCCTGTGATCTGATTTAATCGTGCATAATGAATCAAACCCTGGAAAAAAAAATTGCCAGGCTGCTTTTAGCCCTGATGATGGCAAGGGAAGTCATTTAATGTGCCTGCAGCACAAGTAGCGAAAGGAGCAGTTAGCACAATCTGACTTGAAGGAGTAAGGCAGGGAAGCTGGGAGGGCTTCAGGAGAAAGGGGCGAAGGTGGAAAGCCAGTGCCAGCAAGACTGGAAGAAAAATGTATCACATGGTGAAACTTATTTTTTCTTCAGTTTAAAATGCCTAAAGAAAATGTCGAACTCATCTGCAGCTGGCACTTCCACTGCTGCAAAGAAAGTCACAAAGAGAAGATGAAAACTGAACCAGCTTGGAATCTGTGTAATCAGGGAAAATATCTCGGTGATTTGCTCTTATAATTTTCAATAACAGACTGCTGGCTTCATGCCATGCTAATGCAAACTCTTTGAAGGAGGTGGGGGAAGGAACCTGGCTTGGGGTTTTTGTGTGTATTCCTCTTTGTGTGGTGCAAAGAGCTTAGAGACTTTCTCATCTCCTAATTTTAAATAGGTATTTTTAGTGCATGTGTCAAATAGATTTGCGTAAACACATCTGCTAGAGGTTTTTGCTTTGCAATATCTTTACAACCTTTATTTTCCCTCCCTCTCCTGGGACAAAGGAATATTTCAACCATTTTTCTTTTTCAATCAGCTGAGAAGAGAGAGAATAAACAGGGAATTTTGCTACCCAAGGCTTTTCTGCCCAAAGTAGCATTTTGGAAACACTGCTGGTATTTCCTACAGCTATGTTTGCAGAATTTCAACAGCTTCACATAACCAGGAGAGCTGTATAGCAAAGAGAACAGCTGTTAAGCCACAGTCAGTCCCAGTTCTTTACATCAGTGTCATGCTAGTGTCAAAACCATGCCCACTTATTGAAGGCTTTTCTGGTATATAAGAGAATTGAGCGTGGGCAAACTCCCACCATCGCAGAATTTGCCGTATGCAGGGCCAGGTGGGTGGTGGTCCCTGAATAACTGCACTGCACAAGTGCAAATCACAGACCAACAGCAGAACAGCTGGCAGCGCTCCAGGACCAAGCATGGTATTGGCTTTTCACTCCTCTTGCATGTCCGTTGTTATTTCTACTGTGGTTCACTACAGGAAAGCACAAGACTAAGGTGCCCGTCCCAAGGAACTTCTGGTCAAATGGCCAAATTCTGTCCTTGCTCTCCTCAGTTTCATGGCAGTAGAGATGTGAGGCTGCTCAGGCACAGGATGGCTCTTCTGCCTCCCCCCAGCTCTCTGGTGCCACTGCCTGGGAGGGGGCCGATTCAGCTACTTGTGTGCAGCACCTCAGAAATAAGCCCGGGCCAAAAGTCTAATGGTGGACCTTGAAAAGGCTGTGTAGCTTTTTGCTGGGGTTCCAATCCACCCACCATGACAGCCCATGGGAATCTCCACGTGGGTTGCAACAGGAGTTGGAACAGGCCTGTGTTGTTCCATCTTGCGGCAGAGACTAACTCTGACCATGAACACATTACAAAAGAGTGTCACAGGAGCAGAGGGAAGGGCATGCGGAGGGATAGATGGAGAGCAGGATGGGTGTGAACAAGCAGCCTTCACTGCTTCAAGCAGGGCAGAGAAGGGGGAATGGGTACTCGTGCTTACGCAGCAGAGCATGCATTTCAACCCTGGACCACGACCGCAGAAAGAAAACACTCCGTGGGACTTCATTCCCCATTCCCTTCCATCACCTGCCCTCAGCTGAGGGTGGCCTCCTTAGACTTTTGCAGCAAGCCTCCCAGCCCAGTGGCTGGCAGGACTCCCACCAGTGCTCAACAAATGGCTGCACACCCAGAGGCTTGAAGTTGTGGCTCGAGATGGAGCTTGTGCTCTGAAGCCTTGGGACAGGGGTGGGTTATGGAGCCTGAACACCAGCCAGCATGATGGCTTCAATGCTCTATCTAGACAACCATTCCAAGAGCACACCCTGCTAGCCAGAGGCTGCTGATCCAGACTGGCCCCAAAGGGTTCTGCAGACATAGCCTTACCCTCCCCCCCCGGCATACAGAATGCACAACGCTACTCAGGCAAGGCACAAGGTGCCAGGTGGTAAAAAACCCACCCCAAAAGGTTTGTTTTCTAGAGTGGGTAAAACCTACATGTACTTGGGGAAGGGGGAATCTGAGAAGCTAAATGGAACTCATTTATCTCGTGGATTTTAACTTTGTTTGCCTCTTTGCAAAAAAAAGTTCCATTTAAATCATTGCAGCCACTATTTATTTTATATTGCAGGGATGGTGGGGGGCAGCAATGGGGTAAGCTGCCCTGAGGACAGGAATAAGAAAAGAAAAGCTGAACCTGCACAAAGCAGCCTAGAGAGAACAATCAACAAGGGGGGGGGGGGGGAGAGGTTCCTGTTCTGAGTAATTTATATTTCGGGCAGCTGGACGCTGATTGCAACTCTAGCTATTTTTCTCCAGCATTTATGTGTTTGCAATAACCTAATTCCAATGGCTGAAAAGGAAAGCAGATTGGACATTTAATCACATTGTGTCCATAAGCTTTTTGCACTTATCTCTGCCCAATAAACACATCATCCAGGGGGAAATGATAAGCGACAGTGTTAGGCAAGAGTTTCTTTGGTGTCATTCTTCCTAGGGAAGGGAGGGGGGAGAATCAAGCACTTGAAAGCCTTGGCTATTATAGCAGATCATTTCTGCACATGAAACAGACAAGTTCCCCTAGTCAATTACTAGTCAAGTAGGGTAATATGCATCTCATTATGGGCTTTAGCTCCAGATATACATACACTTATATAAAATGAAATGCACAGAAGTTACTGTGGAGTGGGGGTTTTTTTTGAGCGAGTGATTAGGTGCTGTAATTAACAAAGCATTGTGCCTGATTTCTAATCTTTCTCTCTATTTAAATTTAATTGATTTTTTCCCCTTGATTTAATCAACTAGCATTCATCTCCCACTTTTATCAGGGAAAACACAGCTCTTTTTATAGGACCAGTGGGCAGTTGGAAGGGTGAGATTTCCTTGTCTTATCCTCTAGGGCGCTGGGTGTCTTGCCCAGATCTTTTCTCATGTCTTTTAGCAGGCAGCTGGGGAAGGGACCATGCAATAGTTTTTATTGCTGGAAGGAGGCTTCCATCATCATTTTATACCCAGTGAAATACTCCAAACTAATAATCAGCTTCTTGTAGATGCTTTAACCTTTTTAGTATTCTGCATTCTGATTGACTGCAGCTCACCACACCTCTTCACTGCAGACCATGCAGCCAATCAAACCATTTGCAGCCGAAAAGGGCGAAGTAGTAAAGTTCCTTTATTATCTCTCCAGAACTCCCTATTCAGTACTTTAAAATGCTGCGTGTCTATGTCGGGGACTGGCAAATGTAACTGCCATCACTTACTCAGTTATAGCCTCCACACGGTGCTCATGAGGGCCGTCTTACTAGGTAGCAGGTCTAAAACCAACAAAAGGAAGTATTTCTTCGCGCAACATGCAGGCAAGATAAGGAGCTCTTGGCCAGAGGATGCAGTGAAGGCCAAGATGGTAAAAGAGCTTTAAAAAGAGCTAGAGAAGTTTATGGAGGACAGGGAAGGATGCAAAATCATGGTCTGAAGTATCTCTAGCCTTTGTTTGTCAGAAGCTGGGAATGGGCGACGGGAGTGGATCACTTGATGATTCCCTGTTCTGTTCATTCCTGCTGGGGGCATCTGGCATTGGCCACTGCTGGAAGACAAGACACTGGGCGGGGTGGACCTTTTGAGGTCTGACCCAATGTGGCCGTTCTTATGTTCTCTTGGGACCGGCCCCGATTCAGTGGTGCACCGCCCTGCCATTCAAAACTGCTTTGTGTCAGTGTACGACCTGGTATTCACTTACCAAGATGCCATGTCCTGGAGCTGTGTTAGTTGAGGCCCAGGGGTGTGCTCTGCCTTGCGCTTCTCTTTGCCGTACCGTCTGACTCAGAATGCCTGGTCATGAGTCCTGAAAATGAACAGCAAAGAGTCAAGCTGATCTTGGGAATGGCAGATGTGGACTGAAAACTGAGCCATGTTCTTGGCTACCCAGATGTAAATCAAGGACAGCTCCCTTATCCTAAACCCAGCCTCCTCCATACTGCACCCAAAAACAACTCCAGGCCAGGTCAGCAGAACCTGATGGAGGCACAACTGAATACTTAGACTAGGGATGTCAAATATTAAATGGTTAAATGGCCGGCTGATAAGCACTGGTCTGACCCTTAATGTATTGCACATAACATTTAAACAGACTGCTAGGATAACGTTGTAACACCTAATGTGTGTGTTATAAATTCCACAGCAATATCCAGGTGGCTCTGGAGCTTGCAGCTCTCCCCCAGCTTGGGGCACTGCTGGACCAGCCCATACCCAGTGGGGTGGGTACTGCTGGGAGCAGCCTGGCACCTGCCCTTTCCTTCCCCTGGCTCTGCTTCTCTTGCAACTGGCTGCAGGGGTGGGTCTTCCCGGAACCACTGAATGTACCCGAACACTTGGATCTGCCCTGGCACTGCTGCTTTCCTGGCCCCGATCTGCCAAACAAGCTGCATTAGGCAGCACCTAGTAAGTGGGAGAGTGAGGGGCAGTATGACAGCCAGCCATCTGTGTGCACGCAATCCCCTAGCCCACTGTATTCCAGCCATCTTCTACAAGAGACAACAGGGTGGGTGCCCCTCCAGCCAGCCATTGTGAAATTAATAACTACGCAGTTAACTTAATATAATGTTAATAGTTTAAATGACATTTGCATCCCTAACTCAGACATGCCCCTTAGATCAATGCATCCACCAATACTAGGGTGTGGAGCAGTGGTCACCAACCAGTCAATTGGAATCTACTGGTAGATCTTGAAACCTCTGACAGGTGATCCAGACAGCTTTGGCCAGGAGGCTATCAAGGGCCAGCACTTCATCTGCCCCTCTCAGCACGGCCATGCTGCTCCTGCCCTCTGCTTTGGAGGTGCCCCTCGCCCCGGGAGCCTCCTGCTTGCTGTGCAAGGCACAGGAAGAAGAGGAGGTGGTGCTGATGTCAGGGTGTCCCTCCTTCCAGCCTGTACCCCATCTCCTGAGAACACAGGATGGGTAGGGATGAAGAGAGTCTGCTGGCTGCTTTTGGGAGTGGTGCAGGGCCAGGGTAGGGGTGAACCTGCCTTAGCCCCACTGTACCACCTCCCAAAAGTCATCTGGTCCCAGTCCTGAACCCCTTCCGCACCCCAAACCCCTGCCCCCAGCCTGATTAAAGTGAGTGAGGATAAGGGATGAAGGGAGGATGGAGTGAGCAGGGGCGGGGCCTCAGAAAAGGGGAGAGAAGGAGGCGGGGCAAGGGTGGTTGGGTTTGAGGTAGATCCTGGATTGCACTGAAATTCAAAAAGTGATCTCATGCTTAAAAATGTTGGAGACCCCTGGTGTAGAGTATTTCCACTGCTAGCTGGCTTGGGCAGAGGCTTATGCACCAATAAAGTCCTTTTTAAGATCCTGAATCCTGCCTGACTCTCTGGCTGGCCGTGTGCCCAGGGAAGGAAGAAGTCCACCTTGGGCACTGCAGTACTCCATTGTATGCTGCATAAGAAGGAACTGCAGTGACTCCTGGCAAATGTGGATGCTGAATTGGCGGCCCGTATGCTTGCCTGGGCAGAAAGGGGGATGAGGTGCTAGCAATCAAGCCCTATGTGATTCACCTGTTGCTGTCTGGTTGGCCCGGCTCTGGTCCAAATTGCCTCAGGAAAGCATCCTGAAAGCAAACATAATGCCAAAGCAAATTTTCCATTTGCCCCTGTCTCTTGCATTCATGCTGGTGCTTGCAAGGCTGGTGGAGGGCAAAGCAGGACTTTGTTGAGGAGCAGGAGAAGCTGCCAAGCTTTGGAGTAAGTTGCTCTTGAGTTCTCATGCAGAGAAAAAAATCAGATGCCTCAGGAGTTGGAGGGTGAAAAGATCCGGGGGCTGAAAGGTCACCTGAAAGTCAATGTCACTCAGTGCCCAGGAGCAAAGTTACTGCAGTGAAAAGGGATGATGGATGAGATCTTGCAGCAGGAAACCACCCCTACTCCAGCGAGAGGCCAGGGGAACTTGATTTAGACTGAGGAGTGCAAAGGCCCAGCCCTCATTGGGGAGAAATGATTGCTGTTCCGCATACTCGCCCGTCCATCAGCAAGACACATCCGCTGGAAATGCCAATGTGCTGGGACTTCAAATACAGAGCAAGAGCTCCGGGGCGGTCTTTAATCCGGGGGAGAATATTACTGCGGTGCTCAGAAAAGACAGCTCGGAAAGCGCACAGGGGCAGCCCCTGTTAATGTCTGCATTACCTGTGATCTATTGCAAGGCCCGGGAACATGCCACACAGCTGCTGCTCTGAACATAGCATCCTGGGAGACAGACAAGAGGATGGCTCACAAGTTACTGACAGTCCTCACTGAATACCCCAGCCGCATGAAGCCACCAACCATTCCTGCCAATTTGGGCCTTGTTCTCATTTATGCAGAGGGTGCTTTATATCACTTTGTGTAAAGGAGCCTGAGAGTAGATGAAAGTAAGATTCCCCACCACCACCTTCCATTCCCAGTCTCACACACACACTCATGGATCACACACAAACTGAAAGGAGCCCATGAGGATCCAATTTTGCAACCCACCCCCTGCTGTGAGTTGCACTCAATCCCACCAGTAGCACCCCTCATGCTAGGGGGTGACTGGTTTAAAAGCTTTTCAGGGTAAGGATTGCAGAATCTGCCCCTACATTTTCAATAGCTGTAGCACCATCCACACTGCAAAACAAATCGACTGGACGAACAAGAGCTTGCAGATTTCAGAGAAGAGGCAGAAGCCGGCACATTCAGCCCAAGATTTCCCAATGCAGGGCAGAAAGTGTTTAAGCACCTTTGAAGGACTGTAGGGAGAGAACTTGCCCCAAATTGCACAGTCAGGCTATGGCAGTGCTAGGAATGACTCCCAAGTGTGTGTTCTAACCACTAGGCCATACGGTTGCACATCACAGCCTTGCTCTATTCCCGTGAAATTCATTCCTTCTGCTTTAATACAGGTGGTATGAAATAACCTAGACATGAGATAAGTTGTGCTCCTCTCTCATTGTTGTTGATCTGTGCTGTGTTACACACGACCCTAGACCAAGTACGGACTCTAGGGGAGAGCAAAGCAAAGCACAGAGCAGCAGCTACACCGAGGCATCTCATGCCTGAGAAAAAAACAACTCCTCCACAAGCCTGCCCTCCAGACCCAGCCCTGGGTTTTCTGCATACGTACTGGCAGAAGGGGGGACCACATCAGACCAGGGCATAAGAGGTAGATAAATACCCAGCAAAAACTAAGCTCAGATGGCCAGATTCAGTTCACTTGTCTCCCAAGCCAAAGTGAATGTAGCAGTGGAAAGCTCCCAGATTTACACTGCAGATCCAACTTTCCAGGGTGGGCTCTGAAACCAAGCCTCTGCAGCCTGTATCAGGCCTGACACAGGTGCTAAACCTCTGCAGCTCCCACGGGCAGCAGCTGGAGCTACAAGACTCATCCATTCTGGTAGCCGAGACATCAGCATTGCTATCTTCAGAGCTGCAACAAGCTTAACTAAAGCTGTGATCTTAAACTGCCTTAGTTATGTTGGGGCAACCCCCTGTATGGACACACAGGCTTTTGTGCTGATTTGTAATGAAGCAGGAGTCTCACTGATTCATAGCTAAATGGGTGAGTGCAACTTTGCATATAAACAAGGCCCTAAGTGAAGGGTCAGTAGCAAACCACACTACCCACCCCCCACACACACACACCTGGCTGAAGTTCAGCTCTAAGCAGGATTGCCTTGCCTGCTGCTAGCTGCGCTCTCTGCTGCTGTGTATTGCGGGAACAGCTGAGCCTAAATTAAGTGATGCAGTGTCAGGCTCCGTCTAGCCTCCGTGAGCCTGTGATTGATTTCCCCCTCCACTGGTGAATTGCAACGTCCGTCCCAGGGACGGTGCCATCAGGGATTGCACAGAGGAGCGTGGAAGTACCTGGCGCCGTCTGGCAGGCTTTCTCTCTCCATGGATGGAGCCCGTCTGTCTTTGCAGCGCAGTTAAATAGACTGCAGTGATCCCGGAGGCTGCTGATACATCTCTCTCTAATAGCAGTTTCCATAGACTCTGACTCCCACTGAACGGAGCGGAGGAGGCCGCGGCACGTCACAGCTGAAGGAATGGAGCTACTTAAACCGGGTCCCAGTTGCAAAAGCCCATCAGGGAGCCAGCGTGGGCAGAAGTGAGAGTGCGCAACGAGAAAGGCAGGCAGATGCCCTAATAAAGATTAAAATGCTTCAATAAAGCCACAATCCCAGGGTAATGAGCCAGGCTTTTAGAAGGTAGCTATGCCCTGCAGTGGAGGAGAGAAAGGAGGTGTTAATCTGGGTCAGAGCACCCGCCATTTCATGCACGGGCTAAAGCTTTCGCTCTGGTATTTAGAAGCTGCGGCTTTGGGGGGACTTGTGAAGTCCCTGACACCGCAAGGGTACCGTCTGCTTCTCCTTCAAAGTGCAGCCTCTTGCTTGGCCTCCCAAGGCGAGAAGGCAGTGGAGGGACTGAAGCTACATGTGGGTCAGTTAACATAGGGGAACCTGTCAGTCGCTCATTGCAGGATGGACATGAGGAATAGGGCTCTAATGGGGTGGAGGGGGGACCCATCCACGGGGGAATGTGGATGGGCTTCAGGCCACAGCCAGGTCATTAACCTAAAACTAAGAGCTTGTAGAACAGCACATTCATTCAGTCAAGTAGCTATCTATGAACTGTTCCCATCTGCTCGAGCAATAGCCCTTCCCATAGGCCTCTATCAGTCTTGATCATTTCCCATATGTACTTCTTGCCTATTTGGCACATGTCAGTCTAGCTCATTCATAGTGCACCCAGCACCATAGCAACTCACACTGCAAGAGCTGACTCGTCTTTTTGTTTTGACATATGCTTGATTGGCCTTTGCAGATCAGCCAGGTCATCCCTAAAGCTTGGGCTGGATTTTTGTTTCTAATGGCTGAAAAAAACATAAGGCATCTTGATTCAGCTGTTCTATTGCTATTCCTTCAGCATTAGCACTGAATAGCCTGGCTGAGTCTTTTGCTATGAGTATCCTGGTTGTGCAAAATATTTTAGCACCAGCTTCAAAATCTGTGTTTTGTTCTGCCAAAGATATGCTCCTGTAGGAGAAACCATAGAACATTTCACATTTCCATGCCAAAACTTCATTAAAAATCACAAATCTGGGGCTGTGAAATGGCCAGTAGCAATATTAGAGATATTTTAAATTAGGAAATGGAATGAACCTTTGCTAGTTTGCATCCCTGTTTTCCCGACCTGACTGGCTCCACCTACTGGCAGGCTGGAGAAACTGAAAATGGGGTTTAAAAATTCTGGGTTAG
This sequence comes from Pelochelys cantorii, assembly GCA_032595735.1. Classification (NCBI taxonomy): domain Eukaryota; kingdom Metazoa; phylum Chordata; order Testudines; family Trionychidae; genus Pelochelys; species Pelochelys cantorii. Next base: position 7,132,575 of record CM064342.1, on the reverse strand, counting down.
AATTTTATCAAAGGTGGAACACAGCCAGGTTAAAGTCGAATTAAGCTGCACAACTTCAGCTATGTCAATTGAATAGCTGAAGTCGAAATAGCATAACTCAGCTTTTGGCACTGTCCACACAGCAGGAAGTTGAAGGGAGAACGCTCTGCCTTTGACTTCCCTTACTCCTCATGAAATGAGGGTTACCATGAGTCAGAGTAAGAAGTCCCCCAGCTCGACATTATTTTGAAATAACAACATGCAGTGTAGACACACTGTGTGTTGCCAAGGCAATGAGCAATGTACTCATCGGAGCCCCAGGGATGGGTGTTCCATGCCCAGCAATCTGCCAATCTGCTGGATAACTCTGGGCACCTCTCTGCCTCCATTTGCCCTCCCACTTTTTGTCCGGCTTGTCTCTTAGCCTGCAAGCTCCCTAGGGTTGGGGCTGGCTCTTACTATGTAAATGGCACCTGGACAGCTATGGGTGGGACACTTCTGTAAGACAAAGAATAACAACTGCTGGGGCAGGGTAGGGAGGGGGAACTGTTTTAAATCCAGTGGAGCCCACTGTGGCTTTGAGTCCTGCCATTGAAGCACTAACCCTCTAATTGCATGGTACCTGCTGCTAGCGTCCAAATTGAACCCTAACTGCAGCACATGACCATGGCCAATGTAACAAACAAAAGACCCTGCATTACATGGCAGAGAGAGAAGCATACCAGGCTGCCTTCTTGTTATGGGCAATCCATGGTATTCCACCCATAGTGCTGGGAAGACCCCAGTACTCAACTGGCTGTACTTATTCCCCATTGTCCCTTGAAAGGTTGTATGAGTATAGGAAGATCTCTGATGGTTGGCTGCATGGTGTTTTCTCCTTGATTTTGTGTGTGAGGAGAAGGGGACAAGTTCTGTGCTACACCTTTCTGGTAAGATTAAGCTTTCATGCTAAATTTCACCTGTTTTTACATTACAGAACTGAAAGACTAAAAGATCTAAAAAAAAAAAAAAATCAATTGACATCTTCAGAGCTTAATCCAGAGGGATTACCAGTCAGTTTAGTGCTTTAGAGGCTATCCAGTATTCATCAGAAGAGAATGTTTGGTTGAAATTAAGACAGCCTTTGATGGGATTGGAGGATAATTATTTCCATCAATATTTACTCCCAAGCTGAGAGGAAATGTTACATAGCTTGTTCCAGGATAGTAGTCCTTGGTCGCCTCAAGGCCAAGTAAGAATTAACCCCTGGGATCAAACAAAAAAAATCCTATTAGTCTAAACTGGAGCTTCAGTTTAAGATTCCCGCTCCCCATAACCCGAGAAAAGAAACTTCAGGCTCCTCACAAAACAGCAGCTGAGATATGTATTGTCTTAAAGAGCCATGCCAGCTGGACAGCCTTTTGTGCTGACAGTGCCCTAGAGAACAGTTCCTGCACAATGATGGGCTGCTAGACTACTATTCAACGCCACCTAGTTTGCATAAGCCTCATGGACAAATGGACCCTGCCTGACACATGGTGGGGGACATGCAAAACCCACAGTGAGTTCTCCCCCACGCTTTGTTCGGTCACTAATCCAACCAGAGAAGGTTTCCACAGGTCACCAAATTATGGAAAAAATGTTAATTGATCCTAATGATGGAGCCTCTAAAGACAGGCAGCATGTTATGAGGGGGGCTCAGACAAGGTCACAAGCTAATTATTTTGAGCAAATCTAGCAATCATCCATGTGTAGTCTCTGTTAGTTAAAAAACAACATTGATGCTGGGAAGAGGCCTAGAGCTCTGTTGCAAAGAGATGGATAACTCTCAGGGCCAGCAAGGACAATGTGATTATCCTGTATGACGCATGCCAGAGAATTTCACTCTGTTTTCCCTGTACTGAGCCCAGCAACTTGTCCAGCTAAATGCACCTTCCATAAAAGACCCCATCAGGATCTGATGACATCAAGAGGTGGAAAAAACCACCACATCCCATGGTAGGCTGCTCCAGTGGTTCATCACCCTCAGTGTTAAAAATGTTAACAGTGTGTGCCTCCTTTCTTGGTTGCATTTCCCTGGCTGTAACTTCCAGCCATTGGTTCTTGACCTGCCTTTCTCCATTAGGCTAAAGAGCCCTTTTAGCACCTGAGAATTTCTCTCTAGACACCTGGATCAAGTCACCTCTTGATCTTTGTGACACACTAACCCTAATACTGCCTGTGCCATGCTCCGTGGCCCATCCCCATGCATGGTGTACGCACAGTCCATCTTGTGTGTTCTATCAGGGTTTCATGCAGAGACCATTCCAGGAGAACACAAGAGTTTCTTCTCTAGATTATTCTCCTTCGCAGTATCAGTTTCTCAGCTCTTTCGGGCTCTTCTGCCCCCAGAGGAGGAGGTCTGGAAACCTGGAGACAGGCCCTCTTACTTAGACCTCGAGATCAGGATGAGACCTGATATGGGGTCAGATTATCCCACGTCTACTACTGTTGTGTTCTTACACCTGTCTCTGGGGCACTTGTGCTGGCTAATGTCAGAGACAGGACCCTGGCCTAAATGGACTCTGTGTTTGCCCCCGTTTGGCAAGTCCTGTGTTCCCTGATATTAAATATTATCAATGTGCGGTATCCATCTCTGCCCTATATATTTTGCCTCCCTTTCCCTCTTATACTTGCAGGTTAGGGTGCATCAACACTACAGGGCTTACCTCGTAATAAGCTACGCAACTGAGCTATGTCAATTGTGTAGCTTATTTCAAAATAGCTTATTTTGAAATAGGGAGCATCTAAATAACACTTGTTTTGAAATAGAGCACTCTTCCTCCAACTTCCCTTACTCCTCGTACAATGATGGTTACAGGAATCGGAGTAAGGTGTCCTCCAGCTTGACAGTACTTTGACACTACTTTGAAATAACTGCTGGCTGTGTAGATGCAGACTAACTTATTTCGGAATAGCGCTAGTTATTTTGAAATAGTGTTGCAGTGTAGATGTACCCTAAGAAAGATTGTCGGGGCTGGCAGAAAGTTGGTGTTTAGTTTCCAGGTGAAATTGTTTAATTTTTTGTTTTCTTTAACTATTCCTGGACACCTGAAAAAATCATTGAAACAATATGAAAAATGCTGTTCCCAATCAACATTTCATTTGAATCAAACAGTAGACTTTCAGGAAGGTCAGCCATCTATTGGACAGACAGACACATTTTCAGGGCCTCCCTACAACACAGCCCTTCTTCCCATGACAGCAAGAATTAATGCCTATTTGGCTGTGCCCTAAATTCTGCCTGACCCTATCACCACATCCCTTCCCTCCACCCCCACCGACTGCTTTTCCCTCTCCTTTATATCCTACTTGTTGAGTTTGTTGCTTTCAACTGTCCTTTTCGATCCTCTGCCCCATTGTGAAATGACACAGACTTGGCCAATGTGCTGCTCATAGTTGTGCAATTCAATGGAAAGAACACCCGTGAATTCTAAAAGCTTCTAGCAAAGGCTGCCTGGGTTCTGTATATAATTCTTGGGATGCATTCCAATAGCATATGGACTAGCTGATATCAGCAACTGAATTGTATTACACTGCAATGCTTTTTACTTCCTTTGGGACGGGTATTCTCCCAAATGCCAGCAACTCCCCCCATCCCTGTGGAGAGAGTCTCCCATCAGTGCAGTACACATGGTGCAGGGATCAAGATACTTACTAAATGCAGTTGACAGGGCAACTGTGACTCTGAAACGTACAGCTTGTGCAAATAAAGAGCTACTTATTGGCTTTTCATGCCTGGCATATCATGGGAGCAAGGAATGAGCCACCTCTCTGCCTTCTCCCAATCTGCCTCTTTCCTGATGGAGGAATTGATTTGATTGAAAGACCTGGTCCACACAGCTGTCAAAACCAACTCTCCACTCAAGACTGCAAGTAAGACAGCACAGGGGAGGGAGGGGATAGATTTTTAAAGGTATAGCAGCAGTACTGCTAACCCCAGGCACCCACAACTTGTGAATTGCATCCTCCCCCCCTCCCCACTCCAAACCATGAGACTGGTGTCAAAACCACTTTTTTAAAAAGGGGTCCTTTTTCTGTGGCCTTTGTTTGCTGAGTCTTTAGGGAACACCAAGGCCCTTTGCTCTGCAGTAACAAAGACGACAGGTTCAGCCTCTCTAGTCTGGCACTCTCTCATCCAGCAACATCTCTGGTCCGGCATGATTTAGTTATCTAGATGTCCACTTAGCACGGGTGTGGCCAAGTTTCCCGAGGTCTCATAAAGTTTGTTTACAGGTGTTAGTCCTGGCTCTCAGTGTTCCGTGCTGTTATTTAGCTCTTATCTACACCTCCATATCTTCTTAAGATCCCAGTGAGCCGTGGGAGTGTTGATAATGCTGCTAGACAATATTGACCTCAAGTGGTTAGGCAAATTCTCTGGTTCAGCACCAGTCAGACCCCAAGGGCACTGAACTAGAGAGGTTCAACCTGTAGAAACTTTTATTTAAATGTAAGCTGAGCTTCATGCCACAGCACATACCTCCAGGAGCTGAGGCTTTATGGAAACCATCACAAGACTCAAGTTGCAGGAGTATCAGGTGCTGTCAAACCTCAAACCCTTCAGCTAGCTATGTGAGCGAAGGGCATGTAGGGCTGTGTCTGCGACATACTCCCCCTGCATTCATTCTCATGTTCCCTCTCTGTGCAATATCCTGGCCTTTTTCCTAAAGAGGAATGCCCTACCCGTCAGCCTGCCAGATGTGGAAGGAATTCTCATGTCACTGCACTGGGTGTTTGGGGTCAGGCCCCTGACCAGCGATGTGCTACGGGAGGCTGGTGTCTCTGAGAGCCACTCCTCAATCCCATTGCCCCGCTGTTATCCAGCCCTGAGCCATAGCAGTCAGGCCACTATGGAGCAAGAGGGCCGAAAAGCTCTGCTTTCAGCTGTCCCGTCCCATTGGAGAGCAGCTTTTGCCCTTGTCAAGTCAGAGGGCCAGGAGGCAACAGGGTTGTGGATTCGCTTCAAGACAGAGTTGATTAGGGACAGTTGCTTTTATTAATTACTCTAAGTCACTACTATTACAGGCTTAATACTGACAAATAAATACACAGCTACTGCAAAGTAATACAACAATAAGCATAAGAAAGCAATGCATATAAGTGAGCAACAGGCACTCGGAAATGCTTACACCCATTTAGTCTGTGGGGAGTTCCGTTCTGGTCACCTCACACGAGGCCACAGTGGACATAGCTCCAGCTGGGGGACCTAGCACAACCTCTGAGGTGAGGTCCTTGGTGGGAACTCCCAGAGGGGCGGGACTCCCAGTGATCTTATACTTTAGCTGTTTGCTGAGTGTGCGCGAGATGGCCCAATGCCACTCTCAATGTTCCCATGGGTCTGAGAGCCAAGGTCATATTCTTTATCCCATACTCGGCTCTAGCAAACAAGGGAAGTTGGAAGTGTTGAAGGCCGTCTGATAAAGAACACCTGGGCTACGTCTACACTGGCAGCTTCTTGCGCAAGAACCATTTTATGGAAGAGTTCTTGGCAAAACGTCTTCCACGAGAGCGCCTCTGCACTGCGCTGGCTTTTGTGCAAGAGATATGCTTTTGCACAAGAACGTCTATGGCAGTGTGGACGCTCTCTTGCGCAAGAAAGCTCTGATGGCCATTTTAGCCATAGGGGTTTCTTGAGCAAGAAATTCATGTTGCCTGTCTACACTGCCCTCTTGCGCAAGAGCTCTTGCACAAGAGGGCTTATTCCTTGTGGGGAGAGGAATAATTCTTCTGGAAGAAGCCCTGTTTTCCAATGCTGTACTATAAATTTACTTGTGCAAGAAAGCGCGTGCAGTGTAGACGCCCAGCCAGTTTTTGCACAAGAACAGCTGTTCTTGTGCAAGAAGCCGCCAGTGTAGACGTAGCCCTGGTGTTTTCACCAGCAGGAATACAAGTTTAACCCCTGCAGGCCTACATATGGCTTTTATGTGATAGCCCTCCCTTGCCCCTGCACGCTGCCCACTAGTTTTGCCACCCTCCAGTCAAACCTCCTGTCAACTTCCCCAGTCCCATTCCCCCAGGCACAGGTCAGGATGAAAAGTTTCTAAGCTTGTTACATTTATTTGAGTAACGCTACAGGTGACACCAATGAAATAGGGTTTATGGCGACCTTGTCCGCTGTGGTTTATTGCTGTCTCTCTCTTCACCTTTGAAATAAACATCTTATGGGCCTGCAAACATATTTCCTTTCCTGAGGAGTGCTGAGCTAGAGGGGAGGGCAGACACCCCTGTCCTCCCCTAGACTGAGCCCTGCTGCTTCTTTATGGCCCTTGAGCTGACCCAGCGACACTGCTCTCACTCTGTCATTCCCTGGCTCCTCGTTATTAGCACAGCACTGCAAGGGACAGCATTTCCAGCGTGATGGCCGACAGTCTGGCTCATGCGGTGGCATGTCCCCAAGACTCCCAGAGGGCCAGGAGCCAGCTGGCATAGCCCAAAGAGGGGACAAGGTCAGGTGTGCCGATGTCCTCTAGCAGGGCTCCACTGAAGCCCTGTCTCCTTCAGAACCAGCAGGGAAAGGCAGCAGGGAATATTTCCAGTGGTGCAGCTGCCTCCAGACAAAGACTGCATAAGTGACCATCCCTCTGCTCCCATGAGGGAACTGAATGCAGCATATTTGCATCATGAGGAGCTCAGTGACTTTGGCTTTCAAGTCTCCATGCTCCATTTGCTAGGGTTGAAACCAACCACTGAGTTTTGTACAGTTTCCAGCCCAGACTGTTCAGTGGCCAGGTTATCCTGAAACTCTGCCCAGCCTTGGTCACCCACCTGCCCCCATTTTGGGGTCTATAGCAAAATACAAAAACTCTTTGGCTACGTCTAGACTGGCATGATTTTCCGCAAATGCTTTTCACGGAAAAGTTTTCCGTGAAAAGCATTTGCGGAAAAGAGCGTCTAGATTGGCACGGATACTTTTCCGCAAAAGCACTTTTTGCGGAAAAGCGTCCATGCCAATCTAGACGCGCTTTTGCGCAAAAAAGACCCGATCGCCATTTTCGCGATCGGGGCTTTTTTGCGCAAAACAAATCTGAGCTGTCTACACTGGCCCTTTTGCACAAAAGCTTTGCACAAAAAGGACTTTTGCCCGAACGGGAGCAGCATAGTATTTCCGCAAGAACACTGACAATCTTACATGAGATCATCAGTGTTCTTGCGGAAATTCAAGTGGCCAGTGTAGACAGCTGGCAAGTTTTTCCAGAAAAGCGGCTGATTTTCCGGAAAAACTTGCCAGTCTAGACACAGCCTTTAAGTTTCCCTTGGGCTCAGCTGCAGCAGAACTTATCACAAAGTCCTGTTCCAGTGTAGGTCTTACCTGGGCTGGGGTCTTTAAATTACTTGGAAACTGACTGGTAGTTCTTTGGATTTGTGGTTAGAATGCCCCAGACTTCCTCTACCAGCTTGTGAGAACTTCACAGTCAGCTGCATTTTTTAACCGGGCACCCCAGCAATTGACTGTGTCCCCTTTTAGGGTGCTCTGTGGCTGGGCTAGATTTGAAAGGCTTCTGTTTTTGGCAGCTTGACTAAGATACCTTCCCCTCAGCCATGCTTCATGATTCCACTCTACTCCTCCTGTGCATACGTGCAAGCAGGTCATTAAACTGGTTTGAGTTCAGCCGCATTTCAGTGGGGTCTAAATAAACCTGTGAGCATAAAGGCTGGCTGTAACTCCAGTTGGGAGCGCACAGCTATGGCAGTGGGGAAGAGCTGTCTGCTCACAAAGCACAGTGGCTCAGGAGAGAGGTGGGGGTGGGAAGGGAAAGTCATGACCTACGCTCACTTGTGGTTATGTCAAACATAAATTGTAAATTCCAAGCTGCTGACAAGGCTCCATGAACTGTCTGACTGTGTCTTGTCTGAATCTGAAATGCAAAGATTTCATTAGAAATCCAAGACACACTGGAGCTATTTACATAGACGCAGCAGAATATTTGCTTCTTCCTTTGTTACCCACTTGACAGGGATGTGTCAAACCTTGTTCCTTTCTCTTGCCCTCCAGTGCCAAAGCAGCAGCCACATCTCTTGATTAAACAGACATTAGAGACACTGAACTGCCCAAGACAATTGGGCAAGCAATGAGCTTTGGGTCGTCTGATCACCCTTGATTGTTACGGGCATCCTGCTTCATGGGGCAGCTTCCTGCCCTGGCTTAGAAGACCGATTATTCTCTGGATACCTGATGGCAAAGAACAGTGCATCAGTTTGCAGCAGGTTAACTTGCACATAAACACACTATAGGCTGAATTTTTCCATGTGTAGCTTGGTTACATGCAGAATTTCCTTTTGCTTAGTTACAAAATCTAATGTCCTGAAATACCTCCTCCTCCCAATTTCTCCCAAATATCCTCCTCCTCCTCCCAAATATCTCACCAGTCCCCAGCTGATCGTCATTCTCTGATTATTAATGTTCCTCACAGGGGAAGAGGGGGGCTGTCTTGAAAGCCCCACAGCTGAACTCTTCTCATTCCTATTGTGCAGGGATAGCATTGTACAGTGGCAGTGCAAGCTGCCCTAAACTGTGCCTCATCTCCAGCTGGAGGTCTTCTCTTTGCTTCCATTGGCAGCTTGGTCTGTGGGCTGACAGTCAGCTGGACTGCTAATCATTTCCTACCACCAAGGTGTGTGGCTTTTGGTAATGCCTTCATTATTCGTCTGCATATTACCCATTGCCATCAGCCCTGCCCTCATTACATGAGTTGCCAGACAGACACAGAAGGAGCGTGGGCTTGACAAAGGAGATGATCAATGTAAGAAAAATGTCAACAGGTGCATAGTTACTGTCCCGTTGTGTGGGACCACAGGTGCCTGCTATAGGGCAGACTGTCAAAACCAGCATAGGCCCCCTAAACAGTGTGTCCCATGATTAGATTTCACCAAGCCAGTAAAAAATGGGGGACTCGTAGATCACTGTAACAGTCTTACCACGGCATCCCAGCCAGTCCCCTTACACCATGTCTGCCCTACCACTTTTGTTGGTAAAACTTGCATTGCACCTCACGGGGTAAAATCAATACTCAAATAACATGTTATACCAGCATAAGTGGCAGAGTGCACAGCACTATGTTGGCAGGAGAGCATCTCCTGATGTCATAGCTACTGCCCCTCCTTGAGGATAGGGAGAGCTCTCTCCTATTTGCATAGAGCAGCTACACGTGAGATCTTAGGGTACATCTACACAGCAGCATTATTTCAGAATAAATAACAAAGAGTGCATCTACACTACAAGCTTTTATTTCGGAATAATGTCGAGCTGAAGGACTTCTTACTCTGACCCATGGTAACCTTCATTTCACAAGAGGGAAGTCCAAACAAGAGCATTCTCCCTTCAACCTCCTGCAATGCAGACAGCACCAAAAGCCGAGTTAAGCTATTTCGACTTCCGCTACACAACTGATGTAGCTCAAGTTGCGCAGCTTAATTCGACTTCAGCTCTTCTGTGTAGATGTACCCTTACAATGGCACAGCTGCATTGGTACAGCCATGCTGCTGTAAAGTATAGACATAGCCTGGAGAATCTAAGCCCATCTTGCCCCCCAGAAAAACTGGGATTAATGATAAATAGTCACTTACACCAAAAATCATTCCACACTCGCGCCGCTTCCAGTCACAAGAGACTTTTTACTCCCAGATCAATCAGCATACAACAAAGACAACACCAGTAGCTAATTTTGTAATCAATTATTTAAAGGTGTATTACCTAGGAAGAAGGAATAGGAGTTATTTTTCGGTTGTTACAGCAAGCAAACATACTGACCCAATGAGTTAACATTTAACTCCCAAGAATGACAGAGCTGTAGTGATCTGTCAAGTCAAAGTGTCTTTCAGGACAGACCCAGTAAGCCGCTCCTGGGAATCAGAGCCAGCCCAAGCCATGGGCTGACCTGGCTACCGCCCGGGCCGCCCCACTGTAGGGAGCGCCGCGCGGGGCAGCTGGACCGGGCGGGGCTGCCAATGGCGGCGCTGCGCTCTCAAGGGCGGCGCCGTGCTCCCGGGGCCTGGGGCGCATGAATGGCTCGGGCCGGCCCTGCTGGGAATCCCTGGCTTCTATTTAGAATCTCTGGCCATTCAGAGTTCAAGCAGCCAAAAAGATGCAGTTTTTTCTTGTTGAGGATTTTTATTCCTTTCCTCCAGCATTCAAGATGATGGAACAAGTTATCATCTTCATGCGCTGGGAGTGGAGCAATCAACAAAGTCTTTTGTTCTCTGATGTTCCCCAGTGGTTCGTCTGGTATCTTTTATCGGCATTCTTTTATTGGGGAGGAGATAACACTTTCTGTGGCAAACTGATATTTCACACTGGGGAATGCTTCTCTCCTGACTCCGTGGTGCTTACGGTTTCAGAGCAAACACTTAACACGTCAGTATCATTTTATCATGTGGGCTATAGATATTTTAAGTAAGATTCATGCATGCAACATTGCATGGCATCTAAACACTAAATACATTATTGTAAGACTAATACCTATTTTTGAACAAAGCTAATGCAGAGGTGACATAGTCTAGTTTACAGTTACAAGGCTGTCAGCTCATAACTAATGCCTTTGTGACCTTGGGTGGGCTAGACTTCACTACCCTTCTCTAGTGTCTTAAAAGAAACCCAACTCCCATAGAAAATTGGGATGTAAAATCCTGGTTAATCGGCTAAACTTAAGATTTAACCAGTTAACTGATTAACCAGGATCCCACTGCCACACATGCACCACCCATATGGGGCTGCCACAGCCATGCCTCTCCCCCTGCACATGGGGGGCTGGCAGCAAGAGCTGCAGCCACACGCATGGGGAGGGCCAGCCTCTGCTCCTGGCCCCCCTGTGCACGAGGCTCCCAGCTGCTGCTGCCGGCTCCCTCCATGATATTTAAGTGTTTAGTGTTCTGCTCCTAGCCCCCCTGCCGCAGGCAGAGGAGGGGCTGCTCCTGGGTATGGGTTAACCAGTACCCACTATGCATTACCTGGTTACTGGTTACCCATTCACATCCTTAATAGAAAAGTAGCCGGAGACCCAGAGTTCAGTCTCTTAAGGAATTTCAGGGTCATCCTCCTCGCCTTCAGTCCCAAAAGGAACTGAAGAACTTAATTTAATTAAATAACTTCATAAAATCTTATGAAGAAGCACATAGTCTGATTTTATAAATATAACATAGCTATTTTATAATCCACATTCATTACAATTACAATAAGCATAAGTAAAAAGAAATCCAAAAACTAAATTTTGAACCGTTCAGAACTCACAAAACACAGGAAGGAGAAACCGAGAGCTCCCAAAAGCTTATGTTTAGTTCACCTAAGTCTCAGTGAGTGTCTCTGAACACCAAATCTGCACAACTTGCTGGGTCCAAAACACCTTTCCTCCGCTTGCTTGTAAGACTCCTCAGTTGGAGTTCAGGCGGACTCTTCCTCTGCTGTGGATCACTGCTAGGCAGCCAGCTCACGGATTAATCAGTCACTGAGTTAAGTCACAAGTACATTAAATTTAAAGAAAACCCTGTTACAAAAAAATACAAAAACTGAGAATAACAAAACAGAAATGACTCTTTTCCCCTTGCTACATGTAAAGAGGAGCTGAAGAATCGCACTAGCTGAGAAAGTAACTAGAACAGTTTGGCTAAAATCAAAACAGCTTTGCAAGCAGACAATTCAGGCCCGTATGCAGGGGGTGTGTGAAATCATGCCTCCATGATCCCCCAAGTAAACACGCTCTTGCCAGCCAGGGGAAGGCAGGAACGGCTCATGCGCTGACCAGCCAAAGGGAAGGCTGGGGCTGATTTCCCTGCTTACTTGGGGGACCATGATGGGGTGCATCCACACCCTTGTGGTCCACATTTACAAAAAAAGCCACCCCCCCCAGAAATTCCTGCGTACGGGCCTGCAATTAACATAGAAGTTGTTATTTTCCCCTCCCCTCCAGGTTTCCCCTGCCTACAATTAGCATTGCCCATGGTCCCAGGTAGAGGGTTAACATCCTGCCTACCTGCTGCACAAAGGTCTGCAGCCTGCTCCCTGCTCCTGGCTCAGCCTGTCCCAGCTCCCACTGGGCACCAGGCCCTTAGCAAAGCAGCTGCCCTGCCTGAGACCACGCAACAGTGACAAGAGCAGACCCCAAACTACCACACCCAGTTCCAGAAGTGTCTGGGTGCGGAGTGTAACATCCACCTAGGAACAGTGACCCAGACACAACTCGCTCCTATCTCCCCGCAGGGTCTCTTAAAGAGACAGCTCCCTATTGGGTACGTGGGTTACACCTGAAGTCTGGGCAAGAGCTGGCATCCGTCCTGCCAGTGTCATAGTTACATGTTCTATGTCACTGCATCGCCCCCAGCCACCCCTTCCCCCACCCCTCATCCCCATGCCCCAGCCAGCCTTCTGCACCGGGGCCGCCACCGCCAGGGCTGAGCCAAGCCCCTTCAGACTGATGGGAAAGCTCAGAACTTCAAGGGGGCCTGGCCAGGCTCCCCTTTGCAGGGCAGTTGACCGCCTCCGTGGGCCCCTGGGCAAAGTGGGGGGAGAAGGCGTCAACTCAACATTCCCAGGAGGGGAATGGCCTTGGGTCAAAGGTGTGGGGCCTTAGTAGAAGGGGCGGGGCCAGAAACAGCCAGCCCTTCATGCTGCCTGGAGCGTGGTGTGCCCCCTTCTCCAGCTCTTAGAGCTGCCCAGAGTGAGCAGTGCGGCACGCCAGGCCCCCTTTGAATTGCTAGACCCTGGGGCAACTATCCTCTTTGTTTCCCCCTACCCCCATCGGCAGGCCTGCTCCCTTATATCCTGGCCTTCCCCCCCAGGAATAGCTGTCCATGAGACAGCTCTGCACAGCCAGAACTGTCCCTTTCTGGAAAGTTAAAAGGAGGCTTTGGCCTGGAATGAGGAATTGACACCGACGGCGTATTAGCAAAATCAGTCCATCGCTGCACTGGTGGTTGGACCTTGCCTCCCTTTCCTGCCCCCTCCTCACTACTTGTCTCGTTCGGGGAGTCTCTTTGAGTCTGTCAGGGACATACCATCTGGTAGGGACGGAAGGGGTACCATCCACGCCATGGTGTAACATTGCACGAGGGTGGTGCCAACCTCTGGAGTGAGAGCACGGGTCATGCAGTTCGGCAGGTTAGCCAGCACAGCTTGGAGCCCGGAGCAATTGGGAATGAGAGTGCACGCCTTGCCTGCGGGGATCACGCACCGTAGCGCTCAGGGCTTTGCTGGCTACAGCATTAGCAAGTGTGACTGTTTGGACCTCCTTTTCCCTTCCCCTGCCAGCTGTTTTCTCTCCTGCTTTACCTGTTAAATGAGCTGTCACCAGGCTGCAGTCTCCCAGCCCGGGTAGGTAAATGCTAGCGGCAGCTCACGCATGAAAGCGGATGGAAACGTGTCTGTGTCGTTCTGGAGCCAGACTTCAGACAAGTGTTTTCTCCAGTCTTGTTTGAACGTTGAATGTTTTCTGTGGCACGCACGCGACTGGGAACAGAATTCTCTCTGCCTGAGCCCCGCACTGCTTTAATTGGCAGTGACGGTGCCCTGAGAGCTGTGTGTAATCCTGAAGCTGTCTCCTCCCGTTCCGAGTCTAGGTGTTATTTCTCCCATCCAGAGCTGTAGGCAGCTGGGACAGAAGCTCCCTACGAGCAGGGTACAGAAGAGGAACTATTGAGACTGATGGGGGCAGCCATCTCCAGACTGGGAATGGGCTACCCAGTAGTTCCTACTGCCTCTCCGACAGCAGTGTCTCTGTATGGCCCACCCTTCTCTGTGCCTTGTCCCATCCTCACCCTCTCTGGCACCTGATGCGCATTCTCCTGGCTCAGATGTCTCCATAAGGCCCATGGATGGCTGGATAGTTGGACCACACTGGGCCGGTGCCTGGGCAACTGGCCTGATGTTATGTGCCACCACAGCTGCTTCTTCCCTTCTGGGTCCTGTTCTCACTTTGCTGAGAAACTGGGGATGGGGAGACATGTAGATCCACTCACCACCCAGTGTTTCCATTACAAGGACGCTAGCCCTCCCCACTGCCCATCCTGGGCACTGAGTGCATGTGGATACGTACAAACTACCAATCCACCCAGGCCCATATCAGCCTTTTCCCACTTCTTCTTTCAACTGACCCGCCCCATCTCGCTGACAGAGCTTGGAAGCAAAGGCCTCCCCTTCTGTCCTGAAAGCCAGGGGGTGACTCTGGGCTACTCACTTAATCTCTCTGGGCTTCAGTTCCCCACCTGTTAAATGGGAAACTTCCTGCCTCTCGCCCACCCTCTACGTGACCATTTTGACTGTAAGCTCTCTGGGGGCAGGGACTCTCTCTTGCTCTTTGTGTGAATGGTGCCTAGCAACAGAGAGCCTGGCCTTGGGTGGGCTATATGGCCACTACACACAATAGTGGCTGTCATTCAGACAAGGTGACCTCCTGGGGGAACAGCTTCTCATGGCTTTGTTTCTCTTCTCTGTGGCCCAGCAGTGAGACGCCGAGCTGCCTGTCGCGCCCAATAGAGGAGAGACACTTTGAAAAGCCCAGCGGAAATGCCGCTCAGGAGGCCTCTGACACCAATGGCTGTGTGAAAGGAAAGGAGAGCAGACCGCACACCCACCACCGATCCCGCAGGTAAGATCCCAGCTGCGGTGGCCCTTCCTGGGAGCCGTGGGTAATGCAGTGGAGTGAGGTATGGAGGGGAGGAGTGTACGTAGCCATCTTCCTGTCCTCCCACCTCCCCCACAGGATCCCCACACGTCTGTGCTTGCAGGGAATCCCATTCTGCTGCAGTCTCCATGTAATAGCCCGTGAGAGTCTGTGACAGTCGAGTTGCTCCATTAATTTATCCGGCAGTTTCCCCTGGTAACCCGGCTTCCTATTTTGCTCAGTTCCTCTAATACATAGGCTCCCCACCCCCTAGGAGCATCATTCTTCCCCTTGTGGCAGCAAGCTTTCTGCAATGTCCCCTACACTCACTACACTGCCCAGGCCAGCCGAACAGTGAGGGGCAAGAGGGCAGTTGCCCCAGCACGTGGATATTCAAAAGAGCTTGGGGGTCCTAGTCACCACTACTGAAGCAGGCCCTTTAAATCACCACCAGAGCAGCATGTGGTGTGCTCCAGGTGGCTCTGAGGGCTGCCTAGGGGTGGGGGGAGGGTGAGGCACAGCACATTCCAGGCAACACTGAGGGCTGGTTGCTCACAGCCCCACCCCTTCTGGCTGAGGCCATGCCCCTTCCGGGAGCACGGTCGGAGCTGCCCCCTTACCCTGGGGCTCAGCAAGTCTATCGGCCCTTCCGACACTGCTCCTCTGCCCCCTACTATCAGATGCTGCAGCAGCCTTGGGCCCTTTCTTTCAAAATGGCTGCCTCTGGTGGGCACTTGAGTAGGGTTGTTCTGGGGTTTCCAGGAATTAAAGATTAATCTTTAATTAACGATTGTGTCATGTGATGAGTCCTCCAAGCAAGACTGGCAACCCTACAAACGTGCATCTAAGCAGTGAATGGCTACCATTTCAAACTAGGCTTAGCAGAGGTTTGAAGGCAGACTAGCTGCTGGCATCCCAGGGGATGGGGGTGCTAACAAGTGAGATTCACCGTAACCATGATTCCCTTTGGCTCACGCCTAGATCGCAAACCAACACAAGGCTTGTTCAGGGAGAGGTTTATTATCATCATCAATTCTTCCTTAACTTGTGGTGACTTGCGAGGGGAAAAATGACTTAAGTTTATAAACAATGTGAACAGCCTTTCAGAGTCCTGCCTGTTAAATTATCACTGGGATTAAAGTCTATCTATTTGTTTAAAGGTACGAGAGACAGAGCGAGAGAGAGAGAGAGCATATTTCACATCTTCAGATTTCAAGCTAACCAGCGCAATAATCAAAAGTATATTTTTAATTAGACTTTGATGACAATCGGAAGGAAACAATTTAAGTCAAATGAACTCAGGGAGAAAATTTCTATATCAAAAACAAAAGAACTTATCTGCAGAAACCAGGAAAGGCTCTACAGCGTGGGGCTGAGGGGAGAAAGCTAGAGTTTCCCTGTGGGCCATGGAGATGCTGGAATTCAAAAATGTCTGGATAAGCTGTCAGGAGGCAGTGGAAAGGGTTGAGAACTGAGATTTTCAGAGTGCTGAGCAAACACAATCATACTGAAGTAAATTAGGTCATGAATATACATGGAAAGTCATAGAAGCAGATGGGGTGAGTATTTTATGATTAAAACACTGGACAGGAGTCTCAGGCTATGTCTACACTACGGGCATTTTCTGGGATACCTCCGGTATTCTGGAAAAACTCCGCCACCTGCAGGGAATGCGTCTGCTCTTCTGCTTTTTTTGCAGAGGAAGAAGGGCTCTTCCGAAAGAGGAGTCTTGTCCAAAATTTGGCCCAGTGTAGACGGGCCAAATTTTGGAAAAGCCTCTTCCGAAAAAACTATCGGAAAAAGGTATGCAAATTCTGGAGCGCAATTTGTGTACCTTTTTCCAATAGATCCCTGTAGTGTAGACATATCCTCAGGGAATCTGGGATCAATTCCCAGCTCTGCTACAGACTTACTGGGTGACCTTGGGCAAGTCACTTAATCTTATTGTGCCTTACTCCCTGATCAGTGTGTTAGTTCCTCCTGACTAAAGATGAGTCCAGTGCTTCTGAGGTGAGACTAAGATTGCCCAGATTTTACAGGTTTATAACTGGGTAGGGGGAATCTTAATTTTTTTCCTGCTGATTCCCTTCCCTTCCCTGGCAGAGTTTAAGTTCAGGAAGCAGATAATACCTCCTGGAATCAGTCCCCAAAGCTGCTGCCTATTTTCTGCTGAGTTTGTGACTCCCATCCAGAGGTGAAAGTAAGCAGGTGCCCCCCAGTGCACAGTTCCAGCAAGAGCTGGCTGAGCTGCTGCAAAAGCCAGCAGGGAGCTATTCAAAGAACTGGCAGGGATCCGGGTTGCAGTAGGACAGTACCTGTAAGAAATTTTAAGCTACTTTAACTACTGAGCCCATCCCTCCCCAGAGCCAGATGTTCCAGTGAAGGAACATGGGAGTTGCCAATCCAAGACAAGCCTTTGGTCATTCCAGACTGATGTATCCTGCCAATCAGTGGCCCATGTCCTGAAAGGTTGAATCTCTTTCAGTCTTTGGCAAAGTGTGGGCTAGTTAGTGAGGCTTGTGCCACATCCATGGCAGAATGAGAGGGGCCACGTGCCATCCTGGGCTGTGGGAAAGTCAGCTTTCTCAAGCTCCTGTGTTTGAGCTGGGTCGCTATGGGAGAGGGGTGATGTCATGGCCTGCTGTTGCTGATGCAGTAGTTGGAGCTCTATCAGCACCTGGACTGGGGCAGGAGGCTCTGCTACAAATTGCAGACCTTGGTGGGCAAGTCTCCTTCCAGAACCTCGCCACCTTCTTGGCCACATTTCTCTGGCCACGGGGTTTTGCTAGTCGAGGCACAAAATCAGAAGCCACGTACTTACCAGAGCTGCGGAGATGCTTGCAGCATCCCAACACTTAGAGCCGGCCCATGGAGCAGGGGTGTAACCTGCACAAATCCCAGCAAACAGCCTCTGTCTAGACCTGCTTTGGATGGTGGAGTTTTGAGCCTTCTTTCCCTGAGGTCAGTGTGAGCATGATCTGGGCTTGGAAAGTCAGAGCAAAGCCCGGCGTGTGAAAGCAAGTGGGCCTTCAGGTAGAGAGGCCTTTGTCAGCTGGGAGGGAGAGACCAGGAGCCTGAAGAGCCAAAGGCATTGAGAGAGTGCATGGGGAAGGGGGATCTCAAATGGGGGAGCTGAATTTCAAAGAAACTTTGGTGTAATGTTAAGAAAGGCCAGAGCAGGTTGGAGCTGAGGTTCAGCTAGCCCAGCATCCTGTCTCCAGCGATGGCCAGCGCTTGATATTTCAGAGGAAACACTCAGAGACCATTACACAGGCCCATCAATGGGGGATAAAGGAGGCAACTGCCCCAGGGCCTGGCAATTCTAAAGGGCCCAGGGCTCCCACCCACCACCTTTGCAGCAGCGGTAGCGCCCAGAGTCCTGGGCCATTGAAATTGCCGCTGGAGCACCGCACGGCGTGCTCTGAGCAGTTCTGAGGGCTGGGCGGGGGGAGCTGGTGTGGCACGTTTTGGATAGCACTGAGGGTTAGCTGCCCCACCTCTTCCGCATGAGGCCCCGCCCTTTCTGGGAGCACAGAGCTGGCTTCCCTCACCTGGCCCAGGAATCTGGCAGGGTTATTGCTCCCCTGCCACAACGATATAATGGCCACAGAGGATGCTGTCTCCTCACCCCTGGCAGTTAGGACCATGAGAACAAGAGGGGCTTTCTCTACACGGAAAGGCCATTTGGAGGGAGGCTTTGAGGGAGGAGCTCTGAGGTTGAGTCTTCTGAAAATCCTCACCGGAGGAAAGCCATCAAGATGAAGCTTGATCCAGGAGAAGGGATGAAATTCTCAAACCTGGATTGTGCAGGGTCAGACTAGCTGGCACAGTGGCCTCTGTTGGCCCCCTATTGGCCTTCATGCCTATGAATCTACATTCAAGATCAGAAACAGGGAACAGACGGGGCCTCGCTCCATCACCACCCTGCAGCTTTCTCTTTCAAAGGAGCCTGCCCTACCAGCAGGGGCATCTGCCGTGTTGTGGGGCAGAGCGGATGCAACATGTTAGAATTGCCTACTGTGCAGACTCTGGACACCTTACTGTTGTTCTTTTTTGGGGAGGTGGGTGTTGTTTTTCCTTGATCTCAGATATGTGGCTGACCCTGAAAGTGCATGGGTTGCTCGTGGCAAGTGGAAAAATATAATGGGCAGGCGAAAGGAAAATGCTTATGGCAGAAAAATTAGGGAAGAAAACCAATCTGAGCACTATTTTCCTAGCATTAGGACAATATGACACAAGCAAGAATTAGCTTGTGAGGATGACAAAAAGTCCCCGTGCAGTTGCCCTGAGATAGATGTCTGATTTGGAGGAAAGACAGCGATTCTCCTCCGAACGACATTTCTTTTACCTTAATACAGATTAAAGGCCCATCAAGCCTGTTGCCAAGAAGGCAGTGTACCACGACTCCTAATGCATCTACCACTGGATCTTTGAATTACTGGAGAGACTAGATAGGAAATATTTAAATGCTAATTGGAGGATTCAATGAGATTCCATCCCCCTTTCTGTTCTGTGACAGAGGGACACGATGCTTGTTATCTTGCAAAAAGCTTGTCTCTTCGCCTCTAGAAAGCAGCCTGCTGACCCAGAACTGGGCTGAAAAAAACAGTGGATGGGAGTGAGTGAGACTGATTCTGCTCCTCTTTGTACCAATGTAAATCAGAAATCCATCCACCAACCCCAGTGTCCAAAGACTAGATTGGAAAAGGGGGAAAGGTGATAGGAAGGGAAAGAGTGTCCTAGAACGAGGGAGAAAGCTGATACATCTCAGACAGGCTTAGGAACAGGAAACGGAATTTGATCTCTCATGGGGACTTGTGGTGCATGCTATTTCTCTTTTGATGCAACAGTGAGTGAAGGGCACATCAGGCAGGCTACCAAATCACATCCTCAGAGGCTCCCTCCATAAGGTCTTTGGAGGATGACTGGCCCCTTTAAAAAGGAGTGTGGTGCCGTGCACCTGTGACTGAAAGAGAAGGCTCCAGGGCCTTATAAAAGGGGAGACAGACAGCAGATTGGGAAAGCTGGTTGCCTAGTGACCTTTCTCAGCCAAGGAGTGAGGGTGCTCCTAGAGCATGGCCCAAGAGCTGAATGTGGCGCCCGGCTTGTCTGACTTTGGCCCTCCAGGCTTCCCCTCCTGCCCCAGCACTGGGGAGCCTGTGCTGGCACTCCAGCCCTCCCCCCCCCCACACACACACACCTCCTCCCACAGAGCTTGAGCACCCAAAATTTAGTAGGCTGGGCCCCCAGAGGCTCTGGTGTGTGAGGGGAATGTGGGGAGTGTCTTTCTCCTCCTCAGCCAGGGACCATGTAAGAGAGGTTGTTTTTTGGTTTTTTGTTTTGTTTTGCTTCTCACTTGTGTGCAGCCCTCAACTGATTTTTCTGTGGGTCAGTGGCCCCCCACCCTAAAAAAGTTCCCCACCCTGTCCTAGAGGAATCCTGGCAGAGGCTGCAGAAAGCAGAAGACCCTTCTTAACTCTGGGGGGTTGGCCATCTGAGTTCTCTGAGCCCCAGGCTATGTCTAGACTGTATCCCTCTGTCGACAGAGAGAGGTGTAGATTAGGCACATCGAAATTGCTAACGAAGCAGGGATTTAAATATCCCATGCCTCATTAGCATAAACATGGTGCCGCTTTTTTTTTTAATGGAGTTTTTTCAACAAAAAAAAAGGCAGTCTAGATGCAGATCTATTGAAAATAAAGCCTTTTTCAACAGATTCTGTATTCCTCAAAAAATGAGGCTTACAGGATCTGTCGAAAAAGGCTTTATTTTCGACAGACCCGCATCTAGACTGCCTTTTTTCTTTTCGAAAAAACTCCATTTCGAAAAAAAGTGGCCGCCATGTTTATGCTAATGAGGCTCAGGATATTTAAATCCCTGCTTCATTAGCAATTTCGATGTGCCTAATCTACATCTCTCTGTCGACAGAGGGATGCAGTCTAGACACCTCCCCAGAGAGGTGCTGAGGAAGGCTCCAGCAAGAAAAGGCTGGAAATAGGGCCAGCATGAGACATGTGCAGTAAGTTCTCCTGGACATGGCCCCGCTCTTTATTTTGCTTCCACGCCAGGCTCTATTCGCATGTACTGGAGATTTAGACCATTTATTTTATTGCATATTAAAACAGTAATGATTGAAAGTTCAAATTGTATTAAAAATACCCACGTTACACTCATTTGTTTTGTGGAAGTAAAATGTTCCTTATGATCTATACGCCCGTTTTAAACCAAGCGCCATAATAATGTCCGTCGTGCACGCTTGGTTTAAAATGGGCGTATAGATCATAAGGAACATTTTACTTCCACAAAACAAATGTCTGTAACGTGCGGTGTAAGATATAGAGCAATGCTCATGCATCATGCCCGGTGGGCTAACGGCCACAGTGACAATTCTGAGTGTGTTAATGATACTAATGTGGTGGAAGGTGGTTTTAGTTAAAGTTCTATAGTGAATTTGGCTCCAAGTATTTGAAATAGGCCTCCCAAATAATCACGCCTGCCTGGGAGTAGCTGCTTGTTAAATAGGGCAGCATAGAGTATGAGCTTGAGCGTGGTGGGGCTGGACTTTATTTGGAGACTGCGAGATTATTTGGAGCGGATTCTGTTACTGGACTGGCCCCTGGGCAGGGAAGGTATGAGCCACAAGGGTGCCTGTGTGGAGTTTGAGGAGCTCTGAGAGAAGGGGAGTCTGAAACAGGCCTCCACAGAGCCATGATTTGCCAGCAGGGGGCACTATAAGGCAGACGTGTCCAGCCTCCTTCCTCTCAGGACAAAATTGCTGTCCCACATCAACACACCAGACAACCCTGGGTCTCACCATGTGGGTTGTGTTATCCGTTTGGGCTGCTGACTCTTCAGGGCATGGGTGCTCTTCCCCTGTCTTTTTGTTCTTAACAAACAAGTGCCATTCTCTCAAGGGTGGTAGTAAGCCAAATGCCCCAAGCATGGGCCTGGAATACAATGTGACTCTGGCTATTGGGAGTTATCTAATACCCCAGGGAATTTGTCACAGGGCTGAGGTGCTGAATTTCTCTGCTATGGATGTGGCAACCTTCATTGGCTGTTCTAACTTATGTGGTGCTGTTGTGTGTGGTTCAGCATTTGCCACCCTCGCCACCGAGGCGGCTGCATTTCAGGGAACGGTGAAGTCATCCTGTGATTTACCTGGTGGTTAGCAACTACCTGGTAGTTAGTGTGGTATCAGAACACTGTGAAAATGACATAAAGCAAGTGTAAATTGGAAGGATTATATTGTCTATACTCCATCACAATGTGATGTTAGCCTGAACAGGGATTGCTAGTTTTTCACTAGTCTTAGACCTAGACACATTTACACCTGATGAGTGGTACCTTACTAGGCAAGTAGGACCACCAAAATAAATAGGACTATCATTATTATTATTTAATCTCTCAATGCCTGGAGTTCCATGAAACATCAGAAACACATGGTGAGAGACAGACCTTAATCTGAAGAATTTATAATCTAAACAGAAAAGAAAAGATGAGTAAGAGAAAGGGCTTTAACCCCATTTTAAAGATGGGGAACTGAGGCTCAGAGAATTTAAGTCCAGCTCTTGAAAGGTAGTAAGGTAGCTTGAGAATTAGACACCTAAGAACATAAAAACGGCCATGCTGGATCAAACCAAAGGTCCAGCGAACCCAGTATGTCTTCTTACAGTGGCCAGTGCCATGTGCTTCAGAGAGAATGAACAGAACAGGTAATCATTGGATGATCCATCCCCTAGCACCTCTTCCCAGCTTCTGGCAAAGAGAGGCTAAGGACATTTCAGGGCATGGTTCTGCATTGCTTCCCATTCTGGTTAATAGCCATTGCTGGATCTATCCTCCGTGAACTTATCTAGCTCTTTTTGGACACTGTTAGTCTTGGCTTTCACAACATCCTCTGTCAAAGAGTTCCCCTGGCTCTGCATTATGTGAAAAAATATTTCCTTATGTTTATTTTAAACCTGCTGCCTATTAATTTTATTTGTTGATGCCTTAGTTCTTGTGATGAGGAGTAAATAGCACTTCCTTATCTACTTTCTCTACACCAGTCATGATTTTATAGACCTTAATCATATCCCCCATTATTCATCTCTTTTCCATGCTGAAAAGTCATCGTCTTATAAATCTATCCTTGTATGGAATCCCTTCCATACCCCTAATCATTTTTGTTGCCCTTTTCTGTACCCTTCCTAATTCCAATTTATCTTTTTGAGATGGGGCAAATAGATCAGCATGATTATTCAAGATGTGAGTGCACCCTGGATTTATATAGAGGCAAAATATTTTCTGTTTTATAATCCATCCCTTTCCTAATGATTCCCAACATTGTTTGCTTTTTTGACGGCTGCTGCACATTGAGTGGATATTTACAAAGAACTATCCACAATGACTCCAAGGTTTCTTTCTTGAGCAGCGACACTCCATCACTGACTATGTATGGTTGGAATTATGTTTTCCAATATACATTACTTTGTATTTTTCAACATTGAATTTCACCTGCCATTTTGTTGCCCAGTCACTCGGTCTTGTGATATTCCTTTGAAATTCTTCACAGTCTGCTTTGGATTTAACTATCTTTAAGGGCTGTGTCTACATTGTCAAGATTTTGCGCAAAAGCAGCCGCTTTTGCGCAAAAACTTGCCACCTGTCTACACTGGCGGGGAGTTCTTGCGCAAGAACACTGACGTTCTCATGTATAAAATCAGTGCTTCTTCCGCAAGAACTATGATGCTCCCACTGAGGAATAAGCCCTCTTGCGCAAGTGTTCTTGCGCAAGAGGCCAGTGTAGACAGGCAACATGAATTTCATGTGCAAGAAAGCCCGATGGCTAAAATGGCCATCAGAGCTTTCTTGTGCAAGAGAGCGTTTACACTGGCATGGATGCTTTTGCACAAAAGCACATCTCTTGTGCAAAAGCACATGCCAGTATAGACGCTCTCTTGCACAAATACTTTAATGCAAAAACTCTTGTGTTAAAAGTATTTGCGCAAAATCTTGCCAATATAGACGTAGCCCTTAAATAGTTTTGGATTATGTGCAGATTTTCCTACCTCATTGTTTACCCATGTTTTCAGATCCTTTATGAAGGTGATGAACAGTACTAGTCCCAGTACACACCCTTAGGGGAATATCCCTATTTACCTCTCTCCATTCTGAAATCTGAGCATTTACTACTGATCCTTTGTTTCTTACCTTTTAACCTGTTACTAAGCCATAAGTCTTAAGAGGTTCTTCCCATGACAACTTAATTTCCTTAAGAGCCTATAGTGAAGGACCTTATCAAAGGCTTTCTGAAAATCTAAGTATACTATATCCACTAGATCACCCTTGTTCATGTGTTTTTTGACCTCCTCAGAGATTTCTGGTAGATTGGTAAGACATGATTTCCTTTTCTGAAAATCATGTCGACTCTTCTCCAGTAAATTATGTTCATCCATGTATCTGATAATACTATTCTTTACTAGTTTCAACTAAGGATGTTAAAGAGTGATTATTTGGCTAATTGTGTAGTCGATACAATCTGGTCGCGGCAGCCCGGGCTGGCCAGCATCAGCCCTTGTCCATGGGAGGGTCCCAATGGACAGAGGCTGCTATCAGAGCAGCCTCCCCTATCCTCTCCCCCTCCCTCCCTGCTGCCTCTGATAGAGGCGGCGTGGGGGGGAGGCAGGTGGCACTGCAGAGATGGTGTTGGGAGGAACTGGCTTTTAAGAAAACTCCTCCCCCAGCACCAGCTCTTTCCCACCCCCTAACCCCACTTGCTGCCTCTTACACAGAGGAAGCAAGGTGGGGGAGAAGTGAGTAGTCGAGTACTCTACTCGACTCCTCACTTCCATCCCTAGTTTCAGCCAATTTGCCCAGAACTGAAGTTAGAGTTACCAGCCTGTAACTGCTGAGATCAGCTCAAGTGCCCTTTTAAAAAAAGTTGATGTCACATTAGCTATCCTTCAGTCATTTGGTATGGAAGTGGGTTTAACCAACTGGTTACTGTGATCATTCGCGTAATAACCCATGTGACCCTCCGCACAGTTTGTGGCAATTACACATTTATTCGTGCCCACTTGGCACAGCCCGGAGAACCACCAGTATGGTTGGAGTGCCAAGTACCACCGCATGATTCGTTGGTTGGTGTCTTTCATATTCTGCAGCCATTTCAGGGGTGTGTGGTCCGTCATCAGTATAAACTTGGTCCCTAAAAGATAGTAGCATAACAGTTCCACCGCCCACTTAATGGCTAATGCCTCCTTCTCTATCGTGGAGTAATTTTGTTCCCGAGGAAACAGCTTACATATAAGATGGGATGGTCAGCCCCCTCTACCTCCTGGGCCAATAGTGCCCCCATTCCCACCTCCGAGGCATCTGTTTGCAATATAAACGTTCTTGAGAAATCTGGCTGAATCAGTATCAGAGCCCTCTGCAGGTGGTCCTTTAGGTTCTGAAAGGCCCGCATCCCTTGCCCAGTCCATACTACCTTCTGAAGTTGCCACTTTCATGTCATTTCCATTAAAGGAGCTGCGATTGTTGCAAAGTGCGGCATGAACCGGCGGTAATAGCCTGCCAGCCCTAGAAATTGTCGCACTTGCTTTTTTGTAGAAAGGGGGGGATAGTTCCTGATGGCCCCTACTTTATCGACTAAGGGCCTCAGTCTTCCCCTCCCGACCATGTATCCCAGGTAGGACACTTCCCTCTTACTGAATTTACATTTTCTAGGGTTCGCTGTAAACCCAGCCTCCCCTAGTGACTGCAGGACCGCCTCTACCTGTTGCAGGTGTTCAGGCCAGGTCTTGCTGAAGATTATAATGTCGTTGATGTATGCTGCCGCATATTGTTGGTGTTTATTCAGCACTCGGTCCATTAGTCTCTGGAACATCACCGCCACCCCTTGCAGCCCAAAGGGCATAGTTATGAACTGATACAGCCCGAACAGCATAGAGAAGGCTGTTTTTTCTCTTGCTACGGGGGACAGTGGAATTTGCCAGTACCCTTTCGACAAGTCTAGGGTGGTCACATACTGGGACCATCCTACCCATTCTAGGAGCTCATCCACGTGCGGCATGGGGTATGCATCAAATTGGGATATTAAATTCACTTTTCTGAAATCCATGCAGAATCGCACTGTCCCGTCGGTCTTAGGTACCAATACGATAGAACTTCGCCAGCCACTATACGACTCTTCAATAACCCCCCATTGCTTCGTTGCCTGGAGCTCCTCTCAGACCACCTCCCACATTTTTCATGGCACGGGCCACACCGGGTCACACACCTTCTTACCAGGTTCTGTAGAAATCTCGTGTTGCGCAAGTGTCGTTTTCCCCGGTCGCTTCATGGAAACATGTACCAATCTCTGTAACAGCCTCTGCACTTCTCCCTGTTGTCTGAGATTCAACCTTTCCTCCACCTGGGCTGGAGCTTCTCTGGTGGGTTCTCCACTCCATGCTCCCCACTCTGGCTTGGGAGGCTGGGGATCTATGAGGAGGCACTCCCACGGGTTCCACCTTTTTAAGTGGTTAACGTGGTATACTTACGTATCCCTCTGTTTCCCCGAGAGTTGTATCTCGTAGTCCACCTCCCCGATCCTCCGTCACACTTCAAATGGACCTTGCCACCTCGCCATGAGTTTAGATTCTTGCGAGGGCAACAGTAGAAGGACCCGGTCTCCTGGTTGGAACACCCGCCTTTGGGCCATCTGATTATAGTGCTGCTTTTGCCTCTCCTGGGCTCCCTGCAGGTTGGTTGCCACCAACTGCCTGACTTTTTGTAACTTTCCTCGTAACTGCAAGAGGTACTGCACTGTCCCCTGCCCTCGTGTCTCCTGCTCCTCCCATCCCTCTTTTACTATGTCTAGGATCCCCCAAGGCTGTTGTCTGTACAACAATTCAAACGGGGAGAATCCAACTGAGGACTGTGGTACCTCCCTAACGGCAAACAAGAGGGCTGGCAACAGTCTGTCCCATTCTCACAGGTCATCCCCCACTAACCTCCGCAGCATCGCCTTTAATTTTCGATTGAATCTCTCCACCAGGCCACCCGTTTGGAGATGATATATGGAGGTCCGGAGTGTCTTAATCTTTAGCATTTGGCATAACTCTTTCATTACCCGCAAGGTTACATTGGTCCCTTGGTCTGTCAAGATTTCTTGCGGTAACCCTACCCTTGAAAAGATCTTTACCAATTCCTCTGCTATCACCGGGGCCGGGGCATTTTGCAGAGGTACTGCCTCAGGGTAACGGGTGGCATAGTCTATAACTACTAGAATATACTGGTGGCCCCTACTAGACCACTCTAGAGGCCCCAACAAGTCTAATGCCACTCATTTGAAGGGTACCCTGACTATGGGAAGGGGCATTAAGGGGGCTTTCGGTACTCTTGCCGGGTTCATTCGCTGACACTTGGGGCAAGATTCACAGTACTCTTGGATTTCCCTATAAATGCCCAGCCAAAAGAACTGCTGTACCACGCGTTGCTAAGTCTTTTCCTGACCTAGGTGCCCTGCCCACAGGTTGGAGTGGGCCAGGTCTAGTACCCTCTGTCTACACTGATGGGCACCACTAACTGCCGTGTTCCTCCCTGTTCCCCCACCGCGTCCACCACCCCGATATAGGCAGTTGTTCCATACCTCAAAGTAGGGGCCAGTTGGCCAGGGCGCCTCCGGGTTCTCATTTTCTTCTGGATCCCGAGTGCTTTCCCAGGCCCTTTGTAGTGTGGAGTCCTCTTGCTGCAGCTGAACAAAATCACCCTCATCAACTTCCAAATTTCGAATCCTGTTGATTGGATCTATTCCTCTAGGTACCGGGTTGTCGCTGGAGTCCCCCGCTGGCCCGCTTTCCTCCACCTCTCCCAGTGCCGTGAGGGTGGGACCCGCCTCCAGCACCATCTCGTGGTTCTTGGCCCACTTGCCCCAGGCTTCCAGGGAGGCTTCCAGTCCCGGCCAATCCCTTCCCAGCAGGACCGGGTACATCAGAGCTGGGGCCAGTATGACCTTCCATCGTCGGGTGACACGCCTGTCGTCCAGCCAGACCCACGCCGTGGGGTAGGCTCGCTCCTGCCCATGTACGCAGCATATCCACGTGGGGCTGCCCTTAGCCTCATCTCCCTTTGCTAAGTGTGCCTGGACAATGGTCTGCCCGCAGCCAGTATCCACCATCGCGTCCACCGCTATTCCTCCTACTTTTACGGGTATCATTATCTTTGTCCCTTCTCCTACCCTCAGTTTGGCCGAGTGTACTGGCAGGTTCCCGAATGTGCAATCCATCAGGGTGCAGTCCCATCGGTAGTGTCCCTCCTGCCCACACTGGAAACACACACCTCGTAGCGGGGTTCCTCCCTTCGGGTTCCTTTCCCTCTCTTCCCGGAGGAGGGGTCTTTCCTCCTCACTCCCTGTCGGAGGTCCGGGCCACACAGGCGCTAGCTTCCTCTTATCTGTTCGGATTGGCCTTCCGCCCAGTACCTTCTCCAGTTCCCCCCTCGGTCCCACTGGTCTCAACCCGCTCACCTTGGGCAGTGGGACTTTGGTTGCCTCCTTGGTCCCCTCTAGTAATCCCTCTGCTGCTAGATAGTCCTCCATTAAGGTCACTGCTTCTGATAGCGTGGCAAGCTGGTGGTGCCGGGCCCATTTTTGTCCTTCAGCTGGGAGGATCTTCAAAAACTGCTCCAACACTATTGTTTCGGTGACCTGAGCCCCCGATGTTTGATCGGGCTCCAGGCATCGCCATCCTGCCTCTCGCAATCTCTGGGCCACCACCCTCGGTCTTTCCCCAGCAGCATACTTCTCCTGGCAGAAGCGCTGTCTGTAGGCCTCAGGGGTGACTCCCAGTTGATCGAGTATCACCTTCTTCACTTTATAGTAGTGAAGGGTGTCTCGGGCGGATAGGCTACGGTACACCAGCTGCGCTTGGCCTGATAAATAGGGTGCAAGAAGTGTGTCCCAATGCTCTTCCAGCCATTTGGCCACCAGAGCCACCCGCTGAAATGTTACTAAGAATGCCTCCGGTTCATCCCCCGGTCCCATTTTGGCCAGACGCATGGGTAGTTGGGATCCAGCCCCACTCTCCTCCTCACCTTCCCTTAAGAGGCAGGGGCCAGACCTTCCTCTGGCTGTTGACCGGTCAGACAATTCGCGGAGCAACTGCCTCTGTTGTTCCTGATATTGTGCGGCAAGCTGCTGTACCAGCTGGGTTTGATGTTGCTGCTGTTGCCGCTGGCTTTCGGTGAGCCATTCCAGTAGCTTGTTCATCTCCTTAGAATGAGAAGATGTCCCCCCAAAAACACCAAATCCTCCGTTTTTTCTTTCTCTTCTCAGCCCCCCTTTACAACCTAGGGGCAGATCGGTACCCACATTCTCCACCAAATGTGAGCATTCGCGTAATAACCCACGTGACCCTCCGCACAGTTTGTGGCAATTACACGTTTATTCACGCCCACTTGGCGCAGCCCGGGTAACCACTCTCTGATCTCTTTGCACTTCAGTGTGAAAAACGGCTGGCTCAGCTCCCCGGCTGCGGGAGGGAGACCTGGGCCTGCACTCTCTCCCTGTCCCGACCCAAGGCCCTAAGGACGGAGAATCCTCCCCATCTCGGTTGGTGGGATGTTACCCCTAAATGTACCAACCCTCAGGCGTCCACTCAGCCCTACCCTGGGTCACTTCCTTCCAGCCGGCCTCCTGCCGGCCCCGGCTCACCTGTCCACCCGACAGGTCTCTTCTCCCCCCACTTTCCTTTTCCTCTGCCTCCTTTATCTTCAACCCCTTACCAACTCCACCCTCCACTCCAGCGTCCCTCCCTCCCCCTGCGTGGCTTGCCGGAGCATCCACCAGCATGGGCACCCTTGCCTCCTCTCCCGGGGAGGGCGTGGTGACGCCCTCACCCCATCACCAGCCGCTGACATCACGCTGAGGCATCAGCTCGGTTCCTGGCGCATGCGCCGTGTTCGCGGCACCATGGCTTGCGCTCTGCGTCCCCAGCCATGCCGCCATCTCCCCTTTCCAGGCGGGAGTGCGGGGCAGCCCTGCCCCATCACAGTTACATATCACAATTAGTAGTTCTGCAATTTCATCTCTGAGTTCCTTTAGAGCGCTTGCATAAGTACCATCTGGCCCTGGTGACTTATTTACTGTTTAATTTAAAAATTGGTTCCAAAACCTCCTCCAATGACCCCTCAGTCTGGGACAGTTCCTCACACTGGCTCAGGTTTGGGAATCTCTCTCATATCCTCGGCTGTGAAGACCAATACAAGGAATGTATTTAGTGTTGCTACAATGGCCTTATCTTCCTTGAGTGCTCCGTTAGCATCTCGATCATCCAATGGGCCCTGTTGGTTGTTTAGCAGGCTTCCTGCTTCTGATGTTCTTCAACTATTTTTTGCTGTTACTTTTGGAATTTTTGTCTAGTGGTTCCTCAAATTCTTTTTTGCCCTGCCTAATTATACTTCACTAAACCTACATACTTTTGAGATTCTGGACCTTATTCGCTTGACCATGGTCACTCAGGCAAAACCAGGAATTGAACATAGATCTCCTGAGGGATGGGACTGTGCCATACCCAAAAAGTCATCCTTCTTGTCACAGACGAGGGTGCACTTCAGTCATGACTACGGGTGGCAGATGCTAGTCCCACTGAAGTGGTGATATTCTGGCTCCAGGTTGCTATGTAACTAGGAGATTGCTGCTCTCCTGATGCTGGCCAGCATGTCAGAGTAATATATTTATGATGGGACCTGTTTCCCCATGTTAAAATAAACTAGTGAACAGATAACTCAGGGTCTGAGAGGGAGGGTACCAAAACATTAGCATCACATTTAGTTTTGTAGGGCAATAAAAAAAAGTGTATTAAAAGAATAAACCAATTGGCTTTTTATGGTAGCATCATTTGGGTAATAATTCAAGCCTAGATAAGACCGATTCTACCTTGGGCCCTGTGAAGTGCAGTGAAAGCCCTGAATATAAATCAGTGACAGCTGCATAACAGCTCTTCCTTCCCCCTCCTCTTAGCTTTGTCATCCTAAATATCTTCATGTGTCTGATGATTTCCATGTATTAAGACTATTAATAATATTAGTGCTTTCTCTAGCTCCTGTTCCATTCTAGTCTAGTTTCTGTATCTGAGGATTTCAAAGCACTTTCCAAATAGTAACTAAGTCTCACAACCGCCCTTTAATATGGGTGTTTATCCCATTTTATAAATGGGGAAACTGAGGCACAAGTGTGCACAAGCCTGTGTTGTTAAACACAGCCACTCATTCTGGAAGCCTCCATTTTGTGGTTCCCAAACTACAATACTCTCCAGACTGACTTTCAGTAGTTGTAATCATCTTCAAGTCTACCCCATTTCTGGGGATGCTCAGCAAATGTGAAAATCACCCCCCTTGTGGTGTGGAATTTCCAGAAGGGCTCAGGGTTGGCTTAGCTGTGTGCCAATCATCAATAAGGGCATTTGAAAATGTCTTCGCATGTGATTGGGCCAAAGTGTCACCAGGGATCAGTGACAGAGTCAGGAATCCTGAATCTTTATCACTTGCTTTATCCACTAGACAGCACTTCCTAAGAATGTTTGGTTTGATTATCGGAGAACTGCAAATTAACTGTCACATTTTAAACTAAGTGCTCTAAATGTGTTTAACTACAGGATTTGCATTAATTTAAACTCAATGAGATTATGTGCTGTATGTTCCAAAATTTTTTAAAAATACTCAGGAACATATTTTACTGCAGTTTAACAACTGTGTAAGAGAGATATATCTCATTATGCTACCCTAACACCTCAATAAATATGGTTTTTGTAATCAGTTGCTGTTTAACATACATTAAGTCTCTTATTAAATTTCGAGAAATTCATCTAGTTGCCATAATTATTGTATGCGAATTAAATGCCAATTAATTATTTAAAACATATTTACTGAGGGTAAAAAAACCTTATCAATCTGTTACAGAGCTGTTAACCTTGATAAATATTTTTAAATAATCAAGTGGCATGTGAGTAACATACAGTAACTATCTCATTATACGTATATTAAATCCTGAGAGGAGACAGTTAATTTAAAGCATGACCAAATTGTTCATGACATGGTAATTAAACATTTACCCTGCATGATAGATCAGCCATGAAACCTAATCTTTCATGGTACAGCAGAAAGATTCAGAAACCATCCCTCAAATCTGAAAGATCTGGGAATTGGGAAAATGGATGAAAGCCACATTGATTGACGTGGGTCAACTGATTGTCCTTTTTTTTCCTCTCAAGCCCCTCATGCGATGACGAGTACATACCACCACCCCAGTCCAAGGGGAAGAAAAAGAAAAAGAAATCCACACGTAAGAAGAGGAGGAGGTGAGTTCAGAAGGGGGAACCCCCCACACCAGTAGCTGCTAAGATCCCAGGCAAAGGAAGAATATTTCACAGGCTAGGTGACAGTGGTGGGAGCATGTGATCCTATGGGGGAAACTAGGTTAGTTCCTAAGGAGGGAGAGAACTATTTAGCATAGTTCCAGGAGGAATAACTAGGAGTAAGGGGGTGAAATTAAGAGGAGTGGAAAAGCTGAATATCAAGTTAAATTTCCTGACAGTGAAACTAGTTAGGCTATGAAAAAAAACAAAAACAAGGGAACACCCATTTCATGGGACTTTTAAAACTAGACTGGGCCAGACACTAGGAAATAGATCAGAGGGCACAATTCTGAGCTAGGCACCCGTTTAAGGCTGTAGGCCCAGACCCACAAAAGTAAGACCCGCTAGCTTCCAGAAATTTCAAATTACAACTGTGCCCCTGTGTTTTTTGCCTAGCCAATCTCATATTATTTTCAGGGCAGGTTCATGGTACATGTTCTGTTCTGTTAAGGTTGTTCTACCATGCCCATCACCAGGGCGACTGAATAGCTTGATCTTATCGCAGTAGGACTTCAGCCAGCAACAACCGGACAGGGCTGCGCTGCCCGGACCTAAAGTTCAGGGATAAGGTGTGTGTGAAAAATCAGTGCCAGGAGGTGGCAGTAATACAAAGCTGTCATTGCCTTGGTCTAAAATGGGAAATTCCACCCAGCATACTCAGCAGAGTAACACCTCCTGAAATAAATGCTATGTCTTCATTGATAGCAAACCAGGCAGAAATCCAGAGCCTGGGTTTGCATTTCAACATATTGCTAGAGGGGAAGAGTCCCCCAATTTAAAAAAGGCCAGGGAGAGCTGTGAACAAATTAATCTGCCTTTCAGAATTTCCATTCTCTGTCTGTGAATACAGCAAACAATGGCAGTGTGGTTCAGATGAAATGGCTATAAGGTGGATGTGCAGCTGGCTGAAAGATGATACTCAAAGAGCGGTTACCAATGGTGCGCTGTCAAACTGGGAGGACATATTTTGTGGAGTCCCACAGGGATCAGTCCTGGGTTATTGGGATTAGTCAGCATTTTCATTAATGGGTTAGATAACGGAGTAGAGAGTATACTTATAAAAAGTGCAGATGGCAACACACTGGGCGGAGTTGCAAACACTTTAAGGGATAAAAATGGTCTTGACAAATTAGAGAATTGGTCTGAAATCAGCAAGATAAAATTCAATAAAGATAAGTGCAAAGTATTACACTTGGGAAGGAAAAACCATGTGCACAGTTACAAAATGGGGAATAACTGGCTATGGAAAAACCATGTGCACAGTTACAAAATGGGGAATAACTGATAGACTATGAGTCAACAACATGATGCAGTGCCAAACTGGGATAATGTCATTCTGGGCCATATTTACCAGTTTGTCTTATGTTAAGAAATGGGCGGTGACTGTCTCCTTGTCTATTCAGCACTGCTGAGGCCTCAGCTGCAGCACTGTGTCCAGTTCTGGGCACCACAATTTAGGAAAAAGAAGGGCAAATTGGAGAGTGTCCAGAGAAGAGACACAAAAATGAGAAAAGGGTTAGAAAACCTGATCGATGAGGAAAGGGTTAAAAAAATGGGCGTATTTAGTCCTGAGAAAAGAAGACAGAGATGGGAACTGATACACCTGCAATATATTAAGAGCTGTTATAAAGAGGTGAGTGATGAATTGGTCTCCATGTCTGCCAATGGTAGGCAGGAAGTAATTGGTTTATTCGGCAGCAGGGGTGATGTAGATTAACATTAGGCAAAACTTTCAGGAAAAGGCTTCCAAAGGAGGTTGTGGAACCTCTATCATTGAAGGTTTTTAAGACCAGGATGGACAAGCACCTGTCAGGGATGATCTAGGTTTACTTGATGCAGCCTCAGAGTAGGGGTCTGGACTAGAGGGTCCCTTCCAGCCCCACATTTCTATGATTCTGTGAATATTCGGATGCAAGGCAAGTCAGTTCCTGGATCCCATACTGGATGCTATATGAACTTCCCCCAGCTCTAAGGCACTTTCACCTTATATCCTAGCATCCGTGACCTCTATACCAGCGGCCCATCTCCCCACCACTGCATTTCAGGGCTCAGCAGTCAGTGTGTGTGAGACCTTCTTCTCTGCAAGCCGCTGAGCCAGGGATGGCAGCGTTAGGGATCAGACTTGCGTGGGAGGCAGAGACCGAGAACTGGTGTGTGCATTTGGGAAGGGAGCTATGGAGATGGCAGAGGAAGGAGGATTATGTATGTGCTGCAGCCAGGGGCTGTGACAGAGGGAGATTCCCTGAGTTCTTGGGTGGGGGCGGGGGGAATGCAGGGATTGTGCAGTTAACATGGAATTCTTTAGGCTGTTCTCAGAACAGAGCTCCCAGTCAGCACCAAGCAGCGTGCCTACCCCACCACACAGTGCTGGAGCTCAAGTAGAAATGTCACCAGCATCTCTCTCGGGCCATGGCTCGGGGTGGGCACTCGGGTCCTGGCTGCTTGGGTTGGCAATGTTCTCTGATTCTAACAAAGCTCAACCCAAACTGCAGCTTCCCCTGTGATCCAGGCCTGTAGGCCTTCCCTGGCAATTGTGGCTAATTCAGGGATCACCCATGATAGGAACAACTCCAGCCGGGAAGGGAATGAGTCTTCACTTGTCCCCTAAGCAGGGATTTGAGTGAAAGTCTCCTGGGTGAAAGCCAAGTGTATTAAGCCCTTGCATCCCAGATGCTTACCCTCCGCCAGCTCAGCGCGCCAGATGGCCAGTGAGTAACGTGTTGTTGCTGTTCTCCAGGTCCCCATCGTATAGCCCCTTGCCTGTGAAGAAGAAGAAGAAGAAAAGCTCAAAGAAACGAAAAAGAAACAGGTATTCCCCCTAACCTATCAGCCCCGAGTCCGGCGCATGCCCCTCCCCAGGCACTGAACACCAGGCTGTGGAGCACAGCCGGGTGGCATTAGTTAGGAGATGGCTTAGAGGTGAAAAGCATCTTGCTGCTCGACCCGGCAGCTTGGGCCACATTCCCCCTGTGCGAGGCCTGTGCATTCTGAACGACTCCTGAACCCTGCACTAAAGTGGGACTTCAGGGGTGCCTGCGAGTCCCTGAGATGGGTTCCTGATTGTCCCAGGGAGCTCTCCCTGATACTTTTATCGCCTCACCTGCTGTCAGGAAGTGATCATCTGCAGGGACCCAGCAGGAAGCCCTTTGAAAGTGCTGTGCGTAGCCTCTGCATGGAGTGCAAGGCAGGGAAGCCGCCAGCTCCCAGGCCCTCCTCTTGCAGAGCTCACAGGAGTGGGCATAAAGGAAGTGTTTTCTCCAGAGGCTCTGGTGTTAACATGATGGAGGCGCTGCATTGCACGCCAAACGATGGCGTGTGTCTGTCCGTGGACTCCCACAGACTGCGCCGCCTCAGGTTTCTGTCACTGCCATTGGCTCTTCAGTTTGTTCTCCCTTTTTAAATGGAAACTTGCAATTCAGGAGAATTCTGGGACCAAGCAGCTGTAGCACGGCCTATACATGCCAGCACAGCCTGACTACTCACACAGGGTTCCTCCACCCAGCTGTTCGCAAACAGTCCCTCAGCCTGACTGTTCATGTAGGGTCCCTCGGCCCGATTGTTCACGTAGGGTCCCTCGGTCCGACTGTTCACGTAAGGTCCCTCGGCCCGATTGTTCACGTAGGGTCCCTCGGTCCGACTGTTTGTGTGGTGTCCCTTAGTCAAACTGTTCACATAGGGTCCTTTGGCCCGACTGTTCACATAAGGTCCCTCGGCCCGATTGTTCACGTAGGGTCCCTCAGTCCAACTGTTTGTGTAGTGTCCCTTAGCCCAACTGTTCACGTAGGGTCCCTCGGCCTGACTGTTCACGTAAGGTCCCTCGGCCCGATTGTTCACATAGGGTCCCTCAGCCCGACTGTTTGCGTAGTGTCCCTCAGTCCGACCTGCTCACATAGAGTCTCTTGGACCAACCCGCTCACAAATGGTCCCTCGGCCCAACTGCTTGCAGACGGTCCCTCAGCCTGATTGCTCATGCAGGGTCCCTCAGCCCAACGCACTCATGCAGGGTCTCTTGGCCCAACCTGCTCGCAAACAGTCCCTCCCCGGACCCGCTCGTATAGGATCCCCCGACTCACTCACCAACAGTCCCTCGACCTTGCCCACTTGCATAGGGTCTCTAGGCCTGACTGCTCGTGTAGTGTACCTTGGCCCAAGGTACTGACTTCCCTTGTAGGTTCCCAAAGCCAGACCACTGAAATGCCCAAATGTCACCCCATACAACCCAAGTAGGTGCAAATGCTCATGAGCAATGTTCTGATGTCCTGGGGGCAAGGACTCTAGAAATAGTATGAAAAGCTAGGACCAAATTCATAGGCAAGGTCAATAGGGATCCTTCTGAGCCTAAACCATTGAGGTTCCTCTGTGACACTAGCAGTGTCTGTCGCCCCTTGTCCATCCTGCTTTATTACTAGCTCAATTAATTTCAAAAGAACCAGTCACAGACTCACACAGAAACCCCATATGCCAAACTCCACTCTCCCTCACTCAGCCAGAACATTTCAAACATCTCATGTGCACATCTGGATCTGAACTTCCCCACTTACATAACTCTCTTCAACAGGCCAAAAGCAGAAGGTTCCCCCCAGGTCTGAATGCCTTCCAAACTGGAGGCCTGCTCAGGGCTGGACCCACCTCCAGACTTGCTGGCTTGGGCCATAGGTGCTGGAACTAGGGGTGCCAGGCACCCCTGGGCTTGAAGTGGTTTCCATCATATACAGAGTGTACAGCTTGGTACAGTGGCTGTCAGCACCTCCACTGTATAAATTGTTATAGCCCCTCTGGTTCAGGACCCTCTCCAATGTAAAGAACATGATTAAATTTTTAAATATCAAACATTCCAGTTTCTTCTTCCAAGCATTAAACTAATATTTGCTGAGAACAACGGGCGCCATCTTCCTCAGAAAGTTCATGTATTTATAATTTATTGAACCAACAAGCCAGGACAGTCTTACAAAAGGTGCAAAGGAAAGGTGAAAACCTAGCCTGAAACTCAGAGAGAGAGAGTGAGGCAGAATGTAGCAAAGAGGGAAAAATCTAACACTTCACTCCAAAGGAGCAAGTCATATTCCTACCTAGATTGTACCCAGCTTCTGCAATGATGGGCCCAGTTGATTCTCTGCTGCTGTGCACCTGGTGTAGCCATATACGCCTGTGCAGAGCGAGGGCAATCCATCCCCAGTTCAGAAGGGCAGCTTTTAGCACCCACTTAGCTCTGTGTTACAGGCCTTCTCCGAGGTCCAAAGATGCCTTTGGCCATTTCCAGCTTTTGAAGCTCCTTGCTATAATAATAATAATAAAAAAATGACAATGCATGAAAACAAAATAAGGCACCAAAAAAGAAGAGTGAAACATAATTTAAATATTTTTAATTTAACAAATGGTTTTCTAGATCTTTTTCTGTGCAAATGCACAATTTATTGAGGAAAGCCTAGCTTTCATGCAGTGATATTAAGCATGGCGAGCCCATCCACATGTCCCATAGTTGAATAGCGATAGTTCTTTGCCTGCTTCAACATGTTATCAAATGCCAAAAATTAGTGTCTAAATTTGAGGCCCCCCCTTTGAGCTTGAGGCCCAGGCCAAATGGTGCTCTCACACGCAGGGTCAGATTGTCACGTGCTGAGCACCCACAAATGGGGGCCAGATTTTCAAAGCACTTATAAGGCTACGTCTACACTGCAGCAATTTTTTGGAAGAGGAAATGCAAATCTCGCGCTCATTTACAAATCTCGCGCTCATTTGCAAATCTCGCGCTCTCATTTGCATATTCTCTTCCGATCCTTTTTGCAGAAGAGGTTTTTGCAATAAAAAGTCCTGTGTAGACGGGGCCATTTGTCGGAGGGGAAAAAGCCCCTGTTTTGCACAAGATCCCTTATCCCTCAAAAAATGTGGTTTACAGTGCCCGCTGCAAGACTTACTGGCGTGGCCAAGAGCTCTGCTCTGTTCCTGGTGGGCTAAACTGTCTTGGGAAAGCTGGCCTACTGAGTATGATTTGAAGCCTGGGGAGATAGAACCACACTAGCATATAGGGAATAGTGTGTAGAGGATAGCTGCAGAAGCATGAGCAGTAGGAGGGACTAGCTGCTGGAATACATGGCTGGCATCTCAGATCAGTACACGGGGCAGCAGCTATCTCCTCCCACCACTCCTGTCTCCACAGCTAGTCGGTCAGTCGGAGCTAGTGCAGGTGTGTCTCCACCAGCTCGCAACGTAGACATACCAAGAGGTAGCTAAATGGCAGCGGAGGTCTACTGGAAGGTCCTTGCTGGGTGGATTTTTCTCTTAGCCATTTTGACACCCTTCTCCTGTTTCAGTGAGGGAGCAAGTCTGAGATGTGTCTGTTCCACCGTGACATATAGATTCAGTTTACCTCTTTGCTTCTTGCAGGTTATCTTCAAAGAAGAGAAGACACAGGTAAGGGCTCTGAAAACTTTGCCACCAACCTCAGCAGCATGGGTTACTGCTGCCCGCATGGGATGATGGGGAAACACCACCAGACTCTAGGGAAGTGCAGATTTGGTAGCCCTGGGGCAGGAAGGTATATGTTTCACCCAGCAGAGCTTATTAAATGCCCTAGGCTCCCCCCTCCATTCCCAGAGCATCTGAAGTAAACACTACACTGGGCTGTCTCAGTCTCTCCCATTGGAATGGAATGCAACACTATGGCTGTGTCTAGACTACTTCAACCAACATGAAACACAAGCACCACTTGAGTCAAGCAACACATAGGGTACGTCTAGACTACATCTCTCTGTCGACAAAGAGATGTAGATTAGGCACGTCGAAATTGCTAATGAAGCGGGGATTTAAATATCCTGCGCTTCATAAGCATAAACATGGCCGCCGCTTTTTTTCGAAATGGAGCTTTTTCAAAAAAGAAATGGCAGTCTAGACGCAGATCTTTCGAAAAATAAACCCATTTTTCGAACAGGATCTTTTGAAAAAGGGTTTATTTTTCTATACATATGCGTCTAGACTGCCAGGGAGTTTTTTTTTCGAAAAAGCTCCATTTCGAAAAAAAGCGGCGGCCATGTTTATGCTAATGAAGCATGGGATATTTAAATCCCCGCTTCATTAACTATTTCGATGTGCCTAATCTACATCTCTCTGTTGACAGAGAGGTGTAGTCTAGACATACCCTATGTGTTGCTTGACTCAAGTGGTGCTTGTGTTTCATGTTGGTCCCTCTACACACAGGTGAATTCTGCCCTGATGAAGTTTCTGCCGGCATATACAAGCACTAAAGCCGGGCCCTGGAGTGCATGTTTACATCTAGGTTAATCCCTATTTGGAGAGGTGAACATTTAAAGGACAAGTACTTGGACTGAGAGGGACCAGTACAGGAGTCACACATTCACTGAATGTTATTTTTGTCTTCCTGTGCACAAGGGCATTGGGAAGATATTCTGCAGTGGTGTCATGCTATGCCGTTACAGAAAAGGGCCTGACAGCTTTCCCTTTATGGATCCTGGCTTTGAGGCATTCCTCTAACTCCCGGGTTTTAATTTGCCGCTTGGGGACCGCAGCACTGTCAAAACCAGACATCATTTGCAACCTTGTTAGCTGTGGAGGTCCGGTGTCAGTGAGCGGAAGTCACACTCCTGTCTACTTTTGCTGCTGGTTTAAAGTTCTTACTCCGATTGCTCAATGAGCTTAAAGGCTGAATGGGAACTCCATTCAGACTTAGGGGTTCAATGGACAAATGAGCAAACTAGGATCCAAGTTCAGTTTCCTGCTCTGCTGGGGCTTGATCCTGGCTGTAATTAAAGGTTCCAGAATATGGAATATGGATTTTAATGAAAAACGTGTTCCCAAGACAGCTCTCGTGTGTGTGTGTGTGTGTGTATAATTGGGGAGAGGTGCAGCTTCAGAGAGCTGAGCTCAGGAAAGTATGACACCTCTTTCTAGAGCAGGGCTGGGCAAAATATGGCCCACGGTCTGCATCCACCCTGCCAAGCCATTGGATCCAGCCCGCCAAGCCACCAGATCTGGCCCACAGACACAGAGGGGAGCCCCAGGCAGGCTCCCTGCTTGCCTCACCCCACCCACATGCCACTGAGAAAAGCAGCTGCTGGGCCATTTCTCGTGCACAACTGTGAGCCTGCGGACGGGGAGAAGCTTCTTGAGCTACCCCCGCTCCTGAACAATCCCATTGGCCAGTGTCTGGCCAATGGGAGCTGCCTGTTGGAATTACAGGCAGCATACAAAGCACCACTCCCCTCTTCTCTTCAAGCTCGTAGTTATTCACACATGCACCTAGCCCCTGCAGCCTGGGTAGGGGTAGGGCAGGCATGGAGGCTGCCTCAGAAACATGCTGGGTGTTGGCTGGGAGTCACCCAGGTGAGTCTCCTGGCCAGAGCCTGCCTCTGGCACCCCAGCCTCCCCTTCCTCCCAACCCTCTGCCCCCGCCCCACTCCTGCCCCCTTACTACACATAACCCAAACCCTCTTCCCCCTCCTCCACCCATATCCTCTCCCAGAATCTACACCCCAATCCCCTGCCCCAGGTCCCAACCCCCTTCTGCCCCAGGTATGAACCCAAACCTCTGCACCCCCTTCTCTACTCCAATCCCCAGGCCTACATCACAACCCCTTCTTGCCCTAGGTCATATCCCAAACCCCTGTACCCCACTCCCTTGCCCCAGGTCACAACCCAAACCCCTGCACCCCACTCCCTTGCCCCAGGTCACAACCCAAACCCCTGCACCCTAGCTCACAACCCCTTCCTGTCCTAGGTCACATTCCAAACCCCTGCAACCAGTCCAGTGCCCCAGGTTACAACTGCCTCCTTCACCCAAAGTCCCTCCCAGGCCCCACACTTCCTCCTGCAGCCCAATCCCTTACCCCAAGCTCCCTTCTGCACCCCACCTCCATCCCAGACCCCGCACCTCCTCCATGGAAGAGTGTGGCCCTCAGCCACTTTCCAAAATCTTGGAGGGGCCCCCCATCAAAAATTATTGCCCACCCCTATTCTAGAGGCAGATCTATACTGGCTTGGCCTGAATTCTGACACTGCATTTCTCTTCTGGGGTAATTTACTAGCAAATCTACACTGTCACCAGAACCCATCCTCTGGATACCTTGTACAGGAAGCTTATTGTGCTCTTCCTCAGTGAAGTCTTTGGCTCCATGTACCTGAGTCACCACTGCTTTATGTCAGATTTACACTGGTGTAATTTTGCCATTCCCAGTTCATGTATATTCAATATATATTTCTGATCCACTACAAGGCTGGTGGGATGGCCGATCCCTTTGTTTAGAGTTTATAATACAATATGTGTTTTCCCTGAAACACAATGGAGCAGATTCACTCTAGTGCAATAAGTAAGCCCAAGTTCATTGGTGGGAATGGAGTTGTGTCCATTTGCGTCAGGGGTAAACAAAGCATTCTGGTGATTTCTGAGATTCTGTGTCCTGTTAAAATGTCTCAGAAAAGCAGCTGTGTTAGCCTGTATCTGCAACAAGGAGTCCTGTGGCACCTTAGAGATTAACAGATTTAGTTTGATTGTTTTGGCTGATTAGAACTGAAATCTTCCAATTAATTAGTTATTTCTTATTTAGTTCCTCAAGCCCAAAAAGTAAAAGAAAGGAAGAAAGAAAACACAAAAAACAGTAAGTAGAGATGTAATGAACTGTCTTTGCTGAACTGTCCCTTTAAGAGTCATGGATGTGAGGAAGGTTTTAGTACTAGAAAACTTTTCTTTGGCATTGTATGGAGTTAGCAGTGGAGGGCTATCCACCACTCAAATCCTCCTGTTACATTTGAAAATGACATGCTTATTTTTCAGCTAAAACAAGGGATACTTTTATCCTTCCCCCACAGAATTTGAATTTGAGCTGGTCAGTGCTTTTCAAATTTGGACATTCCAAATTTTGAAACTAAAAAACTTGAAGTGTTGGGGAGAAAAAGAGAGGGGAAATATTCAGAAAAAAATTGTAAAATGTTTGTCCCTTTTCTCTGACCAGCTCTACTTGAAGTATAAAGACCAAAACATCAGGGGTGGCTGTTTCAAAGGACAAGGACTGCTAAGTGGCAGATGTAAAATCATAGAATCCTCGAACTGGAAGGGACCTCAAGAGGTCAACGAGCCCAATCCCCCGCCCTCATGGCAGGACCAAGCACTGTCTAGATCATCCCTGACAGGTGTCTGTCTAACCTGGCTTTTAAATATCTCCAGAGATGGAGATTGCACAATTCCTCCCTAGGCAATTTATTCCAGTGTTTAACTACTCTGATGATTAGGAAGTTTTTCCTAATGTCCAACCTGAACCTCCCTTGCTGCAATTTAAGCCCATTGCTCCTTGTCCTGTCATCAGAGGCCAAGGAAAACAATTTTTCTCCCTCCTCCTTGTAACACCCTTTTAGATACTTGAAGACTGCTATCATGTCCCCTCTCAATCTTCTCTTTTCTAAACTAAACAAGCTCAATTCTTTCAGTCTTCCCTCATAGCTCATGTTCTCTAGACCTTTAATCATTTTTGTTGCTCTTCTCTGGACCTTCTCCAGTTTCTCCACATCTTTCTTGAAACGTGGTGCCCAGAACTGGACACAATATTCCAACTGAGGCCTAATCAGCACAGAGTAAAGTGGAAGAATGACTTCTTGCGTCTTGCTCACAACACTCCTGTTAATGCATCCCCAGAATCATTATACATAGCATGTATTTGGTCTTGCTGGGTGCTTGTGGAAAATGGAAGTTACAGCACCTCTGAGAGATGGCCACTAGTGCCAAGAGACTTGGCACCTGGAAAGCCCGATGACCAAATCTGCTCCATGCTGGAGCAGGGTGGTCTGACGCTGTCGGTTCCACATGTGCCTCAGTCCAGCCCTGGCAAAATATATGCATTCACATGTTTGTGGGGTAATTATGGACACAAGGACCACATGTAAAGGGTGGCATGGGCGAACAAGTGTCCATTTGCACATACAGTGTCCACATTCTGCATGCAAAAATGTGGGGTCAGCAGGCACAGTTTACCTGTGTAAAATGTACTTGTATAATATGCACCCCCAGCTTGGGCCCCTTCTTTGAACCTGTGGCCCCAGATGTGGTGAAAAGCAAGGGAGCAAAGAGACAATTTGTTAATGCACCTGAAATACTGCCTGGGTCTATAAGGACATCGTAACTCCTGCTAAGAGTTTTGTGTAGTCTTGCAATAAGGGATGGTGTCAGGAAGGGAGGCTGAAAAGAAATGTGACCAGCACTACAGAACGCAGACCAAAAATGACCCCTGACTTTGAGACATATTAGGATTGCTGAGGGTGAGGAGAATGATCCATATTTAATCTGGGTTGCAGTCAGGATGCTGGTCCCCTTTTCTTCCTACCTCTGTGTGGTTTCAAGACAGCAGCAGTCCCCGTGGCAGATGCTGATCTCTTGTACTAGGTTTTGATCTAGACATCTAGAGTCTTGCAAGAGCACAGTTGGTTGTTCTCTCTTTGGGACACTTCAGAGCTTCATTATTTGTGGCATGTGATTGGTCACCTAAGGTAGATGGTACCATTTCTGCACCATGATGGGATGTCAAAAGTTTTAAATGCAAGATTAATGAGGATAGTAAATAGGAATGTGAACAACTAGTCAGCTATCTAATAAACAAAAGCTTATCAGATAGTCGACACACTAGTCAACTAGTCACTTCTCCCCCCTTACTGCCTCTGTCAGAAAGAGGCAGCAAGCTGGGGTGGGGGGTGAGAGAGAAAGGGGTACTTCAAAGCAGCAGCACCACGTGGAGCCCAGAATGAGCTGCAGACTCCTCCGCTGACACCAGGCTCCAGGTGGTGCTGCCGCTTTGAAACGCCACACGGAACACGGTGCCAGTGGGGGACAGCTTGAGTCCCCCACTGGCCTCGTGTTCCCCGCAGCACTTTCACTTTTGAAGTGTAGCAACAGCACTGGGGCTGTTGCTACACTTCAAAGGCAGAGGTGCCCTTATTGACTAATCAAATAGTTGATGCAAATTGCGTCAACTATTCGATTAGCCGATTAATCTAAATTTAACATCTCTAATAGTAAATGGTAAAGAACACGTATTTTTGTTTTCACATGAAGCCATCAACACAGATCTTTGTACAAGGGGTAGATATTCCCTACTGCCAACTCCAAGTATTCAAAAGTCAAGAACCAAGTCCTACCAAATCATGAGAGGCTTGAAATGGTGAAAAAAAATTTTAAAGATAATAATAAATGTGGGGTTCTTCCTATTTGCCTTTTGATGTTTTTTAGGTTGCAGTGGGGCTACATTTCAAAGCTTTGCTCTGCCATCATGGAGGCTAGAAAGGTTTCTAAAGGACAGTTTCTCACCAAATTTCATGCTTCCAGGAGCTGGAACGCTAAGAAAAACACCAAATTTTGTGA
The DNA here is from genome assembly GCA_032595735.1 of Pelochelys cantorii. Lineage (NCBI taxonomy): Eukaryota > Metazoa > Chordata > Testudines > Trionychidae > Pelochelys > Pelochelys cantorii. The sequence goes on along the minus strand of CM064342.1, from coordinate 7,088,257 downwards.
GAGTTGTGATAAAATCACGTGAATTGGCAACACTCTCCAAACAGTCCTGTGAGCAAAAAACCAATGCTGTCTCATTGGCCAGAATCAGCAAAGAGCAAATAAGAAGCTATAAAAACAGCTGACCTAAGCAGCGAATGGGAGTTTCATGTAAATGAATCAGTTTTTACAATGTTTAATCTGCTCTGGGCGGAATATTCTTTTGTATCAGTGAAGATGCAGATCTCAAGCAACATGGCCTGTTGATTTTATTCTATGTTGATTTATTTCACTGTAATCGTGTGACATGTGGCAGCAATCCAGACCTTCTAAATAAAGCAAAGCCTGTGGCCCAGTAACAAAGCCACAACCTTCTTACCAACAATCCCCTCCAACAAATCACTCTTCCATTATCTGGCACCTGCCCCTTCCTGGCTAAGAATCCAGACAGCACAGGTAACTAAAATGTCACCACACACAGGCTCTGACCAGCCACTAAAAGCAGCAAATGCTGATGCTGCTAGCAAGCCACCAAAAGTCCCCGGCAATGCTCACAGCAAAGTGCAGCTTTAGACGGACAACAAGAGCCTTACACTCAATTGTACCTGCTATAGCAGAGTGAATGGGGAGTGGAACAGGTCTCTGGATGCTAGGGAATCGTGCATCCCTGTGCACCTGTCCCTTTAAAACTGGGGGGGGGGGTCACCGGGCATGTGAGTAGGAGCTAGTATATGAGCTAAGGCTTCCTGCCTGTTAAGCAGGAGCAGCATATGGCAGTCACCTACACTCAGGGAAAATCCACTGTGAGGGGTCTCTGTAGTAGCCAAGAAAGGGCAAGTAGCCAAGAAAGGGCAAGAAGGAGGAAGTAGGGAAGGTGTCTGTTACCCTGTATTTTGTGTTATTTTGAGCCTCTCTTCCATCTTCTGTTTATTAATAAACCTCCCCCCGCATGGAAAGGAATGTGGGACTAACCTTGAGAGTTTCATTTAGAGAGACCTGGCTGAGGGGACTTCCTACGAGCTGACCAAGGGTACATCTACACTGCACGCTTACTTCAAAATAAGCTATTCTGAGAGAAATACTCTGAAATAGCTTATTTCAAAATAGCATGTCTACACTACAGAGAACCCTCAAAATTAGTCCAAGGCAGGCTCCTCTAATGTGGATGCATTACTTTGATTTAGAGTCCCAGGAGGCACTGGGGACTAATTACTTTGAATGGCCCTGTGGGAGGAGCTATTTCGAAATAGCAGCAGTGGAGCGTCCACACTACAGCTATTTCAAAATAGCTATTTCGGAAGAGGCGTTATTCCTCATGGAATGAGGTTTACAGAAGTTGGAATAAGCCGTCCTTTCTTTCAAATTTATTTCAAAATAACGGAATTGCTGTGTAGACGCTCGCATTGTTATTTCGGACTAATGGCTGTCATTCTGAAATAACGCTGCTGTGTAGACGCACCCTAAGAGGCCCCAAAATAAGATGATTCCAGAATGGTTTGTTACAGTTGCCCGAAGGATGTTGGAGGGTCAGATGTGCTCATCCAGTCTGACAGATGCATGGAATCATAGACCTTCAGGCAAGAAGGGACCGTGACCACGATCTTGTCCAACCTGCATGGCCCAGGCTGTAGAATTTCACCCAATGATTCCTGCACCCAGCGCTGGCGCTAAGCTACAGCCTAGCTGTTGGAAAGGCATCAGTCTGTACACTCCAAGCAATGGATGATTGCCCTCACTCTTTAGAAATATTTACAACTTATTTTCATTTTGTCCCTTGCCGACTTCAGCTTCCATCCACTGGATATTGGGATGCCTTTGTCTGCTAGATTAATGAAGTTTTCTTTCCACTCTCAAAAGCACTCGTAGCCGGCCACGAAAATCCCACCGCCATCGCCACCGCCACCACCATTCCCGCTCGGAGAGCTCCGATTCCCTCTCCTCTAGCTGCCAAAGCAGGTAATGTTGCCATTTGCTGAGCTGGTCTTCCTTTAGCCTCCCTTCAGAGCTCGGTCAGAGACACAGTTAAAATGAGCTTAGCAGGCTCAGTGTAAACCACCATTATGCACCAAGATGCTCCTTTTCCCTCTAGTGGTAGCTGGGTCATACAGAGGAGGGATTTTCCAACTCTGGGGCATGGCTTGTAAAGGCAAGCTGTTAGCTGGCCACGAGATGCTTTGTTTCCCTGCACCTCCAAAGGCACATCTGCTCACAGCTCCCATTGGCTGCAGATCAGTGATCCCAGCCAATGGGAGCTGCAGGAAGCAGTGTCCTGGTCCATACTGCTTCCTGCAGCTCCCATAAGCCAGGAACACTGATCTGCGGCCAACGGGAGCTGTGATCACCGAGACCTGCAGAGGCGTCATTAAACAACATATGTCGTGGCTAGTTATCAGCTTGCCCTTAACAAGTCTTGACCCAGAGTTTGAAAACCCCTGACATAGAGAGTGGATGAGCCTGTTACCAGCTTGGGTTGTAGTGGAGGTCTCAAGCCGTTGAGGCTCATGCTTTTAAATCTAGGGGTGCCAGATTTAATCCCTGCTACTTGTGGCCCCCTCCCATGGAATCATCTTAACATCTTCCTTATTTCCCAAGGTGGCAATGTCCTGTTGGCACATGTCCAAGACCTATGCACAACCCAGGGAGCACCATAGTGTGCACACCCCTCTTCCCTCCTACTAGGACCTTGCATGCACCATGTGCTTAAGGTCACACTGGCAGGTGCAGAGTGGTGCACTCTTTAAAAGGTATCTCTTGTCCAATACCGGACAACTCCATATCCAGTTTTTTCCCAGACCCGGGCAAGGGCAGAGCACACAGAAAGAAGACTGTCCAGTTTATAGCCAGGTGAAAGTCTTCCTTAGGCAGAAGATGGGACATTGGGGACAAATCAATAATACTACTCATGCATCATGGTTTGATTTTATGTTTCTCTTTCTTTAGGCGTAGAGCCAGGTCTCGGGAGGAAGGCCGTAAAGCAAGACGTAAACGCTCCCAGCATGGTTCAAAGAGCACGGAAAAAAGAAACATTTCTGCGGAGGGCCAGGCCAGCCATGCTCCAAGCCAAACCCTTCCGATCTACAGCTTTCTCTCGGCTAAGGAAGTTGTAAGTATTCTGCTTCCTTGCACAGACTAGCCAGAGAAACTCGGGGGGGAAAAATCCAGTATGAAATTTTTATAACTCAATTACAGTTACGTTAGACCAAGTTGGTTTAAAACTATATTATTTATTGATGATGCTGTTCTCCAATGTATTAAAAGTCATTCCTTTCCCTCAGTGCTTACACACGGGGAGGGGGCGGGGTAGGATGGGAGGACATTTCCTATGCCTTTAGCCTATGAATAATAAATAGGGGACATTTAACAAAAAAGCAGCCTTCAGCAATGGTATTTTACAAGAAAGTGTTTGTTATGCAGGCATTACTCAGCTGGATGTGAACTTGTATTTGCTGGTCATTGTATCCAATGTGTCTCTAGTCCTTTGGGGGAGCAAGAAAATCAAATGTATATGAAAGAAACGTTTACCTTTAATGAGTTGGGGATTTTTGGCAGGGGATGTTTGTTGACTCTCAGTGTCTTGTAAGAGCATCGCTCTTATTTGCTGACCAACCAAAGGGTCAAATTCTGAGCTTGTAGATAGTTCCTCTTGAGAGGCATTGGGGTGTGGGGAAGGCAACAAAAGGTAGAATCAGGCCTGATGTCTTGGAGTATCTTTTCATACTTAGGGTATCTTTTCATATCCATAGAGTGAAATAATATAATCTGCATCCTAGAACATGTCTTCATGGTGGGGCAGGAGGGAATATATGAGGATCTGATTTTGCACCGTGCAGCATTCCACACTGAGCAAAACAGGTGTCAAGGGTGTAGGCCTGAGTCTCTCACTAATACAGCAACTGGAATAACATGACTGGACTCAATAGCTACACTGATGTAAAATCAGTATGAGGGAGAGGAGGAAGAGTGTGTATATGAGGGGGAGAGGAGCAGAGGGACACATGCAAGCGCACACACCTCTGTGTGTGTGTGTGTGTGTGTGTGTGTGTGTGTGTGTTAGGGTATGTCTACACTGCCAGCCTAGTTCGAACTAGGGTGGCTAATGTAGGCATTCGAACTTGCAAATGAAGCCCGGGATTTAAATATCCCAGGCTTTATTTGCATGTTCCCGGGCGCCGCCATTTTTAAATGCCCCGTAGTTAGAAACTGACTGCCTGCGGCTACACGCGGCACGGACTAGGTAGTTCGAATTAAAGCTCCTAATTTGAACTACGATTACTCCTCATTGCAGGAGGAGCTTTAAATCCCGGGCTCCATTTGCAAGTTCGAATGCCTACATTAGCCACCCTAGTTTGAACTAGGCTGGCAGTGTAGGCATACCTTAGACACACTCCCACAGAGAGAGAAATACGCCATGGAATGGATTTGCACTCCATATGGCTAAATGCAGTGCCTTGCATGGTGTCATGCATCTGACGAAGTGGGTCTTTGCCAACAAAAGCTTATGTTCCAATATATCTGATAGTCTATAAGTTGCTACAGGACTCCTTGTCGCTTTTGCAGATCCAGACTAACATGGCTACCCCTCTGATACTTGATGCCATGGAACGGTTAGCTACGAAGCTTTTATAGGCATGAAATTTGGGATGGCTGCATTACTGGAGAGTGGTGAAACCACGAACGAGTTAATAACTCATATCAAAAGATGTCTGGTCAAATTGTTACATTGCATCAAAGGATCCTGTTTTCTATATAAACCACTTACGTTACAGACAAATTCTTTAAAAAATCATTTAGAATTTAAAAACGTCAAGCTCTCTCATGAAACCAACTGCCAATAAACATAATAACTAAAACGTTTTAGAAACCTCTAAAGATAATCTAATATTGAGCATAGTTCAGGCATTCTGCCCTCTACTTGCATAGGTGTCAATGACCTCACAAGCCAGATAAAAAGCAGTGTTTATAGAGATAGCTGCAGGTTATGGGTGAGAAATATAAGTCATAGGGACTTACTCTTTATATTCTTTATACTTTAGCCTACTAACATGAGCAAATATTCTTATAACAAAAATGTATCAGTATATTTAATACACAATTTGCCAGTGTTCTCGTTTGTCCCAAAGAAAAATGCACAATCTTGGGCCATTATTTAGGAAAGCACTTAAGCACCTGCTTAAGTACTGTCCTGAACATGAATAAGGACCTGAAATACCATGTAAAGAATAACTGACAATGGAAAAATGAATAAACATTAACCACATGCATTAGGAATGACTGGACACATCTAATTTATGGTTTCACTCGGATGTGGAGCACGCGGTCAAGTCTATAGCTAGGGCTGGTTTAATATTTTCTTCCATCAAATGAAATTTTGCATAAAAATATACCTGATTTCTGTAGAAAATGTGGATTGTTTGTTGAAAAACTGGACATTTGAAAACCTAAGCTGAAAACTGAGAAATGTTGATACAGGAATGCTACCAGGATGCCTCATGGGAGTTGTAGTTCCATTGTTCTTTGAGGGCTGGATTCCCTAGCTAGACTATATCTCCCAGGATGCACCATGGCAGCTCAGCAAGAGGAGAGATTGTGGTGCATCATAGGAGCTGTAATCAGAACAGGAAAATAGGTCTTTAGCTGAGAATGCAAGCATGAGTACCCACTGCAGGAGCATTCTTGAATCTAAGTATTCTGGTTTTGGCCAATTTTCTTCTGAGGTTTCTCCCTCTCTCTCCTGCCTCCCATCTTCCCCTCTTTCTCCCCGACCCTCCACCAAAAAAAAAAAAAAAAAAAAAAAAAAAAGCTAACTTTTTTTGAGGAGGAAAAAAATGTTTTTCATTTTCACTGGTATTTTCCACAAAGAATTTACTTACCAGCTACATCTGTAAATCACGAGAAAAAACATATTGTGCTTCTCTCTCTTTCTTTATTACTTATATACATGGGAATGCACACACACGACAGAGTTAGACAACCAATAATTTCATGCGTCTTTGCTTTTCTGTAATAAATTTTCTAGCCACTTCCTCTGTTTTCTCTCTGCTGAGCAATTAATAACAAGCAGCCACAATGGAACCCTGCTCAGAACAGGATTACACAGCTATCCCTCAGTGCATTGAGAAACTGAGGGTAATATGCTGTATCTATTTTTAAACATATGAATAACAACCTCCTAACCTGCTGGAGCTGCTTTACTCCACACTGATACAGATACATTCCATGCTGCTGTGCTTTTTGGAAGTCTTAGCAGAACTGAACAATATAAATACCTGTAGGGTATGAATCTAATTGCTTTTGTTGTCTCTGATGAAGATGACTGCAGACTATACACAGATACTGCTCTCCAGCACCCTAACTTCCGCAGACACTCCTTTTATCAGCAGCTAGAACAGACCTAGTCTTGAGTCAAAGTTTTCACAAACCCACTGAGAGGTCTGGGGTACACTTATTCCAAGTGACGCTAATTACTTCTGTGCTAACATACCTCCAAAAAGATGGAGAAGGGGAAATGGCAGGCAAGACCAAGAGTGTCTATGTACATGCTGGGAAGTTTCAGAAGCTTTGCAGAATAGGTTGGGTTTGACCACATGTTGTTCCAGCTCTTGTTTTGGGTTTGAATAGGGGTGGGCTTCTTTTAACACCCAGCTGCACCCTCCTTCAGATTCAAGGGTAAAAGAAGTTAAAAAGAATATTGGATCATTTACATACTTATATATGCAAATTCCAATTTCATAGAATCATAGAACACTAGAACTGGAAGGGACCTTAAGAGGTCATCAAGTCCAGTCCCCTGCCCTCACAGCAGGACCAAGCACCATCTAGATCATCCCTGATAGATGTCTGTCTAACCTGCTCTTAAATATCTCCAGAGATGAAGATTCTACAACCTCCCTAGGCAATTTATTCCAGTGTTTCACCACCCTGACAGTTAGGAAGTTTTTCCTAATGTCCAACCTAAACCTCCCTTGCTGCAGTTTTAAGCCCGTTGTTTCTTGTCCTATCCCTAGAGGCCAAGGAAAACAATTTCCACACACACACACCTTCTATGTGACACCCTTTTTGATACCTGAAAACTGCTATCATGTCCCTTCTCAGTCTTCTCTAACTAAACAAGCCCAGTTCCTTCAGCCTTGCTTCATAGCTCATGTTTTCCAGACCTTTACTCATTTCCGTTTTTTAATCCCAGCCTGTAACCTGGATAGTGCCAAAATCCCGGCATTGTTGGGGGCTAATATCAGGATGGAAAAGTCTGACTCACCTTGGGGGGAGGAGTACAGCCATTAGCTGGAGTCCAGTAACGTGCACCTTCCCTCTCCCCAGCTCTGTCAGTGCACCATAAACCCAGTCTGGATCATCCCCAGCTGTGTCCACTCCGAGCCTCCGCAGAGCATTTGCTGCCAACCTCACAGGTTTTCGCAAGGCCACCAAAGCCTTCACATTGCACCAGGCTGAAAACTCCCACGCCGGTAGATGTCCGGTATAGGCCAGGAGGGAGTGTAGACATCCAGCCACAAACAGTAAGTGTAGCGATAAACTGGCCTCACTATAATATCCCTCTCTTCTTGCATATGCCAGATGTCTGGCATCATTTCAACAGACTCAGCCTCACCTTTCTTGTACCATGGGCCCAATCCTGTGCTCTCTATGCAGGCAGAATTCGCATCAAAATCATGGTGGAAACTTTCCCTGAGTTCTGCTTGAGTCTGGAGTAGCCAGGGGGCCCCTTATTTCCATGCACCAATGTCTTTGGCCATTCGCTTTAATGGGACTTACACTCAGAGGGCCAAATTCACAGCTGGGGTAAAGCAGCAGCACTCCATTCAAGGTAATGGACAGTTTACCCCAGCTAAGAGTCTGGCCCAGAAATTAGTAATAGAGTGTACCCCTGAAAGCTTGCTGAGCACATGGCTCCTTTCTCCCAAGTGATCCCTGTCAGCAGGTAGCCCTTCTAATTCTAGAAGCTCATCCACATCGGTGCTTACCATACAACCTGCTGCTCTAATGACTAGCACAACTCAATGGGGCTGTTGACACACATTCTTCATTCCTTTCATTATCAGTGTGCCAAACAAAAGAAGACGACAATTAGACACTTCCTAAAAAAGAAACGAACGCTTCTTTGAAATCAGTTTTACAAAAGACATAGACCTGGGAAAGAAATCCTCTCGCTATAAGCCATGCCTCGCAGAGCACCTCACGACAAAACCTCATTCCTCATATGGCTGAGAAAATGTATAGCCATTAGGGATATTAAACACTGACTAACTGATTAATCGAATAGTTGATGCATTTTGCATTGACTATTTGATTCGTCGATAGGGCACCTCTGCCTTCGAAGTGTAGCAACAGCCACAGTGCTATTGCTACACTTCAAAGGCAAAAGCGCCGCGTGGAGCCTGGGATCAGTTGGGGACTCCTCTGTCCAATGCTGGACTCCCCACGGCATTTCAAAGCAACAGTGCCACATGGAGCCCAGGGTCGGCAGGGGAGTCCCCAGCTGATCCTGGGTTCCACATGGCGCTGCCACTTTGAAACACTGCATGCAACCCAAGGCCAGCTGGGATGTCCCACTGCAGCCTGGGGACATCCCAGCTGACCCCGGGCTGCATGCAGCATTTCAAAGCGGCAGCACCACAAGGAGCCCAGGGTCTGGCCCCAGGCTCCAAGCAGTGCTGCCGCTTTGAAGTACCCCTCCTGTTCACACACACACACACACTCACACACACTAGCTGCCTCTTTCTGATAAAGACAGCAAGAGGGGGGGGGAAGCAACTAGTCAACTAGACCATCGACTATCTGGTAAGCATTTGCTTATCAGATAGTCGACTAGTCAACTAGTCCTTCACATCCCTAATAGCCTTCACTCTCCACGGGGCCATTTGAAGCACAGTCAATGGACTTGTTCACTTTAATTGGTATACTGCTAGTGATTGTATTTTTTCGTAATCTATTAGACTGTGTGGTCTCTTGAGGTAGGAATTCAGTAGAAATTAAATGCTGAAGTGTAAGCGAGGGCCTCTTTATTCCCCCTTCCTTTCATTTTGATTAAATAATGATTTGAAACAGAAAAACAATAAATAAGTACACTGACTCCCAAGGGCAGCTATAGATTCCCCCAGCAAAAGCTAAGGGAAACAAAGTCCCCTGAGGATATTTAATTACTTATTAGAAGTGGGGGGCGGGGGGAGAGAAATCCTAATGTTTATACCGCAAATTAAGGCCATAAAAGAACAGGCACTTTAAAACATGAACACATATACCACCACTCCCAAAAGCACCATTAGAATTCAATTGACTCTGGACAGTGTTTCAGCTATGGTGTTTGGTTACAGTTTATATGGCTGATCCTTCAGAAGCACCAAAAAGGAACAGGAGGGAGCACAGGGGTGATGGATGGTGAATTTCATCCCGGAGCAGAGGGCAGCAAAAGGCCTGTTCATCACACATACCCCTTATTAATCCTATTTTGAGGGCTGAAGTGATGCAGAGTCTGGTTCTTTGGCGTAGGGTTGAATTTTATGCCAGCTGTCTAAGAAACAGTGGAAGTCCTTTCAGTTAGGAATTTCATGGTGGTCATATATGCCGGGGCAGAAGGGGATAGGCAGATGTTCTCCTCTCCCTGACTACCTGCTGTTACACCAGGCTAGGCCATCTGACCTTCATCTGTGAAATACACAGCACTGGGCATGTCTCTCTCCTGGAACTGCCTCTTGCCTCAGTTTTGCTGGCATGGGCACAAGGTTAATGCCATGGATGGCTGAGCTGGGTATAGCATGCAAGTCTCAGGCATGTATGAAGTGTCAACAGCATCTCAAGCAGAAGAGATCATATGGCCAAACCCTGAGGTCTTTATTAAGGCACAATTTCCCATCTAGTCAAAACTGAGCAAGGATCATGGGATTTGTCTCACTGAGGGATGGGTATCAGGCATGCACTAATTTTGTCATCACTTTTGGAAATGTTGCTGGACTTTTGAATAGGGCAGGGAAGAGGAATTGGACAGGGAGAAAGGAAAGAGTAAAGAGGAGAAAATCTGGATCTCACATCTCTTCTCCAAGTGGACATAGGAGTGGACGTGGTATACCTAGACTTTAGTAAGGCATTTGATACAGTCTCATATGACCTTCTTATCAATAAACTAGGCAAATACAACCTAGATGGGGCTACTATAAGGTGGGTGTATAACTGGCTGGATAATCGTTCTTAGAGAGTAGTTATTAATGGTTCACAGTCCTGCTGGAAATAACAAATGGGGCTCCGCAGGGGTCTGTTTTGGGACCGGTTCTGTTCAATATCTTCATCAACAATTTAGATATCAGCATAAAGAGTATGCTTATTAAGTTTGCAGATGATACCAAGCTAGGAGTGGGTTGCAATTGTTTTGGAGGATAGGGTCATAATTCAAAATGATCTGGACAAACTGGAGAAATGGTGTGAGGTAAATAGGATGAAGTTTAATAAGGACAAATGCAAAGTACTCCACTTAGTTTCACACATAGGGTACTTCTAAACTATATCCCTTTTTCGATAAAGGGATGTAAATTAGATGTATCAAAATTGTAAATGAAGCCGGGATTTGAATTTCCCGCACTTCATTTACATAATGGTGGCCATGGCTTTTTTTTTCAAAAAGCTGCTTTTCGGGGGAAAAACGTGGTCAAGACGGGGATCTTTCAACAGAAATGCCCCATTTCGAAAGATCCTGTAACCCTCAAAAAATGGGGATAACAGGATCTTTCGAAACAGGGCATTTCTGTCTAAAGATCCCTGTCTTGACCACATTTTTTTTTTCCAAAAAGAGGCTTTTCGAAAAAAAGCTGCAGTTGCCATTATGTAAATGAAGCACAGGAAATTCAAATCCCAGCTTCATTTACAATTTCGATACATCTAATTTACATCTCTTTATCAAAAAAGGGATGTAGTTTAGATGTACCCATGCAGAATGGGAAGTAACTATCTAGGGAAGAATACTGCAGAAAGAGATCAAGGGGTCATAGTGGACCACAAGCTAAATATGAGTCAAGAGTGTGACGCTGTTCAAAAAGAGCAAACATGATTCTGGGGATGCATTAACAGGAGTGTTGTGAGCAAGACACGAGAAGTAATTCTTCTGCTCCACTCTGCGCTGATTAGGCCTCACTTGGAGTATTGTGTCCAGTTCTGGGCACCACATTTCAAGAAAGATGTGCAGAAATTGGAAAAGGTCCAGAGAAGAGCAACAAAAATGATTAAAGGTCTAGAGAACATGAGCTATGAGGGAAGTTTGAAAGAAGTGGGCTTCTTTAGTTTGGAAAAGAGCAAACTGAGAGTGGACATGAGAGCGGTTTTCAAGTATCTAAAAGGGTGTCACAAGGAGGAGGGAGACAAATTGTTCTCCTGGGCCTCTGAGGATAGGACAAGGAGCAATGGGCTTAAACTGCAGCAAGGGAGGTTTAGGTTGGACATTAGGAAAAACTTCCTAACTGTCAGGGTGGTTAAGCACTGGAATAAGTTGCTTAGGGAGGTTGTGGAATCTCTATCTCTTGAGGTAGGAAATGGCCCAGAAGGAAAATCTTTGTGTTTTTTGCCAGCAACGAACACAGTGGAACCCCAGTTCTTAGAGGTTGTCAGGCTCTTTCCAGTGAGGTTGATGCCAATTCACTGGGGACTGGACAGAACTCTATTGAAAATCCCAACCTACATTAATAGGGACAGTAAATAATGATCATGTTTGGGGACCAAGAGCTAAGTTATTTTAACACACAAGATTTGTGGGCCAATGGGTTCATTTTCTAACACACGAATTGCTTGTGTTTACTGGGCCTGACTGCTCCCACTGGAGTCAGGGGTGAAATCTCCTATATAGCATCTGGGTTAGTTACTAAGTTTGGGAAAATCCTCGAACGGAAGATGGGAACATTTATTTTCTGGGAAATTTCTGTTCTGTGCAAAATATTTTCTATGTTCCAACCAGCTCTGCTCAAAAGGTATGTGTGGGTCCAATAAAAGGCATCCACATTAACTCCCTGGTTTGGGGGATCAAAGCATGGAACCCGAGTACAAAGAGCGTGATACAGTAGCCAAAGCATTGCACAGTGACTTCAGAGATTTGGCTTCTGCCCCCAGCTTCTGCCAGTCATTTCTCTGCTCTGTGGCTCAGCATCCCATCCTGTTGAATGGGGTTGGTGATTCCTCCCTTAGAAGTATAGTGAAAGCTATCATTCCTTACTATTTATAACCTGCGTGGAGATTTTCCACTTCAAGGCACTACCAGAGTATGTCTATACTACAGAGTTTTGTTGGAAAAACAGCCATTTTCTGACAAAACTTGAAGAACATCCACACTGCAATTGCGTTCTTCCGCAAGAAAATCGAAAGAACAGAAGGGTTTTTCCGGCATTGGTAATCCTCATTCTATGAGGAAGAAGCCTTCTCCCAAAACAGCTCTTTCGCAAATGGGCGTGTATGGACAGGGAAGAGGGAGTTCTTTTGGAAGACGAGGAAAGAAGAAAAAGCACAGGTGCCCTGGTAGCCATTCCATCCATAGCAATCCCAACTTGCATGCAAGAAAGCATCCATTCAGTCTGGACGCTCTCTTTCGAAAAAGCAGATGGCTTTTTCAATGCACTTTTGCAGTGTGGACGCTCTCTTTCAGAAGAGGTTTTTGCAGAAGATCTCTTCCGAAAAAAGCTTCTTCCGAAAGAAGCCTGTAGTCTAAACATAGCCCCAGAGAGCAAAGAGCTCATGGCGAGGCTTGGGTCATTAAGGCCTGCGCCAGGTTTTGATAGCTTTTCCTTCTCAGTAACTCCACTTTTGCTTTAGTAATTTTTGCCTGTGATTGTGGAGATGTTGATTTAAGGCTACGTCTACACTGGCGCGTTCTCATGCAAAAACTCTTTTGCGGAAGACTTCTTCTGCAAAAACTCTTCCAGAAGAGAGCGTCTACACTGGCATGTGCTTTTGCGCAAGAGATGTGCTTTTGCGCAAGAGCATCCATGCCAGTGTAGATGCGCTTTTGTGCAAGAAAGCTCTGATGGCCATTTTAGCCATAGGGCTTTCTTGCGCAAGAAATTCATGTTGCCTGTCTACACTGGCCTCTTCTGGAAGAGCTCTAGCACAAAAGGGCTTCTTCCTGAGCGGGAGCGTCAGAGTTCTGGCGCAAGAAGCCCTGATTTCATACATTAGAACGTCAGTTTACTTGCGCAAGAACACGCAGCCAGTGTCGACAGGCAGCACGTTTTTGCGCAAGAGCAGCCGCTTTGGCGTGAAATCGCGCCAGTGTAGACACAGCCGTTACGATTATACTAAGAGACCTACCCCCTGTAATGGGAGCCAGATGACGCGAGCCTTCTGAGACAGCCCCATCTCACTGGCCACAGAATGTGTTATGGGAAACTTGATGTGAAGTATGATTTCTGGCAGAGCCCCTGTTTGTTCTGACCCCAACAGGGACCCACAGCACCTGCCGCCAAAGTTAGCTTTGGAGCGCTGTGATGTGTCTTTGCAAGCTCCCTTGCAGGAGCATTTGCTGCCTTGGTTGTATTAGTGTTCTCCAGTATTAAGCCTGCATAGCTCCCCTCTGCACAATGCACCTCTATAGCCAAATAGAAGTGCTTGCTATAAAACCTGAGGGCCAGATCCTCAGGTGGCATGAACCAGCACAACTCTGGAGTGCATTGATTGACACCTGTTGAAGAGATGGCCCTGGAGCCGTAGTTCCTGGCATCATTTGTAATGAAGCAATATACACTGAAGATGTTTAATCTGAGCATTTTAAGGGCCCTGATCTTGTAGCCTAATTGAATTCAGTGGGTTTCTGACCAGGAAAAGGGCTACTCACCTGAGTCACCATTGCAGGGCTAGGGGCCTCAGGTTATTTATTAAATTAGATCCCACTAAAGACCCTCTGAGATCCTCTGATAACAACAGCATATTTATTACGCTGTCTTCAGACCACACCCACCACCAAACCGACTGCTTATTGGGAGCAAGGCCCAGCTCCCACAGAAGCTAATGGCAAGACTTCCACTGAATTCAGTGGGCTTTGGATCAAGTCCTTAAAGAGATGTCAGGGTTCCAGCTGACAGCCATAGAATTTGGACCCTGACCCTTCACACAGACTCCTGCACTTGAACGCTGGAGTCCACAAAATCCCCACTGATGTTGCTGGACTCTGCCCAGGTGTTCAGCTCTGTCTGCATGCAGTCCTGTTAAAATCAGTGGAGCTGCTTGTAGCCTTTGGCTTTATCCAAACAGATCAGACTGTGGAAGCAAAGTTTGTTTTCCCCAACTTTTCTCTAACACACTGTGAGAAAAATATTTTTCTTCCTTTATTTTTAATTTCTCTCAATTTTATTTTATTTTTTGAACTTCAGTGTATCTGTGGGCCAGCACGAAACCAATGGGGATTTAAAACAGTGGCTTTTCATCCCAAATAACCAACCTAAGAGGAATTTACTAAACAACATAATAAAAAACAAAACAAAAAAGAAGTCTTGACATTTAAATAGAAAAGAGTCAAACAATTGACGGTGAGGATTTGAAGAGAGGGTTTATGTTTTTTCTTGTAATTTGAGACTCTAATGATGGACTTATGTTGCCCGCTCTTCCCTTTTTCTTACACCTTACCTACTAAAGGAGGAATTCTTGATTGGTAAGTGGATGCTATCCGCAAGACACTAGGGAATTTATTAGAGGTCACTCAAGAGCATTAGCTATATCTTCTACAGGGGGAAAAACGCACACAAAGAAATATCTGTATTCCTTTTATTTCCAGGGGGATTTTAATTTTAATTTTTTTTATTTTTGTTCCCACCCCACACACACACTTTTTTTCTTTATTGAGTTTCAAAGTGCTAAACTTATTTATTTGCCAAGTTTTCCTTTGTACATAAATACCTTTTTTATGACATTTGAGTCTCCTTATTAAGGAAACTGAAACAAAAAGTTGATAATTTAGAATTGTGTTCCATTTTTGTTTTATTTCCAATGAGTATATAGTTTTTTATATAAATATTCCTGTTTCTTTTCCCTACCCCACCTTTCAGGTTAAATGAGGGCTGTTAGTTTTGGTTTTTATATTTTTCCTGTTTTATTTTTTTGCATTTATTTATTCTTTTGCTTCCCCTTTTTTAAAAAAAAGAAAAAAAAGCTTTTGTTCAACATGGATCGCATGCTAATACTCTTTGCATGATGTCTAAATCTTCCAGTTATCATGTTAGGGGGAAAAGAAGTTTCTTCTTTCTGTGGATTTTTTTCAGGGATATGTACTTTTGTTTTTTGGCTTCTCTTTTTTCTTTGTTTCTTTCTTTCCTTTTGTTACAGTGCATCATGATGGTAAAATTTCTTGGGTTAGTTAAAAAAAAAAGTCAGACAATATAATAGCAAACAAATCCAAAAAAGGTTCAAACAATGCCAAATGGCTTTTTTGCTTTCAGATCTCTCAGTCGGGGTCATCCGCTGACCTCTTTACCAAAACAGACAGCCCGCTTGGCAACCTAGCCAGTCGGAATGGAGAGTCACATGAATTTGACTCAGGAAACGATACTTGCTCCCCTCCTTCCACTCAGAAAAGCTCATCTAGGCCTAAGGACAACCAGGAGAAAAGAAGCCTAGCCCACAACGGCTTTGGCCGTGCCCTCTCACCAGGGAAGCCCAAACCGGCCAACAGCGATAACAGCTCTGATTCAGGAAATTCCTTCACCAGTTGTTTTTCCCGGAGCAAGGGAACAACTTTGGAAAATCCCTCTCCAGAAGCCCAGGGACAAGATCAAAGGTCAGTGATCGCCAATAGTCAGTGTTTGTTGTGTCTGTCCCGGCATGACTCAGTATCTTCTGTTGCAGGTGGCAAGCCAATAGGAATGAATTTCTGTTCCTTATCTACATGTTTTGTTAGTCTATAAAGTACTACCAAACTGTTTGTTGTTTTTCAAGTTTATCCTGTGCAGACTAACTCGGCTTCCCCCGAAGCTTCTGTTCCTTATGCAGTTAACCCTACTTCAGGTGCAGCAAATCTGGCGACCTGACTCCAATAGTGGCTTCAGAGAAAAGTGAAAAGTAACCAACAATGCACTTGGGCAATGGTGCCATGTGTGTGAAATTCCTTCCTGATCCCTGTGGCACTTAGTTTGTGCCGGGAAGGATGAGATTTGATTGTGTTAAACTTTAATCTGTTAAATCTTCTCCTCATTCCTTAACTTCTGCATGCAGCAGCCTCCTCCCCCCTTTCCCCAAGGCCATTCAGAAGAAGTTCCATTTGGCTCAAGACATAGGCATGAGTCAAAGACCTAGATCCAGACATCGGGGCATTCACAGTCTAAATGTGGCTTGATCTCCTCTCTCACTGACTTCTTGTGGACTTGTAGAAAAAGAGCAGAAAAGCACATGGGGCAAACTTCTGAAGGCTAGAGGGAATGGTTAAACGCCAACGCCCGAGGGAATGGTTAAACACCAAGGCCAGAGGGACTGGCTAAACACCAAGGCCAGAGGGAATGGCTAAACGCCAGGCTGGAGGGAATGGCTAAACACCAAGGCTGGAGGGAATGGTTAAACGCCAAGGCTGGAGGGAATGGCTAAACACCAAGGCCGGAGGGAATGGCTAAATGCCAAGGCCAGAAGGAATGGTTAGACGCCAAGGCCGGAGGGAATGGCTAAACACCAAGGCCAGAGGGAATGGCTAAACGCCAAGGCCAGAGGGAATGGCTAAATGCCAAGGCCAGAAGGAATGGTTAGATGCCAAGGCTGGAGGGAATGGCTAAACACCAAGGCCAGAGGGAATGGCTAAATGCCAAAGCCGGAGGGAATGGCTAAATGCCAAGGCCGGAAGGAATGGTTAGATGCCAAGGCCGGAGGGAATGGCTAAACACCAAGGCCGGAGGGAATGGCTAAACACCAAGGCTAGAGGGAATGGCTAAACGCCAAAGCCGGAGGGAATGGCTAAATGCCAAGGCCGGAGGGAATGGCTAAACACCAAGGCCAGAGGGAATGGCTAAACGCCAAAGCCGGAGGGAATGGCTAAATGCCAAGGCCGGAAGGAATGGTTAGATGCCAAGGCCGGAGGGAATGGCTAAACACCAAGGCCAGAGGGAATGGCTAAATGCCAAGGCCGGAGGGAATGGCTAAACACTAAGGCCAGAGGGAATGGCTAAACGCCAAAGCCGGAGGGAATGGCTAAATGCCAAGGCCGGAAGGAATGGTTAGATGCCAAGGCCGGAGGGAATGGCTAAACACCAAGGCCAGAGGGAATGGCTAAATGCCAAGGCTGGAAGGAATGGTTAGATGCCAAGGCCGGAGGGAATGGCTAAACACCAAGGCCAGAGGGAATGGTTAAACACCCGTGACCCAGGCCGGAGGGAATGGCTAAATGCCAGGCTGAAGAGAATGGCTAAACCCCAAGGCCGGAGGGAATGGCTAAACACCAAGGCCAGAGGGAATGGCTAAATGCCAGGCTGGAGGGAATGGCTAAACCCCAAGGCTGGAGGGAATGGCTAAATGCCAAGGCCAGAAGGAATGGTTCGATGCCAAGGCCGGAGGGAATGGCTAAATGCCAGGACGGAGGGAATGGTTAAACACCCAGGCCAGAGGGAATAATTAAATGCCAAGACCGGAGGGAATGGCTAAAGACCATCCTGTCTGGTTTGGGAAGCATTTAAAGTAAAGCTTTCCAATCAGATTGCTCCTCTGGCCTGATTCACTTGGTCAAGTGCTGAGCATCCCAGCATAGCTACCTGAGGCCTCAGACGCAGTCAGTGCTGCATTTCCTCCATGTAGCAAGAGCTAAGCAGTGAAGAGTCTGTGAAGGACAAATTGTTTGCACCACGTACATGCAGCAGAGCAGCAGTGGCTCTCGACCAGGTGAACCGTGGGGAGGTAGCCAGCTAGAAGCTGTGCTCACTACACTTCCACAAGCCCCATGGAAAGATGGGCAGCAGAATCAGTTATTCCCCTGTGCCCTGCAGGCTCTGCCCCTGTCTAGCAGCAGGGGGCTGAAGCAACTTCCTCTTGGTCCCTCATGTGCGTTCCTTTGAGCATATTCTCTGGTGTCCAGACTTAGTGTCACCAACAGTGCCTGGTAGCTGCCGTGGCTGGAGCCGGGAAGCAGAGACAGTGCCCATGACAGAGAATGTATCCCAGCCCCTTCCCACACACACATGCCCTACTTCTCTTTCCAGCCTGGCTGACTGCCGTGAGGTACACAGCCAATGGGTCATGGAGCTTTGCAGGTAACCACAGGGAGGGTTTGGTGGCTGGCACCTCCATTTCATGTGCCCAGCTGCCTCGTTTGCGCAATGCTCTGTTTGCGAACAACTTTGAGGGTCTGATGAAGAGTGCTAGAGCTTTGTGCTCTGACCTGGGTAAAGCAGGGATAGCTCGAGTGGAGTTACACCAGCAAAAAAACAGACACGCTCAGAGTAGAAAGGTCAGGTCTCAAGTGTTTCACCTTAAAGACAGTATTCTGTTCTCAGCTACAGGAGTGCAGCTCCTGTTGACGTGGGTGGGACTTGCATCCATTTAGCTGAAAGCAGAATTTAGAGTGACATCCTGTGCTCACATCAGTGTGTGGCCGGAATCAAGGGTGTGCCTCCAGATTTACCCAGGCACAGCCTGACACTGAAATCTGGTGTTGTGTTAGAGCAGTAGAGAGCAACCTGTGGCCCGTGAGCCACATGCAGCCCACTGAGGTTCCACCCGCAGTCCCCCTAGCTGCTCTCTCCCCCACATGCCTCTTGTGTATTGGAGCACTGGAGCCCCACACTTCCTATGCCTTCCCCTCCCTGCCAGCACTTTTGAAGAAGCCAGGAATTGCTTGATTTGTGCTCTATCCCCTCCCTCCCAAGCAGGAATGCCAGGAATCAGCGTGTTTGTAGCATTCCAGCTGCAGGTGGGGAGAGAGAAGTGAAGACAGGGCAGGAATCAGGTGCTTCACAGAGTCCAAAAGTTCTGGGAGGGAGGGGAAAGAGCAGGACATGTGGGAGAGGTGCATAGGGATGGGGAGATAGACGGGGGGGCCATAGGAGGAACCCCAATGGGCTGTGGGCTGCTGCAGCCCACTGCGGTGAAGGAGGGCCATTCATGGCTGCCCATCCCTGTCTAAGGGCCTGATTCCACTCCGGTTTAATAAACCCAGTCACTGTTGAACCCAATGGATTTCATAGGAGGCCGGAACCAGAGGTGAAAGTAAGCTGGTATGGGCTGGTATGACGTATGGATAAGTGGCTGAAGCTCTGCAAGTAAGCGGGTCTGGTCTGGCATGCCACACTGCCAAGCTACTGATAGCCAGTAGAGTGTCCCGGAAAGACACTGAACTGCCCTCAGCCCCTCCATAGAGCTGCCTCTTGGGAGAACAGGGCTTGCATGGGGGCAGTCGAAGGAGCTGCCAGCAGCTCCTCCCGCTCTTGTACCTCCCCCAGGCCCAATGACCAGGGATTGGAGGGAAGGGGGCTGTTGCTCTGGGGCCCAGCAATTCAAAGAGGCCTGCGGCTCCCAGCTGCTGGTGCTGCTACTGTAGCAGCACCCAGAGCCCCGGGCCCTTTCAATCACTACTGGAGCGCTGTGCTGCAATGTCCATGAGGTGCTAAGAGCTGGGGTGGGGTGCACCGTGCTCCATGCACTGCTATGGGCTGAACACTCCAGCCCCGCCCCTTCTGCCCAAGGCCCAGCCCCTTCCAGGAGCACGGAGCTGCCCCCCAACACCAACACCTTGTCCAGGGGCCTGTGCAGGCTGTCGGCTTCACCGGACCCAGCCTGATCCCTGCCCACAGATAACAGGATAGGGAGGGGAAGGTCGTGGGAGCCATTGGCCGGGGGTGCAGAGTGGGGTGGGGTGGTTACGTAGGGTGGGGTGCTCACGTGGGGTGGTCACGGGCTGAAGCACCCACTGACCACCACGCTTCCCCTTCTGCCTCCTCCCTCTGTGCCTCTTGTCCGCCTCTGGGCCCACTGATCAAACCCTCCCCTGCCCTCACAGTGCTTCCTGAGCACCATGAACAGCTGATTGGCACTGTTTGGGCAGTTCAGGGAGGGACAGGAAGGAGCAAGTACGGGTTACACGCGGGGGAAGAGGCAGGGCAGGTGCAGGAGCTTGGGAGAAGGGGTGGAATGGGGCAGGGTGGGGTTGGAGCAGGGTGAGACAGAGTAGGGAGGGGCAAAGCACCATCCAGCTGCAGGGGAAATTGGTGCCTCTGGTCAGTAGTACATGCTGAGGCAGGGCTCTCTAGCCACCATCAACAACTTTACCAGGTGGGGAAATGTCCCTTGCAGAGGGTTCCGGTCCCCATGTCGCGACGGCGCGATGGCGAAGAAGCAGAGCCCCCTGCATGTGCCTGGCCGCAGCTCCCTGCTGAGACCGGGCTCCCGCAGCGAGTCTTACACCAGCCCAGGGAGGTCCTCCCAGGGATCCAGTCGCTCCACCCGCTCCCGCTCATCGCATCACAAGGCCACGCCCAGGTACTCCCGAAGCAGATCCTGCTCCTCGGGGAAAAGGTGAGGCCGAGTTGAGTGGCTGTCGGTGTTATCTGTAGCCATCCCATTTGCAACAGTGCTTGGGAGTCCCGGCAACAGGCCAAAGGGCCTTGAAAATGCAGCATTGAGTTATGCTGAAATGACTCAGGGTTCTGGCAGTATCGATGAGATTTGCCTCTGAAAGGATGGGCTGGCAGAGAGATCCCAGTTGGTGCATGGCGATCTACGGGGCTCATTTATTTACAAGGTGAAGACACATTTATCAGAGGCTGGGCCGACATCATTAAACTTGGGACTTTGTTCCCATTTGAACCCAGATTTTAAAAAGAAGCCTCGTGCGCCTTTAACCCTCCCACCTCAGCTGTGGTTTGACCGCCTTTTCTATGGTGCTTGTCTCTTCTCAGGTCCTATTCCCGTTCCCCCAGCTACTCATCCAAGTCCTGCAAAAGAAGCCCTGGAAGCAGGACCTCACGACCACGTCGGAGCCCCAGTTATTCCCGCTACAGCCCTAGCAGGTACTTGTCTGTCCCTAGTGCAGCACAGCATCCTTGTCTAGGAAGGAGTATGGCAGAAAGGGATCCAGGGGTTATAGTGGACCACAAGCTGAATATGAGTCAGCAGTGTGATGCTGTTGCAAAAAAAGCAAACATGATTCTGGGATGCATTAACAGGTGTGTTGTGAGCAAGACACGAGAAGTCATTCTTCCGCTCTGCTCTGCGCTGGTTAGGCCTCAGTTGGAGTATTGTGTCCAGTTCTGGGCACCGCATTTCAAGAAGGATGTGGAGAAATTGGAGAGGGTCCAGAGAAGAGCAACAAGAATGATTAAAGGTCTAGAGAACATGACCTATGAAGGAAGGCTGAAAGAATTGGGTTTGTTTAGTTTAGAAAAGAGAAGACTGAGGGGGGACATGATAGCAGTTTTCAGGTATCTAAAAGGGTGTCATAAGGAGGAGGGAGAAAACTTGTTCATCTTGGCCTCTGAGGATAGAACAAGAAGCAATGGGCTTAAACTGCAGCAAGGGAGGTTTAGGTTGGACATTAGGAAAAAGTTCCTAACTGTCAGGGTGGTTAAACACTGGAATAAATTGCCAGGGAGGTTGTGGAATCTCCATCTCTGGAGATATTTAAGAGTAGGTTAGATAAATGTCTATCAGGAATGGTCTAGACAGTACTGGGTCCTGCCATGAAGGCAGGGGACTGGACTCGATGACCTCTCGAGGTCCCTTCCAGTCCTAGTATTCTATGAGTCTATCTTTGCGGCATGTCAGTTTGAGTTTATGAATAATACATAGATGACCCCTTCACAAGCTTCTCTGCTGCACTTCATTGGAATGAAGTTGCATGTGAAAGCACCCGAGACACTGGGGATCTGGCTATCTCACATATTTGGTAGCTCTTGAATGCAGACAGGGAGCGAGGCATGTCCAGGTCTCTGAGGTCTGTGCATTCCCACTCTCGTTGTTTATGGCCTATCTCCATACATGTTGCCAGTTGGTTCTGCTGACGCTGATTCTTGAGAGAAGAGGCATTGAGCAAGGAGATGAGCTGAAGGGGGCAAGACTCAGGCTCACCTTGACATGTGGATTTCTACAACTGAGCCCTTCCCTCCTAGCCTGCCCTCCATTCCTCGGTGCACCTGGATTCCGGCCGCAGAAAGGTCCCATTAAGCAGTTGTAGAGCTGGGTGATGGGGCATGACCTGCTTTTTCAGGCCTTTGAAGGAAGTTAAGCCTGTGAAATGTATGTTGAATTTGATGGGTGAGGCCTGCTGAAATGTGCTGCCTTCACTTTGACCCCTTTTGGAAGCAGAGCGCTCGTTGGTCTGGTGTTGCGGCTCACCCCAGGCCCAAAGGACCGGATGAATTTGAAAATGCCAGTCCGCAGGCCTCTTGGAGGGCTTGGGCCATTGTCAGGGAAGGATTTTCTTGGTGCAGAAAAACATACAATCACCAATTGAGCAGCAATTAGCAGCTGGGATTTTGAAGGGAAGGTTAAGGCTCATTGAAATGCCCTGTGCACAGGGAGCTTACATTGGCTGACTTGGTAAAGTGCACTGTGCAGAGAACAAGCTAGCAGCAGTGCTAACAGCCGCTTGCTCAGCTCCACAGTACAGCTCTTTTTGGCCCAGTACATTATGTGTGCTCTGTAGGAATCAATGGTGGTTTCCTTACCCAAAATGCCTCTTGCCACTTAGGTCCTTTGCTCACTTCTACTGTGCGTTCCCACATTTCAAGCTGTATGAGCATAGGCTGGCTGAAATCTAGGGGGGAAGGCACTCGTCCTGGGCACATGAAAAGTTGCACATTGAAGAAAGGTTGAGGGACTTCCTGGCCAAAATAACTTAGCAGAGAGCCCTGGCAGCAGTTCAGCATTGGTTTTAAGGGCTTATGCACAACCCAGGCCAGGAATACAGAAGCAGGTTTGTAGGACAAAGGTGATCATCCAGATTCTGCACTGGGGGGGTCAATTACCACAGGGAAGTGCTGAACCAGGATGTAAAATGTTCCCAAGTGCTTTCCATCCTGCAGGGTCTCAGAGAGCCTCACTCTTTTTATATAGGCTATGTCTACACTGCAGGTTATTTTCGGAAAAAGGTACACATATTGCAAACCTCCATTTGTGTATCTTTTTTCAATTATTTTTTCCAGCATGTGGCTTTTCCAACATGTGGCCAGTCTACATGTGGCCAAATGAGGGAAAAACCTCCTCTTTTGGAAGAGCCCTTATTCCTTATAAAATGAGGAATACAGGGCTTCCGAAAGAGCGCGCCTGCTTTTTTGGAAACTGATCCGAAAAAGCAGACGCATTCTCTGGATGCGGCAGAGTTTCTCCAGGATACTCCGGTATCCCAGAAAAACTCTGTAGTGTAGACATAGCCATAGATGTGAATTGCGCCACTGAAATGCAGCTACCTCTGGGGGTGGAAGCTGTCTGCTAAAGCACTGCAATGGGAGTGGTAGAAATTTAGAGGAAGGACGCTAGGGCAAACCCCTGCTCTCACAGTGAGTGCCATACAATCTCTATCCTCCATGCAGAGCAGACAGTTAAATCAGCTCTCAAAGTCATGTCTCAAAGTATATGGAATTCAGGCTGGATGAATCTATGGGGTTATTTTTTCAGGGTTTCTGAGTGTTATAGGAACAAAATTCTCAGCTTCACTGTATGTGGGTTTGTAGCCCAAGGTGTATTTTGTGTTTCTGGATAGAATGTGATTTCTCCTTCCATCCACAGTCACCAGTCTTCATCAGGCTGAATGATCTTTGTTTTGTAACAAGAAAAGGACAGGGCAGGAAAGAGCAAATGTCAGGTATCCATGAAAGAGCGCACAGGTCCATCCTTACCTATAGGCAAAATACACAATTGTGTAGGACACCAGAAAATTTGGGGTCTTCATGTCCCCCCACCCACCTCTTCCTATGCCTGGTCTGTGGCTCTGCTTCCTCCTGAGAGGATCTAGTTAACTTAAACTGAAATAGCCTGCCAGAGCTATTAGCAGAACACTGAACCTGTGAAAGGGCCATTGAAATGGTAATGAAGCCATTAAACAGGCATTTGCCAACCCCAGGTACTGTCAGTTTCTGAAAGTACTGTGTTAATTTACAGGACCTTAGTTTAAAATTTGCTTTAAAAATGTTTCATTAAGGTAGAGAGTTGCTGAAGACTATAAAATCACACGGCTAAAAAATTCCCCTCCCTTGGCTGCCATCAGCACTGCATAGGGCCCCATCAATCCTCAAGATGACCTTGACTGTGTAGTAGGCTGCCTCTGAGAACTAAATGTGACAGTTGTCTCTGTAGTAGGGATGGGCTTTTTTCTCCAGAAAGCAAGTTATACCCACGTCCCAGAGTTAATCCAGTTGTGCCAAGTGAAACTCAGTCAGGCTGCCCAGATGCCTCATCAAAAGGCGTTGGACAGCCAAGCCCTACACAGGATCAAACTGGGCGCAGGGTTGATACACTCGGGGCTTGTATCACTTCTGTGTGGAGCCCGGCCAGGATCCTGGTCACATTCCTCCCACCCTCCCTGCTTCCTTTGCTATGTTAAGGCCAGTTATATTCAATGCTGACAAGAGCATAGCAAATCTGCAGGCAAATGGCAAACAAAGCAGATTAAACCTACCTAGAAACCAAGGCAGCTTTGTCCTGTTAGTGTGCATGATAGCTCTTAACCAGTGGGTGTATTATACTTGCTAAATACCCGGAGGCTTGTGCTTGGAATATATATGAAGCAAAATGCACTTGGAACGTAAGCACAGTCTAGTCTGTTATATGTTTCCAAACTAGGGATGTGAAGGACTAGTTGACAGGATAGTCAACTAGTCGCTCCTCACCACCCCCTCTATCAGAAAGAAGGGGGTAGACATGGGGGTACTTAAAAGCGGCAGCACCACACGGAGCCTGAGGCCAGACCTTGGGCTCCACGTGGCACTGCTGTTTTGAAACACCGCGTGCAGCCTGGGGCCATTGGGATGTCCCCAAACTGCACACGGTGTTTCAAAGTGGCAGTGCTGCATGGAGCCCAGGATCAGCTGGGAACTCCCCTGCTGCACCCAGGCTGCATGCAGCGCTGCCACTTTGAAATGCCGTGTGGAGCCTGACGCTGGGTTCCCCACAGCGTTGCAAAGTGGCAGCACTGCACGGAGCCAGGGGTCAGCAGGGGAGTCCCCAGTTGATCCTGGACTCCGCTTTCGCCTTTTAAGTGTGGCAACCACCTTAGGGCGGTTGCTACACTTCAAAGGCGGAGGCGCCCCATCAACTAATCAAATAGTGGATGCAACATGCATTGACTATTCAATTAGTCAATTACTCACAATTTAACATCCCTATTCCAAACCTTTGCTAGCAGGTTCTAATATTCACAGCAATTGGGAGCCCATCATAACCATTTTGCATATTTGAAAAGCCACTATGGTTTTTTGGCCTAACTCAGCTGGGCAGTGTGGTGCAAAGAGGCCCAAAAATAAATGAGAATCAGGGCTCCCTATTTCACTTGTCACTTTGCACATAGGGAAAGCGATATGTGAAACTGGGTCAATCCCATTCCTTCCCGATCCTTATGGCACAGCAGGCGGGACATCAGGGAAGTATGAGGAGACTTTCCCAGCACGCGCCAGCAGCACCACTGTGAGAGCTGCTGCATGAAGTCGGGGCAGCTGAGGCTCTGTGGGGCAGATGTGCCCCACAGAAATAGTGCACACCGGTTGCAGATGGCCAAGCCATGCAGTGTTGCATCCAGACTGGCGAACTCTGGGAACGGCATGCACACCCAGCCTACTGGGGGGTGCTGTTGAAAAGCGCCCCCAGCTATGCTCACTGAGCGGTGGCATAAAAGGCAGGATAGATGTCTCCTGCCTCTGTCACGCCAGTCATGCCGTGGGGTGAAGGCTGGTGGGGTTAGTTTTGCAGCTCGAACGAGAAGAGGGCTGTGCTGTGGAGGTTCCAGGTTCTAGCCCCCCGTCTGCCTCCCCCTGCCAGCAAAAGCACAACCGTGCTGCTGACGGTACAGAGTAAATCAGGCAGTGATCTTTTCCAACCCAATCATTCCCCAGGGAGCGGGCGAGAGAGCGCAAGTATGGCTCCAGCGAGAAGGAGTCCCAGCGGGACCGGCGGCGGCGCACGTCCTACTCACCCATGAAGAAACGCAGGAGAGATTCTCCCAGCCACCTGGAAGCGCGTCGCATCACGAGGTAACGGAGTGACCCAGGGCCTCCCCGTCCCTCCAGTGGGGGAAGGGCACTGACTCTGTGGAGAGCTTTCATAGGATCCGCTTTCAGTCCATGACAATGGGTGGCACTGCCCTCCAGGCACTCAAGGAGGGGAAGCATTGCCCTCCCATTGAGCCCCAGGTGCTGCTACTCCACCCCCCACCTCAGGGTCCCATTACGTCGCTAGTGAGAGACACCACTCTTCTCCTTTTGTCTCCGCAGTGCCCGGAAACGCCCCATCCCTTACTATAGGCCCAGTCCGTCCTCCTCCAGCAGCGCCAGCAGCTATTCCTCCTGGTACAGCAGCGTGAGCCGCTCTCCCAGCCGCAGTCGCAGCTACTCCAGCTACAGGAGCAGCCGGAGCAGAAGCTGGAGCAGCAGCAGTGACAGCAGCCGCAGCCGCAGCCGCAGCCGCAGCCGCAGCCGGAGTTCAGGCCCCAGGAGCAGCAGGAGCAAGAGTGATGACTCAGCGGACAGCTATGAGAGCATGCGGCGCTAGGGCATCCCCTTCTCCCTGCCATGAGCATGGGGGGCATCTCTTTCAATTCCTCTCTCCTCCAACCTCCCTGGGGGTAGATTCCTATTTAATGTTTGTATTGTGGCAGCCACCAGTGCCCTGGAGCAGTGCTGGCTGCCCGGGGGAACACGTGGGCATGTCACAGGGATGGTCAGAGAGGAGAGGGGCAGAGAGGGAGGTGTGACACCTTGCAGCAGCTGGGTTGATTATGAACCAGCCTTCCCACACCTCCCTTGCCTCTCTCTAGGGAAACATTTCCCAGCTGCTAACCCACAGAGTGAGCAAATCCTTGCTTTTTCCCTGGCCAGCAGACAGCAAGCACCAATTGTGCGGTGGGGGGAGGAATAATGGAAAGGAAACTCTCTTCAAGGCTTTTGGGACAGGCAGAGAGAGACTGGGTCTGGCCCTGCCTCTCCTGAGACCAATGGCAAAGCTCCCAGTGTGGCGCCCTCCAAGCATTGCTGCTGGGTCTCTACCCTACAAAGGGGAAACCCAGAGTCCTCTGCAGTATCAATTCACCTTCACTGGAGGTGTCATGCGCACTGTGCCCTTTCCCCGGGGATGTATAGTCGGTCACCGTCCACGGGTCAGCCCATTCCGGCTTGGAATGCGAAGAAAGAATTTCCACCGGGTAGCGGAATGTTTGGGAGTGGCCATTCCTTCCCCCCCGCCCCCGTTGCTAGGTCATGAGTTTGTTTCTCTTCTCCTGCCCCCACTCCAGCAATATGACCTGTGGTGGATGCTGCCAGCGAGATTTTAAGCGGAACTGGGGGCGAGTTGGGTGCAAGGAGAAAAGTCTTGCCAGTATGCTTAAGAATTTTCAGGCAGCACCTCTCCTCTGAGCTTTCAGCCCCAGAGCACTGCAGAGCCACCTCTTGGAAGGTTTCTGCTGGTGGCTGCTCCATAGGGGAATGCTATACCGTGCCAGGATATTGCACTGTAAATTCCAGGTCTTTCTGGGTACCGGCTCACACAGTCATGGAAAATTCCAGTGCATTGGTATGTAGCCCCCAGGAGCTCGAGTCATGGACCCCAGGGCGCCAATTGCTAGATAAAGAAGAGGAAGGTCCCTGCCCCAAAGAGCTTACAATTTGTGACAGCAACACCTCCAGCCTTCCCTACTTACCCAGCGGTCAGCTTCAGTGTAAGGCAATGCCTGGTCCAGAGCTGTTCAAAGTGCAGAAGCCTCACTACAGAGATTTGTTGTATGTGGGCAGGGAGGAGGAGAATACCTTCCCACCCCCCGCAACAGAGACCATCTCCATGTTTAATGAAAGAAGAAGCCCATCTGTTGTAGTGACTGGGCAAATTAGGACCATGCTCCCTGCTGCAGTTACTTAGCACCCAATGGCCAACCAGATCAGGGCTCCATTGTGCCAGGGGCTGTACCCTCATACAGGAAA
The DNA here is from genome assembly GCA_032595735.1 of Pelochelys cantorii. Classification (NCBI taxonomy): domain Eukaryota; kingdom Metazoa; phylum Chordata; order Testudines; family Trionychidae; genus Pelochelys; species Pelochelys cantorii. Next base: position 7,060,220 of record CM064342.1, on the reverse strand, counting down.
CAACAGTCCCCGCCCCCATGATCTTGCAGACTAAGACATAACTGGAGGATGAGCCAAACAAGCAGGCTGGCACAGGGAGTGTGGGGCGGGGGAGAGGGGGAGATGGGGTAACATGAAAAAGAAGATGTGCACACTTAATGGCAGTAAGTGTCTGAGCTGGCTGGCTAGCCTGAGGAGCTGTCCTGGGTGAGCAGCCGGTGGCTGATAACCTATTTATCTACAGACCACCAACGCCGCTGACTAACAGCCCTCTTCCCCGCTGGTGTTGGAGCCACTGCTATAGTGCATGATGGGGTGGTTTGTGGGGTAGGATAGGAGAGTCCTGGCTGGATAGCCTCTCTTTGCAAAGCAGAGTGCAGGGTTGAAAAAAGGGTGAGCAACTGGGAACAAAATAACCAATCAATCCCCAACTGTCTTCCAGGGGACAGCTGAGAATAATGACTACCCTGCCCTGCCCATGGATTCCTTACTCTTAGCACCAGATCTATTTGCTGGAAATTCTTCTGGTGCCTTTGCTGCTGGAAGATTCACAGTGACATATGGCAGAGTTTGCTGGCATCCCGCCTCCCCCCCTCCAGCCCCCATACACACAAGTTCCATACATTGTACTCAGTGACACTAGACCTCTAGGAATTGTTCCTTCTGCAAAATCACGGGTGCAAGAATTAGCAGACTCCGCACTTTTACCCCTCAACCAAATGCAAGGCAACAGAATATTTTTTGGATTCAGCTCTAAGGAATTTGGTTTCAGTTTCAAGCAGAAGGCTTAAGTTTCAGGGCTTGCTGTGGAAACACTTCCAAATTAACCTGTCACTGCCCTTTGCAACATAGCAGGAGGCAATGCGGCCCCATCTTACACCTCCCCCCATCCTCTCTGTAGATCTCTGATGCAGCTGCTACATGGAGCACTTTGCTTTCTGGTGTATTCTAACAACTACTCTGGTGGAGAGGAGGCATGAGGAGGAAGACACAGGATCTAGGAAGGGGGGATGTACCCATTCATCATCCATTTCCTGACAAGCCACCGGCACTTATCTGGGAGGGCAGTGGTTGTCCTCCCAGCCTGTGTGCCAGGTCTGCCTTTGTTTACTCTTTGCAATGATTGCCAGCCCAGCTGGCTGTGCTGTTACAGTGATTTCCTGCCTAACAAAGGCCTCTCCCAGGTGCAGGCTCAGTTGGCATTGGAGAGTTTTCTTTTCTTACAACAGCTGAGTGCTCAGAGCAGATCACTTGAAATTAAGTCATTTGTTTCTCCCTTCCTTCCCTCCGCCTCGCACCGTGACTACCCCATTTAGTCCTAATGACACAAGGACCAAAGTGTTCTGAGGGGCCAAGAAGAAAGTTGATCTGTCCTCACTGAGGAGGAGAGGGAAGGCTGGACTTGTACAGCCACCTGCACCCTGGAATCATGGAGACTTAAAGTGAACAGGCAAAGACATGACCTGAAGGGAGGTGTTTATGTGCAGTAAATATAAAAAGATCTGACTCCACAGGTTAGTGCCCCTCCCAACAGCACTGTCTCTCAGAAGGCCCGTTCACACAATGGAGGCTCTCGCTTCTCACCCATCTCAGGACTATGGTATTGCACTGCTGCCACATAGCAAAGGTTGTTTTATTAGCTTTGCTGCTGCCCCCATATGCCAGAACCCTGCTTAGTGGAGGTTCAACTCTGCGTGTTCCATGGGTTGATGTGTCATTGCTAGGGAAAAGGGTCCAAACGATTTCCACTTTCCAGCCTCTCTAGAAAAGAGAAAACTGGGATTCCTGCTAGGGCTGCACCTACAAACTTTACAAAGTCATGACTGGTAGTTAAATACCTCCTACCCTCTCTGTGTAAGTGTTTATGGGGTGTCATCATAACATGCAGGGGAGAGCCACTGGGTGGGGGAGGGAATTGCATAACTCCTTTTCTAGATGTTACACAGCCTCTCTGTCTTTGGTGGTTTACAGCAAGAGCTGTTTCAGAAGGAGTGAAGATCCTTTACTCCCCATGCCCAAACGCTAGCCAAGTCTCTTATTTTACATTTCTGTTTTCCCAGTAGAATGTAGTCACAGTTGTAGGAGGCCTAGAACATTTGATCAAGGCCTAATTTCACCACTGTTGGAAGAATAAGCCCTGTATATGTTGAGTGTCCATACACATCAGCTGTAATTAAGCACTTGACCAGGCAGTTCAAAGGAGATGCAGGAAAGGGGCTTTGTAAAACCTGTGTAAATAGCATAACATTGTGTTGACTTGACTTCCTTAATGACTATTACCTATGAACAAAGCTCCATGCACTGTCCTCAGTCCATGTTGATGGGAGTAGCATACATGGGTCAAGGATAAAGAGATGGCTCCCAGGATCATGCTGCACCTTCAGTGTCCTTTGTGTAGGCCTGCTAATCCACTGAACAAGGACTGCCTCTGATCATACTATCCCATGACAGCTAAAACTCCTTAGGTTTCCCAAATAGACTTGTATTGGAGTAAGTCTGTTACATTATTTATTATTCTTGTGATTATTAGTCTATTTTTAACTCTGTGTCAGACTGGATGCAACTGGTCACCATTAACAGTATTTATTTATTATATTTTTGGGAACGATAAGTTATTTTTGAATTTGTTTGTTTGTGTCTATGTATCCATGTCCCCTTCCAAGCGTGAAGGCTCACCAGGATGGGCTCAGAACTTGATGGTCACTTTGCGTCAAGGGAAGATCTTGACATATCTGACCGTAGCACATGTTAAAGTTGATGGTAAAGCAACGCGGAATAAAGTCCACTTTATTGTAACGGAGGGATCGGGGTGAAAGGTCAACTGGCATCCGAAGGACATTCTGCATAGTCTTTGTACATTGAAAATTAGGAGTCATTACAACATTTTTGTCCACCCTTCTCTATGCTGGAGTCCAGTGAGTGACAATGGTCAGATGAATGGTGATGGTTTCTATTTATGCTTCAAAAGCCTGTGATCTCACAGAGGATACAACAAGAATTCTTCCACTTCCTCTCTGGTTAAATGGGACAGGGGAGGGAAATTTGCAATCCTGCAAAAGGAAATCACAGAACAGCCCAGTGTTAGTCTCATAAATGCCAGTTGGCTGAAAAGCATATTTCCCGCCTCTCCTTGAGTCAGATCACAAAATGTAACCTGGCTTCTCAGAAGAAGAAGAAACTCTGGTTCCTCTGTGGTTGCCATCCACAGGATGTTTGTATGTTTTTTGTTAGCAAGGGATGATATAGCCGTTGTAGACAAAGGAAGTAATGGTATAAAAGAACCAGCAGTCCTGAAGATGTTTCAAAAACCTAACCACCATTGAAAAAGTCCAGGCTGGACTAGGTTGTTTTTTTCACTCATTAGAGGAGCTCTTTTAATTTAAGTTAATTTCCAGGGCAGACCTAAAGGCAGCCCTGCTTCTTGGTTGACATTTGGGATTTCTGCCAGTTTGTGAAACCCCCTCCAGCTTTTCTGTCTTTTGTGCCTTTTGCCAGCTGCTTTTTTTTTTTTTTTTTTTTAACAGTGTTTTGCCTGTTTGTTGCTTTTGAAGAGTTTTTGCACACTGACCTCTCTGATTTCTGCCAATGTTCTGCAAAAAGTATCCTTCGTTTACTGGAAATGCAACTCAATCGTACATGAATCATGGCTAATTTGAGGCGAGCCAGCTGTTCCCGAGGGTAAGGGATTCTTGAGGACATTTCAAACTCTCCGGATAGTTCTAAAGGGTTTATAAAATAGCTAGACTTCCTTCCCTCTCTCTTGTTCCCATACCCCAATGGAGCTTTTAAAGCTCCTACATTCTAGAACCCAGGGACCTCATGAAGTTCTCACTTTTAAATTGCATAGTGTTCTAAATCGTGTCCCTCTGGGCTGTGTTATTCCTAACTGCTCCTTGTGCTCTTAATAGCCCTCCCTTTCCCTGCAAAATCAGAATCCTTGTGATCTTTCTGACCTGGCTCTCCACACCCAATTTGCACCTTTCTGCAGAACTCAGTTCTTTGGCTTCTGTGCTGAAGAGCAAGGAATTGGACATTGTTAAAGCTCATTATGTACTTGCTGCTCTCACTGAGCTACACAGGTCAGATCTTTTGCTTTATTCCGGTTGCGATGGTTTAAATGTATTTTATTTTAAAGTCATACCAAACTATTGTCTGCAAACAGCCAATCCATATTATTTTGCTATGCATTGTACATATACTGAAAAGGCTAAGAGAACTTAGCCTGTTATTTAATATTTATTTCTTCTATTTATTGAGCATTATTTAAAGATGATATTTGGGTCCTGCCATTGGGGGCCTCACAATCAGGGAGCCTGTCAGGTAATTTGGCACGTTGCCATGTCTATTGTGGGTACGGGCATTGTAAGAGAAGTAACTGCTGAAACTGCAGAATGCAATAGGCTCTGTTGAGATGGAGACTTCCGCCAGACAAACTGAGATCAGCTTGCACCAGGATGACTAATTCACAGAGGAGCCTCATTTAGATGGAAACTAATAGAGCAGTGGAAAATTCATGACCCAATTTCTGTTAAAGTCACAGCTCCTTTGAAAAGGTATCTTTGGTAACAAGAAGCAATTGTTTAGCCTATAATTTAAGTCACTAGTGAGGATTAGACTTGCTCTTCTCTCCCCTCACTTGTTTTATTAGAGCTTCTTAGATCATTGAGTAGCCCCTGCATCTATCTGGGCAACTTATATGGCCAACGTCATGGGAGCATCTGAGCCCCACCCAAGCAGTCATGGCTTTTCTTCTGGGAAGGTGGGAAGTAGTTTCACTGGTTTACAGTTTTACGGATAGGAATCAGAGCACAGGGCTGGTTAAGTGACTTCCTCAAGGCCACGCAGGGATTTAGTTGAACCCTTTTGTCTTTCTGTCTAATAGGCAGCAGGTTTAAAACAAACAAAAGGAAGTTTTTCTTCACTCAGTGCAACTGTGGAACTCCTTGCCAGAAGATGTTGTGAAGACTAGGACTTTAACAGGGTTCAAAAAAGAGCTAGATAGATTCATGGAGGATAGGTCCATCAGTGGCTATTGGTAGGAATGGTGTCCCTAGCCTCTGTTTGTCTGGAAATGAATGACAGGGAAGGGATCACGTGATGATTCCCTGTTTGTGTTTCCTCCCTCTAGAAGTCTAGGGCATCTGTATTGGCCACTGTCAGCAGACAGGATACTGGGCTAGATGGATCTTTAGTCTGACCCAGTATGGCCGTACTTATGTTCTTATGTCCCGAGTTCCAGCCCTAGTAGATCACCCTTCCTCTTATCATTCCCTGATTTGACTCTTTTCCCACATACTCCACATAGGAGCTGCTAAGTTTCCATATGGGGAGGATGATGTAGGAATCCTTTGAAGCCTTGACTGCACTGGGGGATATGGAGGAGTTAGCGAGTGGTGCAGCTGTGCTCCTGCAAATCTCTAGTTGAGTCCATGTTGTACCAGTGTAAATCATGACCTGCCTCAGTGCAGCTTAGCCAGGTGTGAAACCATGTGATATGCTAATCGGTGTGGTCAGCTCCTTGGTGGATGTAAACCGGTAGGCTACATCTAGACTGGCATGATTTTCCGCAAATGCTTTTAATGGAAAAGTTTTCCATTAAAAGCATTTGTGGAAAAGAGCGTCAGATTGGCACGGACGCTTTTCCACAAAAGCACTTTTTGCGGAAAAGCGTCCGTGCCAATCTAGACGCGCTTTTGCACAAAAAAGCCCCGATCGCCATTTTCGCGATCGGGGCTTTTTTGCACAAAACAATACCACGCTGTCTACACTGGCCCTTTTGCGCAAAAGGACTTTTGCCCGAACGGGAGCGGCATAGTATTTCCGCAAGAACACTGACAATCTTACATGAGATCGTCAGTGTTCTTGCGGAAATTCAAGCGGCCAGTGTAGAGCTGGCAAGTTTTTCCGGAAAAGCGGCTGATTTTCCGGAAAAACTGGCCAGTCTAGACACAGCCGTATAGCGCCATTGAAATCAATGGCTGCTCTCCCACTAACGTCAAGGTGAACTATTTGGCACTTTATGGCCAAGATTTTAAAAAATCGGTGTCTAAAGTTAGATTCTTTTGTGCCAGATTTTAAAGTTATTTAGGTTTCTAAAGTCCCATGGAAATGAGGCCACTTAAATACCTTTAACAATCTGGCCCTTGTAGCCAGGGGCGGCCCATGGACCTAGGCAAAGTAGGCAGTTGTCTAGGGTGCCGTGGGCCCGGGCGCCCAATGATGACGTCATGGGGTGCCAGAGCGCCCCATGATTACGTCATGGCCATTGACAGCCGTGCAGGCGGGGGCGCCAATCGCGCCTTCTGCCTAGGGTGCCAGCTGCCGCCGCCGGCCTCGGGCCGCTCCTGCTTGTAGCATATTTAGTTATCCAAGTAAATGTCTTGATTGATATAGGCACTGATCATAGTTCCCATTGACTTCACTCAATGATGTCAGGTGTTTGGTCTTTCTGAAAATCAGGACACTTACTTAGGATATGAAAAATGTGGATTCAAGTGCCTAACTTGAGGCATTCATGGAGGGATATTTTGACCCTAGTCCTTACTGTCCAGTAGGTTTTTCTAGGAAATCAATAGGTCATATGACTTTTGTTGTGGCATAGAAATTTTCATGTGACAAAGACAGAGCGGTCATTGCCAAAAGTACTGGAGCTTCTCATATTACCGTAAGCCATTCAACTTAAAAATAAAACCTGTTCATGGCTTCCTGACTAAGGACTGGTGCCTTTCCTCCGGCAGCCCTAATCTCTGATGAAGATCTCCCACTCTCTAATTTCTGGGACACCAAGTCCAGCATGAGCCAATAGAAGGTCCACTGATTATGACCTGAAAGATATCTGGTGAGCAGTCCCCCAGATCCAACAGGCTTGGTGTTCTCAGGGCCCCAATGGCAGGCCCAGTGTCTAATACATTAACCAAAAATGTGTAGAACAAAGAAGGGAGAAGAACCGTTCTGGGAATAGTATGTCTCCATCACTGTTGATTGTTGGCCGACCACTAACAAATTATACAGAAGCATTTGATCATTTTATGTCATTGTAAAACTACCTTTGATCTCTGCTGAAAAGCATACTGTGTTCTTTAGTCTTCCTGAGGTATTTAATTTGTTAACCGAGTTCAAAGAAACAACAAAGGTTCAAATAAAGGTTCTGACAGTATTAGTTCTTGTTACGAACTCGTCTTCTGTGTTCCTTTCACATGCACTGAAGGAGTATTTTTATTAGAGTAAGAGATCTAGGGCTGGATCCATCTTCTGTGGTAGCAAATGGGAGTGTTTCCATTGACTTCATTTGGCATTGGCCTTGCCCTGCAACTTATAGACAAGTGTTTTGCAAGCTTCCCCTTCACAGCTTTACCCATGCCCCTCACTGCTCCTCCTGCCCAAGACAGCTCTGCCAATGCTACTCCTGACCAGCAGTGCACCTACTATTCCTTTAGGGTGCGTCCACACTGCACCCTTACCTCAAAATAAGCTACACAATTTGTTCTATGCGAATTGCGTCACTTATTTTGAAAAGCGGTGTAGCAAGGGTGTTATGCGCCTAGGAGCAAAGGCAAAATTTGCACCGCCCTCCCCCGATCATTTGTTGCAGGAGCATTTTGCAGTCACTAATTTCACTCTTGCTCCCCCCTCCCCCCCCAGTCCTTTCCACCACCACCCCCAGCAGTGTGCTCCCAGTGCCTGTCACTCTCACAGTGACACCTCACAGCCCACCCATGGGGGAGGGGGGAAGGACGGGAAGGGAGGAGTATCGGTGTCTAGATCCCATCCCCAGAGTCTCCTCTGCAACTTTTCTTCCCTGGTGCAGGCCAAGCCCCTCCTGCCATTGGCTCCCAGCACATGCCAGCCCCGCGTACTCCATTGGCTGAGTCCCCCTGCCCCCTGCAGCATGGCGTCTGGGGGCAACTGCCCCCCCCTCCTCCCTACGTCACTGATTTTGAGGTAATTTCAAAATAGCTTATTTCAAAATATGGCACTGTCCACACAGCGCCAAATTTCAGAATAAAGTGCTATTCCAACAAGTCCCTAAATCCTCGGGGAATGAGGGTTGCAGGGACACCAGAATAGTGCACCCATTATTTCAAAATCTACTTCGAAATAACGGGCTGCTTTAAAGACGCAGAATAGCTATTTTGGGATACTTCCGGTATCTCGAAATAGCTCCGCAGTGTAGACGTAGCCTTAGTGACACCACAGAGCATCGCATTTACACTGCTGCTCTGGCCTGCAACACTCAGCATTGCCCATAGGCTTTACTGACACTGACATGCAATGACACTAACACTCCTCCCCACGCAGCTCTGCCAAAGGGACTTCAGTCCATTCTTGCCTTCTGGGTTGTGCAAAAACAACTGCTTTCAGTAGAATGACGCCATTGGATTCTCTTCTGCCTACCGTTCCCTATCTCAAATCCATCCATGCACTTTAGCGGTGGCTGGGAGAGAGATGCCAATGCCCTGTGCAGTACTTGAGCCTGGAAGGCAAATTTCCAAAGAAAAAGCTTTTCTAAATAATCTGCAGTTCTTGGCAGCCCTTCATGTTCCCGGGACCTGCTGTGTTTGGGGGAATTACCGGGGGGAAATCACCCACCACAATGGAATACACAGGGTACTTCCATTAGCAATCATTGGAGTTACCTGTTTAATTGCTGTGCAGCAGAAGGAGCCTCTCAGCCTGTTACAGAAAAAAAATCTATTTGTGGGTTTGGAGAATCATGAGCCCTGTAGCTTTAAAAAAAAAGCAACTTGTTGGTCATAGCTCTATACGAGGCACCTATATAGGCCTTGATCCAGACCTGGAGCCTTAGAATCCCACATGTCCTATAGACAAGGAACGTCAGCCAGTCCGTTGAATCAGTTCTCCAAGCCAGGAAGCTGCTGCAGGACAAGGGTGAATTGCAAGGCTTCAGGATTGTCTAAGAGCCATACTGGGCAGATCAATGAGGGAGTTGTGTCCCTCCTGTTCATGACTTTCCTAATTTGCCCGGCTTATTTTCTCTCCTCCCCCAGGCAATGCTTGCAGCCCCCAGCCCTCCAAGACTGGCAAGATATGGAACTGCCCACTTGTAGGACAGCCCTGATTTTCCTGGCTCTGCCCTGTCCCTAGCCTCCAGTGCACTGTGAGGAGCCAGAGTCCACATGTGGAGGGCTTGTGCCGATGCTTTTTGCCATGTTGCAATGTGACAGAGATGCGCCGGTGCCAGGTTGCAACCTAGGCAATGCAAACTCCCCAGGCAGATATGGCTCACAGCATTGTGAGATCAGTGGTTTCTGCTGCAAGGTCAGTGCCATTGGGTGGCCAGCCAAGGCATAAGCGTCAAGTTGAGGCTGCCCAGGTATAAGACTTTCAGGCTGCTGTTGAATACTCATCTCCTGCCAGCCCTGGAACTGAAAGCCTATGACAAGGAAGCAAACTTAGATAGCTTGCACTGCACTGAATGGGCTAGTGGCTAGAGCTGCAGGCTGGGTGCTGGGTGCTGTTCCCTGCACAGGACCTGATCCAAACAGGGGCACTTAAATTAGAACCCATAAGTAAGTGACTTGACTCCTGTGACAGCTGAGAGAACTCAGCACTCATAAAAGGGGCACAGCACATGGGCCTCACATGTCCGGGCCATCAGTTATATTTCTGCTGCCCAATAGGCTAAGGCTGGAGCTAAGAATTCTCCTTCCCAAAAGTGACTTGCAAGGGCTGTTTTTTTCTTCCTGCTGCTTGTGGACACTGATTTCTGCCTCAAAGCTTCGACTGGCCTGGGGAGTGCTTTTTATTTATTAGTGCATGCCTGATATTTGTGCCCGGCCATCTGCTCATGGCTTCATGGCATCGCCCTGCCACCTGCAGCCAGCCACCACTGCCTTATTCACTAGTGCGGTACCCAGCTGGCAGCGTCTTTACCCGCCACTGACTTAAATGCCTCATCAGCTATTGTCTTGGCAAAAGCTGGGTGCAGCAACACCGAATGTACAGCTCAGTGACCCGCTCCACCCTTCCTGCTTTCCCTCTCCTCCGAATAGTCAGCGGCACACAAGGAGCAGGCAGAAATTAGTAACAAAAGCCAGGCAGGAGTGGAACCGATGCTGGAACAGACTGGGTCAGCAGCCCCTCCCAGATGGATGTTAATAAGCATGGGGTGCTTTGGGAACTGGGGTATTGCCCTGAATACACACCAAAGCATCTGAGCAATGGTTAAGGGCATGAGGCCTCCACTTGCCTTCTCCCTCCATGCACTGTGTCACCAGGTCCGGGGTGGGTAAGATGAGGCAGCAGAATTTTGCAGGACTGCCCCCCCCACCCTTATCACAAGAGACAAGCCGGACTGGATCCCAGCATCTCTCGTGGGGAAGAAGCTTGGGTTCCCTACCCTCCTAGTGGCAGGCGGCAGAGCACCCCACTTCATCCTGGCACCACAGGCAGGGGAGAGCAGAGACATAAAGCAGGTGCTGCTTTTCCAGTGACCATGCTGCAGGATTATGGCTCAAGCAGCTGGAGCCTCCAGGAAAGCACTGGAAAAATGGGCCCTGGGTGAGGGGCTAGGGGCAGCTGAGGGTAGGGCGTCGTCACAGCTGAGAGTCAGAGGACGCAGAACGTAGCCCCTTAGTACAGGACCCTTGAGCTGGAAACTGGTGAGCTAGGGGTATCACCTGGGTCCCTGCTGGATGCCAGCGCGGATATAAAAGCCCCTCTAAGGGCAGAGTTGGACTGCAGCCCTGGCACAAGGCATGTGGCCTTTCTCTGGCTGTGGATTCCTGGTTACCCTGGACGTCGGGGGTGGGAGTGGGGGCTATGTGCACTCTGGCCAGAGAGTTGGCTCTTCAGAGCAGCCACCATGGGGAGGCAGAACTGACATTCCACACCTGACCAGGAGAAGGGAGAAAAATTGTTCTCCTTGGCCTCTGAGGATAGAACAAGAAGCAATGGGCTTAAACTGCAGCAAGGGAGGTTTAGGTTGGAGATTCGGAAAAAGTTCCTCACTGTCAGGGGGATTAAACACTGGAATAAATTGCCCAGGGAGGTTGTAGAATCTTCATCTCTGGAGATATTTAACAGCACATTGCATAGACGTCTATCAGGGATGGGCTAGATAGTGCTTGGGTCTGCCGTGAGGGCAGGGGACTGGACTCGATGATCTCTCGAGGTCCCTTCCCGTTCTAGTGTTCTATGATTCTAAGAAAGAAGGCTGCTCTCCAGCCTGCCCGCCAGAGATCCTGAAGTCCCACCCCTGCATGATTCCAAGACCTAGTTATGCTATAAATCAGAGCATCCTGCAGAGAGGAAGGAAACGTATCGACTGGCTCATGCAATAAGTGCTCCAGGTGCCAATGGATTGCGGAAACAAGGTGGGCGAGGTAATATCTTCCATTAGACCGACGTCTGCTGCTGAGAGAGTCATGCTTTCGATTGTGCCTCTCTCTCTTATTTCCTGGGACCGACATGGCTCCCATTGCATACAGGGGAACTGCGCTCACTTCCCCATTAGTAGCACATTAGTTCATTGTGATTAATGGTTTTACAGTGCCCACCCAAGGAGTTAATGACTACCCTGCTGTATATTAAGATGGTTTTGGTATAATTACTTCTGTCCAGTGGAGGGAGAACTTGTATGTGTTGGAAAGAAGGAGCACAGTGCACAGATGAGCTATGCAAAGCAGCGCTAGCATTGATCGCAGCTCTGCCACTAACCACTGCAGGGCCTCTGACAGTGTGTGCTGGCTCCTGGAATGTACAATGCATATTTGCAGCTATAGGATGAGCACCTCCGACCTGTCTGAGTTTCTCCTGGAGCAGAGAAGAGCCAAGGTGATTTTTCAAGGCCTGAAGTTGATTTGTGCCCATCCCATCCAACATGAGCATTCGCCTCCCAATGCCTAGTGGTGAGGACACCGTCATCCAAATGCCTTCCCTTCCCAAACAGCACCACTTTCCCTTCGCCACGGTCATTGCAGCCAGTTAACTGTCACCCAGATCCCTCTCACAAGGTGACATCCCAAATCCTGATTCGATAGGTGTTTAAACCAAGGCCTAATTTCAGTGACTGGGTCTGAAAGGAACTTCTTTCATGTCTGCAGAGTGCTCCTGTGCTTGAAAGATGCGTAACAATAGTAATTAGTGTTCAAAGATTGGGAGGAGGGAGGGATGGAGCCCAGGGCCTAACCATTGCATGGCAAGGGGCCTGAGTCTGATATCCTTCCTCCCATTAACCAGCCCCTTCCTGCCTGGGTAATGCCACTGGTTGCCAAGGGACACCTCATAGCCTAAGAGGCTTTTCTTGTCTCTTGGTCTCTGTGGTGACCGAGGTGGTTGCTGTCGCTCATGAGCAGAGTTGTTGACTCAAGTCCCGCAACGTGAACTCAAGTCCGACTTAAGTTGCCTAGGTGACTGGAGTTGAGACTCGACTCAGGTTCATTGTTTGTGACTTGAGACTCGACTTGAGACTTGCTAATTTTGTTAAATCGACTTGGTGAAAAAATTGTCCAAAAATGCCAATATTGATGGCTTGTGCAAAAGTGACTTGACATTTTTTAAATTAAGACTTGAGACTCGACTTGGGACTTGACTTGTAAGTGACTTTAGGGACTTGAGACTCAACTTGAGACTTGAACTGTAGTGACTTGAGACTCGACTTGGACTTGAAAATGATGACTTGAAGACAACACTGCTCATGAGTGGCTAAAGAGACGCCTGTGCACCTGTCAGGCCTTGTCACATGAAATGCCCAAGGCCAAGGAAGGGATTGCAATCTGCGTCTGCTCTTTACAACTCAGCCACTGCGGCTCCCAGCAGGTAACCTCGCCCGGGGAACCCCATTGCTCACCCTGGCTTCCCAAAGTGAGCTGTCAAGTGCAGACCAGGCCTGGCTGACAGCGTCAATGTCATGTTAGTTTAAGCTGCACTTCTGGGTGTGCATTAGCTCCCTATGGCCTTGGGTCACTAGGTGGAAGGGGGGCGACACTTTTGAATGATGGGGGAGGCCCCCAACATGCAAAGGGTCGAGGACAGCGGCAGTGGTGTATTCCTCTTGGAAACAAAGCGGTTGAACCCTAACAGGCAGTCGGGCCCTGTGACTTCATTCTGCTGCAGGATTCAGCTTGTGCCCAGTGCCCTCTCGAAATCCCTCTGGAAATGCTCCATCGGCTGATTTCAGTGCAAAGAACTTGATTCTTTCTCTAGAGGCGACCGAGCGACAAGGCCGGGAGCTGCACTATGCTGAGCTGGCACCTCCGGGAAGGGTCTGACTAGGGTTGCCAGGTGTCTAGTATTGACCCGGACAGTCTGGTATTTTCTCCTCCTGTCTGGTAAAAAAATTCAGAAAATACCGGACACCTAAAATGTCCGGTATTTTTGTGGGGTTTTTTCCTGCCAGAAGGCAAAAATACCAGACACCTGGCAACCCTATGACACACTCAGAAACTGGGCCCAGCCCCCGGACCTCCTGCCAGGCCCCCCGACCTCTTGCCAGGCCCCCCCCAGGTACTCCCCGCTTACCTGGTTCTGCAGGGGTTTGTCTTGTGGCTGGAACAGAAAAACAAAATGGCCACTGGCAAAAAAGCCTCTTCTTAAAGGGGCCATGCTGATTTTTAATTTTTAATGTTTAATTTTTTTTTTTTTTTTTGCTTAATAACTGCTGTGGGGTGGTTTTTTTTTTTTTTTTTTTGGCTCAACAATTTTGGGCTGCCCCTTTGTTCTTTTCTCAACAGAATTTTTTTTCCTGTGTTTTTTTTTGGGGGGGGTGGGGGTTCGGCATTTTTGGTTAAACCATCTGGCAACCCTTTGTCTGCCTGGCTCCTAGCCCCCTGCTCCTTCCACACTTTAACACCTTCACAGGTCCCACACCCTGGGATTAGCCTGAGGCTGAGGTAATATTTGGAGGGAGGCTTCAGAGCTGAACCATCACTACCCCACCCCTCTCAGATATGGCTGCTAATCAGTGACTTGGGGCAGAGGATGAGGGAGGGAAGACGTGTAGTAATGGGCTGAAATGAAGCAGAACACTGAGGCAAGGACATCAGGCTAGGTGGCTGTCACGTACTGAATAGCCTCTGGAATGGTCTCCTCGGGAAGCAGCCTGTTCTAGATTAGAGGATGTACAGCAGGTGAAGGCAGCATTGGCAAGGGAGTGCACTGGGTAACCTAATAGATCTTGTTTAGCCTCAGTTCCTCAGGAAGGAGCGCTCTGCCATTTTGTAACTACAGGCTAATTCTGCGTGAGCTGGGCGTTCCTCTAGACCCCTGGGAGACGTACCAGCTCTGGAGGACTGCAAGGGAGTGCTGCTCTGGCATGGAGGCTGCCAAGGTGCGCGCGCGCGCGCACACACACACACACACACACACACACACAGAGCTACTGACAGCCGCAGCTGGAGCTTTGGCAAGGTCTGTGAAGGTCAAAGACAGCCCAAGCCTGTTTCAACAGATGCGATGGGCCCAGGCCCTGGACGCCACCAGGAGGGTGTCCGTGCACTTCAAAGGGTGAGGCCCAGAGAAAAGCCTGGCCAGCCTTCAAAGCAGCGAGAAAGAGGAGGAGCGAGCGATGTGGGCTCGTCATTATTCCCTATGCCCCGTGGGGATGGAGGAACGCGTCTGCTTGGCTCGGACTGCTGCAGACTGCAATTATAGACCCGTAGCGACTAGCACGAGCGTCAGAGCTGCAGCAGGGGCAGGGGTGGTACGAAAAGCACCTCCCCAGATCTGTCAATGTTCAGCAGCTGGGGTAAGTGCAATCCCAAACCACCCGCCACCTGCTGCGCTGCCTGGGTGAGCAGCGTCTACGGCTGTCCCGTGCTGGCACTGGCAGCCTCCCCGCACTTGGCCAGGCAGCGCAGGGGGGCAGCAGAGCCTGGCCCAGCCCTGAGTGGGTTTAGACAGCACTCAGCCATCCACCGTGTTCTATGAGCTTGGGTGAAAAACCTCCCCACAGCACTGATGAGGGATGCAGTTTCCCCTCCCTCTCCGGCACTGCCTGCTGCAGCCCTGTAGGGAAGCTGGGGGTCACAGGGAGAGGGGAAATGCTTGTCCACCCCACAGCTTCCTGCTTTGGAAATGTCAACGGGAGAAACCAGCCACCCTGGTCAAACCCTCCTCAGCCAGAGTTGCCCCATATGGTGGGCAAACCCCCTCCCCGCCACACACATACTTGTCTGCTGCTTAGGGTGCCATGGGCAAAGTAGGGCCCAATCTAGCTCACAACTGGGAACTGGCTTCCTAAGCCTGATAGCAGTAGGGCCTGGGTGTCACTGCCAGGGCCGAGTCAGCCCGCTGCTCTGCTGTACCAGGACCATCTGTAAAACCCCACCCCCCTCCTCGTGCAGAGCCCCAGATCATCATGCACCCCCCTGCAGGCGCAGAGCAGGGGGAAATGACTCATGCTCCCTGCCTGGCTCACTCAGCCCCTACTCCCAGTGTCCTTACAATGCCGGGCGAGCCAGGGCTCTGCTAAGCTTTAGGGCCAGTGGGTATTTTAACATGGTGACAGGCAGGAGCTGCAGCCTGCCCTGAAATTATTAGCAACATGTTGGCTGCAGCGTAGCAACCCCAGGCAAAGGAGGCAGGCAGGGAGGGAGCAGAGCAGAGGGAGTGGCAGGTGAGGAAAGCTACCTAAACTTGGGTGCCCCACGTAAGTGTTCCTGGCCCAGTGGGAGAGGTCAGCTGTCGCAGCACAGATTCTCCAAGGGTGTTTCATGCTCTCCAAAATACCCAGCTGACACGGCCAGAATTGCAAAGCACAACCTCCCCCTCCCTCTCTCCCCAAGCTCCATATAAATAGACGGCTCCCAGCTGGCTGGAATGTTAGAGAAGTTTCTGGACTTGGAGCACACACATTTATTTAAGCTCCTGCCAGGGATCTGAAGATAAAGAGACAGGAAGAAAGAAGAAACAAGGCTTTCGAGTTTGGGAGTTTCTCATTCCCACAAAGAGATTTTCATCTGGGGTTTTTTCCCCCCCTCTCTCCCACTTTCTCTTGTGTGGGATTTAAAACAAACAGGAAACTTTGTTCTCTCTTCTCGCTGCTTCCTGCATTTTTAAATCTTTGAATGATTCAGCCCTGATTTTTTTAAAGAAAATCTTTGTTGTTTTGGAGGGCAGGGGGATTCTTGTATAAACTGCCTGTCAGAATCCAGGCCCAGCAGTTCCTCTCTCCTTGGTTGGTGGGAGTGGACGAATCTTTCTTGGAAAGTTCATCGAGCGAAGCTTGGCACTCAGGAACAGAAAAGCAAACTCAGACATTTCCTGGGGCAGCGGGTGCACTAGAAGCTGGATACGGTCGGAAGAGTTTTGTCCTCTCTTGCTGCTGCATTTGCTGTAGAAGAAAATAATGGCTGATGGCCAGATGCCCTTTTCCTGCCATTACCCCGCCAGGCACCGAAGTGTCCGAGACCGCTTCAGAGAGCCCGGCTTGTCCTCTCGACTCCTGGATGATGACTTTGGCATGTGCCCTTTCTCTGGGGACCTGACTGCAGACTTGCTGGACTGGGCTCGCCCACGACTGACCAGTACATGGCCTGGTCCACTGCGGTCAGGAATGGCCCGATCCTCCCCTGGCATGTCCCCACCTGGGTATAGCTCCAGGTTCGGCAGTTACCCTGAAGGTCGGAGTCCTGCTCCCTTCTCTGGGGAGCCCTGGAAGGTGTGTGTCAACGTGCAGAGTTTTAAACCTGAGGAGCTGACGGTGAAAACCAAGGATGGCTTTGTGGAAGTGTCAGGTGAGCAAGGGGCCAGGGGAAAAGGAAGGGAAGCGCAGAAAAGAGGAACACAGGGAAATGGAAATAAAACTAGGTCCTTAAAAAACAGAGTTGTTGTTAGTGGGAGACAGCATTCAGGGCCTAGAGCAGGGCCACTCAACACGCAGCCTGTTTGTTTGCACCCCACGGTGCAGTTTGGGTTTACGCGGGGCTCAACACATGGCCTGTTGAGTCAATATAATGGTCTTCTGTTGATATGCGTTTTAGTAGTTAAATTCCTGGACTGTCATTGCTCATTAAAAGTGCTGTCATGAGGGTGGAAATCAGGTAATTATTGCATTTTATTAATATCAGCAGAACTGACTTCAGTGGGGCCTGTGTGTTTTGTAGTCTTGCCCTAATCTTTGAATTCGTGCCCGTCAGTGTGAAGGAACTTAAAAAACAACAAATAGTCTGGTAGCGCTTTAAAGACTAATGAAACATGTAGATATTTTGTTAGTCTTTAAAGTGCTACCAGACTATTTGCTGTTTTTTAAGTTTATCCTGTACAGACTAACTCGGCTCCCCCCTGAAGTGTGAAAGAAGCTATTTGCATATATTTGAGCATATATTTGTATGTATATGCAACCACACTTAAGTTGCGGCCCTCGGCATGTGCTGTGAGTATCGTTAGGACCCCCAGAGCTTCCAAAGTTGAGTAGCCCTGGCCTAGAGGTTTAAATGCTCTGCCTGTTTTGATGAGCTCAGTTGTTATTAGCTAGGAAGTTTATTTTGTGCAACTAGATGGGGCAAAAGTCTAAGCAAAGGGCAAGTTGTGCTGCCCAACAGTTGAAAATTGAGCACCCAAAGTGGTCAGCTTCAAAATCTCAGCCCAAAAAGCAAAGAGCGGTCACACTGGGAAGGAAAGAACCTGAACCTGCACACATTTGCTGTCTGAGTCCTGTGATGGCACAGGATGAAACCCTGCACAGCGGGTAGCTCCCTCCAGGGACTAGCACTGGGAGCCCAGACTGAGACCCGCAGGGGCCATTTCTCCTTTTGACACTTTGGCAACTCTTGTCATGCCAAGCCAAGTCTCACTGGCTTAAACTGGATTGAGTAGTCCCCCCTTGAAGTCAGTAGGCCCAATCCTGGTTGCTGTGAGCATTTGAAGGGTTGGGCTCCTTGCTCATTCTTTTAATTACGGATCATTTCAGAGTTTATGCTACCCTGGGGTGCGGGAGGGGAGGCTAAGTGGGAGGGGAATTCCTTTAAAGGGACAAAGTCTAACTACAGCGTCCTTGGGCATTCACCAGTCAGGAATGCCCCTCCTCAACCGTCCCCAAACAGTTGCAAGTCTTAAAGGGGTAGGACAACTAGACCAAAAGAAAAGCAGGAGGCACTGGGGCTAGGAAGGAGATGAGCGCAAAGAGTTAAGTGGAGGTTTTAAAATAAGGCAGGATTAACAACCCAGGAGAAAAAGCACATACATTGTGCAATGGAGTCAGAAGGGTGATGGAAACAGAATATAAAATTGGAAAACAAAGGGAGAGGTTAACAGAGCAGAAACAACAAAAGAACGAACCTGGGAAGGGGGGGGGGGACCCTTTCTTTACGTTGTGTCTAATCATTAATTCATTTAGCATCCCCAGCAATAACACTGATGACAGCCAATTCGCTGGTGCCGAATGAGGAGGCCATAAGCACATCCATAAAAATTCTATTGTGATTCCCCTGCAATTAATGTAGCATTAAAAATAATGTGTTACCAGGAAAACAAAGTGGGCAGGGGGGAAAAAATCCCTGATGAGATTCTCTTTGCACAGCCCTGCTAAGCAAGTGCCAGGGGGGAAGGAAGGGTCTGAACAGCTGAAAAGTAAAAGAACCAGGGCTGCCTCTTCAGCTGCTATAAACCAGTTTCACTCCCTTGACTTGAAAAGAACCCTTCTGGTTTCCTCCAGCTAAGGATCCGATTCAGAGACGGGAGCAGTAAGTGCTCTGACCACCTGCCCCATCCCCCGGGAAGGAAGTTAGAGGGTTATGCTGGGGATAGGAGAGAAATACATAAAGGCCACTCCTGGGAGGGGAAGGGTGTGGGGGAGGAGTCCATCCAGATGTGCTTTCAGCCTGAAATGTCAGGAGGGAGACTGGTACTACAGCAAAACAATGGGAAAACTTTGGGAGTGCGATGACCCATCAGACCAGAGTGGGTAAAATGTTAAGACAATCCTAGGTTGATAGAGGGAGAATATGGATTATTCGTGGATCTCACCAGGCTTGGATTTCCGTGCTTCGAAGAAGTAAGGGAAACCACAGCAAAAGTGACCATAACCCAGAGTAAGCCTAGGGAGAGCAGGAGAGAGCTTGCTAAGTCTTGCCAGAGGAGTGGGGTTACCTGAGAGGAAAGGTCTGCCCCCTTCCAGAAGGGACTCCTACAGGAGCGTTGGGATGCACCTGGGGAATTCTGACCCACAGACTCTTTTAAAGGGACAAATGAGTAAAGGGCAGGATGAACCAAACAAAAGGACACCCCCATTCATTCCCAGCTTGCTCTGGGAATGCCACAGGGGGAGAGGGCATGTCCTTGTGGTTCAGAACTGATCTGTTAAATTGTTAAGTCAACATGTCTGAGCTGCCTGCTGGTAGGAGTTTCCCTCTTGGGCTGGAACCTGACCTTGTAGCTGATGGCAGCTCTTCGGGCCTCTGCCGCCGCAGAGAGCAAAGAAGGTAACTCCTTCTGAGAGGTGAAGTCGATGGGAGTTGGATCCACTGCCATGAGGGTAGAATCTGCCTTCAAAATGGAACCAAGGAATAGCAGCTAGAAACCAATTTTCTTCCTGCTGCATTTGACTTGGGGAAGGGGGGCGGGGGTTCTTTCTGTAGGAAGCCCTCTGCTCCCCATCAATAGAGTATGTGGCTTCTGGTGAATTCTGCCGCTGGGTCAGCAGCTGTCACTGCAGGTCTGAAACAGGACCAGAGCTGGGCACCAAACTGAATTTGTTTGTTTGTTTGTTTGTTTGCTGGCCAAATTGAAAAAGTCAGGAGGGGCGGTTTGCTCTGGACCAAAACAAATGGTCAGTTTTCGTTTTTTGGATTTTTGTACTTTTAAAACAATAAAAAAATAAAATTTGAAAGAAAATCAGTTTAAAAAAATCAAAATATTTGCCATAGGTAATTGCAGAACTGACTCTTTTGATTTTTTTCCAGGGGGGAGGTGATTAACAGATGCTACACAGCAAATTCTTCACAGATTCACAATACGTTTACGTCTGCTTGAATCTGTATTTTTCAATGAAGAGAGTTTATTGTCTGAAGAATTTCTCCCAGGTCCATTCTGGATCTCGATGGTGCTTGGTCCTACCATGAGGGCAGGGGACTGGACTCGATGACCTCTCGAGGTCCCTTCCAGTTCTAGTGTTCTATGATTCTATCCTAACTGTATAACGCCACTGCTGATTTATGCAGGTGTGAGATTACAATTGGGCCCCTTTAATTATTTTTCCACATCTACTTCAGTATATTTATTATAGGCCTCTGAGCTATACATCTGCCATGTAAAGAAGAATCATAGAGCATCCACTTGGATTTTAAACTTGCATTTAAACACAGAAACAAGGCATAGGGTTTTCTGTCATTCTGTTGCTTGGCAGACAATGCCCCAGGTTTAATTAGAGACATCTGCCCAGAACCAACTCCAATAATGTTTCACCCTTAGCACTGCTCTCTGACACAATGTTCTAATTCAGCCACGTGCTCTATTCTGGAATTTAACCCTGTGGAGGCTGAATCCGAAAATTGGCCATTGTGTAGCAGAGAGTGATTATCTTTCCATTATTAATAGCTAAGGAGCACCCAAAGTGGGCCAGAGACGTTGCAGACATATAAAAGGGCACCAGTGTTGCCACCTCATGAGATTTCAACAGGGGTCTCATGATTATTAGTGATTTTTCTTAAAGCTCCAGGACCTGGAGGCATGGGATCCGGTGAGAATCTTGGCTTTCACTATACAGTAAAGATAACAGTCTAGCCCTTATTGCTGTGAAGTATGAAAACGTGGCCTAAGGGTGAACTTAAAACCTCAGAAAACATTTTTTCATGATTGCTCAGCCAATGTTGTGGTTTGCACGGGGCTTACTCATGAATTTTGAATGCATGGGGTTGGTGAAACCAAAGAGACAGAGCAGAGAAGTTCAGCGCACCTTGTTCATTCCATGTTTCATTGGAGGTTGATGTTAGTGTAGCAAACCCTGGCCACATACAGCTAGATCTCACATGGTTGCTCCATGCCCTCAGCTCAGAAAACATGGGTCTTCACCACTTAAGCTGAAAGGGGAACTCTACTAGCTAAGAGAGAGGCTTGTCAGGAGGAAGAAGGTGGAGGTGTGGACTGTCACAGTCCGCCCCACGACAGAGCCTCATTTCTTTAGCTACAGCTACTTCTTTAAACCTCCCACACTGAATCACTTTTGGATTCACAACCATTTTCCACAACGCTGGGTGGGAGACTGATAATTTGACGGGCATGGGTGGCAATACAGAACACACTTATAGCTGCTGTGAAATCTTCATCCATGCCTTGCACACAAATGTTCAGGTGCTTCCCCAAAGTTTGTCTTAAACTATCCCCATTGTATGGGTTTCTCTGCTCATTGCAGCAATATGAAGCATCCAGCAATGCCAGAAAACTGGGCCCACCAAGACCTCACCTGTCAACGCGTCAGGTTATTTAAACCCTCTTGCCTGTGAATTTATATAAATTTTCCTAGGGTTTTTTTTTTAATTGATCTGTCTCCAGCTGTTCAAACAGTCAAAAAGCACCTTGCTACACTGCATTCTAAATATCTTTAACACACTATTTTTTCCTCTGGCTCCCCCCCGTTCCCTCTCGCCTCAAATCTTCCAATAGCGCTGTTTGGTTGTCACATCCTGAGCACTTTGGATCAGGGCTTGGTGGAGCCAAGACCAAAGCCCCCATTGGCTTTGATGGTACAGGAACAGGCCCTCTGAGAGCATGACCCAGTTAACCTGTTCCTTTTTCTGGATTGTGTGGAAGTGAGAACAGGTTTTTCTGTATTTGCCTCATCTAGAACTTGGATTGTCCACATGCTTTCGGCTGTTGTCTTAGATTGTTGTCTTATATCAGTGTTTTAGAGGGTTGTCTTAGATCAGTGTTTCTCCATCTCTTCCATACCTAGTCATCTTCTTGAAACTTCCCCCTCCCCCCCCGTCCCCCTGTCTGTCTAAGAGTCTCTCCCATTTAGCAGTATATAAAGAGTAGGGTAGCCTTGACCCCATGTCACCAACTTACAATTCATCATTGAAAGGCCAGACCTAACTATCTTCTCACATTGGTGTAAATCAGAAACAACTCCATGGAGGCCAATGTAATTGCATTGGTGTAAGGGAGAGCAGACTTAGGCCCACTAACGTAGATGCAAAAGGCAGAGTTCCTTCTTCCACGGTTCCTGTTTTGTTGCTAAATTTTAGGCTTATTACAGCAGATTCCTTCACTATCTGCCTCTCCCCGGGTTAATTTTTCTTCTAGGAGCAGGAGCTTTGCTGGGTCAAACTGTGAAGGGAGATTTGAACATGGGGAAGGGGAGAAGAATCCAAGTGGAACTTCTTTTTCCCATTCATAAAACAGCCTGGTGAGCCAATCACATTGTGTTTTCTTGTCCCCTCCAGGCAAACATGAAGAGCAACAAGTAGAAGGAGGAATTGTCTCCAAGAACTTCACCAAGAAAATCCAGTATGTATAATATACACAGTGGTTTCTCATGGTTCTTTCTTATCAGGCACTTGTCTGGTAGGGCTGACTTCTATATTGGGGCAGAGAGAGGAGGAAAGCAGGAATTAGGAATGATGAGTCTCTTATTTTTCAGAGCATGAAATTATCTTCTGAGCAAGTCATCATGCCCTTCTCCCTCAACTCTCTACTCAACAGATGCTGCTCTCAGATGACCTGGGTCCCACTGATTTCAATGGGATAGGCCCATAGGCAGATTGTGTCCTTAATGTACATCCAGATGGGGTTAATATGGATGCTGAAGTCCTATTACGAGCCGTGTACTCCTAGGGAAACTGGTGGCAAGCTCTTTGGCTTGAAAGGGCGGCCTCCAAGTGCATGTATTCGAGCCAGTTACCAAACCCCACTCTAACACTGTATTGGGTATGATTTCAGCATTGGTCTCAGAGGCCAGCCCTACCAGAAGCCATCCGCACCATCCTCTTCAGCAGATGCTGAGCCTTCCCCCCACCCTCTACCCCCCTGCATTGAGTCCACCAGCAAACAGACTGAGATATTTCAAGGCTGCCTAGGTGCCTGAGACAGAATTCTCATGTACATTAGTTAGAGTTGTGTATATGGTTGTAAAAGTTCCATTGGTTAACCAGTGTGCATTACCTTACCTGCATGCTTACTGGAGCAAACAGTTAACTGCCATCCAGCCCAGCTGGAGCTGCCCTCCCCAGCACTGCATGGCAGGCAGTTAACTGGTTAAACCTATAGCTTAACCAGTTAACAATTTACAAGGTATTTTACATCCCTAGTTATGTATCTAACACCCTGTACAGCTTTGAAAACCACAGCCATAAAGTCTGGCTCCTGGTAAAGCTCAGTGGGAAACATAAATCAGTGAAATGTGTTTGAAAAGTGTTGAATTCCCTACCCACAAAACCACATTCCTTCAGACTTTGTTATTACAAGCCTGAGTCTGTGTTTGTGCAAAAGAGTCCAGGGGCCAAGTTCACTCTTACGTCATCGTACTAACTTCAGTGGAGTTACACCAGGAATAAATTTGGACCGATGAGGCCACAATATCTTTTTCAACTATTTATGAGTACATGAGTAATAACAAAAAAACCCACTGAAGTCCTTGATACTTACATGATGCGAATGAGTCACGCTCCAGAAAGCTCTATGAAATTTAAAGCCACAAGACTGCACAGCTGATGGCAACTTTCTCACTAGCTCACATTCAACCCCAGCCTGACGGTGACAGAGAAAGACATTTCCACGTGGTGAATGGAGTGAGATGAGTCTATGTGTCTCCATCCAGCTCCTACTGAACAGGTGCTCCTGCGAAAACAGGCCCCTTATGGGATGTCTTAGAAAAACAAGCCAAAGACAACAAATTCCTTTCTTATCTCCAGGCCCAAATGCTCCCAAAATTCACTGCTGTCTACTAGAGAAGTGGTCAAATCAAAATCAGCTCCAAATTTCCCTTCAGGGCAGTTCAAGTCTGATTGCAGACTTGTGTCTATTTCACAGAATTGCACACTCATAGGGGAAACTAAATTTATAACATGCCTGGGAGGCTGGAGACCTAGATTCTATTCCTTTCTCTGTCATTGACCTGCTGTGTCACTGTGACTCAGGTTCCCGGTCTGTAAGACAGTTCTAATGCCTTGCCCAGCTTTGAAAAGCACTCTATAGTCTATAGACAAAAATGCTCTTTTGAAGGGCCAAGAACTAGGCATCCTGAGACAATTCCAAGTTTTAACTCCACTGCCTGACAGCTTCTTTTCAACCACAAAGGCATAAAGTTTGGTTGGGGTGTGAGTGTTTAATCTTCACTGCATACATGTTTAAGCTTCTGTGTATTGTGGCAGGGTCAGTCCCACTCCTGGGTCCCAGACTCGTGTTCTGCCCACTATCCCACAGTTTAGGGGCCACAGTACAAGTCCCGCTTGCCTTTTCTCAGCTTTTGGCCTTCTGTCTTTGGCAAAACTAAGAAGTGTTGGGGCCAATGCCCCGGTTCAATCAGGGCTGAGTAAACAGTCCTCCTCAGCTACCAGCTGAAGTTTCTAGCCACCTGGGGGGAAGGGAGCCTCCAAACACTTCCTGTCAGAGCCCCTTACCTCACCCTGCAGCCTTTGGCAGTGCTGATGTTATTCTCCTCAGCCTCTCTGATTCTTCTTATCAGTTGTTCATTCACTTCCACTCTCCTCTATTCCTCCCCCCAAGGTTTTTAAACAGGTCCCAGGGTGCCTGAAATTCACTCACCTGGCCCTTAATTGAATTATAGCCGCCCTGTCTTCGCTGCCCCTGATTAGCCAGGGCTGCTGATGGTTTGGGTTTTTTTTTTTTTTAAAAGAGCTGCCTCTCTGCCCTTCCATCCAGTCCTTTAACCTACCCTGTCACAGTATACAGAATGCAGATAGGCATAGACCTGAATGTCACGACATATTTGCAAATATTCTTTCCATTGCCGGGAAAGTCAAAGCTGGACAGAACAGGCAGGAAAGGAACCAGATTGGACAAGTAGAAAGGGCTAAAGCTGGTGGGCGTTCCCAAATCACAGCCAGACATGACAGATTTATTGCCTGTGATATCCCTGACTCTGGCTAAGCAAGTCCCATGGTGCGTCTGTAACACAAGACAAATGTCCCATTAGCTCATGGTGCTCATAAATATTTCATAATTAAGGCAAAATGAAGGATCTTTTCTTCCTCTTTACCCAGCCATAACCCTAACTATATTTATTGTGACAATATTTTTAGAATTGTCTGGAGTGCTTATGTCGGGGGAAATAAAGACAAAAGAGGGGAGCAAGAAAATTATGTCATAGCCTCCAAAAACTAGATGAGTGGGGGAAGTCAAAACTGTCAGGAAAAGGATACTCAGGCTCAAAAAAGAGTTTTTATTAATTTTTTTTTAACTTTTAAAAATTGCTTACTCTTAAAAAGACAATGAAAAGGGCACAAAATGGAAACAAAGGCTGCAGGTCAGGAAAACACTTCAGAACACTTATAACTTAAAGGGCACGTCTTCACTGCAGGGCTAAAGCTGAAATAAGCTGCTCAATTTGAGTTACGTCTATTGCATAGCTGAAGTCGAAATAGCTTATTTTGGCTTTTGGTGCTGACTACACAGGAAGTCCGTGAAAGAGAAGGGAAATCCTTCTACTTCCCTTACTCTTCATGTAATGAGGGTTACAGGAGTCGGAGTAAGAAGTCTTCCAGCTTGCCATTAGTTTGACACTATGTAGAAATAACTGCTTGTAGTGTAGATGGCCAACTATATAATGCTTCTGTGTAGACATAGCCAAAGAGAGGTTAATGGAACAGCTTGTGTATTTGAAGTTATGCACACATTCAGGTGCTTGGCTGGACTGGGAGACAAAGTCCTAGATTACTCACTTTGCACCTTTCAGCTGAGCCATGTATTTAATAGGTGAGAAATGGTGGGTACATTGACTTTAAGAGCCCCTTGGTGAAACTATCTGATCAGAACTGGGGAAGGGCATAGTTTTTTCAGGATAATATAAATGGGTCAGGTGGGGCCCTCAGTGAAATTAGATCCTCTTGCACTGGGATGCTAGCTCCTCTCCCCCTCCAAACCCAGATATTCCTGCCCTCAAATGTCAGAATCACCTCACCAGGCCTTCTTGCTCAATACATAGAGCTGTGATGGAATAGCCCCCCTGGTCCCCCACTTGCCTGTCTTCTGCAGCATGATGCCAAAGGTGACACCTTGGGCCTGACCCTGCTGCCACTTGGGTGGTGTAAGTCGGGAGTAAGAAGCACTCATGTTGGTGGAGTTACCTGGGTGAGACCAAAGTCAGGCCTCCTGTTTTGGGCTCTCCCTGAGAATGTGGACTAGGAGCAAAACAGCAGAGAGGGATTTCCCCCATTCAGTGCTGTAGTGGAGCAGGTTGTGGCTGTGCTGTTGTCACTAGCAGTGCCCAGGGGCTGTAACAGCCTCTGGGAGATTTGGGTTCCCCGGTCAGAGTGGATTTAGGTTTGTGGCTCTGAGGCCATTCCCTCTGGCAGCTGGTATGTTAGGTGGGGGAAGGCATGGCCTTCCCAAACTGCCAGCCTGGGCCCACCCACACTCTGTCCCCAACAGAATGGGGGATTTCTTTGGAAATCCAAATCGAAGCAAACTCTGCATGGAGGCTTCTCTGTCCAGATACAAGCCAATCTGAGTACAAACTGGTTGGGTGGGATTGGAGATAACAGTATGAAACTAAAACTTATGCTTCCTAGCCCGGCCCAGGCAAGCTACTCAGTAACCAGACAGAGAGGCTCCTTATTTAGACATGGATTTTTTTGCCATGATGCAGGCTGTGACATAAAAATGATTTGCTTATGCTTTGCACAAGTTCAAACTTCATAAGCTGCGAGTGACACCTAGTCAAACATAGCTGCAGAGGAGATTAAACAGAAAATCTTGAAAGGCTAAGACAGGTCTTTAAAACTACATATATATGCGCAGTTATAATAATAATAATCAATAATACAAGGCATTACCAATTTTCTGTGCAGGTAAATGAGTTTCTGGATCTGCTTAAGATTTATTCACTTTAATATAAATCATTCTTTCTACATATGTATAGTTTTTTCATCTGGGCTTCTCTTTACAAACATTAATCAATCTAGCTTCATAAGAGCCGATGATGTATGTAAATATTATCACTACCAATTTATAGACGAGGAAATGGAGGCACAGAAAGATCTGATTAAGTGACATAGTCAAGTCTCTGCCAGGGTGGTTAAGATTCCAAGACTACTGAGACCTAGTCCTGTGCATTACCCATAGTACCATTCTTCCTAAGTGCATTTAGTCCGATTTATTAATTACCATTTTCTCTGAAAGTGACACTGGCTATGCTATTCCCGAATGAGAATTTCCATGGGTGTATTCAACCCAGTGTAAAGATCATTTGTCAAGAAAAATCTACAGTTGAATATCTCAGATGGGCCCCACAATTTTTAATTGCTGTTTATTAGCAATATTTGTTAACCTCCAATAATGGAGACATTTTACTCAGCTTCATGGTCCTTACAAATGAACTATTGTCTATCTATGTTTAAGAATCAATTGATTAAGGGTGTGTCTACACTTCACCGTTATTTTGAGATAACAATGCAAGCATCTACACAGCCATTCTGTTATTTGGAAATAATTTTGAAATAGTGGGCAGCTTATTCTGACTTCTGTAAACCTCATTCTACGAGGAATAATACCTAATCTGAAATAGCTATTTCGAAATAAGGCGTGTGTGGACACTCCACTGCTGCTACTTTGAAATAGCCCCTCACCAGGGCCATTCTGTGTTATTTCTCCCCAGTGCCTCCTGGGGCTCTAAATCGAGATAGCACGTTTACATTAGGGAAGCCTGCCTTGCACTAATTCTGAGGTTTCCCTGCGGTGTAGATGTGCTATTTCAAAATAAGCTATTTTGGAATAACTATTTCAGAATAGCTTATTTCAAAATAGTCGTGTAGTGTAAACATAATCCTGAGAGACTTGCATCTACTTTTCTATGAAGCAGTTGTGTTCATCAGCAGCAGTTTTTAGATCCCTGCTAATCTGTGGATGTCTTCTTTCTATCCATGGATAGCCACAGCCACGGATATGGGTGCAGGTATCTTCAGCTGATTTTTGCAGATATGGATACAAATACAAATTTTGTATCCTTGAAGGACTCTAGCCGTTTTGGCTATTCCTAGGCAGTGTTGACCAGTGGAAAATATGAAGGACAGACAAGTCAGTAATGATGTAGCAACATAGGATGCTGTGATGCCAAAATGAAAGTCCCAGAAACCCCATTTTGGAAAATATAATGCAGGTAACAATCACAAGTGCCTGTATGAAAAGCTCGTGGGGGGGAGTAATGTGATAGAGGCTGAAGAAGTGATCGGCAGATCCATTAATTTTCCATTCCTCTTTCCAGACTCCCATATGAGGTGGATCCCACCACAGTTTTTGCTTCCCTATCGCCAGAGGGTTTGCTGATCATTGAAGCTCCACAAATACCTCCCTATTGTCAGTACGGAGACAGCAGCTATGGCACCGAGATCCCAATGGATAACCAAGAAGCAACCTGTGCTTAATGTGTCTTCCCCATTCCCCTTTTTTCCCCATTCCCTCCCTGAAAAGATTTCTCCCCAATTCCAGATGTGATTGCATTAGTTGTGCAGAAGTGTACTTTGAATATTTTCTTAAAGGGCCCTGTTTCCTCGCATCTTACAAACATATTCCAGTTTTCGTCAGATTAATTTTGCACTGGGAGAAGGTAGTGGGCTGTAGGCCTCCAGTATCATTACTAATGTTGTTCTTTGATTGCACCTAGATGGCCTAGGAGTGCATAGAGCCCTTTTGTACTAAAACTAGGCACTCACCATACACACAGTAGTGGACAGTCCCTATCCCAATGAGCTTATAATCTAAACAGACAAAGGATGGAAGGTGAAGTGATTCACCCACGGTCATTGGCAAAGCCAGGAACAGAACCCACAACTCTCTTGACCCTTAGATGAGGGCCTTAGTTACTAGACCACACACTTTTTGTTCTTAATAGTCATTTGTTTTTCTCTATAAGCTGGCACCTATCAGCATAGGCCAGGGAATTGACCATAGCAAGGTCCAAGCAGTGGTCAAAATCCCCTGCTCATGGGCTCTGCTCCTAGCTCCAAGCAGCCATTTTGATTGAAATTGGGGTAGATAACTCCATAGCTTCAACTTCTCTCTTCAACACTTCCTCAGCAATAAGTATCCAATATGGCCCACAGTTTCACCAAAGTTTTATAGAGGTCTTACATGCTCCAATTTTGTTTATCTGTATATCAGACATAACTAAACAGATGTCTTCTTTATTGTTATTTTGCTATATGTCAGATGGAATATGTGTGACACTATCAAAAATCTCTTCAATTTAAATGTAACCTTTTAGTCAAACCAGTTGTGCATCTTTGTCATTATCTGAAATACTAGTCTTTAAAAAGCCTCTTGGCAGCATCAGGAATCGTGATGGAAAGATGTTGTTGCTTTGTAGACAGGCAAACAGACAGCTCTGACATATTTTGCAATGTAAAATGTGTGTTTTAAACCTTTTTTTTTTTCCAAAGAGAATTTGTGCTTTTATTGGACAAACTTGATAAATAAAACTAGTTGACATTCTTAGTTGTTTTGTCTTTCCAGAAACCAATTGGAATTAGACTGGTTCAGGGGACGACAGAATGAAACGGGGATGCACAGCAGAATTTTGTGGTGGGAGGGATGGGTTGTGACAGGAGGTAACATTTAAGTTGAGCTGTTTGAGAAATTTAAATGGCACTTTTTTTTTTTTTTTTTTTGCCATTTCTGCAAAATCAAAATTTTCCATGGGGAAAATCTGTGTTGCTGAATCTTTTTTATCTTTTTAACTCAGGAAAACAAAATGGTTTTTTAATATCAGTTTATCATTAATCTGTGGCTCTTCAAGTTGCCATGGTGCCTAGAGGGAGTTATAGACTCCTGCTACCATTTGCCTCTGTGGGAAAACCTTCCAGCCAACTGAGCTATCCCTCCAATGATGCACCATAATCTTCCGCTGGGGTGAAGCTGGTGCAGTGCATCATGGGAGTCAGAGGATCACAGTCTATCACAAATGATGTAGCCCAGCCAGGAGGCTTGGCCCAGCAGGCATCCAAACAACTCCCAAAAGGGCACTGCAGCAGCTCAGAAAGAGACAAAGTAATGTTGAATGGAGTTAAAACAAAACACTTCAGTTTGGTTCCACAAACCAAAATGTTGACACTTCTCAATTGACTTTGTTCAGAACTTTCCACCCCCTAGAAAACGTTGATGTTTTCACTTTTCACCCTGACTCTGTAGTAAAGCAAATGTCAAAATATCACAAAACTCCACACGCTGGCAACTCTGATTTTCAACAAGCTCTACTGCTAAGGGGCTTTAAGGGTATGTCTACGCTACATGGCTCCATCGATGCAGCCATGTAGATTACCTTTGTAGACATAGGAAAATGAAGTGGCGATTTAAATAATCACTGCTTCATTTAAATTAAAATGGCTGCTGCGCTGTGCGGATCAGCTGTTTGTCGGCACAGCGCAGTAGTCTGGATGCTCCGTGGTCAACATCAAAGGCATTTGTTGACCTCCCCGGTAAACCTCATCCCACGAGGCACACCGGGGAGGTCAACAAATGCTTTTGATGTCGACCGCGGAGCGTCCAGACTACAGCGCTGTGCCAAAACAGCTGATCGGCACAGCGCGGCAGCCATTTTAATTTAAATGAAGCGGCGATTATTTAAATCACTGCTTCATTTTCCTGTGTCTACAAAGGTAATCTACATGGCTCCATCGACGGAGCCATGTAGTGTAGACATACCCTAATGGACCCAATGTCTCCCTCAGGCATCCTACAATGCTGCAAAATGAGCATATTACTAGGACAGTATTTTTCCCCATAATGACTATGCTAATGTCTAGGGTTGCCAGGTGTCCAGTATTGAACCAGACAGCCCGGTATTTGTGCCTTCCATCTGGTAAAAAAATTCAGAAAATACCAGACATCTAAAATGTCCGGTATTTTCTGTTTATCCCAAGGCCCGGCTCGGGCACCTGACAGAAGGCCGCTTTGGACAACAACTTTTATTTGCTCAACAACTTTTTCTGCAGGCTTTTTTTTTTCTCAACAGCATTTTTTCCCAGAGGCTTTTTTTTTGGGAGGGGGGGGCAGTATTTTTTGTGAAACCATATAGCAACCCTACTAACAGCCCCTGAGTTCGGACATGCCCCTCTGGCACACTTCTTATCAGCACAAGCCCGTGTTCCTACTAGAACTTTATTTAAACAAAAAAGTTAGTGGCACAAGTGGTCTCCTCACACAATATAGTTGGGTGGAAACCGTGGCAACTAACCATGTGTTGCCCTTGCCAGCCGCCTAGGCTCACATGTGTCTCTCTTGCTGTAAATGGGTTACACCACAGAGTTTGGCAGGAGGGACAGAACCCTTCTCAGCCATGTTCCTGAATCCTCCCTATTCTGTGTGCAGCAGGAAATCCCAGAGTGCATTGCCCCAGGTGCTGTGGGTGTTTATTGCCTACTGAGGTAGTGTGATGGGGTGTGCAGGACCTGTCCCTCGACGGGTGAGGAAAGAGTTAACCCGGTTTCCCACAAGCAGGGCCACAGCTATGCAGCTTCTGTGTGAAAGTGCTCAGGAGAAGCCAGAGATGGCTCTGAGGAAGGGAAGACCAAACCCCTCACATGCTGCATAAGGGTGGGTGGCTTGACTGAACTGACTTCTCAGCAGAACCAAATCCAGGCAACTACCTGACAGGACAGGGCCTGTTGTTTATCTTTACCTGGAAGCCAAGCTGAGCCAAGCATTTTCCAGCCCCACAGCACCTGAGGTCTGACACACCCAGAAGCTGCCCTGTAAGGAATGGAGCTGTACTTCTTGAAGAGCTGATAGGTAAGCCAGCTTTGTTTGGAGCTACAGGATGGGCCCAGAGAAGTGGTGGATGTGGCTACAATTCAGAACCAAGATTTTCAAAGTGACCTTTTTGTTTTTAGGTGCCCACCATGAGGTACCTTAAAAGGGCTTGAATATCAGACAGAGCTGAATCTCGTTCTCCAAACATAAGACTCTTGTGAAGTGTCTCAGTCTACATCTAGACCAGTGTTTCTCAACCTTTTTTAATACAGTACCCCTTTTAAAAAAAATTATAAGTACCCCCAGTACCTACAGTTTTCAGATACACAAATATTTTTCTACCGTTGCAACACATTTGTTTAAACAACTTAATCGTAGCCAGGCGGGCGATGAAATTTTTGGGTGTAAAAAGTACAAAAATAATAAAACGCAGTAAAACTTAAAACAAAAATTCAGTTTTCTCTAAATTTCAGTTGTGTTAACGTACCGACCAGACTTCTCTCGAGTACCCCTAAGGGTACTCATACCACTGGTTGAGAAACACTGATCTAGACTGCAGGCTTCTTTCAGAAGAAACTTTTCTGGAAGAGATCTTCTGAAAAAACTTCTTCCAAAAGAGAGTGTCCACACTGCCAAAGAGCATTGAAAAAGAGATCTGCTTTTTCGAAACATAGTGTCCACACTGAATGGATGCTCTCTTGCATTTAAGCTATGATTATTATGGACGGAGTGGCCACTAGGGCACTTGTGCTTTTTCCTCTTTCCTCTTCTTTCAAAAGAACTCCCTCTTCCCCGTCCACACATGGCTTTTTCCAAAAGAGCTCGTTTGGAAAAAGGCTGCTTCCATGTAGAAAGAGGTTTACCAATGTTGGAAAAAACTCTGTTCTTTCAATTTTTTTCTGAAAGAATGCAATTGCAGTGTGGACATAAGTGACTTGTTTTTGGAAAAACAGCCATTTTTCAAAAAAAACCTCTGCAGTGTAAGACATACCTCAGTTTGGCCTGACAGTACTACTAGCTCCTTTGGAAAGTCTTGCCCCTTAAATTGCATTAGCCACCAATAAAGATGACCCACCCTGGGCCGCAGCTCATTCCTTGCTATAACTAGGCCAGTAGCTCTCCCTGCATGGGCTCTCCTCTCACAGACAAGAGTGGATGGCTTCCTAGAATTTCCCAGGATGCACTATCACAGACACAGCTCAGCAGATAGACAGGGACATACTGGGCAAAAAGCGGCCACATGGACACCTTTCTATTGCATGCTTGGTCACAGACTCTGCCAAGAGAGGGATGAGCTGGTTATGAAGACACAGCTGTACTTGTAGCTTAGACAGCATCTAACTCTAGGCTCATTCAATGATGTTTCTCCACGCTCCCTCCTGAATTTAGTTCCCCTCGATGCCATTGCTAGTCGCCTCCATTGGAACTATTGAGCTGGGCAGGGGAGTGACGAAACATCTTTCTGAGGGAGCAGCCCCTAAGCCCCTCCAAGCATGCAGCTGCTCTCAGTTTAGGGAGAACCTCTCCTTCATTTACCATGGGATAAAAGGACCCATTGCAACCAGCTATGGTTGTGTTCAGCAGGACTGTGCGATAGGGAAACTATGAAACATGACCTGGAAGCAAAACACAAACTAAAACAGTCACAGATGAGTCACGGGGTCCCATTAGGGTTGCCAGGTGTCTGGTTTTAAACTGGACAGTCCAGTATTTGAGCTCTCTGTTCGGGAAACAAATTGAGAAAATATAAATGAGAAAATATGAATGTCCAGTATTTTCTAAATAAGATGTAATGTAGATTGTGATGGAATGTCAAGTGTGTCCAGTATTTCTGTTGAAACCATCTGGTAACTCTAGGTCCTGCACAATTCACCGTGACAGCTCCCTGTTTCTTGTTGCCAGCACACTGTCAATAATGATCTGAAGTTGACTTCAGCAAAAGGGCCCCTTGCGGCGAGTTGCCTTGCCTAGCCAAAGAAGGCGAGCTGCCTCTCATGAATGGAGCGCCAACCCAAACAAAGAGAGTGCTGACCCAATGGGTTCCTTAAAAAAGCAACAGAAGTAAGTGGGAGAGAACAAAAGCACCTGAGTCATGCAGTGTTTAGTGTCACGTTTACAATGTGCCCGGGGTACAAGGTCACTGCACAGCCAATGGCCAGCATAGCTAAACAAAAGAATTGATCTAGGCTCCTTTTGCCTATCACCCTGCTGGAAAGCATTTTGGGGGAGCAGGAGAAAGAAAGGGAAAGAACAGATGCAGGCAGGGAAATCTGCCAAGCTTCCCCAGGCATTGCCATTTTTTCCTGACCCAAGGCCTGATGCGTACTTACTGCTGTCAATCACTCTGCCATGGATTTTAAAGGGGCTGGATTGGCCCCTAGGACAGCAGGAGACAAGTTCGAAGCCGGTTCCAGCAAGACTAGCTGACTAAATGCCATTTCTGCTTCTGCACCTCATCCTCTGTGTAGAGCAGTGTTTCCCAAAATGATGCTCTGCAGAACCCTGGGGTTCTATGAAGTGAAAGTAAGGGTTCTGCAAGAGCTCAGGACTCCCTCTCCCTTCCTCCCCCCGTTAAAGAGACCGGCCTCATGGGGGTTTTTTTTGCTCGACAAATTTTCGTGGCTGGGGTTCCTCAAAATTCTTAAAGGGTTCCGTGGTCAAAAAAATTGGGAAACACTGGCATAGACTATGCAGCTGGTGTGAGAGTTAACCCTTTGTACTGCAGCAGGGCCAAGAGACCTCAGGCAGGCTGGGGTTCTATATGCCCAGGCACTGTGCAAACCTGGGAAAAGCCAGTCCCTGCCCAAAGAAGCAGCTTAAAAGACAAAGTATCAGGTGGATGAGGCAAACAGGCAGTGGGAGCTGAGGGTGAAGGAAAATGGGGTAATAGAAGTAACATGGTGTTTTAATACAGACTAGCTCTGCACACAATTCATAGCCAAGGAGAAGCAGCAATCCTAATTCACCACCTGCTGAATGAAGGGCAGTTTCTGAATGCATTATGGAAGAGGGTATTTTAAGGAAGGGAACAGAGAGAGGCTAAGCTGATGTTTGTAATAACTGGACCTACACATTTACCCTAGTTGTGAGCTCCGCTATGAAAAGTGAGGGCAAGGTCATAAAATGTCACAGTAACCTACAACAAATGTGACTGTGAAAAGGTGCAAAAAGGGCAAGAGACTAAATTAGTCCACACAAAAAAGGCTTTCTGATATAATTCCAGGACTGTGGTAAGATAATGTCTGCTACACAAGAGTGCATCTACACTGTACCCTTAGCTCGAAATAAGCTGTGTAATTTGAGCTACACAAATTGTGTTGCTTATTTCAAGTTAATTTAGAAATAGCTTATTTTGTAATTTGGTGCTGTCTAAACAGTGCCAAATTTTGAAATAAACTGCTATTCTGAAACATCCCTTACTCCTCATGGAATGAGGTTTACAGGGATGTTGGAATACTGAGCTTGTTCTTTCAAAAGCTATTTCGAAATAATGGGCATGCTGTCAAGAAGTATCCTGAAATAGTACCCCTAGTGAGTACTAGCACCAAAGACAGAAGCACCTTTTTTCTGTATTTGCTCTTTTCTCTTTCTCCTTTGGTGTGTATTTGTCTTGCTTTGGCTCCTAGGAAACAGGATCAAACTTTACCATCCCCTGGAGTAACAAAAATTCCAGACCATTTCAACTAACATTTCTTTCCCCACAAAAAGACAGTAATACCCACGGCAGACTTTCAGACAAAGGAGGCTCTATCTAAAAACTTGCTATAGCAAAAGAGATAGGAAACAAGGGGCAGCGTTAAAATGAAAGACTTATTTAATATTTTCCATTGCAAAGGGTTTAACTGTTTTTCCTTGTTTTTCTATATAAAAGCATGTTGAATGTTGTGTTTGCCATGGTACTTAGCAAGCTGAAGTCCCTGTAAACCAACTCCCCCATTTTGATTAAAACAGCTGGACAGTAACAGGGTCATGTTAATACCTTTGATGCTTTGGGTGCATACATTACATCAAAAGTCATATGACAGTGGTGGCATTAAAGTTGGCAGTTTACTTCTGAGTGAACAGAGCTCTAAAGTTCATCTGGGTTGGAATCCTTAGAAACTGAGCTCCAAGCTGCAAACTAGAAGACATCCAATGTGGGCTGAGGAACACTTGTGGGCCAGTATGTCAAACTATTATGCTCAGAAAGAACCTTTCCCCACCAAAGCTGAAACGTCAGGGCATAAACCTACCCAATCCTCAGGAATCTCTTGAATCTGAACATGATTTTACAGAGGTCTGATAATGATCTCCCCAATTTTTTCCCTCAACCAAGTTGGTTCATCTTTATACCAGGCCTAGTTCTTTTCTATTATTCTGATAGGGAACGTCTACACTGCAGCGTTATTTCAAAATAAGAAAGTATGTGTTTACACAGCAAGCTGTTATTTCGAAATCATTTTGAGATGGCAGACTTCTTACTCTGACTCCTGTAATCCTCATTTCATGAGGTGTAAAGGAAGTCAGAGGAAGAGCGTTCTTCCTTCGACTTCCTGCTGTGTAGACAGCATCAAAAGCCAAGTTAAGCTATTTTGACTTCAGCGACACAATTGACATAGCTGAAGTTGCATAGCTTAATTTGACCTTAGCCCATCTGTGCCCATAGAGAAACAAAATATTACTCTACTATATCATGCAAAATCTGCCTCTGGATTGTGAGTAGCAACAATTTGCTGTTATCAACAGTTTACTTCTTTGCCGGCTCAACAAATCCTTCAGATGCCTCACTCCATGCCCTGCAAGTATCTGATAGAGAGCTCCTGTGGATGGAGCAAATTGCAGCTAATTATCTGGCTGTAGTATTGGCAAATGATTTATGCTGGACTCTTGAGAACCTTTATAATAAGCTCCAAGGAGATAAAAGCACCATGCAAGATTTGTTAATAAGACTTTCTAAGGAATTGGCATACTTCTGCAGTGTTCATCACAGAGAGCACGCTGCTCTTGGTTGGGATCCTGCGGATTTATTTTTAATTAAGCTGGAGGCCATTGAGAGGAAGGTAGCTTGGTGCATTACTAATAAAGGTATGTTGGCATTGAACCAGTTCCTCCCTTCACAATAGATCTGAATTGGTTTCCTTGCCTTGAATTCCTATTTGATCATTTAAATAGTTTTGTTAAAACCAAGTATACTTTTCAGCAACCAAATATTCTCACAAGACTAGCCAAATGGCAAATTGCTTATTTAAATATTGCATTGCATTGCTTTGCTTGCTTTGCTGTTCCTCCTTTGCTGTTCCTCCTCCCCTTGCCTCCCCCCTGCCACCATCTCTCTGGTCTAGCATGTATTGCAAGGAAGAATATATAATCTGACATTAAGAACATAAGAACGGCCATACTGGGTCAAACCAAAGATGCATCTTGCCCAGTATCTTATCTGCCCAACAGTGACCAATGCCAGGTGCCCCAGAGGAAGTGGACAGAACACGTAATCATTCCCACTCTTGTCATCCATTTCCAGACCCTGACAAACAGGCTAGGGACACGATTCCTACCCATTCTAGCTATAAAGTATTGATGGTAGTCCTGGTCTTCATAACATCCTCTGGCAAGGAGTTCCACAGGTTGACTGTGCATTGTGTGAAGGAAAACTTCCTTTTGTTTGTTTTAAACCTGCTGCCTATTAATTTAATTTGGTGGCTCCTAGATCTTATGTTATGGGAACAAGTAAATAACTTTTTGTTATTCACTTTCTCCATACCTGTCATGATGTTATAGACCTCTCTCATATCCCCCCTTAGTCTCCTCTTTTCTAAACTGAAAAGTCCCAGTCATCTAATCTCTCTTCATATGACACCCGTTCCAAACCCCTCATCATTTTTGTTGCCCTTTTCTGAACCTTTTCCAATGCCAATATATCCTTTTTGAGGTGAAGCAACCACAACTGCACGCAGTATTCAAGATGTGGGCATACCATGGATTTATAGAGACCTCTCTCTTATTCTCTATCCCTTTTTTAATGGCTCCTAACATTCTGTTTGCTTTGTTGACTGCTGCTTCACTGAGTGGATGTTTTCAGAGAATTATCCACAATGACATTAACTACAGAGAGAATGTTGCCCTCAGAAACAAGAAGCTGAATCACAATTTACTGAGTCTTATCCTCAGCTGGTGCAAATCATCTTAGATTCACTGCCGTCAATGACACTAAGTCGATTTTTACCAGCCCTGCTGTCTTACAGAGATGGGACCTATTTGATACCTGTGCCAATCCTCGGTAAAGAGCTCCCTGGGATTCCCCCACCTGTTACCAGACTTGCTCAATACTCTGGGGTGTGCTCATTTATTAGGGTTACTCTTATGGGCCTGGGGGGAGGTTAACAATTCTATCAGTGTGCTGCTTGTGCTCACTTGTGCTCTCATATGGAGCTGAATTCTCCTTGCTGCCAATTCCCTCCCGCTGGAGCTCTCCTGCAGGAACTAGGTTCCTCAGGACGGGTTCTTCCCACCTTAGCAACACACACAGACACTCACACCCACTAACAGAGCATGTCTGAGAGGACTGGGTAATCAGCACTCACAAGCTGACCCCCTCATATGTCCCTGAACTCAGCAGGCTGGGTTTAACAGCAATGCCACACTGCACCCTCATGAGCCTTTGGACTCAGTGGGCTGGATTAAACAGCACTTTAATTGCCATCCTCATATGCCCCTGTTCGGCACCTCCCTATCCCCACTTTCACCCCACAATCATTCGCTGGTAAACCACGTGATGAGGAAACCCCACAGGGCACTACAAGGATCTTTAGCTTGGGTACAAAAAGCATTGTTGCAGAGTGAATGGGGAAGCCAAAACAATACCCCTGAGAAAGAATGAGCTAGAGAGAAAGGAAAAGAGAGAGAAGCAACCAGCTTAACAATGAAAGTTATTTCTGGGTAGTGAATATATATATAGGGAACCAAACACATTAAACAGTTACAATATTAAATCTAACAGTTACAGTATTAAATCTAACTTGAAACTGATTACAAATGTTAGAGCTAGCAAACCATGTAACAGTTTACATAGGGCCAGGTCAGGAGGCTATGCTTAGAGAGAGGTAGGTGGGAGAGAGAGAGAGAGAGAGAGAGAGAGACCTCACTGCTCCCTGGAGCTGGCACTGATCAGGGTTCCCAGATGGTGATGGGAGCCAGGGGTCCAGAGTACAGGAGACAAGCAGAGCAGAGTCTCCAGCATGATCAGACAGGAGAAGTCTCAATGGAACTTTAAATCCAGGTATCAGAACAGCTTTTCTTGGGCAGGGGTAGCAGCTTTTATAGGGACAGGACAATAGTTCGAGGAGAACACTGGATTTGTTTATGGGTAAACAGAGCGAGACAATAGAGACTGATCACACCTGGCTATGGGTGATATTACTTGAAGGAGCTCACAATGCAACTAGGCAGTTTCAGTATTTTGGATATCAATAGGATCCAACACTAGAATTGGTCTGATAATGAGTAATTTTGGGGTGAGCAGGCCTGGGTTCCTTAGCATCTGGAGCAGAAATTTCCCATCAGGCAGTGCTTCTCTGCTTTCGGTATCCCATAGTTCAGTGCGGTTCCTGCTTTGGAAGAGCTGTTCTCCATTCTGTATGCCAATGAAGATATCTCTCTGTTCTATCTTCAATGCAGATAAGGCTGGGGTGTTTCCTTAATTCTATCACCCTGTCTGGAGGAGTTTAGGTGTGTCTTCCCCGGCCTTTTCATTGCTTTGTCTGTGATTCAGGCAGAGGCATGGGGGAAGGGGGATTGTTTTCCATGAGTGTCACTCCCTGGCTCCCCAAGACCACAGGGCTGACAGGTGGCCATGCTCTGGTTCCCCAAAAACACAGAGCTGGTGGGTAACAAACTTCACAAAAGTTTGTATCTGAGCATTACCTTTAGGCTCCACTCCTCTGTTACAATGAGTCTAAAGGGAACTGTTGGATTCCCACCCGTGGGAACGGCACAACTGAAGAAGACACCACTCTCAAAGAATCCACCCCCAGTTTTGCAGTGGGTGCAGGGTATGGTGAGGCAGCACACGGTAGTTTAGTCAATGTTGTATGATAGCCAGGCAGTGCAGAAGTGACTAATTAAGCTGATACTTATGTACTTCAGTATTCAGGCTTGAATCTTCAATTCAAATTCCTAGGAACCCAGGAAAGGCAAATCCCCGCCAGCACAAAATCTCTGCCAAGGACAGAGCCACCCTAAGGGTGTATCTTCTTCGTCTTCTTCTTAAACCCTTGTACTCCAAGTGGAACATAGGTCATCTACAAGTCTCCTCCATTTCACTCTGTCTCGAGACAAAAACTTGTAGCTGACTCCAGGAATACCCCAGTTGTTGTCCTTCAATCTCAGTAGATCTTCTCCACGTTGTCCGAGGTCTTCCTCTTTTGCGTTTTCCTTGCGGGTTCCATGTGAGAGCTTGATGGACTATGCTGGATGATGGTTTTCTGAGTGTGGCCTATCCATCCCCACTTTCTTCTCTTGATTTGAACGTCAAGTGGCTCTTGTCCTGCTCTGTTCCAAAGCCCCTCATTTGTGATAAAGTCTTGCCATTTGATGCAAAGGATGTACCTCAGGCATCTGTTTAGGAATGTCTGTAGCTTGTGATTTGAAGACTTTTTAGTATGCCAGGTCTCGCATCCATACAAGAGCACACTCTTCATATTTGTGTTGAAGATCTGCAGTTTCGTCTTCACATATATTATTTATGAGCTCCATATGGGATGAAGAGTCTTGAATGCAGCTGTTGCTTTCCCTATCCTAGCATTGATATCCTTGCCTGTTCCTCCTTCTCTGCCCATCATACTTCTCAAGCAGGTGAACTGCTCCACATCTTCCAGGTCATTCCCTTCCAGTGTGATGGTGTTGTTGCTGGACTGGTTGATCCTCATTGTCTTGGTCTTTCCCTTGTTCATGCTCACTGCACCCTAAACACAAAATAAGATACACAATTCGTGCTACACAAATTGTGCATCTTATTTCAATTTTATTTTGAAATAGCTTATGTTGAAATCTGGCACGTCTACATAGCACCAAATTTTGAAATAATGTGCTATTTCGAGCCATCCCTTATCCCTCGTGCAATGAGATTTACCGGGGTGGCGAAATAGCATGCCCGTTATTTTGAAAAATGTTTAAAAATAACAGGCAGCTTCTGTAGATGCAGGGTAGCTATTTCAGGATACCGGAGGTATCTCTGCCACAAAAATGTGACTGTCCCTGCCACAAAATGAGAGAAACGCAGGTGGGGTCTGAATAATGTAGGCAGCTCAGCTCACACATGTGCTATGCAGAAGGATGGTCCAATGGATGGAGATTCAGGAGAGTGAGATTCTAGTCCAAGCTCTGCAGTTGACTCCCTGCTATATGACTTTAGGCAAGCTGCTTTGCCACTCTGTTTCCCCTCCTACCACATGTATGATCTGGTTAGACTGTAAGCTGTCTGGTGCACAACCTGCCTCTTATTCAGAGCTAGGTAATGTGTATTGTTTTGCAGCATCGCTCTGTGGGCACAACTGGGAGTAGAAGGCCTCTCTGTGCCTGGCTGGCATTGTTCGTTACTGATTTGCTACTGCAAGAAGTAGTATTAAGTCACTGAATATGCAAGGCTTATTCTTCCCAGAGACAAGTGTACTGTAAATTGCAGTTAGTAGTAGAGAGAACTTATCTCATTTGCATCTTTTCAGAAGCCCAGAATCTGTTCCAGTTTACACCACCCCCAGCCTCTCTGCTGCTGAGAGCAATGGAGCCCTGGCATTTCATTGAATGGCTTAGTCTTGGTGATCAGGGTTCAGGCTTAGCTCACCAGTGTCATGGTTTTAATCTCTCCCATGCCCATCCTGTCATGCAGCAGTCACTCCCAGCATCTGGAGGGTCTGGCTCCACCTACGAATCACGCAGCACAATGCCATAAAATTACACTAAAGACGCAACTCCCATCACTCAGTGAGGGAGCCAATGGCTGGAAATAGGCGCAGCGTTTGCTTCATCTTCATCTGCCTGGCTGTAAATTCCACATTTGGCGTCACCCTAATAATCCCTTTGGCTGTGACATTGCAATTCTACCCTGCTGGCCTGGAAAAGTGACTGGCAGATGCTTCCTGAGAAGCTGCTGCTCCCTCTCCTCTTCCAGAGAACTGAAGACCCACCTTCTTCCTCGTAACCCTGGGGGTGCCATGTTTTATTTATTCTGTTGCATAATTACGTGGCGTCTCCACTTAGGCCTTTACAGCCTCACTTATTTGGCACTGAGATGCCGACTCCTTTGCATAACGATAGCATTGTGCAAATAATCAGATATTCTTTCTTTCATTCAGGACAGCATGCAAAACAGGATGTAAAAGCCAGGTTATTAGCTTCTTCTTACATAAATGCTTCAGAGATTTAAATTCTCCTGGGGACAGAGTCCTCTCTGTGCAGCGTCTGATTTCATTCTTTCATTCTCTTAATGAATACCTGTGCTGTGCCATGAAGGCCACAAAGCTTGGGATTATTCTGGATCTACCACCTCTGGAATGCCACTAGCTTTTACCCTCATTATGACACTGCTGGCTGCCTTTGCTAGCTTGATCACTTTCTGACTTCTTGTCACCGAGGTGTGGGGAATCAATAGGCCCTGCATTAGGGATGTTAAGTAGCGGTTAATAAGCTAATCGATTAGTCAATGGAATTTCCATCAATTATTCGACTAGTTGATAAGGGGATTAGCTCCAGGGGGCATTGTAAACTGGGACTGAGCAGTCCCTTCTAGGGATATAAGCGACTAGTCGACTAGTCCCTTGACTAGTTGCTCCCCACCCCCCATTTCTGCCTCTATCAGAGGCAGCAAGCAGAAAGGAGCAGAAACCGGTGCTGGGGGGAGATGGCTTAAAGCTGATTCCCCCAAATATCATCTCCACAGAGGGCAGGGGAGGCAGGGGAACAAGCAGGGACTGGGCACGAGCCAGGAATCAGCTGATTCCTGGTTTGCACCCAGATCCAGATGCTGCTCCTCGGCTTTTTAAATGTATTAAGAGCCTGCCGGTGGCCTGCCCTCCATGAGAGTCACACGCCATTTCTCCATGAGAAATCACATGCAGCATAACAAGCAAACAGAGCGAATACAATCCCCACTTCGTCACACACTTCTATTGTAATTCCTATGTTTTTATGATCCGTGCATAAGATTTCTGCTTTGACAAACATCGGTTCATATGGCGGTGCCTTTTATTTACTCTTGTTGATTCAGAACTTTGATAGTACCTTATTCTGCTCCCTGTTGTTTAGTGGAAGCTTTAGGCTAGGTAAGTATTTTGATGACATTCTAATCCAGCGGTTCCCAACTGCCGGTCCATGGACCCCTGCTGGTCCATGACTGGCTGGCTGCCAGGCCACGGCGGCTACAGAGCTCAAACCGGCTGTTCACGGCAGCTCAGCTCTGGTAGCCATCATGGCTGAGGCAGGGCAGGAGGAGGTGGAGCAGAAGGAATCTTCCTCCCTCCTCCAGGCCTGTGGAGGGAGGAGGTGCAAAGAAGGAGGAGGGCTGAGGCGGCGGCAGGAGGAGGTGCCTCCCTCCCTCCTCCCCCCCCTCAGTAATGGCAGCCAGCCAGGGCTCCATCCTCCCCCCACCCATGGGGGCACAAGACGCGCTTGGGGAAGGTGGGGGTATGAAGGAGGTGGGAGCACACACAGGGCAGGAACAGACACACTCCTTAGGGGGGCAACCTCGCTCTGGAGAGTGTTGGGTGGGGGAGCAAAGGGGTGTTGGGGGAGGGTGTAGTGGGGTCACGAGGCAAGAAGGTGTTGACATGGGCTATAGAGTCAGGGGTTAAAGGGTCAAAGAGCATGGGGTTTAGGGTGAGGATCAAAGCGTGTTAGGCACTGGGGATCGAGGAGCTGGGTTGGGGTTCAGCAACCAGGTAACATTGTATTTGTATATTTGCATGTTTATTATTTGCATAATGAAAATGCAAATATGCAAATAACATGTTACTGGTTCACCAAAAGTTTGTGAATGGATTTGCAGGTGCCCAGCATAAAAAAGGTTGGGAACCACTCTGTTATCTCACGGAAAGAGCACAGTAATGCTCTAAGCCAGACCCTACCGCAGACTTGCTCCAGTGACCTTGAGCAAGCCTTGTATATCTTCTCTGTAGCTCCATTTCCTCTCACGTGTAAATTTGAAAGAAATTATGAGAATTAGGAAGTTAATGGATAGCAATCACTGTACTTTGATGGTGTGCTGTAAGAGCTAGGCTGTTAGCCTTTGTACAGCATTGTTGCTTAGTGGATAGCACAGTGGGCTAAGCCTCCAGAGACCTCAATTAATTTTTTTTATTCCTCAGCTTTCCTGTCTGTAAAATGGGCCTTTGCAAAGTACCTTGAGATCAAGACCCACCCCCCATATAAACGCAAAGTATTATTAATATCATTATCACTGTTGTTCATTTGTAGAATCTTGTTGTTTGGAAATCAACCCAGGTAAAATAACCTGGTTTTGACTGAGATTTAAATTTGCAATTGAGTTTAGAAGGGTTC
Organism: Pelochelys cantorii; assembly: GCA_032595735.1. Taxonomy (NCBI): domain Eukaryota; kingdom Metazoa; phylum Chordata; order Testudines; family Trionychidae; genus Pelochelys; species Pelochelys cantorii. Next base: position 7,015,895 of record CM064342.1, on the reverse strand, counting down.
AACCCTTCTTTTACAGCAATGGATTAAATTGCCTCTGGGATTCACTCTGAAGTGAAGCCAATAAGTTTCACATGGCTTTCACAGTGAAAACTCATAAGCGTGCCACCACTTTGTGAGTGCAGCTGGTGGATCATGATCTTCCAGGGCTGCATCAAAGCTGTAATCATTGCAATTATGAATTATTTGTTAGCGTTGTATTCTCTAAGGACCTGTTTAGCACGCAGCACTATAGTCACCAGGTGCAGGCATGTCAACGTGTAGCCAACTACATGATTAACTGATAAGACTAAGCTTATCAGTTATCTTGTCGACTACACCTTCCCCCCACCTCTGTATCAAAGGCAGCAGGGGAGGGGCAGTGAGAGCCGTTGCCCATGAGGAGCTGGCTTAAAAGATGGCTCCCTGTGAACACCAGATCTGCCTCCCTCTCCTGAACTACTGCCTCTGACAGAGAGGCAGCAGTACAGCATGGGAGTGTGACAGTACCATGGAGCTGGTGCTGGGGGGACCAGCTTTTAAGTCAGCTCCCACCCAGTACGGGCTCCTGCTGCAGGAGGCAGCAAGGTTGGGGGGCAGGTGGGTCCATGGAGCTGGCAAGCACAGGGAGCCTGCTTGAAAGCCAGCTCCCTCTGTATATCAGCTCCAGGCTGCACCCCTCACTGTCCGCTGCTGCCTCTCTATGAGGGGTGCACTGACCAGAATGTCCCATAGCTCAGCAGGTAAAGCACCTGGCTGAGAGGTAGGAGGTCACCTGGTCCAGTCCTTTGCCCCATTCTGGGTGAGGGGGTGCACTGAACCAAGTGTTCCCCACATCCCAGGTAAGTGCTCTAACCACTAGTCTAGAACATTGTTAGGTGGCATCTCCTGTTCCACCTGTATTTGTGTGGAGTAAGGGAGGCGCCTCGCCCATTCCTATAAGAGACAGGTTAGGTGCCTGACTCAAAGAGACATGTTCCCTAAGCAAAGAGAGGTGCTTCCCCGCAGCCTGGATTTAGGCACCTGACTTCAGGAGAGAGGAGGGGCTTTGCACACACCCCTCTCATTGACAACTGGCTAAAGTGGCTCCCCGCCTCGCTTGCTGGACCACATTCCTATTTCTCCCCCATTCTCTGCCCAGGGCATCTAGCCCCTAACTCAGGCTTTTGGGATCCAGGGTTTTCTTGTGATTTGGTAGGGGGCCTAGAAGTTAAGTGCCTTGGTAGATCTGGGCACAGCCTTACTGAGGGGGCAAACCACCTGCTTGGGTCCTGGGAGACTGAGGCCAAAAGCCTGGGGGAACTCAGGGCCATCAAAATTAATGGGCAAGAAGCAGCCTATTGGAGTTCATTAGCCTCCCAGCCGCCCCGGGCAAGGGAAGGAAAGGCTGGCTGTGGCTGTGGCTAGGGAACTGAGTACAGATGCTGAAGTAGAGTAACTGTGTAGAGAAAGGTGCCTTCTCTAACACCCGCCTCTTACCCCAAGGAGCAGAAGCTTGGCGTGGGGTTGCCTTCATTGTAAAAAAAGGGAGCTTTGAGACTGGAGTTAGAGCAGAACCCCGAGGAGACCTTTGACTTGCTTTTTCTTGGTGTGCCTGGTGTCCCTTTGGCTGAGGGATTTCTCAAGGTAACACCATTTTTTCCAATCTGCCTTCCTTTATGGCCATTGCATGTGGGTAATCCACTTCGTTCTGGATGACAAAGGGCCTCCCCCATCAAGCTAATGTTTACAAGTGCCACATTTTTAGTTCCTTTCTTCCTTTGGGGGAACATTCGCTTCTGCCACCACTTCCTCCCTGCTCTTGACCTAATCGCATGCAAATCAGCGGGGCTGGGTAGTCATAGCCAATAATGACTGATGCTGGCCCAAGCCTTCCATTGGTAACCTGGGCTCCTATAGCTGACTAAAAATGGGTCAGATCCAGAGGTGTAGTGAGGGTGTTATGTGCCCGGGGGCAAAGGAAAAATTTGCACACCCCCCCGCCGCTGCTGCCGCCGCCGCCGCCACCGCCGCCGCCGCCGCACCATGGGGGTCTGAACCTGGTGCACAGCTGAGCCCAACCCTGGGAGGAGTGGGGGGGAGCTTGTACTGTGTCTTCCCCCAACCCCTCCAGTTTGGAGCCGGGCCCCCGCGTGCACTAACCCGCTGGCAGAGATGGAGGAGGGTCAGGCTGAGGATGGAGAGGCGGGGAGGAGGTTCCAGCCAGTGGCGGCAGGCAGAGGAGGAGCAGGTGAGCCAAAGGATAACAGGGGGAGCAGAGGAGGACTAAATTGGCACCCCCCCCAAACATGGTGCCTGGGGGCAACTGTACCTCCCTCCCCTCCCCCCGGCCTCCCATCAGTACGCCACTGGTCAGATCCCACTGATATTTTGGACAGCGCTAATGTCAGTGGGAATTGAAGGTGCTGGAAAACTCCCAGGATCATGCCCTTTGGTGTAGCTCTCTTTACAGCTTCAAAACAAACTTTACGGTATCACTGTAACACTAGAACAGCTGCTGCTATTTTATTAAATTTTGCTGCAGCAGAACAAATGAGTTGGGGTTATTATTTTAGAGAGATATTTAGGATCAAATTCTATTTTTGACTGTTCATGGGCAGCTTCCTTGGAAGGGTAACAAATGCTACCTCATAGACTCATAGACTTTAAGGTCAGAAGGGACCATTATGATCATCTAGTCTGACCCCCTGCACAATGCAGGCCATAGAATCTCACCCACCCTCTCCTAGAATAATCTTCTCACCTATATCTCAGATATTGAAGTCCTCAGATGGTTTAAGGACCCCAAGATGCAGAGAATCCTCCAGCAAGTGATCTGTCCCCCATGCTACAGAGGAAGGCGAAAAACTTCCAGGGCCTCTGCCAATCTACCCTGGAGGAAACTTCCTTCCCGACCCCAAATATGGCAATCAGCTGAACCCTGAGCATGTGGGCAAGACTCACCAGCTAGACAACCAGGACCAATCCCAACTAGATCAACCCAGTCAGGGCTTTGTCAAGCCGAGACTTAAATACCTCTAGGGATGGAGACTCCACTGCTTCCCTAGGGAACCCATTCCAGTGTTTCACCACTCTCCTAGTGAAATAGTTTTTCCTTATATCCAAGCTGGACCTCTCCCACCACAACTCAAGACCATTGCTCCTTGTTCTGCCATCCGTCACTACTGAGAACAGCCTTTCTCCAGCCTCTTTGGAACCTCCCTTCAGGAAGCTGAAGGCTGCTATCAAATCCCCCCTCACTCTTCGCTTCTGCAGACTAAACAGACCCAACTCCCTCAGCCTCTCCTCATAGGTCATATGCTCCAGCCCCCTAATCATTTTGGTTGCCCTCCGCTGGACCCTCTCCAATGCGTCCACATCCTTTTTGTCGTGGGGGGCCCAGAACTGGACACAATACTCCAGATGTGGCCTTACCAGAGCCGAATAAAGGGGAATAATGACATCTCTGGATCTGCTGGCAATGCTCCTCTTAATGCAACCTAATATGCCATTAGCCTTCTTGGCTACAAGGGCACACTGTTGACTCATATCCAGCTTCTCATCCACTGTAACCCCCAGGTCCTTTTCTGCAGAACTACTACTTAGCTGGTTGGTCCCCAGCCTGTAACAATGCTTGGGATTCTTCCGTCCCAAGTGCAGGACTCTGCACTTGTCCTTGTTGAACCTCATCAGATTTCTTGTGGCCCAATCCTCCAATTTGTCTAAGTCACTCTGGACTCTATCCCTGCCCTCCAGCGTATCTACCTCTCCCCCTAGCTTAGTGTCATCCGCAAACTTGCTGAGGGTGCAATCCATCCCCTCATCCAGGTCATTAATAAAGATATTGAACAAAACCGGTCCCAGAACCGAACCTTGGGACACTCCACTAGAAACCGACCGCCATCCTGACATCGAGCCGTTGATCACTACCCGCTGGACCCGGCCTTCTAGCCAGCTTTCTATCCATCTTACAGTCCATTTATCCAATCCACATTCCCTTAACTTTCTGGCAATATTGTGGGAGACCGTATCAAAAGCCTTGCTAAAGTCAAGGTATACCTTGGCAGCCCGGCCTTTAAAATCCAAAAAAACTCTCCATACAAGACCACAGTTCCAAGGCTGGTGAACTACTGAGCCTAAATTACTAAGCAATGGCTCTTTACATATTTATTTAATCAAAAATAGACTTTTTCAATCAGAGCCTTATTTTGTGTTTGGTTTTATTAGCTGATGAATCCCTCAACTTATTATAAAGCATGTTGTAAAATACATAAGCAATAACTTCTTAATTTCCAAGGACAGTATGAGCAATTAAAAATAACGACCTATTATATAGGTATTTTTGTATCTGGACCTGTTTAGTGTGATTTTTTTTAAATTGTTATTTAGCATGCTATGAAATGTTATGTATTTAATAATATATTTATATATGTAGCTTTGTTTTTAAGTGTTATCTAATTACTGAACTGATGGAAGCTCTTTAAATTCCCCCTTGGCGTGGCAACAAATGGCAATGAAGGGGGGAAATAACTGTTTTAGAACAATGTCGCATTCCTGCATTTATTTTAACATTTGACATTATTCTCTACTGCTGCTGAACAGGAAGTGAGTCAACGAGGTGGCTGGAGGAGAAGGGTTCACACTGAGTCATTTCACCATTCTAATTTCTAGTAGTAAAGAATATGAATCGTTTGTTTGTCCTCAACCGTAGAGTAAGATAACTGTTTCAAACAGTTAGAACCATAACGCAGAGAGATAATAGCCACTATGCCAATTACATTACATTTTATGGTTTTATAGCAATTACACTGCATTTTATGGTGTCATAACATATTACGTTTTATGGCTTAATATCTGCTTTAATATGGAGACATCAATGCACAGAATTTTAATGAGGGGAGCTTTTCATATTTGGAGAGGAATGGATGGATCTGCCAAAGATAGTGGTCCAGGGGAACACAATGGAGAGAGAAAGCAAGAGCTATTTCCAGGGGCCAGACCTCCTTAAAGCCACAATATGCAGGTCAATTGAATTCATGTTTTCTCCCTGTCAGCCGGTGGTCAGGGCAGTGCACGTGTGTATGTTACACCTGAGTCTTCAACTGCTGAGACACAAGGCCCCGTCGCAGTGGGCAGTCTAGGTGAGACTGATGGGCGCCCCGAGGAGTTTAACGTCTGTGTCTTTACCGCTAGGATCGGGATCCTTTCACGGCGGGCAGCCAACAGGCCGACAGACGCCCCAGAGTTTACAGGGAGAGCTTATTACACCTCAGATTTTGACTGCTAGGATACACGATCCCTTCGCAGCGGGCAGCTTGGGGAGGCTGAGAGATGCCCCAACGGATCTGTCCCCTGGAAGCGACACGATCCAACGCTCAAGCTCTCCCTATATCCATCCCTTATGACCGGCTGGAGTTCTTTTTAAAATTGTGCTTGGTTCTGTTACAGCAACTGAAGGAGTCAGGTCACAGCTTAAACAGTTACTATTTTATTGTTACAGGGTAAACTTAGCTGTTAAATGCTACTACTGCGTTACAGATAACACAGCCACTACAAAGGACAGGACAGAAATTACACTAATAAGTCACTTACAGGTATCATGAAACCCTTTTGGTTCTCTGAGCTCTTATTAAATGCATGCAAAATAGACACCTAGCAGGTATATATTCTCACCCCTGCGTTCCAGACTTGGCGTGGCCAGCGTCTTTCAATCCCTCGGGAAGAAGCAGGGCGAGGTTGAGCGTCCCACAGACCTCGGGAGACCAGCAATACCTGCCAGCAGGTGTAGATGATTGGAGCGCAAATGGGGTGGGCTACTAAACCCCTCTTTATACCCCTTGGGTCACATAGGCTTCTTCCTGGTCTCAAGTGGCCAATTAGGAAAAATGGCTTTGAATGCCAAGTTTCCCACGAAGGGTGCAAAGCATAATTCACACCTGGGAAAATGCAGACAATGGGCACCTCTGGTATGTGATGGGCGAAGATTCCTCTCCTGGGACAGTGCAGGCGTGTCAATTACTGGTACTAGCCATCAGGGCGACGGGAGGCCCCCAGGTCGTCAGCTAGCCCATTTACTGTCTGGTTTCTGTTTATTAGAGTCAGGGACAGGCAGCACACCTGCGTTCCCAGGGCATCAAAGGCTGACTGCCTTTCTCTTGCTCTCTGGGCAGGGGGGGTGGGGGGGAAACAAGATGGGGTTCATGTCTGGCTACACTCCCTCACCCCATAACAAAACCCAACTGGAAAATAGCAGAGGAAGGAAAGATTTGTACTGAATAGGCTGTTACTCTGCATATGGCACATCAAACGAAGATACCCTTCTCTTTCAACCACTCTAAGACGCTAGTAAAACTAAATAAATACTAGCCTGCCAAGCAACTCTCTGCACTTGAGTTTCATGATGTTTATCAATATTCATATCACTCAAAACAAAATAATTTAGCATCTTTTAGCAGTACAGGAAATTATGCTAATTAGATCTTTCAGATCCTGTTGTGCAACAAAATGTTCCCAATGGTGCAAATGTCATATCCTCTGTTCTAATTGATGCCTGGCTGCATATTTTCAGCCTAGCTATAGATCGAAGACCAGATGTTTGAAAGATTTTACCAAAAAAAAAAAAAGTCAGTCCTGCTAAAACACCCAATCAAAGCTAGAGACTGACATAATTATGTAATCGGATACCAGATGATTTGCATTATACTGTTTGTTGCTACTGTTGGCAAGCGCATGCTTCATTCCCAAGCATCATCAAGTTGTCCTTTTGTATAAAGAGAAGTGCAGAATCCTGAAAAAACAACAGTGAGGAAACAATTCTTGCCACCTGTAAGATGTGAGACTTCAAACTTGGTTCCATATGGCTCTAAAGCTCTCTTGCAAGGGAAACTTGACTTCTTTCCCACCCTTATGCTTTTGGGAAAGGTCAGTGCTTTCCCATGTGCAGCGACATTGTAGCTGTGTTGGTTCCAGGATAGTGACACATCTAGCGGGGTGTGGTGATAATATTTTGTAATGTTTCCATTCATTTCAGGGACCTGTTCTAAAGATCTCAACGTGAGGCACAAAGAGTCTAAAGCATGGGTCCGTTTTGCAGAGAAACCTCCATGTGCTGTATCTGAATAGTCTGGATGGAACCCTACAGCCACCTAGGAAAGTGGCTGAGGGAGAAGGGGTAGACGACCAGTGCTTAATTTGTAATGAAAGAGGTGAAAAGGCTCAGACAACTTTTTTACTTTCATAACTGATGCAGCAAGTCCAGAGGCAAGGTCTGGCTTTAGGGAAAATGGTGCCCTGGTGTCCCTATCCCTTCTGGCCATAGCACCACCTATTTCCCCTGGCAACCAAGGGCTCCCCAACCCCTGCACCCCTATCTTATGCTCTCTTTACCACTAACCCCTGCATTGTGCCCCCTTTGCCCCATCCTCTGCACAGTGCCCCCTTCATCCAAACCCTGCACATACACTTCCAGTGTGTCCTGCCCCCCTGCCCAGTACCTTCCACCCCTTTTGCCCAGCAACACTCGTGCACAGTTGCCCCTCACCCGCTGGCTACGATGCCCTGGGCATGGGCCCAGTTTGTCCAACCCTAAGGCCGCCCTGCCCAGAATTGCCAAAGCTCAGCCCTGGCAAACCCTGGCACAAATTAAGCCCTGGCAACAACCTCCAGACTGCTGGACTAGGCCAGGGAGCTGCAGCGTGCTTTTAAAATGGACGTTGCAGGCAACATGAGTTGTAGATCACCTCAGCTTCCTAGTAGTGCTTGCAGGGGCAGCCTGTGAGCCTAGGTGGTTGCCTAGGGTGCCACCAGCCTGGGCACCTGATGATGACATCACAGCCATTGACAGCTGTGCAGGCAGGGGTGCCAATCACATCTTCCACCTGGGGTGCCAGCTGCTACAGCCAGCCTCAGGCCACTCCTGAGTGCTTGTGTGGCTAAGCTTGAAGGAAGAAATTCTGGCCCACCAGCTCACTGGAGCCTTTATCAAGTTGTAACTACCACTGGACAGATTTGAACCTGGGAGGTCTGGAGCTTAGTGTACAAGTTTCTATTGCTGGAGCATGAAGCGATGTACCACAGGGCATTGGGACAGGATCAAGGCTATCCCATGTCTATGATGACCATATTTTCTGAACCAAAATTAGGGACACATTAGCCACACCCCTCGACCCCCATTAGCCATGCCTTTGGAGGTAACACTCTTGGGGTCAAGATGGACACATGACCAGAAGTAAAAGGTGTCATGTGACCCCCTCTAAGAACTTTTCCCACCTTCCTCCTACCAATAGGGATGAGTTTGGCCCGCACCCAACCCCCTCATGCAACTATCCTGCAATTGCATTAACCTAATTGGTGTCACATTAACTTGGGGTGAAGGGCGAAGGCTGGGGGGGTAGTGTTCCCTCTAAGAGTTTCCACCCAAGAGCGGAATGAATTTTGTGTTGTGCACCAATACTGAGTTCATGTGGCTTGTTTGGATGTGCCACTGTGGCACCCAAGTTATTAATAAATATCTTATAAACCTTTACCTTTTCTCTCTGCTGCCATGTCTCCTCCCCTTACTCCATCAGCTCCCCTGGTGCCTGCTGTCCCCCCACCCCTCACCCTCCTCTGCTGTCCTGACTCCTGTCCTTCTCACTGCCCTCAGCCTTCCTGCAACCTGTCCCCTTGCACCAGCCCTTCTCTCCCCTCTGTGCCCACTCCTCCAGTAGCCCCACTCTGATCATGTGCATTACCCCTCCTCATCCCCTCTCCTAACACCTCCCTCTACATACCTGCCCTGCCTCTCTCCTCTGGTACTGATCCCTCCCCTGCAGGTGTCTGCCCTTCTGCTTCACCCCCAGAATCTCCTGGCACCTGCACCTTCCCTTACCCCCACTGCCCCTGCTCCCCTTGCACTTTTTCCCTGATGCCCATCTTTTCACCACCCTCTGTCCCAGTTCCCCTCATGCCCCTCTGTGCCCTCACACATGGCTTGCTCCATCCCTACCTTTCTTATGCCCACCCTCCTTTCAAGCCTTCTCCCAGCACCTCCCTCTCCCCCTCTTGCTCCCAATGCCCCTCCCCTCTCCTCTCCCAGCATAACCCTGTCCCCTCCACCCTCCCACTCCCACTGACACCTTCCCTCCCTCCTCCTGCCCTTTTCCTCATTGTCTGCACTTGGCCCCCTGGCATTTGTCTCTCCTCCACCCTGTCCCTTGATGCCTTCCCCTTTCTTCTCCTGCCCTGCCTCACTCCCCTCAGCACAAGCCCCTTCCTCTCCCACCCCCTTTTCCCCTAGTTTTCCCCCTGCCCCTCCCTCACCTTCTGCCTTCCAGTTTGCTGGGCTGGAATCTGTGGTCGGGCCCCAGAAGTCCCCGCTGCACCAGCCCCGGCTGCTTCCGGGGCAGGACCGCTTGTCGGGCCTGGAGCTGGGCCGCCTGCAGTGCTAATTTTACTGCAGTCCCTGCACCAGCTTTGGCTCCCATTAGCACGGGGGGCGAGGAGGGGAAGCCCCCACCCCACCAGACCCGGCTTGCGGAGCACGGCTGTGTGAGCAGGTCCGTGCACTGCTGCTGCCCCAGTGGAGTGGGAAGGGGCAGGAGGACAAAGGGCCGTGCAGAGAGTGCACCGGCAGAGCCCAAACGTTCCCTGCTCTGTAGCACTCCATCCAAGTCTCTGCACGGTCCCTGCCGGGACTCTGGCAGCAGCTCCCAGGAGCGACTCACCGGCTCCCACTGGTGCTCCTCCCCCTCCAGCAGTGGCGGTGGCCATCTGTGGATGGAGGAGGCCAGGCTGGAAGTACACGGCAGAGGCGGTCCCACAGCGGGAGGGAAGGGCCACGGACGGAATGAAGGGGGGGCCGTGCAGGACAGTGGCGTGTGCTGCAGGGGAGCCTGGCACTCAGGACACCGTGCACCACCGGCAGCGGCCCTGGGTGCCTGTGCAAAGCACCAAGGGAGTCGCTTACATGCTGGGTGGAGGCGGGGCTTTGCTGCTGCAACGCACTAGCGCTGGGTGTCAGCAAGGGTGTCCTGGGGAGGGGAGGAAATAGTGGTGCTGTTTGTAGCTGGATCCCAACGGGTTTTCTGGGACATTTCCACCTTTATTGGGACACCAGGATAGAACCCTTAAATCCAGGACTGTCCCAGAAAAAAAGGAACATATGGTCACCGTACCCATGTTCCCCTCTGTGGCAGAAGAGGAAGAGGTACACTGTGGGACAGCTGCCCAGACTGCACCACTCTGAGAGTTGCTGCAGGTGTGGTCAGGCTGTAGCATTGGTGGCTGACTGTGTGGACAGCCAATGGCATTTTCACGGCTGACTCTGTGAGTGGCGTTGTAACTGCTGGTGTAAACATGGCCATCGGGTGTTGTTTCCCAGTTTTATGTTAGACAAAAACACAACCTTTCCTCTCTGGTGGAGGGGAAGACTACCTGATGTCCAAGATAGGAGGCTCTGTGCTCATCCAAGGACAGAATATGGGCTCTCTGTCTTTTTTTTTTTTTTTTTTTTTTGCCAATGTGCCACACCCCACAAACAAAACATCAGGGGACTCTTTTGGGGGATGAGTGGCATATTTGCTGCTGAGGTTTGCATTGTCAATTTCCCCACTCCCCAAAAAAGGAAGACCCAAATGCCCTCCAGAGCTAATCCACTGCGACCGCCAAAAAGTAGTCTTGATTTGCTTCTTTAACATTGCAAAGTATTTAAAACAAGAGAAAGAAAGCGAGGTCTTGGAAGTCTTAATGAGGAGCACTCCTGGAAGTATATCACCACAGCCAAGGAGGATGATGGGTGTGAAGCAAATAAAGCCTGCAGAAGAGCTCATTAAAACAATAACCTATGCCTACTTGGAATAAAGCAAGATTACGAGGATAACCCTAGCTGTGAGTGAATGTTTTTCATAAGGAGCAGAGGTAGCCTAGGATGGATGAGCCAGTTTGTCCCAAGTGACACCTGCTCCGTTGATATTACCCATGCCCTGCACTATGGCAGAAAATCGACAGATGAAGATAATGGTAAATCTAAGATAATGGAGGGTTTTTTTTATTGTTTCCAGATTTGGGCCGGGCATCTTTAATTGAAGCGGATGTGAGGTTAGCATAGCTGCTGTACTTGTTTAGCTGCTTCGGAAAAAATAGGTGGTGGACTGAAGTTTGCACAGCTTTTTATTACTTGCCAAGCACCACACAGTGCTTTTCATCTCTGTCATATCACTGTTATACACACAGCAGAAGCAAAATTATTTCTGGCCTTAATTAGCAATGAAATAATTGCCGCTAGAATGGCTTTGAGGCTTCCTCGGCTGTCCAAAAGTCGTCTTGGAGGAAGTAAGGGAAGGGAGAAACCAGGGTGGCTGCTGGTTACAGTTCCCTGCCTGGGCCTGAGTCCTGGAAGACATGAGTCTGATACACACCAGCCAGAGGCTCAAGCTACTTGTGCTTCTTGCACCAGAGGGTCTGGGTTCAACTCCTGGTATGCTGGCCAAGATTGCAGCTGCAGGTCTGCCAACAAGGGACCAAAAGGAACAATTGCCCTGGGGTCCACCAATTCAAAGGTCCCAGGGCTCCTGGCTACCCCTGTGAATTGCTACCAGAGCACTGCACTAAAGACTAGGGGGATAGCGCTGTGGTCTGGGTGGCACTGAAGGCCAACTACCCTGCCCCTTCTGGGGGCATGAAATTGCCCTTGCCACAGAGCCCATGGTGACTGTTGGCTCCACTGGGTGGCTGGCACATCCAGAGCTAAGGCTTGTTGGCAGGACTGGTGGTGAGTGTATTGATGTGTGTGTGTGTGCTACCCCCAAGGGAATACAGTGAATCCACTTTGATACTTGCCTCCCCCTCTTCCTATTGTCTCCATTTTTCCCCACTTGCTTCCCAATATAGTTACGCCATCTACTTCCCTTTTTACTAGGCGCACGATCAAAGGGGGGCTGGAAGGTGCTCAGGACTGGTCAGACCCTACAGTTTGTTTTGCCAGAAGTCAATTTCTTCTGGCAGCTTGCGCTGTGATTTCCCTCTTCCACCTTTTGCAAACTCTAGAATAGAGGTGAAATAAACATAGGACCGGATGTGTGGGCCCACCACAGTGGGGAGACTATATCAGAGGCAGCAGCACGGGCTGCCAGGCAGAAGCTGGTCTGTGAAGGGAGCCAGTTTAAAAACCAGCTCCCCTCACAGCCTGGCTGCCCGTGGCAGCAGCCCTTGTCTAGGGGGGGTCTGAGCTCCCGGATCCAGTGCAAGCCGGAACTGAGCTGGGCTGTCTTGCCTGCCTGGCTCATAATACACTTTAAATGCAGAGCTACAGCATGGATTGGTCCCAGTCTGGTTGCAAGCTGGATGGAGCCAGGCTGCTGGCCAGCCTGTCAAAAAATTTACTGGCAGGAGGTGGAGAGAAATGCATGTAGTCTATAGCATTAACTTATAAGCTTTTGCTTATTGGTTAATTGGTTAATTGACTATATTATTACATCCCTACTCACAACCATTACAAGCTGCATTGCAGAATGGGACCCTCTGAGCAGATAGGCACTGGCAGTTCATGATTCTTCTGGATAGATGCTTCTCTTCCTTTCAGTGGCTTTCCTTTGTCTATATTACGGTTTTCTGCCGGAAGAGGCAATGCAAATGAAGCGCTGATTAGCATTTTGACACACTTCATTTGCATAATCTCCTCCGATGCCTTTTGTGCAAGAGGTTTTTGCGCAAAAACAGGCAGTGTGGACGTGTCTGTTTTGCGCAAAAAACCCTTTTTGCGCAAGATCCTTATCCTATCTCCGAGAGGGATAAGGATCTTCTGTCACAGCATCCCTTGACTGAATTACTCTAGGCCTATTCAGTCTTTACCCAATATCTACCACCACCACCCCAGACCCTACCTCACCCATGGGCTCTTTATAGCTCCTGTGCTGCTGGAACTGATTCTGACAAAGTTTATTTCACCTTTCCTCATGCATTACAGGGAGGATAAAGCCTAAGGTAGCAGTGGTTTGTCCCCAGAATACTGAGATGGAAATCCTTTGTATTTATATTGTGCATTTGTTTGTGTTTTTTATTAAAAGTCAAAACCTTTCAAATAGAAATGTTCCAGAGAACAAATTGCCAACAGAATTCAAATGGCATTGAGAAGCTAAGCTGTCAGTCAACTCTTCCATGGTTCTAACCCACAAGCAAACATACGATGTAGGACAGGAAGGCAGCAGTAGTATCCTGCCCCTGAACAATGAGGCTTGTAACTAACAGGTCATCCACAACAGAGTTCTGCCTTCCCTGTGCTGTATTAAGCACCAATAAACAATGGCGCTCTTAATTCTAAAGCTGCTTCAGAGCTAGTTTTTCCCTGATCAGAGTGCTGCTTTTGGGTTGTTTCTTACCTACATGTCCATAGAAAGCACCTGGAGACATAGCTGGGGGGCAGAGAGGTGTCTTTTCTTTCTTCCTGCATTTCTTAAAGCACATTCCAGACAAACCCTTAGTACTGCCTTTAAGGATCCAACTGCAAACTGTGCTCATTGCATAGCAACAGAATTCAGTGAATTGCTAATACCATCACATGCTAACAGTGTTCATGAGATTCTCAGAACCGTAGCCATGTTAATCTGTAACTGAAAAAATAAAATTAAAAAAACAAGTGGTCCTCTAACACCTTAGGCTATGTCTACACTAGCCCCCTAGTTCGAACTAGGGTGGCTAATGTAGGCATTCAAACTTGCAAATGAAGCCCGGGATTTAAATATCCCGGACTTCATTTGCATGTTCCCGGGCGGGCGCCATTTTTAAATCCCCTTCGTTCGAACTGACTGTCCGTGGCTACACGCGGCAGTCAGAAGTTAATCCGAACTAAGTCCTTAATTCAGATTAACTGTTACTTCTCCTGCAATGAGGTGTAACAGTTAATCCGAACTAAGGACTTAGTTCGGATTAATTTCTGACTGCCGCATGTAGCCGCGGGCAGTCAGTTCGAACTAAGGGGATTTAAAAATGGCGCCTGCCCGGGAACATGCAAATGAAGCCCGGGATATTTAAATCCCGGGCTTCATTTGCAAGTTCGAATGCCTACATTAGCCACCCTAGTTCGAAGTAGGGGGCTAGTGTAGACGTACCCTTAGAGACTAGCCAAAAAATATAGATCGTATCATGAACTTCTATGGGCACAACCCACTTCATAAGATGATGGGTTGTGTCCACAAAAGCTCATGATACCATCTATATTTTTGTTAAGTCTCTAAAGTGAGACAGACCCCTTCTTTAAGTGTTCATAAGAGGCAGAGCTATCTCATGGGTAGTGCTCAGCATGGGAGTCAGAAGGCATGGGTTTTACCTGGGAGTCTAGTCTACTGTTGGGCTATATCTAGACTGCAGGCTCCCTTTGGAAGAAACTTTTCTCTGAAGAGATCTTCCGAAAAAACTTCTTCCGAAAGAGAGCATCCACACACAAAAGCTCATCAAAATAGAGATCTGCTTTTCCAAAAGATAGCACCCACACTGAATGGACGCTATCTCACATTTCAGCTGTGATTACTATGGATGAGTGGCCACCAGGGCACCCGTGCTTTTTCCTCTTTCCTCTTCTTTCGAAAGAACTCCCTCTTCCCCGTCCACACACGCCTTTTTCCAAAAGAGTTCTTTTGGGAAAAGGCTTCTTCCTCATAGAAAGAGGATTACCATCACTGGAAAAAACCCTCTGTTCTTTCAATTTTCTTTTGGACGAACACAATTTCAGTGTGGACATAACTCAGGTTTTGTCAGAAAAATGGCCATTTTTGCAACAAAATGCTGTAATGTAGACATACCCTTGATTTCTTGGATGAGTTACCATCTCTTTTCACCTTGCTTTCCAGGTTTTTAGATGGTGAGGGGATTTATTCATTCATTCACTCAGGCCGCTCGCTGTAGGGAGTTAGTACTAGAAATAAAAGCACTCTATTTGTGTGTGGTGACACAGAATTTCATTCTAAGAGCAATGCCAGGATAAGGCAAAAAAAAGGGTATATTCCAATGTATTATAATGGCAGGTCCTGTAGAAAATTGAATGGCCTCAAGTTTTCCTTTAAGGCGTTAGTATTAATAGCACCATTTTATAAATCAGTAAAATGAAATACAAATAAAGAACTTGACCAAGGTCAGACACTAAATCAGTAGCAGAACTGGCATACCTAAGTGGTGATTAGAGCAGACCTACCACTGAGCAATACTTTTTCTGTGAAAAGTGATGGCTAAGATGTTTTCAGCTAGGACTTCCCATAAAACTTGATACCAACTGGCTAGTATATTCCTATAGTTTCAACCAGTCAAGAATGTGTGTAACTGTCCCTATGAAATATATTAGTTTCATTAAATTGAAATGATTATGCATTGATAACTATGATTAATGGAGCTAATGTTGTTGTTCTCCTGTAAACAGCTATGTATATAATTAATAACCTCCTAAAAACCTTCTTGCTTTCATTGTTACTAATTGCATTAAAGCTGCCTTATTCCTAAATCCTATTAGCTACATATTTACAGGAGCTGCATCCATGAGAAATTCCTGTGGGGGGCTGGCTTAGATTTATAGATGGGGAAAACATGGAGATAGCTGGGACAGAATGTAAAGAATGCCAAATGAAGGCTGCCCTCTGCCTTCCCAAACTATATCTATTGCTAGGAAATATCCAAAGAAAGTGTCTCAACTATCTTTGTTAAGGATGGGGAGCTATCTGGCCCCCTTGTGTAATGCCACTTGGGAGGCATTCAACTGTTCACAGAGAAATTCAAAGTAAGCAGATAAAATGCCTCTATTCAGTGTTGTACTGCTCGGGATTTCAGAGAAATAGCTTCCCTGTGTTAACTGATCTCTTGCTTTACTTCTGAGCTGCTCTTCCATTGGCTTGTAGGAGGCCCTGGAGTGGGATTTGAGATCTGGATTCAATTCCTTCTGCTTCAGCCACAAGACTCCCCATGCTACTTTGGGCAAGTCATGGAAGGGCTGGATTTTTTTTCAGATCTCAGAGGGGTTTTAGGTACCAAAATTACTGGCCCAGAAGGTGCAAGTCTATCCCTTAACTTGGTGCCAGACTGAGACCTGAACACTCAGTGCTGAATTAAGGTGTAAATTAACTAAGCTGCATTTTAGGGCCTCTAAAAAAGAAAAAAAAACAGATTCCATTTCAAATTATATCGAAACTGGTTAATAAATAAAGGAGATAAAAAGAAGAGCCTCTCTAAATAGAGGCATTTTCATTCAAATATGACAAATATATCTATCTGGATATACAAATACCCTTATCCTATCCTTCATTAATTGTTTATTATTGTCAAGTAGGATGCCAGGTCTGAGGAAAAAAATGATAATTGAACTTGTAAAATTAGTATTTCTAGAAGCAAGTCTGCTATCACACTCCTAAGGCAACATTTTATTGGCCAGCTGCTATTGGTAAAATTCTGGCTGTACCATATTTAAATAAATAATCGAACTGCCGAGAAAAACCATGAAAAATGTGAGGTCAGGGATGGCAGTGTCGTGAATCCTCCAAGCTCATGCTTGTATGGGACTCGTCCTAGTAATGATACCATGTAGAGTCCCCCTTCCCTGGCTTAACTGGAGCCACCATTAATATTTGTGGTCCAGCACGCTCAGTTGTATAGTGTCTTCACTCCTTTTCTTCATTTTCTTAATTGCTGGTGTGTTCTTTCTTCTCTGAATCTGTACTCAAGTACAAATGTGTATTTTAGCGTGCATGCCGCTCTCTGCTTCATGCGTTCCCCGTGCTTCACGTGATTGAGTTTGAAGATCTCATGGACTTAGGGCAAGTAGATCTTGAAGAAGATAAATTTGTGTTGGCTTCCCTCTGTCAGTTTCGGGAACCATTATTGTAATTTTTATAGTACAGAAAAAGAAAAATCCCGACGATTCATTTTTTCATAGCAAAAATTAAATTGGAATAAACACGTGATAAATATATTTTGTAGATAGTCTGAGTAATGTTTGTATTTCCCTCACACAATTAACCAAATGTAGGTGGGTTTTTTTCATTCCTTCACATGAAAAGAAGGATAATTTTTCTTACTTGGGGAGTAAAAAAAATTACATGACATTTCTTATTTTCCTGTGAGGAAAATAAAGCTTTTGTGTTTATGTAGTCCTTGTCCTTTCTGTGAAAATAACAAATTCATTTTTATGGTATGGGGCTTTTGACACTTGACATAGTTTAGAATGTCCTAATTTGGGCTTGGGCCTGTGAACACCTCTGGGAAAACTAGTTCCAACTGTGGGCATTGAGTACTTGAAAACCTAGCATTTAGTCTGCACTCCTATTCCCCATTTACAAAAATGGAGATACTTGTCTATTTAGATGATAAATTAAAAGGCAGTTGGATTCTATGTTCCCTCTAGTTTTCTATGTCCATGTGTGGAATGAATTTTGGTGCATGTGACAACATTAATTCCACACATAAAGGGTGTGTGGCGGGGATGGGACTGGGGGGTTCAGAGTGTGGGAGAAGGCTGTGGCAAGGGGTTGGAATATGGGGGAGTGAGAGTTCTGGGGGTGAGGAATTTGGAGTGCAGGAGGAAACTCACAGCTGGGTTGGGGGCAGAAAGTGAGGGCATAGGCTTTGGAGTGGGGCTCTTGGATTTGGGCAGCAGCAGAGAGAGAGGACATCCCCAGCCTTCTCTCTCTCTCCACAGCTACTCAGGACCAAGTGAGAGGCTCCTCTTCCTGGCTGTGGCAGCTCCGGCAAAGCTGGGCTAGGCTGGGCCAGTCCAGGGGAGGGGCACCATTCCGCAGAACGTCTAGGGTACCGGTCCCCTTCCTCAGCCATGGCAGTTCTAAGGTGGGACTGGGTTGGGGCCTGGGGAGGGACACTGTGGCAGGTCCAGGGCTTGGGAAGAGGTATCTCTTTCCACTGCATCCCTGAGAACTGCATGGCACTTATTAGGTCGCAGTGCAGCTTAGAAGGACCTGAAGTTGGGTTGCACAACTTATGTGCACTTGGGCCTCAATACAAAGATATTTAGGCTCATAACTTCATTGGCACTCCACTAAGTGGATTCTAGGCCCAAAAGCCTGAGGTTGATAGAATGGTATAAACACCCAGGGTGCGCCTACACTGCACCCGTAGTTCTAAAGAAGCAGCGCAATTTGAGCTACACAAATTACGTAGCTTATTTCAAGTCAGTTTTGAAATGGCTATTTTTTTATAATTTGGTGCTGTCTATACAGTGCCAAATTTTGAAATAACCCGCTATTCCAAAATGTCCCTTACTGGAATGAGGTTTACAGGGACATTGGAATAGTGCGCCCGTTATATTTCAAAATAACAGGTGCACTCAAAAGACGCTGGATAGCTATTATGGGATACCTCCAGTATCCTGAAATAGCGCTGCAGTGTAGACGTAGCCCCAAGGTTGTAAAAAGGCATCAAAATAACATGATCCTGATGGAACAGCTTCCAAGATCTGTTTTGTCCTGGTAGAGCTGAGACACTAAACTCTGTGTAAAGTCTTCCTCATTCTACCAAAAGGACAGAATAAATGTGTGCGGCTGGGGAAGCATTTATCTGTGGCTAAGGATGGGTGCAGAGAGAGGGAAGTTAAGCATCCTGCAGCTGCCCAAAGACAGAGGAATGGAGCTGACAGTTATATTTATTGGCTTCAAGGTTCAGTGCTCTCGGAAATGGTATTTTCCTCTCTCCATTTAGAGCCTTTCATATGCACAGAGGCGTGGGTGCCAGCCCTTTTCTCATAAGGAGACCCAACATTTCAACCCACCCATCCCTCCTTGCTCTCCCTTTTACTCCTACAAATCTAATCAATCCATGAGGTCCTTTTAACACCTTGGTTAGCAGCATTTTTGCATTTGTTCTCCGCCTTACATCAAAGCATAGGGGGAAAAGAAAGACCAATTTAGACGGCGCCCACATCCTGAAATTTCTGATAATCAGCACAAGCTCTGGGAAAGCATGCTTGGAATTTCAGCTCCACCTGGGCTTCCTTGCCCAAGCAACAGATAAGGTTGTGGAGGGGAGAGCAGAGGAGGATGGCAGGGAAACACAACACAGAAACATAAGAATCCCTGATGCTGCAGTAGCTTAAATACCAAACAGTGACAAGGATCCTGCAACTTTTACTCTGCTAATAATAAAAATACCTAGGAGTAAAAATACCTATCTCTAGGAAGGAGGGCAGTCTTAATATACTTATTCTGCCTATTGGGAAACTCAGGCACCAGTGTGAAATGACTTGCCCAAGGTTACGCTGTAGGCCAATGACAAAAGTAGACCAGCTAGCAATACTTGTTCCCTTGATAGGGTACGTCTACACTAGCCCCCTAGATCGAACTAGGGAGGCTAATGTGGGCGACCGAAATTGCAAATGAAGCGCGGGATTTAAATATCCCGCGCTTCATTAGCATGTTCCCGGGTGGTCACCATTTTGGAAACTGACTAGCCTGGAATAACTGCCCGTGTCTACACGCGGCAGTGAAACAGGAGTTCAAGTAAACCCCTTAACTCGAATTAGCTATTAAATCTCATTCCATGAGAAGTAACAGCTATGAAACTCAGTTACAAAATAACAAGCAGAATGTCCACACTGCCAAGCCCGTTATTTCATTTCATAAGGGTCTGGTTATTTCAAAATAATAACTCCTGCTTTCCACCAGGAATAATGCGTATTTTGAAATAGTTATTTTGAAATAGCAGTGGTGTAGATGCTCCGCTGCTGCCATTTTGAAATAAGTGCTCCCCAGAGACATTCACTGTAATTATTCCCCAGTGTATACTGGGGCTCTAAGTCGAGGTAGCGTGTCCACATTAAGGGAACCTGCCTTGGACTAATTTCAAGGCTTCCCTGTAGTGTGGACACACTATTTCAAAATTGTTATTTCAGGAGTTATTATTTCAAAATAAGGTATTAGGAAATAACTTCCTAGTGCAGTGTTTGTTAAACTGCAGTCAGAGGCGTGCTGCGGAGAACAACAGAATTCAAAATGGCCATCCTTAAAGGGGCAGGAGACCTTTTTTCCCCTCAATAACTTTCCCCCCAACCCTTTTTCCCCCCAACCTTTTTTTTTTTTTTGCTCAGCAAAAAATCCTTGGTGTTCCTCATAAAAAAAATTATTGTTTGGTGTTCCTCAGTCTTAAAAAGTTTAAGAAACACTGTCCTAGTGTATACATGACCCTTGGGATGGACCAAAAGGCCTTGCTGAGATGAACAGACCCACTCACCCCCTCTATCCATTCTTGGTGTAGATCACTGGAGAAATGAGGAAACCCAAATTCCGAACTGAAACATCTTAGTATGCCCTAGATCCAAAGCAAATCTGCTCTTTATACCCTCAGGGATACTGACTTTGTGAATTATCTATGCTCTGCCATGGCAATGAAACAGTGAAGCATACCATGAGTTAAGTCTCTGACAGTTGTACTGACACACACGGCAATTCTTTATTGATCTGAGGGTTGTTTTATTTACATACGCTGTGAAGCAGTTGATTAAGGTTTGTCTCATTCGATTAGTAAGGAATAGATTATTGCCTTGATAAACTGGCTGAACCAAAGCTAGTGTCTGATTGTTTATGCAATCATTAAATGTTGAGCCAATTAATACTTAACATTGACTGGGCAACAATAACTATTCAGCTGCTTTGGAAGTAAGTTAATGTGTCGAAGTTCTAGGGGCTTGTAATACCTATTTATATAGCTTTCTCTAGCTGTTTAGCACTCACTGGACATTAATGACTGTCTTGTGATGTCAAGGGGGTAGAAAAGAGGGAAGGAAATTGCTAGTAGGTTGGGAGATAGGCCAGCATTTCTCATTTCCAGTTGCTGAGGATGTTTTAAAAAGTTGGTGCAGGGGTGCTAATTATTGTTTTTATATCTGTTAAGTACAGACCCTCCACGGCAGACGCATGCCCATTGATCGTACCAACAATCCTAGTCCTGCGTGTTTCTTACAAAGTCTGTAGCGAGTTCCTGGTCAGAAAAGGAAACATGCGGTAGCAGGAATTGCAAGACCTGGGTTACTCCAATTTGTCTCCATTTTACTGGGGGATCATGGACTCTTGCTCGAGAAATCCCAAGTAAGTAGTAACACTTTGGTGACACCTTCTATCCAAATACTTTCCATGCAATAACAATTATTACTGACTTAGGGTACATCTAGACTACAGGCTTTTGTCGACAGAATTTTTGTTGACAGATACTGTCGACAAAGCTTCTGTCGACAAAGCGCGTCTAGACTGCATCCAGTTCTGTCGACAAAACAAACTGCTTTGTCAACATGACAGCGTAGACGCAAAGGGCAGTGTAGATGCAGTAACGCCTTCTGTCGGCAGAACTCTGTCGACAAAAGGCATTATTCCTCGTAGAATGAGGTTTACCGCCATTGACAAAACTGCCAAGTTCTGTCAATGTTATGTCGACAGAACTCAGCAGCAGTGTAGACGCAGGTATAGTTTTGTCGACAAAAGTCCACTTTTGTCAACAAAACCCTGTAGTCTAGACACACCCTATGGCTGTGTCTAGACTGGCAAGTTTTTCCGCAAAAGCAACTGCTTTTGTGCAAAAACTTGCCAGCTGTCTAGACTGGCCTCTTGAATTTGCGCAAGAACACTGACGATCTAATGCAAATACAATGACTCTCCCGTTTGGGAAAAAGCCCTCTTGTGCAAATGCTTTTGCGCAAGAGGGCCAGTGTAGACAGCTGAGAACAGTTTTGCGCAAAAAAGCCCTGGTGGCGAAAATGGCGATCGGGGCTTTCTTGCGCAAAACCATGTCTAGAGTGGCACGGACGCTTTTTCGCAAAAAGTGCTTTTGCGCAAAAGTGTCCGTGCCAATCTAGATGCTCTTTTCCGCAAATGCTTTTTATGGAAAAACTTTTCCGTTAAAAGCATTTGCGGAAAATCATGCCAGTCTAGACGCAGCCTATGTGTATAATGGAAGGCTCTAGAAGACCTAACTAAGATTAGGGGCCTCATTGTGCTAGGCACTATACAGAAACATAGTGCAAGTGGTTTGCCCAGGGTCACAGAGCAGAACAGTGGCATGGCCAGGAACGGAGTACCATTTTCCTGTGTTCCCCCATCCACTACCCAACCCATTAAACCACACTGCCTCTTGCTAAGTGAGCCTCACAATGCCCCTGTGATGTAGGTAAGTATAAATCACCCTATTTTAGATTTGGTGAAGGGCACAGAGAAGTCAGATGATTTGCCCCAAAATCACATGGCAGATCAAAGGTGAAGTGGGGGAGGGGAGGAACAGAACTAAATTTCTTGGTGCACACTCCTGTACTTAAACCATTGGCTTTCATTTGACTTCAAGTTGCTCAGGAAGCAATTCTAAAATTCCCACTCATTAAATTAAAAAAAAAAATTAGGCCCAGAGCTAATGGGACTTCCTCTTAACAAGACAGAATTTGGACAACCAACAGAAAGGATAAAAGGGAAATAAATCTGGATTCTGTAAACCTTAAGTTGATCTCACTGGACAACCTCACTGCCAATGACTCCTGCCACATGCAATCTAAAATGCAAGAGGAAAAGTCTCCTAAATCGGTGAGAATAAACTGTCCAAACCTCTCAAAATCTGAAACTGAGGTTCAAAAGCCTTCATGTTGATACAAAAATTTAGGCAAAAGATGTCTTACTCTTTCATAGCTATACAGCAAGTCTTTCTGAAATTGCCATAACATAATAAAATGCTTTTTAAAGAGGTACCTACCTAGGTGATGGGAAAGAAACATGCTATTTCAATTTGTGCAGATAAACTGCAGCTAAAGGAAGTTTAAAAATGTATAGGTCTCTTTCCCACACCAACCTTTGCTACTGAAATAATACCAGATGTGTCATCAAACAGATCTAACATGGTCCTTATGGCACTACTTAGGTCCTAAGAGGACAGCTGGAAAATAGTCATATCTGAATCCTAGCATCTCATAGTTGTGTAACACCCAAGGAGATTACCTAGATTCCTGGGACTCTGTCTGCTGGCAGCTCAGGGAGAGGCACACTGCGTTTCCCTTGGCTCCCCCTCCCTACCAGGGATGGAGTCTGCCTGGCATCCCATAGGGAGTGAGATGCCCCTCCCAGGGAGTTCAGGATGGGGAGGAGAAGCCATTGTTGGAGGAGTCTGGAGCCAGCCAGGGCAAGGGGAAGGCTGGCTGTATGGGAGCTAGTAAGCCCCAGGCCTGCATGCAGGGTGTGCCCCTGAGAACTAGCCTCTAGGGACCTGAAAGCAAGATCCCTCAGCTGGGTTTTATTTCTCCACTGTTGATTCCCAGTTTGTAGAGTTTGCTGGGAAACTTCCCCAGCCAGGCTGAGTTAGCTCTCCAGATCCCTAGGTGAGACCAGTCACCACATGGTCAGCTCTGCTCTGTCTGCTAGTTCAGGGCTGCTGCCTGCTCTGTGTGTGTCTGAATGCTGGGGTAGGAGATTACAGTTTGAAGTTTAGTGCAGTTGTGTAACCTGCACCTTGAGCCTTGCACCCCTTTGTGGTGAGGGGAAATTCTGGGACCAAAGCAGCCTGATTCCTGCCTGAAGAGGATCCCTGCTGGAAGAGACCAGCCCCTCTGCAGTGACTGAGTCATCTCTGAACCTGAGGCTCATTCATGGAGTGTGTGAGTGCACCATCTTTTAGTTAGTCAGTCAGGGAATTTGTTTGGGGATTTTATTACCTGCTGCATATTAAACCTATGGAAGGATTTACCACCTTCTCCCTCTTGTGAGTCCTTTGGGCTGTACTGGACCCAGTCAGCCCCACTGCTAAACCACTGCAGAGAAGAATTTTGTGGTCATAAGTCATCAAGGGCCCCAACAAAGTACACGTACCAACAGGACACTAATCTTACAGTTGCTGGGCACCGGTGACCCTAAAAATAGTGTTTTACCCTGGTATGTTATATTTGTCTCCTGTTTAATATAATTGTGTTGAATATAGTGTATGTGTTTGTGTTATTTTCCGGGAGTCTCCAACTATCTGGCAAATACGTGAGGATTACTCTGGGTTAGAATTTTCCTCCCAAGCTGCCCTGGTGACCCTGCCAGGAAGGAGTGAGGGGGGTGGAGGCACCACTAAATA
Source organism: Pelochelys cantorii (assembly GCA_032595735.1). NCBI lineage: Eukaryota > Metazoa > Chordata > Testudines > Trionychidae > Pelochelys > Pelochelys cantorii. The sequence goes on along the minus strand of CM064342.1, from coordinate 6,991,898 downwards.
AATCCATAGGAAAAAATAAAGTTGAGTGGGTGGCGGGATCCAGAAGAACCCAGACCTGTCCATCAAAACCTGTAACCAGATTGGCCTTAAAGAAGGTAACCAGGTGGAGAGGGGGCGCTACAGTTGTTAACACTGGCAACCCCCAATTCTTGACAATCTAGGGCTTGTATTTCATGGTGGCTGTATTGCAAAGGTGCATGCATCTCTTACAAGCAAAGGAAGTCCTGTCACAAGGTCTCTTTGATGCTTAGGACCAAGAATCCTAATGGGTTCTTATATGTCTGATAGTAATTCTACAAAAGTGATATAAACCTTCTTCAAGCAGGCTCTCTTGATGTTTCCTGAATATTCTCAGAAAACTGGCTGGCAGATCTGAGCAAAAGGAGAGGAGAGAAACTCACCAAAAAATCATTTGACTTTCCAAAAGCACATTGATGATGTACAACCCTTCTGTGTTTGCTTTTGAGAACACTTGAAAGTTTGGGTTTTACTATTAATATAAAATTCAAAAACATAAAAGTGGCTGTACTAGGTTGGACTAACGGTCCATCTAGTTCAGTATCCTGTCTTCTGACAGTGGCCAATGCCAAATGCTTCAAAGGGAATGAACAGAACAGAGAATTAGTGAGTGATTCATTCCCTGTTGTCCAGGTTCTGACAGTCAAAGGTTTAGGAACATTCAGAGAATGGTGTTGCATCTTTGACTATCTTGGCTAATAGCCATTGATGGAACTAGCCTTCATGAACTAAACTAATTATTTTTCTAAGCCCAGTTATATTTTTGGGCTGACAACATCCCCTGGCAATGAATGTCACAGGTTGACTGCACTTCTTTCTGTTTGCTTTAAACCTGCAGCTTATTTCATAGAATGACCCCTGGTTCTTGTGGTTGTCAGAGCTGGGCAACATTTTTTGATGCGGGAGCACTCCAAGAATTTGGTAAATGGTCAAGGGCTGCACTTTTTGTGCAGGCTCTGAGATGGGAAATCGGGTGCAGAAGGGAGCTCAGGGCAGGGGATGGGGTACAGGAGAGGGTTTGGGAGGGAGTATGGGTGAAGGAGGGGGTTGTGATCTGGGGCAGGGATTTGGGGTGCAGGGTCCAGGAAGGGGTATGGGTGCAGGAGAGAATTCTGACCTGGAGGAATGGTGTAGGAGGGGGTACAGCATCTGGGAGGGTGTTGTGACCTGGGGAAGGAGAGGGTGCAGCAGTTTAGGTTGTGACCTAGGGCAGGAGGAGGTTGTGACCTGGGGAAGGAATTTAGGGTTCAAAGTCTGAGAGAGGTTATGGGTGCAGGAGTAGGGGTGTGGATGGTTTGAGTAACATGGTGTAGTGCTATAGGAGTGGGGCTGCAGAGGCTTTGGATTATGTGGATAGGAGTTCAAGAAGGGAGCAGAGAGTGGAGGCAGGGAGAGGCTGAGGTGCAAAAGGCAGGCTCTGGCCAGGAGGCACATACCTAAGCAATTTCTGGCTAACAGCCCAGCTGGGCAGGCAGGGAGCCTGTCTAATAGACCTGCTCCTCCACACAACTCAGAGCAGCTGGCTTCAGGGGCTATGTGCTTCTCTGAGCTCCATGAGCCTGGAGGTACTTTGCGCGCAGGGCTGGCCCGAGCCATTTTGGCGCCCCGGGCCCGGGCACGCAGCACCACCCCCGGGAGCACAGCGTATGCGCGGGCCTGCCCCTGGGGCGCGGGCCCGCCCCCCCCGGATGCGCGGGCCCACCCCTGGGGCAGACGGCACATGCGCTGCCCAGCCTGGCCCAGCCACCGCTGCTGGCGTGCAGCCTGGGGCGGGCCGCGCCTGGCCGTGCAGGGCCCTGCGGCTGTAGGGGGAAGGGCGCTGCTGGCCGGCGCCGTGGGGATGGGGGGGCCGGTGCTGTGGGAGCCAGGCGTGCAGCACCTGATGGCAGCTATAAGGGACGCTGCACGCCCCTTACAGCTGCCATCAGGCGCCCCCCATAGGTTGGCGCCTGGGCAGCTGCCCGGCTAGCCCACCCCTTAGTCCGGCCCTGTTTGTGCGCTGCCTGCAGGGGCGGACTGGCCTGGCAGGATACCGGGAATTTCCCGGTGGACTGTCGTATCCACCCGTGACGGGCCACCGTTGCCCCACGCTCCAAGCGGCTCTGCATCCGCGCTGTATGCAGTGTCTCACCTGCCGCTTGTGCTGCATGCCGGACGTGACACAGGGAAAGGGGGCGGGGCTTGAAGGGCACGCTGGGGTGACGTCGTGGGGAGGGCCGTTCCCAGGCCTATTTTGATTGCCAGTCCGCTCCTGGCTGCCTGCCCTGCAAACAGGGCTGGTTTCTGGCCAGTGGGCACTGCAAGATTGTGCTGGGGGCAGGACAGCATGCAGAGCCCACCCAAGCTCACAGCAGTGCTCTGAGAGGCACATGGCCCCTGCAGCCAGCCACTCTGAGTGGGGCACAGGGGTGGGGCAGGCAGAGAGCCTACCTGAGGCTCCTTTTGGGGCAGGGGACAAGCTATATTTTGCCCACTCCTGGTTTATGTGAAGCAAAGAACATATCTTTATTCACTTCTCTGCACCTTTCATGATTTTATAGACCTCTATCATAATCTCCTCCCCCAGACATCTCTTTTCTAAATTGACAAAGAATCCTTTACTAATTATATTATTTGCTTACATACTTTAATGCACTAAAAACAGCTCTGTTTTTTAATCTGCATGAAGCTGTCAAAGCTTTTCACGGGAACCCCACAGAAACAAGGCAGCCTTCCCGCAGGGTATGCAGCACCATCATCTTAGCAAATCCTTTGGCACGCTGGCCCTGAGATCTGCGTCTGAGGAAGTTGCTTTATCTGGCCCATGATTTCGTTACAAGCAGGTTGCCCCTTAGCTGCTTATAACCAGCGAAAGAGCACAGTAGAGAGGGGCCCTCCCTCACCAAACACTCAGGCTACGGCTACACAGCTGTTTTTTTGTGGAAGAGGATATGCAAATCGCACTCTCATTTGCTTATATTCTTCCAATTCTTTTTGCGGAAGAGGTTTTACCAATAAAAAGCCCCATGTAGATGGGGCCATTTGTCAGGAAAAAAAAACCCTTTTGTGCAAGATCCCTTATTCCTCAAAAATCGAGGTTTACAGGATCTTGTGAAAGAGGGGTTTTTTTTCCCAACAAATAGCCCTGTCTACACAAGGCTTTTTATCGGCAAAACATCTTCCGCCAAAAAGAATCGGAAGAAGATATGCAAATGAGAGTGTGATTTGCATATCCTCTTCCACAAAAAAATGGCAGTGTAGCCATAGCCTCAGATGTGGAGTTAGACAGAGGCTTGTATCACAGTCTCTGAACACTGAATCCAGGTGGCTCGGGTGTTGGGAAAATTCTGGTTTTGCACCCAGAGTTTGAACCCCCTCAAATCTGGGGTCCTGCCTGTTGCCTTTATAGAGATTCAGGGCCAACACTTGGCAGTATGAAGACTGATACAGTGCAGCTGAGAGGCAGCAGTGCTGCTTAGCCAAGCAAGGGGCAGCTTTGTCTCATTTAGCAGAAAAAGAAGAACTGGATTTTCCTTACCTTTACCATGGATTTTAGTTAAGGCCCATTCCTCCTGGGGATGGAGGAATATAAAGTTAATTAAAATTACCCAGAGTATGCTTTTCAGAAATGGATAAAACAACAACTGTCTCAGATCTTAGTGCATTCTCCTCTGTCTTTCCGATACAGAATTACCCCTGAATGTCTGCTTCTTCTGCCTAAAGCATATTCCCTTCCCCCAAAGAAAAGACCAGTGGTGCTGGGCTGGATCCTCAGCTGGCACAAGTCACTCTTGCTCCATGGAAGTCACTGAGCCTGTGCTGATTTTTATACCAGTTGAGGATCTGTCCCATTATCTTCAAGACCACATTAAAGATTTTTCTCTATGGGTGTACATGTGCATGCTCACTTTGTATTCTTTTCTTGGCATTTCCTCAGCTAACCCTGTCAGTTTTGGTCTTGCAATGGCTGCCACCTTATTAAAATCCTGGCAACTTGCAAAAGCACTGTAATAACGTTTGACCTTGTGCATAGAAGAAATGAGGGGGGGGGAGGGTTAAAAGCAAAACCAGTGCAGTTACAATAGAACTTCCTACACCACCATCTCCCAGCTGTAAACAAGTGCTTGTAGGCTGGTGTTTCTCAAATGCCAAGGCTTGCTTCCAAGAAGGTGCACTGAGATCTTCTGAAGGAGACTCAAACAAACCCATGAAAAATTATAACTATTCATTGTTGCATGACTTCCTCTGAGTGCCCGGGAAAAGGCAGGCACTCTACGAGACAATCCCCTGGGAACAGATGTGCTTTAGAGAAATATTACAGGAGGCACCAGTTTTGGGGGACTGTGTGTGTGTCTTTCTCTCTCTCTCACCAGCCATGTTTGCATTAGTGCAAGCTCTATGCCAGCATTGCTTACTCCCCTCCCCAAGGGTATGGACTTCTCTACGGGTATGTCTATACCACAGAGTTTTTTTGGAAAAATGGCCATGGTGGACACTCCATCCAATTAATCAGGACTTTATAGTTCCTATCTCCTGACCCCTCTTAAAGCTGCAGGCACCCTGGACAAGCCTTGTGGCAGGAAGCCAGCCTGGGAGCAGCACCCTGACCGCATGGCTCTCTCTGACACAGACCTTGCCACCCATGGCAGAGCCTAAAGCCCCTTGCGAACCCGCTGGCCCTTGCAGGGAGAAGCCCCAAGGGTCTCAGGATTCACCCAGGGGGACCAAGGGGCGGGCACCCTACTGGTCCGGAGCAGAGATCCTGTCCCTCCTCGAGCTGCGGGGCAAAGAGGACACCTTGCAGGATCTCCGCTCCAAGCAGTGAAACGCCAACATGTTCAAGCGCATGGCGGAGCGTGGACACCCACCCTGGACCTTGGACCAGGTCCGGAGTAAGGTCAAAGAGTTCCGTCAGGGATACGTCCAGGCCAGAGAGCGCAGCTCGCGCTCAGGGACAGGACCCCACGCCTCCCCCTATTACCAGGAGCTGCACCAGATCCTGGGAGGTGGGAAAACATCTTCCCCCCCGTTGTCGTGGACTCCAGCCTCGAGACCCATGTTGTTGCCCAGCCGGAGGTCACAGAGGAGGAGGAGCAAGAGGACCAGGGCCGGCCAGAGGAGGAGAAGGAGGAGACGGAGACTGTCACCCTGTCCCTGGAGCCAGTGCCGGTCAGGGATCTTCAGGTGAGTGGTCTCAGTTTGTCACACACACAGGGTGGAGGAGGTGAGTGCACGGGGGGTTGGGTGCGAGTGTCACTCAGGCTGCTTGGGCTGGACATTGTGCTGCAGTCCACACACGTGCAGCGTTAGTGTGTAGCATGTGGATGCAGCAGGCAGCCCCTGAGCACGGGTGGGATCCTGCTGCCAGGCTCAGGGGAGGCCACACACGTCCTGCCATGGGAAGAAGCCCCCTAATACCTGCCACGGCTAGAAGCAGGCTAGCCACAAGGGTGCAGGCACGACCCCAGACACACCGAGGAGTGCCGCACACAGTACGTGGGCATGCCAGCGCATGCAAGGCACCACCTGCTCCCGCAGGCAGTGCTGCAAGCCGCAGGTGTATGTGCAGACACCAGGAAGGGCCAGGCTGCTCCCAGCTCCTCTGTCGCCCATGGCGGGTTGGGAAGTGGGCAGCATGATCCCCTGGGCACTTCGGGGCCCCTGTGAGGCAGGGCCCACTGTGCAGGCCACACATGGCCTTGCTCCTGGGACATCCCCCTCCTCTGGCCCGAGGACTGTTGGTCGCTGCTCACAGAGGAGGGCACGGCCTCAGGGTCAGTGTCTGCATGGGTGACTGACTGCCTCTCCCTCTGTGTGTTCTCCACAGCCAGACCAGTTGGGACTGAGGGGCGAGCCACACCACCAGAGCCCACTGCCAGAGCCTGGGAGACCAGAAAGCGCACCAGGGTCCAGGAAGACCTCATGCGGCAGCATGTCAGCGTCCTGCATATCATGCAGCAGACCCTGGCGCAGAAGATCCGCGAGGACACTGAGCGGCGGAACCGTGCGTGGGACCAGCTCATGCAGCATTGTGACGACGTGTGTGGCATCATGTCCCGCATGATGGCACACCCACCTGCTGTCACTGCTCCTGACTTCTACCCTCCTGCCCCCCTGCTATGCCCATTCCCCCTCCGCCTGCCCCCCATGCAATGCCTCTGCTCCCTCCCCAGGTGAAGCCCATGCCCTGTCCCTAAGCAATGCCCATACCCCCTCCTTAAGTGGTGCTTATGCCTCCTCCCCCTGCCCCCTTGCTATCCCTGCCCCTGCTCCAGCCCCCCCTTCCTTTTCACTCCCCATGTTCCCTGGACTCACCCAATTCCAACTCTGATGAGGTCCCTGCACCTGAGGTGGCACATCTAGCCACCCCCCGCAACTGCCACTCCGAGCTCCCCTCCCACTCCAGGTTATGAGTTCCCCTCCCCCTGCACACATTTTTTAAATGTAATATAAATACAGACTTCGTTTTGTTGGAAACAACACAGGTGTTTTTATTGAGAGATCAGGGAAAGAGCGAAGGGAGGGGTTGTGGTGCAGAAGGGATAGGGCAGCAAGCCAGATGCCCTTATTGGGGAGGCCCTGGGGAGAGTTACTGGGGTGTTTGAGAGAACCTCTCCCTCAAGGCCTCCTGGATGCTTACCCCGGCCTGGTGGGCCTGGCAAATGGCAGCTATCCATGGCCGCTGGAAGGCTTGCCCCTCATGGCCGGTGTCTGCCCCTCACCCCGGGAGGAAGGCCTCCCCCTTCCTCTCCACAATGTTGCGAAGGACACAACATGCCACGATAACCTGAGGGATGTTGTGCTCCCCCACATCCAGGTGGGTCAGCAGATACCTGAACCACGCCTTCAGGTGCCCAAAGGCGCACTCAACTTGCATCCGGGCCTGCCTGAGGTGGGCATTAAACTGGTCCCTGCTGGGGTCAATGTGGCCTGTGTACAGCTTCATTAGCCATGGCATCAGGGGGTAAGTTGCGTCCCCCCCGATGCACAATGGCATCTGCACATCTCCAATGGCAAGTTCATGGCGGGGGAAGAATGTGCCCGCCTCCAGCTTCCTGTACAGGCTAGAGTTCCTGAAGACATGGGCATCGTGTGCCCTGCCTGACCACCTGCCAAAAAGGTCCATGAACTATCCACGGTGGTCAACCAAGGCCTGCAGCACCATCGAGAAGTAGCTCTTGCGATTGATTTATTGGGCCGCTTGATGCTCTGGTGCACGGATCGGTATGTGGGTCCCATCAATTGCTCCAGCACAGTTTGGGAAACCCAGGGCGGCAAATCCAGCCACGATCAGGTCCAGGTCTCCCAGGCGGATGACTCTCCGCAGCAGGATCAAGTTGATGGCCCTCACCACCTGCAGAAGGAGACAAACAAACACACAAAACCGAGAATGAGAGAAGGAGTGCCTGAGCTCTTGGGAGGTGCCTGTCCCCCTTGCATCCCTTCCCTCCCCCTCAAATAACCCAGGAGCCACCCCCTATGAGGCTGCCCTGCAGCAGCAGGGCTGTGTGAGGGTGCAATGGTGCAACCCCCCCCCAGGGACAGGGTTTCTCCCCCACTTCCACTCCACCCCCCACAGCTCCCAACCCCTCCTTTCCCGAGGGTCCCCCTTTTCCAGGACTCCCCCCCCCGTACAGGGACTGCAGCCCGAGAATGCCTTACCTCCATGAGGAGGGCCCCGATGGTGGACTTCCCCACTCCAAACTGGTTGCACACCAACCGGTAGGGGGAGGCGAGCTTCCAGAGTGCAATGGTGACCACTTCTCCAGGGGGTTGGCGGGCTGCAGGTGGGTGTCGTGTCTCTCGAGGGTGGGGGCAAGCCAGCCACACAGCTCCAAAAAGGTGGCCTTCCACATGGCAAAGTTTTGGACGCACTGCTGGTCATCCCATCGCTCCATCTCCAGCTGGTCCCACCAGTCGGAACTGGTGTTGTACCTCCAGAAATGCCTCTCCACTTTGGGGTGCGGTTGCCAGAGTGTAGCACCTGCACCCAGGGAGAGGGTCCCCAGAAGGAGCTCGGGGTCCTGCTCAGTCAGGACCAGGAAGGCAGCTGGCACAAAATGCTGCAGCATGGCCATGTGGGGCCATCGCATGCCCTGGGGCAGCTCCGGCTCCATGGCACAAAGGAAAAAGCTGTGGTGTCCAAAAAAGCAGGGCAACCACAGCAGGCACTGCTGAAGTTTTGCTGTCCCTCGAAGAGGGAGCAAGCAGGCAGCAGAAGTGGAGAAACGCTGTCCAGGGGGTCCCTTTAAACGCGTGTCTCTGCAAGGCTCTGGCACCAGCCCTCGGAAGCAGCTGCTAACCTAAAGCCCTGCCTGAAGTGGTTCCAGGTGGCCTTTTATGCGAGAGAACGTCCAATCCATCTGACGCTCTCTTTCGGAAAAGCGCGTGGCTTTTTCCATGCGCTCTTGTGTGTGGACTTGCTCTTTCGGAAGAAGTTTTTTTCAGAAGATCTCTTCCCAAAAAAGAGGACTATGTAGCACTTTAAAGACTAACAAGATGATTTATTAGGTGATGAGCTTTCGTGGGCCAGGCCCACTTCCTCAGATCAAATAGTGGAAGAAAATTGTCACAACCATATATACCAAAGGATACAATTAAAAAAAATGAACACATATGAAAAGGACAAATCAAATTTCAGAACAGAAGGGGAAGGGGGGGGAGGTAAATGTCTGTGAGCTAATGATATTAGAGGTGATAATTGGGGAAGCTATCTTTGTAATGGGTGCGATAAGTAGAGTCCTTATTCAAACCTAGATGTAAAGTGTCGAATTTAAGCATGAATGACAGTTCAGAGGATTCTCTTTCAAGTGTAGTCTTAAAAGGCCTTTGAAGCAGGATGCAGGTAATCAAGTCGTTGAGACAATGTCCTTTCTGGTTGAAATGGCAAGAAACTGTTTTTTCTTTGTGATCCTGTCTAATATCTGTTTTGTGGGCATTGATCCTTTGGCAAAGTGTCTGAGACGTTTGTCCAATGTACAGAGCAGATGGACACTTTCGGCACATGATAGCGTAAATTATATTTCTGGATATAATTTACGCTGTCATGTGCCGAATGTGTCCGTCTGCTATGTACATTGGACAGCTGTGCCACTATAGCAGTTGTACTGTAGATCTATCCTTAATGTTATTAAACCACATAGGAATAGCCATACTGGGTCAGACCAATGATTGATGTAGCCCAGTATCCTGTCAGGAACAATAGGAACATGGGACTGTGTCCCTGACCATCTTGGTTACAAGGCATAAACTTATCTAGTTCTTCTTTTGACCCCAGTTGTATCTTTTGGCTTTCACAACATCCTATGGCAATGAGTTCCACAGTTGACCATGCATTACCAGGAAAAAAAAGCATTGCCTTATGTTTGTTTTAAAGATGCTGCCTATTAACAACATTGGGTGACCTCTGGTTCTTGTCTTATGTGAAGTAGTAAATAACAATTCACTTTCTCCAGACCATTCATTATTTTATAAACCTTTATTATGTATGTATGTATATATTTATTTATTTGAAATATTTTTACCCCGCCTCTCTGTTTAAAATATTCAAGGCGGCTTACAAAATTTTTTAAAACACAATACATATATATATAAAAAAATTAAAATACGAGACCCCAGAGGGCCATAAAACCTGCTAAAACCTGCTAAAACCTGCTATTATATCTCACCTTAGTCATTTCTTTTCTAAGCTGAACTGCCACCTTTTAAATCTCTCTTCAAGTTATTCCATAACCCCAAACATTTCTGATATCCATCTCTATACTTTCTCCAATTCTGATAACTTTTTTTGAGATGGGGTGACCAGAACTATACACAGTATTCAAGATGTTGGTATCCCATGGATTTATATAGCAGCATCCTGATATTTTGTTTTACTATCTACCCATTTTCTAATGACTGTTCACTTTTTTTACTGCTGCTGCACATTGAGCAGAAGTTTTCAGTGAACAATCCATAATGATTCCAAGATTTTTCTTGAGCAGTAATAAAAGATTTAGACAGCATCATTATATATATATATAGTTTGAATGGAAACTATTTTGGGAAAGTTCTCTAACTGGTGTTATGAGAGTTAGCTCAGAGGACCATAAAAGTCCCTGCTGAGCTTGGAATCTAGGTTTCATGTTTTGGGTATGAGGAAGGTTTGTGGTTTTTTGCTTGCTAGTCATCATTCAGGTTTGTGTTTTTTCTTGTGAGCTCATATTTGTTTTTAAAGAGTTTCAAAGTTGTTGGAGATTTTATAATTAACATGGCACTTCACAAGCAAAAGAACTTGCTGATTTCAAAAAACATCTGTAAGAAGGGTCTGAATCAATGCTTCCATTACAGCCAATTGGAATGGGAAAGAGATCCTGGGTGTGTTTATGTAAATACAATTCACTCAGTTTACTTAGTCCTACTAGATATTCAACTGTTGCAATGGTGTTTTGCCCATTGTAACAAATTTGGCTGTGTTAACACTAAATGCAGGAATTGTGAAATATGATCACCAGTGCTTGCAGTTATTGTAGAAATGCAGTAAAGTCAGATTGTGTTTAACTCAGTTCAAAAGGAGAGAAACTGTCAGTGTAAAGAACCTCTGATGGACAAGGGCCACTGTGCCAAAGATCCATGAAGTTAACCGGGAGAGGATAGGACTCTGAATCAGCAAGCTGCACACCCTCCAGGAGTGAGCTATAAGACTTGTTCAACCTGTTTCTCCCCCTGTTCTAATGATAGAGTCCATAAGGAGTCTCTTCTATTATTTTAAATTTACTCCAGTGGATGCTAGAAATTGTATATATGTGTGGTGGGGGGACGGGGGCTGGACTGTGCTTGGGCCAAGAGCTGAAATAGCTGGGCACTCAAGTCACTAGGTTTGGCCCAGAGCCAAATCTACCACAAGATTGGTTGTGGGCCAGCAGGAGCAGCGGCAAGCAGTTGGTGGGAGCAGCAGCAGGTGGGAGCAGCTGGCAGGAGCAGTTAGCAGGAGCAGTGAGTGGGCGGCATTGCCCCATGCTCAACAAGAGACTTCATGATGATGTGCCTATGTACTCTGGGTCTGCACTGACTGGTCAGAGCTGGGAGTGGGGTGGTTGAAGTGGAGGAAAGGCAACTACATGAGTGGGGGTTGGACTAAAGATCTTGAAGCAAAGGACTCTGCCCGGCAGATTCTGGAGATGGTGTCTTGCTTATGGTGTCTTGCTTTGTCTATGTGTGTCTCATTCAATTAATTCTAGATTACTGTTATTAAACAGATTGTTTCTATCTCCGTGCTTGCAAGAGGGGAACAATTGCATCTAAACTCAGTGCTTGCAAGAGGGGAACAATTGCATCTAAAGGCACCCAGTGGGTAGGTAGAAATTTTTCCAGTTTACTGGGTGGGGACTTGGCCAGTTTGGTTACATTATTGAAAGAACCCCCTAGATGCTGAACCCAACCTTTCTGGCTGCCAACTGCTACTGGCTAAAGGGTTTCACATCTTTTTTTACACGTATATATTCAAATATATCGGTAAACACACTCCTAGTATAGATAGGTAGATGTATTTTTTCAAGAGTGTGAAATATAATTTTTTTTCTCCTTTTTGGAAAAGTTTCTGTAAGGTGTAGAAGCACTTGCATGATGATTCAGTCTGATGAAATCTCAGTTTTCCAGGCCTGCAAGGAATGGTGTTAATGAGAGATATCTTTAATGACTTTCCCTCAACATTTTAATTATTCTAATGAACTGATATTGCAGTCAAGAATGCAGCTTCAATATTGCACTTCAGGAAGTTTTGACACATTCTGGAGAATTCTTTCAAAAGCATGCCAGGAATTCGTAATCGGGGCTTTGAAACTGACCCTGTCTTGCAGATGCTGAAAGTGGTGACATGGAAATGAACAACTGCGGGATGACAGCACATTGCAAGTTGCTGTTTCCTAATATGGTAGTTGGCTGCTTTTTGAAGGGAAAGCTTTTGTTTCCTCCCTCCCCCTCTGTTTGTTCTAACCTGCACAGATCCGTTATGTGAAACCTATATTAGCTCTAGTTGGATCTCAAATGAAGGCAGCTTTTGACACTAAAAGACAGCTGAGTAATATGCCTTGGTCCAGTATAAATGCTGCACAGAATTTTTCAAGAAGTTAAGCAGCAGCAAAGACAGATTTCTGAAACCCTTGAGCTTTGCAAGCTGGAGCTTTGGACTAAGAAAGGAAGGGCAATAGAAATGTTCGCCAGGGACTTTAGCATGTGGGGTTTATCTATTCCATTGTAGCTAGAACAGAGCTTTCCCTGATGGGGCCCTGAATGCCATAGCTTAGGATAGTTTGTTTTTGTTGCTTTCCTTTTCCTTTTAGACTTATGGTGCTGCTCACATAGAGGAAAAATGTGCTTTGTGGAGTCGCACACATAACAATGAGACACTTTGCACATGCTGGGCTCAATTCTGCAGCAGTTACTCACATTAAGAAATACATGCTTAAGTATCCCCACCAGATTAAGGGGCTACAGAACTGGCTCCGTGGTATGTTTGGCACTCCAAGATCAATGCTATTTATTATTTATTTCTACTAATGTAGCCCCTGGAAGCCTTGCGCCAACATTGCATTTCTGTTTATGGGAAGATACTTGGCTTGGAAAGTGATCTTCCTGGGATCCATTATTCCCCGCCTTCCCCCCAGCTTTGGAAATCACCGGTGGGTATTTCCAGTACCTTCACTTTGTGAGTAATCCACCCCATACCAATAATGCACTGTATGTCACACTGCACAGAGTTTAAACTTCACACAGCCTATAAATCTCACCGCCAATCTTCCACACCACTTTACAGTAAAGCTACATCACAGCTGTTGAATAATAAAAAAACAAGAAACATCAGCTTTTTTTATGGTTACTTCATTTTCAAAGAGGCATAGGCACAGTTTTATTGATTTCAATTATATTTTTTCCTCTCCCCCTCCCCATGTTTCCTCTCGTTGGAGAAGAGAGGAAATAACTGCAAAAGTGAGGATCAGAAGGTGGCAAGAAGCAATTCATTTCTTACTGAGTTGGAGGGGGGGCATTTTAAAAAAGTCTGGAAGCCTGAGCCATCTAATGTGTGAGCATTTTTGTGATACTTGTAATCTAAATACAGGCTGAACCTCTTGAGTCCAGCACTCTCGGGACCTGACTGGTGTTGAACCAGAGAATTTACAGAACTGTGGAAGGTCAATATTGTCTAGCACAAGGGATGGGAAATAATTTTAAAAGGGAGAACACTTCACAGTTTTTTTAAGTGGCCCCAGGCCTTGCTGGAAGGGGTGGGGCTTCAGGCAGAAGAGGCGGGGCCAAGACCTTCCATGCTTTCCCACCCACAAACCCCAATTGGCCTGGGGGTGGGGGAAGCATGGGTAGTCTTTGCCTCCGCCCACCCTCAGAGAGAAACACCAGCTATTCTGAACAGCTGGCAGTTCCAAGGGTCCCCATCTCTGGCAACAAGAGGAGACTGCAAGCTCTCCCCGCCCAATCAGGGCCTGGAGGCGAGGGAGCCACCATGTCTCTTGCTCCCTACCCCTACCCTGCAACGTACGCGCAGTGCTTAGAGTGCACTCCCAGCTACTCAGCTGGTGGTTCCCTGTGGTGCCGAGCACCTCTGGCAAGGGGGGAGACTTTGTGTGTTCCTCTGTCCCCAGGTTCTGATTGGCCTGGGGACGGGGGGACAGAAGGGCATCTGTGGGCCAGATCAACCCATTTGACGAGCTGGTTCCAGCCTGTGGAGGCTTTCTTGCCTACCCCTGGTCTAGCAGCATTACCATCACTTCCACTGCTAACTAGACTCTTAGAAAACATTTAGGGGTAAAGTAGAGCTAAGAAATACCATAGAACACTGAGAACCAGGCCTAAGGATGTTAAGTATTGGTGTAATTGACTAATCGAATAGTCAATGCATTTTTTGGATTGACTATTCCATTAGTCAACAGAGTGGCACTGCCCCTTTGAAACGGTGCTGCGGTGTTTCAAAGGGGCAGCACCTCACAGTGTCCAGGGTCAGCTGGGGACTCCCCAGCTGACACCAGGCTCCATGCGGCACTGCTGCTTTGAAGTACCCCTGTTTGCTACCCCCTGATTTGCTGCCTCTATCTGATAGAGGCAACAAGGGGGGGGAAGTGATTAGTCAACTAGTCATTAACATCCCTAGCCAGGACTGGTGACTGTAAACAATCTTTATGAGACCATAGGAAATTTGGCTACACTCATGCTAAGTGGACATCCAGCTAACTAAATTTAAGCCAGACCATGGATTTTGCCGGACCAGAGGGTGCTGGACTAGAGAGAGATTCAACCTGTAATTGCTCTTTTGGGACAGTACATGAACAGGCTGAAGAAAAAACAGCACTGCACCAGTCTTCCCTGTAAGCCGGGCACTTGTGCGGCTGCTCAGGAGAGATTCTGAGGCCACCCAGCTAATTAGCTGAGTGCACACCTGGTGATGCACGTTCACACATGCCTTGGTGCGCATAACAAAGTTTATTCCGCAGATGGGTGGAAAAAATCTGCACATAAATGGAAAAGATTAGAGGAAACGTTGCCCTGCACTATGAAGGGTTTATTTTGGAAGCAATTGTTAACCTGGCCTGCCACAGTCTCTGACTGATCAGATGTCCCAAAGAGAGAGAGAGGTTGCTTTATCTCTCAGAGTAAGCATAATGCTCTCCCAACCATCTCCTGGCTTCTAAAACTTAGGTGTCTGTGTCACAGTCTGTTTTGACACATCGCCAGTGAATAAAACGTGATGGCCTTAATATCAGGAGGCAGAGAAAAGAGAGGTTGTGAAGCAGGGGAAGAAGGAAAAATAGAGTAACGCCACGTGAAACTATGAGAAACGGATGTTGGCAGGAGCAGTCCAAGCCCATACCCAAAGACTGGATGCTTGGGCTGGAGGATTAGCCTTCCGGCTAATAAGGCTCTAGCCTTAGGCCCTCCCATTGTTGAGGCCCTCCTACTCAGGCAGGAGGCAGGGTCAGGGAGGAAGAGGGAGTGAGCTTGCCCACATAACACTGCTGGAGCCTGGAGCACTCCTATCTGGAAGAAAGACAAGGCAAAGCAGCCCCTGTGGCTTAGAAGACACTCCCTCCTGCTCCCTGACGTGAAAGAAGGGG
This sequence comes from Pelochelys cantorii, assembly GCA_032595735.1. NCBI lineage: Eukaryota > Metazoa > Chordata > Testudines > Trionychidae > Pelochelys > Pelochelys cantorii. Next base: position 6,976,800 of record CM064342.1, on the reverse strand, counting down.
AACAGCAAGCAACAGGCAGCATTGGTAGGAACTGGGGGTAGGGAGAAGGGGGAGGTTTCAGCCCCTTCTGCCCTTCCTAACTGATGTGGAGGGGGGCACTCAGGCAGTCCTGAACTGGTGTGGGGCACACCCCCAGCCAGTCCCTTTTGCCTGCCTGCTGCTTAACACCACAGCCTGCAGGAGAGTTCCAGGACCCCAGATGGGAGTGTGCCCCCCTCCTGCAGCAGAGCACTTGAGCTGGCTCTTACTGCACCAACGCAGCAGTTGCCTTACTTTCACCTCAGGTTTCATTGCAAAAACTGTAACTAAATAAATCGGAAGTGAATTTTTTTTCTGCCTCAGCTCAGACTAACTTCTTTCCCAAGTGGGAAATGTTGGGTAAGCATAGAATGACTGTGATTGGAGAAGGGAATGGGAACAAGGACCAGTTACACTTTTGTAGCCTTATTCATTGCAGGCCAGGGTCCCAGAGAACTGATTTTTGCACAGGAATAGATTTAGGGGACCTCTGCTTTTTCACACCTGGGTAAGCAGAATCTCAATCACTCCTTCCCCTGGCTCTGTGAACACTTTAAAGGGGCAGAAGAGAGAAGCAAAGTCTGTCTGCTGTCTGCTTAAACCTTCCTTCTACACCAGCCTAGTAAACAAACTTGACAGTTCTTTTGAGATGTTGATTTTCAATGAAGTCTTTTGTTAAGGGGGGCAGAGAACACAACACAGGTAGCTCTGTTTTTTCTTACTCCTTCAAAAGCTGAAAGTGCAGGGGTCTGAACTAAAAGATATGTACAGATCCTTTCCAGTCCTGTAATGTTAATTATGGAAAAGCTAATGAATACAGAGGAAATGCATTTAGTCTGCTGGCTACAGACAGGACATTATAGTAGGTACCCCTGGCTCTCAAGCTCCCACATTAACCAAAAGCCACCTGGTGGTAGCCAGGGGTCCCTGCACAGGGCTCTGCATTTTATCAAACTTCTGTGTCAGAAGTACCCAGATGACCTCCCAGTTACTAAAGAATTTCTTCAATTTGTTGGATTCCAACCACTCTCAGTTATAGAGAGAAAAGATAATGAAAGCTTATCTATTTGGAAGAACTGAGTTATCACTGAATCCAATGTGACAGAATGTTTCCCAAATGTTGGAACTGCATTACAGCTGTATTTGTCACTAATAATCACTAACGATTGTTGAGAACAATCCTTTTCCCTTCTAACAAAGGTCAAAATTGTCCTCTGATCCACCATGACTCAAGAAAATCTCAGTGGTTTGTCCCTCTTGGGCATTGAGAATGAAATTGTCAGCTCTTTGAACTATGATGACATCGTCCATGACTTTGCTACAGCAAAGTGGGAAAAAATTATTTGACTATAGTGAGAGTAGAATAAATGTGTTAATTTTATATATATAAAAATAAATGTTTGACTTCATAATTTTTTCACCATATGTAATTCATATTTAGGCCCTTCCCTCCCACGAGCCATAGGCCCCTCATAACCTTAATCCAGCCCTGATGCTTAGCAGGGTTTTCTGAGAGTCTAAAAATACTTGTCACTTTGTCAATGCTCAGTTTGCTGGTTTCTGCATCAGGGATTGTTTGCTAGGTAATGCTTGGCAGCAGGGAGACCATACCGCAGCCAATTCCAGTCTGTTTTCTAGCAACATCTAATTAGCCTCCATGGAGATATTCTTCTGAAAAAGCACAAATATACCACTGTGTCAAAAACAAATTGCAAGTCACCTGACATTATGATGCATCATATTTTAATAGTGTTGCACTCTTCTGTATTTTGGGTGCATGTTTGCTTCTTATGTTAAATTACATGGCTGCTCTCCAAGTGAGGCCAATTAAAAACTGCCTGTTACCTGATCTCATCAGAGTCATCTAAGTGGCTCACATTTCAGCTCTAGAGTTTATACTCGTTCCTTTCTAGTGTGAGTTGATCTTTGTCCTAGGAGTCAGGAGGAGCTGTACCTAAGTAGTGCAGATTCTGGCTTTTTGGCTTTTTCACAAAGTCCTTTTTCTCAAGAATAGTTTTTCAAAAGATACAGGGTGAAATCCTGACTTTACCAAAGCTAATGGGGGTTTTGCAATTGACTTCAGTGGGACAAGAATTTCATCTTGCACTGCCTCCTACTCTCTGGTCAGTTTGGAAACTCTTCCCATATAGGACTGATGATGATGGACGTCTCTGCTTCATGATGCACAATCAGAACATACAAGGTGCCTGGTTAGTCTGATTCTGCTCTCTGTTACTGCTGACTTGCCTCAGTTTGAGCAAGGGTTAGCAGCAGCAGAGCACCCAGAACTCCTGGTTTGCATCAATAGCATTTGTACTTGAAAAAGGGCAGGAGGTAGTATTTTTGATTCAGGGCCCAGTCATGACTAATCCCTTCACTATGTGCTGTGAGAACATTAATCATGATGAGTTCATTGGACATTAAGGTGTCTTCGCAAGTGCCATTGTGGACAGAGAAGCAATGAAAAACAGTAATCGCGTCTAAATCATTTATTGCACTCAGCATTTGGAAGATCCTAGATGCATCTCAGGAGTCTTGCTCCAGGTGGTGACACCAGGCTGAATGAGAGGATATATTTATTAAAACGAGTTACATGGCAAACACTCCACCCATCCCTCTATGGGCTGAGCACTGGCGCCTTTTCAGACCGATTCCTACAGAGCTGAAAGTGTGCTAGCAGTGCTGATCACTGCTAGCCCTGCATCTTTTCCGATACAGAGCTTGCCGAGACAATTTGCAGCAGCCTCATCGGCCATGTGCAGGGCCCCCGGGCTCCACTAAATCTCATGAGAGGGCAGTTGTCAGTGATGTGAAGGTGAAGGGCAGTGGAAAATTAGCCCCCCTGTAAGGGACTTTGGGCAATTGTCTGTCTTTGGCCAGATGGAGATGCCAAGCGGTCTGGGTGTCAACATGGGTGCCAACCTCAGGGCAAAGTGTTGCAAACCAGGGCACAAATGCCAAACTGGTTGCATGTTCTAGAGTTAGATGCCACCAAGCAAGTAACAAATGTGAACTCCTGAAATGCAATAACAGCCTTCACATGGAATGACAGTTTTGACCAGGCCTCTGACTCACCACCCAGCATGCCTGCCTTTCTGATTGCTGGCCACTTAGACCTACTTTGTTCTCCAGGGGATTGTTTTTAAAAGAGGTGCCTCCCTGTGGAGTAGGCTCTACCTTCACCTTGACCTAGGAAAGATGGTCCTGTGGTGAAGGGCAATGGACTAAGACAGGGGTGGGGACCTTTTCTGGGGTCAGGAGCTGCTGGCCCACAGAAATATCAGTTGGGGGGCCGCACACAAGTGAAAAGTAAAAAAAACAAAACAAAACCAAACCCCCCTCCCTGACATGGTTCCCAGCTGAGAAGGAGAAACACACTCCCTACATTTCCCTCATACACCAGAGCCTAGGGGGGTGCAAACCTAGTAGATTTTGTGTGCTCTAGCCCTGTGGAGGGGCAGCAGGGGAGCTGGAACACCAGCATGAGCTCCTCAATGCTGGGGAGGAGGGCTGACCCTCGGGGGCAGATCCAGGCAAGACAGAGGCTGCATCTGGCCCCCAAGCCTGAAGTTCTCCACCCCTGGCCTAAGATTTAGGGGACCCAGAGTCAGCTCCCGGCGCTGACAGAGTCTCAGAGGTGGATTCTCTGTTGCTCTGCTGTCATCTGCACCAATGCAGAGAATTTTACAGGCATGTTGCACAGATGCAAGTGACAAAACAAGCTGCAGGACAATGGAAAATTAGCCCCCCTGTAAGTGACCTTGGGCAATTTTGTGTCATGGCTCCATGCCTCAGTTGCCCAGAGATTCAGTGTGAAAAATAACCCTTACAGCAGGTTAGAAAACAGCTTGGCTATGTCTACACTCACGGCTTCTTGCGTAAGTACAGCCGTTCTTGCGCAAGAATCCGCAGAGCATCCACACTGCCCACCCGCTCTTGAGCAAGGAAATTTACAGTACAACGTGGTAAGAGAGGGCTTCTTGCGCAAGTGCTACACTCTTTTTTATCAGGTGTAAGCCCTCTTGCGCAGGAGCTCTTGCACAAGAGGGCAGTGTGGACGCTCGGCAGGTGTTTCTTGCGCAAGAAAGCCCGATGGCTAAAATGGCCATCAGAGCTTTCTTGCACAAGAGAGCGTCCACATGGCCATCGGTGCTCTTGCGCAAAAGCACAGCTCACACATGGCAGTGTGGACATTTTCGTGCATAAGACTTCTTGCACAAGAACCCTTGCGCAAGATGTTCTTGTGCAAGAAGCCGCGAGTGTAGACATAGCCCTTATGTTTTCCATGAACAATTTGAATGTTTTTTTGCTTGGAGGGGGAGGGAAAATTATCAGAAAAACATAAAGGGGTTAGGCTTTTGGCAATCAAAACTCTAAATCACGTGGTCAAACATTACTAAAAAGTCCTTGATTTTTTAATTGAGGGGGAGAAATGGGCAGTTTGTATTTCTGACCATCTACATATATTCATACTTAACAGCTGGAAGATTGGATCTTGGAAATTAAATGCCAGGAAAACTGAAGTGTTGAGGGAAAACAGGCATTTTTGCACAAAATTCCCTTAGCTGAAAGTCCACCATTCTGTTAGAAAACGCTCTTGATGGAGTAGCTCCAAGCAGCCCTAAATACTTGCTACCTCCTGGGGGAACATGTGTAGATAGTTTCATTAAAGCATAGGGAGCGCTTGGACTATGGTGCCATAGACATTCCTGCAAAATAAACTAGCACTTGCTATATATATGCAACCCTTCTGCCAGGCCGAGTTAATAGCAGCAAGGGCCAGGTTCAGTATCTAGGGCTATGTCTACACTGGCGCAATCTTGCGCCAGAGATATGCAAATGAGGCTAAGCATGGAATATCACAGCCTCATTTGCATAGCTAATGAGCCACCATTTTTGCAGAAGAGGCTCTTGTGCTAGAAGGAGCTGTCTACACTGCCCCTTCTTGTGCAAGAAAACCCCTCTTGTGCAATGCTGCTATGCTGATTATTTTCAGGAATAACGGCATTGCGCAAGAGGGTTTGTCTTACGCAAGAAGGGGCAGTGTAGACAGCTCCTTCTGGCGCAAGAGCCTCTTCCGCAAATGGCAGCTCATTAGCTATGCAAATGAGGCTTGGCGATATTCCACGCTTAGCCTCATTTGCATATCTCTGGCGCAAGATCGCGCCAGTATAGACATAGCCCAGAGGTCTCCTCCAAACAACATAATACAACACCGGCTTGAGCCCCCACCTAGTGACCTGGGAAATCTTACACACACCCCTGGGTGCCTCAAAGAAGCAATTCTTCCCCTCTCACAAGCACAGAGCCTCGGTATAGCAGCAAATCTTTAATAACATGAGGTAACCGACATCAGCATTAAATTGGGAAAACACCACAACTCGGATTCATAAACCAAACATGAGCAAAGACCCACCCCCCCAGCCACGAATCATCCAAAGTCCCCAAAAGTCCAACACCCCAAGAGTCTCTTGAGTCCAGCAACCCAAAAATCACCCAAAGTCCCAAAGTCCGACACCCCAAAAGTCTCTGCCCCGGGTCAGTGCTGCCCCAGGGTTCAAAAGTTCACCCGGCAGGGTTTTACCATCCCAACCTGGGTGGAATGGAGGGGGCGGGGTTGATATACCTTACATGGTCTGCCGACAGCTCCGCCTCTCCATAGGGTTCTGCTGCCGCCGTCAATGCTAGTCACTCCACCACAGTCCACCTGGGCTGCGTCTAGACTGGCATGATTTTCCGCAAATGCTTTTAAAGGAAAAGTTTTCCGTTAAAAGCATTTGCGGAAAAGAGCGTCTAGATTGGCACGGACGCTTTTCCGCAAAAGCACTTTTTGCAGAAAAGTGTCCCTGGCTAATCTAGACGCGCTTTTGCGGAAGAAAGCCCCGATCGCCATTTTAGCCATTGGGGCTTTTTTGCGCAAAACAATTCTGGGTTGTCTACACCGGCCTTCTTGCGCAAAAGCATTTGTGCAAGAGGACTTTTGCCCGAACGGGAGCATCATAGTATTTGCGCAAGAACACTGATGATCATACATTAGATCGTCAGTGTTCTTGCGCAAATTCAAGCAGCCAGTGTAGACAGCTGGCAAGTTTTTCCGGAAAAGCGGCTGATTTTCCGGAAAAACTGGCCAGTGTAGACACAGCCCTGCTGTCCCGTGAGCCGCTCCAGCTGTCCCGCGAACTGCCCTGCTCCGCCAGCCGTCTTGGTCCATGCCCCTGGCTGTCAGCAGGTTGTTCCTGCAACTGCTCCACTGGCTGCCTGCTGCCACTCCTACCAGCTGCCTGCCAGTCGTCCCCTCCAGCCGCTCTGCTGGCCGCCTTCACCCGCCGGTTGTGCCCGCAAACTGCTCTGCTAGTAGTTCAGCAGTATAGCTCCAGGCTCCCCACAGCACACAGTGATTTCAGCTCTTCAGCTAGTTCAGCTCATAGTAGAGGAGCCTCAGTGCTAGTGCACCATTGGCCCACAGTGAAGTCAGCTCAGCAGCTTACAACTAGACTCCTAATGGAATCCAAATTAGCTCTGATATTCCACAGTGAAGAAAAGAGAAAGTACAATTAGGCTATGTCTACACTCGCGGCTTCTTGCACAAGAACATCTTGCGCAAGGGTTCTTGTGCAAGAAGTCTTGCGCAAGAAAACGTCCACACTGCCCTGTGTGCATTGTGCTTTTGCGCAAGAGCTCCCATGGCAGTGTGGATGCTCTCTTGCGCAAGAAAGCTCTGATGGCCATTTTAGCCATCGGGCTTTCTTGCACAAGAAATCCCTGCCGAGCATCCACACTGCCCTCTTGCACAAGAGCTCCTGCACAAGAGGGCTTACACCTGTTAAAAAAAGAGCATAACTCTTGCACAAGGAGCCCTTTCTTACCACACCATACTGTACATTTCCTTGAGCAAGAGCGGGCGGGCAGTGTGGACTCTCTGCAGATTCTTGCGCAAGAGCGGCCATACTTGTGCAAGAAACCGTGAGTGTAGACATAGCCCTAGTGTTTTTTAGGCCTTCAGACAAGGCCCCACCACTAAGTACAAATATCTGTCCCCAGTCTTTCTCAGCTTGACTAGGTTTGGAACCCATGCCCCTTGTCTAGCAAATGCTACTTAGTTTATGGTGAATCCCTCTATCATAAAACAGTTCTACTATTCCACTGTCCTTGATTTGCATAATCAGGGTAACAACACTTTATCCCCCTGCCTCAATAACAGAGAGACTGGGGATCCCACTGTGGCCAAAGTGACCATTTGGGCTGCTGTGAGCACATACGAGGTGGGGTGGGTGTGCCTATGCAAACGAGATCAGCCCCTGAAGTCTTTTTGCACCACTTGCCACAATTCACCACCAGATGTCAGGGTAGAGCTTATCTTGAACTTGCTTACATCTAACCAAACCTAGCATTAACAGCATTCAAAATGGAGCTTAAATCTTTCCATCCCTCCTCACCCTCTGCAGATGGCTGATAATTTAGCTGACATGAGGACTGTATCCAGGCAAGGGGAGTCTTTATTTTTAGAGTGAAAAGATTTTAATGAAACAGACTTTGAATCAAAGTACACCCTGCTCAAACTCTCATTTGAAACAGCCCCACATGCCATCCCAGTCTGAAGAAACCAGAGCTGGAGTGCATAGTCAAGGATGTGAAAAGCTTCTACGGAGGGTGGGGGGGGGCATTATTCCAACAAACCACAGCTCTTCACTGGAGGACTGGTAACTGAGTTTGGCTTTGACCTTGCCTTTCCCACCATGATAACAACTAGTTGCTGCTCTCTGCTGGAGGAACCCGTACAAAGCTGTGACTCAGGTTTTCAGCATGCCGCCCTTAATATTGGTTTGCTACTTCAGCACAGCTAAAAACTCCATCCTCTGCTCCCAGATGAAAATGAGTGATTGTGAGGATATCATATCCTAGGGCCTAATGAAAAGCTCTTCCAATGGCAGCTTCTTTTCCCCTGGCTTCATTATCCTCCCCTGGCTTACCTCAAAAGCACTATTATTTGTGATGTCTGCAACTTCTAGCACATTATCACTTTTCCTGATGAAATTAAATAAACTGCAGGACCTGGCATAACTAATTAGAACCTCCATAAAATAACATCTATTTCCACAGATGGGAAGCCAGTTTCCCTTTTTATTGCTGCTTTAGTTAATTAGTAAGCTCAGAGGTTGCATTTATATTACTGCCTTTGTGAAACATCCCTTTGTTAACTACTTTTCATATACTTTTATGAAGTCGGCCACTGAAATGTGCAGATTTATCTTTATGGTGACAGGCTTAAAGGGTTGCTGGGAAACGCTTGCCAGATGTTGGGATCATAAAATAATGTTTGGCTTGTCTGTTGCTTGGGAGGAAGACAGACGGTGAACAAATGCAATAGGAATGTCCCAAGCTATGGAGGCTGGGGACTAAATCTTGGCAGCTTCCGCAGAGACTTTTCAATTGGTTTCCTTTATGTGGGGTGAAAAGTGCCTGTTCTTTCTTCAGCTTCTCGCACAATGGACTTTGCCCCATGTTGGATGCTATGGCCCACTTGTACTACACAAACTCAGTGCTGAGTTTGTGCACCTGCTGTCCTCTTCTCCTTCAGATATTGCAAGACTCACCTCAGCGGGGTGATGGTAAGAGATCAGCCAATCAAAGAGGGCTGGGTTGATGGGCAGATAAGGGCTGACATTTATTTATCCATTGCCACTACTGCAAATCTGTAACAACCCAGAGAAATAAAGCAATTTACCATTGCCCTATGCCTGGTGGCGTAATTTGCTCCCGTCACTGACATCTATATTTAAACTTTTGCAACAGTATAAAGATGGTTGGGTTGTGATGCTTTGGGGGGGGGTTCACCTAGACACCTTGTAACTCTGGCAGCTTGTAACTCCTCTACAACTGTCTCAGCCTGCTCGCAACACAATGATGTTAGCCTAGTTTCCCCATTCTGGATATTCCTTGCAGTGTGACACCAACAGTCCCAAGCAAGCTTCTCTCTAAGCTCTGCCCAGGAGCTCAGGGCTCCGCGCACCAAGCTGCCTGGCTGGAGGAGGGGCACTTCTCCATCAGTGACAGCAGCAGCTCCCTGCTGAGCTCATTGTTCTGTCCTCTGTCCCTTCCCCAGCCAGGCAGCTCTGTGCACGGCAGCCCTGAGCTCCTGGGCAGGGCTCAGTAAGCAGCTGTGAGGCCATATAGCTTGAAGGAACCTTGGTCACAAGACACACCCCCCACCCCAAAACCATCTTCCCTGAAGGGCTCAGCACTCACAAAACCATCTCAAGTTCACTGCTCCTGCAAAGACAGAGTTGTCAGGTAGCTTGGAGTGGCTCACCACCATGCGTGCCAACCACAGATGAGACTGTTAAGAAGCTGGGCACAAACCCCAAATGGGTTGTGTGTTCTATACGTCTGTATCACCAATCCAGTATTGAGAACAAATGCCCCAAGTCCAGTAACAGCCTTACCACGGAGTCCCAGGGGTACTTTGGTCATTTTGTCACCCAGCAAGCCTGCACCAAAACCAGCAATAATGCTCAGGTCAGTTGTACCTACAATCTCACGCCAAAGTCAACACGTGTAGCCAATCCTCTAATGAACTAACTAAAGATTTATTAACTAGGGGGAAATAAATGAGTCATTTTACAAAGTTAACACACACACACCTGAGTTACAGTCTTAAGTTTCAAAAAGTAAGAGAAGCAGCATTCATGTTCAAGCTCTACATGCCCTTTAGACAGGGGCAGGCAAAATATTGCCCAGTGAACATTCTGATCCAGCCTCCACAATCCTCTGTGCTCCCAATGACTTGCGGCCCAGTGGTACCCTCAGGCAGGCACACTGCCTGCCACACTTCCAGATGCCGCTCAATGTGACTAACTGCTGGAGCCAGCGCGTGTGTGGGTCTGCATGGAAACCAACCAGTGGGAACTGCCTGGGCCATTCTTCCAGGCACAGACATCTTGCAATGCCCTCCATGATGCACTGCACAGAGACACATACTGTCCCAAGAAGATGGCCATGTTGAGTGACATTTGAGGGTGCAGCAGGCAGGGGGCCTGCCTGAGGGTCCCACTGGGTGCTGGCTGGAAGCCGTTTGGGGTAAGTGCCTCCTGGCTAGCGCCTGCACCTGGCATCTTATCTTTTTCCTCTCCTGTACCCTGATTCCCTGACCCAGGTCACAACTCAAATGCCTGCACTCCTTCCTGCACCCTTGCTCCAGGTCACAACCAATGTTTCCAGCCATGTGCACAATACATTTTGTTATATGCACCTTAGCGTGTATTGTTGTGCACCACCATAGAAACACATGCTGCTGACTCCGGGCTCTGTGAGCACTCTGCTAATCAGCTGGTCAGTATTTAAATCTCTCCTGGGTAGCCACCCAGGGACTCAGCTTACAGGGAACATTGGTCACAACCCCTTCTTGCTCCAGATCGCAATTCCTTCCCAGACCCCTCCTGCTCAGTCCCCTACCCCTAGCTCTCTTCTGCACCTAACCTCCATCCCAGACTCTGCACCTCCTCCATTAATATAATAGAAAAGCATGATCCTTGACTATTGACCAAATCCTTGGAGCAGCTTCGCATAAAAAATTACTGCCCACCCTGGCCTTTAGGACTTTCTCAAGCTAAGGGGCTGGTGATCCCTTGCTTATGCTAAGAAATCCTGCCTTTTCCCACAGCCTAGGGATAACAGTTTGTTCTTAACGGGAATTTTTATTCCCTTTCCCCAGAGATCAAGCTGATGGGATGAGCGTTTTGTGCATATCTCCTCTTCATGGATGTGAGGGAAGCAATCAACAAAAGCTCTTTTCTACTGATGATGTTTCACAGTGATTTGTCTGATGTCTATGGGCCTTCTTTGTTGGGGAGCAGATGGCTCCTCTTGCAGTAAATTAGTACTTCAAGATTGCTAATGCTTCTCGCCTGAATGGGGGGGTTATATTTTTAGAGCACGCTTACAGTTGCAGAGCAACCTTATAACACAAGGTACAGACATTACAAATGAGATTAATGCAGGCAGCAACTCACAAGCATTTCATAAAGTCTAAACATTAAACACATTCTTAGAACTCTAATGCCTATTTTAACAATGCTATCACACAAGTGACTGGTTTCTAGCTATGTGTTTGTCCGTGTTCAATGAGGCCTAGGGGCCTTGGCATGAGCCGGCACCTGTTCTGCCAGCATCACAACAGTACATCACACCAGCCTGTTAGTTTGGCTGAGGATTTTATTCTCCAGTTTGCAATACTGCACTGAGCTGCCAGCGTAATAAAACAAGATTAGGTCTATTAACCAAGAACAGAGATTTAAGTCATACCAAGGAGAAGGATTGGGTTAGAATTGGCTACAAACAAACAAACAAACAAAAATAAAAATACACTTTGAAGACTACAACCTAATTGAACAAACTAGTCTTTTTGGTTCCAAGTAGTTTTCTCAACAGTAACTCTTCCAGCATGGCTTGCCAATATGTGGCCAGGCTCCAACACAAAGCCCAAAGTGTTGGGTTTCTTTCTTTGTCCCTTTAGGTGAAGGATGCCACGATGGTTCACTCTCTCTCTGCTTCTATCCTCAAAGTTTTTCTTTGCTTTCAAAGTCTGGAAGTCCAGCTGGGGGCTTAGCTTGCTGTGTTCACTATGGAACTAATGCCATGTTTAGTTTTCATAATCTTCTCCCTGCCAGATTTGGGAGGTTAGGAGGGGCTCTGGGCAAGGACTCTGTGTTGGGGGGGGGAGAGTTTGGGGGTGAAGATCCTCCCCCCCCCCCGCCCTCCCAAGATTCATACCAAGGCTGCTTGTTTTTTCTCTTCCTGTCCTTGTCAGGGAGTGAGAACAAAGTGCACAGCTCATCTGTCCCTTGTGCTCCACAGGCAGAGGGAGGAATGCAGCAAATGGTGCACTTTCCCCTTGCTTAGGGTTGCCAGATGGTTTAACAAAAAATACCGAACACCACCACCCCCCCCCCCCAAAAAAACACCAGGAAAAAATTCTGTTGAGAAAAAAAAAGGGGGAGACCAAAGTTGTTAAGAAAAAGAGGCCGCTGCACCTTTAAATGGCCCCACACTCCTCATTCCCCCGCCCCCGCCAGATGCAGCAGGGGAAAATTGTCCCTGCCGGGCTTCTGTCTGACGAAAACAGGAAGTACCGGACATTTCACGTGTCTGGTATTTTCTGGGTTTTTTACCAGACTGGGGACCCGAATAACGGACAGTCTGGGTGAAAACCAGACACCTGGCAACCCTACCCTTGCTCCCTGATGAAGGGGAACAGCCAGCAGCATCCCTCTATGAATCAGAGAAGGGGGAGAGAGCGCTTCAGCATCCCCCTTTCCTAAAGAGCACCTGGGGGACAGGAAGCTTGGAGATGGGGCAGTTCCCAACCCAACCAGCCCCTTTTGCCTCCTGGTGATTCGGTCTCTCTTCTGTTTGGTTTTATGAAAAACAAACCCAGTGTAGGCATAGCCCATTTTCCTGGCACAACAATACCCTTACCGTTTAGGAGGAGTTCTTGCACAGACAGACAGACAGACAAACTCTCTCAAATATAGAGTAGATTAAATAAATACAAAAATGTGGTTTTTTAAATTTATGGAGGTGTAGGGAGTTGCACTCAGAGGCTTGCGGTCATCAGTCCAAAAGTTTGAGAACCAGTGAACCAGATTAAAGCTAATTGGGGTATGTCCACCGGTGCTGCAGTTACCGCTCTGACTGCAGTGTAGACATGCCATTGGAAACAGAAGACAGGGAGGGGATGTACAGTACTCTAGGGCAGTTACCCATTTATTCTTTGTTTCTTAATTTACAGTTCTCTCTCTTGCTTTAACCAGAGTAAACAACTGATCTGTCAATGCGATACAAACACTTCTAGCTCATCACTGTGAATAGACGAATAACACTTATTTATTCTGGTCCCCCTATAACTTCAAATTTTCTTTCAGTGTTGAGCTTCAAGGGTCTCTTCAGACCAGATATGGCTCAGAACCTCTATAGGAGACACCGTCTGATTATTCTGCAAACAAGGGGATGCAACCTGACCTGGAAGATTAACATCAAATGAATTTGCTGTTCTTTCCCATGAGAATGACATACACGCACCCCTCCCTCACACCCCAGGTCCCTTAATTATGGAGTGGTTCAAAAGGCAATTGCTGATACTGCTTCAACACAATGAAATCCATATCTCAGGATAAATTTCAAATGGATGTCTTGTGCTTTTATTACAATTTTTGAGCACCTCGGTGACCCTGACATTTCCAAAATATTCCCCTTTCTTCTCATGCTAGTCTAGAAAGTGCCTAAATCTCATTGAAATTTAGTGGGGATTTAGGCTCATAAATCTCTTCAGTGCTTTTGAGAATTTTACCCAGAGGGCCTACTTTTTTATTGCACTGTATCTTGTGCATTCACTTACACCAGTGCAACGTAGTAATCTAGAAAAACATGGCCAGATCAAAATCCTACAGATTTTTCATGTTCTGTGCCCTCGTTTGTTAACCAATAACCAAAATCCAGGCAAATGAGGATATGTCTAAACTGCAGGCTTCTTTTGAAAGAAGCTTTTTCGGAAGAGATCTTCCGAAAAAACTTCTGCCGAAAGACAACGTCCACACTGCCAAAGCTCATCGAAAAAACAATCTGCTTTTTTGACAGATAGCGTTCACACTGAATGGATGCTATCTGGCATTTAAGCTGTGATTACTATGGACAGAGTGGCCACCAGGCACCTGTGCTTTTTCCACTTTCCTCTTCTTCTGAAAGAACTCTCTTTTCCCCGTCCACACACACCTTTTTCTGAAAGAGCTCTTTTGGTAGGACTGCCTCGGCTTCTTTATTTTCACATGGCATTGCTGGCATACCCTTTCTCCATCATGGACTTTGTGATCTTTGCATAGATACCTGCATTTTGTTTGCTGGTTTGGAGTTCCACAAGAATGGATTCCTCTCCCCATGCACCGATGAGGTCAAAGATCTCCTGTACACTCCATGGGAACTGGAGCTCATGGAGCTCATGGAACGTGAACTCATAGAATTCATGGCCAGGTTTGCTGCTCACGTGTGTTGTCTGCTCTGAGACGTGCTCACCATATTGTCCACACAGGAAATAAAATTCAAAGTTTCCCTGGATTTTTCCTTTTCACCTGGAGGGCAGTTGACTGGCAAGTCCTGGTCAGAACGGTCACATCAGGGCACTGTGGGATGCCTCCCTGAGGCCAAGAATATCAGCTTTTGCAATGCTGCCAACACACTACCATAAAGTCAACCATACAAGCTTGAATTTAGCATTACTCCTCATGAAAAGCAGGAGTACCAAAATTGACTTTAGCAGCCCTTAAAGTCGATGGAAAGGGCATGGCAATGTGGACTCATTGTTTAGAAAATCGACTGTATGCGGCTGAATTCGAACTATACTCCTAGTGTAGGCCAAGCCTTAACATCGGTTTTCTTGTGTGGAAATGCACAACCCCAAGGAAGCACACTTCATTTTCTGAAGCTATCCTGCAATATCCAATGTCCTCAATCTCTGACTATTCCTGCCATAATGTCTTTCTGAGATAATTAAATCGAAAAAGAGAATAAACAGAGCAGAACCAGATTTGTTTGAAAATTCAGATATTCACAGAGAATGTTTTGTGTTCAACCAATTTTCATAGAAATGTAAGGCTGGAGGGGACATCAAAGGTGTCTGTTAATCCATTCTCACTCATTCCCAATTTTGTGGGGATAATACACATTTAACTCAAATGCCTGAAGATTGATAGGAATAATACTCACTCTTTGCTGCTGGATTAGGCTTTCTGATTGGGCCAGCTTCTACCATCTCTACACTATGACTTGAAATGACACATAGTGAAGCTAATACTCCATTCGGATTGAGAAGGAGGCACATACCTTTGCAGATGCGATTGTTTCTGCCATTTGGGCAGGAAAATTGGCTCAATAACTTAAATGAGGTGGGGGAAAGCTTTTCTGTCAAGATAAAGAGCAATTCCTCCCATTTTAAAATCAAAGTTTGAAAATACAGAATAGAACACAATTGTTTTGGACAAGAGAGCAAGAGCAAAAATATGCAAATCTTTTGATTTTCTGCACCAGTGATTTTCTATTGGCCTTGTGCTTGATGCCCGATAAAGGTATACCATGGAATGCAACTATTATATATTCGAAATGTCACAATCAGAGATGTTTGTTTGAAAAACAAAGGATAATTTATTGAGTAAAAGGTGTCATTTACGTGGAAGGGACTGACGGAAGAGAGAGCTTCTACAAAACTACCCAAACAAAAGAGAATGTATTGGATCATCAGCTTTGAATTTCTGTGACTGCCCTTGAGGAATAAGAAAATAGAAGTGAAGGACAAAAAAGAAGAAAAAAAGTTGTTCTTAAATACAGTGGCAATAAGAAACTGAAAAAAATTGTGGTAAAAAGACATGTCTGCTATTCTGACAACCAAGAAATGATAAGAATGTAATTTGTAAGAGCTGTTAAATTGCCTCCAAAATTGTATGTTGGATGGAGAAATTACAGATAGAAAACCTTTAAAAATATATATTCGTCACGGTCTCTCTCAGAATAACCCTTGAGAATGTGACTAGACAACAAATGGAACAGCAAATAAATTTATCTGAGATAGGATAAAAATATAGTAAAATAATCTGATGTCTGTAGAACAGGTGCTGACCAAATTGGAAACCTCAACTTTTGATTTTTTACATGCCACAGAATAGAAGTGTATTTGCACACTTTGTCTCCAAAAATTTAAAACTGTAAGTCCATTTTTTGTTTGTTTCTGAATAGTATATAAAGTGCAGCCTTTAAGAAAACACAGTGGCATTTCCATATAAATAAGCTAAACTAAGACACGCTCAGTGCTGGGCAAGGGGCTTTAGCATCTTGGAGCTGATTCAATTGTCAGCCCCTTCAGTGGGAATTTTCTAGCCAACTTTCAAGGAGGTGGAAGAGTGTTGAGAGGCAAACTCCAGCAAGAAGTGGACTATAGGAGGTGGAGAAAGAAGACTATCTGATCCTTCCTAACATAGGACCTAAAGCTGTAGATCATTTTAAAGTAAAGAGTCTCTCACTGAAATAAATACTTTTTTGCCTGGTAAGTTAGAGGGTGCTAGTGCAGAAATCTCATGTAAATCAAGAGTCAGGTTCACTTCTTCCCACTTGGAGTCATAGTGAAGTGAAACATAGTGGAAGTGAAAAAGTGAAAGGAAGAAAAGCAGGAGATTCTGTGTTGGAGGTGGAAAGGAGAAGGCATGAGGATGAGAGAGCTTGGGAGGAAGACTGAAAGCAGTACTAATTTTGCAGCACTAACTAGCTAAATGATAAAAGCTTCTACTTCACTGATAAAGGTACTTTTTATGTTTGCTGTTTACACAGAGCAAACGAATATGCACTAGCACTAGCTATCTTGCTGTAAGGTGCTTGTAGTGCAGGGTGGGCAATAATTGTTGATGGGGGGCACTCCAAGATTTTGGAAAGTGGTCAAGGGCCGCACTCTTCCATGATGTTAATGAAGGAGGTGCAGGGTCTGGAATGGAGGTTGGGTACAGAAGGGGGCTTGGGGTAAGGGATTGGGGTGCAGGAGGGAGAGTGGGGTCTAGGAGGGAGTTTGGGTGAAGGAGAGGATTGTGACCTAAGGCAAGGGACTGGGGTGCAGGGGTTTGGGTTGTGATCTAGCACAGGAGACTGGGGTGCAGGGGTTTGGGTTGGGACCTAGGGCAGGAGAGTTTATGATCTGAAGCAGAAAATTGGGGTGTTGGATCTGGGAGAGGATATGGGTGCAGGAGGGAGCAGAGGGTTTGGGTTATGTGGGGTAGGGGGCAGGAGTGGTGGGGACAGATGGTTGGGGGAGGGAGAGACTGGAGTGCCAGAGGCAGGCTCTGGCTGGGAGACTTACCTGGGTGACTCCTGCCCAGCAGGGTTCTCAGGAAGCCTGCCTGCCCCACTCCTGCACAGGCTGCAGAGGCCATGTACATGTGTAAATAACTACAAGCCAGAGGGGGGCAGTACTTTGTATGCTGCCTATTTTTCCAACAGGAGCTCCCATTGGCCAGAAACCAGCCAATGGGATTCTGCTGGGAGAGAGGGCAGCTCATGAAGCCTTTCCCCCTTCACCTCCAAGCTCACAGTTGTGAAAGAAAAACATCCGCAGCCGCTTTTCTGACAGGCGTGCGGGTGGAGCGAGGCAAGCACGGAACCTGCCACGGGCTCCCCGCGGCATCTGCAGACCAGATCCAGTGCCATGGTGGGCCAGATCCAGCCTGAAAGGACATATTTTGCCCAGCCTGTTGTAGTGCTTCCTGTGAGATCAGAACTATGCTTTCCCCTTTTCTCCCCCATCTTGATTAGTTTACCTCATGGTAAAACAAAAGTAACTTGTCTCCACTATGTTCTTACAGGGGGATCACTAATGCATGTGCAAGGGACACCCTTTTTTTTTTTCTGTCTTAGAAAATTAGAAAGGAACTCTGGGCCCTAGAAGCAAAGATTGTATTGCAAAGACAAAGTTCCCAAAAGCAGAAAGAAGAGGAGAGAAAGTCCCATTGTAAACACAGTTTTCTCCCAGCACACCCGCCAATCCTTTTCACTGGGGGTTTCTCCGTATATCAAGTTCATGGTTCCCCTGTCCAGTTGCCGGACCCTGCACATTTCTACTTCTGCTTACTAGGGATGTTTAATATTGGTTAACTGAATAGTCAATTAACCTCATGAATTCTAATCGGTTTCTCAGCTATTCTATAGTTTCCTGGGGGTGGGGCTGGCAGCCAGTGCGCTCCAGCCCCATTCCCAAAGATCCCCCTACCACTCCGTGCTGCTGCTTCTGTATCAGAGGCAGCAATGTGGGGTGCCAGGCAGGAGCTGGTCCATGAGGGGAGCCAGTTTAAAAACCAGCTCCCCTCATGAACCAACTGCCTGTCACCCCACGCTGCTGCCTCTGATACAGCAGCACGGTGTGGCAATAGCCCCTCTCTGAAGCAGGAGGGAGCTGAGCTCTTGGACCCAGTGCAAGCCAAAACTGAGCCAGGCTGCCTGCGCGCCTGGCTCCTAATACTCTTTAGATGCAGAGCCACAGCGGGGGTAGGTTTCAGACCCAGCATGAGCCAGGACTGAGCTGGGCTGCTGGCCAGCCGGCTAAAAAAATTTCTGAAGGGGAGAGGGGAATGCATGTAGTCAACAGCATTAACTGATAAGCTTTTGTTTATCAGTTAATCGGTTAATCGACTACATTACATCCCTGCTGCATACACATTTACTTTCATTTCCTGGGGCTCACAGGACCTTGTCTTCCTCTCCCCTCCATGCTTCTCCTTCTGTAGGTTTACCCCACATGGTTTTGTGCCTACTTCAGGCTCTCTTTCATGTCATGAGCTGCCACTTCCTTTGCACGTAACAAGAGACCTCTTCCCCTAGAATGACCATCTATTCCAAATTGGGCGGGAGTCGAGACAATTCGAAAATGCAGCTCTCAAGTCCTGCTCCTGGGCTAAATTACTCCAGTACACCATTTGTCCCAGATTCCTCGTGGCATCCGTCCATGCCTGCCCAAATGAGATTTGGTGTGGCACCAGCCTCTTCCCAATGGCATCTCAGCCATCCTCACCATGAGGCTCTGCCCCTTCTCCTCCTCTTCTTCCCTCCCCACTCCCCGGGGCTGCTGTGGGGTTTTCCAAACTCTTAACCTGCCCTAGATGGCGCACCCTAGGGTATGTCTACACTGCCACCCTAGTTCGAACTAGGGTGGCTAGTGTAGACATACCCCTAGAGACACGAGCTGGGGGCTGTCATCAGGCACTCTGGTCTTCTTCCCAAGGATTGACACAGGGCTCTTTATACATATTGTGGCTATCCACTGCTCCATAACACACCTAGCAAAGAGTGCATTGTACCAGTATTGTCAATTACTTTTAGGTATGATTCATCCCTGTAAGCACTTGAGGTATATCCAGAAAGTCATCTGTTCATTCAGTCTTCGGAGGAGAGAGTAAGGGAGCTAAAGGGATAATTTCTGTGCATTATGACTGTGCGGAAAAAGAGGAGTTAATGATTTCAGTGATAAGAGGGTTGTATGCCATAGTATCAGATGTGCTCAGAGCACTGGATGGGTGGATTTTCCAATGAAATAAATACTGTGTTCAAGGTTTCAAGGCTGAGCTTAATAGATTATTGGAGGGGATGGTATGATCAGCTGCAATGGCATGCAGCAAATATTTCCAATGGCTGGAGATAGGACACTAAAGATCATGGGTTCAGAGTTAACACTATAAATTCTTTCCCTGGTGTCTTGCTGGTGTGTCTCACCCACATGCCCAGGGTCTAACTGATCACCACATTTGGTGTTGGGAAGAAATTCTCCCCCTAGGTCACATTGGCAGAGACCCTAATGAATTTCTGTCTTTCTCTGCAGCATAGAGCATGGGTCTCTTGCTGGTTTGAATTAGTAAATGGTGGGTTTGCTGTGACTGGAAACCTTTACATCTATGAGTTGAGGACTTCAGTAACTCAGCCTGAGCTTAGGTGTCTTATTACAGGAGTGGGTGACTGAGGTTCGGTGGAGTGCAATATGTTGGAGGTCAGACTAGATCACAGAGGTCCCTTCTGGCCATAAAGGCTATATTAGGAATATTAGCAAAATGAACTAAAATAAGTAAAAAGAGATCTTGAAGCATTATTCACTAGAAATGTGCGTGCACACACACAACATACACATGCTGCCCAGCCACCAAAACAAACAGTGAGAGGCAGCGACTGAGCCAGGAGATGAGTTCAGGAATAGTTACTTGCTTTAGTCTGCAGATTTATGAGATTTAGTCTGCAGAAATATAGATTTGTTCTTATGCAAACAAATCACTAAACCCATCAAATATCAATTTTTTAAGGACAATGATTTATGTAAAATCAAATTTTTAGTTATTAAGGCTGCTCCTAAAATCCAATTTTTTTTCATGATAATAATCAGGCCCTTTCTCTGAGATGATGCAATGTGTACTAAGAAAATATTGGAAATGAATTATTTCCTAGCAGTTTTTAGTACATTTATATATACACTTATCAAGAAACATCATCTGACTACATTACCCTGGTTTACAATTCCAGCTGTTGTCTAATATTCTGTGGAATATTTCTTTTTAGAGGGATGAGTCTATGTTTAAATTCTATTTGATGGGATATGTGCAGGAAATTGCATGTTCAATGGTTCTATTCAAAATCTTACTTAGAGTAGATTTAGGTTTGGAAAATCTGTGCCAGACCTCTAACCAATGCAGATGGGAAGTTTTTCCTGGCAAGTGTGGGCGCTTCAGTCTTCTGTGTAGGCAGAATTCAATCTTTCATTTCAAATAAACTTCTAAAATGTATGCTTGCAAAATGCAATCCTCTACATGTAAATTGAGTGTACACCGTACAGTTTTATTTTCACAAATGTGCAAACAGGCAGCTCCAGAATCTAGGCTGCTGTTTGCAGTGTTGCAAAAAGCAGAGGCAGCAGCAAAATGAAATTAGCAAGACTATGTTGTTTGTCAGAACCCTTTAGACAGCAATAAAGCTTTCAAATATGACCTTATAGTCCTACTGCTTCTGGTGCTTAGTCTCAGCTCTGACTTGCCATCTCAGAGTGCAGGTGACATTTTAATTTATATTTGAGGACAAAACTACATATATGAGCACCTGAGAGTTAGACACATTAACACCCAAGAAAATTAAAATGAAAAATCAGAAATGAGGCACAATCATCCAGAACAAACCAAGCAAAATGTTAAGAAATGCTTTTAGACATGTTCAGCAGTGACAGTTTTCACTTGAATGTCCTTGAGAGACAGCTGGAAAAGTGGGACAAACCATTTTTTCTAGCCAGGCTACCAAATCTGAAGTCTCAACTTCCTGTAGACAAATAGTGAGGGAGGGGGAAGACAGAAATCCCTGTCTTGCTCTGCACAGAGATAGAAAAGTCCAGGTCTTAGAAATGGTCCATAAGAAGAAAGAGCAATATGAGTGCACAAAGCCTGACTGGGAGAGAAGAAAGAGTTCATCTTTGTTATCTAGTTCTGGCTAGAAAGTTTAGTCTTCCAGCTCAGTGCCTGGGGTGCAACCTTCCAGACTGTATCCCTTTCAGGAATCTGATTTGTCTTGCAAACTCCCAAGTTCCACTTCACTTTCAAACTACTTGCTTACAAAATCAGACATAAAAACACCGAAGTATTATTGTGCATCACTACTGAAAAATTGTTGACTTCCTCATTTTACTATATAATTATAACAAGTCAATGGGAACATAACTATTGCACTTACATTTCAGTTCATACTATATAGAGCAGTAGTCTCCAAACATTTTATACACAAGATCACTTTTTAAATGTCAGGGCAAGCCAAGATCTACCCCATCCCTTCCTCAAGACCCCACTCCTTGCTTGGGGCCCTGCCCTTTCCATTCCCCTCCTCTCCATCACTTCCTGTCCCTAGCCCTTACTCACTCTCAATGGGTTGAGACAGGAGGTGCGGGCTCAGGGGGGAAAAGGGGGATGAGGGATTTGGGTATGGGAACAGGTGAAAGGTGCAAGCTCTGGGAGGGAATTTGGGTGCAGGAGGAGGTGGAGAAGTGGAAACTTCCTAACTGTCAGGGTGGTCAAACAATGAAATAAATTGTCTAGGGAGGTTGTGGAATCTCCATCTCTGGAGATATTTAAGAGCAGGTTGAATAGACATCTATCAGGGACGATCTAGACAGTGCTTGGTCCTGCTGTGAGGGCAGGGGACTGGACTTGATGACCTCTCGAAGTCTTGTCCAGTTTTAGTGGTCTATGATTCTATGATTCTATGCTGACTCAGGGAGGGAGCTCCAGGCTGGAGAGTGTTGGGGTCAGGTTGAGGGTTGAGGTGCTGAGCAAGCCACAAACTTGTGGATTTGGGGGTGCAGGAGTTTGGGTTGGAGTGTATGAGGGGCTCAGGGCAGGGGAATTAGGTGTATGATGGGCTCAGGGCACAGGTTTGTGGTGTGTGGGTGGTACAGGAGTGCTATGGATCAAGACTGGAGATGTGGGGTGCAGGAGTTTGGGGATGTGAGGGATGCAGGGCAGGGGGTTCAGGTGTACGATAGGCTAAGGGTTGGGGTGTGGAGGGTGTGGTCCAGGAGTGTTATGATGCTCCAGCCAGATGGGGACTTGGCCCCAACTGGGGGCTTGTTAGCCAGGCTTCATGTTTAAATAAAATATTACGTCAAACACAAAATGTTTCAACATTGTCTTTATTTCTGGGAGGGTGGGGAACCTGTTTCGGACCAGGGGCCACTGACCCACAGAAAAATCAGTCAGGGACCACACAAGTGAGATGCAAAAAAACAGCCTCTCCAAAAAACCGCAGCCCTCACTGATGTGGCCCCAACTGAGACACCTCCCTCCCCTGGCTCTTCACTCCCATGGTGGTGGTGGGGGGGGGAAGAGAGTAGGTAGGACTGAGGTTCAAAGTCTCAGGCCAGATTAACTCTTCTGAGGTTCCAGGGTTAGTGGATTTTGTGGGCCCCTCCCAGGCTCTGGGATGGGACCAAAAATGAGGGATCCGGTGTGCGGTACAGGGCTGCCAGTGAGGGGATAGGGGTGGGAGTGCAGAATCTGGATGAAAAGTAGGGTACAGGAGCAAGCTGGGGGTAGGTGTTTGGCCAGGAGAGAGGGAGCAGGAGCAGGGTGTTCGTAAGCACTGGGGGCAGGAACAGGATGTTGATGAGGTCTGGCCAGTGGAGAAAGGGCAGGTTGCTGGTGGGTGTCTGGCCAGAGGAAAGGGAGCAGGGCAGGATGCTTGTGAGTGTATGGCCAGAGGAGAGGGACAGGAGTAGGGTACTGGTGGGGGTCTAGGCAGAGGGCAGGAGCAGGGTACTGGTGGGTGTCTGGCCAGGGAAGAGGGGGCAGGAGCTCGGTGCTGGTGGGTGTCTGGGAAGGGGAGAGGGGGCAAGGACAGCTCGACCGGTACCTGGAGGGTTTCCAGGGATGAGGATCTCTGGGGCAGGATCTGCAGGCAATGCTGGAAGAAGCTGGAAGAAGCAGCTCCTTTAAGAAATCTAGCCACTCCAAATCCTCCGCCGCAGTCTTAACCCCCCCACATCCTTCTTCTCTGGAGCATGGGGGAAGGAAGGGAAGACAAGAAAGCTTGCACACTGCTGTGGGGCAGGGAGGAGCAGCACATGCTTCCTGAGAAGCTGAGTCTATCGCAGAGGCTCAGAACTTCTGCCCCCACCCTCCTGCCATGGGAAGCCAGCGGTGGTTCCAATTTTGCGAGGGGCAGGAAGCTGCAATGCCAGCACAGGCTCTTCATTGGGGGGAGGAGAGGAAGCAAGGAGGGCCGGGAACACTGCATTGAGATTGACTGGCAGTGCCTCCACAATTGACCAGTTGATCACGATTGACTGGTTGGTGACCACTGATATAGGGCAATATAAACAAGTCATTGCCTGTCTGAAATTTTACTTTTGTACCGACTTCACTAGTGTTTTTACGTAGCCTTTTGTAAAAGTAGGCAAATATCTAGGTGAGTGGATATATCCTTTGGTAGACCACTGTGAACCACAGCTCGGAGGGTTTGATAAATTATTGTAAAGCATTGCCGCAGAAGATAACATCTTGGGGCAGCTAGGATACATAACTATTATTTAAAGTCCCATCTTATTTCTAGCAGAGTATTTAAAGAAAAAGAAAATAAAATGGAAGGGGAGTACTGTGGGCTTCCCCTTCCCCCTCCAGACACACTTAAGTCTCCCTTTTGGGAAACAGAACATGTATTTGTAAGTACTGCCCTCAAAGTTTTAAACCATTCCTTCACTGGAAACTGTGTATTACACATAATACGCTATTTCTGCAGCTATTGAATGTATTGTCAGCCAGTAAAGATATAGTATTAAACTCATCTTGAATTCTCATTTTCCACGAGTTAGGGCTCCTTTGACAGGATTTGTGTGAAGTTTGAAAAGTTTTACTGAAAAAGCTCTCTGACAAAGCAAAATTACTGAACTGTTTGTTTTTGTAGAATGTAGATACTGGCTAGTGGCCAGAGCTTCCACTGGGAGTGAGGAGACCTGATTTCTAATTTTACACAGCTCACATGCTAGGGGAGGAGGAACTCCCCCTTCACTAGTTTTATCACTATTTCCAATGAAGCAGAAGCAGGTCCAATGTTTCCTTGACTCAAGGAACTTCAGATCGCTACTTCATTGTTCCAGTCTAATGAATGGGAATAAAATGCTTCACAGTCTTCTGCGCTATTATTTAGCTGTAATTTACCCCTAAGTGTCTTCTAAGAGCCTAAAAGTCTAGAGGGGTAGCTGTGTTAGTCTGTAACTTTAAAAGCAGTGAGTAGTCCTGTGGCACCTTAGAGACTAACAAATAAATATATATATAGTATCCTGAGCATTTGTGGGCAAAACCCACTTCATCAGATGATCTCGAGACATCTGACACCTCAAGCTCATCTGAGGAAGTGGGTTTTGTGCATGAAAGCTCTTGATAGTATATATATTTTTGTTAGTCATATCACTGCACCTAATTTGCATACTTAATGAGCCGCCATTTGCGCAAGGGGCTTTTGCGCAAGGAGCAGTCTACACTCATTTGCATATCTTCTTGTGCAAGAAAGCGCAATGTAGACGTAACCTAAGGGTATGTCTACTCCAGAGTTTTGTTAGAAAAGCAGCCATTTCCCTGACAAAACTTAAGGAACGTCCACACTGCAATTGCATTCTTCTGCAACAAAATCAAAAGAACAGAGAGGGTTTTCTGGCATTGGTAATCCTCAATGTACAAGGAAGATGCCTTTTCCCAAAAGAGCTCTTTCGCAAAAAGGTGTGTGTGGACAGGGAAGAGGGAATTATTTCAAAAGAAGAGGAAAGAGGAAAAAGCACAGGTACCCTGGTGGCCATTGCATCCATAGCAATCACAGCTTACATGCCAGAGAGTGTCCATTCAGTCTAGATGGTCTCTTTTGAAAAAGCAGATAATTTTTTCACTGCACTTTTGCAGTGTGGACGCTCTCTTTCGGAAGAAATTTTTTTGGAAGATCTCTTCCAAAAAAAGCTTCTTCTGAAAGAAGCCTGTAGTCTAAATGTAGCTGAAAGTGCCACAGGACTACTCTTTGTTTTCTAAGAGCCCAGTAAGCAGTGGATGTGCTGGTAATACTGCTAGACAATATTGACCTCCTGTGGTTTGGCAAATTCTCAGGTTCCAAGGATGCTGGACTAGAGAGGTCCAGCCTATATCCTATATAACACATATTGACATGCAACTGTTATGGCTTTTGTTGGTTCCCCTTCCCCCACACCACCACCACCACCCATTTCTGAATCTGTTTATGTTCCAGATCAGTCTGCTGCCCTTGCAGACCTTGACTGCCCCTTCCAGCATGGGTAATGCAGTGCAGGGAACTGGGGTGGGTTGCAGTCAGGGGTGCTGAACAGTGTGTATAGTGGGGGTGCCAAGAGCCACTGAACTGTGCACCCTGCGTTGTACACGGTGGAAAACGCTTGAAACTGGGAGTTGCAGCAGCACCCTCAGTTCTAGCTCCTGTGGTAGCAACGCTCCCAGTTTACACCGCTCCCCGCTGCTCCCTACAGGGGAAGGGGCTCCCCCCCGCGGCAGGCTGCGGGTGCGGAGTTTGGCGGTGAGTGGGGAGACACCCCCCCCCCCAGCCTGGTTATCAGAGCAGAGGGGTCGCGGGATGGGCGCCAAGCGATTTCCGCAGGCGCCACTTCAGCGCCCGCCGCTCTGGGGCAGGACCCCGCGTGGAGCCGGCTCGCTAGGAGAGTGACGTCAGCAGCCCTGCCCCACCCCGAGCCCTGCGCCCGCCCACCTCGGCACGCGGAACCGCGGGGAGGCGGCCGAGGCCCGTGCCGCGTTGTCAAGGAGATCAGCTGGGGGACGCGGCTCAGCGCGGCTGGCACTCCGGGGAGGGGGGGAGAGAGATCAGTGGGGAGGGGCTCAGCACCTGCACTCCCGGGGGGGGGGAGAGAGATCAGTGGGGAGGGCTCAGCACCTGCACTCTCCGGGGGGGGGGGGGAGAGATCAGTGGGGGAGGGGCTCGGCACCTGCACTCCCGGGGGGGGGGGGAGAGAGATCAGTGGGGGAGGGGCTCAGCACCTGTACTCTCCGGGGGGGGGGGGAGAGACAGTGGGGGAGGGGCTCAGCACCTGCACTCCCGGGGGGGGGGGGGGAGAGAGATCAGTGGGGGAGGGGCTCAGCACCTGTACTCTCGGCGGGGGGGGGGGGAGAACAGTGGGGGAGGGGCTCAGCACCTGCACTCCCGGGGGGGGGGGAGAGAGATCAGTGGGGGAGGGGCTCAGCACCTGTACTCTCGGCGGGGGGGGGGGAGATCAGTGGGGGAGGGGCTCAGCACCTAGACTCCCGGGGGGGGAAGAGATCAGTGGGGGAGGGGCTCAGCGCCTGCACTCCCGGCGGGGGGGGGGAGATCAGTGGGGGAGGGGCTCAGCACCTGCAGTCGCGGGGGTCAGTGGGGGAGGGGTTCAGCACCTGTACTCCCGCGGGGGGAGTGTCAGTGGGGGAGGGGCTCAGCACCTTCACTGCCGGGGGGGGTCAGTAGGGGAGGGGTTCAGCACCTGCACTGGGGTAGGTCAGTGGGGGAGGGGTTCAGCACCTGCACTCGAGGGGGGGCAGTGGGGGAGGAGTTCAGCACCTGCACTCCCAGCGGGGGGGGGGGGGGACTCAGTGAGGGTGAGGATCAGCACCTGGACTCAGGTAGGGGACACAGTGGGGGGGGGTGTGTCTCAGCACCTGGACTCCAAAGGAGACACAGCGGTAGGGGGACGCGAGACGGGCTCAAAGAGAGGGTTGAGGGGATTCAGTTGAAAGGGGGCATCAGCTACCCTAACTCTGGAGGGTGTGTCTCTGAGCTGTATGGCCCCTGCTCCTGAGCTCTGGACAGGGGTCTTTGTGCTATGAGGGCAGAGCTAGGGGGCCCACCTATTGTCTAGTTGTTCGAATACAAATCACAAGGAGACAGTTTTTATTGTGTCTTTTGAAATGACTACATAAAGCTGTTCATTGGGATACCAGAGATCACTCTGTGTAACTCTGTGTGTTGCAGGTTTGCTGGCCTGTTAGTTTGTTTGGTGGGGCAGCCAAGTTGTGGGTTTGTTCATTAATGATTTAGTTGCTTTGACTGAGGGTACTGCACAGTGGATTGGTTTTCTCTCAAGTTATTTTGTGGCAGATACTTTAGTTATTTTACCTTGTAAATTAAAAGGAGGGTCCATGCAGCAGGTGACTGTTGGTCTGCAGGGCTGTGTTCTGCAGCAGGGGGGTTGCTTGGAGGTGAAAGGAAGAGGATCAAGATCATCAGTAGCATCAGTAGAAGCACTCGGATCTCAGACAAGGACGAGTATAGTCAGCAAGACCAGGATGCCTGGGAACACTAAGACTTTGGACCCCCGTTACTTTGTACTTATAAGACCCTTGCCCATCCCCACACAGAAAGGTGCAAAAGTTCAAGCTAGAAGTAGCACAGTTTATAATTGCTGGGAAGCCACAAGAGAGCAAATATTTTGGGAGAGCTACCATCGGAGGCACAAGCAACTCACTCAGCATGGGTATTGGACACCCAGCTGGAAACCATACCAGGAGCTTGGAGAGATTCTCTACCTAGAGCCAAAGAAACTCACCCTCCACTATTTGGGACAGCTGCCTCAGGTAGGCTTTCCTCTTCTCATTCCTGGTTTCCATAAAAAACAGAGCACCATCTTGTAAGTAAATTGAAGAAGCAATAGTCAATTTCTGCTTAAAGAGCAAAAAGGCAGTGTGAAACATTGTGCCAGCCTATAATCAAGCATTCTTATATGATCAAATTAATAATCACATCACAGAACATTGGTCAAAAATTAGACCTGAGGAACATGCTTTGACCTTATATTTTGCCATTTGAAAATAGAGAAGTCTTTTAAACTTGGTCTTGGGAGTCTTTAATAAGAGCAGTTTCAGTAGAGTGGAGAAATTAGAAAGAAAGTTGGGGAAGAATACAAGAGAAAATTAGGGTAATGGGATTATATAGCATTTTTAAGGAGAGGTAACCTGATCATACTAGAAAGCTGAAGTGAATGAGCAAATAGAAAATAATTAATGCTGAGGGAAGGATGAGCTAAGAATCAGGAAATGATGGCATCTATAGGATGGGACAACAGCTTAGAAAATGAGCATATGAGGGACACCTCAGAATTGGAGATGGGAGATGAAGCCACGGAACAGTCAAAAGGAATGGAGGGTTCGGATTAAGGAGATTTGTTAGAGAGATGATATGAAAGTTCTTGTGTCAAGTAGGGATAGAAGTTATACAGATTTAAATGTTATAGTGCCATATTTATATTCTGAAATGTGAGTTCACAGAAAGTCTTTTTTGGTTAACTATGATTATTTATATGGTACTGTGACTACCAGTGTAACTATCATCTCATACTGGTCTACTTTGCTGTCGCACAGGAACTCTTCCTCAGGTCTCTTTTATTGTCTGATTTAATCATTGACTTACAATGCCAAAAATATTGTTTGCCTGGTTGCCATGAAATTCAACTGCAAAGTCTTAGCATTTGTTTTCTTCATTGTTGTTGTTTTATTCAAGGAAATCTATAATTCACGGACTTGTTGCTTTTCTTCAAGTCAGCAACAACACTACTGTCTGAATAGACCCAGAATGCAGTCACCTCTCCTTCCTCTGCCCTTTTCCCCTTTGCCTTTCTGTCTTAGCAGTTGTAATGCAAACTGTAGTGACTTTTTGGCTCAGATCTACAGAGGGATTTAGGTATTGCATAATTTTTGAACTGCCTTCTATAATGCATGTACAACTTAAAGTTTTGGATGAAATGTTTATAGCTCTAAAGAGAGACTGGTTCCCATACGCTATATTTAACTGAACTTCTAACATGCCATCATTTTGAAAGGGATAGGCTTTTGGTTCTATAGGTTTATCATATGGAAGTTCTGCCAGTATTTTTGCCCATGCCTTATTTTTGTCTTTATAGCATATAACCTCTGAAATGCCCTTCCCTCAGAACCTAGAAGTATCTTTTACATTCTGATATTCAGCAGGAACTTTTGATTGTTTAGACCGCTAACTAATCTTGAAACTCAATGGAAATTTTGCACAGAAGGTAATGTCAGAACATGGCCCCTTAAGTTGGTTCTAGAATCAAGTTTGAACTCTGTTGTTTGAGATTTGAACTAAATGAGCCAGTTAAAATGTATAATTTCTGTAGAGTAATTTGATCTAGACCAGGAAGATGCATTGAAAATACTGTGTCTAATGGTAGCAGATTAAATTACAGGTTTTCAAGTCCAGTAGGGGGATTTAGACACTCAAGTCCTGTTCATTTATATGGGTGTTGTGTGCCTGAATCCCCCCCTAAGGTTTGAAAATCTCAATCTGATCTGCTATACATTGGAGAGAGTTTGTCTGTCTGTCTGTCTGTTTGTCTATTACAGACAAAAACTCCTCCTAAATGGTAAGAGCTAGGACCAGCTTTCTAGAATACAACTTTCTCTTATAACTTAAAGCAATCAAAGGGTTTGGTTGTGCCAGGAGAATGGGATGTGGCTGGAATGGGATTGTTACTTATAAAACCATACAGAAAAGAGACAGAATCACCAGTGAGGTGAAAGGGGCTGGCTCATGGCACACCCTCCACCTGTCCGGAACTGCCCCATCCCCAGGTGCACTTTAGGGAGGGTGATTGGGGCTGAAGCTCCCCCTTTCTTCCCTTTCCCCTTTCATATGGAGTCATTGGTGGCTGTTCCCCTTGTCAGGAAGTGAGAAGAAAGTGCACAGTTTGCTGCATTCCTCACTCTGGCTGAGGAGTGCTGGGGACAAATGAACCTGGACCTCACCAGTTGTGCCCACTGGAGCTGCAACAGCCATGGAGAGGCACTGCTCACTGGCTCCAAGATGCTGCGGTGAGAGAGGACTGGAGTAGTCCTCTCTCTCCAGGGCAGTTTTCTTACTGAACCCTTATCCCCTGTCCCATCCCAGAACAATGATTTAAAGGAAGTATATATATATTTTCATTTTATTTTTGAAAAAAAAAATTAATTGAATTAAGGTCCTGAGCATTGCCAGGTAAATCTTCTAGTTATGTAATAAAACATTTTTTTATCCCAAAAGGCTACAAATACTGAGAAAGTATCATATACTTGATTATTTTGTAATTGAGGCTTTGTCTATACCAACCCCCACTGTTGATCTAATCTACATCACTTCAGCTATGCAAATAGCATAGTTGAAGTTAATGTTGATGTTGATGTACTTACTATAACATCTTGTGTTCTGTAAGGTTGGCAGGGGCTGCTCTTCCGGCTATACCATCTATTCTTCTCATTCTGGTGGAGAAACTGCATCAACGGGAGAGTACTTGGAAATTTAAGCAAATGTAATAAATTGATGGCCAATGGATAGGTTGCTGCAGCATCAATCTCAGGCTAAGTGGAGACAAGCCCTCACTAGGTACCTGATGACTGCAGACTTGAGAACTATACTTTTTAATCACTGCGTGAGTGAGAGCTATTGTCTTCCTACAAGTGAAAAGCTTAATATCTTTGATTAATGCATTTGCTCCCACAAATTACCATTGGCTTTGGTCATCAAAATAGCGTAACCCTCTGGATTTAATAGGACTTGATTTGTGCTCTCCTGTGAGCTATTATCTATTAACAAACATTACTGTGTAAATTGACTTGTTATGAAGTGATTACATAGGAAGATATGGGCATAGGGTATAATAATCATTAGCTAATTGCACATCTACGGTGTTATTTAAGTGGTAGGTGGTGATGAGTATGATTCTAGTCAATAAATATGTCCAGAAAAGCTATATATTTTCTGCTTGTTTATGCATTATTATTATTTAAGTAAATTTATTATCCCTGGAAATTGTTTTTTGAATATTTTAGCTTTTGCCCTTTTGAAAAATCTACTCTTTTTTCTTAAATGACTATTTGGAATGTGTTGTCTATCTTCCAATGAAAACTATAAGGCCATGTGGGTATCTACCCACTGTGCAATTTGTTACCAACTGCTGCTTGGTTTTCTGAAAACCAGTGACTTGTAGGAGCAAGATCATCATCTCTGTCTGGCAGCATGGATCCCAGCCTTCCTGTCCAATATTGTAATGAGCAAGGTGAACTAGAAATGTTAAAATGCTTGTGATTAAGTAACCATGTAGCTGCTGAAAATTTCAGTGGTTACACAGTTACATGCAGGGTAGCAGGCAGCTCCCTGGGAGCTGGTGCATGCCAGGAGCTGACTTGTAGGCCAGCTCCCCACATATACTGGAAGCCTGCGTGTAACTGTGAACATTCACTGATGAGCCCAGGCTCATTGGTTAACCATGTACATGGTTAAACTTTCACTGTGAACTTTCATAGTGAATGTAATATGGTTGGTCCTTCCGTATTTCATGAGCTGCAAGTCTGATAATGACTGTGGTATTTGCAAGGATTCCTTCAACAACAAGCTCAATAGGAGCAGAAATACTGTTGAATGAACATTATACTGATTAAAGAATCACTTCTGCTTCCTTTTTGGCAGATTAGACCTCAGTGAGGAAAATATTCCTATGATCATAGCAACCTGTTGTGCTCTGCATAACATTTATGAAGCTGGGGGGAGGTGGGGAGGAATTTTCACAGGAGTGGAGTGTTGAGGTGGTTGCTGCTGATTTTGAGCAGCCAGATACTAGGGCTGTTAGAAGGTCTGGACAGGGGGGAGGAGGGTGGAATCAGTGAGGCTTTAAAGGAGAATTTTGACAGTGAACCCCAGAAATATGTTTGTCTGTTTAGCTGTTTAGTCAGCCATAATTTTCTGGCACTATAATGTCATAACCTTGTAATGATTGTGTTGTGTATATTAATTTTACATCGCTCATTCACTGATTGCCACTGTGTATGTATTTCAGCAGTAATCACTACTAGTAGGATGCAAAGATTTCTTATCTTTCTATACGTTCATTTTTATTCAACAGTGATCTGTTCTGCAAGGGACACGAAAATGAAAAAAAACCCACATTTTCAAATGAGGCTCTTACAGTTGGGTGTATATCCAGCTGTCTGTAATAAATGTCACTAGGATGGAGTGCATGAGGTTCTGAGATAGCATGGGAATGTGTAAAGAATGTGGGAAGGAGGATTATGGGGAGGGGATGGAAGGCAGTCCTGTATGAGCAGCAGGGGGATGCAAACATAGACGTTCAGTCAGGGACATTTGCATGTCTGTCTGGTCCCATAGTGCTATATCATCCACTCCCACTCCTGCTTCCTCTTCTGGTTATTCATATGTAGAATGATGCTTTCTCTGATAGCAATCAGAAGCATCAGAAGATTAGGGCACCTCCCAGAACATGTGTTCCTTATGCCTCTTGTTTCGCCTCCTTATGTGATGAATCTGTTAAGAAGATGTGCAGAAGGAGACTATCAAGGGCAGTGTTTCTCAACCTTTTTTTTAATAAAGTATCCCTTTAAAAAAAATTATAAGTACCCCTAGTACCTACAGTGTTCAGACACACAAATTTTTTTCTACCATTGCAACACATTTGTTTAAACAACTTAATCGTAGTCGGGCGGGCGATGGAATTTTTTGGTGTAAAAGGTATAAAAATAATAAAGCGCTGTAAAACTTAAAACAAAAATTCAGTTTTCTCCAAATTTCAGTTGTGTTGACATACCCCTCCAGACTTCTCTTGAGTTCCCCTAAGGGTACCTGTACCACTGGTTGAGAAACGCTGATCAGGGCATAGATGCTAAAGAAGCAATAGAGGCACTGTTATCAGTGTACTCACTGCCTTGATTCAAACAAGTTGGAAACACCACTTTCCCTTGACAGGCACATAGTATGGTGAGAACCCCAGTCATCATGAGTTAGATCTGGGAAGGAGAAAGGTCAAAAAGGGACTGAGAGAAGGGTTTCCACAGGGGTATCACTGCCAGCACCTAGAGCTTCTATTCTGAATACTGGCATTGTTTTCCACAGGCAAATGTGATAGCAGCTGATATTGTGCTCATGAGGATGCAAGGGAGAAACCTGTGGTTGTGTATAGCTACAGACTGGGTCTGTACACTACTCATCTATATACTGTTTTGTTGCCTGCAGAAATAGTAAGTTTCCTACAGAGGGAGAAGATAGACGGCAACCCTCTCAGGAACCCTTTGGCAGACAGGATTGCAGAGTACCTCCAGGAAAGTTTCCTAGTGATCTCCATGGAGGACTCCTGGGACATCTCAATGTGCATCTGCAAACTTTACCTCAGGGCCCCCTCTAGCTAGCTGCACAGGGGAATGAGAAGCAAATGCAAACTGTGACTGAGTTGGTTATTTCAATCCTTCTTCCAACTTGATTTTAAAAATACCTCTGCCTCATGTCTCTCTGCAGTATCAAAGCACAATGAGTATCTCCTGGAGCTCCCCTCTCCTGCATCAGGTGTGCCAGAGCCAAAGTGCTGGGACTAGCTAGACCCCTCTGGAGTTGTTAAAAGATCCTGGTCCACCATGCCACTAGATGTCCCTGTTGCATGTCCCCTATCCTCCTCCAACTCGTCTTCCTCATTCACCACATCATCCTTGGGGTTCAGGCCACAGGCCCCTGTCTCCAGCTCACCTTAAGTATCTATGGGGCTCTTAGCCATGGAAGTGGAGTCACCATGGAGGATGACATGCAGCTCCTTGTAGAAGCAACATGTCTTTGGTGACACATCAGAGCGATAATTCGCTTCCTTTGCCTTCTGGTACACCTGTCTCAGCTCCTTGATTTTGACATAGCACTGCTGCATGTCTGTGTCATGCCCATTCTCCTCCATCCCATAAGCAAACTCTATGGGTACCAAAGTACTTGTGGCTTGAGTGGAGCTGTGATTGCATAGCCTGTTCTCTCCACAGAGACAGCAGATCCAACTAACTCCATTGCACTTCAGGCAGGAGCATGTATGCTTCAGGGAGCCAGCATGGTCAGCTGGTAGATATGATGAGAACACTCCATAATGTGCTAGGAAGAAGAATTTCAAAAATTCCTGGAGCTTTAAAGTAGGGTGGGTATGCACCTGTGTACCCGACTGCATGGCAGCATAATTCAAACTGGTGACCAGAGCAGGCAGTATGGGTAATGTAGAACATGTCCTGGAGGTTATTTAGAGTGACATACACAGTCCCTGGTATCTACACTGACATTGTGTCACTCGACTGCATTACCATAAGCATAGGCACTAACTCCTTGGATGCTTCCCCTGTGGAGCAGCACCCACAGAGAAAAAATAGCAGGTGCTGGGCACTCAGCGGCAGCCTAGCTTCCCCTCTCTGTTCCTCTCCCCTCCACCCTGCCCTGTGCCTCCCACCACTGGGAAACAGCTGTTATGCAGAGTAGAGAGGTTCTGGGAGGAAAGCGGAGGAGTGAGGATGTGATGCAGTTTGGGGAGGGTGTGAAAAGATGCATGGGGGAAACAGTGGAGTAGGATGTGGTCTGGTCTGGGGTGGATCACCCCATGGTTAGAGCAGAGGTTGGCGCCTATGACCATACACGTTATGCCATTTGCTGGTGTGTCAGCATAGCAGGAGAGGTAAATTGGCAAGAAGAGCACTGCAAAGTGTACACCTTTGGCTCCAATATACATTGTCTTATGCTGACTTAACAGTGCAGTGTAGACAAGGCCTAAGTAAACCCAGCCAATCAGACTAAAGATTCCATTTGTCTGTAATCAACTGGAACAAAATGAACACTTCCAAGCCACAACCAATATTAGTTCATTGTAAATGGAGCTTAAAAATTTTTCGTATTTGGGTTTAGAAGACTTGGGGAGCATGCTTCCACCTAATCCACTAAAATTTTATTATCTCAGGGCAATTGGATGGCCCAACGCTGAACGAGCCTTTGCTGTCTGCAGGAATTAAGATGTCCTGGCATTCCAATTCCATAATGTCAGCATTTTTTAGTGTGACCTACCATGCCCGCTTTGTACCTCTATCCCTAGTTTTTGCCCCCAATCCATTCTATCAGGGTAATTAGGAAACCAAATGGGCCATTCATCCCCTCCAAAACTTCTCTCCTGATTCCGGGTGCTCTGCCTTTATACAGCTGTGCACCACCACTGATTTAAATCTGTGTCTGAACGGCATGACTGAACCCTTTAAAAACACCCACTACATAAAATTTGAAATAACTTGATTTAGTTTTAGGTGTTGTTTCTCTTCCTCTCTCAAAATGTCGGGCACACTCTAAGCAGACAGCACTGATTCATTGAAAGTCAAGGAATGTCACTTTCCAGACAGCATTTTTGATTTCCTAAGTGTCCAGAGCAGTTTGTGAAAGGTCTTTTTGTGATTTGTTGGTGTAACAGTGCATGATGATAGTAGACACCCTTTTATCATGTTCATATAGTTTCCTTTTCATTAATTGCTGTAAAAAATCCATTTGCAAAACCTTTGGGGTAGCTTGTTGACTTTTTACATGAAAGAAAGGTGGCCTTTCTGACCAAGCCCAAAACAATCCAATTCCAGAGAATTTGCAGTATCATTAATGTCCCTGCCTGCTCTGTACTTGTGATAAGAGTATGTTCTGTAATTGTGTGCGTTAGGTAAATAGGTCACTAGATAAGATTGATAACAGTGTCAGCAATGAAATGTTTTCAACTAGCACTACAGAATAAAACTGAGCAATTTATCTGGATAGAAATTACTGTGGTGTTACTCATATTGCTATAGTTAGAGATTTGCCAGTTTTCATTATGAATCCTTTTTTTGCTCAGTGGACTTGTAGTCCACTGAAAAAATGTTCTACCCCAGGCTCAAGTTAAGGGACAAATTATGGCCATTCCTGCCTGAGTGTGCAGGAAATAATGCAATGAGCCTTTTCCCTCTCAGTTCACCCTCTCAAGGGACAGTCAGAATTCAATTGCCACCCTGCAGAATGCAGGAAAAAGAAGGTGGATATTGTATTGCCAGAGAAGGCAAATTTAACTGGTAGGGAGTGCTACCATTGACTTCTAAAAGTAAGAAAGTGTTTGTGTCTCCCTACACCTGTCCGCAGCTCCTACAAGGTATTATGGCTTAGACAGACTTAAAAGTCCAAAATGCAAATAAATATTTAAGACACAGTTTTTTTCCTTTATATGCACACAATATATTTCTTCACAGGAAGTCTGAGAAAGTTCACTGTATATGCTGATCAGTTCGAGTCAGTATGGCTGCAATCATAATACCTGAAAACATCTTTTAGTTTAAAAAAATCTGTATTTTAAAAGATAGATTTAAAAGAGTAAATTGAATTTGTTAATAGTTTAATATATCAATGGAAAAGAAATGATTTATATGTATATTCACATTCAGGTTCAAATGCAAAACATGGCACTTATTAAAGGGAAAGAATCTACCAAGTTCAGACAAGTTCTGCTTTACACTCAAGTATCGTTACATTTTATAATGTAAGGCCCCGTCTTGCAATATGCTGATGCCTCCTGTTTAATAATGAGTGCTAACAGCCCATTGAAATCTGTGGGAATTGATGACATTCATCCAATTAAGTAGAAGTTCTTGGAGAAATTTAGTCAATAATTTAGTCAATTTAGTTAATTCAGTCAGCTCTACTAACAAGGCAGCAGGCTTTACAAGGCAAAAGGCTACATCTTTATAAATATTTCTTTAAATTATTTTTCTCTTAAAGAGATGTAGTAACTAAATAAGAGAGAGATAAAGTTGACATGGGCATAGATTTGGAAAGCCACATTACTCACAATGGCAAAGCACTAATTGAAAGGGTTATTTAGATCATTCCAAATACATCCAGTGTTCATACACACATATGCCATTGGTGGTTATGAAGCTCGTGCTAAAGGTTGATGGCCTAACTTTCAAAAGTTACTTTTCTGTCATTGAGTAGAACAGCTGCTTGTTCACATGTTCTTAAAAGGAGAAAAAATATATAATTTCTCCGATTAACGTCAAAAGAAAAAAATAGAACAGTTTAAATGTTATATACTAAAAATAAAAGAATATTAGCAGGGGTACAATATCAGAAAATCCCAGCCACAATAACCACAAGAATTCTCCAAAAAACTCTAAATTGGGCATCCTCATATACCCATTTAAATTATACAGAAGGTAACACCAAGGCTATTAAAGTCTTTCAAACATTGCTTGATGTACATCCAGCTATGTCTCTCCGGGGCATAATATGCAGTACCCTTTAATTTACATAGTAAGCAGTGAAATATCTCTTATGATGCGATACTATGAACTCTGAAATTGTAATCACAGAGTAATCATGTTTGCTCGGCTCTTTTGTTTTACATTATCTGTAACTAATATCATATGTTGATAACCAGCTGATACACTCTAAAGCCATTTGATAAATTGCATGTATCAAATCACTGACAGTCTCAACTGCACTTTGTCAGCCTCTTTTTTCTGCTTTCTCCTGATTTTGTACAAACATCTGAGCATGCACAAACAACTTCCATTTTTAAAAGCAAAACAAAGCACCACAACAGCAATTCACCAGTGAAATGTTTCCTACTTTCCTCAAAATGAGGAATTTGCCTTAAAAACTGCATTGTTCTCAGATTATTTATTTCTCCTGGCCCTGTGACAGGTTTAAGGCACAGTGTCTTGCACCCCATCAGGATGAGCAGTGAAAGCTATACACAATGAAATCACCTTTTTCCTAGAGTAGGTGCTTTGTGGTTTGACTCTGGTTCACATGCACTAGGTGAACATTGTAGCTGCAACTCTTGTACAACCCAATATATTACACCATCTTGATTCCAAAGTAATTTTTACATTTGAAATGTACAATAGACAATGGGAGCAACTTTGGGTAACTGGAGAAACTAAAAGTGCGGACTTCACAGTCACATCCCCTTATTCCCCCTTTTGTGTGGATTTCCTTGGCACTGGAGCAGTAACTATTGTAATTCCTGAAGAGGTGATTCTCCCACTGCAGTGTAAGGAATCTGGGCAATCATTGCATGGGGAAGAGATAGGAAAAAGTTGATTCTAAGAAAAATATCGAATAAATCCTAATATAAAAAATGTTTCTTTTGTAAAGGTCTCACCATAAAAGTACTTCAATTCCAAGCAATACTTAAGTACTAACCTGCAAAGACTCTTGCCCACTGATGAGAAGGACTGACTCAGTGTTGGAAGGATCCAGTTTCACTAGTCAATCTGCTCACAAGAGAAATTATATATTTTTTCTCCTTTTAAGAACATGTGAACAAGCAGCTGTTCTACTCAATGACAGAAAAGTAACTTGTGAAAGTTAGGCCATCAACCTTTAGCACAAGCTTCATAACTACCACTGGTATATGTGTGTATGAACACTGGATGTATTTGGAATGATCTAAATAACCCTTTCAATTAGTGCTTTGCCATTGTGAGTAACCCATCCAGTAAGTTAACATCCATTCATGTTATTCATGTGAGGTTACACCTTAGCCTTACATTTTTTGGAGAAAACTTGTGACCTGTTAGTACCTCCTACATTCCCCAAGGTCCTATATAGCAATAATCAACTGAGAACTTGTACTAACTAGTACCTTCCAATAAGTGGAATCTGAATTACTTAATGTTTTTGAGAGTATTTTGTCTTCTGTTACCATACATTATATTTGTAAAAAATACATAATTTTAAGAAAAGTTACATTTGAAAGTGTGTTTAAAGGACTCCAAGTAGCACCCCACACAAGTTGCATTTTGCCATTCTCTCAAAAACCCCAAATGTTAGAATGTCTGAAGTTAAACAGTAATGTGATCTAAACTTTTGCCCAGAACCATTGACAATTCTTTCGGATAAGAGGGAAGGTCCTTTCATGGATTGAGAACTGGTTAAAAGACAGGAAACAAAGGGTAGGAATAAATGGTAAATTTCAAAATGGAGAGGGGTAACTAGTGGTGTCCCCCGAGAGTCAGTCCTGGGTTCAATCCTGTTCAACTTATTCATAAATGATCTGAAAAAAGGGGTAAGCAGCGAGGTGGTAAAGTTTGTGGATGATACTAACCTGTTTAAGATAGTCAAGACAGAAGCAGACTGTGAAGAACTTCAAAAAGATCTCACCAAACTGAGTGATTGGGCAACAAAATGGCAAATTAAATTTAATGTGGATAAGTGTAAAGTAATGCACGTTGGAAAAAATAACCCCAACTATATGTACAGTATGATGGGGGCAAATTTGGCTACGACAAATCAGGAAAGAGATCTTGGAGTTATCGTGGACAGTTCTCTGAAAACTTCCACACAGTGTGCAGCGGCGGTCAAAAAGGCAAATAGGATGTTAGGAATTATTAAGAAAGGGATAGAAAATAAGCCACAGAATATCTTACTGCCCCTGTATAAAACTATGGTACGCCCACATCTTGAATACTGTGTACAGATGTGGTCTCCTCACCTCAAAAAAGATATTTTGGCCTTAGAAAGGGTTCAGAAAAGGGCAACTAAAATGATTAGGGGTTTGGAACGGGTCCCATATGAAGAGAAGTTAAAGCGACTGGGACTTTTCAGTTTAGAAAAGAGGAGACTAAGGGCGGATATGATAGATGTATATAAAATCACGAGTGGTGTGGAGAGGGTGAATAAAGAAAAGTTTTTTATTAGTTCCCATAATAGAAGAACTAGAGGACACCAAATGAAATTAATGGGTAGCAGGTTTAAAACTAATAAAAGAAAGTTCTTCTTCACACAGCATGTAGTCAACCTGTGGAACTCCTTGCCAGAGGAGGCTGTGAAGGCTAAGACTATAACAGAGTTTAAAGAGAAGCTAGATAATTTCATGGAGGTTAGGTCCATAACAGGCTATTAGCCAGGGGATAAAGATGGTCTCCCTGGCCTCTGTTTGTCAGAGGATGGAGAAGGATGGCAGGAGACAAATCACTTGATCATTGTCTTCGGTCCACCCTCTCTGGGGTACCTGGTGCTGGCCACTGTCAGCGGACAGGCTACTGGGCTAGATGGACCTTTGGTCTGACCCAGTACGGCCATTCTTATGTTCTTATGTTCTTTATCATTTATTATCAGCCATCCAAATTACACACCCTGCCAAACCTTAACTTTGCTCTCTTGTTTGCATTGCTTTGGTGATATCTTGTTGAATGCAGAGTGCTAGTTTTATATATAGTTTGTTAAATGTGTAATATTGTCTTAGGGTACATAGTCAAAGTGGTAAATAGGAAGATGGATAATTTGGCTGCACAGTAGAGAGAGCATGTAGGGAGATATAGTGAAAATGTGACAGGATTAAGCAGTTATGTGGATTTGACATCAAAGGAAAGAGAGGAGTCTAAGGTAGCCCTACAGCTATGTCTACACTTGCAAGTTTTGGGGATGAAAGTGCTGTCAATAGGCAAAAGTCGCCAAAACTGGAAACTTGTCAAATCGGTTTTCTGGTACCGATTGACAATAACCACATCTCTCTCCCTCCCTTTACAGAAAGAGTAAAGCATTGTGAGTTTGCATCTTACAGTGCCTTTTGTCACCTTCACTTGCTAAGCCCTGTTGGAAAGCACAACGTAGCGCTAGGCATGTTGGGAATGTGAAAAACATCCCATCAGCCATC
Organism: Pelochelys cantorii; assembly: GCA_032595735.1. Taxonomy (NCBI): domain Eukaryota; kingdom Metazoa; phylum Chordata; order Testudines; family Trionychidae; genus Pelochelys; species Pelochelys cantorii. The sequence goes on along the minus strand of CM064342.1, from coordinate 6,936,242 downwards.
TATTTCCTTTCCAGACATCTGTGGGTTTGTGGCTTACTGTAGTGCCAATTCAAGCATCGATGGTGGGAAAACATTATCATGAGCAGAGTGCAGAAGACATTACACATTGCAGAATACCTACTTATGGACCTACTAATGGATGACACTGACTTATCAGATTTGTATTCTTATTTGGACTCAAATTCGTATTTAGATTCAGATTCAGAGGATGATGAATTGGTATATCATAGGGCTATGGCAGGTCTGATATACATAGTGGATACATACATAGCTTTTGAGCTAGTGATACCAGCTCTGAGTGGTGGCAGTGCATTGTCATGCAGGTGTGAAGAGCAGTGGATATGGAACTTTCCAATGCATAAAGCAACCTTCCTGGAGTTGTGTGCTAAGCTGGCCCCTGAATTGCGGCGCAAGGACACCTGAATGAGAGCTGTTCTCTTGGTAGAAAAGTGTGTGGCCATTGCTTTGTGGAAGCTGGCCACACCAGATTGTTATCCTTCAGTTGTGAATCATCTCAGAGTGGGCAAGTATACCATTGGGGCAGTACTTCTGCAAGTGTGCATGACAATAAATCACATTTTAATGGACAAGACTATGACTCTGGCAAATGTGCGTGATATAGAGTCTGGCTTTGCTGAAAAGGGCTTTCCTAATGGTGGTGGGGCAACAGAGGGAATACACATCCCCATTATAGTACCATCCCATCTTGCCTCAGGTGCTTGCGGATCACCGTAGCATTTCACAGACACAAATGTGGGGTAGTCTGGAAGAGTGCATGATACACACATATTCAGGAACAGTGGCCGTACAGGAGACTGCATGCTGGCAGTTTCTTTCCAGACAGAAATTTACAATGGGGGGAATGTGGAAATAGTGATCATAGGGTAACACAGCCTACCCCTTGCAGCCCTGGCTCATGAAGCCTTACACAGGACACCTGGACAGCAGTAAGGAGCAGTTCAACAACAGGCTAAGCCACTGCCGAATGATTGTTTAATGTGCTTTTGGCAGTTTGAAAGGGAGATGCAGGTGTCTGTATAGCAAGCTGGACCTTTTGGAGCCTCATATCCCCAGCAGGCATGTTAAGGACTAGTTGACTAGTCGATTAAGTCTTTCGACTAGTCGATTCCCCCCCTTGCTGCCTCTATAACATAGAGGCTGCAAAGGGGCGGGGGAAAGGGGTACTTCAAAGCAGCAGCGCCGCACAGCTGAACTGGGGATCAGCTGTGCTGCACTGCTGCTTTCAAACCTCAACCCAGCATTTCAAAGGGGCAGCCACCGCACAGCTGATCCGTGGCTCAGCTGTGCGGCACTGCCCCTTTAAAACGCTGAAGCACCATGGAGCCCGGAGTCAGTGGGAATTCCCACTGGCCCCAGGATGTACCTGGAGTTCTGAATTCCTCCTTTGCAACGTACAAGAGCCCCAGTAGGGCTCTTGTACATCGCAAAGGAGGAATGCGGAAGTGCCTATCAACTAGTTGAGTAGTCGATGGAAATTCCATCGACAACTCGACTAGTCAGTTAACTGCAATTTAATATCCCTAATCCCCAGGATGATGGGTGCATGCTGTTGCTTACATAATTGTTGTGAGCGTAAGACTGAAGTGGTTTCCCGTTGTGGGAGCACTGAGGCATGGTGCTTGGGCTCACACTTTGAACAGCTAGATACTCGGGCTGTGAGAAGAGCACATAGGTTGGCCATCAGTATCAGGGAGGGTCTGAGGAACCACTTCCACAATGAGGGGGCCTGAGATTTCTATGTGTTGGTGTTGTAAGCTGGGCATTCCCATGGTACCAAATGGTTCAGGCTAAAGTGTTTGGCATGGGTTGTTTTTCAGTGATTACACATACCATCTTTCTTAGGGGTCTTTTATTTTTGATTACTTAACTAAAGGAAAGCACTCAAGTAGAATTTAATTTTTATAGAGTTTTGTTAACATTATTTAACAACAGCAATTAATAATATGCAATATAGGAAGATATAAATAGTACTGGACTATGATTTGGCTAATATAAACTAGAAAATGTGTCACTATAACCATTCTAATTGTCAGAATCAAATCACACAACCACAGTAGACTTCTAAAACTTATAGTCACAATTACTATCTTGAAAAGGTGACTTTGTTTAGATTTTTGACAAAGTATCTCCCAATAAGGCCTAATTTATGTCAACTGCTTGTCAACTCAAATACTGTTAACACAATCAGAGGAAAAACAATCCAAAATTTACTTGAAAATTTGGCCAACTGCTTACATGCCAAGTCACTAAGGTCTCCTTCCAATGCTACATTGCCACCTATTTCTCAGTGTCTGATCTCCCCAGGATCTAACACTTTAATTTAACCTAAATGCCTACATTTATGCCAGACTGTACAGACTGGGTGCAATTCAAAAAGCTTGCAAACTTGTCTTATTTTATATCTGTACACACCTAGAAGTTGAAAGGCGGTATGAAACCATTAGCTGTGGTAGACACACATACAGTGGAGTGGAATACAATCTTAGCTAATAACTGTAAACTTGTTCCGTTTTAAACCTGAATTACAGAAGTCATGATAGGAACATGTTACAAACCAACAACATATACTATAACATTGACAATCTTTAAAACATATACACAGGCATGCATACATCCTTACTAAGTGGTTAGTTGACTAATTTGAGTGGTTATCTAAAAGAAAGCCTGTGTTATTTATCACCAGATTTTTGCTCACATATCAGATTTCAGCTCAGAAATCATTCACAGATAGAGCTGATGCTGCAAACACAGGTGGCCTGAAAGACAGACATAACTATAGTCTTTTCCTGGTGCACAAGCAGGCAGCCCAGATGGCTGGAAAATAGAGAGTTAAAGATGCTTATCCAAGGTAGGTACTTGATGTCACCAAGAGGACTCCTAGGTGGTCAGTCAAGCACCTCAGTCTTCTCTCGTCTAGGTGTCTTTGTTTTCAAAAAGCAAAAGTGCAGATGGAGAAGATCATTTTATTCTATTTCTTCTGTGAGGTGGCCCACGGGCTGCGTGTTGAGTAGCCCTGCTCTTGAGGGACACCCTTAGTTGTCTCACTTCATTCTGAAAAATGACCATTTATTCTTACCATTTGTTTCCTATCATTTAATCAGTTACCAATCCATGAGAGGGCCTTCCCTCTTATCTCATGACAGTTTACTTTATTTAAGAGCCTTTAGTGAGGGACCTTGTCAAAGGCTTTCTGGAAATCTAAAGCATACTATATCCACTGGATCCCCCTTGTCTACATGTTTGTTGACCCTTTGAAAGAATGCTAGTAGTTTGGCAGGCATAATTTCCCATTACAAAAACCATGTTGACTCTTCCCTAATAAATTACATTCATCTGAAGAAATGGGTTGGGCCAACGAAAGCTCATGATACCATCTACATGTTTTGTTAGTCTATAAAGTGCTACCAGACCATTTGTTGTTTTATTCATCTATATGTCTGCCCATTTTGTTCTTGACTATTGTTTCAACCAGTTTGCCTGGTACTGAAGTTAGATTTACTGGCCTATAATTGCCAGGATCATCTTTAGAGCCCTTTTTAAAAATTGGCATCACATTCATTTGGCACAGAAGATGGTTTAAAGCAGTGGTTCCCAATCTTTTTGATACTGGGGACCAGTAAACCCATTCTCAAGCTTTTGGAGGACTAGTAACATTTATTTGCATATTTGCATATTCATTAAGCAAACGATGAATATGCAAATAAATTGTTTCTGGTCCTCCCAAAGTCCCCAGTGCCAACAGGAGCGGGCCCAGTCAACTGCCCTGGGCGGTTTCTTGACCCCAACCCCGAGGTATCTACTTCACCCCTGTTTGGGACCGGTAAGGTTAGAAGGACCCTCTCAGGCCTGCCGGGTGACTTGGCTTGTATGGGCCCTGGAGGTCGGGTGAGTAGCCCCATGTCCTCTCCTGCAGTCACACCTGCATTTGTGGGTGAAACCTGCGGGTCGCACCCTGCCCCAGGGCGTGTCGCTGGCCCTACCTGTCCAGCGGGTTGTTCCGCCCCCCCTCCTGGCCCCAATCCTGGCCACTTTATTGGCTGGTGCCGGGTGTCCTGCGTCGGTGCGCCCGGTGCCCGGCCTTGTCCCTGGGTCCTAGTGCCCGCCATATCTAGCCCTGCCACACAGGAGCATGCCCAGAAGAGATACCGCAGCGGGGGCTCTCTCCCAAGAATCGTGCGCGGAAATTTTTCTGAGGACCGGTATTTTTTTTCTAAGGACTTGTACTGGGCCGCGGACCACACTTTGGGAAATGCTGGTTTAAAGGATAAGTTACAAACCACAGTTAATAATTCTGCAATTTCACATTTAAGTTCCTTCAGAATTCTTGGGTGAATGCCATCTAGTCCTGGTAACTTATTGTTTAATTGGCCAGTTTGTTCCAAAACCTCCTGTAATGATACCTCAGTCTCAGAGAGTTCTTCAGACTTGTCAACTAAAAGAATAGCTCTGGTCTGGGAATCTCCTTCATATCCTCAGCCATGAAGATTGATGCAAAGAATTCATTTAGTTTCTCCACAATAGACTTATCATCCTTGAGTGCTCTGTTAGCATCTTGATCAGTGGCCGTACAGTTTGTTTAGCAGGTTTCCTACTTCTGATGTACTTAAAATATTTTTAGCTATTATTTTTTGAGTCTTTGGCTAGCTATTCTTCAAATTCTTTTTTGCCCTGCCTAATTATATTTTTATACTTCATTTGCCAGAGTTTGTGATCCTTTCTATTTTTCTTATTAGAATTTAACTTCCACTTTTTAAATTATGCCGTTTTGTCTCTTGTGCTTATATTAATTGGTCTTTTAGCCATGGTGGCATTTTTTTGGTTCTCTTACTATGTTTGGGTATATCGACACAGCAAAGTTATTTCGAAATAACAGCCTTTATTTCGAAAGAACTTTCCTAATGTCTACACAGCCAAACCCTATTTCAAAATTAAATGGAAATAGCGGAACGCTTATTTCGAATTTGGTAAATCTCATTCTACGAGGAATAATGCCAAATTCAAAATAGCTAATTCAAAATAAGTGCTGTGTAGATGCTTATTTCGAAATAGGGGGCCTCCAGCCCTTCCCAGGGTGCCCTGGTGGCCACTTTGGGCACAACCAGGAAAACTTCCTCTCCTCTCCCCCAGCCCCGGAGCCCTTAAAGGGTAAACTCTGGCCACAGTGCCTGTGCCAGCTCCAGGCCTGCCAGCACAGAGCCAGCAGTCACTGCCCCTGACCCAGTGGCCCTACCATGAGCCAGGCAGCCAGTGCCAGCCAGCCCTCCACTGCTCCCCGGGCCCAGTCCCCCAGCTGCCAGGAGCCTGCCAGGGGCCAGAGAAGGCGGGCGCCTTCCTTGTCCAGTGCGGAGATCATGGACCTGACTGAGGTTTGGTGGGATGCCTCCAACGTCCATGATCTTCGCACTAGATGGTGGAACGCGGCCATCTACAGACGGATGGCTGACAGCCTGGCCACCAAAGGCCACATGTGCACCCAGGAGCAGGTGCGCATGAAAATTAAGGAGCTGTGGCAGGCCTATGCCAGGGCCACAGGGGGCAGCTCCCAAACAGGGGCAGACACCTGCTCCTATTTTGACACCCTGGTCCGCATCCTAGGGGGCAGGATGGTCCATGCCACCCCGAGGATCATCGATCCTGGAGCAGAGGGCCCTGACCAGGGCATGGAGGCGGAGCACCTGGAGCTGCAGGAGCCCAGAGGGAGCGTGCCACGCAGCCAGGACCCCCGAGCCGTCCCAGCAGACCTGTCACCAGTGTCATCCGGGGAGGCAACAACATGTGAGTGCCATCACTGTCCCCTTTTTGGGGGGCGGGGAGGGAGACCAGGGACTGCGTGCATGGGCCTTGCTTACCACGGATCATGCAGAAACCTGTGCACGTACGAGCATGTGCCATGCCACCCCTGGGCATGTGGCCCCAGCTGGCTGCCACACAGGGGCGTTGGACTGTTAGACACACGCGTGTGTGAAGAGAAATGACATGCTACTGACCCCAGGGTGGGACACAGCAGGACTCCCTCCCTCCACAAGACCATTCTACACAGAGGCAGGGGATATCTCCCCCCACACCTCACCCACACTATACACAGCACAGGGGCCTGGGTGCAGTCTTGGGGCAGCTCCTACACCTGGGGATAGCAGGACATTCTGAACAGGGCCTGTGTGCAAGCACATCGGCTCTGATGGTGCAGGGAACAGTCATCCTCACCTTGCAGAGAGGGGCTGGGCTTCACCCACTGGGTCCCCAGGGATAACTGACCACCTCTCTTGTTTCTCCACAGGGCACATCACACCACCCAGGACATGCTCCTGCACCCGAGTGCTCCGCAGGACCACCCGTGCAGTGGAGGGGTACCGACAGCAGCACCTGGGGGCACTGCGAGCCCTGCACCGCACCCTCCAGAACTGGGTGCAAGAAGATCTGGAGCTCTGGGGGAAGCAGCTTGCCCAGGGCTGTGCCATCTGCCAACACCTGCAGACCCTGGTGCAGAGCGTGCTGCCTCCTGCCGCTCCAGTGCCTGCTGCCTCCCCAACTGCCGCTCCTCCTCCCACTCCTTCTCCCCCTCCCGCTTCTCCCTCCACACCCTCCATCCCCTCCCCATCCCCCGGGGATGCTGAGGCCCCCGCATCCGCGGTGCTGGGAGACAGTTGGCCTGGCGAGACCCCCACTCCTGAGCCCTGAGCTTCCCCTCCCCCTTGCTCCCCTTCCAGCTCCCTCCTCCCAGGTTTCCTCCTCCCCTCTCCCACCCTCTCTCCTCCCTTCTCCCGCCTCCTTTCCCCAGTCTCACCAGCGTTTCATTCCCGCCCCCCAGTTTTGTTAAAAAAAGACAGTTTGTGTTTATGAAAAAACATGTATTTTATTTTACATCGGGAAGGAGGGTTGGCGGGGGTAAGTGGAAGGATGTGAGGGAGGAATGAGGCACAAGCCCCCAGTGGGGCAGACCAAGGAGACTCTTAGTGCTCCTCAGGGTGGAAGCTCTCCTGCAGGGCCTCCTGGATACTGACAGCCCCCTGATGGACCTCCCGGATGGCAGCCTGCAGAAAGTGCAGCCAGGCTTGCAGCAACGTGTCCAAGAGAAGCACCAGAGTGCCCAGGGACAGCTCTGGCTCCATGCTGCAGAGTGCTGTGGTGTCCCAAGTGAGGGCAACCAGAGCACGCAGAGACAAAAATGCTTTGGTGGCCCTCATCGAGGTAGACAAGCAATCAGGGAAACCTGAGAACCGGCTGTCAGGGGGCGGGGAGGAGGCCTTTAAGCACAGACCTCAGTTAGCCTCAGGCAGCAGCCCCACACAGTAAGTCCTTACCTGGTGCCCTGCCAGAACTGGTTCCGGCCAGCCTTAAATGCGATTCACAGTCCACTCAGTGTGGACACGCTATTTTGAAATAGCAAAACGCTATTTCGAAATGCATTTTGTGTGTAGACACGTTATTTTGAAATACCTTATTTCAAATTAGCTATTTTGAAATAAGATATTTCGAAATAACGCTATAGTGTGGACATACCCTTTTTAAATTTGGTGTATACATTTAAGTTGAGCCTATATGATAGTGTCTTTAAAAAGTTTCCATGCAGCTTGTAGGGATTTTATTTTTGGCATGGTGCCAGTACTACACATAATTCTATCTAGATGTCTTGAGATATCAACAGCTGTCACACCAGGCAGGCAAGTCAGGATACAGTTCTCAAACTCTGCAAACTCAGCTACTCATGTTTCTACTGATTGAATCCTCCATTACTAATACCTGTCTCTTCCTAATAACTCGAGTTCCCTCCCCAAAAGAGAGATTCCTCTGTATAAGAGGACACCATGACATCATCTGGAAGGAGAGTCCCAACTATGGTATCATTTCCCACCACTCCAGTTGTATGTTCTCTTTTCATGAGACTTTTACCCATCTCAACAGCACACATTGTCTGACCGGAGCTGGGAGCATACTACTGTGTCCTGGAAAGTCTCATTTATGTACCTCTCTGTCTTCCTTAGCTCCTCCAGTTCAGTCACCCTGGCCTCTGAGGTCTCTCAGGGCCAGGAGCTCCTTGCACCAAATGCACATTTACATCACCTGCCTGTGGGGCAGAAACAAGCTACACTGGGTGCAGTAAACTGGATAGCCTGCCTTCTGCCTGCATTCTATTTTTACTCCTCTAGCTTATTACTGTCTTGATGGGCTTTTTTAAAAAATCAGATTTAGTTTAAAGAATGTAAGTGTATCTAGGCCCCCTCAAAGTCTCCCACTAAACTCCCCTGCAAAACGCTGTTAGCTGCTCCTGGTCACTTAGGAGTGGACTTTTTAAAGCCTTGACCTTCCTGAGTACCTCTGACCCCTGGTTAAGGGTTGTTAGGGTTAAAAGGATTATGGATCAAAGCCTTGTTAAAAAGCTATAGAAATGTAGCTGTGTTAGTCTGATCTTGCTGAAACAAACGAGAGAACTATGCAGCACTTTAAAGACTAACAAGATGATTTATTAGGTGATGAGCTTTCGTGGGCCAGACCCACTTCCTCAGGTCAAATTCTGGAAGAGAATTGGCATGACCATATATACCAAAGGAATACAATGAAAAAAAAGTGAACACATTATAATACTGACAAATCAGAACAGAAGGGGGGCGAGGGGGAGGGCTAGTATCTATGAGATAATGACACTTGGGGTCCAATTATCCCAGAGAGGCATAAGGATCTTGCGCAAAAAGGGTTTTTTGCACAAAACAGCCACAGCCACACTGCTTGTTTTTGCGCAAAAACCTCTTGTGCAAAAACGGCTCGGAATAGATTATGCAAATGAAGCGCAACAAAATGCTAATCAGCGCTTCGTTTGCATTGCCTCTTCTGGCAAAAACTCATAGTGTAGACATAGCCTTACATCTCTGATTATTCCATTTTGTGACCAAGTGTCCTTATAAACATGATATTTGGTTTTAGTTCCTTTTATTTACTGCCTCTGGGTACATCTACACTTGCTCCCTAGTTCGAGCTAGGGATGCAAATGTAGGCGACCAAAATTGCTAATGAAGTGGGGATTTAAATATCCCACGCTTCATTAGCATTATCTCACTGGTGCGTTACTCCGCTCAACAGCTGATTCGAACCAGGAAGTGTGCGTTACTCCGCTCAACGGCTGATTCGAACCAAGCCCCAAAAAATGAGAAGTAACGTTAGTTCGAACCAAAGGGTTTGGTTACAACTAACACATCCCGGCGCACTTCCTGGTTTGAATCAGCTGTTGAATGGAGTAACACGCCGACGATATCATGCTAATGAAGCGCGGGATATTTAAATCCCCGCTTCATTAGCAATTTTGGTTGCCTATATTTGCATCCCTAGCTCGACCTAGGGAGCAAGTGTAGACATACCCTCTGTCAGCACAAATGTATTTCACCAACTTGATAGTGAAAACATGCTTGATTGCAAATATAACCTTCCTTCTTCACTTTATTACTTAAAATAAAAGAAATCAATATGAATGCAACCCCGTCATTAAAGTTTATAATATTTTGCCCAAAGCAGTATCACTTATAGTTGACTTTCTTTTTGTATCAATTTTAACTATAATATTATATTCTATCAAGTTCCCTATTTTACTACTATATTTGACACATCATATAATATCTGAATGTTTGGTTTTAATTTATTCACTTATTCACAGGTAGTGGAAAGGAGAAGTCTCCTTGGTTGAACCAACAGTATGTTCTTGCAAAAGGCTGCAGTAACTCTTGTTTGCTCAGATTATTGAAGATAACCATGAACCTTGGGCTTTTATTTTCTTAACCCTCTGTGCTATCTTTCTAACAGGCCTTGATGCCAGGAAATTCTTAAATAGTAATAAATCATAATTTTGGGGCACCAGTTACTATAGATCATGCAATTAAAGATTGCGATCCAACCCATCACAGACACAGAAATCCCCTTGAGGTTGCCCCCAGTGTACTGATCAAGCCATTGAACCCATCTTCCTGCCTTATGGGGTTTCCCACCACCCTGTTCTGCTGATCCAGAAGCTCTGGTCCCCAGCAGAGTTGAGGTTTCTACTCCCCATCAGAGCAACACAGACACTGAGCCAGCTTAGTTCTGGGAGGGCTCAGTTAGAGGGGCTCACCACCCAGGAAACCAACCTGTAAAGCCCCAAATAAATCTGTCTTACTCTGTACAAAAGTTTTACACAGAGAAAGCTCTTAAGGTCAACCCTCTTGACCCTTTTAAGGTCAACCTGGGGAAGTGAGGAAACAGATTGACAAAGCCAGACAAATACCCAGAAGTCACCTACTTCAAGACAGGCCCAGCATGGAAAATAACAGAATATCACTGGTCAATACCTACAGTCCACAGATTAAAACCCTCCAATGCATCATTGACAAACCATCCTGGAAAATGATCCCTCACTCTTATAGGCCTTGGGAGACAGGCCAATCCTCACCTATAGACAACTCCCTCAACCTGAAGCAAATACTTTCCAACAGCACACCTCAAATAGACGCACCCAGGAACTTACCTCTGCAATAAACCCCATTGCCCACTCTGTCCACATATATATACAAGTGACACCATCACAGAACCTAAGCATATAAGCCACAACATCATACAACTGCACATCCTCTAATGTGATATAAGCTATCAAATGCCAGCAATGCCCTCTGCCATATTCGTCAAACAGGACAGTCTCTGCAACAAAGGATAAATGAACACAAATCAGACAACAGGAATGGTACTATTCGTTGTTCCTCTTCATCGGTGAAAGAGAGATATGCACAGTGGTTGCCCCCACAAGTAATGGTTATTTATACTGGGCTTGATAATAAGTACAAAAAGTAGGATTTAAGTGGTTGCAAATGAAATCAGTCAGATCAAAGTACATTACTAAGCCAAAATAAACAAAAAACTCCAGTTAATTCTAATATACTAAGAAACTTGTTACATGCAAATTCTTACCCTAATTAGTTGAACTTATCTTAGGTAATATTTTTCAAGTCGGAACTGATCTTTATTCTGGCCTGGGTCTACAGCTTTTCAGAGTTTTTTTAAAATTCATATTTTTTCAGGCTCCTTCATGTGTATCCTCTTAGGTTGGGCATGGTAGTTTCAAAAGCCAGGTGAAAACAAAGACTGATTGCTTTCCATTCCTTAAATAGACTTTCCCCCAGGGTAGGAACCCTTTGTTTAGCACTCCCCAATCCCAAGGAAAAATACCAAATACAAGATGGATTCCAGTACCAGTTGGCATGGTCACATGTCTTTCTGGGACCAACCACAGTTTGGGCTTTCAAGAAAAATAAAACCATTCACTTGTCGTTGGTTTGAGTAGTACTGAGTCATAAAGATCCTAAAGTATCTCTAATGGCCCTCATTAGTATATTTAGAATTAAAATCAGTTTCACAGTTCATATGTCTAACTTTACATACAAGAATGATACATGCACAAAAATAAGATATAAGATTCAGCAAACCTGTAACTTTAAAACTGACATGTTACATGATATATTTTGCATAAAGCGTCTTTGAGTTATGCATATTTATAAGCCCATTTTCATAAAGAATGGGGGAGCGTGATGGTGTCATCACACTTATACAGAACACAGAAGGATTAAAGTTGTAACCATAGATTTGGCAGTTCCTACCATTTGAGGAACCTAAATAACTGTATTTCAAAGTAATTTATTTGTATGTAACTTTCTAGCTTGGAGGGGAGTTCTAGCCTTCACTGCATCCTCTGGCAAGGAGTTCCACAGGTTGACTGTGCTGAGTGAAGAAAAACTTCCTTTGTTTTAAACCTGCTGCCTATTAATTTCATTTGTGACCCCTAGTTCTTATATTGTGGGAATAAGTAAATAACTTTTCCTTATTCACTTTTTCTATACCAGTCATGATTTTATAGACCTCTATCATATCCCCCGTAGTCTCTTCTTTTCTAAGCTAAAAAGTCCAAATCTTTTTAATCTTTCTTTATATAGAACCCATTCCAAACCCTTCTGTTTCCATTGCTCCATATGTATGATTTAACTGGCAGCTGCAGTGTTCATTGTTTCTGGTTATGTATCCATTACAAATTCTCAGCTGTTTGAAGTCATTATAGAAGAGGAGTGTCAATCTCTGAAAGGTAAAGTACCTAGATTTATTATGATTATTAGTCACAATACTCAGCACTTTTCATATTCATTGCTTTGTAAGCATTAACTAATCCTCAGAACCTTAAGCAAATGTTATCTCCATTTTTACACAAAAGGAAAATAAATCAGAGAAGTAAAGTGTCTTTCCCAAAGCCATTCAACAACTTAGTGACAAGCCTGGGATTAGCACTGAGGATTTCCAGATTCCCAGCTCTTGCTTACTTGACCAGACCATAGAATCATACAACTGGAAGGAACCTCAAGAGATCAGCAAGTCCAGTCCCCTGTGCTTATGGCAGGACCAATCATCCTTTACAGGTGTTTGTCTAACCTGCCCTTAGAGTCTCCATCACTGGAAATTTTTACAACTTTCTTAGGCAGTTTATTCCAATGGTTAATCTTGGCAGTTGGGAAAATTTTCCTAATGTCTGACCTTGCTACAATTTAAGCCCATTTTTTCTTGTATTATCATCAGACGTTAAGGAGAATATTTCCCCCCCCCTTCCCCTTGTAACAACCTTTTAGGTATTTGAAAGCTGTTTATGTCATAGAATCGTAAGGTTGGAAGAGACCTCTGAAGGTCATTGAGTCAAAACCCCTGCTAAAGGCAGGACCAGTCCCAACTAAATTATCCCAGACAGAGCTTTGTCAAGTCAGGACTTAAAAACTTCTAGGGATCGAGATTCCACCACCTCCCTAAATAAGTTGTTCCGGTGCTTCACCACCCTCCTAGCATAGTTCCTGTAAGGGGCATGGCTGGGCACAAAAAATTCTTCCCCCCGCTCACCTCCTCTGGATTGCCACACAGCAGCACTTGCATGGCAGGCAGCTGCTCCATGGGGCGGGGCAGTCCGAGATGATGTGGTGAGGGAGCCGCTGGGAGTGGGACCTGCTGCAGCCACATGGCGAGGAAGGGGAGGGGGACGCCTGCTCTGGTGGCCAGGGCTGGGAATGGCATCTGCCACATGGGTGGGGGAGGGGTCTGCTCTGGCAGCCAGGAACAGGACATGCCACATGGCGGGGGAGGGGGGGCGTTCTGCTCCGATGACCAAGAATGTGTGCTGTAAATTGTTAATAAATTGGGTGCCATGGTGGCACACATCCAAACCAGCACACATGACCTCAATAGTGGTACACAATCCAAAACTCTCTTTGCTCATGGGTTGGGAAAATCTGAGAGGGAATGCTGCCTCCTAGTGAAATAGTTTTTCCTAATATCCAATCTAGACCTCCCCGTCTGCAGCCTGATACCATTGCTCCTCCCTCTGTCATCTGTCACCACTGAGAACAGCTTGTCTCCATCCTCTTTAGAACCCTCCTTCAGGTAGTTGAAGGCTACTATCAAATTCCCTATCACTCTTCTTTTCTGCAGACTAAACAAGTCGAAAACTCTCAGCCTCTCCTCATGAATCATGTGCTCCAACCCCCTAATCATTTTTGTGGCCCTCTTATGTCTCCTCTCTCTTCTCTTTTCCAGGCTAAACAAAACCAGTTATTTCAGTCTTCTCTCATAGGTTATGTTCTCTAGACCTTTAATGATTTTTCTTGCTCTTTTCTGGACTTTTTTCAATTTGTCCACACCCAAAGATATAGCCTCAGCACAATACTCCAGTTGAAGCATAATCAGCACAGAATAGAGCAGGAGAATTTCTTCTCATGGCCTGCTTACAACACTTCTGCTAATATACCCCAGAATGATGCTTGCTTTTAGGGCAATAGTGTCACACTGCTGACTCATAATTAACTTCTGGTCTTGACCCCTGGATCCCTTTCTGCAGTACACCTTCCTAGGTAGCTGCTTTCTGCTTTAGAATGTAAAGTCCAGAGTTGGCAACAACATTCACAACATTTAAACCACAGTTGTAGAAATATAGACTAGAAATAAGTCATGCTCCAAAATAATCATATATATAGTAGCCCAATGTCTGTGATGCTGAAATGCTGGCTGCTCCCTCTGGGCGGCACTATTGCCTCCCTGGCTGTTCCCTCTGGGCGGCGCTGCTGCCTGAGTCACGTCCTTTGCCTCCCGCCGGGGTGCTCGGCTGACTTCTGCGCCACTCAGCCAGGCCACCGTGGGGAGCAAGTGGTGCAAGCAGCCATTTGGGCCCCGCGCTCCCCATGCAGCATGGTGCTGCATGGAGAGCAAGGGGCCCAAACGGCTGCTTGCACCGCTTGCTCCCCTGCAACAGTCTGGCTGAGCGGCGCAGAAGTCAGCTGAGCGCCACGGTGGGAGGGAAAGAGGGGTGGGGCGGTGATGTACACGGCCAGGGGGCAGGGCCTGGCCGTGTACATCACCGCCCCGCCCCCCTTCGCCTCCCGCCGTGGTGCTCGGCTGACTTCTGCACCGCTCTGCCGGGCCACCGCGGGGGAGCCCAAATAGCCACTTTCTCTGCTTGCTCCCCCACGTCGGCCTGGCTGAGCAGCGCAGAGGTCAGCTGAGCACCATGGCGGGAGGTGAAGGGGGGTGGGGCGGTGACGTGTGGTGTGACAGCAGCTCCAGGCCCTGCCCCCTGGCTGTAAATGTCACCACCCCGCCCCTCTTCGCCTTCCACCGTGGCGCTCGGCTGACTTCTGCACTGCTCAGCCGGGCCGCCGCATGGGAGAAGTGGCGCAAGCGACCGTTTGGGCTCCGCGGTCCCCCGAGTGAGAGGCAGGAGGGGAAGGAGAAGAGAAAGAGAGAGACAGAGAGGCAGGAGGCAGAGGAGAGTTGAGAAAGAGAGGGGGGGAGGTAGTAGTAGGAGGAGGAGAGAGAGGGAGGGAGAGAGCGAGACACTGAGTGAGAGACCGGAGGCTCAGGAGAGAAGACCAACGTGGAGGAGAGACCTGAAAATCCTGTCTTATGACCGGCTAATTGGCTAGTATTCTTAGAATAGGCCATTTTCCTCATTTGGTTAAAATGGTTGCTTTCCTTTTGAATACAAATATTAGACTTTAGGTGGTAATTCTAACTTGACTATAACTACTTGAGAATAGAAGATGCTCCATAAAGTAAAGGGTTTATGATTAGTAAATTAGTTTGCCATCTTTCTGAAACAACAACTATCCAGTTGAGTCCATACAATCTCCATGCTATTAAATTCAAAACAATCTAACCAATTTTAGAAGTTCAATTTCTATTCCTAAAGGCTGCTTCCAGAATGAATTAAGGGAAGCATATCAAATGTAATAATGCATTGTTATTAAGGTCTTAGTAAACTTGCCAAAGTCAACCTGCTGGAACAGTCATGCTATATTATACTTGCCTGATTACAGCTTGAATTGTCCTTACTGTGAATTGCATTGCTTACTTAGGTTTGGGAATCTATCTGGAATATCATGCCTGAGCCAGGAAAGAAACACATTACAAAGGTGGCACTTTGCAATGAATTTTCAAAGCATTAGATTTTAATGGGTTTAGTATCTGCTTCTCCTAAGCAGTGCCTTAAAAATTCTCTAAAAGGCTACCATCTAGACTGCATCCTTCTGTCGACAGAGGGATGCAAATCAAGCATGTCGAAATTGCTAACGAAGCAGGGATTTAAATATCCCGCACTTCAGTAGCATAAACATGGCTGCTGCTTTTTTTCAAAACTGAGCTTTTTCGAAAAAAACAGTCTAGACACGGATCTGCCAAAAATAAACCCTTTTTCGACAGATCCTGTAAACCTCATTTTTTGAGGAATACAGGATCTGTCGAAAAAGGGTTTATTTTTTACAGATCCGCATCTAGACTGCTGGTTTTTTATCGAAAAAGCTCCATTTCGAAAAAAAGTGGCAGCCATGTTTATGCTAATGAAGCGCAGGATATTTAAATCCCTGCTTCATTAGCAATTTCGACATGCCTAATCTACATCTCTCTGTCAACAGAGAGGTGTAGTCTAGACACAGCTGATGATACATCGTAAAAGGAACAGACTGTTCCATTTATTGGCAGTACCCCCTGCTCTGCTGCTACAGTTGGGAGCTAGAATGACATTTGCTATCAAAGCTGGGAGAATTTTGTCAAATAGTAACTTTTTTCGGAAAGAAAGGGAAATGGTGAGAAAAATGCTGTTAGAACAGTTTTTTGATATTTTTAGCAAGTGTAATAATAACACTTTCTTATCCAAAATAAGTCTTGGAACTAAATGCTTGAATACAGCTTGACTGATTTGCCTCATTTCTTATAAATTTAAAACTCTGAGAACATTCATCAAAAAGTTCATGAAGGTTTCTAAATCTGTAGAGCAAATCTGAGCTAGTTCATAATTTTGCATCAAATCATTAATGGTTTCGCATGGTTTTGCAATGAAATTAAATGAAATTCTGCTATTTCAGCTGACTTGCAGTGCAACCTGTGGGTTCAAATTTGAGGCTTCTGTATTGTAACAAACATGCAGAGCTATCTCACAGAGATTCATTCCACAAAAACTTTTGCCTGCTTTCTGGGAAACCAGTGAGTTTCTCACACAGTCTTACTTAAAATCATAGAATTGGAATGAACCTTGAGAGACTATCAAGTCCAATCCACTGCATTCATGGCAAGACTAAGCACTATGTACTAAGGGGCTCAAACTCCCCCTTTCCCAGTCAGCCATTCCCAGTCAGCCCAGGAGCCCTGGTGCGCTCTGTGTGTGTGTGTGTGTCCATTCCCGTTTCCCAAACTCCACTCCTTCCTGCCACTACCCTTTCCCCACCCTCATGGCACCCCATCCCCAGAGGATGAGGCTTTGGGGATTACTGGGGAGCCTGGTGTAGTGTGGCAGCAGCAGTCGGGCCTTCCCCCACTCCCTGCAGTGGCAAGAGCCATAAGGAAGCATAGCAAGTGTGCCTGCCAAATGTGCAGGCCAGGAATTTGAGTTCCCTGATCTAGACCATCCCTGACAGGTGTTTGTCTAACCTTCTCTTAAAAATCTCCGATGATGGAGATTTCACTATGTCCCTCAGCAATTTATTCCAGTGTTTAACCACCTTGACAGTTAGGAAGTTTTTCCTAATGGCCAATCTAAATCTCCCTTGCTGCTATTTAAGCCCATTGCTTCTTGTCTTATCATCAGAGGTTAAGGAGAATAGTTTTTCTCCCTCCTCCTTGTAACAACCTCTTAAATACTTACCACATCCAACCATTAAGATATTTCTTATGAAGAATTTAATTGCTGGCAGTTCAAATTTTCACATTGCTTCATTAAACCATATTTACCCCAGATTCAATTAACAGGATTTAATGGGATGCAATGGCATAGATAGGCCTCACACTGACAATGAGATGTTTAAGGAAGGCCTGTGGACCAAATTGGTCCTGCTACACTTGGCTACAGCAAACATTAGGTGTGGAAAGGAGAACTAAAAAGAGGGGACTGAGCCCACTTCAGGGCTGACCCAGAAGAACAGCAAAGCTAATTAGAGAGAAGCCTGGATACAACTTGTTGGCCAGATAGGTTCCTGCTAGAAGGGACAATCAGGCTCAGGGACAGGGCTGGGCAAAATATGGCATCTGGACCATATCCAGCCCACCAAGCCACTGGATCTAGCCCGTGGAGTCCCAAGGAGGCTCCCCACTTACCTTGCCTCACCGGCACACTACTCAGAAAAGCAGCTGCCGCAGCCATTTCTCTTCCACAATTGTGAGCCCAAAAGGGATAGCGGGAAGGCTTCATGAGCGGCCTCTGCCCACAGCACAATCCTATTGGTTTCTGGCCAATGGGAGCTGCCTGTTAGAAAAGCACCACACCACTTCCCCTCGTAGTTATTCACACATGCACATGACCCCTGCAGCCTGCACAGGGGCAGAGCAGACAGGGTGGCTGCCTCATAAACATGCTGGGCTGCTGGCTAGGAGTCACGCAGGTACTCCAGTCCCTCCCTTCCCAGTCTTGTGCCCCCCACTCCTGCCCCTTACCCCACATAACAAAAACCCTCTGCCCCCATCGTGTACCCATAATCCCTCTCAGAACCTACACCCAGTGGCAGATATAGGGCAGGGTGAGCGGGGCGGCTGCCCTGGGCCCCGCACTTCAAGAGGCCCCGCACATGGGCCGTGTCAAAGGGGGGGCCCCACGAAATTGTGCTGCCCTGGGCCCCGCAAAACCCTCATCTGCCCCTGCCTACACCCCAATCCTCTGCCCCAGGTCACAACCCCTCCTGCCCTAGGTTACAACCCAAACACCTGCCCCCCATTCCCCATTAAAAATTATTGCCCACCTCTGCTCTGGGGGATCAGCGGAAACATGGACTGTTTGGAAGCAAGCCTTGTTTAGAAGGGTTCTGCAGAAGGTTTTGAACTGTGTTTGATTCCTGATTTCCTTTGGACTGCAATGCTCCAGAAAAGGATAGGACTTAGGTGAACTTGGGCCAGTGGATAAAAGATAGATCTCACAGAGAAAAAGATGAAACAGTGAAGACCCGTAGCTAGGTCATGTTCTGATGAGCCACAAGAGGGCATCACAGAGGCAACCTGATCACATGGGAGTTTGGGTTTTATAACATGCCTGTTATTTCTAAAGCGGTAGCTGGTTGCTTTACTCTGTTTTAGGTATAAGAGTCAGTAGTGGCATTACCCAGATGATTTGAATAGGACAGGTAATAATGCAGGGCTGGAATTCTAGATAATTTGTTAAAGACATGTTAAATGCTGTCATTTATTATTACTCATCATAACACTTTGGGAAGTTCAACCTACAACATTGCTTTGAGATATACAGATGAGAACCACTATGAGAGCTAAATGGTGGAATTATTACTTATATGTAGGACTGGCACTGGACAGGTTATCAGAATACATTAATGCTGGTTTTGGGCCAATGACATGGCACCTTTGCACCAGTTTGTCCCTTTGCACAGAGACTATAAAGATGACCTAACTGAGCAGTTGAAGATTGTGCTAGTGTAGAATTCGACGGAGTTACATGATGGATGAATGTGCATATACTGATAATATAAGAGAATGATAAGTTGAGATCTTCTGCTGATGTAAAGATGAGGTTTCCCCCAACATTAATCAGCATTTGTCCAGTTGCTGCAAGAGGGGAGCAATTTAAATTCAGCTAGAAGACCATAAATACTGCTTTTTTATATGACTGAGACACACAAAACAGAAGTGATACAAATTCACAACTATAATATTTGTGCAGAGGTTTGTTTATATGTGACATGGTTTGTGATTGGTTCTTTGGAATATGAACACACTAGCAGACTTACCCAGCATTGCCCAACTCCTTCAGACCAAGGGGCTGGAAGTGTGGGGCGTGCAGGACTCAGGCAGAGCCTTCAGGATGTAGGGGAGGGGGATGCAGGAGGCTGGAGGCAGGAGGGGTGCGAGAGTGAGGATTGGGGGGTGAGAAGAGGCTCCGGGTGGGGAGTTCCATCCAGCATCAACCTTTTCTTTCCCCCCAACCTCACCAGCTTTCCAGGGGCATTTTCTCTCCCCCCAAATCCCTCTCTGGTCATCAGGCACATTCTCTCTCCCCCCAGTCCTGGCTGCCAGAGGCCTTTGTGTCCCCCCCTCCCATTCCTGCGGTTTTACGGCTAAGGGACAGGAAGGGAGAAAAGGGTTTGAGGCAGGAGGGCTACTTACCAGTGCTGGCAGACAAAATGGCAGAGCCCCAGCCCTTCTGACTGCTCTCTTGGTGGTATGGCTGCCCCAAGTGGACACTCTGCAGGATATTTCTTCCCTAAAGGCTTGCTGCTCCCAATGACCTGGATCACCTGGATCAATTCGTCTTCAGCTATCGTTAGGACTCCGCCGATCACAACACATCCACCATTCTTCTCGCACTCTTGCCTTTCTTCTCCATGTTCATCCAAAACGTTTAACAATATCATCTTCCCATCTTCATGGAGGGTGACCACGTGGTCTTTTCTGTTCTCGTAGGTACCACTCAGCAATAATTGCGGTCCACCTATTGTCTGTGAGCCGTGCTGTGTGGCCTGCCCATCGAATTTTGTTATGTCTGCTTTCCATGATAATATCTTTCACGATGCTGCATTCTCTAATAATTTCATTTGGAATATGATCAAGAAGAGAAATTCTCAACATAGTTCGCTCCATTGCCCTTTCAGCTACCAATACTTGCTGTTCTTCTCTCTTCATCAGTGCCCATGTTTCGCTGCCATACAACATGTCTGGCAGCACTGTTGAATTGAATATATTTGTACATGTGGTCTTATTGATTTTTCCTTTGAGGACGTCCTTGATGGAATTGAATGCACACCATCCTGCCTGAATCCTTCGCGAGAGTTCTCCATTCTGGTCTTGGCTCTTATTAACTTCTTGGCCCAAATATATGTACTGTTCCACTTCTTTGATTTCTTCTCCTGTTATCATTATTCGGGCTTTTCGTAAGACGTCTGATCACATGTATTTCATTTTGCAGCGGTTCATTTTCAGACCGACCTGACTGCTTTTCTTGTCAAGTCTTCGTAGCATGCTCTGCAATTGGTTGGTGCTTTTGGCAATTAATACAATGTCGTCCACGAATCTGAGATGGGGTAATCGTTCTCCATTTATGTTGACACCACTCCTCCAACTGATCTTGTTCATGACCATTTTGAGGCATTCAGTGAATAGTTTCAGTGAAATCGTATCTCCTTGCTTCATGCCTTTCTCGATTGGAATACGGAGGGGAGTTTTGAGGCGAGTAATAGCTGTTGTACATCCAGTATTCACTTCCTTCAACAAATTGATGTATTGCGTGTTAATGCCCTGCTCTGCGAGCGCCTTTAATATTGCGTTGAACTCAGTGCTATCGAAGGCCTTTTCATAGTCAACGAAAGTAATGCACAGCAAAAGTTTGTGTTCCCTCACTCTTTCTAGGAGTTGGCTAAGGGTAAATATATAGTCGATTGTGCTGAAATTTCTTCAAAACCCTGCCTGCTCTCTCGGCTGTTGTTCATCTAGGCTCTGCGAAAGTTGGTTTGTTACCACCTTTGTAAAGAGCTTGTAAATATGAGAGAGTAGGCATATAGGGAGGTAATTCTTAAGATTTTCTCCATCGCCCTTCTTATGCAGCAAGATGGTATTCAACTCCTTCCAGCTTGATGGTATTTTTCCTTCTTTAAGATATCAACTGAATCTTAAAGCGAGGGCCTTCCAAAGTTTTTCACCTCCTGCAGAAATAATTTCTGACGTTATTCCATCTTTGCCTGGAGTTTTTCCCTTCTTCATCTGGTATAGTGCGCTTTGGATTTCGCTGACGATTATTGGGGGGATGCATTCTTCTGACTCCTGGAGCATTGGGAGAGGGACGTTGATTCTTGATTTGAATAGTTCTGTATAGAAGTCCTTACAGACCTCCTCCATCCCTGCTCTGTCGATTACTGTCTCTCCATCCTTGTTCTTCAGTGCTGTTACACTCAGTCTATACTGTGTCAATTCCTGCTTGCATCTCCTAAAGCTTTTGTGTGATTCAGCTGTTTTGAGGAGATTTTCTTTCCGGAAGTTCTCAAAGTCATCCTTCAGCTTTTGCCGTATAAGCTTGCACAGAATGGAATACTCAAAGTTGTTATCCGAGCTCCTTTTCATGTTTCTCCGCTTCTCCAGAAGGCTTTTCGTTTCCTTCAAGATTCTTCCCTTCACTTTCTTTGACTTTTCAATTTCAGCTGCTTTTAAGCAACATCTCAGCTTGTCAGCAAAGATATTATAGTCCTCATCACACTTTTCCATCTGGCTCCAGTCAAACCCAGAAATCGCTTTCTTCAGCTTTGCTTCATCGAATGTCTTCGGCCACTGTTTCGTATTTGCCATCTGTAACGCCTTCTTTTCCACCACTTTGTCGAAAATCAACTTCGCTCTAAGCAAGCGATGGACACTGCCGATGTTGAAAGGCTGCACCACAGAGACATCTTGAACGATGTACCTTTTATTGACTAAAATATAGTTGATTTCATGCTGGCTCTTTGTGTTTGGCGCGATCCACATCCACCTTCTTGTGATCTTCTTTTTATACCATGTGTTTGCCATGTACAGTTCTTTCATTTCTGCCATCGCCACTAACCTTTCTCCTCTTTCATTCCTTTCACCACTGCCGTAACTCCCTATGAACTTTTCACCAGCTTTCCCTCGTCCAACCTTGGCATTTAAGTCTCCCATCGTGACAGTGTAAGTGGACTTTTGCGCGAGGGCTCTTCTGAGCTCTCGGTAGAATTCTTCCACTTCTTCATTCTCACTTGCACTTGTGGGGGCATAGGCCTGGATGACCTTGAGGGTAGCCTTTGACTTTATCTGAAGATGAAGCACACCAGTACGTGATGATATTAGTTGGCATGATATAACTTTCAAAGGCCAGTCCTTACTGATGATAAATCCGACTCCCCCAACGCTTCTAGCACCGTCTCCCTTTCCGAGCCTCACAGCGCTTCCATCCTTCCAGTTGACTTCCAACTCCTTCTTTCTTCAGGTTTCGCAGACACCGAGGATGTCACATCTTATCCTTTTCTTTTCCTCCATCAAATGGTTTAACGTTTCCTCTCTCGCCAGCAATCTACAATTGTAAGTACACACAACGAGGATTGTCCTTTTCCATGTTGTCCTAGCACCTGACATTTTTGTCAGCCTCTCGTCGCTCAGTTTCCACTCTGCCACTGTAGAACGGTTCGATGATACTCAGGGGACTAAAACCCATTTACTCGTGTTGTTTTAGCCATTGACTTCAAGCCATCCCACTGGCTAGGTGGGCAGGCGTATGTACCTCCTCAAACTTAGCTAGCCTCCAACCTCTAAGGAGAGGAAAAAACTGAGAGAGCAATACCTTCCCTGGATTGGATAGTCCGACACCCATACGCCCCGCTACCATAGCTGTCAGACGGCCAGGGTCACCACTGCACCACAATGAGGTGTTGAGGTAGGATTTTGCAGCAGTGACCCCAATGACCACTCTCAGTATTGTGTCCCACCCAACAGCAGCCCCTCCCTTTGCATGTTATGGAAAACAGTCCTTTTCCTGGAGCTTCCAGTTGTCCTGGTACAACCAAAACCTGGCCTGGAGAGAAGAGGAAGCTGCTTACCTAATTTGGTGGCCCTAGCTACTATCATTTAGGAGGAGTTATTGAACAAACAGATTCACAGACAGACACACTTTTATTTATGTATACATATGCATATACATATACATATATGATTTAAATACTACCTTTCACCCTAAAAGAGGTGTGAGAGCAGTTTAGAAACTGCACAGAGAGATCATGACAACTACCTCTTTTTAACAGTAAGCTGAAAAATCCATTGGCAATTTAAGTTGGAAACTGACAAAGAATAATGGATCCAGTTGAAACAGTAGAGGGTGTTTAAATGGTCAAAACTTAATTATCCACATTGAAATTTAGCCAGCACACCATGGTAATATCCTCGGGTACTTCAGAGTGGAGAAAGACTGTTGCAGGCATCATCGTCGTCATATTTACAAAAATAACAGTTTTTAAGATAAGTTAATTTCAATCCTTAAAGCTTGAAAGTGCCATTTAAATTAAAATATTTCCTGATGCAGACTTACTGGATGAAGGTGTTTAATAGTGAAAGAAACAATATATGAAGTCTAGATTTTGACATATAGAAAACATTTCTGTAAAATCAGACTGGTGTTATTTCACTTCTTTTTAAATGATAGAATGATGTGCGTTAAATTTCAAGCAGTGGAAAGCAGTGTTTTTCATGGCTGGTGTAGTTTCTCATTATTCATGAAATGCATTTAGAAAGTGTGTTGAATGCACAAATATAAAGTGGGGGGGGGGGACTGGAAGCAGGGGGGAAAGGGACATAATAGAATGTCACTACATTCCTTGTAGTATAATGTGACCTTTCCATTAAATTAACGTTATGCTAGTCGCACAGAAGGAGAGCTAAGATAGAAGGTATTTTTAGCAGACAATAGTCAAGTTAATTAGGCAGCTATATAACTGTCACACTTTACATTAAGAGCTTAAAAGCAAGATATGCAGAATAGAGGTAGTAGCTATAATGTTATAATGTGATTTCTATTCATTTGGGAAAATAGTTTCCTAAGCTTTCACTTTTTGTGATAAATGATAACTGGTACATGACATTTTTAATGGCATTTTAACCTGGCTAGTTAATGCTTTCCAACCTAGTTAAGAAACATTTTCACAGCGTTCCTCAATGGTTCCACAGAGTATGGTGCAATTCACCAGGAGAAAGGGTGCTAACATCATTCATTTGTGTATGCACACGATTTCAGTGAGGATCCAAAGATGCTAAACAAGTTGTTCATGATCTGTCTCGGGACAATCACTCTTTCATCTATTAATTACATCTATGTAAGTCTTAACTTTTTCCTTTCCAGAACTAGTTTCATTCTGTACAAATGAGCTGCAGCACAATATAATACACTTGAAATAGAGTCTAAAACTACATTAAAAAAAACCCTATTGCAACTAAAGAAATTACAGGGCTAACTGCATGTCTAACTAGGGCTGCCAGATGTTTTCAACAAAAATACCTGACACACTTGACATTCCATCACAATCTACATTACATCTTATTTAGAAAATACCGGACATTCATATTTTCTCATTTATATTTTCTCAATTTGTTTCCCGAACAGAAAGCTCAAATACTGGACTGTCCGGTTCAAAACCAGACGCCTAGCAACCCTATGTCTAACCCCCTACTTGTCTTTTCTGGTACACCTCCTTCCAGGTCTCAGGCCTTGAGCTTTCACTTCTCTTGGCATGTGATCCTGCAGTTTTCCCACTCTCAGATTGAGCCATGGGTTATATGGTCCTTTGATATTAACCATGACCATCTTAAAAGATCCAGCTTGGGTTCACCACTTACAGTTTACTTTCCTCTGGGAGTTATCACCAATGGTAGCCATGACTGGACATCTTTCTTAACACAAAGTATTATTTTGAACAAAAGCATTTCTGAGAAAAAAGATTTTACAACTGTGTACACATGTCTAGTCTGCCAGGTATGGAGATTCTGGAAGGTGTAAAATTCCCTAACGTTTGGGTAGCATATATCTGTTCCCTTAACTCACAAGGCATGTTCTCAGCTTCAGGGAGCATGTGTCCTTAAATCCTGCTCAGTCTTTTGTTCACTGTACTTCACAGTGTTTAAGTTACTTTTTCAACTGCTTATACAGCTTTGATCTGTTAGCTCTTACAATTGGCAAAGCAAAGCTTGCAACTTTGTTAGAGACAGAATTTAGGAACTTTGAAGCAAATAGCTTTCCCCATTTCAAGTGTGTCCTGGGTTCTTATCTGGAACTTGTTTTCTTCCTGACAATAGTTTTTTGAACTACAGCAATATATAGGTATATCATAAACATTCCGCTAACCCAATATCACCATACAGTGTAACTAATGAGTAGTAAGATCATATACAGTATTCATAGAAGTATTACACAGCAGCTTCATGTCTGCCAGATTTAGCTCAAACTCTTTTGAAATGTCTGAAAGCAGAACATTTAAGAGAGCTGCTTAACTGCAAAAATCTATGTATGTAAGAACAAAGGTTAAATTCTCCTCAGAATGCATCCATATAGTGACTGAAGCTCTGTGACTATGGTAGCAGAAGTTCTATGCTGTGGAGTATTGGAGAAGCATCTGAATTTCAGAAAATGTTGCAGATGGAATTTATCTAGCCAGAAGGAATTCTGCTTTTGCTGCTGGATTATATACTGTTGAAACAAACTCCTGAATAATCACTTGGGGGCAATACCTAGTAGCTGAGTGAACTCTCCCATGGAGCCAGCTGCTTGCCTAAGGTCGTATCCTCCTCTTCCACATAAGAAGAGAAAGACGAAGGAAAGAGAAGGATGAAGGAAAGTGTGAAAGTATAGATCCACTGCTTAGCAAGGAAGGAGAGCTAATATGGACATTAAGAATCCTTATCTTCTTTCAGTTATAACTAAACTGGTTAATTGTGAGCAGATCCTTAACATAATCAATATTAACATGAAGGGGAAAGAAACATAGGCCAGAATAGTGAAAGAAGAGGCTAAAGAATATTTAGATAAATTAGATATAATCAAGTTAGCAGGGCCTGATTCAATTCATTTTAGGATATTTAAAAACTAGCTGAAGCAATCTTGGAACTCTTAATATTTGTCAGGGCTGGGAATGGGTGACAGACGATGGATCACTTCATGATTAGCTGCTCTGTTCATTCTCTCTAGGGCACTTGACATTGGTCACTTTTGGAAGGCAGGATACTGTGCTATATGGGCCTTTGGTCTGATCCAATATGGCTGTTCTTATGTGCTTAATCATTATCTTCAAAAACACATGGGAGATGGGTGACGTCCCAAAGAACTAGGGTTGCCAAGTGTCCGGTTTTTGCCCGGACAGTCTGTTATTTCTGGCCCCTGTTCGGTTAAAAAAACCCCAGAAAATACCATTATTTTCTGTTTTCCTTGGCAGGCTGGCTGGCAGGGACATTCTGGCGTGGGAAAGCGAAGAGCATGGGGATTCTTAAAGACGCAAAAGCTTCTTTTGCTCAATAAGCTTGATCTCTCCCGGGAGCTTTTTTTTTCCCCCTCAATCAAGTTTTTTTCCTGCCATGTTTGGGATTTTTGGTGAAAGCATCTGGCAAGCCTACAGAGAACTGGGGTCTGGATTTGATGTCCTGCAATGTACAATATAGGATTTTATCTAATTTCTCAGGCCATACCCTTTTTTTTTCATATTACAACCCTGCTGTTCATGTTTGTTTGAGAGTCAGCACTATAGTTTTGTGGTTGTTCTTAACCTTGAAGGTTAGAACAAAGCCAGATTCACTAATGGCAGAGCAATCGTTAAGACTTTGCCTGGCAATGGACTGAAAGCAGCTGAAATTAATGCATACCATTCATGACTTACCTGCAGAAGTGCCAGTTTAATAGTAAAATAGAAATTAAATATTTACATCCAATTCATAAATAGATAATAGAGGTGATACCCATTGCTCTGTTTAACTGTTGAGCAGTTATGGGAAAGTTGGAAATACTGCTCATTCTTATGCTGTGCCCTTATTGCATTGCATTGACAAAATAATTGAAAATCCATAACAATTCTCATAATTTAATTTAAAATCACTGTGATTACATTCCTAGTTCAGTAGTCTTCACATTAAAAAAAATTGGAAGCTGAGAGTAGGTCTAAAAATACTTCCTGTAAAGGCTCCCTGTCTTAAGGTGGAGTAAGAAAATATCTACAGTATATTAAGAATAAGTAAGGACACTGGAATCAAAAGACTGGTGTGTGTACCTCTTCCCATAGGTAGAATGCTTTTATGTTTTTTACCCTACTTTTGTGCGGGTGCGTTTTTTTAATTTTGAAGGACTTGTTTTTTAAAATTCTCCCTCACCATTGTACACATTTTAAATTACAAAAAGGAAAGAAAATTGTAAATACTAGTGGAGAAAAAAAACCAAATCATTTAAAAATAGGGATTAAAACTGTGGTGTTTTATGATGGAGGGTTACATATTTCTATTTTTAAAGAATAGGGACCTTGTGTCCTCTATATTTAACTTTTCAGCTAACTGAAACAGCAGATTGATAGGCTTCAATATCACCTCATATTTCTTCTTTTTTCCTCTGTCTACTGAAATGTAAGAAATTAATGTTTGGAGTCAGTAGCAGCTAAACTGACAGTGGATCAAGGCTGTGAGACAAATTGCTCATTACAGTTCAGGGAACTGCACATACAGCTGTGGCATCAGTAGAGTATTGGCAGGCACTTTCAGCCACTAGTTCTGCATGGGCAAATGTCGCCATTGTCTGCTGGTGAAGCTTGTCTGTGGATTTCTGGAAAATAAGCTCTTTTTAAACCCCCATCAGAGGCATTTCTGCTTTCTTTTTGTCATCCTGTATCATGCCTGTGTCACAGGCAGCAGCCAGGGTTGTAAGCAATGATGACAATCCATGAAAAACGAGAAATTAAATCTTTGTAAGACCCTGACAGTCCTTATCCAGGTTCGTCAAATGACAATTTGAAATTTTTTGGGGGTGTGTGTGAAAGGTTTTGACTTTTCAGAAAGCTCACCAATGCTCGATTCATCCAGCTCTTCTGCCTGACAGTGGGAAATCACTCTTATTGACAGTGCATCCACTCATCTTTTAGTGAATAGCAGATAAAAAACATCCTTTTTTGAACAGCCGTTATATACAATTATATGTCATCAGAGAAGCTTCAGTTATGCCCTTTTATAAAAAGCAGTTTCCAGTAATGTATTTTTGTCTGCAGTTCTTTTCTTTCAGCTGGCTTAGTATTCCTGTTCTCCTAAATTAAAGTTAGGTTGTATTACCTGCATAAGACATTTTAGATCTGAAATGGTGCAAAGCAGTAACTTGCAAGTCAGAGTGATTTAGCCATTGGAGACATTGTTGCTGCTGCCACCAAGGTACATGCTCTGTGAGTGAGGCTTTCAAGCATTATTGGGTATAATAGCAATTACATAAATACAAATCTTAGAAATTTGGTAATGTTTTTCTGTGGGGATATCTAAAAAGGACACTGTCAATTGAAAACAATGATTTGATGGATGAATGACCTGATGAAGCCTTAGGACTAATGAAATACAATCCTAGAATCAAAACAGAGGCAACTGGACTGCAATTATGATACAGTTTATGCCTACAGTTGTCATTACTATCACAAAATGTTGCTGGTGATAGTTACCCTTTGGAAGGTCAACTACCAGTGGTGTAGATATATATAAACAGAATAATGCTTACCAAATCATACTGGTCAGAGCTGTGTCTTTATTGAGAGCTGTAGGTGGTAATGTAATTCATAAGGGTAAAATTGAAATAGTTTAAATATGTCAATGCAACCCATAGGTAAAATGTTCGAGGTCCATTTCCTTAGCTAGGGTAAGTCATTGGTGAGTCATCCTGGGCCCTAATATGTATGCACATGCATACACACACAGGTGCAAGTGCACACACACATACATATATATTTCTAAATATCAATTCCTAATAAAAAACAGTCAATGTACACTTTGCTCTTTATTATTCAACAACACTTGGGGAATTTCTTTAATGTTTTGGTTGAATCTACAAGTTGGTGTCTTTGCTTATAGAGTAGACTCAGAGGCATTTGAAAAAATAAATCTAATTATTTCATAATGTATTGATATTGTCACTGTAAATATGACTTTTAAAAACACAAAAATTGAAACAATTTTTGCAGCATTCCAAATGATATAATAGTCTAAAAATTGAAATTTGAGAGAGCTTTGTTTCTTTAATTTTATAGTGTTAGTTAAAGCAAAAAAAAAATTTAATGACGTTATATTGAATGTCCTCACTTCTCAAGAAATCTTGTTCCCATTAAAATTTATGGGAGGTTTTGTTGTTGATTTAGAGCAGGTTAGGATTACACCCTCTGCTTTCAGTTCTTTGTCCCATAGTATACTGAAAGAGTCCAGGTACCTGACTGATCACATACCTCATATATTAAATAAATAATAAGATTCCAGGGTTGTTACTTCATATGTCACATTGTAGCCTACAACAGTGTTTCTCAACCAGTGGTACGAGTACCCTTAGGGGTACTTGAGAGATGTCGGGGGTATATCAACACAACTGAAATTTGGAGAAAACTGAATTTTTGTTTTATGTTTTACAGTGCTTTATTGTTTTTGTACTTTTTACACCCAAAAATTTCATTACCTGTCCAGCTACCATTGCAACACATTTTTTTAAAGTTGTTTAAAAAAATGTGTTGCAATGGTAGAAAAAAATTTGTGTGTCTGAAAACTGTAGGTACTGGGGGTACTTATAATTTATTTTTGTGTGTGTGTGAAAGGAGTACTTTATAAAAAAAAAAAAAAGGTTGAGAAACACTGGTCTAGAACATCTGTTGAGTTAGTGTGAAATGGTGGAAACAGCTACAAACATGTTTGAACTCTTTTTGTACAGAATATCACTATTTAATTGTCACTGAGATTAGTGGGCAGTTACTCAGCTATTTTGACTCTACAAATTACACTTGTGTGGTACAGCTAAATAAGGCCTGTATCTGTGCTGGGCTAAGAATTCTAGACCATTGTGATATTATAGGTAGCTCAGCCAATCACCACCTTTATTCTACAGATAACTTGCATTCAACATTTTCATTGGTTGTATGTGGGAGACTGCACAGATGGTGGATTACTTAGCCTAGCTTCCACATGAGGCCTATCAAATAGTAACAGTTTACAACTACTTGGTATTCATAAACTCAGTCATACTCCCACTAAAGTTAATGGCAAAACTTCTGTCGACTTCTGTGGTGCAGGATCTTGGCCTATAAGAACATTGCAATGAAAGAATGGCAATAATAAGTCAGTCCAATGAGCAATGAGGGAGACAAAAACTCATCAACAGTTCATTTGAATCTCCAAAATCATACCAATTATGAACAGTTCCTGTGTTTTCAGGAGTTCACAAAAGCAGGTTTGTGTTTTACTATTAATATTAAATTAAAAAACACAAGAGTGACTGTGTTTAGGGTTACCAGGTAGACCCCCCAAAAAACAAGACACACTTGATCGTGGCTGGGGAGGGGGCCGGGGCTGGCTGGGAGGAAGGGGGGACCAGGAGGAAGGGGGCGAGAAGCACAGCTGGGGAGGGTCAGGGGCCACGGGGCTGGCTGGGAGGAAGGGGGGGGCCGGGAAGAAGGGAGGGCGGGAAGCAGAGCTGGCGAGGGGGGGGGGGTGCAGCGGTGCTGGCCAGGGGAAATCAGGAAGAGGAACGAGCCGGCAGGAAGCAGAGCTGGGGGTGGGTTCGGGGGCCGTCAAGCTGGCCGGGAGGAGGGGGGGGGCCCAGAGAAAGGGGGGATGGGAAGCAGAGCTGGCGGGAGCGGGGGTGCAGCGGCGCTGGCCAGGGAAAATCAGGAAGAGGAATGGGCCGGCAGGAAGCAGAGCTGGGGGGCAGTAGGGGGGCTGGCTGGGGAAGATCAGGAGGGGATGTGGGGGAGAACCAGCTGGCCGGGAAGAGTGGGGGCGGGTGAGCAAATCGGCTGGCGCGGAGTGGGACTGACCCGGGCACTTGCAGATCCCGGGGCGCTGCCTGTCCCACGCAGGCACCTGGCGACGCACGAGCGAGGAGGAGGCTTCCCCTCCTCCTCACACTCAACCAACTGAGGGCTCCCAGCGGCAATCGCGGCCCCGCCTCCCAGCTGGGACTCACAGCGGCTCCCCCCGCCCACGCCAGGCTTCCGTCCGGTGCGCAGCCGAGAAAATCATAAAATACCGGACATTGCACATGTCTGGTATTGTCTGATTTTTTTTACCGGAGAGCGCAAATACCGGACTGTCCGGTACAATACCGGACACCTGGCGACCCTAAGGGTATGTCTACACTACAAAGTTAATTCGAACTAACAGCTGTTAGTTCGAATTAAATTTCATAGCGTCTATACATGCAAACCGCTAGTTCGAACTTAATTCGAACTAGCGGAGCACTTAATTCGAACTAGGTAAACCTCATTCTACGAGGACTAATGCCTAGTTCGAATTAAGTATTTTGAATTAAGGGCTGTGTAGCCACTTAATTCGACTAGTTGGAGGCTAGCCCTTCCCAGCTTGCCCTGGTGGCCACTCTGGGCCAAACCAGGGAAACTTTTCTGCCCCCCCCTCCCGGCCCCGGAGCCCTTAAAGGGGCACAGTCTGGCTAAAGTGCTCGTGCCAGTTGCAAGCCTGCCAGCGCCCAGCCAGCAGACCTTGCACCTGGCATGGCATGAGCCAGCCACCCGCTGCCACCCAGCCCTCCGCCTCTTCCCAGGACCAGGCTGGCGGCTCTCAGGAGCCTGCCCGGGGCCGCAAGAGGTGGGTGCCCGCCTGGTCTAGTGCGGAGATCGTGGACCTCATCGAGGTTTGGGGGGAGGCCTCCAACGTCCACGACCTCCGCACTAGGCACAGGAATGTGGCCGTCTAGGGCAGGATAACTGCCAGCCTGGCCACCAAAGGCCACATGCGAACCCAGGAGCAGGTTTGCATGAAAATCAAGTTGGTCCAGTGAGACCCCCGACCCTGAGCCCTGAGCTTAGAACATAAGAACGGCCGTACTGGGTTAGACTAAAGGTCCATCTAGCCCAGTAGCCTGTCTGTCGACAGCGGCCAACACCAGGTACCCTGGAGGGGATGGACCGAAGACAATGACCAAGCAATTTGTCTCGTGCCATCCATCTCCAGCCTTCCACAAACAGAGTCCAGGGACACCGTTCCTACCCCCTGGCTAATAGCACTCCATGGACCCAACCTCCATGAATTTATCTAACTTCTCTTTAAACTCTGTTATAGTTCTAGCCTTCACAGCCTCCTGTGGCAAGGAGTTCCACAGGTTGACTATGTGCTGTGTGAAGAAGAACTTTCGCTTATTAGTTTTAAACCTGCTGTCCATTCATTTCATTTGGTGTCCTCTAGTCCTTCTATTATGGGAACTAATGAAGAACTTTTCTTTATTCACCCTCTCCACACCACTCATACTTTTTATAGACCTCTATCATATCCCCCCCTCAGTCTCCTCGTTTCTAAGCTGAAAAGTCCCAGTCTCTTTAGCCTCTTTTCATATGGGACCTGTTCCAAACCCCTAATCATTGTAGTTGCCCTTTTCTGAACCCTTTCCAAGGCCAAAATATCTTTTTTGAGGTGAGGAGACCACATCTGTACACAGTACTGAAGATATGGCGTACCATAGTTTTATACTTCCCCTCCTCCTTCTTCCCCTGGCTTCCCCCTTCCAGCTCCCTCCTCCCAGGTTTCCACCTCCCCTCTCCCACCCTCTCTCTTCCCCTCTCCCACCTCCTTTTCCCAGTCTCCCCAGAGGTTAACCTCCCTCCCCCCCCAGTTTTGTTAAATAAAGAGAGTTTCTATTTTTGAACACGTGTCCTTTATTTTTTACATCAGGAAGGGGGGCTAGGGAGGGGTGAATGGAAGGAGGTGAGGGAGGAATGGGGTACGAGCCCCCGATGGGGAGGACTGGGGTGGCTCTGCGGGCTCCTCGGGGTAGAAGCTCTCCTGCAGGGCCTCCTGGATCCTGACAGCCCCCCGACTGACACCCCTGGATGGCAGCCTGCGGCAAGTGCAGCCAGGCTGATGGCCAAGTGCTGTGATGTGCCGAGTGTGGGCACTCAGGGCACTCCAAGACAGGACTGCTTTGCTGTCCCTCATCGAGGTAGACAAGCAAGCGGGGAACCCTGAAAACTGTCTGTCCGGGGTGGGGGTCGGGTCCCTTTAAGCACAGCCCTCCGCTAGCCTGAGGCAGCAGCTCCACGCTCTAAGTCCTAGCCTGATGCCCTGCCAGCACTGGTTCCGGCCAGCCTTAACTTCGGTTCAGAGTCCACTCAATGTGGACGTGCTAGTTCGAATTAGCAAAACGCTAATTCGAATTAGTTTTTAGGTCTAGATGCACTAATTCGAATTAGCTTAGTTCGAATTAACTAATTCGAACTAAGTTAGTTCGAATTAGTGCTGTAGCGTAGACATACCCTAACTGTGTTAGATTAGACCAATGGTCCATGTAGCACAGTAGTCCCCAACACTTTCTGAATTTACCTTGCTCCAGTCACTCTATCCTACCCTCACTCAATTTTACTGGACTGGTGCAAGGAGTTCAGGAGGGGTGCAGGTGAAGACGGGAATGTGGGTACTGGCTCTGGGAGGGAGTCAGCGCTGGGAGAGGGGATTGAGGTGGGACAAGGGATTGCTATGTTGGAGGGTGTTCAGATGGGGTTGGATGCTGCTCTGGGAGAGGGCTCAGGGTTGGGACTTGGGATGCAGGAGGGAATATAGGTGCTAGCTATGGGAGGAGGGTCAGAGTTCGGGTAGGGGTTGAGGTGCAGGAGAGGGGTCAGGATGCAGGAACGAGTATGGAGTGCTGTCTCTGGGGCAGAGTCAGGGTTAGGGTGAGGGTTTGGGGTCTTGGATCTGGGAGGGGGTCAGATCAGAATAGGGGCAGGAGGGAGTGTGGCATATTAGCTGTGGGAGGTGGCTCAGGGCTAGGGCTTGGGATAGAGGAGAGGGTATAGGATGCTGCTCTGGGAAGGAGGTCAGGATTGGAATGCAAGAGGGCTCTGGGGTGCTGGCTCTAGGAAGGGGGGTCAAGGCTGGGGCAAGGATGCAGGAGGGATGCAGTGTGCTGGCCCTGGAAGGGACTAGGGCTTGGGATGCAGGGGGGAGTGTGGGGTGCTGGCTGTGGGAGGGGCTAGAGCTTGAGGTACAGGAGAAAGTGTAGGGTGCTGACTCTTATAGAGCTCAGGGCTAACTCTTAGGGTGCAGAAGGGGATACATGGTGCTGGCTCTGGGGGTGGGTCAGTGTTGGGGTGAGACTTTGGTGTGCTGGCTCTGGGAGTTGGGGCAGAGCTGGGGCAGAGGTGCAGGAGGTTTTGTGGGGTGCTGGCTCTGGGAGGGGGCTCAGGGCTGAGGTAAGGTTGCAGGAGGGGTATGAGGTGCTGGCTATGAGAGGGGGTAGGTGGCTGGAGAGTGGCTTCCCACCAGGCAGCATTTACCATGGGTGGCTCCAGCTGAGGCAGGCCCCCTGCCTGCCATGTTCCGGCCCTGTGCTACTCCCAGAAGGGCCAACATGACCCTATGGCTGTGGGATGGGGAGCATGTGGCTCTGTACACTGCCCATCTCTGCTGGAACCACCCCGTCAACTCTCATTGGCGACAAGTCTCTGTTCCCAGCCAATGGGAGCAGCAGAGAAGTGGGGTGATGCCTGCAAGCAAGAACAGTGTGGCTATTAATTTCATCAAGTAACCCCTGGTTATGGTCTTAAGGGAAGGGGTTAATAAATAACACTTCCCTATGCACTTTCTCCACACCATTCATGGCTTTATAAAGTTTTATTGTATCTCTCCTTGGTCATTTGTTTTCTAAGCTGAAGAGTCCCAGACTTTTTAATTTCTCCTTGAATGGAAACTGTTCTCTACCTCTGATCATTTAGTGTACTTCTCTATAATTTTTCCAATTCTAATACAACTTTTTTGAGATGGGGTAACAAGAACTGTATGCAGTATTCAAGGTACGTGAGAACCATGGATTTATAGAGTATCGTGATATTTTCTGTCTTATTATTTATCCCTTTCTTAATAGTTCCTAACATTATCTTAGCATTTTTGACAGTTGCTGAGCAGATGTTTTCAAAGAACAATCTGCAATGACATAAGCATCTCTTTTATGAATGGTAACAGCTAATTTAGACCCTATTATTTTGTACGTATAGTTGGGATTTTGTTTTATTGGGATTTGTATGTATAGTTGAGATTTTGTTCTCCAGTGTGCATTATTTTGCATTTGTCAACATTGAATTTTATTGTTATTTTGTTGCCCAGTCACCCAGTTTTGTGAGATCCATTTGTAAGCCTTAAATGTCAGCTTTGCACTTAACTATTTTGAGTATTTGTGTATAGTCTGCAAACTTTGCCCTTCACTGTTTAGCTCTTTTTCCACATCATGTATGAATATTTTGAGCAACACTCGTCCAGATTCAACTTCTCATCAGACCCTGGTTTTTACCTCTCTTCAACGTGAAAACTGACCATTTATTGCTACCCTTTGTTTCTTTTAACTTGACTTGTGAGAGGACCTTCCTTCTTGTCCCATAATTGCTTAGTTTGCTTTCCAGTCATTAACGAGGGGCCTTATCAAAAGCATTCTGAAAGCACAACTACACAGTATCCATTGTTAGGGCAGCCCCTCACCCTCCCCCCATCCTCCAGCTTTCTGGCAGCACATGACCATGGAGCATAAAGAGGGCAGGCAGCGCGCAGCCCCAGCCTTCCCGGCCCCAGAACACAGGGAGGGTGAGCAGTGCATGGCATCAGCTTCCCTAGTCCTGAAGCAAAGCAAGGGCAGGCAGTCCCAGTGAGTAGAGGGAGCCATGCTAAGGCAGAAGAGGCCTGAGGGTGGAATGTGGGCAGAGCCACACATGGCAGATTGGCAAGGCTCTGCTTTGCCCTGCCTCTGATACCTGCCACCCATGTCCAGTGGATATCTCTGGTCCATATGTTTGTTGACCCCCTTCAAAAATTTTAATAAATTGGAGAGTCATGATTTCCCTTTATAAAAAAAGTGATGATTCTTCCCCAGCATATTATAACAATTTGAACATCTGGTAACTCTGTTCTTCAGTATAGTTTCAGCTGGTCTGCCTGGTACTTAAGTTAGGCTCTCTGGCCTGTAATTGCCAGGATCACTTTGAAGTCTTTAAAAAATCCTCATTGAATTTCCTGCTATCCAGTCACCTGATACATAGGTTGATTTAAGTGATAGATTGCATACCACAGTTGTTAGTTCTACGGTTTAATATTGGAGTTCTTTTGGAACTCTTGGATGAATCTGGTTCTGGTGACTTATTATTGTTTAATTTATGTTTGTTCCTCTATTGATACCTCAGTCTGGGACAGTTCCTCAGATAAGTTATCTAAAAAGAATGGGCCAAGTATGGGAATCTCTCTTACATCCTCTACAGTGAAGTCTGATGCAAATAATTCATTTAGCTTGTCTGCAATGGCCTTCTCTTCCTTCCTAATTTTTTTGAGGGGGCTGGCTTCCTCTTTCCAAAAACTAACAGCAATTTTTTTTAGTCTTTTGCTAGTTGTTCTTCAAATTCTTTTTTGGCTTGCCTAATTATACTCTCATATTTACTGCATTTATGCAATGAAATCACTTGAATTACTAAGTCACATCTTGCACCTGAGACTCCTGCTTAAAGAAAAAAACACACATCTAAAATGGAGACTGTAGTTAAGAAGATTGGTGACCAAATTCTGATTCTAAAATCCATGAAGAGGTGGTTCCATAGGATCTCCAGAATCAGAGAACTGTATTTTAAATAGAGCCTGATGGCAAGGAGTACCCTAACTTAGCAATGCCTTATATAACACTCATATTCTCTCTCACTCTAACTTGCTCTCTCATATTCTTGACAGGAGTAATGTGAGTTCAGGGATAGCTGTCAACCAAAATATGGGTACACAATGCCACTTTTGCAACATGGACTCAATAATAATTGGTTTGATTGCACAGGAGTCAGAACTTTCACTCCGAAGATGAATTTGGCCCTATGCCTGTTTTAGTGCAATTGAAAAGTGGTCCAGATTTTGGCTGTATATTTATTTTTGTTCATTACCATATTTTCAATATCTGGAACATCTCAGTTATTATACATCCATTTATATAGCGCCACTGAATACTGTTGCCTGATGCTCTGAATTGTATTTAAAATATTCTTAAAAGATTTTTTATTTATCTGGGTGTGCAACTACATCCAGAAGTGTGTGTCCTTTTTGTGGAATAAACAGTGATAGCTGCCTGAAAAAAATAGAAATTGAATGTTGCATCCAATTTTGTAAAGTACAGGCGGTGAAAAACTATTTTGGATTGCCAGATGTACACTATTCATTTTATAGGTCATTAAATCTCTAGTTATACCAATTCAATCATTTGAATTTGTTACAATAGGATTTGGAATATTCCAAAAGATTAGGTTGCACAAAATACTGAAGTTTAAATTTGGAAGAAAAAATTGTTTATATAAAGTGTAGAGCAATTTCATAACAAAGTTAATATGCTGACTGTATAACTCAGGGATAATCATTTTTTTCAAGATGCAGATTTACAGAGATCATCTTATATTTTGTACACCAAACTGTAATACCTTGAAAGAAACCTATGATAGTTTGCACTGTAGTGATTTCCACAGCCTTTTCTACAATAGGAGCAACAAGTATAATGGAGCCAATGGTCAACCTGAAGAGACTTTCAAAAAAACAAGGTTTATGCAAATATAATGAGCCAGAAAAAGAAAAGAACTAGTTCTGCATTTTTTTCCTTTGCTACTAATGTACTTAACCAGGGAGCATTCAGCCATAGATAAAGAAAAGTGGAACTGTTCATCTGTGCTTGAGATGTGAATTTGGGGAATGAAAGGATGTCAAGGCTGTTACCCACTCTTGGATCCCAAGTGCAGAAGGTGGGAGCCCACAAGAGACTTTAAAAATATCTTGCCACTAAAGGCTTGTGTTAAAACTCCCTCAGGTCACAGACTCCCTGGACTTAGATTGGTATTGATGCCTCTAAGAACCCAGGAAGACACATTTGGGAATTCCTTCTTGTGCGGTACCCTCAAAATTTTAACCCTTCCTCTGGAGAGACCTTAAAAACTATAATTTCTCTTAGGTTTTGCAGTCTTAAGCATGTGCACCCAGAATCTCCTGACTTCTAGGACACAGGAATCAGATCATGGTCTAAAAAAGGTGATTTTTATTAACAAAACAAAGAAACACACTTGGTGAAACATTATTTGGTTCTTAGGTGCTACAGAGCAACTGAAGAAAAGAGAAAGATTAAAACACAGGGAATTGTTTCCTTGGTGTTCAGTTTGGAAAGTTACAATATAAGGGGGTAGTTGCATGTGCTCAGCACAGAGAAGTCCAACAAATCAAAAAATAAAGATCTGATTGCATCTAACCATTCCCTGTTCTACTCACATATCTGCTGTTTCAAGATTTAGTCCTTCCCTAGGCGTGGAAGATTTCCTGATTTAATTAATGTCTCCCAGGCTCTCTTCCAGTCATGCACTAAATGGAACAGGAAGGTCACTGCTTCCAATTCAAAAGCTCTGTTTCCATTGGCTTTCCTGGCCTCCTTCCAACTTAGGCTACGTCTACACTACAGTTTTTCTGGGATATCTCTGGTATCCCAGAAAAACTCTGGTGCATCCAGGGAATGTGTCCGGTTTTTTGGATCAGTTTCCGAAAAAGCAGACATGCTTTTTTGGAAGCCCCATATTCCTCATTTTATGAGGCATAAGGGCTCTTCCAAAAGAGGAGGTTTTTCTCACATTGGGCCCCATGTAAATGGGACAAATGTCGGAAAAGCCTATTCCAAAAAAGGAATCAGAAAAAGGTACTCAAATTACCGTTCGCGATTTGTGTACCTTTTTCCGAAAATAACCTGCAGTATAGACATAGCCTTACTGGCTTACTTCCTTCTTCCCTCGCATTCCTGGGGACTTCTAACTCAGACATGCTGTCTATGGTTTTAACTTGTACAGGCAAGACAAATAGGATTAGGTTTCAAGAGTTAACCACTATGAAAATACTTTAGTTAACTGAATGGCTGGAATGTCCAGAAGAGGGTATTACTCTCCCATTCATCAGAAAGAAGTATGAAACACAGGATTGCAGAATTCAGGGTATTGACAGAACACCTTCTTTTTCATTCATATATTTCAATTTGGAATAAGGGTTCTACGTTCTAATGCATTGTCAGTACATTTACTTTATCTTCAAGAAAGCCAGCTCTTCCAGAGTAACAAATTACAGGGCTCAATGTAGAAACCTGGTTCATGGTTTAATACTGGAGCACATAGACAATGTGGAAATCTCTAGGGGTATGTCTATACTAGAGAGTTATTTCAAAATAACTCACGTTATTTCAAAATAACAAGGCGAGTATCCACATAGCAAGCGTGTTATTTCAAAATTATTTCAAAATAACAGGCTTGCTATACTAAAATAATAACCCCTCATTCTACAAGGAATAATACCGATTTCAAAATTGCTATTTCAAAATAGGGTGAGTGTGGATGCTCAGCTGTGCTTATTTTAAAATAATTGGCCTCCAGGGCTTCTCACAGCTGCCCTAGTGGTCACTCTGTCCACACCCCTCAAAACTCGATAGCAGGGGTCAGCAACCTTTTCAAACAAAAAGAGCCAAACTACATAAAAATTTAGAACAAATGGTCAACAAAAATCCATATAAGAACACCGCATTTGCATGACTGAAAATATGCAATGTAATATTACTGATAACTGACACAATGATTAATAATAGCACAAATGAAACGTATCACAGATTTTATTTAATGGGACTTCTGCTGCTGTATCTTTTTGCACAGTTTTTTGACGTTTATATCATAATTGGTCAAATCCAGCTTCATGCACGCATTCAGTATATCTTCTGTCAATCTTATGGCAGGGGGCTGGTGATGTGGGTGTGCAGGAGTCTGGGTTGGAGTGTATGAGGGGCTCAGGACAGGAGATTGGGATGTATGAGGGACTCAAGGCACAAGTTTGGGGTGTGTGGGTGTGCAGACAGCAGCAGGGGCGCAGGAGCCAGCAAACAGAGCTGTAAACAGGAGAGTTTGAGTGGGAGTTCTGTTGGAGGAGAAGATTTAGGTGAGAAGGATGATTAACAGAGATAGCAGTGGCCATAACCCAAGCAGTAGAGGATACAATGAGACTGAGTGGATGTGGCAGCTGTGGGTATGTATATGATTCTGGAGGGGGTACCTGAAAGGAGTTTTGTTTGTATGAAATGCCGCGTAATAGAACTGATGGAAGAAAAGATCCGAGGATTGGAGATGCAGGTGGAAACTCTGGTCGAGTTTAGAAGGGGGTTTGAGTAGATGATGGAGCAAAGGCATGAGGTGGCTGAAAGGGAAAGCTTAGACATGCAGACTGACGCAGGATCAAAGGCCTCAGAGGGGGGACTGCTGGGCAAAGAAAATGGACAGTGGAAGCATATGACTATGAGAACCAGGCAGAGGAAAAGATGGGCCAGTGAAGGAGAAATAGAGCTCAAGAACAGGTATGCGGAGTTGGAGAATGGAGAAGGGATACAGCAGGTGGCCACTGAAGGGGAAAGGCAAGGAAGAAGAGAAGAGTGGTTAGTCCCATACATAAAGGGGAAGAGTTGATGGAGACAACACCAATAATGAGCACCAGGAGGATACAGGATGGGTTGAAGAAGATTAGAAGAGAAGATAGGAATGGAAAGGACTTGCAGCCAGAGGAAACAAGGGATAGACCAGAGAATCGCACTGTCACCAGGAAAAGGCAGGTCTATGTGATTGGGGACTCCTTATTGAGAAGAATAGACAGGCCTGTAACCAGAGCTGATCCAGAGAACAGAAGAGTGTGCTGTCTGCCAGGTGCTAAGATATGGGATGTGGAACTAAGGTTGAAGAGGATCCTAAAGGGAGCGGGAAATAATCCATTGATAATCCTTCATGTAGGAACAAATGATATGGCTAGATTCTCACTGGAACGAATCAAGGGAGACTATGCTAGGTTGCGGAGGATGCTTAAGGAAATCGAGGCTCAGGTGATTTTCAGTGGGATTCTGCCTGTTCCTAGAGAAAGGCAACAAAGGTGTGATAGGATTATGATGCTCAATAGGTGGCTCAGGCAGTGGTGCTATAAGGAGGGCTTTGGGATGTATGGCCACTGTGAGGCATTCACGGACAGAGGACTGTTCTCTCGGGATGGACTTCACCTAAGTAGGGAAGGAAACAGACTTCTAGGATGGAGGCTGGCACAACTGATTAAGAGAGCTTTAAACTAGGAATTTGGGGGAGACGGTTGGGAGATGTCCAGGTAATCTCTACGCCGGATTTTAGCATTGAGAGGGAGGAAAACGAAGTAAGAAAGTATATAGCCGGGGGTAGGAGAATGTACATAAGGAGGAAGGGCAGAGTGGATACTAGTCTAATAGGTCATGTTGGAGGTACAATGTCCGTGCCAA
This sequence comes from Pelochelys cantorii, assembly GCA_032595735.1. NCBI lineage: Eukaryota > Metazoa > Chordata > Testudines > Trionychidae > Pelochelys > Pelochelys cantorii. The sequence goes on along the minus strand of CM064342.1, from coordinate 6,894,706 downwards.
ATTGGGTAAAGAATGTGAGTGAGGTGAAACAGCAAAAATTAAGATGTTTGTACACCAATGCGAGGAGCCTAGGTAACAAAATGGAGGAACTAGAGCTACTGGTCCAGGAAGTGAAACCAGATATTATAGGAATAACAGAAACATGGTGGAATACTAGGCATGACTGGAGTACAGGTATTGAAGGGTATGTGCTGTTTAGGAAAGATAGAAATAAAGGTAAAGGTGGTGGAGTAGCATTGTATATCAATGATGAGGTAGATTGCAAAGAATTAAAAAGTGAAGGAATGGAGAAGACAGAGTCTGTCTGGGCAAAAATTACATTGGGGAAGAAAACTATTAGATCCTCCCCTGGGATAGTGCTTGGGGTGTGCTATAGACCACCAGGATCTAATTTGGATATGGATAGATACCTCTTTAATGTTTTTAAAGAAGTAAATACTAATGGAAACTGTGTAATCACGGGAGACTTCAACTTTCCAGATATAGACTGGAGAACAAATACTGGTAATAATAATAGGGCTCAGATTTTCCTAGATGTGATAGCTGATGAATTCCTTCATCAAGTAGTTGTTGAACCAACAAGGGGGGAAGCCATTTTAGATTTGGTTTTGGTGAGTAGCGAGGACCTCATAGAAAAAATGGTTGTAGGGGACAACCTTGGCTCGAGCGATCATGAGCTAATTCAGTTCAAACTAAATGGTAGGATAAACAAAATTAAATCTGAGACTAGAGTTTTTGATTTAAAAAAGGCTAATTTTAATAAATTAAGGAAATTAGTTAGGGAAGTAGATTGGACTAAAGAATTTATGGATCTAAAAGTGGAGGAGGCCTGGGATTATTTTAAGTTAAAGTTGCAGAAGCTATCTGTATCCCAAGAAAGAGGAAAAAATGTATAGGTAGGTGTTTTAGACCAAGTTGGATGAGCAAGAATCTCAGGGAGGTGATTAAGAAAAAGCAGAAAGCATATAAGGAGTGGAAGATGGGAGGGATCAATAAAGAAAGCTACCTTATTGAGGTTCGAGCATGTAGGGACAAAGTGAGAGAGGCTAAAAGTCATGTTGAGTTGGACCTTGCAAAGGGAATTAAAACCAATAGTAAAAGGTTTTATAGCCATATAAATAGGAAGAAAACAAAAAAAGAGGAAGTGGGACCGCTAATCACTGAGGATGGAGTGGAGGTTAAAGAAAATCTAGGCATGGCCCAATATCTAAACAAATACTGTGCTTCAGTATTTAATGAGGCCAATGAAGAGCTTAGGGATAATGGCAACATAACAAATGGGAATAAGGACATGGAGGTAGATATTACCAAATCCGAGGTTGAAGCCAAACTCGAACATCTTAATGGGAGTAAATCAGGGGGCCCAGATAATCTTCATCCAAGAATAGTAAAGGAACTGGCACATGAAATTGCAAGTCCATTAGCAAAAATGTTTAATGAATCTCTAAACTCCGGGGTTGTACCATTTGACTGGAGAATTGCTAATATAGTTCCTATTTTTAAGAAAGGGAAAAAAAGTGACCCGGGTAACTACAGGCCTGTTAGTTTGACATCTGTAGTATGCAAGGTCTTGGAAAAAATTTTGAAGGAGAAAGTAGTTAGGGACATTGAGGTTAATGGCAATTGGGACAAATTACAACATGGTTTTACAAAAGGTAGATCGTGCCAAACCAACCTGATCTCCTTCTTTGAGAAAGTAACAGATTTTTTAGATAAAGGAAATGCAGTGGATCTAATCTACCTCGATTTCAGTAAGGCATTTGATATAGTACCACATGGGGAATTATTGGTTAAATTGGAAAAGATGGGGATCAATATGAAAATTGAGAGGTGGATAAGGAACTGGTTAAAGGGTAGACTACAGCAAGTCATACTGAAAGGTGAACTGTCCGGCTGGAGAGAGGTTACTAGCGGAGTTCCTCAGGGATCAGTTCTGGGACCATTATTATTTAATCTTTTTATTACTGACCTCGGCACTAAAAGTGGGAGTGTGCTAATAAAGTTTACGGATGACACAAAGTTGGGAGGTATTGCCAATTCAGAAAAAGATCGGGATATCATACAGGAAGATCTGGATGATCTTGTAAATTGGAGTAATAGTAATAGGATGAAATTTAATAGTGAGAAGTGTAAGGTTATACATTTAGGGATTAATAACAAGAATTTTAGTTATAAGCTGGGGACACATCAGTTGGAAGTAACGGAAGAGGAGAAGGACCTCGGAGTCCTGGTTGATCACAGGATGACTGTGAGCTGCCACTGTGACATGGCTGTGAAAAAGGCTAATACGGTCTTGGGATGCATTAGGCGAGGTATTTCCAGTAGGGATAAGGAGGTGTTAGTGCCATTATACAAGGCATTGGTGAGACCTCATTTGGAATACTGTGTGCAGTTCTGGTCTCCCATGTTTAAGAAGGATGAATTCAAACTGGAACAGGTACAAAGAAGGGCCACTAGGATGATCCGAGGAATGGAAAACCTGTCTTATGAAGGGAGACTCAAGGAACTTGGCTTGTTTACCTTAACCAAAAGAAGGCTGAGGGGAGATATGATTGCTCTCTTTAAATATATTAGAGGGATAAATGCCAAGGAGAGAGAAGAATTATTTAAGCTCAATACCAATGTGGACACAAGAACAAATGGATATAAGTTGGCTATTAGGAAGTTTAGACTCGAAATTAGGCGAAGGTTTCTAACCTTCAGAGGCGTGAAGTTCTGGAACAGCCTTCTAAGGGAAGTAGTGGGGGCAAAAGACCTATCTGGCTTCAAGATAAAGCTAGATGGGTTTATGAAGGGGATGGTTTGATGAGGTAACATGATCTTGGCAATTAATTGACCTTTCACTATCAGTGGTATATAGGCCAATGGTGGGAAGATAGGAGTTGCTACAGAGAACTTTTTTCTGGGTGTCTGGCTCGTGAGTGTTGCCCACATGCTCAGGGTTCAGCTGATCGCCATATTTGGGGTCAGGAAGGAATTTTCCTCCAGGGTAGATTGGCAGAGGCCCTGGAGGTTTTTCGCCTTCCTCTGTAGCATGGGGCATGGGTCACTAGCAGGAGGATTCTCTGCATCTTGGGGTCTTTGAATCATCGTTTCAAGGACTTCAATATCTGAGATATTGGTGAGAGGATTATTCTAGCAGTGGGTGGGTGAGATTCTGTGGCCTGCATTGTGCAGGGGGTCAGACTAGATGATCAAAATGGTCCCTTCTGACCTTAAAGTCTATGAGTCTATGAAATGTTATGGCAGGAGTCTGGGGATGTGGCGGTATGAGGGGCTCAGGGCAGGGGGTTTAGATGTATGAGGGGCTCAGCGTTGGTGTGTGTGGAGGTGTGCAGGAGTGTTATGACGCTGCGGCCAGATAGGAGCTGGATCTGAATTGGGGGCTTGTTGGCCAGGCTTCATTTTTAAATAAAGTAAAATATTATGTCCAACACAAAAGGTTTCAATGTTGCCTTTATTTATAGCAGAACCTTTATTTATTTATAGAACCTTTTTTGGGCCGGGGCCAATGACCCACAGAAAAATCTGTTGGAGACCACACAAGTAAGAACCAAAAAAAACCCCTCCAAAACCTCCCAACCCTCACTGATGTGACCCCCCCCCCCCAACTGAAACACTTCACTCCCCTGGTGTTCTAGCCCCATGGTCAGGGAGGACTGAGGTTCAAGGTCTCCAGCCAGATTAACATTTCTGCAATCCAGGGTTAGTGGATTTCATGGGGGCCGCCCCCCCAGGCTTTTGGTTAGGGCCAAAAATGAGGTATTAAGTGTGTGGGACAGGGCTACCAGTAAATGGGATAGGATGGGAGTGCAGGATCTGGGCTGGAGGTGGAGTGTAGGAGTGGGTGAGAGTGCGAGGTCTGGCCAGAAGGCAGGCTGCCGGGGCAGAGGGCAGGAGTGGGATGGGGGCTGACTGCCTGGCCAGAAGCCAGGTGGAAGAGGGCACTTGGCCAGGGGGCAGAGGGCGGCGGGGCTGTCTGGCCAGAGGGCAGAGGGCAAGGGAGGATTCTGGCCAGGGGCTGGGGACAAGATGGGATTCTGGCCAGGGGGCTGGGGAGATTTTGGCCAGGGGGCAGAGGGCAGGAGGGGATTCTGACCAGAGGGTAGAGGGCTATTTTGGCCGGGGGGCAGAGGGCAGGGGTGATTTTGGCCTGCGGGCAGGGGGCAGGCTGTCTCACCTGAGGAGTGAGGGAGGGAGTGGGAGGGTCTAGGCATGAAGGGGTGAGGGACACTTACTTGTTTTCAGGCTGCGTGGCAGGCGCTGTGTAACATGCCTCCCACTGCTCCCATTTGCTTGCAGGAAGCTTCTGGGAAGGGCTCATGGGAGGCCTGCAAGAAGTGTGTCAGGGAAACAAAAAAATAGCAGTCCCAGGGAGCTATCTTTGGTTCTTGGTTTCCTTCATGCGTGGGAAGGAAAATGCTGTTGCGCTGAGCCATTTTTAGCCTGTTTGTTCCCTGCACACCAGATCCAGCTCGGAGCTTCAGGGCTTTCTCCCCAACACTCCTCGAAAGAAGCCAGTGCTGGTGTTGCAGTCTTGCAGGGGGAGTTATAAGGCTGTAGCACCATGCTTGCTTCCTGCTGTGGAGGGAACAAGGAGAGGCTGAGTTGGGGCTCCAGAAAAGCCAAGGCACCCTCCACAATAATGCAGCACCTGATGAGCCTGTTATTAAAGGTCTCCTTTGTGGGGTCCAGGTGTCCCGTGGAGGGCTTCATTAGCCAGGGGAGCAAGGGGTAGTTTGTGTCGCCCATGATGTAGATTAGCATGTCACCCTGATGGTGCAATTGGGGGAAAATGTGTCAGTGTACATCCTCTGAAAGAAGTTGGAATTCCTGCACATGCAGATGTTGTGCACTTTCGCTCACCACCTGATGTACACAGCTGTGAACTGGCCCCGGTGGTCCACAAAGGCCTGCAGCACCATTGAAAAGTACCCCTTCCTATTGATAAAGTCCAAGGCATGGTGGTCAGGGACCAGGATGGGGTTGTGGGTGCCATCAATGGCCTCCCCCCCCACAGTTGGGGAAGCCCATAGTGGCAAAGCCAGCAATGATGGGCTTCATGTCGCCCATGCTAATGACCCTGTGCAGCAGGATGGCGTGGATGGCCTTCATCACCTATAGAATCATAGAAACCTAGAATCACAGGATTGCTAGAGTCCTTGGGAATTCCCTGAGTCCAACTCCGTTCCAGGAGCAACCCCAACTAAACCACCCGGCTGGGGTTTGTTAAGCCAGGACTGAAAAACCTCTAGGGACGGACATTCCACCCCCCTCCCTAGGGAACCCCATTCCAGTGTTTCACCACCCTCCTAGGACAATAGTAAGAGAGTCAAACCTGCATGAGCACAGCCCTGACTTTCTATCTTCCCACACCGAACTGGTTCCCCACAGAACGTTAGCTATCTGGCATGGCGAGCTTCCAAAGTGCAATGGCAACATGCTTCTGGAGGGGGGAGTCTCAGCTAGGTGTTCCATCCAGGCCCTCTCAGAGAATGACAGAGGCCCAGGCCACTTTGAGTTTACAGGTCTTAGCCCAGATCCCCGATATATCTAACTTATCAACTTCAGGGTCATACTAAAACCAAAAGAATATATGAAAATGAAACACTTGAGGCATTTATTTATTAACAATTATGTCATTATACCAAGAGCATGTACAACTTGTATCTTTGTTGAAACTGTTCAACCACTGAATATAGATCTTCATCACTTAATTCTCTGAACTCCCAAAAGAATCCAAAAGGGTACAAATTTGTAGCAGTGACTCAAATCAACTTGTAAGACCAGATTTGATGGAGTCTATAACAACAACAACAACAACAAAACATCAACTGAACAGTGCCTTTCTGCATCAGATTGAGATGTTAGACTGCGATTGGTAGAACATTCAGATGAAATGTCAATACCCTGTGCTACTGATTTGGACTCAGAAAGGATTGTGTCCCATTGATCATGAATCTTTTAAATACCTTTAAGAAGTTGTTCAGTGTTTTATCCCTCTCAATATCTAATGTAGCATTGTGTGCTTCAGTTACAAGATTAATTTTGTGGATCATTTTTAGCAGCTTCATCCACATGGATGACATTAAAATGCATTCAAATTTGGATGTATACTTCTGAATTGACTTAAGCTCAGTGAGAGCCTGTGCTGTGAGAGTAAGAGATTCAAGCTCACTTTAAGTCTCTCACAAAGTCCAAATGTTGTCCAACTGGTTTAACACCATCAATTTGTGCTGACCATCTCTTTGTCAACATGCCATGAAGAGAATCAGGCAGATGCTGCTTCAGAATTTCCCACTTTCAAGGACTGCTACTGAGGAGGCTGCACAATTGCTGGATTGTTCCAAAGTATGTGATTGCTTCCTTGCATGATTTACTGTTTGGTTGCCACAAGTGGAGAAAATACAGTATGGATTTTGCTCAAGGAGGACTGCTTGTGCTCTGTTGTACTTCCCAGCCATATTGGATCCATTGTCATAGGCATGGACAATGCAGACTTGAAAATTTAATTTGAAGACTTCCAGAATTTCTAATACAAGAGCGGCAATTTCTTTTCCAGTTTTTCTCATTAAATTATCAAACAAAATGAATCGTTCTTCAATTGAAACCTTTGAACTTCCTGCAATTTTAACATATCGAACAACCAAGGTTTTCTGTTCTTTATGAGAACAATTTGGAGTTGCATCAATAATAATTGAAAAGTACTTTGCATGTCGTATCTCTTCAAGAATTGTTGTTTGCACCAATGTCCCATACAGACCAATAAACTCGTTTTGTAATCTGGGAGAGAGATAATGTACTTGCATGAGTTTTCCACTCTCTTGTGATTCACGAACATGCTTAACATGGCCTGATAAGAGTGAATCATACTTGCTAAGAAGCTCAAGTATACCAAGAAAGTTTCTGTTTGTAGGGTCACCAGTACATTGACTGGAAGCAGACAAAGCCAATCTCCATTCAGAAAGAAAACGAATGACATTCAATATGCACTCAAGGTGTTTTTTCCAGTTATCAATTTCTGTGTTTATTTCACTCAAGAGTGAGTTTTCAATTAAACTGTCATCTTATGCTACTTTACTAGCTGATTTCCATGTAACATAGTTATCTTTATGTGATACTAAAGTTTCATATGTAGGTATTTGGTCTTTCAACTTCCTCCAACCTCTACTAATGCTCCAACCAGATGGATCAGACAGTACTAATGCATTTGAAGTATTACTGCTAAAAATGAAACAGGGTACACAGTACAGAGCCTGCTTTTCCATGCTCCAGCAGAGCCAGTCTCTTGTGTAGATCTCTCTATTTGGAAGAGTTTTTGTCAGCAGATGAGTGGAAAAAGCATGATTTTCAGCATCTTGCCAGATATTACGTGGAATCTGAAAACAACTAACTTTGAGAAATGACTGCATTTGAGCAACATTGTTCTTATCAAGCAATCCAATATCAGGTTCTGATGCCACTGTTGTTACACTGTGTCCTGCGCTAGTTGTAAGTTCTTGCTCTTGCTGTGCAGCATCTCCGAGGTCCCCATTTTCTGCCTGCACAGCCACTAAATCAAGCATAGATTCTGCATCTTTCACTACTGTTGGCATTTCTGTGTCTTGATTAATGACCACCTCATTTTGAGGCAGTGACATTGAAATGTCATTTGTGGGTACAAAGTTTTTGTCATCAGAACTGGAAGTGTCACTGTCAGTATGGTTACCGTGTAATGGGTGTGGCATCTTTTCTACAAGAAATGATGTTATTGGCTTTAAACTCTTAACTGCTGCTTTACTCTGTTACTTTCGCCGTCTCTTACTTGCAACACTTTCAAATCTTCACTTCATTTTTATAAAGGGTTTTTTTCTAAACACAGGAACACATAATAAATTAATTTGTTAAAGTGTATTGATTATACAAAATGTTAATTGTATATACTTTGCAATGAATATTATATAATAATGGTTTAGGGATGTTATTTATAACAGTCTTTACAGCCTTATTTCAAAGTCTTGAAATTTTGTCTGCTAACTTGTTCCCATTATTAAAGTCCTCTAATAATTAGCGCATTATTATGGCTATGAACACAGGACAATTGCCAGATTAGATATAAAGCTTATTAAACAACTAGAATTAAAAGTTTATTATCACAAAAAAGCCTTTAAAGGTGAATCTAAAACTGGATGAAGAGGTAGCTTACAGCTGAGTCTGATATGGTTATTGTATATGAAGACACATAAGTAAAAACAGGAATACAAAAATTTCCTATGCAGAGATGAACATCTAATTTAAAGGCTAAACTCACTTTCAAACCAAGCAAAATCACTTTTTACAGTAACAGAATTAATTATGACTTTCAAAACCTCTAAACTATGCAAAGACTGTAAACAGCATTTCATAATGTAGAATCACTAATCACAGAAGCTACTCCAGTCTCCAGTCACGTAGATGAAAACTCAGTTGTGACCAAAACAATGTCAAAGGCCCAAGGTCCCACAATGATTTAAATCATTTTTTTGCAGATATAGGTAGCTTCTTTTGTTGTCTCTGTTATAACCCTAACCCCCTTACCCCCAATTGGACCGGGTCCCATTGCTGGAGAGCAGGGGTAAGCCACTTGCAGAGCTCCAGGAAGGTGTCCTTCCGCATGCGGAAGTTCTGGAGACACTGCTGGTCATCCCACCACTCCATGACAATCCGGTCCCACCAGCTGGAAGTGGTCTCCCAGCACCAGAAGCGGTGGTGCACAGTGTGCCAGGGAAGACAGATGGGTATGTGGTGCAGGAGGAGTGCCTGGGACTGGGTAAGGAGATCAGAGAGCCTGGTACTGCTTTGTATGAGGTCTGGCTCCATGTTAGAAGTACTGTGGCATCTTCAAGGGCAAGCAGAACACATGGTGTGTATTTGCTCTCCCTCAAGAAGATAGGCAATGGCGAAGAGTCTGAGACACAGCTGTAGAGAGGAGCTGCTCAGGAAGCAGCTACAGGAAGTGACTGCTGTCCTGCTGCCCTGTCCGAAGTGCTCCTGAGATTCTTTAAATGCGATTCAGGCTCTAATCAGTGTGGACGTGCTATTTTGATATAGCTCTATGCTCTTTCGATGGGGATTTGTAGTAGGCATGTAATAGTATAGTTGCTTAACAAATTAATTGATAAACAAAAGCTGATGGGTTAATGCTTTAGACTAAATGCATCCCCCCCCCCAGTAAATTTTTTAGCAGACTGGCCAGCAGCCCAGCTCAGCCCTGGCTCACACCAGGTCCCAGACCTCCTGCCACTGTGGCTCTACATTTAAAGTGTTTTAGGAGCCAGGCTCAGTTCCAGCTCATGTTGGGTCCAGGAGCTCAGAGCCCTCCTGCCTGGACAGCAGCTGCTGCCACTCTGTACTACTGTCTCTGTATCAAAGGCAGCAGCACAGGGTGGTAGGCAGCCAGTCCGCGAGGGGAGCTGGTTTTTAAACTGGCTTCCCTTGTGGACAGCTCCCGCCTGGTACTGCTCACTGCTGCCTCTGATAGAGGTGAAACAGCGTGGGGTGGCAAGGGGCTCGCCAGCAGTGGGGTCGGAGTGCACTGGCTGCTGGTCCCACCCCTGGAGACTATAGAATAGTCAACTAACTGATAAGAATTCTTGAGGTTAGTTGACTATTCAATTAACCGATATTTAACATCCCTAATTTAGTGCATCCTAATTTGTAGTGTGGATGCGCTATTTCAAAATTGTTATTTTGGGGGTTATTATTTTGAAATAGCTTACTTTAAAATAAGCGTATAGTGTAGACATAGCCCAAGAGACTAAGTATTAACCATTTGTTTCTTGAAGGCCACTGATTTACATCAATTTAGTGATCCAGACACTAAATCAGAGAGTAGATGAATGACAATCATTTTCTGAAACACCTACCAAAATGTTCACCAGGAGTTAAGCTAAATTACAATTGATATAGGGAAAAATATATCTAAATGAATGCTTTTGAATGTGAGCAAGCAGAGGAGAGAACAAGATTATTTTATTCATTGTCCAATGAGACCTTAAATTTCCTTATTGCAATCTGCAAGAACTGAGAATGTAATCACAATCAGATAAGACAGTTTTGAATAGCTCATCATTGTCAGCTCTAGTTTAGGACTGTATAAATCAAATATTCTGCAAATGGATGAATCCAAGATGGATCTCTTTTGCATAATCCTAAATAGGAAGATTTCAATTTTCTGCATAAGAAAAGGTGTCATTAGCAGTAGGTCTTTCTCAGTTGTATTGCAGAAATGGTTCACTAATGTCCACACTATTAAAAATATTGATGTACAGTCAAATTTAGAATAAAGATTCTGAATAAATTACCTTAATAATCTAAAGAAATTAGCAAATCTTGCCCTGGAATTTCTGTTGCTCACAGCTTTACTTTAGTGAGAAGGATCTGATATTTTGAAAACGATATGGTAAACTAGCTTGTCAGTGTACATGGCATATGTTAGAAGGGCGTAAAGAATTCACTGGCTGAAGATTATGTTGACCTAAGCAGAGGTGTCCGTAAGATATTTTAGTCTTTCATTTGCCCCCATATAAACTGGATTGATACTCCATAGTATCTGAGGATGATCTGTTTTCTACAGCATTAATAGCCAAATTTTTAGACCAAGATGTACCCGTCAGGTGCTTATTGAAGCTTATTGACTTCAGTGCATGCTACTCATAAAGTGTATGTCTAGACTACACCTCTCTGTTGACAGAGAGATGTAGATTAAGCACGTCGAAATTGCTAATGAAGTGTGGATTTAAATATCCCGCATTTCATTAGCATAAACATGGCTGCCGCTTTTTTTTCGAAACGGAGCTTTTTTGAAAAGAAAAAGCCAGTCTAGATGCGGATCTGTCAAAAAATAAAGCCTTTTTCGAAAAATCCTGTAAACCACATTTTATGAGGGAGAAAGGATCTTTCAAAAAAGGTTTTATTTTTCAACAGATCCGCGTCTAGACTGCCATTTTTTTTTGAAAAAGCTCCATTTGAAAAAAAGCGGTGGCCATGTTTGTGCTAATGAAGTGCGGGATATTTAAATGCCACTTCATTAACAATTTTGACGTGCCTAATCTACATCTCTCTGTCAACAGAGAGGTGTAGTCTAGACACACCCAAAGAGAGAGCAGAATTTAGGGGTTTTTCTTTGTAATTCACATGACTCTAACCCAAACCCCAGAGAATAAAATACAAATAATTAAAATTAAACTTGTTTCAGATATTATACCTGAGATGTTAGTAAGTGAAAAATAGTAAGTCCAGACAAAACTGATGCAACTGTGAATCTATGAAACTTCTGTGCTCATTTCTTACATAAAAGAGAATTTTAAAAAGCTATGAAAGTAACTGTAATCTCAGAGCTTGTTACAAGTGCTAGTGACTGACCCATCCTATGCTGTGTTTACAAGGGGAAAAATGTATATGTAATATACTTGCTTCCACATCCACAATTCCTTTGAATGGTAGTGCCTGAGTTCCATGATAATTAGTTGTTCACTGGTATTTCCCCTCTGCCATTATGCCTTCTAAAAAGACTTTCTTCTTTCTTAAGACAAGGGGCTTTTAGGATTTGGCTTATTTTATACAAAGTTCTTTAGGAAGAACAGCCAACTTTTTTTCTTTTGAGACTTACATATTGGACCAGCTGTTGTGTGGGGAAATTGTGCCAAGAAGTCTGTCATGTTGCATTTTTCACTTTTTTTGTTGTTTTGGTTTTGTGTGGCATGAAATGAATTTAGTTCTTAGAAGAGATGCCAGCTTGACAGCCTTGCAGACTGAAATACTCTGCTTATCCACATAACAAGCAGCAGTAGTGCAAGCTTGCCCCTGCTATTTCCCTGAAAGAATATCTCAATTTGGATGACAGGAAGGGATGCCAATTATGATGATGGCTTTGATCATGAATATATTTATTCCTTAGTAATGGGAGAAAGACAACTACTCAAGGGTTAAAACTGCTATAGCCAATATGGTCACATGCCATACAGTCCTCAAAATTTTTCATTGCTATCTTCTGGCTCGGTTGTCATTTGAAGAGCTTCTTTTCCATTACATGACATGATAGTAACAGACAAAGTAGCCAGTCTCACTCAGAGTTTCTGGACCTTTTGTTAGTACTTTTGGTAAGTGTCAAAGTCATTCTGTCCAGAAATGAATTATCTATATCAGCATGTCTGTACTTGAAATGGAGATGGTAAAAAATACAAACACATATTACAAAAAATGTCGAAATTTTGAATTTTTGGAATATGTTGACCACTTTTGGAAATTCTGAAAGTTGTGGACAGCTGAAATGTCAAATATTATTTACAAAGACAGAGAGTCAAATTGGTGTGTTATCTGCTGGGCTGTTCCTACACCGTTGTTGTGTGTTCCCCCCCTGTTGTATAGAGCTTATATGTAATGGGTAAATACTTAGTTATATGTATGGAGCTGCAATTGCAAGCTGGTATTGAGTGAAGAATTTAGCAAACTATTTCACACTTTTCTGTTTCAGTCTGTCATCTCTTCTTGGGATTATATACTTTAGCAGTAGCTCATTCTCTCTTCCTTTCTCTGCTAAGTGGTGGGCAGCCTGCAGCCCGTGGGTCTCATGAAGCTCATTAGAGTTATGTGTGGTCTTCGAGACATTTTGCAACACACAGGCTTGCCAGATTCTGCTGGTTTCCATCTGCATAGTTTTATTTTTATGGGTATTACTAAAGTGACATGCACTTCAAGCAAGGGCACATGAAGTGAGGTAAATGTTGACTATGAGATCTGTGTGATCCCTCTGCATCCATTCAGAGTACTGCAGTTCTTCAGTTGGCACACCCCACAAACTCTAGGCACACAAGTGCAGTTAGCAAAACTACCCCATCCTGAGAGAATGTCTTGGTTATGACAATCTTGAGGTCTACTGAGATGAAGGAGGGCCACTTATGCAGCCTGCTCACTAGCCAAGATTGCCCATCATTGCCCTACTTCAATCAGTACATAAGTGACTCCTTCTCCCCTATTTGCCCTCTTCTCCTAATGCCTGAGCCTTTAAAAACACCTCCCATTTGTAAGTCTACTTTCTACCAGTTTTGCCCCATTTGCATAAAATAATACAGTGCCCAGGTTGTTGAACACACTTGCCAGGTTATGAGCATTGGTGCATCCCTATATGTAGTTCATGTTATTTCAGAACCTACGGGGCTGAGCAGACTTGCCACTCTGTAATTACCACTGCTGCCAGTTAAGGTGGCCACTCACCTGCATTCCTCTCCAACACAAGTCAAAATCAGGAAGGAAAGTTAGAGGAAACACCAGCTGGTGCCAAGAAAAAAGGCATTTATACAACTGTGTCCAATCTGGAGCAACCCACACACAGCTACTTACCACAGCTCCAAATCAGACTTACACCAGAACTTCATCTTCATGATGCTCAGTGCAAATTCTGTGATGAATAAACCCATCACCTTCCAGGATCTCATTGCCAATCTCACTGCTGGATCTGCTCTGAAGCACAGCGACCTGGCTAATTTGCACCACATAAACAGTATTGGATCACCTGAGGACAATTCACCACATATCCAGAAACATGGAAAACAAATCTGGAGAGGTATTAGCCATTCTGTTCCCTTCTAGCCTGAAATAAAAGAAAAGGTCACTCAACAGTCAGATGCCTTTGAGTTCATCCTCTTAACTGATGAATCCACAGAAAAGACTAAGTAAGTCAGGGTATGTCTACACTACCACCCTAGTTCGAACTAGGGTGGTTAATGTAGGCATTCAAAGTTGCAAATGAATCCCGGGATTTAAATATCCCGGGCTTCATTTGCATCTTGCCGGGCGGGCGCCATTTTAAAATCCCCTTAGGTCGAACTCCGTGCCCGCGGCTACACGCGGCACGGAGTAGGTATTTCGAATTAGGATCTCTAATTCAAACTACCGTTACTCCTCGTGGAACGAGGTGTACCGGTAGTTCTAATTAGAGATCCTAATTCGAACTACCTACTCCATGCCGCGTGTAGCCGCGGGCACGGACTTCGACCTAAGGGGATTTTAAAATGGCGCCCGCCCGGCAAGATGCAAATGAAGCCCGGGATATTTAAATCCCGGGCTTCATTTGCAACTTTGAATGCCTACATTAACCACCCTAGTTCGAACTAGGGTGGTATTGTAGACATACCCGGAGCCTTTAAGAGAGGAATGATGTTCCAGTGGTTAGGTTGCTAGCCTGTGACTTGGGAGACTTGGGTTCAGTAAAATGGGGATAATAGTCCTCTGCTTCACAGGAGTGTTGGGAGGATAAATACATTAAAGATGCTAAACTATTGTGGAAGGTGCATATATGCACCTATGATTGATAGCCTTAGGTCAGAGTTTCTCAAAGTGGGCCAGAGGCCTACCCAGGTTAAGCTGCTGGCAGGCCTGTGCTGCTTTATTTCAACCATAGCCACAGAGCTTCGCATAGCCTGGGCTGCTACTTCCCACAGCTCCCCTTGGCTGGAAACAGCAAACCACAGCCTATGGGAGATGCAAGAGTTCGTGGCTGTAGGTATTTTAGATGAACAAAGCAACGCGGGCCTGCCAGCAACTTACCCAGCCAGGTCCACGTCCCACTTTGAGAAACACTGCCTTAGGTCCTAGTAGAAATCTTCATTGCTAACAGATGCTCAAATAGCCAATGCATCCAAACACATAAGAACATAAGAATGGCCGTACTGGGTCAAACCAAAGGTCCATCTAGCCCAGTAGCCTGTCTGCCAACAGCGGCCAGCACCAGGTGGATCAAAGACAATGATCAAGCGATTTGTCTTGTGCCATCCATCTCCAGCCTCTGACAAACAGAGGCCAGGGACACCATTTCTATCCCCTGGCTAATAGCCTTTTATGGACCTAACCTCCATGAAATTATCTAGCTTCTCTTTAAACTCTGTTATAGTCCTAGCCTTCACATTCTTTTCCTTCTGGACTAGGCAGAAGATAGTTCCCCATCATATCTTATGTATAACTGACCACACTGATCTATGCATTTTGACCTCCAGGCTTCACTGTTATTACTGATCTGGAATGAAACCATGGGAGAGACAGCATTTTGGCCTAACTTACTAAAATACATTCACAAGAATAAGTGTCAAACCATATTAAATTAAATCATTCCCTCCTCCTTCTCCCCTTCCCCGTGCAGGTATGGAGAAACATTAAAGCTAAGTAGGAAACAATAAATCAGAATTTTTTTTTGCTCCCTCTCACCCCCCCAGCTAGCGAAATGAACAAGCTTACGATTTCTCTAACATATTAAAACAATAAAGTGAACATTCAACAATCTTAAGTGCTAAGTATTGATCAGAAATAGCCAATGCCCTTTGCACGTATTTGTTTATTTTACTGGCATCTTTCCATTCTGATAGAGAGAAGTGCTTTGAAGTTCCCATCATGTCTAGCCTTTTCTTTAAGTTTGTGGGCATCTTCAACTTTGCTGTTCTTCCTCCTCTGCCATGAGGCAGTCATGCTTCTGTATGCTAGAGTTTTTATTGATTTGGTCAAAAGTAATTAAGGAGATAATTCTTTCTCAGATACATTTCCTTGAATCTCCTGAGGCTGCCCAGCTGTGCCTTTCCCAACCCCTTCTGAAATTAACTTTATTCTCTCTGTGAAAGAAGACAGAATAGCCTGTTCTTTTTATATTTTTCTTCCTGAATAGAGACCATGCTCTAGAAGATACTGACCTGATAATTTTATTAGCAACTCCTGTTCTGGTTCACAAGGTCTCGTATTTTAATATAGCAGTCCAATAAGAAGTCCTGCCTCTGAAATTGTCAGTGTTCAAATCTGTTTATAGTTATGTGACTGGCACTCTTTAACTTGTCCTACTTCACTTCACTTTAAATGCTGTTTAAAGTTTACTGAACACCAGAATGATAGTCTGTACCATTCTTGGTCTAAACAGCAGATTTAAAAAAAAATTCTTTTCAGTTCAGCACAGATTATATCCATATCTAATGGGATGGGTTAATGCATGTTCAGAACATCTTATTTTTAAATATAAAATGAGGGAATATGAAGGGAAAGCATTTACATTTCTGACATCAGTAATGGGATGATGTCTAGAAAATATTAACCAACAGTAGAAATACTTTCATCCATCTGACACTACAAAACTCTGTGAATAGATGAGTTGGGGAGTGTTGTATAAAGCTAAACTCTTTCGCATGTTACTTAACTACCACATAAATGAAACAAACAAAACACAAAAGCAAACAGGAATCTGAGATGTGAAAATAGAGATGTTATTTACAAGTATGAGAACATTTTTCTAACAGCTTGTTGTGACCCACTTGAAATACTGTGTGCATTTCAAGTTACCTTATCATGACAAGATTTGATAAGGAAGAGGGCTACCTAATAATGAAACCACTCAAGGGTCCAACACAAACTCTTAGCAGAGTTAAACCAAGAATTAATTTGTCCCGAGGATTTTAATTATTAAAAAAGTAAAAAATTAGATCAGTGTTCCTTGGAGCACTCTTTCCTTCTTGCATCTGATGAAGTGTTTTTAACTCATGAAAGCTTATGCCTAAATAAATATGTTAGTCTTTGGTGCCACAGGACTCCTTGTTGTTTTTACAGATACAGACTAACACAGCTACCCTTCTGAGCCTTGGAGACATGGAAATAAAAAGAGGATCTCCATGAGGTATAATAATAAGCTGAGGGAAACAGACTGGATAAACAAAACAGGGCTATTTAAGCTTTTTTCACGTACCGAAACAGCAGGGTTGCGGCTCCTTTCTATGTACCCTTATGATTCCCATCATCACAGCATCTGAATGCTTTGTAAATTATAATGAATTTATTTTGCAAAATCCCTGTATAGGATAAGTGTGATGGGAAGTGTCATTTCTTCCAGCTTTACAGATGGGAAGCAAAGGCATACTGAGAGTCAGTATTTGATCCAAAGTCCCTAGAAAGACTCCCAGTGGGCTTTGGATGAGGGATCTGTCTGGGGTCACACAGCATATCTATGTCAGAGCTTGGAATTTATCCCATGTATCCTGAGTTTGACTCATGCCTTGAGCAAATGACCCACCTTTCTTCTCATTTTACATACTTCATGTACTATTTCCCTAGTCCAGCTATGGCCAACCCGCAGCTCGCGAGCCACATGCGGCTCTTCCCCCCCACCCCAGGGTGCAGCTCGCGAAGCCCCCTCCCCCCCCAATCATGGCTTGCAAAGCCACCCCTGCGCCCGCAAAAACGGCCCTCTGCTCCCGGTTCCCTGTGCTGACCTGGGCAGGGTAGCCGTTCGGCGCAGCCACTAAAGACAGAGAATTAAAAACGGTGTCAGCCGGTGGAAGCCTGATGCGGCCAAAAAGCCTCTAAACGCATTTTCTTTCTTTCTTTCTTTCTTTCTTTTTCCTCAACCAAACGCGACCGGGGGCTCCTTTGAAAGGGACAAAAGGGGCAGAATTTTTTTTTCTTGACAACTTTGCCCCAGCTCTTCGAGCTGGATCCACTGATATCTTGGCTTTTTGCCCAGAATGGGTTGGCCACCCCTGCCCTACTCCTTCTCCTCTCAGTCATGGCATGGTAACTGCTGCAATCTACTTTAGTCAACTGTTCCCCTTAGGAAAGAGAATTCTCAAATGACCAATGATGCCTTGCATCATTAGATTGGTGTAGTACACCCTTAATATGTATCAAAAGATCAAGCCCTATCTCTAAAAATTTCCATCGTGTCTATGATTTTTTTTATCTGTGGATTTTTTTAAAAAAATACTAAACTCTTCAATAATATTATTTTGAGCAAAATCTTTATTCTGCATAACTCTTTCTTAATGAACCTTTTTGCCTAGGAATCTCTGTTAATTGTGAACTCTCCTTCAGTCCTTATGCCCCTTTTTCATATTTCCTGGTTCTATCAGAGGAGAAAGGGTGTTTTTTAGGCAGTTGCTCTAAAAAATGAAAATAAAATAAAAGCTCTGAGTACCACATTGGAGCTCAGTTTGACTACTGCCTATAAAAAATAGCATTCAGAATTTAGTCCTGTAAGCAGCCAAAACATGAAGTTTTGGCACCTCAACATCCAGGATTTCATGAGAGCTGATTAGATTTATTGCTATGATTAAGAGTTATCTTTACTAGGTTGATGGTAGGCCGGCAACAAATGCACTGAGTCAGTCATATGGCTAATGGGTGCTCTGTGATGGAGGCAGCACAGATTCATTTCAAACACATTAACGTTTTGCAACTATAACTGTAAAGCAGTAATAAAACTCCCAACTCATGCATTACTTTAGAAGGCAAAGTAATACAAGCAGTGAGCCAATTCACATACCTTGGCAGTAACATGCAAGCCATTGGGGATAGCCAGAAGGCAATAATATCACAAATTGGCAAGGCAACAGCTGCATTCGCCAGTTTAAACAAGATGATCATCAAAATCTACCATTAAAAGACCAAACTATGAATCATCAACTTAAATGTTATTTCCACCTTAATATATAGATGTGAAAACTAGAAATCCACCAAAGATATAGGCATGTGTTTCAATGCCTTCAAAAGCAAATACCTCAGGAAAATATAAAATGTTCGATGGAAAGAATGTATAAAAAATGCTGAGATTTGTCAAAGTGTTCAACAGCTCTTTATCTCCAACATTATCCAGAAAAAAACTTTAAAAACAACAAACAGTCTAGTAGCACCTTAAAGACTAACAAAACATGTAGATGGTATCATGAGCTTTCGTGGGCACAGCACACAAAATATTTGGGTCGTTTTAGCAATGGAGCCCTAGAGTGTCTGCTGTGGCAGGATCCATGCATTGGATAGCTGCAGGAACACACGAAAGGAGGTGACTGATAGAATCAATGTGTCAAACAGTACCTAGAGACAGAAAGCCTATGGGACTTAACAACATAGAGGATGGACAAAGGATGGCTTCATTGGTCTCCTAAGCAACTTGAAAGGCATGGAAAGGATTCAGAGTCAGTTTTGCAAGAACAGAGCTGAGTCCAATCAAGTGGCATCTAGCTCCACCTGCTGTAGCTTCTCTGCAGTTCATTTCTCTCCAGAGCTGCTAGATCAGTGTTTCCCAAATGGTGTTCCGTGGAACCCTGAGATTCTGCGAAGTAAAAATAAGGGTTCAGCGAGAAAATTCCATTACAATAACATTTTATTATTTAAAAAATAATAGTTAATATTTATTAATTAATTTGATTTTGGTTTTTAAATATGTGCAGTTAAACTAAATGTTGATCTCATGACATTGTTTAGCATTTGTTTATTACCCTTACTTATTTGTGGTCTACTTTTTGAGCTACATATATAAGACTGCTGTTAGGGATTCCACAAATGTCTTTCAAGTTTAAAAGGGTACCGTGGCCAAATAAAATTGGGAAACACTGTACTAGATACATACATCCTGATTTCAGCAAAAATTACTGACCTTAATCATCCTTTTCAGAAATATTTTGGATGATTTCCCATGCAGTCTTGCTTTGGGCCATGTTGCCATAGATAATTTATGGATTTTGGTATTTATAAAAATACCACTGCTTCATTACATATGGATTTGTGTGATATTGTGTCATGGCAATTTAGTAATACTGAAAATGGGAAATGATCACTGGAATTGTTCTTTTAAATATTTTAAAAGGAGATGGGATTTTTCCTCACAGCCTATTTACTCAGAGAAAGAAAATTTTAAAAATCCTTTTGTGAATCCTGCACATACCTTGTCATGATTATAAGGATCATTTCGATAATATTGTGTTGGGAGTCGAACAGATGAGACATTTCTGTATTGTTTTCTTCACTTTTTCCAATTTCAGACACTGAAAATTAAAAAGACAGAACTCTATTGTTATATGATAGTGTGGTAATTACACATGTACTAGTTCTACTTCAATGCTGGATTCTGCCCTCAGCTAACAGCATCTTACAGAGAACAATCCCCTCATGTATTCTGTTTTAGGGCTGCCTGAATCATATCTCCATTGCAAGGGATGTATCCCAGCTACTCTCCACGAAGAGCAACTGGCCAGAATAGCTGGAGGCATGTCTCTGCCCTTCCACGGCCTCTCAGTAGCCAACAGAGCTGCCATAAGCAGAAGCAGATGTACATTGTACCCCAGAAAGGATGGTTACGGATTTCTTCCGGGGAGGAGTTGAGCCTATCTGAGGCACATTTCCTCCTAATACACCTGCTGATATAGTGTAGCTTCACAATAGTCCTTGCTACATGTTCTCATGGATGTAAACAACTGATGCAATATTAGGGCTAGATTCTATCGCTCTTACTCCATAAACTATCCCACTGATTTTAGTGGTATTACTTAGAGAGTCAGGATACTACTCATCATAATAAGTGAGACAGAATCTAGCCTTTGGTATCATTGGCCCAGAAAGACATGCTGGCCAGAGCAAGACAGGCAAATAATTCCACTGCTGCTGAGTTGCTGGGAAGAGAAGATCCACAATAAAGGATTAAACATGAATTGAAAACGGAAAAATCAGGAGTGGAGGGAGAGAAGACTGAAGAATCCCTAAAACTGCTCTAAATTTCCTTGAATGGATAATTTTCACCCTACTCTGAAAAGAGCACCTGTTTGCATGCATGCATGCACATGTATGAGGTATTCACCAGAACACACAAGTCCATTTCCTTCCTGAGTTTAATCTATATTCTTATGAACAACAAAGTGAGATTTCATCTGAGCTGGAAGGTACTAGGTTATATTTTCCTGCAGGCCTTCTTATTTCATTCTTCTCTCTCCTCACTTCCTGTAGAGAGATCAATGTGATAGATCAATACTCACTCCTGGGCCCATATTCCAAGGCAGAAGTTTCCCAAGCTCCAAGTTCTAAACTGGGGATTTCAGCAGTAGACATGTGCTGCCAAGACCTGTGTAGGTGCCCATTAATGCATCTTTCCAACCACAGGAAAGCTTGTGCAGTGAAAATGCTTTCTGGGACCTCTAGCTATTCAGCTACCTTTCACTATCTCAACATTTCCTCAGATATCTTATGTCTTTTTCTCAAAATATCCTATCTCAAGCACTGATGCTTTGACTCTAGCACCTTATTTTCCTTTTTTATAAAATTGTTTCATTTGTTCCCATTTGCAGGCATCGGAGACTGAATCAGACACACATTGGAACATTGATCCTGACAACTTTCCAGTGTTGTAGAATTGTGTTCCTCCCTCATACTGAACCATTGTTCTGGTGAAAAATTGTGTGTTGATTGGGGGTTTCTACACTCTCCATTCCTGAACTCGCTCCCCTTGTAGTGCTTAACACTTACTGCTCCTTGAGCAGTTGACCCTACCACTGAGTCTGGTGTTAAAGAGCAGCCCTCTTCAGTAAACAGTCAATTCTGTTCTAATCTTCTGGATGCAGCTAACCAAAGTCTCTGGCTAGTCCCATTTTGATTAAATTAGTCAATACATCAGCTCTTTAGTCCAAAAATACTGTAGGAAAAATTAATCATTTTGCTGTTCTCTTAGCCTGACAGTTTAGAGCTTAGTTTAGAGTTCTGTAATCTTTTGTCTTTTTTTATTAAGATATTTAAAATATATTGGTTTTTGTACAGGCCATCCTTGCTATAAGTCCAAGATATATTCCAAAAAACTTGGACTTACAGCGAAACAACTTAAAGCGGGGAATTTTTTTTCCCATGGCTGACTTCCATTTGTGCAAATTGGTTTGGGTTTTTTGCGCAACTTAAGATCAGGGCATGAGAGGACTTTTAACTCATCAGTTCCTACAAACGTCAACAACTTTAGTGTGGAATGGATGTATACCAGGGTGACTTATAGCAGGGACACTCTTTACCTTTGGGAATATATTTTCCTCCTACTTGGGAAAAAAAACCGGGTGCTTGGAGGAGAGGAAGTGTCTGTTTTCCACTTCAGGGCATGCATGTATCTAAACATTGGTTATGTGCTGAAACACAGACCCAATGGTGATCTATGACAGTGTGTAACTTCAGAGAACAGCATTTACAGATAATTAATTTCCTATTTCTAGTTTTGGAAATTGGATTTTCCTTTTCGGTTAGACACAATGGCCCAGCTAAATGATTTTCCAAGAGAAATGTTGTTTTTGAAGCACTTTAAGCACTCAAGCAACTTAACTTAAAAATTATTCATGCATTTTGCACAGAGGTCTGTTTGTATATGCCTCAAATGTGAATACATTTTTATGTGCCACAATTACACAGATTTGTATTTCTTTCTCCTCATGAAAATCAGCCATTGTTTATGACTGTGCATATTTATAGATTAGCACAAGAATATTGATTAGTGCATCTAATTTAGAAGATCTTGTTTTTATATTACACAGATAATCAGAAACTTAGCATTAGCAGTACATAATAATTATGTTTGACTTATTTTTTAGGAACCAGTAAAAGAGGAGGTATCTGCTACTCAGGAAGAAGTACTAAAGAAAGTGGATGAAATGACTATTGCAAAGACCTCCCCAAGACCAAAGGTGAGCTCAAATTGCTCATTAAAGTTCTGATTCAGCAAAGTTCTTAAACACATGCATAATTTTAGCCAATAAGACTACTCACATCCTGAAAGTTACTTATCTATGTAAGTACCTTCCTGAATCAAGACCTAAATCCTTACTATAATCGTAATACTACATCCTTACTTTCAACCTCATTGAGCCCCTTTCTCAAAAGGTAGTAAAAAATCCTCCTTTTTCTCTAACTGATAAACCATCTGAATGTTATGGGCCAATTTCTTACACCTGTAATATGACGTCTGCAGAAGGTTTGCCTTTGGAAGGATGGTAGATTGGATCCTATGTGGTATCACAATTGCTGTTAATGCCCATGTTTAGTAATGCTAATCTCTTCCATTCTGTTTATTTCAATTTACAAGTTTTAAAAGGCTTGAATCTTAACATATGTTGATTCTCAATGCAAAAATGGTTAGCACATTATTATAGCTTTCATTTAAAAAAGTTATTTATATTGTATTGATTTTTAGAACATCTGCTACCATAGCACATACTTAGATCTATAGGACCAGCTGGTATATATTTGTGTTATTCCACTGACAATAGAATCTTCCCAGCCTTTACTTGGAGTGACCTAACTGCATAAGTTTTGACTATTGAATGTCTTGGAGATATTTTACTCAAATGTCTCTTTCTGCTAAGCACAGAACAATTACTGTAGCAAGTCTGTTGCTGTAATTCATCAAAAATCACCCAAGCATATGTTCTAGTTGATGTGTAATATAACAATGCAAAACTACATTATAGTCTGTGGCTAGCTACAATGAAGCCATTCCTACAGCATAAATTTAAAGAAAAGCCTTGAAAGCTGGTTATCACATTGGAAATTCTAAAGTACCTTTCCTTTTTAGTGCCTTTCTGCCTGGGTTGCATTTGACATTCTAGCTACAAGACTTCTATTTTTATTTTTTATTTGCATTGTGCTCTCACCCTTTGGTTATTTTAAATCTGCTATATCGCCCTTCTGTGTGGCACAAAACTGAATGTTGGAAGGTTGATTGAACCTAATTTTTGGGTATATAAATGTGAAGGCAAATTAGAGAGTAAACAAAAGATAAAGAGTTCTCCATTACAAAATATAGGGAAGCTGTAACATAGATGCTAATATAATTTTTAAAAGAACTATTGTTCAATCTTAAATTTAGCTGCATCTGCTGCCTCCACTTTAATGAACTATTTTCATTAACATCCAATTTTTTTCCTTACAAATATTTACAGTCTACTGCACAAGAACCTTTGAAAAAGCCCCCATCATTTAAACAAATAGAAAAGGATCTGAAGACTCTTAGTAAAGATCTTATTCACACAAGGTAAGAATTGAGAGTACACAGAAATTGACTAAGGCCATGGATAGAAAAGAGATTCCTTGGGCTGCAATAGCAGCAATCTGGTTATGGACAAACGAGGCTACTTTACCTACCAACAGTTCAGAAATGGAGTTTTACTCTATCTCCATCATTTATGCTTATTCAAAATGTCATCTCTGCATGTAGATCTATGTTACAGAGCCCTCACAAAGCACCATCACAGCATTATTATAGTATAATTTATTAAGACACTTGCCACCCTCTCTTCAGTCTTTGCCAAATCTATATTGTGGTGAGATCGGTAATCAAAGCAGTTGAAAAAGTGAGCAAAATCTTAGGGTGTATAAAGAATGGGGGTAGAAAATAGTAGTGTAAATATTGTAATACAACTTTAGAAATGGATGTGGAGTCACCAGACATTTATAACCAACCCCAGCTTCTGGATTCCCATGTTCTTTCAAACCAGCTGGGTCTGGGAAGCAGCTAGTCACTGGTTCTCTCTGGGCTTCCAGGGTGCAAACTCCCTCTCTGGCACCTTCCATTAGATGTGAGAACCTGTAATCAGAGTGGGTGTGTCTACACAGCACTGTAGCTCAAATTAAGGATGTTAAATATCAATTATTTAATAGTTGAGTAGTCAACAATTTCCATTGACTACTCAGCTAGTCGATAGGCACTTCCGCATTCCTCCTATGAAATGTACAAGAGCTCTAATGGGGGCTCTTGTGCATTTCAAAGTTGGAACTCCATGTGCAGCCCAGGGCCAGTGGGAAGTCCCGCTGACTCCAGGCTCCATGCGGCATGCCCGCTTTGAAATGCACAAAAGCCCAGGGCTCTTGTGCATTTCAAAGCAGAAGCACTTGGGACACAGCATGCCAGCTTTGAAATCCCATGCAGAACCCAGGGTCAGCTGACCCTGGGCTCCGTGCAGCATTTCCATCAAACCTGGGATCAGCTGGGACTCCCCAGCTAATCCCAGGCTCTGTGCGGCCTTTCCGCAGAACCCGGGTTCAGCTGGGTCTCCTCAGCTGACTCCAGGTTCCATGAAAATGCCGCACGGAGCCCAGGCTCAGCGAGGGGCCAGCTCACCCTGGGCTTCACATGGCGCAACCACTTTGAAACACCGCTGTGGCATTTCAAAGAGGCAGCACCGCACAGCTGATCCTGGGCTCTGTGTGGCACTGCCCCTTTGAAACACTGCCACAGCGTTTCAAAGCAGCAGCACTGCATGGAGCCCATAGCTCAGGCTTAATGCAGCGTTGCTGCTTCAAAGTACCCCTTCTTCCCCCATACTTTGCTGCCTCTGTGTGATAGAGGCAGCAAGGGGGGGGGGAGTGACTAGTCAACTCAACTATCTGATAAACATTTGCTTATCAGATAGTCGACTAGTCCTTAACATCTTTAGCTCAAATTGCACATCTTATTTTGATCTGATTTCAAAATAGCTTATTTCATCATTTGCACAGTGCCAAATTTTGAAATAACCTATTATTCCATGGGAAACGTCCCTTAATCCTCATGGAATGAGATTTACAGGGATGTCGAAATAGCGAGCCTGCTATATTTCGAAATAACGGGATTGCTGTGAAGATGCAGGATAGCTATTTTGGGATATTCCAGTATCCTGAAATAGCGTTGCACTGTAGACATAGCCAGTCAGGGGTGAAGAGACCTGAATATCAATCAATTCCTTATATTGTGTAATGAGTACATCCACATGTTAGAATGGAGTGGGACTTTCAGTGAGCCTTTTGCTCTGAAATCCTTTAGGTGCTTTTGAAAAGCTCCCCCTGTTAGTTTTAGAGATTTAAAACTTGCTTTAGGTATAAAACTCAACATTACCTTAACTATTGAGCAGTAAAGACTCTGGATCAGTTGTGAGCACCTTCTGTCAGTTGAGTGTGAACCCACATATATACTCAGCACCATTTGTTGTATGTTAATGTTGTCAGATCTTCAGTGTTTCAGCCCTCCAACCAAGTCACATGCAGTTAATGTGTGAATGAACAAACCCCTTCCCGGGTAAAAGGTCAAGAGGGCCTGTTCCTCCACCCTTGTTAAAATCTTTAGCCCTGCCTCTGGGCTCAGTCCTCAGCCTCTTCCAGGCTTTCTTAAGTCTGTCCCTGCCATATTAGAGAGTAGTGACCCAAATCTTTCTCCCTGGAGACTCTTCACATTCAGTTTTTCTGTGGTGTTCCAGCTCTCCAGCAAGGTCTTCTCTTAACTTCAGTCCCCTTCCAGGGGCATGGGGGAAGAGTAACAAAGTTCAAGAAATGGTTGACCCTCTTTGGTGATTTCAGCCCTGGGTCTAATGGCCTAGCCAATTTCTTCTAAAACAAACTTGTCCCTTCTTGGGGCTTTGGCCACTTCGCCAGCAGCTGGGTTGGGTGCACCTTAGCTCTCCCACTTCTGTGGGTACCAATGCAGGGACCCTACAAATAGCAATCTTGTTTTATTTGAATAACTATCTTCTGGTTCTCCCATGACACCCAGAAGGAACACCGTTCCTTACTCCTCTGATGCCAAACAAGCGTTTGGCTTATCCCATGCAGTTCCTTTTATCAGCGCCTGCTGTATTCTGATTGGCTGCTTCCCTGCAGCCTTTCTAGACAGTCCTGGAGGACCCACCTTCACTGCTCCTTTGATGGAGCAAAGTGTGGTAGGCTCACATGGCCCAGTACACAATCACATTCAGATTCTCATGTAAGTTAAGGCCCCTTTATGCCTCCCTGACAATGTAAGGGGACCTTAAAGTATGTAAGGTGGAAGTAAAATTATACTTGCATTCACTTTAAGGCCCTTCTTCACTTCCAAACTGGTCAAGAGTCATAGAGTTTCAGGCCAGAAGGGACCACTAGATCATCTGTCTTTGTGTCACAAACCACCAGTGCCACCCACAACTGCACACTAAACCCAACAACCAAATTAAACCAAAGTATTTGAGCCTTAGTGTGAAAGAGCCTTATTGTAAATGAGTATCCAGCCCTCTGACTCGCCATTGTTATTTACTAGTTTTACATTTGTGCCTCTCTATTCTCTGCTATGATGTTAAACTGGCACAATACTGGTGCAATGTAAATCAGAGAGTCAGGCCCAAAGTTTCTCTTAATTCCTTGTAACCAGTGTTTCCTGTAAGCTGAGTGCTTGGGTGGCCACCAAGGAGAGATTCAAATGCAGAGTGCCCACAGCACTAACAGTTGGCAGCAAGTGTTTCTAGTGGTGGTGCACATCCGTATGTGACCTGGTGCTCATAACTAAATTTATTCCACACACAAATGAAAAAAATTAGAGGGAACATTGCTTATAACTGAGCAGTCTAATCCCTGTATTCACAATCAATGTAGTGAAACGTTAAAAAGAATAACATCTAAATAAATCCTTGGACTGCTGTTCTGCCAGATTGCACTGTACTACTTAGAGACCATTCACTATATTTGCTCAGTAATAGCTTAACTAGATATTAAATTGCATTGTGTATGCCTTGCAGTGGGTAACTACAGTCTTCTGAAATATTTCCTTGGAACCTTCTAGCATTTTTTAATTTGAGTGTCAAAGTAAGAAAAAGTAAACATTTTTTGCAATTAAAACAACAAGCATTTGTACACAAAAAAGATTTTTTTTTTTTTTACTCCTGGCAAGGTTTAGTTAGAGCCTGCTGCAAATAAATGCTGACAAATTACCCCTGTCAACCGCAGTGGGATACAGATTACACAAGTGTTTAGAACAAGAACTGTAGACTTTGAAAATCATTCTCCAGACAACAATAGCTGAATTAAAGCAAGCAGCAATAAAGAAGATAGACATTGGTACAAGAAGCAGATAATTTCTTAGATTAAACTGGGCAAATGTGTGTTCTCTGAATGTCTGAAATATTTTATCAGCATAATATATGTTAAAAGCAAAAATTACATTTTTCTAACTTTGGACTGAAATTGTAATTGCACAAAAATCAGGAAATTCAGAGCTGTTTCCCACAGAAAGCTTTACTCTCCTCTTTGTACATACACGCTGCAATGTAATTAGAAGACTAAAGTTCACAAAAGCATGATAGTTTTACATAATCCAAATTTTATCCCTGAATTCCATTCTAGTTATGACAGGTAATATCAGAGTTCTGTTTTAACCAGTGATCATTCTTACATTCTCCCTCTCTCTCTGAACTCCTTCTCTGATTATTTTGCTTATTCAAATCTTAATGAAACTTTATCTCATAATCTAGGTAATAAATAGTCAATAAAATAAAACAAAATAGTATGTTATCTAGGCTAATAGACCACTTGGCAATAAGGCATGACCTACTTTTTCCATAAATTCATTGTTAGCTCCTATTCAAGAGAACTGCACTAGATTGGCTTTCTTTATGCATTGTTCACTGCTAATCTTCAGTGTGATTGTCTCTTTGACGTCAAATTAAAATTCTTTTGACGATAACCCTCTGGTCAGTATTGTTTCTTGAAGTTTGTGATATAGTTACATGGAGCTCACTTCATGGTGTTCTGTATTTTTTCCCTTTGGACAAAATCTACCATAACAACTGGCACCAAAGGAATCATTATTAATCTTTGCAGAGGCCTGTGATTGACTGGGCATTGAGAGTGAAGACCCCTCATTTCTTTAGAGGTGATACCATTACAGTTGAGATGAGACATAAACCTTTTGTATCTAGACAGTGCTGGAAGTGCATAATTCCTCTCATATCTGTTTTGTGGATAGGATTTGGAGTTTCCTTTATGAGCACGGTTGCCAGATAGTTTCACAAAAAATACCGAACATGGCAGGGAAAACATTGGTTGAGCAAAAAAAACCAAAAACCGCACACAAAAAAAGTCACGGCCCCTTTAAATCCCCATACACTCCCCCCACCAAGTGGCCTCCCATCTGAGAAAAACAGAAAATACCATACATTATACATGTCCGTTTTTTTCTGGGTTTTTTTACTGGACACATGCCGCGAATACTGGGCTGTCTAGTCCAATACCAGACACCTGGCAACCCTATTTATGAGGGCTGGCAGTTTTACACTTCTCACAAACCCTAACTTAATTTAAATGAATATGTGTATGTTAGGGCTGGAGGAACAGTTCTCTGAATCATTCAGAGAAAATCTGATGCACCTGAGAATTTAAAGATCGTGGGCCTAGTTCCTGCTAAGGTGCACACCATGCACAAAAAAATCTTCCCCCACCCACCTCTTCTGGAGAGCTGCACAGCAGAACTCACATGCCAAGCAGCTGCTCTAGCTGGTTGGGCCAGCTGAGACAACGTGGTGAGGAAGCTACTGGGATGGGGGGGGGACGCCTGCTCCAGTGGCCAGGGCTGCCACATGGCAGGGTGGGCTGAGGCCTGTTCT
The DNA here is from genome assembly GCA_032595735.1 of Pelochelys cantorii. Taxonomy (NCBI): domain Eukaryota; kingdom Metazoa; phylum Chordata; order Testudines; family Trionychidae; genus Pelochelys; species Pelochelys cantorii. Next base: position 6,865,550 of record CM064342.1, on the reverse strand, counting down.
GGTGGCTAGGGCCAGGAATGGACCTACCTCCTGGTGGGGGAGGAGTGTCTGCTCCAGCGGCCAGGAACAGAAAATGCCACATGGCTTGGGGAGGGTGAGGTCTGCTCTGGCAGCTGGGAACAGGATCCCCCACATGGCAAGGGAGGTGTCTGCTCCGGTGGCCAGGAATGGGACATGCTGCATGGCGGTGGGGGGGTGGGGGAGGAGGCGGAGCGGAGAAGAGAGGGTTCTGTTCCAGCAGACGGAAACGTGTGCCTGTTAATAAACCGGGTGCCACGGTGGCACACATCCAAACCAGCACACATGACCTCAATATTGGTACACAACCCACAACTCACTCTGCTCATGGAAAATCTTAGAGGGAACACTGACTATGGGGCTAATTCATGGTCAGAGCAGGAGGAACTCCACTCGCAGGATCTGATTGCAGCATAATTGTTTTCTTAACAGAGAGGGACGGCTCATGGGAAAATTTTCTCCTGGGGAGTTCTTGGAGAAGAATTTTTGACATGAGAAACCAAATGACTCCACCACAGACTTGGTTGAAGCAGGCTATCCCTGTGATTGTATAACTGTTTAACATTGTATAAAGTTTGATTGTAGCCACGTTGGTCCCAGGATATTAGAGAGACAAGGTGAGTGAGGGAATATCTTTTTTTTTTGGAACCAACATCTGTTGGTAAGAGAGGGAAGCTTTCTGAGAAGATGACCTCTGGGTAAGCTTGTCTCTCTCACAAACTGAAGCTAGTCCAATAAATATATTACCTCACCGACTCTGTTAATTAATGTTGGGCTATCCCAAGTCATTTACTACAAGTATAATTTTCACTAGATTTACATAAACTGAAGAGGGCTTTACTTAGCCTACCAGCTGATACTTCCAATTGGGGGTTTAGAAATTGCCCTGCACCCATCTAGAAATATTTAAGCTCAGAGAAGCTTTTCTTTAGAGGTACTGTTAACAAAGTTCAAAAGGTTCTCTCACATGTAATGGACATTGTAATAACTTGTGAGCTCATAATTTCTGAGAGGTTTCAAGTGAACTTTCTGCTTCTGAAAGGTACTAGTATGTGAGTCCTGGAGAGGGTACTCTCTACCATATTATACAGAACTGGTATAACACAAGTAGAAGGGAGATTTGATAGCAGCCTTCAACTAGCTGAATGGGATTGCAAAGAGGATGGAGAGAGGCTGTTCACAGTGGTGACAGATGACAGAACGAGGAGCAATGGTCTCAAGTTGCAGTGGTAAAGCCTAGGTTGAATATTAGGAAAAACTATTTCCCTAGGAGGATGGGGAAGCACTGGAATGAGTTATGTAGGGAGATGGTGGAATCTCCATCCCTTGTGGCTTTTAAGGCCAGGCTCGGCAAAGCCCTCTCTGGGATGGTTAATTGGGGCTGATCCTGCTTTTAGCAGGGGGTTAGACTTGATGACCTCCTGAGGTCTCTTCTAATCTATGACTCTATGATTCTCAAGATATTGCTGAATCAGAGAATTGTCAGTCAGAGCAATGTGTCATTTGTTGATCTTGTTGCAACAGCACTTTAAATCAGTCATTCCCAACCTTTTCAAGCATATGGACCCCATTTCAATCTATTAAAATTTTACAGACCCCCCAAACAATATAGCTGTTTTTAAACATTCCATTACTTGATAATCATTTAAAATAAGCATAGTAGTATTGAGAGATAATATAGAGTGTCCATATTGAAATGTAACAACTTTGAGGTGCCATATATTTGTACTGAATAATATTTTATTGGATCCACCAATCCATTTTTGCTAGCGGCCCAACTAAACCCTTCCTGCCACTCTAATAGCTTTTGAACAGTTAGAGCAGGGTCATCTATTCATGTAACATGATCGTTTAAAAAAGAGAAAAAATCGTAAAAAGTGATCAACCCATTTATAAGCCAACTCTTGAGGACAGTCGCAGCTTATCAGCTTCAGCGCAGGCTGAGGGATGTGCAGACTGTAAGGAATGGAGCTTCTTAGCTCCCATTGGCTGGTGTTTGCAGCCAGTGGGGGCTAAGAGGTTCTGCACCTGCAAGCAAACAAACTCAGACTCTGCAAATAAATATCCCAGCGGAATACAGCAGAGTCTGCAGCACTTCTCAGGATCACTTCCCAGCCCAGCAGGGCAAACTACTAGTGTGCTGGGACTTTTTATCCGTGTGGAGCATCTGCAGGCTTGGAGCTTGTCAGCTTCCAGTCCCTGCCTTTCACTGTTCTGGTTCAAGTGGAGTGGTGAGAAGCAGTGTCCAGCACATCCTTTGGCCCACGCTGCTTCCTCAGCTCCTGCCCCCTTCCATCTCCTGCCCAACTACAGAGGATACAGCAAGTGGGCTCTCATGCCAAAGGCAGCTCTCACCCTGGCACTCTGCCCTTGGCCAGGCACAGAGCACTGGTGGAGAAAAAAAAAGAAAAGGAAAAGAAAAGTAAGGATCGGCCCTACTGCAGGAGTGGGAGGGACGAGAGGACTGGAGCATAAATGGCAGTGCAGCTGGAGGTGGGAGGACAGATGGTTGTGAACAGTGAGCCCTGGACGAGAATCACCTGGCAGAAAGTCCCAGTCCCATGGTGGGCCCAATCAAGGTTCCCTGTAAAATGTGTTCCTGTGCAATTTTCAGAGCTCTGCTCAGAAGTTCAAAGCTCCTGCCCAGACTCAGCTGATTAGCCGGAGGAGGGGCATTTCACTGAGCAAGCCACTAAATGGAGCTAGCTGCCTACTTGAACTGAGGAGCTCCCAGAGCCCGTTAAAAGGGAGATAAGGAGACAATTAGTGGCTGGGAGGATGTGGAGTGAGTGAGTAAGTAAGTAAGTAAGTAATTGGCTGATGAGGAGTCAGAGAGGAGGGGAGTTTTGAGCGTCCCTCTGCAGGAGGAGAGAGAGGCGGAAACTCAGCACTGTCATGCCTCCTGGGAAGGGGGTGATAAGGGGCTGACTGCATGGGGCAGATGAGGGAAAGAGAGGGAGGGTGGGGGTTGGCATCTGTGCAGTGAGGTGGAGGAAGGAGGCAGTTTGTTTGGTGTGTCTGACTAGATACAGTCCTCTCTGTCTGACTGGGTTGAGGGGAAGAGCAGGCTGCAAGGGAAGTGTGTATGCCGGGACATTAGCATGATTGCATTTCAAAAAAAGTTTGCATAGGTGTTAATGACTTAAGAAAGAAAAAGATTCTTTTAACAATGTTTTTGGAGTGTTGTAGATATCTAAAACTCTGAATTTAATGATTTTTTAAAAATCTGTGTTACTAATTAATACGTGGTATATTGTATTGCATTAAGACCAGATTTTTGCTATTTGGTAGAGTTCTGGCTCTTATGAGTAAGATGTAGCAAGTATGAGCTTGAGTTGTTAGAAAGGCTGATACATGTACTCTCCAATGGTAGTGTTCATTTTCTTTTTTTATTTGATTTCATATTGAATATTGTATGCATTGCTCCTTCTTAAATATCCCTTGTTTTAATACATTTTTTCCACATATACGGTCTGCTTAAAATTGTGTGTGTGTGTTTTATTTGTATTGGTGGTGCACATCCACACACACACACTACCTCAATATTGGTGGTACACATAAGAAATTTCAATATGCCCTAAAGAAAATTCAACCCAGCCAAGGATCGAAAACTTTCTGTGGACCCCCTACAGTACAGTCACAGACCACCGGGGTCTGCAGTGTACAGGTTGAAAACCACTGCTTTAGATCAGTTCATGCACAGATTTCAGATTGGAATAACTCCATTGTGCTGCAAATCTGACCTGAAGAGGCTAATTCAGGGACAGTAACAACGAAAAAAGCCAAATTTAAGTGATTGCTTTTTGCAGCCATCAAGAATCTCCAGATAAAAATGCAAATGTACATGATGTACAGATGGATATAGTCCAGATTATACAGAGAAGTCAAAAAAGTTTGGTTTTCCAGAACATTTTGCTTCTGCTTCATAACATGCTACAGGTATTATGACAACATTCACATATTAATAATGTTATATGATCTAATGGTGAGTTCAAAGGGGCATAAATCATGAGGATGCTGATTCTCAGTATTGACTAAGCCGTTAACTTTTTGTATGACCTTGTGCAAATCACTTGACCTTTTGCACCTCTGTCAAGAAAGCTGTAAATTGGAACTAGAAACTGGATAATGCATCTGAACTTAGCTCTCCTATATTAATATTTTTTAACTGTCTACTAAATCAAGCTCCTAGAAAAGACTATTTATATCTATCTCTGGGACCCTGCAGAGTAGCTCCAACAGAATAGTAAGTGTTTCTGAAGCCTTCTTTTAACTGAAGACATTTCTCAATTTCCTGCACTATGTTATAAGAAACAAAATTCTGATTGCATCAAATATTCAATTGTGGGCTTGTCTTCAAAACATTTGGTTTGCAGCAGGTTAGGGTGCCACGGTCTAACTGTTTGTGTGCACCCTACTCATGCACATTATTGTAATCTGTTAATATGCTTTGATATAGTCTTATTCCATAAGTTTAATTTGCAGTTCCATGCAAAAGTGGCTTTATGCAATTCCAAATACTTCAGTGTAAAACAATTTAGTCTACCCAAACTTCATAAAAATTGAAATTAGTACAAGACGATGGGGATAGATAATATTAAACCAGGAAAAATATATAAGTGAAGAATTTCACATGCTTAACTTTTTTTAAGAGAAATCCATTTTATCTAAGTTTAGTCAAAACTGTTCAATACACTATGAGAAACCTGCATAGTCACTATCATATATGGGAACTTCACTTCAAATCTAAATTTTCTGGAAATCACAATAGTCTCAATGCATGCACAATCAATGTTTTTTTTTCAACTAATATCATTCAGCACAACCTTTACTAGATGTTCCCAGGGGAGATTCTGGAAAAACATCTTTACACCCACCAGGTTCCAAAGGCAACAAAAATTGTGATACATGAGATATAATGGCTATGATGAATTTTGCCTGAGAAATGGAATTTTAAAAATGGACCTCCTTTGTCTCATGCTTTATAAAAGCTACAGTGGACAACCAATAACTGCAACCATTTTTAACTGTTATAGCGGGTTTATATAACAAGCATAATGTCTGATAATCAATCAATGATATCATCTGCTAACTGAATGATTGTATGCTCTGCTTACTCTTGTATAAATGTTATAAGCCTTGAAATGTCTTGATCCCGCTTATGTGCAATTTCAATACAAAAATGTTCCAACAATTGTATAGTCCTTCCCACTTGTCTTGATAATTTGGATGGTATTATTTTATATAAATTCACTGGGTAATGAAACAATGATGAAAAAAGGAGTAAAGAAATGAAAATTTTACCCCTAATTAAATAAATATTTAAGATAGGAAACTGCAGAATGGGTTAAATACCCACTTTAGAGAACTGCATTGCTATTGGGAGCCAAAGTCCTTTGTTGAAATACTTGTATATAGCAACTACAACTGACGGAAAGGAGCTAGATGTGAAAGGAATAAGTAGAGCGGGAAATGCAGGAAAGGGGAGAGCTAGTATGTAATAATGACAATAGATTCCTTGAAACTTCAATTAAAGCAGTCTGACAAACAGAGTAGTGGTTGAATATAAATGCTTTTCAGTGCTTGATGTGTGCTGTCTTTCCTCCTCATGACAAAAGAGGAGTATTTGGTACTCATCTTAATTAGGTATTAATTGATTGATAAGTCTTTGCATTTTTGCAGAGGGTCTTTTCTGTAGTCTTACTGCTTGTTTTCATTAAGGATATAATGGAAGAAACCAAGAATAAGTTATCGTTGGTAGTGGTCATAGTGACAACATGAATTTTAAAACTCTCTCAGAAATGTTTGAAAAGCTATTATAGGATTGTATTTAACCACAGTCACCAAGGCTTTAATATTCTAGTTAAGGCATGAAGACATAGTCAAAATAATGTGAAGCCCAGTAATTTTCACCTTACACACTCGCTTACAAAAACACTCTCTCTCCTGTACAGAAATGTAGTATTTTCCTGTAAGTAATCATCCTGGCATAAAGGAGGACCATGGTAGAAAAGAGAAGTTACTCATACTAGACACAAGCAAGAAGTGTCAGTCACTAATACTTCCCCTTACCCTATCACAGATTCACTTAAAATTCTATTAAGACTCTCTGATGATTGCTATAATCAGGACTTTCCAAATGATTGGCTATGGCAGGTCACTCTAAAGAGAATTCAGTCAATTCTACAACATCATAGTTCCAAAAGCCCCATATCAAAACACAATGAGAAGCTTGCTTATCTTTATGAAGGAAGAACCAGACAAACCAGCTGAAGAGTCTGTTGATAATGATCTGTTCTTTTTATTTTCAGATCCTCAACTTCTTTCTTTTAATGAATCTGAGTCCCCATAGAGTAACTCTGTCCAACTTGAACAAATATTTCCCAGTGTACGATTTAATGGACAGAGTACAATATGGTAGTAGCATCAAAGTCATTATCCTTGAGTGTTCAGATATGTTTAGTATTTTGAGCAAATAATTATGTTTTCATTTCTCAAGTAGAAATGAAATCATATATATAGTAGTCCAATATCTGTGAGTCTGTAATGCTGTAGCATTACAGTCTTGCCCCTGGGGGGCACTCTTGCTTCCCACAGTGGCACTCGGCTGAGATCTGCGCCACTCAGCCGGGCCATGGCAAGGGAGCAAGCGGTGGCAAGCGGCCGTTTGGGGTCCGTGGTCCCCATGCAGCACCCCCGTGCTGCGTGGGGAGCGCAGATCCCAAACGGCCGCTTGCCGCCGCTTGCTCCCCCATGGCAGCCTGGCCGAGCGGTGCAGAACTCGGCCGAGTGCCACGGCAGGAGGGAAAGGGGGGCAGGGTGGTGACGTACATGGCCCCGCCCCCTGGCCATGTACGTCACTGGGGTAGGGTGTAAAAAAAACGGACACCCTTGATCGGGGGCAGGAGGAACTGACAGGGAGAGGAGCGGGGCTGGCTGCGGGGGAAGCAGAACTGGGGGGGCGGGTCAGAGGCAGCATAGCTGGCCAGGGGAGAACAGGGGAGGGGCAGCCGGCGGGAAGCAAAGCTGGTTGGGGGTGGGAGTCGGGGGCAACGAGGCCGGCCGTGGGAAATCAGGAGGAGGAACTGGCTGGCGGGGGGCGGGGAGAGGGAATCGGCCAGTGGGGAGCTGGACTCACCCAGGCGCGTGCAGATCCCAGGGTGCTGCCCGCCCCGCTCATGCATCCCCGATGGAGACAGAGGAGAGCGGAGAGAGAGTGATAGGCAGGAGGGGGAGAAGAGAAAGAGAGAGATGGAGTAGAACGGGAGTGAGAGGCAGGAGGAAGAGGAGAAGAGAAAGGGAGAGTGAGAGGCAGGAGAGGGAGAAGAGAAAGAAGGAAACGGAGAGAGAGGCAGAAGGTGGAGGAGAGCTGAAAGAGAGAGGGGGAGGCAGTAGGAGGAGGAAAGAGAGAGAGAGAGAGAGAGAGAGAGAGAAGGAGCGAGAGACCAGAGACTCAGGAGAGAAGACTGAAATGGAGGAGAGACCTGAAAATCCCATCTCATGACGGGCTAATTGGCTAGTTATATATATTTTCCATACTATTTTTACCAAGACTAAACAAACTCAAGCACTGATCACTGAAATGACATTCATCTCTGTATGAGAAAGATCCCTTCTTATTGCTTTGTTCCTATGGCATCCATAAATGTGATCCAGAAATAAGGTACAATTAATCCACTCTGGGTGAGAAGATACTGCTTGAGAACCAAAGATGTTGAGGTCTTTATAACTAATCATAAATAATAGGCAGATACTTGATATTTGTACATGTTCTTGTATTTTAAGGGAGTGCCTGTAAACCCATAAATATATGCTCCCAACTCAACCAGAATAAGTGTGCAAATTCACTAGAAACAGGGTCACATTTTTACACAGAATACTTATAAATGAGTGATTCTTCTTCGAGTGGGTCCCCGTAGGTGCTCCACTGTTGGTGTCGGGCTCGTCGCGGTGTCACAGATCGGAAACTTTCAATAGCCATTGTCAGCCAGGCCACGCATGTACGATCAGCACATCGCGCCGTTCGCGCGCTTTGATCGTCGCACGCAGCCCGGCTCCCGCCAGTTTTCTCAACCGTCCTTGGTCACAGACGGAGCTCCTCTCTCTTCTGCATCTCTTCACAGAGTTACCTCATCTATCCTGTAAATAATTAGTTGTAAATAAGTTAGTCTACTGTAATATATGTTGTTCTACTCTACTTAAAAAGAAAAAAGAAGAAGAAGGAAAGCAGATGAAGTTTTTTGAACTGTCCATGGCTTGCCGCTTTTTGCTGTTTGCAGCACCTTGCTGAAGCAAAAAAAGAAAAAAAGAGAAGATAATAATAAAAATATTAATAAGAGAAAGAAAGAGGAAGAAAATAGTTCAGTACAGATAGGCATGATGCCTGGATCACCAGGTTTTAAGAAATGTGCCCTTTGCTGAGAGGCGATTCCAGCCTCAGACAGCCATTCAGCGTGTATACACTGTTTGGGAGAGAGGCATATATTCCCCAAAAATGCACCCACTGCTCCAAGCTCACAGCCAGGGCTCGCCATGATAGAGAGATGCGCCTCAAAATGTTACCTTTTGATAAGGCGCTGCAGCCAGATACGCCATCATCAGGCCATCAACTGGAAATGGCCCAGAAGCGTAGGGCTTCCTCCCCTGAGTCTACCTCTCACAAGAAAAGGAGGGCGTCCCCTGCTCAGTCATTGCTGCCTGATCCGGCAAGCAGGGTCAGAAGAGGGGATAAACCAGGAAACTCAGGCCTGACCCCACCGACCTCTGTATCGCTTTCTGGCACGAAAGCTAAGAAAATGGCAGCCCTTGCACAGGCACTCTCAGCACCGAAACCACCATTGGCGCCGGGCAAAGGCACCCACGCCTCATAGGCACCGCTGGCACCCGTGGCACCGGACCAGCAGGCACCGACTCATTGCGGTCCCGAGCCCTCAGCACCGGATGAGGTCCATCCGGCACACACTGCGTCGGCACCAACAAATGCCCCGGCACCGGATGAGGTCCATCCGGCACAGTCTGCTCCGGCACCGGTAAGCACACCGGCACCGATGAAAGCTCCGGACAAGTCAGGAAGGCAGAGAAGTCCCATTTCACCATCTCCTACGTTTTCACCTGGACTTTTGCCTTCGCCTCCATTATATCATTCTCCACTACAGCGCCTCTACCGCCATCACAGTCCAAAACATCATTACTATCAGAGGAGTCCTTACTCACCACATAGGTCTCATCCTTGTGATGACAGTTGCTATAGGCGACGATCATATTCTCCACTGCATAGACGGTCGCCATGCTATTCTTACCCCCCAGTCTGATCTTCCAATGCGGGTTACACTGGGCGATATGGAAGTGGTAGTGATAGCGGAGTTGCTCCAATATCTACCGGAATCCAAGCACCCTCTCTTAAAATAGCACATGCAAAAGGGTTTCGTGACAGCTCAAGCAAGCTTGCAGATCTCATTAGATGTGGCAGACACAGCGTCTCGCACCACAGCGACAGCAATCGCAATGAGGCACTCATTTTGGCTTGCGTCTGCTGCAGTCCCCAAGGAGCTTCAATCCAAAGTGGAGGACCTCCCGTTAGATAGGAAAAAATTATTTGCGGACAAAACAGATGAGGTCCTCCATTCAGGAAAAGATTCCCGCACAACGCTCCGTGCTTTGGGGATGTACACACCTCCCTTTAGGCGCAGAAGATACTATCCCTATCAGAGGAGGTACGATTATTCCTTTCAGAGGCAACAACATCGGCCCCTAGATCAACTCCATGCAAGGCAGCGTCCGCACCATAGACACCACCCCGTACAACCAACCAGTCGAACTCTAAACAGCAGGTTTGACTTCTTGGTCGAGGGCATACAACAAATCCTTCCCACAGAGGCGGAGCATCACATCACCTACCTTTTTCACCACCGATTATGACCTTTTCAAGCTCAATGGGCGGCTATAGCATCAGACCGCTGGGTGTTATAACTCCCAGCTGGGAGGGGTTGCGACTAATCTGGAGGATAGGGTCATAATTCAAGATGATCTGGACAAATTGGAGAAATGGTCTGAGGTAAACAGGATGAAGTTTAATAAAGACAAATGCAAAGTGCTCCACTTAGGAAGGAGCAATCAGTTTCACACATACAGAATGGGAAGCGACTGTCTAGGAAGGAGTATGGCAGAAAGGGATCCAGGGGTTATAGTGGACCACAAGCTGAATATGAGTCAGCAGTGTGATGCTGTTGCAAAAAAAGCAAACATGATTCTGGGATGCATTAACAGGTGTGTTGTGAGTAAGACACGAGAAGTCATTCTTCCGCTCTACTCTGCGCTAGTTAGGCCTCAGCTGGAGTATTGTGTCCAGTTCTAGGCACCGCATTTCAAGAAGGATGTGGAGAAATTGGAGAGGGTCCAGAGAAGACCAACAAGAATGATTAAAGGTCTAGAGAACATGACCTGTGAAGGAAGGCTGAAAGAACTAGGATTGTTTAGTTTAGAAAAGAGAAGATTGAGGGGGGACATGATAGCAGTTTTCAGGTATCTAAAAAGGTGTCATAAGGAGGAGGGAGAAAACTTGTTCATCTTGGCCTCTGAGGATAGAACAAGAAGCAATGGACTTAAACTGCAGCAAGAGAGGTTTAGGTTGGACATTAGGAAAAAGTTCCTAACTGTCAGGGTGGTCAAACACTGGAATAAATTGGCCAGTGAGGTTGTGGAATCTCCATCTCTGGAGATATTTAAGAGTAGGTTAGATAAATGTCTATCAGGGATGGTCTAGACAGTATTTGGTCCTGCCATGAGGGCAGGGGACTGGACTCTATGACCTCTTGAGGTCCCTTCCAGTCCTAGTATTCTATGATTCTCTGTGCCTTTGTCTCATGGGATATATGACTTCCAAGACCTTTGTGGTTCATCATGCAAGACTCCATTTCTGCTGTCTGCAACATTGGGTGGCATCTGTGTATATCCACACAAAGCACAGCACTCACAGAGAGATAAGTCCGACCGCTCTCATTCGCAGATCTCTGGGTTGGTGGTTGAAGCCTCAGAATCTATTGGCAGGGGTACCTTTTCACCATCAGCAACCATCATTTCAGTTAACTACGGATGCCTCCCTTATTGGTTGGGGGGCACACATCAACAGCATGTCTGTGCAAGAGAAATGGTCATCAACAGAATCCACCCTGCACATCAATCTCCTAGAACTCAAAGCCGTGTTCCTCACTTGCAAGTATTTCCATTATCACATTCCTGGTATAACCGTCAGGGTTCTTACGGGCAATATAGAGACCATGTGTTATGTCAATCGACAGGGAGGGGTGCGTTCTCAGCTGCTCTGTGCACAAGCAGTCCGCTTATGGAATTGGTGTGTTCAAAATCACATCACTCTAATAGCTTCTTACTTACCTCACATGAGCAATGTAATGGCGGACACACTCAGCAGACATTTTCTGCACGACCATGAGTGGGAAATCCACTCCGATGTCCTGCGACACATCTTCCACGCTTGGGGGTCCCCTCAGATAGATCTGTTCGCCACCTACAACAACAGGAAATGTCACCTATACTGCTCAAGAGGGGGCATAGGCAAGGGGTCCCTCGGAGACGAACTGCTAGTCTGATGGGGCAGATGTCTGCTTTATGCGTTTCCACCTTCGGTGCTTATACCAAGAGCGTTAGAGAAAATCAAAGTGGATTCAGCCCAAGTGATTCTTATAGCCCTGGCCTGGGCGAGACAACCATGGTACCCATTTCTCAGCAGAATGTCCCAGCAACCACCGTGCCCTCTGCTCCTCCTCCCAGATCTCCTCTCTCAGAACCACGGCCCTCTACTACATCCAAGACCGGAGACCCTGCATCTAACAACATGGCTCCTAGTTGGTTCGACTTAGAGGAGCATCTTTGCTCGGATCGGATAAAGGCGGTTCTGTTACACAGCAGAAGAGAGTCTACAAGGAAGACTTACCTGGCAAAATGGAATAGATTCATGGCTTTGTGTGTGAGTAACCACATTGATCCACACACCTCACTGGTACATGAGATCCTTGATTATATCCTCTCTCTTGATCAAGCGGGTCTTTCCATTTTCACTCTTAGAGTACATTTATCAGCAATTAGTGCTTTCCACGAAACCGTCAACGGAAAATCGATCTTTGCCCATCCATTAACTAAGAGGCTATTAAAGGGCCTAACCAACCTTAAACCTCCCCGAAGACTCCAACCCCCCCTCCTGGAACTTGGACCTTGTACTAGACATCTTGATGTACCCGCCCTTTGAGCCAATGGCCACAACATCCCTATCCATGCTTACCATGAAGGTAGTGTTTCTCTTGGCAATTACGTCTGCCCACAGGGTCAGTGAACTAGCAACGCTGATGGCAATGCCACCCTTCATGGTCTTCAACAGAGACTCACTTATATTATGCGCTCCTCCTGCTTCCATCCCTAAAGTCTGTTCACAGTTTCACGTCAACGAACCTATTGTCCTTTGCGCCTTTTATCCAAAATCACATGCGTCCGCACAAGAATCGCTGCTCCACACCCTCGATGTACATTGAGCTATAGCTTTCTACATTGACAGAACACGGGGCTGGCTTAAAACGGACCGTTTATTAATATCCATAGTGGATCGCTCCAAAGGCAATCCTTTGTCCTCACAGCGTTTTTCTAAGCTCATAGTTTCTTGCATCACCACCTGTTACTCCATCCGCAACAAACCCCTTCAGAGCTTATCGAGGGCCCATTCCACCAGGGCAGTAGCCACATCAACTGCCTTTGCCCGGGGAGTCTCATTACTGGACGTTTGTCAAGTGGCCACATCCAATGTGACCTTTATGAACCACTATGCAATAGTTCAACGGTGGGCTGCAGATTCCACGGTAGCTTCAGCAGTACTTTCAGTCACTGACAGACCTTAACTCCGGAGGCACACATTGAGTACTGCTAGGTAGTCATCAACAGTGGAGCACCCATGGGGACCACTCAAAGAAGAAGAAGAAGAAGTTACTCACCTTCGTGCAGTAATGATGGTTCTTCGCAATGTGTCCCCATGGGTGCTCCACGTCCTGTCCTCCCCCCATTCTGGAGTCTTATTCTTTATTGTTTCAGATAACTGAGCAGTGAGAGGAACTGGCGGGAGCTAGGCTGCGCGCAATGATCAAAGCACGCAAACGGCACGAGGCGCTGAGTGTGCATCCGCAGCCCGGCTGACAACGGCTATTGAAAGTCTCTGATTTGTGGTGCTGGGACGAACCCGACACCAACAGTGGAACACCCACGGGGACACATCTCGAAGAACTATAATTGCTGCACAAAGGTGAGTAACTTCTTCTTTTATTTAAATGAGCACCACTGAAAATATTTTCTTCGGACACCAGAAAGGATGGGAGGACAGCAAGATTATCCTTATTTGAGTGGTGAAGACCTGTGGACCCCATGTCTTGTTGGTGAAGAAGGATTATCAATTCCTCTTTTAAGTGGAGAGATGGCTGGCTTCCCCAAAGGAAGCACCAGTATATCAAAAAAAAATCCCTTTAAATTAATAATCTAGCTGACAAGTCCAGTATTTAATCAGGGTTTTTTTGGTTAAGATTACTGATAAGATTGTGAGACAACTCTGAGTATTTAAATAATTCATAACTCCTAGGCAGTCTGGGCAAAGAGATTGCATTGATGACTTAGTTAGGTAATGGAGCATGCCAACTGGTACTGCTGTGTGCTTTTCAATATTAAATGAGATTGGAACATACTCCGTGTTAGTAGAATTCATTTAAAATGCACTGCCAGGCCAAATGATAGTGATATAGGTCTGTCTCCAGCTGATAAAGCTTAGAAGAGTTTTTTTTGTGATAAACTGAGTTGTTTCCTTTTCCATAGATGCTATGTGATTAACTAATTCAACTTTTCAATAATAAAACTGAGATCTTCATCATTAGCAGACACATAAGTAAACCCAGGACACAAATCTGAGGAAGAGTTCTGTGTAGCTCAAATGCTTGTCTCTCTCACCAATGGAAGTTGGTCCAGTGAAAGATATTTTCTCAGACACTGTGCATCTCTAATATCCTGACACGGACGTGGTTACAAAAACACTACATAAAATCATTTCCACAGTTTCAGTTCTGGCCACTAAGGATAAGGGAGAAAAGCTGCCAGTTTTGAATGTCATGGAGTATTTTACCAGAAGCAAAGATTGTATGGATGACATTAGAAAAAAATTGTGCATGTTTTAATAAAGAAGTATGTAATTCATTTGTAGGTTTGATATGGGACATGATGAAAATACAAAGTATCTGACCTTTGGGATCTGTTCTCCAAATTAATCTATTAATGTAAATTTTGAAGAAACTGAGAAAGAATTATTTAGAGGAAGTTTTGGAAACATGGATGTTGACAGAATTGTATCACCTGCATAAAAACGAATATTGTGCTCATCTTTGTTTATATCTTCAGTAGCAGACAAATTCTTATGTATCACTAGGAATTAAAAAGATTAATAAAAGGGGAGAGGAAAGAAGGGCAACCCTGTCCTAAGGATGTTAACTAGCTGTTAATTGACTAGTCGAGTAGTTGATGGAATTTCCATCGACTTCTCGACTAGTCAGTAGGCACTTTTGCATTCCTCCTTTGAAATATACAAGAGCCCCCACGGAACTCTGTCTGCAGCCCAGGGCCAGCTGGAAGTCCCACTGATTCCGGGCTGCACACAGATGCCAGCTTTGAAATGCACAAGAATCCGCAGTGGGGTCTCCCCATGGCATTTCAAAGTGGCAGCACAGCATGGAGCTCGGGATCAGCAGGAGACTCAGAGTCTCCCACTGACTTCTGGCTCCATGCTGCGCTGGCGCTTTGAAATGCCACGCGGAGCCAAAGTCAGCTGGGTATTCCCCAGCTGATCCCAAGCTCCAGCGCATCATTTCTGCGGAACCCGGGATCAGCTCAGGAGTCCCCAGCTGACCCCTGGCTCCATGCATGCAGTGTCGCATAGCTGATCCCGGGCTCAGCTGTGCTGCACTGCCACTTTCAAGTGCCCCTTCTTCCCTTCTGCCTTTGGTGCCTCTATCTGATAGAGGCAGCAACGGGGGCGGAATCAACTAGTCGACTGAGCGAATGCTTATCGGATAGTCGACTAATCGACTAGTCTTTAACATTTCTACCCTGCCCCTCTTCTCTTTCCAACTGAAAGACAAAGAAAGGAATTCCATTTGTCAGTACAGATGCAAGAGACAATATTGTAAGTCTTCAACCCAATTAAGGAAAATTGAACCAAAATCAAATTTTCCTAGTTCTTTCATAAGAAATGACCATTCTATTCTTATCTGGATCTAGGGAAAAGATTTTTGAAGTGCAACTTGATAACTGGGTTTGGCAATTTAGGTTAAGTATTTTTCCTGTGTTATCAGTAGACAGTTTGCCTCTCACAAAATGTAGTTGGTATCTGTGAACAATTGAGAGAATTACATTATTTAGGCAGGGTACTCAACTTGGTGATTTACTTTATATTCCATATTCAAAAACATAATACTTAGCATGGAAATCTCAACAATTATCATAGCCTTTATTACTTTGAAGTTAAAGATGAGCCTCCAAAATATTCGTTTCATCAGTGACTTTAAGTTGAATAGGGAATAACTATTCACATCTTTTATGAAAGTCTGTTGGATAGACAGATGATTCTGATATTTTGTCAAGGATTAGATTTCAATCTTATGTATCCAAATAGGGTTATTCATTAACCATTTTTGATCTGCTCAACAGCATTAAAGAAAAAGCCTTCACCAGAGAGCTTTTAAACCAGTTACTTAAGCAATGAATTGAATGAGGGTGAAAATTACACTTTAATTTCACTTACTTGCCTCGGATGCCTGTTTGTCTGTTTCTAAATCTTTTTGCGACTTCACACTGCAGGTGTCTCAAGCACCATCTACTTCTTTGTTTATAAGTACAGCTGGTCAGAAAATGTCCATCAAAATACATTTTGAAAGAAAAACTAGGAAACAAAACTTGAGAATTTTCCTGACTTGTTCCCCAATTTTCTGACCAGTTGTAGTTAGACGTGATCATCTGTTGACATCTTTCAGAGGTAACTTTCAGTGGATCCATCAGGTGAAGAGATGTTTCCCTAAATATGAAAAAAGACACTGCTCAGACATAGTGAAAAATATGTGCCTCTGTATACCTTTGAAGCACAGACTGCAAGTAAGTATGTATGTATATAATCACAGATTGTACATGTCTTCCAGGATCCAGTTGTATGAGTAGATTAGCATAGATTTATGTTATCAGAAGTAAGTGGAAGAAAAAGGACCACACTGATGTCAGTAAAACAAAGACAAGGAAGAATTGAGGGTGATATGTAGAAGATTCCAAGCAAATGAACCCGTGCAAAGCTGACAAGATGTCATCCCATATCAACAACTGCTGGGAATTGATAGCTGTAAGATATAAGTTCAGAAGGGAAGAATCTACATCACTTCATGAACTATTCAAATTCTTTATTTGCAAAATGCAGATTTATTGTGTTTCCTAGTTTTGAAGAAAATGGTCCCCTGTGAATCTGTTTCACTATACAGTATTGGTTGAATAAAATAAGTGTCAAACTGTTGGCAGTTTAATCTTTAACAATATTCTACTGTCTTTTTTTATGCTTTGAATTAGAAGCTGGATATTTCTCCTTTAAAATCTGTAAAGGCTCCTGAAGGGAAAACTGCAGAAGTCAATCTACGCTCAAAAAGCACTGCCACTTCCAATGCATATTTCATGTCTGAACTGACAGCTATGCTAACAGCAGCACTTCCTATTTCTTTTAGCCCTTGCGGACAAGAAACAGTTATTGCCTATTTTTTAATAGAAAACTGATTATTTTTGTGATTGAAATTACAAGGGCAACTGCTCAAAGATCTACTGGAATTTGTTTGGTTGGGTTTTAGATGGGGTTTTTGTTATGATCTTTCTTGAATATATACTATGTGAGTCAATCCTATATCAGCTATAATGTGCATAGACACCAAGAACTTCAATATTCAGGGCTATTGATGTGTTGGCATTGATTAGTGCAAATTTTTACTGCAGAATTTAGTGAAGTGGGGGGAGGAGAGAGAGTGAAGTTAAGAAGCAAGGAAAGGATATAAGGAGACTATCAGGCAATGCTAACTGTAAAGGTGGAATGTTTATCTGCCTGTATTAGTTTTCACTATAGTTAATACTTCATAATGTCAGTTGCCTGGAAACCAGTGTTCTGTGGCCTCTTGCTGCTTGGCAGAAATCATTCTAATTGGCATGCTTCTAGCACTGTCATTGCTGGCAGTTTACAGCATTTTTTTTCCAGAAGAAAAAATTTCCTTTTACATGAATGATGGCTCACATTAATTAGACAGCAGTCATGGGCAAAGACATCTATTTAAGTATATGGATGTATGAATCATTATCTCTATCATCAGTCAGTGGGAAAAACGCTATTTTGAGTTCCCGTCAACATTTTTGCCTTTCCAGGTTGTTCACTGCTCAATTTACCTTTTCCCCCCATGGTAGAGTGTGTATGTATGTGTAGGAAATGTTGTAAGTTTGTTGCTTATTAGATTTTACTGTCTATCCAAACATATCACACTGTAGTCCTATACAATATGACACTAAGTGACACATACTTTTCCTCACAGGAGATTTGAGCAGCTTTAAGAACTTACAACAGGTTTTCTGTTTTATAGGTAGTAGAATGCTACTGTTCTCTGCATACCTATCTTTATGAAGACAGCCAATGACCTAGAGTCTGAGGCTCCTCTTCTTCCACTTGAAGATCTTGGACCAGTAGTATATACAGATGCAACACCAATAAACTTAATGAAGTTTTCCTCTGCTTAAACAAGCAATAAATTTGCTTGTTTATGTATAACATAAAATCACATTTTACCCTCTGGAGGACCCAGAAAATTTGAGGTTTATGTTGAAACATTATTTACTTATAGTTTCATCAAAAAACATGGGAGAAGAGTTTGAGGTGTCACCATCTCAGATTCACTAGGGCCAGCCCCATTGATTGAGGCATCCCTATACTCAGCTCTTGGATGAGAATTTGCAGACCCAGCATGCCTATCCCCTAGTTCTCTACCAAAAAAACATTAGCTTCTACAAGGATAATTAGCAAAAATACCATCTGATAGGAAGCAAAAAATTGCACTATTGAAGAGGGGCCTCCATATGCTTCCAGCAATGGTGGGGAAACAAGCCATGGTGATTTAGGGGCTCCCCCTTCCATTGTGCTTTTAATGGCTCCAAGACTCATGACATGGGAAGAAAACAGAGACATAGTTTCTATTGTGAGTTTTGTATCTAAGTTTGCCAAGTCAAATAGCTCTGATTCTCAACATTGCAATGCCTCTTTTTTGAGTCAGAGATTTTGCTTTATACAGCAGTAGAAAAGCATCGGGGTCTGCCATAATGGCCAGATGTCAGGCACTGGCAGCTGCGGTGTGGCTGGAGGCTATCAGGGCCAGCTTCCTGCCGCAAGCTTTAAGAGCTGCAGGGGAAGAGGAACTATAGAGTCCTGAGGAGTGTGTATGGAGTGGCCAGCAGGGCACCTGTGGGATTTTCTGGAGGCCTCTTTTTTCAAAAAAACTCCCTGTGCCACGTCCACACACACCCTCTTCCAAAATAGCTATTTTGGAAGAGGCCTTATTTTTCATGGAATGAGGTTTACAAATGTCAGAAAAAGCCATCCATTATTATGTTTTTCTTTCCAAATAATGCAATCTCTGTCTAGACGCTAGTATTGTTTTTCCGGAATAATGGCGGTTATTCTGGAATAACTGTGCAGTGTAGACACACCCTATGAAACATCTCCAAGTGTTTAATAATAAATCAATAACTGTCCCAACTGATGTCTGTTTTGACAGCTGTATTGTATGGTCAGTTGAAGATCTTTATTTTTTTTTCTATTGGTTCTTTATAGTCTTGCCTCAGTTATTGCCAGGAAACCTCCTGATACAAAAAGAGAAATTGTTGGGTTTATCCATATTTTTAATGACCACATATTTTCAATGTCCCCTTGATAATATAGCTGTAAAGCAGATCCTAATTTTAGTTTTATTTAACAAACACATATGGAACACAAAACATTGTACTCATAGAGACTGATGTACAAGAGAACAAAGAAAGAGTACAAATGGGGAATCTGCATCTGAAATAATTATCTTGTTTCAGTTTGCAAGTCCTTCTTGTTGCACAGGACTGATGTTGATTTGGCACAGTACCACTTAATTGCTTAATAAGTGAGCTTAGTAAATAGAGCATACTCCTGATATCCAAGTAGCTTGTAGGACACCAATTTTATTGGATAATCTAAAGAGTGATACTCGAGATGACACAAGTCATTCAGCAGTAAAGTGGTCTTCCCCGTGCCTGGGGGCTCATTCTCTTCCTCCTCACAGTCCTTGGCCAGGCTGATCTGCTCCACCAGGACCCCAGTCTCCTTCCCTTACCTTCCACCTGCTGGTATCAGTTGTCACTGACCCAGTGACAGTGCAGGAAGCCATCTACAGCTCTACTGTCACAGGCCTACTCAGTCACTTCCCTGACAATGAGTCTCCAGTGGGCTCCCTGCACTGCTGCAGGAGCTATTCAGTGCAAGGTGGTGTTACTGGAGACCTTTTAGTCGTGGCCAGAGGTCTCTGTTCTCTTATCTGAATCTCCTCATTATCCCAGTCCTTTCCTTGTCACCAGCATGAGCTTCATGTTGCATCGGGGACGTGTCTTGTGCTGGGGGACAAGGAAGGGATTGGGAAAAATGTGGAGGTTTTTTGGATAAATGGGAGGATACTGTAATATGTAATGATAGCATATTTGCAGGTTTCTGTGACTTATTAATTACATTTAATAAATGTTAATTTAATTATGTACTCAACACTGTACTTTACAAGATAAAAATAACTTACGTTAACTATGTAATTACCTGTCCTAGCCAGTACATACTAATTACCATGTTCCTGATTCTCCACTACCTGCACCTTTATGTGGTTATTCACAACTCTTCCTGATGGATTTAAAATGCTACCAAATCCAAATTTTCCATTTGTTTACATCAGAGCATTTTAGGTGGCTTTGCTTTCAGGGGCCTAATCCTCATCTACACCAAGGCCATTGTACGCAGTTCTGGAAATGGAATGGGATTTTGTATGTCTGAGGGTATAAAGCAGCCATTGTTAAATGAAAATTAGGCCCAACTTTGACAGATATAAATAATTATGCAAGATGCAAGGCAGTTGAGAATATAATTAAAAACAATGAAGGCATAAGCTATGCTCTAACACATTTGTTAGTCTTTAAGGTGTCACAGGACTCTTTATAGTTTTTGCTGAAATAGACTAATTATATTCCAGAGAAGTAGCTGTGTTAAATAGTTTGCAGTTACTATAGTATTAGTAATAGGTATAGGACAGATCCTCAGCTGGTATAAATCAGTGTACCTTCACTGACATCAATAGGGCCATGCCAATTCAGAGTGAATGAGGATCTAGGTTATATATTGTGTGTTCTGTAAGTAAGAACAATACACTATACTTGTGTAATAGCTTTTATCTCAGGGGCTCCAATTTTTGTACAGACATTAACTAATTAATCCTCACACCAGCTTGTCAGTAGGTAAGGGACATACAGAGCTTTGTTCTATCCTATAGAGTTAGGTCAACATAAGGCAGCTCACGTCAACCGAACTCTGTCAGCACTTACTCTAAAATGTAGCTCCTACTGAGGAAACTTGCCCACTAGACTGACTTACTAGCTCCACTTCTGCAATACGCATATACTTAAGGTTGACCTAAGGTTGACATAGTTAGTGTGACATAGAGTGTACATACAATGTTGCTTATATCAGTCTTTCAGAAGCCATCCCATAATTCCCCACACTGATAGTTAAATCAGTGCAAGTGCCCCCAGCGAGGACATGCACCACTGACACAAGGAACAAAGGGTGGACATATGCATGAGATTTAATTATGGTAGTGGCTATATCTTGATGTAACTGGGGTTGGCTTAATTTTATAAGTTAGATGCCCAGAGATCATTTCAGCTATAGAAAGGTAGCTTTTCAAGTAAAATGTGACAGCTCTGTAATATCCATAGCAACACAATATAAGAATTTAGGACAGGAAATGAAAAAATCACTCTATCCAATTGAAAATGCAGTGAAGAAACCAAAATTTAATTAACTGAATTGAAATTTTATGAGGACAAAGGGGTTAACACTTCTACAAAAATTGCTATGGGGTCTTTAATGACTGCAGGTAGTCAGAACTTCAGTTTCATTAGTATTTTCAGTGGGACTGCACCCTAAATCCATGCAAGAACACTGACTGCATACAAAGTCAAAATGAAGTGGGCCAGCCACCTGCTGAATCACCATATCCTGCAAATTCTTCCACCCAAATACTGATTTGCCTTGCCCCTCCTTAATTTGAGAGATCTGTTGGGATCACAGCCCAATATTATATGGCTGCAGGTGATTTAAGTGTTCATTTAAAATATTTGTTAATTTTGTTTTAGTCCCTGGATTTACAGTATGCCATATTCAGAATGTTGTAGTATATATTTTTTTAGTTTTCATTTATTGTACTTTCAAAGCTAAGTTTTCTGATTAAAAATAGAATTTTTTTTCTGTTACTAGGAATCCTGGTCCAAAGAAGCTAAGAAGCAATATAGGTTATGGTAATTGCTTTTCACCTCAGAAGACCTGGTCTTATATTCAGTTTGTCACAAGTGCAATGAGTTTGGCAATCCCTAGGGAACATTTACATCACAATACTTCCTTGCACAATTTTGGAATTGGCAGAATGTCCTGGGAGGGGACTTCACTGGATTAGTAGGGAATTGCTGCAGATAAGGATTAAGCTGTTGTAATGAAATATATGGAACTACATTCAGGAAGCAAATCAATGCCACCTATATTGTATTTTTTTATAAAAATTAACTATAAACCTCTGCAAAGAGCTAAATACTTTCCTTATAATGCCTGGGCACAGAGATATACTCTACCACTCGCTCTAATCACATAGGATTATATACCACTAACCCAAGAAAGTGTATATAAATGAGCCATCTTGTGGTGCAAAGGCTAACAACTCCCATGGCCAAATAAATAACTTATATGCACCCGGTTAGATTTGTTGGAAGGCAAAATAACATGCATAGAATGGAGCTTTGTGAACAGGGCAGCTAACAGGGAGTTTCGTGAGGGAGTTTAGAGGGGGAGTAGAAGGGGGCTAGGTACACTTTTTTAAAAAAAAAAACTTGTTTTAAACTAAACTAAAACCCTATCAATAATCTAATTATCTGAAGGAGAGAATGCAGGCAGCAGCCCAGCAGCAGAGTGGGGTGGATGCTGTTTATTGCACCCAATGTAGCATGTATGGGTACGTCTACACTAGCTCGTTAGTTCGAGCTAGGTAGGGTAATGAGGGCAAGCGGAGTTGCAAATGAAGCCCGGGATTTAAATATCCCGGGCTTCATTTGCATGTTCCCGGGCGCCGCCATTTTTAAATCCCCCTTAGTCCGAACTCCGTGCCCGCGGCTACGCGCGGCACGGACTAGGTAGTTCCAACTAAAGATCCTAGTTCGAACTACCATTACTCCTCATCCCACAATGGAATGAGGAGTAATGGTAGTTCGAACTAGGATCTTTAGTTGGAACTACCTAGTCCGTGCCGCGCGTAGCCGCGGGCACGGAGTTCGGACTAAGGGGGATTTAAAAATGGCGGCGCCCGGGAACATGCAAATGAAGCCCGGGATATTTAAATCCCGGGCTTCATTTGCAACTCCGCTTGCCCTCATTACCCTACCTAGCTCGAACTAACGAGCTAGTGTAGACATACCCTATGATTACCTACCCTATGGACAGGTGGCATATGTGTGCATTCGGTGCAAGGAGTTTCTGGCCCTCAGAGATGGTATACGGGCTTTGGAGGCCAGGGTGGCTGAACTGGAGGAGCTAAGGGAGGCAGAGAGGTACGTAGATGAGGCTTTGAGGGACACTGTAGAACGATCCCACCTCCTGTCAGACAGCCCCTGTGCTGTTGGAGGATGAAAGGCTCAGGGAAGGAGAACAATCAGCTGGAGCAGAGGGAAATGATCCCATAGCTGGAACCCTCCTTCCAGAGGATGTTATGGTATCCTCTCACACTGAGGATACATCTCTGGAGGAGAGAACTCCAGTCATTAGGAAAACGCAGGTGTTAGTAATGAGGGATTCGATCATTAGAAACATAGATAGCTGGGTTTGTGATGACCGGGAGAACCGTATGGTGATTTGCCTGCCTGTTGCGAAGGTTGCAGATCTCTCGGGACATCTAGATAGTCTTATGTGTAGTACTGGGGAGGAACCGGTGGTCATGGTACATGTAGGTACCAATGACATAGGGAAGGGTAGGAGAGAGGCTCTGGAGGCCAAATTTAGGCTGCTAGGAAAGAGACTGAAATCCAGGACCTCTATGGTAGCATTCTCTGAAATGCTTCTAGTTTCATAGGCAGGGCCAGGTAGACAGGCAGAGCTTCAGAGTCTCTATGCGTGGATGAGACGATGGTGTAGAGAGGAGGGGTTTAGATTTATTAGGAGCTGGGGAAACTTTTGGGATGCGGGAGCCTAAACAGCTAGCACTTAACATTAAAAGGGCTGCAGAGCAGTTTTTAAACTAACGGCTGAGGGAAAGCCAACTGGTGCAGAGGAGCACATGGATCAGACAGAGACATCTCTTAGAGGAGGGTCTATTAATAGAGATTCTCTATGTTCTAGTCAGGAGGAGAGGATGGAAGTATGGGTCAGATCAGATGAGACACAAGCAAATTAAAGAGTCCAACACATCAGGAAATGGCAGACAGATAAATAGTGACAGATTTTTAAAATGCTTATACTCAAGCACTAGAAGTTTAAATAATAAGATGGGTGAACTAGAGTGCCTAGTTTTAAAGGAGGATATTGCTATAACAGGCATCACGGAAACTTGGTGGAATGAGGCCAGTCAATGGGATACAGTCATACCAGCGTACAAAATATATTGGAAGGACAGAACAGGTCATGCTGGTAGGGGAGTGGCACTATACGTGAAAGAAAATGTAGAATCAAATGAAATAATAGTGTCCTTAGCCTCTGTTTGCCTGGAAATGGGAGACAGGATAGGGATCATGTGATGATTACTTGTTGTGTTCCCTCTCTCTGGGGCATCTGATATTGTCCAGTCAGCAGACATACTGGGCTAGATGGACCTTTGGTCTGACCCAGTATGGCTGTTCTTATATTCTTTCCTCTTTGCTCAGAATCTGTGGTGATCAGAATGCTGAGGTAATATTAGGGTGACAGAGTCTCAGCTGGTGCAAATAGGCTTAGTTCTGTGGCAGTCAGGAGAGCTGTGCCAATTTACAGCAGTTCACTGAGGATCTGGCCATTTATGCCTAGTTGCTGTGCCTTGTTCCTTATGTAAATTACTTATAATTTTTCCTGTTTTTATACTGTATATGTGAGGATGGTGGTGAATTTGGTAAAATTTGATACACAGGGTCAAATACATCTCTGGTGTAATGCTACCCATGTTACTTAAATTGGCCTAGTTTGTATGAATAAAATGTAAACATGGTTGTAAATATGTGATTTGGTTTGACACTAATAACAAAGCTTTTAACATCATTGTATTAGCTTCTTAAAGTCATCCCAACACTGGATTTATGATAGAGAAGCAAATTAATGGATTCCTTTGGTTTTGTCTAAGCCATTCCTATGCAAAGAAATGCATCAGGAATCTCTAACCCTGCAGACAAAAGCTTTACTCAGCAATACTTTTATGGTGCTGCATTACAATTAACTGATGACCCAGAGACTTTAAAGGATTTAAAGAGTAATTTAATAAGCATGGAGTAGTACTAAGCACTGAAAATATGCTCACAATCAATTTGCTGCATATACAGTATGCTACTAGGTCATTCTTTTGTTCATGTGTTTGACCTTTATCTATCATAAATTATGCCTATCAAGAAAAGTGAAGAATACTATCGTAAATTATTAGCACTCAAGAAATTCTTTTAATTTTCATGCTGACAAAGGTATTAACTTACCAAAAATAATGCACATCCTTTTGTCTGAAAGACAGTTGAAAATCTGTGTTGTGACTACAGTTGACTGAAGC
The DNA here is from genome assembly GCA_032595735.1 of Pelochelys cantorii. Taxonomy (NCBI): domain Eukaryota; kingdom Metazoa; phylum Chordata; order Testudines; family Trionychidae; genus Pelochelys; species Pelochelys cantorii. The sequence goes on along the minus strand of CM064342.1, from coordinate 6,840,390 downwards.
TCAATTACTGTAATAAATGTATTCCAAATTTCATCTCAATTGCATTTGCATTTTAATGAATGATTCTCACCTAGTTGTCAATTTGGCAGCCAAGCTAAATGTATTAAGTTATTGTATAAACAGAGCTTTCTAATGCTTGCATTTAAATGCAGTAATATTTGCTGTGCCATTCCTTAATATAATGTAAATCTGTATGATAGAAATATATTTCATTTACCCATATATTTCAGATTAGGATTATTTAATTTTTTTCCACACCAAAAATCCACAGACTACTAAGGTCTTTCTTGATTTGCTCAAAAATGAAATTTTCTGCATTTGTGAATTTGTCATTTAAATCTGACAAATGCCATGCATACCTTTGCTTTATTTTTTTACCTATTTTATTTCTTTGTTGCTACTTGAAAATTGGATTAAGCTAATTAAATAAAATAGTTGTTTGTAGAGAACTCATTTTGGAAGCCATATACAAAGAAGAGTTTATTTACAATTGGCTGTAGTCACATTTTCTATAGGCTTGCCAAACAGATGAAAATTTTAAAAACCCTTTACACCAGGTAAATCTTACAAAATTGTATTTAAACTCACCCCACTTATATATATTTTTTCCCAATATTGCTGACTATTGAAATAGTTTGGGTGTAAAAGAAATTTTCTTTTTTATAATACTCTTTTTTTTCACTTAGCTTTGATTCATTTTATAATCTTAGGCTACATCTACACTACAGCAGAAATTCAACAAGCTATGCAGCTCCAGCTAAATGAATAATGTAACTGGAGTTGTCATACCTTAAATCAAGTTACTGCAGGGTCTGCACCTCAGGGGGAGAGTTTCTCCCGTCGACTTATACCTTACTATTCTCATCTAGGGTAGAGTAAAATGGTCAACTGGAGAGCGACCTGCAGTTGATTTGACAGGTCGCTAGACCTGCTAAATTGACTGCATATGAATTCATCTTAGAGTGTCGATCTGTGCTGCAGTCTAGATGTAGCCTTATTCTCTTGTATTTATGGCATCATAATCAATAGCCACAACAATGCTTCTACAAGTGGAAAAAGCAATATGAAGGAAGGAAACACATCTTTTTACACAAATATCTTGATAATCAGCAGCAATGATAGATTTCTAATCTATAGAAAAATAACACAAAAACGAAGCATGAGTTTTCCATGTTATTTAAAATATTAAATCTTTCAAGAGAGATTTCTTATGTGAAAACCTTGAAGAACAATTAGCCAACTTGACTTTATTCCAGAATTCTTGTGAATTTAGAAAGCATACAGCATCTCTCAATAAGGCCTTGGCTTTATGAAAGCAGCTCTTTCACTTTGTTCTTGAGCCAGTACAGAAAGGTCTATCAGAGAGGTTACCTTCTGTCAGAACTAGAGAGGTGGATTGAATGGCAGTTGCAATTGCTGGGCTCATAAATGGCAAATGCATCTGTCAGTGTGTCCATCTGTCCATCTGTGAGTTTGTTCAAGAACAAATCAGCAGAAGGGTTGCATGCCCCCCACCATCCTGGTTTGGCTCTAGGAAGAAGCCAGTGGGTGGTCTGTGCAGTTCCCGTCACCACAACCTGGTCCTGAGGAGCAGCCTGTGGCCACCCCCGTACCCTCTCCTGAGCTCCTCACACCTCCCAATCCCCTTCCCTGACTCCTTCACCCCTACCCCTGCCCTGAGTTCCCCCCCCCTGCTCTGACTCCTGAAACCCATACGTTCCTAGCCCCCTGCCCTGAGCCTCCACCATGCCCAACCCCCTGCCCTGACTCCTGCACTCCCCCCACCACCACCACATTCCCAGCTCTCTGCCCTGAAGGACCTTTATAAATCTTCTAGTTTGTCATAAATGCAGGCAGGAAGAGAGGGCGCTATTCACATTGAGAACTAGTGAACTAAATACTTTCTGTTTGGTACCTATTTAACCTTTGGGTACTTTAAGGCATCTCAATTAAGAAAAGGGTTTGGTAAAATGAACCAGGCCCCACTTCAGCATAGCTCTGTGATAAAAGATTAGGTACAGCCTGATCACAGTTAATCCAGAACTCAGAAACACATTAATTTAGATGGATATGTTCAATGAACCAGCATGTCTGACTTGGATCCGTTGCCATTTTTTAGTTACACATTTTAATCAAAGGCTGCAGAGTAATCGATTCTGCTGTGCCATTTTTGTTTCACTGCTAGGCTGCACTTTCTCTTTTCTGTCCCTGTCATCCTACAGCAAGTACATTATGGCTTCTGCTTTTTTTTCTCCTTCCTGTAATGCCCCTGCCTCTTGTCTCCAAGTCACTCACAGACTTCATTGACAGCTTCCCTGTTTCTGACAATGAAGCTCAGTGGCAGCTAGTGGAATTTAGCAGCTAACAGGTGGCTTCAGGGTAATACCTGTCAGCTTGTGACAATCAAGCTAAGGTACAAAGTAGCATACTGGCCAACACTATGCTACAAGCTAGAGTTAACCAAGAGGTTGTTTAATCTGAAGTGGGAAGAAAGCCAGGATTAACTCAGAATACTGTTGTATAGACTGAGAGATACCAGGAATGATCTACTGGGAATGAGGAATCTCTCCATTCTTTTTGATTGGTGATATTTCTTCATCATCATGGTGTAGAAGAAAATATTTAATTTTGCTGATATTCAGTAAATGTTGATAACCCTGTATAATTAGAGTGGAATATGCAACCTTCTGTTGACACTTGTATCCTTGGACTGTAGCATTGTAGCTGTAGCATCTCACCTGCATACAAAATATACTGGCCAGCACATCACTTTTGTAGAGAAACTCCAGTTTTAGAATAGGCCCCTATTTGGAGAATTATTAGTTTCTCCACTATTTCTTAGAATCGTAGAATCATAGGATTATAGAGTTGAAAGAGACCTCAGGAGGCCATCAAGTCCAAAACCCTGCTAAAAACAGAACCAGCCCCAACTAAATCATCCCAGACAGGGCTTTGTCTGATTGCCCACACTATTTTTGCCGGTGTAATTCTATTACACTCAATTGAAAATCAGACTCAGAAATGTCAGTATCATCTAGGACATCGGAAAAGATTCCAAACCAGCTACCCTCCCCAATACAAGTCACTTCTGTACTTGGAGAAAATGGATTATGCAGTGGGGGGCTGCTGGAAAAATACATAAGTAAGTTGTGGAACTCATGGCCATGTGGTATCGGTAAGGTCAAAAATGTAGCAGGATTCAGAGACTGGGCATGTGTATGGATAACAAGAATTTACAAAATAATAGTAAATAATAAAAAAAGTTCGGAAGAGATATAAAATCTTGTGCTTCATGGCCTAAACCAATCTCTATTAGCAGAGAAGACTTTCCCATTGTGCAGGTTATCCCATAATTGTGTACTATAGGATTCCCTGCGCTGAAGCACATAATACTGGCTACTGTCAGAGCCCATATGCTAGACTAGATTGACAATGTATCTGATCCAGTAAGGCAAATTCTATGTTCAAATGAAATGAATGATAGAGAATTCTTCAGCTCTCTGTTATTTTTATTAATAGAGTATCTGTGTACTAGATGTTTGAAGATACCTCTATTGTTGGTAGCACATGATTAGTGGTCTTTACAAAAGAACATAAAAATGGCCATACTGGGTCAGACCAAAGGTCTGTCTAGCCCAGTATCCTGTCTCCGACAGTGGCCAACACCAGATGCCTCAGAGGGAGGGAACACAACAAGTAATCCTCATGTGATCCCTCCCCTGTCATCCATACATATATTTTGTACCCTGGTATGACTGTGTCCCATTGATTGTCCTCATTCCACAAAGTTTCTGTGATGCCTATTATATCAATATCCTCCTTTAAAACTAAGCACTCTAGTTCACCCATTTTACTATTTAGACTTCCAGCATTTGCGTATAAGCACTTTAATAATTTGTCACTATTTATCTGTCTGCCATTTCCTGATGTGTTAGATTCTTTTTCATTTGATTGTGTCTCATGTGATCTGACTCATACTTCCATCTTCTCCTCCTGACAAGAACATAGAGCATCTCTATTAATAGGACCTCCCCAAATCTCCTATAGATAAGTATGGCTATGTCTACACTGCACATCAATTTCAAAATAAGCTATTCCAGAATAGTTATTCCAAAACAGCTTATTTCAAAATAGCACATCTACACTGCAGGGAAGTCTCAAAATTAGTCTGAGGCAGGCTTCCCTAATGTAGACGTGCTATCTTGATTTAGAGCCCTAGGAGGCCCTGGGGAGGAATAACTTGGAATGGCTCTGGTGAGGGGCTATTTCAAAATAGCAGCAGTGGAGTGCCTTATTTCAAAATAGCTATTTTGGAATAAGCATTATTCTTCATAGAATGAGGTTTACTGATTTCAGAATAAGCCACCTGTTATTTCAAAATTATTTCAAAATAATGGAATTGCTGTTAGACGCTCGCATAGTTATTCCGAAATAACTTTGCTGTGTACACATACCCTATATTCCACATTATATCCTGGTTCTCTCTGGGGCTTGAAGACAACAACAGAAGGTTATTTTCTGTGTTCAGGTTGTGGTTTATAAGCTCACATTTCTCATCTGAAAGTATAAAATCAAATACAGAGTCTCTAATGCTAACTTGATGAGTTCTGAGTAGCTGTTTCCAAGGAAGTTATTACGATAGATCTGTTAAGCTATTTTTTCCCCACAATTTCCTTAGCCTTTCTGAAATGTCTTTTATTTCCTATATTTCACACCTTCTTGTACTACTGATATACAGCAACGCCAGCTTGATCTTCCTCTTTGGCCTCCTTCCCCACCATACACACATATATTTAGACATGTTTTCATTAGTGAACTGCTGAGAAAATGTTCCTTGGTTCCGCCAAGTTACCACTGAGATGTAAGATTTTAGTGATCTGGAAAAGTCCATATTTAAGCTTTCATTGCATTAAAAATCATTTGTTTCATCTGACATTTTGGGCCATCTCAGAGTTTGATTAATATTTTTAACAGTTCTCACAAAATGTGCTACTGCTGAGATATGAGAGTATCTATGTCTCTCTGATATATTTATTTTTAATTTATAGGATTATTTTTTAACCTTCCTGTTTATTCAGTCAAATATACAATTGACTAGAGTTTCCAATATGTATTTCCTAATGATTAAATGAATAGAAATGTCCCTCAGAGAGAACACCTTAAGACATCACTGGTCTTACATGGCTACATCTGTACAGTTTATAGGTTTTGGTTTTCTTTTAAATTCTGGTATCCCATCATTTATTGGCAGGCATCTGATCAGTTCAGTGAAGCAGGGTCGGGGGTATTTCCACACGCTTCAGAAAGAAACATTGGAGAGGAAGAATGCACTGAAATCAGCACAACAAAAACAAAAGGCAAAATGGCGAACTGAATGGCAGCCACCCAGAGACTCCTCAGATGAGGAAGAATCTGAGGAAGAACCAACTGAGTAAGTGCTGTTTGGGGAGGGGGAGAGTATTTTGGTGATCTTAGACTCAATGTCTTTGAAAGGCAGTTTCAAATTAAAGTCATTGTCACTGCTGTCAATATCTGGACATTTGATTCACTGTTGCAAGATTAATCCTTCCTGGACCTCTCTTTACTCCATTTATAGACCCCACATTTTAAACTGAGACCCTAACATTAGAGCAACAAGTTCTGCACCTAAAATGAGTAATCAGACACCTGCATACTGACTTCAGCACTAACATTTGGAAGTGGAAGTCTAAACACAGGTGCCTAAGGAAGAATAGTTCCTCTTATATGCAACAGAAACTGGATATGCTTTTACATTCAGTTGATAGAATGGAAACTTGATTCATGAATGTGGAACAAAAATGCTTGAAAAAAAGTACCCAAGAAGGAGGGGCCTAGTGGGGAGAGGGTTGTTGGCTTACAGGGGACTTTGGAACCAGCTGACGAGAGCTGGTCAAGTGAAGAGAAAAAGATGGAGCATAGTAGGACATCTACAATGCTTAGCTCTCTAAATTGTTCCACCTGAGCATGGTTCCTGCCATAAGAGAGGAACTTGGGAATTAAGTGCCAGATTTGTATGTGTATTTAGGCCTTTGATGGTGCAGGTAGGAGCTTAATGACATTTTCAGAAGTACTTACATTGAAATCCATGGAAATGAGGTATCCAGGCATTGGTGAAAATCCTATAAAGCTCCTATCTGCATCTTTGGGAGTCTAAATAGCTTTAACACTCTAGCCCTAAACATTAAGAACAAGTTGGGATGGCACATGAAATACAGTGGTTTATTTGTGTTCATTTGGTCCTGACTTCCTTTCCTTCCCCCCAGCCAGAAGATGAATGGGCCCTGACTTTGGGTGGGTGGGCAAGAATGTGGGGGGAGAAGAGATGGGAAGCAAGCCCCAACCCTGCTCCCCAGCAGTTGGAATGGGCAAGCCTTGGCCATCCAAACACCCTACCCTGCATGGGGCACAGCAGGGCAAGCCCTCACCCCCCAGCTCAGAGCGTCGGGATACAGCTGGGCTAATCCCGGTCCCCCACTCTGCAGGCCAGAGCACTGAGATACAGCAGAGCAGGCCCCAGCCCCCACTGCCTGGCCTGGAGCACCAGGGCACAGCAGGACAAGTTCAGAACCCCACTCTTGGGACACAGCTAGGTACTCCCCAGCCCCTGCTCTCCAGCCAGAGTACCAGGCAGGATGGCAGGAGTGGACCTGTTTGTAAAGTGAGTGGGCCATGGATCACTCAAGGCCACCCCTCGCTAGAGCCCTGCTTCTCCCACTTCCTCCCTGCCCCCAGTTTAATTTCAGGGAATCAGAAACTTCCCATTACATTGCTTACTAACCTGTTAGCTGAGGTTGTAGCTAGTGATAATTATGCTTCCGCCATTGAGATGTGCTAACCATGGGCCATTCTTCTTCTCAGAATCTGTTTTATCTCTTTAATAATACTCTGTTAGTTTCTAATAATCATTTCTAGCTATACAGGAATTAAATAAATGCAGAATTGAATTTTAATCCTTTTCTCATTTGCCTCTTTCCCCCAGCCCTCCAGTTTCTCTGCGTAGGTTCTGTTTGGTCTGGATTTCAACATTCTCTAATTGTCAGATGTTGTGTATATTATTCCTGCTTTCCGTTGGGACTAAGAATTTCAAAGGCTGCTGGGGACTTAATTACCTATCCAGCTGGGATAGGTCACTCAGGAAGGGTGAATGTGAGGGAGCTGCTAGTTGGACTTAGGACTTTGGAGACCTGAGTTCACTGCAGACTCCCCATGTGACCTTGAACAAGTCATTAGGGTCATATTTATTGAAATTTGTTAAATGTTTTTGCCAGTATAGCTTATTTTGCTCTCTGAACTAGTAAACACAATATGGGACAACTGCTTCTTTTTGATGCTTTCAGCTGCCTTTCAGTGTGGACTTCTCCCCTTACAGAATTGTTGCACACGCACACATAAAAATCACACACCTAACTGACATTGCTATAGTGGCAAAAGACTTTTGTGGAGATCTATCCAAGGGAGTAAAGTTGGTAACCATGACTATTTACTTGCTCAGCATTTTACTTGTCATTCTCTTCATTTCTCCCTAAAACAACAAGATCTTTAGACTAAGGTGGGCTAAATGCAAAATTAGCATTGAGGTCCCTGATTCTCCTAATTGGAAACTGAGCTGCCCTCTTCAAGTGTGTGTAGGATGGGACAAGAATGCACACTGAAACTAATGAAATAAATGAACTATTTTGGCAGGCCTTTGTTTTTATATGCAAACTGTCTGATGCAATTTATGCAGAGGCAGGATCCCTGCTAGCAGGTGTTAGTTTCATCCTTGTCATGTTATTCATGTTTGCTTGAATGCTTTGGCAAGCAGTTAAAAAGCTGTCTTCAGTCTATGTGGGGAAAATAGGGATAGTTATCTGTTATTTCACTGCTGGTTTTAGCAGTGCTGAATTTAAAAACTGGGAACTCAACAGAGGAAAGAAGGGAACTAAAGTCGTTTAAAGATTGCTTTGGAGAGGACCACTTCAGTTCTTTTCAACAGTTAAAATCTAGTCTCAGCTTTCTACATAAGATTTTTATATGTGTGTTTTCTATATAAAATACAGCTTCTTACTACAGCTTTTACTCAGGAGAGTGGAAATCTCAGCAGAAGCTATTGAACATACAGCATTTGTTTCTATACTTGATTATCTTACACTTTGGAGAAACATTATTGCTCAAACAAATCTTAAAACACAAGCTTTTAAGTTATAGTAACAAAAATAGCTATAAAAGTCATCATGAAGTTCCAAACTTGCTCTTTCTTAATTACTTACCTCCATGCTTCTTTACATTAAAAAATCAAAAGATGATTTTGTAAGCTATGAGCATGATGAACTCTGCCTATGGTAGGAAAATCTATGTAGTGTTCTTTCTGCCTCAGACTTAATCAGAATGAATGTTCTGCAATCAGAATTTATCAGACAGTTTTATGGCTGGTATGTGAAGAAGAGTAGTATCTAGCCTGTAGCACAGTTATCTGGGTTTTATAGCTCAAACAAAAGTAAATGAGGTTTTTTTCCCTCAAGTATAACTTGAAGACAAACTGGGGCAGATATTTTGGCCCTAATTCTCCACTTAATTACATCAGTTTTATGCCAGAGTATCTCCATTGAGGCTAATGGAGATGCACCACTACAAAACCAGTAGGAAGTGTAGAATCAGGGCCATTGAGTTAAGAAGGTGCCTTTTGTTCAGTCTTTTTTTTTCACAGGGAGACTGGAAGTGTGAATATTGGCTTAAATGGCTTATGGATGAGCAACCAAAACCATTCTTTACAGCAGCTTTCTAACTGTTGACAATGGACTGGTGCATTTAAATTTAATTTTGTGAAGCTTCTGATTATAATAAATACAATCAACCAAAGCAGTTTATTTTAACAGATTGTGCTCCTTTGCCAGTAGAGGCTAATAAAGATGTTCTTTTCAAGTGTCTTAAATGGTGATGGATTCATCACTCTGTGGCAGTATTTATCTGAATGTTCTCTGGTAACAGAGATCTGGAAAGCTGCAAATCAGATTAAAATTAACCTGATTCCTACAGCACCTGCATAGAGAGGGATCTGCGTATAAAATAAATTAGCAGTCAATCTCCAATTTAGGAATGACCAGAGTTATGCTAAAAAATCTCAGAGGGGTAGCGGTGTTAGTCTGTAACTAAAAAAGCTTAAACAACAAATGGTCCTATAGCATGTTAGAGACTAACCAAAAAACATGGATAGTATCAGGAGCTTTTGTAGGCACCACCAACTTCTTCAGATGAATAGAGCAAGGGGTCCAGGGGTACAAATATATAGCAGAAAAAAGGGGAGAGAGGGAAGAAAAAAAACACTCAAGGACACATTAATTGACAGTTTTTTCCCCTCCCCCATTCTCTTCTCCTTTCTTAGGCTATGTCTAGACTACAGGGAAGATTCGAAAGAGGATATGCAGATTCCCATGGAATTTGCATAGCTTCTTCCGATCTCACTTTCGAAAGTGGAGCTTGCAAAAGTGAAAGTAGTTTAGACGCAGCTTTTTCAGTGCCCTCCCTTTGTCGAAAAGTCGCGTAAACCTCATTTTTTGAGGAAAAGCAGCTTTTCGACAAAGGGGGGGAGGTTCTGCCGAAAAAGCCATGTCTAAACTACTTTCACTTTTGAAAGCTCCGCTTCTGAAAGTGAGATCGGAAGAAGATATGCAAATTCCCACTGAATTTGCATATCCTCTTTCGAATCTTCCCCATAGTCTAGATGAGCCCACAGTCTCTAAGGCTATGTCTACACTGAACGCTTATTTCAAAATAACTTGTGTTATTTCGAAATAACAGAGTGCGGATCTACACAGCAAGCCTGTTATATTGAAATAATTTCAAAATAACAGGCTTCCTACTCCGACTTCGGTAACCCTTATTTCATGAGGAGTAAGGGAAGTCGAAGGAGGAGTGTTCTTTCTTCAACTTCCTGCAGTGTAGACAGCACCAAAAGCCAATTAAACTACTTCGACTCAGCAACACAATTAACATAGCTGAAGTTTTGCATAGCTTAATTTGACTTTGTCCTGTAGTGGAGACATAAGGTAAGGTGCTACAGGACCATTCATTGTTTTTTAAGTTTTTTTAAGAGATATGTCAGTTAATGGGAAATAGCCGATGTTCAATTCTTGGATTTCATAGCTCCCAAGAAGTTCTGTCGTTAAGTCACATTAGCGAGGACATATTAGAGATCCTAATTTATTCCCCTTTCAATGCAGGAATGTTTATTTCTCCAGAGCTTAAGTTACCCACCTGGGGGATACTTTAGTTGAAATGAGATATGAATATGTTACATGACTGGATGTTTTGAGAAATAGTTCAGATTTTTGGAAACCTAAAATATGTACTTCACATAAAAGCTTAGTTCTAGTAAACTATTTGTAAGTATGCTCTAGATGATTTGATGCACCCACGCCTTCTTTCCAGGGGTGTGTATTGTCCTGGTTTTCATTCACAGATTCAGTTGAAAAAGTGGAATAGTGATAATTTTAGCTAATTTTTCTTAGTTTTGAGTTCAGAAAGAGTAAGTGGCTTAGTCCAGTAAACAAAAAATTATCTCTACATATAAAAAAGTTTTTTCTGACAGACAACAGAATGTTCTTCATCGAGTAGTGTCCCTGAGGGTGCTCCACTCGAGGTGCTAGGCTTGTCCCGGCGCCGCAAACCGGAGGAATTTTCATTAGCAGTAGCCCCCTACCGGACCGCATATGCACGTCTGCCTCTTCGCGCCTCTCAGCTGAGCGCGGTCCGGTCCTGTCAGTTTCTCTCCAACTTTCCGCAGCCGCAGACAGAGTTAGATTAGGCTCCCTTCTCCTCTCTGAGGAGAAAGGGAGATCTCTTAGTTAGAGTTTGTTTCTGATTAGTCATAGATAGTAGTTATCAGTTATAGTTGTCACTAGTTGTAGTCCCCCTTTTTCTTTTGTTTAAAAAAAAAAAGCCGTTTTTCTTCTGGCAGTCAGTCAGTGCCTACCCAGCATTTACCTGACTGAAATTGACACACACAAAAAAGGACACAAGAAACAACCATGCCAGGATCACCTGGATTCAAAAAGTGTCTTCAGTGCCAGGAGGCTATGCCTGTCTCTGATGGGCACTCCCGCTGCGTCAGGTGCCTCAGAGATGCCCATGTCCCAGCGAAGTGTAGCCATTGCGCGAAGCTGACAGCTCGCGCCAGAAGAGATCGGGAGCCGAGACTGAGAGTCCTTCTATTTAATAAGACTCTCCAGGCTCCAGAAGTCTCCGAGCCGCGCTCTGCAAGTGAAGATCGTCCTGGGCAAGAGATTCCCCACAGGATCCAGAAGACGCCGGGCGGCAGCGCGGACAAACCGGGGACCTCTGGCTATTCGCCAAGGTTCCCTGTGGACAAGTCGGGCAAGGGCCATAGTTCCTCGGCCCCAACTGTAACCCGCCACAAGGACTCTGCTCCGGCACCCACAAAGGGGTTTCGAGCGGAGTTGGTGCCAGCAACGGCTCCAACGGCCGTTGCGAAGCCGGCAAGAGAAGCCCCGGCACCGAGAGTTCCTGCGCATGCGCGGCGGAGCTCAGCTGTGCCGGCACCCGCAGTGCCTTCCCTGAGTGCCGTTCCATGCTCCCTGGTGCTGGAGACACCGGCACTGGATTCAGCACCACGGCGGGAGACTCTGCCGGTCCAGCCCTCGGCTTTGACGTCATCCCCACATTTACAATCAGCTGATCCAGCGGCACCGAGCCCGCACTCTGCCAATGATCACGCTACAGAGGCTCCTTTGATGCCTGCCATTCTGCCACAAGTGGCTCCTCAGCCTTCCCTCAACTCCTCAGTGCCAACCAAAGTGCAGCACAAATCTGCACGGGTCCGGACACCATTGCTGACACCGGACCGTGTGACCTTCTCGCCTGGACCTTATTCACCTGCCTCGTCTCATTCTGGTAGCCATCATCATGTTCATCGTTACACGGCCCCCGGAGAACTCTACTATAGGTCACCTCGTCGCTCACCGCCATGTCGATACTATCGGGACCACTGTTCGTGGTCTCCTTCTTGCTACTCCAGGAGATCCTTCTCGCCACAGTCTCCAAGACTTACAGCATGTTCTCGTCGATATGACACATTGAGAAGACACAGCCGTTCTCCTTGCCACAGCCGGCGGTATGACTGATGTTATCACGAGTGCTCTTCTTATTCGTCTCACCGCAGAAGGTATTCGCGGTCACGGTCACCGCAATCTTCTCGGCCTCAGTCTCCACATGGTCCGGACAAGTCTACGCCTTATGTTGCCCCACCATCCTCTGCTAGAGATGTGGATTCAAGCTATCAGGAAGATAAGCAGGACCACACTCCTCATCAGGGGCAGCCGAGCCCTGATTCCCCGGCGCAGCGTTCCTCTTCCTCGCCAGATGATGCGCTGGTCCCCAGGGATTTGTCTCCTACGGAGGACCACAAGCAATTCCAGGAACTCTTCAAAAGGGCTGCTCAATCCCAGGACGTCCAGACCACGGATGTGCAGCAAAAACAGCATCGGCTGCTAAAGAATTTACAACCTTCCCAAAAGTCGAAGCTTGCCTTTCCCTTTGATGACGCTATCGTAGAGATTGCCGATGACATCTAGCAGACTCCGGCCACGTCGCTATCAACTAATAAGAGGTCAGACAAGAAATACTTCATAAGCCAGAAGGGTATGGAGTTTCTGTTTACACATCCTCAGCCTAACTCCCTTGTTGTGGACGCTGCACAACAGAGAGTAAAAACGTCTCAGATCAAAAATTCCTCAAATGACAAGAAGGCTAAACGCCTGGATATCTTGGGCAGGAAAATATATTCCTCCGCTACTTCTGCTCTGAGGATGTTAACATTGCGGCACAACTAGCAAATCATGATTTCGACAACTATTCGAAACTAGTCCCTCCATTTGAACAATTGCCAGATTCCAAACGTCAGATTCTCAAGGCGGTGGTACAAGAGGGCTATACAGTTGCCTGAACAGCCTTGCAGATTGCGCTCGACATGGCTGATGCAGCCGCTAGATCCACAGCTTCGGCCATAGTCATGCGTCCGGCATCTTGGCTACACCAGGCCGCTGTCCCAAAGGAGTTGCAGGCCAAGGTGGAAGATTTGCCTTTCGATTGTCAGTCACTCTTCGCTCAGTCAACCGATCAGGTCTTCCACTCGGGCAAGGATACACATACAACCTTGAGGACACTGGGGATGTACACGCCTTCCTACAAGCGTAGAAGATACATACCCTACAACAGGCAAAGGTCATTCTCTTATGCGACACCTCGGGCCAAGCCATATGATCAACAGAGATCAAAGCAACGTCCCCAAAAGCGGCGCCAACAGCCTAACAAGGCGTCCGTCCAGCAGCAGGGCCGGCAGCAGGTTTGATGTGTTGATCGAGGGACTTTGGACCACCCCGTTGACAGAGACTCCAGGCATCACAGAAGGTGTATTCCATCATCGTCTCAGGCCTTATCAGCATTGTTGGGCTCTCATATCCGGTGGGTTCACGACGTAATCACTTCAGGATATGTCATTCCCTTCACTTCTCTTCCCCCTTCCTCCCCCCATTCCCCGTCCCTTTTCAGGGACCCCTCTCACGAGACTCTTCTCCATCAAGAGGTCTCTCACCTGCTCACATTAGGGGCAGTGGAGAGGGTGCCGACACGCTTTTTGGGGAGAGGATTCTATTCTCGCTACTTCCTCACCCAGAAAAAGTCAGGAGGCTGGAGGCCTATCCTGGACCTACGTCGGCTCAACCGTCATCTGAGAAGGCAAAAATGGTCACGTTATCTTCGATCATTCCTGCTCTCGACAAAGGGGATTGGTTCGTGTCCCTCGATCTTCAGGACGCTTACTTTCGCATAACAATGCACCCAGCTCACAGAAGGTTCCTTCGGTTCGTAGTGGGGTCCGACCACAATCAGTACCGCGTACTACCTTTCGGACTGTCGGTGGCCCCACGAGTTTTTTCCAAGACCCTTGCGGTAGTGGCGGCCTATCTGCGGTGCCTTGCCATTACAATTTTTCCGTACCTGGACGATTGCCTGCTAAAGGCTTCCACTGTCGACGCGGCCACGAGGGCAATGTCCACAACTACCACTCTGTTTACAGCCCTCGGACTCATAATCAATCTCGAGAAGTCCTTCCTGGCACCTACTCGCGATCTGGAGTTTATCGGAGCAAGACTCGACTCCCTGACCGTGAGGGCATACTTGCCTGTAAAGAGGTTTCAACTCATACAGGACCTGGTGCAGTCAGTATCAATTTCTCCCAAGTCCCGAATACTTACCTGTCTACAGCTCTTGGGACACATGGCGGCCACCACATATGTGGTTCCACATGCCAGGCTCCATCTGCGCAGTCTTCAGCGTTGGTTGTTCACCGTGTACATGCCCCACATGCACAGTACAAACAGGGTGGTTTCTATGCCCAATCAGGTCCGGGCTTCCTTGGCATGGTGGGACAGTCCCAACAATATGCTAACAGGGGTCCCCTTTCATGCCCGCAAGCCATCACTACAAATCACTACAGATGCCTCCCTGCTCGGCTGGGGCGCTCACCTACAGGAGCACCGGGCGCAGGGTCTCTGGACACCCCAGGAGTCGCTACAACATATAAATTTTCTCGAGCTGAGAGCAGTCTTCAATGCTTGCAAACACTTCCTACCCATTATTCGAGGTCACTCCATACACATTCTCACCGACAACATATGCACGGTGTATTACGTCAACAGACAAGGAGGGGCACGCTCCCGCTCTCTTTGCGCAGAGGCTGTACACCTGTGGAATTGGGCAATTCGGCAAGGTATCACCATAACAGCAGCATACCTTCCCGGCAAGGACAATGTGATCGTCAATACTCTGAGCAGGCATTTTCTCTCACAACATGAGTGGGAGTTACACACCGAGGTGCTCTGCAACCTCTTCCAACTCTGGGGTTTCCCCAATGTGGACTTGTTCGCCACTCAACACAACAGGAAATGTCATCAGTATTGCTCACTAGCAGGCATCGGCACAGACTCTCTGGGGGATGCCTTCCTCCTGGACTGGAGTCGTCACCAATTGCTGTACGCCTTTCCTCCTCTTCCATTCATCCTGAGAGTTTTGGAGAAGATAGCATCGGATGGCGCAACAGTAATTCTGATAGCGCCTTTCTGGCCCCGACAGGTCTGGCTAACACAGCTGTCGAAAATGTCAGTTGCCGAACCACGACGACTACCAGAACAGTGCAATTTACTGTCTCAGCAACACGGCACAATGCTTCACCCAGCCATTCACCGCATGCACCTGACAGTGTGGCTCCTAGCTGGCTCCAAGCATCCGAGCGCTCCTGTTCTCCAGACGTGAGGCACATGTTGATTAACAGTAGGCGACATACGATGCGCAAATCCTACCTCCACAAGTGGCGTCGTTTTCAGTCATGGTGCTTGGCAAAAGATCTTGACCCTCTTTCACTGTCTATACAGCAGATCCTAGATTATGTGATGCATCTAAAGATGACGGGAATGTCTATTTCTTCCCTAAGAGTGCATTTAGCAGCAATTTCGGCCTTCCATCTTCCGGTTGATGGCCATTCGGTGTTCGCCCATCGTATCACCAAACGATTTCTGAGGGGACTAGGCAATCTATATCCAGCCCACAGGATCCCGCCGGAGCCTTGGGATTTGCCTTTGGTATTGGACACTCTAACTCGCTCACCATTTGAGCCGCTGGCAACATGTGATCTACGAATGCTCATGATGAAGATGGTGTTTTTACTTGCCATTATGTCAGCACATCGAGTAAGTGGATTAGCAGCTCTTTCAGCTGATCTGCTGTACACGCATTTCTTCAGTCATGCGGCAGTACTGCGTGTCCAACCAGCGTTTTTGCCAAAGATCAATTCTGCTTTCCACATAAATGAGCCCATAACCCTGCCAACTTTCCACCCAAAGCCTCACTCCTCATTGGAAGATGCACGTCTGCACACTCTGGATGTCAGGCGAGCACTGGCCTTTTACCTTGACAGAACTCGGGTCTTTAGGAAGTCTCAGCAGCTTTTCCTTTCCACAGCCGAACGCTCCAAGGGCAAGCAACTCTCTGCGCAGCATATTTCCCACTTGATCGTCGCTTGCATCACACGAAGTTATGTCTTGCGCAACAAATCTCTTCCAAGTAGACTTCGTGCTCATTCCACCCAGGGCATAGCAACATCTATTGCCTATCTTCGCGGAGTACCATTGCAGGACATATGCCATGCGGCAACCTGGTCATCTACCCTCACATTCGCTAGACACTATGCCCTCGCGACCATACTTACCTCTGATTCAAGGGTGTCCCAGGCTGTCTTGTCTACAGCACGGGGGCGATAGGTCTGAAGCACTCATGTAATGTTGGACCACTGCTGTGTACTCATCTCGAGTGGGGCATCCTCGGGGACACTACTCGATGAAGAAAAGAGAGTTACTCACCCTGTGCAGTAACGTCTGTTCTTCGAGATGTGTGTCCCTGTGGGTGCTCCACGTCCCACCCTTCTCCCTGCTTCGGAACTCTGGTTTATATCTTTCAGATGCTTCCGGTTGGGAGGAAACTGACAGGACAGGACCACACTCAGCTGAGAGGTGCGAAGAGGCAGTCGCGCATGTGCGGTCCGGTAGGGGGGCTACTCCTAATGAAAATTCCTCCGGTTTGCGGCGCCGGGACGAGCCCAGCACCTCGAGTGGCGCACCCACCGGAACACACATCTCGAAGAACAGACATTACTGCACAGGGTGAATAACTCTCTTTTCATCATCATGTTAGCAGCGTCAGCAGCATCAACAGGCTTTCTCAGTGAAGTGAAAGTGGCCAGAGAGAGGGGGGTAGGTGAGTGTAGTGAGCAGAGGGTACAGTCCCCTTGTACACATTTAATCTTCTATATTTTATGTCATTTATTGTAGGTCTCCAGGGAGGTCCAACCTGTAATTGTGTTATGACTTTTTTAATGCATCAATAATTAGAAACATGCCATCAACACCCTCATAGGAATCAATAGAGAGAGTAGAAACACTCTTCCTCCTCTTAGTTAGGAAGGCAGGACTTATGAGCAACTCTGAAATGTGGAGGGTTGTAACATTTCTGTTCTTGCAGCCAGACTTTCTTTAGGGCTAATGGAGAAAAAAGGAAGAGAGAGTCTGATTTGGAGAAGCATGAAAATGTTCCATTTTGCACAATGGAACCTGGGGGTTACATAGCCCTGTTCACTTTGAATCAGCATACATTTCTAATGTAGAATGTAACTTTGACTTGTTCATGTGAAAAAGAATCTGCTTCCAAAGGTGTGATGTCAGATAGACTGTGCCATTTGACTGCAAGACAGTTGTGACTGCCCCAGGTAAATCCCATTAGACAGCAACCTTGGTCCCTTCTGTAGTATCAAACGCATTAGGCAGAGCTGAATAGTCACACATCTTCATTTCTGAATTAGCTAAAGAACACTGAGATAGCTGATAGTTCATGTTGTGTAACAGTGGGTGCTTAGGCAGTATATGAGTCACTTAACTCAATGTTGAGATGAATGTTGCCATGCTAATGTTGTATCTGCTATCACAGTGGCTTTGCTTTAGGAAAATTGTAGCTATGAATTGCCAGGAGCACATATTTTTTCTTTTGATTTCAACTACACACATCTTATAATTAGCAGCAGGGGGTTCACTCTAAAGTTCTATTTCATATTCATAAAGAGAATCTTTTTCCAGAAGTGTATTCCGTTGTCTAATAGGACTATGTTTTCAAAGTTCTGCATGTACTTTTAAGAATTCTGTCTGTGATCTTACCTGCCATCTATTCTGATATGGACAGTATCATTTCAGATTTACATCAATTTATCATATTACTGATTGTAATACACACTATTGCCTGTTCATTGTGGATCCACTACATTATTTTGCAAAACCATCTCCTTGGAGTGTTCTACTGAGTAGCACCTGTGAAAAAGCGAAAAAGCAAACAGTTATCACAGCCTTATGCATTTGATACTTTCCTCTCCTCCTGCTCTTGACTTTTTGTCTTGTTCCACTATCACTCTGTTATTTAATGCAGTGATGAACACTGGGAAACCTGCCTCACTTATTCATGTCTTCATAACTCTTCTGCTGCTGCACACTTGCTTCTTCACACAGTCTTATTAACTGTCAGCTTTAAAAACTTGCTTCATCTGCCCCAAGTCTAACAAGGCAGACAAGCTTTGACAATCCATATGGGACACAGAGGTTTCTTTTTTATTTTTCATGGTTTATCCTTGGAACACTGTTTATCCTTGGAACACTGTCCCAGCATGTTGATAATCTATCCAAGATATTTATGTCTAGGAGTATTAACTCCTATTTCAGCCAAGTACATAGCCTTGCTATATTTGGAAAACCCATTTCTGTGCTAGAAGTGACCCCAGGCATGCATATATAGTTATCTCTGCCATCTTACAATTCACAGCCAGCCAGCAGCATCATGCACTGATAGAGAAGCCCCAAAGAGTAAATTAGGAAAAAAGAACTTATGGCAACTCCAACCTCCTAACAAGTGACAATGCATAAAACAAAGGTTTCACTCGGCTTCTCATGTTGTACTTATCACCTTTTATATGAGGCCTTCCAAGCTATATCTGCACTACAATGATCTATTGGAAAAATTGCGCTCCAGAATTTGCATATCTTTTTCCAATAGTTTTTTTGGAAGAGGCTTTTCTGAAATTTGCCCTGTCTACACAGGGCCAAATTTCGGAAAAGCCTCCTCTTTCGGAAGAGCCCTTCTTCCTTGTGGGGGGAGGAAGACAGGGCTTCCGATAGAGCACATCTGCTCTTCCGCAAAAAAAAGCAGAAGAGCAGACATATTTCCTGGACACAGAAGAGTTGGTATCCTGAAAAACCCTGTAGTGTAGACATACTAAGCTATGTAACTGATATTTCGTTTCTCTTCAATTCCAGGAAAAAAACTTGTGTATGTATTTTGTTGTTTGAAAGTGCTATGTGCTTTTGTTTGTGAAGTCAAGTTGAAGAAGTGCACTTGGAATGGAAAATGATACGATTTGAAGTGATTCTTACTGTTTGTCTACACAACTCTTCACAGCAAGCTAGGGTGGGACTCTCCCCCTCACTAATTTGCCATTGTATGTCGGTGTGGATCCTGCTGATGCACATAACAGTTTGTTAATGTGTTTTGATCTAGTACTCTTTGAAATGGGAGTAGATAAAAATGTATTAACAAGTACTTGGTGGGCAGTTAGTCCAGAGCAAGCTAATGAGGGGGAGATTGACACTCCAGCTTGCTGCAAACTATATGTTCATGTAGATATATATACCTTTAGGACATGTCTACACTAGGAAATTATTTCCAAATAACTTATTTTGAAATAGTAATAAAATAGCGGGTCCAAACTACAAGGCACCATTGAAATAGCTCAGAATTATTTTGAAATAGTGCAACCACACTGATTGGAGCCTGCATCGCATTTAAAGCCCCCGGAAGCTCTCCTGAGAGGGCACCAGGAGAGCAGACTCTTCCTGTAGCTGCTTGCTGAGGCTCACTGAGACACATGCTTAAAGGGGCTCCTCTCCCCGACCGCATCTCACATGCTACTTCTCCACCGCCTACCCCCTCGTGGGACACCAAACTCACGCCGTGTGCTCTGGTTGCCCTTGTAGATGCCACAGCACAGGCTACGTGGAGCTGGAACTGCTTCAAAGCAGTGCCAGGCTCACAGGCCGCATGTAGCAGCTCATGGTGCAGTTGATCTACACAGCCCACACGTTGATTCAGAACCATGATGTGCAGCCCAGACGGGGCGGCCCCTTCACCCAGGCCCTGGCGCTCCTGATGCAGCAAATGATCCTCCATCCCCTGCACAGCGTGGAATGCCGCTTCAGTCGGAGGGAGACCAGCTCTGACTGGTGGGACTGCATCATCCTGCAGTGATGGGACAACCAGCAGTGACTCCAGAACTTCTGCATGCAGAAGGCCCCTTCCCGGAGCTTTGCAAATGGCTCACCCCTGCCCTCAGGTGACAGGACACCCAGATGAGACCTGCCATCATAAGAACGGCCACACTGGATCAGACCAAAGGTCCATCTAGCCCAGTATATTGTCTGCTGACAGTGGCCAATACCAGATGCCACAGAGGGAGGGATCACAACAGGTATTCCTCATGTGATCCCTCCCCTGTCACCCACCTCCAGACAAACAGAAGCTAGGGACACCATTCCTACCCATCCTGGCTAATAGCCATTGATGGACCTAACCTCCATGAAGCTATCTAGCTCTTTTTTGAATCCTGTTAAAGTTCTAGCCCTCACCACATCCTCTGGCAAGGAGTTCCACAGGTTCACTATGCGCTGAATGAAGAAGAACTTTCTTTTGTTTGTTTTAAACCTGCTGCCTATTGAAACATGTGAGTTTACTTGTCCTAAGTGAACAAGTCCAGGAAGGATTGGATACCAATGTAAGTACACAGTGACATTTGAAAATATTGGGCAAGCAGAAAGGTCTTGGCTACTTGGGAGCAATTAGAGTGACCAATGCTCCATCTAGTTTGATCTTCCTCAGAATCCAAGGTAAGGGAGGAATAGGTGGGAAGGCATACATCAGCTGTCCCAATCCATGGACTAGGAATTAATCTCTCTGACTCTGAGCTCCTCTGGAATAGTAGATCGTGCATTTTCAGTCATCTCAAAATGCAGATAGATTCTAGGATGGAAAGCTCCTCATCCCAATTGGGAATATATGTCCATACTATGGAATCATGTAGTTCCCAGTCATGGTCCTTGGAAAACTGTCTGCTAAGGCTGCCTGCCAGTGACTGCATTGTGTATCCTTCAGAATTATACTGTCAGCTGTGTGATCTAACAGCATATACACCAGTTCCAAAGATTAACAGCTTCTGTACATAGAAGTACGGATCTCACTCCCCCTTATTTGTTGCTGTAGAATAGTGTAGCCATGTCTGACATCACGTGACTATGCAAGGTAAGTATGAATGGTGGCAATCACAGGCTTCACAAACTTCATGCAATTATAGGTTTATGTACACCTGGGACTCCTGAGAAGTTCATGTCCCTTAGGACGGAGTGCCTATCTAGATGCACATACAGCAAAAGGAGACATCTTCAAATAATGACTTCTGAGGCAGTTTTCCCACCGGGCTACAGAAGTTTGCACTGTGTGGGGAAATCGATGCTAGCTTGTCTATACTGTATCTGCTCAGCTCATACAATGTTCAAAGCCAATCCTGGTGGCAACAAGTGTAAAAACTCATGAAAAGTGTCATTCAGGTGCAAGAAGACATGTGACCTAAGAGACTAAAGTCTGAGTGGATTGCTGTCTATGGCTCAGCTTAAATCAAGTTCTTTATAGATTGGAATCTGCATTGAGTGAGGTATGCATCCCCCTGCAGAAGCACATTGCCACCGCCCTGTGGCAGCTCGCCATTCCCGACAGCTATCACTCCATGGGGAACCAACTCAGCATGGGGAAATCCACAGTCGGGGCCCTGCTCATGCAGGCAGTCAACACCATCCCGTTGCAGAGGGTCGTCACCGTGGGGAAGGTCGACTCCATTGTCGCTGGCTTTGCCACCATGGTCTTCCCCAACTGTGGGGGGTGGATAGGCAGCACACACATCCCCATCCTGACCCCCGACCACCATGCCTCGGACTACATCAACAGAAAGGGGTACATTTTGATGGTGCTTCATGCCCTTGTGGACCACAAGGGATGGTTCTCAGACTTTACTGTTGGGTGGTTGGGAAAGCTCACAATACCCTCATATTTCGGAACTCAAGCCAGTTCCAGAGGATGCACACCAGCACTTTCTTCCCTGACTGCACTGTTAGCGTTAGGGACATGGACATGCCCATGTGCATGTTGGACAATGCAGCCTACCCCTTAGTCCCCTGGTTAATGAAGCCCTACACAAGCAGCCTGGACCCCACCAAGGAGCATTTCAAGGCCAGGCTCAGTGGGGGCTGCATGGTGGTCGAGTGCCTTTGGGTGCCTAAAGAGGATGTTCAGGAGTCTCCTCAGCGATCAAAACATCTGCTACATAATGGCGGCCTGCTGTGCGCTCCACAACCTATGTGAGAGCAAGGAGGAGACTTTCCTCCCAGGGTGGGGGCCAGAGGTTGAGCGGCTGGCCAGGATTTATGAGCAACCAGACATCCGCGCCATCAGGAGAACACATCAGGGGGCTGTGCTCATCCAGGAGGCCTTGAGGGAGAGTTTCAGCCAAGGCCACCTATAAGACTCTCCCCAATGCCTCCCCACAAGGCGCCTCTGCATTGCTTCCATGTGCCTTTCCTCCCCCACACCTCCCTTCCACTGCCCTCCGTTCCCGCCTTCTCCACTCCCCTGCAGACCAAATAAAGGGGTTTTTATTTGAAAAAACAACTGTCATTTTTTATGTGGGGGATATATACTAGGGGAGGGACTGAACCTAGGAGGGCGAGGAGGGGGAGACAGGGGCTTAGGGATGAGGCTGGGACTGTTGCCTGCCTTGGGTACCTTGGGAGGCTTTGGCTGTCAGGGAGGTCCCATTGTCACATGTTTGGGGGGGCCAGTGGCCCCTGGGAGTGCTTGAAGGAGAAGCTGGGGGGTAAGGGCAGAGAGTTGGGGGTGGGGGTAAGGAAATGGCTGGTGGCCCGCTCCATACCTGCGGCCTTGTTCTCCATGACTGATGTTATTGAAGAGCACATAGCCTTATGTTGATGCAACAGCTGCTCCCACATGGCTTTCCTCTGGTCAGCTTAGCACTCCTTGTGGTTGGCTGCCCACTCCCGGCACTCCTAACTGAAACTCCGGATGAGGGACTGGAGGCAGGCCATCTGCTCTCACAACAGGTCTGCACAGGATCTTTTCTGCCAGCAGATCCCATGCCATTTTGCAGATGGTGTGGGAGGTGGTGGAGGCTCCATGCTCGCAGCTGCCTTGGCTGTGAAGAAAAGTGACAAGGGCAGTAATCCTAGGAGACACTAGGCATGAAGCCTGGCCCTAATTTGTGATCCAACACTAAAGATCTCAATTTAGATGATGATGATATGCTTCGAACAAGGCAATCCTTGCTTACATGGTGGGCACTTTCCTGCAGGGACATGGACATCCCAGGGGAGCCTCACTACCTCCACGTCTCAGAGACAAGCAGGCATGAGAAGGTGCCAGCCAGGCCAGGTGCCTACGGGTGAGGAGGGGCAGTTCAGCTTCCTTCCATGTCCCGTACACGCTGGGTCCGGCACTGGCAGTGTCCCCCAGAGAGAACGTCTATCCCTGACCAATAGAGGGGGGGTTGGGGGAAGTGTGTATGAGCAGGAGAGGCCACTTGCCAGAGAGAGTGCTATTGGGATCCCCTCTTCTTTCTCCCCCCCATCAGGTTCCCATGCAGGGGATTGGTCTGCTCCTCACTACTGTGCTTGACCAGGAGCAGATGCTGCCTGAGTGCAGGCATGAGCCTGTGCTGTTTGCAACACTGCTGTGTATTTTCATGACTCCAGCCTCCTTAGTGGTGGCTTGTTGTGGGAAGATGTCCCACCACGGAGGCCAGAGTAAGGCAGGCCTCTGCAGGAATCTTGTGAGAAGGAGCGAGGGGCTCCTGTGTGAGAGTGTCATGGAGCTAAGTGCTCCGGACTAGTGCACCATGTGCACAGGCTGTTGTGCGAGCCTCAGGTTGAGAAGGCTGAGTGAGGTGTGTGCATCCCCTCATAGCCTACCACCTGCCCCCGTGTGTGTGTAGGGAATATTATGGAACTCATTTGAAGTGCCTTCTCTGGGACTGTCTGAGCCCTGGGAGACATCCTGAGAGGGGGAAACTGATTCCAGGCTGAGGATCAGCTCCTGGCTGACGGACATGGTATCCAGGCTAGCCTGCTCCTCCTCCTCCTCCTTCTCTGCCTCTTCCTCCATCTCCTCTTCCTCTTCTTGCTCTTCTTCCTCCTCCTCCTCCTCCACAACCCTGCCCTCCTGGGGGCTGACACCGGGCGTCTCCTTTCCAGAGTCAACAATGATGGGGGAGGAGGTGACTGGCCCCCCTCCCAGGATGGTATCCAGCTGCTTATAGAAGCAGCAAGTGTGGTCTGCCACTCCAGAACGGGAACTTTGTTCCCTGGCCTGGGTGTAGGATTGCCAGAGTTCTTTCATTTCATCCAGACCTTGTCCAGGGTCCTGGTGTGCCCTTTGTCCACAAGGCTGATGGACTTGCATCTCTTGGAATAGAAATCCTGGATGTTGGTCTCCTCCCCCCAGACCTTGAAAAGATCCAAACCTTGAAGTAGCCCACGGAGGGGCTGCTATTCAGTGGGGCAAGGCCAGGTCTCACAGACCCAGTTGGGGCTACCACATCGGGCCCTGGGCCAGAACCCAAAGCAAGTGGGTGGGACTGGGTTCCCCCCTATCCCTCCTCCTGGCTGGTGGGCTGCCAGCAAGGAAAGAAGGACCCTTGGACTATTGGAGGGACTGACCTCCAAAACCTCTCACTGGCCGATGATGAAAAGGGCTCTTGGAACAAGGTACCCTTCCCTTCTCAGAAGTGATAGGGACACCGAGAGCCTCTGTGGCATATGCAAAGACCCTGCCAGGAAGCACAGGACCCAGGGAGGTTAGTCCAGACTTGCCACACCAGCCAGAAGGCAATGAAGACTAAACTAGGCTGTGGTTAACAAAGATGTGACACAGAATCATAGCCAGCTAGAGTTGGTAAAAGGAGTTTCTTGTGGATGCTGCTCTGGGCAAGTTCAGTCTCAGGGAGGAGTTTAGGAGGACTTTCAAACTTAACATCTTATGGCTGTGCATCTTCAGTCATGGAAACTGCACCATAACTGCAAACACCTCAGTGTTTTCTTCTGCTGACCACCATAATCTCCATTTTGCTAGGATTCAGATTTCAAAAACTTCTCTTCATCTGTGAAGAGGTATTGCTCAAGAACTAAGAGAGATGGCGAACAGTAATTTTGTATGTTGTAAGGGATAGATATCATGTGTCCCATAATATCCCATTGGTTTGCTAGGCCTGATTCTCCACTATCTAGCTCTTTGCATAGCTATTTATGTACATTTATGCAAATAGGTATAAAACACTACCATTCTGATTTAGTAGCATTTTGTACCTTCTTCGCAGAATTATAAATGGTACTGCTCAGTTATTTTGTTACTTGAGACTACCCGAACCAAATTTTCAAATGAATGCCAGTTTGATCTCCAGTGTTTTTGTGCATGCAGTAAGTTTGTCATGAAAAAAGGTGTGCAGAATTTATAGGCAACATTCGAAATTTCAGTCCCATGGGCAACAGGTATAGGTGAGGCAAGGCTTTGCCTTCCCAAGCCAGTAGGCATGTTCCTGCCCACCCTCTGCCCCCAGAACACCTACTGTAGGCATAATAGGGGTGGAGTATTGCTGCCCCTAGTGCTGCCCTCCCTGTGCTCCAGGCTGGAAGGCTGGGACTGCATGCTCCAGGGCCAGGGAGGCTGGAGCCACATTCTGCCCCCGTGCTCCGGGGCCAGGGAGGGAGGAGGGTGTGCAGCCTAAGCCTTCCTGGTGCTACAGGACTGGGGAATCTGGGGCCATGCATCCTCCTTCCTCCCTGGTACTCTGGCACTGGGGAGGCTGGGAGTATGAACCCTCCCCAAGGTGCTGGGGGAGGAATGGGGCCATATGCCACCCCACCTCCTCGTGGTGCTGGGGCGTGGGGCCTGGGCAGAGAGGGTAAGATTGGGGCAGCTCTACCTTCACCCATCATCCATGTTCAGTCCTTAGAATCACTAAGGAAATCCTATCAGAAGCCAGCCTGCTAATAAGAGGTCTGATTCTCTACTCTATTATACTGCTTTTATAGCTGTATAATTCCACTTAAGTCATCAGTCAAGTAAAACTAGCAAAACGATAGGTAGAATCAGTTTTACACATTCTTTTCTCTACAGCATGGTAGAGAAAATTCTTATAATGGCCAAAAGAATATTAATTCACTATAAATGCCTAATTCAGAGTTCAGTTGCAGCAGTCAAAGCTCTGGCAGATCAGAACAGACAATGCTACTTTAAAAAGAAGGGAAGAGGAAGAAGGACATGGGTAGTATAAATAGGACTAGGCAGTCATAATTGCTCCCTATATATTGTATCTTCCGCTTTTAATATTTATCTTTGTCTCTTCCCTTAGTTTCTTTTTAACAGAGGGTCCCCTGCTGAGGAAGAAAGCAAAGAAGAAAAAGAAGACTGTCATACAACCATTCATCCCTGTCTACAACAGTCTTTTTGTTCCACAGCCTATTGCATTACATGCGTACGTTCTAAAGCAAATCTAAGGTGCACCTATCTTGCCGATCTATAAAAGAAATGCAAAGTAAAATGAGACCCGAAGTGTTAATGCCTCAAGCTATGGTCTGTGTGATGGCTCATGAACCCTAGAATTTCAGAAATATGTGGCTCAAAATAGACAACATTTTAACCTACAACAGGGCCAAATTCTACCCTCAGATGAATGCATGACTCCCATTGACTTTTAATGGAATTCCTGCACACACATCAAAAGAAATATTTGTTTCACAAGCCCTGATCCTACAAATCCTTACTCTGTATGGTGAAGAGTTAAAAATCAAGTTAATTTTAAAAAATACTGTCAAATTCAAAAGTTTGGATTATCTACATAAAAATTGTTTCATGTAAAAGAGAACAGGTTTATGTACTGAGTGTGTATGTGCATGCTTCTTTGAATTCACAATGGCTTAGACAGCTGGGTTAACCAGATGTCCTGACTTTATAGGGATAGTCCCAGTACTCAGGACTTTGTCTTATATAGGCACCTATTACATACAAGTCCCAATTTTTCACCTATCTGGTCACCCTTTAGAAAGCATGCTTCAAATCCAACTCACATGGTGTTGGATGTTGAATGCCCACAACTTCCATTAAAGTCAATAGAAACCGAAAACACTAAACACTTCACATTCCACACAACCTCCCACTAAGGTTTCATACCCAGAAACCACGGGGCATTCAGAACTCAGGGTTGCACATATAGAAGTTCAGAGTAGTCCAGAATATAAAAGAAACATTGAGAAAATTGATATGCCACAACTGTTTTGTACTGATAGCGAAGGACCACCTTTTGCCCTCAGAGACACACATTTGAGTCCCATTAGCTTCGATGGGAGTTGTACATTCACAGGAGTTTGGGCTTTTTTTCCACTAGCTAGCAAGTAGACTTTTGTAATACCTGTTAAATACTTCCCATTTAATTACTGACTGCCATACACCTCCTATGAGAACAACATCCAAACCCTGACACTTTCTGTTGCCAAACCCTTTTGCATAACACAAACTCAGAATGTTTCTTATTTAGCTGAGAACAGGGTCCCACTATGCTAGGTGCTGTACAAGCATAGTATAAGAGACCTGGGCCAAAGAGCTTACGTACTAAATAGACAAGTCAGAGCACCGAGGAAAAGGATAGATTGAAGTGGCTGGACAACAAGTCAGTTCTGCCACAGCTTTCAAGGTTTTACATTTGTTTTTGTTCCTCAGCACAATTAACCCAGGTCAAATGCCTTCATGAAATGAAATCAAATCCACAATCAGGTTTTCAATTTGGATCTCCTTAAGTGATCAGAGAGTCCACCTGAACTTCAGAAATCTCCTCATGCAAAAAATGAGGAAGAACGGCTCTTGCACAAAAGGGGTTTTTTTTTGCACAAAACGGCGCCGTCTACACAGTGCTTTTTTGTGCAAAAAAACTCTTGCACAAAAGGGAAAGGAAGAGGAAATGCAAATGAGAGCGTGACATATGCAAATGAGCACTACATTTGCATTTCCTCTTGAGGAAGAGGATCATAGTTTAGACGTAGCCTAAAAGATTTGACCGCCACTACTCATAATATCCATCATAGACCCACATTCACACTTACCTGCCTCCACTCCATTTCTCCTTTCAGGGCTCAGTCACAAGAGACTGACAGTTTGATATTATTAGAGAGAAAAGATGGATGAGACAACATATTTTTATTTGACCAGCTTCTGGGAATGATACTCCCACCATTGCATCTAAATGCAGGATGGTCCAATAAAAGTTATTATTCCTCCTATCTTTCTGTCATATCCTGGAACCAACACAGTTACACTACCCTGCATAGTTTGAGGTTGGATCAGTTACACTACTTATGTTCCGGGATTATGCACTGCTCTCACACACACAAGTGCAAACATTGTCTATAAATTTTGAATCAGGATTCCCAAGGGCATAGAAAGGCACAAATCCCTAGGAATGTGGATCTGTACAAATAATGTACCCTTTTTCACCAACAGATGTGGAAAAATCACCTAGCGTGCACTGGCTAACTGACATGACATTATTTACAGAAGGCATGATCCAAGATATGCTGTTCATCTATTCTGTGTTTATCCCCAAGATTATTGTTGTCAGTCATTTAGTTCCTGACTGTTTGCCAGGATATCCCCTGCATGTAATGATCATACTGGTCCTTCTGTCACCTTTGCACTATAGCACTTGTTTGTTTTTTCTTCATTTTCACAGTGAACCAGTCTTTCGACAGCTTTGTGCTCTACACTGGCTCTTGGAGGCTTTGACTCTCGAACCCACCTGTTCCTTAAAACCTCTGTTAACCTGCTGGAATCCAAAGTACATGCACATTGCATAATATTCTTTGGTGGGATAAGATTTTTTTCTTCTAAACATTTTTTTCTCTCCCTTTGCTTTTAAGTAACAATTATTTGAGTGACATATTATTACTAATTCTGGGCCATTTCGAGTTATCAAGTTACACACAGAATCCTTTGGAACCAATGAGTTCTGTGGACAAATCAGCAGCATAGCCTGTCCCTCTGTTGTTATATGCTGTAGCACTTGAGAAAAGGATCATAAACTTTTGAAGGCAAATTTAGGTTTAAAAAATTATGCAAGTTAAATGTATTTACTAAGGTTCCAATTCTGTCCATGGTTGTCCCAAAGAGATCAGCTGGAGTTTTATCTCCTGTGTGATTGCATCCTATATCGGATGATACTTGCTAGCTATTTTTATTTTATCACTTACATATGGCTCTGAACTCTTTTAAAAGATTAGTTAGTTCAGAACATTTATATTTTTGCTGTTTTACTTGTGTATTTAGTAGTAAATATTATTTTAATTTTTCAATATTTTCAGTCAATGGTCATAGTAATATTGAAAAAATATATATTTATTCCATACGTTTTCTTAATTGTATATCCAGATATCAGATAGAACCATAAAGCAATGAATGTAATTATTTTCTGTGATCCACAGGGCAGAGCTATCTATTTAAGGCTATTCTGGTTTCTCTTCCTGTATGCCCAAAAATCTAAGTGGGACAAATAGAAGCTCTGGCTTTATACAGCAGAGAGGGCAGAATAGTCTTGGAGAGGATTCACCAGGTGGACAGGAGATGAAAACTTGGTGCAATGTGTTTTATGTGTGAAATGTTTTAACACCCCCGCTCCTTGCATAGATTGACCAGACACTGGATTGGGATCGTAAGCACATTATGCAAGTGGGTTTCACAAATATTTGCTGACAGCAGAGAAATTTAGACTCAGAACTTCTGGGTTCAATTCCAGGTTCAGCAGGGGAATGTGCTCTAGTGATTTTACATGCTTCTGACCCTAGTCTCTCAACCCCACCACAAGCCTCTCTCTGTGTTCTTTACTTCTATCCACTCTGCTCCTTCCCCTCTGCTCCTACCCAACCCTTCATCCGCTGTCCTCTGCCTCTCCCCTCTGCATTCAAGTCAGACAACATCCTCTATCTCTTCTTACAGCCTGGATGTATTGAGAACACAAGAGAGAAAGGCTCTGGGCTCCCAGTTCTGGTTAAGGATGTTAAGGACTAGTTGACTATAGCAAATACTTATCAGATAGTCAGTCAACTAGTAGACTTGTCAATACCCCTCCCCCTTGCTGTCTCTATCAGATAGAGGCAGTGAAGGGGGGGAAAGGGTGTACTTCAAAGGGGCAGCCCCACACAACTGATCCCCAGCTGATCCAGGTTTCACTGAAATGGTGCGCAGAGCTGACCCTGGGCTCCTCATGGCATTTCAAAGCAGCAGCACAGCATGGAGCCCGGGGCAGTGAGGGACTCTGAGTCCCACGCTGACCCTGGGCTCCATGAGGGTGCTTCCACTTTGAAATGCACAAGAGCCCCCACTGGGGACTCCAGTACATTTCAAAGCTGGCACCCACATGCAGCTTGGAGTCAGGGGCTCTTGTACATTTCAAAGGAGGAATGCGGAAGTGCCTATTGATTAGTTGAGTAGTCGATGGACTACTCAACTAGTAAATTAACCGATATTTAACATCCTTGGTTCTGGTGCCACATACTGCAGCCCCTAGCAGAGCAGTCAAAGGAAAAACACTGCTCACTCGTTATAGCCCTAAGCTAAACCATACTCAGTGCAGATAGATTCTTCAGCATTGTTAATGAGTCTCTAAAAATCACTTGTGAACTAAGATCTTTTTCAAAGTCTCATCATTTGACCAATTAGGGAAAATTGTCATGCAAACAGCAAAAGGCCCCTCCCTGCATGCCAAATTTCAATAACTTGCCCAAAGAATAGAGGCAGTAGAGCTTTTCAATGAAATAGCTGGACAAATTTTTTAAAGTGGTCAAAACAATGCATTTTCCCATGGGCGTCCAGTATAATAGGTGGGGGAAGGCACAGCCTCCCAAACTACCAGCCTGGCCCCTCCACACTCCGCCCCCAGAACGCCTACTGTAGGCATTGTGCAGGCAGAGTGTTGCTACCCCCAGCACCCGCCATCCAGGTGTGCCTGGCCTGGGGGGCTGGAGCCACATGCCACCCATCTTCCTTGTGCTCTGTGGCCAGGGAGGCTGGGGATGCACACTCTCCTCCCTCCCATAGTCTGGGGCTGGCGAGGCTGAGGAGGTTGGGGCCATTTGCTCTCCTCCATCCATGGCCAGGGAGGGGCCTCAGTGGAAGGGGCAGGGCTGGGTTGGAGCTGAAGGCTTGCCTTCCCCAGCCCTGCTTTCACTGACGCCCATACATTTTCCCTAATCTTGTGCATGGAAATGGCTGAAGTATTTTAACTGGCAGGCACTTGGCATGGCAAATCTCAGCCCAAATGGATAGATGTTACAAGCAAGTGAAAACAGAGTCTTTATAATGAAAAGATCAGGCTTTTTCAAGGATAGCTCCATGTGTAACATCCCAAATCTGCGGTTAGATACATGCAGCTATACCACATTAGAACAAATTCTTCACTGCTTTATGTGCTCTGGAAATAGAAGTGCACAGAGATAATAACTGACAGCAGAAATTGGCCTAATGCACAAATGCAGACCGACCGACAGGGAAGGAGGGGGAATTGTCCCCCGGCCTGGTGATTCAAAAGGGCCTGGGGCTCATGGCCATTCCTGCTGCTACTGCAATGGTGGTGGTGGCCAGAGCCCTAGGCCCTTTAAATTGCTCCAGAGACCCACCCAGCACACTCCAGGCAGCGTTGAGGCTGCCTGGGAGACACTAGCCCCAGGCTTGTCCCTTCTGCCTGAGGTGTCATGGAGCTGCCCTCCCCCTGCCTTGTCCAGAGGTTCTGTGAGTCTGTCAGCCTCCCTGTGCATATGGTATGTTTGTAATACATAATAGCTAGGATTTCGGAATGTTTCTCTTCAACTATGACTGTAATTCACTCACTGCTATAACACTTGAGAGTTATCCATCTCCTCCTTACAAGTGAAGATAAATGTCATAGCAGAGATTGACTGTCATTTATTCTCTATTTATTGCATTTCTAAAAAGAACTTGTTGTAATAAAAGCAAGATTCTGGAAATGGAAAACTCATTAAATTGTTTTTCACTTAGGGACCCTGGTGGCTGTAAAAGTACATTTAAAAAAATCAATAAGGACAAGGCAGCGAGGTATAGATGGGAGCACTTTATTGTGGATTCAAAGGTAACTTCATTGCTAATTTCTACTTTACGAGCTAGTCCAACTTTCAAAATATTTGTTTTCTCTGTTTTGTTCCCTCTTGTAATTCCCTGATTTGATCTTTATGCTTTGAAACTTGTGACATGTGGCTCTCTGGGTTTTGATGAAAAATACTGTTGGATGATGATTACTGAAAGAGCAATATTTAGCTAGATACAGGAGTATACCTGTGGCTTTGGTTGAATTTGGCATTCCTGAAAATCCTCACATTTTGCCCCTTTGTTAATTAATTAGGGATACAATCCTGTTTACCCAAGTAGGCTACCTTAAGCCATGTGAGTTAAGAATTATGCAATTAAGTAGGGCCAAGTTCTAGTTTTCCTTACTTGCTTTTTAAGAGCCCCATCCCAACAAATTCCAACAGCTTGATTTTTTAATTTTAATTAAAAGGCAAAAATTTAAATCAAAATCCAAATGGCCAAGGCTAATACAAGAAACAAAAATCACATATGGCATGTTGAGGAAAGGAAAGAGGAAGAAAAAATACAGCCATTCAGATGAAAGTCTTTTTAAAATATCAAACATTTAAATCTTTACCTGAGGAGAAGTGACATTTTTGAAGGCAGCATTAGGTGCACTACAGAAAGTGTTATGGAGAACTTAGATACTCTTCTGTGGAGATAGTCTCTAGTACTGAAGAACTGATAAGTCCTCACCCACATTTGTTTGTTACGACTACTACTAAAGGTATTTGCTTTATTTGCCTAAAAGTATATATAGAAAGTATATATAGTGCCCAGGGATTAGATCAGGAGACATAGTATGTTTAAGACTTAGCTTGAGGAATCAGTAGCAAGAGTTGCTGAACTTCTAAAGAGACAAAGATCATATTTCATCATAAAAACAGCCTCACTGAGCCAGACCAATGGTTCTTCTAGCCCAGTATATCATCTTCCAACAGTGGCTAAAGCTATGTGCTTTATAGTAAATGAACAGAACAGGCAATCATCAAGGCTTAGTCTACACTACAGGGGTTTTGTGCAAGAAGCCTTTTGCAGAAGAGTTCTTCTGCAAAAACTCCTTGCGCAAAACCGCGTCCAGACCTCAAAGCACATCGCAAAAGCGATGTGCTTTTGCGCAAAAGAGTGTCCACACTGCATGGATACTCTTTCGCAAGTAAGCTCTGATGGCTATTCACAGAATGGCCATCAGAGCACCTGTGCTTTTCCTGACAGGGGTTTCTTGCGCAAAACCCCCTCTGGAGCGTCCACACCTGCCTTTTTGCACAAGAGCTGTAGCACAAAAAGCAGTTATTCCTCGTGGGGAGAAGAATACCTCTACCGGCAAAAGCCCTCTGTTCTGTCAATTTTCTTGTGCAAAAATGCGCTTGAGGTATGGATGCTCTGCTGGTTTTTGAGCAAAAACTTTGTAATGTACACATAGCCCAAGTGATCCATCCTCTGTGGTCCACTCCCAGTTTCTGGCAATTGTAGGCTAGGGAGGCTCAAATTGTTGGGTCTTCCATGAACTAACCTAGTGCTTTTTTTGAACCCTGTTATACTTCTGGGCTTCACAACATCTCCTGGCAAATATCTTTTCTGTAATAATAAAAAAAGGAGAGAGGGGAATCAGCAAATCTTACAATATTCACAAAATTGTTTCTACATAGGATGTTTTTCAGATTTCCCTGTGGGATCAGCAGTTCTTTAAAGTTAAGACCTGAATCAATAAGAATCAAGGAATCCAAAGTGAATGCTGATGATGTTCCTTTCTGCCCTCATGTTTCTGTGGCTTTTATTTTTCTTATAGCCTGAATTGGACAGAATTTTCTCTGTGATCATTTACACAAACACTATTTAAAAGGAGATTTTCATATTTGATATGAAATCTTTGATTGAGACATGGATTCCTCCAGGGTATTTGTAATATGACGCATTCTGTTCTGATTATCAAGTGCACCAATTTCTGTCTGCCAAGGTTTCATATTTCTGACATAGGAAATTGATTTCCAGGGTGTGGGAAAGGTGGAGGCTTAAGCACTTATCACTACAGCTTTGACATTTTCTCCCCGAGGGTGAGAAAGTTGAGGATTTCTTTATTACCAAACCTCTGTGAAGCTGCAGTGCTACTTGTTTAAAAAGTATACTGGTCCATTTGGTGGCACTAATGCCAGCCAGAGAAGGATGCAGGGAAGAGCCCACAATAAAAGAGACTCCCAATTTAGCAGTTCAGCCAACTTGTTGAATTCACTACAGAAAATCTGAGGCACACAAAAAAGCCCAAAGGAATCTAATATTGGTAGTAAATATGAAAATACAGTGTGCCATCCATGTCAAACATAGTTATAAAAATTCTCCTCCTTTATTTTCCTTCTGGGTAAGAAATCCTGCCAGAAAGCCCCACGCAGTCAGCTTTGCAAGAAGACAAACAAGAAAACATCCATTGTAAGCGTCTCTCGGCTTAGTGGTCTGTCATCTCCCCATAATCGAACTCCTCTGGGCAGCATAAGTTCCCTAGCTCCCAGCTCTGAAGACAATGCCAATGTGAATACAGCAACCATTGATGTTGCCAAGGAATGTGAAGACAGTGAGTCAGTATATAGCAGACAAACCAAAGAGGATGAAGAGCCTATTTCCTACTGTAAGTTGCCTTTACTTGACTGCAAAGTAACGAATGTATTTGTTCCCACAGTTGCCAAGATCTTTATCTTAAAGAAACTTCTGGCTGTAACAGGTTCTATGACTTTCAGCAGGTCACTTAACCTCTCCAATTCTTCTTCTCTTTATCTGTAACATGGGAGTAATAAAACATAATCACATTTAATTAATGTTTGTAAAGCGTTTTGGCATCCTTGGATGTATGGCACTGCACAAGTGCATAGTATTAATTTATCAGTCAGCACATAATGCTTTTCCCATTACCAGGTTTCTTATTTGCAGTGAAAACTGCAATCACTGGACATGAAGCAAATCCTCATATTTTATTTGACTTATGCAAAGAGCTTCACAAAATGGAATGTCTTTTCCCCCTGCCTTTAAAGCAGACAGGAAAGAAGCAATCTATTCTAAAATATGTTTATAGATAAAGGGCTACGTTAGTTTCATGTATCAGCAAATGGGTCAGTAAAGTGTCATTTCACGCAAGCAATGTTGCCTGAGGGGCAGAGTGGACTGAGGCATCTTCCTTGAAAACCATGAGGACTACTTTGCAGTTTCATAGGATGATACAAATGTTATTTGTTTGCATCAGTGCAGCCTTCAGCTACAGCATGCTGTGAGCTGCATTATAAGGTAAGCTCCACTCCTGCTTAAGTCTACTGATGTGCCATATGCATCATCTATACAGGTGTTTTCCTTTGTGCTAATAGACTACAGGAGAAAACTATTTAACAGTAATTCCATTTGTTTTATTAATATATATAGTCCTCCCCCTTCTTCATTTTTGCAGATTAGCATTATTGGAGGAGTTGGGTTTGATTTATAGATTATCATGTCCAGTTCTCAGCTCAGGAAACTTTCAGTGCCAGTAGCTTTGGACCTCCTTTTACTAAGTACTAAAGTTTAATCCTCCCCATTATGTTATAGTGATCAGGAGAGGGGAGTGTGGCTCAGAAGATCATGGTATGTTTTATTTTTGGTAACCCTTGTCAAGGCCAAATTATCCATTAGGCACAGTGCCTAGGGCCTATGAAAAATTTAGGGCCTAAAATAATTCATGATTGACTCAAGAATAAGAAAAGAAAACTGCTAAATGACACTTAATAATTTGCTATTTTTTATTAGAATACATGTGCAAATGTTGAAGATCTATTAAATGCAGGTGTATTAAATCTTTAGTCAACAAACAACAAAGAGGTATAACATACAGTTCAGTATTTACTTTGTGACTCTTTGTTAGCAATATCACAGATTACGTCATCAAATGTCATTTTTTCTCAAAAGCTCACTCTCAATTGAATGTAGTGCAAGGGAAGATAGTCATTTCTGTCCCATGGTAGCCCAAAGACAATTCTTTATACGTTTTAACTTTGAAAAACAACATCCCCCTTCACAGTCTGTTCCCAAGATGGCAAGATACATTTTGAAAGCAATACTGACATCTGGAAAACTTGTCACCAACTTGTCTGCTTTTTGTGCACTGATCATTGCTGCCACGGGTTTTTTCTCTGCATACATACATGCTCAGGGGCTGCTTCACAGGGAGCTGCCTTACTGGGCGGGACGGGTACTTCTCCTTCAGCAGCAGCCACAGTTCCGTTCTGGAGATGGATATTTATATCTAGGTTTTTTGTTTGTACTGGAGATGCACATAAGAAAATTCAGCCTGCCCAAGGATGGAAAATGTTAGTGGGAACACTGCTTATTACTATAGTGCTTGCATTTTACAGTTGTGTTTCAGAAACCCTAGGCTACTACTAAACACTGTTTATGGCAGAAATGTATGGCCAGCATCAGCCAGTGTACTGTTATTTTATAAATGACGTTGAATGATCTTGAGACACAATGTTGCCAAGTTATCAGCTCTGCAGCATAATGCAATGCTCTGGATTTTACAGTTGTAGTGGCGTCAACATCACTTTACTTTTCTCCTTATCAGCCAATTAGCTATCAGGTAAATCCTAAATATAATTGTAGTATATGACAAAATGCCTGTTATTGTAGAATGAAATACAGGTTGAACCTCTGTAAACCAGGACTCTGGTCTGGCAGGACCATGAATGTTCAAGAATAAATTTAATATATGGAGATATACCTATCTCATAAAAATGGAAGGGACCTTGAGTCTAGTCTCCTGCCCTCACAGCTGGACCAAGTACCATCCCTGACAGATTTGTCCCCAATTGGTTCCCTCAAGATTTGAGCTCACAGTCCTGGGTTTAGTAGACCAATGCTCAAACCACTGAGCTATCCCTCCCCCTCTACAGAGTACCATGAAAGCCAGGCAGTGGAAGAGGAAACAATTTCTCGGAGCATCCTGGTGAAGGGCTGGAACCTAGGAGCCCTGTGGACTGGCAGAGCTGTGGACAGCTTGCCAGTGAGCCAGGAGCCTAGATCCCTGCAGCTGGGCAGATCCCATGAGTCTGCCTGGCGGAGCCAGGAGCCCAGCATGCTGCAGTGGGGCTGCTCAGCCAGGCTGCCTAGCGTGCCCCAGCTGGGCTGCCTGGGGAGCAGGAGCTGGGTGTGTCCCAGCTGAGCTGCCTGATGGGGGGGAGCTGGGTGTGTCGCAGTGGGGTTGCTCAGCAAGGCAAGGAGCCCAGTGCACTATGAGCTGGGCTACCCAGCATGGCAGGAAAGGGGGGGCAGGGACTGGCAGGGCAGCGGGGCTTGCAGCCGGTTCAACGATGCAGGGCACGCAGAAAGGGGGCCAGAAATGACTTCCCCTGGTTCAGCAAAATCCCTCCTGAGGGTGCCAGA
This sequence comes from Pelochelys cantorii, assembly GCA_032595735.1. Lineage (NCBI taxonomy): Eukaryota > Metazoa > Chordata > Testudines > Trionychidae > Pelochelys > Pelochelys cantorii. The sequence continues at coordinate 6,803,097 of CM064342.1, read as the reverse complement.
TGAGGGACATCCAACCTGTACCATGAATTTCTCACATTGTGCACCACTTTCAAGAGCGAAAATTAAAGTGGGTGATATTAGGTGTATAGCATTTTTCCCTTATATATTTCTATCTAGTCTAATTTAAGGGCCTACAACATGAGAGTGCCTAGGGTAGGGCTGGGCAAAATACAGCCCAGGGGCTGGATCCGGTCTGCCAAGCCACTAGATCCGGCCCGTAGACCATCCTGCCGGGACCCTCAGGCACAAGCAGCTGCTGCGGTTTAAAACACAGCCCCTGTGGCTCTCTGCTCTGTAGAGAGGGGGAAGCTTTGTGCGATCTCCCCACCCACAACCCAATCCTCAGCTCTGATGGGCCAGAAACAACTGGCCAATAAAAACTAACCTCAGCCAATCTCTCAGCACGTATTGGCTGGAAATAGCCAGCCAATCGGAGTGAGAGATTGACCTGAGAGACTGGTGCAGTGCAAGCCTCTTCCCCCATCAGGAGTTGCGAGCCATGTGGAGCGAGCAGCCTGTATTTTCAAGTGGGCTGGGGCTGCAACAGGCAGGGTGCCTCTGGCACCCAAACCCCTCCTGCACCCCAGGTCACCATCCAAACCCTCTGCACCCGGTGACAACTCTCTCCCAGACCCTGTACCCCCTCCTACAACCTTCCCCCAGGCCAGAATCCCCTCCTGCACCCAAACACCCTCCCAGGCCCTGCACCCTAATCCCCTGACCCAGGTCACAACCCCCTTCCCCACTCGAACACCCTTTCAGACCCCACACTGTCTCCTGCACCCAAGTCCCTTACCCCATGCACTCTTCTGCACCCAACCTCCAACCTAGACCCTGCAGCTCCTGCAAAGAAAAGTACAGGTACAGGCTTCAGGGAATGGGCAGATTCCAGGCCCATCTGGCGTGGACAAGTCCCGGGGGTGGCTTCCCAGCTAAGGAAGCACACCTTGCGGTCTCAGCACTGCATCACCAGTACCGATGGCATTCAGGGCAAGTGGCACCAAAACCAGCACACCACTCCAAAGCTTAGGGCCACTTAGATCCGTTGGCTCAGACCTGGTACCAGGGCCATGTACCAACATCTCTCCAGTACAGATGGCAACCAAGATTCGCCACGACAACTCTGTATTGCAGCATACTCAGGCGACTGCACCATCGGTACCAGTATTTCCTCCACTGCACCCATTGACCACACAACTCACGGTCATGTCAGTACCGGGGACTCCACCCATCGACACCGCTGCCACGCCTATCTTCAAGGGACCAAGCAGGCTTGCTGCACCCTCCAGGTCAGCCTCATCCTTTTTGAGTGAGGGCGAAGACGACGATGAAATCTTTCTCTCCTCGCCACTCCTCATGCAAACCTATCTCTCAGTAACAGCCATAGCAACAACAGGGCCAAGCCCAGATATGGCAGCCTTTTCCATGGTTCCTGCCCATACCTTTCCTTCAGGTGTGGCAAGGATGGGATCCTTGGAGCCCATTTAGAACCCAGATGGCAGCATCTGAGGCTGTCTTACAGAGTAAACCAGTCAGTGATTCCAAAGTCTCCGGGATCCATGAGGTCCAGCACCACCGAGGAGGACGTGGAAGATCTGGAGGAGATGCAAGAGGAGGACGCTCTCCCTCTTTCGCAACTTTCATCATCCTCGCCCGACGAGTCCAAAATGCCCCTGCCACCAACAGCTGGGGATGACTTTAAGTCTTTCCAGGACTTATACGAAAAGGCAGCTGGTTCACTTGACATCTCCCTAGCTGAAGTACTCAAAGTACCCGAAATTGTGCCGGCACAAACTTACTGGCATTCTGCAGGCTTCTGCTTCCTCTTAAATAGCCTTGTTTATAGGGAGGGCTATCCTGGATCCTGCAAAAATCATTTGGCAGACTCCAGCCCCCATATTGCTAAAATGTAAGAAGGCTGACAGAAAATACTGTGTGACAGCCAAAGATGCAGAGTTTCTGTTCACCCACCCATCTCCCAACTCCCTTGTAGTTGAAGTGGCTCACACCACAGGCAAGCAGATTCACTTCACTTCCATGCCATATGGCAAGGACTGGAAGAGGCTAGATATTTTGAGCCACAAGGCATATTCCTCTGCATTCCTGCAATTTAGGATTGCAATTTGTTATGCCTTACTGTCGAAGTACACATACAACATCTTCTACAAAATGAAAAATTTTACTGAACACCTTCCAGATGAAAACAAGGCCTCTCTCAAGTCCAATCTGGAGGAAGGGTCATTCATAGCCAAGATGACTTTGCATGCCTCTCTGGATTCCACAGGTATGACATTGCACTCCCTGGCAACATCCTGGTTGCACCGCTCAGAATTTCCTAGGGAGGTTCAAAATACAATTGAGGATCTTCCTTTTGAAGGTCAAAAACTATTTTCTATAACCATAGTTGCATCTCTGCACACATTGCAAGATTCCATGGCTACACTTAAGACCTTAGGAATGTATGTCCCCCAGACTGAGAAGAAACACGACCACCTCTACACTCCTGGAGCCAGATCACCATCATACACTGCACAGAGGGGTTACAACCTAAGGCACCATCAAGGGCAGCAAAAGAGACAGCTTCAGGACCAGCCTGCCATATCCCAGCCTGCAAGCTCCAGGTAGGCATTTTGAGGAAATGGTCAAGGGTTTGACATTAGTTCCTATGGCCAGACACCATCAATACAGTCTGCACCTTTTCCATCACACCTGGTCCCAAATAACTTCAGAGAGATGGGCTCTAGAAATAATCTCCAAGAGTTATACCATCCTTTTTCTCTACCTCCCTCCAACCCAACCCCCTTTCCCATCCCTCTTCAGGGATCCCTCCTGAAAAGGAAATAGACAAGCTTCTCCTAAATGGGGGCAGTAGAACAAGTATACCTCCACAGGGGGAAAGGGCTTTTATTTCTGATACTTCCTGACTCCAAAAAAATCAGGAGGTTAGAGACCCATCCTGGACCTACCCAGACTAAACAAATACCTAAAGAAACAACACTTTACCATGGTAACACTGGTGAAGATAATTCCATCTCTAGAGAAAGGAAAGTGCATGTTGTCTCTTAACCAACAAGATGCCTGCTTCCACATTGCAATCCGGCCATCACACAGGAAATTTCTCAGATTTACCCTAAGAGACCATCACTACCAATATTGTGTCCTCCCCTTTGGACTCTCCTCATCTCCCGGGTAGTCTCGAAGATCCTTGCAGTGGCCATAGCCCACTTGAGGAGGTCGGGGTAATAATCTTTCCATACCAGGATAACTGCCTTGTAGTGGCTCCCACAGCCCAGATGGCACAAGACTCCACAGCAAAAACTACCCATGTGTTCAACGCACTGGGCTTACAAATAAACACAAAGAAGTCCCACCTGACTCCCTCCCAGGAGCTGGAATTCATAGGCCCAATACTGGACTGTGTCCGAGCACAAGCCAGACTACCAATGCAGCGTTTTCAATCCCTAGCCATACTGGCCAAAACAATCATCAACAGCCCAACGATTGTGGCAAGACAATGCCTCCAATTACTTGGCCACATGTCAGCTACAATGCATGTGGTCCCATATGCCACATTACACATGCAATGCCTACAGGGATGGCTCCGCATCTGTTTTCGACAACACGAGCACCACTTGCACAAAATCCTGAGCCCCCCAAAAGGAGTAAAAGAATCTCTTTGGTGGTGATTGCAGTCCGACAACCTTTGCAAGGGAGCACCATTTCAACAACCTTCTGCCTCTATCACCATAATCAGACGCTTTGCTAGAAGGTTGAGGTGCACACATGAATGAACACTACATGCAGGGGAAGTGGTCTCCACATATCATATGTGTCAGCACTTCATATCAGTATTCTAGAGCTCCGGGTGGTCAGACAAGCCTGCAAATATTTCCTCCCCTTGACTCACAACAAGTCAGTGAGAATACTCACAGACAATACGGTGTGCATGTTTTATATAAACAGCCAAGGTGAAGCCAGGTCCTACCATCTTTGCAAAGAAGCCACAGCCCTGTGGCACTGGTGCATCCAGCATCACATAAGCATTTCAGTTGTCTATCTCCCAGGAAAGTAAAATCCTTTTACTTTAATTGGCAAATCATCTGAGCCAAAACTTTAATCAGAAATATGAGTAGGAGATCCATGCTCAAGTCTTCCATTCTGTATTCCAGAAGTGGGTTTTCTGGACATAGTCCGCCATGTATCACAATGCAAAATGCCCCAACTACTATTCCAGAGTGGGTCTGGGCAAGAACTCAATGGGTGATGCTCTGTTATTCAAATCGGCAGGCAAACTAACCTATGTTTTTCCACCTCTACCACTACTCAACAAAGTCATACAGAAAATAAAACAGGACAGGGTCCGAATCATATTGGTAGCACCAGCATGGCCCAGGCAGACCTGGTTTCCTTGCCTGTTGCAGATGTCCATTGCTCCCCCAATTCGTCTCCCACACTTTGTGAATCTCCTGTCACAAGACGAGAGTCGGATTCTCCACCCAGATGTCAAAGGCTCCACCTCAAAGCTTGGCTTGTCCAGGGCTGACACGCCTAATCTCACCTATTTGGAAGAGGTCTGTCAATGATTAACCTCTGTTAATCATGAACAGTTGCAAAGCGAGCACCCAAAAAACCTATGCTCAAAAGTGGCAGCGTTTTGTAATTCGAGCCACCCACAATGCACTTGCACAGCACTGCCACCGAGAGTGTTAGATTACCTCCTTTTCTTGAAGAAACACAACCTTCCAAACTCAGTCAAAGTTCACTTCGCAGCTATCTCAAGTGAGCATTGTCTCATAGATGGGCACGCTCTTTTTTCCCACCCAACTGTGAAAAAGTTCTTGAAAGGAGTCAACAGTGTCTTCCCTCCTCTGAGACAGACCATACCATCCTAGGATCTGAACCTCATCCTTACCACCTTGACTGGTCACCCTTTCAAACCAATGGCAGTGGATTCCCTCGCACATCTCTCCGTGAAAGTTGCTTTCCTCATGTCCATCACCATGGCCAGAAGAGTTAGAAGGTCGCTGCACTCTTGGCTGACCCTCCTTTTACAGAATTCCATGAGGACAAATTGGTGCTTAGACCCCACCTGAAATTTCTTGCTAAAGTGGTTTCTCAGTTCCACATTAACGAGCATTTATACTTACCTGTCTTTTACCAAAAGCCTCATACGGATGACAGCATGACTCACCTCCATTCCTTAGATGTCCATCACACAATCATCTTTTACCTGTAAAGAACAAATCAATTTAGATGCTCTCTGAGACTCTTTCTTTCCATAGCAGACCACTCCAAAGGGCAAGCAATTTCCAAACAGAGACTCTCCAAGTGGATAATAATTTGCATCAGGATGTGTTATTCGATCAACAAAGTATCTCCCCCCCCAAATCAAGTATGGGCTCTCTCCACCAGAGCAGTAGCAACCTCCACAACTTTCCTGCACAATGTCCCCATCACTGACATATGTAGGGCCACAATACATGGGCCTCAATACACACCTTCATAAAACATTATGCAATAGATAGGTATGACTCTCAGTGAACAAAATTTGGAATGTCTCAGAATTCAGATCCAAAGCCCCTCCTTCCAAATGTTCAGGGCACTGCCCCATTGACACCTATAGTGGGACACTCTTCGAAGAAGAAGAAAAAAAGAGGTGTGCAGTAACTGGTGTTCTTCAAGATGGGTGTCCCTGTGGGCACTTCATAACCCTCCCCCCCATTCCCCTCTACTTCAGATCTGTAACATCTCTCCACAGAGGAGAAGGAACTGAGGGACGGTTGATGGCGTGTCCATGTCAGCACACTCACTACAGCATGAGTGGCACCACGCATGCATGCCAGCACCCAGGGTACTGCTGCTAAAAAGTTCTGCTTATAAATACAGGAGCACAAAGACACCTGCAGTGGAGCACCTTCAGGGACACCCATCTAGAAGATCACCAGTTACCATATAAGATGATTAACCTTTTTATTACTGTAGCATCTGGAGGCACAAGACAAGATTGAGGCCCAGTTTTGCTAGGTGCTGTGCAAACACATAATATAAGACAGTCCATACCCCAAAGAGCTTACAAGCTAAGGCAGACAAAAACTGGGTGGAGAAGCACAGGCACTGAGAGATGAAGTGACCTTCCCACCAGGTTAACAGCAAAAATAAGACTAGAACCCAAGTGTCCTTACTCCAAGGTGAGCACAGTACCCACTGAACTACACTGCTTCTTCTTCAAGGGTACCTGTGGGTGCTCCACTGAGGCGGGTCAGTGCCACTGTGTACACATCCCAGAGATCTTTGGTAGCAGTCCCCCAGCCGCCGGCGCATGCTGCACTATTGTGCAATGGCATAGGCTGACAGATAGGCACACGCCAGCGGCCGTTCCCTCAGTTCCTTCTCAACTGCTACCGGCATTGGTCGCAAGTAGAACAGTCTCCCTTTAAAACCTTTAGTAAAGAAAAAAGAAGAAGAAGGGAAGAAGAGCTTCAGCTGTTTGACATAGATAAAAGCGCAGAAGATAAAGAACAAGCGGAGCGGGGCGCCAGCGCTACCACCATGTCCCGCTCACCCGCGGCACCTCAAGTAGCAAAACCCTGTCGTGCCAGCACCTTCTGTCTTCAAAAGGTGCACAGGGTGCAGGATATTTATCTCAGCAGCAAACGGGCACGAACAGTGTTTGCGCTGCCTAGGGCAGGACCACCCAGTAAGCCACTGCCCGCACTGCCAGAAACTCACTCCCAGACCTAAAAGGGCGAGAGATTTACAGAGGAGAATCCTCTTTATGGACTAGATGGTGGCCTCGCTCCTCTCCCCCCCCCCCCAAGAGACTCCACCTGGGATGGAAGGCGAGAGGAACATTCACTCAGAGGGATGTACTAGAGAGCACGACCAGGAGCAGAGCACAAAATGCTCCAGGTTCCCTGCTGAAATTCTGCTTTTGAGCAATAAAAGATCTCCAGGCAAGAAGGCTGACAGTGCTTGCCCTGATCAGGGCAACATACAGCAGATTAAGGGATCCTGCTCAAAGAGAGGCTGTGATCCCAAAGCGAAGCATAGAGCCACTGGCCAACCTCCACATCCTGCTCTGGGCTAAGAGAGTCTGGCGTAGAGAAGAAACAGAGGAAATGGCTGCCGGCCCGTGCCTAACTGTCAGCCTGTGAGATTGCGCAGTAGCACATCACAAGCCCGTGGCTGGCGGACTGCTACCAAAGATCTCCGGGCTGTGTGCACAGTGGCACTGGCACACCGAAGTGAAGCACCCACAGGGACACATCTCGAAGAACTCCAGTTATTGCACAAGGTGAGTAACCTGCCCTTCTTATAGAAAGCAAAATCAAGTGAACATGCTGTTTTGTGAGTTATAGGCAATGCCCAGTGTACTCTGTGCCAAAGTACTACACATCTCTGCAGCACTCAGGTGTTGTGTTGCGAGGCAAAAAGGATTCTGCATCAGCTTTAAGAAGTTTTTTAAAACGACTACGATGTTTTATCAAATGAACTCTGCAGATGAATAATGCAATACTCAGTGTTCTTGGTGATAGTTATTCTGACATTACATTCAGTTTACTTTATGCTCCTGGGGCAGGATGTAGACTTTTTACACCAAGGAACGTATGAGAGAGTGCGTGAGAGTTCTTCACTCTCAGGATGCAACTGAGGCTTTTGACAACAAAGAAAAGCTGCAACTTCACTTTTCTTCCACCTTATGACCAATAGTAAAGAGGATAGGAAGGTTCTGGGGACTACACTCTCCTAATTTAGTAACCCTCAGCAGCACCCAGCTACTCAGATGATCTCTGCTCCAATATCTACTGCTAATGCTAGCTTCATTTTTCAGTTAAAATTATCATATTAAATTATCATATAAAAGGAAATAATCTGCAAACACTTGGAAGATAATAAGGTGATAGGGAACAGCCAGCATGGAATTGTAAAGAACAAATCATGTCAAACCAATCTGATAGCTTTCTTTGATAGGATAACGAGTCTTGTGGATAAGGGAGAATCGGTGGACGTGGTATGCCTAGACTTTAGTAAGACATTTGATATGGTCTCACATGATATTCTTATCAATAAATTAGGCAAATGTAACTTAGATGGGGCTACTATAAAGTGGGTGCATAACTGGCTGGATAACCGTTCCCAGAGAGTAGTTATTAATGGTTCACAATCCTGCTGGAAAGGAGTTACAAGTAGGGTTCCGCAGGGGTCTGTTTTGGGACCGGTTCTGTTCAATATCTTCATCAACGATTTAGATATCGGCATAGAGAGTATGCTTATTAAGTTTGCAGATGATACCAAGCTTGGAGGGGTTGCAACTGCTTTGGAGCATAGGATCATAATTCAAAATGATCTGGACAACCTGGAGAAATGGTCTGAGGTAATCAGGATGAAGTTTAATAAGGACAAATGCAAAGTGCTCCACTTAGGAAGGAACAATCAGTTTCACACATACAGAATGGGAAGCAACTGTCTAGGAAGGAGTACGCCAGAAAGGGATCTAGGGGTTATAGTGGACCACAAGATAAATATGAGTCAACAGTGTGATGCTGTTTCAAAAAAAACCCAACATGATTCTAGGATGCATTAACAGGTATGTTGTGAGCAAGACACGAGAAGTCATTCTTTTGCTCTACTCTGCTCTGATTAGGCCTCAGTTGAAGTATTGTGTATAGTTCTGGGTGCCACATTTCAAGAAAGATGTGGAGAAATTGGAGAGGGTCCAGAGAAGAGCAGCAAGAATGATTAAAGGTCTAGAGAACATGACCTATGAAGGAAGACTGAAAGAACTGGGCTTATTTAGTTTGGAAAAGAGAAGATTAAGAGGGGACATGATAGTGGTTTTCAGGTATCTAAAAGGGTGTCACAAGGAGGAGGGAGAAAACTCATTCTTCCTGGCCTCTGAAGATAGAACAAGAAGCAATAGGCTTAAACAGCAGCAAGGGAGGTTTAGGTTGGACATTAAGAAAAAGTTCCTAACTGTCTGCGTGGTTAAACACTGGACTAAATTGCCTAGGGTGCTTGTGGAATCTCCATCTCTGGAGATATTTAAGAGTAGGTTAGATAAATGTCTATCAGGGATGGTCTTGCCATGAGGGCAGGGGACTGGACTCGATGACATCTTGAGGTCCCTTCCAGTCCTAGTATTATATGATCCTATGATAAACTGATATTTACACTGCTCAGGGAGGCTCAGGGAGACCCCAGCTGCGGTTATCCAGTGCTAGTGGTCCAACTGCACGGGAGAGAAAGGAGGGCGTCTTCCCCACGCAGTGAGGCTTGGGACTTTCTCCATCCCTCCCCCCTTGCTCGCTTCACAATGAAATAATTCCAGGACATGGGCCACCTCCAGCAGTGGCAAGCAGAGGGTGGCAGGCCCCACACCGTCTCAGGTTCAGTGCTATAGTGCAACAGGGTGGAAGGGGTCTTGAGCACCCAACTCATGAAGCAGCTGAGCAAACAGGCCAATCCCAATCCCAATCTGCTCAGCCCCAGAAGAGCCACTTGCTAAAGGAGCATTTTTCTGTGGTGCTGGCAGGGCCGGCCGGCCTGGGGCCACTCAACCTGGACAGGGGTACAATTCACCAGTTTCTCCCCTCTCCCCTCCAGACACCGGGGAGGAGGGAGAGAGGAACCATGCAGCTGGGGGCGGAGAGGCAGCAGGATGAAAACTTTTCCTGTGGGACACAGAGTGACATGCTGACGTCACTCTGTCATCTCACAGAAAATGTTTTTTTTTAAATATAGACAGCGATAACTCACTTTCTGCAGGACAATATTAAAGCAGTGGACACATTCTGTGGTAAATTCTGTAGTCACAGAATCATGTTAAACAAAAGTCTGGGACTATAGGATGCTTCAGAGCCAGAGCAGGAACTGGATTAGAACAGCTCAGCTGCCTTGTTGTCTACTGCACAAACAGCTCACAAGACTCCCTATAATTCACACCAAAGTGCCATTGAAATGACACATGTTTATTGGAAAACATGTGAGAAATATATTGCATTGGGCAACTAATCTGCAGATAAATTTGAACATGATTTTTACAGAAGGTTTTTATTTTGCTTCAGGATTGAGTCTGTAATTTAATATGGAGCCATTTACCTGACTATAATTTAATTTGTAATGTTTTGTGACTGCTACTGTATCGAACTTGCTTCCAGAAGTTTGATTTCCAGCATTGCTGGCTGGGTGAGGAACTACACTTATCCAAAAATTTTGTAAGTCACATCATGTTGACAATTCAGCTGCAGAAGCTGTCATCCTCACTGCTAAGGATAACAAGCCGGTTAGTACTGAGGTTATCTGATTTATCATTCAGGCTCCCTCTGCTTTGTCAAAGGTTTTACAGAAGTAGATTAGCATTTCCGGCTTGCTTTCTTTACTGCATCTAAAACCTTCTTTTAATGTATACCAACTGTATCATCCCTGTTTTAAATAACGCTGCACTAAATGTAATCCTAATTGTTCATGGTTGTACAAATCATTTCAAACAACAGACATTTGTTTCATAAGTCTGACTGTATCTGAAAAATGCTAACAAGATTGCTTGCTTCCACTTCTTCAACCAATAATTTAGTGGTGCAACACCCAGTCTCAGAAAGACATACATTCCAAAGAAAAGTTATATATATTTGCACAAAGGATCTTTATTATAAAGCTTGCACTTTAATTGTAGGCTTTCCTAAAGTGCCCATCACTGTAGCAGCTGAGATGCTCACACACATAAATGGATTTATCCTCATTAGAAGTGAGTATCATTAACTCCATTTCATAGATCTGCAGCTTTCCTGGGCTCCCACAGAGAGTCTGTGTCAGAGCTAGGATCTCAACCTCAACCTCCTGAATCACAAAACAACATCCGAATCACAAGGTCAACCCCCTTTAAAGCTTTCTTGTTTCTAGTTAATGCTTGGCTAAGTCACAGCTGTACTATGAAGATTCATATCTAGAGATAATCACCCATCCTCCCCCTGGATTGCAGTTTGGACATGCTTCAAGCTCAGGCTCTGATGCCAGAGAAGAGGTAGGTCTTAGAACCTGAGTTCCCTCTTGAGCCCAAACCTCTACTGCTATTTTTAGAGCCATATCACAAGCCTGATTCTGTATGCCACGAGGCTGCCACAAGGCTTTTCTGCTCCAAGTACACATACTTTAAGACTTGTGCAAGGTCATTGTGAGAGTCCATGTTAGAATGAATCTGAATTAGAACTCAGGACCCTCCCGCCTGGGTGTTTAGCACTCTTGAAAACCAGAGCTATTATTTAGATGGCCTGGTGGCGGGGGAGCACACAATGCCTCCTCCACTCTCCCCCCCACCCTGTGAGCAGCACATAGCGCTTCAAAGTGCCACGTACTCCTGGCAGGGCGGGAGGAGGCTTTGTGCACTCCCCCGCACCCAGACCACCAAATCCGGCCTGAGGAGGCCCTTTGCCCACCCCTGTCCTAACACATATTTGGTACTTTGCAGCATCAGCTCAAAATTAAATAAATAACATAATGACTAATAACAACAGATGGTGTCTTAGGGTACGTCTACACAGCAGCGTTATTTCGAAATAAGAACATAAGAACATAAGAATGGCCATACTGGGTCAGACCAAAGGTCCATCGAGCCCAGCATCCCATCTGCCGACGGTGGCCAATGCCAGGTGCCCCAGAGAAGGAGAACAGAAGACAATGATCAAGTGATTTATCTCCTGCCATCCATCTCCTGCCCTTGTTATGAAGGCTAGGGCACCATACTTTATCCCTGGCTAATAGCCATTTATGGACCTAACCTGCAAAAATTTATCAAGCTCTTTTTTAAACCCTAATAGAGTCCTGGCCTTCACAGCCTCCTCGGGCAAGGAGTTCCACAGGTTGACTGTGCGCTGTGTGAAGAAAAATTTCCTTTTATTAGTTTTGAACCTACTACCCATCAATTTCATTTGGTGTCCCCTAGTTCTTGTATTATGGGAAAAGGTAAATAATTTTTCTATAATCACTTTCTCCACACCATTCATGATTTTATATACCTCTATCATATCGCCCCTCAATCGCCTTTTTTCCAAACTGAGAAGTCCCAGTCTCTCTAGCCTCTCCCCATATGGGACCCTTTCCAAGCCCCTAATCATCTTAGTCGCCCTTTTCTGAACCTTTTCTAATGCCAATATATCTTTTTTGAGGTGAGGAGACCACATCTGCACGCAGTACTCGAGATGTGGGCGTACCATAGTTTTATATAGGGGAAGTATGATATATTTTGTCTTATTATCTATCCCTTTTTTAATAATTCCTAACATCCTATTTGCCTTACTAACTGCCGCTGCACACTGCGTGGATGTCTTCATAGAACTATCCACTATAACTCCAAGATCCCTTTCCTGATCTGTCGTAGCTAAATTTGACCCCATCATGTAGTACGTGTAATTTGGGTTATTTTTTCCAACATGCATTACCTTACACTTACCCACATTAAATTTCATTTGCCATTTTGCTGCCCAATCACTCAGTTTGCTGAGATCTTTTTGTAGTTCTTCACAATCCCTTTTGCTTTTGACTGTCCTGAACAACTTTGTGTCATCTGCAAACTTGGCCACCTCACTGCTTACCTCATTTTCTAGATCATTGATGAACAAGTTGAACAGGATTGGTCCCAGTACTGACCCCTGGGGAACACCACTAGTTACCCTCCTCCATTGTGAAAATTTACCATTTATTCCCACCCTTTGGTTTCTGTCTTTTAACCAATTCTTGATCCATGAAAGGACCTTTCCTCCTATCCCATGACCACCTAATTTACGTAAAAGCCTTTAGTGTGGGACCGTGTCAAAGGCTTTCTGGAAATCTAGGTATATTATATCCACTGGGTGCCCCTTGTCCGCATGTTTATTAACCCCTTCAAAGAATTCTAACAGATTAGTTAGACACGACTTCCCTCTGCAGAAACCATGCTGACTTTTGCCCAACAATTCGTGCTCTTCTATGTGCCTTGCAATTTTACTCTTTACTAGTGTTTCTACTAATTTGCCTGGTACTGATGTTAAACTTATCGGTCTATAATTGCCAGGATCTCCTCTAGAGCCTTTTTTAAATATTGGTGTTATATTGGCCATCTTCCAGTCATTTGGTACCAAAGTGGATTTAAAGGATAGGTTACAAACCACTGTTAATAACTCCGCAATTTCACATTTGAGTTCTTTCAGAACCCTTGGGTGAATGCCGTCTGGTCCCGGAGACTTGTTACTATTCAGCTTATCAATTAATTCCATAACCTCCTCTAATGTCACTTCAATCTGAGTGAGTTCCTCAGATTTGTCACCTAAAAAGGCTGGCTCAGATTTAGGAACCTCTGTAACATCCTCAGCCGTGAAGACTGAAGCAAAGAAATCATTTAATCGCTCCGCAATGGCACTGTCTTCCTTGATCGCTCCTTTTATATCTTTATCATCCAAGGGCCCCACTGCTTTTTTAGCGGGCTTCCTGCTTCTAATGTATTTAAAAAACATTTTACTATCATTTTTTGAATTTTTGGCTAGCTGTTCCTCAAACTCTTTTTTGGCTTTTCTTACTACATTATGACACTTAATTTGGGAGTGTTTATGTTCCTTTCTATTTTCCTCACTAGGATTTGACTTCCACTTTTTAAAAGCTGCCCTTTTCTCTCTCACTGCCTTTTTAACATGGCTGTTTAGCCATGGTGGTTCTTTGTTAGGTCTCTTACTGTGTTTTTTTATTTGGGGTATACATTTAAGTTGGGCCTCTAGTATGGTGTCTTTAAACAGTTCCCATGCAGCTTCCAGGGATTTTAGTTTAATTACTCTCCCTTTTAGTTTCTGTTTAACTAGCTTCCTCATTTTAGTGTAATTCCCCTTTTTGAAATTAAATGCCAGAGTGTTTGACCGCTGCGGTGTTCTTCCCAACACAGGAATATTAAAAGTTATTATATTGTGGTCACTATTTCCAAGCGGTCCAGTAACAGTTACCTCTTGGACCAGATCCTGCGTTCCAGTCAAGACTAGGTCGAGAATCGACTCTCCCCTTGTGGGTTCCTGTACTAGCTGCTCCAAGAAGCAGTCATTTAAGGCATCAAGAAATTTAATCTCTGAATCCCGTCCTGAGGTGACATGCACCCAATCAATATGGGGATAATTGAAATCTCCTATTATTACTGTGTTTTTTATTTTGGTAGCCTCTCTAATCTCCCTTATCATTTCAGCATCACTATCACTGTCCTGGTTAGGTGGTCGGTAATATATTCCTAATGCCATATTCATATTAGAGGAATGAATTGTTATCCATAATGATTCTATGGAACATTTTGATTCCTTTAGGATTTTTACTTCATTTGATTCTATATTATCCTTCACATATAGTACCACTCCGCCACCCGCACAACCTGTTCTGTCTTTCCGATATAATTTATATCCCGGTATGATAGTGTCCCACTGATTGTCCTCATTCCACCATGTTTCTGAGATGCCTATTATGTCAACTTCCTCCTTTGATATGAGGTACTCCAGTTCACCCATCTTATTAGACAGACTCCTAGCATTAGTGTAAAAGCATGTTAGAAAACTACCACTATTTATATGTCCGCCTTTCACAGACACATTGGATTTTTTTATGCACGATTGTTTCACATCTGATCTTGCCCATATATTATTTCCCACGTTCCCTATCTGACTAACTTCTAGGGAATCCCTACCTATGGAGCCTCGTGTAAGAGAAGTCTCCGTCCGATCCAGGTGCTCCCCCGCACCAATCGGCTTTCCCCCACCTCTTAGTTTAAAAACTGCTCTACGACCTTTTTAATGTTTAATGCCAGCAGTCTGGATCCACCTTGATTTAGGTGGAGCCCATCATTCCTGTATAGGCTCCCCCTACCCCAAAAGTGTCCCCAGTTCCTAATAAATCTAAACCCCTCTTCCCTGCACCATCGTCTCATCCACGCATTGAGACTCTGAAGTTCTGCCTGTCTATCTGGCCCTGCGCGTGGAACTGGAAGCATTTCAGAGAATGCCACCAAAGATGTTCTGGATTTCAGTCCAACAAAGTGCACGTCAACAAGCCATTATTTCAAAATAATTTTGAGCTGGAGGACTTCTTACTCTGACTCCTGTAATCTTCATTTCACAAGGAGTACAGGAAGTCAAAAGAAGAGTGTTCTTCCTTCGACTTCCTGCTGCTTGAACAGTGCCAAAAAAAGCCAAATGAAGCTGTTTCGACTTCAGCTACACAATTAACGTAGCTGAACTTACGTATCTTAATTCAACTTTTGCCCTGTTGTATAGATGATCCATTAGGGAATAAGGAGAGCAAACAGAGCTCTGGGCAAAACACGGTGTTCATTATTTTACTGTATTTCTTGTGGTGGGTTTTTTGTTTTCTGTAGTAGCTGGGCGCCAAAGCAGAAGTGTATTAGTGGTGGAAAGGTCCTCAAAGGAGAGTTTTGAGAAGGGATTTGAAGGAGAACATTGATTTCATCTGGCAGTTAAGTATAGGAAACCATGACAGTGCACAGACAGAGAAGACAATAAAAGGAGTAAGAAAGAAAAAAGGATGTGGTGATAATTGGACAGGCAGGTATGACCAAGCAAAGACGTGTTGAGGATAAATTATCAGCTTTAAATGCATCATGGTAAAGATATATCTCATCAGATATTAAATTCCATATTTCGTTTTAAATAAGGATGCAGTGATAACATTTACAAATATGCCCTTCAGCTGCTACTAGCATGAGCATAGGAAGTGGAAGCTGATCTTTGGTTCCGTTTGTTAAAAGTTGCCTACTTTCTAATTACTATACAATAATTTTTTATAAGCATTAACAAAGTTTGCTAATTTCTCATTTTTATTTCTTTCAGAGCTAAAGAACAGGGATCTATATTTCTAGCCATGACTAGTGGCTTAGCATGTTTCAATTTTTGGGTGCCCACAATGAGACATCTTAAAGAAAGTGATGAACACCTTCCCTCTGAAAGTCTGGTACTCCTAAGGTGCCTCAAATTGGGCAACCAAAATCACCAATTGGAATTAAAACATGAGGCCAGTTTGTGCAGCACTTTCCCTTGTAAAGATCCAGTGGGCACATTTGTATAAATATGCTCGTTTTTTATCAGACCTACAGAAGTTACTCCAGACCATATATGAAGATGTGGCAAAGAATTTCAGTTCAGAAGATGTTAAGAAGACCAGACTGCATAGGTATGCTACATGATTGGATTCTATAAACCTAAGAATGGCAGCTTACTGTAATAGTGCTTACACTGTGCTTTCTTTTCAGGGTAGTTGCTGATTAAATTCAACATTCAGTCAATGTAGGGAACATTGACATTTCTCTATATAGGTGACAAAATGGTCCATTTTACTGTGCACAATACCTGTTTATTTTCCAGATGGACACTCAATGAATCCTTCTCTTACAAGAAAACATTTTGAACAATGCTTGTATAAATTGTCTACAGCAACTCTATAGAAAAAGAGGCCATTTTCTTCTCAATGTCTATAGAATTGTTTATGTTGTTACTTTTGCATTTTCTATGAATCCCCATAAAATTACAATGGAACTTCTATCAAAGGCACGCAACAATTATCCCTAGATAATTCACTAGATAATTTCACTAGAGTAAAAAACTAGTGTGGATCAATTTTATTCATTCTTATGATGATACTGTAGGCTTAGGCCACTTCAACAAACCTCAACATGGTATAACCTTTCCTAATATTGCCTAATATTGCTGCTGCTTATAGGCATGCAGTGTCACTAAAGTTAGTGGCAGATCTTTGGTCTGCAAAAGACAAATCAGTGCAGCGAGAGGGATAATGGCATAATCCACATTTCGGTTCTATCCATTAATAGTTGTGAGACTCTGTTAGAAAGACCTAGTCTTGACAAGACTGGGTTCAAATGTTATGCTTTCTGCAGCTCAGAAGTGGAATCTCTGAATTTCCTTGCTATGGTGGGTATATGGATTATGGCTGCTTGTGTTTCTCTATCCAGTACTGTTTGTAAATACATATGGGCCAACTTCTCTGTGTAACTTGGGATAGCTCCACCGAAGTCTACAGAGCTGTACTGTCTAAGGATCTGACTTACATAGCTTTGGGCTATAAAACCCCTAACCTGTAAAAAAAGCCATGTCTCCCCTCTCAGGTTTGACCATCAGCTCCAGCACGTGTGCTCATACACTAGAGAAGGTATATTCCAAACAATTTCAAATACGTTGTGTTGCCTTGCAGTTCGCCACCAGTATATCAAAGGAATGAGAGAATGAGCCTAACAATGTTTAAGGAACAAGAGAGCATACCGGGACAGAGACCTAAAAGGTAGGAATGTTACAAAAGAATAAATATGTGACGTAGTATGAAATGTGCAGTCATCTTCAAGAATGGAAAATGGCTTATAAAGTCACATACATAAATTGCACCCAGTTTCATGGGTTAGACTTGGTCCTGTGGCAAGAGTCAGGATTAGAGAAGCTGTATTATGCCTCCCCAGTTACTAAAGTTGTTCATTTTCAATATTGGAATTCCTTTGGAATTTTGTGTTATGGCTTAAGCTAGCATTAATAAAGTCTCAGAGGGGTAGCTATGTTAGTCTATAACTCTAAAAACAACAAAAACAACAGGTAGCTCTGTGGCACCTTAGAACCTAACAAAAATACACACAGTATCATGAGTTTTTGTATGTAAAACTCACTTCATCGGCTGGAGAGGAATAGCAGAAACCCAGTATTTTATAACAGAAAAAGAAGGGGGAAAAGCTACCTGTCAGTAGTAGGGTTAGTCTAATGAGGCTAATTAAGTGGACTGGGAGTGTCCCATACTTCGCTTTTGATGTAAAAATGATGTGTTAAATTCAGGGAAGACTGGCTTTATAATGTGACATCCAGTTAATGTCTTTGTTCAAGCCCAGGGCAACAGTGTCAAATTTGCATAGGAAGGTCAATTCTGCACTCTCTCTCAGTAATTGGCTGGTGAAATTCCTCTGTAGAAGAATGACTACTTTTGAATCCATGTTTGAGTGCCCAGGCAAGTTAAAATGTTCTCCTACAGGTTTCTGTGTGTTAACATTTCTAATATCTGGTTGTGTCTGTAAGCTGGTCAGCTCTGGGAGGGGAGCTTCCCCTTTGAGGTCAGTGGGTGGCCACCCCAACCCACTATGCCCAGATCAGTCTCTGGGAGGGAATTAGCAGTCCAAATAACCAATCCGGAGTCCCCCGCTCTTACCT
This sequence comes from Pelochelys cantorii, assembly GCA_032595735.1. NCBI lineage: Eukaryota > Metazoa > Chordata > Testudines > Trionychidae > Pelochelys > Pelochelys cantorii. Next base: position 6,784,888 of record CM064342.1, on the reverse strand, counting down.
CAGGGCGGGGTGCCAAAATAAATAATAATAAAGGCGGCCTAGTTTGGGTAGGCCAGCAAACAACAGTCAGAGGCCCGGCCTTGGTCCAGGGCGGGCAGCCAAGTCTATGGTTTAGAGCCCAGCCTGTGGACCAGGCGGGCCCGCAGGTAAACAGTTTGTAGCCCTGCCTTAGGTCAGGCGGGGCGGCAAGCAATCAGTTCAGGGCCCAGCCTTTGGTCAGGACAGGGTGGCAGGCCAATAGTTCAGAGCCCAGCCTTTGGTCAGGGCTGGCAGCAGGCAAATAGTTTATAAAGGCCCAGCCCTAGCTCAGGGCAGGGCAGCAGGAAAGCAATTTGTAAGCCCAGTCTTTGGTCAGGGCAGAGTGGCAGTAAACAGTTTGTAGCAATTTAAACGATTGGGGCCTCCTTGCTCAGGAGGGGGTTGCAGGTGGCACGCCTGCAATGGCAGAGAGGGGGAGGTCTACCTCCCAAGCAGTGGGTAGCAGGGGGGGCACAGGCCCGCCCACTCCACAGTCCCCCAGCCCAGGGCCCTAGAAGCAGCAGTATAGACTGCTGCCCGGTCAGCTGGGGCTCCAGCCTGAAACACGCTGACCTGGGCGTTTATGCGTCTGTGCTATTCCCTCGGCCACTTCCCTTCTCCCCCTAGATGCATACCTGGACATCAGGTAAGCCTCTCAGCATGTCAAAAGGGGTCCAGCTCCAGCGACCAGTCCTCAGCAGCCTGCAGGGTCTCCGGGAAGTCCAGTCTGATCAGCAGTCCCTCCCGATTGCTGTTCAGCAGGGGGCCCGGTGGCCCACGCCAGCTCTCCATCTCTCTAGGCCTTGTCTCTTTGGTGTTCAGGGGAGACTTCTGGCTCCTTCAGTGGCCGGCGCCTCACTGGCCTGGCTGACAGGCTTTTTATCTCGCTGACCCCGCCCCCTGGCTTGTGGCCAGGCGCATCATTAAGGCCAGGTGCAGCCCACCAAGGCTCTGGGAGGGGTGTCTCCCCTTCGGGGTCAATGGGTGGCCACTCCAACCCATACAGTGTCCATTAATCCTTTGTTGTAGCGTCTGTCCAGTTTGGCCAATATACATGGTAGAGGGGCATTGTTGGCACTTGATGGCATAGATCACATTAGGATGTGCAGTTCTATGAGCCTCTGATGTGGTGGCCTTTGTGGTTAGATCCTGTGATGGTGTTGCTTGTATAGATGTGTGGACAGAGTTGACACTGGAGTTTGTTGCAGGGGTAGATTTCTGCATGAGTGTGTCTAAGGTGTGATGTGTGGCTGCTGGAAATAATTTGCTTCTGGTTATGGGGTTGTCTGTAGGGGAGGATTGGCCTGTCTCCCAAGGCTTGTGAGAGTGAGGGATCATTTTCCGGGTTAGGTTGTAGATTGTCAATGATGCGCTGGAGAGGTGCAAGCTGGGGGCTGTAGGTGATGACCAATGGTGTTTTGTTATTTTTCTTTTGGGGCCTGTGTTGAAGAAGCAGATTCCCTGGAAATCATTTGGCTCTATCACTTTATTTCTTTGCTTCCCTAGGTGAGTATTTAAGTTTTAAGAATGTCTGATAAAGGTCTTATAGGTGTTTGTCTCTGTCTGTGGGATTGGAGCAGATCTGGTTGTATCTTAGGGCTTAGAAATAAATAATCAGTTGTGTGATGTGTCCTGATGGAAGCTAGTGGTAAGAATAACATTCCGTTTAGGGTGGTGTTAATGTGGCCATCATTTAATTGTACTGTAGTATTGAGGGAGTAGATCTCTTGTGTGGACTGGTTCAGTCTAAGGTTGATGGTGGGGTGGAAATTGTTGAAATCCTGGTTGAATTCTTCAAGGATCTCCTTCCCAGCATTAATAGGAGCCACACTAATCACTGTGATTAAAAATGAACTTTTGTGCATTTACATTCATTAACAAAACAAGATGAAACCTGGTTTAACCTCTCCACTTTCAGGCCAGCTAAAATTATGTGAAGACCAATATATTGTCAGAGGATGTCTCCCACAACTTGCCAGCAGTGGGAGTGTAACACTGAGACCTTATGAGGAAAGAACGGTACAAGGAACAGCACTGCCTACTCTCAATTATCCTAGTATACAGAATCCGTGAAATCTAGGGCTGGAAGGGACTTTGAGAATTCATCTAGTCCAGCCCCTTGTGCTGAGGCAGAACCAAATAAAATTAGACCATTCCTGTCTGGTGTTTGTCTAGCATGTTCTTTAAAACTTCTAACTGATGGGTATTTCACAACCTCCTTTGGAATCCTATTCCAGAATTTAACTACCCCTATAGTTAGGAAGTTTTCCCCCTAATATCTAACCTAAATCACCCTTCCTGCTGATTAAGCACATTACTTTTAGTCCTACCAACAGTGGGCATTCATAACAAGTGCTCACCATCCTCTTCATGACAGATCCCAACATATTTGAAGACTGTTAGCAGGTCTCCCATCAGTCATCTTTTCTCAAACCTGAACTGGCCTAGTTCTCTTTAATCTTTCCTCCACAGATCAGATCTTCTAAATCTTTCATCATTTTTGTTGCTTTTCTCTGAAGTGTCTCCAATTTTTCCACAGCTTTCCAAAAATGTGATGCCCAGAATTGGAGAAAGTACTCCAGCTAAGACCTCACCCATGCCAAATAGAGCAGGACAGATACCTCCCATGTCTTATATGTGACACTAGTTAATGCAACCCAGAATGATACTAGCATTTTTCACAATTGCATCACATTGTTGATTTGTATTCAGTTTGTGATCCATTGTAACCCCAGTTCCTTAAAGGTCTAGCCCGTTATTCCCCTTTTTTGTAGTTGTGTATTTGATTTAATTGCGTATTTGCTTTTTCCGTTCTGAGTGTATTGCTTTCCTCTTATTAAATTTAATCTTGTTGAAGTCAGACCAACTCTCCAATATGTCAGGGTGCTGCTAGTAATTACTCCTTCAGTCTGATCTCTGAACAAGTTATGCTCCCACCTGATAGTACTTTAATCTAGATCACTTTGCCCCAGTTTGCTTATGAGAATGTCATGTGGGAATGTGGTCTATGTCAGCAACTTTCCTGAAATTAAGATGTATCAGATCTAATGCTCTCCCTTCCACCCTCATTCACTAGGTCAGTATGCAGTGTTGAGAATTATTTCTCACATTTAACACATAATAATTATTGTGTTGAACTTACCTCTAAAATTGGAACAAGGAGGCCTGAACTAGAGGCAAATTGACTTATCAATAATTGCACTGGCTAAGTGCTCATTTAAAGGTCTCTTTTAAGATCAGAAATGTTGTGAGTTTGAAGGCAAAAAGGAGAGGAATTTCCCTGCTACGGAGGGTGTTTTAGTAACTGTGCGCCAGCCATTAGACTGTGTCTGATCTGAAAAATAGATAATGGAGGCTTCTATTTGAGACTTACTCAAACCCAGTCTAAACTATTGTGTTAATTAGCTATTAATTCAATAACTCTTGTTAGGCCATAATTCTGTAACAGGCAGGACACGTGCAGTATCTCCAAGCTCATTTCTGAGCTATGTTCTGATGGAATCTGTGATGTGTCATGTGAATTTATCAGCAATAGGAGGAACAAAATGACAGTAGACTTCCAATGCTCTCCCTTTGGATTGGCCAACAGGGAAGAAAGAATCTCAAGCTGCCGTCTTCTTTCCCTCCTCACCTTTCAGGAGCTATTGCTGCTGCCAAAGCAAGAGGCAGCATGCCACCTCTGGGCCTCAGGCTAGATCTGCAGCTGCCACTAACCCAGGAAAAATGGCCTCTGCTATCCCAGCCCTCCATTGAATGGAATGTCATGACTCAGTTTGCCTCAGTTTTCATAGCCAGTCCCCTGCTGTGTGGTGGGTTCCACTCTACAGGTTCAAAGAACACAAGACACATATTATAATCTAACATTTATTGCAATATTTTCTCTCGTGAGCTGAGTTAAAGGGGAGAGAAACATCAAGTATAAATCTTATCTGGAAGGCTCTGAATCAATCTGTCCTATTGGCAGTGATTCATCAGTGTCAACAGGCTGTTTCATGTGCTGGAGAAGGCATACTTTGTACAGTTGTAAGGACTTTTTCTTGTCTTGCAGCTCAGCATCCGTGACTCTGAAGGATGACAGAGTCAACACAACATCCTCTAAGTACCAAGAGAGCGTAACATCACTGGACCAGAGGCCTAAAAGGTAGGAGTAATTACAGAATCTAAGCATGTTTTACACAGTATGCTCCATACAATCAGCTTCACATGGGGAAAGCATGGTGAACTGATGAAATCCTGCTTCCCGACAGTTACTGATGTGTTGTGTATTCTATATTATGTTTTCAATATAGTACACAGGGATTTGTCTTGGACTTCATATGAACATAACTGAGAGTTGTGTACCCCAAAATGGATGTTCTGGTTTCAAGCCAGATAAATCCGATGGACATCATAGCTGGTTATCATCTCAGAAATTATTTACCTTGGTGACAGTGTCTGGGTTTGCAAGGCATACTATATTAACTTAAGGGATTTTTTTTTTCTTGCAGCTCATTATCTGTGACTGTGAGGGAGGACAAAACTACCACAACTACCTTTAAAGAGGAGGAGAAAACAAAGCACATAAAGAGGCCTAAAAGGCAAGTAGTATGATGCATGCAGTACTCATGAGTGACATTCATATGGAAAGCAAAACTGTGTGTATTTGTGTTGCTTTATGAGCACATAATTAATTGCTAAAATCCAGTTAGACTATGTATAGTATCTGAAACTGAAACTGATGAATCTCAATACAGTATCATGTGGATTTTGTCATTTGAGCCCCACATACATTAATGTGAGTTGTGAAGCCAAATCTATGGATTTTGCCTTAACTATTTACCCTTCTGTGTTTAATTCCACTACTGAGGGGAAAACATCTAATCAGTTAGATGAAACAGTATGAAGTCATAATCATTTATTATCAAAGAGGCAGTCTGTCTTCATCACAGTGTCTGGCATTATTTGCAATTTGCAGTCTGCTCTTTATTTATATTTCATGTCATTTGTTTCTGTTCCCTGGTTTGGATGATTTCTGTAACTAACCTTCACAGTACAATTTATGAATTTTTCAAACGAATATGCAACTAAAAATTTTTAGTCTGTGAGTATTTAAGAATTCAAGCTAGCTATTCATATTCTGTGAATATTGTCACTAGTAAATCTCAAGCACTTGATTTGTCACTCCCCAGAATGGTGAACACTGAGAGGTGTGGATATGATCAAAAGATTTTTTAAAATTCAGATGACTATTTGCAGATGACTTTTTCTAGTACTTGTTCAGTTGTAAACACAACTCTGTACTCCTTAATTTGCATGTTTATGAGTAGGAATATCTTAATTTTCAGTCATCTGGGAGCTGATGCTTTCATTTCACATCACTTTACAAACTTGGTTCTGAGCAGCCCAGCACTGTTTCACAAACATAAATAACTCTCGATGTTTGTGTGCTTTCATCTGTAGCTCCCGTGCCAGCTATTTTATTCAAAGTAAATATAATTTGCGTGTTGAGATGAGACAGAAGTTCTCGGCAATAGCAGAAGAAGCAGCTTTTTGTTTGCATGACAACCTGGAGATCCTTGAACGGTAAGAACTTGAATACTTGCATTGTCAAAGCACTGCCTTCCTCACTTATGTAACATACTTAGGACATGCTCTCAAACATTTTAGAGATGAGTCTGCTGACTTCAGTGGAGTGGCACTAGAGTAATGACATATGAAGTATATGTCCAGCTGATTTTATGGGTTCCCATGCAAGGATGTACACTATGAGCCAAATAGTGAAACCACTGTATTGAGATTTGCTGCATGATTCCTGAGGACATTACACCAAATATTTACCTCTCGATCTGTAATATTTACCTCAACATCTGTAACTTAGAGACACTGGGGAAAAGTCCCTCCAGACTTCACCACCCCCTGTCGTCTTTAATTCTATGCAGTTGATTCAGAATTGGACTCAGTGATGTTTAACAATATACCTTTAATTAATGTTTTCCAGTCTTAATGCAGCCATCCTACTTTGTCATTTAAACCTCTCAAACTGCTGCTAATGTTTAAAATCCAAATTTAGCTCTTGGTCCAAGAATCTCGTTCCCTCTAGCACAGCACATCCAGAGTGCTGCTGTGTTAAACATTGTTGGATTTATTTATTTTTGAAGCTGTAACCCTTTGTTCTCCCACAGAGTGGCTATTCAGACACCCACAGTTACAACCAAGCCACACATGCTCTGCAGGGTCTTCTGCTATCACTGTGTAGATCCTTGTGTTCTCCTTTCACATTACTGAGCAATTCTACTGGCTGCAATTACAGCTTTCTGTCTCATGCGGAGGACAAGTGAGCAGCTTTCTCCCAGGTCGGCTTTAATTCTGGTCCATTGATCAGCCAGCATCTGTCATCCTTTCCTCTAGACTGAAATGTTTCACTTATGACTCATATGAGCTCTGTGTGTGTAGAAAATAAGAGAGCTGAGATCTCTCTACACATAATTATTTTAAAGGGCAGAATCTGCAGTTTCTCCTCCCGCCACCCCATTCTTACACTCACTCTTGTACTGATAGGCCAGGTCCACTCCAGAGTCCCAGAGTGCTTTCTCTGTCATCTCTCCTAAGCACCTATTTGGACTGCATGAAGGATTGACTTGTTCCTGGTAGGGATGTTAGCGAGTAGTCAGCTAGTCAACTACCTGATAAGCATAAGCTTATCAGATAGTCGAGTAGCGTACTGACTACTCTCTCCCCCTATGAGAGACGGGGCAGGGGGGGAGTAGAACAGGAGCCGGTGCTGGGGGGAGACGGCTTAAAAGCTGGTTCCCCCCAGCATCATCTCCACAGTGCCACCGGCCACCCCATCCTCACTGCTTCCATCCGAGGCAGCAGAGGGAAGGACAGGGGAGGCTGCTGCCAAGCCGCCTTTGCCTGCAGCAGGCCAAGGTTCACCATGGGCCAAAGCTGCTCCAGCAGCAGCCCCAGTCTGTGGGGCCCCAGCGGGGAGTTGCCCCCCTCATGGACAGGGGCTACTGCTGCCAAGCAGCCCCTGTTTGCAGCAGACAGGGCTGGCCACCAGAAACAGGGGCTACTGGACTCCGCACGAGCTGCGACCAAGCAGTGCCAGCTCGCACTTCTCCAGGACACTGCGCCTCTGCATTGCAAATGTAGTAAGAGCCCGGCAGTTCTTACTACATTTAAAATGCAGAGCTGCAGCTCAGTCCTGGCTCGAGCCAGCTCCTGGAACTACCCCTGCTGCGGTTCTGCAGAGCTGCCTTTATCGATTAATTATAGTCGATACAAATTGTATCAACTACACAATTAGCCAGATAACTGAAATTCAGTGTCCTCAATTCCTGGATCTTTCAGGGTAAAACAACAAAAAACCAGACCCTATCAAACCTGAAATCATTTCACCTTTGCTACGAACTCACAGAATCTCACAAATGTAGCAGGATTGATCACTGTTGAAGACCACCTAGATATGACAGGAACTAGTGATTGCAATTCAATACACAATGGGCTGAGTCCACCCTGAACCAATGTCCCATTGTGACCTTATTGGGGATGGTGCTACTGGGGAGGCTGGCTATAGATGGGAGGAGAAGTAGAGGTGCTGACTACTTGTGGTCATCACAGCCTGGTGCTGTTTTTTAGGACATAGCATGTTAATATGATGTTCAGGCCAAAATACCAACTTAGGTAATTGCATGCTGCCTGTTCTCCATAGGGCTTCAGATCATTAAAATAGTATGCTTCCTTCCTGTCCTGAGCCAGGTAGTATTGTGGTTTGCTCTTAAACAACAGATACTTTAAAGCTGCATTTCAGTGTCAGGTGATGTGATCCTTAGGTGCATGATTTAGTCAACTCATTAAATCGATGGAGGATTTAATTAATTCTTTGTCAATCACTATCAGAATGCAAAATATTACTATTTTGTGGATCAATGGACTGAACGTTCTTTATTCTTTTCACTATCCTAGGTATCTTCCCAATTAACGTGCAACCAGAATTTTAATTTTTAAAAATACCGTTTTAATTTGTTAACATTTATTTGTAGGAGGCGGGAAGAGAAGAGCTCTCAGAAGTACCAATCTTTAAAAAATATCACGTATTTTGAGAGAGACTTAGAGAAAATGAGACAGTGTGGCCTGAGAGCTGAAAGAGGACATGATGAAGATGAACACAACTGGTAAGGAAGAGCTAAACACTCCTCTCCTCTGAGCATTTCCTCTAGAACCTAATGCTCTTTTTTATTGTCTGACCTTTTTTTCTGCAAACCCAACAGAACTCTTCTTAGAAACAAGTAAAGTTTCTGAAATAGCATTGCTCAGGGCTTGATTTTAGCACCCTTATAAACACTGTATAAGTAGTGAAGGTGCAATAATGATATCCAGGACCAGATTTCACTCTGTGTTAAGTCTGATGTCTCCAGACAATTCTGCATCTCCTCTCCATCTCCAGCATATGGCCTTATAGGAAGCATATGGTTTTAAAACACTTTGGGATCCTTAGGATGACAGGCACCCTATAAGGGCACATTGTGTAAACAGTTCACAATCCTGCTGGAAAGGTATAACAAGTGGGGTTCCGCAAGGGTCTGTTTTGAGACCAGTTCTGTTCAGTATCTTCATCAATGATTTAGATATTGGCATAGAGAGTATGCTTATTAAGTTTGCACATGATACAAAGCTGGGAGAAGTTGCAACTGCTTTGGAGGATAGGGTTAAAATTCAAAATGATCTGGACAAACTAGAGAAGTGGTGTGAGGTAAATAGGATGAAGTTTAATAAGGACAAATGCAAAGTACTCCACTTAGGAAGGAACAATCAGTCTCACACATACAGAATGGGAAGCAACTGTCTAGGAAGGAGTGCTGCAGAAAGGAATCTAGGGGTCATACCGGACCCCAAGCTAAATATGAGTCAACAATGTGACACTGTTGCAGAAAAAGTAAACATGATTCTGGGATGCATTAACAGGAGTGTTGTGAGCAAGACACAAGAAGTCGTTCTTCAGCTCTACTCTGCACTGATCAGGCCTCAATTGGAGTATTATGTCCAGTTGTGGGCACCATATATCAAGAAAGATGTGGAGAAATTGGGGAAAGTCCAGAGAAGAGCAACAAGAATGATTAAAGGTCTAGAGAACATGACCTACGAAGGAAGACTGAAAGAATTGGGCTTATTTTGTTTGGAAAGGAGAAGACTGAGAGGGGACACGATAGCTGTTTTTAGGTTTAAAAGGGTGTCACAAGGAGGAGGGAGAAAAATTGTTCTCCTTGGCCTCTGAGGATAGGACAAGAAGCAATGGGCTTAAACTGCAGCACGGGAGGTTTAGGTTGGACATTAGGAAAAACTTCCTAACTGTCAGGGTGGTGAATCACTGGAATAAGTTGCCTAGGGATGTTGTGGAATATCTATCTCTGGAGATATTTAAGAGCAGGTTAGATAGACATCTATCAGGGATGGTCTAGACAGTACTGGATCCTGCCATGAGGGCAGGGGACTGGACTTGATGATCTCTCAAGGTCCCTTCCAGTTCTAGTGTTTTATGATTCTATGATTGATACATACATGATGTCATGTTGAAAATTTGTAATCCTATTAACAATGTTGATGATGGAGAGGACTTTGTCCACAGCTGTCTGTCCATCATGCACATTTGGAAAACATTTCACTGCTACTGTTTATAAACTGCACACAGATATCGACTGCATCCTTTCCAGGGGTAAAAGGCATTGTCACTACGAGTTAAGCAGGCACCTCTCAATAAAGCACTCCTGCAGAGCTACGGCCAATATCGAAGAGCACCAAAAATAGGGATCCAGTTTCAGTCTTCCCTTAATAAATCAAGAGAAGTAAAGTGACAGAATATATTGTGTGTTAAGAGTCTATATTCCAAATGCTTTTTCTCAGCTGATCCCAACCTTAAATGCATTAAAAGTGAGTGCTGGTTTATTTAGAAAAGCTGCATTTTTAATTGTTACTCACTCTACCTGCCTCCCAAATTTAGGGTCTGGTCTAAGCTTGGAATCTGTACTATTTTTATTGTGTGATTTTATTTTATTGCTATAATTCTATCTGTGCAAAGCCTAGTGTGGATGAAGGTATACAAATATAAAGGAGCCTTATGAGAGTATGGTTATTCCCATACAAGAATATCTGTCCTGGAGTAGAGTGGCTTTTTTTTCTTCTATAATCGCAACAACACTAAATCCAGGTCTACACTTAAAAGTTTCCCTGGAATACCTGTGGATAGGGAGGGTGTGATTTACTTTTTTTTTTTAAGCAAGATGGTTATGGCAGTAAAAGCTTCAGTGCAAGTGCAGTTATGCCTATAAAAAGCTTGATCTGCACTGCAAAGTGTTGCTGCAGAGCTATGATGGATAGAAGTGTGAAAAAAAATCACAATTAGCCCCCCTAGCACAACCCCTGTTGTAGAAACAGCTAAGCTGATAGAAGAATGCTCCTGTCAGCTTAGCTAATGTCACTAGCAGACATAGTGTCTCTGTGCAGGCAGAATTCCTTTTGCTGGCTTACGCTGCATTTCCTCTGTGGGTCTTTGCTTGTATATAGCTCTGCCTGCCCAGGCTTGGCAGTGTCGATTAGCCCTAATTGGGTTTATATCAGGGCAGCTAGCATAGTACCAATTATAAGCACTTTTATACAAACATAACTGTGTCCACCCGCAAGGAGGGGGCAGTTTCCCTGGGGTCCAACAACTCTGAAGAGCCTGTGGCTCCAGGCTGCCACCTCCACTTCTGCAGCTGTGGGTAGCAGCCAGCACCCCCAGAATCTTTAGAATCACTGCCAGAGTGCTCAGCAGCACATTCCAAGGCCCTGCACCACACGCTCCAGGCAGCTGTGAGGGCTGGTGGGGGGCTGGCTGCCCTAGCCCCTCCCTTTCCATTTAAGGTCCTGTCCCTTGAGGAGGCACAGAGTTGGGCCCCCCCACACACACACATTGCCCAGGGGCCCGGTGATTCTGTCAGCTCCCCTGTCCATGCTAGAGGGTTTTTGTTGGTTTGATTTTACAGCTATATTGACAAAACCCTTGCAGTGTAGAGAAGGCCTAGGGAGATTGTACTGCTTTATCTATACCAGCACGGTTAAAGGGGGATTACTTTCTAGTGTAGCTCAACCCTGTCTCCTCTTAGGGTATGTCTACACTAAGTTCGAACTAGGGTGGTTAATGTAGGCATTTGAAGTTGCAAATGAAGCCCAGGGCGCCATTTTTAAATCCCCTTAGGTCGATTAGAGATCCTAATTCGAACTACCTACTCCGTGCCGCGTGTAGCCGTGGGCACGGAGTTCAACCTAAGGGGATTTAAAAATGGCGCCCGCCCGGCAAGATGCAAATGAAGCCCGGGATATTTAAATCCTGGGCTTCATTTGCAACTTCGAATGCCTACATTAACCACCCTAGTTCGAACTAGGGTGGTAGTGTAGACATACCCTTACTGGTTCTAAGAAGACCCTCTTTTTGCTGCTGACATAGGCTATGTCTACACTGAGGGGTTTTTCTGGGATTCTAGAGTTATCCCAGAAAACCCTTGCTGCGTCCAGGGAATGTGTTTGCTCTTCCACTTTTTTTCATAGAAGAGCAAACGTGCTCTTTTGGGGAGCCTGTATTCCTCATTTCACAAGAAATAAGGGCTCCTCTGAAAAAGGAGGCTTTTCTGCCATTTGGCCCTGTCTAGACGGGGCCAAATTGTGAAAAAGTCTCTTCTGGAAAAACAATCAGAAAAAACTATGCAAATTGCAGAGCGCAATTTGCGTAGCTTTTTCCGATAAAACCCGATAGTGTAGACCTAGCCACACTGATACTTATCCTCAGCTGGAGGGAGGCCAGGGGAAAAGGTGCCACACTTCCCCAGACACACAGTCTGGAGGGACTAGAGACATCAGTCTCCAGGTTTGTCAAAGTAGCACTAAAATTTTTTTATATGGGACATTAAAAAATGTGTCTTTTCACAAGAGCTTTACTGTTATTGTAATGTGTAATACTCCTCTTGAGACTCCATATTCAGAGTGAAATGGCAAAGATTGAGTGTTACAGTGCACTCTCACATCAGTAAGATTTATGTCAGCACATACAGGGGGGAAAATATGGTGACAGCAAGGGGAAAAGGGACAGTAAAGAAAATCAGAAAGTGTGTCAGACCAGGCTGTGATTGCTTTGGAAAATCTATAAAGAGAGTGAAGAAAGAGATGAACAGGGCAAATCAGAAGTAAAATAGAAACATTTGTCAGTATTTTATTCTTTGCTTTCATGACAAAAGTTTGTCTCTTGGATTGTAAACGACTAATCAAAAAAAGTTGGGTGCACACTTCTGTTAACCGCAGAAACAAAGCTTCTTTGCATCATTCCCTGGCATGTAATGCTCAGTGCAGATTTCCACAAAGACTTTTTTTTTTCTCAAATTCTGGGGAAGGGAAGAAGAAGGGGCAGGAAATAAATCAGGAAAGACGGAGGTGCCCAGCAGTGTAGCCATCAGTTTCAAGAGCATTTTTTCAGCTTTGCTCTGCTATATTGGCTATTTTAGGTTTTCCAGTTTGCTGTCCAGAATCCCAAACACTCTGAAGAATGACAATCACATAGAGAGAATCTTAAAGAAACTGGAAAAGTTTGGCAAGAACCCAGATGTGAGAATCCGCCCCACCACCTTTCTGAAGCTGCTGAGTGAGCTACGTGTATGGGAGTTGTGTTCTCCAGACATCTGCGCTGCTGTGGAGGTGATGAGAGTCTATTAGTGTTTTAATTGATAGGGGTGGGGAAGATAGGCACCCTGCGGTGTGATTTATACAATGGAAGGTTATACAGATACATGATTTGGGACGGTGGGGCCATGTCCCTGCAAAACAGGGATAATAATATCCACCTATGTAAAGTCCTTTAAAGTCTGGTGAAAGATGCTATGTAACTGAGAAGTTGTATTGATTAATGTTTTGATATTATTTTATCTTTGATTTTATTTGCTGCCAGAGTGAAAGTGACATTAGCTTAGTATCAGTAGTTGAAATACATGGAGAGGGACATTTAATAGTTTCTGTGACGAGGAAAGGTTTGTACTTCACAGAGGTGATGACACTAGTGAACTGTGAAATCTGCAGATTTATTTGAAGAGGCTTTGGCAACACGTGTCATTACTCAGGTAGTTCAAGTAAAGGGCTCTAGAAATAATTTTAGCAATGGAATGAAGAAGAAGGGAAAGAGGTACAGAAGGAAAGAGGGAAGGGAAAAAGGAGAGATTATGTTTAAATATAGATTGCAGATGCTAAATAAGTTGTAAATAAGGCAATGGTGCCACCTAGTGATGTCGGTTGTTGTCACAGCCCTTTCCTGATTATAAGCCCAAAACTTTAACAGTAACATGTTAAATAATAAAAAATATATTTTAAAAAAACTTTTTAAAAAAGCAATCTTTCTAAAAACGCACCAAAAGAGTAAAAATAAAGTTTTAGCCACCAATGCAGGAGAAAGCTTGGATGGCTAACAGTTAGCAACTACGTTGATTCGAATTTAGCCATCCAATCTTTCTCCTACATTGGTAGCTGAAAACTTTATTTTTACTCTTTTGATACATTTTTAGAGAGATTGCCTTTTTTTAAAAGTTTATATATAATATATATAGGTTTTTTGGTCTTAAATGTCGTGTGTACACTGGCTGGATTTGATCCGACACAGCATTTTAAAAAATTGTCCAAAAACAAACAAAAATATTGTCCTTCTCAGGGCAGTCCTGGGGCAGCTGTTCCCCCTCCCCAGCTCTTGGGTTGCTGTTACCCTGATTCTGGCTGCTGTCTGCCCAGAGCTCTGGAGCTACTGCTACCCGAACTATGGAACTCCTGTCACCCAATTCTGGGGTGTCCCCCGGCTCTGGAGCTATTGTCACACTGGCTCTGCAGCTGCCCAACCCACTATTTTCCCTCTGGGTCCAGAGCTGCTATTCCCCCAGCTTTGGGGCTGCAGACCCCGCCCAGCTCTGGGGCAGCTGTGTCCCCCACACAGACTCTGGGACTTCTGTCTCTGTCTCTCCCCCCCCCCCCAGCCCATTCTGTGGCTGTTGCTCCCCAGCTCTGGGTCTGCTGTCTCCCCTGCACACACACTCTGGGATTGCTGGCTCCTCCCCCCCCCACACACATACACACTCTGGGGCTGCTGCCCTCCCCCTGACTCTGGGGCTGTCGCCCTCGTGTCTCTGGGGCTGCTTCCCCTCCTTAGTCTTGGGCTGCAGGCCACCTGCAGGAGCCGGTGGGGGTGCCTGCTGGGGGGTCCAGGAGCCGGAGCTGGCGGTGGCAGTCTGCCTTGTCACTGGCTTGCCAGGGGGGCCTGGATGCAGAATTGTTGGGAGCTGCCTGCCAAGGGGGGAGGGCGGCCTGCTGGGGGTCCAGGAGCTGGTTGGCAGCCTGCTGGGGGGGCCGGGAGCCGATTGGCGGCCTGCTGGGGAGGCTGGGAGCTGGAGCTGCCGGCACAAATCCAGGTGGAGCTGGAGCTGGCAGGGGCAGGCTGCTGCATCGACCACAATGGGAGCCAGGCTGCAGAGCTCGTGCAGGGTATGCCTGCAAGAGCTAGCGGGGACAGCCGCATTGGCATGTGCACAGGAGGGACAAGCTGAAAATCCTGTGACAGACAGACAAGAACTGTGATGGCTTAATAGAAAGATTGTCTAATAGTAATAAAAACCACAAGTAATCCTGTGGCACCTTATAGACTAACAAATATATATATATATATATATACTATCTTGAGCTTTTATGGACAAAATCCACTTCTTCAGATGAGCTGGAGTGGAAAAAACAGGAACCCAGAATTTAAAACAGAAAAAGAAGTATAAAGAAGGGTAAATTTATCACATCTAATATAGATATGCTAAATCGACTGCCAAGTGCTCTTCCACCAATTCTGGTACTCCACCAGTCTCAGAAGAGTAAGAGGCAGTAGAGCATCAGCTGTCAACTTATCTTCACTTAACCATGGTGAAGATACTGCATTAAGCAGACATATGTATACCAACTGCAACTACATTATTCAGGTAGCTGAAGCTGTGTAACTTAGGTCAACAGCTCGTGGTAGTGTAGACAAGGCCATGGTATTGGATCCCTACCCATCTTGGCTAATAGCCATTGACAGACCTGTTCTCTGTGAACATATTTTCTTTTTTAAGCCCTGTTATAATCTTGCCCTTCACAACATTCTCTGGAAAAGAGTTCCACAGGATGACTATGAAGAAATACTATATTTTGTTTGTTTTAAATCTCTTTCCTATTGATTTCATTGAGCAGCTCCCCCTTATTCATATCTTTTCCAAACTGGAAAGCCCCAGTCTTTTTAATTGCTCCTCAAATGGAATGTCTTCAGTACTCCTAATAATTTTTGTTTCCTTTATCTTTACCTTTTCAAAATCCAATATGTTTTTTGAGATGGAATGACCAAATTTGCATGCAGTATTCAATATGTGGGTGTACCAAGGATTTACAGAAGCAATATGATATTATCTCTCTGAGTCCTTGCCACTATGGAGCAGATATTTTCAAACAGCTATTCACAATGACACCAAGAACTCTTTAATGGGTTCAGCTAATTTAGATCTCATCATTTTGTATGTATATTTGGGATTATATTTTGCCATGTGCATTATGTTGCATTTATCAACATTGATTTTCATCTGCCATCATGTTGCCCAGTTACCCAGTTTTGTAAGATCCCTTTGTAACTCTTTGCAGTCAGATTTGGACTTAACTATATTGAATAAATTTTGAATCAGCTGCAAATTTTGCCAACTCACTGTTCATCCTTTTTTCCAGATAATTTATGAATGTGTTGAACAGCACTGCTTCTAGTACAGACACCACTAATAACTTCTCTCCATTCTCGCCGATTATTACTACTCTTTGTTTCATATCTTTTAACTGGAGTGCCTGACAATGTTTTCAGGATCATCTAATGACAAACCTTTTGTTATCTTAATCACCCTGCCTCTGCTTATAAACAGACTTGGAAAAGGCAGTGCTGCTCCCTGTTTCTGAAGTCATCACAGATCACACTCAAACTGTGTTGCAGTTAAGAGCTATGCCTGGCATTAGGATAAGTAGACCCTTGATACAAAATTCAGCGGAGGCTAAAGTCCCTCTTCCTCCCCCTTCTAAAGGATGCCATGCCACTTCTACTTTCTCCACAAGCATCCGCAGAGCAGGGTTCTGGTGTTCCTTCTGGCTGGATCTGATAAAGGCAGTAGGAATTAGGGATGTAATTGGTTAATTGCTTACCTGGTAAACATCACTTTTACTGGATGATGCTTACCACTAACTAGTTAACTGGCACACCTGGTCTGGCCAGAGCAGCCCCCTGCCTGTGACGTTGCATAGGCGGGGGCTACTCCAGCCCTACTGAGTCTACTGTACCGCACAGTACATGGGGGACCAGCACAGCCAGGCCCACTGCACCATGCCATGGACTGGGAGCCAGCAGCACCACAGGGCCATGGAGCCTGCAGCCAAGCCCCACGGTTAACCGTATAACCAATAGAATTTTGATCGGTTACACAATTAATATTTTTAGATATTTTTTACATCCCTAGTAGGAACATTTCAGGAACAGGAAAGCCCCATTCAGTGTCAGCTGCCTGGGATTGTCAGAAGAGTTCAGATGTGCTCCAGACTAAGCCAATTTAATGAAGCACAATTCTGGGTACAATAAATCCTTCTCAATTAAAAAAAGCTTAGCTCTGCAGGTTTTAGTGTCCAAATAATACTGACGATCATAGGGACTTTAATTTTAAAATTAATTTTAATTAACATGCACTATTGTAGAAACTCACATGAGAAGGTCTACTTCCCTTCTCATTTTTATCATACCGATCTAAAGGAGGTTAACATGCTACCACTTTGCAGGCTCTATGGTGATTGTCTCACTGTTAGATTGTATCAGTATCTCTCATATATAACCTAAGGAACTAAGGAAAGTGTCCCTTTATTTTTCAGTTTGTGCGTGAAAATATTGTTCAGATGCCAGAAGAGGATTACAAAGCATGGCTTCAGACTCGCGTCATAATCCCCAAAAGAGCTCATAGTGCTCCACCCTTGTGCTGAAAAGTCAGAGGAACTGGTTTCCTGGCCACAAGAGGGATGTCATGCTGCTTCAAACAGCACTCTGGTTGCTGCCGAGGTCTGCCTGAATGAAGGCAGGGCAAAAAAGCTTTGGAAGCCACTCAGTTTGTGTATGCTCTGTAGCTCTTGAAATGTGTAACACCACAATGCTCCTCTTAACACTAGCCAGGTTTACCCGGTGACCACAGAAAATGAGAAACCAAATACTGCAGTTCTGTTCCAAGTGGCCTTATGAGCTCACAGAAACAGCTCATTCTCAGGTTTTCATTTAGAATTAAGACAAGTTGTAAACCGAAATATCACATAAGAGCTTTAAACACTCCTCAAATAGCCATGGGGAACCGAGAATCAACATCTTTTCATTTGCTCACGCTTTTCTACTATAAAACCTTCTGCTTTAGATTTTTAGATAGAGAAAAAAACTATCTTCTTATTTGTTACAGTCTACTCTGTGCTCCAGTTTTGCTATCTTGCCCTTGCTTAAAAAAAAAATTCCCAGCACTAGAATATTTTAAGCTTTTGAACCAAATCTTTTCTATGTTAGTTTCTGTATTTAGTTAAAATGCTTGTATTTGTTCTGTACAATTATTTTAGGAATATTCATGTTGTCCTGGTTTTGCTTTATTAAAATCATTATTCAAGTGTTCTGTATTCTGAGGCATTCCTCTATATTTATTCACTTTCTATTTGTGGCTCCCCAAGTTTCCCAAAGCACAGAGATGTTTTTCAGTGCTTTACTGCACAGACAGTTATCATCAGTCTGCTGTTCTCTAAGGGTATGTCTACACTACAGCATTATTTCAAACTAACTCCCCTTATTTCAAAATACAAGGTGAGCATCCACACAGCAAGCCCATTATTTTGAAATTATTTCAAAATAACGAGCTTGCTGTAGTGAAATAATAATACTTCATTCTACGAGGAATAATACCTATTTCAAAATTGCTATCTTGAAATAGTGTTAGTGTGTATGCTCAGCTGCTGTTATTTCAGAATATCTACTCCCCAGAGTCAAAGTAATTACTCTCTAGTGCTTCCTGGGGCTCTAAGTTGAGGCGTGTCCACATTAAGGGAGCCTGCCTTGGACTAATTTCGAGACTTCCCTTTAGTGTGGACACACTATTTCAGAATAGTTATTTCAGGAGTTATTATTTTGACATAAGTTATTTTGAAATAACCTTGTAGTGCAGACATAGCCTAAGGTCCCTCCTCACCAAGGGTATGTCTACACAGCAACATTATTTCAAAATAACTTAGTCCACGTCTATACAGCATACAGTCATTTTGAA
Source organism: Pelochelys cantorii (assembly GCA_032595735.1). Taxonomy (NCBI): domain Eukaryota; kingdom Metazoa; phylum Chordata; order Testudines; family Trionychidae; genus Pelochelys; species Pelochelys cantorii. The sequence goes on along the minus strand of CM064342.1, from coordinate 6,766,505 downwards.
TAATGTCCAAATGCTGTCAAACTGGAGGACTTCTTAGTCCAACTCTTGTACCCCTCATTGTACAAGGAGTAAGGGAAGTTGGAGGAAGCGTTCTCTATTTCGAAATAAGTACAGTGTAGACCCTCCCTATTTCAAAATAAGCTACACAATTGATGTAGCTCAGTTCACATAGCTTATTTCAAGTAAAGCCCTGCTGTGTAGATGCACCCCAAGAGAGGGTAGCAACAAGAGTATTTATTATTTCACCAGCACAGTCTGACTCCTCAAAGCCGTGCCTGGGAGCAGGAGAGTAATAACAGTGCAGGGTGTTAATTCTCTGTCATTCCTGGGAGCTCCAGCTCTTCCCGTTAATGCCCTTAGCCTTTCTGTGATGACACCTAAAATGAGAAAAAAGCCACTGAACTTGGGGTTTCCAGGCCTTGTTGCAGCTCCTGGCAGAACATCTGCTTATGCAGAATCCTGATGTTCAGTTCATTGTCCAGCCCAGCAACAAAGCAGAACAAGGCTAAAATAAGGGTCCAGGTCACTACAGTGATCATTGAAATGTCAGTAACACTTTGTTACTGAACATGGGATCTGATGGCCTTACTATTTTATCTTCCTTGGAATCTCTGTTTGACTGAGTTTGTCTGTCTCTCTGTCCATTTGTTCAAGAACCCCTCCTAAACAGTAAGAGCCAGGACCACCAATTCAGTATTCAGTTTCCTCTTGTCATAACTTAAGGCAAGATAAGGGTTTGGTTGTATCAGCAAAAAGGGTTGTGTCTCATGTGGTTCGATTTATTTTAGATCCGAGGGAAACCAGGGCACTCCAGAGAGACTTAACCACTTTCTTATTTATTACAAGCTTTAAGCAGTTAATACAGTTAAGTTTTATAAGCCTTAAAGACAATGACTATACAATTTAAACCTTAAATACTATAAATTCTAAAGTACTTAGCACAACACAAAACAATGCAAAAGCAATTAATAGATTTATTATATTACAATAATTAAGCCTAGTTCACTTACACTTCACCTGTATGCTACCTACAGTACCAGGCAGGAGGTTGTGGTCCCTTTTACTCCAACTTGTCATAAGAACATAAGAACATAAGAATGGCCGTACTGGGTCAGACCAAAGGTCCATCTAGCCCAGTATCCTGTCTGCCGACAGTGGCCAGCACCAGGTGCCCCAGAGAGGGTGGACCAAAGACAATGATCAAGTGATTTGTCTCCTGCCATCCCTCTCCAGCCTCTGACAAACGGAGGCCAAGGACACCATTTTATCCCCTGGCTAATAGCCTTTTATGGACCTAACCTCCATGAAATTATCTAGCTTCTCTTTAAACTCTGTTATAGTCCTAGCCTTCACAGCCTCCTCTGGCAAGGAGTTCCACAGGCTGACTACACGCTGTGTGAAGAAGAACTTTCTTTTATTAGTTTTAAACCTGCTACCCATTAATTTCATTTGGTGTCCTCTAGTTCTTCTATTTAGGGAACTAATAAATAACTTCTCTTTATCGGCCCTCTCCACACCACTCATGATTTTATATACCTCTATCATATCCCCCCTCAGTCTCCTCTTTTCTAAACTGAAAAGTCCCAGTCGCTTTAACCTCTCCTCATATGGGACCCGTTCCAAACCCCTAATCATTTTAGTTGCCCTTTTCTGAATCCTTCCAAGGCCAAAATATCTTTTTTGAGGTGAGGAGACCACATCTGTACACAGTATTCAAGATGTGGGCATACCATAGTTTTATACAGGGGCAGTAAGATATTCTGGGTCTTATTTTCTATCCCTTTCTTAATAATTCCTAGCATCCTATTTGCCTTTTTGACCGCCGCTGCACACTGCGTGGAAGTTTTCAGAGAACTGTCCACGATAACTCCAAGATCTCTTTCCTGATTTGTCGTAGCCAAATTAGCCCCCATCATACTGTACGTAGAGTTGGGGTTATTTTTCCCGATGTGCATTACTTTACACTTATCCACATTAAATTTAATTTGCCATTTTGTTGCCCAATCACTCAGTTTGCTGAGATCTTCTTGGAGTCCCTCACAGTCTGCTTCTGTCTTGACTATCCTAAACAGTTTGGTCTCATCTGCAAACTTTACCACCTCACTGCTTACCCCTTTCTCCAGATCATTTATGAATAAGTTGAACAGGATTGGTCCTAGGACTGACCCTTGGGGGACACCATTTATTCCTATCCTTTGTTTCCTGTCTTTTAACCAGTTCTCAGTCCAAGAAAGGACTTTCCCTCTTATCCCATGGCAATGTCATTTACACAAGAGCCTTTGGTGAGGGACCTTGTCAAAGGCTTTCTGAAAATCCAAGTATACTATATCCACTGGATCCCCCTTGTCCGCATGTTTGTTAACCCCTTCAAAGAACTCTAATAGATTAGTAAGACAGGATTTCCCTTTACAGAAACCATGTTGACTCTTGTCCAACAAATTATGTTCTTCTACATGCTTCACAATTTTATTCTTTACTATTGTTTCAACTAATTTGCCCGGTACTGAAGTTAGACTTACCGGTCTGTAATTGCCCGGATCGCCTCTGGAGCCCTTTTTAAATATTGGTGTCACGTTAGCTACCTTCCAGTCATTAGGTACAGAAGCCGATTTAAGGGATAGGTTACAAACCACAGATAATAGTTCAGCAATTTCCCATTTGAGTTCTTTTAGAACCCTTGGATGAATGCCATCTGGTCCCGGAGATTTGTTAACATTAAGTTTTTCTATTTGTTCCAAAACCTCCTCTAATGACACTTCAGTCCAGGACAGTTCAGGACGCTATGCACTGCCATAGCCAGTGTAAAGGGTCTTTTTACTTCTAATAACAATGAGCAGGACCTGTGGGTCAGTCCTGCTGACTACCTCCCATCAATTCTTCTTACTAAGCCCATTTTATAGCAAAGCGAGACTTGGTCATTCTAATAATATTAACCAATTAATTACGTATAGTGTAAGATACCTAAAATGCCCAATGCCTTTATTTGGGGTGCATCCTGCTACTCCGGAAGTTGCAAAAACTATGTGCTTGAATAACAGTTTTATGGCTGTATCTTGTATTTTTGCTTATCAGAAATAGAAGTACCAATACAAGGTTGATTATCATGTGTTCTTGACGTGGTCTCGCTGTATCGTGCTTAATCTACATGATTATGCAAAACGTTCCTGCCTCTCAAAGCTTTCTCCTCAAGCCTTGCCTGCAGGCGTACGTGCATCAGACTTGAGACAGGCCTGGGTTTTGCTTGCTAGACATCCATACTTTCAACAAGATACATTATTATTTGTCAAGGCAGGGCCGTCCAGGCTCCCCTGCAGCCTGGAATGGGATTGTTTCTCATAAAACCATATAGAAAATAGAATCACCAGGCAGGTGGTGCAAGGGTCCGGATGGGGATACACCCCCCTATCCAGAACTATCTAAGACCCTAGTCTCCCACTTCACAGGCACCCTTTCGGGAGGGAGGGGCTGAACCTCCCCTATTGCCCACACCCCCCAATTCATATGGGAACATTGCTGGCTGTTCCCCTTTGTCAGGGAGTGAGGGGAAAGTGCCGTTTGCTGCGTTCCTCACGCTGGGGAGCTCCAGGGGCAGATAAGCCTGGACCTGCCCCAACTGGGGGCCATGCACCCCCTCCCCTCACTGTGCTAACTGGAGCTGCAGTGGCCATGGAGAGGCACTTCTCAGCTGGCCCTAAGCTCCTGCAGTTAGAGAGGGCTGGAGCAGTCCTTTCTCTCTGGGGCAGACTGCACACTGAACCCCTTGTCCCCAGTCCAACTACCAGAGCAATGACTGAAAGGAAGCACAGACATTTTCATTTTATTTTTTTAAAGCAAAAATTAATTGGGTTAAGGACCTGAGCAACGCTGGTAAATTGTCTAGTCCATGGGTTCCCAAACTGGGGGGCATGCAGAAATTCCAGGGGGGCGCGAGGTGACCCAGATCCCCCCCCCCTTAATTCCCCTCCCCTAAGTTTTGCTGCTATTTTGTTTTTCAGCCCTTGTCAGTTCCTTTTTTTTTTTTTTTGCTCAACAAGTTTTGCTCCTATGGGGGCGGGGGGCATGAAGATTGCTCAAAAATCCAAAAGGGGGCCTGATGCTGAAAAGTTTGGGAACCACTGCTCTAGTCTATATGCATAGCTTATGTTACATGGCATCATTTCAGTTCATAGGCAAAGTCATACTTCATTGCTTGTCTTGTTGTGACATCTTGTGGGGATAGCTGATCTCCCGATCGATGTGACCACTGCTCTAGTCTATACGCATAGCTTATGTTACATGGCATCATTTCAGTTCATAGGCAAAGTCATACTTCATTGCTTGTCTTGTTGTGACATCTTGTGGGGATACCTGATATTACATTCAGCCTAAACCAAACCCAGGATTGGAGGAGACCTTCTGGGTTATCAGATCCAGTCTCCTGCTGTTGCAGCCAATCCTGTCTCAGAATTAAGAATGTTACCTGGCAAGCATGTACCTTAACTGCATACTAACTGATTAAATTTTTAACTGTGATTTTACACCCTTCCTCATAAATGGCTCAAGTTTAATTTGCAAGCTAGTTGTGTTGCTTTCCCCCCTTCATTATTCCTCTTGGGAAGCTGTCATAATTCATCATTTAAGTCATAATTTATCTGCCTATGCGCTCATATCTGAGCTGTCATTGCACTGGCCAGCACCTTCTGCTGTATCAGTCATTATTCGGAGCTGCTGAATACAGTTCCGATTTGGACATGTCCTGGTAGCATATTACCCGCTTCCAGCTCTTCCCTGACAAATCAGAAATGGACTCTCCAAGGGCCAGACCCTCACACGCAAATCAGCCTGTCTCCCTGGAAATCAATGGAACCATAGAGTTATACCTGCTGAGAAGCTGACAATCTGCCCACATGTCAGATGAGTTACTTCTGCCTATTGTGATCTGCTAATGCAGTGGTCCCCAACGCAGTGCCCGCGGGCGCCATGGTGCCCGTCGGGGCATTTATGTGCACCCACTGAATCATCTAGGCCGGCCCCGCCCCCGGTGCGTGGCACATGCGTGGTGCCAGCCCCGGGCGTGTGGCGCATGGGCGGCCCTGCCCTGGGCACGTGGCACATGTGCAGTGCTGGCCCCGGGCGCAGGGTGCATGGCGGCCCCGCCCCCGGGCATGTGGCGCATGCGTGGCCCCGCCCCCGGACGCCCGGCGTGTGAGCGGCCCCGCCCTCGGGCACCCGGCAGCCCCGAAAGGTTGGGGACCACTGTGCTAATGTCTCCACAGTGCTTTGAATGTATAAAGCACTATCTTAGCTCTGAATGTTATTGTTCTTGAATGCAAATGAGGTTATTTTTCCGCTTGGCAATAGCTCTTCTATCTCTCTATCCCTCCTTCTTGTCCAGGGCTGCTCCAGTGAGAACTGTAGCTCCCCTCCCTTCCTTCTGTCTCATTGATGGCACCCACAAGTGGGATCTGCCTTCTCATCCAGAGACTTTCTCTTGTCTTTTTCTCACTCTCTCTCTATTAATTGATAGAGAGCTTCATCCCTGCTCCAGCCTCTTGATGGAAGGTAAAAGGGTTGGGATGACACGAAGGGAGATCCTAAAAGTTTCAGATCCAGCAGGGAGACAATTCCCCTGGAGCAGGAATTGAGGAAGATAGCCTTAAGACTTCCTACTAAGGACCCCCCCCACACACACACTCTGGCATTGGAGGCATACTGGGCATAGGGGAGGGTGCATGAGTTAGGCTGAGACAACAACAGGCACTACTGTGGTGATTCTGGGCAGTGCTCCAGCCCACAGAGCAGCCCAGGGACACCTCTGAAACAGCATGGTGAAAAATTATGCTGAGAGCTACAGAGCTGTGTGGGATCCAGAAAAGATAACTTAGAAATACTTGCACCCTCCCTCCTGGCCCTGAGTTCTGTGTTGCGCAGCTGAGAGGCATAGCACAGAATTCCACCCAGTCTCTATAAAACTGTGGATTGTTAGTGCACGTGCTTGCACACCCGGTTAGAATTAGGTATGAATTATCTTGCTATATATTTTAGAAATGTGTAACTGTTTGTCTGTCAGTCTGTCTGTGAGTCCATTTATTCAAAAATTCCTCCTAGCCGGGAAGAGGTAGGACCACTTCCTCTATCCTAACTTAAAGCAAGGTCAGGGTTTGGTTGCGCCAGGACAATGGGATGTGCCTGGAATGGGATTGTTTCCCATCAGACAGAAAGGGAAGGATGTGATAGCAGGGACAGTTATACTCACAAATGACCACAAGGGGGGCAGCAAGCACTCCAGCTCCATGAAGCAGCTGCTGGCCAGCACCATGGCCCCTGCCACCCTGCCCTGTCCTTGGGAGTAGCTGCCAGCTCCTGCAACCCTGGGCCACCTCTGTGCGACCATGCCATGCAGCCCTCCTTGCACCCCGAGGCCAGCCCCAGGGAGAAACTGGCAAGTGGCCTTTGTGCTCCCCTCTGCCCCCAGGCTGACCCCTCCATGGAGAAGCTGATAGGTAGCCTGCATGGCCCCGCCCCTGGGCCAGCCCCAAGGAGAAGCCAGCAGGTGAGCCACATGGTACCCAGGCTGGCTCTGGGGAGAAGCTACCAGCTCCCCCCCCCAAGCACCACACTGCCCAAGCCCCTGCCCTGAGCCTCCCATCTCCTGCTGTGAGTCCCTCTTGCCTCCCCACCCTAACTCCTGTGCCATTTCCCTCCAGTCCTCTGCCCTTCTTACTAAATATTTGAGAAATGCGTGTCTTAATCATTGATCTCCGATTCATAAAAACGCATTCTTTTAGCCTGTCAGTAACATAGTTTATGCTTTTTCAGATTATGTTTAAAAAAGGGGAATAGTCGCACAACAATATCTTGTCCAGACTGGGATATGGAAACTGCATTGCAGCCATGCCAGCAACAGCTGTGTTTGCAAACTACCAGAACTGTGTGGTAACTGCTTTTAAATTAGTTTGTTGCCAACCTAGTTCAAGCTGCAGTGTGAACAGTATGCTAGCTTGAGCCATCCCAGCTTTGCCTTGTCATTGTGACTTTCTATATTATCAAACTTTATAGATGTAATTTACTAATAGTGGAAGCCACAATGTAGACAGAGTCTTTAAGTACGGTTCAAATACCTGAACATGTCCGTATTTCTCCCTTAAGTAAACTTTATTTCTCAAAGTCAGTGCTTTTCATTTAAAGTAATTATGCTGTAGTTGTGTATGTTCCTTAGTGCTTTTGTGTGTGTGTGTGTGTGTGTGTGAGAGAGAGAGAGAGAGAAGTTGGTGTGTAAATCTGATGGCCACAACCCAAACTAGGCTCCCCTGTTTAAATAAGCCTCAGGTGCCTGTTGTGACCTAGAATCTCAGGCACTGTGATTTTACTCCAGTTCTTGGTTCCGTACTTTGGGAAGATAAATTATATTTCTTACAAGGTGTCATGAGTTTGCAGAGTGGCTGGGCACATTTGATCCACAACTGGAGGATGGTAAGGTTGGGATGACGCTTGTGGGCTAAGCATTGTTCGTTTGTAGTGGAGCTGTCAAAATGTGTTGAGGAGGGTGAACCTGGTTGGCAAAACCCTCCTCAGATAGGCTTTGAGAATGCTTAAGCAGCTTATGCAAAGTTTGTGTGATGTTTCCAAACTGTAAAGCAGTTCTAGTCTGGCTGATGCCTGGGAGGGATACATTTCCTTAGGACGAGGACATCATTGCAAGAAAACAAATGAGATCAACTTAATGAATCAGTTTTTCAGTGTTCTGGTTTTAGTCATATTGATTATCTGTGTGTAGTGCCTATCTGACCCTGATTCACGTAGTGTCTGAACGTGTTCCAGGCTTTAAGGCATTTATCCCCACAGCACCCCAATGGGGGGTAAGATAGTATTAGCCCCATGTTATAGCTCAGGAATCGAGGCACAAGGAGGCAAAGCAACTTGTCCAAGGTCACTCATGAAGTCTGTGGCAGAGTAGGAACCTTCCAGCTCTCCCAAATGCTAGGCTAATACTCTAAGCATGAATATCCCTACTCTCTGTTTAGGAATTGTGTTTGGTGATTATTGAGCACCATGCAATCTCAGCTAGTGGGGCAGTTGCTTTTACATCCAATTACCATTCTGGTAGCTAAAAGGAAGAGAGGAAACTCAATGTGGCTGCCTATTGCATATAAAGGAAAGATGATCTTGTAGGACATTGCACTATTGATCTACTCCCAGTTGTGCTATGAATTCCAGTAGGACCTGAATCCCCCCATGCCTCAGATTCCCATTTTGTTGACTCATACACTGAGGCTAAATTAATTAATGCTTGTGAGTTGCTCAAGTATTAAGCTAGTGAGCACCACAGAAAATCTAATAAATAGATATTGTAGATAACATCCAACTCCATCTCCCAGGTTCCTTTCTCCTTATTAGCAATTTTGAAATCAATATCTCTATTCTGTTCTTGTAGGAAGTACTTGACTAGATCAGAAAGGAAGCTAACAATTCTATTGTAGCAATGGCAATATTCCTCCTGTGTTTTATTTTAGACATAAAGAAGAGCAGCTTATTAATATAGTTTGTAAAATAAAACCTCTACCCTTCTTAAATGCATGTTACTTTATGGTAAATAAATGCCACTGTTATTCTTAGGATACTCTGAAACAGGGGCCAATCTTTTTAATTGGAATTTCAGCAGTATGTGTCAGCACTGTATTCTGCTGTGTTGTAAAATAATGGCACTGTTCTGTCATCTGAAAGAGATGCTGCTATATTTATCTTTAGAGATAAATAACAGGAATTATTTCTTGTTAACACTTGTTAATAAATACCATAGCGCTAGCATTCTAGAAGATAAAAGCACAGGGCAACAAACTCCAGGGCATTTGAGACCCTGTCCAACGCTTGTTAAAGTTATTGGAAAGACCCCCAATAACTGTAATGCATGTTGGATCAGGCCCTTCATCACTGTGAGCTCATAAGAGGCATAAAATGGACAAAGGCCAAGCTCATATTCACTCCAGCAAACCAACTCTAACCTTAGATTCAGTGCAACAATTGAGGAATTGACCCAGCCACACTCATTGCTATGTAACCTACATATGCCTGTGCATGAGCCGATATAGGTATGCCTACACAAAGCAAGCTGAAAAAATAAATTTGCCCAGCAGTCAATTTAGCCAACCAACAAAAAGAAAATGAACAACACAGAGAAAAAGAGAAGAGAATTAATAAGGCTGCCGCTTGTCAGAATTGTCCGCTGCCCAGCCTTCCCTCATTAGAGAAAGGAAACTATCTTCTCCCGGCCCAAAAAGCAATCTACAAGGGAAAGCCAACAGTTCAGAATGGAAGTAAAGAAAAATTAAGGTTGCAATTACACTGAGGTTTCTGAGTCAGTCTTGTTACTCCAGTATTCTCTTTGAGGGGTTTGAGGGCAAAGCCTGAGCTCCTTTTATCTGATTTTTTTTCCCCTTTGGGGAGGAATGAAAGAGACTCCATTCCCATTTTGCACTTGTGAAAGTCCCAATTGAGTGAGTTCTCTGTAGTTCTGAGTAACGACATCTCCCTTATTTGACTGAATTTACCAGTGGGTCTTCCCTCTCCTTCAAGCAATTGAACTGTTCCTCAGTGACTCACGTGACTTAGTTTCCCCTGCTCCACCATCTGGCCATCACTCACTGAGGCAAATGGCAAGCCAGAGAGGCTCCATGTTGGCACAGCAAGGTTTCTGTACCAGCTAGAAGGGGGTACAGGGTTTTGGTTGCTGGAGCTGAGTGAAGAGAACATGATGCCTCTATAATCTGGGAGCAGGTAAAATGGCACCAAATGTGGGCACCTCCACAGCCAGGCAGCTGTCTAGCCAGAGACCTGCACCCAAGGAAAGGGTGTGAATGCTCCATCTGCAGAGCAAAGCACTGCCTGCAAACCAGTGAGATAGCTGCCCTCTTGACTGACACAGTGGGGATTGAAACAGGGCCCTCTAGAGCAGGGGTCGGCAGCCTTTCCAAACCAAGGCACCAAACTCCATCAAAATTCAAGACAAGCAATCAACAAAGAGCTGTATAAGAATGCCCATTTGCATGACTGAAAATATGCAACTTAATATTATTGATAATTGACATAATGACTAACAAGAGCATAAATGAAACATTGTACCCACAGACTTTATTTAATGGGACTTCTGCTGCTGCTGGGGGTGTGAAGTGTGGGTGTGGGGGTGCAGGAATCAGAATTGGGGTATATGAGGGGCTCAGGGCAGAGGGCTGTGGTGTGTGGGAGATGCAGGGGGCAGACCACTGAGGGTGGGAAATAGAGAATGTCGGAGGGGAGGGGGCTGGGGCCAGACTACCTTACCTGGCCTGGGCTGGGCTGCTGTACCCAGGCAGCAGTGGGTGGACAACAGCCTGGGCCAGAGTTGTCGCAACCAGATCATGACCTTCCCTCCAACCCATGCTGCAAAAGGAGGGGGGCCGCTAGCAGCCCTTCCGGCAGCCAGATGGGGACCGGACTGTGGGGTCTTCATGACCAGGCTTCATTTTAAATCAAGTAAAATATTATGTCTAACACAAAAGGTTTCAACGTTGCCTTTATTTATAGCAGGGGTGGGGAACCGTTTTTGGGTCGGGGGCCACTGACCCACAGAAAAATCACTCACTGATGTGGCTGCCGATGGAAACACCTCACTCTCCTGGCGCTCCAGCCCCATGGTGGGGAGGGGAGAGCAGGGAGGACTGAGGTTCAAGGCCTCAGGCCAGATTTACTCTTCTGAGGTTCTGGAGTTAGTGGATTTTATGGATCCCCTTAGGCTTTCGGGTGGGGATGAAAACAAGGGGTGCAGTATGTGGCACAGGGCTGCCAGTGAGTAGGATGGGGTGGAGGTGCAGGATCTGGGAGGGAGGTGGGCTGCAGGAGAGGGTGAGGGTGTGAGGTCTGGGTGGGAGATAGGGTACAGGAGCAGGCTGGGAGTAGGGTGTCTGGCTAGTGGGAGGGAGCAGGAGCAAGGGCGGGTGCAGAGTCTGGCCAGGAGGGAGGGTGCAGGAGCAGGCTGGGGGCAGAGTGTCTAGCCAAGGGGGGAAGGAGCAAGAGCAGGCTACTAGGGTTGCCAGGTGTCCAATTTTGAACCGGACAGTCCAGTATTTGAGCTCTCTGTTCAGGAAACAAATTGAGCAAATAGAAATGAGAAAATAGAACTGTCCAGTATTTTCTAACTAAGCTGTAATGTAGATTGTGATGTAATGTCAAGTGTGTCCGGCATTTTTGTTGAAACCATCTGGCAACCCTACAGGCTACGGTTAGGTGTCTGGCCGGGGGCGGGGGGGCAGGAGCAGGCTTGGGGTGCAGGGTTTCGGCTAGGAAGGGGGTGCATGAGGCACCGGGGGTGCAGGGGCTGGGCATGAGGAGCTGGGAGGGGCACTTACTTGTTTTCGCACCAGGCACCACTCCCAGGAACCAGAGGCTTTCCCCGCTGCTCCAATGGCAGCCTCTGGGGCCTCGAAGCTTTAGCAGACTTAGACTCCTCTGGGGCCAAGTCTTGCTGCCGTAAAGGTCAATGATAAAACTCCCATTGATTTCTGTGGGGGCGTTCGTTAGGGTTGCCACCTCTCCAGGAATTCCCCTGAACATCCCCCCTCTGAGGCAGCTGTCCCAGGAAATCTGTCAGGAGGTAACCTGGGCTGGGAGGCACCTTGCTAGCACCAGCCTTTGCAAGGAGGAAATCCTGACTGTCCCTTCCATGGGCCAGCTCCCCAACTCCACCAACCACTGGCAACATAACTACTGCCCCTAGGCCATGCAGGCCCCACTGTTACTCTAGGTTACCACGAGGCATACTCCAATCCTGAGCCCTCCAAGACTCTCCCCGGAGTGCCTGGCTTCTGGTCACGGGGCACTAACTGTGTTCACCTGTTCCCTGCTCCCAAAGAGACAGCTCACCCCAGCTTATCAGTTTCAACTTAGACCCCCCTCCATTTAACCCTTTGCGCTTAGATTTGTCTGTAGTGATATCAAGTGTACGTTTATTTAACAAAGCACCAAGTCAGAGCTGTCCTGTCTGTAGGACGGTTTGGGGTGGCCACCCCAGGCCCCACACTTTTGGGGGTGATGTGTGCAGCCACCCCCAACCATCCAGGCTACATCTACACTACAGGGTTTTTGCGCAGAAACCCGCGAAGCGTCCACCCCTCAAGCATGTTTTTGCGCAAGAAAATTTACAGTGAAACAGCAGAACAGAGGGCTTTTTGCGATGTAGGTATACCTCTTTCTATGAGGAATAACTCCTTTTTGCGCAAGAGTTCTTTTAACTTCAACAGGGGTTTCTTGCGCAAAAAGAGACTATCAGAAAATGCACAGGTGCCCTGGTGGCCATTCTGTGAATGGCCATCAGAGCTTTCTTGCACAAGAGCGTCCATGCAGCTTGGACACTCTCTTGTGCAAAAGCACATCCCTCTTCCGCAAAAAGCTTCTTGCGCAAAAAGCCTGCAGTGTAGACGTAGCCCCTATGTATGAGACCCACAGGATTGCCGGGGGCCTGGTGCAGGGAAGCTGCAGGGGTCCCCCCTGCATTCACCATGGAGGTGGGAGTCAAGCAAGCAGCAGCTGGCTCCATCCACCCTGCTGCACCACCCTTCTGGCCCGCTGCGCCCACAGCACTGAGAAGCCAAGTATGAAGGGCTAGGAGGGCAGCGCAGCAGGGAGAAGCAGAGCAGGCTTCGTAGGTTTTGGGCCCGGGCACTGGAGGGGATTGCTTTTAGCCTCATGCCCCCTTCATGACTGCCGTGCACCAAGCAAAGTAATAGCAGTTAGAAGTATTGGAAACAAATGATTACGTATAAAATAAAACTATAACACAGTCAGGAACCTTGACATAATTTACAAGATGCATTTATGTCTAACCAACGACTGCTCATCCAACATGCCTGCAGTACTTCACCTGTGGGCTGGCTTCACGAGGTAAGCATGCTGTCAGTTTGCCTCCTCGGTAAAGTATTCAGCCTGTCTCTTTGTACTCCACGGTGCACTGGACCAATCCTTTGTTTTATTTATAAACAGGACAGGCCTTTGCTCTTGCTCTCACTCTCTCTAGTCCAGAATCAACTGAAAAGGAGAGAAAAAGGGAGGGAAATCTCCTCTGGATTCCCTTGCTTACTGTGAGAATGGAGCCACCTTTGTATGGGATTATGCACAGTTCATACAAATCCTTGCCTCGGGACCGACTAGAAAAGCTTCCATAGAACCAGCTGATTTAGCCATCAAGATTCACTGCCTTCTCCAGACTCAGAAACTTCCCCAGGCTGACCCTAGTTATGGCTCCTTGAATGGATGGAAGCAGGACTGGACCTAAATCCTGCACTGACAACTTGAGTTAACCGAGGGCTAAGTAGGTAAAAAAAAAAAATGTTGTTTAATCTTTCCTTCCTGTTCCTCTGGTGAAGAGTTATTTGGCTTTGTTTTTTATGAGATTTATATGACGCTTTACTTTCTCACAGAAAGTAAATTACACCCAACTATAGATGATAGCTTTAGTTAGGGTGCTATAAATTGTAGTGGATTTTTAAATTTTTTAAAAAGAACCATAATGGCTGCCAGCTGGAGTATTAAATTTATTTCCCATGCCAGGCCATTCTAACAGTAATCAAAACATCATCTGCATACATCATTTATTAGAACCCTTCCTGGAATATCCTAACCTGTCTCTTTAAGAGATTTGTTTGCTGTTTGTACTTTCTCCAGATGCTATCACTGCAGACTGCGGTGGGTCAGAACTAGTAGCTGACAGACAATGTCATTTTTAAAAAGTGGAGTGTTTGAGAGGGACAATATGATGCTTTTCTGTTCTTATCTACTTAGCAGAGAAAAGGGACAGAAAACAATCATTATGACCCAAATAATCCAAGCAACTGAGATAAGCAATCCAGAGCTTCAGACCAGACTTTATTACTGCAAACTTGCCACAATGCACTGTTGATGTGTCCTGATCTAAAAAAGAGTCCACATTATTGACAAGAAAGTTTTTATAGCTTTTCTTAAAAGCAATCTTAAAGCTCCACAGGGAAATCACCAAATATGTTCTACATTACCTTAAAAAGAAACTTTTATGATCAAATAAAGCAGTCATAGAACCTAAAACTGATGCGGGGATGAGACTCAGATAAGGCCTACACTGAAGTAAAAGGTCAGGTCTACACTACAGAGCAATATCAGCCTATGGTATGCAATTCCAGCTACGTGAATAAAGTAACTAGAGTCAACGTACTGTAAGTTGAATTGTCTTAGGGTCTCCATTGTAGGGTGGGGCAGGAAATGAGAGGAACTCTCCCACTGACTTCCCCTATTCTTCTTGTTCAGGTGAAGTACCAGAGTTGACAAGAGAGCAATTGGCAGTTGATTTAGCAGGTCTTTACTAGAGCCAGTAAATCAACCCTGGGAGGATCGATTGCCACAGTCCTGATCTCCCAGTAAATGTAGACCTGCCCAAAGATTTGGGGCTGGGTCAGGTCAATTGACTCATGTGGGACTGGGGATGGGATGCTCTGATTGCAGGGCTATAAAACTGCAAGTGTAGCCATTCTTAAGCCTCCTTGTGTGTCATCCCATAGGAACTACATCTCCCACACATACTTTCTGGCCCATGAAAGAATCGCTTAATGGAATCATTAGAGTAGTCATCATCTAAAGAGAATTCTGGGTCTGCTTCTCCAATGTGTTACTCCAATTTTAGCTCCATGTCATTTCACTGAAGTAAAGCTGGCGTAATACAGCGGTGAATCAAATCCACATTTGACAACTGTTCTTATTAATGTGAGCGGAAAACCTTTAATGAGCAAAGTGGTGTGTGTGAGAGAGATGTGGTTCCTATGAGAAGATTCAAAATGGAAAAGTGTTAAGGTTATTAATTATTTATAAAATTAATGTTGAGCCTAACCCATGAAGCTCAGATCAGAATTGCCCCAATGCCTGGAATGCTAGGATTCCATTTTTCGGTTTAAGCCTTCTTTATGTATAATTAACAAAAACTGATTCAAAGGAGCAATGGTCTCAAGTTACAGTGGGGGAGGTCTAGGTTGGAGATTAGGAAAAACTCTTTCACTAGGAGGGTGGTGAAGCACTAGGATGGGTTCCCTGGGATGGGTGGTAGAATCTCTATCCCTAGAGGTTTTTAAGTCCCGGCTTGACAGAGGCCTGGCTGGGATGATTTAGTTGGGGTTGGTTCTGCTTTGGGCAAGTGACTGGACTCGATGATCTCCTGAGGTCTCTTCCAGTCCTAGGATTCTATGATTCTATACAAAGCTCAGCCATGGAAAAATATATACAAAACCAAATACAGCCATTGGATTCACTGGGCCAAATTCTGTTCTCAGTTACACCAGTATGAATTTGGAATTAATCCAATGAAGTCAGTGGGGATCTTCCAGATTTACAGTGAGGTAAGTAATAGCAAAAAAAGACTCATTGTCTATTTGAAATTTTTGATTGATATATATATATATATATAGAATGAACGACAATATTATCTAAAGAATCCCAATAATCCCAGAATAATAAACTTTCCAATAAAGGCCTACACAAATGGCTCCCAAAAATATTTCAAAGATACCTGGACAATTTGACTGCCTAGGACAGTGCTGTGCAACCTTTTTTCATTCGCGACCCCCACGGGGGCCACCGAATTTTGGTGGAGAAAAAAAAAGGAAGCGGCCCCTTTAATTGTCAGGCCACAGCTGCTCTCCTGCCACTCCTCCCACTCCCACCACATGTACATCGGTCGCCGAGCCAAGAAACCAGGAAAAGTGGCCAGCCAGATCCAAGTGCTGTGACCCCCCAGGAAGGCAACCGCGACCCCCAAGGGGGTCGTGACCCATGGGTTGCACACCGCTGGCCTAGGGGAAGACAGAAGGAAAATAAGCATGGTGACTTTTGTTGTATTCCAGAACAATAGATAAGCTTTCTAGGTTGGGAAGCTGCTCAGACAAAGCACTGCCGAAGGCGGTACAAGTGATGTCAGGCGAAGAATTGCTCAAAAATAAGTGTCCTCACAAGTATCTAGCTCCATGTCGACTTGTGCACTTAGTCTCCACAGCAGACCCCAAGAGAGCCCCCAAAGACCACAAACCAGATAAGGATTGATGGCGCCCAACCAGGTTTATTGTTAAGTGAAGTACAGTCATAGTTGTCAATAGACTCTACTGAAACACTACGCATATGTACCCAGTAATAATGGAATGACTCAGTCAGTGGGAAATTTCCACTGCCCTCTAGGTCATACAAAGACTTGTTCCCCCAAGACACCACTTTATATACAGGTACATCAAATTATACATCACTGCTGATATATCAGGTTGCCACCCTCTGATGCTGTCAAGTTACCACCCTCTGACGCTACTTAGATACCATCCATCTCCCTGTACCTTGTGGTTTGATTAGATCATTTCTATCCATCATGCTGTCATTTTAGGCCCTTTCCTGAACCTGGGTCTGTATCTATGAGGAGTGGGCACCAAGGTTTTTTCATGAGCTAGTGGTATCGTGTGCTTTCCACTTATGACCAGTACCAATTAATGTTCTGCAGCTGGTACCAAACACCAATTATTGGTCTGCACTTGGACCTATTACCAATTAGGCTGTGTCTATGCTGGCGAGATCTCACGCAAAAGCAGCCGCTTTTGCGCCAAAACTTGCTGCCTGTCTACACTGGCCGCGAGTTCTTGCGCAAGAACACTGATGTTCTAATGTATGAAATCAGGGCTTCTTGCACAAGAAGTATGATGCTCCCGCTCAGGAATAAGCCCTTTTGCGCAACTGTTCTTGCGCAACATGAATTTCTTGCACAAGAAAGCCCTATGGTTAAAATGGCCATCAGAGCTTTCTTGCACAAGAGAGCGTCTACACTGCCATGGATGCTCTTGCGCAAAAGCACATCTCTTGCACAAAGGCACATGCCAGTGTAGACGCTCTCTTCTGGAAGAGTTTTTGCACAAGAACTCTTCTGCAAAAGAGTTCTTGCGCAAGATCATGCTAATGTAGACGTAGCCTTAGTGTTTTACACTCTCAGCCCTGTTTGTGCCAAGTTCTGTGAGCAGGGGCCTGCTTCTTGCTCCCAGCTTAGCTTTGCTTTATGTTAGTCATTTTTTGTCCATTATTAACCAGGCCTCAGGCCTTGGACCACGCCTGTGCTACATGGGCTTATGTTTCAGGCCTTCATCTTACTACAATAAGAAATTTTATTAACAACATTTTCTCATGCAAAGGAACAGAAACATTCAGAACTATTTGCATCACTGCCCACAGTTCTTCAGTCAGACCTTAATGATTCTAACCAGAGTAAGTGGGTGGAAAATTAGCTGTGCAATTCAAAGAAACAAACTATAATTGTGAAAGGGTCTGATCTGAAACCCCTCAGTGTTAAGTATTGCCAAATGGAAAGAGGCAGAGTTAGATTTAATGGAGATAACAGTAATCCAAACACAAAAGCTGCAGAGAGAAATACAGTTAGTTTACTCTGAAGTCTAACTAAATTATATATTGGTACATATTTTTATAAACTACATTGAAAGAAATGTTCTGTCCACTAGTACTAGCATCGGCATCTCAATGGATAACAATGCTCTCTCCTAATGTACGCTTAAGAGTGCAGGAAATTAACTCTCGGAATATGCTCAGCCTCAGAAAGGTTTCACAACATAATCAGAGCAATTCAACACGTTCTAAATGCATTTAACTAAAGTGGTCATATTCTAGTCCCTGACAAAACTCATGCTGACACAGTATTCTTGCAGTGTCTCAAACTAATAATTCAATCAGCAGCAAATCCAAATGCAAATTTAATCACATTGTAATTGAATTCTATGGACTGTCTTCTCACTAAAGCAGTTACACCCAAACCTCAGAAAAGCTAACGCAGTTAAGAATGCAATAGAACATACTAAGGAGGTGCTTCCTTCCAAGTAAGACCTAATTCATGTGCATGTTACCCCCAAGGAATTTAACATGTTTCACATGTGCACCATCGAACACTCAGATTTTTGTATTTCAATGGTCACATTTCATGCCACGATGATGCGTTTTGATTGTGCCCCATCGAGCAAATGGCAGGTGCCAGTCTAACACAAACATGGTGATAGCACACAAGTAGCAATGTCATCTAGTATATATTTCAGAGAGTTTGTGTGTCTGTCTGTCTGTTTGTGTGTCTGTCCATCTGTCCGTGAGTCCATTTGTTCAATAACTCCTCCTAAACTGAAAGAGCGAGGACCATCAAATTTGGTCCGCAGCCCCCACTGCCCCAGGCCACCCTTGGGACACTGTGCCATGCAGCCCCTGTTTCTCTTTCCAGATGTTCATTAAGGAATCAGCATGAACTGGCCCTGCCAGTATAAAAATATATAGTGCTGAATGCCAACAATAGAAAAAAAAATACATGTAGCAAATGCAAACACAGCCATTGACCCTCTAGAAAACAGATCACAACTCTTTCCAGCTCAAACACATCTATATTTTGAAATGCATATTTTAATAGCTGATGAGATGAGAGACGTCCTGTCTTGTCCCTGAAACCAGCTACGTTATAGAAGAAATAATGTCACTGGTATAAGGAGATCTAATCCAACTGCGAAAAGTATGGTCAAATGCACGTATATTCAACCTGGCTGAAAAGCGGTGCAGTGGGGAGAAGGGCAGATCCTCTGCTATTGAAATCAATGGGAATTTTGCTTTTTTACTGCAATGAGATTACTAAACATTTAATTATTATTGTCGTTTAGGTTTATCACAAGAGTGTCTAAGACAGTGGCCCTGTCATGCTAGGCATTGTACAGATACAGAGGACCCTTTCCACATCTATGGAGAGGGAAGTTGAATCTAGGCAGGTGCTAGGCCTGTTGAATCAATTCTATCAATGTGCGGCAATTTTATAAAAAGCACATGGAATCTTCTTCTTCCATACTCTGCGTTTATGGAAAACATGACATGAAAAGGAGCATATGCATTCACACACACACACATCCTGCAGATATTTTTATGGTTACCAGTCTGTAGTGGCTCAAGACAATCTAATGGCCAGTTCAATTGAGCATGAATGAGGTGCTGGATTCTGCCGGTCAGGATCCAATGCTTCGATGCCTTGCAGAACTGATCCCAGAGGACCATAGCAAAAGCACCCCTTTTTAATACTTGTAAGTTCCTATTTGCAATGTCATGCACCCATTAGTCTTTAAGTAGTGTTGGTGTTTTCCACAGTTATCCTTTAATGGCTATTGTTAGGATACCAATAATTATCTTTTGTTTGTCATCTCTCTCTTGGAGGTGTCTACCTGTCTTCAGGGTTCATCAGTTCTACTAATTTGTTTCTAGCATCAGGCACAAAGGATGCTTCCTGTTTGTTTTCAAGTTTCTAACTTCTTCTTGACCATCTTGGCATTTGTGATGGCTTTCACACTTATCCTTAACTATAGACTCATCCTCCACTCACACCAAACCATTTTATAGAGCATTTCAGACAAGATTACATTTTAGAAATGATTAGATAGTTACTAAAGAAAGAACAAAATATCCTTGCAGCTTAGTTTGCAATGCAAGCAAGAGGCACAATTTAATGTGTAATGCTAACAAGCAGCAAAACCTTGTAGCAAACATTGTAATTAGGTTTGCCAGATAGTTTCAACAAAAATACTGGACACACTTGACATTACATCACAATCTACATTACATCTTATTTAGAAAATATCGGACATTCATATTTTCTCATTTATATTTTCGCAATTTGTTTCCCGATCAGAAAGCTCAAATACTGGACTGTCCAGTTCAAAACCAGACATCTGGCAACCCTAATTGTAATAAAATTATGTTCTGAGATAAAGAAATGACCTTCCTGCTAATCATGAAGGGCGGCTGGCAGAGTGAAACAAACATACGGAACTTGTAAGCAAATCAGTATATAGGACTTATTACCATAATTATACTTATATTCTTATATGATCATTAAAATACAACATTTTGGCTACACATGCTGCCAGTTACCTCTACCCGTTCCTCATGGATCCAAGAAGAAACTGGCCGAGCTAGTATTTTATAAGGCCACCTATCACTGTGAGATGCAAGTGCCTTCCATGTGAAATTAACAACCAAAACCGCCACTACCATGACGACAATGCAATATTACGTATGAGAGCAGTTCCCTTGGTGTAACCAGTATACATAGAATGTTAGAAAATCAGTAAATTGCATCTGTATAATTAGCACCCTTGACTTGAGGACACCCAATTATTTCCAGGATTAGGGCTCTACCAAAATAAAATGCATTGGTTTGAATATATACAGATTATTAATCCGCTGTGACATCAATACCCAAAACTGTACTTCAGATCTAGGAAATATTGTCTTTACAATAGCTTACAGCACAGCCTTCGTCACCTAATACCCTAGGCTGAGTACAATCCCGCTGTTCATTCAGAATCGCTCAATGAAAGCTATGATAAAGCAGCCAACAGCAGTCTTCACAGTTCTCTCCTCTCTAATTCCTTTTAATGCACACGGGGGCTTAATGCTTTCAGCATGTCCCTCGGCATGCGATTGCTTTCCACAGGTTCCGCTGTACAAACATTATCATCGTTAGCATATGGGGTAAAAGAGCCCTGAAGCATTTAGAATCAACTGGATAACCATTAACTCCCAGAAACTTTCCAGTGAACAGTCAGTGCCAGCATGATGAATTGGAGTGTATAATATTCCTTTTTCTTTGAGCCTCTTAAAGCTCTAAGAGCTTTTCTGGAGCCCTTGCACTCTCCACTATTGAATTGGCACTTGCATTTACCTAATCTAATTTATTCATAAACTATCCCACGACATTTCTCCTCAAGCTGCTGCTAACATGTCCCCTGGTGTCTACAAGTGAGTCAACTATCGCTGTGTGAGTCCACAATGGCGTTTTCTTCCTCAGATAAGGAGGCTTTGTTGTTGTTCCTATGACAGTCATATCTAGGGAGCGTTGCGCTCGGAGCTGTATAAATACAAACCCAAAAGCTGGTCCTTGGCCTGAGGAACTAAAACTCTTAGTATCAGACAAGAGTCAACCGCTGGAGATAAACAGCTGGGGGGAATTGAAGTTAACAATGAGACGATGCAGGGAACCATTGTAAGCTGCAGTCTCTGCACACGAGCCGTCTAATGGTTGTCAAGTTGTTTGTGGGCCTCACAGCCAAGGTGAGCTTTGAGGAGATATTTGAACTAAGCAAATGAGGTGGCTTAGCAGATGTTACTTGGGCGCTTATGTTGAAAAGAACTCTTTGTGCAGTAAGAGTGAGAGGCCCAGGCCCTCAGCCAGCAGTCTGTTTACCTGCCTCTCTATTCCCCATTGCCCCCTGCTGCCTTAGCCAGAAAGAGAAATTCCAACAGCTCAGAAACACACGCTAATTATTAAAGAGGAGCTCAAGCCACAAAATCCTGATCCTGAATTCAAACATTCCAAAACGGGAGTGGGGAGGACTGGAACCAAGGCTTTGGTAGTGCCCACTATAAAGACAGGTGCCAATTGCAAAACTGAAATCCCGAGATTTGGATTTAGTGCAGCCATGAGGTTTGGGTACCACTAGCTCCAGTGCTCTGGTTTGAGTTCATTGTCATCCAGATCATAGTCTCTGACCCAACCAGAAGCAATATGGGGTGATTCCTGAGCCTGAAATGTCTAAAGCCTTGAGAAGAAGGGACCAATCAAGCAGAAAGTCTGGAGAAAAAAAAAACTTGAGTCCCCCAAAGGAAGGGCTTCAAATCCCACAGTATCAAAGAGGAACAGAGATACAGAACCATATTCCTCCAACAGCTGATTGAGTGACATATTGTGTGCTATCCAAAATAACAAGCTATCATCTGCCAAATAAGTACGTTCACTAGCTGAGTCTGGTTGTTGCACGTAAGGTAAGAACATAAGAACATAAGAATGGCCGTACTGGGTCAGACCAAAGGTCCATCTAGCCCAGTATCCTGTCTGCCAACAGTGGCCAGCACCAGGTGCCCCAGAGAGGGTGGACCGAAGACAATGATCAAGCGATTTGTCTCCTGCCATCCCTCTCCAGCCTCTGACAAACAGAGGCCAAGGACACCATTTTATCCCCTGGCTAATAGCCTTTTATGGACCTAACCTCCATGAAATTATCTAGCTTCTCTTTAAACTCTATTATAGTCCTAGCCTTCACAGCCTCCTCTGGCAAGGAGTTCCACAGGCTGACTACACGCTGTGTGAAGAAGAACTTTCTTTTATTAGTTTTAAACCTGCTACCCATTAATTTCATTTGGTGTCCTCTAGTTCTTCTATTTAGGGAACTAATAAATAACTTCTCTTTATCGGCCCTCTCCACACCATTCATGATTTTATATACCTCTATCATATCCCCCCTCAGTCTCCTCTTTTCTAAACTGAAAAGTCCCAGTCACTTTAACCTCTCCTCATATGGGACCCGTTCCAAACCCCTAATCGTTTTAGTTGCCCTTTTCTGAGGAGACCACATCTGTACACAGTATTCAAGATGTGGGCGTACCATAGTTTTATACAGGGGCAGTAAGATATTCTGGGTCTTATTTTCTATCCCTTTCTTAATAATTCCTAACATCCTATTTGCCTTTTTGACCGCTGCTGCACACTGCGTGGAAGTTTTCAGAGAACTGTCCACGATAACTCCAAGATCTCTTTCCTGATTTGTCGTAGCCAAATTAGCCCCCATCATACTGTACGTAGAGTTGGGGTTATTTTTCCCGATGTGCATTACTTTACACATATCCACATTAAATTTCATTTGCCATTTTGTTGCCCAATCACTCAGTTTGGTGAGATCTTCTTGGAGTCCCTCACAGTCTGCTTCTGTCTTGACTATCCTAAACAGTTTGGTCTCATCTGCAAACTTTACCACCTCACTGCTTACCCCTTTCTCCAGATCATTTATGAATAAGTTGAACAGGATTGGTCCTAGGACTGACCCTTGGGGGACACCACTAGTTACCCCTCTCCATTCTGAAAATTTACCATTTATTCCTACCCTTTGTTTCCTGTCTTTTAACCAGTTCTCAATCCAAGAAAGGACCTTCCCTCTTATCCCATGGCCATGTAATTTACACAAGAGCCTTTGGTGAGGGACCTTGTCAAAGGCTTTCTGAAAATCTAAGTATACTATATCTACTGGATCCCCCTCGTCCGCATGTTTGTTAACCCCTTCAAAGAACTCTAATAGATTAGTAAGACAGGATTTCTCTTTACAGAAACCATGTTGACTTTTGTCCAACAAATTATGTTCTTCTACATGCTTCACAATTTTATTCTTTACTATTGTTTCGACTAATTTGCCCGGTACTGAAGTTAGACTTACCGGTCTGTAATTGCCTGGATCGCCTCTAGAGCCCTTTTTAAATATTGGTGTCACATTGGCTACCTTTCAGTCATTAGGTACGGAAGCCGATTTAAGGGATAGGTTACAAACCACAGATAATAGTTCAGCAATTTCCCATTTGAGTTCTTTTAGAACCTTTGGATGAATGCCATCCGGTCCCAGAGATTTGTTAACATTAAGTTTTTCTGTTTGTATTGTAGAACAGTTTAAATGAAGATGTGGTCCAAAATTAAATTTCTCTAGCAACCAAATAAAAAAAATTGCCCAAGACACTACTCACATCAGATACAAGACAGAAGCCTCCAGACGCTGAATTCTTGGCAATACTGGGGCTACCTAATGCTACTGTTAAGCTGATTTTCCTAAAACAAAGCCTGTGAATGATCCACTGTAGAATAGGAATTAAATAGCATAAGTAGCATGCATATATTTTAGCTTTAATCTTGTTATCTAGGCTTAATAATAAATTGGACTACAAGATTTGCAGTCTTAAAAGATCTGTCTTTTTGTTTTGTTTTGTTTTGTTTTGTTTTTTTCCTCCAGTGGTGGGAATGTCTCCCAGTTGTCATGGCAAGAATGCCTAAGGCTGAAATCTAGCTGGACATCGGAAGAGGTCTGATGGAGTAGGTATCTTTAAGAGACGTCTAGAAGCCAACTCCAGTTCTGTCAGACCATGAGCCTACGCAGATGGTGAGACCTCTGCTCACGACACTTGTTCTAGCCCATGTGCGGGTGGCTCCAGGGGAAATCAATGTATGCTGAAAGAGTTTGATCAGTCCACAGCATGAAAAGCATTGGCACCAGAAAAATATCATTCCTGTGTCTCGTGTGTTTGCTCTTTCCCCTCCTTTCTGCTTTCTAGTATGGAAGGGCCAGCCTGGAGCTGAAAAGGAAGCAGATGGCAGGGAGCGGTGGCTGTCAGGAGATAATGAAAGAGTTACAGATACTCAGGGACCATTTTTAAGATATCCCCATTTGTGCTACTGTCTGGCTATTATTCCTTCCACCCATTACCCTTTTTTCTAGAGCCAGGCCTACTTTCCCTATTGCGGGCATAGCAAACAATCCTGCCTGCTTACCAGCATTATACCCACTAGGTCAGCTTGTGCTAAGGTGTGCTACGGGGTACCGCTGCCCCAGGGAGAGCTCGGACAGGCATCCTGTCTCAAAGACATTATCTGTGCTTGCCGGCTACATGAGCCCATGCAGGGTTGGGAAGCACTGACCCTGCTTCTTCCTTGGCCCTGTTTGGGGTGATTTACATCCCTGAAGGCACAAGCAAAGAGCAGTCCCCACGCACTGGGGGACTGCTATTATGATTGCTATTATATCTGGTGCCCTGTAGGGTGAAGAATGGTGGAAATCCCTTGCATCTTCTCCCTGCTCTCATACATCCACACTAGATGCCATCTGCTGCCATAGCAGACCTACCATTCCTCCCCATGCCAAATTCTGCATGCGCACACAAGCTCCCATTGAAATCTCTGGGAGCCCATACACGAGTTGGTAAGGGCAGAATTTGTACCCATATGGTTCATAGCTTTGTAAGTGGCATTAGAGAAACCTGAAATTCACGGTTACTCCTGTCTTCGGTCTGTGATCAGAATGCCCATTGAGAAGCAATGGGCATGTTGCACGTGGACTGACCTGCCAAACACTGAAGAAGGACATTTCGTAAAGGCTGAACCATGGCATTTTCTGCACAACACTGCCTGGCGCATCCAGGTACAGCCGCGTGATCAGAATCACCGGGATAATCTCTGCTTCTTCCAGAAGTGGCCAGTTATCAAATTTACAAAGAATTTACAAAGAAGTGGTGAGATGAAACATCTGGTTATTCTGACTGTTAGCTAGCCTTGCTGACTCTAGAGATAACCAGCAGATTTCCCAGACAATCAGAACTAAATTGCCTGCATCACCTCAATCTAGGAATGTAAGGGATTAATTATATTTCTTTCGCTCTTTCTTTCCCTCTGTCTTCCTCAGTAAGTGGAGACAATTCACTGGTATTTAAAAATTAATCAAGTTCCTCCTAGCAGGCTGCCCTGCTTGCTTTCTAAAGTGCTTTGTGGGGGCAAAAGCTAACTAAATCAGATACAGTTACTGTTATTTGATAGAACTTTTATGTCACAAAACTCTGTGATCTTGCACAATATTATAAGTTGAGACATCTTACAAAGTGCCCCAGATAATCTGAAACTGCTTCAGTATCTCCATACAGCTGCCATGCTATCTGCTTTTCCAGCCCATTAATGTCTTCTCACAAACTTCTGAGTGCCACGAGCCTTTAATGCTTTTTAGAAGCAAAAGAGATGCATCAGCACTCCTTTCAGGGCCATATTTCTGAAATCCCAGCCTTCAGTTGTACCTGCTTACAACCACATGCACCCATTTCTCCGCCTGCCTCTGTGCACTTAATTTCAGGGCATGTTTTTTGGAGATTCACTTTTTACACTTTTTCTGCACATACACTGAGGGGTAAGGGTTCAAACTGTATATATGGTTTACTGTATATATATACTGGTTGCATGGCTACATACCTCATTTGCACAGGCAAAAACAAGACCCAATCCTGTAAAGTGATCAGGCCTTGATTCACCAACATACATAAGCATGTGTCTCACTTTAACGTTAGTTTTACTCATGTGCTTAAAGGCAGGCACATGCCTACGTGCCTTGCTAAACTGGGGTCTAAGTCCAGTAAACATTCCAACTCCCCCCAGTAAACATCCCACCCCACACAAAACTTGTCTATTCTATCCTTTTCCATATGGGACTTTCCAAATCCTGCTCTGCCTGGATATTAAAGATCCCATGAGGTCTGTACAAAGAAGTGTGTTTGTCCTAGTGTCCTCCTCAGACAAAGATTCCCCTGGTCCAGCTATGGTAAAATGTAGTTTCTGCTGCTTCTTTAAGGAGGGTCTCTCGGGATGTTCCATGCTAGATGTTTTGGCATCTTACACTTACAGCCAGAACTTTTCAGCAGCAGTACCCCAGGTGGTGGTGGTGCACAAACCGTTCACCCCAGTGCACCATCAACCATCCCTCAGTTCCTTCTCTATTGCCTTAGGCTTGGCACATCAGCAGCTCTGTGAACTCCACTCCCTAATAATCCCTTTTCCATTTTATCCTACCACAGATTTTTCCCCCCCTCTGGTCTTACCTTTATTATCTTTTAAAAAAATAAACATTTATTTTGAACCCTAACACCCGCCGGGCATCTCTACTGGAGCGGGACTCCTAAGAACACGGCAGGCTCCCTGGGATACAAATGCGGTACTAGTTGCAGATTGTCTATCCTGATCTCAGATGGTCACTCTCAATGTATCCGTCGTCTTGGCAAGGCACACATACTGCAAAAGTGTGCACACTGCAAGGAATTGTCAGCTAGATCCCTTAAAGCCAGAGACCTGCAACTGAAGTTGCTCCTAATGGAGAAATCCCTCAGGCCATCTTCAGACCCAGAGATGAGGTCTCCACCATGAGAAACGTCTCCAGCAGCGGTTTCAGACCTGGGACTCCATCTGCCACCTGTGAAACCTCCTTCCTAAGCCGTCTACAAAGCATAGGCTCCCAACTTCACCTCAGAAAGAACATTCAAAGAAGAAGCGGAAAAAAATCAGCCCCAGAACCAACGGCAGAATCCACCTCAGACCAAGTGGCAACGGGAAACCTGGTTTGCAGATGTCCCAAAGGGCAAAGGCAAAGGAATTGCCAGATCCTAGCTCCAGAGCACAAGCTAAGAAACAATCATCCAGCTTGGCACCCTTGGCACTGAAGAAGTCGGTACCAGCTTCCTCCACGGCAGTGTCACCAACCACCAGCATGCAAATGCACGCTCTTTCTGCACCACCAGAGCACACAACCATGCACAGGCTGGCACCGAACTTTATGGAACCACCACCGCTTACAACCACATCCATTCCATCCCAATAGTGGCAACTGTCTGCAGGGATGCTCCTACCGGTACCAATCCCCCCCACTTGGCCATAGTGGGAACCCAAGGCACAGTACTGAACCCAGCCCCTGGTCATTCCCAAACCCATACCTCCTCCCACCGCTCAACCACCCTCGCAGTCTTCTCCCGCTCAAGTGGAACAACAAGAGTATCTGGATGAGCCAAATGATGCACTGAGGAGGAGAGCATGCTGCCCAGACATACAATATCCTCCACCCCAGATGCAACTATAATGCCCCCATCACCAACAATATGGGACAACTTTAAATCAATTCAGGACCTTTTCACGAGGGTGACAGATTCCCTGGATAGTTCATTGGCAGAGTTACCGGAGTCCCCAACACAAATTAACCAATATACTCTATACCTCCTCGTCAAATAAAATGGCTCTGCCAATCAATGCATCCAGCATGGATCCTACTAAGGTTGTATGGCAACCCCCTGTCACGATCCCACCATTCTCCAAGCAGGCTGACAAGAAATATTATGTCACCACCAAAAGGAGAAGAATTTCTTTTCACCCACCCAGCCCCGAACTCTCTCATAGTTGAGGCAGTACACCATATAGGCAAACAAACACAATTTAAGTCCACCCCATGTGACAAACACTGGAAGCATCTGGACATCGTTGGAAGAAAGTCATATTCATCAGCTCCCACGTGGCAAATTATTCTGTGCTTTTCGCGAAAACAGGTGCAACAGCTTTGACAATATGCAAACCTTTATTGACCAGCTCCCAGAGGTTGCACAGGAGCAATATAAGACAAGCATCGCTGAAGGCTCCCTTATAGCAACAACCATGCTGCAGGCCTCCCTAGAACTGGCAGATACAGCTGCTCAGTTCTCGGCCACAGTCATCATGATGCCTTGCTCTTCTTGCCTCTATCTTTCTGGCTTCCCTAAAAAGGTACAAAATATAGTTGAGGACCTCCCCTTTGAGGGACAAAAGCTATTTGCAGAATCCACCAATGCATCCCTCCCTACACTCAAGAATTCTCACGCCAAGTTAGAAACCCCGGGCATGTGGGTACCACAACCAACGAAAAAGCAGGGATGCTATTATACACAGCGCTTCCACCCTACTCCTTATCCACAGCCTCAAAAAGCATATGATCAGTACTGGGGACAAAGGCAGCCACATCAATGCCAGGCCCTGGAACAGACGTCGTCATCCCAGCCCTGTACATCAAGACGATGATTCTGAAGTTTTGGCCAAGGGTTCAATACCTCACCCACCAATTCAAGGCTGCCAATCCACCATCTATCAATCTGTGACCATTAACATACTACCCCACCCAGCACAACATCACCTCAAAAAATGAGGTTTACAGGATCTTGCGCAAAACGGGGGTTTTCCGACAAATGGCCCCGTCTACACAGGGCTTTTTATCCGCAAAAACCTCTTCCACAAAAAGGATCGGAAGAGAATATGCAAATGAGAGCACGAGATTTGCAAATGAGCACCCCGTTTGCATTTTCTCTTCTGAAAAACTGCCGCATTATAGATGTAGCCTAAGTATGGTACAAAATCAGACAAGACAGGGCATGAGTCCTATTAATAGCACCTATTTGGGCCCAGAAAAACCTGGTTTTCCTACCTAATCCAGTTATCCATAGCCCCTCCTCTACTTCTTCCATAAATTCCTAACCCAGGACACAGGCAGACTTCTTCACCCTCAAGTCACAGTTTTCCAACTCAGAGCATGGCTCCTTGGGGGCTAGGAGAATTAGAATTGCAATGTTCTGAGGAAGTCAAAACAACCCTTGCTAACAGAGGCAAACCCAGCACCCGTAAAACATACAACCAGAAACGTCACTGCTTCCATAACAGGTGTATAATCCAGGCTCTCTCATCTCACCCAGCCCCATTACCTAGAGTTTTGGATTATATTCTGAACCTCACACAACAAGGACTTGGTAATAGTTCCATAACAGTATACCTAGTGGCTATCTCCATGAGGCCCCATAAAATGATAGGATACACCACATTTGTATAACCAACTACCAAGCATTTACGGAAAGGACTGAATAACACTTTCCCACCATTAAAACAACCCACTCTGATGTGGGACCTTCACAGGCTGATGGGCAAACCATTTGAGCCTCTAGCCACGTGCTCTCTATTACACCTCTCAATGAAAGTGATCTTCTTCATTGCAAGCACTACAGCCAGAAAAGGAGGGAAACTAGCTGCCCTCATGGTAGACACTCCCTCCATTATACTTCAGGAGGATAAAGCCATCTTAAGGCCCACCCCGAATTCCTCCCAAAAGTAATCTCATCTTTTTCACTTGAATCAACCCATTTACTTTCCTGTATTCTTCCTGAATCCCCACACAGACACCAGGTGGAAGATTCCCCAGTCCCTGGAGGTACAACAAGCACTCGCCTTTTACCTAGAGAGAACAAGGACATTGAGGAAATCCCCACGTCTATTTCTCTCTATTACTGAGCAATCCAAAGGTGGAACAATATCTAAACAGATACTTTCCAAATGCATCTCTCAATGCGTACAGCTATGCTATATCCCTGCGCCTGTCTACACACACTCCACCGGAGCCGTTTCCACCTCATGGACTTTTCTCAATAACGTTCCTTTTACAGTCATTTGCAGAGTGAAGGCATCAATCCATACATTCACCAAACCCTACACAATAGCCCAACATCCTTCCACGGACACGCACTTTGGACCGTCCGTATTAACAACAGTGTACAGACAGATTGTGAAACCCCTCCTTCCATAGCAACACACTGCTCCATACTCACCTAGGCTACGTCTAGACTGCAAGCCTCTTTCAAAGGAGGCTTTTTTGAAAGATACGTTCAAAAAAGCCTCTTTTGAAAAAGAGCATCTAGACTACAACCAGTACTTTCAAAAAAGCAAGCTGCTTTTTTGAAAGAGAGTGCTCAGGCAGTCTGGATGCTCTCTTTCAAAAAAGCACAGTTTGTATTACTAAAGAGCACTTTAGAAAAAAGGCGTTATTCCTCGTAAAACAAGGTTTTCCCCAGTCGAAAAAACTGATGGGTTCATTCGATTTACTTTCGAAAGAACACGGCAGCAGTCTAGTCGCAGGGGACGTTTTTTAAAAAAAAAGCCACTTTTTTCAAAAAAAACCCAACCCTGTAGTCTAGAAACACCCAGAGTGTGGAGAACCCACAGGGACACTTCTAGAAGAAGAAGAAGAAGAAGAAGAAGAAGAAGAAGAAGAAGGGGTGGTTATTCACCTTGTGCAGTGACTGAGTTTCTTCGAAATGGTTGTCCCTGTGGGTGATCCGCCACCCACCCTTCCTCCCCTCTACTTTGGACCAACACGACTGTCCAAGGTAAAGAAGGAACTGAGGGACAGTCAAGATTGCGCAGCAGTTAACCATTCACAAACACAAAATGCGTACTGCATATATGCTGCCACCCGGCATACTGCTCCTGAATTTTCCAACTATAGGCGCAAGCTGTCAAAACACTTAGCATAGAGCATCCATGGGGACAAGCATCTCGAAGAACCTGTTACTGCACAAGGTGAGTAACCCTCTGTGCCCTCTCACATCTGAAATGTTTAAGGGGGGAGGGGAGTTCCTTAAGGCCTGATCCTTCCAAGCTGATTCAGCCAAAATTCCCAATGAAAGCTATGCCTTAGTTAGGAATGCAGGATCGGGCTGTTCATCTCAGAAATGCACCTGCCCCCCCACCCAAAGGCTCCTAGGAATGTGCTCAAAGAACCTTCTCTGTGCCCTCAACTCCCATGGAAATCAATGGTGAGCCATGCTTTAAAAACTGCCAGTGCAGTTGTAACAAAAGGCATTTTCAGAGAGTGTTAGGCAATTGCAGTTCTACAGCACCAACATGATTGTGTTTTATTCTGGGGACTTCAATGTCCATAAGATTGATACTATCAGCATTAAGTGCCTAACTGTTCACAACTAAAATCCAGGTATATTTTATTTTAATTCACATTTAGCAGTTACATGCTGACTATAAGGCATTATCTCTGAAAAAAGGAAAATCTAGCTAAATATTCCTGCAGTTCTACTTTTGTATTTATTTTTCTTCTCCCCTCTGGAGTAAACTAACAAGATTGCATTCAGTTCAGAAGGTAAATTGGTGTACTAATAAGATTAGCCAAAAAGCTATTGTTCTTCATTAGCCGTCTCTGGAGGCCAAATCAGTCATTTTGCAGCTACAGAAAGCTGGTGCCTGAATACTAATAGGAAAATTGGCAAGTAAATAAACTGGAGTAATTCTTACCATTTCCTAGCTATCTAGAATCTTTTCTTGGGACACTTTGATAGATCAGTGTGTTGCCCTTCTACATGTGTTTTATTCCAGGACCCTAAGATAAAGCTTGAAAAATGCTTATTCTCTATACGCTTACATATTGTCCACACATATATCTTCCCATAGGATGGTACACAGAAATGGTGAACTTCTGGCCCATTTCAAGTCAAGCAGCAAAAGTCATGTGAATTGAATGGAGCCAGGATTTCATGCAAAGTATTTTGAACTTCATTTAAACATGCAAGAATGAACTGTAGGAAAGAGAAAGCAAAGACTGTGAAATTGTAGATACTGTACCTCAGAATAGAATGGGGGGAGGTGAACGAGTGGTAATAAATGTCACCTGCTATTCCCTGTAATGCTAATGGCCACCCCTCCATGTCCACGGCTAAGGGGGGCCACAATTCCTCACTGCAGTAGTCTAGGATCTGATCTACAAAAGGGGAATTAGTTGTCTCTACTGGGTTGGGGTTTAGTCATTAAGGTTCTCAGGCAGGGCAGACTATTAACCCGTCCCCCACAACAGAGCCACTTGAACAACAGCCAGGGACTCATGGTGTCCCGAGGGACAGGGCAACTCACAATCTGCTCTTACTGTTGGACAGACCCATTTCAGTTGCAATCCAGGTTTCCTGGCCTCTAAGCCAGACTGGGATGACTATCACTGCAGTCCAGCAGCTCAGGTAATGGTTGGTATGGCACAGTACAGGCCTCCTGGCCTAAGGAGGGGGAGTACTGCTGCGCCAGGGTTCGGGTGGCAGGGGGAATGTGGGCCCACCCAGCTCTGCCACCTCCCAACCCAGAGCCCTATCAGTGGCAAGGCAGTTCACTACTGAGTCAGCATCACACTGACCTGGACTCAGGCACACTAGCTACCCGACTGTTACTTCCATCGCTCCCCCTCTGGTGTACCTGAACCCACGGGTATTGTTCCGGCTCCTCCGGGTATGTCGCCAAGGACATCAACAGCAGCTCTACAGCGTTGGCGTTCTCCAGCAACTCAGGCTGGTCTCTGGGGTAACAGTGGCTCTCCCTGGAGCTTGCCTCCAGCTGAAGCATAGTCTCCTGCCTCCAGCAGCTTCCCTGCGACTGAGCAGTGAGGCTAGCCTTTTATGCTTCCCCTTCCTATTGCACCCTTCCACTGATAGTGGGCATGGGTGGGCCCATCCAGGCTCCACCCACCAGGCAGCTTGGGGCGTCTCCCCAGCATCCCCAGCTAAGAGGACCACGTCTCTTCACCACACTCCCAAACATATGAAAGTGGGCAGTCGTTTTTTAAATTTTTTAACTAACTCTATATTTATTATCCCTTTGAAGAGCCAGGTCCTTCACCACACACATCACATTCTGGAAGAGGCCTGGAGAATTCTAGAACTTTCCTCCGCGACTCGGCCGTCAGGGCCACTTGCCTTTCTGCCAGGCTGGCCCCAGACATGCCGTGGTATCTCATCAACCCAGTATTGCTCCGCTGAGCATCCAGCAGGAGGGGCTCAAGAGCAGAAGGTCACACTTCCTTGCGGGAGACGAGGCAGGCTGGGTGAAATTCCTCACAATGCATAAGGCCTTGCTAAGGGCTTCCATGGGGCGCAGGAAGTTGTGTGGGCCCTCCGCCCTGGCATACATGTCATCTATCAAGCATTAGATGAGCCAACAAAGGCAGCTGACATTTTCTCCGAGTGCTGGTAGCAACCTGGGTTTTGTCATGGGAGATGTAATTATTTTAAGGGTAATTCTACCATCCAGTCAAATATTTAAGTAAATGGCCCGAAAAGGGGGTATGAAAGGGTTAAAACAGCATCAGGGGCCAATCCAGAAACCTTTATTCACATTAGTAAGTCCTCACCTACCCAAGTAGCCTTCTGAAATCAATGTTGCTAATTCCATAAATCAGAGTTGCGTGGTAGGCTTTTTAGTTCCAATGCACTGTGAGTTAAGTGTCAAATGCGCCCCTTTAATCCTTGTTGCATCACCAGGTCATTGCTCGGAGGATGTTGTGCCAATATTGTGAAAGCAGAAATGAGATGACTTAGGTAATAATAGGTCTGTCTATCTGACATTGATCCTGGACGAGATAATGGAGCACCTGATCTAAGACTTGATTAATGAAGAATTACAGGAGGGTAATATAATAAATGCCAATCAATATGAGTTTATGGAAAATAGATCCTGTCAAGCTAACTTGATATATTTTTATGAGATTACAGGTTTAGTTGAGAAAGGTAATAGTGCTGATATAATGTACTTAGTCTTTTGTAAGGCATCTGACTTGGTAACACATAACATTTTGATTTAAAATAGAGAAAGATCAAATTAATATGACACACACTAAATGGATTAAAACCTGGCTAATTGGAAGGTCTCAACATGTAATTGTAAATGGGCAATTGTGAAACAGGTATGTTTCTAGTGGAGCACTGATATTTAACATTTTTATCAATGATCTGGAAGAAACCATAAAATCATCAATAAAGGTTGCAGATGACACAAAAACTGATGGAGTGGTAAGTAATGAAGAGGATAGGTAATTGAAACAGAGCAATATGGATCATTTGGCAGGCTAGATTCAAGCAAACAATATGCACTTTACATGGCTTAAATGGAAGTGTACACATCTAGGAGTAAAGATTGTAGGCTATACTTATATGATGAGGAGCTTCAGGGGAAGATGTGTATCTAAAAAAAATGTGTGTGGGCAGGTGGGCATGGTGGATAGTTAACTGAACGTGAGCTCCCTTTGCGTGGCCAAAGAACTGCTGAAATTTGTGGATGCATAAACAGAGGAATCTCAGGTAGGAGCAGAGAGGTTATTATACCTCTGTATTTGGCAGTGGGGTGACCTCTGATGGAATATTCTGTTCAATCCTTGACTGCACAATTGAAATATGCTAATAAATTGCAGAGGGTTCAGAGAAGAGCCATGAGGATGATTTATGGGATTGGAAAACCTGCCTTACAGTGATAGACTAAAGGAGCTCAATCTATTTGTTTTACCAAAGAGAAGGTGAACAGTGACTTGATTTCATACTCTTTCCTCTACATAAGGAACAAATATTTAGCAATGGGCTCTAGCAGAGAAAGATATAACAATGCAATGGCTGGGAAGTGAATCGCAACAAATTCAGACTGGAAATAAGGTGTACTTTTTTAACAGTGAGAGTGATTAACCTCTGGAACAATTTACCAGGGTCATGGTGGAGTCTCTGTCATTGACCATTTTTAAATTTGTTGTTTTTACGCTCTAGGACAGTGGTTCTTCACCTTTTTGGCATTACTACCTCATAAGCTTGATCAATAAACCAAAATTACCCTTACTCCTTTTTTAAAAGGCAATAGACAAAAAGAAAATTATAATTAATCATTTTAATGTATTTTGTTTTCTCGTACATTATGTTGAACAAAATTAAACACCTATTGTATTTTAAATGTATTCTCCCCTGAAATATACCAAATTGCCCCTTGTTAAGAACTGCTGCTCTAAGATTCACTTTGAGAAAGTTTTATGGTCAGGTTAGAAAAAAAGAAAAGAAAGATAGAAAAGGTAGGGAAAAAAAAGAAAAAAAGGTAGAAAAGGTAGGAGCAGATTGTGTAGCCCATAGATCTAGCCTGCTTGCTTGGTTATTATATCTTTTCTTATGGGTTTGCTGTTTGTTTTATTATAATAGATTTATGGATTTGTACTAGAGTATTTTGGCAGTAATGCAAGGAACCTACAGGCCACGTCCTATAAAATGAGCTAGAGCAAGATAGCATATTTACATTTGTGACCTTTGGCACAGATTAGCCACTGACCAATTAACATCCATTAACACATACACCACAAAGAATGTGGAAATAGCCACCATCAAACCAGTTCTGGCCAGAAATAATAGATGTCAGAATGAGTTAATTATCATTAATCCATATGAACATGCCAACCTATAGTGTAAGTCCACCCTGATATTATAGGGATAAGAAAATTACATTTGGATATAGAAGGCGGGCACAGAATGCTCAGGATCTCTAAGAGGAGCATATCTCCTTGTTTAGTTGGTTTTTAGTCAGGTTCTTAATTATGTTTCTCCTAGTCTTCCTATAGCTTTCTAGCTCCCTCACTTCTCCTAAATTCTTCAGCTCCCACACTAGCATTGATGAACCTGGACCCTGGGATTCTGCAGCATTCCAGAGGTGAGGCTGGTCAGGTTATTAAGGAAGTGTGTGAATATGTTAATCTAGGAAGTTTTATAGTAAATAATCCCTCGTGTACTCTTTAGGGGTATTGTTTCCTTTGTGATTCTGATTTATGACTTTTCCAATCTGATTATTATTCCATTAATCCAGAGGTGAGAGTAACTTAAATTTCTTATGGGTACTGTTGTATTGCACACCCCCTCCTGGGAAGAGGGTTGGGGGTGTTGCAATATCACAGTACCTCTAAGAAATTTAAGTGTGGGGTTGGATTGGGGGTAGCTCAGAGCAGAGGAAGGGATAAAGAACTTGAGGGTCCCCTCACAGGAAGGAATTCCCAAGCACATATTCCTGGGTTCTCCCAGAGGCACACATGACTCCACATCCCTCGCTGTTCCCAAGCACTTCTCCCTGTCGCAATGGAGTGGCTCTGCATTCCCCCAGCTGTGGGAACAGGGGAGTCACAGAGCGGAGAGCCGCTTCCTTCTCTCTACCCTGGGTGTACCAGAAGTTCCGAGGTTTTTAAAAACTTGAAACTGCTTTGAGATTGACTAATGAGAAGATACAAACCATTATTACCATCCAAGTTTTAAGAAGTTTCAGAAGGAATTCAGACCTGATGGGATGGTTGCTAACTGGCTACCTTCCCCTTTCCTCATACTGTGGTCCAAGAGTTGCAGTTTCTGACAGGTGAGACATGTTGAAACCCTGGATCCTGCAAATTGTTCTTCATGGACTCAGGGGGTTCTCTCTGAGGAAACATCATGCAGGATCAGAGCCTAGCATAACCCAGTGGTGAGTGCTGTAGAAAATCCAAAGAGGGATAGAATCAGGTTTCCCTTGATACATTTCATGGAGGTTATAAGTCTGAGAGCTCTCTAGTGGTCCATAGAGTCTTCTAGGAAGAATCAGGTACAAAAGACTGGATTATTTTTAACAAAAAATATGAAGATAAAATACCTGTCTCCTCCTCTTTTTTGACTCCTTCATTGGTTGGCAGAATATGGTGCAGCCACAGATTGCACTGAACGCAAGCAAGGTCACCTTGCTGTAATTTTAATGAATAAACGGAATGTTGTTGAGAAGGATTAAGCACTAACCCATGGGCTTTGTTTTTTTTTACACCTGACCTTGGCAGCCCAAGAACTTGTTGGTGCTCCATGTGGATACTGGGGCCTGAGAGAGGAAGGTTTGTCCAGTGACTCACTAACCTGGGTTCAAGTCTCTGGTCTGTCACAGGTGTCCTGTGAGAGTTTTTGTGCCTCCATTCCCCATCTGTAAAATGGGAGTAATACTTCCTTGCCTCCCCAGGCTAAGGACCAATTCCACAAGCCAAATACACAGAGAAGGATTGGAACTCCACTTCATTCTCACGTTTAACTCCTGCAAATGGTCTAAATCATGATATCGGATGATTTGCACATTATCAACCTACCAAATAATGAAGGTGCCAGTGGATCCTGATGTCTGTGTAGAAAGAATCTGCTGTTAGTACTCTTCCTTTCCCAGTGCAAACTACTAATGGTTCTTATCAGCCTCTTGTAACTATTTAGACTTTGAGATGCTACTAGACTATTTGTTGTTTTTTAAGTTTTTCCTGTTACAAACTGGTTTGGCTATCTCTTTGAAACTTATCTACCCAATGTCCTCCTTCTCCTCCCCCCTCCAATTCCCTCCCCCTTCCCTTATTTATTCCTGGTTCTGGACTTCCAACACTCCGGTCATCTGAAGAAGTGGGTTGTGCCCACGAAAGCTCATGATACCATCTACATGTTTTGTTAGTCCATAAAGTGCTACCAGACTGTTGTTTTTTAAGTTTTTCCTGTTACAGACTAACTCAGCTACCCCTCTGAACCTTTTTTTTCACAAGGGGCTCTGATACTGTGCACCCCTGATTACCCAAATAGCAGGCAGGATATGGATTCTCTTTGGATAATGAAGAGGGCAGGAGCTATTCATTCAGCAGTGGGGTGGCCTCCCCTGCAAATAAGGGGTTGTTCCTCCTCCTCTTCCTCCTCCTCGCACTCCTTGCTGGGGGGGGGGGGGTCTCTGCTTCGCTCGCTCACTCCTGTGGCTGCACCAGCAGAGGGCTCCCTGTGCTGCCTTTCTCCTTCATAGTGATAGAGATGCAGCCGTGTTAGTCTGGTGTAGCTGAAACAAAAGACAGAACTATGTAGCACTTTAAAGACTAACAAGATGGTTTATCAGGTGATGAGTTTTTGTGGGCCAGACCCACTTCCTCAGATCAAATTGTGGACGAAAATCAGCACAACCATATATACCAATGTGATACAATCAAAAAAATGACCGCATGTGAAACTGACAAATCAAATTTTAGAACAGAGTGGGGGTGAGGGGGGAAGGTTAGTTTCTGTGAGGTAATGACATGGGGTGATAATAGGGGAAGTTTCTGTGAGGTAATGACATTAGGGGTGATAATTGGGGAAGCTATCTTTGTAATGGGTGAGATAATTAGTCTTTGTGTCAAATTTGACACTTTATGTATGGGTTTGGGTCAACAGACATACATGGAGCTATAGGGCTGGTGGCTCTATAGGTACCTTAGATCAGGGGTGGGGAATCTCAGGCCCAGGGGCTGGATGCCCGGATCCATTCTCTGAAGCTCAGGACTCTCCCCACCCCCGAGCATTGGGGAGCCTGTCCTGGCAGTCCAGGCCTCCCCCCACCCCCCCATCATGGGGCTGGCACACACAAAATCTGTTAGCCTGGTCCCTCCCTAGGCTCTGGAGTGTGAGGGAATGTGGGGAGTGTCTTTCTGCTTCTCAGTCGGGGGCCACATCAGTGAGGATTGGTTTTTGGTTTTTTGCTTCTCACTTGAGTGCGGCCCCCCAACTGAGTTTTCTGTGGGTCAGCAACTCCCAACGCAAAAAAGGCTCCTTGCCCCGCCGAAGATAAACGCCCCATTGTGGCGTTGGAGCCTGGCTTCCGAAAATGAAGCTGTGGATGAATTTTTTCCCATCTCTTCTCCTCGACCTGAAAACCATTATGGGAGTGTTGGGAACAGACTTTTCTTCATGAAAAATAAATGACCTCTCTGAAAGTGAGAACACATTCCACCCTGAAAGCAAAATGTGATGGATCCCAGGTGTGCATGTGGCAATCAGCAGGAATACCCAGTTTTCTGAGATCAAGCAGAACATTTGGGGCTTGGTCCATTCAAGTTGGTTCATCTTAACCATTTAATCCAATCCAAACCGGACAGATTCAAAATGGATAAAAGGCAATACCTTTTTTCAGACAAGACATGAGCCTGTGGAACTCAGGGCCACCAGAAAACATAAAGAGTCACACAGCAATTGGACATTTACATGGATAAGGATATTCAAAAGGGTTACAAGTAATGAGGATAAAGCTGTGAGAGGGAAGTTAAACCTCCAGGGTTTAAGCCTGCAGAGCTCAGCTTATGCCTTTGTGTGTGTGTATGTGTGTGGGGGGGGCCCTAGATTTCCCCACATCTCGGGCTCTTGCACCTTTCTCCGAAGCAGCTGGGGCTAGCCAATGCTAGTGCCAGGCGCTGGGGCTGACCCAGCCTGGCAGTTCCTATGTAGCTGACAAAGTGCCTGCGCTTTCCGGCTTGTAGTCCTGTGCGCACGTGGGACTAGACACCCAGCGCCAAGGGGCTGCTGGGCAGTAAGGGGTGCCTAGACGGTGCCCGGCTGCTCCACCCATGTGCCCACCTCCGCTCGCTGGCAGGCTGGAGACGGTTTATATTTCTGTCTCCCTGGCAGCTGGCACCGGGCACGGAAAGCTCCCAGCCGCCAGAGCCGCCGCAGGCAGCGGGGCGCGGTGACTTCGCCTCTCCAGCGCTCAGCTGCTCTCCTGGCACTGGAGACCGGGGCTCCCCAACGCGCCGCGGGCTAAGCGCGGGGCTCTCTCGCCCCAGCCCTGCGCTGGGGGGAGGAGGGGGGGTCCCTCACCTGGACTCCCCTCGGGGCGGGCTCAGGACAAGCGGCACCCGCTGGGGGCAGCCCTGCCCAAGCGCCCTCCGAGGGAGGCACGCAGGCTGGGTGTGGGGCGGAGGAGGAGGCGCCGGCGGCGCAGCGCGGGGTGGTTTCTCCGACTGGCTTTTTTGGCTCGGGTCCCTGCGGCAGGGGGCGGAGGAGGAGAGATGAGGGGTGAGGTCACGGCTCCCCCGAGCCCTGCGCTGGGATTTCAGCCCCTCCAGCCCAGCTCGCCGCGCAGAGAGCGGAGCCTTTTGCCGAGCTTCGCCCCCCCCTCGCCCCCAGCCTCCGGTGCCTGCTGCCCATGTCGGACCTCGCCGCCAACTCTGACAGCAAGCGGGCGCTGGACAGCGGCCCCGAGGCCAGGCTGCAGGATGAGCTGCCGCGGGCCGAGCCCATGCCCAAGAACTACCTGGCCCTCACCATCTTCTCCTGCTTCTGCCCCGCGTACCCCATCAACATCGTGGCCTTCGTCTTCTCCATCATGGTGAGTGCCCCCCCCCCCCGCGGAGGCAGCAGCTTCCTCCTGCTCTCTCCCCCCCCCCCCCGGCCAGCCAGCCCCGTCCAGCAGCCGCTCGCTGCCTGCTCGGCTCCTGAATGAGCCTCGGTTTGCAGCCTGGACTCTCGGGTTTTCCCCGATCTCTAACTTGGCCTCTTGCTCGGGGCACCGGACGGAAGGTGGAAGGCAGCTGGGCTGTTCCCCCAGACTTCCCTTCGCCCGGCTTCCGCGGCGTATGCGCCTTTCCCCACTGGGGCCCCTATTTCAGTGTCCATTGCAAACCCCCCCCCCCCATCAAACAGCGTTCCCCGCTCTCCAGCGGCACAGCAAGAGGCCTGGGCTCCCCATCTCACCCCCCACCTCCGCAAACTTAGGCGAACTTTGCAGCTGGCTCTCCAACTCAGGAGAGCTCAGATTTGGCTCTGAAGGTTGCTGATCGGACCCATCTCAGGTACAGAGGGAATTCCAAACACAGCAACATGCCTCCCCCCTCCCCTTCCTCCTCTCAATTCACCTGGACGCCTGCCCAACGGTTTTGGTGGTTTTGTTTCCTTTTTAATTTATTTTGCTCTCCCCTGCCCCCAAAACTGGGAAAAGGCAATAATGTTCTGGATCAAGTCAGCCTTTGCCTTTAAAACTTCCTCTCAAACATTACTTCTTTAAAACCACTGCAGGGGGCAAAGTAGGTGAGCACAGACTTGCATGCCCCTCTGTATGTCCTGATAGTTGCCTCCTTGCAGTACAGTATGGCCTGTATGTTCCTAAGCTGTGGGACCAAAGAAGGAGCCAGTCTTTCCTTTCCATTAAAGTATTATACTCTGAAGCACTCCCTCTGATCTTGATTGGCCTCACTATGAGGAGCTGGGTGGTAAAATACAGCAAAGGCTCCCCCCACACACACACCTCCCCCATATTCCTTTCTAGCTCTGAGCCAAGCCAATGTTTGTCTCTTGCACAAAGAATCCTTCCCCTACTGGTTGATCATTCCACAGGTTTAGGGGAAGAGTACCTGTTGTGGAGGGCCTTGGTGGGAGAGGAAGAAGCATTCTCTCCAGTGGCTTGGGGCAATCCCATAGAGAACTTTGAATGTCAGGACAGAGACCTAGAACTGGACTCTAAAGTCAGTGGGGAGCCAAGGAGATGGAGAGCAAAGCAATGGGTTAATAAGCAGAAGGGTATTGTGTTGTGTGGGATATGTGCTTTTATTCCTAGATTAATGCATGGAATACATTGTAGTCACAGTGTACACACTTGGGGGTCAAAAATGCATGAATCTCCGCAGCCTGATCTGCGTCCATTGGGATGGGGTACATCTTTGGGCCAGTCACAGGTGAAAGCGGGTGATTTTTTGACACCATGCGTTTTTGGGCAGCCAGCAGTAATGAAGATGCCAGAAGGACTCCAGGGCTACAGCCTGACTTGACATTTTGAGGGCATATGCTCTTGATAAGTGGGGGTTATGCACTAGCAAGTCAGGTTCTTCTAAACTGCCCCCCTTGTCCTACCAGCATCCTTGCAATCCTGATTTTACTCAGGACAGGTCAGGTTTTATCCAGCTGCTTTGTGTCCAGTCAGCCACTGATATCAGCAAGGCTGGGAGGAAGCTGGTTCCTAGTGCTGATTGAAGTTGATATAAAGGAGATGGAGATTTCTTCACTCTTAAGGAAGCTGTAATATAAAATGTCCAGTTCTGAATTCTGAAGCATTTTTCTTCCTTCAGTTTTGTTGGCACTCCTACTAAGAATACAGGTCCTGATTCAATAAAGTACTGGAGAATGTTTACTTTTGAGTACAAGACTGGCATCCATGGCACTGTTTGCTGGCTTAATGTTAGGCATGTGTTTAAGCACCTTACGGAGCCAAAACCATTAAGGAAATAATAGTGCCAGTGGCATCAATCAGTGTCCCAACATCATGCCATCCTGCCAAATAAGCATTTAGCAGAAATAAAACATGGAGGCAAAGGCGATTCAAATAAACTCTTCCATGTTCTGTTACCTTGGTCACAAAGTTTTATTCCGATTGACTTTGTCTGTTAAACCAACTAATTCAGTATTGCAACCATGTATGCTTTGTGTGTGACACAGACCTTTCAAAGCAGCATTCTGATTGGCAAAGGAACAGCTGTGTTTTTTCTTCATACAGTCACATTTTATAGATGTGTGATTTTTGCCATAAATATGGACTTTTCTGGTTGCCTGAAACTAATTTTATTTGCTACAATAATACACAAAACAGTAAGAGTTTGAATTCTCTGACTATAACTCATGGAAATGAATGCATGGAGTACACTCAAACAAAAAGGGCTGATTTTGCAAAACCCCCATTCTTGCAACCCTTGCAAAAACTTACTACAAAGAGTAGTCTTTTAGCAGTGCAAGAAGCTCCTTTACTTGGGGCTACATGGGTAAAAATTACTTGACTGGTTAATATCTCTAAAAAGGTATGTGATCAGTAATCTTAATATACATAATGAAACTGAGAGGACATAAAATATTTTTTGCCAATGAAGCTGCAAAGATCAGTAAAAATGTAAACCTTTTCTTATACGGGTACTCACATGATTACATATGTACAATGTGTATCAAATCACACTAATTTAAACTAATAAAAATCACATTTTGATTCTTAAATTTGATAATTAAAGTAGATTTTCCAAGATAGTCTTGAGTACCAAGTCTTTCAGAGATGAAAGGCATTTGCTGTAGTCATATTTCACCAGTTAGATATTTTCTGTTTTTGACAAGCTATACCACCTCTCCATAATCTCCTTCTTGATTAAGAAGGCCTATGTGACATCCCTTATTTCTGTGGATGTTCCGGGTATTCTATAAATATAAAATAACAATAATTGACAGTCCTGGTTCATGAATATGTTTGATATAAACTGACATTGTGCATTGGCTAAAGTCAATGTGTACCTGCAAAGAGCTGAATGTGGCTTGTTGACTCCCATGGTGATCAGGGCTGGCCCTACCATGAGGCAAACTGAGGCGGCCACCTCAGGTGCCAGACTGTGGGGGGGGGGGTGCCACTAGGACCCAGAGTGTAGAAAATTGTGTCTGCTGCTGTTAGTTCTCCTTTTTTGGGGTAGGTAGCAGAGCAGGACCATGAGAGGAGCAGAACAGGAAGAAGGCAGAACTGAGACCTTTCAAAGTTTTGGCCCAAGCGAGCGGACATGGGGGCGTCATTTGAGCTCCCCGCCTCAGGTGCCAAAATGTTGTGGGACAGCCCTGATGGTGATTTTGACAGCATGCTTCACCCTTTATGGAGATACTCTCACCCACATCCAGTTTAAGATCAAGCAGGCTTTTATAGGCAGGCTCAAATATATTTCTCCATGGGATATGTAAAGACAAGTTGTGGGAAGGACACTTCCTGAAGCAGGGGTGGGGGAAATCCCTTTGATATTGCCTGAAAAACTTTTGTCATCACATTACCACCTCTCCTTTTCCACAAAGAAATCCTGCCCTGTCCACGCTTCTTTTGACAGAGCTCCGCAGAGCTTTAATTCCCAGTACCACCCCACACAACCAGCTGCCACATTCTACATTGGACCCTGTGATGCTTGCGCTCTCACCTCTCCTGGTATTGAGCGCCTGTATCTCACAAACCTTTCTCAGCATCCCCGAGGATTTGCATTCATCTCTATGTGGCGTGGTGTTGTTTTCATAGAAAAAGCCCAACTATGCACACAGTAGGGCTAACCAAATAGTGTGCTACCTCAGAAAAGACTTCAGAGCAGCTATAGTAGGAGATATAGAAAATGTACACTCACTTTCAGAACCTATAATGGGCTTGATCCTGATCCCATCAAAACCAGTGTCCATTCCCTTTGGGGCACCTGGCATTGGACACTGTTGGCAGACAGGACACTGGGCTGGACGGACCTTTGGTCTGACCCAGTATAGACATTCTGATGTTAATAGCAAAACTCCCATTAACTTCCAAGGGAGCAGGACTGGGCCCAGTTAGCCCAGTATCTATTTGTCTTGTCCTTCTGATGTGCTTCTGTGATACTGACAACCAAAATACCGGCTACATCAAAAGTATCATCTAACCTGAGCCTGAGAAGGAGCCACCGTTTTCCAACGTGCATTGCCAAAGAGCTACGGTAATTTGTCAGCAGTCCCCGTCAGGTGCCTCCTCTCCCGTCTCCAGCATCTTTTGCCCACCAGCAGCCCCACCCATCAGCACCTCCTCTTCCTTCCCCGCGCCTCCTGCCCACTGCAGTCAGCTGTGTTGTGGCCTGGAGGAGGCTCTGTGGGGGAGAGAAGGAGCGAGGGCCCAATACCCTTCGAGGAGAGGGTGGACCCAGGAGTTGAGCACTGGAAAGTTGGCACCTGTTGCTGCAGCCCTGGAGTTGGTGCCTGAGCAAGGAGCCGCATATTAACTTCAGAAGAGACACAAGTTAGCCACCCATTGTGGGGGAGGGATAGCTCAGTGGTTTGAGCCACCCACTCAGAGAGTGGTTTGAGCATTAGCCTAATAAACCCATGGTTGTGAGTTCAATCCTTGAGGGGACCATTTCAGGATCTGGGGCAAATCTGTCAGGGAGGGTACTTGGTCTTGTCAGAAGGGTAGGGGACTAGATTCAATGACCTCTCAAGGTCCCTTCCAGGTCTATAGATAGGTATATCTATATATTGTTATAACCCATCACCAGAAGTAGATGACAAATGTATTC
Source organism: Pelochelys cantorii (assembly GCA_032595735.1). Classification (NCBI taxonomy): domain Eukaryota; kingdom Metazoa; phylum Chordata; order Testudines; family Trionychidae; genus Pelochelys; species Pelochelys cantorii. Next base: position 6,721,653 of record CM064342.1, on the reverse strand, counting down.
TTTTTCTTCTGTTGTCTCACATGTTATCCTCTGTACATTTCATGCACTACAATAGATTCCTGTTCCTCTTTTCCCCTTCCCTCCGCTGACCTATCCCCACCTCCTTTCTCACCACTGGGGGCTCCAATCTGATCCATTTTACATCTTATTTCCTTGAGTATTTCTGAATGGTCCTGTGCACTCCTCCTATGATTTTTTTCTCTCCTCCTCATTCCTTGTCTCCTTGCTAGAACTCATTGCTACGTGGGGGTCAGTGAATCCCAGAAGATGCGGCAATGGCTCTACAAGGCTGGCATCACTGTCTTTAGGATAAGCTATAAAACTAAGATCCCGCTCACTCGAGGTCATGAAAGATTGCTTGGCACTTTTTTTGCATGAGGAGAAGTGTTTGTTCTGGTCAGTGGTGTGAGGCGGGTTCACTAGCATTTCCTTGCATGTGAAGTTATCCCTTTCAGAAGGTTTTTTGGGGGAACATCAAAAGGACATTTTGTTTAAAAAGTAGCTAATTATGCACTACAGTACCTAGGGTCTGGTGTAAGTAGAGAGGGAGGGGTTGCTACTTTAATTTCAATAACTAACTAACTATGCTTGGTGGCTGTATTGAAGCACTACTGCTGTTAGCGATACCCACCAGAGATGTTTTTCTAAAACAATGTAAGCAGTCCATCCCTGGGAACACCAAAGTGAAAGGATGCTGGAAAAATGTACCTGTTCCCTGTAGCAGAGAGCAGCTTACTCATGACTGTGTGGCCTGCCCAGGTGGCTAATATGTGACAGGATCATGGAAAGGAGATGAAGCCAGCTCTCCTCTCATTCCCTGACCATGTCTGCTACCTCCCTGCCCATGTGTTGGTGGTTGGTAGCATTGGGCGAGTGTGTTTTGCTAGCCTCCTCCCAGCCAGGAGTCACAATCTGAGCAGAACATCACAGGGAAGCCTCACTTTCTTGCAAAGCCAAAGAAGGGCTCTGATTATCTGGCTAATAGGGAGCACAGACTGTCAGTTGTGCCCACAAAAGCTCATGTACTATCTACATGTTTTGTTAGTCTTTAAGGTGCTGCCAAACTATTTGTTGTTTTTTAAGTTTTTCCAGTTACAGACTAAAACTCGGCTACCCCTCTGATGTCTTCAGGTCAGCCAGCTGAAGCTGTGAAGATTCTTAAGTATAGCAGGGAGGCTTTTAAGGTATTTGCCACTGATAAAACACCAAGGATACTCTAGTTCATTTTACTTTGCCAGGATCAGTCAGGTTTCAGCCTAAGGAATTGGGAACATGCACTGTACAGTGGAAATGATTAAGAGAAAAAACAACTGAAAATGAATTAAAACTTTAGGGCCCAGTCAGGCTACTTTCTATACCCATGAGTGCAGGCTGGCTGGTTGCAGAACAGAAGAACTCCTGTTGTATACATAAATGAATAGAGCTGCTAACACCAGTGGGGTTGCTGGCTTGCAGGACCACGCCTCTAATTCACTTGTGACTTCAAAGAGAGGAGGCATTTGAAAGATTTCTTATGGAGTTAGATTGAAAGTGGCTGTGATTTGCTATTGAAGCTAGATAAAGACAAAAAGGTTAAACACAATAGACATATCACCCTAGTCATAATGGTTAACCCAAGAAATAAGACTGGAGTTGGGTTGGTTTAGGTCTATAACAGGTGAAGATGAGAACCAAGGGTCTGATTCACAGCCCTTTGAAGTCAGTGGAAAGACTCATATTGATGTCTGTGGGCTTTAGATTTATCCCTCCCAGCCGTCCGTTTTATCCTGGAAGGATATCCATTTAATGCTGTTTAATGTGAGTCTCCTGACAAAAGAAGCTCTCGGCTGCCGGGTTCTCTTAAATCTGGAGCTTGTCTCTTACTGCTAATTGCCTCCTCCTCACCCAGGGATTTTTATTAAAATAAAATTATTCAAGAAGCATTATTTATTTAAGTATGCAGTGGGAATTATTTATCTATCCAGTGCCCATGCAGGTTACCTTGAACCTCTTCTTCGTGCTTCCAAAATACATTAGGACAACTCCGTAGAATTGCAACATGTAGCATCCTGCATTGCCAAAAGCTTCACTCCCGCCTGCTAGAAGTAACAAACAACTTTAAGAGCAGGATGAAGTTTATATTTTATTTTATTTTATTCTGTACCTAATGACTGAAAGATAGCTAACGTGATGCCAATATTTAAAAAGGGCTCTAGAGGTGATCCTGGCAATTACAGACTGGTAAGTCTAACTTCAGTACTGGGCAATAGACATTGTTGAAACCATAGTAGTTGAAACTATAGTAAAGAATAAAATTGTCAGACACATAGATTAACCTAATTTTGGGGGGAAAAGTCAACATGGATTCTGTAAAAGGAAATCATGTCTTACTAATCTAGCTAGAGTTCTCTGAGGGGGGTCAACAAGCATGTGGACAAGGGGGATCCAGTGGATATAGTGTACTTAGATTTCCAGAAAGCCTTTGACAAGGTACCTCACCAAAGGCTCTTACGTAAAGTTAGTTGTCATGGGACAAGAGGGAAGGTCCTTTCATGAACTGATAATTGGTTAAAAGACATGGAACAAAGGGAAAGAATAAATGGAAAGTTTTCAGAGTGGAGAGAAGTAACTAGTGAGGTCCCCCAAGGGTCCGTAGTGGGACCAACCCTATTTAACCAATTTATAAATGATCTGGAGAAAGGGGTAAACAGTGAGGTGGCAACATTTGCAGATGATACTAAACTGCTCAAGATAGTTAAGAAGAAAGCAGACTGTGAAAAGCTTCAAAAGAATCTCACAAAATAAGGTGATTGGGTAACAAAATGGCAAATGAATTTTAATGCTGATCAATGCGAAGTAATACACATTGGAAAAAACTATCAAATACAAAATGATGGGGACTAAATTTAGCTATAACCACTCAGGAGAGACATCTTGGAGTCATTATGGACAGTTCTCTGAAAACATCCACTCAGTGTGCAGTGACAGTCAAAAAAGCAAACAGGATGTTTGGAATCGTTAAAAAAGGGATAGAGAATAAGACAGAAAATATCTTATTGCCTTTATATAAAACCATGGTATGTCCACATCTTGAATACTGCATACAGATGTGGACACCCCTGCATACCAGTGTTGTTTGCTTATATTCATCCTTTGTTACTTGACCTAGTTTCCACTTTTTATACTACTCCTTTTTGATTTTTAGATCATGTAAGATTTCCTGGTTGATCCAAGGTAATCTCCTGCAATACTTCTATCTTTCCTATGCAGCAGAATAGTTTGCATTTGGGCCCTTAATAATGTCCCTTTAAAAAACTGCCATCTCTCTTCAGTTATTTTTCCTCTTAACCTTGCTTCCCATGGGACCTTACCTACCAGCTCTGAGCTTACTAAAATCTGCGCTCCTGAAATCCATTGTCTATTTTGCTGTTCTCCCTTCTACCATTCCTTAGAATCATGAACTCTATGATTTCATGATCACTTCCACCCAAGCTGCCTTCCACTTTCAAATTTTCAACCAGTCCCTCCTTATTTGTTAAAATCAAATCAGGAACAGCTTCCCCCCGTAGTTTTTTCAAATTTCTAAAATAAAAACATTGTCTCCAATGCAGTCCAAGAATGTATTGGATAGTCTGTGCCCTGCTGTGTTAGTTTTCCAACAGATGTCTGGATAGTTGAAGTCCTTCATCACCACCAAATCTGCGCTTTGGAAGATTTTGATAATTGTTTAAAAAAAGCCTTATTCACCTTTTCTGCCTAGGTAGGTCATCTGGGTAGGTGGAAATGGATGACAGGAAAGGGATTACTTAATGATTACCTGTTCAGTTTACTCGCTCTTGGGCATCTGGCATTGGCCACTATCAGAAAAGAGGACACTGGGCTAGATGGACCTTCGATCTGTCCTAACATGGCCGTTCTAATGTTCTTTTATTTTCCCTTCAAAATCAGAGCCTTTCTTGGAAGCAGCCAACAAAATTCAAGTTGGAAATTTTAATAATAATAACCATTGTCTTTTAATAATGGTTTTCAATTCAGTAACATCTGAAGACATTAAGACATCTAAGATATTAAGCCTCACCCTTGTGAAGTAAGTAAGTGAACATCATTAGACTCATGCTGCAGATGGATACAAGACATAAAGGCTACGTCTACACTGGCAGCTTCTTGTGAAAGAACAGCTGTTCTTGCGCAAAAACTTGCCAGGAGTCTACGCTGCACGCGTGTTCTTGCACATGTAAATTTACAGTACAACATCAGAAAACAGGGCTTCTTCTGGAAGAATTATTCCTCTCCCCATGAGGAATAAGCCCTCTTGCTCAAGAGCTCTTGCGCGAGAGGGCAGTGTAGACAGGCAACATGAATTTCTTGCTCAAGAAACCCCTATGGCTAAAATGGCCATTAGAGCTTTCTTGCGCAAGAGAGCGTCCACACTGCCATAGATGCTCTTGCGCAAAAGTACATGCCAGGGTAGACGCGCTTTTGTGGAAGGCTTTTTGCGCAAGAACTTTTCCGCAAAACAGTTCTTGCGCAAGAAGCTGCCAGTGTAGATGTAGCCAAAGTGATTTACCTAAGGGAAGTCTCAAAGTCATTGATAGAGACCAAAACAGAATCCAGCAGCCCCGAGTTCCAGTCCTTTGATCCAAACCCAGAGGTTTCTTTTCTATGTAAACTGCTTTTAATTTAGACTCAAGAATGTAATTTCAGTGAACCTGAGTGGGTTTTTTTTGATAACACAAAAGAGTGACAAAGTTAGTTCCTTGTTTTACCCTGCCTCCCTCTTGTCTCTCCCGCCATCCTTGTAAATAGCATAGCAAGTCAAACTCTGTGTCCTGTGCTCATGCAGATAGTTCTGGTGACATCATCAGAATAACTTTTTTGAATAGGTAAGCAAGAGTTGAACCAACATGACATAACAGAGAGAGACTCATGGCAGAATGCCAAACAGAAGACCCCTCTGCTTGTTTAACAACAGCCAGACTTGCCCCATTTCCCCATTTGGCCACAATAGCTGAGTCTCAGGACACATCACTGCTTTTCTGCCAGATTGATCCGTTTTGTGTTCGTGGAAGGCAAGTTATCAGCGTGCCATAGCTCATCTCTCACCAGCTGTTTCCAAAGTGACTTCCATACATCCCATTTGACTCTTGCTCCTGTGGAATGCAGAGTGGGTGTCCAGCTATTGCTAGAACAGATGAGAACTTTTAAAGCAGTTGGAAAAATTAATCCACTCTTGCTGAGTAAACTGTGAACTTTTTCTACATGGGCTTTTGAGGCTGCCATCCAGGGCCCCATTCACAGGGAAGGTGTGAACTGATAGGGCTAAACTGTAGCTTAAGCCACATAGCCTGAATTGGAAAGTACTGCAGACACCACATGTCTAGTGGGAATTTCCAGATATGTCGTGCCTGAGGGAGAAACAAATGGCTAGTGCCTAGATCAGTAGTCACCAAGCAGTAGATTGGGATCTACTGGTAGATCTTGGAGCCTTTGACAGGTGATCCTGACAGGTTTGGCTGGGAGGCTATCAAGAGCTGGCACTTCATCTGCCCCTTTCAGCAATGCCGTGCTGCTCCTGCCTTCTCTCTTGGAGCTGCCCCCCACCCTTGGGAGCCTCTTGCTTGCTGTGCAGGGCACAGGAAGAAGAGGAGGTGCTGATGTCAGAGTGCCTCTCCCACAACTGTGTACCCCATCTCTATAGAGCAGGGGGCAGGGATGGAGCGAGTTCGGTGGCCGCTTTTGGGAGTGGTGCAGGGCCAGAGTAGGGGTGAGCCTGCTTTAGCCCCTGCATCACCACCCAGAAGCCACCTGTGGTAAGCGATGTCCAGCTGGTGCCTGCATTCTGAACCCCAGCCCTAGTTCTGAACCCCTCCTGCACTCCAAACTCCTGCTTTAGCCGAGTCCCCCTGTACCCAAACTCCCTCCCAGAGCCTGCACCTCAACTCCCTGCCCCAGGCTCAGCTCAGAGCCCCTCTCACTCTCCAAATTCTTTAGCCCAAGATGAGCATCCGCATCCCCCTCCCCTGCACCCCAGCCCTCTGCCCCAAGCACGATAAAAGTGAGTGAGGATGGGGGAGGGAGGGAGGACAGAGTGAGCAGGGGTAGCGCCTCAGAGAAGGGGCAGGAAGGAGCTGGGGGAAAGGTATTTGGGTTTGAGGTAGATCCTGGATTGCACTTAAATTCAAAAAGTGATCTCATGTTTAAAAAGGTTGGAGACCCCTGGTCTAGATTATGAGGAGGAGCAGAGCTAGGACTACACTCCTTGAGAGGACTGGGTGTGACTTTTCCCGTTGTGCTGCTGAGCCAGTACTGCTGGGTAGTCTAAAGGGCTTCCAGGCAGGACACAGTCCTGCCATTGTCTTTATGGGCTTGGATCTGCCACCCATGGAAATCACAACTATTCAGTCAGTAATGAACGTACTATATGATGTGAGTTATGGTGACAGGATCAGGCACCAAGGGAGCACAAGGGCATGAATGGTGTCTATCTCTTGCACCTAGATACAAGGAGGGAGGCTTCCTGAGAAGAGCTATTTGGAAATGTTACTACAGTATTGCACGTTTTTCTGCTGGAAAACATCAGTTCATTGAAAGTGAAAAGTTTCCGGGGAACATGGTGATTTAGATGAAGTTTCAGTTTTAAGAACCCAACCACAGCATTCCACTAATACTTTCAGAGTCTGGTTTGATGATTCTGGAATGGAATGCTTTGACATAAATATTTTAAAAGTCCAATCAGAATTAAATGTTTTGATTGATCCAACAGGAGAAAAATGTTATAATTTTGTTTGCAGACAGTTTTGATTTTTTTTTTCTCATTCTGTTCCGGAATGAAAAAGAGAAAATGAGCTTGTAGAATTCCGCAGAAAATGGAAAATCTGGTGCCCACCCAGCTGTTTTCCTTACACTCTTGCTAGTCCTGATGCTTCTATACAATCACACTCTAGTCTATAAAGTCAGATTCCTCATTCCCTTTCCCATTTGAGTTCCTTTGAGTTCAAAGACATTACATCACCAATAAATTTGGCCCCTAATGCTTAGTCTGTTCACTGATAAACAGAACATATACAGTGTCTGGCAGATGATAGCCCTAATTATGTTGCTCTGTTTCTGATGCTGACTGCTGACTGCTGCTAAATCGATCCAAGATTAAACATCAAGTCCTTGGGGAGCAAAGACTCTGAAGTAACATTTGGTATCCTCCCAGTTCTAAATTGCACTTCAGTAGCCTGAGAGCTTTTGTATGAAACCGTAGACAAGCTACCTAATAAATGTATTATGGTTTATCATGGAGATGTTTTCTGACATTGTCACATTGACAGCCAAATTAAAGCTGAATTAAGACTGAGACTACATGTCAGTTCATTGAAAGGAAAAATGGTTTACAAATAAAAAGAATGGGAAGAACAGAAAATCCAAAGTTAAGGTTAAATTTAAAAGAAATGCAGAATTTTTGAAACGGGTAAATGTCCCCCAATAAGTCACCCAGCATTAACTGTGGCCACCAACACCATCTGAAGAAAAAGAGAGCATGGAGGCTATGTCTACACAGCAGCATTATTTCAAAATAATTGATGTTATTCCAAAATAACAAAGCCTGCGTCTACACTACAAGCCCTTATTTTGACATATTGTTGAAATAATGGTGAGCTGGAGGACTTCTTACTCCAACTCCTGTAACTCTCATTTTATGAGGAGTAAGGGAAGTCAAAGGAAGAGTACTCTTCCTCGGACTTCCTGCTGTGTAGACAGCACCAAAAGCCGAAATAAGCTATTTCAACTTTAGCTATGCAATTGACATAGCTCAAGTTGCGTAGCTTATTCCGACTTTAGCCTGGCAGTGTAGACATGCCCTGAGATGCCTGATCCTCTGGCTGGGTGCTTTCTGACACTGTAGTGGAGCCAGGCAAACTTTGTAAATGCCTCACTGATTCACTGAGCTCTTGGGCAAGGTGTGGCAGGGGTGGCTCAGTGCCCCTGAAAGGGGCAGAGCCTAGATTGGAAGGGGTGGAGCCAGGGCAGCTTGCCCTCAGCACTGCCCGGACCACGTGCCCCACCTCCTTAGTGCCATTCAGAGTGCACCACTGAGGGCTCTGTTGGCAATTTAAAGGGTCAGAACCCTGGGGCCCTTTGAATCACCAAGCCCTGGGGGTAGTTGCTCCCTTTGCCTTCCCCTTCTGTCAGCAGTCCTGCTCAGCTCCACAGTGAGTTTCCAAAGGATGGGTGCAAAATTCTTTAGGGAAATGACTGGATTCTGGAGTTCCTAATTTGCTAGCGACTGACTCTTGCATACGCTGGCCCGTGTCTCAGATTTGATCCTGTGCACCAGATTTCACTGAGCTCTATCACGTAAACCTCCATTGGATGTCTCCCAGGCAAACCATTTTGAATGAGGACACAGCAAAGAGCAGTAGAAGAATTTTTGAACTATGAAGAACACCTTTTTTTCCCCTTTAGTCCTACTGCTTTAAAGCTACTTGTTGGAATAACCTCAAGTTAGGGAAAAAATACTGACTGGTGGTCACAAACACATGAATGAGTAAATGCATTTTTACTGGGAATTTTACACTGTGTGGGGGGGTGGGGAACACACTGAGATTTCAATGAAAAGAACAGATATAATTGGGCTTTCCGCCTTATCTACAGAATAGTAGCTATACTTAAATAAGTGGCTACAAATCATGGCATTGTATATATGTGTGTGTTATACCTAATATATGCACACGTGTCTGCATAAATTATACAGATTATTATGGCATAACTTTCAGAGTACTATGGATTTTCATTATGTTAATTATTAATAATAAAGAGCGGTTTACAAAAACCTAAACAGGCAAAGACCCTGCCCAGTAAGTTTCCTCTTGAATTCCTATTATTGTGTTCCACAAGATCTCTTTGTTTTGCCTGTCCCCTGAACCCCACCATTAATGATTCAGAAATTGACTTTGAAAATTCAATACAGAAAAAAAAAAAGAGAGAGAGAGAGAGAGAGAAATTAGTCAGGTTCATTTGAAGCATTTCAGACAAGTTCACCTCTTGTTCACCTCTTGTTCACAGTGGTGCAGGAAATGTTTTTAGAGTGGGGGGTGTTGAGTGACACACCCCTTTACACCTATTTCATTCCCCTCCAATGGCTGCCAACTCTCCTGGACCAGGACCAGCTGGATGCCATTTGTGGCAATGGTGTCCAGTCCATATGGTCCTGGAGAGTCAGTAACCCTAGCCCCTCGCCACCCACAGAGGAGCCACAGGTGGGTGAACTGCTGAACCCTGGGCTGAGGCCAGGGACTAGCAAAGCAGGTGGTAGATCGGCAGTGGGCTGGCCTCCGGGCGCCGAGATGCTCTGCTGGGTGAAAAACCTGGGGGTGCTGCAGCACCTCTCACACTCCTGTTTCCCTTGCCTATGCTTGTTCATGCTGCTTGCTAGAAATCAGTCAATTCCTCTTCCAATTCATGCTCTCTGCATTTCAGTTCTTGCTCATATCCAAGGTAAGTCTCACAATAACCTGTACTAATACATGTTGATGAGAAAAAGGTGCACAAGGAAGACAAAAAACCAGGGTTAGTCCAAACAAAAAGACGTAATGATAAAACTCAAGGATTGTTAAAATCATGTCTAGTAAACAAGAGATAAGTGGGACTGGAAATCATTGAACCAAAATTGGTGTGTCAGAAATTAGGCCTTTGGTGGACACAGTATTGAGGGGGGCACGCCCATCTCTCCCTTTTGGGGTCTTTACAAATAGAAGAAGAAACTTTGAGGGGAAAATATTCTGGCTGATTGACAGAAAAGAAAAGAAAAGAAAAGAAAAGAAAAGAAAAGAAAAGAAAAGAAAAGAAAAGAAGCAAACTTTGCAATTGTGGCTATCTCCTGGAGACCCTGGACCAGTGACTCCACCCCTGCTCCAACTCAGACTCCTCCACACTCTGACCCAGCTTTACCCCCTCCTCATTGTCTCCCTCCTCTCTTCCGTCCCCCTCCCTGCCCACTCCCTGCCAGCCAAATCCTTGAATCCAAATGTAGCAAATGGCACCTGAAAAAAACCTCTCTGCTACAATTTCTTTCTAAAGAAAACAGAGCCTGTTTTCCACTGCATGCCAGATAGTGAAAACTGGACCTAATTAAAAGCACTACATTTGGGATTAAAAAATTGTCAGTCACAGTTTTTTTAATTTATCCTGAAGTTTGTCCAAGATTTATTTGCAAAACCTTTGTAATAAGGGCAAGTCAGCTGTCCTGCTAAATACAACAATAAATATTATGAAATATGTGATGCACCTCTTCTCTGTTTTATATTTTTAAACAATATTTCTAAGGTGATGTTATATTTATAATGTACTCTTAAGCCTTTGCAAAGTAATCATTTCAGATTACTAAATATTTAACGCCATGAAACAAAGACATTATTTTAAATTAATCATTCAGAGGGGTGTAGTATGTTCATAATAATGTGCATTGCTTTTAGAAAAAGGAAAAATAATTTATTTTGTGTGATATCTGTAACAACAGAAACTCATTGGTCCAGCTGTCTGGAAGAAAATCGGTTACAGGAGGAAAGGACAGGAAGACTTTGGAAGCAAGTTTTTTGTGCTATAGTAATTAAAATGTGTATTTTAGATAAGGGTGGCCTTTTGAAAAATTTATTTTAAAAGCTATATGTCTGAAGAGTCAAGCATTTAAGGCTAAAGAAGAATACTCCAATTGTGCACCTAAAATTCTATGCAAAGATTTTTTAGAGATGTGATGTTATAATCATCAGCCACAAAATAATGAAGTGTTTAAAGCAAATTTTAAAATAAGGCCCTGTAGACTAACAGGTACTGAGTAAATATTACAGTAATGCCCAAGTATTTTTGTCTCTAAATTCAGAAACTGATAGTATATGTGTCCAGATTGACAAATACTTGTTAAATGGCTTAATTACCACTTAACGGCTCTTTTAACAATATCAGTGTTATGCTAATAGGTCTGACAAACTGGAAGACTTTTTACTTTTAGTTACTAGATGTGCTTTGGAGGAAGACTCACCAGGCTGCCAAAGTCTGATGTGGGAGCCTGCAGGAAGAGTCAGCATATAAATAGGAAAAGCTTAGAAGGTGGGCACTAAGACCCAGGGAATGCAACGCCTCCCCTTTCCTCTTATATCTGCCACCCATGTCCTGAACCTCTGTCATTCTGATCCTGATAGATCCTGACCAGACAGAGCCAAGAGAATAGCATCCAGATAATATTGCTACCTTCTCCAGCCCCTACTAAATCCTGATTACCACTGGGATGTAAAATTTTGTCATAAACTTGTCCACTCCACTGTGTGCTGTTTTCCTTTCCTACTTTATTTCTTCTCTGTCTTATCCCTCTCCTTTTTCCTCTAGTCTATTAAGAATCAGGCTCAGCCAGCAAAATGTGTGTATTTTGCAACACTGCTGCAAACCTGTGACCAAGAAGGCTGGAAACCGAAAGCAGTGCCCCAAACAACCCCAGTTGGCCTACGTTTGTGCAAGTTCAGAATGGCTAATAAGGCCATGCGCTGCACCTATGGTTTTCCAACTCTAAGGCTGCACATAAGGATCCACACCAGAGAGAGAAGCTGCATTTTTTACCTTTACTGCTCGTTTCTTTCCCCTGTTGTGCGCTTGTCAGTTAGGAAACAGGGTTGGATTCTAACAACAACAGCAACAATGGCTCCTGTCATTTCAATATATTTCTCTTACTCTAAGAGGAGTGTGCGTGATTGCCGTCTTTAATACCATCTAAGAATCTGAAATGGCAGTGTGAAGAGGGATCATTCTAAAATCTCTTTCCAGCTAAAAGGAGAAGGGAACCAAGGGTGTTGTTAAAATGAAAGCCTTCCATAATGCTTTACACTTCAAATGCGTGAATTGATTTTCCTTATTTTTCCTGTATCTTTAAAAAAGGGTGACAACATTGTTTTTTTACTGGTGTGTTTGCTATGGTATTAAGCAGGCTGAGGTCTCTGTAAAACCAAATCTGAACCCTTGTTTAAAATTGCAGTATGTCTGGACAGTGAGAAGGTCAGGTTAACACCTTTGACTCTTTGGACCCTTTTATTCCATCTGAATTATTACAACAAGTGTAAACAATACCTGAGATCAGCTAGTTTTCTTTTAACTTTGGGGGCTATTTCATTGCTAATGAAACAACCCATTTTTGCTCAGATGAAAATCACAATTCAAATAAATCTTAAAAAGGGGATTTTCTAGGATGGTGCAAGTCAGTAACACCTGTGAGTGAGGGTAATGAGAGTTGATTCAGCAGTTCTTATGCTGATGACTTGGGTGGAGCTACTCACTGAGATAAAGGCTTGTCTGCCTGGGCAGTTAGTCTGGTCTAGCAGTTACCGCTTAACTACGCTGATTAACTCCATGTGTGGATGCCAAATGGATTAAATGTATTTGGAATAAGGCATTCTTATTCTAAAACAACACATGGAGTAAAACAGGAATAATTATTCCACTTTAAATTCACAAGCTATCTCATTCCGGATTAATGTTTGTGTTGACAAAGACATTAGAGTTTGACAATTGAGACAGAAGGTAGCCAAGAATAAGCCCTGAAAATCTGTGAAAACAGAAAAACTGGAAACCGAATCCCATGTTACACTGAAGTGCTTTGAGTATAAATATGTATTCTACAGACTTAGTATTCTGAAGTCTTGTATATGATTCCAAAGGCAGGGAACTAAACTTAATGGAAATCAGTGGAACAGAGGGGAGGAGTGAGTTGTCTAATAATAGTCCCAAACTCTGTCTTTGTTCTGCAGGCTTTAAATAGTTATAGTCAAGGAGACATAGAAGGATCAAGAAGACTGGGCCGCAATGCGCTCTGGGTTGCTGTTGCATCAATCATCATCGGCCTTCTGATTATTGGGATCTACTGCGTAGTACACTTCACAACGGTAAGCAAAGCTTAGTCATTTCCAATATGAGTCGTTCCTCCTTGAACAGGAATTCCATTGTAAGAGATGGACAACTATGATCGATTGACACTCTTCACAGTTTTCATGTTCTAATTCATGGGTTCACTCTCATCAAATAAAAGAGAATTTTTTTGTTATTTAGAATTAAAGGACGTGATGTTGTCTCATGGTTAAAACAGAGAACTGGGTGTTAGGCATACTGGGTTCGCCTCCAACCTTCGCAACTCATTTACTGGGTGTGTCTACACTGCACCCCTAGCTCGAAATAAACTACGCAATTTGAGCTACGTAATTTGCGTAGCTTATTTCGAATCAATTTTGAAATAGCTTATTTTGAAATTTGGTGCTGTCTACAAAGCACTTATTTAGAAATAAATTGCTCTTCTGAAACGTCCCTTTCTCCTTGTGGAATGAGGTTTACAGGGACGTTGAAATAGCGAGCCCATTATACTATGAAATAATGGACATGCGCAAAAGTCGCAGAATAGCTATTTTGGGATCCCTCCGGGTCTCCCTTGAGAAAGTCACTTATTACCCATGCTTCAGTTTCCCTTCCTGTAAAATGAAGGGCATGGCGCTCCTCAGATGCAAAATTCTAGTGTGTTTAAAAACAAACAAAAAAAACCCAACACACATACAACTCTCAGGATCAGAAAAAAGACACTGCGTCTTCTGTAACAGCTGGCAAACAGGAGCAGAGATGTGATTACTGATCCCTTTTTTTGGGTATTAATTAACAATAATCATGCCCAAAAGCAACCACCTGATTTTCATTGCTTTGTAGCCCTAATGGAGAAATTAGACCTTTTTTGTCATTCTAAAGTGATTTTCCCAGGCAGAGGACGAGTTTACAATGAAAACAGGCCAGAAATAATTAGGACAACAATATATTCTCTTCAGGCTGGGCAATAATTTGTTCTTTTTCTCTTTAGCAATGTGCATTCCTCTCAGTTAAATCTGTTTATTCTTAGCTACCCTCTACAGAGCCCCTTCCTTCCCCAAAGCATCCAAAGTGTTTTACAAGCCTGTTTACAACCTGTAAAGCGAGAGCACCTCTTTCACTACTGAAGCATGGCCATCTATGGGGAGTGGAATGCAGTGGCTGTTTAACAGTGCACAACCACTTGAGACAGAAAAATGATTGACGTGAGAAGTTAAGGAAACAGATTGCCGTTACATAGGAGACTGGGGGCAGCACACCTCTGTGTATGAAAAATGCTAGGAGGACAAGGGCATAATGGTGTAGCTCACTGGAAGGAAAGAACTCCAGCAGCTCAGTGCCTTTAGCAAGATACTGAGAAATTGATTCTTGTACTGAGTCAAAACAAAGAGTTTCCTTAGAGATCACCTGTCCAAACAGTCTCCCCATCTGGCCTTGCTTGTCTTGAAATCTGATTAGGTTCACAGATTAAGGCAGTATGGTTCATTGGGTTCCCTCTTCTCCCGAACTGCCCAGCCTCTCCATTTCTTCCCTCTCCCCTTGCTCATCATCGAGGAATCTTTTGACTGAGGCAATAGCTCTTCAGCTTCTTGAATAATGAGAATGTGCAAACAGAAGCACCCACCAACGTGACCTTTTGCGATAGGCACTTCTTTTTCACTTCCCAGCCTTCATTTTCTAATCTGGTAACCTCTAATCTCTCTTCAGGAGAAGTCTTCCCATGCATCTACTCATCCTCGGTGCCTTTCTTTGAACCATTTCCATTTAACACTAGCCACTTTTCAAGATAAGGGTGCCCACAGTATTTTAGCAGACAGTGTAACAGTGATGTACATACTGGCATTATAATAATCTCCCTATTATCTGTCTCACTCTTAATCCCTCCAGACACCTGCAGCCTGGTTCTCATTTACAACTCATCACGGAAAAGGACCTGTGTGGGGAAAATAGCTTTTATGCTGACTTTAAGGCCCCTTTGCACTGGAGCAAAGTAGCCTGGTGTTTGCTTTATTTGTTGGCTGCTGCTATGGATGTATTCACTGAGCTGTGCACTAGGATGTGTATTGTTTTTCTGACAGGTCACAGTTAATATGGCAGCATGTACAAGTAGCTGCACTTGTACTTTCCAGTGTGCATTAACTTTTGTATAGCAACACTGGATTCCACTTGCTGTCATGTTGTCTCCTTGTCAGCAAACTATTCAGTTCTTCACGCTTTGTGAGATGTGACTAGCCTGAGTAAGAACATAAGAACAGCCATACTGGGTCAGACCAAAGGTCCATCTAGCCCAGTATCCTGTCTGCCAACAGTGGCCAATACCAGATGCCTGAGAGGGAGGGATCACAATGGGTAATCCTCACGTGATCCCTCCCCTGTCTCCCACTTCCAGAGAAACAGAGGCTAGGGACACCATTCCTACCCATTCTGGCTAATAGCCACTGATGGACCTAACTTCCATGAATCTATCTAGCTCTTTCTTGAACCCCTGTTAAAGTTCTAGCCTTCACCGCATCCTCTGGCAAGGAGTTCCACAGGTTAACTGTGAGCTGAGTGAAGAAAAACTTCCATCTGTTTGTTTTAAACCTGCTGCCTATTAATTTCATTTGGTGACACCCCCCCCCCCAGTTCTTATATTTTGGGAATAAGTAAATAACTGAATGATTTTGGTCAATGGTAAATTTTGTCCCTTATGGTTAATCTCCTTTCTAGATATTTAATAACAAGTATCATTATGTATCCATTGGGCTGCCCTACGACTAACCTCCTGCAAAATTCCTCTTCTTGGTTTATTGTTTTGTAGACAATTTCTAACCACTGACAGAACGTTACCTCACTTCTCATGATGACGGCTTCCTGAAGAGCTTGCAAAGGATTTCACTTGGGCATTAATAAAACTTGGGTAAACTATACCTAACCCACTATTTTGCTCCTAAAAAGAATTTGAACAGATTAGAGAGCAGTGACTTTTCCTTACAGAAGCCAGGCTGATATGTATGTTTGGCTCAGTGTTTTATAATTCTTTAATTATTTCGTCATCCAACTTACCTGTTCTTAGCCTAACTGATCTGTAATACCCAGGATCACCCCTAGCATCTTTTTTTAGAGTACTACCATATTTGCTACTCTCTGGTCCATTTGCCAATTTAACAAGTCTCTGGTTTTGGTAGTGGACCAGCCCCTTCATGCTTAAGTCCTTTCAAAATGCCTTGGATTAAAACCATTTGGAGACTTGCACTTTATGACAGGAATTTTCAAAGGTCCCTAACTCCCTTTTGTATTCCACCCATCTCCATTAGGCCTCTTCATAATCCCTGCCACAGTTATCGATTTGTTCCAACATCTTTTCTTCCTCTCCCTCCCCCACAGTCCCTCAACATAAACATGTGCCCAGGCCCACAGGAGAGGAAGCAAGCCCTTTGACCAATGGTTGGATCAGAGTTATAGGAAGGCTCCAATGTTGTACACTACCAAGCCATCCTCAGCTGGCCTAATAATTCAGGCTGGAAAATCCTAATAATGGAAAATTGGAGGTAATGATGGTAGCAGTGGTAGAGGGGGAAGTGAGGAAAATTCCATTCCAGTACATAACAATGACAAGTATTGAACTTTCAATTAACTACAGGACATAGAATCCTAGAACTGGAAGGGACCTTGAGAGATCATCAAGTCCAGTCCCCTGCCCTCATGGCAGGACCAAGCACCATCTAGATCCTCCCTGACAGGTGTCTGTCTAACCTGCTCTTAAATATCTCCAGTGATGGAGATTCTACAACCTCCCTCGGCAATTTATTCCAGTGTTTAACCACCCTGACAGTTGGGAAGTTTTTCCTCATGTCCAACCTAAACCTCCCTTGCTTCAATTTAAGCCCATTGCCTCTTGTCCTATCATCAGAAGCCAAGGAGAACAGTTTTTCTCCCTCCTCCTTGTAACACCCTTTTAGGTACTTGAAAACTGCTATCATGTTCCCTCTCAGTTTTCTCCTTTCCAAACTAAACAAGCCCAATTCTTTCAGTCTTACCTCATAGCTCATGTTCTCTAGACGTTCAATCATTCTTGTTGCTCTTCTCTGGACCTTTTCCAATTTCTCCACATCCTTCTTGAAATGTGATGCCCAGAACTGGACACAATACTCCAGTTGAGGCCTAATCAGCGCAGAGTAGAGAGGAAGAATGACTTCTCGTGTCTTGCTCACAACACTCCTGTTAATGCATCCCAGAATCGTGTTTGCTTTTTTTTGCAACAGCATCACACTGTTGACTCATATTTAGCTTGTGGTCCACTATGACCCCTAGATTTCTTTCTGCAGTACTCCTTCCTAGAAAGTCGCTTCCCATTCTGTATGACTGCATCTAGACTGGCATGATTTTGCGCAAATACTTTTAACGGAAAAGTTTTTCCGTTAAAAGTATTTGCGCAAGAGAGCGTCTACACTGGCATGTGCCTTTGCGCAAAAGATTTGCTTTTGCGCAAAAGCATCCGTGCCAGTGTAGACGCTCTCTTGCACAAGAAAGCTCCAATGGCCATTTTAGCCATCGGCTTTCTTGCGCAAGAAATTAACGTTGCTGTCTACACTGGCCTCTTGCGCAAGAATACTTGTGCAAGAGGGCTTATTCCTGAGTGGGGGCATCAGAGTATTTGCGCAAGAAGCACTGATTTTGTACATTACAACGTCAGTGTTCTTGCGCAAATACTCTTGGCCAGTGTAGACAGGTGGCAAGATTTTGTGCAAAAGCGGCTGCTTTTGCGCAAAATCTTGCCAATGTAGACACAGCCTGTGTGTGAAACTTATTGTTCCTCCTAAGTGGAGCACTTTTGCATTTGTCCTTATTAAACTTCATCCTATTTACCTCAGACCATTTCTCAGGGTGTGGACCCCCCTGATCATCCCTCCCTACATCTCCCTTCCTGTAGCCACAATCCCTGCCCTCACTAGTCTGACACTTGACTCTGGTTCAGATCCCTGCTCTGCCAGAGCGCCACCGGGACCTGCATCTCTCTGTGCTGAAGTTCTCAGACTCCTGGGACAACAGCCCGGACTGGCTATGCAGGGAAGAGGGGAAAAGGACTCCGTCAAGAGAGTTAGGTGACCCCATAATAAGCTCAGGAAGCAGTTATGCTGAATGGGTAGTGGCTGCTCCCCGGGGGGACAAGTTCACCCTGGGCTTGGGTAAACGCACAGTTCTTTCCTTCCTGCAAGGCAGTTAGATGTGCTCCAAGCACAGAGTGACCAGATCCCTGCTCCCTGTGAGGACAGACAGCACCCCTGGCCAACTGGAAGCAGGGCAGCTTTGTGAACTGGCTCAATGAAGGATATCTTGGATCTCTACTGGCCCCATAGCTACTCATACAGGCGCTACCTGAATATAGTCCTGGTCAGCATTCCCTGGAAGCTGAGTCATTGGGCAGCTGCCCAGGAGACATTCCAATACCGCCCAGCTGATGAGCAGAGTGCCCACAGACTATAGCATGTGTTTCTATTGGTGGTACACATAGCAAAATTTATTCTGCACATGGGTGGAAAAAATTAGAAGGAACATCGGCGCTGGCAGCCAATAAACCCTGGGAATGGAATCTGATCCCAGTCCACTTGGACCTTCTTGGGCATGTGGCCTTGGATAGGAGTCTTCCACTGCTGCTTGGGCTCCAGGCTTGGCTTCTCCCACTGCCCCCTCGTGTCACCATCTGCCATGTGCACAGAGTGCAGCTGAGGTTCTGAGCCAAGCAGTTTCACACCCACTTTGCCCAGGTGCACAGAAAAGTTGGCACAGAGGGACGGGGTGGAGAGGATCATGCCCACAGCTTCTTGCACCCCCAGTGGTGCCGGGAAATCGGTACCACTCTCCATCCTTGCTGCTGTGTTTCTGTAACACAAGCGGGAGGCTCAGAGTGAGGCCATGTGCTGACACCCGAGGCCAGTCCAAAGGGCCTTTGCTGCCGAGCTGCTGTCTGCCAGCTGGGAACCAGCTCCTGTAATTGCTACATTACATTCTTGGGAAGTGTTTCATATAAATAAAACCACCACAAAGGGCGAGAAGGAAGACCTGCCCCCTTCTCTAGGGCCCGGAACAGAGCAACAACAACAAGAAGTGACCAAAACAGACCATAAGCAATAAAGCAAAATTGATAGGTTGGCCAGCTCTAAGCCCTGCTAAGGGAAATATTGGTATTACTCAGGGAATCCCACTTCAGCTTTAAAAGGGGAGTTTCTTCACTCTGCTTACCATTTGATACCTTAACTTCAGCAGGGAAAGAGATTTAGTGGGTGGTGTTGTAATTCCTCTTCAATTTTCTGGCCACTGGTATGAAGCGTGGCTGTTAGGAGCACAGTAGTTTGCCATTCTCTGTGACAGACTGAAGCCTCCTATGGACCTGGACCTGCAGACTCAGGCTACCCCCAGGCCTTAGGATTCTGCATTTTGTGCAAGGACCTTGGCTCCTGCAGATGAGCTGAAAGATCAGGCAAAAGTTGGGAAGAACCGGAGCATGTGCGAGGTCCAATCGCAGCCAGCAGACTGAAAACAGATCAGGGGGACTGGTAGATTCAGAAGGGAGGCGAGCTCTTTATGTTTCAGTGAGCTGCTACCCTCAGAGGAACCCTGCCCTTCTCTGTATAGCCTGAATATTCAATCCCTCTGAGCCCTGAGGAACCAATCGCAGGGAGGCTGGCCCAAGTATGGTGGGTTTTCATGGTTATGCTTTACCAGGAGGCAGACACTGAGCCAAGCTCTGGACTTGCAGGAGATGCTCAGAGCAGAAGCTGCTCTGTAAGGACAGCATTTTCTCTCAAAGGGACCATAATGGGTCTCGCTTCTTACTGCTGGGGCTCCTCCTTCTGTCAGTTGTCTGGGGACTAGCTCTCAACTGTACTGAGGCTTCCTGATTTGGTTGCTTGCTTGTCCCTCAGTTTCTCTCTCTTTCTGGATTCAGGTTATTCTCTCTTCATCATTTGGTCCTCTGGCCAGATCACACTGTGCTCCCATCTCAAGCTGTCCCAGGCCACTGGACCAGTTGTCCCAGGCAGTCTTGTGATTGATTGTTCAGTGTGTGCCACATACCAGTGACCGGTAGGGGAACCCAGGCCCACTGACTAGTCTGGGCTGCAGTCCAGGGATGCTACGCCCAGCCACCACTATATGCAAAAGGTCCAACCTTGTTACTCTTTCCCTCGACTCTTTCCTACTTTTCTGCCCTGTTGTCCGGCCCACTCCTGGGTTACCACTGGGGCCCCTTCCATTCCCCCAAGCTACTTCCCCATTTGGCTACTTGCCAGAGTCCATAGTGCAAGGTGGGATTGTAGGGTTCACGCTCTGCCTGACCTTCCTCCTTGTACGGAGCCACCTCCTCTCCCCTTTCCTCTCGAAAGAGGCAGCTCAGCTCCTCCTTGCAGACCTCCTCCTACCACCAACTACTTCTCTTTATACGCCTGTCCCGGCTCCACCCCCGGCCATTCGGCCTTGCCAGTCTCTAGCTCCCTTCCAGCCGCTGCCTGCCAGTTAATGGGCCGACTTTGGCTCTTGAAGCCATGTGCAGAGTGGACACCCCATGGCAAGGACATGTGGGAAACATCCATTTGATGTTGGGAAATAACATCTGACAAGCAGGAGGAGGCATAGCCTGGTGAAGGGAGTATGACGTTCCTAAACATGATGTTAAATAGGACACTAAACCCTGGTCTACACAAAGGTGTTATTTCAAAATAACACCCCTTATTTCCGGATAACAAGCGGAGCATCCCCCAAAATAACAGGCTGGTTCTTTCAAAATAATAACTCCTGCTTTCCACGAGGAATAATGCTTATTTCAAAATGGCACTCCACTGCTGCTATTTGGAAGTAGCTACTCCCCAGAGTCATTGAAAGTAATTACTCCTTAGTGTTTCCTGGGGCTATAAGATGAGGTAGCATGTCCTCATTAAGGGAGCCTGCCTTGGATTAATTTCGAGGCTTTCCTGTAGTGTGGACGCTATTTCAAAATAGTTATTTCAGGAGCTATTATTTCGAAAAAAGTTATTTCGAAATAATTTCCTAGCATAGTGGTTTACAGAAAGGGCATTTGTGTGGGGACCAGAGGGTGGCAAGTTTGAGCCCTGCCCCACCCACCCTGGGAGAGACAAGGACTGCCAAGACAGGATAAGGGATGTCTTGAAGGTAAGGAGGTGGGGTGAATAACCTGAGAAGCTAAAGCACCCCATAGTTAGAAGTTTCTGAACCAGCACTCCATCTGCCCAGGAATTAGCCCGGCTCTGGGGTTGACTTTAGCTGAGTTAATGACTTTCACAGCTAATAAGTGTTGAATGATACCTGCTCAGATTCACCTTTAAATGTTGCATGGAAATATTGTTGTTTCAAAATAAAACAAATGCACAAAGTGTTTAGATCCCAAATCTTTAGCAGAATACAGACATAACAGCACCAGCCTCAGATGAAAAAAGGTTCATATTTGTTTTAAATTGTATATTTTCAGCATGCTGTTGGATTTAGTTTCTCAATTCACTGGGTAACTCTAGAGAAGATTGAAGATCTCATTTGACCCAATCCCAGCCTCATATAAATCAGTACAGTGTTGTGAAGGCCAAGATTATAACAGGGTTCCAAAACCTAGATAAATTCATGGAGGATAGGTCCATCAATGTCAGGGATGGTATCCTTAGCCTTGTTTGTCAGAAGCTGGGAGTGGGTGACAGAGGATGGATTACTTAATGATTGCCTGTTCTGTTTTATCCCTCAAAAGCTCCTACCATTGGCCACTATTGGAAGACAGGGTACTGGGCTAGATGGACCTTATGATTTATGTTCCTATAGCCTCATTGAAATCTGTAGCTTACTCGTAGTTATTCCAAATAAAATGTTGAGTTTTGGTTTCCATATTTGCATGATTGATATTGTCACCATTGAATTAATTGCACACACCTAGGACTTGATTATCTCCGTTGGAGCAAACTTTGGTCTATGCTTTGGAGCCAGTTCCAGTTGAACCACATTGACTACTGAATTGGGGCTATTCCCAATGTACAAAAGGCCTAACAAAAGCTGTAGGATAAAGAAGAATCTTCCTTGCTATATCTTGTACCCTCTGCTGTTAGTTTCCTTCCCTGCGTACACTACCCCTTCCACTCCTTCGTATGTAACTGACACTCACACCGACTTGCTAAAACGTAACTTAAACCACTGCTTACCTCACCACCGAGTTTAGCCCCAAGTGTGAAGCTAAAGGCATTTTATCTGACAAGGCTTAAGTGAAAAAAGTTGTGTTGGCTCTGCAGGAGCCAATACCTGCGAAGACTAAACAGTGTTGGGAGATGTACCACTCACTGTGATTTAGCTATAACTGTGCTGTAATGGGCTTGAGCTACAGTCCACTGACGCCAATGAATCTTTCCACCAACTTTGGTGCAGCCTAGCAAAGCTCTAATCTCTGTCCCAGCTAGAGCCAACAGGGATTTTCCTTTGGTGCAGGTGACAGAGACCTCGCTCTGTGGAGCAGAGGGTCTGACAGCTGTGGGAGTCAAGGTAGCTACGGATTTCATTCCGGTCTCACTAGCTGCAGTGAGAACTCAGTCACCTGTTCTCAGATTACAATAGTGAAATGTGGGATTCTGCCATTTCCCAGTGTTTTGTTTTTTAAAAGCATATTCATTTGTCATGTTTATTCTGTGAGCCAGTGGGAGCCCCCCATCCCAATCCCTGCAGTCGGGCTGGACTTGCTCCTGATTCTGTGAGTAAACTGTGATTTTTTTTTTAAATAGCCTTTTAAAGTTCTGATTTTTAAAACCACTTCAGTTTGACTCTAACGTACACACAAGTGGTGATGAGGGTGCTGTTGGGAGCAGAGCTAGAGATCAGATTTATTTCATTTTCCCATTAAGCACTGAAACATGACCAGTTCTTTGATATGGGTCTCCCAAGAGATCCAGTAATAGAAGTACATTGGAGAGAGCTGACTAGAAATGTGGAGAACCATGAAGCACTGATACAGCAAAGTAAAAACACTCACCCGGCTGTATATCCCTGACGGTGAAATACAGACTGCCTGTGGGTGAGGAGGGATGGCCAAAATACTAAAAGGAAAGGATGCAAGGTGTTCCTGCCAATGGTCAGGCACTCAGAGCTCATTTCATTCACATCAACAGCTCATCCTCCCAATTTGTCAAGAACAGAGCTGCTGCCAAGGAGCCGGTCAAGTTACCAGCCAGTGGACGCACACAGGGGGAGGGCAGTCTGTATTCAGCTCCTTTGGAATTTCATCCCAACTGTTAGGGTATTTTAACATTCATGCAGAGGGGTGTGACCTTTCAACTCTTCCTTTGTAAATCTCTGCTTGGAGGGAGCTTCACCCCATGCAAGTCCCAGAGAGCTTTCAGGAAGTAACCCTTTCTCCTAGGTTACTTCCTGAAAGCTCTCTTATCTGTTGCTATATCTTCATGAGGAAAATACAGCAACAGTCAAGCTTTCCAAAACCATTGAAAGTACCAGACCTTCCTTTTCTTTTGAACTTTCCCCAGGCCTTAGAGATCCCACAGACAGTGTGATTCGGAGTTGGGCAGTCCCTGGTGGAAGGAGCAGGATTAAACAGCTATGCAATTTGCTGGGCACAGTGCACACTGATTGCTTTTCCTACCCTTTCATGAATTACTCTTGGGAAGGAAAAGACACATCCCAATCATACTTCCATCACATTTTCCACTCGCGGATCTCAACATCCTGGACAATCATGAGAGAACGAAGCCTCATCATGGGGCATGGTCCATGCAGCCCATGGCAGTGAGCTGGCAGACTCTGGGCTTGCTGGACTTACCCAGGCACTCCAAAAATAGCTGCATGGACAGCGCTCTGAAGTTGCTGCTGAGGCTGGCTCTCAGGTTCAGCAACTTCAAAGTGTTATCGATAGAGATATTTTTAGAGTGCGAGCGTGCATCCCATTCTTACAAGTTCCTTGACGCAGGCGGGGAGGCTCACTGCCGTGGGCTATGTAAATATACCCTTAGTGACCCTGTCAGTATCAAAATTATTATATTCTCCATATGCCAGAAAGGGTAAATTAAGGAGTTGCGAGATGACGTGACTTGCCTGCGGCCACACAGCAGGTCTGTGGCAGAGGTAGGAACAGACCCCAGAACTTTTCACTCGCCGTTCTGTTCGCAGATGGTTTGATCATGCTACCTCCTTCACCACTGGTGTCACCATGACATTAGCCGCACATCCATCCCTCCACCAGGGCCGGCTTGAGCCATTCCTGCGCCCCGGGCAGCGGGCGCGTGACGCATGCGCGGCTTTGCCCCCAGGGCGCACGGCGCATGCGCAGCCCCACCGCTGGCAGCTCTAAGGGGCACTGCTGATGGCAGCTGTAAGGGGCACTGTGCGGCCCCCGGCCCCGGGCACACGGCGCCTGATTGCAGCTCTAAGGGGCACCACGCGGCCGAGTGTGCGGTGCCCCTTACAGCTACCATCAGGCGCCCCCCATAGGTTGAGGTTGGCACCCCGGGCAGCTGCCCAGCTAGCCCCCCCCCCTTAATCCAGCCCTGCCTCCACAAATACCTTTTCCCATCCCACAGTCATTATGTTAAAGGTATGTCTGAACCAAATAGCAGTGTTGCAAGTACATGCTGGGGCTAATGTTATCAGGATCCTGACAGGAGAGTAAAGAACACACCTAGGGCAGGGTCTGCAAAGTTTGGTAACTTATTATTATTTGCATTCCTGTAGCACCTAGGAGCCCTAGTCAGAAACCAGGGCTTTGCTGTGCTGGACACTGAAGGCAACTCTTTCCTCAGAGAGCTTCCAGTCTTAGGCACAAAGATTGCAGACAGGCAAACAGGCATCCTACAATATGACCTGTGACTTCCCTATTTACTAATAGAGTGGTCTATGTAGCCTGAATGCCCAGACTTGTGAACTTGGCAGCCTGCATCTCTATATAGAAGATGATGCTGGCTGCATTCTGCTCTGTTTTCCATAAACATTGCCCTAAGTCTTGGCAGATTGGCAATGAAGCCCCATTGGGCATGATTTGGGTACCCCAGCAAAACAGGGCAATCTTGGAAGTCCTTGTTTAATTTTGTCCAGGTCCTGAGAACTGCAGAGAACCCTCTGTGTCCCTTCTCAGGTAGCCTTCTCTCCAGCCTCATCAGATTTAAGAACAACTCAGGAAATTACAAAGCAGCCAGTTTAACTTCTGTGCCAGGAAAGATAATGGAGCAAGTAATTAAGGAATTCATCTGCAAACACGTGGAAGATAATAAGGTGATAGGTAACAGCCAGCATGGATTTGTAAAGAACAAATCATGTCAACCCAATCTGGTAGCTTTCTTTGATAGGATAATGAGTCTTGTGGATAAGGGAGAAATGGTGGACATAGTATACTTAGACTTTAGTAAGGCATTTGATATGGTCTTGCATGATATTCTTATCAATAAACTAGGCAAATACAACTTAGATGGGGCTACTATAAGGTGGGTGCATAACTGGCTGGATAACCATTCTCGGAGAGTAGTTATTAATGGTTCACAATCCTGCTGAAAAGGCATAACAAGTGGGGTTCTGCAGGGCTCTGTTTTGGGATGGGTTCTGTTGAATATCTTCATCAACGATTTAGATATTGGCATAGAGAGTATGCTTATTAAGTCTGTAGATGATATGAAGCTAGGAGGGGTTGCAACTGCTTTGGAGGATGGGGTCATAATTCAAAATGATCTGGATGAACTGGAGAAATGGTCTGAGGTAAATAGCATGAAGTTTAATAAAGACAAATACAAAGTGCTTCACTTAGGGAGGAACAATCAGTTTCACACATACAGAATGGGAAGCAACTGTCTCGGGAGCAGTACTGCAGAAAAGGATCTAGGGGTCATAGTGGATCCCAAGCTAAATATGAGTCAACAATGTGATGCTCTTGCAAAAAAAGGAAACATGATTCTGGGATGCATTAACAGGAGTGTTGTGAGCAAGACACGAGAAGTCATTCTTCAGCTCTACTCTGTGCTGATTAGGTCTCAGTTGGAGTATTGTGTCCAGTTCTGGGCATCACATTTCAAGAAAGATGTGGAGAAATTGGAAAAGGTCCAGAAAAGAGCAACAAGAATGATTAAAGGTCTAGAGAACATGGGATATGAGGAAGACTGAAAGAACTGGGCTTTTTTAGTTTGAAAAGGAGAAGACAGAGGGGGACATGATAGCAGTTTTCAGGTATCTAAAAGAGTGTCACAAGGAGGAGGGAGAAAAATTGTTCTCCTTGGCCTCCAAGGATAGGACAAGAAGCAATGGGCTTAAACTGCAGCAAAGGAGGTTTAGGTTGGACATTAGGAAAAAGTTCCTAACTGTCAGGGTGGTTAAACACTGGAATAAATTGCCGAGGGAGGTTGTGGAATCTCCATCTCTGGAGATATTTAAGAGCAGTTTAGATAAACATCTATAAGGGATGGACTAGATGGTGCATGGTCCTGCCATGAGGGCAGGGGACTGGACTCGATGACCTCTCGAGGTTCCTTTCTGTTTCTAGTGTTCTATGATTCTATGATTTCCCCAAATAAGAACTGAATAAAAACTAATGGCCTGTTTCCCTGCAACTTGTGTATGGCAGGGACCCTTCCCATTTTGCCCTTTCCATTGAGGACCAGACATAATCATCCTCAGTGCCCAGCTGTAAATTTGCTAACAATTAAACACAGTCTGAGGATGCATTTACTATTTAGGAAGTTGCCTCCTCCATGCGTGGAATCTCCTTTATGGAGTTCCTGGGGCAGCTGCTTAGGGGAGACATGGAAATTTGTCCAGAGAAAAGGGAAAGATAGCAACAGACAGCCAAGCATCCTTGAGTATCCCGGTGTCTCCAGCAGACCTTTGGAAGAGCCATGAGCTCTGAGGGCCATGCCTGCCATTTCTTCGGGGGGGTGGAGAGGCCCCAACACTTGAACTGGGAGGACTCGCTGAGTTTTCCTTCCCACTGGAGGGGCAATCAGGCCCTGAGTAAGGACCTTGACAACCCATAATGCATTGTCACACTATCAGACATTGGTGTCACTGGAAAACCCATGTTCTTGCCTGGCTGATTTTTACAGTTTAAGGAGGAAGAGCGCTTCTTGCTCTTTTGAAAATGTGGACTGATCCTTTCACAAACGTTAGACTGTTTCCTGGCAGTCGGGAGCCGCTAGCCTCCGCTGATGTAGGTAACCCTGATTAAAAATTCAGGCCTCACTGAGAGTAGGCCAAAGCCAATGGAAACATAATGCTTTGATTCAAAAGGTATTGAACCACTAATCCACTGGGATGTTTGCTTAACAGGAACAAGCGCCATTAAATAATGCATCCATTAGGCCTATAGAATGAATAATTTAAATTTAGATCTCTCTCTCTCTCTCTCTCTCTCTCTCTCTCTAAAACACATATTTTTGTGCCATTGCAGCATGCTGTCTGAAGACCTGGACTGAGCATGAAGGATTATCATCATCTAAACCTCTGGAAAGGAAATGTGTGAAGAAGGGGGAAAAAAATCCTTCATTCCAGACTGTTAGATTTGACCCTCCAAATCCCACTCTAGAGGCAAGTTGCTGGTGGATAAACTAATAGTCCAAAGTTAGTGCATCAAAGCAGTGTGACCAGATGTGCAAAGTTATTTATTTCTAAAATAATCTTGGCATAGAGCAATGCACACCCTCCTATTCTACTGTACCATGGGTGCTTGGCCCTTAGTGACTGACTTTTCTTTCTCTCTTACATAGAGTGTGCCCTGGATCCATGGGTGTTCACTGGCTGCTCTTAGTGACACAAAACCAACTCGTCTATACTGTTTACAGCACATGATTCAAGGCCTCATCCAAACCCCGGTGAAGCTAGTAGTATGACTCCCATTGACATCATGGGGCTTTGGATTGGGCCCTGAAAGATTTGTACAATATTTTAAAATTGCCTCAGCATAGAATCATACTAAATAATGAATTTATGGTCAGTTTTTATTTGCCACAGAATCACCTGAACCTGGAGTTCTTTCCGAGTCATCCTGAGCATTTTAGTCTTTTCCCTTGTTTGGTTGGTTTTTTTTTCACCACCCGAAGGCTGATTTCAGTCACTTGATGATTACACGAATCTCTTGTGAGTTTATGCGCATTTTCTCCAAACAGTCTCTCACATCTGTTGTCTTCTCTTGTTGAACCACCGTGCACTGGCCCCCCTACTCTGCACCCGAATGTATTTCCCCCGTAAAAACTCTTCTGCTCTGTGTCTGGAACAACATTTGCTCTTTTTTTTTTTTCCTGGCAGAGTAGCTGCAGTTTAGTTAATGTGCTTGGCAATCTATTTTTAATGGTGGGGTTTTTTTTTTAGCAAATCAGTTCAATGGAGATTGTGCTCCACCTTCACTAGTGTTTGTGTCTGATTCACCAACTCATTCTGCCATGATAGTTTGTATGTCAGGGCACTTGATAAGAGACAGATCCTGCCACCTTGAGTGACACTGAGTAGCACTGGAGTAATACTACAACGGCCTGCTCACAGTGTGAGGTACTCCTCCACAGAGAAGGAGGGATGTCTACACACTCCAGGGCAGAGAGCCTCTCAACCTAGCTCAGCTCACACAAGCCCTGGAAACATAGGTGTGTAGAGAGTGCTTTGAAGTTGCAGCTAGAACTAGGGCTTGAAGTCTGAATCCTAGGGAGTGAGCCATGAGCTATGCAGCTGTACCCGATAGGGACAGATTCTGCCTCTAAACAAATATCGGAACCCAGGATAATACAACTTCATTTTATTAGCTGAAAACTTAAGAGCACAAATTTGTAACCCAAATAAACAGTGCTCAAGAAGGATGAAGTGATTAACAAGGAGGGCCACCTTTTCCGCTGCGGTAAATCGTTGACTTACCGTAGTTCTGTTGGCTTTAGTTACTATTTCAGCTTCTACTCACGCCCCTTCTCCTCTCATTCGCAATGGTTTAAATCAGGAGTGAATGCATTGAAATCAATAGGATTTTACTGGTGTGAAACAGGCATAAGCAAGAAGAGAATCATGCCTAGAATGAGAACAATCATGCTATTGCCAAGGGATAGTATTCAGAAACCCATGCCTGTCAAAGCATATATCCAACAACAGAGCGTATTTTCTGTGCACTGAGGTTAGGTTTTTAGCAGAATTGTACTGTGGAGTTTTTTCTTTGTTTCTGCCATCATGGTGGCCAAATTCTGTTTTTTTCATTGAAGTCAGTGATGTAAATTCAAGTCTTAATGACACTAGTATGACCCTGAGTCATTTCACTGAAGTCAGTTGATTCACTCAGGTTTTACATTGCTAGAATTTATCTGATTGGGAGTTGGTGTGCCACTGACTTCAATGATCCCAGGGACTGTCCCATTCTGAGCATTTCTTAATGATTTGTGGATACTGTTTCACTGATCTCAACTGTTTTATAGCTTGCATTATTATCAGGTATAACAAAATTGTCATTGAGAGGCAGAATAAACTTGGTTTTAACTAATCATGTTCACACTGGTGTGTGGGAAGTGTCTTTCTAAGTTTCCTTGTTGCTCATTTTTTCAAATTGTTATTTTAATTATTAGTTTGTTTTTTGCAAATCACTTTGGACAAATTAGGGTTCGGAATAAAATAAACCAGACTAGGAACAAAACATGGCCTGTCTCAGTTGGTGCTGCTTGCCCAGTCCAGGGTGAAGAGGCTCTTGTGGTCTGATTTCACTGCAGCTGTAAGTTTTAATTATTGCTTATAAAATAATCCAGTAAAAGGTCACTACCACGACTGGCTAGTAAGGGTTGAACTCTGTTCTGTCATTCTAGTGTAAAGTCAGAGTAAGTCTACGGAACTGAGAGGAATTATTCTTGGTTTACACTAGGGTAAGCAGGAGCAAAATTTGGAGCGAAGTGCCTGCTTTGCCAAGTGCAGCAAAAGCCTCAAATGATGACACCTAGCAAGACTGAAAGAATACAAAATACCTAGTTTAAAAATCTTGGGTCAAATTTTGCTCTCATTTTCAAGGGTGTAAATCTGGAATAGCAATAGAGCTGTACCTGATTCCTTTGATGTAACTGATACATTTTGGCCCATTAGTGTTAACATATTCAGAGGTCATTATGATGGCGAGCAGCAATGTTGAATGTGTCCAGCCAGGGAGAGCAACTAATAAGAGGACTACAAAAAGTCCTTCAGTAAAGGTTAGATTTCAGTCTCATTTGCCCTGGTAAATCACAACTAAACTCCACTGATTTAGTAGAGTTAGCCCAGATTTGCACCGAAGTAATGGAAATCAGAATCTGGCCCTAATATTACAAAATATTAAAGTGCAAGGTAGTGAACAATCTGGGCCTTTGCTCAGAGGCTTTGGGGGGGCAAAATCTCAAGGTCACTCGGCAAGGCACCAAGTGTGGTTTTCAAAAGTGCCTAAGCAGGATTGAAAGCAGAGGGATTTAGGCGCCTACCCTGCATCTGTGCTTTTTTGGCACCTAAATATTTTGGCAAGTCTGTCCCTTAATGTGACTGGGAGTCGGGGCCCCACTTCTGCAGTGATTGTGAAGCTGTCAAGAGGGGCTGACCTACATTCTATTGATTTGTAAAAAAACACACAGACTTTTATATGAAGCCATTTCAATCATGCGAAAGGGGGAAAGGAAGAAACCCAGCAATATTCTGTTTCTGTGTTTTGCTTTCCTGATGAACTGCTCTTGCTCTTCATTTAATCCTGTATGTTCTGTAACGCTGGGCAATCCTAGGATTGTCAGCCATGTTTGACAACCAATGTCCAACCAGCCTCTTCCTTCCCCCGCCCCCAGCAACCCCACTCAGTCCATGCCAAAAAGGAATGTGCCACTGCAAAGCTGCACCACTCACGTTCAGTGCCTCTTATAAGAAACCTGGAGAGAAAAAGTGGTGAAGCATGTGGGTGCTGAACACAGCTGAACCTATCCTCACCAATGAGACAGCAGCTTTCAGCAATTTGACAGAAGAGGCTGAAAATATGAGGCTAGTGCTTGCTTCTCCCTGGCAAAACCTTCTGCAGGCACGGCCCACCCTCCATCCCTCAGTGTACAAGTTCTAACATCTGTTACAAGGACAGGGGACTGGACAACGAAGGCCTCCCTTACAAGGCACAGCCCCATTGGCCACCCAGGCCTGAAACACTGCCTAATTGGTGGGTCCTCCATCCTCACGCTATAGACTCATTTAATCCTTATAGCCCGAGCCACTAACCAAAGGTTTGGGTAGGTCTCCCTTCAGAAGAAAAAGGACCAAATTGTGGGGTTGTTCAAGTTGTTCCACTTAGGAGGAGAAACTGAGGGTAGAATCAGATACCTTTGGTACAATCTTGTTTATTTACAATAAATTCACAAAGTCCTGTTTCCCTGAATACAGGTAGACCCAAACAATAGGAGATAGTTTTCTTGCTCCCCGCCCCAAACCTCTTTTAGCCAGCTTTATCTGTGCTTTGTTCTGGCTGTGTCTGCAGCTTCCTTCTCCGTTTGGGTGCTTCTTTCTGCATGTGTTGCTGTGTGCATCTTCCCTTAGCATGTACACATTTGCCCAAAACAATACAAAGACAAGCCTTCTACCCACACAGTTCTGACTCCTGGCTCAATGTGTGTCTGTCGCCTTGGGGTGGAGGAGGCAGCTATAAAGGAGCTTAATTGTTTCTTATACTTGTCTTAAATGCAGGGCAGTGTTTATAACCACCAGTTCTAACCCTCATCAACTTGTATCTGCCATAAAGACTGATGCATTGAGGGCTTTTTATTATTATTATTATTATTATTATTATTATTTGTTTTCTGTTCATTTGGGCAAAGTGTATTGGGATTTTTGTTGGGTCTTTAATAAATGACTGTTAATCTCAAATGGGGCCACGCTATGCTTGCATCACATGGATAAAGCTTAAGCAATTACAGAAACAAAAGACACGGGATGTGCTTTTCCTGCCATGAATGGATAAGATCAATAGCAGGAGTTTCCAAGGGCTATTCTTCTTGATGAAAGACACAAGTCACTGCTTACAGTTTTCCCCGCACAGGGACAAATATTTGCACAGAAACATATTCATCTTCTGTAATTTCAGTGATTGTTTGGGGGTGTTTTCACAATAAAAAATGACCACATAAAAAGGAGAGAGCATCTGGAAAAAAGCTACCATTTGCTGTGTACAGCAACAAGCTTTATTGGTTCTACAAAACCCAGTGCCATCTACTAGTACTGTTTCTATTAACTATGTGCTTAGACACAGATACAAAGCATCTCAGCAAGGGATAGAAAGGAGCTGTATCTACAGACACCTAACACAACTGCAGATTATACTGAACTACAGAGCTATCAGTGACTTCAACAGAGATGGCACCAGTGGATCTGATCCAGGTTGACCCTGTTGTGACTTGAGAGAAGAACTGAGCTCTATAGCTCTAAGGAACATGGGAAGTGTTGCCCCCATGTGCCCCAGCATGATGGTAACACTGAAGTCTAATGATGACAGTCTAGATGTCAACATTGTTAACTATTTCATGGCTGATCATTTTAGTAGAAAGATCTTTAGCTTTTCTGAGAGTGTTAGATGGAAGCTTGTTAAGATCCAATTCACACAGATGACATTTAATAAGTTACATTTTTCAGAAATTCTTGTTTAATTTCTCACAGAAAGTCAGCCTAAATTAGCCAAAAATTTCCATAAAAACAATGCACTTTTCTTTGGACTACTTCATAGCCTCTCTTCACTGGGGAGGTAGTTTTGCCGAGCGATTAGTGCACTGGGCTGGGATTCCCACATCTGACACCGATGTGCTAGATGAAGTACTTGCCCTCTCTGTGCCTCAGTTTCAGGGATAATGCTGCTTTACTTCCTTCATAAAGTGCTTTGAGATCATCTGATGAAAAGTATTATATAAGAGGTAGGTAGTATTATGCCATTCGTTTTTTTTTAACTTGAACACCCTGCAGATTAAACTGAGAAATCTGCTTGAAAGTGTATGTCACAAATATCACCCTGTGTAATCTAATATATAAAGGAGAATGTTTGTATGTTTGTGCGCTAATAACTTGGACACTATAAGAGCTACCGCAACCAAACTTTGCATGGGATAACCTTTCCTCCAGGAGAAGGTTTTAAGGGACTGTGGGATGGAAGAGATGAAAGACGGACGCCTCTCCCCAGGGCTGCATGGAGCTTGGCAGTGCGGGGACAGTCATTCACTAAGGCCAGTGGAGGGATAACCTGTCATCCAGGAGAAGGTTTTAAGGGACTGTGGGAGGGAAGAGATGAGAGACCGACGCCTCTCCCTGGGGCTGCACAGAGCTTGGCAGTGTGGGCAGAAGTGGCTTCTCAGGGGAAACAGCGGGGACAGTCACTCACTAAGGCCGGCAGAGGGACAAGGAAGCAGCGGGCGGGCTCAGGCGCTGGCGGCAGGCACGCGGCTCCCTTCCCTCTCCCTCCCCTCAGGCTCTTCTACTCAATTATATCAACTGTCCCAAGCAACGCTGTGTAACTCCAGCTGTTTTTAATATTTATCTTTCTCAGAACAGAATCTCAGTGTTTTGCAGATGACCGGTGCAATATTAGAGCTTAGCATTCCTATCATGAGTAGGTGAGATCCTGCCTTGCTTACTTTGTTCTTCACAAAATTCCCACTGAAATCAATGGAAGATTTACCCAAAGACTGAATAAGAAAGTCAGGCTTGGGCCAATAAAAATAATGTTTAACTCTTATGTGGTGTTTTACGTCCATTAACTAAGTAATGCTCTCCATGATGCAGAAAAGACAGGAAAGCAAGGCAAGGGGGTGAAATAACTTGCTCAAGGCTGCAAAAGGAGTCACTGGCACAGGTGGGACTTGGAATCAATGACTACTGGCCCCCACTACTGTTCTCAGATTATTAAGGCCACCCCTCTTGTATTACAGTGGAGCTTTTGTCTGAGTCAGGGCCTACTGGATTGGGCTTAGGTAGCGGTACCATTGCCCACTCCAGGAGGAAGAGGGCTATAGACAAGCCAGAAGAGGCTTGCATAAACCTGGCCAATCAGAGCACGGAGCAGTCGGCCAATCAGGGCCAGGCTAAGCCCTATAAAAGGCTTCAGGAAAAGAGTAGAAGTACCTGGAGAGAGCAGCACTGGGCAAGGTCAAGGGAGCTGGAGGGAGGCTCTAGCCCAGTGTTTCTTAAACTTTTTAAGACCGAGAACACCAAACAATCCTTTTTTTTTTATGAGGAACACCAAGGATTTTTTGTTGAGCAAAAAAAAGGTCGCCTGCCCCTTTAAGGGTGGCCATTTTGAATTCTGTTGTTCTCTGCGGCACACCTCTGACTGCCTTGCGGCACACCGGTGTATCACAGAGCACAGTTTAAGAAACAGTGCTCTAGACTGTTACTTCCCAGGCTGTAGCCTTGACACAAGGGCCAAGAAGGTGCAAAGGTTCCCTGGCCCAGAGAACAGGAGAAGTCAAGGGGAGTCAAGGAGGACAAGAGATGTATGTTTGCACCACATTTTGCCACAGTGAAGCGTGGACTGTACAGACTTTGGCTTGCCTCTGAGGTGAGAGGCTAGACTTTGGAGCTGCAGTTGATCATGGTGGCAGATATATCAATTGAGGACTGCTGATACCCCAGAAGGGGGAGCAAACGGAGTGAGAGTGCCTCAAAGAGGACACCAAAGTCCAGGGAGTGACACAGGTCCAGTGCAGGTGGAGCTAGCAGAGTGACAAGTGACACTAGCCAGAACGGAGTGCCCTGCTGAGGAACAAAGCTAAGTTCTGGAGTGACCAGCAGGAGGCACTGTGGCAATGAGTCAACCCCCCGCTACAACCAGTTATGAATGTGCATTGCTCCTTGTACAGGCTGTCAGATTTGCATTGTAAAATGATGTTGGAGTCAGTGAAACACCAAAGCTGTAGGAAATCCTAGGCATGGGAGATGCCAGTACAGAAATGCCACCTCTGGGGCTGTGGCGCTCCAAGCAGGACAACAGAATCTTCCTCACACTGCCCCAGACCTGATATTTTTCTTTACACCCTCCTTGCATCCTTCAGGCACTTGCTGCTTCTTGAAGACCAGCCCTCCCTACAAGTGTTACAGGCAGAGACAGATGGAAATATTAAATCGCTGGCCTCAGCTCCTGGATCAGATTAGGATCTTTCACTTCTTACAGGACAGCTGCATTCTGCAAAACAGCAGTGTGCATGTATCCTGATATGTAACTCTAGAGCAGGGCTTCTAAATATAAGAGGTATTTCTGCTCTGCTGTACAAAGTGTGTCAGACAAATGTTTAAACAACATGTTGCATATATTTCATTAGTCTGAGCAGCAGATTAATACCAGTAGGAGGACAATACGAAGTCCTATCAGCAAATTTCACAATTTGTGCACTGAAGATCGGCACTGGAGCACCCAGGTGGTTTCAAAGAATCTCAGAATGATCAGTCAAACTCACACATCCATGTTAATGGGGAATTAAAAGCTGCAGTAGCATAAATTCAGATGGTTGCCATGTGCTGACATTGTGTGTGTCTCTGGCATTCGCCTGCCCTCATCCCCATGCCCTCACACCATGTCTGTATGTGCCTTAGGAGGTCACTTGTTGCCATGTGCTCAGAGTGGTCTGAATTAAGGAGATTAAATTTAGATTAACTGGCTAATTGAATAGTCTCGATGCAATTTGCATTGACTATTTGATTAGTTGATAAGGGCACCTCCACCTTTGAAGTGTAGCAATAGCCACAGGGCTGTTGCTACACTTCAAAGGCAAAAGTGCTGCGGGGAGCATGAGGCCAGCAGGGAACTCAAGCAGTGCCCCGCTGGCCCCGTGCTCCCCATGGCGTTTCAAAGAGTCAGAGCTGCATGGAGCTCAGGGTCAGCAGGGGACTCCCCAGCTGGCCCCAGGCTGCATGCAGCATTTCAAAGCAGCAGCGCCGCATGGAACCCAGCATTTGGCCCCGGGCTCCATGTGGTGCTGCCACTTTGAAGCATCCTGTTTTCTTCCCCGCCCCTTGCTGCCTCTTTCGGATAGGGGCAGACTAGTGTGTCGACAATCCGATAAGCATTTGCTTTTCAGATAGTTGACTAGTCGGTCACATTCCTAGTCTGAATGGGGTGCTGCTTTTAATAGTAGAGCCATGTTCTGCTTGCTTTGCTCACCTGAATATTCCCCTTGACTTCAAACAGGCTGCATGAGGTAGTAAAGAGACAAATTTGCCCCTTTCTTTTTGCTAATAACATCGTACAGAGTGTAGCATGTATAGCACTTAATTGTGGAAATGCTTTAGAAACATTACCTCACTGGACCTCAAACATCGTTTATGAGGTGATTAGGAGCTGAGTGAATAATACTTAATAAATAACTCAGTCAATTAATTTTGCTTTTTTTAATCTTGTGGAATGTCTGTAAGAAGTTTTTTCTAATGTCCAACCTAAACTTCTCTTGCTGCAATTTAAGCCCATTGCTTCTTGTCCTATCATCAGATATTAAAGAGAATAATTTTTCTCCTTCCACCTTTTAACACTTTTAGGTACTTGAAAACTGACATGTCCCCTCTCAGTCTTCTAATTTCCAAACTAAACAAACTCAGTTCTTTCAGTCTTCCCTCATAGCTCATGTTTTCCAGACCTGTCATCACTTTTGTTGCTCTTCTCTATACTTTTTCCAGTTTCTCCACATCTTTCGTGAAAATGTGGTGTCTAGAACTGGACACAATACTCCAATTGAGTATTCCTGGTATTTTGCTTACCACACTCCTGCTAAAGCATCCCAGAATGATGTGGTGGGGGTTTTTTTTCTTTTGCCTTTGCTTATCTTTGTTTACCTTTATATGTAAATGGATCTCATCTCTGACCGATGACCAGGCAACACATATTCCTTTGTCTTGGGCAGACCTGTTTACAAACTCCCTCTGACATGCCTGGTTTAAATATGTTTTAGTGATAACTGCATCATATATCCATAACTCTTAATTACACAAAAATATGAAACCTCAGTGAGTTGTTAGTTTTTCAGTAACTTATTGTATGATGCCTTTGAGATACAAATTATGGCCATACTGAATTGTATAATCCATTGATCAAGTCAGCTGAAACTTATTACCCGGTACCACAGGCACTGGTTTTTAGTTTTGTTGGTGGGTACTTTTCACCTTCCGGTTTCACTGTGTGCCCCGTACATGTTCCTGCTACATACTGATGGCTTGTGAGTATTGAGCGCCCCCTATTGTTTTTGGTGGGTGCTTGAGCCCTAGAGCACCAAGAGTCTGCACCTATGCCTGGGACCAGCAAGTCTCTTTCCCTGTGACACTGGACTGTTTTAGGATCATGTAGTCCAAGCTGTGGAGGCTTTAAATACTTTGAAAGCAGACATGTGGAATAGGCAGGAAGTCTCACTAAGACCTAGCCAGACACATACAATATAATGATATCACCCAAATGATGCTTTAACTATATAAGACTTAGATAAGCAGAAGATCAAATGTTTTATTTGCTATGAATTCTTTTTATTTTTTTTTCATTTGACAGAGTACAGAGGACTTAAGTTAAATTATGAAGGAAAAGAAAAATCTAGAGTGGGAGAACCTAAACAGCTAAGGAGCATAAAAAGTCACAGGGGAGCATTAGCTAGGGTTAAGGAAAGCAAAGAAGAAAGTGTGACAGAGTAAGTAGCCGACAATTTTTTTGGTAATATTTTGATGGGATGTTAGTTTTGCTCTAAGGAACCCTGGAAAGGGCTGTCCTCTGTTTATGCTCAGAACATAAGCCCCCACTACTGGACCATAATCCTGACCTGAAGGGATTGGGTGGGGGTGGGGAATTTAGTCTCCAGGGTCAGTTCAGCCTTTGGTCCCCACGCTGAGAGATTACCCATAATTGGGCCTGAAAATTGAGTCTGGGAGTTCAACTCAGGTACAGGAGAGCCTTACGATTCGCAGAATTGCTATTCTCAATTTTATGTATTCACAGGTTCCGCCCATTCCCTCCCCCCTCCCCCTCGCATAGAACCTCAGCCTCTCCTCATAAGTAATGCGCTCCAGGCCCCTAAACATTTTTGTTGCCATCCTCTGGACTCTCTCCAATGCATCCACATCCTTTCTGTAATGGGACCCCAGAATTGGACTCAGTATTCCAGATATGGTCTCAACAGTGCCAAATAAAGGGAAATAATCGCTTTCCTAGATCTGCTGGCAATGTTCCTTTCAATACACCCCAATATGCCGTTAGCCTGCATGGCTACAAGGGCACACTGTTGACTCATATCCAGCTTCTTATCCATTGTAATCCCTAAGTCCTTTTCTGTAGAACTGGGGCTTAGCCAGTCGCTCTCCAGCCTGTAACAGTGCTTGGGATTCTTCCATCCTAAGTGCAGGACTCGGAAGCTGTCCTCGTTGGACCTCATATTTCTTTTGTCCCAATCCTCCAATTTGTCTAGGTCACTCTGGACCCTATCCCTGCCCTCCAGTGCATCTACTGCAAGTGGAAAGGGTTTTCTGTGTATCTCTACATAAAACTTATTGACTGCTGGCCCTGGCAAGTCTCAACAGCCTTGACCTGAAGAAACCTGATAGTGTATGTAGCCAAGAAGATAAAAATCAAATAGGTGTAAAATCAAATAAAGGTCTATTTCATATCAAATGTTAATGTCATTATTTCTGTTGATTTGGGTTTCAAGTGACTCGTGTTTGTGAACT
Source organism: Pelochelys cantorii (assembly GCA_032595735.1). Classification (NCBI taxonomy): domain Eukaryota; kingdom Metazoa; phylum Chordata; order Testudines; family Trionychidae; genus Pelochelys; species Pelochelys cantorii. The sequence goes on along the minus strand of CM064342.1, from coordinate 6,683,166 downwards.
GTGCAGGCAATGCCTCTCAGCCTTCTCTTTGCTATGGTAACACTTCTTTCCACATAAACCACTTCAGAATCTCTAAGGGTGCCTCAGTCATGTTCATGTCCCTGGCAACACTGACACCAAAAATCAAGAAAAGGGACTATAAGCATAGCTTTGCAAATCCATGGATATCTACTTTATATCTGAGGGTATCTGCATCCGTGGATGTGGGTGCAGATATCTGCAGCTCACTTTTGTGGATATGGATGCAGATATAAATTTAGTATCTATTTGCAGATATCTGCTTTCTATCCACATCCACAGATGTCAATGTGGATATCCGCAGCTCATTTCTGCAGATACAGATGCGGATGCAGCAGCACTGTGCCACTCTGGGTTCCCCTATGCTGGTGTTAAACATCCATGGTCATATAAAGGGGATTTAGAGCAGGTCTATGCTTACTAGAGCAGCACAAAACTGCCTTCATGTCCTGGAGAACCTTCATAGCTTTTTTGGCCCTAGAAAAACAGCACCTGATCTTGCTGCCAATATAGTGAGTGCATGTTATGCTGTTTCCCTCAAAGAGAGCAGGATTGAACTCTAAAGCCTGTGCAAAATTACATGCTGCCATTTGACTTTCCTCAAATGTCTGACAATTTATAAGGTGAGAGACTCTTCTCACCAGGAACATTTTAAATTATAATTGACATTTTGGACTTTCTGGCTGATTAAATGTTAAAAAGGAACATGTATGTGACTCTATGAATACAGGAACTGGTTAGGTAAGAATTTGAACTAATTCCAATTCTGCTTTCAGCCTAGTCTAGCAATGAGAAAAGGAAGGTGAGTGTGCTGAGGCAAGGAAGGATTGGACAAGGTTGGAGTGCCCTCAGCTCCCTTTTACACCAGCACAGGAGGCTGGCACTGTGGGTGGAGGTGCAGTTATATGCTTTGCCTTGTGCCTTACAAGTTATTTCTATCACTGCTGAAAAGAGTGGGTGGGGCAAGAAGGAAAAATCAGAGGTGGCCCCATGACTGTATTTAAAAGGAAGGGGAGAAACTTCATTGCTGCAATAAACTAGTGGGCGGAAAAGCTCTGCCAGACACTTTCAGCATTGTTTTAGATAATCTCCTGCTTCCCGGCTCCAGTCCCTAACAGCTGAGAGAGAACTGGGCTTCAGATGTAGCATTTGCATGACAAAATGATACTTTGGGACGTGGGAGAAGCCTGGATGCTGATATGCCAGGTGGGAAGTGGGCAGATGACTTATAATATACGGTCAGCCCTTGTTACAGCCCTGCATAAAACATGCCATTCACAGGGAGTATTGTCAGCCAGGCCTCCTAACGCATGCGGAAGGCTCAATAGCTCCAAGCCCAGCACACACTGCTCCCGCACATCTCTAGGGTAGCGTTAACCCTGGAGCCTACCGATGGCCATCGAAAGGGCAGCAGCATTGGTAGCTATTGCCCTGCTGAGCAGAACACAGGTGCCATGGGGGTGGGGGGGGGCAGAGTCTGGGAAAACCGCCCCTCCCCCCTCCAGCCCCTTGGGATTGCCCCCCCACTCGGGATACCGCTCCCCCAGTATCGACCACAGAACGTGGGATCCGCTCTAAGGCCGATACCGCGGGCTGGGGGGGGGGGAGGGAGGGGAGCGGCCCCTCTCCTGTGGGCGGGGTGGTTGGGTCCCGGGATTGCGCCCCGCCCACGGGGCGTTGGACTCTCCCACCGCCCCACCGCGGCAGCTATAACCGGAAGTGCAGGGGCCAAAGCGGCGCAGCACGGACCGGAAGTTCCAGGAATGGCGGGCGGGGGCGGGGGCGCTACTGACCGGAAGTGCGCTTCGGGCGGGGGCGCTACTGACCGGAAGTGCGTTTCGGGCGGGGGCGGGGGCGCTACTGACCGGAAGTGCGCTTCGGGCGGGGGCGGTTCGCGCGTTGCTCCGCGGGCTGGGGCGGTGTCGGCGGCGCCAGGGGCAGGACGAGGGGACGCGCGGAAGCCGCCGGAAGCGGAAGCAGGCCGGCCGTGGGGTCGGGCGAGGCGGGATACCGAAAGGTTGCGGGGGAGCCTCGGAGGCGGCAGCCGGTGAGGTGCGGGCGGCGGGTTCCGGCCCTGCCCGGGGGGGGGGGGTCGGGGCGGCGGGAGGAGGCCCCGAGCAGCCGGCCGGGCTCGCTGACCTTGAGGCGAGGGGCGGCGCCCTGGAGGCCCGTGGGAGGCGGCGGGAGGCGGGCGCTGAGGGAAGGCGGCTGCGGCGCCGTGGCCCCGTGCGGGGCCGGCTCCCTGGGACGCCTGAGAGGAGCCTGGGCGTTGGCCTTGGGGGGGGGGGGAGCCGGCCGGGCCCTGCCCGTCTCAGCGCTGCTCAGTCTCGGGGTAGTTGTGTAGCTCCGTGTCTGCCCCAGTAACAAAGGGTCGTGTTGCTGTTTGTAGCCCCAGGCTGTGTGTGTAAGACTTTGTGTGTGTGTGTGGGGGGGGGGGGTAAGATAGTGTGTGTGTGTGGGGGGGGGGGTAAGATAGTGTGTTCCTCTGTAAGTCACATCTAGCTAGTCACAAAGAATGGGTTAGGCGTCACACTGGCCAGCAAGAAGTCACGCAAGTAGCCCCTAGAGACACTCCAGCTTGCCCTGTGCCACCACCAGCATCATGCTGGGAATGTGTGACAGAGGATGGATCCTTTGCTGAGTCCCTCTTCTGTTAATTTCGGAATGCTTAACCGGTGAACTAATTAAGTGGGATCTCTTGTCAGAATGTGTTTAGTATTAGACCTGAGTTGAGCTAATATTTATTTAATGTTCTTTGTTTTATAGAGAAGCTAGATTTTAATTTTTGGTCTTTTTATTAAAAAATGAAAATGTACATGTGGTGTTAAATCATTGCTCTGGGGTGGGGCTGGGATTGTAGGCTCAATATGTAGGCTTCCCTGGGGGGGGAGAGGACTACCCCAGCCCTCCCTCATTACAACAATTTGGGGCCAGGTGAGAAGCGCTTCTTCATGGCTGCTGCAGCTTCAGTTGGCACAGCCAGAGGATGGGTGCATGTCCTCCAGCTGGGGCAGGTCCAGGTTTGTCTGCCCTTGGCATTCCCCAGCCAAACAGGGCACTCTCCCCTCCCTTATGAAGGGGACCATCCAGCAATGTTCCTGTATGAATCTGTGTGGTGGGAGGAGATTCAGTCTCCGCCCACCTTCCCTAAAGGGCATCTGGGGGGCTGGGGCAATCCTAGATGGGAAGGGTGCTCCTGCTACCAGCCTCGCCTGGTCTTTTCTGTATGGTTTTATGAGAAACAAGCCAATTCTTGGCATGTCCTGCTTTTTTTTTTCTTTCTTTTTTTTTTAAACAACCAAACCCTTACCTTAGAACATAAGAATGGCTGTACTGGGTCAGACCAAAGGTCTATCTAGCCCAGTATCCTGTCCAGCACCAGGTGCCCCAGACAGGGTGGACCAAAGACAATGATCAAGCGATTTGTCTCCTGCCATCCCTCTCCAGCCTCTGACAGACAGAGGCCAAGGACTCCATTTTATCCCCTGGCTAATAGCCTTTTATGGACCTAACCTCCATGAAATTATCTAGCTTCTCTTTAAACTCTATTATAGTCCTAGCCTTCACAGCCTCCTCTGGCAAGGAGTTCCACAGGCTGACTACACGCTGTGTGAAATTATAGGAGGAAGCTGTGTACTGAATTTGGTGGTCCTAGCTCTTTCTATTTAGGAGGAGTTCTTGAACAAGCACACAGACAGATGGACAGACAAACCCTCTCAAATATATAGTAGGTTAGATACAGTGCTGTCACCTAATTATTATGTTATATACCAAAAAGTTTTGAAGTGCAGTAGTAGTTCCTGAAAAGAGTTCATGTGGAGGTTGAGGGGCGCGGACAGGGTCTCTTTCTCGATTTAATTGGCTTGTACTGAGCATGCTCAATAACACTGCTACTGCCACTGTCCTCAGTCTGCCCTTCCATGATCTAACTGCCCCACATCATGATATGTGTAGGTCACCATCCCCACCAAAATCTGAAAGGGACTCCTGTTCTCTAGAAGGAAAAAACAGCTTGAAGTTTCTGCTGCTCTCTATAGTACAACAAAGAACAAGATTCCAGTGGCAGATTATTTATGTATAATTAAAAATCACTAGTCAGTTTCATGCTGACCCTTTAGTCTTCTAGGATAGAAAAGTAGGGTTGGAGGGGACCTCTAGAGGCCATCCGGTCAAGCCCCCTGTGTTGGAGCTGAACCATGTACTGTATGCCTGAATCATCACTGATGGGTGTTTGATTTGTTCTTAAAAACTCCAGTGACAGTGATATGACAGTCTCCTTTGGTAATGTATTCTAGTATTTAATGATCCTTATAGTTAGGTTTTAATCTAAGTCTCCTTGCTGTAGATGAACGATCAATTGGTTGATTGCAATTAACTGGTTGATCCCGGAGACTCTCCCAGTCAGTCTCCAGCAGCACAGCAGGGCTGCTGCTAAGGCAGGCTCCCTGCTTGTCCCATCCCATGCTATTCCTGGAAATGGCCAGCACCACCCCAGCAGAGGGGGTCTCTGAGTTTTTCCTGTCAGGAGAAATTCCCCATGAGCTCCCATTGACCAGGAAAGGGGAACTATAGCCAACAGGAGCTGCAGAGGTGGTGCCTGCAGACAGGGGCAGCATGCAGAGCCGTATACCCTCAGAAGCCGCAGGATCATGTTGGCCCCTTCCAGGAGTGTCATGGAGCCAGGACAGGCAGGGAACCTACTTTAGCAGCAGCCCCATTGCACCATTGACCGGGAGCCCTCTAAGTGCCTACTGGAACCCCCACCACATATTCCATCTTGCACCTCCAACTCCTGTCTCAGCCCTAAGCTGCCTTCCAGAGCAGTACTCAATCTCCCTCCAGCACTCCAAATCCCCTACCCGTTCATAGCCCCCTTCTGCAACCAACTCCCTCAAAGAGCCCAACCCCCCCCACCTGCAACCCAATCTCTTTCCCCAGTTCAGAGTCCCCACTGCACCCAAACTTCCTCACAGAACTAGCACTTTGTATTCCCCTAGCCCAGAGCCTGCCCCCCTTCTCCCACATCTTATCCCCTGCCCAGTGAGAGTGAATGTGGGAGAGAGAGTAAAGAAGAGAAGGAGGATGGAGTGGGGCTTCAGGGAAGGGGTGGGGGTAGATCCTGAGTTTCTCTTAAAATCAAAAAGTGATCTTGGGTGTAAGGATGTGAATGGGTAACTCTTTACCTGTTTAACAGGTACCTAGGAGCAGCCCCCTGCCCGTGGGCTGTGCCAGCTCCACAGGGGTTTGTAGCAGGCAGTGCCTGCTTTGTGCTTAGGGCTGCCGGCAACCCCAAGCACAGGGTAGGGGTGTTTGGCAGCTGCAGCCCCAACCACACAGTAGGGAGTGGGGGATGTCAGCCAGCAGCCCCAGGTGCAGGGGTAGCTGGCAGCCATGCATGGGGGCACTAGGAGCAGGATCCTGCTTAATTGGTTAACTGGTTAATCCTAAAGTTTAATCAGTAACCTGATTAACTGAGATTTTACAATTCTACTTAAATGTAAAAACTTTGGACACCACTGTTATAGATTAAGCTGAGAATGTCATGATCTGCTTTCAGTGGACATGGAGAACAATCGATCACATCCTCTTGATAACAGCCCTATATATCTGAAGTAGGAATTTCATTACATGGACTACACAATTAACCAATAAGCCTGGGTTTATAGGTTAATCTTGTTGACTACATCAATTTCCCCCCCTCCTTCCTTCCCCTCCCCCCCGCTGCATCTGGTTTTTAAACTGACTCCCCTGGTGGACTAGCTCTGCCTGCCACCCTGTGCTGCTGCCTCAGATGCAGAGTCAGCAGCACAGGGTGGCAGGCAGAGCTAGTCCGTGAGGGGAGTCAGTTTGAAAACCAGATGCAGTGGAGTGGGGGAGGGGGACACAGGAGGGAATGGTGTAGTCAACAAGGCAGGGGGCTCCCCTGGGAGTGGGGCTGGGAGTGCACTGGCTGCTGGCCCTGCCCCCAGGGGCTATCGAATAGTTGTGTAATCACTAAGATTTCACTTGGTTACACGACTATTCAATTGCATGAAATCTAACATTCCTAATCAGAAGATCTTTTTTTTTCTTTTCTCAAGAACATATATAAATATATATGGGGACTCATCAGGGCTTGTTCCTGGAACTTCAGAAAAAAATAACATAATGAAAACATACAGAAATGATTGGCTATTATGAAATAAAAACTAATTGAACCTCGAAATAATGACTTAATTATTTAGAAAGTTTGTCCTAATGTGTTAACACTCATGTTTTAAATAGATTAATTAGAATTATTAAGCATTTAACTTGCTTATAAAACTTTGTTTCTGTATATTGAGAGTTTAGATATCGGACAGAGGTGATGGGAAGGGTTTTTACCAATATTACAATTAATTGGAGTGGTGATTTGGCAGATTTTGGAATTTTTATCAGGGGTTCTTGAGTCTGGATATTGTAACTTTATGGGATTGCTGAAAAGGGAGATTGGAAGAGATTCTTAAACAGTGTATCAGTGAAGTGTTGATGAAGACTTTCAGTTATAAATTTTTGTAGTAAAACTGACTCACTGAATACCTTTTACTAGCTCTAAAATTGAGGGTTACATCTAGACTCTCATACTTCTTACCAGCAATAGACAAGGCTTGTGCAGTATTCTGTTACACATGTAACTTTATCATTCTAATTAAGGATATTAACTAGCGATTAATTTACTAGTCGAAGTCCATAGGCGCTTCCGCATTCCTCCTTTGAAATGTACAAGCTACCTGTGGAGGCTCTTGTACATTTCAGAGGAAGAATGCAGAACTCTGCCTGCAACCAGGGGCCAGCGGGAATTCCTGCTGACTCCAGGCTGCATGCGTGTGCCAGCTTTGAAATGCACAAGAGTCCCCAGCGGGGGCTCTTGTGCATTTCAGAGCAGCAGCACAGCATGGAGCCTGGGGTCAGCAGGGGACTCAGAGTGCCCTATCCCCTAGGCCACTCTGGAACCCATCCCACCTATCTACCTTCCGGGCATCCCTTATCCTGCCTTCTGAGTGCTAGAACCAGCTCCAGCCATGGGGTAGCCTAGGTTCGCTGTTCACCTTGGGTGGTGGATGACTATACAATTAACCGATAAGCCTGGGTTTATAGGTTAATCTTGTTGACTACATTCATTCCCCCCCACCGCTGCATCTGGTTTTGGTTCTGCAGAAATGCTGCGCTGGAGCCTGGGATCAGCTGGAGAGTCCACAGCTGACCCCAGCTTCATGTGCGCAGCCCTGCACAGCTGATCCCTGGCTCAGATGTGTATTCTGTGTGCGTGGAGCACAGGAGTTCTCAGCTGACCCCGGATTCCACGGAAATGCTGTGTTGGAGCTCAGGATCAGCTGGAGTCCCCAGCTGACCCCGGGCTCCATGCGTGCAGCGCTGTGCAGTGCTGCACAGCTCATACCAGGATCAGCTGTGCAGCACCACTTTCAAGTACACCCCCCCCTCCCGCTACCTCTATCTGAGTCAGCTAGTCTACAGACTATCTGAGAAACATTTGTTTATCGGATAGTCAACTAGTTGATTAGTCTTTAACATCCCTAGCTCTAGTATGTTCCTTAATATCAATAAACATTTGGGTGGCAAGCAGAAATACGAGCCTTCCTGTAACCTAGACTTAGATGGAATTTTAGACTCACCACTCTCATCAGTATCTCCCATTTACTAGTGTAGGCAGCTTTCTACCTAGCCACTCTCCCCCCCATTCATTGGTGCATAGGCACCTTATCCAGGATTTGTAGATTTCAGATCTCTTCACACCTCAAAGGTAGGCATTACAATCGTTGAGACTTTTTTTGCACATGGCCTTAAGCACTTAGCCAACGGAACTTAGGCACGGAAGTCACTGAAGCACTTATGAAAATTTTACCCCAGATCTAGGCCTGGCTTGGTGTGTTGTGGGATCCATGAAATCTGACCTGAGATTTAATAGACTTGACACTACTTACCCTTGGAATGAGAAATTTAAAAAAGTAGTCAAAACAATTCATTAAACCCGTGGTCATCAACAGGTCGATCGCAATCGACTGGTCGATCATGAGGCCTTGACCAGTTGCTCGCGAGGCATCCTTTCTGCCCCACCCCCATTTCCCTCCTACCCCCGAGAGCCTTACTGCCTACCTCAAGTGAAAATTGAGCTAGTGTCGGCTTCCCGGGATGGACAGAAGTCCCGCAGCTTAGCACCACTTCCGGCGATTCCGGAAGTGCGCTAGCTGCTCTGCCAGGTGTACTGCGCGAGGGAGCATTGGCTCCCTGCACCGCACAGGAGGGGTGAGTCAGTCCCGGGGGAGGTGTGCACGGGGGGGGGGTCGGCCCCGGGGCAGGTGCACGCAGGGCTTCTCTGCGCCGGGGGGGGGTGTCGGCCCCGGGGCAGGCGTGTGTGCAGGGCTTCCCTGCGCGGGGGGGCGGTGTTGGCGCTGGGGCAGGCGCGCGTGCGGGGCTTCCCTGCGCGGGGGGTGTCGGCCCCGAGGCAGGTGTGCGCGGGGCTTCCCTGCGCCGCGGGGGGAGGGAGGGGGTTGGTCCCGGGGCAGGTGTGTGCAAGGTTTCCCTGCGCCGCGGGGGGGAGGGGCGGGGAGGGTCAGGCCTGGAGGAGGCACGTGCTGGCTTCCCTCTTGGGGGGGGGGGAGGGGAATCCTGGGAGGAGGCAGATGCAGGGGATTCTCTGCCTCCACTGGCACCCCACTCCCCAGCCACAGAAGTCTGTCCCCACTCCCCGAACTCTGTCCCCAGTTGCAGAAACCTGTCCCCCCGGCACTCTGTCCCCTGCTGCAGAACGCTGTCCTCTGCCCTCCCAGCACCCTGTTCCCTCTCCCCTGCCCCCAGCCGCAGAACTGTCCCCACAAAATGTATAATTATAAATGCTTCATTTTAGATTTAAATAGCATGAATAAAAAACAGACCATTTATTTCATAACTATAAACACGTGATTTTAATTTTATATACTGCATAATTTAAAAATAAACTGTTTATCAGAGTGTGTAAGGAAGGGCTGGGGATAGCAAGTGATGGACAGGAGGAGAATAGAGAGGGCGGGGCTTCAATGAAGGGGCAGGGCTTCAATGAAGGGGCGGGGTGGTAGATCTTTGCCTGTTCTGAGATTTAAAAAGTGATCTTGAGTGTGTAAAGGTTGGAGACCACTGCATTAAACTGATGAGTAAACTGAGGATGAAATGGACCCCTTCCCTCTTTTTCACCATTGCTCTGGATAAACACATCAAATTTGTTTGCTTGCTTTTAAAATAAACCTTAATTAGACAAATGCACCAACCTCAAACATCTGTCTCCCCAATCTCAAAATTAGCTTATTGTTCCTATATATTTTCTGTGTAGGATGTGGATGTTCTGAAAACTACTGCACTAGCTATATTTGAGGAACATTTTAATTCAGTACAGTTATTGATATTTTGTGGGCATTTTGGGCCCAGACAAGTTCTTATTCACATCAATATTTTTTTTGCCATTAACTAAAGTTGATGACATTATATATGTGTGTGCCTATATTAATTGGCTTCTGCAGAGAAAGAACATAAGGCTTCATTAACAGATAGCTTACAAATCTTCCTTTAGCTCAAGTTGTAGAGATGTTGGTTGTGGAGCTGTAGGTTTAAGCACCCTAATACTAGCTCCTGATCATCTTTTGAGTGGCACAGTAGAGGACCTTATCATCTGATGAGTATCTCTGAAGGACTACAGAAGAGATGCAAACTCCATGTTGTTAGCACCTTTGTGGTTTTGTGATAACTACCTGCATGCTGAGACTTCAAGTTGTCAGGGTTTAGTTTGCAACACAAAATAAAAAGCTAGATGCAAGTTTTCCTTGTAAGTTTTCCTTTTGCCTTAGGAGCAAACTCATTGTTTTAGGAATAGTATATTTTAAAAATACTTGTAGGATAGAGTAATTGCATGATTTTCTCTGAGACTGAGTCAGAAGACCAAGTTCTTATTCCTAGTGCCACACTTAGAGCATGTCTAGGCAGCAGGGAAAAAATCAAATTAAGATTCGCAATTTGAGCTATGTCAGTTGCATAGCTGAAGTTGAAATAGCTTAATTCAGCTTTGGTGCTGTCTGTGCAGCAGGAAGTTGAAGGAAGAACACTCTTCCTTTGACTGCCCTTACTCCTTGTGAAATGAGGGTTAGAGGAGTTGGAGTAAGAAGTTCTCCAGCTCGACGTTATTTTGAAATAATGGCTTTTTGTGTAGACTTTTGAAATAACGTCAGTTATTCTAATATAACACTGCTGTGTAGACATATTCTTAGTGTCCTACCCATGAAGGGTGGGACATTAGATGGAGTATCTCTGTGTTCCTTTCCCCCAATTTCACTTATATTATGTTGATTTAGTCTACTAATTACTATGCTTTCTGTCAGTGCTGCATGTGTGAAAGGAGTAGAAATATCTTTCTGCTGTTTTTTTATGGCTGCCTTTATATTACTGTTTATGTCTGGTTTATTGCTGTTTTGCCATGGGTTTGTCTTTTCCTTACTTCTAAAAAGCAAAATAGCAGAGCTCAAATTTCACAATATGTGTGTGTCAACTGATCTTTTCAGGGCCTTAAAATGGGGAACACAAGTAGTGAACGAGCTGGAATGGAGCGTCATGGGGGCCATAAGGCACCCCGAAGAGACAATTCTGGAGGAGCCATTAGTACAAAAGAAGGTGATAGACCAAAAATCTTGATGGATAGTCCTGAAGATGCAGACTTGTTCCATGCTGAGGAAATAAAGGTATCATAAATTAGCATTCCTCTTCTGTCATAACCCAGGACACTGGCACCTCCTAGCTAGAATTTCTGTCAAATTTTATTTTTGTAAGGCATAAAATTAGTGATATTTTAGCCAATTTTCTGTATAAGCTCAGTTCTAGAAAATGGAAGTGTCACTGACTTTCTCACTCTTTTTATAAGTGAAGGAAACTTCACTTGAGTACGATATTTTTAACAAAACTAATAGGATGATTGGCTCTAAGCTCTTGTCTAGTGTTGCATTAAGATACAACACTTTCCTTTTATCTTTAGCTCCTTTTATACATTTTAGTGACCCTACTCAGTAACATTCCAAATTATGATTCTTTCTAATTCAAAAGTTCTGTCACAGTTCCTGTGGTCCAGTTGCAAGTTCTCTATGGAAGGCATTATGCTGGGTTTAATAAGTGCCTTGTAAAATAAATTCCTTTTACATTATTTTTTACCCATTGGTTTAAATAGAGACAGGTAGTGAGAGAAGCACACAAAGTAATAATTACTTCTCTGGTTTAATTATTTTGCATTTTGTTTTAGTATCTTCTGCCAATTTGGAAGGCTACTAATCTTTCAGTCATGAATTATTTAAAAATATTTACAAACTTGTTTGTAAATTGTTGAGATAGCCACTCTTACATGAGAGACAAGTTGGTATCTGCATCTGTTTCCAATTTATGGGAATAGTGATGAACACACATAGGGTTGAGAATACCTTTAGTCAAATGTTACCTTTCTCTAAGCTTACCTCTCCTTTCACAGGGCAAAGGAGCCAACGTAGAACTTCTGTTGAGTAAAGTTTTGTGCTTCTAGGCTCCTCAAGAGAGAGAGGAATTTCTAGCTTGGCAGCAAGATCTGGAAGTGAGTGAAAAAGCCCCTATTCAAGATCGACCAACAGTCTTTCGCTGGACTGGGGGAGGGAAAGAGGTTTATCTGTCAGGCTCCTTCAACAACTGGAATAAACTTCCTCTTACAAGAAGGTAACTACCTTGTTACATTGCATACACTGGCATTCTACCTAAATTGGAAACAATTAGGGGCATGCTATTGTTACACTTAGATTATCGTACATCTCGGTTAGAGCCTTAGAGTTTTTGAGAGGAGAAGTTGTAGAAATCCTAATGTAACAGCTAACTGTCATGATTGTGCCATGGAAGTAGTTATTTGGTTGGCACTGTGGGCAAACAATTAGTTTAAAGTGCTTCAAAGGGAGGCAGTGGAAGGATTCAAAGAAGTGTATGCCGTAGTCAAAGCAACAGGCAAGGGAGGTATTTTCTGCATGGTGGTTTATAGTTTCATTGCATTCTCTTTTCTTGTCTGACAACTTAGACCTCTCCTAATAAAGGTACAGAGAAATAATAATGGAGAGTGGAGGAGAAAAGTAGGCTTGTCTCCTTCAGTTGTAATGTTTCGAAAAAAGACATTCTGTCCCTTTTTAATTTGAACTTGGCAGTCACTAGAGTGATCAAGTACACTCTTACAAAGTCCCTTTCAAATAGACATTCATTCAAAATTCAAACAGCAAAAACAATGTCTCAGATTGGAACTTTAATCTGCATATTTTGCCCCCTTACCTGGCAAGAAGCAAGGAAGGGAGGACTATTAGTGTTGCATGACCCATTGGCATTTGTTCACGTGGTAAGACTTCTGTCTGAGGTACTGTGAAAACCTCAAAACAGGCAAGAAGCTCGAAACAAAGGAATGACGATCTGATCAATCTGTGCCTACTCAAAGCAGTTTTTCTGGCAGTAGTTCAGTTACTCCTTTCATTTTCTCAGTTCTTGCTCTATCATTTGATAAGCAAGATTTGTTCTGGAAGATACTAAAAGACCAAGGCTATGTTGGAGAGAGCAGATCTTTATGTGAAGCTTTGGCTGATGAGCCAAAACAAGCATGCTCTCACGCTGAGTAACAAAGATGCAAGAAGAATGGCTTATCAAAACACAATATGAACCCTTTGATGACAGGAACCTGGATTTTCTGGTGATCAGTGTTAATGTGACACATGTTAGGTTGTGCATATCAAGAGATGACTCAGCTGTCACTGAGGATTTCCTTATTAGCTTCAGCTTGTTTCTGTCCATTTAGATTATTGCACTGGATTGCTTCAGTGTACTCTTAAAAGGGTTATTACCCTGAAGAACTTTTTAGAAGATTCTGTTTGAGATCTTTGCGTTCTCTGTTACAATAATTGTAGCAAGACAGTAGATGGACTGGTGTTTCACAATAAAAGTGTAATTGTTTGTGTATTTCTCTGAAATCACAGCCACAATAACTTTGTAGCAATCCTGGATTTGCCAGAAGGCGAGCACCAGTACAAGTTCTACGTGGATGGTCAATGGACGCATGATCCTTCGGAGGTAACGTTTTTCTGTGATCTTGCAGATTTATGAGATTCATGCACGTGAATGGGAGAAATTCATTAGCTTCCATGCTAACCTAAAAGAAAAGACCATTGCTGATAAGGGTAATTGACTGTTTGAGCTAGTGGAATGTTCCTGGCACTAGCTGGGCTAGTTAACTACCAAACTGAGGGTAGTAATGCTGGCTGGCTGTAAAATAAGAGGCTATGAAGTAGATGATGAGGACTCTGGGACACTGGGTTTTCAAGTCTGTAGAATATTAATAACCCTGCATACCTTCTGAATTGTGGCTTTTGCCTCTGTTTATTCCCAGCCAGTAGTAACCAGCCAGCTTGGTACTGTTAACAACATCATTCAGGTGAAGAAAACTGACTTTGAAGTATTTGATGCTTTAATGGTGGACTCCCAGAAGTGTTCAGAGATGTCTGGTATGAATCCAATTGTAATCTTATACCACATGCTTGAAGTTGCACAAATAACCTGCACATTTAATTCCTGATCTTGAATTAAATCCCCAAAGCAGAAGAATCTCTTTTTTTCTATACCGATCTATTGGGGTTATATGCAGGGATCAAGGAACGTAAAAGGAGAAGCTGGAATGAATGAAGAAATTGTAGCAAGATGACAGGTCACTGGTCAAACCTCAAGATCATAATGAAGCCTTGCCATTTGAATGGTGATTCCAGACCATTCAATGATGAATCAGTAGTGGTGGCCCAATCCTTTTTTTTCTTGTTGTTCTTTTTCTTACATTTCTTTGTCTTTCTCCCCCAGGGAGGGTCCATGAAATTTTAATAGATTGAAAAGGGGTTGGTATGCTTGAAAAGGTTGGGAACTACTGCTTTAAGTGTTGCTATGGGACTGCAATAACAAGATTGTGTATGATGGGGGTGGGAAACCCAGAGGCCAGTTCCTGTTCTAGTGAAAATTTAAGTGTTCACATACAAAGTGGATCAGTTTCAGTAGGACAGATTGAGAGAGACCCAGTCCAGAATACTCCATAGTCCAGTGGTTAGGGCACTCACCTGGGAGGTGGGAGACTTGGATTCAAATCTTTGCTCCCCATCCAGAGGTGTGAGAGGGAGGGAATCTGATTTATTAAAATAAAGGGTTAATTTTGACACTGGTCACCTCATCAGCAAGATGTTACTCCTATTACACACACAGACTGGAACAGTAGTAGCTGGCAGAATGCAAAATGAATTCAGGTTTCAGAATCTGATAGAGTTTGGGAAGTTTGGGGAAGCTCAGGCATAAAGGTCTTTAAAACCATCTCTTGGGCTCCTTGCTAAAGACCCCAGGATTTGCCTACTGGAGACCAGCTGGGTAGGGTCAGCAGTCAAGAAGGGCTGATCCCTTCCCCCCCCTTTTTTATATAATTTTCTGGACCAGTATGTCTGTAGCAGACACTCAGTGCCTCTGTAGGAGGCAGCAAGGTTGGGGGTTCAGGCAGGTCCGCTGAGCCAGCACATGTGAAGAGCCAAAAGTTGACTCCTTGTGCATGTCAGCTCCAAACTGCCCCCCACCCTCTGCACTGCTGCATCTCTATCAGAGGCAGCAGCATGGGATTGTGGGGGGCAGGAGGATCTGGTGCTTATGGGGAGCCTGCTTAAAGCCAGCTTCTCATAGGCACCAGCTCCTGCTCTCTCCCCCCACCCAATACAGAGGCAGCAGGACTGGGAGGGTGGGGAAGTGTGTGCAGTCAATAAGATAAACCAATAAGCCCTTGTTTACCAGTTAATTGTGAGTGGACTACATGTTGATATCCTTAGTACTCACAAGACCCTTGCTCAGATGCCACCTAATCCTGTAGGTACCCAAATTGCCTAGACTGCTATGTTTCCACTGGTAAAGTCACACTGGTAAAAAGCACTCGTGAGGTCAGTAAAAACTAAAATTTAATACAGACAGTGAATTAATTATACCCCATACACTTGAAATGTAAGTACAATATTTATATTCCAGCTGATTTATTTTATAAGTGTATGATAAAAATGAGAGAGCACTTATTTCACTATCACCATCTGCTGTGACATTTCTGTGTGTGTCAGATTTCTTAACCAAGTATTTTTTAAGTGAGGTGAAACTCGGGGAAACACAAGATGAATCAGACTCCTAAAAGGGTTACAGTAAAGCAGGACTACTCAACATGCGGGTTGCATGCAGCCCATGGGGTTTTTTGGGTTTACATGGGCTCAACATGCGACCCGCAGGTGGGATCCTTTGAACATGGCTTCCGCTGGGAATATGGTCCACAATGGCGAGGCGTCTCCCAGGCGAGGTGAGCACTGAAAGATGCAAGTGGATGGGCTGGCTGGAACAGAGGGGCACAGGATGTGGGCGTTTCTAGCCCCCAGGGAGGAGGTGCAGGGAGCGCCGGGGCATTGTGGGAAGTGCTTTGTATGCATTCCTGTCAATGTGAAAGAAGCTTATTTGCATACATATTTGCATGTATATGCAACCACACTTAGGTTGTGGGCCTCAGCATATGCTGTGAGTATCATTGTACCCCCCAGAGCTTCCAAAGTTGAGTAGCCCTGCAGTAAAGTCTGGAAGAGTTGAGAACCACTGCCTTGGTGCATGTCTACCAGATTAAGCCCCACACAAAACTCAAGAGGAGGAGCAGCAGCCCCGTTTTACTCAATGATCCAGGGTTAGAGCACTTAGTCAGGTTGTGGGAAATGTGAGTGAAATGACATGACAAAACTTCTTAGTGTACTGTGTAGCTGCAGCCTGCAACCGTCCTGTCCCAGCTGATGATTGTTTCTGGCCCAGCAGGAAATGTTACAGGAAACTTTATCTAGAGTGTATAGGAAGTGTGGCATTTCTGTAATTCTTAGAGGGCTTGCTTTTTAGTGCAATTAGCTTCTGTCGTACATGTATCTGGATGTGAAATTATTACTGCAGCTAAACATACCTGTAATGGGTTAATCTTTTTAAAGTTTAAACATGTTAACTTCTCCCTACAGAGATATCTAGCTCCCCACCAGGACCCTACCATCAGGATCCCTATGTTTGTAAACCAGAGGAACGATTCAAGACTCCACCTATTCTTCCACCACACCTGCTGCAAGTGATCCTGAATAAGGACACTGGCATTTCTGTGAGTGTACCACCTTTTTTCTTTGGATCAGGTATTTAAGAGTTTAGGCACTCACTGCAGCCGCTTGTAACAAACTCAAACCTTGGATGTATCCCCTAGTGTGTTGTCTTTATTACCCAAGTCCAAACTGATCCCTTTGTAATTATCTTACCTGATTCTTTTTCTAATTTGGAAGAATAGTACAGGTTGGACCTCCCTGGGACCTGATCAGTCCCGGATGAGGGATTTTTCCAGACAGGGGAAGTCATTTCTGGCTCCTGGCCTCTCTGCCACTGGCCCTGTCAGCCATGGTATGGCTGCCAGCTTCCTAGCTGGCTCCCTCCTGCCGACAAACCCTCTGTGCACAGGGCTCCCAGCCCCTGCTGCCAGCTCCCAGCGGGAGAGTCCCACCAGGACTCTCTGGTCCTAGAACATCCATGGTCTGATCAGAGTCCTGGTTTAGAGAGGTTAAAGCTGTAATCCTGTTCCCCCTCTACCTCCCCCACCCATCATAAGCCCTACGCTATTCATGGCAAGTTCTGAGAACATAGCAAACCTAGAGAAATCACAAAAGGCCCATTGCTATATATGGTGGAAATGTAACCCCATTGATGCCCTGGGTCCCTCCTTAAGTGATCTTTGATTGTATTGGAATTTTGTTCTTGGCACTGGAGGAGCCCCCCTACCTCCCTATTTTCATGGGCCCCCTTATCCTTCCTACCATCCAAGGGTGACAGCTCTTTCCCTGGGGAAGCCAGTGCCAAGATTTGCTGACAGTGAAAGACAATATCTGCCATAATTTAATCTTCCATGCTCTGTCTCCTCCCTTGATATGCTTTTCAGTGCGATCCAGCTCTGCTTCCTGAGCCCAATCACGTCATGCTGAACCACCTCTATGCACTTTCTATCAAGGTAAAGGAGTCTTGCCTTTCATAGCAGTTGCATTTAGTTAACCATTAGGTTGTGCTAATTTGTTTTCCATTTTCCCTAGGATGGAGTAATGGTGCTTAGTGCCACCCATCGGTACAAGAAAAAATATGTGACTACTTTGCTGTACAAGCCAATATGATGGGTCCTGCATTTAGTAACCAGGTATCCTGGGAATGATGAAGTGCTGGAGGAAACAAATTCTTTGCTACACCAAAATGTGCATGGTCTATCCTATCGTAAACAGATTCTGATTTCATACAGGTTTAAAGACTTCACATTTGTCTAATTTTTGCCTTGTTCTCCCAGTACCACCTGGAAATTTTCAGATTCAGCCAGGACCAAACACATGATCGGTGGTGTTGCCATTTTTTCAGCTCAGTAACAATCACTTGAGATCTATTAGTGAAATCATGCTGGGAAATACAGAGATAGTTATTCATGAGTGATAGAGGCTGTAGAAGATAATATTCTCAAATGTGCAGGATCCTTGCTGATTATAAGTGACTGTTTTTTATCATAAGGCTGAATGATATGATTATATTACTGCTGAGCTCCTCCATATTCCCTGGCTTAAATACATGTGGAAAATGGCACTCCTTCTGTTGTAGATTTTTTTTTTGGGTGAAGCCAGAGATGCTGCCTACCAACACGCACAATTTTTCTTTAATCAGTAAACAGGGGCTCAGTAAGTTTTCCAATGTGAGTGATACTGTAGCATTGTTTCTCTTATGAGAGCTCAGAAATAACTTTTTCCCAGTGCAATTGCTGGTAAAGACAATTATTCTTAATTACTAGTTTTTGGCTAGACCATATAATGTATCCTGCAATAATCTGTTCTTGTAACAGACTTGTAATCCTTTTGCTGATAAGAGCTGACTTAAACAGGGCTGAGTTCCTGCAAGAAAACTGACCAATTTAGCATAATGACTCTAATTAGCTTTTATCAATTAATGATAAGGTGATTCCAAGATACTCTAAAAATGGTACAGTAAATGAGATATTGAGGGTATAAGCAGCTGTAGCCCCTGTAAAGTGGCACTGCACCATCTTATGTCAAGGTCGGGATTGGCCCTGAATCTATATTTGCATTTGACTCTGCCAGCTTAAATTCATGTGGTCTCTGCAGCAAGGAATCCCAACAATTTCTAACACTTCCTGCTTTATTTATATTTTATACATGAATGTAGTTCTTGCAAAAGATGCCAAGTTGTCTCTCTGAGACTGATGATCTATTTGATCCCCCAAAAGAATGCAGGAGGGGGGTAACGCAAAATTCCCTGCCAATGGACCTCAGGCCTTATCTGGAGGGACCACCTTGGGGAATGTGTAGTTGTCTCCCTGTACGTTCCTCGGCACCAGTCAGAGTGCCAATTGTGACCTCAGTCCATATCCCATGTAGGGGTGCGTAGTACAAAAATCACTAGGTAGCTAATCAGAGGATGACTAGATCATTGGGGACCATGCTAGGATGTGAAACAGTCAATGTAAAAGATCCATTTCCAGACTTCTGATCTGTTCAGTTGTTTTGTTATATTTTGAGTACTTGAGGGTACCTTGCTGTTGGGTTTTCTTTGAAAACACGAAATTCCTGTCATAGTCTGACCTTGTCAAAAACACGTTAAAAATAAAGCATTTTAAAGAAAAATGTGGTGTTTGCTATTTACCCCCTGGCCAAGACTTTACTGGGTTAGCGGTTGCATAATGCTTAGCTAATTATGCAGTTTCTCTCCCTGGTTAACATGGTAGCTACTTTACTTTTGTAAAACCCAGCTTCAACATGCTTCACAAATTGATAGGGAGTAATACATTTTAAGATTGGTAGAGGGGAAGTAAATAATGCTATTAACGAGCTTTGGCAATTGGAAAACGTAAGGATTTCACTTCTGGGAAACTTTTTGTTTTAAGATTGCTCAAGCTGCTTGAAATGTGACAATCTCTATTTGTTATGCCTTGATATAGTAGGTATACTTGACTGCTTAGAAGTTTATTTTATGTTTATCATTAAGGACAACTATGAGGCATCAGAAAGAAAGTCTGAGAGAAGAGATTGTACCATACAGAACCTGCACCCTGTAACAGTTGTGAACTTGGACCAACAGGAAATCTAGACAGGGGGAAGTCTCTTAATAGCTAGAAAACAGCATTAAGTGCAGCAGAACTCAGTATTACCAGCTCCAGCATAACTCAGCTGGAATCCCAGTGATACCTCAGAGTATATGCATTGATTTTACTTCATCTGCCCACATCAGAAAGGTGATCCCAAAAGTAAGGAAATTCCCACATCAAAAACTTGATGCTCAAACTCATGTTGTAAAACAGCATTAACTTACAATAGTGATTATTTTCAGTGTTTGCAGAAGCAGGGAAATCATACTAAATACTCCTGGGTTGAATAAATAAGGGTTAATTTCTGGCTGGCATAAAAAGGAATCCCTGAGGTCACTCAATAGCATTCTTCAGTAACAAAACAGGAACCTAAATTGTTCATGATTGAAAGATCCAGGGAGTGAGACATTAAGGAAGAGCTGCACTCAAACTGTGAGATCTATAAAGTAAATCATGAGCATGAACTAACTTTTGTGGGGGGGGGTTTCCATGATGGCCACATTTGGTTATTTCAAACCTTTCCAGCAACCTTGGCATTAGACAAGCAAAGGCAGCTGAACACTACTTTTTTTTTTTTTTTTTTTTTTATAATGCTAGAGTCTGTCATCCATTTATACAGACCATGATACTGCAGCCTTCTTTATATTGGATGGCCAGCTGGCCCACCTTTGGACCACAAAGCTTTTCCTGCAGGGCTCCAGAAAATCAGTACACTGTAGCTATATCTATACTGGCGGGTTCTTGCACCAGAACATCTTGCGCAAGAACATGTCCACACAGCTACGTGCTTTTGCACAAGAGCATCTATGGCAGTGTGGATGCTCTCTTGCGCAAGAAAGCTCTGATGGTCATAGGGCTTTCTTGCACAAGAACCCCCTGCTGCTCGTCCACACTGCCCTCTTGCGCAAGAGGGCTTACACTTGTTAGAAAAGAGCGTAGCTCTTGCGAAAGAAGCCCTCTTCCCACGCTTTACTGTAAATCTTCTTGCACAAGAGCTGGCGGGCTCTGTGGACGCTCTGCGGGTTCTTGTGCAAGAACAGCTGTTCTTGCGCCAGAACCTGCTAGTGTAGACATAGCCTTTGAGAAGAGCAGCCTCATAAGCCTTTTCCCCATGTGGGCTGCCAGATAGAGAAAGCCTTGTGCTGTGTTTTGAACTCACTGGCCGCGTCTAGACTGGCATGATTTTGCACAAATACTTTTAACGGAAAAGTTTTTCCATTAAAAGTATTTGCGCAAGAGAGCGTCTACTCTGGCATGTGCCTTTGTGCAAAAGATTTGCTTCTGCGCAAAAGCATCCGTGCCAGTGTAGACGCTCTCTTGCGCAAGAAAGCTCCAATGGCCATTTTAGCCATAGGGCTTTCTTGCGCAAGAAATTAATTTTCCTTTCTACACTGGCCCTCTTGCGCAAGTATTCTTGCACAAGAGGGCTTATGCCTGAGCGGGAGCATCAAAGTATTTGCGCAAGAAGCACTGATTTTGTACATTGCAAAGTCAGTGTTCTTGTGCAAATTCTCGCGGCCAGTGTAGACAGGCAGCAAGTTTTTGCACAAAAGCAGATGCTTTTGCACAAAATCTTGCCAGTCTAGATACACCCACTGTGTTTGGACTGTTAAAACTCATTGTGTGAGGCTCTACAGCACAGCACTCACTGGCTGAGGAAAAGCCAGAGCCCATTTTGCCAATGGCTGATGTGACCAGTTACATACTCCTCCTTTGCATCTGTGTTTGGGGGAGACTACAGTACAGGAACATGTAGATAGCTCTCACTGGAGTATTACTGCAAGAGGCAATGTCTCAGCACCATGTTCCAAATTGTAATGCTCCAGTCACTACCACTGTGTTGCCTTATGGCTCATGGCATCCAGCAGACCCTCTGCCTGCCATACTGAATGCCTGAACACAATTATTATTGTACTGGTTACAGACAATAGGGTCATGTGCTTATTGCTGGCACATGGGGTTAGAGCCCTGCCCAGGTACAAAATTTGTATCTGCAAAAAATCTGATTTATATCCATGGGTATCTTCAAATTTTCAGAGTTCTAGGTACAAAACTGTGTATCTTCAAAAATGAGTTGCAACTCTATGCAGCCAGCTGCAGATATAGAGCAATTATCTGTGGTTCTGTGCATGGGTTACCTTGGCAAGCTGTTTTGAGGGCACTTGGCAAGGAGGAAAACAGGATCATGGCTAACACCACAGCAGGCAATAAACATGCAGTATCAGGATTACCATTTTTTTTTAGTGCTTGCTTTTAAACTGGATATTAATATATGCTTTTTTTAATAAAAAGAGAGCCAGCCATTTTCAAGGTCTGGCTGAAATTTTTGGAGCATACGTTTATGCAGTGGCCTCATCTCAAAAACCATACATTGTTTAGCATGTAGATGTTATTGACATTGTCATCTGGTTAATGTATAAATTTGTATACCTACCCTTTTTGGCTTTGGCTGGATATGGTTGCAGGATGGGGGTTAACATTGGGATGTTGAAAATAAAAATGTCAAAAGAACCTTTCACTGGGATATACAGCCCACAGTGGGGGAAAAGCCTGGTGTTTTCAAGCAGGCAAAGATTAATTCATACACACTGCTTAAAAGATTGCTGTTCTACACCCTGGTTAATAGCTGTTGCCTCAGTGTCACAAACTGACTTCCTGCCCTTGCACTGATTCGTATACAGCAAATAGAACTAGCCAGTTGTGTTTAACTGAATAACCCTCAGCTTCATTCCCTAATAATTAAAACAATCACCCACCTACTTTACAGCATGTGGACCTAACTTCTTAATAGCCCCAGCTTGAAACATGGAAAAAGACTAATTACTTCACGCCTTTCACCAACAAATGATATGAACTAATTGGGAGAAAAGTTAATTATCACTTTTACACCTGACTTCACTTTCCTAGGCTAAAGTGGAATTATTCGCTGTTGCAACTGCTCTAAAATTGGGGTGGGTGGGTCTCCTTGTACTAAAGACTAAACCCTAGTAGGTAGCTCAACACACTGTGGCTGTGTCTAGACTGGCCAGTTTTTCTGGAAAAACTTGCCAGCTGTCTACACTGGCCGCTTGAATTTCCGCAAGAACACTGACGATCTCATGTATGATCGTCAGTGTTCTTGCGGAAGTACTATGCTGCTCCTGTTCGGGCAAAAGTCCTTTTTGCGCAAAAGGGCCAGTGTAGACAATGTGGTATTGTTTTGCGCAAAAAAGCCCCAATGGCTAAAATGGCGATCAGGGCTTTCTTGCGCAAAAGCGCGTCTAGATTGGCCAGGGACGCTTTTCTGCAAAAAGTGCTTTTGCAGAAAAGCGTCCGTGCCAATCTAGACACTTTTAACCGAAAACTTTTCCGTTAAAAGCATTTGCGGAAAATCATGCCAGTCTAGACGTAGCCTATATGTCTGTCAAAGCACCATTGTTCGCCTTTGCCATCAAATTCCCTCAGCCTGTGCTGACAGTAGGTGCTAATGGTCATAATCATTTAGTTTCTACTGCTCCATGTTTCATGAAAACCCCCATAGTCTGTAGTGGAATTGGATGTTTATATCTAACTCTCATTCTGTGTATGGAAGCCAGGCACTTTTTTGGTGACATGTATTTTCAGATCTGACCCTTTCATAAAAGCAACCAACCGCATGCTCTAAAATGTGCCCTAAAGGGGCAGTTTGTCAGACTATAGCCAGCCCTGCTGTCATTTTCACACTTAAGTCCCTGTCAATGGGGTAGATTTCTGAAAGAAGTGTATGCAACTCAGTCTCATTGTATTCTGCACACTTTGTTACCCCATGAATTAAATCCATCCAAAGGAAAAAGCAGGGTACAAAGTATGATAGCATAGCTGCTATTTTATATGCCAGCTTGTTTGTGGAGTCTTGGCTGTTGATAGGAGACTACCGTTATAGGTAGGTGCAATATGTCTCCTTACCGTTGCTTCATGCAAGTAAACCTTAATTTTGCCATAGACACAATGCTTTTTCTCCAGTAAATTTGAGCACAGAAAATATGGTCAAGGTGACTGAGAATGTGTGTAGTGTTCATGGTAGTCAAAAGGCTTAATAAATATTTTACTTCACCAGTTTCTAGATTATTTTAGTTTTGTTACAATTCTGATCATGCATCATAGGAATGAAACAATGAGTTTTAAAGATGTATTCTCTGTGCACATTAAAATAGAAATAAAGGAACATTTAACAAGTTAGCATTTCATCAGATACATCAGATAGTAGGCACAATAGATAAATCAAGCAGTTTGGCTTTATGCAGAACATTTTCATGAAAAATGTTGTGTAGACCAAAATGTAAGAGTAGCTATTAGTAAATCTCCCACACGCCTGCCAAGAAAAGCCTTTATGGAGAGGTTGGGATATTTATGTGCACAAAAACACTGAACAGTAGGAGGACAGAAATAAAAAGTTACTGCAGGCAGCAGAGTGAATATTAAAAACTCTTCCTGTGAAAGAATTCTTCAGACCCTGTAAAAATTGTTAGTTAAAAATAGTTGTATTTACATTAAGTCTGATCTAGAGTTTTCCCACCAGGTGTAAGTTATTAAGATGTACAGTAACTTGGCAGATTAAGTACAATCTGAATTATATTTGTGTAGGCTTTTAAAAAATTGCAGCTCTCAGGCATTACAGCACCAGAATATTAAGATGGTGGGATGAATAACTAACCATTCCCCTTCCTATTAAAACACTGCTGCAGTAGAGCAGCAGCAGCCGCCGATGCTATTGGCAACTAAAAGGGTTTATTTCTACCTGAAATTTTGTATTTGGATTATTTGCCAAGGGCCAGAGTCTTCTTCCAGATACCCATCTTCATCTCTGCTACCATCAATGGGTGTATAGTTAAGGGCTCACACTGCTAGTTAACCTCTGTTTCAGTTCAAATCAATATGCTTTAGCCTTCTGACAGCGCATATGCTACTTGGTCAGGGGAAGATGTCTGCTAAAAGGCAGAATAGTCTGAAGGTGAGCTCTTTGGTAAGCTTGCACTATCGATTACATAGCTCCCAAGAATGGCTAATCTGGTAGACTAGTTTAGTGGTACCCTACATGGAAGGAAAAGGTCATTTCACCATGCTAGTCAATATAGTTAATTGTTTTATTTGGTTATTGTTCAACAACAAAGTTCAATATTTTCCAGGTGGAGTTTGAACTGTATTTGTGGTTTCCTCCCTTGTCAATAATAAAAAGGTAATGAAGAAAAATCCTGTACTTTTAGATACCTAAAATCTCATTTATGCTAACAAGCTTTTGATTGTAATTTAATGTCACAATATTTCTTCATGGGATCTGGGAGGATTAAGCTGAGGCCCCTCCAATGTCTGAAGATGGCTGTCCACAACCACCATTAAAACAAAAAGCTAGTGTTGAAAAATGCAGTTTACAATAAAAAAGTAGAAACCAATTCAATTTCCTTTTGTTACGAATATAAAGTTTCTTGTAAATATGTACAGTCCTTTGAGCTATCTCTATAACAGGAAGCATTTCACAAACAAGACACAAGATATACACTCTCAGGACTTGACAAACCCATTTCTAGGCCATGAAGATCTTCCATGAGATGCGAAGACTTAAAGACTGATCTCTGTGACCTTTCAAAATACCAAGAGACAATTTTCAGCACGTTTCCTGCCAAATCATCTGGTCTAAAGTAACCCAACAGACAAGAGAACAGAACACAATATCCATGAAACTTGCCAAAGGGCACTGACAAGGCATTTGGAGGTTTATGGGTGTCTAGGACAGGTTAGCACTGGCTGGCAAGGAACAAGCGGAAGATAAAAGGCTTGGCCAATGGGAAAACTGGATGCAGTTTTGCTCCTTTCCTTTTTATAGAGAACACAGTTGTTCACTCAGCATATTGCTGAAGCAGACTGGTCAAAAGCTGCCTTGAGAATCATTTGCTCTCTGGCTCAGTTACAAGGGATAATGTTCATGGCATTGGAGAATATGAAGCAATAAATCGCTTGAGGTTAGAAGCAAAAGCAGAGGGGAGGTGTTTGGTAACCGCCAAAGCTGTTTATTGCAAGTATTCTCTTGTGCCGTGACTGTTAGGTTTGACAGTACAAGATACAATCATAAGGTAAGAATTTTGTTTTGAGAGATGATAATTCTGTGCACTTGCTTTCTCATGCTTTCCTTTGAAGTTCAGGGGAGAGGGGACAACCTGACTGTGAGGAGTGGCCTCTATGGAAAACAATGGCCATAAGATTCGGATGCAATTTCTGAATAGGATCATGTTGAACACTGGGGTGATGTGAAGGTGAGGGATAGTGACTGTAGTTCTCTTGCCATATAATAAGGAAGTAACTCTCTTCTGTGTCAAATTCTCCAGTAAATCATGGCAGTCATTTTGCAGTGTAATCTAAAGACTTCAATTAATTTACAGGTGAGGTACAATACAATACTTAGCACAGCAACCTAAAAGGAGAGAGCAGCCAGCGTGATGGTGCGGCAGCATGCAGTGAATTGCCATGCAGAAAACTTGGGTCGAAAGTCTCGTACCCTAGAATGTCAGAGACAATGCACTTTGTTTTAGGGCATGGGGGACTGTGACCATCTAATCAAGGGATCTGCCCTTCTCATCATCCATCTGAACAAAGCTGCACTGGAGCAATTTGAGTGAGAACAAAAGAGAATGAGCTTTGAATGTGGGGGGGGAGGGAGGGGAACAAACAGATCCAGATTAATTCTCTAGAGTCCTGTAGAGAATATCCAGCGATGCTGTCTACTGCAACCGAGTCGCCATGGCCTTTCCATTTACAAGGCCATCACAAATTCCAGCATCTTTTTCAAAACTATGATTTATTATCTGGTAAATGGTGCTAACCACATTAAGATCTGGGTCGGGATCCTCATCCCATTTGATTTCCTTGATGAACTATTAAGGACTAAAGCTAGAGTACAAAAAGTTTATGAACTGCTTGAAAGAGTAACAGTAGTACAAAGTGCAAAAAGTATGACTGCAGGAAGGTGCAGGGAAATAAACTGAGAGGCAGACAATCCTTGTTAGAGTCACATGTCTCCAGATGTGGAGTAAGTTCCGGCCCCATAAGGTTGTTTTGGTAACCGGGCAGCAGAAGCATGGAGTGCATATACTCAGTACATTTCCTTTGTTTTTCCTGCAGATCACGATGAGGAGTAAGTTTGTCTAGCTGAGACTTATACTGAAGATTGGTCCCAGACCTAGCAGGGAAATAAAATTACAAGTTATTCAAGATGGAGTAAAACATTCCTGTTCTCCTATATGTGATCCCAGGTCATATAAGCAGCACTCTTGCCAGTAGGTAGCAGCAGCAGAGTTTTACTGAGTACCATTTGTCTCCTTGCCTGTATGAAAACACTGTGTGGCATAAATCTTCCCCTACCAGTGAAGGGAAGGTCACCATCTTTACCTGGCATATAATGTGCTCCTGACAAGCACCTTCTCCTCCCAAATAAACCTCCTCCCATGTCCAGTGTGGACCTGATTTCTCTCTGTGCAGATGCCCTCCTCATTCACAGATGTAGACCATAGTCAAACAGATCTAAACACTCTGGGATAGCACTGGGGGAAGATATTCTCTGTTGAAGAGATTTTCAGATATCCAATGCCTATTATATGTTTCTATGAACTGCGACTGCACATGTTTTAAAGTGGGTGTAGGTTGAAGCCCCTCTCCCACACAGGCGTTTCACTATGCAAACAGCTACTCCCCAGTGGGAGACTCAGAAGTTTGACAGAGCTCCAGCTTAACTTACCTTATTGACTTGTGAGAGTGGAGTTCTTGCACCTCCCACAGGTGTTCGCCCCCTACTGCTCTCTTCAAACAATCTTCCTGGGGACCTTTCTCTGCGGGTGCTCAGAAGCCTGCCTGGAGATTTCTCTCTCTCCAGTGGTCGCCCAGGAGACTTGTCCCTGCGCAGCTCTGTCCTTCCCTCTCGATACCGATGTGGTGTGCTTGGTTCTCGAGGGTGGCTTGGACCTTCTGGTGGTCCTGGGCTTGATGCTACCCGCTTGGTTATGTGCTCATTATATGTGGGAGGACCTCTCTTATTAGGGCTACTGTCATTCAAAAACAATGGACGTGGACAGCTGAGTGACAAAAACCTTAAAGTTACATTTTTAATTAAGAAGGGTGTATCTTCCCCTCACCCCCCCAATCACTTCACATTGTTCAAATGAAAACATGCCCAAAGCTAATGCAGCCTTACTGAAAAATGGAAGCCACTTCTCTGAACTGTTCAGAAAAGCCACACTCCTAGGCTCCCAGATGTGTGCTCTGTGGATATAATAGCACCAACTACAAAGGTTTGTTACCAGCCACCAGGTAAGTCCTGGCTGGATGGAAGGTAATTATTACAGACTCTTACCAGCAGTTTTCCTTTAACATGGTGTCCTAAAGAAGCCTAAACGATAATTCATGAGAAGAGGTAGATAAGTGTGGCTTTAAACAGGCTATAGCCAGAAACCAACTATTACAGAAAATAATTTTATCCTCTTTCTGAAGATAAATATAAATATTGCTGCAGAAATGTCTGCACTAGGCGACCACATAGCTTGATCAG
The DNA here is from genome assembly GCA_032595735.1 of Pelochelys cantorii. Classification (NCBI taxonomy): domain Eukaryota; kingdom Metazoa; phylum Chordata; order Testudines; family Trionychidae; genus Pelochelys; species Pelochelys cantorii. The sequence goes on along the minus strand of CM064342.1, from coordinate 6,655,366 downwards.
TGTTTCTACTAGATTATATGAAAGTGTATCAAAAATTAATTTACACCTCATATGTTTTGTACACACAGCGTAAGTTACAAGATGTCTATGTAAGCATTCTGATTAAGAGGATGGGAGCACAGAGGTTACAAATTTGCCAGGCTTTAGATTTTTCTCTTATTTTATAGATAAAACTTTTCACTATACAATACAGCCCTATCAGCCACAATATTCACTTATACCTGTTTAATTTGGTCCCATTCTGATTAACACAAGAGCACATCACTTAGTACACTCTCCTACACTGTCACATTTATACAGGCGATCTTTAAAAGGTTGGGATTTTAGCTTTTAAAGATAATTTGAAATCACTTGTGTTCCATTTTCATGGCAATAATGAATGTTAACATTAGACTTTCAAGTTATGGCCACATTAGCAAGATAGTAAAATATCATTTCTGGCCCAAATCATCTTCTAGCAGCCTTAGCTGCTATAGCTAAAGAATAATTCCAGGATTAGGAACAAGCAATTTATTTCAAGAAATATTTAAAAAATTAATGTAGTGTATCAATGTTCAAATGTCTAGTTTTATTATTGTTCTAAAACAGAATATTTATGCAGGTTTTCTTGGTCACATTAAGAAAACAAAGTATCCTGATTACTTGTGGAAAAAAATCATTTCTAATTCATCCAACACTAATCTAGGGACCAACTATGGATCTCTGAGCAACCCATTCCATGCAAAATTCTCTTCAGTGAGGAAGGCTGCCACCCTAGGCTTCAACACAGAAGCCCTTCCTATGGTCTTTATGGAAATATCACAATCTAATTATCTATTTGTTCTAGAGTAAATTCTTTTAATTTCTGAAGTGTTGCAAGACATTCCCATTCTGGAGGATCTGGCGATCTGAAAATGAACTCAGCTGGAGTATATCTCTTCCTAGAACAACTAGGAAATGTACCTCCATGGCAATTTTGTTTTGGACACACAAATTAAAAGGATTTTAGAAAGAATCTCACACACAGATGCATGCAGAGATTCTTCATCGCCTGGGGAATCTCTTTTTTTCACAATGGTATTTATATCACTAAACACTCCTGTTTTGTTTTGAAAGTATTTGTGGAGGAAATTTTCCCATTAGAGCAAAATGAGGTTGCCATGCAACAATATGGGAGAAAAGGTTCTAGAAAAAACAGATACTTACCTCTCATAACTGTTGTTCTGCTAGATGTGTTGCTCATGTCCATTCCGTGTAGGTGTGTGCGTGCCACGTGCACAGAAGTTGGAGCTTTTTCCCCCCCAGCGGTACCCATTGAGACAGACAGGTAGCACCCTGGAGTGGCACTGCTATCTTGGTGCATATATACCCCTGCTGGCCTTCCACCCCCTCAGTTCCTTCTTGCCGGAACACTCTGATGAAGGGGAGGTGGGTGGGATTTGGATTGGACATGAACAACACATCTCGAAGAACAACAGTTACGAGGTAAGTAACCGTATTTTCTTCAAGTGCTTTCTCATGTCCATTCCATGTGGCGACTCCCTAGCTCTACCACAGGAGGTGGGGTTGGAGATTAACTGGAAATGGACTGCTGCACAGCCCTACCAAAGACTGCATCATCCCTGGCCTGCTGCGTGATGGCATAGTGGTTGGTGAATGTGCACAGACGACCAGCTGGCTGCCCTGCAGATGTCAAGGATGGGCACCTGTGCAAAAAAGACTGTGGACGAAGCTTGTGCCCTAGTGGAATGAGTTGTGAGGGGAGGCAGTGGCCTGTTGGCAAGGTCGTAGCATGCCTTAATGCATTACGAGATCCAGGATGACAAACACTGGGCCAACACCGGAAGGCCCTTTATCCTTTTTGCTATGGAAATAAAGAGTTGAAGTGATCTGTGAAATGGTCTTGTTCTTGCTACATAAAACACCAGGGCTCTCCTGACATTCAATGAGTGTAAGGCCCTTAGGCGCAGCGTGAGGTTTTGGAAAGAAAACTGGTAAATGTCCTGGGATATGTGAAAATGGGAGACAACTTTCAGGAAAAATGCCAGGTAAAGGCATAGTCTCACCTTGTCTTTAAAGAAAACTGTATACGGTGGCTCCTCCTGTATGTGAGGGCCCCTCAACTCTGACACCCTGCTAGTGGACATGATGGCCACCAAAAAGGTGACCTTCCATTAAAGGTGTTTTATGGAACAAGTGGCATGGGGTTCAAACAGAGGACCCATAAGCCTTGTGAGGACCAAGGTAAGACCCCAGGATGGAAGGGGCTGACAGATATAGGCCTGTCCACCCCCTTAAGGAAGCACTTGACTAGTGCATTGGCAAACACAGCCTGTCCTGTTCCCCTGGGTAAAAGCCCAAAATGGCCACCATGTGAACCTGAACTGACAAGGTAGATAAACCTTGCTGCCTGAGCCCTAAAAGTATTCTAAGATGAGTGGTATGGGGCTTCCATTGGGTCCACCCCGCTCTGGGAGGCCCATAAGGGAAAGATCTCCACTTTGCTGAGTATGCGGCCCTAGTGCAGGGTTTCCTACTCTCCAGCAAGACCTTCCTTACTGCCTCCAAGCAGAGATGCTCAGCACCCCTTAACAACCAACCTTCCACACTGCGAGATGGAGTGGAGGTTCGGGTGCCACATCTGTCCCCTCCCACTTCCCCAGGTCCTGGGTAATGAGATCAGATAGTAAGGGAAGCACCATGGGCTCCTCCACTGACAGATCCAGGAGAGTGGGGAACCAGTGTTGGCGGGGCCATTCTGGCACCACTAATATCACTGAGGCCTTGAACCTCTTCACCCTGAGGAGGACTTTGTGTATCAGGGGAAAGGGGAACGCATATAGCAGTTGAGGGGGCCAATCTACGTATAAGCATCCCTCAGCGGCCCTGGCCGTGGCCCAGGTAGGAGCAGAAGTCCCAACGCTTTGTGTTGCTGTAGGTGGCTATCAGGTCTAGGTGGGGATGTCCCTACCTGTGGAAAATATCCCACACTATGTCCTTCCTGAGGGATCACTGAATGACCTGCTGAGCCTGTCCGCCAGAACGTTTCAGGTCCTCAGGAGCCTCCAAGTGAATATCGTGAGCAAGGCAAAATTCCCATAGGAACAGGCTTCCTGACACAGGGGAAAACGAGGTCCACCCTGTTTGTTGATACAGAACATCGCTGCTGAATTGTCTGTCAGGACCGAGACAACCTTGTGCCTCAGGTGAGGCAGAAATACCTGGCAGGCTAGTCTGACTGCCCTGAGCTCTCTAACATTTATATGGAAGGACTGTTCTGCTTGGGACCACATACCTTGAGTCTGGAGACCCAAAAGGTTTACCACTCCCAGCCTGTGTCCAAAGCATCCATGATCAGCTGCACTGAGGGATACTATCAGGTGAAAGGAACGCCCGCACAGACCACGTCTCCTGTAACCACTACTCAAATGAGAGTCGAATGTTTCCAGGGATGGTGAGCACCATGTCCAGCTGAGTGTGGGCTGGGTTGCGAACATGTGCCAGCCATGCTTGTAGGGGGTGGAGGTGCAAACTGGCGTGTTGCACCACGTAGGTACATGCTGCCATATGGCCCAAGAGTTGCATGCAATTTCTGATTGTTATGAAGGGGGAGACCTTCAGCCCCTCAATAATGTCCTGCATGTCTGTAAACCTGGCCCTGGGTACGGAGGCCCAGGCTGTTGTGGAATCTAGATGAGTCCCCACAAACACAATCACTTGAGTGGGGATCAAGATGGACTCTTCCTTATTTATGTGGAGTCCCAACTGAATAGGACCGAGTCAAGGAGGCCCTGGAACACACCACCTCTACCACCACTGAATAGTCCGACGCCAACCATGGTGGTGCCTCCAAAGACAATACTGGGGACTGGTGCTGGGGTCGGTGCTGCGCTATCATGACAGGATTCCTGTGGTGGTGGACCGGTGCAGGCGGTGGCATATGTTCGGAAGAAGGCCTCAGTATTGCAGGTTGTGCTGGTATCAAAGTGCTCAGCTGGGCAGTGCTGTGGAGGAGGTTGCCAGCAGAGTTGCTGGTGCTCTCAGAGCCAGTCTCGCTGCCGTCTCCGGTGCCGCACTGCTCCCCGCATCCCGGTGTCAATAGCTGGTGTTGACCCTTGGATGACATCAGCTCCATAAGGTCGCAAGCTGCCTTGGTGACCCTGCAGCTTCCCACAGCCATCCCGGTGCACCACGTACAATGGGTGCCAAGTCTGGTGCCAGCGGATGGAGAGCAGATTCCACCAGGAGGACCTTGAGCCTGGAATCATGCTCCCTCTTCATTCTGGGTTGAAAGCCCCAGAAAATCTTGTAGCTATCCAGGGGCGGCCCGTGAGCCTAGGCAAACTAGGCAGTTGCCTAGGGCACCACCGGCCCGGGCGCCCGATGATGATGTCACGGGGTGCCGGGGTGCCCCGTGATTACGTCATGGCCATTGATGGCCGTGCAGGCGGGGGCGCCGATCGCACCTTCCGCCTGGGGCGCCAGCTGCCGCAGCCAGCCTCAGGCCGCTCCTGCAGCTATCTGTAAGGTGGCCTTCTCCCAGACACTTTAGGCAAGCATTGTGGGGGTCACCGCAGGCATAGGCTTCAAGTACTTGCAGCAAGGCTTGAAACCATGCCTCCCCTCCTCCGTCCCTCCGCCCCCCACCTCATCCCCTCCTTAGGAGAGGAGAAATAAAGCGGGAACTCCCACTGTGAACAATTGACTACTAACTACCACTAAGTAGTGACAACAGTACAACACAGTTGTCTTATGAACAACTATGCACATGAAGCCTGGCGGTGGACTTGCAGAGATGTAAAGGCGCTCCAATTACTGTCAAAGGCAGCAAGAAAGAACTAAGGGAGTGGAAGGCCAGCAGGGGCAGATATGTGCCAATATAGCGGCACCACTCCAGGGGGCTCCCTGGCTGGCCCAACGGGTACCACTGGGGGAAAAAAGCTCCAATTTCTATGCACACGGTGCATGCACACCTACATGGAATGGACATGAGTAAGCACTTGAAGAACTAACACTGCCTAAACAGCATGAGGAACAGGACTGAATCAGGGGCCTGACAGCTTTTATGGGCCCCCAGGCAAGGGATGTGTGGGGACCCAGCTCTGCGCTCACAGAAGGTGTGGGGCCTAAGGTGGAATGGGCAGGGCTGTGGCAGCCAGTCCTCAGAGCCATTGGGACTGTGGTGCTGGCCCCCCACTCACCTTCTAGCCCTCAGAGTGGCACTCCAGTGGCGATTCAAAAGGACCCAGGGCTCTTGCCACTGCTGCTGCTGTAGTAGCAGTGATTTTCTGGGCCCCAAGGCACATACCCCCATTGGCAGGCTTGGACTGAATATAGCACAGTAACTCGTACCTGCGTGTAGCGGAGGATCCTCTGTGGTGATCGTTATTGGACTCCTTCACCAGATTGCCCTTACAGCAGATCACTCTTAATTTGTCCTGGTAGGAAGAGGCCAGATAAATTGCCCCAGATGAAATTGCTGGCCCCAGATACCGAGGACTTGGGATATCCAGGTGGGCTCGTGCAGGAGTGCTGAGTGAAGGGGAAAGAAAAAAAATCTTTATAATCTGGTTGCAGTACATTATTCTTGGAAAACACCCTGCAGCAAATCATAGTTCTACCCTGCAAAGTGCTGAGCAGAGCACGACTTACCCTAGAGAAGCACGAGCCTGAATTTCAATCACTTCAAGAGAATTGAAATGGGTTACAAACAGGTAGGGCTCTCTGTAGGCTGCAGCAGAGAAAAAACACCATGCACAGACTCTACATTAGTGAAATAAGTCAGGAAACTTGCAGAACAAAAGTAACATTTTCCTGCTCTCTTGCAGTCCATAGAGAAGACTAAGGATGTGTTTTCTTCTATATACTACAATGTTAAATTGGGAGAAACAAGCTTAAAGAATCATTGACTTGTAGCTGTTTGCTTCCATACCATTGTATCAGTAATAACATCACACAAAAAGGATTTTAAAATGGACTATTAACTGGACAAATTCTATTAGGAACTGCAAAAGATCCTTTGGTTTAATTTTGATATGGCGGATTGTTAAAAATTTCAGAGATGACCAGGAACCCTTAAGAATTTCAGTGGCCAATTTAGCCACTGCCAGTCTGGGAACAGTAATCAAATATACACTTTAATTTAGTTTTCCTCTTATTCTTCATGCTTCAGAAAGGCTATTACAAATAAGTAAAAACCGAAATGGATGTAACCACTAGAAAACACAATCTGAAGAGGATCCTTCCCACCGGTGTTCCTTCCAATTTTTTCCACCTCTGAGTGGAATGAATTTTGTTATGTGCAGCAATGTGGAGGTGATGTGTCATCTATTTGTACACATAACTACCTACATATTGCAGGAGTGGGGCCAAAGAGTTCTGAGTACAGGAGGGCGCTCAGGCCTATGGCAGAGGGTTGGGGTGCAGGAGTGTGAAGGTTCGGGGGAGGAAGGATTTGGAGTGCAAGAGGAGACTCCAGACTGCGGGGTGGGAATGAGGGATTTGGAATACAGGACGGGTCTGTAAGGTGAGGCGGGGGTTGGGATGGGCCCAGAGACTTGGGGTGCAAAAGGGAACTACACATTTGGGGAGGGGCTCAGGGAAGGGAATATGCCTCTGAGATGGGAGTGTGGGGCTGGAGATAAGGGGTTTGGAGTGCAGGAAGTGGCTCCGAGTTGGGGCTCAGGCTCACCTGGATGGGGTGCTAAGGCAGAATGCATGATGACTGTTCTGGGGCATCATGCTGCATGCAAGAGGTGGCCAGGAAGTTCAGCTCCAGGGGGAGGAGGAAGGGTACATGTGGCTCCACAGCACATGGAGGCCCATTGTCCCCACAACATAGCTGAAGCAACAAGCAGGGAGGGGCCCCTCTCACCCAGCTGCAGCAGCTCCCTGTTGGGGCCTATAAGTAGGGGCGCTTCTCCCCCACCTGAGGCAGCTCCTCACCAGGCCCAGTGGAGAGAGGTGCCTCCCTGCTGGTTGTGACAGCTTTGGGGCTTCGGGAGAGACATCTCTCTCTACTGAAGCCCTGTAATGGGAAGCTCTGCAGCTTAACAGGAACTTAGCTTTCCACTGGCGCTGTTACCCCCAGAATGCTGAACACTGGAACTAGTTGGAACCAATACAAAACTGGTAAATGTCATTCAACACCTACCAAAAGCCAAAGGCAAACGACTCCATTTCAGGTCCTCTGTCCGACTGCGCCTTCCATAGGAATCCACAAAGACACCAAACTCTGCAGAGAACAAATCGCTAGTCTCATTTGCATATGGCTAAAAATTTTTTTTAAAAAGGCAGGAAGACAGGCAAAAGCAGGTTTTGATAAAAGAAGTACAAGGACCATCTTTTGCTGCTAGTGAATGCTACAGTAGCCAGAATTAAATTACTCTCATTGACAGAATGCTTAGGAATAATTTCAATAGTCCATTTTTTTCAGTTAATGTCTCCTTTATACTAAGTAAGAAAGTCATTATTCCTTGCACTTGTAGGAACCTAGCATCTCCAAATAGGTGGAACCCAGAAATAATAGTCATAAACATGTGCTTGCTGTAAATACCTAAAAGATTACTCCTGTTGGTGTTAAAGATGCTTTGTGAACATCTAGGACATTTGACTAAAGGGTCAACAAAACAATTCAATTAAAAAGTCTCTTTTAACCCTTTGTTTCTCTCCTGAGACAAAAGAAGCAATTTTTTTGTGGAAGTCATTGCATCACTTAAAGAATCCTCTAGTTTAAATGAGAAAGTAGGAATATATGTGAAAGAAAGCATAGAATCAAATGATGAAAAATCTTAAATGAATCAAATTGTTCCATAAAATCTCTATGGATAGTAATTCCATGCTTTAATAATAAGAACATAGCAGTAGGAATATATACCGACCACATGAGCAGGACAGTAGCAGTGACTTTGAAATGCTTAGGGAAAATGGAGAGGCTAAAAAAAATAAAAAAAACTCAATAATAATGGTGGATTTCAACTATCCCCACATTGATTGGGTATGTCGTCTCAGGGCACCTTACATGACTGCTTCTTGGAGCAACTAGTTTTACAACCCACAAGAGAAGGGACAATTCTTGATTTAGTCCTAAGCGACCACAGCATTTAATTTCAGAAAGGAGGACTACACAAAAATGAGGAAGTTAGTTAAACATAAATTAAAAGGCACAGTGCACAGTGCCAAAACTGAAGTCCCTGAAAACTGCATGGAAACTTTTTAAAGACACTATCATATAGACTCAAATTTAAATTAAAAAAACATAGTAAGAGAACCAAAAAAATTCTACCACGGCTAAATAATCAATTCAAATAAGCACAAGAGACAAAAAGGCATCATTCAAAAAGTGGAAATTAAAATACTCATGAGGAAATGAAATATAAAAATATCTTTAGAATGGCCAAAAAGGAATTTGAAGAATAGCTAGCCAAAAATTCAAAAAGTAATAGCAAAGTGAGTACATCAGAAGCAGGAAGTTTTGAATATTGATAAATGCAAAGTAATGCATATTGGAAAACATAATCTTCTCTGTATTAAATGATGGAAACAACCAACCAATAAGAGCAGCACAAGCTGCTCTGGGGGAGGAGGACAGCACAAGCCTCTTCCCCCTCCCAGAGCTGAGAGCCATGTGGAAGGAACAGCACACAGTTTAAAGTGATCTGGGTCTGCAGCAGGCAGGGAGCCCAGTCTGCCTTGAGTGTGCTGCAGGGCTGCTGGCCAGGAGACACTTAAATAAGTGCCTCCTAGCTAGTGCCTGCCTCTGGCACCTCAGCCTCTCCTGTACCCCCAACTCCCTCTCCCAGGTCACCCTCTGTACCCCCCCCAAACCCTCTGCAGTGTGCACCCCCTTTTTCCCCTTCTCCCAGGTCTTCCTTCCCAGACTTTGCACCTCTTCCTAGAGCCCTGCCCCCAGGCAAGAATCCTCTCCTGCACTCATATTCCCCTGCAACCCTACACCCCAATCCCGACCCAGGTCACAACCCCCTCCTTATCCCAACCTCCATCCTAGACCCCACATGTCCTCCACAGAAAAGCGCGGCTCTTGACCACTTTCCAAAATCTTGGAGTGGTCCCCCACCAAAAATTATTGCTCACCACTGTAGTATGGCCATTCTTATGTTCTTATGTAATAAAATTGTCTGAAGCCAGTTTTTCCTGTTCATTTTTGCTAATATTGAGTAAGTCAAACAAACCAGCAATTTGAAGGCGGGTGTCCCTCACCCAGAGATGACAAGTATCTAGCATGAGTGTCAGATACCACAAACGCTACTAGATGCGATACACATCTTTTAAAATAGGGCTTTTTATTCTTTGGCTCTGAAACTTCTCATCTGCAGACTTATAACTAACTTAATCTAATACTGCACTAGTAACTACATAACAAACTGCTAACTACACTTGAACCTCTTTAATCTGGCAACCTTGGGAAACAGGACTATGGAATTTTCTGAACCATGGCTGTTCACCATAATGAGGGGTAAACAAAGTGTATTACTTAAGTTTTGTAGGCACAAAACATGTCATAAGATAAATCCTTAATATACTGTCTTTTTCAAGACAAAAGTATAAATGTTCATGAAAGAGATGGACAAAGGAGGTGCATGACCATTCCAATGGCTACTGCTAGCTAGAGTTCTACCGGTTTGGGCTGTGCTGTTCTGAACATCCCATGAGTGGGGATATGCAGAAGATACTCAAAGAAGAACTGACTGAGAGACACAGAGATTTTAACATAAATCAGAAGGAATCTGCCCAACAGATTTTAATAGATGAGATCATAGAATCATAGAGCTGGAAGAGACCTCAGGAGGTCATCAAGTCCAGCCCCCTGCCCAAGGCAGGACCAATCCCAAATAGATCAGTGTCTTGCTCTTTTTAGGGTCTATGTATTTTATATTTCACAATGCATAATATGATCCACAGTCTAACTTCCTTCCCTCCAGCACTTTCATGGCATGCTATTTCCAGCAATAATGTCCATGAATGGTTACCCTTCCATCACTATAGGTCCCAAAATGCTGTGCAGATGATCAAGCTAGACCAGCAGCTGTATGATACACTTACCATGGAAACAAAGCAGGTACTCCTCCCTCTGTCCTGTAGGGTTCACCTGTATGATACTGATTGGGAAGCTATTGGTGGAAGAAGCAAACACAGCAGAGGCTAAGGAGTGGTCATTCTTATCAAGAAACTCTGTAGAGGAAGAGAAAGGAATGGCCATGTCAGCACCAGCGTTTCTATAAGTTCATACCCCTTTTGCTCCCTTTCAGTTAGTCAAGTAACAAAGGAACATTCTCAGAGCTGTATAATGTGTGACAGGAAATGACTCTTACCTTCCAGAGTATACTGCTTCATCTCAATTTCATAGAACTTGTTGGTTCCAATAACGATGCTGTAATTGGTCAAATGGATACAGCTACAGGGCTCTGAAGTCTCAATCTCCTGGAGAAGAAGGACAAGACACACTGGCATGACCCTTGATGATCCTTATTCAACTTTTCTGTTCTGGTAGCTCCCCTGTATTTTTTTAAAACATTTCTTTTATTACATAGGGTTCTGAGTGGCAATATTTCTCTCTGTAAAAGGAGCTGAATGGTTTAACTGGAGACTGTGAGGCTGCAATCTTCAACAGTGCTCTTGTTGGCAGAACTAGTATTAATTTGCTTGCTACATCCAGGAGTTTCCTTCTCTAAGGGGGTTCTTCTGGCTATTTAGAAGACAGGTGTACACACAACAGGTTTGGATGAACTCCAGCTACCTTTAGAAGTTAGGCAGCAGCACTTACAACAAGATCAGCTTCTGCATCTGTGAAAAGCCAAAAGGCTGCATTTGTTTCTTTCAGACAGATCTTGCAACTGTCAGTTATGGATTAGACTAACACGCTTGGGTAATGTGCCGTGGTATTCACCAAACAGCCCGGTGAAGAAGATTTGAGAAAGAGATTCAGAGTAAAGCAGAGATCCTTGCTTATATGTAGTGTTACATATTAACCCAACTTCAGGTATCTCAGGCAAGGCATTTGACTCCAATCTGACTACGATGTACTGCACAGTCATCTAGGTTCAGACACTAGAAAATTGGATACCTCCAGGCCTTAAAGGAAAGAGAGGGTGTTCAATCAAATTTAGTCTTTGAACATACTTTTGTAAGCAGGGGCTGAACTACTGCTTGCAGTCAGCCAGCTAAAAGGAGAGAGCAGCCCTGGTGGTGGGTATGCTCAATTAAATTGTGTAGCCCTGCAAGATAATTAACTGTTATCAGCTCATGCTGGGATGGGGAAGGAAATACAGCTAATGCTGGGATGGGGAAGGAATCCGGGGTGTGGTTAGGTAAATCCAATTCAGCCAGGGCTGATGGAGGGTCAATTGTTGGAATGGAATGTGGTGTATTGTAACTAATTTGGCTGTTGTGGGGTCACAAACCATGCTACCCCTAAATGTAGGAACTGTAAAATATGACCCCAGTGCTTGCAGGAGAGACACCATCATTATAAGGGGTTTCAGATAAACAAGCCTCCCCCTTCCAGAGCTGAGTGAACGGAGTTGGGGAGAAAGGGCTTGAGCCAGCCTGCTTCATGCCTGCCAAGGTGAGCTGTAAGACTGGTTCAACCTGTCTCTTTTCCCCCCTGTTCTAAGGATAGACCTAAAGCAGACTCCATTAGGAGTCTTTTTGTTATTCCAGTGGAAGCTGGAATCTTTTTGCCAGCCTAGGTGGTGGCTAAAGAGTTGAAATCACTAAGAGCTGAAGTGCCTGGTTTGGCCTGGAGCCAGACCCATCGCAGCCAGCAGAGCGGCTGGTGGGAGCAACCAGCGGGAAGCTGGTAGAAGAAGCAGCAGGTGACCAGCAGGGCAGCTGGTGAGGAGCAGCGGCAGGCGACCAGCAGAGTGGCTGGTGAGAGCGACGAGCGGGTGGCAGAAGAAGCAGCAGGCGGCCAACAGGGCAGCTGGTGAAGCAAGCGGCCCACAAGAGGAGCACAAAGGTGGCATGGCCTCAGGCTCAATGAGTGGAGTCATCAGGGTGATGTGTCTGGGTCCCCACTGACTGGACAGAGCTGTAAGTGGGGCATTTGAAGTGGGGTACTGAGAAAGTTTGGGTAGTTGAATGGGACCCTTACATTGTTGGACTAATGAGCCTGAGAGGCAAAAGACATTGTTCAATCCATTTGAGCTGGGACGGTTACTCATGGGGGGTATGAACTCTGGTTATGGTATTTTCCAGAGCTAATGCCATGTGACTTCTCTCTCTCTTTCATTAAAAGTTTCTTTTCTACACTCAGACTCTGTGCTTGAGAGTGGGGAAGCATTGCCTCTCAGAGGCGCCCAGGGATGTGTGAATTTCCCAGGCTGCTGGGTGGGGGCTCGAGCCGGTTGTGTCAGATGGATGAAAAGGGATCCCTAGATATTGAACCCGGCCCCGGCAGAAGGGTTACACTTTAAATAACAGAATGAGGGTTTTTTCCCCAACAAAGTTGGTTAAAACTGAACCAGTTAGGTTCTTTCAAGAATCAAATAGATTGGACACCTTCTTGGTTTCATCTCACTGCCACAGGTGGTAAGAAGCAACTAAGGAAAAGTCTTGATGGCTTCATCCTTTAAGGCTGGAAGCATTATGTCCTCAAACATTAAGCATGAATGGACTCGATGGGTATATTCATTAAAAAGAAATCCAATCTTGCTCTTGCATGAGCATTCTATGGTAAGATCCTACGATACACGCACAGAACAATTTTACTGCTTTACTGGATTGTTACAAATATGTGAACTACTGAGAAAAATCAATGAACTTGCCTTCCTGATGCAGAATTTGCTAAGGCTCTCATTATAACGCAAAACAACCACTTTGTTGGGCATGGCTGCACAGATGCAGAGTCCATTCTCAACCTACAGGAAAGTGAAAGAGATGGTTAGAGACAGCAATACAGAAGTTCACATGAAAGTTATGGAAAATATTTTGAACACATGAAAAACCATGGTGGGAGGTACCTAGACACTGGCAGAGATGAGTGTGTAATATTTGTAATAGGACAGCATGGTATAACTGCAGATGAGTGAAACAATGAAAAGTCTTTTCACACTCTTAAAGACAGAGTACACCTAAAATGCTTCTTTGATTTCTTCTGTAGTTTAAGCAAATTTATTAAAAAATAGGGAGCTTTGAATAGAATGTTTCTATTAAGAGAGAAAATGAACCCAAATTAACCCAGGCATGTTTGAATATGCATTTTAAATTGTGCTTTGAAATAAACGTTGCTCAACTTGTCTAGGATCTGAGTAATCTGCATGAGCAGTTCCTGTTGAAAACACCTGCAGTGGTCAAGTGTTTCATAATGAAATTGGCAAACACAATGAGCACTGTTGAACAACACAACTGTGTGAGCAATTTACTACCTCGGAAAGGATTATCCTGCATTCACGAGCAAAGACAGAGGAATAAAAGATTCATTAATCATAAAAGCCTACAAATAGATACTCTTCTCTCCCCTTTTATTGCCCTTATTTGGAGAAAAATACCAAAAACAAGAATGTCATTCCTGCCTGTGCTGATTAAGGCAAGAAAAAAGATGACAATTTGATGAAGATTAAATCTGGGAAGCTCTTCTCCTATCTAATTGTGCCTGGGAGCCAAAGATAAATTAAGGGACAACTCTGGGTATAAAGGAGCTATATCCTACCTTGCCAGCAGCAAAAAGGTGACATCCTTTGATAGCCTCAAAGATGTTTGGTGAAATATCCGGCTGGGCTGGGAGGTGAGACTGGGCTAGAGACTGCTTCACTTTCTTTACATCAACAAGACATAGAGCCCTTTCATCTCCTGAAGACAGAAACAGTTACGCTTTTTCAATGTAAGGTAATCAAGCAAGGGGTGAATTTCATTCTTCAGGGCAAGAGCCTATTCTGTTACATAAGCAGCAGCTTCTCATTATGGGTTTGTTACCGTGGTAACAGCTAAAGAACACTGTATAGGTAAAAAAAAATAATGCCATGTGAAAGATACAGGAGATATAGACATTCAATTGTGCTATCTAGTTCTTTTAGTCAAAGGACCAAGAGCTAAGCATCACTGGAAAAGTATAATGCTCCAATTAGCATGCAGACCAAGGGACATAAAAAGCAGGAGACAAAAGCACTGCTAGTTACATTACATGGGCTAGGATTGTGGGATACTCTCTCAAAGCGTTAGAGGGTCATGGCAATACAGATCCTAGGGCAGTGGTACCCAACCTGTGGCCTTTCAGGACAATTGTTAAAAATGATGAAAAGAATGTTAAGAATTGAAAATGTACTCCCTGAGGTAGGCCTTGCAACTTTAAAACTATGCGTCTGCATCAACTTTCTTCAGAGAGGAAGTAAAAGACACGACCACCCTGGACTGTTACTTCCTGGGCAGCCTCCAGAGCAACTCCATTGTGTGCTGGGGGCATGCCCTGCAGCTCTTATTCCCTCCCTGTTTTCACTGCTCAGCAGATAGCTGCAGAAACAGCAGGACAGGATCTTGACTGGCTCTGCCTGAGCGTAAGAGAATGGCTCCTCTCCCCTGTACACACCACCAGAGTAGTCCAGGAGAGGTGTGGGAATAAACAAATGTTTATGGGTGACTCCAGTGACAGCACTGAACCAGCACCTCTGTTAATCAGAACACTTTTATTTGGGTGCTAAATATAGATTAAGAAGCCTAACTTCAGAAACTCAGCTAAAAACAGAGAGCATGTATAGGGATACTGTGAACATTACTACTTCATTCACTATTGTACACGAGAATCTGAGATGATACTCTGATAAGCACCACAGAAAAAACATATATAAAAGTATAGCGGAACCCAGGGAAAGCAAGTTCCACTGACTTTGTGCTGTATGGAATTTCCCCTTAACATTTATCCCCTTAGCCTAGAACATTTATCGGAAAACTTCCTCAAAAGCCAGAAGCTGCCATCTTCCTACTATCATACCTGCTATCATGAGCAGCTTATCCAGATCCTTTATGAGGTGAATTTGGAAAACAGCACCAAGTCCTGGAATGTGTGTTAAGGAATTTTTCAACACATTCAGGGCATAGAGACCTTCCTCTGTACCAACAAGTACAACCTATAAAGACAAAAATTGAATAGTCAGCACTGTATAAGAACACCACAGGAATGCTCCAAGACTAAATTTAACTCATGCACAATACCAGCCAATGGCAAATGGAATCTAACCACCAGGTAGAAAAGGCAACAGATTCCTATTTAAAAGTCTGAATACATATACTCCATTCATGCAAGGTATACAGTGACTAGTCTGAATGTTGTGCACAAGTGTCATCACCTGGTCACTGAAGGGCATTGTGCAATTTATATCCAAACGGTCTTCCCCCTCAAGCTTCAACAGAGAATTTCCAAGCAGTTTCTGTAAGTGACAAAAAGAAAATTCAGTATGATTAACTAGGCAACACAAATGAAACACTTAGACAACGTTTAGCACAGACTCACAGTGACCTGCATTTTCCTTATCTCCTAGAAGAGCGAGCATGTACACTCACATCTCAAAACTTTAACACACATTATTGCTTCCAGATTCATGCTGCATTGATTGTAACTAACACTACATAATGTAACACTATCTGAATTGCAACTATCAACTGATGCGCAACATTCAGCAGTGGAAAAGTAGAGTTGAGCAACATGAAATGTGTCTCAAACCTGTCGGGATCCTATCAGCAAAGATGAATAAGCTGCAACTTACCAAGACACAGCTATTATGAAACCGAGAACACAAGCATACATGTCTCCCTATTCAAGCACAAACAGAAAGAAGTCTCTAAACCAGTTACATCAATCTATTAGTAATACAGGAGTTAGCAGAAGTTTATTAGTTCATTATGGAGTGACACTGAGGTCCCAACATGAAACATACACATGCCAACACTTACTTGAACAGGGAACTTTTGAGAAGTGATAGAACTTAAGAAATCCTGGTGTGTCTTAGCCCCCATAAAGTGGTTAGAAAAAGAAAATCGAAACTTTCCAAAAAGAAACTGCCAAACAATGTCATATTTGGGAAGTCAAGAGAGTTCTAATTAACATCCTGGACTACTGCTGCTAGTCAGATTTCCATTGTCTCCATAACCAAAATTTGAATATATGATTCCAAAAAGTATAATCTCCCTGTATTCAGAAGAGTTATAGGGCTTCAGGTTTGATCTAAATGAAACAGCAGTAAGACCACTTAACTTCCTATTTTTGTCAGGAATAAACAGCTAACAAACCACAAAAGAGGAGGGGAAAAAAGCCTTTTTTTGAGATTTGCTCTGAGAGAAGGCATCAATCTCATTGTAAACCATCGTTCACAGTAATCATGACATTAATGACAAATAATATTAACTAGTTTAATTTCATTTCAAATTCAGCACATCAGTTACTAATAAAGAATATTTCAGAATGGTTCCTCCAAGAATATTTTATTATGAGATAATCTATTTGTACTTACAGCATCAGCCTCAGCTTTTTCCCTGGAAACTCTCCCTCCTGCCACTATTGACTCCAAAGCAGTAACCCAGCGCTGCTTATCAGGAAACGTAGGTGCTAGTAAGTAGAGAGTCCTACCAGGCCAGCATGTAGTGTGCGGATGAGAATCCACCTTTAGTATATATGGCACATCTAAGGAGTTGCACAGAGAGAACAAAATCGTGATGAGCACATTGAACAATTTCACTTGTCTTAAATTAGCATCCGTCATTCTTACGTCACCATAACAGGATGTCACCATAACAGGATTTTTACTGCTACAATTTATGCTATTAGTAAAGATGGACTTTTCCATTCCAGGTACTGCAGACTAGTTATTAAAGCTTACAAAATAGATAGCACTGTGCATATGGTTTCCATCTTTCTGTCCGCTAAGTAAAGATTAACTATCACCCTTAATTCAGAGAGGAAGAGAAATGTCAGCTACAATAGAGAAGGTCCTTTAAAAAAAATCCTATGACTGAAGAGATCCCTGATATTTATTTCTGCACTATTCCATAATGTATGCTTCCCAAAAGCAAGTCACTAAGTGATTTCTTCCATGTTTGTCTTGGTAAGAGCAGGGCTTAAGCAACATTAGAAGACAGTCTCCTTTTTTAACTGTTATTCAATAATCTGTATTAAGAAACAGTAACATTCCTACTATTGATATCTGAACTCCATGCTCTCTAATATTAAACCGAAGAGATACATGATCTTTAAATCAGTTCAATTCCATATATACACAACCAATATACTACAAGTATTACTACTTCTTCTTAGAGAATAACTGATTCCATTGTGTGTCATATTATTTTTAGTTAAAGGTTTATTGCTAGAACACAGCCAAGACATGCAGGTTGAAAATTCAGTTGGCTGAGGGCACAGAAGGAAGTAGACTATTTGAACTATGTTTAAAAGTGCTTTATAATAACTTTATAAAGCCACTCTAAGGTTTACCTCTATTTGAATGAAAGAGTATCTCATTCACAGTTCAACCATCAGGAGGGAAGCAATCAACTTTGTGGGTCCAACACTAAATGTCTGAACTATTCACAAGGAATACCTAATTGAAATAGAGGTAACCTCAGAAAGTTTTATGATGTTACAGAACAGCAGTTTAAAAGGTTAACTGCAGAATGACATCTGATCTACCACAGTTAACTGCTGGTGGATGCCAGCTCATATTCATGAATCAGTTGAAATCCATTCAACCTCAGCTGCACTGATTCTCACCTGTCTTTGCTGTATTTGTAAGTTCAGTAGCCCCTACAGCTCCATGAACAGTCACATCTCCATCAGGAAGGCACAGTTCAAACTCCTCCACAGGCCGCTGTCCAGCTTTTGGGAGAAGGGGAAGGGACATGAAAAATGAATGAGAACAAGACACAAAAAAACAAACAAAAAAAAATAGTGGGAAAATAATGAAGAACTGGAATAAGGAAGTGGATAGAACACTGGCTTTTTCATACCTGGAGCACAAGGTTACTTCTAATATTTAAAGAATGCAACGCTAATAAAATCCTAAAGGTGTGGGGGGGGAACTAGTTCTGTCTTATTACACACGTCAGTTCAAATTAACAACAGCTAATGTGAACATATTAATTAGACCGCTCAATAAAATAAATAACGTCAAAAACCAGAAAAGACAAGTCTTATTTGTTGCAGGGGTCAAGTTACCTTCTCTGACTTCAGCATCATAAATTAGCACTTTAGTTCCTTCCAGGACAATGAATTTCCTGTCCCAGCCCTGCTGTCCACGCTTATTATTTCTGAAAACACAGCAAGCACAAAAGAACATCAGAGTTTCCATCAAGATTCTGAATTAAAGTGGCGAGCAAATCCCCAGGAGATAAATTTCACTGGTAACACAAGATTGCAATGGCAAATATCAGAGAGAATTCAGAGAAATTGACTCATGGACTAGGATAATTTATGGAACAGTTCCATAAGTGCTACCACCTGCTCTGGCACAGACTCATGCTTATACCTTGGCACCTTCATCCATCCTTCCAGACGTAAACTGCTGCTTGGCTCCTTCAGCTGCAATCCTGGTGAGTTCAGTTTGTCCCGACAGAAGGCTTCAGAAAAGTGTGTAGCATATTCTGCAGGCAGTCCACATGTAGCTGGCAAGCATGTTGAGCACTTTGGGTGACACATCACCTGGCATTCTGAGAGATTAAAACTTTATAAGAACATACAACAGAAAACATGGCCCAGTGCATTCAGCTTCCAAACTGTCACTCAGAGACACCCCTCTCCCCCTCCAACCATCTCAGATTCAGTCTAGTAGCTGCCTAATATTTTCAAATGTGGAGTTACTTTTCGTGTCTTATGAGATGCTGTCAATCTTTTTTGGCAGGGAAAAAGTACTGGATGGTAAAGTCTCTGATGGTGTGAAATATGTTATCAAATATTCTCCTGGACTAAGAAAGAAGCTGAAATGATTTCTCTAATTCTCACAAGCAGTGCTGGTCCAGAAAACAATATACTTTCCCTGGTAGTCACATACTGTCCCAATTCCCAGATGTTTTTAGGAAGGCAAGAACAAAAGAACCACGGGATAGCAAGGAGAAGGACTGAGTCACCTGTCTTCCCAGATAGAGCAATCTCTTTTCACCGACACCCAGAAAATGTAATCAAGGCTGTTGGTGGAGAAGCTAACCTTACTTGCTGTTCAAGGATATGGGAATCTGTTCTGAAAGACTTGAAGCGTTAACCCTCAATTTTAGCATTCAGTTAGTCTCCATTCAGTCACACGCCCTGCTCTTACCAAGACATTTAGATGCTTGACGTCCAAAGTGCACAGTATCCAGACACACTGCACATTTTGTTGCTCTCATATTTAGCCCCACATTAAAACGGTGAGGGATATTGTGATGCATTCGCTCTTTCAGACGCCGACTGAACTCTGGAAGGGGAAAAACGTCACAGGATAGACAAAAAGTATAACACGATGCATTGGCTGAAGGCTGAAACTAAATAATTTCAGAAATTGGTAGAAACAGAGTGTACATTTTTAACAATGAGGGAAATTAATGGAAATACTTACCAAAGTCATGGTGGATTCTGCACCAATGATAATTTTAAAATCAAGATTGGATGTTTTTCTAAGTGACATGCCTAAGGAATTATTTTGGGAAAGTTCTATGGTCTATGTGATACATAAGGTCAGACTAGATGGTCACAGAGGTCTCTTCTGGCTTTGGATCTATGACTTTCAAAAATAACCTTACCGTAGGTTTCAGCACTTTATATAATAAAGCCAAGGGTGCTAAAACTGACCATAAACCCTTAGTGAAAAGCAGCTGTTAAAAACAAAACCTATTTCTCTACTTTCAGTCTGTGAATATTAACCTGTTGTAACATCTTAGTAGCTATCTTGTGGGCTGCATACCCTGTATAATATATATGGATCAAGAACAGACTGCAGACTTGTAATAGCAAAAGACTTTAGTACAGTAAGGAACAACAGTCAATTCAGCCAACTTTCAGGTCTTCATTTAGCTTCAATTCTCATAGCATGTAAACTGATCTCTTTATTGTGCTGCCAACAAATGAGTCTTTTAGCAAAGTTTCGCTCACTCTACCTATGCTAGAAACTGAGCATGCTTTTTCCATACCAACTTCAGACGCCAAGAACGGATTTCCCCAACTTCAATGCTGAGGACAATCTCGGCAATTGAACAAATCTTACTTGTCATGTTAAGTCCTTTCTCTGCTGCTTAGGTCTTCCCACTCTAACCATGCCCATCCTTTACCCATTATTGAGGATGTCTCTCCTTATGTCTATGCAATCCATGCTTACAAAGCACAGCACTCTTTTCACCTCCATTGGCTTATGAGTTTGAATCTCTGACAACCACTCGGCTAACAGACCTGAGTGTTTCAGCTCAGGCAGTAGAGCATATAGTTTTATTAGCCAGAGGTCTGAGATTTAGTCCCTGTTTGTCATGGGCCACCCAAGACTCCTAACACCAATTCTCTCATATACAAGTGCACTTAGCCCCTTGATCTTCAATTGCATCTTTCAATGTTGATTAATTTCACCCTGTATTTTCCAACCACATGCATTTCTTTCCTCATTCCTTACTAATAAGGATCCAACTTCTCCTCTCATCCAATACCTACCTTTTCATGCACACTTCATGTGTTTCTCTCATGCTATTGCCATTCCTTCCTCTTTATAAAGAATTCTTTGCTCAGCTGAAAGGTGCTACAGCTGAGACAAGTAAAGGCATGCCAACCATGGAGAAAACATCCATACACTCTCTTGATCAATGCAGAATTGTAGCTGAGAAAGTGTAGTCGCCAAAGCAAAAAACCCTACAATAGCACTGTTTTGTGCTGAGGTAGGGCAGCATATCCCCTGTACAACTCCCTATTTTATAAAGAACACTGTGCATTTTTAAGCAGCACAACATGGAACAACAAGACTGGACTTTTTATTGTCAGTCTTTACTGAGACTAAAGGCACACACAAGTTAGCAAAAGAGGCAATTACTCACCTTGTGCAGTAATTGATGTTCTTCAAGATGGTTGTCCTTATGGATGCTCCATATAGGTGTTTTGGAGCCCTGCGCTTAATATCGGATATTTTCAGCAGCAGTGCCCCAAGTGTCGATGAGCGTACATGATGCTGTCTCACTGCATTGAGAGCATGCAGGAGTGCACATCATCAATAGTCCCTCTGTACCTTTTCTACCATGGAGAAATGTTAAGACTCTGAAGCAGAGGGGAGGAGGGAAGGTTGTGGAGCACCGACAGGGACAACCATCTCGAAGAACATCAGCTACTGCACAAGGTGAGTAACTGCCTCTTCTTCTTCAAGGTGTGTCCCTGTGGGTGGTCCACTGTAGGTGACTAAGGAGCAGTATCCCGAGTACTTGGAAGGAGGGTCTTCAGATGTTGAGTCTGGGACGTAGAATGTACTGTAGGCAAAATTAAATGTCCCAAGTGGCATATTTATCTCATGCATAATGTTTGGTAAACATGTGCACTGAAGTCCACGTGCCTGCTTTGCATATTTCTGTAATTGGGACATTTTGTAGAAATGCAGTGGATGTGGACACTGCTCTGATAGACCAAGTATATATATGATTGGGAATGCGAATGTTGTTTAATGAGTAGCATAGTTTGATATATTTTGCAATCCATTTAGACAGTCTCTGATTGGCTATAGTTTGACCTTTTGAACATTCTCCAAGACTTTTCCTCTCAGTAGCAGATTGTCTAAAATGTTTAGTTCATTCTAGGTAAAACGCAAGTGTTCGGCGAACGTCCAAAATATGGAGATGAGCAGCATTGGCATCCGCATGTGGTTTGAGACAGAAGACAGATATGTATAAGGGTTGATTAATGTGGAATGCGAACAGGGGCTGCTAATAGGGAGTCTGGAGAGGGAGTTCTCCAGGTAAAGGAGGAAGCTAATACAGGACTCTTGAGGGAAGTGGCTGTCTGTAGTGTGTGTTTGTGTTTGGGGTTTTCTTGCTGTATGCTGAGCTTGTGTTTGGCTGTTTGGGTTTTTTTCCCCTCCTTCCCTCTCCCCCCCGCCATGGAGCGTGTGCTGTGGCTGGCAGGTAGAAGCTGTGAGCTTCTAATCAGGGTTTTAAATCTAGAAGCGTCTGCTCATTGATTGAGCCTTAATCAGGGGGAGGGGCTATCAGGCAGTCAAGGGCTTTATAAAGGAGTGAATCAGCAACCAAGGAGCTTGCTAACAGTGAGTTGGGAAGGGGGCGAGATACACTCGCCATTCTTTAAAATCTTTTCACTACACTCCTGCCCTTCAAGGAGGCATTTAATAACAACTGAGGAATCTCTCAGAAGGAAGGCAGGTATGGATGGTGATAGGTCTGCTGTTGTTACCTGCACAGCATGTGCCATGTTTTTCTTCCTCCCGTAAGAAAGAAGGGATTTCATCTGCACTAAGTGCAAGCTGGTCACCATTTTGGAGGAAAAAATTAGAGGACTTGAGGCCTAAGTGTTGACCCTACGTTCCATCAGAGAGGATGAAGACTTCCTCGATAGAAGGCAGCGTTTAATCCTGCAGGCACAGAAGGCTGAAAAACCAGTCAGGGCAGTATAGGACAAGGAAGAAAACTGGCAGCATGTAACCTCTAGAAGAAGAAAGCCAACACAGGTATCCCCCATTCATGTAGAGGTACGTAACCGCTTTCAGGCTCTCTCCACAGGCACTGCAGTGGAGAATGCTTTGGCAGGGACCTCTCGGGGAAGCAATCAGAAGGGAACACTATCTACCGGAAGGCATGGGATGTGTAGCCCTAGTGATGGGGATTCCAAGACCACTCACCCCAAAAGAAGATGAGAGGTGGTGGTGGTTGGGGACTCCCTCCTAAGAGGGACTGAGTCATTCATATGCCATCCAGACCTGCAGTCTGCTTATCAGGAACTCGTATTCACGATGTGACCGACAGTCTTCCAAAAGTGATTAAACCTTTGGATCGCTATCCCTTCCTGCTTCTCCATGTAGGAACTAATGATACAGCCAAGAATGACCTTCCCAAATGCAGGTCACAGCAGATTATGTAGCACTGGGAAGAAGGATCAAGGAATTTGAAGCGCAAGTGGTGTACTCATCCATCCTCCCAGTTGAAGGAAAAGGTCCAGGTAGGGATCGTCGAAATGAGGAAGTAAATGCATGGTTGCACAGGTGATGTCAGAGAGAGGGCTTTGGTTTTTTCAACCATGGGACTCTGTTCACAAGGATTGTTAGGAAGAGATGGGATCCACCTGACCAAGAGAGGAAAGAGCATCTGCGTGGGCAGTCTTGCAAGCCTAGTGAGGAGGGCTTTAAACTAGGTTCATTGGGGGTCGCTGACCAAATCCCTGAGGTAAGTGAGGAAGTCGGATACCGGGAAGAAACACAAGGAGGAACAAGCAACAAAGGAAGACCCCTGACTCAAATGGAGAAGGTGAGGCAATCAACTGGCTATCTAAAGTGTTTATACACAAATGCAAGAAGCCTGGGAAACAAACAGGAAGAATTAGAAGCCCTGGCCCAGTCACAGAACTATGATTTGATTGGAATAATGGAGACTTGATGGGATGACTCGCATGACTGGAGAACTGTCATGGAAGGGTATAAACTGTTCAGGAGGAACAGGCGGAGGAGAAAAGGAAGAGGAGTTGCATTGTATGTAAGAGAGCAGTATGACTGCTCAGAGCTCCAGTATTTAGAAGGAAAAAAGATTGTTGAGAGTCTGTGGGTTAAGTTTATAGGTGGAAGCAACAGGGGTGATGTTGTGGTTGATTTCTGCTACAGACCACCAGATCAGGTGGATGAAGTAGATGAGGCTTTCTTCAGACAAGTGAGAGAAGCTTCCAGATCAAAGGCCCTGGTTCTCATGGGGGACTTTAATCACCCTGACATCTGTTAGGAGACCAATACAGCAGTACACAGACAATCCAGGAAGTTTTTGGAGAATGCTGAGGATAACTTCTTGGTACAAGTGCTGAAGGAACCGACCAGGGGCCATGCGCAGCTTGATCTGCTGCTCACAAATAGGGAGGAACTAGTAGGGGAAGTAGAGGGGGATGACAACCTGGGAAGCAGTGATCATGAGATGGTGGATTTCAGGATCCTGACCAAAGGAAGAAAGGAGAGGAGCAAAATACACACCCTGGACTTCAGAAAAGCAGACTTCTGACTCCCTCAGAGAACTGATGGGCAGGATTCCCTGGGATGCTTACATGAAGGGGAAAGAAGTCCAGGAGAGCTGGCAGTATTTTAAAGAAGCCTTATTAAAAGCACAGGAAGAAACCATCCTGATACGCAGCAAGAAAAGCAAATATGGTAGGCGACCAGATTGGCTTACTGGGGACATCCTTGGTCAGCTTAAACACAAAAAGGAAGCTTACAAGAAGTGGAAACTTGGACAGATGACTAGGGAGGAGTATAAATATATTGCTCAAGAATGCAGGGGAGTTATCAGGAAGGCAAAAGCGCAATTGGAATTGCAGCTAGCAAAGGATGCAAAGTATAACAAGAAAGGTTTCTACAGGCATGTTAGCAATAAGAGGGTGATCAGAGGGGATGTGGAGCCTTTACTGGATGAGGGAGGTAACCTAGTGACAGATGCTATGGGAAAAGCTGAAGTACTCAATGCTTTCTTTGCCTCTGTCTTCACGGACAAGGTCAATTCCCAGACAAATGCACTAGGCAACACAGTATGGGAAGGAGGTGGACAGCCCTTGGTGGGGAAAGAACAAGTTAGGAACTATTTAGAAAAGCTAAACATACACAAATCCATGGGCCACGATTTAATGCATCCGAAAGTACTGAGGGAATTGGCAAATGTCATTGCGGAGCTTTTGGCCATTATCTTTGAAAACTCATGGAGATTGGGAGAGATCCTGGATGATTGGAAAAAGGCACATGTAGTGCCCATCTTTAAAAAAGGGAAGGAGGACAATCCAGGGAACTACAGACCAGTCAGCCTTACCTCAGTCCCCGGAAAAATCATGGCGGGGATCCTCAAGGAATCCATTTTGAAGCACTTGGAAGAGGGGAAAGTGATCAGGAATAGTCCACATGGATTCACGAAGGGCAAGTCGTGCCTGACCAATCTGATTAGCTTCTATGATGAGGTAACTGGCTCTGTGGATATGGGAAAGTCAGTGGATGTGATACACCTTGACTTTAGCAAAGCTTTTGATACGTTCTCCCACAATATTCCTGCCAGAAAGTTAAGGGAATATGGATTGGATAAATGGACTGTAAGATGGATAGAAAGCTGGCTAGACTGTCGGGCCCAACGGGTAGTGATCAACAACTCAATGTCAGATTGACGGGCGGTTTCTAGCGGCGTGCCCCAATGATCTGTTCTAGGACCGGTTTTGTTCAACATCTTTATTAATGACCTGGATGAGGGGATGGATCGCACCCTCAGCAAGTTCGCAGATGACACTAAGCTAGGGGGAGAGGTAGATACGCTGGAGGGCAGGGATAGGGTCCAGAGCGACACAGACAGATTAGAGGATTGGGCCAAAAGAAATCTGATAAGGTTCAACAGGGACAAGTGTAGAGTCCTGCACTTGGGACGGAAGAATCCCAAGCATTGTTACAGGCTGGGGACCGACTGGCTAAGTAGCAGTTCTGCAGAAAAGGACCTGGGGATTACAGTGGATGAGAAGCTGGATATGAGTCAACAGTGTGCCCTTGTAACTAAGAAGGCTAATGGCATATTAGGGTGCATTAGGAGGAGCATTGCCAGCAGATCCAGAGAAGTGATTATTCCCCTTTATTTGGCTTTCGTGAGGCCACATCTGGAGTATTGTGTCCAGTCCCCCACTATAGAAAGGGTGTGGACGCATTGGAGAGGGTCCAGCGGAGGGCGACCAAAATGATTAGGGGGCGGGAGCGCATGACCTATGAGGAGAGACTGAGGGATTTGGGTTTGTTTAGTTTGAAGAAGAGAAGAGTGAGGGGGGATTTAATAGCAGCCTTCAACTTTCTGAAGGGAGGTTCCAAAGAGGACAGAGAAAGGCTGTTCACAGTAGTGAAGGATGGCAGAACAAGGAGCAATGGTCTCAAGTTACAGTGGGAGAGGTCTAGGTTGGATATTAGGGAAAAACTATTTCAGTAGGCAGGTGGTGAAGCACTTGAATGGGTTACCTAGGGATGTGGTGGAATCTCCATCCCTAGAGGTTTTTAAGTTTCGGCTTGACAAAGTCGGCTGGGTTGATTTAGTTGGGATTGGTTCTGCCTTGGGCGGCGGGCTGGACTTGATGACCTCCTGAGGTCTCTTCCAGCTCCATGATTCTACGATTTTATGAATGCTAATACAATTTTCGGAAGGAATTGTGTATGAGATCTGAGAATTACTTTATCTTTGAGTAAAATAGCATAAAGGAGTATCTGCCATAAGTGTGGATAGTCAACCTTCAGGCATAACAAAGAACATGTGGCCATGGGTTTGAAAAGTTGCCATGTCAGGGGTCTGAGGACAAGATTAAGGCCCCACCAAGGAGGTGTTTTTTTCAGAGGAGGAAAAGCACTGTTTAGGCCTCTTAAAAATCATTTCAGAGTTGGATGCCCAAAGGCTGCATGGTAGAATGTCTCTAAGGGAGAATGTTTACGTGAAATTACAGTAAGATGCACTCTGATGAAAGCATTAGTGAGGCCCTGCTTTTTTAGAGGAAGTAAATCATCCAGAACTTTGGGGAGAGGCACCAAATTAGGGAGGATAGAACGTTTTGTTGCCCATAGTCAAAAACAGTGCCATTTTTGTCAATATGTGCATGTAGTGCTTTGTTTCCAGCTATTAATGATTACTTGTTCAATCTCTTCTGAATAGGTTAAATATGTTGCAGTTAGCCCCTTCAGTAACCAGCCTTGAGATGCAGACCCTGGATGTCTGGATGGAGTAGGAGGCCTGAGTCCTGTGAGAGGAAATTTGGAATGTCTGGAAGTAGGAGAGGAAGAGCTATGGCC
Organism: Pelochelys cantorii; assembly: GCA_032595735.1. Taxonomy (NCBI): domain Eukaryota; kingdom Metazoa; phylum Chordata; order Testudines; family Trionychidae; genus Pelochelys; species Pelochelys cantorii. The sequence goes on along the minus strand of CM064342.1, from coordinate 6,628,457 downwards.
ATCTGAGCTAGGTAAGGAAACCATATTTGTCTCAATTATGAAGGCGCCATTAAAATTATTCAAACCTTGTCCTGTTTGATTTTTATGCGGACTTTGTTGAAAGTGGTATGAGTGGAAAGGCATACATGAGGGGGTAGTTCTACTTGAGTAGGAGAGCAACTCCTTTGGAATTTTTCCCAGTCCAGCTCTGGAGAAGTATTTGGGGCATTTTGAGTTGTGGTATGTCATGAATAAGCCTATTTCTGGAAAGCCTCATGACTGGAATGTGTGATGTATGACCTATGTGTGAATCTCCCACTCATGTTTTTGAAGGAAATGTCTGCTTAGGTGGACTGCAATAGTGTTCTGATGACCTGGAAGGTGGGCTGCAGAGATGTCCACCTGATTTCTTGTGCACCAATTCCAAAGGGCAATGGCCTCTCCGCATAGGTGGTATGATCATGCTCCTCCTTAGTGACTTATATAAAACATACATGTTGAGTTGGCCGTAAGAATCCTTATTGATTTGTTGTGGATCAGCTGAAGGAAGTATTTGCACTCTTGTCTGATCGTGCAGGGCTCGAGTACACTGATGTGGGATGATATGTTCTGGGGGGAGCATCATCCCTGAATGATGTGGTTGCTGATGTGCGCTCCCTCTCCCTCCAGAGATGCATCTGTAGTGATCATGGATGAAGGAGAGTTTGGTTGGAAAGGTACTCCTGCACATAGGTTTTGTGGTTGTAGCCACCATTCTAGGGAGTGTTTTAGGCTCTTTGGAATGGTGAGGGACCTCCCAAGATGGTGTCTGTGAGAATGAAAGCATGTGTGGAGCCATCCTTGGAGACAACGCATGTGTAGTCTGGCAGGTTTCATTACATAAGTTTCTGACATATGCCCCCTAAGCAATTGAAGGCATTGTCTGGATGAAACTTGAGGGCTGTTCATGATGGATAGGGCCATTGAGCCTATATACAGTCCAGAGTCGCTCCAATAAATTCCAATTGTTGAGTTGGGAGTAGGTGAGATTTTTGTTTATCTGAAACCACAGAGCAGTGAATAAACTTATTGTGAGATCAGTATAAAGTGTTGCTACCTGTAGTGCAGAGCCGCTATTAGACAGTTGTCTACCTAGGGAAAATCATTACTCCTGATTTTTGTAGGTGTGCAATTACCATTGACAGCACCTTTGAAAATACTCTTAGGACTGTTGCTAAGATGAATGGTAGTGGTAGTGTTGATCTCGTAAATTGAAACCAATTTCCTTTTTCTAATGCCGGGATTATTTTTGCTAGTGTGACCACTGTGAAGTGTTGCTTCCTTAGGAATTTGTTTAGATGTTGTAAATCTAAAATGGGCCCCCAATTTCCCTGTTTTTGGGGGGTTAGAAAGCAGCAAGAATAGAATCCCTTTCCCCTATGTTGAGCCAGTACCTGCTCTATGGCTCCTTGGCAAAGGAGGTTATATATCTCCTGTTGTAAGAGCATCTTGTGGGAAGAGGGATAGGAAAGGGGGTTGCATGGGGGGAGGGAGAGAGATAGAAAGGGAATGGAGTAACCTTGTGAGATTATTTCGAGCACCTCTTTGTAATATGGGTCCAGGTTAGATAGAATGGAAGCAAGCTGTGGTAATTGTAATCCCGTCGTACAGAAGGTGTCAAACCCTTGATCAATATTTCAGAACAAATGATGCAATGTAGATGGTTAGGATGTCTTGGATTTGCCTTCTGTGGGGCTATTTCTGTCTGCACCTCTGGTCTTAGCCCCTTTCTTGTGGGGTATAGGTTGAGGGTTGGGTACACTTTTTGGGCTGTGGAACATACATCCTCAGGGTTTTAAGAGTTACCCTAGAATCCTTCAATGTGTGTAGTGATGCATCTTGATTAGTAGAGAAGTTTCTGTCCTTCAAAAGGTAAATCCTCTATTATTGTTTGTACTTTTTTAGGAAACCCCAAGAGTTGAAGCCAAGATGCTCTACACATTACAATGACGGTCACCAGTGATCTGGACACAGTATCTGCAGAGTCGAGAGAAGCTTGGAGAGCTGTTTTTGCTATCAATGAGCCCTCATCCAAATTAGCCTTGTATGCATCTCTATTTTCTTCTGGTAACTGGTCAGTAAAGATGCTCATTTTTTTCAAACAGGTTGTATGTATATTTTGCTAGCAGAGCAGAGTAATTGGCAATGTGGAATTGTAGCGAGGCAGAAGAATATGCTTTTCTTCCAAAAATACCCAATCTCTTCCTGTCTTAATCATATGGAGTTGACTTGAATTGAGTCTGCTTTCTTTAATTATGCACTGCTTACACGACCAATGAATTTGGAGTTGGGTGCAAGAAGAGGAATTTGGGCCCATTTGTGGGAATGTAATATTTATGGTGTGCTCTTCTGGAAGAAGATGGGATGCAGGTGGGGGTTTGCCAAATCATCTTTGCAGGGTCCATAATTGCCTCGTTTAGTGGTAAGGCTATCTTTGAGGAAGTGGAAGCTTGTAGAATGTCTGTGAGCTTGTGCTGAACTTCAGACACCTCTACAAATGAGATATTTAGCAAGTTAGCCATTCGCTCGAAAAGGTCCTGGAAAGACTTGAAGTCATCTCCAGTAGTTGGGGCTGGAGGCATAATAATTTAATCCGTTGAAGACAAAGACAAATGGGTTGGAGACATTGCATCTTCTTTCTGGATGTCCTCTGTATTCTCCAGGTCCTCTTGAGTTGTCTCAAAGTGGGTGTGAGAAGGTATATACCGTGTCTGGGCGGAAGGTGGTGGCTGTGATATTGAAGGAACCATCCCAGGGCGTGCTGTCATTTGAGCTCTATATAGTGCCCATGGATCCCATCCCTGACAAATCACTGGGAAGGGAACTGGTTGAAACCAAGGGAATGGTTGCCAGATCTGCCCCTGGGCTTGTGGTTATTGGAGCTGAGCTGTGGGTTTGGGAGATGAGTAGCGAGGTGAAAAGGAAATGTCTTCCTTATCTTCCTTGTTTAAAAAGGGAGAAGTAAAGCTGGATGAAGTTGCCAATCTGCTAGGTCCCTGAAGCATGGCGTGCCGTTGGTACCGAAGAGAGGAGAAGCTGATACTGAAGCTATCATTAGATCTTCATGAGTCATGAGAAGGCATGGTACGGTGAATGTCAGTACTGGGGCCAATAGGGGGCCCATATCCACATGCCTCATCGATACTGGTTTGGCAAGAGTCTGCACTGCATATTTCGTAGGTACGAACACTATGGTGATGTGCATCACCATCAGTGCCAAAGCAGTCTTTTTAGCCCCTGAGGACGAAGCTGACCCGGGTGAGATTGTTTAGAAGTTGGAGTCCCTTGGGACTTCTCAGTACCAGATGTGCCCAGAGCCTGTCGGTCCGATTAGGACAGAGCCATCAGTACCAATTCAGGCTTATATGTTGTAGACACCCTTTTTGAAGGGAGTTCAGAGCCAGGCAAAGTAAACTTTTTTCACTTGGTGATTTTTTTTTTAGTGCGAGAGTCCTGAGGTGCGAGACAGGCACTCTGTTCTGAGGCCACAATTAGAGATCCCTGAGGAGGTGGTGAATGGGACTCAGGCACCAAAGCTTGTCTGACCGACTTTACCATAAAGAGGAGCTTTAGTTGGAAGTCCTGAGCCTTCAGACACATCGTAGATAGTTTTTTGCAGTGATGGCATTTCTGTGGTATGATCCTCCCCCAGGCATCTAATGCATTGAGCATGGCCATCAGAGATGGGGATGGAAAGCCTACATGTGAGGCATCTTTTGAAACTGGGTAAGCCCGGCATACCGGTGGTCCAGCGTAGAGGATTAAGCACAGGAAAGGTAAAGAAAAAAAATGTTAAAGTTAAAATAAAAGTTATGGGGTATCCAGGTAAGTAAATAATAACTGAGAAAGGAAATAGGAATTTATATCTTATCTGAAGAATGAAGCTGCAGAGAGAGACTGCGTTCCCACCTAAGTGTAGGGTGAGGGTTTGTTGATGATACATATGCCTGCATGCTCGCTACGCAGCAAGATGGAACTGTGCATGCATGTCAGCACCTGGAGTACTGCTGCTGAAAATATCCAATTATAAGCACAGGGCACCAAATCACCTACACTGGAGCACCCACAGGGCCACTCCTCTAAGACTGCATTTTTTCCCATATGTTTATTTTGTGCATTTCACAGCTCTTTGAGTCTAGCCAATTTCACTATCTCTTAGAGAAAGCATTCCGTGCTGAAAAACATCTACTAAACCTAACAAGTGAGCAGAAAAACCTGTCAAAAAGTTAATTCCAGACACATTATTTAGAGGATAGATTTCTTTCAACTCAACCAATTAAAAAAACTCAAGAGGACAGAAAGCCTTTAATTAAGTTTTATAAATTAACTGGTGTTGAAATTTCATTCAAGCAAAGACTTAGACTGCAAAATGAGAGCAAGAAGGAATATCTTCTCTTGTGACGAGCTTTTATAAAACATTTATCCCTCACAAATAGGCAACAGAAACTCTTTCCCTCATACAAATTAGGCTCCAATTTCCCTCACACTAGCTTCCAAGTCTGCTATCTAGAACTCGCCAATACTTGTGAATGTGTCATTATACACACCTGCATGAAAAGAGAAAAGATAGGTTTTGAAAAGGGGAATGAATATTCTGAATATGAACGGGTAACTTCATACTCCCTTTGAGACTTACCCTCTGGGGTTGAGGACTCCTTTCTGCGACTTGAAGGTGGGGCAAGCAGGCTGATGGGAGTTGGCTGATGCTCTGGGGAACGCACTATGGCAGACATGATGATCTGCTGTCTGGCTGTGGCTGGAGTGGATGGATGAGCGTGGTCTGCTATTTTCCGATGCGCCGCTACAGAGACAAACACAACTTATTAACTCCTTCAGTATGAGTTTAATTCCCAGCAGTGGTTCTGTGTAACCATTCAAGGGTTACAATGTGCAGAAAATACGTAGCCCTAATGCATCTTCAAAGCAGCAGACAAAGTAGGAAATAGACAGCAATTTTACTGTTACAGAGACACATAATTTAAGGCAAGTTTTGTGGCCAAAATGTCTCTCTTCTCCAGATTCAACTTTTCTGTTACCCTCCCCTACCTTCTTCTCGAGCAGATCTGAGTTCAATGCGTGTTTTCTGTAGAGCCTCCTCCAGCTCAGCAGAACGAGCCTTCTCCTTCTCCAATGCCACTTTCAGCTCATTGTATTGCAGGGGAACCTGTGTGGGTAAAGAAGGGTCCTCTTTCCGCCGACTAAACAGGCCCTAGCAACAGAAACACACAGACAACTCCTAACTCCTAGTAAGAGATGATTTAAACTAGGCAAAGGGAAAACTAGCTAACTACAGGCCAGAGGGCCTAGTGGTAATTATGATGTATGAAAGGATAGACTTTTAATTGAAGATGAAGATAAAAATGTTGGGAGCTTTATTTGACTTTGCAAGCAATGTACATATCCTGTATAATACCAGCAATACCTTTTAATTTGTAGAGCACCTAACAGAGGGTCTCGATTTGTGTTAATGTGAAATGAGCCTCAACATGTGACACAGATCAACATTTAACAAGCTGTTATAGATTAAATGGCTTAATTTAACCACACCGGGTCACACAGAGGTCTGGGGGCAAAGCTAGGAATAGGACTCCTGACTGCCTATCCTATGCTTTCACTAAAAGACCAACCTTTCCTGATTCTAACACATTCACATATACTTACCCTTTTAAAAACTTGTTCATACATTTTCATTAAGAAAATGGGGAAAGTTCGTATTTCCCCAGCTGCTGCAATGGTTTAATTACTGGGCTGCAACATGGCTCATTGTGGAAACAAAAATACTGAAAGGCCACAAGGAGGACATGTTTCCAGGTAAAGCTCTGTTCAGTCATGTATAATGTTTCTTAAGTTGGGATGTGTTTGTGTTATGTAGTAAGGATAAAAATAAAAATATGTTTTGAATATATGGTTAATAACTAAATAATGAAGACTTCCGTCATTTAACTCCATGGCCAGTTTTCTGAAGCCTGCCTCCCAAATCTTTGTAACCCACCTTTTTCTTTTTGGCTGGCTGGTCCATCTTTGCTTGCAAGAAGTCAATTAGTTTGGTTTGCTGAGAAATAGTGCCCTCCATTTTCACCTTCTCATGGGAGTAGAGAACCTGTGAGCCAGACAGAAACAGAAAATTAACCTCAGGAATATAGCAACAGAAGCAGAACAATCAGAGATGAGACAGTGTAGAAGACTGAGCAGAAAGTCAAACATTCAAGCAGATCTGACTTTATCCAGTAGAAGGAAATGGCACAAAACAAGCACACAGCCATGTACTGAAAATCACACTTTTGATATGTGCCACAGTATCCCTTTTGCTTTCCCCTTACTGATCCCCACCTGAATGTTTTCCAACTGGTACTCCAGGTCACTCCTTTCAGTCTTCAAAAGATCTGCTCGATCCAGAGCTTCTTGTAGTCCTTGCGTCAGGCGGAAGATGTGGTTTTTTTGCAGATCCATTTGCTGCTGCAGTTTTGCCTGCTATTAACGGAAAAACAAAGACCAAAGATTTGATTACTAAGCTTTTAAATATTAATATTTCTTGTAGCATAAGCATCTTCTTAGAACTTAAAATTAAACATTCATTTATATTCTAGCTCAAATATTAATTTCCTCTAATTATAAAATCCCAGAATCTTTCCTTCTTCCCAAAATGCAATATTATCTAGCGGAATGCCATTGATTTGCATGTTCATAGGTGCTGTCTTCTTTAATTTATATACAGTCCGACAGACCCACACCAGCTGGCTACCACACTCTAAGGAAGGGCAGGTACTCTGGGCTATGAGTGAACAAGGGCAAGCCTACTGCAACATAATCAGGCAAGCACCTGGAGCCAATTAAGAGCTTGCCAGAAGCAGCAGGCTAATCAGAGCATCTATAGCCCATTAAGGCCTGCTGGGGGAGCTTGTTTATAAAGTCTCCCTGCAAGGAAGGCAGAAGCCCAGAAGAGATGTACAGAGCAACAATTGAGGACTACGAGCAAAGCAGAGAGTTGTGGAGGAGCAGGATAGACTTGCTCAGATTCCAGAGGAAAGGTACTGGAAGGAATCATTTGGGGAAATGATCCAGGGAATAAGCTGCCAGACTGGAAGCTGAATAAACCCTGTCTGTTGCTGCTGCCTTAGGGTCCCTGGGCCAGAACCTGGACTAGTAGGTGGGCCCGTTTTCCCCCCCAACTCTCCCCACGTCACTACAGAGTTTCCCCCTGAGAGGGGAGACCAGGACTACAGAGGGGTTTTCACCCCAAACTGTGGACTAGCCTATGATTCATATGACTCAGGACATTGTGATCCCTGCCTCTAGAAAAGAAGAGGCTGTGGAGGGTCACATCGAGCCTCTGAGGGAAACGCTATCTGCCAAAAGCACAGGACCTTTGGGGCATGACCAGAACTTTGACGCAACATTTACACACACAGATACACATAGTGGTCATTTGTTTTGTTTAGTTTTTGGAAAGCTTATAACTACTAGCTTAATTAGTGAGGAAGACAGCAACATCAAGAATTTCTGGATGTCAGTTTTCCAAGCTTTTCATTCAGACAACAAAAGCAACCTCATAAACATTTCCCTGTAAGAAAGACCTTTCTTAGAAACAAGGGCAACTATCTGCATCTTTGGTTTACAAAGTACTCAGGTCTCAGTCTCTAACATGTGGCAGAAGGAGCTAGGTGTGAATCACCTATGCTTCCCTTCTTCTGGCACCTTTAAGCCATCTTTCCTCGCAACCAACCAAAGCATGCAAAGCCACCAAAACTCCAAGGCCATGATGAGGCAAAACCAAAAACACCTTAACTGTGACTGAGGAGGCTAAACATCTTTCTGCAAAGTGTAAACCGCCACATCATGTTCATTTACTATTTATTCTTCACAGCAACCTTAAAGAATAGATTATCAACATGGATCTTTAGCATCAACTCTGAATTTTCTGGCTTCAATTAAACCTTGTATAACTATTTTTGAGGTTTTGCACTGTGGATCCTTCCACTAACATTTTTATAATATGAAATCCCCTCACCAGGTAGTCCTTACCTCTTCCAGAAGCCTCTGTTTGAGCTCACGTTCTGTCTCAAGCTTCTGTTGTAAACTGCGTGCATTCATCTCCAGCATTGCATGCTTCTTCTCCAAGTCATTGAGCTAGTTGGGTCAGACAGACATGGTCAGAGATGCCAACAAATATAAAAAGATTTAAAATACAAATTCACCAAACATAAAAGGCTAGAATGAAAAATATTACCTACAGGCTGAAACTCTCTTAAGCATGATTTTCTGTTCCAGCAACATCCATGTTGCAGAAACAGAGAGTCCCAGTAGAGGGCCAGCAGCAAGGATCCCTGTGGGGCTAACAGGACAGTGGATGGCCCGCAGTGAGCTAACAGCAGGGCCGCCCAATGCATGCCAGTGGGGTTGGGAAACCCGGCATTTGGCTGCGCAGTGGAGCTGTGATAATTCAGTAGGTTCCAGAGCCCCAGCATGGTGTGTGCGGCTGCCCAGCAGGTCCCAGAGCCACAGTAGCAACAGCTACCAGGGGGGTTCAGCAGGAGGTGGGGAGCCAGTCAGGAGGCCAGTGGGGCCTGTGGCAGGGGTCCAAAAATGACCTCCCCTGGTCTTACAAAATCCCTCACCCAGGACCAATCAGGTCCTCAGAGTGCCAGACCAGGGAGGTCCAACCTGTACTGCTTTTTAAAAAATCCAAAGAACTTGGTTTTGGTTGCCTCTGCTCAAATATGGATGTCATGTCAGTTAGAGATTTCATTAACACATGGTGTCAGGATCTGCCCTTTGTGTTAAATTTAACAGATGGAAAAGCTAGGCCATAGGCCTTCAGGACTGCATACTCAAGAAGAGAGACCTCTGTGTTTTTGTAAAACTTACCCCCACAACTGAAAGAGACTGTTCAGTTCAAAACTACATTTCTATCATGAACATCTGAATTGACACATTTTTCTTTGGTGAACGTATAGAAGATTAAGGTGAAAAGATACTGACCTTGTCAGAAAGACTCTCAGCTTTGAGTTTTTGCTCCTTCAGTGCTTGCTGGAGAGCAAGAATCTCTGCCTTGTGTTCTTTAACAGCTAGTTCTACCACCTGGCGGGATTCAGTAATACGCTGGTCTGCTCGCACTCTGTATTAAAAATGGAAAAAAATGTTACCTATGATTTCCTCTCTGGGACTGACCTCTTCCTAGGATGCCAGAACATCAACAGACACTTTCAGAGACTTGTCTCAAAACTCAAAATGTTCGTTTATATAGTCCATTGGCTTACTGTAACGTTTCCACATTACACAATCCTCTCAGCCCCTGCTGGAGCTGCTGCTTGGGAATTCAAAGTCATCAGAACAAGGAACTAGAATCAAAGACAAGTTTACCATATCATGGAACAGTCAGTTTTAGCCTGAAAGTTTGCAAGTTACAGTTAGAAATACTATTTTCTGTATTCAGTGCCCTTGCAGAGGAATGACAGAGAATTGGTATCACTGGAGAGTCACATGTATCAGTTTAAATATCCATCTTCTAGATTTACCTCATATTAATGTATACTGAGTGCAGATTCAGATCTCACATTCTATTCATACATATTGAACTGTATTCCACAGAGCACTTTTACACAACAATGAATGAAGAGAAAAGCCATACCGGCTCTGTTTCTCTGTATCCAATAGTCTTTGTAACTCTCGCACCCGACATTCAAATTGGGACTTTTCATCCCCCAGAACACTTCTCCATGCTTCCCACTGACGTTCCTTCTCTAGCAGTTCATCATTCAGGGCCTCCAAGTCCATCACCTGCTCTTCTAGCATAGTGCATGTTGTCTTCAAGGCCTCCATTGTCTAAAAATAAATCCTCACATTAATTCTCACTTCCCACATCAAACATGTACTTTTCAAGATACAGCTTCACCATTTCAATTACAGTATGTGCAAATCCACAGCATCAACTGGTAAGTCACATCTCATTTATTTTATGGTTGTATCTTTATGCATTTAATTGTGGTTGCTTTTAATGTCAGTGATACCTCATGATGGCTTTATTCACAAGAAAAATGGAACAGCTAGGACTCACCATTCTTTGCTAGTGCTTCAATGAGTCACAAAGGAACATACAAAATATTTCAATGCATTCTCACACTACCTCCCAGAACAGTCATTGTAGGGTCAAATTGCTATAAAAGTTATAAATACCCTCCATTGATTTTCCAAATTAGAAAGAATTTCAGGCTAGTCAGAGCAGAGTTATATCCAGAAGGGCCCAGTTGTGTCGTTCCCAACTTCAAATGGACGAGCAAGAATGGGGGAGTGGAGGAGAGATGGAGAGGTTAAGTACCGACACTGCTCCTGTCCAGAGCACCAGGGTAGAGTGGGTAAGCCTCAGCCTCATTCCCTGGCTAGAGCACGGGGTGGGCAGGCAGGCGGGGAGTGGACCTGGATAGAAAGTGGATGGGCCACAGTCCACTCAGGCCCACCTGTGGCTATGCCCATGAGTCAGAGTCCTACATAGAGATAAGTGTCCTGAAGAGATATTAAACAGAATTTCTAAGCTCTCACTTGTTTTTGACTGGTGAGCTGCATCTCCCTCTCAGTGATCTCTCGACGGAGGTGGTCAACCTCACTTCGCAGCTGTACTATCTCATCACTGGCCCCAGAGGCCTCATCGAGCTGCTTTGACAAGAAGAAATTCTGATTATTCAGTTCTGCGTTGTCCTCACTCAGCTGGTTCAGCTGTTCTTCCAAGTCTGTAATTACCTAAAAAGAGCAAACGAAGTTGGGTTACATGACAATGAACAGAATTCAGTGAAAGGATAATTCTCACTTCTACAGCCACACCTTTCCAAGCAAATAGACAGATCATAGCATTTTTGTTCAGTTCAAGCATGAGCTCAATTGTAAGTGCAGATCATATCAATGGGCATGAGCTTAGCATAGACAGACTTTCTCACCTCTTCCAGAAAGCAACTTGATATACATTAATTCTGATTTAGTCTAAAAAGATACAAATGTTGCAAGACAACTTATGATTAATTTGGTGGTACACCCTAGAGGTTAGGGTATTAGTTTGTGAGCCAGGTGTTCTGGTTTTATTCCCAGATCTTCCACTGACTTGCTATGTGCCTTATGCAAAGCACTTTAACTGGATACCTCAGTTTCCCCATCTCTAAAATGAAGGTAATATTTCCCACAGAGGTTTTTAATATATAATCTTTAAGATCAGTAGATGAGAGGAACTAAAGGTGATATTATTTGGATATAGATTAATTTACTGTACCTAAAATCGTAAGTAGCCACGAAAAGTTATACCTTATGAAGTAACAGATAGTATCAAGACAGTAGAATTATGGATGGTAACATGACAAAGACGACAACAGAAAAAGGCTTGCAGGCACCACCAATTATAGTAGAAAATTCAATACTGCCATCAACAAAAAGCAAGGATTCAACCTTGCACGATGACAAAACCTTGCCTTTATGAAGCAGGATTGCCCATTTATTAAACTAAATTGGGATCCCACTATGCAAAGTTTGTTTTTTAAAGCTAACCCAAAGTGTATAAAAATATTAATAAAAATGGAGTACTTTCATATAACTCTACAGTTTCTGAGAGGGGAAACCCATATGAAAAACTCCAGGGGAGATCAGTAGAAGAAAATCCTGCAACTATCTGTACTACAAACCAGTGCAAGGCGGGGGGGGGGGGGAAGGGGTAGTACTTCATACATCTAATCTGGAAACATCTAACAAAAAGAACCACACAACACTATTTAGCACAATTTGTGTTTAGACTTAAATGTTCTGTTTTCCCACACAACAGCCAAGGACCTCAATATTTTTGAGAATATACAGCTCCTTTTCAGCTTTTCAGAGAGGAATGCAACCATTTCTTTTTGACTATAAAGCAACCTTTCACTATGCTTCTCCTAGATCTAAACCAATAGTACTTGGCTTTTAAACTACTGGCAAAAAAGATGGACTGAAACTATTTCCTACAACATGAAGGAGGATTCCGTCCCTCCAGTTGTTTTGGGTCAACTCATAAGGTGATTTATACCCAAAATTCAAAATCAACTTACATTTTCAATATTGTGTTTGTTACTGGAACACTCCTACTGCACTACTGAATGTAAGTATTTTGTATTAATATCAGTTATACATCATGTAAGCTATTTAGGTACTATGATTGCACCATGAGAATGCCAACTATATTGTTAAAAGCAACATCAACTTAGAAATAAAAAACAAAAACAAAACTTCTGCCTGCAGATGTGACAACTGAGATTCCTGTTACATTTCAGACCAGTCTTGTCAGTTCCATCACCTCCCTTATATGATTTCACTTACAGTTTTTAAAATATAAGAGACTGAGTGTAAAACTGCAAAAACCGGCAAGGTGGTGGTTGGAGTAGTACCTGAAATAACTTAATTCATTTTTGTTTAAAATGACTAAATTTCAAAGATGATAGCATCATCCCTTTAGGGTGAAAGCTAACCTTCCATTATAAGCCTGACTCCACTCAACCTCACCAAAACTAAACCAATCTATGTGAAGTTGGTGATCTTATTCCAGAATAGAACATTCCTAGAAAGTATGAAATAAACCATACAAAGTACATGAGAGATGAAGGGTTCAAAAATGGAAGAAATAATGTGATCTCACTTCTTCAACATTATTTTGGCTCAACCTAACTCCAAAATGTCTTGGCCTACAAATTTATTTTAATCTAATGTAGGGCTATCAAGTGATTAAAAAAATTAATCACGCACGCTTGCCCCTTTGAAACGCTGTGGCGGTGTTTCAAAGGGGCAGCACTTCACGATGCCCGTGATCAGCTGGATTCTTCAGCTGACCCTGGCTCAGTACAGCGCTGCCCCTTTGAAGCCCGGGATCAGCTGCCCCTTTGAAAGGCAGCTAACTACTCCAGCTGATCAAAGGTAGTTAGCTTCTGCTTGTTAGGGTGATTAAGCATGGATACATTCCATGGAGGTTGTAGAATCTCTATCACTGGAGATTTTTAAGACCAGATTAAGCCAAACACTAGTCAGAAATGGTCTATATAATAGTTAGTACTGCCTTCAATGCAGGGCACTGGACTAGTTGACCTCTGAAGGCCCCTTCCAATCATACAACTCTATGATTCCACGTGTGGAGAGAGAGCCTGATAAAAAGGGAGGTCCAAGTCCATAAAACTTACAACCTCCCCTGGATTTCTGTGTCTGAGAAAATTAATGAAGTGTTTGTAAAATTAAGGAAATTCCCAAGCAAAAATCTCTTTTACACTGGAGCTAAATTTGCAAACACGAATACATAATAGTGTCCTTTAAAAATTCAAATGCAACAGAAAACTCCAAAATTCAAAGTTAACATTTATCTATTTCATTAAGTAACACTAGAAAGCATGGAAATGCACTAAGTAAAATTAGCTGTGCCACTATCACCATCTACAGAACATCTGAAAGCACAAAAAATTCTGTCTTGAAAAAATGCACATTATTACCACATCTGTAATTCTGAGAAATAAGACAGGATTTAACTTGACCATGTTAATCTTGCTGAGAGATTGTCTGTACACTACTGCAGTATTTAAACTGCCTCGTTGTCTTTACATTGCTACCATAAACTACACACATACCTTTTCAATAATATACAGAGTAACCAGAAAATTACATCTCTTCAATAAAGCAACCACATTCAGGAAAATTGTCCCCAAAACAGTGTGTTTCAAATGCAAAGTACAGTATTTCACATAGACTCATAACTACCACATCTGGACCTACAAAATTCTCCAGGGATGGATCAAAAATTAGGTAGCTTAGATGTCAGGATCTCAAGATAGTGGTTTTGAGATTTACGTATCTGACACAACCATATACAATTCAAGCCACATTCTCCACAATTCAATACTTTAGGCAAAATATGCCAAGAAAGCAGATTTAGGATATCCTCAAATGCAGACTGCAAACTTAAAATCTTCACCAAGGAATCTCAGCCATTCTCAGAAGCTCCAAATATGTGCAAGGAAGGGGTTGGATGCAGAAAGAAAGAATTCAGATTTTTCTGAGGTGACTTCACTAGCACATCAGTACAGCTACAGTTTGGGGATGGTAAAGATTTTAAGTGTGATCTTAACTTGGAATTTATAAACTAACGTGTGTGTCTTTTTTCCCTAAAGTTCTGCTCTACTGATCTTCCACCCTTTCTGGGATCTTCCCTGAAGGATGAGGTTCTGAAGATCATGCCTGTCTGCGTACCAGGTTCAAGTCTTTTGTTGCTATTGGAGACTACCATGATCATGTCAGTCTTGTAAAAGAAGCCAAGGAAGTTGCCACTGCTATTTGTGGGGCAATCATCTTAGCTAAACTGTCCATTGTACCAGGACAACGAGGCTACAGGGGAAACAATACTGGCAAGCTTCATACTGTACCTTTCAAGATTACTAGTCGTTATGGGTCTATTCTGGTATGTCTGATCAGCACCCCATGGTACAGGAATTGTATCTGCTCCTGTTCCCAAGAAACTGCTAATGATGGCTGGAATGGATGACTGTTATACTTCAGCCAGAGCTTATACAGCTACACCTGGCAACTTTGTTAAGGCTGCCTTTCATGCCATCTCTAAGACATACAGTTATCTGACCCCCTGGCCTCTGGAAGGAGACTGTATTCACCAAGTCTCCTTATCAGGAATTCACTGATCATCTGGCTAAGATCCACACCTGAGTCTCAGTGCAGAGAACCCAGGCAGCTGCTGTGGTAACTACTTAAATGTTTTTTGTACAAAATAAAGTGATAAATTAAAAAAAAAATCACCTTGTTGCTACCACAAAAGAGTGAATGGAAGAACAAAGTATCATCCTAAATCCTGGATTAATGGGGAGGCAAGGTAGGCACCAGGATCACCCCCCAACATATGCAAATAACACATCCCGAGAGCCATTCTTCCACCGTCCCATAAGGCTGCCCCAGGAGGGAAGACAGAAGTGCTAAGAGTACTACAGCACATAGTAGTAGAGCCCTAGCAAGTGCATTCATAGGCTAAGAAAAAAATGGTGCTGACCACTTCCCTCCCCTTTCTCCATATGCCACAAATGAGGCACACTTTATGTGCTGAGGTTTTTTGCCCCACTTCTTGGAAACTCACCTGTTACTTATTGTGGAGTTGGGGTGTGACCATGATCAGAGGTAGTATGATATGCCAGTACCTTTGTTTCTCTTCTCCTCAGACTAACCAAATTTTTTGTTTTCTTTTTTTCTTCTCTTTTAGTTGAGGTAGAGGGGCAATCATGCTGGATAATTCCCCTCTTTGCATATTCTTGTCTAGAGTGTTCCTTGTGTTTATCCACTCCCTGTAATTGTTCTGCTTTCCCCAATCACAAGACTCATTCTCTGCAGATCATGACCAAGAAGGAGCCTTCTCCTTAGGACAGCAGCTCCTGGAGACCCTAAAAAGTCTTCCAAAACACGTTTTTACAAACCTATAAGTGTACAACTTGGGCTACAACTGACCTTTACCCATAATTTTCTAAAAAAATGAAGGTTGGGTTACAACACCACCAAACAAATGGCAGGGGGTTTTTATACATTTTTCTCAGTCATACCAAAATTTTGCCTGGGTATTAGCATCATGGTACAATTTATCACCTTTGGATAGGTAAAGTTTCCTTGCTATGGACTGAATATTATATAGCACCAAATAGATACTTGGCATTCTTCAGACATGATTCCATAAATACAGAAGCAAGTATGTAACTTTACTTATGTGCATACTCTCACAGAAGTTAGCTCAGAAACAGGACCTCTGGTTGAAGCCAACAGTACGACACGTAAGTAAATTTATGCAAGTGTCTAAAGGGTTTGCAGGTTCTGTGTCTCAGGTGTCCAATCTGTTCACCAGTGATTGCAGGATCAAGTCCTCATAAGGCTACAGATAACAAGAGGAGGTGACGACAAAAAAAGTGTAGGTACTATTTTGGAGAGAGGAAGGTTTTATTTTCTGGGTAAAAGATGATGCTGCACCCAATTAACGTACCAGAATCTTCCATTCTCTTAGTCAAAGTAATAAATGAGAAAAGCTTGTAATTGAAAAAGTCTGAAGGTTTAGATGTTGATTTATATTTAGAACTTCACAGTAATTTATTTAAGAATCTATTTTTTTTTTTAAGTTTTCACAGTTTTTTTAACTGTCTTTACTGACATTTATGTTTATGGAATGCTTACATTATTGTTGAGGCCAACAACTGTTTTTGTTGTCCAAACATATTAAATCCTTCAGTAATCCATAATTAAGAGCAAGGTGGCAAAACATAAACTTTCCTATTCAGTGAAATGCATTTCTTTGGTAAAATTCTTTTGACTGTCTTGGAAATATTTGTTAAGAAATATGATTTCAAAAGTCAAGGTATGCATTTTTGATGTACTGAGTTTTTGGAAGCACAGAATCAGACTGATCAATCCCGACTCGCGCCACCCCGGGGGGCTAACCCCACTGCAGCTCTGCACTTTAAATGTAGTAGGAGCCTGCCAGGCTCCTACTACATCAGTGTTTCTTAAACTATATTCCACGGCACACCGGTGTGCCACAAGGCAGTTGGAGGTGTGCCGCAGAGAAAAACAGAGTTCAAAATGGCCACCCTTAACGGGGCAGGCGACCTTTTTTTTGCTCAATAACTTTCTCCTGACCCTTCCCCCCCGCCCCCAACTTTTTTTTTTCTCTCAACAGAAAATCCTTGGTGTTCGTCATTAAAAAAAAAAAAATTATTATTTGATGTTCCTCGGTCTTAAAAAGTATAAGAAACACTGTACTACATTTAAAGTACACAGCCACAGGGTCCCAGGGGCAGCACAAACTGGGACTGTTCAATCCCTGGGAGCTATCGTGGGGTAACCCACAGTGGGGTTAGCTCCTGGGGGTGGCACAAGCTGGGACTGAATAGTTCCAGCTCCCACTGCCTGCAGAATGCTGTAGCTCTGCATTTAAAGATATGACTGGGGGAGGGGGGAAGGGGGTTTCTGTAATTATGTTAAGCTTGTGAAACTAGGAGAACAAAGGCTAAGTTTTGTTTTTGTTCCTGATGGGAATGAAAAGACTTATACTAAAGTAAACTAATTAACTCAATCCCAAATCTATCAGAGATCAATTGAATATATAGTCTATGCACAAAGCAAAGGTACCTTCCAGCAGGCTTATAATAGTTACATAACACCATTTTCTATGCATGAATCCCAAACAGTGATAATTTTAAAGTACAGAATCTGAAGACTCTGACAGTAACCTGACCTGGCTGGAGGGACATGAGTGGACTGAGGCAAAAATAAACATAAATACATTAGAAGTGTGAGCTTACGCCGTGCCTAGAACCCTAGACTTCTAAAGAGTTAAACAACTAGGAGATATCAAAGAAAGTAGCTTTTTAAGTATCTATACCTACTATTCTATACAGCAACATTCTAAATTATCAAAGACAATCTTCAGTAATACATTTTGTGTGTAATTAATTTTATTTTCATACTTATATTGCTTTGAACTTGTAAATAACGTAAAACAAATGCAATGGCCTTTATAAAGCTTAAGAGCACATGCTTCAAGGAAATTCATTCTTGATGTTCACATTGAAGGAATGTTATCAAAGTTCCTTCTGAATAGAGCCACTAATCCTTAACAGGCTGAATCAAAAGAAATGTGACTGAATGACAATCCTGATGGGTGGTCTTGTTTTTTGTTCAGCACAAATTATGACCCACTATGGCATAATCTTAGATGTCCACTAAAAAGTTAAGCCTGCATCATAATAATTATTAAATTAACAGGGTGATGAAGCATTAGAGAAAGAAGAATGCACTGCTCTCTACAGCTCTAGTATCTGCACCCACATCTGCAAAAATGATCCACAGATATCCACATCCATAGATGCTTACACCCACAGATATGAAGTGGATATCCATGGATTTGCAGGGCTCTACTGATCTCCCCTTGGTCAATACAAAATTGTGCTGTCATTTCCTCAGCTCTTACAAAGAGAACAGGATAGGCTGCTAGACCTCTTAGGACATGAAATGAGAATTTTACGCACAGAGACTATTGAGGGAATCCTTAGAACTGTACTTTCCTTTCTCTTGGGTTGAGAACTGGATATGATGTTGACATTTCTCATTCATTCACTACTCATTCAGTTGCTGTTTGATTAAATTTCTTATTGATGAGGATTGGCTGCTGTATGAATCATCCTTCTAAAGAATCTAAGATGAACATCATACTGGCAAATCTTTAACTTGGCATCTCTAAAGTTCATATTGTTCTTGAAACCACATGGCATGTTTGACATCCCCCTGTGCCAGTCCTCACTATTGGCGACTGTTGCCCATTCTTAAAAACTCATAGATCAGTCACATAATTAATTTTGACTTATGTAAATTAGCATGCTGTGCAGAAAAGAATTTATGGGAATATCCATAGATGATGTGATCTTTGAAGCTGGCCACATCCAATCATCTATACCAGTTGCTTCCAGAGAAAGCTGCTATTCTGTGCTGACAGAAAGACAGAGAACAAAGGAATGAAGTATCTACCACTGAAGTAGAAAAAGCAACTGTGGGAATAAGCACCGATAGACAGAAGTACAAATATAGAACCCCCCCTCCTCCCGAGAGAGGATAGAAAGTACAGATAATCTGAATTTCTTTCAGAAAAGGTGAAGCCACATCATATTAAGGTTAGGACTTAAGTACTCATTTTTTCAAATCAGTGTACACTGAGAAAAGAGTAGAAAATTTTCCTGACCCTGAGGAACAAGAGCTACCGATCTGGAAGATTGAAAAAATAAAATTTCTCCTGAAGGATATTCTTGAAAGAAGCCATTTTCTATCTGTCTTGCACTTTCCTATAGCACCTATGACTACGCAATCAAAGCACGATAGAAAACTAACATTGTGGAGAGGTCACTGAGGATGGAAGGGGAAAACCCAGGAAAGGGTCAAGGAACAACTGGACCAGCTAACAGAGGAAGGATAGAAAGACTGAAGAAATCTGCATCCAGTTCTTACACAGAAGGCAGTAGTCAATGTTTGACACTTCTGGAATTTGTATGTCAATGAAAGATCAATGTCATCATGGTCCACACAGCATCATAAAGAAATAGGCAAAAAGAATGCAGATCTGGGAAAACATCTAATGATAAGGAACACAAAATCTAGGACATCTGTCCCATATGAATGAAATGAATGAAAAACATATCAAAAGATCTCTCAAGTAATAGAATATCAAGTTAAGAACCTATTATTTTCAACAAGAGTAACAATTTATTTATTCAGAAGCACAGGACTTCTTTTCCCTCCAGAAAGAATTAAAGCCCTCCTTAAAACCCAGAGTAGTAAAACAGCTCCTTCACTCTGGCCTAGGTCTACAATATAGCTCAGGATTTGGACAGATAAACTTTTTTCTTCCCTTATAAAAAGAAAAAATCTATACCCAACATAATTTTTGCAGCTGCTACACCATTCTTACTAGCTGCACTGCAATGAGATATCTAAATTGACTTCCTTCTCCAAAAAGATGAAGGACAATGCCAATTTTAAATCAAAATAAAACCTCTAAATTGAGGTTTATTTGAGGCCTAAAAGAAATCAAATCCAATCAGGCTAACTCCTGCTAACTCCTTGAAGCCAAAAGCCCATGTCAGGAACAACTGTCATCAAGGAGTAAATGAGTTGGTTTCTTTCCTTATCCTTAATTTCAAAATAACTCAATGATCTGTATTTAATACTCACTGTGCAGCTATTACGAAGGGCTTCAAATTTACGCTGGATTTCATCTCTATGTGCCTAAAGGAGGTAAGAAGTTAATCATCAATTTTTCATACATTAGAATTAGAATCCAACAGCTGTTGCTAAATAAACTGCAGAACAATCTACCAGCAAGCAAAGTTTGGATGACAGATGTTGCAGGCTATGAAAGCACTCTGTAGTGGCAAAGACTGATTAAGTCACATCCTACTTAATCAAAGCAAACTCATGCTCCCGATTCTGAGCTACTTTAGCAAAATGTACAACAAACTTACAAACTGGATGATGCAAAACATTCCATTTTAAGTGGTCTCCCAGGTAAGTGACCATTTAAATGTTAAGTGTGTATCTTCTTCACTTTTAAGATAATTTGAGTAGTCTGTTTGTACTTCCACATCTGGATTAATACAACACGTAACATGTTTTTAATATACATACTTTAATACTTGCAAAGAAAACTCTACAAAGAAGCCCTGTGTAAGCATCCACAAACTGCTCTGCTGATCTACCACATTCCTATCCCAAGGAAGTTTAGTCCTAAACTTCTCCCAAACAGTGACTGAACTAAATGATTTCTTTGAATGATAGAATCCAAAGTATTAAAAGCTGCAAAGCATTTTTTTTTAAATGAAACAATGCATGCATCATTTTACTTCCTCATTAACAAGCAAAGCATGATAAAGCAAAGTTCATGATTCAGCCTCATAGCCTCTCTCAAGATTCACTCAGACTGTCAAACTGATTTAACTTGTGACTAATGTCATATGCAGGCTCAGGCCTTAATGGATGAAAGGCTAGTGCACTAGCACATCCCATTCCCTTTCTTTATTCAAGACATTTTCCTTACAGCCAAGAGACTCAATAGGAAAAGTTCTGCAGAAGTCCAATGTGATAACTTAAAAAAGTTATCTTACCAGAGCAATGCAAAAAAGACCCTCAAAAAAATAAATCTCAACCCAGTAAACTGGACTAACATGATATGGAGGTGCCAGATTGGAATCTTATGAAAGCTGGCACAAAGCACTACCATTCACCAGAACAGTTGTTATATCTGCCTGAGCAAGCAGAGATCACACACATTCTTATGTTTTAATGGTGTGGTAGGAAGAAATATCCAACACATCATTCTATTAGCATGGCAGCTAACAACTCTGACAAGTTTTCAAATGTCAGTGGGACCATCTTACTTTGGAGCAAATAGAAATACTTTGTATTTAAATGAACTGCTGACATGCCTATTCAATTACTGTAAGTCACTCATGTTGCTGTTGCATTTTCCTAAAATATATTACCCAGCATGTACCAGTTTAAAACAATTCTGAGTGAATGATCTCTTCAGCATGGGGATATCCAACAGCATTGGCATACACAAGCACCAGTCTTCAGCTGAACCCCTATTGCACCTGAGCAGTGGTAATAGCAGAAATAAGGACTCAAATGAGATTCTTTTTCATTAGATTCCACTGAGGGCAACAGCCCATCTATTGCCAGTGCTCTAAAATAACTGGATTTGAAGGTCATTGAAGACTGATTCTTCGATCAGTGATAGCCGGCAGCTCAAGTAAGAGGCCAGTTATTTCTTTGCCTCCCACAGCATTAGCAAGCCTTTGCAAAGCAAACATTATTTAAAATCCAACCATGTAAAAGCATCTTTTTGTGCTCAAAGTAGCAACCCGAAACATATAATTTAGTGTTCTGTTCACTGGGCAGGGAAATTCCTTTTTTTACCCATAATGAATTTTATGTCATTCACACACCTCACAAGAGACTGCAAGATCTAAAAGTAGCAATTCTTTATGGAACAGCCATTATAGTAAAATTAGAGAAGCAACCAAAGTATTTAGTTGATTTTTTTCAAAGGATAAGCAGAGTTAGCAAATTCATTATAGAGAAAATACCAGAATATTTGTGATCACATTCCTTTTGAAAAAGCACTACTTCAAAGGTCACATATGAATTTAAAAAAACAACAACAGCAAAAAAGTCATAATCCTACAGTAGGAATAGTTTAGTGTGGGGCTTTCAGCTTATCAGGTAAACTGATGATGTTCTCACAAGTGGACAACAAACAACAAGCATATGTATGTTTTGAGAGACAAAGAACACTAACATTTTAGCCATCCCTGCTCCTTCCTCAATCCAAGGCACATTTCTTATGTTGCATTGCAAAATTAAAGAAAAACAAAATTCATGTTTGAACAACCTAAAAGCTAATAAGTTAGGACACTTATTATGAAGGTGCATTGACATTCTGTCAGATCTGCAGGGATAGCTCAAAAGACCAATCCAGAAGTATAGGACTCACCGTGAGAGCTTGAATCTCCTCCTCTGCCTCAGCTGTAGTCTCCTCCAATTCAGTTTTAGCCTCACGGAGCTGATTCTCTAGGGCTGATCGTGCAGCTTGAAGCCCCGAAATCTGAGATTCTCTTTCTTGGAGGGTCAACTGCAATTCTGTTAATTGTCGTTTCAATTCCAGCTTTTGTTCTTCATGCTCTAAGCTAACCTGCAGAGAAACAGCAGCAGTGGACTATGACTTACTAATAAGGAAATGGAGAATACAGTTCTTATATTTGTTCATTTCAAACTAGAGGCCTATCAGAGAACTGCACTCTGGGATTGCATGGCAACACTCCAGTGTAATGTCAGATTTGGATGGTTTGGTTAAAAATCAGACCCGAGCACAAGTATCCCCAGGCTGCTGCTTCATCCATCACTTGAAAAAGACTCATTTGTTTTGAAAAGATTTAAAAATAAAACTATATGGCATTCTGAAATGAAAACTAGGATAGGAGAGTAATGCCAGCTATGTTGTAAATTTATATCAAATGTTGATTTAAATAACTGTGACACTATGAATGTTGAAGTATAATGTATGTGATTATCTTCCACAGTTGCAAGTGAATATACTGCATTTGTGACTCAGTAAGAAGAAACTATCAATATTGCTTTGAATATATAAGAAGTGTCTTTATACACTGTTCAATTACTTTCATATTTCAGCTTCCCTTTAGATTCTTGTTACAGAGAAATCTATTTCCTGCACTCATGCAACATCATGGCAGATCCTATTTACCGTGGTAGAGTTGAGAAAACAGCTTAAAGAAAAAGTTCCAATTTAGCTTCTTGCTGCTGGTTCATTTATATGCCCTTCTTCAAGGATTCCCCTGGGGCAAAGATCACCTTCAAGCTAAAATACTTTATATTTATAACTTATATTATTGCAAGTGAATCTGTCCATATTATTGCAGACAGGTAAAAAGAAAAGACCTCCCAGAAGATCTCACCCTAATGTCTAGCAACTTCTGGCTAATGAAAGAAATGACATTGGACATCGAAAACATCTTAGTCAAAGTAGAGTTCTCTGTCTTTCTTAAGAATTAGAGGAGGGACTGCAAGGAAGGAAAAAGAAAATTAACCTGGCAACATGAGGTGGTTCCAACCTATTTTTGCCTGTCTGTCCCTTTTATTCAAAAATAATATAAAAACCTGATTCTTCAAGTCTGCAACTGAAAAGAAATTAATTACTCAACTAAGCATATATACTGTACCCATCACCATTATATCTGGGCACTATTAAAGGAGATTATACACAAGAATATAAATAACTTTGGTTCTAAGAAAGCAAGCTGATCTAGAAATTCAGACTTGGCCAGTCTAAGAAATAAAAAAACAAAATAGTCATGCACGATGTCTTTCAGAAAGCAGTACGTTTCTATTGTTACAGGAAATGGAGCAAAACTGGGTCATTCAGCTTGTTATTATCCTGAGGTCCTGAAAATGAAAACTACTACTTAATTGTAATTCTCAATGTTCTCTTTGGAATGGGATATACCCAACTACATCAGTCTGCAAAGAATTAAATTTTCACCTCTCGCAGTCTAGTCTCTAATTCCAACAGACGGTTCTTATCACTATGGTCCTGAAGACTGATCTTCTCCAGTTGCTCTTCTAGTTTTCGGTTCTGGGCTTCTAACTTCCCAGCCTGTGTTTCCAAGTAGAACTTCTGCTGTCTGAGCTCTGAGATCATCTCCTCCTGAGCTTTCCTGATAGGAAAACAAACAAGAAAAAGCATAATCAAGATACATTTAGATCATGTAGTTTCATTGGCATAAAAGTTTCTTAATAAAAAAAATGGGATCATACCTAAATTAGCTTTTCCTATTTTAAATTTCACATCCCCTTTATGGAAAAAATAAGGTCTTTTATGGCGGTTTTTGCACAGATTTTTTTACATTGGTGATTAAACCAAGACTGTGCATCAAGTAGCTCAGATTTCATGCTTTTGCAGACTGTGTATGCTGCTTGTACATGGAGAAAAATGAAACAAAACCTTGGAAACCTACAAGAATGTCTAATCTACAACTTATTGTAAGCGCTCACCCTTTTCCTTATCATTTGTTATTCCATCTGGGAGAAAAATGTATGGAAGTTACTGACACAATAGACTTCCAAATTAAAGATCAATGGAACTGCAACTGCTTTCACTGCATACAGATTAGTTCTGAACCTTGGAAACTTACTAGGGGCCCAATTTGGCCAACACTTTAGCAAACTTTTGCCCTGACTTAATCTCTCATGTATGCACTAAACCATTAGTTGTTTTCCCAAAAAAATTCAGACACTGGTAACTTCTGCTATGATCACTGGTAACATCTTCAATGATCCAATTTTACTTTGAAGGCTTGATAATTAGATGCCCTAATTGAAAAAGAGTAGAAAAGCTATTTCTGAATTAGTGGTGGCTTTCTACAATCATAATGTAATACATTTGAGAACTTGTTTTCCATTCAGGTTCCTCACAGAGCTTACAGACATGAATAAACTCATATGCAGAAAAACACTGAGATAGGTGGTAACAGCCTTCTCCCAGAAAAATGACATGGGTTGGCCAGGATCACATAGCACAGCTAAAAATAGAATCCAGAACTTCTGAGTCACATTCCTGCGCTTCAATAAAAACAAAATCATCCTTTCAGCTGATTAGTGACACCTATAACTGTCCAAATAGCCTGGGAAACAGTAGAATAAGAAATGACTCCGTCTCCTTCTGAACCATTCATTAGCTTTTTTAGCTACTGATAAAAAAAGGCTAGTTGGATTTCATAGTTCCTCTAACTGCTAACTGTCCTTTTTGACAATGCTCAGTTTTATAGATTCAAATATTGTTCAACCACAGATTTACATGCCTTTTGAAAGATCACAGTAATGCAGTATTGTTTATTAGTTTTATCTGTAAGATCTACACAGTCTTCTCAAAAAGAACTCACTTCTCTTAATGATTAACATGACTCACTCCAAAATTGCTGCTCTATTACTGACTTGCCAAAGCAGTTTGTTTACCACTCCCTCCCCAACATGTGAATATTTAACATAAGTCACAATGGGTTGAATTCTTTCGTTTTAGTCATCATTATATTTCTTCCTCTGCTTTTTGACTTGTGTCCTCCTTCCAAAGAATGCATCTAGTCCAGCTAAACTGTGCTTTCAGTAGCAGATTTTATTATTAAACTATTAAAATGCCCATCCTTGTAGCATCTAGCCACCAGTCTGTCTTATGTCTTAAGTTTCTCCAACTCTGATATGCTCTGATATGTCTCCATTTTCATAGCCATAGACCACGGAAGAAATCATTACAGCATGGAGAACATTGAACTTTGATCTAATATATGACAAACTATGCTGTTTTCAAAGTTAACTTTTCAATTGGTAGACTACCCCTTTTGGATTCTGGTAAACATTTCTTTAGTTAGCAAGAACAGCATTTCAAAAGAAGTGAAATCTATTGCTACAGTAGTTCCCAACCTTTTTGACACCAGGGACCAGCAAACCCATTCACAAACTTTTGGTGGACTAGTAACATTTTATTTGCATATTTTCATATTCATTATGCAAATGATGAATATGCAAATAAAGCATTATCATCCACCAAAAGTCCAGAGACTCCAGTGCCAGCCCTAACCCCTAGAGACTCCCACCCATCCACTACCCCCCACACCAGCCACTGACCTCAGAGTCCCCAGCACCCAACCCCCCCCGTGCCAGCCTCTCACCCTCAGAGCCCCACAATGCCAGCCCCCCATCCCAAAGGCCTCAGTGCCAGCACCCCACCCCTTAGAGCTCCCTATCACCAGACACCCCCAGTATCAGCCTCCTGTTTCCACAGCCCCAGTCCCCAATATTAGCCATCCCCAGTGACAGCCCAACCCCCACCCCCAATTAGCTCAGCCTCCAGAGTCCCCCAGTGCCTGCCCCACATCCCTCACCTAGCCCTGCACCGCTGCCCTTGTCACAGCAGTTCTGGGGGCTGAGGTACACCACCCAGTGCCTCTCCTCCCACCGCAGCTGCTGGGAGAGGCGTGTCCTGCCCCACCTCTCAGCCAACCACTGCCAGGCAGAGGCAAGTTCTCCTCCGTCCATGGAAGTGTGCTTCCCTGCACTGCAGGAAGGCTGCGCGGCACGGCGTCTCCTCCCAGCCAAAAGGAGGGACTCACAGGGAAGCACTCTTCCACAGATGGGAGGAGAGTCTGCTCCTGCCTGGCTGAGAGGTGAGGCAGTGCCTCTCCCAACACCTGCGGTGAAAGCAGTGTATCCCAGCCCCAGCCCCCAAAGCCATTGCGGCCCAGCAGCCAGAGGTCTGCGGCCTGGCAGTTGGGAACCACTGTATTACTATGCTGAATTCAAGACCACTGATGGATTCTATGTCTTACATGTGCTTTCCCATGTATAGATATCCTTTGGATTAATGACAAGTTATGATTTTAGCAGCCTCTGCAAACTTGTTGGATGATTAACTAGAGTGCAAATAACAAGAGTGTAATCATCTACATAAAGCAACTCACTTGTAACGTTAACGGTTAGTTTTATGGAAGATTTCAGTCTGCTCAGGTTGAAGACTTTCACAGAAGTTAGAAATTTAATAAAAATTCCTGATTTTACATCTCTGTTAGTACAATCACTGCTAAGAAAAGAGTTTGAAGAGATTCTATGCCAAAATTCATCTTTACTTGATTTCACTTGATTTTACAAATGGATCTAATCAACTGCTATTCACTGAAGTGATACCCAGCATTCCAATATGCAGCTCATAGTCTGCACATATTTCTCCAGGCAGCCAAACTTTGACAAGTCTAATATCTCATAGAAGCCCTATTTTTGCCTACTTAGAGGATATTAAGTAGCTTATACTCTTTCCTGCACATCAAAGTAGAATCTCATTAGAAGAGCATCACCTTAAAAGAGCTTAAAGCCACTTAGGAAAAAATATGGAAAATTAGGCATCTAAGTTAAAATATGAACCAAAATCTGGTTCTGAGATGGAATCAGAGATTTGAGAAAATAGTAACAATAGATCCAAGATTTTATTATTCATTTTTTAAAGCAAGGATTTACCACTAGGGCAGCTGCTGATCTGAAGTGACTGAAGAGGTCTGTAGATCTCAATTGAAAACCCTGAGGGAGCTGCCATGGAGGACAAAATAAGGTCCCTAAAAAGGCTAGACTGACCATTGATAGGAGGATCTAAAGAGGAAATGGAGTTATAAACTATAGAACAGGAGTTCTTCAACTGGGGGTCAGGTCACCTCAGGGAGTCTAGGTGTTATTGCACGGGGGAAGGGGGAATCACAAACTATCAGCCTACACCCAAAGCCCTCCTTTGCATCCAGCTTTTATAACTGTGTGAACTATATAAAAAATTGTTTTTGATATATAAAGGGGTCAGACTCAGGAGTTTGCAATATGAAAGGAGTCACTAGTCCAAAAGTTTGAGAACTGTTGCCATATAGAATCATTGAGGCTGATATTGTACTCAAATACTTTCAGGATTAAAAGCAAGCAACCAGGATTAAAGAATCACTTTAGTGGTGGGGCTAGTCCTCCCCCCTCTTTTTTTTTTTTTTAACTGAAACAGGCAGAGATAACTTCAATACCTCATATTTTAATCAACATCTAAAAACATGAAGGAAAATTCCTAAATCAGTATCCACTTTTCTTAGATGTTGAGAGCAGGATGGAAGCTTTGTGAAGAAAGGACATTTAACATTTTCTTCTCATATTTGAGTGTCTAATAATTAGAATGAGGCTTTGAGTTTCAATGAGAAAAGGCCACAAGAAGCAGATGTGATCAAGTCCTAAACACCAGAAGCAAAAGGAATACTAATTTTTATATATCTCCACAACTGGAACTGTATTGGAATTACTGCTTCTTAAGAAATGTTTCAGACATTCGAAATATCTGATTTTTTTCATAAAAGATATATATTTTGAAAAATTGCATGCAGCAAAATAAATGAATGAATAAATGAATCAATCAATCAATAAATAGAAGTGACACAGCAATAGCCACAAGAAACAAAACAAAGACAAGACAATATTACAAACCAATAACTCTTAACAGCAATGATAGGGGAAATAAAATATTGAGCAAACTGCAGTTTCTAGTTAGAGAAAGTCTATGTTTGGAGAATAGGTCTAACTGAGCTCGCACAGGGGCTTGTAAATGCAAGAACACTGTAGCAGTTCCTTTACTTACATGTTTCGCTGTGTAAAAAGACTGCTATTTGCTGCTAGCTTATTGGCCTCAGACAATTCCACTATTCTCTGTTCCAATGACCTAATCTTCGAATCCATGGCATTGATCATCTGAAACAGAGCAGTCTGCCTTTGAGATCATGTGACAAAAGTTAGTGACTACAGCACGGAGGGCTTTTAAAAATCATTTCTAGAAGCAAAATTCAGTGAACAAGAAACCAAAGTAGTAATTATATATTCAG
Source organism: Pelochelys cantorii (assembly GCA_032595735.1). Taxonomy (NCBI): domain Eukaryota; kingdom Metazoa; phylum Chordata; order Testudines; family Trionychidae; genus Pelochelys; species Pelochelys cantorii. Next base: position 6,599,910 of record CM064342.1, on the reverse strand, counting down.
ATGTTACAGCTGTTACATTAATCTATGATTGTTTTCCAGTCTTTTCCAGATCAAAAGCAGGAAGCTCCTATTTTAACCATATACTGGACTGCCAGGTAGTAACATACTAGGCATGGATGATTTTCTTGAAAATATCATGAATTAAAAGAACTATAAAAAAAGAAACTGCCCTCCACACCAGTGTTTCTTAAACTTTTTAAGACCGAGGAACACCAAACAAAAATTTTGTTTTATGAGGAACACCAAGGATTTTTTGTTGCGAGAAAAAAAAAAGGGGGGGGAGGGGTCAGGGGAAAGTTATTGAGCAAAAAAGGGCAGCCATTTTGAACTCTGTTGTTCTCCATGGCACACCTCCGACTGCCTCGCGGCACACCGGTGTGCCTTGGAACACAGTTTAAGGAACACTGCTCCACACGAATCTCCCCATATACCCCAAAAAGCCTCTAGCAAAAAAAAGAACTTTATTTTAGGAACATCCCTGGGTAAGACACTTAAAATGGCTACTCTTAAAATGTTTCAATTTCTGATTCAATTACACCTACCGCTTTCTGCTCAGACAGAATTTTGCATTTCTCACGTGCTTCTTCTTCATGTCTTTGCAGCATATTCTCAAGTGCTTCTTTATCAGCAAGATCTTTCTTCATCTGAGCATCTAGCACCTGAAGTAAACAAAACAAATTTTCTCTCTTTAAACCTGAAAGCCACCAGGGAAGAGTTAGATTTGATGAAGGGGCTTGACCACTTCCTAAGAAAAACTAGATGAGATGGCGGGAAGTACCTAGAACAGCAAGCTTTAAAGGGTGTGATCAGCTGTCTGAAAAAGTTGAGTTTAAATGAAAAGGAGTTATTAGAAAGGCTATCGGTTGTTGTTTTTTAAACAGTCTTTCATAATTAGTGCTTATGCAATATTAATTTCTCTATCCACAGGAAAATGGCAATGTATACTCCATTTCATTACCTCAATGATGTGTCTCAACAATGACCTGTAAGAACCAAATGTAGGTATGAGAGAGCAATTCTGCCTCCATGACTACTTTAATCCTTTGCATGTCTGCTGAGATATATAACAAGGGTATTAAGTAAGGTGTCAACCTGCAGTATACTGATACTTGTTCACTGAGAAGTGGACTGAAATTCCTTTTGGCTGTTGCACAGATATTTTTAAAAATTAATACTCTGCACATATATCCACAGCTTTGGAGAGATGTATTCTAAATAAATTGAAATAATAAAATACATAAAACATACATAAGAGCTCCCATAATACTACAAATTTCAGGGATTACTGGTCTGAATTTAAATCAGTAACCTAGCCTTGAAATGACTGGGAAGAATGGATTTCATGGACTAGTGTTACAACAAAGGTTGGATTTAAAGAACCAACTGACATTTTGATTCAGTTCTAATTCTTCTGTCCTCCAATGTTTCTAAAATTTCTCCTCTTGGAAAAACAACCATTTCAAACTTTCTCTCCCTCTCCAAAACTGAATTTGTCCCTCCTTGTACTCCCCTGTATCTTCCTTCCTAATCTTTCTTTGTTCACTCACTCCACTGTTAACTCCAGTATCTTTAGTGCCTCCCATGCCCACAATCGTCAAACTCTCTCTCTTCCTCTCTCATTTCCAGATTCCCATTATAGCTTTTACTCCCATTACTATTATTTCTGCTCCACGTGCATGCTTCCCACACCTTAAAACTCTTCACTGGCATCCCATTTTATTTACAAAGCCTACACAATCTTGCCCTTTTTATACGATGGCTCTCATTTACCTCTACTGCTCCTCCCATTTTTGTTACACTCTTTTCAATCCTTTACCTTACCATTGCTTTGGCCTCCTTTCTAACATCCAACTCTTGGCTTCATGCTTGCCATCATGGTCTCCTCCATGCCTTGAAAAGTATGCATGCTCTAATTGACCAGGCACTCTCCACTACACCAGTGTTTTGTTATTTTTAAGGAAATTCCTCCTCTTTTTAACATCATCATAGCCTCTCTCTCCTGGACAGCTGTTTGAAGTCTAAGGGTATGTCTACACTTGCACCCTAGTTTGAACTAGGATTGCAAATGTAGGCATTCGAAACAGTAAATGAAGCCGAGATTTAAATATCCCACGCTTCATTAGCATAATCTCATCCGTGCGCTGTTTCGGAACCCAGATGATTCGAAAGTGAAAGTGCGCTCCAGGCCACACTAGTTCGAATCAAACCCCTTGGTTCGAACTAACGTTACTCCTAATTTTTTGAGGAACTTTTGTTGAAATAATACTTTTGTTGAACTGGAGATTTTTTTAGATAAATTCTAAAGTCTACTACATAATCCTTTCTCCTCTCTATGGCTTTTCTAATTTTAGGTGGTGTCTATAATCATGTTTTCAACTGTTTGTTACAAATCTTAAAATATCCTAGAGAAGAGAAAACATTCAGAGTGGGTGGACCTCTGGATCTGCTGGCAGATGTTACAGCTCCCAGGAGGTAGAATTTCAAAAGTGTTTTTGTATTTGCTAAATTTAAAGCTTTTAAGGTTGCTCGTGTTAATACTCTTCAGATCAAAATAAGATTGTCAGAAAAAAAAAAGGCCTTTTTGAAGGTCTGGTTTACCACAAACACAAAATAAGGATAATAAGATATAATGGAATGGTCAGTTACCAATTACATGGATTCTTATCACTCTTATAGCTCTCACTTACAAAGCCGACATGGATAACACAGTCTCACACAAAAAGTCAAAGCATGATGGGCACAGGTTAGAAAGGCAAAATTATTCAAATCTCATTCAACTCTCAGAAGAAGTGAACAAGGAAGCAGCAGACAGGGAATCAGAGTCCAAAAGCAGCTGTTAGGGGGTTATCCAGAACCCAATACACCTTTAATAAAAGAAAGCATGAAGTTAATGAAAAGGAATATTTACTTTGACTTTTTCCTCAAAGAACTGCTCTTTCTGCTTCAGCTGCAATTCTAGATGCTGTGCTGACAGCTGAGCCTCGCGGTGCTTCTCTTCCAGTTCCTGAACACAGCAAAGATTTATGTCAGGCATATACAGAAATATGATACACAGAAGTCATAAAACAGATACAGTACGTGTACAAAATGCTCATATATGAAAACTACTCTACAATCTTTTTAATTTTAAATCCAGCAGTATGGTTCCCCCTTTCCCAAAAAGTTCCCCAGTTCCTAATAAATCTGAAGTCCTACTCCCTACACCATTGTCTCATCCATGCATTGAGACCCTGTAGTTCTTCCTATCTACACCTGACCCTGCATGTGGAACTGGAAGCATTTCAGAGAATACTACCATTGAAGTTCTGGATCTCAATCTCTTTCCTAGCAGCCTAAATTTGGCTTCCAAGACCTCTGTCCTACCCTTCCCTATACCAGTGGTACCTACATGTACCACAATCACAGGTTCCTCTCCAGAACTACATATAACTCTATCCAGATGTCTTGAAAGATCTGCAATCTTCACATCAGGCAGGCAGCTATCTAGTTTCTAATGATCCAGTTTCCCATTATTAACATCTGTCTTTTTGTAATAACTAGAGCTCCCTCAGAGAGGTATTCTCAGTGTTACAGGCTACCACAACATCATCTGGAGAGTCCCTCTGTTCCAGCTGGATGTTCTTATTTCCTGAGTCTTTCACCCTCCTCAACAATATAGAGGCTGTCTGATCGGGGGTGGGACTGTCCTACTGTATCCCAGAAAGTCTCATCTATCTACCTCTCTGCCTCCCTTAGCTCCTCCAGTTCACCCCTCCTGATCTCCAAAGCCTGTACACAGACTCCTTTCTTGAGACTTGCTTTCAATAGTTGGAACTTAAGAGAACATTATTCTCCTTCATGGCTAGGTTTGCCATTCCAACCGTTTCTGCAGCACAGGAAGCAGATCCAGAACCATCAAGCCCTGGAAAGTGGACTGACTTCCACTTAGCAAAGCTCCAGTTTTGTGATGCCCTCCAAGGTCTCCTGCCTGCATTCCAATCTATACAGCATAGGAAAATTCCCTGACATTTTTCAGGTTGACACACATGCATTTTCTATCCCCTGCTCTGCCTTCCTCTTATCTCAGGAAATTACCTTGGGAACACAAAAAGTTTCCTTTAGTCCAGCTGCAGTATCAATCTTCCACTAGACAGGCTACAAAAATGAATTGAAAGTCTGCCAAAAAGTACTAATCTATAAGGAGTCTGCAACATTTAGTACCCTGAACTGCCACATGGAAGGGGCATTACTGTTTTCTTCTGTTGGAAAATGTCTTTTAGTACCAAGAGGCCAATTCAGCTTTCACATAGGCCCATACAACATAGGTCCTAATAGTGAATCACACAACCAGCTCAGCAGCAGCCTCAGAGTTACCACTATCAAGCTGCTAGCTCCTGAAGCGTCCCGTTGCAGTATGGGCATAGAAATGTAGGCTCTTATTTCAGATAATATTCTCCAGCAGTTCCCATTCAGCTCCCTCGACCCAACCCCTCAAATTTTATTCACCATAGCCACAGAGAACAACCATCTATGATCCCAAGCAGCTTTTTTTTTTTTAAATGATTCTGAACCTGGCATTTCCATTTGTGGCTCTCTTCATCTATAGAGACAGAGCAGCTTGCTCTGTCCATAGCAGCATGAAGTACAATTAAAAGACTTCATTCTTTCAGAGAAAGCCACCATCCGTTTCTTCTGACAGCTTGCCACCTAGTTCCCTTTCTTTCTTCCCTCAAAACCAAAAGTAATAGAGGTCCATAACTGTTCCTACATCTCTACCCATTCTCTTCTCCCCATTGCTCTCAAGAACAGTTCATCAGACTCTCTGTAAAAATACCCCAAAAGCTCTACATCAGCTGTATCATGGGATTAAGAAGTCTTCAGATAAAGATATGTATAGCTGACTCAACCCACCACTCCATACATTTTGCCAATGTGGCAGAAATCAGAGAGAAGATCCTTCTCTGCTACAGGAACATGCCAACAGAAAAAAAGTCTACATCTGACCTATCTTCAGACTCATGTCTTTTTCAGTTTTGTTGTTACCAGGAGAAACACAAGGCATTTATGGTTAAAGAAGAAAAAAGGGGGGGGGGGGAGCAGTTTGCTCAGAGAAGTCCAAATCTCATCAAATTGTAGAACAAAAACTCAAGATAATATAAAAAGAAACATCTGCAATCAGCAAAAGCCAACTCCATTTTTCTCTTTTGCCCTCCAAAGAGAGCTAACTCTCCAAGTCAGATCTGGAGGGACCTAAGCAAGAGACCCATGAAACCTAAGACCTGTTAGTCTTTGTGTTACATTTAGGCATTATTGCCCTCACGTTCTAAGTAAACATGAAGATACTACAGTCCCAAAATGAAATCCACGGAACAGTGAAATGATATTTCTGTATTCCCTTCCATTTTTATGGAAAATAATCACACACAAACAAAAATGCCCAAATAGACCCCCCCCCAAAAAAAGGCTTATGCAACAAGTTACAAAATATTACATGGTCTCTAAATACAAAGCTAGCTTTGTACTCACTTTGTTTTTCACTTCTCACACTCTGAAATATAGAACATTGCCAAGCAACTTATTCTACCTTCTTTATGGTGCCTCAAGTGTTCTGGTCATGAAATCCATTAATGCAGCTATTTCTCAGAACAATTATGGATCACCTATCAACTTCAGGTAAGATTATACGTTCCCACTGGACCGTCACACGGTATTTTTCTATTCTCCTACAGTAAGAACTATTACTACTTTCCCAAGGATTTTTAACATGGATTTTTAGTTTTCCTCGTAGCAGCCACAAGAGACAGTGTGGGAGAGGAGGAGGAGCCATAATTCTTCTTTAGATTACACTCTCATTGGACCTCCATTCAAGCTAAAAATGATACCAAATATGAGATCTTTTTCCTTAAACAACACATTTGTAATTAGACCTCCTTCAGAGTAGCACTGCTGTTATAAACTCTACTGGAATGATGAACCTGACTATTAATGGAAGGCAAAATATGTACTATCCTGATCTCTCTTCTTTGAAAGGGAGTCAGGTTTGACTGACTTTCCACCCCCACCCTTTGGTGGGAAATAATTTTTAATTTTCAATACATCTTTTGGGTCTCCATCAGGCACCGCCGAAAGTTAATTTCATGAAAAATAGATAGTTGATAAACTCAATTACCAGGAAAGACGTGTGTATCATATATTTGATCTCTAGAAGCAGTCCCAAGAGCACAGTAAAACCACTTCCCTGTGATTGACAGGTATGGGGTCCTACATCTTATGCAGCATAAGGAAACCCACTGTTTGAATGGGCAGGGCTCACCAAGCGGCGGCGAGCCCCGCTCACCAGCCGCGTGGTTCGGCACGCTGCGCATGCTCAGATCGTGCTGCGCTGCTGTGCCGGCTTGTAAGCTACTCGCCACAGACGAGTAGATTACACGAATTGTCGAGCCCTGTGAATGAGTATTTGTAGAAAAAAACTAATCAGAGAAGCACACATTTATTTATCTACCTCAGCACAACACAATGGCTTCCTCCCCCAGGAGATATTAGTAGCAGCAGTACCCTCTCTTTGATTCCCGTTAGACTAAATTAACCAAAAAAACCTTAACAGATCTAATGAGAAAAACAAGAAATTGCCAGCTACAGTGGGGAAGGTACGTGGGTGAGAATGGATCCCTGACAAACATTGTGAGAGAAAAACAGTTCTGATGATTAATTTTGTTCTTCTGCAAAATGTAAGCATTTGGGATAGATCAGACTAAATTGCAAACAATTTTGAAGTTAAATTACTAATCATGTCATTGTTACGTAACTCACACTGACCATTAACATACTTTTAAATCAGGCCTGTGCAAAATACTACCTGCAGGCCAGATCCAGCCTACCAGGCTCCCTGCTTGCCTCGCCCCACCCACACACTGCTCAGAAAAACAGCTGCTGGGCCATCTGTGTTCCTCAGCTCTGAGCGGGGATGGGAGGAAGGCTTCATGAGCTGCCCCCATCCCAGCACAATCCCATTGACTAGTTTCTGGTCAATGGGAACTGCCCGTTTGAATAAACAGGCAGCACAGGAAGCACTCCCGCCCTCGGGATCCTACTTATTCACCCATGCACATGGCTGCTGCAGCCTGCTCAGGGGCAGGGCAGGCAGGGAGGCTGCCTCAGGAACTTGCTGGATTTCTGGCTGGGAGTCACCCAGGTAAGTCTCCCGGCCAGAGGCTGCATCTGGCACCCCAGACCCTTCCTCCTCCAACCCTCTGCCCCCCGACTTCTACACCGTATAACCCAAGCCCTCTGCCCCCCTCCTGCACCAATACATGCTCCCAGAACTTGCACCCCAATACTCTGCCCCAGATCCCAACCCCCTCCTGTCCTAGGTGCCAACCTAAACCCCTGCACCCCAGTCTCCTGCCCTAGGTACCAACCCAAACTCCTGCATCCCAGCTCACAACCCCTCCTGTCCTAGGTCACAACCCAAACCGCTGCACCTCAGTCCAGTGCTCCAGGTCACAACTGCCTCCTTCACCCAAACTCCCTCCTAGATCCCACACTCCCTCCTGTACCCTAATCCCTTACCCCTTCTGCACTCAACCTCCATCCTAGATCCTGCACCTCCTCACTCATATCATGGAAGAGTACAGCCCTCCACAATTTCCCAAAATCTTGGAGTGGCTTCCCATAAAAAAATATTGTACAACCCTGTTTTAAATAGTCATTAGGAAATGAATTGCTTACTAGCGAGTTAATACAACTGAGTTGGAACATTTCCTATTGGGCAACTGGGATTTTAAAAAAATCATTTGGCAAGAGATCATGGAACCATAGTGCTAGGAGTTAGTTTATAACATTGCAGAGAGCAGAATTCTACGCTGAACTTAATTCCAACATACATTTCATACATAATCCAACCCTCTAAATCAGGGGTCTGCAACCTTTTCAAATCAAAGAGCCAAACCATATCAAAATTCAGAACAAGTTGTCAACGAAGAGCCATATAAAAATGCCCATTTGCATGACTGAAAACATACAACTTAATATTATTGATAATTGACATTATATGCATTATAATGACTAATAAGAGCATAAATGAAACATTGTACTCACAGACTTTAATTAAAGGGACTTCTGCTGCTGCATCTTTTCGCACATTTCTTTGAAGTTTACATCATAACTGGTCAAATCCAGCTTCATGCACGCATTCAGGCTGTCTTCTGTCAATCTTTTGGCAGAGGACTAAGGGATGGGGATGCAGGAGTCTGGGTTGGGATGTATGAGGGGCTCAGGGCAGGGGGTTTGGGTGTATGATGGACTCAGGGCACAGGGTTGGCTTGTGGGGGGTGCAAGAACCTGGGATGTAGGAGTGTAGGAGTTCGGGGATGTGGGGGTTGAGGGGCTCAGGGCAGGGGGTTCAGGTGTATGATGGGCTCAGGGTTCGGGTGGGGGGTGAAGGAGTATTATGACACTGCAGCAAGATGGGGGCTGGGCCCCAATTGAGGGATTGTTGGCCAGGCTTCATTTTTAAATCAAGTAAAATATTATGTCCAACACAAAAGGTTTCAACATTGTCTTTATTTATGGCAGGGGTGGAGAACATTTTTTGGGTTGGGGTCACTGACCCACAGAAAAATCTGTCATGGACCACACAAGTGAGACGGAAAAAAAAGGCTCCAAAAACCTTCCACCCTCAATGGTGTGGCCCTCAACCGAAACACCTCACTCTCCTGGTGATCCAGCCCCATGCTGGGGGGAAGGGCAAGGGGAACTGAGGTTCAAGGCCTCAGGCCAGATTTACTCTTCTAGGGTTCCAGGGTTAGTGAAATTTGTGGGCTCCCCTAGGCTCTGGAGTGGGGCCAAAAATGAGGGGTTCAGTGTGCAGGACAGGGCTGCCAGTGAGTGAAATAGGGATGGAGGTGCAGGAGGGGATGAGGGTGTGAGGTCTGGGTGGGAGGTAGGGCGCAGGAACAGCTTGGGAGTAGAGTGTCTGGGCAGAAGAAAGGGCAGGAGCAAGGGAGGGTGGAGGAGCAGGCTAAGGGTGGAGAGGTTGTCTGGCCAAGGGGGGATGCTGGACCAAAGGAGGCTGCAGGAACAGGCTGGGGGCAGGGTGTCTGGCCAGGTGGAAGGAGGCAGGAGCAGGGTGCAGGAGCAGGCTGGGGGCAGGGTGTCTGGCCAATAGGGAGGGTGCAGGAGCAGGGTGTAGGTGGGGGTCTGGCTACGGGGGCGTGCAGGGAGCCAGGAGCGGGCTGGAAGTAGGGTGCAGGAGCAGGATAGGGGTGCAGGGTCTTGGCGGGGGAGGGGGTATGTGAAGGGCTTGGGGGTGCAGTGTCTGGGCTTGAGGGGCTAGGGGCGGGAGGGGGCATTTACTTGTTTCTGCGCCGCGTGCTGCTCCTAGGTACTAGAGGCTTTCCCCGCTGCTACTGGAACAGCAGGAAAAGCCTCCAGGAAGAGTGTCAGCACGCCGCTGTTAGGGAGCAGTAGTGCATAGGCGTTTCTGCACTAGGTTTATAGGTACCTTGGGGCTTCCGCCTCTCCCCCCACACGAAGCTGGTGCTGATGCTCTAACCTTGCAGGGAACTGCAATGCTGTAGTGCCAGCACAGGCTCCCTGGTGCAGGGGAAGCAAGGGTGGGAATGGGCTTGAGCTTCAAAAGAGCCATATCTGGCTTGCAAGCCGTAGATTGCTGACCCCTACTCTAAATCAACAATCCCCACACTATTTTATATATTTATATGTCCTCTCTTCCCACTACACTGTGGCATATTCTTTCCTTTATCTTTCATCCCTGCTCACCAGAATTTTGTCTGCCATCTGCTGAATCTGCTGAGATTTAGTTTGAATATCTTCCTTTAGTCGATTTTCTCTGCGTTCTACAGTCTCTAATCTCTTCACTTGATTCTCCAGAGAATGACGCCGTTCCTGCAGAGCAATTATGAACTGCCATTTAGGCTAAACAAGTTTTCATTATCAGATAGCACTAAGCAGGCACTAGAAAAAAGTCAGCTGAAGCCATCAGGATGTGATCTTCTTCTGCATCTGAAATCATCCCCACTCCCAAAGACTTGCCCTAGTCACATGTTCATGTTGAATCCAGATGGAAAACACCACCAAAAAACCTCCCAATAAGTATTCTTCAGAGAAATACATTTTTAAAAGAATGAATAAGCGCTGTTTTCTAATCTCTCTCCTCTGACAAGCTGTTACAGGGATCCTGTCCATTCTCCAAGCAGAGGCTTCTAAGCCCAGTTATATCCTATTGACTAGTCCATTGTAGCCAGAAATTCTCTACGCACCTCTGCTTCAAGCAGTTTCTTTTTCATGCCTTCATTAGAGTCTTCCCGATTCTGTAATTTCTCCAACTCTTTCTCTGCTCTCTCCTTTGCCTGACGGATATTCTGAAGAAGTTCAGTAGCTTCAGAGCTGGCTTTCACAGCCTAAACCAAAGAAAAAAATTAATAAATGTTAGTACAGTCGCACAGAAAAAGTTTTCATATTCACAGTTGTAGGTACAGTATGATGATAAACTCTGATGTTTAGGATTCTGCATAAAACATTTATAAAAACCTGGCCTGGAAGCCTAGAATTAGCAAAACATCTAAACATCTGACAGAATGTTTCACTTAGTTTTCAGAGAGCTGTAATACTTTAGTCTAACTCTGGTTGAAGTCTAGTTTAACACTGGCTAGCTGGTGTTTAGTGGCCTGTGATGGTGGTCAGACTAGATGGTCCCTTCTGGCCTTAACTCTATCAACCGAAGTTCAAATCTCTGCTCCAAACTTCACATCTGCTGTTGCAAATGTTGGAAAGAGCGTGAGGGAAGGAGAACTACAAGTCTGTCATCTTTTACTAGTATCGTCTAGTGCTCTGTTTGCACTGGAGCTCAAGTTTAGTCCACAAATTAGCCTAATCCCTTGAAACAAAATTCATGGATACATTTGTGAGCCACATCATTTCTTGGAAAGAATGAGAGAGTAATGATGACCAGCTTGAAGGACTGAGAAGAAAATAGCAGAGGGGATAGCCATGTTAATCTGTAACTTAAAAAAACTTAAAAAACCCCAAGTGGTCCTATAGCACCTTAGGGATTAACAAATATATATAGTATCATGATCTTTTGTTGTGCCCATGAAAGCTCGTGATACTATATTTTTTTTTTTCTACAACCTATCCTAGAAAATGACCCCTAACCCTCAGAAGCCTTTGGGGAAAGGTCAATTCTCGCTTACAGACAACCCCCAGCCTCAAATAAATTCTTTCCAGTAACCCTGCAACACACCTCCAACATAATCATCCAGGAACCCACTCCTGCAATCAGCCCTGGTGCCAACTCTGCTCACATATCTATACCAGCAATTTCATCACTGGACCCAATGACATCAGCCACCAAATCAAAGGCTCATTTAACTGCACATCCACTAATGTGATCTATGCCATCAAGTGCCAGCAATGCCACACTGCAATGTATATTGGCCAAACTGGACAGTCTCTATGGGAAAGAATTAATGGACACAAATCAGATATCCGAAAAGGCAACACACAAAAACCTGTTGGAGAATACTTTAATTTTTCTAGACACTCATTAATGGATCTCCAACTTGCTGTTTTGTTTCAGACAAATTCCACAAGTCAAATACACAGAGAAGGATTGGAACTTAACTTCATTCACAAGTTTAATTCTTATGCTACTGGTCTGAACCAGGATGTAGGATGGCTTGTACACTATCTTCCACCTTTTAATGACTTAACCAACCAAACAAACAATGGAGGTGCTAATGGTTCTTAACAGCCTTTTGTAACTATTTGCACTACCTACTCACTGTCTCCTTTTCTTCCTCCTTTCCCCTTTTTCCTCCCCCCTCTCCTTCCCTTATTTATTCTTGGATCTGGACTTCTTATATTCCGGTCATCTGAAAAAGTGGGTTTTGCCCACGAAAGCTCATAATACCATCTTCATGTTTTGTTAGTCTTTAAGGTGCTACTAGACTATTTGTTGTGTTTTAAGTTTTTCCTGTTACAGACTAACTCAGCTACCCCTCTGAAGCTTTTATGTATTTTTGTTAGTCTCTAAGGTCCTCCAGGACCTCTCATTGTCTTTTAAACTTTTTGAGATGAAAATGACAGCCTCATACTTTTTTTACCTCAATGTTCAGACTGCAGGTTCATTATCCTTAAGGAAGCTCCATCTCCAGAAAGTCAAAACAGCCAGCAGACTAGTTGGGGAGAGGGGTATGAGACGCTTCCAAACAGATATGAAGTGGCTAGCTCTCCTCACCACAAAAAGAACACCATTAGCAAGGTTTTAGCTGGTACAGGTTGAGCCTCTCTAGTCCAGCAACATTTGATAGCACTGATTACATCAAGGTAGATATTGTGTATACTTCCTCCAGACACCAGTGTACTCAAATCCTATCATGAATCCTTATCATTCAATAACAGGACTAGAAGGGACCTCAATGGGTCATCTAGTCCAGTCCCCTGCATTCCATTGTTAGACCTATCAACAGAATAGAAATTGCTAACTGAAAAGTGATTTTATGATTAATACTGAAGTATACTGGAAGAGTAAGCCAAAATACATTTCACTACTGAACTAGCAAGACATGAACCCAGGTCTCCAGAAATAAAAGGTTAGGATAGTATGTTACATGATGTACGCCCATGCTGGCCTTTTAAATTAGAATTTCTATTCACTATTCCTGGTCTGACTCAGCTTCATTTGTAAAAATAAACACTGTTGACACATTTCAAGAGCAGAAAGCATATTGAGAATTCTGATTTCAGATAACATCTTCCACCCCCACTTTCTCTCTCTGACATCCCCCCTTGCTGTGACTAATTCTATTTTTGACTAAGAAAAGTGTACCTCTCTCCTGCATTAGGGTTTTGCTGGAAAGCCTTGTAAAAAAATCACCAACCCCAACCTTGACTTTAGAACATTAGAATGGTTATACAGGCTATCCTCGCTATAAGTCCACGATATGTTTCAAAAAACTTGGACTTATAGTGAAACAACTTAAAATAGGGAATTTTTTTTCACATGGCTGACTTCCATTTGTGCAAATTAGGTTGTTGTTTTTTTAGGGGGGGTGTTGTGCGACTTAAGAGCAAGGAATGGGAGGACTTATAACTTGTCAGTTCCTATAAGCATCAACAAACTTAGTGTAGAACAGATGTATACCGGGGTGACTTATAGCGGGAAGTCAGATCACTGCTGTACCCACCGGAGGGGTGGGGGTGTTTGCCCCAAAGTCTGTATAAAGTGTGCCATGTGAGGTGTCAAATGAAAGCTTATGTTCTACTGATTCTATATATGCTACCCATGTATGTGTATGATGTCTGTATGTGGAGTTATGAATATGGACTCTGTGCTTGTACTGTGAATGTTCTCTGCCTGAGACAGAGCAATGGGTCTGGACTGCCTGCTGTAAGGAAGGAATGTCCAATGAATGGACTATGCTAACTAGCACGGCCCCAAGGACAATGGTTCTCAAGGTGGCCAATTCACACCTAAGGAACGCAACTGGAAACCTGCAACTAATCAGGGCATAATGGCTGCCAGGATGTGAAACACAGACAGTCCATGTGACCCGCTCTGGCTAAGGAGACTCCAGGAGAGATATGTAAGTGCCATGAGGCGGAATCTATCTTGTCGTCAATTCTCCTACTGATCCCAGATGCAGCCTTGCGAGGGACGGATAGCCAAGAAGGATTGCTGACCCATCCTGACATAGGATGTACACCAGAGACTTTTAAGATAGCAGTTTATAACATCGCTGCTGAGAGCCTGCATCAAGAACTTGGTGATTAGTGCATGTAATGTATTCTCCTTAACAACCTTACTCTCATACGTTTTCTTTCTTTTATTAATAAACCTTTAGATTTTAGATTCTAAAGAATAGGCCAAGCGTGATCTTGTGGGTAAGATCTAAAGTGTAAATTGACTGGGAATCTGTGGCTAGTTTTTTGGGACTGGGAGAACCCGTTCGGGGCAGGTGAGATTGGGTTCTATAACCCCCTACCTGTGTGTAAGGCCCGGGGCTTATTGTGGCACAGGGAGAGCTGAGGTGTCTTAGGGGTTTTGCTCGTGAGGCTTCCTGCTGGATGGATTGGCAGCTGGAGCACCTGGTGTGACTGGTTTGTGGCCTATTTGGGAAAGGTCTCCAGTCTGGGGCTGTAAGCAGCTCTGGTTTTGAGCAATTCATCCTGAGCAGACGCCCTTAGCAGTACCCAGACCCAGCCCGGTCCATCACACTAGGTCAGAACAAAGGTTCATCTAGCACCCAATATCCTGTCTTCCAACAGTGGCCAATGCCAGGTGCCCCCCAAGGAAATGAACAGAAAGGAAATCATCAAGTGATCCATTCACTGTCACTCATTCCCAGCTTCTGGCAACCAGAAGCTAGGTATACCATTCCTACCATTCCTGGCTAATTGCCATTGATGGACCTATCCTCCATGAATTTATCTAGTTCTTTATAGAACCCTGTTAAAGTCTTGGCCTTCGCAATATCCTCTAATAGGGAGTTCCACAAGTTGACTGAGCATTGTGAGAAGAAATACTTCCTTTTGTTTCTTTTAAACCTGCTACTTATTAATTTCATTTGGTGACACCTAGTTCTTGTGTTAAGGAAAAGTTATTTACTTGTTCTTACTTGTTCCTTTATTTACTTTCTCCACATCAGTAGTGATTTACAGAGCTCTATCATATCCCCCCTTAGTCATCTCTTTTCCAAGTTAAAAAGTTCAGGTCTTGTTAATCACTCCTTATATGCCAGCCATTCCATACCACTAATCATTTTTCTGCCATTTTCTGAACTTTTTCTAATGCTGAGATATCTTTTTGGAGATGAGGTGATCACAGTATTCAACATGCAGGCTACCATGGAGCAATATGATATTTTAAAGAAGCAATAAGATATTTTCTGTGTATTATGTATCCCTTTCTTCATGATTCTCTACATTCTGTTTGCTTTTTGACTGCTGCTGCACATTGAATGTTTTCAGAAAACTATCAACAGTGACTCCAAGATCTCTCTTGAGTTGCAACAGCTAATTTAGATCCCATCATTTTATATGCATAATTGAGCTTATATTTTCCAATATGCATTACTTCGCATTTATCAACACTGAATTTCATCTGTCATTTGTTGCCGAGACACTCAGTTTTGTAAGATCCTTTTGAAGCTCTTCAGTCTACAAGAGATTTAAGTATCTTGAGCAGTTTTTATTATCTATCAATTTTGCCAACTCATTGATTTCTCCCTTTCTCCAGATCATTTATGAATATGTTGAATAGGATTGACCCCAGTATCTCTGCTAGACACCACTAGTTACCTCTCTTCATTCTGAAAACTGACCATTTATTCCTATCTTTTCTTTCCTATCTTTTAACCAATTATCAGTCTATGAGAGGACCTACTCTCTTATCCCATCAGAGCTCACGTTACTTAAGATCCTCTGGTGAAGGACCTTGTCAAAGGCTCTCTGAAAATCTACGTACACCACATTCACTGGATACCCTTGTCCACGTGCTTTACCTTTGCCAACTTTTCCTGCAGCTCCTGGATTTTGGACTGCTGCTCTGCATTGATCTACAGTTAAATACAAGAGAGAAAAAATGAATGTCTGCCATGCTCATGATTTATTTATTTTAGTCTCACTTCCCAGAATCTTTGTTTCTCCCTATAATTACAAGCTGCCAAATGATCCAATACATTCCTGCTCCTGATTTTCTCTATACCGTTTGCTGTATTTCTACCACTACATACATTACTTTGACAAAGCATGCAGAACTAAATACATTTATTTTTCTGACTAATCATATTATTCATTTACCATTCTTTATTCATAATGATACATAAGAATTTTTCTCTTTTAACGCACCTCCAGCACACATTGCACATAATAGCTTGTCTTGGCATAGCTATTGTATAAGCAGCTGAAAACAGACACACCAAACAGTTTTAAATCAAATCACACAAAACAGTCAATCCCACAAAGAAAAAGGGTGAAAGTCTGTTCATCCAATGACTATCCACAAATGTACTAGGTTTCTCACAGAAGTAATAGACTTGGTAAGAATCAGGCAGCCAACTCTACTGACACTAAAGAAGCATACCTTCTCCAGTTTGGAATACAGTTCTCCTACTTCAGTTTTCCCATGGTCTTTAGCCTATAATTTAAAAATATAAAACATATAACCAAAGAAAAGGTTTAGGAACTAGGATTTCACCCAGAATCATAACATCAGGCAGTTTAAATGTTAACAGCTTTACTGGAAATCAATGAAATTGTTCCAACTATTCTTCTAGTACAAAAGGGCTTCAAACTGTACAATCTGTACCAAGTTTTCAAGGATTTCAATGCAACTCATTTATAAATCCCAGGCAATACACACTAGAAACTAGGAGCATAACATTTTTTCCAAGGAGCCTTCAGTACCTTCTGTAGTTTGTTGTGACATTCAGTAGCTTTACGTTTGAATTCTTCAGCTGCCAATCTGGACTCTCTCAACTCAGATTCATAGAGGTCACTACGTCTACGCGCTGAAATAAGATCCTCTTCTAACTGATTCATCATCAACCTCATCTCTTCCACCTGAGCTTGATATTCCTGCAGGAGGAAAAGGGATGTTACAGTTTGGAAACCACAGAGGAAAGACAGACTGGCAAACAGTAAAATAGTACCTCTGTGGAATAGGCAGAAAGCAGGCCAAGCATGTAAAGAGAGACAAAACCAAAACAAGAGGGTGAGAGCCAGGCAGAATACCATATCCATTCCTTTTTGACTTGTGAATTTCATGACAAAGAGCCATTAAGTGATGTCCCAGTCATTACCTCAGAGAAGATACAAAATGTAACCCAAAAAAAATCTGTTTTAAAGGGGTTCCATTGCAGAACATTCATGTTTCTTTAAACAAGATGGTAAAATACTTGCACGTTATTTCTATTCCTGAAGATCAGTGGTCTAAATATAGACATATGCTTCTGAGTTTTGTGCCTCTGTCAAACATTCAGCTATATACACTCAAAGTTATTCAGATTGATCACTTGGGAATTACAAGCCTGAATGGTTGAGGTGGGTGAAGAGAAGAAAAAAATCACAGAACACTAGAACTGGAAGGGACCTTGAGAAGTCAGCAAGTCCAGTCCCCTACCCTCATGGTAGGACCAGGCATCATCTATATCATTCCTGACAGATGTCTGTCTAACCTGCTCTTAAATATCTTCGGTGATGGAGATTCCACAACCTCCCTAGACAATTTATTCCAGCGTTTAACCACCTTGACAGTTAGGAAGTTTTTCCTAATATCCAACCTAAACCTCCCTTGATGAAATTTAAACCAATTGCTTCTTCTCCTATCATAAAACAGTAGAGAGAATAATTTTCTCCCCTCCTTCTTGTAATACTTTTTAGGAACTTAAAAGCTGCTATCATGTCCCATCAGTCTTCTCTTTTCTAAACTAAACAAACCCAGTTCTTTCAGTTTTCCCTCACAGGTCATGTTTTCTAGACCTTTCATCATTTTTGTTGCTCTTCTCTGGACCTTCTTTAATTTCTCCATCTCTTTCTTGAAATGTGGTGACCAAAAATGGACACAATACTCTAGTTGAGGCCTACTTAGCACAGAGTAGAGCAGAATTCTTGTGTCTTGCTCACTTCATTCCTGTTAATGCATCTCAGAATCATGTTTGCTTGTTTTGCAACAGTGTAACACCATTGACTCATATGTAGCTTGTGATCCACTATGACCTCTAGATCCCTTTCTGCAGTACTCTTTCCTAGACAGTCACTTTCCATTCTGTATGTATGAAACTGATTGTTCCTTCCTACTTTGCATTTGTTCTTATTGAACTCCAGTGTGTTTAGCTGAGATCATTTCTCCAGTTTGTCCAGATCATTTTGAAGTCTGATTCTATCCTCCAAACCACTTGCAATCCCTTCCCAGTTTGGTATCATCCACAAACTTTACAAGTGTACTCTCTATGCCATTATCTAAATCACTGATGAAAATATTGAACAGAACCAATCCCAAAACTGATCCCTGCAGAGCCCCACTTGGTAAGCCCTTCCAGCATGACTACGAGCCATTGATAACTACTTTCTGAAGACACATCTACACCACACAGAAGATCAATGCTGCGACAGTCGATCTTCCAATGTTCAATTTATGGGTATAATATAGACCTGCTAGATAGAACTCAAAAGAGCACCCCTGAAGGTGCCGGTACTCCTGCTCCTCACAAAGAGTAAGGGAAGCTGACAGGAGCATTTGCTCCCGTCAGCCTCCTGCTGTGTGGATGACGTGGAAATGTGATGTAAGATATATCGACTACAACTACATAATTTACATAGCTGGAGTTGCATATCTTACATCTTCCCATGTAGTGTAGACCAGGCCTGAGAATGGTTATCCAAGCAGTTATGCACCCACCTCATGCTAGCCCCATCTAGGTTGTATTTCCCTAGTTTATTGATAAGAAGGTCATGTGAGACTATCAAATGCCTTACTAAAGTCTAGTATACCATATCTAGTGCTTCCCCCTTATCCACAAGGCTTGTTATCCTATCAAAGAAAGCTATCAGGTTGGTTAGATATAATTTGTTCTTGACAAATACATGCTGACTGTTACTTATTTTATTATCTTCCAGACATTTGCAGATGGATTCCTTAATTACTTGCTCCATTATTTTCCCTGGCACAGAAGTTAAGCTGACTGGTCTATAGTTTCCTGAGTTATTCTTTTTTCCTTGTTTATAGATGGGCCCTAGATTTGTCCTTTTCCAGTCTTCTGAAATCCTACCCATTCTTTCATGACTTTTCAAAGATGATGGCTAATGGCTCAGATACCACCTCAATCAGCTCCTTGACCATTCTAGAATACGTTTCATCAGGCCTTGGTGACTTGAAGACATCTAACGTGTCTAAATAACTGTTAACCTGTTCTTTCTTTTCCTATTTTAACTTCTGAGTCTACCCGATTTTCACTGGCATTCACTATGTTAGGGATCCAATTGCCACCAACCTTCTTGGTGAAAACTGAAACAAAGAAGTCGCTAAGTAACACTGCCATTTGCACATTTTCTGTTATTGTTTTTCCCTCGTCATTGAGCAATGAACCAATCTTGTCCTTGGTCTTCCTCTTTCTTCTCATACATTTGTAGAATGTTTTCTTGTTACCTTTATGTCTCTAGCTAAGGTGAGCTCATTTTCTGCCTTTGCCTTTCTAATTTTGCCCTACATAGTTGTGTTATTTGTTTATACTCATCCTTTGTCTTTGACCCAGTTTCCTCTTTTTATAGGACTTGTTCTTGATTTTTAGATCATTCAAGATCTCCTGCTTAAGCCAGCGTGGTTGTAGCCTCCAAACATCAGTTTATTGGTTTCTTTTGATAGCTCAGGGAAGCAAACATATTAAACCTAAAATAAAGGTCTTTTGGAGGATAATCCTCTAGGAGTCATATAGTCTGCCAAAAGGCCAATAATTTATGTACCGTAGTCCACTCCTCCATTAAACAATAAAGAATTTGGAATAAAAATTCTGGAAACGTGCAATGCCTAACTATCAAAAAACATAAAGAACATTTTGATTGATAGATCTAATTAGGGTAAGCATCCAAGGTAAGTGGGATAGATAGAGCCTGAGGTGACAAATGAAATCTTCAGTACAGGAAACTAAATGTTTGTTTTTTCATATTAAGAATTTGTATATTCCTTTTAAAATACAAGTGCTTACAAAAACACAAATAATGTCCTGTTCCTAAGGAGCCTGATTTTACTTATATCTATCTCTATATCTATTTATATATATGGTGGGTGGGAAGCATGCACAACCAAGAGTATGCTAGGCAAGTACACAACCCAGACAAACAAAGGGGAGAAAGGACATAATGGACCACATAATTTTCTTAGAATCCATATACACACACTATTATTCATTTCGCCCTACCAACCTGTTCCACTTCACCCACTGCCTTGACTTTTTCTCAGACTGGATAAAAAAACAATGATTAAAAAAATAAAATCAGATGTTTTTCTTTAAAATGTATTTTTAATTTTTTTTACCTCAATACAATACTCAATTTCTCATTTAAACTAACAATCACAATTAAATTTCATCATAAACAAGCTACAATTCATTTATAGTCTCATAAAATGAATTAAGGGCTCTAGTCTGTCCAGCCTAACTACCAGCTCTTGCTTCTTGAAAGTTCTGGGCTTTCAATTTCTATTTCTCAGAAGACTAAAGTAACATATACAAAAGAACACACAGGCTGAATGGGGTTATTTTTGTTCTATGTTTACATGATGGTGGACCTCAGCCAAACATGGCACAGGAGTTAGTTAAGACACCGTCTTAAAACAGAAAGACAATATATAGGAAAGGACAAAGGAAGCATTGGAAGGAACAGTGCGGGGGAATGGAAAGAAAAAGGGAAGACATTATTGAACACACACACACACACACACACACACACACACACACACCCCCTTCCTATATTTCCCCCATTACTTCTGCCACAGAAAAACTGCCATTGCGTCTGGGCATAAGAGAAACCCTATCTGGGAATATTTTGAAACAAATTGTTCCCTGAGTATACAAGGAAAATGTGAGAGCATAAGCAGTACAAGAAGAGGACACAGAGCTGAGTTGCAAGAACGAAACATTATAAGGAAAACTGCTTATTGAGAATCATGTATCAGAGGGGTAACTGTGTTAGTCTGGATCTGTTGTTTCTGAGGCTGTAGACGGCATTGCGTTCTGCACGACTGTGGTTATGAGGCAAGCAATGCTGTTTTTCCACAATTTCTGCCTGTGTATGTCGGTGGAAGCATTCTATGTATAGGTCCAGACTGTCATTTCGACCCTCAGGAGGAGTCCATGTGGAGTTCTTCTTCTTGTGCTGTTGGTGGGAGGGTATCTGTGTGTCAATGCGCTGTTCAGTGTTGTGTTGAAAGTATTCTTTGAGTCGGAGATGGCAAAAGTAGGCTTCCAGATCACCGCAGAACTATATCATGTTTGTGGGGGTAGTGGGGCAAAAAGAGAGTCCCCGAGATAGGACAGACTCTTCTGCCGGGCTGAGTGTGTAGTTTGATAGATTGACAATATTGCTGGGTGAGCTAGGGGTACCACTGTTGTGGCCCCATATGTCAGGGAGGATTTTAGACAGCTTACAGTCCTTTTTCCTCTGTAGAGAAGTGAAGTGTTTAATGTAGATCTCCTGTCTTATTTTAGTAAAGTCCAGCTGTGTAGAAGTTTGTGTGGAAGGTTGGTTTTTTATGAAAGTCTCCAGATTGGAGAGCTCTTTTTTGATGTTTTCCTGTTTGCTGTACAGGAGGCTGGTCACATGGTTCCTCAGTTTCTTTGATAATATATGGCATAATCTCTCTCTGTAGTCTGTGCAGTATGTTGATTGCAATGGATTTTTCACCTTCAGTCCATTTGACGAAGTGGGTCTTTGCCCATGAAAGCTTATGCTCCAATACATCTGTTAGTCTATAAGGTGCCACAGGACTCCTTGTCGCTTTTGTTTATTGAGAGAAAATGACGTGGATGAAGATGTGGTTATGGTTTAGTGGATCAGCTGGTTAGTAACTTAAATTATGTAATGCATCATTCTTCAAGACTCTCTCTATGTCGTTTAGAATAAGTGTAATTTAAGAAGTAAATTCCCAGGCTGTTTGCTATGTTGGATGTTGCTAGAAAAAAGTTAAATTTAGCTAATCGTTATGACTTATTTAATTAGTTAATTGGGTTTAATTAGTTAACTACGGTACAGAAAGCTGCAGTAAGAGAAATCTGAAAGTTGCCAGTAGCCACTGAGCAAAGTTCCCTGTAAGCTGTGCAGCCGTGAGTCCTACTCAGAGGTGCAGAGCTCCAGCGCAGGAAGCTCAGCTGACCGACTGGGAAAGTGGAGGGCGGGGCACTCGCCCTCTTGCTGAGGAGGAGCAGAAACAGCAGCAGCTCCTGCTGCTGCCTAACACACAATGGAGAAGCTGGCTCAAGCCTCTACTCTGGTCCTCCCTCCCCCCCACCCCACAGAGGGTCTGTACTCACTGGAGGTGAGTTCTCCAATCAAGGAAACAGGAAATACGTGAAGGATCATGTGACCCAGATCATCTTGGTGGTGGAGCTCCCAGCTGAAGGGGAGAAAGAGGCTCCCCCTTCCAAGAGATGAATCCATGCTTCATTGTCTGCCTCCGGCCATGTGGAAAAAGCTGGGTAAGTTACAGGCACTGCCAGATCGGATCAATTCTCTGTTTCACTCCTGAATCTTCCCCTGTCTTGTGAACTGCTAAAAGGGTTTCCTCCCACCCCACCTTCCTGCTTCTTCCCCAGCCCTCCCGTTGGGTAATTGGCCAGGCAGGGATCATCTGTTTTCCCCTGTGTTCTACTCCCCTGCTGCCCATTTGGAGCACGGCAGTTGCCTTTTTATTTCTCTGCTTCATACTTTAAGAACAGCCATACTGGATCAGACCAAAGGTCCATCTAGCCCAGTATACTGTCTGCTGACAGTGGCCAATACCAGAAGCCCCAGAGAGAGGGATCACAACAGGTAATCTTCACGTGATCCCTCCCCTTTCACTTACCTCCAGACAAACAGAGGCTAGGGACACCATTCCTACCCATCCTGGCTAATAGCCATTGATGGACCCAACCTCCATGAATCGATCTAGCTCTTTTTTGAATCCTGTTAAAGTTCTTGCCTTCACCACATCCTCTGGCAAGGAGTTCCACAGGTTGACTGTGCACTGAGTGAAGAAAAACTTCCTTTTGTTTGTTTTAAACCTGCTGCCTATTAATTTCATTTGGTGACCCCTAGCTCTTTTATTGTGGGAATAAGTAAATAACTTTTCCTTATTCACTTTTTCCATACCAGTCATGATTTTATAGACCTCTATCATATTCCCCCGTAGTCTCCTCTTTTCTAAGCTGAAAAGTCCAAGTCTTTTTCATCTCTCTTCATATGGAACCCGTTCCAAACCCCTCATCATTTTTGTTGCCCTTTTCTGAACCTTTTACAGTGCCAATATATCTTTTTTTGAGATGAGACGACCCCATCTGTACGTAGTATTCAAGATGTGGGCATACCATGGTTTTATATAGAAGCAATAAAATATTTTCTGTCTTATTCTCTATCCCTTTTTTAATGGCTCCTAACATTCTATTTGTTTTTTTGACTGCCGATGCACACTGAGTGGATGTTTTCAGAGAACTATCCACAATGACTCCAAGATCTTTCTTTTGAGTAGTTGTAGCCGAATTAGTCCCCATCATGTTGTAAATATACTTGGGATTATTTTTTCTAATGTGCATTACTTTACATTTATCAACATTAAATTTCATTTGCCATTTTGTTGCCCAATCACTTCTTTTGGTGAGATCTTTTTTAAGCTCTTCACAGTCTGCTTTGGTCTTAACTATCTTGAGCAGTTTGGTATCACCTGCAAATTTTGCCACCTCACTGTTTACCCCTTTTTCTAGATTATTTATAAATAAGTTGAATAGGAAGAATCCCAGGACAGACCCTTGGGGGACCCTACTAGTTATCTCTCTCCACTCTGAAAACTTACCGTTTATTCCTACCCTTTGTTTCCTGTCTTTTAATCAGTTATCAGTCCACGAAAGGACCTTCCCTCTTATCCGATGACATCTTACTTACTTAAGAGGCTTTGGTGAGGGATCTTGTCAAAGGCTTTCTGGAAATCGAAGTATACTATATCCACTCGATCCCCCTTGTCCACATGTTTGCTGACCCCCTCACAGAACCCTAGCAGTTTAGTAAGGCATGATTTCCCTTTACAGAAACCATGTTGACTTTCCCCCAATAAATTATATTCATCCATGTGTCTGACGATTTTATTTTTTACTATAGTTTCAACTAATTTGCCCAATACTGACGTTAGACTCACCAGTCTGTAATTGCCAGGATCACTGCTAGAGCCCTTTTTAAATATTGGCACCATGTTAGCTATCTTCCAATCATTAGGTATGAAAGCCGATTTAAAGGATAGGTTACAAACCACAATTAATAGCTCCACAATTTCCCATTTGAGTTCTTTCAGAACTCTTGGGTGAATGCCATTTGGGCCCAGTGACTTGTTACTGTTAAGTTTATCAATTTGTTCCAAACCTCCTCTGATGATACCTCAATCTGGGACAATTCCTCAGATTTGTCACCTGAAAAGAACGGCTCAGGTTTGGGAATCTCCCCAATATCCTCAGCCATGAAGACTGAAGCAAAGAATTAATTTAGCTTCTCTGCTATGACTTTATCATATTTGAGTGCTCCTTTAGCATCTCGATCTTCCAAGGGCCCCACTGGTTGTTTACCAGCTTCCTGCTTCTGATGTACTTAAACATTTTGCTATTACTTTTTGAGTTTTGGCTAGCTGTTCTTCAAACTCCTTTTTGGCTTTTCTTGTTATATTTTTACTTAATTTGACAAAGTTCATGGTCCTTTCTATTTTCCGCTCTAGGATTTGACTTCCACTTTTTAAAAGATACCATTTTATCTATCACTG
The DNA here is from genome assembly GCA_032595735.1 of Pelochelys cantorii. NCBI lineage: Eukaryota > Metazoa > Chordata > Testudines > Trionychidae > Pelochelys > Pelochelys cantorii. The sequence goes on along the minus strand of CM064342.1, from coordinate 6,575,417 downwards.
CTTCTTTTACCTGATTGTTAAGCCACAATTGAACTTTTTTGGTTCTCTTACTGTGTTTTTTAACTTGGGGTATACATTTAAGTTGGGCCTCTCTTATGGCGTCTTTGAAAAGTTTCCATGAAGCTTGCAGAGATTTTACTTTTGTCATTGTACCTTTTAATTTCTGGTTAACATCCTCATTTTTGTGTAGTTCCCCTTTCTGAAATTAAATGCCACAGTGTTGGGCTGCTGAGGTGTTTTTCCCACCACAGGGATGTTAAATTTTATTATACTATGGTCACTATTTCCAAGCGGCCCAGTTAATATTTACCTCTTGAACCAGATTCTTCGCTCCACTTAGGACTAAATGAAGAATAGTCTTTCCCCATGTGGGTTCCAGAACCAGCTGCTCCAAGAAGCAGTCATTTAAGGTATCAAGAAATGTTATCTCTGCATCCCGTCATGAGGTGACGTGTACCCTGTCAGCATTGGAGAGGGTTCAGTGGAGGGCAACCCAAATGATTAGGGGGCTGGAGCACATGACCCATGAGGAGAAGCTGAGGGATTTGGGTTTGTTTCGTCTGCAGAAGAGAAGAGTGAGGGAGGATTTGATAGCAGCCTTCAACTTCCTGAAGGAAAGTTCCAAAGAGGATGGAGAAAGGCTGTTCTCAGTAGTGATGGATGGCAGAACAAGGAACAATGGTCTCAAGTTATAGTGAGAGAGGTCTAGGTTGGATATTAGGAAAAACTATTTCACTAGGAGGGTGGTAAAGTACTAGAATGGGCTACCTAGGGAGGTGGTAGAATCTCAATCCCTAGAGGTTTTTAAGTTTCAGCTTGACAAAGCCCTGGCTAGGTTCATTTAATTGGGATTCATCCTGCCTTGGGCAAGGGGCTGGACTTGATGACCTCCTGAGATCTCTTCCAGCTCTGAGATTCTAACATGGGGATAGTTGAAATCCCCCACTATTATCGATTTTTTTAATTTGATAGCCTCTCTAATCTCCCTTAGCATTTCATAGTCACTATCACTGTCGCAATCAGGTGGCCGATAATATATCCCTACTGCTATATTCTTATTATTGGAGCAAGGAATTACTATCCACAGAGATTCTATGGAACATTTTGGCTCATTTCAGATTTTTACTTCATTTGACTCTACATTTTCTTTCACATATATAGTGCCACTCCTCCTCCAGCACGACCTGTTCTGTCGTCCTGATATATTTTGTACCCTGGTATGACTGTGTCCCATTGATTGTCCTCATTCTACCAAGTTTCCATGATGCCTATTATACCAATATCCTCCTTTAAAACTTGGTACTCTGGTTCACCCATTTTACTATTTAGACTTCTAACATTTGTGTATAAGCACTTTTATAATTTGTCACTATTTATTTGTCTGCCATTTCTTTCCCCCTACTCTCTCCAATTTGCAGCCCACCTCCTGCTCCATGGTAACAAGACAGCAATGATCTCTTTCCCTTACCCCATGCTTTCCTACTTTCACCCTGTTTGGAATCAGGTCAGTATCTCCTCCAGTGAGAGCAAAACCAAACTTCTTCCTGCACTGTCACTGAAAATGGGAAACCTCCCCCAGTTTCAGCCATCATTCTGATCACCTTAGGTTCCACCCCCCTTTATTTTTAACCTCTTTGGTGAGTCCAGGCCTAGAAAGCTTCCCTTTCTGGCTGCAGGAAACAGGACAGCTATAAAGGCTGCAAATGGGCTTGGGGGAGGGTTTTCTGGTTGAATCAAGACATTTGGTAAGGATTTTTGGGGGAAGCGGATGAATCCCATGTTGTGAGGAGACATTGTGAGAGAGAAAACACATGGTAGGACAAGACTTTGGATTAAAGAAAAGGGCAATTGTGAAGCTGTGTTGCCCTGGGAGCAGTGCAAGCTGGAACCCCTGCTAAATCTGTTCTGTAGATATTATCTTACAGAATTAAGGGAGGGAGACATCTTTTAGTATCATAAGAGTTCCCTTGGAAAGTACCTGGGGGGAGGGAGGGAGGAAGCAGACTGCACAGTGTGTGTGTACCCCAGGACATTTGCATGATTACATTTCAAACAAAGTTTACATAGGTGTTAATGGCTTAATGTAAGAAAGAAAAATACTTAACAGAATTTTTTGCGTGTTGTAGATATCTAAAACTCTGATCTTAATGATTTTTTTAAATCCTGTGTTACTAATTAATACATGGTAAATTGTATTGCATTAAGGCCAGATCTTTGTTATCTGGTACAGTTGTGGCTCTTACGAGTCAGAAGCAACAAGTACTAGGTGTGATGCTACTTGTTTTGTAGGCTGAAATCTTATTTGCAAGCTCTTTGAAACATGGATCTGTCTACAAACCCTGAAGTTATGTGTTAATTTGCTCTGGGGTTTCTATTCTTTGAGTTAGTGACACACACAAGGTGAAAGTTTCAAACCAGGAAAACTTGTATCTGTTTTTACAAGTCTGTTTCACTTGTATTTGTATAGCATGGATCCTAAACATCCCCCAGATACACTGTATAAGCCTGAGTGAATGCCTTTTACGCTCCTTTCCAGAGTCAGTAAATACTGTATTAATATTTGCAAGGAGAACATGACTATTTCTGGTTGCCTCAGATTTGTTTTGCATCTTAAAGCTGAGCTATGTGTGGATAATATGCATTTTGGTGTGTTTACTAGCTTGAGTTGTAAAATAGGATGATACATGTAATCCAAGGGTAGTGTTAATTTTCCTTTTAATTGATTTTAAATAATCATCATAAACATTGCTCCTTGTTAATTATCTCTTATTTTAATGTATTTTCTTCCACACCTATGGCCTGTTTAAAATATATATTTATATCTAGGGTTTTTGTTTGTAGTGGTGGGTGCACATCCACACACAACCTCAATATTGGTGTTGTACATAAGAAATTTCAATCCACCCAAAAGAAAATTCAACCTGCCCAATGATGGAAAAGATTAGAGGGAACAGTGCCACTGGGTTTCATATTCTTATTTTGTATTATATAATACATGCCCCTTATTTTGGAACATGATGGTCACAGACCATAATGATGATGCCATAAGTCCATTTCTTATTTTATTTCAGCATAACTCAGCTTTCCCATGAGAACCCCATTCCAAACTTGTTTTCTCAAGAAACAGAAGTGCAGTCAGTCTTAGCTTTTTTTGGTAATCTGGAATCAGATCTGCCTCCTTGCTGAAAAAAAATGTAAATGATTAACTGAATAATAGAATAAGAAATGAGAAGAACAACTATTCAAAATTATTTTTTATTTTTATATCAGGATCCCATTTAAGTGTAGGAAACAAGATATCTACAACAACTCAGAGTCATACATTGGTACTTCTAGCAGAAGTGCAGCAACAAAACATATTTCAGACAACGAAGTATCAGTAGCAAGCAAAATATTTCATTCAACCAGTAATACCACAACCATGGATGGTTTGGTAGTAAGGACCAGCAAATACCAACAAAACACCATAGATAAAAAGACTGCTCAGTTCATTTGAGACGAATTCTCATTTTCACACTACTAACAATAAACACCTTCATTGAGATAGTTAAGTCCTTACAACCAGGTTACACTCCACTTGGTACAGCAGACATTGGTGGAAGGTTTCTATGAAGGTTTCTCTACAGTGTATGGGAAGGAACTTGTACAGCAAGCAAGAAATAGGGGAAAATTTGCCAGTTTATGCTTTGATGGGTGGAGCAAGCCATACAATGATCCAGTAATATGTGCCTGTGTGACAACAGAAGATGGGGTTGCTTATCTTTCAGAAACAATAGATACATCAGGAAATGCCCACTCGAGAATATTTAAAAGAAATGGCCGTGAAAGCTGTAATAAACTGTCACGTGCACAGTTTTGTCACAAAACAATGCTGCAAATATGGCAAAGATGAGAACATTCTTAGAATAAGAAATGGAAGTATGCTCCTTAACATATGGCTCCAGTGCCCATTTCATGCATCTTTTATCAAAGACTTAAGTACACCTTCTCCAGAAATAAAAGAAAACGTTGCTGAAGTTACAAAATACTTCCATAACCACCTGAAGAGAGCAGGAAGAGAGCAGGAAGATCCAAACTAATTCTCTCTCAAGATGTTTGATGGAATTCTATGGTTGATTGTGTTGAACAATTTATTAAGACCTGGCCTATTCTCATAAAACTTTGTGCAAAAAAGAACGATAAAATAGATGGAACTTTCTTATCCAAAGTATCTAACACTGGATTAAAGAAGAATATAAAGGATATGCTCAGTATACTGAAGCCTATAACCATAGCCTTAAACTTCAGAGAAAATGTTGCTGCATTGCTGATGCTGTTGAAATTCAGAAGACACTTCAAAAGACATTGACAAAAGAAATACCTCACAAGAAAGTTAAACTGTCAGGCAATGAAGAAGTGAATGGATCAAACACTAACTCCACTTCATTTTTTTGCAAACATTCTTAACCCCAGAGATAAAGCTAGATGCCTAACTTCTGAAGATGCTGCTGCTGCTGCCGCTATGGCTCTTCTGTTACATCAGCCATAATAAATGTCAGGCCTGGAGCAAAATCATTTAATCAATACATGTTTACTGATGATATTTTGAACAAAGTCGCTCCCCTAAATTGGTGGAAATCATTAGCCAGGCACCTTGAAACAGAGTGCCTTCAATTGCGAAGTCAACTTTTCACAGCAGTAGGTTCCTCTGCAGGCAGAATATTTTCATCTTTTGGCATTATTCGCTCAACACTAAGAAATCAACTGGGAGTTCAAAGAGGAGGAAAACTCGTATTTCTGTTTCAGTCTATGAATCAAAATTACAGTGGGAGTGGGGAAGATGAGAGATAGTTGTGGAAGTTTTAAGGACACAGTACATTTACTGTTCTGAGGACCTGTCCACAGAGTGAATAAAATTTTTAAATTAAAAGAAAAGAGAGAGTTTAAGGACAGCCATCAGTTTAAGGACAACTCAGGAGACTTCTGCCATTGCAAATATGAAACATTTATGTAACATTTAAGATTTAGATTAATAAAATATAAGTTCTATTGTGTTTGTGCATGTGATTTAGTTCTTACCATTCCTAATGTATCACTGCTGCACCTGCAGCTTGACAGAGGCAACGAGTATTAGAGATGTTAAGGACTAGTCAACTAGTTGATTATCTGATAAGCATTTGCTTATTGAATAGTCTATCGATTAGTTGATTTCCGCTCCCCACACACACTGCTGCTTCTATGAGATAGAAGCAGCAATGGGGAGGGGGGGGGCGCGGTAAGGGGTACTTCAAAGAGGCAGCGCCACACAGCTGAGCCGGGGATCCACTGTGTGGCGCTGCCCCTTTAAAACACCAAAGCGCCATGGAGCCCGGAGTCAGCTGGGAACTCCCCAGCTAACCCCAGGTTCTGGGGAAATGCTGCATGGAATCTGGGTCAGCTGGGTCAGCTGACCCCGGGCTCCACGGCTGCCCCTTTGAAACACCAATGCAACATTTCAAAGGGACAGCCACCACACAGCTGATCCCAGGCTCAACTGTGCGGCACTGCCCCTTTGAAATGCCAAGACATTCTGGGGAATTCTGCGGAAATGCTGTGCAGAATCCAGGGCCACTTGGGGAGTCCCCCCGCTAACACCGGGCTCCATGGCTTTGAAATGCAAAAGAGCCCCCACTAGGGACTCTTGTACATTTCAAAGCAGGCACCCGCATGCAGCCCAGAGTCAGCGGGACTTTCCGTTCGCCCTGGGCTGTAGGTAGAGTCCCGCATTCCTCCTTTGAAATGTACAAGAGCCTCCATTGGGGCTCTTGTACAAAGGAGGAATGCAGACGTGCCTATTGACTAGTCGAGTAGTCGATGGAAATACCATCGACTACTCAACTAGTCAATTAACATAATTTAACATCCCTAATGAATAGTATGTATTATTTTCTTAAGTAATACCAATCAAGTTAAAGTACATTATACAAAGTATACCCTCTTAGATATTGTAAAATGCTGTAATAAGTTGTAAATTAACATGTTTTAGAGATCAGATTTGCACTATTGTTTAAGAAATATGTGAAGTAGTGTCAGTGGGAAACTTGATTTAAAAACAATGATTTTTTTTCCTGATGATTTAAATCATTATTTAAATTGCCTTGATTTAAATGAATCACCCCTGCTTTTTCCTGTGTGCAGCTTCACATTTATCAGCTCTCTTAAATCTTCATATTTTCTGCTCTCTTAAATATCTGTCTCATATGGTTTGAGATTGTCACTAGTAGTCTTCTGCCTTGCAGTGACTGATTCATAATGCCAACAAGAAACCTAGGTGGCCCATCCAGCCACCCAAGTCCAACTTTTGTGGTCCAAAGGAACTTTTATACCATTGGTGATGAAAAAACTGCATAAGCATTTTGACATCCATGGATTTGTGCAAAGAAAAATAAAGAATGGTTGGAAGAAGCATGTTCTTTGCTCAGAGATCACAATTTGGGTCAGCACTTCCAAGAATGCTCAATTTCTAGAGCAACAATCACTTGATGAAGGAATTACAAGCAAGATCTCACATGCCATTGAGAAAGTTAATGCATTTGGGGATAATTAATGAAATTTCAGTTTTTCTTGATATCTAGGCTGTATAAACACTCATCCCACTTCCACTTCTTAACCAAATGCACCTAACAGTGGGCAACTGAACATAGAACAGCTGAAATGAAAGCTAATTTAGAGATTAAAAACTGTCATATAAAAATACACTGAGTCAAATAATACCTAGAAGTCAAGCTAGAAATGATAAAGCTCTCTTTATTCCACTGAACCCAAATTGATATTGAATTTATGGCACTGCCCTGAAATATTTAATATTTAAACTTTATTTTCCTTATGGGATTTGCTCTTGTTGGCAATTTAAATATCACCACCAAAAAAGGGTTCTCGCAAGCATGACTTTTCTTAGGGTTTTCCCTTCAGGATCTCCATCCTGTGTCTCAGACCCTAATTTCCTTTTCCAGAAAGAACTGTTCCAAGCACAGTTATTTGCTAAGACTGACCAGCAAATATGAGTGAGCAGAAACTACGCTGCATATTTATGCAGCATTATAGAACCTGAGCTTAAGGTAACTCAGAGGAACCCTATAGTAGGTTCTTTAACACAGTTTCCTTTGGTGACCTAACTAGCATCTTAACATTCTCATGATCTTAGTCAAAGTCTGTGTTAAAAGATACTGAGCTTAAATCATGTTGGGATGCAAATTTTATTAGAATTCTTATTTCTTCCTCTCTGTCAAGTACATTTGTACATTTTCAAATCCTAATTATCACTCAAAAACATTCCACATACAACAAATATTTTTAAAACTTTACTTAAGCAGCAACAGCACTCAAAGCAGCTACCTTTAGAACACTGAATACTTCAGATATGATTCTGCCACACCTAAAGGATGTGCCTGCACTTCATTACATTTTGCATCAGGTAAGTCTCCAGACAACAGCTGTTACCAAGGGTTATGTGCATACAAGTCTCACACACAAAGGCTACGGCTACACTGTAGCCTTCTTTCCAGAAAAACTTATGCAAATGCAGCACGGTGCATTTGCATAATTAATTAGCAGCCGCTTTTGCACAAGAGGCTTTTGCGCAAAAAGCAGCTGTGTAGACGGCTCCTTTTTGTGCAAAAACCCTTTCTTGCGCAAGAGCCATTCTTCCTGAAAAAATGAGGAAGAACGGCTCTTGCACAAGAGGGGGTTTTTGCACAAAAAGGAGCCGTCTACACAGCTTCTTTTTGTGCAAAAGTCTCTTGCGCAAAAGTGGCTGCTAATTAATTATGCAAATGAAGCACGGCGATATTCCACGCTGTGCTTCATTTGCATAAGCTTTTCCGGAAGAAGGCTACAGTGTAGCTGTAGCCAAAGACACTAGTCAGTTAATATCTGTAAAGTGCTTTGAAGCTGAAATGCGGTAGATGATCGCCAACTATTGTTTGAACTCCACAGAAATTTCAACTTCTTTTTCTCAGTATAATCTGTTTCCATTACACCATGGAATTTAATGGGTTCTGTGTGATGACCTATTTTTAACCTTAAAATTGCCCAACATTTTTTGTTGTTTTTCTTTTTCATTTAAGCTCTCTCAACCCCCAGTAAAATAAAGTTCACAGAATAATGATTTTTTTACCACTTTTCTGAAAGAAAAATATATTTGAACATCTTTTCTGAAAAAACCCAAGTCAGGAAAAAAAATTCAGCGACATTTGATGTCTTTTGAAAACAGACACATTCAAAGTTGGGTAGACATTTAAAATGGTCAAATTAAAACAAATTATGGGTTAAGGTGGTTCTTCCCCAGTTCAGAACTTCAATGTGAGGATTCATGAGCTCTAGGTGACAGTAACGTTAGCCTTTATCTACTTTTGTGTAACTTGACTGTTTCCGTTACTGGTGTCTGAGATGTGTTGCTCATGGCCACTCAACGTAGGTGCGTGTGCTTGCCACAGGCATGGGTGCCAGAAGATTCTCTCTCACTATAAGGGGACCAGATCCAAGGCCCTGGAGTGGCACACGCATGCCATGCTATATAAGATGCTGCCGGGTTGTCATCACCACCCTCAGTTCCTTCTTGCCCAAAACTCCAACAGTGGGGAAGGAGGGCAGGATGATGAATGGACATGAGCCACACACCTCGAAGAACAGCAGTTACAGAAACAGGTAACTCTTTTCTTCGAGTGCTTGCTCATATCCATTCAATGCACATAACTACAAGGAGGCGAGTAGGAGTTTCAGCACATGCAGATTGCAACACAGCTCTGCCAAACTGGGCATCATCCTTGACCTGCTGTGTGATGGCATAATGGCATGCAACTGTGTGAACCAGTGACCACATTGAAGACTTGCAGATGGCCTGAATAGGGATGAGAACCAGGAAGGCAGCCAAAAGCCTGAGCCCTGGTCAAGTGTGTTCTCACTACTTGTAGCAGATGGGCTCCTGCCAACTCACAGCGCATCCACACGCAAGAGATTATCTAGTTTGAGATCCTTTGGAGGACTCTGAGACACCCATCATCCTTTCACCAGATATGACGAAGAGCTGGGACAACCTACAAAAGAACTTTGACTGGTCCACGCAGGTGAGAGCTCGCTCTACATCTGAGGCGTGAAGGCACCTTTCCTTATTAATGTTATCAAATTTGGGCAGAAGATTGGGAGAAAGATGCTTGACTTATGTGGAATACAGACACCACCTTAGGGAGGAAGGCCAGATGAGGCCAGAGCTGCACCTTATGCTTACAGGAAACAGTATATGGAGGCTCCAAAGTCAAGACGCTCAGTTCAGAGACCTCTCCTAGGCGACATTATAGCTACCAAGGAGGCTATCTTCCATGATGGGAAGGGTGGTGACATAAGCCTGGGGAGGACCAAGATAACATCTCATTGCAGGACAGGGGCTCAGACCTGCGAAAAGAGACTCTTGAGGCCCTTTAAGAGCCTGATCATCAATGATGTGGGAGAAACTGACTGGTCTTGGATCAGTGGGAGGAAGGCCAAGACTGCTGCCAATAAACCTTCACTGATGTGTGCACCAGCCCCTGTTGCTTCAAGTGGAGCAGGTTGTCCAAACTGGTCTATAAAAGGGCCTCAGAGGAGGAGGATCCCTCTCTCTGCAGCCCACATAAAAATCTAGTCCACTTAGCTACATACATCAGGCTGGTCAAAGGCTTTTGGCTTTGCAGGAGGACTTGCTGCTCTTCCTCAGAACAGGATCATTCCTCTGGATTCAGCCATGCAGCATCCATGCTGTGAGAGGAAGGGATGCCAAGTCAGGGTGCAGCAGGTCACCATGATCCTGGGACAAGAGGTCTGGTAGACTCGGCAAGGGCCATGGTGAGAGCATCACCAGGTTCATCAGAATGCTGAACCAATGCTGGTGTGGCCACACCAGAGCAATGAGGATCACTCAAGCTTTGCCCTCCTATCCCACGCATGATGGGAGGAAGGTGTCTGAGAGGGACCCTTTGTTCACCCCTTTCTCCCCCACCCCCACCGTGTGGACCAGAAACTGTGGCACTTCCTATTCTGTCTGGTGATGAACAGGCCCACATGGGGAGTAGCCCACTTCTGGAAGAGAATAGAAGCTACTTGCAGGTGGAGAGCCCACTGGTGGTGAGAAGACGACTTTGCTAATGAGTTCCTGATCTTTGGGAGGTGACATTTCCAGATTAATGTTGTGGATTGCTTCCTGGCACAGCGCTGAAGAGCAAGCTCCTCCCTGCCTGATGATGTAGAATATTGCGGATGTGCTGATGTGAGGATCTTGACCACTCTGCCAAGTGAGGCATGGAAACCTCAGATAACCATTTTGGGTTCTTTGACATTTACGTGCAGCACCATATCCTCCGTGGACCACAGCGGTTACACATTTACACAGATAACATGATTTTTAACATTGCTAGGTGGAACCTCTTCCACTGAGCCTATCTGCAGCAACCCATCAACTTCTCTCACACATAAATTCTTAGGAGAGGGGTTCCTGAAGAGAGATGGCTCGGAGAGCTGTGGGAGGAGGGGGAAAGGTTAGTTTCAGGGTATAGCCATGCTGCGAACCCATCGGTTCATAATTATGGAGCATAGGCAGTAGGGATGTCAGATACTGTGTATGTGAATAGTCATGTAACAGCATTAAATCTTTGCGGTTACACAATTATTTGATGGCTCCAAGAGGCAGGGCTGGCAGCCAGTGCACTCCAGGCCCCCACTCCTGGTTAGCCCCCTGCCATTCTATGCTACTGCTTCTATCATAGACAGCAACGCAAAATGGCAGGAGGACTGGTACGCAAGGAGAGCCAGTTTAAAAAATAGCTCCCCTTGTGGACTGGCTGCCTGTCATGTGTACTGCAGCAGCCCCTATCCGTGGGGGGTACAAACTCCCCGCAGACAGAGGCTGCTACCGGTTAATCGTCTAGTCAACTATTCATTGACATCCTTAGTAGGCATGGAGGAAAAGGCATAAAAGGTGGACAAATAAAACAGGGGGGACTGATCCAGGAAAGTGAAACCCTTGTTCTTTGTCACTCTTGGTGGTTCACAGACTCCACAAAAAGAGAACTACGGACTGGATGAGTATGTAAGTACTCATGCTCCTTGACAGGGACAAAGTATTTGCACTCTGCCCTTTTGGAGATGGCCAGCAGGAAGGATGGGGTCTGCCAAAGAGCTCTTATGATCTTTCTGACCCAGTCATGGAGGGGCAAAATCACACTGGCTGTGGCCCTCTGGCCAAGCACCCCAAAGAGGGTTTCTGGAGGCTCCTCCAGCTCCTTAACTGGAAATCTAGGTGGGAGGACACCATTTAAAAAAATCCTGATGGGCTCTCATGGTATCCTGTGGAACTAGAGGTGGAGGCCCCATGATGGCCTCATCTGAGGACAAGGAGGATGCCTGCTCCAATGGAACCTCTTTGGGCAACAGGGAGCAAGAAGCTGATTTCTTATCTCCTCCTCATTGGGTGGGCTGGTGGCCTCTCCAGCACCAGGGACTGCTTGAAGAAGGAGGCTGACAGTGCCTTCGGTGCCCTAGCTACTGAGGGAGGCATCTGTGGTGTCATGGAGAACCCACATAGGCATCGTTTGTGACCCTGTCTGCAGTATCATTGAGGTGGGTTGCAATGTCAATACCAGGGCCTGAGTCGGCAGCAAAGAACAGGGCTCTGGGGTGAGGCTTGCAGATCAGATGCTTCCCAGAGACCAACAAAGGGTGAGCGAAACTCTCTCGAGAGAGAAGTATTGACCACTCCTGATTGAGGCTGACCCAATCAATGCAGAGGAGGGTCTACACTGACATCCCAATGACCAACGTCAATCAGAGAATCTGAGCCAGGTGTGGATAAGCAACCAGTGCCATGGATGACGGGCACCAGCGACCGGAGTGGGACAACAAAAAACCCCTATGCTCTCCTGACACGTTTGGAGGAGGCCGGTGCTGGCAGATGAGTTATCTGTCCTTTGAGCGTTGGCTGGAGCACGAGGAGGAACATTCTCGGGTATGCTGCATACAGCAGGCAGTGCATGCCTCACAAGGTCTACACTCATTTATTGGCAAGCCTTGCCTCAAGCCATTGAGCCCTGTTGCACCAACTGGGGAAGTGCACAGAGCAATGGGCCTTCTGCCTGTCATTGCGAGGGTGTTATTTCTGGCCAGATGTCCTCCTAGAGTGGGAATAACGAGAAGTCCTATGGCATCTTATAGACTAACAGATTTATTGGAGCATAAGCTTTTGTGGGCAAAGACCCACTTCGTCAGATGCATGTCTGGGAATGCTGCCTATGTGGGGACAGAGATGGACCAAATGAGGGTTTCCCCTATGTTGCAGCTTAGCTACAACTGGCATAGGGAACACTTGCATCAACATAATGAACTGGGCCACTTGAAGAGCCTTGGAGGTCAACAGCATGCAGAGCTGAGCACTGCTGTCCAAGGTAGGTGAGGGGGGTGGACTACACTGCTCAATCTGATGTGGGACCTTGGAGGTCGATGGGCCTGACAAAGCAGGTCTATGCTGGCTCCCTGCTTGCCTTTCTCTTTCTGCAGGCCCAGAGATCTGCCTCTACCCACATTCCTAGGTTTCTTAGGCAAAGCCCCAATGACAGGGACCAGTGCCGGCTTCCATATGGTACCATTGGTGCGCTATGCACCGAAGCACTAATGCTTGGCAACAAATCCAAGCATTAATCATATTCCAGGGCAAAGGCCAATTCCATCAGGAGAAGTTTTAAATGAATGTCTCTCTCCTATTTAGTTCATGGCCCAAATGTTTTGTAAATCTGGCACTTGCCATTAATGTGTGCTTCTCGCAAGCACCATAAACAGTTGTCATGTGGGTCGCTAATTGGCCTGTGGCGATTAACACAACTTAAAGCAGGGGCAGGAGGAAAGCAAAGGAGATCAGGGCATGCCCCATCTCAAGGCAATGTCTGAAAGGGACTTATAAACTTCCCTAAATTATGAACACTTAACAGAACAAAGGAAGACTATTTACAGGTAAAACAACTGATTAAGACAAGACAGACACAACAGCAGTAGCTGTATCACTGCAATTCCAAGCACTATCACTGGGAGCAAGAAGGAACAGAGTGTGGTGGGTTTCCAGCAGTGCCCTATATAGCATGGCATGTTCGCGCCACTCCTCTATGGATATTGCCAAAGGAAAATCTTCTGGCATCAGTGCATGTGGCGAGCCCACACACCTACCCTGAATGGGCATTAGCAAGGAAAGAATTGATTTTTCCAACATGGAAGTTTCCCAAAATATTGCAACTTTCTAATTTGTTTTTTTAGGAAAAGATTTCATTTGATCAGGTTGATGGACGCAAAAAAATAAAGGAAAGCTCAAGAGCACTCATGTTTACAAACACACACGTCCAAGTTTGTTCTTAGTTACTTTCTTTAAGGAACTCTTCCCACCACCACACACACAGGGAGCCTTGATATCCCACCAACATAAAATACATTCCTGGCATCAGAACCAGGTGACATAAGCAGTGCAATTCTACTGTCAGCTGTTCTGCTCCTAAGAAGCAGTTGTACCTGTTCTTTGATCTCCTGAAGTTTTCGGCTTTGCTCTCTGATATCATGAAGAAGCTGTAGTGCCTTGTCATCCTCCTGAGAAACCTCCATCCGTGCCTGTTCCAGACTTCGCTTTAAGCTCTGCAAAAAGCAAAATGCTCAATGCATAGACCCTTTGCACGCTACTCTACAAGAAATATCCTCAGCTAAAGGAGCGAAAAGATTCACCTCAAATACTGAGACAACACATTAAGACACCAATGAGAGAATCATGCAAATTCTCTGCTACTGCTAACTTCAATTTTTCCAGCTGGAGAAAAGCAGGAGGAGGAAGAAAGCAAAGGCGATCAGGGCATGCCCCATCCCAAGGCAATGTCTGAAAGGGACTTATAAACTTACCTAAATTATGAACACTTAACAGAACAAAGGAAGACTATTTACAGGTAAAACAACTGATTAAAACAAGACAGACACAATAGCAGTAGCTGTATCACTGCAGTTCCAACCATCACTGGGAGCAAGAAGTAGTGTCAAAGAACATATGCAGTAATACTTCTTAGCAACATTAATTATCCATCCATCAGTACTATTTTTTTACATTTCTAGCACTGGCACTCATTTGATGCTACCGTTACTATCATGACTAGCTATTTTCCCCCACTGCTGAACATCATTTATGTCCTTTACTCTTTTTTAAACTTTAAAGAAAAAAGGACAGCATTAATGTTTCAAGGTTTGGGCAAAACCTTTGCTTACAGACCTCAAATTAGATTACTGCTCCTATCACCTACTTAGAGTGCTTATCATCTGTCATCTAGAAGGATCCAAAACTTTTTAATGTTTATACAATAAAATCTAGTATATCCAGATTGTTCATCAGTTTCAGATGCCCCTCCTGCTGTGTGTTACTGCACTGAAAGCCCCCCATTTATTCAAATAAATCATGTTCCCTCTTCTATTTAGAATGATAAATGAAGTTATACTCCACAGGAAATGTTACATACACCACTGTAAAGCAACCACTGATGGAGTGTTATCCTGGAATGCTACATGGACAGAGTTTTCAGTTTTGGTGCAAGGGGGAAAAGAAGACAGAAGAATATCAAATCCAATTGAAAATACAAACACTATTTAAGAAGGCAGAGTGTAAACACCCTTATTGGATTTTTGCCAAGACAACAGGGCAGACATCCCTACTCATGCAAAAATGACAAAGCATATTAAATGTACATCTTTAAGGGCCTGTTTTTTATATCCCAGCTGAAAAAACGCATTTGTCACAGACACATTGCTATTAGTATGCTGGGGAACTAGAGAAGTGAGAATTCAGAATGTCATATTATTGAGTCAATACCACCATTTCCTGAAACACCTTTGTCATCCTTTGAGGTTTTCCAACTACTGAATAGTCCCCACCTTGCTTTCATTCTGAAGTCTATCAAGCTCAAAACCCAAAAGTGACACAGCATAGCTAGTAGGACAAGAAGAGAACCAAGACAACAGTTGTAGCTCCTTTACCATTACTACTGAATGATGTTGGTAAGCACCACTGAGACCATCATGGAAAAGAAAACTAAAAGGCCATCAGAAATGGCACCTTCAGAGGGAAAAGGACTAGGGTAAAGGCTCACACTGCATTCTGTGATGTAGGTTGCGAGGTCCTGCTCCAGGAGGGATCGCTGGGTCTCAGAGGCTTTCAGTTCCACCTCCTTTTGGCTAAGTACAGCCTCCACCTCTGACACCCTCCGGTGCAATCGTGTCATTTCCTGCTCCATCTGCAACAAATATTGAAAGGTTAAAAAACATTTCAAAAGTTCTGTCCGTCACTAATTTCAACACACCGCATGTGATGAATTTCAGTCTCTAAGAGACTCCTACTTATAATTTTCCAGATGCTATTTAAATTCCAATACCATTGTCTCTGCTCCTGGGAATGCACAGTTCTTCACAAGGACAAGTAGTAAGTTTAAGTCACCCCATTCATTCAAGCTGCTTGTTCATATTCAGTCATTCTTCGAACCCCAGTTAGCAAAGAAGCCACAATCATTTTTCACTTGATTTTGCAGAGATGGGTCACTTTAGCTTTATCCCAAATCCATGTTGGACCAGAGGATGGTTCCCCCCCATTTCCTTGCAGGAATAAATGGTCAAATCCAGCACAAGACAGGGAGACAAATAATTGCACTCTCATAAAGTCTCAAACAATACTTGAAGTTTTATAGACTCCAGGGAGTTTTCTTGATTCAGACACAACAGTTAAAAGATATTCACCAACTCAATGAAAAGGCAACAGTTACACAAGTAGAAGCTGAAGGACTAGGAAGAGAGACTTTGTATCACTCAGAATAGCAATGCAGCAACTCTGCAAGGAGGAGGAAATACCACATGCTTGAAGAAGCAGTCATCTGTGTCATGGTGAGAAAAGGTCTGTTTAAAATCCAGAGCCTCCTCTTGTTTAGTTTAACACATCTACAGCATAGGCATGGCCTAAAATCATCTTCTTCTTTACTGAACAGGAAGCCACTTCATGGATGGAAAAAAACTTTGCCCACCACAGAACTGGATGATCAGAAGCATCTGACAGATCCCTTGGCATACATTGTTTGTAGATTCTTGGAGCAATGAGGGAGGCCACTCACATAAATAAATACCTTGTGACACTTGTCCTGGGTGTCCTGAAGCTCTTTGCTCTTTAAAAGGAGTTTCTTTTCCATGGAGCTGATCTTAGCTGGAGAGTCCAACCCTGAGACAATAGTTCTAAAAGAACAAAGCCAAAAAATACATAAATATAAACAAAATGGCACAGGACTCTCCACAAACAACTTTTGCCAGATCATTGGATAGTTAACAGGAGCTAGAGGAGGAAAGATGAGGCAAATGTTATGGTGTAACAGTTACAAGATTAGGTTAACCAACATTGTGAATCTTTAGTAACCACCATGTTAGATCCTTTGCAAGGTTTCAAAGTTAGTACAGGTTGGACTTCCCCCATCCGGCACCCTCAGATCTGCCGGACCAGAGGAGGTCCCTCCCAACACAACCTATGCTGTCCTGCTGTCCCCAGCGAGGGCTCCAGCCTTGCCCCGCTGCTGCCTGCCCAGCCATGGCTGTCATTAGGGTCGGAGTTCCACAGCTGGGAACAGAGTCCCCTCGCTGCCGCAGGGGCCGGGACTGGAGCTCTGCGGATGGGGCCAGAGTTCTGCAGCCAGAGATAGAGCTTTGCTGCCAAAGCTCTCCAGCTGCCGCTGCTGTCACAGCTCCATGGCCACCGGGGGCATCCCTGAACTCCAGGGCTGCTGCTGCCATCCCCAAGCTCTCCAGAGCCAGAGTTCTGTGGCTGCCACTGCCAAGTCCCCACTGCCACATAGCTGCAAGGGCCAGAGCTCCCTGCTGTACCACCTGCCCCTCCACACTCTGCCCCCTGTCTCCCAGCTGAGTCTCCGCACCCCACAGCCACTCTGGCCCTGAAACCTGACCTCCCTATACCTGGGCTCTGTAGTCCACAAATATCCATGGTCCTGCCAGACCACAGATATTGCCAGACCACAGAGTCCCGGTTAAGGGAAGTACAATCTGTATTTTCATTTAAACAGTAAGTTTTAAGTCATAATGTCAAATAATGAGACAAGATGCTTCTTGTATATATCTATTTGTGGGTATTGCACAACTTTCAAAAACAAAAGATAGCACTAGAAAAGCAAATGAAAGCTTAAAATGTGCCAAACTCTAAACCACAGTGAGCTAAAAAGGCCTCCTCATCAACTCGTTTTCTGCTATTCAAATATTTTACTAAAACATTCCTCCAGTCCAGCTCTATACACCCCTTCTCTATTTCATCAGCATTAACACATTTAGCCACATTTCTAGATCTCAAAGTTCCACCAATAAGCTGTGTCTCAAGAGAAAAATATACTTAACTGTAGCATTCATTGAAATCTGACTCCAGGAAATTAAAGAAAGCATTTACATTTTTAGCACTCTCTCTGATAGGGGTCTTTACTTTTTCATGTTGATTTAAACCAGAATTTCTCAAACTGAAGGTCTCAACTCCGAAGGGAGTTGCAAGCCTATTGCAGGAGTGAAGGGTTACAGTACTGCCACCCTGACTTCTGTGCTATGTCCAAAGCTGGACAGCCATAGAGTGGTGGCTGTCGGTGATTAGACACCCAGCTCTGAAGGCAGCACAGAACTATAGGTGGCAATACCACACTACGACACCTTTACTTCTGCACTGCTGCTGATCACAGTGCTGCCTGTAGAATCAGGCACCGAGCTGAGAAGGCAGTGTTGCTATCAGAAGTAGTGCCGAATGAATGGTGGCACGATATGGAGGTCATCATTAGGGATGTCAACATGCAGATGACTACACGATTAATGGATAAATCTGGTTTACTGGTTAATCCTGTTGACTACTTGTATTCCCCCCATTGCTGCCTTTCTATCAGAGGCAGCAGTGCAAGGAGTGGGGCAGGAGAGGCTGCCACAAAGCAACCTCTGCCTGCAGCAGGCCCTGCCTTGCCGTGGACAAGGGCTGCTGCCACCCTGTATCACAGGCAGCAGTGCAGGCAGCAGGCTGGAAGCTGGTTTTTAATAGAGGCAGTAGCATGGAGTGTCAGGGGGCTCCCTGGGAGTGGGGCCAGGAGCACACTGGCTGCCAGCCCCACCTCCAGGAACTATTGAATAGTCATGTAACTGCTAAAATTTGATGCAGTTACACCACTATTCAATTACATGCTATCTAACGTCCCTAGTCATCAGTTTTTGGGGTGGCAGTCATCAAAGCTTGGACTACTTTCAAAGGGGGCCCTATCAAAAAAGAAAGGTTTGAGAATTCTTGGCTTAAACTGATTCTAGAAAAGCATTAGAAGTGATATTTGGGATTGGAGCACATGTTACTGTTTTGTAGTCTAAAGCAAATAATAGTTAAAATATCTGATTTAAGTATAAATCTCAAATAATACCAAAAAAATCAAAAAGCCACATTCAACAGAAACAATCCACTGCAGCAAAATGTGATTCAAACTAGATAGTTAAGTAGGGAACCAGCTTTAACAGAAGAAGCCTAGAGCTCACTGTTAGTTGAGATTTTAAAAAAGTACAATGAAGATGCTAATAAAAGAACATGCAGTCTGCCCACACATTGCTTGCTGACTTCTCCTGGCCACAGCTTTGGTATGCAGCCTGTTATCCCCCTGGAGAGAAAAGAGCTTCGAGCAGCCCTTTGCACATAGCTACACACCCACACACAGTAGCACTGTCTCTTCCTACACCAAGGAAAGTTTGATTTTACCACCACCATTTTCTGAGAAAATTTATTCCCAAGTCCAAATATACACAAAGGGTATTAGTCTCACACAGGAAAAGAAATGGACTTTTAAAACTGTGCTGCAGCCGCATGTATGGAAAAATAGATCTTAATGAATGCCACTTTCTAAAACCATTTGGAGATGCAATCCTGCTGTTAACCTAAATATATGAGAGCCCACCACACCTGACCTACGCAGAAACACCTAATATAATGAAATAATTTTAAAAAACCCTAAGAAACAGGCCTACTAGAAGAATGAACCTTCTATATCAAATCACAAGATGTAAATGAGGATTTATTAGAATAAATCTTGAAAGGGTATGAACTGGTTAAACATTACTTAAATTGGTTAAATGATCTAATCAACCCAAATCCCCTAGATTATCATTTTTAAATGTCAACATATCAAAGTATCACTATACGCCTCCAGACAAAAAGCAGCCATTTGAGAAAAATACTTAAATCCCATCACAGACAGGCATACAAACAAGGCTAAAAATGGATAGGTGAGAAAAAAACAATTCCAGAAATAAAAATTAAAAAGGAACATTAACTAAAAAAGAATCTGCTTCAAAATATAATTCATATGAATATAAAAGTTACAGCAACTGTGTAATACTAATTTTGACAAGTTTTTAAATATTAAAATGTTAACTTTTGAGATTATTAAATTATCTCTGCAAAAGCCATTTAAAAAAAATAAGCATAGTTCCATAATATTAACGATTCCCCTTTAGTTTTCTGCTCATACCATACACACTGGTCAGCAGATTCTAGCTAGTTCTGATAGAAAAGAGGACTCTTTTTATACCACTGGTTCATTTTAAATATCTGTATTTCATCTTTGGCTGTCATTTGGTTTTTGTTTGAAGAAGAAACAGGCTCATAATACTGTCCACATCATTTTGTAATTCAAATATTTCGTACGTAGAGCCAACTGAACCATCCAACTGCACTGCAATACAGCGAACAACCGGTATGGGACCCAGTGAGAAAGTACACCACACAGCAATGGAATGGTAGAATAGAATAGTATGTATTGCTACTCTTAAATGATCCCCATTGAACCAAGTTTGGAATGTCATTACCATACTCTGAAGAGAGCTGCTCCTCTGTAATAGATAGGAGTAACCAGCACCCGTGACTAAGAGGCTAAACTCAGGTAGCTAACACGGGTGTTGGCAGGGAGAGGGGGCAGGAGAACTAATCAAGATAGAGTGTTGAAATCTGAATTGGATATAGATTCCTTGCCTGCTTTCTTTGTGTGGGGGAGTAAAACCAGGAGTTGAGACACACAGAATGATTTAAACCCAGGCAGGACTACCATGCCTCCAAGAAATTTAGGGCATGGAAGTGGACTGAACCAAAAAAAAACTGGGAGCAAATAAAGGGAAAAAGTGGATCTAGTTGCGATCAGGGTATTTTCTTTATTTTGTGGTTTGATTTGAACTGCTCTGTGTGAATCTATGCCTCTCCTCCCAATTTATCATCTAAGCATTGTTCCCAGAGATTTTCTCTGTTTTAATTTGTTTTCCTTAGTTGCTCTGTAACATCTAGCAACCAAGTATGCTTTATCAAGTATATCTTTTGTTTTGTAATAAAAATCACTTTTTTAAGGTGATGATTTGATTCTTGTGTCCTGGAAGGTACAGGAGGTCTGTCTGTGTGTATCTGCATGCCTCAGACTGAGAGGTCAGCTACCAAAGACTGCAGCTTGTTTTTCTCTTTATTTTTTCAAGCTCTCTTGTGGCAGAGGAGCTTGAGGGTACTCCTGGGGAAGGAAGTCCTAGTGCTTTCTTCCTGGGATTAAGAAGAAATGGGTTTGTTTCACTTGGTGGTGGCAGCTTTTTTGTTTATTTCTCAGAGCCAGTGCATCTGTTACTCTGGGGGGTGGTTTTGTAAGCAGAGTCTAAAGAGGCAAGGTTTTTTTAAGCTCTTTGTGGGCCCCCACCTTCTGCAGTCAGAGTGTCAGAGTAGGGATCAGCCCTGACAGGTGAGATATGGAGTTTGGGAAAAAATAGATTGCAATCTTTCTTTCCTATCTACTATATATTTGAGAGAGTTTTTCTGTCTGTCTGTGTGTCTGTTGTTCAAAAACTCCTCCTAACCAGTAAGAGCTAGGACCACCAAATTTAATATGCAGCTTCCTTTTACCATAACTTCAAGCAAGGTAAAGGTTTGGTTGTGCCAGGACAATGGGATGTACCTGGAATGTAACTGTTTCTCATAAAATGGAGAGAGAGGGGTCTACTAGCAGGGCCAGTTAGGGTGTGTCTAGACTGGCAAGATTTTGTGCAAAAGCGGCCACTTTTGCGCAAAAACTTGCCAGCTGTCTACACTGGCCGCTTGAATTTGCGCAAGAACACTGACGATCTAATGTAAGATTGTCAGTGTTCTTGCACAAACACTATGATGCTCCCACTCAGGGATAAGCCCTCTTGCGCAAGAATACTTGCACAAGAGGGCTAGTGTAGACAGGGAAGAACTGTTTTGCGCAAAAAAGCCCCGATGGTGAAAATGGCGATCGGGGCTTTCTTGCGCAAAATGGTGTCTAGACTGGCCACGGACACTTTTGCGAAAAAGCACTTTTTGCGCAAAGGCACTCGTGCCAATCTAGATGCTCTTTTGCAGAAATGCTTTTAACGGAAAAACTTTTCCGTTAAAAGCATTTCCGCAAAATCATGCCAGTCTAGACGCAGCCTTATACTATAGAATGTACACAGCAGCAAGGAGCCAGAGATGGGGACCAGGACAGCTATAATCTGATTGGGTCAGCAGAGTGCAGGGGTGTAGAAAGGTATGGCTATCAACTATAAATATGAGTCTGTCCATGTATCTTTCTCTCCTTCCGTTCCCTACCTGTGGGACATGCACCCCACACCTGGCTATGCCCGCTGCAGTGGCCATGGACAGGCTCTTCTCACCTGGCCCCAAAGTGCTGCAATGAGAGAGGGCTGGAGTTATCCTCTCTTCCTACAGCAGCTTGCATACTGAACCCCTCATCCCCAGTCCTACCCCAGAGCAATGATTTAAATGAAGAAAAATAAAAACTATTGAATTAAGGATCCAAGTAATGCTAAGTAAATCTTATAGTTCAAAATAAAAGATCCCTTTGCATACATGCGCTAACTGTGGCAATTTTTTCTTACTATGAAAATCAGTACATCTCAACACTAAAGCAAGCATACACTGGATTTACATTAGGCACATGTACTTAAGAGTTTAGGAGTGTCCATTTCAGCTGATTACTCCTTTCATGCAAACTATACTCAAACTGCTTCATAAGTACTCCTACCACTTTTTTATGTCTCAACAAGACAGAGTAATCAAGAGAAATGGGATACTTAAAAACTAACAGAAGCCTTATCACAGAGATCCAAACTCACAAAGGATTTTAAGACAAGATTTGAGACGTGTTTTAGGTCACTGTTCCATACCCCATCATTCAGAGTTATCTCAGAAGTCATACACATTAAACCTGACAGCAAAAGCTAACATGAAAACATATAACACAACTAGTATCATCTCAGAATATTTCATTAAATTAATCATTAAACCAAGGGTCACTTTTCTCAGCACAACAATGTCTGCAATTTCCTCTGGAGTGTGAAGAAATGATTAAAAAAAGAGTATTAACTCATGTAAATAAAAACAGGAAAAAAAGGGGGATATAAAAAACCCTTAAGTCATGGTCAAATTTACAATAGCAAATGCTAACCACACTAGCTGTGCTAATCTATTTTCAAGAGGAAAATTACCTCCTTGAGTTATGCATATAAATCAGCTGGCTTAATGCTGATTACCTAGTAATTCATAGATAATAGAGCCACTGGCCTCTCCCAGAGGGACTGTAGTGAATGGTGCAGAAGTGCTGGATATCAGAGGACTCCTGTTCTAGTCTTTCCTAGTAAGACTTGCTACAGAAAAAGCTAGAAGTTAACCAAAAAGGAATGGCAAATTCATAGCTCATCCTCTATCATGCACTGTATTTTTACATATGTTCCTATCTTCCTACTTCATCTTTATACCCAGTCTCATAAGTCTCCAACTCATCTGTGCCTCTTTTTTCTACTAGCTGCTGGTATCATCTGTCGTAATCCAGGTCCTTGCAAATATATATTCTCCCCCTTCCCATGCCTCATGTTTAAGGCTAAGATTGTGTCACGGATATTTTAGTAAAAGTCATGGACAGGACAAGGCAACAATAAATTATGGAAGCCCAAATCCTGCCATTCATGGGGCTGAAGAAATCAAGATCAATTAAAGTAACAGAATTCATGATCAAATCATATCCTCTCTCATGATCTGTTCTCTAACTTCATTCCCTTCTCTATCCCTCCACTTCCAGCCTTTCTACTTTCTGCTCCCTCTTATATGCCTGCTCTATCCTAAAGCACAAGAAAAAACAAAACACTGATACAATCAAGATATGAATGCAGTAAATTGAGAAAGCAAAATTTTATTGGAATCTTGATCTTCCTTTCCTCTTTTCTCCCTTCAGAAGGGCTGGAACAGAAACTGACTAGCAGTTAGATTAAACCTGTGATGGGGACAGAAAGAGGTAGGTGCTGAGATATTATTAAGCATGTAAAAGGTTAACCAGTCACCCAGTAAGCATTACCGGAATGCATATTGGGTAACCAGTTAACCGGACGGCCAACCCCACTGGCTGGCTGTTGGAAACCAGTGGGATTCCGGCACCAGCTGCACTGCAACACCCCAACCCCATCAAGACAGCCCTGGAAGACCAGACAAGACCCCAGTCATGCCACAGTAGGGGCAGGTGGGACCCAGCTGTGCTGCAGCGGCCCTGGCCCTTGGCCGCGCTGTGGCAGCCCAATGTAGCACATTATGCCTGTCCACAGGCCCGGAAAGACCTCCACCCCAGCTGCCCTATGCCCACCAATGGTTAACTGGTTCCACAATATAATTTTAATTGTTAACCAGTTAACTATTTTTATCAATATTCACATCCCTAATATCTTCTTGGAACAAACCTGAGAATTCCTCATTTTGCATCAGCCTTGCCTCTACCTACTATGAAAAATTTGAAGAATTTGTCCTCATCACGTGTCCCTTCTCGGCTTTCATTTTGCTAAACAAGTCCAGCTCTTTTAGTTTCCTTTGGTAAGACAAGTACTCCATTCCCCTAAATATCCTAGCAATCTTCTTATGCACCTGTTCCAGTCTGAATTCATCTTATGGAACGAGTGATCAGATCTGTATACAATATTCCAGATGCGGTCTTACCAATGCCTTGTACAATGGCATTAATGCTTCCCTATGTCTATTAGAAATAACTAACCTAATACATCCTGGATGTAGTGAAAGTAACATGGACCTAGTTAATTAAAATATATTACTGCTGCTACATAAAACTATGAGCAGCAATAAAGGCACTAGAGATATCAGTCTGTAAACACAGGAAACCAGCTCTGCATCACTTAGCATAAGAACTACAATTCATTTTTAAATAAAAGCTTATGTTCTGTATTAATGTGTTAGGACCTCAGACTTGTTAGAGGAAAGCACTCCGCCTATTATGAGCAAGTACACAAATGATTTTTTAAAGTCATACCTTCTGTTTGTTATTCTCATTTACTGGCTCCTGTCTACGATTAGCTTAAGCTTCCTAGGGCAGGTAATGTGTCCTATTTGATCAATAAAGCACCTAGCACACAGGGCACTTTATACTTTATAAAGAAGAAATCTTCTTCATTCCCCATCCTAGCACTGAGACTGAGGAGATCACTAGTTATCGCACTAGTTTAAATACTAATTCAATGTGAGTTTAAATACTGATGTACCCAAATCTCCTTACATTCCTTGCAATAGTTAGCAGCTGTTTTTCAAAACAAAATGCAGCTGCTTACTCCCAAAGGGAAATCTAGAACAAGTTTATGAAAATCTAGTTCTAAAATAAAGTTCAGCTTATGAAATAAGCAGAATCTTCTTATAAATTTTTCTTCCAAAACAAATTTAATATATGATCAATTGTGTGCATCAGCATATAGAAAACCAAGCTGCATCAGGAAGTTTTACACAACTTCACCCATAATTCCTCCAATCATATTAATATCGAGCCTTTTTTGCTGTACCTTCACTGTTCTACTATTAGAACCCAAAACAAAATTTCAACAGTTATCCTTCACTGTTACATGCACCACATCCTACTAATCAGTTCCACTATAGTTTTGGCAATGCATACCTTTAACAACATGCAACATCCCCTTTATGATCAGCCTTTAACCATTATCACACAGATATGTCAATGCACCTGAGACTTAACCTTTAACCCTCTCCCTCTAGCAATAAACACAGATTAAGTCCTGGGCCTCTACGGACAGTTACACAAATGCCATTCTGGTTTTGCTATGTGGAGAATAGTCCACTAGGGAGTAGGATGACACCATAAGTCATTTCACTTACAATTCAAGGTAGATTTTAACCCCAAATATCCACAGTTGAAATTTACCAACTCCAGTAGTACTTCCACTGACATCTCACTAAAAGTCAACATCTCCTCTTTCAACCATTATTTTAACCTCCTACTTCTCCCTCCCAACCATGAAGGCAACACCTGTGAGGAGGGGCAATCACTAAAGACAGTCTCCCCTTCTGATCACTGGTATAGACATCATATAACCTTGATTCAAAACATGGGCAAAAGCCAAGAATACTACCAAATTTGGTTCCACACTTCTCTCTCAAGCAACTCATTCAGCACCAACAACTACCATCACAGCCAATATGATAGAGACATGACATCTGGTTTAAGTCCCTGATGGAGACTATGTATTACCATAAATAGGCAATGGTTGAAACTAAAAGATAACACCTTAGCATGTTGAGTCACCAAACCAGCGAAAGAAACTGCATTTGTGTGTGGCCTTCTGGTAGTGGAGTAAGGATTCTTCAATCTGATGTACTGCACTAATGCATTTCTCATTGGCTCTCACACCAGGAACCAAGGACTTACCAGGTCAAAGAGGTTTACACGATGCCATTTACACTCTTCCTTTTCCTAACTCAGTTCTCTGTCTGAAAACATAATTCCTTTCCAAAAGAAGACTAATTTTTATGGTTCTCACTTTCCCACCCCTGTACTGTCTCTGTGTCCCCACAACACATCCACAATACAGCAATGCCCAATCTCAGTGTTAAACTTGACCAAGCAGTACACACTGCCAGCTCAGTGAAGCTGTATCTACGGTTCACTGACCCATCAGCACATACTCCTCGATTAATAGAACTCCTCTGTGGATCACTGATTCATCCTCACACCCACCCCCTAGCTTTGTAACATCCAGCCTCTGCATTTCTGACCTGACAGAACATTCCCACACTTCAGCCTCTGAACTCCACGGGATTTTCCTTCTTCCAGGGACCTGCAAAAACAGAAATCAAACCGCCCACTCCTCTCCAGGGAACAGCAAACACAACTAATCTAAAGTAACCAAATTACAATTTTAGCAATATCAGTTTCAGAACCAGCCTTCTTATTTTCCATACAAAGCTAGAGAACAATATTAAATTTATAAAACCACAGCAGCAACAGATAGAGCCTAAAGCTGTCAGCTCCCCTAAAGCAGAGTGCAGGCCAGTTAAAATCAGTGTTCCCCCTCCCCCACCCACTCCCCACTACAAGCCCTGATTTTCTTCTATTGATCCCGTTCACTAAGACAGTAATTCCCACTTACTCTGATCTGAGGATCCCCAGAGCCTTGATGAAGGAAAACCCTACAAATGGCAAATCTTCACCCGAGAAACCAGCTGGGTTCAACTGCCGCGGAGCGGATAAAACCCGCGAATTCTTCTCTGGTTCATCAAAATTTGAGGTGTCATCATCAGACCTGAGGGTAGGAACGAAGGGGGGAGGAGCTGGTGGAAAAAACAAGGAGAAAAGACAAATTTCAGCTACAGTTTGCTCTGCAACGGTCCCATTCATTCAGTGTTTGCAATGGCACTGCAGCTCCTGCTTTTAATCTTGCTAACACAAGCAGACTGAGCTGCTGCTCTCAAATCGTATTACAGCAACAAGAGATTAACTCTTCAGCTACCAACATGGCTACCATTCTGCAGGCACAATGTCTCCTATGCTGGTTAAACTGGTATTTTGAGTCAAAACAAAAGCATCGGGCTAAGAAAACCTTTGGTCTACTACTTACAGATTACTAGCTCCTGATTTTTCTAGAAAAACAAAGATGTCTCTAAACCACACAATTAGAGGAGTAAACTATTCATGAGAATAAAGGCAGCTACCTTGCTAACCAGCTAAGGACTAATTTCTGTCTATCACCTCTATCAGCATCCTCTGTGTCCAGATTTCTGGTTCTTGTTACCATCAGTAAATGAATCTTGCTCCTGGAAGATTTCAACACGCTGAAGATATTAACCCCCCCACACACACACACACACACAATAGCTCTTGGAGCAGAGAGGAAAAGAAATAAAGATTTGCTTCCCAAGACAGCCTGCTTAGAATTTGTAACTCTTGGTGGGACACCACTGCAGTCTGGCTCTGATACAATCAGCTTTGAACGGAGGTATCAAATGGCACTAATTATCGTCTACTTCTCACTCTAATTTTAAATCAAAATATCTTAACTTATTAGCCTGTTGTTTAATTTCAGCCCATCCTCTAGTATTTGCTGCAGTTTAATTAAAAGAAAAAAATTAATAAGTTCTTTTAAATGATGTGCAGTACTCCAAGTCCCTGCTGGTGTGGCTGCACGTGTGAAAAGAATAAATGTAAAAGCCAGCTATGCAATTCCTACCTCATAAAAACATGTTTCCTCCCAGGATTATTTTTTTTTAATTTCATCATTCAGGTCCTCACTCCCTGCAATTCTACTAAGCTCTTTTTTGCTCTGTGAAGCGGACAGCTCTTCAGTCCACAACTAGAACACAGCCCATTGTTACAAACTGATGGAAATGTTGTGTGCTAAAACCGTTACCATGGATCCAGTATAGATCTCCTGTAGCTGAAGGGCTGATGAGAATTGAAGAACCGGGAACAAACATTACAGCCCCTGCAGTGCAGGCTCCCTGCTCCTCACTCTGTGCATGCTCTGAGTTTAACCCTACCTGCCTGCGTTCGTGACAGATGCTGATGCTTATCTGACTGACACAAGTAGAATGAGTCACTGCTGGAGCTTGCTAGCTCCCTCTAGGTTGCCAAATTCTTTCACGTTCCCAATTTTTAACTCTCAATTTTCTACACAAATTTTTCTATAATCTAACAGCAGACCAACACCAAGCTAGCACCAAAGCAGCATTAATAAGCAAAAATCTGCCTGTTTAAGTCAGTAAATTGAAACAAAATATGCATGCTCCATTGGTGGCTCTCCAGAAAGCCCTGCTGACACAGCTTCCAAAAAGGGGAAAGGAAGGAAGCTTCACCAAGCAGGCAAGATGCAGCTAACCTACCATAATTTCAAGTACACTGAGTTTTTCATTCATCCTACTCCAAAGATATAAATATGCATTAATAAGGAAATTATATTACCTCTCACTCTCTGGAGCATTCAAATGTTCTTTGTCAATATCAAATAGGTTCTGATACATTACTGTTTTAAAAAATTGCAAACATTTAATAGGATATGAACTGTATTACAGAGTGAATTCTCTTAATAGGACATCCAATTATGGCTCTACTGTCCAGAGCGCTCTCACACACAAAGACAAGAGCAACAGAGTACAACATAACTTCATTATGTATAATATTTTTCATGCAAACAACATCCCAAAATGCTTTGCAAAATTAAAAGTTAGAGTGGCAGAGGGAAAGAAACACAGATAATATACATTTTATTTTCAACACTCAGAAGCCTTTGGACACCCTGTAAAAGTTTTTTTTCCTCCCATCTAAGATTTAAAAAGAGATTGGATTGATGAGGCCGAGCAATATTGGAAGGAGAAGACTATCTAGTTGATATGGTAATGTCTAGAACTTCCTTTATAAGAGTAGCCAAAAATATACCTACAGGCTGCGTCTAGACTGGCAAATTTTTCCGCAAAAGCAGCTGCTTTTGCGCAAAAACTTGACAGCTATCTACACTGGCCGCTTGATTTTGCACAAAAGCACTGACGTTCTAATGTAAGAAATCAGTGCTTCTTGCACAAATACTTTGACGCTCCTGTTTGGGCAAAAGTCCTTTTGCGCAAAAGCTTTTGCGCAAAAGGGCCAGTGTAGACAGCTCAGATTTGTTTTGAGCAAAAAAGCCCCGATGGCTAAAATGGCGATCGGGGCTTTCTTGCGCAAAACCGTGTCTAGATTGGCACGGACGCTTTTCCGCAAAAAGTGCTTTTGCGGAAAAGCGTCCATGCCAATCTAGACACTCTTTTCCGCAAATGCTTTTAACGGAAAAACTTTTCCGTTAAAAGCATTTGCGGAAAATCATGCCAGTCTAGACGTAGCCTAACAGAAAAGGAAGATGTACAACAGGGATGGGGAACATACAGCCTGAGGGCTGAATCTGGCCCCTAGTCTACCTTGATCCATCCTGCAGCAAGGCTCGGTGCTTCCCTTCAAAGTGAATTGAGCTGGCACTCATACTCCATCCCCATAAGTCTCTGAGCCTTGGTGCCTTCTCCCATAGAACCCGAGCACGAGGGGAGCCCTGGTTCTCCAAGTTGTGAGAGTGGGGGTCAAGTCAGTAAGGGTTTTTGTTTTTTTGCTTTTCACTTGTCTGTGACCCCAAACCCAACAAAATGTTCCCCGCCCCTAGTGGATAATTCCATATATGACCACGCTGTTTAATACTGAATGGACTTGCTCAAAGTTAGAAGCAAAAAGGGAACTAAAATCTCACCTGTTACCAGAAAGTAGTGAAACTTCACAGAGGAGCCATCCTAAGGAAATTACAATTAAAGGCAAGAAACTTTCTTCTCACAATTAATGAGTATTTTCAAAAAGTTTCTGCTCAGACTGCAGTGGTAGAGCTAATTCAAATATGCTTAAAATGTTAATAGAGATAACAAATGAATAGCATTCAATGGAATATCAACAGCAGCAAGGAGGAACAAGATAACCGCAATACTCAGTAGCAATATCTTCATATGATTGAAGAAAACCAAAGATGGGAAATAAATAAGATTTTTAAAAAGAGAAAGCTAACTTTAATATCACATTTTGTGCTGCAATTTCTTCTGATGTTTAGTAAAAGCTCTGCACAAGAGAGAGACACAGAGAAAGCTAGATGAAAGAGAAGAAACCTGAATTTGCCCTTTGCTTTGCACTTCCTGAAGAGGTATTCATGTGAGAGCTATTACTAACCTAACAGTTGAGAAGCTCTTGTTACCATATTACTATCAAGAAACAATGGAAAGGAAAAAAAGAAACAGTCATTCAACTAACACACCTATGGCTGCAAGTGGATCAGAACTGCTGATAGCAACTGAAAGGGGAAAAATTAATTTCTTCAGAGGTAGGTTTCAGACCACTTTGGATGAGAACAAAGTCACAGGAGTGAGAAGGGACATGCTTGGAAAAAGATAATATGCTAGATCCACTTTGCTTGGTTGGCTTTGCTAATTACTTGGTAATGTCTTTAGACTCCTTTATTCCTGAGATTAAGGCATTCCCTTCCCTGACTCTTAACACTGTCTATAATATGATTGGAGCTGCTTATATAACAAGTTGAGGAAAAGGGAGCACATTGGTTCATTAACAAGTTACCATTCATGTCTCTGAAATGATCCTCGGGTAACCATGACTGGCCAAGTATTGCTTGTTTAAAACCAGAGAATTCTCATCCCTCTATAATTACGGTATCCACAAAATAAGAAGATGAAGACTAGCAAATTCAAAGATGTAAGTGGTCATAAATCGAGGCTATTCTCAGGAATTTCTTTAAAAAGAACCATTTAAAAGAGGTCATAGTAAAACTCTGGGAACTGAATAGCAAATATATGCCATTGTATCTGGCAAGACTAAAGAACTAGTCAAGACAGTGACGCTTTCTCCCTCTCCAGGTTTATTCAAAAGGAGACAAAACTATGCTACAAACAGGAGATTCTAATCCTGATACTTCAAGTTTATAAAAACTGATTGATACATGGATCATTTTCTGCTTATGATATGCTGCAAATGACCGCATATGCTGTTTATTATTTAAATAACTTCTAAAGTACTGCACATTACATAAGAATCAGTTGCTTACTCAGATGCCCCTCTTCCGGATGAAGGAGATAATTCTCATCCATCTGTTCTAAAGTATGACTTTTGGAGGCAAGGGAATGTCGTATGTTGATAAATTTAACAAAAAAAGCACTGCAATAGATTATCTAGTTTATCATCATCTTTATGATAATACTAAATAAAAAGAAATTTTTCAACTGCGTTAGTATGTGTATTTATGATTAGTTCAAGGAATAATACAATCAATCCTTCATTTTGAATTATTTCCATGTAATTTTAGAGATTGAATGCTGCATTTCCCTGGGATACCACTCTTCTCGATCAATGACTTTCCTGGACTAGGGGATATAGCAGAACTACAGAATAGAAATTTATCTTGTCTTGTGCTAGGATACAATCTATTTATTCTATCTGATGTCAAAAATCTATACTGCTTTTCCAATGGCAAGTATGCTTTCAATAATATTTATGGAAAATTCAACAAAAGATTATAATAATCAATAGACCTATCCCACCTATAAAAATTATTCACTAACTATATAAGAAGCTACTTTCGCATATTTTTCATTGTTTGAAGGCAAAGATCTTCCTAAGATATAGTTTATTTCAGTTAACAGTAGTGTCTCCCCCAATCTGTATTGGCTTCAGTAACTGTCTACCAAATTGGTGATCAAAAAAGAAAAAACAAACCATGTATTACTGAAGATCAACAATATCTTAGTGAAAAAATACAAAATCGAATAGCTATTACCATACAATATAAACCATGCAAATAATCTGAGCACTGTGTGCCATGTGACAAAAGAGTAAATTTATAAGATACAAGTCACTATAGTACAGTGGTCTCCAACCTTTTAAAGTATGAGATCACTTTTTGAATTTAAGTGCAATCCAGGATCTACCTCAAACCATCTTTCCTCCCTCCCTCATCCTTCCTCCCTTTCATCAGGCAGGGGCAGCAGGTTGGGGTACAGGCTTTGGTCTTGGGCTAAGGGATTTAGAGTGCGAGAAAGGCTCTGAGCTGAGACTGGGACAGGGGTTCAGGTGAAGGAGGGGGTTCAGGCTCTGTTAAGGGAGTTTTGGTCTGGGGGGGGCTCAAGGCTAGAGCAGAGGCTTGGGGTGTAGGAGGGAGTACATGACTGGGACAGGGATTCAGGACGCAGGCTCCAGATGGACGCTGCTTACTGCAGGTGGCTCCTGTGTGGTGGTGTAGTGGGGCTAAGGCAGGCTCACCCCTTCCCTGGCCCTGCACCACTCCCAAAAGCAGCCACAAACTCCATCCCAAGCTCTGTTGTGCCCTCCATCCCCATGGAGATAGAATACAGGGTGGGAGAAGGGAACAGCTCCAAGGCAAAGGGCAAGAGTTCTGCAGGAGTACAGGGAGGGGCAGCTGAAGTGCTGCACTTGATATCTTCTTGGCCAAACCAGTTAGGATCAGCAGTAAGAGGCGCCAAGATCTACCAGTAGATCCCGATCTATTGGTTGGAGACCACTGCTGTAGTAGATGGCAAAATGCCCTAATTTTTCCTTAAACCCATTCTATGCCATACTAGAAACATTTCAGCAAGATCCTTCTATTTTACATGTGAAAAGCCATCTTTTGTCTGGGAGACAATGTAGAAAAGGGATGTAGATAGCAAGTAGGCATTCCATGAGTTAAATTGTTATGGGCCCTTGTGAAATTGCCTCTAAGAGACGTGTCCTTCAGAAAATGGGTATTGGTGTACACAACTGATAAAAGGAAATTACAAACTATGTGGGGCTGTATGCCTGTGTAGGGGAGCCTGCACTACTCTGCCTTGGCAATAAATGGTGATGTGTGCCTTGTCCACAGTGCAGATTTCTGGCCTGTCTCAAGTCTGGTGCACCAAAGCACGCAGGCCTGGTCAAGGAAAATTGTGAGAGTCAGGAAATGTTTTGAATAACAATGCAGATTAACCATGGTATACAAGACCACATCAAGAACATAGGACAAGCAACCTTGTACTGATACTTCTGTTTCTGTTAAGCAAAAAGTACAGATGCAGGCATGAAACTGTCAACTATGCACACAGTGTAGGTAACATCCTAGGTAGCAGGATGTACCCCAAATAGGGGCACTGGGTATTTTATGTATCCTACATAATACATAATCAATTGGTAAATATTATTAGAACAACCAAGTCTCTCTTTGCTATAAAATTAGGCTTAGTAAGAACAATCAATGAGAGGGAATGGGTAGGATTGACCCACACCTCCTGCTTGATGTAACTGAAAGTAAATAGGCCCTTCACACTGGCGACCCAGTGTATGGTGTTCTATTGCGTGAGAAGAAAAGGAACCATGACCTCCTGCCTGGTACTGCAGGTGAAATGTAAGTGAATTGGGCTTTATTATTGTATTATAGTAGATCTTTTAGTAATTTGCTTTTGCATTGCTTTGCGCTGTATTAATTGCTTTAGAATATATAGTATTTAAGATTTAAAATGTATAGTAATTGTTTTTAAGGATTGTAAAACTTAAACAACTGTATTAACTGCTTAAAGCTTGCAATAAATAAAAAAGTGGTTAAATAGCCCTGGAGTGTCCTTGTTTCCCTTGGATCTAAAATAAATCGAACGACACGACAGCCTGGCAGCATGAACTGATGTGCAGAGCCCATATATATGGGAAGAATTCAGAATTCTTAATCTTCAAAATTCATTTTTGCCTATGTATTCAACTTAAAAACCTCTTTTCTCAACTTACTGTTTAATCTGATGAAGACCCTTTTTGACCCTCTTGTAACTTCACCCAATCTAAAAAATAACAATATTTTAGAAAAAATATTGTTTCCAGAAAAAATTGACCAATAAGGCATTTGGGAGATATGATGGCTTAAAAATTAGATGAATTCTGGAGTATCTGAAGTGAACTTATAAAGCCTAGATTTAATTTCTGAGAAACATTTCCACAATGACTATATTGTAAGATGCATGATTTTGAGTCACTTATCCTGTTAAATTGTTCCCAAGACCCCCGTTTAAAAAAAAAACTACATTACATTAATACCTCAGAAACCTTCAGTCTCCATGCAATGAGAAACAGGAAGATACATGTTTTTTCAAGCAGTTTTCACATTTGCCATATTTACACTGCCACACTTACAATGACTCTACTTCCTCCTGCCCAGTAAACTTTCCTTTCCTTCTAAACTCCTTTCTGCTTACTAACATTTTATCCTGCTTATTAAACTATTTTCTTTCATCATGAGGGTACTTCTGAAAGTCACAAGTAATTGCTTCAGTTTTCTTTGCTTTTCAATTTCCCATATTCAGATGTTACTCCAACCCCTTATGGAATCCTCTGATATGAGCATTCTTTCCCTTTTCTCTGCTAAGAAGAATACATAGCCAAAACATTTGGCTTGCTGTATGAAACAGCAATAATGATGGGGAAAAAATCACTATGTATTTGGCTACACTGTCCACAGACTTTAAGAAAAAGAGTGTTCTTCCAAAGCCATGAGCTCATTCTTCATGCCAGACCAAAGAAGAACAAGTGCTTTAGCACCAACAGGGTCACTTGGATCTCTCCTCTGGCATGACACTACCCAGGTATCCTTCTGACCACATCTCAACTGTCCTCCACTCATGGTGCTACCTCTCTATGGCTACGTCTAAACTACAAAGATTTTTCAAAAGAGGATCTTTCGCATTTTCAAAAGAGGATCTTTTGAAAATTAAAGTAGTCTGGACATGGTATTTTTGAGAAAAAAATCCTTTTTCGGTGGGGAAAAAAAAAGCTCTTCCTAAAAAAAGGTTTACGTGTTTTTTTCGAAAAAGGGATTTTTCCCTGGTCCTCTTTTGAAAATTCGATCAGAAGAATATATGCAAATTCCTGCGGAATTTGCATATCCTTTTTCGAAAAATCTTTGTAGTTTAGACGTGCCCTAACAGTGGCAGCAATGCAGGGGAGGAGAAAGGGGTGGGAGAGAGGTGCAGATGGCTCCACAGAGCTAGCATGCAAGGAGAGCTGGCTTAAAAGTCATTTCCCCATGTGTATCAGCTCCATGGAGCTGCCTTCCCCTTTCCCCCGCACACTACTGCCTCTATCAGAGGTAGCAGCAGAGTAGGAGGGGGGCAGCGGAGGCTGCCATGGAGCAGCCTCTGTCCCCGACCGGTCTGGGTTCACTGCAGCCAGGGGCTGATCCATGGGATGCTGGCTTAGCCTTGGACCATGGACATTGGCTGCTACTGCGAAGCAACCTCTCCCTATGGCAGGCCCAGCTTGTTGCAGATATAGGCTGCTTTGTGGGATGCTGGCACAGCATCTGTCCAAGGGGAGCTCAGTTCCCTCACAGACAGTGGCTGCTGCCACCCCAAACTGCTGCCTCTGTATCAGAGGCGGCAGCAGCATGGGCAACAGGCGGGAGCCAGTCTGCACAGGGAGCTGATTTTTAAACCGATTCCTCTGAGGGACCAACTCCCCCCTGCCATCCCACACTGCTGCCTCTGACACAAAGGCAGCAGCACGAGATGGCAGGGAGCTCCCTGGGAGTGGGGCTGAGAGCACACTGGCTGCTGGCCCTGCTCCTAGGGACTATCGAATAGTCATGTAATCGATACTATTTTGTGCGGTTACACAACTTCAATTAATCTAACATCCCTAGCAACTACAGGCCAATCTTCAAAGGAAATACTGTTCTTGCCCTGCGTGTCTTGTATTTAGATCAGCATTTCTCAAACTGGGGTCCACGAGGGTACTCTAAGGGGTTCACCAGCCCTGCTGATCAATCCTCCCCTTCCCTCCCTCAACTCTTCCCAGTGCTTCCTGTACATCAGCGAACAGCTGTTCTGCAGGATATGTGAGGTGCTAGGAGGGACGGGGAGAAAGGACGAAGAAGGAAGAGCAGGGATGGGGCACACTTGGGGAAGGAATCACTTCCAGGGCCACTGGCCCTACTGATCAGTTCCTCCACCTTCTGCCCTGTGCCTCTTGCACACCAGGAAACAACTGTTCTGTGACATGCATCAGACACTGGGAGGGAGGGAGAGGAGCAGGTGTTGAGGGAGCAGAAAGAGGCGAGGCAAGAGTGGAACAGGGAGAAGAGGTGGAGTGGGGGCAGAGCCTAGGGATAAACAATGAATATGGGGGGCTTAGGATGTCTGCAAAAAAATTAAATCAAAGTAGGGGTCTTTGGGTTGCCAAAGTTTAAGGGACACTGATTTAGATTAAGATAAAAAACCTCCTGAGCACTTTTCAACTGTCCTTCATGAAAATAAGTTTTAGTTGATTCAAATTAAATGGCTAATTTACTGAATTTAAAAAACAATGAAACATGAAACTAGTTATGAAAAGCATATTGGATAATTTGCAATCTTTTGACCAGTAAGCAAGCAACACATTATATACAGTTTCCTCTGTTTCTGTTATTCTAGGTTCTTTCAACATACTTTTGACTGGAAAATTCAGAACATTGTACTTTAAATACTGAATATTACTTAACTGAAGGATAAGTAGAATTATTCTGGTCTCCAATATGATTTGTACCTCAGATAAGATACTAAATACACAATTCAAACCTTTGCACTAATTACATCAAGTAAATCAACATGCAGTCTAGAAGTGAATGTTCTGGGGCATTAAACTTCATTAAAGAGCAAAAGTAAATAACTACAGGGCAGAGAGCCTCTATTATGTTTTACTAGTATGCTCCTAATAAGGTGCAAACTAACAAGAAAAATCTTTTTCAAACATCCACTGGAGCAGATTCAGCTAACTGATCTGGGGGCTTACTTAGGAGCTGCACTCTGCTTCTACAGTTAAAAGCCAACTTCAGATTCCTGCTGCCTGAACCATGGAGGTTAGAAGCTTTATAGAAGTGACTATCTCTGGGGAAGAGAAAATATGGTTTAAATGCAAAACTAAAAATTGTTTTGTAAGTTCCCATAACAACAAAAAATTAAAGGATGTTCTTGGTCAGTATTATCAGCACAAATTCTAAGCTGAAAGGGGCAGATTTAGGCTAATTATCTAGGCGCTTACATAGCCTCAGTTACAACAGTGATGGAATACCTCCCAAATACTAACAGTACCTCATTCTTCCTTCTCACCCTGAAAGAGAAATAGCTTAATTGCTTTATAGGTGATTATTTGTGTGGTTGAGCATATAGAATTTACTTAGTGAAAGATAATTCAAAGGAACAAGTTTTACATTTTGAAAGTGGTTAGGTCCCTGGTCATTAACTCATGGGAGCAAGTTCCATAGGCTATATCTAGCTCCTGTGAATGTTCTACTTCCTGATCTCACAAGTATCCCACCACTGGTTGACAGTGTCATTACCCTAGTTGAATACAGCTGTCATGCGAAGTCAAGGAGATGGAGAAAGCGACAATCTTTCAGGAAGCTAACTTCTGATGGTTCTGAATAGTAAGACAGACATAGACCTAAACAAACTTAGTTAATTAGGGAACAAGTACAGACAGCAAAAACACCGAGGTGATGTATTCAGTCTGTTGATAAAAAGGAGTCATTCTGCTGTGTTTTGTACCAATTACAGCTTTTTCATGGGGTCTGGCTTCATTCCTACATAAAAGTCATAATAATTTAGCCTATAGGTCACAACAGTATTGATCTCACCATGGTTAGATCTGTATCTATCTAACAGAATAAGGCACAATCTTCTGGCCAGTTACAGATGAAAACAGACCTGAAGGTTTTGGGAGATTTGTTTTTTCTACCCCCAATGCCTTTTTGCTTGCATGGCTATTTGGACATTCAAAAGGACCCCAACGCTGCCTGCCTAAATAACGCCAGCATCATTGTTCTTCGGTGAAATGGCAAGACAACACCAACTAATTTGGGCAGTTGTCAGAATACCAGAGAAGCAGATTGCCAAGGTGGCACTGAAACAGACTCCAACCCATTGTCTTCCACAGCATCAAAAGTACCTTTGATAAGATTAAGGACTCAATCAATATAGGAAAAGAACTCAATCCATATAGGAATCTTGAGAACAAAACCTGGTGAACCAGAACAGATCACTCAAGAGAAAGATGAAGACTGAGCTAATATCTGCACCAGACATGCTGAAATAACAAGAAACTTCTCAATCAAAACTTAATGATATTATGAAGGTAAAACTCAACAGTTTTAATAGAATAGCTATTATAAAAGTTTAGGATTTTTTAAGCTGGAAAGAAGGAGACAGTCAATATTCAACATGAGAATCCATAAAGCAAGGGGACAAATAATTATTTGAGGCTATCAGTCTCAGCCTAATAATAATCACAGAATGTAGATTACTATTGTGATGATGAAGAAACTACAGAGCAAAAACAAAATAAAGGTTTAGGTAGGCTGGAGTGGTGAAGGGTTGCAGAAGTACACTTGTATTTTATATCATTCTTTAGTTAAATTTTCACCTTTCAGGTTACGACATGCAGTATATTAACACATGCTAGCCATAAAACAGAATAAATACATCATTCTTCAAAACATTTCTGCTGCCATAATACAAGACTTTCTTTTTTAATGATCAGTCACTTCAAATACTCAACAAATACTCATTTAACTCATACTCACATATTATCAAAGACCTATATTTAATATAATGTCGTTCTGCTTACTATTGCGGATATTATTCCAGTCAATTTTAGAGAAGAATGGATGGCAGCAGAGACCCTCATAATTTAACCTCTCCTTCGGCCCACACAGCAGACTCTGGACCAGATCAAGAAATTCATTACTGACTTTCACATCTTCTGGGAACTTTAGGAACCTCTGCATTTGAAATAAAAATATTTCTTTACTCAATAGGAAAACAGAATCTGAAGCTGTTAGGTTCAATCTTAACCTGAGATATGCCAAAGCTTTAAGGTTAAGATGGAAGTGAAAGTATAGAACCATAGAGTACTAGAACTGGAAGGGACCCTGAGAGATCATCAAGTCCAGTCCCCTGCCCTCACAGCAGGACCAAGTACCAGCTAGAGCAGTGGTCTTCAACCTTTTTAAGCATGAGATCACTTTTTGAATTTAAGTGCAATCCAGGATCTACCTCAAACCCAAATACCCTTGCCCAGCCTCCTTTATGCCCCTTCTCCAAGGCCCCGCCCCTGCTCACTCCCTCCTCCATCCCTCCCCCATCCTCCTCACTTTCACCAGGCAGGGGCAGTGGGTTGGGGTGCAGGCTCTGGTCTTAGATTAAGGGATTTGGAGTGTGAGAGGGGCACTGAGCTTGGGCAGGCAGCTGGGTGCCGGAAGGAGTTTTAGATGCAGGCTCTGGGAGGGTTTTTGGTTGCAGGGGTGCAGGAGGGAGTTCAGGACTGGGGTAGGAGTTTGGGATGTGGGCACCAGCTGGGTACTGCTTACCCCAGAGATGGCTCCTCTGTGGTGGTACAGTGGAGCTAAGACAGGCTCACCCCTACCCTGGACCTGAACCACTCCCAAAAGCAGCCAGCAAACTCCCTCCTAAGTCCTGTTGTGCCCCCCGCCCCGCTCTGTGGAGATAGGATACAGGGTGGGAGAGGGGGCACCTTGACATCAGCGCCCCTCTTCTCCCTTCTCTGCCCCACACAGCAAGCAGAAGGCTCCTGAGGTGGGAGAAGGCAGCTTCAAGGTAAAGGGCAGGAGGTGCACAGCAGAAGGGGGAGGGGCAGCTGAAGTGCCAGCACGTGATAGTCTCTTGGCCAAACAGGCCATGATCACCTGTCAGAGGTTCCAAGATCTACCAGAAGATCCTGATCTACTGGTTGGTGACCAGTGATCTAGATCATCCCTGACAGATGTCTGTCTAACCTGATATAAAGTATCTATAGTGATGGAGATTCCACAACCTCCCTAGGCAATTTATTCCAGTGTTTAACCACCCTGACAGTTAGGAAGTTTTTCTTCATGTCCAATCTAAACCTCCCTTGCTGTGAATTAAGGCCATTGCTTCTTGTCCTATCATCAGAGGCCAAGGAGAACAATTTTTCCTCCCTTCTCCTTGTAACACTATTTTAGATACTCAAAAGCTGCTATCATGTCCCTTTTCTTAACTAAACAAGCACAATTCTTTCAGTCTTCCTTAGGTCATGTTTTTTTAGACCTTTAATCATTCGCATTGCTCTTCTCTGAACCTTATCCAATTTCTCCCTATTTCTTGAAATGTAGTGTCCACAACTAGACACAATACTCCAGTTGAGGCCTAATCAGCGCAGAGTAGAGCAGAAAAATGACTTCTTGTGTCTTGCTCACAACACTTCTGTTAATGCATCCCAGAATCATGTTTGCTTTTTTTGCCAACAGTGTCACACTGTTGAGTCATATTTAGCTTGTGGTCCACTATGACCCCTAGATCCCTTTCTGCAGTAGTCCTTCCTAGACTGTTGCTTCCCATTCTGTATGTGTGAAGCTGATAGTTCCTTCCTAAGTGGAGTACTTTGCATTTGTCCTTATTAAACTTCATACTGTTTACCTCAGACCATTTCTCTAGTTTGTCCAGTTCATTTTGAATTTTGACCTTATCCTCCAAAAGACTTGCAACCCCTCCCAGCTTGATATGTAACAATATGGTTTTTCTGTAGCCGTTTTGGAAGGCGTGTAGCCATGTTGTTAAGCCTAAACTAAAGCCTTCTTCTGCAGCCAGATTGAAGAGTAGCAGCCATTAGCTGTAAAGCCTGGAATCACATACTCATATTCCATCTAAACTTCATTACAATAGTGTCATACTAGGCTGTGAGAAGGATTCTGTCCTAATGATACCCACTGTTACCAGATAAAGAAACAGATATCAAGATGTGTAAAGAAAACTTAATTATCAGCATTTCGTCTGGCAAGACACTGTTTACCAATAGTAGAGGTTGTGGAATCCTCATTCTATGATTATTGTCCTCACTTTCCTATTGTTTGTCTGTGTGATCTCTGTCTGGTTTGTAACTGTTTCTATCTGCTGTATAATTAATTTTGTTAGATGTAAATCAACAAAGGTGGTGGTATATGATTGGTTAGGTAATTCTGTTCCACTATATTGCGATTGGTTAGTAAAATTATACTAAAATAATTGGTTACGGTATCGCTAAGCAGGATTCAAGTTTCACTATATAAACTGGGGTCCAAGGAGGAGACCAGCAAGAAGAGGAAAAGAGAATTGGCCTGGGGGTGGGGGAGTGCGCAAAGTCTGATTGGCCTAGGGCAGAAAGGGGAGCATGCGAAGTCTCCTCCAACCTCAGGGGCCTGAGCACGTAGGGGGAGTTTCTGGAGGGGGGCAAAGACTTCATATGCTCCCCAACCCCCAGGCCAATCATGGTCTGTGGGTGGGAAAGCAAGGAAGTATCCTGTCCCTGTCCCTTCCAGTACGGCCTGGAGCCACTTCAAAAATTCCTGAAGTGGCCCCTGGCAAAAAATTATTGCCCATCCCGATCTAAATTGTTGATGAAGATATTGAACAGAACCAGTCCCAAAACAGACCCCTGCAGAACCCCACCTGTTATGCCCTTCCAGCATGATTGTGAACCATTAATAACTACTCTCTGAGAACGATTGTGTAGCCAGTTATGCACCCACCTTATGGTAGCCCCGTCATTAGTATTTTGCTAATAGATTCTCTGTACCAATTTCACCGTGCATCAAAGATCTTAACAACACTATGGCATGATACAGAGAAATCTTTGTTAACTGACCTATTGCACAGACTTATTTTAAACAATTCTTATAATAATTAATGAAGTAACTTAAGAACATTAAATGATGGGCATATATTGAAGGAGAATAAGGGAAACATTTTCAATGCATATTTCATGGAACACTTAGAATGTGACAAAATAACAGACATCTAGAACCTCCTTTTTCCAACTGTAGAAAAAAGTAGTTTTCAATTCTAGTCTTCTTTATCCTGAAATATAGGAAGGGCTGCTGTACCTGGAAGTTCATGATGTTATTAAATGTTTTTGTTGCAGTTCCTTCAGTGAATGGAGTTTTTCCATAAATCATATCATAAGCAATGATTCCCAAAGACCACCAGTCACACTCTGGGCCATATGAAGCTTTACCATCCCCATTCAAAACAGCTAGCAACTCTGGTGCCATATAGTCTGGGGTGCCCACAGGCAGCCTGGCATTCACCTGCAAATAAAGACATTGCATGTGAAGTTACAAGTCTTGCCCTCAGTGATTTTCCTGGCACTGAAATTATTTGTTCTTCTTGCTTATAGAGAGACATCTGGTTTTACACCCCTATTTATGAGTAAATGTATAAGGTAGTAGCTTTCTCAGAAAAGAATCAGAGAGCAAGGTAATTAGCATGTAGTTACAGTGGTAGGGAACCTGAAAATAACTTTCCATAAAATTATTCATCACATGGAATGACTTAACAGATTAAGTCTACAAGCCACATACAACTGAAGTAACCAAAATTTAGAATATTGCATTCTAAAAAAAAGATGAGATACCACATGTCACTAATCTCTGATGTTTTAAGCACTATGCATGTTATGCAACATTCATTGACATTAATAGTAATGTGCAGCTAAATTCTCATGCACAAGTGAAATTTAGGGATCAACATTGCTCAGCGTGACTTTCCTGCCCTATATGACACCCATCATTCTCCCCTACCATTCCACTCTGCGTATGCCACTAGTAAACTAAAAGTAACAAGAATCCTAGTCTCTGAAGAACTCTGAACAGATTCCTCAGGAACCAGAATTATAGTCATTTTCATATTACTACTGGCAAAAGAATGAAATAAAACAGTAGGGGAGAAAAATGCAGTAACCAAGAAGATGAAGACATGAGAAAGAAGAAAAGAGTGAACATGAAAGGTAATAAGAAAGTATGGGGACTCTGAGAAAGCAAAGATTTGGAAGATAAGAGTAGAATGTACAAGGGAAGATTGTGATAAAAAAAAAAGGCTATTTCTATAAATTCCAACTATATACAATAAAAGCAAGCTCTAGTAAAAATATTTCTATATATAAATAAAATATACCTCAATATTTTAATTTCAAATTCCCACCTCTTAATATGTTTGCAGTATTTTAAGTTTAGAGACATCCTGTAAAGATAGCTAAACCTAAACAAGGTTTTATTCACTTGGAAAGAATTGTGTTTGGAATCTAACCTCAAAACATTGCAATATTACTACTTTTAAAACTGGAATATCACTACAGGTTAAGCTATGACATCCTCATGCAAATTTTGAATTAGAGATATGAAATTGTTTAATCAGCTGATTGAATAGTCAACAGAATTTCCATCATCTGCTCGATTAATTGATAAGGGGGTAACTGCAGAGCCACAATGGGGTTAGCTCAGGGTTGGGAGCTAACCCTGCTGTGGCTCTCTCTTTTAAACATAGTAATAGCCGCCTGGCTCTTACTACATTTAAAAGGCAAAGGCGCAAAAGGGGACCGGGCACGAGCAGGGAATCAGCTGTCCTGGCATGCGCCCAGTCCCAGATGCTGTGCCTCTGCTTTAAAAGCATTTTTGCTTTTAAAGCAGAGGCACAGCATCTGGGACCGGGTGCATGCCACAACAGATGATTCCTGGCTTGCACCTGGTCCCCTGCTGCGCCTCTGCCTCCCAGCAGAGACAATTCAGGGCAGAACCAGCTCCTGCTCCGGCCTCCCTGCTGCCTCTGATAGAGGCAGCAAGGTGGGGGAAGCGACTAGTTGAGTAGTCACTCAACTACCCTATAAGCATATGCTTATCAAGTAGTCAACTACTCAACTAGTTGCTTGCATCCCTACTTTGAATACATTTAATCCTGATTCAGAAAGGAAATCCACTGTGCTATCCAATTGCTTAAGTTCTGCACATGTTTAAGTATGTTGACAAGCCAGGGTGTTGCTGCAGAAAAATCCTTTACACCCTTGATGGCAATGGGGGACGTCAACTACCCAGACATATGTTGGGAAAATATCACAGCAAGACACAGATTATCCAACAAGTTCTTGTAATGTACTGGAGATTTTTTTTTTTTAATTTTAGAAGGTGGAAAACGCTATAAGGGGACAGGCTCTTCTAGATTTGATTTTGACATACAAGGAGGAACTGGTTGAGAATTTGAAAGTGGAAGGCAGCTTGGGTGAAAATGATCATGAAATGATAAGAGTTCATGATTCAAAGAAATGGTATGATGGAAAACAGCAAATTAAAAATAATAGATTTCAAGAAGACACTGTTGAAAACTTAGAGAGTTGATAAGTAACATTCTCTGGGAAACAAATCTAAGAGGAAAAACAATTGACGAT
This sequence comes from Pelochelys cantorii, assembly GCA_032595735.1. NCBI lineage: Eukaryota > Metazoa > Chordata > Testudines > Trionychidae > Pelochelys > Pelochelys cantorii. The sequence continues at coordinate 6,531,258 of CM064342.1, read as the reverse complement.
AGTTGGCAGATTTTCAAAAAGGCATTAAGGGCACAAGAGCAATCTATTCCACTGTTTAGGAAAGATAGGCAGTATGGCAGGAGACCACCCTGGCTTATTTAAGAGATCTTGAATGATCTAAAAATCAAAAAAAGAGTCCTACAAAAGTGGGATTTAGGTCAAATTACAAAGGATGATATAAACAAACAACATAAATATGTAGGGGCAAAATCAGAAAGCTGAAGACACAAAACAAGCTTAATCTAGCCAAAGACATAAAAAAATGCATTAGAAGCAAGTGGAAGACTGAGGACAAGATATATCCATTATTCAATGAAGAGGGAGAAACAGTAAGGGAACATCTACACTGCACAGCTATTTCAGGATACCAGAGGTATCCCAAAACAGCTACCTCACATCTACACAAAACCGCCTCTTATTTCGAAGAATATTTTGAAATAGCAGGCGCGCTATTTCTCCGTCCCGGTAAACCTCATTGCATGAGGGATAAGGAATTGCTCGAAATAGTGCATTATTTCAAAATCTGGCGCTGTGTAGATGTGCCAAATTTCAAAATAGCCTATTTAGAAATAGATTTGAAATAAGATACACGATTTGCGTGGCGCAAATTGCATATATTTTTTCGAGTTTAGGGTGCTGGAAGAGCGTAAGTGGGGTTCCACAAGGGTCAGTTCTGGGACTTATTCTGCTCAATATCTTCATCTATGGGTGAGATGATGACAGAGAAAAATATGCTCATAAAGTATGTGGATAATACTGGGAGAAATTGCAAGTGCTTTGGAGGATAGTAGGGTTATAATTCAAAATGATCTGTACAAACTGGAGAAATGGTCTAAGGTAAACAGGATGAGGTTCAGTAAGGACAAATGCAAACTGAGTATCTTATTTTGATTCTATTTCAAAATAGCATATTTTAAAATTTGGTGCGTCTACACAACGCCAAATTTCAAAATAATGCCCTATTTCGAGACATCCCTTAACCTTCATGGAAAGAGGGTTACAGGGATGCCAAGTGCCCATTATTTCGAAAAATATTTTGAAATAATGGGCATCTTGTTAAGACGCAGGGTAGCTCCAGTATCCCGAAATAGCCGTACTGTGTAGATATACCCAGAGAATGGAAAATGACTGCATAGGAAGGAGTATTGTGGAAAGAGATGTAGAAGTCATAGTGGACCACAAGCTAAATGAGAGTCAACAGTATAATACTTTTAAAAAACCCCCACATACACAAATGAAATCATCATTCTGGGATGCATTAGCAGGAGTGATGTAAGCAAGACATGAGAAGTATTTTGTCTGCTCTACTCTGCATTGATTAGGCCTCAACTGGAGCACTGTGTCCAGTTCTGGGCACCACATTTCAAGAAAGATGGGGACAAATTGGAAAGTCCAGAGAAGAGCAACAAAAGCGATTCAAGGTTTAAAAAACATGATTCTATGAGGGAAGAACTAGGTTTGTTTTGTCTGAAAGACAGAAGACTGAGTGGAGGCATAACAGTTTTCAAGTATCTAAAAGGGTGTTACAAGGAAGAGGGTGAAAATTTATTCTCCTTAATCTCTGAGGATAAGACAAGAAACAATGGGTTTAAAGGAGGTTTAGGCTGGACATTAGGAAAAATTTCCCAACTGTCAGGGTGGTTAAGCACTGGAATAAATTACCTAGGGAGGTTGTGGAATCTCCATCATTGGAGCTTTTAAGAGCAGTTTAGACAAACATCTATCAAGAATGGACTAGATGGTGGTTGGCCCTGCCATGAGTGCAAGAGACTGGACTTGATGACCTCTAGAGGTCCTTCCAGTTCTATAATTCTATGGGGTTTTTTATCCTGGATTTCTGAAAGGTCTGATACAAGTAGTCAAATAGTATAGTTCACTCAAATATTTTAGTGAAAACTTTTGTCATACCAATGCAAAATACAGTAAAAGCCCTTTCCCAGCATGCTGGTACAACAGTGCATACTGGGAAATTTAAAATGGCAATTAACTAAGAGGGAAGGGTTTGGAATGTGGGGGGAATTTGTGTGCAGGGTAGGGGTGTTAGAGGAGCTGCAGGGCACAGGCTCCAGGAGGGGTTTGGGACGTAAGAAGGACTTGGAGTATCAAATGGGAAAAAGGTGCTCACCTCCAGCAACCCCCTCCATGTCCCTGCTGCTCCTGACTGATGTGAGACTAGGCAGCTCTGCTACACATTGCCTTCATTTGAAGGTGCTGCTCCCCACAGCTCCCATTGACTGCAGTTCCTGGCCAATGGGCATGGAGCTGCAGAGTCAGCACTCAAGAAGCAAGAATAAAGGCAGTGTTCCTGAAGAACTGCTTAGCCACATCTCCATCAGCAACAGCAAGGATGGGAGCCACTTGTGGAGGTGAGTGCCCCCCCATCCAGCACCCCAATCTTCTCCCAAACACAGCCTAAGCCCCCTCCTGGGCCCAAACTCCCTCCAGAGCATGCCCTGCAGCCCCTCCCACACCCCAGTCCCCAACCAATCCCTTAACAACTGCACTATGAACGAGGCTTTTTATACAGATTAGAAATGCCATCTTATTGAGCTTGCTGATGGGTGAAGTGTCAGATAGAAGGGTTTTTACTGCATCTTTTAGAAGAAAAAAAGGAAAATCGATAGCAAAGAAAATCTTTTAAAGTATGAATTCATACTGAAACACAGTCTTCGTACCATGAGAAAGGAAGCACCGTAAAAGATTTGCCCTTGCCCTACCTCAGACTGAAAACCTATATAAGCTAATCTGTTTATAGACCTACCTACAGCAATGGAACATATTCAAAGACAAAAAGTATTATCATTAGCACTCCATATCAGATGGAAAATAATAAAGTATCAAAAGTCAGGAATGGACATGAAATTGGTTTTCATTTTTGGCTGAACTATCCAAACAAGATATAGATAAAATTTAAATACACGTTATTACCATTTTGTTCGTTGTCATTTTGGCAGCTGACCCAAAGTCCACAAGTTTAATGTGTCCTAGTCGGTCAATGAGAATGTTCTCTGGTTTGATATCTCTGTAAGCAAGAACAACAAAATCAACAATCTCTCTACGCTAGTCAGTAGCTGTTCCCTGTTCACTTCTACATAACATCTCCTTACTACTCAATCTGTGTCTACTCAAGTGCATATTGTTCTTCAAAACCCTACATAGGGATTCTGTGGGGTCCAGACTTCCAGTTGTTGCTCCACTCATGACTTGGGTTTTAGGCAGTCAACTACTGAGTTTTTCCCACTGGAAGGTGGAGGAACCAACAAATATATTTCTTCCAGCAGAAAGAAAAGGGAAGAGAGAAGCTGGTGTTGCATTGCCATTCCATGACACACCAGAGTGTTGAGCTTAAATGGCAATGAAACATCATATGGATCTCAACCTAAATCCATAAAATCAACTTAATTTGTTTTTTCAAACGCCATTCAAAGCCAAGTAGTCTTCCAGCTGCTGAAAGTCTGCATGCTGTTGTCCTACACACAACAGCTGCTGTTGGGTGAAACATATCTATTACAGGTCCATAGGGCTGAACACCTAGGGTATCAAATTGTAATGCCATCCGTGTATCATGGTGATGATTCGTTAGAAATTCTTTTACCACATACATTCACCCAGGTATTCTAACATACTATCTTGTTTTATTCTTCCACAATACTCATCTCACTTCAATAATCGTTAACAGTTCAAATAGTTGATTTTATTATTTGGTACCAAGATATCCAAACACAAGTGCTGCAAAATGTCTTCATATTTCTATAATACAAAAAAACTTAATGAACTTACCTGTAGCCATCCTTTCATATTAGCTTAAGAATTTATATCAAACTTAATGCCTTCAGCTACAACTACAGCTGGGATACAACTAGTTTTGTAATATTCTTCCTAACATGTATGAGAGAGCCAAGGAAACAGATGTCACATGAGACTTGGAGTTCACCACTCCAATATTCATTTCAGAATTATACTGATAAAATCATAAGTGTATTTCAAAGAAATGTGCTCCTACCGGTGTACATAGCCCATCTGATGGACACTGTGAATGGCCAAAACCAGCTCTGCTAAATAAAACCGCACCATGCTTTCATCTAGTTGGTCTTCATATCGGTTTAAGAGTGATAATAGGTCTCCTCCAGGCTGATACTCCATAACCTGAATGAAATATTATTGACATGGTTGTAGTTTAGACACACAAAAACACATCTCATTAAACTCTTAAATACTATAGTGGCCAGTTAATCTTATAGTTAGACTTATAAGAATATTTTATCAGTAAATATAGATAAATATCAATTTCACCATACATGCACAAATCTATGGAAAACTATATCCACTGATAACAGAAATTTACATGTAGGCCAAGAAAGAAAAATGCTGCTTATTAGAGTTTAAGGCCAAAATTCTGACATACAATGTGACAGTTTCTGTTTTAACATTTATAAACCTTTAACTTTTTGAATATTTGTGTTTATCATTAAATAATTATTGTCTGACAAACACCCCATTGTCTGTCTGCATAATTTCCCATAGCTGCAAAAATATAAATCAATAAAAATATGTTTAAAATATTTAGGACCCATAATTTTGCACAACTATGCAAACAAATTGATAAAAATAGAAAAAATGTTTAAAATAAAAAATTCTTATTCACTGACATTATATAAAAACCAAATTCTGCCAAGCCTACTTACTGTGTAGGAGACTTTATATAACGAAAAGTACAACCTTCAGCCTCCAAAATGCTGTTTAATACAATAAGGAAAAGTTCAACCTTAAGCACCAAAGAAGAGAGAAAAAATATCTAGACTTACCAAGTAGAGATTTTTTTTGTCCTGAAATGCACAGTGTAACTGTGGGATCCAAGTACTGGTACTCCGAGATAATATACTCCGTTCTTCCTCAAAAAATGACACCTACAAAAACGCAATGTATTACTTTTGTTCCTCATAAAAAGTTGCAAAATGGATTAGAATTCCCTATTTCCAGAGAATCATCCATCCTTTCCATAAGCTTATAATGTGCCATTTATTAAAAAATTACTTACAAGCCATCACCTGCCACTAACATGTTGTATGAGCTAGGAAAGTCATTTTACCCCTTTGTACCTCTGTTTCCCTTCATTGCCTTGTATGTTTAGATAGGAAGCTCTCCAGGGTAACATCACCTCATTACATGCTTGCATGATATCTAGTACAATGGAGCCCCAATCTCATCTAGCACTTTTAAGCACTTCTATAATAAAAATAGCACCACTACCAGTTGCGGAAAAACAAAATCAGACCACAACAAGAACCTATGCTAGTACAATTAAGACTGAGCATCCGATGAACAATTCTGAAATAAATACACAGAGTGAAACATTAAATTACAATGCTACCTTGAATGCAATTCATTCAATAAGATTTCTAGCACTCTAGCTAATCCCAAATCACCTTGCACACGAGATGAAATAAGAGCATAACTCTCTATTATATCATTTTACTCCAAGTTAGAACCATTTTTCCCCATCAAAGTTTTTAATCAAAGTTTAATAATAGAGGAAAGAAAATGCTCATGGCCACCAGATCACATTTTGTAAGTCTACTGATAATTAAAAGGATACACAATGGATGAATACACATACATGTTCTTGCACCAACAAGGACTCCTTGCTCATCACTTTCATGGCATAGATATCACCAGTCACCTTCTCTCTCACCACTTGTACTTCTGCAAAATGACCACTTCCCACCAGATTTTTCACTTCAAAATCCTTCACACTGGGCAGCAGTTCTTGTAACTCAGCTATAGTCTCTGAATCTGCATAAAATGAAAGTTATTTTACATTAGACGGTAACATTTTGTGAGGATTACATTTTTACAAAAGGAAGAAATATTCCTTCAGTTCCAAACCCTCAAAAAGTATTAAATTATTATATAATTTGCTTGTTTACCTGAGATTTTAGAGTTAGGAAATTCAAAAAGTTTGCACAGCAATCAGAACTCAACCCCCTTCATAGCATCATAGAAATCAGAAATGAAGGAGACATATCTGACCATCTCAACCATCTTCTGCCATTACCAAACCAGTCTCTCTATACCATGTTAGAATGCTTTGTACAGTCTAGTTTTAGAAGTCAAATGGCAGGGTTTTCATCACTTCCTCAAAATTTCCCCCAAGAAACATATTCTATAATCTAACGAAAAATACTAACAATTTTCTGCTTGATATTCAACCTAAATTTTCCTTTGTTCAGTTTATCCCATTATTCCTTGAAATAGTCCTTTGGATCATGCTAATCTGTGAGTGCCATAGTGGACCCAAGATGGCTAAACAGTCTGACAATACAAGGCATTCTAGCCCTTCTCTTTTAGTTGTTTATTATTGTTTATTATTATTATTATTATTATTATTATTGTTTGTTAGAAACTAGAGGCTCCAGCTGTGACTGGGGCTATATTGCACCAGGCTCTGTACAAGCACTCCTGCCTCTCAAAAGCTCATAGTCTTAATAAACAGGACAACAAAATGGCAAGAAGGGAATCAGATGCACAGAGATAAGTGATCACTTAATCAGTTAGTCTCTTTCTTATTTTAAGCCTTTTCAAACACTGGTGATTTATCTTCATATATAATGATTAGAATTCATCAGATGGAACTATTTTAGATAGTTATTCTAATTGACTGTAATGCAGTTCACTTTAGAATCTCAGCATATCACTAGTAAAATGGGTTTACTCTGATTGAAAAAATTTCTTAGGTGCCAACCTGTTGAATACAGGATATACCCACCCACTAGTATACATACATGTATAATATAGACTATCTAAAATATTAGAACAGGATAGAATAATTAAATATTTATCTTTCTTTTTAAATCAGTCATAGACTCATAGAACCATAGAGCTGAAAAAGACCTCAAGAGGTCATCAAGTCCAGCCCCCTGCTCTACGCAGGACCGATCCCAACTAGATCAACCCAGTCAGGGCTTTGTCAAGCCGAGATTTAAACACCTCTAGGGATAGAGACTCCACTACTTCCCTAGGTAACCCATTCCAGTGTTTCACCACTCTCCTAGTGAAATAGTTTTTCCTAATATCCAACCTGGACCTCTCCCACCACAACTGAAGACCACTGCTCCTTGTTCTGCCATCTGTCACTACTGAGAACAGCCTTTCTCCATCCTCTTTGGAACCTCCCTTCAGGAAGTTGAAGGCTGCTATCAAATCCCCCCTCACTCTTCGCTTCTGCAGACTAAATAGACCCAACTCCCTCAGCCTCTCCTCATAGGTCATATGTTCCAGCCCCTTAATCATTTTGGTTGCCCTCCGCTGGACCCTCTCCAATGCGTCCACATCCTTTTTGTCATGGGGGGCCCAGAACTGGACACAATACTCCAGATGTGGCCTCACCAGAGCCGAATAAAGGGGAATAATCACATCTCTGGATCTGCTGGCAATGCTCCTATTAACGCAATCTCATATGCCATTAGACTTCTTGGCTACAAAGGCACACTGTTGACTCATATCCAGCTTCTCATCCACTGTAACCCCCAGGTCCTTTTCTGCAGAACTACTACTTAGCTGGTTGGTCCCCAGCCTGTAACAATGCTTGGGATTCTTCTGTCCCAAGTGCAGGACTCTGCACTTGTCCTTGTTGAACCTCATCAAATTTCTTGTGGCCCAATCCTCCAATTTGTCTAAGTCACTCTGGACTCTATCCCTGCCCTCCAACGTATCTACCTCTCCCCCTAGCTTAGTGTCATCTGCAAACTTGCTGAAGGTGCAATCCATCCCCTCATCCAGGTCATTAACAAAATATTGAACAAAACCGGTCCTAGAACCAAACCTTGGGGCACTCTGCTAGAAAGCGACTGCCATCCTGACATCAAGCCGTTGATCACTACCAGCTGGCCCGGCCTTCTAGCCAGCTTTCTATCCATCTTACCGTCCATTTATCCAATCCACATTCCCTTAACTTGCTGGCAAGAATATTGTGGGAGACCGTATCAAAAGCCTTGCTAAAGTTAAGGTATATCACATCCACTGACTTTCCCATGTCCACAGAGCCAATTACCTCATCATAGAAGCTAATCAGATTGGTCAGGCACGACTTGCCCTTTGTGAATCCATGCTGACTATTCCTAATCACTTTCCTCTCCTCCAAGTGCCTCAAAATGGATTCCTTAAGGATCCCTTCCATGATTTTTCCAGGAACCGAGGTAAGACTGACCGGCCTATAGTTCCCTGGATCGTCCTTCTTGCCTTTTCTGAAGATGCCTTTTTCATTTGCCTTTTTCCAATCATCCGGGATCTCTCCCGATCTCCACGACTTTTCAAAGATAATGGCCAAAGGCTCCTCAATGACATTTGCCAACTCCCTCAGTACCCTTGGATGCATTAAGTCCAGACCCATGGATTTGTGTACGTTTAGCTTTTCTAAATAGTTCCTAACCTGTTCTTTACCCACTAAGGGCTGTCCATCTTCATCCCATCTTGCGTCACTTAGCGCATTAGTCCGGGAGCCCACCTTGTCCTTGAATGCAGAGGCAAAGAAAGCATTGAGTACTTCAGCTTTCCCCACATCATCTGTCACTAGGTTATCTCCTTCATCCAGTAGGGGCCGCACACCCTCTCTGATCACCTTCTTCTTGTTAACATGCCTGTAGAAACCTTTCTTGTTATCCTTCACATCCTTAGCCAGTGGCAATTCCATTTGCGCTTTCACCTTCCTGATAATGCCCCGGCATTCTCGAGCTATACATTTAAACCCCTCCCTGGTCATATGTCCAAGTTTCCACTTTTTGTAAGCTTCCTTTTTGTGCTTAAATTCACCAAGGATTTCCCCTGTAAGCCAATCCGGTCTCCTACCATGTTTGCCTCTCTTGCTACGCATCGGGATGGTTTCTTTCTGTGCCTTCAGTAAGGCTTCTTTAAAATACTGCCAGCTGTCCTGGACTCCTTTCCCCTTCATGTTAGCATCCCAGGGGATTCTGCCCATCAGGTCTCTGAGGGAGTCAAAATCTGCTTTTGTGAAGTCCAAGGTGTGTATTTTACTACTCTCTTTTCTTCCTTTGGTCAAGATCCTGAAATCTACCATCTCATGATCACTGCTTCCCAGGTTGTCACCCACCTCTACTTCCCGTATTAGTTCCTCCCTGCTTGTGAGCAGAAGGTCAAGCTGCGCACAGCCCCTGGTTGGATCCTTCAGCACTTGTATCAAGAAGTTATCCCCCACATTCTCCAAAAACTTCCTGGATTGCCTGTGTACTGCCGTATTGGTTTCCCAACAGATGTCAGGGTGATTAACCTCCCCTACGAGAACCAGGGCCTGCAATCTGGAAGCTTCTCTCAGTTGTCCGAAGAAAGCCTCATCTACCTCATCCACCTGATTTGGTGGCCTGTAGTAGACACCAACCACAACATCACTGCTGTTGTTTGCACCTCTAAACTCAACCCATCGACTCTCAACAGGTTTTTCTCCCTCTATATACTGGAGTTCAGAGCAATCATAGTGCTCTCTTACTTACAGTGCAACTCCTCCTCCTTTTCTCCCCTGCCTGTTCTTCCTGAACAGTCTATATCCTTCCATGACAGCGCTCCAGTCATGCGAGTCATCCCACCAAGTCTCTGTTATCCCAATTAAATCATATTTCTTGGACTGGGCCAGGGCCTCCAGTTCTTCCTCTTTGTTGCCCAGGCTTCTTGCATTAGTGTACAAACACCTCAGATAACCAGTTGATCGCCCCATCTCCATTCGAATCAGGGGTCCTCCTTTCTTGCTCGTTCCTCTTTGCATTCCTTCCCGGTATCCGACTTTCCCACTCCTCTCAGGGTGTTGGTTACCATCCCCCAACGAACCTAGTTTAAAGCCCTCCTCACTAGGTTTCCAAGCCTGCCCGCAAAGATGCTCCTTCCTCTCTTCGTTAGGTGGATCCCATCTCTTCCTAACAATCCTTGTGCCTGGAACAGAGTCTCATGGTCGAAGAAACCAAAGCCCTCTCTGCGACACCACCTGCGCAACCACGCATTTACTTCCTCAATTCGACGATCCCTGCCCAGTCCTTTCCCTTCAACAGGGAGGATGGACGAGAACATCACTTGCGCTCCGAATTCTTGGGACCTTCTTCCCAGCGCTACATAATCCACAGTAACCCGCTCAAGGTCATTCTTGGCCGTATCATTAGTTCCCACGTGGAGAAGCAGGAAGGGGTAGCGAGCCGAAGGTTTGATCAGCTTGGTAAGCCTCTCAGTCACATCCTGAATTCGAGCTCCCGGTAAGCAGCACACCTCTGGAGATTCCAGGTCCGGACGGCAGATGGATGGCTCAGTCCCTCTTAGGAGGGAGTCCCCGACCACCACCACCCGTCGTCTTCTTTTGGGGGTGGTGGTCGTAGAACCCCAATCCCTAGGACTACGCATCCCATGCCTTCCAGTAGATGGTGTTCCCTTGCGGTTTCTTCCTTGTGAGGTCCTTTCCAAAGCATTCACCACCGCAGAGCCTGTGGAGAGCCTGAAAGCGATTACTTACCTCTATAGCATTGGGGGATTCACGTGCTGGCCTTTTTCCCCTTCTAGAAGTTACATGCTGCCGGTTCTCTTCCTGGTCCTGTACTGCCTCTCTGGCTCTTCCGCCTGCCATGCTTGTAGGATTAAACGCTGCCTTCTATCGAGGAAGTCTTCATCCTCTCTGATGGAGCATAGGGTCGACACTTGGGCCTCCAGTCCTCTAATTTTTTCTTCCAAAATGGCGACCAGCTTGCACCTCGTGCAGATGAAATCCGTTCTTTCTTGCGGGAGGAAGACAAATATGGCACACGCTGTGCAGGTAACAACAGCAGACCTATCACCATCCATCCCTGCTGTCCTGGAAAAAGGATTTCAAAAAAAAAGGCAAGAGAACCTCGCGCCCTTCCCTCTCCCCCTCTAATCTCCCTGTTAGCACTCACCTGTTCGCAAGCTCCTTGGTCGCTTGCCCACTGCCTTATAAACCTGGACTGCCTGAAAGTCCCTCCCCCTACCAAGGCTCAGTCCTTTCAATCTTTTAATTTTTCGCATGTTCTCAAAATGCTTTCAGTTGGTTCATATCTGTCAGTGGTTTATATCCAGAACAATATTGTATGCAGTACGCTGAGGGGCTTACAACAGAAGTGCCTCCTCAGTTGTAAGTGTAACATCATAACTACATATCACGTTAGGAAGGATGTAATTTAAATCTCTCAGATGACTACAAGTGGACCTTTGCATATATACAGCGCTGCAATAAGTTTAGTGGAGTTCCACAAATTCAGGAGTCTGCCCATACTATTAACCACTATCCATTAAATCAGTTCTAGACTTAATCTCAGAAAACTTACACTTTTTTACAAAATTGCCTATGTGTTTAATTTTCATTAAAGCAGGATTGCTGCATTCTTCAAAAAGAACAAATAGAGAATCAAGGATGCCTTCCCGGGAGAGAGGAGACATCTGCTGTTGAGTCACAAAAGGTAGCTTCCCCTGAAAAAAAAAAAAAAAAGCAACAGCAGATGGAGTCTCAGATAATAATGAAAAGCCTCAAATCAATAACATATGTATAGGAACAAATTATATATTATCTGTAACAAAAAAATCACTGCTTCAGAAATTAAACAAATAATATTTTAGAGGTTTGTTTTAAATACATTAGATCATTGTGTGAATCACTAATCACTGTTACAAATGTTTTACTTTTTTCCTTGAAGAAAACTTTCAAAGACAGCAAAAAGGCCAAATCACGTCATTTGTGTTCTTTTTTTAGGTCCTCTGAATGCTTTTGATTGAAGTTGTCCTATTTTTATACTAGCCCATGGATTTTGCTGTGTTTCTGAGACATATAGGCAATCACCATACCAACTTACTTGAAGGAAAAGCTGTTGGAATCTGGGACACTAATTGAAAAAGAGGTACTCATAATGAAGCTAATTAGTCAGATGATGCTTATGACCACCCTCATATTGCAAGTGAGAAGCCTGCAAAGACAACAAGTCCTAACATGCAAAGTTCCGTCTTCATCTCAGGAGAGTCCACGCAGCTTCAGATGATCCATTTGAATCTGAAATCTATAGTACATGAGCAGCAGCTCTGTATTAAAAGCAGGTCAGCTGCAACCATCTATACTTTATGAAGACTTTGGGTATCTAGTACAGTGTTTCTTAAACTTTTTAAGACCAAGGAACACCAAACAATAAATTTTTTTTATGAGGAACACAAAGGGTTTTTTGTTGAGCAAAAAAAAACGGGGGGGGAGTTATTGACCCCCCCCAAAAAAGGGGTCAGGGGGAAGTTATTGAACAAAAAAAAGGGCCTGCCCCTTTAGGAGTGGCCATTTTGAACTCTGTTGCTCTCCACAGCACACCTCCAACTGCCTCAGAACACAGTTTAAGAAACTCTGATCTAGTAAGATCCTCTGTCCCATTCTACAAAAAAAATCAGTTAGGCAAAGCTTGGTTACTCACACAACAGAAAACATTTTTATAAATGAATGAAGACATTAATAAGATACAGTTCATCAGGTCTGAGGACAGCTTCACTTTACCTGAAAGAGTAGGTTCAGCCGAGAAGCACGGCTGGCTATGGGCTCAATAGAGGCAGGTTCCATTGGACTACGCATGGCATATTTAAACTTCAACATCTTCAGCGTTTACCTCAGAAATATACATCCTAGAAAGAAAATTGAAAGAGCTGTCGAGTGGAGATATTTTGAATAAGGAGAAATTTTAAAAGAAATCTCAGATAATTCAAGCCAAAACGTAGATTTTGTAGAAATATTAAAAACTAATTAATGAGAAAGACTCCATGAAATCCACTAGGGTTCTCATTATTGCTAATATATCTTATGAGGAAGGCTTTCAGCTACAATAGCTATGGGCAGCAATAGAGAGCTATATGTAGGGCAAGACAAATAATAGATTTTTTCAGTTCAGTGGCCAAAGAGAAAAATTTGAAGAAAAAATTTCAGATTGCTCTGAACCAACAATATTTTGTTTTTTTCTTGCCTAAATAAAGACTGAAAAAGTTTCATTTTGGACACAAAATTAAACTTTTTTTTCTTTTTGAAAGGAGCTAGTTAAATTTAGCTAAAAGTATCAACCAAATGCCATCTGAAAAAAAAGTCTCATTTCCAACGTGTCAAAAAGAAATATTTCAGCTTTTTTAGAAATCATTCCTCTCATTTTTGTCTGAAATAATTTGTTGACCTGAATTTAAAAACAGGTTTAATGAACCCAGAGTTTCATTTTTGGTGAACAAACTATTTGCCAAAAAAATTCTCCCAGTACCAACTCCAAGATGCATAATGGTAACAGAAATGTTTGTGATTTTGTCAAGTTTCATTTAAAAAAATCCAAACAAATTCTTTTAACTGAAATTGTTATTGCCAGTAAACATGTAGCTTTGTTTACATTTAAGGCACTTTTTAGACATCATATAATTAATCCTCATAATGCCAGTATGAGGCCGAGAAAGCATTAGCCCCATTTTCAAAGGTCAAATACGTGATACAAAGCAGTGATTTCACTAAAGTGATTTAACTATATTGCATCAGAAATATATTTCAGAGCCAAGTTTTGAACTCAGGAGCCTGAAGTTCCATATCCAATAGTAAGATCACCAAAACTCTCTCACCATTCCCAATGTATTTTTGTGAATCCAAACACTATGCTAGGATATGAGAATCAAAAAGTGGATGCATATTAAAAAAAAGGAAGTAACTAATTTATTTTCATTATCCAAGTAGGGATGTAAAGAGTTACAGTAACTGGTTACTCAATAAGCACACACCTTACTGGCATGTTTGACAGGTAACCGGTTAACCAACAGGGGACTGCTGCGGCTGAGTCCGGCTTGGCGAGGGCAGACTGTATTGCGGCAGGCCTGGCCAGGCTGGAGCTGTCCCCACCTGCACTGCAACTAAATCCATGGCAGTTCAACCGGTTAACTTTTTAACCAGAATTTTATATCCTTATCAAGAAGAGCAGATTACAAAATGTAAAAAGGCCTTAGTGGTGGGGACTGTATTGTACTATCTTCGCATTTTTTCTTTTGTCTCTACTGCTGCCACATTGTGTACTTCTGGTTCCAAATGAGGGGTATAGCTGACTGGTCAGTTTGTAACTCTGGTGTTTATGTTTGAGGTTCTATTCTACCTGCTTTATAACCATGCAGTAGGCATGTCAGGTAGCCTAGTAAACTCATATCATAGGGCAACAACATCTCACTGCAGCATTTCACAACCAAATGATTTAAGAGTCATCCATCCACCTTTAAGGGAGCACTCACACTTATGTCATCAGCAAGCCTTCTGCTCCCAAAGGACAAGGCTGAGTGCTGTCACCACTCAAGCAGAACCTCAACGTGTGTCTGGGAGGGGGGTCTGACAACCCCCTGCCTAATTAGGGATGTTAGCTGGCTTGTAACTGAATAGCCATTTAAGCACATCAAGTGTTAGCATTTACACAACTATTTGATAGTCCATGGGAATAGGGAAGCCAATGTGCTCCTAGCCCCACTCCTGGGGAGCCCTCTGTCACCCCATGCTGCTGCTATCAGAGGCAGCAGTGCAGGGTGGCAGGCAGGAGCCAGTCCACAAGGGGGTCCAGCTTCCCCCACAGACCGGCTCCATCAGCTGCCCCGCAGTGCTGCCTCTGATACAACTGATACAGACGCAGCAGCACAGGATGGCAGCAGCCCCTTTCTATGGAGTAGGGGGGAGGTTTGAGCACCTCATGGACAAGAGCTTGCTCCGTGGCTGCAGCCTCTGTCTGCATGGAGCTCATACTCCCTTCCCCCCCACCCAGAGAACAGAGGCTGCTTTGGGGCAGCCACACACCACCACCCCCATGTGCTGCTGGCTCCAATAAAGAGGCAGGGGAGGGGGGAAGGAGAGAATGTAGTTGACAGGATTAGCTGATAAGCCCAGGTTTATTAGTTAATCATGTAGTCATCTGCATGTTGTCATCCCTGTGCCTAGTAAGAGGATAATACAGGGTCGATTCCCTTTGGCCAAGAAAGGGACTTAATGAGTCTAGGGTGGGGAGGGGAGGGGAGGGGAGGGGGCTGAACACTGCTTCCAGGGAAAGCCCAGATCCCTCATGACAAATAAGGCAATAATGGAAAGGGCTGACTCCCCCCAAGAAGATCCGGCCCCCTAATGAAAAGGGAATTGGGGTGGGAGCTTGACACCCCGCTCCCTGGAAAGAGAGAGAAGTGGGGGTATACGCCCTACAGAGAGAGCTCAGCACCCTCTGAAGGGACGTGGGCTAGATCCCAACTCTCTAACAAGAGCTAGGGAAGGAGCCCTCTAGAAAGACACCCAATCGTTAATGAGGGGAGGCTAGTTGGGGGACTGAGCCCCCTCCCCCACCCACCCACCCACCCACAGAAAAAGTGCCCCCGGGCCAGGCAGAGCCCAAGAAAGTGGGCGAGGTAGAACCTGTCCTTTCGCTCCAGACACACAAACCCGCTCGCCAAGGCCTCAGCCATTCCCAGCAGCCCCCACCCCAAGGCCAGTCTACCCACCACCGCTCCGCTTTGCCGCCATCCAGGTTTGAACAGAGCCGGGAGGAGGGTGGGGGGGGAGTAGTCGCACGCCGTCATTTCCGGTGACGCAGCGTAGACATGCAGTCTTAGCCAATCCCCATTGTGCTTCCTGGTGACGTTTGCTCTCCGCTCATACACGTTCGGGCGTCACCCCTGCCCCTGCTCGCTGTGGGAGTTCGCTTGTAGGCTGATGCTCGCGCGCTGGTAGGGAGGCTGGGGGGGGTTTAACGGTTCTAACCGTCACGCTTCCCGCGCCTCATCCTCAGCCCTCCCGAGGAGAGCGGGGCTGGGCTTTCCTGGAGGATGAGGCGGGTCCCGTGATCGCCAGAGGAGGCAGCCTTCCTTCCTCAGGAGAGCTCCTGGCTCTGCCCCTTCACCACAGCACGTAAGGCCTGCCTGGGTGGGCCCACTATACAGGCGTGAGGAGGGTAGTGCTGAGACAGCGCCCCCAATGGACGGTGGTGCATAGAAGAAATGCGGGGATGGGGACGACATATGGTAGTACCTCACAGCTTCGTGGGTAGGCAGCGTGGAAATGCTGCCGTCGCGTGAAGCAGTGGCTGCACGGCCGTGTCTCCTGGGACGGTGGGTGTGAAGCCTGAGGCTGCCCTGCCGAGGTGACATGCCCCTTTGAAAATGCCCCTGAGTTTGCCTTGCAATGTGAGGCTGTCTCAGAGCCAGTTGCATTGTGGCAGGCTGCATTGTGGTACTGTGCAAAGACTGGGTTGGCATTCCTAAAAATACAACTGGGTCGCTTGACCTGTGAAATTTTGTCAGTTGACCAGCAATTATTTGACCGTTGTCATATTCCCGCAAGAATGCCATGCTGTAGACAGCAGTCAGCCTTTTCGTGCTATGTTACCGTTTTTAGAACTTGGATTGTGTCTCTCAATGTCTGAATTAAAATAACCCAGTTAAGGCATAAATATCCATCTTTAGCTAACACTTTGCTTGTTAGACACCATAAAGTATTGTTCTTTTATTACTGTTGTAATAAATTCATGTTTTAAGTGAGGTTTACTTTAACATTTACTGGTAAATTGACCAGTTCTTGGATTGTTCGGCTGCCCAACCCTAAAATCATCACATTTGAGTCTTTCAAAATCATCACATTGAGTCTCACTAAGCAGTTTGTTATAGCATCCACCAATCATTTCAGTTATGGTAACATAGTCTTGGCATCAAACCAGCAACATCTGGGGCTAGTGGTTTTTCCATGGCTACATACAAATCACTTTACCTATTTTGTAAAATAGGGATGACATTTTTTTACTTCATTAGGGTTTTGCAGGGCTAAATTTTTATACATCACTTTGACCTCCCTAGATTAAGGGTCTGTATAAATTAGGAATGTAATAGTATAGTCAATTAACTAATGAACAAAAGCTTATGAAGTATTACTATAGATTATACACATTCCACACACACACCCCCATGCTAGTAAATTTTTTAGCAGGTTGGTTAGCAGCCTGGCTCAGTCCTGGCTTGTGCCAAGTCCAGGACTTAACCCCTTCTGTGGCTCTGCATTTAAAGTGTATTAGGAGCCAGGCGGGTAGGCAGCCTAGCACAGTTCCAGCTCACGCTGGGTCCAGGACCTCAGATCACCCTCTGGACAGGGCTGCTGTCACTCACCCAGCACTGCTGCCTCAGTATCAGAAACAATAGCATGGGATGAAAGACAGCTGGTTCACATGAGGAGTTGGTTTTTAAACTCACTTCCCTTGTCGTCTAGCTCCCCTTTGCATCCCACACAGCAGTGCAGGGTGGCAGGGGGCTCCTAGGGAGTGAGGCCACAGTGCACTAGGTGTCTGCCCCACCCCCCGAGGACTATAGAATAGTCAACTGATAAGAATTCATGAGGTTACTCGATTATTCAATTAACCGATATTTAACATCCCTAATATAAATACTAAGTTCTATTCTAAATGGAAAAATTGCTTTATGAATTGTAATATAGTTCTACTCCCATTATCCCCTAGGAGACTTAAAAAGATTCCATTAAAATAAACAGATCACAAATATTTTAATTCTTCATCTGCATAAGAATGGCATACTGAGTCAGACCAAAGGTCCATCTAGCCCTGTATCCTGTATTCTTACATTGGCCAGTGCCAGGTGCCCCAGAGGGAATGAACAGACCAGGTAATCACAGAGTTATCCATCCCCTATTGCCACTCCCAGCTTGTGATAAACAGAATCTAGGGCAGGGGTAGTCATTAATTTTTGACCAGGGGCCACTTCAGAAGTCCCAGAAGGGATGTGGCCTTTGTGCTTCCCTGCCCTCAGACCTTGATTGCTCTGGGGGTGGCAGAGCACACAAAGTCTTTGCCCTCAACGCAATAGAACCACCAGCTGTTCTGAACATCTGGCAGTTCCTTCTGGGTGCCCATGCACCTGGCAGTGGTAGGAGACTTTACATGCTCCCCCTTGCTGCCCCCAGGTCAACCAGGGAGCGCAGAACTTAATCAAACCACCAGCTGAACAGCACCTGACAGTTGACTTTAAGTGCTGAGCCTCTTGAGGGCAGGAGGAGACTTCTCCCACCCACCCACCCCCTGCCTTCAAGCCAATCAGAGCTTAGGGTCGGGGGGAACGCGTGATGTTTCCCACCCTGCCCCCTTCCTGCAAGGAGCATGGGGTGCTTAGAAGTGGCACATCCCTTGCAGGGCGGGAGGAGATTTTGAGTTGATCTGGCCAGCAGAAGCCCTGATTGGCCTAGGGGTGGAGGGGAGCAGCAGGGCCTCCACAGGCTGGATCAACTTGCTTGGTGGGACAGATCCTGCCCACAGTGGCCCTTTTGCCCACCCCTGGGCTAGGGACATCATTCCTATCCACCATCCTGGCTAACAGTCATTCATGGACCTATCCTCCATGTATTTATCTGTTCCTGTTTGAATCCTATTACATTCCTGATCTTCACATCTTCTGGCAAGGATTTCCACAGGTTGTGCGTTGTGTGAAAAAATACTTCCTTTTGATTGTTTTATTTACTTAATTTCATTTGATGGTCCCTAGTTCTTTTGTTATGAGACACCAGTCCTGATTTTCTAGACTGCTGTCATATCCTCTTTATTCTTCTTTTTTCTAAAATGAAAAATCCTAATCTTTTTAATCTCTGAGAGCCGTTCCAAACCCCTACTCATGTTTGTTACCCTTTTCTGAACTATTTCCAATGCAAAGATATCTTTTTTTAGATGAGGCAAATAGGAATGTAAAAGTGTAACCATTCAAACAGTTAACCGGTAAGCATCAACCTATCAATTTTCTTTATGGTTACACGCTGACTCCTGCTCCTGGGGAGTCAGCTGTCACCCTGCACTGCGGGCTCTGCAGTATAAAGTTATATTGATCCTGCAGTGAAGCCAGTGGGGCCAACAGCCAGGAAGTGGTGCATGCCGGGAACCAGCTTATAAACCCTCTCCTTTTGCATACCTGCTCCCAGCTGCCAGCCATGCTCCTGGAGAGCTGGCTGTCTCCTTGCGCTGCAGGCTGTGCAGCATAAAGGTAGGATTTAAAACAGTTACATTTTAACCAATTTTTACATCCCTAGAAGTGACTACCCCTGCACACAATATTCAAGATATGTGTGTTGTGACGGACCTCTCTCCCAAGGTTTATGAAATGCAAATTTCCTTGTATAATCTATCGTTCTTAATGTCTTAATCCACTGGGTCTGTAAGTTTTATTTTGGTGTATGTATCATTCTTGTGTATAAAGTTAGATATATGGAGCATGGAATGGTTTGTGGTTTTTAATGTGCAAATGAAAGCCATCAAGGGTGTTTCCAATGCTGGGACGCTTCAATGTCTGGGCAATTATATGTAAACAGCCCCTGTTGTTCTTTAAGTTTTAGCTGTGGTTGGTGCTAGGAAGTCATATGACCTCCCTAACTGGTACGGACTAGCCAGGTAACTTCCCATGTAACAGTGTGAATCTATAAAACAATAGGAAGCTTAGCAAAGTCTTTGTCTTGCGTGACACACCTGAGGGAAAGAACCAAAGACACCAGGGAGAGGAAACTTCCCTGGTTTTTAAGGCTTAACTGGAATAAGAACAGTTTTAGTGTACGTTTGTAATAAGTTTCTACTGAGGTTTTAGTGTTAAAATTAGCTAAGCATTTTCTGTTATTTTAAGTTTATAATCTATTTTGCTCTGCCTGGTCTCACTTATAACCATTTAAATCATACTGCTTGTACTTAATAAAAATCACTTTTATTTACTATCAGTCCTAGTGTAAATAAGTGTTACCTGAGGGAGCAATCAGTGTATATACACCCTTCTTTCATTATTAGAGAGGGCTTACCTAAATAATTCATTTGGGGTTCTGATCCCATTTGGGGAGTGATATCCTAGGAAGCTGGAAGCCCTAGAGAGCTGGAAAGTGAGTGGCAGTGGCTTTGTCAGCACCCCAAGAAGCAAGGGGTCACCTGTGAGCACATCCTGTCACAGGTATACCGTGGATTTATAATAGAGATGTAGCCGTGTTAGTCTGGTCTTGCTGAAACAAAAGAGAGGACTATGCAGCACTTTAAAGACTAACAAGATGGTTTATTAGGTGATGGTTTATCAAGTGGGTCTGGCCCACGAAAGCTCATCACCTAATAAACCATCTTGTTAGTCTTTAAAGTGCTCCATGGATTTATAAGATATTCTCTATCTAATTATCCCTTTTTAAATGATTTTTAAATCACTGCTCCCCTAGTGGACCCCTGTCTGCTTCCTTCCTCCACACATCTCTTGCACACTGGGACACGGGAGCCCACACTTCCTACTCCTCCCCCTCTCTCCCAGCATTTTCAGAGTGCTATGAATCACCTGATTTGCACTCCATCCCTGCTCCCGCCTCTTCCCCCAGGACTGGAATGCCATGAATCAGATTTTAGAAGCTGTTCAAGCTCTTGGAAGGAGGGGAGAAGTGAGGATGGAGCATGACTAAGGCGATTCATGGTGGTCCAAAAGTGCTGGGCGGGGGGGGAGGAGAAAGAGCAGCATTCCAGTGCACAAGAGGCACAGGATGGAGGGGGAAAGAGAGTACTTCAGTGGCTTCATGAGTGGTCCTCCTTCAACTCAGCAGGCCACAGGTGGAACCACAGTGAGCGATTGGCTTGTTACTAGCAAAGGCGCACTAGTAAACTAAATTTAGTGTGGGGCCAAACAGATGGAAAATGCCTTTGTCCCAGAAGGTGGTCCGACCTGGAAACCACCGTATCTATCACCGGCGGATTTCTCCAGTCCGAAATAAACACAGACACAAATGTCAAATTTAAAAGATATATTGAATACAACAGATAACACAAAGAATAACCCCAGAATACAATACTGCATAAACCAACCCCTCACCCCAGAAGTGATAGAAGATAGCGCAGACAGTAAACAAGAAAAACACCATACTCAGTCTGTTCTTGGGGTAGATGACAGCCGAGGCTCAGAACCTTCAATCTGTTGACTTAGGCAGCCTCAGGGGAGGAACACTGAGGAGTCCAAATGTAGATGTTAATCTGTCAATGATGTGACAGCACGTGAGTAGCACATACACACACACCTGGTGGAAATGGTTCTTCACTCAAGGATAAGGGCTTTCGCCACAATAATCAGAGTAGAACTAGGTGGTCCGGGCCGGCTTTAGGAAGTGCGGGGCCCAATTCGAACAGTTTTGGCGGCCCCCTCCCCCCCAACTCAGGCTTTTTGTTGAGCAAAAAAAAAAAAAAAGACACCCACACTACAAACCACAACCACACACAAATATCACATCAGAAGTAGATCTGATCAAAATTTATAACAATATAGTTGAACATTTTTTTAAAAAAAAAGCCATCCTTTATTATGCAAAATTTTACACAAAATTAAATCAGTTGCCTTGAGTGTAGGTCAAATATTTTCAATTGCAAACTATCCAGTCTTTTCAATAAAGTTTAAAGTTTGGTTTTTAAAAAGTTACCAGAAAGCGATGCAATTTTCTGTTACATTGTTTTACTTTTTAAATAGCAAAAATGGAGTCTTTGTTAAGAGAGTCAGTTCTGTGGTCAAATTCCAGTCCTTAGTGATTTCAGCACCAATGATTTCACTAGGTAATATGGTACCTCACCACCACCATTGTCTCCTTTGCACTGCCCTTCAACACATTGACTGCATGTTGAGTCCAAGGTCAGTCTACACAAGATTTTATCAATGATTTTTGCTCAAGCGATCACTGAGACGAGACAAGGACTCAATTGATTCTAGTCAGCTCTGCCTTTAAACACTAGGGCTGCATCTAGACTGGCATGATTTTGCACAAATACTTTTAACGGAAAAGTTTTTCCATTAAAAGTATTTGCGCAAGAGAGCGTCTACACTGGCATGTGCTTTTGTGCAAAAGATGTGCTTTTGCGCAAAAGCATCCGTGCCAGTGTAGACGCTCTCTTGCGCAAGAAAGCTCCGATGGCCATTTTAGCCATCGGGCTTTCTTGTGCAAGAAATTAACGTTGCTGTCTACACTGGCCCTCTTGCGCAAGAGGGCTTATCCCTGAGCGGGAGCATCAGAGTATTTGCACAAGAAGCACTGATTTTGTACAGTACAACGTCAGTGTTCTTGCTCAAATACTCGTGGCCAGTGTAGACAGGCGGCAAGATTTTGCGCAAAATCTTGCCAGTCTAGATGCAGCCTAGATGTAAAGTGTCAGATATAATTGAGGACTCCCAAATAGACTCTACACCACCAGAAATAAAACCTGTTTCCATCTTCTGTGACTTTCAGTTAGATGTGACACACTATCCTCTGCTTAGTGTTCAAGTTATGGTAGACCCTAAGCTAGATCATATTAAGTTCAGGTCTTTTTCCTTTTAATCATACAATATGGATAACAACATTTCATTCCCCCAGCTCCAAGTCTTAAGTGAATTTCAACCCAAAAGAGCCAAAATTGATCACCTTGACACAGCAAGTGTGTCTGCTGAGCTCTGTGGCAAAGTAGGTATGTCTATATAAATAAGGTCTGCTCGTGAAGCCTTTTCCTACAGTTGATTAACAGATGGCAGCAGATAGCTCATTCAGACCTCTGGCTGATAATAGTTAGTCACCCTGACCAGTCATTAACCATAGTCATGGACTCACCCTACTCTCCATTGTCTCTATGTTTCTCTGACGACCTGTGACAAAAAAAGGAGGGTGGAAAGGGAAACTGAAGGGAGAGACCTCTCTAAATTCACCAAAGAGCAGTATTGCCAACTCAAAAATCACAAGGAATGCCTACATAAAGTTATGAGAATGGTAAACAAATCATAAGATTTTTTAAAAATAAAACATGTTGGACTTTTATTAGCCTTTTGTTTATTGAGTATTTAGGGTTCATGTTTTAAAGCTTTCCTCCTTAGCTGTAAGGCCCAGAAGTATAGAGAACTTTTTTTAAATGAAAGCTGAGATTCCTACATAATCAATTGACTCCAGGCCTTTAGAAAAACACCAAATGTTTTGAGACTCATGGTAAAACAATGGAGGAATTCTTGTGAGCCCGTGCTTTGCTCACAGTATAAATTAAAAAAAACACAATATCTTCTCCACTAAACATCCTAATGGGATACTGCAAATGGTAAACTGAATTCAACAGCTCCTGATATGAACAGGTATCAACCTAGTTTTTCATATTTGAGATGGGTTACCAGGAATCATACATGACAATATGAAATCTTTCCATTCTCAAGTCAGCATATTCACAAAGCACCTATAATTTTGATCCATGCATTTATTGGATAGTGAAAGAGAAAGGAGGGGAATTAGTGTAGATAAATGTTCAAATTTAAAAAAAAAAAAAGCCTGAAAGAATTAGGACTGGGCTCCTACATCTCATGTTCAGAACTGACACAGACACTTATGACCAGATTTTCAAAGGTGTGTACAGATCTTTGAAGATCCGACTTGGCAACTGTCTTTTTAGGAGCTTAATTACCTTTGAAAATCTGAGCTTAGATTTCCAAGTCCAATTTTCAAAAATGACTTTAGTCACTCAAGTGCTTTTGAAAATTTTAACTGGGGGCCTAAAGAGACAAAAATAGACAAAAGGCAGGAGATATGGTATTCCTTTTAAAAACGTGTGACATCTATTTTTAACTAAATTTTATATTATTTTTCTCCCAGGGGCAACTGACCCCTCCGGCCCCCTCACTACGCCACTGCCCCCCCTCCTGCAGATCTGTCATCTTATGCATGTGAAGATCTGTGAGAGCCATCCCATGAATCTGCAGTTAGTGTCTGTGGTGCCTGCTTCTGGGTGGTGTCTCAATGCTGCCACATTCACCTCCAAAGAGGGGGCTTCCCAAAGCAGGCCCTTGCTGCTGACCCCCCAAGGCATCCACAGATCCAGTCTCCTTTCAATGGGCCCACTTCCCTGGGCTCATTGATCTTGGATCTGGCTTCCATCCCCTCTCCAACCTTTGCAACTGCCCAGAGGTGCTCACCTTCCGCTTTATACATTCCCACCTCATTCACCCCACAGGAACAGTCTCTGCCTCACTTGTCCGAGGGACTATTCTACCAAGACGTAATACAAAGTTTCCACATAAAAGGACTCACTACAAAGCTAAAAACTTCAATGAGAGAATGATTAATACAGAGACGTATCTACATCTGCTGCAGGGAGACACCTCTGCCTGCCTCCGCCTCTCTTCCCCAGAGTCTACAGCCCCATTGCAAAGCAGGGGAGTGGAAGGAAAGAGGCTGAGGCCCATCAAGGGGACTGAAGCAGTCATGAGCAAGCCATGCCCAGGAGCCATTCTCCTGTCCATTGCCGGTGCAGTGTTGCTTCAGGCACGCTGAAATGCAGTCACCTCTAGGGTGGGCTGGATAGCTGTTTAACACCTGCACAGGGTTTCAGGAAGGGGGCAGTGCGGGCTGCCTTCCTGTAGAGCCCCCATCAGAACTACTGTGCCCTCCTGGCTTAGGAAAAGAACAAACAGGAGGATTGGAAATTAACCCGCCCAGTCTCACGTCCCCTAGGCAGGGAATGAGCCATTTACATTAGGCCCCAGCTGGAGTATCGTGTCCAGTTCTGGGCACCACATTTCAGGAAACGTAGAGAAACTGGAGAAAGTCCAAAGAAGATCAACACAAATGATGAAAGGTCTAGAGAACATGAGATATGAGGCAAGGCTGAAGAAATTGGCCTTGTTTACCTTGAAAAAGAGAAGACCAAAAAGGGACATGAGAGCAGCTTTCAAGTATCTAAGGTATGTCTACACTACAAAGTTAATTCGAACTAACAGCTGTTAGTTCGAATTAACTTTCATAGGCGCTACACATGCAAACCGCTAGTTCGAACTTAATTCAAACTAGCGGAGCACTTAATTCGAACTAGGTAAACCTCATTCTACAAGGACTAACGCCTAGTTCGAATTAAGTAGTTCGACTTAAGGGCTGTGTAGCCACTTAATTCGAACTAGTTGGAGGCTAGCTCTTCCCAGCTTGCCCTGGTGGCCACTTTGGGCCAAGCCAGGGAAACTCTTCTGCCCCGCTTCCGGCCCTGGAGCCCTTAAAGGGGCACGGTCTGGCTACAGTGCCCGTGCCAGGTGCAAGCCTGCCAGCACCCAGCCAGCAGACCCTGCACCTGGCACGGCATGAGCCAGCCACCCGCTGCCACCCAGCCTTCCGCCTCTTCCCAGGACCAGGCTGGCGGCTCCCAGGAGCCTGCCCAGGGCCGCAAGAGGCGGGCGCCCGCCTGGTCTAGTGTGGAGATCGTGGACCTCATCGAGCTTTGCGGGGAGACCTCCAACGTCCACGACCTCCGCACTAGGCACAGGAATGAGGCCGTCTAGGGCAGGATAGCTGCCAGCCTGGCCACCAAAGGCCACATGCGAACCCAGGAGCAGGTTTGCATGAAAATCAAGTTGGTCCAGTGAAACCCCCGACCCTGAGCCCTGAGCTTAGAACATAAGAACGGCCGTACTGGGTTAGACGAAAGGTCCATCTAGCCCAGTAGCCTGTCTGCCGACAGCGGCCAACACCAGGTATCCCGGAGGGGATGGACCAAAGACAACGACCAAGCCATTTGTCTCGTGCCATCCATCTCCAGCCTTCCACAAACAGAGGCCAGGGACTCCATTCCTACCCCCTGGCTAATAACACTCCATGGACCCAACCTCCATGACTTTATCTAACTTCTCTTTAAACTCTGTTATAGTTCTAGCCTTCACAGCCTCCTGTGGCAAGGAGTTCCACAGGTTGACTATTTGCTTTGTGAAGAAGAACTTTCTTTTATTAGTCTGAAGCCTGCTACCCATTCATTTCATCTGGTGTCCTCTATTCCTTCTGTTATGGGAACTAATGAAGAACTTTTCTTTATGCACCCTCTCCACACCACTCATGATTTTGTATACCTTTATCATATCCCCCCCTCAGTCTCCTCTTTTCTAAGCTGAAAAGTCCCAGTCTCTTTAGCCTCTCTTCATATGGGACCTGTTCCAGACCCCTAATCATTGTAGTTGCCCTTTTCTGAACCCTTTCCAAGGCCAAAATATCTTTTTTGAGGTGAGGAGACCCCATCTCTACACAATACTGAAGATATGGCGTACCATAGTTTTATACTTCCCCTCCTCCTTCTTCCCCTGGCTTCCCCCTTCCAGCTCCCTCCTCCCAGGTTTCCACCTCCCCTCTCCCACCCTCTCTCTTTCCCTCTCCCAGTCTCCCCAGAGGTTAATCTCCCCACCCCCAGTTTTGTTAAATAAAGAGAGTTTCTATTTTTGAACACGTGTCTTTTATTTTTTACATCAGGAAGGGGGGCTAGGGAGGGGTAAGTGGAAGGAGGTGAGGGAGGAATGGGGCACGAGCCCCTTATGGGGAGGACTGGGGTGGCTCTGCAGGCTCCTCAGGGTGGAAGCTCTCCTGCAGGGCCTCCTGGATCCTGACAGCCCCCGATTGACACCCCCGGATGGCAGCCTGCAGCAGTGCAGCCAGGCTGATGGCCGAGTGCTGTGATGTGCCGAGTGTGGGCACTCAGGGCACTCCAAGACAGGACTGCTTTGCTGTCCCTCATCGAGGTAGACAAGCAAGCGGGGAACCCTGAGAACTGTCTGTCTGGGGTGGGGGCTCGGGTCCCTTTAAGCACAGCCCTCAGCTAGCCTGAGGCAGCAGCTCCACACTCTAAGTCCTGGTTCCGGCCAGCCTTAACTTCGGTTCAGGGTCCACTCAATGTGGACATGCTAGTTCGAATTACCAAAACGCTAATTTGAATTAGTTTTTAGGTCTAGATGCACTAGTTCGAATTAGTGCTGTAGTGTAGACATACCATGAAAGAGTATCATAAGGAGGAGGAAGAAAAATTGTTCTTCTTGGCCTCTGAGGTTAGGATGAGAAGCAATGGGCTTAAATTGCAGCAAGGGAGGTTTAGGTTGGACATTAGGAAAAACTTCCTGCCTGTCAGGGTGGTTAAACACTGGAATAAATTGCCTAGTGAGATTGCGGAATCTCCATCACTGGAGATATGTAAGACCAGGTTAGACAGACATCTGTCAGGGATGAGCCAACTTTGGAAGCCCCAGGGGCCACAGTGATACTTATAGAACATGCTGAGGGCCTCAACTTAAGTGTGGTTGCATATGCAAGCAAATATATACAAATAGCTTCTCTCACACTGACAGGAATGAATACAAAGATTAAGGCAAGACTACACAACACACAGGCCCCATTTAAGTCAGTTCTGCTGATATTAATAAAATGCAATATTTACCCGATAGCACTTTTCATGAGCAATGACAGTCCAAGAATTTAACTACTAAAACACATATCAACAGAAGATCATTACACTGACTACTTTTTTGTTTTGGCTCCCACTCGCCGGCCACATGTTGATCCCCACATAAACCCAAACTGCACCACAGGGCGCAAACAAACTGGCTGTGGGCAGCATACCAAGTTATTAATAAATATTTTATAAACCTTTACCTTCTCTCTGCTGTCATGTCTCCTCTCCTTGCTCCATCATCTCCCCTGGTGCCTGCTGCCCCCCAACTCCTCACCCTCCTCTGCTGTCCTGACTCCTGCCCTTCTCACTGCCCTCAGCGACCTGCCCCCCTCCACCAGCCCTTCTCTCCCCCCTGTGCCCACTTCACCAGTAGCCCCACTCTGATCATGTGAGCTACCCCTCCTCATCCCCTCTTCTAACACCTCCCTCTACACACCTGCGCTGCCTCTCTCTTCTGGTGCTGGTCCCTCCCCTGCAGGTGTCTGCCCTTCTGCTTCACCCCAGAATCCCCTGGCACCTGCACCTTCCCTTAGCCCTGCACACGCCTGGTGCCTGCCCCTTCCCTTACTGCCCCTGCCCCCTTTGCCCTCTTTTTCCCTGATGCCCACCCCCACACCACTCTCTGCCCCATTCCCCTCCTGCCCCTCTGTGCCCTCACACAACTGGCTCCATCCCCACCTTTCTCATGCCCACCCCTTCTTTCAAGCCTTCTCCCAGCACCTCCCCCTCTAACCCCCAATGCCCTTCCACTCTCCTCTCCTCTCCCAGCATCACCCTTTCCCTCATTGTCTGCACTTGGCCCCCTGCCATTTGTCTCTCCTCCACCCTGTCTCTTGGTGCCTTCACCTCCCCCCCCCCGCCCAAGCCCCTTCTCCTTCCACCCCTCCGCCTCCGCCCAAGCCCCTTTCCCCTCCCCTTCCCCTCCCCCGCCCCCACCTCCGCCCAAGCCCCTTCCCCCCGCCTCCTCCGCCCCCACCCCTTCCCTTCCCCCACCACCCAAGCCCCTCCCTCCCCTCCTCCACCTCCGCCCTAGCCCCTTCCCTTCCCCCCACCTCAGCCCCAGCCCAAGCCCCTTCCCTTCTCCCCCCACTGGCGCCGCCGCGGCTGCCGCACAAGCCGGTTCCCTACCTTCTACCTTCCACGTTGCAGGGCAGGGCTCCGAACCCGGAGCCAGCCAGGCCCCGCAACGTACCTCCCAGGAGTTTCAAAAACCTGGGCCGTGACGTGACGTCACGCCCAGGCATCCTCCCCGCCCACCAGCAACGCTGCGCAAGGCAGCAGCAGCCGGTGAGGGGGAGCCGCACACGGCAGTGACAGTCCAGGGCCGAGGGGGACGCTCTGGGGGTGGGGTGGGAGGACGCGCGGCTGGTCTGGCGGGAGGGTCCGGGGCCCGCTCCAGGCAGAGCTGGGGAGAGACCCAGCTCCACATATTGGTGGAGCGGGGCCCCGGCTCTGTAACTCACTGGCACTTCCAGGTGCAGGGACGCGGGGCCTCCTTAGACGCGGGGCCCAATTCGACCGAATCAGTCGAATCGGCCTAAGGCCGGCCCTATAGGTGGTATGCTTGGTTCGGTGATGCAGGTAGCTAGAGCCCACAACACTGGGCAATTGCCACAGTAATGAACTGAAGCACCCTGTAAGTAGCTAGAGATGGTGATCTGTCCCAAAGTAGGTCCCGGCCTTCACCACAGTCCTTAAGAACAGCAAGCTGCTTACGAATGGGCAGACGAATGAACCAAACCGAATGAGCGAAGATGAACACACACAATGGTATTGGTTACAATACATGGAGGAGCACCCTACTCTGGGGGCGTTCCTGTATGCAAACATACAACATAGGGGGGACAAGTGGGCCCAAGCCACAGTACTGTGGTGTCGCCTGAGCTCAAGGGCGGAGGGCATGGGGTGTGGGGATGGTGGCCAGGCTGCCTGACTGACCCATCCTTTCCTCTATTCCCTGCAGTGGGACCAAGCAGGAGCAGGGGACCCTCCAGACCTGCGGCAGCGGCAGCACCCCCAACTGCCCAGGCACCAACCTGGTGGGTCCAGCAGCGGGACCAACTCCTCCAGCGGCACGTACAGGCCGTCGAGAGGATTGAGGTGGCCATCACACGCCAGGTGGATGTGGACCTGGAGTGGCGCCAGCAGGCCTGGGGCCGCTTCCAGGTTCAGTGTGAGCGCATCGGTGATGCCATCACTGCCCTCACTGCACACATCGGGCATGCTGTGCACTATGGCATGGCATTGCCCCATGCACCTGCCATCCCTCCCATGCCAATGCCCGTGCCCCTTCCTGCTCCTGCCATGCTCCCTCCTGCTGCCCCTCCTACTCCCGCCATGCCCCCTCCTGCTGCCCCTCTTGTTCCCGCCATGCCCCCTCCTGATGCCCCTCCTGCTCCCGCCACGCCCCCTCCTGATGCACCCCATCCTGCCCACCTCCTCATGCTGCCTGCCCCGATGTGGCCTGAACCGCATGTAGTGGTCCGCCCCCACAGAGGCGGTCGCAAGGGCCACCCCTTCCATCAGTAGCTCCCTCCTCCCCGTCCCAGTTCAAAGCCCCCCTCCCTTCTCCCCCTCCCAGTTCAGACCCCCCCTCCTCCCCGTCCCAGTTCAGAGTCCCCTCCCTCCTCCCCATCCCAGTTCAGAGCCCCCCTCTCTCCTCCCCCTCCCAGTTCAGAGCCCCCCTCCTTCCTCCCACCCTACGTCCCCATTGTAAATAAAAAGTTCAATGTGTTGTTTTTAAAAAAAAACTGTGTTGTTTATTGGGAGGTAAGGGGAGGGAAGGAGGCAAGGGTTGGGGATGGGAGGGAGATGTAAAGGGAGACAGAGGCGACTCTACTGTGGGGCCTGGAAGAACATCTCCGTCAGGGCCTCCCATATGCGCACCCCATCATGGTGCGCCTGGCGGATGGCAGCTGTGCGGGGCTGTTCGAAGGCCTGGCCCTCGCCTGCCATCCATGCCAGGAGGAAGGCCTCCCTCTTCCACTCCACGATGTTGTGGAGCACACAGCATGCAGCCACTACCTCGGGGATGTTCTGCTCACCCATCTCAAGACAGGTGAGCAAACAGGGAAATGGGCTTTCAGACAGCCAAAGGCGCACTCCACCTGGTTGCAGGCTCGGTTGAGGCGGTCGTTGAACCGTGCCTGGTCATGGTCTGTCCACCCCGTGTAGGGCCGCATCAACCAGGGCAGCAGGGGGTAGACCGCGTCCCCCACAATACATGTGGGCACGGGCACGTTCCCAACATTAAATTCCCACTGGGGGAAGAAAGTGACCGCCTCCAGCCTGCCAAACAGGCCAGAGTGTTGGAGAATGCGGGCGTTGTGTGCCCTGCCAGACCAGCCCGCATAAATGTCCGTGAAGTGGCCACGGTGGTCCACGAGGGCCTGGAGCATGATGGAGAAGTACCCCTTGCGGTTTATGAAATGGGCCGCTCAATGCTCCAGGGCACAGATGGGGATGTGGGTTGCATCCAGGGCTCCCTCGCAGTTGGGGAACCTGTGACAGGGCGCCTGCCCTGCACTGGCCCTTTAAGGCCAAGACTCAGGTCCGGAGCCGGGGCTGAGAACAGAGTGGCCAGCTGAAGCTGTTAGGGCTAGTGGGAGCCCAGCTGGCAGCTATCTAGTGAAGCACAGTTTGCTTGAAGACGCCAGCTGAAGCCGTTAGAGGGGGAGGGCCCAGCCGGGAGCTATATAGAGAAGCACAGTTGCTCAGTGAGGAAGGCCAGTGAAGGGCTGACTGCAGAGGAAGCAGGGGTTCCCGGGAGGGAGAACAGCTGGGGATAGCCAGCTAGGGCTGGGAGAGGGCCAGCCAAGTGTCTCTCTGGCTAGGGGCCGGAGGCAAGGCCCAGGGTTTGGAGG
The DNA here is from genome assembly GCA_032595735.1 of Pelochelys cantorii. Lineage (NCBI taxonomy): Eukaryota > Metazoa > Chordata > Testudines > Trionychidae > Pelochelys > Pelochelys cantorii. Next base: position 6,500,153 of record CM064342.1, on the reverse strand, counting down.
CAGAGTACAATGCAGCCTAGGTAAGCGGGGCAGTAGAGATAACCCCAATGCCAATGATGAGCAACCCGTACGGATTGTAACTTGCCCTGAGAGGGACTAGATGAGGACAGTGAGGGGGCACTGAGGCACGGTGGGGAGTGTGCACCCTGACAGATGGTGGAGAATGTGGGTAGGGTAACCCCACCTTGAGGCGAAAGGGGGGCTATTGTGTGTAAGGTAGCCTTGTGCCGTTGTGGGGGACCTGGAGGGAAAAAAATATGAATAAGTATTGGAGGGCTGGGGAGGCCTTACAGGCTAGGCCGTGGAAAAGATGGAGCCGGCCACTACAAAGGCGTGACCCTGGACTCCGTAGTAGACCAGGCTCCAAGAACTGGGAGCAAGGGCTGAGACTGAAAACTTGTTTTGCCTGTGGGCACAGGGGACACCTGAAGAGGGAGTGCCCCTACGGGATGGGAGCTGGGAGGCCCCACCCAGCTAATAGGGATAAAGGGAGAGCATCCCCTGTGAAGGTAACGGGGGGGCACAAACATGTTGGGCCTGTGGGGAGCCTGGACACATAAGGCGGGGGTGCCCTAGGAGGACCTGGGGAGCCCTGGCTAGCACGGGGGGAAGGGTGAAGCGACAAAGCACCTGGAAGAAGACGGGCGAAACCAATGAGCAAGGGAGCTCAGATTGGAGTCCCTCCCAGAGGTCTTACAGGCCGGGACAAGTTGGACGCCGGCAAGCAGGCGACATCCATACAGACATCCATCCGTACGGCCAGGTGATGGCTGCTGATCTCCATGCGAGACCACAGGATCAGATAAGGATTACCATTCAGGTAAAGTGAGAGGGAAAGCCAGTGACCGCCCTGGTGGACTCCGGGTGCAGCCAGACAATGGTTCGAACGGAGTTGGTCCCAGAGTGGGAGGCGGCAGGTGGTAACGTCTTGATGCAATGCATACACGGAGATGTCAAGGCCTACCCCACAGGGTGAGTCTGTCTGTCCGATGGGACAGAGGAGGTGATCTGCCGGGTAGCATTGGCCCTGAAACTTGTATACCCAGTACTCCTGGGGCGAGACTGGCCAGGTTTCAGACGCATCCTGAGTAGCTGGGATGGGCCGGCGCAGCCTCCACCAGCAAGGATTGAGGGTTCCAAAAGGGGAACATCCCGAGGCCCAGAGAAGGATTATGACCCTGAGAAAACCCTCGCTTCGGAGGAAGTAGGAGGGGAGGAGGACCAACAACGAGAAGATCCCTCCTTAACACATGCCTGGGAACAGGCGGCGGAAGGGACAGGGGGCCCCGGCGAGGGAGCCGCTACCCGCCCACTCCCGCGATTCGAGGTAAGAGCGGACCGATTGTATCGGATTGCGCAGACGGCCGATAGGCAGACGGAAGTTAGCCAGTTGTTGGTCCTCGTACAATACCAGAGGCAGGTATTAGACCTTGCACACGCTAATCCGTGGGCAGGACATTTGGGGCGGGAAAACTCTCCAGTGCATAACCCAAAGATTCTTTTGGCTAGGGATTTATAAGGAGGTTAGAGACTTTTGTGAGTCCTGCCCTGAATGCCAGAAGACGGGGCAGGGGGTGGTGCCAAAAGCCCCCTTAGTCCCTCTTCCCGTAGTGGATGTTCCGTTCGACCGGGTGGCTCTGGATTTAGTGGGACCCTTGGAGAGGTCCTGACGGGGACACCAGTATATTTTAGTTATAGTTGATTATGGCACCCGGTATCCCGAGGCCGTCCCACTCAAAAACACGACGGCATCAACACTGGCAAATGAGTTGGTGCAAGTATTTTCCCGGGTGGGGATCCCGAAGGAGATATTAACAGATCAAGGGACCAATGTGACTTCTAAACTGATGGCAGAACTCTGCCGCCTCTTGAACATTAAGTCGTTACGTACCTCAGTTTACCATCCGCAAACAGATGGACTTGTCGAACGCTTTAATAGGACCTTAAAGGGGGTTTTGCGGCGGTTTGTCGAGCTAGACCCGAAGGACTGGGACCGGTTACTACCGGCACTGTTGTTTGCGGTGCGAGAGGTGCCCCAGGCCTCCACGGGATTTTTCCCATTCGATTTACTTTACGGCAGACAACCCCAGGGAATACTGGACTTATTGCGGGAGACATGGGAGGAGCAGGACTCAAGGGTGAAGGGTACAGTACCTTATATTTTGGACTTACAACAGAGACTCCGTACCATAGGGGAGTTAGCTAAAGAGAACCTCCTCCAGGCCCAATATTATAACCGAGGGGCCAAATCCAGAACGTTCCAACCAGGCAACAGGGTACTCCTGCTTTTACCAGCACCAGATTCAAAATTATTGGCCAAATGGCAAGGACCCTTCGAGGTCATACGACAGGGTGATTTCATAATTTATGAAATCAAATTATCAGGAAAACGGAAAGACAAGCAGACTTACCATGTCAATCTATTAAAGAAGTGGAATGCCCGAGAGGGTATGCTTATCACCTTACAGCCATCAGAACCGGAGTTGGGACCCTGGGGAGGCGATTTGAAGGCAGAAGGGGCAACGCATATCGGGGCAGAGTTGATGGAGGAACAACAAAGAGAGATGAGCTCCCTCCTTTGGGAATTCAAGCAGGTCCTAACTACACAACCGGGTAAAACCACTCTGAGTCATCATATCATGACGGCCCCAGGTAAAACGGTCCGGGATCACATACGACCACTCCCGTGGAAAATGTGGGAGCCAGTACGGGAAGAGCTGCAGCATATGTTGCAAATGGGGGTGATCAGGGAATCAAGAAGCGAGTGGCGCAGTTCCATCGTGTTGGTGCCTAAATCTGACGGCACAATACGGTTTTGTATAGACTTCCGGAAAGTAAATGCAATTTCATGATTTGACGCGTATCCTATGCCCAGAGTAAATGAACTGCTGGAACGGTTGGGTAAGGCTCACTACATCTCGACGCTCAACCTCACTAAAGGCTACTGGCAGATCCCTCTGACACCAGCCTCCGAGGACAAGACCGCGTTCGCCACACCATTTGGCTTGTTCCAGTTCATCACAATGCCTTTTGGACTGAATGGGGCGGCAGTGACATTCCAGAGGCTGATGGACAAGGTATTATATGAACATCGTGCATATGCTGCTGCATATATTGATGACATTGTCATTTACAGTGAATCATGGCCGGAACACCTGCAACATCTGAAGGCGGTCCTGGGAGCCCTGGCCGATGCTAAGCTCACTGCTGACCCAAGTAAGTGCCACTTTGGACAAAAGGAAGTATCCTATTTAGGCTACGTAGTGGGACGGGGAAAGATAAAACCCCAGGTGGACAAGGTAGAAGCCCTGAGAAATTACAAAGCTCCCACCACAAAAAGGCAAGTCCGCCAATTCCTGGGCTTAGCTGGTTACTATCGGCGATTCATACCGGATTTTGCCACAATTGCTGCACCCTTAACGGACGTAACCCAGAATACACGACCCCAAAGGGTCCAGTGGACCGCGCAGTGCGAGAAAGCGTTTCAAGCGTTAAAGCAACAACTGATGCAAGCACCGGTTCTTTACCAACCAGACTTTACAAAACCATTTATGGTACAGACGGACGCGTCTAAACGGGGACTAGGAGCTGTCCTCTCACAGGAGCAGGAAGGGGAGGAACACCCGAGCCTGTATTTAAGCAGGAAATTACTACTGCGGGAACGACAATATGCCACGATTGAGAAGGAGGCCCTGGCAGTTAAGTGGGCAGTAGAGGCCCTGCACTATTATCTGCTAGGGGGTGCCTTCAGACCATGCACCATTACAATGGATCCAGTCAATGAAGGATACCAACCCTCATATCATGAGGTGGTATTTGGCATTACAGCCTTATAAATTTGAAGTCTACCACAGGCCGGGGAGAGCCCATAACAATGCAGACTTTTTTTTTCTAGGTCCATAGCCAATGATGAGACAGTGGAAGGGGATGGAGTCCTGGAAAGGGGGGTGAGTGATGGGGCACTGTTGCCCCACACTGACAGTGGTGAGGTGACCCTCTGGGGAGCACGCCTGCCGATGCGCTGACGTTGCGGCGCATGCTCAGAGGCAGCTAAGGCCTTGAGGGGAAACCAGATCCTGAGGGAAGGTATATGAGAGGCCCGGCTGGGGCCGGCAGAAGAAGGGAAGCTCAATCCGAAGGGGAAGGTGTGTGACAGGGCGCCTGCCTTGCACTGGCCCTTCAAGGCCAAGACTCATGTCCGGAGCTGGGGCTGAGAACAGAGTGGCCAGCTGAAGCCGTTAGCTGACAGCTGGGCTCCCACTAGCCCTATCTAGTGAAGCACAGTTTGCTTGAAGAGGCCAACTGAAGCCGTTAGAGGGGGAGGGCCCAGCTGGGAGCTATATAGAGAAGCACAGTTGCTCAGTGAGGAAGGCCAGTGAAGGGCTGACTGCAGAGGAAGCAGGGGCTCCCAAGACTGGGGATAGCCAGCTAGGGCTGGGAGAGGGCCAGCCAAGTGTCTCTCTGGCTAGGGGCCGGAGACAAGGCCCAGGGTTTGGAGGTGGAGTACAACGCAGCCTAGGTAAGCGGGGCAATAGAGATAACCCCAATGCCAATGAGCAACCCGTACGGACTGTAACTTGCCCTGAGAGGAGCTAGATGAGGACAGTCAGGGGGTACTGAGGCACGGTGGGGAGCGCACACCCTGATAGAACCCCAGGGCAGCGAAGCCGGCCACCATAGCCTCCACGTCCTGCAGGCGGATGACTCGCTGGAGTAGGACGTCGTTGATGCCATGGACAACCTGCAGAAGGGTGCACAGAAACACAGGGGAATGCGTCACATAAGGCAGGGTGAGTGCGTGCTCCCTTGGATTCCCACCCCCCTGTGATGCCCTCTGTGCTCACACACACCAGGGCCCCCTCACACCACGGGCCACCACCCCCCACCAGCAGGCCTGTGCAAGGGAAGGATGGCCCAAACCCCTGGGTGATGGGGCATTCCCCATCGCCCCAGCCTGGAGTCTTGCCTGCCCCTGGGCATGGAGTGCAGCACCACCACCCCCGCGGACTTACCTGCATGACGACGGCACTGACGGTCGATCTGCCCACCCCGAACTGGTGTGCCACCAATCAGTAGCTGTCTGGGGTGGCCAGCTTCCATATGGCAATGGCGACCCTCTTGTCCACGGGGATGGGTGCCTACAGCTGGGTGGTGCTTCTCTGGAGTGCAGGGGCGAGCCAGGTACATAGTTCCAGGAATGTGTGCTTTAGCATCCGAAAGTTCCGGAGCCATTGGTGGTCGTCCCATTGCCCTAGGACCAGCCAGTCCCACCAGTCAGTACTAGTGTCCAGTCTCCACAAGGGTCTCTCCACGGTGGGGTGGGGATGCCACAGGGACGCCACCACCTCCCTGGTGAGGGAGTCCAGAGCGACCTGCGTCTCGAGGTCCTGGACGATGAGTGCAGCAGCATGGAGCAGCAGTTGCAGGCACTTCAAAATGGCTGGAAGGAGGCAGAGCAGGAACAAGGCCACCCCTGGCTCCATGGCACAACAAAAGAGCTGACAGTGCCATTTGCTGATTTTTTTGCTAAGGCACAAGCTGTGGTGTCCAAGAAGGCAGAGGGCAACCACAACTAGAACTGCTACGGCTGTCAGTCCCTGCAAGAGATACTAAAGCTCGCAGCAGGAGTGAAACGGCTATCCAGGGAGATCCCTTTAAGCACGTGTCTCAAAGGAGCTCCAGTCCCCGCCCCCAGAAAGGGCTGGTGCCCTTTTGCCCTCTCCAAAGTGGTTCCGGGCTCCTACTTTTGCTCAAGAGCATCTCGCCAATGTAGATGCTCTCTTGCGCAAAAGCGCATCGCTCTGACAATGAGTCCCGGCCAATATAGATGCTCTCTTGTGCAACTACTTTAACTCAAGAACTCTTGCACTAAAGAGTTTTTGCGCAAGATTGCGCCAGTGTAGACGTAGCCCAGTGGATCTCCACACTGGACCAAATAAGCAGCTTCCTTGGGACTGGAAATAGACCTGCAAAGAGATGCTGGGATTGCAGCAAGTTACTGATCCAAAATGAGTGTGGTTTGGTGGAGGCACTGTTACCTCTCAGAGATTCACACCATTAGCTGGGAAGGAATTAGATGTACTGTTTAGGGATGTTATCAAGTTGTCAACTGGAGCATCAACAACTTGCTTCCCCTGCTGCCTCTATGAGAGGCAGACAGGGGTGAGGGGAAACAGCCAGTGTTTGGGGGAGCTGGCTTAAAAGCTGGTTCCCCACATCACCATCTCTGTGGTGCTACCTAACACCTCCCTCCTCCCCTCTCACCCCCACTGCCTCTATCAGAGGTAGGTGGGGTAGCATAGTGGAGGCTGCTCCAGCAGTAGCCCCTGTCCACAGAAGTCCCAGCAGGGAGCTGTGCCTCCCCTCCCCCCAGGTGGGCTGCTGCCACCAAGCAGCCCCTGTTTGCAGTGGCCCGGTCTGGCTGCACATAGGGGCTGCTCTGGTAGCAGCCTCTGTCTGTGGTCCGTTCTGGCCACCGCGAATAGGGCTGGTGCCGGAGCAGCCTCTGTTCACAGCGGGCAGCCCTGGCCACCACAAACAGGGGCTGCTGGACTCAGCACATGCCGGGACAAAGCAGTCCCAGCTAGGGCTAGTCTGGGATGCTGCGCCTCTTCATTTTAAATGTAATCAGAGCCCAGCAGCTTTTACTACATTTAAAATGCAGAGCTGCAGCACGGGTAGTTCCCAAAACCGGCATGAAGGCTCAAGCCAGCACCTGAAGCTACAACCGCTGCGGCACTGCAGAGCAGTCCTTATCAAATAATTGTGTAGTCAATCCAAATTGTATTGGCTATATGGTTAGCCAGATAGTACTGTCGACAAACTTAGTGTAAAGAGGAGGACTCTTACTTGCACATATTTATTTATACACTCACACTCTGTTGCTGTTTTCCAGTTTTATGATAGTATCCTCTTTCCCTACTAAAGATTTCCATTGTTTGTACATGGTCTAGAAGTGCTTGCACATGGGGAAATTCTTCCTGTTATGGGCACACAGGGCAGGTGTATTTAGTTTTCCCAGGGTTCTGAGCTGAATTAGTTATTTATCAAAAGGAATCCTAGATGTGTTGAACCTAGCCCTTTTTGCTGTCATTTACCACCTGGAAGTAATGTTACATATGTACAAGTTTCAGAGAGGTAGCTATGTTAATCTGTTTCAGCAAAAACAACAAGGAGTCCTGTGGTACCTTAAAGATTAATCTATTTATTGGGGCATAAGCTTTCATCAACTGCAACTCACTTTGTCAAATGCATGCAATGAAAGTTTTAGTTTGGCAGGGATTTATACAGAGATGGTACTAATGAGACCATCAGTACTAATGAGACTGATTCAGTCAGGGTGGATGTGGCCCACTTTCAACAGTTGATAAGAGACTATCTAAAGAGGAAAATTGCTTTCTGTAATGAACTAGTCATTCCAAGTCCCCATTCAAACCCACTCTGATGGTGTCAAAGTTTGCATACAAAATCAAGCTCAGCAGTTTCACGCTGCAGTCTGGTTTTGAATATTTTTGCTCAAGTATGGCAACATATGTTACCATTCTTGGTGTCTGATTTTTGGCCATTTATTCTTTTGTGTAGAGACCGTTTGGTTTGTCCAGTGTGCATGGCAGAGGCATATTGCTGGCATATGATGGCATATATCCACCCTGATTGAATTGGCCTCATTAACACTGATGTAGAGGTGATGGGGATAGAGGGGGGCACTGACCACCTACCCCTCCCCAGGCTGGGACAACCCCCTTTTGCCCCGGGACAGCCCTAGTGCTCCTCAGCAGGAAGCAGTGCAGCTGGAGAGCAGCACAAGCTGGAGCCACCTTGCTGCACTTCTCCCCTCCTTGCTGAGTGCAGAAGAGGTGGTGCAACTTCCTACTGCCAGTGCAGCTTCCTGCTGCCAGTGTGGCCCCATTGGTCCCTCTGTGAGCCCAGGCCTCCACCACCCCCACACTCAGCAGCAGCAGCAGCAGCAGCAGCAGGGAGAGTGCAACAAGGCAGCTTCAGCTCACCCTGCTCTGGAGGGTGCTCCTCTTCCTGATGGGGAGTGCAGAGGAGGTCCTGCCCCTCCCCTGGGGAGTGCTGAGGCAGAAGGGGGCTGTCCCAACTGACACAACCAGAGAGCAACAGGAGCTGGAGCCACCTTGCTGTGTCTTCCCTGTGGCTGCTGGTGAGTGTGAGAGCGTGGACTCCTGCTGGTTGGCCCTCCTGCCTTGTGAGTGCATGTGGCCTCTCTTGCACACACCCCTGCACTGATGTAAGACTCCCATCTCTGTATAAATCCCTGCCAAACTGAAGTTTCCACTTCATGCATTTGAAGCAAGTTGCAGACCATGAAAGCTTATGCCCTAATAAATCTGTTAGTCTTTAAGATGCCACAGGACTCCTTGTTGTTGTTAAATAAGTAGTTTTTTTTCCCCTCTGCTGCCTTGCTCTGTGAAAGTTATATACAAACAAAAGAGACTATGTTCAAGTATAAGAGAAACTGACAAATGAAACTGAAAAATGGAGAAAAATTATTTCCTTATGTTCTCTGTTTTATACCGGTTGAAACTCTCTAATCTGGCACCCTTGGGATCTGACTGGTGCTGAGCCAGAGAATTTGCCAAACCACTGGAGATCAATATTGTCTAGCACTAGCAGTATTACCAAAACTTCCACTGCTTACTGGGCTCTTAGAAGACATTGATGGGTAAATTAGAGCCAAATAACAGCACAGAACACTGAGAGCCAGGACTAGTGGCTAAAACAAACTTTATGAGACCATGGGAAACTTGGCCATGCCCATGATAAGTGGACATCCAGATAACTAAAATCATGCCAGATCATAGATGGTGCCAGACTAGAGAGTGCCGAACTAGAAAGATTCAACCTGTAGTTACCTTGGCAGTTTTTTGTGACAACAGTAGGTAAGATGCTTCAGATTAAAATGTGCATTTTTTTTAAGTTGCTATCACTGTATGGGTTTTCATAGCTAAAGGGTTGATTCCTTCATACTTCTACAGTGTTTGAAACTACATGTTCCAAGGGCAGTAACAGTAGACTGATTCCTTCCCTTCTTTAGGACCAAATTGTGAGTGCTTACTAATGTGACTAGTCTCATTCAATGCAAATTCTCACCAGTAAAACCCCTGCAAGTATACAGAACAAAATACTTATTCCCTATTATAAATTAATTAAGAGGTCACTCAGAGACTTAACAGAATAAATAGCTGTTAGTTTTGCTTCTGCACCAGGTCCCGGTGTGCAGCTTCAATTGTTAGACATCTCACCAGGCACTGGATTGGCTACCATCTGGTTAGCAGTTCTTTTTATAAGAAATAGGGTTTTCCTGGATTTCCTTGGCCAAAATTTTCCTTCCTCATGCTGTTAAGTAGTGTGCTGAGATGGCTGCATTCCAAACATTCTGTGTGCTTATAGCTGTGATGCACTTCAGGATTTTTTAGAATGTAGACTACTAAGTAAATATAATTTATATTTTTTATTGTTGAACTTCAGTGAAACTGCCTATGTGCAAAATGTAAATTATACATTCTGGGTACGTCTACACTTGCTCTCTAGTTCGAGTAAGGATGCAAATGTAGCTGACCAAAATTGCTAATGAAGCGGGGATTTAAATATCCCATGCTTCATTAGCATAATCTCACCTGTGCATTATTCCACTCAACAGCTGATTCAAACCAGGAAGTGCACTCCAGGATGCGTTAGTTCGAATCAAACCCGTTGGAGTAAATCAAAAAATGAGGAGTAATGTTAGTTCGAACCAAGGGGTTTGATTCGAACTAACGTGTCCCGGAGCGCACTTCCTGGTTTGAATCAGCTGTTGAGCAGACTAACGCACGGGCGAGATTATGCTAATGAAGTGCGAGATGTTTAAATCCCCACTTCATTAACAATTTTGGTCGGCTACATTTGCATCCCTAGCTCAAACGAGGGAGCAAGTGTAGATGTACTCTCTGAGAATACTGAATGGATTTTTAAGTGTCTTTCTTAAAATTTACTCTAATTTACTTTATGAAGAACCCTCTGCTCAATATATATTGTAATCAGTGGGTTCATGTATAAATGTATGATTTCATTCTAGATGGAATCAGAAACTTAAAACTAGGGATGTTAGAAATCATTTATTTTAGCATTTGTGTAGCTGCAAAAATTCTTAGATGTTACTAAAATGCTTCCCCTGGGAATGGGGCCAGCAGTCAGTGTGCTCTTTACCCCACTCCTGGGGATCCCCCTGCTCTTCCACACTGCTGCCTGTCTACCAGAGGCAGTAGTATGGGGTGGCAGGTGGGAGCTGGTCCATGAGGAGAGCCGGTTTAAAACTCGGGGAAGAGAGGGGGCAAGCTCCAGCATTCCACAGGGCAGCCTCTCTCTGCAGGGGGCCCAAGCTCCCCGTGGACAGAGGCTGCTCTACAGCAGCATCCGAGTTCCCTGCGGACGGAAGCTGCTCCATGGGATGCCAAAGCAGCCTCTGTCTGCAGGGAACTCAGGCCCCACACAGACAGGGGGTGTTGCTGCCTTCTGCTTCTGTCTCTGTATCAGAGGCAGCAGCAAGGGGCGTCAGGAGGGAGCTGATTTTTAAACCAGCTTCCTACACAGACCAGCTCGTGCCTGCCTCCCTCTGCTGCTGCCTCTGTCAGGCACCTCCCCTTCATGCTCTTCATTTAAAGCTCGGACCAGCGGGCTGGGACTGAGCCAGCCTGCCAGTCTGAGTTTTAAATGCAAAACACAGGGGAGGATGTTATGGTTAACCAGAAATGTTAACCGAGAGCAGTCACTTATTGATTAAACGGTGAGCTGGCTAGCTGCCAACATCCCTATTTAAAACTATCAGATAATTTCCTTTGTGGATCAGGTAGTCGGTGCGGGTGCTTTAAATAATAAGTAATTAGCTCTTCTGTAGTTTTAGAAGAGGTGCTCCAACTGCTCTGTTAATTTTTGAATGCTTATGTTGTACCATATAGTCACAAGTCTGAAATGCTAGGTAACCACAGATTTATTACAATGTAAAATCTGACTTATATGTAAAGAGATATTATCACTGATAGGTAACAGTGAACCTATCCACTGCATTTTAAGAAGCTGATGACATGTCTACAGCTTTGAAGGCTGATAAAGGATGAGAATGGAAGATTAATTGAATATAAACATTTGCAAGATTGCCCACTGGTGATAGTCAGATGGCCAAATAGCTGTTTATAGTAAGGTAGTGAAGATTTTTCTTTAAAACATTTATATTCACTTTAAACAAGACACAGCTATTCAGTAGTTAGGCCTAGGTAAAGACCCATGACGGCATAAATGAGCTGTTGTAATCGTGGTTCTTCTGTAAGCTTCATCCTTTGGATAAAACAAATACTACTTTTAAAATAAAGTGTACTCTAGGGAATGCACAAATACACAACTTCTGCATTGCTTCCTTATGCAGCTGTGTATTTGCCTAAATGCTGTGGGTGAAATCCTGGCTTAGTCGAGTCAATGAAACAACTGCAGTGGACTTAAGTGGAGCCATGGTTTTTTCATCCTGTATTTATTTACACAATAGGCCATTGAAGTCTATAGGTAAATAATACACATTTTAAACTTTGCTTGAAGTCTCATACTTCCAGAACAATTTTCTCTTTTTAAAAGAATATAAAATACAGACTACGCACAAACTGTATTAATGCAATATATCAAATCTCTCACTGTGTCTCTTTTATTTTTATATATATATATCAATCAAATCTCTCTCTCTATCTATATAAATTTCCTGTGGAACAACAGAGTGATGTGTGTCTGCATCCTGCCTGCCTCCTTACTCCTCCCCCCCGTGCAGTGGGAAGTGAAATCCCCAGCTTGAGCCCAACCTCGCTGCTTCCCCTCAACTTGGAATTGCTATTTAAGGACCTGTAGGCTCCTTTCCTTTGGCTCCCAGTGGGTAGGTGGCATCTCCAGGTAGGGCTGGGGCAGTGAGCAGCACAGGTGGGTCCGCACGGGGGAGGGGACAGGACAGTGGCCCCCCACTCTGCTGCTTTCCCCAACTCAGCAGGCCTCAGTGCCCCAGAGTGCCACGTGCACACTGCAGTACCTGTGCCTCGTGCCCCAGGCAGGATGGGCAGGCACTCCTGAACCTCCCTTCCTTCCCCCGCACCTTCACCAGATTGCACAGACAGGACAGAGCAGCCCCCCAAGCACAAGCATGGCTCTACTAAACATAGCCCTCAGGTTACTTCCCCTCAGCGCCCCCAGCCTCCTCGCCCAGCCCTCATGCTGCTTCCCCCCCAAGCCTCCCAGCATTGCCCTCAGGCTGACTTCCCCCAACCCTCTTCTCCAGCCCCACCAGCCTCCCAGCACTGCCCTCAGACTGCCTCCCCTCAAAGCCCCCAGCCTCCTCGCCCTGCCCTCAGGCTGCCTTTCCCCAAGCTCCCAGCCTCCTCCCAGCCCCCTACCAACTTCTCATCACTGCCTCAGGCAGCCTCCCGCAGTCTCTTCATACTGCCCTCAGCTTCCCCCCAGTCCTCCTGCAACCTTCTTGTAGAGTCCTCAGTCACTCCCTTTGCCCTCAGGCAGCTTCCTCAGAGCCCCCCTACTCACTCCACTCAGTCAGCCACCTAGCCCAGTCTCCCTCAACATACAGAGCTCCCCAGCCTCCTCAGAGTCCAAGAAACAAGGGCACACGTTTCCCCAACCTCCTCCCAGACCGACAGCTTCCTTTCAGCCCACCAGCCCCCGACACTACACACAACCCTTTATAACCCCCCTGAACCTCTGCAACACACCTGCTTCAAGAAGTTCCATACTCCTCCCACAGGAGTGTTTACAACCTTCTCCAACATAAACACTAGCTCCAGGCAGGAGTTTTTCTGCCTCCCACTGTCAACATTTCATGGCCACATTGCTAGCACCTTGTTGATAGAGCAAAGCAATATGGATAAGCATCCCACAGTGCAGTGTTGTGGGAAGGCAGAGCTGATTCCGGCACTTCTTGGGATTGTTTGTAGCTCTGTGCTAAGAAATGTCAAAGCAGCAAAGCAGTCTATCCAGTCTTCCCCCTGTAGCAGCAGTCTGCCTGCTGCTGTGTTCCTAGTGCAGGGCAGAACAGGAGCATTCCAATGATTTATTTTTTGTTTGTTCCCCAAACGGAATAGCTCACTCAGCTGTCAGATACTTCCCAGAGCTTTGAAAAGGGAAGGGCACATGCCTACTGGGCAGCAAAGATCACAAAACACTGAGCACAGTCATCAGGGCAGGCATTGTGGGATACAGCCAGAAAGCCAGTTGCTCAGCAAAACAAACAGCAAACTCCGTGTTGGCTCTTTGTCAACAATAAAGGGAGGGGAAAAGACAAAAGTCTCTTGCAGGGGTGGAAGTTTTTTGTCACAAAAACTGGGTGTTTTCCAGACAAAAGTCACATTGCAGTATAAATGTTCTTACTGGTTTGTCACCAAACGGCAGTTTTTGGTGACAATTGCCAGTGTAGACAAGGCCAGAGAAATACAGAGCCCACACAAGACCAGTGAAAGACTACTTTGTTTTGTATGGACCTGTTTTATTGACCCTAGAATGAAAAGGATGTACATAGGTTTAGTTGGAAGTTCAACAAAGTCCAGAGTCATCCCTACACCAGAGGCAGATAGTAGTACCTCTTGTTGGCCTACCACAGGTACAAATTAAAGCAATAACACCACAGAAGAACTACATTACAAGATTTGGGGGGAGGGATATTTTCAATTTTTTTGTAAAGTTGGCTCATGTAGGAATCAGTGTTTGGAAAAAAAATAAAATTGATTTCAAATAAGAGATTTGAAGAAGAAAAATCTTGAAAAGAGATTAGAACTAATTTTCAGGAAGAACACCTCTGATGGCATTTTTTGATCCAAGTTTACATATACTTTATGGATAATTCCTTGTAGGTTCTTTCCAGAGCTAAGGAAAATTAAGATAGTGTTCAGAAATTTTCAGAAGTGCAAATAGCTGTTCAGGCAGCCAAATTATATAATCTGCTACAGTGAGTTAGGTATTTACTAGCCTAAAATTTTCTCCTAAATTTCTATAATAAAAAAGATCTTGCTTTTCACATAAATAGTGCATTTCCCTAATATTATGAAAAATTGTTTTATGTTCTTACTTTTATGATTCTTGTCATTTGTATGCACAAGTAAAATGTAGTGAAAAATGAGAAAAGAAACATCACAACCTTCATATTAGATTCTGAAACTTCACATTTTTGTTTATAGAACACCATGGGAGTGTATAGCATTCCTCAGACAAATCAAACACTATTGCTGTCCTGAGAAACTAGCATTTGAGCTCACTTCTTATAATGTCTTATAACACTTCTTATCTGTCTTTTGTTATCAGGCTCCCTTGGTTGCTGAATTTTTCTTTGTGCTGAGATCTTGTGCAGTGAACTCCTGACGTCACCAAAACAAGGAAACAGGGAAAACGGTAATTTGAGTGAATCACTAACAATTCTTTTTGTAGTACTAGATTGGTATCACAGGAGTAGGATTGTTTATATTTGTTTACATTGGCCCTGAGAATGTAGTAGTCTCTTTTCAGATAAGCACACTGCTCCACAGTACTCTGTATCTAGGATCTTAGATTTTAAGGGCAGTTAAAGTAGATTTTAGTACTCCTGCTTGTCATAAGGAGTAATAGTAAATTCGATTTTGTATGGTCGACATTAGGGTAGTGCAGATGCAGTGCTGTCAAAGTCAACATTCTTGGCCTCCGGATGGTGTCCCACAGTTCCCCAATGTGACTCCACTGGCCAGGACTTTCAACTCTGTTATTCTCTAAAATTTGAATTTCATTTCCTGTTTGGCCAGCATGGTGAGCAAACCACAGAGCAAGCAGCACACCAGACCATGAATGCCCAAGTTTGCAAGTGAACTCCAGAATGGAGCATGCACGAGATCTTGGATCTGATTGCTGTGTGGGGAGAAGAATTGGTTCAGGCAGAACTCTGAAGCAGCAAAAAAACCAACAACAACAAAAAAACCCTGATATCTGTGCCAAGATCACACAGGGCATGGTAAAAAAAGGATACGCCCGACACATAAGAAGAACATAAGAACTGCCAAAGATCAAACCAAAGGTGTCCTGTCTTCCGACAGTGGCCAATGCCAGATGCCCCAGAGGGAGTAAATAGAACCTACCCATCCTGACTAATAGCCATTGATAGGCCTAACCTCCAAAATTATCTAGTTCTTCTTGAACCCTGTTACAGTCCCGGTCTTCACAACATCCTCTGGCAAGGAGTTCCACAGGCTGACTGTGCGCTGTGTGAAGAAATACTTCCTTTTGTTTGCTTGTTTGTTTTTTAAAACCTGCTAGATATTAATTTCATTTGATGACCTCTACTACTGGGACACCCAATAGTGCCATGTGAAAATAAAGTTGCTCAGCAGGCGAACTAGAAGACAAAGGGGTCATCACCACAAACATGCTACTTCTATGAGCAACTACATGGGATTCTAGGGGGGTCCTGTCCAGTTTCCCACAGGACTCCATGGATACCTTCCAGGTGACTTTTCAGGCAGCCTTGAACAGCAGCGTGGAGGACAGCGTGGATGAGAAGGAGGATAAGAATGGTCAGGAGGTGAACAGAGTACAGGGCATCACACTGGTATGCGTTGGTTCCTCACTAACATCGTTGACAGTTGTCGGAACTGTTGCATTATAAGTCCTCCCGTCCCTGCTCTTGCATCACGCAAGGAAAAAAAGACCAATTTATGCAAATGAAAATCAGCTGCAGGAAAAAAAAATTCCCTGCTTTACATTGTTTTGCTATATGTCCATATTTTTTTGAATGTATCTTGGACGTATAAGGGACACCCTTGTAGCTGATCTCATCAACAGCCAGGGCCTTTTTATAACTTTGGAGACAATTCTCTTCTCACAAGATGTCTCACTGCTGGGCCCTGATGGTGGGGAAGACACTTCTGCGGTGTTCACATTTTTAATCTTGTGAATCTTGAGTTAAGGCAATTGGATGTGATCTGTGGAGGCCAATCTGCCTATACACGGGGGGCTCCCCAGAACAGTTTATTAACAATCCTCCCTGAACATTTCCATAATGCTCTTGTAGAGGTACTCTTTCATCCTTCTGACAAGGTTTCTGGGGAGCCTTACCTTATTCCATCCTCCACAAAAGGGCATCTTTCTACACCAGCAGTAAGTGATCTGGCCTCATTGCAGCATCAGATGCAGACTTCTGGTCACATTCAGTCAGCATCTGTCCCTATCACTCTGTGGGATTTGGAGAAGACTGATATCACTTGGCAACCTGGATGAAGCAGGGTAAACTATATAACTGATACAAGAGTGGTATATCTCCATTTGCTCATCCCCAAAAAAGCATTCTTTGAGTCCCTGCCCTGCCACCACACCCAGATCCCCTCCTGCCTACAGGCTCTTCAGTGTCCATGTGAGCCTCTGCCCTTCCGCTATGCCCAGACCCCTTCTCGCCAGCAGGCTCCTGTGAGAAGAGAAAGTTGCAAATGGGGTGTGCTAGACACAAGCTCACTGCATGAGTCCCTGCCCTATCTTACAACCATGCCACTGTGGGCCCCCTTTCCAAAGCAGGCACTCGTCTAGCTGGTGGAGCTACAATTTGAAAGTGCTGTGTTGTGCATGCTTTCAAAGCGGAAGCCATGCCTTACCATGCCTGCCACAAAAGCAAACCCAGTTGCTCCATTAAGATCTCTGTGGTGTACCTGCTGCATAGTGGGCTCTTAAAAGTATAACTTTGGTCTTATATATAACATGTGCCTACTGTCTTGACAGACATTCCTTTATGCTAAGAGACTAGGTTCTGCATTCCACAGTGTGTCTCCTATAAAGTCTGTCCTTCACTTTTCATTAAAAGGGAGGTGCAACAGGAAGCCTGCTACCCCCTCCCCAGGTCAAGTCCTCTAGCTGTTTGGCTAGCACAGATTTGAAGGCAAAAACATAATAGGAATGACATGTTCAATGAGCAAATGCAATCCACCTGCTTGGACAGGGAGTGATTATGTGAGTAGAGGAAAACATTGTTGCAGGAGATGCAAGCAGAGCGAGAGGACAAGACAGCATTCAGGGAATGCAAACTGAATACTCAGAAGAATGTCTTGAGGGTCATGGCGGAGCTGATGTCATACCTGGTAGACTCTCAGGAGAACCGGATGCACAGACACACCAAGGATTGTATTTGCCTTGGTTTTTTGCGTGTGAGTTCTACTGTCCTGTAGTAACCTTGTGTGTGTGCCTCTGTTTCCTGGGGCATTGCACCAATATCTAGATGGTGATGGGTATTTTGGTGTGACAGCCTCCCCCACATACACAATAGCTGATGCCCATTGTAACCTGAATCCCGGGGGGAGGGAGACCAAGTGGTACCTTTTGCACTGGAAGTAGGACAAAGTCTGGAGAAGAGGACCTGGCTTAGGGTCTGGGACTAGGAACTGAGAGTAAGTCAGTCTCAACTGGCTTGTGGTGCAGGGAAGGGGTCAGGCCCCTGTTTTGGGGCCCCCTCTCCCCAAGATAGGTTGTACTGACTGCTTCTGGTTACTGTGCTGGTAAGTCTGTGCTATGCTGTGTCCCTGTTGTTTAATAAACCTTCTATTCTGCCTGCTGACTGAGAGTCACATCTGGCTGAGTATGGGAGGGCAGGGCCCCGTGACTTCCCACACCTCAGTGACAGGTATGTAGAGGGTTTACAGGCAAGCACACTTAATGCAGGGGGCATTTCATTAAGAGCAACACATGTGATTGTTATATCACTGTCTGGCCTTTCACAAAACTGTTTTTCAAAACCTCTCTGATTTGCAGTGCCCCTCAATATGTGCTCCTATTGCCTCAGTGTCTAGCTGCTCATAATTAATGGCTAGGTGCTACGCCTCTGTCCTCCTCCTCCGGAATAAATTTTCCCCCTTACTTTCACAGATATTATGGAGCACATAGCAGGCTGCCACAACAATGGAAATATTCCTTTTGTTGAGGTATAACCTAGTTACTAAACTGTGAAATCTTCCCTTTATATGTCCAAAAGTAAATTCTACCACCATTCTACACCTGCTCATCCTGTAGTTGCACTGCTACTTATTGTGATCCAGGCTCCCTGTATACCGCTTCATGAACCACAGAAGCAAGAGGTTGGCTGGTTGTCCAAGGATCACTACTGGCATTTCAACACCTCCAATGTTAATTTTCTGGATTGGAAAGAAAGTTCCATCTTGCAGCTTTCTGAGAGACAGGAGCGCCTAAAGATGCATGTTTCATGCACCTTTTCAAACCATCCCATGCTGATGTCAGTGTAAAGGCCCTTGTGATTCACAAGTGCCTGCAACACCATTGGGTGCAAAGATAGAGATGTGTGTTCCATCTGTCACCCCACCATAGTTAGAGAACCCCATCATGGCAAAGCCACTCACTTTGTCCTACACATTTCCCAGAGTCACTACCGTTTGTAGAAGAAGTGTATTGATTGCTTTGGCTACTTAGATCAAAACAGCTCCCACTATAGATTTTTTTATTATAAACTGATTGCCAATTGACTGGTAGCTGTCTGACATTGCAAGTTTCCACAGAGCTATTGTCATTTGCTTCTCAACTGTCAGAGCAGGTCTCATTTAGGAATTGCTGCACTTCAGTGCAGGATAAAGCAATTTGCAAACTTCCTTGAAAGTGGCTGTTGTGGGGTATGCATACCTTGTCCTGTGGGGTGTGGGTACCAAGGGTTGTGGACATCAGTCTGTCACCCTGAGGCATTGAGGACTATTGGCATGAGTCAGTAGCGTAGCCTTTTGGTTACTGGGCAGCACAGTTTAATGGCTGGAGTCAGTAACACAGCTCTACAGTGCAGGGCAGTACAAACTAATGGCTAGAGTGAGTAACAAGCCCTGAGGGAAGCAGCCCCGGTAGGGAGGCCCAGGCCCACCCTACTCCACTGAGCCCTGCCCCAAGGCCCTGGCAGTAGGGGAGTGATCCACCACTTGCTCAGCGGTAAATCCCACCGCAACATGCTGAGCTCACTTGGGTGGGAAATACCACTCACGTGCTCTGCCTGGGTTATTTCCTATCAGCTCTAGCACTGGGGTGATCCATATAGTTTCAGGGTTCTCTGGCTCCACAGCACCAGTCTCTCATTGAGGCTTCACCAGCTTTGGAAGCTCAATATGATCTCCCAGGTCTCTGGGTATCTGGCTGCTGTCATCTGGGTCTCAGGCTGTCGTTTGTGTATGGCTGGGTTACCAGCAGGTCCTTCTCCTCCAGTGTCTAGCCCAGACTGGGCTGAGCTGCTCCCTTTTATGCTGCCCCAGCACTTGGAGCATTCACAGTCTGGGTGGAGGGGCAGGACTTCCTCT
The DNA here is from genome assembly GCA_032595735.1 of Pelochelys cantorii. NCBI lineage: Eukaryota > Metazoa > Chordata > Testudines > Trionychidae > Pelochelys > Pelochelys cantorii. Next base: position 6,480,828 of record CM064342.1, on the reverse strand, counting down.
GTTCACAGGCTTTTAACCTCTTCTGTCCCAATTTAGGGTACGCATAACCCATCACACACCCTCTCCCTTAAGAGGGAACTCAGTTAGTGTTCTCTCCCAGTCAACTCTTCACCCAACCTGGAGGAGAAATCCACATTAGCATGGGCCTTGCTCATACGATGAAACACATGGAAGTCATAGGGCTGGAGGGAGAGGTACCACTGCATGATCTGGGGGTTAATCTCTTTCATATTATTTAGCCACTGGAGGGGTGCATGGTCACACCTCATCACAGTGGCCTCACTCACGCGAAAGTTTTGCAGCCACTGCTGATTGTCTGGTAGGTGCATAACTATGCGGTTCCACCAGTCTGTGTGTGTGCCCATGGCACCAGAACTGGCATTCCACTCTGTCAAGAGGATCAAATGCCACCAACATCTGCCAGTTGCTCAACTTAAATGCCTCACCCAAATGTCTGTTGATAGCTTCCTCAGATTATTCCTCCATCTGGTGGGCCCTGGATAGGCTGTAGACATACTGCATTATAAGGCGTGCTATGATTGCCATAGTACTTTGCTGCTGAATGGGGTCCCATACTTGCGTGGATAACCATGGAAAAAAGGGCATGAAAAGATTGTTTGCCATTGCTTTCAAGCAGGGAAGGAGGGAGGAGAAGAGTGCATCATGGGATGCTGACAACATGTACCCAGAGCCACTCGCCTCACTATTTTGGTTCCATCGGGCACTGGGAGACTAACCCAGAATGTAAAGAGGCAGCAAGAACTATGGGATAACTACCCACAATGCAACACTATCAAAGTCGATGATAGCCACTCTACTGGGGATGCACTATATGTCAAATTCTTGCACACAGTGGGGACATGCACCTTCAACTTTACACAATCAGATGCTAAAAAATTGACCTACATAAATTTGACCTTATCTTATAGCGTAGACATGGCTTAACTGTCTTTGGATCTTTCACGCAAATCTGTTCTCTCTGGCTTCTTTCCCAAGACTGAACTGTTAGCACATTTATGAGGCGTCAATGTCTGGGAGATTGCCATATCCTTAATCCTACTCTCTCCTGACTAAAAAATGATTACCCCACAGGTGAACTAAATATGACTGACTGTCCCTTTAATCATTTCTGGTCCTTGATAGAGTTTCACCCCATTTCAATAAATGTCATACACCTACTGACAAATATGATGGTGCTCTTTATTTTAATACTGTGTTTGCATTTGTCATTTGCATGGTGTGATTGTCCCATAACTTGAAGTGGATATTTCAGCCTAGATATTTGTATGGATAGCAGAGCCTACTCACCTAGAGAAACAGAGAGGTCCATTCTAATAGTCTTCTAATAAGTTATACTTAAGGGTTGTTAAAAGACAATTGCAAAGGTTAATGCTTTAACCCTTAATGGCTCTAGCCTGGGCTTTTGGGGAGCACCTAAGCCAGTTTGAACAAGGTGAGTCAGACAGAGACCTATACATCAGCAAGATTTGAGCTGGCTATGAAAATGTAAACTGGTTTAGTTCCATTCCTGTGATGTAAGTATACCTAACATAGCTTGAAGTAAAGCATAAAACTAAATTTTAGAAGTGTGTAGTCTACTTGGTTTTTTAAATACTTCTTTCTTGGTCACTTTGTTCTAACCACTAAATAAAAAGCAGACTTTGTTTTTAAATGTAGTTGGTCAGTATAGGTTTCTAAAGAGAGGGCCTGTAGATTAAGTGATTGGTATACAGACAGTAACATACCTAAACCCAGCTTTCAGAGTCACTAGATTGCATCCTGATACAGGTAATGACAAGAGGCCAAACACCTGACTGGACCAGAAAACAGGTAGAGGTGCAGCTAGCCCGATACCTATTGAAATGGAAAATGATTTATTTTCCTAATATTTACACTAAAACAAGTAGTCCACTGTTACTGGATGAATATCTTATTTATTTCTGGAAACAAACTACATTTTACATATCTCTTCCACTAGCTTGTTTTATGCTATGACAGGAACACTCCTGACTTTGCAAAAGTGATTTATTAAACCTCATGATCTATCAAGAGACTTGAATATTGATGTGTTCACATTAACATCCTGTGTAACAGCTGAATACTAGATCTGTCATGACACAATGAGAATCATATGTTGCAGAGCAACAAGTGACAGAAGGCTTAATTAAAGCAGAATTGACAAAGTATCAGAGGCATTTAAGACAAAATAGCTTTGTTTTATAGAAAGAAAAGCTCACAGAAAGGACTGCTTGGTAGAGAAAACATGCATAGAGAAAGGGGAATATTAATGTAACGTATTGAAAGGCAAAACTAATGTAGAAATATGAACTTGGACTACTGGATAAAAATAATTTTAATGTATTTCTCGCTAGAAATGTACAAAGCTTTCAAAAGTACAGAAGATTGACCTGGTTTTGCTCCAGTCCTTAAATCAATTAATTTTTGTTTTTTGGAAAATAAAATGAAAATGTACATGCTTCCTTTCAGTCATTGCTCTGGGATGGGGCTGGGATGAGGGGTTCAGTATGACATCTACCCCAGGGAGAAAGGGGTTACCCCAGCCCTTTCTCACTGCAGCAGCTGAAGCTTCCTGCCTCCCGCCACCCCTCATTCATACAGAAACATTGCTAACTGTTCCCCTTTATCAAGGAGCGAGGGGGAAAGCACACAGTTCGCTGGAATTCTCACTCTGGCTGGGGAGTGCAGGGCGCTAATGGACCTAGACCTGCCCCAGCCAGGGGACATGCCCCTCTCCCTGGCTGTGCCCACTGGAGCTGTAGTGGCCATGGAGAGATGCTTCTCACCTAGCCTCAAGCTGCTGCAGTTACAGAGAGCTGAGGTAGTACTCTCTCCCTGGGGCATCCTGCATACTGAACCCCTCGTCTCCAGCCCCACCCCAGAGCAATGATTCAAATGAAGCATGGACATTTTCATTTTATTTTCCAAAAAAACAAAAATTGAGTTAAGGACCTAAGCAACACTGAATAAGTCTTCTAATTTATCTATATTAATGGTTTAAAAGCTGACTACATCTAGTTACTTTAAGTGCAAGTTTTAAGTGAAAATACCAAATGTAAAGTTCTCTTTAGAGTATTTAAACAGAGGGACTTTACCAAGCAGTACATCGTAGACTGAAACAGCCAGATTTTAAATGCCATCACAATTAAAAATGATTGATAGTTTTAATTCTAACTGGCACTTTTGTTTTCCTAGAACAAATGCAGTCTGCAAGCTAATGGGTACTTTGTTTCCTCTGTAGATTCTTTCCTTGCTTTAAACCAAAATACTACAGAGAAGATGCTTTGTTAGAGCTCATTTTAACAATAATTGGCCTCCTTGCACTATCTTGTGGGAGGCTCTTCTCCACATTCATCATTTTGATCCATAGGGGAATTTGCAAACTTTTCATACTTTTTGCTGCTCCTGCTTCTATTGCAGGAGTTTGACTTTGTGCCATCCACCTAATTGACAGCAAGTGGGATGATCAGAAAATGTCCCCAAATGTCTTAATGCAGGTGGTGTGCTCTTCCCTGATTAATCTGTCTCGGACATCAGCCAGAGACAGAGATATGTGCCAAACAATGCATATCTTTTTCTAATATTGGTGAATTGTAGAGAGACATGTGTGCAACTTTCTTTTGGCTGACCTCCAGAAAGGTGTAGTGATATGAATTAATTTGGGAGTTAGCAGATGGGGTTGCAGCATACATATATGTTGCTACATAAATGTGGTTCTCTGGAGTCCAAGTTTGTTGGTTAGAGGTTTCTGGAACTAGATGTAAATTGTGTGGTGCTGTTGCTCTGCCTAAACTGCATTTTATAGGAAAATGGAAGTAGTCATTTGGGGAGTAGGCTAGTCCAAAACATTACATTTTTGTAGAAGGGGTTGAAGAAGAAGCATCACTGAAACCATGTTGCTAATGGAGTGGGAAATACTTTAATCTCCCCTTCACATTTAGGTGATTTTTTAAAAAATATGTCAGTTTTAAGGACTAGCTGAGGAACACAACCACAATTACATAATATAATTAATTCTTTGTCTTTTAAAACTGATCACACATCTACAGATAGGTATTTAAAATCTGAAAACAAGGAATTCTGAATTGTGGATCAAAAGATAGAGCTCATTTATGTCAAGTCTTCACTTCCCAGCCATTTCTACTTTGTAAAAGTTATTGGAATTTGTAAATAGATTTTAAGCTGATTTCTGCAGATAGGCCTGGATAAAATGTAGTGAATAGGGCTGTGTTCTGTCATATGAAATAAAAATAAAGATGTTAGATTACATTTACATGTTAGCATCAGAAACACTGCATGATTCTTATGTAAAATAAGTATTAAAGGAGGTAAGCCTGTTTGTTTTTAATTATGTATCCTGGCTTTTACAAGTCACTTTTCTAAGAACATGTACATCATAAACTTAAAAAACAACAAATGGTCTGGTAGCACTTTATAGACTAACAAAACATGTAGATGGTATCATGAGCTTTCGTGGGCACAGCCCACTTCTTCAAATGACTGGAGTTTTGAGTTTAGGATGTGCAGACCCAAAATAAATAGGGGAGAAGGGAAAGGGGGGAAGGAAAAAAAAAGAAGGGGGCGGGAAACAAGGAGCAGAGGGTATGAAAATGTTAAAGGGAAAAACAAATAGGCAGAGCTGGTAATCTATAAGAATTTACACATTCTATAAGAATCTACACATTCTTGCGTTAATACCCTTTCTATCTAATTGCTATTCTGTGATCCTTATCTGCTTCTTTTAACTATCCAGTCTTTAGGTGCTTGTAGATTACCAGCTCTGCCTACTTGTTTTTCCCTTTCATATTTTCATACCCTCTGCTCCTTGTTTCCCGCCCCCTTCTTTTTTTTCCTTCCCCCCTTTCCCTTCTCCCCTATTTATTTTGGGTCTGCATATCCTAAACTCAAAACTCCGGTCATCTGAAGAAGTGGACTGTGCCCACGAAAGCTCATGATACCATCTACATGTTTTGTTAGTCTGTAAAGTGCTACCAGACCATTTGTTGTTTATTAAGTTTATCCTGTATAGACTAACTTGGCTACCCCCTGAAGCTTATGTACATCATAATCTGTTTTATTTGCAGGTGTTTATGACTAAGTACAAAAGCAAAGTCATGTTTTTTTTAATATGGCAGATCACTTTCAAAGAGAAGCTGGAACTTATTTAGAGAATTTACTCCAAAATTCCAATAAGTATAATTATGTGCACACTGTTCCTTGATATATGTGATATATGATAAGAACAAATGAACAAGATTGGTGGTTTGTTCACAATATAGGTAAAATCACAATAAGCACTAACAGGTTATGTACAAGGAGTCTTGCAAAAAGACTGTACAAGAAGTTTAGATATTATTACTGCCTTTTTAATTCAGAATCACAATTTTCGTACTGTACATATTTAATATGTTCTTTTTCTGAGTGGGAGTGCTTATTCCTGTCTTGGAAAACTCAGCAGTGACATCCTACATGTTACTTTATTTAATTCTTTCTGAACTAGTAGTTGTCCTATTTGCTTTGTTAGATTAGGTCAAGAAAAAAAATCATTGTTTTGCAAGGGCTATAACTTGAGTCTGAATCAGTTGTTTGTCCTAATTTGTGTCTGAATATTTTATATGATCAAGACAACAATGGCAGATTAAGTGAATTAACATCAGCAGGAAAAATAGGTTGAATTTGACCAAAATAGTTTGCTGGTTCTTAGGCCATTGCAAGACCAAAAGGTAATACTTTAAACTTTTGATGAGGTGCTGCTATTGCCCTTTTTTCATAGTCCTGACACTAAGAAAAAACTAAACATAAAATAATTTAACTTCACTTTTCCCCACCAAAATACCAACCTCTTCCCTTGCTACTTGGATCAGAAGACCTCCAGAAGCAGAATACTCCCTTTCTGAGGTGGAGAAAGTATATTACTTCTTTCAGTGTAACCAAACAGAAAGCTGAAACCATCTATTATAGTATAAAGTCATATAAACACAAATAAAATCTGATGAGGTTCAACAAAGACAAGTGTAGAGTCCTGCACTTGAGACGGAAGAATCCCAAGCATTGTTACAGGCTGGGGACCAACTGGCTAAGTAGCAGTTCTGTAAAAAAGGACCTGGGGGTTACAGTGGATGAGAAGCTGGACATGAATCAACATGCTAAGAAGGCTAATGGCATACTAGGTTGCATTAAGAGGAGCATTACCAGTTGATCCAGAAATGTGATTATTCCTCTTTACTCGGCTTTGGTGAGGCCACATCTGGAGTGTTGTGTCCAGGTCTGGGCCCCCAATTACAGGAAGGATGTGGATGCATTGGAGAGGGTCCAGCAGAGGGCAACCAAAATGATTAGGGGGCTGGAGCTTATGACCTACGAGGAGAGGCTGAGGGAGTTGGGTCTATTTAGTCTGCAGAAGAGAAGAATGAGGGGGGATTTGATAGCAGCCTTCAACTTCCTGAAGGGAGGTTCCAAAGAGGCTGGAGAAAGGCTGTTCACACTAGTGATGGATGGCAGAACAAGGAACAATGGTCTCAAGTTGCGGTGGGAGAGGTCCAGGTTGGATATTAGGAAAAACTATTTCACTAGGAGGGTGGTGAAGCACTGGAATAGGTTACCTAGGGAAGTAGTGGAGTCTCCATCCCTAGAGGTGTTTAAGTCCCGGCTTGACAAAGCCCTGGATGGGTTGATTTAATTGGGATTGGTCCTACCTTGGGCAGGGGGCTGGACTTGATGGCCTTCTAACATCTCTTCCAGCTCCATGATTCTATGATATGAAAATATCTGTCAAATAAGTTTAAAGTTCAGGATGAGGAAGCTCAGATCCATCACTTTAAGAACCAACACTAATAAAAAATAATTCCATCAGCCTCTTTTGAAGGAAATATTTTCAACAAAGGAACTCCCCATACCTAGTGTACTCCTTTCAAGGCCTGATATTTTAGCAATTTTCCTTTGCCTGAAAGAGGCTAACCATGATTTCTCTGTAAACTCAGTGGTGCTCTGTGACCATTGACTTTATGCTATCATAGGTGGTTTCAGCTTTCTGTTTTGTTACACTGAAAGAAGTAATATATAGAATTCAGAACTTCAGTTGGAAAATCACTTCAAGGACATTTGTCTTCAAATGTGATCTGTTTTTAGGGAAAATTGTCAAATTTTGAGTGGAAAGGATGCAGTACACAGACAATTCAGGGAGTTTCTGGAGAAAACTGCTCTGTTGGGGAAAACTCCCTGGTAGAAGTGCTAAAGGAACCAACCAGGGGCCATGTACAGCTTGACCTACTGCTCACAAACAGGTAGGAATTAGTAGGAGAAGTAGATGTGGGTGGCAAACTGGGAAGCAGTGATCATGAGATAGTCGATTTCAGGATTCTGATGAAAGGAAGAAAGGAGAGCAGCAAAATACACACCCTGGACTTCAGAAAAGCAGACTTTTTCAGAGATGGGCAGGATCCCCTGGGATGCTAACATGAGGGTGAAAGGAGTCCAGGAGAGCTGGCAGTATGTTAAAGAAGCCTTACTGAAGGCACAGGAACAAGCCATCCTGATGCACAATAAGAACTAAATAAGGAACTATTTAGAAAAGCTAAACGTACACAAATCCATGGGTCCGGACTTAATGCATCTGAGGGTACTGAGGGAGTTAGCAAATGTCATTAAGGAGCCTTTGGCCATTATCTTTGAAAAGTCGTGGAGATCGGGAGAGATCCCAGATGATTGGAAAAAGGCAAATGTAGCGCCCATCTTCAAAAAAGGGAAGAAGGACAATCCAGGGAACTATAGGCCAGTTAGTCTTACCTCAGTTCCTGGAAAAATCATGGAAGGGATCCTTAAGGAATCCATTTTGAGGCACTTGGAAGAGAGGAAAGTGATCAGGAATAGTCAGCATGGATTCACAAAGGGCAAGTCGTGCCTGACCAATCTGATTAGCTTCTGTGATGAGGTAACTGGCTTTGTGCACATGGGAAAGTCAGTGGATGTGATATACCTGGACTTTAGCAAGGCTTTTGATACGGTCTCCCACAATATTCTTGCCAGCAAGTTAAGGGAATGTGGATTGGATAAATGGACGGTAAGATGGATGGTAAGATGGATAGAAGGCCGGGCCCAGCAGGTAGTGATCAACAGTTTGATGTCAGGATGGCGGTCACTTTCTAGCGGAGTGCCCCAAGGTTCGGTTCTAGGACAGGTTTTGTTCAATATCTTTATTAATGACCTGGATGAGGGGATGGATTGCATCCTCAGCAAGTTTGCAGATGACACTAAGCTAGGGGGAGAGGTAGATAGGGTCCAGAGTGACTTAGACAAATTGAAGGATTGGGCCACAAGAAATCTGATGAGGTTCAACAAGGACAAGTGCAGAGTCCTGCACTTGGGACAGAAGAATCCCAAAAATTGTTACAGGCTGGGGACCAACCAGCTAAGTAGTAGTTCTGCAGAAAAGGACCTGGGGGTTACAGTGGATGAGAAGCTGGATATGAGTCAACAGTGTACCCTTGTAGCCAAGAAGGCTAATGGCATATTAGGGTGCATTAGGAGGAGCATTGCCAGCAGATCCAGAGAAGTGATTATTCCCCTTTATTTGGCTTTGGTGAGGCCACATCTGGAGTATTGTGTCCAGTTCTGGGCCCCCCACTACAAAAAGGATGTGGGCGCATTGGAGACGGTCCAGCGGAGGGCAATCAAAATGATTAGGGGGCTGGAGCTTATGACCTGTGAGGAGAGGCTGAGGGAGTTGGGTCTGTTTAGTCTGCAGAAGCAAAGAGTGAGGGGGGATTGGATAGCAGCCTTCAACTTCCTGAAGGGAGGTTCCAAAGAGGCTGGAGAAAGGCTGTTCTCAGTAGTGACAGATGGCAGAACAAGGAGCAATGGTCTCAAGTTGTGGTGGGAGAGGTCCAGGTTGGATATTAGGAAAAACTATTTCACTAGGAGAGAGGTGAAGCACTGGAATGGGTTACCGAGGGAAGTAGTGGAGTCTCCATCCCTAGAGGTGTTTAAGTCTCGGCTTGACAAAGCCCTGGCTGGGTTGATTTAGTTGGGATTTGTCCTGCCTAGAGCAGGGGGCTGGACTTGATGACCTTCTGAGGTCTCTTCCAGCTCTATGGTTCTATGATTCTAAAAGAAATATGGTAGGCGACCAGCTTGGCTTGCCGGGGAAATCCTTGGTGAGCTTAAACACAAAAAGGAAGCTTACAAGAAGTGGAAATTAGGGCAGCTGACTAGGGAGTAGTATAAATATATTGTTTGAGAATGCAGGGGTGTAATCAGGAAGGCCTAAGTGCAATTGGGATTGCAGCTAGCAAGGGATGTGAAGGGTGACAAGAAAGGTTTCTATAGGCATGTTAGCAATAAGAGGATGATCAGGGAGGGTGTGGGACCCTTATTGGATGGAGGAGGTAACCTAGTGACAGATAACGTGGGAAAAGCTGGAGTACTCAATCATTTTTTTGCTTCTGTCTTCATAGATAACGTCAGCTTCCAGACTATTTCACGAGGCTACACAGTATGGGAAGGAGGTGGGCAGCCCTCGGTGGAGAAAGAACAGATTAAGAACTATTTAGAAAAGTTAGACATACACAAATCCATGGGGCCAGATTTAATGCATCCAAGAGTATTGAGGGAGTTGGCATATGTCATTGGGAGAGGTCCCAGATGATTGGAAAAAGGCAAATGTAGTGCCCATCTTTAAAAAAAAGGGAAGACAGACAATCTAGGGAACTACAGACCAGTCAGCCTCGCCTCAGTCCCCAGAAAAATCATGAAGGGAATCCTCGATGAATCCATTTTGAAGTACCTGGAAGAGGAAAGTGATCAGGAATAGTCAACATGGATTCACCAAGGGCAAGTCATGCCTGACCAACCTGATTTCCTTCTATGATAAAGTAACTGACTCTATGGACATGGGAAAGTCAGTGGATGTGATATACCTTGACTTTAGAAGAGCTTTTGATATGGTGTCCCACAAAATTCTTGCCAGCAAGCTAAGAAAGTGTGGATTGGATAAACGAACTGTAAGGTGAATAGAAAGCTGGCTAGATTGTCAGGCTTAATGGGTAATGATCAACAGCTCTGTAACCAGTCGGACACAACCCCCCTCTCTCCTCTCCACTGGCATCTAGCTGACTGGACAAACTCCTCTGCTTTCCCCTTTTCCCTTAATCCTATCTCTCTTAGTTACAATTTATGTTAAGCTCTGTATCATGGCTTTGGTATGTTAACCCTTATTATTAGGTCTTTTTAGTATGTCAAGCAATCCAATTTATGGTAGGTTTCTGGTTACTCAAGACTATGAGGCTAGATTTTACCTAGAAATCATATTGCTTAATATATGCTTATGAATATGTAGGTAACCTGTGGAATATGTGTGAGATGTAAAGGAGAAATACCCAATCAAAGGCAATTTAGGATCTGTGACCTTTTAAGAAAGACAAAGACCCCTGTGAGCAGATAAATGGACTGAGAATGGGCCAGAAAATCTCTCTCTCTCGGACAAGATGTAACATCACAGCAGAAACCTGGGACCGGCCCAGAGAAAGCAAAGCCTCCTGCAGATCCAAAGGGATCTCCCAAGGGACATCATGGTCGAGTTTCTGGGAAGCTGACACCTGGCCAGCACTCCACCCACCAGAGAAATCAAAAGTAATGTACACCGCACTTGCAGCCTGCCTCCAAACTGCCAGCATGAATGTGATGTATGTGTGTGAGTATCACTTGACTCTTAAGAATCTGTGCCAATAAACAACCCCAAAAGCAATACTGCTCCAGCCCACCTTTTGACCGAGTTTGTTCCTCAGCAGGTCCTAGGAAATACCGTGGGGATCTTGGAATCAGCTGGGGACTCCCCAGTTGACCCCGGGCTCCCACGGCATTTCCCCAGAACCCGGGGTCAACTGGGGAGTCCCCAGCTGACCTTGGGCTCCAGGCAGCTGCTCCTTAGAATCACGTGGATACGTGATTTAAAGGGACAGCCACCGAACAGCTGATCCACGGATCAGCTGTGCAGCAGCTGTCCCTTTGAGCCATGCATGTGCACAATTCAAAGGGGCAGCTGCGGAGAGCCCAGGATCAGCTGGGGACTCCCCAGCTGACCCCAGGCTCCTAGTGGCATGCAGCGTAGCATGGAGCCTGGGATTAGCAGGGGACTCTGAGCCCCCCACTGACTCCCGGCTCCATGGCTTTGAAATGCACAAGAACCCCCGCTGGGGACTCTTGTGCATTTCAAAGAAGGCACCCACATGCAACCCGGAGTCAGCGAGACTTCCCGCTGGCCCCGGACTGTATGCGGAATTTCGCGTTCCCCCTTTGAAATGTACAAGAGCCCCCAGCAGGGGCTCTTGTACATTTCAAAGGGGGAATGCGGAAGTGCCAGTTGTCTAGTCATTGGAAATTCCATTGACTAGTCAATTAACCGCATTTTAACATCCTTAGTCCAGAGTGACCTAGACAGATTAGAGGATTAGGCCAAAAAAAATCTGATGAGGTTCAACAAGGACAAGTGCAGAGTTCTACACTTGGGATGGAAGAATCCCAAGCACTGTTACAGGCTAGGGACCAACTGGCTAAACAGCAGTTCAGCACAAAAGGACCTGGGGATTACAGTGAATGAGAAACTAGATATGAGTCAACAGTGTGCCCTTCTAGCCAAGAAGATTAATGGCATATTAGGGTTCATTAGGAGGAGTATTTCCAGCAGATCTAGAGAAGTGATTATTCCACTTTATTTGGCATTGGTGAGGCCACATCTGGAGTATTGTGTCCAGTTCTGGGCCCCCCACTACAGAAAGGAAGTGGATGCATTGGAAGAGGGTCCAGTGGAGGGCAACCAAAATTATTAAGGGGCTGGAGCACATGACCTATGAGAAGAGGCTGAGGGATTTGGGCTTATTTAGTCTGCAGAATAGAAGAGTGAGGGGGGATTTGATAGTAGTCTTTAACTGCCTAAAGGGAATTGCCAGAGAGGATGGAGGGAGGCTGTTCTCAGTAGTGACCGATAACAGAATGAGGCTTAATGGTCTCAAGTTACAGTGGGGAAGGTCTTGGTTGGATATTAGGAAAAACTACTTCACTACGAGTATGGTAAAGCACTTGAATTGGTTACCTAGGGAGGTAGTAGAATCTCCATCCCTAGAAGGTCTTCATTTAGAGCTTGCCCAGCAAGGCTGCAGGGAAGGAGCCTTCTCAGCCCAGCAAGCCTGGCTACCCCCTCCCCAGCCAGTGTGGGGTTAGTATACCCTGCCACAGACTACATCTGCATGAGTCAATGCTGAGGATGCATTGTTTCCAGAATGGAACTGTTTCACTTCTTTATTTGCACATTGTCCCTCCACACCAAAATAAAGAAAAGATTACAGCAGAACCTCATATGTACAAAAATGGCTATCCTGGACAATTTATAGTATTTAGTATCAAATGTTCAGGAAGATTATGGAATTTTTTTGATTTAAAGTAAAAAGCTGAGATCACATTTGCACGTGCAAAGCTATGTCATCTGTTTTATATCCAATGAGCAATTCAAGAATTCCTATAATTGATTCCTCTTCACAGCATAAGTACCTTCGCTCGCCCACACGTCACATATTGTGCTTCCTGACATAGCTCAATCTGTAACTCCCAACATAGACTATGATATTTCAACATAGAAAACTAGTTAAGTCAGGTCAAATAAAATAAGCAGCAAAATCTGCTGGTGTTCTTTCAGATAGCTATCTTTTCAAAATGAAGCATTACTAACAGTGCAATCTTTTTTAACTATTGATGGACTGTCAGAATTAAACATTTTATTTTTCTGATGTAAGTATGGATGCTGGATTGTTATTGTTCAGACACACTGCATATCTTTTGTATTGTTTGTGTAATATAATTTAGTCTGGAAGTCTACAGTGATGTGTTCCTTTTGGGTCTGAATGACTATCATGCTAAATAGAATCCCTACTGATGAGGAACTCAGATGCTACAGTGATGTCAATATAAGTCTCTAGATAAATAAAGGAGATTTTTCCTTCATGCTGACAAGCCAATGATGTTTTGTTTAATAAACGTGTTTAGCCAACACAATGTATCCCATCTTTTGGCACAACTGAAGTTCTCCAGAAAGTTGGAAATTGTACTACCAGTTACCCAGATTAAAACGTCAGCTATATAAAATAGTGCTCACTCTTCCCATTTGCTTGTACATGCTTTGATTTGAAATGCAGTTTGAGCTGCTCCTGCATCTTACATCATCCAAGCTCAAGGACCTGTAAGAGTATCCAATTTTATAATTGGACAGGACAGGAAACAGGCATTAGTAGAGCACTTGGGTTCTCCACAGGATCTGATTGTTAAAGGCCCAATTCTGCAACCATTGGTCAAGTTAAACAGCGCTTAGTTAATTCTCCAGCAATTCTGTGCATAAATGAGTGCTACTCAATACAACTTAAAAGCTTAACCATCATTTCTGGTACACATACTATCACCAGAGCTGGCTCTAGGCACCAGCAAAACAAGCAGGTGCTTGGGGCTGCACATTGCCGGGGTGGCATTCCGGCCCACAGGAGGAGCAGGGTGGCGGGGAGCCCCCCGGAGGCCACCCCGAGCTGGGAGCCCCGCACCAGGCTGCTCAGAGCCTGTGCCTGGCCCCCAGGGGGTTGGGAGGGCGGGGCGCCTGGCCCCAGCGCAGGGTGGCTGTGGCTGGTGATGCTGAGCCCGGCGGGGCAGGCCACGGCCATGGTGGCTGTTCCTGGCAGCCGGCTCACTGGAGCGGAGTTTAGGGGCTTGGCGGGCGCTGGGGCTCAGCTGCGGCGGGGCCCTATCCCCCAGCAGGGAGCCCCGCAGACGCCGCCCTGAGCTAGGAGCCCTGCGCCCGTCTGCTCGGAGCCTCCGTCTGGCCTCGGGGCACTAGGAGCCGCGAGGCGCAGCCCCTGCTGGGAGGGTAGCATGGTGCGGCCGCAGCTGGTGAGGCTAAGCCTGGCGGCCTCTTCTTCGACTTTGTGAGTGCAACCCCCCCCGCCTGTGTGCCCCTCCCCCCCGGCTGGCCACCCCTCCTCCCGTGCACCCTCCCTGCAACTCCTCCCCGGCCTGTGTTCTCTCCCCCGCAACTCCCCTGACTGTGAACCCCCCTTGCCCAGCTGTCCCCTCCCCCCGCCTGTGTGCCCCTGCCCACTGTCCCGTGACCCCCCCCCCCACTTCCCGCCTCTCTTCACCTCCCCGGGCTCAGCCTCTGTCCAGCAACTCCACCTCCTGTCCCACCGCAATCCTGCTGGGATCCCATCTCCTCTTCTCCCTCCCCCCCCCACCTCCCACCTGGATCCCCATCTCCTGTCTGGCTCTCTAAATAATCCCTCCTCCCCCTACTCTCTGGGCCCTGAACACCCTTCCCCGCACACACACATACCTGCCCAGGAACCCAGCCCCCTTGTGCTGTGTCCTGACAACCTCACACCTGCCTGGGACCCAGGTGATTCTCCCTCTCCCTTTGTCTGAGGAAGAGGAACGCTGGTGTTCCCAGTGCCCATGTCCCCAGGTCCCTTTCTGTCTGGGACAGGAGAGCTTTATTAAAATTGGAATTGTGATCCCGTTTAAATAGTCTTTTTTAAAATAATTTACCTTTAAAATTAAATTAAAAATTGTTATGGCCTAAATTTATCATAACCTATTTAAATAACTTATGAATTAAATTTAAAAATTAAATAGAACATGTCTCCTGTCAACTTTTAAAGAAATTCTACCAGTTCACTAGTGTAAGTACCCAGAACCAGTGTTTACATCAGCAGTAGCTTCATCTGCAGGTGAAGAGAGAATGTTTTTATCACTTTGGTTTATTCAGCTAGTTCAATCCAATGATTAGTTCATTCACCATTGCAAAACCGAGAGCTGACAAAGCAGAAAAACTTGTTTTCCTCTTCTCTCAGTAAAAAACTGGTCATGAGAGTGTTCTAACGTCTTGAAGAACATGATGACTAGATTCGATCTGTTAAATTCACTATGGATATTTCCTTTGTTTAATAAATGAATTTTAGATTCAAAATGTGTTTGGATACTTTTTTGTTATGTGTCCTTCACATTTAAGGTAGTTTTATTTCATACAAAAATTAAATGCTGGTTTTGTTTATTTTAAATAGAATTTCCATCCAGACAGAAGTAGGTGCAAATCATATGTTTTAAAAAAAGTAGCCACCACTTAGCAAATAATAAATGGGATAAAACCTGTCTCTTAAGTGTTCCTATCACACACCATTTTGTAATAGAATAAAAATGTAAAAATTAAGAATCTGATTACATCTAAGTTACACAATTATTTGGGCATTTATTTAGTTGGTAGCTGTACTGAGTGTATTCTCCTGGTTAGTAAAGACAAGCACCAAATATGGCATAAAGGTTATATTTAGTTGTAAATCAACATGTTTTAAAGGTTGCTAATCAATAAGACTCAACCATCCTTTAGGAAAATATTTTAAAAGTATAATTTAAATGATTAATTGCTCATTTAAACCCAGGTTTTCTGCTTGCCGGTTTAAATCATGATTAAAATTAGAGATTTAAATCATGATTAAAATTAGAGATTTAAATCAAAGCTATTTAAATCAATCCACCCTGCTTCAGAGGCTGTTTGGTCCATCCTTGAAGGAGAAAGTACAGGGCTACACTCATGGAATAGGTCCTAGGCAAGTGGAGTTTTGTTGTCTGGTGCCTGTCTTGTTCTGGACAGTTGAGCTGGGGAGTTGAAAGAAAAGTTCTCTTAATCCCTTTGAACTGTTTCATTGTATAGGGAGGCTGATTCTTGTCCATGGACACCAAGAGTTGGACAGCTTATGTGTTGGGGTTGGAGTCTGAGTGATTATAAAGCTTCTAATAATAAAATCCCTTTGCAGAGTGAGGAGTGGGACCGGGACTCCAGCACTAGGTGATGTGAACAGCTGCATGCTTTGGAAGTCTTTAACTGGCTTGCTGTAGATGAACCTGCCTTCCCAATGTCCTCACGTGGGGAGTCCCTGGCAATCTCCTAGGAAATGAAAATGCCCCGGAGTTTGGGCTCCCCCTGAAGAGTGTGCCCCACTCCCCAGCAACCCATGAAAACAGCATTTGTGCACGGACCCTTCCCGGAAAAAAAAAGGAGGGGCAGCCAAAACATTTTTGGCTTAGGGCAGCAAAAAACCTAGAGCCGGCCCTGACTATCACTTGAGATCTAATCTAATAGATGAATATGAAGTGGTATGATTTTTAAGAGAACTATTTGAAATGTACATGGAGATAATTATTTTTCTGACAATGTCATAGGACTCCCCTATTATATATTCTCATAGAATCACAGAACCATAGAGCTGGAAGAGACCTCAGAAGGTCATCAAGTCCAGCCCCCTGCTCTAGGCAGGACAAATCCCAACTAAATCAACCCAGCCAGGGCTTTGTCAAGCCGAGACTTAAACACCTCTAGGGATGGAGACTCCACTACTTCCCTAGGTAACCCATTCCAGTGCTTCACCTCTCTCCTAGTGAAATAGTTTTTCCTAATATCCAACCTGGACCTCTCCCACCACAACTTGAGACCATTGCTCCTTGTTCTGCCATCTGTCACTACTGAGAACAGCCTTTCTCCAGCCTCTTTGGAACCTCCCTTCAGGAAGTTGAAGGCTGCTATCAAATCCCCCTTCACTCTTTGCTTCTGCAGACTAAACAGACCCAACTCCTTCAGCCTCTCCTTGTAGGTCATATACTCCAGCCCTCTAATCATTTTTCATTTTCTCCTTCCAATTTCATGAACCAATTCTAAAAGACAAGCAAGCAAGTTCCACCAATGACCATTTCTTATCTATAACAAAAGTGAGAGAGATCCTGGAAGTGGCCAGGGTCAACAGATGTTTCTACAAAACCCATACGGTTTTTCCCCTCTTCAGGTTCTGTGACCATAGATAAGAGGATATTATTCTGTTCTCCGTGGAAGATTTTCCCTAGGCCAAGCTATAGCAATGACCTGTAGACAAATAAAGAATCCAGGCATCCTTCATACTGCTCTTTTGCACACAAATAATCCGGTATAGGGTGCCATGAATGGTACAATGCACTGCAGCCTCTTTTCCATCTAGAACAGAGAAAGTCATATAAACAACACTCAATTCATTCTAACTTGAGTAGCAAAGCACTTATGTCAAGATTCAATATAATACACTTTGGTGGGCTTTCAGTGTTCACATATGACCTCAAAATTATGCCTTTGCCAATCTTTGGAGTTGGAAATTGAGGGGATTCTTTCCCCCACCCAAAGTTGAGGCATTTCATATATCTAATTCCCATTAACAGAAGTTAATAGCTTCCAAATACCTAACTTCCATCATCAGAAGTTAGTAACTTCCATAAACTCTCACCTGTTGAAAGAATAGGCCTCTAAGACTATATAAAGAAAACTGATTTCTAGAGAAAGAAAAATAAGTAGACTGATGTAGCATGCCCACAGCCAGATGGCTGGAAACCACTGTAATTACCCTCAATAAATATGAATGATTTCATCTAAAGATCAGTAAAACATGTGCATAAATTTAGGCTGATTTAATTAATATGCCTATGAAAGTTTCATGACACCCATTTTTTAGGATACTGGGGTTTCTTTTGACTGTGTCTTTTCATTGAGGCAGTAAATCACCAGGAGAGAGCAGTGCAACTCTGGGTAAATGTATACTGAAGTATGTGTCAAAGTAATGAGAACCATAAGGGTCCAATCCTTTCCACGCATACAACTCCCATGGGGACAACCATGGTGTTTTTCAGTGTGAGAGAAATAGGCTTCAAGATGGTCCAGCAGCATTGCCAGTGCAGATTACAGACTCTCATTATTTAGGTTGGACACAGACTCTTGCTCCAAAGTCACTTCTGAAATCCTAAATAAACAATACTGTAGAGCAAACACATAGCTGTTCCCATTATTTATGTGAAGGTTAGTCTTTTAAGTATAAACAAACAAAAGATATGGCAATGAATACTATCTGCTGGCTATATATGCATAATGTAGAAGATGGCAGCAGTTTTCTCATAAGCCTCATTTGATATGAGAGAGGGCCAACCACTTTTTATACACAATAATTAAAGTGAATTTTAAGAGGGCAACAAGAGCAGACTCTAATGAGGAAACTCTTCAATCTGAAATTCACCCACGCAACGAGCAGTGGTCAAGCAGATAATTGATACAGAATATATTAATGACAAATATGGTCTGCACATTTCCTAAATATCTAGAAATGTACAATGCAGTATTAGAGACTGATAAGAGAGGCAGGAAAAACAAAGGGAGCTTTTTATCTTAATATTGATTTTTGTCATGTACCTGTTCTAGAATATCATATTTTCTCTGATTTTGTTTATATAACATGGCCAATGAATTTGATCTATTACGAGGTAAGATTACAATATTCTTTATCTTTCCTCTTCCTGTCTCCTCCTTGCTATTTATTACCTTATTTTTTTCATGATTAGTCTTTGTAGGGGTAAACTGAGGCAGTCCATGGTATCTTGCTGAGAATTGAGAACTCAAATCCTAAATCATTAGACATGCCTGGGAATACAGCACAGTAGTTAACTTGACCCTGGTCGTCCTGGCAACCACATTCCAAAAGGGCCTCGCTTTGATAAGGCAGGTACCAAACAACCAAACAATCACGCGGGATTGTTTTCCACTGTTTGCTTTATTCCTATTAAATAAGCTTGGATCCCAAAGATCGCGCCAAGGCAATACCACCCCCGCAGTAGACACATTATATTTCTGGCCAACAAAATGACCATCAACATGCCTTTGTTTATGTTGGCTTATTTAGCTTGTTAGGAATAATTATTTGTATTAGTGATAATATGTTTAATTGGCGATGGGCGGGGATCCTGTGTAACCTTCATAGTTCATTGGCTTATGTGCACATCTCATTTCCGCCGCTAGACCTATCAAATCACTTCCCCTCTGCCCATCTGTTGCCTATATAATCTAATGTATGTTTTGGTTAAGTCAGTGCTCAGCAGGTTAACCCCTGATGGGTACTTCACCAGCTGTGTGAACCAATAAATCCTCTGCTTGTTTTCATCTGAACCCAGTGTGTCCAGAATTATTCCCTACAGTCTTACATTTTGATTGCAACTCTTTGAAGCAGTATCAATGTCCTTCTATTCTCTTCAAGCTGTTATAGGATATCCAATACCCATCTGTGTCTTCTATGTAATACTATAGAATAATTATGCTTTAACCTTTAATATGCAGCCTCAGAACTAATACTTTTAATAGGAGAAAGTGAACAACAAGCATGTTGTCACAGTTGCTTGACTCTTAAAGAGTCAGAGTGGTCTAATACTTAGAGCAGAAGATTGGTCTGGGGAAATGAAATAATTTGGAGCTTGGTGTGAAAGTTTCACTGTTCTAGCAAACGCCTAGCTGTCACCATTTTACCTGTCTGAAAGGGACCCATTGCAGTCATAAAAAAACCTCATTTTTTCATTTAAAGCAGTGGCAGTCTTGAAATATTTTATTTCTACTTTGAAGGTGGTCTCAAAATGTAAGAGATGCCTCATTTTTGCAGTATGTAGTTGCACTCCAATTTCCAACATTAATTTTCAATTGACTTCCATCTGAGGGTATGTCTACACTGCAGAGTTTTTCCGGAAAAATGGCTGTTTTTCCAGAAAAACAATACTTACATCCACACTGCTATTGCATTCTTTCGACAGAAAGTCAAAAGAATGGAGGAGTTTTTCCAATGGCAGTAAACCTCATTCTACAAGGAAGAAGCCCTTTTCTGAAAAAGCTTTTTTGGAAAAAGGCATGTGTGGATGCGGAAGAGAGTGTTCTTCTTCAACTGATTGCTCATGTGCATTCCAATATAGGTGCGTGCGCGCAGTGTGCACGTGCTGTCGAAAGTTTTTCCCTCAGCAGTACCCTTAGGGCCAGCAGGGAGCCCCTTGAAGTGGCACTGGTATACAGGCCCATATATATCCCTGCTAACCCCCTCACCCACTCTGTTTCTTCTTACCCCCATGACGGTCATTGGAACAACCCTCAGCTCCTCAACGTGATCGTTGTCTTCATTGTTCTTCTTCAATCTTTAGTTAATCTTGAGCTAAGTGTCTGCAATTTAAGTTAAAGACTTTTTTGTTGTTTCTGTTGATTGCTCCCCACCGCAGCACGCTGTGCACCCACAGCAGGGCATGCCTGGCCCTCAAGGCTTTAAGCCCTGCAAAAGGTGCAATAGGCCTATGCTGTGCAGTGACCCGTACTCATCGTGCTTAAAGTGTCTGGGAGAAGCACACGTTACAGAAGCCTGTAAAATCTGTAAGGCCTTCAAGCCCAGGACGAAATGCGAGAGGGAGTCACGCCTTAAGATCCTCCTCATGGAAGCGGCTTTCCGACCGGTACCGGCACTGGACTCAGCACTGGCCTCCTGGAGTGCACCGGCCTCGTTGCTCAACGGTTCCACACACCGTGCCTCTCCAGCACCTCAGAAGAAGAGGCGGCCTAACAGGGGTCGGTCCCCACCTAGACACACACCCTCCATGCGACCTCCAGTGGGGCACACAGCACCGACAAGCCCAGAGCCGGGCCTTCTAGGTCGGGTGGGCCTGCCTCCCAGCGAGGGCACATCAGTCCTCTGGAGGACTTCCCAGAGCCATCCACACTGGAGGCCTTGGAGGCAGTGAGGGCTCTGATCGAGTCCTCCCCTTCCCCTACTCCTCCGACTCTGGCACCCTCGAGGTGGCACGGGGACGCTCAGCACCAATCACCTTCCAAGGCGACCGAAGATATGGTGCATGAGGGCAGACATCGCCCAGCCCCGACAGCACCGCATGCGGCACCGACACCCCCGGTACCGTCCAAAGACATGGCACCGGACTTGGTGCGGCAACATCGGCCAGTGCCGTCACCGCCCTGGGGCCCATCGGCACCTACCTCTGTGCGGGACCCTCACGCGGCCATGGCTCCTCCACTGCCTCAGCACCACGGAAAGCTGGAGTCCATGTCTCGGCGCACTGCAACTCCTTCAGCATCCACGTCTGCACCACTCTGGTACACCTCAGAGTATTCGTCCGACTCCGAGGCAGAATTCGTCCAGTCCTCAAGGGCCTCCAGGTCTCACGCGTGGTGCCGCTCCCACTCTCGGCACCATTCCCGGCACTGTAGTTCTCCACTCCCGTACCAGCAACAATGGGCTCAGCTGGTTCCGGTGTCCATGGTGCAAACATGCCCCCCCTTAGCCTCCGGGGCAATGGACTCCCTGGGCTTATCAGTAGAGCCAGGGCGCGGACCCCCACAGACCAGCTTCTGTCTCTTCGGGACCTCGAGTTCCTCCGTAGGTGACACCTGTCAGGTCCCCCACCTCAGGACGTTCTCTACCTCCGGGCCAGCCGTCCCCTGGTCCAGGGGGGAGTGCGGCTCCGGTGAGCCAACCTCCCCCCTCTTCGTCCATGGACACCTTGACGATCCAGGTCGCAAGGATGCCCCCGTGGGTGAGGTCCAAAAGAGATCATTGTCCTCCTCCCCAGACGAGGCGTTAGCTGACTCCATCCCGTCCGTGCCCTCCATGGATGCTAGAGCCCATCAGGACCTTCTCCGTGGCCTGGCCCAAAGTTTGGGGGTTCAAATGGAGAAGGTTTCCAACAACTCGGATCTTACTGTTGACATTCTGCATGCCGACACCCCCTCTAGAGTGGCTCTACCGGTCAACAAAACAGTGGGCAAAATCTCCAAAGCCTTGTGGCAAACCCCCACCTCCATTCCTCCAATGGATAAGCGTGCGGAAAGGAGGTACTTTGCCCCCCAAGAGGATAACGAACACCTCTTCTCTCACCCTCCCTCAGGCTCATTGGTGGTGTAAGCCGTTAATCAAAAGGAAAGACAAGGGCAGCCTGCTGCTACCCCTAAAAACAGGGAGGCCAAAAAGTCTGACCTTTGGGATGGAAGGTCTACGCGTCTGGGGGCATCCAATATCGCATTGCCAACCAGCAATTCCTCTTGTCCCATTACACATACAACACCTGGGCATCCATGGACAAGTTTACGGACTTGCTCCCTAGGGACTCCCGCTCGGAGTACAAGGCTCTTCATGAAAAAGGGAGAGCAATCTCCAGAGCAGCTCTCCAAGTGACTCTTGACGTGGCGGACGCCACAGTTCGAGTGATGGCCACCAAGGTGGTTCTGCGCCGTAGCTCATGGCTCCAGGGTTCTGGGGTGCTGCTGGAGCTCCAAAACACCATTCAGTACCTCCTGTTCAAGGGCCCCTCACTTTTTTCGGAGCAGACCAACCAGAGGCTTCATGGCCTCAAGGATACCAGGGCGACATTAAAGTCCTTGCGCCTGCACACTTCTGCTACCCAGAGGCGTACCTACTCAAATAGGAATGTTCGTAGAGTGCCTCCCCAGGGCCCGCGCCCCGACTTCGCCTGCTGTAGGAGCAGGAGTGGCAATGGCAGGAACGACAGGCGCCGGCCGCACCCAGCCCCCAACAATAACCAGGGGCCCCCTAACAAGCCCCCAGAGACCCGTCAGAGGTTTTGATGGGACCCTCAAAGGCGTCTTACCAATCTCCCCTCTACTTTTCCGGGACCGTTTATCCCATTTCCTCCAGGCCTGGTGGTCTGTTACATCAGATAGATGGGTGCTGGAGATAGTGGAAAGGGCTTATGTAATCCCTTTCCACGTGCCCCCTCCTTCCCAAACCCCTACCCCATCCCTTTTCAGAGACCCCTCTCACGAGCCTCTGCTACAGGAGGAAGTAAATCATCTCCTTCCGCTAGGGGCAGTGGAATGCGTTCCTCCTGAATTTCGGAACAGGGGATTCTATTCCTGTTACTTTCTGGTTCCAAAGGCAGAAGGGGGCCTTCATCCCATTCTGGACCTCAGAGCTCTAAATTCCTTCATCGTCAAGACAAAATTCAAAATGGTGACTCTGGTGTCCATTATCTCTTCCTTAGCCCCGGAGACTGGTACGCTGCCCTCGACTTAAAAGACGCTTACTTTCACGTTTCAATTACCTCCCACCATCGAAGGTTCCTATGGTTTACCGTGGGCCCGGACCATTACCAATTCACGGCCCTCCCCTTTGGTATTTCTACGGCCCCTCGGGTCTTCACCAAATGCATGGCAGTGGTGGCTGCCGAGCTCAGGAAAAGGGGTGTCCAGGTGTTCCCCTACCTGGATGATTGGCTCCTGAGGGGGGTGTCAGAGACTCAGATGAGAGCCCACATTACCACAGCCCACAAACTCTTCAAAGACTTAGGCCTTCTGTTGAATCCGGACAAATCCACCCTGACTCCAGATAATAGAGTTTGTGGGTGCCACCCTAGACTCCCTGGCATAGAGAGCCTCTCTGCCCAGCTCCTGGTTTCTCACAGTACAGACGGAGGTCAGGGTGCTCCAGAACTTTCCTGTGACCACCGCCCGGACTTGTATACATCTATTGGACCTCATGGCCACCTGCACTTATATAGTGCAACACGCCAGACTGCGCATGCGCCCGCTACAGATGTGGCTATCACTAGTCCACAACCCGGTCGTCCGCTCTTGGGACAGGGTGCTGACAGTGCCCGCCCCCGTCCTCCTTGCATTGGAATGGTGGATCTACCAGGCGGAGGTCTGTGCAGGGGTTCCATTTTCCAGACCAGTGCCGTCCATCCGACTGGTCACGGACATGTTGGACATGGTCTGGGGAGCTCACCTAGGAGGCCTCCACATGCCTCGACCCTCCTCAGCCTCTCCTGTGAGAGGCCCATATCCCTCCCACTGGTCCCGGACCTGATATCCCAGGACTTGGGCAGGCTCTGCCCAGACCTGCAATTGCTGCACCTGACAGCGTGGAAGCGCCGTGGTTAACAGCAAAGTTGCTCCAGTGCTCTGCACGGGTTCAGGAGGTCCTCCTGGGTAGAAGAAAACCCTCTACCAGGGCCACGTATCTGGCTAAGTGTAAGCGGTTTTGCTGTTGGGCTTCCCAGAAGGGGGTGCACCCAAGGTGGGTTCCAGTCCCCCTGATCCTAGATTACCTGTTGGACCTTAGGGTCCAGCATCTTTCTTCCTCCTCCATCAAGGTTCACCTGGCGGCCATCTCGGCCTTCCCCCCGGGGGAAGGGGGAAAAACCCTATTTGCCAATCCAATGGTCAACAGGTTTCTGAAAGGCCTGGACAGGCTCTATCTCCACGTCCGCCAGCCTGTTCCCCAGTGGGACCTAAACTTGGTTGTCTCCAAACTTATGGGGGCCGCATTCGAACCATTAGCAATGGCTTCCTCTTCCACGTATCTTATAAGGTGGCTCTTCTGGTGGTGATCGCTTCTGCCAGGCCTGTATCTGAGCTTAGGGCACTCACATCAGATGCCCCCTACACGGTATTTTTTAAGGATAAGGTTTGGCTCCGTCCTCACCCAGCTTTCCTGCCGAAGTTGGTGTCATCCTTCCATACCTCCCAGGACATCTTCCTGCCGGTTTTTTACCCTAAACCACACGCATGTGGGAAAGAGCAGGCTTTACACACTCTAGATATCCATAGAGCGCTAGCCTTTTATTTAGACAGGACCAAACCATTCCAGAAGTCACCACAACTTTTCGTGGCTATTGCAGAGCGCATGAGGGCCAATCCGTGTCCACCCAATGCATAGCCTCCTCGATAACCGCCTGCATCAAGGAGTGCTACACCCTGGCGGGCATTTTGGCTCCACCCTTTAGAGCACACTTCACGAGGGTGGTGGCCGCCTCCACCGCTTTTGTAGCACAGGTTCCCATCCTGGACATCTGCAGAGCCACCACATGGTCCTCCATCCATACATTTGCCAACCACTATGCACTGTCGCATCAAACCCGAGGGGACGCTGCTCTGGGTAGGGTGGTCCTCCACTCCTCTGTAGTTTCATGGTTCAGCCCACCTCCTTAGGTTCTGCTTTGGAGTCACCTATATTGGAATGCACATGAGCAATCACTTGAAGAAGAAAGAACGGTTACTTACCTTGTAATTGTGATTCTTCGAGATGTGTTGCTCATGTCCATTCCAAATCCCCACCCACTGCCCTTTATCTGGAGTATGCCGGTAAGAAGGAACTGAGTGGCTGAGGGGGCCATCAGGGGTATGTATGGGCCAGTATACCGGTGCCACTCCAGGGGGCTCCCTGCTGGCCCTAAGGGTACTGCTGAGGGAAAAACTTCCGACAGCGAGTGCACGCTGTGCACACACACCTATATTGGAATGGACATGAGCAACACATCTCAAAGAGTAATGAGGTCAATAACTGTTCTTTTTTTCAGAAGAAGAGGCCTCCAGGAAAAAGCACATGTGCCCTGGTGGCCACTCCAGCCACAGTAATCACAACTGAAATGTGAGATAGTGTACAATCAATGTGGAAGCTATCTTTCGAAAAAGCACATCGCTTTTTCTTTGTGCTTTTGCTATGTAGACACTCTCTTTCTAAATAAGTTTTTCCAGAAGATCTTTTCCAGAAAAGCTTCTTCTGACAAAAGCCTGCAGTCTAGACGAAGCCTGAAAGAGAGCAATATTTTAAAATATCCATTGTGGTTTGGCCCCCGAACACTGTGCCTCAAAGTACATAAGCCACAAGGGATACTTCTCCATGGTGCTGCAAGCACTCAAGGATCACAAGGGCCGCTTCACTGACTTCAATGTAGGATGGTCAGGAAAGGTGCATGGCATATGCATCTTTCAGAACTCCTGAAAGAAAGGGAAAGAGTGCTTAGTGCAGATACTCTACCTAAACTTAGACATGTCAACACTACAAAATAAGGTCAAATCTACTATAGCTGATTTATTACCACTCAAATTTTGAGAAGTCGAAGGGCTATGTCCTCACTACAGGCAAGAATCTAATGTTGTACAAAATAGCACATCCAAATGTGCTTGCCATTGACTCAGAGAGAAAGGCATTGTGGGGAGCTTGGCAGTCTGGGCTATGCTTCTTGTGTCTGCTACGTCCAAAAATCAGCACTGGATTATTAAAAGGGCTCATATCAGCTGCATCCCATAAGGCGCTTCTGTGGTCCTTCCCCCATCATGTGAAATAAAGGGGACAGTGCGCTTGTGCCTTTTGTGCCCTGGTTCCCCACATGGATGCCAGAGCACTATGACCATGGAACCTGCGGTGCTTGAAAGCGTTGCCCTACTTATAGGTGTTGTGGTGTGCCTCATGGCACTGTGCTTTGAGAGCTTATGTATGTTGCACCGCCAGGAAGAGAACAAGGATGAAGCTCAGACAAGCCCTGACACTCATGCTAGTGCAAACGCAAGTCAATCTGCTGGATATAGTGGAACACCAGTTCTGGTATCAGGAGACACGCTCATACTGGTGGGACCACATCGTCATGCAGAGATGGGACTATCAGTAGTAGCTGCAGAACTTCGGCATGCGGAAGGCCACATTCCTGAAACTGTGCAAATGGCTCACCCCTCCCCTGAGGCACCAAGGTACCCACATGACACCTGCTCTGACCATGCAGAAGCACATCCAAATGGATTGCTAGCTGCATATACACAGCTTACAAATGTTGTGGGAAGTAGCCACCAGAGATTATCAGGACTCACTCCATACATGCAGTGGCCACAACAACAGCCTTCCTACATAATATACCGTTGGCGGACATATGAAGAGCAGCTACCTGGTCCTCCCATCAGACCGTCACACAACATTATGTCCCACAAAAGGGACCCACACTCACCACATCTCTGTCAGATGCAGTCCTTCCTTCCACTACATAAATGACTCCAATTCCCAGCACCATGTGGCAGGTACTGCTACTAAGTCACCTAAGTGGAGCACCCACAGAGACACCACTCAATGGAGAAGAAGAAGTTATTCACCCTGAGCAGTAACGATGTTTTTTCAAGATGTGTGTCTCTGTAGATGCTCTACTACCCTCCCTTCCTCCCCTCTGCTTGGAGTCCTTTAATGGATTTCAGATAGAAAAGAAACAGAGGGAGGCTTGCAACATGCACACATTCAATGAATGGCAGCAACACAGAATGCACAGGCACGGCGCAAGGGGCACTGTTGACCAAAAATCTCCAGTCAGCAGCACGAGGGCGCACTGACACCTAAGTGGAGCACCCACGGGGATACACATCTCGAAGAACCATCATTACTGCACAGGGTGAGTAACTTCTTCTTTGTGAATTCACCAGAAGTGCCCTCCCTAGGCTCTTTGATAGTCTGGGAGATGTCCTGGGAGTACGGGACCGACTCCAGAGTCATGATAAGCTCCTGGCTCTCGGGCATTGTCAGCTGGCTTCTCTCCTCCTCCTCCTCCTCTTTCTTGTGCCCCTCTGCCACCCTGATCTGCTAGCTGATGCCAGATGTGTTTTGAGTAGACTCCACCGCCATGCTGGAGGAACTGGCCATGCCCCCATCCCCAAATGGTTTCTAGGTGCTCTTAGTAGTGGTATGTGTGAGAGCATCTGCTCTCCTCCTTGGCCTTAATTTCATATTATATATGACTGCCTGACTGCCTTAATTTTCACCCCACACTGCTGGGCGTCCCTGGAATGGCCTTTCTCCAGTATTCTGGTTGTGAGTTTGCTGTAGGTGTCAGCATTTCTCCAGCTGTTCCTGAGCTCATGCAGGATGGACTGCTCTCCACAAACCTCAATGAGGTCCAATATTTCCCAAGCACTCCAGGCTGGTGCTCTTCTGCACCCCAGAAAGTGGAGGCTGTGGGAGCAGAAGTATTCGCAACCGTCAAAGTATCCAAGGAAATATTGGGGACATTCATGTTGTCATCTGCCATGGTGTGCTGCTCACTGCCTATGCTCACCATGTGGGACAGGCCCTTCTACTGTTCCCGGAGGTCAGCAGGAAAGCAGTAGAATCAGAAGTTGTGGCCAGAGTGGGAGCAGACAGCTGCAGGAGGTCTCCCAGAGGCCAATGGCGTCAACTTTCGTCAACGCTGCATCTACACTAGAATAATTTTGACCACAGAAGGTCAGGAATAGTGTTATTCTTGGTGAAAAGCAGGAGTACAGAGATCAACTTCTGCGGCCCCAAGGGTGACGCAACAGGCTTTGGTAGTGTGGATGCATCACTTAAAAAATCAATAGCATGGGGCTAAGGTCTATGTAAGTCCTACTGTAGAACAGGCCATTCTGATTAGGGTATAACACTTTGAAAACATAAGGCTGTGTGATAGCAAAGTCCTTTTAAAATTGGCGTCTAAAGATAATAAAATACTTCCTTACTTGAATGTTTCAGTGTTATGCTTATTAGAGGTCATTTGCTTAAAAATCATACAAGATAATGTGTGACTATTGTATGTATGGCATTATGCCAAGTGCCCTCAAATCTGTATAGATGAGGCACTAAATACCATCATCTCAACACTTCACAAGCTCTGAACTTGAGAACAAATATTACAATATAGGCTGTTTTATGACTTTGCTATTCAGAATGGTACTGAATTGTCCTTAGATAATTGTATAGGCCTGCTCACAAAACACCAGTTTTGCAATTAAATTAGTTATGAAAAGTTCTAGTCTAACTAAAAATGTTATAAAAAGAATAATGAGGAGTCCTGTGGCACCTTAGGGATAACAGATTTATCTGATGAAGTAGGTTTTATCCATGAAAGCTTATGCACTAGTAAATCTGTTCATCTCTAAGGCTATGTCCACACTACTCATATTTCAAAATGAGTTATTTCAAAATAATAACTCCTAAAATAACTATTTTGAAATAAGCTTATTCCTCTTCACAAGCAGGAGTTATTATTTCAAAATAAAAAGCCCATTATTTCAAAATAACAATCTTGGTAGTGTGGACGCTTGCCTTGTTATTTCAAAATAACAGTGTAGACATGCCCTAAGATGCCACAGGACTCCTCATTGTTTTTGCAGATACAGGCTAATATGGCTACCCGTCAGATAGAAAGAATAGTCACTGGGTAGACTCTACACGAATTAATAATTTCCCCTAGTTCTCTTCTAGCTAGTTCTACAGCAGTATCACAAACAAATCTTTCCAAGTTATGCTGATTTTAGTAGCAATTCTGGTACCTAAATAAAGACTAAAAATGGCAAGGAGAATGCAGGTGTATTTCAACCACTATAAAATCAGGTTTTTGCCCTATCCCTCAAAACAACAAACATTCATTGCCAAATGAAAGAGCCAGAATCATAATGTAAAAAACTTTGTGTATTCGTATCTAAGATTATTACAGTGCATAGTAAACACAAGTAACTTCCATGAAATTAAGTTGGAAATAGTCCTTTAATGTATTATTTAGCAATATTTTATTTTTCCCTGCAAAATTTTGTGTGTAAATATTGATTTACACAGAAGACAATTATTAATTTCATTTTATGGTGAAATATTCTTATGTAGGAACACAATGTATTATTTTTAAATAAAGCATTCACTTTTACCTTGGACAGAAGCAGATTGCTTCCTCTAACGCTGGGTATTTTGACTCTGAGGGTGTATCTAGACTACAGGGTTTTTACGAAAAAAGTGGCCTTTTTTTGAAAAAACTTCACCTGCATCTAGACTGCTGCCGTGTTCTTTAAAAAGTAAATCGAAAGAATGCGGCATTTTTTTCGATCACAGAAAACCTCGTTTTATGAGGAATAACACCTTTTTTTGAAAGTGCTCTTTCGAAAAAAGGTGCTATGCATAGGTGTGCGCAGGGGGTGTGCGGGGTGTGCCTAGGCACACCCTAATGTCTCAAAAAAAAAGTGGCTTTGCGTTTTAATTTAATCGCATGATAACGCTCTTTTAGTTTTAAAGTATGGATTGTTGTGTTATGCAATAAGCGCCGAATGTAGAAATGTTTAGAAAGCCTGCATTCGCTCGCAGCATGTCCTTTATGATTGAGTATTCAATAAATGTTCGCCAATAAAAAATAAAATTCCCTGGGTGCATACTCTAATGAAATGTGCTGCGCACGTCTATGGTGCTATGTAGTGCAAACTGTGCTTTTTCGAAAGTACCGGTTGTAGTCTAGACACTTTTTTTTGAAAGAGGCTTACAGTCTAGACATAGCCTGATAGAGCCTCACTGTTATCCCTGGGTGCATCTACACAGCAAGGCTTAACTCATAATAAGCTATGCAGCTTGAGCTACATCAATTGTGTAGCTTATTTCAAAATAGCTTATTTTGAAATTAGGAGCGTCTACACAGCATATATTTCAAAACAGAGCACTCTTCCTCTGACTTCTCTTACACCTCATAGAATGAGGGTTACAGGAGTCGGAGTAAGAAGTTCTCCAGCTTGACAGTATTTGGACATTATTTCAGAATAACTGCCTGTTGTGTAGACATGGACTAAGTTATTTCAAAATATCACTAGTTCTTCAAGTAGTGTCCTCATGGGTGCTCCACTGTAGGTATTGGGCTTGTTCTGGTGCTGCAGATTGGAGATCTTTTTCAGCAGTAGTCTGCTGGACCGCGCATGCGCGTTGGACGTCTCGTGCCGCTTGCGCCGTTTCTGAGCACGCGATCCAGTTCCCGCCAGTTCTCCCTAACTGTCCTTGGCCGCAGACAGAGTGAGCTCTCTCTCTCGTCAACAATCTTGTCAGGAATTGAGAGTAAATTGTTAATAGTTAGCTGTTAGTTATATAGTTGTAGTTATTTAGTTAGTTGCATAGTTTCTTTTTAAAAAAACTTATATAGATAGATATAGACATAGATATATACCAGTGTATATATAGTTATACAAGAGGGAAAGAGGAAAAGGGTCTCATTAACTGAATCATGCCAGGTTCACCCGGCTTCAAGAAGTGCAGCACATGCCGCGAGCTGATGCCCGCCTGAGATGGACATTCACACTGCATAAGGTGCCTGGTGAGGGACATATTCCTCAAAAATGTCCCCACTGTTCAAAGCTCACAGCTCGAGGTAGGCGGCACAGGGAGATGAGGCTGAAAATGCTTTTGTTTGACAAAGCCTTGCAACCGCCTCAGACCGATTCCTCCCGCACTTCAGAACCAGTCGCAGCCACCAGACGTCGGCCTGTTTCGCCGAAGCCTGCCCATGCGAAGAAGAGACCCTCTCCCTCACGCTCTCTACCTCAACATGGGTTAGCATGGGGGACAAACCAGGCACTTCAGGCACGGCTTCTACTCGCCAGCCCGACAAGCAGAAACAAGGCCGAAGTACGTCAGCACCCAACCCGGCACCGCCAAAAGAATCAGCACCAGTAGTTTCTGAGAGATCCAGAACAGCACCGAGTTCTGACCCAGCACCAACACCAGCACCAATGACATAGACGGCACCAGCCGCGCCAGCACTGGTCCCTGCGGCACCAACTGCATTGGCACCGATACTACAGCCAGTACTTGCACGCCACCTAGCGTCAGCACTGGCACTGCATACGACCGCGCAGCCGGCACCGACACCCACATCAACACCAGAGTCATCACCACACGAGCATTCCCTGGCACCGACCAAGGCACTCCAGAAATCTCACAAGCAGCCAACCCCGTTGCCAAGCCCGGAGCATATTTGCTTTTCTCCAGAGCCACCGTCACCATTACCTGTTCAGTCGCTTCACTCTGGACACATAGCAAGATACCAGCCTTCAAGACCACATCATTACTCACCACATTGCACCTTCCTTTCTTCGCACTACTGCCATCAGCACCAATGCTCACCATTATCTCCTGTGCATTCAAGGGGCAGATCACGATCACCCAGATCTCCCACGCTCTCGATCTGCTCTAGACATCATGACATACATAGGAGCAGATACTCCTCCAGGTATTCTCCACCTTTGGCACGTTGTTATGAATATGGTTATAGACACAGTTACTATGACAGGCATTGTTCATACTCTCCAGAGCGCGACCTGCGAAGATCGCCTTCCTACCACCGGACTCAGACCGGGGCTAACAAGACCAACTCTCCTACCCCCTTGGGGACAAGACCTTCCACTCCTGTGGGAAATGAGCCTCCAATCCCACAACAGTCAGAACCAGAAGAGGGACAACTGTCGGATCATGAGGAGCCACAAGGACACTCTCCTATAGACCTGTCATCGTTGTCACCCAATGATGCAGTCTTCCCTGATGATGCATCACCTACTGACGACGTCCAACAATTCCAGGAGTTGTTTAAAAGAGTTGCTGAAAGACAAGAAGTGCAACTCTCGGAAGTTCAGCAGAAACAACACTGATTGCTTAGAAATCTACAACCTTCCCAGAAGTCGAAGGTCACATTGCCGCTCAATGACGCAATCTTAGAAGTAGCAGATGACATCTGGCAAACACCGGCCTCAACTCCTGCGACAAATAAAAAAGCGGACAAG
Organism: Pelochelys cantorii; assembly: GCA_032595735.1. NCBI lineage: Eukaryota > Metazoa > Chordata > Testudines > Trionychidae > Pelochelys > Pelochelys cantorii. The sequence continues at coordinate 6,448,598 of CM064342.1, read as the reverse complement.
AAGTATTTTGTCCCTATTAAGGGGATGGAGTTCTTCTTTACACATTCACAGCCAAAATATCTTATTGTGGATGCGGCACAACATAGGGCCAAAGCTCCACAATATAAAAATAACAGCGGCAATAAAGACAGCAAGCATCTACACCTATTTGGCAGAAAGGTTTATTCATCGGCCACTTTTATTTTAAGAATAGCCAAATATGTGGCTCTCCTGGCCAATCATAGCTTTGATAATTATTCAAAGTTAATACCACTTCTAGAACATTTGCCAGACAGTAAACATCAGTTTCTCAAAGCAGTGGAACAAACAAGTGGAACAACACAGCTTCTCGAACAGCCCTACACATAGCACTCGATACCCCGGACACGGCAGCACGAACCACTGCTACATCAATGATCATGCGTAGGACATGATAGCTACAGCAGGCAGCAGTCCCGAAAGACCTTCAGTCAAAGGTAGAAGATCTACCTTTTGACAGACAGAGCCTATTTGCAGAAAAGACCGATAAGTCCTTCATTGTGGCAAGGACTCCAGAAGAATGCTCAGGACGTTAGGCATGTATATCCCGCCATATCGTTGAAAGCATTACGTGCCTTATCACAAACAAAGGCCCTTCTCATATGCAATGCCCCATTACAGGCAATATGATTAGCAATGCCCTAAGCAACAATAACAAAAACGACATTCTCAAAACAACAGAGCGTCCAATCAATAAAACACCAGGCAGCAGGTTTGACATGTCGGTCGAGGGCTTGCAAATCATTCCGCTAACCAATCACCAACGCGTCACACCACACTTTTTCACCATCATTTGAGGCCATTCCAACAACAATGGGCCTCCATCACCACCAACCGATGGGTCGTACAGCTGATTACATCAGGCTACACCATTTCCCTTGTTTCGTTCCCTCCTCCCTCCCTCACCCCTTTCACGAGTCTCTCTTGAAACAGGAGGTTACTCGTCTTCTGATTATTGGAGCAGTGGAGAGGGTACCAAAGGACTTCAGGGGCAAGGGATTTTATTCCCACTACTTTCTGACCCAGAAGAAATCAGGAGGCTGGAGGCCAATTTTGGACCTTTGGCAGCTGAATTGGTACCTTCGCAAACAAAGGTTCAAGATGGTGACTTTAGCAACTATCATTCCAGCACTCGACAGCGGAGATTGGTTTGCATGCCTTGACCTACAGGATGCCTACTTCCACGTGACTAATCATCTGGCACACAGGCAATTCCTACGTTTTCTAGTTGGTTCCGAGCACTTCCAATACAAAGTTTTGCCCTTCGGCCTATCATCAGCTCCCAGGGTTTTCTCAAAGACACTGGCAGGAGTGGCAGACTACTTACAGAAGTCAGGAATCATCATATTCCTTACCTCAATGATTGTCTGATCAGAGCCCCCTCGTTCGACGAAACACTTCATGCTACAAACACAATGAGGGTAGTATTCAAGGCACTCGGACTTATAATCAACATTCCAAAGTCATCCATGACACCACAGTGATCCATAGAATTCATAGGTGCATGCCTCGATTCCACCATGGCACACGCATACTTACCCGCAAACAGGTTCCAGAATATTCAAGACCTCATGCAAGTTCTCTCCACCATTCCCAGAACTTTTATACTTACCTGCCAACAGCTCATGGGACAGATGGCAGCTATGACGTATGTTGTGGCATATGCAAGGTTGCACCTCAGGTGTCTTCAACATTGGCTAACCATGGTATATATGCTAACGAGGCATGAGGTTCACATGATTGTGGTGGTGCCTCCTCATGTCAAAAAATTGTTAACATGGTGGACCATACCCAACAATATGTTGGGTGGAATACCTTTTCACCAACCTCAACCAACTATGCAGATCACCACCAATGCATCACTGCTAGGATGAGGTGCCCACCTATAGGACCGACAGATCCAAGGCCGCTGGTCTGCACAGGAATCCTTGCAGCACATCAACTTCCTCGAGTTGAGGGCCGTCTTCAATGCTTGCAAACACTTTCTCCCTCTTATTCATGGTCACATTATTCATATTCTCACCGACAATATGACAACAGTATATTACATAAACAGACAGGGAGGGGTTTGGTCCTGCTCCCTCTGTATGGAAGCAATACGATTATGGAACTGGTGCAACCAGCACAAAGTTGTGATTATGGCAGCGTACCTCCCTGGCGAAGAGAATATCACAGCCGATGCTCTCAGCAGGCATTTTATAGCACATCATGAATGGGAACTACACCCAGACATGCTCCATGCACTCTTTTGCCGATGGGGGTATCCATCCATAGACCTCTTCGCTACACATCACAACGCGAAGTGCCCTCAATACTGTTCAAGGGCAGGAATCAGACCGGGATCCAGGGGAGATGCTCTCCTATTCGACTGGAGTCGTCACCTTCTGTACACCTTTCCTCCGACTCCTCTCATTCCCAAAGTTCTAGAGAAGTTAGCCATGGACAGGGCCAGAGTAATATTGGTGGCCCTCTTTTGGCCACGTAAGATGTGGTTCCCTTACCTGTCTCGAATGTCGCCTCATCCTCCATGTCATCTCCCCAGATGATGTAATCTGATGATGCAGAACCACGGGCAGTTGATACATCCTCAACCCAATCACCTCTCTTTGACAGCTTGGTCCCAAGTGGTTCCAATAAACAGAGATGAGTTGTTCCCAGGCTGTCAGACACGTTCTGTTACATAGCAGAAGATCCAATATGCGTACCACCTACCTGCATAAGTGGCGTCACTTCCATTCCTGGTGTTCCAACACTGGCCTTGACCCATACTCAGTTCCTATTAATCACATTTTGGATTATATTCTTTACCTCAAACACTCTGGTCTCACTTTCTCTTCTCTTAAGGATCACCTAGCGGCAATCACTGCCTTCTGACACTCTGTGGACGGCTATTCTGTTTTTTCCCCACTCCATGACAAAGAGATTCATGAAAGGACTGGCTAATCTCTTCCCATGCCACAGGCAGCCTCCGGACCCTTGGAACCTAGAACTAGTTTTGGACACCTTAATGAGGTCCCCATTTGAACCGCTAGCAACTTGTGACTTATCTTCCTTAACTATGAAGGTTGTTTTTCTGTTAATGGTAACATCAGCACACAGGGTTGGAGAATTGTCCTCCCTTTCAGCGACACCACCATACACAGGAAGTTCCAGGAAGTCATACTACGACCCCAACCAACATTCCTACCAAAGGTTAATTCGGAATTTCATATAAATGAACCAATAGTCTTCCCCACATTCTACCCCAACCCACATTCCTCAGAACAACATGCATGACTGCACACCTTGGACGTTCGTCGAGCATTAGCGTTTTACATTGACAGGACACAGACCTTTCAAAAATCTCAGTGCCTGTTCGTATCCACTGCTGACCGTTCCAAAGGTCACCCACTATCGGCACAACGCATATCCAGACTCATTGCCTCGTGCATTATATGGTGTTACTCACTGCGGAACAAGCCACTTCTGCACACCCTGAGAGCCCACTCGACAAGGGCAGTGGCAATCTCCACTGCTTTTCTCAAAGGAGTTCCTCTGAGGAACATTTGCTGTGTGGCTACATGGTCTTCCAACTTTACATTTGAAAAACACTATGCTATTTCTAACAACTTCATGACTGACGCAGCAGTTGCCTCCACTGTCCTTTCCACGGTGGCAAGGTGCTAACTCCAAATCCCGTCTCCTTAAGTCAGGCTACTGCTGTGAAGTCACCTACAGTGGAGCATCCACAGGGACACTACTCAAAGAAGAAGATACTTAGCCTGTGCAGTAACAACAGTTCTTCGAGATGTGTGTCTCCGTGGGTGCTCCACGATCCGCCCTCCTCCCTGCTTCGGAGTATCTCCTTATGTTTTTCAGACTCTCGATGTTCAGGAGGAACTGGCAGGAACTGGACCACATGCTCAGAAGCGGCGTGAGCAGCACAAGACGTCCAATGTGCATGCGCTATCCGGCAGACTGCTGCTGAAAAAGATCTCAGATCTGCAGCACCGGGACAAGCCCGACACCTACATTGGAGCACCCACGGGGACACACATCTCAGAGAACCATCGTTACTGCACAGGGTGAGTAATTTCCTCTTATTTCAGAATAATGTTGCTGTGTAGACATACTCCCTTGGACTTGATCCAACAGCTTAGCAGCTCTTTATCTGATGAAATCATAAAGGTGTTGGTAAATTGGCGGAATTAAGGGAAGAGTAATAAGAATGATATGGGAGGCTGGAGATTTTTTGCTTCTAAGAAAAGATTAAAAGAAGTTAATATGTACCTCTTGCCTAAGTGAAAGCCAGGGGAGAAGTGAGCATGATTACTTCAAGTTCCTATAAGTGGTTACCACAGCAGAGAGGAGAATAGTTCAAAACTGTATAAGAGGGTATAGCTGGGACAATAGGAAGGGTCTGAACAAAGGGAAAAAGTAGGCTGAATCAACATTACATTCTTAATAATGATGTCTGTTATCTCCAAGCAGTTCTAGATCATCTCCCCGAATCAAATTCTTTTTGGACTAAATAACATTCATTGTTAAGAGGTGATCCCTGTTGAGGATTTTATGGCATGTACGGAGGGTTTCTGGAACATGTGAGTTTGGAACTATTGAGACTATCTTGGCAGGTTTCTGCTGCTCTTTATAGGAGAATCACCTGATCCCTGCTCAGGTGTGACTCCTTAGTAACTAAAATTGGCTAGCCCCAGACCTCTAGAGTTTCAGCAGCAAGCCTATGTTCTATTCCTACTAAAAATAACAAGGGCAATTGCTGTTGATTGTAATTAGAGAAGGACTGAGCCCTTACAGACCTATCTAACTATATATATAAATAAATCCAGCCAACTGCCTTTAGCATTCAAGATTGTTAAAAATTTAGTCAATAGTACTGTACTTTTGCATAACAGGACTATTCCTTCTATTTTTAAAAGATAGCATAAAATGCAACACATAGTGATTAAAAACCATAATTTGCACTAGATACATTTTACCTGAGTAATAGTTTAAAAAATTTTAATATATGAAAAATACAGAGGGCTTTCTGATCCTAAAGTCAGCAGCAGTTGGCTGTATACTGACTTTTAAACCCAAGGCTGTCTCATATGGCTTTTTAAAGTTGACACAGCTCAGACTAAAGACTATTTTGAACCCATTTTTCCTATTCTGTGCAGAGACTAGGTTGAGTTCTCAACTTTTAATAATATTCAAAAACTTTTGAAAACATACTTTGGCCAAAAATCTGTTATTTCTTCTTTGAGTGATGTCCCCATGAGTGTTCCACTGTTGGTGTCGGGTTGTCCCGCCACCACAGATCAGAGTTTTTCCTTACAGTTGCTGGTTGGGCTGTGCATGCGCAATAGATGCCTCATGCTGATCGTGCCTTTGCACTTCACGCATGCGGCCCGACTCCCCTCAGTTCCTTCATTACTGCCCTCGGTCGCAGATGGAGCTTAATCTCTCTCTCTCCTCAACTTACCTAGATAAAGAAAAATATACTTATAATTAGATGGTTATCACTATTTCTTTCTTTCATTACTTAGTTATTATTGTTTTAAAAAATAAATTTTTCTTCATGTACATAGTTTAAAAAAAACCTGAAAGCAAGCAGATAAACAGTACACAGCGGGAACAGACCCAGGCTGCGGTCTTTCTGGGTGCTTCATCTCCTTTTTTTTAAAAAGAAAGATGAATGAACTGCCATATAACCAGTGGCATGATCAGCCTAAGTGCCACCATGCCAGGAAGTGCAACACTTGTCACAAGCCTATGCCAGCCTCACATGGCCATTCTTCATGCATCTGATACCTTGGAGAAACACACGTTCCTCAGAAGTGTGTTCAATGCTGCAGCCTCTTAGCCAGAGCACGCAGAGACAGGGAATTCAATCTTTATATGCTCCTCTGTGATAAGGCCTTATGGCTCTCAGACTTCTGAGAGAATAGTAGCCAGGCTAAGCCTGCCAGTACCCAGAAGAAATGGACGAATTTTCCTACATCAAAAATGCCTGCAAAGAAAAAGGTATCTCCAGCCCATTCCTTACCACCCAGGGTCAGTATGGGTGACAAATCAGGCACATCTGGCACTAGGCACTCCCGTGCCGTATTGGTCATGGAACCAAAATTGTGACATTCTCAGACTGCAGTACCCAGCACTAGCTGAAGCCCGGGAACCAGACAAGCCTTTGGCACTGCCTACACCGCAGGTGCCGACTAAAACATTAGCACCACAAAAGGCACATTCCAAATTGGCCAGACCCCTACCTGGACACCAAGTCTGGAACTGGTGCAGTCTCCTCCATCACTGATGCCTCCTCCATCAGCACTGTGCTCAGCGGCACTATTAGACAATGCCTCAGTTCAGCACTGCTCTTCCTTACACAAAATGATTGCGATACCCCAGTGCCAACTGTGGTACCGTGTTTGACATCAGTGCCCAGCACTGCTTCAAGGCAACTATCTCCATCCCCTTCGTCATCAAGGGGGTCTCCACGTTCACTCAGATCACCGGTGCTGTCTCATCATGGTGGATTTGAGGATGACCAGAGGAGTGTATTCTTCTCCCAACATTCATCTCCTGCCACATCACATGTACCCTATGATAGGCACAGACCAGGATATCTTCATCACCCCCCGTGGTTCCCAGACTGGTCTTATCATCCGCATCATTATCCATCACACTGGTCTCCTTGGCACCAGTGGTCATATTCAAGACATTGTTCGCCTACACTATCAACCCCTGCCAAGAGACCTGGAACATCCTCTTGACCCCAAAGCCCTCCTCCAACAGAGGACTTGGATACTGAAGAAAGGCAAATCATGGATGAGGATGAACCTCAGCCACTAGACACTTCATTGACTGACCATTCATCCTCCTCTCCTGATGAAGCAATGATCCCGGCTGATTCATCTCTGGTGGATGATTTAAAACAATTTTAGGAACTCTTCAAGCATGTTGCCACTAGTCAAGAGATCACTCTTACCGAAATTCAGGAGAAACAACCTCAGCTCCTAAAGAACTTACTAACAGCAACTCACTCTAAGATTGTGCTCCCTATTGATGAGGCAATAATGTAGGCGACCAATTAGGTTTGGCAAGCACCAACCTCAGCTCTCCCCCACCCTTGCCCACCAATAAAAGGACTTGCAGAAAATATTTTGTCCCTTCCAATGGCATGGACTTTTTATTCTTTCACCCACAGCCAAATTCACTAGTGGTGGATGCTACTCATCACAGGTCTAAATTACCACAATTTAAGACCTCCATCCAAGATAAAAAGCATACACACATCGATCTTTTTGGTAAGAAGATGTATTCTTCTTCAAGTGGTCCGCGTGGGTGCTCCACTCTGGGTGCTGGTGTGTCCTTGCGCCGGCGACCGGAGATTTTTTTTAGCAGTTTCTGCTGCACCGCTCAGGTGCCGCAGCGCCCTCTTGTGCCGTTGGAATCTTCATGCGCAGCGCGGCCCCTCAGTTCTTCTTCGGATAGTGTCCCCGTGGGTGCTCCACTGTGGGTGTTGGGTCTCATCCTGGCGCCACAGATCAGAGATCTCTTAGCTGTTGTTTGCCGGACCGCGCATGCGCGGTGGCCATCTTACAGCTTTTCGCACCGTTTCTGCATCGTGCGGTCCAGCTCACCTGTTCCTCTCAACCATCCATGGACGCAGACGGAGAAACTGCTCTCTCTCCTGTCAGTTTCATTCCTGTCAGAAGTGAAGCACCAGCTTAGTTATAGTTATAGATATAGTTTCAATACAGTTATATCATAGTTACAGTTCTAGTTGTAGTAGTTGTTAAAAAAATATGTCCTCATAGTTGTAGTTCGTTAGTAGTTAAAATGCCTGGATCCCCAGGATTTAAGAGGTGCGCACTCTGCAAAGACTCTATGCCTGCTTCAGACGGGCATTCGGCCTGTATTAAGTGCTTAGGTGAGGGGCACATCCCGCAGAAGTGCCCTCACTGCTGTAAGCTAACGGTCCGGGCCCACAGAGACCGCGAAATGCGGCTTAAAATGCTGCTTTTTGACAAGGCTCTTGCTCCACAGACAGACCCACCGTCAGAGCCCGCTCCTGTTTTGACAAAAGCAGCATACAAGAAAAGGCCTTCCTCACCATCTCACTCATTACCAACGAGAGTGAGTTCAGCGGACAAGCAGGGTACCTCAGGGTCATCGGCGTCCTGCAGGCCGGAGAAGGACAAACATACCCATAGTGCGTTGGCGCCAAGTCCATCAGAGCGCGCGTCGCACTGGGAAAAGATGGCACCGCTAACGCCGTCGCCAGCACCGGAACGCATGGTGCCGAGACCCTTGGACTCGACGAGAGTCAGGGCACCGTCTTCACCCCCCCGGCACCAAGAAGCTCGGCACCGACATCACCGTCAGCACCGCGAGCCTCGGTGCCTACAATGTTGTTGGCACCAAGACACAGGGCGCCGACACCAAAAACCTGCGCACCAATGCCGCCTCCGGTGCCGAGAGCCAGGGCACCAACACCGCCTTCGGTGCCGAGACTTGCGGCACCTCCATCTGCAGCACCGAGCGAAGCGCCAGGGCCATCTCACAGGTCAACCCCTTCTGCGTCGCCGGTGCAGAGGTCCAGTAGGCTTAGAGAGTGAGCTCAACCCCTCCCATCCCTGTCTCCTAGTCAGAGACCAGAGGCATTCTCACCGGAGCCACCATCCCCACCACCACGCTCACGCGGGGTACCTCACCACCAGTCACCCACTGTGAGACATTCTGGATACACACCGCCCCCGCGATACTACTACAGGCGTTATTACCCCCCATCGCCATCATGCTCCATGCGGTGCTCCAGATCGCCCCGGTTACCATCGTACCACAGATCGTCGCGCCATGAATACCGCGACATGAGGTACTACTACTACAGACCTCATCACGACGACAGATGGTACCGTACATATCACACCAGAACCCGATCGCCTCGCTCCCATTCTCATTCAGTGGCTAGATCAGTATCACCAGCCCCATCGTCTCCTTCTCCACCTACAGTGGTATCTCTTTCTCCACAACCTGAGAGACCACCGACGCCTACAGGTGAGCAACGAATGCCACTTGCCTCTGGGCAACAACAGGTGATTCTTCCTCCGGATACAGAGGAATCTCACCATCAATCCCCGACGGAGGTTGCATCATCATCCCCTGATGATGCCATTTTCCAGGGCGATGCCTCCCCTGCCGATGACATAAAAGACTTTCAGGACCTCTTCAAGAGGGTTGCTGAATCCCAAAACGTTAAACTAGGCGAGGTACAGCATAAACAGCACCATTTGCTCAGGAATTTACACCCATCTCAGTCTATGAAAATAGCATTGCCACTGGACGAGGCCATATTGGAAATAGCCGATTCCATCTGGCAGGCACCGGCCTCTGCTCCGCCCACAAACAAAGAAGCAGACAGGAAGTACTATGTTTCTGCTTCGGGCATGGAATTCCTTTTTAACCATCCTGGGCCCAACTCTTTGGTTCTGGACGCAGCTCAACAGAGAGCTAAAGCGCCCCAGTATAAGACCACCGCAACAGATAAGGACGTAAAGCGCTTAGACCTTTTCGGTAGAAAAGTCTACTCCTCCGCCACTCTGTCGCTCCGCATGGTCAATTACTCTGCTTTATTAGCGAACCACTCATTCGATAACTACGCAAAGTTGGTCCCTCTCCTCGAACACCTGCCGGAATCGAAACGTCAGGTTTTAAAGGCCGTCATCCAAGAGGGCTTTACATCATCGTGCTCGGCACTTCATATCGCGCTTGATGCAGCAGACACAGCTGCGTGCACCATAGCAACGGCTGTAGTAATGAGGCGAGCATCATGGCTCCACATGTCGGCGACTCCCAAAGAGCTCCAGTCAAAAGTGGAAGATTTGCCCTTTGATCGGCAAAATCTATCTGCAGATTCCACCGACCAGGTCCTGCACTCCGGAAAGGACACGTGCACCACATTAAGAACTCTGGAGATGTATACCCCACCTTTTAAGCGCAAGCGTTTTACACCTTACCAGAGACAGAGAACCTTTCCTTACCTGCCATATCAGAGCAGGCATTATGAATCCCACAAAGGTCGTCAACAATCCCAGAGGCGTCGCCCTCAGCAACACAAGCCAGCTCAGCAGCAGGCAGCCAAACAGCAAGTTTGAGGGGAATATCGAGGGATTGCGTGCCATTCCACTGATACCCGAGGCCAATGTCAAGAAACTACTGTTCCACCACCGTTTGAGGCCCTTCCAACATCGCTGGGCCGCCATTACCTCAGATCAATGGGTCACACAGCTAATAACATCTGGTTATGTGATACCGTTTCTTTCCCTTCCACCAACCTCCCCCCCCTTCCCTCCCTTTTCAGGGACACTTCTCATGAGCCTCTACTCGTGCAAGAGGTATCCCATCTCCTGGCGCTGGGGGCTATAGAGGAGGTTCCGCACCCTTTCCGCGGCAAAGGCTTCTATTCCCGGTACTTTCTGACAGAAAAGAAGTCAGGCGGATGGAGACCCATACTCGACATGCACCAACTGAATCGTTATCTCAGACGGCAACTTTTCCGTATGGTCACATTGGCAAAAATTATTCCGGCACTTGAGCAACACGATTGGTTCGCATCCCTCGATCTCCAGGATGCCTATTTCCACATCGCCATACATCCAGCTCATCAGCGTTTTCTTCGCTTCATAGTGGGAAACAATCACTACCAATACCAGGTACTCCTGTTCGGACTTTCGTCCGCTCCAAGAGTCTTCTCGAAGACCCTCGTGGTAGTAGCCGCTTACCTTCACTGCCTCGGGATTATCATATTCCCGCATTTGGACGACTGCCTTCTGAGAGCGTAGTCACTCACCGAAGCCTCTCACGCAGTCACGATTACTACCCAACTGTTCGATCTACTTGGGCTTATACTCAACATTCAGAAGTCCACTCTGACTCCATGACAATCCATAGAATTTACTGGAGCTTGCCTAGACTCCACGACAGTGCACGCGTACCTGCCTCTCTCCAGGTTCCGTGCTATCCAGGACTTAGTCCAGGTTCTATCCACGAGCCCTACCATGCCGGTCCTTACATGCCTATAATTGCTCAGTCATATGGCCACCACTACTTTCGTTGTACCCAATGCGAGACTTCATCTACGAGCACTTCAACACTGGGTGTCCAAGATATACTCACCTGGCAAACGCGACCTCCGCAGGCCCGTAGTGGTACCCATCACGGTCAAGCGTTCTCTCCCCTGGTGGACAGAATCGAGCAATATCATGATGGGCATGCCCTTCCACAAACCACAGCCCACGGTGCAGCTTACTACGGACGCCTCTCTGATCGGCTGGGGAGCACATATTCAGGACAAACAGGTGCAAGGTCAATGGTCTCCAGAGGAGTCCTTCCTTCACATAAATCTGCTGGAATTGCGAGCCGTGTTGAACGCATGCAGACATTTCCTTCCTTATGTCCGCAGTCGTGTCACCTCAGTTCTCACGGACAATATTACCACTGTTTACTACATAAACAAACAAGGAGGAACTCGGTCTCATTCCCTTTGCATGGAGGCCATTCGTCTCTGGAACTTCTGCAATCGTCACAGCATAACTCCGGTTGCTGCTTACTTACCTGGGAAGGACAACATTACAGCCGATGTGCTCAGCAGGCACTTTGTGAACCACCACGAGTGGGAAGTACATCCCCAAGTGCTCTACGACATCTTCAACTCGTGGGGCCACCCGTCAATCGACCTCTTCGCCACTCACCACAACGTGAAATGCCCTCAATACTGCTCCAGAGCAGGCATAGGCCATGCTTCTCTAGGCAACGCCTTCCTTTACAAATGGACAGGCAAGTTGCTGTACGCTTTCCCCCCATACCTTTAATACCGAGGGTCTTGGAAAAAGTACTGTTGGACAAAGCGACGATAATTCTGATAGCACCATTCTGGCCCAGACAGACTTGGTTCCCTTACCTCTCTCGGATGTCTCTTCATCACCCCTTACATCTTGCAGATCTTCTGGACATCCTCATACAGAATCACGGTCGCACTATTCACTCACAACCGTGACACCTCGCTCTCACGGCTTGGCTCCTATCTGGTTCAGACAAACAGAAATGACTTGTTCTAGAGAGGTGCAGGAGGTACTCCTACACAGTAGGAAGCCATCAACACACAATACTTACCTCCACAAATGGTGCAGATTCCAACAATGGTGCTCAGCTAACGCATTACATCCTGCTACCTCACCGCTGCAGTCTATATTGGACTACATTTTACATCTTAAGCAAACAGGGTTAGCTAACTCCTCCCTCAGAGTTCATCTGGCTGCTATCTCAGCCTTCCACGAGCCAGTAGACGGACTTACCCCCTTTTCTCATCTAATTACTAGGAGGTTTCTAAAAGAGATCACTAACCTTTTCCCTGAGCACAAGTGACCGGCGGATCCCTGGAACTTAGAGCTTGTACTAGGTATGCTAATGCGTCCACCGTTTGAACCCTTGGCTACATGTGACTTTAATACTCTTACCATGGAAGTCACTTTCCTCTTGGCAATTAATTCCGCTAGACGGGTTAGCGAGTTGGCAGCTTTATCCGCCAAACCTCCATATACTGTCTTTACTCCTCAGGCAGTAATTCTTCGCCCGCAACCATCCTTCCCACCAAAGATTAACTCTCCATTTCATATTAATGAACCTATTGTCCTACCTGTGTTTTACCCAAAACCTCACACATCAGAGCGACAAGCAAGATTGCACTGTTTGGACGTATGCAGGGCCCTCGCTTTTTACATTGAACGAACCAAAGAAATACGACGCTCCCATAACTTACTCATCTCAACGGACGCCCGTTCTAAGGGGTCCCCTCTCTCTTCGCAAAGAATTTCCAAAATAATCATTGCCTGCATAACTCGGTGCTACAAACTGAGAAACAAACCACTTCCGCATACCATTACAGCCCATTCCACCAGAGCAATGTCAACCTCAACTGCCTTCCTGAAGGGGGTTCCCCTTAAAAACATCTGCTGAGCAGCAACCTGGTCTTCAAACTCCACGTTTGCAAGGCACTACGCACTACAAAATATTATTGTGACGGACATATCAGTAGCCACAGCGGTGTTAACATCAGCACAGAATCATTAATTCCGAACCCGCCGCCTCAATTAGGCTACTGCTGTGAAGTCACCCACAGTGGAGCACCCACGGGGACACTACCTGAAGAAGAAAAAGAAGTTACTCACCCTGTGCAGTAACGATGGTTCTTCAAGGTGTGTGTCCCCGTGGGTGCTCCACGACCCGCCCTCCTCCCCGCTTCAGAGTCTTTCTCGATTATGTCTTTCAGGCTTCGATGGTCTCGAGGAACTGGCGAGCCGGACCGTGCGATGCAGAAATGGCGCGAAAAGCTGCAAGATGGCCGCCGCGCATGCGCGGTCCAGCAAACAACAGCTAAGAGATCTCTGATCTGCGGTGCCGGGATGGGACCCTACACCGACAGTGGAGCACCCATGGGGACACACACCTCGAAGAACCATCGTTACTGCACAGGGTGAGTAACTTCTTTTTCCTTCTCTACCGTCCTCGGCAGCAGATGGAGCCTCTCTTTCTCTCAAACTCCTGTTAAAAAATAGAACAAATACCCAGTTTTACCCCATAGTTTCCTCACCATCCAAGTTTTTTAGCCCTCTTATCCTTCCCAGTCAAGTTAAGAAAAAAATTTAATTTTTCTCTTGTTGAGGTTCACCGCTTCCCTGCCTCTTGCCCGGCTCCCCGGGCTTTAAGAGATGCGAGTCATGCCGCGACGCTATGCCTGTGTCTGATGGGCACTCCAAGTGCATAAAGTGCCGAGGGGAGTCGCACCACATGCAAAAGTGCCCTCACTGCTCAAAACTTACTGCTAGGGTGCGCCGTGACTGGGCCAACAGGTTAAAGACACTTCTCTACGAGAAGTCCTTTCACCCTTCTTCAGAGGACTCTTCCATGGCTTCAAAGGTGGCTTCACTGAGTAAGAGTATGGATAAAGATCATCCCTCTACCCCCTCCGGCCCTCCAGCTGCGAAAACGGGCCTTTCCTTGTCTCCCTTCCTACCCTTGACACCGTCAGCCGCATGGGTCAGCACAGAGGATAGCCCAGGAACTTCAGGTATGGCACCGTCAAAGTCGGCACTGCATAAAAGAGCTCACTTGGAGCCAAAACAGAGGCTGGCAGCACCGCAGGCTACCACACCAGACGTTTCCTCAGCACCAGCCGCATCAGTGGGCCAGCACAAAGACCAGACGGCACCAAAACACTACACCAAAGCGGCACCATCATCCACTCTGAAGAAGCCCCATACCGACATGCCTCCACCAAGTCGTATGGCACCGGAGCTACCTTGGGTACCACCGTCGCCTTTGGCACCTACACCATCTTCAGCACCGACTAAGCCTCATCACCCAGCACCGATGGAAGGACACGATTGGTACCGAACACCAGTGCGGAGTCATACACCAACGGCACCGCTTTCCCCAGGTTCCTCCATTCAATCGGTGCGGTCCTGCCAATCTTCTATCGTGTCTCATTCCCCCAGCAAGATCGGCACCGAATCGAGGAGCAGATTCTCCTCACACCATTCTAGCCCAGCGCACAGACCACCTTCCTGGCAACCTGGCACAGTCCAGTATGCATACCCTCCTCCACCACTACCATGGTATTACAATAGTACGCTTACCCACCACCGCCATACACAACCCAATGGCAGCCCTAGGAGCGCCGTCCTAAAAAGAGCCATCATCATGCTCCTTCCACCGTTTCTAGACTGCCATCGGCATCACCTCCTATCACGGCTTCCGCTACTGAGCCAAAATCTCCAATTCACTCAGACCCACAGGACTCTCTCTCTGAAGGGGAAGCTAAGTCCCCCTTGCAAAACTCATCATCATCTCCTGATGAAGCTGTCACAGCCGATGCCCCACCATCTGGTGACAATGCTAGGAAATTCCAGGACCTCTTCAAGAGAGTAGCCGCACCACAGGAACGGGACCTATAGGAGGTGCAGGTGAAGCAATACCAGCTTCTACGCACACTGCAACCGCCAACTGCCTCCAGAATAGCACTGGACGAGACTATTATGGACTGGCCAATAACATCTGGCAGACTCCTGCCTCCATTACCCCGACAAACAAAAGGGCTGATCACAAATACTTCATCACCCCCAAAAATATGGACTTTCTCTTTACTCATCCCCCTCCAAACTTACTAGTAGTAGACTCTGTTCGGCACAAGGGCAAGCAAGCTAGTCTCAGAACAACCCCATAAGACAGGTACCACAAAAAGGTTGACATCATGGGCCGCAAGGTCTATTCCTCTTCCACATTGCTCCTCAGAGCAGCTAACTATACTGCCATGTTATCTGATTTCGACCATGCCAACTACTCAAAGTTGCAGGACCTTCTACAACATCTCCCAGAGCAAAAGAGGTCATCCTTGCTCAACATTATACAAGAGGGCCATACCATTTCCCGTACCGCCCTACAGTCTGCTATGGACGTTGCAGACGCCGCGGCTTGTGTCACAGCATCCGCGATTGTCTTACGAAGGATGTCCTGGCTCCAGGCATCAGGGTTGCCACAAGATCTAAAACAAAAGGTTGAAGACTTGCCCTTCGATAGAACCAACCTATTCGCAGCCAAAACGGATGAAGTGCTCCACTCCATGAAGGACTCCCGTACTACTCTCAGAACCCTGGGAATGTACACTCCTCCCTTTAAGAGAATGAGGTACCAGGCATATCAACGCCCCAGGGAGTCCTTCAGACAACAGACTAGATATGACTTCTGCCAGAAACAAAGACCACAGCGGCATAGACCTCAACACCAACTACAACAGCACTCCGCACCCCAGCCACCTGCAACCAAGCAGCAAGTTTGAAAATCAGGTCGAGAGCCAGAAAGCCAATTCACCATCATCTACAACCAGTATTCTTCAATTCCATCACCCCCTCCAGGCCTTTTTCCACCAAAGGTCCCTCATCACATCAGACAGATGGGTCCTGGAACTGATTCAATATAGTTACTCTATCCTGTTTACTTCCCTCCCTCCTACCCACCCCCCACCCTGTCCCTCCTCAGGGACCCGTCTCACAAAACCCTTCTCCAGCTAGAGGTTTCCCACCTTCTCCAACTGGGTGCCATAGAACAAGTACCACCAGAATTCCAAGGCTGGGGATTCTATTCAACCTACTTCCTAACCCAGAAGAAGAGTGGAGGATGGCGACCCATTTTGGACTTGAGGCCACTCAACAAGTACATCACCTGCCACTGCTTCAAGATGGTAACTTTAGCAACAATCATCCCAGTGCTCGATCAGGAGGACTAGCTTTCGGCTCTTGACCTCCAGGATGCCTACTTCCACATCACTGTCCATTCTGCTCACAGACGTTTCTTGCGGTTTACAGTGGGCACCCAACACTACCAGTACCGGGTGCTCCCCTTTGGCCTCTCAACTGCCCCCAGGGTGTTCTCCAAAACCCTGGCAGTAGTAATGGCCTCACTCCAGCACCAGGGAGTCATACTATTCCCGTATTAGATGACTGCCTTATAAAAGGCACGTCCTTTCAGGAAACCAAGGCCATGACCGATACAACAATGCATCTTTTGGTCAGCCTCGGCTTTCACATAAACCATGCGAAATCTACCTTCTTCCAATGCAGAAGCTGGAGTTCATAGGCGCCCTTATCAACACAGTCACAGCAAAAGCTACCCTGCCCGAACACAGGTTTGCTACCATTTGCGACCTCATCCTGACCGCATGTTCAATTCCTACCATGGCGGTATACAACTGTCTCAAAATTCTTGGACACATGGCCTCTACAACGTACATTGTCAAACTGGCCAGACTGCACACGAGGGGCCTCCAATCATGGTTGGCAACAACTTACAGACCCTCCAGATACCAACTCTCCAAACTGGTGGCGATCCCACCGTGCATTCTCAATTCCCTTCTCTGGTGGACAATTCCACAAATCATGTTGGAAGGCGTCCCCTTCCAACGTGCTCCTCCCATGCTCACCGTGATAACAGATGCTTCACTTATGGGATGGGGAGCTCATCTAGGGAACATTACAGGTCAGGGCAAATGATGGTTCACAGAACAGACTTTCCATATCAACCTCCTTGAGCTACGAGCAGTCAGGTACACGTGCCAGCATTTCCAGCAGTACATAGCTCACAAATCCATCACCATCATAACGGACAATACCACCTGCATGTACTACATCAACCGGCAGGGGGGTGCTCGATCCCCATTCCTGTGCGTGGAGGCCATTAAATTCTGGAATTGGTGCCTCGCACATCAGGTCACTGCAGTAGCCACGTACTTCCCTAGAGTACTCAACGTCACAGCAGATGCCCTAAGCCACACGTTCCACAATCAGCATGAATGGGAGATAGACAGACACGCTCTCACTCCCCTCTTCCTCCAGTGGGGCCAACCAGACATAGACCTCTTTGCCACAAAAAGCAACAGGAAGTGCCATCTCTATTGCTCCAGAGGAGCTCTAGGAAAACATTCCCTCGGAGATGCCTTTTCCATCACATGGGATGCTCCCCTTCTTTATGCGTTCCCTCCCTTCTACCTTCTACACCAAGTCCTCAACAAAATCAGAGTGGACCAGGCTCAGGTGATATTAGTGGCACCCACGTGGCCCAGATAGACGTGGTATCCTTACCTTCTCAGGATGACGATGACGGACCCGTACTCCTTCGCACTCCACCACGATCTTCTGTCGTAGCATCACGGGAAGACGCTCCATCTGGACCTCCACAAGATCCATCTCCATGCTTGGCTCCTTCATAGCTCCAGGATGCCAAGATTACCTGTTCAGAACAGGTGAAAGAAATATTAATCAACAGTAGAAGGCAATCCACCAGGAAAACATACTTATACAAATGGAACCGCTTTTCTCACTGGCACAATCGCCTACACACAACACCTCCGGAGTCTGCCCCCCTCCCTACTTTGTTGGACTACTTATTATCTCTCAAACAGTCGGGCCTGGCCCTTAGCACTATCAAGGTCCATGCAGCTGCCATAGCTGCCTTTCATCATCCTATCAATGGAGTTTCCTTTCTCGCTAACCCATTAACTAAATGCTTCCTTAAAGGTCTGCAAAACACCTTCCCTCCAATCCGTCCACCAGTCCCCGTCTGGGATCTGAACCATGTCCTAAAAAGCCTGACGAAGCCACCATTCAAACCTCTAGCGACCTGCTCTTGGTCTCATCTGTCCATGAAGGTGTCCTTTCTCGTCACAATTACGTCCAGCAGGAGGGTGAGTGAACTCACGGCCTTGATGGCCGATCCTCCATACACAGTGTTCACAAAGGACAGAGTGATACTCCGACCTCACCCGAAGTTCCTCCACAAAGTACTTTCCCCCTTCCACGTTAACGAATCCATACACTTACCTGCCTTCTTTCCGAAGTCACATGCCGACACAATCCAGGCTGCACTGGCACACTCTCGACGTCCAACGGACACTGGTGTTCTATGTCGATCACACTAAGCCGTGGCAAGCCTCACATAGGCTTTTCATCTGCTACGCTAAAAGATCTAAAGGACAAGCAGTCTCGTCTCAGAGAATCTCGAAATGGATCACCTCATGTATCAGAACTTGTTATACCTTATATGACAAACACTTACCTGAAACCATTACAGCTCATTCCACCAGGGCGGTGTCTTCCACAACTGCCTTCCTTAACAACATTCCTCTTCAGGACATTTGCAATGCTGCCACTTGGTCATCTGACCACACATTTGCGCAAGACTATGCACTCTCCTCTTCGATTGCATCCTCCATGGCGCTGGGACACGCAGTACTGTCCACAGTGACTACCACATGGCTCCAAACCCACCTCCACAAGCCGACAACTGCTCTGTAGTCACCCAGAGTGGAGCACCCATGGGGACCACTCAAAGAAGAAGAGGGAGTTACTCACCTTGTGCAGTAACGGTGGTTCTTCGAGATGTGTCCCCATGGGTGCTCCACTACCCTCCCTCCTTCCCCTGCTTTGGAGCCTTGTTCTCTAGCAGGTAGAGAACAAGGCTCCAAAGGGGCCGCGCCGCGCATGTGCCTGAAGATTCCAACGGCATGAGAGGGCGTTGCGCTGCCTGCGCGGAGTGGCAGAAACTGCTAGAAAAAGTCTCTGGTTGCTGGCGCAAGGACGCACCAGCACCCAGAGTGGAGCACCCACAGGGACACACTTCAAAGAACCACCGTTACTGCACAAGCTGAGTAACTCCTTTTTTCATCTCAGAGGCAGAGAGACTTCACCTATTCTTGCCATCAACAGAGGAACTTTGACCAGGGTTGCTCCAGAGCAAGGACCCAAAAGAGACAGGCTCCCAACACTCGCTTGTTCACTCAGCATTCTTCCAAGAAGCAATTTTGAGTCATTGGTCAGGGGTCTGCCTGACCTCCTATTAGCCAGTGCCTTACAACTATGAGGCAACTTTCCACCACCATTTGCACCCTTTCTACCAACAATGGGCAGCAATTACTACGGACGGATGAGTCCTTGAAATCGTTAGATGCAGATACACCATCCCCTTCATCTCCCTTCCTCCAATCTCCCCTCCCTCCCCGTCCCTCTTTAGGGACCTCTCTCACAAAAAAACTCCTAAAGCAAGAAGTAGACCATCTGTTACATATAGGAGCTGTAGAGGGTGCCCGAGCAATACCAGGGAAGGGGATTTTACTCCAATTACTTCCTCACAGAGAAGAGAATGGGCAATTGGGGATCTTCATCAGCTAAACAGATTCCTTCATAAACAACAGTTCAAAATTATCACACTCGCATCAATCATCCCAGCACTGGACACGGGAGACTGGTTTGCTGCCCCCAATCTTCAGGATGCTTACTTGCATGTGACCATGTATCCATCATACAGACAATTTCTTCTCTTCATGACTGCCTCCGAACATTTTCAGTACCAACTCCTTCCTTTTTGGACTGTCTTCCATTCCCAGAGTCTTTTCAATGACCCTGGCAGTCGTTGCAGGCTATCTGTGTCACCAAGGAATTAAGATTTTTCCATACCTGGATGATTGTCTTACATGAGGGCCTTCCTGAGAAGTCACACGAAACGTGATATTCATCAAGAGGCTCTTTGAGTCCCTGGGGCTCATTATAAATGAACAGAAATCTACCCTATGCCCTCCTCAGATTCTAGAATTCATAGGGGCTTGTTTGGATTCCATGACAGCACAGACCTATTTGTCAGACCAATGCTTCCAGGCCATTCAAAATCTCATCTCAATTGTGGCGTCCAGCTCTACTGTTCCAATACTCACCTATCTACAACTTATGGGTTAAATGACTGCTATAACATATGTTTGTCCGACATGCATGTCTGTACTTTTGGTGCCTTCATCATTGGCTTTTTTAGTATACACCCCCTCCAAGCACCATGCACACAAGCAAGTTTCTTTTCCGCCGGATGTCCTTGTGTCACTACACTGGTGGACCAATCCCAACAACCTCTTCACAGGTGTCCCATTCCACCAGACACGGCCCTCCTTCCAGATTACCACCAACACTTCCCTTCTTCGATGGGGTGCATATCTTCCGCGTCAATTTGCTCAGGGCAGATGGTCTTCCCACAAAGCCCGTCTCCACATCAGCCTATTGGAGCTTTGAGCTGTGCGCAATGCATCAAAGCAGTTTCTCTTGGACATTCATGGTTGTATGGTTCGTATCCTTACTGACAATGTCACCACGATGTTCTACATCAAACATCAAAGGGGAACTTGTTCTCACTCCCTCTGTGCAGAGGCTGTCCACCTATGGAACTGGTGCATCCACAACAGCATCAGTCTACCTCTCGGTTTCCCCAGAGCCCCAATTGGGCCCACTGATAATTCCAAAAGATCTCTGAAACGGTAAGAGCTAAAAACACCAAATTTGGCACAGATACTACTGATTTCCTAACTTAAATAAGTGGATTGGTTATATCTCAAAATCGGTTCCCCCAGAGCCCATTTGGGCCCACTGATAATTAGCTTTTAGTAGCGCCTGATCATAGGCATTTCCTGGACTCTTCTGTTAAGTGTGTCACATAAACTGCAACTACGAGATCCTAGAGGATAAAGCATGTGGGCACCCGCAGCACCATTAAGGGAAAGCCCATGGGGGAGAGGCTGCAGTGGGGCAGAGAATCAGCAACCTCTCCTATACTAGGGCACCAGCGGTCTCCAGGACAGACCCAAATGTGGCTGATGCTGGCTGGGGTCTAGTCTTGCTAATTGTGGCTAGGAGAAGCATCCAGCTATCACAGCCTCTCAACATCTTCACGCAGCCGGGCTCCGACTGAACCCCTTCTGGAAATTAATGGGATGGCTTGCTCCCCGCCCCCCACACCCAAACAAGCCATCCCATCACCTGCTCTCCTTTGGGCTGCGTGCATTCTCCTGGCAGGGCTGTGTGCGTTATCAGCAAGTGCCACAGGCATTATGTACTTTGCAGGATTTAGCTCACAGTACAAAGAGGAGGTGGGTAGGAGGACAAGGTCTTGAGCACTGTGAAGGCTGAGGAGGACACGGTACATTCAGAACAGCCTATTCTCATAAGAACAGGTACGTTCAGGTGCTGCTTGTTCTGATCATCGAGATATCACTCATTGCACCTGGTCTGAAGGTGTTTCACTTTGTCTGATCAAAGCAACCGCCCCAGCTGCTACTAGGAAGTCCATTCAGGTTACCCCATGGAGCGTTTATTGAAGGCACTCGAGGAGTGGCTACTTGCGGAGCAGTGATTTGCTGCTGCTGCAGAGCCCAGGAGACATCCCCTCCATTTCTCAGGTCCTGTCCTCTGGCAAGGAGGCTGCAGCCATTAGTTTGCATAGAGTCTTTAAGGGAAGATGGGCCTTCCTGATTCGTGGGGATTGAGAAAAGAGACCCTATGGGATTTGTCATTTTGTAAGCACATCACTAGCTATGTTAATTTCTTAAAGTAATATATAAGAGAAAAGTATTTCCAATTAAATATGCTATGTTCATTGACATAGTTCATTCATCACACCTTTTACTGTATTTTCCCCGGGCGACACTGGGTATTTCTGCTAGTATTCTAGATGAATAAGGTCATACTCTGCCCTCATTCTTCCTTCATACCAAAAGTGTGCTCTGATTTCCACATCAACAAACCTGTCATCCTCCCTACCTTTTATCCAAAGCCTCATGCCTCATGAGAAGATACCATTCTGCACACCCTCGATGTTTGCAGGGTACTCTCTTTTTATACTGAAAAAACTCAGACTTTCCACCACTCACAGCATTTATTTGTTTCAGTTGCTGAATGTTCCAGGGGAACACCCGTATCATCTCAGCACATTTCCAAAATTATAGTGTTATGCATCACTTACTCATTATGAAACAGAGCACTTCTTGTTCCCCCTAAGGCACATTCCACACAAGCTGTCTCTACATCCACAGTCTTCCTCGGGTGTACCACTTCAGGACATTTGTCATGCAGCCATGTGGTCATCGAACCACACTTTTACGAAACATTGTACAATGTCAATACAAATAGCTAGGGGCTCTTCATTTGTTAATGTTGTAATCTCCACTGCTGATAAGCACTGACTCTGAAGCCCACATATCATCTAGCTGATTATCACTTTGTAGTTACCAACAACAGAATACCCACAGGCACAGCACTTGAGGAAGAAAAGGAAGTTACTCATCTTTTGCAGTAATGACAGTTCTTTAAGATGTGTCCCCCCATGGGTGCTCCACAACCCAACCTTTCTCCCCTTTTCTTTGGTCTGGGCCCTAGCCAATCAGGCATACACACAGAAACTGAAGTGAGTCGGGCCATGCGCACAAAGTGCAAAGGCACAAACAGCACGAGGTGCCTATCGCACATGTGCAGCTTAACTAGCTACTACTAGGAAAAACTCTGATCTGCAGCACCAGGATGACCCAACACCAACAGAGGAGCATCCACGAGGACACACATCTCAAAGAACCATTGTACTACACAAGGTGAGTAACTTCCTTTTTCTATGAGGTGGCTAATAAGCATAGCATCTGAGTACTAAAGGACTTATGTTTTATACCCTTTCTTAGGTGAGTTTATCTGGGAGAGATATTGAATAAATGAACTTCTAACCCACAGAAAGAGTATTGAAAGATGTACTGGTGGAAAGCAGGTGAAGATGCTTTTAAGCTGTGGGAAAAAATCATGAGTATCAATTCATTTCACAAACGTTGCCAAGATTTTAACTAGCTATGCAGGAGAGAAAGTTTCTATGCCCTATAATCAGTTCCTAGAGTTCTCCAGGCCCCCTTCTATGAATATTAAAGGGGAACATTCTTCCTACTTCTCCATGGCCATGGACATCCTTGGTCTACAGCACACTCAGTCTGGTTCAGTTCCACAAACAGGTCAACAGTATAGGAGCCTGGTGTGTATGCTGCCTGCATGATGCAGGGATCAGTTGCATGGGGATTATCAGTGCATGGCTACAGATGGAGCCCAAGGAAGGTAAAGGCAGGAACCAGTGGATCTAAACATATATAAACATATTGGTCATATTCTGCTTCATAAGATGGGGAACCAATTGACCAAATGCTGATGAAGCTAAAATAATGGCCATTGTGGCTCAGCTGCCACTCAAAGATTCATTCTTACTGTTGGCCCTCCAGTGTCAAGCCCATATACTTGGGAGCAGCACCAAAGAGAGACTGTACCCCCCCCCCAAGACTGTTTACTATGAAAGTGAATATGGTTGCAATATTTGTATTATATTATTGTTAATTAGTGGCTGCATTTGTGAATACAAGTGAAATTTTAAAAAAGGAAAACAGTATTTTTCGCTTACTGCACCCAACACTTGTGAATCAGACTAGTTTGCAGATAATTTATAGAACCCTAGTTGCCATAACAACATGATTATTCAGTGAAGCACAAATATCTGGCAGAGTTGGCATTATCATGAAATAATTGGCCTTAGTATTGGCCCTTCTTGAAGGAGCTGCACTAAAAATCAAGATTGCTTTATGTCAGCATGGTCACTTATAGCACAGTAATGACAGATGACTCAAAGTAGCATCATCAGTGTGTGATTACAAATTGCAGTATATACTTAAGCAAGCAGATAGACACTAAAAAACATTTTTCCTTATTCCCAAAACAATGCATAAAGTTATGTCTCAGCATTTAGTGACCTCAGAACAATTCTACCTTGGTTAATAAGCAGCCCAGAAAGTTAGGGCATAGCTAACTGTTCATACACAAGCCACAAGGCAGAAGAAAATACTGCTTGCTCTGTACTTCCACGTGAACACACAAGAGAAAGTCCTGAGAGAAAATGGGCTACATTTTTAGAATCCTTGTTCCACTGAGTCTCATGCATTCTCATGCTCTAAAATTTAGGAAAGGGTCATTTCAGCCCTCTGCAGAAGGAATGTGTTTAATTTAAAATGAAGCCAGTTTGAGTTTTTCTTTTAGAATTAACAGAACATCTACAAGCTGAATTCACTGCTAGTATATAGTGGTATGAATCCAATGGTGGTGTGCTTGTTTGCACTAGTGTTGACATAGGTCTTGTTGTGATATTGTTATGAAGCTTTGAGTGTTTTCTGACATGGAAACAAGTGACTAAGAATTGTAGTAAAAATTTTCCATCTGTAATTCCTGGATCAAAAGGTTACAATATGATACTCTAGCATGCTGTTAAAGGATATATTAACATAATATCCTTTCCACTTTATTGGTTTTTCAGAGCTCCGTTTAGTCAATGGGCCAAATGTATCAGAATCAGAAAATGTATATATGAATAACAGTACTGTACATTTTTACCTTTTCTTGGGTTTCTATTTCATCAATGTTAGTGCTTTATTTTTAATAAAGGATTTAAAATTATGGGAAACAAAGGGTAGAAATAAATTATCAGTTTTCGCAACAGAAATAGGTAAATAGGAAGATCCCCAAAAGGTTCTATACTTGGACCTATGGGGCTATGTCTAGACTACATCCCTTTTTCGGAAAAGGGATGTAAATTAGACGTATCACAATTGCTAATGAAGCGGGGATTTAAATCTCCCCCACTTCATTAGCATAAAAATGGCTGCCGCTTTTTTTCCGCATGGAGCTTTGCCGGAAAAAAGCGCCAGTCTAGACGCTGATCTTGCGGAAAATAAAGCCTTTTCCGAAAGATCCTTTATCCCTTATTTCTCTCTCTCTTCTCCTCCTACTGCCTCCCCCTCTCTCTCTCAGCTCTCTTCCACCTTCTGCCTCTCCCTCTGTCTCTCTCTTTCTCTTCTCCCCCTCCTGCCTCTCACTCTGTATTTCTCTTCTCCTCCTCCTGCTGAGTCTCTCTCACTCTCTCTCTCGCTGTCCTCTGCCTCCTCTCTGCCTCCTCCGGTCTCCTTTCTATCTCCTTCGCATCCTCTGTGTCTTCTCCGCTTTCCTCCTTTTGAATCTGGTGCCCTTTCCTGATGTCAGAGACGCACGCTCGTCCAGGCCCTCCTCCTTGGCTGTTCCCTCTGGGCGGCGCTGTTGCCTCCCGCCTTGGCACTCGGCTGACTTCTGCGCTGCTCAGCCGGGCCGCCGTGTGGGAGCAAGTGGCGCAAGCGGCTGTTTGGGCCCCGCATTCCCCATGCAGCACCCGGTGCTGTATGGGGAGCACAGACCTCAAACAGCTGCTTGCTCCCGTGCAGCGGCCCGGCTGAGCGGCGCAGAAGCAGCCGAGTGCCACGGTGGAAGGCAACAGCGCCGCCCAGAGGGAACAGCCAGTGTTTCAGCGTTACAGAGTCACAGACACTGGGCTACTATATATATGATGTTAGGAAAGGGATAGATAAGAAAGACATAGAAAAATATAATGGCATCACATACATCCATGATATGGTCATACCTTGAATACTGCCAGAGTATGTTATGAAGGCCAGAAGCATAACTGGATTCAAAGAAGAATTAGACAATTTCATGGAAGATATCATTATTAGCAAAGGTGATCAAGGACACAACCCCATGTTCCAGGTGCCCTAAACCTTTGGATGCCAGAAGTTGGACTGGCTGACATAGGATGGATCACTCAATAATTGCCCTATTCTTCTTCAAGTAGTGTCCCCATGGGTGCTCCACTGTCAGATGTCAGGCTTGTCCTGGCACCGCAGTCCGGAGATTTTTGCATAGCAGTAGCCCCTAAAGGACCGCGCATGCACAGAAGCCGCCTCGTGCCATTTGCGCCCTTTCTGCGATGTGTGGTCCATCCTGCCAGTTCCTCCTAACCATCCACAGTCTCAGACGGAGTTGGGATGAGCTCCTGCCTCCGCCTGAGGAAAAAGCAGAAAAATAGTTATTCTTTCATCTGTTCATCCCAGTTCAGCCCCTACCTATAGCTAGTTAGTGTTTTTACAGTTTATAGTTAGTTAGTTTAAAATAAAAGTTTAAATGTTCATATAGAGACTTTCTGTTATTCTACATACTTTAACTTTACTCCGCAGACTCTCTTTAGCCGTAGTCTGACGGATTCTTTCAAAATGCCCAGAGTTCCCCGGGCTTCAAAAAGTGTGCATCGTGTGAAGATGCCATGCCGGCATCGGATGGCCACGCCAGATGTATTTGATGCCTCAGGGAAGGCCACATCCCCCAAAAATGCGGCCATTGTTCAAAGTTAACTGCTCACGCAAGGCAAGACAGAGAAATGAGGTTGAAGATGCTCCTCTTCAACAAAGCCCTTCAGCCGCTGCCTCCAGAGCAACAACAAAGGGAGTTACAGCCTTGTAAATCCCATGAGGGGAAGGGCCCGACTCAGCCTAGAAGCGTGAGTGCAGGGGACGCACCGGGCACTTCAGGCTTGCCGGCAAGACATCGTACGGTTAAGTCTTCTAAGCCCTGCAGCACCTCAATGCCTAGCCCCGCTGTATCTTCATTTTTGGGCTCAGCATCGCATGACCCACCCCGCCCAGAATCAGCACTGGTCACGGCGCCGCCAGATCAGCCGCTGAAAACGGCGCCAAGAGCACAGCCGGCACCGATACCCGAGTCGGAGCTGAGGGCCCGTCCAGCACTGAAACAGCCCGTACGGGACACCATGGCACCAACAACTGAACTGGTGCCGGAGCCGGTGCCAAGGCACAAGCCCGCACCGAGGCATGAGCCCGCACCGCAGCATGAGCAAACGGCACAGAGGCACGAATCAGTGCCGAGACGTGAGTCGGCACCGACAAAAGATGCGGCGCCGAGGAGGACTGTGGCACCAGTGGAGCCAACGGTGCTGACCTGCCCACGTGATGCACCGCGGGGCCCCGCACCAGGCAATGTGATGCACCATGGGGCCCCGCACCAGTGCCGAGGACTCCACCTCAACTCCCAGCACCGCTGTCCCCACTACTTAGATTGCCATCCTTCGATCGAAGCGTGTTGGACGCTGGTTCAGTGTTGTCAGTACCAGCTAGCCCGCCTCCTCCACCGCTACAGACGTCCACCTTGCCAACCAAGGCGCAAAGGAAGGTGTGGCATGTCCCTACCCCTTCTCCATCTCCAGACAGGGCGGTGTTCTCACCGGAGCGCTCACCATCCCCACTGCGCCATACAGACAGACATGGTCGCACCAGTACAGATCGTCACCTCGTTACTACTGGAGATCTCCACGACCATCACCCTCACACTACCACCGCTCATACCGGTCCAGATCTCCTTCTCATTATACAATCCGTTCGGGCTCAGACACCTCGCCATCATAATCCTGTTATTCCTGGCATAGAAGCGTCAGCCCCTATTCTCCTTGCCATTCTCCGCATCGCTATGGTGATCGCTATACTCGCCACTATCGATGCCACACGTACTCCCGTCGTGCTGCTCATTCGCCATCAATCTCACCGGAGCATCCCCGTTCTCATTCACCTCGCCTTTCCACACAGGAGATTATCCCTCCTGGACAGGGTCCACCGACACCCACGGGTGGTGCCCCTTCAACGTCCACCCACCAGGAGGGCGATAATAATCGTTCCCCTACCCATGAGGAACAACATATGGGCTCACCGACGGACCAGTTGTCGTCGTCACCGGACGATGCAGTTTTCCCTGGAGACTCCTCCCCGGTTGATGACCACAAGCAATTCCAGGAGTTGTTCAAGAGGGTCGCCCATGCTCAGAAGCTGCGCACCTCTGATGTGCCTCAGAAGCAGCATCCTCTCTTAAGGAATCTGCAACAGTCCACTAAGCCAAAGCTGGCTCTGCCTTTTGATGAGGCCATATTGTAAATTTCAAATGAAATATGGCAGACCCCCGCATCGGTACCTCCTACCAACAAGCGTAGCGATAAAAAGTATTTTGTGGATCCCAAGGATGCGGAATCCCTATTCATGCATCCTCCATCCAACTCTATAGTTATGGACGCGGCGCAACAAAAGTCTAAGACTGCGCACACGAAAAACACAGCGCAGGATAAAGAGGCTAATCGCCTGGATTTATTGGGCAGAAAGGTTTATTCCTCGGCCACAGCCACCCTGAGGATGGCCCACTATTCAGCCCAGTTGGCCAACCATGATTTCGACAATTATTCCAAACTGATACCTCTCTTGGAATACTTACCTGAGCCAAAGAAACAAATCGTCAAGGCTGTGGTACAGGAGGGCTATACGTCAGCATGAACCACCCTCCAAATATCCCTCAACATTGCCGACTCAGCCTCACGTACAGCAGCGACTTCAGTTGTTATGCGTTGGGTGTCGTGGCTTCACCTCACTGCTGTGCCTAAGGACCTTCAGCCTAAGGTCCAAGACCTTCCTTTCGACCGGCGTTCCCTCTTCGCCAAGAACACGGATCAAGTGTTTCATTCTGGGAAGGACTCAACGCACTACTCTGAGGACACTTGGAATGTACACTCCACCCTTCTGGCACAAGAAGTTTGTTCTGTACAACAGGCAAAGGCCCTTCTCCTATGCCATGCCCAGATTCCAGCGTTATGACCAAACGGCACAGGCAGCAACCTCAGCGTCAACATCCACAAACCACCAAGACGTCGAACCAGCAGCAGCCGAGGCAGCAAATTTGACACATCGGTCGAGAGACTACACGCCATTCCCCTTCTAGAGGCTTCCCACGACCACACCAAGCTCTTCCGCCATCGCCTACGACCCTATTACACCAGATGGTGCACTGTAATCACCGATCGATGGGTCAGAGAGATCATTGCCTCCGGTCTCACCATTCCTTTCTCCACTCAACCCCCTCCTAGCCTTTCCCTGCCGTCCCTCTTCAGGGACCCCTTTCACAAACCTCTGTTACAACAAGAGGTTTCTCATCTACTTACCATAGGAGCAGTGGAGAGGGTCCCATGCAAGTTCAGAGGGAAAGGCTTCTACTTTCGTTACTTCCTCACACAGAAGAAGTCCGGTGGATGGAGGCCTATCCTAGATCTTCACAGACTAAACAGGCACATGCGGAAACAAAAGTTCAAGATGGTCATCTTGGCCTCTATCATTCCTGCAGTGAACGAAGGGGATTGGTTCACATCTCTCAACCTCCAGGACGCATACTTTCACGTAGTGGTACATCCAGCCCACAGGAGGTTTCTTCGTTTCACTCTTGGGGAAAAACACTACCAGTACACAGTGTTACCGTTTGGTCCTTCAGTGGCACCGAGGGAGTTTTCCAAGACTCTAGCCGTTGTAAAAGAACGGTTACTTACCTGTAACTGTTGTTCTTCGGGATGTGTTGCTCATGTCCATTTGAATTAGGTGTGCACACCGCGTGCACCGCATCTTCCGGAGCGTTTTCCCTAGCGGTACCCGTAGCTCCGGCAGGGTGCCCCCTGGAGTGGCGCCACCATGGTGGGGCATAAGTACCCCTGCCGGCACTCCCCCATCTCAGTTCCTTCTTGCCGGATGCTCCGACGAAGGGGAGGTAGGGGGGGAATCGAATGGACATGAGCAACACATCTCAAAGAACAACAGTTACAGGTAAGTAACCGTTCTTTTCTTCTTCGAGTGGTTGTTCATGTCCATTCGAATTAGGTGACTTCCAAGCCAACCCCACTTCAAGGAGGAGGGGTCGGAGCACTCTGAAAGAGAAGTCCACAAAAGCTGAACAATCCAAACATATTTATTCAACTAACCGAACACAGAAAGAACTAGAAAAGTGCAATGTGGTACAGATAAAACATACATATTTACAATACAGAGCTGAGGACCGCAGAGCCCAACCCTGCGTCCTCTCTAGCCTGCTGTGCCAGCGCGTAGTGCGCCGTAAAGGTATGGAGCGACGACCACGTGGCCGCCCTGCAGATTTCAGTGATTGGAACCTGAACCCCAAAAGCTACAGAGGATGTCTGCACCCTGGTGGAATGTGCTGTAACCCGGGGCGGGACCTTCCCTGCCAAGGCATAACACTCCCTGATACACTCTGCAACCCAATTGGACAACCTCTGGGTCGATATGGGAAGCCCTTTCATTCTGTCAGCAACAGCAATAAACAATTGTGTGGATTTGCCAAAGGGTTTAGTCCTATCAATATAAAAAGCTAGCGCACGTCTAGCATCCAGGGAATGGTGCACTTGCTCCTTAGGGGAGGCGTGGGGCTTTGGAAAGAAAACCAGGAGGTACATTTCTTGGGACAAGTGGAATGGTGACGCCACCTTGGGGAGAAAGGCCAGGTGAGGGCGGAGCCTCACATTATTGTCAGAAAACACTAGGTAGGGAGGGTTTACAGTTAATGCCCTCATCTCGGAGACCCTGCGAGCCGATGTAATGGCCACAATGAATGCAACCTTCGTAGAGAGGTGCTTCAAAGAACACGTGGCCAGCGGCTCAAAGGGGGGCGACACAAGTCTAGACAACAGGAGGTTAAGGTCCCAAGCGGGGAGAGGGGGTCTAACCGAGGGATACAACTTATCCAAACCCTTAAGGAACCTTTTGACCACAGAGTCAGAAAACAGAGACACTCCTGCTGAACCAACATGGAAGGCGGAGAGAAATGCCACATGGACTTTGATAGAGGAGGTAGAGAGGCCACTGGACCTAAGCTCAAAGAGGTAGTCCAGAATGGATGGGACAGGTGCACAGGACGGGTGCACTCCCCTTCTGGACGCCCAAGACGAGAACTGCCGCCACTTGGCTTCGTACGACCACCTGGTAGATGGTTTCCTACTACTTAGGAGCACCATCTGTACCTCCTGGGAACATTCCCTTTCCGGTTGGGTCAGCCATGGATAAACCAGGCCGTCAGGTGGAGAGAGCTGAGATTCGGGTGAACCATGGTCCCCCCGTCCCAAGGTTGGGTCAGGAGATCCTGAACCGGCAGGAGCGTTATAGGCTCCTTGCTGAGCATGTCCACCAGGATAGGGAACCAGAATTGCCTGGGCCACCGAGGGGCTATCAGGATGACCGTGGACCTGAAGGTCTTGACCCTGGTCAGAACCCTGGGAATTAGGGGAAACAGAGGGAAAGCATAGAGGATGCCCGCCAGCCACGGCACAGTCATGGCATCCCCCCTGGAGTGTTCCCCCAGCCCCAACAGGGAGCAATAATTCCGGCACTTGGTGTTGCGTGCCGAGGCAAACAGGTCTACTAGGGGACAACCCCACCTGTGGAAGACCTGACGAAGGGCTGAATCCTTGAGAGACCATTCGTGGGCTCCAAAGGACCTGCTCAGAGCATCGGCCAGCAAGTTTTTGCACCCCGGCAGATACTCTGCCTGCAAAACAATGTCATGCTCTACACACAGGTCCCAGAGGCACAGAGCCTCGTGGCAGAGGGGAGGCGACCAGGCTCCCCCCTGCCTGTTGAGGTAAAACACAGCCGCTGTGTTGTCCAGGCGGACCAGGACAGAGTGGCGAGAGAGCTTTGACAGGAAGGTCTCGCAGGCTCTCCTGACTGCCCTGAGCTCCCGGACATTTATGTGCAGAGCCTGCTTTGCAGGGGACCATAAACCCTGGGCTCTGTGACACCCCAGGTGTGCTCCCCAACCCAGGTCGGAAGCATCTGTGACCAGTGTAAGCGAGGGGGGAGGTACAGTGAACGGAACCCCGCTGCACACCACCGCCTTCTGGGTCCACCATTGTAAGGAAGCTATCACCTCCGGAGGCACTGTGAGAACCATGTCCCAGAGACCCCTGGACTGGTTGAATGCCCTTGCCAACCAGGCCTGCAGAGGCCTGAGCCTCATTCGAGCATGGCGTACCACATACGTACATGCCGCCATGTGTCCCAGCAGCCTCGAGCAGACCCAGGCGGTCGTGATGGGGAACCGGGTTAACTCAGAGACCAGCTCCACTATGGACAGAAACCTGGGTCTGGGGAGGAGTGCTCTCGCCACCCTGGCATCCAGGAGGGCACCTACGAATTCGAGGTGCTGGGAGGGAGTCAGCGATGACTTTTCCTCGTTTAGCATGAGTCCCAGCCTTACGAAGAGGGCCCTTGTGAGGGAAACATGGGCCTCCACTTGTTCGTAGGAACGACCACAAATCAGCCAGTCGTCTAGGTACGGGAAGACGTGTACCCCTTTTTTGCGGAGGAATGCCGCTACGACCGCCATGCATTTTGTAAAGACCCTGGGTGCTGTTGAAAGGCCAAATGGGAGCATCGTAAATTGGAAGTGGCATTTGGAAACAATAAAACGGAGAAACCTCCTGTGGCTGGGTCTTATTGCCACATGGAAGTAAGCGTCCTTGAGATTGAGAGTTGCGTACTAGTCTCCTAATTGTAAAACCGGGATGACGGAAGCCAGGGTTACCATTCTGAACTTGGATTTCACCGCCGTCTTGTTGAGGTCCCTGAGATCCAAGATGGGACGAACCCCGCCCTTGGGTTTTGGGACAATGAAATACCGGGAATAAAACCCCTTGCCCTTCAGATGTGAGGGGACCCACTCCACGGCTCCCTTTTCGAGGAGCGCTAACACCTCCTGACAGAGGATGCCTTTGTGAGAGGTGTCCCTGAAAAGAGACAGGACGGGCGGGTTGGAAGGGGGCGAGCCCAGGAAGGGTATAGCCATTTCTGACTATTTTTAGAACCCAGGCATCGGTGGTGATCTCTGCCCAGGCATGGGCAAACCAGGATAACCTGGCCCCAAACGGGGGGCCAGGGTGGGAGGCTGGTGCGCGACTCTCTAGCAAACTGTCAAAACTGGTGCTTGGGCTGCTGGGAGGAGCCTGACCAACCCCACGGCGGTTGTCCCCTCTCGGGTGATGTCGACAACCCCTTGCAGATGAGGGGCCCGCAGCCGCCCCCCGCACCCCCACTGGGGGCACGAGGACGACGTCTCCAGTAATCCCCACAGGGGACCTGGGACTGTGTTCTCCCCTGCTGTCTGTAGGGCAGCTGACGACGCTGTGGGGCTGGCATGTGGATCCCCAAGGACCGGAGAGTAGACCTCGTGTCCTTGAGCGTATGGAGCCTGGAGTCCATGTGCTCTGAAAACAATTCTTTGCTGTCAAAAGGCAGGTCCTGGATCGTAGTTTGGATGTCCGGAGGTATTCCAGACATCTGCAGCCAGGCACCACGGCACATAACTACACCTGACGCCATGGTGCGGGCTGCAGAGTCAACAGCGTCCAGGGAAGCCTGAAGGGCCGTGTGGGCGATGGTTCTGCCCTCCGAAGTCATTGCCGCAAACTCCTGACGGGCCTCGGCAGGGACCTTATCCTTAAACTTATCCATTGTCTGCCATGTATTATAAGCATAACAACTCAGCATTACTTGCTTGTTAGCAATGTGGAGTTGCACCCCACCAGTGGCATACACCTTACGGCCCATCAGGCCAAGGCGTTTGGGCTCCCTAGCCTTCGGGGATGGCCCTGGCTGGGGAAGCCTCTCCTTTTGAGCCACAGCCTGAATGACCCTGGGACAGGTTCGGAGTACAAGTGTTCGTGCCCCAACTGGGGAACATAATAGCGCCTCTCGACTCCCTTTAAGGTAGGGGTCAGGGACGCCGGGGTCTGCCACAGGGCATTAGTAATCTTGGCCACGGTTTTATTAAGTGGCAAAGCCAAGCGGGCGGGGGCATCGTCAGAGAGGATATCAATCATGGGGTCCATGTCCTCCACTACTGGCTCCACTGGGATGCTCAGATTGGAGGCTAGACGCCTAAGCAGATCCTGATGCGCTCGAGCATCCATAGTAGGCAACGCCGGTGCGGGATCCGCCAAAGCTTCATCAGGAGATGAAGATGAGGATGACTCCTGGATCAGTACCGGATCCAGCACAGGGCCCGGTTGAGGAGCCGGCTGGGCAGGCGGCACTGTTTGCGGAAGCGGCTCCGGCACCGGGGCTTGTGGCTCAGTAGTGTCATCTGCAGTAACTGACCTCCAGGGGGAAAGGAGGGGGTCGTGACAGCGACTCCAATGGTTGTGCTCGGTGCCCAGACACTATAGAGGAGGACACAGGTCCCTGCCACTGGTGGTAAGCCCACAGCGTCCAGAAAGGCCATTGCGGTTGAGGTGGCCAAGCCTGCTGC
The DNA here is from genome assembly GCA_032595735.1 of Pelochelys cantorii. Lineage (NCBI taxonomy): Eukaryota > Metazoa > Chordata > Testudines > Trionychidae > Pelochelys > Pelochelys cantorii. The sequence continues at coordinate 6,414,174 of CM064342.1, read as the reverse complement.
AGACACGAACGATCACGCCGGTGCTGGGAACGGGATCTATGACTCAAGGAAGCTCCCAAGGACTCCGACCTGAACAAGGCCGTATCAGAATCCGACAAGTAGTCAGACTCAGGCCAAGGAGGCACAGACGACGAATGCCCTGCCACCAAGGGGGGGGCAAACCTGGCCATAGACTCGGGTTTGCCCGCATGTGTGCAATGAGGGCGTGCCGGCGCCGGGAATACAGGTCCCGGTGCCTGTTGCAATGCCGGTTGCATTGCCAGGAGGACAGGCCCCGGTGCTAAGAGTGGAGTCGGTGCCGGGAGGACAGGCCCCGGTGCCGAGAGTGGAGTCGGTGCCGGGAGGGCAGGTGCCGGTTGCGGTGCCGACACGGTGCATGGCTGCGCTGTCGGAGTCGGTATCGGTTGTGAGACGAACCTCGAAGAGACCGATGTTACCGGCGATAGTGGCACCGGCATGGCCCACAGGGTCGATGTCGGTGCCTGTAACGGTGCCAAAACTTGCATCGGTGCCGAAGAGTCTGATGCTGAAGGGTCCGGTGCCGAAGACTGGAGCCGCACCCCGGGAAAGCTGCTCCGCGCTGGTACCGATGACGGTGCCAGAGACGGTGCTGCAAGGCCTGGGTGATAGGGCACTGGTGCAGCCAAGACGGGGTCTGGAAGAGGTCCCAGCACCGAGGGAGGTCGAGCCCAGTTGAGCGCCGAGTGAAGTCTGGCGGCCTGCATCGAGGCTGGCACCGATGTGGAGGCAAGCGGTACTGGTCCCACAGGGGACGGTCCCGCTGCATAAGCTACCGGTGCCGTCTGGTCACGATGGTGCGGAGGCAAAGCCGGTCCCAACATGGCCTCCGGCGTAGGTGACCTCAACCTCTCCGCCTCAACCGATGACGGAGGGGAGATAGTGAGGCTAATAAGGTCATGCGCCGCCTCAAAAGTGTCCGGCGTGGAGGGGCGGTGCGAGGGCAACTGCCCTGGGCTGGATGGCCGTCCCGCTCACTTACGCCACACAGTGGTTGATGAGGAGGTGCGCACTGGAGACTCGACACTACGGTGTAGGCGTGACTTGGACTTCTAGCACAGAGACCTACCACGGGACATTCTTGATCTCTTCGGTGCCAGAGAATGAGAATGGTGCCGAGCCCTCAACACCAAGGTCCGCTCTCAAGATGGAGCATCGTGCGTGGACACCGGTGCACTGCGCACCGCAGAGTGTCCAGCCGGTGCCGGCTGTAAAGCCGACTCCATGAGAAGAAGTTTTAAATGAGAAACTCTCTCCCTCTTAGTGCGGGGCTTAAATGACTTACAGATCTTACAGACGTCTGTAAGGTGGCCCTCACCCAGACACTTCAGACAACTGTCGTGAGGGTCTCCTTTGGGCATAAACTTTGTGCAGACAGTGCACGCCTTAAAGCTTTGCGGCCCTGGCATTCCTCACCCCCAAAGGGGGAGAAGAAAAACAAAGAAACACTAACTATCTAACTAATTGAACTATTTAGAACTATTTACAACACTAAGAGAAACGGGAACCATTAACTGCTCTAAGAGAGAGACACGCTCCAACCGGGCGGTAAGAAGGAACTGAGGTGGAGGAGCACTGGCAGGGGTACTTATGCCCCGCCATGGCAGCGCCACTCCAGGGGCGCCCTGCCGGCGCTACGGGAACCACTAGGGAAAACGCTCCGGAAGACGTGGTGCACGCGGTGCGCACACCTAATTCGAATGGACATGAGCAACACATCTCGAAGAACAACAGTTACAGATAAGTAACCGTTCTTTTCCCTATCTGGACGACTGCCTCTTAAAGGCCCCTACTGTGGAACAGGCGCGAGCAGCAGTCAATTCCACGAAGGACATTTTTGAGGCACTTGGCCTTCTCATAAACATACCCAAATCCTCTCTAATTCCCTCCCAGTTGCTCGAGTTCATCGGAACAAGACTGGACTCAAAAACCGCTACCACATACCTATCTCTCAACAGATCTCATACCATTCGGGACCTAACAAATGCTCTTCTCACCACACCCAAGTCGACCATACTCACCTGCTTGAGGCTGCTCGGCCATATGGCCACTGCCACTTATGTCGTCCCTCATGCACGTCTCCATCTGAGATGTCTCCAGCATTGGGTCCTCACAGTCTACAAGCCAGGCATTCACAGCACTCACACGCTGGTGGTCCTTCCGTGCCACGTGAGAGATTCCCTGACATGGTGGCTCAACCCGACCAATACGTTAGTTGGCGTGCCGTTCCACGTCCAGAAACCATCTATTCGGATCACAACAGACGCATCCCTGGTGGGGTGGGGTGCGCACATGCATCATCACCAAGTTTAAGGCCTATGATCGCAACAAGAGTCCCTGCTTCATATAAACTTTCTTGGAGCTACGCACTGCTTTCAATGCCTGCAGGCATTTCGTACAATGGATCCGCGGAGCCACAGTTCAAATCCTCACCGACAATATTTGCACAGTCTACTACATCAACCACCAGGGCAGTGCCAGATCCAGATCACTTTGTGCAGAGTCCATTCGCCTATGGAACTGGGCCATCTGCCACCACATTACCCTCATAGCGACATATCTTCCCAGCAAAAGCAATACCATTGTCGATGCTTTGAGCAGGTCCTTTCATCTTCAGCATGAGTGGGAATTGCTCGACCAGGTGGCCCGTACCCTATTCAAAGCCTGGGGATACCCCAGTATAGACCTGTTCACCACTCTGCGCAACAAGAAGTGCCACCTCTTCTGCTCGAGAGCAGGCATCGGAATGGGTTCCCAGGGGGATGCCTTCCTCATGGACTGGGGAGCTTACAGCCTCACATATGCCGTCCCTCTGATCCCCCTCATTCCAAAGGTGCTGGAGAAGATAGCCTCAGACTGGGCCACCGTATTATTAATTGCACCCTTCTGGCCCCATCAAACATGGATAACTCAGCTGATGCAGATGTCCGTGTCTCAACCACAACAGTTACCACGGTTACACAACTTACTGTTGCAACACCACAACTCCCTCCTTCATCCCCACATCGATCGACTGCACCTAACGGCATGGTTCCTAACTGGCTCCAAGGTCTGGAATTAGCATGCTCCCAGGCTGTCAAAGATATCTTGGTACATACCAGGCGCCAAACCACACAGAGATCTTACCTTCATAAGTGGTGTCGTTTTCTCTCTTAGTGCCAACCACAAGGCCTTGTCCCCTCCTCAGTTCCTATTCAGCGAGTTCTGGACTACATCCTTCATTTGCACTCGACAGGTCTGGCATTATCTATGCTTAGGGTTCACCTGGCAGCAATTTCCGCCTTTCACCTGCCTATAGACGGTCACTCCGTCTTTGCCCACCCACTCACTAAGAGGTTCCTAAAAGGCATCACGAATCTCTACCCCCCACACAGACCAATCCCGCAGCCTTGGGATCTGGGCCTTGTCCTCGATACGCTTACCCGACCACCCTTTGAACCACTGGCAACTTGCAATTTGAGTACTCTTACCATGAAGGTGTGCTTCCTTTTGGCTATTACATCCGCCCATTGCGTGAACAAGTTGGCGGCATTGTCGGCTGACCCTCCCTACACATTGTTCACGGAACAAGCAGTAACTTTACGCAGTCATCCTGCCTTCCTACCAAAGGTCAATTCGCCTTTTCATATTAACGAACCAGTCACTTTACCTACCTTCAATCCAAAATCACATGCTACCGCAGAGGAGGCGCACTTACACACGCTGGACCTTCGACGAGCACTTGCCTTTTATCTGGACAGGACACGACCTTTTCGAAAGTCGCAACATCTCCTATTGTCGACGGCTGACCACTCCAAAGGTGAACAGCTCTCTTCTCAGCATATTTCGTCTCACATTGTGTCTTGTATTTCCCATTGTTATTTACTACGGAACAAACCCTTGCCTACCAGGCCAAAAGCCCACTCTGCCAGGAGCGTGGCGACCTCTACAGCCTTTCTTAGTGGGGTGCCGCTTCGAGACATATGCCGGGCTGCTATATGGTCCTCAACATCAACCTTCGCCACGCACTACACCCTCCAACGCATCCTGGCTACAGACTCAGCAGTGGCACACGCAGTACTCTCCACGGTGCAGAGGCCTTGACGCCAAAACACAAGATTGACTCTGGTCACTGCTTCACACTCACCTGACAGTGGAGCACCCATGGGGACACTACTCGAAGAAGAAAAAAGAGTTACTCACCCGTGTAGTAACATCTGTTCTTTGAGATGTGTCCCCCCATGGGTGCTCCACAACCCGCCCTCCTCCCTGCTTCAGAACTATTGTCATTCTGTATGTTTCAGATGTTCCAGCTAGGAGGAACTGGCAGGATGGACCATGCATTGCAGAAAGGGTGCAAATGGCGCGAGGCAGCTTCTGCGCATGCGTGGTCCTCTAGGGGCTACTGCTATGCAAAAATCTCTGGACTGCGGCACCGGGACAAGCCCGACACCTGACAGTGGAGCACCCACGGGAACACACATCTCGAAGAATAGATGTTACTACACTGGTGAGTAACTCTTTTTTCTGTTCATTTCCTCTAAAGCAAATGGCATTAATTTAAAAAACACTTTGCAACAGCATGCTTGCTACATCAACAGTTTCTATTTTGGGGCCTTGTACCTAATGGTATCTAATGCATTTTGTAGAAAAATCCTGGGTTTTTTAAATAGCTCAAAGCTTTTAGTGAAGCTTTTCGAGCTGTCTCTATGCACGGGCAACAGGAATGGTTGACTCTAGCCATGCCTGGAGAGGCCCAAGACTTTTGTGTGCCCCACAATCAGCATGTATGGCACATCAGCATGTATGACTGCTTCTTGGAGCAGCTGGTACAGGAACCCACAAGGGAAGAGGCAATTCTTGATTTAGTCCTGAGTGGAGCGCAGGATCAGGTCCAGGAGATAACCATTACAGGACCGCTTGGGAATAGTGACTATGGTATAATAACATTTAACATTCCTGTGGTGGGAAGAACACCTCAGCAGTCCAGCACTCTGGCATTTAATTTCAAAAAGGGGAATTACACAAAAATGAGGTTAGTTAAACAGAAATTAAAAGGCACAGTGACAAGAGCCAAATCCCTGCAAGCTGCATGGAAACTTTTTAAAGATACCATAATAGAGGCCCAACTTAAATGTATACCCCAAATTAAAAAACATAGCAAGAGACGTAAAAAAGAGTCACCATGGCTTACCACCATGTAAAAGAATCAGTGAGGGACAAAAAGGCATCTTTTAAGAAGTGGAAGTCCAATCCACAGATAAATAGAAAGAAACATAAACACTGTCAAATCAAGTGTAAAAATGTAATAAGAAAAGCAAAAAAAGATTTTGAGGAACAGCTAGCCAAAAACTCAAAAAGAAATAAAAAAATGTTTTTCAAGTACATTAGAAGCAGGAAGCCTGCTAAAAAACCTGTGGGTCCCCTAGACGATCAAGATATAAAAGGAGCAATCAAGAACGATAAAGCCATTGCGGAGAAACTAAATGATTTCTTTGCTTCAGTCTTCACGGCTGAGGATGTTGGGGAGATTCCCAAATCTGCACCGTCCTTTGTGGGTGATGAATCTGAGGAACTGTCCTGGATTGAAGTGTCATTAGAGGAAGTTTTGGAATAAATAGAAAAACTTAATGTTAACAAATCTCCAGGATCGGATGACATTCATCCAAGGGTTCTAAAAGAACTCAAATGGGAAATTGCTGAACTATTATCTGTGGTTTGTAACCTATCCTTTAAATCGGCTTCCGTACCTAATGACTGGAAGGTAGCTAACGTGACACCAATATTTTAGAAGGGCTCTAGAGGCGATCCTGGCAATTACAGACCGGTAAGTCTAACTTCAGTACCGGGCAAATTAGTCGAAACAATAGTAAAGAATAAAATTGTGAGGCACGTAGAAGAACATAATTTGTTGGACAAAAGTCAACGTGGTTTCTGTAAAGGGAAATCTTGTCTTACTAATCTATTAGAGTTCTTTGAAGGGGTTAACAAACATGCAGACAAGGGGGATCCAGTAGATATAGTATACTTAGATTTTCAGAAAGCCTTTGACAAGGTCCCTCACCAAAGGCTCTTGTGTAAATTACATTGTCATGGTATAAGAGGGAAGGTCCTTTCATAGATTGAGAACTGTTTGAAAGACAGGAAACAAAGGGTAGGAATAAATGGTAAATTTTCAGAATGGAGAGGGGTAACTAGTGATGTCCCCCAAGGGTCAGTCCTGGGACCAATCCTGTTCAACTTATTCATAAATGATCTGGAGAAAGGGGTAAGCAGTGAGGTGGTAAAGTTTGCAGATGATACCAAACTGTTTAGGATAGTGAAGACAGAAGCAGACTGTGAGGGACTCCAAAAAGATCTCACCAAACTGAGTGATTGGGCAACAAAATGGCAAATGAAATTTAATGTGGATAAGTGTAAAGTAATGCACATCAGGAAAATAACCCCAACTATACATACAGTATGATGGGGGCTAATTTGGCTATGACAAATCAGGAAAGAGATCTTGGAGTTATCGTGGATAGTTCTCTGAAAACTTCCACACAGTGTGCAGCGGCAGTCAAAAAGGCAAATAGGATGCTAGGAATTATTAAGAAAGGGATAGAAAATAAGACACAGAATATCTTACTGCCCCTGTATAAAACTATGGTACGCCCACATCTTGAATACTGTGTACAGATGTGGTCTTCTCTTCTCAAAAAAGATATTTTGGCCTTGGAAAGGGTTCAAAAAAGGGCAACTAAAATGATTAGGAGTTTGGAATGGGTCCCATATGAAGAGAGGTTAAAACGACTGGGACTTTTCAGTTTAGAAAAGAGGAGACTGAGGGGGGATATGATAGAGGTATATAAAATCATGAGTGGTGTGGAGAGGGCGAATAAAGAAAAGTTATTTATTAGTTCCCATAATAGAAGAACTAGAGGACACCAAATGAAGTTAATGGGTAGCAGGTTTAAAACTAATAAAAGAAAATTCTTCTTCACACAGCGTGTAGTCAACCTGTGGAACTCCTTGCCAGAGGAGGCTGTGAAGGCTAGGACTATAACAGAGTTTATAGAGAAGCTAGATAATTTCATGGAGGTTAGGTCCATAAAAGGCTATTAGCCAGGGGATAGAAATGGTGTCCCTGGCCTCTGTTTGTCAGAGGCTGGAGAAGGATGGCAGAAGACAAATCGCTTGATCATTGTCTTCAGTCCACCCTCTCTGGGGCACCTGGTGCTGGCCACTGTCCGCAGACAGGGTATGGGCTAGATGGTCTTTGGTCTGACCCAGTACGGCCATTCTTATGTTCTATATTCTTATTGGAGTAAGAATTGCCCCTCCTTATGGATCATCTGTAAAGCCATGGAAATCCTGCACCATGGGAACCTATGCTTTTTAAAGTGTGGAGCTGGATCCATTTCTATTTCTCCCATGGCCTTTCATGACTTCAGAGGTGCCAAGAGGCATTGCATGATATTTCGCATAGGACCCTAGAAAGCCAGTCTTGACCATCATGGATGCTCAACTCACTCAAGAGATTCTAGCCACTATCATGATGAGGAACTATGCCGAACTGATGGCTGTATTGATAACTTGTCCAAAGCCCAATGTCATCTCCTTCTTCAAGTTCTTCTTGTTCGTCTGTATTCCAATTTGATGTGTACACACGTGCATGCACGGTAGCCAGAAGATTTTTCCTATAGCAGCATCCATAGGGTTGGCCTGCGCAACCCGTGGAGTTGCAGCTTCATGGCACTGAATATGTAGCCCTGACAACCCCCTTCCTCCTCAGTTCCATCTTACTGCCAGTGCTGGTAGGCTGGAACTTCCCCTAACTTGTTATCATGCAAGTGCCATTTCTCTTAGCTCTAGTGTATATAGTTTCTAGTCTTCTTAGTATTGTTGTTATAGTTAGCATTCACGGGGGAACCCTCCATTTCCTTAAAATCCCCAAAGTCATGGCATACCATATTCTCCAGGTTAAAAAATTGTCAGGCCTGCACCAAGAACATGCCAAAAAGAGATCCTCACTCTTCCTGCCTGAGGTGGCTTGTTGAGGGTCATCAGCAAGATCACTGCCACATTTGCTGTGAATTCCATTCTAGAACTTTTAAGTACAGAGAACAGTGGCTCAGAGTGCTCCTAGTGGAGGCAACACTGCACCCACAGTCAGACCCAGGACTGGCTAATCCAGCACCAACTTCTTTGTTGGCATGGAGTGCTCCAGCCCCATCTTCTTCCTTGGTGCCAGTGACAGGGTGTGCTTACCCCACACTAGAACAGGAGGGATAAAAACCCTATGGATGGAGAAAGTCCCGCCCCTTCAACCAGACTGGGCATGCTCCAAGTGCTGGGTTAGTATAAAAGGCCAGAGAGTGGTTCAGTCTGGGCTGGTCAGCGAAGGGGAAGGACCTCCCCACAGAGCTCAGGAGCTGCAGCAGCCTGTGTTCCAGATGGAGGGAATGGAGGTGCCAGGAGACAGCCGATACTCATCCCCAATGGAGCCCCAAGGAGAAGCCACTGCCGAGGAGCTGGGAGACCTACCATCTACTTCAGATGACACCACAGCAGAACTGGTAGGAAGCGACCCAGGGAGGGTGCAGGAGCATCCTCTCCCACCCAGGTACTCTGAACGTGTTCTTAGCTCCCGCCAAGAGAGCAGTAGACACGTTGCCACTCACAGAGCCCTGGATCAAGACCTGGTGGAGCAGGGTGGGCCCAGGTCCCTCTACTGGGGCACTAACCCCAATCCCATAGACTTTGGTTACTAAGCCACACTGCCCTGAACCTTCAGCAGTACTAAGCCACACTGCCCTGACCTAAGGGTGACTCGCTGACTTGGGCCATTGAGCTGCACTGCTCTGAGGCCAGGATGGTTCATTGACCCTGGCTGGTAGGCCAGATTGCCCAGCGACCAGGGTTATTAACTGACTCATTATGCTGCCCCAAGACCAGGGGTATTTACAGACTAAAGAGATGGCTGATAACCCTGCAGCTGATTGAGCAGCATTCTCATCCCGGAATATCTTTGCTTCTGTGATGGGGTGTGCATATGCCGCTAAAGTGCCAAAAAAGGATTCCTCTTGGCACCACTATGTGTCTGTAAGAGGTACTTCTTCTTCGGGTAGTGTCCCTGTGGGTGCTCCACTATAGGTGTCGGACTTGTCCCAGCACCGCAGTTCGGAGTTTCGTCAGCCGTAGTTCAGCTGGAATGCACATGCGCAGTGGGCGTCGCGTGCCTTTCATGCCATTTCTGAGTCTGCGCGCAATCCAGCTCCCGCCAGTTCCTCCTAGCAGTTCATGGTCTCAGGCAGAGTGAACTGCGAGAAAAAAGAGTGTATAAAGTTAGAAAGTTAGTTATTAGTCATAGTTTAGTCAGTAGTTCATAGTTATACTTCTAGTTCCTTCGTAGTTTAAAAAAAAATTTTTCTCTATCTTGTTACTTAAAGTTCTAATTAGTAGTAAATACTTTTAGTTAGACAATCTGTTGAAAATGCCGGGGTCCCCTGGTTTCAAAAAATGTATGACGTGACGCGACCTAATGCCCACATCGGACAGCCATGCAAGCTGCATAAAGTGCTTGGGTGAGGGCCACATCCCTTAGAAATGCCTGCACTGTTCTAAACTGACAGCATGGGCCAGGCACAATCGCAAGATACAATTAAAAATGCTCTTGTTCAGTAAGGCCCTGCAGCCTATAGAGACGGAGCCCTCCAGATCTCTGGGGGCCCTGGAGAGACCAGAATCTCATGTGTACCCGACCACGGCAAGGAGAAAATCACCACCCCGCCATTCATCATCCAGGCGGATAAGTTTGGATGATAGGCCGGAGACGTCGGGAACAGCCCTCAGTCGTAATGCTGAAAGGCATAAGACTAGCCAAAGTACATCGGTGCCGAGTCTGGCCCTTCCTAGGGAACCAGCACCGGCGGCTTCCACAGTGCCAAGAGCCGATTCGGCGTCAGCTCTGAGAAAACAAATGCCTACAACGGCACCAACCAAGGTGGCACCGAGGGAACTGGCACCGCATATAAGAACCGGTACCGAGCGCGGCCCCAACACTGACAGCACCGTCCAGGAGCCCGGCACTGAGCCCACCAGCACCAGGTTTGGTGGCACCGCCCACAGCACCAGCACTGAGCCTGCTGTCAACAACAACAAGCTCGGCATTGAGCCCAACGGCACCACCTACAACAACGGAGCCGAGCCCAACGGCACCGGGCTCACCCACAGTTGCAATACCACAAACAGTGGTGCCAGCTCAGGCAGCACATTCGGCACTGGTACAGGACATACCAGAGCATCACCGACAGTCCTCCCCAGCACCAGAGAAAGCTAGACACAAGTCTAGGAGAGTGATCACGCCCTCTCCTACCCCAGCACCAGCTTGTTTCTCTCCAGAGCCTCAGCCTCCGGCTTCTGCATTCTCTGTGCCATCGCAGCATGCGAGTCGTGCCACTTCAACCATGCACCATCTCAGCCGCTCCCCGCAATATTCACCATTGCCACAGCGCTAGCACAGACAGTCACGTTCTCCAACATATTCACGAGGCAGGTCTCATTCACCAAGGTCACCTACACGATCGTCTTACTCCAGGTATCATCACATGGTTGAGAGGAGGTATTCCCCCGAGTATTCTCCAACAAGGTATTATTATGATTGTTATCACGGGCATTGTTACTATTATCGTCGACACCATTATTTATTGGAGCACTCCTGCTCAAGGTCTCCTCAGTATTATCACTGACAATGTTCACATAGTAGTACTAGACTACCAACACCTCTGGAAACGATCACAAGGCCACGCACCCCCTCAAGAGACATACCTTCAACAGCTCGTCAACCTCAGGCAGAGGAGTTACCAACATCGGAGTGCACCCATTTGCAGGCAGAGTCTCCAACTGATCAATCTTCCTCTTCCCCGGATGACGCGGTCTTCCCCAGCAACTCTTCCCCAACTGACGATATTTGCCAATTCCACAAGCTGTTTAAAAGAGTGGTGGAGACACAAGAAGTGCAATTCACTGAGGTACCAGCAGAAGCAACATCAACTTCTGAAAAACCTCCAACCATCTCAGAAATCAAGAATGGCATTACCACTAGACGAGGCGATCCTTGAGATCGCAAACGAAATTTGGCAAACGAAATTTGGCAGACTCCACCTTCCTCCCAAGCCACAAATAAGAGGGTGGACAAGAAGTATTTTGGCCCCTCGAAAGGGATGGAATTTTTATTCACGCATCTGCAACCTAACTCTTTAGTTATGGATGCAGCCCAACAGAGAGCCAAAACACCCCGATATAAGAACTCCTCTTCTGACAAAGAGGGCAAGCATTTGGATTTGTTCAGGAGGAAAGTCTATTCATCTGCCATGTTAACTTTAAGGTTGGCAAACTATGCGGCCCTCCTGTCTAATCGTAATTTTGATAATTATACAAAGCTACTGACACTAATAGAACACCTACCCGACAATAAGTGTCAGATATTGTAATCAATAGTATAGATGGGCTATACTGCTTCAAGGGCAGCATTACAGATAGCCCTTGACATTATGGACATGGCTGCTTACACCATAGCGACATCAGTGGTGATGCGAAGATCTTCCTGGCTCCAGATGGCTTCAGTTCCCAAGGAACTTCAGTCAAAGGTTGAGGACTTAACTTTCGACAGGCAGAGCCTTTTTGCCGAGAAGACTGACCAAGTTCTGCACTCAGGTAAATAATAGACAGCCAGTTTGATGGTCTGGACGAGGGACTGCAGATCATTCCTCTGAAATATCATCCAGAGTCACAGAAGCTATTCCACCACCAATTACAACCGTATCAGCACAGGTGGCTTGCCATCACCACCAACCATTGGGTCCGAGAGCTAATAACATCTGGCTATACGATTCCCCTTCTTTCTCTCCCCCCCCGCAACCTTTCCCCCGTCCCCGTCCATGTTCAGGGACCCTTCTCACGAGGCCCTCCTAATGCAAGAGGCCATGCACCTTATACATATTAGCGCCATGGAGAGAGTGCCCTAGCAATTTCAGGGCAAGGGATTTTATTCTAGTTATTTTCTCACTGAGAAAAAATCAGGGGGATGGAGACCTATCCTGGACCTTCAACAGCTCAATCGATACCTCCAAAAACACAGGTTCAAGATGGTGACATTAGCTTCTATCATTCCAGCACTCAACACAGGAGATTGGTTTATGTCTCTCGACTTATAGGATGCTTATTTTCGTGTAACGATACACCCGGCATACAGACGTTTCCTCAGATTCCTCATAGGTGCGGAACACTTCCAATACAGAGTCCTCCCGTTTGGCCTCTCATCATCACCCAGGGTTTTCTCAAAGACACTATCAGTAGTGGTTGGGCATCTACACCGACACAGCATCATGATATTTCCGTACCTAGACGACTGCCTAATCAAGGCACCTACGTATGACGATGCAGTGCATGCCACCAAAATTACAAGGAAACTGTTCAAGACTCTCGGACTCATAATCAATCTTCCGAAGTCGTCCTTCACATTGCAAAGGTCCCTCGAGTTCATTGGGGCACGATTAGATTCTACAACAGACAGGGCTTATCTTCCTCTAGCCAGATTTCACACAATACAAAACCTCATTCACACTCTTTCTATCAGCCCCCAGAGTCCCGATACTTACCTGCTTACAGCTCATGGGGCATATGGCAGCCACAACTTACGTAGTGCAACACACGAGACTGCATCTCAGATGCCTCCAACACTGGATAGCTTCCATCTATTGCTCAGGCAACCTCGACTTTCACAGATCAGTGTCAGTACCCCCAATAGTATGGGACTCCCTGGCATGGTGGGCCTCTTCCACCAACATGCTCACCAGCGTTCTATTCCATTGTCCACAACCCATGTTACAGATTACGACAGACATGTCTCTCCCTGGTTGGGGAGTTCACTGTGCAGGATCTCACGTTCAGGGGCAACGGACCGCACAAGAATCTCTGCAACATATCAGTTTCCTCGAGCTGAGGGCAGTGTTCAATGCCTGCAAATGGTTCCTATCCACCATTTACAGTCATACTATTCAAATTCTTACCAACAACATGACCACAGTCTACTACATCAACCATCAAGGCGGAGTACGGTCCAAATCCCTCTGTGCAGAGGCAACGAGGTTATGGAACTGGTTCATTCACCACGATGTCAACATGGTCGCTTCATATCTACTGGGCAAGGACAATACCATTGCCAATACCCTCAGCAGACACTTCTTTCTTCAACACAAGTGGGAACTCAACTACGACGTAACACAGTATCTCTTCCAATGATGGGGGTATCCCACTATAGACCTATTTGCAACACATTACAATGCAAAGTGTCCCAAATACTGCTCCAGAGCAGGTGTAGGACTGAAGTCCCTAGGGGATGCATTCCTACTGTATTGGAGCAGCCACCTATTCTATGCTTTCCCACCAATTCCACTTCTTCCGAAAGTACTGGAGAAGATACCAATAGATGGAGCCACAGTCATACTTATAACTCCTTTTTGGCCCAGACAGACATGGCTTCCGCTTCTCTTTCAAATGTCTCTATGCCATCCAGATCATCTGCCAGAACAACCCAACCATCTGACACAGCCAGGGCTGGCCATGATGCACCCGCAAATCAATCGACTACACCTCAAAGCATGGCTCCTAGCTTGTTCCAACAGACAGAAGTCATCTGTTCTCAGGAGGTTAAGCACGGGCTAATGCACAGTAGACATGATTCCACACGAGCGACTTACTTGCATAAATGGCGTTGTTTCCACACCTGGTGTGCTGTCAATAATCTAGATTCATTCTCCATTCCTATTCATCATATCCTTGAGTATGTACTATATCTCCAACATTCAGGCTTGGCGTTACCATCCATCAGAGTTCATCTTGCAGCGATTTCTGCCTTCAGACAAATGGTAGAAGGTTATTCAATATTTGCCCATCCCAGGACCAAATGATTCCTAAAAGGTCTCTCCAATCTATACCCTCCACATAGAAAACCCCTGGTGCTATGGGACCTAGAACTGGTCTTGGACACTCTGATGTATCCACCATGTGAGCTGCTAGCCACCTGTGATGTGGCAATGCTTATGATAAAAATCGTTTTCTTACTAGCGATTACATCTGCATGCCAGGTAGGTGAGTTGGCTGCCTTTTCGGCCACACCACCATACACCTTGTTTACCAGTCATGGGGTCATACTGCGCCCCCACCCAAACTTCCTACTGAAAGTGAACTCGGAGTTCCACATCAACGAACCCATAGTACTCCCAACATTTTATCCCAAACTGTACTCGTCCAACCATGAAGCCCAACTACATACCTTGGACATACTTAGAGCTCTGGCTTTCTACCTGGAGAGAACATGTCCCTTCTGGCAATCACAACGTTTACTACTATGCACAGATGAACGAGCTAAGGGACAACCTTTGACGTCACAATGCATTTCCAAGCTGATTGTGAACTGCATCTCGCACTGCTACTCACTGTGTAATAGACCCCTTTCACACACAATGAAGGCTCATTCTACCAGAGCGATGGCCATGTCGACGCCTTCCTCAAAGGAGTCCCCTTACAGGATATCCATCGTGCGGCAACCTGGTCCTCAAACATAACATTTGCAAAGCATTATGCCATTGACATTCTCGTGCGTGACTCAGCAGTTGCCTCTACAGTACTCTCTATGGCAGTTAGATCATAATTCCGATTCCCACCTCCGTAGATCAGGCTACTGTTCTGTAGTCCCCTATAGTGGAGCACCCACAGGGACACTACCCAAAGAAGAAGAGGAAGTTACTCACCTTGTGCAGTAATGATGGTTCTTCGAAGTGTGTGTCCCCATGGGTGCTCCACAACCCGCCCTCCTCCCCACTTCAGAGTCTCTTCTTTATGTCTTTCAGATGTGATCTGATTAGGAAGAATTGGTGGGAGCTGGACTGTGCACAGACTCAGAAACGATGCTAAAGGCACACAACGCCCACCGCGCATGCGCAGTCTGGCTGAACTACGGCTGACGAATCTCCGACCTGTGGCGCTGGGACGAACCCGACACCTATAGTGGAGCACCCAAGGGGACAAACATCTTGAAGAACCATCATTACTGCACAAGGGGAGTAACTTCCTCTTCTGAAAGGCACAATTCAAGCTTGCTGATGCCTCAGAAGCACAAGAAGCCTGAAAGCACAGCTTTGTCAAAGTCTAGGGAAATGCGACCCAAAGAGGGTCATTCAGCTAAGTCCCTGCAGAGGTATGCATTGATCCCTACCTGGGAAGACCGTATTAGCCTTTTTCACGGCCATGTCAGTGCAAGTGAAACAAAAACTTGTAAAAACAGATAAAAGTTTTCTGATTTGAAATTGTGTCTGTCTAACTCAAAGAGTAGAAACCCCAGAGCAATTGTCTAGAATCCAACTCCAATTGAAAAACCAAACAAATTAAACATGATCCATGGTAAAGCTCTTCCAATTTTAACAATTTACCATGTATTAACTAATAACACAGGATTTTATAACAATCATTCATTAAGATCAGAGTTTTCAGATATCTACAACACTCAAAAAAAATGTTACAAGAATTCTTTCTTACCTTAACACCTATTTAAGCTTTGAAATGTAATAATCAAATGTCATGAGCTAGGCCTTTTGCTCCAATATTCATAAGCAGCCTAAAAGCTTTTAACCCTCCTGAAATTTTGGTACCACCCCATTAAAGCCTGCCCTAGCCCAGGAGAGTGTCCTATGTCAGCAGCCCAGCTAGAGCTAATGTGCTGAGATGTGATGCAGTCCAAATGGGAGAAAGTTAGGACACCTCAGACTCCCCTATGCCCTGACCTCACTGCACAGATGCTGGCACCCACCAACCTTCTATTTTCTCCAGCTACCCTCAAGCAATCTGTTCCCCCCAAACCAGCCCAGGAGGGAGCAAGTTAAGATACCCCAAACAAACTCTCTTCTGTCCCCACCTCACTGCACAAATGCCAGCACCCACCCATCACCTCTTTTCCCCACCTATCCTTATGCAATCTGCTACCCCCAAATCCCAGCCCAGATGGGTACTGGAGTGGTGTCCTGCCTCTCAGAGTTGCAGACATCAGCAGCTGCAGCCCAGCTGGGAGTCAGGACAGACGAACACACCACAAACTCCCCACCCCTTTCACCAACAGCAACACCCGCTCACCCCAATTTCCCTCACCTACCATGGTGAGGTCTGCTTTCCCCCTCCCAGCCTAGGAAGCTAGAGGAGAGTTCTGGATTTCCTCACAGGAAGCTATATGCAAACCCAGCTGCTTTAATCTGACCTCAGTAACCAAATCTCTCCTCTCCCAGACACCCCAGCAAGGAGACTGCATGCCCCAAGTTTCCCTCCCTTCTGACCCTCTCCCTCTCCAGCCACAAACTTACTCCTTCCCTCCCTCCTACTTATATCCCCTTCCCTATTACTGTGCTTGTTGTCTGGAGCAGGGAGCTTCTGCTGCTGAGGAAACCTTTGAGTGGGGTTCATTAAGCAGCTGTGCGGCTACCCCACCACAGCTTACAGGGAACACTGGTCCCATTGACTAGCCCTCAACCATCCTTAACATTAGTCAGGAGCTTCAGACTTGGAATGAGGAGTCCACTTTGCAGGTTTCCAAATCCAGGGTCTGTGGTCACAGATGGACCTATCCTGCTACATCAATATCAGGGAGCTTAAGGCAGTACGGCTGGCATGTCAGACTTTTTGAGATAATTTAACAGATCAATGTGTGTTGGTCATGACAGAGAACACATCAGCAATGTTCTATATCAACAAACAGGGCAGACTATGCTCCTCTCCCCTGTGCCAAGAAACCCTGATACTTGAGACTTCTGTGCAGAACATTCAATTCATCTGTAAGCATCTTACCTCCCTGTGGTGTACAACAATTTGGTGGACCACCTTAGCAGGTCCTTTCTCAACCATCAATTTTTCAAAGGTGGGGCTTTCCCATCATGGACCTTTTCACCACTCACCTTCACAGGAAATGTCACCAGTTATGCTTTTTCCAGAACCACAGCAGAGGCTCTCCAGTGGAGAGGAGGGAGCACGCACAGGTCATTCTGATAGCCTTGGCTTAGCCCCATCAGATGTAGTACACATTGCTCATGAACATGTCCATGGAAACACCAATCATTACCACTCATTCCAGATCTCTTGAAAGTGGACCACGGTTGACTTCAGTACCAAAAACTTGAGTCCTTCCACCTCATGGCATGGAAGCTCCCTGCAGAACTCTCATGTTTGAAAGAGGTCCATTGAATTCTGCTGGGAAGCAGAAAGCTTTCCACCAGAGCCACGTATTTAGACAAGTGGTGAAGGTTTTCAGTCTGGGCAACTCACCGTCACTCACCTGCAATGCCGGCCCTGATCCCTCTCATGCTGGACTATCTTCTCCGACTGAAACAAAAAGGGCTTTCCCTCCCTTCAATAAGGGTGCATTTGGCAGCATTATCAGATTTCCACCCAGGTTCAGATGGCCACTCGATGTTCACAGATCCATTGGTGATTCATTTTCTCAAAGGCCTAGACAGAATTTATCCACATGTACATCAGTCCATCCAGGCTTGGGATCTTAACCCGGTCCTTTCTAGACTCATAGGCATTTGAATCTTTAGCAAATAGTTCACTGTTATACCTTTCTTATAAAGTAGCCTTCCTGGTTGCAAGAACTTCAGTGAGTAGGGCATAAGAGCTGAGGGCCTTGATATCATAATAAGGATGTAAAATCCTGATTAATAAGTTAACCAGTTGGGTTAACATAACATTTAACTAGTTAATGACTAAGTGGAATCCCAGGTGGGGACCAATTCCCAGCCCCATGTGGCTGGCTGCTAGCTCCAGGCCCCACCACTAGCCACACAGTGCTGGCTTCCAGCTTTCAGCCCCATTTGCCAGCTGTGTGGAGATGAAGCAGCCCTCTGCCCCATGAGCCAAAGGCTGCTCCTGGCAAAATAGTTAACCTTTACTTGATAAGCATCACCCGGGTGATGCTTACTGGGTAACCAGTTATTAAGGGTGATGCTTACTGGGTAACCAGTTAACCGACCTGTTCACATCCATACATCGGAACCATCATGCACAGTGTTCTATCAGGACAAGGTCTACCTCAGGCCACTTCCAGCCCTCCTTCCAAAGGTTGTCATAGATTCATATGAATCAGGAAATTTTCCTACTTGTCTTCCTCCCTAAATCTCACTCTGCTACTCAAGAACAAAAGCTGCACTCCCTCAACATTCTTAGGACTCTCGCTTTTTACATTGAGAGAACTGAGTTGTTTCATAAATAAGTATAGCTTTTTGAGGCAGTCACAAATAGGATGAAAAGTAATGGGGAGCCTTCTAGTCTCTACTCAGTGAATTTCATCATGAATTATGCCAGGTATTTGGGAGTGCTACAGACTAGTGAGCGTCCTGGCATTTCCAATCACAGCACACTCAACTAAAGCACAAACTTCTTCCCCTACTTTCCTGGCTCAAA
Organism: Pelochelys cantorii; assembly: GCA_032595735.1. Lineage (NCBI taxonomy): Eukaryota > Metazoa > Chordata > Testudines > Trionychidae > Pelochelys > Pelochelys cantorii. The sequence continues at coordinate 6,395,691 of CM064342.1, read as the reverse complement.
TTCCCACTCACAAGAACTTTAGAGATGCTACATGGTCCTCATTTCATATCTTCACTTTCTATTATGCTATTACTCAGCAGGCCAGGGACAATGCCTCATTTGGCCAAGCTGCATTGTTGGTTTGGCTCCAACCCTGCCTCCTGAACTTCTGCTTGTGAGTCACCTAATTGGAATATATATGAACGAATACTTGAAGAAGAAAAAATGGTTATGTACTTCCCATATCGGTTATTCTTTGAGATGTGTTGTTCCTGTTTATTCCAATATCCACCCTTTTACCCCTCTGTCAGAGTAGCTGTCAAGAAGGAACTGAGGAGGGAGCAGGTTGTCAGGGTTATATATTCAGCACATGAAGGCATGACTCCAGGGGGTGCCCAGGCTGACCCTACAGAGACTGCTATTAGAAAAAGCTTCTGGCCACAATGCACGTGCACGCGTACATACCTAATTTATATAGACATGAACAACACATCTAGAAGAACAACATATATGGCAAGGTATGTAATTGTTTTTATTTGCATAAAATGGAGTAGAATAGATCATCCTTGCCCTTATCTTCAGTATGGCAGTACAGCTTGCAGAAACTACAGGCAATGCTCCATCTTGGGACCCGTAACTTGCATATTAAATTAGGGCCACTTCAGACAGTGCTGCAAACAAGCAGCTGCAAAGTGCCCGCTAACGTTGTTTGTTTTATGCAAAAAGCAAACATGATTCTGGGATACATTAACAGTATTGTGAGCAAGACACAAGAAGTCATTCTTCCGTGCTACTCTTTGCTGATTAGGCCTCAGTTCGAGTATTGTATCCAGTTCTGGGCATGACATTTCAAGAAAGATGTGGAGAAACTGGAGAAGGTCCAGAGAAGAGCAACAAGAATGATGAAAGGTCTAGAGCGGTGTTTCTCAACCTTTTTTTATAAAGTACCCCTTTTTCAAAAAAAAATTTTTTTAAATACCCCCAGTACCTACAGTTTTCAGACACACAAAATTTTTTCTACCATTGCAACACATTTGTTTAAACAACTTAATCGTAGTCAGGTGGGCGATGAAATTTTTGGGTGTAAAATGTACAAAAAATAATAAAGTGCTGTAAAACTTAAACAAAAATTCAGTTTTCTCCAAATTTCAGTTGTGTTGATGTACCGCCCAGACTTCTCTCGAGTACCCCCTAAGAGTACTCATACCCCTAGTTGAGAAGCACTGGTCTAGAGAACATGACCTGTGAAGGAAAACTGAAAGAATTGGGCTTGTTTAGTTTGGAAAGGAGAAGACTGAGAGGGGACATGCTAGCAGTTTTCAGGTATCTAAAAGGATGTCACAAGGAGGAGGAAGAAAAGTTATTCTCCTTGGCCTCTGAGGATAGAGCAAGAAGCAGTGGGCTAAAACTGTAGCAAGAGAGGTTTAGATTGGACATTAGAAAAAACTTCCTAACTGTCAGGATGGTTAAACACTAGAATAAGTTGCCTAGGGAGGTTGTGGAATCTCCATCTCTGGAGATACTTAAGAGCAGGTTGGATAGACATCTATAAGAGATAGACAGTACTGGGTCCTGCCATGAGGGCAGGGGACTGGACTCAATGACCTCTCACAGTCCCTTCCAGTTTTAGGGTACGTCTACACTATGTTTCATTTTTGAAAATCCTTGGGAATTTGCGTATCTTCTTCCAATCACTTTTTCAAAAGCGGGTCTTTCAAAAGTGCAAGTAGTCTGGATGTGGGGGGGGGGTTCAGAAAAATAAAACCTTTTTCAAAAAACTGCTCTTCCTTTAAAAAGGGGGTTTACGCAGTTTTTTGAAAAAGGGTTTTTTTTCCCAAAAAAACTGCATTCAGACTGCTTTCACTTTCAAAAGACCCACTTTCGAAAAAGCAATCAGAAGATCCTCTTTCAAAAATAAAACATAGTCTAGACATGCCCTTAGTGTTCTATGATTCTCTGGGTTAAGGCTGTGCAGTGTAGAGTACAAGTTTCTCCTAGCTTGCTAAGATCACTGTGGTGATCATTTGAGCCTTGTGGAGAATTGGGATGGTCTGCCTTTTTATTTTAGCTTTGGCTGGGCATGTAGCAGATTCCTTCTGTTTAACAGGAATTCTCCTCTATTCCCCTGCCTGCCTGCATAAATGTGATAAGCAGAGGAAAAATAAAGCAACTAACATTATTAAAAGACTAGAGGCAAAGAGCTGCAAAAGAAATGTACAAGTCTGTGAACCCTGACTGCCACTCCTGTAGCAGGGCTTTTTTACCATGATAAAATGAGGTTTAGGGATGCTGAAAATTGTTTCCTCTCTCATCCCAATGAAATTAAGTTCATATTATGGAACAAAAGTGCATTTTCACTGCTCTGGCTAAAGGCTTTCAAGATTCTAGGCAGGCTCCCATGTGTTATTTCCTCCTCTTACTCTGGAGGAGAAGGAAGTGTACTCTTATGGGTTTAATTTCTGACTGTTGCCCTCTTCTGTCTCAGGAGGAGGTATTGACTGAAGCAAAAATGCTTATTGAATTTTTCTTGATGTATAGATAATATTTCATCCTGAAGTGACAAGGTAATGCGTATGACTGCTTGCTTCAATAGCAAAGATAAATGTCCTGGCTACAAGCTTAGAACAGCTAGTGTTTTTTAGTATCTCTCTTGACACATTCCGAAATCATATAATCCGGCATACAGAATATTGTGGTCTAGCTGCTAGGAAACAGAGAGGTCAAGAGGTGTGTCAGATACTAGGCAAGCCACAACCGTTTCAACTTGCTTCACTATTTAATAAACTGTGTACTGGATCACTCTACCACTTCATTCCTCAGTCCAAGTTCCCTGGAGGACAATGTTTATTTCAAAATATGTGCCTTATTGCAGTGGTTGACATCAGACTTCAAGAGCCTGTATAATCAATGTTCCCTCTAATCTTTTCCATCCAGTATGGATTTTTTCCATCCATGTGCAGAATAAATGTTTATGTGCCAAGGCATGTGTGAACAGAAACACAAAACCTAGCTGTGGGCCACTCTGCTAATCAGCTGGATGAGATTTGAATTCCTCCTGAGTGGTTATACAAACATACAACTTACAGGGAACACTCTGTGTGGCTTGGAGTTTATTTTTGCTAGACCCCTCTGGAGAACATGTGTTATATAACAGTGTTCTGGACTAGGTTGCCCATTTCTAGATTTGCTTCTTTCAGAAGTGCCCCTCTCTGGTGCAGTGAGTTTCATCATCAGCCCAGCCAGGAAGTCTCCCAAGCCTAAGCCTCCCACTGTCTCTAAACATCCCATTTAAATACAGAATTGTATTACTGTAGGATGGAGTGTCAGCATTTCAGAAATATGTCACATATTTCTACTTGAGCAATGCCCTCAGGTCTCCAGCCATTACCTGTCTCTAAGTATGGACCCTTGTCCCACTTCTCCTAAAGTGGAGAGAGAGGGTTTAAGGCTGCCATGCAGCAAGCCAGGCTTCCTACAGCCAAGCTCTGCTTTCCTCTCCAAGGACAAGGAGCATTTTTACCAGTGACCCCCACAGCTCTCAACAGAGAATATTTATTTTAAGGGCAAAATAACAGAAAACAAAAGACAATACAATTTCCGACATGTTTACTAAAGCTAACTTGAGGTCACTTCAGCTCCAACACAAAGGTCTGTCAAATGCAAGTCTTTTCAACTATTTAGCAAAGGTGGTTTTCCTACTAAGACCCCACAGGCTTGTCCATTTCAGGACTCAAAGGAAGATCCACAAGTCAGTTCAAGCTCAGTGCAAAGGTGTAAACAGCTGCTAAGCACCTCTCTGCAGTTCATTGTAGCACTGCAGATATCACCTCACCTTAGTTAGTTTCCCCATGTGGAGCAAGGGTTGATTTACTTTAAACACCCAGGACAAGCATTTACAATCATGTTTCAGAACAGAAATTGCTGCAACAAACATCAGGACCCCAGTATGGGGCTCCCAAACTTATAGACCATATCAAAGTTCCTGAGGCAGGTTCAGATTGTTTCTGGTACCTGCTTCAGGCATTTCAACTTCTATTCCTACTTCTCCTCTCATCTCTACTTCCTGTTTATATGACTCGGCACCAAGGGCAGGGCAGAGCCTGCTTGATTATCCCCAAATTACAGGCTCCAACCCATCCATTAATAGGATAGTACACCTTTTTCTGTCACACTTGTTCTTTCATATCAAAAGCCCTTTGTTTTCACATTTCAGGAAAATCCAGCCTGAACCACTCTAGCAAGGCACCTGAAGGGTGTTAGAGAAGAAACAGGTGACCCAGGAGCAGATGGGGTAAATGGAACTGCTTTATTGCTCACACACATTTACCTCGAACATTCAACACAATGTCCCAGTGGTAACAAATTGGCATTTGTCATACCCTTTTATCTATTTTAGTATGTTAATTCACATGTCTATCACTACTTTTCCTAAAACCTTATTTAATAATGTTAACTCCCATGACATGAATATTAATAAGCAAATAATAAATACAATTACACTCACCCCTAATTACTATTTACATAATTTATAAGTAAATCAACACTTTTCTATACTACAAACTTTCTAAATCAACAAGTTACAGAGATTACAAGAAATTTGACCCTGAAGATGTGTTATACAGAGCCAGTGAGGATAAGCAAGAGACATAACAAAATAAAGCAACTCCATATTTATCTGGTTTCTTAGGCTACAAGAACGAAGAGAAAGAACATGTTTATACATCAGAAAGGATAATACTGGTTTTGACCAGACTCTTCCCAAACTACAAAAAAAAAAAAAAAAAAAGGAAAAAGCATGTTTAAAGGGTAATGCTGTGACTGACCCCTGAAACACTAATATAGAGCAATTTCAGACCTCTATTAATTTTTTACATATCCCAACACAGCAGTGGTACTTCTTTGAGATTGTAAAGAACTCCAGGGGTAATTACCCTTTCTCACCACCACTATTTTTAGTTCCTGGGGGACCTGCAGTATCCTCCCCATGGAGTAGAATACAATCATACAGACAGCATTAATAAATTTCATGCACTGGTCCCCAAAGATACGGCATGGTCCCAGGGAGAAAAGGAGATGAAATTCCTCACTACTAACCTGTGTGGTTTTCTTCCCACCCATCCCACGCCTCAGGTTAGCCTACATTGTTGCCTTTTCCAGTTTTACACCAGTAGAAGTTTCTTGGCTGAGGAGAAAGTGAATATGCTGTTGCTTACACACAGGGCCGGCCCAAGCCCTTTTGGCGCCCTGGGCCCGGGCGCACAGCACTGCCCCCGGGCGCATGGCATATGCGCGGGCCTGCCCCTGGGGCGCACGGAGCATGCGCAGGCCAGCCATGGCCGCTGGCGCACAGCCCGGGGCCACCCTTGGGGCGCACGGCGCATGCGCTGCCCAGCCTGGCCCAGCCAGTGCTGCTGGCGCGCATGCCAGACCGTGCAGGGCCCCGCGGCCGTGGGGGGAAGGGCGCTACTGGGCCAGCGCCGCGGGAGCCGGGTGCACGGCGCCTGATGGCAGCTGTAAGGGACGCCACGCGCCCCTTACAGCTGCCATCAGGCATCCCCCATCGGTTGGCACCCTGGGCAGCTGCCCGGCTCGCCCATGCCTCAGTCCAGCCCTGCTTACACACCAGCTCTGAAAGACAGATTATTTTCATCCTTTTTTTATTTGTGCCATAAGGTGAGTCTTGCTACTCTGGACAAAATTGTATAATTGTATGATGAGGAAGATGCCATTTACAGCAGTTAAAATTAAAGAGCAAATAATTTTCCCTTTCTCACTTTGGCTTCAACTTGCCAAGTTGAATGGGTCATCCCATTCTGTGTCTTCAGAGACTGAAAATCCCTGCTACTATCAATTGTGTAATCATTTCCGAGATTTCTATATGCAAGCACATTTCATGCTTCTTCTGAACACTAAGCTCCAAATCCTGAAATGTACACAGTAGTAGGATGCACAAGTGCCATGTGGTGCAACCATGCATGTGTGCAGCCACCCTCCCCTCAGTTCCTTCTTACTATCCCCAATTTAAGATGGAGCTCAGCAGTATTCTTCACTCAGCATTGTTCTCTATAGATAAGTAGTTTGTTTCCCCCCATTCTCCTTGTTCATTACCTTGTTTCCAATCCAAGTTCATCTTCCTACCCCGCCCCCAAAAAAAGAAATTGAAAAAAAACTGTTACCCAAGCTCTTTTTTCTTATTGTTCTGACCTTTACCCTCATCAGATAGAAAGGCCTGGATCACCAGGATTTAAGTGTTGCACCGCATGTAATGGCGCCATACCCATCTCTGATGGACACTCCAAGTGAATCAAATGTCTAGGTGAGAGCCATGTGCAGCAGGACTGTCACCACTGTGCTAAGCTTAAGGTGCATATGTGCAGGGATAGAAAACTCCATCTTAAAACGCTAATGCTTGAAAAGGCACAGCACCCTGCCTCTGACCCAGGCACCCAACAGCCTGAAAAGCAGACATCTGATAAGAGAAAAAAATTCCCAAAGAAATGCGCCTCCTCTCTACCTCATAAATCGCAGTCACCTAAGCAGCACATTACTGAGAAGTTGGTGCCCAGAGTTGAGGCTGTACCACAAAACAGAATACACAGAAGCCCCACACTGAGGCTACAGGCCTTGATATGCCTGCCTCGAGAAGCTCGGCACCCATTACAACACCGAACAAACAGAACGCTGAGCCGAGGCACCAAGAATACATCTCGGCACCACAACCTTCAGTGGCACTGGACCTCTGTACCATCAATCCAGTCACCAGTGCCACAACCATAACCACACTGCAACAGTTAGCAGTATCAACAGATTTGCAGACACCATTGGCGTTGCCTCCAGCACCATTACTAACAGCACTGTCCACACCAGCACCAAAGTACCTTCATCATAAGGACTTCACCATTTCTTCCACCCTCAACTCTCCATTCCTCGGCACCGATACATCACCTTCCACAGCAGCACCAAGACATGTCTCTTCTCCTGCATTCTTATCAAGCTATGAGGATGACACAGTGGACCTACCCTCACCCCAACTCTCACCCAGCACCGAGGCCTCGGTACCTTCCTCACACCCTACTGTTAGACACTCAATGTTGCCAGCATGTTTTATATAAACAGACAAGGAGGAGCCATTCCCATGTCCTTTGTACAGAAGCTATTACCCTGAGGAATTGGTGTCATCATTCTCAGAGCTTGATATCTTCCAGGTGAACTCAATACCACTGCCAACACACTAAGCAGATCCTTACTTCAATAGCATGATTGGCAAGTAGACCAACAGACATTGGATGCAATCTTCGCGCATTGGGGTCATTCTTTAATAGACCTTTTCACAATAAGCGCCAACAAAAAGTGTCCCCTATACTGCTCCAAGGCAGGCATAGACAAAGGCTCTCTCAGAGATGCTCTCACCATGAAATGGAACCATCGTCTCTTCTATGCCTTCCCTCCGGTTCCCCTCCTTCTTTGCAAAATATGCAACATAAGCAGCAACAGGGCCAGAGTCCTTGTAATAGCTCCTTGCTGGCCCAGACAACCCTGGTTCCCTTTTCTCAGCAAAATGGCACTGTTTCCGCCGATCTCCCTGCCATGCAACCCCAGGCTGTTATATCAACCAGGTGTGCAGACCCAGCACCAGTGGTTCCTCAGACTTCACCTGAAGGCTTAGTACCTGGCTGTTTCTCAGGCATAGTGTTATAATGTTCTGACAAAGTACACAACTTATTCTACAAGTCGCGCTGCCTTGACTAGGAAAACAGATTCCAACAAGTGGACATGTTTTGCACATTGGGCCATCCCGCGGAACATCTCTCAAGAGAGACTTCCCCATTACCTGTCATCCTTGACTACGTCCTGCACCTAAAGCAGTCCAACCTTTCCATCAACTCCATTAGTGTGCATCTAGCTGCTATAACCACGTTCCATTCAAAAATAGACAATAGTACAATTTTTGCTCATCCAATCACAAAACGCTTTATGAAGGGCCTAAAGTCACTAAACCCTGATGTAACTCCATCAAGGGAGCTTGGGACCTTCATCTCATCTTCAGTGCACTCACAAATCCTCCATTTGAGCCAATGGCCACCTGTTCCCTTCTTTACCTTTCTATGAAAACCACATTTTTGGTTGCAATTATGTCCAAGTGGGATGGGAGAAATGGCAGCCCTGATGGCGAATCTTCCATACACCATCTTTTTAAAGGATAAAGTCACACTATGTACCCACCCCAAATTTCTCCCCAAGGTATGCTCTCCCTTCTACATAAATCAGACTATTCATTTACCTGTATTTTTCCCTAAACCTCATGCTAATACTTTTGAAACAGGGATGCATATACTAGATGTCCACAGGGCTCTCTTATTTTACATCCACAGAACGAAGTCCTTTAGGGCTTTGCCTAGACTTTTCATATCCGTTGCAGAATGAAAAAAAGGACAACACATGTCTTCCCAAAGACTATCACACTGGATTTCTACAAGCTACAAGTACAATCAACTAATTCCACCTACCTCCATCCGAGCCCATTCCACTAGAGCTGTGGTGATGTCTATAGCTTACTTCCTCAAGAACATATGCACTGTAGCCACATGGGCTTCTGACCCAACTTTTCCAAAGCACTACGCATTTTCTCATGGACCTTTCTCCTCAACAAGGGTCTCCAGGACTGTGCTGTCTACATGCCAGATCCAAAGTCCCTGCCTCCTTAGAACATATTGCTTTATAGTCACCGGCTGTGAAGCACCCACAGGGACATCTCTCTCCCGAAGAGGAGGTTACTCACCTTTAGCAGTAACTGATGTTCTTTGAGATGAGTGTCCCTGTGGGTCCTCCACTATCCTCCCTTCCTCCCCTCTACTTCAGAGACCTTTTTTCCACAGGTTGGATTTCTAGATAGAGAAGGAACTGAGAGGAGAGTGGCCACACAGTCCTTGTGCACATGCACAGCCCCCCCAGGCACTGCTTGGAAGATTCTGGTCTGTGGCGCTCAGACACACCAACACCTGCTGTGGAGCACCCACAGGGACACTCATCTCGAAGAACATCAGTTACTGTTAAAGGTGAGTAACCTCCTCTTTTTCAGTTGACTGACCAAATGCAATTCCAGTTGAGTCCTATCTATCGAAAATTGGGAATTCAAAACTAGAAGCCACTTTTGAAAATGTGGACCTCAGTAGTTTGCTTCAGCATCACAATTAAGTCACAGGTAAATTAGAAAGAGAACCTAGGAGTCCTGCTGACTCCCAGTCCTCTGCTTTAATCAGTCAATCATATTGCCTGTGCTTTGAGGATCATATGTAAGAAAAATATTCCAGATTATGATTCATCCAAAAATGAGTTCTGAATGTTTTGAGAACCATAAAGATCCTGATTTTCCGGAGTCAATTTTAGGCATGATGAAATTAAACATTAGGAATATTATTGGAATTTGGGTGGTTTTAAGAGGTTCCTGGTTTATAACAATAGAAGTGGTGGAATTTATTGGATTGAGCAAGTCTGGGAGTTAAGAACTCCTGAGATGGAATGCTAATCCCGCTGTAGACTTGCTGTGTATTCTGTGGCAAGTAAAGTCAAGTCTATGTCTGTTTCATTGCCTGTAAAATGGGGATAAGATTTATGCCAGGGAGTTAGTGATGGTATATAATATGTCAGTGCAAAGTGTTAATAACAGGTAACATTGAAGATGTTACAGCTGTTAAAATGTGCTGCATTATTTATAGAGAAATATCCTTTTAAAGATAGATCTGAGATGATTTCTAGGGTACCCATCATCATGGCATCCAGATGGCAAACACAGCCAATAATCTTCAGAGGGGTAGCCGAGTTAGTCTGTGACAGGAAAAACTTAAAAAACAACAAATAATCTAATAACACTTCATAAATTAATGAAACATGTAGATGGTATCATGAGTTTTCATGGGCACAACCCACTTCTTCTGATGACTGGAGTGTTGGAAGTCCAAATCCAAGAATAAATAAGGGATGGGGGAGAAGGAAAAAAATCTGGTGAATCTGGTGTTGATCATCTTCCTTTCCAAGTGCAAACTAAATAGTTCTTATCAGCCTCTTGTAACTATTTAGTCTTTGAGGTGCTAATAGACTCATTGTTTTTTTAAGTTTTTCCTGTTAGACTCACTTTGCTATCCCTCTGAAGCTTATCTACTTGCTGTCTTTTTTTCTTGCTCCCCTTCAATTTTTTTTCCTTCTCTCCCGCCCCCCCCCCCCCCCTTATTTATTCTTGGATCTGGACTTTCAACACTCAGGTCATCTGAAGAAGTGGGCTGTGCCCAGAAAAGCTCATGATACCATCTACATATTTTGTTAGTCTTTAAAGTGCTACAGCCAATAAGATCTGCCTTGGGCTGGTTTGAACTCTTTGCCTTTGTCTGTTTTTGCGCACAAGCTGTTTCTTACCTATTAATAGTCAAGTTTATGCTCAGCCTCATGTAGTCCATAGAAGGCCCTGCACTGAGCAGCGCTGCAGCCAGCCCATCAAAGGACAACCCTGCGACCTCATCCGAAGTCTGGGGGTGTTCCTTGTGGGATATCTGTAGAAAACAAGCCAAAGGAACGTCGGCGCCCAGCATATTAGCCCCACTCTGAGAGCAGCCTCTGCCTGCTTGTATCAGTGGGCAGTATGGCTCCGTCTTGAGTGTCTCTGCGGGAGGAAATGTTCTGGGAAGTGGGGTGAGGCTCGGGGCACAGAGGGGTTAATCAGGGCAGCACCTGGGTGCCGGCCTATGGAGCTACCCGGCTTAGCGAATCAGAGCGCCTCGGAGAACAGGTGTTTGCTGTCGTCAGGGCTCTGGGTTGGGAGGCCCGGGCAGAGAGGGGGAGGGCGGTGCCGGCTTCGTTAGGCTCCTACAGCCGCCGCCGCCGCCGCTGCTGCTGCTGCTGCTGCGGCGCGATGTTCCGCAGGTGCCGCGGCGGAGATGGGGCGCTGGCAGCAGCGCTGTGGAGCGGGCCCGGCAGCAGCAGGGCGCCCCGCGCGCGCTGAGACAGCCCGGCTCCAACAGGAGGGCGGCTAAGGCGACTCCTCGCGTCCTCCCCGGGGGCGCGGCGCGCGCGGCGGCGGCTTGGCGCGGGCACGGAGCGCGGGGCAGGCTTCTGGCGCAGCCCAGCGTGCGGCAGGAGAAGGGGCAGAGGCAGCCCCAGCAGCGGGGGCCGGGCTCTCCCGCCCCCGCAGCCTGGAGCTCACGAGGCGCGGGCCATGGCCGCTTACTGCCTGGGCTTGGCAGGCGCCGCTTCAGCACCAGCAGAGCTGGACAGCGCCTGCTGCATGGAGCTGCTGGGGGCCGCGGGAGCAGGAGCCGCCCGGAGCCCCGCCGCCGCCTTAGCTCCGCTCCAGGGCGCCCCGGGGGAGCTGGAGTTGGCGCTGGAGGAGGAGCTGGCTCTCTTGGCCGCCGCCGGAGAGCAACAGCAGCAGCAAGCGGGAGAGCAGGAAGCGGGGCCTGTTCCGGCCGGGCAGCCGCCTGAGCTGCTCTCGCTGATCCGGCAGAAGGAGAAGGACTTGGTGCTGGCCGCCCGTCTGGGCAAGGCTCTGCTGGAGAGGAACCAGGACATCAGCCGGCAGTACGAGAGGATGCACCAGGAGCTCTCCGACAAGCTGGAGGTGAGGGACCGAAGGGCTGGCCAGGCCCTGGAGTGGGGTACGACGGGATGAGGACCTGGCCTCTCCACGAACTTGGGTAGGGGAAGAGCCGGCCATAGGGAAACACACGGGATGGGACGGGGTCCGTGGGGAGCTTGTCTCCAGAGGCAATCAGTGGGGTGGGGTGACTCCAGGGTCACTTGTCTAGAGTGCGGGGTGGGGCCAGCAGTTGTGAGCTGAGGCGCTGTGAACCCTGACGGGTGGAGTGAGGAGAAGCCCTAGGTTCCAGTGACAGTATGTGCGGGAGCAAGTGAGAACTAGAAACGTGGTCTGAGAGGCTAAGGGGAGAAGGGAAAGAAACCTGGGTTCCAGGACTAACAACGAGCATTGCAGGGCCTGGATGGTGAGGTGGTAAAAGGAAGGAGTTGCATTGGTATTTATGGTGGGAAATACAGGTCTCCAAGGATTAGAGAGAGTCGGAGCAAGGTTGAAGGAGCTCCTTTAGAAAGCATAGAGGAGGGTCTTTCTTCACAGCAAGTTTTTCTCTGTTTCAGCTGGTCCCAAGTAGGCAATGCTAAATTCAGGGGTATTCAGGAGTATTGCTCAAGCATTTTATTGTAAAAGAACAAGTGACAAGCTTCCTCCCGTTTCCATCTTCAGCCAAATTACTTTTCCTTTAAAGTCTTAGAGCAGTAGCCATGTTAGTTTGTAACTTTAAAAAAAGAGTAGTCCTGTGGCATCTCAGAGAGGAACAAATATATATAGCATCCTGAGGGTCTGTGGGCACAGTCTTGTTTGTAGGTTTCAGGTACAAATCCTTTTTATTCCATTTATTTGAATATGTATAATGTGGTGGCGGTGTTTATAATCTGTATACATTATATATACTAACTCCCTCTGTACTACAAGGTTTAATTCTTTCTAAAAGAAAATATCTATAATGAAACCTATAGATGCTCTTGCTTTGATCTCCTCTCTTAGGGCTATTGAGGATGAGGAGAAACTATGAAAATCTCTGACTACCTAAAGATAAAGTAAACAACATTGCAAAAATCTGCCTACAGACCTACCAGATCCTGACATGGAAACTATAGTTAATGGAAATGAAACTATCTGAAGTTAATGTCACAGTAGTTTTTTTTTAATAACCTATACGTAATCAAACAACTGGATAGGCTACTGGAACCTGTGGCATTTCAGTTACAAATTATACCCACCCACTGTCTTTAAAACATATCTCTGGTGTGGTTGGTTTTCTAGAAAACAGTAGTTCATTGTACAGGTACCTTCCTTTCTTATGTTTACTGGAGATGAGATACATGTTTATGTTAAGGGGGAAGCCACAACAGACCTTGAAAGGTCTTCAGCATGGTGTTGGCTGAGTATTCTTCTCCATAATGATTGGGTTTTTTCCCTATTTTGGATAAATAATTAGAAATAAAGAGAAAATATTCCCCTTTTCCATTTTTCACTGTGTAGCTCTTTGAACATATTTATATTAATTCAGATTACAACATAGTGTGCTGAAAGGTCCGTGAAGTAGGTTCTGACTGCGTAAGTAGGTAGAACAGTAGGTATATTAACTGTGGACATACATACTTTTTATGATTAGATTCAGGGCACTTCAGAATTGAACTTAATGTAGAAGGTACTATGCTGTAGTACTTAATCTTTATACCTTTGCAATTGGCTAATATGGATAACATAAGCCAGTAGATAACAATGATATGTCTGTGGGAACTGTTTGTTTTGAAAATATCTATAAATAGCTGGGAAAGGCTGTTTGCTAGGAACTCAGTGGATTGAGCTCTATGTATTGATTTTTAGGTAGAAATAGAGTGATTATACATTAAAGAGCTTTTGCAGGCAGCTTCTCTTAGACCAATTCTATTACACAGCTGTATAAAGAATTACTATTACAGCAGTTCTTTGCTTAGATTTACAATAGAAGTTTCTAATTCCACCAATGAATATTGTTAAAAATACTATATCCAAGAAACACCATTTTAGAGCTAGTGTGAACAGTGACCAATTAACATTCTAATTTGAAATCATTACCCAACACTAACCCTATGTTCATGCTTCAGCATATTCCTGTCTTCCTTGTGGAATCACATATCTTTACAAATTCAAAGGATTTGTGAATTTACTACCAAAGCCATTTATTCTGTGAGCTTTTTCATCCTATGGGAAATCTGTCTTTTTGTTATTAAGCCCAATACTTTACTTTAGTCGATCAACTTCTCAATAATTTTGTTCTTCTGATAGCAACAGTAGTGAAGGAGACATTTGTTGAAAATATTGTTTAATTACGCTATTTTATTAGTTTAATTTTTTCCCAAATGCATAGTTTCAACATTTAGCTCTTTTCACTTCCAGTGCATTGTTTAATCGTTAGATAGGTTTTTGTTTTAAATTGAGAGACTGGGTGTTTTGAGATAATATCTTGACTCTATGATGGGACCAGTACGGCTACCCAATACTGCAGAAAATGAGCACTGATAATCCTGTGTTCATCAAGCTAAAAGTCAGCCTAATGCAAAACTTAACATTCACTTCAATCGGAGCAGGAGCAGAGGGGGGCAGGGAAAAGAAAAGATCTGTGCTTATTTTATCCATTTCCTGATATTATGTTTTCTCTCTCCCTTTGTAGAATTTGATACTGCTGCTTTCTGAAACTGTGATGTTAGCTGAGATTGCCCAGGTCACAGTTTCACCCAGATTTATTGCTGTTAAATAGCAAGTTTCAAGAGACATTTCCTCCTTCCCTCCCAAGTTAACTGTTCACTTCCCAGCTGCCAATATACTGGTTTGCTCTTCTGGAGTCATCAAAACAGCTATAAATTTATATTCTCTCTCTCATGATTCTTTGCAGATTAATAATTTTGTTTTCCTTTGAATACACACACAAAATGCATTTAGCTCTTTGTCGTCTGCCAAAAGGTGTTTTCTGTGTTTGATGGCCTAGTTTACTAAGATTCTGTATCTGATACCAAACACATCTAGTTTATCAGATATCTCAATGCCTAATCAGAGTTTAAATGCATTTCCAGATACAGAATCCAATTTGGATGCTCTCTGAATCTCATTGTTATCATATGCAATGGGGTTAAAATAATTAATGTCACTGTTTCCTTCTGTGTTCTTTTTCCATCGTTTTGCAGTGCAGCTTCTAATTGTCAACAAGGCACTTGCTCCTGTCTTTTTAAGTAAAGACAGATTCTGCACTATTAATTGGTTGAGGAAGCACACTTTCAGAACAGAATATCTTCTAGAATTTAGTTCTGAGTAGAAATTAAAGAGCAGCTAGAAAAAAATATGAATTTGAACAGTCTGTTCTTTCACCCCTTGTCAGTACTAAACAACATGGAAAATACAAAAGATTACCATCAAAATTGCAGGACTCCAGGTTTGGGGAAGGATTAATCATAGGAAGGTTCTGCTATTGAGACAAATAATTATAAAATGATAAAAATTATAGAGACAAAACAAATCTAGTCATCCCATCTTTGAATCTGCAGTTGTCCCCCAATGCCTTTTGTTGTATCTCTTTCACCAGAGGCATAGGTTGGAGCCAATTTGTGTTCCTGGTAACTTTATTCCCCGAATTGTGATTCCTATTTGTTAATCTTTTTCATTAATCATTTTGCAATAAATGAGCACTATTTTTAAATAGTCATTTTGTTCCTTTCTAAAGGCTTACAGTTTGCTTCTGAATTATGATCAGTAGCTTTCTTTTTACACTTGAGAATTTTGATTGTAATCTCTTTGCACATTTATACACTTCATGCTGAGGTTCAGCCTTCTGTCCACAACCCACCCACCCCCCACATTCTTCTGAACAGTGCTTAGCAATGAATGAGATATTGAGTTATAAAAGAGGATATTTTTGGCTTGATGTGTGGGTATATACATGCATAACTCCCCCTTACCTGCTAAAATTAGAATATACCCCATAGACTGTAGCAATTATAGCATCATTAAAGTGGTGTTAAACACTTTTCCTGATGAGATAGTTCTAAAATAGAGATTCAGAGGAGTAGCCATATTAGTCTGTAACTTTAAAAGGAATGAATAGTCCTGTAGCATCTTAAAGACTTATATATAATATAAGTGGGTTTGGTCCGTAGAAGCTCATGTGACTGTCTGTCTGTCTATCTATCTATCTTTCTTTCTATCTAGTTAGTCTCTAAGGTGCTACAGAACTACTCTTGTCTGGTATCTTGATGTTTTTTAAAGAATTCAGAGCAGGAACTGTCTTTCTTTCCTTGATTGTACAGTTCCTGGCACAATGGGATTATCTATAACTGCAGCTCACATGCTAACACAGTGCAGATAATTTAAGAATTAAAGACACCCAAAAAGCCACTGCACATAAATAATGTGTGATTCTCCCCTCCTCCCCCCCCCCCCCCCCCCCCCCATTGATTTATGGACATGAAGGGATGGAGAAACAATGACCTGTTCATTGTGTGATTGTGCTCTGGGAAAAATGAGAAATTGTTGTCTGTATTCATCGGGTCCCCTTGTCCTGTGGCTCTCAAATTTTTCTTGAAGGGAAGCCCATGTTCAGGAGAAGAGCCATTGGCAGCATGGATTCTGATGGACTCAGCTTGCCATATAGAACAGAGGGACTCAAGGAATAGCAAAAAGATGTCATGCTTCAGGATATCCAAGATTTTCCTAAGACTCTTGGAGATTAATAGGAAAGGGCTTCACTCTGACCAGTCAGCAGGCAAGAAGCAAATGTGGTATCTGTTACACCAGAAACTCTCTGAACTTGAGTTTTTCCAAGCAATTTTATCCCCCCTGAGATTTTCTACAAAAGGGCATAATATGAAAGCAGTTTGATCTAATTTTTCAGCTCTACTTTAGCCTTGTCTCCATTTTTAGGCCTTCAGTTAACTGGCTTTGCATACATGTACAAGTTTTAATAGACTTCTAACTACCAGATTTTTCTGAACAATTAATTGTGGATGCAAAGTTGTGCCTGCTAAACCAAAGTCAATTTCTGAAAATCTGGGCTTAAATATATACATACATATATGATGTACAGGAATCCCTTCACTAGCCACTGATACATACATCCCTTTAGAGTGGGAAAACATGGTACAGGTTGAACCTCTCTAGTCCAGAACTCGATGATTTTAGTTAGCTGGATGTCCGTTTTTCATGAGTGTGGCCAAGTTTCCTGCGGTCCCATAAAGTTTGTTTACAGCTGCTACCAGCCCTAGTTCTGTGTTCTGTGCTGTTATTTAGCTCTAATTTCCCCCAAATGTGCTCTAACAGCCCAGTAAGCTGTGGAAGTGTTGGTAATGCTGCTCGACAGTGTTGACCTCCCGTGCTCTGGAAAATTATCTGAACTGGTCAGGTCCCGAGGGTGCTGGACTAGAGAGGTTCAACCTGTAGTTTTACAGCATACAGTAACACTATGTACTTAATTAGGTCAGAAAGAGCCACTTGACAAAAAAGATGTTTTACTGCAGGGTGCCTAAAGAATCACAGAACTGGTTTTAAAGATCTCTGTGAAAGCAAGATCAGAATCATAGGATTCTATTAGATTGACTTCCCCAAAAAAGTTTGAGTTGACTCATATATGTCTAAACTATTAATTGGTCTGTGTGACCTAAATTTTCTGCTTATTGACATCAGAGTCTGCTTTGCTGATTCTCTATACTCAAAACAAAATTGGATATTTTTTACTTCAATTTATCTACAAAGTACATGGACAGATTTATTATTGGAATAGAAATATTTTTTACTCTAATATATATTTGCAAGTCATGCAGAAGTAGCAGATTCTTGTTTTGTGTTTGTTGCATGGAAGTACAGGGAGGAACCGATGCAAAACATAAAAGACGTATGGGAATGGGGACCTGGTGGGATTATTCAGCATCCTGTGATTTGTTTCCCCCCCTCCTCTCATAATCTTTTTCTTTTGTTCTGTTACTTAGCATCTAGAACAAGAGAAACATGAATTAAAGCGACGGTTTGAGAACAAAGAAGGGGAATGGGAAGGAAGGGTATCAGAGTTGGAGAGTGATGTGAAACAGCTACAGGACGAGCTGGAGAAGCAGCACGTTAACCTTCGCGAAGCAGATCGAGAGAAAACACGAGTTGTCCAGGAACTATCTGAACAGAACCAAAGACTCTTGGATCAGCTCAGCAAGGTGAGGCTTTGTTGTAGGCAAGGGAGTTGGATGTCCCCACCACATTAGTCAAATCTGTCATCCAGAAAAGTCTTGAACTCTTCTGTAATCAACGTTTTATACAAATAAAAAAATCTTCCCCTAAAAAAATCTATTCCATGTCGCTGCTCAAACCACATTAGTGTTCCTAATGAGATATATTGTTTTTAAATTGCACTTCATGCCCTGAAAACAGGCTCTTCAAGGTGATCCACAACACAATTACATATTGTTAATTGTGCGATCAAAAATATTATGGCTATTTTGCATCCAACTTTTTTTCCTCTCCAGGAATTTAAATCAGACTTTTCAACAGTTAGCAGCTTGCACTGTGTTATATATTTTACCAGCTGCAGGGCAAGATTAATCTACTGTCTATTTAATGGTGACACCAGAGGCCCAATTCTGCTTCTAGTTATCCAGGTGTGACAGTAATTGAGTTACATGGTTTGAGGAGAAAAATTGATCACTTGAAGATTATGCACTAATTCTGTCCGTGGCCCGAGCCCCTGATAGGGGGCGCAAAGAGGGCACTTATTGTGGGGTCCAGTGATTTAAATGGGCCTGGGGCTCTGGGTAACCACTGCTGCTACTGCAACAGCATCAGTGGCTGGAGCCCCAAGACCTTAAAATTGCCACCAGAACCCACACAGCATGATTTGAGCAGAGCTGAGAGCTGGCTGCCCCTAGCTCTGCCCCATCCACCCGAGGCCCTGCTCCTTCCCAGGGGATCCAGAACCAAAGCCCTCCTCCCATTGTCCAGGGCCTAGCAAACCTTGTTGCTAGCCCTGGCCATAGTTAAACATACAAAACCCTACTAACATCATTGGGGTAGCATCATTTTTATGAAAGGCATAATTTGGCCCACTGCATGAAGATGGATTGAACATTGAAAACTATGATGAGACATTTTTCTAGATTACATACACACCTTCAGTAATTTAAAGAAGGGCGATTAAAGATGTCCAGGCCAAAAATTAACGTATCTTAGACAATTAAGAGTCTGTATCCCTAATTCCATGGCACTCCCAGAGAAACAATATAAATCATCCTGCATCTGACAAAGTGGGCCACAGCCCATGAAATCTTATGCCCAATTAAATGTGTTAGTCTTTAAGGTACCACAAGATTCCTCGTTGTTTTTAATAGACATTTCATAGTCTATATGCAGTGCTGGATTAATCATTAGGCTAATAAGGCTCTCGCCTTAGGCCCTCCCATTGTTGAGGCCCTCCTGCTCAGGCAGGAGGCAGGGCTGGGCCAGGTGAGGAAGAAGGAATGAGCTTGCCCACATAATGCTGCTGGAGCCTGGAGCACTCCTCCAATCCACCATGACTCAAGAGCATCTCAGTGCTTTGTTCCTCTTGAGCATTAAGAATGAAATTGTCAGCTCTTTGAACTATGATGACATCACCCATGACTTTGCCACAGCTAAAGTGGGAAAAAATTGTTTGACTATAGTGAGAGTAGAATAAATGTGTTAATTTTCCATAAATATGTATATAGATAAATATTTTTTCCTTTTTTTTTTTTTTTTTTTTTTTGCAATATGTAATTCATACTTAGGCCCTTTCCTCCCACTAACCTTAGGCCCCTCATAACCTTAATCCAGCCCTGTCTATATGGTAGTATCCTTTGAAAAATGTCTATATGCTAAAGGACTCCAGCATATGAAGTGCAGTACTTGGTGCAGTATAGTGCACTGTGTAGATTCAAGCTAAAGACTCAGAACTGGAGTCAACAGAGAAGCAGTAGCTCAAAGTGTAGGCTTGGGTCAGGATTTTGTTGTCTAGAGCTCAGAGGAATACAATAGTTGGTAAAAGAAAAAATAAGGCATGAATCACAGCACTGGCACCTGGAGAATATCGGTAACTGGACACATGGCTTCTGACTGCAGCTATGCATTTACTTTGTCCTCTTATGTATATAGTTTCTGCAAGGTCTCTGTACAAGAGGAAAGAAGAGTTTGTGGTTAAGGCATTGGACCTTGGGAAATTATAGGTTTTGTTCCTAGCTCTACCACAAATTACCTGTGCGGCACTGGGCAAATCATGTAATATGTGTTTTATTTTCCCATCTCTAGTTTTTTCAACTGATATAATTATCATTCCCTACCTCCTAGGATGTAGACTGTGCTATTCTTATGGTGTTCAGGCCTCGGGCAACGTGCCTTAGTGTCCCATGCATTGGGCCCAGAGCAACCCCCCTGTAGTAGGCCCTGTCCCACCCCTTCCACAAGCCCTGCCCCTGCTCTGGTGCTGTTTTGCCTCCTTGCCCAAAGCCCTTTCCTGTAAACGACTCAAGTCAGAGGATTAGTGGTGGGCCTGGAATGGGGTGGCAGCAAGGGTCACGCTCTCCATACACATTCACCATGGTGGCAGGAGCCAGAGTGACTCAGCAGCCTGCTGTACTCTTCCCCACCACCCTCTCCCAACCCACTGTGCTCAGCTTCCTGCTGCTACAGTGAAACCAAGCACAGCAGGCTGGGAGAGAGCAGTGGGGTGAAGCAGGGCATAGCGGAACAAGCTGGTGGGTCACTCTGGCTGCCGCCACCATGGTGAGTGGGGAAGGGGTCTCCTGTTGCTATCTCATGCCAGGCCTCCCAGTGATCCCCAGTCCATCCTAGGACTCATCCATAGGACAGTTGAGGCAGCTTCTGCGGAGCCCCCAAAGTGAGGGTCTGGGGTAGCTGCTCTGAACTGTCCTATGGACAGGACAGCTCTGGGTGTAGAAGAGAAATTCATTAACATTTGTGAAGTATTCTCATACCACAACGATAAGGCTATATAAAAACCTAGTTATCTAGAATCTGCTACACTCTCAGTTCTGTCAAGGAGAAGTATGAATCCTTGGCTGAGATCTTCATCTAGGATAAACCCAACTAGTCAGCTACAATGCTCACCACTTCCCTACAGGGGAAAAAAAGGGCAATAAGCTATCTAAACTCCTACATCATCATCATCAACAAACATGGGCTCAACACCCATTGGTGTCAGATGCCTCCCTCACTATTTCCTTCCATCTTTCCCTGTCCAGTGCAGAGTGGCTTAGTTTCTGTAGACTAGCTCCACGCCACTCTACTATATCATCTAACCATTCTCTGTGGGATCTGCCTCTCCTGTTCAAGCCATCCATTATGCCGAATACCAAGGTCTTGACTTTTCGCTCGTCGTTCATTCTGCAGATATGCCCGAATAGCTGTAGCTTCTGATGTATAACCTTCTGCAGTAGGTTCTCTTTCGGCTGTTTCTTCCTATATAATTCCTCGTTGGTGACCTTCTGCGTCCATCCTATTCTCAGGATCTTTCTGTAACAACTCCTCTCAAATTCCAATATCCTTCTCTTCGAATCTTTTGTTATCACCCATGTCTCACATCCATACAACATGCTGCTGAATACACACGTTTTCAAGATGCTTATCTTTGTTCCTAAGCTAATCACTTTGCTTTCCAGATCTTATCCATCGCCTTCAAACTCGCTTTTGCTATTCTTGTCACTATTTCCTTTTTACAGTCTAGATCATACGTCATGTTGCTCCCCAAATATGTGAACTTCTCTGCGTTCTCCAGTGTAGATGGGATCAAACTAATCTTCTTTCCTATTTCCTTATCTCCAAATACAATTGTCTTCGTTTTATCGATATTCATAATCAGGCCGTACTGCTTCCCTTCCTCGTTTAGCACCTGCACCGTTCTCGCTAGCTTCTCTTCATCTTCCTTGATAACTATATCATCCACGAACCTCAAGTTGTTAATTCTCATCCTGTGCACCAATATCCCTTCTACCTCTTCCTTGATCTTGTCCATCACTCTCTCTAGGTGCGTGATGAAGATACTCGGTGATATTGGATCTCCTTATCTCATACTTCTACTCGTTCTAAACCAGCTTCCCAACTCTCCGCACGTTCTCACCGCTGCCTCCGCATTATCGTTGATATCCTTCAACAAACGTATCAGTCTGCTATCCACTCCGTACGACTCCAACACTGCCCAAGTCACTTTCTGATCTATACTGTCAAATGCCTTCTGAAAATCAATGAAGCAATGCCACAGGATATTTCAACTCTGGTACCCTCAACTTACCTAACAACATTGTCAACTTATCCAACCACACTCTTAGTCTGGCAGAAGAATCTCTCCTATCTTGGGGGCTCTCTTTCTGCTCTACCACCCCCACAAATATGTTTCAGTTTTGTTGTGATCTGGAAGCCTATTTTTTGCCACCTCTGTCTACTCTCAGGTGCTACAAAACCACTCATTGTTTTTTACAGTTGTTTTATCTAGGTCTATAGACATTCTGGAGGTAGGTTTGATATGCAGAGGATAGGGGCTGAGGAGTTCACATGATCTGGGCTGTGAACTTAGTCCCAGTCAGATTTCTGCTAGCTTCAGGACCACTTTTCACTGACAGGCTTTTTTTTGCAGGAAGTCATTAAGACAGTTACATAAAAGATTGTAGCTTGCTGATATCATAATAAGCAGAAAAACAATTAAAGAAAAGACAAACCTTTTCACTGGGCTTTGTGCCACACAGATTATAATTATATAGCACTTATAGCATAGGAACATCTAGAGGCCTTCACTAAGTCAGGGCCCCATTACATTAAGCACTGTACAAACATAGTACATCGAAGTTCCTGTCTTAAACAGTCATAGTGTTCCACTACCATGTTAGTGCTGTCTTTTTGGTCCTTCAAATTCCTTCTACCTCCAGAGTCCAATGTTCCATGTCCTTCCTTATCCATTTCTAAGAACCTTTACGTCCCAAAAAAGACACTGAAAGAGAAGGGGTCACTTTTTTTTTTTTTTTTTTTAAGAACCTCAGTCTTGGTGCTGCACTTCACATATACAGTGACAATCAGCCTCCTTCGTAGAGATAAAGAATGTGGATTTATAAGGAGAACTTATTGGGTGAATTTCAGATACTAATAAGCAGTATAGCTCTCAGCATTTCAGTTTGTCACCAGTGCATCAGTTTCTGACATCTAATATATATCTGATGTCATCATCATCTTTTGTTATAAGTTCTTACTGGGCTGAAACTATGGGAGTTTTGATAAATTGCATTTGAAGTGGCAGGATCTAATAGCTTGAAATCAGATTGTTGGTCATCTTATCCAATTTATATTTTTAACCTAACCCTAATTAGTGGTACATGGAGGAGTGAGTACCTCAGAATGCTTAGTGTTCTACATTGGTTATTTCTCTGTAATGTCAGTGTTGCTCTTAATGATCCCGTATCTTATTCTGAAGATATCTGTCATAGTAGAAGTACTTTGCAGTGTTATGGGAGTGATCAGGATTTGATTCCTGTGCATATTATTTCCTAGGCTCTGAGTGAATACAACAAAAACACTATCCTGCAGCCATAATGCTAACAGCTGTGATCTTATTAGATCTCATGAGGTAAGCAAGGTTAGGTCTAGTCACCTGGAAGATATCCAGTGAAAAAAGATCATAGGAAGAGTTATATCTTGTACTATACTGAGCTCACGTACTATATAAAGTCTTATATAGCACATGCACTATCGTGCTGTGGTGGTTGTAGGTTTTCACATGCTTTTTTATTCTGTGTGGGTATGTTTACACTGCATTCCTCTTTCCAGAGAGGAATGCAAATGCAGCTGAGCAAAATTGCAAATGAAGCGCAGATTTGAATTTCCCATACTTCATTTGCATAATTGCGTCCAGGCACTATTTCGAAATACCCTATTTTGAAAAAAGAAATGCTGTCTAGATGCGATCATTTCGAAAGAAAACCCTTTTTTCGAAATTACCCTTACCCTTAAAGCTCATTTTATAAGGGGTAAGGGTAATTTCAAAAGAAGGGTTTTCTTTTGAAATAACCACATCTAGACAGCATTTCTTATTTCGAAATACCCTATTTTGAAAAAGCGCCCGGAAGTGATTATGCAAATGAAGCTCAGGAAATTCATATCCACGCTTCATTTGCAATTTCGCTCAGCTGCATTTGCATTCCTCTCTCGAAAGAGGAATGCAGTGTAGACATACCCTTCGTGTTTAATAATTTCTTCAAAAATAAATTTGTATACAAATATTATTGAAATAATAAGGTGGAAGTTTTCATTGTGTAATAATTAGGAAATTCAGAGCAAAGTTTTCCACAGCAGCCTTAACTGTCCCCCCTTGAATATTCCTATCCTCACTGCAGTCTTTAATTAAAAGATAAAATAAAATGTTGCATTGCACTACAAAATAGTATATATTGTATATACATCTAAAAATATAGGAATGAAAGATTCCATATTTCATTTATTAAATAGCATTTTGTTTCCAGGCATTACATTACTCTGTATTGCTTTTTATCCTGAGATCTACACATTAAGCCCTGGTCTACACCAGGGAGTTATTTCAAAATAATTCCCCTTCTTTCAAAATAACAAGCAGAGCGTCCACACTACCAAGCCCATTAATTTTAAATAAAGGATTGGTTATTTCAAAATAATAACTCCTGCTTTCCACAAGGAATAACACTTATTCAAAATAGTTATTCTGAAATAATAGTAGTGTGGACACTCCACTGCTGCTATTTCAAAATAAGTACTCCCCAAAGTCATTGAAAGTAATTATTTCCCAGTGCTTCCTGGGGCTATAAATCAAAATAGCATGTCCACATTAACAGAGCTTGCCGCAGACTAATTTTGAGGCTTCCCTGTAGTAGTTATTTCAGGAGTTATTAATTCAAAATAAGTTATTCTGAAATGATTTCCTAATGTAGACATGCCCTAAATGAGCCTCACGGTGATTCTGGAGTAGTTAAAGGACATGGGAAGAATGGTCTTGTGATTAAAACACAAGACTACAAGTTAGGAAATCTGTTCTTAGTTGTGATGCAGACTTCATATGAGAGAGAATACTTAAGCTTTCTGTACATTAATTCCTCCCCCGCTTCTGTAAAATTGAAGATATTTTCTTTCCTCGTGGGATGATGAGAGGCTAAACTAATGTTTGTAAAGTGATTTTTTGATCTTCAATTGAGAAAGTGGTGTAGTTGTGCAAAGTTTCCCAATAACAGTTAATATTACCATATTATGGGCACTTCTCCTACCCTCGAAATGCAGCTCATTGGGGATTGCAATAGCTGTTTGTAACCAAAAAGAGCAACACTACTCAGCAGTGAAAATGGGGAATGAAAAAAGTATCGTATCAATTTGAAATTCATGAAGGATTTAGGTGGGCAGTATTGAGATCATAATGAAAATTATAAGTGATACATACACAAATAAAGGTTTAAGGTCTCCACAGCAGCCTTAGCTCTGAATTTCCTGATTTGTGATTTTAAAATCTCAGTTTTAATTCACACATAAAAATTATTATTTTAATAAGACTGGTTGAGGCCTCAATAGGAAGTAGAAGAGAATATCTGTAAGCAGGACAATGTCTTACCCCATAGTTGATTAGCATAATATGACTTACAAATTCATTATACTATTTATGTTTAAGTATGAAGTGTAGAAGACAAAAAATGGTTATGTGGTTCAGGCACATGCTCATTACATCTGAGTTCAGGACCACCACAGGTTCTCTGTGACCTTGGCGAGGTGCTTAATCTCAGTTCTCCATCTGTGAAATGGGGATAATGTTACTTATCTCCTACGTGTTCTATCTTATCTATTTAGACCAGGGCTACACAACACGTGGCCCATTTGTTTGCGGTCCATGGTGCGGTTTGGGTTTACGCGGGGCTCAACACACAGCCAAAGGGTGGGATCCTTTGATCATGGCCTCCACTGGAAACACACTCCACAATGACAAGTCAATATAATGGTCTTCTGTTGATATGTGCTTTAGTAGTTAAATTCCTGGACTGTCATTGCTCATTAAAAGTGCAAATCAGGTGGAAATTGGGTAAATATTGCATTTTATTAATATCAGCAGAACTCACTTAAATGGGGCCTGCATGTTGTGTAGTATTGCCTTAATCTTTGAATTCATGCCCATCAGTGTGAAAGAAGCTATTTGCATATATATTTGCATGTATATGCAACCATGCTTAAGTTGTGGCCCTCAGCATGTGCTGTGAGTATCACTGTGGCTTCCAAAGTTGAGTAGCCCTGATTTAAGACTGCAGGCTTTTTGGAGCAAGGACTCTCTTCCTATGTATATCTAAAGTTCTGCGGGGCAACCTAGGCTAGTGAGTGGGCCAAGTGCCGCTCCTTCATTTCAATGGGCTACAGGATTGCCATAATCAAGATGGCTTCCTGGGATGGCATAGTTTCGCTAACTGTACTTGTGTATTTAGACTGCGAGGGGTGTGCCAACTGAACTGTAGCAGTACTTTGATAGGATGCTGATGGAGCATACGGCTCTCACAGTCAATGTTGTCTGCAATCAGTACACGCCTTTCTTCATGTGCCCTTCCTTTAAGTGTATGTCACTTTTGTAATACTGGTAGGAAAAAATTAGGGCTGTCAAGCGATTACAAAATTTAAACGCGATTAATCACATGATTAATTGTGTTCACCGCCACTTTGAAATACTGTGGTGGCGTTTCAATGGGACAGCACCACATGGAGCCCAGGATCAGGTGGAGTCCCCAGCTGACCCCAGGCTCCATGCAGCGCTGCCCCTTGGAAGTGTCCTGGCGGCATTTCCAAGGGGCAGCACATTGGGAGCCGGGGATCAGCTGGGACTCCAGCTGATCCCCGGCTCCGCATAGCAAAGCCCCTTTGAAGTGCCGCCTGGTGCTTCAAAGGGGCTTTGTAACAGTGGAGCCAGGGATCAGCTGGAGTCCCCCGTTGATCCCTGGCTCTGCTGTTACAAAGCCCCTTTGAAGTGCTGCTCTGGCACTTCAAAGGGGCTTTTGCAGCAGCAGAGCCGGGGACCAACTGGGAACTCCAGCTGATCCCTGGCTCCGCTTGTGCTGCCCCTTTGAAACGCTGGAGCAGCACTTCAAAAGGGCAGCACAGCATTAACGCCTGTGATTAACTAATTTTTTTAACATATGTATTAATCCTGTCATGCGTTAATCACAGGCATTAACGCAGGTCAATTGACAGCCCTAGAAAAAATTATGCAGACAAAAACCAGCAGAATCTGGCAACCCTGTGCATGGTCAATAGTAAACCAAATGTCTCATGGGCCATGCATAGAACCCACATGGGCCACATGCAGCCCTTAGGCTGCAGTTGCCCACTACTGATCTAAGAACAAACACACTGAAGCCCCGATCTCTATCTAGGCCTCTAATTGCTAATGCAATATAAAAAATAAAAAGAGCCTTCTACTTTTAATGAGAGAAAGTATTAGTTTCTTCCTCTGTCAGGAAGTGACTGAAAACATCTTTCGTGTTTTTTCTGAAATAGGTTTTAGCAGATGGCTTTCCCACATACTTCCTGCTGCCAAGCAATGGACTTCTGCAGCCTGTTGCATCTAGTTTGGATGAGGATGCATCATTCCCAGTTTAGTCAAGCTTCTTTTACAATGATTTAACATAAAGCTCCAGAAGTTTTTGCAATTTAAATCTATTCTCTGACAGGAAAAAGTGTGTATTATCTTATGTTGCTAGAATAGCTTTCAGTGTTCAGAGAAAATGAAATCTTAAGTTGACTTGGTCTTCCTCTAGGATAGTTTTTACATAGTCACTGGAGCATTTATATTCTGACAACATCCACTGCTGTTATAATGAATTAGCTATTTCAATCAATGCCTATAGAGAATAAAAATGGGTAAAGATCTGCCAAAACTGCTTCAGGCACAAGTCTCCAGAGCAGGTTTCAGTTACTAGCCACATGCCATCATTTCAGGCTATGTCTAGACTGCAGGCTTCTTTCAGAAGAACCTTTTTTCAGAAGAGAGCTTCTGAAAAAACCTCTTCCGAAAGAGAGCATCCACACAGAAAAGTGCATCAAAAAAGCGATCTCCTTTTTTGAAAGATAGGGTCCATTCAGTGTGGAAGCTATCTGGCTTTTAAGCTGTGATTACTATGGATGGAGTGGCCATCAGGGCACCTGTGCTTTTTCCTCTCTCCTCTTCTTTCGAAAGAACTCCTTCTTCCCTGTCCACACGCCTCTTTCTGAAAGAATTCTTTTGGAAAAAGGCTTCTTCCTTGTAGAAAGAGGATTACCAACACCAGAAAAAAAACCCTCTGTTCTTTTAATTTACTTTTGGAAGAATGCAATTGCAGTGTGAACGTAACTCGGGTTTCGTTGGAAAAACAGCTGTTTTTCCAACAAAACTCTGTAGTGTAGACACACTCAGTGACTAATTTTTCAATAGGTATTTCCTCCTCTGATTCTGTATTAAGAGATGGCAGCTTCCTAGGAGTGGAACTGAAGTTTTCTTCTTACCCTATACCTTTCTTTGTTGAATAGAAATGTTTTATTCCAGAGTTTCAGGACCACATAATGTTATCCTTTATCAACCACTTCTATTGAGGACCCTTTTAGGCTACCTTTGCCATATTCAGAGCAGTGTGGAGTTTTCTGTGTGCAGTTAGTAAGCTGAAGAATTTTTGAAGGTTTGTTTCTATTGGTTCTGGCAGTATAGGAACTATATAAGTTTTCAGTAATTCATCTAGGTCAGGGGCAGGCAATAAAAAAACGGTAGCCTGCCAGGGTTAATTCCTGGTGGGCCACCACCACTATATTTACCTGTGCTCCATAGGTACTGGGTGATCACAGCTCATGTTGGCCATGGATCACTGTTCTCAGCCAATTGGAGCAGCAGGAAGTGGCATGGACCGGGACCCCACTTTCCGTAGCTTCCACTGGCCGCAAGCCACAATCCACAGAGCCAACAAGAGCTGCAATTGTCCAATATCTGCAAAGATGCAGGTAAATCTAGAGGTGAGGGCCCACCAGGGACTAACCCTGCAGAATTGATCTGGCCTATGGGCTGGAATTTGCCCTGATCTAGGTTCATATACATGTATTAAGTTGGCTTTGCAGAGTGCATTTCCAGATTTGACATTGTTGCTAATTAGGAAAACAGGTTGGCCCAAATACATCCCTGGTGTAACTCTTTAAAGGTATACTGACATTACACCAGGAATGGATTTTATCTACAGTGTTCTAATGAGTTACTCAATAAACACATGTTTAATAGATGCTTCTTAGGGCATGTCTACACTAGGAAATTATTTTGAAATGAATACCTCCCGAAATAACTATTTCAAAATAAACTTATTCCTCAAGGAAAGCAGGAGTTATTATTTCAAAATAACCAGCCCCTTATTTTGAAATAACTAGCTTGGTAGTCTGGACACTCCACTTGTTTTTAAATAAGGGGGGGTTATTTCAAAATAATTCCCTAGTATAGACTTGTGTATGAGGTTGTTTCAAATAACCTGACAGTACGTATCTGGAGATGTGGTATGGCACCTACCCTCTGTTACAAAGTCAGCTCAGATTGAGTCTTGCACATCTTTCTGAAAGCAGGAGAGCAAACTTCTGTTGCCTCAATCTTGGAAGGATCTTCCTGTTAATTACCAGTTCTGCATACTGGGACTTGCAAGTTAATCATTGGTTTGCTTTGTTTTTAAAAGTACTTTTTAATTTTGTTGTAGCTAGAATTGTTTTAATGAAGCAGTAATCAGCTGTATGCTACTAAAGCTTATTGCATTAAATCTTTGTACAGGAGGATCTAAAAGCATACATTGTTTGTCAGTGATACAAAGTTGCGTTCAGAGGCTGACCGTCATCTCACTTGAGACAATGTATCTTGATAAGTATTGTTCTGATGTGTTATGTATACAATAAGGGACACGTCTGCATAGATATGGGAACATGCGTAAGATTGAATGTCAAAATATTCATTGCCAAAGGCCCTGATGGAAGAGTCAACTGAAAGACTCCCATTGACTTAATTGGGCTTTGGCTCAAGCACTTTATTAATTGTATGGGACTGATAGCTATAAATTCCCTGATAGCTAAAAATTCCCACGTCACTTACAGAACCCTGTTTATTCCATGCACAAGGAATTTTCTGCAGAATTCCAAGAACAACTTCTGATCAACGTAGATTAATACCATAGTAGAGAGTCCACGATAATAATCCAGCTTCATAGAAATCATGATCGGGTTATATGGACTTTCTATACTAAAGAGCTTTGTCTACACTGCAGGTTTTTTGTGCAAGAAGCCTTTTGCAGAAGAGTTCTTGCGAAAAAGCGCGTCCAGACCTCAAAGTGCATTGCAAAAGCAAGAGAGCGTCCACGCTGCATGGACACTCCTGCGCAAGAAAGCTCTGATGGCCATTCACAAAATGGCCATCAGAGTACCTGTGCTTTTTCCGATAGGGGTTTCTTGTGCAAAAACCCCTCCGGAGCGTCCACACCTGCTTTTCTGCACAAGAGCTGTAGCACAAAAAGGAGTTATTCCTCATGGGGAGAGGAATAACTCTATTGGCAAAAGCCCTCAGTTCTCTCAATTTTCGTGCACAAAAATACTCTTGAAGTGTGGATGCTCCGCCAGTTTTTGCGTAAAAATAGCTGTTTTTGCACAAAAACCTTGTAGTGTTGACATAGCCAAGCAGTAAATATGGAACATTACCACAACTGTCTGTTCTCACTTGAATGCCCTTCACCAAGCTGATTCAGTTCCCTAGCTGGATGCTAAGAAACATGTTCAAATCCTTTGTAAGTGAAAATTGTCCACTTGTTGCCTATCCAGAAAGTCAATGGTGCTCTCAGAGAAATGCAGGGAAGTTTTAAAGTTATAAAATTGCTTTTAAAATCATTGTAGATCTCTCCTCATTGGTATACTTAACAAAGGCTTGCTGCTGCTTACATGGGGGATTGCCTCATTGTCTCAGCTGCTAAGCTACATGAAACCATAAGTCTGAATTTCTGGAGAGTCAGGTTAGCCTCATATTTTGAGGTAGGTAACTAAATTCAGTAAACTGCATAGGATGCATTTCAGCTGAGACCTTTAAAGTGAGGTCCTGTTTGGTCACTCTGGGCATTCAGGGTCCCATGGCCCTTGATGTAAATTTATGGTTTTGTCCTTTGGTTTTCTTAATCAAAGAATCACTTCTCTTCATCTCTGTCAGCAAATGTAAGCCACAAGTGATTTTTCCTCTTTAGCAGTCCCCAGGGGCACATCTTTTAACTCCATTGAAGTATAATTGAGAGTTTTCCCCAATGTCAGAGTGAAGAAATTATTTTGCAAACAAACTTAACAGGAGGGCAGAAGGAGAGGTCTTCCCTGATGTGTGTACAGATAGCTACTCCTTTCGTCCCAACTGTGGCTGAATTTCAGGGATATGTACTAAGGCTGGCTGAAATGTTTAAGGATGAAAGGTGGTATATAACTGTAAGGTTCTGTTATTTTCAAGATCTTTCTTAGGTGTGATGATAGATAGCAGGGGAAAGGCTGCACTGTGCCTTGTGGCAAAGGAGAGGGAGACTAACAGATTTTACAAGATTAAGTTCTAGGGGAGGATTGTTTAGTATTTGCTGATTGTAGGAGGTTTTTTTCCCTATCCTCTTAAGTACCTCATCCCTCCTCTGGACACCATCAGGGTGGGAGAATGTTGGGTGTTTTCCCATCTGATTCCTGCAGCAAGGCTTTACTGGAGTGGGAGGATATTCTACTCATCATCGGCGTCATCCCAACTTTTGCCTGGAGATGATCAATATTACTCTACTCTGCCTATTTGCCATTTCCAGAGCTGCTTAGCAGCTCCGTCACCAGTTGCTAAGTTACAGCATATTACATTGTCCCAGTCTGGTGATGTTGCTATGGTGACAAGGTTGTTATTCCACTTGTGAGTCCACTGTGGTCAGGCTGCAAGTGCATAGAAGACGCAGTTGTGACGTCTAAGTTGGTCAGTCAGGAACTGTCCCTATTAAAATGAATAGCTGAAGGGAAATGGCACACCCCCATCTCCTGAATTAGACATGATGTGTTTTGTTTAGCTACAGCTGAAAACAAGTTCTCTTTGATTTGCTTTAGACTTCCAAAAATTGTCATGGAGATTTACAAGCCAAGAAAGCTTACGCCCTAATAAATCTTAGTCTCTAAAGTGCCACAGGACTCCTCATTTTTCCAGATACAGACTACCCCTTTGAGGCTTTTCAGCCCAAGAATGAAAGCATATACTTTACTGTGACTGATTTAGAAAAAAAAATGTCAAATACTTACTCCAGACAAGTGGCAGAACAGAATTTAGTAATGCTCACCTTACTGAAACACATTGATAAAATGTATTTATCCCCACAAAAACAAAGCCTCAGATAAGAAGGTGCAAGTTCTTCCACTTAAGTGACAGTTGCATCTGCTTATATCAAGCTAAATTTGGTCTTGTATCCATAGTTGCAGTAAGTAGGGGTCTGAGAGGTGCTGCAGCACCCCCAGATTTTGGATGTTGTGGTCACATGCCCCTGCTGCCTGGGGTCCCAGCCATAAGGCCTGCTGATGCATGGGGGCTCTGCCGCCAGTCCTGTGTGTCTCACGGCCTCTGGCCCTGGGTTATACATGGCAATAGGGGTGTAAAATCTCAGTTAATCAGTCAACCAGTTAAACATTAGGTTGACCTAACTTTTAATGGGTTAAAGCATTAAAAGCATTAGGTTGACCTAACTTTTAATGGGTTAAAGCACTAAAGCAGGATCCAGGCTGAGGATCATTCCAGCCTGGTTGGAGCAGCCCTACCCTGTAAGGCTCCCACCCCTAGCCCCATGCTGGGTCTGGGTGCCGGCTCCCAGCCTTGCTCTGTGAAATGCCTGGGCCCACTGCGGACAGGGGCTGCTATAGATGAGAGAAGCTCCTGTCCATGGTGGTCACTGTGGGGCTGCAGGGAGCTGCTCCAGCCCCCACTGGTTACTGGGTGATGCTTACCAGTTAACCAGTTAAACTTTTACATCCCTCATGGCCACTGGCCCCACCTGCTAAGGATTGGTGGATGGTGCAGACAAGGTAAGGGGGAGTGCAATTCAGCCCCTCTCCCACACTCCAAAAATTGTTCCAGCCCCACTGCTTGTATCTCACTTATGTACCCAAATGCCTTTGCTCCAAGAATTCCAATGCTGAGCCAACAAGCCTCACAGCATTTCTGTATTCCCCATTTTGTAAACTAGGGAAACCATGGCACAAAGTAGCATATACAAATTATGTATGTGCCATATGATAGGTAGTTCACTGATGAATGGCTACACCTGGAGTTCACTGACCTTTCTTTTACTTTAGATAGTTGTTGGAGAGTCTATATCTGGATCTGGGCTTAGAGTTTGGATTTGGTGCTGAAATCTCAGCTCTTTTCATGAGTTTTTACCCCAGAATGATGGAAGTTGCATAGAGTGGCTAGCTTTCCAATTTTTACCACCTTGAGACATCTGGAAAATAGGCCCTTTCTGGAGCCTGACCTGATACCAAAACTGAATTGGGTTTTGTCCCATATGCTTGATCCTGAAATCTTTTCCCCCGGCTTTCTCTTTCCAAACACGTTCAGCTGTTCTAATTTGAATCAATGTCTAATTTTATTTATAGTGATTATCTTGTGCAGTATCTCAGCTGTGGACAGGAAATGAAATCTTTAATATGTTTTTGCTTATTCACACTTGCTGCTGTAAATCGGCCCCAGCAGTTTCTAGAAAACTGGGACACAGTGTTAGATCCACAGACTGCAAGTCTAGCTGAAACCACAGCTATTCAAAACTCAGTTTTGCAAACATCTCTATGAAAGAACCTACTTAGAGCATTTGACCTATTAAAAGAGACTTTGTGTTCTAAGCTAAACATATGTTAGAGTAAAGGCCTTTTAAATGGCTAGTTTAATTAAAGGGATTCTTTTTAAAAGTAGCTTAATACATGAAAGTTCAAGAGAAGAGTGAGATCTTTCCATTAGCTTAATTAAGATTAGTGCACTTAGTGTTCTAATTACTTGCAGGAAGATCAAACTTTAATAAATTGTTGTTCAGAATCATGTTTAGCAACATATCATATCACTTATTTGAAACACTCATAGGATTAAATGGGGCTTCTTACAGACCTTTGATATATATTCCACAACAATTTAAATATAGAACTAGATTGAGCAGTTAGACTAACATGTTGGCAACACTAATGTGGCACAGAAAGATACGGTGGTCACTAGGTAAGACTTTTACCTTACACTTGACTAAAATACAAAGCTCTGTCACTTTTGAGTGGTACAGTTTTGAGTGGGTGAGTTATGAGGCTAATTTTTCTTACAGTATTACTGGTATAGCAGTCTGACAGGTTTCTATAGTGCATATGAAAAACTAATTGCATGGAAAGGGGAAGTAGTTGGTGATTTTTACAGAACAGAAATGGGGGGGGGGGCACGAGTAGGTTGCATGGATAATGGTACCTTCTGAGTCTGTTTTGAATATAGAAAGGTGAACATTTAAAGCAAATGACAAAACTGACCTGGTGCAATTTCTACATGGGTCAGAGCCAATAGAAAACACTGCAAAGGCATCTTTGCTTGCTCCCATGTCAAAGTGTTGAGACATAACCATCATATACAAACACTGGTGGGATTTGCATCCAGCTTTTTTGATGGATAGGAAGATTGCCATGATGCAAGCTTAAGAGCCAAAGAAGGGGGATGGAAGAGAAGAGCTACAGCAGGGGTTGATGCTAAGCTGGGACTGAGACAGCCTACCCATGTGCCAGCTCTTAAAGTGCTTCTAGTGCAGAGCTGCAGCGGGGGCAGTTGCCAGCACCTTGCTTGAGCTGGGACTGAGTGGTTACAGTGCTAACCCTTATAGATTAATTGTATAGTCAACAAAATTCTTGTTGACTACACAGTGAATGAAATACATGCTTCTTAATATCCCTAGCTCCTGTAACAACTCCCTAACATGCTCTAATTGTCTGTCTTTGATATTTAAATGAAAAATATTTAAGAGCTACTGGATTTTCCATCTTTTGTACAAATCATGATATATATGGAGATAAGTCACAAGAAAAGTGTTCATATATCTGGCACAGGAATTATAGTGCAATAGTAATGTAGTTTACTCTGAAGCAGGTGCTGTGAGCCAGTCACTACTTGTCCTTAGCTTCCTGTCACTGGTTGCACTTGGCTTCATAGTCATTACATCATCTTCTTCTCATCCCAGACATACATCCTTTCCTGCCTTATCACAAGCACTTTCATCCAAATTCTCTACAACCTATTCTGGACTCAGCTATTCTGAACATTTAAGCTGATACGCATTTTTCTCTTGCTTTTCAAAGTCTTGTTTTTCCCTGATATGTCCAAAACCTCTTCAGTTTTCCCTTCCCAAAATGGTCAATTTCAGAGTTAAATTAACAATCAATCCCAGGCAAATATAATTAACCTTACCTAATTGATTTGTTTATCTGTGTGCAGACACACAATCATATTCTCTGCTTTCATTTATTTTGATGCAATGTGGCTGAGTCAGTGAGGTTGACCTCAGATTTCAGTGGTACAGTTGATGGAAGACTTTGGCTTCATGAGTTAGTCATTTTATTTGGGAAACATTTCCCAGCATGAATCTGCTTCTGAAATTCATATTCCCTTTTGTAAGTTATTAAGGGCGGCCATATTCAGGAAACTGGTTTTGTTCAGTACCCCTTTTAGTTTAAATTGCTTGTTTACTTATTCTTTTCCAAATGTACCACCACTTAAGGGTGGTAGCCCATAAAAACAGATCAGCTCAGTTTCAAGTAGAGAGATGCTATTATCCCAGTCTCATAAGATAAAATATATTAAAGGTTGCAGGATACTCATATACTTTGATAATGGGGACATATAAGCCTTTGTCAGATTACAATTTTGTATATATCCTAGAACAACATCAATACAATGGTGCATTGGGAGACCAAGATAAGTTTAGTTTCAAACTATTTTTTTTAATTTTCTTGATTTTGTGCATATTTATAAAATGCACATAATTTTATTAGCCTACAAACATCAGAAGAAAAGGCCATGAAAAAGACATTTTAAAACTTCAGTTTAGAAACCTAGTGACACATCACCCTTCCTGATCAGTGTAACTTCAAGGCAAGATATTCAAGAGTTAATGGAAGAAGTTACTACGAAGATGAATAGTCTGTAGAATGACTCCTGACATTATTGCAGTGGGAAATTACATGTAAAACTTGACCTAGGATTTTGATTGAGTAAGTAGTAGAATTCAAAAACACAGAGAAGTTAACAAATCTTTCTGGATTTTTACCTATAACACTCTCACCATTAAATCTGAGATATTAGAAAACTGCATGCATAGCTCAGGGGCACACCTTCAGGAATGCTGGACAATCCAGTAGGGTGATTTTAATCTTTACATGAAAAATATTGCTCAGGGTACAGTGTAGAGACAGTCTAGAGCATTGTTTTTCAAAGTGGGCCACCGTGTAAGCTGCTGATGGACCCATGCTACTTTGTTTACCTACAATGTCTGTTGTCATAGAGTCTCACAGCTCCCATTGGTTGCAGTTCCCAGTTTTTAGTCAAGGGGAGGCGTAAGGCTCTGTGGCTGCAGACATTTGTGAGACTCTGGTTCGAGTCCTTGCTTTGCCACAGATTTTTTATATAATCACAGGTGAATAATTTAGTGTTCTGCCTCAAGTGTAGAAAAATAATACATTAAAAATTGTGAGGCATCCAGACCCTCTGAGAATGAGGATGTAGTGAGTCAGCATCACCTCTCGTGACCCAGATGAGGAAATTCTCCCAAAGACCCCTTGGTGGGCAGTGCCAGAACAACCCACCCCCACCCATGGGAAACAGAAAGGTGGGGCTGGAGATATAAAAAGAGGAGCTCCAAGATCAGTTGTAGCCTGGCTGCTGAGCAGGTCAGAGGCTCTACCCCATCCCCAGAAGAGAAAGGCCCTGCCACGCTGCCCTCAGAGGGAGGACTGGCTTGAGCCACCAGGGCCACTCCCAGGCCCTGAGAACTGACCCAGGCCACCACGGCTGCTGTCGGGCCCTGAGGTCATAGAGGCCACTGCCCGAGCCCACAGATTTACCTGGACCCCCAGGACTCTTCCTAGGCCCAGATAACTGAGCTGGACTGCCTGGACCCTTACCCGAGCAGGACCCAGAGCCTATGGACATGCTGTCAGCACCTCCATCGCAGCTGACCCCAAGGAGCAGCATCCGAGCCAGGTGGGCTCCCAGGGAGAAAAGGGAAGTGGCCTGGAAGGAGCCGAGCCTGGGGCAGCTGAGGAGATGGAGGTCAGTTGGGCAGCGTGTTGCAGCTCGGATCCCGCTGACCCACAGACTTGGTCAGCGTGTTGCGGCTTGGATTCCCACCAACTCTGTGGCCGCCGTGCAGCCACTGCTAGGATCCTGGTCTGGGACACAGTGGAGTGGGTGGGCCTGCATCCTCCCTGCCCCCCTTTCTCCTGCGTAGTAGGTTCCCCCTGTAGGGAAAGAAACCCCTACACTTGTTGGCTCTCTGCCAGCAAAGACACCTGACCCCTGGCTCAGCCTGCAGATAGGCCTGGGCTTTGAACTCTTGGGATTATTTAACTGTTTATGGACTGTTTGTTTATAGATTGCTGGCCTACCCTTACGCCGGGCCTGGCCTTCCAAACTGTGGCTCGGCCTGCAGTCAGGCCTGAGCCTTAAAGCAAGGGAATTGACTGTTTGTTGCCCTGACCTGATCAAGGGCCAGTGCTCATAAACCTTTGCTCAACTTATACAAGTACTGTTTAACTGTTTGTTTGTTGCCCCACCCTGACCCTGGGCAGGACTCATAGACTGCTACCCAGCTGGCAGTCAGGCCTGAGACCCCAAACTTCCGCGACTTGTAGTGAGTCAGCGTGGTCTCCCGCTAACAGGAACTATTACAGAGGACATGTCCACTTCAAGTAGCTCTTTTGAAAGAGATGCAAAAGAGATTATACCTGCTTCTGATTTCTGAAGATCTATTGCGAGATTCTCCAGCGTCAGCTCTGGTCCCTTTTCCCCATTCTATTTCAGAGCAAACACTACGCATCTTTGGAGTACTTGCATCTGAAGCAATGGGTGCCCAGAAAGCCTACGCCAGAGATGCTGGGACATGTTTTGGCTAAAAGCATGCACACACCCACCAAAAATTATGTCTTTCAATCTTTAAAAAACAACTCCTAAGCACACACACTGAGAATAAATATCTGACGTTTAAAATCCAAATAACCTGCCTGAAAACTCTTCATTCCCGCCTCCACATTGTGGATCACATTCTATGTCCATTCTCAAAAGGTGATGCTTCTAAGGGATGCGTTATCTGTCCAGATTAATGAACATTTATTAGACGTGCATTCCAGAGAGGTGAATGGAAAAGGAACTTTTTGTAGGATATGAAACAATTGAGCGATATAGCCGGGACCACTGCTCACTAGGCATCTGAGTCCAGTGACACTGCCCAGTGTTTAAATTGCTCTGTAAGGCTGACTGTGAGTTTGGCTGCCTTGTCTGAACACCTTAAAGTGCAGAGAGTAAGGAGGCAGCTGTAGAAAGTGGCACTGAGATTAGCAGCTGCTGCAATGAGCCTTCTGAAAAGCTCCTCCTAACCCAAGGAAAGGAGATAAACCTTTGAAGCCTCCCGCAATAGAAGGTGTTATCCAGCCCACCTGCTCATCACTGCTGTTTGCTGAGATTAGCTGTGACACCGAGAGATTGATTGTGATGGACTAGCTGCATTCCTCCCTGCACCTCTTTCCAGGACTTGAACTTGGGGAATCCCCTCCCTAGCTCTTTCCTGCTTTGCAATCCATACTCAGACCCTCGATCATGGTCTGAGGGAAGCTAAACTGGCTAATGATGAGGAAAACAAGTGACTTCTTTGTTGCTCATCGGCATTTCTCCTTAATTAGCCAGAGGGGGTAGCATTTGCCTGAGATGATGAATTTTCATCTTGCCGGAGGCTGAGAACTGTGTGGGCACTCCCATCCACAACCAGCCTGGGGACTGGCTAACTTTATAGCAATGTGTCTCAGTACACGATGGCCCGAGTTAGGAAAGCCATTAGTGGGCCCGTACCGCTTAATTTACCAAAAGGGTGCACAGCCATGGAACCTTGCGGCTGCCATTGGCCCCAGTTTGCCATTTCTAGCCAAGGGGAGCCTGGCGAAGCTTTTGTGCTGATAGCGAGATAGTTCCAAGTTGTCACGGTGGGTGGC
Source organism: Pelochelys cantorii (assembly GCA_032595735.1). Classification (NCBI taxonomy): domain Eukaryota; kingdom Metazoa; phylum Chordata; order Testudines; family Trionychidae; genus Pelochelys; species Pelochelys cantorii. The sequence goes on along the minus strand of CM064342.1, from coordinate 6,356,870 downwards.
TCAGTTTGACTGGACATACTTGCATGCAAGCTGCCCATTATAAGAGTTAATTCCTCCCACATATCTTGAAGAAAATTGCAGCTCCTGGATCATCTCTTTCTAGGAAGCATCTTCCAAACCGATATTCATATGCACAGCCACCTTTCCCAAACTGCCCTGAAACATTGGCAGAGCTTTCTGATGATATATGCAGGTATGTATGGTAGATGGATTTTTATTAAATCTGTGTCAAAGCTTTGACACGTTTAATTTAGCTCTGTGTGTGTGTGTGTGTGTGTGTGTGTGTGTGTGTGTGTGTGTGTGTGTACACACGCATGCACATGCAAACTCACTCTTGGTACTATACAGAGACCAAACAGATGGTCACTGATCTAATGACACTAATGCTTTGTCTTGTTAGCTGCATTATACTGGATAAGGCAATGAAGGGCAACTTCAAAATCTCTCTTTATATTCAAAACAAATTTCCTGCGTCCCGCAGCCCCACCAACACTTCCACCCTCAATCACTTGCTGGGGCCAGCTGCTCCTTGTAGGCTGCTCCAGCTGCGCATACCGGGAGGAGCTGCTGGGGCTGGGTCCTCTCCACTATCTGAACCTGACTGGCAGCTGGAGGGAGAGCCTGAGCTGGCGTGGCGAACAGCCAGCTCCCCCAGAAGCTAGGGGAAGATCCAGGGCTGGCATGCTCTAGCCAGGCCTTGCCTGGTAGAAGAGCCGGGGCCAAGGCAGTATCAGAGCCAGACCCTCCTTGATGGCCAGGGGGAATGGGGGAAGAGCTGAGGCTGGAGCTGGGCCCTCCCTGGCAACCAGATTGGAGGATGGAAGAGCTAGGGCCAGGGAACCTTAGTCCTGGGCCCTCCTCAGCCAAGAGGAGGGTTGACGAGCATAGCGGGCAGGGGGCACAGCCCCCGAGTTATTACTTATTAGCCAGGATGGGTAGGAATGGTGTCCCGAGCCTCTGTTAGTCAAAGGAAATGGATGACAGGAGAGGGAACACTTATTACCTGTTCTATTCACTTCGTTTGGAGTTTCTTGCATTGGCCATTGTCAGAAGACTGAGTACTGGGCTAGATGGACTGACCCAGTATGGCTTTTATCTGACCCAATATGGCTATTCTCATGGAAATGGCAGGAGTAAGTACCTCCATCCCACAGACTGTCCACAAATACCCTTCCCGCAGCTCTTGTCACACTAAGATTATGCCTCATCTGAGAGTTACCATGGACGCAAGAGTAATACTATCAGGGATTAGCCCCAATGAGCCTTATAACTTCTGTAAATTCCTGCTCTGTGAAGTTACTGGAAAAGAAGAGGATTGACCAGATTATTTTATAAAGTGCTGCCGTGAGACTGTTACCACCAAGTCCAAAGCTCCTATATAAACTTAATGAAAGAGGAGAGAGCCAATATTCCATTTCCAAAAACAAGAGTTTGTGCCTGCTTTCTAAGATGCATCTACACCCATAGCTCGAAATAAGTTACGCAATTTGAGCTATGCAAATTGCATAGCTTATTTCGAGTTAATTTTAAAATAGCTTATTTCGAAATCTGGTGCTGTCTACACAGCACGTATTTTGAAATAAACTGCTATTCCAAAATGTCCCTTACTCCACGTGGAATGAGGTTTACAGGGATTTGGAATAGCAAGCCTGTTATATTTTGAAATAATGGGCACACTCAAAAGACGCAGTATAGCTATTTTAGAACACCTCCGGTATCCCGAAACAGTGTTGCAGTGTTGATGTAGCCTAAGTGAACAAGCTTGATCTGTGTGGCTATGCACTTACCAAAAGGCTTGTGTTGAAAAGTTGGACTTTTTTGATGAGATTACAAGTTTAGTTGATAAAGGTAATAGGGTTGTTGTAATATTCTTAGACTTCTGTAAAGCATTTGAGTTTGTACTAGATGACATTTTGATTAAGTATCTAGAGTAACACAAAATCAAGGTTGGATACATTAAATGGATTACAAGATGGCTAAAAAATAGGTCTCAAAATGTAATAATCATCTGGTTGCCATGGTTCTAATGGAGTCTCACCTGGGTTGATTCTTGGCCCTAGCATTCATTCATACAGGTTTAAAAACAACAACAAATGCAAGAACAAAATACAACACATCAGTACTTGCTAGTATGCATTTGTTGATGCCCTTTTCGATAGTTATGATGGAGTTTTGCTGTGCAACTAAACACTGCAACACTGAAGAATGGATGGGTTAGGAAATCAGTAATAAGAAGGAAGTTAGGGAAATTAAAAACAAAACAACAAAAATGTTGAGTTTCCCAGGCTTTTGTCCTTTTCTTTAGACAATACATAGCATCCATAATTGTCTTTATAAAGGTAACAGATATGTAAGGACCAGTTTGCAAGGCAAATCTCTGAATTTTTAAATTGAACAAAGAAACCAGATGCAAACTCACTCTTGGTACTATACAGAGACCAAACAGATGGTCACTGATCTAATGACACTAATGCTTTGTCTTGTTAGCCGCGTTATACTGGATAAGGCAATGAAGGGCAACTTGGATATTATTACTTATTAGCCAGAATGGGTAGGAATGGTGTCCCAAGCCTCTGTTAGTCAAACGCTGCAAATGGGTGACAAAGAGAGGGATCACTTGATTTCCTGTTTTGTTCACTCCCTCTGGGGGCATCTGGCATTGACCATGGTTAGAAGACTGGATACTGGGCTAAATGGACCTTTGGTCTGACCCAGTATGGCCATTATTATGTTTTTATGGAAATGCCAGAGGTATGTACCCCCTTCCCTCAGACAGAGGCTGTTTAACATGGCAGATTAGTGACTTGGGACTCAATATAAAATGTATCTTCCAAATTCACCATGGAGGAGAGACCTCTTTAAGTAAAAGTTGTTCACATAATCTATTTCTGGTACATCTAAACCAGCATAATCAGGCAACTGTCCACAAATACCCTTCCCACTGCTCTTCTCACACTAAGATTATGCGTCATCTGAGAGTTACCATGGACACAAGAGTAATACTATCAGGGATTAGCCCCAATGAGCCTTATAACCTTCTGTAAGTTCCTGCTCTGTGAAGTTACTGGAAAAGAAGAGGATCAACCAGGTTATTTTAAAAAGTGCTGCCGAGAGAGTGTTATCACCAAGTCCAAAGCTCTTCTGTAAACTTGATGAAAGAGGGGAAAGCCATTATTCCCCTTCTAAAAGAGTTTGTGTCTGCTCTGTAAGATGCATCTACACTGCACCCATAGGTCAAAATAAGTTATGCAGTTTGAGCTATGCAAATTGTGTAGCTTATTTCGAGTCAATTTTGAAATGGTTTATTTCAAAATGTTGTGCTGTCGACACAGCACTTATTTTTAAATAAACTGCTATTCCAAAGTGTCCCTTACTCCTCTTGGAATGTTTTTGCCTGCTCTCTAAGGGTATGTCTAGACTATATGGCTCCGTTGACAGAGCCTTGTAAACTAGTTTACCCAACATAATCAATGAAGTGGGGATTTAAATAATCCCCGCTTCATTAAAATAAAAATGGCCACCGTGCTGTGCCGACAGTCAGCTGATCCAGCACAGCACGGCAGTCTAGACACGGATCAGTCGACAAGGGAAGCCTTTGTTGACCGCTCCCTTATGCCTCATGAAACGAGGTTTACAGGAACGGTCAACAAAGGCTTCCCTTGTCAACCGATCCGCATCTAGACTGCCGTGCTGTACTGAATCAGCTGATTGTCGGCACGGTGCGGCGGCCATTTTTATTTTAATGAAGCGGGGATTATTTAAATCCCCGCTTCATTGACTATGTTGGGTAAACTAGTTTACATGGCTCCGTCGACGGAGCCATGTAGTCTAGACATACCCTAAGGGTTCATCTACACTACAAAGAAGATTGAGGCTGCTGCTGTCGATCTTCCAGGGTTCAAATTAGTGGATCTAGTGATGACACACTACAACCGGTCCCCGAGTTGCAAACGGTCGATTTACGACCGTTCACATTGCATGAAGAGTAACAGTTAATCCGAGGGAAGGGGCTTCTTTCAGAATACCGCATCTACACGTGGCGAGTTAATTTGGACTAGTGGATTTTTAAAATGGCTAGCAGACGCGAATATGCTAATCAAGCATGGGATATTTCAATCCCGCACTTCATTAGCAACTTCGGTATGCTACATTTGCATCCCTAGTTCGGACTAGGAAGCAAGTGTAGACATACCCCATAGGAGGATTTCTTCATTGGCTACGACCAGTCAGTTTCAAGGCCATTTTGAGATGCATAATAAACAAAGCAAAGTGACTTTAGCAGACCAGTGAATCCGGCTTAATACATTTTCCACCTATCTCCAGTATCCATAGCCTGAGTTAACATTGCTAAGATGCTTGAATTTTCTTATTGGAAAAACAGCTTAGTAAATAAAAACTTGGAATTGACATATTCTATAGCCACCTTGGCCTGTATTAATCCATAATGTGACAGCAGACACTGGTTTAAATACAAATATTTAATTGTCTGCTCTTCACAATCTGTTTCCCTTTTGTTCACTATTATTTGTGACTTCATTTGTAATGTTTCAGCTTGGAGGTACTCATAACTAAACATGCCTATAAACTCTTTGAAAAGGACAAGTAAAAACACCTTGGTTTCATCAAAAACACTTTTTCATTGGCAATGTTAAAAGGAAGTGTGTTTATAATTTAAGAACTATTTATGAGATCATGTGTAGCTTTGTTGGGACATGAGAAATTGATGCTTGATTGACTTTGTTGGAAATGGCTATCCTTCGTTTACCTATAGAATGAGCAATAGCAGTGCAAGTTTCCCTTCTTCCTCCCACCATTTTATCAACATAAATAAACCCTGACCTGGATGTACCAACTTCAAGTCTGAGAGCATGTTCAGGTTTGGTAGCCTAATCTGTCTCTCTTTGCTCACATTATCAACAATGCTGGCCAGTTTGATAGAAGCACGGGAACACTTGTCCACTGAGAACTGGAACAAAACCACCAAACTAAATTTCATATAGGGCATCAAACAGCCAGACGACAATAAATTTTGATTAAGACCTAGACATGAGAGGCTCTTTAAACCATTGCCCATTGCTGCTCTTTGGTGCTTTGTGTTTCAAAACATTTGAATATAATAGAACAAAGTGATCTTCCAATATTATGTTCCATCCTAGAAGAGCACAGTTCTGAGACATTCCTCGATATACTGGTAATTGTGGAGTGTTCAACTCCACAAAGATGCATATCTTCCTAACTGGCCTTTGTGTCTTTGTCCACCTTTTCTGGACATACTTAGCATGCTTAGTGCATTTCTGCGTTGTCCCTGGCACAGGGGGTAGCTTTATTTCAACAGCAGAAACCAATGAAGTTTGTTCTTGTGCAATATTGAACTATTTTTTCAGGGTGTTCAGTTTTAGGATGGTTCAGAGTCAGCTAGCCATATCCAAGAAATATATATTCACAGTGAAGGATCTCTCTGGCACATCCTGTCTTTATTGGATTAAATGTTAAATCTAAGCACAATAGTAGCAATGTTTTATCCACGTTCTGATTTTAGTAGATTTGTTGCAGACAAACTTAGACTTGCTGGGATTCATCACCTGCACCCCATGCCATCATGGCCATGAAATCCCTTTCTAGGAATAGCCAAATTAATCCCAGCCACCTGCTTGCTGTCTCCAACTACTGCCCTAGACTAATGTGATGGAACGCTCCAGGGAAAGAAGGAAAAAATCTTATAATGCTGTCCTCTCCGATGCAGTCTCATGTCCCTTAAACTGTCTGGTTGCCTAATCTATAAAATGGCCATTACATCTCGACAGTCTTCCAGGTGAAAGGGAATTGAAGTAGGACAACACTTTGAAAATGTAAAGTGTTGTTGTATGAACACTCTGGAGAGAAGGAAAGAAAAGGGGGGTTGATATTCTTGAAGGGGTGGCTGGGGTCTTTATGGATACAAAGATCTGTAGCTGAAGGAGGAGTGAGAGATTTCTCCCACACATACCGCTTCAAAAGGGGACTCCCTTACACACATGCCCCGGGGGCAATACACACACTCCCATTTGCAGGAAAAAGGAGACCATCAATGAAAATGAGAGGAAAAGTTAAAACTAACAGGAAGTTATTACTTTTTCCACCACACAATGCACAGTTGGTCTGTGGAACTCATTGCCACCTGGGTATCTTTGAGGAAAAGAGTTTACCAGGATTCTAAAGAGAATTGGATTTTGATATTGATGATTCAAGTGTCCAAAGTTACAATAGAAAATATTGTTTTCAATACTTAGGAAGGGATGTAAACCATCACACACAGAGGCATAAACCAGCCTCTTAGGACACCTCTACCCTATGTGATAAGGTCGAATCTAATATGTTCGATTTCCTACCAACCAATTTTGTGAAGTCAAAAGTCCATGTCCTCACTGCAGGGAATCAAATGTAGTCCATTAGGGAGCCTACTGTCAACTCAGATTGTGAAGCACTGTGAATAGCTTTGCATTCTGGGCTATGCTCTGCTGGGCCCAAAACTGTGCAGTGGGTGGCTACAAGGACTCATGTCGCCAGTCTCATAAGGCACTCATCTAGAACCTCCTCCATTGCATGAGATAAAGGGGAGGCAGTGTGTTCACACCTTATGGTGCTTTGTTTGCCTGCATTGATGCCATAGCAGCATGAGCATGGAGCCTGGTGTGCAGGAAAGTATTGTCATGCTCATGTGTGTTGTGGTATGCCTTATGGCGCTGTACTTTGAGAGCATACATGTATTGCTCCACCAGGACAAGGACAAGGAAAAAGCTCAGCGTGGCATGGAGGCGCTGCTTGGGCAAGGCCTGGTTCTCATGCTAGTGCACCTGCCAGTCAATGCTCTGGACACAGTGCAATGCTGGTTCTGGCACTGTGAGACAAGGTCAAACTGGTGGGATCACATTGTGATGCCGACATGGGACAATCAGCAGTGGCTGCAGAACTTCTGCATGTGGAGGGCTATGTTCTTGGAACTGTGTGAATGGCTTTTCTCTGCCCTGAGGTGAAAGACTTTCCCCTGCCCTGCAGCTTTCTCAAATGCGACCCACTCTGTCCATAGAGAAGCATATGGCAATTGCCTTATGGAAGCTTGCCACACCAGACAGCTACCGCTCAGTCAGGAATCAGTTTGGAGTGGGGAAATCTACAGTCATACAAGTTGCCAAGGCGATCAAGAACATTCTGCTATGGAGGATTGTGACTCTGAGAAACATGGACACCATAGTGGATGGCTTTGCTGCAATGGGCTTCCCTAACTGCAGAGATGCTATAGACATTGCACATATCCCCATCTTGGCCCCTGAACACCTTGCCTCAGAATACATCAATCACAAGGGGTACTTCTCCATCGTGTTGCAGGCTTTCATGGATCACAAGGGCCTTTTCATCGACATCAGTGTGGGATAGTCAGGAAAGGCACATGATACCCACATCTTTCAGAATTCCTGCCTCTTTTGAAAGATGCATGCCAGAACTTTTTTCCCCAACCGGATAATCAGTCAGAGAGCTGGAAATGCCAACAGTGATCCTTGGCAACCCAGCCTATGTCTTGCTCCCGTGGTTCATAAAGCCCTACATGGGCAGCGTGGACTATAGCAAGGAGCTCAATAACAGGCTGAGCAAGTGTAGAATGATGGTGGACTGTGCCTTTGGACATTTCAAGGGGAGGTTTAGAAGTCTCCTGACTCACCTGGACCTCAGTTAATGCAACATTCCCTTTGTGGTGGCAGCATGTTGCGTACTCCATAACCTGTGTGAGAGCAAGGGAGAAAACTTATCTGGAAGGGTGGGGGGCTGAGACAGAGCACCTAGCTAGAGAGTTTGAGCAGCTGGACATCCGTGCGATCAGGAGTGCACAGCAAGGGTCAGTGCAAATCAGAGAAGCCTTGTAGGATAATTTTATGCAAGGCCTCTTTTGAGACTCTGCCACGTGGCTCTCCACAAGTTGCCCCTGTATTTCCTGTGTTTCCCTTTAATCCACCCCTCCCCATAGTTCAAGCAATAAAGAGACCACTTTTCAATGAACATTAGTGTTTATTAGGGGGAAACAACAGAGAAGTGGAAGAACTGGGAACCAAAAAGGGGGAGAGGGCTCAGGAATGGGAGGGGACCTGCATTCTGCCTCCCAAGGCCATGGAGTATCCAGCTCCCTGTGAGTTCCCCCACTGCCATGTCCTGGGGGTGGAAGCCATGGGGCAGAGTCTCAAAAGAGGCCTTGGAAGAGGCACTGGGGGTACTATTAGGATGGGTGGGATTGTGGGAGGATGTCCTCTAGAGACAGAATGCCACACACTCCACACACAGTGGTCAAGGAGGCTGTCATGGTGTCCCTGGCAGCTCTCCTCTCCAGCTGGTCTGTGATCCAATCCAGCTGCTCTACCCGCATCTCCACCACAAGGAAGTGTGTGCATCCATCTGCTCATGGAATATCTCCTCTCTCGTGTGTTTTCGCCGGTGGGTCTGCTGCAGGCAGGCAGGTGCTGGAAGAGGGGGAGCTCTCACCAAGCTGGCTGCTGGCCCAGTTGCAGAGAAAAGTTACAAGGGCAGACATTACAGCCAGTATGTTGTGTTAAGCCTACCCCTAATCTGTTAGCATATGCTGAAGGTCTCTGTAAACTAAAGACAAAAAAGAGATGTGTTCCATACAAGGCCAAATGTTTGCTTTAAAGCGGGCACTTTATGGACTTCTCAGGGGAGCATTGGGACGCACTTAGGCCAGAGGCAGGCGGGCATGGTAAAGGGGCATCAAGGGCAGGAGCCTGCAGGTGGGAAGGGGGTGTTCGGGACATGCTGGGTCAGGCACACGTGGCTTCCTGGGACAGTGCTACTTTCCCTGTGGGACAGGTGAGGTGGGGGAGGGACAGAGTGGCTCCTTGCTGTGTGTGGCACTTGCCGAGTCCGTCACATGCAGCCTTCCAAGGACACTGGTGCCTTTTCTATTTGCGGGGTGGGGAGGCAATGCAGGTTACCATGTGAGATAACGGTCTTCTCCAAATCACACTGAGTAATCAGGAGCATATGCTGACTGAGTACGACCATAAACCCGGGCCTTATACTGCACTGCTTTGTGATTCACTGATGCCAGACCACTTACTGGTGGGTTGGCATGGGAAAGTGTTCTACTGAGGAGGACAGCATAAGACTGGCCTCCCCAAAAACCTTGTGAGAAGGATTAAAGAGTGCCTCATGGAGCTGTGCAGACAAGACTCTTGCTCCATCAGCAGACAGATGAACAAGCTCTTTTGGGCCCCCATGCTGTATAGGTACAGAGTGTGCCGCACCATTGTTTTAACCCACTTGTAGTTATACAAAGTTTGTGAACTTACCAGAAGTGCCCTTCCCTAGGTCGGTGCTGAACAAGGAGACATCCTGGGAGGAGGAGACTGGCTCCATCATCAAGAACAGTTCCTGGCTCTCATTGATTGCCAGATAGCTAATCTCCTCCTCCTTCTGCCCGTCCATCACCACATTGTCCTCCATGCAGACTCCAGCCATGTCTTGGCCAGACTCCACAACCACACTGGGGATGCTGGCCAGGCCCCCTCCCAAAATGGCATCCAGCTAGTCATAGAAGCAGCACATGTGAGATGCTGCACCACGCTATTCGCTCTCCTCCTTCACCTTATGGTAAGACTGGTGCAGCTCCTTGATTTTTACTCAGCACTGTTGGGTGTCCCTGGAATAGTCTGTAGCCCTCATGCATTTTGCAATCCTGCTGTAAATCTCAGCATTCCACTTGCTGGTTTGGAGCTCATTGAGGATGGCTTCATCTCCCCACACCTCAGCGAGGTCCAAGATCTCATGGACACTCCAGGCTGGTGCTCTTCTGCACCCTTGCAGATGAGCCCATGGGAGCTGAAGTCCTCAGAGTCATTATACTATTGGTCAGATTGTTGGAAGTCATATCCACATGTGCCACGGTGTGCTGTTCATAATGCTGGCCACATGGGAAAGGCCCCGTTCCTGGGCCTTTTTGAGCTCAGCATGAGAGTAGTAGAGGCACAAGTTCTGGCCACAGTGGTCAGAACAGGAAGCTGCCAGAGGCCTCTCAGAGGCCAATAGCGTCAACATTCCAGCAATGCTGTATCTACACTAGCACAAATCTGATTGTGCAAGGTCAGGAATAGCATTACTCCTCATGAAAATCTACTTCTGCAGCCCTTAAGATCTATGTGACAGACTTGGTAGTGTGGATGCATCACTTAGAAAATCAACCATATGGGGCTAAAGTTGATGTAATGTCCTAGTGTAGACTAGGCCTAACTGATGGGGCTTAAAAACTGTCTCTGTGGGCAAGTATAGATGAGGGAACTTAAAGTAACTCTTTTCTGTGTAGCACTCTCTGCCAGCAGTCAGTCTGGTCCCATGTTAGTCTGTCTCCTCCAGCCAAGTCACATTTCTTCCAAAGAGATCCAAAAATCCAACAAAAACAGATGTCTAATCCCTCCATCTGGGCTGCCACCCTCAGTTCTAGTCCTAGTGGTCTGTACATACTTTTCTCAGAGGGTCATGTAGTCCATATCCCTTCTTGGGGCTCACTGTGCTGCAGGTTGGTAGGAATCCAGGCATGCTTGCAACACTAGATACCGGTCCAGGTTCACTCCAGTATATTCCTTGCTCCCACCTCCCTGGACTTCTACCTACCAAGCCTTTCTCCACATCCTTCAAGAGCTTTCCTATTCCCTACTAGGGGACTGATTGCAAAGTTTATCTACCCCCATCTGTGCCACATTTTCTCTTCTCAGCAGCTCTTTTTCAACATTAATTAGGTTTGTCCCACTTCAGGTGAAACCAAGTGAGTTAATTGGCCTCTCCAGTCCATTAACTCTTTCACAACCTGTGTGCAGTAGGAAACCCACCCTACCAAGTTATACCATAATTGCCTATTGCAGGGTTTCTTGCACCTTCCTTTCTAATATATGGCACTGGCCACTGTTGGAAATAGGAATTCCCATACCAAATCAGGCCTATGGTCTATCTAGTCAGTGTCTATCTTACTATAAATAACAATAAGATTCCTTTCCCTTCCCTTGCTCCTCAGATCCCAAGATAATGAGTGTCATGTAAAAACCTTGATAAACAAAATAGGCCATATATTTGACCCCAGTGCAGACCCTTCCCCCTGATCTGGTGCCATAAAGGGATTGTAAAGCTACCATAGTCAGGGTCTTCCCCAACCTGAAGGAATCCTTTAGTGTTGTTAAATTGGTGTAGCTGTCTGTCTGCCATTGTCATGCCCATGATGTGTGGTGTATGACTGGAGCATGCTGTGTGAAAGCAATCTTAGCCATGTAAGATAAAGCAGCTCTGAAACTTATGCAAGGGGCCAAACCAGACCTGGCTGTCCCAGGAAATACAAAAGGGACATCCAGCTACCTTCCTGCCTTCCCCTCAGGTCCTTCATTAAATGCAGCGTGGTTGTACGGGGCTCAAAAAAGTGTTGTTGGTGTTCCTTTAAAATTAAAGGGGGAGAATGAAAACAGATGGAATGATGGCACCTGAAATTCTTGTGACACACTGGGAGATCAGAGAGAGGATTATCTAAGGGGATAGGTATTGAAAAGAATTAAATGGGGAGGAAGGCAAGAAAAAAGGAGGGAGGAACAGAGAGGAGAAACCCAAGTGTGTGAGGGAACATAGAAAAGGGTTAAAGCAACTGAAACCAGAGGAAGATGTGAAAATACAGATTGAACGTAGAAAGAAATACAACAGAGTCTTTACGCTAAGAACTATTATTTACTCCAGATTTCACAGTGTTATGGAGTAATATGGCTTGTTAAAAATAAACCTTAGGTGGCAAGGATAGCCATATATTACACAAATATTCCTGGATGGCCACGGTTAGGGAAGCCCATGCATATTTAACTTTCTCCCAAGAGCAAATTTCTGAGCTAGTGAGAAAGAAGACTCTTAAGTTTGCCCCAGATCAAGGCCCCCCCATAGTGCCAGCCCCCAGTCCTCAATATTAGCCCTGTCCCAAGAGCCCCCCACTGGCAGCCCTGCCTTCATAGTCCCCCCACTACTTACCCCATCCCCAGAGTCCCCCCCCAGTGCCAGCTTTCTCTCCCAGACACACCAGTGCCTCCCAGTCGCTGGATAAGCACTATTGCCCAGGTTGCAGCTGCTCTAAGGCTGCTGTGCTGGGGCTTAGCGTGGTCTTCCCACCATACAGCGAATTGCTCTTCCACATCTGGGAGGAGACCCCAACCCAGTGCTGCTTGGCAGGACACGCCTCTCCCAACAGCCACAGTGGGAGGAGAGGCACTGAGCAGTGTACCTCAGCCCCCAAAGCTGCTGCGGCCCAGCAGCCAGTGGTTCATGGTCCATGGACAGGCAGTTGGGAACTGCTGCTTTAGCACACTAGCTCAATCATGTCAAGTTGGGAATTACACTCCCAGCTCAAAGGGCAAATATATCCTGAGGTCCACACCTCAGAGCAAAGAATCCAAGTAGGTAGAGCTCTTGGAATGTAATTCACATTTCTCAGACTGATCTTGCCAGCTATGCTAAGAAGCTGCCTTGCAGGAGCACCTATCAGATCTTCATTTACTGGGAAAAGACAGTATTTTAGCAGCAGAATGGTGATGGAAAGCATCCTTTTTGAAATGGACTAATAGAGTGACATAAAACAAAGACACTTCTCTGTATAATCCCCACTGTGCTTGGGTTGGTCATATTTTTAATCTGAGATCTGGAGAATGTCCTCAGCTTCTTCTGTACCCGATTACTTGGATGTGCCTTGATAGGAATGACTTCACTGCTGATAATTACACAGAAGACGAGTTCAAGTCATGATACTTTGAGCATTTGTGCCTCTTACACCTACTCCAAACTGAAACTGTTTGGTCTGTGACTACTAAAAACACTCAGTATGACTGAGTTGAGCATTGTCAAGATGTAGCAAACTTAATGCCGAATTAAAAACAGTTAAAAAACAATTATTTTATCTTTCTGGAGCAGATCTCTGCTCATACTGTACCATACTGGGGAGGTTTTTATATTAAACAGTAAGAGACTGACCTACATTTTCAGAACAGTGGCTGCAGTAATATATTTAATTAGGATATTGATGCCCTAGATTCAGCATACAAAACTAAACACAAACGTGTATGTGCCTTCAATGTATTTTCAGTGCATTCTGATTTACACATGTATTTACACAATCCCCACTCTTTGGCAGTGACATTGCCTCAGTGGCTCTTGCTTTTTTCTTGCCAGAATTTTAGTTCCCTTTCTACCTTACCCCCAACAAAAACTTTTAATGTATTAAATTATTTTTATGTGACCATAAATCACTTTGTTCCAGCATAGGTGACCACCAATGCAGCATATGAAAAAATGTCCCTAATTTGGTGCCTAACATCTTGTAATCTTTATTAGAAAAAATGAGTAAAATCTCCTTTTCAAGGACTGATCATATTTTCTGAAATGTGTGTATGATTTCAGCCTGTGAGTAAAACATTGTGGAATGGTGTGCCTTAAACATAAGCCTTGTTCTTTTTTATTTTTCATGCAAATTGTCCTTTCTGTTAAGCACATATTTTTATAGGACATAGCTTGAGTGCAGAAATACAGGAAATATGCCAAAAGATTATCTTAAAAATAATTGCTTAAGAAACTCTGTTTAAAATCCCACTGTGGGAGGACAAGCTTCCAAAAAAGGTTCCATATTCTTGCCTCCAACCTCCCACATCTTCTGAAGAATTTATGCAGTTGCTTCTCAAGCAAATTGACTAAATGATGAGCTCCAGCAACTCTAAGGCCAGATTTTCAGAACAGTTTGTCACCCAGCTCCTGTTACATCGGCACCTAAATAAGCAACCAGATTTTCAAACCTGCTCAACACTCAGGACTCAAAAGGTATGTTTACATAGTGCAAAAAAAAAATCCACAGATGTCAATCTCACAGCCCATGTCAACTGACTCAGGCTTGCGGGGCTCATGGTACATTGCTAAATATATCAGCGTAGATTATAGAATCATAGAGTTGGAAGGAACCCCAAGAGGTCATCAGATCTAGTCCCCTGCACTCAGAGCAGGACCAACAATCATTTAAACCATTGCTACGTCATGTTCAGGCTTTGCTGGAGCCCAGGCTCTGAGACCCTTCCCTCCTCACTGGGTTTCTGAGCCAGGTCCCCTGGCCAAACTGAAATGTCTGTGCTGCTAGTTTTAGGCCTGGTTCACAAGTCCAAGACAGTTCACCCAGGCTCTCAGACTTGCGTAGGCTACATGTACACTACAGCAGGGATTGACAGTCTGACACTGATCCACAGGCAGTTGATTTAGCAGGTCTAGTGAAGAGCCACCAAATCAAACATAGATCGCTCTGCAGTTGACCCTGTTACTGTACTTAAGATGAGAAGAGTAAGGTAAGTCACCAGGAGACAGGGGTAACTGGTGAGAAGACACACGGTGGCCACCAGCCACGTAACCCTCCCTATCCTGGGGAAGGGCCAGGACAACCCTCTCCACCACCTTCCTGCGCTTCCCCATGCTTGGTGCTTCCCCATGCCCCGCTCCCCCCCCCCCCAACTGATGTGACCCAAGGGACTAGCAGGGCTGGGACTCCAGCACCAGCAGCTGGGATCCAGCCCCCCAGCACTCACTGGCAGCAGTGAGGGAAGTGGAGCAATGCAGCCCCAGCTTGCTCTGTTCCCCAGGCTGCATCACTTCACCTCCTACTGGTGAGTGCAGGGACAGTCCCACACCCTCCCCTGAATGATGCAGCCAGAGGAGCAGAGTGAGCTGTGGACTACATTGCTATGCTTACTCCACCCCAATGGGGAGAAAGGGAGGGAGGGGCAGACCGCTGTTGCTGATAAGTACGGGAGGGATAGAACTCTGCTGTGGGCTCCAGGACCCCTCACTAGGTCCCCGGCTATCCAAAGGCTCTGACCCCGCTGGCTGCTGGTGGCCCCTTGCCCCTCTTGCCCGTGACAGTTTGGGGTGCATATGTCCCCTTGTGTTCAACCACGAGTTACAGTTTGGCGTGTTGTTGTTGTTTTTAAATGTGAACCTATAATTGTACTCTACTAGTGTGAATACTACTGCACTCTGTGGTGGAATCAGAGCTGTTTTTTATGATTGCCACTTTTTAGTGGCTATCTTAGAAAAACATCCTGTCCTCATGTGACTATCAGTGGGGAAAGATTTCTTTTTAGCCCAAAGAGGTGTTTGTATATTTATTGAGTATATAGTCCAGAGTTGGATTCTCTGTGCCTAAGTGTTAAATTTAAGCTTATAACCACTGCTTGTTATGTATGCAGTTAAAAATGTGTTTTATTATGTGAGTTAAAAGGAAACTCCTGCTGCTAACGTGAACTTTTCCAGTGACTTTGTTCACTATCCAGCAACAGCTTGTGCCAAATCCAAAATCTCATCAGCTCTGGAACTTCATGGTTCATGGAAAAAAAAAACCTACTTGAGAAGCTAACAAAATCAGCATTAGTGTCAGCTGAGCATTTTATTCTAGAACTGAATAACAGGACAGAAACTGAACCTACCCAGATGGTCAGTTTAGTAACTCTTACATCTGGTTTAAATCTGTTTCAATGTCATAATTGTAGCATTTAAGGCAAGAAGGAAGCGCTTGAATGTCAAGTCTGACTTCCTCTGTAGCACAGGCCACCAACACCCGCCAGCACCTGCTTGCTAAGCCCAACAAACAAAATTAGACCCAAAGTATCACAGCCCACAGGAGACTAAATTATTATGTGCCACAGTAGCGACTGACATGCACCAATGCCTAAGGCCTCTGCAAAGATAAGGAATTGATTAAGTTAGATATACCCAGATAATCCTGGTATATAACCTGCACTACATACTGCAGAAGAGGAAAAAATAAACCAAGGTCATGCCACAGTTTGACTTGAGGGAAAATTCCTTCTTGATCCTTTGTCAGCCACAAAGTTTAGATATACTGGTTTGTTCTGCAAACTAAGGAAAATATATTTTCTTTCTTCCCTTTTCTATTTTAGAGACTGTGGTCTCTTCAGTTGGGAGTGCGGTAAGTTCTTTCAAATTGTACTAGCCAGTCAGTTTCTTAAAGGTAATAGGCCAAATTTTCTAAACAACCTCTGAATTTGGGTTTGTACTTCTTGGTACACATCTATTTGAAGGTGAAAATAAGCAGATGTCAGAAGTATATTATTCAGTTTGCAAGCACAGACATGTTAACACTTGCTGTTCAAATAGGTAGATGTCAACAGTAGGTTTCCAGGTGCAAATCTGAACACTGTAAAAACCCTTTTGAAAACTTAGGCTATATAATGGATTAACTTTTGTTTTAGGATTAATGCATGCTAAGATCTAAAATAAACTTTACCTTAAATGTAGAAAATTGCATCTCTGCACTTTATTTGTAAAAATGTTAGAATTCATTTCCTTCCCTCACAATACAACACATTAAATGTGCCCCCAAATAACTCTGATGTGCTTTTCTTTTTATTAATTATTTAAAAGAAACAGATGTTGAATCATTTTAGGCTTCCAGTAGTCTCTCACTTTGGGCCTCTCATTATGACCCACTTTTGGGCACAGGCACATTTTAAGAGAGAGGACAGAGGTGGGAGCACCATTTCTGATTTTGGTGTGTGGGCAGGGACTTGTGCATGCCACAATAGTAGGGAGGGCAGAGTGAAGACATGGGGTTGGGGCAAAGTGAAGACAGCAGCTTCAGCAGTGTTACTGAGCATGTTCAGTACAAGCGAAATTGTAAATGGGCAGGAGGAAACGAACCAAGCCTATCGCCTTCCTTCACACACATCACCTCTTTCCAGGGGCTACTAAGGCAATTAAAAACTCTAGTTTGTTGGCAAATAGCTTAGCAATTAGCTAACAGGAGCATTGTATAAAAGAAAAACATTAAATGAATATTAGATCTATTCTAATACTATCATATTCTGACATCTTGTGGCAAGTCATTTAAAGGACACTGGTTAGGCTTAAAATTTCAATGTATATTCTTACTTCATTATTATTCAGAGAGGGAGTGTCACACAGTCAGGATTCCCGGGCTCTATCTCAGCTCTGGGAAGGGAGTAGGGTCTAGTGGGTTACAGCTGGGAACACATACATTTGGGTTCTATGTAAGAACATCAGAAAGCCCATATTGCGTGAGACGAATGGTCCATCTAGCCCATATTCTGTTTTCCAACAGTTGCCAATGTCAAGTGCTTCAAATGGAATGAACAAGAAGCGATGCATCAAGTGATCCATCCCCTATCATCCATTCCCAACTTCTGGCAAACAGGCTGGAGATACTATCCTGGCTTATAGCCAGCCATTGATGGACCTATTCTTCTTGAACTTATTTTGTTCTTATTGGAACCCTGTTATAATTTGGGACTTTCCACCATCCCTTGGCAATGAGATCCACAGGTTAACTGTGAAGAAATAATTTCTTTTATTCTAAATTTGCTGCTTATAAATTTCATTGGGTGACCTTCTTGTGTTCTGTTAGTGAAAGACTAAATTACATTTCCTTATTAATTTTTCCACCCCATTCATGATTTTATAGACTTCTAACATATCCCCCACTTTTAATCTTTTTTCCAAGATGAAAAGACCAAGTCTTTTTAATTTCTCCTCCTATGGAAGTTGTTCCTTAACCTTAATCCTTAACCTTGCCCTTTTCTGTACCTTTTCCAAATCCAATGTATCTTTTTATATGGGTGACCAGATCTGCATGTATTATTCAATATGTGGGTATGCCACGACTTTATATAGAAGCAATATGATATCTTCTGTCTTCTTATCTATTCCTTTCATGATGATTCCTAATATTTCTTAGCTTTTTAGATTGCTGCTGAACATTGAGAAGATGTTTTCAGGAAACTATTCACAATGATTCCAAGAAGTCTTTCTTGAGTGGTAATAGCTAATTTAGACCCCATAATTTTTGAATGTATGGTTGGGATTATATTTTTCCATGTGTGTTACTTTGAAATTATCAACTTTTAATTCCATCTGCCATTATGTTGCCCTATCACCGAGTTTTGTGAGATCCCTTTCTAAATCTTAGAAGTCAGCTTTGGACTTAACTATTTTGAGTAATTTTGTATCATCTACAAAATTTGCCACTTCGCTGTTTACTCCTTTTTCAAGATCATTTATGAATAAATTAAAAAGCACTGGTCCCAATACCTCCTGGATCACACTATTTATACCCTTTGTTTCTTATCTTTTAAGTGGAGTATATGGTGTCTTTTCATAATCATCTAACAGTCCTTCAATTACTTGAATGACAAGCCCTTTGTTATTTTAATCACTCTGCTTCCCTAAAACAAACTTTTTGCCCTCAAAGACAAAGCTGGGAGTAACACAAGATCTATTGAAATTAAAGTACATGCCCTAGCCAAAGATACAGCTCTTAAGCAGCCCTCAGGTATGAAATTCAGAGGTTCAAAATTTGGGAGGAGGGGGCTACAGCACCCCTTAACCCCTCTAAAGGGTGCTCCCCAAACAGAAATAATATTTTTTAACCTGGATGGCCCATCTCTCTTCTAGACTTCATCTTAAGATACAGGTTGAACCTCTCTAGTCCAGCACTCTCAGGACCCAACCAGTGCCAAACGAGAGAATTTGACAATCCACAAGAGGTCAATATTGTTTACTAGAATTACCAACACTTCCACTGCTTACTAGGCTCTTACAAGACATTGAGTGGTAAATCAGAGCTAAATAACAGCATGGAACACTGAGACCCAGGACTGGTGGCTGAAAACAAACTTTATAGGGCGATGGGAAACTTGGCCACATCCAAGATAAGTGGACATCCAGTTAACTAAAACCATGCCGGACCACAGATGTTGCTGGATCAGAAAGTGCTGGACTAGAGAGGTTCAACCTGTACTTTCTTCAGTACTGATTTTGAGACTAGAAGCTGGATTCCCCTGGATTCTAACTGCAAGTTAGGATCTTAGAGCAGATCTTAGGATCTGTCTCTTTCTGAACCCTATTTGCAGCATTTCATGTTTGTGCCCATACTGATATCTAGTCCTCATTTAAAAATAAATACTCTTGAATATATTTGGAAGTTCCTATATCCCAGCTAGTCACTAGTGTACATTAATACAGCAATTAAAGATTCACAGCACAGATTTTGGGCTTGTAGGACTCAGGCTGTAGGTCTAAAAAGAGTGTACTTTATTTAGGCTTCGGCTGGAGCCCCGGCTCAAAAACACTGCAAAAAAGGAAGGTCTCAGAACCCTGTCGCCAGCCCAAGTCTGAATATATACCCTGCTATTTTTAGCCCCAAGACCTGAGCCCCACAAGCCTGAGCTTATGGATCTGGGCTCACAGCCAAAATTTTTTGTTTTTTAAATTGCAGTGTAGACATTTCCTAAAAAGAAGTTCAGAGGTTCTGTATTTCCATCACAGTATGTTCTGGTCTATGCTCATGATTTATTTGTGGATCTGTTGTAAGGAATGTCTTTGACGTTTGGGATTTTGCACTAGAGGCAGCACATATAGGCAGATTTTTGCCACATTTCATATTAAGAATTCTAAATATGTCCTGTTTGAGGAAACAATAGTTCTTTGAGTGGTCCCCGTGGGTGTTCCACTCTTGGTGTCGGGCTCGTCCCGGCATCACTGGTTGGACGTTTTCAGTAGCAGTTGTCAGCCGAACCACGCGTGCATGGTCAGCGTCTCACGGCTTTCGTGCCTTTGATCGCACGGTCCAGCTCCCGTCAGTTCCTTTCAACTGTCCTCAGTTGCTGGTGGAGCTTCCCTGCTCTCCTCAGTGAAGCTCAGCTTCTGTGTATAAACAGAGTTAGTTATAGTTAGAGTTTCATGTTAGGATACTAGTTAGCAGTAGTTAGTTAGTAGTTAGTGTTTAGTTGCTAGATATTTAGTTAAAAACCAGATCTTGAAATTGACATACCTGGCTCCTCAGGCTTTAAAAAGTGTTCCCCTTGCCAGGAGGCTATGCCAGCATCGGATGGGCATGCGGCTTGTATCTGCTGCCGGGGGGAAGCTCACATCCCCCACAAGTGTGAGCACTGCTTGAAACTTACATCCAGGGCGTGGAGAGAAAGAGAAATGCTGCTGAAGTTATTTTTGTTTGATAAAGCACTGCAGCCTTCAAGCGGCATTCTGCCACCGGCTGCAATCAATACAGGGGCACAAAAGAGAGGCACTTCATCCCCTGGGCCATCTTCAGCAAAGAGAGTTAGAGCATCTCCACTCACTCTCTACCTGCTGCACCCTCGACAAGGGTCAGCAGAGGGGACGAGCTGGGCACGTTGGGATCCGCTCCCGCTGCCCCTAGAACTACTACTAGGGCCACGGCGAAGAGATCAGCTGCCCTGGCACCGAAAGTAAGTGCCATGCCGGCACGGAAGCCGGCATCAGCACCGGCAGTAAAAGCCGCAGGAGAAGTCGGCTCGGCCTCACCAGCCTAGCTGGCTGTATCAAGAACAGCTTCCCCCCAGTAGCTTTCTCAACCTTCTGAAATAAAAAATTATTTCCAATGCAGTCCAAGAATTTGATGGATAATATGTGCCCTGCTGTGTTAGTTTCCCAACATATGTCTGGATAGTTGAAGTCCCCCATCACCATCAAATCCTGCGTTTTAGATGATTTTGTTAGTTGTTTAAAGAAAAGCCTCATCCACCTCTTCTGCTTGGGTAGGTGGTCTGTAGTAGACACCTAGCATGACATCATCCTTATTTTTTATCCTTTTTAACCTAACCCAGAGACTCTCGACAAGTCTGTTTCCTATGTCCATCTCCACCTCAATCCAAGTATATTCATTTTTAATATATAAGGCAACACCTCCTCCCTTTTTTCCTTGCCTATCCTTCCTGAGCAAGCTATACTCTTCTATACCAATATTCCAGTCATGTGTATTATCCTACCAAGTCTCTGTGATACGAACTGTGTCATAGTTGAGTTTATTTACTAGAACTTCATGTTCTTCCTACCTATTTCCCATACTTCTTGCATTTGTATATAAGCATCTAAGATACTGAGTTGATTTCCCCCCTCACCCTCCTGCAGTTCTGCCTTCTCCTTCCTTTATCTCTGCTATTATATCCCATACTCCCTCCCATTTCTGACCCATCTCCCAGGTCTCCATGTTTTTCACTTACCTGTGAGCTTTAGTCACCTGCCCCCATCAAACTTAGTTTAAAGCCCTCCTCACTAGGTTAGCCAGTCTGTGTCCAAATACTCTCTTCGCCTTCCTCAAAAGGTGAACCCCATCCCTGCTTAGTAGTCCTTCTTGGAACAGCATCCTATGGTCAAGGAAGCCAAAGCCCTCCTTGTGACACCATTTTCGCAACCAGGCATTCACCTCCAGGATGCACCTGTCTCTGCGTGGGCCCCAACCTTTGACAGGAAGGACTGAAAAGAACACCACCTGCACTCCAAACTCCTTCACCTGTACTCCCAGAGCCCTGTAGTCACTCTTGATCTGCTCAAGGTCATATCTTGCAGTATCATTTTTGCTCACATGGATGAGTAGCATGGGGTAGTAGTCAGAGGGACGGATAATTCCCGACAATGCCTCTAACATCTCAGATACGGGCCCCTGGCAGGCAGTATACCTCCAGAGATGACATGTCAGGGTGAAAGATGGGTGCCTCTGTCCCCCTCAGAAGTGAGTCTCCAACCACCACTACCCTGTGTTTCCTCATTGCAGTGGTGGCTTCAAACCTCCCAGCCTTGGGGGTACAAGTCCTCTCCTTTTCTGCTTTAGTCTTAGTCTTTTTTAATAACAAGTACATTTGCTGCCATAGAGCCCTATGTTTGATTTTGATTTTGATAAATTAGGAGTACCTAGAGTCTTAGAGCAAAATTCAAATCTGTGATTCATTCTGCAGAGTTGTATCCCATTTTCTCTACTTTTTTCATGAGTAGAACATATGCATGCAGAACAAGAGCAAAACGTGGAATATTGTGCATTAATTAGTTTTGGATGTTCTCCAGGCATTGTCCTGCTTTGTTTCTTTTCATATTTTTGTCCTCTGTCTGGACTTTTAATGTCAACCTATTGTAGGTTCAAAACGGGGGTATTGATTTCAATAGGAGAAGGATTGGGCCGTCTTTAATTAATAGTATTTTCCTCAAGCTAAGATGACTACTTGATGTATTTCCCTTTCCATTTAAACCTAAGTAGAACAGGGAGGCAGAGCTTCAGATGCTCCCTAATACGCATGCAGTCATTTCTTAAGACATTGTTTTCATTTAACTAATCAGAAAACATTTGTATGGAGCCAGCAGTTATTACCTGTAGTTTTTCACAAATCTTCTTGTGTCAGTTTATATTCTGATTGTGTATCTGCTGTAAAGTTCCAATCTTGGAAGATATTAACCTCCTGGAGGCCTGACTCAGGCTGCAAATTGAAGTATGTGTGTGGGAGAGGGGCCCATGTTACAAGTTTGTGCTGGGCCCCAAAAAAATTATGCTTGGTAATAAATCTGAGCCTACTCAGGTAATTATCCAAATGGCAATACTCAATGCAAAAGATGGAGGTTGCTGCTTTGCATCTGGTTTCTATGTTCAATTTAAAAATTCAGAGATTTGCCTTGCAAACTGGCCTTACATATCTGTTACCTTTATAAAGACAATTATGGATGCTATGTATTGTCTAAAGAAAAGGACAAAAGCCTGGGAAACTCAACATTTTTGTTGTTTTGTTTTTAATTTCCCTAACTTCCTTCTTATTACTGATTTCCTAACCCATCCATTCTTCAGTGTTGCAGTGTTTAGTTGCACAGCAAAACTCCATCATAACTATCAAAAAGGGCATCAACAAATGCATACTAGCAAGTACTGATGTGTTGTATTTTGTTCTTGCATTTGTTGTTGTTTTTAAACCTGTATGAATGAATGCTAGGGCCAAGAATCAACCCAGGTGAGACTCCATTAGAACCATGGCAACCAGATGATTATTACATTTTGAGACCTATTTTTTAGCCATCTTGTAATCCATTTAATGTATCCAACCTTGATTTTGTGTTACTCTAGATACTTAATCAAAATGTCATCTAGTACAAACTCAAATGCTTTACAGAAGTCTAAGAATATTACAACAACCCTATTACCTTTATCAACTAAACTTGTAATCTCATCAAAAAAGTCCAACTTTTCAACACAAGCCTTTTGGTAAGTGCATAGCCACACAGATCAAGCTTGTTCACTTAGGCTACATCAACACTGCAACACTGTTTCGGGATACCGGAGGTGTTCTAAAATAGCTATACTGCGTCTTTTGAGTGTGCCCATTATTTCAAAATATAACAGGCTTGCTATTCCAAATCCCTGTAAACCTCATTCCACGTGGAGTAAGGGACATTTTGGAATAGCAGTTTATTTCAAAATACGTGCTGTGTAGACAGCACCAGATTTCGAAATAAGCTATTTTAAAATTAACTCGAAATAAGCTATGCAATTTGCATAGCTCAAATTGCGTAACTTATTTCGAGCTATGGGTGTAGATGCATCTTAGAAAGCAGGCACAAACTCTTGTTTTTGGAAATGGAATATTGGCTCTCTCCTCTTTCATTAAGTTTATATAGGAGCTTTGGACTTGGTGGTAACAGTCTCACGGCAGCACTTTATAAAATAATCTGGTCAATCCTCTTCTTTTCCAGTAACTTCACAGAGCAGGAATTTACAGAAGTTATAAGGCTCATTGGGGCTAATCCCTGATAGTATTACTCTTGCGTCCATGGTAACTCTCAGATGAGGCATAATCTTAGTGTGACAAGAGCTGCGGGAAGGGTATTTGTGGACAGTCTGTGGGATGGAGGTACTTACTCCTGCCATTTCCATGAGAATAGCCATATTGGGTCAGATAAAAGCCATACTGGGTCAGTCCATCTAGCCCAGTACTCAGTCTTCTGACAATGGCCAATGCAAGAAACTCCAAACGAAGTGAATAGAACAGGTAATAAGTGTTCCCTCTCCTGTCATCCATTTCCTTTGACTAACAGAGGCTCGGGACACCATTCCTACCCATCCTGGCTAATAAGTAATAACTCGGGGGCTGTGCCCCCTGCCCGCTATGCTCGTCAACCCTCCTCTTGGCTGAGGAGGGCCCAGGACTAAGGTTCCCTGGCCCTAGCTCTTCCATCCTCCAATCTGGTTGCCAGGGAGGGCCCAGCTCCAGCCTCAGCTCTTCCCCCATTCCCCCTGGCCATCAAGGAGGGTCTGGCTCTGATACTGCCTTGGCCCCGGCTCTTCTACCAGGCAAGGCCTGGCTAGAGCATGCCAGCCCTGGATCTTCCCCTAGCTTCTGGGGGAGCTGGCTGTTCGCCATGCCAGCTCAGGCTCTCCCTCCAGCTGCCAGTCAGGTTCAGATAGTGGAGAGGACCCAGCCCCAGCAGCTCCTCCCGGTATGCGCAGCTGGAGCAGCCTACAAGGAGCAGCTGGCCCCAGCAAGTGATTGAGGGTGGAAGTGTTGGTGGGGCTGCGGGACGCAGGAAATTTGTTTTGAATATAAAGAGAGATTTTGAAGTTGCCCTTCATTGCCTTATCCAGTATAATGCAGCTAACAAGACAAAGCATTAGTGTCATTAGATCAGTGACCATCTGTTTGGTCTCTATATAGTACCAAGAGTGAGTTTGCATGTGCATGCGTGTGTGTACACACACACACACACACACACACACACACACACACACACAGAGCTAAATTAAACGTGTCAAAGCTTTGACACAGATTTAATAAAAATCCATCTACCATACATACCTGCATATATCATCGGAAAGCTCTGCCAATGTTTCAGGGCAGTTTGGGAAAGGTGGCTGTGCATATGAATATCGGTTTGGAAGATGCTTCCTAGAAAGAGATGATCCAGGAGCTGCAATTTTCTTCAAGATATGTGGGAGGAATTAACTCTTATAATGGGCAGCTTGCATGCAAGTATGTCCAGTCAAACTGAGCCACCCACCGTGACAACTTGGAACTATCTCGCT
The DNA here is from genome assembly GCA_032595735.1 of Pelochelys cantorii. NCBI lineage: Eukaryota > Metazoa > Chordata > Testudines > Trionychidae > Pelochelys > Pelochelys cantorii. The sequence goes on along the minus strand of CM064342.1, from coordinate 6,331,933 downwards.
ATCAGCACAAAAGCTTCGCCAGGCTCCCCTTGGCTAGAAATGGCAAACTGGGGCCAATGGCAGCCGCAAGGTTCCATGGCTGTGCACCCTTTTGGTAAGTTAAGCGGTACGGGCCCACTAATGGCTTTCCTAACTCGGGCCATCGTGTACTGAGACACATTGCTATAAAGTTAGCCAGTCCCCAGGCTGGTTGTGGATGGGAGTGCCCACACAGTTCTCAGCCTCCGGCAAGATGAAAATTCATCATCTCAGGCAAATGCAACCCCCTCTGGCTAATTAAGGAGAAATGCCGATGAGCAACAAAGAAGTCACTTGTTTTCCTCATCATTAGCCAGTTTAGCTTCCCTCAGACCATGATCGAGGGTCTGAGTATGGATTGCAAAGCAGGAAAGAGCTAGGGAGGGGATTCCCCAAGTTCAAGTCCTGGAAAGAGGTGCAGGGAGGAATGCAGCTAGTCCATCACAATCAATCTCTCGGTGTCACAGCTAATCTCAGCAAACAGCAGTGATGAGCAGGTGGGCTGGATAACACCTTCTATTGCGGGAGGCTTCAAAGGTTTATCTCTTTTCCTTGGCTTAGGAGGAGCTTTTCAGAAGGCTCATTGCAGCAGCTGCTAATCTCAGTGCCACTTTCTACAGCTGCCTCCTTACTCTTTGCACTTTAAGGTGTTCAGACAAGGCGGCCAGACTCACAGTCAGCCTTACAGAGCAATTTAAACACTGGGCAGTGTCACTGGACTCAGATGCCTAATGAGCAGTGGTCCCGGCTATATCGCTCAATTGTTTCATATCCTACAAAAAGTTCCTTTTCCATTCACCTCTCTGGAATGCACGTCTAATAAATGTTCATTAATCTGGACAGATAACGCATCCCTTAGAAGCATCACCTTTTGAGAATGGACATAGAATGTGATCCACAACGTGGAGGCGGGAATGAAGGGTTTTCAGGCAGGTTATTTGGATTTTAAACGTCAGATATTTATTCTCAGTCTGTGTGCTTAGAAGTTGTTTTTTAAAGATTGAAAGACATAATTTTTGGTGGGTGTGTGCATGCTTTTAGCCAAAACATGTCTCAGCATCTCTGGCGTAGGCTTTCTGGGCACCCATTGCTTCAGATGCAAGTACTCCAAAGATGCGTAGTGTTTGCTCTGAAATAGAATGGGGAAAAGGGACCAGAGCTGACGCTGGAGAATCTCTCAATAGATCTTCAGAAATCAGAAGCAGGTATAATCTCTTTTGCATCTCTTTCAAAAGAGCTACTTGAAGTGGACATGTCCCCATTCTCAGAGGGCCTAGGTGCTTCACAATCTTTAATGTATTATGCTTTCTACACTCGAGGCAGAGCAGTCAATGATTCACCTGTGATCATACAAAAAGTCTGTGGCAAAGCAAGGACTTAAACAGGGGTCTCTCAAATGTCTGTAACCACAGAGTTTTGCAGTGACCTGTGGCTGGAAACTGGAGCCAATGGAAACTGTGAGGCTTCGTGGCTGCAGACACTGTAGGTGATCAAAGCAGCGTGGGCCCGCCAGCAGCGTACTCAGGCGGGCCCATGACCCATTTTGAGAAGTACTGCCCTAGGCTACATTTATATTGCACCATTATAGAGTTTGACAAGATCTATTTTCCATAAACACATTAGACGTTAATTGTATTGCTCTCCTTTCATTATTTATTTATGGGATTCTCTATCAGCCATTTCATTATTTTGTTTAGGATCTATGTCAGGTTGACCAGCCTATAATTACTCAGGTCATCCCAGGTATTATTTTTAATATTCTCACAATATTAGCTGTCTTCACATACGCTAAAGTTTAAATGTGGTAGGAGCCAGTCATGCAGGCAGCCCAGTTCCTACTACATTTAAACTAGAGAGGCGCAGTGGGGTTAGGTCCTGGACCAGCACAAGCTGGGACAGAGCCAGGACCACTGCAGGTCTGCATTTTAAATGTAGTAAGAGCCAGGTGGCAAGCCTGATAAAGAGGTAGCAAGGGAAGCGGGGAAGCAAGTGGTTGAGTAGTTGACTCTACTACCTGATGCTTAGACTTATCGGGTTGCCAACTAGTCACTTACATCCCTAGTTGAAGGAAGGGATGGAATGGTGATGGGGTGAGGGCAGAGCAGTTGCGGGGTGGAGGCTTAAGGGAATGGACAGAGAAGGGTCTTGGCTGGGGGCAGAGGAAGGAATCAAGTTCCACACCGCCTAGAAGGGTAGTTGGCTCCTATGATCATGTCCATCTAATAATGCACTAATAGTATTGTTTGGATTCCTTTTCTTTGTAATATACTTAACACCTTCTTGTTGTCCTTATCTTTATTGGCCATAGAGTTTACATTGTATCCTTTTGCTTCCCTTATCAGTTTTGGACATTTACTAGCATCCAATTAATATTCATTGCTATCAACGTTTTTTCTCATGTATTTTTCTTTTATAGCTGCTTTCACTCCTGTCCCTCTCCCCCCCCCAAGTTAGGTTGGATTTTTAATCAGTATAATCTTCTTTCGTGATTGTGTCTTTTGGGCATCTATAGAATGTTCTTAAACAGATCCCAATTATCATTCTCAATTTTAAATTTAAATTCTTTCTTCCACCTGATTTGGCAAATAATTGTTTTAGTTTTGTAAAATTGGCCCTTTTTAATCATCACATTTAACTATACTTTTCTTTTGGACTTTGTTTGCACATTACAAATGTAGTCAAGTCATGATAACTTGTATATAAGCACCCACTAATTATTAATTCTGTGATCAATTCCTCTTTATCTGTCAGGGTGAGGTTTAATATAGCATTCCCTCTCCCCCAACACACACACACACACACACACACGATGCAGCCCTTTTTCAGTTAGGAAATTGTTTATAAATTCCAAGGATATTTTAGTACTGGCAGCATAATATCTCCAGCATGCATCACTTAGGCTATGTCTAGACTGCAAGCTTCTTTCTGAAGAAGCTTTTTCAGAAGAGATAGTCCGGAAAAGCTTATTTTGAAAGAGAGCATCCACACAGCAAAAGTGCAACAAAAAAGTGATGGATTGATTGGACACTATCTCACATTTAAGTTGAAACAAAAGACAGAACTATGCAGCACTTTAAAGACTAACAAGATGGTTTATTAGGTGATGAGCTTTCGTGGGCCAGACCCACTTCGGAGTGGTCACCAGGTCACTTGTGTTATTTCCTGGAGACCTCTTCTTTCGAAAGAACTGCCTCTTCTGCGTCCACACATGCCATTTTCCGGAAAAGCTTTTTCGGAAAAAGGCTTCTTCCTCGTAGAAAGAGGTTTACCGCCGTCGGAAAACCCCCTCTGTTCTTTTGACTTTCTGTCGAAAGAACACAATGGCAGTGTGGACACAAGCATTGTTTTTCCAGAAAAACGGCCGCTTTTCCAGAAAAATTATGCAGTGCAGACACACCCTTAGAGTGAAGTCTTTATGGAAAAGCAGCTTTTTCTCCCATACATATTGTATCTAGCCTCTTTAAGAGCCAGTTACCATGCTCTCTTGAGTGACTTGGTGAGCTGTTACAGACACAAACTAGTGTTTTATTTTGTGCATGTTAGAATATTGACCCATAAACATTCAAAATTATTTCCTCCCATGTTGTCTGTGACAAACAATTAACATCATTTTTATATAGAATGCCACTTCCCTATGTTTTGTCCATTGATCCCTTCTGAAATTGGCCATAATTCTACATTTTAACATTCCAGTCACATGAATATTAACCAGTTTCAGTAATACCATCTAGATCAAATTTACGCTCATGAATGAACAATTATAACTTGAGCTCCCAGAACTGACATACAGGCAATTCAAGGATTTCTTCTCATTATCCTGGATGCTTGATTCATTTTGTTTTCAACATATGGATTTTGTACTAAATGAATGATTATGTGTTTCCCATTTTCAGCTGTCCTTTTTTGGAAAGGTGGACTAGTATAGCCAGCCTGTCCCATAGAAAATTAATTTGCATTCTACTGAGGTGGAAGCCATTCAAACTCTACACCCACCTCTGATCATAGAAGGTGAATCAATGTTCCTCAAAATGAAAACCCCAGCTCTAACATCATTTTTCTAGCCAATGGTTCGTTTCCAGAATCTTCCACCTTTTTTCTTCCTTTGTTCATTGGACAGGAAGGATCTGCAAAAAGATCACAAGGACATTCTTCTCCTTTAGCACCCTACTGAGTTCCTGAAATCCCCTGTGATCTGTGAAGTATCCCATAACATAATGCCACTATTGCTGATGTTCAACACCATCAGTGAATCACTGTCCACTGACTTCAGAAGCCTGTCCAACTTTGAGTGAGATCTCATGTCTTGCCTGCAGAAACAGAGCATACCTTCTGACATCCACTTATAGATTACAGAATTTTCTTTTAATTCTTCTTAGTATAGGCACTTTATTGTCTAGCACGTTAGGCTGAGTAGACATGCATATGTGTGTCCCATACATTCCACTTAGCCAGCTGAATCTTCAGAGATATTTTTCTACAGTTTCCATGCTCTTAACACAATGATTAACTACTTCTCACTATAAGGAAGATCTCCTGGTCCTCTTTTCAGGTCGTCCCAGCCTTCCCATTCTCATCTGCCTCCAGACATATAGAACTCTGCCTGCTCCTCTTGTCTCTGGTGATGACAAACTGTCTGGCCTCTTTTCTGGTTTGCATGTTCTCTGGCTTCTTGGTGGCCTGCGCATTTCTTTCTTGAATTTGGTGTGGTGATATTTCCCAAATTAGATTGTCCAAAATCTCCTCACACTCTGATGATACAGCATCTGTTTCAATGGGGAGCAGGCAGTTGCCCTGGGGCCCAGTTAGTCAAAGGGGCCTGGAGCTCTGGCAGCAGCAGCAGTGTCTGGAGCCCTGAGCCCTTTAAATTGCCGCTGGAGCACCATGTAGTGCTCTCTGGGTGGCTCTTAGGGGCTGCCTGAAGAGGCAGGGCATGCTCCAGACAATGCTGGAGAGGGGGATCACTGCGGGCCGGGTGGTGCTGCAGACTCACTGCCCTTAGCCCTGCCCCTTCCACCTAGGGTTGCCAGATGGTTTAAACAAAAATACTGAAACACCCCCACCCCCCATTAAAAAATAAAAAATCAGCATGGCCCCTTTAAGAAGAGGCTTTTTTGCTGGTGGCCATTTTGTTTTTCTTTCCAGCCACAAGAGAAGCCCCTGTGGAACCAGGTAAGCGGGGGGTGGGGGGGTCCGGGGGGGGGGATCAGGGGCTGGGCCCCGTTGCTGAGTGTGTCATAGGGTTGCCAGGTGTCTAGTATTTTTGCCTCCTAGCAAGGAAAAAAATCAGAAAATACCAGATATTTTAGGTGTCCAGTATTTTCTGAATTTTTTTACCAATCAGGAGGCGAAAATACAGGACTGTCCGGGTCAATACTGGACACCTGGCATCCCTACTTCCACCTGAGGCCTCGTCCCTTCTGGCAGCATAGAGCGGCACTCTCCACCTTGCCTGGGGGACCAGCAAGGCTGTCAGCTCCCTTGATTCTTGTTCTTCCAAACCATGAACCTTTTCTTCCAGCACAGTTATCATCTCTCACTTCATTCAGAGGAAGTTCATTCTGGTTTCAGGCAGGAAAGAAAGCATGGTATATCTCTTGCAAGTCACCATTCTTCCACTGGTGGCCATCATGCTGCTGAGCATAGAACTTCATGTAGAATGAAAACCTAGTGTATTACTTGTCTAAGCTCCTACTGAAACTCCCATTTGCTGCTCCCATTTGCTAGGCACATGACTTATATACCAAGCTTGCTACTTAACCCACCCCTTACACATCATAGAGGGATTATCCACTCATACATCAAACACCAGGGGTTATGAGAGACCCCACCAAGACATAAGCAAACAAATCTATCTTACCTGACTTTTCCAACCCACTTATCAAGCACATCATCCACAGCCTCCGAGGACTGTGAGTGGCTCGTCTCACCGGGAGTAAAAAATAGTTCCTGACTGCAAGCCTCTGGGGATGCCGAGTTCTCCTCTGGCTCTGGGGCCCCTTGGTCTCTCAGCACATTCAGCCACGACTTCCTCCTCCTATCTCAGTTCACTGCTGGATGGCCCCAGAACCCTCAAAATATTCACAGGGGTCTTTGAAGTGGAGGTAGGGTCTCCCCCAAGTATGTTATTCAACTTTTTGTAGCACCTGCATGTCATGGGCACAGCACCGGAGCAGCAGTTTGCTTCTCATGCCTCGTGGTCAGTATTTCACAGCTCCTTCACTTTGACCTTGCTCTGCAGTGCATCCCTGTCATGGTCCCTTTCAGTCATGCATCTTGAGATGTGCTGGTAGATATCATAATTCCAATGGCTGGAGCGCATCTGGAACTAGACTGCCTCCTCTCCCCCAAACCACTGATGAGGTCCAGCATCTTGGCATGGCTCCAAGAAGGGGATCTCCTGGTGCATGGACCAGGTCTGGACAGCTGAAAAGATCTGCTGAGAACTCACCACACATTGTTGAGTAAACAGGAAGGGGACTTTCTAATTTCAAAAACAATGCAAAGAGCAGATCTGAGGGCTGGTCATCTGAGAGCAGGGCAGCAGAGTTCAAAAGATGACCAGAGAGGCAAAAACATGCATTGTGAGAAGTGTGCCAGAGGCTGGTCACAATGCAGTACTGCACCATGGTATCCACACTGGGACCCCAGCACTTTATCCAGAGTGCACCTAAAGCTATGCTTCTCTCACTAATTGCGGAAGTAGAGTACAATAAGTACCTTGCCAGTGTGGACCCCTCAAAAGTTGTAGTGCCGGGTGCTGATTTACTGCACAGGAACTTGCCAATGTAGACTTGACGTTAGCCACAATATCTAGCACAAAATACTGTATATTGAACTATGTAATAGACTCAGAGCGGTAGCCATGTTATTCTGTAAGGCTACATCTAGACTACAAGCCTCTTTCAAAAGAGGCTTTTTTGAAAGAATCTTTTGAAAAAGCCTCTTTTGAAAGAGAGTGTCTAGACTACAAGCAGATTTTTTGAAAAAGTGAGCCGCTTTTTTGAAAGAGAGTCTACATGCTCTCTTTCGAAAAAGCACAGTTTGCATTCAATAGCGCCTTTTTTCAAAAGAATACTTTCAAAAGAGTACTTTCGAAAAAAGGTGTTATTCCTCGTAGAATGAGGTTTACCGCGACTGAAAAAATGCCGCGTTCTTTCAATTTACTTTTGAAAGAATGTGGCTGCAGTCTAGAAGCAGGTGAAGTTTTTTAAAAAAAAGACTACTTTTTTCGAAAAAACCCTGTAGTCTAGACACACCCTAACTTTAAAAACAACGAGCAGTCCTGTGGCACCTTAGAGACTAACAAATATATTAGGTCATGAGCTTTCATGGGTAAAACCTACTTACTCGGATGAGTTGGAGTGGAAATTACAGAATCCAGGGTATATCTAACCACAAAGCAGTTAACCATCAATTTTAGGACCAATGTTAATGAAACTAATGTGATATATGCCATCAAGTGCCAGCAATGTCCCTCTGCCATATATATTGGCCAAACCGGACAGTCTCTGAGACCAAGGATAAATGAACACAAATCAGATATCAGGAATGGTAACACACATAAATCTGTAGGAGAACATTGTAACCTCCCTGGAAATTCAGTAATGGATTTAAAAGTAGCCATTTTTCTACAAAAGAATTTTATCACCCAATTATAGAGAGAGACAGCTGAACTGGAGTTCATTTACAAGTTCAATACTATCAACTTGGACTTAAATAAAGATATTAACTGGTTAACGCACTACAAAGGCAATTTCATCCACCTTTCATATTTGCATTTACACATCAAATGCAATGAGTGGAACACGTCCAGCCTGACTTCATTGGCTTCATTAACATTGGTCCTACAATTGATAGGTAACTGCTTTTATATATATACCCTGGACTCTTTAATTTCCACTCCAACACATCTTAGTAAGTAGGTTTTACACACCAAAACTCATGACCAAATATATTTGTTAGTCTCTAAGGTGCCACAGAACTGCTCATTGTTTTTATGTAATAGGTGCTAATATTTTACTCGGGTGGTTTTGCACTGAAAAGTGATTATGTAGAAATGGTGGTGTAGCCAAGTAGTCTCCAAGATATGTGGAGAGACAAGATATGTGGCATAATATCTTTTATTTGACCAATTTCCAGTGAGAGAAATAATCATTAGCTCTATGTAAATCAAAAGCTTCATTCTCTCACCAGCAGATGTTGGTCCAATAAAATATATTACTTCACCCATCTTGTTCACTACATAGAAATAACAGATATCAGAATGATGCAACTCCCCAACAGCAGCACCCAGCAGAGAAGCCCCTGCACTCTAACCTCACTCTGCAGCAGAAGCCCCTGGGCAGGGGAACCCCCACCACCCCCAGCTGTCCCTGGCAGAAGTCAGAGAAAAACAGGGGAAGCCCCCACACTTGACCCCCACTCTCTGGCAGAAGTGCTGAGAGGACAAGACAAGAGAAGCCCCAGAACCCAACCATGGTCCCCCACAGAAGCACAGGGAGTGGCAGGGGGAAACCCAGCATCTGGACCCCACAGAGTAACCCTAGGACTGGAGGAGCTCTCATTCCCTGCTTTACATCCAGCTGGAGCACAGGAACAGACCTTCCCCAGTTTTGGGGCCGCAGTGGGGGAGGTGGATGCAGAAAGGAGAAGAAGGGGTTGCAGAGCTGAAGGGGGAGTGGAATGTGGGAGGAACCCTGGGTGGAACAGAGGCAGGCTCAGCCCTGGAGGAAAGGCAGAAAAGGGCAGGGACCTGGGCAGGGCCAGAGGCAGAAGGGGCAGAACAAGTGTGGTGCTACAGGCAGAAAAGCTCGGAAGGGACTTATTCTGCTCTGCCTCAGAGGAAAAAAGTACATCAAAGACAAGATATTTTGTTAATCTATAATCTTTGCAGCATTTGATTTTATTGAGGGTTTTTTTTTTGTAAAGTAATTTAAATGTAGGAGGAAAATTCATTCCTTTTAAATCTTTTTCTGGGGGAGTGAATTTGACAGCAGCATTAACAACCTCCAGAACCAAGTTGGCATGAAAATTCAACAGTGACAAATGGATCTCAATACACCATGGTCAACTGAGAAGTGATCTTGGATCTGTGAATGCTGGAAAATTTGGGAATGTAAAAATTAATTATTTGATTAGCTAAAGGTGATTCTGGAATGCAACCATTTCTCTCCATGCTTTGAGGAGAGAAATACAGAAACATGTGATGTGGTCGCTTCCTTTTTAACTCCACTGTGCTACTGGTTAGTGACTATGTTTTCTACACTTTGTGGCTAAGGGAGGTTTTATTTTATTCACCTCCCTCCTTGAGATCCTCTACCAGGTGATTCAAGATAAAATTACAACTTGGCCTGTTTGCTTTAAGATTTTGCGTGTTAGCTATCACATTGTACAAATGCTCCTGTTTTTTCTAGTGTAGATATGCATGATAATAGTGAGTTTGTGTTCTCCCTTATCACAAAGTAAACAAAAAAATAATATCACAGCAGGTGATTAAAAAATGCAGATGTTTCAGTTTTGTAAGTTATGCTAATATCATAATCATTTTAACCCCAAAAAACCCAAAGTGGCATGTGTCAGTCTGTGTGTCTATTGTGTAAGTGATTGTCTTGCATTGATGATTTGGCCAAATCAAGCATATCAGCCAGCTTGTAGCATCAGTGGATAAATAGCCTACACGGTCTTATCTTTTACATTATCAAAGAAATAGTAGTACAGAATGACTGAGCAGATACTTAAAGTGGTCTTTTCTTTTCTAGGCTTACTACAAAACTTAAAAAAAAAAATCACAGATTACTGGCAGAAATTGTCCTGGCATGGGGTTGGAGGAGGGAAAGCCAGTACAGCACATACCTCTTTAAACGGTAGCCACTGAAATCACAGTATCCCATGAACCACTTTGCTCATCTTCTTCCTTGAAATGTCCCTCAAATCCCTCTTCAGCTACAGCTGTCTGCTAAAGCAGAACACTTTACCGTCAGGTCTTTCAGTAGAATATTTCATCTATCAGGTCTGTCACTTATCTTCTGTTTTGAGCAAAACAACAAACTTTGCCATTTTCTATGTAGAATTCAGGCTAAATCATCACTCATCAAATAATATTTCATATTACATTTTTAAAAATAATAAAAAGCCATGAAAGATTCCTGGACTTGACAGCATCTGCATAGGTGAATGGCATAGAGTTTTATTTCTTGCTAACAAACATCACTTGGTGGACATCAAACATCATTTTCTAGAAAACAGCATGGCAAAGGGACATCTGTCAAAAGATTTTTGATTGCATTTAAAATTTTTACAAGTTCATTATGTAAAGATAACTAAAACATGAACTTCTGAGGTCTCTAGTGCACCTACGCAAACCAGCTGGATGTACAGTATTGCAATAACCTCTCTCATCCAAATTACTTTTTGTGGCATTTATTTCTTTTTCTCATACTAGTACCAAGTTATTTTTCTTTTTCGAGTGGTCCCTATGGGTGTTCCACTGTTGGTGTCAGGCTCGTTCCAGCGCCACAGGTCGGAGATCTTTCCTAGCCATAGTCGGCCGGACCGTGCATGCGCGGTCAGTGCCATGCACCGTTTGCGCCCTTTTCATCTCGTGCGGTCTGGTTCCCACCAGTTCCTCTCAACCGTTCTCAGTTGCAGGCGGAGCGCAGCATCTTTCTTCATGAAGAAGTCTTTCCTGCGTAAAATAGTTTAAATTAGTCGTAGTTTCGTCATTGTTAGTTTTATAGTTAGTTAGGCATTCCAGTAAAAAAAATCGATGACCTGCCATATATCGATCTCGCCATCATCTACCTTCTCCCCGGCTCCATCACCTTCACTACCTCCTCCTCAGTCACCAGCCAGTCGGCACTATTACCATTCTCCACTTTGCATGACACCTCTGCCTACCGAACCACATAGACATCACTCGAGCCACTGGGGTAGGAGATCCCATTCTCCATCAAGGAGATCATACTATGAACCCTATTCACCGAGCAGGTCTTCTTATTCTCCTTGTCATCGCCATCATAGCAGCAGGATATCTTCCTGTCACTCCTCACCAACTAGGTCGAGGCATGATTGCGATTACTATCACAGACCCCATCACTACTCTCAGCGTTACCATGCAACATATGAGCCTTTGCGCTCATCTTGCGGCTGTAGATCGGCACAGAGTGTACTCAGTTGGTCTCAATCCCAGCCACAGGACTGCCCTCCAACTCCACCCAAACCAATCGAGGTTCCACAAGCTCAAGGGTCTGAACCTGAGGAGGGTCAACTGCCTGACCAAGAGGAGCCGGAGCCAGAAACGTCACCAACTGACCTGTCCTCCTCATCGCCTGATGAAGCAGTGTTTCCGGGAGATATGTCACCACCTGATGACCTGAAGGAGTTTCAGGAGCTTTTCAAATGCATCGCACAATCACAACAGGTGCAACTAGCGGAGGTGCAAACTAAGCAGTACAGGCTACTTAAAAACTTGCACCCACAGCAAAGAGCCATGGTCGCATTGCCAATTGACAAGGCAGTTATGGAGTCTGCAGAGGAGATCTGGCAGACTCCCACTTCGGTGACCCCAACAAGTAAGTGGGCAGATAAGAGATATTTTGTTCCCACTAAGGGCCTAGAATTTTTATTCAACCACCCTCAGCCTAATTCTTTGGTGGTCAACGTGGCTCAACACAGATCTAAGACACCTCAACACAAAAATATGGCAGGCAACAAAGACTCGAAGAAACTGGACATTTTTGGAAGGAAGGCGTATTCGTCCGCTACTTTGCTTCTATGCTTAGCGAACTACTCCACTTTGCTCTCTAACCACACTTTTGATAACTGTGCAAACTTGATGGACTTGCTACAACACCTACCTGAATCCAAGAAGCCCATACTGAGAGCAATCATGAAGGAGGGCTATAATGCAGCCGGAGCGGGTCTGCAGATGGCAATAGACGTGGCGGATATTGCAGCATGGGCTACGGCTACTGCAATTGCCATGAGATGATCATCATGGCTTGCCGCAGCTGCCGTCCCGAGAGACCTCCAGAACAAAGTGGAGGATCTCCCCTTTGAAAAATATAGACCCTTCGCTGAAAAGACAGACGAAGTCTTGCATTCCGGTAAGGACTCGCGAACTACATTACGTACCCTGGGTATGTATACTCCTCCTTTCAGGAGAAGGAGATACTACCCTTATCAAAGGAGGTACGATTTTCAGTTTCAAAGACAACAACGTCGTCCACCTGACCAACCAAGACACAAGCAACATCCACAGCATAAATGAACCCAACAGTCCTGAATAAACACTCAACCGGGACAGAAACAGCAAATTTGACTCCTCTATCGAGGTCTGCAAACCACCTGTCATTGTCAAGCCAAACATTCTGGACCATCTCCTATTCCATCACCGTCTACAGCCCTTCCTTCACCAGTGGGCCGAGCTAACAACAGATCAATGGGTTCTGGCAGTTGTGAGGTCTGGCCTCACGATCCCATTTGCCTCTGTTCCCCCTCCCTCCCCATCAACCCCGTCCCTCTTCAGGGACCCATCTCATGAAGAACTCCTAAAGCAAGAGGTTCATCATTTGCTAAGTATAGGAGCCGGGGAGGTGGTGCCGCTAAAGTTCAAGGGGAGAGGATTTTATTCCCATTACTTCTTGACACCAAAGAAGACAGGAGGAGGGAGGCCCATTCTGGATTTACGAAGGTTAAATCGCCATCTGAGAAAACAACACTTCAGAATGGTGACTCTAACATCTATAATCCCAGCACTCGACAATGCAGATTGGTTCGCAGCCCTCGACTTACAGGATGCGTATTTCCATATTGCTATCCACCCCGCTCACTGCCAGTTTCTTCGTTTTGTTGTCGACAACACTCACTTCCAGTATCGAGTGTTGCCATTCGGTCTGGCAGCAGCTCCCAGAGTCTTTTCCAAGATGCTAGCAGTAGTGGCGGCCCACTTACACCGCATAGGCATCGTTATTTTTCCGTATTTGGACGATTGCCTTATAAAGGCAGCATCCCGTCAGGAGGCATCTCGCATGGTTACCATTGTCAAACGCACTTTCAACTCCTTAGGCCTCGTTGTCAATGAGCAGACGTCCACATCATAAAATTCATAGGTGCCATCCTGGACTCCACCACTGCAAGGGCTTACTTACCAAATGACCGATTTCAAGCCATACAAGACCTGGTCACTATTCTGCAGCAAGCTCCCATGGTACTGGTCCACATGTGTCTACAATTGATGAGCCATATGGCCGCGACTACATTCGTGGTCATGCACGCCCACTTTCATTTTCGCTGCCTGCAACATTGGATAGCGTCAGTTTACAACCCCACAACGCACGACATCCACAGGCTGGTAACTCCCTCTCTTCAGGTCCGCGCCTCTCTGGTCTGGTGGACCAATCTGCAAAATTTGATGGCAGGTATTCCATTTCGTCATCATCAGCCCACTTTCCAAATAACTACGGATGCTTCCCTCCTAGGATGGGGAGCGCGTATGAACGGAAGGACAACTCAGGGCAGGTGGTCTCCTACACAGTGGACTCTACACATAAACTTGCTAGAGTTCAGAGCTGTACGCCTGGCTTGCAAGCATTTCAGAAAGCACATTTCAGGGACCACGGTCAGAATACTTACAGACAATGTAGCTACCATGTTTTATATAAACAGGCAGGGGGGTGCGAGATCACGTTCCCTCTGCGCAGAGGCAATACTGTTGTGGAATTGGTGCATAGCAAACAACATCAATCTACTCGCATCGTATTTGCCGGGCATCAACAATACCATAGCGGACGAGCTCAGCAGTACGTTTCCCCATGACCACAAGTGGGAACTACATTGGGATGTTCTTCACCGAATATTCCATCAGTGGGGAACTCCCCAAGTCGATTTGTTTAACACAAAGCACAATGCCAAGTATCACCTCTTTTGCTCCAGAGCGGGCATGGGAGACAAATCGATGGGCGATGCATTCCTGCTCAATTGGAAGGGTCAGCTGATGTATGCATTTCCTCCAATGCCTCTCATACCCTGAGTGTTGGAAAAGATCAAGACGGACTGTGCACGAGTGATCCTTATCGCACCAGCTCGGGCGAGACAGCCCTGGTTTCCCCTTCTCCATCTAATGTCAGTGAGGTCTCCGCATCCCCTTCCTCCCCTCCTGGACCTGCTGTCTCAGAACGACGGTCGACTGCTTCATCCCAAACCAGACGCGTTACATCTGACGGTCTGGTTTCTAGCTGGTTCAAAGAATCGGAAAACGTTTGCTCACAACAGGTTAAACATGTATTAATGCATAGCAGGAGACAGTCCACGTGTACGATTTACCTGGCAAAGTGGTGTCGTTTCTTTCTTTGGTGTTCTCAACGTCAGATCGATCCGGAGACCTCGAAACTGCATCACATTCAGGACTACCTGATACATCTGCAGCAGTCAGGTCTCTTCCTGTCCTCCCTGAAAGTGCATTTATCTGCTATTAGCGCTTTCCATCGCTTCGTGGAAGGCACTTCTATCTTCGCTAATCCCATTACAAAAAGGTTCTTCAAAGGTGTCACAAAACTTTACCCTCCCCGCAGACCACCTCCCCCATCGTGGAACCTCGGCTTGGTGTTAGATAGGCTGATGTATTCCTCGTTTGAACCGCTCATTTCAACATCCGTTCAAATGATGACTATGAAGGTCCTTTTTCTCCTAGCAATTACATTGGCTCGGAGAATCAGTGAGCTGGCAGTGCTGATGGCCACTCCGCTATTTACCACCTTTACCCAGGCTTCAGTAGTATTGAGGTTACATCCTACATTCCTTCCTAAAGTGTGCTCAAGATTCCACATTAATGAACCTATTGTGCTGCCCTCCTTCTACCTGAAGCCTCATTCTTCCACCCAAGAAGCCTTGTTACATACCCTTGATGTACATCGAGCTTTATCCTTTTACGTCCACAGAACTCTGCAATGGCGGAAGATGGATCGCCTGGTAGTATCATATGCAGGACGTACCAAGGGTTGCCCTCTCTTGAGTCAATGCATCTCAAACCTTATAGTGCAGTGCATCACTACTTGCCATAACATCCGGAAGAGGCCTCTTCAGGTTTGCCTGAAGGCCCATTCAACAAGAGCAATGGCCACATCAACAGCCTTTGTCAGAGGAGTCCCATTGAGCGACATTTGTAGAGCTGCAACGTGGTCATCTGACATGACATTCATACAGCATTATGCAATTGCTCGACGACTCGCTGGGGACTCTGCGGTGGCTTCAGCAGTTCTTGCCTGTAACATTAAAGCTAGCTCCGTAGCGCTCACAGATACTGCTATGTAGTCACCAACAGTGGAGTACCCACGGGGACCACTCAGAAAAGAAGAAGAAGTTACTCACCTTAGTGCAGTAACGATGTTTCTTCGAGATGTGTCCCCGTGGGTACTCCACGTCCTGCCCTCCTCCCCGCTCCGGAGCTTTCTTTTCTCTCATTTCACATCAACGAGCGGTGAGAGGAACTGGCGGGAGCCGTACCGTGCAAGATGAAAAGGGCGCGAATGGCGCGTGGCGCTGACCGCGCATGTGCGGTCCAGCCGACTACAGCTATGAAAGATCTCGACATGCGGCGCCAGGACGAGCCCGACACCAACAGTGGAGCACCCATGGGGACACATCTCAAAGAAACATCGTTACTGCATGAAGGTGAGTAACTTCTTCGTCTATATATTTTGTTAGCATCCAGCTAGACTAAGCTCTGCAACACTAAATCCTATGCAAATCTTCTGAAACACTATTGGTCCTAGAGTTCTGAGTGGTTACATACCCTTTGCCAGGGGAGGGGACTGCAGCTCTGTACTTCTGGAAAGGGTGGGGCCTCAGGTGGAAAGGGCTGGGCTGGGACAGCCAGCCCTCCCAGTGCCACCCAGATGGCCCAGCATTTCCCCCAGCTAGCCCTCAGAGCTGGTCAAAGTATGTGTTGCGGGTTCTGGAGCACAATGAGTGATGCTCCAGCAGCAATTCTACAGCACCCTCCAGGAGCCATGGGCCCTTTAGAATCATTGGACCCTGAGGCAGTTACATCCTTTGCCCCCTACTGTCAGCGGGCCTGACTTTGGCATGGTTATCGCCATACACAAGACACTATGTCTTGAGTCAGCTGACATGCACTGAAAATCAGATTCCAGTTAATGTTAAATTAATTATCTCTGTGCCCAACTTGAGTTTACATTACTTCATAATATATTGCTCTTTTAAAGCCCTGTCTTGCGTAGCATCAGTTGTACCTATGAGTCCCTTCAGTTCCTTTTGATATCAGTGGAAGCTGAGTGTATCTTACTTACCAAAAAAAGGTCTGTATAGGGGTATGTCTAGACTACAGCCTCTGATGACAGAGGCATGTAGATTAGGCTACCCGGCATAGGAAAATGAAGCAGCGATTTAAATAATCACCACTTCATTTAAATTAAAATGGCTGCCGCGCTGAGCCAATCAGCTGTTTGTCGGCTCAGCGCGCTAGTCTGGACGCTCCGCAGTTGACATCAGATGCATTTGTCGACCTCCCCATTATTCCTCGTGGGATGAGGTTTACCGGGGAGGTCGACAAATGCCTTTGATGTCAACCGTGGAGCATCCAGACTAGCGCGCTGAGCCGACAAACAGCTGATTGGCTCAGCGCGGCAGCCATTTAAATTTAAATGAAGCGGCGATTATTTAAATCGCCACTTCATTTTCCTATGCCGGGTAGCCTAATCTACATGCCTCTGTCGCCAGAGGCATGTAGTCTAGACATACCCTAGGATCCTACAACTGAGGAGTATGGGTGTCTTAAATATATATAGTGGTTCATGTTTACACATTGTATTTTACAAGGCCAATTAATCATATACAAAAACTACAATTCTTTGGCCCTGTTTAGGGTTACTTTGATAAATGATCAAGGTGCTCAGAATATTGCATCTGCTTCTTAAGGATACGTTCCATGATGCTTTGTTATTATTGTAATGGGTACATGGTGCACCTGTGACGAAAGTGGTTAAAAAAGAAAAATAAAATGGGGGATTTGCAATGTCCCTAAGAAGTTCAACTTAAAGCAAGAACCAGAAACACAATATATTAGCACAGGATAGAATGGAAGTTAGAAATTAGTTAGTAGCTCACAACAGAGTCTTTATTTTTGACAGAGATAGGTATGACCTTTGGGTGCTATGGTTCTTAATAATAGGGGTCAGAGAGTGACTTCTTTGAGTTAGGTTTAACCTACAATGAAACAGGAAATCTAAAGAGAACAAATTAAACTATCTTTTTCTGACTTAACGCCATTTTTTCCCAACCGGGGAAAAGTGGCTTTTGTCTTTTTCCTTGACTATGCTTTTATTAGGCTATACAAGTTCACGGATCATTTTAATTTGTTTGCATGGTTTTTTCTCTCCGTGGATATATAGGCTGAAACTGAAATTTCTTTTCCTTAGGTTAGGCAGAGTTTACAGCTCTCTGTAGCTTGATAATATCACTATCTTGGATTGTATGTCCCAACGTAATCAATTTGACACATGCTGGACTGTTGCTGGATTCCTTCCTAGGGTAATCAGATAGGAAATGTGAAAAATCAGGACAGAGGATGGGGGTAATAGGCACATAAGGCAAAACCCCCAATATCAGGACTATCCTTATAAAATTGGGATATCTGGTTACCATATTCACCTTTCCCCCACCTCCCGCCAGCCTTCTGAGTGGCAGTAGGGCTGTTCTATGGCCATTACTACAACTGAAAGTCTACAGTAGCCTCTGAGGAATGGCTGGTAAATAGGGTTGCCAGATGGTTTCACAAAAAATACCGAACCCCCCAAAAATTCTATTGAGCAAAAAAAAAAAAAAAGGCCGCAGGAAAAGTTATTGAGGAAAAAAAAGGGGGGACCAGGGCCAAAATGCAGCCAGGCCACTTCCCACCTCCCTCTGTCCCAAGTGGCCTTACGTCGGGCACCAGAGCCAGGCCTCAGAAAAAACAGAAACGTCCAGTATCCTCTGAATTTTTTTACAGGACGGAAGGCACAAATACCGGGCTGTCCGGTTCCATACCGGACACCTGGCAACCCTACTGGTAGAATGTTCTGGAACTATTTTCAAGCCTCATCACACCAACCTGGGAGCCATCTTTGGTGACAGAACAAAAGGGAAGAGCATATCAAACCCCATTCAGAGGTGCGCCTGGCACATCTGCCTCTTCATCAGGCAGTAGCTCTAAGGCAAAGCTTGTTAGAGCCTTACCAACAGAAAGATGCCCGGGGGCTTAGAGAGGGGTGCCAGAGATCACTTTAAATCTTTTAATGAAATGGCAAGATTGACTCAGTGATATCAACTTCCAGCTACTCTGACAGTTAAGCAATACCTCTCCTCATGCCATATATAAATAGATGCAAATGAAGTAAATTTGGTTTACTAATGCTGAGAATCACCACAAGCCCCTGGATGCCATAAAAATAGTGCACAATGAAGTGGAGGAAAACTGTGAGCTGTGTTTTTTAGTCTCCATCCTTGAGTTGCTAAATTGCAGTGATGCTCAGAAGCTATGTGGAATGAATTCTGCACTAGGGGTGTTAAATTGCAGTTAATCAGCTAATCGAGTAGTCAATAGAATTTCCATGGACTGCTCAATTAGTTGATATGCGGGGGAATCTCGCTACCCACGCTGTGGCTCTGCAGTTTAAATGTAGTAAGAGCCAGGACTAAGCAGTCCTGGGCTCACGCTGGCCCTGGGAGATAACCCTGCTGCTGCTCTGCATTTTAAATGTAGTAAGAGCCTCCGGGTTCTTATTACATTTAAAATGCAAAGCCTCAGCATCCCTGAGCCGGTGTGAACTGGGACTGCTTAGTCCCAGCTTGCAATGTCCATGGAAGCTACTCCCGCTGCGGCTCTGCATTTTAAATGTAGTAAGAGCCCACTGGACTCTTTAAAATGCAGAACCGCGGTGGGGTTAGCTCCCAGGGTGGGCGCGAGCCAGGACTACTTATTCATACCAGCTCTAGGACGCTGTAACTCTGCCCCCTCCTGCCCCTCCCTGCACCATGGAGACATGCACAAGGGCAGCAATATGGGGGGAAAGCAACTAATAGACTCGACTACCCAATAAGCATATGCTTTATTGGGTAGTCAATTACTCCCTTACATCCCTATTCTGCGCTGATTTATAACCCCACACAACTCGAGTGGCTTCAGCAGCTCTGAATAGAGGATGAGCCAGCTCATAGAATCCCCTTCCCTTTTCAGAATTTGTGGTGATTCCAGACTTTTTTGAAAAATAACATTAATTTAAGGGTTTCCCTTCAAATATATAAAATCCAACTGGGAGGAGCTAAACATGTGACGGTTTCCCCCCTCCATGCTTTAGGAAATTGACTTATGGGTACAAATATGCATAACTGAAAGATGCTTTGGACAAAATACCTCATGTAACCTATCAATTTTAATCTTCATGTAAACCTTTCAATCCTCTAGATCTGTATATCTTATTTTGGTGTATGCATCGCTCTTGTATATAAAGTAAGAGATAAGGTATAGGGAATGGTTTATGGTTTTTAATGTGCTAATGAAAGCCATCAAGTGTGTTTACAATGCTCAGACACTTCAATGTCTGTGCTGATCACCTGCAAACAACCTCCTTTGTCCTTTTCATTTAAACAATGGTTGGTCTTAGGAAGACATATGACCTCCCTAACTGGTAGGGCCTTACCAACTAATTTTCCATTGAAGGTGGGAGAGAGAAAAAGAAGTTCCCACCCAAAGTGGAATCTATAAAACAATGGGAAGCTAGCTGTCACTTTGTCTTTGCCCGGCATGACACACCCAAGAGAATAACCGGAGACCCCAGGTCAAAAAAAATTCCCTGGCTTGGCGTTTTAGCTGAAATAGAAGCTTTAGGGTAAGTTCGCAATAAGCTTTAGTGTGTTAGAACTAGCTATGCATGTTCTTTTATTTTAAATTTGTAACTTACTTTGTTTTCACTTGCAATCACTTAAATCCTACTGTTGGTACTTAATAAAATTACTTTAAAAATACTATCAAGCCCTTATTTAAGTGTAAATAATTGTTACCCAGGGAAGCCATCAGAGTGTACATCTTCCTTTCATTGTAAAAGGGGGGGGCGTGCCTGAAGAGTTTATCTGAGGTTCTGATTCCACTTTGGGGGTTGGTTTCGTGGATGCATTCTCCTCAGACCTGAAGTAGGGATGTGAATGACTAGTTGACTAGTTGGCTATCTGATAAGCACATACTTAGTGGATAATTGATAGGATAGTCGACTAGTCACTTTCTCCCCCGCCCCCTTTGCTGCCTTTATCAGAAAGAAACATCAAGAGGAGGGAGAGCAGAGGGAGTGCTTCAAAATGGCAGCACTGCGTGGAGCCTGGGGCCAGACCGCAGGCTCCACGCAGCCCTACAGCTTTGAAATGCTGTGTGCAGGCACGGGCCATCTGGGAGTCTGTATGTGTTGTTTCAAAGCAGCAGCACCTGGTGGAGCCCAGGGTCAGCTGGGGACTCCCCTGCAAACCCTGGCCTCCATACAGTGTTGCCACTTTGAAATGCCACAAGGAGCACACGGCCAGCAGGGGACTGCTTGAGTCCACCACTAGCCCTGTGTTCTCCGCAGCGCTTTCACTTTTGAAGTATAGCAACAGCCCTGGGACCATTGCTACACTTCAAAGGTGGAAGCGCCCTTATCGATTAATCAAATAGTTGATGCAAATTGCATTGACTATTCAATGAGCCAAATCATTGAAATTTTACATCCCTGACCTGAAGTGATCCAGTATCGGCATTAGTCTTCAGGAAGTGAGGCGGGAGATGGGGGGCAGGGTTCATCTCAGTTCTGTGCCTTGGCTGAAGGAGACCAGGAGATCTGCCCCAGCGGGACAAGGTGATGAGGAGCCCCAGGGAGCAAGGAGGCGAGTGTCAGTAGCTTTATCAGCAAACCAGCAAGCAGCCCCAAAGGGTCTTCTGTGACTGCACCACATCACAATAACTCCACGCAACTCAAGTGGCTTCAGTGGCTTTCTATGGGGGATGAGCTAGCTCATAGAATGCCCTCCCCTTTTCAGAATTTGTCATGATTCCAGACTTTGTTGGGAAATAACATTAATTTAAGGGCTTCCCTTCAGATTTATACTATACTAAATACTTTCAGGATTTTTTCCTAACTCATGTTTTGCATTTTGGGGTAATCATGTGTGGCCTTCTATCTGCAGGCATCAGAGGTGGAGAGACAGCTCTCAATGAAGGTCCATACCTTGCAAGAGGACTTCCGGGAGAAGAACTCATCAAGCAGTCAACATATAGTACGTCTTGAAAGTCTCCAGGCTGAGGTGAGTGGCCTTCTCATTGTAATGGTTGAAGTTTGATATGTCTCTCAAGGTAGTCAGTGGTATAATCTTGTATAATGAACCCCTCTGAACTGGGTAAACAAATCTAACTACCTAATGGTGATAGTTTGTGCCAGCAAGAAAAAAGAAAGACAGTGAAAGGCTAGAAGGAGCTAATTAGTTTAGTTGTTCACCTGTCTTTCTCTTTGTTCACACCACCAGATCTGCTGTATGTAAATAGGTGAATTGTCCCCTGTTTTGAAAATAGCCTAAGTTATTAGGTGGGTGAAGTAATATATTTTTATTGGACTAGCTTCTGAATGTGAAAGAGACATGCTTATGAGCTTACAGAGAGCTCTTCCCCAGTCACCTAATCCTATCAGGAAGATAGAAAGCAGGGGAAACAGTGAGGTGGAGCTCTTAGGAGCTAAAATGTGGGTATGTTCAGGTTTCCCGAGGGAGAGCTCTGTCTGTGTAAGCCCAAAAGCATCTCTCTCAGAAGTTGGTCCAGTAAAAGATATTACCTCGTCCACTTTGTCTAATATTCTGGGACTGACATAACTATAACAACACTGCAGGTACAAAAGTGTTAGTCACATAAATGCCCTTAAGTTTACCCCATTTACAGTGGTGACTGTCATACCAACATAGCTATTGTCATGAAGGAATGTTTCAGAAGGAGCATATCTCTCGCTGTCTTTCTCTCTCTCTCTCTCTCTCTCTCTCTCTCTCTCTCTTCCTACCTCTGAGAGCTCAATGGAAGACATTATCTGCCATCCAACTCCAGCACAGGTCCTCCTCTTTCTTGATTGGTGCAATGATAGCTCCCCAACTTGTCTAATAGATAATCCTATCAGAAGGATGGAAAGCAGAAGAAATAATGTGAGGGATCTTTTGCAGACAAAATGTGGGTATGTTCCAGTGGGCCACATCCAAACACATACTCCACTTATGAGAAGGGAGCTGTTCTGAATGGCTGAGAAGAAAGCAGAAATTTAGTCCTCCATTTGAGGCAGGCATGGAAATGTGAGGCTGTCCTTTATTCTTATTTTAGTTCTGAATATCTTGACAAGAGCTAAACATTGTTCTTTTTGTTTTCCTTCTGTAATTTGGGGAAGATGTGAGACTTGAATATGAAGGACTTGGAGTAAAAAAAACCCTGTTGTACAATCCTACTATTTTTTAATGAATTAAAAGAGTTTTTCCTAAATTTCTGTTTCTTTTCCTCTCCTTACCCTCTTTTTTCCCATTTCCCCTCCTTTCCTCTTCCCCTTGGTGTGGAGCAGCAGGTCCTTGAAGTAAGTACAGATGCCTTGATTGAGTTTTGAATGCATGTCCGTTACCATCACTGTGCATGCCCCACCTGTTAAAGACCTTCCTGGCTTGCACTTTCAGCCCATTTTTCCCCCTCATCCCCTTGTCCTTGTCCAAGGCCTGCAGGAGAGTTGTGGGTTTTTTTACCGTCATTCACAGGTTGTTCATTACTGAGTTTTATAACAAATACTAATGTAAAATGCAATCTTTCTGTTCTGTGTTTATCTCTGTTGTGTTCCTTGTCTCCATTACACTGAAGTCATGCTTGTAGGGGAAGAGATTTCTCAGCAATCATTACTCACATATTAATAAATGCAGATATTCAGGATTGATACAAACATTTGATTCAAACATTTGATTCCCCCAGAAAATACAGCATTCTTCATTTCTCCAGGACAGCTGAATATCTCGTTAATCTGTGTCCAGGCACCATCTGTACACTAGGCACATAATCCTAAACATGGGGTTTGGAAGATAGCCAGATAGACAGATACCTGAGAGACCCTGGAGGATAGTTAGCAACTAACATAAGTGTACTGGAAAAGACCTAGAGCAGGGGTAGGGAACCTCAGGCATTGGGGCTGGATGTGGCCCCTGGCTTGCCTGGATTCAGCCCCCAAGGCTCAGGGCACCTGCAGCATTGGGAAGCCCATGCTGGTGCTCCAGCCCCCCCTGCTGCCCCAGCTGAGGGGCTGGAGCACACAAAATCTACCAGCCTGGACCACCCAGGTGTGCAAGGGGAATGTGAGGAGTGGCTTTCTCCTTCTCAATCAAGAGCCACATTGGTGAGGAATTTTTTTTTCTTTTTTTTTTCATTTTTGCTTCTCACTTGTGTGTAGCCTTTGACTGATTTTTCTGTGTGTCAGTGGCCCCCAACCCAAAAAAGGTTCCCCACTTCTGACCTAGAGAATAGTAAAGCAGGGGAGGAAGAGGATTAAGGGAGAGTCTAGAAGGCAACCATAGAATGGCTAGACCAATATTTGAGTTGGTTTAAGGCATCTGGGGCATGTGTGAACAGGGGCTAGGAATGCATCTGGAATAGTTGGGAGGGCGAGCTGGAG
This sequence comes from Pelochelys cantorii, assembly GCA_032595735.1. Lineage (NCBI taxonomy): Eukaryota > Metazoa > Chordata > Testudines > Trionychidae > Pelochelys > Pelochelys cantorii. The sequence continues at coordinate 6,308,222 of CM064342.1, read as the reverse complement.
AGAACCAGCAAGGTAATCAAGTAGCTGCAAAGGAGATTTGAAGAGACCTTTGTGTATATTCCCCAAGCTATCAGAGAGGTCTGAAAGGACTCAGGACACTATTGAAGAGGGGCTAAGAGGAAGGGTATAGATAAACCTAGGGAACATGAGTTGCTGGACCAAGCCATCTGAGATAGTGTATGAACAGACCAGGAATTACTGGGGACATCAAAGGTCTGTAAGCATAGCTAAGAACAGCTGATGGTGTAGGATAGGATACAAAATATACCACCAACACACAGGTATTCTGGTGGTAAGCACTGTATAAGAACCTGGATAGACAGCTAGATGGGAAAATTTATTCCTGGTTATATAAAGTGCCCTTTACTGGTGCTGATTCATCCTATATACAGCTTCTTGCTAAGTGAATGGTCTTGGCACATTGTCCTTCATCACCTGCCCTTGCTGCAATGGCCAATTGAAAGGCTTGAATCTATTTTAAAACAAGTAATTGTTGGGGGATATCAACTGTTGCACAAAACTATCAGTCTGCTTTTTAAAGCATAAAATTATATCCTATTGGGGAGTCATTAAACTAAACATATAGCAAAGAACAGGGTGCTCAATTGCCATGCTTTCCTGCCCGTTGCTCATAAAGGGCATACCAAGTCTTGTTATTTCTCTCTTGCGCGCGCTCTTTCTTTCTCTCTCGCTCTTCCCTCTCCCCTAGAAATTCCAGTAAGGGGCCATATACAAATGTAGGGGGATGCCCTTCCTGGACATTCCAACATTTGCTCACACCAGGAACAGAGTAGTGATGAAGCTGGGCTGAGTAACTAGCATCTCACATCTGTGCATGTTTTATTGTCTGAATGAATCCTTTGGAGCGTGGGTAGGGCAGGGCTGGGCCATGCTCTTCCTTAGCTCTTAGGAAATTCCAAGGTACACAGTGGCCTCTTCTTCCCCCTTTCCTCCCTCTACATTTGCCTGGCAACGCACATTCCAGCATCTCAGGAGCTGTACTCCCACACTGCTCCACTGAGTTTTCTTGTGGGAGGCATTTTCTTTCAACCTCCTCCTAAGCTCTGAGTTGCATAAAGAGGTAGTGTATTTCTCATGCAGGTGCAGACACAGACCTACTCTGGTTCCTGCTGCTTTTTCCAAAGCCTGGGGCATAACACTAGTTCTCTTTCCCTTTCAGATTAAGATGCTTACTGATAGGAAGCAGGAGCTGGAGTGTCGCCTTAGTGCCATGATGGAGGAAAATGATCTGCTTCAGAGCACTGTGGAGGAACTGCAGGAGCGAGCGCTGGTCCTGGAGAGACAAAGCCATGATAAGGATCTGCAGGTGAGGAAAGCAGGAGCGGAGTGGGGGAGGAGGGGAGAGAAATGCTCACATGAGAGAAAAATGGAATTCTGAAAGCTAAGAAGGGATAAAGAAGGGGTTCTGGGATGGGACCTACAAGAGAAAGAGAATTTGGAGGTAGGAGGGGAAGAGTGAAATGATTCTGATGATCACAGAGGAACAACAAAGTGACTAGAGCCTAGAAATGACCTGCAGAGGACAGGAACTCTCACAGAGGAGATGAAAGGAAGAGAAAATACATGATTAGAACAAGGAGTGAGAACATTTAATCAAGGAAAACAGGTACTTAAATGGAAGCTATGGAGACTAAGGAACTGGTTCATTTCTGCTGATTTCTTACTGGGGCTGACTCCAATAGGGTACACTATGGTTAATTTGGGTAGAGGATTGTAGCCATTCTCAGATCTGTCATTATTCACAAGGTCCACATAACAGCCCCATGGATTTCTCAGCATCTCTTAGTGAACATTACTCCAGGTACAGTTTGAACTAGTTGCTACCTCAGTGTTATATAGTCTGTCTCTGAGTGGAGAGTGATATTTTATTATTTCTTTTCTCAGTTCACCTTATCCACTGCAGATTTTTGGCTATACCAACTATTTTATTCGTTGGCTCCCCATATCCTCTGCCAGTAAGTGGAACAAAAGAATATAGGAATTGATACACAAGAGACTGATAGACCATCTAGCCTGGTACCTGCTGTCAGGCCATTTACTTCTTCAGTAGGAGGTGCAAAATCCCTTCTAATGCATCCAATTAGAACCATGTTTATCATAGTCAATGAAGGAACTAATTTCTTCCAGAACTCAGGGTCAACAGTCCTAGAAACTGAAAGTTTCCTCACTTTGACTCCCACTGTCCCTCAATCCAGGTAGGGAGAGATTTCGTCCAGGGAGTTCAGTCTTCACTGACCCATTTCATTCTTGGCTCCACTGCCATGAGCTTGCCCGGTTGGGACTAGTTAATGTGAGCTGTGATGGCAGGATTGTAATTTGGATGCCTGTCCACGTGGAACTGGACAGACCCACCAATTTACTTTATGCAGTTGAACATCATTACAATCTGAGAGCTGCTCAATAATCTGCCACCAGCCTAGTCTGGATTTGACCTGGTGATTTAGACAGGAAAGGCTATTTCTGCCATTACTAACACTCCCAGTTGTCCATTTCATCAGCCTCTATAATTTTATTCTAATAATGTAATTTATTCATAGATAAAACTCTAATCAGAAATTTATTAAGCTCTGTTCCTCAATTTGAGCAAGTAAATTTCATTTCCATTACAGCATTTCTTTTATTCATTTATTTTTCCCCTTCCTAATTTCAGGAAGTGCCCTCTAGTTCTCTTGTGGTGAGACAGTGTTAATAGGGACTCCCAACTGCTTTTTTTATTGTTATATGGTATTTATAAATATATTCTCTTTTGGAATGCATCTTCTTTCAAAACTACCTATGCCTAGTCTTTTTTCATTTCTCCACATCTGGATCTCACCCTCACTACATCATGCCTCTAGCTAATTTTGTTGCCTCCACTGGACCTTTTCTGCTGTCTTTCTTGAGATGAGAGAACCATTGCAGAATGTGGTATCCAAGGAGAGGAATTATCATCTTTTTTTTCATACTTCTCTGTATCCCCTACTATACAAACTAGCATCTTAGCTATTTTGACCACCTCTGTACAATAAGCTGTCCACAATGGTTCCTAAATCTTTTTCCTTAGGGGCTACCACTAATTCAAGAATTTACCTATGTAAACAGATGGATGAAGCTGTTCTTTTTAACATACATTACCTCCTAGACACTTGTCTTGAATGAATTTCTATCTGCCTGTTATTTATGTAGAAAGTGATTGCACCCAGTACTGGTGTACAAAGGTGCCCCTCCCCCCCCCTTTGGTACGTCCTTCAGTTCAGCTGTGTGGGTCAAGTAAATAGGTTCAGGTCCCACCACGCCCCCTTGTCCGGAGTATGAGGGTGAATTCGGGCCTACCGCCCCTCTTTTCTTCCAGTCTGGGGAATGCGGGGTAGGGGGGCCCGGGCCCACCCTCTCTCATGGGCCCCAGCCCAGGGCCCTAAAGACAGGCTCTAGTAGCATCCTGTCCGGCTGGTGGGATTAATACCCGAAACTTACCAGCCCACCAGCAAGTCCTGAAATGCCCTGCCCTGGGCTGCTTCCTACCCCGCCAGACTCAGCGGCACTCCCCTTCCCTTGCTCTCCTCCTCCTCTCCAGCCCTCCTTTCCAGGCTCTCCTCTCTCCTCCCCAGCTCTCCTTTCCAGGCTCTCCTCTCTCCTCCCCAGACCGCCTTTCCAGGCTCCCTTTTCATCCCCTCCCGGAGTCGCCCTGCCTGACGTCACCCGCTGACCCCGGGGTCGGGGACGTCCTGCCACCTGTGACGTAGCCTGGAGCATCAGATTCCCCCAGCATCTGGCTCCTGTGCTTGTCAGCTGGGCCGCAGCCACCGAGCAGCGTACGCAGGGGGCCCGTGTCTCCTGGCTCATCCCCAGGAGCGCATGCGCCACCGTGGGAGTAGTACGGGGCAGATCGGCCCCTGCCAAATGGGGCAGCTCCGACCTGTCACAACTGGGATTACTGTTTTGACTTTGTACCCGCAGTGTAACAGGAAACCTAATATATTTATGTTCTTCTTTGAGGAGTGTACCTGTGGGTCCTCCACTGTAGGTGTCTGAGTTGTTTACTCAGTTCTGCACCCTCTCATTACAGATATGCTCTGATTTAAAAGGCTTGAGAGCAGAGGTGAAAATAAGCTGATGCACCACTCCAGCAAGAAGCCAGCTGGCTGGGGCACTCGGCTGCAGAGGGAGAGGTGGCACACTCCCAGCCTGGCTCCTGGGGCTTCCTGCAGGCTGCCACATTAAGCAGCAGGCAGGCAAGTTAAAGGACGTGGTTGGGGACATGGCCACCTGTTCGGGACTGTCCCAGCTCTGAGCCCCCTCCCCTGTGCATCATTTCAAGAGGGTAGAAGGCAGAAGGAAGGTTGCAGCTTGCACATACCAGAGAAAGTGCACAGCCTGCATGCATTCCTCCTCTGACCCTCTTCTGGACGGCAGGGAGGGAGAGGAATGCATGCAGGCTGTACACTTTCCCCTCATTCCCTGAGAGGGAAAGGGGAAGAAGAGAAGCAGTAACCCAGTATGAAACAAAAGACAGAACTATGTAGCACTTTAAAGACTAACAAGATGGTTTATAGGTGATGAGCTTTCGTGGGCCAGACCCACTTCCTCCATGAAAGCTCATCACCTATAAACCATCTTGTTAGTCTTTAAAGTGCTACATAGTTCTGTCTTTTTTTTTCAGCTACACCAGACTAATATGGCTGCATCTCTATCACTAGTAACCCAGTATGTGCATCTGAAGCATACACACCCCACATCCTCCTGAAATATCACCCTTCCCTTCCCACACTCACCCCTACACACACTCAGTCCTAAGCCCTCTGCCCTGACTTCTGTATCCCCACATCCCCCAGTCCTAACTCCAGCAGCCCCCACTCTCTGAGCCCCCTCCCCTGAGCTCTGCCTCACACCCCCCAGCCCTGACTCCCACCCCCCAGCTCTTTGCCCTGAGCCTTTCCTCTCCCCCAAGCTCCCATCCTGACTCCTGATGGCCCCACCCACATCCCTACCCCCTGCCCTGAGTGCCCCTCCCCCCACTCCACCCCCCACTTACATTTCTTATAGGTATTGTTTTATCACACTCCCTGTCCTGAGGCTTCCCCCTGTCCCCTCTCCCCCGCTCCCCCCCCCCGGGAAATACAGTACAACTCTACCTGTAGGAAACTTAAGTTACTTTCACACCTGTGAGGGATATCTGAAACATTCAGATAACCAGAGTTAAAAATTAGTGAAATGGTTCTCTGTAAATTATAGATGTAGTAGATATGTTGGGGTTTAAATGATCAGGGTTTAATTATATCTCTTTGAATCACAAATGGTTGTGTGACTTTTTTAAAAATTCAGTTGTTTCTGTGATATTGAATTATGTTGTTTTTTCTTAATTCTTTCTGGAATTCTTTATAACACATTTTAGGCATAAGTAACCTAGTAATTGTGAGCCTTCAGCATATTTTAGATCCCAGCTCATGTCTGATTATTTTAAAGTTTTGGTAACAATACCTTAGACAGTTAAGCTTCAGAAAGTAGACAAAACAGCAAAGACTGTTTTTCCCATATGCATGGAAACCCTCTTTTCAGGGCTCCCATCAAGGTTCTCATGAGCTGAGCAATTCATCTTGGTCTCAGTCATATTCACTAATTTTGTTTTTTCCTTTGATTTCCTTTGGAAGCTGCATCAAAGTCAACTGGAGCTCCAGGAGGTGCGGCTGTCCTATCGGCAACTCCAGGGAAAGGTAGAAGAGCTTAGCGAGGAGAGAAGTCTCCAAAGTTTTAACACAACCAGCACATCGTTGCTATCTGAGATCGAGCAGAGCATGGAGGCAGAAGAGCAGGAACAGGAGAGAGAACAGGTATGATCATCCTTACCCACAGGGAAAGCATGTGAATCTTTGTAAATGTGTACCACATGAATACACACATGGTGATGTGTAAACATATTCACAGGACATAGCTAGAAAGCATGGCAGACTAGTGCAAACGGCAAAGAATTGCACCACATTCCACAAAGCTGCTACTGATTTCAGTTAAGAAACCCATAGTCCAAACCACACCATAGTCATCCAAGATTTCTTTTTCATCTGATATAGCACTGCATTAATATACATGCACATGCTGATGTGAACTTACCTAGGGGAACAGAAGCACACCAATTAGAAGAGAGAGGAAGGACTGCATTGCTAACATATATTGTAAAATTCATTTAAAATCCATGTGTGTGCACGCACGCACACACACACACACACACAAAAAGAGGAAAAGCCAAACACGTCCTGACTGTTCAGTGAGACAATGTGATCCAATGGACATGGTGCTAGGCTGTATGTTAAGAAATCTGGGTTCTATCTCAGTCTTTTATGCTGCCTCATCATGTATGACTAGGCAAATAAAGTAATCTCTCTGTATCCGTTTCCCTATCTGTGCAATGCAGGTAATGATATTTTGAGACCTCTAGATGAAAAGCACTAGATAAGTAATTGTTGTTTTTCATTAATATTGCATCTAGACTAGGGTACATCAACAAACTTTTGTAGCTAATGACATGGTCACATCCTGGAAGTCTACAAATAATAGAATCTCATGGGTCCCTAAAATCATGGACTAATATAATGCTGTCTTGTTCCAGCTGAGACTGCAGCTCTGGGAGGCCTATTGCCAGGTCAGATATCTCTGTTCTCATCTCAGAGGAAATGACAGCGCGGACTCTGCAGTCTCCACAGACTCCTCCATGGATGAGTCTTCAGAAACCTCATCAGCCAAAGATGTCCCTGCTGGCAGTCTACGTGCCGGTCTCAATGAGCTGAAGAGACTGATACAAAGTGTTCTGGATAGCCCAGACTCCACGGTAAGGAGTTGGACACACAGCAAGGTGTTCAGTATCAGTGCTGGCACTAGGCAAGAAAGAGTCTGGTATGGCTGGGTTATTTTAAACCCTTAATTCTGTGGGTTTTCAGAATTCTTTCATGGCCTTGAAGATTGGATATCAGGGTATGCAACCCATTTCCAATTATCTCAGATATCATGAACAGTCTAGCATTTAGTCATGCCAACCCAAGGGATTTAAGCATATGACCTCAGAAGGTATCAAATCTCTGTTTAGATACTCATTCCGATCTCTCTAGTATGGGAATCACTCTAGGAAACTAATGCAATCAGAGTTTCTTGCAAGAGTTCTAGGTATTGTTAGTTTCTGCTATCTTGAAAATATTGCAAATTTTCTCATGATTTCACTTTCATTTCTGATTAAAATATCTCAACCTTTTTTTAAACTGCAATGATATAAAGAGATTGGTGAGAGTGAAAAATCAAAAAACAGGATCCCATATAGAGTGTGGCTAGATACAAAAGATATAAGCCACCAGAGCATATATATGTGAGAGGGAAAGTTCTGCAGCAGCATAGCACCTACTGTTTGCCTTGAGTACTGAGGATAGAAGCAGAACTCAGAATGTTAATGGAATTGGTGATTGCATGGAATCATGCTGGAGGATACCTGCAGATCCTCTCTTTGAAGGACTGGGACAACCTCCATGACAGGGTAAAAGTAATGGGGAAATGTTAAGCCTTTAACAAAGACTCAGAATCAATCTTGGCCCTCCATTTGCTTCATTCTCAAGACTTGTGTGTTCCCCACAAGGAAATAACCATCCTGAGAGCAATTCCATTCTGGAGTGGCACATCCAGAAACAAGCCAGCAGACTACGTGTACATGTAAACCTCAGACATGAATGGAAATCCTCACTAACCAGTTTCAATATCTGTAGGAGTTAGGATTGAATTGTAAAAGGTGAAGCAAGAATACAAGATTGTATTTATTCAGGACAGAATGGAAATAATGTATATAGGACTAAGCATGGAAACCTGGTTAGGAATAAGTGTATAAAGAGTTAAATATTAGAACTGGGTTGTACTCAAATATGAGGGCAGGGGATTATAGAATTGGGAGTGTGTATATATCTTTGTGCTAAGGTAAATAACTTTTGTGTGTTCTTTCTACCCAAGCTTAGAGGCTGGGTGTGTTTATCTTTGCTGTGTATTTGTTACTGGCCATGTTGTGAACCTTCTGGATACAGCATAATTTTATGTAAATGTATACTATAATATCAGAGCTCTTGCTGAGTGACATTCCCATGCTCCTCTCTCTCTTAGAGCTGGCCCCACATCAGTACGGAACTAATGCAAATTGTAACTTATAAATGAAAGCTGAGCAAGATACATTTCTCTTTTGCTGCCAGAGTTCTCGGAGAAGTGATGATGATGCCTTAGAAGAACAGATCAAGCAAACAAGTGAGGACTCAAGAGCCTTGAGGGAATTAATGGAGGGAGAAAGAGGGAAGCTGAGGCAGAGCCTGGAGGAGCTGCAGAGACTTCACAGCCAGGTGAGCAATCCATGCAGATTCCCTGAACCTTCTGAAATGCAAGTTGCTTTGTAAGATAGGATTGTTGCACATTCCCAGAGAATGCTCTGCCTACGTGCAAGAGATCATCTATTCATACCCTGAGAAGACCAGTGGGCAACATGCTGTAGAGCCCTACTCTATACTGTTGGCTAACCCAATGTTCTTCAAGTATATGTCAGTGTGGAAACCTCTGTAGGTATGCATGGATCAGAAGGGCAGCCATGTTAGTCTGAATCTGCATAAATAACGAGAAGTTCTGTGGCACCTTATAGACTAATAGATTGATAGGTGCATAAGCTTTCCTGGGCAAAGGCCCACTTTGTCAGATGCATGTAGTGGAAATACATGTAGGTATGCATGTGCCTCGTGAGCATGCAAGATAGGAGAAGTTTTTTAATTGAAGTGGTAGGAGCCATGTATGCTCCCTGTGCTCCCTCATCTGACACCATAAAGAGCAGGGTGGCTGCAGCCCTGTCTTGGTTCCTTTTTACTGGTCACAGCAGAAAGGCAGAACCTGCAAGTATCCAAACCACTAGTTTTTAGCTCCACCTAAATACTTTTTCTGAGCCTTCCAAAACTGAGGAAAAGGAAGAGCTCTTTCTCCCCAGCAGCATCCGTGGCCAAACCACTGATGCCTGAATACTAGGAAGAGTCAGATTCAGAGGCTGAGCAATGTCAGTGCCTCATCTCATCTTTGAATGGTCTTTACTCATCAGTGCTAGATAAAATGGTATCTACTGGCAATGACACAAGCAAAGGATGACTTCAGAACATTCCAGGAGTTCCTTATGAGGATTACTGAGACTTTGGAGATCAAGACACTGATTCCATAGTCACTCTCTTTGAGTTCCACTCTTTGCTGCCTGCTTTGCTTTTCAGAGATCCTTCTCACAAGAGCAGAAGTGAACGCTGAGCTAGATATGTTTCTCTTTTGCTGCCATAGTTAAGAGAAGTGGTTGCTTTCCTCTTTGGCTCCAAAATGAAGCAGTATTTCCTCGTTCTGAAAAAGGGGGGGGGGGCTTAGTCCTATCCAAGATCTGAGGAAATTTAACAACTACATATGTTGTCTTTGGTTAAGCATGTAATTCATGCCATCATCATTCTGTCATTCCATGCGCAAGACTGGTTCATGGTTCTCATCCCCAGAATAATATCCAAGATCATGCAGGTTTCGGAGTTAATGCTCTCAAGGTTCACCTTACTGCAATATCTGTTTGTCACACTCCAGTACTCAGAATTGGTGTTCACATACTCTACACTATCAAAATTCCTCAAAGGCCTCCCTTTCAGAGCTTGCTTTCCAGTCAAAGACATAACTTCCATCTGGAACCTCAATGCCATCCTTCTAAAGTGTGTGGATCCTCCCTTTGAATGATTGTCAAAGAGGTCTGTACACCATCTTAACATCAAAACTGTTTTCTTTCTTGTGACCATTATCTCAGCACAGAGAGTTAATGAAATCAGAGCCCTTATTGTCAGATTTTCTTAAATGCCCTTCCATAGAATTCCACCTAAACCATTGGACTGCTTGACTAGCTTTTTTTCCCAAAGCCACACTCAGTGCCAGCAGAAAGAAGCTGCATATTTAGACCTCTCTAGTGCTTTGTTCTATCACCTCACCAGGAGAAAGGCTTTCAGGCTATATCCAACACATTAAAAAGCTAAGTTGTCTCATCACTAGGGCCCTACCAAATTCTTGGCCATGGATGTCACAAACCAGGAAATTTTGTCTCCTGCAGTAAAATCTGGTCTTTTGCTTGGTTTTACGTTATTACTGTACAGATTTCACAGGAGGGATGTTTCTTAAATTGGGGATGCTACAAGGAGTTGCAAGGGATCACAAGTTGTTTGTGGGGGGATCACAGTATTGCCTATTCTGCCTGCCTTCAGAGCTGAGAAGCCAAAGAGCAGTAGCTGTTGGCTATTGCCCCAGCAGAAGGCAATGCCCCATTGGTAGCAACATAGATATAACAATACCATACCATGTCATCTTTACTTCTGTGCTGTTTCCTTCAGAGTGGAGCAGCCAGAGTGTGGCAGTTGCTGACTAAGGGCCCAGTTCTGCAAGCATCAGTGCAGAAGGGTAGCAATACCATTCCATTCTACCTTACTTCTCTGCAGCTCTGTCTTTAGAGCTGGAACTCCAGACAAAAGCCACCATTCTCTAGCTGCCCAGCACTGATGACATTGTCACTGCCTAAAGCAATACACAGAGGAGGGTAACAGTATTAGGGATGTAATAGTGTAGTCGATTAACCGATTAACTGATAAGCAAAAGCTTATAGGTTAATGCTATAGACTACACTCATTCTCCTCCCCCCCCCGCCCCAGTACATTTTTTAGCAGGCTGGCCAGCAGCCCAGCTCAGTTCCAGCTCATGCCGGATCTAGGAGCTCAGACCCCTCCCTACACAGGGGCTGCTGCCACCCCACGCTTCTGCCTCTTTATCAGTGGCAGCAGCACAGGGCAACAGGACAGGTCCACAAGAGAAGATGGGTTTTAAACTGGCTCCCCCCGCAGACCAGCTCCCACCTGGCACCCCGTGCTGCTGTCTCTGATACAGAGACAACAGCGTGGAGTGGCAGGGGTCTTTTCGGGAGTGAGGCTGGAGTGCACTGGCTGTTGGCCCCACCCCCAGGGACTATAGAATAGTCGTCTAACCAATAAGAATTCATGAGGTTACTCGATTATTCAGTTAACCGATATTTAACATCCCTAAGCAGTATCACAACCCCACATTCAATAAGTTGCAAGCCCTCCCCTCCCCACCCCCTCCCCCACACACATCTCCTTTTTGGATCAAGATCCCTATAACTACAGCACCATGAAATTTCAGATTTAAATGGCTAAAATCATGAACATTATTATTTTTTAAATCCTGTGACCATGAAATTGACCAAAATGGAGCATGAATTTGGTAGAACCCTGCTCATCACACAGGATCCACCTACGATCAAATGACTGGCTAGCATTACCCCCAGACATCAAAACACACTTCTCCAGAGTACAGCCAGCATTATCCACCTGCGTCAAGAACATGGTGGTCTCTGAAATCAATAAAGTTAAACAGGGCAACCCACTAAGTTCATGCACTTGATAAGGGAGCCTGGTCAGATGCCAAACTCAGGAGAGCAGTACTTCAATCACTGTTTGACCGATATAGCTGAAACCCCTGACTCCCACCATTCAGGGAGATACTGGTGGCCAGTCACCTTCAGTGGGATCCACACTGACAACCCTGAAGAAGAAAGGGCAGATCACAGTTCTACAGTAATGTCAAGATGCTGCTATGGCAGCACAGATCCCACAGCCCACCCTCTGTCACCACTTTTCAGAGTCCTCAGCAATACAGGGACTGGGATCACAGCCACTCCACTCTGTGCCCTAAAATGGAAGCATGAGGTGACACAGAGTGAATATGGTGTTCCAGTGAATACTGGTATTCAAAAATAAATCCACTGTCACTCAGCAGGCCCATGCACATCTAGAGAGGGATCCACACCAGCTACTCAGAGAACCAGTTTCCAAGGGGTAAGTAACTACTTGGGAGAGACAATCAGAAAATCTTGTTTAATGCTAAAGAAAATTGTCAGACAGGAGACTGACTGCTCCATTCTACTCCTACCAAGTGGTGCATTTCCTCTTGTACATCTTTCTGTATGTTTGCAGGTACTGATATCTGTACAGCACAGCGCCTTCTAACATGCCTCTGGATGTGCATAACATCAGGCATATTAACAAGGTGTGTCATGTAGTGCAATCTGTAAACAACAAAACTAATCAGTCTTACAGACTGTCCCACACTAAAGACTGTTCCAACCTCTGCTTAGAGGCTGATCTGCTTTAGATAGATGGGTTCTCTAGCCACCTGCTCTGAACTGTATCCCTCTCATATGGAGAAAAAAAATAGAATTCATGCTTTGTCTTACTGCTCATTTAGAACTTTGGCCACTGCTTGGAGGAAGCTCTTGGGACTGTAGAGCTCTCCTTCCTAGGAATACAAGTGATGGCTTTACCACTCAGGCCCAGTTGAACAAATACAAATGAGAAGCTTTCCCGCTGTATGAATTATTTATACACAAAAATATCCTTGAAGCGTTCCCTAGAGCTTGTGTGGCAATTTCACAGGGAACAGCTCATTCATAGGAATATGCTAACATGGACAAGACTCAAGTTAAAGCCAGAGCCCTTCCAAGGGATGAAAGAGTTGTTTCCAGTGATACTTCAGACAAAATGTGTAGCTTCTTACCGTTAATTCCCCCACAACTCACTACCTCACCTCTCAGAGCTGAGAGATAATGGTCACACTCTGCTCAGCATCAGTGAAGCTTCAGTTGGAGTAATGTGTCCAGTTCTGGCTCTGGGTGCCACAGTTTCAGAAAGATGTGGACAAAAGGGAGATTGCTCACAGGACAGCAATAGAAACGACAGGTAGGACAAAACTTAATGAGCCTTAGCACAGAAGGTGAACTGGCTGACCTCTTAAGGTCTCTTCCAGCCTTACATTTCTGTGGCTCTATATTCTTCACTGGGACCAGAGGTGAAAGTAAGGCAGTGCGCCCCACTGTACCACTGGGGTAAGAGCTGGCCTGAGGCATTCCCCTGCAGGAGGAAGTGGGCACATTCCTAACAGAGTTCCTGAGGCTCTTCTGCAGGTTGCCATGCTAAGCAGCAGGCAGGTGAAAGGGGCTTCATAGAGGCATGCCCCACACTGGTCTGGGACTGCCCAAGCTCCCCACCCCAGCTCTCTTTAGTCCCCCTCCCTGCCGAATGTCCCCCTATTCCTACTGACACTGTTTGTTGCTTGCTGTTCTCCTCTGATTGGGACATAGGAGACTCCAACACTGTATAGGACTTCAGCCTAGTGAACATAGTTCACCCTGTTCTTCAGTCTCCCAGAGGAACTTGCCAGCCATTACTGTATTTTCACCTGGCATGACAACTCCATCTTCAAAAGCAGCGTCTTTATGTATATGCGCCTCTCACAGCCTCTCCGGGCCCAGAAGGAGATCCATGGCAAATACTTTTCTGCTGTCACTGGAAGTATCGATGTGGAGGTTAACTTCTTAACTGTCTTCCCTCCACCAGTGGAGGATACAGAAAGGTGGCTGCTTGTGTCAGAGAAAAGCTTCCAAGTTGGTAGAGCAGTAATGATAATGGCAATCCTGCATACAGCAGGCCAATGGAGTAAATGCCTGTGGAAGACAGCAGAGCTATGACAAGGTGATTCCCTCATGATTTCGCACTGTTAATTCACTTTAAACAGGTCTACAAGGTAAATAGATTCTTAGATTATTAAATATTTTACATAGATTTAAAGCCTAATTAAAATTCTGATGAGTGCCAGTAATTCCCTTCTTAGAGCTAAGGGGCCTTTTCCAGGGTATCACTCATATTTAGGTTGTTTTTAAACAGCTCGCTGCTTCTAAAGAGAGGACTGTCAGGAAGATATTATTTTAATTATTTTTCTTTTTAAAAGCTTATTTCAGGGATGGGTGGGTGCACTTGAAAATTCATGAGCCAGGTGAGGACAAGGACAGATCAGAGACCAGAGTGCAGGCTGAGAGGACATTGGCTCAACAGAGGAGTCCATTGGTGAGGAAGTAACATTTTGATAGTGAACCTTCAATGGTAATAGTGCAGCTGAGATAGCAGGATCACAATCCATCTCCTTTTGGCTGCAGTGGAGTATTTAAAATGGCCTTTAGCAATATCCATGGTGATTATTGAATGTAATGGAGTGGAGTCATTGCCATCTGATGGCAGTTTGGTGGCCCATGTCAAACTGGCCACCTTAGGTCTTGAAAGTGGGACCCACTACTTCAGTTATCACTGTTGTAAAGGCAAAGGTTTGATGGTCCTGGACACTAGAAACTCTCAGCCGTACAAGCTGGTTCATTCTGATAAGAGCTGAGGCACATGTCCAGTGATAGCCAGTCACTGTTCATGCTACCTGCTCTGTTCTTAGAGGACATTTCTCTTCAAGGCTAGAAGTGATACACCTTCCACCTGAGGAATTGTTAATTGTTACCTGAGAGGAGAAATATTTGACCATGCTTTTTGTGTTGCTGACAGGTGACGCTGCTCAGTGTGGAGATGACTGTGTTGAAAGAGGAAAGAGACAGGCTCCGAGGATCAGCAGAAGATAAGGAGACAAATGAACAGCTTCTGAAGGCCATCAGGGATCGAGATGAAGCCATTGCTAAGTACTAGAATTCTATCAAAGAACAGAGAAGGGTTTTGGGTGTGGTCTCTGGATCTACCCACCAGTTTGTTCAAAGCAAACTGTGGTAGATCATCCCACTTCTGAGTGCTGAGGAGTCCTGCTAAGTGCCTGTGACAGGGCACCAGGGTCTGGATCCCTGGAAATTCCTAGAACCAGCTGTTCTACTCTCTCTCATTTAAAAAACTCCATAAGTCTTAGCAACTTTTGGGGACAGATCTTTTCATCAAGCCAAGGGATAGCTATTGCCCATTTCGGAAGGGAACAAATATTGAAACTGGTCTTTTAGGGTATGTCTGCACTAGCTCGTTAGTTCGGCCTAGGTAGGCAAATGAGGGCAACCGGAGTTGCAAATGAAGCCCGGGATTTAAATATCCCGGGCTTCATTTGCATGTTCCCGGGAGCCGCCATTTTTAAATCCCCCTTAGTCCGAACTAACTGCCCGTGGCTAGACGTGGCTGTTAAACGTTAATTCGAACTAACTCCTTAGTTCGAATCAACTGTTACTCCTCGTGGAAATAGCATACTCGTGGACTGAGGAGTAACAGTTAATTCGAACTAAGGAGTTAGTTCGAATTAACGTTTAACTGCCGCGTCTAGCCACGGGCAGTTAGTTCAGACTAAGGGGGATTTTAAAATGGCGGCGCCCGGGAACATGCAAATGAAGCCCAGGATATTTAAATCCCGGGCTTCATTTGCAACTCCGGTTGCCCTCATTTGCCTACCTAGCTCGAACTAACGAGCTAGTGTAGACATACCCTTACTCCTCCTATTGTCTTTTGCTTTTCCAGCCTCCCTTCCAGGTCCTTTGTGTATCTCTGCTACTGCACCTTCTCCAAATTGCTCCATAGCTCTTCCAGCCTCTTTCTTCCATTCTGATCTGATGCCTCTGTGAATCTATCAGTTATACTTCTTCTCCTGTCTTAATTTTTTTTACTGAACATTCCTCTGTCCTTAACCTCTGCACTACACATCCCCTCTGCTGTGCTTCCCCTTTCTCCTGCTTTACTTTCTCTGTGTAGCTCTGTTACTGCATCCCTCCATTCCCCTCCCCCCCCCATGATGCTGATCCACACTGTGGTGCTATTTCGGGATACTTCCGGTATCCCAAAATAGCTATTTCGTGTCTTTTGAGCAAGCCCGTTAATTTGAAATGTAACGGGCTCGCTATTCTGACGTCCCTGTAAACCTCGTCCCACAAGGATTAAGGGGCGTTTGGGAATAGCAGTTTATTTTTTTGTTTTTTAAGTTTATTTGTAGACAGCGCAAATTACGAAATAAGCTATTTCTAAATTGTATCTCAAATTGCATAGCTTATTCCGAGCTAAGGATTCAGTGTAACTCACCCCCAGTCTTTTGTGTCACATTTTTTCATCTCCCCCGTCTGCCCATCTTTGCTGGCCCAATTTTAGGAAACCTGGGGGAGGAATATGAAGTTCAGGACACCAGGATCTGGAGGAATGGGGAGGAGGCAAAAAGCACTTGTATTCTGTTTACTATAGATCAGAGGAGACTTTTTAACCTCTAATGAAGTGAGACGGGACAGAACATAATGCAGCCTATTTCTGTACAGCAGTGCCTAATCACTGCTGGGTTGGCAAGAGGAACAAAGCCCATAAAATCATGCAAGTATATGAGGAGCGAGGGCAGATAAGCAAGCACACACAATCGCTCATTTTTTTAAATTACATGATTTGTCAAAAATTCTTTACAGTATCCCAGAGGCTACCAAATCCTTTCAGAATGCAATTGTAACAGCTCCATCTGTTGGCAGAAGTAAGGAATGTCCTTGCTACTGATGTTTGGTGCAAAAGGCTTGCTTTGACATTTAATAGCAGTATGGGTTGCCAGTTCTGCTGTATCTATGATAAGTATGCCTCTTGGGGGATGCCTACATTCCACTGTTAATATCTAGCAGGAATGGGCTGATTTACAATAGAAGCATATTTTCCTGAGACACTCAGACCTGGGACCTTTCATTGGAGATCTGGAGATTCTTTGCTGTTCAGGTGACCCATAGTGTTTCACATGAGACAAGCCATTAATAGTTATGGTGTGAGGAATTGGGTGTGTGTCATATTACTGGAGAGAGGGTGCACAGTAACCAAAAGTGTTTGAAGCCAAGGAAAGAGCAGGATGGTGCTTTAGGGAACAGCATTTTAGCATGCAGATATCAAAAACAGCAAAAGGCTAAGAACGAGGGTGATATCCCTTGTGAAGCTTCCAAAGCCTGGAGACATCGGACTGTTTTAGTGGAGCAGCTGCAAGAATACTATTAACATGGACAAAATGCATTTCCCTCTTATCTCAAGCCATTTTTGTCAAAACTTTTCAAAACAATTCAGCCTCAGGCAGACATCCAGCATGGAAAATTTCAGCCTGATATTTGGCAAAGATATAAGCAACTGAGAACAGTGTTTTATAATGGGAGGAGTTGAGCATCGTTAAGTGTAGGTGGTGCTATCAGCTCTGCCTGTTATATAAAAACTAATTTCCAAGACACTTCTCAGTGGAAAAGCAAGGCAAAGTTGTTATTGCAGATGAATCAGATATGGTTAATAAAAATATCAGAACAAACTTGTATCTAAAATTAGCAGCTGAGATATTCCTTGCCAATTTATATTATTTCTTGGAAATATGAGGCACAGGAAAATGGTTGAATAAAGATTTACAAGTGTGAACTGTTTGGGGCAAAGTCTCAGCACTGGAAACCTACCCAACAATTTATCAGAGTATGTCCCATATTGCCCATATTCCATTCCCCTTTTGAAGAGGGCTCACTAACCTGGTGTGGCTTACTGAACTGGTCCCTTCTATAAGATACATGTCCTTTTCATTATCCCAATAAAAGCTGGAGCTAGTCACCCAGGCTATGTCTACACTACCATGTTATTTTGAAATAACTCCCAAAATAACTATTTCAAAATAAGCTTATTCCTCTTCAAGAAGCAGGAGTTACTAGGTTAACAAGTCCATTATTTCAAAATAACATGCTTGGCAGTGTGGACATTCACCTTGTTATTTCAAAATAAGGAGAGTTATTTCAAAATAACCCCCCAGTGTGTAGACATGCCCCCACTGAATACTCAGAGTTTTTTTGGCAAACCTGCTGTCAGGTTCTGTATCCAGATTTTGCTGAATGCCCTAAATGGAAATCAGTGAACACTGGCAAGGTGATTCCTGCAAGAACTTATCTAGAATAAAACTGAACAGTGCTCTGATTTTGTCCATGTCTTTCTTTTTTCCCCCAGGAAGAATGCAGTGGAAATGGAACTAGCCAAGTGTAAGATTGACATGATGTCTCTGAACAGTCAGCTGCTGGATGCTATTCAACAGAAACTGAACCTCTCACAGCAGCTGGAGGCATGGCAGGTAGGTGAGGCTCAATATCGGTGCAAAGCAGAGCACTGGTGGCAAGCTCTTACCGATCATGGGCTCAAGGTGAGGGTTGTGATGGTTGAGGATGGGAAAGTTCCACGGGTTGACTTATTCTTGTCTGTCGGCTCACGTCACACTTGAAGCTAGAATATCTCTGGAAGACAAAAGTTGTTGTTTCTCAGGCTATGTCTACACTGCAGGCTTCTTCCATAAGAGATCTTCTGCAAACACTTCTTGCGCAAGAGCGCATCCACACTGCAAAAGCGCATCGGAAAAGCGATGCGCTTTTGCGCAACAGAGCTTCCAGACTGCATGGACGCTCTCTCGCAAGAAAGCTCTGATTGCCATTCACAGAATGGCCACCAGGGCACCTGTGCTTCTTCTGATAGGCTGTTTTTGTGCAAAAAACCCATTTCTCCTCCACATGCACCTTTTTGCACAAGAGCTCGTGCATTAAAACGCGTTATTCCTGGTAGAAAGAGGACTACCTATACTGCAAAAACCCCTCTGTTCTGTTGATTCACTGTAAATTTTCTTGCACAAAAACGCACTTGAGGTGTGGATGCTCTGCGAGTTTGTACGCAAAAACTCTGCGGTGTAGACATAGCCTCAAGGGGTGATAATAAAAGGCAGGTGTGAAGGGCACAATCCACAGACCCACAAAGAGCACCAGAGTTAAGGAAGGGGAGTGATTTCTGGACTTGCACCATTGCACACATTGGCTGTTACAGTAGACTGTATAGAAATAACTATTTAATATGGGGAGAGAGCAACGAAAGGAACCAACTCTTAATTTCACAATTGCACATCGCCCTACTGACAGGTACATCTCCTTTTGAAAACTCAACTCCTTCTTTCTAAAGCTGTGACCTGACTCAGTCTCTGGGTTGTGGACATGGAAAAGTTTTGCAGTGCAGGGACAAAGGTTCCTTACTCCCGATTTCCTATGTCAATAGGTCAGAGATATTGACCATCTCAAATCAGATTACTGTCTGTGTAACATGTTGACTGAAGACACATGTACCAAGACTAATTCTTCTAAAAACTTCAGTCAGTCTCCATTTCAGATAGGGAACAGAAGCAAAGAAATCATTTGGGCTGTACCATTTCAGGACACAGATGTAAATGCTTTAATTTCCATCAGAAAATCTACCTAGACAGAGAGTTGAAAACTCAACCCCACTCCAAATTACCGTGGGGCAGCAGCTAACCTGGATTCTTCCAGTTTGGGAGCCATTAGTACCAAAGTCATGCAAAGCCAGATATCACTTGAGAGAAATAAGATACAGTAGTCATTAATTTGGACAAATAGTATGGAGGGAGGGATGTGTGCAAAAGAAAGGAGAGACAAAGATCAAGGCAGAGACAGAAACAGATCGATCTCTAGTTTGTTGTAGGTTGTTACAAAAGATGATGATTGTGTTGACTGTTCAACCAGTAGAAACTGCCCCATGCACCCTTTCTCCTATTTCAACTCCACTGTGTTTTCGTTTTTCTCTTTTTTTTTTTTTTTTTTTTTTTTCTCCTGCTTACAGTTTGCTTCCTCAGGGCTTTTTACTATCTGGCTCCTTTGGTTTCTGATCTAGTGGCCTTTCTCAGTTCCCGTACCAACAGCTTTAGTCGTACACTCCTCCTGCCTTTGAGGTGAGCTCCCATGCTCCATCCCATCCACCTCATCCAGCCTCTCATCACATCCACATCCAGTGTTGTTTCATTCTCTGCTGAAAGAAAATGTGTCTCCCCCACACTACACTAGCCTTCGTTCCACTCACTGTTTTCATTACACATTGCACCCTCCATGATCATGTCCACACAGTGAAAGGTACCCATTGGAATTCACTGTCTGTCTCCTATGGCTGTTCCCTTTTAACACCTGTTTTCCTCTGATTCTGTACCCAGTGAAGCTAGTTGGAGTCTTGTCATTGGTTCTTGGAGCAGCTGGTGCAGGAACCCACAAGGGGAGAGGCAATTCTCGATTTAGTCCTGAGTGGAGCGCAGGATCAGGTCCAGGAAATAACCGTTACAGGACCGCTTGGGAATAGTGACCATAATATAATAACATTCAACATTCCTGTGGTGGGAAGAACACCTCAGCAGTCCAGCACCCTGGCATTTAATGTCAAAAAAGGGAAATTACACAAAAATGAGGAGGTTAGTTAAACAGAAATTAAAAGGCACAGTGACTAGAGCCAAATCCCTGCAAGCTGCATGGAAACTTTTTAAAGACACCATAATAGAGGCCCAACTTAAATGTATACCCCAAATTAAAAAACATAGCAAGAGACCTAAAAAAGAGTCACCGTGGCTTAACCACCATGTAAAAGAAGCAGTGAGGGACAAAAAGGCATCTTTTAAGAAGTGGAAGTCCAATCCTAGTGAGATAAATAGAAAGGAACATAAACACTGTCAAATCAAGTGTAAAAATGTAATAAGAAAAGCAAAAAAAGATTTTGAGGAACAGCTAGCCAAAAACCCAAAAATAAATAACAAAATGTTTTTTAAGTACATTAGAAGCAGGAAGCCTGCTAAAAAACCTGTGGGTCCCCTAGACAATCGAACTATAAAAGGCGCAATCAAGGACGATAAAGCCATTGCGGAGAAACTAAATGATTTCTTTGCTTCAGTCTTCACGGCTGAGGATGTTGGGGAGATTCCCAAATCTGCACCGTCCTTTGTGGGTGATGAATCTGAGGAACTGTCCCGGATTGAAGTGTCATTAGAGGAGGTTTTGGAACAAATAGAAAAACTTAATGTTAACAAATCTCCGGGACCGGATGGCATTCATCCAAGGGTTCTAAAAGAACTCAAATGGGAAATTGCTGAACTATTATCTGTGGTTTGTAACCTATCCCTTAAATCGGCTTCCGTACCTAATGAATGGAAGGTAGCTAACGTAACACCAATATTTAAAAAGGGCTCTAGAGGCGATCCGGGCAATTACAGACCGGTAAGTCTAACTTCAGTACCGGGCAAATTAGTCGAAACAATAGTAAAGAATAAAATTGTGAAGTATGTAGAAGAACATAATTTGTTGGACAAAAGTCAACATGGTTTCTGTAAAGGGAAATCCTGTCTTACTAATCTATTAGAGTTCTTTGAAGGGGTTAACAAACATGCGGACAAGGGGGATCCAGTAGATAAAGTATACTTAGATTTTCAGAAAGCCTTTGACAAGGTCCCTCACCAAAGGCTCTTATGTAAATTACATGGCCATGGGATAAGAGGGAAGGTCCTTTCTTGGATTGAGCACTGGTTAAAAGACAGGAAACAAAGGATAGGAATAAATGGTAAATTTTCAGAATGGAGAGGGGTAACTAGTGGTGTCCCCCAAGGGTTGGTCCTAGGACCAATCCTGTTCAACTTATTTATAAATGATCTGGAGAAAGGGGTAAGCAGTGAGGTGGTAAAGTTTGCAGATGATACCAAACTGTTTAGGATAGTCAAGACAGAAGCAGACTGTGAGGGACTCCAAGAAGATCTCACCAAACTGAGTGATTGGGCAACAAAATGGCAAATGAAATTTAATGTGGATAAGTGTAAAGTAATGCACATCGGGAAAAATAACCCCAACTATACGTACAGTATGATGGGGGCTAATTTGGCTACGACAAATCAGGAAAGAGATCTTGGAGTTATCGTGGACAGTACTCTGAAAACTTCCACACAGTGTGCAGCGGCAGTCAAAAAGGCAAATAGGATGCTAGGAATTATTAAGAAAGGGATAGAAAATAAGACCCAGAATATCTTACTGCCCCTGTACAAAACTATGGTACGCCCACATCTTGAATACTGTGTACGGATGTGAAAAAAGATATTTTGGCCTTGGAAAGGGTTCAGAAAATGGCAACTAAAATGATCAGGGGTTTGGAACGGGTCCCATATGAGGAGAGGTTAAAGCGACTGGGACTTTTCAGTTTAGAAAAGAGGAGACTGAGGGGGGGATATGATAGAGGTATATAAAATCATGAGTGGTGTGGAGAGGGCCAATAAAGAAAAGTTATTTATTAGTTCCCTAAATAGAAGAACTAGAGGACACCAAATGAAATTAATGGGTAGCAGGTTTAAAACTAATAAAAGAAAGTTCTTCTTCACACAGCGTGTAGTCAGCCTGTGGAACTCCTTGCCAGAGGAGGCTGTGAAGGCTAGGACTATAATAGAGTTTAAAGAGAAGCTAGATAATTTCATGGAGGTTAGGTCCATAAAAGGCTATTAGCCAGGGGATAAAATGGTGTCCTTGGCCTCTGTTTGTCAGAGGCTGGAGAGGGATGGCAGGAGACAAATCGCTTGATCGTTGTCTTCGGTCCACCCTCTCTGGGGCACCTGGTGCTGGCCACTGTCGGCAGACAGGATACTGGGCTAGATGGACCTTTGGTCTGACCCAGTACGGCCATTCTTATGTTCTTATGTTTTTATGGTTTTAACAGGAGCAAGAACAGGTCTATAAGGGTAAAATTCTGCCTTCACTGACACCTGCACAACCCATTAACTTCAGTGAGGTTGCACAGGAAATGTCTCTTGTTGTGTGCACAAATGCTATTACACAGGTGAGATGAGCTATGGCTTTCTATAGGGAACAGGTTTCTGAATGGAAAGATCTGGTCTATTTTAGTGAAACTAACAGAGTCTGGCTGGGAAATAGTTTTTTCTGAAGAGCATGTTGTCATTAATGTCCAATCCTGAAGTCCTTCTGCTCTGAAAAACTTCACAGATTTGATGCTTACTGGTAAGAGTTTTAGAGTTAAAACAAAATCTTTTCACATCGAAGGTCAACTTTGTTCTCAGTTATGCCAAAGCAAACCCAAACAGCTCCACTGAGACTTACAGTATTGTGAGCACAGTTTGGCCCTTAGTATGTAAACCCTTTTGCCAGAGAAGCAAATGCAGACATTGGACTGCATAACTAGCTTTCCACTCCACTGCAACACGTACACATCTTACACTGAATCAGTCAATCCAAAGTTAGTGACAGCTGGGCAAGGACTCAAACTTTAAAGCAATAACACTACCCACTCAGACTATGTCTACACTACAAAGCTTATGCTGGCACAGCAATGGGGACATAGCCCCTTAGTGTAGACACAGCTTACAGCAACAGGAGGCTTTTTTGCCAGTGTAGGAACACGACCTTTCCAAACAACATTACATGTGCTCACAGAGGTACTCTTCTCTTGGCATAGCTGGGGCTAGACACTGTGGCTGGTCTATGTTACATTGGAAGGTCGAAGTAAGATACGCAACTCCAGCTATGTAAATCGCAAAGCTGGAGTTGATGTATCTTACGTTGTGTTTCCACATTGACCCCACAGTGGGAGGCTGATGGGAGCAAATTTTCCCGTTGGCTTCCCCTACTCCTTTAAGGAGTAGGAGTACTGGTGCCAATAGGGACACCCTCTGAGTATGATTTAGCCCAGTGTTTCTCAACCTCTGGTACCAGTACCCTTAGGGGTACTCGAGAGATGTCTGGGGGGGGGGTACGTCAACACCACTGAAGTTTGGAGAAAACTGAATTTTTGTTGTAAGTTTTACAGCGCTTTATTATTTTTGTACTTTTTACACCCAAAAATTTCATCAGCCGCCCATGATTAAGTTGTTCAAACAATCGTGTTGCAACGGTAGAAAAAAATGTTGTGTGTCTGAAAACTGTAGGTACTGGGGGTATTTATAATTTTTTTTTTAAAGGGGGTACTTTATAAAAAAAAGGTTGAGAAACACTGATCTAGCAGGTCTATTCTATACCCACTAAATCAAACCCCACATAGTGTAGATGTGCCCTGTAGGTTTAGTCATCATTCATGTTCCTGACCAACATAGTTATGCTGATATAAGTTTTAAGTGTAAACCAAGCTATAGAATGAGAGAAACTGCTTTACTCTCCCTCAAGGTTGAGAACATGCATCGGCCTTCTCCATACACAAAATTTAGAAGATATATATTAAAAATCCCATGCAGAGTGAGTATTAATCTTCACCACCACTATGAATGGAGATTTCTGATTGGGTAGTTTTGTACCCACTCTGCATGCAAAAGGTGGAAGGCAGTGAGAATCTGGCATGGTATGCCCATACTAACAGTCCTTCCCACTAACAGCTAAAAATGGGGTGAGGTGTATTTGTAGTCTTATCCTTTGACTGCTGAAAGCATAGCAGATATCAAAGGCTGCAGATAAGGCTATACAGATATCCCTGGTTTCTACTGGAACTTGGACTTTTACTGTCAATCACTCCTAGTTAACATATGCAGGTATTTTGCTAAATTGTCATTTGCATTTGCCAATTTATATTTCACTAAATCTAAAGTAAAAGAACAGAAATATAGTGAGCCCCATCCTGCTCCCATTGCCTTTAATGGGAACAGAATGCAGCTCACTATTCAGTACAGAATTGGAACTCCACATTTTATATATATATATATATATATATATATATATATATATATTGCAACAAAGTTTTTGCTAAGCTTCCTGATTTACTTAACCAGACAAGAAGGTTAGAGATAGATATAAAAATAACAGAGCCATTCATGTTTGATAACTATCTAATACAAGTGGGCTGTGTCTAGACTGGCGCGATCTTGCGCCAGAGCGATGCAAATGAGGCTCAGCATGGAATATCGCCAAGCCTCATTTGCATAACTAATGAGCTGCCATTTTTGCGGAAGGGGCTCTTGTGCAAGACGGAGCTGTCTACACTGCCCCGTCTTGCGCAAGAAAAACACTCTTGAGCAAAGCCGTTATACCTATTTGTCATACCTTCCTAGTGCTGGGCATATCTTATTTACAATATTTGGATTTATACAGTTACATGCATGCACGCAATAAATTAAACCATCCTAATCTCAGCTTGGGTATGGAGACAGTAGATCTTACATCACTCCATGGAAGAACCCAGGATCTGGCACTCAACATATAGCATGCAATAATATGAGACTGGTGAGAATAAGGGCTAGTTTTTCTCACTGTGGACCACTGGAGATTTTCACTGGTTAAAGATTTTATCTGTAATTACCAGGGCTCATCAAATACACTCGCCCGCTCGCCTGTGGTGAGTAGATTTTACCAGCTGGCGAGTGCAGGGGCGGACTGGCCCGGTGGGGCATTGTGATGGGCTGGCCGAAGTCCGCACTACAGGCAGCGCAGCCCCATCCGATCCGCCGGCCAGTGGAGGAAGAGAGCACCACCGGGAAGAGGGAAGTGAGGCGATTTTTGCCACCGGGCTGCCTGCGTGCTGCTCCGGCGCGAGGAGGCGGGACGCGAGCCAGAGGGCGGGACGCCAGGATGCTGGCGTGACATGGCCCCGCCGATTTTAAAGGGCTGTGGCATCTCGGCTCTGGCCACGTGTCCTGGGGAGCTGGCTGCGGCGCGTGGCATGGCCAGGCCCCGCCCCGCCCCGCCGGCTCCAGTCTTGCCACGGCCCCAGCCCACTCGCCAGCGAGAGACCCCTTTGTCTCCGCGCTGCCCGTTCCCCACGCCGCCCCTGCTCCCCTGCACCCCAGGCCCCCAACTCTCCCTCTTCCCTGCAACTCTCTGGCTCTGCGCTGCCCTTGCACCCCGTACCCTGCTCCCCCCGATCCCTGCCCCCCCCAGCTCTGTGCTGCCCGTTCCCTGCACTGCCCCTAGACCCCAATCCCTCTGCCCCTCCCATTCCCCGTGCCTCCACCGCACCCTGCTCCCCCCGATCCCTGTGTCCCTCTGGGTCTGTGCCCCCCGATCCCCGTGCCACCCCTGTAACACCCCCCCCACTGTTCTCTGCACCCCTCTGGCTCTGTGCTGTCCCTGCACCCTGCTCCCCCTGTGGGTCGGGAGTGAGGAGTGCTTGTCTATAGGAAGGGGCTGGACAGGGCAGGAAAAAGGCTGCTGTGACCCAGCAGCCAGTGAAAGGGGGAGTTCACTTGAAGCGCCTTTGCCTTTATGGAAAAAAAGAATGAAAATGCTATTTGCTATTTATAGGGCAAAAATGCCAGGACAAAAACGAAAACGAACAAAAAAAACCCATTGCAAAATGCAAACGTGTAAAAGTCAACAAAAAAAGGGGGGAGGCAGCCAAAAAATGTTTTGCTTGGAGCTGGCCCTGGAGGAGGGGAGGGGGCTGGGCTGGGCTGGGCTTTGGGGAGGAGAGGGGAGGGGAGGGGAAAAATATGGGGAAGGGGTTGTGCTGAGGGGAGAGGAGGGGAGGGGAGGAGGTCAGGAGAAGAAGACGATGAAAGGGGAAGGCACCAAGGGACGGGGTGCAGGAGAGACAAATCCCAGGGGGCCAAGTGCAGACAATAAGGAAAAGGACAGGAGGGGCGGTGTCAGTGGGAGGGGGGACAGGGTGATGCTGGGAGAGGAGCGGGTAAGGGCACTGGGGGCTAGAGGAGGGAGGGGAAGGTGCTGGGAGAAGGCTTGAAAGAAGGGGTGGGCATGAGGAAGGCGGGGATGGAGCAAGTCATGTGTGAGGGCACAGGGGACTGAAGGGAACAGGGGCAAAGGATGGTGAGGGGATGGGTATCAGGGAAAAAGAGGGCAAAGGGGGCAGGGGCAGTAAGGGAAGGGGCAGGCACCAGGAGTGTGCAGGGCTAAGGGAAGGTGCAGGTGCCAGGGGATTCTGGGGTGAAGCAGAAGGGCAGACACCTGCAGGGGAGGGACCAGCACCAGAGGAGAGAGGCAGGGCAGGTGTGTAGAGGGAGGTGTTAGGAGAGGGGATGAGGAGGGGTAGCTCACATGATCAGAGTGGGGCTACTGGAGGAGTGGGCACAGGGGGGAGAGAAGGGCTGGTGGAGGGGGGCAGGTCTCAGGAGGGCTGAGGGCAGTGAGAAGGGCAGGAGTCAGGACAGCAGAGGAGGGTGAGGGGTTTGGGGGCAGCAGCCACCAGGGGAGCTGATGGAGTAAGGGGGGGAGACATGGCAGCAGAGGGAAAAGGTAGAGGTTTATAAGATATTTATTAATAACGTGGGTGATATTTATTAATAACTTATTAGTAATTACTGTTCTTATTCTTATTAGGAATTTATGCCATTAAAAAAAACACTTTTTGGGGGGGAGGGTGGTGAGTCCCCTTTTTTGTCTGGCGAGTAGGGTTTTCCATAATTTGTCAAGCCCTGGTAATTATCATTATCTGACTAAAGTCCAGCAGTGGTGCAAATGGGGAAAAAAATTAGAGGCTGAAAGGGAGTTTTGTTTTGCTTATTCAAAAGGAACGACAACAATTGCCTTTTAACTTTCACTATTATATAAGACGTGTCTGCATGAAACCCCACTGGAGTAGTAGGCCCCCCCCTCAACATATGAGCTGAAAGAAACCTGAGACCTAATTCTCTGGTATTTCCATCACGTGAAGACATTTACTTGCTTGCAAGCTGGTGCTGAAATGTTACAGCTGGCAGAAGGGAGAGCAGAACTCTGCTATACTAGCACATTACAGCCACTGTGCGCAGGTATAAGTGACTCCACAAGGTTAAAAGTATCAGCCTCATGACCTCTAAGACATCCAAATGCAGCTGTCCAACAATGCTGTGGTGACTGAACTAGGTTAACACCATTAATCACTTGAATATGAGAGGTAGTCAGTGAATTCCATTGACGAGCTCTCATATACAAATGATTAATGGCGTTTGGCTAATGGTGTGTCAAAATAGGTTTGATGGCTATCTCTAATACACGCTTGCGCTTTCCCTGTGACATGTCATTAGCAGTGGCCTATCATTGTCCTAGGACAGTGTTCTGTTCCATAGACATCATGAACAAAACGATACTTGTTCTTTGTAACAGTGTACTCAAAAGGGAGGCACTCCTTCAGCCAATCAAAATATTCAAGCTCTGTCAAATTATCCCTGTATATTTTGTTTTATTGAATGATACTGGTTGATACATCACTGATCCTTACACCCAGTTTCTCCATTCCCTCCATCCCTCTGTACCCCTTGCTGCAAAATACTAGAAGCCATAGAGAGTCATAGAGTTGTAATGCTAGCTGAGACATGATCCCTCTGTGAGACCAAGGGCAAGTCACTGAACTTCTAAGCCTCAGCTTCCTTGCCTGTAAAAAGTGATGGTATGTTCTGACCTACCTCTCATTGCCTAGTCTACCCCCTCAAAAGGTACTATCTCTGTGGGGCAATCTTTTAAAGTACTCTCTGGCAACCTCCATATTATTATCTTTTGCTCTGTGCTATATATAATAGGACCCACAGTTAAATGAGGGCCCAAGTCTGCCACTGAGATGAATAAGTGCCTTTCTCATGTGCACAGGGGGGGTGCACCTTTGAAAAGCCTGATATATAAATCCATAGTAAGTTTAGATCCAGGAGTCTGTTTCACTTAATCACTTTTCCCTTCAATCTAACCTGGCTTCAGGCCCCCTAACCACTCTGTCAAGCTTCATGCTACATCTAGCTCCCTGCAGATGCTTACTAAAGAGCTCAGTGCACAGGGCTGGGCTTTGAGCAAGTACATCACAAGGGATACCAGCTCATCCTCCTTCCCACAGACTCCATGACCTAGCATTCCACAGATGGCCAAGTGTGTGGTTTGTGTGTTTGTTGGACGTTGATCCATCAGATACTTAGGGCAAAGGCTAACCGTAATTGTAGCATGTTCAGTGTGGCACATTCTAAATTAATTATATTTTGAAACAGGACTGAAGCCAGAGTTAGGAAGTGGTGGAGGGGGAATATTGTGGGGGCAGAACAAATATAGTGACCATTACTATATTACATCTAACTAGAATAGGCAGAAAGGCAAGTATTTTCTTTCCTGAAAACAACTCATCTGTTCAGAGTAAATTATTCCACATCCCCAATGCTTGCTTACCCAGAATGCAGCCAAACATATCAGTGATTCCCCTTGTCAAGTGGGACATCACCTCCTATTAGCTTGTAAATAGTGGGCTTATTTTAAGACACTGAAAAGTGAACAGTGTCTGCAAGATGTTTACATGTTCCTGAGGACCCCTGTGCCTTCATTGAATCAGGGACTGAATTGCTGGGGCCCTGAACTGCATGGACATCCCAAATAAGAGCTAGCACTTGCACGTGCTGTGATGGTGGATGATGGAGCATGTGCCATCTGTGTCCACTGGCATTTGATGGGTGTCCATAGCAACCAAGCTCCATTAGTGTGTTATGCTGCATAGAATGTGTGTGGGTTGGAAATTGTCTTCTGGAGTCACACAGCCCTGAGTCTGATTGGTGTTAAATCTCTGTTAACCATCTGGCTAGAAAGTCATTCTGCATAATCAAATCCCACCACTCAGTGGGCTTCATCTAAACAGTAGGCTTTGACAGTTGTGAGGAGTTCGTCAGCAGCCACAGCCAGGTGACTATTTCCTCATTCTAGGATTAGCCCAGCGGAGCCTGAAATCACCTGTGTGGCAAAAATAGGACTTTTAGCCTGAGGTGCCAAGTGTTGAGAGAGCAGCTATCAGAACACAGAGACCTTGAGCTTGGCAATGCCTGGACACAAGGCAGCACAGAGTACAGATGTGAACACTTAACCTTGAGTGTCCTAGCTTTTCAGAATGCAGTGCCCATGAGTGACAGGTAGCTGTCTGTGTTTTGGTTTGAATTTAGAACAGTCTAACACATACCTCCTCTAGGGTGTGGGGGCTGAGTCAGCTGATGTGCAGTAAAAGACAGGCATGAACAGAACACTTGCTTTGTGAGATTGGCAGGGTACATCACACCACAAAGCTTCCATTTCCCCATGCTAGAAATGAGGAGTCTGATTTTTCCTGCCTCCAGTGAGGTGTCTGTCTGTGAAACCAGTGTGTACATAGAGAAAGTGCTGTGTATTTAACAAGTCCAGGGCTACTGATCCCTCCAGGGACATTGCAGGGGGGAGCAACCCCCTCACGAGGCATGTAGCCTCGTCCATTTGGGTTGATTTTACATACTTGAAATTTTACACACAATGGTAATTCTGATACTATTTTCTTATAAAACAGATAAATACAAGATGGTCCCCTACTTGTATACAACATTAGGGCCACTTGCAGCAGGTCTGAGTTTGGGGTTATTAAACTTATGATTTTACGGCTGTCATGCCCCATCTTGCAGGATGAGGTCAGTGTTGGCTGTTGGCGTGAATGCTGCGAAAGCTACTTAGGTGCAGTAGCATTTCTGACACTTTAAAAGCATTGGATGAGCTAGTGGTGAAGTGGGGCCTCCTGCTGATCAGCCAGCTGCCAGTGGTCTGTGCCAGTTCATTTGAAAACTGCTCTGAAAGGAAGACCCTTTAGAACTCCTCAGTAAATTGTACTAATGCCATGTAATTCACCTTGCGCACACCCCACAACAGCAATTTCACTTCAGTTATGAAAAGAAGTCGTCTCCTTAGTTCCTGTTTGAAGAAGTGCTTGTATATGCATCCACCCTTACTATCTCACTGCCACCTGGCCCCCCTGCTCTTCAGTACAGAGCTACTCAAAGTTCAATACTGCAGTCTGCCCCTTTCTAGCCTCCATTTCACCCACATGCCTCATCTGTAGGGAACTACCAAATTCACAGCCATGCCAAACAAATTATGGACCACAGGGGGAGCTGTGTTAGTCTGTAACTTTAAAAACAAAGGTATCCTGTGGCACCTTAAAGACACATAGCTCTGAAGGCAGCATCAGTGCCAGCAGCAGCAGTACAGAAGTATAGGTAGCAATACCACAACCCTTCCTACAGTAAAATTGTTACCCTCCTCCTCCCAACGCTTTTTGTGTTGGACCCCTACTGTTACAACAATCTGAAATCTCAGATACAAACAGAGGAAATTTTTAAAAACTTTTAAAATCTTACGATCATGAAATAGACCAAACCCAGTTTTTAAAATCTTATGAACATGAAATAAACCAAAATGGACCATGAATTTGATAGGGCCCTACTAATTTGTGCTGCTTCTTGTACAGAGAAGTGGGGGGGGAGGGGGGGAGAGAATGGCAGCCAGCCAGCTCTGAAGAAACTAGCCAGCAACCTAGGAGAAGGGTACCAGAAGCTATGTGCTTTTCACAAGCATCAGCAAAATCCTGAAAAAAGACATCCCTTAAACTACATCAAACTGTGGATGGTCTGATTTCCAGTTTTTAAAAGCTGGTGCTTATGTTGTGATGCTGATCAAGGCTTAAGCTGTGTGACTAAATGAGGTCCTTGTACCCACCACCATGGCCATTCTATAATCCCATTTTCACCATGTTCAGGTGCAAACTTCTGCTGCCACCCTGGTTGTGCTTCTTACTGAGCATCCCTTTTTCCATCTGTTACAGGATGACATGCACAGGGTCATTGACCAGCAGCTGATGGACAAACATCTGAAGGAATGGAGCCAGCCTGCTTATTCCTTCTCCAATGGCTACAGAGCAAAGCGGCGTGCAAGACCCTCCCCCGTGTTCAGGCCGGAGCAGCAGGGGGATGAGCCCATTGGGGCAGAAAGGAACCGTCTCTTTTCCTTTTTCAAGAAAAATTAAATGTGAAAGGAGAAATCTTTCCAATTATTTCAGCTTAGAGGTGTGAAGCTGGGGGCAACTGCACAGCTTTCCACTGGACCTGAATCAAATCCAAAAGGAAAACATAAAAGATGAACAAAATTAACCTTTGAGACTGCACTATTTACAATTCACCTGGTCTGAACAAATGTTTACATGGATTGGAGATTTGCATCTTGACAATGTGATATCAACTGAGAGCAACTTCTTTATTCCTTAAGCAAAGTGATAAACTTCAGGGTATGGTTTAGGCGCTTTGACACAGGCCACTCAGTTTCTGCTGTGAAGAATAATCCAATTGTCTTAACTTCATTCTCTCATGCTGGAGAAGGAAATTAGCAACTCCAGGACAAGCCAATAGAGGGGACTGATTACTAGTGTCACAGGAAAAGTAGTGGAAAGGAGTGGCCTTGATACACCCTCTTGTTCTGGCAGCTGGACTGTATTTCAGGTTATATGGGCTGTAGTTGCACTGGTCCTGGGAATGTAATATGTTTATATGGCTGTAGTTTACTCTATGGGGGAAATCTTATTTGTCCTCTTCTTATGACTAGCCGTCTCTATTCCCCCTGGTGCTCTCCATAGCTCTCCTACTACATCCGGAATCCAGATTCCTTCCAGCTCAGGGCAGTTGTAAATCTGCTAATACTGTGAGCCGAATCTAGCTTCCCGTTGGCCGATTCCAGCACTCTAAGCATTGAGGATTGGCTCATGAGGGCGACTGAGCACCTACATCCCAACATGCAGTGAATGGGAGTTGTGGATGTTCAGACTCCTCAGGTACCTGCTCTTCCCTTAGCCTTAAGGCCAGCTATGGAAGGTCAGTGTAGCTCAGACTTAGAGCCAAAGGCCTTGTGCATCTTCCTAGTGAAATCAATAGCCAAAAATCTGAATCACAGATTTGGGAATACAGATTGGTCTGAAATGATCAGCCACCTTAAGGGCCTGAGCACCTAAAACTGATAGATTTGGATAGGAATGGGTGTGTCTCAAAATCAGGTCCTAGGTGTAGCTCTTCCACTGCTCAGCATTGCTGCAGTAGCTTTAGTGATAGGCCTGATCTTCAGGCCAACCCTTAGCAGGATCCTCTGTATGGGTGCGTCTAGACTGGCAAGATTTTGTGCAAAAACGGCCACTTTTGCTCAAAAACTTGCCATCTGTCTACACTGGCCGCTTGAATTTGTGCAAGAACACTGACGTTCTACTGTAAGAAATCAGTGCTTCTTGCGCAAATACTTTGATGCTCCCGCTCAGGGATAAGCCCTCTTGTGCAAGAATACTTGCGCAAGAAGGCCAGTGTAGACAGGCACCTTAATTTCTTGCGCAAGAAAGCCCGATAGCTAAAATGGCCATTGGAGTTTTCTTGCGCAAAAGCGCGACTATATTGGGCACAGATACTTTTGCACAAAAGATGTCTTTTGCGCAAATGCATCCATGCCAGTCTAGATGCTCTTTTGCGCAGATACTTTTAACGGAAAAGCTTTTCCGTTAAAAGTATTTGCGCTAAATCATGCCAGTCTAGACATAGCCTATGTGTATGCACTTTCTGATATTCAGGCCTTGATGGTAGATGGTTGGATCTGCTTATGCTCAGTGTGATTGTGGACTGTATCCTTGAAATTTAATCAGACTGGTGTGAGGAGAAAGGACATGCTGCCACTCTACATATATGCACACATTTTGGTGCTACAAGTCCTGCAGCATGTATGAGATTATTATAGGATAGGTACTTTCAGCAGGCCCTATTGCTACCACTTAGCACTTTTCCTTTAAAACTGCTTTAAACACCAATAAAATAAGCATTTCCCCTTAGAGAAAGCTGCTGCTGGGTTGTTTTAAGCAACAGCCTGTTCTAGAAGGGTTTTATGCTGCTGTCACCTTTTCATTTCCCACCAGCCAGTCTCTTACAGTCCTCTCCAAGCTGCATTCCCAGCACATGCGTGGGTGAGGAAGGGAAATCTATAGCCACAAGGTAGTGAATGTAGGCCATGCTAAGGAAAGGGGCTTTAGTTACGCAATGAAGATGCAGTGATAAGAAGGGTGCCTTTTGCTGCATAGTCACTGGGAGGAGAGTGGAAGTGAGTCACAAATGCTTAGGGCAATGATTGAAATTCGCAGCAAGTCTCCTCACTTGAGGAAGGAGCTAGTCCTTAATCTCTTTGCAATTTTTTTTTTCCAGTCAGAAGGTTGAGCTGACACTTGGACTTGAAGTGCAACTGCATCTGGGTTTGGGAGCTACTAATCCCAGAAACTGAGGAGGACAGGGTTTATGAACCAGGGCAGAGGAAATTGTCCCTGTGCTGAGCGGATGCTGCTCAAAGCAACAAAATCTACCTTAACACCATATTCTGTTCTATGCACAAAAATCAATCCCTTGGCCAGATGTTTCCAAAATGTCATATCGTTAATGCTGTGCTTTAACGGTGTCCCGAGCATTTTATCTTCCCTTAACTGCCATTGAGCAGTCACCAAAGATAGCACAGCTGATAGTAGATTACTTCCAGGCCTCTTTCACTGCCTATAGGGTGGGGGTTGAACATGCCCAATATAGCTCTCTGCTCCCCCTGGCCACTGACATTTGCAAGCCTATTTGAAAAATGTCAGTGGGAGGAAGAACACTAACTGGAGGAATCACGGGAGCCCAATGAGTAGATTTAGTATGCCAGGTAAGCATCAGCATACAAGGATTATACCACTGCCCCCAAGTTGGCTCTGCAGCATTGAAGACCGGTACAAAACATTTTCACTCATCAGTACTTAACAGGTAGTTCTAGGCAATATGGCAGGGCTAAGACATGCACCTTGTACAACAGTTGCACAGCTAAAGAATAGAGGCTCCATATTTCACACAATTACTATGCCATCACATTGCCTCTGTGGGAAAAGCAATTTTTCTTCTTTTTGGCTAGCTAGGGGGTTGTTCCCTTTAGCAAAGTCGAGAGCTAGGGCCTGCTGTTGTGTATGACACTCACATTTTCTGTACTAATACAAATGTAGACACAAGTCAAGTTGCTAGCATTTTGCTACCTTAACACGCACAGCTCAGCGAGTCACCATTAACAAGAAAATGACATAAATTTGAGAACTGAGGAGCAAAGTCTATGGCACAATGTGTGTGCCGAGTAGCAATAAAGTGGGCTTACAGGCAACAGTGTACACACAAGGCCTTCAGCGTGATACGTGTAGAACTTATCCTAGCTAAGACCGATAGTAGATTCTGGGAATATAGCAAACCCTCTTACCATTCCCACTTCTACCACTGCAAACAAGATTGTTTTAACCAAAAGCTCAGAAATACAAGGGATGGGCCTGGATAAGGCAGTGAAGTGACAGTCCCCTTAGAGTGAAAGTGAAAAAGCACATAGCAGGGACAAGCAGAAAGAATGTATCTATAGATATGTACATACCACAGTGCTGTAATTTTTGTACGTAGTAGTAATGTAAATAAGTGTATGGTTTTTATAAGATACATATTATATAAAATCTATAAAGCATATTTTTAGTAAAAGCAATGCTCCACTGCTTCTTTTGTAAATAGTTATCTTCAGAATAAAATGGATCATTTCTATGGTATCGTCTCTGGGCTTTGCTTACTGGTTATGCTGCGAACCTAGAGAGCCACCTCTTCCTGACCATACTCAGTACATCTCAATCTGCCTGAGAAACTAAAGGAAAGGTCTACACTTAAAATACTGCAATGGCACAGCTGCAGTACAGTAATTCCTCATTTAACACATGCCCGCTTAACACATTTCCACAATAACACGACTTTTTTTAGGGAACGTTTTTTGAATTACACGACCATCCCCAGAATAACACGATTTCCCCAGCTGGCCCATTGCCAGCAGTTGTGCAGGGCTTTCCCCGCCTCCCTGCAAAGTGGAGGAGGGTTCGCTGCTCGCCATGCCGTTCCCCGCTGACTCCCCCTCACTGGACGCCTTGCTCCCTCTCCTCTGCCCCCGCTTGCAGGCCAGCAGCTGGGTTTCCCCAGCTGGCCTGTCGCCAGCCGCTGCACAGGGCTTCCCCTGCCTCCCTGCAAAGCAGCGGAGGGTTCGTCACTTGCTGCACTGTTCCTTGGCGACTCCCCCTCGCCGGACGCAGTGCAGGTCCTGGGAGACCCGTCATAGGGGCATACTCCCAACCCAAGCTCCCTCACCTTCCCTTCCCCAAAGCCAAACACCTCCCTTCCCTGCTGTAACCCAGTCCCCTTTCTCCCCCAATCTTATGTCCCGGTCCCAACAGACACCACCGCTTGAAACACAACCCCCAACTTTTCCATTATTTTCAATGGGAAAAATTGACCCCGCATAACACGTTTTCACTTAACACGGTCATTTTCTGAAACATCTATAGTGTTAAATGAGGAATTACTGTACTTACAATACACCAACAGGAGAGCTTCTCCTATCAACATAGTTAATCAACCTCCCTAAGAAACAATAGCTCTGTTGGTGGGAAAAGCTCTCCCATTAATACAATCTGTCTACAAGGCTAGGAAGTGGGGTGTTAGCTCAGTTTAACTATGTTATTCTGGTTTGTGGACAATAGTTATTACAAATGTAGGTCTGTAGTGTAGCCCTGGCCTTAAAGCAGCAGCTACCCAGGCACTGTGACTAGCATCAAGGTAAGGTGTTATAATTAAGCCCAATTAATAGCAGTTGATCCAACATCACTGAATAATGTAGATGGAAAAAGCTGATCAAGCAATAGCCAGTTCAGACAGAACACAGGCAGTATTAAACAATGAAACACCTCTATCTTGCACTATATCGTGGATTGATAACTGGTTAAAAGACAGGAAACAAAGGGTAGGAATAAATGGTCAGTTTTCAGAATGGAGAGAGGTAATTAGTGGTGTCTCCTAAGGGTCCATACTGGGACCAATTCTATTCAACCTATTTATAAATATGATCTGGAGAGAGAGTTAAACAATGAGCCGGCAAAATTTGCAGATGATACTAAACTGCTCAAGATAGTTAAGACCAAAGCAGACTGTGAAAAGTTTCAAAAAGACCTTACCAAACTGAATGTGTGGACAACAAAATGGCAAATGAAATGTAATGCTGATAAATGTAAAGTAATGCACGTTGGACAAAATTCCAACTATACATACAATACGAAGGGGACTAATTGAGTTACCATTACTCAAGAGAGATCTTGGGAGACATAACAAATAGTTCTCTGGAACAGGTCCCATATGAAGAGAGATGAAAAAGACAGACTTTTCAGCTTAGAAAAGAGGAGACTAAAGGGGATATGATAGAGCAGGGGTGGGCAAAAGGGCTTCCACGGGCTGGATTTGGCCTACCAAGTGGGTGGATCCTGCCTGCAGAGGCCCTGCTCCTCCTACCATCCCCAGGCCAATTAAGGCCTGGGGAGCGACCGAAGCCTTCTCCGCGCACAAGCAGTGTGCAGTGGGGGCAGAGCAGAGAAGGCTTTGCACACTTCCCCGCCCGCAGGCCTTCGCGCAAAGCCTCCTCCCACCCTGCCAAGAGCATGTGGCGCTTTGAAGCACCGTGCACTGCTCACAGAGCAGGTGGGAGAGCAAGAGGAGGCTTCGCACACTTCCCCCCCCCCCCAGGCCCATCAGGGCGTGGGGGTGGGGGAGCTGTGTGAAGTTTCCTTCACCCTGCCCTAGCTCTGCAAAGAGCCCATGGCAGGGAGGCAGCTTCCCACACTCCCCCCCCCCCCGCCCCAGGCCCTAACTGGCCTGGGGGTGGGGGACGCATGACAAGCCTCTTCCAGGGCATGGGTGCCTAGTGGGAAGGTGGGGCAAGGGGCTCCCCCACCAATCATGGTCTGGGGTAGCCCCTCCCCTTCCTGTTTAGGCCCCACCCCTTCCGGAGTGGTCTGGGGCTACTTCAAAAATTGTATTAAGGGCAAAAATTATTGCCCACCCCTGTGATAGAGGTTTATAAAATCATGAGTGGTGTGGGAAAAGTGAGTACGGAAAAGTTATTTACTTGCTCCTATAACAAGAACTAGGAGTCACCAAATGAAATTAATAGGTAGCAGGTTTAAAAACCAACAAAATAGTTTTTTCTTTGGAACCTGTGGGACTCCTTATGCAGACTTGGACTTTAACAAGGTTCAAAAAAGAACTAGATAAATTCATGGAGGTTAGTTCCATCAATGGCAGTTGGCCAGGATGGGTAGAAGTGATGTCTCTACTCTGTTTGTCAGAGGCTGAACAGGAGAGGGCTCATGTGAGGATTACCTGTTCTGTTCACTCCCTTTGGGGCATCTGACATTAGCCACTATCTGCAGACAGGATACTGACCTAGATGGACCTTTGATTTGACCCAGTATGGCTGTTCTTATGTTTACATTTCATTTTAGGTTTCCCCATTCCACATGGGAAGTCATATCTAATTACAGAGTAGCACTCAGAGGAGGAAAAAGCCCTCCAGAGTCTAAGTTTTTCAACTCACTTAATCAGTGGAAAAAATGGACACAGCTGCTTCCAAAATTTCAAGTTTGTATTAAGGAGAAACTAAATACTAAGTACAACAAGTACACCCATGGCCATGAGTCACTATAAAAGGGAGGAACACTAAGTGAAGGTAGACCCACAATGCAAAAAAAATTGCAGTAAAAAAAAAAATCAAATTAATATTTGTCCTCTCCAACCTCTAAGAAAGAGCTCCAAACTCTGCTGGAGCCACTAGCTCTTCCTTGCATAATTGCAAGTGAAGTCTTCAAAGCTTGACCTTGGGACAGGAGTGAAGGCATAAAGCACAAATCACCAATTTTCAACCTATAAAGAAAGATTAAATACATAGTTCCTCTAAACAGAGGAAAAATCCCATGGCAGCAAGATGATTGAAGGCAGATATTGTCCCTTGCTAAACATGCTCTGCAGAAAAGCATCACATAACAAGAGGATAGAGTCAAGCCATGGATAGACTCCAGCTCCAGATGCTGGACAGAAGTGGAAACAGACAATCAAAAGGAAGATTTGGCAGCCTGTAACCTTTATTTTTAGTTTTTTAAAATTATTTAAAAAGCATAATTAGAAACTGTCAATACAGAAATAATCCTAGCAAACCAGTTAGACATTCCATTGCTTAACATTAGGAAACTTCACATCAGCACCACTAGACACGCAGTCCCCACTCCCCACTCTTAGTTTAATACTCAGTGGCAGCAGCAGATAGACAGCTGCTCCTCTACAGCCAATAGAGTCAGCATTTTCTTTCAACAAATCTCACTTCATGCCAGGAAGGTGGTCTGCTGGACTGGCAAAGTTCACACCTGTGTCACTAAATCCTGGACTCAGTGACTAACCTTCCCACATCAAAACACTTCAGATCAGGTGCACTGTTTACTCACTTTATTGCATCAGTTCCAACAAATTCATATTTTTCATATACTTTTGCGTATCCCCTTCGCCGCAGCCTAGATCTGCAAACTCTTAGCACAGAAGCCCCATCAGCTTAATTCAGATCGAGCCCACAGAGCAACAACATGTGGCACATGCCAGCTCCATTTCAAAAGGAAGGTTGACAGAACTCCTTCCTGGTACATATGCTATATTCCACACTGGAAGCATATAGGGTAGATGCCTGGTATAATTTCTGCTGCCACTTCCAAAAGCAACCAATGCACATCTTGTCATTCATGCAGTGTTTACTCTAGCAGTATTACCCCACTTGCCCCCAGCTCATTTTTTACTCGTGGGATACCAATGAAAGATGTGCACAGATATGTGCAGGAGAGGGGGAATGGAAAAAGGCAGCTGCTGAACACTCCCAAGACTTGCACTGGTTAAAAACCTGTCACACATTCATGGTTTGCATGAAAAAAAAAAATCACTTTTCAAGTCAGACTGATCTGTGATGTGATTGTATGATCAGGGCTTTTAACAAACCGTATGAAGCTAAAAAAAGACAGGCAAAAATAAATAAGTCTGATTTGAATTTAGCTTTTCTTGGGAGTGGATGGGATGATTCCAAGCTCATGAATGTCAGTGGGACATGCTCTACCAAACCTATGGCCAGTGATTCTAGAGGACCACATGCTGACACCCAAGTGTCATCCTAAAGATCAAGAGTGGGCCAGTAGCCACAGCCCCCAACCCTTTCCAGTCAGTATTTCAGGATCTCTTTTTTCTTAGAGAATCACTTGATGAACACGTGTTACTCAGCAGCCTAAACACATCCTGCTAGGATAGTCTGAGCATATCTATTTCAGGGACTGATGAACTGAGCCCTTATTTTCCCACAAGTGAAGGCCAGGGGAATGCTGTTTATTCAGCCTAGTGAGACCAGAGTATGTTACCTAAGATAACCTGACCCACAACCATCACCACATAATGTGAGCAATAACTTTCCATTTCTTTATGTTAGAGACAGCTGTCCTCCACTGTGACAGGAGACTCCTGGGAATGATGCTGCAGCAACTGCTGGAGCCAGACACCAACCAAAAAGGCTGGATTCACAAACACATTTCATCTCTCTGGAGATCATTGCTTTGCCACCATTTACATATGAGTTCAGATCTACTTGATGACAGGCAATATGAGGAGAGCAACAAGACAATGTGAATCTGCCAAAAAAAGCTCAAGAAGAATCTGGACCCTCGCCTGGAACAACCAGCAAACCCAGAAGGAGATGCCACAGGAGTTTAATTTCATTTTTTTTTTTAAGTTTAAATCCAAATAAATGCCATTTTTTACAGGTTTGGTTTTAAATATCCCAGCATAAACTAAAGAGCACAGGTACAGCGGGGCCGCACCACAAAGCAGTGGTGAAACCCAAGGTCCTGACCACACACCTGGAGCATGGCAAAGTGAAACCCAGCACCAGCCAGTTAGCTTGGGGTTGGTGAAGTGAAACCCCAGGCTCCAGCAGCAACCCTGGGACCTAGAAAAATTAAGCCAAAGCCCCAGTAACAGCCTGGAACTCAAAGTGAAGCCAAAGGCCCCAGGGGCACCAGTCGCCAGCCTGGAGCCCAAACAAAATGAAGCCCAAGACCCCAGCTGTAATTGCTGCCAGCCTGGAGCCTACTAGAGTTAAGAACTTTGTATTCTATCTTTAAAAAGATAACTCTGCAGTTCATGATTGGTTGATATTAAGAAGGCATAACCCAAAGTGACAAGAAGGAGGAGTGGCTGGTTAAAGCAATATACATTATGTACAAACTCTTGGGTTAATCCATCCACTTGGTAGGCAACGTCCTTTTTAGTCTACAAGGTGCACTGAAGTGAGCAGGGGAAGAGCGAGGGGGCAAGAGTCCATCCAATACTTTCTTGGCACTAACATGGTCAGGTGCCAGCGCCTCTTGATAGAAAACGAGAAAATCTTTAAATAACGGCACAAAATTGAGAAAGTCCTCCCAAAGCCTGCCCCAGGTGAAGTCACCCAAGTCTAGAAGGGGCTGATCTGTAAGAGCAGAGTCTCTGCATTAGGTAAAGGGTATTAGCAGCACCGCTTCTTCCGTTTACTGTTCTTAGTTAGCTTCACTACGTCATTCTGTTGCTGCTGTTGCTGCTTTGCTAAGTTTTCTTTCTTTGCTCGCAGAACCAACTCTGTAATGCAATTAAACATCTGCAAGAGAAACACAAGCAAGTTCAGACCACCTGAGAATGCAAGATAGCTGCTGAGGAGGTGCCCTTCAGAGAAGATGAAACATCAAAAGCAGACCCCATGATGCTATTAAACCAGCAAGACAGATTTCAGCATATTCTCTCACAGCCCCACCAAAGGCCAGCATTTGGGGTCTAGCATCTTCCAGCCCCACTTTTACCTCCCCCGGTGAGCAGAGGTCTAGCCTAACAGTGCCATAAACAGCAAGTGGGGGTTTGTCCACAGCCCCACCAAAGCCAATGACACTGGGTCAAGCATTCCCTTCCAATGAGGCTGGCACTTTAGTGAGACATAGGCCAATGCATTTTCATTCATGTCACCATCCAGCTTTAACCTGTATTGCACTTAAGGAGTCATCATATATGAAGCACCTTTCCTCCCGGCCTCACCTTTCTCCTTCTCACCGCAATGGATTGTCTGCAGTTTGCACATACTGAGGGATTTTACTCTTCCTTCCCTGGCAGAATAAGTGCCAATAGCAATGAAAACCCCTCCTACTGTTGTTGGTATGTGGCCTCCTAACAGTAAAATGTACATTGCCCTTCAATAGATGCAAGATTTTGTCATTCCTATCCCGTTACTTCTGAAAAACGGCCATAGTCCCATGGCTCTCAGGGTATTACCTCTTCCACATTAATGTTTTCTTTGGCGCTGGTTTCAAACAGTTGGATCCCCATCTGCCCAGCAAACTTATAGGCATCTTCTGTCTCCACCACCTTCCGCTCTGGGTCATCATTCTTATTTCCCACTAAAAAGGAAAAAAAGCCAGTGATAAAACTACACTACCCAGGTTGCCACAGCAAAGGTTCCCAAGAAAAAGCAGCAGCAGAGCAGGTGCTTACCCAGTATCCTGCAGACATCATCACAGTTCTGGTTAATTTCATGTAACCATCGCTTTACATTCACAAAGGATTCTGCACTGGTGACATCATAGACAACAATGACGCCATG
Source organism: Pelochelys cantorii (assembly GCA_032595735.1). Lineage (NCBI taxonomy): Eukaryota > Metazoa > Chordata > Testudines > Trionychidae > Pelochelys > Pelochelys cantorii. The sequence goes on along the minus strand of CM064342.1, from coordinate 6,266,266 downwards.
CGTCCCTCTGTAATACCTGGTGGGTGGGAAAGGGACACAGATGCTAGTTCAAACTATAGGCAGGTTGGTCTTATCCTTAACACCTTCCTTTGGAAAGCATTTCTAGATGACGGAAATATAAATCCCCAACTCTGAACAAACAAGTCCCCATCCTTCTCGCCTCATTAGGAGTCATTTAATGTGCAACTGTCAGCCCATGCTTAGCCCCTAAACGTGCACAGTTCTCTGCTAATTTGGTGCATATGAACAAAAAGTTTTAGATCCTGGCCTATACTGATAAACTTGCTCCTATAGTTCCTGTTCAGGATGCCTGGGACCCAAACAAGGATAAGCATTATCTTCCAGCTGGCATGAGTCCATCCTCCATTGCCTTCATATTTCATGTGATTCTTAGTTCCTTGCCAAATTCAAAACTGATCACTGGTTACAGTTAGGAAAGGACTTTTGCAAGCTTCCCTCCATTCCTCCTACATCATTAGGTGCTTCCAGTTTCTCTCTAGCACCACCACCCAGTATTCCAGCCATAGGCCTTCCAGCAAAGATCGTTAAATCATGCCAAACTGTACAGTGGTTTTGCAGTGTGAAAAATGCTCATTAGGGACTAACATGTGAGCAAGCCTAACTTGTGATCAGATCTCCAGATATAACTAGTCAGAGGTCTGTTTTGCTATTTAGCCCCCATTTACTCCTTTTGCTTTAACATCCCATTCTACTCTGAAAAGCAACTGTGGTCTGATGACACCTTCCTACTCAACAGATCTGCTCCATATGTGCATTCAGAGTCATATCTGCTACCTGGAGTGATTAAAAATAAGTGAAAAGCAATGCAGTCAAAGCTGCAGAACCAACACTCCTAAGAGAAGTAGATGGATTCAATTTCTTTTTGTGCACTGACACATTTACCTGTCTCTCTCCTCCTCCTTCTCTTGGGTCTGACCAGGATTAGCTTTGCAAATGCAGCCAAACTGAGACATTTCTCTTAGCAAGAAATTTGTCTCTCGAAATCTTGAAATATATTTCTCACAACATTTCCACAAGAGCTCTTCCTCCCTCTGCTTTTTAGAGATGACAGTGGCAACCACAACTTTGAATCTAGTTCTCCCTTTGCTGAATTAATTCTTTTCCTAAGCAGAAAATACACTACTAGACTATTTGTTGTTTTTTAAGTTTTTCCTGTTACAGACTAACCCAGCTACCCCTCTGAAATCAATCCATCCGTGCACTGTGACTCCGAACAAAAACAACTGGGCTACACTTCAGATTAGTTCTGAATTCTATTTCTATCTCTGCCACTCACTTGCAATAGCAGCTTGAGCAAATCACTTAATATCTCACTCTCTTCATCTGAGATATTAGAATGAATGATACACTCCTTTTGTAACACACAGTCCACTGACTGCAAAGTATTGCTATCATTACTTTTTTTTTTTTACTCATGATACCATCTACATGTTTTGTTAGTCTTTCAGGTGTTGCTAGACTAGTTGTTTTTTTTAAATTTTTTCCAGTTACAGACTAACTCAGCCTACTCCTCTGAAACATCCGAAAAATAATGCTTCACTAATTGCTCTGTCTTAGCCTCCATTTCACATCAACAGCTGATGGTGGCAACAACTAGGTGCTGTGCAACTTTCTAAGCATACAGAAGTAGCAAAGACCATCATCCCAACCTGTTTGCCTGTGTGTTCTCATCTCCTCTCTTACATTCTCCAAAAAGAAACTCAGGAATTTTATAATTCTCTTGAAATGCTCTCTCAGACATATGCCATGTGTTCTAATTCCCTTGGTATGAAATCTCAGACCTAGAATATTCAATCCCAGACTTTTTCTAGATTGTGCTGGATTTTTAAATGCTTTAATAAATTCTCTCAACCAATCCTTTCATGATTTTGAAGCTTGTTAGGCCAATTCAAATTCACCTAATCCTCAAACAGAAAAATATGAAATGTCCTTTATAACTTAGATTCTTTAGACTACATAACATCTTGATTCTCAAAAGCTACAGTCCACATAAAAAATGCGAGAATATATAAAATGTATATAAAAATATAAGTGCTGCTCCAGATGGGGGCCTAACTTATATAGACACAGTACCTCCTGTTTTGTGCTCGCTCATCTTGCTAGCAACCCTAATACAGCACCTCATTTGGTTTTGTTACTGTTGAGCAATGGACAGATGGCTTACATCTAAATCCTCTTGATCCTGAGCTGAAACATACTTTTGTACCACATATTTTTCAGGTGGCCCATTTCTTCCCCCACAATGTTACATTTTTATATACTAAACTGCAATTTTCTTCATTGTCTGAGATCTTACTCAACATTTTGTTAAATATAAAGGTAGTCTCAGGTTAAGAAGGGATTAGTATCAGGAAATAATCACCCAGTTTATCACTGCCCATTAATCTTATCCAAGGCCTTGTGTTTTACACAGCACAGGTCCTCCTGCCCCTCTGAGTCCAGCACCAAACTAGCACTATATGATCTCATTTTTGCATTAGGCTGTGGCTATACTTTCAATTTTCCACATGCTTCACTGCACACACAACTTTACAGAAATTGCCTGTAGGACGTCGTAGACTTTGGCAGCTGGGTGTGGAACTGATGGAATTTGTTGCACCTGGGAAGAAGAGTGTCAATATATATATATATATATATTCTCTCTCTCTCCTTTTCCTGGAGGACAACAGAGTGACATCATCATCATGTCACTGTGTCCCACCTGCCTCCCGCCCTCTCAAGCCCAACCTTGCTGCTTCCCCTCACCACTTGGAATTGTTGTTTTAAACCAAGCCCCTATTTCCCTTCCCCCACTCTCACCCCTCAGGGCTTTCAATGCCAAGAAACATAGCACAGTAGCCAACAGACCCCAAATTGCAGCCGTGACAGTCCAGTGGGGGGGGGAGGGGTCTGCGGTGCTCGGGACAGCAGCCCAGGGACAGGTCCTAGGATTGGGGCTCCCAGCTGGGCTTATGTGCTTGGAGGCTGCCCTGCCACCAGGCTCTTGGAGAGCTGGAGCGTGGTGCTCGACTGCCCGGAGTCAGCTGCCCCCGTGGAGACTCACCCCCCTCCCCAGCAACTGCACTTACTGCGGCTGCCAGAGCATCCCCGAGCCACCTGGGGAAGCCACTGCACTGATCTATCTGCTCCTTCCCTTCTGCTCCCGGATGGCCCTGGGCTCTGTGGACAGGACTGGAGTGGTGAGCAGCACAGACTGAACCACATAAGAGAGAGGTTGGGACAGCACCTCCCATGCTGCTGCTTTCCCCACCTCAGCAGGGTGCAGTGCCCCAGAGCTCTGTGTGTACCTGTGCCCCAGGTGAGGTGAGCAGGCACCCCTGCACCTCCCCAGCTGCCTGGGTTATAGCCGGGCCTGGTGTGCACCATGGCTAGGAGGGGAGGCTAGGGGGAAGAAGAGAAAGGGCTCGAGCTGGTGGGGGGGGAAGGGAGGAGGATGAAGAAGGGGGTGCCTGGGCTGGCATGGCAGAGGAGGGAGAAGGGACCTGGGCTGGCAGGGGGGAGGGAGAGAAAGAGAAGTGACCTGGACCGGCATTGCCACAGCACTATCCTCCCTAGGAGGTGGGAGGGGGGGCAGAACCAGGGTTGTTTACCCCCGTGAGAGGGGGGTTGGCAAGCGCAGCAAGCAGAAGGCACAACCCCCCAGTGTTTATTTAACAATCAAGAGTCAGATGATGCTTTTGATACATCTCTTTCTCCTTCCTTATTCTGAGTAGGATGGAGACCATTTTAAATTTCAGGGATGGAGGAATGAAATCCTCATTCCACATCCCTGCAAATATTGACAACTTGTTACCGCCACAACTCACTATTTGCCACTATATCCAAAAATGAGGCAGCACAATAATTTGGTATTTTTCCTAAAGTCATAAAATAGCTGTTGGTGTTTTTCAGATTTAATGCCCTATTGAGATGAATGGGGCTACTAACATCTAGTTATTATTTCAAAATATCTGCAGACAGACAAAGATTTCTTGGTAAATTTGCCCTCAAAGTTACTTTTCAACCACAAAACTATAGACTTAAATGTACAAAAGCTTAAGTTCTGGAGTACTATCATGAGATTCAAATAAACCTATGAGAACTCTGCATTTTACACAGCTGCAGAATGTTTATAATGCATTTATCCTGATCTTTTCTACGAAAACTTGTAAAATCTTGAGCTATAAATACATTATTATTGAATCATTACACAACAGTGCAGGAAAATTCACAAAACTCCAGTACTGATTGATTAAACAATATCTTTAAATGAACCCACTACACCTCTTCTAAGGCTACTCCTATAACAGAAGAAAACATTTTAGAATGAGAATATGGGATTCCCTGGTACAGGATACTACTGAGACAGAAAGCTTAATGCGTTTTTTAGAATAAGATTAGGCATTTATCAATAGCAACTGTAATTACAGTAGTCTGTTTTCTATTACATGCGCAAACAGACCTCATGCTTCAAATATAAACTGATTACCCCCTGAGATTGGGAAAAAAGTCTCCCTCTATTTGCTAGTTCTTTATTATACAGTTAGAAACAGTCTGGAGATTAACACCTGCAGCATCCAAAATTTGCAACTGTCAAAGACAAACACCTAATTACCTGGGCTTTTGGTCTAGTCCAATACAGCAGCTCCAAAGACTTTATTGTTGGGTCACTAGTAGGGATGTTAGAATGTAAATGACTAACCATTTAACCAATAAGTGGATGCTAATCTGTTAATGGTATCAGTTACACTCAGCCTCCCCATGAGCAGAGTCAGCTTTGCTGTGGCAAGGAAGCCTCCTCCTCGGGAGTAGAGCTGAGGACTTGCTCCTGGGGAGGCTTCATTGCAGGCTCTGCAGTACAAAGCTTATTAAAGCTTTACCTATTAGGTATTTAATCGACTTTTAACATCCCTAGTCACTAGTTTACATGTTTGCATTTTCCAGTACTCTGGAATTTCACCTGGCTGTAGTGAATTCAATGTTGGTTAAAGTTCACCATTTCTTATCAAATCCATGAATGTGGATCATCTGAAATTTCTAACTAGGGATGTAAAATCCTATTTAATTAATCGGTCAAAAGTGAAGTTTAACCAGTTAACCAACTAAAAGGCAGTGGACTGGAGCACCCCTGCCAGCAGCATGCCTGGGCTGGCCCCACTGTGGATGGGGGCTGCTCCAGCCCACTTCTAAACTTTTAATAAGGATATCTGGTGTTCAGTACACTATAAGTCTACTTCTGTTGTCCCTGGAAAACTATTCCCTGTCTCGGGGGACAGCTAGTCTACAAACACGTGGTAGCTAAATCACTCTATAATTACTTCATTATTTGAGTTAAGCCACAAGACATCTGATGAGGTTCAACAAGGACAAGTGCAGAGTCCTGCACTTGGGACAGAAGAATCCCAAGCATTGTTACAGGCTGGGGACCAACCAGCTAGTAGTAGTTCTGCAGAAAAGGACCTGGGGGTTACAGTGGATGAGAAGCTGGATATGAGTCAACAGTGTGCCCTTGTAGCCAAGAAGGCTAATGGCATATTAGGGTGCATTAAACGGAGCATTGCCAGCAGATCCAGAGATGTCATTATTCCCCTTTATTCGGCTCTGGTGAGCCCACATCTGGAGTATTGTGTCCAGTTCTGGGCCCCCACTATAAAAAGGATGTGGACGCATTGGAGAGGGTCCAGCGGAGGGCAACCAAAATGATTAGGGGGCTGGAGCATATGACTTATGAGGAGATGCTGAGGGAGTTGGGTCTGTTTAGTCTGCAGAAGAGAAGAGTGAGGGGGGATTTGATAGCAGCCTTCAACTTCCTGAAGGGAAGTTCCAAAGAGGATGGAGAAAGGCTGTTCTCAGTAGTGACAGATGGCAGAACAAGGAGCAATGGTCTTAAGTTGTGGTGGGAGAGGTCCAGGTTGGATATTAGGAAAAACTATTTCACTAGGAGAGTGGTGAAACACTGGAATGGGTTACTTAGGGAAGTAGTGGAGTCTCCATCCCTAGAGGTATTTAAGTCTCGGCTTGACAAAGCCCTGGCTGGGTTGATCTAGTTGGAATTGGTCCTGCCTAGAGCAGGGGGCTGGACTTGATGACCTCCTGAGGTCTCTTTCAGCTCTATGGTTCTATGATTCTAAGCCCACACTATCCATATTATTGATATTTGAGTGTAAATGACTAACCATTTATTGGTCATGCTCAACAAAGCCATCTCCCCGGGAGCCGGGCAGGCAGGCAAGGGCTGGCAGTTCCCCACTTCTGGGGAGGCTTTGCTGCAAGCTCTGCAGCATATAGCTTAGCTTTATACTGCAGAGCCTGTAGCACAGGCAAACATGTAATCTCTGAGATTTTCAACAGTTACACTAACCCTAGTACTTGATTTTTAACATCCCTTATTTTAAAGGGACTGGATATAAACTACCAACCCTGTTAAAAAACTGTTCTAGTCTCATAAGTATACTTTAGCAGACCAAGCATGAAAAGATTCAGCAAATGCAACTCTCAATCTTATTTGTAACCTGCAATGTCCCCAAAGGATTTGTGATGTGTACATATGGGATCAGGTCAAAACTTAAATTCTGTTTGGATTTAGGAGAAAGTCAATCCCATTCTCTAAAGTTAAGAGGCTAGTGCACTAGTCACTGCTCCAACTAGAAAATAAAAAAAATTCCAAGACCCCTTGTTATTTTTAGATGTAGATGGTCTTGTTACTTTTGACATTTTGCTATTTATTAGATTTGTTTTAGTCTATTTTACTTTTCCTGACTTTATAAAAAATAAATTCTTCTGCTCAACTTCCTTGACATTCCTTAGCAGTTTGTGTGTCATATTCAGCTTCTAAAACTTAAGTATGTTAGGCTTCTACACAGAGATGACTTGACTACAGTTTCTTATGTCTTCCCATTTTCTACTACTGAATTTCACTCAGTTCAGTCATATTGCAATAATTAGTCTTCCCAACAGCACTTCAAACCCACTGCTGTTACAACCAGATGCTCTCAGTCTACAAATAGATGTGAAGTCTATCTTCACCTGCAAATAGTAGTACTGGTCTCTGGCAATAGCCCAGGATCATCTTTTCCCCTTTTTATATCTTTAACCTCAATCCAGTCACTGCTAGAACAACCTAAAATTTCAACAATTCTGTTGACATGTACTGGCACCATACCCATGCTTTGTTTGGCCTTGCCCTTCTGTGTACCCTTTATAGCAACGTAATTTGATCAGCTACTCAATGGGTTGGTCTAAGCCCATGGTGTCCAACACACTAGTCACTAGCCACATGTGGCTATTTGGCCAATTGAGTGTAGCTAGTTTGCTATAGTAGTAGCCACTATAGCGGCTACTGCTTCAGAACTGGTTGGACACCATGGGTCTAAGCAAATCAGATGCTCCCTTGACAAAATTCTGAATCCACAATCTTGTTTATTATCTGCATAGGGAATATGGTCCACCCTAGAAGAGTCTGCTTCAAACCTATTGGCCTACTGAAGAGGAAGCTGCAGTGTACTCCAGGAGCCATAGTCAACCCACATAGCTGAAGGAAAAAGTTTCTCTACTACAATACTAGGTGCTGGAGCAGCTTTTTCACTTCTTCCCTAAGTCTTGTGCCATCAATGTCCCAAAGGGGCTGAAAGCAAAAATGTCCTTCAGTGGCATGCAGAGCTGGAAATGTTATAGCTTGTCCATGGAAAGCTCTGGGGCAGACTGGTAACTACTCTGCAAATCGCTAATATGGGAAAATTTAGGGGCTTGTTACTCCCCAGTTTGCCCTGAATGCTCTCAAATAAGCTGCTACCACAGCAGCATTGTATGCATCAGGAAGTCCAAAACCCTTCATGTAGAAAGCACGCTCTATGAGTCTCAGAAGTTCTTTTTTTTAAAATGCTTGTGAGTGGATGGAGAAGCAAAAGGTTTCTACTTTGCATCAGACCGTCACTTTTGCAGCTATTTGTACTCAAAAGTAAGTCTCATTTCCTAGTACTCCCCCTTTAATGGTTGGGCACTGTGGTTTTCAGATCTACCTGGCATCAGCCCCCATAGCCCAGTGAACCAAGGCTCATTAACTCAGCTCTGAAGTGTGTCTGTGGATTCTGAAAACAGGAAGGTACTCTGCTGACTCAGCACAAATTCAGCCTCATAGAGTGGCCTGTATGCACAGCTGATAAGAACTTCAGCCGTGCCTTACTGCCTCCCCCTCACCACTTCCTCTCTGAAGCTAGCCACAGCATTGAAACAAGAAGTGATGTCATGCACAGGAACACTAAGAGGTAACGAAGTCTGTAATGCTTTTATCAAAAAAGTCTTCAGCAGTATCAGTGACGAAATGCAAAGGAAAGGAGTGGAGCAGCATTTGCCAATTTCTAAAACCCTCCCAGAGAGAGCCAAATCCATTATGCTTTTGACTTTAGGTTTGTTAGCTTTTAACAGAAATGTTATTGGACTCCACCTCGTGGGGTCTCTTCTAACCCTAATATTTTATGATTATATAGATACCTGATGTGTTATGAAAAATTACCTGGTTCAGTTAATTGGCAGAAGCCAAAAAGAAAAGTCACTTGTGAATGGTTAACCAAATGAAGGAGGAGTGGAGATACTATTGCTCTATATAAATACATCACAGGGATAAATACCAGGGAGGGAGAAGAGTTATTTAAGTGACAATGTTGAAGGAAGAAGAAATGGATATAAACTGGCCATCAACAAGCTCAGGCTTGAAAGGAGATGAAGGTTTCTAGCCATCAAAGAGTGAAGGCCAAAAAAATAAATAGATGATTTATTTATTTATTTATCTGGCTTCAAGGCTGAGCTTGGTAAGTTGTGGATGGGATGGGATGATAAGACTGCTTACAATGGCATGCGATTTTTGTGACGTCTAGTAGCAAATATCCTCAACTGCCAGAGATGGTACACTAGATGGGGAACGCTCAGAATTACAAGAGAGAATTCTTTCCAGGTGTTTAGCTGGTGGGTCTCGTCCACATGCTCGGAGTCCAACTGATTAACATACTGGGAGTTGAGAAGGCATTTTCACTGAGGTCAGATTGGCAGAAACCCTGGGGGGGGGGGGAGAGAGAATTTAGTCATCCTCTGCAGCATGGGGCATGGGACACTTGCGGATTTAAATGTGAGTCAGCGTTGAATTCTCTGTAACCTGAAGTCTTAAATTATGATTCAAGAATTTCATTAACTCAACCAGTGATTATGGGTCAGTTACAGAACTGGTTGGGTGTGCCTCTAAGGCCTGCAGTGTGCAGGAGGACAAGACTAGAGGATCACAATGGTCCTTTTTGGTCTTAAGGAATATGAAGGAAAAAAAAAAAAAAAAAACAACAACCAGGTACTTGGTCCTCCCAGTACAAATTTATTTTATACAGGAAAGAAACAAAGGATTCATTTCCAAATGCCTTCCTTCCTCTTCCCCCCAATACCACTTTGAGCAGCCCCAAATCCTCTGTAACCTATTACAGCAAAAACATTTCATTCTCCTGAGCTCTCAGTGCTGCAGCTCAGGGTGTGGTTTCTTCAGGAACAGGAAAAGCACTGCAGTTGTTCAAAGGACAATGAGCATGAACTGACCTCAGACCAAGAAGAAGGTTAATCTTCTGTTTGGTGTCTGTTTCAATAAAACACTATGTACTTTAATAAGAAAAGTTCCTTCACAATTAGCAATTTCAAAACAGAATCCATGTATTTGAGACTGAATTCTTAAACCTCAAATCCCTCATTAAACTACAAAACTGACAAAAAGGAGTTAATATTTTGGACTTCTGTAGCACATTTTGCATAAGACTGGGAAAGTAGATTCACTGATGCATAGAAAATAAAGAAACATTCACAGTTTTACAGTTGGGAAACTGGAGGCAAAGGAGTTAAGACACTTGCCCAAGATCATATACAATATCTGTTGCATAGCCAAGAATCGAGGAGTCCTGCCTCCTAGCCCTGTGCCTTACCACAAAAGCCTCATCCCAAATTCTCATGGCAGATCTTGGAAAAGAATCCCTGAAACCCAGACAGACCACATGCTTGAGAAACTCCAGTGCTACAATAGCCAAATAGCATACCTAAAAGCCCATAATACCTAAGCTTGGCACTACATTCAAAGAAGCCCAACTATACTCACGTTGATGTGATAGTCCGGAAACGCTCTTGTCCGGCTGTGTCCCATATTTGTAACTTCACCTTCTCTCCATTAATCTCAACTGTCCGGATTTTAAAATCCACTCCAATCGTGGTAATGTAGCTGCCTATAGAGAGGAAGTGTGTATGCAAGTGAAAACACAAACCTTGTTCCCTTAGACTCCTCGACATCAGTAGGACATGTCTAGGCTGCAATAGTCTCAGGAGAACTCTGCCACTTTGCTCAATTTATTTGGACTCCTTTTAAACAGGCCTCAAGCTACATTTTTAATTTTATTGACAACTCAAGGCTCTTTTCAACCACTGATGCCAAAATCAAATCCAGAAGCAAGAAATCAATTCCAAGAAAGCTCTTCCAACACACCAGTGATTAAGAATGAGCTCCAAAACCAAAAAAGGTTAAAAAAAATATATACAAATATTTTATTTTTGGGAGTTTGCACGGCAAAATTTGTCTCAAGTGTTAGTGGAATCACTCTTCGCTTCAACTACAATCTATTCTATTAATCTCTTCCTGATAACTTTGAATCATGTTACAAAGAATTACATTACAGTGAAACCTTTGAAATCCGGCACTCTGTTAATCAGAAATCTTTGTTAACCGGTATTGCCCCCAGCCATAAATTTTTTATTTAAGTACTAATAATCTTTAACTCAAAATAGAAATGAGACCAACTGCCTCACACTACAAAACTACCAATATTAAAAACTTGAATTTTACTATTTTTGTCCATTGGTTTTTCCTAGGTTGATAGGACCCTCAGATAACCGGAATTTTTAGATAACCGGAACACCCTAATCCCTGAGCGTGCCAAATAACGCAGGTTTTACTGTACAATGATTTAATGTTAGTACTCAAGTCTAACCCCACTGGATCAATGGACAGATGTCTGCATGGTGCAACAAACATTTTAAAAATGGAACTCTTCCACAGGAGTCACACTGATCTAGACATTATGGGATTTTCACAATTAAAGTGAAAATTTTGTGTGCTTATGGCAAGAGAAATGGAGCTGGGAAGATAAAAGATTTCCAATCCAGCAATGCCAGATTAAGTGAGCCCCCAGGATGACAGTTCTCAAATGATGGGGCAGAGCCAGGACAGCCCTCAGCAAGTTCACCACAGGAGGAAAGGGAATACTCACCTGAGAAAGTATTATCTGCGAAGCGTAACAGCAAACTGCTTTTACCAACACCTGAGAGAGAGAGAAAAAATGCTGAGTCCTACTGGAACACATGTAACAAATGGTGATATTTTGTCTTTTATTCAACGTATTTCCTGAATCCCATTTAATTCCTTCTTCTGGAAAACAATCTAGTTCTATCTGTTCCTCACCTAAGCCTCGGAAGAGAAAAATGGCATGAACAGAAATGCAGGTTACAGATCAAGTGATCCATTGCAACTGCCCTCAGGTTTCAGTTCCTGGCCAATACTGCCATAGAAGACATACCCAGCAGATACCCTGAAACAGTGTTTCTCAACCTTTTTTTAATAAAGTATTCTTTTTTCAAAAAAAATTATAAGTACCCCCAGTACCTATAGTTTCCAGACAAAAAACATTTTCTACCATTGCAACAGATTTGTTTAAACAACTGAATCGTAGCCACGTGGGTGATTAAATTTGTGTGTGTAAAAAGTACAAAAATAATAAAACACTGTAAAACCTAAAACAAATTCCGTTTTCTTCAAATTTTAGTTGTGTTCGCATATCCCCCAGACTTCGAGTACCCCTTAGGGGTACTCGAACCACTGGTTGAGAAACACTGCCCTAAAAAATCCTATCTCCCATAACTCATGCACACTTGAACCACAATGAAATTTGGGCTACTTGGGCCTTAAGACCAGGGTTTAGTGTTGCCATGTTGGGGTTAGAATGGGCATTATTTAATGGAAGACAGCAAGCACTGACTAATACAATCAAAGTAAACTGGTACAGTTGCTCAAGATTGGGCACCATTGTTTTATATGAAACAAGTAGTCCTATGGCACCTTAGAGATACAGATGTAAAGTATTGGGTATTGGTTTGACTAATCGAAGGGCTGTTGCTACACTTCAAAGGTGAAAGTGCCGAAGCCCGGAGTCAGCTAGGGACTCCCCCGCTGACCCCAGGCTCCATGCAACGCTGCTGCTTTGAAACACTGCGGGGAGCCCGGCATCAGACTCTTCGCATATTTCAAAGCAGCAGTGCCGCATGGAGCCTGGGGTCAGTCCCCAGCTGATCCCGGGCTCCACACACCACTGCCACTTTGAAATGTGCGGGGAGCCCGATGCCGCAGCATTTCAAAGCAGCAGCACCGCACGGAGCCCAGGGTTCCCAGCTGATCCCAGGCTCTGTGCAGCACTGCTGCTTTGACGTACTCCTCTTTCTCCCCCCTCCTTGCTGCCTCTTATAGAGGCAGCAAGGGGGAGAGGCGAAAGCAACTAGTTGACTATCCTGTCAACTATCCAATAAGCATTTGCTTATCAGATAGTCGACCAGCCCTTCACATCCCTACTTAGAGAATAACAAAAATATATATATAGTATTATGAACTTTCGTGGGCAAAACTCACTTCCTCAGATAAACTTGTTTTATATGGTCATCTAACAGGAAACAGCAAGTGCTCCATACTGCAGGGTCACTCTGAAGTTGTTCCCTTCGCACAAGACGTTTCATGTAACAATTTTAAATGCTTTGTATAATAATTTGGTATTTCTTAAACAATCTGAAATCACATTACAGAATTTCCAGTTTCACAAGAACAACTTGCACACACCTGCTTCCACTAAAAGCCATGATAAAGAACTGTCTCCTCCACAACAAACTCAATGGATTTTGGTGTGAGAAACCCCTAAGTAGTCATTTTTGTGTACCAGCTTGTTAGAAGAGACCCTTCGCTTCATTTGCTCACCTGATCACAATAACTGTTCAGTATTATTTGCTAGGGTCTATCTCGGGGTGGGCAATAACTTTTGGTTGGGGAGGGGGGGGCGCACTCCAAGATTTTGCAAAGTGGTCAAAGGCTGCACTTTTCTGTGGTGATGTGGGACCTGGGGTGGAGGTTGGGTGCAGAAGGGTGCACGAGATAAGGGACTGGGGTGCAGGAGATGGTGAGAGTTCTGAGAGGGAGTTTGGGTAAGAAGGGGGTTGTGACCTGGGTGAGGGGTTTGGGGTGTAGGGATGTTAAATATCAATTAACAGAACAGTCGAGTAACCTCATTAATTCTTATTGATTAGTCGACTATTCTATAGCTCCTAGGGTGGGTCAAGCAGCCACTATATTAGAGGCAGCAGAGTGGGGGGAGCAGGCAGGAGTTGATCCATGAGGAAAGCCAGTTTAGGGGGCAGCAGCGGATCAATTAACAGAACAGTTGAGTAACCTCATGAATTCTTATTGATCAGTCGACTATTCTATAGCTCCTAGGGTGGGTCCAGCAGCCACTATATTAGAGGCAGCAGAGTGGGGGGAGCAGGCAGGAGTTGATCCATGAGGAAAGCCAGTTTAAAAAACAGCTCCCCTTGTTGTCCAGCTGCCTGTCGCCCAGTGCTACTGCCTCTGATAAAGAGGCAGCAGCATGGGGTGGCAGCAGTCCCTGTCTAAGGTGAATCTGAGCTCCCAGACTCAGCATAAGCTGGAACTGAGCTGGGCTGCTGGCCTGCTTGGCTCCTAATACATTTTACATGCAGAGCCACAGCAGAAATAGGTTCTGGACCCAGTGCGAGCCAGAAATGAGCCGAACTGCTGGCCAGCCTGCTCAAAAACTTACTGGCAAGGGGAGGGGGAGAATGGGTGTAGTCTACAGCATTAACCTATAACCTTTTGCTTATCAGTTAATCGACTACACTATAACATCCCTATTGGGGTGTAGGATTGGGGGGGGGAGAAATATGGGTGCAGGAGAGGATTCTGGCCTCTGGGAGGGGCTGTAGGAGGAAGTGCAAAGTCTGGGAGGGAATTGTGACCTGGGAGAAAGGGAAAAGGGGATGCAGACTGCAGAGAGTTTGGGTGGTGACCTGGTGCAAGGGATTGGAGTACAGGGACTGGGAGGATGTTTGGGAGCATGAGAGGATTCTGGCCTGGGGGAGGAATGTTGGAAGAGGGTACAGAGCCTGGGAAGGAGTTGTGACCTGGTGCAGGGGAGTCCAGAGGGCTTGGATGGTGACCTGGGGGAGGGAGTTGAGGTGTGGCAGGGACGGGGCGCCAGAGGGAGGCTCTGACTGGGAGGCACTTACCTGAGCTAGCAGCCCTGCAGCACTCAAGGCAGGCTGGGCTCCCTGCCTGCTGCAGCCTCAGATCACTTAGAGCTGCAGGCTTGTTCCCCACACGTGGTTCTTTTCTGCTGCCCCATCTCCCAGGCCAATCTCTCAGCTCCTATTGGCTGGCAGTTTCCAGCCAATAGGAGCTGAGGACAGGGCTAGAGGTGGGAGATCACACAAAGCCTCCCCCTCCCTGCAAAGCAGAGAGCTGCACCAACTGCGCTTTAAACCACAGCAACTGCATGCCTAAGGATCCCAACAGAGTGGTTCAAGGCCAGATCCTGTGGCTTGGCAGGCCGGATCCAGCCCCCGGGCCATATTTTACCCAGACCTGGTCTATCTGGTCAATATGAGTAAGCGCTAAGTTGCCTGCTCATTGAGCCTGGTGAACATAATCATTATGAACAAATCTGCAAAGGATTTCTGTTCTTCACTCTTCAGATTCCTCCAGTTTCCCTTATCACTAAGCTGATTATCACCCCTATCATTCCAAAAATCCAAATCTGATATACCAAGAGCATAAGCCTAGCCAGAACTTGCCTAAACATCAGGAACAGAAGTAGTCTCACAATAAATGAGTTATACAGAAGACAATACTGACACCAAGTTACAATAGCCTGATGCTGAATACCCCTGAGCTCCAAGAAAGAGGTAAATAGTTGCCCAAACTTTAGAGAGGGTTGCACCACCAACCTGCCTCAAGTCCAAAGGATTCATATAAACTATATACAAATGCTGTCAAATGCTTTAAAAAAGATGCAGCTTGCTGAGTCTACAAATCCTAGCAAGGATCAAGATGACATGCTCCAAGCAGCCTCAGCACCACATGCTGGGTTTTATAGTCTTATTAGACTACATCTCTATGTTTAAGACAAAACCAGTTGCAAACTATGCAGTAGAACTCCATAGAGAGTGCATGACTTGCATGTTGTCATGAGGATATTCTTCAATGTCTTGACCAAAGGCAATCACCAAATGGCTTGTCAAGAAAATGCCTCCGGAAATTCTAGCTATTCCAGATGATAGATCTCACTGAGCAAACACTGACTATGAAACACACTGCTCATATGCAGAAAAACCACACTCTCCATGACCCCACCTGCTATGCACACACAGTTTACATTCAGGGGGAGGAGGAAGAGAAAATTAGTAAAGCTTCTTCTACTGATGTGAAAGAATTAAAAAACACTGCCTACTAATTTTGTGAAATCTAGTGCTGCATAAATTTACTTATCACAGCTTTCAAAACAAACCCAGTGCTAGCTGAATGAAAGAACAGACATAGGAATACAAGTGGAAAGTGTATACACAAGGAGCAGTCCTGTGACACCTTAGAGCAGGGCTATTCAACATGTGGCCCGCAGGCCACATGCAGCCCATGTCCCCTTTGTTTGAGGCCCACGGTGTGGTTTGGTTTTTTACGCGGGGCTCAACACATGACCCACAGGTGGTATGCTTTGAACATGGCCTCCACTGGGAACACACCACACAATGGTGAGTCAATATAATGGTCTTCTGTTGATATGTGTTTTAGTAGTTAAATTCCTGGACTGTCGTTACTCATTAAAAGTGCTGTCATATGGATGGAAATCAGGTAAATATTGCATTTTATTAATATCAGCAGAACTGACTTAAATGGGGCCTGCATGTTGTATAGTCTTGCCCTAATCTTTGTATTCCTGCCCATTGGTGTGAAAGAAGGTATTTGCACATATATTTGCATATATATGCAACCACACAAATTGTGGCATGTGCTGCATGTGCACATGCATGTGCTGTGAGTATCATTGTGGTCCCCGGGCCCAAAGTTGAGTAGCCCTGTGTAAGAGACTATATGTATATTTCATTTTTTTAAAATTTTGGCACAACTTAGACAGTAGAGGCCAATCACATTTTCAAAATCACTTAAATACAGAAACCAACTGTCCTCTAAACTGTCATAATTCCATATGAGGAAAAGCAGAAAATGTAACCATCCATCCAACATTTCCTAATATGAGGCTTTTCTGTGAGGATCAATGAACGATGCAAGTGAAATGTTTCTGGTAACTGGGGCAAAGCTTTCTTCTTGGGATTAAAGAGAAACCATTAACAATCGATATTTGTAGCTCTTCAGTGGATTTAACTGTTAGAACCCAGAAATGCAGGCATTTGGTCTTCTCGCAATCAGGTCATGCACAGTTTCTGACACTGTACATGCTCCCGTTTTTAGGGGCTTTGTCCAAATTAAGCAATCCCATCAACAGGAATTAACTAACCAAAAGAAAAAAAAAAAAATCTTCCTCTCTAAATTAGCAATCTGCCTAAATGGTTTAGAAAACTACTGGCAGTCAAGACAGACATTATTTAAACTAGATCTCTCCTCTAGTAAAGCAATCAGTATGCCAGGACATACTGAAGTTTAGAATAAATTCCCCCCGCCCCCTTTTTTTTTTTTTTGTTTTAAATTAAACACAAGCCCTACCCTTCTTGTGGCCATAGGGCCAACAATGAGGTAGCCACAGTGTGCTATATACAGTAATTCCTCATTTAACACTATAGATGTTTCAGAAAATGACCGTGTTAAGTGAAAACGTGTTATGCGGGGTCAATTTTCCCATTGAAAATAATGGAAAAGGTGGGGGTTGTGTTTCAAGCGGTGGTGTCTGTTGGGACCGGGACATAAGGTTGGGGAAAAAGGGGACTGGGTTACAGCAGGGAGGGGAGGTGTTTGGCTCTGGGGAAGGGAAGGGGAGCGGAGGAGTGAGGAGGGAGATTGGGTTGGGAGTATGCCACTGTGACGGGTCAGCTGGGACCTGCACTGTGTCCAGTGGAGGGGGGGGGAGGGGTCGCTAGGGAACAGCACGGCGAACACTCCGACGCTTTGCAGGGAGGCGGAGGAAGCCCCACATAGCTGCCGGCCTGCAAGCGGGGGCGGAAGAGAGGGGGCAAGACGTCCGGTGAGGCGGAGTCAGCGGGGAACAGCACGGTGAGCAGCGAACCCTCCGCCGCTTTGCAGGGAGGCGGGGGAAGCCCCGCGCAGCCGCCAGCGACAGGCCGGCTGGGGAAACCCAACCGCCGGCCTGCAAGCAGGGGTGGAGAAGAGGGGTCAAGGCATCCGGCAAGGGGGAGTCAGCAAGGAACGGCGCAGCAAGCAGCGAATCCTCTGCTGCTTTGCAGGGAGGCAGGGGAAGCCCTGCACAGCTGCCGGCAACAGGCTGGCTGGGGAAATCGTGTTTTTACGGGGACGGTCGTGTAATTTAAAAAAACGTTCCCTTAAAGAAGAATCATGCTATGGTGAAAATGTGTTAAGTGGGCACGTGTTAAATGAGGAATTACTGTATTCACCATTTGATAGAAATCTGCAAGCTTGTGGAGGTAACAATTCCTAGGATCATGTAGAGCTCCATTTTTATCCATATCCATTTTATCCATGCCACACTGGGGATGTAAGCGAGTAGTCGAGTTGACAACTACTTGCTACCCCCACCCCCGCCACCTTGCTGCCTCTGCCTGCACCTGGTTCTTACTACATTTAAACTGCAGAGGTGCAGCGGGAGTAGCTCATGGACCAGCACAAGCCCGGACAAAGCACCTTCCCTTACAATTTGTATTGACTACACGATTAATTTGTAACTACACGATTAGTCAATCACCCACCTCTTAACATCCCTATGCCACACTACACACTGGGACCTGCTATCTTTACAGGTCACACCTTTATTAAAAGATGAGAATGATGCCATATATTCAATTTTATTTAAATTAAGTTTCAGGATCTTGAAGGGTTGCGATTATGGAACTCGACTGAGTGAAGTTTGGAAACCCTCTATAGAGAAACAGAAATCCCCCACTTCTGGCAGCTGCAAAATAAATCAACTAACAAGACAGGTAGTAAATTCAATCTTTTACCCTTCGAAAGTGTTTCAAACTCTGCAAAGCCTTTTAAATCCAAGGATCAGATGTTTTCCCTATCTTTAACTAACAGATTAAGTGTTTGGATATCCATGATTATAAATGAAACGTATATATCCAGAACATACGCCTCCATTTTAAAGATCACACACACACACACACACACACCCCGCGCTTCAATAAGGCATATCTAAAGAAAACCTTTTTTAAATGTTAGAAACACAGAAATTGACGCACTGGAAACAACAGTCCTTAGGGCTTTCTGAGCAAAGACCAAACCCTGACAGTACTTAATTGTATGGTACATTTGAGGGAATTCCTTCCTCATCCCCGCTAGAGAATAGCATATGCCCTGAAAACATGAGGTTTGATTGCCCTTGTAAAGTCTACCCTAGCTACTGTAAATGCTGACATTATCCTTACTTATTATATGCCCATCTGACACTGTTTTGAATCTTGTTAAACTTTTTGCCTCAACATCCTGTGGCAGCAAGTTCCACAAGTTAAACAACTAGTGAAAACAAAGGCCTCTATTTCATTGGAGCTGCTGTTGGCCTCTCCCTGGGCCAGTGGTGAGAAAGGATTAACCCCAGGAGAAGCATGCAGAAGAAGTCCCCCCCCCCGCCCCCGCCCCCAGGGGAGCTGGCTGGTGGAGGATGCGTTTGAACTCACTGGTGGCTAGGAAGCACCACTACAGCGGGGGCAGGGCTTGGAAGCTGGCAGAGACGCTGAGAGGTGTCTGCATCAAGTCCTTTCCTGCCTGAGCAGGCACCACCTGACCCCACGTTCAGCCAGGCCAGGCCAGGCCAGCCCACCGCAGGCCGGAACTGCCTTCGCCCCTCGGCCTCCCCTGCCCCTCTAGACCAACGCGCCTCCGCGAAGACACCGCTGCCCCCTCGGACCTGCCCCCAGACATGCCCACCCCAGCGGGCACTTCCCCGCACAAACCAGCCCCTCCTGGCCTGGCGCGGCTCCGCCGAACGCTCCCCGCGCGCGAGGCGCCCCCACCCCGGTCAGACGCCTCCAAGCCCCCTCCCCCGCCCCGGGAGAGGCCCAGCCCCGCCCCCCAGGCCCGGCCTCACCCCCACCCCCACCCCCACCCCCCTCACCGCTGTCGCCGATGATGAGCAGCTTGAAGAGGTGATCGTAGTCCCTGGCCATGGCCGGTGGGGAGCGGAGGCTCCGGGCGGCGGGGTCTCCTCAGACAGCGGCGGCGGCTCCGGGCCGGATCCACTTCCCGAACAAACAGCCGGAACTGACAGCGGCAGCAACACCACCCCCCCCTACACACACACACACACACACTCACTCACTCACTCACTCACAAGTGCCCACACTGCGCATGCGCAACACCTCAGCCGCGCTCTGCAGCTGGAGAGCGGAGACCGCCAGCAGTTCGGCTGCTCCAGTACGCATGCGCATCGCCTTCTCGGTTCTTTCCCTCCCCTCCTCGCGCGCACTCTGAACCAACCCTCGCTTCCTCCGGCGACCCGACCTTTAATGTGTGCGCTTGCGCCCTGTCACTCGAGGGCGCAGGCGCTGTCGTGACGCGCGGGCGCATGCGTTGTGCGGAGCGCGAGTGGAAGGGGAAAAAAAAAAAAAAAAATTGTCCCTTCGGTAGGGTTGGCGCCCGTTTGAGTCGGGCGGTTGTGCCCCTCCCCCCCACTGTCTCCCTTGAGCAGGTCTCCTGCCCGGCCCGTCGCACGTGCCGGCGCCCCACAGGGGGCGCCTCAGCAAAGGCCTCCCGCTCTGGCGCGCGGCCTTCGCCGCCCCCTTCGCTCTGGCCGCGAGACAGGCCCGGTCCAGCCACGAGAGAGGCTGCGGCGTCCTGGGGACCGTTAGCAAAGCCCCTGACAGTTGGGCTCTGCTTGGCCCGTGGCTCCCGCCTGCCAGGAGGGCCTGTGGGAAGGACCCCAGCGCTGAGCGCATCCCTGCCCCGGGAGCCCCTGAGCTGAGGGGGGAGCTGCAGTCACACGCCACATCCTGAGAAGGTGGCAGCAACTTGTGCTGCTGCTGCCGCCTTCCCTGTGCTGGCATGCGCCTCGCTGCCTGCCCGACCCCCCCACAGCCTGCTCCCGCACGCCCCCCGCGGCTTCTGAAATGCCCTTCTGTGTCCCACCCCGAAGGGGTCCCTGGCAGCTCGGGCACGAAGCGCTCATTCTGGACACACAGACTTTCCCCCCTGCAGATGAAACACCAGCTGGCTCCTGCCCCCCCCTCACGTTTTCATAAACAAATCTAGCACAGCTGAAATCCACTGACCATGCAGACAAGTCCCACCTCTGCAAGAGTCCAGTATTTGGGAGGGAGTGCATTGCTGCTTTGTTTGCTAAGCAGGTGTGGCCTGCATGGTGAAAGGAGGAGGCTATGCCTACTCTTACATGACGATTTGGTCCAATGAGGCTGACAGGGGAGCTGTTTTCTTTTGTATGCAGCTACATACATATTAAACCTTTATCCATCCACCTAGAGGTATACAACACCAGGTTCCATCCATTTGCCCTGCAGTGACCACCTTTCCCCCCCCCCCCCCCCGAGATGAAGGTCACAGTGGTATTTTATCTTTTCTGCTAGTGTAGCTCACTCTGAGGTTTCAGTCTCTGCAGGCTTTTAGTGCCTTTTGCAATTGCAAAGTAAGGTTCACTGACTAAAACTTTCACAGAGCTGGGACAGAGGACTGACAAGATAACCAAAATGTCATAGAAGCCTTTGTTTTAACAATATTTTCCCATGTTACTTTTCCGTAGAAGGGAGGGTTACTTGTGCAGTAACAGGAGTTCTTCACAGCCCAGAGATCTTTAGTAGCAGTCCCCGGCTGCCGGTGCCTGCTGCGCTATTGCGCAATCACTCTGATTGATGGTTAAGCACATATCAGCGGCCATTCCCTCCGTTCCTTCTCCACACCAGATTGTGTTAGCCCAGAGCAGAGGAGAGGAGGATAGGTGTGGAGCATCCACGGGGATACATCTCAAAGAACTCCAGTTACTGCACAAGGTGAGTAACCTTCCCTTCTTCTTTGAGGGTCCCCATGGGTGCTCCACTTAGGTGAATACACAGCAGTATTCCTGCTTGGCAGTGGGCACTCCGTGTTGCAGAGTTGGATGTTGGAAAGTATGGTATGTCCAAATCTAGTATCTGAGTCCTGAAAGGACTGATTAGCATAATGTTGTGCAAAGGTATTGGCCAAAGCCCATGTTGCAGCTCTGCGGATGACATCTATGGGAAGACCCTGAGGAAAGCAGTTGTGTTAGCTACTGCTCTCGTGGAATATGCCCGTATAACTGTTGTTGGCTGTCTGTGTTTCTGGGTGTAAGCCAGTTGTATGCATGTAGAAATCCATTTGGATATTCATTGGTTTGGAAACGAATTGACCTCTGAACCTGTCCGTGCATGACACAAAGAGTCTGGGAATGTGTCTGAAGTCTCTTGTGCATTCGAGGTAAAAGGCCAGTACCCTGCATACATCTAGCATGTGCAGCACTGTCTGCTTGCTGTCCTTGTGTGGTTTTGGGAAGAACACAGGTAAGTGTATTGGTTCCTTACAATGGAACCAGGTAGGTACTTTGGGCAGGAATTTCAGATGGGTTCTAAGGATGACCTTGTCCTTGTGGAACACCGTGTGTGGCAGGTCCACCATGAGTGCCACTATCTCTCCTACTCTCCTAGCTGATGTTATCGCTACGAGAAAAGCTACTTTCATTGAGAAGTGGAGCAGCAAGCAAGCTGTGAGCAGCTCGAAAGGCCATCTCATGAGTGAGTCCAGCATGAAATTCAAGTCCCATAATGATACTGGGTCTTTCTGTGGTGGATAAAAGTTCCGTATCCCTTTCCGAAATCTCTTTGTACACGGGTGGGAAAAAATGGAATAGCCCTGTATAGGTGGGTGTATCGCAGATATGGCTGCCAAGTGGACAGTGAGGAAATTAATTGATAGTTCTGTGTCCTGCAGATGGAGAATATACTGTAGTATGTCCGCTATCCCTGCCCTATTTAGATAATACTCTAGTATGTTGCCCTATTCAGTGCTTGAGCCGAATTCCAGGCTTCAAATCAGGCCTACTTCTGCAGGTAAGTCTGTCTCGTAGTGGGTCTTCTAGAGTTGACCAGGATATCTCTGACCCTATGAGACATCGTTAACTCATTATCTGAGAGCCAACAAGCATCCATGCTTGCAGATTAAGGGTGTGGAGTCCAGGATGTGGTATGTGCCCTTTGTCCTGGGTCAGCAGCACTCGTACTGGTGGGAACTTTACGGGGGACTAGTACTGAGTTGCAGTGTGGTAGGGTACCAGATCTGTCTCGGCCAACTGGGGGCTGTCAGTCTGACCCTTGCTGCATCCTGTATGATTTTCAATACTGTCTATTGTATAAGAGGTATAGGTGGAAACGTGTATGCCAATGGGAAGTCCCAGCGGACCGCAAATGCATCCCCGAGAGATCACGGTCCAATGCCTGCCCTGGAACAATACAGGGGACACTTGGAGTTGGCGTGAGTCACAAACAAGTCCACTACTGGATAACCCCATTTCTTGAAAAGGTTGTTTATGATGGATTTGTTGATTTCCCATTCGTGATTCTGCAGGAATTGTCTGCTGAGGTCATCCGCTAATACATTGTCCTTGCCTGGTAAATGCACTGCAGTAGATATATAATACATCATTGTATTTTACACCTACTGTTGTGCATAATACATCTTTGCCACAGTTTCATTGCTTCCGCACATAGGATGCTCGATCTCACGCCCCCCATCTATGTAATATTCATTGCGGTATTGTCTGACATAATTCTCACTGTTTTGTTCCATATGTGCTTGAACAGTTGGGAGCACTCTTGTCTGACTGCCCTGAGCTCCAACACATTGATATGGAGCCGGGACTCCTGTCGTGTCCATTGTCCCTGTAGTATCATGCTCCCGATGTGGGCTCCCCATCCCAGCAGGGACATGTCCGTTGTGATAGCGATAGATGGCATTGTTCCCTGAAACAGAAGCCCCAGGCATACATTGCGTATGTCTCTCCACCAATCCAGGGTGGCTTTGACCCAAATGGGTACATGGAGTGCCTTGTGGATCAAGTGGTGTCTGGGCTGATACTCAGAGCTTAGCCATGCTTGGAATGGCCTCATATGTAGTCGAGCGTGTGGGACTACAAACATGGAAACAGCCATGTGTCTGAGTATTTGCAAGCATGTACGTGCCAACGTGCATGGGCAACTCTGTATCGACGCAATCAAGGCACGTAATCTTTCCCATACTCTTGGTGCAGTCCAGCTGTGCTCCTATAAATTCCAGTGTTTGTGTAGGAGTGAGGGAACATTTGTCCAAGTTCAATAGGAGCCTGAGCATCTTGAATAATTGTCTTGTTGAGTGTAATGCCCACTCTGTGTCCCCATACATGGGTGCCATGATCGAACAGTCAAACAGTGCCGCGAATGAGTGGGACGCGGAAGCGGCGCTGGTGCCCCGCTTCACTTATTCCTGGTGTTCTGTGGCTTTTCCTCGGCTAATTTGTCCTGCTATACTCTTCTTTTCTTTCTGGTCTAAAAAGCTTCTAGGGAGACTGTTGCTACTGTGACCGATGCCGGTGGCGGTTGAGAAGGAACTGAGGGAACAGTTGCCAGCACGTGCCTAACCATCAATCAGAGCGACTGCGCAATAGCGCAGCATGCGCCGACGGCAAGGGACCGCTACTAAAGATCTCTGGGCCGTGTGCACAGCAGCGCTGACACATTTAAATGGAGCATCCATGGGGACCCTCAAAGAAGAAAAATTTGTTCTTGTTGATGTTAGAGCCAAAACTAGTGTTAATGGAAGATTTTTTCTGTAATTTGACATCTTTAAATCATGATTAGAGGACTTTAGTAACCCAGCCAAATGTTAGGGGTCTATTATAGGAGTGGGTGGGTGAGGGTCTATGGTCTGCAGTGTGCAAGATGGCAGACTTGTGGTCCCTTCTGACCTCAACATTTTTGAGTTTGTCTTGGCTTAGCATTTATTTAGAGTTTTTTTCACTTCTAGATTTTTAGGTATGCACTGAAAAGATGCACTAGCACAGTGTTTCTTAAACTATGTTCCGCGGAACACTGGTGTTCCATGAACAACTCACAGGTGTGCTGCGGCCTCCTCTTTGTTTTTGTTACTTCTTTGTTTTTGTCTTTTTTTGTCTGACATTTTTTTTTTTTTGAAGAAAATGTTCATAGGTGTTCCACAGAAAAAAATATTATTGCTTGGTGTTCCATGGTCTCAAAAAGTTTAAGAAACACTGCACTAGCAGAACACGAAGAAATACTTACAACCAATAATCCTACATACTGCATGTACAGGGCTCGACAAATAATGTAATCTACTCGCCCATGGCGAGTAGATTACAACCCGGAAGAGCCGGTGCAGAGCGATCTGTGCATGCACAGAACGATCTACACATGAGCAGAACGCAAAACCGCGTGAAACCGCGCGGCTGGCGAGTGGGATTCACTGCCGCTTGGCGAGCCCTGTGCATGTATCTTCAAAGCAATTACAGCAATGTCACATTGTTTAGCACAGATTCAAGCCAAAATATTGACACTAGTTAGTATTTCAATAAACTGAGCTGATCATTGGATTTAACCATGAGGTTATAATTTATTAGCTGTTAGATGTATATTACCTACATGTACTACTATTCAAACTTGGAACAAATATAATTAGCACTGAAAAACAATAACTCAGTGACAAATGGGTTGTAAATGTCTACAGCTTGGCAAGAGCTAAAAGGCCTGGCAAGCAAGGAAAATGTAACTGAAAAAATGCTGTGACCCATAACTTTCATGAGAAATAGAAAATAGCTGTCTTCTACTTCTGTCACTTAGGGAACAGGATTTTTTTGTAGTAGGATCATACCACACTTATTGGCCTAAAAGAAACATGGTCTGTTTCTTTTAAATTTAAATACCTGAGGTGAGCAACTGCACTTCCCATTGACTTCAGTGTCTCTGAAATCAAATCCACAAGTTGTTTCTATGAATGACACTTTTACAGAAAATACAGCTGTTTGCATGCTTGGTTCTCAGAATGCTCACCTCAGGGGTTTAAATTCTTTCTGTCACACTAGTATGCGGCAGCTCAGATCAGGATATCGTTGCCTTTTTTTTTTACATTGCACCTTAAGGATTCTTTTTCTATCACCTCTATGAGACAGATACCATAATGATATTGCCAGTATTTTCTTATTTATATGTAGTAAATTACTTTGAAACGGACTATTAGATTAAACACGCTTATCAAGGACCACAAAAGCTGCTCCAGTGGTGAAGATATTTGGTACATAAAGCCAGCTCCCTTTGCATACGTCTCTTTAGCAGTGTCATCAATGCCTGTGATTATAATTACAAATCTTGCACTCTTTGGTGTTGTTCTTAAAGCCCTGTTCCTGGAATCTTGAGAATTTCATTTCAAATTAAATTTCAAGACCACATGGTCATAGAGAAGAGCTTGAAAACATGATCAGCATACACTCCAAATGCTCAAAGTATCACTAATCAAATAAAGCCTCCCAAATTTATTTATTTTTAATCTCATAGAACCTGTCTCATGATTTGGAATGCTCGGGGCTTGGGAATATAGACAGATAAATAGTGACAAATGTTTAAAGTGCTTATACACAAACTCTAGAAGTCTAAGTATTAAGATGGGTGAACTAGAGTGCTTCATATTAAAGGAGGATATTAATATAATTGGCATCATGGAAACTTGATGGAAGGAGGACAATCAAAGGGACACAATCATACCAGGGTACAAAATGTATCGGAAGGACAGAACAGGTCATGCTGGTGGGGAAGTGGCACTATATGTGAATGAAAATGTAGAATCAAATGAAGTAAAACATCTTAAATGAACCAAAATGTTCCATAGACTATGGATAGTAATTCCATGCTCTAATAATAAGAATATAGTAGTAGGGATATATTATCAACCACATGACCAGAATAGTTATAGTTGTTACTCAGAAAAATTCCCACCCAGGGTTACACTGGCATGAGTTTATTGTTTGAGGAATTAGCACTCCACTATATGCACTAGATGGTTAAACGAAAGAAGACAGAGCTGCTACCGAAGGTTTAAATTAAAGAGGGAGCCAGCTATCTCTCTCTCACACACACCTCCATTCATTCACTCACTCATTCACACACATTCATTGTTGCCCTCAGGCATTTACACAGGCATATGGGTTGCAGAAGGAGCCAAGGCATGTTGGTTCTGGAGGGTCTGTCTGCTCATCATAGCTGGGGAGCTGGTCAGGAAAGACACTGCCTGTAGAAAGAAGAGCTTCTCAGGAGGAGGAAAAAAAGACCAGGCTTCTGCCACATGCTCTCTCTCCTTATATTGTGTCTATATGGCTCCTGCGACTCATCCACCTCCTCACCAGGGAGCATGCCCAGACTTCCCTTTATCCAGCAAAGCAGCAGTCTCTGATGACTCATCACCATGTGCTCCATGTGCCTCAGCCTTGCAATTCATACCACACACACACACGCACACACAGAGAGAGACACACACACCTTTCTTCATTCACTCGGGGAGAATGCAGTTTAGAGCAAGTTACAAGCAAGGTGGCTGAGTTACAAAGATGACAAAGTTGCAGCTTACAGTAAGTTTCTGAACTTATAAAGCAAAGTTGCTGAGAGTTACAAAGTTGCAAGGTTTTACAAAGATTACAATGAGTTGCAGTTTAAAATCTTAGACCTTACAGTTTAGTGTATTTCCAGAAAATGCATGTGTAAAATCAAGTAAGCTTAGGCGGAGGATTTTTTATGCAACAATAGTGACTATAAAATTCTAAGGGAGATTAGAGATGCTATCAAAATGAACAACTCAGTAATAGCAGGGGATTTCAACTATCCCCATATTGACTGGGTTCATGTCATCTCAGGACGGGATGCAGAAGGAAATTTTCTTGATACCTCCTTAAATGGCTGCTTCTTGGAGTAGCTGGTTCTGGAACCCAAAAGGGAAGAGGCAATTCTTGATTTAGTCCTATATGGAGCACAGGATCTGGTCCAAGAGATGAATATAACTGGACCTCTTGGAAATAGTGACCATAATGTAATAAAATTTAACATCCCTGTGGTGGGAAAAACACCTCATCAGCCCAACGTTGTGGCATTTAATTTCAGAAAAGGGAACTACAAAAAAAATGAGGAGGTTAGTTAAATAGTAATTAAAAGATACAGTGACAAAGGTAAAATCCCTGCAAGCTACATAGAAACTTTTCAAAGACACCATAATAGAGGCCCAATTTAAATGAATACCCCAAATTAAAAAACACAGAGAACCAAAGAAGTGCCATCATGGCTTAACAACAAGTAAAAGAAGCAGTGAGAGATAAAAAGGCATAGTTTACAACAAAAAAAACCTTTAAAAACAACAAATAGTCTAGTAGCACTTTAAAGACTAACAAAACATGTAGATGGTATCATGAGCTTTCGTGGGCACAACCCACTTCTTCAGATGACCAGAGTGTTGGAAGTCCAGATCAAGAATAAATAAGGAAAGGAGGGAGGAGGTGTGGGAAGGGGAAAAAATGAAGGGAAGGAAGAAAAAAAGTGAGTAAATAAGCTTCAGAGGGATAGCCAAGTGAGTCTGTAACAGGAAAAACTTAAAAAATAACAATTAGTCTAGTAGCATCTCAAAGACTAAATAGTTACAAGAGGCTGATAAGAACAATTAGTTTGCACTTGGAAAGGAAGATGACCAACACCAGATTCTACACAGACATCAAGAACCATTAGCACCTTCATTGTTTGGTTGGTTGATAATGTGCGAACCATCCAATATCACTATTCAAACCATTAGTATAAGAATTAAACTTGTGAACGAAGTTACGTTCCAATCCTTCTCTGTGTATTTGGCTTGTGGTATTGGTCTGAAACAAAACAGTGACTTGGAGATCCATTAAGGAGTGTCCGGGAAGATTAAAGGTTTTTGTGTGTTGCCTTTTCGGATATTTGATTTGTTTCCATTATTTCTTTCCCGTAAAGACTGTCCAGTTTGGCCAATATATATGTCAGTGGGGCATTGCTGGCATTTGAATGCATAGATCACATTAGTGGATGTGCAGTTAAATGAGCCTCTAATTTGGTGGCTGATGTGGTTGGGTCCAGTGATGAAAATGCTTGTGTAGATGTGTGGGCATAGTTGGCACCAGGGTTGATTGCAAGGGTGGGTTCCTGGATGCTTATGATGTAGCTGTGTTGCATGGTTACCAGAAATAATTTGTTTCAGGTTAGGGAGTTGTCTGTAAGTGAGATCTCCCAAGGCCTCTGAGAATGAGGGGTCATTTTCCAGGATAGGTTGTAGATTTTTGATAATGCATTGGAGGGGCTTAAGTTGTGGACTATAGGTGATGACAAGCGGAATTCTATTGTTTTCTCTTTTGGGCCTGTCTTGAAGGAGTTCGTGTCTGGGTACTTTTTTGGCTCTGTCAATCTGTTTTTTCACTTCTCCCGGTGGGTATTTCAATTTTAAGAATGCTTTATATAGATCCTGTAGGTTTTTGTCTCTGTCTGTGGGATTGGAGCAAATCTGGTTGTATCTTAGGGCTTGACTGTATACAATAGATTGAGAAATGTGTCTGGGATGGAAGGTAGAGGCATGAAGGTAAGTGTAGTGGTTGGTGAGTTTCTGGTATATGGTGGTGGAAATTTGTCCATCTTTTAATTGTATTGTAGTGTCAAGAAAGTGGATTTCTCGTGTGGACTGATCCAGGCTGAGGTTGATGGTGGGGTAGAAATTGCTGAAATCCTTGTGAAATTTTTCAAGAGTCTCTTTCCCATGGGTCCCTATGATGAAGATGCCATCAATATAATGTACATAGAATAAAGGTATTAGGGAGTGAGAGCCGAGGAAATGTTGTTCAAGATCAGCCATAAAGACGTTGGCATATTGTGGTGCCATGTGGATGCCCATGGCTGTGCCGCTGAAATGAAGATACAAATTATCTCTGAATTGGAAGTAGTTGTGGGTGAGGACAAAGTCGCAGAGCTGTGTAACTAGGTGTGCAGTTCTGTCATCGGGGATGGTGTTCCTGATCGCCTGTAATTTGTCTTCATGTGGAATGTTGGTGTACAGGGCTTGTACGTCCATGATGGCCAGGATGGTATTTTCAGGAAGATTACTGATGTTTTGTGTTTCCTCGGGAAGTCAGTAGTGTTGCAAAGGTAGCTAGGAATGCTGGTGGCATAAGGTCTGAGAAGAAAGTCAATATAGCCAGATAATTCTGTTGTAAGTGTGCCAATGCTTGAGATGATGGGTCGTCTGGGATTTCCAGTTTTTTGTATCTTGGGTAGCAGATAGAAAACTCCTGGTTGGGGATTAGGGGGGGTGTTAGTGTAAATCTGGTCCTGAGCAGCATCAGGGAGCTTCATGATCAGTTGTTTCAGGGTTGGGGTTTGGGTTTTTTTGGTATTCTTTAGTGGGATCACAGGAGAGAGACTTGTGGTGAGTTGTCTAGTTGCCTCCTGTTCATAATCTGTTCTGTTCATGATGACTGTAGCGCCCCCTTTGTCAGCCTCTTTGATTATGTTAGATTTGTTTTTGAGGCTGTGTATAGCATTGCGTTCTGCATGACTGAGGTTATATGTTATATGTTGTTGTTTGCAGACAATGTCAGCTCAAGCATGTTTGCAGAAGCAATCGATGTAGAAATAGTTTACAAAGTGGAAATTAAATCCTAGTGAGGAAAATAGGCGTATAAACTGTCAGATTAAGTGCAAAAATATAATAAGAAAAGCCAAAAAGGAGTGTGAATAGCAGCTAGCCAAAACTCAAAAAGTAATAGCAAAATGTTTTTAAGTACATCAGAAACGGGAAGCCAGCTAAACAACTAGTGGGGCTCTTAGATGACTGAGATGCTAAAGGAGCCCAGAAAGACAATAAAGTCATTGCAGAGAAACTAGATGAATTCTTTGCTTCCATCTTCACAGCTGAGGATGTTGGGGAGATTCCCAAACCTGAGCCATTCTTTTTAGGTGACAAATCTGAGGAATTGTCCCAGATTGAGGTGTCACTAGAAGAAATTTTGGGACAATTTGATAAACTTAACAGTAACAAGTCACTGGGCCCAGATGGCATTCATCCAAGAGTTCTGAAAGAACTCAAATGGGAAATTACAGAACTATTAATTATGGTTTTTAACCTATCCTTTAAATCGGTTTCTGTACCTAATGACTGGAAGATAGCTAATGTGAAGCTAATATTTTAAAAGGTCTCTAAAGGTGATCCTGGCAATTACTTGCCAGTGAATCTAATGTCAGTACTGGGCAAACTAGTTGAAACTATAGTAAATAAAATTGTCAGACACATAGATGAACATAATTTGTTGGGGGAAAAGTCAACATAGTTTCCTCCTCGCCACTTTAACATAGTTTCTGTAAAGGGAAATAATGCTTTACTAATCTACTAGAGTTCTTTCAGGGTGTAAAAAAACATGTGGACAAAGGGGATCCAGTGGACATAGAATACTGACAAAGTCCCTCACCAAAGGCTCTTAAGTAAAGTAAGTTGTCGTGGAATATGAGGAAAGGTCCTCTGGTGGATTGATAACTGGTTGAAAGACAGGAAACTAAGGGTAGAACCAAATGGTACATTTTCAGAATGGAGAGAGGTGTCCCCCAAATGTCCATACTGGGACTAATTCTATTCAACCTATTTATAAATGATCTGGGTAAACAGTGAGGTGGCAAAATTTGCAGATGATAATAAACTGCTCAAGATATTTAAGACCAAAGAAGATTGTGAAGGGCTTCAAAAAGATCTCACCAAACTAAGTGATTGGGTAACAAAATGGCAAATGAAATTTAATGTTGATAAATGTAAAGTAAAGCACATTGGAAAAAATAATCCCAACTATACATACAGTATGGTGGGGACTAATTTAGCTATAACTACTCAAGAGAGAGATCTTGGAGACATTGTGGACAGTTCTCTGAAAACATCTACTCCATGTGCAACGGCAGTCACAAAAGCAAGTAGAATGTTAAGAATAATTTAAAAAGGGATAGAGAATAAGACAAAGAATATCTTATTGCCTCTGTATAAAACCATGGTATGGCCACATCTTGAATACTGCAAACAGATGTGGTCGCCTCATCTCAAAAAAGATATATTGGCATAGGAAAAGGTTTAGAAAAGGGCAACAAAAATGATTAGGGGTTTGGAATGGGTCCCATATGAAGAGAGATTAAAAAAACCTGGGACTTTTCAGTTTAGAAAAGAGGAGACTAAGGGGGATATGATAGAGGTATATAAAGCCATGTGGAGAAAGTGAATAAGGAAAAGTTATTTGCTTGTTCCCATAACATAAGAACTAGGGGTCACCAAATGAAATGAATAGGTAACAAGTTTAAAACAAACAAAAGGAAGGTTTTCTTCACATAGTGCATAGTCAACCTTGGAACTCCTTGACAGAGGATGTTATGAAGACCACGACTTCAACAGGGTTTAGAGAAGAACTAGATAAATTCATGGAGGTTAGGTCTATTAATGGCTATTAGCCAGGATGGGTAGAAATGGTGTCCCTTGGCCTCTTTTTTTGTCAGAGTCTGGAAAATTGGTGACAGGAGAGGGATCATGTGATGATTACCTGTTCTATTCACTCCCTTTGTGGCATCTGGCATTGGCCGCTGTTGGAAGTCAGGATACTGGGCTAGATGGACCTTTGTCCACATGTTTTTTTACACCCTGAAAGAACTCTAGTAGATTAGTAAGGCATTATTTCCCTTTACAGAAATTATGTTGACTTTTCCCCCAACAAATTATGTTCATCTATGTGTCTGACAATTTTATTTACTATAGTTTCAACTAGTATGGCCGTTCTTAGGTTCTTAATACCATTACTACTGCAAGATGGACATTTTGTAACAGTATCAGTTTTATAGAACAGCTTAACTTTTCTATAAAATGAGACTCACTTATTTGGAAATCTGAAAACTTTAAGATTTCACACTATCACCATTTTTTTCTTTTTTTATTAAAGAAAGTATCTTGCAAGTTAAAACTTTAAACATCTCCCCTATATATTCCTGTGTGCTCCTCTTGATCTACATATAGTTCAGCTGCCACTCAATAACAGTAACTTTACAGTTCAAGGTCTCAGAGAGGACTCGTGTTAGTCTTTATCTTTAAAAACAAAAAGTAGTCCTGTGGCACCTTAGGTTATGTCTACACTACCAGATTATTTCAAAATAAGTTATTTACTTCCAAACAAGCCTATTCCTCTTCACAAGCAGGAGTTACTGTTTCGAAATAAGCCCATTATTTCTGAACAAGCTTGGTAGTGTGGGGACACACCTTGTTATTTCAAAATGAGGGGAGTCTACACTGAAATCCCCAGTGTAGACATGCCATTAGAGATTATAGTATAAGCTTTCGTGGGTAAAACCCACTCATCTGATGAAGTGAGTTGTACTCATGAAAGCTCATGATATGTTTGTTAGTCTATAAGGTGCTTGTCATTTTTGACAATTCAAAGCTCTTTTAATCAGTAGTAGGAATAGCTTCCTCTTCCACTGAAGACTGATTTAAAAAAAAAAATCCATGTCTCCAGTTCAGATCAGGGTTAGCCACTGATCAGGTTTAATTTTTGTGTTATGGTACAATTTGAGTGTTTTTATTTCTGGTTGACTATACATTACTGTACTACAATCTGCTGCATTTTCTTCCCTTTTCTGCCTGTCTGCTGTATTGACATAGGTACAGTTTCAATATATCCATTGAACCTTTTGTTGCCTGCGGTTTTGTACCTTTTAGATGTTACTAACGTTCTGAAGTTTGTTTCGGTGCATGACATGTTCATACAATGTTGCTTTTACTGCAGTCATTTATTCTGTTCTAACAAAACAGAACTCCATGCATAATGGGTGAAATTCATTCTAATGCAGTGAGTCTGCATAAGACCTTATCACTTAGCCTGGGGTAGTCAATTTTTGCAGGGGGGAAGGGGCACTTAGAGTTTCATAGGTGGTCACCGCACATGACTAGGTATGTGTGACACTGTCTCTAAACCAGAGAAAGCTGTCCTGCTCTGTTGTCTCCCTCCTACCTCACTCTGCTGAGATAGGGTATGGGGGGGGGAGGGTTGAACACAAGCATTGAAATTTTAGAACCAGTGCACTGCCTCTTTAGATAGGCACTCATATGAGTCACTTACCATCCATGCTTCAGATTGCAGCAGTTCCACTGTGTCTCTTCCTCTTCCCAGCCCCAGCTCTGCAGAGATGGGGTACAGGGGCTGAGGGACACCCTGACTTCTGCATTTCCCTCCATCCATCACCTCCGCTCTGCACAATTAACAGGAGAATCCTGGGAGCAGCTCAGTGGCAGGATGGAGCAAGGTTGGGGGAGGGCAGCTGAACACATGCTGCCAGAGTATGCACCTCTGCTCATCAGCTGGAGAGAAATGCTTGGCAGGCTGGCTCTGGCCCCCAGGCCTGATTTTGCCCATCCTGGACTTAGCCCCTTCACAGCACTAGGGTGAATTTCACCCTTTTATGACTATGTTAATGTCATGGCCATTAATCTCTCTTCATTCGAGAAACATGTAATTCATCAACTTTTACTAAAACAAAATAAAAATATGATAGAGAATAAAGTCTTCATAAGTGAGTCAGATAATTAAATTATATAGTACACATCTCATCCTGCAGGACCCAAATCATATTATGGACACTTGAGAGGATCATTTTGTCTGACTTTTGAATCAATACACTCTTGTACAGAAAAACCCAACTCTCCAAAAAGGCCCCTGGAGAGGATATATCTTTCTATTTTAGTATCTTTTTTTAATTCCTTATTTAGTTTCAGTATTGGCATGGCCTATATCAGGGCTACTCAACTTTGGAAGCCAGGAGGGCCACAATGATACTCACAGCACATGCCAAGGGCTCCAACTTAGGTGTGATTGCATATATATGCAAATTGATTATTTTACACTGATGGGCATGAATACAAAGATTAATCATCAAGATCTTTCCTATTTACACCACCCCCTCCCGATCATCATGGCAGCTACAGTACATCTGTATTAATAACCCCCATGGGATCACTCCGGATTTTATACTTAGATAAATAATATCCATGTATGGAACTAAATACACATCTCCCTTCATCCTGATTTGAACCCATAAGCATCATTACTCCTTGAGGTGTCAAAGTGTTATCTTCATATTTCAAACAAAAATTCTTGCTTTGCATTTTTCAGGCTTCACCAGTTTATCTGATAAAAGAGGTTTGTTTAACAATTCTGGAAAACACAAAAATTTCTTCTTGACTTCCAAAAATACCTCAGCTTCCTGCTACCAGAGCTTTCTGCTTTCCCCTCTGTAGATGGGGGCAACCATATTGATGAACTATAAAACCTTGAAGTGGATCTTGCCAGATAAATAACTCTGAGATCAACAGAGCTCAACAACCAAAAAAATGTCAAAACTCTCAAAGCTTGTAAAAATTAGAACTAATCTTAATTCACTACTGAGTGTTAGAAGTCACAATACTGAAGGCTGGTTATGTTCTACAGCTGGGCAACTGAATATATGTTCAAGATGCATTGACCAAGAATATTGTGGGAGTCATGGAATGTAATTATTGAGTTGGAATCAATACTTGTCCAAGGTGTTTTTATTGCATCAGTCTTGCCGTGGTTGCAACCCTCCCCCCCCATTTTTTTACAATATTGGAAAGGTCTTTTGTTCATTGCAATGTTATGTACACTAGAAACTAGGTACTTCAAGTATCTTGAAAAAAATGGATCGAAGAGCACACACACAATGAGAAACCTTTTCCTATATATTTGGCACAAGATGGCTCAACATTTAGACAATATGCAAAGAAGCGTTTTTGTCATCAGGGTTAAATTCGAAGCCTTTATTAAACGTTCCATCTTCAAACAATCTGCATTTAATCCCCCTTTTGCATTTGAAATTGCTAAGGCTATTTTAAATAGTTGTTTTACAGGGATTTTCAGTCTTCAGAACCATCACAAGCCGCAAGATAATACACAAAACCACAACATTTTAACTTTCACAGATTTCTGTTTCCACCGCTCAAGATCTGTGGAAAAGATGAGTGTTAGCTCCTTTACTAAAGTTTTTATATATTTCTGAGAAGGAAATGGGTTTCACCCATAGCTTGATGCTCAAGACACACCTCACAATCAGCTACAATTAACTGGTACAGATTGGTATGACTGTCTCTTGCACATTCAGTTTCAAAAAGGGGACCAAATTTTCAATTTTCAGTGGATGTGGGTCTAATTAAGGCTAGTCTGGTATATTTTTGATATTAAAATACTTCCTGGGAGCCCATCTCATAAGCCCCCATCAGAATTAACATATTTTCAAAAATGAAAACATTTAACATTGGTTTTTGAGTTGAAATGCTGATGCAGCTGTTGGTTCAGTGTTTTGTTTTCTTCAGGATCTTAAATATCACGTCAGTATAGTTTCGTCGATCTGTTCAACAGAATCGGCCTGGCTGGCAAGCTTCTTCAGAGATCTCCTGCAGCTCTCATTCAGCAGCTCTAGACTGGCAGCATCTAGGATCTTAGAGACAGACTGTGGGAAGAATAAAATACCAATAAAAACGTTCACTCCCAATGCTAAATTAGCATTTGTCTGCTTCATTCTATACAAAAAAAGCGTTAACAAAATTCAGAGTTTTATAGAATATATGCTAGTATATAAAGGAGAAACACTTGGCGACATTTACAGTTGTATTAAAGAGAACTTCTGTAATCCTTCTCCCAACAGATTTAATGAATAAAATTCAGTTAGGAGTCAAATGTAAACATCTTGCTTTTCATATGTAACTGATCTGTCTAGCTTCTTGCATTTGATGTTCTTCCTCTATTTATAACTAAACACAGGTGTCCATTTTTAATTTTTCTATCTTTAGAATTAGCATATCTAACAATATCCTTGGTATGATGGAGAGAGCAAGATTTAGGTTTACAGACTAAATAAAACCTATTTTGGAAATATTCAACATTGCCACAAATTCTAATACAAACAGATGTGAAAACCACTGACCACAAAGTCCTCTGCAACTGTATATTTAATTGTAATTTAGAAAGAACAGAAAAGTGCCCTGAGAAACTACGGGCTCATTAATTTGTCCTCATTTGTACACAAGGTCTTAGAACACATTTTGAAAGAGAAATGAGTGGGATATAGAGGGTAAAGATTACCTGGGATAATACACAACATGGTTTTAGAGAAGGTAAATTGTGCCAGACCAACTGGATTTCTTTCTTTGAAAGCCAATATTCTAGTCAAAGGAATACAGTAGATCTAACCTACCTGGATTTCAGTAAGGCATTTGATACAGTTCCACATTAGTTAAATTGGAAAAAACAAGAATTGAAAGACAAGTGAAGAACTGATTAATGAGAAGACTACAGCTGGTCACACTGAAAGGTGATTTCTCAGACTGGAGGGAGGTTAGTAGTGAAGATTCTCAGGGAGGAGTCTTGGGACTAGGGATGTAAAATCCCATTTAATTGGTTAACCAGTTAAATGTAGTGTTTAACTGGCTAACTGATTAAAGAGGGGCTTATTGTATGATTACCACATGCTCATCGTATGATTATCATATTTAGGGTTAGGAAAGAATTTCTCACAGTTATATTGGCAGATACTTTGGGTGTTTTTCACCTTCCTCTGTAGCATAGGACACAGGTCACTTGTTGATTTGAATTAGAGTAAAAGTTAGATTCTCTGAAAACTTGAAATCTTTAAATCAAGATTTGAGGATTCTAATAACTCATCCAGAGATTATGGGTGAGATTCTGTGGCCTGGGATGTGCAGGAGTTCAGCCTAGATCAGAGGTCTTCTAAGTGTGGGGTATGTCCCTCTAGTGGAGCACAGAGGACTATCATGGAGGAGGGGGAGTTCTGCGGCAGGGCCTTGGTCAGCCCCTATGGGGAGCAGGAAGGAAACACTACCAAGTCCTTCCCAACTCTGTTCCTGTCCCACCCTCCAACCATGTCCTCAGTTCCCAGCTCCTTGCATGGCCCTCTCCCCAGCTTTGGCACAGCTCCATTCACAACCCTGTGCCAGCTTTCTCTAAATCCTGTTTAATTAGTTAGCTGGTTAAACATTATGTCCTGCTGGGCTGGAGCACCCTCCACCCCGCCCACAGCATGCTGCTCCGGCTGGGCTGGTTAACCACTCACATCCTCAGCCTTTGCTGTAGCTCAGTTCCAGCCCCAGCCTTGGCCCCACTCCCAAACCCATCCCTAGCTGCGGTCCCAGCATCAGCTCCCTTATCCCAGCTGTGTCCTCCATCCTCATCCAGGACTGCCCCAGCCTTGAGCCTCTTCCCCTACTCCTGGATGCCATTTAGGCAAGGCAGAGGCAACTGAAGCGTCACTACCCCGCTCAGATTTGTACAGGGACATCACTAGTTGTTCCCCTTCATCAGGGAGTGAGGGGAAAGTTCACAGTTTGCTGCATTTCTCACTCTGGCTAGGGAGCTCAGGGGGCAAATAAGCTATGCTCTTTGCTCTCATGCCCTGACAGGGAGAGGAAGAGCAAGCATCCCTGGTATGAATCTGGGCGGGGGAGAAGGGGAAGAGATGGGCTTTCCCACCTCCCACTCCTGTACACACATACTCAGTCTCCTTCCCAGGGTCCCTTCCCATTCCTCAACCCTGACTTCTGCCCACACCCCCCCCCTCGCTGCCCTAAGACTCTCCTTAAAGACCTGAGCAACGCTGGGCAAATGTGCTAATGTTTATATATGGATATCCCGCCTCATAATCAACAGTATGGCAAGGGCTCACAGTATTCTGAAGGTGTCGCTATTAAATGCTGAGTACAGAAGAGGAGTTAGCTTAATGGATTTTAGTAATACATATACTACATTGCAACCATGCATGGCCCTAAGATAGCTCAATGGAAAAATATGGAAGTGTGTTATAAGAATATTGTTCTAGGATGAAGAACTAGGTGCCCAAGGAATATTCCCCATACCCTTCTCTTCCCATCATTTGTAATATTTTATATTGCAAAAGATTCGTTTATATATTCAAAAATAAAAGGCTCCACCCTACAACAATATTTAAAACTACTCATATGCAAGACAGCATGATATGGCCTTCCATTAGGTAGGAAAGTTTTGCTTGTTCCTACCTGAAGCACTTCTTCGCCCTCTCTCATTTTCAGGAGGTTAACGATGGCTTGGTCACTGTAAGCCCTCACACTGGTATTTTTGTCTTTTGTGTTGTCCAAAAGTGCTTTGAGAATTGGTTTAATTGTTTGAGGATCCATAGAGGGGAGATGATTCTTATTTGCCCACCAGATCATCTTTTCTGCAATTAACTTGATGTCACTGGATGGATTCTGGAGACACTGTAGGAGACACAAAGACATCCTTAATTTCAGATACAGCACAGGCAAATCTTCAGAGTGCTAATTTACCTTTTTGAAAGGGAAACAAAAGAACAGAAGCGCTGCTACAACTGCAAATGCTCTTCATTCTCACCACAGTACATTTCTGTTCTTTCTTATCTATCAACAAGTTTA
This sequence comes from Pelochelys cantorii, assembly GCA_032595735.1. Classification (NCBI taxonomy): domain Eukaryota; kingdom Metazoa; phylum Chordata; order Testudines; family Trionychidae; genus Pelochelys; species Pelochelys cantorii. Next base: position 6,227,442 of record CM064342.1, on the reverse strand, counting down.
AGCAAACTGTCACAAGCAAGTAGCCAGGACTGTAACTTGACAACAATATACCTGCTTAAAAGAAAAGTTTTGCAGCTTGTGGTGGCTGCAGATCATGTGGTTTCCCTTCAGCTACCTCAGGAAACAATGCCCACTAGCACAGCAACAGCTGAGAGTTTCAGTGTTTCTATTTAATGCACTCTTTTTGGGTTAGTTTCCCTTTTCCAATAAAAGCATGGGAGAGGCTGGAAGCTGACATCTCAGAGCAGTGGTTATGGGACACATTTACCTTTCTTTAAATGAGTTTTGCAACCTTTAATTTTGTAATGTGAACGTGGCCATTCTGGTCTTAAGAAATTTATGAGTTACTGTGAACTACACTACTTTTATCACGAAATTCATGTTATTATGAACATCGCATTTGTACCACACTACACTACAATGCGTGTCACAAATTAAATGTGAGGGCTTTGAATGTCCACAATATATTTGAGAGAAGCTTCAGGGGGTAGCCAAGTTTATTGTTTTTCTCTGTAACAGTCTATAAAGTGCTTCCAGACCATTAGTCTAACAAAACATGTAGATGGTATCATGAGCTTTTGTGGGCACAGCACACTTCTTCAGATGACCGGAGTTATGAGTTTGGGATGTGTACACTCAAAATAAGTAGGAAGGGGTAAGGAACAAAAAGGGAATGGGGTGGGAGACAGAGCATCAGTAAGTATCTGGAGAATGGGTACTTTGATTTTTACCTGCTTCGGTTTAAGTATCCATTCTCCAGATACTTACTGATGCTCTGTCTCCCACCCCGTTCCCTTTTTGTTCCCTCCCCCTTCCCCTCTCCTTCTCCTATTTATTTTGAGTGTACACGTCCCAAACTCATAATTCCGGTCATCTGAAGAAGTGGGCTGTGCCCACGAAAGCTCATGATACCATCTACATGTTTTGTTAGTCTTTAAAGTGCCACCAGACCATTTGATGGTGGTGGGTTTTTTTTTTAATATTTGAGAGAGTTTGTCTCTCTGTTCAAGAACTGCTCCTAAATGGTAATTTAGTGTACAGCTTCTTCTAACTTAAAGGTATATAAGGGTTTGGTTGTGCCAGGAAAAAAGGACTGCCTGGACAAAAAGAGAGAAGAGAGACAGAATCACCAGGCAGGTAAAAGGCGCTGGCTGGGTTCCTCCGCCCCCCTTTGGGACTGCCCCAGCCCTGAGCCTCCAGATTCATGTGAGGACATTGCTAAATGTGACTTTTCATTAGGGAGCAAGGAGAAAGTACACAGTTTGCTACAATGCTCACTCTGGCTGAGAAGCGCAGGGGGTAGATAAACCGTGCACTTTGCTCTCACTCCCTGACAGGGACAGGAAACGGAAGGGAAGATCGGTTGCCCCCTGCGCTGGCCCTACACATACAGCGTCCTCTTCCTCACTCCCCAACCCTGACTCCTGCACCCTCCCATATCAGCAGCCCCCTGCTCTGTTCCCCTCTTTATGGACCTGAATAACACCAGGTAAATGTGCTTGTATTTTATAAACAGGCGTTCACATAACAAGAGCTGCTTTGAAGCCAATGTGCTCTATATCATGTGGTTCAGATTTTTTAATTTAAAAAGAAAAAATTAAGCCCTGAAAACAAAAACAAATTATTTTATTTCCAATTAAAGGTGACTGGCAATGAATTAGTCTTGTGTCTTTTTTAGTTTTTTGCTTCTTTTATGATGTATAAAGAAGACCTGAGAAGCTTTTTCAATGAAAAAGGGACAAGAGGGTTTCTGCTTGTTTTTTCACATTAGAAATTCAGCAACTGTCTACCTGATAAAAAGGTGACACATCAAGAGACTGAAACCAGAGCAATGGAGAGGGAAAGAGATTTTTAGACTTTTTAGAACTCTGGTTTGCCTGCGTGATTTTTGTTAACATCTATTTAACTTCAGTGACTAACACTGTAGAGAAAAGAGATCTTTCTTAGTATGCCTGCTGTTTTACTAAGAAAGAGGTGAGAACTGCAAAACATAGGAAGAACTGCGGCAAAACCAGGGAAGGAGAGAGTTGATGTCCTGTATATTTTCAAGGTTAAAAAAGACACATATTTAGATGGGAAAAAATAACACTCTCAAGTTTTCCTCATCCAATAAAAGCAGCAGCAAAAAAATGACACAAACACCATTTTTCTTTTATTTAGTCCTTGATAAGTCACATCATTATTGCAACATGTATATTGTTAAAACCAGTACTGAGATTTTACTGACCAAACCATCAACTGGCCAACGATCCTGTGCAACTGACCCAAATACAGGTCACATTCCATTGGCTAAGGTCATTGTAGAACAGTTCAGGGAGCAAAAACCTTAAAGGATGAATTCCTGGTCTCACCTTAATAAAGAGGTTGATGAGTTTGGGGGGCAGATTTCCTCCTTCTGCTTCTATGTGGTATTTCATAAGAAAGCCCATCCCTCTGATACCACTAACTGCAATAGGGATCTGCAGCACAAACACAACCAGGGCACTTTTGTTGTTATAATTATTACAGTAGGCGTGTATTAATGTTCACATGCACGAAGTAAGAGAGAGTCCCTGCCTTGAAGAGCTTACAGTCTGACGGAGAAACAGAGGCACAGAGATGTCAGATGCCTTCCGCAAGGTCACACAGCAGGTCATTAGAAGAACAGAAACCATATATCTAGAGTCACATTGCCTCTCAAAGCTAAACATGCACAACTATTACCTTATCTTTCCTAAATATAAATTAGCCACACCATGATGATCAGCCTAGATACAGACATTCTTCATAAGATGAAAGAGCCCCTCATTCCTAGTAATTAGCCCAAACCTGTGCACTTATCATAGGAGGCTCAGATAGTTATTTGTTCATAATGAAAACTGCTTCAGCAACTTAAATCACTTTCACTAAAGCAAGTTTTCAAGAAAAAAAAATGAGATTGTATCTGAAATGCTTTCCAAACATTCTCTGGTTTCAGCACATAATCTGCAGTAGTATGAAATGTTAAATGCAGACAATCAGAAACCCTTTCAACAACTTGCACTCAATCACACGCTAACCACTTCCACGGACAGCTGAAATCAGATGCAAATCAGAATAATCAGATCACAAGGCCAAAACTGCGTCGCTGTTCATGGTACATTCATCAGAGCATGCTTGAGGGTTGTCCCTGTTTTGCTGTATCGCACTACGAGCCTGCAAAGCTTTAAGCCATTTACAATGGAACAGACAGAGCTCTTGGGAAATGTTCTGGATGGCCTTCAGATAGTGCTTACCCTGTCTGCTGTGGCATTGCTGAGGATCCTCTCCTGAACACTGTTATAGTATTTGGGGGCGCACAGTCTGCTGGGAGCTACGTTTATAGCTACAGAGAGTGCCAGGCTCTGACCATGTCTCACCATCCAGTCAATCCCAGAGACATCCGCTGCAAGATGGAGAGAGCAAAATTGAACCTACCCAGTATAACGGATATAAATTAATTTTGCCAGGCTGATGTTCATCTCTGTTTTCATAAAAATAAACAAGCCCTTTCAACACCTTCAAGAGCTCTATGCAAACTAACATTTAAACCCCACACTTACACGATGTAAGACCCTTTTTGCAGCCAGGGAAACTGGAACAAAGAAGTGACTTATCTAAAGGTTACAAAATGAGTCTGTGGCATAACTGGCAACAAATTTAGCAGTTCCTGGTTCCCAGCCGTGTGCTCATCCCATCACCTCTGATCATCTCAACCAGGTTTTATTCTCTGACATGTAACAACTTTAACATGTGCAGGATTGTGAAATCATTAGCAAAGCTACAATTTTTGAATGAAATAAAAAACACATTTGCCACCAATTCATAGATTGATAGCTAGATTCCCACTTTAACATGCTATAGTAATGCCCCCAGTCCACTAATCATTCTTTGAGAATTAATGTTTCTGCAAGAAACCAGGACAAAGGAATTAACTCTCCAAGAGCAATTACAAATGTCAGGGCATTAGTATTTCACTAGATTTCAATGTTATAGCCAATGAAAGACAAAAAATGGCAGCTGCTTCAAAACTTTCTATAAAAAATTATTTTTACAGTACACAGGTTCCTAACCGTTTTGGTCTGCTGTATCGTATGCTAGACCCAATAGAGGCTCTAGAACAGAGGCTCAGCATTAAGTATCTAGAATACAAATCTGGGAACAGTGGTTGAAAAGTGCTATTCTATATTATTCAAGTATCTTTTCCACAGTTTAGTATTTTATAATTAATAAAGCTTCCTGTTTATTTCAGAATGCATTTATAACTCTGCTACACATACCCAATAAGTGTTGCTGGAGAACAGCGCTAAGCTCTTCTTCTGACAGAAAGGCACACAACTCTGCTAGACAGCCAGCTGATGCCATGCGGGTAGCATCCTAAAATTGAAAGGAGGAAAAAGGCAAAGATTAGAAGACATAGACAATTTCAACTGGGAAGGCCAAGTGACAAAAGTAGCTATGAAACAAGAGCACAAAGGAAAATGAAGATTTCACAACCAGTTCCCCACCTTCCCCATTTCTTGATTTCAGTCAGCTCCAAGTTTTCTTGTACACAGTAGTGGAATTTAAAATCAAGCCCATGGCCAAAATGATCAGCTCGTGCAGCGTGTAGCACTACTGATTTGACGTAGGCATTGAGTTATACACATGGAAAACACATTAGTTTTCACCATTGTGATTTAAGAGGGTCTTGGAAATATCAAATTATTGATTTACAGGCTGGAAAACGCAGCAGTGGTGCCTGCTATCTATCTGCAAAATACCCTCTTACTAGTGAATATGGCTTGCTTCAAAACTTTTGGCATCTGCTGTTACCTTAGCTTGCCAAAATTATGACTCTCCCATTATAATTCTCTGCACATTGATACATATATTTTCCATCTCTCAGATGCCAGCAACCTGTGTTTTACAGCTGTAGAATAAGGGAGCAGTCACTAATGAATGTGAATTTTGATCTTGTGGTGCAAGACTGTGTTGGTTCAAGAATCAGTGTTGCAATCTCCAATATGCCAGAACATGCCTTTTAAAACTGGATAATTTGTCAGTAAGAATGTAATCCCTCTAGAAAAAGGGAAGAGTATTACCATATAGAGGTTATCTATACTGACTGAGATGTTAAAACTACACATATGCTTTCACATTGCAGCTACTACATCTCCTACTTTTGGCTAATGATGAGTAGTTTTTAGCTGCCTCAAAAAAACATGTTAGTGAGGAATAGAAGGGCAAACACACAAAGAAGCCAAGGAAACACTAATTTCACAGAATTTAAGAGTTACAATAGACTGATCAGGGAAGTATCTTATTTTTGGATAAAATGTGCTTCTCAATCAACATACTGTAAGATGTTGAAGCAATTTCAGTTTTATACATTAAGTTCAGTTTAGTGAACAATGCATAGCTTCAGCCTTTATATAAGCTCTCTTTCCACTGTATTATTAGTAACTCCTCCACAGAGTTATTTTAGGAAACAATTCTATTAGAAAGCTCAGAGTTTAAATTAAAAAACACACACACCTAGTGTGCACAAGAGAGGGATGAAATAGTATGGTCGATTAACCGATAAGCAAAAGCTTACTAGTTAATGTTATGGACTACACACATTTATCCCCCTCCATCCCCTCCTCTTCCCCCCGCCAATAAATTTTTTAGCAGGCTGGCCCCTATTGCTGCTCTGCATTTAAAGTGTATTACGAGTAGGCAGGCAGGCAGCCCGGCTCAGTTTGGACTTATGCTGAGTCCTGGAGCTCAGACACCTCCCCTACACCCCAACAGGGGCTGCGGCCACCCTGCACTGCTTCCTGTGTATCAGAGGCAGCAGAATGGGGCTACAGGCAGCCGGTCTGTGAGGGGAGCTGGTGTTTAAACTGGCTCTCCTTGTGGACCAGCTCCCTCTTGGCACCCCATGCTACTGCCTCTGACAGGGAAGCAGCAGTGCGGGGTGGCAGGGGGCTCCTTGGGAGTGGAGCCGGAGCACACTGGTGGTTGGCCCTGCCCCAGGGACTATAGAATAGTCGAGTAACTGATAAGAATTCATGAGGTTACTCAACTAGTCAATTAATTGATATCTAACATCCCTAGCACCAGATATCCCCGAGGAGCCCTTTGCTACAATACCTCATCGTGGCCCAGCATTCCCAGTAGCACTATGGTGATATTCTTCCTAATCGTTGCATCCACTTTAGCGCCAGCTCCTTGTGTTACAAATCGTAAAGCTTGCAGCATGGTGTCTCTGTGGTGAACAACTACAAGTTACAATTCAAGGCTGCAATTTCTGTATTTCCCCCCCCCATACACAGAATATCAAAGAAGAACCAGGAGCTGGCTGCCAACAACCAATTCACATACACAATGATTAGCACAAGGGTGAGTGTGCCTAAATTTGAAGATGCTAGGGCTTCTCTAATGGCAGGAACCATCAGCACCAAGCAATGCCTGCACTGGTTCATATCAGGTTGTCATTCTTACTGCTGGGAAGGACCTTGGACCGTTCACAAAGAGGGAAAATCTCCAGGAGGACATTCATTTCTTAAGGAGTTGCACATTTCACTGATAGGTAGACTTGGAACTAGGAAAATATCATGTCCATAGGGAGTGTAACAAATGCTACATAGGGAACAAACTACTAGAGTCTTTCACAGTATTCATATAATCTTGGCTTCTGCTCTAAAATTAGATAATCTCTGTTGTTTTTAAAAACTATTAAACATGCCTTCCTTCCCATTACTGCCAAATAGTTCATGCCCTGCCCATTTTCCACAGCTTACCTGATGCCAGAATCCCCACTGGAACGGATTCCATTCAACAGCTCAATAAAAAGAGGATCCACCTTAATATGGATGGCAATCAATTTACCAAGAGCATCAGCAGCCTTAAGGCGGACAGTGCGGTTTGAATCTTGTAGCGCTTTGGTGAAGGTAGTCTGTAGCTGAGGCAGGAATGGTTTCAGGGCAATCCCAACCTGTGCAGACATAGATTTGGGAGGGAACCACACGTACTCAAATGTGAAACAAAAACTAAAAAGGCAAAATCTGAAGGAAAAAAAAAAACGTGGTACCACTATAGCACTTAGCTAGAATGATAAAATCAGCACTTGCTCAAATCTCCCACCCAGATAAAGAATTTCCCTAACATAGGTAAAAAATGGGAAAACCATACAAGGACTGAATTCCATTGTCATAAAGCAGAGAATTACACATTTAGGTCTGTATTTGGTTTACTTTCATGGTTTCTTCATTACGTTAGCTATAAGGAGACATCACTGAAGATTTTCATACCCATGACATGAGTTTTCTTTATAACTAAACATGGTACAGAAAAGCCCAGTGTGACTTGGTTATGTAGAGAAGGTTAGCAAATCTGGAGAGTTCTGAGTTGACAAAAAGGAAATACAAAGCAGTTTACCAGTGATTTGGAATCTTACCTTGGCCAACAGAAGGCTTAATGTTTCAAGCAAAGCCACCTTGACATTCCAACTGAACCGATCTCCCAAGATCCGAATAAGAGGTCCAGTAATGCTCACAACAGAGGGCTTTAGGGCTTCTGCAGAGGTCAGTTTGATAACTAGTCCTAAAGCCTTTGCAGCTTCCTCTTTCTGCTCTGGGTTACCGGTTAGAACTCCCTCCCGCAGCACCGGAAGAATAGAAGTCACTCCCTGTCACAGGAATCACAAAAGAAAACAGGGCTCAAGTTAAGTCTCTACACCTGAAAGTTTAGAATGCCCCAGTATTACAATATTTTGAGAGCTACAAAAAACCACATAAACGAGGTTACTGGAAAGACATGACAGTATTATTGTGGTAAATCACAGCTCCACACTCCATACTGATCATTTACCTTCTTCGGAATACAGAATCCTGGCATGTGTTCTCCTTTGGCCTCATTCCCCACCATACGAATATCCCTGTGCAGATCCTCAATGAGGGCCAGCTGGTTTCCAGCATCTAATTTCTGTAAAAGTGACAGAGAGGGCAAAGACTGTGTAACAGCACATTAATCATCACAATTTCTGAATTCTTCTCATGTTTACCAAGAGACAAGCCACTCACTTAAGTTCCCATGGCCTTTCACACATATTAGTAAACTCTAGTAGAGTCCTTAGTCCTTAAAATACTACAATCTTTGCAACAAGACCTCATTTTCAGTGAAAACAGAGTGTTTTCTTGTAGGAGTATTTGAACAAGCCCATTCCCTCCCAGCTTGTATCACTGCAACAGCCTTGCCCCATATCTCACCTTGGTGATGGAATTGAGAGCATCCCAGCTTTCATTCAGAACCACGGGGTTGGTATCATTAAAAAGTCTGATCAAGCCTGAGACCAAGTTCCTGAGATGGGCAGTGCAGTCTGCTTTTGATTTGGAGCAGTAGATGTTTAAAATTACAGCTGCTGCCTGCCTCATTCCCACCTCAGTGCTACGAGTGGCTTCTAATAGATCTTCAATGATAATTCTCTGCCCGGCATCATCTTCCACAGACAGGATTACAGCCTGGCAGTTAGCCATTTCCTAAAAAGTTAGAATGAACTTCATGTTAACTTTCAACCATAAAAGCCACACATGCCTTAAGGTTTCATGCTGTTGTCCCTACAGACCATTATCCTCCAGAATATATTGTTAATTACTGTTCATGGAAACTAATCAAATCACCACCTTGTTGTCCATCTTGAGCCCAAATCAATTTCTTATTGGCTAGAAATTAATTTTAACCATGGATTGTCCTCTTTAATGATAATGCAGGGCATAAACTAAGGATGAAACACCATTTTTGAAAGCTGGAGAGGTGAGTACCGGGTAGATTCACTCTAAACCTAAGAACTGCCCACACTTTGCCCAACTAAGAAGCTACATAGGTAGCTTCCAAAGAGCCATAGGACACCACTTAATTTACATAAAATAAGTGTGGTTGCATTTTGCTCCATCTTCAACACAGAGGTCCAGGATCACAGGCCCTTGGCACGCACTACTTCAGCTTGATCCAAGCAGTTCCGTGGTCTGTCTCATCATACCAAAGGGAATGTCAGCTATTGACAACTTTAGAGAGCCCCATGGCAATTTCTGTGCTAGGAGACTGAAAGATCCGTTATCGGACATCTAAGAGTGGGCAACGAACCCATCACTTTAGCTTGGTGTAACTAAATATTAGACAGACAAAACCAATCAACTCATGGGGACAGAAACACTCTGGACTCTGCATATTAGATAGTTTTGAAATCACATGAAACAGTGTAGATATAGAGCCCCACTCAGTAAGAAATGTAAGAAAATGAATATATTTTTATCTCTCATCTAATACCCCAATTTTCTAAGATTACAAATAGATCCGTTTAATTGGATACACTCCTAGCCAAACCCATTTAGGTTCAGATAGTCTAAATTTCCCAACCCCTGATATACCACCAGAAAGAAGCTCGTTCAGTCAAGGGGATAATGAATTGACTTCAGATGTACTATCCATTTATCTAACAACACTGAAACATTGTTTATAACTGAACTTACCAAAAGATGAACTTACCAGTTGCTCATCGATGGTGCCTAGCTTCTCTTTCAGTGCAGACATCATAGCAGGCAGAATTACACCCAGATGCCGTGTCAGAGCATCACCTGCCACGGATGAAAGGAATGCTAGCACTCTGGTGTTTACAGGAGGAGAAATTAGCTAAAGGAAACAAGGAGAAGCAACAGGATTTTACTTGAGTAAGACACACATAATATCCGGGAACAGTCAATACTTAACCATGGGTCCATCAGAACCCAAATTACAGTTTGTGCTTCTGGCAAGTCATCTGGGCAAAGTTTAAAAATGTTTTCCCCCATTTTTGAACATCGGCACAGAGGCAAAAAGAAATAAAGCAGCCTACAAAGTTTAGATGTGTTATGAAACATACCTTTGGCACCAAGTAAGGCAGCACCACACGGCTCTTAACAGCCATAACTTGCTTAAGACCGTCCAGAGCAAAGTCGGCTGTCTCTTCAATATCCTACAGAGAGCATGGGAGTTAGCCAGCTTGCCTAAAAGACTCTCTCTGCCACAGCAAACTACACTCAGTTTCAAGTGACAATCTGTCGGATAATCATATAATTGATGTCTCTACAATTCCTCAAAGCCTTTTTCAGATACTTAATCAAGATTCCCTCTTGGGTTGAAAAGAATCTCCATAGTGAGGCACAAAGGTTAAGAGACTTCCAAAATAACAGTGGAGACCTGTAGTAGGGCCATAAGAGTTCCCAGAGATGGTCCAACTCTTAGTCCTATACATTAGCTACAAGACCATTTCTTTCTCTTCTTACAGGAATGAAATGAAATCATTAATATGGTGACCTTCCCCTAGCATTAGGTCAATTCCTCATTCAGCCTGCAGCAAGAATTCAAAACTTGTCCTACTATGAGACTTCTGAAACACATACCAGCTGCTTCAACAAAAATGGCAGGATGTCTTCAAGTGCCTGGTATCCAATTGTTGAGTGCAGTTGTTCAAAGGTTTTAGCTGCAGCTTCCCTGACTTCTTCCAGAGGATCACACAGAGCTTTTCTCACTGTAGGAACTAGGGACTCTGAGAAGAACAGCACCTATAAGATATATAGATACAGTTACAGGACTTGTTCATGGCAACTAGAGCATAGCTACACACTTAAACACAACAGCTAGGAATTCACGAATTACACAACAGAAAATAAATTTCGCTTTACTCGAAATTAATTGATGGAAATTATAGATGGATTAATTTGTGTGAAAATTTGTAACATCCACAATGAGCTAGATTAATTTAAAAGAAGTTTTCAACTTTTACAACTCATAATCTGAAGACGGATTGCACAATTTTAAAACTGCCAATCACAGATATATTTTCATTCATATATATATAAAAAATAAATAATGTATGCTTTCATCTGGACAACAGTTCCAATTAGTTACAAGACCTGAAATTCAGTTCCTTTTATGGCAATTCATAAAGAAAGTTTGCTGCATCTTCATCCCTTAACTGCAAGGCACGGGCTAAGGAGTTTTAAATGTTCCCTCTGGAATTAAACTTACTGCATCCCTGCTGGTGGACTTCATGATCTCACTCAAACCAATGCAGACACCTTGCCGCTCATCACTCTTCTCTGACCTCAAGCCCTCTTCCAGGATAGGGATGATTTCTGGAAGGATCTTCTCTCCCAACTTTCGAACAAGATCTCCCAGTGTTCGTGCTGCAACCTGAGCCCAATAATCATGAACAGAGTCACTCTGAACAGTTATCACCAGCAACTAGCTAGGACATGTTAACCCCAAACTAAACTAGAACATTCCATTGCAACTAGTGAAAAATCTAAGGTACAGGTTGAACCTCTCTGGTCCGGCATGATTTCAGTTAGCCGAATGTCCACTTATCCTGGGTGTAGCCAAGTTCCTCATGGTCCCACAGTTTGTTTACAGCCACCAGTCTGTGTTCTCAGTGTTCTGTGCTGTTATTTAGCTCTAATTTGCCCCTAAATGTCTTCTAAGAGCCCAGTAAGCAGTGGAAATGTTGCTAATGCTACTAGACAATTATGACCTCCTAGGTTCAGCAAATTCTCTAGTTTGGCATTGCTCAGGTCTCAAGGGTGCTGGACTAGAGAGTTTCAACCTGTTGTTATGTCCCTCAGAGCATCAGAGTGTTTCAGACAAATACAGACTGCATCTAGACACAGTATACACTCATTACATACAGTCCATACTGTCAAACCATATAGTATACCCATGTGCATATTTTCACCTCCCTTTAAACTTTAAGAGTAAAAACATCTGAAACGAGGGATGTACAATATTGGATAACTGAATAGTTGTGTAACTGCACAAAATATTGTCAGTTACACGACTATGTGAAAGTTCCCAGGGGCAGGGCTGGTATCCAGGGAGCTCCTAGCCCCACTCCCAGGGAGACTCCTCCCTCCCCACAATGCTGCCTCTGTATCAGACGCAGCAGCATGAGGTGACAGGGAGAGCCGGTCCGTGAGAGGAGCCAGTTTAAAAAACACCATCTCCCCTTGACAACTGGCTACCTGCCGCCCTGCACTGCTGCCTCTGATACAGAGGCAGCAGGACCGGGTGGCAGTAATCCCTGTCTGTGGAGGAGTCCAAGCTCAACGTACATAGAGGGATGCAGCAGCACAGAAGGGATGGAGGGAGAGGCAGAGAGGGAAGATGCATCTGGTGCTTGTGGAGAGACTACTTTTAAGCTAGCTCCTCACAGGCACCGGCTCCTACTTCCTCTGATACCGAGGCAGCAAGGGGGAGAATGCGAGTAATCAACAAGATTAACTGAGAAGCCAAGGCTTATTGGTTAATCGTATAGCTGCCTACCCATTGACATCCCTATCGGAAAACCCAGCACTTCAACTTCTTAGCTACATGAAACTTAATGACTGTGGTGATTTTTTAAGCCTCTATTTGTTGTACTCTTATATGCCACTTTTTATCCACAAGCAAGTGTTCACAGCAGAGTTAGTGATCAGTGAAGGTAGGAACACAGCTATGAAAAGGGATGTTTAAAAGAATGTTTATTTCACCACAACTGCTTTGAATAGACGGACTGGGAACAGAAGACACCCATGTGTATTTAAGAACTTTAGGTTAATGGTAGCTTTGGGGTGGCTTATTCAAATATTAACCACATTCATCAAACACCAGTTATGTTCACAGTAACCTTTAGAGTAACACATGTGCAGAACTCTTACCGTTCTCTTGTCTGCACAAGTACTGGCCAAGAACCCCAACAGAAGACTAAAAAGGGTTGGTAAAATTTCACGTAGTGTGCGAGGTGTGTTTGAGACCACAATTTTCCAGACGTGCAAGGATGCCTGACGAACTACGAGCTGTGTGTCTGATCGACCCATGTACAGACCTGCCAGAACTCTGTTTCGCCGTTCCACACCAAGAGCAGTAATAATGGCCTGAAATAAATACAGGGAAACCAATGAAGCCAAGACTGGACTTTTTACTGGAAAAAAAATGTGAAGAGGTATTGCTATCTTAAAGGTCACTCCACAAGTTCTCTCCACAAAAAGGAACACAGCAACAGACAACAGCACTTACCTTGTTTGACTGGGCTGTCCCAAAGTTGTCATCCTCTGACGCAGTTTCTGTTGTCATTTTTCCAGTGACTCCTGAGATGTGGAACAGAAGATCCCCAAGGAGCTGAACTGAGCTAAACCTGACAAAGGGAGAAAGAGCAGGGTCACAAGCAGAAAAAAGAAAACAAGCACTTGCTATCCAAACTGATTCTTATCCTAGGCACTGCCGTGGGAGCAAATGGTGGGGGAGAGAACCAGGTAACCGGTGTATGAGATACCATAAAGAGCCTTCCATCAATCTGACTGAGAAAGACCACAGAAAGCTGACAGGTTGGAGGGAATTCCAAACTAAAATGGAAATTTGAGAGCCTCAGCGTTACGATGGCACATCAAAAGATGACAGCTAAGCCTTGATCTGAACTAAAAAGATCAAAATAACCTGTGTACACATATAGTATACCCATGTGCATATTTTCACCTCTCTTTAAACTTTAAGAGTAAAAACATCTGAAACGAGGGATGTACGATATCGGATAATTCAATAGTTATGTAACTGCACAAAATATTGTCAGTTACACGACTATTTGAAAGTTCCCAGGGGCAGGGCTCTTGTACATTTCAAAGTGGCAGCGCCACATAGAGCCCGGGATCCACGGGGGACTTGCATGGAGCCCAGGGTCAGCGGCATTTCCATGGAACCTGGGGTCAGCTGGAGAGTCTGAAATGCCGCATGGAGTCCCCAGCTGACCCTGGGCTCCAAACAGCACTGCCGCTTTGAAACGCCACAGTGGCAATTCAAAGGGACAGCGCTGCATGGAGCCCAGGATCAGCTGTACAGTGCTGCCGCTTCGAAATACCTCCTCTTCGCCCCCTTTGCTGTCTATCTGATAGAGGCAGCAAAGAGAGGAAAGCGACTAGTTGACTGACTATGCAATAAGTATTTGTTTATCAGATAGTTGACTAGTCCTTAAGGGTATGTCTACACTACAAAGTTAATTCGAACTAACAGCCGTTAGTTCGAATTAACTTTAATAGGGGCTACACATACAAACCGCTAGTTCGAATTTAAATCGAACTAGTGGAGCGCTTAATTCGAACTAGGTAAACCTCATGCTACGAGGAGTAATGCCTAGTTTGAATTAAGTAGTTCAAATTAAGGGCTGTGTAGCCACTTAATTCGAACTAGCTGGAGGCTAGCCCTTCCCAGGTTGCCCTGGTGGCCACTGTGGGCCAAACCACGGAAACTCTTCTGCCCCCCTCCCAGCCCCGGAGCCCTTAAAGGGGCATAGTCTGGCTACAGTGCTTGTGCCAGTTGCAAGCCTGCCAGCACCCAGCCAGCAGACCCTGCACCTGGCACATCATGAGCCAGCCACCCGCTGCCACCCGGCCCTCCGCCTCTTCCCAGGACCAGGCTGGCAGCTCCCAGGAGCCTGCCCGGGGCCGCAAGAGGCGGGTGCCCGCCTGGTCTAGTGTGGAGATCGTGGACCTCATCGAGGTTTGGGGGGAGGCCTCCAACATCCACGATCTCCGCACTAGCCACAGGAACATGGCCGTCTACAGCCGCATGGCTGCCAGCCTGGCCACCAGAGGCCACATGCAAACCCAGGAGCAGGTATGCATGAAAATCAAGTTGGTCCAGTGAGACCCCTGACCCTGAGCTTAGAACATAAGAATGGCCGTACTGGGTCAGACCAAAGGTCCATCTAGCCCAGTAGCCTGTCTGCCGACAGCGGCCAACACCAGGTACCCCGGAGGGGATGGACCGAAAACAATGATCAAGCGATATGTCTTGTGCCATCCATCTCCAGCCTTCCACAAACAGAGGCCAGGGACACCATTCCTACCCCCTAGCTAATAGCACTCCATGGACCCAACCTCCATGAATTTATCTAACTTCTCTTTAAACTCTGTTATAGTTCTAGCCTTCATAGCCTCCTGTGGCAAGGAGTTCCACAGGTTGACTACACGCTGTATGAAGAAGAACTTTCGCTTATTAGTTTTAAACCTGCTGCCCATTAATTTCATTTGGTGTCCTCTAGTCCTTATATTATGGGAACTAATGAATAACTTTTCTTTATTCACCCTCTCCACACCACTCATGATTTTATATACCTCTATCATATCCCTCCTCAGTCTCCTCTTTTCTAAGCTGAAAAGTCCCAGTCTCTTTAGCCTCTCTTCATATGGGACCTGTTCCAAACCCCTAATCATTTTAGTTGCCCTTTTTTGAACCTTTTCCAAGGCCAAAATATCTTTTTTGAGGTTAGGAGACCACATCTGTACACAGTACTGACGATATGGCATACCATAGTTTTATACTTCCCCTCCTCCTTCTTCCCCTGACTTCCAGCTCCCTCCTCCCAGGTTTCCCCCTCCCCTCTCCCACCCTCTCTCTTCCCCTCTCCCAGCTCCTTTTCCCAGTCTCCCCAGAGGTTAATCCCCGCCCCCACACACACACAGTTTTGTTAAATAAAGAGTTTCTATTTTTGAACACACGTGTCCTTTATTTTTTACATCAGGAAGGGGAGCTAGGGAGGGGTAAGTGGAAGGAGGTGAGGGAGGAATGGGACACGAGCCCCTGATGGGGAGGACTGGGGTGGCTCTGCGGGCTCCTCGGGGTGGAAGCTCTCCTGCAGGGCCTCCTGGATCCTGACAGCCCCCCGACTGACCCCTCCGGATGGCAGCCTGCGGCAAGTGTAGCCAGGCTGATGGCCGAGTGCTGTGATGTGCCGAGTGTGGGCAATCAGGGCACTCCAAGACAGGACTGCTTTGCTGTCCCTCATCGAATTAGACAAGCAAGAGGGGAACCCTGAGAACTGTCTGTCCAGGGTGGGGGTCGGGTCCCTTTAAGGACAGCCCTCGGCTAACCTGAGGCAACAGCTCCACGCTCTAAGTCCTAAGCTGATGCCCTGCTGGCACTGGTTCCGGCCAGCCTTAACTTTGGTTCAGGGTCCACTCAATGTGGACATGCTATTTCGAATAAGCAAAACGCTAATTTGAATTAGTTTTTAGGTCTAGATGCACTCATTCGAATTAGCTTATTTTGAATTAACTAATTCGAATTAAGTTAGTTCGAATTAGCGCTGTAGTATAGACATACCCTAACATCCTTACTCATCACTTGCCATTTTATATAATTAATTTTTAGACATTAGCAGCTATGACCAGAGAAATGTCTGTTTAGAAACTACTTTGAAAAAAGAAACACAGTATGTGTTTGAGAGTGCTAAATATTACTATAGAATGTTGGAAAAAGCATTTTAAAATTGCCAACTAGCTAAGCAAACCAGCACAAGTGCTTTCACTACCACATGGGATAAACAGCATGTTCCATATTCCACTCCAGATTCTTAGTCTGAGAGTACTACCACAAAGGCAGCACACTTAGCCCATGTGTAGAAGTGGAAGCCTGTTGTTTCAAAATAGCCCATACGCTTTCTCAAATAGCAACACTGAGAGTCTCTCAACCCATCCAATATTCCATTGATAGAAGGATGGTTACTGAAGAGGTAAAAACATATTCTTTACCTTATTCGCCAAAGATCATCAAAGAGGCCTTGCTCCAGCTGAGGCAGGAGAAGAGCGATTGCAGTCTCCGCATACATGCTGATGATTCTCTGACCAGCACGAAGTGCGGTGTCTCGCACAAATTCATTCTCATCTGCCAGAGCCTAGACCAAGAGACAAATCAGAATAAAGTGTGGTTTTCAACATGAAAGAAAATATCAAATAGATGGCACTTGACTTCTACATAATGAGACGGTGCATTCCTCCCCCTCATCCATTAACAGACATGACTTACAAACCAGCGAATCCCCAGTGGAGACCTCTTCCCATTTCCCACAGTCTTCTAAGTCAAGCATTTACTAAAAGCCACACACAAAACCCAGCAAACAATGCTATCAAGGATCTTGGAAGAGAAAGGAATACAATCCACTATGGACAGTGGCATGCAAATCTCGATTGCTCTATTAGGCATTTAGAAATTCCTGAGACCTTTCCTATCCTTCCTTTTATAAGACATTAATCTCCATCCTACCTTGAGGATGCATGGTATGATTGGCCCGACATAAGGGGTGAACTTGTCTCCAAAGGTGATGGGTAGGTAGTTGAACATCATGATATAACCATCCCGGACATGGGGTGCAATGTCCACTTTGCTGGCTGTAGCTACAATTTCTGGCATGAGTTTCTCCAGCTTTTCAACCCCCAACCCTGCCATGACTTCAGCCAGACCTGAAAAACAACACTCCAATTCAGAACTGACAAACACACAATGACACACACAAAATACTGTATTGGCTCCACTAAAAATCTCCAGCACCATTGCTCAGCTCCTGTAAAACTTACCTTGAGCTGCACCAGATCGATCCACTGAACTCTGCTCATACGTCAGTGTCTCCATCAACCATGGCAGCAAATCCTCAAAGCATGACTCCCCCATGCCCTTCACCATGGCTCCTAATGCCTTCGCAGATACCGTACGCACCTAACAGGCAAGAGAGAAAAGTGTAGAGTTGCAAAACAGCTAATCAAAGAAAATCATCAAGACAGAGTGATATGGAAGTCTTCACTCCCCCACCTGGTCTCTTTTCATAGCTTCTCTCACTATTCTAACCACAAATTAGTTTGTGGAAAAATTAGGATTAATCCTAAACTATCAGGGAGAAAGACTCTTCACACTTGAGTACAGCTGTAATGCTATCAAGCCTTACCTCAGGTACAGGGTCCAAAAGAGAGGTTTTCAATCCAGGGGTCACACTAGGTAGGTAAGGAGACAGATCCTGAAACAAAGAGTCCACTGTTTAAGTGCTGGGTTCAAAAATAAAACTGAGCCCTCAGAATCTCATCTTTGTCTAATAACACAATTACATATAGCTCTACCCTGGGAGCTTAATACGCTGCCTCCACAGCACTGTCAATAGACAAATTGAGTCCATTGTCCCATGCAGTCTTTACAGAACACTAGGCGGGCCATGCAAAAACCTTTCATGCTGATTCATAAAATTAATTTTGTTTCCTAAATTAAATCCTGGCCTCTTCCCCCCTCAATGCAATGTTTAATTTTAGAGAGTAAATAGGAATACCACACAGATCTTCAGTCTATAGTCAGTTCAACTTTTCCTTCTGAGAACCAACACTGAAAATCTCTAAATTAATTCAGAAGTAGTGGATTTATGGAGGTATTTCCCTTAGAGCACAAAGTCTTTTATGAGACTGGTTTGGGGAATGTATATGGCACTACAGGGGAAAGTTTAAAAGTAGATGGTCTCAACCACTCTAAGATTTTCACTTTGCAGAATTCACTTGCTCACTTAACATCCATGTTTAGTCAGTGCAACTGCTCAGAGTTCTCATAGTACCCTTACCAAGAAAAAAAACCCAGACACCAATAAAATATTCCTACTCTCTTGCCCGTTAGTCTATTTTTCCTTTCCAAGTGAGTGAAGTGTCTATCTGGAAAGCTCTCCCCAGCATTATACCTTCTGATCAGTCAGGGAGTACATGTTTCCAATGATCTGGGCAGCCATTTTCCTGGTGTCTGTGGAACGATCTTGAAAGGCTCTCTGAACAATGGGCATAATGAGGGCCAGAGACGGAGCATCAATGAAATGGACAAACTTGGTATCCAGCAGGGTCTGCAGGCACTCCTGGGTCTTCCTGGATGGGTCAGTGAGAGCATCCAAAAGTACTGGAGCAATTGCTACACAATTCAATATGGGAGAGAAAAATGCTATGTTTGGACATGGAACAGATGATTGAGACAGCTTCATCCACAGCTGGTGTCTTCGCACCCACCCAAAAAAGTGCTAATCCTTCTAAAGAATGACAAAATGAGAAATGGCAAAGATAACCCTATTGACATTAGTGAAGAAGATTCAGAGTACATTTAGAAAGCATGAAAACCAGACACTTGTGTTGCAGTTTTCAGGTTATACCTTTCTAAAAATGGATTTTGTTTCAAGTTTACATGATTCAATATGATCATAATTTAAAAGGACCCTGCTCTATAACACTGTTATAAGCTAGGATCACATCTCCGCAATCAAACCACTGACACACACACAAACAGGCACAGGGTTCTTACCCAGGATCTCCGGATTCCTGATAACAGAGCCAATTTGTCTAAGAGCTTGCTGTCCTGCCTTCTGCACTTTCACATGGGAGTCTGTGAGCACTTCCGTGAGCTTTGGCACAATATTTGGCAAGCAGGAAGAGAGCTGTTTTGGGGCACAATATGCCATAGCCCCCAGCAACTCCACGGACCCTGAACACAGAGTAAGAGAAAATTAATGTCACGGAAGTGACTTGCAATAGCAGCGTTCAATGTAAACCTGGCCCTGCTCCAAGAAACAGTCCAGAAAACACAGACATTGCTGAGAGTTTTAAATAAAGGGAATTTTTCAAAACTTATGTATGCATGGCAGGGTTTGGGGAGGGAATATTCTTGCTCTTTAGCTACATCAGTAGCCGCAAGACACATTTCTTAGAATCCAGCCACAAGAAAATGCTGCTTAAATATGTTCTGAGACAGATGATAAACAAAGCATTCATTCAAAAAGCTGTATGTTCCATTGCAGCATAACAAAAAGAACAAGATCGGGCAGCGTGCACTCAGCCAGACAAGTGAACTTCATGCTCTTTTGAGCTACAGCAGAGACAAACACTAGTCCATACCAGCTTTGGTTCTCCAAGACTCCTCCTCAAGTGCTGCCAGAAGCGATGGTAGCACCAGCTTCACCCCATGAGCACTGAGATTGCTCATCACTGCCTTGGCACAGTCATCTGCAGCCTCAGAGGAGGAAAGAGGACACTTATAATCTGCCTCAATGCTAGTTTCATCCGCTCCTTTAAAGAGCCAGTGGGACCCTGGCCCTAATGTACAACAGTGTGCATGTCCAACAGTGCAGCTAGTTGAAAGACAGCCCCATTCCTCCAATGGAATATGATGCTATTGGTTATCAATTAAATCAAGTTCTACTAGCTTTGTCCAAGGGTTTGTTGGTTTCTTTACTTAGATAGTTAAGCAGAATAGGAATAGTTTTTGCTGTTAACTCCCAGGAACCTCTTACCTCTCGCACATACTGGTTTCCATCTCCAAAACAAAGCAGCAAATGGGGTAACACGTGAACCACATAGGGCTCAAAGAGCTTCCCAAGCATGGTGCAGAGCATCTCAAAGGCAAACAGTGCTCCTAGAGAAACAGATAGGATAATGACGAAATAATACACCACTCTAAGCGAGATCAGAAGTGAAGATTTGCCTGAGGAGCTAATAGATAATTTTTTTGTGGGAAACTGATCCAGAAGCCTCTGGGGCATTCCTTCTCCTCCTTGAACTAAAGGGGAGTTTTGTGTCGGGGACTCTTGCTCCCAGAGACAGCGCAGAGGTGGATACATTAAAAATACACCTTCTGAGTCCCAGTGTAAGTTAGGATCAGAGTGAAGGAAAGAGAAATAAGGATGGGAAAACATTCAGCAGTAAATGCAATGAAGAGGTTTTAAAAACCCACTGCCACCTCCGGACCAGCTAACTTATATATAATTACTGCCCTGAGGAGAGGAAGATCCTCTCTAGCAACACCCTCATCTGAGATGGGAGAGAGGTGAGACAGGATACACTCAAAGACTAAGACCCTTTCCCCTTTTCTACAGTGTGGTGATATTTGGAGGAGGGGGGAAGGAGGTTAAAATACAAGAGAAATCAAGGTTTCAGGAGACCCACATTTCCTACTCTAACAGTATCAACTCAGGAAATAAAGAGTAACCACATACAGGATTTCCTATGAAAGTCAGCCAGTCCTAAGTAAATGGATGAAGTATAAGTCTGGGATAAGTGTCAGCAGATCAAATATAGACAGCTTGACAGAAATGGAGAGAAGAATGCCTGCCGCTCACCCTCTCGCCGGCGGAAATTCTTCTTATCCTGAATGGCATCAGTCAGCGTGGTCATCATCTTCTGCTGTTTGAGAGAGAGGATGCCAAGGCCTTTCACCAGCCCTGCCAGTCCATAAGCTGCACCTTTGCGCTCAGCATACTTATCAGACTCTAAAAGCAGCTGCATTAGCTTCTGTATCATCCCTCCTGCATCATCTTTAATAGCAGGCACAAGAGGCGGTAAACAGCTAGCCACGGATTCCTGGACCTACAGAAAAACCCACTAGTTATCAAACAGATCACAAGGTGGCATGTCACTAACGCAATAACTGGTCCCCCACTCATTTTTCTGATCCACTAGTATGTGTGCCCAGTGACAGGTTTCTGCCTTCTCATGTTTGTCTGCATAGTATAACTGCTTAGAGCAGTGTTTTCCAACATTTTTTATATTTGGACTCCTAAAAAATTTCCAATGGAGATTTCACTTTGGAAATCTTAAACACGGTTTGTGGACCCTGTGGTATCTGGACCATAGACTTAGAGAATATACATTCCCTTTTTAATCCTCTTAAGCCATTGCTCTAACTCACTACTATTGTTGTGCCCAGAGTCCATTTTCCCAGCATAGGAATGACCATGAGTCAGGGATGGCAGAGAGTCATGGAATCCCTGAAAGAGTCAGAGAATTAACCTGACTCCTGAGAAAAAGGAGGTACCTGTTGGGATGGAGTGGACAGTGCTGCTATCAGTTTGGCAACAATTGGTTTCACTTTAGGGTCACTCTTGTCCAAATGTTTTGCCAGGGAGCCCATCAGAATGACCACACTCTGTCTGACAGCATCGTAGTTGGCATCATTTGGAGCATTTTTCAGGAATTCTTCAAACACCGGCAAGAGAGAGTTAACATTTTCCTGAAAGATCAAATGTAGAACATGTCACCTGCTATGAGAGTCACAGAGTCACCTCAGGGTGAGGTTTGCTTTGCTGCACAGTTGCTGGTTATCTTTATCAGAGGCAAAAACCATGCAAACAATTTACAGCATTTAGAAACATGGGGCATCCTACGAGCTAGAGTTATTTCCTGGGAAAGAACAGCTTGTTCTTAAATATTAAACAAAAAAAAAGAAAGAAAGAAAGAGAGACACACACACACAACCAGCCAACTCGGGCTCCCCGTGGAATGCCGGCATATACCCCATGGGATACCAGCACAGTCTCTGTCCCCAGGGAGCTTGGGCCCCCCATGCAGACAGCGGCTGCTCCATGGGATACTGGCGAAGCCTCTAATCCTGGGAAGGTCAGTCCCCCATGGACAGAGGCTGCTGGTGGCAGGGGACTCCTTGGGAATGGGATCAGAATGCACTGGCTGCTGGCCCTGCCCCAGGGACTATTGAACGATCATTTGATGCAGTTACATGATTCCTCCGTTACTGGCTTTGACAACTCAACTTTTCTTGACAGATCTACACTTGTGAAATACTTGTATTTTTCACATTGTGAAACTGTATTTTCTACTTGTGAAATACTTGTTTTTTTTTGTTACAATAATCTTGGGGATTTATGAGATTCATTTCTAAAATGCCAAAGGATCTAAGGTTGTATGCAATGTCTCCTACATCTTGTATACAGATATTGATAAATATAGGGTGTTGTATATACAGTTCTCAAATGCTGGCATCATGAGATTAAAGCAGCCATGATTATACATGTGACATCTTGTCAGACAAAGCCAGCCTCCAATGATGCTCACTGACACATCTTCCCAGCAGTTACTGTTATTTTCCTTTCAAGCAAAGGCGTACAGTCCAATTCTGATTTATTGGACTAATTTTAGACCATTTCAGTTCCAGACACTTCAAGGGAAGGACCCCCACTTTACAATGACAAGTGAAAGCTGACTCTTAGGCTCTTAAGTCTGTATTGATCACTACTGGAACAATTTTAAAATACCTTAGAGAAATTCTCATCAGATGTAAGTTTTCAACAGTTGCTTTGAACCATTGGCCTCACCTAATATAGACAATATCCAACTCCCAACTTACATTTACTCCCATTGGTAAGGGAAGAAGAATCTGAGCTTACCTTGCCATGAGTGTTGAGTGTAGAAAGAGCTGCATCTAGCATGCACTTCCGGACCTCAGGATTACGGTCGTTAAGGGCATCAGGTACGAAGAACTGAAAAAGGGGCTTCACCTGAGAACTATCCAGGTGCTGAGAGAGTTTGTTCAAGGCCAAGGCTATGCCACATCTGTATAAAAAATGTATTTGTGTGAATTTGGCTTCCATGACTCAATCAGTGACCCTTTTTTCAAAAAAAAATTTTTGTAGCTACCACACTTCCAGTTTCAACAGTTAACAGAGAACACACTAGGGAACTATAACACTTTGGATATCTTAGAAGCTGTGTCAAAGTGATGGAACACAGTGGGATCCCAAAGTGATGATCCCAGAGTAGAAACAACCATTCACTTTCAGCTCCCTGCAGCAAGTTTCCAAAGGAACAATAATCTGGCATTCATACAGCAACTTGCATTGGAAGGATCTCAAGCACTTTATACAAACCCAGACACAAGAATTAGGGACGTAAAATCCCAGTTAATCAGTTAATCCATTAAACATTAGATTAACATAATGTTTAATTGGTTAACTGATTAAGCAGGATCTCACCGCTCCAGTCTCCCAGTCCCATGCTGGGGCTGGCTCTGCTTGTTCTCAGACACTGCCATGCCTGGGAAGGAGCAGTCCCTGCCTGCGCCATGTCCGGGCCACTGCGGATTAGAGATGTAAGTGACTAGTTGAGTAGTTAACTACACCCAGTAAGCCTAGGCTTAGCGGGTAGTTGAGTCACTACTTAACTAGTTTCTTCTGCAGTTTCCTCCCTTATCGACTAATTGAGTAGTCGATGGAAATTCCATCAACTACTCTATTAGCTGATTAAATGTAATTTAACATCCTTACTGCAGACAGGGGCTACTCTGGATGCTCGTAATAGCCTCTTTCTGTGGCAGGCCCTGCAGGCCTGGTGCAGTCCCCTGCCCACAGCGGGCAGGGAGCTACTCCAGCCCCCACCATTTAACCAGAACTGGTAAGCATCACCCATTAATGGCAATACTTATCAGTTAACTTTTCACATCCCTAACAAGGATCACTTCATCTGTCACTGAAACTCAGTAACTGTGTAACAGTGCACATCGGCACTAAGGAACAGATTCATTTAAGGGAAGCAGTGAACAAACGGCTGTCCATTTAAAACTATAGAAAGCATTGAAGTGGGCAGAATGTTATTATCCAAGTTGGAATTTGTCCAGTTCACAAAGGCTAGCACTGCTATTCTTGAAACAACTGACTGAGCACAGAACAGAGACTGAGAATCAAGCCACAAAAGAGCCATTTTCACAGGAAAAGATTCTGTTCTTATGAGACTGACTGGGATAAAATTCTGAAGCCAATAGTGATGGATCTGGAAATGTTTCTGTAGAACATGCAAAGCTGTATTGGTCTGCACAGCCTGGTCCAGAGGGACAAGTGTCCCATAACAGGGGAGACTATGTAATTGCCAGTTAGTACAAATGCAAAGAGTTTACTCCTCAAACACTCCTTGACCCAAAAATGCCCTATCCCCTACAAGATGAGCAAAAAACTGAACCATCTCATTTAGTTCTGAAAGCACAGCATTAGAAGAGAGAGAATACCTTGCTTCCCACTGGTCAGGTGGAGACTCAGATATCACCCGTCCCAGAGCATCTAAAACTGGAGGTGGCCTCTGTGAGTGGGGAAAAGGATACATTTAACAAACACACCTTCTCAAGAATACACACAAAGATAAGGGAAAAAGACCAAAGTTCTACAACAGAAGTTTATTAGCAGCTCCGGTCTACTTAGCCTAAACAATTTAGATCCATGATTCTTCCTACATCTGCGATGCTACATTTAACAAAAAACAAAGGGCACGTAGGACAGCACCAATAGAAAAATGTGGTAAGTACGTGGACTAAAGGGATATAACACTGAGCATGGATGGCTTGTCTCTGTAACTCCACACCACAGCAGCAACTTACATAGAGCTTCTCCTGGTAAATCTCCATAAGTTTGCTCATGACGTCAGCGGCTTGGTTTCGATACTGCTCTACAGCTTTGGAGAGAGCCTCAGCGCCAGCTTGCCGCACTGCTTCCTCATAGTAGATAACATCTTTGATCAGCAGGGAACAGAGATCAGGCTGCAAATCCAGACCCATAGATTCCCAGAGCCTGTAGGTTACACAAAGAGGATCATTCTTCAGACAACTAGAGATTCCCCCTAAACACAGAACACCAGTCTGATCTAAAGGTGCACCCTTTTGGGGACAGGGCCTAAACAGATCCATGTGGGAAGATGAATAAGAATCACTGTTACAATCCACCAAATAGAATACAGATCTCACCTCTCTGCCAGTTTTCTAATCTCATCTTCCACATCAAACTTTACCACCCAGAGCCGGCGCAGCAGATTCAATCCATTCTTTTCATCACTGTCGGGTGTTGGTAGCACCATCTGCAGCTCCATTAGTCCCTGAATGCAATGATAGGACCTTCAGTGAAAATGTCTGGTGTCTATAATTATCTTTAGCAGAGATGACCTTGAATCACAATATAGGAAATCTTCCATGTAAAGGAAAATTAGGGATTGATTAACTTTCTGCTGAAGAGTGTCTTGACACTTCATTTTTCCAAAACCTGTCGCAAATTGCACCAAATCAGAGACTGGGTAATAGATAAACAATGGGAGTGGCAGAGGGGAAAACCATTTCAATTTTAGTCTGTGTGTGCCATCTCTCAGCCACACAAAGAGACTAATATTTGATTAAAGAACCAATTCAGGACTCTCACAGAAAAGAAGTGTTGATGCACCTTTCTGAAGAACAGATTTTGCAGTTTAAAAGGGCTATATTGCTGAAAGTTGCTCAATAATTACCAGTAAAACAGTGACTGAGGACTAAGGAGGAGGAGGTGAGAGAACATAAGACCAATGTAATTAGGTATAGCAGCCATACAGTAGCTCTCAGCTGCTTAGAAGTCCAGACCCAGATAATTGCCCACCAAAAGACAGAAATCACACCCATAATGAATAGGACAATATACAGTAATTTGCAATTGTTGCCATGGTGAGAAGTACCATAAAAGGGGCAAGAATTATCTAAGGATTTTGAGGAAAATGCTTGCCTGAACTTGGTTTTCCACAGGAAAACACCAAGAAGTAGAGTTCTAGTAGGTATATAGCGCTCATATACTATGCTAGGAGGAAATGTATTCTTCAAAGTTAAGTCCATACCATGATTCAAGGGAAATAAAAACACCAGGGCAGCTAAACTGGTTCTTCCTTCACAAGACCTGTGCTCTTTTGAGCTGGATAATGAAACACCAGCATAACATAAACTACACAAAAAAAAGCTTCATTAAAACAATGTTAGGATTGCAAATCAAGTACTCCAAGGCTTAGAGAGGTCAGAATGAAGATTGTATGTGGTGCAACTTTGCCAGCAGGTTTCACAGATACTTGTTGACAAAGAAATATATATAAAAAAATCCTCAGGAATACTGTGTTACATTCCAAGTTCAGGAGGGGAGTGTTCTTTAGTGGTTACAGACCCTTTGGCATTTTTCATCTTCATGTTTGATACAATGTAAGTCTCCTTTCTCTCCAAATCCCAGGCTTTCCCCAACTCTGGCTCCTCCTCCCAAGTTTCCCACTATAATCCTCTCTCAGCTATCCCTTCCTCCAGACCCTGTCTCCCTGACTGACCAGTCTCAGTATCCATCTCCTCTTTGCACAAGTTCCCAGACCCAGTGCTCCACTCACTACTCCTGCTCTTCCTCCCAGTCTGCTCCTTTCATACCCTTTGCGCTCCACACCAAGTCTGGCTCTTGTCCTTTCTGCATTTGAGTTAGAGAACCACCTCTTCCACGCTGCTCAGAGGCCAGCAAGAGCAGCACTGGCTGGACAAAAGTCTTGCCACTCTCAGTTCCTGTGCCTGGTGCTACAGGAAAGATCTGCTTGGCTCTTCCAGCCATGGGATGCAGCATTCCCCATGCAAAGAGACTTCAGAAAACTTAGCTGCCAAAAGGCTAACAAGTCTCGATTGAGCGTGTGCAAACAGTTTTTTCCAAGACTTATAACTTGGTCAAAATTTGGGCAGGTGTTTTTGTTTTGTTTTAACATAAGAACAGTAAGAGAGACATCCTTGGAACCAGAGGGAATCCCTCCTGCCCAATTTAATCCCTGCTCCAAAGCATGGGGATGCGTGAGCGTCTCAGGAAATCTGTAGTAGGAATTTTTAACTTGGACAAAGCAACCTCTTGTCCCCTTCTCAGAAGTGGCTGACCCGATTTTGCTGAAATTCTCTAAAAACTTTCAGCCTGAGCTGGACACAAAAGATCTCAGCCCGAACAGCCCAAGTTTGGCAAAGTTATAAGGAACCAGAAATAAGGTCTTGTAATGTTATACACCAGGCAACCTTTACTATACTATTGTGCTACCAGGCCTCCTATCATTATTAAAGGCAATCAGAATATTAAAGCTTTATGCGACTGTATGGGAAAGGAGACAGGGAGGAGCCAAAGCTGCTATTTGAACCACAAACCCAGTGCAGACCCTTTAGTACAATTAACAATGTTCTGACTGTCCACAGTGGGAACATACAGTAGTCAATGTTTCCTCCTACGAGTTTAACCCAGAGACCCACTTAACAAATGAAAATTATCCCAATCAGGGGCTTGTTGCCTCCACAAAGAGTTTCAGTGGGAAGTCAGAACAAATGTTTCACGCCTACCCTGAGAGCTGCATCTCGAACATTCATGCATGGAGACTGCAGGGCCTGGAGTAACACATCAATCTCCTCCTGTTCTGCATAGGCACAGCCATCCTCTCCACTGCTGCTGGCACACAGAGCTGTCAGAGTGTTGGACGCCAGAACCTGAAACACAATTACAAAGCGTTTGAGAACCCGTTGCTAGCCTTCTGTCCCACTGCACTGGTCATCAACAAAGTGTAGGTGGGTAAATCTATGCTACAATAAAGGAAACAAAATCTAACAGACAGACCGTTGGGAGTGCAACATACAGCCAGGCAGAGACTTGGTTCTGTGCTTTCTAGCTGGGAAGGGCGTTTCTGCTTCTCCTCCCCATCAGCATCCTGACTAGTACAGAATGAGACACCCGTACACCACTTTGCTGCAGGGACAAGGATCACTACATAAGGTCTTATAGAGGAAATTGGAATGGACAAACTTGGGAGGAAACGGGGAAGAACTAATGGAGCAACAGAGGAAGAACAAAGGCTTGTTATGCTCAGATACTGGCACTATAAAAACAACTGGTGGTAGATGAATATATATGAAGCACCAGCACCAGAGATTTAGAATTGATGGATAGATTTCCTAGGTTCAGCTGTTGATGCAGTTTTGCCTGGGGGGTCTACATCGCCAGACCAAGTGGACAGCTCACCTGTAACCGTGGAGAACCTGTTCCAATCACCCTGGTCAGCAGCAGCAGCATATCTATGCGAGGCAGTAACTCGGGGCCATTCTAGGAAGTGGGGGAAAGTAACATCTTGTCACTCTAAAAATAACTTATTCAAATGTAACCCCAAAAGTTAACAGAGAAAATCCAGTGTTAATACATTAGCTGGGCAGGAAGGAAATCCACTCCAATGCCCGCTGTACCCCTCCAATACCAGTGAGAAAATGACCTTGAATCATTACATCTGACACATAGCAGGAATCTGCTTTATCCATTTCAGAATTTAACATTCCTAGGAATTAATTCAAACTAATCTAATATACAAATTGGCTATCTGGCAGATGCTGGGATAGTTACCAGACTAGGCAATTCAGTACTAAGAAGATAGGTACCTTGAGAATATCAGAGAGAGAGACATGGAGGGACTTCACAAGGGAAAGTAGTATTTGATTAAGCTATTTACGAGTAGTGACAGTTAGGTCCTCTACCATCAAATGAGGACAGGGAAAAGAATTGGACAAGGAGAAATCAGATTATTTGTGTTGCACCAAATATGTTCAAAAGATGACCACATAGAGCCTAAGAGGTTATGAAATAGACAGCAGATACTCGCTACAAACCCTCTTCTACTTGCCAGCGTGTGAATTTTGTCAAAGCAACAAGTTTCAGACTGAGTATCCAAAAACAGGGAATACAGAAACAATCAGCAGAAGGGAGCTTGGGAAACTGCTTCATTGATATTAAAGAAACAAGTTGGGCAAGACTATCTTTTACTGGTCCAAATTCTGTTGGAGAGAGTGAAAATTTTGAGCTACACACAGCACTTCTTCAGATCTGGGAAAGGTATTTAGTGTTACAGCTAAATAAAGATAGATATATACTAACTGCTTAAGCCAGGGTGGGGAACCTAAGGCCCAGGGGCTGGATGTGTCCCCTCTTCCCCCTTGCCTGGATCTGATCCCCAAGGCTCAGGGCTCCCTCCAGCCCCCCACCACTCTAGTCCCCCACTACTCAAGCTCTCCCTTCCCACCTCCCTGCAGTGCTGGAGCACACAGAATCTACCAGTGAGGGGAATGTGAAGAGTGTCTTTCTCCTCAGTCGGCGGCCACTGATTTTTCTGTGGGTCAGCACCTCTGACCCAAAAAAGGGTTCCCCATCCCTGGCTTAAGCTAAACTATCTGTTCTATTTTGCATTTAGCTGTGCTCCTCTGAATACTTTTCCCAGGCCCAAGGAAGAGCTCTGTGTGAGCTCAAAAGTGTCTCTGTCACCAATAGACGTTGGTTCAATAACAGATATTACCTCACACTCCTTGTTCCTTTAATATCCTGGCACTGACATAGCTATAACACCACTGTATACAAACACTGTACAATAAATAGCAAGTCCTGCTGAAGGGCCAGCTAGTAGCTGCACAAAACACTTCATCCCAGGGTTTCTTGCTGAAGGTATCAGTGTCCCTTTTAAACACCCTTTGGCAACTCTCTAATCTTTAATGCCATTATCTTCACAGTGATCTCTTCACATTCCTCCAGTTCCCACCCCTGAGGGACGGATGAACACTGACCTCATCCACCAGTGAAGTTTGGTCACTTGCTGATGATCTCAGCTGAGCATGGACTGTAAGAATCTGCAAGATCTTGACCATGAGTGCTTCTTTCTCTTCACTATCATTGGGCGTCTCAGTCAGCACTGTCTTTAGGAGAGGAAAGACTAAGGAAAATGCTGGGGCTGATAAGGATGCAGCACCTGCAAAGGATAGAAAGGAAGAAGAAATCCTGTGAGCACAACAGAGTCTCCTGAGCCTTCATTTATTCTACAGATATGCAGGAGATGAATTTATTAACCTTTAACTTTTACATTGTGGTATCAGCTAAAGACCACAACCAGGTTGGGCCCCATTGTGCTAGGTATTGTACAAACATACCCAAATAAATGCAAAGAGCTTACAGTCTAAAAGAGACAACATGTAATAAGCAAATTTGGACAACTGTGTAAGGACTTCTTGTTGTCTGTATAAGGAATGTAGCAGGGTGTGCACAATTCTTAGCTATCCTAAAGCAAAATTTGCAGCTCACCACCAGCCTAACCACGGTCACACTGGAGTTTACCTTCAACAGCAGTGGCATTCAGGCCCCAGTATTGGGCAGGTATGAGATGCATGTTCTTAGTGCAGGTGCATTTTATACTAGTATGCTGGGCTCTCAAATAAGTGACACTAGGCGTTCAAATGATGTCAGTCACTTAGGACCATGCAGAAAAAGCACAAGAGTAAGAAGAATCACTGAAATTCAGCTGATAAAAAGTGGAAAAACAGATGAGATCCTGAGCTCAGCATCAATAGCTGCACAGCACCCAGCACCCTAGCCAGATCATCACCCAAAAGCTGTCACGTGAATTCCAGGGGTCAAGACCTCTTTAACTCTGGTTTGAGCTCAACAACAAGTGTGCATTTGTTTGGCAGCTGCATCTTTTTCTTTTATAGTGAATCAGGTTTAGAAGGGTGTGAAGCACACACTCCTCCCAGCTAGTCCAAAACAGTGAGGTATTAGAGAGACTAGCAAAATGGCACTACCCCCCCAGTTTCAGGCTATACTGTGAAATGTTGTTTACTGAAAAGTACAGCATGAAAATAGTCACTAGTTAGGTATGGACAAGTATTCATTAGAATCCTCCCATGTGACCACGGTTACAGTGCTTTTCCAAATACTGCTAAAAATAGACAGTGGTTAGAGGGCATGAATACCCAGGAGAAATGTTTGCCTTCCACCTGCTAACTGCTCTATTACTGAATGCCAATTTTAATTTCAAATGGAAGCATGAAGCACTCTGCAGACACAGCACTGCAGCATTATAGCTAGTTTCTCCCAGCTGTCAGAGCATTTCAAGGAAGAATTATTAATGATCCTTTTGCAAAGCTGCTAATTATTTAATTGCCACTACAGAGGGAACATGAATGAAGAAGCCAAATCTGTAGAATTTGCTCCCTCTAGCAACTCTTTAGAGTCAAAATACAGTAACTGCAGGGCAGATCTCATCACAGATCAACCATGGGCTTGACTACAGGTTTAAGCAAGTACGGTTTTTTATTTCTTTACAGGTAGAAAGAAAGAGCTTTATCAGGGATGGAAGCTATTTTGCATTAATTGCAGACAATAGCAATTATTGTACAGGTTGAACCTTCTAGTCCAGCACTCTCAGGACCTGACCAAGGTCGAACAAGAAAATTTGCCAGACCACAGGAAGTCAGTTTTGTCAAGCAGCATTACCAACACGTCCACTGTTTGCTGGGCTCTTAGAAGACATTTAGAGCTAAATAACAGCACAGAACACTGAGAGCCAGGGCTGGTGGCTGTAACCAAACTTTATGGGACCACGGGAAACTTGGCCACACCCATGATAACTGGACATCCAGCTAACTGAAATCATGAGGGACCATGGATGTTGACGGACCAGAGAGTGCCAGAATAGAGAGGTTCAATCTGTATTTAAATACATAAAAATGAGCCCGGATGCTTCAGACACAGACTTGAAGGGGTAATTACAAGGTAAACCAAGGAATAAAGCTTAATTTGAAAGATTAATATCCAAGATATTTTTAAGAGACATAAAGCACGGCAACAACCTTCAAGCTAATGGAAAAAGGAGTTAAATCAAATTTTCAAACAGAAAAGCTGGGAAAGCATTTATCAGTGAAATAGGATTTGCACAACTATCTACTAATGACCAAGTTTTCAGACATATGTTCAAATAACTGATGGGGAAGGGGAAAAATGCTTATTGTGATTGTATCTAGCAATGGCCAGGTGTAGCCAGCAAAGAAGCCTAAAAATAAGTCTAAATATTGAGACAATAAAGTTGAATCATGTTATACTGCCGAGTCACAATATCACTGACATGTTAAACAATGTTTTGAAATGGAAATCACCATGGTCAATTGTTTACTAAAAGGTGAAGAATAAGCGTGCAGCAACCACAGAGAAATTCACCAGAGTGAGTAAGAACCATGGCACTGGGGTACAAGATCTTTAAAAATATGAATAAAGCCACATCCTAGATTTTCTCCAAAGAACTGTTAGTGCTGTATCCTTTATAAGTGGTCAGAATGAGACAGGACCAGAAAGGTTAAGCTAGAAGACGGTGAACAATCTGAAAAACAGGATGAACCACTGCTCATATGACAAGCAAGATGGGATGACTCAGGCCCTTGATATAATGAGTAACTCCAATTTTTTCCTCCCTTCATCTAGTCAACACTTACATTAAGCAGTGTTGAACACTAAGGATTATTCTGTTTGTACACATTTCTGAGCCATGCTTACAGATTCTTCTGCAGGCTGTGGGCCACAGTCTGAACTCTAGGATAGAATTATTTGTTTTTATTATGGGTTTTTGGTTTTTCTTTTTAAAGAAGCACTTACTGTACCTGTGACAACATGTATTACTGCAATAGGAAAAGTCTTTGGAAGTCTGGGGGGTTTGGTAAGTAGAGAAGCTTTTTCTATCTAATTTGGGGAAAATAAATGTGAAGGTTTAACTCATAAGAGGCTGTACAAATATCTAAGAAAAATCATCTGGCCACAAACACATCCCAGACCAGCATCTCTCACCTGGCTCTCCCTTGCAAGTCCTGCTAGGGATGGTATGTGCATGCAATAAGCTAACAACTCTGTTAATGGCAGTAGACAACTCTTCCTGGCACCAGGATTCATCTAATTCACACTCTGGTTTCATCAGGCGTAAAGTCACATGACTCACTAAAGTACCTAAATATAAAAGAAAAAAATCTTTGAGTGGACTAAATACAAACAAATAAAAGTAATTTCCAGAGGTAAAACAAATCCCCAAACATTACCAACCAGTGGCCCTGGAATAATTTTTCTAGTGTGGGTGCCGAAAGCCACTGAACAAAATTATAAATCCTGTATATGATGGAAACCACTTCAAACCAGGGGGTGCTGCCATATCCACATTAACCCTCATTCCAGGACCTTTTTCCAACATCCAAAGAGCAGGAACCATTATCCACAAAACTAAAGGCTCTCATCAGCTGGACAAGAGTAGAGGGAAGAGAGTATAAGCTCTCCAGCTTATGAGAGCTGTCTCCACCTGTGTGCTTTTCATTCGGCTTTCAGGATAAGCCAAGAAAATTCAGTTTAATTTTTTGGTAAGAAATGAGCCTGTTTCTGCAACAGCCATTGGGAAATCAAGAAAAAAAGCCTCATTCATCCAACGATTTTCAGGGTTCTCCACATAAGGGCCCTAGCGCATATGAGAGTTATTTGCCCTCTGCTGGCCTGGTTTGAGTTCCTAGTTACTGACCACTTCCACATCCCATGAACAAACATCAAAGCTGACACTAGTTAGTGTTGAACGCGTGCATACAGTGTAGCATCCCGAGGGCACATATTCCCATTCCAGGACAGATTGCAACATAGCTGCTCTGTTGCTAAAACAAAGCAGTGTTCAGAGCTAACTAGCCAACATATTTTACACATTCTATATTCACTTTCAAACTCAAAAAAAAAAAATTACAATCCCATATAACAGAAGAGGTCCCTGAACAGGAAATCTTTATACAACACACAACAAATTGCAGACACTAACCAAAAGTCTTCAGTCGAGGAGGCATGACACAGGAAGCTAAGGATAGGAAAGCAGTTTTAATTCTGGGAGCAGCCAATGGGGATTTTAACAGTGGCAAGAAGGTGCCTATAAGAACCGGGATGTAATGGGTTAGACCAGGAGGGTTTCTCTTTAGAACAGCATCCAGGAGTCCTAGAGCCGCTTCGAGTTCGCGATCAAGCTGCAAGAGAAATCATTGCAATGGTTACTCACAAAAGACAATCTCCAAATCAAAGAAGAGGTTTAATCTTTAGGTTTCTGATGAAAAACTACAACTGGATTATTATTAGTTTTTCCTACATTTTCATTAACTTTTCTCTTAATTTTTATGATTTGTTCATGTCAGTTTACATAGGTGACAAAGGTCTGTTGAGTCAAAAATATCAAAATTCTCTCTCTGCCCGCACCCTAGTGCTTGCAGAGATCCAATTTCAGGCAAAATCAGTAACTTGCCTCCTTCAGTTGCTTTCGAATCTGAGACTCCTTCTCCAGCTGTGCATGCAGCAACTCCTTCTGTTTACTAGTCAGCTGCACTTCCTCCTTTATTCCTTTCTTCTTCTTAATTTCCTGTAGGAGAGAGTTATTGACATTCTTTGGGGACTACCACCACTATTCTCTCCACACTAACTGTGGGATGGGAGGGAAGGAAGTGGAGACAGAGAGAGAATGCACTCCCTCAAAATTAGCTACTCCTAATGCAACATCAAAACAGTGCTCCACAGACACACAATATCTACTCTAAGGGCCAGTCCACACTTTGAAAATTAGATCAAGGCAACTTTACCACCCAGGGGTGTGAAAGATCCACATCCCTAAAGTGACATAGTTAAACTGTCCTAAATCCCCAAGCAGATGACTCTAGATTAGCAGAACAATTCTTCCACCAATTTAGCTTTCGGGGAGGTGGACTGCCTACACTGAGGGGAGAACACTTCCCGTTGGCAGATGTAGTGTCTACACTGAAGCACTGCAGTTGTCCTGCTGTAGCATTTCAAACACAGATAAGCACGAGGATGCAGAATGACGCTCACTGAGTTCCCAAACCGGGACGTGAACAGGTAGTTAACTATAGATTAACCGATAAGCCTAGACTTATCGGTTAATCTTGCCACCTACTTGCATTCCCCAACCCTTTGCTGCCTGATACAGAGGCAGCAAGGGGGGAAGCAGGAGCCAGTGATGGGAGGAGCCGGCTTAAAAGCTGGTTTCTCCCACCACTGGCTCCATGGTGCAGCCTCTCCTCCTCCTCACCACCCCCATGCTACTGCCTCTATCAGAGGCAGCAGCGCAGAGACTGGGGA
The DNA here is from genome assembly GCA_032595735.1 of Pelochelys cantorii. Classification (NCBI taxonomy): domain Eukaryota; kingdom Metazoa; phylum Chordata; order Testudines; family Trionychidae; genus Pelochelys; species Pelochelys cantorii. The sequence goes on along the minus strand of CM064342.1, from coordinate 6,192,119 downwards.
GGCACGGGAGGCTGCTGTGAACCAGGGGCTTTGGATACCCTCAGACAGGGGCGGCTGCCACCCTGTGCTACTGCTTCTGTATCAGAGGCAGCAGTGTAGGGTGACAGGCAGCTGGTCTGTCTGGGGAGCTGGTTTTTAAACTGGCTCCTGCCCGGCACTCTACACTGCTGCCTCTGATACAGAGGCAGTAATGCGGGGTGGCAGGGGGCTTCCCAAGAGTGGGGCCAGATGGCATTGGCAGCCAGCCATGCCTCTGGGGACTATAGAATAGTTGAGTAATCGATAGGAATTCATGTGGTTACTCGACTATTCTATTCCTTGATATCTAATATCTTTATTTCTAACACAGCAGAGCAATCCATCAGCAGCAAGGCACTAGATTTGTCCAGCAAGGAATCATTTAATGAACCACACTTCAGTGGCAATAGCTGTATGTAGCATCTCCACTGACGGTGTCAGGTAAACTAAGGGGAGGATTTTTGCAGCAAATTATGCTTTTACACTTGAATACAGCTACCCAATATAACAGTATAACAGAATTTACAACTTGTCCCATACAATTATGGGAATTATTCTCTCATCTTCTCACCATGTATTTTAGAAATGTGTGTCTGTCTGTCCATTTGTTCAAGAACTCCTAAACAGTAAGAGCCAGGATCACCAAATTTGGAATGCAGCTTCTTCTTTTCATAACTTAAAGCAAGGTCGGGGTTTGGTTGTGTCAAGACAATGGGATGTGCCTGGAATTCAATTGTTTCTCATAAAATGGAAAGGGAGGTGTCTGGCAGGAGGGACAGTTATATTCTGACAGGAGGGCATCAAGAGGCCAAGATGGGCATTAGGACAGCTATAACCCGACTGAGCCAGAAGGGGGTGGAGGGCAGCTGCAGCCGCCATGGACAAGCATTTCTCACCTGGCCCCAAACTGCTGAGGTGACAGAGGACTGGGGTTGCCCTCTCCCGCTAGGGCAGCCTGCATACTAAACCCCTCATCCCCAGTCTCAACCCAGAACAATGATTAAATGAAGAAAAATAATTTGATTTAAGGACCCAAGCAATGCTGGGTAAATCTTCTAGTACAGACATAAAAAGTGTTTATTTGCCTGCTCTAGTTTCTATTTAATCACATCTAGCTCCAATACTGTGTTTTATATTACTGAACTCTCGTCTCAGTCAGGTGGCCTTTCTACTGTTTCTACAATGATCTTTTCAGGAGATGTCCCCTCCCCACCTCAACTCTCAGCTCAGCGTTACCCTGTTTAACAGCAACACTGCTCATTTACTTCTAGATTCTGCTGAAATGCACTGGCTGTGTCCTTTCCATCCAGATACTGGTGATCCAGTCGATAACACTTTCTTCTGTCTCCAACAGTATTACAGTAGCAACTAAGGGCTCCAGCTGACATCGGGATACCACTATGTTAGATGCAGTACACATACATATAGACAAAGGACGTAAGGTAAATCAGAGGCAGGGAGTGGTGAAATGATTTGCCCATGGCTATATAAAAATTCAGTGGAACAGCTGAGACTAGAACCTAGGTTTCCTGAGTCCCACACATTGTATCCAGTAGACTATGTTGCCTCTCCTAGATCGTACTGAACTACTGCCATGGCATGGAGTTAGAAAACTGTGTTCCTGGGTTTATTTTAAATGAGAAGTCCTGAAAGATACCATGGCATCTTCATGAGGACATTAACCAAGATATACTGGACAGATTCAAACTCAGGCCATTATATTTTTGCACTCTAATTCCTCCTACAGTTTTAACTGAATATAGTATTCTTCTTCACTTCCTGTTCCATACAGTGAATTATTGCTGGATGCTATCAAAGCTGACAAATTTCAAACTATAAAGCGATCCTTATATGCAGTTTGTACATCAGTCAGGTGCATAAAGTTCTATGCCTGGGAGGCACTCTCCCAGACATTGCTAGTACATATAGATAGAACCGATACTTACTTATCCTGTTCCTATGGGGGAGAGGAGGTGATTGCTCTCCACAGATCAAATATAAGGCAACCTGTTCATAAAAAGCCCTTGGACTTAATTCCTTCTACTCCATTCTTTTTCCCCCGTGAAGCATAGTTTGCACATACTGAATGGATCTGCAAGTTGTTACCAAAATGTGAGCTCCTGTGAACACGTACTAAGGACCTATTAACAGACTCTTATACGAAATGCACCAAATAGGAGGTGCAGAGAAATGAGACCCTTGTGCATGCATGGTATACTGGTTCCCCTGTAATCAAAACTGCACAGCATATTGAATCTGTCTAATATATCATGGTTAATATCTCTTGTCCTTAGGAAGACGCATGGTATCTTTCAGGACTTCTCATTTAACATTTAGGGATGTTAAAAATCAAGTAATAGGGTAACTATGCAATCACTGAAAATCTCAGTGGTTACACGGTCCCGTGCCGTGGGCTCTGCGGAAGCCTAGGAGCCAGGTTGCTAACTCCTGCCAACCCAACTCCCAAGTCTTTGCCTGCCAGCTCCCAGGAATAAGGCTTTGCTGAGTGTAACTGACACCATTAAACGACTAACCATTTAACCAATAAGTGGATGCTTTCAGTTTAATGGTTACACTCAAACATCTCTAATAGGTATGTATTTAAATCAGTTGTAACAACAAATGGTATTTGGACACCAATAATGTACATATTTACCAACATACACACACAACAGAAGCATGCAATGAAACAGATGAGATAGGCTGGTCACTAAAACCTGCATTAGGCTGTCTGGCTAACATCGCCTCACCTCCTTCAGCTCCAACTCAATGATCTGCTCCTTGAAGGAATAAGCTTTATTCTCCCTCTTCATGTTGGCCTTTTTCATGCTGTCTTGTTGAGCACTGGGAAAAAGGTATTCAAAAGAATCAGCACAATGAAGCAAAGTGAAAAGGTTCCTGCTTCAAATCCAAGAACACCCATCTATGAACAGCTCCTGAAACCCTTTGCCCCAAGACTGGAAACCACTGGAAACTGAGCTTCTGCATTTCAGTTTACACAGGAATTGAAAGCCCTTACCTCTGTATGATGGATTTGTCAAACAGCTCCCCTTCTGGTGTCTGCATGATGGCAAACTCTTCTCGAGTTACATGGTGCAAAGCTGGGTTCTCCATAGAAGCAGAGATGGTGCTAATCAGCTGAGGGAGCACTCTGCCAGGTGAAAGTACAGAGAGCGACCCCACTGCATTCATGGATGACTGCCAAGAAAAAAACAGCATTGACTGAAACAGTCTCCCCATCTTAGACCCAAGAGTATGTCCCTGCTAAGTTAGCCCAAACAAATTTTCCCCTAAACCATGTTCTACAAGCAAAGAGCTCCTGGTCTAAGGTGCTTCTGACACCTCACCCAGACCTACAGCTCGGCCACTGACTCGCTTCCTCTTCATCTCACAGCTCCTTCCTATGGCAAAGGTTTTTTTCATCCCTGCACTCTTTCCCTCCCACCCATGGCAGTATAGAGCTTTCTCTTTATGGACTGCGCTCACTCCTTCAACACCTCCAGCCCTTGCCCCTAAGATACCCTTGGAGATAGGACAGGAAAAGCAAATGCCAGTCACCTGGTTTATGGGGACCTGAGTCGTGATTCTGGGTAGAATTTTATCCAGCTGTTTGGCAATGAAGTCTTTAGGGTCTATTTTCATCTTGATAAGAAGGGCTGACCAAAGCCCAGACTGCACCTCCACTGGAGAGACATTGATGGGAATACATAGGCATAATAAATATAACGCAGGCACTGCAAAGAAATCTAACCAACTCCACAGCCAGCCCTCACCAACACCAAATAGCCAGCAGGATGGTCTTGTCGCTTCACTCACTCAAGGAAGGGTGATGGCTCACTAACAGCATCTCCAGTGCTAGATTTTCTGTCTCAGTGCGGTCGACTTCCAATCCTGCTACACATGAGATCACACACAGTGTCTCCTGAAGCACACGAGGGGGTATGTATGCTTTCCCCAGGTCAGACAGCTCTCCAGTCTCTGTCACCAGGGCCTCAATGGGCAGCACCTGAACAAACACAACTTGCAATGAACACATCAAAGCAAACCTCCCAGGGCCTTGTCACTTCTCCCTCCCAACACAAAATTCTGTATTGGAACAAAAAATCAACTCTTGAGATAATATTGTGAACCTGCAGACTACGGGGGAAGAACAGATAAAGGTCTGTGCTGCGGCTGAAGCACAGAACTAGGAATAATGTAAAGGAAAGGGAAACCCTACCAGAAGGGAAAGGCAGGATAAGTCACCTTTCCAGAGAATGGATTTGGGGACATGTGCTCTTACAAGTGAATCCACTCTATAATATGTTATTCCTCATAATGTCCTTACCAAAAAAACTTCTGCTAAGCTTCTTGGATACCTCTGACATTGGGAGGGACTGCCTCAGTGACTTAGGAGCAGAAGTCCCACTGAAAATCATGTAGGTGCTTTTGCAAATCCTACCGCAATAGTGCAAAACAATCTATAACTTTGCAGAGTCACAGGCTAGCAAACAGCACTTATAAGAAAATAAGACCCAGAATATCTTACTGCCCCTGTATAAAACTATGGTACGCCCACATCTTGAGTACTGTGTACAGATGTGGTCTCCTCACCTCAAAAAATATATTTTGGCCTCGGAAAGGGTTCAGAAAAGGGCAACTAAAATGATCAGGGGTTTGGAACAGGTCCCATATGAAAAGAGGCTAAAGAGACTGGGACTTTTCAGTTTGGAAAAGAGGAGACTGAGGGGGGATATGATAGAGGAATATAAAATCATGAGTGGTGTGGAGAGGGTGAATAAAGAAAAGTTATTCATTAGTTCCCATAATATAAGGACTAGAGGACACCAAATGAAATTAATGGGTAGCAGGTTTAAAACTAATAAACGAAAGTTCTTCTTCACACAGCGTGTAGTCAGCCTGTGGAACTCCTTGCCAGAGGAGACTGTGAAGGCTAGAACTATAACAGAGTTTAAAGAGAAGTTAGATAAATTCATGGAGGTTGGGTCCATGGAGTGCTATTAGCTAGGGGGTAGGAATGGTGTCCCTGGCCTCTGTTTGTCAGAGTCTGGAGACAGATGGCACGAGACAAATCGCTTGATCATTGTCTTCGGTCCACCCCCTCCGGGGCACCTGCTGCTGGTCACTGTCGGCAGACAGACTACTGAGCTAGATGGACCTTTGGTCTGACCCAGTATGGCCATTCTTATATTTAATCTGGTCTCTTATTATTCTTTTTATTTTTCCTCATAATTAACAATAAAACATGTATATTATATATAAAATTTTAAAGAATCTGAACACAGCATCTGAACTATTGCCTAGGGGCAGCTACTAACTGGCACACCGAGAAGGGGAATAGACTACTCTGGCCTCACAAAGGAGACAGAGAAAATAAGAGGTAACAACTTAGACAAAAGAACACAGGCAAAAGTCTTCTTCCCCAGAGGCACAGGAGGAATGGTGAGAATAATTGTGGTCACAAGGAAAGATAAATGACCTGAAAAACCTGGACATCTGTACAGTCACTTATGGAAGTCTAGTAAGGAGTGACGTTATGTGGGATCATTAGCACAACATCCTTTACAAATCCAAAATTCTGGTTTTGACATCATGTTACATAACTGCATTAACAGCAAGGAGATTATAGGGGTAAACGGTGTGACATCCGGGAATAAACCTAGTGGTCATTCACCTTATGAGACTTGAGAACAGTTTTCAGCTCCTCCAAGATCCCATAGGCCAACCTGTACCCTCCAAGTGAGGACAAGAGTTTCCTAACTGTCTTCTGGGCATGCCTTCGAACATGCCAGTTCCGGCTCAGCAGTACTGCAACAAGTGCTCGGTGATACTGTCTGAAAACAGAGAGAAACAAGTTCAGCAAGGGAGCTAGTCAGGCAGAACATTCAGACATGGAGATACATAGCCTCCTATGCAAAGTCCCAGGACCGCCCTCTCTACTGCCTGCATTAGTACTTTAGGAAGTTAATTGCATCAGATTAATACAGACAAGTTCTACGTACTGAACTTTATTTTCAGGGAGCCGATGTGTATGGTCCAAGAGGAGGCGTTCTGTCAGCTGCAATACTGTGCACATGGCTGTAGAGAAACACAAGACATGGAAGACAAACAGTGTGAGGGCTTACTGTGGGACTAAAAAGGCTGGATATTAACCTATGAGCAGATGAAAAGCATACAGGACACTTTAGAACAATGCATCTCAAAAAGCAATCTTTTCTTACTTGACAATCTGTATGGATCCTTTGCAAGAGGTAAAAGTATTGTTAACAACCAAAACTTTGTCCACACTAGAAGTAGAAATGTAACTGAACAGGACTATTACTAGAAGACTATTACATGGTCCTGCCATGAGGGCAGGGGAGTGGACTCGATGACCTCTCGAGGTCCCTTCCAGTCCTAGTATTCTATGATTCTAAGAGTTCTAGCATGATTCCCCTCAACAATGTGAGTGGGGATATTTTTTGTCTAATAATGGATTATAGAAACTGAGCTATAAACAAGACCTTGTGTACTGTGTGGCATGATGGACCTAAATTTTGCAGTAATGCTGTAGTATCTGTGGCATTCTGATGCAGCTTAATTCAAAAATGGAGGATTTTACTGAATTCAAACTCAGTGTAAAATACTATAATAGCTTGTGCTATTTAATTTATGCTGCCCTCAAATTCTCAAATTCAGTATGCCCGTTTTTTGCCTCAACATATAACAGCATGATAGAAGAAGTCATGAGAAGCTAGAGGTTTTGGCATTTGGATGGGGGAAAGTGGGGCTTTTTTTGCACCCAGAAAGTTATCAGAAATGATTTGGCATTGTTAGGTAATTTAGTTGGCTATTTCTGCTTATATAATCAGTAGCCAAACATTTAACAATTGGTTACATATACTGCCTGCATTAGCTTACGAGTTAACCTGCAACTGCAATTAACAACGGCTGTTCAAATATACTTCAGGTTGTCTGTGAACTCAGGAGCAGTGTTCCCTGTAAGCTGTGCACTTGTGCAGCCTCTCAGGAGAGACTGAAACACCGCTCAACTGATTAGCAGAGCGCTCACAACTGGTTTTTTGTTTTTACTGGTGGCGCACATTCATGCATGCCTTGGTACACATACAAATTTATTCCGCACATGGATAGAAAAGATTAGAGGGAACATTGATCAGGAGGATGTTTCCAAAGCTTCCTTCACAACTGTGAAAGCAGGAAATTTCTGTTTTAAATGAAAGCTTAGATTATGAAGCTTAGACTATGAAGTACAGTCCTATCGTAATGGGTGGATTCTGCAGCAGGACAGAACACATGGGTGTTGGCCATCAACACATATCTATATTACTGTTTTGCTATCATTGTCCTGAGGAAAACAAATCCTTACCCATACTAATCAGAGAAACATCACTAGCAGCTTGTGACAAGTATGTCTCTTTCCAGCAAGACTAACATCATCAGGAGAAAAAGAGAACTCTGACTCCTGAACTGTGATCATGGCAAGTAAAGGAGAAATAACATTACTTAAAATTTTGAAAGATTTTTCTCTTCACAACTCTTCACTTCAAGAATAATTAATCAGCTCATTTTCAAATGCTTTGCTTGAAAAGGTAATGTTTTCCTGGGCACAAGTGAATTTTTCTTCTAAAAAATTTTAATTGAGTTTAAACATTAGAGAACGTGGAGACAGTATACCATATAATTCATACCAAAACAGATTTTGTGGCTCCATTATTCCTCCTTTATAAATCTCTACTTTTCCCATACATTTTCTTCCCTAACACACCACTACTACTCCCCTTTTTCTCTTTTCTCCATTATACCTCATTCTTTCAGTTTATTTAAACTAAAACTTGTGATAAACTAGTGATCTGATCTAGGTACTCCACAATTATTTTTGTCAAGGAACACATATTGTGAAGCGTCAAGATTAGCATTTAACAAGGTGTTTCATAATTCAAGGTAATCATTAATGAATGAATTCATGTTAAAAAGAGGATCATGAGTAGATCAGATCCTTTGGGAGAACAGTCACTTCACTTCAGTCTGAAATCTCACCCTGTGAGCGTCAGACAATATGGTTAAGATGCAGCAACAGCTCTTGTAAATAATAGGATGTATACTAATGAACTCTGATCACATTTAACAACTCACCTTCCTCTGATGCAGACTGTAAAAACTTCTCAGAAGTGAATATTTGCTTCTTCTCATCAAGAATCAACTGCCAGAAGCCACTCAGCTTGGACTCTAGGATGGAGAGAAGATTCTTCCATTAAGATAATTCAAAACAAGACAGGATTTACCATGCAGTGAAACATACCTTACACTGAAACATAGTTTAGTTCAGTCTCTTATATTGAAACTCTCTACCTTCCCTGCTCTTCAGCTTCCACAACTCCCTGCCAACCCATTCAGACTGTATAACACCTAAATAGCCATGGCACAGCACTTTCTGCTAGAGACATTTACTTCTGAACTGAGAGATTACAAGAATTAGAAGATTCCATTGATTCATGCCTCTGTCCCATCCAGACTTTCCTAGGACAACTCTTCTAAGTGAGCTCAATGCTAAAGGGGAAGAGGGAACTTACACATCACATTTGGTAGGCAGGGAGCAGGCTATATGGAGGAGAGTGTTTTGCCCTAACAGATACCTGAGTTTAGACAGTACTTGGAAGGAGGCTCTGGTGATGGTATTTAATTGGAAGCCCAGAACCAGAACAGATGCCTTTGCTACTTTACTGGATGCTGGGATCCCCAGGTGCTTCTTTACATAACATAAGAACGGCCATACTGGGTTAGACCAAAGGTCCATCTAGCCCAATGTCCTGTCTTCCAACAGTGGCCAATGGTAGGTACCCCAGAAGGAATTAACAGAACAGGTAATCAAATGATCCATCCCCTGTTGCCCATTCCCAGGTTCTGACAAACAGTGGCTAGGGACACCATTCCTATCCATCCCGGCTAATAAGCAGTGATGGTCCTAACCTCCATGAATTTATCTGGTTCTTTTTTGAAACTTGTTAAAAGTCCTGACCTTCACAACATCCTCTGACAAGAGTTCCACAGGCTGACTGTGTGTTGTGTGAAGAAATACTTCCTTTTGTTTGTTTTAAACCTGCTAGCTATTAATTTCATTTGATGACCAAGAGTTCTTGTGTTTTGGGAGTAAGTAAATAACTTTCCTTATTTACTTTCTCCATACCATGGATTTATACAAAAGCAATAAAATAATCTCTGTCTTATTCCTTATACCTTTTTAAAAATTCCAAGCTTTCTGTTTGCTTTTTTGACTGCTGCTGCACATTTGAGTGGATATTTTCGGAGAACTAACCACAAAGACTCCAAGATCTCTCTCAAGTCCTAACAGCTAAATTAGTCCCCATCATTTTATACATATAGTTGTGATTCTGTTTTCCAATGTGCATTACTTTGCATTTATCAACATTAAAATAATCTGCCATTTTGTTGCCTAGTCACATAGTTTTGTGAGATCCCTTTGAAGCTCTTCACAGTCTGCTTTAGACTAGGGATGTAAAAATCCTGATTAATTATTTAGCTAGTTGGAGTCAGCAGGCTCATGCTGGGCAGAAGTGGACGGTGAAAGGGAGGGGAATGGCTACAACTCCCAGCCCACGCAAAAGGAGAGCCAGAAGCTCTCCTTCCCCCTCGCCCCCCGCAAGGATGCCAACTCCCAGTCCAGCTACCCATTCACATTCCTACTTTGGATTTAATTATCTTGAACAGTTTTGTATGCTCTGCAAATTTTGCCACCTCACTGTTTACCTGCTTGCCCCAGATCATTTATGAGTATGTTGAATAGGACTAGTCCCAGTATGGACTCCAGCTGGACACCACTAGTTACCTCTCTTCAATCTGAAAATTGATCATTTATTCCTAATCTTTGTTTCTTGTCTTTTCACCAGTTATCAGTCTATGACAGGATCTTCCCTCTTGTCCCTGTGCCATCTTACTTTGCTTAAGAGCCTTTGGTGAGGGACCTTGTCAAAGGCTTTCTGGAAATCTAAAGTACACTATATCCACTGGATCCTCCTCACCCACATGCTTGGTGACCCCCTCAAAAAATTCTAGTAGATTGGTGAAGCATGCTTCACCTTTACAGAAACCAAGTTGACTTTTCAACAACAAATTATGTTCATCTATGTGTCTGACAATTTTGTTCTTCACTATAGTTTCAACCAGTTTGTCTGAAACTGAGGTTTGACTTACCTTCCTGTAATTGCCAGGATCGATTCTAGAGTCCTTTTTAAAAACTGGCATCAAATTAACTATACTACAGCCATGGTAAAGAATATGGTTTAAAGGATAGATTACAAACCACAGTTAGTAGTTCTGCAATTTCACATGTGAGTTCTTTGAGAATTCCTGGTGACTTGTTACTGGTTAGTGTGACGTAGTGTGGGTACCTTGCTGGTTGCTATGCTGGGCAGTGGGTTGTCAGTGACCTCCGCTGGCTGCTGTCTGCAGCATGGCCCAGCAGGGTAGGGGATGAGTCATTATGCAAGGAGGCTTCGAAACTCGTCAGACAGGTATCTCCCATGGAGCGGAACAATGGAAAGGAAGGGGGCGAGGCCTGACCTGGCTGGGGGCAGGGCTGGAAGGGAGTGGGTTTGAGTTGGGCTGTCTGGGATCATGGAGGAGACAGCCTAGGGCCCAGAGGGGCTGGAATTTAGGGGCCCAGCATCCCCCATCTCAAGGGGGGCTGAGGCATCCTAGGCCCGGTTCCTGTAACCAGATGACATCTGTGCTGTGCTGTATCCTGGAGAAGCAATAAACTCCCTCTATTCTACTGGCTGGTGGAGTCTGTCCGTGCCATTACGGGGGTGCAGGGGTCGGGGGACCCCGACGCGCCGCCACAGTTAGTTTATCAGTTTGTTCCAAAACCTCTTTAATGACACCTCAATCTGGGAGGGCCACTTCCCAATTTTCCCATTCCACCATTGTCCAATGAAAAAGTGTTACAATAGAACAAACAAGGATATTCTTAATGCTGGTTTAATCAATGCCTTAGCCAACAGATAGGGGAAGTTTAGACCTAAATGAATATTTTTTTGTAATAAGGGAAGCCACTAAAAAAGGCATACTGCACCAACTAAAGCACTGGAACCTGGGATTTTCAGAGCTATAGCACAGTAACAATTCTCACTTCCTGCACTGGCTCCACAGGGGATTTTTACTTCAGCTGGCTTACAAATGGACAAGGATTCTCTGTGACAAAGTAAAAGACTGACAAAGACTATGACAACATCACACCAAAGTCATGAAGGAAACCATTCAAACCTTTAAAATTCACTGACACTGTCCTGGTAACTGTTTCATTTTTGGGCTCTTACCAGTTAGTGCATCAATCACAGACATCCTACAGATCAGCAAAGCAGAAGCAACTCCTTCTGTTACCATGGAAACCTGAGTACTTTGAGATGCTGATTTTTCCACTGTCTGGATAAGCATTGGCAATAAGTCCATTGCCTGTAATAATGTGTCACCTGAGGAAACAAAGCAATCAGAGGCAAGAAAAGGTGAACTGAAAGATATTAAGAGCTCTTTTGTTGTCATGAATTTAACTATGGAAATGAACTAGAGAGACCATTGGAATGGGTCTACATCTCCAGAATAGATAATCTGCCAAAAGAACTTTAGCTCCTTACATTATCACCATAATTAAATTTTTAACCCATGGACAAAAGTGGCACCTTCCCATTCCTCCCTCTTGAGAAACATGCTGCCTTCCCACTCTGAGCTTCTGTTTGCTATGAGTGAAAGAAGATTCTGATCCAATGCTACACAATTACTCATCCACTCAAATTCCACCCAATTTCCTTGCATTTGACAGAGACTTGTTTCCTGAAACAAACCAAAGCAGAATTCATTGAAAGGTATGTGAACACTTCTTACATCTCAAATAATCAAAATTCAAGGTTTTCAGATGTAAATATCCTTTGAATTAACATTCAAAACAAAAGAAAAATATGTCCAAATATGTAACATCACAAAACTCCAATCAAGAAAGAGTGTTTTAAATAATAAAAAATCCAATAATTAGATCAAATATCTTTATATTCTTCTTATTTATCAGTTTAAGTTTATCCCAGTGGGTCAAACCAATGGCACAATCAGTAAACATGGATGGGTAATTTTCATTTTTGTCATATGAATGTCTTGAACCCTGATCCCATGAACAGCTGCATATAAGACAACCCATACACTCAGATGGAGCCCCAACAACCTCAGGAGCTTGCCTACATGGGATCATGGCCCTGGTCACTAATTTAGTAATTAAAGTATTTGCTTCTACCCTCATAGTAATAGACAGATTCCTCATAGCTCCTATTATAATAAAAAGTGCAGGGCTCATTTAGAAAGACCAAATACAGGCATCACAATCAGAAAAGGCAGTTTCACAGTATCTGATTTAGACTATAGAGATAGTTACTCTGCAGTATGGTGGATCCAATTGTGGGTTCACAATAGTGAGGGCCAGTGAAAGCATTCTCAAGGAAGCACCAGAAGGCTGGGTTTGTGAAGACCTTTATTATGAAACAATCTGTCACACAATTTACCTATCTCCCTACAGTGATCAGTTTACATCTAGATGCATGGACTCAATTACCCTTCTGTTACCCCACATAACTCTAAGAGTTATGATCTTAAACTTTACCTTTGAAAGAAGCTAGCATGCATTGCAGGTAGGCATGTCGCACAGCTGAAGTAGAGGTTTTAAGGCTGAAGGCTTTCTTTAACCACTCAACAAGCTTCTTGGGAACTTCTGTGGTGAACCGATTACACCAAAGAGCAAGGACAGAGACAGCATGTACCAAAGTGCCTTCATGGACTGGGAAGAAATGCAGAGAAAGTCAATATAACTATCTCTAACCCAGTGGTTCCCAAACTTTTCGGCATCATGCCCACTTTTTGATTTTTGAGAAACTCTCACCCCCCCCCCCCCCCCAAAATAGCAGCAAAACTTGTTGAGGGGGAGAAAAAAAGGAACTGATGGGAAATGAGAAACAAAAATAGCAGCAAAACTTGGCGGGGGGGGAGATTGATGGGGCAGGGGCTGGGTCACCTCAGGCCCCTCCTGGAATTTCTTCACGCCCCCCCAGGGGGGCACACCCCCCAGTTTGGGAACCCATGCTCTAACCCATGAATGCATTCAGGTAAGCAGGAAAATGCTGAAGTGTGATGGAAAGGATCCATCCTAAAGTTCAAACTGAATTTACGTAGCTTATTCTCTCTATGAGGCTGTTTCATCAATAAAGAATGAGAGTCTACACAAATGATTCCTTAATTCAATAGAGGTGCATCAGATTTGTCTTCAGCTAAATATGTTCTGCACCAAAATCCTGCTCTGGATTGAATGAAGCTGGGCAGCATCCAGAACAAAAAAAATTGTGTCCTCACCTTCTTGTTGCAGGAAAGGGATGAAAAGTTCAACGATGGTTCCACTAAGAGCTTGATTTGAAGGCCCAGAAACCACATGGTGACTAAAACTGCCAATTCCTTAAAAAAAAAAAAAAATCACAAAACACTCCCTGGTGAGCATTCTGCTACAAGACTTACTGCAAATCAAACATGTAAGCTACAATCAACCCATCATAGCTCAATCACAATACATCCCTGCCTGTCCAAATTTCTCCTCTGCCTGTTTAGTTGCTGGCTCAAGGGAATTTTGTCTAGGGACAGCTCCCTCCATCTGTCTGAAAGTTACCCATGACTTTGACGCCATCATGAGAGTTCATCATTGCTGCATCAGTTCTGGATTTAGGCATCACCAGGTCCTGTAGCTCAAGGATCTCTCTTTAAATTTCAATCACTGTTGCAACCATGCAAGCCTCTTTTCTTTTGGCTACACATTTTAAAGCTTTCTGAATTTCCATTTGTCTCCAATAGCTACAACAAACTTAAAGAGCAGAAGGCCATTAGCCTGCAAACAATAGTATGTGCTATCATCCAAGATCCACTAGACATGACTGATTAAGAATTACTGACACTGAAAGACTCAAGGACTCAAATTTCTGCTAAATCTATGCTGCTGTAGAATGTGCCTTCCCTACTTTATCCAATATCCTTACCTGAAAGGACACTTATCTTCTGGGCCACAACCGTCAGTTTCCCCTCTGAACCTGTCACCAAAAAACAGAGTAGTAAGAAAGATGGTAGCAAGAAAACTAACTGGAGCAACTATTAAATCCATAAGAGAGACTATTTCTTCCAGACAACTGTTGAGCTTTCCATGTGATCCAGGCCATACTGGTGCTAGTCAACTTACAGCTGGCGTACGGTATGGAATATGCCTCAAAGCAAGCAAACTTCAGCTGATCTCCACTGATTGACTCATAAGTTACTTACCCCCCAGGATGGCAAACAGGTGCCTCCCCAGTGACTCCACAGCCGATGGATCACTGCACTGTCGAGCCAGATTCTTTAAGGCCACCACTGCCTCATCCATCAGCTGTGGACTGTTAGATTTTAGTTGACCTAAAAATACAATATGTAAGCCAAGAGTTACTCAAGACCTATGCACATCTCCTCAAGAGGGTGTGGAGATAACTTTGTGCAATCCATGCAGCCTGCCTTAGCTTCTGGCCACGTGAAAATTTCTTCCGTTCCATTGTGGCAGGGCATATACTCAATATTGTCAATATTAACTCTGCAGTTTTATGGCACTGTACAAACATTAAGACATTTACACTCCACTCCTCTGTGAAACTGAAATACTTCCCTATTTTACAGATGGAGCTATTGAGGCGTAGGGAATTAAGTGAATTGGTCAATGTCAGTCTGTAGCAGGATTAGAAACAGAAGCGAAATCTTTCATCTCTTTGTTCTGTACCTTACTGCAAAAGCAACCATTCTCCTGCTACTAAACCACTTTGCATAACAGGCCTCAGACAACCATAAGATTGCTAGAACTGAAACTCCAATTCTTTTCAGAAGTGTACTGAGCAATATTTCAATTCCATATCACAGTATGGCCTCCCACCCACAATGACAAGGACAATTTCATAATCAAGAACAGGACTAACAATACAGCAATCCTAAACACAGAGACACTATTAGAGTTGTAAAAAGTCCTGCTAAGAATCTGCCATCTCATTAGAGGTTGTGGTACTTACTGGCCAATCCTTTCACGATATCCAGAGCATACTGGCTTAGATCAAGGGTCATGGATGCTAGCAAGCAGGAGATAGCTAGGGACAGAAAAGACGTTACTGATTTTAAACAACTGGCTTTTAGCCTTCCATCACACTTCAAGCTGTCAGAGATAATTAGAGAGGAGTTGCTGCCATGAGAAGTGGAAAGAGAGCACAGAAACTGCCTCTCAATCCACAAATTTACTCAGAATTATTCAGTGATTCAACTGTAAAATTCTGCTATCTGCAAACAGAAGCACTCAGCCACTTGGGACATTATTACCAACACTACCTCTTCACATCCACCCCATCAGAGCCAGCCATCCTACCACCTAGTTCTGCTCACAGGCTGAGTCTGCCTGAACACAGTCCAATGGGTGGCACTCTTCTGTCACCCACACTAACACCTGAACTCTGCGCAAACACTCTTCATGCCCCTTCCCATGTTGCTTTACAGGAGACTCACTTTCAATCACGTTCTCAGGGCTCCGCAGCAGGGATTTCTGCAGAGTTGGTAGGACCAGGTCTTTGAATTCAGAGTGAGTCACATAACGGAGGAGGGGGGCACAGTTATCCTGCAGAGAGAACACAGTCAGGCACCCAGCACCAAACATATGTGGGACAAAAGTATAAAACATCACATCTCTCACCAGCAAGTGCTTCTGGGGTTTGGTCTTACTCATCACGATGGTCTTCATGTAGAAATCCAGCAGGGCACTCTGAACAAGCAGAACACCTATTATAGTCATGTCACAGCATGCTCACACTCCCTGAATGCCAGCAGGGAGCCCAGAATTGTGCCCCATCTTGTTTCCCCCAAAACACACAATCCCATTCAAGATGAATTTCAGTTCCGTTAACACTCTTCCATATGCAGATCCACTAGGAAGCATGGTTCGTTGCTCTATCTGCTAGCCTGAACACAAAAAGCCCCATAGAGTGGTAGGTGCTCTGCTCCATTCCTTAAATGTGGATACAGAAAGCCCCATAGAGTGGTAGGTGCTCTGCTCCATTCCTTAAATGTGGATACAGAAATAGGGAAAGCAGGCACCTTGGCTATCTCCCTAAAAGCAAGAGATACACCGAAGGGCTGGGTATTGCCAATGGTCTTCCTAAACACAACTCAGATCAGGGTACTTGAGTTTTAATCAGAGCAATCTCACTTTACTATCATACTGACAGATGTAAAGCATCAGCCTTGCTATAACATTTCTATCCCTTCCCAATGGAAATTTATTCTGATTATTATAGAGGAGAAAGAGTTCTTCTTTACCTTGTGTCTGTTAACAACATCCATCTCTTTCTGGCTTGTGCAAAATTGCACCAGAAACCCCAGCATTGCAGCATAGTTCTGGTTTGGTTCTAGACTGAGAATGACAGACAGGTACTGATCCACCAGCCCTGGGTTCTGTTGAGAAGAACCAAAAGATACATAAACTCAAGCAGCACTAGAAAAGTTAGTGAATCAGGTCATACTCTGTCAAATCATGTGTCACCTCTTTCCAAAGCCTGTTCAATTTCTTCACAGCTCCAGTCACTGCATGCTTGTGAGAACCTCCCAGAACTTCTAACAGAAGCAAACACTGAATTTCCACCTGCCAAAAGAAAGAGGGGGAAAAAAAAAACACATTCACACACTGACCTACCACTTGAGAAAAAAACAGATGATATTCACTTTAACTTTGAGCAAGGCATCTAGTATCTCCATCAGCAACTTCCACGTCACAAAGGACTTTAAATAGCATTTCAGATAAATTTTTATGTGATCATTGTTAAGAAAACAGTGTTTTATTCCAAAGTGGCAGGGATAAGGTCCACAGGTCAGACCAAATATCAAGAAAAAATGAAGTGAAAAGCTTCTTTACACCATCCAAAAAATGTATGCAATCTGCTTAGGAGACAGTCAGATTGAGGATTCTGCAGGCTGGGATTCAGATGCATTAACAAAAAATCTGGGGGGAGGATCCAAGACTAGAACAACAATTCTGTTGCAATTCCAGACAGAAGCATACAGAGCAACTTTGCCTGGCTCTAACCACGGCTATTAAAGTGACACTCAGGACTTCCTGCCTCTTCTACCAGAAAAAGGGAAATCAAAATACTATGCAAAGTGAATAGAGTAAATAAATAAAAGAGAAAGAACATATGCATGTGGGTTTTAATGTGAAACCAGCTGTTACAATCTGCACCAATAAATCCAGAATCACATTCAGGATTCCTCAAATTGCCACATTAACTTGGAAATATACAACAATATTTCAAAAGGAAGGGTAAAAAGCCCTTCCAGAGCACTAAGGTACCTACCAGCTTTTTCCATATTTCGCCTTCTCTCTTTTCACGTGTTGGGAAGACTATACGCACAAGCAAACACATCCAGGAGAGAGCCAGTAAAGATGCAGATCCACTGCTCTTACTGTCACAGAAAGGAGGAAAGAAATGAATCTATAGTTCCAGAGATATTATGCAGTGTTATTAACTTAAGACAAACACATTAGTATGCCCAAACTAGAATTGTCACCTTTTTAGTGAAGCATCTTCACCAGAGAAAAAAGTCTCAGGCTTTAAATCAATTTTCAGCATCTCTGAAACAATCCTCTGAACAACACATCAAAGGCTGAACATTGTTCAGACCGACTGAACTGCACTGTCTCAGATTTCTTAATGACAGGCCTCTTGTCATTCACCCCCAGCCATTTTGGCACACCACTCTTACTGTTCTAATTTGTTTCAGACCTATTTCCCATCTTTGTTGTAATCCTCATATTACTCTCAAGGTGATGGCAGAATATGGGTCCTTCATATGACTGACAGAGCTCTAATAATCAATCCCCCCAAATCTGACCTCACTCTCCTTCAAGGCACAATGTCACGGTGAATACCCTTAGAGATAACAACAGCTGATGAGCCAGCTGATGCCACACAGTAACTAAGGGTATGTCTACACTAGCCCCCTAGTTCGAACTAGGGTGGCTAATGTAGGCATTCGAACTTGCAAATGAAGCCCGGGATTTAAATATCCCGGGCTTCATTTGCATGTTCCCGGGCGGGCGCCATTTTTAAATCCCCCTAGTCCGAACTAACTGCCCGCGGCTACACGCGGCAGTTAAAAGTTAATTCGAACTAAGTCCTCGTGGAATGAGGTGTAACAGTTAATTCGAACTAAGGACTTAGTTCGAATTAACTTTTAACTGCCGCGTGTAGCCGCGGGCAGTTAGTTCGGACTAGGGGGATTTAAAAATGGCGCCCGCCCGGGAACATGCAAATGAAGCCCGGGATATTTAAATCCCGGGCTTCATTTGCAAGTTCGAATGCCTACATTAGCCACCCTAGTTCGAACTAGGGGGCTAGTGTAGACATACCCTAAAGAGGTAACTACCACCTCACACGCATAAATTCAAATTACAAGTTACTGGGTTTGATGCAGGAATCAGAGGGTGAATTTTTGTGCCTCGTGTTAAGCTGGACATCATGCCTCCCTTTGGACCCCTTCCCTGTAGTGCAAGGTTGGAGGTTCGAATCCCACCCTTCCTCCCCCTCCCAGCCATCCAGGGAGCAGCTGAACAGCCAACACAGGCTGCCTCAGAGCAGGAACTGGCTCTAGCACTCGGAAGGCAGGATAATGGATGCCCAAGATCTCTGGTTACTGATGAAATACAACAGCAATTAAGTGTTTTAGAAATGTATCTCAAGAACATACCACAGAATCTACAAAAGTATATTAAGTTCACACATTTCCTTAGAATGTCTATAATAAAGTCTTGAAATTAAACAGCTGAATAATTAGATGAATAATCAGCTGATGTCCCTTTCCTAGTCATTCTCTGATAAAGCAGCTTAAACCCAGTTGCATGTACTTGAAGTCTACTGAAAGGAAATAGGAATCCATCCCAACCTCGCTTTCTGAATTTCACTAAAACTAAGCCTCTCCCTTCCCTATGGGCATTCCGTGTGCTGTGTCTGCACAAAGAAGTACTAGCAATCAGAAAGTCAAAACAGGTTTCAATTAGAAGTTTCTTTTAGTCACCTCCTTGGAAAAGATGGTGCTTCTAAGGCAAAATGGGTGGAGTGGTAAGTGTGAATAAAATAAGAACCCTCAACTTTCCCTAATTCTGCCTGAAGAAGTAAGTGTTAATCCTTCTCAATGGTAAAGCTTTAATTCTGGATGCAAGACGCTGATTGGCAGCATTTCACAAAATGGTTGCATGTGAAGAAATGGGAATATCAGTCAGCCCCCACCTTGGAACTCCAGCCTTGCCACTGATCCCTGAAGACTGCAAGGACTGCAGAAGATTCTTTGCTGTTGCTTCTGGCTGGGATTCTGCAAGCTGCTGGAGAGCCGACTGCAGGGCTCTGCGGGATGCTGCATCTCTGTAAAGAAAAAGAAACATCTTCTGTAAATATTACCAGTCTTGTCAGTGTTTCAGATACTAAATTCTACATTCCATACCGTAGGGATGTTAAAATGTGTGTAACTGAATAACCGTCTAACCGCTGAAAAATTCAGCAGTTACATGGTTACACAAGGGGGGCTGCTGACGGCTGCCCGGGAGCCAATGCATGTGGGAAGCTGGCTTTTAAGCTGGCTCCCCACACATATCAGCTCCCACCTACCTCCCTGCACTGCTGCCTCTGATACAAAGCCTGCTGTCCTGCACTGCTGCCAACTCCCTTGGAGCCAGTGCACACTGGAAGTCGGCTTTTAAGCCAGCTACATGCACATATTGTCTCCCACCTGCCGCCCCATGCTGCTGCCTCTGCATAAGATACAGAGGCAGCAGCGCAGGGAAGCAGGTGGCTCCCAGGGAACCGGACCAGGAACCTCATGCAGCCATTTGGGTAACCAATATGCTGATGCTTATCAATTAACCGTTCAAACAGCTACACTCTTATATTCCTACTATTAGAAGGTTTTGCCTCCTCTTCTCAATCAGACTGGCCAACAGGCATAGAAGGTTCTATTTTCATTTACATAAATCAATTCAAAGCACAATTCCCTATTACAACAGACAGCCTGATACCATGAAACATGATTAATATGATTCTGGCAAGTCCAAGGGGACATTTCAACAATTTCTTTACTTCAAAACACAGAATAACTCAAAATTCTCAGTTACAGCCAAATCCTGCATCCTCATTGAGCTCTACAAGGACACAGGGATGCCCTCATGCACAGTGAATTGCAGGATCAAGATCTTAATTTGTTTTTTATTTGAAAAGATGCATTTTTCTTATTAGATGTTTTAAAACTTATTTTTCCACTGAATGTTGGGCCTACCTTACTGGATAGCATTATTTTATGACAAATCTCTATACTACACCCTACATCCACACAATATGAAAAATATTACAGTCAAGCTCAACCACCAGATACACAGCCTTCCTAGTCCCACATACTTACCTGTAACGATGCAGGGTGAGGCAGAATAATTTGCAGAGGCCTTTAACAGCACTCTCTGGTAGATCTGAAATAAATGGATTTGAAAGTGTTTATTTGGGAATCATCACTAAGGTTCTAATCCTGCAAATATGCACATGCTTCATTATACTACAGTGAGTAGTCCCCTTGATTCCCATGACATTATTCATGATAGTAAAATTAAGTGTTTGCAAGATCAGGGCCCCAGACTGATTGACTATCATAACAAAAAAAGGGTAAACAGAATTTTAATTTTTAAAATGGGGGTTGGGGGAGAAGAGAATCACAGAATACTTTAATATTAAAGCAGTTTCTCACGGGAGATCGTGAGAAAAGTCAAATACCTTATTTTCAACCATTAAATGCAGTTTAAACTATTGAAGTGCATTTGAAAATCCCATTATTCTGGACATATTTAAAGCTACATTTGTGGTAATTTGTAGTACAGCCTGGCCAGGGAGACAAAGACCATGATTTTATACAAAAGTTTTATATAAAGTCCTAATAGTCATGGCTATGACAAACATACCATCTGGGGCCTGATCCAGAGCCCACAGATAAAAAAAAAAAATTTTCCAACAAGCCAAAAAGCTTCGGATCAGGTACTGAATCATTTACAGAAGGCAAGTTAAAACTTCTACGTTTTCTTTGTAATCAAGAAGCATAATGTAAGATCCAGCATTCTACATGAAATATGGTAACACTAATTTGAGGGAAACTACCTGGACATCAGCATCAAATATGTCTGCAGATATTTTAGGGAGTATCTACTGAACGATTTACTCTCGAAGCCAGTGGTTCTCAAACTGCGGTCTGCAGACCACTAGCGGTCCATGGCCGCCTTCCAGGTTGTCTGCAGCTTGAGCTCAGCCCCGCTTCTTCCACCCGCAATAGGGAGCCCATGCTGGCACTCCAGCCTCCCCCTCCCTTCCCGCCATGAGGCTGGAGCACCAGCGCCAGTTTCCTGGTGGAGGGGAGAGAGGGGAGAGAAAGCCCCAAGGTTTCCCACCCCTGCCACAAATAAAGAAAACATGGGAACCTTTTGTGTTGGACATAAATTAATATATTACTTTATTTAAAATGAAGTTTGATAAACTAACATGAGAAAGTTAAAGCACTTGGCCTGTTTAATAATTTAAATTAATATTTCCTTTCTTACTGGTTAAATTAAAACCACTCTCCTTAGCTGCAGCACTAGCAATATGGCTCGGGAGTAAGTATATAATTAATGGTGAGGTTTCCATTAGCAACTGGTGGTCCATGGAAAGGTTTGCATTGAGCCAGATGGGCCACGGGCCAAAAAGTTTGAGAAACACTGCTCTAGGCTTTCATTCTTCCTCCTCTTTTTTTGTATTTACACTGAACAACATTCAAAAAACTCAATGGGGCAGATTTATGCACTGTCACAAGGGAGACCCAGATGAGTATAATCAGATGTAGGCTGCTTGCTCTCATATCAGAAGCATTTTGGAAGTGATACTTTCACTTTTCAGATGAAGCATGCTATTATGCCCAGTAATACTATCATCACATTTACAGAAACCCTTTCACCTTGAAGGATGGCAATGAACTTCATGTAAAAAGGCAACATATCACTCAATGATGAGAAGTGTTTTTGATGTCATAAAAATGTATTTATTTCATGTCATAAAAATCTGCCAGGGCATCCCTACAATGGGCACAAGGCACAAGACAGTAACAAAAAACACATGGAATGTAATATGTTACTTGTTTGTATCAATGTATAAAAAGCGAAAACATAGGAGGGGCAACTTTGTACTTGCCACAGTGGTGTGCTGACTGAGCAGTTGCATTGTTGCAGGCATACATGTGTTAGTATACCTGTAGCTCTTATGTGGCATTAGGACCGTACTTTGTCAACAATAAACCTGGCCAAGCACCTATGCCACTGAACCAAGCCTGAGGACTTACTTGATGAATAAGATCAAGGTCCACTGGTGTTCAGAGCTGTTTAAGGAGGAGGAGAGGGCAGGACAGGAAAATGAGGCAAAATCTCCAGGACCAGCAAGCCATGCTAAAGGAGACATGAACCTCAATAACGTGTGTACATACACACCATTGTTAGAATTGCTTAACAGCAAAAGCACATACTGCAATGCCTATGATCTCAGAAAAAGGGCTACAAATTTCACAGGTCTTTTTAAATGAAGTGCACTGTAGGAATTCCCAAACTGTGGCAAAGGTACCATTGATGGCACATGAGCTTGATATTACATTCATTCACTTCACTATTTTTTCAGAAGGTGGTATAAGAGCCAATAAAGCTTGGGAGCCACTGCTTTAGCATATGCCCCCCTAAAGCCATTCCACACTATATGAAAGAAAGAACATACAATACTTTGAATGGATGAAATACAAGTACCTTGCCCAGTGACACATCTTCCCAGTTCACTGAGAATCTCTCTTCGTTCCTTCACACTGGCTGTGGTGACTTTTACTGCAAATCTCTTCAGTGTATCAGAAACCTAAAACAAGAAAAGTTGTCTCTCTTGTTACCATCAACATATGGACTGCACAACCAGGACAAACAGAAGCACTACAGAAAGGAGAACATGCTCTTTTGCAGGCAGTCACCTCCTCATACTGACTGAACAGTGTGGTTAGGCACAGCTATCCAAACCAACATGGTACTTGGCAAGCCAACTCCTGCATATCATACAAAGTGATGCTCCTCTGCTTCTGTTCAATAATTCAGAACTTCTTTCATATATACAGTAGGATGACCTTTCTCTGGTTTCCAACCTGCTCATGAGATACTACATCCACACTCAGTAATATACAGTACCAAATACCCCTTGGCAAAGTGACTATATTTAGCAATGTGTCTTATGTGACTTGGTTTCACTCAAGAAACCAGCGAAATCAATTGCCTAGTACGTGTGGTCTTTAAAGGCTGAAACAATTGTACGAGAACAGAATGCAGATCTTTTGCTTTCCAATGATGTGCTTTAGCCACATTTAAACCGTATTCACTCATTTAAAGAGAGCTTCCACAATGAGACAGTCTATGCCAGTGTTTCTCAACCAGTGGTAAGAGTACCCTTAGAGGTACTCAAGAGAAGTCTGGGGGTTACGTCAACACAACTGAAATTTGGAGAAAACTGAATTTTTTGTTTTAAGTTTTACAGCGCTTTATTATTTTTGTACTTTTTACACCCAAAAATTTCATCGTCCCCCCGTCTATGATTAAATTATTTAAACAAATGTGTTGCAATGGTAGAAAAAAATTGTGTGTGTCAGAAAACTATAGGTACTGAGGGTACTATTTTTTTTAAAGGGTACTTTACAAAAAAAAGGTTGAGAAACACTGGTCTATGCTACATGCTTTAATCCATATCTTGAATATTTCACTTATGATTTCATACCCTCAGTTGTTATTAGCAGGGCTCGACAAATCAGTGTATCTACTCGCTCATGGCGAGTAGATTTCAGCCAGTTGCCCATTCACCGGTGGCATGCGCATGCGCAATGCGGGTCTGGCGCATGCGCAGTGCGGGACTGGAGAGTGGATTTCGCCGCGGTTTGTCGAGCCCTGGTTATTAGGGATGTAAAATTCTGTTTAACTGGTTAACCAATTAAAGAGGAGATGGGTGGGTGGCCACTCCAGCCCAACTGTGCTGGAGCATTCCCCCAACCCACCACAGCCAGGCTAGAGCAGCTCCTCCACAATAGGCAGGGGCTGCTCCAGCCTGGGCCTGCTCTAGCCTGGGCCTGCTCTAGCCTGGGCCCCCACTGGGCTGGAGCAGCCCCCAGCCTCTGGTGGGTGGGGAGCTGCTCTAGCCCCCCACTGGTTAAACTTTCACATCCCTGGTTGAAAGTTTATAAGAGGACTAACAAATGAAATTGTATAAGAGGGCTAACAAATGAAAGGTTTCTCTATGTACCTTAACAGGAACCAGTCACGTATTCATGGAGTTTGAGGAGGTTAGTCTCTTTTTGAACTGAAAAATCTATCAGGTTTAAAAAGTCACATCCTGAAGAAGTGGGCTGTGCCCACGAAAGCTCATGATACCATCTACATGTTTTGTTAGTCTATAAAGTGCTACCAGACCATTTGCTTGCTGTTTTTTTCTGTAACAGACTAACTCGGCTACCCCCTGAAGATCCTATTTATAAAAACTCTTTCCTATGTTATCACACAAGTGGAGATTTGATTGTTAATTTTTTGTTTCATCATTTATGCTGTTTATAACTAACCTAGCTGAAGGAGGATGTTTAAATTCCATTCTCAGTATTAACAATCCCTTAATTTTTAAAAGAATTAAAACTTTAATAAGTTTTGTAAAACGTATAAAAAATGTGTTCTAAGCTGTTCTAGTGTTAAAATGTGTTTGTGCAAATGTGTATCCACTGAAATAACATGCTGTGGGGAGGCAATGTTCATGGGTATCTGACTTTAAAACCGGCCCCCCACAAGCACTGGCTCCTGTTCTCACACACACATCTGTTGCCTCTGCATCAGAGGTGGGAGGGCAGTCAGCTCAGCACTAGCCAGAATGCATGAGTAGACTTAATGATCCTGCCTGCTGTCCTCCCCCAAGCTGCTGCCTCTGATTCAGAAACAGCAACCCAGAGAGAGGGGGCAGTGTTGGCTCAGAGGGAGCCAGTAAGCAAGCTTGAAAGCTGGCTTCCCAACAAGCCAACTCCTCCACCCTGTGCTGCTACCTCTATATCAGAGACAACAACACGAAGGTAGGTAGCTCCGCAGGATCCAGTATTTATGGGGAGCCAGCACACCAGCTCTACCTGCTTCCCCACGCTGCTGCAAAGCAGGGCAGGTGGCTCGATGGGAGCCGGTGCTCCCCATGTGCATCGGCTCCTGCCCTCTCTCCCACTTGCTACCTCCGATATATGTGGGGGCCAGCAGAAAGAGTTGGCTCGGCAGAAGCCGGAACACACAGGGAGACAGCTTGAAAGCCAGTTCCCTGGGTGTACTGGGTCCTGCATGCCCCCCCAGAGGCAGCAGTGTAGAGAGGGGAGGCGGCTCCATGGGAGCTGGTATGCATGGGGAGCTGGCTGATACAGCCCAGATTCATCGGTTAACTGTGTATATAGGTACACTTTGACATCCCTAGATGACAGATCATGTCCAAATAGAGGGCACCATCATCCAGCAACAGTATGAGGAATGCCCTGTGGGTATGTATCCCACAGTGCAGTATTGTGGGAAGGCAACACTGCTCAGTGCTAAAGAATATCAAAAAAACCCCACAGCAGCCTATTCCACCCTCTCCTTCCAGCTGCAGTCTTCCTGCTGCTGTGTTCCTAGTGCAGGGCACAACAGAAGCACTCCAATGCTTAGTTCTTTGTTCCCCAAACAGAACAGTTCACTCAGCTATCGGACACTTCCTGGAGCTTTCAAAGGGAAGGCGCACATGCCTGTAGAGCAGCAGAGATCAGAACATTAAGCAGAGCGGATCAGGGCAGGCATTGTGGGATACTGGTGGAAACCAGTTCTGTCAATAAAACAAACAGCAGTATCTACACTAGGGAAGTTAAGAAGCAGATATTTGACTAATCATGTGGTCAATCAAATTTTTAATGACTACACAATTAGTTGATAAGGGAAGGCACTCAGTCCCGGCTCAGTTCAGGACCTAACCATGTTGCAGCTCTGAAGTTTAAAAGTACAGGGCGTCCCCACTATAAGTCGCCCCAGTTGGTTCCACACTGGCACAGTTGACTCTTATGGGAACTGTTCCATTTTAAGTCCTCCCATTCCCCACTCTTCCGTCATGCAAAAGAAAAGACCAATTTGTGCAAATGGAAGTCACCCGTGGGAAAAAAAATTCTCTGCTTTATGTCCTTTTGCTATACATACACGGGTTTTTTAGAACAAATCTTGGACGTATAGCAGGGACAGCCTATAGTAAGAGCTGGGCAGGCAGGGTGCCTGGCTCTTACTACATTTAAAATGCAGAGCTGCAGCAGAGATAGGTCCTGAACCTGGCATGAGCCAGGACTCATCCAGGCTTCCTCAGTCCCAGCTTGTACCAGGGGGTCCAGCAGTCCCTGTCCATGGGGGTCCCAGTTTCTTTTCACAGCCAACTTGGGCCACTGCAGACAGGGGCTGATTCATGGGACATGGCTGTTTTGCCATGGGGGGGGGGGGAGTACCATGGAGACAGTACTGGGGGGAAACCGGCTTGTAAGCTGGCTCCCCCCAGCACCAGCTTCTGCTTCCCCTCCCCTTGCTGCAGGGGGAAATGCGAGTAGTTGACTCAACTACTCGACTACCCGCTTATCCGTAGTTTACATTGGCTCTTTGTCAACAAAGGGAGGAGAAAAGAAAAAAAAAGTCTTGTAGGAGTGGATTTTTTTTTTTTTCCTGAAAATGGACATTTTCCCCCACAGACCCAATGCAGTGCATACGCTCACACTGTTTTGATGACAAAAGGCAGTTTTTGGCACAAAACTTGGTAATATAGACAAAGCAAGGGAATGGGCAGCTTCTACCATTGATACAATTCAGTGATGAACAGTCATTGTTCAAGAGCTCATCCAGCACTGCTTATTCTTTCTATTAAGATTTATACCGACACTCATGTAAGTAAACTGTACAAAAGTTATATGAAAAAAGTGAACACTAAACCCATACACATCAAGCCAGATAAGACTTGATCTAGGAGGGACACTTAGAGGCAATCTCCCTAAAATAGTAGAAAGTGCATTGCCAAAAGCAGAGAGAGAAAAGAGGAAAATATTGTAAAAAAATCAAAGACCAGCTAGAACTGCATGATTTTCACCTTTCTGCACATCATAGCCATTTATAATTTTAGAGCAATGTGAGCGGCAGAATGCACTTTTCTGTGTCATAAAGAATAAGCCCATATCACTTGAAAAATCTTCATTAGCTGACAGAGTGGAGCAGTTCTGATTCCACCTAAAAATAGTTGAGCATTCATGTGAGCTTCACTGCAATAGTGTATATGATTAAATACAGAATACATCCTTTTACAATGTACATTTTTTCCAATTTATTAAGGACAGCCATTTTTACCAATAAATGAACATTTGCTGATTTTTTTTAAACTTACATTCCAATGAGCAATTAAGATCAGAGCAACAGAAGGACTAAAGAAAAATATATACCGATATTTTTTCAGGTTATTTTTAATGGGTCTTCCATATAGCCACTGATTCCCTTATAGAAGCAGTCAATTTCGTCTATAGTTTGTGTGAAAGTTTTATATGGCAACAAAAACAAATTGTTTAAAATATACAATAATGATACTAAAATCATAAAAAATGTATGTAAGCTCTCAGTGGCTGGGATGATGGCCAAGACTACTTAGAAGAACCAGTTCCGTTTACATAACAGTTTACATAACATAAGAACGGCCATACTAGGTCAGACCAAAAGTCCACCTAGCCGAGTATCCTGTCTGCTGACAGTGGCCAACACCAGATGCCCCAGAGGGAGGAAATACAACAAGTAATCACATGTGATCCCTCTCCTGTCATCTATTTCCAGACAAACAGAGGCTTAGGACATCATTCCTACCCATCCTGGCTAATAGCCATTGATGGATCTAATCTCCATGAATCTATCTTGCTCTTTTTCGAACCCTGCTAACTTCCCAGTCTTCATATCCTCTGGCAGGTCCACGGGTTGACTGTACACTGAGTGAAGGAAATCTTCCTTTTGTTTGTTTTAAACCATCTGCCTATTAATTTCAATTGGTGACCCCTAGTTCTTATATTGTAGGAATAAGTAAATAACTTTTCCTTATTCACTTTTTCCACACCAGTCATGATTTTATAGAGTCTATCATATCCCCCCTTAGTCTCCTCTTTTCTAAACTGAAAAATCCAAGTCTTTTTAATCTCCCTTCACATGGGACCCGTTCCAAACCCCTCATCATTTTTGTTGCCTTTTTCTGAACCTTTTCCAATGCCAATATATCTTTTTTGAGATGAGGCAATCACATTTGTACGCAGTAGGCAAGATGTGGGCATGCCATGCTTTTATACAGAGGCAATCAAATGTTCTCTGTTTTATTCTCTCTCTCTTTTTAAAGGATTCCTAACATTCTGTTTGCTTTTTTTGACTGCCACTGCACACTGAGTGGATGTTTTCAGAGAAACTATCCACAGTGACTCCAAGATCTCTCTCTGGAGTATTTGTAGCTAAATCAGTCCCCACCATATTGTATATATAATTGGGATTCTTTCCAATGTGCATTACTTTACACTTATCAACATTAAACTTCATTTGCCATTTTTTGCCCAAATACTTAACAAAACCAGTCAATTTCATCTGTCACCTTTCTAGCACTGGTGTCACACGCTGGGCCAGCCCCGAATTGCGTCCCCTGCACCTGGCCCAGAGGGGAGAGGCCCGGCTGTGAGGCTCAGAGAGGACGAGGCCAGCCCACACCATGACACGAGGCTGCTTTGGGGCAGGCGAGAGCTTGGCGCGGGTGCCCTGGGGACCCGGCCTCGCCCCGCCTGGGGCTGGAGAAAAGCCCCGGGCGGCTCGGGAAGGGCGCGGGCGGCTCGGGGGCGCTCGGCGAAGGACGGGGCTGACACAACTGCCACGTCCCTTCTCCCCGGATCCCGGGAGCCGCCGCCTGCCCGGCCCAGTGAGCGGGCTCCGGGCGACCGCCCGCCCCCGCGCGCCGCGGACAGGCGGCAGGAGCCGCCCTCCCTGGGCCGCCTCCAGCCCGCGGCTGGGCCCAGCCCCCCCCAAACCCACCTGCGTGTCGGCCGCCATCGCGCCGGTCTGGCCGCGGAAGTGCTAGCGGGTTCACTTCCGGGTCACCCACCCCAGATCCGGCCAGCAGGTGGCGCTCGTTACCATGGAGATGCCTGAGGCCGAGGCCTTGCCCCCGGGTGAGGCGTTAGCGCGGGGGGAGCCAGCCCCGCTCCCTCCCGTCTCCCCGGGAAACTCGGGCACGGACCGCGCCCGGGGCCTTGACCAGGCAGCCGGGACCGCGTGGACGAGTCCAGCGGGCGGGCCCCGCCGCGGGAGTTCGCGGGCTGACACTGAGCAGCGCTACGAGCCCCGACCCAGGCGCAGCAGCTCGCCCTAGGCCCGGGCCTGCGGCGCCGACACACACCCGGCCCTGCCTGTCCGCACACCCCGCGGGGCGGCCCGGTCTTGCAGAGGGGGCGACGTCGCACATAACAGCGCCCGGGGAGGCCGATGTTTCTGGACTAGAAACCGGGTAATTAGCAGCCCTGGGAGCACCCTGGAACCAGCCAGCTCCAAGAGACACTTGAAAGAGGCTGTTTCCTCTGTAGCCGCTGTACACTGGGCCCCTACGGAACAATTGTTTTAAACCTACTGTCAAGTCACATGCAGAAAAGCAACTGTAGTTAGACCCGGCGCGGGACATTTTTTCAGAAGTGATCTCTCTCTCACGCGCACACACACACACACACACACCCCCCCCCCCCCCCCGCTTCTCATCGAATTAGAAGGAGTGGTGTGCAGCCCTGAAAAGCAGCTGTTTGATTGGGCCTACATTTTGTCCCTTGTCTGGCACAATGAACGCCCAGCTGGTCTCCCATCCCAGTCAGCTGCCAGAATCTCAACAGCTTAAGTAACCCATTTTTCATAAACCACAGGGCACCCCGTCTTCAGTTTGAAATAAAAACATGAATTGCTAAATTCTGCTGCACAAATGGACTGACCAGTGCAATCAAGGTGTAAATGGGGTGACACCACTGAACCATTCCACTGTTGTTCCCCTGAAGACAGTTCCAAAGCTGCAATCGGCAGCCCAGTAAACCTCAAAGACCTTTGGCTGTGTCTGCACCGGCACGATCTCGCGCGAAAGCAGCCGCTTTTGTGCAAACACTTGCTGCCTGTCGACACTGGCTGCGTGTTCTTGCACAAGTAAACTGACATTCTAATGTATAAAATCAGTGCTTCTTGCGCCAGAACTCTGATGCTCCTACTCAGGAATAAGCCCTTTTGTGCAACTGTTCTTGCACAAGAGGCCAGTGTAGACAGGCAGCAAAGAGATTTTGCGCAAGAGCCGTCCAAACAGAAAAAAGCCCTTGTGGCCGCTTGGACGCTCCGTACGCATAGTCACCACTCTGGACTTCCTGGTAACCCGAGCCCCCTTAAAGGCAGCCTGCAGAGGCCACGCAGCAGAAGCACCTCTGTCACCGAGCTCTCCCACACAGCTCTGCTCCTTCAGCCACCAGCACCACCCAGGATGGCCGCTGCAGGGGGGCACCAGCAACCCACACCCCCAGCTCAGGAGGCCCGAAGGGGCATAAAGAGGTGCGCCCCATCTTAGTCCCCTGTGGAGATCGAGGCCCTGCTGGACCGACAAGGAGGCCCTCCATGACCCCCGTGCCCATCGGAGGAATGCGGACATATTCCGCCACATGGCCCAGGCGCTCTCCCACCACGGCCATCCAGCCCGGACCCTTGAACAGGTCCGGGCCAAAGTAAAGGAGCTGTGCCTGGGCTATGTCCAGGCCAGCGAGAGCCAGGAGGCAGGAGCCGACAGCTGCCCCCATTACAAGAGCCTCCATGCCATCCTGGGCGAGGTGGCACCCCAGGGACCCTTGGCGCCTGTGGACACGAGCAGGTGCCCCCCTGTCACCAGGCACAGCGAGGCGGGGGACAAGGCGGAACTGCCCGCCGGGTCGGAGGAGGACAAGGATGACCAGGGGAGCACTGTCACCCTGCAGCTTGAAATGCTGTCAGGCAGCCCGGATGTCTCCCGTGTGTTGTTGGAGGCCGGGGAAGGATCCACTGGTGAGTGTTGCACTTTGCACTCACAAGGGCCTGGGGGGGGGGAGCCAGGTGCCCGGGGGGAGGGGGAGGGAGCGTCACTCAGGCAGCGTGAGCAACCATGTGCAGCCTGGTGACCAAGCGGCATGTGGATGTGGCAGGCAGCTCCAGGGCACGCCTGGGACCATGCTGCGCACACACATCCGGACCAGGGGGGAGGGTGGATTGGCTGGAACCAGCCAAGGCCCCAGGGGCTCAGGCCAGAGCCCACACCTCCCAAAGGGTGCAGCACAAAGACAACACACTGTCATGCCTGGCTGTCTGACACAGACAGCTACTTCTGGGAAAACTGCAGTGACACAGCCCTGTGAGCACAGCCCCCACTGAGCCCCTCACCGGCTCCCAGCACCTTGGCTGGCCCCCCGAGGGAAGTCCCGCACTGCAGCCACACATGTCCCTGGGCTACGTGTGCGAGGGCTAGCAGGAGGGCGAGGGGGAAAGTGCTCGGCCCGGCCCTCGGGCCATCTGAGTTTTGCTGCAAGGATGGTACACTCCCCACTCACCCCTGGTTCCGTCCAGGAGACATCCACATGATGGGGATCTGAGAGCCCAGTCCATGTCTGTCAAATGTGCTCCCAGGCACTGTGGGGGGATTCATCTTGCTCCCCTTCAAATGCCATTAATTAGTCCAAAGCCTCCCAGCCTCCCCTGGCAGGGAGTTCCACAGGTTAACGCAACACATGCCAAGGGGCCAGGACACAGATTGGTGGTTACAATACATGGAGGAGCACCCTACTTTGGGGGCGGTCTTGTATGCAAACATACAACACAGGGGGGCAGGGCCAGCCCGAGCCATTTCGGTGCCCTGGGCGCATGGTGCCCCCCACTGGGTGCACGGCGCATGGGCGAGCCCACCCCCTCTAGGGTGCACGGGCTTGCCCCCAGGGCGCACGGCGCATGCGCGGCCCGGCCACGGCCGCTGGCACACAGCCCGGGGCCTGCCCTTGGGGTGCACAGCGCATGCCCGGCCCGGCCACTGCTGCTGGCATGCATGCCGGGCTGTGCAGGGCCCCGCAGTAGTGGGGGGAAGGGCACTGCTGGCCGGCGCTGTGGGGATGGGGGGGGGGCGGCACTGTGGGAGCTGGGCGTGCGGTGCCTGATGGCAGCTATAAGGGACGCCGCGCACCCCTTACAGCTGCCATCAGGAGCCCCCCATCGGAGCTGCCCGGCTCACCCACCCCTCAGTTCGGCCCTGCAGGGGGGGGACCTAGTGGGCCCAAGCCACAGTACTGTGGTGTCACTTGGGCTCAGGGCGGAGGGCATGGGGTGCGGGGACGATGGCCAGGGCTGCCTGACTGACCCATCCTTTCCTCTGTTCCCTGCAGCGGGACCAGCCAGGAGTGAGGGACCCTCTAGCCCTGTAGCAGTGGCAGCACCCCCAACTGCCCAGGCACCAAGCCGGCAGGTCCGGCAGTGGGACCAACTCCTCTGGCACCACGTATAGGCCATCAAGAGGATCGAGGCAGCCATCACACGACGGGTTGATGCTGACTTGGAGTGGCGCCAGCAGGCCTGGGGGTGCTTCCAGGCTCAGTGTGACCATGTGTGTGATGCTGTCACCACCCTCACCGTGCACATCGAGCACGCTGTGCACTATGGGATGGCATTGCCCCATGCACCTGCCATCCCTCCCATGCCAATGCCAATGCCCGTGCCCCCTCCTGATGCACCCCATCCTGCCCACCTCCCCGTGCTGCCTGCCCTGATGCGGCCTGAATGCTATGCAGTTGTCCGCCCCCGCAGAGGGAGTCGCAGGGGCCACCCCTCCCAGCAGTAGCTCCCTCTTCCCCCTCCCAGTTCAGAGCCCCCTCCCTCCTCCCACTCCCAGTTCAGAGCCCACTCCCTCCTCCCACCCTACGTCCCCATTGTAAATAAAAAGTTCAATGCGTTGTTTTCCACAAAAAACTGTGTTGTTTATTGGGAGGTAAGGGGAGGGAGATGTAAAGGGAGACAGAGGCAACCCTATTGCGGGGCCTGGGAGAACATCTCCATCAGGGCCTCCCGTATGCACACCCCATCATGGTGCGCCTGGCGGATGGCAGCTATGTGTGGCTGTTCGAAGGCCTGGCCCTCGCCTGCCATCCATGCCGGGAGGAAGGCCTCCCCCTTCCACTCCACGCTGTTGTGGAGCACACTGCGCGTGGCCACTACCTCAGGTATGTTCCACTCATCCATCTCAAACTGGGTGAGCGAAAACGAAACTGGGCCTTCAGACAGCTGAAGGCGCACTCGACCTGGTTGAGGCGGTTGTTGAATTGTGCCCGGTCGTGGTCTGTCTGCCCTGGGTAGGGCCGCATCAACCAGGGCAGCAGGGGGTAGGCTGCGTCCCCCACAACACATATTGGCATGGGCACGTCCCCAACAGTAAATTCCCGCTGGGGGAAGAAAGTGCCTGCCTCCAGCCTGCGAAACAGGCCCCAGTGTCATAGAATGCGGGCGTTGTGTGCCCTGCCGGACCAGCCTGCATAAATGTCCATGAAGCGGCCACGGTGATCCACAAGGGCCTGGAGCACTATGGAGAAGTACCCCTTGCGGTTGATTAAATAGGCCGCTCAATGCTCCGGGGCACAGACGGGGATGTGAGTTGCATCCAGGGCTCCCCCGCAGTTGGGGAACCCCAGGGCAGCAAAGCCGGCCACCGTTGCATCCACATCCCGCAGGCGAATGACTCGCTGGAGCAGGACGTCGTTGGTGGCATGGACGACCTGCAGAAGGGCGCACAGAAACACAAGGGAACGCATCACATAAGGCAGGTTGAGTGTATGCTCCCTTCGGGGGGGGGGGGTTTCCACTCCCCCATGATGCCCTCTGTCCTCACACACACCAGGGCCCCCTTGCCCCACGGGCCACCCCCCTCTCCCCAGCAGGCTTGTGTGAGGGAGGGATGGCCCAAACCCCTGGGTGATGGGGCATCCTCCACTCTCCCCATCGCCCCAGCCTGGAGTCTTGCCTGGGCATGGAGTGCAGCACTCCCCTTCCCATCCCCCGCAGGACTTACTTGCATGACGATGGCACCGACAGGTGATCTGCCCACCCCAAACTAGCGTGCCACCGATCGGTAGCTGTCCGGGGTGGCCAGCTTCCAGATGGCAATGGTGACCCTCTTGTCCACAGGGATGGGTGTCCGCAGCAGGGTGGTGCTTCTCTGGAGCGCAGGTGCAAGCCAGGGACATAGCTTCAGGAATGTGTGCTTTCGCATCCAAAAGTTCCAGAGCCATTGCTGGTCATCCCATTGCCCCAGGACCAGCCGGTCCCACCAGTCAGTACTGCTGTCCAGTCTCCACAATGGCCTCTCCACTGTGGGGTGCAGATGCCACCACCTCCATGGTAAGGGAGTCCAGAGCGACCTGCGCCTCGAGGTCCTGGAGGAGGAGTGCAGCAGCATGGAGCAGCAGCTGCAGGCACTCCAAAATGGCCAGAAGGGGCTAGAGCAGGCACAAGGCCACCCCTGGCTCCATGGCACAGCAAAAGAGCTGATGGCAAAACAATCAGCAAATGGCACTAAGGCACAAGCTGTGGTGTCCAAAAATGCAGAGGGCAACCACAACTAAAACTGCTATGGCTGTCAGTCCCTGCAAGAGGTAGTAAAGCTCGCAGCAGGAAAGAAATGGCTATCCAGGGAGATCCCTTTAAGCACATGTCTCAAAGGAGCTCCAGTCCCCACCCCCGGAAAGGGCTGGTGCCCTTTTGCCCTCTCCAAAGTGGTTCCGGGCTCCTGCTTTTGCTCAAGAGCATCTCGCCAATGTAGATGCTCTCTTGCGCAAAAGCGCATTGCTCTGACAATGAGCCCTGGCCAATGTAGACGCTCTCTTGCGCAACTACTTTAACTCAAGAACTCCTGCACTAAAGAGTTTTTGCGCAAGATCATGCCGGTGTAGACGTAGCCCATGAGTCTAAAGTGATCCACCTGTACTTGCTTATTTACCATAGACAGCTCCACAGTACACCACCACTGCTAATGCATTGAGTAGTGCTCCAACAGACATAGGCCCGGCACTTCAGCACAGGCCCCGAGATTCTGTGAAGTGAGAGAGCTTGAGCCCCCATATCCACTCTTGTATTTTTAGCACAGTAGCTCCAACCCTGCTAGCCTAAGGGCTTGCTTACACATAACTGAATAAATACAGCATCCACAGATGGAGTGGCTCTAGGGCACTTGTTCCCAGCCTTTATATTGTGGCCCGGCAAACCCCTTCACAAACTTTTGGGAGACTGGTAACATTTTATTTGCATATTTATTTTGCAAACAACAAATATGCAGTTAGCATATTACTGGTCCACCAAAAGTCCCAGCCCCCAGAGCCACAGTGAACCCTGCTTCAGCTCCAGCAGTTGCCATGTGGCAACCACAGCTGAAGCCAGCTGTTTGCAGTGGCTCTGGCCCAGACCATGCCCCTTTTTCCCCAGTCCAGTCCTAACACCTAGAGGCTCCCCTACTACTAGCCACTGACCTGACTCCCCTGCACTCAGCCTCCCTTAGTGCCAGCCTCTTTGCAGAGCCCCATTGCACCCAACCTGACCAGAGCCCTTCCCAAGGCCCCCAGTCCCTAAATATTAGCCCCCACACACACACTTTTTATAACACCCCACTCCAGGAGCTCTAGTGCCTGCCCTGACATCCCCCCCTCCCTTCAGCTAGCCCTGTACTAGCCTCCCAGCTGAGCACTGCTGCTTGGGTTGCAGCTAAAAGACTGCCATGTGGGGCTCCATGCAGCCCTCTCACCACACAGTGAACTAGTCTGCTTCCGGAAGGAGATCCTGTCCCTGCCCTAGTTAGTTGAGAGGTGGGGTAGGACATGCCTCTTCTAACAGCCACAGCAGGAGGGGAGGTGGTGTACCTCAGCCACATCGTCCAGAGCCTCCGTGACCTGGCAGCTAAAGGCCAGGCCACAGACCCGTGGCTGGGAATCTGTTCTAGATTATGTCTTAACACTTAATTCACATTAAATTTCAAGTATAGCCATTTATTGGCCTAACTAGTATTTGACATGTGTAGGTCCCTCTTGCTATCACCTGCAAAGAAAAGTTATTTGAAGATTTCTTAGTGTTAGTTTAAGGCTGTTAAAGTGTTTATGATGACTGAATGCAAGATCAAAGTAGTACATCTTTGGAATCAAAATCCATATTAAGTTTCACACCAAAGGAAACTTCATGCATTATGCTTCCTTTCTAGCCCCCAAAATAAACACACAACAGAGGATGTAAGATATTTTATTTCACTTCATAAACCAATTGCTGAAATGGCTAGCCATTTTGTGGCAGGGGTTAGTCAAAGAGACCGAATCCCATGTCTTCGTCAGACTCCTCTGATTCCTCCTTTACTTCCTCTTTGGCTGGAGCAGCAGCAGCAGGAGCTGCAGCTTCAGCTGCCACAGGGGCAGCAGCTACAAAGGCAGAGGGGTCAGCCAGGAAGGCCTTTACCTGGAAGAGGATAAAAGCACACAGTATTTCAGGGAACAAACAGGTTACAATTTATATCTACTATCCTACTACCAAACTGAAAAAAGATGCCATGCTAATGGATTTCCATAGAAATTAAGAGCAGAGAGCACAACTTTTGCAACCCCATAGATCATGAAGATAAGCAACAGAGGACAACATTGCTTTAACATATGAGAAGACAAAGGATGCTCCCTGAGAGCACTCTCCCTACCCTCCTAGCTAGTAAAAAGGCTCCTGGGACCGAGATTTTAAAAGATGCATAATTGCAACTCCAGAAAGCAAGGAATTCCCTGTGATTACAATGCAGTTATATGCATATTTCACCCCCATCTTTAAATTCTGCAGTTTAAACAAGGGAGAAACAGCAACTTCAATTCCTTCAAACCTCAAGAATGTGAGGTTTAGGAGCACACATCAAGGCCTCTTTTCAGTGCACATCTATAACATACAACCTTCTAGCTCTTTAAGAGCTCATGCTCAAAGATTAGTTATGTCAAACTTCAATCATGGCCAACCTATTCCAGTCTGTCTAGCTCATATTTTACCTTTTCTGCCAGTGGGAAGGTGTAGTCGGTCTCTACAGCCACAGCTAGGACTCGTTTGTACCCATTGATGATGGAGTGAGGCACAGAAGCAATGGTTGGGTAGCCAATTTGCAGACAAACGCTAGCCACGTTGCGAACGCCCTGGGGAATAGGGAAAAGAAAAACTCACATTCCAAGCATTCAGCTCTGAAAATTACAGGACAAGTAAACAACCTTAAATAATATGTGCAAACATAATAAAGGGTACTATGAATGAGTAATCGCCTGGTTCTGGCAAATGAGACAAACAAGAGGCAGCAATAGCCACATTCCTTTAACACTTGTTACAAGGATATGTAACTGATAGCCAACAGAATGGAGCATTGCTCACAGTAGAAAAAAATCTCAGCTGCAAATCAAAATTCCCAGCATTCAGGGATGCATGATACAACCCACCACAAAGATTACTGTCTGGCAAAACCCATAATTTGCACTATTCCTTTTTTCCCCCCAAAGATTATAGGGAACATCAAAGCACTTTGGGAAAACTGGGGTGCTGGTCAGCATGCTTAGAAATGCTTCCATTTTGCATCTCCCAATGAAAAGATTAGTTTTTAAAGGGACTGTGCCTGGCCAACAGCCTTGTTATTCAAGACTGTAGAGCTGTAAAATCACTTTCAGAATTCTGTACTAATCTCTGTCACAGGTCAGTAGAAAAAAAAAAAGCATACATGGCCATCCCGAACTTCAGATTACATACCCGAGAATATAAACTATCCCCATGACCAGGGCTCGACAAACCACTGAATCTACTCGCCCGTGGCAAGTAGATTTCAGCCGGTCGCTCCGTGCACCCCATTCACCGGCGCTTCACGCATACGCAGTGCCGGTCTGGCACATGCGTGGTGCAGGGCTGGCAAGTAGCTCTTGCCGGGGGGTTTGTCAAGCCCTGCCCATGACTACATGGAATACAGTACACATGGCATACAGCACATGCAAACAGCTCTTACTTCCAGGAAGCGTCTGTGCAGAGTCTCCTCAGTGATGTCCAGCACTTCAGGATTGTAAATGCTGCCATTGTCAAACACCTGCTGGATAATCAGCCCAAAGGAGAATGGGGAAATATTCAACATGTTCAGTAAGGTCGCTTCGCTGGCTCCCACTTTATCTCCAGTCTTGATCAGCTGCACATCACTCTGAAAGTCAGAGAGGGGAAAGTGAGCAACAAATTGCTACGCACTGAAACATACGCACTGAGACACAACAGAGTTCAACTTCACATTACCAAACATTTGTAGATAGCACTGAGAGTTATACCCACAAATGATTCTGTATCAAAACAAGGTCAAAATCAGCTGAGCAATCATTTAAAGTATGAGAAACAGCCCAGCCAGCAGATGGTGCATTTCAAAGTAAGGACCATAATTATAAGAAATGCAAATGGAATTGGCTACACTTAACGCATCTAGATCTAGGCTGTCCTATTCTCATATCCAAAGTACAAGTGTGTCCAGCTAGAAGGAACTAAACCCTTCTTCTCCACAGGAATCAAACTAGACATCAGGCTTTGAAGATCAGTTAAAGTAGGGCAATAACACCATCCTCACAATTAAGGTTATGTCAGAGGCTGCTGGGAGAGATTTTAAGGCCAAATAGGCCGTTACGACCATCTGTAGAATCCTGCACAGATACAAAATTTGTATCCACATCTGTACCTGCAAAAATGAGCCATAGATCTCTGTGGATATAAAGAGCATATGAACAATTTAGCAAGACTCTACTCATCTGGTTTAACTTCCTCCACAAAAAGAAGCCCACCCAGTCATTCCTGCACCACATCCATGACTTACACTTCAATTACAGCATGGAATCATATGGATGGATATGTGGGACATTGATGAGGGCATTTGCAGGCTCTTGGCAAATAATGTCTGCTTTGCCTTCCAGGAAAGCCGGCTAAGAGGTTAGGGCTGGGAAATCAGCTGCTCAGACAACCCTGTCACTTGGCTTGGCAAAAGGGAGAAGTTACCAAGGCCAATTTCTGACAGTTTCCTATTTGATTAGGATTTCTTTGTCATACAATGTCCTAATGTTGTCAAATTACTCGGCTGTTTTCCTTTAAGATGCTTTAGAGAGATGCCTCAAAAGTCCTGAACAGAAAACAGGACTTGATCTTGCACTACTGAAAGCAGCACATGATACAGGGATGAAGGGTTTAAGGCATTACAAATTTACAGTCCCAACAACTGCCGAACTATCCAACCAGGGCCATATAGGAGCAAGCAAAAGCTGCGGGTGATGTTTCACTTTCTAGTAGCGTACAGAGCTTTCCTCTGCACTTACCAGGATTTCAATGGTACCCCTGGAGATCTTCGTGGTGATGCCCAAAGCCTGGAAGAAGGAGGTCTTCTCGGGACCCAAACCAGTGTTCTGGGCTGGCACAGTGACATCACAAGGGGCAATGGCACCAGCTCGAGCAGCTGCTGGCACCTAACATGATAGTAAAAGAGAAAGAAAAATAATGCTTGGGTTCAGACAGTACTATATGGACACAAATTCATCTTCATAGCACTTCTATGCTATCAGCATCACCCAGCTATTCACATGGGGAAACAGGTCACAGCAAATCAGTGACAGAGCTTGGAGCACAACACAGGAAATGCCTGGTTCCCAGTTCTTGCTACCTTCTAAAATCATGCTGAACATTCTCTGTGGATGCGTTACGCTCTTCATCCTTCAGATCAGGCACAAGACCTCCCTGAATAGACTCACTGGTGTCCTCCTTTCTCACCTTGTTAGCCAACAGCATGTCCCTGATCTCAGTCAGATCCTCCTTCGTGAACACAAAGCCCACATTCCCACGGATATGTGGCAACAGCCTGGAAGAAAGACAGCACCATTCAATTTCACTCTTCCAGAGAGCATACAATCTTCCCCAGGAAGCAGACTGTGGAGTCTCTTTATTGCACTCACTTTTCCAGAGCAGGGTTATTCTCCAGATGACCACGGATAGCCTTGCGCATCATGGTGTTCTTCCCCATTAGCACGACAGCTTTCCCACGCAGGGACATGCGGATCTGCTGCATCTGTTTGGATCCTACATTGTCTGCTCCCACAATGAAACATTTTGGATAATCATCCAGGAGTTGCTACAGAAAGAACAAATGAGTTTTATAAAGAAACCAGAATATAGAGTACTATTAGGTCCCATTTAGGCACCTGAACAAAATGGTCTGATTTCCACAGTGCTTAACACCCAGTAACTCCATTAAGGTGCATAAATGGGAGCTACAGTGTACTGAGAAATCTGACCACGTTTCCATCCCAATGCAACCAAAAAAAGCTGTCCCCCAACTAGGGCTGTTAAACACCTGATATTGATACACATGCTAGTCAACAACCGGTCTGCACATGTGCTAATCAAATGAACTGTCCCACTATCTGCAACTCTGAGATACTCCCATCCTCCCTGTTGCTAGGGAGCCATTGCTTAAAACAGTGGTCACCAACCAGTAGATTGGGATTTACCAACAGATCTTGGAGCCTCTGACAGGGGATCCTGAATGGTTTGCCCAGGAAGCTCAAGTGCTGGCACTTCAGCTGCCCCTCCACTTATGGTCCTGTTGCTCCTGCCCTCTGCCTTGGAACTGCCCCTTAGGAGCCTCCTGCTTACTGTGCAGGGTGTAAGGGAGGAAATGGGGGGGGCTGATATCAGGTGTCTCTCCCCCCACTCCTGTACCCTGTCTCCACAGAGAGAAGGGGATGAAGGAAGCTTGGCAATGCAATTCTCTGTCACTCACACAGTGTGTGTGCGCGTCTCTCATTCTCACAAACACACACTGTCCTTCCCTCTCATTTCCTGACCCAACACATACTTGTGGGGGGTTATTACTTTTACTGCTTGAAAAGTGTTTTATTTTTGGTTTTTGAATGGTCTGTGCATTTCATAATTTTTACTTCTCTCTTATGCTTAAGTTTAATTCTTTGAGCAGTGAATTCTAAAATGCCTAACCTGTCATGTCCAGAATAATTATCCCTATGGTAATTGTGCTTCTGGAAGTGGCTGGCTTGTCCATGCAGCCCCTGACAAAGTCAGAGCAGGGGATTTCCACATGCTGCCACCACTGCTGCAGCTCCCATTGATCAACAACAGAGAACTGTGGCCAGTAGAGACTATGAAGTCAGTGCCTGTGGATGAGGGGCAGCACAGGGAGCTACTGCTGTACATTCCAGCTGCTTTTGGGGGTGGTGAAGGGACAGGGCAGGAGTAAGCAGGAGTAAGCCAGCATTAACTCCACTGCTCCATCCCTGTGGCAGCTGTCTGGCCACTCCCAGGATGGGTGGAGGGGAACTTGAATCCACAGCCCTGCCCTCCCCAGGCAAGTGCCCTTATCCTCTAAGCCACTCAAGAATCCACCCCACCTCCCTACTTTCAGAGGGTCCCTTATCCTGCTTTCCTAATGTGGGAGCCAGGTCCATCCCTGAGGCACCCAGTATTGGCTGAGTGGGGTGGGATTGAGCCCACCACCATGCTCCAGAGGTTGATGCCCTATCCCTGAGTTCACTGGAGATCCCACTCCACCTCCCTACCTTCAGCAAGTCCCTTTTCCTGCCTTCCAAATGCAGGAGCCAGCTTCATCCCTGGGTCACCCTGTGCTGGCTGTTCAGATACTCCCAGGTGGGCAGGACTTGAACCCACCACCCTATGCTCCCGAGGTGAATGCCCTATCCCCATGTCCACTCAAGAACTCACCGCACTGCCCTCCCTTCAGGGTGCCCCTTATCCAGCCTTCCTAATGTGGGAACCAGCTCCATCCCTGGGGCAGCCAGTGTTGGCTATTAGGGGATGGGGGAGGGGCGGAGAGACTCGAGCTCCCCACACCACTCCAGAACCCATCCCATCTCCCTGCCTTTAGGGCTTCCCCTCCCACACTCCAAACCCCTTGGCCCAAGACCAGAACCTGCACCCCAGCCTCCTACCCCAGTCTGGTGAAAGTGAATGAGATTCGGGGAGGAAGGGAGATGGACTGAGCAGAGTGAGGCCGCGGAGAAGGAGTGGAGCAGGGGCGGGGCCTTGGAGATGCCAGGGAAGGAAGCCTGGCAAGGGTATTTGGGTTTAAGGTAATCTTACATTGCACTTAAACTGAAAAAGTGATCTTGTGGTTAAAAAGGAGCAGTCTACACAGCTCCTTTTAGTGCGCAAGCCTCTTGCGCAAAAGCAGCTAATTAATTATACAAAAGAAGCGCAGTGATATTCCACGCTTCATTTGCACACGCTTTTCTGGAAGAAGGCTACAGTGTAGCCATAGCCTTAGAGAGAAAATAAAGGAGTTCAAAGGCACATTTAAGGGAGGCAAATATGCTAAATGAGATGCATTTTAGCCATCCACACAAAGCACAATCAGGATGTACAAGGAACTGAGCTAAGGTATTGTGTTCCCTGTAAACTGTGTGCTTGGTGCAGCTACTCAGGAGCAATTCCAATGGTGCCCAGCTGGTTAGCACAGCGCACACAGCTAGGTTTGTGTTTCTCCTGGTGGAGTATGTCTTGGTGCACATAACAAAATTCATTCTGCACATGGATAGAAAAGATTAGCAGGAACATTGCTGAGGTGTCATGTTTATGCCTGTATAAATATTAATGCATTTTCTCTAAGAGTCCCTCAACACATTAGTAATGATCTACATTAAGGAGTCTTGAATATGTGGCTCTCTTAAAGATGCTTACACAGTCACTGTGAACAGTATCCCACTGCTACACAATATATTGAGGCACTTAAAAACAAATTATAGTTGGTTAGGAAGCAGCACTAACATTTAAATGGCTCTTATGCATTATTTATTTGTGATTACAGTGGACTGTACTTAGTAGCACAGTTTAATTCTTTCCAGATCTCCACCTGTCCCCAAATGAGGCCCCCTTACTCGGGTCCACATTCCCCCACCCCACTGCTGGTCCCCACAGTGGCTTGGGGATTG
This sequence comes from Pelochelys cantorii, assembly GCA_032595735.1. NCBI lineage: Eukaryota > Metazoa > Chordata > Testudines > Trionychidae > Pelochelys > Pelochelys cantorii. Next base: position 6,148,829 of record CM064342.1, on the reverse strand, counting down.
GGTGGAATATGGTGAAAGGGGACATGACTCTGAAAAGTTTGGGGACCACTGCTCTATAACAGTTATAATAGTGCTACTCAGCTTTTGCCCAATTAGCAACTTTCCAGGTGCCTGAGGGCTGCACCTCAGTATACAAAGGAGCAAGTTCCTACATCAGCCATTATTCACATTATGGAGCTGGAGTCTACAAAGACCAAGAACGCAGCCCCGGTATAACCTGCCCCATCTTGATTATGTAACCTCAGCAGTTTGTTAATGTATGTGGCTGGCTCTTGCCTTGCTGTCAAATGCAACAGGCCCCATTCAGTTTGCGGCCTGATTGCTACCAGAATTACAGAATATTAAGGTTAACCTATTGTGCATATTAGCAGTAGTTCTGGCATGGCCATGGTAAACCGAACCATAAATTACAGAGTCCATCCTAGCCCCACACCTGGTCCAGATTATCTAGAACACACTTACAATGATCTTCAGGAAATAGTTGGACTTCCAGGTAGCCCTGTCTTCCCTGGGCATCTCGACGGTGCTTCCAAGGATTGCCACAAAGGGTTTAAAGACAAGCTGGTACCTACAAGAACCAACATTGAGAAGCCGGGGTTCAGCGAGATCAGGGCAACCACATCCCGCCCCCCCATGTCATGCCGCAGGCTGGGCTGTCCTCCCAAATGATGAAGCGGGTTTAAAGTGCAGATTTATTTCATTATTCTTACGAAACGGAACCGCTGCGACATTCCCACAGGGGGCTGCGGGACCGACAGGGCCTACGTATCCCCGCCATGGGAAGGAAGGCGTCTATGAGCTCAGAGTACCCGGCAGCCGCAGGTCCCTCCGTCCGCACCCTGGGGGTGTTGCTAGGCACCCCGGCTCCTTCCGCGCAGCGCTGGGCGGGGGGGGGGGGGGGAGGAAGGCGGGCCGGGCCCCACGGCTCCTTCCGCGCAGCGCTGGGCGGGGGGGGGGAGGCGGGCCGGGCCGGGCCCCCCCCCCCCGGCTCCTTCCGCGCAGCGCTGGGCGGGGGGGGGGGGAGGCGGGCCGGACCCCCCGGCTCCTTCCGCGCAGCGCTGGGCGGGGGGGGGGGAGGCGGGCCGGACCCCCCGGCTCCTTCCGCGCAGCGCTGGGCGGGGGGGGGGGGGGGGGGGGGGAGGCGGGCCGGGCCCCCCCCGGCTCCTTCCGCGCAGCGCTGGGCCTTCCTGGTTCCCTCCGTCCACGCGCGGGGCCGGATGCCCCTGGCGGGGTCTCGGAAGGGAGGCCAGAGAGGGGCCCCCCCCGGATCCGCAGGCCGCGGGCGTTACCTCGCGCTGGGCCGGCCCCGCGTGGCCAGGCCCGAGGCCTAGCGCTACGCGGGGCCCGGCCGGCCGGGCGGCCTCCCGCCGGAATCCCCGCCACCTCCCACCCGGCCGCGGGCTGAGCGCGGCCGCCCCACCAACGCCGGGGGCCGCCACGCTCAGGGCACCCACCTCCCACCAGGGCTCCGGGACAGAAAAGAGAACACGCTTTCCCCCAAGCCTCCTCTTATACTCCGAGCTACAGCCAATCAGCGATCGAGAGCGGCCGCCCACGCTCAGTCTATTGGATAGCTGTATATGTCAATCTAGGTGACGTGTTGAGTTCCTCCCTCCTATTGGACAAAAAACCTGCCATACACAGAGCAGGAGGCGGAAGGAGCCATCAGTACAGGGGTCGGTAACATCACATAGAAAGCGGACTCCGGATAGGGCTCCCCCTACTGGATGAGAGGTGTTCCCGACCCAACTTCTCCTTCACCTCTCCTCCCCTGCCCACAACCCAGCTCAGGCCTGTTGGGATATTGGGCTGCAGCCCCTGGCCTAGTGCTCTGACCAGCCAATACAACCCTTCCGTCCATTGGACCAAGCAGGGCAGCTACTTCAACCATCCTAGTGAGAGGCCTGGAGTGGGGCAGCAGGGGAATCCCCCCTCTGGCCTCCCCTGAGCTCTGTGACTTTATCCTCACCCGCAACTATTTTAGATTTGGGAACAATTTTTTCCTTCAAACCAGTGGCACTGCCATGGGCACCCACATAGCCACACAATATGCCAACATTTATATGGCTGAGCTGGGCTTCCTGATAGGGTTGCCAAATGGTTTAACCAAAAACACTGAACACCCCTCACCACCATCGCCTCCTTTCCCCCCCAAAAAAAACAACTGGGGAAAAAATTCTAAGGGAAAAAAAGGGGGGGGGGAGACCAAAGGGGAGGGGAGGGAAGGACCCCAAGAGTTATTAAGCAAACAAAATTTAAAAATTTTAAATTAAAAAAAAAACCAGCATGGCCCCTTTAAGAAATGCTTTTGAGGCTTTTTAGCCCTAACAGGCTGCCTGTGGCTGTCCGCCATCTTGTCTCCGTGCTCCAGGCCAGACAGCTCCCCTGTGGAACATGTTAGGTGTCTGGTATTTTCTGAACTTTTTTACTGGACAGGAGATGAAAATAGCTGACTGTCCGGGTCAATACCAGACACCTAGCAACCCTACTTCCTCAGCTCTCATCCACTAGTGCACCTTCCCTAATTCCATTGATGACATTTTCATCATCTGGACCCATGTGAAAGAGGCGCTGGAAGAATTCCACCATGATTTCAACAGTTTCCTCCTCACCATCAACCTCGGCCTGGACCAGTCTACACAAGAGATCCACTTCCTGGACACTGCAGTGTGAATACGTGATGGTCATATAAACACCATCCTATACTGAAAACCTACTGACCAGTATGCTAACCTACATGCCTCCAGCTTCCATCCTGAACACACCACACGATCCATTGTCTACAGCCAAACACAAAGATACAACTGCATTTGCTCCAACCCCCTCAGACACCTACAAGATCTTCACCAACCATTCTTAAAACTACAATACCCACCCGAGAAACTGAGGATACAAACTGACAAAAGCCAGACATGTACCCAGAAGCCTCCTGATACAAGACAGGCCCAACAAAGAAAACAACAGAACACCACTGGCCATCACCTAGAGTCCCCAGCTAAAACCTCTCCAATGCATCAGCAGTGATCTACAACCCATCCTGGACAATGATCCCTCGCTCTCACAGACCTTGGGAGGCAGGCCAGTCCTCGCCTACAGGCAGCCCGCCAACCTGAAGCAAATTCTCACCAGCAACTATACACCGCACCATAGTAACTCTAACTCAGGAACCAGTCCCTGCAACAAACCTCGGTGCCAACTCTGCCCACATATCTGCACCAGCGACACCATCACAGGACCTGACCACGTCAGCCGCACCATCACGGGCTCATTCACCTGCACATCTACCAATGTAATATATGCCGTCATGGGCCAACCATGCCCCTCTGCCATATACGCTGGCCAAACTGGACAGTCCCTACGTAAAAGAATAAACTGACACAAATCAGATCTCAGGAACGGTAACCTACAAAAACCTGTAAAAGAACACTTCAGTCTCCTCGGACACACAGTAGCAGATGTAAAAGTAGCCATCCTGCAACAAAAAAAGTTCAAAAAGAGACTCCAAAGAGAAACTACAGAGCTACAATTCATTTGCAAATTTGATCCTATCAATTTAGGATTGAACAAAGACTGAATGGCTAGCGAACTACAAAAGCAGTTTCTCCTCTCTTGGTGTTCACACCCCCACATCAGCTGCTAGAAGCGGGCCACATCCTCCCTGATCGAATTGACCTCGTTTTCTCTGGCCTTCCTCTTGATTGGTACTCCCTTCTTTTCATGTACCTGTATATTTATACCTGCCTCTGGAATTTCCAATACGTGCATCTGACGAAGTGGGTCTTTGCCCAGGAAACTTATGCTCCAATAAATCTGTTAGTCTATAAGGTGCCACGGGCCTTCTCGTTGTTTATGCAGATTCAGACTAGCACAGCTGCCCCTCTGGTATTTCGACTTAGGAAAATCTCTGTACGTGGTTTGCCCAGGATTAAGGATCATTTATAGGAGCAGAAGCCAAACAAAGTTTTGGCCCTTTGAATCAGACCGATAGAGTTTAAGTTCAGAAGAAACCACCGGATCATTTAGTCTTACCTCCTGCATGTACCGGGCCACTAAATTTCTCCCAGTTACCCCTGCAAAGAGCCCAATAACCATGCTTAAAGTATTAAAATCATCTATAGACTAAACTATTGTCTGCTACGGGAAGGACTTTGAGGTGCACCAAAGCCTGAGCCATGCTGCAGGGAGAAGCAGGTGGGAGAAAAAACAAACAAACAAGCAAGGTCCCTACAATAAAATTCCTTCCTGAGCTCAAAAATGGTGATTAGTTGGACACTGAGATTTTAGAAATAAGACTTAGGACCAAAAGGGATCACATGGCCACTATAACACACTATACTTTCGGGGAGTGCCCTAGAACACATGCCATAGGGGGAAGCCTATGAACTGCTGGAAGTCACTGTTCTATCTAAATATGTTTCAGCAAGAACAACAAGGAGTTCAGTGGCACCTTAAAGACTAACAGTTTTATTATGGCATAAGCTTTTGTGAGTTGCATCTCACTTCGTCAGATGCATGAAGTGAAAGAGTAAGAAACATATGGTAGAGATACAGAGATGGGAGAGTTACATTAGAGCTAATTCAATCAGGGTGGATGTGAATAAGAAGGTGTGAATACCTGAAGGGGAAAATTACTCATTGTAATGACAGAGCCTCTCTCGGTCCCTATTCAGACCCATTCTGATGGTTTCAAATTTGCATATCCATTCCAGCTCAGCAGTTTCAAGTTACAGCCCATTTTTTCTTGAGAACGGCAACTTTCAAGTCTGTAACTGTGCGTCCATGGAGGTTAAAATGTTCTCCCACTGGTTTTTGTATGTTAACATCCTTGACGTCCGATTGTGTCCATTTATTCTGTGGTGTAGAAACGGTCCAGTCTGTCCAATCTGCTGGCGTATGGTGGCATATATCCTACGTACAGGTGAATCAGCCTTTGATGGAGTGGCTGATATGGTAAGGTGCTATGAGGGTGTCATTAGGGTAGATATGTGGACTCTGCCGGCAATCGGGTTTGTTGCAGGGATTGGCCCCTGAGTTAGTAATTCTGTCATGGACTGTGTGGTTCGTGTTGAGCATGTGTATCAGGTTGAGGGCTGTCTGTAAGCAAGGACTGGCCTGCCCCTCAAGGACTGTGAGTGAGGAATCCTCCACTAGATTAGATCCATGATGATGCGTTGGAGAGGTTTTAGGTAGGTAATAATCCAACAAAGAAAGCAACAGAACAACACTGGCCGTTACCTACAGACCTCAGCTAAAACGTTCGATTCCAGTCATACATTTATCAAGCTCTATTTAATATCTAATTGAGGTAATTGTCCCTACTACTGCATTATTTGGCATGAGCCATGTTGCCCACTCCACTGTTAGAAAACTACCTTCAAGAAAAGATTTCACTGCACAGTTTCTCTCAATTCTTATTTTCCTCAGTTGAGTGCAAGGATCGGGTATCAGCTCAGGGCAGCGTGTACATGCAGCAGTCAGACAAGAGCAGCAAGGACTTGAATCAGTACTGCAAGATACTGTAAGTACTTTATGTATGCCTGGTGGTAAGTTTGAGAGAGTTACGCCGGAGCACATAGTACCACCAGCCCCCTCCCTGCATGGCAGCTGCAGGAGCAGGCAAGTTGGGAGCTGCACCTTGGGTAGTGACAGTCGCGAACAGCTGGGAACTGCAAGGAGAGACGTTGCTTTTGCTTCCGCCTCTCCCCAAGAAGCTAAAGCAGAGGCTTCTCCCTGCAGCGCCCAGCTGTTTGCTGCTGCTTCTCCACACAGAGCAAGCAGCTGGGAGCTGGAAGGAGGGGTGGCCGAGGGAAAGAGGGAGGGGTGTTTCTCAAGCTGTTGTGGGGACGGAGGAGAGGGGCAAACCTTTACACCGTGCCCACCCTCTCCCAGCAGGAACCAACTGCCTCTGGCAGAAGCCTGTAGCCCCACAACTTTGCCTCAGGGAAGTGGGCTGTGCCCGCGAAAGCTCATGATACCATCTACATGTTTTGTTAGTCTATAAAGTGCTACCAGGCCATTTGTTTTTGTTTTTTCTGTAACAGACTAACTCTGCTACCCCCTGAAACTCAGCCCCGAGAGGTAGGTATGGGGGGGTTTCCAGGAACCTCACTGTAAGCGTAAGAGAGCAACATGAGGCTTGTGGGCTGTGCTTTGGCCGCTCCTGGATCACGCTTGCATACATTTTCTTTTGCTGCAAGAGTTAACAGTGAAAGACTACGTCACAGGAAGTGGGTTGGTTTATGCAATTTAGGAGTCTGTGTCAGCAACCAGGAACAGCAGTGAGAGGAACCAGACTGAAAGAATTCTCACTTTTTGAGCAGAATTGTGTGTTGAGTTCACTTTGAATTATTATATTTGAGTCATGTGGTGGGGGCATTGTCACTTAAAGATTCATAGTGATCAAAGTCTCGTTGATGGCGCTTGGTCCCTGTCTTCCTGTCTCCCTGTCCAGGAGCTCCTCGTCGTGATGTGGAGAGCTCTCAGACAGGGAGGGCTGCCTCGATTTTTAGCGTATTGGTATCGCTTCTCGGCCTTTTGGCTAAGATCAAGTGTAGTATCTGTTCTTATCAGTTTAATATCTGATACGTCCTCTATCTGAGGACTATATATTAAATGGATTTTTGGAACAGGGAGATGGAATAGGAGCTTGCTCCATCCACTCCACGCATCGACCTGGTATTGCAGTACCTCCAGGAACGGTGCACCTCCCCTCGGGGAGAATACTGTGGTTACAAAAAATAGAATTGGTTTCACTAACAAGGTTAACCGCGTTGCACAGCATCTACCTACAAAACGTCTCTCAACATCAGCAATAGCTAAGAGGAATGAGATGGAATGCCGACAAGACGCGGTGGGGGAGTGGGGAATTCAGTTGTATTTTCTAGTAGACAATCCACCCTAAATAAATAACAAATAGTCCTGGAGCTCCTTAAAGAATAACAAAACACGTAGGTGGGATCGTGAGCTTTCATGGGTACAACCCACTTCTTCAGATGAATGGCGTAAAGGAGTCCAGTTTGCAAACAGCAGAGAGAGAGGGGATGGGGAAGGGAAGAGAAGGGAAACTGCCAAAAAAAACGCCATGGTGCCAGTCAATTTCTTCACCGATACAATCTTTTCAACTACAAGTTCTGTGGGTTCGAATAATCAGTTCTGCTTAAGCGTTTTTTGGCAGTTGCCGCTCTTTGGCTATGGAGCTATGGTGCCATCTGCTGGTTCAGATTTCAAAGCTTGGTAGAAAAAATACATAACAACAAGGCTGCGGGAAGCAACTCTCACTGAATGCCTGAATCAATCCACACAAAAACAGCCTTTAATAGGAGATTAATACGGAGCACATCACAGTTGTGAAGCATGTTGCAGATGTCAGATAAGGCATTCTTATTTCAAAGCTCCTGCGAAGGAGCTTAATGGTCACTCTGCAGAGAAACTGGAAACACGCACCTACTTTACTAAGTGGCCTGCCCTAAGTCACATCCTAAGAACCAGAAGTTAAGTATTATTTAAAGTTTATGATATTATATTAGAGGGAAAAGCCCAGAATTGGGATCTCTTGAGGCTGGCTGCCATGGGACACCTAGTGCCTTCATTTGACCATACAAATCAAGATCCCTGCAACAAATGCTGGGTAGGGAGAAGAATACATCCAAGTCTACATAACTCTCAGTTACTTTATTTATTTAGGGTAGTTATTTATCAAGTGCCAGCAATGCCCCACTGCCATGTATATTGGCCAAACTGGACAGTCTCTACGAGAAAGGATTCATGCACACAAATCAGATATCTGAAAAGGTAACACACAGAAACCTGTTGGAGAACATTTCAACTTGCCCGGGCACTCACTAATGGATCTAAAAGAGTCTGTATTATTTCAAAGCAATTTCACAAATCCCCTGGAGAGAGAAACTACAGAACTGGGTTTCATTTACAAGTTTTGACACTTTGGATAGGCAGCTGCTTTCCACATACTAATGACATAAAATGCTAAGAATACTTATAGCCAACTCTATTAGCCTCATTTAGCATGGACACTCTAATTGACAGCATTTTCCCCTCCATTTCTTCCCTTCTCTTCCCTTCCCTCAGGTTGAGGGCTGTCTGTAAGCGAGGACTGGCCTGCCCCTCAAGGACTGCCTCCCAAGATCTGTGAGAGCGAGGGATCATTGTCCAGGATGGGTTGTAGATCACTGATGATGCGTTGGAGAGGTTTTAGCTGGGGACTCTAGGTGATGGCCAGTGGTGTTCTGTTGTTTTCTTTGTTGGGCCTGTCTTGTCTAATAAAAGAAGGTGAGCTAAAAGTAGGCAGTAGGTGAAGTGGCTGCCAGAGATTGTCAACCTCCAATTTTTGCCAAAGCATCCCCCGATTTGTTCTCTCCCCCTACGAGGAAGCGAAAGGCAAAAAAAAAAAAATAAAGGAGGGCCACCACGGCACTGGGAACCCGAATTCTAGCCCAGAACCAGAAGGCTGCTCTGGTGGGCAGACCAGCTCAGCAGCCAGAGAGGAGGCTTCCCTGGAGAAGAGAGTGTCAGAGCTTGGCCTGCATTTAATACCTCAGATCAGACAGAGGCAGCAGAAACTAGTTCACGAGAATTTGGGCAAATTGGCCCAGTGAGGGAAAATTTGGGGTGAGATCAAGCTGAAGACCCCAGATAAGACAACATTAGGAAGGAGTTGACAGAAATAGACAGAGTCCTGGTGAAAGGGAAAACCCAGGGGTCCGGACCATACTTCATCATGAAGTAGGATCTCCTATCCTGGGTCACCTCAATAGAGGGGAGGCAGTACAGCAGCTCATAGTACCTCAGAAGCACCAGAAAGCCATATTAAGCCTCTCCCACAGTCATCTGTTTGGGGAAGGGGGCAGGGGAGATCTCGGAGTAAGAGACCCTAGCACAGATCCTACAGAAGTTCTTTTGGCAGGGAGTACATGAGGATGTACGCCAGTATTGCACAGCATGCCCTGACTCTCAACTGCACAGCCCTCGGACCCACTGTGTGAACATTGTTCATGCCCCTCCGTCATAGAAGTCCCATTGGAGCGTATAGCCATGGACCTGCTAGGACCTTTAGAGAAAAGATGTGGGGGTCACAAGTATACCCTGGTCATCTTAGACTACGCAACTTGGTACCCCGAAGCTATACCACTGCAGAATACATCCTCAAAAACAATAGCAAAAGCATTATTAGAAATCTTTACCTGGGTGGGACTACTGAAAGCTATATTGACAGATCAAGGAACCCCATTTACATCAAAACTGAGCAAGGACCTCTGCAGCCTACTCCATAGCCATACCGTAAGGACCTCTGTCCGTATCCTAAGGACTGGTTGAAAGGTTCAGTCGAACCCTCAAAGCTATGGTACAGAAACTAGTGCCTCGAGATTGGAAGGACTGGGATATGCTGCTACCTTCCCTGATATTCGTTAGCCAGGAGGTACCTCAGGCCTCTATCTATTGGATTCTCACCCTTTGAACTACTATATGGATGCCACCCCCGTGGCATCCTGGATATTGGTGAAGAATTCTGGGAGGAGGAACCTAATACAGGGAAGAACATAAATGAGCACGTCTTGCAGATGAGAGAGGAAATAGCCTGAGTCACTCCCATCGTACAGGAACACCTGAAAGGCCCAGGAGGCCCAGCAAACTCATTACAACTGCCAGGGAAGAGTTTGATGTTTCCAGCCAGGGCATTGAATGATGGTGTTGGTGCCCACAGCAGAGAGCAAGCTTTTGGCCCAACGGCAGGGGCATTATGAGTTGGTAGAAACTATGGGGGAGAATCAACTATAACATGAGGCAGCCAGGGTGCTGGAAAGAGTAATGGGTTTGTCACATGAATCTCTTCAAACCGTGGTATTCCAGAGAGGCGTGTGTGGTCATGCAGGATGTCCCAAACCAGGAAGATACCTCACACAATCAAGCCAAGATATCCCCTGACCTGACATCACACCAAAAGAGTGTTGGTTGATCATCTTGATTACCTCATCGGGATGTGTTTTCAACTAAGCCAGGCTGAAGGACTGAGGTACATCACCACATTACCAGAAACCCTGGTGTCAAAATTACACTGAGACTCTATTGGGTCCCTGCTGAAAAGAGGGAAGATGTTAAGGCTGAAGTAGAGAGGATGTTGGAGTTGGGAGTCATTAAGGAATCCCACAGTGAAAGGGATAGCTCAATTGTTTCCATGCCAAAGCCCAGTGGTATCACTAGGTTCTGTAATGACTTTCGGCTGTTGAATGAAGAGTTTGATGCATACCCTATACCCTGTAACGATGAGTTAGTTGACTGCTTGGTCAACGTCCCATTTTTGACCACCCTAGATTTAACGAAGGGGTATTGGCAGATTCCCTTGGGCAAAGAAGCAAAAGAAAAATCTGCATTTTCTACACCTGGCGGCTTATTTAAATATTCTGTCCTTCGTTTCAGACTACATGGGCTCTTCTGCCGGACCATGAACACCTTTAGCGTATGCAGCACAACAAAGAAGACTTGAGAGTATCCAGATCGTTTTTGTTCCTACAACCCTTCCAGTACTACACCTGAGGACTTATTTCAATATGCTGTCCCCCCTGTTGGACTACATGGGGCTCATGCCACCTTTCAACATCTCATGAACAGCTTCCTATGCCCCTATACCGGTTACGTGGCAGCATACCTCAACGACGTCATGATTCATACCCCAATTGGGAGACTCATCTAGAAAACTGGAAGCGGTGCTGAATACCCTAAGACAGGTCTGCCTTACGGCTAACCCAGCCAAGTGCACCCTGGGACTTGGTAATGCAAAATACTGCAGCTATATTGTAGGAAGAGGAGTGGTGAAACACCAGGTGAATAAGCTGGAGGTCATCCAGAACTGGCCTTGGCCCAATAGCATTCCTGGGTGTGGTGGGGTATTATAGATGGTTCGTTCCCTATTTTGCCACCAGAGCAAGTCTCCTGACAGATCTGATAAAAGCCCTGGGTCCTGATACGGTGAAGTGGACTGATGCAGCCGAAAAGCTGTCTGCTGGGCCGACGATTTAGTCTTCCAATGGACCACGAATGCCATTCTTGCAGAGCACTAGCCACTATAAGTCTCAGCAGCTGGATGGGGTGGGGAAATGCACAACCCCTTAAACTCCATGCATCTGAAGAAGTGGGCTGTGCCCTCGAAAGCTCATGATAACGACCTACATTTTTGTTAGTCTCTAAGGTAGGTAGTGCAGGACTATTTGTCGTTTTTTTAAGTTTCTCCACAGTATTGTCAGTGGGCCCTAGAGGGAGCCATGAGCCTTCTCCAAACCTGGAGTGTCAGTCAAACTCACCCCAGGAAAGGAGAAAAGAGGGTGGCTCTTGAAATTAAATACAATTAAATTAAATTAAATTAAAATTTAAATTAAATGTGGCTGCCTCCACAATCAGTTTTTGTCTCCATGTAAATATCAAGCTGCTCCCTCCAGGAGAGAGAGCAGGGAACCAAAGGTTAAATTCTTACCAACGCCAAAGTTGTGTGGTGCTTGCGGATCCGCTACATGTCTCTGCAAAATATTCAGAGGTTGGGGCCTGTTGTTCTTAATCCTCCACCTCAAACCGAAATTGCACCTACTGCACACGTGTGTTCTGTCTCTAAGGCTACGTCTACATGGAACGTTTATTTTGGAATAGGCAGTTTCAGAAGAAATATTCTGAAATAGCTTATTTCAAAACAGCGCATCTACACGCCCAAAGCTCATGGAAATAGTGCTGAGCTCTTTCGACATAGAGCATCTACATGGATTAGACGCTAACTCGCATTTAAGGCCACCCTTGTTCTAAAATCTGATTTGTCAATTTTATCTGTGTTCACATTTTTTTGATTGTACCCCTTTGGTATATGTGGTCATGCCAATTTTCTTCCACAATTTGATCTGAGGAAGTGGGTCTGGCCCACGAAAGCTCATCACCTAATAAACCATCTTGTTAGTCTCTAAAGTGCTGCATAGTCCTCTCTTTTGTTTCAGCAAGACCAGACTAACACGGCTGCATCTCTATTACCTGCTAGAGGTACAGCAAAGCCTTTTCTCTTGCCTGCTGCGGTTGCCCTTGCAGACACCTCAGCTCTCTAGCCATGGAACTGGAGCTGCCTCTGGGGAGTCTACGGTTATTGCAGCAACTCATGCAGCAGTTTCTGCAGGCTGCAGCCCAGGCCCTGCAGGATCCCAACCCGCAGCTCCGCTTGAAGATCCTCCTCTGCTCTCTGCGGGCGCGGGTCATGCTGCTGAATCCCACCCGCACTCCCCTGCACCCTGTGCATGGCCACTTCCGGCATCTGGACACCAGTGCCGACCAGTTCGTCATGGAACTGGGGGACGACCAGCAGTAGCACCGGAATTTCCAGAGGAGGGAGGACACCTTTCTGGAGCTCTGTGAGTGGCTTGCCCCTGCCCTCAGGTGACAGGACACTCGCGTGAGACCCGCCAACTCCCTCCAGAAGTGGGTCGCTATCGCCCTGTGGAAGTTCGCCAGGCCGTACAGCCATTGATCCGTTGGGAACCAGTTTGGCTTAGGGAGATCAACCGTTGGGGCCGGGGTCATGCAGATACGGTGCGCTCAGGCTCATGTCCTGAGAGGGGTCACTGGGGGGGGGGTGGACTGCTGGAATGGGGTTCCCTTGGGATAGGGGGCATGGTGGTGGTGCAAGCCCCCTCCCTGGGAAGTGTTTTCAGGCCTGCCCTCACAAAGCCCTGCCAGGGGATGGAGTAAGTGGGGGGGGTTTTGCTCCTGGGGGGGTGAGAGTGGGAATTTGGGTTTGGGGGCCTCCCAAGGGCTCTGGCCGCCCTCTGTTTGTCTGTCTCCAGATGGTACAGGCCATCAACACCATCCTCCTATGCAAGGTCATCCGCGACAGCATTGTCGCCAGCTTTGCTGCCATGGGCTTCCCCAACTGTGGGAGGGGAGGGGATTACTGACAGCACCCACAGCCCCATCTGGGCACCTGAACGCTGGGCATCTCTCTACATCAACTGGAAGGGATACTTCTTGATGGTCCTGCAGGCTGTCACGCACCACTGGGGCCAGTGTTCCGACACCGATGTTGAGTGGTGGGGGAAGGTGCACGACGCCCGCATGTTCTGGAAGCTGCACGCCAAAACTTTTTCCCCCACGCGATCAGGGTACGTGGACATGCCCATGTGCATGGTGGGGGACACAGCCGACCCTCTCTTGCTCTGGCTCATGAAACCCTACACCAGCCACCTTGACCCCTCCATGTAACACGACAATTCCTGTTTCAGCAGGACCCGCATGGTGGTGGAGGGCACTTTCAGGCATCTGAAAGTGCAGTTCAGACGCCTCCTGACCTGGCTGGATGTCAGGGAGCGGAACATCCCACACATGGTGGCGGCGTGTTGTGTGCACCACAATATTTGTGAACAGAAGGGGGAGACATTTCTGCCAGGGTGGGGGGCAGAGGCTGACCGTATCAGCAAGGCCTTCAGGCAGCTGTGCACGGCTGCCCTCTAGCAGGCCCATCAAGGCGCAGGACCCATCCAGGAGGCCCTGAGGGAGAGTTTCTTACACGGACCCCAGTGCTACTCTTCCCAAGGCCTCCCCACTAGGGGACTGTGCGTAGCCCCTCTCTGCCTTTCCTCCCATACTCTTCCCCTGCAGAGACAATAAAACAGACTTTAAAAAAAAAAAAAAAAAACCTCTGTATGGTTTTTATTTGGGGTCAAAATAACTGGGGAGGGACTGGGGAAAGAACCTGGGAGAGGGGAGGGAATGGAGGGGGGGATGAAAACCTTGGAGGGGGGAGGAGGAAAAGGGGGAAGAGAGGCTCAAGGATGAGGCTCTGGGGATCCCAGCACCGTGGGTGTGGTGGCCACGGGGCAGGGGGAGAATGGGGTTGGGGGGGAAGTGAGATGAGCCAGAGAAGGATCAGGGGCAGGTGCGGAAGTGAGAGCAGGTGCAGGCCACATGCTGGTGACCAGGGTTTGCACAGCCGTGCACATGGTGCGGCCCTGATCCAGCATCTCCGCTAGCTGTCTCCCTGCAGCTGAATGTCTTCCTGAAGCCTGCGGTCAATGGTCTGCTCTATGGACGCGGTGCCGCGAGGTGCTCCCTCTGGACGTCATCCCTAGGTCTCCGGCGCCTGCGGGTCCCTTGGGACTGCCCCGGTGGGTGTTGACCGCCCCCCTCTCACAGCTGGCCCGGTGGTGGAGAATAAAGAGAGACGGTCAGTCATCCCAGCCTTGCCCTCCTCTCTGAGCCAACCGAGTGTTGTCAGCTCAGACAACGGCGACGTGCTTGGAGCAAGGCCCTGTGCGCTCCGGCCAGTGGGCCCTTTCCTGCAGTGGAGGGAATCTCACCACCTGTCTGCCCCAGAGACAAGCAGGCATGTGAAGATGCCGGCCAGGCCAGGATTGTGCAGGCAGGAGGGGGGACCACAGGTTGGCTGGGCTTCCCTCCGTGCCATGCACCCACCGGGTCGAGTAGTGGCGGCGCCCCACAGGGAGAGGACTTGTACCCCTGCCCACTGGAGGTCACAGGTGTGTGAGAGCAGCGGATGCTCCTGCACCTCACTGCTCTGTCCCCGGGAGCAGATGCTGCCCTGAGAGGGCAGGCATGCCCGTGTACTGTGCACGATGCAGTACTGCTCTCTGTGTGTGTGTGTACTGCGCTCGCTCTCTGTGTGTGTGTGTGTGTGTGTCCCCATCCTCCTTCTAGCGGTGGCTTGTGGAAGGACAGTGTCCTACCCTGGTGTCACGAGTTTGGCAGGCCTCTCCAGACACCCTGTGGGGAAGGGTCCTCTGGTGCAGCCTTCTGGGGCTGTGCACCCTGGAATGTCATGCCACCTGCGCCCACATGCTCTCACGTGCACAGGCCAAGCCAGGAGTATGCCAGTCCCTCGCCTCCCACCCCCTGCAGCCTGTGTGTATAGGGACCGTGATGGCACTCACCTGATGTGGATTCCCCAGCCTCAGAGGATGCCAGGGAGACGTCCAGAGCGAGGGGTATCCGCTCCAGAGTCAAAAGGGTGACACAGTTCATCTCATCTGGCTCCTCCTCTTCCTTCCCCTGGGAAGGCAACCATCCTGAGCCCTGAGTCCACTATGGGGGGGACTGCACCACCCCCCTAGGATGCAGTCCAGCTCCTGAAGAAAGGGCAGGTGTGGGGTTCTGCCCTGGAGCAGAAGCTGCACTCTCAGGCCCTGGTGTATGCCTGGTGGAGCTCCTTCACTTTCATCCGCACCTGCTCCTGGGTGCAGATGTGCCTTTGTTGGCCAGGCGCTCAGCCATCCAGCCATAGACATCCGCATTCCTGCGTCTGGTGCGGAGATCCTGGAGGTTTGCCTCCTTGCCCCAGACCTCAATGAGGTCCAGGATCTCCACACCAGACCAGGGAGGCGCGTGCCTCTTTCAGGCCTGTGCAGGCTCCTGGGAGCTGCCGGAGTACTCCCTGGGAGCAGTGGAGGGCCATCTGGGAGCAGGAGACTGGGTCATTTTTCTTCCTGGTTCCCTCCGTCCACGCGCGGGGCCGGATGCCCCTGGCGGGGTCTCGGAAGGGAGGCCAGAGAGGGGCCCCCCCCGGATCCGCAGGCCGCGGGCGTTACCTCGCGCTGGGCCGGCCCCGCGTGGCCAGGCCCGAGGCCTAGCGCTACGCGGGGCCCGGCCGGCCGGGTGGCCTCCCGCCGGAATCCCCGCCACCTCCCACCCGGCCGCGGGCTGAGCGCGGCCGCCCCACCAACGCCGGGGGCCGCCACGCTCAGGGCACCCACCTCCCACCAGGGCTCCGGGACAGAAAAGAGAACACGCTTTCCCCCAAGCCTCCTCTTATACTCCGAGCTACAGCCAATCAGCGATCGAGAGCGGCCGCCCACGCTCAGTCTATTGGATAGCTGTATATGTCAATCTAGGTGACGTGTTGAGTTCCTCCCTCCTATTGGACAAAAAACCTGCCATACACAGAGCAGGAGGCGGAAGGAGCCATCAGTACAGGGGTCGGTAACATCACATAGAAAGCGGACTCCGGATAGGGCTCCCCCTACTGGATGAGAGGTGTTCCCGACCCAACTTCTCCTTCACCTCTCCTCCCCTGCCCACAACCCAGCTCAGGCCTGTTGGGATATTGGGCTGCAGCCCCTGGCCTAGTGCTCTGACCAGCCAATACAACCCTTCCGTCCATTGGACCAAGCAGGGCAGCTACTTCAACCATCCTAGTGAGAGGCCTGGAGTGGGGCAGCAGGGGAATCCCCCCTCTGGCCTCCCCTGAGCTCTGTGACTTTATCCTCACCCGCAACTATTTTAGATTTGGGAACAATTTTTTCCTTCAAACCAGTGGCACTGCCATGGGCACCCACATAGCCACACAATATGCCAACATTTATATGGCTGAGCTGGGCTTCCTGATAGGGTTGCCAAATGGTTTAACCAAAAACACTGAACACCCCTCACCACCATCGCCTCCTTTCCCCCCCAAAAAAAACAACTGGGGAAAAAATTCTAAGGGAAAAAAAGGGGGGGGGGAGACCAAAGGGGAGGGGAGGGAAGGACCCCAAGAGTTATTAAGCAAACAAAATTTAAAAATTTTAAATTAAAAAAAAAACCAGCATGGCCCCTTTAAGAAATGCTTTTGAGGCTTTTTAGCCCTAACAGGCTGCCTGTGGCTGTCCGCCATCTTGTCTCCGTGCTCCAGGCCAGACAGCTCCCCTGTGGAACATGTTAGGTGTCTGGTATTTTCTGAACTTTTTTACTGGACAGGAGATGAAAATAGCTGACTGTCCGGGTCAATACCAGACACCTAGCAACCCTACTTCCTCAGCTCTCATCCACTAGTGCACCTTCCCTAATTCCATTGATGACATTTTCATCATCTGGACCCATGTGAAAGAGGCGCTGGAAGAATTCCACCATGATTTCAACAGTTTCCTCCTCACCATCAACCTCGGCCTGGACCAGTCTACACAAGAGATCCACTTCCTGGACACTGCAGTGTGAATACGTGATGGTCATATAAACACCATCCTATACTGAAAACCTACTGACCAGTATGCTAACCTACATGCCTCCAGCTTCCATCCTGAACACACCACACGATCCATTGTCTACAGCCAAACACAAAGATACAACTGCATTTGCTCCAACCCCCTCAGACACCTACAAGATCTTCACCAACCATTCTTAAAACTACAATACCCACCCGAGAAACTGAGGATACAAACTGACAAAAGCCAGACATGTACCCAGAAGCCTCCTGATACAAGACAGGCCCAACAAAGAAAACAACAGAACACCACTGGCCATCACCTAGAGTCCCCAGCTAAAACCTCTCCAATGCATCAGCAGTGATCTACAACCCATCCTGGACAATGATCCCTCGCTCTCACAGACCTTGGGAGGCAGGCCAGTCCTCGCCTACAGGCAGCCCGCCAACCTGAAGCAAATTCTCACCAGCAACTATACACCGCACCATAGTAACTCTAACTCAGGAACCAGTCCCTGCAACAAACCTCGGTGCCAACTCTGCCCACATATCTGCACCAGCGACACCATCACAGGACCTGACCACGTCAGCCGCACCATCACGGGCTCATTCACCTGCACATCTACCAATGTAATATATGCCGTCATGGGCCAACCATGCCCCTCTGCCATATACGCTGGCCAAACTGGACAGTCCCTACGTAAAAGAATAAACTGACACAAATCAGATCTCAGGAACGGTAACCTACAAAAACCTGTAAAAGAACACTTCAGTCTCCTCGGACACACAGTAGCAGATGTAAAAGTAGCCATCCTGCAACAAAAAAAGTTCAAAAAGAGACTCCAAAGAGAAACTACAGAGCTACAATTCATTTGCAAATTTGATCCTATCAATTTAGGATTGAACAAAGACTGAATGGCTAGCGAACTACAAAAGCAGTTTCTCCTCTCTTGGTGTTCACACCCCCACATCAGCTGCTAGAAGCGGGCCACATCCTCCCTGATCGAATTGACCTCGTTTTCTCTGGCCTTCCTCTTGATTGGTACTCCCTTCTTTTCATGTACCTGTATATTTATACCTGCCTCTGGAATTTCCAATACGTGCATCTGACGAAGTGGGTCTTTGCCCAGGAAACTTATGCTCCAATAAATCTGTTAGTCTATAAGGTGCCACGGGCCTTCTCGTTGTTTATGCAGATTCAGACTAGCACAGCTGCCCCTCTGGTATTTCGACTTAGGAAAATCTCTGTACGTGGTTTGCCCAGGATTAAGGATCATTTATAGGAGCAGAAGCCAAACAAAGTTTTGGCCCTTTGAATCAGACCGATAGAGTTTAAGTTCAGAAGAAACCACCGGATCATTTAGTCTTACCTCCTGCATGTACCGGGCCACTAAATTTCTCCCAGTTACCCCTGCAAAGAGCCCAATAACCATGCTTAAAGTATTAAAATCATCTATAGACTAAACTATTGTCTGCTACGGGAAGGACTTTGAGGTGCACCAAAGCCTGAGCCATGCTGCAGGGAGAAGCAGGTGGGAGAAAAAACAAACAAACAAGCAAGGTCCCTACAATAAAATTCCTTCCTGAGCTCAAAAATGGTGATTAGTTGGACACTGAGATTTTAGAAATAAGACTTAGGACCAAAAGGGATCACATGGCCACTATAACACACTATACTTTCGGGGAGTGCCCTAGAACACATGCCATAGGGGGAAGCCTATGAACTGCTGGAAGTCACTGTTCTATCTAAATATGTTTCAGCAAGAACAACAAGGAGTTCAGTGGCACCTTAAAGACTAACAGTTTTATTATGGCATAAGCTTTTGTGAGTTGCATCTCACTTCGTCAGATGCATGAAGTGAAAGAGTAAGAAACATATGGTAGAGATACAGAGATGGGAGAGTTACATTAGAGCTAATTCAATCAGGGTGGATGTGAATAAGAAGGTGTGAATACCTGAAGGGGAAAATTACTCATTGTAATGACAGAGCCTCTCTCGGTCCCTATTCAGACCCATTCTGATGGTTTCAAATTTGCATATCCATTCCAGCTCAGCAGTTTCAAGTTACAGCCCATTTTTTCTTGAGAACGGCAACTTTCAAGTCTGTAACTGTGCGTCCATGGAGGTTAAAATGTTCTCCCACTGGTTTTTGTATGTTAACATCCTTGACGTCCGATTGTGTCCATTTATTCTGTGGTGTAGAAACGGTCCAGTCTGTCCAATCTGCTGGCGTATGGTGGCATATATCCTACGTACAGGTGAATCAGCCTTTGATGGAGTGGCTGATATGGTAAGGTGCTATGAGGGTGTCATTAGGGTAGATATGTGGACTCTGCCGGCAATCGGGTTTGTTGCAGGGATTGGCCCCTGAGTTAGTAATTCTGTCATGGACTGTGTGGTTCGTGTTGAGCATGTGTATCAGGTTGAGGGCTGTCTGTAAGCAAGGACTGGCCTGCCCCTCAAGGACTGTGAGTGAGGAATCCTCCACTAGATTAGATCCATGATGATGCGTTGGAGAGGTTTTAGGTAGGTAATAATCCAACAAAGAAAGCAACAGAACAACACTGGCCGTTACCTACAGACCTCAGCTAAAACGTTCGATTCCAGTCATACATTTATCAAGCTCTATTTAATATCTAATTGAGGTAATTGTCCCTACTACTGCATTATTTGGCATGAGCCATGTTGCCCACTCCACTGTTAGAAAACTACCTTCAAGAAAAGATTTCACTGCACAGTTTCTCTCAATTCTTATTTTCCTCAGTTGAGTGCAAGGATCGGGTATCAGCTCAGGGCAGCGTGTACATGCAGCAGTCAGACAAGAGCAGCAAGGACTTGAATCAGTACTGCAAGATACTGTAAGTACTTTATGTATGCCTGGTGGTAAGTTTGAGAGAGTTACGCCGGAGCACATAGTACCACCAGCCCCCTCCCTGCATGGCAGCTGCAGGAGCAGGCAAGTTGGGAGCTGCACCTTGGGTAGTGACAGTCGCGAACAGCTGGGAACTGCAAGGAGAGACGTTGCTTTTGCTTCCGCCTCTCCCCAAGAAGCTAAAGCAGAGGCTTCTCCCTGCAGCGCCCAGCTGTTTGCTGCTGCTTCTCCACACAGAGCAAGCAGCTGGGAGCTGGAAGGAGGGGTGGCCGAGGGAAAGAGGGAGGGGTGTTTCTCAAGCTGTTGTGGGGACGGAGGAGAGGGGCAAACCTTTACACCGTGCCCACCCTCTCCCAGCAGGAACCAACTGCCTCTGGCAGAAGCCTGTAGCCCCACAACTTTGCCTCAGGGAAGTGGGCTGTGCCCGCGAAAGCTCATGATACCATCTACATGTTTTGTTAGTCTATAAAGTGCTACCAGGCCATTTGTTTTTGTTTTTTCTGTAACAGACTAACTCTGCTACCCCCTGAAACTCAGCCCCGAGAGGTAGGTATGGGGGGGTTTCCAGGAACCTCACTGTAAGCGTAAGAGAGCAACATGAGGCTTGTGGGCTGTGCTTTGGCCGCTCCTGGATCACGCTTGCATACATTTTCTTTTGCTGCAAGAGTTAACAGTGAAAGACTACG
This sequence comes from Pelochelys cantorii, assembly GCA_032595735.1. Classification (NCBI taxonomy): domain Eukaryota; kingdom Metazoa; phylum Chordata; order Testudines; family Trionychidae; genus Pelochelys; species Pelochelys cantorii. The sequence goes on along the minus strand of CM064342.1, from coordinate 6,128,322 downwards.
TCACAGGAAGTGGGTTGGTTTATGCAATTTAGGAGTCTGTGTCAGCAACCAGGAACAGCAGTGAGAGGAACCAGACTGAAAGAATTCTCACTTTTTGAGCAGAATTGTGTGTTGAGTTCACTTTGAATTATTATATTTGAGTCATGTGGTGGGGGCATTGTCACTTAAAGATTCATAGTGATCAAAGTCTCGTTGATGGCGCTTGGTCCCTGTCTTCCTGTCTCCCTGTCCAGGAGCTCCTCGTCGTGATGTGGAGAGCTCTCAGACAGGGAGGGCTGCCTCGATTTTTAGCGTATTGGTATCGCTTCTCGGCCTTTTGGCTAAGATCAAGTGTAGTATCTGTTCTTATCAGTTTAATATCTGATACGTCCTCTATCTGAGGACTATATATTAAATGGATTTTTGGAACAGGGAGATGGAATAGGAGCTTGCTCCATCCACTCCACGCATCGACCTGGTATTGCAGTACCTCCAGGAACGGTGCACCTCCCCTCGGGGAGAATACTGTGGTTACAAAAAATAGAATTGGTTTCACTAACAAGGTTAACCGCGTTGCACAGCATCTACCTACAAAACGTCTCTCAACATCAGCAATAGCTAAGAGGAATGAGATGGAATGCCGACAAGACGCGGTGGGGGAGTGGGGAATTCAGTTGTATTTTCTAGTAGACAATCCACCCTAAATAAATAACAAATAGTCCTGGAGCTCCTTAAAGAATAACAAAACACGTAGGTGGGATCGTGAGCTTTCATGGGTACAACCCACTTCTTCAGATGAATGGCGTAAAGGAGTCCAGTTTGCAAACAGCAGAGAGAGAGGGGATGGGGAAGGGAAGAGAAGGGAAACTGCCAAAAAAAACGCCATGGTGCCAGTCAATTTCTTCACCGATACAATCTTTTCAACTACAAGTTCTGTGGGTTCGAATAATCAGTTCTGCTTAAGCGTTTTTTGGCAGTTGCCGCTCTTTGGCTATGGAGCTATGGTGCCATCTGCTGGTTCAGATTTCAAAGCTTGGTAGAAAAAATACATAACAACAAGGCTGCGGGAAGCAACTCTCACTGAATGCCTGAATCAATCCACACAAAAACAGCCTTTAATAGGAGATTAATACGGAGCACATCACAGTTGTGAAGCATGTTGCAGATGTCAGATAAGGCATTCTTATTTCAAAGCTCCTGCGAAGGAGCTTAATGGTCACTCTGCAGAGAAACTGGAAACACGCACCTACTTTACTAAGTGGCCTGCCCTAAGTCACATCCTAAGAACCAGAAGTTAAGTATTATTTAAAGTTTATGATATTATATTAGAGGGAAAAGCCCAGAATTGGGATCTCTTGAGGCTGGCTGCCATGGGACACCTAGTGCCTTCATTTGACCATACAAATCAAGATCCCTGCAACAAATGCTGGGTAGGGAGAAGAATACATCCAAGTCTACATAACTCTCAGTTACTTTATTTATTTAGGGTAGTTATTTATCAAGTGCCAGCAATGCCCCACTGCCATGTATATTGGCCAAACTGGACAGTCTCTACGAGAAAGGATTCATGCACACAAATCAGATATCTGAAAAGGTAACACACAGAAACCTGTTGGAGAACATTTCAACTTGCCCGGGCACTCACTAATGGATCTAAAAGAGTCTGTATTATTTCAAAGCAATTTCACAAATCCCCTGGAGAGAGAAACTACAGAACTGGGTTTCATTTACAAGTTTTGACACTTTGGATAGGCAGCTGCTTTCCACATACTAATGACATAAAATGCTAAGAATACTTATAGCCAACTCTATTAGCCTCATTTAGCATGGACACTCTAATTGACAGCATTTTCCCCTCCATTTCTTCCCTTCTCTTCCCTTCCCTCAGGTTGAGGGCTGTCTGTAAGCGAGGACTGGCCTGCCCCTCAAGGACTGCCTCCCAAGATCTGTGAGAGCGAGGGATCATTGTCCAGGATGGGTTGTAGATCACTGATGATGCGTTGGAGAGGTTTTAGCTGGGGACTCTAGGTGATGGCCAGTGGTGTTCTGTTGTTTTCTTTGTTGGGCCTGTCTTGTCTAATAAAAGAAGGTGAGCTAAAAGTAGGCAGTAGGTGAAGTGGCTGCCAGAGATTGTCAACCTCCAATTTTTGCCAAAGCATCCCCCGATTTGTTCTCTCCCCCTACGAGGAAGCGAAAGGCAAAAAAAAAAAAATAAAGGAGGGCCACCACGGCACTGGGAACCCGAATTCTAGCCCAGAACCAGAAGGCTGCTCTGGTGGGCAGACCAGCTCAGCAGCCAGAGAGGAGGCTTCCCTGGAGAAGAGAGTGTCAGAGCTTGGCCTGCATTTAATACCTCAGATCAGACAGAGGCAGCAGAAACTAGTTCACGAGAATTTGGGCAAATTGGCCCAGTGAGGGAAAATTTGGGGTGAGATCAAGCTGAAGACCCCAGATAAGACAACATTAGGAAGGAGTTGACAGAAATAGACAGAGTCCTGGTGAAAGGGAAAACCCAGGGGTCCGGACCATACTTCATCATGAAGTAGGATCTCCTATCCTGGGTCACCTCAATAGAGGGGAGGCAGTACAGCAGCTCATAGTACCTCAGAAGCACCAGAAAGCCATATTAAGCCTCTCCCACAGTCATCTGTTTGGGGAAGGGGGCAGGGGAGATCTCGGAGTAAGAGACCCTAGCACAGATCCTACAGAAGTTCTTTTGGCAGGGAGTACATGAGGATGTACGCCAGTATTGCACAGCATGCCCTGACTCTCAACTGCACAGCCCTCGGACCCACTGTGTGAACATTGTTCATGCCCCTCCGTCATAGAAGTCCCATTGGAGCGTATAGCCATGGACCTGCTAGGACCTTTAGAGAAAAGATGTGGGGGTCACAAGTATACCCTGGTCATCTTAGACTACGCAACTTGGTACCCCGAAGCTATACCACTGCAGAATACATCCTCAAAAACAATAGCAAAAGCATTATTAGAAATCTTTACCTGGGTGGGACTACTGAAAGCTATATTGACAGATCAAGGAACCCCATTTACATCAAAACTGAGCAAGGACCTCTGCAGCCTACTCCATAGCCATACCGTAAGGACCTCTGTCCGTATCCTAAGGACTGGTTGAAAGGTTCAGTCGAACCCTCAAAGCTATGGTACAGAAACTAGTGCCTCGAGATTGGAAGGACTGGGATATGCTGCTACCTTCCCTGATATTCGTTAGCCAGGAGGTACCTCAGGCCTCTATCTATTGGATTCTCACCCTTTGAACTACTATATGGATGCCACCCCCGTGGCATCCTGGATATTGGTGAAGAATTCTGGGAGGAGGAACCTAATACAGGGAAGAACATAAATGAGCACGTCTTGCAGATGAGAGAGGAAATAGCCTGAGTCACTCCCATCGTACAGGAACACCTGAAAGGCCCAGGAGGCCCAGCAAACTCATTACAACTGCCAGGGAAGAGTTTGATGTTTCCAGCCAGGGCATTGAATGATGGTGTTGGTGCCCACAGCAGAGAGCAAGCTTTTGGCCCAACGGCAGGGGCATTATGAGTTGGTAGAAACTATGGGGGAGAATCAACTATAACATGAGGCAGCCAGGGTGCTGGAAAGAGTAATGGGTTTGTCACATGAATCTCTTCAAACCGTGGTATTCCAGAGAGGCGTGTGTGGTCATGCAGGATGTCCCAAACCAGGAAGATACCTCACACAATCAAGCCAAGATATCCCCTGACCTGACATCACACCAAAAGAGTGTTGGTTGATCATCTTGATTACCTCATCGGGATGTGTTTTCAACTAAGCCAGGCTGAAGGACTGAGGTACATCACCACATTACCAGAAACCCTGGTGTCAAAATTACACTGAGACTCTATTGGGTCCCTGCTGAAAAGAGGGAAGATGTTAAGGCTGAAGTAGAGAGGATGTTGGAGTTGGGAGTCATTAAGGAATCCCACAGTGAAAGGGATAGCTCAATTGTTTCCATGCCAAAGCCCAGTGGTATCACTAGGTTCTGTAATGACTTTCGGCTGTTGAATGAAGAGTTTGATGCATACCCTATACCCTGTAACGATGAGTTAGTTGACTGCTTGGTCAACGTCCCATTTTTGACCACCCTAGATTTAACGAAGGGGTATTGGCAGATTCCCTTGGGCAAAGAAGCAAAAGAAAAATCTGCATTTTCTACACCTGGCGGCTTATTTAAATATTCTGTCCTTCGTTTCAGACTACATGGGCTCTTCTGCCGGACCATGAACACCTTTAGCGTATGCAGCACAACAAAGAAGACTTGAGAGTATCCAGATCGTTTTTGTTCCTACAACCCTTCCAGTACTACACCTGAGGACTTATTTCAATATGCTGTCCCCCCTGTTGGACTACATGGGGCTCATGCCACCTTTCAACATCTCATGAACAGCTTCCTATGCCCCTATACCGGTTACGTGGCAGCATACCTCAACGACGTCATGATTCATACCCCAATTGGGAGACTCATCTAGAAAACTGGAAGCGGTGCTGAATACCCTAAGACAGGTCTGCCTTACGGCTAACCCAGCCAAGTGCACCCTGGGACTTGGTAATGCAAAATACTGCAGCTATATTGTAGGAAGAGGAGTGGTGAAACACCAGGTGAATAAGCTGGAGGTCATCCAGAACTGGCCTTGGCCCAATAGCATTCCTGGGTGTGGTGGGGTATTATAGATGGTTCGTTCCCTATTTTGCCACCAGAGCAAGTCTCCTGACAGATCTGATAAAAGCCCTGGGTCCTGATACGGTGAAGTGGACTGATGCAGCCGAAAAGCTGTCTGCTGGGCCGACGATTTAGTCTTCCAATGGACCACGAATGCCATTCTTGCAGAGCACTAGCCACTATAAGTCTCAGCAGCTGGATGGGGTGGGGAAATGCACAACCCCTTAAACTCCATGCATCTGAAGAAGTGGGCTGTGCCCTCGAAAGCTCATGATAACGACCTACATTTTTGTTAGTCTCTAAGGTAGGTAGTGCAGGACTATTTGTCGTTTTTTTAAGTTTCTCCACAGTATTGTCAGTGGGCCCTAGAGGGAGCCATGAGCCTTCTCCAAACCTGGAGTGTCAGTCAAACTCACCCCAGGAAAGGAGAAAAGAGGGTGGCTCTTGAAATTAAATACAATTAAATTAAATTAAATTAAAATTTAAATTAAATGTGGCTGCCTCCACAATCAGTTTTTGTCTCCATGTAAATATCAAGCTGCTCCCTCCAGGAGAGAGAGCAGGGAACCAAAGGTTAAATTCTTACCAACGCCAAAGTTGTGTGGTGCTTGCGGATCCGCTACATGTCTCTGCAAAATATTCAGAGGTTGGGGCCTGTTGTTCTTAATCCTCCACCTCAAACCGAAATTGCACCTACTGCACACGTGTGTTCTGTCTCTAAGGCTACGTCTACATGGAACGTTTATTTTGGAATAGGCAGTTTCAGAAGAAATATTCTGAAATAGCTTATTTCAAAACAGCGCATCTACACGCCCAAAGCTCATGGAAATAGTGCTGAGCTCTTTCGACATAGAGCATCTACATGGATTAGACGCTAACTCGCATTTAAGGCCACCCTTGTTCTAAAATCTGATTTGTCAATTTTATCTGTGTTCACATTTTTTTGATTGTACCCCTTTGGTATATGTGGTCATGCCAATTTTCTTCCACAATTTGATCTGAGGAAGTGGGTCTGGCCCACGAAAGCTCATCACCTAATAAACCATCTTGTTAGTCTCTAAAGTGCTGCATAGTCCTCTCTTTTGTTTCAGCAAGACCAGACTAACACGGCTGCATCTCTATTACCTGCTAGAGGTACAGCAAAGCCTTTTCTCTTGCCTGCTGCGGTTGCCCTTGCAGACACCTCAGCTCTCTAGCCATGGAACTGGAGCTGCCTCTGGGGAGTCTACGGTTATTGCAGCAACTCATGCAGCAGTTTCTGCAGGCTGCAGCCCAGGCCCTGCAGGATCCCAACCCGCAGCTCCGCTTGAAGATCCTCCTCTGCTCTCTGCGGGCGCGGGTCATGCTGCTGAATCCCACCCGCACTCCCCTGCACCCTGTGCATGGCCACTTCCGGCATCTGGACACCAGTGCCGACCAGTTCGTCATGGAACTGGGGGACGACCAGCAGTAGCACCGGAATTTCCAGAGGAGGGAGGACACCTTTCTGGAGCTCTGTGAGTGGCTTGCCCCTGCCCTCAGGTGACAGGACACTCGCGTGAGACCCGCCAACTCCCTCCAGAAGTGGGTCGCTATCGCCCTGTGGAAGTTCGCCAGGCCGTACAGCCATTGATCCGTTGGGAACCAGTTTGGCTTAGGGAGATCAACCGTTGGGGCCGGGGTCATGCAGATACGGTGCGCTCAGGCTCATGTCCTGAGAGGGGTCACTGGGGGGGGGGTGGACTGCTGGAATGGGGTTCCCTTGGGATAGGGGGCATGGTGGTGGTGCAAGCCCCCTCCCTGGGAAGTGTTTTCAGGCCTGCCCTCACAAAGCCCTGCCAGGGGATGGAGTAAGTGGGGGGGGTTTTGCTCCTGGGGGGGTGAGAGTGGGAATTTGGGTTTGGGGGCCTCCCAAGGGCTCTGGCCGCCCTCTGTTTGTCTGTCTCCAGATGGTACAGGCCATCAACACCATCCTCCTATGCAAGGTCATCCGCGACAGCATTGTCGCCAGCTTTGCTGCCATGGGCTTCCCCAACTGTGGGAGGGGAGGGGATTACTGACAGCACCCACAGCCCCATCTGGGCACCTGAACGCTGGGCATCTCTCTACATCAACTGGAAGGGATACTTCTTGATGGTCCTGCAGGCTGTCACGCACCACTGGGGCCAGTGTTCCGACACCGATGTTGAGTGGTGGGGGAAGGTGCACGACGCCCGCATGTTCTGGAAGCTGCACGCCAAAACTTTTTCCCCCACGCGATCAGGGTACGTGGACATGCCCATGTGCATGGTGGGGGACACAGCCGACCCTCTCTTGCTCTGGCTCATGAAACCCTACACCAGCCACCTTGACCCCTCCATGTAACACGACAATTCCTGTTTCAGCAGGACCCGCATGGTGGTGGAGGGCACTTTCAGGCATCTGAAAGTGCAGTTCAGACGCCTCCTGACCTGGCTGGATGTCAGGGAGCGGAACATCCCACACATGGTGGCGGCGTGTTGTGTGCACCACAATATTTGTGAACAGAAGGGGGAGACATTTCTGCCAGGGTGGGGGGCAGAGGCTGACCGTATCAGCAAGGCCTTCAGGCAGCTGTGCACGGCTGCCCTCTAGCAGGCCCATCAAGGCGCAGGACCCATCCAGGAGGCCCTGAGGGAGAGTTTCTTACACGGACCCCAGTGCTACTCTTCCCAAGGCCTCCCCACTAGGGGACTGTGCGTAGCCCCTCTCTGCCTTTCCTCCCATACTCTTCCCCTGCAGAGACAATAAAACAGACTTTAAAAAAAAAAACAAAAAAACCTCTGTATGGTTTTTATTTGGGGTCAAAATAACTGGGGAGGGACTGGGGAAAGAACCTGGGAGAGGGGAGGGAATGGAGGGGGGGATGAAAACCTTGGAGGGGGGAGGAGGAAAAGGGGGAAGAGAGGCTCAAGGATGAGGCTCTGGGGATCCCAGCACCGTGGGTGTGGTGGCCACGGGGCAGGGGGAGAATGGGGTTGGGGGGGAAGTGAGATGAGCCAGAGAAGGATCAGGGGCAGGTGCGGAAGTGAGAGCAGGTGCAGGCCACATGCTGGTGACCAGGGTTTGCACAGCCGTGCACATGGTGCGGCCCTGATCCAGCATCTCCGCTAGCTGTCTCCCTGCAGCTGAATGTCTTCCTGAAGCCTGCGGTCAATGGTCTGCTCTATGGACGCGGTGCCGCGAGGTGCTCCCTCTGGACGTCATCCCTAGGTCTCCGGCGCCTGCGGGTCCCTTGGGACTGCCCCGGTGGGTGTTGACCGCCCCCCTCTCACAGCTGGCCCGGTGGTGGAGAATAAAGAGAGACGGTCAGTCATCCCAGCCTTGCCCTCCTCTCTGAGCCAACCGAGTGTTGTCAGCTCAGACAACGGCGACGTGCTTGGAGCAAGGCCCTGTGCGCTCCGGCCAGTGGGCCCTTTCCTGCAGTGGAGGGAATCTCACCACCTGTCTGCCCCAGAGACAAGCAGGCATGTGAAGATGCCGGCCAGGCCAGGATTGTGCAGGCAGGAGGGGGGACCACAGGTTGGCTGGGCTTCCCTCCGTGCCATGCACCCACCGGGTCGAGTAGTGGCGGCGCCCCACAGGGAGAGGACTTGTACCCCTGCCCACTGGAGGTCACAGGTGTGTGAGAGCAGCGGATGCTCCTGCACCTCACTGCTCTGTCCCCGGGAGCAGATGCTGCCCTGAGAGGGCAGGCATGCCCGTGTACTGTGCACGATGCAGTACTGCTCTCTGTGTGTGTGTGTACTGCGCTCGCTCTCTGTGTGTGTGTGTGTGTGTGTCCCCATCCTCCTTCTAGCGGTGGCTTGTGGAAGGACAGTGTCCTACCCTGGTGTCACGAGTTTGGCAGGCCTCTCCAGACACCCTGTGGGGAAGGGTCCTCTGGTGCAGCCTTCTGGGGCTGTGCACCCTGGAATGTCATGCCACCTGCGCCCACATGCTCTCACGTGCACAGGCCAAGCCAGGAGTATGCCAGTCCCTCGCCTCCCACCCCCTGCAGCCTGTGTGTATAGGGACCGTGATGGCACTCACCTGATGTGGATTCCCCAGCCTCAGAGGATGCCAGGGAGACGTCCAGAGCGAGGGGTATCCGCTCCAGAGTCAAAAGGGTGACACAGTTCATCTCATCTGGCTCCTCCTCTTCCTTCCCCTGGGAAGGCAACCATCCTGAGCCCTGAGTCCACTATGGGGGGGACTGCACCACCCCCCTAGGATGCAGTCCAGCTCCTGAAGAAAGGGCAGGTGTGGGGTTCTGCCCTGGAGCAGAAGCTGCACTCTCAGGCCCTGGTGTATGCCTGGTGGAGCTCCTTCACTTTCATCCGCACCTGCTCCTGGGTGCAGATGTGCCTTTGTTGGCCAGGCGCTCAGCCATCCAGCCATAGACATCCGCATTCCTGCGTCTGGTGCGGAGATCCTGGAGGTTTGCCTCCTTGCCCCAGACCTCAATGAGGTCCAGGATCTCCACACCAGACCAGGGAGGCGCGTGCCTCTTTCAGGCCTGTGCAGGCTCCTGGGAGCTGCCGGAGTACTCCCTGGGAGCAGTGGAGGGCCATCTGGGAGCAGGAGACTGGGTCATTTTTCTAACCATTGAGGCAGTGGCAGCTGCTGGGTGGCTCAGGGCTGACAGGGCCTCTTGTCTGCCACAAGCCCTTTCCCCTGAGGCTGCAGTTTTAAGGGCTCCAGGGGAAGGAGGGACTACAGAGTTTGGCTGAGTGGAGACAGAGCGGCCAGCAAGAGACCTTGGGAAGGGCTGGAGGCCCCTTATTTTGAAATAACTGCAGCTGCCCTGACTACACAGCCCCTACTTCAAAATACCTATTTCCGCTGAGGCATTATTCCTCGCAGAATGAGGTTTACCAATGCTGAAATAAGCCGCCTGTCATTTCAAAATAATGTTGAAATAACTCACTTGCTGTGTAGATGCTTGCTTTGTTATTTCGAAATAACGGCCATTATTCCAAAACAACGTTGCTGTGTAGACCTACCTTAAGTGCCTGGAGCAGGTTGTTCCTGGGGTTAAATGGGGGTGAGACTAGATTGTTTGCCAGACTTGGCATAAGAAATCTCAATCCAGGCAGTGTTAAGCAGGGGCATTATTTACTGAACTCCGTTTTATTGTGTTTAGTGTGCAGCATGTAGAGAAAGTTACAGCTCATATCCCAGCAGAAACACTCCAGGACTCCTCCTCCAATACCTATTGTATTGGATATACGCTGCCAGAGTTCAGATTCTTCATGTAAACTAACTCAAGGCAGAGGGTATTCGCAAAGCATGCAGGTCCGATCACTCTTGAGCACCACTAGCAGGAACCCCAACCTTCCGCGCACAGAGCAGGAGAGAGAGCTTGGAGCCTCTCAGCTTTCTGGAAAACCACACCTAACATTAAAGGCTAATTGCTGCACCTCCCCCACTCATAGCAAGAGTGGGAGGCACACAAGGCCCAGTTCTGTAGCTTGGGGAGTTCTGTAAATAGTCAATATGGTAGTCAATGACCTCACCACCACCACCACTGAGGCAGGGTGCTGCACTCTTTGGTCCTGTATTAATGGGGGAGAATTACCTTGGAACGTAGGGTGCAGCAAGTGAAGAAAGGAGAAAGTGTCAGCATAAAACTACTTGCAATTGTCATTAACCCCTGAAAGTCTCTGCCATCGGCTGGCTGACTTGGGGCTAGTGAAATGACTTGATAGCACTGAATGGAACTTCTGGTCACCAGCTGTCAGCATCCTCAGAGGTCAACATGTTCCAACTGGCACTATGAACTAGCCCGGCCTGAGCAGAGAGGCGGAGGACGGAATGGAATGTGGAGACTGAACAATGCCCATTATTTCTGCTCAGAAAGGCTTCCCCTCGGAGCAGACTGAGGGAGTTTGCAACCATCTCTATGAAATAGAAAGTGCAAAAACAAAAACTGGGGAAGGTAACATTTTAGTTTTTCCCCAAACTATTTTTTTAAGGAGCATATGCCATGGCTCAGAGCCAGTCAAACAGGATCTAGGGGGTTGGTTGGGGCCCTGTGTATGTACTAAACCAAAATAAGCAATATCATTCAGCAACATGTTTAACAAGAAAAAAAAACCCAGGAAAAGGTATTTTGTGTGCTTAACAGGATCAGTTAATCGTACAGGAAGAATCCTTAACTTCTCCATTGTGTGACTGTAAAGTCTAAATCGGGGACCTTAACATTGCATTCCTTTTGACAATCATGTAGACGTGTGCACAGCACACAGATAACATCAACAGTTTAGGATTAGCCAGTTTGGGAGAATTTTAATTAGACATTCCTGCATTTGCATTGCTGCCTGCCAGTCCAGACACTGTCTGTATGCTGTGGTGCTGGATTGGGGGATTTTAATAAATCAGTTTAGATCTCAGATCTATAAAAGCCACTTAATTTTCTTCAGAAACCTGAAGTAGCAATCAGAACAGTTTCTCCAAGTGCAAACAGAGAGTTAACTCCCATCTCTATGAAGAGTACAGACGTTTTTCTTAATTAACAGCAGCTTTCCACTGACTTCAAGTTTACTGCATTATTGTGCACAGGACTTGGGTTGTGCTCAAAGCCTTGTTTTCATTTGCTTCTTGGTGATCATTCCTTGTGAAGAAGGTCCAAATCCCATATAGCCATGCTCTAGTATTGTCTTCTTGTGTTACTGGACTGTGCAAGTCCCTTTAGGTTGTGATCTTTTTAGGAAAGGGATGACATTTTCCGTTCAGGCATGTGGGGGACGGGGGGTGGGTTATTGCTACTACTGCAAACACCCTCACATCCATAGCATTATGTGAAATAATCAGTAGATGTGATTACAAACTCTTAGCACAGAGGTGCATCAGGAAGGTTATTGTACAGCCCAGGGGTTTCAAATGTACATTATGATTTCTAGCAGCTGTCAGTAAGGTTTCCATGTAGAGGCCGAGAAGAATCTCAGGGTACAGGTTGGACCTCCCTGGTCCCAAACAAGGGAGTTTGCTGGACCAGGGGAGGTCAAATTCCGTCCCCTTTCTAGATGGACTTCTGGGGTCCATCAGCTGATAGAGCCAGGCTCCTCTCCGAGCTTTACGCCCCCATCCAACTCCACTGACAGCTTGGCCCCCCTCCTGACCATCGGCACAGCCACCTGGCTCCCTGCTCCTAACCCCAGCCGGCCTGCACTGCTGGATCTAGTGCCAGCTGCTGCGCTCCTGGTAGGGCTGCACTACTGGGACTAAGTCCAGCTGCTGAGCTCTGTGCCCCTGGCCAGGCTGTGCTGCCAGGCTCCATGCCCCTGGCCAGGCTGCAGTGCTGCCCCCAGGCTGACACTGTTGCCAGCTTCAGTGCAGGGCCCCCCATCCCAGTCCTGGCCACCAGACTTCCAGCCAGGGGCTCTCTGGTGCAGCAGCAGGACCAGAGAGGTTCAGCCTGTAATTAGCACACTTCCCGACCCAGAATGCAGGCAGTTATTGCATTGCACAAGGGGCGGCAGTGCCAGCACATTGTGCCGAGGCAGGGGGCTGAGATGTATGAAGTGAGCGTGTCAGGACTCATGTGCTTATTGCACAAGTGACCATTTCTGTTTTAGTCCCCGCCAGGCTGGATTTGCACTTTGGCTCTGTCCAGGTTAAATCAGAAATTGAACTAATAAATGTTCATTCTCCTTAGCTCTTGCTGGGGAGGGAATTTGATTTCTCCATTGTGAAAGGCAAGAGGAGGTACGGATGATAGCTACTCTGAACCAGTTCCCAAAGCTTTGAGATTAGAAATGACGGGAACCAAGCCAAGTGAAAATAATGGTAAAATTTTATTAGCATAATCACAGGAATTTTAAATGGAAAAAGCAGAGTTTGAAGTTTACAAAGGAAAACAAATCAAATGACTGTCGACCCAGAGGGGAAACCCCCCCGCAAGCTATTTGAGGCGTGATTTGACTGAGACCCACCTCATCTGATAGCTCTTTGATTGCACTGCATGAGTTCATCAGATTAGGAGATCATTGTAAACAGAGCACTAAGGCCTTTAAAGACAACATTACAGTAACCCTAACAAAAAAACCTTTCAAAGAAACAGTGGTGTGTGTAGAGCTTAATTTGCCTCTGCACTCACAATCCTTTAGCTCCAGAGGTTGTGTGTTGTACACACCTGCTTCCTGTGTCAAGTTTGAGCCCTGAACGTCTCAGCCTTCCAAAGAGACACTCTCAACTAACCCCACACCTAGCCACACCTGAACATGTCCCCGTACCTATAGCAACCCAGTGGTACAACTCGCTGGTCTGCACTTTAGCACCATCAGTATCTATGAAGTATGCTCGCTAATTACTCGGGGCAATCTTAGCACATCCCTTTCCCCAGTTTGCTCTGTACGGCATCTCAAATGTTCAAGTCTAAACTGTATGTGGAATTAGGAAATTTAAAATGGGTATTTCTGACCCTCCTGCTGGCAGCAGCCACCTGGAGGGAAAGTAACATTTGGAGGCAGCAATGAGCATAGGACCCATCCCCAATGTGGAAAGACAAACCAGTTTAAATCCCAATTTATCAGGAAAGCTCTCAACATTTTGCTAAGGCAGTAATGGTCCTGGAGACTATTAAACCATTATTGAAAGGGGATGAAACCGTTTTGCACTGACATGGAGATACTGTTAACAAGATTTCCCCCTTCTATAGCACCTTCCCTCCAAGGATCTCAAAGCCCTTTAGAAATATCAGTGAATTAAGCTTCAACACCCCAGTGAGGTAGGTTAAATATTATCCCCATTTTACAGATAAGAAAACCGAGGCACAGAAGGTAATAAACTCATTCAGTATCATTCAGATATGTGGTGGCAGAGCTACTCCAAGTCCTATACATTGGACACAGAACCATATTTCCAACCGTTGGGGTCAGAACATCAGTATCAGCAGGAAGGTCAGAAATCTCATTTTTAAGTCAAACTAATTTCAAATCCAAAGTGACAATTTAGACACTTTCTTGCCTTGTGAACCTTCCAAAAGGAGTGCTCAACCTGGCTGGAGTAGCTTTTAGTTCTACCACTTGTTCCACAAATTCCACAACCACAGACGGAGGCTCATTTGTATGGGAAACCAGTGAAAACTGTTCCACTTATTCAAGTGGTGAAGCATTGAGACAAGGTTACTTAAAATCGTAAGCTAGGATCCCTCTGTTAAAGTGAGGGTTTATTTCATACACAGTTAATCCCAGAACTCCCTAAGCCTTTTTCCAGTCTGAACATTGTAACCACCCTAATGTTATATACCTTATTAATCAAAGGTCTATCTATAATATTCTAGAGTCATTTTAAAACCCTCTTCCTCCCTGAATCACTTTGGCCATTACTATAGAAGACTCTGTACGGTAGTTTCTAACACAATCCTTTGCCCTTCTATAGCACCCACCTTCTGAAAATCTTAACGTGCCTTTGACAATAAGAACTAAACCTCAAAATCCCACAAGGTGGGAATAGTACTTCATTTTGCAGATGGGAAAACTGAAGCACAGAGTGGTTAAGTGATTGGCCCAACGTTACACAAGTCAAGGGCAGAATCAGGAATAGATTCCAAATCTCCTGACTCCCCGTTCTTATCTTTAGATCTAGAAGCATCTTTCCAGCCTAAGGGGAGGACTCTCCCTGTACCATCATTTCTGATGGTTGAAGAGGAATAAAACTATTAGGGTGGACTTTGAGTTCTCCATCTCTGCAGCATGCAGCACTGAATTAAGACTCATTTAATACCCTGGAAGTTGGGTTTCAGGAGAAAGGCAGGTAAGTCAAATACAGCAGTTTACAGATTACAAAATAAACTTTCCAGGTGATCTGTGAAAATTAAAAGAGCTATTCACAGGTCACTTGCTTGTGCTAGAAAAAAATACAAGACACATTCCCTTCCCCTGCAAAACCCAGAGCCCTCCCAACCCCCCAATACAAAGAAAATACTTAATGTTAATAGTTTGTTAAACCCAAGCATTGAGGTTACAGATACAGTACCCAGCACAACTGGTACAGTTTGAGATATAAAAGTAGCTTTCTTAAAATCACTTCAAAACCAATTTAAGTATAAGAGGATTAAAAGTAAATTAGTTACGAATTCAAACCTCAGTGTAGAAATCCACAGTTTTTATCAAAGCATACAGTATTCAGTTGGATAGCAAAACTCCAAGTGGCACACACACCAGATCCCAGGAACTTGTTAGACCAGTAACAATCAATATAAAAGTTTATTGCTCTAGAGACTCTCAGCAGAACGTGTTTATCAAGAGCAAGGAACAAGACAGTATCAAAGAGGAGGTGAATGCAGGCCTGATTAGCAAGAAGCAGAGAAGATGAACAAGGAATACAAAGTCTAGCATTATTTTTGTCTTGCTTTAAAAAAAATCCAAGAGAGGGTTTTCAGGCCCTTCCTTTAGTAAAATGCAGCCCATAGAAACAGCATAAATCACATTTGCTCAGAGGAGAGGGATAGGCCCTCACACTTCTCTGCATTTTCTTTTAAAATTAGTTGGTGCCAGCCTCCTCCTGTCTCTTGGAAGCAGCACAATTAGGAATATTTGCACTAACCACTACTGGAGAGTTGGGGGTGCCCAGAAGAAAATGGGACACTCCATCAAGGAGGGAGAGAGTTTTCTTCTCCCCCCTCCCCACTGCCCCAGTATGTGGAAGAGGGAGAGAGAAAATAATGAACTAGAAAAACAGTGTTTTTATACTCCCCCTTTCTAAAAAATAAGTGGCGTCAGTTCCCTGCAGTGTTACTGGACTGGAAAGATTCTACTGCAGGGTCTTTACAGCTTCTGGGGCAGCTGCTGTAATCTTACTAAATCCTGTATGCCCCAGGACTTGACCACACCCAGCCAGGGCAATACAGAGGTCACAGCATGGGTCACACAGCACTTAAGTGCCCCAGTGAGAAAGGAGATGCATCTCCAAAGCAAGGACATTTTGTTTGGAAGTGTCACATGTTGGCTCAAGGAGAAATGGCAACACTGAACTAGACAGACTTTATCCAGCCCCCTCCTTGAGAAAGGAGTCTCCTTGATGGAGCCTCTGGCTCCTCTTGGCTGCCAAAAGTCATCCAACACTTTAATGATGGGGCTCAATAGCTCCCCACTGAAACACAGTATGGGCATTTCCAGTTTAATGGTCCATTTTATCTCCCTGGATCCACTGTTCTCGCTGGAGCAGCAGTGAGCTCTCCACACACTTCCCCTTCCCCCTCCCCGCTCCCCCAAGCCCCGGTAAGGTTTTAAATCACAGTAATGCTCAGAGAGACTGGGCCACCTAGTGAGGTGGCAGAAGGATGCTTGACAATGGGTCTAGCAGAAGAGTTTGAGGAAGCAGTTCTGACAGTAGGGCTTGTCATTCTGTTCCTTGAAGGTTCCTTTGTTAAGCTGCTTGAGGCAGAAGGCACAGACAAAGTGTTCTGGGTGAAATTTCTTAGCCATCGCAGTGATGCAGCGTCCCGTGATGGGTTTCTGGCAGCCGGAACACAGTGAGCCGCGGCGTTCGTGATAATGCACCTCGCAGTAGGGTTGCCCATCATGCTCAAAGAAGCTGCCATTGATGAATGGTGTGAAACATTCCTGCAGCAGGAGGAGGCAAAAAGGAAGAGATTGATAGGGCAAGGTGAGGACACAGGCAACTCAACAATCTGTGCATTTGCTGGCCATGCCCCGAGTTGCCTGCTGCAGGAAGTGGGGAAGGGCAATTGCTTTCATTCAGCAGAAAGAGGACGAGGACTGCAGGACAGCTGCAAAGACTGAGCAGAGGAATGTGTTACTGAGCATTAGCAGGGCAGATACAGCAACTGGGAGGGAAAAACTTCCCTCAACTCTAGTTCATGCCCCTTTTCTCCAGGCTGGCTTTATCAACATATCGAAAAGCCAAACCCAAGACCAAAATTACTGAGAACTCTTAGTAAACACCACCAGAGCTTCTCCAACAAGCAGGGAGGGGGGAGAGGACACCACCTTCTGCACAGGCAGCTGCCACCATAGCTGCTTTTATAGCCCCCGCCCCAGCTCAGCCAGGCAATAGGCAGGGAACACAGGCTCCAGGGCATCAGCAGAACTTTTAGCTTGTCTGGTTTTGTTTCTTTAGCGGTATCAATGGAAAGAAGGTGACAACCAGGTGGATTTTTTTAATTACCCATTTAGAATGCCATATATTCTTCACGCTCCCCGAGTACAGCACCCTCCTTGATGAGTCCCCAAACTACACACATGCAAGAGTCATTTCACAACTGAAATGTAGTGGCAGGCAGAGGGTAACAGCCATGGGAGACCACAGGGGGAAGGAGGGGGAGAGGGAATTTTGGCCAAGGACCCTGGGGGACAAGTCCATACCCTTACGAAAGTGACACTGGCTCTTTAATGGCTATGAAGCGAAGCTGTTAGAGATCAATTTTTAGAGCTAATAGGTACCCATCTCCCCACAATGGTTATCACTGTCTCACAGACATTCATGGATGCACTAGGGATGTTACATTTCAATTAATCAGCTAATCGAGCAGTCAATGGAATTTCTGTTGACTACTCAATTAGTCCATAAGGGGACCCTCGCTATCCCGCTGCCTCTCTCCCTTTGAAACATACAAGGGAGCCCGCTGGGTCTCTCCCTTTGAAGCATACAGGAGCCACGGGTGGCTCTTGTACATCCCAAAGGGAGAGGAGCAGCAGTGGGACCAGTGCAAGTGAGACTGTCTCAATCCCCACTGCCCTCTGCCTCCCCTAACTCCCACACAGACGGTGCTGGGAGGGGGTAACCTGCTTTTAAGCTGGCTCTCCCCAGCATCAGCTCATGTTCTCCCCTTGCTGCCGCCCTCTGATAGAGGCAGCAAGGGGCAAGCGGGGGGGGGGGGGGGGAAGCAACTAGTTAAGTTCCTACTCAATTACCTGATAAGCAAATGCTTATTGGGTAGTCAACTAGTCGCTTACATCTCTAGCATATACTTCCCCTATAGTTTTGGGAAGTAAGGAGGAATGAGATATAGAGCCATTAAGGGACTTGCCCAGGGTCACACAATGAGTCAGCAGCAAAGTCATGAACAGAAGCCAGATGTCCCAAGTGTTATACTTTAGCTTCCAGACCATCTTTCCTCCCCAAGGGACATGATACTACTGCATCTGCACACATGGTTGGACAGCTACCTAGTCACAGGCAGATGCAATCTGAGCTATGCGTGAAGGCATCCGTGAGAGTCAGCCAGAATAAAGTGCATATCCATGCATGTTCATACACTGTGAATGGCAAGGAACTCCATTTGCCTGCAGCACTGAAAGTTCCAGGGAGCCTGAGGCTGAGATTACTAACTCTCCTCCTCTCCAGTGGAAAACAAATGCTGGAAACTGGCCTTATTTTAACAGAAAGACAAGTAAGTGTCAGAAGGGTAGCCATGTTAGCCTGTATCTGCAAAAGGAGTCCTGTGAAACCTTTTAGAGTACCAAATGTATTTGGGCATAAGCTTCATAGGTAAAAACCACTTCGTCAGATGCATGGAGTGGAAATCACAAAGGTTGGCATATATATATGTACTAGTATATCAAAAGAAGGGAGGTGCCTATCGAGTGTAGAGCCTGTCTTAATGAGCCAATTAGTCAGGGGAGATGTGTTCACTCCAAGCACTTGATGGGAAGGTGTGAATACCAAAAGAGGGAAAATTGCCTTTGTAGTGAGACAACTGATGCTTATTCATTTCTAATTTGATCATGTTAAATCTGCAAACATATTGCAGCTCTGCTGCTTCTCTTTGTGGTCTGGTTTTGACTTTTTTTAAAAGGATCACTACTTTTAAATCTGTTATTGAGTGTCCTGGGAGGTTGGGTGACTTTTTTTTTTTTTTTAAACATTTCCTTTACTGGTGTTTGATTTGCGTCCATTTATCCCTTGGCACAGAGACTGTCTGATTCAGCCAATATACATGGCAGAGGGACATTGCTGGCACATATCACATTAGCAGATGCGCAGGTGGATGAGCCCCTGATGGTGTGGCTGATGTGGTTAGGTCCTGTAATGGTGTGGCTTGTATAGATGTGTGCAATGGGGTTTGTTGCAGCGGTAGGTTCTTGGGTAAGTGTTTCTGTGGCATCATGTGTGACTGCTAGTGAAAATGTGCTTCAGTTTGGTAGAGAGGGGAGCGGTTGTCTTTAAGTGAGGACTGGAGTTCCTCCCAAGGTCTGTGAGGGAGAGGGATTGTTTTCTAGGATAGGCTGTTTGTCAGTGATGCAGTGGAGAGGGTTAGCTGGGGGAGGGTGTAGCTGATAACCAATGGCATTCTGTTATTTTCCTTATTAGGTCTGTCCTGTAGTAGGTGACTTCTAGGTACACATCTAGCTTTGTCCATCTGTCTGCTCACTTCACCTGGTGGGTATTTTAGTTTTAAGAATGCTTGATAAGGATCTTGTAGGTGTTTGTCTCTGACTGAGGGGTTGGAGCAGATGCAGTT
Source organism: Pelochelys cantorii (assembly GCA_032595735.1). NCBI lineage: Eukaryota > Metazoa > Chordata > Testudines > Trionychidae > Pelochelys > Pelochelys cantorii. Next base: position 6,109,237 of record CM064342.1, on the reverse strand, counting down.
GCACCTTAAGGCTTGGCGACAGCCAATGGATTGTGTGGTGTGTCCTGGATGGAACTTCATGAAGGAACTTGCAGAGATACAGATATCTTCCTCTCCAAGTGCAAACAGATGGATATCATACCCAATTGACGGAAGGCGAAAAATCCATTACAATCAACATATTACACAATCTGCAGCAAGAGATTGTCCCACACTCTCTCAGAGAAACTGAGGAACCACCTAATCAACATCCTGTACAGCAAACAAGAGAACGAGACTGAACTCTCAAAACTGGAGACTCTCGTTAAAAAAAACAACCTTCCACACAAACTTCCATGTGGCTTGACTTTACAAAAAACAAGACAAGCCATTTACACCACACTTCACTTCTCTACAGAAAAAAAGGGACAGGAAACTATCTAAACACCTACAGATCACAGGGAGCTACAAAAGAGGTATCCCTAATTCACCTTACAACATTATTAATCTATAAAATGACACACTTAGCCCAGCAGAAGAGTCTGTCCTATCTCAGGGACTCTCCTTCTGCCCAATCCCTCCCACATTCAAGACACAGTTCTGTGGTGATCTGGAAGCCTATTTTAGCCATCTCTGACTCAAGGAAAATTTCCAACACACAACTGAACAGTGCATTGCACTGACCCTCCTACCAACACTACAAGAAGAAGAATTCTGCTTGGACTCCTCCTGATGGGTCGAAATAACCATTTGGACTTCTACACAGAGTGCTTCCAGAAATGTGCACAGGCTGAAATTGTGAACAAACAATATCACATGCTCCATAACCTCAGTTGTACAGAGTGCAACGTTATCCACAGCCTCAAAAACAACTCTGACACTGTAATCAAAGAGGCTGGCAAAGGGGATGCTGCAGTCATCATGAACAGGACAGATTAGGCACAGTAGGCTGCCAGACTACATCCCACAGGCCTCTTTTCTCTGATCCCACTGAGGAACAAAAGAAATGACACTATCTGCTCAAAAAACTCCCTGCAATAGCATGGGACCAAATCTACATAGACAACCCCCAAGAGCCATGACTGGGGTATTCTGTCAGCTACCCAAGATCCATAAACTGCGAAATCTTGAATGCCCATCACCTCAGGCACTGGCAATCTTACAACAGGGTTGTCCAGCTATGTGGACTCTCCTCAGACAGTACTCTACCAGCACTCCTAGCTAACTCTGAGATACCACTGACTTCCTGAGGTAACTACAATGCTTCAGTGGTCTTCCTGAAAACACCATCCTGGCCACCATGAATGTAGAAGCTCTCTACACCAGTATTCCACTGTCAGGTGGATTTGTGACTTTATCTTCACCTACAACCATTTCAGATTTGGGGTCAATTTATACCTTCAAGTCAGTGTCACAGCTATGGGTATCTGCATGGCCCCACAGCATGCCAATATTTTTGTGGCTGACCTAGAACAAAGCTTCCTCAGCTCTTGTCCTCTAGCACCCTTCCTCTGCTGACACTACACTGGTGATATCATCATATGGACCCATGGGAAGGAGGCCCTTGAAAAATTCTACTGTCATTTCAACAATTTCCACATCACCATCAATCTCAGCCTGGACTTGTCCACATAAGAGATCCACTTTCTGGACACTACAGTACAGTACAAATAAATGATGGTCACAAACACCACCCTATACGGGAAACCTACTGACTGCTATTCTTACCTACACATCTGTAGCTTCCACCCAGGACACATCACACCATTCATTCTACAGGCATGCCCTAAAATACAACGGCATCTGCTGCAACGCTCAGTCAGAGACAAATACCTACAAGATCCTTATCAAGCATTCTTAAAACTAAAATACTCACTGGGAGAAGTAAGCAAACAGGTTGACAAAGCTAGATGTGTACCTAGAAGTCACCTACTACAGGACAGACCCAACAAGGAAAATAACAGAACACCACTGGCTAATCACCTACAGCCCTCAGCTAATGCCCTGCAAATACTCATCAGTAGCCACACACCACACTACAGAAACATTTACCCAGGACCTATCCCTGCAACAAACCCTTTGCCAACTCTGTCCACATATCTAAACAAGCAACACCAACACAGGACCCAGAACATACAAGCTACAAAATCAGGGGCTCATTCACCTGCACATCTACTAATGTGATAAATGCCATCAAGAGCCAGCAATGTTCTTTTGTCATATATATTGATCAAACTGAACTGTCTCTGCACTAAAGGATAAATGGACACAGATCAAACTAGGGATATAAAATCCCAGTTAATCAGGTAACTGGTAAAACATCAGGTTGTCTTAACATTTAACTGGTTAACTGACTAAAGCAGGATCTGAACCAGAGGAGCAACCCATGGCCTGTGGGGCCTACAGCCCCATGCTAGGACTGGGGCTGCGGCTGGCTCCCAGCTCTCAGCACCTGCACTGGGACTGGCTTTGTCGGCTCCCAGCCCTCTGGGGCTGGTGCTGGGGCTTCCGCCGGCTCCCGTTGACAGAGGCTGCTCCGGATGCTAAAGCAGCCCCTGCCTGAAGGGTCCCTGGGCTCCACGAGGACACAATCTGCCCCTGTTAAACTTTCACATCCCTAAATCAGATGTCAAGAAAGGTAACATACAAAAAGAAGTAGGAGAACATTTTAACCTCCCTGGACACTCAGTAACAGATTTACAAGTAGTGACCCTTTTACAAAAAAACCCTTCAAAACCAGATTACAAAGAGAAATAGTAGAGCTGCAATTAATTTGTACATTTAACATGATCAAATTAGGAATGAATAAGGGCTTAGAATGGTTGTCTCACTACAAAGGCAATTTTCCCTATTTTGATATTCACACCTTCCGATCAAGTGCTGGGAGTGAGCATATCCCCTCCTCCCACCAATGAACTGGCCTCGTTAACACTGGCTCTACACTTGATAAGCAACTCCCTTCTTTCAATATGCTAGTACAGTGATCTCCAACCTTTTTACACCCAAGATTACTTTTTAAATGACAGAACAAGCCAAGATCTACCGCCCCACCCCTTCCTCTCTATTCTCCTCCTCTCGTCCACTCCTGCTGGTCAGGAAGCGCTTCCTTTTTGCTCCAACACAGCTGGAGCGAGGCGCAGCCTCCCCGGGCTGAACGCAGGGCAGCAGGGCTGGAGCAAAGAGAAGCGGCTGCCCAGCCAGCTGGCCGTGGTGTTCTGGCCCGGTGCACCACTCTTCACGCGGGCTGGCACAGAGGGGAAGCTACCTGGCCAGCTGGTTGTGGCGTTCAGCAGGAGGAGGCTGCACCGCACTCCAGCTGATCGGGCAGCTTCTCCTCTACACCAGCCCATGTAGAGCATGGTACACCCTGGCTGAGCACCAGGGCCAGCTGGCCAGGCAGCTGCTTCTCTTTGCTCCACCCCTGCTGCGCTGTGCTCCTGCTGATCAGGAAGCCCTTCCTCTTTGCTCCAGTGCAGCTGGAGTGAGGCGCTGCCTCCCGGGGCTGAGCGTGGTGCAGCTGGGCTGAAGCAAAGAGGAGTGGCTGCCCGACCATCTGACCATGGTGTTCAGCCCAGGTGCACTATGCTCCATGTGGGCTGGCGCAGAGCAGAAGCCGCCCGATCAGCTAGAGCATGGCGCAGCCTCCTCCGGCTGAACGCCACAACCAGCTGGCCAGGCAGCTTCCCCTCTGTGCCAGCCCGCGTGAAGAGTGGTGCACCTGGCCAGAACACCACGGCCAGCTGGCTGGGCAGCCGCTTCTCTTTGCTCCAGCCCTGCTGCCCTGCGTTCAGCCTGGGGAGGCTGCGCCTTGCTCCAGCTGTGCTGGAGCAAAGAGGAAGCGCTTCCTGACCAGTAGGAGCGTGGTGCAGCCTCCCCGAGCTGAGCGCAGGGCAGGAGCAAAGCAACCCTTTCCCCTCCTCCTGCATCCCTACCCCATGTAACCCAAACCTTCTGCGCCCCTGCTCCATACCCCAGACACTGCACAAACACACACCCTGCATCTCTGCCTCAGTTCACAACCCCTCCAGGACCCTGCACCCCCTCCTGACCCCAGTCCATTGCTCCAAGTCACAATTCTCCTACTTCACCCAAACTCCCTCCCAGATTCCACAGCCCCTATCCCTTACCCCAAGCTCCATCCCAGACCCTGTACCTCCTCCATTAATATATGGAAGAGTGCGTCCCTTGACCACTAAACAAATTCTAAGAGTGCCCCCCCTCCCATCAAAAATTATCGCCCACCCCAGTGTTAATGGCTTAGAGCAGGGGTCAGCAACCTTTCCAAAGTGATATGCCAAGCTTTAACCCTCCTGCCTTGGGTCATGACGCTCTTCTGGGAAGGGGAAGGGGCTTTCTCCACTGTGTGCCCCATGGACCACCTGGATCAATGTAAACCTTTTGAGGACTACTGGGTGCTAATGGAAACTCACTGTTAATTACAGAATTACGCCTGAGCCATTTTGCTAGTGCCACAGCTGGGGAGAATGGTTTAATTTAAATTAGGAAACAGATTAAGCATTTTAATTTTCTCATGTTAGTTTATCAAACTTCATTTTAAATAAAGTAAAATATTACGAATGGTTTCAATGTTTTCTTTATTTATGGCAGGGGTAGGGAACCATTTTTGGGTTGGGGGAGTCAATGACCCGCAGAAAAATCAGTTGGGAACCACACAAGTGAGAAGCAAAATAACCTCCCCCCAAAACACCCAACCCTCACTGATTTGGCCACCAACTGAGACGCCTCACTACTCTGGCACTTTAGCCTTACAGGGTGAGGGGAAGGCACAGGGAGAACTGAGGTTCAAGGTTTCCCATAGGCCAGATTTACTCTTCTGGGATTCCAGCGTTTTAGTGGATTTTATGAACCCCCTTACTCTCTGGGGTGGGAATAAAAATGAGGGGTTCAATGTGTGGGACAGGACTGCCAGCAAGTGGAAGGTGGCGTGCAGGACAGGGTGAGGAGGGCAGGCACTGGAAGGGAGTTTGGCGGCAGGAGAGGATATGTGGGGGAGGAAGAGGTGTGAGAGTGAATTTAGGGGAGTACTGCAGAGAAGGTGAGAGGGTGAGAATGCAGCTAAATAGCTAGCTGGGGAGGGAGGCCAAGAAATGGAAAGTGAAGTTTCTGCAAAGTAAAATTGTATCCCACCCTTACATCTTCCTTCTGCTCTGGCCTTGCTCCCCTCAGCCCCATGTTCCCCCGGCCTGATCCCCTGCATCACCCCATTCCCCCTCAGTGCAACTTCTGCCTCCTCCCATCTTGCCCCTGCAGCCTGATCCCCTGCATCACTCCATGTGCCCTCCCATTATGTCCCCACATCCCTGTGCCCCCAGGGCACTCACCAGTACGGCAGCAGAACTGGGGCAAGGAGTGTGTGTGGGGGGGGAGGGGAAGCAGAGTCTCTTCCCTGCCCAGACCATCCCTTTGCCTGCAGCTCCAGGGCTGGGGTAGGCAGAGCCTGTGGCTGCCCAGGGCTGGCTTCAGCCCAGCTGGGCACAGAGGGATGCTGGGGAAAGGGCTCCCTGACCCTGCACACAACCTGCAGGGAGCAGCCCAGTGCATCACGTGTGCCAGCTGCCCAGCCCTGGCTCTGTGGAGCAGGCCAGCCCCGCTCTCTCCCGAAGCTGGGGGGGGTGTTAATCCCATAGCTCCCAGGAGCTGCGTGCCCAGGCCAAGTAGGGGCAGCCCCAAGAATGTGCATGTGCCTCTCCTGCCCTCCACCCCCCTCCCAGTAGGAAGCTGGAGCTGTTGCTCCAGCCTGGACCTGCACAGTTGAGGCTCCAGCTGTAGTACAGGCTCCCGGCTGTCCGGGGGGAGGGGCGAGGCTGAGCACTCGCCCTACGTGCCACAGGAAATCAGCTTGCGTGCCACTTGCGGTGTGCTGGGAGTTTCCAACACCTGGCTTACGGTAAGAATGAAAATGTTTCTTTTAACAGAATGATTCTAAGTGTTGCTGATATCTAAAACTCTGATCTTAATGATTTTTTAAAAATCCTGCATTACTAATTAACACATGGTAATCTGTATTGTGGTAAGGCCAGATCTTTGCTATTTGGTAGTGTTCTAGCTTTTATGAGTCAGAAGCAGCAAGTACTAGGTGTGACGCTTGCTGTTTTGTAGGATGAAACCTTATTTGCAAGCTCTTTGAAACACACATCTGTCTGTTAGAAAGGATGATGATACATGTACTCCAAGGTCTCAGAGGGGTAGCTGTGTTAGTCTGTCACTAAAAAGCTTTGACAACAATGGTCCTGTAGCACCTTAGAGACTAACAAAAATATATTCATAGTATCATGACCTTTCGTGGGCACAAGCCACTTCAGCCAAGGATAGGTGTTAATTTTATTTTTATTTAATTTCATATTAAATAATCATAAGCATTGTTCCTTGTTCATTATCCCTTGTTTTAAAATATATTTTCTTCCATACCTATGGACTATTTAAAATATATATCTATGGTTTTTGTTTGTACTGGTGGGTGCACATCCACACGCTACCTCAATATTGGTGTTGCACATAAGAAATTTCAACCTATCCAAAGATGGAAAATCTTAGAGGGAACACTGCATGTAACTAACATTATTTCTTCCACGGCTCCTGAGAGATGGGTAAATATTTGCAAGGCTCTTTGAAGCTGTTAAGTATTTATTCTTCAGCATTAGTGTTCATTATGCATCAGCGATGTCAGTTTACAGCTATTTCATGAGATTCCAAGTTGGTCTGAATATGGTCTCAAGTTCACATCTCCAGTGCGGGCACAAAAGGAAGCTCCTCGCAACAGAGTACTGAGGCAAGGGCTTAGAAAGCCCATCTCACAAGCCACTGAAAAAATTCTGCGCCTATCTATAAACAGTTGCTGAAACCAGTAACTGTGGCTGGGAGGTGGGAGAAGGAAACAGGAAGAGAAGCAAGAGGGTGCTTAGTTACTGCCACACTATGTATCTTGAGGGGGTGACTGTCCTGGGTTGGCACAAACCCCTTGTTCTGATACACAAAACAATCAGATACCCACCTAGGGGAAGGGGGAGAGGGGTCAGGTGACAGTGGAGCAGCACAAGTTCTCTTACCCGACACACAAAGCACTCAGGGTGCCACAGGGTATTCAAGGCAGAGATGTAATTTTCTAGGATGGCCCGGGCACAGCCTCCGCACTTCGGAGCAAACATGTCAAAGTAATCCTTGCGGCAATAGGCTTTGCCATCCTTCTCATGAAAACCTGCCAAGGACACAGGGAAAAAAGAGCCAGAGGCGCATCAGTTTATGACCTTCACTCGTGAGAACAGCCAGCCCGTCTGTGTTGGGCTAACAGAGTTATCCCTTATTCTGCTAATAGGAGGAACACCTGCTATGCCTCCGAGGGATGTAAAATCCTGGTTAACCAGTTAATCAGTTAAACATTATGTGTAACTGGGATCCCGCAGGCAGGGGCTGCTCCAGCCCAGATGGGCCTGCTGCAGGCAGGGGACTACTTGGGCTGGGCCCACACTGCCATAGGGTGCTCAAGCCGGGTTGGGTTGGGCCCACCACACCACAGGCTTGGGCCAGACTTGACCTACTGTGCTGCAGATGAGGGTCTACTCTAGCCCTGCTGGGCTGGAGCACCCCCACAGTGCAGTGGACGTGGCTGCAGCGTGGGCCGGGGCCTGCTCCAGCCCAGCAGGGCCCACCAAGCCATGGCTACTCTGGCCAGACCGGGCACATCCCTAACGTCTCCTGTAGTCTCCATGCGGAACAAGCAATCACTGGTAGCTCCCCATCTGCTAAGTAACACCACAGTTCCTTTCCATCCTCACATCATTTGCTCTGTATCAACAGTCCACAGATATTTCATGTCATGCTCTGCCTCCCCCCAGGCTGTCCTTCCCTCCCCCACTGCTCCTGGGAGAAGGCATGGATGAGGTATGGTGGAACCGAGAGTGGAGCTGGAACCAGGCCACAGTTGGGGGCCATGGATGGGGCAGACCTGGGCTGTAGGCACGGCTGGGCCCACAGCATAGCCACACTGGTTATGCTGCTGGGGCTGTGGCCTGGATACAGAACTGGAGCTAGGCCAGGTGCCAGAGACCAGGACTACAGCTGGGGGCACAGCAGGATTGAGTGGTCCTCCTTCCTGCTGAACGAGGTCCTGCCACTCTCCCCATACATTTCTCTGCACCTCCCTTGGGGGTGCTAGAGATATTAAATATCAGTTAATTGAAGAGTCGATTAACCTCATGAATTCTTATTGGTTACTCGACTAGTCAATAGTCCCCAGGGGTAAGGCCATTCCCAAGGAGTCCCTGCCATGTTGTACTGCTGCCTCTGGGGTGCCAGGCAGGAGCCGGTCCACAAGGAGAGCCAGTTTAAAAACCAGCTCCCTGCACAGACTGGCTGCCCGCTGCCCTGTGCTGCTGCCTCTGATACAGAGTCAGAACCGCTGGGTGGCAGCAGCCCCTGTCTTGGGGGGGGAGGGAGCGGAGGAGGAGGGGAGGGTCCTGAGCTCCCAGACCTGGCACGAGCTGGAACTGAGCCAGGCTGTCTGCCCACCTGGCTCCTAATACACTTTAAATGGAGAGCCACTGCGGGGTAGGTCCTGGACTCAGTGCAAGTCGGGACTGAGCCGGGCTGTTGGCCAGCCTGCTAAAAAATGTACCGGCAAGGGGTGGGGAGGAATGTGTGTCATCTATAGCATTAATCTATATGCTTTTGCTTCTCGGTTAATTGACTTCACTATTACATCCCTAGGAGGGGCGCACCCAACACTTTGGGGGCCACTGCTCTCTGGAAAGGACCCGTCACAGCCCCTTCCTCAGTTCACCAGAATGGCTTTTCTCTCCGCACAAACCAATGGTACCTTCAGGTCCAAAGAAAGCGCCGCACTGCGCACAAAAGAAGTGCTCTGGGTGCCATGTCCTGTCCAAGGCTGTCACCACTTTCTGTTTGGGAGGAACCACCAACAGTGAGTGCTCAAATGCCCATGCTGAGTGCAGCAAGAATCCAATGTACTTCAAGAGCTGAGCCATGTCCCCTTCTTGGGGATTCAACCCCCCACCCTGTGCCCCAAGAAGCTCAGACACACTGCTCTTCCTCTCGGCCCCCCATGGGGGACACAGTCCCATGGAGTACTTGAACTCAGAAGGAATGGCTCTTACCATGGGATCCCATAAGGGAAAATCAAGTGACCCTTATTACAATGAAGATACACTGATCCCAATACTGAGTTCAGTAGAGCAGCAACAGGGGCAAATTTAAGCTCAGTAGAACCTGCCCTTTTATTGCAGGACCCTTTACAGATGCAGGGACTTAGCAGGGCTGTGTCCAATTATTTCCCCTGCAGCAATAAGTTGAAGGAAGAATAGAGGGTCCCAAGACTACAAGAGAAGAGTTATCAGAGACAAACGGATGTGTGCTTTTCTATTTAAAACACTACATGGCAGTACAGCACCAGACTCTCTCATGCACGGACAACAGAGAGGCCCCTCCAGACACCCGTGCGGGCTTTGGCACTCACATCGAGGATGGGCCCGTTGCAGTAGTAGCAGCGAGGGGAGAAGAGATTATGATAGTCCTTCTCGCAGTAGGGCTGACCATCGCGTTCAAAAAAGTTGCGTGACCCAATCTCCTCCTGGCAGTGGGTGCAAACAAAGTGTTCCGGGTGCCAGGTTTTCCCCATGGCCGTGACGACCTGCGGAAAAGATGGCGTAGTTATGGGGGACGACTCTACATCTTTGCCATGGCAACTCACATGACGACACAGCAGGCAGAGTCCGGCACTAACTACACGTTCTACTCAAGTGAGCCCTGGACTGGGGTAGCATGAAAACTGAATTACCTATCATCTCAGGGCAGGGCAGTCCCTCAAGGGCAGGGTAGAGGTCCCTGGAGGAGCTTACAGCGTACCTGGCCAGTGGATAAATAGAGTACTTCAGTTTCTTCAGCATGGCCAGTGCCTTCAGCCTCAGGATACAGCCCACCCTGTCACTCCTTGCTGTAGCCTAAGGCGTCATCTCTAAATGGTGCTTGAAGACTCACCTGTCCAGCAATTGGTTTCTTGCAGGCTCCACAAACGCCTTTGGCAACGGTAGCTACGCCCAGCTTATTCAGGTCAGACTGCAGGCTTCCCAACATACTGTCCAACTGGCTGCCAGGTTTTGCGGGAGCAGACGGAGGGGAGCTGCCCCCAGCTTTCCCCTGGGTCATGAACTGCAAAGAAAAAAGCCCAGAGACTGTAAGGCAAGCACTACAGATCCTCAGGGGTGTCTGCAGTTTCTGAACATAAGAACGGCCATACTGGGTCAGACCAAGGTCCATCCAGCCCAGTATCCTGTCTGCCAACTGTGGCCAATGCCAGGTGCCCCAGAGGGAGTGAACAGAATAGATAATCATCAAGTGACTCATCCCTCTGCCTCAGCTATTCTGCGGTCCTGCAGGTGGACAGACCAGGACTTGCTCTGAAGAGACAAATGTATCTGCAGAAGCCAGTGAGAACCAGAACTAGGTGCAATGAGGCTAGTGACAATGAGGCTGTGACAAAAGCCAGGCTTAACCTAAGACCCAGGAGCTATCACATCAGAGTGTTGGCGGATGGGATTTTGGCTCTCCTTAACTTCCCAATAAAGCAGAGATTACTAACAAGCCACAAACATTTTTTCCAGCAGAGCCTCAGGAGAGATCTTCCCTTTACTTCACAGGGTCCTGGCAGGCTTACAAAGGCAGATGCACACTCTCTGAGTGGTTCCCAAACTGTGTCCCCTTCCCTGTCACACACAGTTGTTGCTGTCTCTCCAGTTTCTCCTTTTCACCCTCCCACATCTTCCTGTCCTTTTTTAGGATATTTCCCCCTCCCCATCCCCCCACTTTTCCTTCTGCATAGTTTTGTTCTCTCTCCTGTACCCTCTAGGTTAGCTCAGACCCCACTCCCCTCCAAAGGCTGCAATGGGAGTGGGGGGCGGAGGGGGGGCATTTCCCCCATTGCTATAGTTGTACATGTGGCAGCACATTAGCAGTGCGTGTGCCCGCGCCTGCGGGGGGGGGGGAGGGAAGGGGAGCGGCAGGCCAGCAAACACTGCCCAATCCACTGAGAGATTTACATGGGAGAGAGGGGAAAAGAAAGGTCGTGGAAAGCCACTTTGGGAATCACCCCAATGAATCATCATCTTTTAACCAGATTTTCCATGGGGAGGGAGGACATGCTTTTTTTTTTTTTTTTTTTTTTAAATATAACCTCAAGAGAGGAAGTGTGCAAAACTATGCTCTTCATGGTCAATTTGGATGTTCACGTCCATATAATATGGGGCAAATCCAGGGTGCAACCCCAGTTACACTGCAAAGTGTAGGATATTATACTTGAACCCGCATTATGTTGGTGGTGGTCAAGTTTAGAGAACTCCACTGAGGCATTTGCTGAAGGGACCTTTCGCATGGATTTATTGTAGGACATTATGTTGTGTCTTTGCTGAAAGTGAAACTACATGGCCACAACACTTACATTATTTGTGGAAAAAAGTGCTGAGTGGAAGGAAGGAAACAGCTCAGCATCTCGGCACTTGTATTGTCAGACTAGTATAGAGGGCCACAGGGAACGGACACATGCACTAAAACCCGGTTTTACTGAATGGCCCCTTCATACTGCACACACATGGAGTGCTGCCCACCATCCTGTGGCTGCTAGCATTAGACTCTGTCTAATGGAAATATTTGTCAAATACTAACACTGGCTTCCATTTGTTCCTGAGAGTTGCATACCACATACACATTATATCCTGTGGCAGATCTCTGGCCGTGCTCCCTGCCTCCTATGCCTCCTGTGCTTGCGGCGACCCTCCCCCTGCCGCTTCGTGATTTTAAAGGAGAGGGTTTCCCGCTTAATGAGCCCTTTTCATCAGCAAGTTATTAGCTGGGAGGGGAAAAAACCCTTCCACAGTCCAAAAGTCCCCTTTCACCTAGTGGCAGTCCACCAAGCGTGGGGGGAGGGTTGGGAGAAACTGTGGCCCACCCACTTACTCCAGGTTCCAGCCCAGGGATCCTAGGTAGCAGCTACTAGTGAGTGGTCTTGCCCCATCCTCTCTGTATAGCAGCTTTTCCCTTGGGCCACTTCCCCAACCACTCCCACGATACCGTCTCCCTAATACCTTGAGAGGAATGTCTTCTGTTTTCCCCTTGCAGTCTGTGTCTCTAATTCTACCTGTTGAGGGCTGTCCCTCTTTCTCCTTCCCCCACCATGTCAGAGGGGAAGCCTATTATAAGGCCTCACTGGCTGCAGGTGTTCCCCAGGTCTGCTGCAAGCCAGCTCAAATGAGCTCCAGGTGTCTGCTCGGCTTACCTGCTGGGCAGCAATTTCTGGCAGTCTATTTAGGGAAGAAGAACTTGTTCACCCAACTGCCTGTATAGCTGCCATCCCACAAACTCTGGCAGCCCGCTGTCTCTGGTCCGTCACAATCCCCTCATGCCTAACCATTCAAGATCAGCAGCACGCTGCGCCTAATGGAACCGAATGCACCTCTTTCCTACTGTCCCCAGATCTTTCTCCTCAGACAGCTGGTTCTAGCAGTCCAGCACCATGAGGCACACACTGAACAGAGAGGCCTCCCTCTCACCCTTTCACCCTCAAGCTCTTATTCTACACTGTGACGAACAAGGAATTTTTGTAATATGTCCAGGATTCCTGGGTACCTCAGTCTCCCACCAGGCTTTGCACTAATATGCACTGAGTGTAAAAGGAAGGGATGAGGTACTGACTCAGGACCACACTGGAAACTAGCTAAATGGAGTCTATGCTAGGGATGTCAAATCCTGTTGAATTGGCTGACCGGTTAAACACATTGGGGGGCAAGCGGGGGCGGGGGGCGCTCCAGGTTGGCCAGAGCAGCGGCTGCTATTGCCCCCCAGCCCTCAGTCACAGGCAGGGGCTGCACCACCTGGGCCAGAGACGCACCCTGCCCACAGGCGCTACTTTGGCATCCCGGTCAGAGCACCGGATCAGCCCCTGCTTGTGGGGCACCCAGCTGGAGCAGCACCTGCCCATGGTGGGCCTGGAACAGCCCCTTGCTCACAGCAGGTGGGGAGCTGCTCCAGCCCCACCAGTTAACTTTAACCGCTATGGGTGAGGCTTACTGGTTAAACCTTCATATCCCTAGTGCATGCAGACGGACAAAGCAGAGAGGTATCAGGTGGTTATTTTACAAGCTGTGTTCACATACCTCACCTGAAATCCAAGACAACAAGGCACAGACAGAGCCAAAATAGATTCTACAGCAGCTTGGCTGGGTGGAGCTCTGGGGCTGGTCCCACTGAAAAGCATCTTCACCTTTGTTCTGCTGTGCTCACCTAAGGGCTTTCAGATTCTGTATGCTCCCTGACCGATATATTCTCTTGTTCTGAAAAGGCTTCCTGGTGTCACTAGCACTGGAGCTAAGGACATGCCTCCCATGGGATTTGCTGCAGGGAGCCATGGAGGGAAACAGGGATTGCTGGTGCCCAAAAGCCAAGTTTTAGAGTCTTGAAGGCCACTGGACCTACACAAGGCAGAGCACATTAAAAGGGTCGCCCCCAAGGGACTGAATAAAAGGTTGGGCCACAGACAAGACCCTGTGGATTTTACACACAAACATCTGTCACTTACATTACACTGCAGATTCCCCAGGACAGCGTTATGGGGAAGAAACATCTTGCTGGGCACAGAGTTTGGGATTCCCCCTCTCTAAGCTGCAGCGCAGTCAGGGGTCGGACCCTGAGAGGTGCAGAATACAGTGAGCTGGGGACATTCAGCACCTCTGTAGATTAGACACATGAATCCAGACTGATCGTAACTCAAGAGTACAGGGTAGGCAATGAGGGTGGGTAGACGTGTTTATGTATCTAGCATCTCATACTTATACCGTACAATGGCTATGAATGGAATGCACAGTGACACTTCTCCCCCTCCCCCAGGGACCAGCCAGCTAACTTCAGTGAAGCCACTGACATCTTACTGCAGGGCAAATGGACTTGCCCTGTGCTGTTGGTATTGCATTCTGACCGGCCAAGGGATGCAGCTCTTTTTGGAAATACTCCACCCACACCTAATGCCCACTCTTTGTAGAGAAGCACTCATGAGCACGGCCTCTTTAGGAACACTACAAATGCACACCACACATTGCGTGCTAGAAATGCTCATGCAAAGACTTTCCAAACCCTGGCCCTAATTTAAAAGAACTGCCGTTGCTGTCAAGTTCAGCAACATGCCCGTAAGCAGCAGACCATGCATAGAAAAAGAGCAATTTAGCATTCATAGCAACAGGATCGCTGGGAACAGCACAGATGGCTGTGCCAAAATCACATCTCTGGCAAGAGCAGCTTTAACAGCACACCATGCTGAAAGGGGAAACAGTAAGAGTGTCCTGCCTTCTCATGGGCGGGCGGTGCGAGGGGTGGCCGAGCAGCAAGCGGATTGGTGCGTCGGCCCAATGGTGGAGTAGGGATCACCTGCAAAGCAGGACAACAATTCGTGATGCAGAGAAATCACCTTGATTGACTGATGCATGTGAAGACTGAAGTTATACTGCACTGGCTTGTATGTATAAGGGTCGCTCAGTATAATGGATGAAATCTGACCTGCTCAGGTTTTGAGTCTCCCCCTGCTTTTCTAGCAGTATTCTCCCTGGGCTTAGGAAGCAGGGCACACAGAGCATCAATTTATTGCCTCTTCCCTATACCCCAAATTCCCAGCCAAGCAGTGTCCACATGGACAAGCAGTATCCAGCCTCCTCTTCTGGTTCTCAAGCTTTTCCACATTTTCTCCCCTGCCCTCAGTGCCACACTATGAAGAGGAGCATTGGGTCCTAAACTAATGGACTTGATTCCTTCAGTTCAATGGTGAGAAACAAAGATCATGGTCCCTTCCCAATGCAACATGTAGGTGGCTGGAAAATGGACACAGGATCTGGACTGTTCCATGGATGTGAATCTCACAGTGTATAAAGGGACAAAATTGAGAGAAAATCTGCCATTGGCAGTACTAAATGCATGTTCTGTAGAGCAGCCCAGTACCAGCCTTTACCCAAACATTCTACCTAAAGAGCTAACAGGCTAGCAAGTGTTGGTCTCAAACTTGTAGATGCTGTGTTCAATGAAGTGCACAAGGAAAAGCATGCCTGCATCAGTGGGAATAATGGATCTTCATCCGTCTGACAACCAACAGAAGACATTATCTTGGCAGGAGAAGATGCTACGACTGGCTCAGTCAGCATGGCAGGAGGAATCTGGGCTTGAGGAGAATGGAGGAATCTGTGCTCTTCAGAGGGAGGAGTGCCCACCACAGAGAGTTCCTGGTAGTCATCAGAAGAAGTCTCCCACTGGCACAGAGGCTGAGGAGGCAAGCTTAAGGAGGAGGAGACTGGACTAGGAACTACAGCAGCGGCAGAGGGTACATAGGAAGGCTGTGGTGGGAACGGAGGAGGGGGTAGAGGGACTGGAGAGGGAAGAGGGTGAGAAGAGGTAGCCACTTTGGCTGGGAAAAACTTGGCAGCTTCTTCGGGACGTTGGAGCGGGGAAGAGGCTGGCACAGAGATGGTTCTTCTCAGGGGGAGAGGGGATTCTGGAGGAATTATAATCTAGAAAGAAAGGAGGGAGAAAGGTGAACAAATCCAGAGATGAACCGAGAAGCATCTCTTGCAACAGAAGGACGGGCGGCATGAAACAGAGGGTAACACGACACTCACTACCCAGCATTTCTCTCATTTCCTTTCCAAACGGTCTGCATTTCCCATCCAAACACAAAGTGCAAGCAGGCCAACCTCACTGTAGCCAACCAGAAACAGAGGCCATGGTGCCATTTTTAACACACCTTCTTTTGGGAAGTGCCAGAGTTTCAAGGAGAAAGGACCTAGGCACCCCTGCCAAGTTATAAGCACTTCAGGGCAGGTTTCTCATTTTACAACTAAAAACATCACACACCTCTATGTTGCCAAGTAAAGAAAGAAACATGGTCTGCTTATTGACTGACCTCCCCATTGTGAAATGGAAATTAACCTTACTTCAATGCCTGGCCTTAGACAGCATTCCAATACCCATCAGAGATTGCTTACTTCAATTACTAAATAGCTGGGATTTGGATTTCCTAGCTGAGCTCACCTGAAAAGGGAACTGAACTAGGAACAGAGTCAGATTCCAAAGTTATCCCAGGACTCTCAAGAGGACATGTCGCTCCACCTCCTAACTCTACATCTCCACTGAGACCTTCTGAGCAGAGGGACACAGGAAATACCCTAGTGCATAGTTTGCTCGCTACCTTCTCTACTTGCAGTCCACCATCCTGCTGCTTCCTCTGTGGCCTGGCGGTGACAATGACCCCCTCAGTCAGCCAGTCTTCCTGGCTTTTCCATTCCTCCTCTTCCTGTTTGCTGATTCCCAATCTGTCTTGCAGCTCCTCAATCACGCGATCCTGCGACACAGTCTTGTGAAATATGACTGGCCCTACTTTCCGCCTCGGTGAGCGCTCACGATACATGGGGTGCACATTTGAGGTTTTTCTGGTCCTCTCAATTACAGATTTAATCTGAATGACAAGGTGACAGTTTCAGCATGAAAAGAGCACTGCAAGAGCAAGCCCCAAGATGCCGCAGCACAAACCCCAGGCGATTAGTGACAACCGTGAGCAGAAAGAGCGATGGTATTTACTGCACGATGCTAAAGCTCCTCTTGGAACAGCCCAGAGCAGTGACTCAGTGCTACGGCAATCCCAGCATGGCCAGTCACTGCAGCCAAAAAGAACTCCAGCTACAAAATGGAGAGATTATCCAGCATAAATAGCCATGATTTGAGGTACAAGGTCTCAATTCAACAAGATCGCCCATTAGGTGTAATGGTTTCCCTAACACCACAGTGATCCATGTCAGCCTCTCTTCATCCCTCCCCTCCCCAGTCCTGGGGGAAATGAAATTCCCCAGCACAGAGGATTCTGGGATGCATACAGCATTTCTAGCGCTGGAAGGAACACTCGGCGCTCCAGTGTCAATACCGTAACACGCTCAGCTCTAAGCCAAGAGGGAAAAGGAGTTGCCATCCCAAGTCTGGACTGTCATTAGGAAATCCCTCCATTGCTGCTCTTCAGAGACCTCTATGGATCATGCACTTGCCCCATTCTAACCATGAGACAGCCTGCAGATTATGGATGCTGTTCACATTCTATACTGCAGAAGCAGCGGATCACTGATCAACATGCAAAAGGTAGCACACAAAGCTGCTGCTAGAGTAGAGGGCCTCAGTGCCATGCAGCTGCCAGCAACACCTCACGCTCTGGAAAAGCATGCTGTTAGTCTGGAGTAAGGTATCAGACTTCTCCAGAAGAGCCCAAAAGTATTCACACCATGCACAGGTGGCTAACAAGCAGCTGCCTGCTTCTGCATTCTCGCAATGCCTGCCTGGCCTGATGCAGAAATCCTCTCGACTGGCGGCTTCGAGACAGACAGCTGATCCAATTCATCCTTCCAAACATTTTCAGAAATTTCTGGGGTGACTAGTGAACTTCGGACTTGCTCTGCTACCTGGTCTTCTTCTGGCTTGCTCTTGCTAAGGCCATCTTTCCTAGTTCTCTCTCTGCTCTGCCTCTTTTTAGCCACATCAGGATAGTCATCTGTCCTGCTTTCAAACTCAGTTTCAGCATCCTGCTTCTGTCCTTGTTCTCCAATAAGACCCAATTGGCCTTTAGTATCTGGGAAGACATCCCAACGGTTCACAGCCACAATATCAGGTTCGCACACTGACTGCAAGACATGGCCATTCTCAGAGTACAGCTCTGGCATAAGCTCTGAGAGCTCCAAAGCCCACAGCTGATCTAAAGCTGCTTCCATACTTCTGTCTTTCTGGGAAGGAAAAGCTGAATTATCCCTGAAAATGTCCAGGTGTTCTGGTTCTGTGGGTGTCTGCACCTTCATTTGGCTGGATATGCGAGGGCTAGAAACAGGAATAGTTGTAAACTTGGTGTGAAATCTATGCTTCTTTTCAGTGGCTTTTGCCTCATTAAGTCCCTGACTGTAGGCCTCAGCATTAGAGGGAACATAGAGAGTTTCCATCTTGGAGGATATCATGGGCTGGGGCATCTTTCTAGGAGGATCTGACTTTTTGCTCAGCCCAGCTAAGCTCAAAGAAAGCACAGGATCCATAGAAGGAGCAGAAACAGCCAAGTCCTCTGGAAGGGATTGACTCATCTGAGCCTCAGAGGGAAGTGGCAGAGTCGTGGCAGAACATTCTGGAATAGCTGCAACTGCAGTGCTGCAGCCTTCTTCTTCAATATGAAGGACTTCCAAGGTGGCAGGTGGCAGTAGGGCTGGTAGGTCCCACCTGTGGCCTGTACCTTGGTGTTTTGACAAGGGCGGCAGAACTATACCAGAAGCAGTGTCAACTGAGTCTGGATTGGTTGAGCTGGAAAGTAGTTCCAGGGAGGGTTCAGAAGTCAGTGACATAGTAGAAATAGCCTGTAAAAACGAGACAGAAAAAAAGAGGAACGGGGGGGGGGGGGAGATGAAGAAAGGAAAAGAACAAGGCACAATGCAGAATAATCAAAGCCTCCAAACCACAGAGCCTGTCTGACAAAGCCATCATCGAATCCAGGATGGGAAGCGGGAAGTCGGAGTGTGAAATGTGAACACAGTTTTGCCTTAAGGAGGGTGCTGGGATTGAGAAACAATCATGAAGCCACTGAATGGGGCTGGTACATCTGCCCCAAAGGCCCAGCCCTTTCGACCAGGAGTGCCTAGACTGAGAGTCAGATTAGCAACTTTCTCTGAATCAGACACTCACATTAACTGGCATGGAAATTTACGCACTTTTTGAAATAACAAATCATGAAGCCTGGAAGCCATAACACTTGCCTCCTTGATGCACTAATAAGATGTTCCTGTTGGCTGAGTACGCCAGCAATGAAAACGAAGCCTCGAGGCATGCAGCAAGAGTACATGACTCAGCCTCTGACCTGGTCAAATCACCCAGTTCTCCTCCATATCCATATCCAATCCGGGATGAATCAGAGGGAAGCATTCTAGGATTTCACAGGCTGTACTTGGGAGCCCGTTAGCTCTCTTCTTCCTCACCCATCCCACTTTTCTTGCCTGTTTCATATCTGGGTGAGAGCAGGACAGGCCGTCCTCACTGTAAGTCCAAGATATATTCCAAAAAACTTGGGCTTACAGTGAAACAACTTAAAGAGGGGATTTTTTTTCGATGGGCTGACTTCTATTTGCGCAAATTGGCTGGGTTTTTTTACGTGACTTAAGAGCAAGGAAAGGGAGGACTTATAACGCATCAGTTCCCACAAGCATCAACGACTGTAGTGAAGAAGAGATGCATACTGGGGCGACGTAGAGCGGAAATGCCCTGTATAAACTTTGTTCCAAAATAAGCTCTGAAATGGTCAGTAGCAGGTAAATTTCTTTTTATTTCTCCATTACCTATATTTTAAACCTGGTAGGTCATAACTCTTGTCCTGTCCACTGTGTCAGCTCCTACATGACAAACAGGAAATCTTTCCATTTCCTTAATGAGTAGAAAATAATGTGGACTCCCAAATCAGGCAATGGGATCTACTAAGTCTGCCACTGCACCAAATGACATCTGATTTGGGGAATTTATCCACACAAGAGGATTATTTTTTAAAATGAAATTCATAACCCAGGTCCTTACAGAGTTAGCCTATACTGCTAGGGCTGAAAGTCTGCCACTTAATTTTTCCTAAAGAGCATTAGTTATCCATGTCTCCTACTAAATCCACCCAGACTTGGATTGGTTCAATGGAACCTAAAGCTACTTTCTGGGAGAGGAGGAGGGAAGGGAGAGTAATCACAGCAGAGATCACCTGGTCTGACACAGAAAACAAAAGAACTGCTTGTTCTCTCTCCTATAACTAGCTACATTTGGTCAGCCAATGAGGTCTCTTGCCACTACCAGAACAGCTCAGCTGAGCTTTTAGGTCTGGTCTACACAAGACAACAAAAGCTGTGTTAAGATTCGCAATTTATGTAAAGTGCACAGTCGGCTTAACTGATTAACTGGGATTTTAAGGTAACTGGTTAAATGTTAGGTTAGCCTAACGTGTAAGGGGTTAACCGACCAAAGCAGGATCCGGGCTGGGGACCGCTCCAGACCAGTGCTGAAACTGGCTGCCGGCTCCCAGTCCCTGCAGGAGGGGACTGCGGCTGCCACTGGCTCCTGCCTGCCAGTCCCTGCCAGAGCAGCTGCTGAGCCTGGACCCAGTCCTTTTTGCAGACAGGGACTGCTCCAGACAGGAATCGCACAGCCTCCTCCCTCCCCAGTGCTCCAGGGCCAGGAATACTTGAGTTGTGCGGGCCTCTTCTCTCCTTGGTGCTCCAAGCTGGGGAGACTCGGGCCATGCAGCCTCCTTCCTCCCTGGTTCTCCAAGCAGGGGAGGCTGGGGCACATGCGCTCGCTCCCTCCCCTCCCTGTGGTGGGGCCTCAGCAGAGAGGGCAGGGCTGTAGGTGGTGCTGGGGGCTGGCCTCCCCCAGACCTAGCTGCACCGACCACCCATGAAGGCGTTCCTATTTTTATCTGCGTTTGGGGCAAAGTTTTCCAGAATTCTAAAATTCAGGTATTTTCAAGGTAAAAAGACTTATTTACTATAAAAATAATTTTTCCCACATGTAAAAAACATTAAAAATGGGAGCAGTAGTTAAGGTATTAAAAGCTGCACCACAACAGGAGACTGGTTACTGCAGACACCAAGTCACATAGCAAGGAGGAGTCACATGTCACAGATAATGCAAAAGGGGCAAAACTCATGCACCCAGTGACTTTAGTGACAGCTGACTGATAAGGGGAATAACACAATCAAATGGATTCTGTAAGTGAACAGAAAATGAGCAGCTCATTAAGGTTAATGCATCAGACTGCAATACACCCCTTTTACTCTATAGCTTATAAAAAATTAAAAGCAAACAAAAAGCCCATTCCACCCACCCACCAACACACTGTAATTTCTGTCTGGACTTTGTCCCCCTGGCTTTAATTAATCTTCTTTCTTAGCATGTTGGCCTTATTCTTCTCTGCCTCTCTCAAACATACACAGCACTGGAGCTCAGAAGTAAGGATAGCCTTTTCCATCTCTCAGACAACTCACCAGACCAGTCAACTCACCATCACCAGATTCTACAGGCTTCTCTCCTCGGATCCCACTAAAGAATACCAAAAAGAACTAAACCACCTGCTCATGAAACTTTCTGCTACAACTCAGAACCAAATCTGCACAAACGCCCCCCTCTCGCCCCCCAAATCTCTGACCAGGAGTTTTCTATCTGCTACCCAAGGTCCACAAACCTAGAAATCCCGGATGACCCATCATCTCAGGCATTGACACACTGACAACAGGATTATCTGGCTATTTTGACTCTCTCTTTAGACCCTATGCTGCCAGTACACCTAGCTATCTTCGAGACACCACCGACTTCCTGAGGAGACTACATTACATCAGTAATCTTCCTGAAAACTCCATCCTGGTCACCATTGACGTAGAAGCTCTCTACACCGACATTCCACACCATGATGGATTACTGGCTGTCAGGAACACCATCCCTGATGACACCACTGCACACCTGGTTACAGAGCTCTGCAACTTTGTCCTCACCCACAACTATTACCAGTTTGGGGACAATTTGTATCTTCAAGTCAGCTGCACAGCCATGGGCACTTGCATGCCCCCACAATATGCTAACATCTTTATGGCTCACCTTGAACAATGTTTCCTCAGCTCTTGCCCCACCTAGAAGCCTTACTATACTTATGCTACATTGATAACATCTTCATTGTATGGACTCACAGGAAAGAGACCCTTGAGGAATTTCGCAGGGATTTCAACAACGTCCACCCCACCATCGACCTCAGCCTGCACCAGTCCACACAAGAGATCCACTTCCTTGACACTACAGAACAATTACATGACAGACACATTTCCACCACCTTATACCAGAAACCTACTGACAGTACACTTACCTACATGTCTCCAGCTCCCATCCAAGACACATTTCACAGTCAATGGTTTACAGCCAGGCCCTAAGATAAAACTGAATTTGCTCCAATCCCACAGACAGAGACAAACACCTACAGCAGTGGTCCCCAAAGCGGTGCCCATGGGCGCCATGGCGCCTGCCGGACCATTTCTGTGCGCCCGCCAAGTGATCAGGGCCGGCCCCACCCCCAGGCACGTGGGCGGTGCCAGCCCCTGGGCGCGCAGCGTATGGGCAGCCCCACCCCCGGTTGCACAGCGCAAGGGCTGTGCTGGCCCTGGGCGCGTGGCACAGAGGCGGCGCCAGCACCGGGCACACGGCGTATGGGTGGCCCCACCCCTGGGTGTGCGGCACAGGAACAGCGCCGGCCCCGGGAGTGTGGCACATGGGTGGCCTCGCCCCCGGGCGCATGCACAGCCCCACCCCAGGGTGCCCGGTGCATGAGTGGCCCCGCCCCCGGGTGCCCGGCAGCCCCAAAAGGTTGGGGACCACTGGCCTACAGGATCTATATCAGACATTCTTAAAACTTAAATACCCGCCCGGAGAAGTGAAAAAACAGATTGACAGAGCCAGACAAGTACCCAGGCATCAGATTCTTCAAGACAGGCCCAACAAATAAAACAACAGGACACCACTTGTCATCACATACAGCCCCCAACTTAAACCCCTCCAGCACATTATCAACAATCTACAACCTACCTTGGAAAATGACCCCTAACTCTCACAGGCCTTGTGGGACAGGCCAATCCTCACCTACAGACAACTCCCTAACTTCAAACAAATTATTTCCAACAATCACGCAGCACAATTCCAACATACTCACCCAGGAACTGAGCTCTGAAATCAACCCCAGTGCCAACTCTGTCTACACATCCAGGGCCAGACCTAACCAATTGGCGGCTCTGGGCGACTGCCCGGCTCTCCTGCCCCTAAGACCAGCTCTGCACACACCTATACAAGTGACATCACCACAGGACCTAACCACATAAGCCACCACATTAGAGGCTCATACAACTGCACATCCACCAATGGGATTTGCCAGCAATGCCCCTCTGCCATGCACACTGGCCAAACTGAACAGTCTCTACAAGAAAGGGTTAATGGACACAAATCAGATATTCAAAAAGGCAACACACAGAAACCTGTGAGGGAACATTTCAACTTGCCCGGGCACTTACTAATGGATCTAAAAGTGTCTGTATTATTTCAAAGTAATTTCAAAAGTCCCTTGGAGAGAGAAACTACAGAACTGGGTTTCATTTACAAGTTTGACACCTTGAATAGAGGTTCAAACAAACACCTGACCTGGATAGGCCGCTGCTTTCCACAGCCTAATGACATAAAATGCTAAGCACTGGGTATACTTATAGCCCACTCTATTAGCCTCATTTAGCATGGACACTCTCTAATTGACAGCATTTTTTTCTCTATTTTTTCCCTTCTCTTTCCCTCCCCATCCCCTCTCTTTCTTTGCTATTTGCAAACTGGACCTCTTCACTCTATTGATCTGAAGAAGTGGGTTGTGCCCACAAAAGCTCATGATCCCGTCTACATATTTGTTAGTCTTTATGGGGCTACAGGACTATTTGATTTTTTTTTAAGTTTTTTCATTTCTTGGTTAAAGCACCCTGCAGAGCAGAGCATCAACAACCTTTGTTATGCAAAGACCTGCTGCTCCCTGCCTCTAT
Source organism: Pelochelys cantorii (assembly GCA_032595735.1). Classification (NCBI taxonomy): domain Eukaryota; kingdom Metazoa; phylum Chordata; order Testudines; family Trionychidae; genus Pelochelys; species Pelochelys cantorii. The sequence goes on along the minus strand of CM064342.1, from coordinate 6,085,622 downwards.
TTGTGGTACTGGAAAAATGAGCCAGACCAGAGACCTTGTCAATTCAATTTGTCATCTGTGCTGGGGGGGAGTAGAGTTGAGAGGTGAAAACCAAAAAGGATTTAGAAGAAAGAATGAAACTAGCAAGTGAGAGAAAGGAGAAAAATAACTCATGGGAGCAGGTGGTGATGTCAACAGTTTCGGAACAAGTAATAAAGCTGCCAAGAAAAGAGGTTTTGAAACAACTGATACATTAAACAGTAAAGTCTCCAGGACCAGATTCTATTCATTGGAAAGCTCCAACAAAACACAGATATGAAACTGCAGAACTACTAATTGTGGTATATAACCTATTGCTTAAATCAGCTAGCATGCCACATGACGAGCGGATAGCTAATGTGATACCCATTTCTAAAGAAATGCTCCAGGGTGACCCTGCCCATTAACTAGCTGAGAAGCCTAACTTTCCAAACTGGTGGAAACTACAGTGAAAAACAGAATGATCAGACGCACCGATGAATATGTGGGGAAGTTAACACCGCTTTTGCAAAGGAAAATCATGCCTCACCAATCTATTAGAATTCTCTGAGGGGGTCAACAAGCATATGGATGACGAGGATCCAGTGGCTATAGTGTACTTTACATTTCCAGAAAGCATTTGACAAGGTACCTCACCAAATGCTCTTAAACAAAATAAGGAGTCATAGGATAAAAGGGAAGATTCTCTCACAGATCAGTCACTAGTTAAAAGGCAGGAAACAAAGAATAGGAATAAATGGTCAAGTTTTCAAGCTGGAGAGAGGTAAATAGCAGGATCACCCAAGGATTTGTACTGGAAGCAATGCTGTTCAACATATTCACAAATGTGCATGGAAAAAGGGATAAACCACAAGGTGGCAAAGTTTGTAGATGATATAAATATTACTCATGGCAGTTAAGTCCAAAGCAGACTGCAAAGTTACAAAGGCATCTCTCAAAACTTGGGTAAGACTAGGCAACAAAACAACATATAAAAGTCAATGCTGACAAATGAAACATAATGCACATTGGAAAACATAATCCCAACTACATATACGAAATGATGGGGTCTACATTAGCAGTTATCACTCAAGAAAGAGATCCTGGAATTATCATGGATCATTTTTTGAAAACATCTGTTCAATATTCCGCGGAAGTTAAAAAAAACTAACTATGGTAGGAACCATTAGGAAAGGGATAGATAAGACAAAAATATTATAAAAAATTGCAATAAGGAAGGTTTAGGCTGGACATTAGGAAAAACTTTCTAACTATCAGGGTGGTTAAACACTAGAATAAATTGCCTAGGGAGGTTGTGGAATCTCCATCACTAGAGATATTCAAGAACAGGTTAGACAGACATCTATCAGGGATGGTCTAGATGGTGCTTGGTCCCACCGTGAGGGCAGGGAACTGGACGCGATGTCCTCTCAAGGTCCCTTCCAGTTCTAATATTCTATGATACGCCCACACCTTGAATACTGCATGTTCTGGTCACCTCATCGAGAGAGAGAGAGAGAGAGAGAACTGGAAAAAGTACAGTAAAGGGCAACAAAAATGATAGCTTCCATATTAGGAGAGATTAAAAAGACAGGTACTGATCAGTTTTGAAAAGAAACACCCTGGAATATGACAGAGGTCTATAAAATCATAAATGGTGTGGAAAACATGAGTAAGGCAGTGTTCTTTACCGTTTTACATAACACATGAACCAGGTACCAGATAATGAAGTTAATAGTCAGCAGATTTAACACACATGTAAGGAAGTACTCCTTCACACAACACACAGTCAACCTGTGGAATTTGTTACCAGGGAATACTGCGAAGACCAAAAGCACAACTGGGTTCAAAGCAGGATTAGATAAGTCCATCAATGGCTATTAACCAAAATGACCAGCGATGCAACCCCCTGTTTTCAGTATCTCAAAACAACTGACTGACAGTGGATGGATCACACAATACACTTCCCTGTTTTGTTCACTCCCTCTGAAGCACTTGGCACTGCAGGAAGCCAGGATACTGGGCTAGATGGATCATTAGTCTAACCCTGCATGGCAATTTATATAATGGAACTAGATATGAGGATGTTTATGTATTCTAGACACCAATGGAATAGCTATAAATTTCACATAAACACTCATATCAGCATCTCACAGATTTAATTGCATATTTATGAAATCAAAATTATTAAAAAAAAGTCCCTTATCTTTGTCATTGAAAGTAACTTCAGAAACCCAGATGCATGGCCCAGATTTTCTGGTTTGCTTTCTGAGCTCAGCTAGAAAACATGCAAGGGAGACAAGAGTACTCTGAAATGCTAACAGCCCTGTCAAATGTTAGCACTCTGCCAGGTGGCTTTTACTAGTTTTCTGATATTTAGTCACACAGACTTTCCAATGACTGCAAGCAAGTCTAAGAGGAAAAAACAGTTGAAAACAACTGGTGATTTTTCAAAGAGGTATTATTAAGGGTGCAAACTATTCCACTGTGAAAGATAGATAAGTATGACCAGAGACCACCCTGGCTTAACCAGATCTTGAATGATCTATAAATCAAAAAGGAGTCCTCTTCTCAAAAAGTAGTAACTAGGTCAAGTTACAATGGATGAATACAAACAGGGGAAAAATCAGAAAGGCCGAGGCACAAAACAAGCTCAAATTAGCTAGAGCTAACAAGACAACATTCTTCATATATCAGAAGCAGGAGGAAGAACAAGGACAGGGTAGAACCATTACTTTACTAAGTGAAGAGGGAAAAACAATAATAGAAAATGTGAAAATGGAAAAGGTGCTTAATGGCGTCTTTGTTTCAATTTTCAACAAGAAGGTTGGTGGCAAATGGACACCTAACATTGTGAATGATGATGAAAATGAGGTAGATTCCAATGTTAAAATAGGAAAAGAACAAGCTAAAGATTACTTAACTAACATAGATGTCTCCAAGTCACCAGGGCCTGATGAAATGCTCAAAGAACTAACTGAGGAGATATCTGAGCCATTAGCTATTATCTTTGAAAAGTCATGGAATACAGGAGAGATCCCAGAAGCCTGGAAAAGGACAAATAATGCCCATCCACAAAAAAGGAAATAAGGACAACCCAGGAAACTACAGACCAATCAGCTTAACTTCTGTACCAGGACAGATAATGGAGGATTTAATTAAGGAATCCATTTCCAAACATCTAGAAGATAATAAGGTGATAAGTAACAAATCATGTCAAACCAACTGGATAGCTTTCTTTGATAGGATAAAAAGCCTTGTGGATAAGGGGGAAGCAGTATAAGTGGTATACTTAGATTTTAGTAAAACAACTGATATATACTGACATGACTTTCTCATTAATAAGCTAAAGGAATGCAGCTTAGATGGGGCTCCTGTAAGATGGGTGCATAACTGGCTGGATAACCATTCACAGAGAGTACTTATCAATGGTTCACAGTCATGCTGAAAGGACATAACAAGAGGGTTTCCACATGGATCAGTTTTGGAACTGATTCTGTTCAATATCTCTATTGATAATTTAAATGATGCTATAGAGAATATGCTTATAAAGTTTGTGGATGATACCAAGCTGACAGGACTTACAAGTTCTTTGGAGGATAGGCTTATAATTCAGAATGATCTGGACAAATGAAAAAATCGTCTGAGGTAAACAGGATGAAGTTGAATAAGGACAAAAGCAAAGTACTCTACTTAGGAAGAGTCAGTTGATACAAAATGGAAAATCCCTGTCCAGGAAGGAATACAGTGGAAAGAAATCTAAGGGTCATAGTGGACCACATGGTAAATATAAGTCAATAGTGTAAAACTGTTGCAAAAAAAAGGAAACATCATTCTGGGATGTATTAATAGGAGTGTTTTAAGCAAGAGATTAGATTTCTTCTGCTCTACTTTGCACTGATTAGGCCTCAACTGGAGTACTGTGTCTAGTTCTCGGCGCCACTTTTCAGGAAAGATGCAGAAAAATTGCAGAAGACCCAGAGAAGAGAACAAAAAAGTCTAGAAAACATGACCTATGAGGGAAGATTGAAAGAACTGAGCTTGTTTAGTCTGAAAAAGAGAAAATTGAGAGGGGACATGACAATAGCTTTCAGGTGCCTGAAAGGCTGTTATAAGGAAGAGACAGAAAAATTGTTCTCCTTGGCCTCTGAGGATAGGACTAGAAGCAACGGGCTTAAACTGAAGCAATGGAGGTTTAGGTTAGACATTAGAAAAAACTTCCTGTCAGGATGATTAAGCACCGGAGCAAATTGCTTAGGGAGGTTGTGGAATCTATGTCACTTGAGATTTTAAAGAGCTGATTACAGAAACACGTGTCAGGGATGGTCTAGATGCTTGGGCTATGGTTCCATGGCTATAAAACAGTCAAACCCCAGGTTTACAGATTCCAAAGCCCAACTGACACTTTTGTAGAAGACACAAAAGGCTGGAAAGCTGAAGTTGTCAGGCTGCCTAAAGGGGTTTCTTTGTCATCAAGAGTTCATTTGTGCATACCTGTGCCTGGTGCCAGCAGCCACAATGAGATTTTGTTTGCTAAACTCTGACAATAATGTTATGAACATATGACTGCAGAATATTTTATCCTGCAGCTTCTACCTCATTTGTTTGTGGCTTGAATAATTTACTTGGGGCTATCAAAGAGGGAATTATTTTCTACCTTCACTGCACAGTTGAACGAACAGTGAATTTTCAACATACAAAAGGTTAGTAGTGCTCTGACCTAGGAATGTTATTGTTTAATATATTACTAATGTGAAAACAAAAGGTGAACAACCAGGTGGTAAAATTTGCAGGTGATGAAAGATTAAGTTAGTAAATACCAGAGAGGACTGTACTGAATTTCGTAAGAGCCTTAAAAATCATAGGTGATTGGGCCACATGATGGCAGAATAAATTCAAAATAATGTAGATTATTACTTCCAAATTTAAAGTACTCTCACCCATTTATGGTTTCTAAATTAACTGTAAACTCTTGAGACACAGGCAACTCATGAAATCCTCTGCTCCATACACAGCAGCAGTCAAAAAAGCAAACAAAATGTTAGTGTGCATAAGGAATTCAAATATTGAAAATCTAATGTCATTATATAAATCCATTCTGGAATATTTTGTTCAGCTCTGGTTGCTCTGTCTAAAAAAAAATTGCAGTGGGAACTAACAGGTGGCATTCAGGTGATGAAAATAGTCACAGGCCTGGAGAAACTTCCATATGAAGACAAACTGAAATAAGTGGGACTTTATTAGAAAATAAGACTTAAGTGGGGATATGGTAGAAGTACACAAAATAATGAATGTTATAAAGAAGGTAAGTCAGACACTCCTTCTTTGCACCCCTCACTCATAATACAAGAACCATTCAATTGAAGCGAAATTCAAAATATTAAAAATCATTAAATGGAATCTTTTTGTAATCTAGCTTAGACTGTGACAAAATATGTGGCACTGAGCTCCACAGTTATCCATGAATTGTAAGAAAAAGTTTTATAACATCTGAAAGAAAAAGACCGTCCAGTTTGTGCATGTGCACAGGTGATATCTATATAAAATCTTATGTAATGGATATAAATCCTCCCACTGCAGGTCACAAGGTACCCTCACAGGCAGGTTACTCCTTACTTTATCCATTGTGGGCTCTCTTGTAACCTTCCTCTGAACCAACTGGTACTACCCAGTGAAATAGCTGGATCACTGGTCTGATCCAATAGGAAAATTCTGATGTTTTAGCAGACATATTGATGCAGCACTTCCCTTCCTCCTTCTCCAAAAGGCTTAGTTATCAATCCATTTTTACCTGAATTGTAGGAGATTCTTTATAACCCAACCCTGAAAATTTCCTGCCCTTTAAGATGGAACTTTGACTGCCCAAATCATCTGCCTGGAAGTCTCAAAAATCAACTCCCATCTTCTTGATTAGGAAAAGTCAAGGACAACAAAGGAGATATCCTCCAGAGCAGCAGAGGCCCGTCTTCTAAGAGACTTCTGGACATTATGAAGTGTGCATTTTGCACCAGAATATCCTATCTACTGCTCACCACTTCAGGAGCTTAGCGTAGTCCTTTAAATGATATACTAGGGAAAATCTTGATAAGATCTAAAGAACAGTAAACTTAGTTTACAAATGTCTGTATTATCCACCCCAGATGCAAGACTTCATCACAATCACATCTGCAGCAGCACTTTGACAGCAATAATATGACCCAGGGAATTGCTGGTACAAGGAGTAAAGGTTGTAGTGGGTGATCTGAGGAGAGGAGGTGGTGGGTAGAAATGGATGACAGAGAAACGAGTGGAGTACACAAAATCAGAAGTTATTTCAGTTAGGGTTAGGCACCTTGAAGTCCGAGAGAGATGCCATCAGCTCATCCAGTTCTCGTGTGGCTGAAGAAGCAGATATGCGAGTCTGCTGCTGGCTGGAGTTGACTTGCTGGGGGCTGCTCATCTCGCTCTGATTCACAGTGATGGCAGGGCTGTCAAAAAAGAAAACCAAACCATTACATTTTAATGTGGTAGTGAAAAATCCCAGATGGACAGCCTCAGCTCTTTGGATTCTGTTTATCTTCGGGTCAGATAAGGCATCGGAAGTAGCAAGGTCAGATTCCCCTACTGTCCACAAACATGTCTCAATATGTGTTCCAGGAGATCAGCTTTTGTGGGACTTCCAACCTTTTGTTCTCTACTGAGAGTGCCAAAGATGCCAAATAGTCTGGTTTTGGTAGTTTGTGATGTGGGCAAGGAACTGGACTGAGACCCACACCGCTTATTTTGTCAGATGGTGACAATTTTCAATCAGCATAACTGAGTTCAAAACAGAACTAGGTAAATTCATGGAGGGTAGACCTGTCTAGATTTGAACATGTAAAAATGGTAAAATGACCCATTAAACAATTACTTGTTCTTCCAACATTAACAGCTTCTGGCTTAATGGCAGTTGCAGTAAATCTGAGCTCAGAAAGAAGCAGATATGGCTAATCTTTACCTTCCTCCTTGACCCAACCCAGTTTGTAAAGAACAAATCCATCCTTTACCAAGAAAACAGGAGGCCATAGCCCTATTAGTACTGCACTCTATTAGCTACCTCTCCCTAATGCCCCTGCACCTGAAGAAACAGTCACTGGGTCAGTACTCACACTGGACTTGGCACAGAGCTCTCCAGTTCATCCAAAAGGCTCTCCACACTGGGACGCACATCCTCAATCCCACGCCCTCCATTCCGCTTTGGCTTCTCTTTTGTAGGGGGTGCTGCCTTCACTCCCAAGGAGCTCGTGCTCTCTGGGACAACATAGTGAGGTCCAGTCCCACTGGGTAGGGAGGGGCTCTTCCTGGCTTCATCTTACAGAGTAAGAAATAAAGACAATTAGATCCTACAGACTCTCACTTACAGTGGAAAGAGGCACAAGTACAAAATGGGGAGGAGAGGAAAAAGGAGGATGAAATAGGCAAGGGAGAGTGAGATGTGAGATCCAGTCATTAACATACCTAGCACTAACACATGGGTCATTACTTCTTACCTGTTGAGAAGCCACTAGGGGGATTGTGCTGAACAGCATTCAGTTCCAGGAGCAGTCGGTCCAGTTCTGACAGGTTGCTTCCCAAAGAGGAACTCATCATAGTGGGAGATGGTTCAGCAGACTTCTGCTTGTTGGGAAAACTGGATTGAAAGGGAAGAGAGGAGTATAAAACCAGCGGTGGAGTTACCATTGGGCCAATTGTTCCCTGGCACCAGGTCCAAGCTCAGAAGGGCAAGATAGGGAGCCCAAAGTCCCCTGGAAGCTGTAGTTCCGTGGCCAGCTCCCTGTCTAGAGAGCTAGCCCTGGAGCAGGGAAGGGACTACATTTCCCAGATCCCCCTGGGGGCTAGAAACAGGAAAGGAAGGAGGAAGGGGAAGCTGTGAGCCATGCATAGCAGCTTACTATGAATGCAACAAGGGCTGCTAGCTAGAAGAGATTGGTGCTGTGACTGGGGAACATGTGTGCACATGGGAGTAGGTGGCTTTGGCCAAGATCTCACCCTCAGAAGCCTGCCCCAGAGTGCATCTGGCGTGCTAGTGGCCTCAGTTCATTGCCCCCAAAGAAGGAATTGAATGGACAATGCTCCTGTCTGAAGCCTGGCAAGGGAGGTGTGTGGGCCCCACCTGGAGAGGTTAATACAAGTAAGGGAGGGAAGGCTCTGCTAGAGGCCCTGGGCAGCTCTAGGGACAATGCCAGGCACAAGGGAGGATATGACTCTATTTCCACAGCCATGGAAACAGAAATGGGCTCTTCCTTTCCAGATTTATCCAACACTCAAAGGGAATCTAGCTCCTTCTGGATTTGAACAGGAGCACTCAAGTTTAATTTTGGCTGCTGTTACATCATTTCTCCAAAATCAAATATTGATCCACTGTCATTTGATGTAGACAAGACAGGGTAAAATTGCTGGCATCTTCCCAGTGCTATTTTCTAACCGCCATTACCATGTTTTGTATTGGTTTTTTTTAGTTTTCTTCTTTTTAAAAGAAGACAGTAACATTGCATTGGTGACTTCCTCACATAAACAGAGTGTAGAACAAAAGGACAATAAAGGCATCTCAACTTTTTCTCATTATGTGGGACAGTCTTACAATATGGAACCAGATATTCCCCAACCACCGAACTGAAAATTATTCCACTTTACTGGGTGCTGGGGTAGGGATTGATCAGAAATTATCAGGTAGCTGCCGGCTGTGGAACGTTACTTAGCTGAGACCAGAACTCAGCTGGCCGGCTCTTAATACATTTAAAAGGCTGGGGAACCTGGTACGAGCCAGGACAGCTGATTCCCGGCTTGCACCGGGTCCCCCTCACTGCAATTCTGCTTTTTAAAATGTATCAAGAGCAGGCAGGCTCTTAATACATTTAAAAAGCAGAGGCACAGTGTCTGGGACTGGGCGCAAGCCAGGAATCAGCCCAGGCCCCACTACTCCTTTGCCTCCTGCGGAGATGATAGAGGCAGCAAGGGGGCGGGAGAAGCAACTAGTCGAGGGACTAATCGACTATCCAATCAGCTTATGCTTATCGGATAGTCGACTAGTTGCTTACATCCCTAGCTCAGCGGTCCCCAAACTGCGGGATCCCATTTAAGCATTTAACTGATTAAACAGGATTTCACATCCCTATACAGAATGCCTGGATAAGGAAAGAGATAAATCTGTGGGGAGTTTCCCCTGCTCACTATGACATTCCTGCTCACTGCGGACACTGGCAAACCCACAGAGGTGTACAGGTCAATGTGAAAAACTAAGGAAGCTGTGCATAGCCATACATACAATCTTGCAGAGGCTTGTGATCAAAATGAAAAATGTCTCTGAGACTTAGTCCTGGCTATTCTACAGCAGTGCCACACCAGGCTCCCACTCGCAAGGGGCCAATAACTACACAGGGGCCCACAAATATGTCTGGCACTGGTCCCACAAAATGTTAATCCGGTCCCATGAAAACTGGGAAGCAACCCCCTCCTTCAAGAGAAAGAAAGAGCAGGGTGGGGTGTGGGAAAAGCTTTTTAACAAGAGCCTCATGGGCACTTTGTCAGGAACCCAAAAGACATTTAATATACATGCTTAAATAAATGCACCCAGCACAGCGGGTGCTTGTTGTTGGAGCATACTAGCAACAAAGCAGCTGAGCAGCTGTGTTCTCACTCTGCAATAGTGAGAAATCTGGACAGGGTCTCGTATTTCCATGGCTGCATGCAGCAAAGGGTTAACAGACTGCAGATCAGAGACATGCAGAAGAAAAGCAGAACCATTAGCCAGCACAGAAGAAATTCATTTTTTTCCACTGACACCACAGCAAGAAAGAAATTCCCTTCTAGAGGAAGAGGTGAAGCACAGCTGGTTTAGAGGAAGGGAAGGCAACAGAAATATATACCCCACCCAGAACACTGCAGTCTTGCTCCCTAAGAGATAAATAGCATCCTGCAGAATACATGGCGACAGAAACCCACCATCAAGGCATGAGGTCTGTCTTCAAGGCCCAATAAACCACTCCCCAGTCCTTTATCTTGTGGAGTGCTAATCCACTTAAACAATTTTAGTGATCATAAAACACCCCATTAAATATGTACATTTACTGTTATTCTAATTTTTAATATATATAACTGTGTGTGATGTTTGTTTTAGATACTACTTATCCCTTAGGGATATTCTCCCGCACACATTCTATTTTCACAGCAGTACTTAACACTTGCAATACTTTGCATTTTCAGATTGTGGTAGACATTAATCTTTACAACAACTCTGGGATAGAAATAAATTTACCCCAGTTTCTCAGGCCAGGTCTACACGAGACCCGAAAGGTCGGCTTAAGGTACGCAACTCCAGCTGTGTAAATAACATAGCTGGAGTCCACATGACTTAAGCTGAGCTTGGTGGTATCTTCACAGTGGGAGGTCGATGAGCGCAAATGAAGAGTGCCAGAGGGCTCCCGTTTGCCAGCCCCGCTGCTGCAGCCGGCTCTGCTCTTAGCAGACTCCCAGCTGCTAGTGGTGTCATGGCAGTCAGCCCCACTCCCAATAGCCAGCCCCACTGTTGGTGGGTTCCCAGCTCCTAGTCCCACCACCCCAGCTGGACCTGCTGCAGGTAGACTCTCCGCTGCCAGGGCGGGACCCCAGCCACTGAGTTTAAATATTTAAGTAACCTCAAAGCTGATGCTTATCAGTTAAACGTTTAAACTTTAACATGCCTAACTAGAACACTAAAGAATTGTCTCAATATTGTTGCTACCTTTCCACAGTCTCTTAATTTGAGAGTTGGGGCTGTATTTGTGGCTATAAAGGTGTATCTACATAGTTCTGATCCCTCTAAGCACAGACATTGGTCATTTCTTGGACCTAACTTCTATCTCCCCACTAGCAACCTGCATCTAGGATGTTTAAGGAGATTATCCTTTGCATTTTTATGGAGTTGTTTACACAGTGAGCTCAGAGCAGGCTCAAGTTTCCAGTACAAATGTAGCACGGTTAATGTAGCAAGGTTGTCTTACCCAAGAACAGACAACAAGTCACAGGCAGAGCTTGAAACAAAAGACAGTTTTTTGTAATTCCTTGGTGCCCTATTCACTGGATCATGTTGCCTCCTCCCTGCCGATGGAGGGATTAAACCAGCTTTCCCACCTCAAAGTCACTTCAACACATTTTGCCACCCCGCTGCACTTGCAACCAGGCTAAATTCACAATGATCTCCAGAAAAAAGAAGAAGTTCTCAGAACTCTAGAGAGTCTTGAGCAACACAAGTGAAACAGGATGGGTGAGCTAAGGATCTAGGCCGGCTCCTATAACGGGAAGCAGAGTCACAGTTCTTACTGCCTCCCAACACCCCGAGCCACGATTCAGGCGTCTCATCACCCAAGGAGGGGCAGGATACCTGTAGACGTGCTCCTCTTCACTGGCACGTGAGGAAGGAGAGCAGACACTCTCTCGGGGAACGGAGGCACTGGAGCTGTACACAGGAGTCTGGGACTGAGGCTGAGGAATTGAGATTTGTATTGGTGATTGAAAATGCTCAACAAAGGCATATGAAAACACACACTTAGCTGACAACAAAAAGTTCTGATACAGATCAGCTTCAACCCCCACTGCACACGGTAGCCAAGCAACGTGTCTCATGGTTGCCTACAAATTACGCATCTGAGTTGGGAAACTCCCCCCTTCCATCGCCTTTCCATAGGTGCAAGGTGTCCGCTTAATACTAGTTTTTTGTACTGTGGTTTTCACTGGAACACTGATGACGATGAGGCTTTAACTGGTATTTTATCCCTAAACCAGTCGGAAGTTGGTGCCTCAACTTTCACTTCCCCCAATCACTCCACCTCACTGGGAAACCTCCCCGATTTCCCCACTACATGCCAGCCTGCAGAACACCCAAACTCCTTCTTACTCCCTATAGTCCCCTTCCTTCCCTCATCTTCTGCACCTTAGCTACCCACCATTCCAGACTAGAAGTCATGCACAGATCCCTTCTCTTCCACCCAGCATCGCATACTTACTTGCTGGTGGATATATCGGGAGACACTGGGTTGCCACTGGTCTAAAGGGTCAATCACAGTTCCATTCAGGGCTTCGCTGGAAGGAGGGGGTGGCACAGGAGGAGGCACAGGGATCTCCTGGTATGTATGGTTTCCAGTTGGATAGGAATAGGGTGTTTCCTCCGACAGGAACACTGGCCGCTTGGAGATGTGAGAGGTGGTAGACTCCAGGTCTGCTAGCAAAGCATCTGCAGAAAAACAACATGAAAAAGTTTTTTTCGACTTGTCAAAACAACCAGTTTATTCCTTTCCCCCTCATTCAGACAGTGTCACATTTATAGCTACTGCGCATCCTGCAAAACGCTACTGGATATGGGACGATTCCATTCCCTCCAGCACAGCACGTCATGGGTCAATAAAAGCTCTGCTATGAAAGGAAACTCTAAGAGGCACCAAAGAAGCCAGAAGAAATCCCAGTCTGGGATTTTGTGCTAAACTGGGGAATAGCTCAGCAGCAGGGAGCTTTTAGTCTCACTGTGCTTTGCATTAGACAAACTTGGAATAGATCTACATCAGATATTGACACAGACTAATTACAATCTCCTTATTAAAAAAAATGACTTGAGTTTCACTTTCTCCAGGAAACGAGTTCCCTGGAAGGGACTGTCTCTGGAGTCTCAGGAGCATGAACTAGCAAAAAAGAGACTTAAGTTTCAATCAGTCTATCAGGGCAGCAACCCTGCATTTGCCTCCTGGAAGACCACGATTTCTCCTCAGCACACAGCAAGCCCCAACAAATGGTTAACTCCACTCCAGTGCCTGCCAGGTAAATGCAATTTCAGGTCCTGGAAACACTTCTTAGCTTGCTGGGTGGAGAAGACTGCTTACAAATTCCCGAAGGGCAGAAAAACCCTCCATAAAGCTAGAAAGTACACACTTGCCTGTTGGGAAGAGGAAAACACATAATGAGAAAGTAAGATACTGCCTGGAATCAGAATAGTCACTTTGACATGGGGCGCAAGAAAAAGGGTCCCTTACCATTCTGTCTTCCTCCCTCCCTCTGCCACAAACTTTGCTTCTTGCCTGGTCCAAGCCCAGCACCCTTTGCAGTGACTCACAGACAAATCCCAGCTTGCTGGGCCTGCAACCCCACCCACAGGAGTCTCCTGCAATCCCCAGTGGAGGAAACTCCAGTGGAGCGTTGCAGGTCTGCACTGTATTTGCTTTCTAAAGAAAGCCTCACTGGCTGGGTGCCCAGCATTTAGAGGGGCAGCAGACTCCAGCGCACACCTACTTAAGGCTATTAGAGGAGCTGGCCCACAAGGGACACAGCATTCATCATTACCAGAGCAGCAAGTAGTCATGGGCAGGATAGTTCAGACACGGAACGCTGCCAGAGTCCAGTGGAGTAATGCAGCTTACGTACAACTAGAGGATGAGGCTACTTCTCCAGAAGCCCCTTTAACTATCCTGGATTGCCATCCCCTTCATCACTACTGCAGACCAAGAGTCTTCAAAGGATCTCTCAGTCATTTTTCTCTCTGTGCACTACAGTTAGCTTCAGTTCCTTCAGAACTCAGAGGGAAAATCTCTCGCACTGCTAGGCTTCACAGACATCCGGACTTTCCAAAGCACAGCACAGCTTCCAACCCCCATCTGGCATCACACAGTCCTGACAGTGCACTCTGATTGGGCTCAGAGTCTAGGCAGAGACCTGTCTTTTCAAAGCCCCTTCATGAGCTGAGTAGCTCATACCAGTTCACCACGTTCAATTGCCCAAACCACACTCAAGGGTCAAATGGAGGACAGAAGCACTAGACAGAGAAGAAAGGAGAGGCTTTCCTGTGCTCCCAAGAGCATCATCCTCCATGAGCCAGGGTACTCTTGAGGAGGAAGACCTGTTAGATCAGAACCCGTCTGACAGGGCAGAATAGAGAGCCCCAGCAAAGAAGTTATGTTAAATTAATACCATGACTTTATTCTCACCAAAGGATATTCAAAGTCATTTAAACCACAGTCATCATCTTAAAGTGGCCAAAATATCCCAGGAACAGACGCCTCAGGGGAATTTCACAGCTGGGGAAAAGTCAGCCCAACCTTTTTTAAGCAACAGAACAGAAGGTGGATTCCAGAGCTACACAGACACATACCTCAGAGGAGCCAAAGAACTGCCACTGCTCTGAACATGCAAGTCCAATGGCTGTGCGATTTTGTATACAGTTCCCTACACAATCTCTATCAGGGAAGGTGTGGTTCTTGTCTCCCTGCACTTCTCTGAGCCAATGAGTAAAGCCAAGCAGACTCTACCAGGAAGCAAGAAAACCATGTGAACTCCAGCCTTCACAGTTTCCACACCCCATGGCACATAAAAGCACTAAGTCCTGTGCCTGGTGTTCTGGGCACACCTTCCTACCCCTCCCATTCTACTGCTTCTCTCCCTCTCAGAGGGGAAGATACAAGTAACTTTCAGCTTCTTACAAAAAACACTCTCTCAGACCACTTCCCTTCTGTTTTCTCTTGCTACACAGCACAATACTTCATTAAGCTACTTAGATGCACCTGCTTGGCATGTGTCTGTACATATGACAGGAGGGACAGAAAAGGGGGAGAGAAGAGAGCAGTTGATGCAAAGAAGAAACACTACCTTCCCAGCTGCCCACTGACAAAAGAGAGCAACAGTGCTTGAAAAGGAAACATGCACACAACCACTCTACTCCCAGCTTGTGAAGGGGATACGTGGCAGCCCATACAGTTTAATGATTAACTTTCCCCACCCTATCCTCCCCCCTTCCTGACTTGAGCAAACACTGCTGAGCTGAGGCACAGGAAGCTGAGGAGGAGGGGAGAAAAAAAAAAAGGCTGGAGGGGATCACTCACAGTTACTCAGTCAGAGCTTTGGATCAGGAGGGCTGGTGACGCACTGTGCTTCAGCTTTAGAACTGCATCCAGAGCAGTTCAGTTACGCTGGGCTCAGATCTCCCAAGATGTGTGCAGATGGGGCAGGGAGAGATGAGAGGCAGAAAGGGAAATACGACAGGCCTCTACCATAAGAAGAGCTGAGAAAACTCATTCTGACGTCAACATAAGAGTAATGCTCAGTCACTATTCTGACCCTCGCTTGGGCTGAATTGTACCTGTTGGCCAAACTCTCATCATCTGGAAAAATGCCCCCTACGGGTTATTCTAGCAAGGCCTTTACAGACTAATCCACAGTGCAGGCTGCTCCTGATATACAAATGTTACGGGCTTGGCTGACTTCTTGGTTAAGGAAATATTCCTTCTTCAGTATTCTTCTTCTTCTAGGCAGGCAGTGAGTGCTGTGTGATGTTGGGGAAGCAAATAAAACATTTATCTTTCCCCACCAACATGAAATGTTCCCTGAATATTCTGAACCTCCTGGGGACGGAACAGTTTTTATACTGCTGTAGGCCAACAGAGGGCACCATGACAACTCTACACACAGCTCCATGCAACCCCACCGAGCAATTCCTTAACTTGGCAGCAACCCATCACTCTGCTTGTTCGGCTCCAAAGAGCTGCCCTTATTTTAGATTTGCACACCAGCCTCCTGCCAGTTCCACTTACACTGCAATTCCCCTGCCCCCCAGAACACACTGTACAACAACCTGACGCCACAGTCATAAATGCTGCAATAACTCTACCGTTTTACTATTGCTCCTAACAGTCTCCAATGGAAAAACTTAAAGGAATGAATGGTCTAGCTGCACCTTAAAGACTAACAAAACATGTAGATGGTGTCATGAGCTTTTGTGGGCACAGCCCACTTCTTCAGATGAATGGAGTTATTAAAGGTCCAGTGGGATGGGGGCGGGGGAAGAGAAAGGAGGAAAAGGGAAAAGAAATAGTCAGAGTGTCCATGTCTCCAATGGAGACTTTGCATCTTTTAGAGCTCCTCTTCTAGTCTGGAAACTTCCAAGGTCGAAGAAAGGCCAGAGACTTCACTGCAGGGAATGGATTTAATGTCCTGTAGCAGTAAGACAGGTACAGCACTGCACAAAATGACAACAGAAGTTCAGGTCTAATGTTTCCCCAAGAAGTACACTTGCCAGGAATGAAGCAAAGGGCCTGTACTTAATGTGACTCCACCTAGACTCCCAAAGATTCACAGCACACAGACGTGGGGGCAGTGCAGTGGGAAATATTCCATTTGTGGGTTAGTAAATAAGGCTCAGTCTGCTCTTAGTGACATGGATATTGTATAAAGGGCCATTGCTGCAAATATCTAACACTGCGGCTCCAGCCTTCCACACTGTTACTGACAAACCTTCGGGTATGGACAAAATACTGCAGGATGGGGAGTTGGGAAAAGAGAAGTCTCTCCTATAGCAATATTATTCAGTGTCATTCCTGCCCTGCGTTATCACTGCATTCCATGCCCAGCGCTTATAAAATGCTGAATCAATAATGCAGAGAGGAGACACACAACAGCTAAGGATGTAAGAGACTAGTCGACTAGTTAACTATCCAGTAAGCAAAAGCTTATCAGATAGTTGACTAGTTCTGACTAGTTGCTCCCCTGCACCTTACTGCCTCTAACAGAGGCAGCAAGTGGGGAAGCAGGAGCCGGTGGGTGCTGGGCAGGGCCGGATTAAGGCATGAGCTAGCCGGGCAGCTGCCCGGGGAGCCAACCTATGGGGGGTGCCTGATGGCAGCTGTAAGAGGCGCGCAGTGCCCCTTATAGCTGCCATCAGGCACCACACGCCCGGCTCCCGGATTGCGGGCTGCAGCAGCTCCCAGTGGCCACTCTGCAGCAGCAGCCGCCCGGGGCGGGGGCCGCGTTAACCCCCGCAACGCCGGCCAGCAGCGCCTTTCCCCCCGTGGCCGCAGTGCCCTGCACGGCCAGGCTCGGCCTGCCCTGGGCTGTGCGCCAGCGGCAGTAGCCGGACTGGGCCGGGCCAGGCACGTGCATCCTGCCGCTGCCAGCTCCGTGCGCCCTGCCCCATGTGCCGGCGCAGGGGCGGGGCCGCGCATGCGCCGTCCCCCACGTGCCGGCGCAGGGGCGGGGCCGCACATGCGCCGTCCCCCAACCCGAGGCGCAATTAAACTGTCTGCCCGGGTGCCTGAATGGCTCGGTCTGGCCCTGGTGCTGGGGAAGCCAGCTTAAAAGCCAATTCCCCCCAGCACCATCTCTTCCAGGGGTACCTGCCAGCTCTTAATACATTTAAAAATCAGAAGCGCAGCGGGAGTGGGGGGACCCAGCACAAGCCAGCCCAGCTGATTCCCAACTTGCACTGGGTCCCCCCCGCTGCGCTTTAGCCCTTTAAATGTGTTAAAAGCACACATTAAAAGGCAGAGCCACAGCAGGGGTTAGTCAAAAGTCACCCACTTTTCGACTAATCAACTAGTTGATGGAAAATCCATCGACTAGTCAATTAGTTGATTAAACTAAATTTAACATTCCTAATAACAGCTTCACTGCTTATACCATGAGATTCCTTAGCAAGCAATACCTGACTCTGCATGGCTGGCACTCCAAACTCACCAGAGCATCACTAGGGCAACACAGCACCTGCAGAAGCAGCTCCTGAGACAAGGAGCAACTAGCATTGCAATGGCAAGTCAGACTCTCTTCTGCACAGTCTCTCTCTTTTGGTAAGACCGCACATTACACTCTAAAGTGGAATCTGACCTTCAGCACTGGGTGCATCTCAAACCGCGTCCTTCACACTAGAATACTGTTTATATTCAAGTGGCTATTCTAGATCAGCTATCCTGTGCAATGGTGTGATTCTTTTAAAAAAAAAAATCGAGGCACACAATCCCTAGGTACTTCTAATGCACACAATGGCATCTGAACACCACGTCCTTAACTTGTACCTCTCCTAGGAAGCTTTGCCAATGAAACATAATTATGAACTGCGAGGTCCCTGCTATTCTGGTCTTTGAATCCCCCAGCTCTGCCAACGCAATTTGAGATGAACCAGGGGCAATTAATATGGACTATGATGCCTGAAGGTAGTTCCCAACAACTGCCAACGTTCTGTCAGTGATTTAGACTGCTTGGGACAGTGGTTCTCACATTGTGCATGCAGCCCTACGTGACAGCTTGCAGAATGAGCTGTGTAGAAGATCAAGCCATGCAAGAAGGTGGGGGTGGGGGTGGGAAAAGAACAGGGTCCATTACAGTATCACTTCTTTACGAGACCGTCCACCAAGTGGCAACTCTGGAAAACTTCAGGATAAACCCCCTTGGCCAGTTCAAACAGCACGGAGAGAGTTAATCATCTCCATAAGCAAGGCTAAGCTGCACACTGTACTGTACATTCCTTCCCTGTCCCGCCTGCATTAGACACCCCTGCACAGATCAGAAGGAGAACAGCACACACATTCCAAGGACTCTGCTGTTGCCCTTGCATGCTCTGCATGTCAGTACTTGCTGCTCTGCGGAGAAGGCAGTATCCTCAGGCAGACCCACGTCCACAAGCAGCCACAAGGGCAAATGCCTGAGCTGCCTACATCCCAGGGATGTGTGATCAAAGCGTAAAGCCAGCCTGAGGATCGCAGAACAGCAGAAGGAAGGCGCACAGGAACCGTTATCATATAGCCCCCTTTATACGTGTGCAGGACAGGTCATTCTCCTCCAGGGATGTGAACATTTAAGCAGTTAACTGATGGGGGCTGGAGCAGCTCCCCGCCTGCAGCAGAAAAGGGGCTGCTCCATTGCCTGGGGAGGAGAGGGGAGAGGCTGCCGCAGGCAGTGGCTGCTCTGGTGTCCGAAGCAGCCCCTGCTTGCGAAGGGGAAGGGAGGGCTCTCCAGCCCAGTGGTGAGAGGAACCCCCCCACACCCTTTAATCAGTTAAACAATACGTTTAACTGGTTAACCAATTAAATAGGATTTCATACCTCTATTCTCCTCTTCAATAAAACTAGCAGCAGCACTTTGGCTCTGTCAGTAGATTCTGTTTAGCAAGGCCTTCCAAAAGAAGTGCAGCTAATATTTTCACTGGCATTTTCCCTATGGCATCAAGGCTTCCTCTTTGTTCAGCCTCCCCCCCTCCCCCCAAGGGAAAGCCTCAGAAGCATCCTAGGAATGTCCCTTGATGGAGGACAGAAATCGAAGCAGGAGACAGCGGTGCAAGAGTTACTGTGAAGTCCACATCAGAGCACACTGGCAAAGCTGGAGCAGGTGTTGCGGCTGGCCGCCTATCCACCCTGACTCCCCATAGCATACGTTGCCTTCCATTACTCATAGCAATCAATGAGATTTCTACAAATCAATACTCTCTATTCCTCCTGCCAATCCCCACTCTCATGCCCCACTGTAAGATATGCACACAAAGAATAACCAGAGAAGATATTTGCATTTTAATGATGTCATATCTAGCTCTTAGCAGAAAGATACTTGCTCCCTAAGTTACAGAAGCTTCTCTGACTTCCAGCTCAGAAGATGGGAGATTACACCCCAAGGAGATAGAGGGAAGCATCTCACTCTACTCCCCACAGAAATCCCCCCTTGTTCCCACAGGCCTAGGGCACTATCTCACATCTGTGAGTTAGGGCTACAGATACATTACCTCATTAACTGTACCAAAGATGACAGAGTTGGTGCCAGAAGCAAGAGGAATCCCTAGGATTTCCACAGGCAGCTCATCTTCCTTGACAACTGAGGATGGGTCATTAGTAAGATAAGTGGACAGAACAACAAGGAGCTGTTTTTATAGCACAATCTCTGCCCTATGCCCAGTCTATTGGTTGAAAAGGAATGCTAACGTATTGAATGCAGGATACTCCAAAGACTTCAATAGCTAAAGGCCATTACTGTGAATTCTGAGCCACCAGACTATAGTGCTGCTCCATGCTTGGGACATCTGGACAGTGAGCAATAAGGATAGACCCAGGACATCAACTAGGCACAGTGCACAGCTAATGCTTCTAAAGTTCAGCCACAAAGTCTGTCTCCTCCTGGTTGTGCCACAGAAGATTCCCATCACCTCTACCGCTACAGCCCCCCCGTATCCCCAAACCAAGATGTGGTGGGCAGTACAGATGAAATGTATTGGGCGTATGTTCTCCTCCAGAGCTGGGCAAAATATGATCTGCAGACTGGATCCAGCCTGCCAAACCGCCGCATCTGGCACCTAAGACCCTCAGCTGGCTCCCTGCCTGCTCTGCTCCTGCAAGCCCTTAGGAAAGCTGGCTGCAGCCCCATGTGCTTCTGTGAATGCTGAGAGCCTGGGGGAGGGGACAAAGGCATCTCACTCTGCTCCCGCCCCCAGTAGCTCCCATTGGCTGGTGCTTTCTAGCCAATAGTAGTTGCCTGTTTGCAGGGCAGGAAGCATGTGAAGTGCCCCTCTTACTCATCCTCAGCTCCGGGAATCACAGTGCTCGAAGTAGCAAACAAGGCCCTGGTAGTTGCTGAAACAAAAGATAGGACTATGTAGCACTTTAAAGACTAACACGATCGTTTATTAGGTGATGAGCTCTCGTGGGCCAGACCCACTTCCTCACATCAAATTGTGGAAGAAAACTGGCATGACCATATATACCAAAGGGGTACAATCAAAAAAAAAGTGCACACACATAAAAAGGACAAATCAAATTTCAGAACAAAGGGGGGATACTCCTCCCCTCATCCCCCCTCTGTTCTGAAATTTGATTTGTCCTTTTTATGTGTGCGCACTTTTTTTTTGATTGTACCCCTTTGGTATATATGGTCATGCTAATTTTCTTCCACAATTTGATGTGAGGAAGTGGGTCTGGCCCACGAAAGCTCATCACCTAACAAACCATCTTGTTAGTCTTTAAAGTGCTATATAGTCCTATCTTTTGTTTCAGCTAGACCAGACTAACACGCTGCATCTCTATTACTGGTAGTTGCTGTGAGCAGTGCAGGGGTGTGGAAGACAGAGACCCTGGTTAAGGAGCCTGCTGGGCTGCTGGCTGGGAGCCACGCTGGTAGGGTCTCCCAGCCAGAGCCAGCCTCTCCCTCCCCCATACCTCTACTCCCCTCTTACACCCCTACTCCATGTAACACAAACCTTCTGCAACCCTGCTTCAGCCGCCATATACCTTCCCAGACACTGCACCCCCCTCCTTCACCCCACCTGGTCACAACCCCCTTCCAGATCTTACACCCCAGTCTGCTGTCCCTGGTCACAGCCCAAATCCCTGCACCCCCTGCCTCAGGTTATGGTCCCTTCCCAGACCCTGCACCCCCTCCCCCCTATACTGCTTCCCCAGGCCAGAATCCTCTCCTGCACCCATATCCCTCCTGGACCCTGCACCCCAATCCCCTGTCCCAGGTCACAATCAAATGCCTGCATCCCTACCCCAGGTCATATTCCCCCCAACCCTGCACCTTCTCCTGTACCCCAGTTCGCTGCCCCAAGTCACAATCCCCTCCTTCACCCAAACTGCCTCCCAGATCCCACACCCCAATCCCTTACCCCACACTCCCTTGTGCACCCAGCTCTATCTCAGACCCTGCACCTCCTCTAAAATGGAAGAGTGCGTCCGTCGACCACTTACCAAATTCTTGGAGTGGCCCCCCACCAAAAATTATTACCCAGCCCTGTTCTACACTATCCTCATTGCAGCCACATTTGTTAGAACTCACATCCAGTCTTCACATCTCATTATACCAGGACTCTCCCGCCACACACACCCAGCACCCAAGAATTGTTTGGAATGATCAGATCTGGGCAGGAGACATCTCCAAGGGCCTAGTAACTGGGAGCACAGAGCAGTAACTGGCAAGTCAAGTTTAAACAAAAAGGACACAACACTATAGTAATGGTCACTCTATGCCGGGGTGACCGACTGTTGCTTGTGAACCGCAAGCAGCTCTTTTCCAGTTAAAGGGCAGCTCACAGAGCCCCACCCATTCTCCACCTCCTGGGGAGGGGAAAGGGAGATCTCAGAACATCCACCTTGCAGAGGGTTTTTGGAGTAATAGGGGCTTCTGCATAGCAGGGAGGGAGGCCTCAGGGCTTTGACCCCGCAGGGCTTGGAGCTCCAGCAGGAGCAAGGCTAAAGCCCCAAGCACCAACACACACATCCCAACTCCTGAACATAAGAACAGTCATACTGGGTCAGACCAAAGGTCCATCAAGGCCAGTATCCTGTCTGCCGACAGTGGCCAATGCCAGATGCCCCAGAGGGAGGGAACACAACAGGTAATCCTCACATGATCCCTCTCCTGTCACCCACCTCCAGAGAAACAGAGGCTAGGGACACCATTGCTACCCATCCTGGCTAATAGCCATTGATGGACCTAACCTCCATGAATCTATCTAGCTCTATTTTGAACCCCGTTAAAGTTCTAGCCTTCACCACATCCTCTGGCAAGGAGTTCAACAGGTTGACTGTGCACTGAGTGAAGAAAAACTTCCTTTTGTTTGTTTTAAACCTGCTGCCTATTAATTTCATTTGGTGACCTCTAGTTCTTTTACTGTGGGAATAATAACTTTTCCTTATTCACATTTTCCATACCAGTCATTATTTTATAGACCTCTATCATATCCCCCCGCCTTAGTCTCCTCTTTTCTAAGCTGAAAAGTCCAAGTCTTTTTAATCTCTCTTCATATGGGACCTGTTCCAAACTCTTAATCATTTTTGTTGACCTTTTCTGAACCTTTTCCAATGCCAATATATCTTTTTTGAGATGAGGCGACTATACACAGTATTCAAGATGTGGGCGTACCACGGTTTTATATAGAGGCAATAAAATATTTTCTGTCTTATTCTCTATCCCTTTTTTAATGACTCCTAACCGTCTATTTGCTTTGTTGCCTGCCACTGCACACTGAGTGGATGTTTTCAGACAACAGTCCACAATGACTCCAAGATCTCTCTCTCGAGTAGTTGTAGCCAAATTAGTCCCCATCGTATTGTATATATAGTTGGGATTATTTTTTCCAATGTGCATTGCTTTACACATTTATCAACATTAAATTTCATTTGCCATTTTGTTGCCCAATCAGTTAGTTTGGTGAGATCTTTCTGAAGCTCTTCACAGTCTGCTTTGGTCTTAACTATCTTCAGTAGCTTGGTATCATCTGCAAATTTTGATCTTCTGAAGATTGTCCTGTGTGGCTCAGAGGGTCAGTAAGTTTGGCCACCCCTGCTCTCTTCAAACCTAATCCAACTTAGCTTTCAGCCTTATAAGTGACACAGTGACATACCATTCTCCAGACAGTTTAAGACATGCCCTGTATTCAGAGCCTTACACTGTCACTCTCCTCCTCCAGTGAAACAGTCCTGCTAGCTCTCCAAAACCTAGGAGCGCAGGGTAAAGAGAGACCTCTCTGAACAGATGTCCTAGCAAACAAAAGCCCAAGTGCCAAACTTTAAAACTGCGATGCTCCTTCTCATTAGCTGCAAATGAATCTTGCCTCCCCCAGCTCCACAGGGAGACAGCTCAGGGCGGTAACCGGATTCCCTGCAGCACAGTTTTACATGGTGAGTAACTGCAGAGGAATGGGGAGCCTGGGTATATTTATCCCATTATGTAGCCTTTCGGTAGGAGCACTTGCAGTCCACTGAAAGAGCTGATCCAACAAAGTCACGCTGGAGCCTCCCTCCCCAAAATGCCTGTAGGAGACAGACCTGCCCATGCCCCTGCAAAAATCAGAGATCCATGGAGGAGGGGGGGCACTCCTGAACTGGAACATCAACAAGGGCAGTCCCTTCAGAAGTGTAATTTTAGCCTATACAGGGATATGGGGAAAGAATAATCAGAAAGAGGAAAATAGAGAGGAGAGGTGATGGGGCAGGAAGGCATGTACACTAGCTCCCCGAGCCAGGGAACCGAGGCACAATATTGCAATAATCCATACATCTAATTACAAACTACCAAAGGGATTCTCTAAAAACAACTCAATCCAAGGACTGCAACCAGAACGTTAGTTATGTGTATTATTACCATAGCGCCTAGGAGTCCTAGTCACAGACCAGGGGCCCTATGTGCTGGGTGCAGTACAGAGACCAACACGATAGTCTAGTCCAGTGTTTCCCAATTTTATTGGACAAGGAACCCTTTTCAGCTTTTCAGAATTTCAAGGAACCCCTAGGTTTGTCAAGGAAAAAAAAAAGGGGGGGGGGGGGAGAGGGACCCACCAATTCATGAAAATCACATTCCTTCCCCAAGACCCCGCACCTCCCTTCCTTGAGGCCTCATCCGCTCTGTTCCCCTCATCTCCATCACTTGCTATCCCCAGCCCTTATACACTCTCACTAGGTTGAGACAGGAGGTGTGGGGTGGGAATGAGGGATTTGGGTGTGGGAAGGGGTGAGAAGTACAAGCTCTGGGAGGGAATTTGGATGCAGGAGAAGGGGGATATTGGCTCGGGGCGGGGGCTCCAGGCTTGGGAGTGTTGGGCTCAGGTGGAAGGTTGGGGTGCTGAGCAAGCCATGGGCTTGTGGATGTGAGGGTGCAGGAGTTTGGGCTGGATATGTGAGGGGCTCAGGGCAAGGAGGCTGTGAGTACGATGGGCTCAGGACACAGATTTGTGATGTGTGGATGGTGCAGGAGTGCTGTGGCAGAAGACTGGGGATGTGGGGATGCAGGAGTTTGGGGATGTAAGAGGCTCAGGACAGGGGGTTCCAGTGTATGATGGGCTCAGATTTGGGGTCAGGTGGTGCAGGAGTGTTATGATGCTGCAGTGAGATGGGGGTTTGGCCCCAATTGGGGGCATGTTGGCCAGGCTTCATTTTGAAATACAATATTATGTCAAACTCAAAAGGTTTTAGCTTTGTCTTTATTTATGAGAGGGGTGGGGAACCTGTTTTGAGTCGGGGTCACTGACCCACAGAAAAGTCGGCTGGGGCCACACAAGTGAGATGCAAAAAAACCCAACAACCCTCCAAACCCTCCAAGCCTCACTAATGGGGTCCCAACTGTGCTGGTGGGGGCAAGGGACAGAGTGAAAGTGGGTGCTGGGGCTGGGGAGCGGGTGCTGCTGGGTGGAAGGATGCTGGGGCAAAGTACTGGGGCAGGCAGGTGGTGGGGTGCTGGGGGCAGGGACATGGTCCTGCTGGGCACTAGGGTGACTGGCAGGGTGCTGGGACAAGGAACAGGGTGCTGCTGGATGCTAGCATGGATGGCAGGGTGCTGGGGCCAAGGCCAGGGCCAGGGTAGTGCTGAGTCCTGGGGTGTGAGGCAGGGTACTGGGGCCAGGGCCAGGGTGGTGCTAGGGTGGATTGCAGGGCTGCCAAGGAGCAGGATAGGGATGGGGTGCAGGATCTGGGAGGGAGGTGGGGGGCGGAAGGGGGCAAGGTCTGCTTGGTAGGTAGGGTGCAGAAGCAGGCTGGATTTAGGGTGTCTGGCCAGGGGGAGGGAGCAGGAGCAGACTGGGGGTAGGGTGTCTGGCTATGTGGGAGAGTGCAAGGAGGGCACTTGGGTAGGAGTTGGACCTCACTGGTCCCAGATGAGGGATTTTTGGACCAGGGGAGGTCATTTCAGGGCTCCTGGTTTCCCCCCCACTCCCCACTAGGCTTCTGTGCACCTCTATACCCTGCAACCCAACTGAGCTGCCCACCCCTGCTGGTTCCCTGCACCTCCCCCAAAACCATCCCCCACAATCCAAGGGAGTGCAGCACCAGTTCCCTGCAGCCCCTCACAGCCCAGCTGAGCTGCCCATCTGTTCCATCTGCCCTCCCCCATCCACCTCAGCCCAGCTGAGCCCTGCACTGGTTCCCTGCATGCCTCCCCCACAGCACAGCTGAGCCCCGTTTTCCTGCACCTCCCCCAAGCCTCACAAAACTGCTGAGCCAAGCACTGATTCCCTGCCCCTCCCTCCCCTTGAGTCTAGCCCCGGTTCCTGGCACCTCCCTCCTCCTGCAGCCAAACTGAGCTCTGAGCTCCACACACACACCCCCCACCCCACAGCCCAGCCCAGCCCAGCTTCCCGGACCTCCCCACTCTGCAACCCAGCTGAGCTCAATTTCCCTGCACCTTCGCCCAAACCATGCAGACATGCTGAGCCAGCACTGATTCCCTGCCCCTGCCTGCCTCCCTCCCTCCCTCCCCCCTTGGCTGTGTCTACACTGGCACGATCTCACACCAAAGCAGCCGCTCTTGCGCAAAAACTTGCTGCCTGTCTACACTGGCCACGTGTTCTTGTGCAAGTAAACTGACGTTCTCATGTATGAAATCAGTGCTTCTTGCGCCAGAACTATGATGCTCCCGCTCAGGAATAAGACCTTTTGCGCAACGGTTCTTGCGCAAGAGGCCAGTGTAGACAGGCAACATGAATTTCTTGCGCAAGAAAGCCCTATGGCTAAAATGGCCATCGGCACTTTCTTGGGCAAGAGAGCGTCCACACTGCCATAGATGCTCTTGTGCAAAAGCACAGCTCGCACATGGCAGTGTGGACGTGTTCTTGCACAAGAACTCTTGCGCAAGATGTTCTTGTGCAAGAAACCGCCAGTGTAGACAGAGCCTAAGAGTTTCCTCGCATGAGCAAAATGAATTTTGTGTTGTGCACCAGTACTGAGTTCATGTGGCTTGTTTGGATGTGCCACTGTGGCACCCAAGTTATTAATAAATATTTTTAAACCTTTACCTTTTCTCTCTGCTGCCATGTCTCCTCCCCTTGTTCCATCAGCTCCCCTGGTGCCTGCTGCCCCCCAACTCCTCTGCTGTCCTGACTCCTGCCCTTCTCACTGCCCTCAGCCTTCCTGCAACCTGCCGCCCTCCACCAGCCCTTCTCTCCCCCCTGTGCCCACTCCTCCAGTAGCCCCACTCTGATCATGTGAGCTACCCCTCCTCATCCCCTCTCCTAACACCTCCCTCTACACACCTGCCCTGCCTCTCTCCTCTGGTGCTGGTCCCTCCCCTGCAGGTGTCTGCCCTTCTGCTTCACCCCCAGAATCCCCTGCACCTTCCCTTACCCCTGCACCCTCCTGGTGCCTCCCCCTTCTCTTACTGTCCCTGCCCCCTTTGCCCTCTTTTTCCCTGATGCCCCCCCCCACCACTCTCTGCCCCCATTCCCCTCATGCCCTTCTGTGCCCTCACACATGACTTGCTCCATCCCCGCCTTCCTCATGCCCCACCCCTTCTTTCAACCCTTCTCCCAGCACCTCCCCCTCCTCCCTTTAGCCCCCAATGCCCTTCTCTTCTCCTCTCCCAGCATCACCCTGTCCCTCTCCCACTGACTCCTGCCCTTTTCCTCATTGTCTGCACTTGGCCCCTTGGCATTTGTCTCTCCTCTACCCCGTCCCTTTGGTGCTTTCCCCTTTCTTCCCCCTCTCCTCTCCCCCTCTGTACATGCCCCTTCCTCTCCCAGCCCTTCCCCTTCCTGCTGCCTTCCACTTTGCGGGGCTGGAGTCTGCGCTCCGTCCCTGGACTCCGAACCCGCAACTCAGCTGCGCAGTGCAACGCAGCGCCCAGCAGTTTTAAAATCCCGGGCTGTGACGTCACGTCACGTCCGGGCATCTCCCCGCTCACCGGTTTGAGCACACCGTGCAGGGCAGCAGCAGCTGGCAAGGGGGGGCTCAGTGAAGGTTGCGCATGGCAGCGACGGGAAGGGGCCAGGGCCAGGGCTGGGGGAGAGACGCTCTGGGGCCGGGGTGGGAGGATGCGTGGGGGGGCTGGGGCCCGCTCCAGCTCCAAATATTGGTGGAGCATGGGCACCACAAGCCCATACAACTCACCGCCCATGCCTCTGCTGGCTAGCTGGCTCTCTCTCTCTTTCAGAGGGGGTGGGGGAGTGCCGGGTCCGCGCGGAACCCCTCATTTTGCTTCGCAGAACCCCAGGGTTCCCCGGAGCACTAATAGGGAAACACTGGTCTAGTCCCTGCCCTAAGGGGCCTACAACACAGGTATAAGACAAGAGACACCAGATAGCTACAGACACACAGACAGGCGAGCACAGAAGTAACTAAAAGACAACACTTGTCAGCATAATAGACAGTTGGCTCTACCAAATGGATGGGCAAGATTTGTATAGGCGTAACAACTAACCCGCTAAAATAGCCCACCAAATTCATGTATGGCAGAGAGGATATAAGAAGAGTTTAGCTTATCTTCATTCTGGTAACATTTAAGTCATTTTGAAAAAGAGGCCATTTAAAATGTTACCATAATTTAATAATACTTTGAGATCTTGATATAGAAGGCCCTTGAAATCCAACCTAGTTCCCAGACATCAATGAATTAAGCTACAAACATTTTACCAGATAAGAAAAAACTAAAGACACAGGCTATGTTTACAGACAGACATCCAAGCACACCACCTGATTTGGGCTAAGGGGTTTAGGGGCTGTTTAATTACAATGCTGGCATTTGAGCTCAAGATGGAGTCCAAGTCCTGGGGCCCTCCCTCCTTGCAGGGTACTACAGTCTGGGATCCAGCCAAAGCCGGAACATCTCCCCCACAATTAAGCAGCTCCTTGCTCAAAGCTTGTGAGCTCAAGTTAGATGGGACAGGCCAGTCGCAAGTTTAACTGCAGTGTAGACATGCCCACGGAGCGAAGCAATTTGCACAAGATCACACCAGTACTAGCAATGCTAGTAAAGACCAGCCCCTAGTATTTTTCCTTGCTCTGCCCATATTCTGGGCAAGTCAGGTTGGCTTGACCTGCTCTTATTAGGGTGAGATGACCATTGTTAGTTCAGGCTAACTCAACATGGTTTGACGAGCTGGCATGAATGAAACCATGCCAAGTCTAAACAGAACTGTAAACCCAATTATATTTACACTTCCTTAGGTTCTGTGTCTTCTGAGACTCTGGGATACATCTATATTACAGGAGGAAACTACTGAAGAGAATCATGGTATGGATAGGATACTCACCTGGTTTCTGGTCATGTTTATTCTACTCAGGTTCTCCTGCAGCTCTCATTACTTTCATGACCAAGCATCTTCCACTCATCTATTAAGTGATATGACTAACATTTGCCACATATGGCTCTCTTTCTCCCTCTGGGGGAAACAGTATTTTTAAATTTTTATTATCCTGTACACTGTGCTATGTATTTGTTTTAGTAGAGGCTAGATTGAACAATTGTGCCTTGCGTTTGGAAGGAAAAGCAGGAGAACCAGAAAACCTCCACCCTCCAAGTCCCTGCCCCCCTGTTCACTCTTCTCCCTCCTTTTTGCTTCCTACTTTTCTCCTCTCCCCCCAACTTTGCCATGGTTAGGAGGGACTCAACTAGGTTGGGAACTGCAGCTACCTGACATAGGCAGGAGGGACTCTGACAGAGAAGAAGCTGGCATTGGTCATGACCCAGCATCTGTCAGGTCCCCTTTTCAACCAGACTTCTTGGTTAAAAAAACCAGACACATGGCCACCCGAAACTGCAAGTAACCCTGTCTGCAAGCATAGTGGGCCTGGCAACTGGGGACACTTACCAACCAGTTTTAAAACTTGTTTAGCTACACTGATTTGAAGACGGATTAGAACTTGGAAGCCACAGTGCAGGCCCTGGGAGTAATGGCTACAAG
Organism: Pelochelys cantorii; assembly: GCA_032595735.1. NCBI lineage: Eukaryota > Metazoa > Chordata > Testudines > Trionychidae > Pelochelys > Pelochelys cantorii. The sequence goes on along the minus strand of CM064342.1, from coordinate 6,056,239 downwards.
TGGCCTGACTCATTTGAGTTAAAAGGTTTCAAGACCAGGTGATGGCAACCCACTTTAAACTGGAGCTACACTATAGCTCCAATCAGCTCGGATCAGCGAAGCCAAACCAGTTTTAAATTCGGTTAGAAAATCTCCCGGCTGTAGAATGGCCCACAGCAATCAGCACTGTTTCTTCAAGCAGAGGCTGTTGGTTAATGTCTACCTAAACACAAGAGCTACATTGTGGGATGCAGTTAAGACGACCGGCTGGACGGTGCAGCTGTAACACTTGTGGCTTCCTGCCCATGCTGATGCAACTGGCTCAGTCAAACCTGAGCAGAAGATCTTGCTTCAGAAGATGCAGCCAACTGGTTACAACAAACTCATGAGGGGGTAGCAGTCATGTGTGGACAAAGGCACTATACAGGCACAGCCAGTTCAAGGCACTCCAGGCAATAGTTTGTTGCCACACTTTTTCACCTAGTGCAGATAAGCACTGAGGGATAGTACAACCCTTGTGAGAGTGTACAGTGTCTTTTTCACTAGACCAATTCTTAAAAAAAAAAAAAAAAAAAAAAAGTATAAAACTGAGGCAGAATTTGACACCCCTCCCATTCAGCAATCCACAGATTAGCCTGACCCAATACATAGTCCTCGCCATAGACCCAGAAAGGGATGCATGCCCTGGCCTATGAGCTACAAATTGTAAGGCTAGCTCCATTGGGCTGTTAGTTGAAGGAAGTTCTGCTGACACTTCTGCTCATATACCCATAAGTCTGTGTTCACATCGCAGCTGTAGATCAGATCAGTGCTAGCTGAGGAGAGGTGGAAGGAAGGGTTGGTGGAAGGAGCAAAAGCAGGTACACAAAGTGCTCTCAGTTTCACAGAGACATCTATAGTAAAGAATAAAATTGTGAGGCATGTAGAAGAACATAATTTGTTGGACAAAAGTCAACATGGTTTCTGTAAAGGGAAATCCTGTCTCACTAATCTATTAGAGTTCTTTGAAGGGGTTAACAAACATGCGGACAAGGGGGATCCAGTAGATATAGTATACTTAGATTTTCAGAAAGCCTTTGACAAGGTCCCTCACCAAAAGCTCTTGTGTAAATTACATGGCCATGGGATAAGCGGGAAGGTCCTTTCTTGGACTGAGAACTGGTTAAAAGACAGGAAACAAAGGGTAGGAATAAATGGTAAATTTTCAGAATGGAGAGTGGTAACTAGTGGTGTCCCCCCAGGGTCGGTCCTAGGACCAATCCTGTTCAACTTATTCATAAATGATCTGGAGAAAGGGGTAAGCAGTGAGGTGGTAAAATTTGCAGATGAGACCAAACTGTTTAGGATAGTCAAGACAGAAGCAGACTGTGAGGGACTCCAAGAAGATCTCACCAAACTGAGTGATTGGGCAACAAAATGGCAAATGAAATTTAATGTGGATAAGTGTAAAGTAATGCACATCGGGAAAAATAACCCCAACTCTAGTACAGTATGATGGGGGCTAATTTGACTACGACAAATCAGGAAAGAGATCTTGGAGTTATCGTGGACAGTTCTCTGAAAACTTCCACACAGTGTGCAGCGGCAGTCAAAAAGGCAAATAGGATGTTAGGAATTATTAAGAAAGGGATAGAAAATAAGACACAGAATATCTTACTGCCCCTGTATAAAACTATGGTACGCCCACATCTTGAATACTGTGTACAGATGTGGTCTCCTCACCTCAAAAAAGATATTTTGGCCTTGGAAAGGGTTCAGAAAAGGGCAACTAAAATGATAGGGGTTTGGAATGGGTCCCATATGAAGAGAGGCTAAAGAGACTGGGATTTTTCAGTTTAGAAAAGAGGAGACTGAGGGGGGATATGATAGAGGTATATAAAATCATGAGTGGTGTGGAGAGGGCCGATAAAGAGAAGTTATTTATTAGTTCCCTAAATAGAAGAACTAGAGGACACCAAATGAAATTAATGGGTAGCAGGTTTAAAACTAATAAAAGAAAGTTCTTCTTCACACAGCGTGTAGTCAGCCTGTGGAACTCCTTGCCAGAGGAGGCTGTGAAGGCTAGGACTATAACAGCGTTTAAAGAGAAGCTAGATAATTTCATGGAGGTTAGGTCCATAAAAGGCTATTAGCCAGGGGATAAAATGATGTCCTTGGCCTCTGTTTGTCAGAGGCTGGAGAGGGATGGCAGGAGACAAATCGCTTGATCATTGTCTTCAGTCCACCCTCTCTGGGGCACCTGGTGCTGGCCACTGTCAGCAGACAGGATACTGGGCTAGATGGACCTTTTGTCTGACCCAGTACGGCCATTCTTATGTTCTTATGTTCTTATCTGTCAGTGATGGGAAAACCTCTTCTGTTTGATTTTACACTGTCGTTCAATGCTCCGATGAAGCCCCAGAATTATGGCATAGTTCAAATCAGCTGGGCTGCACATATTATACAACTACAATGTGGAGCGACCTCACACACCTTGCACACATCCCTGGGAGTAGAATATGAACACTGTATGAGGTCTGCACTAGCTTTTGACACAGACCTTTCCTCACCTCAATCTTCTGAGCTGCAGTCACCCATAGAAGTTGGGGGAAACCCTTGAAAATCCCACCAGGTGAGCTCAGAAACACACAGGAGCCTTGTGTTGCTGATTTCTCGTAAAGGGAAGGGTCAAGAGTAGTGTTTGTGCAGCACGCTGAGATATAGAGGACATTTCACAAGCATTCCTGGAACTGGCTCAGACAAACAAGCCCCATCACTTCCTTCCAAGCTTACACAAGTAATGTGCTGAAACCCTGGAACGCTCAGCAGCGGTGCACTTGGCAACACTAACATGCTGAAGGTGCTCCAGGTTGTCAGCCCCTTCAAGGGTCAAGCTTTTTGCTAGCAGCTTCCCACAGTGGGAAGCCTTCTGAGGCCACATCTTCACTCTGCAGAAGATCCAACGCTGCCGTGATCTACATTTCGGAGTTCAATTTAGCGAGTCTAGTTAAGACTCACTAAATTGAAGTCAGAGAGTGCATCCGCCAGCATCCAGTACTCCTGCTCTTGCAAGGATTAAGGGATGCTAACAAGAGAGTTTGCTCCCATTGACCTCCTGCTGTGGGGATGTCGCCCAGCGCAGCTTAAAGTAAACCGACTCCAGCGACGTATTCTATGTAGCTGGAATTGCATATTGTCACGGAGTGGGACTCACTGCCACGGTACCTCCTACCAGCAGCACTGGAAATTAGCTCTTGCAAGCCTGCACGGTGCCTCCCTCTGGTTGGTGTCTCCCTCACTCCTCGTTCGAGTTCCAGACCCACGTCACTCCCGGACCACAGCATCCCCTTCAGGATACTGCCCTCTAGCAGTGCCCTCTCAGTCCCCCTTCGCGGGGAGAGGGGGGGAGGGAGTTAATCAATAGTCTTTGCACACTGGGGTCCTCTCTCCCCAGGGAGCCCCCTGTGCCTACCTGGCCTCTAAACTCTTGTTGTCATCTAGCCCCTCACCTCAAGGGCAAACTGCGGTCTGAAATGGCCACTTATTGGCAAGGGGGTATGTACCTGCTGCCTTCTATCTCTAGCTGTGACCCTACAAGACCTCAGGCCTTGCTGCAGGCCCTGCAGCCTGCAAGTGAGGTCAGGCCAGAACTCCCCAGCCTTGCCCTCTCTCAGGAAGCCTCCAGTTTCCCTGGCAGACCGGTCCATTCTGCTCCCCAGCTAAAGCAAAAGTGTGTGTCTCCTCCCGCACAGAGCCCTTATTTATACAGCCCCCAGCTGGGCCCTAACTGGCAGTATCTGCCTCAGCTGTGGGCTTTCTCCTCAGCCCTTTCACAGGGCTGGGTTTTACCCTTAAAGGGCCAGTGTGGGTTTTACCCTTAAAGGGCCAGTGACACCCCGTCACATATACCTTAAGCCAGTGGTCCCCAATGCGGTGCCATGGCGCCTGCCGGGACATTTCTGTGTGCCCACCAAATGATCTGGGCTGGCCCTGCCCCGGGCACGCAGCGCATGCGCGGTGCCAGCCCCAGGTGCGCCCGGCCCCTGCCCTGGGCGCGCGGCGTGTGAGCGGCCCTGCCCCCGGACACCCAGTAGCCCCAAAAGGTTGGGGACAACTGCCTTAAGCTGAGCTGCCGGGTCTAGTGTTGTCCTGGTTTAAATATATACATATACGTATGGCCACTGTAGGACACCAGTTGGCCATACTGTGGCTGCGTTCCAGAAGTCTTTGTAAACCATAAACCCTCTTCTAAAGTTAGCTCCTTCATTCCCCTTCCTCCTGCCAATGACTCAACGGAACAGGTATCTTTGTAAATGCTGGTCCCATTCATATCGATACTTGACAGGAAACTAAGCCCAATCTTAACCAGACCCACAAGGTATAATGGCATGGGTGCACAGACAGTGTACAGGCTGAAAGAAACTGCAGCTGACTCAAAGATCAGCCAGCTCAAATCCACAGCCAAAATCCAAATGGTATAAGAAAACCACAAAAGGGAAAGATTTTCCTAGCACGTCAAAAATTTTCCACTTAATTCAAACCTCAGAAGCTAGACTGGACCTAAATTCAAACAAGCTGAGAGGTGTCAGCAAATGGGTGTGTTAAAAGAATTAAAATCAGATTATGCATTTCCCTCTTATGTACACTGGTTGCAGCTCTCCTTCACTCAGGCTGCTCTTCACCAGATCATGGGGGTGGTTTCACAGTACCGTGTAAGCATCCTTCCACCAAAACCAGCCTAAACTGGACTAGCTGCCCTCCAGGCTTCTGAAACACTTGAAAATACAAAACTGGCACTCAGAAATGGCTGGACAGCACTTGTGTTTATACATGCCAAGATAACGCTAATCAAATCTCTCAGGCGTTGGATGATTGCTTACAGAGGTCAGGATGCAACGCCCCCTAACCTCAGCAGTATGCTATGTTGCACAACCCAAGGAGTGAGTTATCTGGGCGGTGGTGTCACTGTTTCTGAAGCATTCGCTGTTGGCCACTGACAGAAACAGAATGCTAAACTTAAAGGACCAACAGTCTGACCAGATATCACAACTCATTGGTTCTTACATGCTATTGGGTTGGAAGATTGTGAGTGCAGGGTCTTGATATGCGGGATGAAGGCTGCCACTCGGGCGAGATGCTGATGGGGGCGCATATGAACAGTCTCACATGACCTTACCTGGGGTCAGCCAGCTAAGCAGGAGGGGAAATGTAGCAGCCAGCTCAGCCAGGGTCAGGGAGGGCAGAGACACTCACCTGTCTGAGGTAACTGCTTTGGTCTGGTGGGGGCAGCAGCGGGGATTGGTGCTGGGGGGGAGGGGACAGGGATATCAACAAGGAATCAACTAGACAATTAACTGATAAGCCTAGGCTTATCGGTTAATCTAGTCAACTACTCACATTTCCCCCCCTGCTGCCGCTGTATTGGTTTCCTTCCAGCACCCGCTGCAGGGTGCCACCTCCCGCACACTGCTGCGGGATGCATAGCAGCCCCCGTCACCACAGACGGAGGCTGCTTCACACCCTATGGAGTAACCCCTGCCCGTGGCAAGCCTGAGCCTGCCACTGGCAGAGCCTGCTTTGCAGCAGCAGTCCCTGTCTGTGAGGGGTCTGAACTCCCCGTGGACAGAGACCGCTCTGCATCCCACAGAGCGGCCTCTGTCCATGATGAGAGGCTGGTCCCTGGCAGCAGTCCCTGTCTGTGGGGAGCTTGGACCCCCTTGGATGGGGCTGCTGCCAGAGTAGCCTCTGTCTGCGGCCAGCCCAGGCTGCCACGGACAGAGGCTACTTTGCAGCAGCCTTCCTGTATCAGAGGCAGCAGTGTGGGGGGGCTGGTTTTTAAACTGGCTCCCCTCACAGACTGACTCTTATCTGCCTCCCCACGCTGCTGCCTTTGATACAGAGGCAGCAGCACAGGGTGACAGAGGGCTGCCCAAGAGTGAGACTGGAGTGCACTGACTGGCAGCCCTGACCCAGGGACTATAGAATAGTCACCTAACTTAAGAATTCATGCGGTTAGTTGACTATTCTATTACCCACTATCTAGCATCCCTAACAAAGGGTGTCCTGTAGAAGCTATGTGGGGAGTGGGTGGGGCAGGCTGTGCTGGAAGAGGCTCGGGGTGGGTGACTGAGTTTGGTGGGGGCTGAAAGAGTGGGTGTATGTGCAGCTTCTCTCTGTTCTGGTGGGCTGGGGTTTGAAGCAGACCTGCTATCAGGATGTGTAGTGGGTTAGGGTCCACCCCCACCTTTTCTTGCCCTTCCCTCCTAAGAACTTCACTTGGTCAGGAAAGGGTTTCCTCTGGCTTTGGTGGCAAGACTGGTGCACTGTGCACACATTTAGCTCTGCAAAATGCAAAGTGAGCAGCACCAGGCTAGCCCGGCAGCCTGCCTGCTCCCATCCCTTCCATTTCCTGCAGAACAATGATACATGGGGGGGGGACACGCAGTGCACTGGGTCACCCAGTTTTCTGTCAGGGTCTGCCTGCCCAGCTCTCCTCCCCTTCCTCTCCAGCTTTCTGGAGGCAGCCTCTGGGACGAGGAGAGGCAAACAATCGCCTGTGCACCAAACAGCTGGCAGAAATATAGAGATGGGGAGGGCTGCTGCTGCTTTGTCAGCTCTGCAGGGAGAGGTTAAGTAGGGGAGGAAGGAACAGGGGCAAACAGGGGGAAAGGGGAAGGGCTGGGCTACTGGCTAGGGAGGAGGGTATGACACTTGAGTTGTTAGAGGAAAGCTTATATTGTACTCCCCCCACCCTCAACAGCAGCTGAATGTCCTGTCCTCCCTGCTCCCCTGGCTCAGAAGCTTCACTCACTTGGTCCCAGGGAGGCTGCTACTACACCAGCGTGGGGCAGGTGGATGGAGGCACAGGAGATAAGTGAGTGTTACTGAGATAAAGTTCTCCCATGTGCCCTCTCTCAACAGGAGTGGGAAATAGGCTCACAGCTGGTGGGATCTACCTGGCTGGTAGACCCCAAACAGAAAGAAAAGGTGGGTGAGACAATATCTTTTGGGGTTTTGGACCAACTTTGGTTGGTGAGAGAGAGAGAGATCAGCCCTTTTTTGCCTCCCCACAGACCTGGAAAAGAGCTTTGTGGCATTCCAAACTTTCACCAACCATATCTGGTCCAATGATAGATATCCTCTCACTCGCCTTGTGGTTCTCATCCCGGTACCAACATGACTGCACAAAACAGCAAAAACCTCCAAGTGTTATTACATGTCAACATATACAAAATAAATATCTTAAAACAAGACATGATGTATTGATTTAACTTCATTCACTAGTTCATTTGTAACAACTTTAGTTTGTATCACTGAATTTTGACATTAACAAGTGCTCCAGCAGCATTTTTCTTGCTTTCCCTAGCTGTAAATAATTTAATTATTACTGATGGAAATATTTCAGGACATGTATGTGTACTGTGAAATCAACAGCTAATTTCTAAGTTTTTTGCAAAAAAAAAAATTAAGAGTTTTCAGGTGCCTAAGTATCCTATGGAATCAAGGTTTAAGGTGCTACAGGACCATTGTTGTTTTTTAAGTTGAAGATGCCTCCCCCATCCCCACCACAATCTGAAACGGCCCCCTGGTGAGTGAGCAGTGTTCTGCCATGATGCAGCCCCCATCTGATAACACGGAGCTCACCTTGCACTAGGCATAAGGGGCAAGTACAGCTGTGGGAAGAGCTTCTGCAGAGCCGTTCAAACTGTGGAGGAAGAACCCCTCCCGAAGGGTGAGTGACCCAAGCAGTTTTTTCACCCACTGTTTCATTTCACAATCTGATGCCATTTCCATGTAACCGCCACCTTCCGTGCCTCATATCTTAGGGTAAATATTTCATCTAAAATAATCCATTCCCCTTGTAGCCCTTAAGGAAGGGCTTGGCTAAGGACTGATTATGACAATTCCCTTTGCAAGGGACAGAGACAATAGCAGGCCCTGCACCCAGAGGAGCAAAGAACTGAGCAGCTTCCTTCATGTGCCCTAAGGACGTGCTTTGTCCCTTAATCTCATAGACTCCAATGCCACCCTCTGTCTACGGAGAATGTTGTGGCTCACAAACTCGCCCTACCACAAACAATGGCACAGTTTACAGTAGCAAAAACTTGCAGCATTGCCTTCTGAATCATAGGACCTTGGTGAACAACATTTTGTATCTGTTGTTATTCATTAGTTTCCTGTTTAGCTTGACACTTAATAATGTTTTATGACTTACATAGTTTATTATTTTAACAACATTGAATCAAATTTTGTGTCAAATTTTTCAGCAAATTATAAAACCTTTTTAGATTACAGCTTTATTTCGGAAATGTTCACTACCACATAACTGAAGCTCAACAGGTGCCAAAATACAAGTTAGCCCAACGTGCCATTTTTCTAAGGCCAGCCCTGAGGTTGTGCTTGGATTGGAAGATCACAAAACCAGAAGCAGCCACTTCAATGTCTTATGACTTAACCTACATCCATGCTACCACTCCATCATACTGCCCAGGAAAATATTATGGATGTGACAGCATAAACATGTAAACGGTTAACTGATGAGCCTTGGCTCATCGCTTAGCCATTACAGTTACACACAGCACCCACCGCCATGCTGCTGCCTCTGATTCAGAGGCAGCAGTGCAGGGGTGGGGTGGGAGCCGGTGCACCAGAGATGTAAGCAACTAATTGACTAGTCAACTATCCAATAAGCAAAAGCTTATGGATAGTTGACACACTAGTTGACCAATCGCTTCCCCCCCTTGCTGCCTATATCAGAAAGAGTTAGCAAGGGGGGGAAAGAAGGGGGTTCTAGAGGGAGCCAGCTTAAAAGCCAGTTCGCTCCAGCTCCATGGGAGGGGGCAGGAGCCCTGCAGCAGCGTTCCCGCTGGAGTCCCCGCTGGAGCTCTTGTACACTTCAAACAGAAGCATCCTTATTGACTAATCCAATAGTCAAAGAAAATTCCATCAACTATTTGATTGGTTATTTAATCTAATTTTAACATTCCTACTGTGCATGGGGAAGTTGGCTTTTAAGCTGGCTCCCTGCATGCACCAGCTCTCTGGGGAGCCGCCTGCCCCCCATATGCAAACATGTAACCGCTGAAAATTTCAGCGGTTACATGTTTACCTGAGTAAACACATTTTATCATCCCTAGAAAATATATTCCATGAAGTCACCAAATGGAATCCTGGGAGCAGTAATCCCCATTTTACTACATACACATCCCATGATGAAAATCATTACCCATTTTGCTCACTGTATTTTGTCCCTTTAAATGTCTATCATTTTCAGCTGGTTGTTGTATACTTTTTACTTTGCTTCCAGACCTGATCATTTGCAATTCATGGGAATAGTGCAAGTTCTTCCCTGTGCTCTGGGACCATTCGCTTCCCTTATTAAATATCCTGCTGCTAATTTCTCTTTCTTTCTCTTACTGTTTTTGGGTTTGTTTGTTTTTTAAAGAGGCAGGTATTTTTTAAGTCTGTACCTTCTGGTCATTAGCCAATAGCAATTTTCCCCACCCGTGAAACAGGCATTTTAGATTTGTTTCCCCTTATTTTTCAGTCCTCATCCTAACAAACTCACCTCGAGTCTAAAAGGATTACCATATACTGGGTCTTGTTGCTCCCATGCATTTGATTCTTTGTATTAAATACGACAAAAACATCATATGCCATTTTATAACAGCTACATGTGTCTCCTGGTAATAAGTTGTGCTCGATTGGGCAGAGTTTAGATGCCCCTGGAATAGAGGCTCAGACATAAACTCCAGTTGTGTGAAACCAGAAGAGGAAAATATCCTGTCATCTATCAGTTCTCCCCACTCATTCCATTCCATTCAAACTCGCTGCAGAGATCAAGAGCTCATGGACCTCTAGCCCAGGGCCTGAATGCCAGGAAGTGATTGCCAAAGATGTGTGAACTCAGCAGTGGAAACACCCTTTCTCTGCAGCTTCACAAACAACCATGCCTATTTTCTTCCACAATTTGATCTGAGGAAGTGGGTCTGGCCCACGAAAGCTCATCAACTAATAAACCATCTTGTTAGTCTTTAAAGTGCTACATAGTCCTGTTTTTTGTTTCAACCCCTAAAACAGTTAGGAAAATTTCAAAAAGTCACAGCTCAAGCACATCCTGTGACACAGCACATGAGCAAACCAAGAGCCAGAGTTGCTCAAGGCATACATGGTTGCTAGCACACAGCCAGTTTCTAGCAAGCCGAAGGAGAAGATCCAGGATAGGAGAAGCTGTAGAGTGCTCAAGATTAGTCTCTACTAGAGATGTAAAATCGCAGTGAATCAGTTAAACCTCAGGTTTAACTGGTTATCTGATTAAGCAGGATCCCACTCCCACCCCCTCCCACTCCGCTGCCAGCCCCTCTTCAGCTCCCATTTCCCCCCCTTGTGCAGGGAGGGCAGCAGCAGATGGGGCAGCCCCACACATAGGGGGCCAGCTTCTGCTCCCAGCCTCCCTGTGCATGTGGGTAGCTGGTTCCTACTCCTGAGTAACCAGTTAACCATTCACATCCCCAGTGTCTGCCACACAATAATATTCTGCATTTCATCCAAACACTTCAAAGGGCTTTACAGACAACCTCCTGAAGGTAGAAAAGTAGCATCCTCATTTCTGAAATCAAGAACGAAGGAGAGTGAAAATGACTGGCCCACAGTCACACAGAACAAGCCCACCTGTGTCACAGCCAGAAAGAGAAAGCAAGTCTTCTGACACCCAGTCCGCTGCTCACAAGCACTGAACACCACAGAAGCAGAACGTTCCCATTGTGAACGTGCAGCCGCCTCCTCAGGCATCAAGGATCAAACTGCAACACAGTCGAGGTTTTGTCTTGTGCACCTGGATGGCTTGATCACTACAAACTAAGGCAACACATTCCTTTCCGGCCTTAAATCAATATGTCCTCCCAACAAATGAGAAAACATTCCGGACTAGAACTTCCCCTCCAGAACTCCAGGGCAGAAGAATGTGTTGGTCTCATTCTAAATAGCAATAGTACTTCTTCTCCCCAGTCTACTCCAGCCTCATATCACCAAACAACAAGTATGGAGGGTGGACTGAGGGGAGGAAGAATCAAGTGACCAGAAAAGAATTCCACCAAATCATCTCTCAGCAGCCCTTAAACATCTTCCAAGCACTTGCAAACATGTCTCCTGTAAAGTAGGTAAATAGTATTACCATTGTGCAGGTGGGGAAATGGGTTGTGACTTACCCAGGGGCACACAGAAAAGCAGGTATTTGAACCCACAAGTTCCTGGCTCCTAGTCCTACGCTCAGGCAACACTGCTTCCTGTAGGATTATACAGTTTTTCTAAAGTTAGTTCTTCCAACCCTGGACTGGCTATTCCTCTGATAGAAACCCAAAGCAATGCACATCACCCATTCTCTTGGAAAAAATGGATCATCCCCCACATCAAGAAAATTGCTAGCATTTTAGAGACTAAATCCTCTCTCCTGCCCCCTCCCTCCCGCCCCGCTTTCTAATCATATTTCACTGAACCAGTAAAATAACCTTTGCTTGGAAAGGATTTTTTTTAAGTGGATGTTACATCAGGCGTTTGCAGTGAGTTCTCTCAGGAGTTGCTTAATCTCCACAAATTAAAACAGCACTCCCGCCAGCATCTCCCTCCCTTCATGCCAGTTGCCATCTTAGAAATACATCTCAGTCTGTGAAGATAGAAAGTACAAACCAGATTAATATCGTTCCAGTACAGCTAGTCAAGCCAGAGGGCTACTTGTGACCTTCACCACAGAGACCAAGTAGATGGATATGCTTTCCCAGGAGGCTCCCAAGCCCTGTATTACATTGCCAATACCCCACAGCTCTGTCTGTGGATGGAAAGTAACCTGGTTCCTACAGGACAAGATGCTTACCCAGCTGAGAAGGTAGGAATAAACTGGTCTCTCTGTTAGAGCTGCCAATTGTGGTTGTGGTGGATAGGGACAAATGCAACAAAAGTACAAACATTTTACAGGGGATTGAACAGAAAAAGTTTTGTCATCATTGACCTGGGCTGGATTTGAGCCAGCATCCTAAGGACCATGACCAGCCCATTGAGCTATCCAGTCCTCCATTTATTCTATCACAGGCAAAACTACATGGCAGGAATTTGAATCAGATGCAAGTTTACCCCCAGAAAGTTTCTGGAATGGAGAGCAACACCCTAATTCAGAGATCAAGATTTGCTCTCTCCTGACAAAACACTGCCAGGAAAACCTTTATGAAACTCAAACAAGCAGCTGCTGACTTAGCCGCTGACTTGGCCCCTCTATAAACAGATTCCCAGGGCCAAGGTCACTGATCAAAACACTGGTTCCCTCATATTCCTACAGGAAGAGGGGCTCAGCCAAGCTAGTTATCTGAGGAACCAGACCCTTCCTGCTACATCAGCATGTAGCTCCTCCACAAGAGCCAGGTCAAACACACAATATATACTGCTATCCCCCAGACTCTCACTGAAATACGTTTGGAATCCTTCACAAAGGATACAGCACCATTCAAGCTCAGCTTCTCACAGGGAGCAATGAGCAACAGTCCAGCATCACACCCATAAAGTGTAAGAGACTCCCAGGATTCCAAAGTGTCAGCTCTGGCAACCAGAAATCCCCATTCCATGGCACACAAGCCGGAGCCTGTTTGCAGCCACACATTAAGAATGTCCCAACACAAATAGGCAGTTCTCAGCTGTTTCCAAGAATTGCAGAAGCATTACTAACAGGATCACAAATATCACTGCAAGACTATTCTGGAGTGCAAGGATTCTAAGTGGCACGGGGCCTGAGGACACTTACCAGCCAGAGAATTAGATGCAAGCTAAATAGAAGGTGAAAAGTGAGCTTGCAGCTACAGGAAAAGCACTGAAACAGGAAATTTAGCATGTCAGAAACAGGGTTGCAAGATGCTGGACTTCTCAGCCTGATATCCCCGTTCTAAGCTGTTCTCTATATCCCAAATATTGGCATAGAGCAACTCCCATAAGGGTAACTGTGATCAACTTTAAGGATGTGAACAACCTTGGTGCCAATCACTCAGATCCCACTGATGCCTCAGCAGACAAGAGCTGACTATCAATCTATGAACTGTAAGGGACAGGATTGTCTGTTCATTCTGTGTTTGTATAGCACCTAGCACAATGGGTACCTGCTCTATGTCTCCTGGATGCTAGAGTAATACAATCAAATAAGTATGGCTGCAAAGAAAGAGGTAAAAAACCCACATACTGGACAACACCCAAGTGAATTATCTGTCTTCTTAAGAAATCCATCAGCAATAACAATGCTTGTGGGCCTTTCAGCCAAAACAGATAAATTACATGAGGTTCGGGGGGGGGGGGGGGGGGAACGACAATGTTTTAAACCAGGGGTGGAGAACCTCAGGCCCGAGGACCGGATGCAGTCTCCGGCTTGCCCGGATCCAGCCCCTGAGGCTCAGGACTCCTGCACTCACAGCACTGGGGAACATGCGCCTACTACAGGACTGGAGCACACAAAGTCTACTAGCCTGGGCCACACTAGGCTCTGGTGTGCGAGAGGAATGTGGGGAGTGTCTTTCTCCTTTTCAGTTAGGGGCCAAGTCAGTGCAGGATTATTTTTTTTTGGCTTCTCATATGTGTGGGGCCCCTGACTGATTTTTCTGTGGGTCAGCGGCCCCCAACCCAAAAAAGGTTTCCCACCCTTGTTTTAAACAGTGCAAGTACTGTCCAAATATCATAAACAGATTGAATATAAACTGCCAGGCGGGATGGTAGTTGTAAATTTAAGAGACACACAAAGACAATGATACGAAGGACAGAAATATTAAGATAAATCGTAACTCTATTCAATACATTAGAACGACTAATGCTGCCAAGGGGGCTGGGAGGCCCTCCAGACCACCAAAGGGAGAGGGGCCAACAACAGGATGAAGCAGCAGAAAAGAAATTAAATCCATTTCAGTCTTTAGCACTGAAAACCAGAGGGACATTCCAATTCTGAAGACTCTCAAATTGCAAAAACAGAATGCAGGCTTGATAAATTTTAGTCCTTATGAAAAATGTTACGGAGCAACCTTAGAAACTCAGGTGCAGCAAATCACTGGCATGGGAAGGCATTTATCCCAGGGCTGTAAAGTGTGCAAGTGTGAAGATACTGACGTGGAAAGACAAATGTACTCTTACAAAAGACAGGACTATGCAGCACTTTAAAGACTAACAAGATGGTTTATTAGGTGATGAGCTTTCGTGGGCCAGAACCACTTCCTCAGATCAATTTGTGGAAGAAAATTGTTACAATCATATATACCAAAGTGATACAATAAAAAAAAAGTGAACACACATAAAATTGACAAATCAGATTTTAGAACGGGGGGGGGGGGGCGAGGGGGTAAAGTTAGTTTCTGTGAGGTAATGATATTGGGGTGATAACTGGGGAAGCTATCTTTGTAATGGGTGAGATAATTAGCATCTTTGTTAAGACCCATACGTAAAGTGTCAAATTTAAGCACGAATGACAGTTCTGAGGATTCTCTTTGAAGTCTGGAGTTAAAATCTCTTTGAAGCAATATGCATGTTTTAAGGTCATGGAGAGAATGGTCAGTCTGGTTAAAATGGCAAGCAACAATTTTCTCTGTGAGAGAGCCTGATGTCTGTTTTATATGCATTGATTCTTTGGTGAAGTGTCTGAGAAGTTTGTCCAATATACATAGCAGACAGACACTTTAGGCATATGATGGCATAAATTATATTTCTGGATGAACAGGAATATGTGTTCTTGATCTTGTAACTGCCATGGTTAGGTCCAGTAATGGTGTCAGCAGAGTAAATATGTGGACAAAGCTGGCATCGGGGTTTGTTGCAAGGGAAAGTTCCAGGGTTGGTATTAGTATGGTATGTCCTGTGGTTGTTGGTAAGAATCATCCTGAGGTTAGGTGGTTGTCTGTAGGAGACTATGGGTCTGCCTCCCAGAGCCTCTTGGAGAGTAGTATCCTGTTCCAGTATAGGTTGTAGTTTATTGATAATGCATTGGACAGGTTTAAGTTGGGGGCTATAGGTGATGACAAGTGGTGTTCTATTGTTGGTTTTCTTGGGTCTGTCTTGAAGTAGATGGTTTCTGGGTATTCGTCTGGCTCTTTTAATTTGTTTTTTTTATTTCTCCGGGTGGGTAATTGAGGTTTATAAATGCTTGGTAGAGATCCCTGAAGTTCCTGGTCTCTGTCAGTGGGATTAGAGCAGATGCGATTGTATCTAAGGACTTGACTATAAATGATGGATCGCATGGTGTGTCCTGGATGGGAGCTGGAGGCATGTAGGTAACTGTAGGAGTCAGTGGGTTTTTTGTAGAGAATGGTGTCTAATTTACCATTGGTGATTTGTACTGTGGTGTCCAGGAAATGGATCTCTCGTGTAGAATGGTCCAGGCTGAGATTGATGGTGGAGTGTAGGTTGTTAAAGTCTCTGTGGAATGCAACCAGTGTTTCTTGGCCATGGATCCAGATCATAAAGATGTCATCGATGTAGTGTAAGTAGAGAAGGGGCAAAAGGGGACGGGATCTGAGGAAACATTGTTCTAAGTCAGCCATAAAGATGTTAGCGTACTGTGGGGCCATGCGGGTACCCATGGCTGTGCCGCTGATCTGGAGGTATAAATTGTCCCCAAATTGGAAATAATTGTAGGTGAGAACAAAGTTACATAGGTCTGCTATCAGATTGGCAGTGGTATACTCTGGGATAGTGTTTCTAATTGCTTGTAATCCGTCGTCATGTGGGATGTTGGTGTAGAGAGCTTCTACATCCATGGTAGCAAGGATGGTGTTATCAGGGAGGTTATCGATGTTTTGTAGTTTTCTCAGGAAGTCAGTAGTATCTCGGAGATAGCTGGGAGTGCTGGTTGTGTAGGGTTTGAGAAGAGAATCTACATAGCTGGATAATCCAGTAGATAATCTGGCCCATGAAAGCTCATCACCTAATAAACCATCTTGTTGTCTTTAAAGTGCTGCATAGTCCTGTCTTTTGTTTCAGCTACACCAGACTAACACGGCTGCATCTCTGTCACAAATGTACTCTTAGAATCACATCACCACCTGCAGATTAAAAAGCCAATGGGGTGGCTGGACAAGGGAGGTGTGGGGAATCACCAACAGATGAGCACCACCTAGAGAGATTAAGCAATGAGAACATGCATGAAGAAAACCCGATATATCAAATCAGAAACAAATCCTCGCTAACCTGTCTGAGGATTTGTTTGTTTTAAGAAAAAGAATAAAATTTGTTGAAACTATTTTCCCCTCTAAATGTAGCTCCCAATAAAGCACCTTCTTAAACAGCATGACTGGACTGTCTTAATTTTTTTAAAAAATATAGAAGGGTTTTTCTTCCTACCCTGCTGATGTTTACAGGGTATCTCCAGCAAGAGAGAATGAGAAGGCCTGAGAGCAACACAAGGTAGCTTCCTTAAGAGATAAGAAATCCTTAGGAGAGCAGCGAAACTGGCCACAAGTTTCTCTCACTTTTCAGTGACATCTCTTGGGCATTACTTGTGCCTATAGCAGAGATGCCAATCTTGTTCGGAGATGTTTATGAAAAATGTTGAGAGAAATTAGAAAGGTTGCTAGGACAGCTCTCTTCCCACTCCTCTCTGCCCACTAAAAACTAGGACCTCTCTCCCCTACTTCCCTAGGAGGCACTGGGACCTCCCCTCCCTGCGTATGGCTAGGAGGGCTGAACCTCTTGAGCACCCTACATGTTGCTCCTTTGACTCTCACCCCTAAAGAGATAGAAGAAGAGGGTCGGGTCTTAGGAAAGCTGCCCTCTGGTGCCACCCAGGGCCCTTAATTAAGTTGGCCAGGCACAAGTCTGGACCTCCTTCCTAGGAGGAGGTCTGGACCTCCTTCCTGGACCTCCTTCCTCCTCCTCTTCTCCCTCCTGTCAGATTTCATCATTCCTCCTGCTCCTCTGGCATCTTCTCCCACGTGGAGTGCACAGCGAGGGTCTGATAGCAGGCAAGCTGTGCCAATTCTCAGTGGGGCTTCAGGCAATGGATTCACTGCCCCTATCCAGCTGGCTGCATGTTACGCTCTAATCGCCTGTCTGGATCTTTTAGGTATCTAAAAGCACACTAACATAGTCCGGCAGGTTCCATAGGGCCTGTGGTTGGGCAGTGAATCTAGTAATGCCTCAACCCATTTGAAATTGCCACAGCTTGTCTGCTACCAGATCCTCACTGCAGTCTGTGCATGTGCCACAGGCACAATGGAGAGGAGTGCCCCGCCACCAGGCCTAACGCTGTGTGCTGTGTTCATCAGACCTAAGTGATAGCAAGTGATACACACACACACTATGTGTGTCTTTGCAAAATCAAATTCAAAGACAGAATTAATCATTTTGTAATTACAGGTAAAATATCAGGAGGCTTATTTAAGATCAGGGAGAGCTGTAATCTCTGCTACAGAAGGTATAAATTGATTCAGACAAAAATGTATTTTTCAGAGTTGACAGTGCATCCTTAAGAAAAGCAGCCCCGTGGCCATAACTTACGTGGACTAGCAATGTTTCTGATACAGTCCCTTGGAAAAGATTATGAAAAACAACAATGGAGTAGAAAGCATAGTCACTGCATGGATTAAAAACGTTAGCTACTTAAGGACCAGTCTTAGTGAACAGTAGTTTCTCTGTATTATAACAGCAGGTGCCCCGAGGACTAATACAAGGAACAGCAAGCATATTATTTAATAATTTGGCACAAGTAGCGGACAATGAACTGGAGAGGCCCGTGGATGGCAATGCACCAAGGTTATTCTGTTCTGGAAACTTTTGTACCTTTTTCCAACCAATGGTGTAACAACAGAACTCAAGAGTTTTGCCAATGTGTCACATAAATACAGCCGTCCTGGGAAAAGCAGATAAACAAATGGATATTTGGGCGGGAGATGAAGGTGAGTGAGCAAAAATAGTTTACCCTATATAAGAAAAGATGATGACAAGATCACAGACTTTAGGGTGTAACTTGATCACCTACAAGAGTCTGGCAAGAGCATCCCCTACTGAGAACACCACTGACACAGCTATTCCTCTGAGGCTGCACAAATGGTCGGACAAATGATGGCTTTCACCTTTCTGGCCAAAGACAGTGAAGAGCACTTCATGAACAAACTATCTGATCTGGCATGGCAACTCTTAGGCACCTAGCTTAAAATACTGCCACGCTGAGTTTAATACACTGAGAAAGGTTTGCCATGTACCTGATCATCACATTGGCTTCCACTTACAGGTGCAGAGCATGGCCAAAGGGAAATCCAACAGTGTCACCCTGTAAAAAAACCCAACAACCCTAACTAAAAATCAGTCTCTTAATTAAAGTTTATTCTTTGCTCACTTTGTTTTCCCTCCATAATTTACCATAGAATTTGATCAGCCTTCCTGCTCTTAACCTTCATCCGCCTCTGCAAGAGTTTGAGACCTCTGCAAGCTAAGAAATATCTCCTGCTTTTTACCCTACCCAGAAGGCTATCATATCAAGGGAGTCCCAACCTGTGACCACAATACAGTGGAGACCAGAAGATGAACTCCAAGAAGGAAGTGGGTTTCATAAAGGTAAGAGTCAAGACCACAGAAGAAAAAAACCCTGACAGTCAAAACTGAGAGATCTACATTATTGAAATGGAAGCAGCACAAGAAATACAGCCGCTCATGGTTACACACCCAGGATCTCTACTGATATCTAAAAGCACTTCCTGAGGAAAAGGGGTTTTCATCCTGAAAGAAATTTAGGTCCCTATATAGTTTCAGCATTGGTTGTCCCCATCCTGTCCCTGCACACAGAAAGACAACTATCCTAGATAATATGAAACAGAGTAATTTATATTGACGCACCGAAGTCAGGGGGCCCAGCCAGTAACAGTCAGTACAGCACAAATCCAGACTGACTTCAGTTTCCCAGCTCATCACAGACCTTCAACTTCCTGAGCAAGGACCAGGGGAAAATCACATCCACACTTTTACTATACCCATGCCTAAAAAGCTACATCCTGTAAGCTCACAAAGACATTGATGTACCCACAATGCCTTAGCATTCCACTACTGTCCAAGACCAGAACATTAACTTGGTATGATATCAGCCTACAGAGAAATGCACAGAGATGCTAAGTCTCGGGTTAATGGGCCAGCCACCCTATGAAGATAACCTCCTTCTCTATCAGTGCAGACTCCCCTCCTCTTCCATCTCTGACTGATCCAAGTTTCACTGCTCAGAGAAGCCGGAAACTAGACTGAATTCAACCTCCCAAAGCCAAAGAAAAAAAGAGCCTGTTTCTGCCAAGAGTGCACTGAATATGCTGCATTCCATTTCATTAAAACAATTACTGAAGAGCTAGCCAAGAGTTACATAAAGCTTCCTCTCTGCACCACCCCCAGACCCTTCCCATTATCTCCCCCACCCAATCTTACACACCATGCAGCCTCCTAGCGCTGCACACAGCAAGCCCATTGCACATAATGTCATAGTGAGATCATGCTGGAAGAAGCAACACAAAATACTTCAAGTGTCACAAGCTGCTCCATCCAGCCTATTCTAAACTATATGAACATGAAAAGGGACCAAACCTCCAGAACATCTGAATGCCCCAAATGCTCTCTGCAGTCACTGAAATGGGGTGTATGAAGTAGGGATGTTTGAGTGTAAACAACTTAAGCACATGCTTATCGGTAAACGATGTGTCAATTACACTCAATGAAGCCTCCTTCCTGGGAACCAGGCCAGCTGGGGCTCGTGGTCCCACACCCAGGGAGACTTCACTGTGGGCTCTGAGGTATAAATCCAAGCTTTACATTGCAGAGCCTGCAGCGTGGTTACACAGGATGTCAGATTTTAAGGGGTTACGCCAGTGGTCACCAACCAGTTGATCACGATCGACCGGTGGATCACAGGGGCACTGCCAGTTGATCTTGATGCAATGTTGCCAGCCCGCTCTTATCCCCCCACCTGCAACGAGGAGCCCATGCTGGCGCTACAGCCTCCTGACCCTCGCAAAATTGAAGCCAGCACAGCTTCCTGCGGCTGGGGGGAATGGGGAGAGAGGGGGAGTCCTGAGGCTCCGTGCCAGAGCCAGCTCCTCAGGAAACACACGGGCTGCTCTTCCCCTACCCACAGCAGCACATGCCCTTTCTGTCTTCCCTTCCTTTCTCCATACTCTGGAGAGGCAGAGCGGGAGGGTGAGTTAAGATGGCAGCAGAGGATCTGGACTGGCTGGATTTCTTAAAGGAGCCACACGTGTGCTTCTTCCAGCATTGCCTGCAGATCCTTCCTGAGAGCGCCTCATCTCTGGAGACCCCCCTAGGTACTGGTCAAGCTGCCCCTGCCCTCTTTCTCCTGGCCAGACCCCAGCACCCTGCCCCCTGGCCAGACCCCCACCAGCACCCTGTTCCTGCCACCTCCTTCCTGGCCTGACACCTACCACTAGCTTGCTCCTGTACCCTACTTCCCACCCAGATTCTGCACCCCCATCCCTATCCCAACTCTCTGGCTGCTCTGTCCCACACACTAAACTCTGCATTTTTGTCCCCACCCTAGAGCCTAGGGGGGATCCACAAAATCCACTAACCCTGGAACCCCAGAAGAGTTAATCTGGCCTGAGGCCTTGAACCTCAGTCCTACCTACACTACCCTCCACCAAGGGGCTGGAGAGCCAGGGGAGTGAGGTGTCTCAGTTGGGGGCAACATCAGTGAGGCTTGGGGGGAATTGGAGGGGTTAGTTTTTTGCAACTCAACTATGTGGTTCCCAACTGATTTTTCTGTGGTTCAGTGACCCCGACCCAAAAAATGTTCCCCATCCCTCCCATAAATAAAGACAGTATTGAAACCTTGTGTGTTGGACATATTTTATTTAAAAATGAAGCCTGGCCAGCAAGCCCCCCCAATTGGGGCCCAGCCCCCATCTGGCCGAAGCGTCATAACACTCCTGCTTCCCCTCCCCAACCCTGAGCCCATCATACACCTGAACCCTCTCACATCCCCAAACTCCTGCACCCCCACATCTCCAGTCTTGATCCACAGCACTCCTGCACCACCCACACACCACAATCCTGTACCCTGAGCCCATCATACACCCAACCCCCCTGCCCTGAGCCCCTCATACACCCAACCCAAACTCCTGCACCCACAAATCCACAAGTCTGTGGCTTGCTCAGCACCCCAACCTTCCACCTCACCCCAACACTCTCCAACCTGGAGCCCCCTCCCTGAGCCAGCATCCCCTTCTGCACCTCCTCCTGCATCCAAATTCCCTCCCAGAGCTTGCACCTCTCACCCCTTCCCACACCAGAGCCCGCACCTCCTGGAGGGGTGGGGTCTTAGGGAAGGGATGGGGTAGATCTTGGCTTGCCCTAACATTTAAAAAGTGATCTTGGGAGGTAAAAAGGTTAGAGACCACTAGATTACACGGTTAACCAACTACACTATTTTTAACATCCTGAGTACTAAGGTGGCACATGCACCCAGTCTACACGGCACTTTGCTTTTTGGCCAGGATAAAGCTTGATGACATTTACTAACTGACTGGTTCTTTATGGAGGCAAAATTAGAACTGGCCCTCGCAAGAGGATGAACTATCATCTGAGTAATCTTTCCTTTCTCTAACATCTATGGTCCATGCCTTTAAACAAATTTAAGAAGCAGAGGGTCATAAGATCTAGGGGAGGCTTTACGGGTAGGACAGGTAGGAATGGTGTCCCTAGCCTCTGTCAGAGGCTGGGAATGGGTGATGGGAGAGGGACTGCTTGATGATTCCCTGTTTTGTTCACTCTCTCTGGGGCACCTGGCATTGGCTACTGTCGGCCGACAGGAAGGATATTGGGCTAGAAGATGGACTTTGGTCTAACCCAGTATGGCTGTTCTTATGTCCTGGAGGTGCCAGATGCAAGCAATCCTTTCCTGCAGTCCTGTAGCAACATGCCAGAGTAGCTATGAGAGATACTGCCCAAGGGAACGGAATGGGAGAGCCACACAGCAAACCTCAGACTGAACTGTAACAAAAACAGACTGAAAACTACAAGCTTGGGGCTACAGAATCTGTCTGATGATTCAGTCCAAATGCCAAAGCTTCCAACTTGACTGACAAGTCTGAGCTCCTCCTATTTCACTGGAGGAATAAAGGGCATGGTTCTCATGGCACATGCCTCTCGCCCACCTAGAGCACTAAGCTGGCCACTGAGGAGGTATTTTGTGAGGTGAATGAAATGGCATTCTCCCCCTTCAGCCACATCTCCAGCTTTCTAACTGCAGGAGCTGCTCACAGCCAGACAAAACAGCCCCAGTCATATCACACGACTATCAGACTGACAGCCTCACTGCATAAAACCAGGGGGGAGAGGGAGAAGGGGAAATAAGGCTACCCAGCTCAGAACCGCTATTTCCAAACAAGCTGCCATTCTCAGACAGAAAAACTTCAAACCCAGACGGCAGAGAGAAACTGAGCTGGAATTCATATGCAAATCTGACATCCTGAACCAAGGTCCAAACACACACATGGAATGGTTCTCCCATTAGGGATGTAAAATCCCGTTTAACTGGTTAAACATAGTAACCGGGGTGGAGGGGCTGCTCCAACGGGGCTGAAGCAGTCACCCAGCAGCCTGTTGCTGGGCTTTATCACCACCCTCTGCCACAGACAGGCACTGCACCTGTTGAGCTGGAACCATCCCAGCCTGCAGTGGGCCAACGCACCCCACAGGAAGGTGCTGCTCCAGTGTCCCAGCCGGAGCAGCCCCCTGCCTGCTGAGTATGCAGGCCCACTACGGACAGAGGCTGCTCTGGCCAAGATTGCTCCAGCTGCTTGCAGGGTGCCTGGGCTCACTGCAAACAGGGACCACTCTAGTCCAGCTTTATCCCGCAGGGCATGCAGTGTGTAGCCATGTAACCACTATTATTTTAAACGGTTACACAATTACCTAATTAACTGGTTTTTAACATCCCTAGTACAGAGGGAGTGAAGAGAGAAGGCCAGTAGGCACCACCCACCTCTCCCAGCTTTTTTGGGCCCCACAAACCATAATACTGATCCCAAATGATGCTCACTTATTCTCAGGCTCTTTTCCCACTTTCGTCATACAGTTTTTGGGATAATAGTTCCCTGCCCCACAGGAGGCTTTTATTAACATGGGGGAGGGATAGCTCAGTGGTTTGAGCATTAGCCTGCTAAACCCAGGGTTGAGAGTTCAATCCTTGAAGGGGATCTAAGGCAAATCTGTCAAGGATGGTACTTGGTTCTGCCACGAAGGCAGGGGGACTGGACTCGATGACCTTTCAAGGTCCCTTCCAGTTCTATGAGATAGGTATATCTCCATATTAAAAAAAACATGTATTGAGCTGCCCCAACTCAGTGTCACAAGTGGTGAAAGGAACCTACTTTCCAGATAAAAGCCTTGAGCTTTATTTATAATAATGAAAGAAGGTTGGAGTCCTAAGTCCACCACAACTCATTTAAAGTTCACCTACTCAAAAGTTCTTGCCATTTTTACAGCATGCTCATGAAAAGCACCTTTCCAGTTGAGTCAACAGACAACCCTAAAGGCCCCTATCGCAGAGAGGCCAAATCCTCTTCTAATTTTGCTCTCCAGAGAGGGAAGAAAAGTGAGATAGTATCAGAGCTAGACAAGCAAAGGATTAAATTTGTCTGCCAGCTATTGTGTGACAACCGATTTATTCCTAGAGATCCCATGCCGTTTGATTTATGAGCGAGACATTTAAAGCCTTCACTCTTCACATGAAGTACCACTCTGTAAAACCAATTCCCTGGGGTGGCATTTACTATCTTCTTGGACTTTTTTACTTCCAACTCAGTTGTTTACACTGCTAGGCAGTTCACGAGGCCTGTGGTCAGCATAGTTCAAGAGATCCAAGTGGACTCCAACATATTGTCAGCTAAACAAAGTCACTAGCTTGCCTAGCAGTGCACTTTACACTCAGGACTCACGTGACCTACAGGGATATGTTACATATTTAGGAAAAGCAGCACAGTAAACTGGTTTGAAGTTCCCCAAACTACCTTAAAAATGTTTACATGTTAACCTACAACTGTTATGAATGAATGTGGGGAAGAACGGACAGACAAGAAGCTGTCATATGGGATTAGCAAAATAAACAGCCTCCTTATGTAGCTGGTCATAGGATCTTTTCCGTCCTTATCTTCCACAAATGACCAAGTCTCAAACAAGGAAAGGATACTTCCTGTACCAGACATAAATTACTCCTCATTTCTACCAGGGAAACTCCACCGAGGGCTTGTCTATGCTTTCACTTTACTGAACTGTAACATTATTACTCGGGTGTGAACTGCTCCACAAGTGCAGCAAGTTATAGTGCTGTTAAACACCAGCGTAGACAAGTTCCCAGCACTGATATCGTGACCACACTGCTACATTATATTTAAATTTACAAGTGTAAACAAAGCCCCAGAGAGAAAACGCACCACACTCCTGATCAGAACGAACCTGGAATCCTTGTGGCTATTCTAGAGCCCATCTACCGTGGCTGAAACATCAGACATGTTTTTAGCCCCAAATCCCAGGCTCCAGATAGAATTCTGTTTTGGTTTGAGCTGACCAAGGATTTGACAGTGTTAGCAAAAATGTTCTAAAACTCTAAAACATGGACAAGATAGTAAAGATTTGAACATGTGCTATACTAGTCAAGTTGCAGCCTAGGCTGACTGACACCACAACACTAGGGATGTCAATGAGTAGTCAGCTAGACAATTAACCGATAACCCTAGGTTTATCAGTTAATCTAGTAGACTACTTGCATTTTCCCTTCCCCTTGCTACCTCTGTATAAGAGGCAGCAAGCAGGGGGAAGCAGCTGGTACTAGGGGGAACCAGCTTAAAAGCTGGATCCCCCAGCACTGGCTCTGCAGTGCCACCTGCCCTCCTCCCCACCACGCTGCTACCTCTATCAGAGGCAGCAGCATGGGGGAGGGGAGGCTGCTACAAAGCAGCCTCTGCCCGTGATGGTCCCTAGTTCGCTGTGGGCAGAGGCTGCTTCGCAGCAGCAGCCCCTACCCACTGCAGGCCCAGGCTTGCTACAGACGGAGGCTGGTCCCCAACAGCAACCTCTGTTCATAGGGGTTTGAGCTCCCCGCGGACAAAGGCTGGAGCAGCCTCAGTCTGCAGGGAGCTCAGACCCCCTGCGGACAAGTGCTGCTGATGGAACAGTCTCTGTCGGCAGCCAGCCTGGGCCAGCCTCCCCCAGCCCCACCCCAGTAGCCTCTGTCTGTGGGAAACTCAGACCCCCCCCTGCAGTCAGGGACTGCTAGCTCCCTGTGCTGCTGCTTCTGACACATAGGCAGCAGCGCAGAGCCACAGGCAGCCAGTCCACGAGAGGAGCTGTTTTTTAAACAGGCTCCCCCCATGGGCCGGCTCCTGCCTGGCACCCTGTGCTGTTGCCTCTGATACAGAGGCAGCAGTATGCAGTGTCAGGGGGCTCCCCGGAAGTGGGGCCTGAGCGCAATGGCTGCCAGCCCCATGTCCAGGGACTATAGAATAGCCGACTAACCATAATAATTCATGCGGTTAGTAGACTAATTTATTACCTGCTATGTAAGATCCCTACACAACACTTTATTTTTAGAGCAATTTTAATGCAGAACACTCCAAAATCACTCTCAGAGTCTGGCTACCTCTATCTTACCACTTATGTCTGCAAAACTTGTCACCCATAAGCAACCTAAGTTTTGCCAGAATAAGTGGTAGCATGCACAGAGCTCCCACCAACACAACTGCTTGTTGAGGTGGTTTTATGATGACAACAGGAGAGCTCTCTCCCATCAGCACAGTGCAATCTTGCCAGCTGTGCCATTGTAAGCTCACCTATCCTCAATGATATGCTAGACTAAAGAGGAATGTTAGGGAAAAAAATCTGAGAGAGGAACTGGAAAGGGAAAAGCTCCAAAAAGATGGGACAGAAAAGCAGAAATCTTGGTGGCCCTGTCACAGTAGAGGGCTAAGAGAAGAGACCACGGTTAGCTGAATGAGAAGAGTTAGCTAGGAGAAAGGTAGTGGGGGTATAAGTTCAAAGATGAGGGTAGATTCTCACAGATTTGCATGTGACAGAGAAGGCACAGGGAGATAAACTATATTTAACCTTTTCAGATGGAAAGGGTTTTAGAAATGTCAAGTGTTTAGTAAATACAAAGTACCCTTCACAGGTGCCCTCCAGGTAGGGAACTGTTACCCCTATTTTACAGGGAAGTAAAAATATTACCCAAGATCACAGAGAAACTCTACAGATGAAGAACAAAACTAGGGGCGCCCTGGTTTCCTGTCCAGTGCTTTAACCATGAGGCCTCAGTTATGCCATTCGCTAATAATAATAGTTAATAGTAGTTAATAATAATCTTACTTGGGACAGGCAATGGTAAGCAAGGAGCAGATGAGCCTGGGTGCCAGATGCAGCCCCTTGCTTGCCTGTATCCCGCCCCCAAGGCTCTGGTCTCCCTCCCCAGCACTGGCATTCCAACACACACACACACACACACCCCGCTGTCCTCCCTATGGGGCTGGAACACAAAAAATCTAATAGCCTGCCACCCTCCCCCCCCGGCTCTGGTGTGCAAGGAGAATGTGGGAAATGTTGTTCTGCTTCTCAGCTGGAGGCCACATCAGTGAGAGGGGTTTGGGGGGCTTATTTTTTTTGCTTAGCTTCTCACTTCAGTGTGGCCCCTGACTGATTTTTCTGTGGGTCAGTGGCCCCTGACCCAAAAAAGGTTCCCCATCCCTGCATTAGAAGTATTTCCCACAGCTGACTTGCCACTTCTGAAGAGCAGCAGTGTAGAAATGTATAATGCAAACTCTCTATCATCAAAGGGAAGCAAAAATAGACACAAAATCAACTCCAGAACACGAGTGAGAGCATGTGGCTTCAGGACCAGAACAGGGAACTGGGGACCTGAGTCGCCTCTCATTCACACTGTTTTTATGCCACTGTAACTTCATTGACTTTCCCTGAGTTATTCTGGATTTTCATCTATATTAGCAAAAGGATAAACAGACATTGGGAATCGACTCACGTATTTTGTTCCTTGTTCTGCAACAGATTTGCTGTGTGACCTTGGTCAAGACACCTACTATACCTGTACCTCTGGTTCTCCAGCTCTGCCAACCTGAAGGTAATTTGCACAGGTATAAACCCTTCACATACATACACAGCATCTGCATAAAAATAAATAACCAGATTAAGCTGCACTAGTGTAAGACCCATTTGTGCACGGGCAGTGCCTACAGCAATGCAGAACTCTAGTGGAAACTACATTGCTTTAATTACACTAATATAAATGTCCTTAGACTAGGAATAGGGAGAATACTGATCTACTTTAAAGGGAGCATGAGAGGCTTATTACATTACTGCTTGTGAAATGCCAAAACAGGCAGACAAAGTATTAAACTTGAATTTATGCTTTCCAGCAATAAAACAGTCTTTTTCCTAGGAATTGTATTTGTTATGAATATAAAAGAGGTTGAGGAAAAGAGAGCCTGGAGAAGTGGAAAGTATGATTCCCCAGGAAAAGTGAAAAGCAGGAACCAGTAAATAGGGAGACAGACAGAAAGAAAGACAGATCCAGTGGATAATAAGGTGTAAGGGAGGTTACCCACTCCTGTCTCTCACAGCTGGTAGAGACAAAGTCAGAGGATCCATTTCAGCCAGGAGGGCAGCTGAACGATTGGCTATGTTGACCTCTCCCAGATGAGACAAAGAGGCTAAAGACAGCACAGAGTCCAGAGTTTCAATGGAAATATATCAGGAAGAAAATGAGCCTTTCTGCATTACACACTGCTTGAGGCAAAGGAGTCCCTCTCCGAGTCGCCCAGGACAATAAAGCCCCTGTTTTACCAGGGTCAGTACAGCTAAGAAGCTGAAAGTCAGATTCCTACTATGGTGGGATACCCGGCTATGTCTACCAGCAGTGAAAGTAACTTAAAATTTCTTATAGATACTGTCCTAGTGCAACCCAGGTCCCTGCCAGCTCTTTGTATAGCTCCCTCCTGGCTTCTGCCACAGCTCAGCCAGTTCTTGTCGGAGCTGTGCACCAGGGTGCACCTGCATACTTTCACCTCTGATGTCTATACTAGAAACCTTACAGCTGTACCAATACAGCTGTGCCTCTGCAAGATCTCTCATATATGGCCACTCTATGCTGAAAGGAGAAACTTCTCCTATCAACATAATTAAATCAGCCCCAAAGAGCAGCAGTAGCTATGTTGGCAGGAGCCATTCTTCCACCCACATAGCACTGTGCACCGTACAATTTATGTCAGCAAAACTTACATTGCTCAGGGATGTGTTTTTTCAAACTTCTGAGCGACACAATTTTTCCCGACATAAGTGGTAGCACAGACTTGGCCTCACTCCTATTTAGAGACTTATTGCCCAGAAGCAGCAAAGAGTCAGAAACCTGAGCCAGCTGAGAGCCAAGAGGCTGAACTATTGCAGCAATGCTTCTCACCAAGACCACTTCCTGGGCATAAGCCATGATAAAGCAATTTCACACTCAACATTCAGTCAGAGCAGCTAGTACCAGGTCAGCTCTACAAATGGCAAGATATCTAACTTGAGGGAAGTGAGTCAGTCAGACGGACCCATCACCCACCAAATGAGAGACAGACAACATGTCTCTGCAGAACATAGCAATCTTCCCCATACCAGGAGATACAACAAATAGATGTACACATTCGCACCCTGTTCCAACTAAATACCACACCCATGAAAATCAAAGGGAAAACTCCCTCTAACTCCAATGAAGCAAGGAAAAACCTTTAAAAAGAGGATGGGAGAGATATGCAACTACAGAGAAAAACAAACTTTAAAAAATTCAGCTTCATGAGATGGTTTAGGTAAAATGCTAGACTGAAATAAAAACTGTCAGACAAAATAAGCAACCTGCCACCAGCAGCCAGCAAGTCTGTCTAAAATCAGAACACATTTGAAGAGTTAAAGGTCTAATGTTTATGCACAGCCAGAATACATTACTTATTAAACAGGCAAAGCAATCCATATTTATGAAAACTATTTTGCAAGCTCTGGTGAGTAGTTCCCAATCATTATCAAAATGAGGTCACAATTGTTTTAGCTGGATTTTGCAATCAAAATGAAGCAAGCAGCACAGTACCAGGAATTTTTAATACCACATAAGAGATAAATCTAAAAATAGGACCATGTCTGTTTGAAGTTACCAAGACTCTGCTTTTTTTAAACCAAGCTGAGGAGAGCTTTGCAGAAGTGTCTCCATGCCCCTCTCATTCCAATGAAAACAGCTGATAAAGATTTAGAAATCCACCTCAGTGCTTGAAAATGCAAATGCTACAATTTTGTACTCATCCACCAGAAAGACAAAGAAAGTGAGGGCTCATCTACCCTTAAAATGCAGCAAGTGGCACTGCTGCCTCACTGTAAGGCTTCAGTGAAGACATTACTCACACAGACGGGTGGGTTTCTCCCATAAGCATAGAAGCTAATACCTCTCCCAGAGACAGAGTAATGTTGACAGAAGCCCTCCCATCAGCACAGTGCTGTCTGCACCAGAAGTTAGGTCGGTATAACTGTACTGCTCAGGGATGTGGATTTTCTACACTCTGAGCAAAGTAGTTACAACAACGTAAGTTGCTAGTGTAGATTAAACCTACAAACTAACAGAAGTGAAATTAGACTTATTTTTTATTGTGCAAACTGAGCCAATGCAAAATACATATCACGTTTGAAAGTCAATGAATTTAAAATAGAATCACAGGTAAAGGAATGTGTTTAATAAAGGATTACTAGGGGGCTATGCTTGCCAGTCCACCTCACTGTGGCTGCTTTTGTGGCCAAAGAGTCTGTTAATCTTGCACTGATTATATAGAAAAGTGAACAAATGAAGCTGTTAAATCGCCTATAGATCATAAACTATATGTTACAGTACTTCCTTAAACACTACCTTTGTGATTTTTCGACTGACATTAATTAGTGAATATTTTGATTAGGGAAGTAATAGTATAGTCAATTAACCGATAAGCAAAAGCTTTAGGTTAATGCTATAGACTACACGCATTTCCTCCCCCATCCCAACCAGTACATTTTTTAGCAGGCTCGCCAGCAGCCTAGCTCAGTTCTGGCTCAGGCTGGATCCGGGACCTACCCCCGCTGTGGCTCTGCATTTAAAGTGTATTAGGAGCCGAGCAGGTAGGCAGCCCAGCTCAGTTCCAGTTCGTGCCAGGTCTGGGAGCTCAGACCCCCTACCCCCCAGACTGGGGCTGCTGCCACCCCGCATTGCTGCCTCTTTATCAGAGGCAGCAGCACAGAGTGACAAGCAACCGATCCGCAACAGGAGCTGTTTTTTAAACTGGCTTCCCTCATGGACTAGCTCCCACCTGGCACCCTGCGCTGCTGCCACCCCCGCCCCCAGGACTATAGACTAATGGACTAACCAATAAGAATTCATGAGGTTACTCAACTATTCAATTAACCGATCTTTAACATCCCTAATTCTGATACCCCATCGGCATATCTACACCAAGACTGAGCAACATAGAACAACTATGGTAAACTATTAGAAAAAATCTCAGTACAGATTATTTAGAAAATATTAAAAATTAAATGATTATTAAAGTCTCTCGTCAGCATCAGGCACTGTCCATAAATATTCTAACATTTTTTTAGGAGGGGGCAATATTCAAGGCTCACACCCATCTTTGCAACTGAGCATAACACAATCTCACACGAACAATTACAGACACATGCACCCCGATGCTGCGTTTTAATTTACAGCCAGCAGCTGAGAGCAAAACCCAGCTGCACTTTCCATGGCCCCAAGTCACTCGCATGCTTCTCTGCTCCTGCCCCACCACACCTCTGGAT
The DNA here is from genome assembly GCA_032595735.1 of Pelochelys cantorii. Lineage (NCBI taxonomy): Eukaryota > Metazoa > Chordata > Testudines > Trionychidae > Pelochelys > Pelochelys cantorii. Next base: position 6,025,435 of record CM064342.1, on the reverse strand, counting down.
GGGCCCCTCTAGCCAAATGCTCTTGGCCCAGCCCACCTGTTCACATCCTTCAATTACCAGCCAGTTTCCCCCCCCCCAAGCTTCCCACTCATGCCCCACCCACCAGTGCTGCCTGTACAAGGGGCAGCAGGACACTGCTGGGGCAGATCGATGGATGCCCAGCTGGCAGAGGGTGCTGGCTTGCCAGCTTTGCAATGGATTCTCCGCAGCCCAGCTATAACTCCAAGCTAGCCACCACCTTAGATGGAGAGAAGTGGCTGCGTAGCAGGACGGATGGCACTCAGGGCTGGGGACTACTGCACACAGGTACCGGCAGGACTCAAGCGAGGACTTCTGGAGTAGAACCCAGTGGGGAACTGATGTCCCAGGTTGGGGCGCGCAGCCGAACCTGTCCCCTCCCCCCCGGCCTGGGGTGTCAGTGGGGAAGGGACCAGCCACCCACCCCCTGACCATATGGGGGCACCCAGCTTGGCCCGGGGATTGTGTTAAGACCTCGTCTTCCCCTGCCCAGTCTTCCTCTCTGGGTGCATAGGGGAGAGTCGCTGCTTTCACAGGTTGTCCCCTGCGGGGGGGGGACGGGGACCTTAACTTCCCCTGCCCATCCAACTCTTCTCAGCTTCAGGATATATGCAGATGATGTCATTCTGTCGTGCAGCAGGAAAAACTTTTTTATAGAGACAGATTTTTAACATAATAGATGTTATCCTTTTAAAGAGGAAAAGATAGTCACCACACATAAGTCACTTCCCTCAGGCCATAAGAATCAAAGAAGAAGCCATATAATCAAGCTGCATCTAAATCTACAACCAGCATATATAAAGCAACCCTACACAGGTGGCAGGCCAAACATGGTATCCAAAATAGGGAGGTTAAGGACTAGTCCACTATTCAATAACCATTTGCTTATCGGATAGTCTGTCAACTAGTTGATTCCCCCCCACCTTGCTGCCTCTATGAGATAGACGCAGCAAAGGGGGAGGAGGGATACTTCAAAGAGGCAGTGCCGCACAGCTGATCCAGGGATCAGCTGTGCAGCGCTGCCCCTTTAAAACATGGAAGCGCCATGGAGCCCAGGGTCAGCTAGGGACTCCCCAACTGAGCCCGGGTTTTGTGGAAATGTCGCACAGAACTGGGATCAGCTGGGGAGTCCCCAGTTGACCCCCCAGCTCCAAGGTTGCCCCTTTGAAACGCCAAGGAGTCATTTCAAAGGGGCAGCTACCGCACAGCTGATCCCAGGCTCAGCTGTGCAGCGCTGCCCCTTTGAAATGCCCATGTGGAGTTTTAAAGGGGCAGCCATGGAGCCCGGATCAGCTGGGGACTCCCCAGCTAAGCCCAGGTTCCAAGCAGCATTTCCCCAGAACACAGGGTCAGCTTGGACCATGAAGCACAACATGGAGCCTGGGGTCAGTGGGGGACTTTGAGTTCCCCACTGACCCCGGGCTCCATGGTTTTGAAATGCACAAGAGCCCCCGCTGGGACTCTTGTACATTTCAAAGCAGGCACTTGCATACAGCCCAGAGTCAGCAGAACTTCCCACTGGCCCCAGGCTGGATGCAGAGTTCCCCATTCCTCCTTTGAAATGTACAAGAGCCCCAGCAGAGGCTCTTCTTCATTCCTCCTTTGAAATGTACAAGTGCCTATCGACTAGTTGAGTAGTAGATGGAAATTCCATTGACTACTTGACTAGTCAATTAGCCGCAATTTCACATCCCTAATTCAAAACAATGCAAGAAGATGAGCGATTCCATTCTTTCCATCCCTCACTGTAGGTCTGGTAGATCCCAATGAGCAGGCCTCAAGGATACCTGTTTGGACAGGTGGGGTGCTATATTACCATTGGTGAGTTAACATCCCAAATAGCCATCTAAAAGAGTCATAAACAAAATGCATGCCTTTGGTAGCTATCATCCTGGGAATCCCCAAACCATCCCTTCCTGCCTTAAGTCACACTATATTGTTCTCAGGTATTCCACAGGCAACAAATCTAAAAATAATGGGGACCTTTCCCTCTTTGTAAAATAATTTCATTTTCTAGTTCATAAAATTTCGAAAAGAAAAATGCAGTCACCAACTTTCCTAATCAACTTCCTAGAACCTCCCTATAGTCAATCTCTTTGAAAGAACAAGAGACACAAATCTAAATAGATCTCTCACTTGCACAAATTCCCCGTGTCCCTATGTACTACTCTAATGTCTAACAGTGCTCACACAGTAATGCAGTGCACCACTGACTTCTCATTCACTGCAACGTACAAGTTCCATCTGTAGAATTTTTAAACAGTTTCTGGCATGGCTTATGTGTTGGAAGATAAAATTTCTTCAAGGTTAGAGAAAAAGCAACTGCAATATTTACCTGCTCTAAATAAACAAACCCCTAAAACAACAAAGATCACTTCACAAACTTTTCATGTCCTCATTTCCTGATCTCCACTCATAAGAAGCACAAAAGTTAGATTTTGCTGGATTCTCCTCTTCAATGCATAAAAGTCCTGCCACACTATTTTTTTCAGTAGGTTCGAAAGTTTCAACAATATAGTCAAACTCATCCTTGTGCAATTTCACTTTAGTAGAGTTACACTAAGCATTGATCTGTCACACACTGCCCAACTCACTATCCTTTTTCTGCTATGTTCCTAAAGACTAGCACAATTATAAACAGCAGGCAGTATTCATATTAACAATGATCCGTAACGGGAAAAGAAACTGGATTTGTAGCTGGTTTACTTCTTTATGGTGGGTAGTATAGCTATGAAAAGCAATTAAGAGGGAGAGAGGATTTTTTAACATTAGCTATTCAGACCTTATCTACCCTGGAAGACTCTATAGACAAATGGGAAACGATTATAAATCCTAATGTGGCAGGAGAGCAAAACTTAAGCTGTTGAGGAATGGATTTTTAATTCACTTTAAAAACCCTGTATTTTGTGTTTGCTTGTGCCAACAAATTTAACTTCCAATACCCAATGAGCACTTGAGAGGAATGAGATCTTTCTTAATGATTCAAATACTTCCATCAATTAAATCAAAGTGAGACAAAATTCCCAATGTACACCCAACGCTTGCAAAAACAGACTTGACTTGAAATTTCAGGTATTTCTAACATAAAAAAACAAAAGCAAAACAAAAAAAAGAGTTTTCAGGTTTCTTTATACATTGTAAAGCACCTCAAAAAGGGCACAAACAAATTTTCAGACTTGTGCAATTCACCATTCATCTTCGTACTGTATGGATACGTAAGATGGAGGGGAAAACCCATTGCTGACTCAAGCAATGAGCTATCAGGCCAGATGGCAGAGCACTTTGAACGTAAGGAATGTAACAGTTGTAGCTGGCACATTTTAGCTCCTATGGTTTTAGAAGCAGGCAGGGAAGGCTGTAAGATACTCCTACAGGCATTGTTTGTATGCTCACACACGAAGATGCTCCTCAGCAAGCCAATAAACCACCAGGGATGCATTAGTAGTAAGACGACACTGGAAACCTGGCACTAGAAGCGAAAAGCACTTCTGCCAAAACCACATCTCTGAAAGGTGCCTTAGCTGTGGAATATGAAGGGGAAAAAAAAACCCCACCACAGAGCTGCCTCCTAAAATTGGTTATTGCAGGTTCTTCTCCAGTATCTAATTAGACTGTTGGCCACTTCCATTTCAGAGGGGGCCTACTCTTTAAGAAGGGAGCTGCTGCTCCCCATGAACGTTAGGCCTGCAGCGTGCCTCCCAAAGGCAGTTCTACTCTTAGCCACTTTAGACACTCTCAACAGTTTTACTCTTAGCCACTTCAGACTGTCTTTGAAGGTGTTACTGCCAGCTTGCAGCTAGCTGTAATTTGAGCTTCTGAGTCCAGTAATAAACACAGTGATTTTTTTGATTTTTTTTGGAACAGATCTTAATGGAACATCTGGTTTCGATTAAAGGTATGATGGAAATAATGGATTGAAGCCCTTCCCCAGTGTCTGATTTAATCAGTTTCATAGCAGAATTTGCTCACCCTAACATCTCCCAGAACACTAGGGAATTTTTGGGGATCCATCTTCCTTCCTTGATATGGTGCAGAAGGTAGACAGAGAGTCTATAGATCTTTCACATGAAGCCAGTGGCTTGGCATTTTTTCCTCTGCTGAGGAGTTGTGGATAGTCCATAAGTTTGCTCTGCACCAGAGTGAGTGGCAGAGAAAGGACACCATGCCAGAATTAATTCTAAATATGGTTGTAGTGTGACTGCAAGGTCTGCTGGTCCATTTCATCTCAAAGGTCCCCAGCAGATCACTTTACTCATGCAAACCCCACCTAAAAATAGAAGCCAGACAGTACAGCAATGGCAGAGAGAGGAAAATATGCACAAGCCTGATCAAGGTGCAAAGTGATTAAGTAAAAAGTGCAATCCTCCTACAAACAGAGGAAAAAGAGTAAGTGGTTTAAAATGCACATAAGGGAAAGGTGGGAAGCTATGGCAGATCAAAGACAGGGTGAACCATAGGATGAATGTGGACGGATGGACTGTGGGGAACAGGCTGGAAGGGGATGAGGAGGCAGGCAGCAGAGAAGCTGAGGGGTCTAGCAAGGAGTGTGAGTGTGTGGGGACAGAGGCTATGGGGTGGAAGAGGTGGGGGCTGCAGGATGCGGGGAGGGGGATGCAAGCAGGAGGAGAGGTTGAGAGGTCTGGGCTTGAAGGGGGAAGGGGCTGGGAGATGAAGGCAGAGGCCAGGGAGGAGTTGAGTGGGGCGATTGTGAGAGGTTCAGGAGAGGGGTCCGGGCAGGAAGGGAGGTGTTGGGGGATGTAGGTGGGTCAGTCTGGGCAGCAGGGGAGGGGATGCAAGCAGAAGCTGGGGGTCTGGGCAGAGAGGGAGAGGCTAGGGTATAGGGGGTTCAGGCAAGGGGGTCTAGGCAGGAGGGATGGGGGAAGGGCTGCGGCGCAGGCGTGGGAGGTTCAGGCAGGAGGGGCCGGGCAGGAGGGGTAGGGGTAGGGGGTGTTGGTGGGCTGCCTGGGGGGACAGGGGAGCTGGTTGGGAGGCTTAGGTGGGGGGGTCTGGCCAAGAGGGGGAGGGGCGGGGCAGGGAGGATGCAGGCAGGAGAGAGAGTGGCGGGGTGCTGGCGGGGGGTCTGGGCAGGAGGGTAAGGGGTGGGGTGTTGGCAGGGTGGTCAGAGCAGGGGGGAGGGGCACTGGCAGGGAGGACAGAGGCGCTGGTTGGGGGGCTCAGGTGGGAGGTCCACGCAAGATGGGGAGAGGCGGGGGTCCAACTACGTGAGGTAGGTGTAGGGTACTGGCAGGGGGCTCGGGCACAAGGGGGCAGAGGTGCTGGTTGGGGGGCTTCGGTTGGGGGGCTTCGGTTGGGGGGGGTCCGGGCGGGAGGGGTGGGGTGCTGGTGGGGGGGGGGCTGAGGTGGGGGGGTCCAGGCACAAGGGGGAGGGGAAGGGGTCCAGGCAGGAGGCAGCAGGGTGTTGATGGGGGGGGGGACAGGGTGCTAGTTGGGGAGCTTTGGTGGGGGGGGGTCTGGGCAGGAGACAGGTGAGGGGGGAAAGGCGCTGGTTGGGGGGTTCTGGGCACGAGGGAGAGGGGAGGGGTGCTAGCGGGGGGGGGAAGTGCGCTGGTTGGGGGGTTTTGGTGGGGGGTCCAGGCACAAAGGGGAGGGGCGGGGGTCCACGCAGAAGGAGGAGGGGCGGGGTGCTGGTGGGGAGGGACAGGGGCGCTGGTTGGAGGACTTTGGTAAGGGGGGGGTCCGGGCAGAGGGGGAGGGGCAGGAGACTGGCGGGGGGGGGCAGGCGAGGGGGGGGGGGGGGCTCCGGAGGGGAGGTCCGGGCGGGGGGGGGGGGGGTCCGGCGGGAGGGGCGGGCGGGGGCTGGCCGGGGGGCTCCGGGCGGAGGGGGAGGGCGGGAGACTGGCGGGGGTGACTCCGGGCGGAGGGGGAGGGGCGGGGGCTGGGGGGCGGGGGGGGGGGGTCCGGGCGGAGGGGGGAGGGGGCTGGCGGGGGGCTCCGGCCGGGGGGGGTCCGGAGACTGGGGGGTGACTCCGGGCGGAGGGGGAGGGGCGGGAGACTGGCGGGGGTGACTCCGGGCGGAGGGGGAGGGGCGGGGGGCACTGGCCTGGGGGCTCCGGAGGGGGGTCCGGGCGGAGGGGGAGGGGCGGGAGACTGGCGGGGGTGACTCCGGGCGGAGGGGGAGGGGCGGGAGACTGGCGGGGGGGGAGTCCGGGCGGAGGGGGAGGGGCGGGGGGCACTGGCCGGGGGGCTCCGGAGGGGGGTCCGGGCGGAGGGGGAGGGGCGGGGGGCACTGGCCGGGGGGCTCCGGAGGGGGGTCCGGGCAGAGGGGGAGGGGCGGGAGACTGGCGGGGGGGGGTCCGGGCGGAGGGGGAGGGGCGGGAGACTGGCGGGGGGGGCTCCGGGCGCAGGGGGGGGCGGTTACCGCGCCGGCTCCGCACTCACCCAGATCGTCCATGGTCCGGCCGGGCCCGCAGCCGCCGCGCTCCGCTCGCAGCAACTTTTTCCGCCAAGCTCCAGTCCCGCGGGCGCGCCCCCGTCCCGCCACCTCGGTCGCGCGCGGCGTGCGCGCTCCCCGGGCGGCCGCGCGCAGGGCGCGCCGCTGACGTTCCGCTGAGAGGCCGCCACCTCGTGGTGGGTGTGAGAAGTGCAGCGCCCATTCTGCGCCGCCACCAGGCGCTGCGTCCGTGCCGGGTGCCCAGGGCAGTGCGGTCCTAGGCAGCGAGCCACGTGGGCTGGGCTGTGCCACGGGCTGGTGCCAAGGGGGCTGGGCTGTGCCACGGGCTGGTGCCAAGGGGGCTGGGCTGTGCCACGGGCTGGTGCCAAGGGGGCTGGGCTGTGCCACGGGCTGGTGCCAAGGGGGCTGGGCTGTGCCACGGGCTGGTGCCAAGGGGGCTGGGCTGTGCCACGGGCTGGTGCTATGGGGGCTATGACATAGGATAGTGCCAGAGGCATGTGTCTTAGCACAGTCCCATGGGGGCTGTGGCTAGGGTTGCCAGATGGTTTCAACAAAAATGCTGGACACACTGTGCCACGGTTACATCCCAAGGCTGGCATTGACGGCGTATTAAGGGAATGGACTGTGACCATTCGGATGGTGCTCAAGGGGCTGGTTCCCGAACAGAAAGCTCAAATACTGGACTGTGCACGGGTGTGCAAAACTGGACGCCTGGCACCACTAGGCTGTGGCCGAGGAGGCTGCCTGCCGCATGCTGCCACGGCCTGGATGCTATGGGCTATGACATAGGATACTGCCAGAGGCATGCTGTCATCGCACAGTCCCTGGGGGGGATGTTGGCTAGGGGGGCCACTTTGATGCAGTGTGCAGAGCAAAAATGCTGGACACACTTGACGTTACATCCCAATCTACATTACAGCGTATTAAAGAATACTGGACATTCGTATTTTCTCAATTTGTTTCCCGAACAGAAAGCTCAAATACTGGACTGTCCGGTTCAAAACTGGACGCCTGGCAACCCTAGCTGTGGCGGAGGAGGCTGCCTGCCGCATGCTGACTGCCTGGATCCTGCATGCTGACTGCCTGGATGCTTCATCGCAAATCTGGGGGGAGGGATGTTGGAGGGGGGCCACTTTGCTGCAGTGTGGAGCAAAGTGGACACCACTGTGAGGTAGTGCCCAAAGCGTACTGCTTCTTACAGTAGATCCAAAGGCGCTGGATCCTGGGTAGATCCATGAATTGTGCAATGCCATGTGCAGTGATGGGTAGCACATGACTTGTTCCAGGTACCTGACTACTGAGGCTCCAACGCACTGCCATCTGGCTGTGGGCCTGGGAACTCCATCTCCCATCTTGAAGGGATTATAAACACGTGTACATATAGGTCTAGCCTACCTAGCTCCTTTAGACATCCAAGCAGTAAGCTGTGTCAGTCTGGTTTCTCCAAACAGCTCCCCAACTACTACCCTCTTGAGCAAGGAAGGGAATCCCTGATAATTCAGCTACAGGTTGCTTTGTTCTTGTCAGTTACCAGGCCTTGGCTCTGCTTGTCCAAACCAGTTCAGTTGCCTCAGATGGAGATTAAGCCATATTCTGCAGAACCATTGGCTCTGCCATTGTCCCATAAGGGTCCTTGATTATTTACTTTGGATGGCTCACCCTCTGCCATTGTTTCCTCTAATCTTATTGTGCTCCAGATGACAGGATGATTAAAAATGGTCACTAGTGCTGGTGAGTGATTTCCTGAAAATCGGCAGTGTAGAAAAGGCCAAAGTGATAGGGAACTTAGATGCACATGACTTGTGCAGCACTTTTCCTAAAGTCTCACTAAATGTCCTCTAATCTAGTGGGCACATGTGAGCTTGCAGTTTTTTTGTAAAGAAAACACAGAGACATGGCAGTTTACTACTAACAATCTCCTGGGCTTTATGTTTTCTCTCTCCAAACACAGGCACACCCAGTTTCCTGGCTAACACAGTCTGGTAGACATCATTATTTCCCCTTCTAAGAAGTATCACCATTAGGTCAAGGGACACTTCACTATGCTCTCCCTGCTCCTGGCAGAGACTTTAGAATAATCAGCAGCTTCCAGAAACTTCATCCCAGGTTTATGCTGCATCCCACATATGCTGAGAAAGGACATAATGAGCTTAGAGAAAGTGCTCTACAGTTATCATTGTGATGCCAATATGATTAGTATATAAAGCTTATACATTTGTCCTTTGCTACGAAGTCTCATGGGCTTGAGTTAAGAAACTCCCACTATAAAACAGACATTTAAAATACCATGTGCATGTAATCTGGGTATGTGACTATTTGCTCAAGTCCTACTCCATGGCTCTTTTCGTCTCTAGGTTGTTACTGTTGGTTGGTGTATTGCAGTATTCATAGCATGATTTGGGGATGGAGTGTTGCAGTCATGGCTGGTAATTTGGAAGTCCTGACCTCCCAGGACTCATGTATTTCTTCCTCATTACTGCCTCCCAGCTTCCTTGGAATCTGCAACTTGCTTCCTAAGAAGGATTGGCAGGTATCTTTCTTGGTGTATGCTGTGTTCTTGGTTAGTGTGAATACAAAATAAACCTGCAGAGTACCTTTGTATTGATACCTGGTCTGCTTTTTTCTTTGTTTGTTTGTTTTATTTCTGAAGTCACCCAGGGGCATAGAGTAGCCAAGCAATTAGTGAAAATAGCCATATACAGTAAAGAGAGCTGCATCTTTCCTGCATCATGCACATGAAGGTAAGAACTTGTTAAGTTCTTAGTTGGAAACAGTGAGCATTGACTCCATGTCCAAAATAATAGTATGACAGTAATTATTGTTGTTGATAAAGATTATATCATGAATCACTTAATGAAGAATTAGGCCATGTGTGTTGGAAAGACCATAGCATGTATTTAGAGCTTCAGATAGACAAGAAGAAGGCAACACCACGGTATAGCTTTAAAGGTCAATTCTAACTAATTTACATTCAGTGTCACCGTATAAAAATCTCGGTGTAAATATAATATTAAATCCACAGTCCAGGGCCATTTTAAAAGAAGGACTCATTGGCTATGTCTACGCTGTCAGGTTCTTGTGCAAGAATGACTGTTCTTGCTCAAGAACCCACAGAGCGTCCACACGGCCGTCCCGCTCTTGCGCAAGAAGATTTACGGTAAAGCGTGGGAAGAGAGAGCAAGAGCTATGCTCTTTTCTATCAAGAGTAAGCCCTCTTGCATAAGAGCTCTTGTGCAAGAGGGCAGTGTGGACGTGCGGCAAGGTTTCTTGCGCAAGAAAGCCCTGTGGCTAAAATGGGAGGCTGAGCCTAGGTGTCTGGGTTGATACACATTTGGGAGAGTCAGTGAGAATCTCACATCACAGCGCAGGGGACCCTGGGTTACAGAGCAGACAGCACCCCCACTACGCCACAGTCGCACAAATTCATTTAGCATTTTAGGGGGTCGCAGTATCACAAAGTTTGAGAACCCCTGCCCTATGGCTAAAATGGCCATCAGAGCTTTCTTGCGGAAGAGAACGTTCACACTGCCATGGATGCTCTTGCGCAAAAGCGCAGCTCGCACATGGCAGTGTGGATGCACCCTTGCACAAGTACTTTGTGCAAGAACTCTTGTGCAAAACAGTTCTTGCGCAAGAAGCCTGCAGCGTAGACGTAGCCTTAAAGAAAATGACTGCATTGTTGGTAAAAGATGCTGCATGGGTCACATCTGGAAAATAAAGACATCTGTTTCTCCTTAGAGCAGGTGCAGCACAGGGACAGGCTTCCTCAAGCCGTGCTGGCCCTACTAACAGGACAATTTATAAAGTGATTTGTCCCATCATTCAATCCCCGTATCTAGCAGTCAGCAGTTACAGGCTCCCCCTTCTGGGCTCAGCCTACTTAAACCATCCAGTCTCTCAAATGGGCTTGATCCCTAGTTATGTAAATAAGGAGGAATACATTTGTTCATATTGGAGTTGGATAGGCAAAGAGTTAACAGCTCAAAAGCTGCACTAAATGAAGGATTTGCACAAAATGAAGGATTGCAGCTGCTGTCTTCAGTACAGAGACTCAACCCTTGGAAACTAAGGCAGTGATGTGATGGTCTATCATGATATGAAAAATGAGAACTGTGCACATGAGCAGTTAAAACACAGCATTTAAGGTGGGGAGCCATTGGAGTGTTTCAGCTAACCACTACTCAACAGCTGGTTTTTTTTACAAGGTAAAAGGCTAAGATCTTTCAATGTGTAAACTCTAATGAATAAGAGCTAATGAGTTACATTGCTTGATACCAGGGCTGTGTTTACACTGGCTGCTTGAATTTGCACAAGAGCACTGACGTTCTAATGTAAGAAATCAGTGCTTCTTGCGCAAATACTTTGACGCTCCCGTTCGGGCAAAAGTCCTTTTGCGCAAAACCTTTTGCGCAAAAGGGCCAGTGTAGAGAGCTCAGTTTTGTTTTGCACAAAAAAGCCCCGATGGCTAAAATGGTGATTGGGGCTTTCTTGCTCAAAAGTGCATCTAGATTGGCCACGGACACTTTTGCGCAAAAAGTGCTTTTGCGCAAAAGCGTCCATGCCAATCTAGACGCTCGCTTGTGCAAATACTTTTAACGGAAAACTTTTCCGTTAAAAGCATTTGCGCAAATTCATGCCAGTCTAGACGCAGCCAAGGTGTGTATATTCAAAGCAGTTCCTAAAAGCTACTGTAATACTTCTGAACCCTCCAGAGAGGTCTTGTGTGTGTGTTGGTATCAGTCCTCTGTGGAAATTCCAGCCTTGTCACCTTCTCCCCTTAGACTCTGCCTTATTTTATTTAAAATAGATAGGGTGCGTCTAGACTGGCAAGATTTTGCACAAAAGTGACTGCTTTTGCGCAAAAACTTGCCAGCTGTCTACACTGGCCACTTGAATTTGTGCAAGAGCACTGACGTTCTAATGTAAGAAATCAGTGCTTCTTGCGCAAATACTTTGACGCTCCCGTTCGGGCAAAAGTCCTTTTGCGCAAAACCTTGTAGACAGCTCAGATTTGTTTTGCGCAAAAAAGCCCCGATGGCTAAAATGGCAATCGGGGCTTTCTTGTGCAAAACTGCATCTAGATTGGCCAGGGATGCTTTTGCGCAAAAGCATCTGTGCCAATCTAAATGCAGTTTTGTGCAAATACTTTTAACGGAAAAACTTTTCCGTTAAAAGTATTTGCACAAAATCATGCCAGTCTAGAGCTAGCCAAGATGTTTGTCTTTTTTTCTTTCTCTTTTTACCTCTTTAAACTTTCAGGACATGGAGACCTTGCAGTAGGCTGCAGGAACAAAACAGCTTTCTTTCAAAATAATATTTGATGTTAGCTTCATTGAGTTAAAATGATAAGCATCAAGAATAAAAACATTCTTGCAAGCAAATTTGACACAGAAATTTCACAAACCCACTTCACAAAGCACACCGTACAGCACAAAAAAGTTCAGTTTATAACACAAAACCTCCTTAGTCCATATTTTTCTATCATTACACTACGATAGTCAGTCTCCGTAGAGACTGTCAAAAATTGCCAATGCCGACTATATTTCAAGTCGTCATGGCGGGGTATTGGGAAAAGTTTTCAATTAGCAATAATCGCGCCTCGGATTAACCTCATTGGCTACGATACTGCCACTGCGCAAAGCTAACCAGAAACTTCCCGGCGCCGTAACCCTTCGCCGGGCCACTGTCTCAAAGGTTAGGGAGAAGACCGATAGACCGTGGCGGAAAGCCGGGTACGAAGTACCCTGAGGGGCGCTGCCCCAGGCACCTCGGCAGCCCAGCCAAATCGAGCCGGCTAGCGGGGTTCGCCGCTTTTCCGCCGCTCAAAACGGTCTGATCGCCGCAAAGGCCTCTGGGAGTCGATATGCAAATATGAAATGTACGTCACCAGGCTGGAGACTTCCGGAGGCGCGTCGAGCCGCGCTGGGACCGCTTCAGAGGAGAAGAGAGGCGGGAAAGGCGGGAAAAGGTAGGAGGCAGGAACAGGGATAAGCCGCTTGCTGGCTGTTACCCGGGCCGGGGATGCGGGACGGGGGGGGGGGCTGTTACCCGGGCCGGGGATGGGGGGTCGGGGGGGGGCTGTTACCCGGGCCGGGGATGCGGGACGGGGGGGGGGGCGGGGGCTGTTACCCGGGCCGGGGATGGGGGGTCGGGGGGGGGCTGTTACCCGGGCGGGGATGCGGGACGGGGGGGGGGGCTGTTACCCGGGACGGGGATGGGGGGTCGGGGGGGGGCTGTTACCCGGGCCGGGGATGCGGGACGGGGGGGGGGCTGTTACCCGGGCCGGGGATGCGGGTCGGGGGGGGGGCTGTTACCCGGGACGGGGATGGGGGGTCGGGGGGGGGCTGTTACCCGGGCCGGGGATGGGGGGTCGGGGGGGGGCTGTTACCCGGGCCGGGGATGCGGGACGGGGGGGGGGCTGTTACCCGGGCCGGGGATGGGGGGTCGGGGGGGGGCTGTTACCCGGGCCGGGGATGCGGGACGGGGGGGGGGGCTGTTACCCGGGCCGGGGATGCGGGACGGGGGGGGGGCTGTTACCCGGGCCGGGGATGGGGGGTCGGGGGGGGGCTGTTACCCGGGCCGGGGATGCGGGACGGGGGGGGGGGCTGTTACCCGGGCCGGGGATGCGGGACGGGGGGGGGGGCTGTTACCCGGGCCGGGGATGGGGGGTCGGGGGGGGGCTGTTACCCGGGCCGGGGATGCGGGACGGGGGGGGGGGCTGTTACCCGGCCGGGGATGGGGGGTCGGGGGGGGGCTGTTACCCGGGCCGGGGATGCGGGACGGGGGGGGGGGGCTGTTACCCGGGCCGGGGATGCGGGACGGGGGGGGGGCTGTTACCCGGGCCGGGGATGGGGGGTCGGGGGGGGGCTGTTACCCGGGCCGGGGATGCGGGACGGGGGGGGGGGCTGTTACCCGGGCCGGGGATGGGGGGTCGGGGGGGGGCTGTTACCCGGGCCGGGGAGTGCGGGACGGGGGGGGGGGCTGTTACCCGGGCCGGGGATGCGGGACGGTGGGGGGGGGCTGTTACCCGGGCCGGGGAGGGGGGGTCGGGGGGGGGGGCGGCTGTTACCCGGCCGGGGATGCGGGAGGTGGGGGCAAAGGGGCTGTTACCCGAGGCCGGGGATGGGGGGTCGGGGGGGGGCTGATTACCCGGGCCGGGGATGCGGGACGGGGGTGGGGAGGCTGTTACCCGGGCCGGGGAATGGGGGGAGGTACGTGGGGGGCTGTTACCCGGGCCGGGGATGCGGGACGGGGGGGGGGGCTGTTACCCGGGCACGGGGATGGGGGGTCGGGGGGGGGGGGGCTGTTACCCGGGACGGGGATGCGGGACGGGGGGGGGGGCTGTTACCCGGGACGGGGATGGGGGGTCGGGGGGGGGGGCTGTTACCCGGGCCGGGGATGCGGGGACGGGGGGGGGGGCTGTTACCCGGGCCGGGGATGGGGGGTCGGAGGGGGGCTGTTACCCGGGCCGGGGATGGGGGGTCGGGGGGGGGGCTGTTACCCGGGCCGGGGATGGGGGGTCGGGGGGGGGCTGTTACCCGGGCCGGGGATGCGGGGACGGGGGGGGGGCTGTTACCCGGGCCGGGGATGGGGGGTCGGGGGGGGGCTGTTACCCGGGCCGGGGATGCGGGACGGGGGGGGGCTGTTACCCGGGCCGGGGATGGGGGGTCGGGGGGGGGGCTGTTACCCGGGCCGGGGATGCGGGTCGGGGGGGGGCTGTTACCCGGGCCGGGGATGGGGGGTCGGGGGGGGGCTGTTACCCGGGCCGGGGATGCGGGACGGGGGGGGGGGCTGTTACCCGGGCCGGGGATGGGGGGTCGGGGGGGGGCTGTTACCCGGGCCGGGGATGCGGGACGGGGGGGGGGGGCTGTTACCCGGGCCGGGGATGCGGGACGGGGGGGGGGCTGTTACCCGGGCCGGGGATGGGGGGTCGGGGGGGGGCTGTTACCCGGGCCGGGGATGCGGGACGGGGGGGGGGGGCTGTTACCCGGGCCGGGGATGCGGGACGGGGGGGGGGCTGTTACCCGGGCCGGGGATGGGGGGTCGGGGGGGGGCTGTTACCCGGGCCGGGGATGCGGGACGGGGGGGGGGGGCTGTTACCCGGGCCGGGGATGGGGGGTCGGGGGGGGGCTGTTACCCGGGCCGGGGATGCGGGACGGGGGGGGGGGCTGTTACCCGGGCCGGGGATGCGGGACGGGGGGGGGGCTGTTACCCGGGCCGGGGATGGGGGGTCGGGGGGGGGCTGTTACCCGGGCCGGGGATGCGGGACGGGGGGGGGGGCTGTTACCCGGGCCGGGGATGGGGGGTCGGGGGGGGGGCTGTTACCCGGGCCGGGGATGCGGGACGGGGGGGGGGGCTGTTACCCGGGCCGGGGGATGCGGGACGGGGGGGGGGGCTGTTACCCGGGCCGGGGATGGGGGGGTCGGGGGGGCTGTTACCCGGGCCGGGGATGCGGGACGGGGGGGGGGGCTGTTACCCGGGCCGGGGATGGGGGGTCGGGGGGGGGCTGTTACCCGGGCCGGGGATGCGGGACGGGGGGGGGGGCTGTTACCCGGGCCGGGGATGGGGGGGTCGGGGGGGCTGTTACCCGGGCCGGGGATGCGGGACGGGGGGGGGGGCTGTTACCCGGGACGGGGATGGGGGGTCGGGGGGGGGGGCTGTTACCCGGGACGGGGATGCGGGACGGGGGGGGGGGCTGTTACCCGGGACGGGGATGGGGGGTCGGGGGGGGGGGGGCTGTTACCCGGGCCGGGGATGCGGGGACGGGGGGGGGGCTGTTACCCGGGCCGGGGATGGGGGGGTCGGAGGGGGCTGTTACCCGGGCCGGGGATGGGGGGTCGGGGGGGGGCTGTTACCCGGGACGGGGATGGGGGGTCGGGGGGGGGGCTGTTACCCGGGCCGGGGATGCGGGACGGGGGGGGGGCTGTTACCCGGGCCGGGGATGGGGGGTCGGGGGGGGGCTGTTACCCGGGCCGGGGATGCGGGACGGGGGGGGGGCTGTTACCCGGGCCGGGGATGGGGTCGGGGGGGGGGCTGTTACCCGGGCGGGGATGGGGTCGGGGGGGGGCTGTTACCCGGGCCGGGGATGGGGGGTCGGGGGGGGGCTGTTACCCGGGCCGGGGATGCGGGACGGGGGGGGGGCTGTTACCCGGGCCGGGGATGGGGGGTCGGGGGGGGGCTGTTACCGGGGGGATGCGGGACGGGGGGGGGGGGTGTTACCGGGCCGGGGATGCGGGAGGGGGGGGGGCTGTTACCCGGGCGGGGATGGGGGGGGGGGGGGCTGTTACCGGGCGGGGATGCGGGACGGGGGGGGGGGGCTGTTACCCGGGCGGGGATGCGGGACGGGGGGGGGGCTGTTACCCGGGCGGGGATGGGGGGCGGGGGGGGGGCTGTTACCCGGGCCGGGGATGCGGGAGGGGGGGGGGGCTGTTACCCGGGCCGGGGATGGGGGTCGGGGGGGGCTGTTACCCGGGCCGGGGATGCGGGAGGGGGGGGGGGCTGTTACCCGGGCCGGGGATGCGGGCGGGGGGGGGGCTGTTACCCGGGCCGGGGATGGGGGGTCGGGGGGGGGCTGTTACCCGGGCCGGGGATGCGGGACGGGGGGGGGGCTGTTACCCGGGCCGGGGATGGGGGGGGGTCGGGGGGGGGCTGTTACCCGGGCGGGGATGCGGACGGGGGGGGGGGGGCTGTTACCGGGCCGGGGATGCGGGACGGGGGGGGGGGCTGTTACCCGGGCCGGGGATGGGGGGGTGGGGGGGCTGTTACCCGGGCCGGGGATGGGGGGACGGGGGGGGGGCTGTTACCCGGGCGGGGATGGGGGGTCGGGGGGGGGCTGTTACCCGGGCCGGGGATGCGGGACGGGGGGGGGGGCTGTTACCCGGGCCGGGGATGGGGGGTCGGGGGGGCTGTTACCCGGGCCGGGGATGCGGGACGGGGGGGGGGCTGTTACCCGGGCCGGGGATGGGGGGGTCGGGGGGGGCTGTTACCCGGGCCGGGGATGCGGGGACGGGGGGGGGCTGTTACCCGGGCCGGGGATGGGGGGGTCGGGGGGGGCTGTTACCCGGTCCGGGGATGCGGGACGGAGCCAGGGATGCGGGACTGGGGGGGCTGTTACCCAGGCCGGGGATCGGGAGTTGGGGGGGGCTGTTACCCGGGCCGGGGATGGGGGGTTGGGGGGGGGCTGTTACCCGGGCCGGGGATGCGGGACGGGGGGGGGGCTGTTACCCGGGCCGGGGATGGGGGGTCGGGGGGGGCTGTTACCCGGTCCGGGGATGCGGGACGGGGGGGGGCTGTTACCCCGGCCGGGGATGCGGGACGGGGGGGGGGGGCTGTTACCCGGGACGGGGATGGGGGGGTTGGGGGGGGCTGTTACCCGGGACGGGGATGCGGGACGGAGCCAGGGATGCGGGACTGGGGGGGCTGTTACCCGGGCCGGGGATGTGGGGTTGGGGGGGGCTGTTACCCGGGCTGGGGATCGGGAGTTGGGGGGGCTGTTACCCGGGCCGGGGATGGGGGGTTGGGGGGGGCTGTTACCCGGGACGGGGATGCGGGACGGGGGGGGGGGCTGTTACCCGGGCCGGGGATGGGGGGTTGGGGGGGGCTGTTACCCGGGCGGGGATGCGGGACGGGGGGGGGGCTGTTACCCGGGACGGGGATGGGGGGTCGGGGGGGGGCTGTTACCCGGGCCGGGGATGCGGGACGGGGGGGGGGGGCTGTTACCCCGGCCGGGGATGGGGGGTTGGGGGGGGCTGTTACCCGGGACGGGGATGCGGGACGGAGCCAGGGATGCGGGACTGGGGGGGCTGTTACCCGGGCCGGGGATGGGGAGTTGGGGGGGGCTGTTACCCGGGCCGGGGATGCGGGACGGGGGGGGGCTGTTACCCAGGCCGGGGATGGGGGGTTGGGGGGGCTGTTACCCGGGACGGGGATGCGGGACTGGGGGGGGGGCTGTTACCCGGGACGGGGGGGGGCTGTTACCCGGGACGGGGATGCGGGATGGGGGGGGCTGTTACCCGAGCCGGGGTTGGGGGGGGCTGTTACCCGGGCACTGATTCCCCACGTGGGGAGTGGGTGGCTGCCCCGTGGGCACAGCACCAGTAGCGTGCCGGGACTAGGCTGGGAAAAGGGTCCGGAGCAAAATGCCCAGAACAGCCCCTGCGGCCGCCTCGCGGGGGATGAGCGGGACTTGCCCCAAAGAGCGGCAGAAACAGCAGCGCCAAAGCTCGCCAGCTACGGAGCGCGAACATCATCTAGTGCTGGCTACAGGCAGAAACGTCTATCAACCACCTCACTGCAGTCTGGGGTTATAACAAGCAAATCAGCCTGATGTGAGACCCCAAAACTGCCAATGCCATTGCAAACCCACGTAGTTGGGTATAGGGAACAGTTTCCTACCAGCACTAATTACAGCTCAAAATTATCACATTGATCATCATACTACCATTGCACAAAGCTAACCTAGGTTCCCTGAGTTCATCTGCTACTGCAATCTCGTCTCTCTTCCAGTTTACAGGCGATTTCGCTAGCACACTTAAATGCCATGAAAGCTTTTCTCCCTCATCTTAATGTAAACCCACCTTGATTAAAATTAAATCATAAAATACTGCACACACTTTCACTTTTCCTAGTTATATTACCCATTTAAAGACAAGAAGAGATACTGAAGCATTCTGGGATTTTTATGCTACTTAGTTAATTGTATTGACCCTATTACATGCTGAAGGAAAAGAAGCTTAGCCTATTAGGCTAGTCTACACTGCAGCGCTATTTAAATAGCTTTTCTGCATCTTTTGAGTGCGCCCATTGAAGTCACGGGGAGCTGAAATTATTTGAGACTAATGAACAGAAGTTACACCCTAGAAGTGAATGGCAGTGCATGGTGACGGAGCACCAGCAGGCAGTGGAGAGATGCCATGATGGCACAAAGAGTGGCCAGCAGGGTGGTGTTAGAGGTGTAATGAGTGGCCAGTGGGGTGGCAGCAGAGAGCAGGCAGATAGTGAGTGACCAGGAGAGTGAGTAAGATGTTTCTTTACCTGCCCCCGCTCAGGACGGGAGATGAAATCTGTGGCTCCATCTCTGAATTCTGGGTCTGCCCTGACCGAGGGCAGCAACTGTCAGTAGGGTACAGAGAAGAGCTGGGGAATGTGAAGGGAACATTTACATTTCTGGAGTCAAGAACCTGAGAGGAAAAGGACACTGCCCTTCTTTTTACTAAAAGTTTCTTTTCTACACTCAGGCTATGTCTGCACTGCAGGCTTCTTGCGCAAGAACTGTTTTGCGCAAGAGTTCTTGTACAAAAGGTCGCCCACAAGAGCACATCCACACTGCCATGTGCTTTTGTGGAAGAGATGTGCTTTTGTGCAAGAGCATCCATGGCAGTGTGGATGCTCTCTTGGGCAAGAAAGCTCTGATGGCCATTTTAGCCATAGGGCTTTCTTGCGCAAGAAACCCCTGTTGCCTGTCTATACTGCCTTCTTATGGAAGAGCTCTTGCGCAAGAGGGCTTATTCCTCATGGGGAGAGGAATAACTCTTGCGCAGGAAGCCCTGCTTTCTGACGCTGTACTGTAAATTTACTTGTGCAAGAACATGCATGCAGTGTAGATGCTCTGCAAGTTTTTGCGCAAGAACAGAATCCTGCAGTGTAGATGTAGCCTCAGACTCTGTGCTTGCAAGTTGGGAAGCATTGCCTCTCAGAGGTGCTAGGGGGTGATGTCTGAATTTCTCAGATTACTGGGTTGGGCCTCCTGCCAGTTCTGTGTTAGATGGATAGAGAGGAATCCCTGGATATTGAACCGGGCCCTGGTGGCTCCTGCTGGCTTCACCTGATTGCCCTTACATGTTCAGGGGTCAGTCATACTCTTTGAAGCAAGTGAACACAGGACTCACTTTAGGAATTAGGCTAATCTGCACTTCCCAACTGTGGAGAATAAGCAGCCCCAAAGTGCACAAAGCACCAGGAAAGGAAAGTGGTATTGGAAGAACTCAGACTGAATCACCCAATTTTGAGACAAAGGCCAGTGTTCATTCCTGCCCTCTCAAACCAAAAACAACATAAAAAAAACACATGGGAAATTCAGAGAGCCCATAGAAAAAGAAAATAACACAAGGATGGTGCATAAGAACTTCCCACCTCATTTACTTTCTAACTCGAGTAAAAAAACCTCTGCAGAAACAACCAAATATTATTTCAAGTTCTTAAGGTACAGCACTGTGAAAAGTTTTTAACTAGCAATAACCACACCACTCTTGAACACACAAGTGGCTGTGTCTACACTGGTGGGATCTTGTGCAAAAGCAGCTGCTCTTGTGCAAAAACTTGCTGCCTGTCTACACTGGCCGCGTGTTCTTGCGCAAGTAAACTGACGTTCTACTGTATAAAATCAGTGCTTCTTACGCAAGAACTCTGACGCGCCTGCTCAGGAATAAGCCCTCTTGTGCAAGAGCTCTTCCAGAAGAGGCCAGTGTAGACAGGCAACATGAATTTCTTGCGCAAGAAAGCCCTATGGTTAAACTGGCCATCAGAGCTTTCTTGAGCAAGAGAGTGTCTACACTGGCATGTAGTGTCTACACTGGTGCATCTGATGAAGTGGGTCTTTGCCCACGAAAGCTTATGCTCCAACACTTCAGTTAGTCTATAAGGTGCCACAGGACTCCTTGCTGCTTTTACGCTGGCATGGATGCTCTTGTGCAAAAGCACATCTCTTGTGCAAAAGGACATGCCAGTGTAGACACTCTCTTCTGGAAGAGTTTTTGCAGAAGAACTCTTCCACAAAAGAGTTTTTGCTTGAGAATGCGCCAGTGTAGATGTAGCCACAGTCTGACTATCACTTGCCAACCACCCATGTGTCCAGTATGGGGTGAACCAGACTGATTGCAGAGCATCATGGGCTTGATTAAGCTAATTAACCCATCACCCAATTTGCATTACCAACGTTCTGTCTCCTGAGTCTCACATGACATGCTGCTGCAACTTTTCCCAAAGTATCTCTGCTGTCTATACAGTGCCAAATTCATTAATTGAAAAAATAATGTCAGTGTTGAGGTGCTAAATTAACAGCAATAAGCTAAGTACTGCTTGACTCTGTCTTTAGTAATTTTTTTTCAGAGAGAAAGGATTATGTGACTGCGATCCCTGGTGTTTTGAAATCTTGCTCTTTCTTCTTTTCTGTGATCACTTTCCCAACAGACATTCTTTGAATTGTGGGATTTGTAGTTTTCCTTTTAGCTTTGTTTTTTTTTTTAGACTACATTTCCCAGAGTTCTCTGCTTCTGCAGCCTTTTTGTCTTCGCTGAAGGTGAGGCACTACCATACCATGAGAGGTGAAAGTACAAATTATTATAGACTTTATCTTGCAGATTTAACAACAAGGGATTTATTTTTTGTTTTATTTTTCTCTTGTTTATATGCCTGTTTTATACAAACGGAGGTTTGGCTAATCTGTGTGCTATAGATCTTGGAATCGGGTTATCTTCAGATGCTGCCCCTTTCCTGTTGTAATGTTGATCTATTTCTGTAGTGGCTTACAGACGTTTTTGTGAAATGTTAGTGTTGGTTTGCAACTTTAACAGGGGGAACAAAGAACTGTACACTTAGGACTTGGCAGGAGAGTGAAATGGAAAATGATTTTTAATTATCTTGTGGACCAGAAAGCACTGAGTTTAAGAATATTTTTTCAGATGTATTTGTTTTCTTCATTAAATATTTCTCTAACTTTTGCCTCCCCTCTTCCCCTCCAGTTTTTCATGTCACAAAATCCTTCTCTTTTCATCTTTCACCACATTTCTCCAATGTATTTCCCTTCGTCTTGGTTTTTGCTACTTACTGTCATTTTCCACCTCTACCACTGCAAGCTCCCTGCCTCTCTTCTTACTCTCATACAGTCTGACCAAGATGCTGCTTCATGAACCAGTGTGGTTTCCTTACTGCTGTCCATGTCAGTCCCCCATAAAGATGATGAAGAGCTCGATTCTCTTCAGCTCTATTGATTTTAGACACCTATAATATTTGAAGATATGGGCTTAAGCACTGTGCCACTCAGGGATGTGAGAAATCCAGGCACTATGTTGCCAGGAGAGCTTCTCCTGCTGATTTAGCTACTACTTCTTGGGGAGGTGGATTAACTACACTGAAGGGAGAGCTCTCTCCCATTGGTTTAGAGTGCAGCTGTGCAGCAATGTGTTTTAAGTGTAGATGTGTCTTTAGTCTGTTTTCAAAAGTGGTTTCTCTAGTTAGGAAGAGATTTCCAAAGGATGTTGGTATTGCTCAGCCGTGCCCCTACATGGCCCATTGCCTTGTGGAATTTTCAGACCTGAGCTTAGGCAGCTCTGTGTTGACCACGCTCCCTAGATTAGAGGTTGGAGATTGTTAAACACTGTGATGTAGTGGGGGTTGTGTTCGTTCTGCTTGCTTTGTGATACTGCATGTGATTCCTGCTGTTGTAACCTGTGTGTGCGCGCCTCAGTTTCCCTGGGCATTGCACTAGAACCCGGTGGGGGTTGGGAATGGTGGATGTGGTTCTCACTGAGCGGGATGTGGTTCTCACTGAGCGGGAGGCTGCCCCATCTTAGCATGTACACAACAATAGCTCATGCTGGCCAGTAACCTGCGCCTGAGTGGGGAGAGCATCTAGGTGACATCTTGCCTGGTAATCTGAACAAAGGAGGGGGAGGAGCTGCCTCCAGGCTAGGTAACCAGTTGCTGAGTGTGGGAGTTCTTTTGGCTGGCTTAGGGAGAAGAGTGTCTAGCTGCCTTGCGGGGCCAGGCAAGAGCCCTGGGTCCCTCTATCTGCAAGATGGATTGTACTGAATGCTTCTGATTCCTGTAACAACAACTCTGTGCTACGCTGTGTCCCAGTGAACCAATAAACCTTCTGTTCTACTTGCTGGCTGAGTGCCACCTGACTGCGGATGGGGGCACAGGGCCAAGTGACTTTGCCACGCTCCATGACAAACACCTAAGAAAGGAATTTTCAGAAGCTGACCAGGAAGTAATTTTTTTCACAGCTGACCAGGCACTACCTAAGTTAGCCAGAGTAAAATGCCAGGGGCACAGAGAGCAGAGAGGCACACGCATCTAAGGGTCTGACTCAGTTGGATGGGCCAGAGAGACGTGTCCCTGTCCAGTTGGGCTCCTCAGCCATGAACCTTCTCCTGGAGTTAGGCATCTAAATCAGGTCAGCTGCTTAGGGAGCCCTGCCCTAGTAACTAATCCTCTCTCCTTCCCCCTCCCTGTTCATATTCCATACTTCTTTTACCCTCACCTTACATTTCCATTTGTCTCCAGATCTCTTTTGTGCAGGGGCTGGACTGGCCACCCCTCCACCTATTGGTGGCCACCATCCTGTCCTCCTGTTGCACGGTCCGACACACCTATAAGATCAAGCCTTGCTGGCAAGACAGACGTTTTTCTAAGCCTAATTCATTTAAAAATCCCAGTTCAGGGGCAGAGCAGCTCTTTAGGTGCTAAATGGTAGCAACCCCCAGGCTGCTTTGAAAATGTCCGCAGGTGGGAACTTAGGCCACTAGCTGGGTGAGGTGGCATCTGGGCTGGGTCTTTGAAAAATGTGCTCAGAGGTATTCAGGCATCTCATTCCCATTGAAATCCTTAAACCCCTTTGAGGCTTTGTGCCCATGTGCCTATCTGCTGGTTTACCTGCCTAAATCCCTTTAAAAATGTCACCTGTAGACTTGTAAACCCATGTAGGGGAGAGATTTACAGATCAGGCTGAGGCCTGGTCTACATCTAACACTTAAATCGGCCTAGTTGTGTCGCTGAGGGCTGTGAACATTTTTGCACCCTGAGCAGCGCAATTAGGTTGACTTAGCAGCCCATGTAGACTCGACTGCATAGACGTAGCTACTTCCTCTTGGAGAGATGGATTGCCTGCACCTTTGGTAAAATCCCTTTTGTCGATGTATGGACGGTTTACAGTGTAGCAGCACAGCAGCAAGGCCATGGCTGTGCCACTGTAGTAGTTATAGCACAGACATTAGGTGCCTAATTGCCAATTCAGGCCCTTAGATCCAACATTTAGGTACCACTAACGCTCCCCCAAACTCTGCTCAGCTGCTGGCTAAGCTTGTGGGTGCCCCATGTCTCTATGTGCTTATGTTTCTGCTGCTAAAGTCTCTGATGCACCTAAATTTTGGTGGCTGGGCTTGAGCTCAGCTGCCTCAGTCCTGACCCTTCCTATCAGCTTAGCACCCATCCTAATTGATACCTAAGCCCCTTCAAGACTCACCAATTGGTTGTTTCCTCCCGTCTGTTGCTTGGGGAGGGGAAGAAGGGTGGCAGAGGGGGAAAGGTAGGTGCCCAAGCATGAGTGGGGCAATGCCTTAATACCTTGAAAAATCTGGGCCAAACTCTTCAGATGTGGGTGCCTAAGTGGACAGATTTTCAGTGATGTTGGGCAGCTGCAGTTTCCATTGACTGTCACTAGTGCTCCGCAACTAGGGTTGCCAGATGATTGAAACAAAAATACTGAACCCCCCCCCCCCAAAAAAAATTGGGAAAAAATTCTGTTGAAGGAAAAAAAAAAGGGGGTGGGAAGACCAAAGTTGTTGAGAAAAAAAAAGGACTCCAAGACTTATTAAGCAAAAAAAAAAAAAAAAAAAAATTAAAATAAAACAGCATTAAAACAGCATGTCCCCTTTAAGAGTGAGTGCAGGGATAGGAACAGGGGAGAGGTTGAGCACTAAGACCCAGGGGAAATGCTTCCCCTTGGTCCAAAGCCATTTTGTGCCAGCAGTCTTGCAGAACCAGGTAAGCATGGGAGCTGGGGTCGGGGGCTGGGGGTGTTGGAAGCCAGGGGTGGACTCGGCGGGGGAGGCCAGGCGCTGAGTGTTTGTAGGGTTGCCAGGTGCCCGGCATTTTTGCCTCCTGGCTGGGGAAAAAATCAGAAAATACCAGACAGTTTTGGTGTCTGGTATTCTCTGAATTTTTTTACCGGACAGGAGGCGAAAATACCGGACTGTCTGGGTGAATACCAGACACCTAGCAACCCTATACTGCAACTACCTTTACAAATCAGGCTTTTCGTTTTCAGCTCCCAGGCTGGCCCAAGCTGATATATTGGGGCTACGTCTACACTGGCATGATCTTGCTCAAAAACTCTTTAGCGCAAGAGTTCTTCTGCAAAAACTCTTCCAGAAGAGAGCGTCTACACTGGCATGTGCTTTTGCACAAGAGATGTGCTTTTGCGCAAGAGCATCCATGCCACTGTAGATGCTCTCTTGCGCAAGAAAGCTCTGATGGCCATTTTAACCATAGGGCTTTCTTGTGCAAGAAATTCATGTTGCCTGTCTACACTGGCCTCTTGCACAAGAACAGTTGCGCAAAAGGGCTTATTCCTGAGTGGGAGCATCAGAGTTCTCGCACAAGAAGCACTGATTTTATACAGCAGAACATCAGTTTACTTGCGCAAGAACACGCGGCCAGTGTAGACGGGCAGCAAGTTTTTGCGCAAGAGCGGCTGCTTTTGCGTGAGATCGCGCCAGTGTAGACACAGCCTGGGTGTTTAGTGAGAATTACAAATTCTCTCCCTGTTTTCTCTCCTCTTGTCTGCAAAGATCTCTAGGCAGTTCATTCCCTCCATTGTTTTTTTTTTAATCTCTTTATACACAGGAAAATTAGAGAGTGGACAAAAAAAATCTCCTGAAAATAGGGTGAACAAATATCTCTCCTTATGCTTTCCTCCCCTTTGACTCTTTTCCAAGCCAATTGACAAAGCAATCAGTGCTTCTCCTATCCCCCAATCAGTTCTCCTCCAACCAATTTGTATTGCTCTCTCTCCAAAATCCATTCTCTCCTCCCCCTGTCATTTAATGCTGCTCCCCTCTCTTTGTGGGCCACTTTGCTGCCTCTTCTTTGCTCCTCAACTGCTTTCATCTCCCAGCTACTCCTCCTATGCTGGGTCCCTCTGTTCCTGGCTCCCTCCAAACCCTGGTAAGGGAGCAGTAGCTCAGAGGCACACAAAACCCTGCCTCCCTGCCATTAGAGAAGGCACAGAGATAGTCCCCATACCTGCCTCCTCCTCTTGCTCATTTTGAGGGGGATGGTGGCCAACATGGCAGCTGGCTTGGGAGGCAGCCTTGATTGCAAACTCACCCACCAATTCGAGGCCTGCCTTCTCCAGACCCTGTAACAGCCAGAGGCCCCACCCTCTACTTCCCCAAAGGGTGGGATGCTGAAGGAATCTCTGCCAGCAGGGCCTCGGTCCTGGAAGCAGGGAGACAACAGGGTGAGTCATCCCTGCCTTCCCTTCATCAGAGGCCAACATGAGGAGGGGATGCCATCTGTGGGGAAGCGTTCTCCAAGTTTGCCCATTTGCAACGGGGAATTGCCTGTCAGCCGAGGAGGAAGTATGAGACCTATGAGTAGGGCACAGGGCTGGGAGTCAGGAATTCTGGCCTCTATTCCCATCTCTGCCACTGACTGGCTGCATGACCATGGGAAAGTTACTTCACCTCTCCATGCCTCAGTTTCTCTAGCTTGAAAAGATGGCTGATAATGCTTTTCTCATAGAAGCTATTTAATTAATGTAGCATGTCTGAAGTGATTTGGGATTGTTGACTAGAAGGCAGGAGAGAAGGATGAAGTATAATTATTTGCATCATGAATGTCTCACAGTAGCCCGCGAAAAAGGAGCCTTGTAGTTAAGGAAGACCTCTGTGTTTTAAACTGCCATATATTTATCTTTTTGGATCCTAGATGAGCACATACTGTGTTCTGAAGGTGCCAGAAGGTTGCAGAGCCCTCAGGCTCCACCATTACAGATCTCATTCTATGGCCACGGCCTCTCCAAACCTGGCTTTTGTGCCAGCCAGCCCGCCTCCAGCTGCTGTGGAGGTGGAAGCACTGCAGCGCTTCGTGTCTCATTCCCAGAGGCTGTTGGTAATGACTGGTGCCGGAATCTCCACGGAATCAGGGATCCCAGACTACCGCTCTGAAGGGGTTGGGCTTTACGCCAGGACAGACAGGCGACCTATCCAGCATGCTGAGTTTGTTCGCAGTGCCAGGGCCCGCCAGCGGTACTGGGCAAGGAACTTTGTAGGCTGGCCCCAGTTCTCCTCTCACCAGCCTAATGCAGCGCACCTGGCTCTAAGAAACTGGGAGAAGCTGGGAAAGCTGCACTGGCTGGTGACCCAGAATGTGGATGCGCTGCATATGAAGGCCGGGAGTCAGCGGATGACGGAATTGCATGGCTGCACACACAGGTACTCCACGGGGTTAGGGAAAAGATGGTGCCATCACATGGGTGGGAGGGTGGCTTATGGGTGGGATGTGATGTTATGGGGGGCACAAAGAAGGCTGTAAGGATGTCAAGTTACTACATGGGTGGGACAACACAAAGGTGCTGCTTGCCTGTGGGGGAGGTGAGCACAGAATTGCCACGCTATGGCAGGAGGGTGGTTAATCCACAGATGCCGGTAGGGGTAGAACGTCTTATGACCGGGTGCTCCTGTGTTTCACACACCTTTGGTGCCGCTCTATGTGGCTCATTTCCCTTTCAGTTTGTTATAATTAGGGTCTTCTCCTTTTTTGTCTCATCTAGAATCCTCTGAGCGAGGGCACGAAGGGGAACAGGGACCCTAAGTATGCGGGGAAGGTTAAAAAGGCTGAAATCAGTGTCTTGTGCTAGAAGCACAAAAGGTGGGCTTGTTTAGAGAGAAAGGGCATATTCTACATATATAGCATCACTGCAGTGCAGCCATTTCAAGGGAGGGAAGTCTCATTCTGTACCGTGGACATGGAGGGGGAATTTTGGCCCAGGCCATGATACCAAGGCACTTTAATGTCTGCATGGAGCAGATGGGAGCACAGCATGTGAAGGCCCTATAGGAAAGAGCTGCTCACACAGTAAACAGCATGGCAGCTAGTTTATATCTGTCTTGGAAGAATGCTGGGCTGAGCTAACTCTGCTGGAAGCTGAACCTGTGGTAATATTTCAGAGCAATGCTAAGACCATGAATCCATCCCTGGCTGGTGTGGATGGAGGTTGGAAGTAGGTAGAGGACTTACATCTGTTCTTGAATTGTTCTGACTTTCTAGAGCAGTGATTTTCAAACTCTTTTTCATTTGTGGATCCCTAAAATGTTTTCAACAGAGGTGCAAACTAGGGATCTGAATGGTTAACCAGTTACCCAATAAGCATCCCCCTTACTGGGTGATACTCACTGGGTAATGGTTAACAGGGGCCCAGGAGCTGCCACCCCTGTCTGTGGCCTATCATGTGTGGACTGGCAGCCCTGAATGGTTCCGGCAGAGCTGACAGCCCTGCAAGGGCCTGGGAGCCAGAAGCCCCATGGGCTGGGAGGTATTTCAGCTGGATTAGAGCAGTCCCCAACCCGGGATCCCACTTAATTGGTTTACTGGTTAAACCTAATGTTAAACCGGTTAATTGGTTCAGTGGGGATTCTTACACTCTTAATGCAGACCCCCTTGGATATCTTAGATATACTTTGTGGACCCCCAGGATTGCCCCCACCACAGGTTGAAAACAGCTGCTTCAGGTCACCTAGTTTTTAGCACCCATTTGCACCCAGAGGCTGTTTCCTTCAGGGGGATAGTTAAACTCAGATCATTTAAGCACAAGTTTCTATCATTCTTCTGGTCTGTGGAAGGCCAAACCTGCTCCACTCCTTGGGTGGAGTTGAGAGAGCCATATTGGGTCTTTACATAAGCATGATTAGATAACATTCTCTGACCTGTATTATGCAGAAGGATAGATTAGATGATCACAAATGGTCCCTCTGACCTTAAAATCTTTGCATCAGTGAATCCCAGTGGAGAAGGGGCTCTTTGAAAGACCGTGAATTGTGTTTCAGGGTTCTCTGCCTCGGCTGTGGAGAGCAAACCCCCCGCTCTGAGCTTCAGAAGCACTTTGAAGCGCTGAATCCCACCTGGAGAGCTGAAGCACATGGTATGGCACCTGATGGGGATGTCTTCCTCACAGAGGAGCAGGTACATAATTTCCGTGTCCCAGCTTGCAGCAGATGCGGTGGGATCCTGAAGCCAGATGTGACGTTCTTTGGGGATACAGTGAGCCGGGAAAAAGTGGATTTTGTGCACAGGCGCCTGGCTGAAGTAGATTCCATGCTGGTGGCAGGATCCTCTTTGCAGGTAACTGCTCATCTTTCCTGCCTGTATTCATACATTTCAAGGCTACTGTCTCTGCAGTGGTGCCTGTGGCCACCAACTCTCTTATCTAAATCCAGTCTCCAGGGCTTCTTAGTATTTTGTTCAACTCTTTTTATAATTTGGCTTCACAGCCATTCAGGTGGGGTATCTGTAATGTGCTTCCTTTTCTCTCCACTGCCAGTCTGCTGCGCCATTTGCCAGATACTGCACTGATGTGCTTCTGCTATCCCAGCTATATAGCCCTATTATCTGCCTGACTTCATATATTGATTTGCCCTTCAAAGATCTTAGTCCCACATTTTCTTGCCCGACCCTTTTGTCTTTAGCACCCTAGTAAGGCCAATGTGAAATATCAGGAAGTTATAGGACCCTTAAGTGCTGCAAAATCCCTCTTCACCCCTTCAGATTTTTCTTTGAGTTTTCTAACATAGTCCTCTCACAGCCTAGTGTTATGGGAATGGCAACCTGAGCTAACTTTGTTTCTAATGTGGGGAGGCTTATACATTCCCAGACTGGAGACTGGCAGGAAGCAGATTGGCATTGAGCATGCTGTGCCTGGAAAGAAGAATGTTGCAAGTTAATTCCTCGTTAGACTGCAAAAAAAAATGTTGAAGCGGATGAGGGAGCAGAGAAACCTTCATGTGCTTTCTGGGTCAGCCCTGCAGCTTCCCTTCTTTGCTTTGCCATCTCTTTTTCTCCCTGAGCTATTTCATGCATGTGCTGTTATTTTTCCTTACTCTGAGCCCATCACTTAACCTGGGAACACATCTGGGAGACAGTTGGTACAAAAGCTACTTTACAGACTAAAGAAACACTGTAAAATGCTAACATATGTCTCAAGTGAAATTAGTTCAAGGGCTGATATGAGTGGAGCTATGTCTACACTATGGAGGTTTTCCAGGATACCAAAAAACTCCGCTGGGTCCAGGAACATGTTTGCTTTTACACTTTTTTTTGCGGAAGAGCAGATGCGCTCTTTTGGAAGCCCTGTCTTCCTCCTTCCACAAGGAAGAAGGGCTCTTCCGAAAGAGGAGGCTTTTCCAAAATTTGGCTCAGTGTAGACGGGCCAAATTTCAGAAAAGCCTCTTCCGAAAAAGCTATCAGAAAAAGGTATGCAAATTGCAAAGTGCAATTTGTGTACCTTTTTCCGATAGATCAGTGTAGTCTAGACATAGCCTGGGTAAGGCCAAGGCTGTTGAGTTCCAAAATCCTCACCACTGTAAGGGGGCACCAGGGGCCAGCTATTGCTTGAGCCTGAAGTGAAGACATAATCTTGTCTCTGGAAGCAATCAAGCAATGGGGTATGGGGTATTTATTCCCATACTTTACCGGCAGGACCAAAGGGGGAGAGCAGATAGGCCACGAAGGTGGAAGCACATAAGCAAGACCCTATAACTAGCTAAGGCAAGGAAAGTCACAAAAAACATTAAAGGGGGAATATTTTCCACAATATTGAAAATCCCCATTTAGGAGTTAGCAGCTGCTCCTATCCTCTGCAGGTTTGAAGAAAGGATCTAGAGCTTGAATGAACAGCAGTTTGTATAGCATTCTTCTGTGTAGCCTGTATCTGCAAATACCCCAGAGGAAACAGTCATGTCCCACCATTGGGCATTGGCCTACGTGGACTGGTACTTTCTATAGCTCTTCCTCTGGCCAGGCTCCTCATCACTTTGTCCCTTTGAATCCCTGCAGGTGTACTCTGGTTACAGGTTTGCACTTGCTGCTCATGAAAAGAAGCTGCCAATTGTGATTATTAATATTGGGCCCACAAGGTCAGATCACTTTGCATCCATGAAAGTGAATTCTCGGTGTGGGGAGCTGCTGCCTTTGATTGTCCCATGGTGACCCAGTGTTGGTGAGCTAGGCACTGCACCCATCCAAGGTAAGTACCTGTTCATAGTGAGTAAACTCCCCAGCCTTACCTGTGACATGCTGAAATGTGATTGTCAGTCACACCCACTGAGCAGTAGCAGGTCTTTGTACACCATCAAATGCTGAGCACATCTGGCTGGATAGGGACTGAGATCAGCTGACCAAAAAGCCATCCCAGAAACAGATGGTTAAACACTGGAATAAATTGCCTAGGGAGGCTGTGGAATCTCCATCTCTGGAGATATTTAAGAGCAGTTTAGATAGAGTCTATCAGGAATGGTCTAGACAGTACTGGGTCCTGCTGTGAGGGCAGGGGACTGGACTCGATGACCTCTCGAGGTCCCTCCCAGTTCTAGTGTTCTATGATTCTATAACTGGTTATGTGATTGCAGCTCTGACCGATACAGTCCTGATGGGACAGGCAAAATTAACTTAAATAAAGGTGCTGAGCACCCTTAACTCTTATGGACTTCTGTGGGTTTGAGAATGGTTCCAAGGATGTTATTCTTCTCCAAGAGTGGGATCAGGGGAATGTTCAGATTTTTACTCTTTAGTTTTTTGGTTTCTTTGGGTTGCAATCAGATTGTTACTTTACCAAGGCAGTTAGCAGGAAGCCTCCACGAAACGGCTGCAGGGTCAAAGTGGCTGATTAGCACTTCGGTGAAATTTTGTGTCAGGACATTAAAAAAAATTGACTTACCAATGCCAATTTTGCACTGTAATTTTTAATGCAAAGTTTAAATGATGTGGATAATACAAAAACTCTGCCTTGAAGGACTGGGCATTGATTTTTCAAGTATTAAGTTCTATTTAGGTGCTGTGGTAATACAATTAGTAATCAGTATAAAGCCATTGCTTTTCCCTTCCATTGTCAGGTACTTATTGACCCATCATCTCTTAAGAGAGGCTGTTTCAACCCAGGAAGCTAACAAAGATAAGATCTAAGGATGCTTCTTCTGGTGAGACCAGCAGAGGGCAGCAAGCCATCATCTGTTTCAGTTAGAGCCGCTTCCTGCACTGAGCCATGGTCTCCATTTACCTGGAAGCCAAGGGGTGGGAAGTATCTGGTATGAGATTCTCTCTGCTTTCCTTAGAATGTACTGTGCCTCTGATTTGCCTTCATTGCAAGGTGCTGGGACAGGTTGATGAGACTTTTGTACTTCGAAACCAAGGCACTTTTCTTACAGCTGGCAGCAGGAGAAGAGTTGGGGAATGGGAGCTTGGAGGAGAGGCTAGACAAATTGGAAGGGATGGGGGGGGCACAGAACGAAAGAGGATTTTAGCAGCAGGATGGTCTAATGTCACAAGCAGGTAAGTGGGAACAGCATAGGACAGGCCCAATGAAACGAGAATTCTGCTCTTCCAGACCTGGAAAGAACCTGTATTGGGGGGAAAAAAGTTTTCAGTAGAGAAGCTGAACAAGGGCACCTGCTAAATACAGCTGTTTTCTAGAGAGAGATTTATTTGAGGGGCAGGTTATCAGCTGAACATGTCCCCTCCTAGCAGGGAGAAGGCTGAGCAACTGGGCCACAGAGAGGTCCTGTACAGTTTGGCAGTCCATAATTGAAACTTTTTCTATTTTTTTTAAATCATTGAGAAATTGACCGAGTTTCACTAAATCAGTGTGACCAGAGCTGCTTCTAACTAAACTAATGCCTTCTCTGGAATGCACAGTTGGATGTAATTAAATTAAGAACTTGTTTACAAGATTTATGTGGCTGCTTTGGAATTTTTCCTACCTATAAATCAGTCAAGTTCATGCCTGGGTCAGATTAATTTTTCCATTTCAGAAATTCAAGCTGAAATTATTAGCATTAGATGAAGCAAAAGAGTAATTAAATGACACCGAACTTCCTGTCTAAACAGACCACCCTAAAGTATTCCTATCCTTCATTTTGCCCCACCATTAAGAAAAGTTACACTTCTTTTAAGCAACCAGTTTCTGTTGGGCCTTTAAGACGCTTTTCACTATATAGAGAGTGATTGAGAGGCAGAAGTGAGTACTGGGTGAACATTGGGCCTTTGAGCCGACCTGCTCGCTATAATAAGCCCCCTTCAGTGTTGTTCTGAGTCCTTATGATTCCATTCAAGAGGCAGATTCAAATGCTCCAGTCCCACCTGCAAGAGCAGAGTTTCCTACAGTGACCTTCCAAAGAGAATAATAAGAAATGTAGAGGGCCAGGACTGGGGTGCTCACTTGCAGAAAGGGCACTGCCCCTCTAAGCAGCAAAGCAGGGAGGGTTGGTCTTGTCTCAGAACCTTTCCCTGCTCATGCACTTGTTCATATCCAGACCAGGACAGCTGTGGCTAATAAGGTAGGGGAGACCCTGGCACCCATGCCATCAGAAGTGAGGTAGCTTAATGACCTCCTGCCCACTGCTCTACCTAAAGGGGGACACCTTTGCAGTGAATCATGTAAGCAGTGATGCTTATATGTACCTTGCCACCTCTGGCCTATTAGAATTGCCCCACCTGACACTTGCCCTTCCTAAGCAATCAATCAGCTATTCCCTTCATATCATCCCCAAGACTCCTACACAGCGGAGTCCTCACCCACAATGAAGGAGCTTCCATGAAACTTTTATTCACGTAGCAGCTTTCCATACAGGAAGAGACAATTATGCCCCCTTTGGAGAGGAACTGGGGCCAGGTTTCTCATTATCCATGTCATCTTCTGAGCCGCCTTGAAACTTGGACAGCACGGGTGTGTCAAAAACAGATGGTGTGGATTTCATGTCGGAAGGGCATGCCTTTTGGAGAGAAGGTTTGAGACTGTTCCCAAGAGGCCTAAAACAAGAAATGATTTCCAGTGAGGATCACCAGGAGAAGTAATGTGATTGGTGGATAACCTCCGGCACTTGTTCCTATTTGTTTGCTACAAGCAGCTGAGCATTGGTGAAAGGAGTCACAGCACTCCTCAGACATAACAGATAAATTAGGTGAAGCCACAATCCTCTAATAATGTATATGATATACACACAAAGGACAGTATGGTATGAAATGAATTCCCCATGGTCAGAACCTACCTGCCAAGTGTATTATGGTGACCAAATGCACTACAGCACTTAACATGATCTCTTCTCCCACTCCCAAGTAAGGATCTGATCATTGCTGAGTCAATCCTATAAACAGCATTGCTTCATTTGTTAGCACTTGAATGCAATGGATTGGAACCTCTCCCTTCCTAAGGAGGTTCTTGACCAGAATAAGGCTGAGATGATGGGATTCCTTTCTGCTGAACATGATCCAACACAGCTGAAGGGGAAGCTTTGCTATCATTGACTTCAGAGCAAGTCAGAGCCCTTATATGTAACCAAATTCCCCTTTCCATCCCCCAAAATAAGACCCTACAGTGAGCCAAAAGGCCCCTCCCCAAGACCCATATTCTCATCCCTTTGTCTATGCAGTACCATGCTACATAGAAAGAAAAAGGAGATCAGAATCCGGCCCTGTTATAGCTGGTAACTAATGAGACCTACCTTGAGAAACTGGTGTACCTCAGCTTATTGATGTGGTTACCAGCTTGAAGGGAGGTATGAAAGCCACCAGGGTTCAGCACTATAGGATGCAGATCAACCATGCTGTTGGAAGACAAGGCATTTAGACAGAGAGCTAACACCACAGCAAAACTGCATGGAGCCCTGTTGTTCACCCTAGTTCTCTGAGGCCAAGGGGAGCCTAAGAGGGGAGATGAAGCAGTCCTGTAGGACCAGACAAAAGGGAAGTGTTCCCTGTATCACGCTGACCAGGCTGTAGAAGGAATAACATTACATGGGCTGGAGAGCCTCAAGGGTGTGACCACCCTACACCGGACAAGTGCTCTGCTTTCCTTCAGCTCCATCACACGTTCACTTTCCCCCACCCCATCACCTATAGGGAAGTGAGGACGTGCTTCCTCTCTTCCTTGCTTTCTCACCCTCCCCTAGCCAGTACTGACCCTCCCCAATGCCTCAAACCTTTTTGGGTTCATTGTCGACACGCCAGCCCAAAGGTGCTTCAGGTCAGTGTTTGAAACTGTTGTTCTGTCCATCTATTGGAAATTAAAGTACTTGTTAGGCAGCAACACAAGGGCTGTGTCTAGACTGGCAAGCTTTTCCACAAAAGTGGCTGCTTTTGAGGAAAAACTTGCCAGCTGTCTAGACTGGCTGCTTGAATTTGTGCAAGAACACTGACAATCTAATGTATGATCATCAGTGTTCTTGTGCAAATACAATGACTCTCCCGTTCGGGGAAAAAGCCCTCTTGCGCAAATGCTTTTGCTGAGACCCGTTTTGCGCAAAAAAGCCCCAATGGCGAAAATGGCGATCGGGGCTTTCTTGCGCAAAACCACATCTAGAGTGGCACGGACGCTTTTCCGCAAAAAGTGCTTTTGCGCAAAAGTGTCCGTGCCAATCTAGATGCTCTTTTCCGCAAAAGCTTTTAACGGAAAAACTTTTCTGTTAAAAGCATTTGCGGAAAATCATGCCAGTCTAGACGCAGCCAAGCAGTGTTTCTTCACAAGCAAGCTAGCTAACCAACCCGGCACTCGGTGCTGCTGCTGGGAAAGGCTAAAGCTGTGATGGAGATGCTGGAGCCTCCAAGAATGAGCATTCCTACCCCATTTTTTATAGGGTTCCTGCTGGGGGGGCTGGAGTTGGAGTAGCTGTGAGCTCCCCCAGAGCCAGGGCTCCTGTCCCGAGGAGAAGCTAGGCTGGAGTAGCTACTGAGAGAGGACTTCTTCTATTGGGAGAGCCTTGCTTCCTGCTCCGGTCAGAGGCTCTTGTATTAATGCCCGTGGTCAGTATTTATTCCACACTAGAGAGGCCAGAAGCCTGAGACAGGTGCAGCACATGGCTACAGTGAGGGTAGCACTAGAGACCCCGGGCAGCCTGGAGCAGTGGTTCCCAAACTTTTTTATACCGAGGACTGGCAAACTCATTCAAAACCTGTTAGCGGACTGGCACTGAAATATTTGCATACTCAATGTGGTGATTAATGTATTTGCATATTTGCATCTTCATTATGGCAATTTTAAGAGGTCACGTTATTTTCAATGCATCTATATGCACACAATACATGTCATTGTAACCACGACTGTGGCTGTAAGTCATTGCCACGGGTGGCAGGAACACAGGTAAAACAGCAGTGTGACGTTTCTGTGTCTGCAGCAGAAATGATGGGCACGATTAGCCACCCAGCTCTTTGTAACTCAAGATTATCTCCAATGACTATAGTTTGATGAGTGAAATCAGAGAAGAAGATGAGGGTTCAGGATAGGTGTGTTGTGTTTTGAGATGAGAGGCTCAAAGGGCCATGCTTTCAATCTGTGCGGCCCTGTTCAGTTACCTGAAGCCGCCTGTTGCCTCTCCCCTCCTATATGTGACTACTTCAGAGGCTCGGGGCTTCCCTCACCCCCTGCCTTGTGCAGCTCCTTATGGGGCCAGGGCAGCCGCTATACGTGCAGCACTTGGCCCTGTCAGCTGGGCTGCATATCAATCACCGGTCTTGGAGCTGGGGCCACAGTGAGGCTGCCCCAGTAGGGACAGCCTTACTGTAGCTCCAGCTGCAGCACACCCAGCTACCATCCACCCCACTCACCCTGTTGCTCCATGCGGTGCAGAAGGGAATTCTCTTGGAACCCCAGGGGGCGGGACTAAAATGCTGGGGGCATGGCCTGGCAATGTACGGCGGCTCGTCAAGCAGGGGTTCACAGTCCACTGCCAGTCCATGGACTGGTGGTTGGGAACCGCTGGCTTGGAGGACTTGCATGGTTTGAGGATACATCAGGACTGGGGGCCTTAGGAACACAGTAGTGAAAGATCCAAGTACAAACCTGTTTGCTCATCAGTTCAGGGAAAGGTCCAAAGACCCTGGGCATGGTGAACATGGGAGGAACAGTGGAGCCAGAAGCTCTGGCACGGGAGGGACAGAATCCTCCCTCCGGAGCTTGCTTCTTTCCAGTCATTTGCCTTGCACATCGCATTTTCACAGCCTTTGCAGCTATGAGAAAAGAAAACAAAAACACACCTCCAGAGTCTTTCAGACCAGCAACTTTCACTGCCCAGAGAAGCAGGCAGAACACAAAATAGTTGTTCCGTTCTTGTGATACCATGTATTTAAATATCAACCCTAGAGGGGGAATGGATGGCTTGATAATAGGCAATGGAGCCTCGGTCAGCTATTCTAATACTGCCCAGGTCAGTTATAATAGAAAGTTACCAGTGCTTGCTGGCTGCTTGTGGCTCACAGGAAATAAATGTGAAGGGTCCCAGTCAGATTCCTAGTGGGTGAGCAGCCACATCACAACTGGCCACCCATGGGCCATCTCAGCAGAGAAGTCATGGAGACTGAATTTCCCCACCCTGGGCAGTTGTCCTTCCAGGCTAGTGAGGAGAAATGTTAGTGGGACAGTGAATCTAGGGAAAGAGGACTTTGTCCTCCAGGCCTGTCACTCTAGCACCTTTCACCAGTAATAAATTCAGAGGGGACATTCTCCTTAAAGCATCTGATTGCTCCCTGCCTAAAGACATTCTCCTTCTGAAAGGGAGCAAAACCTTGGCATGCTGGACATTCCCAGTGAATGCCTATAGTAAAAACAGTTTTGATTTGTTGGATTTCAGTCTAATGCAGTGACATTCCTGTTGGTCATTAAAATCCGAAAGGGACCCATTGATCTTATTTATCCACCCATCCTGCCTGCATCTTGGCTGTGGCAGGGTCCTTTCTCTTTGGCAGAAATCCCAGGCTGTGCGCATATGCACACACATGCACGTTCATATGCTCCCATACTCTGTAACCTATGGATCTTGAGTTTCTACAAATATAGGAAATAATGATGGGTCTAGAGAAGAATTGTAGCTGTGTTGGTCTGAAGATATTAAAAGAAGAGATCTGTAAACTCAAAAGAATCTCTCTCTTACAAAAACAAGTTGATCCAACACAAGATATTGCCTCTCACACCTTGTGTCTGTAATATCCTGGGACCAGCACAAGTGCAACAACACAAAAAAAATGACACAGCTACAATATATTTGTGCATCATTATAGGTTGTTATAGTCTAGAGGGCAAGGTTTTCATAAAGCCAGAGGCACATATACACAACTACTATTTCTGCATGTGATGACTAGCAAGACACACAATTAGCTCTTGGCATGTGTAGATACCCAAAATGCAAGTAAAACCTCAGTAGCTATCTGAGCATTTTGGCTAACAACTTTGAAAATTAGACCCAATGCATTTTAAAATAGTAACACGCGTTATATGAGTAGCAATGGCACCAGCTAGGGGAATATTTGTTTGATCTTGCCAACTGATTAGTTGGGAAGAGTAAACAGGACAAATGTCTATTTTTGTTTAAAAAAAAAAAAGCCAGGATGGCCAGAAGACAGCTTAAAGAGGGGACTGTTTGGCTGAAACTGGACCTTCAGTCATTCTCTGTCCCACTCTAGTCTCTCCACCCGATCCCTCAAAATTCTCATATTGACAAGGGGCTGTAAGAGGACATTCCAGTGGCTGTTAGCCATCTGCAGCAGTTTTCTGGGTGTGCTCTTCTTACAACAAAGGTGAGCCACTGTCCCCTACAATAGGTGACAATTAACATCATCCATATAGTTCAAGCCAGATGAGCTAATGCAGCTCAGAAGAGATGGCACCATTGGTGATGCATTGTGCAAGAGGGGAACAGAGTCAAACAAGTAAATCCCGGCCCTAGTGCATACCCAGCCTAGTACAAACTGGTGGCAGGAGGGAGATGAGGCAGTGCTCCAATGCGAGGCTGGTAAGAGACATCAGACAGTGGAGCCAGAAGCTCTGGCACGGGAGGCATAGGCTGAAATCAGACCATGACCCTCACTCCTTTATCATTTGGACATGATACAACCTGCAGGGATTAATGATTGACTCCGGAATTTAGGCACAGAGGTGATACAATGGCTGCAATCAAGCTTTTCCTCTCGCTCCTTGTTGGCCTGTGTGCTTATTATTTCTACAGCGAGGAAACCTTATCTCCAGGTAAGGAAAGCCAGAGAGCTCCCTGGGAATTCACACCCAGCGCCATCCATCTATAGTACAAATCGAGATGGCCATCCCAGATCCTGCACTTTTGGGGGTCCGATGGTGGCTGCCCCACCTGTCCTATGGACAGGAACCAGGAGATTATGGGGGCCAGGTGCAGGCCCTGAGCATTCTGCTTCCTGCCGCCACAAAGAAGGGGGTGCAGGTGCAGTGGGTTGGGACAGGGCAGCACAGCAGGGTGGAGCAAGTTGCTATCACTGCCCATGTGGTGAATGGGGGGGGGGAAATGACCCCTGCTGTCAGTGCACCAGGCCCCCCATAATACCCCAGGCCAAGCTGCTCGGGGAAGAACACAAGGGAATGGGGGTTGGGGAAGAGGGGGTTGCCTTGAACTCCATGCCAGGGCACTGGGGAAGTTGCCCCAGACCCTACGCCCTCCCCATGATGGCCCAGTTCACACCCCAGGCATAGAAGAGGGCTAGGAATAAAATGACCAGATCCTTCGCTGACTGCCAAAACACAGCTGAAATCAGGACAGAAATTAATGTCTTTTTGTGGCACTCTCACAAAAGATGATCTTAATTTGGTGATTACTGTCAGCAGCCAAAGCATTTGAAAATACTTCCTAAAACTAAGCTAGATCTATGACGATGATCTATTTAAGAGCCATATGGGAAGCTGGAGCTGAAAAACAAGAGGTGAACAGAGAGAAGATCCAATGTAAAAAGGGATAACAAAGTAGGGAGTGTTTGGCTCCATCTCCACTGCACGGGCAAAGAGTTTAGACAAGGCAAAATGATGACAGAAAATGAACCCACCAATGCCCTAAAGAAGCCAGATATTTTACTAAGGACATGCTATCACAATGGAAGATTATGACTACAGCTGATGATTTCCTCCAGGGACGGACATAGGAGGAACACTGATTCTGAGTAACAAAAAGACAGACCAGGGCTTGGGATAACCTTGTTTCAGAGGCCACAGAACCCGAATATCAGGAAAAAGAGAAAATACCTCTTTCTAACTGAGAGAACCAACTTTCTGGTACTTGCCATAAGCTCCCTCTGGCAACTGGAAACTACCGTAGGAGCAATGTGTTTGGGGAATATGCTTTCTGTAATAGTGGGCAAGGTCACATTTGCAGAGAGATGCACTAGCTAAGGGCAATGTTGGAAGCCCCATTGCTTGGGATATTTAAAGCAAATCTAATAAATGCACCATATCCTGTACTGGCAGGGAGAGGGACGGGGTGACTTAATGGGTTTTTTCTCCCTGACTTGTCCAATTACACATAAGCCCATATCACAAGTGGTCTTTGCTCCAGCAAGTCAGGCTGAGCAAAGATGTAACGACTCCACAGGTGTACAAACAAGATAGTGCCAGCAGTCAGACCTTCACAGACTAATAGTACTCCTGGGCTATGTCTACACTGGCGGGTTCTTGCGCTACAACAGCCGTTCTTGCGCAAGAATCTGCAGAGCGTCCACACTGCCCGCCTGCTCTTGCGCAAGAAGATTTACAGTACGGCGTGGTAAGAGAGGGCTTCTTGCGCAAGAGCTACGCTCTTTTCTAACAGGTGTAAGCTCTCTTGCGCAAGAGCTCTTGCACAAGAGGGCAGTGTGGACACGCAGTAGGGGTTTCTTGCGCAAGAAGCAGGCGGGCAGTGTGGACTTCTTGCGCAAGAAAGCCCTATGGCTAAAATGGCCATCGGAGCTTTCTTGCTCAAGAAAGCATCCACACTGCCATGGATGCTCTTGCGCAAAAGCACAGCTCACACATGGCAGTGTGGATGTGTTCTTGCACAAAACTTCTTGCACAAGAACTGTTGCACAAGA
The DNA here is from genome assembly GCA_032595735.1 of Pelochelys cantorii. Classification (NCBI taxonomy): domain Eukaryota; kingdom Metazoa; phylum Chordata; order Testudines; family Trionychidae; genus Pelochelys; species Pelochelys cantorii. The sequence continues at coordinate 5,985,165 of CM064342.1, read as the reverse complement.
TGTTCTTGCGCAAGAAGCTGCCAGTGTAGACATAGCTCTGGGGTATCACTACCTCCATTTTACAAATGAAAAGACAGATCCTCTTCAATGGCATGTATTTCTGGGATTGAGAAAATCAGTCTTGCAATCCTCGGGCTCCCAGATGGCCAGGGTCTTAGGGAACCAGTGGAGCAATTTCCTGCTAACAACCTTTTAAACCTCCAGAAATGGTGCGAGGGAAGCGTGTGCTGGTGACTGGCTCGAGCACTGGGATTGGGGAACAAATAGCCTATGAGTTTGCACGAATGGGAGCCCACCTGCTCCTCACTGCCAGGAGAGAGAAGCAGCTCAAAGAGGTATGACTCCTAAGGAAGGCATCCTAAAGAAACTGGAGAAGTGGGACATTTGGGCTTCTCTTATACCCCACTCTCCAATCCCACAGAGAAGGATGCAGGGGTGGCCAAACCCCCTTCCCTCAAGGGAAGTCATGTTCACATCTGAGTCCAGGCCTTGACATGGCTTTGAGCATGCTGCTGCAAATCATCGCTTCTTTGCACCTCAGCCCAATGTGATTCTTCAGCAGCATTGAGTTCCTTCTGTTTTGCGCTAGCCTGAGCTCATGCCCCATCCACTAACTTGGAATGAACTGAAGCAAACAGCTGTACACACTACTCTGTGCTATGAAACAGCTACGATGTGGAAGCCTGCTGCAGTGTCAGGTTCTTTGCTGAAAGCTTTTCTCTTTCCTCTTCAGGTGGCAAAGAAGTGTCTGGAACTGGGGGCAAGTTCTGCTAGGCATGTGGTGTCCGACATGAACAACTTGATTTCAGCCCAGAATGTCATTGAAGAAGCCAAAAACAAACTGGGTAAAACTTGCATCTCTTCCCTCCTTTTATTTGTCCTCTTGGGACAGGGAAGGAGACAGACCTCTCCTGGGCTACCCACTCCAATTGCTTGTGCTGCCATTCCCTGAAACAGGGTACTCCATTATTTTGCTAACAGGAAAAAGCCTAACCTTCCTAGGGGTTAGCCCAGCCATGTGGATTCTCAAACACTGATTCCTATAGGGTTGGTGGAAATCTCTTTTTAACAGCTAGTTACTTTGCTGGGCTTCCACACAGTGAGAACTTCTCCATGCACCAGTTGGGAAATCCCTGCACTAAACCTCAGTGGTGGCAGGGCAGCTTCATTAGGAAGTTGAACAGCCATTAGTGTTATGCCATCACCGATGTTGAGGCCCTCTGTGGAAAAGGTGGCTTGCTTTAATCAACAGCTATTGCTTCATCCCAAGCTGCTTGTGCTCTGTGTCACATGGAATAAGCCCCATCTCTCAGAATGGCGTACTCAACTATGCTCCGAGTAGCTGCAGGCAAGTTACACAGTGAGAGCTGGGTCAGATGAATGCGGCAAAGGCTGAATTGTGAGTGGGGCAGGCATCCAGCAGTTTGCATAGAGGAGGAAAAAGCAGAGCCTGACAGCACATGCCTAAGATGGCTCTGCTGGCATATGCTATCACAAGCATTAGGAGGAAGTTATGGGATTAGTTAATGTGCATCTGACTCTGGGGAACAAAGGTGGGAGTTAGCTTGGGACCAAAGCTGACAATATCAGAGTCCAGTTCCTTTTTAAATCTGTGGGAGTTCAGCTATTGACTTCAGTGGCAGCAAGTCCAGCTTCAGCTAAGAAATCTTTTTGATGAAATGTGTGCAGATTCCAGGGCAGATCCCCTGATGCTGGTGGGACTCTGATTCGGAATGACTAATCTTGTGGAGGGGAGAGTTCAGACAGTGTACCGCATCCACCCTGATCCAAGAATAGATGCCCATACTTCACCTGAATCTGTGTTCCCCTTCTCTTTCAGGGGGTCTCGACTACCTGGTTTTGAACCACGTTGGGGGAGGAGGCGGGTTTGGCCTTTTCCAAGGAGACATGGCAACTGTGACCAGCTCTATGACTGTCAACTTCTTGAGCTATGTCCAGCTGACAGTTTCTGCAATGACCATGCTGCAGGAGTCTCAGGGCAGCATCATTGTCATATCCTCCCTGAGTGGTAAGGAAGGCTGCTCCTCTCGGTAACCAGTGAACTCATCCAACCTGCCTACTCTAAGTCAAACCAACCTCAGAAATAACAATGCTGGTGGCCCCCTCCACAGAAAACACTGCTAGTTACAATCACAGCCAATCTCTTCCTGCCAGTTACAAGGGGGTTTAGTTCCAGAGAAGTTTTGTTAATGCTTTGATGGCCAAGGATGAGTAATTACACTTCTCCTCCAAATCTGCCTTCCAAAATGCTCTCTACAAATTGTTCACTGGGGTTACATCTACACTGCAGGAATTTGTCGGCAGAGGCAATGCAAATGAAACACTCATTAGCATTTTGTGTGCTCTCATTTGCAGAGTATCTTCTGATCCTTTTTGCGGAAGAGGTTTTTGCACAAAAGCAAGCAGTGTAGATGGGGCCATTTTGCACAAAAAAATGCTTTTGCACAAGATCCCTTATGCCTCAAAAAAGCAGGTATACAGGATCTTGTGCAAAAGGGGTTTTTGCCCTGTCTACACTGCGTTTTTTTTCCGCAAAAACTTCTTCCACAGAAAGGATCAGAAGAGACTATGCAAATGAGAGCACAAGAAATGCTAATGAGCACTTCATTTTCATTGCCTCTGCCAACAAATTCCTGCAGTGTAGACGTAGCCTGGGATCACTTACCCATCACTGAAATGCAGCTTCCCTGAAGGTTTAGTCTGAGAACTGACTCCATGCAGTGAAGAGGGCCACCTACCAAATCATCGACACTACAGGTGTCCTCCCATGTACTGACATGCCCTGACACTGTTTAGCTCGTGCAGGGTTATCCTATCTAATAGAAGACATGTTTGGTTTCCGAGGTTGTCAGTTATGCAACAGAAAAATCATCTGAACTGTATCATTGGATCTACATGAGAAACTCCAGTTTGTCCTCTGACAGCTCCACTGACCTAAAACCATCTCCCTCAATGAATCGTTTCCTGAGGGGAGTTTCTCAGCCATGCCTATTGCTTTGATTCTTTTCAGGTCGCATAGGAGCCCCATTCACCCTTTCATACTCTGCCTCCAAGTTTGCTCTGGAAGGTTTCTACAGTTCGCTACGCAGGGAGCTGCATCTTCGGCAGATCAGTCTCTCCGTCACAGTTGCTGTGCTGGGATACATTGACACAGGTAAAACAGAACTGCTACTTTCTCCTGGGCAGACCTTATCATTAGGCTGCAACACACAGTGCAGAAGGGGATAAACATAATCCAGATGTTTGTTGGTTAATGTAAAGTAATGCACATTGGAAAAAATAATCCCAACTACACAAACAATTTGATGGGGACTAATTTATCTACAACTACTCAAGAGGGAGATGTTGGAGTCATTGTGGATTGTTCTCTGAAAACATCCACTCAGTGTGCAGCAGCAATCAAAAAAGCAACAGAATGTTAGGAATTGTTAAAAAGGGGATAGAGAATAAGATAGAGAACATTTTATTGCCTCTATATAAATCCATGGTATGCCCACATCTTGAATACTGTGTACAGATGTGGTCACCTCATCTCAAAAAAGTTATATTGGCATTGGAAAAGGTTCAGAAAAGAGCAACAAAAATGATTAGAGGTTTGGAACGGGTCACATATGATGAGAGATTAAAAAGACTTGAACTTTTCATCTTAAAAAAGAGGAGACTAAGGGGGGATATGATAGAGGTCTATAAAAACATGACTGGTGCAGAAAAAGTGAATAATGAAACGTTATTTACTTATTCTCACAATATAAGAACTAGGGGTCACCAAATTAAATTAACAGGCAGCAGGTTTAAAACAAACAAAAGGAAGTTTTTCTTCACTCAGTGCACAACCTGTGGAACTCCTTGCCAGAGGATGTTGTGAAGACTAGGCCTTTAACAGGATTCAAAAAAGAGCTAGATAGATTCATGGAAGTTAGGTCCGTCAATGGCTATTTGCCAGGATGGGTAGGAATGGTATCCCTAGCCTCTGTTTGTCTGGAAATGGATGACAAGAGAGGAATCATGTGATGATTACCTGTTGTGTTCCCATCCTCTGGGGCATCTGGTATTGGCCATTGTTGGCAGACAGGGTACTGGGCAATATGGCCGTTCTTATGTTCTTTGATGATGAAAGAGAATACCGGGGGGATAAGGGGAAGTTGGGAGATTTATTACATGATGATCTTATGAGCTATAGAAAAAGTTCAGGAGTTGACTCCTGCAGTTCAAAGAGTTTATGCTCCCCAGTGTACCCAGATGCACCCTGTTTAATCTGGGAGAAGAGAAGGAAGGAGATACTTCATGTGATAATTTTTCTGTTTATCTTAGACAATGCTGTGAAAATCATTGGTGATAAAATCACCATGCAAGCAAATCCCAAAGAAGAGTGTGCACAGGTAGTGGTGCGGGCCGGCGTGCTGCGACATCGAGAGGTCATATATCCTTACTGGAGCCTAAAACCTTTGTTGCTGCTGAAGGAATGGATGCCAGGCCTGCTGGAAAGGCTGTTGGACAAATTCTTCATCATGGAAAATATCCTCTAAGCCCCAGGGCAGTTCAGTTTCACATGCAAGCATAATAAAAGAAAAATCCTGATCAAGCAGTGGGGGCCAACTCAGATGCTGGACTCATGTTTGCGCCGTACCATAATCTTTCCAAAGTGCATAAAGAGTAGTGCCTTATGTTATAGGACAGGGAGAGCTACGATGAGCTCCAACATACACTCCTCAGGGCTTCACAGGCCCATGCAAGCCACTGCCCCATCCTGCTTCACTCTAGCATCTGGAGATCTTGATAGCTTTCAGCCTCCTTTAGTCAGACTGTAACTCCCCAGCCTGGCCTGAGGTGCATGTGCGCTACCATCGGCTATCTGCAATTCCATATGTTAGACCCCAAAGTGGGAATACAGAGAAAGCATTTCCCCATCAAGAGCTGTCCTTGCCCAGCTCGTCTAAGTCATTTAAAATTATTGGTTGAATTACCAGTTGTAAGAGCCCCTGCCTCTGGGCAGGCTTCAGAGCTACTGTCTGCCAGTTAGATCAGAATGATGAGGGAACAGTCTTTCAATCTTGCTGTTCCAAACTAGGGATGTAATAGTGCAGCTGATTAACCCATTAACAAAGAAGCAGGTTAATGCTATAGACTACACACATTTTCCCCCACCTCCCCACCCTTAATTTTTTTAGCAGGCTGGCCAGCAGCCTGGCTCAGTCCTGGCTTGCGATGGGTCCAGGACCTACCCCTGCTGTGGCTTTGCATTTAAAGTGTATTAGGAGCTGAACAGGTAGGCAGCCCAGTTCAGTCCCGACTCTCACTGGGTCTTGGAGCTTAGACCTCCCCTGGACAGAGGCAGCAGCTCAGACCTCCCCTTTTTATCAGAGGCAGCAGCATGGGGTGACAGGCAGCTGGGTTTGCGAGGGGCATTGGTTTTTAAACTGGCTGATTTTTAAACTGATACAGAGGTAGCAGCACAGAGTGGTAGGGAGTGCCTCAGGAGTGGGGCCAGAGCACACTGGCTGCTGGCCCCACCCCCGGGTACTATAGAATAGTCGAGTAACTGATAAAAATTCATGAGGTTAATCGACTATTCAATTAGCCGATATTTAACATCCCTATTTCAAAATACAATACGCCAATACACACTAGGGAGCTTTTAGTGTGCATCAGAAGGGTCCACAAGCATAGTTAAGTGTGCAGCATGCTAAAATGCCATAGCTTGATATCCCAGCTTACCGCACAGGGTTTGTGTACACACACGCACACACATAGCATAGCAATCATTAATCTAACAAAGAGGCAGAAGGAGTGAAAAGGACATGTCAGAGCTATGTCTTAGTCTTGGGTGAAAATGTCCATCAGAATCCAAACTAGCTAAATTAACAAACAATTATATCTGATATTTCTAGCGCATCTTTCATCCCAGACAACCCAAAGTAGTTTACAAACTGTTATACATAAATCACCACTAAAACCCAGACAGCTCTGAGGTAGGAGAGTGGGGTAATAGACACACAACTGGTGCACAGTGAAATGGAAATTTTGGACCAGGATAATGAGGCAAACTGTGGAAGCTGTGTACTCCAGGCACTAGACTTGGAAACAGAAGTCTCTGAACCATTCACAGCCTTGTCACCAACTCACTGTCTGAACTTCACAAAGTCACTTCACGTCTCTGTGCCTCACGGATGAAAGTAATTTACATTTCTAACAGATACTGTCCTATCACAACCCACCAACCCCCTTGCAGGGGCCTTAGGCCAGTAGGGATGGGGTGCAACAAAACAGTACCTGTAAGAAATTTAAGTGTGGGGGTGGAGTGTGGGTGCTTAGGGCACAGGAATGGGGACTGAGGGTGCAGGAATTAGGGCAGGGGAATGGGGACATAGGAGGTGTAGGAGTCAGAGTTGGGGAATATGAGGGGCTCAGAGCAGGAGGCTGGGGTATATGAGAAGCTCAGGGTACAGGGCTGAGATATGGGGATGCAGGAGTTAGGTTAGAGGGTGGGGACATGGGAGATGCAAGAGTCAGGGTTGGGGTGTATGAGAAAGGGCTCAGGGAGAGGGGTATGAGGAGGGGCTCAGAGCAGGGGGTTGGCAGGGGCATGGGAACTCAGTGTTGAGGGGATATGGGGGTTCAGGATTCAGGGCAGGAGGCTGGGTGCATGTAGGGATGAGTGTGGGGGCATCATTGTGGGAGGGCTGCAGCTGCACATACCTGTTGCTTTTTCTGTGTCCTGCTCCTCTCACTAGGGATTGAGGGGAAAGTGCAGAGCTTGCTGTGTTCCTTTCACACTCCCCACCCCCAGCTCTCCTCGCTTCCTAGTCAGAGGAAGTAGGAAAAGCAATAGGGACTGAGTATGTGTGGCTGCTACCTCCCGAATGCTGAAATGATGCATGTGGGGAAACTCAGGGATGGGGCAGTCCTGGAGGTGGGGGCACGCTCCCAGCCAGCCCCTTTATCCCGCCTGGCTGCCTGTTGCTGAGCACAGCGGCCTGCAGGAAGCCAAGAGCTGGGCTGAGTGCCCCACCATTCTCACTGCAGCCAAGCGCCCCAGCCAGCCAGCTGACTTCTTGCTTTCACCGTCTGCTGTGCCTATTTCTTCATCAGTAACTAGGGTTGCCAGATAGTGTAACCAAAAATACCAACATCCCCCCCTCAAAAAAAAAACACCGGGGAAAAAATTCTGTTGAGAAAAAAAAGGAGTTGTTAAGCAAAAATAAATAAATAAAATTTTAAAAAATCCTAGCGTGGCCCCTTTAACACTTTTGAGACTTTTTGGCCCTAACAGGCGGCCCATGGCCACCTGCCATCTTACCTCCCTGCGCTGGGCCGGACAGCTCCCCTGCAGAACCCGATAAGCTGCCAGGATTTTCACCTTCTGGCCGGGAAAAAATCAGAAAATACCGGACATTTTAGGTGTCCAGTATTTTCTGAATGTTTTTACCGGACAGAAGGTGAAAATACCGGACTGCCCAGTTCAATACCGGACATCTGGCAACCCTATCAGTAACAGAGATAGTATGGCTTATCCCCCCTGTAAAGCATTCAGATCTATGGATAAAAATCAAAAGACGCTAGTTTAAATGAAACTGCCTCAGAAATATGAAGGGTGGATTCAAGCCTGGTGTTCAAAGAGCTAAACTACTTCAAGATTTTGCTTGGACTCCTGAATTATCCCTTCCCTGTAGGGAAAGGCGTTGTTATAGCATTGCTATATGCTATATGCCTAAGGCTGAGAGGCGAAACCAAGAAGGGAAACTTCCTAGAATTGTTCTGCAGGCTTAAATGGAGACTGAAGCACAGGGATTACCCCGAGCATAGTTGTTCACTTTCTGCATGTCTCGTTTCAGCTGCATCACCTTCTCTTGCATCTCCGCAATCCCCACATTGTTACAGTAATTCATCTCTCCCTGAAGTGTCCAGAAAAACTTGGCCTAGAAAACAACATTGGGGGGAAAAGGAGGGTAAGGCACTGCTGTTGCCTCTGCAGTGAATGCTGCTAATAGCCAAAGTGTACTCTTCAGTATCTCACATATCAGCTTTTATGGCTCTGATATTGTTTGTTCCTCCCACGGCTTCCATCCCTGCCTCAAGTACAGGAACAGAGTAACTAGGCTCTGTGTGCAATGGGAGTGTTAGTGATTTGAAATCACAAAGGTGGTGTTAAGCTATCTTTTTTACCCACCTTATTCTGATGGTGAGTAGGGGTGTGCCTTCCCCTGGTTCCCCTGTGTAAACTGCAGCAGTCTGTGGACTGCTCTAACATTCTGCTTCGCACAGCCCCATATGAACCTGGTTAAGCAGAGAACAGCTGAAGTCCTAAGCAGTCTGGTCATTCCTTCAATGCACTCCCATGCTATGGACTAGGAACAGGATTGGATGATGGGGGGGTCGCAATACAACAGTACCTGTTAGGGATGTAAGCAACTAATTGACTATCGGATAAGCAAAAGCTTATTGGATAGTCGACACACTAGTCGACTAGTTGCTTCCCCCATCCCCTTGCTGCCTCTATCAGAATGAAACAGCGGGGGGGGGGGGGCAGAAGTAGAGGGGTGCTGGGGGAGCCGGCTTAAAAGCACTCCCTCCTTAAAAGCACCGTGAGAAGAGGCAGGGGTGCATTGGGTGGTGTTCCAACTTTGAAATGTACAAGAGTCCCCGCTGGGGCTGTTGTACATTTCAAAGTGGAAGCGCTACATGGAGCTTGGGGCAGCAGGGGCTCTTGTGCATTTCAAAGATTGAAATGCCGTGTGGAGCCCAGGGTCTGCATGGAGCCCGAGGTTAGCGGGGGACTCCCCGCTGGCCCCAGGCTCCACCTGGTGTTTCAATCTTTGAAATGCACAAGAGCTCCTGTTGGGGCTTTTGTACATTTCAAAGGAGGAATGCTGCACTAGAACTTATTGACTAATTGAACAGTTGAAGCCCATCGACTATTCGATTAGTTAATCAAAATGTAACATCCCTAGTACCTGTAAAACCAGAGTTTTTGCACTGGTCAGGCAGCTCCCTGCACAAGGGGCAGTCTCAGGGGAGCATTTACACTCATTTTAATGCTTGTTTACACACCAGGGCAGTGACATACAGAATTGTCAGGTGCCTTCAGCCTTCCATTAGACTTATATGGGTTGTAATGAGGGGAAACAATGTCACAGAGCAGATAGAGAGCTATAAAGTCTGAGTCAACCTAAGGATCCTTTACTACAGGGAAAAGGGAGAAACACAATAGCTTCAGTGTCACTTCTTCTGTCAATTCCAGATGCTATTCTCTGCACACTCCCCCAGCAAACAAACACCCAAGCCTTCAAAAACTGTATAATTCTTCCATGATATGAGGGTAATTTGCTCCTATAATTTGCCACTAGTGGAAATCACGATTCATATTGATAGGCTAAACATATATCACCACAACCTGTGATTTCAATAACCTTTAACTCCCCTTAAAGCCTGGACCACTCTGCAAATTGCGATCTGAGAATAATCTGAAAACAGACAGAGACTAGAGGGCTGGTCTCAAGATAGCACTTCATTCCCTAGTCCCAGAAGAAATTGGTCCAGGTAACGTGATGGGGCTACATCTAGGCTTTTCCATGCTGGGGACAGGGGTGAATCCTGAGAGGAGTGCACATTTCAGGAAAGCTGATGTACCATTTGAAAAAAAGACTTTTTCCTCCTCTTGTGGCATAGACATCAGCAATCTAAGGAGAAACAGGAAAGGAGTGGTGGTGCAAAACTACAAGGTGATTTGTCTCATTACTAGAGCAGTCAGAATTCGTGGCTCCAAGTCAAGAGACACACTCTAACTGTCATTCCTGATAAAATCTCCCTCCACCCAATAATCTCAGATATGTTGGAAGGGGAGATGAGAGCTGTTAGCCAGGAAGGCAATGCAGATACCTTTAAAAATGATGCCAGGCCAGCTGCCTCTTTCTCCATCTGCTTCCGCTTTCGCATAACCCTCTCACAGATCCCTGGGTTCTGTTCCATGTTTCTATACAGTTCCTGTAGGCACTGCTCAGTGTAGGATAAAGACTGTCCTTCAAAGTCCTCAGGGGAAATCAGCTTGCAGAATGTTATACTGAGGGGATATTCATTGTCAAACTCATCCAAGGTCTCCATCCTACTCTTCCCTAAAGAAAGGCAGGCAATAAAGCTACCCTGAATGGGAATGGGAGCCAGAAGAGTATCTTCCTTCTAAAAAGCAGAGACCTCTGGCCCTTCCCATTCTAGGCCCTGACACATGAGGGTATGGATTGCTGCTGTTGCAGGACCCTACAGGACCCAGTCTCTCCTGGCAAGGATCTGTGTAGGGTATACTAAGCTGCTGAAGTTCCCTGTGGCTTTGTGATAGAATACCCTCCCACAGGAAAATAAGGTGAGAAGTGATCCTCTTGGGCAGAGCTTCTCTGTAAGTTCTTGTGCATACAGGAGCATCTTCCCAAGCGCAGTGCTGGGATCCTGACCTGTGTCTCATTTGAAGCATGTAACTTGCAACTGATGAGGATGCTGGCTCAGTGCCAATGAGGAGCCAAGTTCCCTCTTCCAAAAGACAAAGGTATCTACAGAACAAACCCCCTCAGGGTGTCCTGCCCCACAGAGTGAGGTACAACAACCTCCATGTCTGTCTCCCCTTCTCTTAGTGCAGCCAGTGCCCCATGGGACATGTGTCACAGAGCGAGAGGCCATGCGTAACAGATCCATTGAACACTAGACCTGAAAGGGACTTTGGGAGGTCAACTCCAGTCAGGGGCGGCCCATTGGCCTAGGCAGACTAGGCGGTCGCCTAGGGCACTGTCAGCCTGGGCGCCCGACGATGACGTCACAGCCATTGATGACCATGCAGGCAGGGGAGCCGATCGCACCTTCCGCCAGGGGCGCCAGCTGCCGCAGCGGGCCTCAGGCCGCTCCTGTAGTCCCCTGCTATCACCAAGCTTCAGCTAGATCACCCCTGACAGATGTCTGATTAACCTGCTCTTAAATATCTCCTGTGATGGAGAGTCCACAACCCCCCCAGGCAATTTATTCCAGTGTTTCACCACCCTGACAGCTGGTTTTTCCAACTATCCAACCTAAACCTCCCCTGTTGCAGTGTAGGCCCATGGCTCTTTGTCCTGTCATCATAGGCCAAGAAGAACAATGTTTTCCTCTCCTCCTTGTAATCCCCTTTTATATACTTGAAACCCGCTCTCATGTCCCCCTCTCAGGCTTCTCCTTTCTAAACACAACCACCCATAACCACTGGTAGGGTAGGACTGGCCATGACGACCCCACACTCACTCCCCCCTATTCATTGACAGGCAAGGGGGGGGCACCCAGTCACTGGGGAAAGGTGGCGGTGACAGCCCCTGAGGCAAAGACCTGGCCCCAGGGCTAGTTACGGGGGGGGGGGGGCGAGCAAATGGAGGGAAAGGAAATGGATCCGTTTCTGCAAACCCGCTTACTCTGGGTGAAGGGGGGGGGGCCTGGCTTCCAGGGGAAATCCCCTAAGGGGGTGGGCACTGAGGGAGGGGAATCTACGTCTCCTGGGGGAGGGGGGGGGGAAGAGGGGAAATGGACACGTAGCTCCTGGTTACCCCTACCCCGGAAGTGGGCGGGGCTGACGCGCTCCCTGTGCCCGTGGGGAAGCGGCAGTTCTTGCAGGCTCGGTGGCTCCCGGAACACGTGTCCCTCCGCGGCCCCATGGGGGAGGTGGGCGCGTGAGCCGCACACGTGACAATGCGGCAGTGTGACGGTTGGCACGGCGGGAGCGTACGTCACCCTGGGGAAGCCCGCGCGCTGTCGCCCCGCCCCCCCACCAACCCCAGCCCGCCTGAGGGGGAGGGGGAGGGGAGCGAGACGCACGAAAGAGGCGGGAGGCGCAGCGCGGGTGCGAGCGGGGCTTTATTGCGCGGGGCCGGCGGCCGGTCCGTCCGTCAGTGGCAGAGGGCGGGGTCCAGGTCCTTGTAGGCCGGGTTGTAGGGCGCCCCCGCGAAGCAGATGGCGGCCTTGCGGTCGCACTCGCAGATGAACATCTCGCAGGCGTTGTTCTTCGCTGGCAGGGGACAGGAGGCGGCGTCAGCGGCTGGGGCGGGGGCAGCAGTGTCCGTCAGCCCCCCCGCCCCCCCCCAACCGCCTCTCCCCCATGGGGTGGCTCCCGGCAGAGGGGAAAGGGCGGCTGAGCCAGGGTGCGGCCAATGCTACAGCCCGGGACCCTTTTATTTATAGCAAAGAATAAAAATAAAATTGTGAGGCATGTAGAAGAACATAATTTGTTGGACAAAAGTCAACATGGTTTCTGTAAAGGGAAATCCTGTCTCACTAATCTATTAGAGTTCTTTGAAGGGGTTAACAAACATGCGGACAAGGGGGATCCAGTAGATATAGTATACTTAGATTTTCAGAAAGCCTTTGACAAGGTCCCTCACCAAAAGCTCTTGTGTAAATTACATGGCCATGGGATAAGCGGGAAGGTCCTTTCTTGGACTGAGAACTGGTTAAAAGACAGGAAACAAAGGGTAGGAATAAATGGTAAATTTTCAGAATGGAGAGTGGTAACTAGTGGTGTCCCCCAAGGGTCGGTCCTAGGACCAATCCTGTTCAACTTATTCATAAATGATCTGGAGAAAGGGGTAAGCAGTGAGGTGGTAAAGTTTGCAGATGAGACCAAACTGTTTAGGACAGTCAAGACAGAAGCAGACTGTGAGGGACTCCAAGAAGATCTCACCAAACTGAGTGATTGGGCAACAAAATGGCAAATGAAATTTAATGTGGATAAGTGTAAAGTAATGCACATCGGGAAAAATAACCCCAACTCTACGTACAGTATGATGGGGGCTAATTTGGCTACGACAAATCAGGAAAGAGATCTTGGAGTTATCGTGGACAGTTCTCTGAAAACTTCCACACAGTGTGCAGCGGCGGTCAAAAAGGCAAATAGGATGCTAGGAATTATTAAGAAAGGGATAGAAAATAAGACCCAGAATATCTTACTGCCCCTGTATAAAACTATGGTACGCCCACATCTTGAATACTATGTACAGATGTGGTCTCCTCACCTCAAAAAAGATATTTTGGCCTTGGAAAGGGTTCAGAAAAGGGCAACTAAAATGATTAGGGGTTTGGAACGGGTCCCATATGAGGAGAGGCTAAAGAGACTGGGACTTTTCAGTTTAGAAAAGAGGAGACTGAGGGGGGTATGATAGAGGTATATAAAATCATGAGGGCCAATAAAGAGAAGTTATTTATTAGTTCCCTAAATAGAAGAACTAAAGGACACCAAATGAAATTAATGGGTAGCAGGTTTAAAACTAATAAAAGAAAGTTCTTCACACAGTGTGTAGTCAGCCTGTGGAACTCCTTGCCAGAGGAAGCTGTGAAGGCTAGGACTATAATAGAGTTTAAAGAGAAGCTAGATAATTTCATGGAGGTTAGGTCCATAAAAGGCTATTAGCCAGGGGATAAAATGGTGTCCTTGGCCTCTGTTTGTCAGAGGCTGGAGAGGGATGGCAGGAGACAAATCGCTTGATCATTGTCTTCGGTCCACCCTCTCTGGGGCACCTGGTGTTGGCCGCTGTCGGCAGACAGGATACTGGGCTAGATGGACCTTTGGTCTGACCCAGTACAGCCATTCTTATGTTCTTATGTTCCAAGCCCTGGGCGGGGCGCACAAGACTCTGCCTTTGTGCCTGCCCCCCTGGTGGGTGTCGCCCACTGCAGAGGGGCTGCGGGGCTGCGACTGCACCGGGGCAGCCCTGTGAGTTGGCCGCTGACCCACAGCAAGGCTGTGTCTACACTGGCGGGTTCTTGCGCAAGTATGGCCCTCGCGCAACTAGCCACAGAGCGTCCACGCTGGCTCTTGCGCAAGGAAATTTACAGTATGGCATGGTAAAAGAGAGCTTCTTGCACAAGAGCTACACTCTCTTTTTAATGGGTGTATAAGCCCTCTTGTGCAGGGGCTCTTGCGCAAGAGGGCAGTGTGGACACGCTGCAGGGATTTCTTGCGCAAGAAAGCCCTCTGGCTAAAATGGCCATCAGAGCTTTCTTGTACAAGAGAGCGTCTACACTGGCATGGATGCTCTTGCACAAAAGCACATCTCGCCCATGGCCCTGTGGATGTTTTCTTGCACAAGAGTTCCCTTGTGCAAGATGTTCTTGCACAAGAAGGTGCAAGATGTTCTTGCACAAGAAGCTGCCAGTGTAGACATAGCCCAAGAGTCCTGTAGCACCACCCAGCAAGGGTCTCCAGCCTTGTGAGGGATGAGATCACTTTTTGTATTTAAGTGCAATCTAGGATCTGCCTCAAACCCAAATACCTTTGCCCTGCCCCCTGGGTGCCCCTTCTCTGAGGTTCTGCTCCTGTTCATTCCATCCTCCCTCCCTTTCACCAGCAAAGGCAGAGGGTTGGGGTGCAGGCTCTGGTTTTGGGCTAAGGGATTTGGAGTGCAAGGGGGGGCTCTGAGCTGAGCTTGGGGCAAGAGTTGGGGTGTAGAAAGGGGTTTAGGGTAAGGCTCTGTAAAGGAGTTTGGGTCTAGGAGTGCTCAGGGCAGGGGCTTGGGGTGGGTACATGATTGTGACAGGGATTCTGGATGCAGCCTCCAGCTGGACACCGCTTACCACAGGTGACTCCTGGGCAGTGGTGTAGTAGGGCTAAGGCAGGCTCACCCCTGCCCTGGTCCTGCATCATTCCCAAAAGCAGCCAGGAAACTCCCTCCATCCCAAACTCTGAGGTGTCCGTGTCCCGCCCCCTCCTCCCCCCCGTTCTGTGTAGCTAGAATACAGGGTGGGAGAAGGGGGCAGCTGAAAGTTCTTCATCTGAAGAAGTGGATTGTGCCCACAAAAGCTCATACCACCATCTACATGTTTTGTTAGTCTTTAAGGTACTGCTAGACTAGTTGTTTTGTAAGTTTTTCCAGTTACAGATTAACTCGGCTACCCCTCTGAAACTATCAAAAGTATGTATGTAGTATCATGAGCTTTGGTGGGCACAACCCACTTCAGAAGACAAATACTATGGAGCAAGGGGCACAGATTTTGAAATATAAAGCAGAAAAAGAGGGGAGAGGTGGAGGAGAGAAAAGAAAGAAAGGGGAAAAAAAACCCTCAAAGTGTCCATGTGAAATGAGGCTAATAGAGTAGATGTACGTTGACAGCCTACTCTATTAGCTTCATTTAGTTAGCATGGACACTTTGACAGTTTTTCTTTTTTTGTTTCTACTCCCCTTCTCCCCTCTTTTTCTGCTTTATATTTTAAAATATGTTTCCTTTGCTCCATAATATTTGGCTTCTGAAGAGGGTTGTGCTCACCAAAGCTCATGATACTACTTATATATTTTTGTTGGTCTCCAAGATGCTACAGGACCAACAAAAATATATGTGTTGTTTTTTTAAGTTCTTTCAGTTGTTAAGTGTTTGAGCAATAGCTGGGTTAAGAGAGGAATTTCAAACTAACAAAGATTTAACTTTTCCTAGGTGGCAGGCAGGAAAATATGTGGCCAGTGTGACTCTGCTGGCAAGTCAAGCCCACAAACTAAAATAGATCTACTCCAGGTGTAGGCAATAGGCCAGAGGCAGCTGCTTTAAATGTGGGTGCTCTATTCTGGGAGCAAGGAGGAAGGCTTTGTACTCTGTCCTGCCCCTTAGCAAAATATCTCAGCTTCCACTGGCCAGTTTACGACCAATAGCAGCTGAGATATTTTGCTGGTGTCAGGGGAAGCCAATGAAGCCTCTCTCCCCTCCCTGCCCAGAGCAGAGTCACATGGAGCAGCTTGCAACTACAGCCTTCAGGTTCCTGCAGGGCTGCTGACTGGGAGATGTCTAGGTAAGTGTCTCCCAGCCAGAGCCTGCCTCTGGCACTCCCATTCCCTTTCCCCACAGCTACTTGCCCCAAACTCTCTTCACCTGCTTCACCTAGGTCACAACTCCCTCCCAGACCCTGCACCCCTGTGTAGAGCCCCTCCCTCAGGGCAGAATCCTCTCCTGCACCCAAACCACCTTCTGGACTCTGCACCCCAAGCTTCTGCCGCAGATCACAATCCTCTCCTTCACCCAAACTCCCTCTCAGACTCCACACCCTCTCTTGCACCCAGTGTCCTACTCCAAGCTCCCTTCTGCACCCAACCTCTGACCCAGATCCTAACCTCCCTTGGTAGAAATGCAGCCCTTGACCACTTGCCAAAATCTTGGAGTGGCCTCCCCCATTAAAAATTATTGCCCAGCCCAGTCTACCTCTTCTCTTCCTGCTGGTACCTGCTCCCTCTCAAGGCACTTTACAGAGTACTTCAAACACACACTACTACTGAAATGCAGCCACCCCAGGGCTATACAGCCAGAGAGAGAAAGCTGTCAGCCGTACTTGTGGATGAGATATTTGGGCAAAACACACCTCATAACAAGCAAAACACAGTCCTGATAAATTGAGCTCCAAGCAAAGGGCTTTGTCCTTTGATATGTGTCCCATATATGGATCTGTGTGATCCCAAGGAGTTGAGGCCTTTCAAACTTGGGCTGTGTTATTACAGTGTCTCTGGACAAGTGTACCCACTTCTAGCAAACACCAGCTCTGCTGAAGCAGGTGATGGCATGGTGTGGAGCCTGCTTTTAGGAACCACCTTCCTACTGAAGGAGATTCAGCTTAGACCAAAGACCCATACAAGTAAAACAGTGGCTGAAGTGAAATAACAGAAAAGCAGACATACTAGTACAAGTAATGGTGCTGCCTGAGCAGCTGTAGGAGTACAGCTCGGTGTAGGGGTTGTCCAGGAGTCCGTTACAGTCTGGATGCTTCTTGGCCTGAAAATAGCAGTTATCATGCACTTGACAGCACCTGTGAAACAATGAGAAATACATTCAGAAAGGGATGTCAGAAATTGTTTTATTTAGTAATAGTGTAATTGTAACAATTCTTAGTGGGGTGGGGCTGAAAGCTAGGGTCAGGCCTATATGCAGGAATTTGGGGTGTATGCAGTTTTTTTGTAAATGTGGACTGCAAGGGTGTGAATGCACCTCCCAGGTTTCCCCAAGTAAGCGGGGAAATCAGCCCAAGCCTTCCCATGGCTGGTCAGAGCATGGGGGAGGGAGGCTCAGGCAGTGTTCTTCTCCTGCCTTCCCCTGACTAGCCAGAGCATGCTTACTTGGGGGAGCATAGGGGAGTGCTTTCGTACCCTTCACCCCCCCCCCCCCGCCTACATGCCTGAGTGTGCTCCCACCTCCACTCCTGGGGAGCTGCTGTCACCCTGCATGGCTGCCTCTGTATCTGTTTAATCAAGTCCCTGACTAAACCAGCTTCTGCCTGCGCCCTGCACAGAGGCAGCAATGTGGGGCAGCAGCAGCAATCCCTGTCTGTGGGGGGCCAGAGCTCCCAGCAGACAGAGGCTGCTCCGGCATGCCACAGAGCCAATTTTTAGACCAGCTCCCACTTGGCACCCTGCCTGCCCTGTATCAGAGGCAGCAGCACACAGTGGCAGACAGTTCTCCTGCGTGCTCTTTATTTAAAACTCAGACCAATGGGCTGGGACTGAGCCAGCCTGAGTTTTATATGCAGAGCACATGGGCAGGGGAGTTGTTGTGCTTAACCAGGACTGTTAACCCATGAGCAATCACTTATTGTTTAAATGGTTATCCAGCTAGTCGCTAACATTCCTACATTCAGAACTATATACCCAGACTTGAGCTCAGCTGGCTTATTCTAAGTTATCTAACTAGGGTGGATTGTCTGGACAAAGTCTCAGTCTTCCAGACCAGAGGCCATTTATGGCCTGAGCCCTTCCCCTGTCAGGCTTGCAAAATATTCTCAAAAAGTTAATTAGGCCCATGCTGCTGCAGGCATGGGGTGGGAGGCATGGGTGACATACTGGCTGCTTCTGCTACAATGAGAACTGCACTGCACTGAGCTGACTCGCTTCTGCAGTCAGCGGGACCAATGCATTTCACTTTCGGTTACACAGGGCAGGGGATCCCAGCATGAAGATGTGGATGTTGGCAGGGGGTGTGGGCATGATTACAGTGCAAGCACACAGATTTTAGCAGGGAAGGGGGGACATTCCAATGCAAAGATGTGTGGGTGTCAAGGTGAGGACTATTTTCATATCTTTTGTAAGATCCTGGTGTGTCTGGGCACCTGGACACAGGGAGAGACAGTATCAACTTGCATGTATTGTATTGCCAACTCCAAACATTCAAAACTCATGAATCAGCCCCCCTCCTCCAAAAAGAGAATGGCTTCTTGAAATCACAGATAAAAATACACTTTGGGGATCTTTTTATTTGGTGTCTGGTGTTTGAGGTCTTTGGCGGAACTCGGGGCATGTTTTCTAGCTTTTCTCCACAAACCATGAGACCTAAAGTCTTCCTTTAAAAAAAAAATAAAAGAAAAAGGCTGGGATTTTCTTCTAACACCATGCACCAAAAAGCAAGCATAATCTACTGAGTGATCACAGTTGATAGCCGTGCATGAGGCATCAGGTAGTAGAGTTCTCAGAGCTGGATTAATTCTAATGAGGTTGAGGCTTTCCAGAAAAAAAAAAACCCTCAGTTATCAGGAGGCTTGTGATCAAAACAGGAGAGTTGGCATCACTGGTATCTAGTCAGTTTCTCAAAATGAGTTAATAGTTTCACAGTTTACACTTATGGCTCTGCACACACATCCCCTGAGCCACAGGGCTGTGCTGGCAGTGGCATGGAACTAGCAACAGGAAGTCAGTCTAGCTCTGCTGCACTGCCTGTAATGGTGACAAAGGCTCCTGGCATGTTTTAAATTGCCTAAGGGGGAATGAATGGAGGAGACCCCTGTACTTCCAGAGTCCTGCCAGAGGGGGGTGCCTCCTGGCCCACGAAGGGGAGGATTTAAGGACTGGTAGTGGCCTTAAGGTAAACTGAGTTTGAGAGCCCTGGTATAGACAATGCTTTGAAGAAAAGGGCACCTCTGATGGAAAAATAATCTATCGGATAAGGGGACACATTCTCAGTCTTGGGTCAGTAGCATCACTTGGTTACAAAATCTTATGATGTATGCTAATCGCTCTTGGCTGCTATTTAGCACCCTTGCAATATACGTTGCTACCACACATTCACTTCAGCTCTTCAATAGCAATCACCAACAGAAGAGTGAAAGAAAGGGAGCTGCGCAGATGACATGTAATTCCTGAGAATGGACACAGTGAAATACCAAGCAACCCAATTTTTTGTCTCCGAATGTCATAATAGCCAGGAATATTCTGTAAACACCTACAGGGAAGGGCTGGAAGCATGAGCTGCAGATTTATAGCTACATGGAGAGGGAAGGGTTTTGAGAAGGCAAATTCTCACCAACCTGTCAAGGGCATCCACTGGTGTTCCACTGCCTCCGAAGCCACAGTAGCAGCCGTAGTTGTTATAATCCATTAGTGGGTTGCTGTTCGGGATAGTGCATTTGATCATCTGGCGGAACTGCCACAAAGCCCAGGGGAAGGTAGTGGCACTGGCCACACTCACTGAGAAGAAACACAAACACTCAGGTTGGAGTTACACCTGATATTAGCCCACAATTGGTATTCATGTCTCAGATGTGCCCAGTCTGGTTGCTTTATAGCTGAAACAAACCTGATGTCAGGAACCTGATTTGTAGGGTTTTGAAGTTAAAACTCTAATGCTTCTGCCTATAAAGAATGGGGTTCTGCACAGGCAGTTTCTGAACGTGAATCATCATCCCATTGTCCAGCCGTCACTTTCCATGGGTTACCTGGGCCCGTTCCCATGTGCATGGCAAGTTGAGTTCATATCCACCATGACTTCGATGCATGTGCAAGATAGCCAGCCAGCTTTAGTATGTGAGAACGAATGATGCAGACATACCTGAAATCAGCAGAATGAGCACGATGAATTTCATTCTTGCAGCAGGGTATGAAAAATACATAATTTTGTTCTGTAGCAGTCTCTTTATACTACAGCCTTACCTTGACCCAGGAGTGATAACAGGGCAGTGTTTACATTGCTGAATGCAGATGTCTGTCAGGGGATGTGGGATAACTGAATATAGCAATGTTGGCTGAAGGTCAGAATTTACCTTTCCAGGAGCCAACAGGCCAGCTGCATACTTGAGGATTTTTCCTCTCTCTTTCCTCTCTCTTTCCACACATCTAAGTTTAGCTTATTACACGACTATTATATTAAAGAACTGGAAATCAATTCTTGATATCCATAAAACAGGTAAGTATACCATGGGCAAAAGCAGCACAACCTCACCAGCTTTGAAGAACTAGGTTGAGCTACTATAAGGTGGATGCATAACTGGTTGAATAACCATTCTCAGAAAGCAGTTATTAATGTTTTACAGTCATGCTGGAAGGGCATAACAAGTGTGGTTCCATATGGGTCTGTTTTGGGACTGGTTCTGTTCAATATCTTCATCAATGATTTAGATAATCATTACACTCATTAAGTTTGCAGATGATACCGAGCTGGGAGGGGTTGCAGGTGCTTTGGAGGATAAGGTCATAATTCAAAATGATCTGGACAAACTAGAGCAATGATCTAAGGCTGCGGTTCTCAACTGGTGGTCCATGGTGACTTTTTTGGTGGTCCACAGGAATATTGTCCAAAGTCACACGGCATGAGCAGGTGCTGCCATTAAGCTGTTTTACGCCATGTTCACAAGCACGCGGCACGTCATCCATAGCGTCACCTAGGACGCAACTGCGTTGTGTTGCCAGTAACTTCAATCTGAGGCTCTGAGCGTCAGTGTAGCTGCCGCCATCGTGTTGAGCAGTTGCTGTGTCATTTGTCCTGTGCTACATGTGCTGTTTTACAGGTGTGGTGTAGTTTGTTTATAATGGCAACGACAGGAAGGAATGTCAAGCGCAAGTATTTGGAGGACTACATCAAATTCAGCTTCACTTGTCAAGAAAAAGAAGGCGTGGATTAGCCACAATGTGTTATTTGTTTCAAAGTCTTGGGGAATGACTCAATGAAGCCAGCCAAGCTGAAACTCCATCTCGAAAAGTGTCACCCCAACTTGTTGCAAAAGGATGAAGATTATTTTGAGCGGCGGTTATCAGGTCTGAAACGGCAGCACCTTGACTCAACAAGTGCATTCTACCATAAGACAAGCAATGCAGTGTGCGCTTCCTACATTGTTGCATACAAAGTTGCACAGGCCAAGAAGCCTCATACCATTGTAGAGCAACTTGTGCTCCCCTATGCAAAAGAGATGGTGCGACTTGTCCTTGGCGAGGAAGCAGCAAGGAAGCTGAATGATCTCTCTGTCTCTAACGACACAGTATCGAGATGGATAAATGAGATATCACAGAACATCAGTGAACAAGTGGTGGATGAAATAAAGAAGTCTCCATTGTTTGCCATACAATTGGATGAATCCATCAACGTCGCATTGTGCTCTCAGCTATTGGTGTTCTCATGATACATGGTTGAGGGAAACTTCAAAAACAAGTTTCTTTTTTGTAAGACTCTTGATACCACCACAGAGGCTCAGAATGTGATGGAAATTGTTAATAATTTATTTGAAGTACATGGTCTGGATTGGGTAAATCTTATGGGTGTCACCACTGATGGTGCACCTGCCATGCTGGGCTCAAGATTGGGCTTCCAAACGCTGGTGAAACAGCGTGCTCCAATGGTAACCGAAGTTCATCGCTTCATTCATAGGGAAGCTTTGGTGTAAAAAATATTGCCTGATCAACTGAACGCCGTTTTCAAAGGGTTGGTGAAAGTGGTGAATCACATCAAATCATCGGCTCTGAACACCAGGCTGTTCAAAAGATTTTGCCTGGACATGGGTTCCGACTTTGATGTGTTGTTGTTCTACACTTCTGAACGGTGATTGTCAGCAGGGAATGTACTCAGCGGAGTTTTTCAATTGAGAGAGAAGTTGGATTTATTTCTCCAGGCTCAAGAGAAAGAGGAATTCCAAAATGTGCTGATGCAGTCAAATTTAGAACTTGCGTATCTTGTCGATATTTTTAGAATCTTGAACTAACTGAATCTTCAGCTGCAAGGGAAAGGTGCAAATCTGTTCTCTCACCAAAGCATCATCAAAGCTTTTCTTGACAAATTGGAACTCTGGATCGTAAGAGTCGAAGGCAATAATTTGGTTCAATTTTCATATGTGGATGCCATGCTCGGGGAAAAGGAAGCCATTCGGACACAAATTCTTGATCATTTATGGAAGCTACGAGGCAAATTCCAACGATACTTTCCGGAGGTGGACAAGAAAAGGGATGAATTATCTTTCATCAGGAATCCATTTACAACAGATGTTAATAGTGTTCCAGAGGATCTGCAGGAGGCATTCTTGGATCTGAAAAATGATTTTTGCGGCTCAAGAGGTATACCAGCAGTCTACCATAGAGAAATTTTGGGCCAGCGTGACCGGGAGTTACTCAAATCTGTCAGCACACACAGTCAGATTTCTTTTGCCATTTGCATCAACTTATATGTGTGAGACTGGATTTTCATGTTTTTTGCATGTTAAGTCCAAACAGAGGAATCGGCTTGCAGTGGAAAGCGATATTCGTTGTGCATTATCAAGTACCACTCCAAACACTGAAAAGCTTGTCAGTAAGAAGAGAATCCAAAAATCTGTTAGTAAGAAATAAATTTAAAACCAAAATGTTCACTGTCTGCTCTTTTTTATCATGTCTCAAAGGAGGTGGTCCACGAAAATATTGATTGGCTTGGTGGTCCATGTACTGAAACAAGTTGAGAACCACTGATCTAAGGTAAATAGGATGAAGTTTAATAAGGACAAATGCAGGAAGGAAAAATTAGTTTCACACATACAGAATGGGAAGTGACTGTCTAGGAAGGAGTATTGCAGAATGAGATCTAAGGGTCATAGTGGACCATAAGCTAAATGAGTCAACAGCATGACACTATTGCAAGAAAAGCAAACATAATTGTCGGATTCATTAACAGGAGTGTTATGAGCAAGACACAAAAAGTAATTCTTTCGCGTTACTCTGCACTGATTAGGCCTCAATAGGAGTATTGTGTCTAGTTCTGGGCACCACATTTCAAGAAAGATGTGGAGAAATTGGAGAGGGTCCAGAGAAGAGCAACAAAAATTATGATCTACGAGGGAAGACTGAAAGAATTGGGCTTGTTTAGTCTGGAAAACAGAAGACCAAGAAGGGACATGATAGCAGTCTTTAAATACCTAAAAGGGTGTTGCAAGGAGGAGGGAGAAAAACTATTCTCTTTGACCTCTGATGATAGGACAAGAAGCAATGACATTAAATTGCAGCAAGGGAGATTTATGTTGGACATTAGGAGAAATTTCCAAATTGTCAGGGTGTTTAAATGCTGGAATAAATTGCCTAGGGAGGTTATAGAATCTCCATCATTGGAGATATTTAAGAGTAGGTTAGACAGACATCTATCAGGGATGAGCTAGATGGTACTGGGTCCTATTGTGAAGGCAGGAGACTGGACATGATGACCTCTCAAGGCCCCTTCCAGTTCTAGTATTCTGATTCTTTTTCCAAGCCTAGACAGTGAGGCCTCTCTGTTGAGACTAGAACCAATGGTGGCAGTTGTGCTGGTGACTTTTGGGGGACACACCTATCCCCCTACAATCTGACCTGACATTTTATTTTTTCCAGTCCAGAAAGTGCACGTGTTCTGCTGGCCTGGTCCAGATAATAGGGTGAAAGCAGCGTGACATTCTACACCTGGAGAGAGTATCCTGTAACTCCCATATTTATCTTATATATTTTAGAAATGTGTTTCTGTCCATCCATTTGTTCAAGAACTCTTCCTAGACAGTAAGAGCTAGAATTACCAAATTTGGTATGAGCTTCCTCATATCGTAACATAAAGCAAGATAAAGTTCTGGTAGTGCCAGGACAATGGATGTGCATGGAATTGGATTGTTGCTCATAAATGGACAGAGGCGGGTCCAGCAGGAGGGACAGTTATACTGCAGAATGACCATGGTGGGGGGGGGGGTGGACAGCAGGGAACAGGGGTAGAGAAAGGGACAGCTACCTATTATGTATTTCAGAGAGTTTGTCTTTGTTTGTTCCCCAGCCATGCCTGCTGCAGTAACCATGCAAGAGCGCGTCTCACCTGGCCCCAAGCAACTGCGGTGAGAAAGGGTGGGGGGTTGTCCTCTCTCCCCAGGGCTGCCTGTATACAGAGCCCCTCATCCTTAGCTCTACTCCAGAGCAATGATTTAAATGAAGAAAAACAAAACTTATTTGAGTTAAGGACTCAAGCAACATCAGGTAAATCTTCTAGCCCAGTGGTCACCAACCTGTGGATCGGGATTTACTGGTAGATCTTGGAGCCTGTGACAGGTGATCCTGACTAGTTTGGCCAAGGAGCTATCAAGTGCAACACTTCAGCTGCTCCTCACCGCATTGCTGTACATATCCTGCCCTTTGCCTTGGAGCTGCCCTCCCCCCTCTCCCCCCACCCAGAAGCCTACTGCTTGCTGTGCAGAGCAGGTAAGGGGAGGAGGGGTACTGATGTCAGGGTGCCCCCTCTCCTGCCCTGTATTCTAGCTCCACAGAATGGAGGAAGGGGCACGACAGGGCTTGAGAGTTTGCTGGCTGCTTTTGGGAGTGGTGCAGGGCCAGGGCAGGGTTGAGCCTGCTGTAGCCCCACTGCACCATCACCCAGGAGCCACCTGAGGTAAGCGGTGTCCAACTGGAGCCATCTCTGAACCCCTGCCCCAAGTCATGAACCCCCTCATACAGCCCAAACCCCTATCCTAGCCCTGAGATCCCGGACCCAAACTCCCTTGCAGAGCCTGAACTTCCTCCTGCACCCCAGCTCCCTACCCCAGGCTCAGCTCAGAGCTCCTCTATCACTCCAAATCCCTTAGCCCAAGCCCAGAGCCTGTGCCCAGACCCTCTGCCACTGCCTGATGAAAGGGAGAGAGAATGGGGGAGGGAGGAGTGAGCAGGGGCGGGGCCTCGGAGAAGGGGCACAAAGGAAGCAGGGCAAAATTATTTGGGTTTGAGGTAGATCCTGGATTACATTTAAATTCAAAAAGTGATCTCATGCTTAAAAAGGTTGGAGACCACTGTTCTAGCCTGTACAGAATTGTGATATTGCAGATAAAGCATGCCATGTGAGGTATCAGGGGAAAGAGAAAGATCTGCTGAAAGTAATTTCTCTGTCTATTGTGGAGAGCTCCAGCTCTGTCTGAGGGGTCCTGTGCTTCTAGGCAGTTGGCACTTGCATTGGAGGTTCACTGTGACCCTCAAGGTAGCCTCCCTCTCTTTACTGGGAAGGAGGATCACAGACTATTGAGCCACCCTCATCAGAGGTCAAACAAACAGGTTTGGGATGAACCCCTCCTTTGTTCTAATCCTCCCTTTAGAGGTAGTTTCTGTAGCGGTGTGGGGAGGGCTGGGGGAACCCAGGCCTACCTCCTGCTCTGGGTTCTGGCCTCCCCTAATGGCGGCAGCAGCAGCAGGTAGTGTTTCCTCCTCCACCAGAGCTGCCGCCTTTCCCTGGGCCACTTTCCCAACCAACTGCTCCTAGTACCTTTCTTCTGGTACGAGACCACATCTTTCCATTCTTCCGCAGCACCACTTCACCCCCAGTCCTTAGCCTTCTGCGCTGCTTGAAATGAAGCCTTTTAAACTAGCCCCAGCAGGTCTTTAATTGGCAGCAAGTGTTCTGATTAGCCTGTCTCTCTCAAGTCTGGCTGGCTCTAGGGTCCACCTGCTTGCTTTACAGCAGCCTCCCTGGCCCTGTCACTTGGGGAACAGAAAACTTTGTCTAGCGGCCAGTATACATGCCTTCTATCAAACTACCGTAGCCCACTGGTCTGGGTGTATCATACTCTATGTGTATGTCTTTAATGCATATGCTGTTATGAGACCTGCGTTGTATGGTTGTCGCTAAAACATGCTGTAAAATGGGGCATCAGCCAGAGAGTAGCTGCCCAGAGACAACAACAAGGATTGTTGCCAACACTCGGTGGAGTGCCAGGCAGCCATCTATGGCCATTGTCCAGCAGGCAGGCCCTCTCAGAGAATGACAGAGGCCCGAGTCAATTTCAGTTTACAGGCCTAGGCCCTGACGTATCTAACTTCTCAGCCACAGGGTCATATTAAAAGCAAAAGACTATATGAAAATAAAACACTTGAGACATTTATTTATTAGCAATTAAGTCATTATACCAATAGCATGCATATTAAACTTGTAACTTTAATTGCTAAGCATTGAGAACCCCTGCAAATGCTCTTGTCCCACTGTAGAATTGTCCCACCTGTTTTAACATGTTGAATGTGCATTCACCTGAAGCCATTGATGCAGGGTGACAATACATAATGCACTTGTGATATTAGGAAATACAGTTGACATGTCGAGCTGGAATATTTCTTGAAGCAGTTCATTTGGCTTGCAGTCCGACTTAAGTCACAGAGATCTCTTGAAATTTCATTGTACCTTTGTTGAAACTGTTCAGCCGCTGAATATAGATGTAACATAGTTATCTTTATGTGATACTGAAATTTCATATGCAGGTATTTGGTCTTTCAACTTTCTTCAACCTCTACTGATGCTCCAAGCAGATGGATCAGAAGTAATGATGCATTTGAAGTATTATTGTTAAAAATTAAACAGGGTACACAGTACAGAGCCTGCTTTTCCATGCTCCAGCAGAGCCAGTTTCTTGTGTAGATCTCTCCATTGGGAAAAGAACGGTTACTTACCTGTAACTGTTGTTCTTCAAGATGTATTGCTCATGTCCATTCAAATTAGGTGTGCGCACCGCGTGCACCGCGTTTTCCGGAGCATTTTCCCTAGCGGTACCCGTAGTGCTGGCAGGGCGCCCCCTGGAGTGGCGCCACCATGGCGGGGCATAAGTACCCCTGCCGGCGCTGCCCCACCTCAGTTCCTTCTTGCCGGACACTCCGATGAAGGGGAGGTGGGGGGGAAATCGAATGGACATGAGCAACACATCTCGAAGAACAACAGTCACAGGTAAGTAACCGTTCTTTTCTTCTTTTGAGTGGCTGCTCATGTCCATTCGAATTAGGTGACTTCCAAGCCAACCCCACTTCAAGGAGGAGGGGTCGGAGCACTCAGAAAGAGAAGTCCACGAAAGTTGAACAATCCAAACATATTTATTCAACTGATCAAACACAGAAAAAACTGTAGAAAAATGCAATGTGGTACAGATAAAACATACGTATTTACAATACAGAGCTGAGGACCACAGAGCCCACCCCTGCATCCTCCCTAGCCTGCTGTGCCAGCGCGTAGTGCGCCGTAAAGGTATGGAGTGACGACCACGTGGCCGCCCTGCAGATTTCAGTGATTGGAACCTGCGCCCCAAAAGCTACAGAGGATGCCTGTGCCCTGGTGGAATGTGCTGTAACCCGGGGCGGGACCTTCCCGGCCAAGGCATAACACTCCCTGATACACTCTGTGACCCAATTGGACAACCTCTGGGTCGATATGGGAAGCCCTTTCATTCTGTCAGCAACAGTAATAAACAATTGTGTGGATTTGCGAAAGGGTTTAGTCCTATCAATATAAAAAGCTAGCGTACGTCTAGCATCCAGGGAATGAAGCAGTTGCTCCTTAGGGGAGGCGTGGGGCTTTGGAAAGAAAACGGGGAGGTAAACTTCTTGGGACAAGTGGAATGGTGATGCCACCTTGAGGAGAAAAGCCGGGTGAGCGCGGAGTCTCACATTATTGTCAGAAAACACTAGGTAGGCCAGTTTACAGTTAACACCCTCATCTCAGAGACCCTGCGAGCCGACGTAATGGCCACAATGAATGCAACCTTCATAGAGAGGTGCTTCAAAGAACACATGGCCAACGGCTCAAAGGGGGGGGGCGACACAAGTCTAGACAACAGGAGGTTAAGGTTCCAAGCGGGGAGAGGGGGGTCTAACCGAGGGATACAACTTATCCAAACCCTTAAGGAACCTTTTGACCACAGGGTCAGAAAACAGAGACACTCCTGCCAAACCAACATGGAAGGTGGAGAGAGATGCCACATGGACTTTGATAGAGGAGGTAGAGAGGCCACTGGACCTAAGTTCAAAGAGGTAGTCCAGAATGGACAGGATAGGTGCACACCCCTTCTGAACACCCAAGACGAGAACCGCCGCCACTTGGCTGCGTACGAGCGCCTGGTAGATGGTTTCCTACTACTTAGGAGCACCATCTGTACCTCCTGGGAACATTCCCTTTCCGGTTGGGTCAGCCATGGATAAACCAGGCCGTCAGGTGGAGAGAGCTGAGATTCAGGTGAACCATGGTCTCCCCGTCCCAAGTTTGGGTCAGGAGATCCCTATAGGCTCCTTGCTGAGCATGTCCACCAGAATAGGGAACCAGAATTGCCTGGGCCACCGAGGGGCTATCAGGATGACTGTGGACCTGAAGGTCTTGACCCTGGTCAGAACCCTGGGAATTAGGGGAAACGGAGGGAAAGCATAGAGGATGCCCGCCAGCCACGGCACAGTCATGGCATCCCCCCTGGAGCAGTAACTCCAGCACTTGGTGTTGCATGCCGAGGCAAAGAGGTCTACTAGGGGACAACCCCACCTGTGGAAGACCTGACGAAGGGCTGAATCCTTGAGAGACCATTCGTGGGCTCCGAAGGACCTGCTCAGAGCATTGGCCAGCAAGTTTTTGCACCCCAGCAGGTACTCTGCCTGCAAAACGATGTCGTGCTCTACACACAGGTCCCAGAGGCACAGAGCCTCGCGGTAGAGGGGAGGCGACCAGGCTCCCCCCTGCCTGTTGAGGTAAAACACAGCTGCCGTGTTGTCCAGGCGGACCAGGACAAAGAGGCGAGAGAGCTTCAACAGGAAGGTCTCGCAGGCTCTCCTGACTGCCCTGAGCTCCCGGAGATTTATGTGCAAAGCCTGCTCTGCAGGGGACCATAAACTCTGGGTTCTGTGACACCCCAGGTGTGCTCCCCAACCCAGGTCGGAAGCATCTGTGACCAGTGTAAGCGAGGGGGGAGGTACAGTGAACGGAACCCCGCTGCACACCACCGCCTCCTGGGTCCACCATTGTAAGGAGGCTATCACCTCCGGAGGCACTGTGAGAACCGTGTCCCAGAGGCCCCTGGACTGGTTGAATGCCCTTGCCAACCAGGCCTGCAGAGGCCTGAGCCTCATTCGAGCATGGTATACCACATACGTACATGCTGCCATGTGTCCCAGCCTCCTTGAGCAGACCCGGGTGGTCGTGTTGGGGAACCGGGTTAACTCAGAGACCAGATCCACTATGGACAGAAACCTGGATCTGGGGAGGAGTGCTCTCACCACCCTGGCGTCCAGGAGGGCACCTACAAATTCAAAGTGCTGGGAGGGAGTCAGCGATGACTTTTCCTCATTTAGCATGAGTCCCAGCCTTACGAAGAGGACCCCTGTGAGGAAAACATGGGCCTCTGTGAGGGGGTATGCCCCTGACGTGGGGTGCACCCCCCCCCTTTACGGGCCCTTTGCTCGCTCTATCAGGGGGAATACAACCCTAGTAGTCCCAACATAGGAGTCCACGTCCCTCTATCAGGGTAAATACGGTATTACTGGTCTCTCTATAAAGTCCATGCCCCTCTGTCAGGGCAAATACGGTATTCGACGCCTAGCTGCTCAGAGAAGCCTCTCCTGGCCCGGGGCTTGTTTATCCAGGGAAGGGAAAATGGGTGGTAGGGGGACCCGGGCCCTCCCGCTCCACCGGGTCCCAGCCCAGGGCCCTTTAGGCAGGGCCTATGGCTCCTGCCCGCTCGGCGGGGAATCCGGCCGATACGCGCTGAGCCAAGCGTTTAGTCCTCTTCCCTGGGCTGCTTCCTACCCCACCCTGGTTCCCCTGGGGCCCATTCGCCTCCAAATCAGTACCTGTCGAGGTTGTGGGTGGGCTCCTGCCTCCCTGGGGGTGGTGGCTGCTGGCTCTGTCTCTGGGTCCGGTCCTGGCGGCAACTCCAGTCTCAGCTGCTGCAGAAACACCGGCCCGGCCTGGGCTCCTCCCTCCCCTGGGGCCCTCCCTGGCTGCAGGGCTCCCTCTGTTTTTATACCCGGCCACTGCT
This sequence comes from Pelochelys cantorii, assembly GCA_032595735.1. Taxonomy (NCBI): domain Eukaryota; kingdom Metazoa; phylum Chordata; order Testudines; family Trionychidae; genus Pelochelys; species Pelochelys cantorii. The sequence goes on along the minus strand of CM064342.1, from coordinate 5,955,191 downwards.
GGGAGCATGCCCGGCAGGGCTGGAGGGGCGGGGCCTTCTCAGCCAGCTGGGCCTGGGCTACCCCCTGTCCATCAGTGCGGGGCCTGTCTACCCCGCCACACACCTTCCCCCTTAGCTGAGTGGTTATGGTCTGCTTTGACCAAGTTTCCTCTTCCCCTACCCGGGAAAAAAAATCTGTGTTCATGTGAGTCTTACCCGGGCGGTGAGCCAGTTCAAAATCATATGGCTGTAACGATAAGTACCAACGCATTATCCTAGGGTTGTTGTCCTTCATGCTGTGCAGCAATCTCAAAGGGGCGTGGTCAGTTACCAGTTGGAAGTGGCTACCTAATAGGTAATATCGGAGCGCGTCTATGGCCCATTTTACTGCCAGCGCCTCTTTTTCAATTGTGGAGTACTTCTGCTCCCGTGGGAAGAGTTTCCGGCTCATATAGAGCACCAGGTGCTCTTCACCGTCCACTTCTTGGGCTAATACAGCTCCTAGTCCCCTCTCTGAGACATCTGTCTGGAGGATAAAGTCCTTAGAAAAGTCTGGGGGAAACAACACTGGTTCTTTCATCAGGCGCCTTTTCAATGCTTGGAAAGCCCCTTCACATTCCTGTGTCCATCGTAACTTTGTCGGCATGGAATTCCTGGTCAGGTCCGATAGCGGTGCTGCCAGTGCTGAAAAATCGGGTATGAATGGGCGATAATAGCCCGCCAGTCCCAGAAATTGCCAAACCTGTCTCTTCGTCGTTGGCCTTTTCCACTCCTGGAGGGCCTGTACCTTATCAACTAAGGGTCTCAATGCCCCTCTCCCCACAGTGTATCCCAGATAAGTCATCTCCGTTCGTCCCAAGTGACATTTCCCGGGGTTCGCCGTGAGGTTTGCTTCCCCCAGGGCCTTTAATACTGCTTCCAGGTGCTGGAGATGTTCCAGCCACGTGTGGCTATAGACCACTATATCATCTATGTACGCAGTGGCATATAGCTGGTGAGGGTGTAATAGCTGGTCTACTAAGCGCTGGAAGGTGGCAGCTGCCCCATGAAGGCCGAAGGGCATGGCGATGAATTGGTAGAGCCCAAACGGGGTGGGGAAGGCCGTCTTTTCCTTGGAGGTCGGGGTCAGCGGAATCTGCCGGTACCCTTTTGTCAAGTCCAGCATGGAAAGGTACCGTGCTTTTCCCAGCCTCTCGAGTAATTCGTCCACGTGTGGCATGGGATAGGAATCGAATCGCGATATGGCATTGACCTTCCGAAAGTCAATACAAAATCGCATCATTCCATCGGGTTTTGGGACAAGTACGATGGGGCTGCGCCACTCGCTACGTGATTCTTCAATTACCCCCATCACCAGCATTGCCTAGAGTTCTTTCTGCACCGGCTCCCACATTTTCCTGGGTAGTGGGTGGTGCTGGTCCCGAACTTTATGGCCTGGTAGGGTGCTTATGTGATGATTCATCACGCTGGTCCGGCCTGGCTGGGTTGACAAGATGTGGGCGTATTTCTGGACTAAATGGAGCAACTCCTCTTCTTGGGCAGGGCTCAGTTCTTCCCCCAGGGTGACTGGTCGGTTCGTGGCTGGGTCGATGGCCGAAGGCCCCAAGTCTTCTTCAGGTGGGCAGGGATCGATCATGAGTCCTTCCTGCACCTTCCATTTTTTCAGCAAGTTCACGTGATACACCTGCACGCCTTTCTTCCTCCCCATCAGTCTCACCTCATAATCGATGGGCCCCACTTTGCGTACCACCTCGAATGGGCCTTGCCATTTGGCTAGTAGCTTTGACTCTTGCGATGAGTAGGAGCACCCGATCACCAGGCTCGAACGTCCGTAGTTTTGTCCCTCGGTTGTAGTACCTGGCTTGGGTCTCCTGAGCCTGTAAGAGGTTGGTTCGGGCAAACTCCCCTAATTTCTGCAAGCGTTCCCTCAATTGCAATACGTAGGGGACCGTCCCCATCACTCAGGACTCCTGCCCCTCCCAGTCCTCCCTCAGGAGGTCAAGGATCCTTTGGGGCTGCCGCCCATATAGGAGCTCAAAAGGGGAGAAGCCCGTCGAGGCTTGTGGTACTTCCCGCACGGCAAAAAGCAAGGCCGGCAGCATTTTGTCCCACCCTCGGGGGTCCTCTGCCACAAATTTGCGGAGCATTGATTTCAATGTCCAATTAAAACGCTCTACCAATCCATCTGTTTGGGGATGGTACACGGTAGTCCGCAGGGCTCGGATGTTTAACAGCCGGCATAGCTCGGCCATTAATTTGGATGAGACATTGGTGCCCTGATCCGTCAGTACCTCCTTTGGTATCCCCACCCTGGAGAATACCTCAAGGAGTTCCGTGGCTATGGTAGTGGCGGTTGTGTTCTGTAGCGGCATGGCCTTGGGGTACCTAGTGGCGTAATCCACTATAACTAGGATATATTGGCACCCCGGGCTAGCCTTCTCGAGCAGCCCCACCAAGTCCAACCCTATCCTCTCAAAGGGGACTCCTACCACTGGTAGGGCCACCAGCGGGGCCTTGGGTACTCCCTTTGGGTTGGTGCGCTGACACTCGGGGCAGGATTTGCAGAACTCCCCTACCTCCCGGTGGATCCCCGGCCAAAAAAATCTCTGGGCCACCTGCTGTAGGGTTTTCTTGTGGCCCAAGTGTCCGGCCCAGGGGCTGGCATGGCCCAACCACAGCACCCCCTTTCGATACCGGGAGGGAACTAGGAGCTGCACGAATTCCTCGTCCATCAGTGGGTCTCGGACCACCCGATAGAGTCTTGGTCGTTCCGGACCTCAAACCTCGGTCTTTGCGGCCCCCTCACGCCTCCTCGCTCCTTATCCTCTGCTGTCTGGATTTGCTCCCAGGCTCGGCTTAACGTCGGGTTCTCTCTCTGGTCTCGCAGAAAATCCCCTCCGGCGCCCAGCCAGTCCGTCTCTCCCTTGTCTATCGGCAGCCGCAGGGGTCCTGCTGGGCCCAATGTCCCGGCTTCAACTCTCAGTTCATCATCGGGTTCTGGGGTGTCACCCTGTGCTGCCATCGTTCCTCATCGGGGCCGTCTTCCTATTTCAGGAGGTTCCTGCTGGGCCCAAGCTTGGACCAACCTGCGGAGACTGGGCCAATCTCGCCCCAGTATTACCGGGTATGCCAGTTGGGGGGCTAACCCTACCTGACAAATCTTTTCCTTACAGGCGTCAGCCATCCGCACCCACGCTGTCGGGTATGCCCTTATATCCCCGTGCACACACTGTAGCATGACTGGACCCCCTGCGCGTTCGGGGTTCTTTACCAGGTTCTCCTGTACCATGGTCTGGCTACACCTGGAGTCTGTTAGGGCCCTGAAAAGGGTCCCTTCCACCTGTACCTCCGTCACGGCCTTTGCCGGACCACTTCCCCGAACCCAGTGCCCCATAGTCGATACCTGGGCATATCCACTGTCCGCCGTCGCCCCTGATTGCAGCCTCTGATCCTGTTGGGCTTGCAACCATTCCGTCAGCTTCTGGAACAGCTGCCATTGTTGCTCCAGTTGTTGCACCGACCACTGCTGCACACACTGGCTCAGCTACAGGAGCTGCTCCCGCTGTCTCTCAGCCATCTCTTCCAACAATTTCACAGGTTCCATCTCGCCCTCTTTACCTCACTGGTTTTATTCCTGTTATGGCACTCGCACCACCATGCTTCCCCTAGGTTCAGGGGTGGTCTCGTACTCACGTTCTCCACCAAGTTGTCACGGGGGATGGCCCTGACGTGGGGTGCACCCCCCCCCTTTACGGGGCCGTCGCTTGCTCTATTAGGGGGAATACAACCCTAGTAGTCCCAACATAAAAGTCCACGTCCCTCTATCAGGGTAAATATGGTATTACTGGTCTCTATATAAAGTCCAGGCCCCTCTATCAGGGCAAATACGGTATTACCCATCTCTCTATAAGGTCCAGGCCCCTCTATCAGGGCAAATATGGTATTACCAGTTTCTCTCTTAAAGTCCATGCCCCTCTGTCAGGGCAAATACGGTATTCGATGCCTAGCCGCTCAGAGAAGCCTCTCCTGGCCCCGGGGCTTGTTTATCCAGGGAAGGGAAAATGGGTGGTAGGGGGACCCGGGCCCTCCCGCTCCACCGGGTCCCAGCCCAGGGCCCTTTAGGCAGGGCCTATGGCTCCTGCCCGCTCGGCGGGGAATCCAGCCGATACGCAGAGCCAAGCGTTTAGTCCTCTTCCCTGGGCTGCTTCCTACCCCACCCTGGTTCCCCTGGGGCCCATTCGCCTCCAAATCAGTACCTGTCGAGGTTGTGGGTGGGCTCCTGCCTCCCTGGGGGTGGCGGCTGCTGGCTCTGTCTCTGGGTCCGGTCCTGGTGGCAACTCCAGTCTCAGCTGCTGCAGAAACACCGGCCCGGCCTGGGCTCCTCCCTCCCCTGGGGCCCTCCCTGGCTGCAGGGCTCCCTCTGTTTTTATACCTGGCCACTGCTGGGAGCATGCCCGGCAGGGCTGGAGGGGCGGGGCCTTCTCAGCCAGCTGGGCCTGGGCTACCCCCTGTCCATCAGTGCGGGGCCTGTCTGCCCTGTCACAGCCTCCACTTGTTCGTAGGAACGACCACGAATCAGCCAGTCGTCTAGGTACGGAAAGACGTGTACCCCTTTTTTGCGGAGGAACGCCGCTATGACCGCCATGCATTTTGTAAAGACCCTGGGTGCTGTTAAAAGGCCAAATGGGAGCACCGTAAATTGGAAGTGGCATTTGGAAACAATAAAACGGAGAAACCTCTTGTGGCCGGGTCTTATTGCCACATGGAAGTAAGCGTCCTTGAGATCGAGAGTTGCGTACCAGTCTCCTAACTGTAAAACCGGGATGACGGAAGCCAGGGTTACCATTCTGAACTTGGATTTCACCACCGTCTTGTTAAGGTCCCTGAGATCTATGATGGGACGAACCCAGCCCTTGGGTTTTGGGACAATGAAATAGCGGGAATAAAACCCCTTGCCCTTCAGATGTGAGGGGACCCTCTCCACGGCTCCCTTTTCGAGGAGCGCTAACACCTCCTGATGGAGGATGCCTTCGTGAGAGGTGTCCCTGAAAAGGGACGGGGTGGGCGGGTTGGAAGGGGGCGAACCCAGGGAGGGGATGGTATAGCCATTTCTGACTGTTTTTAGAACCCAGGTGTCGGTGGTGATTTCTGCCCAGGCATGGGCAAACCGGGATAACCTGGCCCCAAACGGGGGAGGGGGGGCCAGGGTGGGAGGCTGGTGCGCAACTCTCTAGCAGACCATCAAAACTGGTGCTTGGGCTGCTGGGATGAGCCTTGACCAACCCCACGGGGGTTGTCCCCTCTTGGGCGATTTCGACAACCCCTTGCAGACAAGGGGCCCGCAGTCGCCCCTGCACCCGCACTGGGGGCACGAGGATGGCGTCTCCAGTAATCCCCACGGGGGACCTGGGACTGCGTTCTCCCCTGCTGTCTGTAGGGCAGCTGACGATGCTGCGGGGCCGGCATGTGGATCTCCAAGGACCGGAGAGTAGACCTTGTGTCTTTGAGTGTATGGAGCCTGGAGTCCGTGTGCTCCAAAAACAACGCTTCGCCATCAAAAGGCAGGTCCTGGATTGTAGTTTGGACATCCAGAGGTATTCCAGACACCTGCAGCCAGGCACCACGACGCATAACTACACCTGACGCCATGGTGCGGGCTCCAGAGTCAACAGCGTCCAGGGAAGCCTGAAGGGCCGTGTGGGCAATGGTTCTGCCCTCCGAAGTCATGGCCGCAAACTCCTGACGGGCCTCGGCAGGGAGCTTATCCTTAAACTTGTCCACCACCTGCCATGTATTATAAGCTTAACGACGCAGCATCGCTTGCTGGTTAGCAATGCAGAGTTGCACCCCGCCAGTGGCATACACCTTACGGCCCATCAGGTCAAGGTGTTTGGGCTCCCTAGCCTTCGGGGACGGCCCCAGCTGGGGAAGCCTCTCCTTTTGAGCCACAGCCTGAATGACCAAGGACCCCGGAACAGGTTGGGAGTACAAGTGTTCGTGCCCCGACTGGGGAACATAATAGCGCCTCTCGACTCCCTTCAAGGTAGGGGTCAGGGACGCCGGGGTCTGCCACAGGGCATTAGTAATCTTGGCCACGGTTTTATTAAGTGGCAAAGCCAAGCGGGCGGGGGCATCGTCAGAGAGGATGTCAATCATGGGGTCCATGTCCTCCACTACTGGCTCCACTGGGATGCTCAGATTGGAGGCCAGACGCTTAAACAGATCCTGATGTGCTCGAACATCCATAGTAGGCAATGCTGGTGCGGGATCCACCAAGGCTTCATCAGGAGACGAAGATGAGGACGACCCCTGGATCGGTACCGGATCCAGCATAGGGCCTGATTGAGGAGCCGCCTGGGCAGGCGGCACCATTTGTGGAAGCGGCTCCGGCACTGGGGCTTGTGGCTCAGTAGCAGCATCTGCAGTAACCGACCTCTGGGGGGAAGGAGGGGGTCGTGACAGCGGCGCCAACGGTTGCGCTCGGTGCCCCGAGACACCGGACGCTACAGAGGAGGGCACAGGCCCCTGCCACTGGTGGTAAGCCCACGGCGTCCAGAAAGGCCATTGCAGTTGAGGCAGCCAAGTCTGCTGCAGACGCAAACAATCACGCTGGTGCCGGGAACAGGATCTATGGCTTGAGGAAGCTCCCGAGGACTCTGACCTGAATGAGGCTGCATCAGAATCCGACGAGTAGTCAGACTCAGGCCAAGGAGGCGCAGACGACGAATGCCCTACCACCAAGGGGGGGGCAAACCTGGCCATAGACTCAGGTTTGCCCACGTGCGTGTGATGAGGGCATGCCGGCGCCGGGAAGACAGGCCCCAGTGCCAGTTGCGGTGCCGGTTTCGTTGCCGGGAGGACAGGCCCCGGTGCCGAGAGTGGAGTCGGTGCTGGGAGGACAGCCCCCGGTACCGGGGGTGGAGCCAGTTGCGGCATCGGGAGGACAGGCCCCGGAGCTGGGTGTGGAGTCAGTGCCGGGAGGGCAGGTACCAGTTGCAGTGCCGACACGGTGCATGGCTGCGCTGTCGGAGTTGGTATCGGTTGTGAGACGAACCTCGAAGAGACCGATGTTACCGGCGATAGTGGCACCGGCATGGCCCACGGGGTCGATGTCGGTGCCTGTAACGGTGCTGAAACTTGCATCGGTGCCAAAGAGGCTGATGCTGAAGACTGGAGCCACACCCTGGGAAAGCTGCGCAGTGCTGGTACCGATGATGGTGCCGTAGACGGTGCCACAAGGCCTGGGTGATAGGGCACCGGTGCAGCCAAGACAGGGTCTGGAAGAGGTCCCAGCACTGAGGGAGGTCGAGCCCAGTCGAGCGCTGAGTGAAGCCTGGTGGCCTGCATCGACGCCAGCACCGATGTGGAGGCGAGCGGTACTGGTCCCACAGGGAACGGTCCCGCTGCATAAGCGACCGGTGCCGTCCGGTCACGACAGTGCAGAGGCGAAGCCGGTGGCAACACGGCCTCCGGTATAGGCGACCTCGACCTCTCCGCCTCAACCGACGACAGAGAGGAGGTAGTGAGGCTAATAAGGTCATGCGCCGCCTCAAAAGTGTCCAGCATGGAGGGGCGGTGCGAGGGCAACTGCCCTGGGCTGGATGGCCGTCCCCCTCGCTTACGGCGCACAGTGGTTGATGAGGAGGAGTGCACTGGAGACTCGGCACTGCAGTGTAGGCGTGACTTGGACTTCCGGCACGGAGACCTACCACGGGACGTTCTTGATCTCTTTGGTGCCGGAGAATGAGAACGGTGCCGGGCCCTCGACACCGAGGCCCGCTCTCGAGATGGAACATCATGCGTGGACGCCGGTGCACTGCGCACTGCAGAGTATCCAGCCGGTGCCAGCTGTAAAGCCGACTCCATGAGGAGAAGTTTTAAATGAGAGACTCTCTCCCTCTTAGTGCGGGGCTTAAACGACTTACAGATCTTACAGGCGTCTGTAAGGTGGCCCTCACCCAGACACTTCAGACAACTGTCATGAGGGTCTCCTTTGGGCATAAACTTTGTGCAGACAGCGCATGCCTTAAAGCCTTGCGGCCCTGGCATTCCTCACCCCCGAAGGGGGAGAAGAAAAACAAAGAAACACTAATTAACTAATTGAACTATTTAGAACCATTTACAACACTAAGAGAAACGGGAACCATTAACTGCTCTAAGAGAGAGACACGCTCCAACAACCGTCATGGGCGGTAAGAAGGAACTGAGGTGGGGGAGCGCCGGCAGGGGTACTTATGCCCTGCCATGGCGGCACCACTCCAGGGGGCGCCCTGCCGGCGCTACTGGTGCCATTAGGGAAAACGCTCCGGAAGATGCGGTGCACGCGGTGTGCACACCTAATTCGAATGGACATGATCAACCACTCGAAGAAGAAGAGATTTTGTCAGCAGACGAGTGGGAAAAGCATGATTTTGAGCATTTTTCGGTTATTACTTGGAATCTGAAAACAACTAACTTTGAGAAACGACTGCATTTGAGCAACATTGTTCTTATTAAGCAGTCCAATATCAGGTTCTGATGCCACTGTTGTTACACTGTGTCCTGTACTAGTCATAAGTTCTTGCTCTCGCTGCGCTGCATCTCCAAAGTCCTCATCTGCCTGCAGTCACTAAATCGAGTGTAGAGTCTGCATCTATTGCTCCTGTTGGCATTTCTGTGTCTTGATTAATGATCTCATTTTGAGGCAGTGGCATTTAAATGTCATTTGTGGGTGCAAAGTTTTCATCCTCAGAACTGGAAGTGTCACTGTCAGTATGGTCACTGTGTAATTGCTGAGGTTCTTTTCTACGAGAAATTATATTATTGGCTTTAAACTCTTAACTGCTCCTTCACTGTGTTGCTTTCACCGTCTCTTACTTGCACCACTTTCAAATCTTTGCTTCATTTTTATAAAGGGGTTCTTTTAAAACACATTAACACACTATAAATTAATTCACTAAAGGCTGTTGGTTATACAAAGTTTTAATTGTATATACTTCACAATGAATATTATATTATAATGGTTTGGGGGTGTTGTTTACTACAGCCCTTATAGCCTTATTTCAAAGTCTTGAAATTTTGTCTGCTAACACGTTCCCATTATTAAATTCTTCTAATAACTGGTGTGTTATTATCAATATGAACATAGGGTGATTACCATATTAGATACAAAGTTTATTAAACAACTAGAATTAAAAGTTTATCATCACAAAAAAGCTTTTAAAGGTGAATCTAAAACTGGACAAAGAGGTAGCTTATAGCTGAGCCTAATATGGTTATCGTATAAGAAATCAGGAAAAAAACAGAGTACAAAAATCTAATTTAAAGGTTATACTCTTCCTCAAACCAAGCAAAATCACTTTACAGTAACAAAATTAATTACGACTTTTAAAAGTTCTAAACTATACAAAGACTGTAAACAGTGTTTCATGATGTAGAAACACTAATCACAGAAGCTAGTCCAGTCATGCAACTGAAAACTCAGATGTAACTGAAAAATTGGCGAATGCCTGAGGTCCCACAGTGATTTCAATCAATGTTTTACAGGTATATATAGTTTCTTTTGTGGTCTCTGTTATAACTGCAAGTTATATAATAAATAGACTGACTTGGTAGAAAAAATGTCATTTTGAAGCCCTTTGGTCTCCTGAGGCCTGGCCAAATGGCCCTCCTGGCCCCCATTCTGGTAGGGCCTCCCAGCAGAGGAGCTTCAATTCCATGACTCACCTGCATGAACCACACCAGAGAAACTGCTCAACTTTGCCAGAAGACTGAGCAGTGCCCACCAGACATGCCTGGACTTGTGTTCTCCAAGCATATGGACTAAGAGTAAGAAAACCAATCACAGGGGCCCAGGATTTGCCTCTCTCCTTCATAAATTTTCACTGCAAGCAACCAGGACACTGAGAAGACTGAAGATCCCAACAAAGAGGACTGAACCAGCTTTTAAGAGTGAAATTTACAGTATCCAGGAGGGTGAGAAAAACTTCTTGATCTAGTTGTGGCCCAGTCTATTAGGGTTGAGAATTTAGAGTATACAAATGTATTTTTTTCTTTTGATAACTACTCTTTTTGTCTAACACTTATAGTCACTTAAATCCTACCTTTGTAATCAAACTTTTTACTGTTTATCTTTACCAATGAGTGTGACACAAATCTGCTCAGGTTTATAAAAGCTGATGTATATACACTTTCCATTGGTGAAGTGGTGAACCAATTAATAAATTAGATGATATATTCCTGAGTTACAGTGCTGGGCACTGCAAGGGATTAGCTGGTGCCTTTCTCTGTGATTCAGGGATGGCTCTGGTACATTCAGGCAATCTAGCTGGGAGTGTCGGGTCCACATGCAGTTTTTCAGAGTAATAACAGCATCTGGAAGGGTTGCTGTCAGTCACTGGCAAGGCATTATCAGAGACAGCCCAGGCTGGAACAAGTTAGGGGGCCACAGCAGTACCACAGTTCCAGGCTGCACCCTGGGGATCCCATCACTAGCAGTTCACCCCATTCTGAATGGTCTTGTTTTGTGGAGGGGCTGTGTGATGCTAAGGGATAAGCAGACTGTTGTTCTTTTGAAAAGCTGAAGGAAGGAGAGTCATTGAGTGTTTGGCAAGTAGGATGAACCAGAGGAGCTGAAATGTACCTCAGCTTCTTCGGAAACACCCATAACATGGAAAATATTGGTGGTCGGATGTAAAGAAAGGAGAAGAGGAATGTAGAAAGGAATAGTCTGAGCAAGTAACATGAGTTACTATGGCTGCAGTTCCCGATCAGAATTCAGAAAAGATCCAGCAGGGCTTTCATCGCTGAGATGTAAACCGTGAGCAGGTCCCAACAGACAAGCAAGTTCATTCTTGTGCAGGGGTAGCCTGGGGCAACAAAACTGTGGCTACATTAGCATCTTGCCAAAAGAAATATGCTATCCACAATTAGTTTATATGAAATGGAGAAGACTGCAGTCAAGCTATTTTTAAATGGCATGCTGTGTTCCCCCAGGCTGCTGGGATCAACTTTACATCTTGGGACCTGCCATCTCCACAGGCAGCATTAAAACAGACGATGTAGAGATGTCTGGCCTGTATTTGATCAATGGAAGCCACTCAGCAAACCTGTTTCCAGAAGGTGTTGGAGAATTACCAGTGCCTTAAAATGTCCTATCTCCTATGCCTATAAACCTCCCTGGAAATACAAATTTCACTTTAATACACTCTAATATTTCAATGTCCCACATTAAAAGTGGTCCTACTACTACAAACTTAACCAAGGACACCTCCAATTAGAGCTGCACCACCAGATCTTCCTCTAGCTATAATCCTGCTGACCTTTGACTGCTTTGGGAACAATTACATCCAGTTCTCTCCCATCAGATTGATGACAGAGTTGCAAATGGAAAGAATTGTTGATGAATTGATTCCAGAAATAAGCAGGTGGCATGATACTCACACTCTCAGAAAGACAAATCATCTAACTTGAGAGAGCCAAACTGATCCTTAATCAACTTCAGCACTTATTCCAGGGGTGAACTGTACCCACTATTTCTAACTCACCCATCTGGTTACCATTTATCACAAAGATACTGATTTTCCAGTGCTGGCTTCTGAATTGGGCTGCAAGTGCCCAATCACGTCTCTCACAGAGCTCTGGCTATTGTCCAGATCATAAATGATATTAAAGTTGGTTTATATACAAACAGTTTCCTACCTCCCTACAACTCACCCAATACTTTATCTGTTATCATTCCCCTTAATCTGTGTTCCTTCAAACATATTTCAATGTCTCAATTTTTACAGACAGGTTTAATCCAAGTGCTTTACTAATATCCAGATATTCCAGCTACTGTTTTGTGTGGCTCCTCATTTTGTGCTTTGTGTGATCAAGTCTCTCCAGAACTATGTTCATAAACAAAAACTTGCCATATTTATTACTTACGGTTCCAGTATCCTCTAGAGATGTAACTACCTTGAGACATTTAGCCAATTCTCCCACCTGCCTAGTAGCTGAACCACCTCATCAAAACTAGCAAAAGTGGGCAACTGATCACTTACATTCTTACCAATCCATCTTCTAAGCCTGGTCAGAGTAAGTCTAATTAACATGGTAGCAAAACCACTGGGTGACTAGTCTATACTAGCACCCCTAGCATTTCAAACACCAGGGGGGCTGTGTCTACATTGGCATGATCTTGTGCAAATACTCTTTAAGGCAAGAGTTCTTGCATTCAAGTATTTGCGTAAGAGAGCGTCTACACTGGCATGTGCCTTTGTGCAAGAGATGTGCTTTTGCACAAGAGCATCCATGCCAGTGTAGACGCTCTCTTGCGCAAGAAAGCTCCGATGGCCATTTTAGCCATCGGGCTTTCTTGTGCAAGCAATTCATGTTGCCTGTGTACACTGGCCTCTTGCGCAAGAACAGTTGCGCAAGAAGGCTTATTCCTGAGTGGGAGCATCATAGTTCTTGCGCAAGAAGCACTGATTTCACACATTAGAACGTCAGTGTTCTTGTGCAAGAACTCCCCGCCAGTGTAGACAGGCAGCATGTTTTTGCACAAAAGTGGCCGCTTTGGTGCAAGATTGCGCCAATGTAGACACAGCCCTGGAGTTGCACAAAGGCTAGAGAAAAGTTGGGAGAACTGTCTTACATTCTCAGTGCAAACTAGGCTCTCTGCTCAGATTCTTGCTATAATTGTATTAAGGGACTGAAGCTGCTATTGTTTGCAATTACCAAGATTACTTTTTTCTCCTTGTGTTCCATGTGCTGTTTGTTTTTTAAATTCTTGATTTCCTCCCCAGTTCTGTTTTCATTGATTCAGCAAGATAGTTGAGTCCCTTTGCACCCTGAGATACAGGTTATTCAAAGTATTTGCTTTATATGTGTTCATATTCCAAGTACTCTTTTCCCTGCTTTTCATCAAGTCACAGTTCAAGACTCATAACTCAATTATCTAAACCTCTCCTTTATTGGAGCCAGATTTAAAACAATTCAGTTCTCAGCTGCTTTAGAATCATCATTAATTTCACTTTTCCCCATTGACTGTTTTTTCCCTCTACTATTTTCACCTTCAGTTGTTACACCTATTTTTGTGTGTTCCATGTGCACAAGGCCCACATGGGGCAAGGGTACAATTCAAAGCTCTGAGCACTTGTGTTTGGTTGCCTGGAAATAACCTATATTAGTGCATGGGAAAGTAAGCTAGTGACACCAAACAAGGGGAAACAAGATACATTTCATTCCATCACTGATGGATACTAGATTAAAGCTAGGGACTCTATGAATCAGTCTATCCCAAAGTCTCCCACCTTTACAGTTAGCTATGACAGTACAGCAGCATTTGCATTATTAAATGAAGACTCTGTCATGACTCTTGGGGTTACTCTCATCAGCTGATTTTTTAATGTTTCATGAACCTACACTAGCTGCTTATTGTTCGCATTCTTCTTTCAGCAGCATTGTGGCCTGCTGTGTATTAGAGTGCTTTTTAGGAGTGCACAATTTTCTCCTACACTGGCAGATTTTAATATTTCCTCCCAGTGCTCTTTACTTGTTAGATTTCTTCATTCTCCACTACTTACTGTCTTGCAATCTCACTCACTTGTACTACTGTGTTCAGCAAATCCAAAGAACATCTCCAGACTTTTTCATTTCCTCATGTGTTTCTCCCTTCCTGAAATCCACAGACATCCATGCACAACTCCCGTGACGTGGGGAATAATTATCATCTCTATTTTACTGATGGGGAACAGATGCTCAAGAGAGTTAAGCCATATACCAGAGCTGGAGGTTGAATGCAATATTTCCAGCACCCCCAAACCTGGGTGAAACCGTTCCCAAATTCAGAACCACTCATACACACACCATAACAGAGAAAGACCATTTTCAAATAATTTATTAGGAATTTAAAACTGAAAATCTGGAAAAAGGGTTACAGGTGTGGAGAGAACAAACGTTGGAGTGTAATAACTTACTGGCTTCAAAACATAGTTTTATTTCTTTTTTTAAAAAATGCCCACTCTCAAACCAGAGCCCCAGCCTCTGGGCAGCAGCAACACCGGCTAGAGAGTGAATCACAGCCCAGTGGCAATACAGTGGAGCTGGGAGGTGTATGGAGGGGGCACAGAAGCAGCTCGGCGCATGTACCAAGAGGGAGGAAAGCGCTGTCTGCAGACCCAAATTTGAAGTATACAGAATAAAAATAAACCCAATAAAATGCAGCTCTTCTTTCATTAGGAAATATTAAAAAAAACACAGACATACACAGACTCTTGTCTCGGTAACAAAAATTATTGCTTTGTGTTTTCAGTACTAACCCATTAAGTACCTCTTACTAAACAGAACTCTCCAAAAGTATTGCTTGGTCAGGCATGCCCCATGCTGCTGGCTTCAGGGGTAGCCACAAGGCTGCAAGAGAAGCAGAAGGGATGAAGGGGTCCATGTGGACACTACAGCCCCTCCCCCCAAACCTCTCACTTACTGGGGCTCATGTTGGGAGAAGAGAGGGAATGATTTTTAAAACTTAAGATGAAGCTGCATTATTTCCCTGGGAAAAGTGTTGGGCTGCATCTTAATGAAAGGCTTAATCACCCCACCCTTAACAAGGTCTTTGGTTCACTTGAAACAAATCCAGACCCAAACATGCCCCTTAAATTCCTCCTTGAGGCAACCCCACAGCAGAGGCTACTTGTTAACAAGGACTTGGGCAGCCTCAGGAGAAGGGACCATATAATCAGTTTACAGAACAGAGGACAAACTCCCACAGACTCTAGGACACAGAGGAAAGCAAATGGGAAGCTGTGATTCTAGAATTAATACAATCCCTGAGAAGCCCTTTTCTCACCCTTCCCCCATAGATCACCACCCCTAGTGCTTTTTTCTTCCTAATTAAAAAAAAGACTTCCCCCACACAATGCTGTGCCCTTCAGGGAAGGATCATCCCATCTCCCTGACAGTGAGCCTTTCCCAATGCCCTTACCCCTAGGGGATGATCCCCTTCCCCACCACCTCGACACAAGCAATACTACTTGGAGAGTCAATCCTTTCAAAGTAATGAAGACAGACAGGCAGTAAGCCCTTTGCCTAGCCAAACTAGATGCTGGCACTGAGGGAGCTTACTGGTGCATCAAGCAAGTGGAAGCAGCTTTAACCCGCTCAGCAAAATAGCCGATGGCTGGTAAGTTTCATTCCCCTCTCCCCCCACTTCACATCAGAGGTCTTAAAATCTTACAGTAAAAGGTGTACAAAAAAAGGAGTTGTGTCAAGGTTCTTCTGGAGAATATTGCTCACACTGAGGTGCCAGGTTCAAGAACTTGGAGCTGCTCCTTGAAGTCAGGCTGCAGCCAGGTTCACCTCACAATATTTACATATTATACACGAGGAAAAAGAAAACCCCACATAAAACCAAAATCTAGGAAAACAAAAATACTTTCAGCTGTAAGGGTAGTGTTTTTACTTAGCAAAATATACATTTGTTTTGTTCTGAAGCGATGCCTTGCCCTTTCAGATCCTTGGAGCTTCACGCATTTGAAAGCCTCACATTTACAAAACAGAAAATTAAAAATGGTTTAAAAAAAAATAGAAATGTGTCAGTTCTGCTCAGCCTTCTTTCTCTCTGTGTCTCTCTTCCCTTCAGAACTGCATTCACATCACATACTGTCCTTTTAAAATGTTGACAACAGAGCTGAAAAGATTCAAAACAATTTCAAAGCCAAATAAAAATACGCGTCATTAAAAACTACCTAACACGATCACAAAAAGCCAATTCATAAAATATGTCTACCAGCTCAGAAAGAGCAAACAATGGAAAGGAGGGTCACCCCCCCCCCAAAAATAGATACAAAAATAAAATAAAAAATAAAACTACCAGCTAATAAAATAAATAAAGAAGAATCGGGCTGGGGGAGGGAGAAGCGTAAACCATCAGTGGTTAGTAAGAAAGCGAGATGATCTCCATGGGTTCAGTCCAGTGTGGTCTGTTCAATGGGAGAGATCAGGCAGATCAGCAGGAGTCTGGCAGCCAGCCCGCAGTGTGCAGTTTTATTCAGTAAAAAGGAAACCTTGGCTCATTTCCCAAGGCTCACCAGATCCTCCAGCACGCTGTCCTTGGTTAGGTCACTGGGGAATCTGCAGAAGACCAGCAGAGAAGAAGAGTACAGAGGGGTAAAAGGAGACAAACCAACAAACACTAACAACTTTTCATTTTTTGGTCACATCTGACACAGCCACGGTGGTTACCCAAACTTCCCCCAACACAGGCTTGTGCTGGCACCTGGGCAGTAGCATGAAGACCACACTTGACTGGCAGTGAACTGGAGCACAGTGCAACTGCCCCTGTTTTTAACGTGAGGGCGTGGGCCAAAGGGACAAGCCCCAGCATCGTGATGCAGCCTGGCTTCTTGGGTCAAGGAGCACCGTATGCTAAAGTCTGTGGGCCTCCTGCATCAAACTTCTGTATTAAAACAAGGCTAATTACGTGCTGCAAACTGAACTCCAGCTATCCCTGGCTGAAGAGAAGCAGTCACACCTTTTCCCTGGAAACATCTGCCCTACTCATTTCAGTCACATTTCCATTTTTAAGCTACCAAATTTCTGAAACTTTTGAGGCGTGCACCGGGATCCTCCAACAGCTTCTCCTCAACCCCTTCTAAGGAACACCGCTGGCACTGCACGTAGGGTTTTCCCCTCTCCCACCTGGGTGTGGAAGCCTCTTTTCTCTCCACACACCGCCTCCGTGGAGAGGAAACACCACTCCAGAGACACAGCACACTCAGCAGCAGAGAGATGTGGAGAGTTAGTGGCATGCAGGGGAGTACAAAGGGTGGGAGGGGCATGTCCTTCCAGAGAGTGGCAGTGCGAGAGCTCACCTTGCCTTAGGATTTTGGCCAACTGTGCATGTCTATTTCCCATCTCCATGAACTCCCTGATTTCTACCAGGTCTCCTCCATTCCAACCTAATGCTCCCCCATCTCCCTGCCAGCACTGGGCACAGCCACTTACTCTTCTGGCCTCAGAGACCTGTCCTCCTTGCCCTCACCTTCAGATGAAATCCCTGAATGTCAGCCCAACTAACAGGAAACTCAGTGTCACTGAATAAAATCCCCTCCTTTGGAGGCTCAAGACAAGCCAATCCCATAGCTTCACTCCCCTCATGCCTCTCCCAAAACCTCCTGTTTAAACATCTTACCTCCTGCCTCCTTGGTCGCTAGCTTCAGTGGTACCCATTGGTAAAAGCCGTTGCAATCAAGGGACCCTACAGAGAAAGGATTCAAATCCCCCGATTAGACAAACCAAGGGAAAAGGGTTGAGTTTGAGAGTGTGATTTATCCATCCTTCCCTCCCCCTACAGGCACTGACTGGGATGTTGGTCAACTCCCTGAAGGTACTATTCCTAAAGACACTGACCCGCTTTTGATAGCTGACTGGAATCAGGTGCCTCCCACCCCCGCCCGGACGGCTCTAAGCACCTGAGATTTACAGAGTGATATGGCTCTCATGCTATCTCCCACTCAGTGGAAACATGCACTCACTAGACAGTCTCTTCAGAGTTTCCTAATATCCCCTCCAGAGTCATATGGAATCCCCAGGCCTCTCCCAGCTGTAGCCCCACATTCTATAGGAAAACATGTAGTAAGCACATATTTGCTCTGCACTCTCCCCCTCCCTACCCAGCCATTTATTATTCCTGGGGATCCATGTGCGTTCTACCCTGGGAAGTTGTGGGTTTCATTCTGACGGTGAGGATAGTTGTGGTCTTTCTGAACACTTAGGGTGGTCAATTCAGTCATGGCCAGGTGTTGGGAAAGCTGTTGCCACGACTCAGGAGTCTCATCTTTGAGGTGCCAGTTCCATCCCGGCAGAGAAATGATCCCAGCAGAGAAATGTAGCTGTCATTACCAGGCTATGGTCAGAGTGAGGTAATAGGCCCTTGGGTAGCTTGGGCCAGTTCTGTGGAGGGCTTGGAAGACTGGGACCAAGACCTAGCACTTGACTTGGTGTTCAGCAGGGAAGCAGTGTTGAGAGCAGAGCTGATATGCATGCAGCAGACTGTTGAGTAAGCTGAGTAGGCTGCTGCATTAGTAACCATTGGGGCCTTTTTAAGGTTAGTGTTTTTAAGCTTACGAACAGTATATTGCAGTAACCAAGCCTTGAGGTTGCCTGTAGCCATTATGGTTTGGATATGGAGAGTTGTAGAAATCACAATTCCAATTTCATGACTGATACATACCCCACCTCCTTCAACTCCCCCAACCTCAACAGCTGGTGTGAAACACTCACCCCTAAGCTGTGGCCAAAGCCAGTACTTGGAGCTGGACTTGCAGCACTGATGTAACTGCTGACCCCTGAATCCTGATTGGCTGCTCCGTAAAGCTCTGCCATTGGCCCAGGACTCGTTGTACCCAGAAACCCACCAGTGCGGCTTGGAGTAGAACCTAAGGGAGGAAGCAAAACTATATGGTGAAGATCCAAAAAATGCAACCCCGTCCCACCCCCCTCCTGTAGCCCAATGCAAACCTCAGTCAGGTTGCTTCACCAGGTAGGAAAGTGGCAGTTACCTGTCCCTCGCACTACTGCTGCTGCAGCTGCGGCCGCCGCCATAGGTCCATACGCAGTAAGGGGAATTGCTGAAAGAGAAGGAACAGGCATCTCATAGTGACACCAGGGCAGCTCCCTTAGCAGGCATCTTCATTTCCCTCTAGGAAAGAGAGCTGCTTCTCTGGCACCTTTCAATTGCAATGGTTCAATACTGACAACTTCCTCTATCTCAATAAACACACTGCTGCAGACATGCAATCCTCTCTACTCTCCCAGCTCTAATGTGAATTGCAAACCCCTCCCTGGCCCAGTCTAGAAGAGCAGGAAGCAGGTGCCTGGTGGTGCAGAAGCCTGAAGAGGCCTAATTAAGACAGGGAGGCTTAACTCATTTGTAGCAAATGTAATCCACATTTTAGTGCCATGAGCTTCTAGACCTGAAGCCACAACTACTTCGTACTGTTTTTGCTGCCCCTAACATGACTAGGTCAGCATTTCATGCGCTAATGCAAAATCCACTGAACAAATCAATTGAGTTAAAGGGCTGAAATCCAGACTAGTTCAGGAGGCAACCTTCAGTAGCAGCCTTTGTCTGGGTTCAGGTGTACATCATATCAGGGTTTAGATTTGGGTTAGTAGCTTATCACAGATCTTCAGCAAACGTAAACAGAAAGCTACCAGTATTTTCCTCCCTAAGATGCTGTTTGGTGAGTAAAGGGCTGGTCATCTCCATTTCTCTGCCCCATTACTGCTCTGAGAAGTTAACAAGTATCTGAGTTAATCAACATTGGCTATGCTGGGAGGGAAAGCTGATTTTGCTCAGAAAGAATGCAGTTTCCTCTTTAGGAAAAAAAAATTGTCCTTTAGTTATCTAGTTAGAAACCGGACTTCTGCCTTGCCTATGAAGCTCCCCCCTTCACTGACTTTTCACACAGAATCTGAGACTCTCAGAGTAACACCCTTGTTTCAACGCCACTCAATACACCCTGCTAGTGTTTTACATTTATAGAGCCCTGTTCAACCAGTAAGTTCCTGAAGCACTTCACAATCTACTGGCCTGGTCTTGCATGTCCTCAGTTCTCACAGATGTCTCAGCTGGAGCTGTGGGAGCACACACCTCGTGGGAGCTGGCCCAAGACATGCACATGAATCAGAGCGCCCACCGCTGACAACAGCTGCCCAGTGACTGTTTAACAGTACACAGCAGGGAAGTGAGGAATGCCACTATCTCCAGTTGAAACTCGGGGGAATCTAGGGACAGAGGCTGTAATTACCCAATAGGGCAGTTAGCCAGGGCACCAGCATTAATAGTTCACTGCTGGGAAAGGTACCAGTGTCTCTGTAGTGAGCACCAATGAGCAGGACTTCTGGTTTAATGCTCCTCCAGAAGCACAGAGCCTCCTTGCTGGGGTGCTCGTACTATGGGGACTGAGAGGGAAGAGCACCGTTTACTGAGCTGTCAACTCTACTCATCCGTTTTATTTTAGGAAGCCCCCTATTTGAATATAGATCCAGGCCAACCCTTCTCAGTTGAGAACTGACAGGATCACAGCCACAAGTGGAACTTCAGAGGCTCATTCAAACTATCTATGTGGCTCCAGGGGTTCCCTCCCCACCTCCCTTTGAGTACAGTAATTACTCGTTTAACACGTGCCCGCTTAACACGTTTTCACAATAGCACAATTTTTTTTTAGGGAATGTTTTTCAAACAACACAAC
Organism: Pelochelys cantorii; assembly: GCA_032595735.1. NCBI lineage: Eukaryota > Metazoa > Chordata > Testudines > Trionychidae > Pelochelys > Pelochelys cantorii. The sequence goes on along the minus strand of CM064342.1, from coordinate 5,934,996 downwards.
CATCCCCAAAATAACACGAAAATAATCAAGTAGTGGACTGCTCCGCGCGGCAGTATAAGTTGGTGAAAACAGTGGTAATAAGCAGGGCTCGACAAATTATGGAAAACCCTACTCACCAGACAAAAAAGGGACTCGCCACCCCCACCCCCCCAAAGTGTTTTTTTAATGGCATAAATTCCACATAAGAATAAGAACAGTAATTACTAGTAAGTTATTAATAAATATCTTATAAACCTCTACCTTTTCCCTCTGCTGCCATGTCTCCTCCCCTTGCTCCATCAGCTCCCCTGGTGCCTACTGCCCCCCCCCCACCCCTCACCCTCCTCTGCTGTCCTGACTCCTGCCCTTCTCACTGCCCTCAGCCTTCCTGCAACCTGCCCCCCTCCACCAGCCCTTCACTGCCCCCTGTGCCCACTCCTCCAGTAGCCCCACTCTGATCATGTGAGCTACCCCTCCTCATCCCCTCTCCTAACACCTCCCTCTACACACCTGCCCTGCCTCTCTCCTCTGGTGCTGGTCCCTCCCCTGCAGGTGTCTGCCCTTCTGCTTCACCCCCAGAATCTCCTGGCACCTGCACCCTCCTGGTGCCTACCCCTTTCCCTCACTGCCCCTGCCCCCTTCGCCCTCTTTTTCCCTGATACCCATCCCCTCACCACCCTCTGCCCCTGTGCCCTCACACATGACTTGCTCCATCCCCACCTTCCTCATGCCCACCCCTTCTTTCAAGCCTTCTCCCAGCACCTCCCTCTCTCCCCTCTAGTCCCCAATGCCCTTACCCTCTCCTCTTCCTGATCACCCTGTCCCCCCTCCCACTGACACCGCCCCTCCTGTCCTTTTCCTTATTGTCTGCACTTGGCCCCCTGGCATTTGTCTCTCCTGCACCCCTGTCTGTTGGTGCCTTCCCCTTTCTTCTTCTTCTGACCTCCTCCCCTCCCCTCAGCACAAGCCTCCTCCCCATATTTTGCCCCTCCCCTCTCTTTCCCTCCCCTCCCCTCAGCACAGCACAAGCTCCACCCCTCCCCTCCCCATACCTGGCTTCTGCCTTCCACTTTGCTGGGTTGCCGGAGCCTTTTTGAATCCGGCGGTCGCTGGCTGTGACGTCAGGATGCCACGTCACGCCAGCGTCCTGCCGAATGCCGGCGTCCCGCCCTCTGGCTCGCGCCCTGCCTCCTCGCACCAGAGCTGCACACAGGCAGCCCGGCGCTGAGAATCGCCGCACTTCCCCCTTCCTGGCGGCACACTGCTCCTCCACCGGCCGGCAGATCAGATGGGGCCTCGCCGCTCGTAGTGCAGGCTTCAGCCAGCCTGTCACAACGGCCCACCGGGCCAGTCTGCCCCTGCGCTCGCCAACTGGTAAAATCTACTCGCCGCGGGCGAGTGTATTTGTCGAGCCCTCGTAATACGCATGAGCGGATGAATTCACGTGGTCACAGCGCTCCTCTGCTCACTCACGTGTTTATCTTTGTGTTTTAACAAGCCACAGTGACATGTGTTGCTAGATATCTAATGTTGATGTTGACGACCCAGCACCAACAAAAAATTGATTCTGCCACCACCACCTGAAACGCAACCCCCACCTTTCCCATTATTTTTAATGGGAAAATTGACCCTGCATAGCACGTTTTTGCTTAGCACAAACATTTTCAGAAACGCATGTATACTGTTAAACGAGGAATTACTGTACTTTGTTTTACCAACCTCTGCGTTCTTTGACATGCACATGCTATGAGGGTCAGCATTACTCTGAACCACTGGAAAACGCCCCTTCCAACCCTTCCCAAACCCAGCTAGCAATGCTTCCAAAGAATAAGTTCCTCACAGAAGTCTGTATCCTCATTACAGACAAATCCAGCCCTTGAAGAAACAGCTGGAATCAAGGAAGTGTCAGAGTGAAAGGATGTCATGGAAGATGGGATGGTACATAGGCAATAGGCCTGCCTACTGCTAGACAAAGCTACTTTTCTAAGACAAATACTGTGCATTCTACAAAGCTTGTGGCCATGGAAGGAAGATTCTATGGAAAAAGCAGCACCAAGAATACACAGTACACAAACTCAGAGGCCTGAGGAGCTGGGAGAAAAAGCAGGTGTTGATACTTTGGGGAAAGAGTCTTGACAAGTCCTTACAGAAATCCTTCCCCCCACTTCTATTACATTGTGCTCAACCACCACTACTGAGGAGTGTAGCTGAGAGCTCCACCACACTCAGTGTTCCTATATCATTTCTGACTTAGATAACCTGAGACTTAGGCAGCTGTGAACTTCACCACTCCCAGCGCTGAAATATAATTCCCCACACTAACTCCCAGCATCAAGGTAGCTGCAAGCTCCCCCAGCTCCAGTGCTCTGCACTACAACTCCTCAGGCTGGGACTAGAGTTGTGGATTTCTGAGAATTCACCTTGCTAGCAAGAAGTCTGCATAAATGATTTAGAGATTAACACTTGGCTATGGAGCGAAGACAGGGAAGGTAACAGCAGCAGCTCAGAAGCTAGAGAATCTGGGAATTCAAGCTTACTTGTCCTCATCATACATGACTTGCATCTCTCATCTGCTCCTGTGGGATATATATGGTTAGTCCCCTCTCCACCCCTTGCCCCCAGACTCTGCTTTTGATGTTGCTAGTGCAGATGGAAGAGGAAATGAGGAATGTTTCCAGTCTCACTGCGCCAAGCTATGAGGCAGCGACATCACTGGAATAACCCAAAACCCCTTCTCCCCTTCCAGCTTGTGAGTTTTAGGAAATCAGTGGGACTGACCTGTGAGCTCAGGGAGGACGGGGGCACTCGGGAGAGGGGTCCGCTCTACACGGAATTCTAAAAACGAAATGTAAGACAACTTAGGAACTTGTAAAAACTCCCCCAAGGGGGATCTGGCAGAGAGACAGCAGAACTGGGACTTTCTGGGCAGAGCCCAAGGCCAGACAGAGTTGGACAAAGTCACTGCAGCATCCGGCCTTGGACTCCTTATTTTCAATGAATTTCGAATTGCTGCAAAGTGCTGGATTGACCGTTCTGGAGACTGAAAGCCTCTGCTTACCCCAGAACAGGAACAGCACATGCAGGGGCAGTGGAAGCTTTCCTTTCACTGCCCAGCCCATATGCCTCAACTCTGCATTGGAGGGAACATCTCTAGGGCTGAAAGGGGAGTTGTCTGTTTGGTATAGCCAATCCGTGATCTCTCAACTGGCACTGAGCTGGTGGTGACCGTGACAAGAACACCTGGTTCACTAAGACTGAGAACCAGTGGCTGAATTAACACAGACAACCAGACAGTAACTTTCAGTCACCATCAGTGTAGGCTGGATTCAGACCATCAGCCTAGAGGTGAAAGCTGCCAGAGCCTGTTGCCAGTCCCCTAATGTGAGGCCTTTCTACACAATCCATTGGGGGTTGGGGACAGAGGAGGGCAGGGGATAGAGTTGCCACTTGTCCTGAGAACAGCAGGGCAGTCTTTTATAGGGTGGCGCTGCATTCCACTCTGCTTGTGCAGGAAGGGAAGGGAGAGCAGGTGGCCCACAGAAAGCTCAGAGCAGCTGCAGCATTCATCAGGGTCCAGGCAGCAATGACCTTATCTGGGCTTCAACATGAAGCATGGGGTAGGAATTTACACATAGGTAGTGGTTTGAAGAGGGGTTTACTGGGGCTCTATGAGATCAGTGATAAGCTCATGGCATTTCCGACTCTCACATTTAGGGAACATCAAGCCCATTTCATGCCAGCAGGGTTCAAGTTCTGTACTCTGTTTTCAGAAAGGTGGCGACTCTGGGAGAGACACAGACACAGAGGCAGCAAGACAGGCAAAACTGCAAGGGCCCTTCTGTATAACAGCAGCCCCACAGAGGAGCCTAGCAGAGAGGGGGCAGTGCATGAACCTAGGACTTTTCCTGTCATAGGAGTGAGAGGATAACAGCAGCAGGCATTCACATGGTGGCAGCCTCCTTTCTAACTAGCCAGTTCCCAGGGATTCCAGGCCTCCACCCCCTCCCATCTTCACAGATTCAGAGAAAGACCAAACTAGGACAAGGGTAAAACAGGCAGAGAGTGGGTCACATGCCACAGGTACCCTTAGAGTCAGGAGAAACTGGAGGAATGGGCAGGAAGAGGCACTTACCAGGAAACTGATAAGTGTAGCCAGGCGCAAGGCCCGTGTAACTCCGACTGGCGTAAGTGGCAGCTTGGAAACCTGGATAACCTGCCAGCAGAGAAGAGAGGATTGTTACTCAAACCCCACAATGCCACTTGCCAGCCCCAGTTCTGGGTGTTTTCCTATAGCCTGGACCAATGAACTAGGAAAGAACCAAGTGACAGCAGCTGAACAACACACATTTGCACACATGCAGTGTGTACAGTGCAGGAATTGCAGGAAGAATTTTAATGGAATTTAAATACATTGCCTTGGTGTGGTTCCAGACATTGTTACCCTGAAAGGATATGTACAGGCTGGAAGGGCTCAGGTCGCAGATGATTATGTTCAAGCAAGAAAGAACCAAGACTAACTCTCAGACCCTAAAAGGAGTTAATTGGGCTGGAAATCGGGAGTGTGAGGGGAACCCACAGCTTTTCCCTTGTAACCTGAACACATCTGCTCTGAAGTCACGGAAAACAGGTCCCCACAATGCCACACACAGACGCTCCCTTGAGGAGTGTCCCACATTAAGTGGCTGGTTTGATTTGTGACCCAGAATGGTTGCTTTCCCTACAGGAGGGAAGTTGGTAGTGTACAGATTGCACTGGATTCTCAGGGACATTTTTATCTCCTTTGAAAACCAGTGAGCCTGTTTATTAGGATGATACACAGAGAACACTCTGTGCCTGTGTATCTGAAGTCATTATGCTCTCCAGGCTAGCCAACTGGAGGAGGATGACAAATGCTCTTTGGGGCTCTTGAAGCAAATATCCGTGGTAACAGTCTGACCTGGTATAGCAGTAATACACTTGGATGCGGAAAACTCAGCTTTTGGCTTAACTATGTTGCCTTTATTTGTGCCAAGCCATAGTGTATATCTTGCTCTATACATATTGGGTTAAATAAGTTACGAAGAGACAGGAATTCCAACTACGAGTTAGAATTTCTCCCAGCTGCATTCCTGTTCTTTTTGTGACTCCAATTCTAGGACCATGCATCTAGAGTTCTATTGTGCTGCCACCAGGTGGCAAACTGTGATCACAAATTAATCCCAACCCTCATCCCAGTTTCAATGTGGCTTTTCAAAATGGGGTCTGATGTCATAGTCCCATCTCTTCTTGGGCAGCCTGAGCTATCTCTCCCATCAGAGGAGACCCTCCCTGCTGCTGCTGAGAGTGATGTGGGGCAGGGGGCTAGAGAGAAGGATGCTCTATTGCAACGCTCACCCAGCATGCCAATCCCAAGCATGAAGGCATCCATCCCATAAGGCATCACTCGGGACCGCCCTCTCGCAGAGCCAGTGGGGGACATCACTTCCTTTGGCTGAGCTTTTTTACATTCCACCTGCCACAAAAAAGAAAGTATTGGGCCTCAGCCTGGACTTGCACAGCATTTGCTCTGAGTACATACAGTCCTGCAGGCCAGGACAGCCTTATTGCATTAAAATGCTGTGCTTGCTCTGTCCCATACACCATTCCCAACCCTTACTCCCACCCTGCAGCCACTAACCCTGCCCACACAGCCTCCCCTGCACTGTTGCTCTGCCCCCCAGCATGTTTGGAGCAATTAAGACAGGAAGTTCTTCTACTGGTTCTGTTCTTGCCTTTCTCTGTGACTTCTGGCAAGGCAACCTTGGAGTCTCAGTGTCCTCAAGACACCTGCCTCTCAGGGGTGGGGAGAGGTTTAGGTAAAACTAGCACAGTACTCCGGGGCCACAAAGTTACAATTCCCAGTTATGGTTCAACTACACTTCCTTTTGGGCGTCAACAGCAGCAGTGGCTCTCCTCCCTTTTGAGTAACTCCTCCCTACATCTGGGACAGTGATTTCAGGGGTCCCATCTGCTTCCTAGCTGCCCTAGTGCTTCTCCCTATCCCATTATTGGCTTTGCTCTTCATAGAATCAGAGAACTGGAAGGGACCTGAGAGTTCATCAAGTCCCATCCCCTGCACTCCTGGCAGGACCAAGCACTGTCTAGATCATCCCTGACAATGATGGAGATTCCACAACTTTGCTAGGCAACTTATTCCAGACCTTAACCATCCTGATAGTTGGGGAGTTTTTCCTCTAGTCCAACCTAAACTTTCCTTGCTGCAATTTAAGCCCACGGCACACTCACCATTTTGTTATTGATCTCATGGAAGTGGATTTCACACACCTTCTCCACAATATCTTCACTCTCAAATGTGACGAATCCAAACCCTGAAGAAAGGGGAACACTTCCTGTTCAGGGCAGAACTCTGAGAGATCAGTACCTGCCTCCTGCCTGTCCCACATGCCCAGGACAGGAGAAGGCAGTTCAGAGGTTACCGGGGTGGAACAGTAGGGTCTTGGCAATATTTCCACTTCTCTGGCTCCAGCAAGTCCTGCACGTGTGCAGCAGTCATATGAGGAGCAGGGAAATCAATGTCCTCTCCCAGATTTTCCTCTCCTCCCAGCTCCATTTTGCTGTCTTCTCCTTTCATTAAAGCCCACACCACTTGTTGCTGATGGATTTATTCTAAGCAGCTTTGCTATTTTCGTAAGACAAACTGAATGGTTTCATGACGGATACCACAATAATGAGTTCCAAACTAGATCCAATCCAGCAGACATACGTATGAACAAAATTGTTGCCTGTTCACTATTGAAATGAGTTTGGTGGGTCTTAGTCCAGTCCCCAAAAGAAAAGCACCCCCATACCAAAAGAGGATACTGAGTAAGTCATCTTCAAAGTTCTATCTGAGTACACAGATAGATAGTTCTAGTGAAGGACACATTCACTAGTCTTTACAGCCCTGCGTATGACAGGAAAGTATCAGCGTAATTATTTCTGGGACAAAAATCAAGACAAGGAAAGGTTATGTGATTCAATCAAGTTCACCAGTATCTAAGGCAGGACGAGAACTTGGAACTTCTTGACTCCTGGCCCTATGCTCAAAGCACATCCCTAACTGTGATCTGTCTTGTCAAAGGGCTGACTGGACTCTGGAGCCCAAACTTTCTTTTCGTGACCTAGGTGGCCTGTTTAGAGGAAGAGCTGAGGCATGGCAGCAAGGGACTTGGAGTCAGTTTATACTGCAGCTGCCCCAGCCGTGGCTAGATGGCTTTCAGACTCCAGGGCTGCTTAATCAACTTCACCAGAGCTAAAAACAGTTAAACACAAACACTCATGTTTCTGTATGTTCCAAGCTGGACTGCAAGAAATGTCTCTTTCTGTGAGCTTCTCCTTGCTCTCAAAGTAGGCATGTATATAGCCCCATCACAAGCTGGTATCTGGGTGCCTTCCTACACTGAAGCCAAGAGGCTGCCAATCCCAGATCAGATTATTGGTCCATCTAGCCTAGTATCATGCCTTAGGCATGATGGCTTAGAAGAAGGTAGTCCTTCCTATCTCTTCTGTATGGCTCTACATAGTAGCATAAGAATAGCCATGCTAGTCCATGCTAGCCATCTGGTCCAATATTCTGTCTTCCAACATGGCTGGCGCAGGTGCTGCATAGAGAACGAACAGCACATGGCAATTAGTGAGTGATCCATCCTCAGTCACTAAGTCCCAGCATCTGGCAACTGGAGATTTAGCGACACCCAGAACGTGGGTTTGCGTCCCTGACCATCTTGGCTAATAGCCATTGATGGACCTATTCTTTATGAACATATCTAATTCTTTTTTGAACCCCATTATATTTTTAGCTTTCACAGCTTCCCTTGTTAATGAGTTTCACAGGTTCATTGTGCCTTGTGTGAATTATTTCTTTATATTTATTTTAAACACTTGATGCCTATTAATTTCAATGCATGACTCCTGCTTCTTGAACTACATGAAGGGGTAAATAACACTTCCTTATTCACTTTCTCCACAACACTCCTGATTTTATAGACCTCTATTATACTCCCCCTTATGCCAGGTTTACACTAAGACCTTGTCCAAAATATCCCCCCCGCCCCCCAAGTTCGAATTGATAAGTGGTGCACCCACATTACCAAGGCTGTATTCCAGAATAAGGGGCTGCAGAACTTGAACTCTGTACTCCTGCTTTTCATGAGGAATAATGCTAATTCTGCACTTGTAAGTCTGAAATAATGTTAGTGTGGATGCTCCCATGCTGCTAATTCTAACAAATTGGCTTCTGGAAGGCCTCCTGCAGCTCCCCAGAGTGATTCCAAGGTAGCGTGTCCACATTAACAGAACCTGCCTTGGACTAATTTCAATACTCCCTCATAGTGAGGACACAGAGCTTCAAATCTGTCAAATCAGGAGTCCAGAAGTCATATTTAGTAAATTCAAAATCATCTCCTAGTATCGACATGGCCTTCGACATCTCTTTTCAAAGCTGAACAGGCCCTAGCTTTTTAATATTTCCTAGTCCGTTTTTGTTGCCCTTCACTATATCTTTTTCTAATTCTAAAACTTCTTTTTAAGATGGGGCATACAGTACTCAACATGTCAGAATGCCATGAATTTGTATGTACTGGCATTATGATCTTTTCTGTTTTATTATTTATCTTTTTCCTAATAATTCCTAACATGGTTGGCTTTTTTGACTGCTGCTGCAGACTGAGTTTTGAAAGAACTAAGTACAATGATTCCAAGATCTGTATCTTGAGTAGTAATAGCTAATTTAGACTACAACATTTTGTATGTATAGTTGGGATTATGTTTTCCAATGTGTGTCATTTTGCATTTGTCATCACTGAATTTCATCTGCCATTTTGTAACCCAGTCACTCAGTTTTGTGAGATCTCTTTGTGAATCTTTGGAGTCAATTTTGGAAGTCATGACAGTGAGTAATTCCATACCAGTTGCAAACTTTGGCACCTCACTGTTTCTCTCCTTTTTAGATCATTTAATAATATGTCAAATTGCACTGGTCGCAGCACAGATCTTTAGGAGGGACCCTGCTATATACCCTTTTCCATTGTGAAAATAAATCATCCATTCCTACCCTCTCTTTTCCCTATCTTTTGGCCAGTTATGGCTCAATGAGAGGATCTTCCTCCTTTTCTTATGACTGCTTTCTTTGCTCTAGCACTAATTCCTGTAGAGGGCAGAAGTGGAGGATCTGATGATTTATTATGGGGCTAGTCATCCCCCTACCTCACTCCCCAGTTTGGCTGTAGTGGTACGTCTCTAAAACCAGGCAAAAGAATCACTTGAAGAGTAAGAAAATGGGATACACTGGAGGTCACCCTGGACAGCAAGAGTGAGCATGTAAGTAAAGCTGGGAGGGAGAGCCACAAGCAGAAGGAGCTTCCCATAGGAGTCTGAGGCAGACACCAGGTTAGTGCTTTATTGCTGTACATGAGCATGGGATTGGCCCAGCAAAGGGAGGAGGCTGAAGGAGGCTTGCAGGACCCTGTAGCGGTGTCCTCTGGATGATGCACACCATTGTGGCGTCCTCCCAAGAAGTGGCTGCCAATTCAAGGGCATGTGTGCAAGAGAATCGGGCACCTCCGGAGCTGAGAGTCTAACTCCTTTGTGACCTGAAGAGCTTGAAAACCAGGCTCCCACTCTGTAACCGGACTCCACATATGGGATTTGACAAAAAGGTGACGTGGGAGCACAACTGGGCCTAGGGCTGAGGAAGGGGTCAGTGGCAGGCCCTCTTCTGGGTCTTGTGTCAACTTCCCCAGGGTTCAGATTACTCAGGGGAAGGTAAGACGCACAGGACACACACAGATGACTGGAGCCACGTAGGTAGCTGGGGAGGGGAGGAGACTGCTTCCTCTCACATATCAGCCACTCGGCAAGTTTACAGCACAGGAAACGGTCTGGACAAAAGCTCTCTGTGCTGCGAGGGTCTCTGCAAAAGGATGCGGATGGCTAAGGGATGGGGTGATGGGAGGTGAGATAAAAAGCAGCTGGGACCGTCATGCCCTGCTACTGGCCCCTGGATGCTAGCTCCCCTACATCCCCATCACCACAAGCACACATGCTGCTCCTCATTACACAGTCCCCTGCCAGCTCTCCCCAGCCACCCCCATGCCGCCAAGGGGCCTGTCCTCACCTCGGTGTCGGTTGGTCGTCTTGTCAAACATCAGCATCGCATCATCCACCTGCAAGGGGCACAAAGGAGGAAAGGGCTCAGATGAGGTTATTACTGAGAAAGAGCTCTCCCTCCTTCTGGCCAGCCCAATGCCGAAGAGAAAGAAATTGCCCGTAAAGCAGAACTGGACACAAAATTAACTATTTGTGTACCTCTGGAAGGCCTCAGCTGAACAGCTGGACAGTATTTCCCTTCCACATTAAAGCTTCCCCACTGTACTGAGGGCAGGGGCTCCCAGCTCGAGCTAACAGGACCATCTCCATCCAAACGTTAGGACACTAGAACAGGTTCTCAACAGCCATGCTCCTGGGGAGGGTGGGCCTTTTCCTTCCCTCTGAGCCAGGCAGTGCCCTGGCTGCAGCCCCAAAGAGGGGCATAAAGCACAAAACGTATGGTTCTGAAACCAGGGTCTTAAAAAGGAGAGTGGGCGAGTCTGCGTGCTCACACTGAAGCCTGACAAGGGAGAAGGAACACGAGGCCTCACAGATACGGGGAAAATGGAGGACTCAGACAAGAGAGAGACTGCTTGGGTACTCTGGGAAACCACCCCTACCGCAAAGGAGCTTTCCTCTCAGTGAGGTTTCCCACTGCAGGAGGGTGTAATTAGAGCAAATATACTGCAATGACTGAGCTAGTGCTGCCTACTGAATGGGGGAGGGGAGGCAAACACCAACCACCCCCTCCCCCGCAACCCTGGGGCCACTCTCCCTCTTCTCCTCCCTCCCACAGCGCAACTTTCCTTCCCCTGCTTGTACTCTGCTGGGTATTTCCTTGTAGCAAAGCAAATCCACGCAGCTCCAAGTTAGACCAAGCAGAGCTAAAAATGCACTCCAATCTCCTGTGCGTAAACCACCATGTAAACCTGTCCCACTGACCCATGCTTCCCGCTAATACCACTGCTTTAATCTGATTATGAAACTGGACATGCAAGTGCTCAAAGGAAGGGCAACTGTGTCTGTCCAGCAGTGAGCCAGGGCCTATCGCCGCCTCAGTGAATGACAGCCAGGGCCCAGGCAGCCAACATTACTAAGGAGCAACTACTTCTCCCACCCCCACATACCATTCCCTGTTTTCCTCCCCAGCCTCGTTCAGTGAAGGAGTCTGAGATGCCGTCTGCCCAGAAAGGCTCTGCAGTCCTTGGCCCAAAGAGCAAACCCCAGCATGCAAAACCCAGACTGGATTCAGAGAGAGAGCTTGCAGCTGGAATGAGATCGGGATGGGGCTTACCAACATCCCCCCAAACAGGGGGCTTCATGAGCCTCTGCTGCCGGTGAGGTAGAGGTAAGATGTGAGACTGGAAGGAGGCCATTACTACATACCCTCCACAATGTCACATGAGAAGGGGGACCCAAGTGATCACAGGACCCCTAAGAAAAGGGGTCACCACCAACATCGGTCAGTCTCAAAGAGCAGAGTAACATACAGAGAACTCAGCTACCATCCCAAGCCACAATGAAGCAAGGGAAGTGGGACTTGAACTTTCTCAATCAGGCTCAAGATCTCTCAGGTTAGCGGGGCCAAGACCCAAGAAATTCACTAGTGATCCAAGCTGAGTGGAATGGGGCCTAGCAGTTTGGACAGGACATCTGACGAGCAACACTGTCAGATGGTCCATACTACCTGCTGCTCTCTGCTCAGGCTAGGAGTGGGAGGGAGAGGAGTTGCCCAGTGGTGGAAATGCGTTCCAGCTGCTCAATTACTTTATCTTGTCAGCCACACCACTTTTTACAGTGATCTTTATTACTTGCAGAGCATGGAAAGCTCCCACAATTGGCAGATCCCACAGGTTACATGGGCCTAAGTGGGATGGTGCACTATATCACACTCTCTTCAGCAACTTCCTAAAAATCAGCAGCTGCCTCCTTTGGACCCCAATCTCAGCAGCTCCCATCCCAAACAAAGCCTCATGGCCTGAAAGAGCTAGCAGTACTCCCCTTAATAAATAAATAAATAAATACATAAAAATAGCCAATCCCCTCCTGTGAAATCTAGTTCTCCAAAAATCAGATTGTCCACACTGCACCCCAAAATAAGCCCCTATTTACTCTTACAATCTGAAAACACCTGTTCGCTACATGCATGCTACAGCCTTGCCTCAAAATTCAGCCAACTCCCACACACTCTCAATGGGAACCCTAGGATCAAGCAAAATCCTGCTAGGGCCAGGACCATTTTAGACACCAGCACAAATGCCTTTTTAAATCTTCAGTAAAAGTGTACACGAATAAACAGCAGTTCAAAATACTGCAAAATGGATTCCTCAGACTTTCACCTCTAGAGACCGAGTTACATCTTTCCAATGTAAAGAGGATAAGTTTGGGGACCCCAGACTAACTTGGAAATTGACCCACAGTTCAGGACAACTTTTAAAAGTATTTTAGGAGAGGCCCAAACTGGAAGACCTGTGGGTTAGGATGAAGGTCCACTGGCAGCCTGAGCAGGTCAGAACTAGCTCAGCTAGGGTTACAAGTCATCAGGATTGCAGTGTACAGGACTGTCCCAGCATGAGATGACCACTTGTAATTCCCCAGCCCATCCATCAAACTCCCTTGTAATCCTCCTGCTGTGTCAACAGCATCATGAAGAGTGATCAGGTCAGTATTGCCACAGTAACTCACAGGACACTTCAATAATCTGTGCTGGCTCTGGTTCACGTTCTCAGCCTCACAACCCACTAACCCACTCAACAAAAGGCAAGTGGATCTCATTCCAGGATATACTTTACTCCAGTAGCTCAGAGCAGACACAGGGCAGGAAGAGACTTTGCATGTCAAACAGCACTCTGACAGGGTTTCTCAAACTATGCAGCACAGGACTCAAACAATATCACCCTGTGGAGAGCAAGATAGATTATGGAAGATAGAACAAAGAAACTTCTACAGGCAGAAAGAGCAAGAATTCAACCACAGAACCAAAAACTAAGCAATCCAGACAATATGGCAGCAATGCAGGGACACCTGGGTGGGACATGCCTATCCATATACTCAGCTGCTACCCGCTGTCATTAAGCAGGGTCACGAGTTCAGACAGGGGTTTGCAAGCTGCTCGGGAGACACTCCTAGGAATGCCACGCCCCCAGCCTGTCTATGAGGCGAGCCAAGATTATCTGTCCCATTTCATAGAAATGGAGGCAGAGAGCAGCCAAGTGGCTTGTCCCAGATCAGTGGCAGGAATGGAAGCCAGGGGGATGCCTGAGCTTGTAGCTCCTGCAGAGCCAAAGGCCACGCCGCTCCTCAGCCCTGAGCACATTCCCAGTGGCTCAGGCCTTTCCTAGCACCCGGCACACATTCAACTCACAAACGGCTAATGTGTGTCCTTAATAGGCTTCTGTGTCCATGGCAACAGAGGGCAGGGGAGGCGGGATAAGCAGGGCCGGCTGGCCCCGGCAGCCAAGTTCATGTGGCCAAGCGCTAAGTGTGAGTGGCAGCCCTTACCAGGCGGCTATTGTTGTGGCTGGCTGTTGGGTGCCTCTCTGGGCAGAGCCCCCGCTGGGATCCCTGCCACTCCCCGGCCCATTCTCCTGAGTCTTTCTTCTCCGGGCTGCGCTAGCTTTGCCAACGCCGAGTTAGGCCTGAACAAAAGAGGCTGCCTGGGGACAGCTTCTCTTGGGGCCTGATCACCATGGTAACCCTGGCCCCTCCAATCCCAGCTGCTGGATCAGATTAGTGCGAGCTCTAATGCTCTTCTGCAAAGCGCTCAGCACAGACACAAAGACACCCTGCTGCGGCCAGTCGCACCAGGAGCCGGCCTCGCAGACCTGTGTGAGAGAGGGCCTGCACCCCTCCCCCAGACGCACACAAAAAGGCCTTTCAATGCCACCTCTCTCACCTGGCGACGCCTGTGCACACAGCACTAGTGCAGTCTACACCTCACAGGGCAAACCCAGCACGCATCTATGCTCGTACCCTATGCCTGACCTCCAAATGTGCCCCCCAAGACAGCGGCTGACAGAGCTGCTCCCGCAGCCCCGCCACCCATATTTCAACACAAGCTTATCCTAAGAAGGAAGGCGCAATAAGCCACCCCAGCCACTTTGCATCAAAGGGAAGAGGGGCACAAATCTCCCCCATCTCACAAAGAGTAAGTGGAGGAAGAAGAAGAGAACACAACTACCCCAGAGCTCCCTCCCTCCAACGGGGCCATACAGAGGACAGAGCCACCCTGATTATTTTCCACTTTCACCAGCAGCGTGCTGGGCAGAACAGGAGCAGAGTTTCCTCATATCTCTCTCTCTCTCTCTCACACACACACACAACTAAGCAGAGCTAAAACTAACCAGCACAGCCCAAAGAAGGCTTTGCTGCCTTATTCTCTGTAAAACAAAATCCCATTAAAATTCAAATACACAAAAGGCACTGCCATGCACAAGTGAAGCTGGGAATACAGTCTGTCCCTCCCCCCCTCCACAAAAAACACACATTATAAAACATTACAGTTAAGAATTTAGAGACTGGCAGCAAATTCTCAGCTAAGGCTCCAACACCAACATGAATCCTGTTTAAGCCCCCACTCCATAGACAGGCCAGAAAGCACACCCCCCACTACCCTGTTGCCATATCAACTCCACCTGCCTTCTTGTGCATATGCATTAGGATAAGTTATTTCATTCCCTAACCCTGCCCAGGGACCACATGGCTGGGCAGGGAGATTCTGGCCCATCTTGGGAGGGGAGGGGGTCTCAACTCCTGTTGAGGAGATATGAGAAAGGGCTGGAGAGAGGCGTGTCTCTTTGCAGGCATGGGAAGTAGACAGATCTCTACTCTGCATGCTGAGGATATGTTGGGATGTGGAGAGAGGTCTAGGGACAGGGAGGTGCTGGGAGATCGCTGAGAATAGGACAACCCCAAAGAAAGGGACAGAGTTAAAAAGTG
This sequence comes from Pelochelys cantorii, assembly GCA_032595735.1. Lineage (NCBI taxonomy): Eukaryota > Metazoa > Chordata > Testudines > Trionychidae > Pelochelys > Pelochelys cantorii. The sequence continues at coordinate 5,919,975 of CM064342.1, read as the reverse complement.
GTTTGCAACGAGTGTGTGAGGATTCTTGGTCTGTGTGGTTTGTGTGTCACAGGCACAGTTCAAGCTTGTACTGAGACAGGAATAGGGAAGCAGGGTGTGATCGATCTCCAGCCAATGTCTGGAAGATGGGCAGGGATACTGGGAAAGGATTAAAATTAATTTGAGATTTTTCTGAGTTTTAAAAAATAAACATGGTTCCAACAATACAGTTACAATGCATTTGTAACAGGGAATGGACATCACATGCAGCTGTAACTGGGCATTAACAAAAATTTTGCTGGGTGAATTTCCTTGTTTCGCTCTCAAATCTTTTTTTTTTAATTGTTGAAACACAACAAATGTGTGTTTAGCTTAATGGTCAGGGCTGAGGTGATCCAAAATTTGAGGTTAGAAATTCAAGGTTTAGGTTTCTTCTTATAGACATTAGATAATGCCTTTCTTCTTGTTCAATCACCTAAGTTCAGCTGTATTGGAGGAGATGAATTGTTAATTTACCAACTCTAAATATACTGCCTCCATAGAGATCTGCCATAGGAGTCAGGTGGCAATGGAACTTTTTGAGCCTGGTAGTTATGGGCCTCTGCATGTACTCTGAGCCCCAGGTTCTATAGACAGAGGTATAACTATCATTAACAGCTCTCCAGTTCCTTCCAAAACCTTCTCTGGAACTGAGAACCAAATTAACGGGAAGGAGGAAGGAATAATGTGTCTCTGTGGAGGAAAGAAAATGCATACTCTTGAGCCCTCTTTAAATCCTAAATTCGTGGAATTGCTACTGCTGAGCAATGGTACATGCAACCATTTTTATAGTTGGGGTGCTGACAACCATTGAACCAAACTGTCAGCCCTGTACACAATGGAAACCATGTCAAGACACAGGAGTGAGAGGGGGCCTCTCTGCTGCTGCTGCCCAACACCAGTCGTCCCCCCGCCAGAAATCCCTGAGGCCACATCCCTCAGGGGGCCGAGTGCAATGGGGGGAGGGAGAAAGAGGCAGTGGCAAAAAGGGGCAGGGCTTAGGGGACAGACACAGACACGCTCCCCCACCCCTTGGGGCCAGTTTATGAATACAGCCATTCCCCGACTTTCGAACACACCAACTTACGACCAACCTCCCATTAACCCCATTATAATATTTTTTTAGTTGAGAACCATGTACGTCAAGTTTTTTGAACAGCACAGGCTGTTCAAAAAACTTACGACCAAATCGAGTTATGACCAGATGTTCGGAACGTAACCTGTTCGTAAGTCGGGGACTGCCTGTATACTACAGCTTGTAGATGGCCCATGGGCTACGAGTTTGAGGCCCCTGGTCTCACCTTTGCAACAGTCATAGGACTTTTTTGGGGGGTAAAGAGGGGTCAGACTAATTAAGATGAAAATCCAGTAGAGTTCTGGAGTGAGCTTCTGCTGGTAGACATTTTGATTAAAGTTTCACATTTCTGAATAAGAACTTGCAAGGAAACAGTGGAGAAGGCTTCCCCATAAACAACAAATGCACTTAGGTCAGCTAATCTGAAGTGATACTACCATATCTTTAGAAAATAATAGAGTTACAGCTGCCCAGAATGAGACCTTCAGGAAAAGACGGAATAGGAAAAAAACAAATCATAATGAACTAGAAAGCTAGCAGCCATACTAACAGGGAAAAAAACATGAGGTCCTGATGTTCCAGTGTGGTTGACTGCTACAATATAGTAAATGGTTGGCTGATCCACGCACAGGGACTGAAACTCCAAAAAGTAGATGTGCTGCATTCGTACCAATGCTGTTAAGACCACCTGTGATCAAATGTTGGCTCACAATAGACTTGACCCCTGAGCTAAACACTCATGTGTGTTCTTCTGTCCAACTGAAACTTCTCTGCTCTGGGGATGAAAGTGAGGACAAGAACCCTTTTCCTCTAGTGTAAATGAAAGAGGCATATATACATGCCTATACTTATGCCTGCCTGTTCTTGAGCAGATCTTTAGACACCTGGCAAATATGAGATGAACCACCAGGAGTCTGAATGACCATGCTGATCTGTGCCTCTGACTCAGGTAACTGGCTGTAGGGTCTGGCTCTGTGCCTGCCAGATGCAAAGTGAAGGGAATCCCTTTGTTCCAGATGTAGCATTGCCACAAGACAAGTTGCCTGTTGACACAATGGAGGTGATCAAATTCCCCCCATCTGTTCAGGATGTAAATTGTGACCATGTTGTGAGTAAAAATTTGCATCAGTTGCCCTTTGATCTGTGGAAGAAAGGGATTTGAAAGCAAGTCTGATGAGCCTTTGTTGTAGCAAGTTTATATAGTGCTTTAATCCCTGAAGTGGACTGTGGACAATTAAGGATCCTAATTGAGCTCCCAACCTAGAGCTCAAGAAATCATACTTATGGATGAGCAGAGGAGAAGGACATTATTTTTAAAACATTCTCCAGCAGTGTCCATGAGGTTCTTGATTAGTGGAGTGGGGATAGCTCATTTCTTAGCAGTGATGAGCTCTGTGTGACAAAAACGTACAGGTGGCTATTTGGCCCATCACTGAAAGATAAAATCTCACGGCAACTGAATCTGGCTAGGTTCACTACTGGCATGAGATCTCAAAATGGGCCCTGTGAAGGGCAGCTTGCAACCTTTTGCAGAATTTAAGGTGGTTGCTAAGGGAAGAATCCAGCTTGGAACAAGTTAGATTTTTCCTTGTTGACCCCTCAGACTGGGAGATATATAGAGTGCATAACCTGTGCTCCCTATCTCACTGAACTCTACAGCACAGGCAACATAGACAAATCACAACCACCTCCATGGATCTGATAAATACTCTAGGGCAAGGGTGGGCAAAACGGCCTCCAGAGGCCGGATCCAGCTCGCCAAGTGGTTGATCTGGCCCATGGAGGTCCTGCCACTCCCCCGCCCCCAGGCCAATAAGGGCCTGGGGGTGGGGGAAGCACACAAAGTTTCCTTCACCCTGCCAGGAGCAGGTAGCACTTTGAAGTGCTACATGCTCTTGGCAGGGCGGGAGGAGACTTCACGCGCTCCCCCGCCCCCAAGCCCTGATTGGCCTTGGGGAGGGAGGAACATGTGACATTTCCTCTGCCCTACCCCTGCCCTGCTAGGAGCACACAGCACTTTTCTAAGTGCCGCATGCTCCTCACAGGGCAGAGGCAGGGTGAAGGAAGCTTCGTGCATTCCTCCCTCCCCCAGGCCAATCAGGGCTTAGGGGCGGCAGAGTGCATAAAGTCTCCTCCCGCCCTGCCAGGAGCATGCGGCACTTCAAAGTGCGACATGCTCCTGGCAAGACGGAGGGAACTTTGTGAGCTTCCCCCGCCTCCAGGCCCTAATTGGCCTGGAGGTGGGGGAGCACGCAAAGCCGCGAAGCCTCTTCCCGCCCTGCCAGGGGCATGGGTGCTTAATGGGAAGGGGGGGGCAAAGGAGCTCCCCCACCCCCAGACCAATCATGGTCTGGGAGGTGGGGAAGCCTGGAAGCATCCTGTGCCCGCCCCTTCTGTGTTAGGCTCTGCCCCTTTCAGGGCAGCCTGGGGACACTTCACAAATTTTTGAAGTGGCCCCTGGCCAAAAATTATTGCCCAGCCCTGCTCTAGGGTCTGTAACCAGCCTCTTGGGTTGAGTACCTTCTACTGATTGGTAATTGTCTACCACAAACCTCTGAGGTACCTCTTGTGCTTTTTCCTTATTAAAATGTGAAAATAATCATTGTGAAGAAAACCAGCCTTGAGAGTTAGGAGTCAGGATTAATCTCTCCAGAGAAAACCCTGCAAAATTTAATCTTCCTTCTGTAAATACTCAGTTGTTCCAATTTCTGGAACTGAGTGCAGACCACCATTCTTTCTTAAGGAAACAGCACTTCTGTGGTTCTAGTTTAACAGAGCCAAGAACTTTTCACGAAGTTGGTCATGAGAGGGTTCCCTAAAACGGAAAAGGGGCTTAAGCTTTCTCATTGTCATGAAAGGAAAGTAGTACTCCCATGCTGGGAGCTCTAAGACCCAGCAGTCTAAAGAATTTGCTCAGATGCCTTACAAAAAAAAAGAGAGAGAGTTGTTCCCAAGGGATGAGGTAAGAGAAAAAAAGTTGAGGATCTGGGTCCTCCCAAAAAGGTTTGGGATCCTCTTGGTATACTTACACTTGCTGAACTAGATATAGCATCAGCTATAGTTGAGGTGGAAGATATTTTCCTCCTCTAATGCTTTTCTTTTAATTTTACTTTAGAAAGAGGGGGGTTTTCTAGTCCTATTGATGTAGCCTGATTCCAGGAAGGACTACTGAAATTGGCCCTTGTGAAATTTAAACTACTTCCTACAAACAAAAGCTGATCCAAGTCCAAAGAACTCTTCATGGACTTTATGACCTTAATCCTTTCCAGGACCTCTGTCCTATAGCTGAGAAGTTTGGTTCTTTTAAAAGACAAGCCAAGGTCATGGACCTGCATCTCGGTAGAGATGAGAGTTTTGGAGCCAAAAGTGTTTCCTAAGGAACCCAACCATGTTCAGAGTCCTAGTATGGTGGTGTCTGAGACATCAATGAAAACTTTGGGAGTATGTTGAGACATCTGGGCTTCCTCAAACAATTCCACACAATCCTTCATCTTGTCCTTAGTAAAGGGAGCTGGTCAATATTCATTCACAGCATTTATTTATATATATATATATATATATATATATATATAAAGGCCTTTGAAAGGATAAGCCTTTTTATATTTATTTTTAATTTTCCATGTTTTTTGTAAAAAAAAAAAAAAAATCAAACATTTGAAGTTTCAGGTGATTGTTTTTAACCTCACTCTCCCTCTTTTGTACTTAATTCTCTTAATTCTTGAACAATGGATAATATTTTCCCCATGTGCATTTTTTTCATTTTTACTTATGCCAAAGACGGAGAAAAATCATTCATAGTCTTGTTCTCTGTGGCAAAAAGGAGAAAGGGAGGGGGAAAATAAATTTCAAAGAAAATTTTTTTAAAATGTGATCAAAATGGAAAGTTCCATTTCAAATCCTGCAACACAAACAAGTTTCCAAAACTTCCTATTCAATTGTTCTTCCATTTTTCTAGTCATGAATGTCCTGGGCTCAAGACGCGGCCTTCAACTAGACAGAAAACTTACATCTGGCAATAGCTTTGACAGTTGGCAATTCACAGATTTTAAGACCAGAAAAAAACACTATGGTAATCTAGCCTGACTTCCTGCAGAACACAGTCCAAAGGATTTCACCTAGTAATTCCTGCATCAAACTCAACTTCTCGCTGAGTTAGAGTGTATCTTTTAAAAGGACAACCAATCCTGATTTAAATATTTAAAGTGATAAATCTCTCACATTCCTAGGCTTGTAATGCCAGGCTTGCCTAGTAATTAACCTTCCACCTTAACACATTCAGTTTTCTGAACCACTAGACTTCAGCTTTAAAATGTTTCACTTGCAGCTGAAAACTCACTTGAGCTTGATGTGGGATTTTGGAAGCACAATCCAAATCTTTCCCTGGGAACTGGCAGAAGGATCTGACAAATCAAGGAGCAGAGGAACAGGCAGAAGAATCCAGGAGTCTGACAAATCCCCACAGCAGAGGGAAAGAAGAAGTAGCCATGGCTGTTGTTAAGGTACAAGGGGGACCTTAAGACAATAATCTTCATCATTTCCTGCCTCTCAGACTACCAGTGAGTTGTGGTGCTGCTAGATGGGGAGTCAGAGAGAGGCTAGGCAGTCCCTAAGAAGACTGTCTTCTTTGGAGAAGACTTTCTGGGCGGAGGAGGACAGCTAAGTCACCTCAGTTTCTTACACTAATGATATCACAGATGTGGGAGGACCACAAAGAAAGTGATATTAAAAAGCAGTCATTCATGTAAACGTGTAACCACTAAAAACAACAGTGATTTCATGTTTATTAGCGGGGGGAGGTGGTTCCCCAGAACCGGAGCGTACAGGAAGCCAGCACCCACAGGGAGCCTGCTTAAAAGCTGATTCCCTGTGAGCATCAGCTCCTGCCTGCCCCCTGTTGCTACCTTTGAAACAGAAGCAGCAGCACGGGGGGTGGAAGGCAGCTCCACAGAAGCCAGTACGCATGGGGAGCTGGCTTAAAAGCTGGCTCCCTGCGAGCACTGGCTCCCACCAGCTGCTCCCCCACCCTCTGCACCATTGCCTTGGATATGGAAACTACTCTGATCAACATGGTTCTCTGGCCATTGTGCAGGCTCAAGGCTCCTGCAATGGCACTCTGGAGATATCACAGCACAGGACATACAAAAACAGCGAATTTACTTTCTATATGAGAAACACTGTAAAGAAGTGTCTGACATGTATATTGATTCCCAGAACTCCCTTTTCTCCCAAGACTGACTGGCAGCATTAAGCAGCTACAAGTTACTGTGATGCCAGTTTTGTTCATCTCAAGATGCACATATCCATCAGTCCACAAGATAAAACAAAGGTACTGGACAGCACCATTCCAAGAAGAATCTAACTTTATAGGTGATAAAGAATTGCTGAAAGCAACATTGATATGACACGGCCGATTGATTATGACATACATCCTTTTCCATTCCAAACCATTTTCTTCTCTCCAAAAGATAAGGCATCCACACATCATAAAGCTATCTTATACCCTCCCCTAGGGTGCGCCTGGTGCCATCTTTTAGAAAAGACACAAATTCTGAAGTCCTCATCTGTCATGGTCATTCAACATTTCACGGCACTTTCTGCAAAAGTTAGGGTACTAACCCCTCTGTCCTGGCAAGATTCCAACACAATTATATTCTTCCTCTCTAAAATACCGGACAAGTTCTAACTGCCTATGGTATCCTTCATTTCCTGTCCTAAGCAATTTTGTAAGTGTTTCATGCACTCTGAAGTGGTGGTATATAAGCAGGAGAGCAAAACAATCCCTATCTGTAATAACTTACATCATTTTTGTAAGTGCATAAAGAGCTTTAGGAGCCTTCAAGGTTTATATAGCACTTACTACACCACAAAATTCACACCCTTCCCAATGCATAACAGGCTGAGAGGGGTGATCTTAATCACTTCAAATTCTACTCCATTTGTTTTCCAGCACATATGTTCGAGAACTAACTGAACTGGAGTTAGAGGAGCCCATCAGGATTTCAATGATCAGCTGACAAAACAGCTAAAGTAAAATGCAGATAATCTAGAGCTTTGGGCAGTTTGCTCGCCAGATTTTGTTTCCATCTTCCTGAAAATGTCAACTGTGGCCCAAGACTCAGCAAGAGAAGTTTCACCCAGAAGGATTTCTTTTTAACTGAAAGTTACAAACGGAGTTGACCATAAATTTGAGAATCGGAAGTGGGCCAAAGCTTCACAATGGGATTCTGGATCAGATCATCTCCATAGTTCTGGTGTGTTCAGCTCGAGGGTGCAAAGAGCAGCCAGCTTTCAAACACCTTAACTATGAATCTGTTTCAAAGCCACAGAGACACCTTCAGTGAGATTCAGGGGAGTGGGCTATGGTATCCAGTCTCCCTTCTCTCAGGTTCCAGCTACTCACGAGCAAGCAAAGGACTTTTCTGTTCATAATCAGTACAGGGCAGGTCAATCGGGCCATATCCCCGTGCATGAAAGTTTCAAACCTGAGGTTTACCTGATCACCAGGAAACACCCCTTCCTTCCCAGCACAAAGACCACCTAATCCAACCACACTCATCAGACTTACCTTCCCAAACTGCTCAAAATACTGTTTCACATCCTCCACCGTAGTGTTCACAGAGAGACCCCCCACAAATATCTTCTTTGTCCGCGTTACCATCTAGGAAAGGGGAGGACAGAGTTAGCAGAAAACAAGGTCTGTCTCCAAAACCTCCCCTGCTGCAAGCTCAAGAACATGCTGTACGATGATGTACTGCATGGGGAGACTGTCCTGAGGCGCAGAGAGTCCCCTAATGAAACACTGTATCTAATGGAGGACATGTTTCAAGCCCCAGAAACTTCATACTGTGAAACTCCATCACAAGTACAGTCTCAACCCAGGCCAAACATGTCCAATAATGCTGTCTCCTAACCCTTCCCCCTCTAACCCACAGCATGCACAAGCTCACCAACTGCCCAGGGGACTTGCCAGGCACTGCCACTCTCTCCCCGCTAGCCCCCTGGGGACAGATTTTGCATGTTAAAATCTCTCCCCTGCTAATCACTTTCACAAACCTCCTAGCAGTCACACAGAGTGATGCCATCTCCTTCCCAACTCTCCTGTCACTCACACAGGGCACTGCTGTTACCCTGCCAACCCCCAACTCACCCTCCCTCCCCAGAGTTTCCTTGAAACAGGGAAGCCGAGCATGGCTGTGAGGCGACGGGGAGATCTCCACGGCCCACAGGGTCTGCAAATGGTGCAGTGTAAACTCCTACAAGCTTTGCTCCTCTCCCATTCCCAAGCCATCAGACTTAAGGAGCCAGAACAAACTCCCAGTTAAGCCTTCCTGTGCATTTGGGAGGAGGCAAAGGAAGAAACCCTCCCCTTTCTCATCCCTCAGCCACAGAAGCCAGGGGAGGAATAACTGAGGGGGGTGATGGCTGCTAGGATAAGGCACACCACTGTTCTTTGAACTGATGCTCCAGCTGCATCCTCCCCTCAGCCCCTTGGCCACACCCCTGCTCTAGCAGGAACACATGGTCCTAATTACCCCAAGGAGCACAGAGCTAATCCGCAGCAATTCCATGGCTTGGAGAGCAGCCTGTTCTAACACTAAAGCACCTTCTGTCACCAAACTGCTTAATGGAATTAACCCAATTCCTACCATGTGCTTCTTGGCTCCAGTTATTTAGAATACCTGCTCACTAATTGTTCTCAGCTCCTGATCTCCTGTGCTTTCCCCGCACCCCCCATCATCCTTCTCCTCCACTCTGCAGTTCTCCCCCCTCCTGCTCTTCCTCACCAGCCCTTTTCCCCACTGCAGTACTTGGGGGTGACTGTAGGCTCTCATTCCTCAGCCCAGTTAAGCCAGACCTCCAAATCGCTGTTCCACTTGGAAGGCCAGGGGCCAGTTTGCTCTTCACTCCACACTTACATGTTTCCCACTGGAGCATCTGGGAAAACGCCAACAGCTGCTCACTTCCACTGAGCACCCACCCTCCTGGTGCAGGGGGGGCCCAACGTCCTTCTCTCTCTCGCCTTTCCAGGGCTGGCGCCTGGCCATTCCACAAAAACCAAGTCCTTTCACCCACTCTTCTCCCCAGGTCATCCTACACATCTTCTGCCACAGACTGGAACGGCTTGCAGGCCCTAAGGTTCCAGATGCAGGCTACCAAAGAGCAGAAGGTGCCATGTTCTTGAGCAGAGTTCTGCATTTCATCAGCTCCTTCCATAAAGCTCTAACCTCAGTGAAGTGAAGCTTGGACTGTTCCAACCTCATCCTGGCAAACACAAAAGCTCCATAGCGATCTAGATCATGCACAACAGAATGCAAATCTGGAGGTGGGGCATCAAAGCTCATCATTAAGGTCGGAAGAGATTAAGCCAGTGCTAGTTGAGGCACCAAGATGCCCTTCCAACACCCTCTGGGCACAAGCACAAAGAGGATTTAAGTTCCTTGAGTTGCCCCTTTTCATTTTGTAAAAGCTTCTCATGCTACCTACCTTGGGCTGTGCTCGGCGGGGGAACGCTACTTTTGGGTCGATCTGAAAGAGACATAGGGGAGAGAGCAGGTGAACACACTTCAATTGCCTACATTTCATTTATGAATAAGTGCTCCACAAACTTTTCCCAGCTTATTGCTTGCCAGAAAGCCCAGAAAGACACCTAATGAGCATAAAGTAGAAGAGACAGATGTCTGCAGTCTAATAGAGGAGTGATCCCTGGAGACTACAGTTCCCAGCATGCAACGTTCTATACACATGTGAGCAGCAGCAGTTCAGCACAAGATGGAACACCACAGGCTGGATTAGCAGTCTCTGTTAACCAGTCCTCTGTGTTCACACTGCACCTTGCACTAGCAACATCATATTAGAGTGCTCCTTATTCTCCCCTTCACTCTGTCTAAGTGTAATGCATGGCTGTACTATTCTTAAAACCACTGCAATTCACCTAGTTAGTAGGGGAGCAGGAAATGGTCAGCACATAAAAAGCCAAGAACTTGATCCCCAAAAGCGTGGATAATCTCCCTTCCAATTCACATGAGAAGGGAAGATGTGAATTAAACAGAAGAGTCTCAAGTACAGAAAGTTGCAATACCAATTGATACAGATTTCTGCCATCAAATCACACAGTAAACTACTGCTTCTTCTGCGGGTTATACGCTGTATAATAAACACAATCAGTTCCAATCATTCTACTGCGCTAGATATGCCTATTTGGTTTATTAATAACCCTGCTGCCCACTGGAGTACCTGTATCTCAGCACCAATATCCAGGTGGTGTGCATTCTGCTGGCCTCAGCAGTGGATGAATGCATGGCGGTACTATTCTTAAAACCGCCGCAACACAAACAAGGAAAAGACTAATGCACTGACAACCAAACACCCATAAAGTCACCCCTTCTTCTGAGCCATGACCTCATTGTTTACACACATCCCCAGCAACTCCTGTAATGTCACATTTACATTAGAAATGATCCACATCTACAAATCCTCCTCCAGAGACCTGAGCTAAAGGAGGGTCTGGTTCAATGCACAGTTGGAAAGACTGCAGCTGGCCGAGGAGCTGAGAAGATTGTCCCATTAACCCAGCAACTCAAACAGCCCACAAGGAAACTGCATCTCTGTAGCTTCTCTCCATGCTATTTATTCTACTTTCCAGGCTTGTTTTTTCCCCCTTCCTTCATCCTTTCACTTGTCATATAGAACCCAAAGCTCAGTACCTCTTCAAATCACTCCCCTTTGCCTTTCCATCGCCACCCTGATTCACAAACTAGAACAAAAATAAACTCAGCACGTAAGTAAACAGAGGCAAAAGTGAAGAACATAAACCTCCCCTTATGAGTGTCAAACACAGAGAGCAACATACCCTCTCGGTGCCTCATAGGGACATCTGAGCACCTTTCCTTTCTCCTCCCCCTTCCTCCCACTCCAATCCTCTGGCTTCCTGGCTAGTACAGAAATCCTCAGTGAATTCTGAGGACAGAGGACGGCAGGAGACCAAGAGGCTGATGGCAGATAATAAGCAAAAACAATAATCTACTGTCTCTTAGTTCTCAGCCAGTGTCATTCAGCTCCTGCCAAGAAGATGCTTTCATACACAGCAAAGTTAAGCCCAGGCCTCATTTTCTCATTACTCTGAGTGTGATAAACTGGGCAGATAACATATCCACCTGGCTGGGGGGGACGGGACGGAGTAATTTCACAAATTCTTCTGTACAACTAGCTATTATTATTGGCATACCAAGGCCTGACCAACCAACTACGGTTAGCTCAGAGGGAAGAGAGTCCAATACAAAACTCAAGGTGCTAGAAAGGGGGTAAATCCTCAAATGCAGGACTTTTCATAATTAAAGTAGAAGTGGTGATAGCCTCTTCCAATTATGGATGTACGCCTAATAGCCAAGTAGTCAACTGCTTGCATTCCCGCCCCCTGCACTGCCTCTGTATCAGAGGCAGCAAGGGGGACGGGAAAAGCAAGAGCCGGTGCTCTTAGAGGCCACAGCACAGGTGGAGGGACAGGGCAAGCTGCTGCGAAGTTGTTGGGACTGATGGTTGGGACTGGCTGCAAACAGAGGCTTCTCTGGCAGCAGCCCCTGTCTTTGGAGGGTCCCAGCCCCCTTCTGGGATCCCCTATGGACAGTGGCTGCTGGACCCAGTGCAAGCCAGGACTGAGCAAGCACGACTCTTGCTACATTTAAACTGCAGATCCACAGCAGGGGGAGAACTGCCGGAGGCTTCCTCCCTTCTCGACTAATTGTGTAGTCAATAGAATTTCTATCCACTACACAATTAGCCATTTATTCACTTCGTAACATCCCTCCTTCCTATATCTCTGGTATTAAAGCCAAAAATCTGGTAGAGTTTTACTTCAGTATCACTTATGGATGTGATAAAGATTTGTACACAAGGTTCTAATTGTTTTAGGACATTGTCTGAGGAACTCTAAAGCCAGTATCAGATAAGGTTAGGGGTGTTATCTAAATGCCTGTCACTTTAATTTCAAGTTACCAAGTATTAGGGACAAATTGTGCCTCTGGTTATATCCATGGAACCCTACTGACCTCACAAGTGGGAGTGAGGGCGCATTGGGCCCTTCATGATCACTCTCAAAGTCAAAGAACAGTGTGCAATTCCCATGAAAGCTCATGCAACTACGTTTAGCTTGCTGACATCATTATCCATAGCCAATAGCTGGGATCTGAAATGATTCAAAAAAGCACAATCCTTATGCCTCCAATGCCAGCTTTGTTAAGTTAGTTTCTAGTGAATCTAAAATGCCGACAGCATCCTCCTCACATACTCACAAATAAAACTGGCAAAAGCAAAAAAAAATCCAAGCTACAAAACTTCAAACACATTACTGTTTGTAGGGCATGCAGAGAAACTGAAGGCAGCAGCCGGCTGCAGCTTCACAAAAGCACGCAAATCTTTTACCTTGAGACGGCAAAGCCAACTCTCATATCAAGCATTTCCATAAATAACCCCTGTAGGCTGCTATCTAGCTTACAAACAAAGAGACATCTGAAAGGCACAAGGTTCCCTCCAGAGAATCAGGCCAACAACATTAATTACAATAGGAAGAATTGGAAAACAATGAAGCAACAAGTTGTGCAGACATTGTCTACCAAGTGCTGTTTACCAGGACTCCGAACACAGAGAATGGGATGTAGTTTCAGGACATTGAGCCTTTTCCCACAAAGTTTTATAAAAGCCTAGGTTAAGATTTAGATGAATGTTGTCATTTAGCCCACGACTAACAGCAGAGATTTTCAACTAAAGAGTAAAAAAAACAAAAACAAAAACAACCCTCCCCCCCAAAAAAAACCCCACACATCTAAGACTCCACACAGGACAACAAAATCAGCATGTTTCGGGGAACTGAAAGTCACTGAACTGCAAATCAGACCAAGCAATTACCTAACCAAGCAATTACCAGGCAACATACCCCAAAATATTCAGCCAAGATTTAAACTTTAGGAAAAAAAAAGAAAAGTTCCTGATAAAGGAAGGACTCTAGAGAACCTGCCACTATTCTTTCTGCTTCCTCAACATACAATCTTCAATCCAGATGCAATACAGAATTTCAATGGCTAGTCAGTCCCACATGTTTTTTACACCATGAATCCCTTCTCTCCTCCTTTGGCACACTTACACATTCCCCTCCCCTCCCCTTCCCTTACTGGACACACACAGTACATTGCAGAATTGCTTTATGACGAAGATAGGCATTGGTTTAGACTGGTAAAAATGGAGACCATAGGTTGCATCTCATCTCTATCCCAGAAATGCTCCTGGGACCGCTGCTACCCATTGACATCCATCACTCAGCTTTTCAAGAGAGCTGGACCAGTCTCACACAGTCATGAGAGCCCAGGTTTACAGACTATGAAATAAAACAAGCCTGCTCCCACCCCAAAACACTGCATCATAATCCTCCCCCAAAGCAAAACTAACTTTGCACCACTCTCATGAAAGCATGAGGTTTTTAAAATTCCTGGCAATCTGCACACTGCAAAGAAGGCTGGAATAGGTTTAACCAGAAGCTCCCATGAGGAGGAAGGTCCTGTATACATCAAAGGGAACAATCCATGCTGTTAAACAGGAACAGACATAAATCTCACGGCACCTCATGCTGTAAGCCTCAAGAAAGGGGTCTCCCTCTCCCGCTCTCTCTGTTCAATTCAGATAAAGAATCTGAAGCCTGAACTGCCTCACTAGACTTCAAGTTACATGTGGACTTTTCATTAGTTTGGAACTGCCAAGGATTTACAATGCAGGAACTGACAGTCTATGTTGAGAGACCTAATGAGCCTACAAAGAACTGTCTACAAGTTCATCAAGTAGCTAGAACAGCAAGTAACTGCAAGAACTGATGCACAACCCAGGGGAATGGAAGCACCCTTGATATCTCAAAGAGCAGAAGAGAGCCCAAAAATGCATCTTCTGAGCACACTAGCACAATAAATTGCAGGAATTCATGGTCATTGCAAACTCATATCTGGAGAAGCCACAAGAGTGATGAGGCACTGGGGGGGTTCGGCATGGGTCCATAGCAGGGATTCTCAAACTGGGGGTCATGACCCTTCAGAGAGGTTGAAAGAGAGTCACCAGCTGTCAGCCTCCAACCACAAAACCCTGCTTCATCTCCAGCATTTATAACAGTATTAAATATAAAAAAATTTGTTTTTAGTTTATAAAAGGGGTTGCACTCTCATGCTTGCTGTGTGAAAGGGGTCACTAATACAAAAGTTTGACAACAACTGGTCTATAGCATCAGCAGAGAGAGCAGGCCTAGCTCTTTGTAAGGGTTAAGTGCCCAGTATGAATGGGGTACATTTATGGCAAAATAGCAGGTTACTGGTGCATGCATCAGACAAGAAAAGCCTACCAAAGGTTCTGGGGTGCTGTCTTCCCATAAGGGACTAAAAGAGGGCACCACCTGAGACACTGAAGCTCTGCAAGATCTCTCCACTTAGGAACAGTTGCCTCCATAGACACTGTTAGATTCACATAGGCACATTTTTTCTGGTGCAGTCCTGAATGTAGTCAGTCTTCTCAACTCTCCAAATGCCACAATCAGTTTCCCAAACGGGATCTTGCAATCAATAGGCAGAATGGAAAATTATAACATGGGTTTCCTAATCAATACAACAACATTCACAAAGCAATCCACACTTGGTAATCCAGAGCTCAGAAGAGCATCCAGTTAACAAACCATGTAGAAAGGAGGGGTAATTCTTTATCAATAATCAATAGTTTATAACCCTTCCTTGGGAATCAAACCACAATCAATTCGTGCTCTAAGGACTGAGGCTCAATGGACAAATGAATCCCCTGAGATGGGAGAAGAAACCTCACCGTCTTGGAGTCCAGTTCATGTCTGGATTGGGCCAGCACCTTGTCCACACCGGCCTGGTCCATGAATGTGACGAACCCGAACCCCCTGCATCCCGAATCCCAAGCAGAAGATGGGGGGAGGGGGGGAAAGAGAGGGAGAAGGAAAGAAGAGGGAAAGTTAGTTAAAGTCGGGCCTGGCTCTGGCAAGGACCAAAGGAGAAGCAGGGCCTGTCTTCTCACCTGGATCTCTTTGTCAGCGGGTCCCGCATCACCAGACACTCCTTCACCTCCCCGAACTGGCTGAAGTATTCCCGCAAGCCCTCTGCAACCAGAACACAAGGCCATGGGCCACTGCCCAGCGCCAGCCCCAGCCCCGCGGAGCACCCTGCCCACCTCGCAGCCCAGCCCGCGGAGAAAGCGCCCGAGGCCGGGAGCAGACCCCTGGTGGCGAAAAGAGACGCGCCCACATACACACGCGGGGCTCCCCCCGCCTTCTCCGGGAGAGGCATGGAGGGAGCCCGGCAGAGCGGGGCCCCTTGGGCAATAGCAGCCCTGGGCCGGGCGCAGCCCGGGGAGTTGGAAAAGTTTGGGTGGCAGGTGGCTGGGCCGGGCTGCCCGGCGGGCCTCACCTTGCGTGGTTTGCCAGCTCAGTCCCCCGATGAACATTTTGCTGCGAGAGACAAAAAAGCGCCGTAAATGGGCCGGGCCGGGCTACTTGGCGGCGGGAGGGGCGCAATGTGGGGCGGGCTGCCCCGATCTAGCGGGGGACGGGCACCGGTGCGCGGCGGATGCGGGACAAGCCGCCCGGCGCGGGAGCGGGATGCGGGGGGGGGGGAACCCTGCGTGGACCCCTGGGGAGGGGGGGGGGGGCGGTGCAGGCTGCCCGCTCCGGGGGTCAGCGCGTGGCCCGATGCCCGCGGAGGAGATGCGGGGCGGGCTCGGGTCCGGGCTCGCCAGCGGCCGGGCGAGCTCGCAGGAATCGGCCATGTTGGCAGCGGCCGCAGCGCGGAGCCTGCCCGGGCCGGCGGGGCCGCGGGCGGCGGCGGGGTGGGAGCGGCTCCGGCTCCGGCTCCCGCACGCCCACCCCCCGCCGCGCCGGGCGGAGCGGTACCAGGGGTCGTGCGGGGAGTCCGGCGAGGCGAGGCCGGGCTGGCTGGCTTCCGTCTCCATTCGCAGCGCGTCTCCCTGCCAGGCGCCGCGCCGCGCTCCCGGGGCAGATGAGCGCTGCAAAAGGGGCCGGACGGACAGGCCATGCTGCCCCCTCCCCCGACCCCGCTCCGCCGGGCGGGGAGGGAGGGAAGGAGGAGGGCCCGGCGGGGACAACCTGCCCGGCTCCTCCCACCCCTGGCGGGCGGGCAGCCGGCGTGCGCATAAAACCCGGCCGCCGGCACCGGGGCCCGGCAGCGAGTCGGGCTGGGGGGGGGGGCGGCAGAGGAGCCCGCCCGTCCCGAGAGGTGAGGGGGACGCGGGAGCTGCAATGCACGCTCCCCACCTGCCCCAGCGGCAGGCAGAGGCGAGCCGGGGGGGGCACGGCGCTGCCGGGGAGAGGATTCTCACCTGGCCTTGTGCTGGAGACTGGCGCGTGCCGCGGAACAAAGGGGGCGGGGGGGGGCTGGCGCTGGCCCCGGGGAAGCGCGCGTTGAATTGCCCCTGGGCCTGGCGCGCTACAGGCGGGGGCCCGGAGCTGCGCGGGCGTGGGGCTCTTCACCCCCTACGGCAAGTCGCTCTGCAAGGACCCAGGCGCTGGCTGCAGCTGAGGACTGGTCAAACGCGGGGGGCTAACGCGGCCTAACTCCAGGCACCCACGTTTGGGGAAATGGCACCGGACTGCACAAAAAGAAACTGGCCTGTGAAACTCCCGAGCGGCTTCCGCGGAGCGCCCTGAGGCCGAAGCCTGCGCTGGCCCGGCGGCGTGTCGGGGTTGTAGCTCTGCTAGTGCGCCTGCGACTTGGCCTGGGTGCTGCTGGCACTTACCCGGAACGGAGGCCAAACGCCTCCGTGAGCGTGAGTGCCGCAGGAATGTAAGCCGTGCCCCTCGCCCGTGCTGCCTTGTCTACCTCGGACATCACCTGGGGGCTTGCCCTGAGAGGGTGAAACCACACCGACATCAGTAGCAGCTACCCCACACCTGAAGCGCTCTGTAAGCTCAGTAGCGTGACTGGCCCACAGAGGCTGACCCAGTAAAAAATACTCCCTCGCCCACTTTGTGTCTGTTGTCCTGGGACCAGCAGGGCTATAGCAGCAGTAGGGACAGTAAAGGTGCCACACATTGCCCAAGCAGGACCTGCGAGTTGCAGCCTGTACCCTATTTAACCAAGACGGCCAACTGTGATTCCAGTAGCCCTTCCTTGCTACTGACACTGCTGTAGTACTTACCCCAGTATCTATCACACCAGCGTTCCCGAAACGGTACCTTAACTTTTATTCCTCACAAGCCTTGGGCAGCATGTTCCCCTTTTACAGATAAGGGAATGAGGTACAAAGGTGAAATGACTTTACCAAAGCTACACAGTTAATTTCAGGCAGAGCTGGAGCATGAAACTAGGAATTCCTCACTATGGTCTTTGCACAGTCTCTTGACACACTGTTTAGTTAAAAAAAAAAACAAAAACCCTCTTTTCCCACCAAAATGAAGACAGGCCAGCATAATTTTCCCCCTCTCAATATAGTCTCCATTTAGATCATAGGAATACAACCATAGACTACAACCATAGTTTTCCTTCAGCAGTGGTAGTGGCACACACACAAAAAATCATGTGCAATTTTACATTGGCACAGATTAATAAACTGGTTAGACCATAGGCCCCTCTGCCTGACACTTATGCTATATTCTAAACCTCTCACTACCAACCTAGTGTGTCGCATGTGTTCATGTATTGACACTTTGGAAAACCAAGCGATTTTCCCCCCAGGCCAACCCCAAAACCACACCATAAAGTGTTAATGTCAATATTTAGTTGACAGTAACTGAACTGCTAGCTTATCCAACATGGACCTACAATCAAAAAATTCTTGCTTCTTCTCAACTATAGCTCTGTGCCTGTCATTTGCCAATGAAACATTCACTCAGATTAATGGAATGTCACAACCTAATAAACACTGGGCCAAAACGCCCACTATTTGGGCATGCAACACACAAGTTAAAGATTTACTATACTCATTCCTCTCTCTAGTTTATCCAGTATGAGCTTCCCTTTTATTTTTTGATTCCCCATTATGCTGCACTGCCTGGTTAGGAATGGTAAGATACCAAGAAAGTCCCATTCATCTTGGACCTTTTATCAGTTTTGTTTCCCAGTCTCCCATCCTTTCCAGTAATCTCAATGCTGTACTTCAGCTCTAACCAGGAGAATAGACAAGCACTTTAAAAAAAAAAACGCGGTAAGATTGCTGGGGAAGGTGCTATTCCAGCATGTTTTCTTACGGAACCCATCACAATATGACTCAGATTCTGAGTGGGGCTTGTTGATACAACCACAGTACAGAGGAAGTATAGCTGCTAATATTTCTGGTAGGCCTAGTTTAGTGCAAAGTGGCCAGGCCTATCCATTACCCTCAGATATTTTTCAACTTATATTCTCTTAAGTCCGCTGACCGCAAAATTGGGGCAAAAATCTCAGCAGCAGTTGCCAGCAGTTTCATTGACTATTGGTTGGCCCTTATAATCATGTACAGTAATGTTAAAAAACAAAGACTTTGTAACCATTTCTTGGGAAATCAGTTACACAGTATGAGCCCAAGCTGCAAAGTTTCCTCAAGGCTCATGGGTGTTAATGGGAGCATCAGATGGTGTGACTCAGTGCTGCGGCACCTCCTGCTGGCTGCTTGAGACTTAGCTTATTTCAGCCCTATAACACCCCTTTTCAGCCAGTGTCTTGCCCACTGTTACCTGTTATTGGCTCCGCTGCGCTGTGTTAGGACCCACGTCCTCCCAGACTGCAGCATCCTACCCTCTAGGTACTGCCCTGCTGCAGCACCCCCACACTCTGGGGTCCTCCCATTCAGAGAACCCCCAACCCCATATGCCCACCTTGCCTCAGTGACCCACTACCAGTCACCATCTAGCCCCTTTCCTCAGGGGCAAACTGCAGTCTGAAATGGCCACTCATTGGCAAGGGGGTGTGGACTTGCTGCCTTCTGCTGCCATGGCTGCTTCCCTGTAGCCCTAGGCTACGTCTACACTGGCGCATTCTCACGCAAAAACTCTTTTGCGGAAGAGTTCTTCTGCAAAAGCTCTTCCAGAAGAGAGCATCTACACTGCCATGTGCTTTTGCGCAAGAGCATCCATGCCAGTGTAGACGCTCTCTTGTGCAAGAAAGCTCTGATGGCCATTTTAACCATAGGGCTTTCTTGCGCAAGAAATTCATGTTGCCTGTCTACACTGGCCTCTTCTGGAAGAGCTCTTGCGCAAGAGGGCTTATTCCTGAGCAGGAGCGTCAGAGTTCTGGCGCAAGAAGCCCTGATTTCATACATTAGAATGTCAGTTTACTTGCGCAAGAACACGCAGCCAGTGTCGACAGGCAGCACGTTTTTGCGCAAGAGCAGCCACTTTTGCCTGAGATCGCACCAGTGTAGACACAGCCCTAGTAATCTCAGGCCTTGAGAGCAAAGCCTCAGCCTGGGAGTTTGCATGGCCAGAGCTCCGCTCCGCTCCGCTCCACTCCGCTGCCCTGCCCTGCCCTGTGTCAGGAAGCCTCTAGCTTCCCTGGTAGCCAGGTCCCTCCTACTCCACAGCTGGAGCAAGAGTGAGTGTCTCAGTCCCTCCAGGACCCCTTATTTATACAGCCCCAGCTGGGCCTTAATTGGCTGTATCTGCCTCAGCTGTGGGCTCCACCACGGCTGAGTTTTAACTCTTATATGACCAGTGTGAGGCAGCTACCCTGTCACAAGCAGAGACCCCCTAACAGAATGAGCTGTTTCTGAGCATGAACACAGTGATTCCATACCCTGTTCCACACACACACAAAACAAAATCTTCTAGTTTATCCTCAATGCGTGCCTGCAATGTGCCATTCTTTCCCTCCATTGTTATCTCTTTTTATTTAAGAGATAGCTAGATGAAGGATACCAAACTGGAAGACCCAGAGAACATTAAATATTCATTGTCATTGACATCACTACACCCATAACGGCATCGGTCATCGGGGCACCATAATTGACAAGCAATCCACCAATTGTCTCCACCCGTGAGAGACACTTGTGCACCGGTGCTTGTGTCCCTGTGAATTCCATTCCTGTCTACTCTCTTTTATGTTGTCAGTCATCTCTTCTGTCTACCTCTTCTTCTCTTCCTCTGTACTGGCCCTTGGAGGATGATCTTGGATAGGCCAGGTGATCTAATTACACGGCTATGCCACTTCAACTTGTGCTTCTTCACAGCTGGCAGGAGGTCTTCATAGGACTCAGCACATGCTGCAGATCTCTTCACTGGTGATGTGGTCGAAATAGGAAATGCTGAGGATTTTATGGAAATAGCTCATCCCTGCCTGTATTTTCTGTACAAGTTCTGCTGTAACAATCCATGTCTCACATGCATGCAAAAAAATGGAGATGACAAGTCATGCAGCAGTTTCAGTTTGGATTCCAGGGAGATGTTCCTGTTCTTCCAAATTAGCCTTAGCGTTGCCACTGCTGCTGCTCTTTGCAGAGTTCTTGCCAGAATTTCTGCCTTTGATCCTTCAAACAGTGATTGTGAGCTGATCCGTCCTATTTGTTTGCCATCAGCTTTATTTTCTCTGCACTGACTTCCATGCTGTATTTTGTGGAGGTTTCATCCAATAATTTCACATGGTTGGGGAGTCCATCTCTGCTATCTGCAGTACCATCAGTGTCATCAGTGAACCAAGATTTGAGACTGTTCCTCCCTCACAGTGCTGACTGTGCAGGTGTGGGCAAGCACAGCCCCTTGCCACTCCCATTGGATGGGATTCCTGGCCAATAGGAGCAACAAGGGCGGAACCTGTAAGCAGTGCAGGGATGGAGTTTCTCTGTGCTGCCATTCCCCAGCTGGAGGGGTGGGGGGAGAAACAACAGCAGCACACAGAGCCACTCTTTCCCCACTGCCAGGAAGAGCCTGTGGGCCAAATGCTGACTGCAGATTGCCTGGATCCAGCCCATGAGGCTTGGGGCTCCCCCTCCCCAGCAGCAGGGAGCCAGCTCTGTGCACTGTATTTTTTTATACACTCTTCAATTTTAGAGTATTGTTTTTTGATCCATATCTCCTTTCTTGATCTTTCTGCCAATTGCACTGTATTTATCTGCTCCCTTAGTGTTATTTCTGTATCTCTTGGAGTTCTCTTCTAATGTCACCCATTTGCAGTGTTCCTTGAAAGCTGTGCACTTGGGAGGCCACTCAGTTAATTAGCAGAATACCCACAGCCAGCAGCATTCAGTATAGAGACAAATGAGAAATATAGAATGGATTTTTTTCCTTTATTTACTTGGCATCAAAATGAACAATGTAAAAAAATAATAAATATTTATTGATTTTTCTACTTTTCATTAATCCTAACACAATTATACTGTAGAGGATAAACCATCAGGAGCTGACATTTTAAAGTTTTGGCCCTTTTAAGTTATACACAAGGTTTCTGGTTAGCGCTATAAACAGTTGCATTTCAAGTTGTACCTGTCTTCCTTCCAAAGGAACTAATTTTTGGGAAGCCATGAAAAATATTTATTCCTTGATACGGAATGAAGTCTTTTTCTGAGTTGTAACATTTTTGCATGGGGCCATTGCTTTGTCTAAAAATTTAGAACGTTGCTTTTCATGATTTTGCTTTCACAAATTGGGCAATAAGTTGAGACAAAGTTTTTAAGCTATTTTGTGTTCTTTCTAGACAGTATCCATACTGCAAGTTGTTCAGCATGGAAGAACAAGTTATTAATTTTAACTTTGAAAAGCTTCTTTCCCCACCAACAAAAGAAAATGGAAGAGTCAAGAGAATTTGAAGAGCAATGAAGATGTTGAGAAAGCTGTCTGTGTTCAGAAATAAACTTCAGTACATCTGCTGCGGATTGCTAACTGGCCTTCACTAAGTGGCAAGCAACACTGATTCAGCTGTATGATTGGCCAGCCCTGGTGACTGAGAATGACTGAACTGAACTGAGCCATGCTCCACAATGTGAAATAAATAATATAACTTAACGTCTGACACGGCAACGATGAACTGTTTCACAAATACAATATTTGATACTTTTGTGTATAAGAGAAAAAATATTAATATATATTTCTAAATAGAGAAACAAAATTCACATCTGTCTAATTTGGCACCTGTTAAAGACTGGCACCTTAGGTGACTGCCAACTTTGCCAATGTGACTGTGCCAGCCCTGATGCCAGGTGCTTCAGAGGAAATGACCAGACCAGGCAATCATCAAGTGATCCATCTCCTGTGATCCACTCCCAACTCCAGGCAAGGACTATGGACACCTAGGCTATGTCTACACTGGCGGGTTCTTGCGCCAGAAATATGCAAATGAGGCTAAGCGTGGAATATCACTGAGCCTCATTTGCATACCCAATGAGCCGCTATTTTTTGCAGAAGAGGCTCTTGCGCCAGAAGGAGCATCTACAGTGCCCCTTCTTGTGCAAGAAAAACCCTCTTGCGCAAGAAAAACCCTCTTGTGCAATGCAGTTATTCCTGAAAATAATCAGTGTAGCGGCATTGCACGAGTGGGGTTTTCTTGCGCAAGAAGGGGCAGTGTAGACAGCTCCTTCTGGCACAAGAGCCTCTTCTGCAAAAAATGGCGGCTCATTAGGTATGGAAATGAGGCTTGGCGATATTCCATGCTTAGCCTCATTTGCATATTTCTGGCGCAAGAACCCACCAGTGTAGACATAGCCCTAGGGTGCATCTACACGACAGAGAAGATCAAAGCTGCTGCAGTCGGTCTTCCAGGATTCAAATTAGCAGGTCTAGTTAAGCCACACTAATTCGAACTGAAAGGGGCGCTCTGGTTGATGCCAGTAGTCCTGCTTGCATGAGGAGTAAAGATATGTCTACACTACAGGGGGTTTTTTACAGAAAAATGGCTGTTTTTCTGAAAAAACTTCAATTACATTCACATTGCAATCACATTCTTGTGAAAGAAAATTGAAAGAACAGAGGGGTTTTCCGACATTGGTGAACCTCTTTCTATGAGGAGGAAGCCTTTTTCCAAAAGAGCACTTTCTGAAAAAGGCATGTGTGGATGGGGAAGAGGGAGTTCATTCGAAAGCAGAGGAAAGAGGAAAAAGCACAGGTGCCCTGGTGGCCACTCCGTCCATAGTAATCACAGCTTACATGTGAGACTGCATCTGTTCAGTGTGGATGCTATCTGTCGAAAAAGCAGATTGCTTTTTCAATGCGCTTTGGTAGTGTGGACGTTCTCTTTTGGAAGAAGTTTTTTCAGAAGATCTCTTCCGGGAAAGCTTCTTCTGAAAGAAGACTGCAGTCTAGATGTAGCCTAAGAGAAGTCAAAGGAAAACTGTTTTCCCTTTGACTTCCTGCAGTGTGGACAGTGCCAAAAATCGAGTTAAGCTACTTCGACTTCAGCTACATAGTTAATGTAGCTGAAGTTGTGTATCTTAATTCAGCCTTATCCTACAGTGTAGACCAGGGGTCGGCAACCTTTCTGAAGTGGTGTGCCAAGATTTAACCCTCCTGCCCTGGGCTTTCCCAGGAGTGGGGAGGAGCTCTCTCCACTGCCTGCTCTGCTTGGTCTCTTGCCCTGGGCTTCACTCCAGCTTCTCCTGTGAAGCTTTCACAGTTTCACTTTTTTTCCATTAATTGATTAATATTAAACATAAAAAGAGAAACCCAAAATAAACACCCTAAATCCTTTTGTCAATAATGAAGCAACTAAAACAATAAAAATTATCATTAAAATAAAAATTTTAAAATAATTATTGGCATTCCTATAAAATGCCAACAAATAATACTTCTTATTTAAAATTTTTGAAAAGCTCAAAAAAAGGTCACCACGTCACCTGGGTGGTTTAAAAACAAAAACCAACACATGCAAACATGTACAAAAATCAATATAAAACAATAAAGCCCAATTATTAAACTCCTATTCAAAGCAGGGATGTGAATGGTTGTCACCCTTCCTGGGTGCTGCTTACCACTTACGGTCAGTGAGCTGCTCCAGCTCTGTGAGGACTGGCAGGCACAGCCAGGGATGCTCCAACCTGGCAGGCCCACTGCCAGCCAACATGCGGCCTCTAGCTTTGGCCCCAGCCAGGGACTCTGCCACCTGACACATAGCCTCCAGCTCTGGCCGCAGCTGAGGCCACCTGAGCAGCTGCTGCTTGACATGTGGCCTCCATTCATGTGGGGGAGAGGGGCTGAACTCCTGCTGCGTGCCACTCTAAGTCAGCTTGTGTGCCACTTATGGCACGTGTGCCCTAGGCTGCCAACCCCTGACGTAGACTTAGCTCCAGAGTATGGCGTTGCATTCCTACCCACCTTGGCTCATAGCCATTTATGGACTTTTCCTCTATGAACTCTGAAGCACAGGCAGATAGATATTAGCGTTATTCACAAAGACCCAAAAATTTAAGGATGAGCGAGGAATAGAGAAGCAGATACTTTTTTCCTCCACCATTGCAGAAGGCTGAGAGAGACAGCATTTTGGAGAGCCATCTCTTCCCAAGAGGTGGGAGGCTCTGGCAGAGGGACAAAGGGAAGAGCCTGGCTTTACATTTAATTTGGCCAGTAAAATTTAAAAAAAAAAGCTTGACTCAGAAACTAAAAAATGTTTGCAATACTTGTTTTAAGATCGCAAACATGTAAACCTGGAATATGGTAACCGCTGCTCTTTAGCCAGCCTGGGGGTAATGCCAGTCCTTTGACGGTGGCTTCCAATTATGCGCATGCCAGCTTTGGAAATGATGCTTGCTTTTGGGAGCCAATGATGAGAAACACTCCCTGCTGTTCAGTATCTGAGGTGTCTGCTTCAAAGGAAACTGCCTGGCCATTCTCCTACATGATGTAAAATGACCTGAGGCAAATGGTAGAATGAAGGGCTGAAAATGAGACCTAGGCTCTCAGACAGGACAGTTAGGGGGGCCATACTTGGACTTGGTTCAGGTTTGGGCATCAGTAACAGTAAAACAGAACAGCTAAAAAAGCATAAAACTTTCCTCTGTTGCAACACAGCCCATTAAACACGGTTAGATTATTATCAAATAGGGTGTGTGCTGCGTGGCATTTGAAGGAATAAGGATTTGGATGGAAAACTGAAAGAGTAGGAGAGGAGAAATGCAATGATGAATGAGAAAGACTGGGTGACAGATCGGATAGGAAAGTGGAAAGGGGCCATGACAAGTAAAGTGCTGATAAAAGAATCATCAGCAACCGGAAAAGAGGTGCAAAGGGGGAGGATACACTAAATGATGCAAGAAAGCAAGAGTGAACAGGACTGGGACTATGACTACACATGGAAAAGAAGCTTTAGTGTGGGAGGAAAAGCAAGAGCTTTTTATGATTTGGGTACCAAGAAAGGGGAGTTTGTGCTGAACAGACTAGAGAGTAGGGAGATGAAGATCAGAGAACAAAAAGGAGGGAATTTTGAAGGACACAAAGGCTATGTCTACATTGGCGGCTTCTTGCGCAAGAACATCTTGCGCAAGGGTTCTTGTGCAAGAAGTCTTGCGCAAGAAAACGTCCACACTGCCATGTGCGAGCTGTGCTTTTGCGCAAGAGCGCCCATGGCAGTGTGGATGCTCTCTTGCGCAAGAAAGCTCTGATGGCCATTTTAACCATAGGGCTTTCTTGCGCAAGAAACCCCTGCCGAGCGTCCACACTGCCCTCTTGCGCAAGAGCTCCTGCGCAAGAGGGCTTACACCTGTTAGAAAAGAGCGTAGCTCTTGCGCAAGACGCCCTCTCTTACCACGCTGTACTGTAAATTTCCTTGCGCAAGAGCAGGCGGGCAGTGTGGATGCTCTGCGGATTCTTGCGGCAAGAACGGCCGTACTTGCACAAGAAGCCATGAGTGTAGACATACCCAAAGAGTATGTCTACACTACTGAGTTATTTCAAAATAACTCACTTTATTTTTGAAATAACAAGATAAGCGTCCACACAGCAAGCCCACTATTTCGAAATTATTTTGAAATAACAGACTTTTTATTCCAAAATAGTAAACCCCTCATTTCACAAGGAATAACACCTATTTCGAAATAGCTATTTCGAAATAGGGTGAGTGTGGATGGCTCAGCTATGCTTATTTCAAAATAATTGGCCTCCAGGCCTTCTCACAGCTGCCTGGTGGCTGCTCTGTCCACACCCTTCAAAACTCTAGAGTTTTCCTTTCCCTGCAGCCTTTAAAGAAGGGAAAGTGCTTGTGGTATGACACAGGCCCAACTCACACCGTACCACACACCAGTACCCTGCCCAGCCTTCCCTGCTGCAATGAGCTGTCCCGGTGCTCCATCCAAGCCCTCCCCCCCCCACACACCTCTGCAAGCATGCCAGGAGCTAGCTCTCAAGCCCCTGTCCAGGGGCAGAAGAACAGGGCACCCTTGTGGAATGTTGCAAAGATCCTGGATCTGATTGAGATCTGGGGGGATCAGTCAAACCTCCAGGATCTCTGCACCAGACGGTGAAATGCTGACATCTACGGCTGGATGACTGCCAACCTGGTCCAGAGAAGGCACAACCACACTCTGGACCAGGTTAGGATGAAGAACAAGGAGCTCTGGCAGGCCTACACCAAGGTCAGAGAAAGAAGTTCCTGATCAGGAGCAGCACCCCAGACCTGCTGCTTTTATGCCCAGCTGGATGGTATCCTGGGAGGGGCACAGGTCACCTCCCCTCCCCTCGTCGTTGACTCTAATCTGGACACATCGGTCGTCAGCCTCCAGTAGGGCAGGGCTGTGGAGGAGGATTATGAGGACAACAATGAGGAGGAGGAGGCCAGCACTGACACCATGCCCACCAGCCAGGAGGTGGTCATCATCCTAGAGCCAGTACCCCTCTCCCAGGATGTCTCCCAGGCCTTGGACAACTCCTGGAAAGGCCCATCGGATGAGTTCCATCACTCTCTGTAGACACACGGGGGCAAGTGGTGGGCTATGAGGGCCTGCACGCTCCTCGCTCAGCCTTCTTGGCCTGTGAATCACACAGCAGCCTGTACACGTGGGTGCACATGGAACACCAGCCCAGAGAAGACAGCCACATGAAGCTGCTACCTAGGAACCAGTCACTCCTTCTCACAAGGTTCCTAGACAGGCGTGCGTTACTCTGGACCCCGTGATGGGACACCTTCCCACTGCAAGCCACCACTAAGAAGGCTGGGATCAGGGAAACACACAGCAGTGCCATACATGGCACGTGGTCATGCCCGCACCCTCGGGGCAGCATCCACTCCTGGTCAAGCATGGCAAGGCAGAGGACACTGATCCCCTGTAGGGGAGCCTGCCAGGGAGAGGATGAGGAGGGGACCCCAGCATGGGCGGCGAGTTGTATGGGCTCGGGGTGCCCAGGCTCCACCAATATTTGGAGCTGGAGCGGGCCCCGACCCCCCCATGCGTCCTCCCACCCCGGCCCCAGAGCGTCTCTCCCCCGGCCCTGGCCCTGTCCTGTCCCTGCCGTGTGGCAACCTCCACTGAGCTCCCCCTTGCCGGCTGCTGCTGCCATGTGCGGCGTGCTCAAACTGGTGGGCGGGGAGACACCTGGGCATGACGTAACGTCACGGCCCAGGATTTTAAAACTGCTGGGTGCTGCGTTGCGCCATGCGGCTGAGTTGTGGGTTCGGAGTCCGGGGATAGAGCGCAGACTCTGGCCCCGCAAAGTGGAAGGCAGAAGGTAGGGGAGGGCTGGGAGAGGAAGGGACTTGTGCGGAGGGGAAGAGGGAGGGGGAAGGGAGAAAACTAGGGGAAGGGCTGGGAGAGGAAGGGGCTTGTGCGGAGGAGGAGGGGAAAGGGGGAAGAACGGGGAAGGCACCAAAGGGACAGGGTAGAGGAGAGACAAATGCCAGGGGGCCAAGTGCAGACAATGAGGAAAAGGGCAGGAGGGGAGGTGTCAGTGGGAGGGGGACAGGGTGATGCTGGGAGGGGAGAGGAGAGGGGAAGGGCATTGGGGGCTGGAGGAGGAGGTGCTGGGAGAAGGCTTGAAAGAAGGGGTGGGCATGAGGAAGGCTGGCATGGAGCACGTCATATGTGAGGGCACAGAGGGGCATGAGGAGAATGGGGGCAGAGAGTGGTGAGGGGGTGGGCATCAGGGAAAAAGAGGGCGAAGGGGGCAAGGGCAGTGAGGGAAGGAGGAAGCACCAGGAGGGTGCAGGAGTAAGAGAAGGTGCAGGTGCCAGGGGATTCTGGGGGTGAAGCAGAAGGGCAGACACCTGCAGGGGAGGGACCAGCACCAGAGGAGAGAGGCAGGGCAGGTGTGTAGAGGGAGGTGTTAGGAGAGGGGATGAGGAGGGGTAGCTCACATGATCAGAGTGGGGCTCCTGGAGGAGTGGGCACAGGGGGGAGAGAAGGGCTGGTGGAGGGCGGCAGGTTGCAGGAAGGCTGAGGGCAGTGAGAAGGGCAGGAGTCAGGACAGCAGAGGAGGGTGAGGAGTTGGGGGGCAGCAGGCACCAGGGGAGCTGATGGAACAAGGGGAGGAGACATGGCAGCAGAGAGAAAAGGTAAAGGTTTAAAAATATTTATTAATAACTTGGGTGCCACAGTGGCACATCCAAACAAGCTACATGAACTCAATACAGGTGCACAACACAAAATTCATTTTGCTCATGGGGGGAAACTCTTAGCCTATGTCTACGCTGGCAGTTTCTTGTGCAAGAACATCTTGTGCAGGGGTTCTTGCGCAAGAACACGTCCACACTGCCATGTGCGAGCTGTGCTTTTGCGCAAGAGCATCCGTGGCAGTGTGAGCGCTCTCTTGCACAAGAAAGCTCCGATGGCCATTTTAGCCATAGGGGTTTCTTGCGCAAGAAATCCCTGCCGAGCATCCACACTGCCCTCTTGCACAAGAGAGTTTACACCTGTTAGAAAAGAGCATAGCTCTTGTGCAAGACGCCCTCTCTTACCACGCCGTACTGTAAATTTCCTTGCATAAGAGCAGGCGGGCAGTATGGATGCTCTGTGGGTTCTTCTTCACACAATGCACATTTTGGAATGCATTGCTATGGGATGCGGTGAGGGCCAAAAGTACAATTAGGTATGTTCACAGAAGACAGATCTAAAACTGGCTATTAGCCACGGTGGTCAGGGTGTCCCTAATTGATGCTCCAGGTGTCCCTAAATCTCAAAAAGCTGGGATCATTCAATAATTGCCTTGTTCTTTTCATTCCCTCTGAAGCATCTGGCAGCAGGCACTGCTGGAAGACAGGATACTAGCTTAGGTGGACCACTGGTATGATCCAGCATGGACTTTCTTATGTTCTTTCTTGCAAGACTAGAATACATCTGGCACTGCACTCAAGCACACTCTGAGTGAGCCAAAGCTTTTTTTCTGTCCCTCTCCAAAGCTGTCTGAAAAGCACTCTCACTCACGATACAGTCAACCCCCCGTCTCTGTTATAATGCAATCTTATGATTTAACACTTCCACTCACGTTCTAATCTTCAGTAAATAGATTTTTTCCCCACAAATCCCACCCTCGCCACCTTCAGAGCATTCCTATGCTGAAGATAGTGTTAAAGCAACCCCAGCCACATTGAGATTTTAAGTAATAAGATTTTGGAAAGTCTTTTGGTCATTTGTGGAAAGGATGAAAAGAAAAAGAAGCAGCTTCCTGTGCACTGAAACTCCTGAAACAGGGCATGTTAAAACTAAATCCAGTGCCCAGGACAGAAATACATCTCACAAATCTTCTTAGGCGGCTCAGACTGTTCGGGTTCCTCAGGGCTTTGCCAAGGTATTTTGTTCACATCTATCACATGACTTATATCAGGTATCGTACCCTAATCAAGACAGAAACCAGTGTCTTCTCAGGCAAAATCCCATCTTTAAACTGTAGGGACAGCTTATTAGGCTGTGCAATCGCTCATTGTCTGAGCTGCCTTCCTTTTGTAGGGGGAAGGGAGAAAAAAAGATATAGAATGCAAAGATCTAGGTGATTTTGGAGCTTAAATGGCCTTGATTTAGGTTTCTGTTGCTGCAAGTCTGAAAGTCATGGAGAGAAACGTGTAGTGCCCATTCTGTATTCTCCACTCTGCCCCTAAGTGGGGGCAACAATATAATATTTCTCTCTCTCTTTTTTGTTATTGTTGCTGTTGTTGCTCTTCTCTGCACCTTTTTTCAATTCTAATGTATCTTTTTTGAGATGAGGTGACCAAAACTGAATGCATTCTTCAAGGTTTGGGCAGGCATACTATGGATTTATATAGCAGCATTATGATATTTTCTGTTTCATTATCTATCTTTTTCCTAGTGGGAAAATCTTGATTTAAAACATAATATTTTGAGTTGGGAACTAACATTGTATCAATACATCATCTTTGTCCGTGAGCCAGGCTGGCCAAAGAACCCAAGGCCAAAGAACCTGACTTCTCACTGAAGAGGAGGTCTGATTCTGCAGTGTTTGTGATCCAGTTTGGAAAGTTTTGTTTCTCCTATTTGTTCATTCTTGCCCTTGTAGCCCTTGCTCTATCTCTTCCTAATTCTTTTATTATTAAAAGTTTTTAGGACAGATGCGGTAAGATACAGGAGATGGTTGTGGTAAATCCCTCAGCTTCTTGAGGAAATAAAATCCCAAAGATGTCACACTCATCTGTCAACTCTATTAAACAATGAAGGGCTTGATTCTGATCTTCCACTGGTTCAACACTGGAGCCGCTCCACTGAATTCAGTGGAGTAGTTCCTGAATTACACTGACATTAATGGAGTCATGCAAGGGCTTGAAACATCTTGACTCATTTGACTTGTAATCTGACTACATAGTGATAACACTCTTATCAGAGAGGAATGAATAAAGATATCAGCTGACCCGCACACTACCTTCCACATCCTAATGACTTAACCAAACAAACAATGGGTACTTATGGAGGTGCAAATTGTTCTTATCAGCCTCTTGTAACTTGAACAATCTAATTCACTATTTTGTTCTCCTTTTTTTCTTTTCCCTCCTTCTTCCCCCATGTCCCCTTCCTTCCCTTATTTATTTGTGGATCTGGACTTCTAATACTCCAGTCATCTGAAGAAGTGGGTTGTGCCCATGAAAGCTCATGATACCATCTATATATTTTGTTAGTTTTTAAGGTGCTGCTAAACCATGCTTTTTAAATTTTTCTAGTTTAGGGTGATTGGTATTGATGTGTTATTTAATGTTTTATACCCTTTCTTAACACCTTCCATCTTAAGATCACCAATACTTTGCAAATATGAGTCAAGCCTCACAGACACCCTCTGAGTTTATATCATTACGCATGTTTAGCAGATGGGAAACCTGAAGCAGTAAAGGTGCATGCTTTTCAAAAATTGCTATTGATTTCCTAAGTCCCAGCTTGAGAGACCTTGGGCCTGAATTGCAGATGCACTGGACACCTACAGCGTCACATGAAGCCAATAGGACAGTGTTTCTTAAACTGTGTCAGTTGGCGGTATGCTGTGGAGAACAACATAATTCAAAATGGCTGCCCTTAAAGGGGCAGGCGACTTTTTTTTTTGGCTCAGTAACTTTCCCCCGACCCTTTTTTATCTCAATAACTTTTCTGCTGACCCTTTTTGTTTTAGTTTGTTTTTGCTCATCAAAAAATTGTTGGTGTTCCCCATAAAAAAAATTATTGTTTGGTGTTCCTCGGTCTTAAAAAGTTTAAGAAACACTGCAATAGGAGGTGTAGGTGCTCCATATCTCTGGAAGTCAAGTCTAGGGTACTTTACATTAGGCATGAAAAATCAGCGGTTGCTTTTAAAAACTGTGTCTTAAGTGATTTGCCCATGATCACACAGCAAGAGGAGTGTTTCTTCTGAAATGAAGAGAGAAATAGAGCCTAGCCATTCTGTCTCCCACCTTCTTCTTTAGGTGCAAAAGCATTCCTCTTTGTCCCTGCTCGGTTCCAGAAAAAAAAAGTCTACAGAAATATTTTTACAGTACACATATTCACAATGTCTATGTTTTTGTCTGTAATTTAAATATGTGTACAGGGTGAACCCAAGAAAACCCCTCTGGTCCCTCCAGCAGGGTTGCCAACCGTCAGTAAATTTATGGACCGTCGGTAAAAAATTAGCCAAAATTGGACATGTCCGTAAAGTCCATAAAAAAATTTAGGTGTCCGTAAATTTTGTAAAAGTGCAATAAAATTTCAAAAAACAACAATTATTCTACAGCAATTAAATTTCTTTTGTGCTGCTTCAGCCATTTTACTGTGGAGCAACTGAAATTGGATGTTTTAGTTGTTTATTTAGCTCAGTGGTTGAGGTGACGTAACAGATGTATGATCACAAAATGGAAAACTTCCAGGACCATGACTAACTAAATGAAAGTGAGTTAAATAGCATATTGTTCTTGTGATGTATGAATGACAATGATTACTTTTCACTTTTGGCCACGTATGTTGTCTTAAGATAGTATAAAAATTACCATAAAATCACAAGTATAATCCACACTTTTTTTCTGGATTTTTTAGCGTCAAAGTCGGGGTGTGCATTATCTATAGGAGTTATTTTTTTTAAGTTTTCATTTGGCAGTTCTGTATCAGTTAATTAATTGCTGGACACCGGAGGTTACGTTGAATTTTATTAGCATAGACAAGCAATCATATACACTTTCAAAAAAGTAAGTAAAAGTAAGGAAATCAACACTGCAGCTCAAACACGCAAATATGTTAATTGATCTTCTACTCATCTTCGAAGCCCTCGAATTCGCTGTTGTTAGAATCATCCTCGAACAGATGAGCAATATCTTCCGGGGTATAGCCCTCGACATCTTCATCCAGGTAATACAAGTCATTGTAATCTTCACATAATTTGCCCTCGGCCAATTCATCATCACTCGGATCCATCCACAGGGCATCATCCTCGCTGCCATGCATAGTATTAGAGATACTGCATTTCAGAAACCCCTTCCTTATGATGGCGGGATCAAGTTGAAGCCAGACATCCGCTATCCACTGGGTCACGTCTTGCAGCGTCAGAGTTCACATACGTCCACCTGCAACAAATGTATGTTCATCTTCTGACACTCAGGTATTCCATTTCCTGCATAGTGCATCTTTCATTGGCTTCTTAACTGTCACGTCAAGTAGCTGCAACATTTTGGTCATTCCACCAGGAATAATTGCCAAGTCTGTTTTGTCCCACTGAAGCCTTTTCTTGATGGATGGCATACGATGACAACGAAATGCATCCAAAACTATTACAGACCACTTTCTGATAAGTCCACCTGGCCACTTCGCCCAAACCGTCTATAGCCAATCAAGCATTAAAGCTTCGTCAATCCAGCCTTTAGGGTGAACACACATGTGAACAGTGTTCGGGAATATAACATTCTTTGACATTGTCTTGCTCTTGAAGACAATATAAGGAGGCAGCTTCATTCTGTCGGCCATGCAAGCAAGCATTACGGTGAACCTCGACTTTTCATGCCCTGTGGTAGCAATTGAGACGGTCTTGGCACCTTTTACTTCAAGCGTTCTATCGTAAGGATTATTGAAATTTAAAGGTGTCTGATCTGTGTTACCGATTAATGAAAGGTTGTACCTGTGCTCCTCGTGTAGTTTTATGATAAACTTTTGGAACTGGAGTAACTTGGTGTCAGAGTCCATGGGTAGCTTCTGCGCGATTGTCGTTTGGCGTCAGACTGATAGGCCGTGCCGATGCATGAACCGATCGCCCCAGCCATGCGAAGCTTTAAACCCGGCTGTGTTAGCACAGGTTTTGGCAATGGTCAAAGCCTTCATTCTA
Organism: Pelochelys cantorii; assembly: GCA_032595735.1. NCBI lineage: Eukaryota > Metazoa > Chordata > Testudines > Trionychidae > Pelochelys > Pelochelys cantorii. Next base: position 5,886,229 of record CM064342.1, on the reverse strand, counting down.
ACCTCTGCAATGCTAACACCACCGCCTTGCTGTCTACACTCAGTGATCCACTCAAGCAGCTTGGCCTCCAGCTCAGGATATGCAGTGCTTTTACCTTGCTCAGCCACCTTCATCCAAGGCAACGCTTGCAGGGGCTCTTTCTGCTGTCTCCAAAGCCGAATGTTAGACTCTGCTATGCCATCAAATTCACGGCTGGCAGCTCTGTTGCCATGAGTCTCATCATATCTCAGTACAGTAATTCCTCATTTAACACTATAGATATGTTTCAGAAAATGTTTGTGTTAAGTGAAAACATGTTATGCGGGGTCAATTTTCCCATTGAAAATAATGGAAAAGGTGGGGGTTGCGTTTCAAGTGATGGTGTCTATTGGGACTGGACCTAAGGTTGGGGGAGAAGGGGGACTGGGTTACAGCAAGGAGGGGAGTTGTTTGGCTCTGGGGAAAGGAAGGGGAGGAGAGGGAAGGGAGATTGGGTTGGGAGTACACCCCTGTGATGGGTCTGCCGGGACCTGCACTGCATCCGGCGAGGGGTGGTCACCGGGGAACGGCATGGCGAGCGGCAAACCCTCTGCCGCTTTGCAGGGAGGAGGGGGAAGCCCCGTGCAGCTACCGGCAACGGGCCGGCTGGGGAAATCGTGTTATTCCGGGGATGGTCATATAATTCAAAAAACGTTCCCCCCAAAATAATCGTGCTATTGCGAAAATGTGTTAAGCAGGCATGTGTTAAATGAGGAATTACTGTACCTTAAGTTTTTCATCGGTAGTGTAAGATCGCTGACAACTCATGGTATCACAAAGAGAGCATTGAAACGCCGCGCATTATATACTTGTGCGCTCACGTGCAATCGATAATACAATACAAAAGGGCAGGAAATACAGCAAATTTGGGGTGCACATTATAGATAGGTGTCCAGTTTTTTCCATGATTTTGACCTAGAAAAATTAGGGTGCGCATTATACATAGGTATGCATTATACTCGCAATTTTACAGTATATCCGTAAAAAAATTTGTTTGCCTGTAAATTTTTCCCATTTTGTCCGTAAATGAAATTTCTGTGGGTTGGCAACCCTGCCCTCCGGCAAGCTGAGAATGAGTATGTATGTGTGTAGAGAAGTTTCAGAGGGGTAGCCAAGTTAGTCAGTAAAAGGAAAAACTTAAACTAGTACCGTGGTCACCAACCAGTTGATCGTGATCGACTGGTCGATTGCAAGGCCTTGACCAGTCGATCGCGAGGCGTCCGGCCCTCCACCCCCATTTTCCACCCACCCCCAAGAAGCCCCAGTACTTACCTCCAGCGAAAATGGAGGTAGTGCCAGCTTTCCGCGGGTGGACGGAAGTCCCGCAGCTTAGCGCCACTTCTGGGAGTCCGGAAGTGCGCTGGCTGCCTTGCCAGGTGCACTGCGGGAGGGGGCTCTGGCTCCGGAAGAGGAGCATGGTGACTTCCCTGCACTGGTGCAGGAGGTGTGAGTTGTCCCAGGGGCAGGCGCGCGCAGGGTTTCCCTGCACCGTGGGGGGGGCGCTGGCCCCGGGGCAGGCGCGCGCACGGGGGTTTTCCTGTGCCACAGGGGAGGGGGGAGGTGTTGGCCCCAGGACAGGCACGCACAGAGGTTTCGGCCACGGGGCAGGCACGTGTGGGGGGGGTCGCCCCCGAGGGGTCGCCTGAGTAGGCTTCCCTGCTTGGTGGGGGTCAGGCTCAGCAGAGGCACACAACGGGGCTTCCTTCCTTCACGGGGGGGGGGAGGGTCGGCCCCGGAGGGAGTGCGGGACGGAGGCTTCCCTCCGTGGCTGGTGTAGGGGACTCCCTGCCTCCGAACCTTGTTCCCTCTCCCCTGCCCCAAACCTGTCCCCCGCCCTCCTGCCCCCCTATTCCCTCTCCCCTGCCCCCCCCCCGCTGCAGAAACCTGCCCCCCTGGCACCCTGCCTCCCCTGCAGAAACCAGTTCCCTCTGGCACCCTGTACCCTACTGCAGAAACCTGTCCCCCTGCCTTCCCCACTATAGAAACCAGTCCCCACCGGCACCCTGTCCCCCACTACAGAAACCTGTCCCCCTGCTCCCCTCTGCAGAAACCTGTCCCCCCCCCGGCACCCTGTCCCCTATTGCAGAAACCTGTCCCCCTGCTCCCCTCTGCAGAAACTTGTCCCCCCCCAGCACCCTGTCCCCTGCTGCAGAAACCTGTCCTTCTGGCACCCTGCCCCCTCTCCCCTGCCTCCACTGGCACCCTGTTCCCTGCCCCAGAACCCACTAGCACCCCTCCCCAGTACTGTCCCCCCTGCTCCTGACTGACTTTTCTATGGGTCAGTGACCCCTGACTCAAGGCAGGTTCCCTGCCATTCTCATAAATAAAGACAATGCAGAAACTTTTTGTGTTTGACATAGTATTTCATTTAAAAATGAAGCCTGGCCAACAAACCCCCAATTGGGGCCAAGCCCCCATCTGGCCACAACCACTCCTGCACTCCCCCTTCCCCAGACCCTAGATCTGAGCCTATCATACACTGGAACCCCCTGCCCTGAGCCCCTCACATACCCCAACCCAAATTCCTGCACTCTCACATCCACAAGCCTGTGGCTTGCTTAGTACCCCAACACTGCCCGGCCTGGAGCCCCCTCCCCGAGCCAGTGTCCCCTTATCCACCTTCTCCTGCATCCAGATTTCCTCCCAGAGCTTGCATCTTTCACCCCTTCCCACACCCAAATCCCTCATTCCCACCCCAGAGACTACACATCCTGTCTCAACCCAGCGAGGGTCCGGCTAGACTGCAGAAGTTTTTCAGGATTCTGGAGATATCCCAGAAAAACTCTTCTGCATCCAAGGTTGCATTTGTTCTTCCGCTTTTTTTAGTGGAAGAGCAAACATGCTCTTTCGGTCACCCCTATATTCCTCTTTCCACGAGGAATAAGGGGGCTTCCAAAAGAAGGGTTTTTTTTCTGACATTTGGTCCAATCTAGACAGGCCAAATGTTAGAAAAACCTCTTCCTACAGAAGAATTTTTTTTTAAAAAAGCAGCAGTACAAGGATTGGGGATAGCAAGTGATGGAGAGGAGGAGAATAGAGAGGATGGGGCTTCAAGGAAAGGGTGGGGTTTCAAGGAAGGGGAGGGGTTTCAAGGAAGGGGTGGGACGGTAGATCTTGGCTTGGTCTGTCATTTAAAAAGTGATCTTGGGTGTAAAAAGGTTGGAGACCACTGGTCTAGTAGCACCTTAAAGACTAACAAACCATGTAGATGGTATCATGAGCTTTTATGTGTACAACCCACTTCTTCAGATGAATGGAGTATTAGAAGTCCAGATCCCCTATTTATTCTTGGATATGGATTTCTAATACTCCAGTCATCTGAAGAAGTAGATTGTGCCCATGAAAGCTCATGACACCATCTACATGTTATGTTAGTCTTTAAGGTGCTGCTAGACCACTGGTTGTTTTTTATGTGTGTGGAGGAAGGTGTCAGTGGGGAAAGGAGTTTAAGTCAGGAGAATTCTTGAAATGTGAGATTTCCCTTATACACTACAATTATTTCTACAAACTGCATTGAAGATGATTGGTCATTATGGAGTCCCAAAAGCTGTGCAGTCTGACAGGCAAATCCATTTCTGGAGGCTGGGGCTAGCAATAAGACGAAGCAGTGGATTTACGAGTGCAGATGTAGTTTGCTGCAGAACAGAGTGCAATCAGCAAGTTTGTTCAGTCTTTTGAACAATGTTATTTCTGTGCTCATTTCACTTTAAGGACAGGAATGCTGGAAGCAGAGGCATTTGATACCTTTGCTGGCTAATTACAGTGCAAGATTCCCAGTGTCCTGACAATGCCCTTGTCCCTGACCTGGAGGGGCCTTGTTGTCTCAGGGTCAGATGTAATTTAGTCTTAGGTCAGACTTGAGACTCTCCTTTCAGACTCACTGTGCTTTGTTTTGAAGTGGAAACAGTTTTCCGGTATGGAAGGGATTGAGACCATCAAACTCATTTTAGTGATGAGAAACAGGACACAAATGCTAGGAACCAGGGGTGAAGCTCGGCATGTTCCTCAGAGTGAAGTATTCAGCGGTGTCACCCAGGAGGTGCTTGCTCTGTTCCTCGGGCTACATGAGCTCCCAGGTACCTCTTCCCATTTCCATCAGATATCATGCATGTTTACAATAGTAATGCCCAAGGACCCACCAAGAAAGGGGCCTCATTGTGCTAGGCGCTTTACAGATACAGAGTGGTAGTCAGTCCCTGCCCCGAAGAGCTTACAATTTAGTAATTTTAGACAGTGGGAAGCTTGAAAATGAAGGATGGTCAGGTGGTAAAGCACAAGGTGCAGGATCCTGAGATTTGGATGCTATTCTTAGCCCTGCTACTGAATTGCTGAGTGACTCTGAGTAAGCTACATTTGGGTAAGGTACAGGTTTCATCAGCTCATCTAAACACAAATAGGACTCACAAGTCTTGGTGCAACTAATACCACTCTCTCGTTCTCAAGTTGTTCTCTCATCACATTCTCCAAGTTTAAGTTCTTACTTTTCTTCCTCCCCTGCTGCCTCCCTCCTCAAAGACATTTTTTTAAGTGAATGCAAGGGGGTCACCAACAGTAACGGTATCTCACAGTCAGCTGGAGCTGGAGGAGTGCTGCCAGAGGCTGAGATGTCACAGAAAACCAAGAGGCAGCCAGAGTTGCCATAGGTTTGCTGAGGTGGAAGTGGCTGTGGTCAGAGGTAGAGAGGGAGCCAGCTGGTATTTCACATCTTACCCTCCAAAGGAACCCACAAAACCTGGGGCCAGCTTGTTCATCTCATGTCCTTCATAAGCATAGAAGCTTTGTAATGGGAAACCAAAGCTTACCTGCTTTCAGAGTCACCACGCCTAATGGGTGTCATGACATTGAAAATCCTTTAAGAATGGGCTTACATCAAGATCTTTTTTTCTTACAAGATGCCAAACTGCATGATAAGTTTTGATATGCCTTGTGGCAATGTATTTGCTGGCTCCATGCTGGAGAGTTTCACAAAACCCTGCCAGCGTCGTCTTTAATTCTTAGTGATCTCCCACAAAGCAAACATTGGTCTTTCCTCAGGCAAATTGGATTGTAGTTCCCAGAAATAGAGGGCCAGATTCTGTAATCCTTTACTCTGGTTTTGCCCTAAGGTAATTCCATTAACTTCAGAGTTAGTCCTGATTTATACTAGAGAGTAAATAAAGAATCAGGCCCAGAGAGCTTCCACATACCCCAATGAAATTTTTGAGACACCCAATGGTCAGTCAGTCTCCTTTGAAATTATTGAATACAGCACTGTGTGCATTCCACCAATGCAGGTTCTGATAGATGGTGTTTATAATTGCTTCTACAATAGTCTCAGGAAGACTGCAATAAAAATCAGTTCCACAGCTACAGATAAGTGTATAGCTCTTGTTCTGATTAACATGACACTGGAGTACCTGAACAAAAGAGACAGGAAATTCTCAAGTACTCAATAACCTGACCACATCAAATACAGAACAGGGATTCTGTCTTCCTCTGTGTTTGGAAAATAGCTAATATATTTTGAGAGTTACCAGAGCCTAAAATATAACAATCATTAGTATTAAGTCTCAGATGGGTAGCCTTGTTAGCCTGTAACTTTAGTATTAAGGTTACTAGTCCATTATACACCTTATGTGGGTCTCCTTCCAAGTTCATCCCTACATCTCCATGAATCAAATCATAATCAGTTTCATAGAATGGCAGGTCATAACTTCTTATACCACCAGATCTGAAGCAGCAGAAGTTGTGTGAAGGCAAGTGCCACAAAGCATGCCCTCCCCAACTAAAGTAAAGTTGCCAATCTACAGCACATCCCAGTTATTAAACTAGATACTTCACTTTTGCCCCTAAGTTAGACTTTCTGGGTGAATAATTCTGCCTTCTTGCCTAAGGGTTTATCTACACCAGGGCGCTCAGAAAACTATATCTGGATTCACTGAAGGTATAACTTGAAAGTGGATTATTTAAGACCCAGGAAACCAATGCATATTCAAAATTAAAGTGGGCTTACATCAGTTTATCTGATTCATAATTAACTTATTTTCGAGACAGTTGGCTTCTGGCCATCATCTAGCACAACCAAATAAATTTTCATATCCAGAACAATGGACAAATGCAATGCAAATCTGCTATGATTTTACTGATGTAATAGAACTAGTTTATATTGCTACCTTTCACCTGTGCTTCGCAGTTATGTCCAGTAGTCAGTAGCAAGGTTGGACACACAATTTAAAAAATACACTGATCTGCTTAGCCTCTATTCAGGTACACAGATTGCATTTATCTGGTAACACAGTCTGCATCTTTCTGTACATACCCTGAGCTCATCTCTAACACTGATCAACTTCTTTCCAAATGGAGACATTAAACTCACCTTTTGAAGTTCATTGGAAACTGCTTTCATCCCATACTAAGGTACAATGAATATCTGAGTTCAGAAGTAAGGTATCTCTTGCATTCAATACATCTGAGGGTCATTCTGGATTCTTTACAATCTTCTGTCAAAGGCTGGTTAGGAGACTACACCACATGTTGTTTGACTCAGATTTGGTTGCAGAGATATAACTTCCTTGCTTGGTAACCTCCATGCTAAGTCACTGCAAAGTGTTGTACCTAGGAATGAAAATGCCAATCCTGAAAAAGCTCCAATTAGTTTAGGTTACAGCAGCCCTGCTACCATACAGCCTAGGTGCCTAACAGCATATCACTCAGATGCTCTGCTCAAAACATTGGCTCCCCACTTAATTTCAAGACAGCTTCGAAGTTTGGACCATAATCTTCAGAGCTCTTCATGGGAATGGCCCAAGCTGCCAAAGAGACTGCTTAGCATGAAACGCATGAGCATTGGAAATAGGGCTCTCGTGGTTGCTGGTACCCGCACTGAAACTCGCTCCCATAAGCAGTAAGAATGTGCCTGTGCTTTGACACCTTAATAATGAAATATACAAACTCACTTGGGATCTGGAAGTTGGGGGAAAGAGATCTTTGTCACCTTAACATGTGGAACTTCGTAAGGTGCTTAGGTAACAGTGGTCAATAAGGGACAGACAGACACTGAATAGCTAATGCTTCATCTGGAGACTGATGACCAACTCTGGTCAGGGCATTATGTTCCTACATAAGATGGGCCAAAGCTAGATGTGTGGCTGCAAAATTTTGTGGTAGCATTTGTAAATCTGTGACAAGATAAATTAAATATCATGTGAACAGGGGCGGCCCATGGCTGTAGGCCGACTCGGCCGTTGCCTAGGGCACCGCCTTCAACGGTGCCCAATGATGACATCACGGGACGCCTGATGATGACATCACTCCATTGACGTGCAGGGGCGCCAATTGTGCGTTCCGCCTGGGGCACGAGCTGCCACAGCCCGCCTCGGGCCACTCCTGCATATGAAAAGTACTTCATATCACAGGAATATCACCTCATTAGCACCTCTGGTTTCATTTTCTAGGATTAGCATTGGAAAGGAATTATCCTCTCCTTTCCAGATCATGCAATTTATATCCTGAGCAGACCAGAATAAAATTTAAACTCCCTTATGTCTTGTCTTCATTGGGAATTCTCTCTGACTCTAGCCAGTGGTATAGTTAGACTGAGGGTGCATCTACATTGCAGGGCTTAACTCGAAATAAGCTACGCAAATTGCACTACATCAATTGTGTAGCTTATTTCAAAATAGCTTATTTTGAAACATGGAGTGTCCACACAACACTTATTTTGAAATAGAGCACTCTTCCTCTGACTTCCCTTATTCCTCATACAATGAGGGTTACAGGAGTCAGAGTAAGAAGTCCTCCACCTTGACGGTATTTTGACACTATTTTGAAATAATTGCCTGCTGTATAGATGTGGACTAAATTATTTCAGAATAACGCTAGTTATTTTGAAATAATGTTGCTGTGTAGATGTACCCTGACACGCTGCACTATTGCTACCCTAGTGTAAGCAAAGAAAACAGACATACACTTAGAATTTATCCTGGATGTCTATATACGTGATTTTGCACTGATGTAACTGCTGTTGGTTGAAATCTGGGCTAATTCTTAAGTCAGATACAGTTTTAGTCTCCCCACAGCCTACAGGAGCTGAATGTGGGGTCTCCTGAACAGCAGTGTGCAGCAGTAGGTCACTATACCACCCAGGAAATCCCATTTTTTGCCTGCAGGTATAAGTTATCACAACCTCTGGGGTTACACACATGGAGTTGTCTTCCTGGCCTCTGCTCTCAGACTGTTGCCACAGGACCAAGTTTACATAATGAAAGGTGGCGAGCAAAGCTGAGGGCTGGGCTACATTCAGGCAGGCAGTCATGGCCTGGGAACTCAGTGAGGAAACAAGGAAGGAGGGGATGCTGGAGTGGAAGTGATTTGAATTAGAACAAACTGGCTGCTGAATAGAATCTTTTATTCTAGTCTGGAGAAGGCTTTGTTAGTCAAGCACATGTGATGCACAAAAGCCTCTCCTTGAATTCATTGAGTTTAATTGGTTCTCAGGTGGGGGAGGAGATGGGTGTTATGAATGAAGAATTCTTTAAAGAGACAATATCATTAAAACTTCACCCCTAATATATGGGAATCTGGACTGATGTAATTTTTTTATGTTAAGTGAGAGGATCAGAAGAATTGAGAACAAGGAGTGGGGGGAGGATCAATAATGGAAAGAGAAGAGAGATCAGAGTATTAGGACAGTGAGGGGCAGAAGAAATCTTGAAAAAAAGAGAGAGAGGAAGAAATCAGGGAGAAGGACGGGAGGTCACACACAGGGAACACAGAAGAATGTGAAAGAGATCAGGGGAAAGGGAGAATGATGCTGTTTGGGGCAGTGCTTCCCTTCCTTGCCATTGTTACACAGAAGGATCCTGCTGGTCGCATTTCCTCCTTCATTTCCTCCTTGATTGTACCAGTCTAAGTATCTCTTCCTCACACTCCATGGTGCTGTGCTCTAAAGCAAAATACTGCGCTATGTGAGGAAGAAACTGCCGGGACAAGGGTGGAAGGTGTATAATGCCAGAGAGGTGACAGGAAGAGGAGAACAGAATGTGGTCCAGAATGCCTGTGTACGGAAGGGGGTTGGGTGGCTGTCAATGGAAAAATAAAGGGTAAATCAAAGTGCTTGCCAACATTGGCCAGGAATGAAAAGGATGGCTAGCAAAGGCTGGGCTCCAAGTTTAAATTTAACATTTAATATGCAAGTGCAGAACACGGAGTAGCAAGTGGGAAGACTGGAGGTGCATTGTGAGCAGGGTTGCTGATAAAGAGTCAAAAGCACTAAGCCCTGTGCAGCCACACCTGCCGTACATGCAAAAGGACAGCCTTGCTCTTCATAATATTTCAACATATTTTGGAGGAATGAATGAGGAGTGTTAGATGCTGACAAAGGGGAATCCCAGGAGTAAAACTTGAGTGGACAAAGTTAGACAAGGGAGAGAATTTCTTACAATGTCACCTTTTGTGCTCTTCAGTTCTCCCTTTGTAACAGCAGCTTGTATATGCCACAGTGTAGAAAAACCCAGTTCACCTTTTGTCCTGTAAGTTTCTGGCTAATTCTTTTCAAACCAAACTGGTTCATCAGGAATGGATAGTCACCATGAACAGGGCAACCAACACGCATGTTCTTGAAGTTCATCCTGCTTGTCCGCTACTGCTGATTGTGGTTACCGATTGCCCTGTGAATATCCACAGCAACATGGGTAGGGAAATCAGACTGCATTACAATACACACTGCATCTGAGACAAGAGCTATTGCAGCTCCTTCTGCAGCTTCCATCCTAAAATGATAATCTTTCCAAAAACAGACGCCTCGAAGTCCATGACAAGGCTCTAACACAGTGAAGCTTAAGTCAAATTCATTTTCCTGCCAAGTTATTCTCAATAATTTTTCTAGACCTGCTGCAGGGAGTACAAGCCCTTCTTCTTGTACCTCCACCCCATTCCCCTCATTTACTAGTACTAGCCTTTCCTGCAGTAATTTTTTTACATTTTCAGGAATGTTCAATGTGTCCTTTTTCATTATCACAATGCTAGAATATCAACCTTTGCCCCCACACATTGCTTAAGAATAACCCTCTCTGTCACCTCTGGCAACAGCCAATGGGAGATGGGCACCTGACTGATACCTGTACCCTCTGAAAATCTTCCTCTTATGCTTGAAATTTTTGCTGTTATCTTATGGCCTTTGTAGATGCACTCAGCACATGGGAATCTCTTACAGAAGTTTTCATAAAAGGCTCCCTTTCCACAGCCTTCTGGTGTATGAGATCAGTCTCCAAATACAGGAACTTCTAAACTGCCTGGGTACATAGACCACAGACCAGCTGGTCACAAAGAGTGTCATTTTAACACAGCATCGGATTCGGGGTTCAAAAGGCCTCTTTAGAGCTGCCATAAATTGGGAAACTGATTTGCCTTTTTCCTTCGTGTCTTACAGAGCAGGAATCATCACTAATGGGTTTGGAGCAAAATGTGACTGATGCATCTGCACAATCGGTGCATTTAGTTGTGTTCCGCCTGGACTGCCTAGTTGTACCACAGGAGAGAGAGTGCAAACTGGTACTTAGACGTGGCAACTAAATACTCCCCATGTTCAGAATAGGAAACAGTGCCTCAATACAACCCAAATGGCCAAAGTATCCATTTGTAGCTACCATGATGGTGATTAAAAAAAATACAAACCAATGTTTTTAGTGGTGCACCAGCAAGACGTACCCACTTTAGCAATTCCTTTTCTCTCTCTGGATCTGCTCCCAGTCAGGTTTCCTCTCTGACTGCTACCTGCCGAAAGAAAAAGGGAAAAATGTCAGCATCTTCCTCCCTGCCCTCACCCCTGCTCTTTTTAAATTGCAGCCCTTAACTGCCACATTTCTTTCCCATCTACATGGAGAACTTTTCCCTCCAAGGAGCTGTTTCCTCTCAAGCCAGGATTTAGGAGATTTGGGGCCAACAATTTAAATAGATTTCACCTACCGGATCTTCCTAAAGCTGCAAAATTGCTTCTTCCCTGCCACAACTAAGGAATAGATGTTCATATAGGGAAAAGTGCTTCCGATTAAATCTGTCCTTAATAATACAACTCTGTTGAATTCAGTGGATTACACACCAGGGATGACGTTGGCCAAATGGCTGGTCAGCAACATAGTCTTACTATATTGTGTTTTCTTCTGTGGAGAAAAAGACGTCTGATTGCTGCTGCCACAGTTCTAACAACTTCAGCAATTGTGCAGTACTTTGCAATGCCACTCAGAACACCAATACGTACAGGAGACGCTCTGAGTTACAAATACTGGATTTACAAACTGACTGATCCACCTCATTTGGAACTGAAAGTACACAATCAGGCAGCCATGAAGACAACATAATAATAATAATAATAATAATACAAAGATTTGACAAGGCACGAAATCTGTTTCTGTCCTTGTTTAGTTTAAATTAAAATGGTTAAAAGCAGCATTTTTTTCTCCATAGTAAAGTTTCAAAGCTGCACTAAGGCAATGTTCGGTTGTGAACTTTTGAAAGAATCACCATAATGTTTTGTTCAAAGTTACGAATATTTCCCACCCTGAGGTGTTCGTAACTCTGGGATTCTACTCTAATACAATCAAACCGACCTTTGTGGAAATAATATTGTTCATGCTCGAGTGAATAAAGGCCCTGCAAGAGCTTCAAAATCAGCCATTCTTGTTCTTAGGGCCATGGCAATTTATGTGGCACCTTGGGCTATGGACAACTAGCACAAAATTAAAATGTTTACAGATTCTTGTACCTTTTAAAACAAGAGTTACAGCCCACAGAAATGGCAGGTTCCAGCACATAAAGCTCTGTCAGAATCCACACAGCTACTAGTATCTTAGGCTATGACACCAGGGAACTTAGAGTTCCATTTTGGTCCACTCCTGTGCTACAATGTCCCATCTGGATGAGGACAAATTTAGCAGGACTACAACAGGGCGCGGGTTTCATCCTACACAGACAGAATGAGGCCAGAATGACTAATGACAGACACCAATGCTGCAGAAGCTTTCCAGCCCAATGCTCTCAGTTATGGGTTTCTATGTGAAACAGTCATACTCTTCTCTATGTATCTGTTGGTGTATTTCCTACCAGTCCTGGACCCTGATTATTCTTGTCACTAGACCTTGCCTTGGAAGATCTTTATAGATGAATTTCATTATTGACAAACAGTACCCAAATTACCACTGTGAACTTCAGAGAAGTGCTTTACTGCTTTCCCATTGGTTTATCTCCATTGCTTTGTCTAGGTACACGTTATAATTAATTTGAAAGATGTCACTCTGTTTATGGTGTATGCTTTATTCCCATATGTTTTGACTGGTAAGCAGGAAAGAAGTGTCTCTTTAAGAAGGTCATTTTCACTGTCCTGGTGGTATAATTAGCCTGCTAAAGAAAGAGCAGAGACTGGAAATTGGATTGAACAAGCCCGGCTTTAGCCCCAGGATGAAGCCGGATCCACAAGGATTGTTATGCTAATCATCCCAGATCAGCAGTTCCAGTGTCCTTCAAACTCCCAGGTAGTTAAAGGCTGAGGATACCAAACTGATGCAAAGCAAACTGTGACTCTCCTGCACTGTCACAGCACCTTTCTCCTGAAGATATCAGAGTACTTTACAAAGATTTAGCTTCTCGTTACATATGGAAGATGAGTATGTTCCATTCTACAGACAGAGAAACTGAAGCACTAAGAAGGTGTCCAGCATCAAACAGAAACAGAGCTCCGGAAATCTTAATTTCAGCCCCTTGCTCTAGCCCCTCAGGCAAGGCCACGTATTACATTTATTTATACAGTTGCTTTGATCCAATGTTCTGGCAACAGTTAACAGAAGGGGGGAAACAGCAGAAGGCCTTATAGTGATACATACGCCAGTGGATTTATGCCAATTTACAGCAGGTGGGAATCTGGCCCATATAGAAGGTGCATGGTGAGTTAGAACGCATTTTGAAGAGAATTGCTTGTTAAGTGCTATTTTGTTTACATGAATCATTAAGAGCAATAGGCTACATTCATCTCTGAATTAACTCAGTATAGTAGCCAACTCAGACCCAATTTGTACCTATTAGGCACCAGTCCACAATGAGAGCAGCGTGGAGTTTCACTCTTCTGCAGTTAAGACATGCTGGGACACACAATATGTCCCGTAGAGCTCCCCAGAAAAGGCGTACATTGTGCTCCACAATTGGCCAGCTCTGCTGGCTGCTTCTGATAAGGGACCCATCTCATCCCTGCCCCTTTTGGATTGCTAATATCTCGTGGGAATTAGCAGGAACAAATCTTTGCACTCAAGTCAAGAGAGTACAGGGATGCAATTTTGCCTTGCCCCTGAACAAGGGGGCCAAAGTGGGAGGAAAAGAAGGATGGGGAAGTGGGAGGACTGTCTGCATCCTCTCTCCTTTCTGCATCTATGTAAAAGTGAGCACCTCTTGTTACTTGTCTGCTGGTGGCAATTACTGCTGCCCTCACCATTTCCAGGATGAAACAAAAAACAGGACTATGTAGCACTTTAAAGACTAACAAGATGGTTTATTAGGTGATGAGCTTTCGTGGGCCAGACCCACTTCCTCAGATCAAATAGTGGAAGAAAATTGTCACAACCATATATACCAAAGGATACAATTAAAAAAATGAACACATATGAAAAGGACAAATCAAATTTCAGAACAGAAGGGGGATGGGGGGGGAGGTAAATGTCTGTGAGCTAATGATATTAGAGGTGATAATTGGGGAAGCTATCTTTGTAATGGGTGAGATAATTAGAGTCTTTATTCAGACCTAGGTGTAAAGTGTCGAATTTAAGCATGAATGACAGTTCAGAGGATTCTCTTTCAACTGTACTACCTGCATCCTGCTTCAAAGGCCTTTTAAGACTACACTTGTTAGTCTTTAAAGTGCTACATAGTCCTGTTTTTTGTTTCAGCTACACCAGACTAACATGGCTACATTTCTATCACATTTCCAGGATGTTTCCTTTGATAGGCATTCCCTATGCTCCTTGTGTAAGAATCCTGTGACATGTCTGCACTCTTACTGTAATAGTTACTAGTCCTGCTGCTGTTCCCATTTTCAGATACAGCCAGCCCCTAAAAAATGTTTGGAGAGTCACCTCTGACACAGGGCCAAATTTGTCACTCTTCTGAGCTGGTGCAACTCTACGGAAGAGGATGGCGTATCAGACAGCCCTGTGAATTTGGCCATCTCGGCAGTTAGTTTGCTGAAGGACTGTGTTTGGAGCAGTAGTGAGGAAGGACTGGCTTCTACACATTGCTCCCAACTGCAAACTGGCTGTCTGCTCTTTCCTGTTTTGCTCAATGTCTCCTCAGTCCACAGAACAGCAAGCCTAGACGTCACCCCACCACCTCTTTTACTGGTTTCTCTCCTCAGAGGCATGCCACCAGCCTGTAAATGTGCTGCCTCTCTTCCCTCTAGCCACTGGAAATTTGGATTAGAAGTCCACCCCCTCCTTTACTATCCACTACTTTTAACATGGAGGATCAGGTCAGAAATTGCCTCTCTTCTCTGTTACCTCTTCCTCAGGAATAAGTTGCTTCTTTCCCTCATTCCTCCACGTGGATCTCTGCATTACCGCTCTTGCCCTTTCAAACACTTTTTTTCAGCCTCCCTCCACTGCCTGAAAGAGGGGGGATGGGTGAGAGGGCCCTGTCTGGCTCTGTATCCAGAGCACTGGATGGCATGGTTTTGGAGAGGCCTGGCTTAGTGAAGTTATTCAAGCCAACTGCAGCCTGGCAACCCGGCAGTGACAATGGGAGTGCAGGAGGCGGAATGTTTCCACATGCCTGCTCAATGGGAGCGGGTGAGACAGCCGAGCAAACAGAAGCTGGGAAAGAGACACAAAGAGAAAGCAGCCTTTTCTCGGCTCGGTTCCTTTCATTTATCACAGTTCTTTGTGAAGCTGATAACAACGGAGGCTCTTGGGAGGCTAGTTTTAGGGAGTTTGGTTTTTCTAATTAAATAAAATGCCGTCCTTTTTCTTCACTTGTCACCTTCCAGCTCACCAAAAATGTGGAAGTCCCATCTGTGAGAAAGCCTTCCAACTTGGTGTGCTCCTGTGAGCCCCAAAGAGTCCTGCCTTCCTGGAAAGGCAGCTTTTCCCTGAGTGTGACTCCCTTCACAAACAAAGCAAGGATATGCTGAGGCAACTTCTGAACTAAACACGGCAATCATACTCCCTCCTCTAACATGGCTGCAACCCAGGGGCAGATAGAGTCGAACAAGCGAATATAAACCATAGCATTCCAGGCCACTTGCTTTCAAGAATAAGGACCTCACAGAGGCAGGCAACTTAAAAAAAAAAAAAGAAAAAGAAAAAAAATGGCAACAGCAGCCATTAGAAACATGCTTTTAACAGTCTTGAGAGGGCAACTCCCTGTAGGAAATTGGCAGCCTTCAGCAGAGAATTACAAGATAGTTGCTACCTAAGACTGGACAGTTTCTCATGGGTATAATGTTCCATTACTCATCCCCATCAGGACTTATCTAGGACAGGTTGCAGTGTATGGGAGAGCAACTCTTCTGTGCTGCTGAAGCTGCTCCGAAGGAGAGGTTTCTCTGGAGGAATGCAAGAGCTATGTGTGTTAGGTTACACAGTAATAACAAGTAGCTGGTTCCAACAGCATTTTCTAAGCAGTGTGATGTTTTTCTTCCCACTGAGAGAACCGAGAGCAACAGGCCACATCAACACAAGAAAATTACTGAAAGTTTCTTCCTGGTTGTATATCAGTTTCCAGTGAATGACCAGGGATTTTGGGGGTAAATTTCCCCAGTGTACATGTGGCCATAAAAAGAGGGACCAAAAGAGTGGGGCTACATCTACACTCCAGGCTTTTTCTGCAAAAACGGCTGTTCTTCCACAAAAACTTGAAGTCTACACTGCACGTATGTTCTTGTGCAAGTAAATTTACAGTAAAGCATCAGAAAAGAGGGCTTCTTGCACAAGAGTTATTCCTCTCCCCACAAGGAATAAGCCCTCTTGCACAAGAGCTCTTGCACAAGAAAGCAGTGTGGACAGACACCAGGGGTTTCTTGTGCAAGAAACCCCTATGGCTGAAATGGCCATCAGAGCTTTCTTGCTCAAGAGAGCGTCCATACCCGCCATGGACACTCTTGCGCAAAAGCACATGGCAGTGTGGACGCGCTCTTGTGCAAGACCTTTTGCACAAGAACTCTTGCACAAAACAATTCTTGCGCAAGAAGCCTGCAGTGTAGACGTAGCCTGGGTGTTTTGAACTAACTCTCTCAAAAGGAAAGAACTGTTGATTTCTATAGTACTTGGCTGTTAGGGTTGCTAGGTGTCCGGTATTGACCCAGACAGTCCGGTATTTTCTCCTCCTGTCCGGTAAAAAAATTCAGAAAATACCGGACACCTGAAATGTCCACTATTTTCTGGCTTTTTTCCCTGCCAGGAGGCAAAAATACCGGACACCTGGCAACCCTACAACACACTCAGCAACTGGGCCCAGCCCCAGCCCCTCCCCCCCGGAGCCCTGGCCACCCCCCCTCCAGCTCCCGACCCCAGCCCCCCGCCCCTGGCCCCTCTGCTTACCTGGGGGGGGGGGGGGGGCTCAATCAAGAAAACAAGATGGCCTCCGGCAAAAAGACCGGTAGCAAGGGGAAGCAATGCCTTCTGTGGATCTTAGTGCTCAACCTCTCCCCTCTCACACTTAAAGGGGCCATGCTGTTTTATTTTATTTTAATTTTTTTCTTAATAACTTTTGGGGTCCTTTTTTTTTTTTTTTGCTCAACAACTTTGGTCTTTCCCTTTTCCCCCCCGGCGTTTTTTTTTTTTTTTTTGGTTAAACCATCTGGCAACCCTATTGGCTGTGCAGAGAACTTCTGGCTGCTGGGGTCCAGGAAGCAGAAACCCCTCAGCCTCTTCAGTCCACTGGACAACATGCAGGGGCTCATCTCAGCAGCAGCTTCCTTTCCAAATGGCCATTGCTGCAGCAGCCCAGACTACAGCATCATGATAAGAACTGAGGGAGGGAATTTTACTCTCCTCATAGCTCTCTACCACTAGATCACTCACCTCCACATAACTATCAATCCAACTCATGAAGTGTCTTGATTGTTGCATCATAAAGGAGCATTACCAGCCTGAAATTCTAGTATGTATTTTTTACTATCCCTCTAGTGCAGGGGTTCTTAACCAGTGAGGTGCGCCTCCCCAGGGGAGGTGTGAAGGGGGTACAGGGGAGGTGTGAGGTGCCTCCCAGAAAATTTATCGCAATTGCCTTCTCACTGGATAAAATTCTAAAGTTTAGATTTCTTCATAATTAATATTATGAATTAAAATTATAAACATTAATTTCTTATTAACTTCTAGAGATCGGCACACTACAATAGCAGTGCGAATCAGTCAGGCCTATGTGACGACACACTACAATAGCAGTACGCAAGCATTGCCAACTTTCATCTTCAAATATTACGTAAATTTGTGAGGAAAAGGTTCAAAGTAAAAAGCTCATATTATTCATTTAGGCATTGTAACGGGGTTCACTCACCCCACAGCGCCACCAGCCATTGGACTGGGGAATTAGCTCGGACGGCTGCATCCAGCGTCCAGCTGGTTCGCTAGGTCCCAGGGTTCAGACAGACCTCGGGGTTCGAGCCGGGCCTTCAGCTCAGGCCGGTCCTCCGAATCACCAGGCACCAGTAGAGCCTTGGGTTCCTCTAGGTCAGAGGGTAGCCCTGCTGGCCGGCTTGGCCAGGCCTCGGTGGCCCAGGCAGGGAAACCTTTGCTGGCCTGAGGGAAGGAGGCTGTGGGAGGCCCAGGCCAGGTCTCAGCCTCGTCAGCCAGGAGCTCTGGGCAGGCCTCCATCTCCCTCAGAGGCTGGGCCCCAATTGAGCTCCCTGGCAGAGTTCTTATAGTCCTAACCACGCCCCTTAGCTTCCTGTCAGGTGAGGGGTGGGGCTAGGCTGTGCACAAAATGGCTCCCCGGGGGGTGTGAACATGAAGTTCACTTTCAGGGGAGGTGTGAAGGTAAAAAGATTAAGAACCCCTGCTCTAGTGTTTACCAGATGTCTAGCCTGGGATGACAACTCACAAAAAATGACCAGGAGTCTTCTATCCCTAGCCATTGTGTAAAGTGCAAACACTGCAAGTGCATTTTTTGGGTCCTTACTTCTACAAATAAAACAGGAAAAATCTCCCTTCAGTCCTCCCCTGATCAAAAAGATTTCTTTTATTGGAGCAACTGCAGATTCAGTAATGGCAAGGATTCAGTCTGCCTCACAAGAGGTTCTCACGTATACAGTGAATGCAGCCTCAACCAAAGATTCCAGTTCAAGTTTCTGAGGCACACTAGGGGTTGATGTCCTCTTGTATCCTAACCATAACATTATGCCAGATTGAGAATGAGAACTTCTCAGTCCTGTTGGAGGGAGCTATGTGTTCTCTTGAGGCAAAACCTGATAACGATTATAGCTATTTATCCAAATGTCAGAGTCAACCTCCTGTGGTGGACCTACCCGACTGTGTTTAAGAATGTTTTGGAATCCCTAAGTCCCTCATGAGGTCTTATAATGGAAGCTTCCAAGACAAGGTGGGGAGCACATTTGGACCAAATGAAAGCCCACAGTTTATGGCCCTCTTCAAGAAAGGAGGTTGCATAAAACTGCAATCAATTTGTCAGGTATTCCAGGATTTGCTCCCACATGTTCAATGGGGCATGGTGCAAGTGTGACCACATACCACCATGGAAGTTTGTGATTGGGATTGCCATTGTGGAGCTTAGTCTAGCTTCCCATACTATGAGGTAAACCCTCTTTAGAAATAGTGCATTCATCATCTCTTCACACCTCCAGAAGTATATCTTTTAGACAAAGACAATGCACTTGCAGACCAATGGAGCAAGAAAAATGCCACTCAATCAACACAGTCAATAAAGACTAGATGATCAAGCTTACTCCTTCACTGACTGCAAGCTCTGAAATTTGATTTCTTTCCTACACTAAGGACACAGTCCTGCATCTCTGCTTCATGTGACCTGTTCATCCATCTTTTGGGTTAGTATTGCTGCCCATCACCTAGTATCTGAGTATCTTTCAAGTGCAATTAATAGCAATAGTAAAGTCTCTACCTACCAGACTTCAAGAAGTCTCTAGAGCATCTTCCCTTTTGAAGTAAGGAACTCTGCTTAAGGTAGGATTGCTTGAATTTTTAGTTTTATTGATACACTTTTATGTGAACTTTGCTTGATTTGTTTCAAAGTTTTGTGGTTTTTTGAGTAAACAAGTGTGTCAGCAGTACAAAATTCTTATGGTGAAAATGATTTTTCAGTGAGCATTGTGTAAAAGTGGTCAGACACTGGATTTACCTAATTTCCTCTGGAAGTTTATTTCATATCTAGATCCCCTCGACTAAGAATAGTTTGTCTTCAGCTCTCATATGCTTTGTCTTGGTTTGTGTGTTTTCTATGTATTTCCTCCAATACCAACAATCCACAGGCTGATCAGAAGAATCAGATTGGGCAGAGCACAAATGCCATTCCTAGGTCCAAATTAGATTAGACAGTTTTGGTACTTGGGAGTCCATAGACCTGGCAGCAGAACTGCAAGATTTTCTCTCCAAAATTTCAACAGCAAGGTCAAATCCTTCATCCAGATCCAAAGCTTCTACAGTTAACACCTGGATCGTACAACTAAAAGGATCTTGGGAGATCAAATCTTTTCAAAGGAAGTCCAGGAGATATTGTGAGTCAAGGCCAATGACTAAAAAGTCCTGTGCAGCAAAGTGAGAGACTTTTTTGTGCTAACAGCACAAAGAAACACATTGCCCATGTCAGCACATGCCTCAGACATTCAGCATGACTTTGATAAAAAAATCAGAACATTTGTTGCATTCCATAAAAGTTCGTTGTCTGCCACAACTCAGTATCATGCTCTAGCACAAGTAGTCTCTATATTTGTATATTCCACATCTGAGAGGTTTTTAAAGGGACTGTCATAATGTTCTTCCACCTGTATGCGAGGCCGTGCCTTTGTGGGATCTCAGTTTAGTAGTAACCAAATAGATGGATTTTCTCTTTGGGCCCATGGGAGACTGTTTCATTTGTTATAAATTCTTGAAGCCTATTTTCTAGCAGCAATAACTCTTCAGCCAGAAGAAATCAGGAAATTCCAGGATGTTGTTTTTGTCCTCTTCCTGAAGCATAAGATAGCACTGCCTTCTCTCACCAGTTCACATGACAGCGATCGCTGATGTCACTGCAGTCAGTCTTCCCCTTTTTTCAGAAACTCATACTGACAACCAAGGAAGGTCAAGTTACATTTTTAGGGATCAAGAAGACTGTTAATGGAATAACTAACAGGACAAGCCTGATGATGATTTGTGGTTTATAATAACAAGGTCAGAAGAAAGGCTGTTTCCGCTCAACAACTGTCAAAGTGGATTAAAACCTGCATTTAGTCTTACTTTGAACTATCAGGTAATCCGTTCTCTGATGGTATCAGAACACACTGAACTAAGTCTCTGACAGCCTCTAAGGCATGTCTCCATAGTGCTTCTATTGTGGAAATGCGTTCATATCTTTAAAAAGCATTGTTCTGCTGAGTTGACCTCAAGGTCTCCTGGTCTGTTCAAGAGAGCAGTCGGGCAGTTACTGTTTAATTAGTCTTTCTCAAGACCACCTCTGCTGAGAGTTGTTGCTATTTATCAAACTCTCCAGGATTGTTGCTGGGGGGGGAGTAGTTGGGAGGGACTTTACAGTCAGGATTTGAAGGAGGAAAAAAGGTACTAACGTGTATCTGGAGTTCTAGGAATTATACCACTTACCTGCCCCCTTTTATTGTTGTTTCATGAAGGAGATCCAGTAACTTTCCTTTGCTAAGTCTCACAATATGCCCTTAGTCAGCACAATATGCTGACAAACCATTTCTAAAGGAGCCCAGTATCACAAACATACAAATAACATTAAGGAGGTCCATGCAATACAACGCTAAATACTCTTCATGTTTTTGCAAGATCTGACACAGTCTCAGAAGAAACCACCTGCATCGGTAAGTCCAATTCTCTGCTACCACAGATTACTACATCACATCATCCCTTCCATAAATTTACCAATCTCCATCTTAAATCTAGTTAAGTTCCCTGCCTCTGTTTGAATAATTGCTCCAGTATCATACTCCTCTGGTGGTTGGAAGCCTTCTCATATCCAGCTGAAGTTTACTCATGGCCAGTTTGTAGCCACTTGTTCTTGTGCCAGCATTATCTTCTGACTTCAACGGCTCTTCTCCCTTTCTGGTGTGTTTGCCCCTTCAGACATTTTTAGAGGGAACAAATATAACCATCTCCCAGCTTTCTGAGCGCAAGTCTAAATAAGCCAAACTCTGTTAGTCTTCTCTCAGAGGATAGATTAGCCATTCCCCAGTGATCCTAGCAGCCTTTCTTTGCATCAGTTCCAGCATGAATTCATCTTGTTTGAACTTGGTTGACTAGAATTTTACACAATATTCCATACGAGGTCTTAATAGTGCCTTCTACAAGGGCATTTTTCCATGATTCTTCACACATATGAACATTAAAATAAAGACTTCTTTTATCATAAAGGTCATGGATTCCAGTTCAAATACTATTTCTCCTCCCCAGTGCATCTTTCCCTTTTTTTGACATTACACAAAAGGAATGCTGCAACATAAGCAACTGGGCTACGTATTTTCCAGACAAATCAAGTCCCCAGTGACTGCTAGTCATCCTGTCTGTTTCCTCCATGATGCATTACTTCAACTTACTTTTGTTACTGCCATTTCTAACTTTTAGCACCTAAGAGATGCTGACTCTTTACTTTTATTGATAGCCTTAAGTCCCTCTTTTGTGTGCAATATTTCTAGTATCAGAGGGGTAGCCATGTTAGTCTGAAACTGCAAAAGCGACAAGGAGTCCTGTGGCACCTTATAGACTAACAGATTTATTGGAGCATAAGCTTTCATGGGCAAAGACCCACTTTGTCAGATGCATGTCACAAAGTGGGTCTTTGCCCACAAGAGCTTATGCTCCAATATTTCTAGTGTACGCCTCATGTGCACATCTAAACTTCTCTTTGATTTTCATTGTACTGCCCTCCTCACATGTCCAATGAGTGTTTGGTTCCCACTTTGTTTCTCCAAAAGCCTCTGTTCCTTCAGTGGATCCCTGAATTTAAAATCCCCTTTCCCCCATAAAGCCTTCACCTGTTGTCTTGTGTCTTTTGCTCACAGCACCGAGATATCATCTGCTGGTCTCTCTAGCTTCTTTTTCCCTCACTGCGCCAGGTGTAATTCCTCCAACATAGATGAGAAGTGTTGGTCTTAGGGCTTGGATACATTTTTTAGCTATAATTCATTTTGTGTTGGTTGTATCTCTTTGAGCATCTCTGATGGTATGCAACTTGTTGCACCAGTACAGTGTTAAAGGGAACCCAAAGTGTGTCAGGAAGGCTCAGGAGTACCCCAGTTTCAGGTGGTACCATGGTGGAACCTGTCATAGTGTGAGTTGATGGAAGCCTTACTAGCAACCTTGATTGGTCCTGAATTAGGTCAAGAACTGAGGGTGTGTCTAGACAGCACCCTTCTGTTGGAATAAGCTACACAATTTGTGCTATACAAATTGCGTAGTTTATTCCGAGTCTAAATTGAAAAAGCTTATTTTGAAATTTGGCACTGTCTACACTGCACCAAATTTCAAAATAAGGCACTATCCCAACAAATCCCTTAACCCTTATGGAACGAGGGTTACTGGGATGCTGGAATAGTGCACCCGCTATTTCGGGAAATAGCAGGAGCTTTTAAAGATGTGGTGTTGCTATTTCAGGATACTTCCAGTATCCCAAAATAGCAACGCAGACTAGACATACTCTAAGTCTTAACATAACACCACAAAATATTAACACAAATTGGTTTACTTGTTTTTCTCCTCGAAAGCTATTAAGGAGAAAGACAGCTTGGACAAACACCTATCGAAGATGAGCTAAGTATACTTGGTTCTGCCTTAGTGCAGAGGGATGGACTTGATAACCAGGTCCTTTCCAGACCCATATTTCTAAGATAGCGAGTACCTTGTCACTAGAGATCTATGTTCCCCACCCTCATCCACTCTTGTTTGAGTCTATGCTGGCTTTTGATTCAGAAGAAGGGTTTGAGGGTGTCTGGGGGCCACAGAATACTCCATAGGTCAAGACAAATTAGCTCTGGTAAAAAGTTTGAGAGTTACAGTCTTTGAGGCGAAGAGCAGCAGACATATCCCAACAATGAAGATCTACTCAAGAAATTCCAGTGGTGGTATTTTCTTTATGACATTCCGTATTGAGTCTTCAAGGGTTTGACTCTTTAGTAACCTTAGGACAACACAGTTTTCCATATTTATTCACTGGGAGAAATTAGGGATGTAAATAGATTTTAAAAGTTAATTGGTTAAACAATATAATTTTTAATCATTTAACTGGTTAACCAGGGTCCAGACAGCCTGTTGCAGGGAGAGGCTCCTCCAGCCTGGCCTCCGTGAGTAGGAGGCTGCTCTGGCTGGCTAGGGTCCCACCATGCTGCTGCTGGGCCACAACAAGAAAGAAGCTGCATCTCCCTACCCAGCCCTTCGGTGAACTGGTTACCAGGTAAGCATGCTGGTGAAGCTAATGTTTACTGGATAACTGGTTAACCTTTTACATCCCTAGGAAAAATAATTCTTTCCTTTCAAACCTTATCAGAGAAGTATCGAGCTGAAGAGAATGAGTCCAGGGTTCCTTTGATATAATTAAATTATTAGAAAGGGGCTTTGATGAGAATTGGTTTGTGATGGCAGGTGGAGGATCTTGCTTTTGTTAAGGTGTGTGTTGTTACCAGATTTGCCCATTACTTTGGGGTATGCTCGTTAATTAGGGTTACTCTTCAGGGAGGGAGGTGTTGATAATTCTATCAGCGTGATGCTTGTGTTTCTTGTCTTCTCCTATGGAGCTCTACTTCTCCCTTCTGCCAGTTCCCTCCCAATGGAGCTATCCTGCAGGATCTAGGTTCCCCAGGGCTGGGCTCTTCCCACCCTAGAATCAGATGAGCATGTACCCGTTAACGGCACCTCTGAGTATATCGGTTAATCAGCACTCACAAGCTGACTCCTAGATGTGTCCCTGGACTCAGTAGGCTGAGTTGCACAACAATGCCAAGCTGTGATCCGCATGTGTACTTAGACTCAGTGGGCTGAATTTAAACAGCACTTTAAGCCGCCATCCCCTTTTCCCCCGAGGTTCAGCGCCTCCCAATCCCCACTTTCACCCCACAGCCATTTTACTAGTGACCCACTTAATGAGCAAACCCCTCAGGATTTTTGGGTGCTGCAGGGATCTTTAGCTTAGATGCAAGCAGTGTTGTTGCAGAGTGAATGGTGGAGCCAAAATCAATGCCCCCCCACAAAGGAGGGGAAGAGAGAGAGAGAAGCAACCAGCTTAACTATGAAAGTTATTTATTCCAGGTAGTAACCATACAAGGGGAGCCACGCAAACAAAATGACACTTTTAAATCTAACTTAAATCTGCTTTAAAAAGTAAGGGTTAGCAAACCATAACTGACCCTGTAAGGCAGAGCCAGGAGGCCATACCTAAACCAGTGGTTTTCAAACTATGGGGTGCAACACAGAACTGGGGGGCGGAATGTCAGGCGATGGGACTTGTGGCTGCAGGGGGTTCAGGTGACCAACGGGGGGGCTAAGGCAGCTACCAGCCTGTCCTGGCACCACAGACTGCGCTGCACCCCAGAAGTGGCCGGCAACAGGCCTGGCTCCTAAATGGGGGGAGGAGGGAGCATATAGGGCTCTGCGCCCTGTCCTGAGTATTAGTGCCACACTCCCATTGTCAGGGGACCTGCTGCTGGCTGCTTCTGGGGCGCAGCATGGTCTGCAGTGCCAGGAAAGGCAGGAAGCCGCCTTAGCAACCCCCACTGCACTGCTGACCAGGAGCCTTTCAAGATAAGCCCCTCCTGCCCCGGTCATGACCCCCACAAATCTGGAGCCCCTTCCTACACCCCAAAGCTCCCATCCTCAGCCCCACCCCAGACCCCACACTCCAGTCACATGATGTTGGGTCACAGGCATCAAACATTTTCTTCAACTGGGTCATGAGGAAAAAAGTTTGAAAACCGCTGGCCTAGCGAGAGAGAAAGAAAGAGAGGTCTTGCCACTCCGTGAAGACTGGATGGTCAGGGTTCCCATGATGGCAGCTGGGAGTCCAGAGAGTTGGAGACAGGCAGAGCAGAGCTCCCAGCGTGATTAGTCAGGAGAAGATGACGTCCCAATGGAACTGATGCAAAATTTGGATCTGGGCATCAGAGCACTTGAGCATGGGTAGAGTTTTTGAAGGGAAACGTCAATGGTTTAAGAAGGAACTCTGATTTATGGGTAAATTGATAGCTCAAAGGCATATTGCAAAGTTGTTTTGGTTAGGCTAGGGCAATAGAAACTGATTGTTCCTGGCTATGGCCAGTGTTCCTTCAAGGGAGCTTGTAATGCAATTAGGCAGTTTCAGTACTTTGGATACCAATAAAGGGTTTATTACTAAAATTGGTCTCATAATTCCTGACCTGGGGGTGTGTAGACATGGGTTCATTAGCATTTGGAGCAGAAATTTCCCATCAGGTAATGCTTTCCTGCTTTCTGTGTTCCAGAGTTCAATGCCTTTCTTGCCTTGGAATTGATGTTCTCCATTCTGTATGCTAATGCAGATGCCTCCCTGTCCCATCTTCTATGCAAATGAAGCAAGGTGTGTTTCCTTAATCCTGTAACCCTTGTCCAGAAGGGCTTAGGTGTGTCTTCCCCTGCTCCTTCATTGCTTTTTATAAGTCTTCTTTCTGATCTGCTTTGGTTCAAGCAGAGATGGGGAGGAGGGAGGCTTTTCATGACTCAGACAGGCTGGATATGAAGCCCTGGTTCCCCAAGAACAGAGCTGGAAGGCAACAGTGTGCAGCAGAGAAGCATAAAAAACTGTGGACAACCATAAGAAAGTTGGAGGAATGAAATAAGAATCTGGAGCAACAGGCATCTTTGAGGGGAACAAGCTGAAGTTTGTGGAACTTAATTGCTGGGGGAAAAGTTCTTCCCCTACCCCAAATAAATCTGTTTAATGTGGGATTATGACATGAAAAGGTTCCAGCCTCCTCCTGAAGACAGCATCTCAGGACTCCACTGTCCTGGTTCAAACCCTGCTAACTTTTTCTCTTTCACTCCAAAGTATCCCCCTATTCTAGGCTGTACTAGCTCCCAAAATCAGTAGAATCCACAAGGTGCAAAAGGTGCTTAGTCCCATTTCCCCTCTCCCATTTCCTCCTGGGATGCTCTTTTTGTGATGGGTATGCTAAGAGGTGATGTGCAGAGCCTTGTGTCTTGAGTTCCTTGCTGACTCCCTCCATGAAGCAATACTAGTTTCTGCAGCTCTTATATGACGTGTTTTCCTTGTGAATGCCAAAATGCACACATTTAAAAAAAAGATGTTTAAAACTCCCAAATCAGAAAATAGAATCACGCATGTGAGAGGGAAACCCTCCGTTAGGTCATCTTGTCCATCCCCTATCCTGAGGAAACCAAAGCTCAGCATCCAAAATTATCACAGCACCAGTACTGTTAAATAAATCAGTCATGGTCAAAAACTTGCTTGTTCCGGTTTGACGATAGATCACAGCCAAAGCAGAAGAGTAAAAATGTGTTGAGCTAGGATGTCAAGGGAAGTCACGACTAGGTTCCATCAATTGGAGAATTACTCTTACAATCAATTCGGCAATGTATGATTAAACAGAGCTTGATTAAACAGAGCCATAATGAGACGGGATGTAGGGAAAGCATCCAGCCAAGTATGCAAACTAGACTTCTCAGCCTAGAATAAAAGCTTCCTAACCAATAATTTCATGCTTTTATCTGTAAGATCATTAACAGAGATACCAAACAATGCCAGCTCAATGTGATGTCAAAGGCTCTGACAGCCTCTAATTGATAATAAATAATTCAATTTCTACCCCAATCCAAAACAGCTGAATCTTGGGACATGATCCAAATAAATGATTAAAAAGAACTTTGAAGGTAATTATATCTAACACAACTGGGGGTATTGCCCAGATGAAATTTACATAATCTATTCAGAGATGCACAATTTCAATGTAACAAATCACACTGGCAAGTCTTCATGCCTACTGGAAAATGAAATGTTCTTTACTCTAGCAATGGCACAGACTCAGTCGTTATCTGACAGCTGTATGCCAGAATCTCACCCAAGCCAATCTTGTCTCCTAAAGGGGTAATCTTGTCTATAAGCACCCTAGAGAATTGAGACACACATTTAACCACCATCATATCGCACTTGAACTAGTTTTTTAGCATTCTGTAGAGGCAGAACTCAATCTTCCATCTGGTATGATTGATACTCCATCAAAATTGCCTAAGCTAAAAACAGAAGAAGATTCCTTTTAAGGAATTAATATCCACAGTTCTTGGAATTAAGAAATTAAGACAAAGCACGTACAGCAAGGAAAATTACTGTAGCAGAACCCTAAAAATCAAGAATACAGCTTGCCAGAGACAAACCATGGGTCCCCAATAAGAGTAATCAAATGCCACAGAAAAAAGGAAACTTATAATCACATTATAAGAGAGAACCCCAGTTCTGCTTAAGCTAAGATTAAGACCTAAGGCTCATGTGTCAAATTATATTGTAGGTATGCCTAGAGAGGCCATGAAAGCTAGCAATGCAACCTGGAACCTGAATATTTCAGAAGAGAATGTTCTGACAATTGAACCCATGTTCCACTCAGGCACTGTTAGTTTAAGTCCATCCCGATGCAGAAATCTGAAATGGAAAAAATGGGGGAGACATAGGGGTACAATCTGCCTCTGTCAGGTGGTTGTAGGGGGGTTGTTTTTATGATGGGAAAATATAATCTGAGTGCACTGGGATATTCTGTAGACATGTTATTTTTTAAAAAGAAAATTATTTATAATGCAAAGGCTTGTTGGACCATAGTTCCACCTGATCGCTTCACATCACAGTCACAGCTCTCAAACTGCTACTAATTCCTCCACTTCCAATATACCTAACACTGTGCATCTAAACTGGCAAGTTTTTCCGCAAAAGCAGCTGCTTTTGAGGAAAAACTTGCCAGCTGTCTACACTGGCCACTTGAATTTGCGCAAGAACACTGACGATCTAATGTATGATCGTCAGTGTTCTTGCGCAAATACAATGACTCCCCCGTTTGGGAAAAAGCCCTCTTGCGCAAATGCTTTTGCACAAGAGGGCCAGTGTAGACAACTGAGAACCGTTTTGCGCAAAATAGCCCTGATGGCGAAAATGGCGATTGGGGCTTTCTTGCGCAAAACCGCATCTAGAGTGGCACGGACGCTTTTCCGCAAAAAGTGCTTTTGCGCAAAAGCGTCCGTGCCAATCTAGACGCTCTTTTCCGCAAAAGCTTTTAATGGAAAAACTTTTCCGTTACAAGCATTTGCGGAAAATCATGCCAGTCTAGACGCAGCCTGCGTGTAGCTGGAATGCATGCAGACAATTCACATTAGGTAGGGTCAGATTGAATTGTTTTCTTTGGGGGGGCAGATGTTTCCCACCATTGTATGTAGCATACAAGAGTCAGGATCTTGGTTAGCATATGGTGAGCAGGGAAGAGTTTACAGTCCAGTCTGACTCAGAAAGGGATGAGTAGATTATTCTGGCCTTGCTGAATGGAGATACAGGGCCTATACTGTTAGGCAGCTAGGGTGAACTCAGTTTAATAGGTTGCTACTTACAGGCTTAGATTGATTTACAGGTGTTTGTCTTGAAATATGACCATCCCATGTCCTCACCACTAATCTTTTCTCTAAGGAGTCACCTCCCCCGCTGAAATCCTCCCACTCTGACAGGTTCCTGTTTTTAGAACAGAAAACCTCCCACAAACACTGTACAGCAACAGCTCCCCCTAAATCTCTCCACCTCCCCATTTACACAAACAATGTGTAATATGTCGGTTGAACAAACTGTGTGACCCTCAGTTATTAACAGTACTACAGCAAACCAGTGGCTGCCTAACAAAGATAGAACTCAGATCTAAAAGCACATGAGCCTTTAAAGGAGAACCTCTGTTAGCACAGCTGCCTCTGATAGAGGCTTATGATGTGTAGTGGAACTGTTAATTCCATTCAATAGGGGAAAGTGGCACACATATTTGCCAGGTTATTAAAACGCTATACATACAAATATTTTTATTTACTGTTTGCATTGCTCTGGCAGCGAACAAGGCTCTTTCCAGACACATATGAAGACAACATCTCCAGCCTACACAACCTAGATATAATTATATAGCAGTTTTCATTCTAAATTAATTATTTGCTTTGGTCTTCACATCTGAGGTTGTTAGGGAGCTTCCCAAACCTGAGCATTCTTTTTAGGGGACCAATCTGAGGAATTGTCCCAGATTGAGGTATAGATATAGTACACTTAGATTTCCAGAAAGCCTTTAACAAGGTCCCTCACCAAAGTCTCTTAAGTAAGTTGACATGGGATAAGAGGGAAGGTCCTCTCATGGACTGATAACTGGTTAAAAGACAGGAAAGAAAGGGTAGGAATAAATGGTCAGTTTTCAGAATGGAAAGCGGTAATTAGTGGTGCCTCCCAAGGTTCCGTACTAGGACAAATCCTATTCAACCTATTTATAAATGATCTAGAGAAAGGAGTAAACAGTGAGGTGGTAAAATTTGCAGATGGTACTAAACTGCTCAAGACCAAAGCTGACTGTAAAGAGCTTCAAAAAGATCTCACAAAACTATGTGATTGGGCAACAAAATGGCAAATGAAATTTCATGTTGGTAAATGTAAAGTAATGCCCATTGGAAAAAATTATCCCAGCTATACACACAAAATGATGGGGCCTAATTTAGCTACAACTACCCAAAAGAGATCTTGGAGTCATTGTGGATAGTTAACTGAAAACATCTACTCAGTGTGCAGTGACAGTCAAAAAAGCAAACAGAATGCTAGGAATAATTTTAAAAAGGGATATAAAATAAGACAAAGAATATATTATTGCCTTTATATAAAACTATGGTATGTACACATTTTGAATACTGTGTACAGATGTGGTCGCCTCATCTCAAAAAAGACATATTGGCAGTAGAAAAGGTTCAGAAAAGGGCAACAAAATGATTAGGGGTTTGGAACGGGTCCTATATAAAGAGAGATTAAAAGGAATAGGACTTTTCAGCCTAGAAAAGAGGAGATTAAGGACGGATAGCATAGGGGTCTATAAAATCATGTAAAATCATGACTGGTGTGGAAAAAGTGAATAAGGAAAAGTTATTTACTTGTTCCCACAATATAAAAACTGGGGGTCACCAAATGAAATTAATAGGCAGCAGGTTTAAAACAAACAAAAGGACATTTTTCTTCATGCAGCAAACAGTAAACCTGGAGGACTCCTTGCCAGAGGATGTTGTGAAGACCAGGACTTTAACAGCGTTCAAAAAAGAACTAGATGAATTCACAGGGGTTAGTTCCATCAATGACTATTAGCTGAGATGGGTAGGAATAGTGTCCCTAGCCTCTGTTTGTCAGAGGCTGGAAATGGATGACAGGAGAGGGATTACTTGATTCCCTGTTCAGTTCGTTCACTCTCTCTGGGGCACCTGGCATTGGCCACTGTTGGCAGACAGGATACTGGGGTGGATGGATCTTTGGTCTGACCCAGTATGGCCATTCTTATGTTCTTATGTTCATCTGAGCAGTCCTGTGGCACCTTAGAGACTAACAAAAACCTATATATAATATCATGAGCTTTTGTGGGCACAACCCACTTCTTCAGATGAATAAAGAGGATAAGGATTATTTTTAATAGAATGCAGCACAGCTGCTCCTTGCAACATCCTTGCCAGCCCTTTAGCTTGCATTAAAACCAGTGGAAAGGACATATGTTAGTTATATACTAGTAAGGCCACAGCTTTCTAAGATCCATCAAGGGTCTTGGATTCAATAATCCACTGATTCAGACACATGTGTCTGGATCATCTGTTTCTTACCCAGAGAGAGTCCAAAACACTCTTTGAAAGTATCATTATTTCCACAGCAGCCAAAAAAACCCCAAAGCAAAGCAAAAAAACAAAATGAAACAAAACAAAAACCACCAGCAAAACCAACACATCCACATACCCCACAACCATACTTGGAGTTACACACACAACTAGAGACAAGGGCAAAGAAGTCTGCAGGGAGCGAGAGGAGTTCAGTATCCAAAGAAATGAGAAAATTAATCCCTGTGTCCTTGTAAATAAGCAGCCTTGCAGGTCATGACACTACAAGAAAGATCCAAACCAGAAATCAGCTGTTTCCAGTGATAGACCCCCAAATGCCTCCAGCTAATGCTAACAGTGAATCTACTTGTGGAGCATGGATTCCATTTACAGAGGAACACTGGAGTCCTCGTGTGCCACGCCCTCAGATTTCACTGCTGGCTCTCCTGTCCTTAGCCTTCTTTACGATTATTTTACTGTGTGTTGGTCTGTGCACACAGACCAACATACAACAGACTTTCCAGATATTTCTGTAGACCCACTGATCTACCAAAACCTGCCTTATTGTGTAGGAAGCAACATCTTTGTCTTTTCACGCTGGTTTTCCCAGTGTCTGCCTGTTTCTACTCTCTTCTATTTTCTTTCAACACAGTGTCTCTCTCTCACCCTTTTTCTGTTGTGCCTGCTTTTCTCACCTCACCCCTCCCTCTGACTCCTGCTTCTCTTTTCACTCCTTCTATTGCAGTTGCTGGTTGTTTGCTATTCAAAATCCCTAGTAATTTAGGTCACAAGCCTGGTGAATCTAATGTGGATCATTTCACATGAAAATAAAAGTGAGAAACTGAAAACCACCTTATTCTTCTCAAGTGAAATGCTGCATCCTATTCATTCAGGTGTATAAATAGCAATCTCTAGTGCAGCATCAAGGGCTCTGCTGTGGGATTAAACCTGCCTCCTTAACCTGTAATTAGAAACTTTACCCTTGAAAGGCAGGCTGCGGAGAGAAAAGACGATGAGAAGGAACCAGCTTTCAGACCAACAATTTTGTTCTTAATCAGTCATTCAGAGTTTTTGAAAGCTGAGATGGATTTCCATCTGCTAGCATCATACACCGAAAAGGAAGCTGAGTCTGTGTCCTCACTGCAGAATACAACAGAACAGAACTCAGGGACTGGAACAGGATAAAGAAATCTCTATTTTCAAAGAATCAAGAATCCAGCTCAGCATTTCTCTATGTCCTCTGCTTGTCCCTTTGCAGATGGAGCCCAACATCTACCACTTCTCCTGCATACATAGATGTCTGACAGGTCTGGGAGGGCTGCAGAGGATAAATAAGCACCAATTCCCGTGAATGAACAGGTCTCATATTTGGAGTGTAAAGTCAGAAGAACAACTCAAAACTCTGCAGCCTCCTCCATTGATGTCAACAGCACCAGACTCTGAACCTTCAGGAAAGGGTGATGTTCATGATGAAAGTAACCCTATAAGGACAAGTGTGTCTCAGGCAGGGCAAGTAATAAGAATAACTCTTTCCAAAGATGTCTTCTATCCAGAAGAGTTTGTAATTTTAGCAAAATATTGTGACCCAGGAGAAGATGACAATGTAGGAAGTATTAAAGATGAGGCAACATTTACTATTTGAGACACCCAGCAGAATAATTCACCTCCCATAGGGAAGTTTCTCATCTCAGGTACTTAGTGATTGAGGTTCCTTAATTCTGGAGGATTTCAAGTCTGAAGCTTTGTCAAAACTACCATTATTTAGGTATAGCTTATGTCACTCAGGTGTGTGAATAAGTCATCCCTTCAGCAAAATAAGTTATACTGACCTAAGCCCCCGTGTGGACAGAGGGAAAGCATTTCCCACCACACATAGGGGGTGGATTAATTAAATTGGTGGAAGACTTCTCTCCTATCAGTTTAGAGAGGCTACAGTAGATGTAAGTTCTCTAATGTAGTTGTAGCCTGAAAAATGTTGGGATAATCTTCCCTTTGGTTACACTCGTACAAAAAGTAATCTTTGGCTTTGATGGGTGAGACTGAAAGCATAGTTTTGGCCACGTGTATCTTGATCCCTCAGCTCCGTGAGCCCTCACATCTGTGCAGGTATGTTCTCTGCCGCCTTGAACAGAAGTTAAAGACTGCCGAAGGTGTAAATTCAGTGTGTAAAGGTGCGTGAAATTCTTCTGAAACAGAACCCTATCCCTTCCCTAGTCCTGGTGGCAGGGTTTTACATCCATCAAGCTCTATGTCTGCATGCCTTGGTTCAAGGAACGGAGAGTCTTAAGATCATGAGGGACCTTAACATTTTTAATAGGGCAGATTTTTTAAAGTAATCTTGTGGCAAAAGCCAAGGTTTATTCGTACAGCTGCCAGAACATAAACCTGTGCTAAACTATTTTGGATTAGATAGTGCAGCAAAAAGAACTTTATGTTCAAAGTTTTATGAACTTTTTAAAGAAACAGTGTCTGGAGATTATGAGTAGTATGTATTACCACTGGGAAAATAAAAATTTAATTTCATCATGCTAAACTTAATTTGGAGTGATAAGATGATAACCAGCCTTGGTGTAAAATTATTCCTTTAATACTAACTGAAGGTTAAAACCGATTCCTTTTGATCTTCTGAGAAAGGAAGTTTGTATGAGATTTTTCTGATTAAATCCCATGAGACTTGCAAGCCTCATTGCTTAGAACAAAAGAACAAGAGGAAATAATGCATGCTGGGACTTGTAGTTTCTACCAGCTATACCGTCAAATTAAAATACAAGACTACACTGAAAGTGACTAAAAAAATTTCAGCATTGCTGAGCTCCGTGTTTGTCTCTCAATAATTGTGGAGACACGGTATTAAGTTTGTGAGCACAAATACATTTTTCAGATAACCCCCAGCTTGCAAATACAGCCTCAGATCTGCAAGTCAAGCTTGGTTCTTTCTGGGTTGTGCATCACGAGCAGTAATAAAGACATGGCAGGTCAATTTCTCCCTTTGGCTTTACAATAGTACTTGAGAGAAGAATTTGACATTGGATTTGGAATCCAGCTTGCTGTTGCATAGCTATGTTTGTCCAATAGCTACCCTACGTTAACAAGAGTAAAGTAGCAATAAAGTGTTTATTTTTTCCCTAATATCAGCAGATTTGATTCAGAATGCACATATGGAACTGATCTATTGACTTAGACCTTGTGTGCGTTTAAAAAAAAAATAAAGTCATTGTTTACACTTGAAAGATAAGGACAGCCCGGTTGGCTATTTTAGAGCTCTATGGGGCACATTTGACCTTCAGGTTACACTTTTGGTTCCTCTGAATTCAAGTCCGAAGCTCAAACCTGCATCTCTAGGATCACACAGTTGGTGCTTGTCTTCACTACACAGAAAATCGACACTGCTGTGGTCGATCTTCCAGAGTTTAAATTTAATGGAGACCTGCTAAATCAAACTCAGAGGGCACCCCCAACAGTGCCAGTGCTCCTGCGAGGAGAAAGCAAATGCTCCTCTTGACCTCTTGCTGTGGGGATGGTGGGGAAACTCCAGCTATGTAATTAAACTAGCTGGAGTTGAGTACCTTAATTTGACCTTCCGCTGTAGTGCAGATTTCGGCTAAAATGGGACAGGCAGAATAGAGACAGACATTAACCCAAGAGATCAGTCTTTTTAAGCCCTGAACACCCTTTAAGTTACATCCTGGGAACTTAGGCTATAGTGTATTTTCAGAGATACCAGTGTAATTGTGGAGTATCACTACTGATTTCATTTACTCTGGTATAAGAGCAGAACCTAGCCCATTCTGTTTCAATGCTTAAAATAATGACAGCAATTGTCAAAAGAGTCCAGCTCCTGTTGAAACACCTAAATAGCGGCAAGATTTACAAAGAGGCTGAGCACCCAATGTACATCCAGAGTGTTGAGCTCTGATTCTGAACGATCACCCACTTTAACTGTAGTGTCGTCAATAGAATTACCCCAGTTTACATTGCTGAAGATCAGAATGAGGCCCTCTGAGTGTAAATTGCACCTATGAAAGCCATAAAGTTCACACTCAAGGGTTCCTTCTTTCCTTCCCCCTTGCAGTGGCATAGCAAGGAAGGAGTGCAAGAGAATGAGAGTAGTATACACTGATACATTCTTAGGGCCATATCCTGCTCCCACTGATCAGAGCTGGATCCTCCCCATGCTGCATGACAGCGTGAGCTAAGAACAAAACAAAAGCCTTCATTTTGTTATTTTGTAGTAATAAAAGTACAAAACTACCAGAAGGGTTGGTAGGGAGAAAGGAGGACAAGCTGTACTTCAGGGCTGCATCTAGACTGGCATGATTTTGCGCAAATACTTTTAACAGAAAAGTTTTCCCGTTAAAAGTATTTGCACAAGAGAGCGTCTACACTGGCATGTGCCTTTGCACAAAAGAGTTGCTTTTGCGCAAAAGCATCCGTTCCAGTGTAGACACTCTCTTGCACAAGAAAGCTCCGATGGCCATTTTAGCCATCGGGCTTTCTTGCACAAGAAATTAACGTTGCTGTCTACACTGGCCTCTTGCGCAAGAATACTTGCGCAAGAGGGCTTATCCCTGAGCGGGAGCATCAGAGTATTTGTGCAAGAAGCACTGATTTTGTACATTACAACGTCAGTGTTCTTGCGCAAATACTCGCGGCCAGTGTAGACAGGCGGCAAGATTTTGTGCAAAAGCGGCCACTTTTGCGCAAAATCTTGCCAATGTAGACACAGCCCAGTTGTTCTAAAGTCCTGGGCAGACACAGGGAGGGATCCTTTGCAGGGCACTATATCTACTTCTCTGTTTCCCCAAGAGTCTTCAAAACACAATTTTTAAATGAGAGAAATTGTCTAATTCCAACATGAATGCCCCTATAAAGCCTTTTTTTCCCATCTTTGTAACACAAAAAAAGGCAAGCAAATCTAAACCAAATTCAGTCTTACAGACCAAAACTCTTCTGGATATTTCTCTCATATTCCAGCAAATAGGTACATTGGCCAACGTACAGCCAGGAGTGGCCTGAGGCCGGCTGCGGCAGCTGGCGCCCCAGGCGGAACGTGCAGTCGGCACCCCGGCTTGCAGGGCCGTCAGTGGACTGACATCATCAGCGGGCGCCCCAGGCACTCCCGTGACATCATCAGCGGGCGCCCCAGGCGGCGTCTGAGTCCACCTACAGCCACGGGCTGCCCCTGCCTACAGCGCAATGAAGAGGACTGGTGACAGACACTGGTGGCTGCACTGGGGAGATTCACTGTCATACAGTGAATGGCTCGATCTTGCCTCCCTTGCTTTCAGGCATACACTCAGTCCATCATGCTCCAAACGTTACAGGTGGAGGAAACATCCTGAGGCTACACAGCTCAGGTAGCGGGTGTGAACCATCCTTCAAAAAAGGAACTTGTCAAATCAGCAAGGGAAAGATTAACCCTTTGGGAGAGGGCGAGAGAGGTTACAGCTGGAAAAGTCTAGGGAAAGACTAAGAGAGAGAAGGAGGAGAGGGGAAATGACCTGGGGTGAGTATCCCAAGAGATACTCTCAGCTGTCCCATGGAAGAGAACACACACAAGGGCACTGGGCAGCACAAAAACACCTTCCTGTAACCAGGATGGTGTCACATTTCCCAATTTATGCTGACATGGAAACTAGACTGGGAAAGACCAAGAAGAACATCAAAGACAGCCTCAGGAAAACTGCTTTGGTTTTAACTTTGGCTGTATTTGGTTCTCCTTATAGAAATATAAAATATGGACTTGGCACAGCTCAGCAGAGGAAGATTACTCCGCCTTTCAGATGATGATCACCAAGCCCCCTACAAATAAGGCAGACAGAAGC
This sequence comes from Pelochelys cantorii, assembly GCA_032595735.1. Lineage (NCBI taxonomy): Eukaryota > Metazoa > Chordata > Testudines > Trionychidae > Pelochelys > Pelochelys cantorii. The sequence continues at coordinate 5,849,388 of CM064342.1, read as the reverse complement.
AAAAGCAGGTAGGTGGCTCACAGGCCAGATGCAGTTGGCTAGGGTTAGCTCCTGGTAGGCGGCCAAATGCTCTATTTACCTGTGTGTCTGCCATTCCTGGACAATGGAAGCTGCAGGAAGCAGGACACATCTCTTGCCGCAGCTCCCATTGGCCAGGAAGGGCAATCCACAGCCAATGGGAACTGCGAGAGACTGTACCTGCAGGTGCACAGGTAAATAAAATGCCAGTGGCCTGCCATGGGCTAACCCTGGTGAACTGCATCTGGCCTGCAGACCACTTATTGCCCCTCCCCACCCTAGATTAAAGGGATATTTTCTAGAGCAGTGGTCACCAACCAGTAGAGCAGGATCTACTGGTAGATTTTGGAGCCTATGGCAGGGGTTCCTGACTGGTTTGGCTGGGAGGCACTTCAGCTGCCCCTCCCCCCACTGCCTTGCCCAGAGCCTCAGAGCTGTCCCTGGGAGCTTCCTGCTTGTTGTGTAGGGTGGGGGAGACAGAGGCAGGGGGACGCTAATGTCTGAGATAGATCCTGGACTGACTTAAATTCAAAAAATGATCTTGTGCTTAAAAAGGTTGGAGACCGCTGTTGTAGAGTGACTAAATGACTTGTGAGCACGTCTTACTGAATTTCAATGGGATTTTAGGCACTTTTGAAAATGCCACACTAAGTTACTTGCCCAAAATTACACAAGGAGAGAGTTTCAACGGCACATATGGCATCTGGATGCAGTGAAAATCAGTGGGACTTAAGTCAGTAGGAGATAGGTGCCCAATTGTAATTTGCGTGCCTTTGAAAAATATGACTCCCAGGCTGCCACCGCCTCACATTGAGCAAACTCTTAGGACTTGACTAGGCTACTATTCAAATCAAACTAGCACTATCAGTGTTCAAACATAAGTCTAGCATAGTTTTTCTGACCAATGTGGACAGAATTTCCCTTTTCTGAGAGGTATACCAATTGTGCTATGGGTTAAGCACAGTTATTTTCAACTTATGGTCCATCCTGGATCCCTTGGACTCTGCAGACTATTTTTAAGATTTCCAAAGGTGTCTGCACCTCTGTTTAAAACTTTTTAGGGAGTCTGCAGATGAAAAGAGGTTGAAAAATCACTGGTTTAGCTTATAGAACAACGTGAGCAGGACTACAGCATAGGTTTGTAACTATTTTAATGTGGTTCTCAAATTAAAAGAATACCTGTCCTTAAATCTTGAAGTTATTAGACAAAACTTTCATTGAAGGCAGCTGAAGTTTTTTCTGATTAAGGATAGAGTAAGGATTTCAGAATTTGGCCCAGTTATTGCTAGAACTGTTTTCTCAAATGGGGCCAAGGTCTCATTTAGATGTATACCATTTTCTTGGGTTTTGAGCACTAAATGGGAGTGCCGGATATGGCGGATGTGTAAGCTGTTGAAGGTTCTTTTGTGCAAACCCTATTATGGTATGAAAAGGAGCAAAGGTGTAGAGAAGGGGGGAAAAAACTCCCTAACCAGAAAGAGGATCAATATGAGATTAAATTTAAACTCCTGAGACATTAAAAAAAATTAAATTGCAGCAAGGGAGGTTTAGGTTGGACATTTAGGGAAAAACTTCCTGTCAGGGTGGTTAAACACTGGAATAAATCACCTAGGGAGGTTGTGGAATCTCCATCTCTGGAGATATTTAAGAGCAGGATAGATAGACATCTATCAGGGATGGTCTAGACCAGGGGTGGGCAATAATTTTTGACAGGGGCCACTCCAAGATTTTGGAAAGTGGTTGAGGGCTGCATTCTTCCATGGTATTAATGGAGATGCAGGGTTTGGGATGGAGGTTGGGTGCAGAGGGGAGTTTGGGGTGAGGGACTGAGGTGCAGGAGGGAGACTGGAGTCTGGGAGGAAGTTGGGATGAAGCAGGCGAGTGTGACCTAGGGCAGGGGACTGGAGTGCAGGGGTTTGGGATGGGACCTAGGGTAGGAGGGGATTGTGATCTGGGGCAGGAGATTGGGGTGCCAGATCTGGGAGGGGGTGTGGGTGTAAGAGGGGGACAGAGGGTTTAGGTATGTTGAGTGGCGGGGGGGGGGCAGACAGTTGGGGCAGGAAAGGGCTGGGGGAGGCAGAAGCAGGCTGTGGCCAAGAGCCTTACTTGTCAGCTGCCAAACTAGCCTGCCTGCCTGCAGAGCTTAAAATGTTTCCTTGCCTGGCCAAGTGCTTCATGAATTACTGAGCCCAGGAAAGGGAGCATGATTCTTCTTAGCTGCCTGTTATTCTAACAGACAGCTCCCATTGGCCAGTTTCTGCCAGAAACTAGCCAATGGGAATGTGCTGGGGGTGGAGCAGCTCCTAAAACTTCCCCCCTCTCCTCCAGTTTTAAAACAGAACAGAGCCCTACAGCTGCATTTCTGCAGGGCTTGGGGTTGGGGGGGCAAGCTGGGGAGCCTGCCTGGGGCTCCCTGCTGCCTCCGCGGTCCGGATCCGGTGACTTGGCAGGCCTGATGTGGCCTGTGGGCCATATTTTGCCCAGGCCTGGTCTAGACGGTACTGGGTCCTGCTGTGAGGGCAGGGGTCTGGATTCGATGACCTCTAGAGGTCCCTTCCAGTTCTACTGTTCTATGATTCCGATTCTATGACAAACAAAACATGAAGTATCATTTCTGAAAAGGCTCATCTCCTGAATGCAGAGGAAGAAGGTTCTCAATCTTAACATGTTTCTTCTCCTGCTCATATTCATTAATTGCCTCTTTTCAACCCTGGTGGACCTAACCCCCCCACAAAAAACCCCAAAACCAAAAGTCAGAATCATCCATTTCCCATAGCTTCACTAGGAAAAGGGCCAAAGTCAAGATGGTCCAGAGAAAGGTTTATTCAAACCCTAGCTCAGCCACAAGCATCTTTGCAAGTCATTAAATCTACCCTGTTATCATAGTTTCCCCATTTATAAAATGGGGCTAATATTCATCCCCACCCCCAGGGAGATTGTGAGGGTACAATTCATTGATGATTGTGAGGTACTCAGCCATTATAATGATGAGGTCATGTAGCTAGATGCTCCACCATTAATAACAAGTACTGATTTCCTTTCTTTCTCTGATCATTTATATGTCCAGTGAGACTTTAAAAGTCACTTTTTTCAAGAAGAACTTCATTCTAAGTCGGGGTGGGCAATAAGCAGCATGCAGGCTGGAGGCGGCTCTCTGGTGTTAGCTCCTGGCGGGCCATCAGATGCTATATTTACTTGCACAACTCCAGGCACAGCCACCTGCAGCCCCCCCATTGACAGTGGCTCATCATTCCCCACTAATGGGAGCTGCAGGAAGCAGCGTCTTAGTCCATGCTGTTTCCCATAGCTCCCATTGGCCGGGAACATCAATCCACCACTAATGGGAGCTGCAAGCAGCTGTACCCACAAACACGCAGGAAAAGAAAGTGTCTGGCAGCCCGGCAAGGGCTAATGCTAATGCACTGCATCCAGCCCTTGGGCCACTTATGGACCACTTCTGTTCTAAGTGGAAGTTTCATGGCACTCAAATTTAAGATGCCATCTCCATTAGGAAGCTGACTTGTTGCTGAACCCCCTTGTCATCAATGTTTCAGTTTTCTAATGTGCATAGAGTCTGAGCATTTTGGCTCATTTTATAAACTGAGATTAAATCCATCTGTCCTAAATGTCCATATTCTGGGTGCTGTTAGAATTCTGAGTCAGCTTTTGCTCAGACACAGGTATGGTATGCAGAGGGACGGCATGACAGCAAACTTCTTGAGATTAAACATCAATCTCCACTTTGTCCAAACTCTTCTTTACACAAAATTCTATTTTATTTGTTTTCGGTGGTACTTGTAATCGTTGTAATAGGATTCATTCAGTACTGTGACTCTCTTGTGGCTACATATGGGGATTAGCTCTCTCCTGGTCCCTTTGGTAGTTTACCGATAGCATCTCTCTCTGGCATTCATGACTCAACCCTCCAGCCAGGGCACTACAGTTCTCCCCTTCCAGGATAACAAAGTCGGAAGCCTCAGGCAGTCTTCTGATCTGCCACCAGGTTTGGGCCACTTTCCCAGTGGCCAGTAGGGAAATGCACTACTCTAGTTTCTAGTCCAGGGACTTCACACTCAGCAACAACAGTCTGCTCAAATCCCCAACATGTTGTTTCCCTGGGCTCTTTCCTTTCTTTCTTATTTTCTGGCCTACCTCTGCCAGAGTCTATAGAGTCTACAGTCCAAGGCAGGATTTCAGGACTTTCTCCACTTAAACCTGGGCTTCTCCATAGAGAGATTACCTGACTCCTGCCTAGTGTTGCCAGGTGTCCAGTATTGACCCGGACAGTCCAGTATTTTCACCTTCTGTCCGGTAAAAAATTCAGAAAATACCAGACACCTAAAATGGTTGGTATTTTCTGATTTTTTTCCCAGACAGGAGTAGAAAATCCTGGGTGCTTACCTGGTTCTTCAGGGAAGTTGTCTAGCCCAGAGCAGGAAGACAAGATGGTGGACGGCCACCAGCAGTCTGTTAGGGCCAAAAAGCCTCAAAAGCATTTCTTAAAGGGGCCACACAGTTTTTTTAATTTTTTTTTTTTTTTTTGCTTAACTCTTGGGGTCCCTTTTTTTTCCATTGATAACTTTGGTCTCCCCCTTTTTTTTCTCAGCAGAATTTTTTGCCTGGTGTTTTTTTGGGGGTGGATGGGTGTTCAGTATTTTTGGTTAAATCATCTGGCAACCCTATTCCTACCTGCAACCCTCCTCCTACCACTTGCTTTCTCTCTATAGCCCTGTTCTTCTCCCATCTAGGCTTCATCACCCATTAGGTCTCATCAGGCTCCCCTCCAGTTACAGCCTATAAGGCTAAATGGCTTATTTTACCTCTTCAAACCTGATATTCATTAAATACCATATCACAGAGCTCACAGTGGGGCTAGCATTTTCCAATCATAAAAGATACCAATCTGTTCCAGATAATTTATATTCCAGGAGCTGATTGAGCCAAGTGTCTATTAAAGTTGTGTTGTGCCACAATCGTTGGGATCTGGAAAAGCATGGATCTCATAATGAATCAGAAAAACAGGAGGCAGAACAACATGTAGCTGACTGTTGCTAGTGCACAACTTAGAATACACATTTTAGTTCAATCTTAGCCCAGGCAAGGAATTTAACCAGAATAGTTCTTTGCTTTACATTCACACCCTATCATATTCCAAAATCACCTCCAAGTGAAGACAGGATTTCATCAGAGTAAAGAAGGTGAAGAAGTCACTCTCACTGGCTCCTGAGAATAAAATACTAAGTGTCAATAGGCTTTCTGGGATTAGGTAGGTAGCTTCTCTTGGGAGCACTGCCAGTCTCAGAGACAAAGAAACATTCCAACTGGGACGGGAAGGTAAATAGAGTATGTTAAGAGGCTGGGGCCTAAAAAACAGTGCAACTAGGTGGGTGAGATCTGAAAAGGTCAATCAGGGCTGGTCCAGGCAGAAAAGTCTGGGGAGGGAGGGGAAGCTAAAAGATATTCCCACCCTTCACATAAAATGCAGGTTCCTTCTAAGTCCTGAGTCAAAGACCTAGCACATAAGAAACTCCAAATGTTTTAACTCATCGTTATCTCTGCAGCGGAGAAAGCAGATTCATTCATTTTCAGTCACAGCAAAACCAAACCTAAATGAAACAGCACTAAGGGGCACTCTCTCAAGCAGCAGATGCTCTGTGCCCTCTATTTTCAGTCTCTACCTAGTCCATACCACAGTGACATCCTTGTTCAACAATGTTAATTTATCCACAACTAATTTTCCATTGTATAACTATCAAAAGGCCTGATTTAGGCCTGATCTTATTCAGTGAAATCAATAAATGCTCATTACCTCAATGGGGAACAAGATTTGGTCCTTTATTATTATTACATTTATGAGGTTTAATAGATCTTTTTCCTTCTGAAAGATAACAAGCCATATGGAACATGCAACCATCTCGCCAACCGAGGCTGCTCTAAATATCCTTGATTTCCTTCCTCTGTTTGAAATTATATTGGTAAAAAAGACATCCTGTGTGTTTCAGAGGCAAGTTTGTGGAGTGTATGTTAGGGAAGTTGTTTCCTGCCTATTTCAGTGACAATAATATGACCTTTGGAGGCTTGCATCTCCAGGAGTGATCTTGTTTCTTTTAGATGATGTTTAAACTCATTATGTCAGATGTAAACCTCCCCCTTTTGTTTCAGAATTTTGGTGCCATAAGAATTTTAGAGGCAATACTATCTCCTGCACATTTCACTAAAGATCTCCTCTCTTCCTGGCTTGTCTGGATCCCACATTCTATCTATTCTATAATCTATCAAATATATAATTCCTCCTAGTACTGTATGATCCATATGCATTTCAATACAATCAGTTACAATCTATGGGACATTATTTTCCTCTAATATCAACTATGGCACGCACACCCTTCCCAAATGATCCAGTTTTTTGCATTTTGGTATATGTACAAATATCGATCTTGGCTCTAAATAAGTGTACTTTTCCTATTAAAGTTCCTGTTAGTCACATTCCAAATAGGATTGACTTCTGTTTTTTGTAACAGATTTTTACCCAACTTTTCGTTTAAACCCATACCCCACATTCCATGTGTTACCACTTTAATGTGCAATTGTATGCTGGAATCAACAGCTAAGTCTGAACCTTTAGTCTTTATAGTAATAAGCTACTAAAATCGGATACTTTTCTTGTCTCTTTCCCCTTGCCTTGCGTGCTCCAGTGTTTTGTTATTCTCTGGTCTCCTTTATGTTTTAATAGTGCCAAGCAAGTAGTCTCGTGCACACAGATGGACTAGGTAGGCCCTCAAATTCACAGTAACTCAGCATGCTTCTGTGAGTCCCAGAGACTGCATTCCTGTGTGCCCATGTCGGCAGTCAAAGGAATGCCCTAGACTTAATTCCCCCACCAAAGCCAGTCTTAGCCTAACTCCACGGGTCTTCAAAATGATCCCACCATCAGTTTTCTTCTCTTTAGGCTCATGTTACATATACTGAGGGAAACCAGGATGATGTTTCTAGGAAAGAAAGAACAGGCTTTTATCTGAAGTACCACTGCAATTATGTGCACTTTTTTTTGTAAGCAACTTACTGATTGTGGCTCTGCTCCATCTCACACAATTCAAGTATCTCATAACAGATTTCCAAGAATGGACAGCCCTCCTGAGGTATTTAAAAGAAAATGGAGACAGAAGCCATTAAAAACAATCTTTCCTATGTGGTGAAGACTGAAAAGCAAAATCTAAACTTAAGCCCATTTGCCTTTCCACTTGTTTTCTAATTTCCTTCCTAGAACTACAACATGATTTCTCTGTGTCTGTCATTTCCATTCTTGCTGGGCCCAACTCGCCAGTGCCTTGCAACTCTTTACTCATTGGCCCAGTTGCAAACGCAGTGTAAAATGCTACTGTTCTGGTTTTGAAGCACATCATTTACACTTCTGCAAAGTGGATAGGAAAACACAAGGCATGACATTGTGGAGAATCAGACTCTTGTCTTTGTGGCCCCCATTCTGAGCTGGATTCAGCAAAGATTAGGCTGAAATGGCCAAAGTGGCATTATGCCACCTTTGCAGACCTCTGGATTATGAAATCAGCTGAAGGACATTCCAGTCCTTGATGTAAGTTAGAGTCACCCAAGGAATTCTCTTATCTTCTGACTGCCTGTCATGACCCCATATAGGCCATTGCAGCAGCCAGTAATAGCCGGAGCATAGTTCACTCTGACCTTGGCCTTCCCTCCTCTGACACATCCCTCCCATACCACAGCTTTGGCAAGCCCTTAGAAAGTGCAAGGGAAAAGGGGTAATGCAAAATTGTTTCCATAGCTGTTCTCCAAGAAGGAAACTCCCCCATGCCAGGGGATTCCTAAGGAGCTATTTCCCTGCCCCACCCCACAAAGAGAAAGGGCTTAGAATTGGGGCCTGTGTCACTTTTTAAAGTTGATTCTCTTGTTTGAAGTCACTGTTGCCAGACTTCAGCATCATAACCTTCCCCAATAACATCACATAACATAAATGGTTCCACTGTGATCTATAAAGAGAAACTGGAAGAGCAAGTAGGGGAACATGATACAGGTTGAACCTCTACTCCGGCACCTTTGGAACCTGACTGGTAACAAACCAGAGAATTTGCTGAATCATGGGAGATCAATATCATCTAGCAGCATGACCAACACTTCCACTGCAACTGGGCTCTAAGAAGACATTGAGGGGTAAATTAGAGCTAAATAACAGCACAGCACACTGAGAGCCAGGGTTTGTGGCTTTAAATAAATTTTATGAGACCACAGGAAAGTTGGCCACATCCATGATAAGTGGACATCTGACTAACTAAAATCATGACGGACTCTGGATGCTGTTGGACCAGAAAATACTGGACTAGAGAGATTTAACATGTAGTGAAAGAACCTGTTTGAAATAACCTTGTCCTAAATAAACAATTTGTGGAACAGTAGAAAAAAATCAAACACGTTTATCCTTCTTAAATGGTTGACTCATAAAAATACTCAGCATTTATCCACAGCATTCACGCAAGAATCTCAAAGAACTTTAGAAAAAGTGTGTCAAGTACTATATTATTACCCCCATTTTATTGATGAGGAAATGGAACCACAGAGGTTCATTACTCATCTCTTAATACATTTAAAAGACTGGTGTGCAGTGGGGAGAAGGGACCCAGCATGAGCCGGGAATTAGCTGTCCTTGCTCGTACTGGGTCCCTCCTGCTGTGCTTCTGATTTTTAAATGTTTTAAGAGCCTATTGGCTCTTAATACATTTAAAAAGCAGAGGCAGCGTCTGGAACTGGGCACAAGCTGGGAATCAGCTGATTCCCAGCTTGCACCCAGTCCCTGCTACCCCCTGCCTCCTCTGCCCGTCGCAGAGACGGTGCTGGGGAGAACCAGCTTTTAAACTGGGCTCCCCTAGCACCCATTCCTGCTCCCCCCTCTCTAGAGGCAGCAAGTGGGGGGAAGCACCTCGTCGAGGGACTAGTCATCTATCCAATGTCAGGGCTACTCAACTTTGGAAGCCCCAGGGGCCACAATGATACTCACAGTGCATGCCAAGGGCCGCAATTTAAGTGTGGTTGCATATACATGCAAATATGTATGCAAATATATGCAAATACCTCCTTTCACACTGACAGGCACGAATACAAAGCACTTCCCACAATGCCCCGGAAGTCCTGGCACTTCCTCCCTGCGGGCTAAAAATGCTGACACCATGTACCCATCTGTTCCAGCCAGCCTGCCTGCTTGTGTCTTTCAGTGCTCACCCCACCTGGGAGATGCCTCACTGTTGTGGACCTTCTTCCCAGTGGAGGCCATGTTCAAAGGATCCCACCCGAAGGCCACGTGTTGAGCCCCACGCAAACCCAAACTGCACTGCAGGCCGCAAACTAACGGGCCGTGGGCCACATGTTTAGTAACCCTGCAGTAAGCATTTGCTTATCAGATAGTCAACTAGTTGCTTACATCCCTATACTGACCCACAGAAAAATCAGTCGGGGCCACACACACACAAAAAAACCCTCACTGACATAGTACCCGACTGAGAAGCAGAAAGACACACTCCACATTCCCTCACACACCAGAGCTGGGGGGGGGGGGGGGAGGGAGTAACCTAGTAGATTCTGTGTGCTACAGCCCCATGGTGGAGCAGGCTCCCCAATGCAGGAACTGGGGGTGAGATTCAGGGGCCAGATTCCTGGGCCTGAGGTTCCCCACCCCTGTTCTAAACTCTCCATTCCCTTGGCGCCCCCCAGGATAACTCTCGTTCCTCCCAGTGCGTGAAGCAGAGGGATATAACACAAGCTGTGAAAGAACTCCATCAGGAAAGTACTTTCAGTCCCCAGCTCATAAAGGATGTTGGCCTCTGCTAAGGCTGCTCCAACACTTCCTTTGCAGGAGAAGTGACCCATTTATTTCCCTGGCCTTTTCAAACACTTCAGACTGCTGACTTCATTGGCCATGGCTCCCCCCACCACTACTCGCTGGGTCTGCTTCCTCAAACAGGTGCTCCCAGATTGAACAGCTCCACCCTTCCCATCCTAGCTCCTTTAGTTGCTGCAATTTAAAATCTGCTGTGTGAGGGCTTCCTGGGGGCTGTTCCATGAATATTCTGATGTGGGCTGACTTTCAGCCCAGGAACTGTTTTTTTTTATAATCTAGATAGGTGGAGGCAACCAGAATGAGGTGAAAGGGGGGCGGGGAGGGGCAGATGAAAGGAGGCAATGTGCCTCTGTGATAGATGAAGGAAAAGATATGTGTGAGGGGAGCTGGTGCTGGCAGATATAGCTAATCCCTCTGATTCATCCCCCGTTTGCAGTTTCCCCTCGAATCCAATGTGTGGTTAAAGAAGAAGGCCTTATGGTTCAGGAATGGGACTGGGAAGCAGGACATCTGGGCTCTATTCCTGGCTCCACCCCAGGTTCTCTGCCTATCTACCCTGTCTGTGAAAGGCAAAAGAGACAGGCGTCATGAATCATCAATACTAATAACATACTTGAGAGACTCTGAGGAGAGGTATTGCAGAATGGCAAAGTGTTACTGCTGATGGGATTTGTCTTTACACCAGCAAAGGGATATACAGGTTGAACCTCTGTAATCTGGCACTCTCTAATCCATCACAATTTTAGTTAGCCAGATGTCCACTTATCATGGGTGTGGCCATGTTTCCCATGGTCCCGTAAAGTTTATTTACAGCCACCAGTCCTGGCTCTCATGTTCTGTGTTATTATTTAACACTAATAGTATTCTACGAGCCCAGTAAGCCGTGGAAACATAATGCTGCTAGACAATATTGTCCTCCTATGGTTCAGCAAATTGTCTGGTATGGCACCGGTCAAGTTTTTTTCTGTGAACTGATGTGCTTTGTTACCTCGAGATAGTCATGCAACTTCTCAGTGCCTCAGTTTGAAATCATCCCTGATTTATGACAAACAGATTTTAATCCACACCTCCTTTGTGCCAGCTTCCATCCAGGTATTGAAAGCCATATCACTGCAGAAATCTCAGTGTTTAGTGGATTTTTTATCCTCACAATACCTTTATCAGGTCACCAGGTAGGAAATATTACCCCCATTTTACAAATGGGGAACTGAGGCTTACCTAAGGTTAAATCCCATGTTCTTTCTATGGGCCACCTTGTCTATGTGCACAAAACAATTCCTCTACCTTCCATGGGAACTAGGGATCTTATTATTTGTGAAGTGCTTTGGACCTCAAATGGAAGCCTATAGATGTGCACAGTAAATTCAGCAAATATAAGCGAATGAGTTAACCTGACTCAAAACTAGTATTAAACACATAAAACTAACTCAGCTGGCCCATCCTGTAGTCCCTGATCTGTTTGCACCTGCTCTTTTTGCGATAACAAGTGTAACCGTCCCCCCGGGAAGAAACCCAGTCTGGATGCTGGTGTTCACTCCCCGTTGGTAGTGTCATACATGTAGCATCTCAGGAGGAGGAGGAAGGGCTCTCTGCAGAAAAACTCTCCCAAGGTTCTGGTACAAGAGAAACTTGGGTGTTTCAAACTGCTTCCCCTAGTAGAGAACAACCCTCTTAGTTTGAGAAAGTCTCCTGCCTGCTTTCTCTCGGAGTAATTAAGAATGAAATCCTCCCCTCGATGACCCCAATGCTCCCAGCCTGGGCTGATTTACACATGAAAGGAGCCCTCTAAGGGGCTTTCTCCCTTTCACAGTCACAAAGAGGCAGGGCCTATAAATAAAACCTCTCTGAAAACAAGAGCTTTTTTAAATGTCTGTGTGTGTGGGAAAAAGAATGGATATGTGTGAGAAAGAATGCATGTGCACGCCTGAGAATGTATGTCAAGAGTGAGCTTGTGTGACCAAAGAGTGTGTATTCTCGGGGATGCAGTGAGAGGGTACTCAAAACAATACTGTGACTGTATGTGCAGGTGTGAAAGTATGGGAGTATGCATGTGTGAGAGAGAGAGTGTAAAGGGGCTACATTCTGATCTTAGTTACACCAGTGTAAATCTAGAATAAGTTCACTGACATCAGTGGAGTCAAGGACAATGGAGATCAGAATCTGGCCCCAAAGATATGTCTGAGTGCGTGTATATGTGTGCAAACAGAGGACCTAATTCACTCAATTGCATTGTAATCATTTATACCTGTGAAAAGTAGCTGTAAAACACTAGCAGATCAGAACAGCAACATTTTACACTTGCATCAGACAGCTGGTTCCCGAGTTGCGAATGGTTGACTTACGACCGTTCAGTTATGACCAAAGCTGTCGTAAATGGCAGACCCCAAGTTACGAATGTGATCTGCACTTACGAACAGCGCGGTCGCGTGTAACTCAATGGGGTCCGACTTACGAACAAACCAAGTTAAGACCAATTGCTTGGTCTGTAACCGGTTCGTAAGTCAGGAAGAGGCTGTAGTGAAAAGCAGTGGTGAATCAGGCCTAGGGGTTTGTCTATAAGTGTGAAGTGTACCTGTCTGAGTGTGCTAGTGAATGTGTGTAGTAAATTTAAAAAACTCACAATATCCTGAGATCCAGAGTGAGCAAATAATGCTAGGATTTACTGGTTTGTCCTTGTTCGAAGGCCATTTTTACAGTTTGTTGATAAAAAAAGGTTCACAAAACAAACAGCGCAGCTGTTGCTATTTCTAGAAGAGAAACTGAGCATCATAAAAAACAACAAATGGTCTGGTAGCACTTTACAGACTAACAAAACATGTAGGTGGTATTGTGAGCTTTTATGGGCACAGCCCACTTCTTCAAATGGTGTGCCCACGAAAGCTCATGATCCCATCTACATGTTTTGTTAGTCTATAAAGTGCTACCAGGCCATTTGTTGTTTTTTTCTGTACAGACTAACTTGGCTATCCCCTCAAGCTTCTGAGCATCATAAAGTTTGGCAGAAAAGAGTGTCCAGGGATGTCTGGATATGGACTTTTGTGTAAAAATGCACGTGAATCTCTAGTCTCCATTCCCAATACCCCTGCTCACCCATGTGTCCGCATGTTTTGGATATTTCCCTTCCTGGGAAGCCTGAGAAGGACCCAACAGTTTCTAGGAAACTGGCAGCTAGTGTGACCCTATCTTTAATACAAAACAGGTGATACAGAGCCCTGAGCCAAGCCAGGGCAGAGCAGATTGCAGAGTTTCATAAAGGTATTGAAATCTGTCATTGTCCCTGATATGGGAGGGCTTTTAAAGATTTGTCTACAGCATTACAGTTTAAGTACGGAGCTGCTTTAACCCATTGCTCCTCAACAGCTTAACCACTTGCTTACTGACTCTGAGACTGTCTATACAGTGGCATATAAATGCCCAAAGCTGCTAACATGATAGGAGTTGCACCTCTGTCCACAAATGGTCGGAGATTTTCAGATAGGACAAGGTCAGTAAGGACAAGGTGAGAGGCAGGAGACTGAGGAGGGGATGATGCAGTGTGCAGATTTAACAACTTTTACACAGGCCTCTTTAGATTTCCCCCTGCCCCGATTCTCATGCAAGAACGGCAGGCCACAAGCAGAGAAAGATTACAGGTCAGCTATAAGTGAGAATGAGAACAAACCCTCCTATGCATGCACAATGCATGAAATGTTTCTTCAGCCAGTTAAAAAACAGGCTTCTAAGCTACTTGCACCGAACAGCACTGCAGTATGTGGTGACAGAAATGCAGAGCTCCCCCTCCTTCAGAGTTTGCAGCTAAACTCCTCCTGCAGTTCTCAGGATCTTCAAATGAAGATTTGCATAGTATTTCCAGATAGGGTTGCCAGATGGTTTCAACAAAAATACAGGACACACTTGACATTACATCACAATCTACATTATATCTTATTTAGAAAATACCGGACATTTATATTTTCTCAATTTGTTTCCTGAACGGAAAGCTCAAATATTGGACTATCCGGTTCAAAACCAGACACCTGATAACCCTATTTCCAGATCATTCCAGGAGACAGGACAATGGCTTTCTGCCTTCCCCATTTTCCTCTCCCACCTTAACATACAAAGTTGACAATGTTCTAGTGACAACACAAAGAATATAGAGATGACAGAATATTTATTTCTGATCGCTTTTCTGAGCTGTAGGGAAATGAAGAGCACCCTGAAATTCTGTGTCTAAACTCCAGACTTCACAATCATTGTAGTATACTCTCTGCACTTGTCAGTACCCCCCACACCATGGCAGACTTTGGACATGTTGCTTTTCTGGAGGTCTGGCCATTTCTCGCCAAACTTGAAAATGCACAGACTGCCACTTTGAAAATCCCACAGTGCCATTTGAGAGTGTATTAGGAGTTCTCAAATCCCCACTGAATGCACAGTTTGCCACCATGTGGAGCACTGAGATACTACACCTGAAATAATACTAGTTTGTACTCTAATAGTGACTTCCATTTGAGAATTTTCAAAGTGGTTTTGGAACAGTCACATTCTACCAGTGAGGTATGGAAGCATCATTATCCCCAGTTACAGGTAGAGTAAATAAGACACAGAAAGATCAAAGACAACATTTTCAAAGGTGATCTTTGATTCATAGTTACTCAGTGGCTTGAATTTTAAAGATTCTTGAAGCCAGATTATCCAGAGAGCTTGTGGCCATATTTTCCAGTACTTGTATTCACATCTGGGACCAGATTTTTCAAGAATGCTCAGTACCCAGCACTTCCCATGGTGATACTCATGAGATTTTTAAGAACTCAGCACCCAACATGCATCTGAATTGTGGGTTTTTTTGGAAACACTGGCCCAATTTATGAGTAATAAGCCCTACTGAAAAGACTGGCCTTAGGGATGGACTTCCACAGGCGATGAGAAGATCCCAGTAGCTTCCAAATCAGACCCAAAATCTCATTTTGGATGCTGTGGCAGTACAAGCACACCCTGCCCCGAGACAGGGTGAGGGATGTCACAGGCATGTGTGGTCACTGCATTTACCTCTGTCTATAGGTTACCCAAAAGTCAATCTGCCACCACAAGGCAGTGCTGCCTAATGGCTAGAGTCTATGGAGTAGCCCTTGGATTGCAGGGCAGCATGGTCTGATGGGTGGTCTACAGAGTAGCCCTTTGGTTGCAGGGCAAGATGGACTAATGGCCAGTACCCAGGAGGCTGTTGTAGATGAAGTGGGTGGGGCAGCAGTTCCAGTAGGGGGGGCCTGGTCCCATCCCACTCCACTGGGCGCCAACCCAGAGTCCTGCGTGTTCTGGAGTGGTCCACCACTAGCTTGGCAGGGAATCCAACCAAAACACTCTGGCTATGTCTACACTTGCGGCTTCTTGCGCAAGTACGGCCGTTCTTGTGCAAGACTCCACAGAGCGTCCACACTGCCCACCTGCTCTTGCACAAGGAAATTTACAGTACAGCGTGGTAAGAGAGGGCGTCTTGCACAAGAGCTACGCTCTTTTTTAACAGGTGTAAGCCCTCTTGCGCAGGAGCTCTTGCGCAAGAGGGCAGTGTGGACACTCGGCAGGGATTTCTTGCGCAAAGAAAGCCCTATGGCTAAAATGGCCATCAGAGCTTTCTTGTGCAAGAGAGCATCCACACTGCCATGGGCGCTCTTGCACAAAAGCACAACTCGCACATGGCAGTGTGGACGTTTTCTTGCGCAAGACTTCTTGCACAAGAACCGTTGCGCAAGATGTTCTTGCGCAAGAAGCCGCCAGTGTATACATAGCCTCTGAGTTCACTCGTCCCACCATCTCCATATCTCTAGTGGCAGGATGATCCATGACGCTTCGGGGTCCTCCAGCTCTTCAGCAAAAGTCACTCCCTAGGATTCCACCAGCTCTGCAGACTTGTTCCAGTCTCCAGTTCCTGCTGCCTGGATCTGTGGCTGGTCTGCCTCTGGAGCTCCTGCTGCAGGTCCTTTCTCTCCAGTATCCAGCCCAGACTGAGCAGAGTTGCTTCTTTTTATGCTAGCCCAGCACTCGGAGCACACCTAGTATGGCTGAGGGGGCTAGGACTTCCTTCCCCCATTGTTAACCTCTTAAAGCCCAGTGCAGGGATGCATACCCCGTCACACATACTCTTCCTTAAGAGAGAACCCAGCTGCTGTTCTCCACCAGTTTCCTCTTCACCCAACCTTGAGAAGAAATCTACACTGGTGTGGGCCTTGCCTGGATGATGGAACACACAGAAATCATAGGGCTGTAGGGAGAGGTACCACCACATGATCTGGGGGGGCGGGGGGTAGTCTCTTTCATGTTGTGTAGCCACCAGAGGGGTGAATGGTCAGTAATCAGTTTAAATGTTGTTCCTAGCAGACAGTACCACAGGGCATCAATAGCCCATTTTACTACTTTTTTGATTGTTGAAATACCATGTTACTCTTTGGAATAGTTTTCAGCTCAGGAACAAAACAGTGTTCTTCCTTGTTAACCTCTTGGATAGAACAACCCCTCCTGAGGCATCTGTATGGAGCACAAACTCTTTTGTGAAATCTGGATGAGGACTGGTTTTTGGAAGGTCCTCTCACAATGATCCATCCTTTGTGCCTGATGGGGTTGGGAGTTCTTAGATTTGTAAGAGCAGCAATTGTCACAAAGTCAGGAATGAAACACTGGTAATAGCTGGTTTCAAGTATCAGAGGGGTAGCTGTGTTAGTCTGGATCTGCAAAAGCGACAAGGAGTCCTGTAGCACCTTAGAGACTAACAGATGTATTGGAACATAAGCTTTCATGGGCAAAGACCCACTTCGTCAGATGCATCTGATGAAGTGGGTCTTTGCCCACGGAAGCTTATGCTCCAATATATCTGTTAGTCTCTAAGGTGCTCCAGGATCGCTTTTGGTAATAGCTGGCTAGACCTAGAAACCAGTGCACACGCTTCTTTGTTTTGGGTCTTGGCATTTTTCGATAGGGTTTGTCCCTTGTCAACCACTGGCTGTAATTTACCACCTCCTATCATGTACCTGAAATTAAGTCACTTCCTCTTTCCCAAAGTGACACTTTGCAGGTTTGCCATGAGGCCAGCATCCTGCCTGGCTGGAGGACTTCCTTCGGATGTTGGAGGTGGTCTTGTAGGAACCTCTATAGATGACAATGTTGTCTATATCGGCAGCTATGTATTGGTCGTGAGGCTGCAATACTTTGTTCATCAGCTTCTGGAAGGTGGCAATTGCAGGGCAAATAGCATGGCTGTAAATAGATGGAGACTAAATGGAGTGGGAAAAGCAGTCTCTGCCCGTGAGTTAGGCATCAGGGGTATTCGCCAATACCCCTTAGTTAAGTTGATGGTCAATATATACTTGGCCCTCCTCAGGCATTCCAGTTCTTTAACACAGGTCATCAGATGGACATCAAACTGAGATATGGCATTAACTTTGTGGAAATCGGTGTAGAATCTGATGATGCCATTGGGTTTCAGCACAAAGATAATGGGGCTCCTCCACTTGCTCCTTGACCCTTTGATTACTCCCATCTCAAGCACTGTACTGAGTTCCTGTCAGATGGCTAATCACATCATCTGAGATAAAGGGTTGGTGAATATCCCTCACTTTCTGCCCTGGTGCTACCACAAAGTATTGGTTTACAAGGTTTGTCCACTCTAAGCGGATTAACAGGACATCTTGAAAGTCATCCAAGAATTGCTGCATCTAGTTTCATTGGGGTGGGCTTTAGGGATGCGAACAAGCAGTCGAATAACCGGTAAGTTTAGGCTTAGCAGTTAATCTAGTCAACTACTTGCATTCACCCTTCTTGCTGCCTCTGTATCAGAGGCAACAAGGGGGGAGGGAAAGAAGGAGCGGGTGCTGCCTGCCTCTCCCACGCTGCTACCTCTATCAGAGGCAGCAGCACAGGGACAGGGGAGGCTGCTGTGAAGCAGACTCTGCCCACGGCAGTGTGGACACTCCTCTGCTATTTCAAAATAACTATTCCTTGGAGTCACTCAAAGTAATTACTCTCCAGTGCTTCCTGGGGCTCTAAGTCGAGGTACCACATCCACATTAAGGGAGCCTGCCTCAGACTAATTTCAAGGCTTCCCATTAGTGTGGACACACTATTTCAAAATAGTTGTGTAGCACAATTTGTGTACCTGTTTCCGATAAAGCCCCATAATCTAGACCTAGCCTTAGTGAGCATCCCCTTTTCTCCATTTGAACTGTCAAGATGGATGGAAAATCTGATTATTTCCATTATTAACGTGCAGATCACAGACTTGCTGCTGTCCTTAGTTTGAACTCAACCTATTTTCTGGTTCTCTGTTATTACGTACACGACCCAGCACAGGAATCCTTTCAGTTTACTACAGTATTGATGAATCTTTGAAATTGTACCTGTTTTGTTTACATTAATTCTCCCTAAGGTCACCTTGGCATTAAACAGGGTCCAGTAAAATGGTGCTACCACAAAAGAACCCAGGAACCATGCAGAATTTAGGCTAATATATACAGCTGATAAAGTAGCTGATAACCCTAGTGAGCAAGTAGTATTATAAATATATAAATTATACATGCTAAGGAAAATGTCATAACATTCACAGGTATCAGCCCTATGTATTATTACTTCAGTTCTGCAGCTGTTTGCATTCAGTATGTTTTTGCAACCAAAGGAGCTAGAAAAAAATTAAATGAAAATATAGCATATTTTTTTTTTAAAGTTTCATGATTCATTTTCACTATAAAGATGCGACCCACTCCTTTAATTCAGTCTAGCTGTAAAATGGGCAAGAGGCTGTATTCTTCTTTTAGACTTCTATGGCTCAAATAAACATTAGAACCAGCACATGAACAAATACATGAGAAATATATCACTGGGGTCTGTAAGTGTACTCTTTCTTAATTAAATACTTTTACTGCCACGGTCAGAACACTCTTCATCCCAAAGTGCAGAGTTAAGGCCAGACAGAGCAGTGGCCAGTCAAATGCAGCAGCCATTCTGCACTCGGAAGTGGCTCACACAGAGCTGCAGACATTGTGCTCCTCATTACTGAGCTAGAATTAGGGTGATAGGATTTTCTCCTCTATCTTGTTAGTCTTTAAAGTGCTACATAGTCCTGTTTTTTGTTTCAGCTACACCAGACTAACACGGCTACATATCTATTACTCCTCCTCCAGAAAGTGTGTGAACAGACCAAAGTTGCTGCTGGAGAACAAGGTTTTCTTTACAGCCCAAAGGGCAACAGTGGCTGTGCATATTTTCATTTCCACCTCACTTCCAGGCAGTTGAGCAGGTTCCTGAAAATCAGAGCATGTTAAATGTGGCCACACAAGTAAAACCACTATTCCAATTAAAAAGCAACAAGGACTCTGGTGGCACCTGGAAGTCCACAGATTCGGCTGAAGCTTTCCTGGGTAAAACCCACTTCATCAGAG
This sequence comes from Pelochelys cantorii, assembly GCA_032595735.1. NCBI lineage: Eukaryota > Metazoa > Chordata > Testudines > Trionychidae > Pelochelys > Pelochelys cantorii. The sequence goes on along the minus strand of CM064342.1, from coordinate 5,830,101 downwards.
GCATTCTGAGGAAGTGGGTTTTCTCCAAAAAAGTTTATGCCTAAATATCTGTCAGTCTTTAAGGTGCCACCGTTGATTTTGCAGATACGGACTAACAGGGTTACCCCTCTTGCACCCTTCCCATTGTGACTTTAAAGTGAAAGTCCCCACTTTCTAGCCTCACCTAGTAGAGATTCGGAGCTGTCCCCTCCTCTGCTGGCGACCAGGGGAGAGCTGGCACTGACTCTGGATGCTGTGGAGAGCTGCTGGAGACAAGGGGCTCGTTCGGCGGCCTCCTCCACCTCCCATTAATGCAGCGCCTGCGCTTTTAGAACCCCGCTGTCCTGCTCTGGAACCCGCCCCGCGCTGATCTGGAACCCCGCCCTGCTGCTTCTAGAACCCCGCCGCTCTGCTCCAGAGCCGCCCCTCCCGCTACCTGCCCCGAGCCCTCCTGCTCTAGCAGCCGCCCGCCCGTCCGTGCTCCCGCGCCCAGCCCGCCGCTATTACAACATCCCCACGTTGCCGGAAGTCCCCCCCCCGGCTCCAGCCCGAGGCGCCCCCACGCACGGGGCCCTGCCCATCTAGCGAAGCAGCCAGCAGCTCCCACCCAGGGCCCGCAGACCACTCACTGCCCAAAATGGCGGCCAGGGGGCGGGGAGGAAAGGCGCCACAAAGAACCACGTGACGAGCGAGAGGCCGCCCATGACCGCATGCGCAAACAGGGCGGATTTTTTGTCCGCGGCCCAAGCGCCATGCTCAAGGTCAGTCTCAAGATGGAAGCCGCTTGGCGGAGGACGCATGCTCAGTACGAGCCTGGGGCGGGGGGGGGGGTCATCCTCGCAGGAAATGGTGCAGGGAGTGGAGCGCATGCGCGTGACGTGCCGGCGTGTCCCACGCAGGCCGCCGTCTGGGCTCTCATTTCCGGTTCGTTTATTACCTGTTCCGGAGACGCTCCCGCGGCCTGACTGACCGCAGCGGCAGAGATGGCGGCGCTCGCTAGAGTCTCCCGGCTGCTTCTCGCCGGCGCTCCCCGCTTCCCGCTGGGGAGGAGCATGGCGGCAGCGGCGGCTCATGGGGAGGCCGGGGCAGGTGAGCGTGGAGCCCGGCCGGGCGGGGCCGGCGGTGACCGGGTGACCTTCGGCGGGGCCGCGCCCCTCAGCGGCGGGGCCCAGTTACCCCGGGAGACGCGGCCCCGCCCAGCCCGAGGAAGCAGCAGAGCGGACGCGAGGCCGTGAGCCGCCCCCGTTCGTGCCCCAGTGCTTGGGCGGGCCCCTCCCCCCGTGTGCGGTGGGTGGGGGGGGCCCCTCCCCCCGTGTGCGGTGGGTGGGGGGGGCCCTCCCCCCGTGTGCGGTGGGTGGGGGGGGCCCTCCCCCCGTGTGCGCCTCCCGGGGGGGGGGATTTGCGTCTCGCCCCCGCGGTAACTAACGCTCACAAGTGCATTTCTCATTGGGACTCGCCGAGATGCGCTTGCATCGGCGCCACCCCCCCGTTGTACGGGAGGATGCTTCCCCTGGTGCAAGGGTTTGCACCGGTTGGTGTAATCGCTGCCGTACACTCGTCCCTACATAGACAGGCCTTAATGTCTGTGGAGTCGTAGTAGGGACGTAAAAGTAGTCAGTCAACTACTCAATAAGCCTAGGCTCATTGGGTAGTCCAGCCGATTATTCTTATTTCCCTCTCCCCCCTGTGCTGCCTCTCTGAGGCAGCAACCTGGGGAGTAGGAGCCAGTGCTGGGAGGAACTGGCTTAAAAGCTGGCTCCCCTAGCATGGTCTCTGGGTTGCAGGGAGAGGTGCAGTGGGGAAACCTGGTCCGAGCAGGGACTGAAGCTTACTCCAGGTTCCCCATTGCAACTCTGCCTTTTAAGTGTAGTAAGAGCCAGCTGACACTTACTACATTTAAAAGGCAGAGGCACAGCAGTTGGGATCTGGCATGCTGTTCCGTGCTGTGCCTCCCCTCCCCTTATTGACTAATCAATGGAAATTCTATCCACTACTTGATCAGCTGATTAATCTAAATTTAATATCCCTAGTTGTAGCATGTGTTTACAGCTGGGGGGATAGAAAAACAGAGTCAAGGGGCTAATTCACAAGAGATCATAACCCTTGTGAAATAACTGTTTTATGCAGGGTCCCTGAGAATGCAACACACTATACAATCAAATCCATTCCTCCTTAGCCATGTTCTGCATAGTTCTCTAAGTGCATCAAGTTGCTGATAAGGAACATGTTTGTAGAACATTAAAAGTTGTGGTTGAAAATTATTGCATTAGAGGGTGCTCGTCACCTGCAGCTCTGATATTGGAAATAATCAGGGAGTTAGTACAACATAAGATGCTTGCTATTATCTCAGAAGTTAGTTAACTAGAGCTAATCAGAAAATTTTAAAGTTTTCTGCCAAACCACTGATTAAGTCAACTTTTTTACCTGAAACTGGAGACTTTGAAACTTTCCTTCAAAATGTCAATAGGTTTTTTATTTTGAAAAATTGTTTGTAACTAGAATTACTGAACATAGTTTATCATTTATTTTGTACGTAATACTAGAAGCTATATCATCTGAATGCATGTCACAGCTTTCATATAAAACTGAAAACAAACTTTTGAAAAATTATGTTCAAACAAATCTTAAATTATGCGAAAACACAATGGATAATTTCTCTAAATTCTGAAAACTTGTTTTCATTCTAATTCATAACAAACTTTGAAATGCATCAAATGAAAATGATTTTTTACTAGCTGTTCTGTTGACCTGCTTCACAGTATCCTATTTCCTTCATTAGCTCAGACATGGAAGATTCTGTCTTATGTGGTTGCTCTTCCTGGTGTTGCAGTTTGCATGCTGAACTGCTACTTAAAGATGCAGCATGAGCATGAAAGACCAGAGTTTGTTCCTTATCCTCATCTCCGCATCCGGACCAAGGTATGTGCAACAATGTTTTAAAGGTGCTGTTATCTTCTCCACTGAATTTATTCCAAAATGACTGCAGCCTGTATTTTCTTGCAGTAGATATAAATTATAATTAATGGAACTGATGGATGGTAGGGACCTAATAGTGTAGTTGATTTAATGATTAACTGATAAGCAAATGCTTAACAGTTAATACTGTTGACTATACGCATTTCTCCCCCTTCTCCTCCCAGCCAATAAATTTTTTTGGAGAGCTGGCCAGCAGCTTGGTTCAGTCCAAGCTTGTGCTGGATCACAGGAGCAAACTCCCACTGTGGCTCTGCATTAGGGATGTAAGTGACTAGTCAAGTATGCCCTCTTGCTGCCTCTATCAGAGAGACAGAGCAAGGGGGTGAATGGGAGCTGGTGCTGGGGGAGTCAGCTTAAAAGCTAGTTCCCCCCCCAGCACCATTATCCAAGCATTCAAGAAAAAGTTTATCCGTCTTCATGCAAGTGGTGGGTGTAAATTATTCAGCTTCAGCTTACTTATTGTAGGCATCCAACTTCTATAGTATGTACAGACTCAAAAGTAGGGATGTCTGTGTAGTTGACTACATGATTAATCAATAAGCCTGGTCTTAACTGTTAATCCTATTGATGACATGCACTTACCTCCCTTGCTGCCTCTGTATCAGAGGCTGCAAGAGGGGAGGGGAAGGCAGGAGCTGGTGCTTGTGAGGAGTCAGCTTTTAAGTTGGCTCCCCATGAGCACTGGATCCTGCAGAGCCACCTGCCCCCCTTACACCTGTGGTGAAAGAGGCAGCAGCACAGAGGGTAAGGGGAGCAGGTGGGAGACAATACATGCGGCTTTTAAGCTGCTGCCTCTCTATCACCCTTCACCTTCTCCCTGCCCCCTCCCCTCCCCAGTTGCCTTCCCTCACCTTTGCTGCCTCCCACAGAGGTGAGGAGGAGCTGGCAAGAGCTGGCAATTGCGGGGAGAGCTGGCTTAAAAGCTGGCTCCCCATGAGCACCAGTTCAGCAGAGCTGCCTGCTCCCCCTCCAAGCTGCCATCGAAGAGGCAGCAGTGTGGGGGTGGGGGTAAGGCAGGCTGTGGTAAAGCAGCCTCTCTCTGCAGTGGGCCTGGGCTCACTGCAGACAGAGGCTGCTCCTTTGGATGCTAGTGCAGCCTCTGTCCACAGGGAGCTCGACCTGCACAGACAGGCGCTGCTGCTGCCACATGCAGGGTGGCAGAGGGGGTTCTCCAGGAGTGGGGCTGGGAGCACACTGGCTGCTGGCCCCATTCCTTGAATTATGGAATGATTGTGTAATTAAGTTTTGATGTGGTTACATGATTATTAAATTAATCAATATCTAACATCCCTACTCAAAAGTTGTGTTTATAGAAATTGACTTCTGGTACTTTAGCAGATTTGTCAAGCAGTTACCAAGCAATTTTTTTCTTTCAACAGCCCTTCCCATGGGGAAATGGGAACAAAACTCTGTTTCACAATCCTCATGTTAATCCTCTCCCAACTGGCTATGAAGAGGATCACTGAACACTTGGACCACAGTAGCAGTTGGGGTCACTTCTCCACTTGGACCAGAACGTTGTATGGGACCCTCAATCTAAACAATATTCTGCATTCCTTGTACTGTCACATTATAAATGATGTTCTGACCTTTAGTCCTGTACTTGAAGGAGAGATCACTTAACATAAATAAATCCTAATCTAACATCTGTTTGTGAACCTTTGTAAAGAAGCAGAAAACCTTAATCTAGTATTTTCCAGATATTGTTTTGAGTTCTATTGGGGATGGAGGACAGAAGAATGTTGTGAGCAGTAGGGTAGTGAGAGGGATTTAATTGCTGCTTATCTACTTGACACAGCCATTTAGAAGTAGGAGTTTTTTACTGCATTATGGCCAGGGCTCAACAAACCACTGAATCAAGTAGATTTCAGCTGGTCGCTCTGTGCGCCCCATTCACTGGCACTTCGCGCATGCGCAGTGCCAGTCTGGCGCATGCATGGTGCGGGGCTGGTGAGTAGCTCTCTCCGGGGTTTGTCAAGCCCTGATTATGGCTTATAACAGACTGGCTTTCTAGTATGCATTCCTATGACTAAACATACGCAAGAATCAGGATTGACTCTGAAGTTACATTATCCTCTGATTGGCTGAAGGGAGATCAATTAGGGATCATCTAAACCAAAGATGGGGAACCTTTTGTGGGTTTGGAGGGGGAAGGGTTAACCCACAGAAAAAAAATCATAAATGAGAAACACAAACTCACTGAGCCCCTGATTCTTTCTGCTTCTCACTCCCCACATTCACCAACCAGTAGACCAGGATCTACTGGTAGATCTTGGAACTTTTGACAGGTGATCCTGACTGGTTTGGCCAGGAGGCTATCAAATGCTGGCACTTCATCTGCTCTTCTCAGGACTGCTGTGCTGCTCCTGCTCCTGCCCTCTACCTTGGAGCTGCCCCCTGTTCCCCCCAGGAGTCTCCTGCTTGCTGTGCAGGGCACAGGAAGAGGCGGGGGAGCTGTCAGGGTGCCCTTCCCCCCACTGTATCCCATCTACACAGTGGCAAGGATAGAGAATTTGCTGGCTGCTTTTGGGAGTAGTGTAGGGCCAGAGTAGGGGTAAGCAGTGCTCAGCTGCAGCCTGCATTCCAAGCCCCAGTCCTGAACCCCTCCTACTCCCCCAAACTACTGCCCTAGCTGTGAGTCCCCCTGCACCCAACCTCCCTCCCACACCCTGCACCCAAACCCACTCTTGCACTGCAACTTCCTGCCCCAGGCTCAGTCCAGAGCTACTCCCACACACCAAATCCTTTGGCCCAAGACCAGAGCCTGCATCCCCCTCCCCTGTACTCCAACTCTGTCCCCAGCCTGATAAGTGAGTGAGGATGGAGTTAGCAGAGGCAGGGCCTTGCAGAAGAGGCATAGCAACTATTTGGGTTTGAGGTAGATTCTGGATTGCACTTAAATTCAAAAAGGTGATCTCATTTTTAAAAAGGTTGGAGACCACTGGCCTAGAGGGGCCCAGGCTAGTAGATTTTGTTTCAGTCCTGTGGGGGGGCTGGAACACCAGCACAGATTCCCCAGTATAAGGGCAGGGGCCCTGAGCATCAAGGGCCAGATCCACACAAGCTGGGGGCTGCATTTGACCCCCCAAGCTTTAGGTTTCCCACCCCTATCTAAACCATTAATCATGTTGAAATGAATCATTTTAAAGCTTTTGAGCTGAAGTTTAGGGAGAACTGCCACACTATAATCAGGGCAGTGGTCTATCTAATCTAGTGCATTAAAGGAAGAGACAAGAAATCTTACAATGGACAACTGGAACATGTAAATTGAGGTGCTCTGCCAATTCATAAAAACAGCTGTTCATTGTGGATAGTGAAGCAATAGCTGTACAAGAAGCTTCCTTTTCATTATAATCAATCTGTTGGCAGTCTGAAGCAGCAGAATTTTCACCTTTCACCATGAATACAAAGTCTTGTTGAGAAGACAACTTATTTTTAAAGAGGAAGGAGCTCCTTAGCTAGGATAATTCAGATTAGCCAAAGGTGAATCCTCCTTAGCCCTTGTTTTCATAAACAGGTCCCACCCATTCAGTGGTAAAATTTTTAAAAAATGCTTAGTTCACAAATGAGTGTTGGTGGTACACAGCTGATGCAGTGGAGCAACAGCTGGTTTTTGATTGGGTTCATGTACTTACAAGTCACTTTAGTGGAGTCTTATTTCACTACTGCTCCTTAGAACATTTAAAATTCCAGTACAGACAAGGAGCATTCTAGCAGCAGAGTGAGACAGCTGTGTGACAACATACAGAACATAATCAGCCAGAAACTCTAAATTCTGCTGGGACTGAAGGCTTTGTCCTTACTGAGTAAGCATCCTTACTGCATTAGTGGAAATAGATTGTAAAATAAGGGGGAAAGATCATTTATACTGTTAGGAAAGCAATATCATCCTTATCTAAAAAGCTCAGCTATTCCATTCCTACTATTTTCTAGCTGAAGGGAGAATAGGAAATGATCAGCCAGCCAATGTAAGACACCATTTCCCTCTATTTGTTATTTATTTCATTCCAATTATTACAGTCCACAGAGCATCTTAGCTGAATACATGTTTGCTAAAGCAAGCATAAAGCTCAGTATAAGGCACTTTTTTTCTAGCTTCAATGTATTAGCTGATGAAGCTGTTTCTCCAAAGTTTTAGAAGTAATGCCTCTTTCTTCCCACCCCTCATTGAGGTGAAGTGCAAGCTGCAGCATGGAGTGAACATTTTTAAGAATGTTAAAAGTTGTTTCACAAACAGCATCCCCAACAGACATTAATTCTGCCCTAAAAGAGGCCATCCTACCATCTTTCTCTACATGAAATGCTCCAAAGAAAAGTGGCTTGATAACTTGTTTCATATATAAATGCCTCATTTATAGGTGACTTTTACAATATTTTTTCATATTACCACTCAATCTGGGTGTATGAGGCTTAAATATAAGCTAGTGCTGGTGCTAATACTTTTAGATAACAGGGTGCTAATATTTTACAGGATCAGATTGATTCAGTTTAAGTTTTTGCTGCAGAAAAGTTTGAATACACATAGCAGGATCAGACCTATACTGAAGACAATGGGAATTAATAGCTTTCATATTTTTGCTTTTTTTTTTTTTGAAGGGTGGGTGCTGTGTATGGCGTATAGCCACACAATCTCCTTGAGGCATTCTATGTTTTGGCCACAGGGAGGATTACATTTCTGAATGCATAACCTTAAAGAAGCTCACTATTCTCAAAGGGAAAGCTATGTTTCTGGGTCTGGTCCTGAGAGAGCCAGAATAGGGAGGTCCAACCTGTAATACATTCACCAATTAAAGATGAAATATTAGTTTAATCTTACAGAAATTATATATGTACATTTCTTTAATGATTTTAAGTGCTATGAATACTGCTATAGAGAAACTTTGTTTCTGCAAACTCTAGAGTAACCTACAATAGTAGCCCGCTGCAACCCATACAAAGATAGCTTCAATGGGTAGCCAAGTTAGTCTGTACAGGATAAACTTAAACAGACAACTCTGGTCATCTGAAGAAGTGGGCTGTGCCCACAAAAGCTCATGATACAATCTACATATTTTTTATTAGTCTATAAAGTGCTACCAGACCATTTGTTGTTTAAGTTTATTTCATACAAAGATAGTTTGCTTTCATATGTTGGCCAAAAGACTCTCACAATCCTCTACACCAGAACTCTGTAGTTGCAGATCTCCTCTGGACTAAATCAGGCTCAGCTCTTACAAAAAGATCAAGGTTTTCCTCCTTGTTTAAAGCCGAAACAGCCAAATTTTTGGTCTTACTGACTAATTAATTTCCAAAGGATTGAAACCCTCCTATAGTCCAAAAGAATAGCAACAGTTTTTAAACAGTCTGAGAACAGAAGCAACATCAATAGAGGAGACTTTGCCTGACTCCTTCAGCTGCTGCCTGTGCTCATTATGATGTCAACTTTCATATGGCTAAGAGTGGATTCTCTCCTTTTGAAAACTTCAGGTTCAGAAATGGGGATGGTGGGACTGCTGTTCTGAATCACCCCCATCTCTTGTTTTCTCCAGCTACATTAAGGTCTGCAGAAAAAAAAGCTCCATTCTTGAGGGATATAGGGAGGAAAGACTGGGGGAAACTTTGTTCTTTATACCCTTCAGGCTGACTTGGTGTTTTTAATTCATCAGAAGCCTCTTTATGGAAAAAATGTCTTTCAATAGAAAGTCTAGAGTGCAAAGTGCATTGCTGTAAGGAAGAGGGGCTAAACAGAAGTCTCAAAAGAACACTGGAAAACAAGTTTAGCTCTCTAATAACCTTTCACATGCTATATTGATCACCACTCAATATTTCCTGATGTTACTAAATCAAATTTCAACAACTCTTAAAATCAGACTTCAGCACGCTAAAATTGGGTGTAGCACACTAATTTTCATACCAGAGTATATTGTAAAGTTGCATTTCTCCCTGTCCTTTCAGATTTCTTATTACAAAGCAGAAAGACAAATTTCTGACGCTCAAATATGGTTTAGGGTGTCATAAGGCAGAAACTCCTTGTCTAATTCAAATATCTAACTTAAGATGATATTTAATTTCATGATTTTGAGGCTAATCTACACAATATATTTGAGAGCAGAGACAGAGGGCTATATGCCTGTAGGATAAGGAAAACTGAAGTGTAATTGAATGACATAAGAATGGCCATACTGGGTCAGACCATCTAGCCCAGTGTCCTGTCTTCTGACAGTGGTCACTGCCAGGTGCCCCAGAGAAAATAAACAGAACAAAGAATCATCAAGTGATCCAGCCCCTGCTACCCATTCCCAGCTTCTGACAAACAGAGGCTAGGAACACTCTTCCTCCCTAATAGCTATTGATGGACCTAACCTTCATTAATTTATCTTGTTTTTTTTTAATTCTGTTAAAACCCTGGCCTTCACAACATCCTCTGTCCAGGTATTGCAGAGGTTGACTCGGTATGGTGAAGAAATACTTCCTTCTGTTTGTTTTAAATCTGCTAGTTATTAATTTCATTTAGTGACCCCTAATTCTGGTGTTATAGGAACAAGAAAATAACTTTTCCTTTTTCACTTTCTCCACACCAGTTATGATTTTAGACCTCTATCATATCCCCCTTAGTCTCCTCTTTTTTTAAGCTGAAAAAGTCCTAGTCTTATAAATCTCTTCTCAGATGGCAGCCATTCCACACCTTACATTGTTTTTGTTGCCCTTTTCTGAAATATTTTCCAGTTTCGAGATATTTATTTATTTATTTATTTAGAGGTGAGGTCCAGAGGCAGCAAGGGGGGGAAGTAGATGTAGTCGATAGGATTAACTGATCCTTTTGTAGCTCTTCACACTTGCAACTTTATGGGGCTACAGCCATTTCAGTAGTATAGAGAGATACATTCAACAGTGTGTCAGTGCCTTTCACCGGTCTGCATGAACTACCCAAGGCAGTTGCCCCTTTTCACTTCTGTGACTGGCTGCTTCCCATCTTAAAAAGTCTACAGACAGGTTTAACTAGACAAATGTCTCTTTTATATGTATTCTATATTAAAATAACATCTTGTGTACCCAAACAAAAATCATTGCAACTCCAGAAGTGGTACTTTTATAGCACCACTAGCTGCGCTACAGCTTTGTTTCATATAGTACATCTGTTTTTAGGAACACTGAAATCAATAAAATCCAGCAGCACACTACAATAAGTTAATTTACCCGTTTCACATTAATTTCAGCCATTAAAGTTATCTAACAAATAAAAAAAAAAAAAGGACTAGAAATTGATCATAGGTCAGCTAATATCTAAACCCACTTCAATAAATACTCCCCTAGTTTGGAATACATTTACTTATGATCATAGAGTGATAAAAAGGCTTTTCACACACTGCATGATGCCAAACGAAGAACATTCATTTAAGATGAAACAGTAATTGCCACACAACCTAGCTGAAAGAAACTGCAGAAAAGACTCCTTTAAAAGTCAGGCAGAAACAACAGCTAATTCAACTCAATCTTCTAGTCTTTGTGAGGTTCTTTCTCCAAGTCCTGAAGGTCATAATAGTGGCACAATATGCCTGAACAAGGTCAGGAGGAGTTTTCAGGTTTTCCTTTATTGGGACCCATGAATTCCAGCCCTTCGATGGGTATGTCTTTCTCCTTAATAGCTTTCTAGGAGGGGGAAAAAAAAACAACACATTTGTTTTAATAATGTTTTCTGATACTACATGAAGACATGTTCACTGTCTGATATAATTAAAGATTAAAATGCAAACAGTATAAAACATAGCCAAGACTCCTTCAGATAAATGTATCCAAGACCAAACACTCATCTGTATGTTGGAGGAAATATACCTACTGTGGCGAGTTTAAGAGAAACTAGAGGGACCTGAAGATGTTGTTTCAGTACTGTAAGCAGAAGAACCAAGGCAAAAGATGAAGTGTTCACTGAGTAATGATTATCATGAAATAAATTGACAGGATGACTGTTACAAAAGCACCGACTTGCCTGTTCTATCAATTGGATTGTCAATAATAGTCTGTAAAGCTTCACATAGGAGGAATGTGGAAGAAATGGAGGAAAGTAGTATTATATGTTCATATACACACATTTCTGAGAAAAAACATAAGTAAAAGTTACTGCAATTAAGCCCTAAGGAGAGATTAAGAAAAAATGACAGTTTATATCACAAATGTAGGACAGTAAAAAACAGATCTCACTGTGCCAGGACCAAGTAAACCTACACTAACCCTGACAAGTGTTTGTCCAATCTGTTCTTAAAAGTCTCCAGTAGCATGGATTCCATGATCTCCCTTGGAAGCCTATTTCACAGTTCAACTGCCCTGACAAAGTTTCTCTCTATTCTAAATCTCCTTTGCTTCAGATTAAATCAATTAATAAATTTGCCCTACATTTATTAAGGGACGTAAAAAAATATCATTTCAAGTAACTGTTAAAAACCTAGCAGTTACACACACTGTGAGCTCTGGATATAAGTTTTATACTTAAAAGCCCACAACACAGGATGACAGCCGGCTCCCTGGGAGCAGGGCCGGCAGCTGGACCCAGTGCGCACCAGGAGCTGCCAGTCCCACTCCTGGGGAACCAGCTGTACTGCAAAGTCTACAGCACAAGGCAGCAGCCAGCTCCCTGGGAGCAGAGCCCACAGGCAGCACATGCTTGTGAAAAGTGTAACACTAATGGAAACCAATAAACTGATGCTTATCTATTAACCGTTTAAATGGTTGCACTCTTACATCCCTACTTTCAGTGGACATGGAGAACAATTCATCACCATTCTTTTAATAATAGCCCTTAACATATCTGAAAGTCTTATCAGCCCCTTCTCCACCCAGTCTTCTCTGAAGATGAGACATACTTAAGTTTTTTTGACCTTTTCTCATAGGTTAATTTTTCTAAATCATTTTTGTTATAGTCCTCTGGACTTTCTCCGATTTCCTAAAATGTTGCACCCAACTGGATACAGTATAGTACAGTAACTGAGGTCCCACCAGTGCCAAGGAGAGAAAAACAATTACCTCCCATATCTCCAGTTAAAACATCTCAGACTTAGGAATGTAAAATCCTGTTTGTTCAACTTGTTAAATAATTGAAGGGGGAGTGGACAATGGTCAGGCAGGAGTGGCTCCCCACTGCAGGCAGAGGCTGCTCCACAGACCTGGAGCAGCTCCTGCCTGTGACAAGTCTGGGCCCACTGCAGACAGGGTCGGCTGGAGCACCCCTATGTCTGCAGTGAGTTGGGAGTGCTTCAGCCGCCAGTGGTTAACCATAACCGGTAAGCAACACCCATTAAGGCTGCAGGCGTGAGGCTGCTCCTCAGTAATTGGTTACCTGTTCATATCCCTACTCTAAGATAAATTTCATCGGGCTCCGATGATTTGAACACACATAACTTATCTAAATAGTCTTTAGACCAGAGGTCTACAACCCTGCCAGATCCAGCCCACTACTGTCCATGAACCAGCCCCAGCTTTAGGCAAGCTCCTTGACAGCTTCGCCCCCACGTGGTACTCAAAGCAGCAGGCTGCAGGGGCCATGTGCTCTCTGTGCACCCAGGCAATGGGAGCTATCTGGGTTGAGCTTGTAGTCCAAGGGGACACTGCCCCCACACAGAGAGGCATGTGACCCTCACAGCCCTTTGCTCTGAACAGCATGCAGGAGCACAGAAGACTGACAGCAAGCCTGAGGGTCCTGATGGGATGCTGGCCAGGAGCCACCTAAAGTAAGTACCTCCTAGCCAAAGCCTACACTTGGAACCTCACCCCAACCCTGCCCTCCCATTTTCTGCCTCCCCCTGCGCCTCTGACCCAGGTCACAATCCAAATCCTCTGCACCCCTGCTCCTGCACCCATATCCCCTAACCCAGATCACAACCCACACCCCTGCCCCCCCTCCCCATGCATTCCTCTTCCAGGATAGAATTAGGGATGTAAGAGACAAGTCGACTAGTCACTTCCCCTGCCTGTATCAGAGGGACGCAGCAGGCGGGGGGAGAGCAGGAGCAGGAGCAGAAGCCGGGGGTGGGGGAGCGGGGGAGGAAAGCAGTCTCCGCTCGCGCCGCTTCTTCCGCAATTCTGCGTTTGAAATGTTGGGGCTCTTATCCGTTTCAAAAGCAGAAGCCCCGGGGCCGGCGGCGGGGGGGGCGGGTCCATGCTCCCCGCGGGGCTTCCTTTTAACAGCACCAGAGCCCCAGTGGGGCCTCGCCCCCCAGACCAGAGAGGGGGCAGGCGAAGGGACCCGCCGGCCGAGGCCCACCTGCACGCAGAGCTGGTAGCGCTTGAAGAGCTGCACGCAGGGGTCCCCCGCGCTCTCCCCCTTCAGGAACTTCTCGGCGAACCAGCGGTTGAAGCATTGGTCGTACTCGCGCTTCAGCTCCGTGCAGGCCTCCCCCACGCTGTTCATGGCGCAGCCGCAGGCACCGAGCGGGCCTCTCGCCGCCTCCCCCCGCTGCTAAGGGCGGCGTTCAGCGCTGACGTGTTTCCGTTTCACACACGCGCAGCGCGATGGCGCACATCCGCCGCGCCGCCTGAGGCCCCGGATCCGGAAGCCCGCGCGGGAGCGAGGCTCAATGTGGGTTCCGCGGCTCGGCCGCTCCCTCAGGGGCGCCTGGTGCTGGGGCGGCCTCTCCCCAGGGAGCCGCTTCACGCGGGCTGCTTCGGAAGGGCGTGACGGCCGGCAGCGAGCTTCCGGGGACCCACGGCGCAGGGGCCGGGTGAGACCCCCGCGGCCACACAGCAGGAGCCGGGGGCCGCTCCCCTGAGAGCGCCGCGGTGTCCCCCCCCACCCAGGGTCTCCATGCACTGCCGGCTTATCAGCCGCCCGAGGGGGGCCAATCGAGGAGCCTGTCCTGGGTGGGCGGTCTCAGTCAGCGCCCCCCTCTGACCGCCAGACGAGTGGCGGCAGCGAGCACAGAGATGCCTTGTAGGGCCTGTGCTAAAAGGGCGATAGTTGCAATCTGGAGTCTGACACTATGGCAGCAGGGCACATCAACACTGGAAAAATCACTGCCCACTCTACAGCCCAGAGTGAACCCTAAAGCTACATACAGGAATCAGGATCCATTCAATGGGTTACACTTGTGTGTGTCCTCACAAACAATTACAGAAAGCTGACTGCACCTAGAAGGCAGAGTTTCTAATCATCTAACTTTCAGTGGTTTTATTAGTAAATTAAAAGCTGCAAAACAACAGATTACAAAATATAATCCACTTTTTACATTAATCAGAAGATAAATGAACATGAGTATTTAAATCAGCACGTTTTGGGCAGCAAAATACAGTTCAAGGTTGAAAGCATAAGACTGGGAGTTAAGACTCCTGAGTGATGTACCACAACCTTACATGTCCTTTGGCGGGTCACAATTTCAGGAAGCTTCCCTGTGCTTAAAGAATTCTGATATCCGAGCTTCAGAAGTGCAAAGTATATTTTGTTTTGTGTCAGCTGATTCATCACTACAGCCAATCTTTCAACTTTATTTCTTGCTTTATGTGGGTTTGGTTTCATTCTCCTCTCTAGGGCTACTTTTCCCCTAAAACCAGAATTCATTAATGAATATTTCAGACAACACGGCTATGATCTGAAATTATTCACCCTAAATATTCAAACGGCTGCTGCTCTTTATTGTTGCCTATCTCTTCCACTTTAGGTCTACCAGAATCCAACATGGCAGTATGTTGAACAGAAACCACTCCCTCAGGTATTGTGAATTCAGCAAATCATTTCAATACAAAACTAACTTTCTTCTATCAGATGACAACTACAAATTTGAGAAGAAATAATGGCTAAATTAATGACATCCCTTCCAAATAAAAAATTTGACAGTTTCTCAAAACCCTGTACTCAACTGTGCTTAGATGTTAGTGCAGACTGGAACCTGGAAGTCAGAGCTATACAAATTAAACTGCTAATAATTAAACTTTTGATGTCTGGGACAGCATGTATTTAAATCAAGTGTTCTCATAATAGTTCATAGGTCACTCAAACTTTGAGGCAAATCTCAGCTGCTATAGTCATGCTCCACTGAAGTCAATAGAATAACAGATTACTCAAGTTGTGGATCTACCCCACACTGCTAGCTCTATGGATTGATCAATGGCTGCAGTAATATGTTCTTTGGGCATGCCTACACTACACAGCTTTTAGTAACAAAGTTGTGTGGACACAGGCCTGTCAGTAAAAGTCAGAATGTGTGAATGCTGTTTGTTGGCACTTTTACCAGCAAAATACTTTTACCCCCCAGTGAGGGGGGTTTTGCACTATCAGCAGGAGAGTACTGCCAACAAACAGTGTTCACATGTGCACTTGCGGGGGAAAAACTCTGCTTCACAGGGGAGAAGGGGTTAAGCACCCATGAACGACAAAAGTGTTGTCAAGCAAATGCAAGCATTGAGACAGCCTTGGATGCTCCTCTAGCCCCGTGGTTCTCAACTGGAGGTACACAAAGGTCATCAACTTATTTAAAGCGCTATCAAATCTGTACAAACTAAAATTTCACATAAATGACTTGTTTATGCTGCTCTATATTCTATACACTGAAATATAAGTACAATATTTATATTGCAATTGATGTATTTTATAATATAAAAGTGAGAAAGTAAGTAGTTTTTCAGTAATTGTTCTGTGAGACACTTCGAATTTTTACATTTGATTTTGGTAGGCATGTGGTTTTTAAGTGAGGCGAAACCTGAGGGTATTCAAGACAAATCAGATTCCTGAAAGGGGTATGGTAGTTTTGAAAGGTTGCAAGAGACTGCTCTAGCCAACTACCTTGTGGAGTTGTATGTATGGATTATAAGAGTAACAGCTTTTTTGACTTACCTCTACTAAACACCAAATGAGGAAGGGAAAAATAGTGGGAATGCTGGTTCATACAAACAGCTGGGCACTTGTGCTACACTGCTGTATTCATTCATCACTGCTTTTCAGGAGCTTCTAATCTGGTTTCACTAAAAAGATGAGGAAATATAAAATACAGCAAAAGAAATCAAGATGCTCAAATATAATAAACAAAATGCTTTTTTTATTTCTTGAACAACAAATGCTTTTACTCTAAAGAATTTTGGCAGTAATTTTTTGTAGCTTACTCATCTCTGCCCAAACCAACGCATCAGAATGTGGCAGTATCCTTCCAGGACCTACACATGTGACTGTTTCCTTCTTTTTACAGAAAACACTAACTGTGGAAGAGCTTGATCACCTGGAACGGTTGGCACTAGTTGACTTCCGCACCTGGGAAGGTGTACAACGGCTGGAGAAAGCAATCCAATTTGCTGATCAACTTCATGCTGTTAACACAGAAGGAGTAGAGCCACTGGATTCAGTACTAGAGGACAGGTAACAAATCATGGCAAATGACTTGCTTATTTGTTATCTTTCCAAGTTGCCTACATCCATAGTCTCAACAGAAGCACTGTTTTCACTAATCATTCCAGCTATGCAACTGATCTCTTTCCCACAAAAACTTTATATCTAGTGTTCTACGTCAGTGTGGTTCTATGGAAGAAGAGCGCCAGTGTGTGTCCCTGAATTAGGCACAGAAGCACAACAAAGATGTACTTCAATTCCTTAACATATCTTGTGCAGATCCTTCATGTCAGAACAAGCTGTCCTCCAAATGCCCTGGAACAAGATCCTTGGTCCCTTCTAAATGTGCTTATACCTGCTGCTTGATACACAGGCTGCCTGCTTTGTATTGCTGTTATTTCTGCAGCTTTAGTTGGTCAAGAAGTCAGCTTGACTATAAACTTTCATTCACCTATTTACAAAGTAGCAACAATAATCTTGAGCTGTAAATCCAATGCAGTGCTTCTGTGCTTGTGTCTGTACAGCTCAGTGCTGAAGGGCCTGCTGATTTGAGGACACTGGGAAATTTCCCAAGGTTTCAGTGTAGTTTACAGTAGCTCATTTGTATGGTTGTACGTGGGCCCTACCAACTAATTAAGCAATAGGGCAGACAGGAAGGAGATTGAAGTTGCTCACCCACCTGCCAGTGGCCCTAAACAAAAGTAATGCAAGATACGCCAAGAGCATTTTGAACTGAAACAAGTTTAAAAGATTGTTAATGAATAGAGGCAAGCAATCTCCTCCCAGCTCAAGGGGCTTGACTTTACATCTCATAACAGATGCTCCTGTACTTAGTTGGCAAAGAAATTAGTCTTGGAAATTGCTAGTAGTTTCTTGTTCTCCTCAGATGTTTGTACCTCAGAGAAGATAACATCACAGAAGGCAATTGCACTGAAGATCTGCTGTGTAATGCCAGAGAAACAGTTGAGGAATATTTCATAGCCCCACCAGGTACAGCCATCTTAATATATAACTCATTTGGACTTGATAAAATCCAGGTAGGAGAGTTGAGCTGACTTGATAGATGTAACCTTCCACAGTTGAATTTCCATGTATACTGGCCAGCAGCAGGATACTGAAATAGGGCATTAATAGCTTTGGCCACCCATGGAGAAACTGGTGTCTAGCTCTATATTTCTTAGCCATTAGTGTAGAAAAAAAAGGGTTTTATTCTGCCTTAATGTTATTGCACTTATTTGACTTATTCCTAGAGATAAAAGATATCCACAGTAAAATGGAGCTTGTTTACAGGGGAAAAGTTAGTCAGTTGTTAATTTTTAAAATGAGCCACATAGGCAACTGAATATTGTGTGGTAAAAATGGCTGAATAACGAATAGTTTGTCTCATACCATCATTTTGTTTACTATTAGGTAACATCCCTTTACCAAAGCTAAATGAGCGAGATACTTTTCTGCAAGTCTCTGAATGAAAGTCAAGGTCTGGAATGCCACTTCAGCTTCTGACTCTTGAATCAAGATATGTCACAGACCACTTTAAGTCTCAAGAATAATAGCTGCACATAATTATTTTTTCTTCCTTTGTTCTGTAAGATTACTTTGAAATTAAAGGTTTGGTGTATTTTTCCAGTATGCACAAAGACAGAAGGCTATGGTCTATTTACAAGTCTAGAAATTTGGCCTCAATGCCTCTGATTAGTCAATATATGGTGAAGCTTACCATGTCAACCTTGAAAATATCATGCATAGTTAGCACTCTAGACACAACAGCTGTGTCCATCAACCCTGATTTGGCGGTAAGAGGAACTGGGTGCTATTTTTCTTTCCTATCAAATTATTTAGGCAGAATGAGTAGAATGTTGCAGTACCTAGATTCATTGGAAGCTTCTTGTCACTCAGTGATCTGGTACTTACCTAAACTCTCACATAGGACAATATGTAAAAATATTTTTGCTCCTACTGAGTAGGGACAGGACCTCGCTCTTCCCTATGGATTAAGAAAGCACTTGGATTTATTAGATGCTGCAATTTTTATTAACTTTTTTGCTTCTACAAAATATCTCCAAGTAAATGCTATCTTGTTCCACATATTCTACACTCCATTCAGTGCTTTGTCCAGTTTAAATTAGGTAACTAAATTTGTAGAGTGTATAAGAAATGTGCTTGTTTTTGAAGTGAAATAATGGTTTTAGAGTGGAGATCCCTACTCAGAGGTAAGTGGAAGGACTCCCAAGTCCAGGTCATTATGAAAGTGTATTCAGAAGACCAGTTGCCCTGATAAAACTGAAGTCCCACTGCTTCTGTCCACATTGACAGGATGATAAGCTGGTACAAGATTCAGCCATTGTGGGCTTTGCTCATAGCAAGTGTAGTTGCCGTAATACTGTCACTATCCATCCACTTCTGTGGGATACAAAGCTGTTAAGCTTTGCAATTGCTTGCACTGCTGAAATTCACTAGAATAGCTAAGCCTTCCCATCTCAGGCTGAGGCAGCAGAACTGTCATTTATTCTACATAATTCCACAACATGTGCAGTAGACATTTGTTCTGCTGTCAGGTGTGAAACAAAAGTGCACAGTAACTTTTTTGGGTCACACATCAGAACAGATTTAAGTAGTCTATCAAGCTTTTCTAGCCCAGGTAGACATTATAAACCATGAGCTCCATGATACACCTCCACTAGAAGCAGTGTGTTAGCTGTTGGAGCCAGGAATGTGATAATGTAAACATGTAAAGGGTTACACACAGCTCTCTATCCCTCCCCCCCCCCCCGACCTTTGTATTAGATGCAGCAGTGCAGGGGGCTTCCTCAGAGTCAGTGCTTGCAAGAAGCCTACTTAAAAGCTGGCTTCCTATATGCACCAGCTCTCCTGGAGCTGCCTCCTCCCCATCCACCTTTGGATGTAAATGTGTACACGTTTACCACAAGAAATGCATTTTAACAGCCCTAGCTGGAGCACTGGTATTCATTAGACCTGGGTTGATTTAGTTGGGATTGGTCCTACTTTGGGCAGGGGACTGGACTTGATGGCCTCCTGAAGTCTCTTCCAGCCCTAAGATTGTATTCCTAGGTCTGTATTCCTACGCTCCTGTATGATCTTGAGTCAAATTGCTTCCCTCTTGTTCCTCACATATGCTATATGTAAATGATACTAGTCTTTTCTGTAAAGCACTGTGGGCTCTAATGCTGAAAAGTATTCAGTATTATTTAGAGAATGTTTGTAAGAACAACCAGGAGCAGTATGGTTCCAGGATTTTATTATTTGTCCTACCCTAGACTGACTTCACATGAGTCACTAACTGCACTGTGATTTTAGGCATCTGTAAAACAAGCTGTACTTTTGCATAGGCACCAAGATGCTTGATAAATGCATAAAGCACAACTGAAAAAAGAGGTGCTACTGCACAATTTTAATTATTTGTCCTAGTTATTGTGAAGGGGAGAAAGTCAGCTCATTAATACCGCTGCATGTGTGAAAATGCCTTCAGGCAATTTAGTCCCTTTCCACTTGCCATCGTGGAGTGTACTGTTCTGATACTGCAAGAAGGGAAAACCACTCAGTATGTATCTAGGCATCTAGCAGCCCACAACCTCCCAAAAGTTGCTTGCACCTACTCCCCACCTTCTCTTAATGCAGTGATCTTCTAATTGTACAAAAAAACAACCACCGCTTGTGAGTTACTAAAACATTTAAATATATTTCTACACAACAGGCTGAGCCATACAGTCACTCCATTGCTTTTTATCACCATCCTGTAGACAAGCCATCAAGAGATACTGCACTAATTCTCAAGCTTATTTTTCCTCAGGAGGGAAAAAAAAGTACACTTGACATTTTCCAAACCAAAAACAAAACTAAGCTGCAGATCTTCCAAATATCTAGTTTCCAATATTTCCCTAGTAAAAACAGTTAAGTCATAAAAAAAGACTTTTATTGAATAAAAAGGAAAAACAAAGGGCTCCTACGAAAAACTATATCCATCAGTTTTGGAATGTAAATTCTGAGCAAAAAGGAGGCTCAGTTCACATTTTTAAAAAGTCCCTGTGGGATGCAATCAGTATGGCCTGAAGGGGGACGAGTAGCGTGGTGATCCCCTGCTTTGGTAGGGAGAATCGCGACCCCTTGAACCAGAACGGGACCGCGAGTAGCCATAGCTGGTACTTCTTTCGGGACAGACTCTGATATAGGAAGTTTCACCCTGAAATTTAAACAAAGAAGAAAACCCAAACATTTACATTGCATCCTGATTAAGTTGTCCACTAATATGAACATCACCAAATGGAGTTCAATCAAATCATCAAACATTGGAGTTTTCACAAAGAGGGTGGTATAATCCATCTACTGCTGCTTGGGTCAAACTCTGCGCTGGCACTTGATGCCTCAAAGAGGTATGTTATTAAACAATTTTGTGCATATACTAGTGAGAAATACCTTGATAGCCATAATCATCTGCAAGGGCAGAGGCTCAGCAGCCAGAAGAGGAACATGGACAAGTGCCTCCCACATCCAACCACAAAGGAAGAGGCTGTGGCAGCCAGTGCTGCTAGAGGGTGAAGGTCTCAATGTGACTCCATCCTTAACTGCTGGAGGGAAATAGCTATAGGTACCAGTATGGTCCTTCAGCACCGTAAGGAGAGGCCAAACTCTCAGGTCACAATCATGTATCAGCACCTCAAGTTCGGTAAGGAAATCTCCATAGCAAGCACTTTCAGCCTTCAGCTGCAGAGGAGATGGTTGGAGCAGAACAGGTCATCCACTGGAAGGTGGTTGCAATGAAGTAGCACCGCTCCAAGAATGAAAAAGCTGTGGTTTACTGGCTAAGACACCAGGAGACCACCAGAAGAGGTTCCATGCTGGGGCAAGGGATAAATAGCTACAGAAACCAACAAAGCTGTTCACCAGCTTGTCCTCTGGGAGAATGCTGCAGTTTGCTGACAAAGCCCCCAGCTGGTAGAGGCAACACAAGTTGGCTTAGTTGAAAGAAGGCTGTGAGCCACTATGGCAAAAGGGAAAATGCCATAGCAAGCTAGCTTACCTCGTAGAAGTCAGAGGCAAGCAGTCCAAATTCTTGGCTTCCTGGTAATGAAAGGTGTACCCTACAGAACAGCTCTCAGGTAAGACAAACAGGCTTGTCTGGGCCCTGTCCCTTCCAAAAATGTTATTTTTTAAAAAAATCCAGTATTAGTTACTTCATGCACTGAGCCAAGACCCTAACATGCCAAGCCACAGTGGGGTATGCATCATAAAAGGTAGGAAAGGCCCTTTATATTACTCTAACAGGTTACTATTAATCACCAACTCCATGATTAGGTTCTGTTCTTATGCCTCCTGAGACCAGCATGACAAGGAAAAAAGTGTATGCTCCTCCATGACTGTGCACGCACATGCTCTTCCCCTGAAGGCATGAACCCACCTCATGAGAGCGGAATTTGGTGTCATCCAATTTACGCAGTGCGTATTCCATGTCTTCCTGGCGGAGAAACTCAACTATACCCATTCCATCTTTCTGAACATCTGCATAACAAACATCACCAGCTTCACGCATATGATCCTTCAGGTCCTGCCAGCTGCCTGATGGAGGAAGCCCTAAGCATGGAGAACACAAAACATAAGACACTACATAAACAAAAAAGCCATCTACTCAGGCTGTCCCAGGGATATTGACCCCCGCCATGCCAAGGGCTCCATCACTTCCATATTCTTTATCACTTTTCCATGGGATCAGAACTGCAAAAAGAATGGAGGGATCCAAAAAAAAAAAAAAAAAAATAGTACTAAGTTCCATTCCAAAAAACCAGCAGCAGAGCCCTTCATGCAAGGTTCAAAATTTGGACCTCCTGTCAGTAAGATAATCCCTGGGTCTCTCTGGAATTCAAAGTGCTGATATTTCAGAGGAAACTAGTATTTCTGCTGTTGCAAAGTAATTCAGAACCACCCCTCAAGCCCTGTATGTCTGTAATGAAGATTTTGCTTTCAAAGTAGGACATTTTTTCCTTAAGGTTCCTCAAGCTCAGCTCCCCATCCAAGATTGGCTTGTCCAATTCATATCAGTTGTATTAATTTGGGTCCTGAGATTCCAACAGCTCATCCTCTGGCAGTGAGCAAAATACATGCGTTTTACTGGTAATTATTGGCACATTCACCTAAAGGAAGGTAAAGGGTTGAGTTTTCCTGCCCCACAACATGCTGGAGACTCGAATGTACTGGTCCCGGCAATTTTCAAGAAGGCTTCTCAACACCCTCTATCAATGCAGGTTTTCACGCTCATGTGAAAAAAAAAAAAAAAAGGATGATTTTCAGTTATTCTCCCCCAGCCCTCCCAGGCTCCTGAAGAGGGGATGTTCTCCTCGTATCAATGAACAGTGTTCAGATCCTGCTGCAATGCTGAAGACATTATCAATACAGTAGAGTGGCTTCCTTGCAGGACACTTTTTTAAGCCACAAACTCACAGGAGCATGCAGAGAACAGAGGTGTGGATATCTTAAGGTAATGCAAGGAGATAAGCATGTATTTGGGAGAGATATATAGGTATGGTTTTGTGTTTTATGGACTGTTCCAAGCATCTGCTGTCAGGGAGTACTGAATTTCCTCCTGGGGTTTGATATACATTGCAGAACTTTCAAACATACTTTCATTTCTCTCCTGCAAAGGGCTCCCTCCACCCATATGGCCCAATGTCAACTCACTACTTGAATGGCCTTTTCAGTTTGTTTCTTTAGGTTTTTTTGTATGAAGTCCCACCTTAAGAATCCATTGGTTGATTGAGGGGGCTCCCTTCCATGGTGCCTTAAGTCATTCTTTCCCACAGTGAGTAGATCATTTGTCGATAATGAGCAGAGCACGTGGAGCTGCTGAGGTACAGACCACAGCATTTTTTTTTAAATGAATGAAATGTCAACACTTATCAAAACAAATTACCTCATAAGATATCCTTTCTGATTATGATGAAATGTTAGGTACCATTCCATCTAGTGCCCATCTGTTTTCATCGTACAAGAATGATGCCCAAGTTTCTCCTCCTACCTACCTGTTCACTCATGCAATACTGGTACATTTCGAAATCCAAAACTGAGTTTACATCTGACCCCATATAAAGACATTTCTGCTCACCATTCACCAAGATGCACTCCAAAAACCAACAAGATTCCTCCTTGAGTCAACCTGGAAAGGGATTGTCCTCTCCTTGCACTGTGATACTACTTTACAGGAAGAGGTTTTTATGTTATAGGAAAAACCTTAAACTGATAAAATGATACGAGAAGCTCCTTCTCCCCAAAACAAGGATGCAATAAGCAAGAGATACAGCATTAGGATGAGTCCTAGCCAGACTGAAGTAGAAAGTAACATACCTGAAACAAGGACTCGAAATTCTGAGCGTCGTGATGGAGGGCCATTCCTCCCACGCAGCCCCCCACCAAAACCTCCACCCCGACCTCGGGAGGATCTGGGGAATTCAACACGCAGTCGGCTTTCACCATAATCATAACCATTTCTCCCATAAACTGCATCTTCTGCATCTCTGCAAACAAACATGAATCAGTGATTAATTATGCTTAATCAGTGATTCCCAACATCTTAGTAGGACATTACACAGGTTAGAAATACTGCAGTTTTAAAGTAGCTGAAAAAAATATTTGTGGATATTTTGGACTGAGTCTGAAATGGGCTCATCAGCTATCACTGGCTAGCTCCACTGTCATATCTGTAAACTGTTGAAAGTTCTCTAATCTCTTAGGTTCCTGTGTGCCATACATTTCAGCCATGTTCACTGGAAAGAACACAGGAGAGTCACATTATATTGCATTCATTAACAAATTCAGGCTATCCTCTATTCTTGCATGCGGGGGCCATTTTTAGAGCACTGTGCAGATACAAATTTTGTATTTGCATCCATATTCACAAAAATGAGCTGTGGCTATGGATGTGAATACCTGCAGATATCCGCAGATTTGCAGAGCGCTAGTCATTTTCCCTTACTCTCTCAGAAAGGCTTCATTTTCATTTAACTCTGATCCACATAGAACAAAGCGCTTTCATAATCTGGCAGGCAATGACGACAAATACTTTACCTTCACTAATAACCTACTTATTAGTAACTACCTCATTATGGTGATTTGGCTTGCATAAGTATATAAAAGGGACTTTTGTTTTTCTGAGAAAATTCTGATGTATTAAAGTCTAAATCTAATCTCGCTTCTCATCCCAGCTGGCTTGTGCTAACACAAGCAGAAGGGTCTGAACTGAAACCAAAACCCTGAAACGAAATGCAAAGTTAACTGTTTGTTTAAACATAAATCTTTTCAAATTTCAGACCTTGCAAGCTGAATTTTACAAATGTGCAAACCTCCTCTAAAATGAATTTCAGAAAGTTTTGCATAAAATAGAAATAACTCTGGAAGGTGATAAATAAGAACACAGTGCATTAGCAGAGCATCCAAATCCTGAGAAGTTTTGTTTCTATTGTTATTAGTTGCCATTTGTACCATCATAGCACCAAAGAGCCCTATAGATTTAAATTCCTCTTAAGTATCAACAAAATACCTGTAAACAAAATAATCTATCCAATTACATAAACAAAGAACACCTCTTCCAATTAGATTGCCTGACTGTTGTAGTGGCTTACTTTAGAATTTTGTTCCCAAAATGGGTCTTAACCACCAGTGGTCCATAACACATTGCCTCATGGTCCTAGAGGAAATGGCTGGTCACAATTCTGACTGTTACACACCTCCCCCCAAATATTAATCTACCTTGAGAAGGGGGAAAAAAACCCACACAATTCTCTCGTTTACATTCTCTTTTTCCCAGTTGTAACTGCTAAATAACTGTTTTAAGTGCTATAAGGATATTGCTTTCTCTGTCACTGGCAATCAGATATCTGTGATACAGTGTCTCTGCTGAGCCAAAGAACTAGTGTCTCTGTAATATCTGAGAAAACATCTACAATATGTCCATAAACTCTGATTAAAAATAGAGAATAAAAAAAGCCTGCATACACTGTCATCATGTGTGATATTGTAACTCCACTATTAGGAAATTCAGGTACATGTCATCAATGATAACTGTTCTTAGGCACAGTATGCCCATATTAAAAAACAAAACCATAAACGTAGGACCTAGCAGGGGTGAATCATCATAATTGCTGCAGGTAAGCATCAGTTTGAGTGTGTGAGTACTTAAGTATCACCTAAATTGATTTTTAAGGGAAGAGAAGATGGTAACTTTGTATATATAAAACCTTCAGAGGGGTAGCGCCAAGTTAGTCTGTAACTGGAAAAAACTTACAAAACAAGGAATAAGTCTAGTTGCACCTTAAAGACTAACACAACATGTAGATAGTATCATGAGCTTTCATGGGCCAAACCCACTTCTTCAGATGACTGGAGTATTAAAAAAGACTAAGTGGGTTTGGCCCATGAAAGCTCATGATACTATCTACATGTTGTGTTAGTCTTTAAGGTACTACTAGACTTTGTTTTTTGTGTGTACAGTCAGATGAACAGAAATTCAGAATCTAGGACTATGTGTACATTTATAAACAGGTCACTGTTTGTACAAGACCATGACCCAGACTTGTCAAAGCCCATCTGATGCTACCCGAAAAAGGAAAGCTAAGAAGAATTCAAAGGACAGTTATCTAGAATGCTGCAATCAGCTTAACTCACTAAAAAAAGGGTAACAATGAGCTTGCTTTCCTCCCTCCTACTTGTCTTTTTTTTTGGGGGGGGGGAGGGGGTATTTAACAAGCAGTATCCCTTGCTGAGCCAGACTGGAATAAAAATTTTCAAACCTAATCTAGCAGTGCTTGCTTTTCTCTCTCTCTCTCTCTCTCTCTCTCTCTCACACACACACACACACAAAAAATAATTTACAAGCTCACACCTGGGAGTTGGTAGTACAGTTGCTTCCCAGGAAATAAAATTGTGACATTACACACTAGGCGGTGGCATCTTGGATTAGAAGTGGGAAATCTGCTCATTTCAACTAGGAGATTGGGGGAAACCAAACGACTGGGGAAGGATCAGAACAGACCGATGGGCCTTTTTTTCCCTGGGTGGTAAAGGACGACGCAGCGGTGTCGCAGGCCTCCTTCGGCTCGGAGGGGGAGCGCGGATCCCCGCTGACAGGTCTGCGGGGCGCGTCACGGTCCCTTCCAGGGGGCGAGTCCCTGGCCACAGCCGGGGGAGGTGCGGGAGCGGGGCGCGGACACAGGGAGCGGCAGAAAGGGTGTGTAGGGAAGGGGGGGGGGGGCGCTGGGGTCGGCGTTAGCCGCGAGAAGAGGCCGGCAGGCGCCTGCTGCGGGGGAGGGGCAGGCCGGGGGCGAAGGCGGGGAGGCGCCGCGGGCCCCGGCTCTGGCGCAGAGCAGCCTCCCGTCAAGGGGCCGGGGAGGGGGGAGGGGGGGGCGGGAAATCTGCCTGGGCGGGCCGCGGGAGCGCGTCGCTGCGGCCCAGGCCGGCCCATCCCCCCTCCCCCCCCGCCCGGCTCACCGCGGGTCCTCGAAGCGCACGAAGGCGAAGGGCACCAGGCCGCGCTTGCTCTTGAGCTCGATGTCGCGGATGCGGCCGTACTTGTAGAACAGCTCCTCCAGGTCCTTCTCCCGCACGTCGGCCGGCAGGTTGCCCACGTAGATGCGCCCGTCCCCCGCGCCGCCCCGCCCCGAGCCGCCGGGCCCGAAGTCCATCTCCCGCTCCCAGCCAGACATCCTCGCCGCGCGGGAACGAGCGGCCCGCGCCGAGCCAGCCACGCACTCTGCACCGCAGGCGCTGTTCCCCCCTCCCTTCCCTTCCCTTCCCTCGCCTCCTGACGGAGGGCACTAAACCACCCGCTTAAAGGCGAGGAGGCGCCGGCAACCGCACACAGCTTACGTGACGCATGCGTCGCGGGCCGTCTCTCTCTCTCTCTCCCCCCCCCCGCAACACGCGCACATTGCGCATGCTCGCAGTTTTCCCGCGGAGGTAGCGCCCACTGCGATTGCGCAAGCTTCCCGTTCAGGCGGGCTGAGCCTCTTGTCCTCAGAGCGCAGGCGCCAGTTTTAAGTCCTAGCTCAAGGCCTTCTTCCTGCACGTGCCACCTCCTGCGTTCTGTGTCTACATGCGCGTGCCTAATGATGGGGCACCCCTGCGTCCCCTACTCTGCTTTCTCCACATTTGTTTTATCCAGCTTTCTGTCCTGGTCCTTCTGATTCCTTCCCTAGTTAAGTGGTGGCTCATTTCGTTTCTCTTTTTGCTTAAAAGTGACAGAAACCATTAAAAATTAAGTATTTCTGATTTTCCAATTACCTGTAACAAAAACGATCATCTTCCTGGTTGCTCTCTGAAAGACACAAAAAAAAGAGGAAGCTTACAGGAAAATTTATTCTACACCAAATGAGGAATGAAATAAACGAACATGGAAATACAATTTTCCCATAACCCCAAACCCTTATCCTGACAATATTGATGGGCTTATAACTCAGTAGAACCTCAGTTATAAACACCAATTTTATGAACTGACCAGTCAAACACATCTCAGTCTTTTTTTTAAGCAAACTACAGTGCTGTGTTAAATGTAAACTATTTAAAAAGGGGGAAAGCGGTATTTTTCTTCTGCATACTAAAGTTTCAAAGCTGTATTAAATCAATGTTCAGTTGTAAACCTTTGAAATAACCATAATGCTCAGTTTAGCATTAACAAGCTTCATTCCCAAGATGTCTGTAACTCTGAGATTCTACTGTATGTGAAGCCTATTGAAATTGCAAGAAATATCAATTATAGTAAAGCCACAAATATAGAAAGTGCCATAGCAGATATGACCATTGGTCCATCTAGTATAGTGCCCTGTCTCCAATAGCGGCCAGTACCATATCCTTTAGAGAAGCAAGGTGCAAGAAACCGAGTATAAAGTATCAGTGGTAGCCATGTTAGTCTGTGACTGTAAGAACAACTAGCAGTTTTGTGGCACCTTAGGGACTAAAATTTATTAGTTCATGAGCTTTCATAGGTAAAACCCACTTCATCAAATGAGTTGGACTGAAAATTACAGAATCTGAGGTCATGAGCTTTCCTGGGTAAAACTGTAAATAAATAAAACAACATATATATATATATATATATATATATATATATATATATATATATATATATATATAAAATATGTTGTATTCTGTAATTTCCACTCCAGCTCATCTAATGAAGTGGGTTTTACCCACAAAAGCTAATAAATGTATTCATCACTAAAGGTGCCACAGGACTGATCATTGTTGAAATTTAGTATAGTTAGTTATGAAATAACCTTCACACAAGGAAAGTTTCTGACTAATCCCATTATGTACAGGCTGTTTGTCCTCCAAAATTAGGTCTCACATCCATTCCAAACTTTTAAAATAAAATCCTATAATTGTGACTGGATAGTCTTCTTATCTATAAGAATATCTGTCTTTTAAACACAAATTCTGTCCAGGTCTTATGCATTATGTGAAAATAAATATTTCCCTTTTTCAGTTTTAGATATGCTTTTTTTCAATCTTAAATATCAGACCAATGTGATTTCCAAGCTATTGCAAAAATTGTAATTTACAGTTTAAGAAGAAATTTGGTCTAATCTGTACTCATGAATTCTTTTCCAACTCCCAGCTCTACTGCATATTCAGGGCTTTTCACTTAAAAGGCTACAGCAGAGGGGAGATGCTTCTATACACCTCCCTGAAAGAGGGTTGCTATGTTGCTAAGAGAAGCCCTCCACTCAGCATAGCAATTCCTACACTGAGAGTTAGGTCAGTATGAATGTCTCACTACAGAGTTCTTACCAAGCCACAAAAGCGCAGGGCTAGCAGCACAACACAACAACATAAACTATACTGGTTCACTATAAAATGGTCTTTCAAAGCCTCGCTGAGCATTTAGCTCAGTGTTGAGCAATTTTAATGGCTCTAAATTCAGAAGTTAGCCTCTCCACTGCTGCCCTCCATCCAGGCAGAACCTTTCCCCTCTTTGCTTCATATATTTTATATCGGACACAGCAGGCAGCTATAATAATTAGGATATTTTTCATACTGAAGTCTAATCTTGTGAGTATTCAATGCAAGCATCCCTTCAAATGACCAGAAGCATATTCAGCTATCATTCTGAACCTGCTGAGCGAATAGTCGAGTCATACATTGGTCTGTTGAAGTGGCCAATCCCCTTATAAGCCAGAAGAGCAAGGGGTAGGCTGGGTCCTCCAGGATTATTACTAGAATTTCAGCATTCCCACTGGTAATTCACATGTTGGGAAAGAAAGTCTGTGCTTGTAGTGGTTTGTTTTTAACAGTCCTGTGTTCTTAAAGATGTGTCATTCACCTTCCCTGAACATCCTACACTAATGCTGGTGTGCACAAAATTGTACCCACTGTGGCAGAGTAACCCCACTCCTGGGTCCCAGTAACCTGCTCCATCCTTAACCTGGTAGTCTCAGTACTGTGCTATTAGACTTTGGCAGGGCTTGAGCTCTGGTCCCTCAGCTACAAAGGGAAGTGGGGTCAGTACCCTAGGGTCAGCCTGGGCTGCAAAAACAGTCCTCTTCAGTTCCCAGGCTACCAGGAAAAGGAGGGCCTAAAACCCCTGTTTGGAGCTTCTCACCCCCCTTTGCTGCCCCTGGCAATGTTACCATTGGTTACCTTTCTTCATTTAGCTGGTTCTTTCCCTATTTGCTGCAGTCTCCTCTCACTCCTCCCCTCCCTGCAAGGAGGGCTTCTTTTTAAAATGCCTCCACAGCAGCCTCAGGTGAGATCAGATGGCTCTGATTGATTTACAGCAGCCCTGTCTCATTTGCTCCTGATTAACCAGGGTTGTTGCGGCCTTATAGAGCTGCCTTTCTCTCGCTATATTGTAGTCCTCCAGCATGACCCTGTCACACCACACTCTAGGGCTACGGCTATACTGCAGGCTTCTTGCGCAAGAAATGTTTTGCGCAAGAGCGTATCCACACTGCCATGTGCTTTTGCGCAAGAGCCTCAATGGCAGTGTGGACGCTCTCTTGTGCAAGAAAGCTCTGTTACCCATCCACACTGCCTTCTTGTGCAAGAGGGCTTATTCCTTGTGGGGAGAGGAATAATTTGCGCAAAAAGCCCTCTCTTCTGATGCTTTACTGTAAACATACTGGTGCAAGAACACACATACAGTGTAGACGTGCTGCAAGCTGTTCTTGTGGAAGAAGCCTGCAATGTAGACATAGCCTAGGGGCACACCATTTTTACCCAGTTCCTAGGGCTGAAGGTGTAACCCTATACATTTAAATGCCCACCATTACTCAAATCCTAGGTCTCAGGGCACAGCTTCCTGCAAGTTTGCAGGACCTTTTGTCAGTGAAAGAGCCATACACAGGAATAGCCTTATTCTCTAGTTATTAAAAATTACCAAGCAAGCAGAATACACATACTAAGCATACAGTGCGAGCCTCACCAATCCTGATCAAGGCAGACAAACTTCCCCGGTTGCCCAGGCCAGGTCTCTCTCGTCTGGATTCTGGTTGCTGCATGTCAGTCATTCACAGGTAGGGTTGCCAGGTGTCCGGTATTGACCTGGACAGTCTGGTATTTTCTCCTGTCCAGTAAAAAAATTCAGAAAACATCAGGTACCTGAAACGTCCGATATTTTCTGTTTTTTTCCCTGCCAGGAGGCAAAAATACCGGACACCTGGCAACCCTATGACATACTCAGCAACTGGGCCCAGTCCCTTCCTCCCAGACCCCTGCCCCCTCTGCTTACCTGGGGGGGCTCGATCAAGAAAACAAGATGGCTGACAGCAAAAAGACATGAAGCAAGGGGAAGCAATGCCTTCAATCGGTCTTAGTGCTCAACCTCTCCCCTCTCTTACTTAAAGGGGCCATGCTGTTTTAATGCTGTTTTATTTTATTTATTTATTTATTGCTTAATAACTTTGGTCTTCCACCAATGGTTTTTTTTTTTTGGAGGGGGTGTTTGGTATTTTTGGTTAAACCATCTGGCAACCCTATGCAGAGGATTCTTGGCAGCTCTGGACTTAGGCTGTGTCTTGGAAGTGAGTTCTTTTGGGTCTTTCCTATTATTTCTGTTCCTTCTTTTCCTTTTTTGCTAGTCTCCTTCTTGAACCCCAGTTTATATAGTGAATCTTGAGTCCTGCTTAGCTATACATTAAACAATTATTTTACTAAAATTTCACTAATCAATCCTAACACACTGTAACAGAATAAGCTAACCAATCATACTCCACTACCTTAATTGATTTATATCTAGCAAAATTAATTATACAACAGACAAAAACAATTAAAAACCAGACAGAGATCATACAAACAATAGGAAAGTGAGGACATAATCATAGAACGAGGATTTCACAACCTCAATTATTGATTAAGTAGTTTATTGCCTGATTAAATGCTATCAAACTAAGTTTTCTTTAATCATCTTGGGATGATTAAAGAAAACTTAGTTGATGTTTCTTTATCTATTGGGTGACAGACTGCTGGTATAAGCCAGAGGTCTGCCACTACAGCCTGGCTGAAAAGGCCAATTACAGCCAGCTGAGCAAGCCCATGTCTGAAAGGCTAATGGAAGCAGCTGTGGGTCTCATTAACCAAAGGGATAGATAAGGCAGCCAGAAGGGAAGTGGAGAGAAAGGAGTCAGAGAGTGGTTAAGTGTCCCTGCCAGAAGTAGAAGGGTGCTGAGTTACCTGCTGGGGAAAATAAAACTCTGTAAATAGAAGGTGGTGGGAAGTTGGCAATTAAGCAATTAAAAGACACGGGTGACTGCACAAGAGAGGGTTTCCTGGTCATTTGTGGCTGAAGAAAGAGTCCTAGGGTAAGGACCTTGCCACACATGGGCTGTGTCTCCACTGGTGGGTTCTTGTGCAAGGATCCGCAGTGTGTCCACACTACCCACCTGCTCTTGCGGAAGAAGACTTACAGTACGGTGTGGTAAGAGATGGCTTCTTGCGCAAGAGCTATGCTTTTTTTTTTTTTTTTTTTTTTTTAAAACAGGTGTAAGCCCTCTTGTGCAGGGGCTCTTGCATAAGAAGGCAGTGTGGACGCTCAGCAGGGGTTTCTTGCACAAGAAAGCCCTATGGCTAAAATGGCCCTTGGGGCTTTCTTGTGCAAGAGAGCATCCACACTGCCATGGGTGCTCTTGCGCAAAAGCACAGCTCGCACATGGCAGTGTGGACATTTTCTTGAGCAAGACTTCTTGCACAAGAACCCTTGCGCAAGATGTTCTTGCGCAAGAAGCTGCCAGTGTAGACATAGCCATGGTGTTAGAACTGGGATCCTGAGCCAGCCAATATGGTTGCCCGCCTAGAGATGGAGGAGACCCTGCAGTGGCTCATCAAGCAGTAAGAGCAGGTGCAGCAGGCCCTACAAAGTTTCCAGCAGTCCCACCAGGTGGAGAGACAGGTCTTGCTAACCTGGCAGGCAGAGAACTTTGAGGAGCAGAGCAATGTGTAGCAGCAACTCCTGCAACACATGGTGAGTCCCAGGGGACCCAGGGTAGGAGATGGCACCTGACCACCAGGTCTGGGACTGTGTAAAATGGGGCCAGCAGATGACTTGAATGCTTTTTTGGGGACACTTGAATGGGTAGCTATAGGTGCCAAATGGGAAAGGGATACCTGGGCCCTGCATCTGGCTCCCTACCTGGCAGGAGATGCTCAAGTGGCCTCCATGGCCTTGGGGGACAATCAAGCCTGCAACTATGAGGCAGTGAGAGTGGCCATATTGGACCAGGTGGGTCTGTCCACAGAAAAGTACTGGCAGAAGTTTAGGTCAGCTTGATGGACAGCAGCAGTGAGGCCCTGGGCATTTGCCCAAAAGTTAGTAGACTGGGCAACCCATTGGCTGAGGTTGAAGACACAAACAGGGCAGGAAATAATGGACATGTTCATACTCAAGCATTTGCCACAAGCCCTGCCAGAGAATATCCGCATCTGGGTCAGGCACTACCAGCCTGATGCAATGGTGAGGCTGGCAGAGGAGTATACCAAGGCAGAGGTTCCCCGAAGAGAGGGTCAACCCTACTGGGACAAGGACCCAGGGAGGAAGCTGGGGGAGCCCCTTTCTGGGAAAGGCCCGGAGAAGAAGGCACCCCAAGGAGCACCTGGGGAGACTGGCACAAAGACCTGCTGGCAACATGGGAGGACAGGGCATATGACACAGGACTGCCCGGACAGTATAGACTGTGGGTACGCAAGGTTCTGTGGGGCGACTCAGGCCAGGGGACCTGGTAAGAGGCAGAGTCTGCCGACTGTCCTGACATGGGGGGGGGGGGACGACAAAGGCCTGGCAAGAGTTAATGGACTCCACGTCAGCCCACTCGCTAGTATGGAAGGAGCTGGTGAGGCCACACTGCATGGTCCTTGGAGCACAGGTGATGCTCGCATGCGTCCATGAGGACAAGAGGTCCTACCCAGTAGCCCAGGTGCTGCTGAAAGGGGCAGCGTCCGGTGGAAGCAGGTGGAGCTAGTGGACTGGCTAATGTACCCTGTGGTGGTAGGTCAGGACTGGAAATGGCCCACCACAGAAAGGGGAGGGGAGAAGCCTCAGGGAAAGGTGAGAGGTCCCCTTGAGGGAGACTGAAGCATTTCCGTCAGTGCTATGGGTGTGGGGAAGTAGGACACAGTAGGGGGAGGGGGGCATCCTAACCCCATGGGGCCAGATAGGTGGGAAGTGTATCTGGGGGTGATGGGTAGCCCTAACTTCTCTCAAGGAAAGGAGGCACATTTGAATCTCTCGTCAAAGCAACCCCCAGAAAAAGAGACCTCGACTGATGTTGGGGAGATCAAAGTAACTGAAATACAAATGGTACTGCATGAAGGGAAGCAGGATCTTGACCTCTCAGTGCAGGTGGGAGTGGTATCGGGGGAAGCGCCACAGTGGGGGTGTGCTTTGTGTGTGGACCTGTGGGCAAGGGCTGACTTTTATGAGCCGGGCCCCTTCCACTGTAATATTAGTGGGGAAGGAACAAGGGAGCTGCCCGAAGAAACCCCAAGGGAGTGCTTGAGCATGAGTGGGGATTCACCCTGAAGGGACCCCCTTAACAAGGACCAGAGTGGCCCAGGGAGGCATGGGCTTGCTTAGCTGGCTGTAATTGGCCTTTTCAGCCAGACACTGCACCTTCAAACCCATTCTGACATCACGGGTAATTGGCTGGTGGTCAGTAGAAAGGCCTATGTTGAGCAGGGTGGGCCAAAAAAGTTTGAAAACCACTGCACTAAAGCCACAGAAGTGTGTGTGTGTGTGGGGGGGGGGACTCAAATTGCTGTGGCTTCAAAGAAAAAAGTGTGGGGGGATTGGGTGGGGGGAAGTAGGATGCATGTGAAAGTAAGGAAACTGCATCCACATATAGGTCTGCGCATAAACTGGTGGCTGCACAGTTACGCTTGTTGGAATCCTCAGAAATGCTTTGTGGCTGGGTCTTCACATTGTCCACACATTTACAAAGCATCCCACATTCTAGCATGTAGACAGCTAAGGCCCAAATTGGTGCTTACTAATATAAATGCAGTTGTCTTTGGATTAAGTGAGCTTTCTGGCTGACACTCTGTGCTCACATACACTGCCCTGAATGTTCTCATGTTGGATCCATTTGCGGAGGTAGTTTTGCAGTGTGCATATGGGTGTGTTATTTATAGGCACCAAATATAGCGAACGTATCTATTTAAGATATTTTTCTTGCTTGCCTGGCATGTGGAGGCTTTGTAACTTAGAGGGGACATAATAGCAACTTTGAAGTGCCTGAAAGGGTGTCACAAAGAGGAGGGAGAAAAATTGTTCTCCTTAACCTCTGAGGATTGGACAAGAGCAATGGGCTTAAATTGCAGTAAGGGAAGTATAGGTTGGACATGGGAAAAACTTCCTAACTGTCAGGGTGATTAAGCACTGGAATAAATTGCCTAGGCAGGTTGTGGAATCTCCATCACAGGAGATATGTAAAAGCAGGTTACACAAACACCTGTCAGGGATGATCTAGATCAGTGGTTCTCAAACGTTTTGGGCTCCAGAGCCCTTTACATGCGTAAACATTTATGCGGAGCCCCAGCAGTCCACTGATTGTATGTGTTGTGCCTATCGATGTTTCCAGTTTGTCAACCTTGCGGAGCCCCTGGAGATGTCTCGCAGAGCCCTGGGGCTCCGCGGAGCACAGTTTGAGAAGCACTGATCTAGATGGTGCTTGGTCCTGCCATGAGGGAAGGGGACTGGACTTGATGACCTCTTGAGCTCATTTCAAGTTCTAGTGTTCTATGATTCTATGAAACAAGGCTTTCTTTCAAGTTTTTTTTAAAGCCCTTGTTTCTCATATACATTGGTGTTTCCTGCAGTCATCATCTAAGCTTTTTTTTTTCCAGCTCACTGTTGTTTAAGGAATGCTTAGAAACTTGCTGCAGCCAGAAAGCTCAATCTCTCCCTGTCACTACTTATTTATGGGTGTTTCCAAAGATTGCATTATGTGCTGATCAGATTGTCGGACGCTGAATGGTTTATTTCTGCAATTCCAGCTCTCTGTTGGAAGAGACACTGATTGCATTGCAGATACCACAACTACCCATCCCAAGATTGTCCCTAGCAAAGGTAGGTTCTTTCTGCTAGGTATAGAACCCTGCTCACCACAAAAGCCCCCACTACAGGATGTGGCCAACCATCCCTTATGTCTTGGCTATTCCCCACTGCTTCAATAGCTACAGGGTCATGGCACATCAGAGGATCCCTATCTGGCACTGAGAGCCAAAGCAATCTCAAGCAGCCCAAGAATTGTGACCATACTTTGTGGAAATTATCCCATGATCCAAAATTGATCTAGAGCAGACAGGACACAGGCAAAATTCCTCTGACTATCCCTCCCTCCTGTGGAACAACGGTGAAGAGAGAGAGAACTAGTTCCTGTTTCAATTGTTTTGCTGTGGGGCAGGGAAGCACATTTTGGTTTTTCAAGTTACAAGTAACTGTTGCCTTACATAATACTATTTGTTAAGTAGGGTTCCTTCATCTTATGATTTGAAGAGCCCCAAACTACTAGTGGAAATAAAGAGAGAGCAAGCTGTAAGTTGTTTTTCGTAGCTAAAGTAATCTCTGTATAGTTTTTTTCCTTTTTTGTCATGAGATTCGCCGTGCTTTGCTGAGGTTACCCTGACCCATAGCTCGTAAGAGCATGGAGTTGTAAGCAGTTGTGCTACTTACATTTATGGGTGATACTGAGCCTGTATTTTGATTTTATTAGCATAAAATATTTTTATTTCCGAAAAAGGTAGATGAATACTCTTGAAACTCTTTATGTAGCTTTTAATTTCTGCACAGGACTTCCCACCAAACAACTCTTCAAAGGGCTCTCTTGCATGCTGCCGTCCAGTATTTGCTATTTCTGATCAGACAGGGGGGAACCAGGGTAGAGCTCAGATCTGGGTAAAAAGATTCCTAAACTTGGGACTCTCACCACCAGCAACACTAGCTGTTGATGGGAGCTTAAGCAGTTAGTGCCTGCAGACCCAGGGAGAGTGGGGCTAACAGGAAAAGTAAGAAGTATTGGGCCTGGCAGCAGATACTCTTTTTATGTTGCAGCAGTAAAGATGGAACTAGACATGTGCCAAGGAATCAGACAGGAAGGAGGCACTATGCAGCTTTGCATGAACTCCAACTACAAATAGGTGAACCTTAGGTCTCTCAGAACCTCTTGTGCCTGACTGTACATTGCCTTGCACCTTGTATAGTTATTTACTTTTGTGCAAATAGGGGTAAAATGCCACTAAATCAGAATTCTCCACTCACATCAGTGATAACATTTTATATCCACTTTGCACTCAGACAAATCCATTCGTTGTGTATCTCCATACTATTTCAGGTGTGGCTATGGTGCAATGTGCACAAAGTGGAGGTAGAAAGCTATAAATAGTGTGAATGGAGAATCAAGCCCAATAAATCTGAAAATATGGGCTGGAACAGTGTTTCCCAATTTTATTTGGCCACAGAACCCTTTTAAACTTGAAAGAATTTCACAGAACCCCTAATAAGTCTTATTAGCTTATATATGAAGCTGAAAAAGACGACAACAAATAAGTAAGGATAATAATAAATAAATGCTAAACAAGGTCATGAGATCAATATTTAGTTTAATTGCACATATTTAAAAACAAAAATCACATTTAATGTGTACAAAAAAGAAAACTCAAAGTAATATGCATTATATTGGCAGTTTTCAATGCAAACTTGTTTTTCTTGGCAAATTCTTTCTATATTTGGTTTAATACTGGAAAATTGGATTCGCATATCTGGTGTGGCATTAAGTCAATTTCTGTATTTTGTTTTTGTTGCTGCGTAACTTGAGAACCCAGTTTCACAAAAGTACGTGCTGGCGAAGGGTAACAACTGATGAATTGCATGTCTTGATAAAGCTGAATATTCTTGACATAAGCCACCCCAAAATGTAATCAGAGAAACTTCTTTAAATTTTTGTATTAATTGGCTACCTGAAGCAATTTTGATTAGGTTTTCATAATCTTGAGTAGAAAAACCAACTGGCTTTTGTTATACTTAATGGATTTTGAATCCAGTTATTGCTTTCATTTATGGTTGGAAAATACTTCATGATGTTTGTGTATAAATCGCAAAGATGATTCGCAATGTCCTGGCCAGGAGGGAGGGTACAGGAGAGAGCTTGGGACAGGGTGTCAGAGCAACCTGGGAATGCGGGGTCAGGGGGGGGGAGGGGAGTGAGTGAAGGGGATCTGGGTGTGGGGTCTGGGCATGAGGGCGACGCTCACCTGACTTGGCACTCTGGTGCAGCAGGGAAAGCCTTCAGGAGCATGCTGTCATTCCCCCAGCAGGGGGCAGGAGAGGGAGCTCAGTCCCCTCCCTCCCCCACCCCCCCATGCAGCAGGGATCCCAGCGCAGCTGCAGCACCAGGTGAGGCTTCCCACTGGCAGGGTAGGGGAGGGTGGGTGTAGAAACCCCGACCTTCCCCCAGACCAGACTCTGCCGCTTCCCCAGCAGGATGTGGAGGGGTGCGAGGGAGAGAGCAGCAGCGCATGGGGTGCAGCAAGCCCGCGTGTGCTCCGAAGGGGGGGGGGGGCAGATCCCCAACCGAGTTCTGCACAACCCCTGCCTGGGCGAAGGCACCAGTTTAAAAACATTAAGGTCCGGGAGCGGCTACTCAGTGCCTCAGACCCAGCCACCCCCCCGACAGCAGCGGCCGCTGTCACAATCCGCTGCCTGCACACGAGGAGGAGGCGGCTGTGTGGCACCTGAGGCCCTGTGGGACAGGGGTTGTCCTGTGGGGTGAGGAGGGGGAGGCGCCATATGCGGTGATGGGGCAGCCAGCCGCAGCGGGTGGTAGAGTGGCCAGAGCCACACACTGCCAGAAGCCCGCCCCCCACAGGCAAAGCTCCAATGGGAGCTGCCTACAGGCTTGGCAGGAGAGTGAGTAAAATTTTCTCACAGAATCCTTAGTTTCATTTCACTGAACCCCGGGGTTCCGTGGAACACCATGTGGGAAACACTGGGCTGGAAAACGCACTGGTTCCCAGCACTTCTGATTCCAGGAGGAGAGTCTGTACTAAGTCCGGTGAATCAGTAATGTATCTGTTGTAAACTGCTAACATTCCAACCAGCAATCATTGTCTGTGTTCAGTAGGACTTTTTCCCCAAATGCACATGGATCAGCCAATTCAAAAGATAACAAATGTAACAATGGCTGAATCTTACTAATCTTCATTTTGCTGAATCGCCAAAATCTTATTTCTCCCCCACCTCTCAGGAAAGGTTTAAATGCAGAGGGTGTCATGAGCTATCATGTTACTAAGATGTAATTAGTTTTACAAACAACACAACAGAACATGTATTAGAGCATTATGAGATACATAATTAAAACCAAATTGTCATTGTCAAAATAAATGAACTAAGCACGTTTTGTGATATATCATCCTTTTTTATTGTTTATGTGCTTACCTGCTTAAAGCATTCAGTAAATTTTCAGTGGAGTTCTCTGCCATTAGTGTTAATTAACCATGTTCTAATGTGCAGTTGACTTGTGAATGGATAATCTGAATACAAAGCACTTTGAAAAATTAACCCATTTCTCTCACTTAAGTTCTGCTATAGTGTTTTAGTGTAGATATTACCTATGATGGCAGGATAGATTTTCTTGTCACTTAGTTTATTCACTACCCCAACAAGTGGATAGCTAGGTCAACAATATAATTCTTCCATCAACCTAGTGCTTTCTAAATTGGGGTTATGCTGGCTTAACTATGCCTCTTCCGGGGTACACATCTATATAATATCTCCAAATGACCATCACGCTGAAAACAAACCAAGCCTTTATCAAAGACTTTACTTGACATATATTTCTATACAATAATATTGTATACAACCAGTTGATTTATTTACTAACTTATTTTTGATTCAGACCCACTGTGAGTGTTTGGACCCTTGTCATAAGCAGTAATAATTTTAAAAAATCAAGATATATAAAATCAAGTTACTTACCTTGTAACTGTTGTTTTTTGAGATGTTGCCTATGTCCATTCCGTCTAGGTGTGTGCGCAAGTTCCAGAAGCTTTTTGCCTTTAGCAATACCTGCTGGCCAGCTGGGGAGCCCCCTGGAGTGGCGCCGGTATATCCACACATATAACCACCTGCTGGCCCTCCACCCCTCGGTTCCTTCTTGCCGGACATTCCAATGAAGGGGAGATGGGCGGGTTTGGAATGGACAGAAGCAACACATCTCGAAGAACAACAGTTACCAGGTAAGTAACTGTCTCTTCTTCTTCGAGTGTTTGCTCATGTCCATTCCGTCTAGGTGATTCCAAGCAAAACCCCCTTGGAGGTGGGGTTGGAACCCTAAAACGAAACGGACTGCAGCACTGCCCTACCCACCACTGCGTCCACACTAGCCTGCTGTGTGATGGCGTAATGCTTGGCGAAGGTATGAACCAAGGACCAAGTGACCGCCCTGCAGCTATCTACAATCGGCACCTGGGCTAGAAAGGCCATCGAGGGCCTGCACCCTAGTAGAGTGAGCTGTGAGAGGTGGGGCCACCTTCCCTTTTAAGTCCTAACAAGTCCTAATATAAGTTTTAATCCGCGAGGATAGGCACTGAGCTGACACCGGGCGACCTTTCATTCTGTCCGCTACAGAAACAAACTGAGGACTTATGAAATTGCCTCCTCCTGTCTAGATGTTAGAAGGGCTCCCACCTTTTATTTAAAGTATGGAGTGTGCGCTCTCTCTCTCATCTGCATGTGGTTTCGGGCAGAACATCGGCAGAAAAAGTTCTTGGGACATATGGAATAGTGAAACCACCTTAGGAAGGAAAGTGCGGTGAAGATGTAGCGTCACCTAATCCCTAGAAATTATAGTGTACGGTGGCTCTGAGGAAAGGGCTCGTAGCTCGAACAGCCTTCTAGCAGAGGTGATGGCCACTAAGAAAACTACCTTTCAGGAGAGGTGAGAGCACATGGCCAGAGGCTCAAAAGGAGGCCATGTGAAGCCCCCGGAGTACCAGGTTCAGGTCCCACTCCGGGACAGGCTAACATGGGGGTACAACTGTCCAGTCCCTTCAAGAAATGCTTTACCATGTCATGGATGAAGATGGATCTTCCCCCTTCTCCCTGATGGAAGGCCATGATGGCTGCCAGGTGCACCCTGATCGAGGAAGTAGACAGCCCTTGCCTCCTGAGGTCAAGGAGGTAGTCTAAAATCAGAACAGCGGCTCTTTCCGGATTCCCCCCTTTCTGCCCGACCCATATAAAAAACCTTTTCCATTTATCCTGATAGGCTGTCCTGGTTTAGGGCTTCCTACTCTCCACCAGCATGCATTTCATTGGGTCTGAGCAAAGGAGCACCTCTCCCCCCCCACACACGCCCACAGCCACTGAATTTCCAGGCCCTCAGATGGAGGGACTATAGGTTTGGGTGGCATAGAAGGTCCTGGTTGAGTACCTGTGTCAACAGGTCTGGGACCATCGGGAGGGGAATAGGGTCCTCCACCGACAGCGACACCAGTGTGGAATACCAGTGTTGATGGGGCCAACCCAGGGCTATGAGGATCAGCGTTGCCCCATACCTCTTGACCCTCATGAGCACCTCGTGAATTATGGGGCAGGGGAGAAGCCGTAAAGGAGGCCCA
Source organism: Pelochelys cantorii (assembly GCA_032595735.1). NCBI lineage: Eukaryota > Metazoa > Chordata > Testudines > Trionychidae > Pelochelys > Pelochelys cantorii. The sequence goes on along the minus strand of CM064342.1, from coordinate 5,788,763 downwards.
CTGGCCACCTCTCTACCAGGGCATTCCCCATCAAACCCGTGCCCTAGCCCCAGTAAGAGAAGAACCTGGGGCACTTCTTGTTGGCCTGAGATATGAACAGGTCCAGGAGGGGAGTTCCCCACTTCTGGAAGAGGAGCATACCACCTTGACAGACCACTCGTGTGGCAAGAAAGTCCGGCTGAGATGGTCCGCTAAAGTGTTGCAGGATCCTGGGAGGTAGGTGGCCTGCAGGTGGACCCCTTGAGTAAAACACAGGTCCCACAGGGCTAGTGTTTCCCGGCACAAGAGAAGAACGAACACCATCTTGACGGTTGATGTAATATATCACCATCATGTTGTCCGTCAGAACCGAGACACATCTGTCCTTCAGGCGGGGCATAAAGACCTGGCAAGCCAGTCAAACTGCCCTCAGCTCCCTGACATTGATGTGTAGGCTTTTCTCCATCGCCAACCACATACCTTGTGTTTGTAGATCCGATAGGTGGGCTCCCCAGCCGGTGTCAGATGCATTGGTTACCAGCTGGATCGTGGGAGGGGGTTGAGCAAACAATACCCCACAGCACACTCTGTTCTTCCCGAGCCACCAGTCCAGTGTCAACAGAATTGCTGGGGGGATTGTGACCACCATATCAATATGGTCGCGGGCCGGCCCGTAGACATTAGCCAACCAATTCTGGAGAGGTCGGAGGCACAGTCTGGCGTACTGCACCACATAGGTGCATGCTGCCATACGGCCTAACAGCCTCAGGCAATTTCTCACTGTGGTCATCGAAGTGGCCTGGAGGCCCTGTATAATGTCCCCTAAGGCCAGAAACCTGAAGCGTAGAAGGGACACCCTCCTGGCTGTGGCATCCAACCGCGCTCCCACGAACTCTATCACCTGAGTGGGAGTAAGGGTAGATTTCCTTTTGTTCAGTATTAGTCCTAGCTTGGAGAATGTCCTCCTGGCCAGCCTGATGTGAGACAGTACCTGTCACTGGATCGATCTCCTGATCAGCCAATCGTCTAAGTAGGGGTAGACATACAGTCCCTTCCTTCTTAGAAACTCGGCCACCACTGCCATGCATTTGGTAAAAACCCTGGGCGCTGTGGGCAGGCCAAACGGTAGCACCGCCAACTGGTAATGGTTCCCACCTCCCACCTGTGTATCTGTTGAGCATTGCCTGTTGGTTTGCAAACCTTAAGTTGCAGACCTGCCGTGGCATAAGCTTTTCTCCCCAAAAGGTCCAATTTCTTGGGCTCCTTGCTCTTTGGAGTGGGCCCCAACTGTCCCTGCCTCTCTCTCTGGCAGGCAGCCTGGACCACTACCGAGCCTGGGGGTATATGGGCAAAGAGGTGTTCATGCCCAGTCTGTGGCACAAATTACCTCCTCTCAACCCCCTTCTCGGTCAGGGTTATGGAGGCTGGCGTCTGCCAAAGGTTCTTTGTAATTTTTGCCACCATTTTGCTCAACAGGAGGGCCATCTTAACTTGGACATTGGCTGTAAGGATGTCCACCATTGAGTCGGCTTCCTCTTTAACCTCCTCTGCCTGTACCCCCAAGTTCTGGGCCAGCCACTTGAGGAGCTCCTGATGAGTTTGAATGTCCATTGCTGGCATGCTCGGGGATGGATCCGCCAATGCCTTGTGATGAGGATGAGGACTCTGCTGGAGCTGCACTCCACCAGTCACAGTGGGTTCCACATGGGTCCCATGTCCCTCAGAGGAGCCCACTGATGACGGTTGATGCGTCAAGTGGGCAGATTCCCTGCCCGATCCAGGGGGACTGGCTCTGGTATCCGACACTGAGTCCCTGGTAAGGGGGGTGGCTAAGGGAGCAGCCCCATGGCCCGAATAAGCCGAGGTTACCACTGACCCCAACCTCGATGGGCTGGGACCCTGGGCTTGGTGATAAGCCCAGGGGGTCCAGAAAGGCCACTGCGTGGGTGGTTGCCTCTGTGGGGCCATGTTTGAGCCATAGCTGGGCTGTATAGTCTTGTTCGGTGCTGAGACGGGGACCGATGCCTGGACTGAGAACGGTGCCGGTATTCTGATCTGCAGGAGGACCATGGTACCCTTGAGGTGACTGACCGATGTGAGGAAGCTCCAAAGGCCAGGGACTCGCGGTCAGATTCGGAAGAATATTCCAACAAGGACCATAGAGGTGCCGATGATGAAATGTGTTCCCCATGCTGTCTGTGCTGAGCCATGGCCACCGATTTCCCCCGATGTGCAGTAGGAGGTGCCAGCGGTGGCATGGCATGGGGTCCTGGTGTCAAAAGATGTGGTACCGGGGGACCCAAGGTTCTCACCCATACCAGCTCCTGCACTGGTGGGGTTGGTGCCATCGGTGCAGCGGGTGTCGGCGGTGCAGTGGGTGCCGTGTCCGATTCCTGCCTCAGCGACAGCATGGGCAGTGCCAACTGCAGTGCCGGGGCTGACTTAACCTTGGTATTCCTGGCTCACGCGCCCCTCCGTGCCACACGGTGATGGACCTGGGGAGGCTGTGAGCTCTATCAGTTCCCAGGCCACCGTAAAGGTCTCTGGCATGGACAGCTTCCGGACCTCCATCATGGACAGGTCACAGGCTTCTGGAGTGCCTGTCCTCACTGGGCTCGGTCGCTGGCATGCTGACGGTGAAGCCCCCAGGCATCCCTCTCATAGGTGTGTGCCTTGGTCCCGTTCCGAGGGCGACCTTCCTCTCACTCTTTAGGTAGCAGTCAGTACCGGAGATTGTGATCGGTGCCTTGGTACTGTTCGGTGCTCCAACGCCGCAGAGTGCTTAGACGCATGCCCCGTGTCCCTGGTCGATCCCAGTGCACTTCTCACCAACAGTGCCGGCTCCAGTACTGGGGGTTGAAGTGCCGACTCCATTAGGATTAACTTAAGTCTGGAGTCCTGCTCTCGTTGAGTTCGTGGTTTGAAGGACTTACAGATTTTACATGAGTCCGTCACGTAGCCTTCTCCCAGGCACTTCAGGCACTCTTGTGCAGATCTCCACAGGACATAGACTTAGAGCACCGCTGGCAGGGTTTGAAACTCTGGGGCCCCAGCATGCCCTCCTTGCGGAGGGAAGTGGGGAAACAACTATCTACAGACTATCTACTTTCCTACAATGAACAGCTAACTAACGCTAATCACACAATTATTTACACAAGAAAAGGCTTATGGTGCACTTGCAATCACAAGCGAAGCGTTCCAGCAACTACCACAGGCAGAAAGAAGGAACTGAGGGGGTGGAAGGCCAGCAGAGGGTTATATGCGTGTACAGGGTGTCTCTGCTGGAAGTTACCCTGGTATCTATCCATTCAATACTAAAGTCATTGACGCTTGTAGAAACTGTAGAGGGCTAGGGGGCTCAGGCAGGGGGTTGAGTGTGGAAGGGCTCAGGACAGTGGATGGGGATGCAGGAGGCTGAGGGCTGTGTGTATGTGGGAGATGCAGGAATCAAGGCTGGGAGTGGGAGGGAGAGTGTATGTATGGGCTCTGGGGTTGGGTAACCTTACCTGGCCACAAGGGAGCTGTGGACCATCTGTGTGTGAGGGGGGCACTGAAGAAGGGAAACAGGCAGCAATGTGAGAGACCCCCAGGCTTCTTCCCAGGGGTTGCTGGCAACAGCACATGCCAGAGAGAGCACATAACCTGCCTGTTCTAAGCTGGCTGCGCATGTCTGGTCGCTAGCACCAGTCTGCAGCTGCAGCAGGAGCCCGGCTGGGAAAGTGCATGGCATGTTGCGCCCCAACAGGCTCTCAGTAGCACACCCACCCAGCTCTTTAAACAGAGCACCCAGCCGGGTCTTTAAATAGTATTCCCCACCAGCTCTTTAAATAGCACCTCAGCCGGCTTTTGCCAGAGTACAGCTGACTCTTGCGGGAGCAGTGCACCCTTTACTTTCATCTCTGGAAGTTACGGTCTTGATGCAGAGATTACCGATGAGTTTATTTGACCTATATTATGCCTGAGGTTGGACTAAATGTTAAAAATGCCACTTTCTGCTCTTATCTTCTGCATTTGTTTCAAGATCCAGTCACACTGTTTTCATATGTTCTTAGTCACCTTGTACGTTCATGCTTCATTTAAACCATTGAGGGATGCAGTATGCAGGCTGCCCTGAGGGGAGAGGTCTGTCCCAGTCTTTTCTCATGGGAGCAGATTGGGGGCCAGATGAGAAGCACCTCTCTATGGCTGCTGCAGTTTCCTGCAGGCACAGCCAGGGGAGGGGTGCTGAGGCAGGTCCAAGTTCATCTGCCCCCTGTGCTCCTCAGCCATAGTGAGGAATGCAGAAAACTGCATTTTCCCCTTTCTCTCTAACGAAGGGGAACAACCAGCAATGTCCTGTACAAATTGGGGAGGAGAGCTTCAGTCCCACCCCAAAAGCACCTGGAGGGCAGGAGGCTCAGGACTGGGGCAGTAACAGGGGTGACACCCCCAGCCAGCTCTTTCACCTGCCTGGTGATTCTGTCTCTTTTCTATGTGGCTTTAGGAGAAGCAAACTCATTTGAGGCACATCCCATTTTCCTGGTGCAACCAAACCCTTACATTGCTTTAAGTTATGCTAAAAGGAAGCTGTATACTGAATTTGGTGGTCCTAGTTTTTACTGTTTAGGAGGCGTTCTTGAACAAACTAATGATAAGAGGCAAGTAATCCACTAACTGTGTCGTGGATAAAAATTGTATTGACTACATTATTAGTCATAAGTTCGCACTGCATCCAGGAGCTACACCCGCTGGAGCTCTGCAGTTTAAATGTAGTAAGAGCTAGGCACATGGGCAGCCAGCTCCTACTACATTTAAACTGCAAAAATATAGCAGGGATAGCTCCTGGATGCAGTGAGAGCTGGGACTGAGTTGGGATTACTCAGTCCCAGCTTGCACCAGGACCAGCAGCCCCTGTTCGTAGGGGGTTGGTCCCAACAGGGAGCCCACGCAGACTGGGGCCCTTTGCAGACAGGGGCTGCTGCCTCAGCAGCCTGTGTTGGCAGCTAGCCTGAGCCACTGCAGATAGGGGCTGCTTCACAGCAGCAGCCCTTGCCCGCAAGGGGTCCCAGATTGCCTCTGGGCAGAGGCTGCTTTCTGGAAGCCTCCCCTGCCTCTCCCGCCCTGTGCTGTTGCCGCCTCTGATGAAGCAAATAGTAGATTAATAAATACCTGGTCCTTGGTCTTCCATTGTATCTGAAGCAACTTAATTCATCTTCAGTATGCTAATTAATTCATACCAACCCAGATATGCCAACTATACCTGGATCTTATCTAGATTCCTGTTCCAAAATTAAATTAATCCCCTCACATCCAGTGGATAACCATGTAAAGTGAGGCAGGAAACTGAGTCTCACATACTTTTTCGTAACAAACAGAGATCCTTACATTTACTTCTGAGTATTATGGTATTTGGCATAATGAATGGTCCAAATAAGAGACAGTGTTTTCTCCAGGAATTGAAATTAGGGGGGGATGTTCAAATTTATAGGGGGGGGTGCGTCAGGGCCGATGAGGGATGAGACTGTGAGGGTGAAGGTGTGCTGTATGGCACCATAGTAAAAACTGAAAAATGTTTCATGACCATTTTATTAGATTTAACTCATGTTTTAAAATCACACAAATTAAAGTTGGCTACTCAAGCCTTCTATGAAGCACTACGTCTACACCCTTCTTGATTTCTTGTTATAATTTTGCACAACTCTTTCAATGAACTTCTCAAATGCAATGTGTTCATCTTCGGTGGCTTCTCGTGTGTCCGGTACTTCCATTCCTTCAATTGATATGCTCATTAGTTCATTCAAATGATCAGGCAAAAGGCAACTTCTTTCAGAACACAAAATTCTATTCAATGATGAAAAAGAACACTCAACTGTAGCTGTTGTGACTGGGAGTAGCAAGAGATGAATTCCTACTTCTTTCATCCCAGGAAACATGGCACAAAGATCCAGTCAAGCCACTAGTGATGATAAAAAAGAAGTTGAAGTCAAATCTTCATTCATTCATTTGTCGTATGATATTCCACTCTGTGTTCAAATTCTCTATTCTGTCCTGAGCACATGGCAGCCCCATTGCTGGCAGTGCCTCACTCCACTCAACTGTCGGTGTTTTATAGGACAGGCATCTGTAAAAGCTACGTAGCGGTTGAGTAGAATCTAGAAGTCGCTGTTGTAGATTTTTAAGAATCAAGTCTGTGTACTTTTTCAGTTATCTTAAACACTTCTTGTCCTCTTCACTTAAGGATTCAATATAAATGCCTTCATTAGTCAACTTCTGGACTGAAATCTTTGCTTCTTCCAGTACTTTTTCAACTGATAGCTCTCTGATCCAAATGTAGCTTCTATTGCTGGACAAAGATCTACTACTGTTGTAGCAGATGCCTGGATGGCATTTTTTAATGACCCAAGTGGTTTCAACAGTAGATTTACAAGAGAGAGAGAATGGCAATAGTCTTCTCTGAACATAGTAGCAAAAGTAATCCACCAGCCTCACTACTTAGATCCATCCCATCTTGGTAGATACTTTCCAAAGCCAATAATAACAGCTGGAGTAATTTTAAGACAACAGCCAAGGATCGCTCATGAGAAAGCCAGCGGGTTTTCCCAGGTTGGACTAATTTGAACTTCAGTCCAGTGTATCTTCTATATTTTCCAAGATATTCAGTCTTTTTGGACTCTTGCTGAAAAAAGAATGTAATGAAGACATTACATTTATAGCTTTTTTAATGTCTTTTGAAGATTCTGCAGCTCGTACTACTGCTAGTTGGAGTAGATGGCCTCTGCAGTGTGTATAGGACAGATTAGGGTTACACTTTTCTCTGAGCAAAGCTTGTACTCCACCATGTCTTCCAGAGAAGTTTGCAGCTCAAGCAACCATCTGTTTGGGGTCCAATTGACAAGCATTTAACTCTTCTAAGATGTGGGTTGTCACAGATGCAGCCGATGCGTTTTCTACAACTTGAACATCTAGAAATGCATCTACTGGCCTACCACTGACATCAAGATAACGTACACAATGACTTAATACTTGATGCTCATTTGCATCAGTGCATTCATCAGCCATGTATACAAATTTTTTGAATGTGGTGAAAAAGTGCTTCACTTTTTCAACTGTTGAGTCTTTCACTGTTGCACCACATGCTTCTATCCAGTCAGATGAGTTTCTTGCAGAAAGATAGTGAGCATTTGCTGGTCTTGTTCAGAACCAGTGTTCAACTTCAGGATGAACAAGTAACAATGCATTTAACATTGGCTTCCAGTTTGCAGTGCGTGGTATCTCTTGCTTAAATAGAAAGTATGATGCCACAGCCATGTTTGTTCGCATGAACTATGTTGTGTCGCCAGCATTCTTAACAGCCTCATTAAGTACTTCTAAAATTGGCTTTGAAAGTGGGCTTATAAGGCTTTCTACATGTTGATACAGTCCAGAGGCCTGGTGTTTTGCTGCCTTTTCATGTAGTTTGTCAGCATTGGTTTTGCTGATTGGTCTGTTACCCGGAGAGCTGAGGTAAACAATTGCTGTGCTGTGGGCTATGCAATTTAATTTAAGCCTAAGGTGCCCTCCCACAGAAGCCAGATTCGGCCTGGTATCCTGTATCTAATCACCAGGGAAACAACTTAGCAATCACCAAACAACAAAGATTTAGGGCCAAACCATGTATTTTAAAGGGTATAGATTAAACATCAGCAAACCACATGCAATGCAATTCAACAACAGTCCCATCCTAACCCTAGAAGGAAAGAAGATAGAAGAGTCCCATACACATAAGGGATGTTAGATGTCCGTGACCTACAACCTTGCAGCTAGCGTAAAGCTTTAAGGGAGGACAAACGGGGCGATCCCTTGTAGGTCACGGACATCTAACATCAATCGCCGATCGTGAATGTAATGTATGACCTTATGGGGTATCTTTCTTCGGGCCCCTATCCTTTTGTTTTTTTGTGAGTGAAAGTGATATTGGGGGGAACAGAGTGGGGACGCCCCTCTGGAACCCAATTCACTATTCGGCAGCAGGTTCCCAACCTGTCTGGCCGAGGGCTAGGCCCAACCCTTGGAAGCAGTTAGCCTGAGTAGGCTGCGAACCTGCTTCCGGGTTTTAAACCCTTCTGCCGCTTGCCGCTTTTGGGCTGAGCAGTACAACTGCTCCTCAGTCGGCATAAGTGTTCATTGTGGGTTTTTTGTTTTTTTTTGTGTACCGGTTTTCTAGCAAGACATCTCCAGCAGGCTTTGAGTAGTCAAGCCTTGCTATAACAAGGTGCCTTGATTTTCTTTATTGGAGGCTGGTAAGCAGCCTTGACAGCGATGGCAGCACCCCAGCTCTTCGGCACCAAGGGATGGAAACCAGCGTATAATAAACTGTCTGTGGAATATGCGATTAATTGTTATGGAAAAGGGAATAACCCTTGGGTTGATGGGTCATTTAAAGGGGAGGATGCATTGGAAAGGTTTACTAATTTATGGGAGAAGTACATGGGAGCAAAGCGTCAGCCCAAACGTAAGCATCAAAAGTGGACGCTATTGTACGGGCTAGCTATGACAAGCAAAGAGCTTGCCTTACAGCTTAAAGAGCTGAAGGCCCGATATGATGAAAAGGCAGATCAATTATTGAAGGCAGAAAATTTGTTAGCAAAGAAGGTATCAGAATTAGAGGCTAGGGACTCCTAGGTTCAAGGTTTAACAGTTAAAAGTTCTGGTTTAGAAAGTAAATTGATGGAACTAGAAGAAAAGAAAAGCAAATTGGAAGAAACTATATCAGAGCAAAATGAACAGCTTACGGATAATCAGGCGGTTATTAGGCAGCTTCTTAAGGAGGCTAGTGCCAAGGTTGCTGGGGATCGCTTGTCATGCCAGATAGAGGTTGCTAAGTTAAAATAACAGCTGGGAATGGCTAAAGGAGTGGTAGCAGCAATCCAACCTAAATACCAGCAGGTGGATTGGCTGGGAGACTGTGAACTGGAACCATGCTATCCTTCTGCTCCTCCTCCATAGTATCAAGGAGGGGAGGACAGTAAGGAATTGGCAATTATGGCCCCTATTACCATAACCAGGGTGCAGTATCCTGGACAACCGGGTCCTATTATAAAGCAGGAACAGCGGGTGTTAACACCAGAGCGAGCCCGAGCTCTGGGGAAAAACATAGGGCCACATAACCGGAAAAAGGTGGTGGATTGGATCGCTAGAGTGTGTGCTACTCCAAATTTAAGTCCGGAAGATATTGTGGTTTTATTAAAAGAATGCATGCCAGTAGAAGACTACTTGGCATTACCTCATACTGTGGTTGGTAATCCTGATATAGATCCTAAGGAATTGTATACAGCTGTATACAAGGTTTACTTTCCTCAGGAGGATCTGGTAGGAAAAGCCTATTCAGACCTTCAAAAGGTGGGAGAAAAGCCTGATTCATACTTTATAAGAAAAAAAACTCTATTTTGGTTATCTGACACACAGAATGGTCAGAGGGGTAATAGTGTATGGTGTGATACACCCCAATTTCGGCGGATATGTTATCAAGGTCTGCTCCCTAGTTTAAAATTGGCTTTGGGGGCGTATGACCATACCAGAACTCCACTTGCTCTCTTAGAAGAACAAATAAGAGAAATGTACAATTTGCAGCAACTAGCAGGAGCAGAGGTTAAAAAGGTATCGGCCCTGCAAGGAGGGGTTCCATCTGAAAGGAAAGAGAAAAGATTTGAAAAACCTTCTCGTGTGTTGTGGGGAAAAAAGGACGAAATCTTTGCATCAAGGAAAGTCTTGGCACAGAGGCTTTCAAAATACTTACCTTGGGATAAAGTAAAAGCTCTCAATACTGATTCCATCTTACTGAATTAATATACTGGGAAGGAAAGACTAAAGCAGATGCTAAGGAAAAGGAAGAGGTGCCATCTTGTGCGGTTGTTACGGAATGTATTACGCCATCTTGTTGTACGGAATCGCCATCTTGGGAGGTACGAGAGGGCAGCCATTTTGAAGGCTGTGGGAACCAGGTCCGTGGGAACCAGGACCGTGGGAACCCGAATGCTCAATACTGAGGATGCCAAGATTCCCAGCCCCATAAGATGGAAAGGATTATTCCAATTACATTTGATCTCTACGGAAGACCAACAGTAGACATTACCTATGAAGGGAAGTTTGGGAGTTTTAAACAACGAGCCTTGGTGGATACAGGGGCCTCCACCAGTCTCATCTGCACGAAACAACTACCTAATATGAAGAATGCACCTGTGGATTATATCCGGTCATTGCAATCTTACAATGGCAAGATGTCCTTAGTACCATTTATAACTGGAGTCATTTGTCGACTGGGATCATTACGAATCACCAATGCCATTGGAATGCAGGAGCTGGACTGTACAGGGATTATGGGCATGGGTTTAATACAAAAATTTGGATTAATTGTAGATTTGCCCAATCGTTGCATGTACAGGACTAGCGAGAGTACTAATGTGGGAATGACAATACCTCCTACCCATCGATTGGGATCAATTTAGACTTGCCACAGTTTTCCAACACCCATCTGGGAGCCATCTATACGGACTATTACTGATAAACATCAAGAGGTATTTGCGCCACATAAACTGAGTTGCGGGAAGTTAAAGACATTGATCAAGGTGTCTGGACCGGACCCTAAGCCAGTGCATCAATACAAATTCCCTAAAGAAGCAAATGAGGGGGTAAAAGACACAATTCAGGCCTTGTTGGCCCAAGGGATCATAGTGAAATGCGAAAGCCCTTGTAATTCCCCCATTTGGCCGGTGCGAAAAACTGATGGGAAATCTTGGAGACTCACCGTTGATTTTAGGGAATTAAATAAGGTAACACCAAGGCTGACTCCCGTAGTGGCAAAATACCCCGAAATAATAGCACAGATTGCCAGTGGAGCAAGGTGGTTTTCAGTTATTGATATTTCCAACGCTTTCTTTTCAATCCCGATGACTCCCGAATCATGGTATAAATAATTTGCGTTTACTTACCAAGATCAACAGTACGCATTTACAAGGGTGTCTCAAGGGTTTCATAATGCACCCACAATTTGCCACAAGATTGTATCTAATCTCTGGAAGAACAGTAAATTTGCAGAGCATATTTTTAGTTATGTAGATGATATTTTAATTACAACCGTCAATCGTGAGAAGCACCTGGAAGTATTAGAAGTGATGAGACTGCTACAGGAAGCAGGATTCTTGATCAACCCATCCAAAGCACAGTTAGTCCAGAGAAAGGTTACGTACTTGGGAGTAGAGCTAGGAGAAAAGGTCTGACAAACCAAGCTCCTCCACTTTTACCAGTTAAAGCATTGGAAAGCTTTCCTTCTTTGAAAGCTTTTTTGCAAGAGGTGCACCAGTAGCCATCTTTTGTAACTTCAATAAATGGGAACACTTCAATCGACAAACATCAGGAACTGCCTTTAGGTTTTGGAGACACTGTTTCTTCAGTAAGTAGCTGTATTTGTGCTTCAGGCTGGTTGGATGTAGATACACTTGACCCTTCAGCTGACATGTTGATATCTTCTTGGTTCTTGATGCGTTCTTCACCTTGGTTAGTTTTTGAGGCCTTTGAGTGGAAAATTTGTTTCCATTCCCAGTCACAAATCTAGCATTCTGGAGCAAAGTCACTAAAATATAGTCCAACAAATAAATGTTTATTTAACATGCCCCTCATTTTTCCCTCCATCTCACCCCAGTCACCGGTGTTGTCCTTGGTCAGTGGAGACTCAAAGTTCAGAGGTGCTTTCACATGAGCTCACCTCCCAGGTGGGGGGCAAGAAGGCACCTTGCTTGTTCCTCCAGCTGCTCACTGTTCGCTCTGGCCACTGTTGTTCGTTATGCCACCGTTCACTCCATCGCTCTGTTGCCAATGGCCCTGCGCCATCACCTTCTGCTGCCACCTGCCACTGTGACCTCTGCGAGTTAGTCTCTTGAGGTTCCACCCAGCTCTCAGTGATTTCATCTGAGCTCTCAGTGGGGGAATCTCACTGCTAGTGCAGTCTGGGCTGTCTCTTACACAAAAACACTGTACCCACAAGAACACTGTCCCCACAGCAGGACTAAGCACTTAGACCTGTTTATCAGTGATTTCAGCTGTAGTGGTCACTTAACAAAACAAAAGACTATATATGGAGCCTAATCAGCTCTGTCTTTAAACAGTGGAGAGGGGCAGGTCAAATAGTACTTGTGACTCAGACAGACCATCAAGCAAAACACCTGTCCCCTCCCTCTCTCTTGATGCCCTTAATCAGTACAGGTTAAATACAGTTCTGCTGCCCTTTACTCATATAATAAGAACAACAATATTTCATTCCCCCCCGCCACCCCTGCATTCAAGTGATTTGTAACCCAACCCCGGCCAAAATCTATCACTTGGGCAACACAGCTGTTTGCTGGATACCTAGGTAGATTAGGTGTGAATGTAAATACAATCTGATCCTGAAGCCTTTCCCCCCAGCCCCCAGTTCATCATAGTTGTCAGGGAGAGATCATTTTGATTGTGCTTACAAATTATAATTTGAAATTATTCGTTTGGCCAACATCACCAAAATGAATGCACCGACATTGTCATAAAAAACAACAGCTGAATAAGGAAGCTAGTCTATATTCATACTTTTCAAATCTATTATACTTTTTCAGATACACATCTTATTATACACTGTATATGCTTTTAAAGTGTGTATTAATGTTTCAATTTCAATTCAAATTTCCAAACAATCAGTAAATTGGCATGTAACTAGTTCACAAAACTGGGAGGGGGGTGTTGGGGAAATTCAGGGAGGTATACACCCCCATGGGGGGGAGGGGGTATAGGGAAATCCCTGATAGGAGAGGCAGACCCCACAGAGAATGGGTAGGTGATATAGTAGATTGGTGCAGAGCTAGTCTGCAGAAACTAAGCCACTCTGCACCGGACAGGGAAAGATGGTGTCTGATGTCTCCCTCACTCATTTTCTTCCAACGGGCGTTGAGCCCATGGTTGATGATGATGATTATTTTCTCAGTCACTAAACTCCCACAGGGATTTCAGCAGATGCCATTAAGCAACTTCACATCAGAGAATGAAGCAAAGCATTCCACAGTCTATTGCAGGGGTCACCAACTAGCAGAGCAGGATCTACTGGTATATCTTGGAGCCTCTGACAGATGATCTTGACTGGTTTGGCCAAGAGGCTATCAAGCGCAGTACAGCAGCTGCCCTTCCCCCTACTGCTGTGCATCTCCCACCCTTTGCCTTGGAGCTGCCCCCCCCCCCCGCTTTCTATGCAGAGGAGGGGTGCTGATGTCACGATGCCCCCCTCCCACCCTGTATTCTGTCTCCACAAAACAGAAGGGGATGACAACAGGTCTTGGGATGGAGGGAGTTTCCTGGCTGCTTTGGAGAATGGGGCAGGGCTAGGGTAGGGACAAGCCTGCCTTGGCCCCACTGTACACACCCAGGAGCCACCTGAGGTAGGCAATGCCCAGCTGGAGCCAGCTCCAAACCCCTGCCCCAGTCAGATACCCCCTTTATGCCCCTAGACTCAAACTCCCTTGCAGAGCCTGCACTCTGAACCCTCTCCTGCATTCCAATTCCCTGCCCCAGGCTTAGCTTAGAGCCCCACTACCACTCCAAATCCTTTAGCCCAAGGCCAGATCCTGTGCCCCAACCCTCTGCCCCTGTCTGGTGAAAAGGAGAGAGGATGGGGGAGGGAGGGAGGACAGAGTGAACAGAGGCAGAGCCTCAGAGAAGAGACATGAAAGAGGCGGGGCAAGGGTGTTTGGGTCCAAGGTAGATCCTGGACTGCATTTAAATTAAAAAGTGAGCTTGTGCTTAAAAAGGTTGGAGACCACTGGTCTATTAAATATTGAGCTTTATCCCTGGAGCAAATTTCAGCTCTTGCTCTCTAGTGACTTGTAGAAGGAAACTGGCTACAGGCCATCCCTGCTATAAGTGGCCCCGATATACATCTGTTCCACACTAAAGTCATTGATGCTTGTAGGAACTGATGCGTTCTAAGTCCTCCCATTCCCCGCTCTTAAGTCACATGCCAAAAATAAAAAAAACAGTGCAAATGGAAGTCAGCCACAGGTAAAAAAATTCCCCACTTTTACAGCAAAACACCTTAGCCCAAGTTTTTTGGAACCTATCTTTGACTTTTACACTGTTGGGTCTGTCCAAAAGAGACAGACCGTATCCCCCTCCACTGCACCAGACCATGGCCCTGAGTACCTGCAAGGGCCTTTACTTTGCCCACCACTGGCTCTGCCACTTGACCTGCAGGGCCGGTTTCCCTTCCAGCTCTTGGTTTATCTTGTCAGCGCCTGGGCCCAGAGACTCCTCCCTCGGCGAGGGCCCCGTTCCAGAGGGGCTCCCTGGGGCTCCCCACTGTCAGCACCCCCGGCTCAGTGGCGCCTCTTCCCCGAGGAAGGGGCCACGCGCTCCGGGAGACCGGCTCGTGGGGAGATGGGGCGCCATGGGCCCGTCGGCGGGGGCCCTCTGCGTTCCTGAGCCCGGGCGCCCCTTGGGGCGGGGGGGTGAGCCTTCCCTCCGCCGTGGCTGCTTGCGGCGGGGGGGGGGGATCCCCGGCCCGTTCACCGGATGCGGCGCTGCGGGCCGGGCGCCTCGGAGCTGCGCAGGCCCAGAGCCAGGCCTCCAGCATGCGGCCTGTCGCTATGGCAACAGACGCCAGCGCGGTGCACGCCGGGCTGAAACAAAACGCAACAGTAAGCAGCCGCGGGAGGAGGCCGCTGTCGGCCAATGACGTGCGCCTGAGATTGTTGCCGCGGCCAATGGTCGGGGCGCGCGGGCGCGTCTCAGCGGCAAGGGGGCGTGGCGGGCAGGACTAGGCTAGAGGGGGGGCGGCGCCGCGAGCTTCAGTCACATCGGAGAGCTGCCTGCCCGCCCGCCCCATCCCTTCCCTCCGCGCTCGGAGCCGCCCAGCACACGGTGAGTCCCGCCCGGGCCGGGCCCTAGCACCGCTCACGGGGGCCCGCGACGGGGGCGCCTGGCCCCGCGCGAGCCCTGCCCCAGGCTGCGGGGAGGAGGCGCTGATTCTGTGCGTGTAATGGGGAGGGGGGAGAAGTACTGATGTGGGGGGGGGTCCGGAGTGGAGCTGGGGGAACTTGCCAAGGGAGAGGGGGTGTTGGCGGGGGGGGGGGCAGCCACCGATTGGAGGGGGAGGGGAGAAGAGCCCCCATTGGGCTGGGGGGGGAGGGGGCGGCGATAGCAGCGTGGTGGCTTCTGTGGGGCTTCCCGAGGTTCCCCGGCCCTAAGACTGGCCTGCGGGGAAAGAGGCGGGACTGTCAGTGGCCGTTGCCGAAGAGCCAGCCTGCCTGGGAGCGCTTTGATCGGGCCCGTCCCCAGTTCTAGCTGCGCCGGGGAACGGGGCAGAACCCTCGCGAGCATCGCTCAGAGCTTCGCCTTTCTGCTCCTGAAACTTGTAGAGGGTCCGGTCTCTGCACGTCAGGGATCATTAAGGGCTAGTAAGTGGCCATCCCCTGAGGGTACTAGCCACACCGATGGTATCGGTTTACCCTGGTAAGCTTGTAGTGTAGCCGGAAAGCCAAAAAGTGATTCCACACATTTTCTCTTGGGGGAATAAATCATGAATAGTGAAACTGAAAATGCTCCCACCCATGCTTTCCTCCCTCCTTTCAGCTGAAGTAGCTGGTCCCAGCATACTACAGATGAGAAACTACATCTAGATTACTTCATTGCCTGTGACTTGTATCACTGGCTGGAAGCTGAGTTCCTCTTGATTTGAGGAGATGTGTTCTTAAGCTACAGGCACCATAAAAATAATGGATTGTACAAGCCCAAGTATGTTAAACTGTCTATAGGAGTTTAGGTTGATGGCTTCTCCTACTGCTATTTCAAGTTATATTGTGTGAGTTTGTGCACTGCTTCTTAGGTAACCATGTGTGATCGAAAGGCTGTAATCAAGAATGCGGATATGTCTGAAGAGATGCAGCAAGATTCAGTAGAGTGTGCCACTCAGGCGCTAGAGAAATACAACATCGAGAAGGACATTGCAGCTCATATAAAGAAGGTAAATGACTGTTGTAATAGCTTTTTTCCTCTCTTGCTGGATATACATGTTTTAGAACCTAGGCTATGTCTAAACCACATTCCTCTTCCGAAAGAGGAATGTAAATGAACCTGATCAAAAATACAAATAAAGCACGGATTTACAAATCTCGTGCTTCATTTGCATAATTGCACAAGAGCACTTTTTTCTCAAAGGGTTTTTTCGAAAAAGAAACGGCATTCTAGATGGGGTTCTTTTGGGGGGGGGGGCCCTTTTTCAAAAGAACCCGTACTCCTCATTTTCTCAGGAGTACGGGTTCTTTCGAAAGGTTTTTTTCCCCTCAAAAGAACCCTGTCTAGACTGTGGTTTCTTTTTCGAAAAACATGTTTTTGGAAAAAGTGCTCTCCCGTGATTATGCAAATGAAGCATGAAATTTGTATATCTGTGCTTCATTTGCATTTTCGATCAAGCTCATTTACATTCCTCTTTTGGAAGAGGAATGTAGTTTAGATGTGCCCCTAGTGTTCAGAGAGTTCAGAAGGGAACGATGAAGCCCTACTAGGTGCTCAGCTCAACTGAAGTTGTATACAAAAGCTTTCATTTGCAAAATAATATTACAGGAAACCCCCGAGTTGTGATCTCCTGAGTTGCGACCCCCTGTACTCAACTATTTTTTAAAGTGCGGAAGGGGCCAAAAACCCCTGACTTATGTCCTTGGCCTGCATTTAGGACAGCACGTGGCGCTTATTGTCAATGAGGGTATGAGTTACGACACCCCGGACTTGCGATGCTTCCCTGGGAACCAATCATGTTGCAAGTCGGGGTCGCCTGTACACAATTCCTGTGAAGATCTGCATCCTACATAGCAACTTTCTTGGGTTTGGTAACTGCTCTTCTTTCCTTCGGCTATTTTTTCTTATCCTAGCTTATTCTAACAGCGGAGGAGTTCTTGGCAGAAGCTGAACATGGATGCTGCCTTTGAACAAAGTTAGGAAACTATTCATACATACTTCTACAGTTTGATGAATTGGAATTGCTAATGGAAGAGACTGGCCTGCTATAAGAGTGAGGGGGTTAAAGTGCTGAGTGGAACAGACTTATAAGCAGAAATTATAGACAATGCATAAAACCTAAATTTCAGTCAAATGCTCTCCTCAAACTGTCTTTTGAGTTGGTTCAACTTAGTGCTATTTCCAAGGAGAGCAGCAAACTTTTATTTAAAAAAAAAAAAAGCACTTACAATAAAATCACTGAAGCAGAAATGTCAGTTTAATTTACTATAAAACAATTCTTTATCTCTTTGCTAAACTTCAGTATACCTTCCCAGTGGCAGCGGAGAGGATGTGAAAAGACAGTGAAAATATTAGCCTAGAGGCCTAATATAGTGGTTGAATACAAAACAGATGGACACCTCTACTTGGCCCAAAGCACAACATTTCAGGGCGATTATGTATGGATATGTATATAAAGCACTTTAACAAGTCTGAATTGTTCTGGTCATCATGCTAGTCTGAGTCCTTCAGGTTTTGCTAGCCATAAGTGAATAAATTGAGTCTATTAAATGAAGTGAAGGCATTTTAGTATATTAAGGCTTGTTATGCTCTGAACTCACTCTCCAGTTAAGATCTCATTAAATAGGATGATGCAAACTAGCATAATGGACTCACTGGAACGCCCTAAATATTCTGCACTTCAATTATGGGTGCCATTTTGTGAGATCCTAGGTCACCTCTCCTCCATACTCACTTACTGCTTGGCTAATAATTTTTTTACAGAGCACTAGCAAAGGCTTTGCCCTATTGCTGTTTAAGAAACCATAGCTTGAAACCTAGTGTGCTAAGGATCTGCTGAAGTGCGCTAGATTCTTGGATTGAAGAGGACGATGCTTCAAGTAAACTGGCTTGACTCCTGCAAGACTTGGCAACTGGGCAGTTGTGACTAATCAGAGTACAGTCTGGACTGATGGACAGCTGTCCCCTTAATTCCCTAATCTGGGGTATTTTTTAACATACTTCACTGAGAGAATAACCACTCCTGATCTTCTCTCAGCCTCCAACATGTAAATTACTCATCTAAACTGTTATGAGTGTGATAAGGTAGCCACTCATGAATTACAATGAGGTGTAGGGCAATACCAGCAACTTCCAGCCCTTGACTCTCCCCATCCTACATTGTACTGCTCAGCATCCATCTGGACTATACAAGATCATAGGAAGTCTGTCATCAATATAAAGTATTTACAAATCTTATCCCAAATGACTTCAGTCTCAACACAGTGATTTAGATAAAACAAAAAATCTAACTATAGAAAAATAGATTGTGACTACAGGTATAAATCAGGATTAGTTACCTTTTATTTCCATGTAACAACTTCACCTAACTGAAAAAGCTAAGTGAATACTAAGCAAAGGTCTCTATCTCAAGTTCCAGGAGTCTTCCTGGCTTAATCTTTGTCAGGATTTTTCCCCCAGTCTAGTGCTACTTTCTTTAGTCTTCAGGGGTTAATGCTGTGCATAGAGAATGAGAGATGATTTGAGGGTTTGCCTTCTTACAGTAGGAATCCTCTCCAGCTGAAGAATGGCCAGGAATCTTATGCCACTACTTTGTCAAAATGTTCTTTCCCCCCTAGCCCCTTTCTACTGCCAAAGAATGGCCACTTAAATCAGCTGATGGTTCATTTGAGCTAGTTGACACCACTCTGAGGAGTTGGCTGGACTTTTGTCTCTGGGGAACTTGTTTGACTGCTTTCCAGAACATGCTGGAACATCTTTGGTAATATCATATGCTGGAATCTTTTACAATCTTGCCACACATTTTACCAGAACAATAATGATCAGGTGCCTCAAGGCAGTTCTGCTTTTGTAATTTATTTTTTTTCCCCCCCTTCTAGGAGTTTGACAAGAAGTACAACCCCACTTGGCACTGCATTGTGGGAAGGAACTTCGGCAGCTATGTGACTCATGAAACTAAGCACTTCATCTATTTCTACCTAGGCCAAGTTGCTATTCTCCTCTTCAAATCTGGTTAGAGCACAAACTGTGCTATCCAAACTTGCCTCCAGTTCCAGGACTGCACACTGACTCCAAATAGACTGAAATCTTAAGGCTTCCTGAGGGAACAAACTTTGCTCTTCAAACCTTTTGTTGTGGTAATGGACCGGTACTCCTCTGTACCAGTTTGTTTTCATTGTGGCTATAAAAAATAGCAAAAAAGTCTCTTGTATTTATTTTCTTTCCAGAAACCTACTTCCCTTTTGAATAAAACTGTTGGGTATACGCAACCTTTAAGAATTTATTCTAATAGTTTTAGAGCCAGTGAGTCCACTTAGCCCTACATTGATTCTTGTACTGTGGTCTTCCCTTGAAAACAAATGAAATATTTCCTGAAGTGAGCTTATTTGTCCTGACTTAAAACTTGATCTAAGGCTAACACTCCTAGTATAGAAAATTTCACTGCTGCCATAGACCAGTACAAGTACCTTTGATCCTAGAGGGGTAATTTCCATGAGGTGTTGAGACATCACTTTTGAAACTCAGATGCCTTTTCTTATTTGCTCACCTAAACACTTTGTTTACAACTGTATCGTTCTGTGCCAAGTCAGAATGGCTGTACATCTACCTTCTCTATTTTACAGAACACTTGTAATATTGTCCAGTGGCAGAACAGTGAATCATAAGCCATTTCTATTTCACTTGCAAAAAGTTACTATTATAGAGGCTTCCATTATGATAGGTACTACATAATCCCAGTAAGAAGAACTAGTTCTAAGGATGTTAGGATGACAAAGAGGAGGTGTCCTGGCTGGAGCCCTAGCTGGCTTTGCTACAAACTACCTTTTTCTCAGACTGCATGTCAACCATGCTCCTTCCACTTCCCTCCCTGACCTTGCACACAGTACCAGCCTGCTCCTCCTGCACATGAATCCCTCATTTTTTGGCCCCACTTCAGCCTAGGGCAGTTTTTATACTAGCAAATCCATTTAAACTTCTGGAGGACTGATAACATTTTATTTGCATATTCTTTATGCAAAATTCATTTGCATAAAGTAGTAAGACCAGAGTTTGCAGATATCTACAACACTAAAAAAGTTCTGTTAAAGGAATCCTTTCCTTTCTTATCTTAAGCCCTTAATACCATTTGCATAACTGAAGATATAATACTATTGATATGATTAATAGTATAAATTAAACACTTACACCTTTATTTAATGAGACTACTTCTACTGCATCTTTTCACATATTTATTTGAAGTTTACATGATAACTGGTCAAATTCAGCTTCAGGCAGGTAAACACACATCCCAACTTGCTTGGAGCTGAGTTCTGCCTTTCCCAGGGTGGTCCCACATGCTGAGGTGTAGCAGGCAGTAGAGGTCCAGCTGGACTGGGGCAGAACCCAGCAGAGAACACAGGCATCCGGTTGCCAGAGTTCAGGGTGTATCTGAACAGCGAGCTTTAGCTAGGGCAGCCGCTGGCCATGCACCAAGGGTATGCCCTGGGCCTGAAGCAATCAGCATGGGTGTGGCCTGGCAGTGTGCCACAGCTATTGGTTTGTAGCCCAGCACTGGGAACAACTTGTCTAGGGGGCTGCACAAAATCCACTGCCCCAGAAGAGTTAATCCAGCTCTGATAAGGGGTAAGTACAGAAAATAAGAGGATAGATTTTCAGTATAATAAAAGATTTCTAGTTTTTCCTTACCCCAAATCAAAGAGACTGCTGCAGTAACTCTTGCCAATCAAGGGATACAGACATAAACTAGTAAAAGATTCCTTTGTCTTATATCATGTATTTGATGGATAGCATAATTAACTTTTGAGGCACAGCCACCATTATGTTGTGGTCAGAGAAAGTACTGTAAAGTGAGCAAGCACTTTCAGGACTTGATCCCTATCAATGAGGAAATACATCTGCAAAAGAATTCTCAAAATCAGTGAGACGTTTTACCATAAAAAGTGAAATATATAAGAATGTAATAAGATCTTTAAAATAAATACA
This sequence comes from Pelochelys cantorii, assembly GCA_032595735.1. Lineage (NCBI taxonomy): Eukaryota > Metazoa > Chordata > Testudines > Trionychidae > Pelochelys > Pelochelys cantorii. The sequence continues at coordinate 5,767,820 of CM064342.1, read as the reverse complement.
CAAAAAGCCTAATGTCACCCATATTTCCATACATGCACCCTGGAGTCATTATTTCAGTATAGTATATAGTGCAGTGGTCTCCAACCTTTTTACACCCAAGATCTCTTTTTAAATGTCAGGGCAAGCCAAGATCTACCCCATCTCTTCCTTGAGGCCCCACCCTCTCCATCACTTCTTGTCCCCATCCCTTACTCTCACTGGATTGAGACAGGAGGTGCGGGCTCTGGGGTGGGAATGAGGGATTTGGGTGTGGAAAGGGGTGAGAGGTGTAAGGTCTGGGAGGGAATTTGGATGCAGGAGGAGGTGCAGAAGGGGATGCTGTCTCAGGGAGGGGACTCCAGGCTGGAGAGTGTTGGAGTGAGGTGGAGGGTTGGGGTGCTGAGCAAGCCACAGACTTGTGGATGTGGGGGTGTAGGAGTTTGGGTTGGGGTTCATGAGGGGGCAGGGTGATTGGCTGTATGAGGGGCTATGGACACAGGTGTGTGGGGGGTGCAGGAGTATTGTGGCACAAGACTGGAGATGTGGGGGTGCAGGAGTTTGGGGATGTCAGGGGGTTCAGGTGTATGATGGGCTCAGGGTTGAGGTGTGTGGGGGTGCAGGAGTGTTATGGCACTTTGGCCAGGTGGGGGATGGGCCCCAATTGGGGGCTTGCTGTCCAGGCTTCATATTTAAATAAATTATATCCAACACAAAAGGTCTCAACATTGTCTTTTTTTATGGGAGGGATAAGGAACTTTTTTGGGTCAGGAGCCACTGACCCACAGAAAAATCAGTTGGGCACCACACAAGTGAGATGCAAAAAAACCAACCCCTCAAAAACCTTGCAACGCTCACTGGTATGGCCCCAACTGAGACCTCATTCTCCTGGCACTCCAGCCCCCTGGGGGGGGGGGGGGAAGAGGAGGTAGGACAGGGGTTCAAAGCCTCAGGCTAGATTAACTCTTCTGGGATTCCAAAGTTAGTGGATTTTGTGAGGGGCCCTCAGGCTCTGGGGTGGGGCCAAAAATGAGAGATCCGGTTTGTGGGACAGAGCTGCCAGCGAATGGGATAGGGATGGCTGAATCTGGGTGGGAAGTAGGGTACAGCAGCAAGCTGGGGGTAGGCAGCTGGCCAGGAGGGAAGGAGCTGAAACAGGGTGCTGAAGGGTGTCTGGCTAAGGGAGAGGGGGCAGAATGCTGGTGGATGTGTGGGCAGGGGAGAAGGAGCGGGGCAGCTCAGCCAGTACCTGGGGGTCTCCAGGGACAAGAATCTTTTGGGCAGGATCTGCAGACAGCGCTGGAAGAAGCGCACATGTGGCTCCTTTAAGAAATCGAGCCACTCTGGATCCTCTGCCACCAACTTAAACTCCCCCCAACTCCCAGGAGCACGGGGGAAGGAAGGGAAGATAAGAAAGCACACATTCTGCTGTGGAGAGGGGAGGAGCAGAGTGCATGCACACTTCTTGAGAAGCCACTCCCACCCATTCCTCCTTGCAGCAAGAAGCCAGCACTGGCTCCTCATTGTGGGCGGGCGGGAAGAAGAGTGTGCTGGGAGCACTGCGTTGAGATCGAGTGGCAGTGCCTCTGTGATTGACCAGTAGATCACGATCGACTGGTTGGCAACCATTGATAGCAGGATTGAAGGCTAACTGGTTCATATCTACCTTCAACCAGTTCTATTACTGGTGTATAAAATACACACTGACAAGCTTGGATTTAATTTTTGCCACATCCTCACACTGTACTTTAGAAGTTATTATCAAAGAAACTGTCCAGTACAAAAGTCACTGTCTTTGAGGCTTTGGGAGTAACCAATTGACAGTGAGTATATGCCAGGTATCAAGATATCTCCTTAACCACATTTACACAAATGCCTAGTAGATAGAGGGTTTTCAGGTCCTCAGCTGGTTGTAGGAACATACATTTCAATTTTTCAGAAACCCTGAATCTGAAGTTCTAGATTCTGCAGAGGGGCCAATTCTTCCTTTACCCCTCCCCCCATCTGTCTTGGCAGGGAAGTTTTGGAGCCATATAGCTTTTAGCTTTCTAAGGGAAATACCCTTTATCCTTCAAGAGTTTTGCAGTGTGGAAGGTTCATAGTTTGAAACCTGAGTGAATAGCTACAATGCCTGATGTTAGGTTCTGATATTCCACCTTCAGAAAACCTGCATCTTCAATCATTGCCTTGAACTCCTCCTGAAACACAGTAGAGAATTTAAGAATGGCCATACGACGTCAGACAAATGCTCCCTCTAGTCTAGTATCTTGTCTTTTGACAGTGGCCGGTACTAGATGCTACAAGAGGAAGTCAACAGAACAACATCTGACATTGCTGGACCAGAGAGTCCTAAAACCAGAGAGGTTCAACCTCTAGTACTTTCTTAAGTTTGTTGTAAACCTGCTGCCTATTGATTTAATTGAGTGACCTCTCATTCTTGTGTTTTGTGAAGGGGCAAACAACACTTCTTAGTTTACTGTCATTACATCATTCATGATTTTCTTTCTCTCTCTCTCTCATATTTCCTTTAGTTGCCTTATGTGTGGGGAGGGGTAATTTGCAATAGGGATGTCAACGTGTAGATGACTATAAGATTAACGGATAAGTCTGGGCTTATCAGTTAATCTTGACTACACGCACTTCCCTCCCCCACTGCCTCTGTATCAGAGCCGGGGGGGGGGAAGGGGACGGACACCCAGTGCTCATGAGGAGCTGGTTTAAAAGTTGGCTCCCCACAAGCATAGGATCCAACTGCCCACCCATCCTACTTCTGTGCTACTGCCTCTGATAGAGTGGCAGCAGTGCGGAGGGTGACAGGAGCAGGTGGGAGCTGATATACATAGGAAGCAGGCTTTCAAGCAGACTCCCTGCAGGTGCCAGCTCTACGAACACACTTGCCCACCATGCCTCCTACTGAGGCAGCTGGTGGGAGGGGAGGCAGGATCCGGTGCTGGGGGGAGCCGCCTTAAAAAGTCTGTTCCCCCCCCAGCACCAGCTCTGCCATTTGCACCATCCCACACACTGCTGCCTCTGATACAGAGGCAGCAAAGTGGGGTGGCAGGGGGCTCCGCAGGAGTGCATCAGGGATTACCAAAAAGTCACATAACTGCTAAAATTTCATGCAATTATGCAGCTATTCAATTATATGCCAACATCCCTAATTTGCAATTAGAAGAAGAATACTACCATGTATCTTAAAGGCTTAGTCTCTTAACCCAGCTGTCCTCATGGTATCAACTTATACACTAAATATTCAAGCAGTGCCTTCTTACCTGGGCTGGAAAGCATCGGATGCTCTCCACAAGATACTGGTAGGACTTCCAATCTCCAGCAATAATCTCACCCAGAACAGGGATAACCTGGAAACTATACAAGTCATAGAGCCTGCCCAGAAAGACAAGCAACACGGGTTAACATGCAGACTTAAAAAAAAAAAAAAAAAATCCTACTAGGACTAACTTTTTCCTAAAGTGGAATTAGTCTCTTTATATCATGTTTGCTGTGGACTTCCATAGAGTTTGGATTTAAACATGTGATAGTGTTTCAAGGGCTTCTGACTCTTCTTCCACATGTTTTTATCACAGCTCAAGTAAAACCATTGCGTGTGGGATAAAAATAAAGAGAAAATAAATTGTCGTATTCCAACCTGGAAATAAGGGGGTTGTTGACTTGACTAAATTCGAGACACAGAAATCTCCCTCCTGGTTTCAGCACACGATACGCCTCCTGAAGAGCCTGAGAGAGATCAAAAGTAGATGAACAGACTGTTTTGTGGGGAAGCAGCCTGCCTAATATCTCACAAGGAGATGAAACATAGATGCTGTACCTCTTTGGGTTGGGCATAGTCCAAGCAGGTGAAAGACTCTGTTCTGGTTAATGTTACCAAATATCCTAGGATTTTCATAGGAAACTTTAAATATTTAGACTTGGATAATACTACTCCCCACTACCCAATATGGGCCTAAAACTACAAGTATGTTTTAAATTAGACAAAAATCTGAACTAACAAGTCTTTTTCTGTCAGGTTGAACTCAACTCACTCATGTTAGCTCAGAGAGGCTCAATATAGCTGCACATCATTATATTTTTAAATAAAAATCTGTTGCTTTCAGGAAGTGATTGGCCTGCTTTATTAAGATTATATTAAACATGAGGTATTGCAGCATATTAGCAAGTATGCCAAGATTCATAATAATATTTCAAGCTACATCCACCTTCCTGAAGACGGTGAGATAACACTACAAAAAACAAAGCAAAAAAAAGCTGACATGCAGAAAGACTTTCATCAGTTGTTTGAACAAGTAATTACGCTTTAATGGATTCAAAGCATATCTCAGGGCATAGAATGGCAGTTTCTGAAGAGATTCCCACCCACCCCCCCGAAAAAGATCAATAATATCCTCTCATGCAGTACAATCAGTCTCAAAATACTAGGTCCCAATTAGAACAGGTGATATTACTTGTTAGAGTGATTACAAATATTTTCTTTTAATTTTTTAAGAGCTACTCAGCTTTTCAGAAAAATGTATGCAAGTATTTATGCCATATTTGTCACCATGGTAAAAATTTGAACCCTATGATGCTCCTAGAAGAATAGGATATTTAGATTTTCTTTGGTACCCAGAAAGCTCAGGTGAACTGTATATCCCAGGACATGCTGTCCCTGCTTACCTGGTCAATATGAGTTACATTCCGTATTCCAAAGGCAATTGTGTAAACATCAAACTTGTTGTCAATGAAGGGCAGCTCTTCAGCATTCCCGACCACCCAGGACAAGCCTAAAAAAAAAAAAAAAACCCACACCCAAAAAAAACACCACCACCATCAAAATACAACACACATATTAGGAGCTGCTCAACAATATATCCCAGAATACTTTCAGAAGATCTTCACTTTGTTTGGAAAAGATATTGTACATCATTTTTTTAAATCATACTGCGATTCTTCTTGTCTGGTAGGGGGGAACACCTTCAAGGTTCTGCATCATGGCAATTCCCCATCAGACAAAGAAATCCAACAAACTCGTGCCTAGATCAACCAAAACTTCTGCTCCACTGGAGCTGGGCACAATATTTAGTACAAATAAGATGCATTTTCTAAAGTCAGAATGAGCTTCATGACAAAGTAAATTGTGGTCATGAATCTTACAAAACTAAAGAAGGAAGAATCATAGGGTAGAATTAAGTCATCCTGGAGTCATATACTTTTTTTTAAACAAAAGATGAATACTGGCAGAAGCAACAGTCCTGTTCCATCCACTGTTCCAGAGCTTTGTATGGACCTTATGAAATGCAGACATCTCATAAAAAGTTGCTCCAAAACAATATTTCTGTGTCTGAACATAGTAGATACTCTCCCTCTATTTGTCAGCATGGGAGAGTAACAAGATTATTATAGTAACAAAGAAGATCGTGGGCTACAACTGAAGGTTAGACAAGCCAGTGCTTGACCTTTGAGCTCCTCCTTCTGGAAGAAGGCATGAAGTTATGAAGTAAGAGAAGAAATCAAGAAGCTAGAGCTTATATGAGAGAACAGGTATTTGAAAGCAAAGTGATGTTATCTAGTTTTTAAATCTTTCTATTGCACACATTAGCCCAGATGAACAAATTACTTTTACCAGAAATTGTCTGCTTACTTTTAGGAACTACTATAGCACGGAGGGGGGGAGGGAAGAAATCACAAGAAGTGGGCTGTGCCCATGAAAGCTCATGATACCATTTACAATCATGTTTTGTTAGTCTTTAAAGTATTACCAGACTATTTGTTGTTTTTTAGTTTTTCCTGTTACAGACTAACTCGGCTACCCCTCTGAAGCTTAAGAATTTATTTGTCAGTCAGTGTTGCATCAACACATTACAAAAATGAATCCTTTACAGGATTCATTTGCATCATTATTTGGCCTACATATAGCACACTTTCTTCTCTAGCTTTAAAAAAAAAAAGAAATATTAATTATCTTGAGATGTTCACTAATATTTACTATTCTTGAGTAAACCTTAAAAAAAAAAAAAAAAAAAAGGACTTTTAGCTTGCTAATATTTTTCCTCTTCTAGAGACATTGAACTGTTTCCCCATCAGATATTCTCTGTACACTACTTGTACCAATGATGTAACTAGGAATGCAGAGAGAGCTGTATGCAGTAGTTGATTCTGGGTATGTATCACTAAAAATTGTAACTGCTCACCCAAAAGTTCATCCAGAGGAAATGGAGTTGGAATTCTGTTTACATTTCCAGTCAAGTTTTAAAAGTTTCAAAGGTACAGTAATTCCTCATTTAACATTATAGATATGTTTCAGAAAATGATTGTGTTAAGTGAAAACGTGTTATGTGGGGTCAATTTTCCCATTGAAAATAATGGAAAAGGTGGGGGTTGCGTTTACAGGGAAGGGAAGGAGAGGAGAGGGGAGGGGGATTGGGTTGGGAGTATGCCCCTGTGACGAGTCTGCCGGGACCTGCACTGCGTCCGGCGGGGGGGCGGGAGAGGGGGGTCGCCGGGGAACAATGCGGCGACTGGCGAACCCTCCGCCGCTTTGCAAGGAGGTGGGGGAAGCCCCGCGCAGCTGCCGGAGACGGGCCGGCTGGGGAAATCGTGTTATTCTGGGGACGATCATGTAATTCAAAAAACATTCCCTAAAAAAACCAAACTGTGCTATTGTGAAAACGTGTTAAGCGGGCACATGTTAAATGAGGAATTACTGTACTTCTAATGTTGAAACTTACCATCTTCCAGTTATTATTGATAAATCTTTAATTTGAAGCAATGGGTTCAAAAAACATTTAATACCAGCCCATTTAAAACTGAATGCATTAAATAAAATATACCACATTTACATACACATAATAAATCTTATTTAAGGAATGTTTCTGTAATTAAAAGTAGGAGAGGGCAAACAATTATCCTACAAATACTGTGGGTCAAGTACAATTTATTTTTGAGTCTTATTTAAATTAATCCTGATAGGAAGAATATGGCCCCCCAAAACAATTTCTAGGTATCACTAGTCTATTGACCTGCAAACTAAATATCCAATATAATTCAGATTCTCCAAGCACTACAACCCATTCTCTGTGGAAATTATTATGGTTATCATCTGTATATACAGTAAACTTCCGATACTCCGGCACCTTTAAGACCCAGGGGGTGCCGGATTATCAGATATGCCGGACTATCGGAAGGGGGGGCTATGAGGGGTTTGGGGTGGGGGGGGGTAGAAGGGGGCGGCGCTGCGGGACCAACCCGGCAGCACCCCAGCTGCTCTGCCTCAGGCGTCCCCAAGTCAGCCGCTGCTGAAACTGACCAGCGGCTGACTTGGGGAAGCCCGGGGCAGAGCAGCTCCAATTGTCCAGCTGCCTGGAGCACTTCTGGGTTCCAGGTGGTGCCGGACTATCAGAAGTGCCGGACTACTGGCTGCCGGACAACTGGAGTTTTACTGTATATTTTTTTTCCTATAGTGACATTTTTATTTATTGTCTTGATGCTTAAAGTATCCCTTATGAGATCTGTGGTATAGCCATATTCTTAGAGTCAACTTTCCTGTTTCATATCTATGCAGCTCACTGTATTCAATGGAATTGCACTGATGTAATAGAGTGGTATTTTGCTCAGTGTCTGATTCTGAAGGAGAAGCAAACAATCCCCAGACTCTCATTTTCAAAGGGATACAAGTACTGAAGACACTAACTGTGCCTCTGTAGAGAGCATAACTCATAGCTGCAGACTTGTCATGACAACTGGCCAGCTCCAGTACAACAGCGTACTTACCTACTCTCTCCATGCTATTGAGGATAAAGAAAACCTACACCTGATATTTGCCCATCAGAAAAGTTACTGCTCCAGGCAAATAAGAAAGTAGAATTTTGGACAATTGCTACACAAGGAATTTTTGTTTTAAATCTAAGTTTCTATTATTCAGAGACCCAATACAGAAGTGATATTATACAGGGCTTACCTTCAGAGTAGCCAAGGTGTTGTGCTTTCTGCTTTCCAATCTTTAGCATTTCCTTGTTAATGTCACAAACCACCACTTGGGAGCCTCCTGGCAATTGATTTTCCTCTTGCTGGTAACTCTTAGAGATTTCCTGCCATGATAAATTCTGATGGGATTTCAGTTTCTGTCTGATCTGGTGATCCCATTGGGAACGAATATAATTGATAAACCGGAAGGCGATGTCACCTGCATTGGTTTAGAAAGGTGAATGGCAGATGTGGAATATTTTCAGATATTGTAAAAATTAAATATTAATGTCTAGGTAAACTGGAACCATATGCTCTTTTTCATTATTTAAATGAAAAATTAACAAGTCTGTTTCCCCCATTACTGTTAATTGAAAGAGTTTCTATCAGTGTGATACTTCGCTTTTCTAGAGAGGTTTTGTCCAAGGATCATGAGTGCTTCAAAACATTAGGAAACTAAGACTCAATCCTTCCCCTTGAGGAGAAGTTATCCTCATTCTACAGATAGGGAAAATGAGGGACAGAGCAATTTGTTGCCTGCTTAAGGTCATAGCATATGCGTGCATGTGAGAGAGAGAACAAGTGAGCATGCAAATACAACCCAGTATTCCTGACTTCAGGCTCATTTAGTCACTAAACCAGACGACTCCAAATTTTGTACTTTGTATCTCCACTTAACCATAATGTAATCTGTCTGTCCCTCTTCCCCCACCATCCAGAAGTCTGAAACCACAGATGGAAGCCAAAGCTGGGGCCAGGACTAGGGTCAGGCCTGGGGTCAGGCCAGGGCAGAACTGGGGGCAGAACATGGCTGGGTGGTTCTCCTACCTCATCCCTCCCCCCAACTGTTCCTCCACAACTCCCTAGGACAGTGCACCCCACAGTTTTGGGAACAATGCACTATACGGTACTTATTCTAAAGTAATGTAATTGTTGTAATAAGTGAAACTAAGCACAGTGTACACAACAGAAATTATATTTTCCACTTTTATCTACAAGTACATGAATTTTTGCCCTCCATTAAGGAATCATTACTCCATCAAATAGTATTTATTCCTAGTAGTACTACAAATAAAATGGAGTGTACCTGTCCCTCCAGCAACATCTAACAGCTGGGTTCCTGGGTAAGGGTTCATTCGATGCAGCAGAGTATCCTTCCAGAGACGATGAATACCCAGACTCATTGAATCATTCATGATATCATACTTCTTGGCCACACTTTCAAATACATGGTAAACTGAAATAAAATTATATTACATGCAATATATATTTCTTTGAGTAGCATACCATTTAAGTTTACTTTTATACATTCACTAGCCCCTTCCTAGGTTTATTAGCGATGTCAACGTGTAAACAACTATATGATTAATCAGTAAGTCTGGGCTTACTGCAGGCAGTGGGAAGGGAGGGAGAAAGCAGCTGACTTTTAAGTCGACTTGCCACAAGCACCGGATCCCATGGAGTCACCTGCCCCCTCAACTCTGCACTGCTGCCTCTGATAGAGAGAGAGCAATGGGGGGAGGGGAGGAGCACGGACGGGAGCCAGTACACATGGGAAGCTAGTTTTCAGGCTGGCTGGCTGGCTGCACATATCAGCTCCAGTGAAGCTAACTGCCCCTTGCGCTGCTGCCTCTCTATCAGCACAGGGGGCAGACAGGAGCTGAAATGCATGGGGAGCCAGCTTTTAAGCCAGCTCTCTGTACATGCTGGCTCCATGAAGTTGCCTGCCCTCCCTTGCTGCCTCCCATGGTGGGGGTGGGAGGGGAAGGCAGGCAGATCTGGTGCTTGGGGGGAGCTGGCTTAAAAGCCAGCTCTTCCGGAGCACCAGCTCTGCTTGCCCCCACTGCACTGCTACCGCTGATAGAGGCACAGGGTGTGGTGGGGCAGGTGAGGCTGCCACGGAGCAGCCTCTGTCCACGATAGGCCCAAGATCACTGTGAGCAGAGGCTGCTGTGTGGGATGCCCTGTCCACAGGGTGCTCAGGCCTGTGGCAGACAGGGCTGTTGCCACCCTGTGCTGCTGCCTCTATATCAGAGACAGCATCATGGGGCAGCAGGTCTGCATGGAGAGCTGGTTTTTAAAGAGCTAGCAGCAGCAAGGAGTTGCAGGGGGCTCCCCGGAAGTGGAACAGAAGCACACTGACTGCCAGCCTCACCCCCAGGAACAATCAAATAGTCATGTTATCACTAAAATGTGATGACTATTCAATTGCAGGCTAACATCCCTAAGGTTTATATTAACATATGGCCTCAAAGTCTCAAGCAAGAATCAATTTCCCCCCATTCATTAGCTAAATCACCATACTTCACAAAGTTTCTATTTTGTTGCATTCATTTACTTCCCACAACATTCATTTCACCCCAGTCTCAATCTGGCAAACACCACATGAATGCTGTGCAATTTGCTTGCAAAGTCACTTATATTTGGATTTCCTGGAGGCATTCAGAGAAGCATCAACGCGCTGTGACATGCTCATCCCTCAGTAACAAGCTCCCGCAGACAGCTAGCACTAGAGCTACACAACGCACCCGTTGTGGTTCTACTAAACAATTGCCGGAGTGAGGGCAGCGCTATAGGTTCCAACCCAGATAAAAGATCCTTTGTGCAAAAAGAAAAATAAAACACTCTCTCCCACAAAGCGCTCTCCGTATGCACGGCCAGGCACAGGGGCCGAGAACGAGTATTTGGAGAGAGCAAGTGACCTGAGGTGAGCCCAGGTCTCCTCGGTCCATTTTCTTTCACATTGATGGGGCCACGCTGCCTCGGACCAGCCACTAGGGCATCTAAGAGCGCAGCAGCCGCTTCCCGCCCCAGGGCTGGTGTCCGGGCCCGAGCTCGCAGCCTGAGCCCAGCGCCCCCCGCACCTTTCTCCCCTTTCTCCGCCTCCGACACGGTCTTGAACCCGAAGTGCGTCTCCCGCTCGGCGCCAAAGCACCGCGCCGCACTGAAGAGCCCGCGACCTACAGACAGCAGCTCCCGACGGCGGCCGCTGGACATCAGCCTGCCCACAGCGGCTCCGATGGAGGCCGCCATCTTGGGACGTAGCGTGACCTTTGCACTCACACAGGTCTGCTTCCGGTCACGGGGCGCCTTGGTACCCGCCAATGGGAAAGCCCGTCTGTCACTCAAAAGGCGGGGGAGGGGGTGTGTCTTACTGGCCGGAAGCGAGGGCGGGTTTTACTCTGCAGCTGATCGTAGCGGGGCCCGCGTCAGAGCAGGCGGTGGTTACCAAGGAAACAGCGGCCTGGTTGCCTGGTGCCATATGGCACCTTCTACCCAGAGAACTGGCGACCCTCTGACCCAGCACTAACCCCCCACCGATAGGGGTGGGGCCTATACAAAGCCTTTATAAAACCAAGCCCTAAATATTGGGACTGCCACAATAAAAGTTGGGACAGCTGGTCCCCTTGGCAGCCCTGCACTGTGGCACCCACACCGTTGCCTTTTGTTGTAGCCAGTAGCCTCCCCAGGAATTGAAATTGGGGGGGGTGTTCGAATTTACAAGGGAGGGTGTCAGGGCCGATGAGGGGTGAGACCGTGAGGGGGAAGGTGGGCTGTATGGCACCGTAGTTCACAAAACTGCAGGGGTGGGGGGTGTTGGGGAAATTCAGGGGGGGTATACACCCCTATAGGGGGAGTGTAGGGAAATCCCTGGTTGTGGCCCCCTGGTTCCTCACCATGACCTCCAACCAGTGTCTGTTATGTCTCTCCCTGTGGCCCCCAAGAGGCAAGGCCTAATCCATCGCCCCTCGCCTGTCCCTGGTGTTCTGCATAGTGAGGAAATCCTGACATCCATAACATTCTCTCCAGACCTCATTTTTAATAGGTAACATACCTAGCCATCCTTAAATGGCACCCATGCGCAGGCGGCTGTGTTTTAGCAAATCACTGGATTGCACAAGTGTCAGTGGGGTGATAAATGTAGTGAGTAACTAAGCACTTCCAGCAATTATAGTGGAGTAAAAAGTACAATAATTTCTAAATAAACTACTTGAGTAAAAGTCAAAGTATCCAAAATAAATTGCTTGAGTAAAGTACAAATACCAAAAAAATGTACTTGAGTAGTGTAATGAAGTATTTAGGTACTTTCCACCTCTGCATCTAAGCCCTCAACCCTCATTCATTTGTGTAGCCTCATCCACATCAGTGAACCATGCACAGCCAGAAGGAGTTGCAAAATAAATATAGGCAAAGCAGCAATTAGGATGTTACTTTCCAACTGCTCATATTCCACTCTTCAGCTAAGAACCTCCAGCAGGTTACAAGTTTTAGTTACGTTTAATTTGCCTCATTTAAGGCTGATTTTGTTTTCATATATGGGTATTTGTATCAATGTATAGTTAACATATATGCATGGTTATAAAGGCCTAAATCCACACGTGTTTAGGAACCTAACTTACATAAGCTAATTTGTATTTATTTCAATGGAAGTTATACACCTAAATAACTTTGGGGCTATCCCATAGTCATGTTCACATGTTAGTCACATAACTTGATAAACCAGTTTAACCACCACTGCATTTAGAATATGCTTGAATGTGGCTGAAAGCCTTGCCTAAGTAGAAACACTGAGGTAGCCATTCCCTATTATTACTGCATGTAAAATTTAAATATGCCATTACAAATTTCAGGTATGTGAGTATGTGTTATTACTTCATTCTTGTCTGACCTCCTTATTGATTTCTTCTTTAGGTACTTAAGTTTGTGTAACTAAGAAAATAGCAACTATCCAACACTGTGTACATTATTTACATGGTGCTAGCAAGCAAAATAAGGTGTTGCACAGTTCCCCAGACCAGAAAGAGACACAGCCCCTGCCTTGTCATTGAGCTTGGCATCTCAAAGGGCTTATTCTGAACCTGTTTTACTCCTTTTTCGGAATTAATTAACCAGAGTACCTACACTGTCTCCCAGTTTTTTCACAGATTGCTTCCTCCATTCAATTACCTCCCAGAGTACCTGTCTATATGTTTTTCTGATAATGACCCGAGTGGAAAGGTAGGGAAGGAATAAAGCAAGCTGTTAGGCTAATATACATGGTACTCATTTTCTGCCTGTCCAAGGACTCTGATTCTACAAGGTCCATATTGGCTCAGGGGATCCACTCACGTAGAACAATTTGCAGAATCACAAACAAAAAAGATAGACAAAGGGATATAGCTTATAAGACTAAGCTTCAATCCTGCACTTAATTTTGCACGGCCCTTTGACTTTTTGATTTTGAGCCTCTTTAACTTCACTGAGATTCCATGAGAGCAAAAATGTGTAGGTCCCGACTGCCTTAGTGAGCAGTATTCACAACTGTTTAAAGTTTATTCCTTAACAACTCCTCTCAAACGAGTAGTTCTCTCATGATTAAATAAATAAGTTGATGATTTAGCTAAGTTTATACAGTTTTGTAGAAGTAATGGCTCTTCAGGAATAATTTAAAAGAGAGAAGGGAGGCTTTGGGGACAAGTTTGGAGAGGGCATTCCATTTATATGGGTCAGTGTAGACGAAAGTGAAGAGACTTGAGGGAGAAGCAGAAAAACAGATACCGTGGTTATATCTGATTTCTTCATACATATGAAAATAAGGAGACACTAAGTTAAATATGTTGTTCTTCCTCTGGACTTCCTTGATGATGACCAGACATAAATTAAATTTCTAAATAAAGGTAATGTTGTACTTACTATATTTGTTTTATCTTTCTAAGTATCTAGATAGCTATCAGTACTTTTATGATGGATTAATCATCTTAATATTTAGACATCCACCTCTTGGTCAACAAACTACCTATAGAATTTGTTGATCCATCTGAAACTTTCCATACTTTTTTTTTCAAAATTAATATGCTAAAATGAAGCAGAGTTTCTTCTGGATTCCAAGAAATGTGGGATAGTAGCTGACACTCCCAAACCCTCAGGGTTATTATGGGGCATGTTGCCTCAGATTTATGAGATACTGGATTGTTCAAGGGAGGCAGCATTTTATGGCATTTCTGTCATGACCCACAATCCTGCACACTTAACCCCATGGAAACAACTACAACCTGTACTGATATTTTGCCTCCTACCTTGATTTTTACTTGTGCTAAAGTACTAGTACAGGCATATGAATTGGAAAAGGGGATGAATATGAAATGGCAAAATTTGTATCACACAGAATTATTCAGTAATGGCCAATGAAGACTAAGATGAATGCTATAAAGACCTGAAGAAGATGGTGAAAGGGCAACATGATGGCAGATTAAATTAATATTAATAACTGTAAAATAATGCACCATAGGAGGAAAAAAATGGATCTATCCAAATACCTTAAAGGGAATTACATTAATTAATTAGGTTAGGAAAAGTACCTGAGTATTGGTGTGGGCAATTCAACAGAGATCTCTGGTAAGGATGTCAATGAGTAGCCAACTAGACAATTAACCAATAAGCCTAGGCTTATCAGTTAATCATGTTGACTACTCACACTTACCCCCACCTTGTTGCCTCTGTATTAGAAGCAGTGTGGGCCGGGGCCGGGGCAGGAAGCAGGAGTCAGTGCTGAGGGGAGTCAGCTTAAAAGGCAGCAGCAGTACGTGGCGGGAAGCGAGCGGCAAGCAGGGAAGGCTGCTGCAAACATCCCCTGTCTATGGAGGTCTGAGCTCCCTGTGGACAGAGGCCGCTCTGCATTCCGCTGAGCAGCCTCTGTCTGTGGGGAGCTTGGACCCACCACAGACAGGGTGGGAACATTGGACCCCTCCCAGACAGGAGCTGCTGCCACCCTGCACTGCTGCCTCTGTATCAGAGGCAGTGAAACAGGGCATCAAGCAGCTGGTCTGCAAGAGGAGCTGGTTTTTAAACTGGCTCCCTCAGCCATCCCACACTGCTGCCTCTGATACAGAAGCAGCAGTGTGGATTGGGTAGGGGGCTTTCTGGGAGTAGGGCCAGGAGTGCACTAGCTGCCAGCCCCATCTCCGGGGACTATTGAATAGTCATGTAATCGCAAAGATTTCATGCGGCTACATGTCTATTCAATTACTCAATATCTAACATCTCTGGTCAATGTATAAAAGTCTCAGAAGGGTGGCTCTGTTAGTCTGTAACTTAAAAAAATAAAATAAGAAAACAAGCAGTCCTATAACACACAGTAACCTGTGGGGCAACATTTTAACCTGCCTGGGCATTCATTAATTTATTTACAAGTAGTCATTCTTTTACAAAGTAATTTCAGAAACCAACTAGATAGAGATATTGCAGAACTGGCCTTCGTATGCAAATTTGACTCTATCTCCCAGGGACTGAACAAAGACATAAACTGGATGGACCATTATATTCAACACCCAAATGACATAAAAAGTGAAGTATGGAACTCTTATAGCCCACTTTATTAGCACGGCAGGAGGAGACAGACCAGGAGACACCTCCTCCATTACTCCTTCCTCCACATGTGGGGAGACGTGTTTGGGGAGGGAGGGAGGAGGAGTGAAGGAGGAGGGAGCATGCGCGCTGCCAACAACCACTCCCTCTGCCTGCGCATACGCTTTTGCGGGTGGTGGCACTGAGGAAGCGGCAGGAGGAGGAGACACCTCCCTCTCTCCTCAGTAATGGTGGCCAGGCCAGGACTCCACACTCCCCCCCACCCATGGGGGCACAAGATGTACTTGGGGAGGGAGGGAGCACAAAGGAGGAGGGAGTGCATGCACTGCCAATGGCCGCTCCTCCTGTCTGTGCAGCTGTAGCAGCCATGCTTCCTGGGGAGCAGCCTCACTCTGGGGAATGAGGGCGTGGGGTGGGGGCAAATGGTGTTGGTTGAGGGTGTGGTGGGGTCATGAGACAAGAGGGTGTTGGCACGGTCAAGAGGGTGTTGGCAGGGGTCAGAGGTTAAAGGGTAAAAGGGCATGGGATGTAGGGGCAGGGGTCAAAGGATGTTAGGCAGGAGGGAGCAAGGGGCTGGGTCTGGGTAGCATGTTATTGGCATATTTGCATATTTGTTATTTGCATAATACATATGCAAATATGCCAATAAAATGTTACCAGTCTGCCAAAAGTTTGTGAATGGGTTTGCTGGTCCCTGGTGTAGTAAGTTGAGGGTCAGTAACATGGAGTCAGCAGGCCTGAATAAAGGCCTGTAACATAAAAACAGCAACAGGCCTGAAATCTAGTGAGCAAGACTTTGGTTCAGTAACACAGCAGCCAAGAAACAGGCCCTACTGATAACTGTGTGATTGTGTAAGTTAGATCAAGCATGGAAGGACATAGGGAGGCACCGGGTACAGCTTGTTAGCCAGAATGGAGTAGCAGAACATCTTAATAAGAAATGTCTTGGTAACAATGACTCCCCAAAAACTAATGTATGTACTAACCTAGGTTCAGGACCAGGTCGAAGTTAATAGCATGAAGAATAGTAAGTAAGCTCCCCTTCTGCAAGGTGAGGGGTAGTAACTATGTAACAGAGAGCGGCAACCTGGTACGTAAAGAAATTATATAACTTGTTTGTTTGTATATGTCTATAAAAGGGCACCGCAAAGGGGAAAGCGCCGACTGACCCTGGTTGGAGGGGTGCTTTATGCACTTTTGAAGGCAGGAGCGTTATCAATGCTTACAGAATGCACAGTGGCTTAGCGTTGATACTTTCTGCCAACAACTGTTAATGTAAGTCAGCATTTCTCAAACTGTGGGTCCTGACCCCCCAAGGGGTCGCAAGCAACTTAGAGGGGGATTGCAAACAAATTAGAGGGGGGTCGCGGTATCACAAGTTTGAGAATCCCTGATGTAAGTCATTTGGTAACAAACCTGCTGGGGGTTGGTACATTGGCAACGCTTGCAGAATGCACAGTGGCTTAGCGCTGAGACTTTCTGCTGACAACTGTTAATACATAGCATTTGGCAATAAACCTGTTCGATTGGTTTCATCCTTGCCTGAATCAGTCGTTTCTGGGGGCTCTCAGAGGGCTACTGTGTTGACCCAAGTGCACAGGGTTTAACACTGAGATAAAGGGAGCACACACACACACGCAGCTGAGCATTTATCACCACTGATGGAGTAGAGGATCTGTCAGGAACGCACCAGGACAATCCTGACTGATGACACCAAAAAGGTTGGGAACCACTGTGCTAAAAGACGAACTTCTGTTGGTGAGGGAGACAAGCTTTCCAGTGTACAAAGAGCTCAGAACACCTGAGGAGGAGCAATGTGTAAGCATAGGGAGATCAGATGTTTCTTTCTTTCTTTCTTTCTTTTTGTTTTTTTTAAGAACAGTCCCATATTTAAGTCCTCCTGCAGGTGTCCTGACTTTTTCTTAAAAATTAGCAAATGATCCTGTATTTCCTGTCTTCCCCTATCAGTACTGGCAGGTCCCGGTGCTGGTTAGATCCCTGCTTGCCATACACCTGCCCACCAGTGGTAAGTGGGGGGTCCAGTGGCCCAGGAGGGAGGTAGGTGTGCAAGACTGGTGGCAGAGCAAAGTAGCTGTGCGCAGGAGCAGCTGTTTTCCCCACTGGTCCTTCAGCACTGGTCTATTAACTGTGTGTTGGCTCTCAGCTACCAGAGCCCTGTTCCTGTCCGGTTTCTGGTTGTCACTAGCTATGTACTTCAGTGATTGATGAATGTGACCAGGTAACAGCCAGTTACATGTCTCCTTTGTTGCCCACCCATCAGCCCTTTATATGCTCTCCCTCTCACTGTCCTTTCCCTGCTTTGCCCCTTCACCTTTCCCCCAAATACCACTGCTCCTCCATGTCCCCCCCATCAGGGTGCATCCTGCTCCCAGTGCTGTTCAGAAAATCAGCCCCTGGTAGGAGTGTTCAGCTCACCAATAGCCTGGCCATCAGACTCCTTCCTTCCCTATGGCCTCTAGCTGGGCTGGCATTCTGGGAATGCCCAAGAGCCTCCAACCCAGGATGCTGGCCAGGAAGAGCTGAGACCTGCATGTGCTAAAGCCTCAAATAGTGCTCGCATAGGGAGCCTCTCCACCCCTCAGCTAAGCTCTGGAGTGGTGGGGCAGGGAGTCAATTTCTAGCTGTTCACACCCCAAACCTCCAGGCTCCACAGCAACCTATAGGGCAGTGGTTTAGCATCCTCTCCACCTCCACCTCTTCCATTCACTCTGTGTTCTGCCTTCAGGGAGTGATGGGCTAATCCATCCCCTAAGCACCCCCCTGCTAAGGCATCTTTTTGGCTAGGTTTGCTGAAGCCTCTGCAGTTAAGTTCCCTGGGCACTGATGCACAACGTATCTTTAAGGCAAATAAAATGTTAGGAGTCATTTAAAAAGGGATGGAGAATAAGACAGAGAACATCTTATTGCCTCTATATAAAACCATGGTATGCCCACATCTTGAATAGTGAGTACAGATGTGGTTGCCTCATCTCAAAAAAGATATAGTGGCGTTGGAAAAGGTTCAGAAAAGGGCAACAAAAATGATTAGGGGTTTGGAACAGGTCCCATATGAAGAGAGATTAAAAAGACTTGGACTTTTCAGCTTAGAAAAGAGGAGACTAAGTGGGGATATGATAGAGGTCTATAAAATCATGACTGGAATGGAAAGAGTGAATAAGGAAAAGTTATTTACTTATTCCCACAATATAAGAACTAGGGGTCACCAAATGAAATTAATAGGCAGCAGGTTTAAAACAAACAAAAGTAAGTTTTTCTTCACTCAGTGCACAGTCAACCTGTGGAACTCCTTGCCAGAGGATGCAGTGAAGGCTAGCACTTTAACAGGGTTCAAAAAAGAGCTAGATAGATTCATGGAGGTTAGGTCCATCAGTGGCTATTAGCCAGGATGGGTAGGAATAGTATCTATCCCTAGCCTCTGTTTCTCTGGAAGTGGGTGACAGGAGGGGGATCACGTGAGGATTACCTGTTTTGATCCCTCTCTCTGGGGCATCTGGTATTGGCCACTGTTGGCAGACAGGATACTGGCCTAGATGGACCTTTGGTCTGAGCCAGTATGGCTGTTCTTATGTTCTTATGTAAGGCTTAACTCCCTTCCTGCCTGCTCTGTAGTAGGAGGACAGGAGATGACTGGATTATGTTGGTGGCCCACAGCAACCTGGAGATGTTAACTGCTTTTCAACATGATGGGCAGGAGGGACAAGTTGCTTTCAGCCAGATGGGATTAGGGAGTGGGAGAGAAGAGCTCTGCAAAGACACGGGACAAGTCATTCCTCCCCTGCAGCTAGAAGCAGCTCCTTTCCTCCCACATGTTTCTGAAAGACTGCTGCTTGTCACTTTCTGGTGTGAATCCTGGCAAAAATCTGTGAGGGGCAGCATTTGCACCTGCCTTCCGCCTGCCCACGTGTTGCTTCAGGAAGATGCAGTGCCAGGTACCAGGAGAGGTGGCTCCATTCCAGGGATTCAGCCAGGCATAGAGGATGGGGAGTGTTGCGTAGGCAGGTTGGGTCAGTCAGTCACCATCCCCCTGTGTGAGAGAGGTGTATGGGCGTATGTGTGTCACCTTTCCCCATGTGTGTATAGGGTGTAGGGGTATGTATGTCAGCCCTCTCTGCGTGAACCCTAAAGCCTTAAAGCTAAGAAGGCAAATTAAAAAAATTAAACTACACAGTATTTCTTCTTAACAGGGCTCAGTCAACTTCATGTTAATCTGAACATTTGTACAGTTGATTGCTGCTGAACTCAGTGTCTTGTATTCAATATAGGGACATACAACATGGTGACTCTATGTAAGCTTGTCTTGCTCATCAACAGAAGTTAGTCTACTAAAAGATGTCAGAGCTCTGTAAATCTGGAAAGGCTGTCTCCCTCACCAACAGAAATTGGTCCAATTAAAAATATTATCTCAGTCATCCACCTTGTCTCTAGTATTTTCTATGACTATGGTTCTGTTAGGTGCATGTAAGACAGGCTGGTTTCATCCATTCCTGGAAAACCACGACATTTGCTTTACACTATTCTGGGGATTGCATGTGGGAGGTGATTCCGTGAGCAGTCACAAAACCGACTCTTCTGAGGAAAGCACAGCCCCACAGCACTCAGTAGCAGATAACACAACACAGCCCTGGGAACTAATGGCACGCAACACGAAGGCCTGGACCTGGCGAGAGCCACAATACACAACACCAGGAGGAGGTGCAGTCTGCCACTGTAGGGCCTACTGCCATTCCTCCCTAGTTTCATGTATCTAGATAGAATTCCTCTGGGCAGCGTCCACTGGCTCCCTGGACAGTTTCGAGGAGCAGCAGGCGCTGTCTGAGGTTCTCTACTCGGTGTCCCCACCTGGTTCCCTCGTTTTAAACTTTTCACCTGCACCCCTTGACCCTGTTATTCATTATTTGTCCCCCGGAATCAGTCACTCCCTGGGTCCAGTCGTCCCTCCCGCAAGGCTGGGGGAGGGGCTTTTAGAAATGGGCGGGCATCCCTGTGTTTTCAAATAGTGGGCAAGGCAACACCAAGGCGTCTTCCCTGAAGCCTGACAAGAATCCACGCCAGGCAAAGGAGAGCCCAGCCCCAGCAGAGAACTACGACTCCCAGCATGCACTCGGCCAGCCGGCTCTCTATATAAGGAGGTCCATCCGGGCTCTTTTCTTGCTGTTGGCGACTCGTCGCCATTACAGGGGAGCAGCAGCAGCGGCGGCAGCTGTCGGAGCGGCGCCGAGGAGCGCGCGGTGCCTGGGGCGGCGCCGACCACCCCCAGCGCAGCCAGTGCCGGGCCCCGCGGGGCTCCCCGTCCTATTGCCGCCCCTCCCCCTCCGGAGCCCCGCAGGCCCGGCCCGGCCTCTCCCCGGCCCCCCCCCCCCCGCCCCGTCTAAGCGGAGCAGCGAGAAGATGTCGCCATGAAGGAGGCCGAGTCCGCGCTGCGCCGCCCCTGCCGGTCCCCCTCGCGGGCCATGAGCCTGGGCCCCCGTCGCCTCCCGGCCTGCCCCCCAGCTCCGAGTCGCTGCCGCCCCCTCACCAGCGCCAGCGGGGCGCCCGTTGATGCTGCAGAGTTCGCCCAGCGCCGCCCTCGCCTCAGCCTCCGACATGGACAAGAGCAGCCCCTGCGGCTCCGGTCTCCCCGGCTCCTCCGCCGGCAGCAAAGGGCAGCAGGCCCGCTCCGCCTCGGCCGGCCCCGCCGGGGGGGAATCTAAGCCCAAAGGCGGTAAGGGACGGGCCCGGGGGGGGGCGGGGAGCGACGCTGTCTGCCTGCTGGCAGGCGCCGCGCACTGAGAGGGGCGGGCTGCCCCCCCTCCCCCCCCTGCTGGGGGACACGGCATTGGGGTAGCCGTCGGAAGGCTCCATGTTTCTGGGGATTGGCTGCTCGGGGTGGGGGGGGTGTGTGTGTGTGTGGCGCGCAGTGTCCAAGGGGGTTGGTTCGCAGCCTAGGTGGTATGGATTATCCACTTAACAAACACAGTGTTTCTCAAACTCTGCTCCCTGGAGCCCCAGGGCTCTGCCAGACATCTCCAGGGGCTCCGGGTGAGGTTGACAAAGTGGAAACATGGATAGATACAACACATATGATCAGTGGACCGCTGGGGCACCGCATAAATTTTTATGCGTGTAAAGGGCTCCGGAGCCCCAAAAGTTTGAGAACCGGTGCTCTAAGAGGTGCCCACTGAGTTACTGTGGGGAGGGGGAGTTGGTGAAGGTGCTAGTTCCCAGCCCTTAAAGTACTGAGTGTTTTGGAAAAGCTAAGTATTGTATGCCTGGCTTGCATTGCCTCTGCATCATTATGAAATGGAGGCTGCCTTCCCCTTGTAGGGGGGTCTCTCAGTCCTCTCTGAACTAAGATCACGAATGATACTTTTAAAAAATAAGTATGCAGTCTGTTACTGGCCTTTAAATATCCCTCTCATCTTAAGTTTTCAGCAGCAGTGTTCCCTGTGAGCAACTTTCTTTGTGTTGATAAAAAGAGGATGTGTATGCCAAGGTTATGTGACCTGAAATGGAACATCTCTGCCTTTTGGATGGTGGCTTTCTTCCTTAGAATAACTTGATGGTCCTTGATAAGGATGTTAAGGACTAGTTGACTATCCAATAAGCATTTTGGATAGTTGAGTCCACTAGTTGCTTCCCCCCCTTTGCTGCTTCTATCTGCTAGAGGCAGCAAAGGGTGGGGGAGAGGGGGAGGAGGGTACTTCAGAGACACAGGATGCTTCTTCTAGGACCAAAATTAGAAGTGGAAATTGAACACCTGGCTTTTAGTGTTATTTATTCAGTATCACTTGGTGGGAGAATATGCTTACCATTAGGACCATTTAAATTTCTGCCCTTTTGTTTTTCTCCCTCTTTCTTATTTGTGGTTTTGTTTTTCCCCTCAGATTTTCTTACTTGCAGCAGCTCCTAGTTCTCTCTTCCAAGGGGGAACATGTCCACTCCTTCCCCATTTAACTTCTTAAAGATAAGCAGTAAGCTCTGTTACAAGGTTACCTTTTGTGTTAATACATGGTTAAGATAGGAGGTGGAGCATCGGTGCTTCATTGTTTCAGGCTGCCTACAGACAGCCCTTGTTAGCTTACACTTAGATTTCATTTTGAAAGTTGTCTTTGCAGCCATGACTATTAACTTTTAAAATGAATTCTTCTGCAAATCTTTGTCAGGCCTTAAAGATACATCAGGGAAGCTGGATCAATTTGCAGGCTGTATATTTGACACACCTGCATTCTAATTAGGATCTTATGTGAACTTACAGTAGTTTAAATATAACATAGCTCAGTAGTCTCCAACCTTTTTGAGCACGAGATCACTTTTTGAATTTAAGTTCAATTCAGGATCTACCACAAACCCACCTCCTTCCCACCCCTGCTCACTGCATCCTCCTTCCCTTTCACCAGGCTGGGGCAGAGGGTTGGGGCACAAGCTCTGGTCTTTGAGACTTGGAGTGTGAGGGGGCTCTGAGCTGAGCCTGGGGTAGGGGTTGGGGGCAGGAGGAGGTTCGTGACTGGGGTAGGGGATGGGAGCTGGCTCCAGCTAGACTGTTTACCTCAGGTGGCTCCTGGGTGGTGGGGCAGTGATGCTAAGGCAGGCTCTTCTCTGCCCTGGCCCTGTACCAGTCTCCAAAGCAGCCCGCAAACTCCCTCCATTCCCCACTCTGTTCTGTGTAGGTAGAATACAGGGTGGTTGGAGGGCACCTTGACATCAGCACCTTCCTCTCCTTTCCCTGCTCTGCACAACAAGCAGGAGGCTCCCAGGGAGGGGCAGCTCCAAGGCAAAGGGCAAGAGGTGTGCAGTAGTGGGTAAAGGGGCAGCTGAAGTGCTGTGCTTGATAGCCTCTTGGCCAAACCAGTCAACATCACCTGTCAAAGGCTCCAAGATCTACCAGTAGATCCCGATCTACTGGTTGGTGACCACTGACATAGCGTCTCTCACTGATAGCTTATAAAATATCTGGTGCATCACTTTTGTACAGTTGTGCTACATTATTTTAAGCAAGAGTCTGTCTGATTGTGAGAAGTGCTGAGCAGTAGCAGTTCCATCCAAAGGCAGTTGGAGTGCCTGGAGTTTGAAACTCTTTACAGTTTGGCCGTAAATGTTTCTAAGTATTGAAACTTGCAACTATACTTGGTATTGCTGGACACTTTGATACAGGACCATGCACATTATAATCTAATTCAATGGTGTCTAACCAGTTCTGAAGCCAACTAGCCACACTTATGGACCAGATAACCACAAGTGGTTAGCATGTTGGACACCGGGGTCAATTGGAATGGTGTTGCAATGGCCTGTGCTCAGTTTCCTTCCTTTTTAGGTGGTTTGATGTCCCAATTACAGTATAAAAAGCATTGGCATAATGGCAATGTGTACCTTGATGAGTCTACCAGTAAAATAAACTTCAAAGAGGAGCCATAGGCAGATGAAGTAAGTGTCTCTAACTCTTGGGGAGCAATCAGTGCTTCACTGTGTGTCTCGTTGAAGGGTTGGCAATATATACTTTATCTGGATCTCTCTCAGAAGCAAATGGAGTGTTTGATGGACTACTTGAATGTGTAATACCAGTGTCTTTTAGGTTGCACCATAACTGATGTTCTGGGTTTTAACTAAAAACCTGTGTGTTAAAGAGCTTTTTGACAGTCACTCAAATACATGGGTTCTTTATAGAATTTGATTTTTCAGTTTTTCTTTAAAGAGCCTCTTGAGTCATTAGCTGAGTTTGAAGCTGGGGTCTTTAGACACCCTGTACAGACCTCTGCCACTTCAAGATAAAGGAATAACTTATTTTCTTTATGGACTCCTCATGCTTTTCAAAAGCATGATATACAGGCCATACACTAATACTAAATATACTAAGGGCTGTGTTTTGTCTAAATGTTTCAAACTTAGCTTTCTAACTGATGTTCCCTAAATAACTGCAAAATGGAAAAATTGGGGGTTGTATCTTTGTTGTATAAACGTTGCCTGAGAATTTTTCATTAAAATTCTTTATTTTGTTAATGCTTGTAGTCCAGGTGTAGTCTGGAGTATTTAGATGGAGAACTAACAGTTCCATTTACAGTTTTTCAATATAATTTACATTAATTTTATTTTGTTTATGCCTGACTTCAAAGACTTAACTTAAAAACAACAAATAGTCTTTTCAAGTGCTACCAGACTAACAAAACATGTAGATGGTATCATGAGCTATCATGGTCATCTGAAGAAGTGGGCTGTGCCCACGAAAGCTCATACCACCATCTACATGTTTTGTTAGTCTTTTCAAGTGCTACCAGACTATTTGTTGTTAGATTATCCTGTACAGACTAACTCGGCTACCCCTCTGAATATTCAAAGACTTAGTATTTATTCAAAATGTTACATTCAGAAGTTATGCAAGATTCAGAAGATACATGCACTCAGGCACCATTCTAATCCCTCAAACAATCAACTTGTTCTGATTTGTGGATAAGGTACTTTTGTGCTCCCATTCAGGTTCACTTTGAAACTGCTTATAGGACTATAATATTTAGAATAGTGTGAATTTAAACTTTAAAAATATAAACACAATGCTCCCGTCCAAGGCCCCCCCTCTTAAAATTAAAGATAAGAAATGTGATCTATTTTACCTCTAGTTCATAGATCTGAAATAAAAAGATAATGACTAATAATGAGTCCTGCTTCATTAAAACGAGCTGGTTATGGATTAATATTTAGAAGACAAATACTTTTGAAAAGATTAATCATTGAGCTGGAACAAACAGCAGGACTTATGACGTGGGGAAGTTTGTTTCCCAATTACTAGCAAATATTCCATGCTTTAAAAACTAAGTCATAAAAATGACTGGGGGGAGGGGAGCGACGTGTGTGGAGGTAGGGACAGGAATTGGTGGGTTTTTTTTTTAAGGCCAATGAATAAAATCCTGAATTAATTCAGGACTTTTGGTTGGCGATGTCACAGGATTTATTATCTAGTAACCTAAAATTCATAACTGAGGCAATATCAGGGAAGAAAGATGATAGCGGACAGATCTACTGCCTGCCAAAACAATTAGAAGTCAATTTTTCCTATAGTTGTAGGGAAGTAGGCAACCCTGCCCAAGATGAACTTTTGCAGAGGTCAAGACTAGATATTCATAGTTTCTTTGGCTTTAAATCTGACTTTTCTCATATCAAACTTGTTTTACTACAACCTTGGTGATTCATACTTGTCTTAGGAATTTTCATGCTGACTGTCCTGAAGCAGGGGAACTGTCATCTTCAGCTGAAGTGAAGAAAAGGTGTTTGGAGTAAGGATGTTAAGACTAGTTAAGGGGAAGAGGTATTTCAAAGCAGCAGCGCCACATGGAGTCTCTGTGCGGCACTGCTGCTTTGAAGTGCAGTGGTGGCATTTCAAAAGAACAGCACCACACAGTTGATCCCAGGCTCAAAACAGCAGTGCAGCACTGAAACACTGTGGCAGCGTTTCAAAGGGGCAGCGCTGCACAGCTGAAACCAGGCTCAGTGCGGCGCTGCCCCTTTGAAAGGCTGCTGCATGAAGCCCAGGGTCAGCTGGGGACTTCCTAGCTGACCCCAGGCTCCCTGTGGCATTTCTGCAGAATCTGGAGTCAGCTGGGGAAATCCCCAGCTGACCCTAGACTCCATGTGGGTGCTTCTAGACTCCATGTGGGTGCTTCTGCTTTGAAATGCACAAGAGCCCCTGCTGAAGCCCTGAGCTTCACAGGCTGCATTTCAAACTCCTCATGCCCAGACACTGCACCCCCTGCTCCAGCAGAAACCCCACATCCCCAGCCTACTCCTGCACCCTCCTTCCACCCATAGCTCTTCCTGCATCTAGCCTCCTGGCCAGACCTCCACCACTGGCCCATTCCTGCATTCTGCTTCACACCCTCACCCCCATCTCTATCTCGCTCCCTGGCAGCCACCTCCTGCACACTGGGATGTAAAATCCCGGTTAACTGATTAAGGAGAATCTGAGGTGGGGTCTGCTCCAGCCTGGCTCATGCAGCCCTGTTTTGGGTCTGGCTGCTGGTTTCTAGCTCCTGCAGGAGCAGCCCCTGCCTGCAGGGTGCCTGGACTCCTGCAAACCAGGACTATTCCAAATGAGAGCAGCCCATCTGCCTGTGGCAGGTCCCCTGCAGGGCAAAAAGCAGCACCCTACCTCCACCAGTTAACCGGAACCAGTAAGCGTTATGCATTTAGGTTGTTGCTTACCAGGTAAGTAGTTAACCTTTCACATCCATACACTGAACCCCTCATTTTTGGCCCTGCAAAATCTACTAGCTCTGGGACTCTAGAAGAGTTAATCTGACGTGTGGGAAGCCCTGAACCTCAGTTCTCCCTTTCCTTTTCCTCCCCTCAGGGGCTGAAGTGCAAGGAGAGTGAGCTGTCTTAGTCAGGGACCACATCAGTGAGGCCTGGGGATCTTTTTTTGCTTCTCAGTTTTGTGTGGCCTGTGACTTTTTTTTTTCCTGTGGGTCATTGGGCCCCCCAACTCAAGATTTGTTACCTGTGCCATAGATAAAGACAATGTTGAACCCTTTTGTTTTGGAAATAATATTTTAACTAAAATTAAGTTAGTAAACAGATTAAGTGCTTTAACTTTATCATGTTACGTTATTTTAATTACTAATATTTCTTGCTGGTTATATATGCTCCCTTATATTATAACTGCATAATTGTTTTTATGTTCCAATAGCCTAATATGAATAATTATATATTTCAGGTAATTAGAGATAAGCAATGCCTTTTGTCATGGGTGGCTGGCTGGTGGCCTGCAGAAAGGTTTGCATGGAGCGAGATGAGCTGCAGGCCAAAAAGTTTGAAAACTACTGGACTAGGGATTCTTTCCTGTAAGACAGGGATGGGAGACTCGTAAGACCTGGGGGCAAGATGCGGCTCCCATCTTGCCTGGATCTAGCCTTCAAAGCTTGGGGCTCCCCCTGAGCATTGGGGTGCCCATGCTGGTGCTCCACCCCCTCCCCCCATCTCCCCATGGGGAAGATTATTGCCACACCTGGCAAGAAGTAATCTGACCTAGTTAGAGATTGCGGCTATATTGTTAATCTTGGCCCCTTGTTTGCAGACACACTTATCTGTCCCCTTGTGTTCATGTATTGAAGTCCAAAGTTGCTTTGGTCTGTGCCTGTTTAGAATATGCACTGTGACTGCAGATGAGAGAAAGCTGTTCAGTGATGGACTTCAGCTCTTTCACATTTTATAGACATCTTTAAAATTAACTGAGAACGGCTAATCCTAATCCAACAGCCATTTCTTGTTGGTTTTAATAAATTTGAATTCTGCCAGAGACTCAGCTCAGTGGTGTAAATTATAGCTCTCGTTCTACACTCACAAAAGTCTGTTCCAATCACCATAGGCCAGGCCTGGTTACACCCTGAAAGTGTAGTTGCAACTGATGTGCTTCTCCAGATAATACTTTACTCATAAGGCTTCAGGCTGATTTTGAAGTCGTTCCCATGTGCACTGCAACTGCAGCAGTGTTTCCAGTAGCAGGAACAATCTTAAGTTTTCAGTAATCCTGAATTTGACTGTGCCATTATGTCAAGAACATCACCAGTTCTGTCAGTAAACAATGACATTGATTGTATGCTTCCTCTTGAAAGCTTCCCTGTCACTACTTAACTAATTATGGAGGCAGTAATTAGAAAGGTGTTTGGCTTTAGTCTTAACTTTGGACCATTTTGAAGGTCTTCTACTGTAACATTGTCATTCTTCAGAAATCACAGGCACATCTAACAACTTCAGAATTGTGTGGGATTTTAGCTGTGACTCCACTGGAAGCTGAACTGTGAAAACTGGTGCAGTAGACCTCAAACTTACTTTTCCCTACAACTCTAAAATATGGTGGCCACACCTTTCCATCTCTCTTGCTTTGTTTCTGCTAAGAGGTAAAAGCTTTAACTGGTCTAAGATACATCATATGTTTGCTTTTGTTATGTATTAAGGATGTTAAATGGTGGTTACCTAGCAAATCATATAGTTGATACATTTTGTATAGATTAGTTGATAAGACCACTCCAGAGCCACAGCAGGGATTGCTCCAGGAGCCGGCTCTGGAGCTACCCTTGCTGCAGCTCTGCATTTTAAATGTAGCAAGAATCTGGTGTCTTACTACATTTAAAATCCAGAGGCACAGCATCCTGGACCAGTGCAAGTCTGGACTGCTCAGTCCCGGCTTGCACTGAGTCCAGCAGCCCCTGTTCGCGGTGGACAGGGATTGCCACTGCAACAGGCTGCTCCTGCACCAGCCCCTGTTCGTGGCAATAGCACCTGTCTGCAAGGGAGCCCAGTTTCCTACTGGGACCCCTGCTTTGCAGCAGCTTCCCCTATCCCCCTGCCTCTTCTGTCAGAGGCAAGAGGGGAGGAGGAGGCAGCACCCTGGAGATGGTGCTGGGGGAACCGGCTTTTAAGCCAGCTCCCTCCAGCACTGGCTCCTATCGCCTAGCTGCCTCAGGCAGCAAAGTGCGGGGAGGGCACCACAGGGAGCACAGGGCAAGCGGGGATTCAGACAGTCCCTGCTTGCCTTGTTCCCCATGCATGCCTATTTCAAAGGCTGAAGCGTCACAGTAGGAACCGGCGTGAACAGGGGATGCTTCACTCCCTGCTCATGCCATTTCTCTGTTGTGCCTCTACCTCACCTTCTTCCCCCCCCACCCCCCCTCGCGGATAGAGGCAGCAGGGGGAGAAGGAAATGACTAGTTGAGTCACTACTCAAGTACCCAATAAGCATATTTATGCTTATCGGGTAGTCGACTAGTTGCTTACATCCCTATTACCAGGCTTGACAAATCACTGTTTCTACTTGCCCATGGTGAGTAGATTTCAGCCGGTCACCCCGTTCACCGGCGGCGTGTGCATGTGCAATGTGGGTCTTGCGCAGTGCAGGGCTGGCGAGTAGATTTTGCCGCCATTTGTCAAGCCCTGCCTATTACATATCGAAACATTTGGCTGCTCAGTTACGTATGTACAGCAGTGGTCCACAGGCCAAAAAGTTTGAGAATCACCTGGCTCAATGTAAACTTTTCTCTGGACCACCGTTTGCTAATGGAAACTCACCGTTAATTACATAATTTCACCCGAGCCATTTTGTTAGTGCTCCAGCTAGGGTGAATGGTTTAATTTAAAGTATTAAACAGATCAAGCATTTTTACTTTCTAATGTTCATCGATCTACATTTTAAATAAAGTAAAATATTAATTTATGTCTGATACAAAAGGTTTCAATGTTTTCTTTTTGGCAGGGGTGGGGAAACTTTTTTGGGTCGAGGGGCCACTGACTCAGAGCAGTCAGTTGGGGACCACACAAGTGAGAAGCAAAAAACCTTCAAAAACCTCCAGCCTTTGTTCATGTGGCCCTCAATTGAGACACCTCACTCCTCTGCGCTCTAGTCCCCGTGGAGTGAGGGGAAAGGACAGGGAGGACTGAGGTTCAGGGTTTCCCATAGGCCAGATTTGTTTTTTGGGGTCCCAGAGTTAGTAGATTTTATGGACCCCTTTAGGCTCTGGGGTGGGGACAAAAATGCGGGGTTTAGTGTGTGGGACAGGGCTGCCAGCAAGTGGGATAAGGTTGGGGGTGCAGGATCTGGGAGGGAGGTGGTGTGCAGAAAGGAGAGAGTTTGTGAGGTCTGGGTGAGAGGTAGTGTGCAGAAACAGGCTGGGAGTAGGGTGTCTGGACAGGTGGAGGGAGCAGGAGAAGGGAGGGTGCTGTGTGCCCAGGAAGGAGGGAGCAGGAGTGGATTGGGGGTAGGGTATCTGGCCAGGAGGGAGACACTTACCTGCCTCGTGCCCCCTTGCAGTGTGGAAAGCTACCAGACAGTGCATCACTGCACTGCTATTCTTCCATCAGGGTGGGGAGGGGGAGGGCACTCAGCCTCCATCCCCATGCAGCAGGGAGACTGCACAGCCATGAGGCTTCAGCATCAGCTCTGGCTTCCCACTTGGAGGGTGAGTAGGGTAGGGGGAGGTGAAGAAAGCCCCAACCTTCCATGCCAAACCTGGCTCCCGGAGAGAGGCAGAGCAAGTAGCTCTGTAGTGCATGGAGCTGTTTGCTCTGCCTTTTTGTAAGCCAGGGAAGATAGGGGTGTTCTTTTCACTGCCCCCCGCACTCTGAGTGGGAAGCCGGAACTGGTGCTGTAGCCTCACGGCTATGAGGCTCGAGTAGCAGCATGGGCTCCCTACTGTGTTGGGGGTGGGGAGGAGAGGGACACTGAGCTTGAGCTGTGGACCACTAGTGGCCTGTGAACTGCACTTTGAGAACCACTGATGTAGAGGTATGCACAGTTTTTCTCACTGCTCCATACACACTTTTTGCCTGCGGGGGAGGGGGGAAGGTGTTGAAAGCAATAACACTTGATGTAAGCAACAGTGTCTACACTAATGCTGGGTGGAACTAACTACATTAGTATTGCTTTAGTGCCTGTTAAGTCAGTATAGTGGGGTAATTACGTTAGTATGAGCAAAATTTTAGTGTTAACTCTGGTTGTTAGATATCTAGTAATTGAATAGTTGACTAACCGCATGAATTCTTATTGGTTAGTCGACTATTCTGTAGTCCCTGGGGGCAGGCAGCCAGTGCATTCCGGCCTTTCCTGGTGAGCTCCCTACAACCCCACCTCTATCAGAGGCAGCAGCTTGGGGTGCCAGTCAGGAGCCAGTCTAAGGGGAGCCAGCTTAAAAACCAGCCCTCTGTGAAGACCAGCTGCCTGCTGCTCCCTCTGATAGAGACAGCAGCATGGGGTGGCAGCAGCCCATGTCCACAGGGGGTCCGAGCTCCCCGCAGACACATGCTTCTCCTCCCACTGAGCAGCCTCTGTCTGTGGTGAGCCTGGCCCCGCCACGTACAAAGGCTGCTTCGCAACGGTAGCCCCTGTTTGCAGGGAGTTGGAGTTCCCCACAGACAGAAGCCCAGGTTCACCAGAGAGGCTGCTCTGTGGGAGGCAGAGCAGCCTCTGTGTACAGGGAGCTCAGGCCCACTGCAGACAGAGACTGCTTTGCAGCAGCTTCCCCTGTGTGCACTGCTCCCCACACTCTGCTGCATGGTGGGGGGGAAGTGGCAGTGGCACCATGGAGCCAGTGCTGGTGGGGAAATGGCTTTTAAGCTGGCTCCCCCCTTTGCTGCCTCTGATGCAGAGGCAGCAAGGGGGGGAATGCATGTAGTCAACAAGATTAACTGATAATCATATAATTTACTACACATTGACATCCCTACTCTGGGTAAGAGTCAGTATTGTTGTGCTGTTAGGCAGATATAATAATGATCCAGACCAAATGCTGTCCTGTCTTAAAATAGGAATGTGAATGTTTAACTGGTGGGAGCTGGAGCAGCCTCTGTCCATGGCGGGTCCCATCGCCCCACAGGCAGGGCTGGGCCGGGGAGCTGTTCCAGCCTGGCTGGAGTGACCTCCCCTCCCCAACCATTTTCCCCTTTAATCAGTTAAACAATTAAATGGGATTTTTACATCTCTATCTTATAGGCATAAATGACTGAACAACCACCACAAAAGCGATGGGAGTATCTCACTGAGCTTCTGAATCTGACCTTTTTCCCTTCTTTCAGATGGAAAGAATGCAAGTGGATCCAAACGTTACACTCGTAAAAGAGAAACTTCATATTCAAAAAATGAGAACTTTTCCAGTCAATCCCGTCGCTCCAATTCACAGAAAAGCAAAGCTTTTAACAAGATGCCCCCTCAGAGAGGGGGCACCATTGGCAGTGGCAAACTTTTTAGCTCTTGTAATGGTGGAAGACGAGATGAGGTGAGAATTGTAATGCCATGTCTGCAAGTCCTTTTTACATGAGACAAGAGGATCACTGTGACCTGCTAGTTAGGTCTCTTGAGTTCCATTCTTGGGCTGGGAATGGAAAGAAACCCTAGGTAAAAACCTCACTCAATCTGGCATCTCAGCGATATCAGAACAACTTTACATCATCTGGGAAGAGGATGCTTTTTGGGCTGAGATTTCTTCAATAACAAGACCAGTGAAACTAACAAGTACAATCTAAGGAATGGGTGTATAGTCAGGCCATATACATATTGTGAAACACAGCTCCTTCATGAAAACCATCTCCTAGTAATATAGCTTACAGTTCCTAAATCTGAGATACATTTATGTTCAGCCAGTTGTGTACTCGAATCCCACATTATGGAATGATTACCAAAGTAAACTTACCAGCCTTGATGTGATCTAGTGCGGAATGAAGGCACTGTGGGTGGTCTGCCTTCTGGCATAAATGATCACATTACTTGTAGATTAAATTGCTAATTTAAAGAGAGATCATGCATTTACTTACTGTATTTTGAGTTCCAATTCTGTCCATTTCAGCTATATGGAAACTAATTTTAAATCATGAGACCTCTGGAATGATTCTAAAACTTGCAATACTGACTTGCTTTAAAGGGATATTGTCAGTTTTAAAATAGCTTTTGTTACCCATGTCTCTAATTAATTCTAAACAACTAGTTTCACTTTTTGCGACATAGGTTGCTTTATCACTTCCATTTGTTCAATGGAAAAATTACTCAGTTGTAACTTGCAAATTCCTTTGTATTTCTAATATTGCAGTATTTGCTATTCAGACCTGGAGTCAGAGAAGGTGAGTAGGTAGTGGTAGAGCATTTCCTTGTATACCATTGAAATGAAGTGGACATCAGTATTGATAAGTTGCAATGTACCAGCTTCCAGTGAATTCTAATCAGAACTATGGTGTGTGTCTGGCTTTTTGTTTTGTGTTCTTTGTTTATAGGTAGCAGAGGTTCAACGGGCAGAGTTCAGCCCTGCCCAATTCTCTGGTCCAAAGAAGATTAATCTGAACCACTTACTGAACTTCACCTTTGAACCCCGTGGCCAAGCAGGTCACTTTGATGGGAATGGACATGGCAGCTGGGGGAAAAGGAACAAATGGGGACATAAACCCTTCAACAAAGAGCTCTTCTTACAGGCCAAGTGAGTGGAAGATCAGCAGGCTCCTAGACATTCATACAATTGAACTCTAAGTAGTGATCAAACTGTGTTTGGATTCCAGAGTAGGTTGCATCACTTTGTTCTAATGGAGTTGCCAGTTTTGGCTTAGACTTGCTGGGGCTTGGGGTCAAAGCAGAGGCCTGAGCCCCACCATCAAGAGCCAGATCTGAAGTCCTAGGA
Organism: Pelochelys cantorii; assembly: GCA_032595735.1. NCBI lineage: Eukaryota > Metazoa > Chordata > Testudines > Trionychidae > Pelochelys > Pelochelys cantorii. Next base: position 5,734,410 of record CM064342.1, on the reverse strand, counting down.
CTTGAACTGTGGGCAGTGGGTCTTACGTTACAGGCTTTGGCTTTGCTCCCCCTCCAACCATCCAGGGCAGCAGGGCTTGGCTGGGCTCAGGCTTTGGTCTCCCCTCCTGGGGTTGTATAACAACTTTTGTTGTCCAGAGTGGACTGCAATACAATGCGGTTCAAGAACCTCTGCCTAAGGAAATGTGTATTCCCTCTGTATGTAACTGTCAGGAAATTATGTATTTAATTACACTGAGTGTTTGTAGAAGGGCTTTTTTTGTAGTAGTTACTGAAGTTCTCCACTGGTTATGCCTCTCCCTTGCTTTGGTACTAGGGTTACCTTCTGCCTATATAAAAGGGAGAAGTATGTCCTATCCTTGATTATAAAAATTGATACAGGTATCTGAAAGGAAGTGAACTAAATGGAGTGAGTGTGATGGATGGAAAGGGTAACACATCCTTCTGCACAGACACTCAAGCACCACCTGTAAAAAATGTAATCTACTTTGTTGGGTGCCTTTCCCACTAAAATAACTCAATTTCCTTTGTAGCTCAAGTAATGTGGTATAAATGAAACCAATGCAATCCATCTTAGTACAGCAAGACATTAAAGGGTGCTCCTTTTGGGATCAAGCCAAATCTCAATTTTAAATCCTCATGTGCAGAGATCTTTGTTTTTAAACAGATGTATAGTAAAAGTTGTAGTCATCTTTATACTCGTATAAACTACACTGAATGCCTCAATTAAAGTACTGTAAAATCGCGAGTATAATGTGCACTTTTTTCCTGTTCTTTTTTTAGGCTCAGAGCCGGAGTGCGCATTATACATAGGAGCAATTTTTTGAAGTTTTAAACTCCCCCTCCCCTCCGCACAAACTTTCCTGCTGCAGCACAGCGCGGGGACCGCTGCCCCGCCAGGCTCCTGGACAATGTGAGGAGTCGGCGGCGCTGCCAGGCTGCAGTGCCCTGGCTCGCTGCCTGCCCAGTGCTCCTTCAGGCTGTGCCTAGGGCTCCCCAGGGGTCCCCGGGGCAGGTGTGAGCTGGCCGCAGTGCGCAGGCAGCTGTCTCCTGCATGTGTGTTTCCTGGGTGAGCCTGCAGGTAGGAGCGGCATGTCCTTCCCTCCTGCAGCCTGGGGCCACCACTGGGAAGCAGGTGAGGCTGGGCTTGGTGCTGGTGGGTCGGCTCCTGGCGCAGTGGGGCAGGCCGTGTTGCCACCCACAGCACCCGGGCAGAGGCCAAGAAATTCTGGACTTCAGAAACAGGTTACCTCCCGTTCTCCTGTACAATGAGGTGTGCATTGTACATAGGAGTTCAGTTTTTTCACTGTGCTAAGATTCTAAAGTCAGGGTGTACATTATACATAGGTGCGCATTATACTTGCGATTTTACGGTAGTCAGTTTATCAGAGCATGAAAGACAAGTTTAATGTACATTAATGGCTTTACCTTTAATTTGAGGCAGGTTTAACCTTTCAGTCTTAAAAGTAGTGACCAGATACAGGAAAAAGTACTGCTATAATTGCTGTTCTATGGTAAAATGTGAACTTACTTTGTGTGTAAAGACTTGACTGAATAATATGTGATCTTCCTGCCTTGTGTTCTATTTCAGTTTCCTTTATGGAAAGCCATATCCTCTTAAGTTCCCTTTTGTTTAGCCTGTACTCAGAAAAGAACTTCCTGCAAGGTAGCCAAACTGCAGGGAGAACTGTGTCCAAGAATATGCTGGATCTGAACTTAGCCCTGTTAATATCATTGATAACTGGTCAGCCTATATGCCAAATCTTTTCACATACCTGGTGTACAGCACTTCTTGGGTACTACCTTTAAGAAAAGGACTGACTTAGTCTCTTGAGGATCTTAATCAAAAGCTGCTTCTGCTGACACCTACGCACAATTGGAACAGGTGACTTGTTAATTACGATACTTTCTGTCTTCCATCTAGCTGCCAGTTTGTGGTGTCTGAGGAGCAGGACTACGCAGTGAACTTTGCTGACCCAGATACCTTGGTCAACTGGGACTTTGTGGAACAAGTGGTCAGTAGTGATGGGATAGGTTTTAAAAACTTATTTCTCTTCATCTATCTGATACAGAAGTACCTATTTGTTACTCTAGTTCATTTTGACATAATGTGACTTTAGTTGCTATCCAGTCTTGTTCCTCCAAGTTTTGCATGAGTGACAAAAGAGAATCTGATCACTACTTTTTGAAAGACTTCATGTGACTGGAGCTTAATATTGCCAAAGACTGTTAGGAGGAGGAAGAAGACTTCTTTCTCCTTGCTTTATAGATGGAAGTTAGTTAGGAATAGGCTAGTTCGGACATCCTTTTTCCATAGCATTATGTAGTAATGTCAGCCTTCTGACAAGGTCACAGGTATGGAGTTGTTGGAAATGTGCTGTGTAGAATGCCTCTAGAGACACTTACCCTGTGCCTGGGTAAACCTCTTTTACTTCACAGCAAAAATCTGTAGCTACTCAAGATTCCAACTGGATCTAGAAATGGCACTTTCAAGATGCACTTAAGTGATGCAGAGCATGCATTTGGGAGGGAAGGATTTGTACTGTTATCCTGAGACTAATGCACACATTCACACCCCTCCCCCCCATAGTCTTAGAATATAGCTACACCAAAGAAGCATCTGTCTACTCTTCTAATGTTCCATTAGAAATTTCAGTTCCATCAATTTCTTTAGTCGTGGGAGATGCAGAGAAGTTTACCTGTGTAGTTAGGTTTTGAAGTCATTAAGGTGACACGAAGAAGTCTGCTGCTATCTGTCATCTGATAGTAACTAATCTTGCAATGCTAGTATTCCTGAAGATGGGCATCAGTGAACATATAAAAAGGGAAACTAAATTGTTGACTGCAATACCAAGCTTTGTTGTACATTGAAGAGTCTGACAATGATACCCTGTTAATGGCTCTACCTTAGGCACCTTTTAGGCAACCTAAAATGTATACAAGTATCAGAGGGGTAGCCGTGTTAGTCTGAATCTGCAAAAGCGGCGAGGAGTCTTGTGGCACCTTATAGACTAACCGAAGTGTTGGAGCATAAGCTTATGCTCCAACACTTCGGTTAAGTCTATAAGGTGCCACAGGACTCCTCGCTGCTCTTAAAATGTACACAGACTACCGTAGGCACATCTTAAAAATGTCGTTCCTGCTAAACCATATGGTCAGTTTTTTGGTGACTAAAGGAATCTACTTTCTCTGTTGTAATATAACAGAGGGTCTGGCTGCACTGCTGTGAGGGTCAAATCAGGACAAATTGCTTAGAACCAGGGCTACTTATAGCCCAGACTGAGGTCCTCTAAGTCACGAAACCAGTCTCTCACAGCACTTCATCTGTCAGTCTGTTCAGCAAGAAGTTGCACAAGCAAATAGCTTTAGATATTTCAGCTTTACCTGTGCCACAACCAGCACCCACCTTACACAGATGAGAAGTTATGAAAACCAATCTTACCAACTCCAAACAGGTTATCCCAGTCCCAAAGGACCAGCCAGTCCCAGGTGAATTTGTACCTCAGATCTTACCCAAAGGAGCATGCTACACTAATCTTTACGTTTTTATAAATAAACCTTTAGGTTAATAAACCTAGAGAGTAAGATTGTTACATCTCTGCTAAGAGCCTGCATCAAGAACTTGGTGATTGATGTATGTAATGTGCTTTCTTTAACAAACTTGTAGCTTAAAAGTCTCTGGAGTACATCCTTCATTAGGATGGGTCCACAAATCCTTCTGGGCCCTCCATCCCTAGCAAAGGTGCTTCTGGAGAGGTGGGCAGGAATTAAAACAAAAATGTAGGCATCCCCAGGATCCTTTTATAATCTTGCCCATGCAGAGGGAAATCCGTTATTCTCCTGAGTGGTGGCACTTCCCAAAATGGAGCTCATTTTAATCACCATGATTACTATGTCCTTTTTGGGCAAGGTGCTATGGGGTACCCAGGTATGTCCTCCTTAGACAAGGGGCCGTTGTATGCTCCTCAGGTGTCAGTTGGCAGCACTTAAGACAAGGTGAGCAATAATTTTTGCCCAGAGATCACTTCAGAAATTTTTGAAGTAGCCCCAGGCCACCCTGGAAGGGGCGGGCGGGCCCACCCCCACCCCCAGACCATGATTGGTCTAGGGTTGGGGGAGCCTCTTTGCCCCCCTTCCCACTAAGCACCCATGCCCTGGAAGAGGCTTGGCATGCTCCCCCACCCCCAGGCCAATCAGAGCCTGGGGGCAGAGGAGCATGGGAAGCTGCCTCCTGCCCTGTGAGGAGCATGTGGCACTTTGAAGTGCTGCAGGACCGGGGCGGGGCAAAGGAAGCTTCATGCAGCTCCCCAGCCCCGATTGGCCTGGGGGTGGGAGAGCGTGCAAAGCCTCCTCTGCTCTCTCCTCCTCTTCCTGCCCCTCCCGCGCCCCCTTCTCCCCCCCCCCCCCCCCCCCGGGGCGAACAACACATGGTGCTTCAAAGTGCCATGTTCTCCTGGCAGGGCGGGAGGAGGCTTCTTGTGCTTCCCTGCCCCTAGTCCAATTAAGACCTGGGGGCGGGGGAGCGCATGAAGCCTTCTCCACTCTGCCCCCGCCCTGCGAGTGGCGCTTTGAAGTGCTGTGTGCTGCTCGCAGGGCGGGGGCAGAGCAGAGAGGGCTTCATGTGCCTCCCTGCCTTCAGGTCCTAATTGGCCTGGGGACAGGGGAGCAGCAGGGCCTCTGTGGGCTGGACCCACCCGCTTGGTGGGCTGGATCCAGCCCGCCGAGTCCCTTTTGCCCACCCCAACCTAAGAGCTATTGTCCATGCAGTATTCACTGGGATATTACTCCTCACAATAGGTGAGAGATGCCTGCGCTGTGTCCTAGACAGAAAACATTTAAAATATAAGTACAGAGCCCATATTCATAACTTTACATATAAAAATCATACAAGTATTACTAGCATGAACAGAATTAGCAAAGCTTTCGTTTGGGGATGTAATAGTGTAGTTGATTAACCTATATACTTTTGCTTATCAATTAATGCTATAGACTATACGCATTCACCCCCTCCCCTTGCCATAAACCTTTTAGCAGACTGGCCAGCAGCCTGGCTCAGTCCTTGCTCATGCTGGGTCCGGGACTTACACTTTTAATGCGGAGCTGCAGTGGGGGTATTAGGAGCCAGGCAGGCAGCCCGGCTCAGTTCCAGTGTGAGCCGGAACTATCAGAGGCAGCAGTGCGGGGTGACAGGCAGCCAATCTGCAAAGGGAGCTGGTTTTTAAACTGGCTCCCTTCATGGACCAGCTCCCCCGGCACTCCGTGCTGCTGCCTCCGATACTGCTGTAGTCCCCCACTGGCCCCGTGCTCCCTGCAGCACTTCTGCTTTTGAAATGTAGTGAGAGCCCTGGTCTTGCTACATTTCAAAGGTGGAAGTGCTGCCAGTTCCCTGCTGTGCCCCTGACTCCCCTTCCCCTCTCCCCCCCCACGGAGACAGTGCTAGTGGGAACTGGCTTTTAAGCCAGCTCCCCCAGCACCAGCTGCTGCTCCCCCCAGCTGCCCCTTCTGATAGAGGCGGTGGGGGAGGAAGCAACTAGTTGAGTCACTAGTATCTTGCATCCCTACTTTGTACAGAATCTGGGGCAAACACACAACAGTGGGTGCAACAGTGATCTGCCTGCTCACATTGAAATCCAATAACATGACACCAGCCTTCCTGGAAAGGTCCCAGTCTGTCTTGGCCAAATATTTCTACCCTCTAGAGAAAGTGACTTACTTTTCAACATATTCCTGTTTTCTAATGTCTAGCATTAGTAACTTATTTTTATTATGCTTCTATTATGGCCATCCAGCGAATCTGTAGCCATGAAGTGCCCTCGTGCCCAATATGCCTATATCCACCAACTGCAGCTAAGATCACCCGTTGTGGGCATATCTTCTGCTGGGCATGCATTCTACACTATCTCTCCCTGAGTGAGAGAACCTGGAGCAAATGCCCCATCTGTTATGGGTCCATTCACAAGAAGGATCTCAAGAGGTAAGATTTACAGACTACTCAAATTCCTTCATCTTTTTGTAAAGTTGATTCCTGCTACTTAACTTGTTCCTGTATTGCAGTGTTGTTGCTATGGAAACACGCCAGTATGCAATTGGTGACACCATTACTATGCAGTTGATGAGAAGGGAGAAAAGTGTGTTGATACCATTGCCCAAATCCAAGTGGGTGAATGTAGAGCAGCCCATTCACTTGGGAGGTGAGTACTCATGAAATCTCTCCTGGAATGTTGGCTGCATGTATGACTAACTTGATTGTGGAAGCAGGCTGCTGTGGGAAACCTCACTTTGGTCACTATAGATGCATTTATATATGGCCCATTAGAAACCTTTAGTATTTGAAAGTAACTCAATTCTTGTACTTAATCGAGTTAACTATCATCTCTTAAATGACTAAATTGCAGTCTCCTAAGGTACAGCTACACAGCAACATTATTTTTAAATAACTAGCGTTACTTTGAAATAATTTAGTCTGTGCCTACACAGCAGGCAGTTAATTTTGAAATAATGTTGAAATACTGTCAAGCTGGAAGACTTTTTACTCTAACTCCTGTAACCCTCATTGTATGAGTAAGGGAAGTCAGGAAGAGCTTATTCAAAATCTGTGTAGATGCTCCCAATGTCTCAAAAAGCTATGCAATTGATGGAGTTCAATTTGTGTACCTTATTTCATGTTAAGTCCTTCTGTGTAGATGCATTGCTACTCTAGAACGCCCTTCCATAAGCTTGCTCCAGTACACTGCATTCCTCTAGTATGGTGCAAGGCCCTGCCATCCCAGAATAACTTACTGAATGTTTGTTTGTTTTCTGTATTTCATAACTATTTATGCATCACTGCAGAGCTCATTTCTTTTTGTTGGTCTCTTAGGGTATGTCTAGACTACAGGCTTTTGTCGACAGAAGTTTTGTCGACAAATACTGTCGACAAAGCAAAGCTGCTGTCGACAAAGAGCGTCTAGGCTACATCCAATTCTGTCAGCAAAGCAAGCCGCTTTCTCAACATGACAGTGTAGACGCAAAGGACAGTGTAGATGCAATAACGCATTCTGTCGACAGAACTCTGTCGACGAAAGGCGTTGTTCCTCATAGAATGAGGTTTACAGCCGTCGACAAAACTGCTGAGTTCTGTCGACTTTATGTCAACAGAACTCAGCAGCAGTGTAGATGCAGGTATAGTTTTGTCGACAAAACCCTGTAGTCTAGACACACCCTTAGTTCATCATCTGTCTGGGTTTTTTCCTCTTCAACCAATAACTTGGCAGCAGAATGAATTATTTTAGATTTGACTTTAGCATGAACTACAGAATGATTATTTCAGAGATGCTGTGTCGCAGCAGCATATACATGATAGGTTTCCAAGGATCTGAAAGTTTTCCTATTTTCCTATCACCTATCTCTGGCTTGATTAAGAACATAAGAACGGCCATACTGGGTCAGACTAAAGGTCCATCTAGCCCAGTATTCTGTCTGCTGACAGTGGCCAGTGCTAGGTGCCCCAGAGGGGGAGGACTGAGGACAATGATCAAGCATTTTGTCTCCTGCCATCCTTCTCCAGCCTTTGACAAACAGAGGCCAGGGGCACCATTCCTTACCCCCTGACTAATAGCCTTTTATGGACCTAACCTCCATGAATTTATCTAGCTCTTTTTTTTTAAACTGTTACAGTCCTAGCCTTCACAGCCTCCTCTGGCAAGGCGTTCCACAGGTTGACTGTGCGCTGTGTGAAGAACTTTCTTTTATTAGTTTTAAACCTGCTACCCATTAATTTCATTTGGTGTCCTCTAGTTCTTATATTATGGGAACAAGTAAATAATGATTGAGCTTCATAGTTATTTATACAGTGTTATATACTTAAAGCACTAATGGAAAAGATAGTGTTACAACTTGTCTGACTGCTGATAAGTTCTTCACGTTATCACTACTGTTTATGGGTTATTTTTACCTGTGTGGTCTTTCAATCAGTCCTATGCAAGGAAAGAAATTAAACTTTATTTCTAATCTCTAGGATCCTATATTGGGGGACTGGCCTTTAGAATAATGTCAGATGTTTATCTTGGGTATTGAGAGAGTTACAATTGAGCATGCATCAGTAACTCTTGGGGGTGGGGACATACCACTATATTGATATTGTAATGCTTGGCACTGGGATAACTGCAAACCCAGAAAAATCAGTATTAAGCTTGCACTTAAAGGAAATCTAAATATGGTAAGAGATGCAAAATGCACGTACAAGATTGCGCTTTGCACCATAGTAACACTATGAAATTGGGGCGATGGTTGCATTTGGAAGAGTGAAGATACCTAATGCCCTGTTAAAGGTGCATCTGGGTTTTCAAACACTGAAGTTAATAAAAGCAATTTGGGGTAGAGCAAAGGAATGTTTTGGTCACTATTTTAAAGTTTAGGTTTGATACCAAACTAAGGTTCAGTTCCTAGCCCTCAGTGAGAGCCATCATCCTGAGGTCAGCCATCAAAATGAGGGAAGACTAGACTTGTCATTCCTGATGCTGTAAAGGGGTTAAGGCAGGAAATCCTTTTAGACACAGCTTATTTCATAAAGAGCTCAAAGGTCTTCCCCTTTTTTAAAAGAAGCCCATTGTAGAGTCTTTAAATGTAAAGAATCACACACTACAAGTATTTGATGTGAGCAAGTCACTAAAACAAATACAGTGTGAACATTCTGCAAGAATTTCTATAGAGGCGGTTAACTTCATAATTTGCCATGGGAATTTACAATAAACTGTTCTCCTGTCATAGTAACTTCTTGCCAACACCCTTGTTTATGCACAGATCTAATCTTTAATAGACTTGCCAGCAAAGAGTAGGTAAAATTTTAATAGGAATGGATAAGTTGAAATTGGAGCTTGCTTCACATTGGGTGTCTACCGTGGATGTCTTGCTGATATTCTTTCTCTGGCCAGATGAGCAGCACAGCCAATACTCTAAGCTGCTGCTGGCATCCAAGGAGCAGGTGCTTCAATGGGTGATCTTGGAAGAGAAAGCAGCATTACTTCGGCAGTATGAGGAAGAAAAGCACACCACTGAGGCTTGTTTTATTGAGGCAGCTATCCAGGAACTGAAGGTGAGGACTACCCTCCAGTTGTGGTGGATTGTTTGTTAATGGTTACTTTATGCTTATTATGTGTGGGATTTTTTTAAATGAAGGCCACACATTCAGTGACTTCCTTTGTATTTTTTGGTGAGGGAAGAGGGAGAATTCTTCAAGCCTGTCAATATAAATATGAGAATTCAGTATTTACCATAGCAATGATGTGTTAAAGAAAATACTCTTCCTTTGGAGCACTAGATACTAGCAAGGTAGATATTAGTGGCACCTGCTGATCAAAAGCAGCAGTATAAATACAGAAAGGGAATAACTACATACATGCCTATCACTAACAACTTTGCCACCAGCCTCTGAATGGTGTCTTAACTTCAGAATGAGTTGTGGAGTTGTGTTGTCTGTCCTTGGGTCAGGAATAACTAATTCTTGGGGTAGTGATTTTTTTGTCTATAAAACATCTTTAACCAAACCTGTAAGTGCTTATTTCAGAGCCAATTTGTGACAGATGGCCCAGAGGTAACTTCTAAGTAGCTTGATGTCCCTCACTCACCTGGTAACCAGTTCTGTAATAAAGGGACTCTTGATCTGTGGCATTTTGAGATCCAAGGAGAGGGAATAGAAACACTCAGTGTCAGTGTCCTGGACTAAAGCTGAAATGTGTTCTTTGGGGGTGGCCTACAGGATCGAGAGAGAGTTCTGTCGTCTTCCGACCAGAGTAGTGACAGTGATGTTGCAGGAGCTACGGCAGCTGTAGAAGAATTGGTCCTGATGGAGCACTCTATGGCCAGGGAGCCTGCAGCTTCCCAGGAGAGAGAGGTGGGTTTTTTGATCCCTAGAACAAGCATAGTTGGAATCCAACTCTTCGCTATAGTGTAAGATGAGCAGGCACTGAGGATACCTGCCTTTTTCAGAGCATTATACCAGAGATTGTAATTATTTCATTCTTCTGAATGGAAGGATGTGAATTGAATACTGACTCTCTCTATTTCTTCTGTAGCAGGGTGTTCTGGCATACCTTTCTGCATTTGATGAAGAGATAGTGGAAGCGCACTCTGATTCTGGGAACTCCTTTCCTCTTCCCCTGGAAGCAGAAGAGGAGGAGATATCTGAGGTGGACACTAGGGAGTTGGCAGATGTGAATGCTACAAAAGAAACTTGTCCATCAGATAGTAAATATCAGGAATCTAAAGTTACAACCAGCAGTGGACGACTGAGCAACAACTCTCCTTTTTACTATTTCTATCAAGGTTAGTGGAATGGAGTCTATTTGTGGAGGAGAAAAAAGTGCTCCAGAGGCAGCATTTGTCGCTTCAGTGGATTCATGACCTTGTTAGTTATCCCCTATGAAAGAACTTTGTCACACAAGGAAGTCTGAACTTTCTTTTTTAATGTTTGAGACTCATCTGGGAGGAATAGCTTTGATAAAACAATAGTTTCAGGGGAGTTAAGAGTGACGGAGAAGTGAAGTGACAAGTGAGTTTCTTCCCTTCTAGCGGAGGATGGACAGTGTATGTACCTTCACCCTGTGAATGTTCGCTGTCTTGTTCGTGAGTATGGCAGCCTGGAAAACAGTCCAGAGAAGCTCACTGCAGCTGTGGTGGAGATAACTGGCTACTCTATGACAGAGGTAACTGCTATAGCTTTCCCTTGTATTCTCAGTCATGGCTTCTTTCCTCAGGGAGGGCAGTTGAGGGCTGATGATTGGAAAGCTAGTACTAGGAAATGGCAGTTGTCAAGCAATTTCTAATACTTAACTGAAGCACTATGTGTGTGTGTGTGCGTACTGGGGGTAGGGTCAGGATCCGCTTTTCTTGGAAGGCACTTTGAGGCAGCAATGCCTGTAATCCAGATTTCCCCTGGATTGACTGACTTCATTGGTGTAACTTTCATTCTCTGTTCCTGAGAACGTATTAATGCGGAGTACTTGGTAATATAAATATTTCCAAGACTGGGTCTGAGAACAAGTGGTGGGTGATGGTAATGTCATGTCCTAAAAATTGTATGAAACCCATGGTTGGGAAGTGAAAGACTTAGTTGGAGGCCAATGAGTTCTGCTACAATTAAATAGCTAATATCTCTTCTCCTTTCAGGATGTGCGACAGCGCCATCGTTACCTATGTCACTTGCCTCTCACCTGTGAGTTCAGCATCTGTGAACTGGCTCTGAAGCCGCCTGTCATATCTAAGGAGACCTTAGAGACATTTTCTGGTTAGCGCTTTCATTCCTTTTCCAAGTAGGGATCATACCCTGTAACCAGTGCTCTTTTTGTGACAGTACTGCCCGGTATGCAGTACTGGCACCTCCAGATGCAGTACCAGCACCTCCAGTCAGAGCTCAACAATTTTTCCCCTGGAGTACTGGCACATTTATTTATTTATTTATTTATTTATTTATTTATTTTTCAAAAAAAAAAAAAGCACTGCCTGTGACCGTGAAGAGTTTGGAAGAAAAGGGTAGCTGGGCGGGCAAATGGATAATGTGAATATAAAAGGCTCACTTGTTCTTCAGTCATGCTAATTGTTCAAGATGTTCATATCTAGAACTAGGGATTTGCCCTGCTCAGACTGAAGAACATTTTTGACTTCTCTGCAGCAAGTGAGATTTTTGTGTGTGGAATAGACAAAAATTTGAGAGTATGGACTAAGGTGAGAATGAATTTCCAGTCATACATGGATACTGTGCTACACTTACTATTTAACTTATCCATAAGTATCTCCAAAACTGGCAAGATACCAATAATTAGCTTTTTAACCTGGTATCCTATGCTTTATGTAACTGTTAGATGACATTGAAAAGAGGAAACGCCTGCGGCAGAAGAAAGCTCGTGATGAGAGGCGTCGGGAACGCAGAATTGAGATGGAGGAGAATAAGAAGCAGGGCAAGTGTAAGTCTCTCTTGGGCACAACTAGTGGATTTCTGCTTCTCTTCACACCTTCCCAGCATTTGAGAGTTGAGGATTTAGGGGGTTAATGTATTGAGCTACAGTTTGAAGGCCTGCCATGATTAATACATATTCACTGTAACTTTGCTGTAAAACTCTAGCATTCTTTTCTTATACTATGAGATGAGTTGTGTTAGCTGGGTCAAAATGTTTAACAAACTGCACAATTAACATACTTCTGTACTATGCCCAACCCATTGAAGCTGAAGAATGTGGTGGGGCTTGCCATGGAAAGAATGTATTGTATCCATGTAACTTCCTGGATTCTGTGTCTCTAAATCCAAAGTCTCCTTTTCAACTTGAAAGGTGAAGGAGGAACAAACATCTTCATAGGGATTACCTCTACCAAGGAGCAGGTCTTTTAGTTGGGTTTTTCTCAAGGTATCAATGGCAGTATCATTGTTTTCCTTCAGAGATCACTCCCGAAGCCCCTGAAACAACTTGACGCTTGCGCACTAGTGACGCATTGCTTAAGAACATTGCTTACTATGGAACAATGTTGTTAAATGCTATTTCTGGTTTTCTCTCTAGATCCAGAGGTCCACATTGCTTTAGAGAACCTGCAGCAGTTTCCTGCCTTCAATTCCTGCTCAGGAGAACTCACCAGCAGTGAAAATCAGAGCTCCTCTTTGTCACTTCTTGATAGAAGCTCTGTCTCTTTCACAGGTGAGTAACTGTGAGAATACATAGATCAGTGGTCCCCAACCTTTTTGTGGCCAATAGCACATTCATGTTTTCAGAAGAGTGGCAGGTGCCAACAATTTTTCAAGGCTTATTTTGTATTTGTACATTTAAATAATAATAAAAACATTTAATATTACATAATATATGATTTCATAAGATAAAGGTAATTTTACATGTAAAAGGTATTAATTAAATTATCCCCCCCCCCCCGGAGAAAAAAATAGAAAAAAGGTGTCAAATGCGCAAATTGAAGGCTATTTTCATATTAAATGTGAATTGGGTAAATTTGATAGAAACTTAATTTAGTTGGATAATTTTTATTTTAATTATATTGTAATTCATTTGTAAACAAAATTCTGCATTAATAAAAAGGGGGGATGTCCAAATGTTGAGCAAAAAAGCACCTTCCCCCCCAAAAATCATGGCATCTTTAAATCTCACACTCCCCATCCCCACTGTCCCCACCATCTGCTGCCATGTCTCCTCCCCTTGCTCCATCAGCTCCCCTGGTGCCTGCTGCCCCCCAGCTCCTCACCCTCCTCTGCTGTCCTGACTCCTGCCCTTCTCACTGCCCTCAGCAACCTGCCCCCCTCCACCAGCCCTTCTCTGCCCCCTGTGCCCACTCCTCCAGTAGCCCCACTCTGATCATGTGAGCTACCCCCTCTCCTAACACCTCCCTCTACACACCTGCCCTGCCTCTCTCCTCTGGTGCTGGTCCCTCCCCTGCAGGTGTCTGCCCTTCTGCTTCACCCCCAGAATCCCCTGGCACCTGCACCTTCCCTTAGCCCTGCACCCTCCTGGTGCCTCCCCCTTCCCTCACTGCCCTGCCCCCTTTGCCCTCTTTTTCCCTGATGTCCACCCCCTCACCACCCTCTGCCCCAGTTCCCCTCATGCCCCTGTGCCCTCACACGATTTGCTCCATCCGTGCCTTCCTCATGCCCACCCCTTCTTTCAAGCCTTTTCCCAGCACTTCCCCCTCCCCCCTCTAGCCCCCAAAGCCCTTTCCCTCTCCTTTCCCAGCATCACCTTGTCCCCCCTCCCACTGACACCTCTCCTCCTGCCCTTTTCCTCATTGTCTCCACTTGGCCCCCAGGCATTTGCCTCTCCTCCATGTTGTCCCTTGGTGCCTTCCCCTTTCTTCTCCTGACCTCAGCACAAGCCCCTTCCTCTCCCACTCCTTCCCCCTATTTTTCCCTGCACCTTCTGCCTTCCAGTTTGAGTCTGTGATTGGGCCCAGCCCCAGCTGCTTCTGTGACCCCAGACCAAGTACCGGGCCTGGAGCTGGGCCATGCGGTTTTAAAATTTAAAGTCCTGGGCTGTGACATCACGGCATGCCGGGTGTCTCCCCTCTCAGCTGTTGTGCGGGCATTTAAACATGCTGCGCATGCGCTCCCTCAGATGTCTTGCAAATCTGGCATCTCCTCTCTCAGCTGTTGCGCGGAGGGGGTGCGCGAGACAATTGGAGGGAGCGCGTGCTGACGCGCAACAGCTGAGAGGGGAGACTCTGGTTTGCAAGTCATCCGAGGAGCGCATGCGCGGCGAACATGCCATACAGCAGCTGAGAGGGGAGACGCTCGGTTCACAAGACAGCTGAGGGAGCGCATGTGCACACCACACATGTGCTCCCTCGGATGTTTTTCAAACCAGCTTCTCCCTTCTCAGCTGTTGCGCAGCGGCATGTGCTCCCTCCGATAGTCTCGCGCACCCCACTTTGGAGACCACTCTTTTAAAACACTGGCGCGGGTGTGCATAAATGCCCCGGCGGGCGCCATGGGGCCCATGGGCACCGCGCTGGGGACCCCTGATATAGATGGATTGATGCAGTCCCTCCCCCAAGCTTTCTGATTCAGAACTCCAGGCTAAACTTCCACTGCTAGCCACAAAACCTGTGTGTTAGTGGTGAAATCCAAAAGTCCAATCTCTAGAAATGGAAGACTAAAGTATATCTTAGGGATGTAAAATCCCATTTAAATGGTTAACTGGTTAACATGTTTAACCAGTTAACCAATTAAAGGGGATTGAGGGAAGCTGCTCCAGGCCAGGGGGCTGCCCCTCTGAGTGCAGGCATGTCAGCTGAGTCTGCCATGGACAGGAAGCTGCTCCAGCCCCTCCAACAGTTAACCTTTCACAACCTTAATATCTCCATACATGTTTTGCCTATCATCCCTATATCTTGTCTCTGTCCTGGGTCTGAGCATTGCATTGAGGCCACCACTTACAAGAAACCTCATATTTGAGGAAAAGGAACAGCTACTTCCAAGAAATGCACCCCAACTCTCAAGGGGAGTTGGGGAGTGGTTGTAACTGTACAATTCTGCCTTGGGTAAACCACCATTTATTTTTCTTGGGCATTGTAACCTGAGACCTGCTACCTTTAACACTGAATATACGAGGTTTCCCTTTGTTAGCTCTGAGAAGGACCAAGGCCAATGATTCTACCACTCTAGGTGAGTCTCATCTTGGGTCTCCTTCCAGCATTCAGGGACAGCCCTTGGTCATTTGCTCTCTAAGTGTCCTTTGCGTAAAACCATCCCAGGACACTCTGTATAAGATGCAAAATAGCAGATGGGAAAATATAGACAATATGCATTAAGAAATGATGGGCTATAATGCATTAGTTAACTTTGCTGACCGCTTCTTTTGCTTCTTTCTCCTCAGGGTATGTCTACACTACCAGGTTATTTTGAAATAAGTTATTTGGAAATAAGCTTATTCTTCTTCACAAGCAGGAGTTACTTTGAAATAAGACTCTTATTTAAAAAAAAAAAAAAAAAAAAAAAAGAGGCTTGGTAGTGTGGATGCTCGCCTTGCTGTTTTGAAATAAGGGGAGTTATTTTGAAATCTCCAGTGCAGACATGCCCTTAGTGTTAAAATGTGGGATTTTGCTATTGTAATTGACTTTCCTGGTCTGATGATCTTGTCTCTGCAGAATCTGTCTCGACTCCATTGCCAACTGCTGCTAGCCTGGTTAGCCCATCACTATGTATTGGGAGCCTGGAAGAAGAATCTACCTTCCCCTCTTTTGCCCAGGTAAATCCTTCTCCCTTTAAAATAGCATATGCAACAGAACCCCCAACTGACTGTCTGTCTTGATATTTTCTCCCTGGCCTGAAGTTTAAAACCTCAAAGCAAGTCCTACAGGCTGCTAAAATGGGAGGGTCTCACCTCTCCAAGTTCACCGATGATGGCAAAAGACCCATAATACTAACACAGTCCTTGAAGGTTGTATTGTACAAACTGCATCATTTCCTTACAACTTCCTTAGGGTAGGGGAGGCTAGCAGATAGGTCTTGGTATGCTTTTTTATGTTTTTTTTTCTTATGCTTTTTCCTCTGCTTTTTTCTCACCACACTTGATAGATGTTGAGGGTTGGAAAAGCA
Organism: Pelochelys cantorii; assembly: GCA_032595735.1. Classification (NCBI taxonomy): domain Eukaryota; kingdom Metazoa; phylum Chordata; order Testudines; family Trionychidae; genus Pelochelys; species Pelochelys cantorii. The sequence goes on along the minus strand of CM064342.1, from coordinate 5,718,351 downwards.
AAGCCAGAAAAGTGGCCCAAAGCTGCCTCAGACCCAAGAGGTAAGGAAATCCTCCTTTTGAAAGCCTATCTCCAGTGATTAAATTTAGGGGCTTGCCAAATTCAGTCCATTCTGGCCAATTTCATGGACAGAGGATTTTAAAACCTGTCAATTTCAGATGTTTCCATCTGAAATGTCAGTGTTGTAACTATAGAGTTCCTGTCCTAAAATGCGATTTAAGGAGTGTGGGGTTACAAAATTGTAGTAGAGGGGTTCCCAAGATAACTATCCTCACTTCTGTGCTGTCTTCAGAGCTCAGCTCTGAAGGCAGCACCCTTCTAGCAGGTGGAGGTGGGTAGAATCTCCCCCATACTGTTGGGAGAACCCCAGCTGGAGTTCATTCCATGCCAGAGACAGATTAAGGTAGGTGCCCCTGGTCAATTTGAGATCCCCAGGAAAAATGGTTGTATCAGCCCTGGAAGAAACCTCTGAGGTCATACTAAACAGCTGTAGGAAGAAGCCTCAAGCCTGGGCTGGAGTGGCTGGGGGTAGGATGCCCCCAGGGGAGGAGAGCCAGAGCCCAGGCTATTACTGCTGGGGGAGTCCCCTGCCCAGAAGAAGCTGCTGCAGGACAAAGCCCCAACCTTGGCACCTAGACCTGGAGCTTTTGCAGTATACAAATGAGGGAGTATTGCCCTCTTCTCTGTGCTGCCTCTGGAGGTGGGTCTAAGAACGACTCCTGTCCTTCCCCAGAACAGCAGCTAGGAGCAGCAGTGGAGATCAGATTTCACAGGGAAGTGCTGATTTCACATTGACACATTTTTCACTGCCATTAAATTGGTAGGGCTCTACTGCATAATTTCAGGTGTAATGGTTACTGAATAAAAGCACTCTTGTGCTCAGCAACACAACTCTTCCATCATCTGTAGGGCTTTGCTAAATTCATGGTTTGTTTTGACCAACTAATGGTCATAGGATTTTTAAAAATGTAAACTTCATGATTTAGTTACCTAAAAGGAGGCAGGGGTGGTGTTGCAAGGTTATTGTATAAGGGTTATGATATTGCTTCCCTTCAGCACTACTGTTGGCAGTGCTGCTGTCTTCAGAGTGGGCAGCTGGAGGGAAGCAGCTGCTATCTGGACTGCCAGCCCTGGAGGCAGAGCTGGCATCAGCAGCAATGCAGAAGTGAGAGTGGCAATACTGTGACACCCCTCCTCTGCAATGCCCTTTGGGTTAGGACCCCCAGTTTGAAAAGTGCTACCCTGTACTACACACATTTCACAAGGGAAAGGCACACAAGGTCAGATGGCATGATCTTCACATACTTTTTGTGGCTGTGAATTTGGTAGGTAAGGCCTTAGTAATTTTTTGGCCTTTCTAGAAATCTTCTTCCTTCCAGATCAGAATACCCTGGCACCTCCTGCTCCAGCGGATAGTGATGGAGAGAGTGACAACTCTGACCGTATACCTGTGCCCAGCTTCCAGAACTCCTTTAGCCAAGCTATTGAGGCAGCCTTCCTAAAGTTGGACAAGCCGTCCACAGCTGACTCCCTTTCTGGTAAGAGCAGAGCAAACTTTTTAGGTGACCAATTACCATTCACTGTTCCTTGATAGAAGGAATCCTTCCTCCCAGTGTACAGGAACCATAAAAGCCCCATTTGTAGCTGGGCAAGTTTCTCCCAGTGCTGGCACTGCATAAGAGTTATATTGTGTTCCCACCCAAGTCCTTGCAAAGCAGTGTAGTGGTATGTTGGGGATAGAATTGTAACACTAGAACCATTCTGAGCAGTGCCAAGTTGTAGAGCTGCTCAGAGGCAACCTGAAGGAGCTACTCTAAGTTACAGTGGAAGTTGCACCTGCCTTAACAGGCCCAGAATCATAAGCACCGTGATGGCTTAAAATCACATATTCTCTTACTCCTGGACTGCACCTGAGTTGGTCCTGAGGCACAGCACACAACTGTATCTTCAGCATTCACCATGCACCATCTTCTTGCTGCTCACTGTCAGGGTGGGCAATAATTTTTGATTGGGGGGGTGACAATCAGAGCTGGCCCAAGGTACGGGCCAACCAGGCTACTGCCCGGGGCGCCCCATTGTAGGGGGTGCCACGCGGGGCTGCTGGGCCGGCCGGGGGCAGCACCATGCATGCGCCATGTGCGCGCCAGGGGCCCGGAGTGCACGAATAGCTCAGGCTGGCCCTGGGGGCACACCAAGAATTTGGTAAGTTGTCAAGAGCTGCACTCTTCCATGATATTGATGGAGGAGGTGCAGGGTTTGGGGTGGAGGTAGGGTGCAGAAGGGAACTTGGTGCAGGGGATTGGGTGTGGAATCCTTAAGAGTTGGGTGAAGTATGGGACCTGGGACAGAGGATTGGGGTGTACAGGAGTGTGCAGGGTCCAGGAGAAGATTCTGACCTAGGTCAGAAATGCAGGAGGGGGTACAGGGGTTTGGATTGTGACCTGGGGAAGGTGATAGGGTTACAGGGGGTCTGGGTTACATGGGTCAGGGGTACAGGAGGGGGAGCAGAGTGGGTAGGGACAGTGAAGGGGTAGGGTGCTAGAGGCAGGCCCTGGCTGGGAGGCACTTACCTATGTGGCTCCTGGCTGGCAGCCCAAGTGGTTCCTCAGGCAGGCTCCCTGCCTTCCATGCGCCCATGTGTGCTCAGAGTGGCTGATTGCAGAGACCATGTGCTTCTCTGAGCACCACTAATCCTGGGGGCAGGGAGGTACTTTACAGCTTGCCTGCCCTGCAAACACTGCCCAGGCAGAAGCATGTTGCCCCAGCAACTGGCCACTCTGAAGGGCAGGGCAGGTCAGGTAGGAAGCCTGCCTGAGGCTCCTATTGGGCCACAGGCCAGATCGGGCAGGTTGGTGGGCTAGGGTCAATCCACAGGCTGTAATTTGCCTGCCTCTGCCCTGTGTGCAAGGATTGATCATCTGTGGTGAGATGGGCTTAGCTCATCCAAAGTTTTTTGTGGTCTCTGGAACTTCCATTATGAATTCTGCAGCCAGCTGTAGTTATAGAGAAGTTTCCTAACTAATTCATATATTGATGCTTTCATTTAAATGAATATGCATTGAGCGATGTACTAGTCTGTTAAATGCTGCCATCGAACTTGCAGTTGCAATGTGTTGCAAATGCACGTGTTTCTAACCCTTACGAATGGGGTTTCTATTGCCACACAATAGAAAACAAGGTTCTAGGTACATACATTGGAACTAAATCTTCTCCTAGCTTATTAACAATGAAGTGGGAAAAATTAGAGGAGCTGGGGAGAAATATGGTTTGATCTAAGCCCATTTTTTTTTCTTTTACAGAGGAAAAGGGAGGCAAGAAAAGAAAGAAGCAGAAACAGAAGCTGCTGTTTAGCACCTCAGTTGTCCACACAAAGTGATGCTGCTGTCTAAAAGTTCTGTCTCCTGGTTTTCATTTGCTTTTTGTTTTGCTGCTATAGTTTAAGTATTTAAGCTTGATCAGACTAAATCCATGTTTCTAGGCCTTGAGGGAAGAAGGCCCATCATTTAATTCTAGCACATTTGGATGGTTTATACCAAAATTAAAGTATTAAGAGAAACTGAACCTGGCTACCTTTATCCAAGGTTTCCAGTTTGTGCCAAGTCAGTTCTTTTGGCCCATCAGCAGTTTAAATATTTCTATTGCTGTCTGTGGCATTGCCAGTTGTTGCAGTGTGGTTTTTCATTCAAAAGGCAGAGAACCTCTACTGTCCCTACCTGTGTATAGGAGAAACAGTACATAATATCTGGCAACAGGTGCAGTTTGCTGTAAAGCAAATCCTTTTTCTTAGCAAGTGCAGTTTGCCCCCTGCTGGAAAGAGGCAATAATGAAGAGATTCCTGATTCTAGATTGCAGAGGAAGGAGGGGTCTTAATCTTCAAAATGACAAGAATAGCTGATACTCACTCCTGGTACCTAAGGATTAGACCAAGGGTGGAAATAAAGTAGATCTTTTTTATCAACCTCAAATTACAATTCATTCTGAAATGCAGAGTCCAGGATGTATGTCTGAAAATAACTTTACATTGGAATGCAAAGCAGTTACATTACTGTGACCACATGGCTGTGGTAAGACTGCAATATTTAGCCAGCACAGGTTAAAGAGAATTTTTTTGTCTGCATGATCTGGAGTAAACCACCAGCTCTTGATAACTAGACTGTGGTTTTTTTGAGATCAGCTGCATTTGAATCAAGGGAATAGGTGACATCTTTGATATCTGCAGATTTGTTAACCTCACAGTAGCGAGCCAGGCTGTCCTATCTTTTGAGGACAGTGGCCTTATTTTGCTTTTTTGTAGGAATGTAAGTTGGATTGTTCTAGGCTCATCTTACTATCAACAAATCTTTTTCCTCTCTCTCTCTCCCCCCATCACCCACTTTTTTTGGGAGTGGTCTCATTCTGCATTGCCTGTGGTTTAATTTGAAGCTCATAAGCTAAGTGGTATGGATTTTCATTAAATAAAATGAACTGTAGGTGTAATGTACCAGCAGTGGTGAACAGTTGCAATAAATCATATGCACAACTGGAATTAGTGGTGGGGGAGGTGCTTTCTCTGTACTCTAGCATGCTTGTTAGGACTCGATTTGGAAGAGTGTTTTTTCTATTAGGCTGAGCATATGCTGCCTGAAAAGGCTTCCTTTACAGCCAGTTGGTAAAGGGGAAGAATGTAGCTGTGCCCCTAAGCTTCCAGCTCTTCCTTACAAAACATTGGGTTTTCTCAAGTTCCTTAACTGATCAGAAATGTCCAAGTCTTGTCTAGGGATGTGAATTGGTTAACTAATCAGTGGAATTTCAATGGATTACTTGATTAGTCAATATGGGGGTAAGGGACTGCTGCTGCTGCAGCTCTGCACTTTAACAGCAGTCCTGGACTGGTGGAACCAAGGAAAAAAAGAGATGAGGCTAAACAATAAAGAAGCAGCTGGATAAAGTGGGGAGGGAAGGCTGAAGTCTCAGCTCCCCAGACCTCAGTTACCAACCCTATCCATTTTCTCTTTGCCTTGCAAGTTCCATGGAGTGAGAAACACGCTGGTAAAAATCCATCAAGAGAGCCAGGCAGAGAAAGGTTCAAGCTCCCTGGGGCTGGAGTAGGTTTGCCTCCTTTACTTTTGAACACCCTTCCCTCCCTGAGGGTGCAAAGAAATACCAATCACTGTCCTGTTCAACACAGTCACTAATAAACCTGTGTGGGGCAGCAGAGGCAGGAGGAAACAGCTCTCTGAGAGCAGCCAGACATCATTACCCACTTGAGTCAGGAGCAGTGGCCCCAGCCTGAGCCACAAAATAAGGACCTCAGCCTGCAGCTGAAAAGTGAGTTAAGGGAAGAGTTGGGGAGCTGATGTGAAGTCCTTCCCTGGGAACTAGCTGGGTGCTAGAGAAGGGGAAGGATGCAGAAAGGGAGATAACTAAGCAGTTGCCCAGGTGTCAGCCGGTGGTCAAGGCAGTGAGTGGTGGGTGTATTATACACCTGAGACTTCAACTGCTAGGACTGGGGTCCCTTAGCAGCAGGCAACCTGGAGGAGGTTGACAGGTGCCCCAAGAAGTTTACAGGGAGAGCTTATTACATGTCAGATTTTGACTGCTAGGATACACAATCCCTTCGCAGCGGGCAGCCTGGGGAGGCTGAGAGATGCCCCTATGGATCTGTCCCCTGGAAGCGACACGATCCAACCCTCAAGCTCTCCCTATATCTGTCCCTTATGACCGGCTGGAGTTCTTTTAAAATTGTGCTTGGTTCTGTTACAGCAACTGAAGGAGTCAGGTCACAGCTTAAACAGTTACTATTTTATTGTTACAGGGTAAACTTGGCTGTTAAATGCTACTACTGCGTTACAGATAACACAGCCACTACAAAGGACAGGACAGAAATTACACTAAGAAGTCACTTACAGGCACCATGAAACCCTTTTGGTTTTCTGAGCTCTTATTAAATGCATGCAAGATAGACACCTAGCAGGTATATATTCTCACCCCTGCGTTCCAGACTTGGCGTGGCCAGTGTCTTTCTCTCAATCCCTCAGGAAGAAGTAGGGTGAGGTTGGGTGTCCCACAGCCCTCGGGAGACAACCAATACCTGCCAGCAGGTGTAGATGATTGGAGCTCAAATGGGGTGGGCTACTAAACCCCTCTTTATACCCCTTGGGTCACATAGGCTTCTTCCTGGTCTCAAGTGGCCAATTAGGAAAAATGGCTTTGAATGCTGTTTCCCATGAAGGGTGCAAAGCATAATTCACACCTGGGAAAATGCAGACAATGGGCACTTCTGCTATGTGATGAGTGAAGATTCCTCTCCTAGGACAGTGCAGGTGTGTCAATTACTGGTACTAACCATCAGGGCAGCAGGAGGCCCCTGGGTTGTCAGCTAGCCCATTTACTGTCTGGTTTCTGTTTATGGTAGAGTCAGGGACAGGCAGCACACCTGCATTCCCAGGGCATCAAAGGCTGCCTGCCTTTTGCTTGCTCTCTGGGGGGGAAACAAGATGGGGTTCATGTCTGGCTACACCAGGATGGAGCACTCTGCAGCCCCGAGCCAGGGCACTGGGTCCAAACCTGCAGTGTGTGGTTAGCTGAGGGGGAGCATAGGGCCTGTAACCCTCCTCATTGTGTGACATGTTAACCCTGTACTTTAATATGCCCCCCAGCCACATTACCCATACCTGGGGAATAAACATCCTGGGGGAGGGAAGCATCATTGCAGGGATGAGGGAGGCATCCCTAGTCTTGTCTGTCTTTTGGATATGCTGGAAGAGACTCTATGCCATGGGTTCCCAAACTGGGGGGTGTGAAGCAACCCAGCCCTACACAGACTCCATCAATCCCACCCCAAGTTTTGCTGCTATTTTTTTGGGAGGGGGGGAGTGTGAGGGTTTCTCAAATCAAAAAGGGGGGTGATACTGAAAAGTTTGGGAACCACTGCTCCTATGCAGTGAATCTCACCCCCCTTTAAGAAAAGGGGGAGATGTTGAACTCTTAAAGGTATCAGAACTTTGCTCTAGCATGTTACCAGTATGAAGAACTATAGTCAGTTCCTCTTCAGCTCTTCCTTAATATCAAAACTATCTAACTTCCAGACTCTTTTTCTAGTAACTTAAGAAAAGCTATACTACACCAGACCAAAGGTCTGTCTAGCCCAGTGCCCTGTCATCATGCCTAGTAGTAATTGATGGACCTGTCCTCCATGAATTTATCTAGTTCTCTTTTGACCTGTTATAGTCTCAGCCTCACAGCATCCTCTGGCAGAGTTCCATGGGTTTACTATGTGTTGTGTGAAGAAATCCTTTTTGTTTTTCAATGTGATGCTTTAGTTTGAGTGTAAATAACAATCCTTTATTTACTTTCTGCACACCAGTCATTTTATAGGCTCATACCCCCCATTTTCTTTTCCAATCTGAAAGGTCCAATCCTATTAATCACTCTTAAGGAAGTTATAACAAGGAATAGTGGTACTTTACAGACTAAAATTTATTAAGAAATTAGAGCATAAGCCTTTGTGATGACATCTAAGAAAGTGAGTTATCTGACTTGTTTTTGCTGAAAGTGACTTAACACAACTACCTTTCTGAAACCGGTCACTGCTTCTGACCCCTGATTTTTGTTGCCCTTTTCTCTTCCAGTCCCAATTTTTTTTGAGTGGGAATAAAAAGAAAACTTGAACATTTCTCACCTTCATAAAATATCAAATCTATCCATTCCTTTGCACTCCCATTTTACTTAATTAACACTAACTGGTTGTACAAACTGCTTTGTTTATAGAAGCACTCAACTGAAAACATCCCACAATATATTCTTGCAAATAAGAGAAACTTAAGGAGTTCTGATCCAGCACCCTCCCAAGCCTTGTCTATACCAGCTCTTCCACTTGAGAAACTGAATTAGTCTGAGGCAATTTGAATAAAAATTTGCATAGAACTTTCCTTTAACAATGCCTCCAATTCTCCCTTGACTGCTATGACTATTTTAACCTGGATGTGCTATGTTCTTTAGCCCTGGGTGTTTTGCAGACTAAGCTTTATGAAGGTTGAATTTCCATAAATAGTGGGGAGCAAAACACCCACTTTCAGGATGATTCATTCTCCTAGCAGCAATGGTGCATCTTTTCTTTGTTAACAATTTACTCAGCAGTTTGAATACATTACAAACACATTTCAGTCAATACCCAGAGGTAAGTATTGTCTCTTGATGGTAGTAGAGCAGCTACTCAAAACATCTGTAACTGTCAAACAGGTTTAACCACAGACTTCAGAAGCCGCGCACTATAACAGTCCTCAAAGAAATAACCTCTACAGGACACTAAGTTTCACCTCAGCTACTATAAAAAAGTAATCCTGATCTAATACCAGAATGATTCCCACAGATGGGTATAGTGGGAGGAGGAGCTTAACCTAGAGCAGTCTTTGGGCCTGTTTTAAAAACCAAGCAAGCTCTAACAGGATTTTTGTCCCATGGGGTAGGGGGAAAGGCTAACCTACAACCCTTCCTCTGCCATACAACTTGTTGAAAGCTAGCCTTCCCCCCCAGGCTTGAAGCGATTCAGGCTTTTGCTTAAATAAAAGTGCTGTATTAGCTGAGTTTTAAGGCTGCTGCCCAGTGATTTCACCAGAAACCGTTTTACCCTTTATTTTCACAAGATCAAAATACAGTTAAAGAGGTGCCTTGATTCTCTTACTTAGCACAGGGCAGGCAGCCCAAGACATCTTTTAACAGGGTAATTTTCCCATTGCCTTACAGAAAGCACCACATTAGATTTAAAGTTTGTTCAGTCTGTCTCTACATAGTCGTCTTCATCTCCACTGTGAAAATGCTCCTCCTCCACTTCCGCAACAGAACAGCTTAGCAGTGACTTCTGGATGGACTGTCTTTCCTCTGCAACAATGATGGGGAGGCATAGCATGAAAAAAATTTACTATTCAATAGGTTTCAGAGGGAAGTACACAATCACATAGCTACAGTAATAACTAAGACAGCCAGCTCTACCAGATAGGCTGCAACACAACACCAAGTCCCACAAAGTCCTTTTTGAAAGGTAGGAATGGAACAGCTGCTTACCTTCACTGGTGCAATTATGCAAGAGTAGCAGGAGCTGTTTCCTGGTGTACTGAACTAGAAACTTTTGACATGTTCTTATTGTCCCTGTTGGAGAAACAAGGGAACAAGTTCTGTATAGTAGAGGACTAAAGCAAATTAAATGCTACAGAGCAGGGCAAGAATACATTTTAATGATACGATGTATTCTCCCTGTTCAACCAGGAAGTAGGAGTGTTATGGATCAAAAAGCAAGAAAATCACAGGCCATAAACTACAGAAACCAGGCTGAACAGCAAGGAAAACTCTTGCTTCCCACTGTTTGACATTTCTTAACACTTATTTGCCCAAACTTGCAAACTGCGCAATACCAGCTGCCATTTTCCTTCGTTTAAGACTTGATCAAAAGTTTTCCTGGGGACAGATGATACCCAAGTTTGATGGGGTGGCCAGTTCTGATGTAAATAGTGAATTCATAGGGGTCAGGAAAATAATCACAAATGCAAAGTAGGAGGGCTTTTGTTTTTAAACAGTATAATGAACAGAGTAGTGAACAATTCAGCAGAATGAAAAAAATACCAGAGGTGTAGAGGCCTCAGTACAACAAAGAATGTTTTAGCTTTTGGATTATCTCCTATTTCAAGCCAGTAAAGGGAAATTTGTATTAGCCTCACTGAGACAGTATCTGAGCTCCTTCTGTCACAACTGGAAACATTAAACAACAGGGCTCTTCACTCCTTTCTAATCATTACAAGAATAGTAAGACACTCAAGATCTCAAAGTTCTGAGATTGCTGCACAAGAAATGTCACAAGCTACCAAAAAACACTATTGAAAACCTTACCTCCAACATGTAGTGTGTTGAAAAAACACGAATAACGCTGGTTCCTGTTCTCTAAGTAAGTGACAAAAGGAAGAGCTGACCAGAGGAGCCTATAAAAGTCCTTTCGGCATCGCAAGAGAACTATGCCTGTGTAGGCATTGAGGTATTTCACTGGGCACAGAAAATAAGTGATTAGCACAAATGACATTTAATTGCTTAACATTAGATTGTAATTCAGAAATGCTGGTTTATTCACAGAACCTTCTCTCTTACACTGATGAAGTTACAAGTAACTTTTAGGTAGGAAGCAAAAGCTCATGTTCTAATTCCACATACGTGCAGCCACAAAATTAAAAGCTGTAGGAAACAAAAAGCCATTGCAAGGGGGCAATGCTGATTCCCTCCCAAGCCCTCCTTCCTTAAGTAGCCACTCGCCTCCAGCCAGGAGGACGTGTAAGACAACGCGCCGCGCTCTCCTCAGGGAATGATGGCTCGGGAAAACCGCCACGCCCAAAGCCGCCTGCACTTTAATCCCGTCTCAGCCCCGGGCAGCGCTGTGGAAACTGAGGCCCGCTCCGGATCGGATGGAGACCCGCTTAGCACAACGGGGGGGGAATGCAGAAACGACATTTACACGCCGCGCCCTACGTCCTGTGGTTTATGGGGGGGGGGCCGCCTTGCTCCGAGAAATTCCCCCTCCTCCCCCCCGTTGGCCCGGGTCCGCTGGCGCACACCTGTGAAGGAGATGGAGCAGCACGCCAGCCCGTAGTCCCCGTGGGCGCGGGCAATGGCCTCCTTCACCGCCGCGCCCACCGCCCGCTCGTCGATGCACGGCCGGCAGCGCGGGTCTTCGGAGACCAGCTCACACAGCAGATACCTGCAACGCGAGGCAGCCGCGTTAGCGCGGGACAGGAAGGGGCGGGGCCGCGCGGAGCAGGGAGCGCAACCTCACCTGTGCTTGAACCGCACCATCGCCGCCTCGGCTGCGCGCGCGGGCGGCCCGGGACACGGAGCCAGCCGCACCGCTCAGCCAATGGGAGCGTCGCCGCTGGGCCCCGCGGCCAATCAGCACGCCGCCGCGGAGAGGGACGAGAAACACCGCGATGGCGCGCGGCCCACGTGCGCTTTTGCGTCCCGGGCCGCGGCGCTGGGGGGGGGGCGCGCGCGCGCGCGCGGGGCTTGTCTCCCGGGCTCCTCCTCCTGCTGCTGCCTGGTAGCGCAGAGCCCCGCCCTCTCAGGCCCGACGCCAGCCCGCGCGGGGGCAGCAGAGCCTCGCGCAGCGCCCGGGCCTCTCGCTCGCCCCGCCTCCGCCAGCCGGGCCGGGGCGGGGCCAGAAGCGGGCGGCCTCAGCGTCGGCCCCCGCCGGTAGCTAACGACTTTCGAGCGCCAGTCTCGGCCTCTCCGGCCCCGCCCCGCCGCATCCTCCGGCCGGGGCAGCGCGTCCCGACACGCGGGGGCGCGCTGGGCAGACTTGGGCCCCCCTCCCCAGCCCACTATTGTGAGAGGCGGCCGCGCCCCGCCCCTCCCCCTCCGTCCTCCTCTGCCCCGCCCCCCCAGCTCCCTTCTCCTCCTCTGCCCCGCCCCCCCAGCTCCCTTCTCCTCATCTGCCCCGCCCCCTCGGCCCCTCTGTCCTTAATCCCGCCCTCTCCCTCAAGCCCTCTCCTCATCTTCCCCTGGCCCCCTTCGCGGGCTCCTCCGTCCTCATCTGCCCCGCCCCCCCAGCTCCCTTCTCCTCATCTGCCGCCCTCGGCCCCTCTGTCCTTAATCCCGCCCTCTCCCTCAAGCCCTCTCCTCATCTTCCCCTGGACCCCTTCGCAGGCTCCTCCGTCCTCATCTGCCCTGCCCCCCCCCAGCTTCCTTCTCCTCATCTGCCCTGCCCCCCCCCAGCTCCCTTCTCCTCATCTGCCCTGCCCCTCATTCCCTCAGCCCCTCTGTCCTGATCCCACCCTCTCCCTCAAGCCCTCTCCTCATCTTCCCCTGGACCCCTTCGCAGGCTCCTCCGTCCTCATCTGCCCCGCCCCCCCCCCCAGCTCCCTTCTCCTCATCTGCCCTCGACCCCTCCATCCTCATCGGCCCCGCCCCCCCCAGCTCCCTTCTCATCTGCCCTGCCCCTCATTCCCTCAGCCCCTCTGTCCTGATCCCACCCTCTCCCTCAAGCCCTCTCCTCATCTTCCCCTGGCCCCCTTCGCGGGCTCCTCCGTCCTCATCTGCCCCGCCCCCCCCCAGCTCCCTTCTCCTCATCTGCCCCGCCCCCCCAGCTCCCTTCTCCTCATCTGCCCCGCCCCCCCCCAGCTCCCTTCTCATCTGCCTCGGCCCCTCTGTCCTTAATCCCGCCCTCTCCCTCAAGCCCTCTCCTCATCTTCCCCTGGCCCCCTTCGCGGGCTCCTCCGTCCTCATCTGCCCTGCCCCCCCCCCAGCTCCCTTCTCGTCATCTGCCCTCGACCCCTCCATCCTCATCGGCCCCACCCCCCCAGCTCCCTTCTCCTTATCTGCCCTGCCCCTCATTCCCTCAGCCCCTCTGTCCTGATCCCACCCTCTCCCTCAAGCCCTCTCCTCATCTTCCCCGGCCCCCTCTCCGGGCTCCTCTCCTCATCTGCCCCTGCCACTTTCCATTACCCCTTGTGGCGTAGTGGGGGGCTGTCGGCTCTGTATCCTGGGGTCCCCCTTTGTTGTGATGTGTCATTCCCACTGACTCACCCACATGTTGTGATGTAGTGTCAGTACCTTGCTGGTTGCGATGGTTGGGCGGTGGGCTGTGGCGGACCCCCGCTGGCGGTTGTCTGTAAGCACGGCCCAGCAAGAGGGGCCTCAGGACAGTGGCCAAACCAGGTCTACTTGTTAAGGGAAGAGATGGGACAAAGGAAGCATGCCCTGGGGGAAGGGTCAGTCTTAGGCTAGAACCATGAGGGAGAGAGACTAAGGTTGCTGGGGCTGAGGGTTAGGGGTGATAGACCCCCTAACCCAAGGGGTCTGAAACATCCTGTCCCCTATTCTTGTAATCACACCACGTCTATGTTGTGCTGTATCCTGGAAAAGCAATAAAACTGCTCTATTCTACTGCTGGTGGAATCTGTTCTTGCTGCTACGGGGGTGCAGGATCGGGGGAACCCTGACTGCGTTGCCACACCATTCCATCCTCATTTCCTGTTTGAAGGGAACCAAGCCAGCTCCCCAATTTAAATTGGTTTGCACCTGCAGAGCTCCAACTCAGAGTCCTGCCTGTAGTGCTTCCCACAATCCTACTGTCCTTTGAATTAAGTGAATAAGAACAAGAACATAAAGTAACAACAAGAGGCTCCAGTTAGGGCAGTGAGCAAGGGGATCTTTTATTCATTAAGTACATACAATTCCACTCCATTTTTAGGTTCCATCTCTAACCAATTCCATTTCCAGATGCTCCATCATCTCAGTCCCTTGTGTTCTCTGCCTGTGGTGCATAATAGTTTGTTTTTTGAGAGCTGAGATACTTTGGTCTAATTCTAATTGTTGGACTTATTGTGGAAGTGACTGGGTGATGTTTAGTGGCCTGTGATATATACAGGCCAGTTGTCCCACATCAGTAGCTTTCAACCTTTCCTGATTATTGAATCCTTTCAGAAGTCTGATTTGTCTTGTGCAACCCCAACTTTAACCTCACTTAAAAAGTACTTGTTTGCAAAATCAGACATAAAAATACAAAAGAGCAATAGCACACTACAGGCTGCCCCCAACTTGCGACTCGATCGGTTCCTAGGATAGTGTCGCAAGTTGGGGGCATCGTAACTCGAACCCACATTTACTATAGGTGCCGTGCGCCATCGTAAATGAGGGCCGATGACATAAGTCAGGGGTTTCAGCCCCTTCCTCACTTAAAAAAATGGCCATTAAGTGTAGGGGGTTGGAACTCGGGCCGTCGTAAGGCAGGGGTTTCCTGTATTACTGAAATAGTGCTTGCATTCTCATGCTTACAATATAATTATAAAATAAACTGAAATATAAATATTGTACTTATATTTCAGTATATAGTATATAAAGCAGTATAAACAAGTAGTTGTCTATATGAAATTTTAGTTTGTACTGACTTTCTTAGTACTTTTTACGTAGCCTGTTATAAAATTAGGGAAATATTTAGAAGAGTTGATATACCCCCTGGAAGATCTCTGCCTACCCGTGGAGTGCACATACTCTCATTTGAGAACCACTGGCTTAGATGATTTGGCGATCCTTTTTGACCTTAAACTTTGTGACTTGGAACTTAGATACACATGATGTTTCAGCCTAGATTTCAGTCTTTGGTTTGGCAATCAATGGCAGCAGTGACAACACATCTGGTAGTCGAGCAAAATAACTCCCATTTCTCCCCTATTTCTTCTGCTCCCCAGGCTGCGTGCTGTGCCTCCTCGTGGCTTCATGCAAGAGAAGCTTATTGCTTGCTTCTGAGAGAGACAATTGGCTGAGCAAGTGGAGTGAGAGGAAGGCAGTGTCCTGTGGCTTCTATTTCTTTGCCAGCCTGGGCCTGTGGGGAACCTCATTTACACTTCAAAATCTGCTTGTCTGTGCTTGTGGTACTAATCTGCAGACATGAAAAGATGCTTCTCTGCCATTCACCCCCTTCTCACTAAGTCCAGATCGGGCTGTACAAAACCTGGAAGTTTCATAAAAGCCTGAAGAATGAGATGGCTCCACAGGACATCACACATGAATCATCCCTATCCATTGCCCTCTCCTGTGTGCAGCCTCTGGCCTGGTCTCCTTTTGTTGCCACTCTCATGCACTCTCTTAATGATTAATACAAACACAAGTAGTTTGAGTTGGCACTGAAGCCTGTGAATGAGATATCCTGCAAGCTTTGTCCTGTCCTTTATTAAAGCTAATGGGAGTGTTCCATAGTTCCCATGTTAACCGCGCCTCTGACTCCATCATGGCCTTCTTGAGGACACTGCACTTAGGTCTCAGGCTGTCATCTTTCTTCATGTAGGATCCTGCAATCGTCTTCCTGCATAGCAGGGATCTGGGCTTCAAACTACTGTAATTCACAGTGATCTCAACCAATCTGGCTTCAGCTCAGCACCTCCTGTTTTACTTTTTCAGGAACAATGACATGGTTTATGCAGTGATCAGCCAGCTCTCATGAAAGAAAATGCTATTTATTCAGAACAAAAAAAATTTGAGAAGCCCTTTCGTTAAAACAATAAACAACATATTTTGCTTACCAGGTGGTCCTGCCTCTTCCACACGGAGACCCTGGTAGTGGTGATTTACTACAGACCATTATCTGAGCAAGTCCTCCACAGGACCAGATGTCATGCAGAATATTTTGTTATAAGTAGAAGTGGATTTCCTCACCGCCACGAAAGATGGTTGGATCTTTCCACTTCCAGCCCTGTGCTGGCTGTGATGTCGGGAGACCCAGAGCCAGTGACAGAATATCAATGCTGTCTGCAACACACCTTGTGGAACATACCTGTAGTTGTGTACTGTCCGGTGTGTGTGTTCAGTATTGCCCATATGCCAGATGGAATGTTAGCTTGTGGGTTCCTCTGCTGGTCCACAGGATAAAAACCATTCTACTACTAGCTAATGGAGATTCTCCTTAGAGGAGGCCTGTTTATTTTGGAACTGTGTGTCTGGTTTGTATCTCTCTGTCCAATTGGTTGAAAACAGCCACAGACATTCAAGTGGCAGAGCTGCACTAAAGTAGTGGTTCTCAGCCTGACTCTGGCCTATTGATAGCTCACCTGCGAAAGCAGGAAATAATGCTTGAGAGGTAGTGAAGAGGGAGAGGGTGCGGGAGGCAGAAAAAGAAGGTGTGTAATGGGATGCCAGATAGAGTTTTTAATTATGAGAGATTGAGAGAGTAAAGCATTGTAGGTGGGAAGGAGAAGGAGTTCACTGGGCTGGCCTGTGGTTCATGGGATAAACTCCTCACAGAGTGAGGTCTTTGGAATGAAATCACGTGGAACTATTGGCATGCTGTAAGGGAAAGATATAGAAGAAAGCGGGAGCTCATTGCTAATTCAATGTGGAAACATCACCGCTAATGACCTGAATTCTAGACGGAGAGAATGGCGATAAACTCAGTGGAAATACTGTTGTGGGTGATAAACTGCTGCCCTCTGAAATGGATGCCAGCTCTCCTCATCTGGTTTTTCTTTCTTCACTCCGCTCCACCTGCGATCACGTTTTTGGGCCAAGCTTTGATGGCAGTTACAGACTGTGATATGACTAGGTTTGAGGGGAGCATGGAGTTGAATATAGGTTTGTGAACGGCCCTTTGCCTTTGTCCGCTACAGGTGGTGAGATCTGAGGATATCATCTTGCCCTGACAATGTCATAGATTGAGTCTACTTTCCTCATAGGCTAGGATGTATTGAGCAGGTCTCTGCTGTATTACCTTGTGTTTCAGTACCCAGTTGATTTCACCTAATTCTCCCACAGCCTGGCTGTCAGGGAAATTCACTGTGTCTGCAACTCATCCCCCATATAGATGCAGTGAGCTCCCAGGTGATATTGATCTGTTCTTTCTGCTTTTAGTTTCATCAAGGTCTCTGGTATTCTGTTTTAGATACACCAAGACTCATGTTTTTCCTGCCTATAGACTGGGGTCTTGAGTTATTATCCATAAGTGCCCTCCCGCCCATGCAGAAAATCTCAAATGACATCAGCTTGCTTATGCAACTTGTTTATATAGGAACCCTGTGTCCAGCCTTCTGACTGTACTGTGCAGACTCAGGTTGCTTATGCACATTTCCCCCACATTCCCCTTACTTTCTGCAGACACACAGCTGGGCCTCTGACAGACTGGGCCACCTGAATGTGCTCTGACCTGTAATCCAATAGGACATGTGCACTGTGCATGCTCAGGGCTTGGCCCTGTGCAAAGTGAAGGCTTCTGTTTTCAGTCTAGGAGGCTGATTAGGAGAGACACAGAAAGCAAAGGGGAAACAGTGTTTAGAGAGAGTCCTGTCCTGCTTCATTTCCTGCAGAATGTCACTTGTGCTTCACTGTCCTGATGTGGTAGAGATACACAGAGGCAGAGGAGCCCTGAGCTATCCCTGTTCTAGCTGCAATTAATGCCATTGTTAGAACATGCTTAATGACTCTGGCCAGGCTCGACACGGCACTGATCTTGCTTGGAACAGGGGAACTCAGTGAAGGAATCTCTCACGGAGACCATGAGAGCATGTATGTTTGCTGCACAGCACACTTGTCAACACAGCATTGCAACCAGCATCGGGGATCCAGGAAAAAGTAATTGGCAGGACAACACTGGCCTGGCTGCCCTGGGCTCTGTTCATTTCTTTATCACCTTGTTATGATTATGGAGGGATCGATAATCTCTTCATAGTTTAGGTTGCAGCTAGGCTTCCTTTAGTAATCCAGTTTACACCCCTACACCACAGCTTTGGGTAGAAAAATTCTTTGAGCATCAAACTTGTTCTGATAATGAAATGCCCTTCTCTGGGGCATTTATCTGAGAATCTCAGAGCGCTTTACAAGAACTAATGAATTATGAAGACTCTTAAGCTCCTTGTGAGGGTGGTATGATCTCCATTTTGCAGAGAGGGAATGCAAATTAGAGCAAAATGAAACAATTTGCATACAAGTCTGTGAAAGAGACAGAAATAGAATCAAGAAGTCCTGACTTCCAGTTCATTTCTAACCATGGGAGCATGTCCTTGTGGGCATTGACGTCATTCTTGTGAGTGTATGAAGATGCCCAAAGCATCTGACCTCTGCTGAGCTACAAATCTCCACTGACCTTGCTGATAGTATTGAGATGGATCCTCATGGATCTGGTATGTCTGTGCTATGGCAATGTTGGTTCTCTCTCTTCTCAGGAACATTAACAACTGGCATGTTTTCTGTATAACTTCCAGATGTAGTGCTCCGTATAACTGGGCATGTTGTCCTTGAAAATAGTGTTGGTCACCACTGTTTGCTTTTCAAAGCCAAGTTCAACAAACACACTGCACTAGCTTGAATTCATGCACCAGTGTAGAGACAGATGAAGGATGGGATAAGCAGCCATGGGGAGAGAGTGTTGTCTGCTGATAAAGGGAAATCAAAGATAAAGACTGTCAAAGATAGAGAAGTTCAGCAGGTGAGCAGGTCAGGATAAAGACGAAATTGAGAGATGCTGTGTCAGTGGGTAGGGATTGCCTTGCTGTGGGAGACCTTAAAAGACGCTAAAGGAAACAAGCTTTACTTGATTGGGGTGTCTCCTCAAAATGGAATCACACAATGTTAAGGAAGATGGAGAATGAGAGTGTACCCTCTTAGTGCTGCCTAGTAAGCACATTGTAGATGGCCTGTAAAACATTTGGAGAATTTTGGAATAAAAACGATCTATAAACATAAGTCTTTATCTTGGATTGTTATGCTAAGAAGCACATGGGATCTTTTTCAGGAGAAAAGGCAATATGCCACGTTTATTGAGAATACAGTAGAGAAGCATTTAGCGTATGCTTCATAAAGACAAGCCTCCCCCCCATACACACAGGTCCTGCAGATGGTGCATAGTTACCAGTTATTTGTGGCTCAA
The DNA here is from genome assembly GCA_032595735.1 of Pelochelys cantorii. Taxonomy (NCBI): domain Eukaryota; kingdom Metazoa; phylum Chordata; order Testudines; family Trionychidae; genus Pelochelys; species Pelochelys cantorii. Next base: position 5,699,988 of record CM064342.1, on the reverse strand, counting down.
GTGAGTCTTACTGGCCAGGCAAGGCTGACTGAGCGAGGAGTTGGGGTTCCTTTGAGGCTCCTCTGAGGCTTGGCATGCAGGATCAAACCCAGAGTTCCAATGGCCAGAGCTCCCCTTCTCATACATTTAAGTTCCCATTTGCACCTATGGGTTTTGTAGTGTGGTGCTGCAATCATCCATCCTTAGGAGGTGTTAATCTGTGTTTTCCAGAGTTATCCTTTGACAGTGATTGTCAGGCTGCCCATCCTTGTCTCTCACTCTTAGGCAGAAGGGGGTCTCTGCTTGTCTCCAGGGTTGTTGATATTGTAAATTTAATTCATCCTCAGACACAATGCATGTTTCCTGGTTATCTGCAAATTTCCTACTTCTTGACCACCTGGGCATTTGTGATGACTTTCACACTTACACACAAATTCTACACTCACACCACACAATTTTGCAGAGTTTCAGACAAGGATTACATAGTTACTAAAAGACACAACTTAATTTACAATGCAGACAAAGGGCTACAGCTTAATTTGTAATGCTAACAGGAAGCAAGGCCTTAACATTATCGAATAGAATCATAGACTCATACAGCTGGAAGAGACCTCAGAGGTCATCAAGTCCAGCCCCCTGCCCAAGGCAGGACCAATCCCAACTAAATCAACCCAGCCAGGGCTTTGTCAAGCCGAGACTTAAACACCTCTAGGGATGGAGACTCCACTACTTCCCTAGGTAACCCATTCCAGTGCTTCACCACCCTCCTAATGAAATAGTTTTTCCTAGTATCCAGCCTAGACCTCTCCCACTGTAACTTGAGACCATTGCTCCTTGTTCTGCCATCCGTCACTACTGTGAACAGCTTTTCTCCATCCTCTTTGGAACCTCCATTCAGGAAGTTGAAGGCTGCTATCAAATCCCCCCTCACTCTTCTCTTCTGCAGACTAAACAAACCCAAATCCCTCAGTCTCTCCTCATAGGTCATGCACTCCAGCCTCCTAATCATTTTGGTTGCCCTCCGCTGGACCCTCTCCAATGCATCCACATTCTTTCTATAGTGGGGGGCCCAGAAATGGACACAATACTCCAGATGTGGCCTGACCAGAGCTGAATCATGAGAAACAGAGTGAAATAGAAGCATACAGAACTTATAAGCAAGTCATTATACAGCAAATCATTATACATCATGCTTACAGTTTTATAACCAATACTAAAAATACATTTTTGCTACAGGATTGCTACAGAATAAACTGGTTACTTGGGAAAGGTTAGCAGGCTGAGTGCCTTTAGTTGTAATCTGTATACTGATTCCATCTCATGAATAATACAGAGCATGCAAGAAGTGGCTAATATAAACCCATATGCTCTGGGGCAGAGGTTCCCAAACTTTTGGACACGGGGACCAGTAAATCCATTCACAAACTTTTGGAGGCCGGTAATGTTCATTTGCATATTTGCATATTCATCAATCAAATGATGAATATTCAAATAAGTTGTTTCTGGTCCTCCCAAAACCCCCAGTGTCAGCTTTAGCAAAGCTTTTGATATGGTCACCCACAATATTCTTGCCAGCAAGTTAAGGAATATGGATTGGATAATTGGACTGTAAGACAGACAGAAAGCTGGTTAGACCAGGGTTTCCCATACTTTTTACTTTAGTTGGAACCCTTTTTTTTTCAGTACTGCTTTTTGCAGCCCCAAAATATAAACACATAAAAAACAAACTGAGAAAATACCAGACATATAACATGTCCGGTATTTTCTTATTAGGTAAGTTGTATTATTACTAGATGTATCAGTTTGTAGTTTTGAACTGCCTGGCTGGTAAATGTGCTCAGGCTGCATGAGTGTGTCTACCAGCCAGACAGTTCGCAACTACTCGAGGGGTGTGTGTGTGGATGGGGGGGCGGCAATAGAATCCCCGGGCCGGACTAACTCATGCTTTGTGCTTTGCTGGGGGTAGGGGGGAACGGGGGTAGCGCCCCAAGATCTACATGTGGCTGGGTCAGTCCCACTCCCCGCAGGCCAATTCATTCCTCCTCCCTGCTCCCCCCGCTGCACCTCTGGCCAGCCCCACAACGCCCTCCTGGGCAGCCAGTTCTCCCCTGCTTCTCCTCCCAATCTCCCTTGGCCAGCCCTGCTGCCCGCGTCCAGCCCTCCTTCTGGAGGCCACCTCTCCCCCCCCACCCCATCTTCCCAGGCCAGCTCCCTGCCCCTAACCTCACACCCCCCGGCAGCCCTGCTTCCACTGGCCCCCCAATCTTCCCAGCCTGCCCCGTTCCCCTGTCCAGTGCTGCTTCTGGTGGCCAGCTCTCCCCTCCTCCTCACCCCAAAATCCCCTGGTACCTGCACCTTCCCTTAGCCCTGCACCCTCCTGGTGCTTCCCCCTTCCCTTACTGCCCCTGCCCCCTTTGCCCTCTTTTTCCCTAATACCCACCCCCTCACCACTCTCTGCCCCATTCCCCTCTGCCCCTCTGTGCCCTCACATATGACTTGCTCCATCCCCACCTTTCTCATGCCCACCCCTTCTTTCAAGCCTTCTCCCAGCACCTTCCCCTCCCTCCTCCAGCCCCCAATGCCCTTCCCCTCTCCTCTCCCCTCCCAGCATCACCCTGTCCCCCCTCCCACTGACACCTCCTCTCCTGCCATTTTCCTCATTGTCTGCACTTGGCCCCCTGGTATTTGTCTCTCTCTCCTGCACCCTGTCCCTTGGTGCCTGCCCCAGCCCCTTCTCCTTCCCCCCTCCCGCCCGCCTCCTCACCTCCCCTCCCTTCCGCTCCGCCCCCCTCCACCGCCGCCGCCACCGCCGCACAAGCTGGTTCCCTACCTTCTGCCTTCTCCGTTGCGGGGCCAGAGTCTGCGCTCAGACCCTGGAGGCCGAACCCGGAGCCAGCCAGGCCCCGCAATGTGCCTCCCACGAGTTTCAAAAACCCGGGCCGTGACGTCACGTCATGCCCGGGCGTCCTCCCTGCCCACGTGCAACGCTGCGTATGGGCAGCAGCAGCAGCAGCAGCAGGCGGTGAAGAGGAGCTGCGCGTGGCAGGGATGTCCGGGGCTGAGGGGGACACTCTGGGGGCGGGGTGGGGGGACGTGCTGGGGGGGGGTTGGGGCCCGCTCCAGGCAGAGCCAGGGAGAGATCCAGCTCCACATATTGGTGGAGCAAGGTCCCGGCTCTGTAACTCGCTGGCACTTCCAGGTTCAGGGGCGCGGGGCCCGATTCAACCGAATCGGTCGAATCGGCCTAAGGGCCGGCAGCCACCAGGCATGCTGAAGCCCGGTATTTTTTTCCTGCGGCCCGGTAGCGGGCCGCGGCCCATAGTTTGGGAATCGCTGCTCTGGGGAATTGCAGAAAGTGTGTTTCAGATTTGCCATAGCAGGTTCCAGAATTATTATCCATAAATGAGCATCAGGGCTTGCACCGGGACTGCAGTTAGGTATACTCTAGTTAAACCCCAAATGTCTAAGTCTGTTAGTAACATTCAGAGTATCCTGGATCCTGTGACCTTCCCTTTCTTATTCTGAAACTTCTTGTAATGCAGCGGGAGGATGGAGCTCTAGCATCCTTTATCGTCCTTGACCTTTAAGCAGTTCCACTCCAGAGATAGGAAGCCAAAGCACGGGTGCTCAGCAGTCGAAACTCTCAGCCAGGCCTGCAGGAACTGACATAATGTGTTTCACCTTTTCAGTGTGTCTGCTGAGGGCCTCAGGAGAATCAGTCCACGCAAACTGGCTCTGACTTTTCCATGACTCAATACCATATCTGCCTGCATTTAGGGATATTAAAAACGAGGCTTTATGGCATTAGACTGGATATTGGAAAAGTGAACAGGGGATACTGAAGTCTCTCTTATCTCCCCAACTTCCTTTGAGGGGGTTCTCAAGTAAAGCTCATCTCCAAACAAACCCAACTGGTTCTGAGTGTGGTGTCATCAATTGCATTCATGGTTTAACCCTTCCTAGTTGACTTCAAGATCTAGGTCCTGTTCCCTGGCTTATAAATTACTTTTCATCTTTAAGAGTCTTTAGAGATAGTACCTACTTATTCCTGAAGCCATTCTTGTTTAGAAGATAAAGTGTTGGATTGGATTTATCTTAGGAAGAGCTGGGTGAACAAACTGCAATGAGCAATTTACACAATGAATTTATATTTTTTCTCTATTTGCAAACCAATTTCAGAATTAGCAAATATATTTGCTATTTGAAATTACTGATACATGTCTTCATTGGAAAAATTCCTAGTTTGAGAATAGTTTCTGAATTGTGAAGTACTTTCCATTCAAAATTTGCAATTTATGCTGTGTGAATCTGTTTCCATAAGTCATGTGGTATTGTTTCTGTTCCCTGACTGAATGACTTATGTCAATAACCAAATCAGTGCAAAATGTTACATTTACAAATGAATATACTATTAAAAATTCATTTTCATGAGGACTTATGGCAATATTCATGGGAATTGAATGTGATGGAAGGTGAATAGTGTTAAATTAAAATTCCCTTTCAGATCTGAATTAATATTTGAGAATGTTTTCCCCACTGTTGGCTCAGATCTTACTCTTATCCTCATTTACAAAAGGAGAAACTGAGGTACATAGCGACTAAGTGACTTGTTCAAGACCAGAAAGGGTCAGCATCAGATCTAGGGTTAGAATTTAGGAATTCTTTTCAACTCCAGGCACTTTACAGACACAAATTAATGAATCTTCACCCACCCTGGAAGCAGGTAAGCATTCAAACAGTAGATGAGAAAACTGAGGCACAAAGAAGTTAAGAGAGTTGCTCACAGTGAGTTAGTGACAGAGCTGGGAATATAGTATAGAGACACAATGAAAAAAGGAAGGCAGAACTGCAGCAACTTTGTAATGGGAGTATCTGTTCTGTGCACCTGTCATAATACCTCCTGGCTCCATCAACACACCCAAAGTAGAGGATTTAGAAGTCAGGTTGTATATAATAATGCTCCATCCTTGCTATAATGCAGTTTGATCTTTCCTGTATAGATAGAACAAATCCATATAATAACCATGTCATCAAGCCATGTTAGAGCTTTGTTCTTTAATATAACACTTTTTTATCATAATGCAAGATCAAATGGTGTTAAAACATGATCTGACACAGCCAGTTTGGCTCTAGACTAAGGCCAGATCCATACTACAGCCGACAGTCAGCATTAGAAATGCAATTTCAGCTATATTAAAAAACATAGCAGGAGCTGACATACCTTAAGCCAAGCTTCAGCGCCATCCTCACAGTGGAAGGTCGATGGGAGAAATGCTCCCATCGACTTCCCTTACTCCTCATGAAGAGTATGAGATCTGGAGTCAACAAGGGCACCCTCTGTGTTTGATGTAGCAGGTCTTTACTAGATCCACTAAATCAAACTCTGGAAGATCTACCACCGCAGTGTCTACGCTAGAAGCACCACAGCTGCTCAAAAGCAAGGCTGCTGCTGTAGTATTTCTGGTGAAGACAGCGCCGCTCCTAGGGGGTCGTGGGGCCCAGGACAACCCCCTCCTCTGCCATGGGGCCTGCCCTTGCCACACCTCTTCCCACTCCTGCTCTGGCCCCCCTTCACTTTTTCCCCCAAGCCATGCCCCTACCCCACCTTCTCTCATCCCTGCTCTGCTCCTCCCACCCCCATTGTATCCCATCACTCAAGCCCTCTCCCCTCAGAGATGTAATATGACCTAGGGGATTATTGTGAGGGGCCTGGCACAATTCAGGGGAGCAGAGAGGGCTGGGGCACTCTGCTTCCCACAGCCATGGTGAAGCAGAGCCATCCCGTTAGAAGAGCAGAGCAGCCTGCTGGCTTGCTCCACCACTGCTGCTGGTGAGTGTGGGGCAGGTCTAGCCCCGGCTGCTTGTGTTATCCTCCCCAGTGCACATCCACAATCTCCCAGGCCTCTCAGAGCCCTGCCATAGTACAGGGCCCAGGATGGACACCTCAAACCATCTGATGGATGGGACGGGCTCTCTTGAAGATGTGTTAAGCTGACAGCAAAGAGATCTCCCATCTGCTTAACTGCTCCACCTCCCATGAGAGGTAGTAGCGATGTTGGTAATGGAGCTTCTGCTGCCAACAAAGTGCTGTCTATACCAATGCATAGGTCGGTATCTCTTTTATTGCTGAAGGGTGTGGATTATTCACCCCCCTGAGTGATTTAAGTAATTCGAAGGGCATTCTAGTGTTAACAGAGTCTAAGGATATGCCTACAGAACAAAATTATGTCGACCTAAGTTATGTTGACATACATCCTCTGCCACACTACACTTCTCGTGTTGGCAGTGCATGTCCTCACCAGGAGCGCTTGCATGGATTTAACTGTCAGTGTGGGACATTGTGGGATGGCTTCTAAAAGGCAGCAATAGTCAATGTAAGCAACATAGTATCTACAGTGACACCGTGTCTACCTAATGATATCGACACTGACTGTGGGCCACAGAGGCAGTGTTATTAAGTTGGTGTAGTGGGCAAGTTGCATTGGCAGGGGTGACATTTTAGGGTCAGCCTCAATCTACGGTGTAGAGCAGGCCACTAATTGAGTGGCCCATGACAGCTGTTGAAAATAGCACCAAGGCTCTGTCTGGGCTTTTTAGATGGGTTTTTCTAATCCATTTGTCTCTCCAATCAGTTTGCTCAGCATCCATCCCCCTCCCGCCCCTCTCCAATCAGTTGCTTCTGAGCATTTTGTGGTAGGAGGGAGGTCAGTTTGGGGATCAGATACCATCAGAAGCAGGAAGCCTGCTAAAAAACCTGTGGGTCCCCTAGACGATCGAACTATAAAAGGCGCAATCAAGGACGATAAAGCCATTGCGGAGAAACTAAATGATTTCTTTGCTTCAGTCTTCATGGCTGAGGACGTTGGGGAGATTCCCAAATCTGCACCGTCCTTTGTGGGTGATGAATCTGAAGAACTGTCCCGGATTGAAGTGTCATTAGAGGAGGTTTTGGAACAAATAGAAAAACTTAATGTTAACAAATCTCCGGGACCGGATGGCATTCATCCAAGGGTTCTAAAAGAACTCAAATGGGAAATTGCTGAACTATTATCTGTGGTTTGTAACCTATCCCTTAAATCGGCTTCTGTACCTAATGACTGGAAGGTAGCCAACGTGACACCAATATTTAAAAAGGGCTCTAGAGGCGATCCGGGCAATTACAGACCGGTAAGTCTAACTTCAGTACCGGGCAAATTAGTCGAAACAATAGTAAAAAATAAAATTGTGAAGCATGTAGAAGAACATAATTTGTTGGACAAAAGTCAACATGGTTTCTGTAAAGGGAAATCCTGTCTCACTAATCTATTAGAGTTCTTTGAAGGGGTTAACAAACATGCAGACAAGGGGGATCCAGTAGATATAGTATACTTAGATTTTCAGAAAGCCTTTGACAAGGTCCCTCACCAAAGGCTCTTGTGTAAATTACATGGCCATGGGATAAGAGGGAAGGTCCTTTCTTGGATTGAGAACTGGTTAAAAGACAGGAAACAAAGGGTAGGAATAAATGGTAAATTTTCAGAATGGAGAGGGGTAACTAGTGGTGTCCCCCAAGGGTCGGTCCTAGGACCAATCCTGTTCAACTTATTCATAAATGATCTGGAGAAAGGGGTAAGCAGTGAGGTGGTAAAGTTTGCAGATGATACCAAACTGTTTAGGATAGTCAAGACAGAAGCAGACTGTGAGGGACTCCAAGAAGATCTCACCCAACTGAGTGATTGGGCAACAAAATGGCAAGTGAAATTTAATGTGGATAAGTGTAAAGTAATGCACATCGGGAAAAATAACCCCAACTCTACGTACAGTATGATGGGGGCTAATTTGGCTACGACAAATCAGGAAAGAGATCTTGGAGTTATTGTGGACAGTTCTCTGAAAACTTCCACACAGTGTGCAGCAGCGGTCAAAAAGGCAAATAGGATGCTAGGAATTATTAAGAAAGGGATAGAAAATAAGACCCAGAATATCTTACTGCCCCTGTATAAAACTATGGTACGCCCACATCTTGAATACTGTGTACAGATGTGGTCTCCTCACCTCAAAAAAGATATTTTGGCCTTGGAAAGGGTTCAGAAAAGGGCAACTAAAATGATTAGGGGTTTGGAAGGGTCCCATATGAGGAGAGGTTAAAGCAACTCGGACTTTTCAGTTTAGAAAAGAGGAGACTGAGGGGGGATATGATAGAGGTATATCAAATCATGAGTGGTGTGGAGAGGGCCGATAAAAAGAAGTTATTTATTAGTTCCCTAAATAGAAGAACTAGAGGACACCAAATGAAATTAATGGGTAGCAGGTTTAAAACTAATAAAAGAAAGTTCTTCTTCACACAGCGTGTAGTCAGCCTGTGGAACTCCTTGCCAGAGGAGGCTGTGAAGGCTAGGACTATAACAGAGTTTAAAGAGAAGCTAGATAATTTAATGGAGGTTAGGTCCATAAAAGGCTATTAGCCAGGGGATAAAATGGTGTCCTTGGCCTCTGTTTGTCAGAGGCTGGAGAGGGATGGCAGGAGACAAATCACTTGATCATTGTCTTCGGTCCACCCTCTCTGGGGCACCTGGTGCTGGCCACTGTCAGCAGACAGGATACTGGGCGAGATGGACCTGTGGTCTGACCCAGTACGGCCATTCTTATGTTCTTATGTTCTTATTCCACATCTGGGTGGCTGATACTTGGATCCTTTCAAGCAGACCAGCCCAAAAAGGTCAGGCAGAGCAGGAGCACTCATGAGTATCAAATGTGCTGGCAGCTCAAGGAGAGAGGAGACCCAGAAAGACTGCAGTGTGGTATGACATAATGCAAGTATCTTCCTCATAAGAGCAGATTAGGGCTGAAAAGGGAGGCGCATATCGCTGTCTTGCTAGGACACACATCTTTGTGTCTCTGTTTTTCATGCATACAACGGTGTTAAGAATATTTGTCCGCCTCATAGAGGTGTTGCAAGGGTAACTTAAAGATTGTCAAGGGCTTTGAGACCCTCAAATCAAGTGTTTGGTAGCAGTACGAGTGCAGAAGGTGGAGAATGGAATTCTTTTCTTGTCCTCCTGAGGCAGCTGTCACGCTGGAGGGCTGTGCTTTCTGAATGGAAGAATTGATTTCGATTTACAGGCCTGGCCCTGTGTTGTTTTAAGTCCCAGGTATGTCTGAGGTGTGTGTGTGTGTGTGACAAAAAACTCTTTTATCTTGTTCCAGTGCAAGTACATTTTATCCCCAAATAACCCCATGACTGAACATACATAACAATCTGGCTAAAATTAAAACTGCCTTTTAAGGCTTCCGTCTGTTGTTGCCTGAAGCTTTTTGTTCTGTTTCTCATTTTGCAAGGTCACTGAGACAGAAGAGCACTTTCTTCAGGCACTTTGGCCTCTGCACAGACACTTTCATTTTAAGGGCAGGAAAGTCCTCTCTCAGCTTTTGGTCACTTTCTCTCTATTCATCCTTCTCCATCTTTCCCCACCCACCCTATTCTCTTGAGATCAGGGCCCTCAGAGTCTGTCCTGACCTTTACACTTAGGAATAAAAGCAGTTCCTGCTCACATGTCACTGCTGCTCATTAGCCTTTCAAGCTAGCTGCTAATTAACAGGAAGCTTCTTCAGGTGAAAGAGGATGTGATCTCTTATTATTTCTTTTTTAAAACTGGCACTACACTCTTTTTTCCATTGCCCCCTTTCAATTATAGTGGCAGATCTGGAACTGCCAAAGGATGTTTCTCAGAGCATCTTCAAAGCCCTTTCCTTCTATCCTGCCATGCAAAAGTTTTTTTCAGAGTCCATGGTCTTGTGATTAGAGCAGGGGTCTTGGAGTCAGGACTCCTGGATTTTGTTTCGCTTAGGGTTGTCTAGTTACCCATTAAGCATCCTTACCAGAGTAACCTGTTAATTGGCGCCTGGCCCAACCAGAACAACTCTCCTCCATGATGGCGCACTAGGATGGACCAGTTATCTGGTTAAAAATATCCTTTAACCAGTTAATATTTTAAACTGGATTTTGCATCCCTAGTTTCGCTGACTCAAAATGTGGTTTTTGGGCTTGTGACTTTGGCCAAAATGTTCAAAAGTTACCATTTATTTGTAACAGAGCTCAGAATCCTAAAGACCAAGTTCAAGTGAATGGGAGGTATGTGTGCTCAGCATGTGTAAAAATTAGTTTCAAGGTGTTTCAAGCTTGACCGAGACACCCAAAATTGGAGACACTCCCCCACTTGATGATTTGAGCCTGAACTGTTGAGTACCATGTTTCTCCATGTGTAAAATAGGAATAATAGTAATACTTTATTTACCAGTTTATATTGAAGGTGTATAAAGCATCTTCTTGGACAGCCTTAACTCCTATACAACCTCGATAACCTATTTCATAGTGAGAGATCTGAGCAGGAATGGAGGGCAGCACACTTCTCATGAGCAGCCAACAAGCTCCTCTTCTGCATAGCTTATTCCAAACCAGTTAATTCACTTAGGCCTGGTCTACACTTGGACCTTAGTCCAAAATAACCCACCCTCCAAATTTGAATTTATAAGTGATGCGTCCACACTACCAAGCCTGTTATTCCAAAATAAGGGGCTGCGGAATTCGAATTCTGTACTTCTGCTTTTTATGAGGAATAATGCTAATTCTTAACGTACGTGTGTGGATGCTCCTGTGCTGCTAATTCGAACAAAGACCTCCTGCAGCTCCCCAGAATGTTTCCTGGGGCTCTGAGTCCGAGGTAGCATGTCCATATTAACAGAGCCTGCCTTGGATCAATTTCTCCATAGGGGAATTATGAGGCTTCCCCATAACGAGGACACGGAAGTTCGAATTTGTTAAATTGGGAGTCCATAAATTGAATTTAGTAAATTCAAAATAATTTCCTAGTGTAGACATGGCCCTAGGACGAAGGATAAAATACTAGTTGCAGTAGTGTGGGATTGTTCACGGTTCCCAGTATGGAAACTTTGCAACATATCAGGTCTACAGTTTAGCCACAAACACTATATAAATACGTATTTAATACCTGCCTTAGAGGGACTAATTAGTTGATCTTTGTTTCTGGCTTTGAAGATAAATGCAAACTATTAATGAATTGGGTGGAATTCCAAAATGGTTCCTCTTCATGACTGAAAGAACTGGGCCTGTTTAGCATAGAAAAGAGAAGACTGAGAGGGGACAGGATAGTGGTTTTCAAGTATCTAAAAGAGGGTTACAAGGAGCAGGCAGAAAAATTGTTCTCCTTGGCCGCTGAGGACAGGACAAGAAGCAATGGGCTTAAACTGCAGCAAGGGAGGTTTAGGTTGGACATTAGGAAAAACTTCCTGTCTGGGTGGTTAAACACTGGAATAAGTTGCCTCGGGAGGTTGCGGAATCTCCATCACTAGGGATATTTAAAAGTAGATTAGACAGATATCTATCAGGGATAGTCTAGACCAGTGGTCCCCAACGCGGTGCCTGCGGGCACCATGGCGCCTGCCGGGCCATTTATGTGCGCCCACCGAACAATCTGGTCCGGCCCCAGACGCGTGGGGCATTGGCAGCCCCTGCCCTGGGCGCTCAACACAAGCGCGGTGCCGGCCCCTGGCGCATGGGCAGCCCCTGCCCCGGGCGCGCGGCACAAGCACGGTGCTGGCCCCTGGTGCATGGGTGGCCCCTGCCCCAGGGTTGCGGCACATGCCGGTGCCGGCCCCAGGCGCCTGGCGCAAGGGCGGCCCCTGCCCCGGGGTCATGGCACATGCCGGTGCCAGCCCCGGGCACGCGGCACATGTGCCGGCCCCGCCCCCCCCAGGCGCGCGGCGCATATGCGGCCCCGCCCCGAGCGTGTGGCGCATGCGCAGCTCCGCCCCCGGGCATGCAGCCCGTGGGCGGCCCCACCCCTGGGCGCCTGGTAGCCCCAATTTGGACCACTGGTCTAGACGGTGCTGAGTCCTGCCATGAGGTCAGGGGACTGGACTCAATGACCTCTCAAGGTCCCTCCCAGTTCTAGTGTTCTATGATTCTATGATTGTGCTAATGTGACCCATATAATTAAATATTTGACCTAGGCCCTGTCCCTTCCCCATTACATTTGTGTTTCACTTAGGGGGCTCAGTCTTCTGAAGCAGGGAATACACAGATTTTGGCTCCTCCCCCATATATCTCCTCACAGATTCCCATAGGGATATTAGGAGAGGGTCATAGTGTATTGCAGAATGGATCTGCTGGCGTCTCTCTTAGCAGCAGTGTGTCCAACCTCTGCAGCCCAGCGTCAGTGATATCTTCCACACAACACTGCTTCTCTCCCCAATGAGGCAGGCAATGAAAACCATTTGCCTGTGCATCCGTCATTCAGGCAGCTGTGGAGGGGTGAGGGCACTAGGACAGGCAACCAGGGATGAATTTATATAATCAGTGCTTGATACATGGGATTTGGCAGGGCAGTGGCAGCCTTTGACAGAAAAGAGGGGAGCTGCAGAGGATTGGCGTGGTAGGGCTGGGGCTCTGATTGGCGGCTGGAAGGTCTCAGCTTGTTCTAGTGTCAGGTTAGTGCCAAGAGTATGCCATTCACTGGTGAGTTGGCATGCACAGATCCAAACATCGTGGCTGACCCTCTCTGAGAGAGAGCTGCCCATCTGTCTGTTCCAGCTTTGCTCAAATTCTAGCTGCAGCATCGCACTCTGACCACAGCAAATGAGAACTGCTGGGAAGGAGAGTGGGGAGCAGTATGGGACTGAAGCTTCCAGGGAGGGCATCAGTAGCCTTTTTTCCTTGCTGCTGATTGGGCAGCTGATGGGGCCGGGACACATGCCAATGCCAGGACCCGACTGGGTCCAGCACAGAGGAAGCAATTTTCTGGGGGGGCATCTGCTGTAATTAGATTGAAGACAGAGAGCTCCAGAGAGGTCTGACCCATTTTTGAGGGCTTGTGGGTTTAATACGATCAGTTTTTTCAAGATGTGTTTGCACCTGAGTCAAAGGGCTTGAGCTTCTTTAGTTTTGTATTTCACAAGGATAGAAACAACTACAAAAGTCTGGTTGCCTGACCAAGGGGATGGAGTGTGAACAGTGCTTGGAATGATTCCTGCTGCTGCTGGCTAGTCCTACACCAGGGTCCCCAAGGGCACGTCTACACTGCAGGGCAAAAGTTGGATTAAGCTACACAACTTGAGCTATGTTAATTGCGTAGCTGAAGTCAAAATAGCTTAACTCGGTTTTTGGCGCTGTCTACGCAGCAGGAAGTTGAAGGAAGAACGCGCTTCCTTCGACTTCCCTTACCCCTCGTGAAATGAGGGTTACAGGAGTCAGCATAAGAAGCTCTCCAGCTCGCCACTATTTTGAAATAATGGCTTGCTGTGTAGACACGCATTTTCTTATTTTAGAATAACAGTAGTTATTTTGAATTAACACTGCTGTGTAGACATAGCCCAAGTGATGGATACGGCAGCCTCCTTGGAGAACTAGATGTCTTCAGCCACAGAGAGGAAACTGGAGGGAGTGTGACAGACCCAAGGCATCTATCCCCTGCTGCCTAAAGTGGGCCTCCAGATACCTTGTGAAACCCAAAGAATTGGTGCTATGTGATGGAGGAGTTCCAGCCCTGATCCCATGCTTGTGTGGCTTGAAGGTCCATGTTCCTACTTGGTATAAATCCAGTGCTTTCACCAGGGATGATTTTGCCTCTTCAGACCTGACCAACTTCCCTCAAGTCAGCTAGCACTCCAGATACCTATTCTCTTTACACCACAGGTGGTATCTGCTTTCACTTTCCTACTGCCGGCAGAGCTGCCTTTGGCACACATTTCAGCATGCTCTTTTGGCGCATCAGCACTCATGGCTGCCTGCGTTTCAGTGCCAAGTGACCAAAGAGAACCATCCGCTGGATCCAGTGCTCACAGGGCGATCTAGGCTCTACAGTTAGGGTGGGAAATGCAGATCAGGAGTCTATACTATGGGTCAGATTCATTTCAAACGCAGTATGCCCTGTTGGGTCAAGAATCCAACTCAGCACCAATGAAAGTTTTTCTCTGAGATGCATAGGCAGCAAAGTTTCCATCCAGAGGAACTAACATTTCACACGGTGCGGCTCCTCTTACACTGTTATCTCAGTCTTGTGACAATTTGGCAGGGCGAATTGTACGTTGGGTGCTTGCTGGTGCAATAACAGGGCTAGCAGAAGACCTGTCCATCTCATGCTGTCTACATGGTCTATTGCTCATGGCAGAAGTTGGTGCCTACATTAGGGTGCCATTTTAATGTTTTTTTAAAGCAGTGTAGGATTTTTGGTGGGAAAGTGGTAATATGATAGTTTGGAGTGTTAGCTGGCCTCCACTGAAACACTGTCAACCACAACTTCCCTTTAAATTGTTTGAAAAACCTACCATATTATGCTGTATAAAACCCTGGTCCCTGGGTAAGCACCTGTAATTTATTATATAAAGATACCCAGTGTTGCCAGCCCCGAGCAGTCAAAATTAATGTGATAGATAATAAAAATTAAGGTGATTGACTTAAAAATAATGAGATTTTAATTTTTTAAAACATTTATTGGTTCTCTCTATTTGCCTTTTGATGTCTGATTCTTTAGGGTGCATATAAGGCACAGCTTCAAGCTTTTCTCCACAAACATAAAGTCTAGGGCTGTGTCTACATTGGCGCATTCTTGCGCGAAAACGGAAGCTCTTGCGCAAAAACATGCCGCCTGTCTACAGTGGCCATGTGTTCTTGTGCAAGTAAACTGACGTTGTACTGTAGAAAATCAGGGCTTCTTGCGTGAGAACGCTGACACTCCCTCTCAGGAAGAAGCCCTCTTGTGCAAGAGCTCTTCCAGAAGAGGCCAGTGTAGACAGGCAACATAAATTTCTTGTGCAAGAAGCCCCTGCGGTTAAAATGGCCATCAGAGCTTTCTTGCGGAAGACAGCATCTACACTGCCATGGATGCTCTTGCACAAAAGCACATGGCAGTGTAGATGTTCTCTTGTGGAAGAGTTTTTGCAGAAGAACTCTTCCGCAAAAGAGTTCTTGCGCAAGAAGCTGCCAGTGTAGACGTAGCCTAGAGCTATACTTTTTCTTTTAAAGGAAAGTTGAGAAACTCATATACGGAGAAACTTATACCGGGACCTGAGGGCTGAAGGAAAAGAGAAACCAATAGTGCATAACTCACAATAAATCACAAGAGCTGGCAACACTGAATACACCATTACCCTCCAGATAGTGAATATTATTATACCCTGCCACGCAGGTACCATAGTGTCCTATGTGTGTCCTATCCTGCATCTGAAGGCTATTTTAAAGTTCAAATTTATTTTTTTAGTAATTGTCATAATTTGCTCTTCTACAGATGAATGTGTTTAGCGGCTCATGCAAAGGTAACTTTGGATTAAACAATGGAGTTAAGGCTCCATTTGGTCTTGTTTTCTGTCTGTCAGTACTTGATACTGTGTCACTAGTACCCAGTCTGATGTTTCCTTTATTATTACTCATAAGCTTTCCTTCCTAACAGCAATCAGACTCTTCAGGCTGTGCTGTTCTGGGGATTATCACTCTTGTTGGGTGTTTAAAGTCACTCCACCTTGAGTCCTCTGCCTGTGACAAGCACCGAAGGCAAATCACCACAAAATGTGATGCTTGTCAGGTCTTCTTGCTCAAGTGTGTGAGGCAGACTTGTCATTCACTAAAAGCCTTTACATCTATTATTACATGGTAATCCTCATGCATCAGATATCCATGAAAGGAATTGGCAGACCCCAGCAAACTATGGATCAGCCTTAGTTTGCATAATTCCCACAATGCAAGCTGGCTCGCTCTCCTTTCTGAAATCATTAATAAGCAAGCACATTATATAAGTGATAGTGTCTTTTTAAAAAAAAAAAAAAAAAAAAAGCATGATCATCTCAAATGCTTATAATTAGGACAAAGATGAAGAGTTGGGGGAGGGAGTGAATGGAACTTTAAGCTGAACCCCACCATGATGTGAATGAGTTGCTCTGTATATGATACCTGTCAGGGATACAGTCGGATGTACAAGCAGGGAGATAGATAATTAAATTATTAATTCTGTTAGCTCAGATGGAGCAGTGTTGACTGTCATAAATAACATCATCCACTTACACCTCTCTAGCCTGTGTGTACCTCAACTAGCTCACCCCATTAGAAGAAACCCAAGAAGATACATAGGCCCAGTGCTTTTTTTGTGACGGTACGCCCCGGGACAGCATACCGGCACCTATTTTCCCATCATACTTTAATTTAATGGGATTCCCCTCTGGCATACTGGCACCTATTTTCTGGGGCGGCTTGGCTCCTGACAGAAGCCTGCTTGGGACATGTGGGCATGGCTCTTAAAGGGGCTGCGACTGCATTTCGACCCCTAGCGTGGCTTTTTTTTTTTTTTTTTTTTGCCTGGAGTAGCGGCACCTTTTTTCTTACAAAAAAAGCACTGCGTAGGCCTCATGATGTGCCCTGATGGCCATCAAATCAGGATTCTGTTGGAAAAAGCAGGGGAAATTGTTCCAGTGCTGAGAACTCCCAGATGTTTCCACATTTAAATTAGGGTGACAGCCAGTTGAAGAAGACAAGACAGGGACCCAGATTGTCATTTAGATCAGATGTGAGAGACTTGCAGAGATATTTCTCAAGAAGAGGCTGAGTGACTGAGCTTGTAGAAGCAATGCCTACTGGTGAAAGAGAACCAGGGGAAACTATGGTTAATAGATGCAATGAATAGGGCTGATTACTTCTGAATACGAGAGATTTAAAAAGTCACCTGTCAGAATTGGTTTCCCTCTAACTCTGCAGCAGCCCTCAGAGATTATCATCTTCCTCATGTGCCCCCTCATTCACATGCATGAACACGGGGGGTGGTTGGTAGCAGAAGGCAGCTGCACCGACGCTATGGAGCTGCAGGAGCATGATGGCAATTTAGCAGAGCAATTAAGTGATTGCAAACATGTATTAATAGCTTTGCTGCTGCAGCAGCTCCTCTAGGGAAATCTTGCTCCCTCAGGGACGCTCTCATCTCCCGCTTGCTTTCTTCCAGGGCTTTGGGATATGGAGATGCAGCTATGGGCTAAATTTCAATGTATATAAAATAGCAACTCATCCCCACCCCACACCACTGCCCAGAAAAAAATCCCCAACCAAACTGTGAGAAAGAAACAAGCAAGAGATTTCCAAGGCAAAAAAAAGAAAGGGAAAATTTCCCCCAGCTATTGCTTGAGCACCCCTTCCTTCCTGGGGCACAGTTGCTGTTAACTCCAGTGCATGATTCAGTGGCTCCCTAGCTACAACAGCAGGTCCAGGCATATTTGTCATGCTATGCCAAAAAATTAGGGACAGGCTGAGCAGTATTCAAAAAGAAATTGAGACGTTCTGTCAAAAGAACCTGCAGGGCAGTCAAGCTGCACAAGAGCTGGCTCTCCCACTGTTGTGGCAGCGGCTTTCCTTTTCAGCAACATCAGAAGGGGGCAGATGGTCTAGACCAGTGTGCTTCTCAACCAGTGGTACGAGTACTCTTAGGGGTACCCGAGAGAAGTCTGGGGGGTATGTCAACACAACTGAAATTTGGAGAAAACTGAATTTGTTTGTTTTACAGCGCTTTATTATTTTTGTACTTTTCACACCCAAAAATTTCATTGCCCGCCTGGCTACGATTAAGTTGTTTAAACAAATGTGTTGCAATTGTAGAAAAAGATTTTGTGTGTCTGAAAACTGTAGGTACTGGGGGTACTTATAATTTCTTTTTAAAAGGGGTGCTTTATTTAAAAAAGGTTGAGAAACACTGGTCTAGAGTACAGCTACTCAACACGCAGCCCGGGGGCCACATGCAGCCCATGGTTTGTTTGTTTATGGCCCGTGGGGAGCTTTGGGTTTACATGGAGCTCAACACGCAGCCCTAGGGTGGGATCCTTTGAACATGGCCTCCACTGGGAACATGCTCCACAAATGGTGAGGCGTCTCCCAGGCAGGGTGAGCAGTGAAAGACGCAAGCGGACGGGCTGGCTGGAACAGATGGGTGCAGGGTTTTGGTGTTTCTAGCCCCCTGGGAGGAGGTGCTGGGAGCGCTAGGGCATTGTGGGAAGTGCTGGCTGCTTAGCCTTGTAGGCAGAGCCTGAGAGGTCCTGACTGGCTCACACTGGCCACATTTGGATCTGGCACTGTGGCTTAAGGCTTAATCTTGGTATTCATGCCTGTCAGTGTGAGAGAAGCTATTTGCATACATTTGCATACATATTTGCATTTGTATGCAACCACACTTAAGTTGCGGCCCTCGGCATGTGCTGTGAGTATCATTGTGGCCCCCGTGGCTTCCAAAGTTGAGTAGCCCTGTGACAGAGGGAGGGGAGGAAGGAGGGACTGGCTCAGTAGGTGATCAGTGCTGTCTAAGGTGTAGCTGAGATGGATTCACCTTTTGGCAGCTTGAGACATCTCTACTCCACTGGAGCTGGCCACGGTGACTGATAGGTGTGAGACTACAATAAAAAGGTGAAAATAATAAGCAACTGCACACATTGTTCCCTGTCTCAGATTCCCCGTGCAGAGGGGAAAATTACTTTCTTACCAATCTTCCTACCTAGATCTAGGCCCTAAAACAAACCGAATGTCCCTAGATAGCACAGAGGGAAAACAGTCAGACCCCAACAGCAGCAAGTACCAGGGCTTGGGTCCCTGTGATTGTTGTAAATCAGCACTGGCATTGGGTGGGGAGGTCAGAGCAGCAGTGCACTCTCTCCCTCCAAACACCTGTCCCCCCCATCATTGCCACTCCTATACAGCACATCCAAGCCACTGGAAATGCCATCAGGGGCATGAGCAGCTGGCCACCTGCGTTTGACTTCTTGGCTCCATCTGTGGGCTTCATCTTTTGTTCATGTGTCCTGGATCCAAACAAACCACAGGGCATCTTTTAAAAAGTCCATTGCACAATTTGTGCTTTATTGCTCAGTACGGGAGACAGGGCAGCTGGGAGAGGTGAACGAGCAAGGATTAAAAAGAGGAAGCAAGGAAGGGAAGGGAGGATGCCGGAAGAGGAGACGGAAACAGGAGTGAATGAGCGTGTCAGCTAAGCAGTGTGAGTCCTGTATGCTTACCAAGTAAGCCCAGCAAACTCCATTTGTGTGTTAATGTGCTTTTTCCATAATGCTGTGGATTGGCATTGTTATTTCCATACACATCCCTCTTCCTACAGAATTTACAGTAAAAATATTCCCCAAAACAGAATCTACAATATACTCAGCTGTATAGCATTATTTTAAAGTATTGTGACCATTTCAGGTGCTGATATAAGTACGGCCAGACTGGGTCAGACCAAAGGTCTATCTAGCCCAGTGTCCTGCCTTCTGACAATGGCCAAAGCTGGGTGCCCCAGAGGGAATGATCAGAACAGGGAATCATCAAATGATCCATCCTTGTTGCGCATTCCAAGCTTCTGGCAACTAGAGGCTAGGGGCACTATTCCAGTCCATCCTGGCTAATAGCCATTGATGGACCTAGCCTCTTTGATTATACTTAGTTCTTTTTCTAACCTTGTTGGCCTTCACAACATCTTCTGGCAAGGAGTTCCACAAGTTGACCGTGCACTGTGTGAAGAAATACTTCCTTTTCTTTGTTTAAAATCTGCTGCCTATTTGGTGACTCCTAGTTCTTGTGTCATGAGAAGAATAAATAACACTTCCTTATTCACTTTCTCCATACCAGTCATGATTTCACAGACCTCTAACCACATTTGGTTGTCTTAGGTAACAGCCAGCATGGATTTATAAAGAACAGATCATGGCAAACCAATCCAATAGCTTTCTGTGGTAGGATAATAAGTCTAGTATATAAGGGAGAAGCGGTGGATGCGGTCTGGCATGATACGGTCTGGCATGATCTTCTTATCAATAAACTAAGCAAATACAACTTAGATGGGGCTACTATAAAGTGGGTGCATAACTGACTGGAGAACCGTTCTCAGAGAGTAGATATTAATGGTTCACAAACATGCTGGAAGGACATAACAAGTGGTCTGTTTTGGGACCAGTTCTGTTCAATATCTTCATAGATATTGGCATAGAGAATACACTTACTAAGTTTGCAGATGATACCAAGCTGGGAGGAGTTGCAAGTGCTTTGGAGGATGGGGTCATAATTCAAAATCATCTAGATGAACTGGAGAAATGGTCTGAGCCAAATAGGATGAAGTTTAATAAGGACAAATGCAAAGTACTACACTTAGGGAGGAACAATCTGTTTCACACATACAGAATGGGAAGAGACTATCTAGGAAGGAATACTGCAGAAAGGGATCTAGGGGTCACAGTGAACCACAAGCTGAATATGGATCAATAGTGAGACACTATTGCAAAAAAAGCAAACATGATTCTGGGATGCATTATCAGGAGTGTTGTGAGCAAGACACGAGAAGTCATCCTTCCGCTCTACTCTGCACTGATTAGGCCTCAGTTGGAGTATTGTGTCCAATTCTGGGTCCCACATTTAAAGAAAGATCTGGAGAAATTGGAGAAGGTCCAGAGAAGAGCAACAAGAATGATGAAAAGTATAGAGATCATGAGCTATGAGGGAAGACTGAAAGAACTGGGCTTGTTTAGTTTAGAAAAGAGAAGACTGAAAGGGGACATGATAGTGGTTTTCAAGTATCTAAAAAGGTGTCACAAGGAGGAGGGAGAAAAATTGTTCTCCATGATGATAGGACAAGAAGCAATGGGCTTAAACTGCAGCAAGGGAGGTTTCTGTTGGACATTAGGAAAAACTTCCTGTAAGGCTGGTTAAGCACTGGAATAAATTGCCTAGGGAGGTTGTGGAATCTCCATCACTGGAGATATTCAAGAGTAAGTTAGATAGACACGTGTCAGGGATGATCTAGATGGTGCTTGGTTCTGCTGTGAGGGCAGAGGACTGGACTCAATGACCTCTCAAGATTCCTTCCAGTTCTAGTGTTCTATGATTCTATGATTCTTTCCAAGCTGAAAAGTCCCAGTCTGAGTAATCTCTTCTCATATGGGAACTCTTCCATATCCTTAATAATTTTTGTTGCTCTTTTCTATACCCTTTCCAGTTCTAATAATTCTTTTTTTAAATGGAGCAAGTACATCTGCATGCAGCATTCATGATGTGGGTGTACAATGAATGTATATAGAGGCAATATGATATTTTCTGTCATATTATGTATCCCTTTTCTATTGATTCCCAATGTTTTGTTTGCTTTTTTGACGTCCACTACACATTGACTGGATGTTTTCAGAGAACTATCCACAATGCCTCTCTTTCTTGAGTGGTAACAGTTTATTTAGATGCCATCATTTTATATGTATAGCTGGGATTATGTTTTCCTATGTGCACTACTTTGCATTTATCAACATTAAATTTCATCTGTCATTTTGTTACCCAGTCACTTGCTTTTGTGAGATCACTCTGTAATTCTTCACACTTTGCTTTGGACTTTACTATCCTGAGTAATTTTGTATTATCTGCAAATTTTACCATCTCACTGACTACCTCTTTTTCTAGATCATTTATAAAAATGCCGAACAGCACTGGTTCAAGTACAGACTAAGGATGATAAGAGGCAGGTAATTGACTAATCATGTAGTCAGTATTGTTTGTAATGACTACACGATTAGTCGATAAGGGCAGGTGCTCTGTCCTGGCTCACACCAGTCCAGTAATTACCCCTGCTGCGGCTCTGCAATTTAAATGTAGTAGGAGCTGGGTGTGCAGGCAGCCTGACTCCTACTATGTTTAAACTGCATAGCCACGCATGGAGATAGGTCCCAGATTGGTGCGAGCAGGACAGAGCTGGGGCTGCTGTGGTTCTGCATTTTATATTTAATAAGAGCCACCCAGCAGAGGCAGCAAAAAGGGGAGTGGGAAAGTGGAATAGTCGATTACTCACTTATATCCTAGTACAGACCCTGAGGGACACCACTAGTTACCTCTCTCCATTCTAAAAAAATGGCCATTTATTTCTACCTTTTGTTTCTTATCTTTTAGCCAATTACTGATCTGTGAGAAGACCTTCCCTCTTATCCCATGACTGCTTATTTTTCTCAAAAGCTTTTGGTGAGGTATCTTCACAAAGGCTTTCTGAAAACTTAAGTACACTCTATCCACTGGATCCCCTTGGTCTACATGTTTGTTGATCCCCATAAAGAATACTAGTAGATTGGTGAGGCACGATTTTGCTTTACAAAAACAAATGTTGACTCTTCCCCAGCAAATTGTGTACATTTATGTGTCTGATAATTCTGTTCTTCACTACAGATACTGAAATTACCAGTATCAGCCTGCAATTGCCAGGAACAATAAAACATTATTTTAAAGTATTGGAGCCTTATAAACAATTGATGTCACATTAGCTATCCTCCAGTCCAGCTGGTAAAGAAGTTGATTTACATGATAGGTTATGCCACATTTAGCAATTCTGAAATTTTACATTTGAACTCCTTCAGAGTTCTCGGGTGAATACCATCTGGTCCGGGTGACTTATTGCCATTTAATTTTCCAGTTTGTTCCAAAACCTCTCTAATGACCATTCCACAAGAAGATGCTGCATCTGCTGCAAAGGGATGGAGCCCGCCAAAATGACCTGGCTATCTTTCCACTCCTAGACCATGTTCATGGAAAAAACCCAGCAAGAAAAGCTGGCTGGGCCCACTACAGGAATTCTTGCTTGTGGCATTGAAAACAATGATGCATGCAGCACTAAAAATCCTGGTATAAGGACACTGCACAGGCTCCCAGGGAATAGACTAAGAAGTCTAACCGGCAGACAGTTCTGATGCCATTTGCTCCTGCTCTTCCAGAGACCAGAGTAGGTCCACCCCATCTGCAAGCCAGCATGCTGCTGCCAAATTGTACTCCTCCTTTGACCATGGGGGGTGGATTCTTGAATTACTTTCCTTCACTCCTTGCTTTTCTAGCCATATGGGAGGTCACCAAAGACTGTGGAGCTAACTGGATAGATAAGCGGGGGTGTCACCATGCCATGAGTGTTTATCACAGGCAGGAGAAGATCTGGATATCTGGAAGGGGTAGAGAAGAAGTGCCTCACCACAGGTGGGAAGTGAGCTAGAAGGAGTTAGCCCCATGAAGATCAGCCCTTCCAATAGATCTCTTCCAAGCTGATTTCTCACCTGGAGGTGATCCAGGCCTTTCTGATAGCAGCTGGAACTATAGGGATGTTGCCCCTTGAAGGCTACAATTCCTCTCCTGGCAATGTCTCATTTGCTCACCAGCATCTTTAATCTCTGAGATTGTTCTGTGTAACCGTAAGAGGATGTAGGAACCTTGCAGTCTCGGGACACAGATGAGCATGGTCCTTGGGGGGCTTGAGATTGACTTGTCAGTGCCAGAAAGGCCAAACTGCAACAGACCAGTCTGTTCAGAGCTGATTTTTACATGTGTTTAGCGCACTGGGTTTTTCGACCCACACCTTTCCTCTAACATGCTGAGGCTTCTGCCTCCCTGGTAGCCCAACAGGATCCTGCCCTTCTTCTTGATCATTAGTTAGATCACTGCCTGCTGCCCAGTGACCAGAGTGAGAATTGTGGCCTGAGCACTTCCTCTTCTTAGGCCTATTGCTCCTCTTACATTTCTCAACCCCATTGGAATCATGGGAGCTTGCAGAATAGAATAGAACAGAACAGAACATTAGGCACAAGAGAAGAATTCAGTCCCTTGTGTTCTTCCATGCTGCCCTGGGTGAAGGTAAAAGCCCACCACCTTTGTGGCTGTACTTTCCTGGAGGAAGTTCTTTGCAAACCGGTAGCTGTATTCTTTTGATTCTGCATTAGCTGAAAAGAATGTGGAGCTGCCCCAGTGATGTCCAGAGAGCCGTGTGTACTCAGGGTTCTGCTTGTAGCTGACCCACACTTCTTGAGGGGAGCAGGTCAGCAGCACTGCAGTAAATGCTGGACAAGTAAGAACAGGATAGAAGAGATTAGGTGAGAGGCTATGGCATCCAGCTCCTTTAGAGGGGTGGTTTGTCTAGTGTTTAATGCAGGGAATTGGCAGTCCAGGACTCCTAGCTTTTGCCCAGCTCCTCTCACTGGATATCTGACCTCATGAAAGTCACTTCCCTATTTTGTGCCTCAGTTTCCCATAGGTAAAATGGCGATAATAGTTTTCTTTCTTATTGGGTGCTGTAATGCTTAAATTCAACATTCTAAGAGTCCTGTATATCAGGCACTAGAGATGTGCAGAGTTTTATTATAATGTGCCCTCTATTTTCTCCATTTTTATTGTCCTCCTTCTTTATAGCAAAAAATATTCGCATGGCGACAGGGAGCCACATTGTGAGCTGATATAAATCTGCATCACCCTCCACTGAAGTCAGTAGAGCTACTCCAGCGATGGGCAACGTAGGCTAGCAAGTGGGCTGCATGAGTGGCCCTCCTTCTTCTCAGTGGGCCGGGATAGAGTAGTTTTGCTAACAGCACTTCTGTACCTGGAATTTGCGGGAGGGGGTGTATGCCAATTGAACCGTAGCAGCATTTTAATCGGATGCACTTTAATCGGCTCTCACAGACAGTGTGGTGTGCCCTGGCTTTACGTGTGTGTCACTTTAGTAACACCGGTAGGAAAAAAACCCTACTTGAATGGAAACCAAGAGAATCTGGCAGCCCTGTGCATGGGCATCAGTAAACAAAATATCTCCTGGGCCACACATAGAATGCCGATAAGCCACATGCGGCACACACATTTCAGGTTGCCCACCCTAATCTACAGTGATTTACATAAGCTGAGGATCAGTCCCAGAATCTGTGGATAAAGTCACCTCTGTCACAAGAAAAAATGATGGAAGAGGAAGCAAGAGAGACCATGGGGTAGCAAGAGCAACCAGCCAAGGTGTTTGAAAGCTGGGCTGTGAGCCTACACAGGACCAGTGTTAGACTAATGAGCTTTTTGATCCCCTGTGGTGAATCTTGTATCTTTTCATGGCCTCCCAAAGACTATGAGAGACTCCATCAGTTCCCTCCTTTGGCAGTATCTTCTTCTCTCCCCCCACCCCAGCTTTTTTTTGCTGAGTCTGAATGGAAGTAACAGGATTACAGCTACATCTAAAATAAATCTCACCAGACTCCAAATAGAACAAAGAAGCAAAGTGCTAAATTTCTTATTTTATAAATAAAGCCAGGGAGGGAATATTTTTCAAGGTTTTAAATAAAATTCCCTTAATTAGAAATGTGAGAAAATGATCAGGTGCTAAGGAATTCATCAAGTAGCCAGGAGATGCCTACCCTGCCTCTTTTCCCACTATGAAATAGAAATCTGGGCTGGGGACAGATCCTATAGACTCAGCCCATGACACTCATTTGCTCAGCCATTAGACCACATTTCAGTTGGGAATGGGACTTGCGCACAGCCATAGGAAATGCACTCCTGGGAAGCACCTAACCAGTTGCCACACAACTTTTATTATAGCAGACTCTGTCCACTTTGAGCAGTGCCCTCATTTCACCCATAACACATTCATGCACCCTTCCTTTGTGCTGCATAGAATAGGAGCTACCTACACCTGCCCTGCTCTGGTATGTCTACACTGCAGGGTTTTTCTGGGTTACTTCTGGTATCCTGGAAAAACTCTGCCGGGTCCAAGGAACGCATTTGTTCTTCCACTTTTTTTTTGCAGAAGAGCAAATGCGCTCTTTTGGAGAGCCCTATATACCTCATTGTACGAGAGATAAGGGCTCCACCGAAAGAGGAGGCTTTTCTGCCATTTGGCCCTGTCCGGACTGGGCCAAATGGCGAAAAAGCCTCTTCCGGAAAAGTTATCAGAAAAAGTTTCCAAAAAAACCCCGTAGTCTAGACCGAGCCAGTCACTCCACAGAAAGAATGCCACATTCTACCTAAGGGCTGTCAACACTCTGTGCCGCACTGCTGGCAAGTTACATAACGAGGCATACTGGTTCTCTGAAATGAGGCATACTGGATCTCTGAAGGTACACATGTATCTCCTCCCATTGATCACCCAGCCAGGAATCAGGGTGAGGGGCTCACATGCAGCCCTAGAAAGGCACAGTCCCTCAAATCACCTCGTATTACAATCATAGCTCTTCTGTGCTACACCGACCCAAGGGAATGCAGCTGGAGTGCATGCCGGTAATTCCCACTCATTATTGACAGCTTCAGCAGAGTTAGGGATTGTGGGTACATGACTCTGATTTTCCGGGATTTGAGAGGTGAGTCGGAAATACCTTAATGTCCTACTTTTCACAGGTTTGAGTTTTGCTAAGGTCAATGTTCTGGAAGGCCACAACTTATCACTGAGCAACTTTAACTCTGCATTAACCAAGCTTTTTGTCAGTAAAAAATAGAAATAGGATGGAATGGGGTGGATACCCCAGACATTCTGCAAGAAATATAAAGGCCCATGGTAATGCAGATAGGTTTGTTTTTTTTTAAGTGCTGGGTTGATAGAGGAGGGAAGGGGTGGCAAATCTGTCTCATCTAGGTATTGGGGCTGTGGAAGGGATGCAGAGGGATCTTTAGTTTTCAGGCATTGACAGGAGCAAGGCAAAAAAAATCTCTCCACTGCAGCTCTTGGGAAGGGAGGAGGGAAGAAGCAAGGAGAAGCTGGAAGTGGGAGTGGGAAGCAGAGATGGGTTTCCAACCCACATGGGCTAAGAGGAGGGTTGCTAATTTTGGTTGGACATATTTCTGGAGGTTGTATCACATGACATAGCCTTTAATTAAAGAAGCTTCAGGGGGTAGCCGAGTTAGTCTGCACAGGATAAACTTAAAAAACAACCAATGGTCTGGTAGCACTTTAAAGACTAACAAAACATGTAGATGGTATCATGAGCTTTCGTGGGCGCAGCCCACTTCTTCAGATGACCGGAGTTATCTTTACTTCCGGAGACTCCAGGACAGGCTGGGGTAACTCTTCAAGGCACTAAGGGGCAAAGGTAGAAGGAGGGTAGGGGACTTTTCAGAGTGCTTCTTCTCTGGGAAAGCCTTGTCTGCTCAGAGACAAAAAAACTCTCTGCAAAGACAAAATGCTCCCAGGCAACGTGAATGTGGAACAGCGGAATGATGAGGCTGCACACGATGAACTTGGAAAACTCAGAAGTAGGTCAAGTTTTAAACGATATGAGAACAAAGACATTAACATTTCGCAGAGGAGGCTCTCTTGTTCTGGTGGTAAATTAGAAACTTGGAGGAATAAAGGCAGAGGGAGTTGATTTCAAACCGAGTGGGAAACATTCTGACAGGATTATTTTACCATCCTACCATGACTGCATTACTCAGGTCTCGCCATCACTGAAAGATGACTACATCACTCTTTCTGTCAGAAAAACACCCATCACCTCTTCTGTATCACGGCACAGCACCCAGGACCTCTCATCACCAAGATGTGACTGACTGCATCACTTCGGTGACAGTGGTGGAGCATCATGGAGCCGCTTGTCGTGAGAAAGAGGTGGGTGACCTCTCATGTATTTCAACCCAAATACCGAGTGAATGAGTCTTGAGAAACTGACTAGCTCCATCCTGAACATCAGACCTGCTGGATTTTCTTTTCCTTTTCAAATCATTGCCACCTGGCTATTTCCCCCCTCCGACTCACAGGTGCAGCTCCCCGGGAGAACTGCCAGCACAGATATGGCGTCAGTTCTCCCACCAGATACCACCAAAGAGAACTGCCAGCTTTTGTCCCATTGGCCTGACTCACCACTACACACAGCTCGCTTTCCCACACGTCTCTCCTGAGACCTACCACAGTCATCCAGGGCAATCTGTGAGAAACAGGAGAACAAGTTTCCTTACTTCCCTTTACTTTAAATGCTCCGTTTCTGGAGACCAGTGTCACATGATACTCTAATTTTCTGCTCCTGCTCCTTGCACATCAGGGAGACCTATTTCCCAGGCCTTGTGTGTCCCTTTCCTACAGCATCAGATCCATACCCACTTCCTCCCTAGTATTTTTTAATTCTAACTCTGCCCCGACTCTCCTTCCCCTAATGAATGAAATTCTCCTATCATTCATCATGTCTCTGGCAGACATTAATACTTGGGCTCTCAGTCTCTCTCACACAGGTTGTTTTCCTGCAACTCAGAGGTCACTATCCCCCCACCCTGTTATCTTGTGTTTGGGGCCAGTCCTTCCTCAGTGAGGGTCCATTTGTCCATCACACATTGAGTAATGGGCCACACGCTCCTGCCAAAAGCCACGCAGGGAAGGAAGATGATGCAGACAAAAGAGTCTCAAGGAAGTGGTGTCTCTATTTCTAGATCCTCTTGAAAGTTTCTCTGGAAGAAGCGTTATTCTAGCTCACACCGAGATGGGCTTTTTTGGGTGCATGTGGGTAGGAGTCGGGACTTTTTTTTAGCTTCTCTGTCCCCCAGGTTTCTGTCCTTTGAGAAAGAACAGTGTGTTAATTGCTCCTGGCAGCCACACTCCACCTGACACAGTTGGTTTGGGGGGAGCCACAGAGCAGGCAGGGATGACTCATTCTGCCTCAATGGCTCATTCAGGAGCTGCAGGGAGAATCTATTTATAACCAGCCCTTTCAGGTTCAGTGCAGCAGCATCTTCAACAGAGGGAAAGGAAGGGAATTTTCCAGTTACAAATATAAACATGTCAGTGCCTCCAGAGGCAGCCAGCCAGCCGCTGACCTCAGCCAGTCCTCTACCACAGTCTTTTGCCCAACTCTCAGCAATACATGTGGTCTTGTCCCACCTTGGGAATCTGCTTGTCACCCATGTGTACAAAATGCAGAATCTTGCCACTAGTTTGGCTGCCCATCTATCCCCATATACCCCTTCCTTCTGACCCTTGCTCAGCACACTGCCAGTTGTCCCAGCAAACTCACTTCACCCGGTCTCTCTTGTCATCGAAGCACTTTTTTCCCCCCTTTTTGACGGTCGCAGTCTTCATGCCAACAAGAACCCATCTAAAACCCTGGGAGGTAGGGTTGCATACACTGTGTTTCAAAAATAAGGGACTGATTTCTTAGCATACTCATCCCTTCCTCCTCCTGATTTGATTTGATTTGCCATACTCACCTACATTCACCAAGGGTATTTCTTGCTGCTTTTTGCAGCACTCAGCAATTCCCAATCTTGTTGTACAGAGATGAAGAAATAAAGGAGGTGCCTTGTAAAAGGGCCTGTTGGCAGCCCTACTGTGTCCCTTGTATAGGAGCTAATACTGTAATTTATGAGATTCCTGCGTTATTTTCCTGACCTTGCTACACACTCACTTCATCTCTCTGTGCCTCAATTTCTCCATATGTTAAACTAGAAGATTTACCCAGCATTGCTCGGGTCCTTAATTCATTTTGGGGTTTTTGGAAAATAAAATGAAAACGTCGGAGCTTCCTTTCAATCATTGCTCTGGGATGGGGCTAGGGACGAGGGGTTCAGTACACAGGCTGCCCCAGAGGGAAAGGACTGCCCCAGCCCTCTCTCACCACAGCAGTTTGGGGCAAGGTAAGAAATGCCTGTCCATGGCCCCTGCAGCTCCAGCGGGCACAGCTGGTGGAGGGGTCCATGTCCTCCACTTGGGGCAGGTCCAGGTTTATTTGCCCCTTGCTTTCCCCAGGCAGAATGAGGAATGCAGCAAACTGTGCACTTTTCCCTCAATTCCTGACACAGGGGAACAGCCAGCAATGTTCCCTAAAGGGTGCCGGAGGAGAAGGGGTGTCGGAGCTCGGAGTTAGGGCAGTCTAGGACTGAGGCACCACTAGCCAGCCCTTTCACCTGCCAGGTGATTCTGTCTCTTTTCTGTACGGTTTTATGAGAAGCAATCCCATTTCAGGCACATCCCATTGTCCTAGCACAACCAAACCCTGACCTTACTTTAAGTTAGGATAAGAGGAAGCTGTCTACCGAATGTGGTGGCCCTAGTGTAACACACACACCTAGTGTAGTTCACTGTCCCATGTACTGGCACTTAGGCCACTTACAGCCAGAGATAAGAACAAGAGAGCTGTGCAGACTAAGCTGAGCGGCTATCAAGGCTTCTATACTAAACTCCAGCGGTTCCAGGTTCAAACCCACCCGGTGGCAGTTACACTAGCTCTTACCATTTAGGAGGAGTTCTTGGACAAACAGACAGACGGACTCTCATATATATACATATATATATAGCAGATGGGGACAATGATGGCCACCTTTGTTTAGCATGTTGAGGTCTGTGGATGAAAAGCACTCCTGTGTTGTTATTACTGGAGAAAAGGGCACAGACTAATAAGAAATCAGATCACATAAAAGCCGGGAACAGCATGTTCAAGAGAAATATTTGCTACTAGAAGACCTACCTCATTGCTCAGCATTGTCCTTCAGGGCAGGCGGGCGGGCGGGGGGGGGGGAGTACAGGAGTCAGGGCAGGAGTTTGGGGATATGAGGGCTCAGGGCAGGAGTCCGGGGATGGGGGAGGTGAAGGAATCAGGGCAGGGGGGTGGAGGACGGGAACTCAGACAAGGGGGTGGAGGGCTCAGAGGAGAGAGTGGGGGCCTTAGGGCAGGGATGTGGCCTCCGGCTTCTCCCCAGGGCTTGCCTGGGGTGGTGGGGCAGTGCACCCCACCCACTGGCTTCTCCCTGTGACTGGCATATGGTGTGGGGGGCCACACACCCTGCCTGCAAGCTTCTCCGCAGGGCCAGCCTGGGGCAGCCCAGGGCAGCAGGCAGGCCCAGAGCAGTGGGGGCTACATCATTGTAGGAGCTGCTCCCTGGAGCATGCTGGGCTGGCAGAGTCCATGCTGCTGGCCAGAGGCTGCTCCCTGGGGGTGGGGCACTCGCTATCACCTGTAGTCATTGTGGTGTATAACTGTCCCCCGTGCTTGCTGCCTGCCCCTCTCCTGTGGTCATGCATGAGCGTAACTCACTCTGCCCAGGGCCGGCTCGAGCCATTCCTGTGCCCTGGGCAGCGGGTGCATGACGCATGCACGGCTCCACCCCCAGGCGCACGGCGCATGCGTGGTCCTGCCCCCGGCACGCTGCGCACCTTATAGCTGCAATCAGATGCCCCCCATAGGTTGGCACCCTGGGCAGCTGCCCGGCTAGCCGCCCCTTAATCCGACCGTGTCTCTGCTACCACACACCTCCCTTTCAGAAAACTATCCCATTCCAGGCTCATCCCAGTGTCCTGGCACCACCCAAACCCTGGACTTGCTTTAAGTTATTGCAAGGAAGCTGCCTACTGAATGTGGTGGTCCTAGCCCTTACTGTTGAAGAGGAGTTCTTGAACAAATGGACTCAGCGTTGGAGGGAGACAGACAGACAGATGCACACTTCTAAATTATATAGTAAGATAACCACCTCTCTGTCTAGATCCAGGTACTTTAGCTGATTGCATCATGTAGATTCTGAGCATGTTTTAGGATTCTGAATTTGGTGTTAAAATAAAACAGTTTTGATTTCTCTGTCCTGTACTGTGTTTTTGAAGTCAAGTCTGCATCAGCCCAATAAGATCCTATTGCCCTGACATTTAGTGTGTGTCCCCCTTGCCGTATTTCTACACTGACCCTCATCTTGGGAACAACTCAGAGGCCAAAAAGTTGCATGGCTCACAGCATTCTGGAACTCTGCCACACAGAATCGGCACTTCTCCACTGGCTTTCCAGTATCCCTTCACTGGAGCCTCCTCTCTCTTCTCCTTCCCAGTGCTTGTTTTTCACGTCCATTTCCGCCAACAAGACCACATCCCCTTCACTGTGTATAGCCATCATATAGTACCAGTGCCATCATAGGCCACCTGACACATCCACAGCTGCTAATCCTACGCTAGAATTCAGAATTCCCCCAACGCTCTTCACTGCTGCTCCCTTGCCTGGCTGCCTCAAATCTCTGCATCCTGAGCCCATTTGCAGGACCGTTTTGTTCATAGTCTAGGCCCAAAAGCCATAATATAAATAACTGACGTGTTTGAGTTTTCTCATTAATGAACGGTAAGAATAGCCCACACTTATAAAACAGCCAAGCAATGATGCTGCAGGAAGCATTTCTTTCCCAATGTCCAACTATGAAGTTTTTGGCTGAGACCCATAAATGTGAAAAATCCTGGTATTTTTCAGCAGGTGACCAGGGCTTGCACTGGGCTGATAGGCAGTGGTATGGCACACCAGTGCATCCTTCAGGGTGTTATCTTCTTCCATAGCTCAGCGTTCACTTTTTTTAAAAATAAGGGCATGTCTATACTTAAAATATTGCAGTGTTGCAACGGCACCACTGTAGCACTTCGGTGAAGATGCTCTTTGCCAGTGGAAGAGAGCTCTTCTTTTGGCATAAAAACCCTACATTTTGCAAGTGGCTTTGTCTGTGGGAAAAACTCTCTCACCGATGTAGAGCTGTCCACACAAACTCTTGAGTTGGTGTAACCTATGTTGCTCAGGGGGGTGGAACATTCACATCCCTGAGAGTACGTCTAGACTACAGGCTTTTGTCGACAGAAGTTTTGACAAAACTGCCAAGTTCTGTTGACGTTATGTCGACAGAACTCAGCGGTAGTGTAGACCCAGGTATAGTTTTGTCGACAAAAGTCCACTTTTGTCAACAAAACCCTGTAGTCTAGACACACCCTGAGTGACACAAGCTTTGGGTGTAGTGTAGATAGGGTTGCCGGGTGTCCGGTATTGAACCAGACAGTCCAGTATTTGGACTTTGTGTCCGGTTAACAAATTGAGAAAATACTCCCTAATTAACAAAGTTTTTCTGCTTTTCCTAGGTGCAGTGTGGCACCCAATGGAAGCCCGCTCAGGACACGCAACAATTAAAGATGCTGCAAACCCCTCCCCCCCAGATCTCCCTGGTTACTCCCTGGCGCTTTTGTTTTTGCTCAACAAATTATTATCCGGTATTTTTTTTTAAACCATCTGGCAACCCTAAATGTAGATGTAGCCTAACTGCTATCTGCAACGGGACTTCAGGATGGTATAACAGCATTGCTCAGGACTGCATAGCTTGCTGGTGTACTCCAAGCCTTAGGGCCTTGTCTATACTATGAGATAAGGCCAAACCTTTTATGGCTTCATGGAGATGTGCAGGGAAGATTCCCGCTCCATCTGCAGACACGTTAGCAAGCTGTTCTGGGCCCGCCGTGCTGTGTAGACACAGAGTGCACTGCACATCACACCCAATTGCCTTCACCCACTAGAACATAAGAACGGTCAGACTAGGTCAGAGCAAAGGTCCATCCAGCCCAGTATCCTGTCTGCTGACAGTGGCCAATGCCAGATGCCCCAGAGGGAGGGAACACAACAGGTAATCCTCATGTGATCCCTCCTCTGTCTCCCACTTCCAGGGAAACTGAGGCTAGGGACACCATTCCTATCCATCCTGGCTAATAGCCATTGATGGACCTAACCTCCATGAATCAATCTAGCTCTTTTTTGAACCCTGTTATAGTAAGAAAAAAATTGTGAACTCCCCAGAAGTGCCCTCTTCGGGGTCGGTGCTCGACTGGGAGACATTCTGGGAAGAGGGGACCAGCTCTAGTGTGATGAAAAGTTCTCGGCTTGCACTGATCACCAGCAGGCCATTCTCTACCTTCTCCTGCTCCGCCACCACACTGATGTGGGGCGTGTCTTGGCTGGACTCCACAGTCAGGCTTGAGAAGCTGGTCACGTCCGCCCCTCCCAAATCTCACTGAGCCGCTCATAGAACCGACATGTGTCCAGTGCTGCACCAGACCATCCATTAGCCTCCTTTGCCATGTGGGAGGACTGCCTCAGCTCCTTGATATTGACTCGGCGTGGCTCTGCGTCCCTGGAATCGCTTTTGGCCGCCAGGGAGCTTGTGATCTTCATGGAAATGTCTGCACTTCGTTTGCTGGTTCGGAGCTCAGAGAAAATGGAACCCTGTAGCTGGCTGGGCTCCTGGAGGGACTGCTCTGCCTCCAGGTCAATGGGCGGCCACTCCGCCCACTACTGTGGGCACTAAAACTAACCCCCAGTTCAGTAGTTCCATAAATCCAGCCTTGGTTTAGGGCAGGGCGAGAGGCAAACAGTTCAGAGGCCCGGCCTTGCTTCATGCGGGTGAAGGGCAAATACACACAGGTCCAGATCCTGGCCCTCAGTCAGGGCGGGGCAGCAAATAAACCCCGTTAGCTCAGGATCCCTAGCCTTGGTTCAGGGCGCGGCCACAAACACTATACAGTGACTTCAGGGGCCCTGGCCCTAGTTCAGGGCCAGGCAACAAACAATTGGGGTAAACAGTAGTTCAGTGGCCCAAGCCTTGCTTCAGGTGAGCAGTAAACAAAAACAGGTAATAGGCCCGGGCCCTAAGGCAGGGCAACAAATACAGTCAGTTCAGAGTACAGTAGCCCAGGCCTTGTTTCAGGCAGGGCAGCAAGCAAAACACAGTTAAAGAGCCTGGCGCTAGGTCAGGACGGGCAACAACTACAGTCAGTTCCAGGGTTCAGTAGCCCAGGCTTTGGTTCAGGTGGGGCGGCAAACAAACTCAGGCAAAGGCCCTGGCCCTAGGTCAGGGTGGAGCAACGACAAACACAGTTCAGTCCTGAAATAGTTTGTCTCTTGGCTCAGGAGAGGTGCAGGCAATTCACCTGTGGTGGTGGAGAGGGGGAGACTGCCACCCGGCAGGTGGGTGGCAGGGGGAATGCAGGCCTGCCCACTCCACTGCACCCCAGCCCAGGGCCCTAATAGGAGCAGCTCAGTCTGCTGCTGGGTCAGCAGGGGCTCCAGCCTGAAACGCACTGACCTGAGGCACTTAACTGTCCTCCGAATTCCCTGGGCCACTTCCCTTCTCCCCCTCGGTGCATACCTGGGCTTCCAGCAGGTCTCTTGGGGAGTTGAGGGTGGTCAGGTCCAGCTGAGGTCCGGGTGGTCCAGGCCAGTTGTTGGCTGCTTGCAGGTCCAGCGGTCCCAGCCAGTCCTCTGGCGCCGGCCGGTGCAGGCGTTCAGGCCGGTCATCTGGGTCAGGCACGGCTGAAGGTCCAGGCCAATCCTCAGGCCCTTGCAGGTCCAGCCATCCCAGCCAGTCCCTGAATGCAGGCTGGTGCAGGCATTCAGGCTGATCCTGTGGGTCAGGCCCGGCTGAAGGTCTAGGTCTGTCCACAAGCGCAGGCAGCACAGGGGTTCAGGTCTGCCTTCTAAGTCAAGCACGCCCGGCAGCCCAGGCCAGTCCTCAGCCTCCCAGGCAGGGAGTGCAGGGCAGACCTCTGGTCCCTCCAGAGTCTGGGCCCAGACTGAGCGCTCAGGCTGCGCTTTTATAGTCCTGGCCATGCCTCCTGGCTTCCAGTCAGGTGACTGGGAGGGGTTAGGTTCAGCCCAAAATGGTTCCTGGAGGGGCTGCTCCGACTCCAGCTCAGTGGCTGGCCACTCAGCCCCACTACAATTTCCTTCCCCATGTCTCGATGAGGTCCAAGATCTCCCAGATACTCCATGCTGGGGCTCTTCTGTGCCCCTGGGAACTGGGGCTCCTGGGACTTGAAATATTTGAAATTATGGAGGTATGAGAGCTATTAGAAGTCATGGCCACTTGTGCCTCTGTTTGCTGCTTTCTCTGAGATGTGCTCGTAGTGCTGGCCAAACGGGAAATAAAACTCAAACTTTCCCGGGGCTTTTCCTGTTCACCTGGAGGGTAGTAGAGGTACAAGTTCTGGCCAGAGCAGTCAGAGTGGGGCACTGTGAAGTGCCTCCCTGTCGCTCTAACAGAAGGTTCAGATACGCTCAATGAAGCCACACCAGGTGCATAAATATAAGAGGTTTTATTGCCAGGGCATATTACGCCTCACAGCCTTTGCGCGTTACTAAATATGTGCTTCTCACTGCAGAGAAACAAGCAATTAAGCAAGCAAGCCAGCAGGCAAGCAAGAATCCAATGCTTACGCCGTCCCAGACCCTCCGTCCGTGATCTTGAGGGCTAGTAGTGGGCGCTCCTCCAGCGTGGGGAATCCCTGGGCACCCACATGGCCTTGGTCCACAGGTGAGTCTGTTCGCCCATTCAGTGCCTTTCGGCCGTCTTATAATTATTCCTTTCTTAGGGGTGTAAACATCCACAAGCAGATTCTGACAGGAAACACCACCGCTATCTAATTCTCACACATCATGTCCTTGGGCCTAATTATCTCACAACTTGTTTATGCAACTAAGGAGGCCTTGGGCCAACTTATCACCAGTTAAAACCGCCTCACCATTGACTCTAGCTGGACCATCTGAGATAAGGTACAGGGGTAACTGGCAGTCAGCCCTGACACTCCCGGTAGCCAATAGCCTCAACTTTCGCCAACGCTGCATCTACACTATCATAAACTCAACCAGGCAAGGTCAGAAATAGTGTTACTCCTTGTGAAATCAGGAGTAGTTGACATTGGCTTCAGCAGCCCTAAAGTCAAGGAGATGGGCTTGGCAGTGTGGACACATCCTTTAGAAAATCGACCACAGGTGGCTAAATTCGGTGTAAACTCTTAGTGTAGACCAGGCCTAAGAGGCTGTTGGTAATGGTTGCAAAGAAAAATTAAAAAATGTGAAACGAGTAATGGGCAGAGATGTTTACATGAGCCTGCAAAGAACTTGGGTCAATATCTCTGATAGATAGGAACTGCACCATTCATCTCAGTGAGGTGTTAACTCCGATGACTAGTCATGATAAATTAAAGGCTATTTCATGTCTCAACTCATCTTGCCTAGGCCATGAGAAGGTCTCCAGAGCTGTCCTGGGCTCCTGATCACAGTTTACCCTTTCCAGCAGCTTCCAATTCCTCTCTGCTCCGGACATGAGCTGCCACTTATCTCACCTGTTTCAGACCAAGTACTTTCTTGCATATCTCATAATCGTCTCTTGGAGTTAGGGTTGATGACACTCTTCAGGAAAGCTCAGAACAACTACGCCCTCCAAGCTCAGGAGACCAGGATCTAAGTGCCGAATGTTAGCTGTCCCTGGTCACTCTCCACGATCCCAGAGTTCTCAGAGCCATGGAGGGGAGATCAGGAGTGTGTACATGTCAGAGGCTCAGGAGGGATTTACCTTCCTGCAATTCCAATTGCTTGTTTTCTATCTGGGGAAAATCCCTTTTGACAGCCCAGGCGGAGAGCTTCTAATTCCTGTCTACAGCTCATTTTTCACTTCAATCCCTCAGCGAAAGGATTTTAATGCTTGATGGATTCAAACTAAATTATTTCCGTTCCTGTGGCTTTGCAAAAGCCTCTAGGGGGTGTGGGCAGGCAGGGGAGGAGGGTTGGGGCTTGTTTTCGTTACATTCCGATAATCCCCCTCTCCAAGGGAAATGCAGTTCATTTAGGAGCTTCTTACTGGTGATCCCTCTCATGCTGTCTTTCTGGCTCTTAGATCACAGCAGTACCCATAGGAGAGCTGTTGTTCTGGAGGGAGGAGGGGGGTAATCAGTGTCCCTTTCCCATGCTTACACAGTGTTTTTAGTACAAATGTGGACACAAATAAAACAACCACCAACACTGGCATGGGGTGGTTGGCTGTGGGAAAATGTGTGTGCTCCACAACCCTGGCTGACCACAGTAGGAATCTTTGTGGGGAGTGAAAACATAGCATGAGTGTGAGACTAGCAATCGCGGCCTGGAGCCTGGCATCCCCTTAGCTGAGTTCTATTCCCCTCTCTGCCATTGACTCGCCGAGTCACGCACATGACCGTGGGCAGGCCACGCCCTCTCCTTGTGTCTCAGCTTCTCTGACTGTAAAACTGGGATGATACCTGCCCATGATCATGAAGATTAACCCAGGCTTCTAACGTGGTTTGAGATCCTCAGGGAGGTGGGACTGTAGAAGGGGAGAGTGTTGTTATTTATTTTAGTCCCCAGGCTGTCCCTTCAGCAGAAGTCACGAAGGGAATGACGAAGGGGTCCTGCATGTGAGAGAACTTGTTCCAGACCCCAACTTGCCCTGCGGGAGGCACTCTAGGGGAAAGTGTAGCCATAGAAGCTATGGAGAAGCTCAGAGCTGCTCCAATCCCCCTATCTATCTCCCAGACGGCAACTATTGGGTAAGTAAAATGTATTTTTTAAATTAAATCAGTACTGTTTGCCTAGTTATAATGTGACAATAACAACAAGCTGAGGTCATCCTGTCTCTTGGACAGTGGCAGGGGAGAGGGCCTGGCCTCTAGGGGAGATAATTGCTTATATATATATGAAAATTCATATTTATTAATATCTTTCATGAGCAATCAGCTCCCCTAGAGACCAGACCATCTCTCCCGTTGCTGTCCAGGAGACAGCCACTCTGATGACCTCAGCTTGTTATTATTGTCATTACTACTTTGTATCACATCATATATATAGTAGCCCAATGTCTGTGACTCTGTAACGCTGAAATGCTGGCTGTTCCCTCTGGGCAGCGCTGTTGCCTGAGTCACGTCCTTCCCCTCTTGCCATGGTGCTTGGCTGACTTCTGCGCCGCTCAACCGGGCCGCCATGGGGGAGCAAATGGCGCAAGCGGCCATTTGGGCGCCATGGTCCCCATGCATCACGGGGAGCGCGGTGCCCAAACGGCCATTTGGGCTCCGCGGTCCCCCAAGTGAGAGGCAGGAGGGGGAGGAGAAGAGACAGAGAGAGAGGCAGGAGGCGGAGGAGAGCTGAGAGAGGGGGGGAGGCACTAGGAGGAGGAGAGAGAGAGAGAGAGAGAGAGAGAGAGACACGGAGCGAGAGACCGGAGACTCAGGAGAGAAGACCGACGTGGAGGAGAGACCTGAAAATCCCGTCTTATGACGGGCTAATTGGCTAGTTATATATATATTAGCCCATGAGTCCTACCATCAACTTCTCTCTGCTTAGCCTTATGGATAGGAAGCAAAGTCAAGGCTTAATGGCAAAAACAGAAGGCCAAATTCCACTCTCAGGATGCGTCTACACTGCAGGCCTTACCTTGAAATAAGCTACGCAAATTGAGCTACGTCAGTTGCGTAGCTTATTTCGAAATAAGGAATGTCTACACAGCACTTATTTCAAAACAGAGCACTCTTCCTCCGACTTCCCTTACTTTTTTGATTGTATCACTTTGGTATATATGGTTGTGCCGATTCTCTTCCACATATTGATCTGAGGAAGTGGGTCTGGCCCACGAAAGCTCATCACCTATAAACCATCTTGTTAGTCTTTAAAGTGCTACATAGTTCTGTCTTTTGTTTCAGCTACACCAGACTAACACGGCTGCATCTCTATCACTATTCCTCATACAGCGAGAGGTACAGGAGTCGGAGTAAGAGGTCCTCCAGCCTGACAGTATTTTGACATTATTTCAAAATAACTGCCTGCTGTGTAGATGCGTAGTAAGTTGTTTCAGAATAGCGCTAGTGATTTTGAGAGAGTATTGCAGTGTAGATGTACCCTCAGTTGCTCTTTTGCTGCTCCATGAGAGCCAGCAGGGTTGCACAGGAGATGAGTTTACCCTTCTGTGCAATGGAAGACATGACCACAGAGAGCATGGCCTGAAAGAAGGGAAACATCCCCGTGTCCTCTCCCAGTTTCTCTTTTCTTTGTTGTGCTGTCCCCTGACCTCTGCAGTTTTTTGCATTGATGCTAGAGGTTTCACTCCCCCCACACTGCCAAAGAGATCACTTCCCACCTCCTCATTTGCCTTTGATCATCGTCTTGCAGATGGCTCTGACATTGGGCGTATTCCCTACATCAGAGCAAAGCCTTAATCCTTTTAATAGCTGGAAGTTTTCATATTAAACCATTTATTAATATTCCATCTTAATTGTAATGCATTTTAGTGACATCTGAAAAATCTGTCTTATGTAACGTCTTTATCCACACTTGAGTCCTTCAGATCTGGAGTGCCAGGGAATAACTCACTCTCTCTTTTGATCTCCCTGGTCTGTCATTAGTCCTAGTGCCTCTAATGCACAAAGTCATTAAAAATGTACAATGTATTTCAAGTGTTTAAGCTCAGTTAATGTATATTTTTAACAAATCCCACTGTCTTTATGGAATGTGATTTGCTGTCATGTTTTTTATTTAAGGGCTGCAGCTGGCAGCAACAGGGGTACTGCAGAAGACTTTTAGGGATCTTGTTATGCAGACTTAATTCACACGGGAAAACTTATGATATCTTGAAGCAGGGGTGGCCAACCAGTTAGAGACGAAGAGCCAAAATAGCAGTGGATAGAATGCGGAGAGCCATGTATTATATATTTATATATATATAGATATAGCACACAAAATGTAGTGATAAAAATAACATTACAGGACATTTTGGACAAAAACCAATTAAAAAAGTCTAATTGCTTCAGCCTGGCAAATAGTAGCCTTTGAATTTTCTTCAAAGAAACTCTGTGTAGACCAGGTACATGTGGATTCTTTTTTTGCCCTGGAATTTAAATATGACATCTGTGTTGGCTGCCTTATTCTGCATCCATGAAGACTTTGAGTTTAAGGTGCTTCAACACCCCCCCTCCCGCTCTAACCCAATCCCCCCCGTCCCCCATCCCCCCTCTTTAACCCAATCCTCCTCCTCTCCCCAAGAGCCAGGCACCCCCCCCGCTCTAACCCAATCCCCCTTCCCTCCCCCAGAGCCAGGTACACCCCCCCCGCTCTAACCCAATCCCCCTCCTGCCCCCCATCCTCCCTCTCTAACCCAATCCTCCTCCTCTTCCCCAGAGCCAGGCACCCCGCCCACCGCTCTAATCCAATCCCCCTTCCCCCCCCAGAGCCAGGCACCCCCCCCACTCTAACCCAATCCCCTTCCTGCCCCCCATCCTCCCTCTCTAACCCAATCCCCCTTCCCTCCCCCAGAGCCAGGCACACCTCCCCCCACTCTAACCTAATGCCTGGGTCCTGGAGCCACCGCTGCTGCCGCCGTCACCACATGCGTCTCCCTCCAGGCGCTGGGATGCTTGCTCATAGCGGCCGGCCGTGAGCAGGTGCTGGGGTGCGTGCGCAGAGCGGCCGGCCGTGAACAGTCCAGGCGCGCAGCTCAGAACCAGCAGGAGCCTCATTTCTTTACTCAAAGAGCTGCATGTGGCTTGAGAGCCCCAGGTTGGCCACCCCTGCCTTGAGGTACACCATAGAAACCTATGAGATAGAGAGAAGATTTTTTTCACAAAGTGCAGAGTGTTGCTAACTTTCTATTGTCACTGAGGGGTGGCGAGTCACTGGGCCCTGCACCCCCCTTCCGGAGCCAGATGGGACTCTCAGCCAGCAAGTAGAACAGAAGGTTTATTAGGCAGCAGGGACACAGCGTAGCACAGATATTATCATCACAGAAACCAGAACCAGTCAGTACAATCCATCTAGGAGAGAGGGGGACCCAGAAATAGGGCCCTGATCCCCTCCCTGCACCCCAAGCCAGCCAAGACTGATTCACTCCCAGCAGCCCAGTCCCAGCCCCCAAGCCAGGCCCCTCCTCTGGCTTTTGTCCTGCTTCCCAGGAATAAGGGGTCACTTGGTTGCTCCCCTCCCGGGCTCACGTTAGGAAGGGCCTCTGCCATTATGTATGTGCAGGAAGCTGACTCCTGGAAATTCCCATCACCCTCTAGGAATTGATGCCTTGCCCGGGGAAATTGAGGTACACACACGGGGTTACTACAGGACAGTAGAAATCGCATGCAATATGCCCAGGGGAATAAAATCCCCACTTTGTCACATCTATCTGCAACGGCTCTTGGGAATGGGAGCATTTTGTGTATCTTTTTCCAATAGATACTCACAGTCTAGCCGTACCCCTTGTGTCAATTGCAAGGTTTGCACTAACTTTTAGTGAGTGCTCGAAGTATTCTTTAAAAACAAATACTGGCCTCTTCACTGATGTGAACCCTGCCATAGCTGCTTGTAGGAGACTTTCTTTAGCTGGTAGGCTCATGGAGCTTTCAAACATGTCCTTACCTCAGCATAGTTGAATAACAGCAGCAGCTGACATGTTGGACTGAAAATCTGTTCTCACCAGGTTTTTGGCCAGATTCTGCAGAATAAAGGTGTCTGGAGGAATTTCTGTAAAAGCATCTGAATATTTGGGTGTTTAGGAAAACTGGACTTGAACTCCAAGAGTTTGATCCTTTTCTCAGTCACACTAGAGTAAATTATGAGTAACCCTATGGAAGAAGTTGTTGGAAGCAAGCTGGTATGAGCTTAGTATCCTCTAATATTTGGATATTGTCCCACTATTAGCCCATGCAGAACATTCCTTTGTCATTGCAGGGCCTCCTTTTTCCCTTTTAGACTAAATAATTCAAAATTGGGGCGCTGTTTCCACTGACCAAAAGACTCCACCGCCAAAACTCATTTTCAATAGGATGCTCTCAGATTAAGTTTGGCTCAAATGTAGGTGGTATTTAGGGAGGAAGAAAAACATTGATAAGACCTGAACCAAGATCATTGTTTCTGTTAAATTAAAAATTAAATTAAATTCAGCAGAAACAGTGTTGTAGGTTCATTAAAAAATCAACAACACCCTCCAGTGTTTACAATCCAAACATTGCTATACAGAGATAATACATGTGAAATTGAAAGTGAAGCTGATTTGAAACTGACTAGGTAGTCAGAGTGACTTGACTACCCTTTTCAGTTCATTGTGCAGCCTGAAAGAAATGCAACCAGTTGACAAAAAGCATGAATGCTACATTAGATTTTGGAAATTATTTCAGTTTCATACACTGCAGTGTTATTAATAACTAGGCAAATTAGAGAAGTGAGTTTGAACATCAGATATGAAGTTATTTCTTCATTCCAATTTGCAAATGGACGAGGGAGTAGA
Organism: Pelochelys cantorii; assembly: GCA_032595735.1. Classification (NCBI taxonomy): domain Eukaryota; kingdom Metazoa; phylum Chordata; order Testudines; family Trionychidae; genus Pelochelys; species Pelochelys cantorii. Next base: position 5,657,444 of record CM064342.1, on the reverse strand, counting down.
TCTGGACCAACATGTATAGTTTAGCCCAGGTCAGGGTCATATCAAAAAACAAAAGGAGCCTGATTTCTTGCATCTGGCTTGAGTGCTGCCCAACATGACAGGGAAAAAATAATTTAAAAACCCACAATACTTAATACTTTGTACAAACAGAAACCCCTAAATAGAAATCAAATGGTTTCAGGACACTTTATAAAGGTGGGTAAGTGTAACTACCTATTTTGCATATAGAGTGACCAAGCTACAGTGAAGTAAAGGGGCAAATTGTTTTAGGTGCCACTCAGTATGAGAAAAAGCTGCTAGCATCTGGCTTTAACTATCTCATATTAGGTCTCCGGGGGATCAGGGTGGGCACTAGAACCCAGCTGTCCTGACTGTCAATCCCTCTGCTGTATGCTAATCTGTACTGCCTTAAAAAGCCAACAACAACAGGGAGGTGATTTTTGCCATTGCAAGTAATTTTGAGTGCCTGTGTTTTCTCTTCAAATATGGTCTGTGTGTTGTATTTTCATCTAAAACAGGAGCAGGGGACCTAAAGCCCATGGGCCAGATGGGGGCCCTGGCTTGCCTGGATCTGGCTCCTGAGGCTCAGAGCCTCCCCACTCCAGCATCAAACACATGCTGGCGCTCCAGCTCCCCCTCCATCCCACTGCCCGGCTGGAGTGTACAAAATCTACTAGCCTGGGCCCCCCCAGGCTCTGGCGTGCAAGGGGAATGTGGGGAGTGCCTTTCTCCTTCTCAGTTGGGGCCACATCAGTGAGGGTTTTGTTTGTTTTTGTTTCTCACTTGTGTGAAGCCTCCGACTGATATTTCTGTCGATCAGTGGCCTCCAACTCAAAAAAGTTTCCCTGCCCCTGATCTAAAACCTGCTCTGTTGTACAGTCCTAGATACAACAGCTGCTCTTTCCACATGTGCTAATTTGCTCCTATAAGTAGGTGTCTCCTTGCCATATGGAAAAATACTGTAGAGTTTAATAGCAATGAAACCAAGACATTTCTCTTGGTAATTAGTAGGGTTCTGTAAAAATTGGTTTGCAAAACCCAATAAAATGTAATAGAAAATGACAGCCTTACAGTATATGTTTTTAAATCATCCTATAGAATTTAATAGCAAATGCTATCCATGCTATAGAAATCCATAGGATGGTTCAGAAAAAAATCTAGGCTTAGGTTATTATTTTCTATTCAGAGCTATAGAACTTTTCCATAACGTTAGGATCCTTCATTCCAATCCAACCCTCTAGAGACAAGTTAGGAAACTGAACTTAATTTCGGTATCATGCAGTATCCACCAGTACCTCACACCAATACTCTGTGAACTTGTTTAGGTTTGCCTGATAGGATTTGTAGCTACCCCACTTTACATCCATTTTGACAAGGTGCTGACAGTTTCTGTGTGTTGCTGTGTGAATGTGAATTTGTGACATTTGAGAATGTACTAACACATAGCTCCTGGTTCTTCACTTTTAAAAAAGTACACCTGGGTGTGCAAGTATCCAAGATTCATTGCAGGCCTGCAAGTGGGGCATAAAGGATGTAAGGCATAGGGATTTAATATACCAGCTTCTCTGTTATCATGGTACGTGTGATGAATAAATCATGTCAAAGTCACATGCCTCAGTTTCCCCACCTATAAAATATGGACAGTGTTTCTTACCCTCCTTTGGAAAGTGTGATGACATCCTGGATGACTTAGTACATACTCAGAGTTGGGTGGTAGTTCCAAAACACGATTCTGTGCTTTTTGCCTCCAGTGTGGAACATTTCTTATTGTGTATCCTCTTTATTGTTCAGTTTGTGCTCTAGTATATAGAATTCAGTGAAAGCTCAGTTAAGTGACATGGGAGTTAAATTTCCAGCGAACAGGGAGCCAAATAAGAGCTATGGCCTGAGGCAGATATCATACCAAATTCAAATGTACTTGACTGTCACAAGATTTGGCCTATTAACATCACTACTAATTATTATAATCATTTCTAGTTCTATAGTACTTTTCACCCTGAAAGATTCCAATTCTCTTTTCTCCCACCACTGAACTCAGCCACAGTTGAGGTGGGACACCGTAAGCATTCTGTACTTATAACAGTCAGGGCCGGATTAAGGGGGGGGCTAGCTGGGCAGTTGCCCGGGGCACCAACCTATGGGAGGCACCTGATGGCAGCTGTAAGGGGTGCCGTGAGCCTGGGGGCAGAGCCGCACATGCATCGTGCGCCCACTGCCTGGGGTGCAGGAATGGCTCAAGCCGGCCCTGATAACAGTACTGTAGCAGGAGAAGTGAGCAGTGACTTCAGCTGAAACTGAAGGGAAAGTAAGGCAGAATAGCCCTGGTCCTCAAAGGTATTTAAGTACTTAACTCTCATTGAAATTAATAGCTTCAGAGGGGTAGCCGAGTTAGTGTGTAACTGGAAAAACTTAAAAAATAACAAATAGTCTTGCCATACCTGAAGAACTAACAAAACGTGTAGATGGTGTCATGAGCTTTTGTGGGCACAGCCCACTTCTTTATCTAAGTGAGTTGTACCCATGAAAGCTCATGACACCATCTACATGTTTTGTTAGTCTTTAAGGTACTGCCAGACTCTTCCTTGTTAATTGAAATTAATGGTAGTTAAGTATTGAAATAACTGCAACTCTGGGCCAAGATAGCTATTCAAGCTTTGATTTGCCTAGCAAATCAGGGGAGAACTCACACTCTTTCAAACACACTATTGGATCTTTTGGTGAGTGTGAACCCTCAGCACCTTTGGGTTATTTTTCAGGTATGTCCAAGAGCACAGCACAGTGCCCCTAACAGTGTGACAGGGTGCTGGTTCAGCGTTGACTTGTGAAAGCAGGGGTATGGACATCAACTTGAACGGCTCTTAAAGTCGGCGGAACAGGCTTGGTTGGGTGGACTCGTTTAGAAAATCGACTTAATGCAGCTAAGTTTGACCTAAACTCCCAGGGCAGAGCTGGACTCAGAGGAAAGAGCGCTGCTGAGTCTCGAACGTCTCATGTTATGACCTAGGTTTGGGGGTTGTTTTTGTTGTTGTTTTGTTTGTTTTGTTTTGTTTTTTGCCTTTCTCTGCAGCATGTTGGTGTAGGTCACCTCCTAGGATTATCGGGGTATATCTCTGGGTGTATCTCATTTCCTCGCCATTACAGAGGCCTCGCAAACTGCTGAATCTCCGCCCTCCTGTCCTCTCCCTGGGGAATAAAATAGTCTCATTCCTTGCTCTCATTTACTTCAGTCTCTCTTCAGGGGGTGGGTTTGGTGTGTGGGTGACATGTGCTACCCAGAAGCTCAGACTTAATCTGGCCTTGAACTCTATGACTCTATATTTGGGTGCCGAAAGTTAGGAACCAAAATCCATATTTAGGCACCTAAGTAAAAGAGGCCTGATTCTCAGAGCCGCTGCAACTGGTATTCATTTCTGTGGATGCTCAGCCCCTCTGAAGATCAGACCACTTTCCTGATGTGCCCAGGCTGTGGTCTTGCACCATTTTAATGCCTAGGTTTGAACCTTTTGACCTGAGTCACCAGCACCAACTCTCGCAGTTACCTGGGATTGCTTTAGACAGCTCTCAAGTTCTAAAGAAAACCCTTAAACCTGATTAGTGTATGTTAATCAGGTCCTGATCCTGCAAGAATCCCCTTGATTTTAATCAGATCCCAAACTGAGCTGACGAAGCTTCTAGTGATTGTGGTTTATCCTTTTCCCCACAGTAGACAGGAATCAGATGACGCTGGTCAGGGCATGTCCATATTTTCAGACTCATGTTTTCGTTTCTGCTTATGAGCTGTAAGTGCCAAATTGTCTTTCCGGAGCTATGTTCTAACAACACCTTGTTGACTTTGTACCATTAGCCTATGTTCATTATGTAAAATCATTGCAGTGAGAGGAGAACAGCCGCTTTGGAGTCTAGAGATAATGAGTGACTCACTCAGGCCAATCCGAGCTGAGTTTGGCTTCTGGATATTTATTTTACACCCTTAGCTCCTTTGCTGTAATAACTGAGTTCCCCCTGCAGTGTCACAGTGGCAGCTCATGTCTGAATTGTTATATTGGAGACACCAATGGATGAAAAGGAGCAACTGTTTGTGTCCCAAATTCCCAAACACCCGGCAGGGGGTGGCAGCATGAAACGGCACAAGAATCTGTCATCCTCTGCAAATGGCACACATGGGCTTTTCATTCCCAGTGAGTCCTGAATTGCAGAAAAGAGCCTTTTCCCAGCATCCTATGGAGCCGTATCCTCTAACAAGGATGGACTGGCTGCAGCAGAGAGCAGCATGCTAGCCTAAGGTAAAGGCAATAGCAATAGGCTATCTTGGTCCTTCCCCAGTCCAGATCCTTCCTTCCACTCCATCCCTCAAGAAGCTCTCTGAATGCAGCCCCACAATGTCTGGTAAATAGGGTCTGATAAATAGATGATAGTTGTTCCTGGCTGGCACATATTAAAAATATGCCTAGGCAGGCAAAAATGGAAGGCACTTATCCGACAGGCAGGGAAACATTCACTTCTGCTCAGTTCAGCTCGAGAGTCCACCGGTCTCTTGAAAAGGGCCACTGCTCATGTGACCCAGGTGTCATTTTAGCCCTTCCTCTCTTCCCTTCCATCACTCTGTGACATGACCTGGTTTCTTGGGACTCCCTCACCCTCCCACAGTCTGGAGGGTGGAAGCTCCCAGAAGGAGGAGGGCGTCTGGGAGATCTGGGCTCATCTGGAAGGAGTGTATTGAGAGGTCTCTTGTGAAATCTTTTCCTCCCGTGTTCACCGTTGTGTTCAGTTTGAGCTAAATATGAGCCAAGTGTCAGACCTTTCTTTTTCTATTTATTCTCTGGTACCACATGTGGGTTTTTGGGGTTGTTTTTGTGTGTGTGGGGGTTGTTTTTGTTTTTTTTGCCCTGGGTCTACCCCTTGACATCCACAGAATGGCACCATGTGTCTCTGCTGGAGCCATGTCAATACTGCTTTTTTTTTTCATGGAGAATTCTTTTTAACACAAGGACTCGGAAATCTGCACCTTAATGTGCGGCTGCAGCTGCCATGTACTTTACCCTACACTTCTCCACAGACCCCTGCTAGGTAGAGGTGCATGGTGAAGTAGATCCCAGTTTGGCAGGGACAGGTGTCTAGAGGAAGGGCCTCAACTGGTTACATTGAGTGCATGGATCTGCAGGGCCCATCCAGCATTAAGGACTTAATTAATTCCCTTCCAACCTGTGTGGGGCTAGAGCCAGGTCTGTAGAGGGATCTCAGAGGGAAGCAGCTCTAGATTCCTGGATTTGTTACGGAATGGAGCTGGGAGGAGCTGCTGCTTCTCTGGAGCCTTGCACTTTGGCTCAAGGCAGCCCTGAGCTATTTGTCCCTGTAGAAGGGCAGGACTTTTGCCAAATATCCTTTTGTGCTTTGTGTGGCCAACTGCAATGAGGATTCCTTAACATGTGCAGTATCATTTCTTGCTCTAAGGGCCTGTCATGCTAGCAACACAAGGTCCTCGCCATGCAAAGGTCTGTGTCTTTCTCTAGCATAATTGTAACAAGAAGTGCTCCTTGCCCCATATCTTTCTCCTTCACCCCATTGAAGATTGTTCCCATCTGCCATGTTCCCACGGTCCTGCTAGAGGGGCACGATCTGATTCTCCCTCCAACAGGCCCTGCAGCCTCATTAACCCCCCTGTAGCTAACAGGACAAGACAGAGCTTTACTTTCTCTCCTGCCTGTTTTCCCCCTCCTCCTCTTCTCTCTCTCAATTGCTCCTGGTTCTCGCAGACTCTCTGCTTCATTTAGGTTCTCTTCTCTCAGGCTGGCTGAGGTCTCTGTCTTTCCATCTCTGCCCCCCACCTGCTGCTAAACTTCTCTTCCTTTCCCATCCCCTTGCTCAAGTCCCCCCAGGGCCTCTTCTATCCCTTTCCTCTTCAGAGTTTTTATTGCAGAGCCCAGTTTTCTCCTGTCTGCTTGGTGCCCTTACCTAGTGCTGGCTGAAGTGAGCTTGCGTATGTCAGGAACCAGAGTGCATTTGAGCACAGGGATTACAACCAGAACAATAATACCTTTGTAATGCTGTGGGGATTATTCTTCTCCTATGGAGTAAGACCTGAAGCACACTGCCTCATCGTCAGGCCAACAGAACCACCAGCTGTCAGTGCTTTCATCATTGAATGGAGAGACATGGTAGAGGATGTGAAGGGCCTTCTTTTGCCATGGGACAAATTTCCTCTCTAGCAACCCAGCAGCTCTACCTAGTCCATCTTCGCTTTCAGTTTGTTCATCTTTCTCACTCCTTCCTTTGATGTATAATTCCATAATGGAAATTACCTTCTGGAATTAAAACAATCTCTTCTGTTTCTATCCTATCCCTTACATCTTGAACTTCAGTTCATATCTCTTTCCTATACCAAAATGGGCCTTGGTAGGCGTCTTTCACACACTCTTATAGGACTTAAATCCCCATGAAGGCAACAACTTTCAAGATTAGAACTAGTTCAATTTTCTTTTCAGTTTCCTCAGGAAATGAATCCTTGTTCCTAAACCAGTGTTTCTTAAACTTTTTAAGACTAAGGAACACCAAACAATACTTTTTTTTATGAGAAACACCAAGGATTTTTTGTTGAGCAAAAACAAAAAAGGGAGGGGGGGAGAAGCAGGGAAAAGTTATTGAGCAAAAAAAAAGGGTCGCGGGGAAAGGTATTGAGCACCTTTAAGGGTGGCCATTTTGAACTCTGTTGTTCTCCACAGCACACCTCCGACTGCTTCATGGCACACCAGTATGCCATGGAACACAGTTTAAGAAACATTGTCCTAAACCATCCTTAGTCTCAGAGGGGCAGCCGTGTTACTGAAAAAACTTGAAAAACAGCAAATGGTCCTTCAGCTCTTCAGAGACTGACAAAACATGTAGATGGGATAAGGAGCATTTGTGGGCACAGCCCACTTCTTCAGATGAATGGAGTTTAAGGGGTCCAGGTTGCAAATAAATAGCAGAGAAAGAGAGGGGATGGGAAGGGAAAGAAAAGGGAAAAAACAGAGAAAAAAATGCTGTTCATTAGAGTGTCCACGATAAATGAGGCTAATAGAGTGGGCTATACGTATTCTAAGTACCCGGTGCTTAGCATTTTATGTCATTAGGCTGTGGAAAGCAGTGGCCTATCCAGGTCAGGGCTTTGTTTGAAGCTCTATTCAAGGTGTCAGACTTGTAAATGAAACCCAGTTCATTACAATCCTTAGTAAACACCCTTCTATCGTTATCAGTTCAGAACGCCTTTTCAATCGCAGTATATGAGCCAAATGCTGGCTCCATCACCCTCAATAGCAGCGAGGCTCGGGTTGGTCCAGCGTGTTGTGGAGTGATTCAGTGGCAATTTCATGAGCAACAATATTGGGTACAGAGCTTAGAGAGTGAGACCAGCCTGTCACCCAAGGAACTTAAAATGTAAGTTAACCAGCCAGTACAGTTTGGCTGCGTAATGTCATCGATGCTTGTCAGCTATCCATGCAGGGATTTATCCTTTTGTTGAAGGTAAGGGCCTACCCTTGGTCCCTTGGCAGGATGCCGGGAATGGCGTTCACAGTGCATGATGAGATCTTAATAAGAAGAGAGCATTCATTTAGAGCACAAGGTTAGTGAGTAAGTTCAGAGCCAAAGCAGTTCTCTGGAAGAAGGTACGAACATGGGAGTGGGGGAATGATAGAAAAGAAATGCTCAGCAGGGGATAGAACAGGGACTTCTGGAGAGTCAGGACTCTTCTGTTCCCAGCTCTGTCACTGACTAGCTACGTGACCTTGGGTAAAAGTCATGTAACTTTTCCGTGCCTCAGTCTCTTCACCTGTAAAATGGGGGTGAGACTTGCCTGTCCCATCTGAGTAGGTATGTTTGTAAAACACTTCAAGATGCTTAGATGGAGGTGCTCCCAGAGAGAAAAAGGCAGTATCATGACAAATGAAAATGCAAGAAAGACAACGACCAGGGAAATATAATGCTGCAGAAAGGTCTGTCCCACTGAACCAAAAAGCCCATGGCCTCTCTTTCCTCGGGCTTTTTGTGGCTTCACATCTTGTCCTGGAGCATTTCACACTCATCTCACTGTCAAGCAGCCCCTTAACAGGGCTTAACAGCTCTGTTGCTCTGCATGCCCCCAAAACATCACAAGCACAAAATAAATCCATGCCCAGGCCCCCAACACAAAACTACTTCATTTTGAATTAATCTTTTCCCACTGCTAAAAACAGAGTTCCCTTTAGGACAGATAATACATCGCTGGTACTTTTGAATCCTTTCCGATTTTTTCCCCGGCTCTTCTCACTAGTGCTAAGGAGGGGCCAAAAGATTCAGATCTTTTGGTAATTTTTATAAAAGACCAGAGAGGATTTTTACCACCTCAAAGCAGTACCACATTCATAGTTACCTGCTGGAATGGGACAGGCACCTGCATGTCGCCAGCTAAAATTGAGATCCCCATGACCTTGGGGATGGGATGCCATCCCCTTTCTGGTTTAGCCTCTGATTTTGAATTACACAAATAGCTTTGACATTAGTTCCATCTCAGGAAGCAGTGAGTGCACATGTTACATAATCTCAGTGTCTCAAGGATTCTATTCTGTCCTCTTTTGTACTGCCAGATGGCATGAAATATTCATACTCTCTGGAGAGATGTTCATATACATCTATCAGCTGGATTTATGGTCCTTCACTCTGCAGCTGGGCACTGTTGTTCCTTGGCATTTGGCTCCTCCAGACCAGCCAGCTCTTTAGTATTCAGTCAATGCCACACAGCCTCTTGCCTTGCACTGTGATCCCAAGATTAAACTGTTTCTGCAAGAGGGGATAAGTAAAGAACTTTAAAAGCAGATTTGAAAGGAGGGTCTATTTCAGATTCTCCAAACATGTTCCTTCCCTGCTGAGATCCAGACCTGGGACTCAGAACCAGCAGATACTAGAGTCCATGCTCTTGCTCTGTCCCCTTCTGCACTTGCTTCAGCTGCTGTCTGTTTTTTTGCTGCTCTGTTCCATAACATGGCTCTTAGCCTGCATTGTTATTGGCTCAGTTAGTGGAGCTGTTTCTTACCTTCATCCCTGAAATGCTCTCCAAAGTGATGAATCACACACCTGCATAAGTGACTCCCTTCCCACTAATGAGGCATCTGCTCAAAATTCTGCAGTGCTCAGTTGATTGAGACAGGGGACTAGCAAGATAGCACCATAGCCCTCAGACATAGCCCCAAGAACTTTGTGCTTTTTCGCAGCAAGCAATGTCAAACAGGACGCCAATGGGGTGAACTTCCTCACAACAGTGCCCTGTCAATGCCAACTGGAACTCAAGACATGCCAGCTTCTCCAAAAGCAGCACCTTGTCAATATCATCACTCCAGCACACCTCAGCTTCTGCAAGTCATGCCAAATGTTGGGATGATTCTCATATTAGTGCACTTCCTTGCCTCTTCAGTGTCCATGAGTTCTTCCAGCCAGGATTCTGCCTCTCACACATGTAACCCTACTGCTTCTGGAGCACCATTCACAAAATATGAACAGCTAGTTATACAAGTGGGTAGTGGGCTTTAATTAAGTGCCAGAATGACCCTGTACATTTGAGCAGGAAATTGCCACTGGACAAGTCACTACCACAACTGACACAAGTTAGCCATAAAAACTGGACTCTCCCCTTGATCCTAGTAAGGGCAGTCTGGAGGCATGTTGTAGGAGAGGCTTACACTGCAGCTGAACATGCTGTGCCCCTTCTGTAGCTAAGTGCCTTCAGTCTCCAGGGCTGTCAATGAAGCATAAGCACAGCTGCAAAAATTGGGGAAGGGGAGAATGTGGCCTTTACTCTCTGAGAACATGCATGTGTGTGTGATTAGAATATTTAGCGCTTATCTTTGACCAAGAAAAACGGATGTTAAAGCCCCTTTTCAAACCTGTCACCCTTTGAGAATAATTGCCTTGGTTTGCTTCTGGCAAAACTCGAGACACCCATTTTTAGGCACAAGCATTTCTTTATGTGTAGAGTAGCCATGAACCAAGACCCCCAGACCCGTCTCCAGGATTGCATTTGTGTGAACAGGCAGCAGCGATCTCTGAAATAATCTGAACACAGACTCTCACCCTCTGTAACTTCGAGAACATTGGATTTGGATCAGGACCTTTGGGCCTGTTCTGATCCAGGGATCTGTTCCAGTCTTTTGGAGCAATAAGAAGTTTGAATCCAGGTCTAGGATTCCAGGGATGTGCTACTTGAGCAGTTTGAGCGCCCTAAAAACAGAGCTGGAAAGATGCTTGCTAGCACTCTGTGGGATGTGCCATCCTGGGCTGCAAAGTTAATTGCCACTTTCATGGCTGTGGCATCCTCTCAGCAGTGAACCAGGGGCAGCCCTCACTATACCGAGGGGAGCTTCCTCACAGCAGTGCCATGTTAATTCTTGCATCCTGGCTCTGTCATTGACTTTTATTGTGACCTTGGGAAATAGACTTGAAAATTAATTTTTAGAAATGCTGAGCAGCTAGAACCGAAGATCATGGGAGCCGTGGCAGCTCTGAAAATTAGTCCTGCCTCTGCCTGTGCCTCATTTCCCCCATCTGTAAACTGGGGGCGATGACACTGAGCTTCCTTTGGAAGTGTCTTGAAATCGAGGGATAAAAAGTGCTGGATGAGTATAAGATATAATCATTTATAGCGCCTCAGCAGTGGGAGATTCTTCACAGCAGTGCCCTCTCCTGCGTGAGCTTCCTCATCGCAGTGCCATGCCCCTGCCCTCTACAGTGCAAGCGTTCCCATATCAATGCCCTGCGCTGCCCTCCGCAGTGTGAGCTTCCCCATAGCAGTGCCCTGCCCCTGCCCTCTACAGTGCAAGCGTTCCCATATCGATGCCCTGCGCTGCCCTCCGCAGTGTGAGCTTCCCCATAGCAGTGCCCTGCCCTGTGCATGGTGAGCTTCCCCACAGCAGTGCCCTGCCCTCTGTGGTGTGAGCTTCCCTACAGCAGTGCCCTGACCATGGCCTCTGCAGTGTGAGCTTCCCTACTGCAGTGCCCTGCACTCAGCAGTGTGTTTCCCCACAACAGTACCCTGCCCATGCCCTCTGCAGTGTGAGCTTCCCCACAGCGGTGCCAAACTCCCTTTCCTGTCCGCAGTGTCCTGGCGCAGTCCCCTTTTCTGCTGTTCACTTTTCTCTCTTCGGGTCCAGGCTCGTGAGAGCGCCGGGCCGGGAAAGTTGAGTCTCCTGCCGGGCCGGGGCTGGGGGAGGGGAGGGGACCGGGGCAGGCCGGGGGACTCTGGCTGCGAAGCTGGGGCGGGCCGCGCTGCCTTGCGACCCGGCTGGAATCCCGGCGCTCGGACTCCCCGGCGCCTTTCCGCCCGCCGGGAGCCGCCGCGGTCTCCACCCTCCTCCTGGCGGCGGGGAGCTGCCGCCGGGGCTGGGTGGGAGCCGGCGGCTGCCCTGCGCCTGGCGCCAAGAGCAGCGCCCCGCAGCTCCGCGCCCCCCGCCGCCCCCGGCCCGGCCCCTCTTTGGGGAGGGGCGCAGCGGGGCTGAGCTCCCCTCACCTGCCGGCGCCGCGCGTCGGCCCCTGGGACTGGCAGCCAGGGGGCGGCTGCGGGGGAGCCTCCCCAGGCCCATTGTCTGGAGCTGTCACATGGGCTGCGGTGCTGAATTTAAGCAGGTGTCTGAAGGACATGCCGCCCGCACTCCCGCCCGCCCGCCCGTGGCCACGGCCGGGCCCCCCGCGCGCCAGCCTCCGCGGGCGCTAGGATGCGCCCGTGACCTCCCCGCCATGAGCTCGCCCATTGCAAAGAGCGAATCCAGGACCTCGCTGCTGAAGGCCGGGGGGAGCCGGAGGGCTGCGGCAGGCGCGGAGCCCCAGCCCAGGAAGAGCCATGCCCGTGACGGGAAAGGGCAGCCCAGGTACCCAGCCCGGGAGCTGAGCGGCCAGGAGCCGTTCCATGGGGACCCCAGTTCCAGGCGGCCACTTTGCCACCCTGGAGCCAAGGAGGATGGAGTGAAGGGGATCAAGAAACAGTCACATGCGCAGCGCGAGAGCCAGCCCGAGCCAGCAGAAGGAGGTCCAAGCAGAGGCAGCAGCAAGGAACAAGCCAGGGCCTCTCGGCATCCTCAGCCACCTCCCCATCCCCAGCAGAAGCAGCAGCATCCCAGCCAGGACCAAGCGCAGCAGCACTGCCAGAGGGATGGGGAGGAGAGGGAGGAGGACTTTTTCTTCGGTCACAGAGAGGGGTCCAGCAGAGAGTCCCTGAAGATCTCCGAAGGCTCATCCCCTCTGTCCAAATCCAGCAGCAAGTACTCCACCAAGTCCAGCAGCAGCGACCGGTCCCGGGAAGCAGACCCCCTCTTCCACCAGCTACACCCCATCCTCAGCTCCGTCTTTGGCCAGGTAAGGAGCAGGTGTCCCCCCCTTCCCTATCTTCCGCAGCCCCTGCGGCTTTCTGCGCCTTTCCCTCCCCATCTTTGGCTTTCGGACTCGGGAGCCCGCCTGAGCCCGAGAGAGAAGCTCGCAGCTGTCAGTGCACTGCTTCCTGGCCGCCTCTGCAAAACTTCGCCGAGCCACCGGCCTCGCCGGGGCGCGAAGTTCCTCGCAGCTTGCGGGCGAGGGGTGCGTGTGTTTGCGTGGGGCGGGCAGGTTTGGGCTGGGGCACCGGCTAGGCTCAGGTGTGCGGGCTGGGAGCGGGCGCAGCGAGTGTCTATTGATAAAGGGTGGGAGGGGGGAGAGGCACTCTGGGCACTTTGTGACTTCTCCAAAGAAAGTCCAAGCCCGCGTCAGACCCATGGCTTGTAGCAACCCCCCCCCCACCCACCCCGAGAACCGGCCACTGTCTGCTGGGACACCAGACGCTCGCCTGGCTTGGCTCTGCGCCCCGCGGCGCGGAGGGAGTGGGGCGCGCGGAGAGGTACCAGACAATTGATTGTGCTTCAGGCCAGCGCCAAAGTGAGCCCCTCACCCCACCCCCCTCTCTCCTTGGCTGACCGGAAACCCAGTTGTTTGGACTCAGGGGTGGCTGTGTCTGGGGGGAGGAGAGAGCCAAAGCATCTGATCTGAAAAACAAATGCTGCTCTATGTGCCTCCCTCTCTCTTTCGCGCGCCCTTTCTTCTCGCGCTGTGTTTGCTTCTCCCATAGGCACGCGGCTGTAGACTGGAAATAGGGAGCATTTAGGGTGGCAGCGCTGCCAGAAGACGGGAGGGGGACCAAAAAAAATCCTTCTGACCCAGTTCTGGAGCCCTTGCCGTCAGAGTGTTGAGAGGGAACAGATGGGTGCAAGGCTGGCAGGCTCTGTCGGCGCAAAGCGGTTGTTTTTGACGGCGCCTGGTAATGAAATTACCCCTGACAGGGCTACTCTTTAAAAGCGAAGAGGCAAAGGCAGCCCTGCTTCCAATTTTCATTTAGAGCCATTATGGGATGTTACTGGGGGATGTAATCTCCAAGAAGATTAACGGAACTGCAATCTCCCCCATGCACAACTTGCATGAAGCAGTGGCCTGAAGAGTAAATTCAGGTGCAGGGAGTGATCAGTGACACCAGAATTAGGATCTCTGGTTTTACTTTATAGACAAGCTGGTTTGGAAGGTTCTGCAGACTATCGGGTCCAGTTGGGGTGGTGGAGAGAGGAAGGAAGGAGCAGAACTTTAGTGCTCAAGAGCAAGGACTTGTGTGAGCCAGGTCTGTTTAGTTCAGTGGCAGAAAGCGCTGTCTACCTCTGACAACCTTGACTGCACTGGAGAAGATCAGACCTAACCTTTTCCCTTTCTCCAGGACCTTGCATCATCAACAACAGCTTGTTTGTTGGGATATGAATATTCTTGCTGCAGTGAGCTCAGAATTAGCCCCACAAACTGGACATCAAAAGTCAGGGATAACATTTTTCAGTAACAAGACCTAAGGTCCTGGTCAGTACCAGTGCTCAGGTGACAAAGAGCAATATGCCACCAGCATATTTGGAAATCTGTGAGCTAAATTCTGTTCTGTCACATCTCTGCAATACTGCTGTTATCCATGGGGAAGTAACTGAGTGTGGAATTTAGCTCTGCAGCACTGCTTGGCCCCAAAATATCAGAATCATAACAACAAAAAAATCTATGCCAAGGTCCTCAACATAAAACCAAGGTCCACTTACTTTTGAGCTGATCTTTTCCCACTGCTGTAAACTGGCTCTGAATGGCACCTTTTATTATACCACTGTTGCCTACCCACTTTCAGGTGTTACAGCTTTCTACTGAATGCCATAAACTGCAAGATTTAGCCCCCTCATCCCAGTACAACAATGCTGGCTTGCTTAACAAAAAAGAGCACAGATTAAATACTGCTTCTGCTTCTTCTTTTACCCAGTGCATAGCCCCTGTGCTTGTGAACAGAGATTTTTTTTTCATAGCCTGACATTCTGTATCTGTGTCTCTCTGCCTCTTGCCTTCTCTGAAAGGGTTCAGATGAAATGACCCCTCAAGGGGTAATCTAAGACATGTGGAGTGGGTTGCAGTAAGGACATTTGGGAATGGGTAGACACAGCAATGCAGGAATACCCTGATAGCTGCAGCACAGAATTCAGAAATAGCGGGGTGAAGAATCAAAGGCACATAGTAGAGAAAATTGTAATTGTAAAGTTCAGGAATGGGTAGAGGCCCTGGGGCAGAAGTAGTTGCAAGTTTTGCATGGTACTAGAAGGGATGGAGGCTTTCTCCTGGGAGTGGAGAAAAGAATATTAGCAGTTGGCTAGATTTCTGAGTTTGCAGTAGTGAGGGAGGACAGGAAATTATACCTGTAGGAATCCAAATTTCAATCGTGGGTGGATGCAGTGCCACAGAAGTGCAGTAATGTCCAGGAATACAGTGTAATGCTGCAGGAACTGCAGCACCCATTTATTATACACTGTAATTAGACAAGACCAACAGCACCAGGCAGCAGTCTCTTTAGTCCAGGAACTTCCAGCTAACACATCCAGCCCCCTGTATTGTTATCACATAGCGAATGTAGCAGTTAAAATAAATGTTCAGTTATACCTTAGGAGGGGAGCACAGCTGCAGAGGACAGTGCTGCACAAGCAAAACATCCTCCTGTGCTTACACGGTGGTGCAATGATATGGCCATGGTTGCAGAATATCACAGTGGTATAATGAGGCAGGCAGAAAACATTGCAGGGATGACTTCACGCAGTATGTCATTGTTGCAGTAGCAGCGTGAGATAGTAACCCAGCACTCCAGAGATGTCTCCGGCAGATTTGTTACTCTACAAGAGGAAATACAGAGCATGGGCAGAAGTGCTGTAAATATATAACTGGTGTGCTAGCCAAGCCCGGTGGTGCATTGGTGGTGTTTGCTACAGGCTAATGTGAAAGCATGTACTGTCAGAGTATGGTAATGCAGAAGTATTTTATTAACTACACTCAAGGTGCATTGGTATTCTATATAGAACAATCATGCGATTTCAGTGCATCATACTGTAGTGTAGTAGTCCAGTGGTGCATGTATAAATAGCTGTGGGGCGGTGTAATAGTGTATTAGTATAAGCCACTGTGTCACATTAGGCTAATGACATATTAGTGTTTGGGCTTTGTGGAGTAACACATAATATGAGAAAAGCATGTTAATGTGGTACTTACGCTTGGGTGTAAGTACCAGCACCAGAGTGACTTGATAGTAAAGCCCTGACTCCTGACAATGCAGTAACATTGTGACATGCTCCTGGAGCAATACCAGGAAGTGATACTGGTGCAATGTGTGTATATTTGGGCAGTCCAAGGGTGTGATATTAGTATGTTGTAGCTTAGCAGCACATTAGTGTAGCTAGCAGGTTGGCAGTCTGATGATGGAGTAATATCATATTGTAAAGGCATGGTATCCGGTGCAGTCACATGGCAATGGCATTCAGTGTGATGTTAGTACAGAGCTGCACCAGTCTGGCAGTGTGGGGTTGTTGTAAAGCCATAAGGCAATGAGTGTGATGTTAATACAGTGTTGGAGGGGAGGATTAAGGTGAATTAGTGAGAGCAGAATTAATGCAGTATTATGGAAATAAAATGTTGTGCAGTGAACTGAATGCAGTCCAGGAGCAGTTTCTCAGGGTGCGTCTACACTGCAGGGCTTAACTCAAAATAATTTACACAAATTGAGCTACATCAAATGCGTAACTTATTTCAAAATAGGGAGCGTCTACATAGCACTTATTTTGAAATAGAGCACTCTTCCTTCGACTTCCCTTATTCCTTGTACAATGAGGGTTACAGGAGTTGGAATAAGAAGTCCTCCAGCTTGACAGTATTTCAACACTGTTTTGAAATAACTGCCGGCTGTGTAGATGTGGAATTAGTTATTTTGGAATAGTCTTGCAGTGTAGATGTACCCTCAGAGTGGGAGTGTAGAGATGAAATCGGTGTAGTAATGCAACTGGGGGGGTAGAGAGGTGTTAATGGAAAGGTGGACAGCAGTGGCAGCAGGGTAATGGTGAACCAGCATGTAGACAGGAGATGGGTACCGTATGTTCAGTGTTGGAGCAGCAGTTTAGCAGGACATTGCAAGAATGCTGGTGCAGTGGAATGGCAGCGTGGCAGCGGGATGCTGCAGTGGCGCAGAAGTGTGGCACCGTGATATTGGTATAGGAGGGATGTGGCAGCATGGCAGCGGGATGCTGCAGTGGTGCGGAAGCGTGGCTCCGTGATATTGGTATAGCAGGAACGTGGCAGCATGGGAGGTGGGGTGGCAAAGCAGCATCTACATGGCAGCAGGGAGAGAGGTGCCTGGTGGCTGTGACAGAGGAACAGCTATGCAGCATTAATGTGGCAGCAAGGATGGTGGCTCAGGGATAGCAGAGCAGAAGAGTTAGCAATGCAGCCTTAGCAGGGCAGCAGGAATAGGTGCAACAGTAGCTTGGCAGCAGAAATAGCCATCCAGGGGTAGCCTGACAGCAGGGGATGAGATGCATCATCCATGCACCAGCAGGGAAAGTGTCAGGCGTGACATCCCCATGGATAGCAGCAACACAGTATCCTGTTAGCGGGTACAGAGTTGCACCCGCAGCAGCACGGCAGGGCTGGTGTTCCACGGTGACGTGCCCACAGGACATCAGTGCAGAAGTGGCATGACGGCAGGGATCTTGGTGCAGCAGCAGCGTGGCAGCAGGACAGCGGAGTGGCAATAGGTGGCACACTGGGGCAGCAAGGAGAGCAGCGCAGCAGGCACAGAACTCCAGTTCTCTCTTACTTCGTTCTGTTGGCGTCACGGTCCTGGCCCTTTAAGCAGAGCCTTTCCCGGCATTTGCCATGCAATATTAATGTGTAAGTGATCCCGCCATGTGAGACCCGGCAGTTTTCAGAGCTGTTTTGCTTTCACGCCCTGCCTGGCTGTTAAATTTTTTAATGAAGTGATTTCCTAACACAGTTTTCAGACAACTGCTTTCTAATAGCCTGGGGATCATGCAGATCAGAGAAAGCCATAAGGGCCTATCAAATATTTACCAGCTTTGTAAGTGCCCAAGGCCAAAGGGCCTGTTGTATTTCCATCTCCAGGGGCCATGAGAGGCTCTCTCTTTTTGGCGTGTGTCGTCCCATTACCAGATCAGGTTTTAATTCTAGTGCCCAAATGAACATTAAACAGGAGGAGAAAGATTTTGTTTGCAGCCGGCTTTTTTCTTTTTCTTTTCCTTTCCTTGTCTATCTTCTTGCATCTCTTTGGAGTTTACTCATAGAAAAGCAATGGCACCCTGGTACATCATGGCTCTAGCCAGAGTGAAGGGAATTAGCCCTGCTTATCAGCTGGCTGGTGAGTACCCTAAGGAACAATCTTCTCCAAAAGGAGCCAGAAACTGCAAGGCAAGAGAGTATTTCCCAGACACCCACAGGGGAGGAGTAAGCTCTTTCTCTCTGTTCTCCCTGTTACCCTGAGGTCCATACTAAGGCAAAACTCTCAGTGACACTGGGAACTCTGAATTCCTATGGATTCAAATGGGAGTGTTGCCTGAGTAAAAACTGCTGCTTCAGGCCCACAACTTAAGAACCCTCCGAGCAGAAACGCACAAGGGCACTTCTCCATCTGACTGATGAGAGAGAGAGAGGAGAGAGTCGCTTATATTTCCACTATAAAGTTTCCTGGATCCCAGACTAACACAGAGGTGTGTGAGGGATGTGGGGGAGCGGGGTGAGTGGGAGGCTCTGCAGGCCGTGTTGTGCTCTAACAGAAGGGATGTCATTGTGTTGCAGTGGTAGAGGCTCTTGGATGTAGTCTCAGGCTGTGCCAAAGAGATGGACAGTCATGTCGCAATGTTTATGGCAGGGGTGAGGAACCTTTTTTTGGGTGGGGGGGCCACTGACCCACAGAAAAATCAGTCAGGGGCTGCACACAAGTGAGAAGCAGAAAAAAGAAACCTTCACCGTGGCCCCTAACTGAGAAGCAGAAAGACACTCCCCACATTCCCCTCATACACCAGAGCCAAGGGGGAGCCCAGCCTAGTGTATTTTGTGTGCTTTAGCCCCTAGGGGGGGCAGCAGTGGGGCTGGAGCACCAGCACGGGCTTCCCAATGCTGGGGAGGGCTTGAGCCTCAGGGGCCAGATCCAGGCAAGCCGAGGGCCACATCCAGCTCTCGGGCCTGAGGTTCCCCACCTCTGGTTTATGGTGAACTGAGGTGACTAGTTCTCACATCTGCACATTTCAGAGGTCAGAGTCACAGAATCATTGTGTGTGGGGGGGAGGGGTTTTGGGGGGTCACAGTCCAGTCCCCGCATGAGTGAACAGTGTAACAGAAGAGGGAACCATAATC
Source organism: Pelochelys cantorii (assembly GCA_032595735.1). Lineage (NCBI taxonomy): Eukaryota > Metazoa > Chordata > Testudines > Trionychidae > Pelochelys > Pelochelys cantorii. The sequence continues at coordinate 5,638,724 of CM064342.1, read as the reverse complement.
GCCTCGCCAGCTGCCTTTCTCTGACTGGATTATTATTCCGGCTGAGTTTATTGTGGTACCTGTGAGGTCCTGTTTGAGCCATGGAAGTGGGTACCCAGAGTAAGCCCTGATGCAGGGCAAGGATCAGTTCTGAGACCAGAATGTGAAACTAGGGAGGCGAGGGAATGAAACAGGCTGTTGGTGTAGAGACAACTCTGAGTGCCTAACCACGAGTGCCTGGGGCAGAATCAGAGGGTAGGAAGAGTTGGTTTCCAAACCCAGAATGCAGGTCCTGGTAGCCTAAAGCAAACCTGCAGAAGGGAAACAGCTGGTTTTGACACAGGCATCTGGCATGAATCCAGTGCTGTGATTCATCTTTCAGGGGAAGGATCAGGATTGTGATTCACAGAAAATCTTCACCTGTTCCCGTTCTCTGTTTCATTTTCATTGCACCAAACATTTCCTCTCTGCCACATTCCATTCTTGAGACCCTCCCCACTTTCTGTCCCTGTCTGGGAGAGGACGCTCCCAGAGACCCTGGGAGATCCTTCCAAGAGACCCTGCCTTTTATGAAACTTTCCAGTGAGGGACTTTCTGCTCTGTCAATGTCACCAAGGCGCCCTCTGCTGCTGGCCAGCAGAATTCACCTCGTTTTCGGTGTAGGTTCCTCCTAGGACTTCTTTATATTCTAGCTTAGTCTCCACTCCCAAACTTCCAAGGGCTCTTCCCCTTATTGACCCCAGCTTATCAAGCTTTCAGAGATTTGCCCGCCAATTATTAGGAATAGTTTTGGAGCAGGAAGGCAGTGATGCATTGTGCGAGGCTGTGACATATGTGGCCCCCTAAGTCCTCCTCCCTAGGTATTTAGGTTCAATAGCTCCTTCCCCCAGGTTGTAGGATGCTGTGATGACTATCCGCCCTCATCATCCAACAGGTGTTTAGTACAGAAGGTGTCGCATGGTAGAAGAGCACACCTGGCCACAACCACTCTACAAGTATATGCTTGTGTGCACACTCACACACACATCCTGTGTAGTATATGCATAATCGACATATACATTCATACAGAACTGCCCCACCCATAGGATGGTTCGGGGTGGCTGCCCTGGGCCCTGCACTTTGAGGGTCCCTGCGGCAGCTGCCCCAACTGTCCTAAGGACAGGAGGGTGCCCCATATTGATTGGAGCCTGCAGGACTCTGGGGAGTGGGAGTGAGGGTGGCCACTGCTCCCTGCTAGGCCCCCTGGTAATCCCAGGTTGCATAGCAGGAGTACAAGGGGGGTGGGAGGAGATGGAGTAGGGGCAGGGGTTGGAGAAAGGGGTGGAGTGGGGTCCAGGTGCAGACAGAGCAGAGGCCTGGGGTGGGGGGATTCTCTGGGCCCACGTCCCTCTACCCCCTGCATCATGCATCTCTGTATGTATACACACAACCTACATATGAGCACCCTTGTATCTATACATACATCCTACAATGCATACATACACTCTGGGTGGATACACACACATATGCAGCCCCATGTCCACAGACAAGCTGTGTATACACACACACACACAAATCCTTTCCAAACATTCCAATGTGTATCCACGCTCAGAGAAACTCCAACATGATTGTACAGAGACTCCTTTAAATATATCCACACAGCCTGCATCATGTCACAAAATCATTTTATGTAGTGTTCGTGAAACCTTATATTTGTATGTCGTTCGGAACACATACACACACACAAACACCTATGTTTACACACAGAGTATTCTCCATGAATAAACATAAATATACAGATACACAAAACTCTATTAGAAGGATACACACACACATGTAGGCAAGACACAATTCCCTCTATGGAAAAATACCCATACACTCACCTCTTCATATATGCATAGTTTTCTTACAATCCAATACATATGTACATGCCCCAGCATGAATGTGCAACATGTATGCATACAAAGGCTAAAATTTTCAAATCTTAGTTCTTAAAGTTGAACGTGTCAATGTACAGTGGCCCAAAGAAGAATAGCACGATTTGCAGCTGTGCTGAGCACCACTGGAAAAAGAAGCAGGGACCTGTGGCTAACATGCAGAATTGGGAGACAGACAGGCTATTCACATGGCTTCTAGCTATGCTAAAGACCTTCAGCAAATCACCCTGCTGTAACTCAGTTCCCTGTCTGTCCGGGGGGATAATTCCAACCTCACAGTGGGGCTTGTAGGCTTAATTCACTAATGTCTTTCAGCTCCTCAGCCGGAAGGCACTAGAAATATGCAGCTTGTATTCACAGAGCCCCCTGTGTGTTATGAACACAGAAAAACACTTGAGCACATCCAGGCAGTCTACCCTTTGCACAGCAGGGGGAAGAATTTACCACATTAATTGCTTCCAAAAAACGAGAGGTAGGAAAGCCAAGGACACAGAAACACTGACAGGCAATGGTCAAGCTTCCTATGCACAGCAGCTCTGCCAGAGAGCATTAATCTTTGTGAGTGACGTATTTTAAAAATAGGGCTTTATCTTAAAAGGATTTGATAAAAACATAAAAGTAAAACCAAGCTAAACAAATATCCCTCATTGCTCTGCTCATCAAATATACAACATTCTAGCTTTACCCACGAAAGCTCATGATCACATGTCAGTCTCCACGGTGCCACAGGACTGCTTGTTGTTTTTAAAGTTACAGACTAACACAACCCCTCTGTGACTAACCCAGTGTTTCTCAACCTTTTTTTATAAAGTACCCCTTTAAGAAATTGTAAATACCCCCAGTACCTACAGTTTTCAGACACACAACACTTTTTTCTACCTTTGCAATACATCTGTTTAAACAACTTAATCATAGCCAGGCGGGCAATGAAATTTTTGGGTGTAAAAAGTACTAAAATAATAAAGCGCTGTAAAACTTACAACAAAAATTCAGTTTTCTCCAAATTTCAGTTGTGTTGACGTACCCCCCCCAGACTTCTCTCGAGTACCCCGAGAGTACTTGTACCACTGGTTGAGAAACACTGGTCTAACCCATTGAAATGCATAAACCTGATGGCTGGATCAAGCTCATCTTTTGGGAGAGAAAAAAATTATTTGCCTTCTAAAGTAGCCCAATGTCGATTCCAAGGACTATGTATTGCCTTTATTGCATTGACTTATGTTTCACAAAATCTCATTGGAGTAAATTGGGTGTAAATCAGGGAAGGATTTAGCACCAGGTACAGTGCAGATCATATGTATTTGTCACCAAAATTACCTCTGGTTCTTTCCAGCATTACAGCTCCAGTTGCTGTTTTCCTCTGATGAGCCATGAGTGCTATTGATTTCCAACAAGCAACTCCATGTTGCATATCCAGTAAAAGATTCTTAGCTAGCTTTGGGCTCCTTTTTAATTATCTAGTGACATTCGTCATCTGACTTTGCAGTTAGTCAGCACAGTCCATAAACCTAAATCACTCTTCTATTCCAGTTCCCTTCTTGGAATAGTGGCAAATGGCTGTTAATTTTGGTGCAGTCCTATGCAGTTGTACCAAGATGAGGCTACCAAAATCAATACACTTGTGACTGAAGTCATTATTAAATAAAGAGCATTGGGAATATTCTAATCTCTATGCTACCTCTCCCTACCTTGACATACGTGGCACTTCTAGATCCTTTGCAACCACCTTGGGAAGGGATATACACGGATCATTTCATCTCATGCTTCTGTACGGCCTTCACTCCGTGGTAGAACATGAATTACCTCACTCCATGTTGCACAGTGACATGAGACAACTGTTCAGGAAAGGAAGTAAAGAAGAAACCCATATTCACTTAAAAACCTTCAGGGGGAATTTAGGATGGCAGACTATGCTGGATTGTGATCAGCCCAGGTGGATTATGATCAGCAGACCCCATTTGGGATTAACACTTCTACCCTTACAAAATGTGCCATTGGATCTTGAATGAGTGCACACGATCGGAACCTTGGTTTTATGAGCACTGCTAGGCTCATGCCAATCTGACTCAGAAGAACACCAGCTCTTGAGTCGCCAGCACCATTGACTGCATCACATACAGTCTCACCAAGTACTCACCCTGGGACAGGCGCATAGGTAGAGCTTCAAGTGTTTTCCAGATTCTGATTCTGATTTCCCTGTTTCTGAGTTTAGGGCAAGGATGGGCCCCGGAGAGGGGGGACAGGAAGGGTTGTGTAAACTAGAGGGCCTTTTCTACTCCACAATGCGTAACTGAGATTCAGGCCCACTGCTTTTATTTGAACTAGAGATAGAACTGAGCAGCAGTGGCAGGTCAGGGTTCTTGTATCTTGGGATGGGTGGGAAATATCGGTGGGGGTTCAATTTTGTTAACTGACTTTCTGATTGTGTTTGAATCTGATCCAATTAGTGTAATGCAGAAGAGAAACATGCACATAATATTATGGTCAGCATGAGTCAGCAACGGACCCCCGAAGAATGAAGACAGTCCCAAACTCTTCAGGCAACTGTTCTTGACTGCTAGACTAAGACCTTCCCTACACTAGCCTGTACCTGCTGCTGCAGCCTCCTCCTCCCACCTCCACTCCCATTCTTTTGTAACTGCTTTTGTTTGAGTGAAAACAGTACAGTCCAAGCTCCATTCCTGGTTGGAAAACGCACAACCTGAATAGGGAGCAATAACATGCCAGAGCCTAATGCAGAAGAAGGGAAGATGACCAGTCTCAGCTATTTGGAGGCCCAGTACTGGTACCTGTAATTGGGAGCTGTAGCACAGAAGGAGCCCTGATACCAATGACAATGTAAGTCCAAGGATGTGAATAAATCCTATTTGAACAGGCTCACAGAAAGTCATTCAACAAATAAGACTGCCTCATTTCTTGCTAAAACACAGAGTCATATAGCCACCATGTAGAGCAGGGGTGGGCAATAATTTTTGGCCTGGGGCCAGAAGGGGCGGGGTCTAATACAGAAGGGGTGGGGCCAGAATGCTTCTGGGCTTCCCCACCCCCAGACCATAATTGGTCTGGGGGTGGGGGATCCCCTTTGCCCCCCTTCCCACTAGGCACCCATGCCCCTGGCAGGATGGAAAGAGGCTTCACATATTCCCCCGCCCCCAGGCCTTGATTGGCCTGGGGGCGGGGGAAACGTGGGAAGCCTCTTCCTGCCCTACGCCCGCCATGTGAGGAGCACGCAGCACTTCAAAGTGCCATGCACTGCTCACAGGGCGGAGAAGACATTACACGTTCCCCCGCCCCCAAGTCCTGATTGGCCTGGGGGCGGGGGAGCTGTGCGAAGCTTCCCTCACCCTGCTCCCACCCTGCGCGAGCGTACGGCACTTTGAAGTGCCACACGCTCCTTGCGGGGGAAGGGGGGGAAGGAGGGCGGAGGAAACTTTGCACGCTGCTCCTGCCCCCAGGCCAATCAGGGTTTGGGGGCGGGGAGCGCATGACGTCTCCTCCCGCCCTGTGAGCAGCACGCGGTGCTTCAAAGTGCTGTGTGCTGCTCACCGGGCAGGAGGAAGCTTCACGTGGTCTCCCGCACCCAGACCCTAATTGGCCTGAGGGTGGGGGCGCGGCAGGGCCTCCATGGGCCGGATCAATGTGCTTGGTGGGCTGGATCTGGCCCGCAGAGGCCCTTTTGCCCACCCCGATGTAGAGGGGCAGCAGGAACAAAGCTGAAAGATACCAATCCAGAGGCAAAATCATGGCAAAATAGAGAAAGAATTCAATACCAGCTCAGGTTGAAACCATATGTACAAGAGGGGGAAATTAAACAGGCAGGAGTCAGATGGGATTTCTCAAGATAAAAAAACAAAACAGTCAAATCTTCCAAATACATAGTGTCTCAAATCCATCCCTTAGGTAGACTTCCATTGACTTCACTGGGGATGAGTTTGACCCTCATTCATATATTCTCATCAGAGATTAAACCGTCACACTAATATTGATGTTGTACCTGTTACAAACAAGGATCCGATTTAATTGCCCAGGTGATGAAAGATCGCATATTGTAAGGGACCTGGTGTTAAATAAGGAACAGAAATACTTTTTGTCATCTGGAGACTGTTCTGTGACCAGTAGAAACATTTGTATTCTATGCTGCTGAGGTAGTTGCAATCTGACAAACCAAATTCCCCATCTTCCCTCTCCCATCTCAAATTCTGAGTTGGCTTTAGAGATCTCTCTTAGGCAGCTGAGTATTCTCTGCTATTGGAAGTAGCTCCTAGCAGCTATCACTGAACTAATCAGAGTTAGTACCAGCAACATTTTTCTATGGAAAGAAAATCCTCTTTAATGTTTGAGCCTAAGGTGTCAGTTCCATGTTTTCTTCCTAAGCAGGAAGGGGTGTCTTATAATCAATACTTCCTATTATGAGTGAAAAACCAAGTTTGCTAGTCCTCATCTCTCTGAAGAACAACATTGGTTCTGATCATAGAATCTAGAGGCGGGGAAAATGACAGTAGTCTGTTAGGCTGTGTCTAGACTGCAGGCTTCTTTCAGAAGAAGCTTTTCTGGAAGAGATCTTCTGGAAAAACTTATTTCAAAAGAGAGCGTCCACACTGCAAAAGCTCAACGAAAAAGCGATCTGCTTTTTCGACAGATACCATCACATTGATTGGATGCTATCTCGCATTTAAGTTGTGATTTCTAGGGATGGAGTGGCCACCAGGGCACCTGTGCTTTTTCCAGCAGGCCTCTTCTTTAGAAAAAAAACCTCTCTTCCCCATCCACACATGCCTTTGTCCAAAAGAGCTCTTTCAGAAAAAGGCTTCTTCTTTGTTGAAAGCGGTTAACTGTTGTCAGAAAAAAAACAACCCTGTTCTTTTGACTTGCTGTCAAAAGAACGCAATTGCAGTATAGATGTAAGTGTAGTTTTTCCAGAAAAATGGCCGTTTTTCTGGAAAAACTCTGCAGTGTAGACATACCCTTATAGCTAATCCATCCCCCTGCTCTGGGTCTGTCCCAGCCTTCATGCCAGGCTGCTTCCTTCTCCCTATGTCTCCACAGCAAGTTCCTCATTCCTGAAGGATAAATTCCAACTCCAAGCCAGAATACTCCAAGCCAGGCTACAAGCCCCATCCTTGGAATTCTTAGTGGGGATGCCAGGACCCAGGTGAGGTTTGACTCTCACAAAGCCCAGTAATGTTTCAAAAAAAATCTATGAAACAATTCCAGACTTTTCTAAAGAAAACCTAATGTGTGTGAGCAAACACAAATGCTCACCTCCACCTGCACCCACACCCACATAAATCCACCCACACACAACACCTGGGCACAGATGTAGCCTTCTGGTGACTCCTAAGCCTCTTTTTCTCCCAGGCAGAGCAGCTTCAGAAACAGAGGAGCGGTAAAGGGAGACCTCACTAGCCTGTTTGCATTTCTGGGTCCCCCCCTCCAGATCTCTCTTCTGCCAGCTCTGATTCCACCTCTCAGTGCACATCACTAGAAGTGCCGAGGGATGGGAATGGGACCCGGACCACAGCCTGTACAAATGAACCGGCTGCTGAGGGTGTGCATCTGTCGGTAGCTTACGCCAGTGATACTCAGACCTTAGTGGTTCAGGAGCCAAATTAGCAACTGACATTACCCAGAAGAGCCATAGTAGTGTGAATTCACGGAATTCTCATAGCAAAACGACTGGCCAAGTATTACTATTTTATCAACTACAATTATTCATTAATAACATAGTGAAAGCACCCTGGTGGGTTAACACCTTAGCCTGGTTAATAATTAAATCACCAAAGTGTTTTAATCCCAGGTGCTGCAAAGAGCTGCAGGACACACATTAAAGAACCACTTGCAACTCATGAGACTCAGTCTGAGTATCACTTGTGTAGCTTCTCTCCTTCCTAAAGTGGGGGCTTGCTGGATCAGTGCTCTGTGTGTTTGACTTCAGAGGAGTTCCATATACAGTGGAAAGGGTTGAAGATTTAGGATTATGCCCATGTTGCCCATCCAAATGCAAAATGTGTCCAGTCCTGGACACACTGCTCCCTTCCAGCTCTGAAAGTGCTCCGCCTGGCTCCTCCTCTCTGCCCTGTCTGTCATCTGTCCTGTCCCCCTTGCAGTTTCCTGCCTTTCCACTCTCTCATGTAGCAGCTTGGGTGATTTGATTAGTCCTTCTGCCATCTCTGGGACAGAAGCCTGGATAAATTGCTCCTTTTCCTCCCCCTCTTGGAGGACAAGGAGGCAGATATTTATCCGTTGCAGGTAGTTCCTGGCCACCACCCTGCCTGTCACTGTGAGACTGATGAGCAGCAGGGAGGTGATTCTCCTGTAGTTTTGCACTGGAATTGGAGTAATTTGTCTCTGGAAGGAGACGAGACACTTCACTTGCTGTGTGGCAGTGTCTGCTCCAGGGAGACAGGCATTTTGTCAATAAACAAGGAGCCCAGGGATGGCTCCAGCTTCAAAGAACATTATTAGCGGCCAATAGCATGGCCCAGAATAGATCAGCACTTCATTAGCATCTCTGCTCAGTGCAGGCTTGATCGGTAGCCACATACACAGGAATGGAGGCAGGGCCGGATTAAGACCTTTAGAGGCCCTAAGTACTGAAAAGATTATGGTGCCCCCCGATATGTAATTCAAAATAAAAACAATACTATACTGTAAAATCTCTTTTTTTTTTTTTGGTGCCCCTGCTTTGCTGGTGCCCTAAGCACATGCTTAGTCTGCCTGTTGGGTAATCCAGCCGTGGCTGGGAGCTCCACTCCCCCCACGACATGTGCTCCCTATCACTCTCCTGCTGAGCGAGGCTGGGGCTGGAGCAAACTCCCTCCCAAGCACATGGTTCTGCATTTTCCCCTGCATCTGTGTTTTCAAACTGTGATCTGCCAAAGGACAGAACAGAAAGCAGATCTCATTCAATGACGTTGCTGCTGGGAGGAGTTAATTACACCTAGTCCCCCTCTACTCTGAAGTTGGGCTTGGCTGTGTAACCAGCACTGGGCGCCCTAAAGGGCTTCTGCAGAGACTGGGAATGTCCAGGCAAGAGAATCTACATTTCTCATCAGGGATGCTGCTCATGGACTCTGCTCAGGAGATGCCCTGATCTCTACTTCCCCTGCCCAAGCCCTTCTCGTCAGGCCTGGATGGTCAGTGGTTTCTGGGCAATTTTTTCAACCACAGCCTCCTCCCTGGTGAACTTTACATCTTGGAACTCCTGTGTCTTTCAGGGGCTGCTAGTATAACCGTGTGCCAGAGCTGTCCCCGAGAATGGGCTGGAGAAGGAACTCAAGAGCACTGAGAGACTGGCAGGTCTGATGAGAGACTTTGACAGGCCTTGGGGGGAGCTGGCTTTGGGCCCTCCAGAAGGGGCAGGGCAGATTAATGCATGTTTTAAAGTACAGCTGCAGCTCCAGCATCACCTCTGCCTTTGCGCTTACGGACGGAAGTGGGTCTCCATCCTATGGTATAAGTTCTTCTTGTGGATTTGCGACTGTGGTGGTTTCATTGCTAAAGAAGCGTCCACCATTAAATTCAAAGCCCCATTGCCTGGGATAATGGTGGATGCTTTCTGAAATGTAAACCTCCCTTCAGCGTGAATGTTCTCAGCCATCCCAAAGTCTGAGACAAGAAGTAAATTTGTCTGAGACTCAAACATTGACTGTTTCAGGGGCAGGTATTGCATTGGGATGTGATGAGGAAGGAGGAAGATTCTGTTATCTCCGTGCACTGGATTTCCAGCGTGTTTGTAGCTGAGTTTTTGGTTCCGCTCACTGCAGAGATGGGGTGATCTATGCACTTTGAATCTGGAATCTGAATTTTTTTCCCACTACAGCCCCAAAACTTGGTGCAGTCCAGGCTTGGGGCAGATTTCGTGCCAGACGTAAGAAGACTAAACAATTGCTTAGTGTCTGAAGCAGCTCAAAAGTCCTTCCCCTATTAATTATTAGTATGTGTTGTCTGTGTGTGTGTGTATGTGTGTATAGAAATATTCCCTGCATGGGGACCTCAATGATCAAGCACTGGCACTGGCAGGAGTTTGTGTTGCGCCATCTCTGTTTACACATGTTCTGGGGAAAACCAGCCACTTAGTTGTTAGTCGTTTTCTAATCACAGAAGGCAGGGGAGATTCTGGCATTCTGCTGGCACTTCATGATGAAGAGGTGAAGAGGGGGCCTACAGTCACCGGGGGCTGTCTTCAGCTGCTTGTTTTGGCCATGGCAGGAAAAAGAGCAAGCTCCCAGGTCTTCTACTGTTTGTAGTTCAGGATCAGGTCCCAATCAGATAAATGGTCCATTATTGTGCTGGTCTGAGCGCCAGTCTCTGCTCAGGGCTTCTAAGTGGATTGCCTCCCATCTAGCCTTGCTCTTTGTTAATTGAAAAGCTCAGAGGAGTTGGAAATAATGATGTGTGTGAGGGGATACAGAATGAGATGTTCGCTGGTTATGTGGATCCAAAGTAGCCAGATTCTCTGGATTCATCATTGAAATCACTTCTCTGCTTTAATTTCCCCTGAATCAGCCCTCTCCCATGCGCGAAACAATCTTCACTGCAGATTGAGGGGAACGGGAGGGATTTGAGCATTAATCTGATGTAGATTATATCTCCGCCTCCCTCTTTCTGTCCTCCCTTTCTCTCTTCCTCTCTCTTTCTGTTCTTCTCCCTTCCCTCTCCGTCCTGCTTCATCTTTTCAAGAAAGTGAACATAAAGTAAAAAAACACAGAGAGAGGTGGAGAAAAAAAAGCTCCCTGAAAAGTAAAGCCCCAGCAGCCAATAGCTGATTGGATTTGACTGGTGCTGCCTTTCTTGCTTTGCTCCCAAGGAATACCTTTAATGGAATCAATTGCCTCGGTTCCTTTATAACCAAGTCCATCGGAAAGGCAGACTCAACATATTATGGGCAACTGTGTGAAGTCTCCACTGAGAAATCTTTCGAAAAAGGTATGTTCCCTGAAATGAAGTGCGTTGTACATTGTTTCAAACCCTGCTTCTTGGGATGGGTGACATCACGGACAGATGGGAAGGGAAGGAGGGAGGAACTTGCAGACCTGTCTGCAAAAGGTTCAGCTCCTTCCATAAATCCATTTCCTAAAAAGTGTGCTGTTCAGAACTTTGAGGATGAATGCCACAGCTGGTCTCTGAACATATTTGTACATATGTAAGCATGCAGATAGGGATGTTTCCATCCATGTGTGTAAGTTTGTATGTGCATATACATGCATTTTGTCCATCTTCATGTTGTGCATGTGTGTATGCACAAGCATGTGGGCACGTGTTTGCATACATATTATTTCATTATACATGCACGTGTGAGGATGTGCACACATATATGTTGGTATGCAGGTGTGCAAATTAACATATATCTGTCTATCAATGTGAGTGCATGTTAAGGATTGAATATTTGTGTTGTTACTCTATGTGTATGCAAACATGCATGTGGATATGTGGGAGCACACAAATTTGTTAGTGCATATCCCTCTCTGTGAGCATGCAAATGAGCACATGAATGTGTGTTGCGTCTGTGCACTTTGCACGTGTGTGCATGCTCGTGTGTATGTGTGCAACATCTGAGAGTGTGAGTGAAGATGTGTGGGTAAGTATATGCATGAGTGTGTGTCTACATGTATAAGTGTGAGCACACGATCTTATGGGTACATTTGTGCTTGCATGTGTGCATTTATTCTTGGGAGTCCTCACATATCTATTTGTGTATTTGTAGGTATCCATGTTTGTGTGCGTTTATGTATGTGTGCATGCCTGCCTTCTGTGCCATGTATGAGCATGTGTACACTTGCTCAGGTGTGTGTGTTCACGCCTTCCTTCATGCCTTCTCAAGCCCCATGTGTGTACACCCTCATGCCCACTTGTGCTGCCGTATGGGTCTGTTTGCTTTTTACCTGGAGACAGCTGTGTGCTTACATCTCAGAATGGTTCAGGGATTAATTCGATTTAGAAACTGTGCTACCACTATGAGCTGAATTGGCAGTGGGAATTATTCTCCCTGGACACTGTGCATATGAGGACAAGGAAGGCATTGAGATAGAATGTGCCGGTTAGGCCAGCTGGAGGGAAGAATTCAGTGGGGGACTCTGAACCAAATAATAATTCGTCACAAAACATGCTGCTTGTGCCTTTTAGAGGAGAAAGTCATAATAGGTAATGGCAGTAATGTGTGCCCCAGTGGCCTAATGGACAAGGCATTGGCCTCCTAAGCCAGAGATTGTGGGTTCAAGTCCCATCTGGGGTGACAACTGTGATGATCTTGTCAGTGACAAAGAAATTTGATCCTGTGAAGGCCAGAGCTCAAAAAAAAAAAAAGCACTAGATAAGAGTCATGGAGGTTAGATCCATCAATAAAAGTCAGTAGGAATTGTGTCCCTATGTCCTTAGCCTCTGTTTGTTTGGGAGTGGATGGATGACAGGAGAGGGATCACTTGATGATTATCTGTCACTGTTCCCTTATCTAGCATTGGCAGATGGGATAGAGGGACCTTTGGTCTAGCTCTTATGAAACAGCTCATAGCAGTGGCCTCTCTGGCTGTGAAATGGCACTGTCATGAGGAAGCTCACAGCTCAGAGGCATCCCTAGCAGTGAAGTGGCATGGCTGGTGAGGATGCTCATGGCATCCTGGAGGCACTGAGTTACCTGCCCTCTCACAAGGACATGCATGGTGTGGAGGCCTCCCCAGCCATGACATGGCTCTGCCCAGGGGGAGTTTGTGGCACGGGGGCCTTACATTTTCCTGGCTTTGGGTTTGTCACTGCTGCAAGGCAGCTCCCCGCTGTAAGCTCAGCTACCACCACCAAGGCACAAATGTAAGGTAAACCTGGAGACTGCTGTGTGGGAGGGAGCCCCCTTCCCCCGGCAGGCCCAGCTGGTTTATGAGGAGTAAAATGAGGCAATTCATTCCAAAGCAGCTAGACAGTGCTGAGCTCTCCCTTTCAGTCAGAGTGACTCTGGGGAAGAAGTAAGAGAAGCACTTGGGGTGCAGCCAGCTGGAGGAGCCTAAACCTTGCACATCTCCAAGGGCCGTTCTGGCAATTTGCAGCCTGCCTCCCATACCCCTGACAATGGAACAGAACGTACCTGCGCTGGTCTCCCACGGGGAGATGCGGCTTGTAGAGAATACAGGGCCCAGCATGCAACACGTCCTGGCGGCTAAGGTCAACACAGATCATTGCAGTCTGGATCAGGTAGTCCGTCGAGGCCCTATCTTCATTGCATTTAATCCATCATTCCAAACAGCCATTTAAGGTGATGCATTCGGCGTTCCAAAACCGAGGAATGGGGGGGTTAAAGAGGCAGACGCTTGCAGGCTCCATTATAGAATCCTGCAAGCACCACTTTGGCCCTGCTGTTAGGGCCTTGGAGCCCAGTACTGTGAGGGGCTGAGTTCCCTATTGCTGTTGACCTCACTGCTACTTAGAGTCACTGAGCACCTTGCAGAATCAGACCCTTACTAGAATGAGGTAAAGCAGGGCCCTTTTCTTGCCGGTCCCCTCCATTTGCTCCATGCGTATGCAGCCAGTCGAGTGGACACAGAGACTTTACCGTGAGTAGGAGAACAGTGAGGAACCTGGAGGCCTCTTGCTTTCGATGAACCTCCCCGGGGGGAGCGGAAGGATGGATTTTTCGTGACAGAGATGCAGCCTCCTGCCCTTTTTTGAACACCATGGGCATCGTTTCAAATTGAGGCGAGGGGGCAAGCAGAGCCATGTGACAGATAATCATCTGCCATCCAAACTCTCCCCGGCAGCGTCTCTCACTGCAATGCACCCAGCACTCTAGCATGGAGGCAGCATAAGAGTCTGTGTGTATAGGAGAGAGGGTGTCCACACAGACAAACAGAGACTTATAGGACTGTCAGGTTTCCTGACTGGATGGACCAGACACCGTTGCTACAAATGGCCTGCGGACCGTCTGGTCAGGAGAGTTGGCACCCCTATAAGGAGGTAGCCCTGGAAATGCTGGATGTGAAGTGTTGTGAGAGAGCAGGGAATGGGTTTGCTTTGATATCTGGCAGACAAGACAGAAAGTTCAGAATAATTTGAGGGACAGGATGGCTGAGAGATGTGTGGTTTGGGACTAGTATATGGACATTTTCACCTCTGGTTCACCTCCGCCGCTGGTGGATAGCGACCAAAATTCAGTTCCATCCAGTCTCTTGTGGACAGCCCTTTATTTAATGCCCCCTGTCCACACTGCGGCAAATACCGCTGCCGTTACACTAATCGACAGTCTCAGAGGAGGTGTCTGAGTGTACATGGGATAAATCTGAGGACTCCAGAGCGTCCCTCAGACAGGCTGTGTCCCAGAGCAGGCCCCGTACGCAGGGGGAGTGCGAAGGGTGCAAACGCACCCCCCCATGACCCATCAGATAAGCGTGAGGGGGCTCTGTTAGGGGTAGGGAGAGTGCCGTGTTGTGGGGGGAAGGGCAGGCGGGGCTGGTGGCGGGGCAGCAGGGCTGAGGGAACAGCACCTCCCACCTGTGAGGAGCGCCCCGGGCCCCACTGGCTGGAAGCCCCGCCTGCACACACTGGGCGCTGGCCTCGCCAAGCAGTGAGGGCAGCAGCAGGCAGACAGATGAGAGAGCGGGGTGCCATGGCGGCCACACTGCCTGCCATGATCCCAGAAGGTAATTACTATAAAACATGTATTACTGTACAAATGTTCAGTATGTTTATAACAAAATCATCTTTCCAGTCGGGCGTCCTGCTCAGATTTTCCATTAACCTCTTTTATGAACACTCATTGCATGACTATTTTGAACTCCTTTATATTTAAACAAAAATTGCAGTCCACATTTAGGGAAAAAAAAGCCCCCACCCCACCGAAATTCCTGCGTACCGGCCTGCGGAAGCACCCTGGCAGGGGGACATGGGGAAGCCTGCTCTGCTTCTGTCTCTACAGTGGCTAAATGGAAAGCTTCGCCCTCCCAGGCACTCAGCAGGAGTCTGGCCAAGCCTGGCCAAGCGCTGGTGTCATCCCAGAAACAGCTGTAGCCTTTTTATTGGGGAGGGGAGGGAAGAAGGGCTAGAGCCTTCCACTCTGCTACCTTGCTGGTATCAGCACTCAGGTCTGCATGCTCCTGGGCCAGCCACTAGCGGGTGGCTGGCCTTATTTTGCCTGGGTCTCCTCTGATTTGGCTGGGTGTGTTTATGGGGTACATGAGGGAAGGGAGACTTTGCAGCACTGCTTTGGGAAGGAGGAATGCAAATGGACAGCAGCAGCAATTGGTTCTTTGTAGGGCAGATCTCGATGAGCCCTGTAAATGACCCTGGTCACTAGCAGATGAGGATGGAGGGGAGATTCACGTGGTGTCACACTAGGAGAGAGAATCCCATTCCCTTTCCCGGCACTAGCTACAGTTCTGTGGCTCAGTCTGTTCTGCGTCCCTGGCAATTCTCTTCTCAGGCTTGTGATTTCTGCCCTAATCTTATCCTTGGTGGAACCCTGCTCACTTCATAATAAGCTTGGGGGACCAGGTGGCTCACAATGGGATTAGGAATAAACTTTGGAACCTTTCACCTTTCATTTGGCTTCAGTGGAATTACCCCTCTGACAGATTTGCCCTGAAGGGTATATTTTCAATCTCTCCTATTATATTTTGAAAAAGGCTCTGGGAAATAAAGCTGGTGACTTATGAAATATGTTGTGCCAAAGTGGCAAATGTTTACGTCGCTGTCACACAAATGCCATGACAAATAGCTGCGCGCGTGATGTGCCAGGTGTGGGCTGATGTTAGTCTGTGATATCTGCAAGGATACCTTTCCCATCTGCCATGTATAATCAGGGGAAGGGTTTCCTCCCGTGCTGTGAATGAAGTTAAAACCCTGTTCTGCTAGCTCCTCTCTTTTGTGCATTTCTTTTTGCGTTATATTGTTTTTGGTGCTTTGCTGGATAGTCATGTGAGATTATACATGAGCAGATTGTCTCGAGACTGTGTTTAAAAATGTCAGCTACAAAGCATGTGTGTGGTGCAGTAACATATGGCAGACGCAGCAAATAGCTACAATGACTGTGAGCGGGGAATGCAGGTGGCCTGCTGCTTAGCCCTGAAAGGAAGAAGTTCATGCTTTATTTTAAAGGATGAGCCAATATAGAAAGACAATGGTGGCCCTGATGAACTCTGGGAATGCCACCACGACAGGCAGGAGCTCATTCCTGAAGCAGAAATATGATTGTTAATGTTTATTGCATAAAACCAAAGGTTCTGTGGGTAGTGCTGGCTTTTTATAGCTGCATGGGAATACGAGGGTGAGACATTTTTATATAAGGGAAGCCTGGAGCTCCAGCCTTGGATTCTATTCTAGAAACCCAGCTGGCTGGGATGTGTGGACTCCTTGAGAATGGTCTGTGCAAATGCAGAGCAGACAAGGCTGTTGGAAAGGGACTTTGGGACTGTAAGGCTACGTCTACACTGCAACGCTATTTCGGGATACCAGAGTATCCCAAAATAGCTATCTCGCGTCTTCACAGCAAGCCCGTTATTTTGGGCTCACTAATCTGACATCCCTGTAAACCTCATTCCATAAGGAGTAAGGGAGGTTTCGGAATAGTGCTTTATTTCAAAATTTGGCACAGTGTAGACAGCGCCAAATGATGAAATAAGCTATTTTGTGATAGCATCAAAATAAGATACGCAATTTATGTAGCTCAAATTGCATATCTTATTTCAAGTTACGGTGCAGTGTAGACGCACCCTAATGACCAGAATAGACTACATTCTCATCATCTCAGTCAATTATTTTAACAAATTAGGGTTGTAATTGTCTGGAACCCAGCTCCTTGACACTGTAAATGGCCCTCTGATGCCATTAGAATGGCCTGGGTACAGATATTATACTGAGCAGTAGAACTGTGTTGACTGAAAGTGACTTGAAGCCAAATTTGGTTTCTCTGTGCAGCGCCTGTTCATGGAAGTTTCTCAGCAATCTTCTTCTGTACACACAGATTGTTATGTCTGGTGGTGCTATTCCCTTGCAGTCCACACATGAGATCATTCACTCTGGGGCTGGAGATGGGAGGGATGGGAGATGCTTGTTTTCTAGCTTGGCCCTTTCATCTGTAGTTGGAGGCATGATGTCTTTGAGAGAGTCTGGTGTTTTTTCCAAGTAAAAACTCCCTGATTGGCTGGACTTCTATCAGCCATTGACAATGAATTCCTGTATCTACGGCTTCTATACAAACCTGTAACAGACTGGTGGGAGGGACCCAGCATGGTGAGATGAATGAAATCTAGCATTAATTTCTCTATCAGGCAGCCCAATAAAACATCAGCTCAACGACTGAGAGACATGGGGGGGTAACTTCCTCTGTTGTATTGTTTACTTGCTGCTGATTGACTGGGAAGATCCGTCATGAGGAGAAGACGTGCTATAAGGCTGTCCAGACGAGTGAGGAGGGGCCGTCGGCCTGCGAGTTCCAAGGTCCACTCATGGTGCTGGCCCAGAACTGCGCCGTCATGCACAACCTGCTGGGGCCAGCATGCATCTTCCTGAGGAAGGGCTTCGCAGAAAACAGGCAGCCTGTACGTAAGTTACACCCTGCTGGGCAAGAACTATACAAAGCACAGTGCCCACGTTGCTGCAAACGTGTCGTCACACACGTGCTTACGTACACGGGACTCTGAGATCCCCTACCCACAGTTCACAAATGTACAGCCTTGGATATTCAAATGCAGATTTGCAGATTCACCTCCGTGTTTAGGCATGTGAAATGGAAGATGGGCAGTGATACCGTGGTACCTAGGTAGTAGACATTGTAGAAATACGCATACAAATGGACAGATCAGTGCGCAATGAAGCACTCTCACACTCACACAGACTCAGATATTCCTGTGGAGTCCAATGTTCTAATATGACACTCCCGTGAGTCATCCAAATCCCATACAGGGAGGCTCAGATTACTACATAGGGCCTAAATGGCTACCAAGGCGCCCACATTTGAAAATGGGGCCCATTAATACTCAGAGGTGAGTGAGCACACTCAAGTATGCCCTGAGATGCATACCTCTGACACACAAGCTCGCACTCAGACACACACCCTTGCACTCTCTCATGTTTGCACAGGAGAACACATACATGAAACCCCCAAAATAGCTACCTGCAAATATCAATGCACAATCAGATACCTATACACTCACTAATATACAGCATTCCCCATATTGATATTTCCATCCATCCAAGCACATATATGCATCCATACACAGCCATTCCTGAAACCTTAAAATATGCACTAATATACACACACAGACATGTCAAATGCACAGAGATGTGCTTACATTCTGTACATTCACAG
Organism: Pelochelys cantorii; assembly: GCA_032595735.1. Lineage (NCBI taxonomy): Eukaryota > Metazoa > Chordata > Testudines > Trionychidae > Pelochelys > Pelochelys cantorii. The sequence continues at coordinate 5,620,541 of CM064342.1, read as the reverse complement.
TAACATAAAGCACATATCCCTGAACACCAGCATTTAATATCTGTACTAAAATACACTTAAACACATTTACACTGATACAATATTATTAACACACATATATGCATATTGATGATTAGCTGTACACACTTGCATGCACTCATCCAGTACATTACATGCATCTCCAGTCAAACCAAGCTCTTTCTCAATGTCTGAGATTCATGGCAGTTAAAATCCACTTGTTCAGAATCCCTGCATAAAAATCTCTGTTCTGTACACTCACATGTAAAGACACGCTTGTTCCATAGCTGGAAAAGAATCAAGGACCTTTAGTTCCAAAACCTAGTCCCCTTCCACTTGAGGGGAAAGCAAGTCTCCATTAGTTATTGCTCACTGTAAGTTTTTATCCTCTGCTGTCCCTAACCACTAGTAGACAATCTCATATTCCCTTAGGGCGCTTCTATACTGCAGGGCAAAAGTCGAATTAAGATATGCAACTTGAGCTATGTCAATTGCATAGCTGAAGTGGAAATTGCTTAATTCAGCTTTTGGAGCTGTTTACACTGCAGGAAGTTGAAGGAAGAATACGCTTCCTTCGACTTCCCTTACTCCTCATGAAATGAGGGTTACAGGGGTCAGAGGAAGAAGTCTTCCATCTTGACTTTATTTTGAAAAAATGGCTTGCCGTGTAGATGTGCATTTTTTTAATTCAAAATAACGTCAGTTATTCCAAAATAACACTGCTGTGTAGATGCACCCTTAGTCAATACATTAAAACACACAAAGAAAGTGAGTACACACACACATATATATACTGGCACACAAACATCTACAAAATCATGTGCTTAGATAAAGAACAGGATCCAAATTCTATTTAGAATGTCAATAGCTTGCAGGTGATTATATCCACCATGTTCAGAGCCTGTAAATTCATAATATGCAAAGAGGCTCCAGAGAGAGGAGCATAGACATCTCTGATAACAGCCCTGTTCAGAGTGAATGTATTTATAAATAGCTGTTCTCCTCACTGGCTCCTTAAACCAGCAGGATTTAGGTGCATAGGACAGAAATAAATGAATGAAAGAAAGTTCTTTATGATGGAGGGTTGATGATCACCTTTAGTGCATTCCTAGGACCTGAGCTCTTTGAACAGGTGTATGTATCGCTTTTGCCATATGGTTGCTTCAGAAAGCTTCACAATGATTCAGATGATTTCTTCTTAAGCAAATGTTTCTCTATTTAATCATTTTTAAGGGCTCCTTCCTTGGACTTTCAAACAGAAAATCTCCTCCTGACACCAGTTACAGCTTGGGCTAGATTTTCCCAGGGACCTAGTGTGGCCTCTTCTTTTGCACACATAGTTGTTGGCTCTCTCCAACAATAGAATCTGCACACACACAAAGAAGTGTGCCCATCCCTGCACATGCAAATGCCTCTGTGTGCAAAAATAGAGGTCAAGTTGAAAAAGTCTTGAGGCTTTCTCATGGACATGCTGGTGTGTTAATAATACTGGCTCTAATGGGGAGTCAGGTACCTACTGTGCTAGAGCCTGGCCTTGTGGTTGCATCATGGGCCTAGATGACAGGAGACTTGTGTTCTTAGCCAAATGCTACCACAGATGCAGGGAGTAACCTTGCATGGCTCAATTTACTACTCAGTAAAATGGAGTTGGTGAAGATACCTTTGTATTTCAAACAGTTCTGATCAGACTGATGGTGCTCAAGAATGACTCCCGGGCTATTGAAGTTCATAATGAGCTTGGAGACTCTGGGCTGGAGATATGCAAAGAGAGCTTAACTCGTAATGAAAGAGGTGCCGGGGCTCTGGCAATGTTTTTATTTTCATCACTAACACAGTAGGGCCAGAGGTGCTGGGACTATGGACAGCCATGCCGAGAAGTGCCAAGGCTCAGCCCTGGCAAACCCTGGCACACATTAAGTACTGTGTTATTCATCTTATGTCTCCGTAATACAATACCACTGAGAGGAAAGCCTCCTGTGCCTGCTTTAAAGTGTTTGAATCAGTGTCTATGAAAGCAGAAGAAATGGGATGACATGTTTGAAAATAACAGATCTGTGGAGGATGAAACTGCAGAGCCAGGCACTCTGAAAGTTTCATGCAGCACAGAGATGCCTCTGGGAAGGTTATGAATGGCAAACTGATTGCTTCTGTGGCACGGCCCCTTTTTGCACAGATGTAAATGAGTGTGTGTCCTAGTTTGCTGTATTCTCTGGGCAGCCGCTGCTAGAGTTAACACAGAAGCCTGCGGTTAATTAGCAAAGAGCTCATCCTTATGAAACAGATCAAGGGCAGAGTCTCCAGGGACCTGTGGTGAGGCTGCAGACCCCTGAGATATGAGGGGAGAAGCCAGAACTCAGACAAGAAGGGAAATTTTGTCTGTTTCCAAATTCTCAGATATTCTGGATTTGCCTGGGAGCCATAAGTGGAGTTAGAAGGGGTTTTTAGTAACCAGAAAGCAGTGCATTTTCATGCTCAATTTTTCTTCCTCTTGGTGCAGTCTCTGGAGCTTTCCTATACTCTTTTGCACCCCTCCCCTCTCCGAAAACCCCCTCACAAATTGGATGTTTGAAGTTGCAGTGTTTCCTGATCATGGTGAATCCTTGTCCTGTTTTGTTTGTAAATGACCTTGCTACTGTATATTTTGTTTCTCAGCCTACATACCCAGCTTTGAAATGTTTGTATCTGGGGTGAGCTCACTGCTTCTACAGTTCCAGTCCCTCCCTGCAGGAGTGGCTATAGGGAATAGGATTGGAGAGTTCATGGCTGCTTTCCGTCCCCGCAGCAATCGCCATAGGCTTGCTGGTTGTGGGGCAACTCACAGCTATTTCCAGACCCAGATGTTCCCAGCAGGAGCTGCTGTAGGGAATACGGTAAGAGCTTCAAAGGAGCTCCAAACTACAGCAGTGCCAGACTCTGTAGCACCCAGAGTCACTGTAGGGGAATGCTACAGGCACACAGTGGAGGCTCTCAGGACCAGCTTCTCCATCTGGAGTGCAATGCTGGGGTCTCTTTGAAAAGCCTGTGTTGCCCTGCAACTGGGGTTTGGAACAATATTTTTATTTGGCCACCTGGCCATCAGATGACATGGAGATGGGTTTCCATAGAGAAGTGTGCAGGCAGCTGCTGGCACCCTCCTAATAGGACAGGGAGCAATGCCAAAGCCTTGCCAGGTAGATGGAAATAAACATGTCATCACCTTCTTGTTTCTTCTGTCACTTTCTGGCTTGCATGTGGTGCTCCCAGGCTGGCCTGTTCTCACAAGGGCAGTCTGCCACCGCTTTGTGATCCAACAGCGGGGTTTAATAGAAAATGTTCTCTCCTTGCAGGACAGAGAACTGCGGCCAGAAGAAATCGAAGGTAAGACTATGACCCTTCTCCATGTCTCCCTTTCTTTCCGCTTAGGGCCAGACTGATCACAAAGGAGGGGAGGGGTGAAATCTGGGGTAAGACAAGGTAGATGAGCTCACGGCTGTTCCCACTCTAGCCACTCCCGGAGTAGACATGGCGCTGGGGCAGCTCACATACCATCTGCAGAGGGAACGTGCCCCTTCCTGGAGAACATCGCTGAGATCCTCCTCGCATCCCGGACTGCTGGTGGGGGTGTTCTGGGAACTGTGCCCAATGCCATCACTGACAGCAGTGTCTTTTCTGCAGAGTTGAGAGAAGCCTTTAAGGAGTTCGATAAAGACAAGGACGGGTTTATCAACTGCAGGGACCTGGGAAACTGCATGCGGACCATGGGCTACATGCCGACCGAGATGGAGCTCATCGAGCTATCCCAGCAAATCAACATGAACTGTAAGTGCGCTCCCTCCCTTGCTCGCTCCCCTGCTACTGCCTTGCTCTGGCTCCGTGCTTTGGGCTTTAGCTGCCAGTCTTTTGCTCTCATCTGTTCCTCCTTTCCTCTACCTTTGGTCTCCTGGCTGCCTGTCACCCCATCTCTCTGCTGTCTGTCTGCTTGGTTCTTTTGGCATCAGTCAGTTCGCTTGTCTCCAGCCTATCTGGGTTTGTAGATAAAGAGGAAGGTGTTGAGACAGAAACACCACATGGGCACTGCCCTTGGTATGTGCATGGTCCAGTGTTGCCCAGTGATATGGGTGTGTAAGGCATTGGTGTGCAGCTGCTGCCAGGTCTCTAGGTGGTGTGTGCAGAGGAGGGAGTCTGGGAGGTGAGAGGAAGGAGGTTTTTTGGTGTGAGGGGGGTGCTATGTCACATCAGCATGCTGGGGTGTTCGGTCTGAGGCGTGAGTGTTTGGAGGAAATAGCTCTGGGTGAGTAGCGATGGGCTGAGGGGCTACTCTGTCCATCTGGTCTCACGTGACAGGCGGAATAACGGGGCAGTGTGTTCTCAAACATGTCTGTGATAGGATGTGGTTGCATGTGCGCCTTTTCCTTCTGTCATCAATTCTCTGCCCTTACACCTGTCGGCAGCAGTGTAGTGTGGTGCCCGCCAGGGTATGTACTAGGCATTCTTTGTTGCACTTTCTGGGCTAGAAAGGGTTAATCATCCAGCGAGGAAGCGGGATGGGAGAGTAACACATCACAAACAGCAGATAACCAGGGCCCAGATTGCCATGTGAGCCACAGACTATATAATTAGATCAGGCTGGTGATCTGACCAAAGGGTAGGAATCTGAGGAACTTTTCACCAATTGCAGCTACTTCATAATCAGGGAAACGAATGAGTTTGTGGGATGCACTTGTCCAGCAGAGGTGTTGAGCTTCCGGGACAGATTTTCTCCTCTGCTGTGGAATAGGGCCCATGCTGGAGATGCAATTGGCTGAAGCAGAATTCTCTTGGTTCTGACACACCAGTACAGGGCTGCCCTGTGCTCACCCCCTCCCAAGCCCTGAGGTGTGGTGTCTGCTGGGAGCAAACCCATGGCACAGTGCTGCAGGGATTCTGGGCTGTTTGCCTGGGGTGGGCTGCTGTAATTTAGAGGCGCTGGGACCCTTTCAGCACAGCCCGCAATCCAGAGGGTACAATGATGGTGTAAAGCCGCCTTGGTTTCTCCTCTCCCTGAACTCCTTTAGAGTCAGACCCTGACCCTCCCATGGGTGGCTGGTTTCCAGTGGAAGCGTGTGTGGATGTATTACCCTGGGTGCTTGGCTGGGCTGAGGCAGAAGGGCTTTTAATGTCTTACCCACACATATCCCCTCGATCCCTAGTGGGCGGCCATGTGGATTTTGAAGATTTTGTGGAGTTGATGGGACCAAAGCTTTTGGCGGAAACTGCAGACATGATTGGTGTAAAGGAGCTCCGTGATGCCTTCAGAGAGGTGAGCACCCTCCCCTCCCCCCCCACCCCCGTGCTGCATGACCTCCTTCAGAGAGGTGAATGCCCCCTGTTCTGCCTCACCCCCGTTGAGAAGTGAGGACCCATTCTCAAATAGTGAGCGTGGAGAGAAGGGGAGAGCAAATGCAGGAAAGAGAGAAGACGAGTGGGAGGAGGAGGAGGAGGACGAGTGAGTAAAGGGGGCCCAGGGAAGGAAAGAGAAATCTTGTCTGGAAAGGAAGGGAGCACAAAGACAGAAACAGGGAGAAACAAGGCCCAAAAGAAAACAAAGGGGGAAGATGGGCCACATGTGCCAAACGGGTCTGTCCAGAGAGGAAAAGGACCTGAGGGAACAGACTGGCACAGGGAGCAGGAGGAGAGAAGAGGCTCAAGGGAGGAGAAGGAGCCAAGAGGGGACTCAGGGGACATCCTGTATATATATGCACTCTGGGAGGAAGCTGTGGGACTCAAATCTGGAGACAGTAGGTACCCAAGGAAGTAGGTCAGGCTCTGCTTTAGCTGACTGCTCTTTCTGCTGTTGTTTACGGCCTATCCTGAAGTTTGACACCAATGGCGATGGAGAGATCAGCACCAGTGAGCTGCGGGAAGCCATGAAGAAGTTGCTGGGGCAGCAGGTGGGCCATCGGGATATTGAAGAGATCATCCGAGACGTGGACCTGAACGGGGATGGGCGCGTGGATTTTGAAGGTGAGAGAGAATGCACCACTGTCCTTCTCCACTGGGGCCAGGCCAGATTTTGGCTCAGAAGCTGGGTCATTGCCCAGCTCCTGGAATGGAGGAAGGGAAAAGATCTGCATGTCCTAAGAGGCTCAGGTAACTTGGAAGGGGGTGGTGGGGGAGAGGCAGCTGGGTCACAATCACCTAGGAATTCTCCATAGCTAGGATAAGGCTATTAAGGGAGAGGTGGCTGCTATAGGAAACTCCTGGTTAATGGTGGCTGGCTGTACAGCACTTCTCAATGCATCTCAGTGTTAAGCCTGTCTCCATGGATCTCTTGCTAGGACAGACTCTCCCTGGCTATGTCTAGACTGCAAGCCTCTTTCGAAAAAGAGTATCTAGACTACAACCAGTACTTTCGAAAAAGCAAGCCGCTTTTTCGAAAGAGAGCACCCAAGGCAGTCTGGATGCTCTCTTTCGAAAAAGCACAGTGTGCGTTACATAGCGGCTTTTTTTCGAAAGAGCACTTTTGAAAAAAGGCATTATTCCTTGTAAAATTAGGTTTTTCGTGGTCAAAAAAACTGCTGCGTTCTTTCGATTTACTTTAGAAAGAACACGGCAGCAGTCTAGACGCAGGGGAAGTTTTTCCAAAAAAAGGCCACTTTTTTCGAAAAAACCCTGTAGTCTAGACATACCCGCTATGTCAGGGGAGAAACCTCTGTGTGGCCATGTGCAGCTCAATGGTAGATTTCTGTTTCCTCCCCAGTGCCCTGATACATACTTGTGCAGCTAACCTGAGCCATCACCCTGGCCAAACTGCTGTTTGAGTGTGCTAGTCTGGGCAGAACCAGTGCACTGCTGTTCATTCAAGCTGGGAATCGTGTCTCCCAGCTGCTGTGTAGACGCACTGTTGGGGTCCATCAAAGAGCTTAGTGTGGAAATGAGACATGGTGTTGTTTAAGGGCGGGTGTGCCAAATGATAAACTGCCCTGGCTCGTGGGTTCTTGTAACTCATTGCATAAACTCTCCACAGTCAGTAAAGAAACTAAACCAGTGAGCTGTGTGGGAGGGGATTTCTGGTTGTTCTCACAGTGCTGCCAGATGATGAGAGGTGAGATGTGGATGTGTTGGTACATTTGGTGTGTTTGCCTCTAGCATTTCTGTTTGTCAATGGCTGCAGAGTTTGTTAGGATGATGTCCCGCTGAAGACTACACTCATCTGAAGAGGAACCAGCACCTCAGTGAAGGCAGAAGAGGACCTGAGTGGAGCATCTAGCCCCAATGTTCCCATGCAAAGGTTTATAGGCTGGATGCATTTGAGACAGTGCGAGATGACCCGCCTCTCTTATCCCAAAGTGGTCCCTGCAACCTTCCACACTGTGAAAGACTCACAACTTCCTATAACTGGAACTGTTCCTCAGAGTTGGCAACAGCAGGAAACTGCAGCCAGGACAAGCCACAATGTTTTCACAAGACGTTTGCAACTTTAGACTCCTTCTCTCCTGCTTTTATTCTCCCACCAACTGCTGCAAAGCGAGAGAAGGAGAGACCCTCCTGGACTGGAGGATGAGAGCAAAGCCATCTGGGACTGGTGGTTGCAGCAGGTCACACTCTATCGGATTCCTTTGGTGAACAGTGTCTGTGTTTGCTGTGTGTCTGTCAGGAGTTATTTATGCCTTCCTGGTACATTCTCATGTCTCCTGTGGTTATGTTTACCAAGAGCAACTACAAATACATGTTTGGGAAAAAAAGTGATAAATGTGTAAATTGAAGCCATGTGCAGTCCTGGCCTTTCTGGGGGAGTGAAGAGTGGGCTGGAGAGAGGAGCATCTTTCAACCAACCCACTCCAACCAGTTTACTTTGGGATTCCTGGGGGGATAAGCTGGAACCAGGGGAGGTAGATGCTGCTTGTTACAGGATTCATGACTGGGTGCTGTTCAGCATGAGTGATATTTGCAGCCATTCTAGCTCCAGGCAGCGAAATACCAATACAAGGTACACATACTGCCAGCTACCAAAGACTTAATGGGCTAAATTCTTCCTTGAAGTCAGTGGACTTACACCAGGTACTACTTTGGCCCAGTGTCTGAGGCTGTTCAGCAGGGATGGGCAAGCAGCAATGGTGGATGGGCTGCAGCAGTCCGTGGCACACAGGGGGTTCCACTTGCAGCCCCGCAGCCTCACTGTGTGCCCCCCTTCCCCATGTGCTTCACATGCATTGGGGCCTGCACTTACCTGCTCCTCCCCCTTCATCCCAGCACTTTCAGAGCACGCAAATCATTGGATCCCTGCTCCTCTTCCTCCCTTCCAGACCTGGCACGTCAGGAACAGCTAATTTGTGGCATTCCAGATCTGGGAGGGAGGGGAAGGAATGGGGACAAAGCATGAATCAGGTGAGTCACAGCTCCTCGGAAAGTGCTGGGAAGGAGGGGGGAGGCATAGGAAGTGCCGGGCTCCAGTATCCCAGTTCATCAGAGGCTCCTCTTATCCCATTTCCAGGCAGTACTGGCTGCTTGCTGGGTGGCTGGTGAGTGTGGGCAGGTGTTGGATGATTATGTGTTACCTCTACTGCCCATCCACCTCTTACTCTTCTCTCCCCGCTGTGCCCCTTCACCCTCTCAGCCTCATTGCTCCTTCATATCCCCCCTGGCAGGGTGCATTCTGCTCTGTGTGGAAAATTAGCCCCTGGTCAGATCATTCAGCTCACCAACAGCCGGGTTGGCAGGCTCCTTCCTCCCCCTGCTGCCTCTGTCTGAGCTGGCAGCTGTGGAAAGTTCAATTCCTCTGGCCCAGAGCACTGCCAGGAGGAGCCAAGCCCCACGTGCCAAAGCCCCGCACAACACTGGCACGGGGAAGCTTCTCCACCCCTCAGTGAGGCTCTGGAGTGGTCATGGGGAGGAAGATGTTTGCAATCTGTTTGCGCCCAGACCCTGCAGGCTCCGCAGCACTCCCCGGGTAAGGGATTAGCATGCTCTTCACATGTTGCCCCTGTCCTAGGTCCTGCCCCCTGGTAGTGCGGGGCTGCTCTGTTCCCTAGGCACCCTCCCCTGCTAAGTTACCCCTCTGGCTGGGTTCATTGAAGCCCCTGCAGTCAGGATCCCTGGGCCTTGGTGCACAAGGCATCGTTAGGGCGTAACCCCTTCCAGCCCGCACTGTTTGCTGGGGAAACAGGAGGCAGCTGGGTTGTCAGTGGCCAGCATCAATTTGGAGGCATTAGCTGCCTTTGTATGGGCAGGAAGGGACGAGCTGCCTCTAGCCACAGGGAGGCGGAGTAGGTGGGCAGGAGGGAAGAGATGATCTCTGCAAAGACATGGTCCAAGTCATTACTTCCCCTACCTCTCACCCCTATGGCTGGAAGCAGCTCCTGTCCCTTCCCTCCTGCACAGCTGAAAGGCTGCTGCTGGCCAGGTTCTGGTGTGATTCCTCAGAGAAATCTGGGGAGGAAACAAGGCTATGACACTACATGACCCCACATGTTGCCTGGAGAAGACACAGTACCAGGTACCAGAAGAGGCGAATCCATCCTGGGGGCCCAGCTGGGCATGGCAGATACAAAACACTGGGTAGGGAGGGTTGGGCTAGGTTGGTTGGCCACCCCATGTCCTTGTGTGAGAGAGATACATGGGAGAGTGTGTCGCCTCTCCCCATGCAAACCTCAAAGAACATAAAAAAACTCCAGCTACTCAGTAGGGATGTTAAATTTAGATTAATTGGCTAATCAAATAGTCAGTGCAATTTGCATTGACTATTCAATTAGTCGATAAGGCCCCTTTGCCTTTGAAATACAGCAACAGCCCCAGAGCTGTTGCTACACTTCAAAGGCAAAAGTGCTGCGGGAAGCACAGGGCCGGCGGGGGACTCAAGCAGTCCCCTGCTGGTCCCGTGCTCCCTGCGGCATTTCCAAGTGGCAGCGCCGCATGGAGCCTGGCATCAGTCCCCAGCTGATCCTGGGCTCCATGCAGCACTGATGTTTTGAAACATCATGTGTAGCCCAGGCGAGCTGGGGGCTGCATATGGCATTTCAAAGTGGCAGCATCTCCATGGAGCTCAGGGTCTGGCCCCGGGCTCCATGTGGTGCTGCCTCTTTGAAGCACCCCATCTCTTCTCTCTCCTTGCTGCCTCCTTCTGATAGAGGCAGCAAGGGTGGGGGAGTGACTAGTTGACTAGTGTGTTGACTATCCGATAAGCATTTGCTTATTGGATAGTCGACTAGTTGTTCACATCCCTACTACTCAGTATTTCTTTTTAACAGGGGCTCAGTTAACTTGATGTTAATTTTAACGTTTGTACTGCATAGTTCTGATTGATTGCTGCTGAACTCGCTTGAATATGAGTAACTTTACCAGATGTCTCATATTCAGCATAGAGAAATATGGTCACTGTTAGTTCAAGGGGCATCATTCCCACTCTCCGTATTTCTCACAGCCTGCTAGGAGTATTTCCTTCTCCTTGGCTGTCCCACTTCCCAGGGGAGGGGCCGAGGCACAAGAACCTCCTGTTAACCCACTGTAGCTATTTCTCTTCCACTGTTGCTATTTCTCTTCATTCCCCTTAGATGATCAGAATCCAGAATGCTGCCTGTCCCAAAGGGGCAATGCTCTGAATGAGGTGGATTTTCTTTTGTTTGTTGCTGTGCCAATTAGTCTGGCTGTAATTGACATGACATCAGTGGGGGTGTATGTGGAGAGGATTGTGCGTGTGTGCATGTGTGTGTGTAGGGAATCCATGTGAGCGGGCACATGGCTGTTTGCATGAGAGATATCTGGGTGTGCATGTACAATACTACTATAGATATGTGGGTATGCCCACCAGCAGTGAAAGGAAAGTGTATGGATAGGTAATTGCACATGAGGCTCAAGTAAGCATGCAGACCTGTGGTACGTGTGTGCAGATGGTGTTTGAGGGTTGTGCACAGATACACTTGTGATGAGCACAGTACAATGGGAATGTATACATGCATGCAACTGGAGTGTCTGTATAGTCACGTTCCTATGCAATGGGAATGTATGGGCGTGCATGCCCTGTGTGTATGTGCAATGGGGATGCATGAAGTGATGAAACAGTGTATATGTGTGAGTGATGGGCGTGTGCATGGGTGCCCCATGTATGTGCGTGATGGGAATGCTTGCACAGGTGTTAAGTGATAGAAGCTTGTATGTATGTGTGATAATAGTAAGCATGTATGCACACAGCATAGTGAGCAATAGGAACATTGCAGGAATGAGTTCACATGTGTGTGGCCACTGGGTGAATGGATAAAGTAGTCAGAGTAATTGTCTCTTTAGCTGCCTGCTTGCTACCTGGCCCTGCACAGAGGCTTCTCTGTCTGCAGCAACAGATGGAGGGACACTGTCTTAATTTATTTTAAAACATAAGCCCATTCATGGAGGTTGCCCAGAGTCCAAATTGCATAGAATTCTCCAGAATGTATAATCTCGCTCACTGGGCACATTCTTTGCTCATTATTGCTGCTGGGGGCTTACAAATAATCACATATGCCTAGAATAACTCTGCCAAAGCATCCTCCTGTGGGATAAAGGTGCGAGCAGTGCATGTGCTGTGGGGAAGGGTGGTCTGAGAGATGGAAGGTAAGGGAAGCACCTTTCCTATCTGGTGATGGCAGAGATTGGGGATTTTCTCACTCTGATCTGGGGTTGTCCAGAAGTAAAGAATATTACTAAACACAGTTTCACTGAGGAGCTTGAGTCCAGCTCTGCTGTATATCGGGGTAGAGCATGGAGATGCTCTAGCTGAGCTAGAGTAGACATAAAAGCCCAAAGCATCTGTTGAGGACAAAGTCTTGGCATTTCCCATAAATCCTCTAGCTTCTCACTGCAGGATCAACCCCATGATAGGTCAGAGAGGGCCAGTCTGGATGCACGCAGTGATTGCTGTTGGTTCCATTTCCAGCAGAAACTCTTCCCTCAGGGCTGGTTTTATTTGCCCGTGTATCCTTGGATAATCCCTGCAAGTTTTGCTATTTTTTTGTGCTGACAGGGTCAGAGATTAAATCTTCAATCTAATAATCTCATTCCAGGGATAATCCTTTTGCTTTCATCTCCCAGCCAGTGCCAGGAAGCCTTCCAAATAACCCTGCAGAACAATATGAAATAAGGAAGACTCTGTCCGTCTCCCTTCTTTCTCTCTTGTTGTAGTCCTGTGCTCATCAGCACAAACCCCAAGGCCTAGGACTTCTGTCTCCAAGTGTTTTTGTGTTTAGCTGAATGTGACCTTGTTGTGTCTCTAGATAGCCCCCATCCTCTTTCAGTCTATCATGTTCACTGAGCCCTGGTTCTGCCTCCCATTGATGTGTCTCTATTATTTGTTTTTAGCTACCCAGACTATTGATAATTCCAGTGGATAATACATCCTGTATCCTCCCGCTACAGTAAATGACTGGTGCCTTTAGAGGACTAACTGAAGGCACCATCCATGCAGAATAATTATAGGTCCAGCTCATGAACTCATGTAATTTCAGTGCAGCTTTCAGAGGATGGGGATAACCTGAGGGATTGGAAAGAAGACACTGGGCCTTTCATTTTTAGGATAGTACTTTAAAACCAGTGTGGGTCAGGGGACTGAATGGTTCAATAGACTAGTAATAGGACACAGAGCCGTTTGTGTCTGTAGCATCAGTTCCCATCTAAACTGCTAGCATCTGGATGTTACAGACAATTTCAGTGAGCTATCACAGGTGGGGATGGGACGGGCTCAGACCTCAATAGTGAACGTTGGGTTCCACAACCCACCTGAGAGTGACTGACACATGGACACTAAACTCCCCACTGACAAATAGACCAACCTCCCAGCGCTCCCCTCCCCTCTTTTGCCAAACTGGGTGCTAGCAAGCCTGCTACTCAGTGAGTAATAAGCAACCTGGCTGGTGCAGAGGGAGATAACTGGAGAGTTGTGTGTGGTACTGAAGAGGTAAGAGACAACAATATGCCACTTTCCCTTTTTCCTGTTCATAACAAGGACTCTTGACTCTTTCCAAGTCTTAGAATTAAAAAGTAGAAGAGATAATAAAGAGGCCACTAGCATCCTGAGGTCTGTCCAGCACCCGCCCATCAGGAGTAGCACCTCTCTCTGAGACAGGAAGGAAGGAGGTCCAAGATTAGTTTCAGAGGAAGGGATGCCCTCATGTGATATGCTGTCAGGGACGGTAGGATGGACCAACTTTGCTCCCTCATATCCTACAGGAGAGTGGAAGTGGGACTGATACAGAAAAGCATGAGCCCTGTGAAATCTCCTCCAAACGCTTCCAATGAAAATGCTCTTCACCTGCAACTGTGCAATCCCGAGTGACACATACCAGCTTGCAGTGCAGGATAGGGCAGGAGGAGCTCCCAGCATGCAATATAACTTGCTTGGACAGAATAAAGCAAGGCAGGGTGATCTCTGTCCCTCTGTGGGCTGCACCTCAGGACTACCAATGAAGCTGGAGAGAGTCCCTGTGAGGTAGGAACTGTGCTTGAGTCACTCCTTCATAGAATGCAACCCAGCTTTGTGCCCTCCCAGGCAAAGGCTGCTTCGCCTTGACATTGGCTTGGCTAACTGCTCATGGCTGATGTCAGCCAGCAATGCCCATCACCAGTGGTGCTGCTAGTTCCTGCCATGCCCTTCATGGAGGGGATACTGGCTGGGCTGAAGATGAGGTGAAAATCTTCAGGCCTACAACAAGATTGAGCCCTTACTGAGGAACTGACCCAGACCCCCTTATTGGCTGGCTGGCTGGCTGACTGCCATCCTTACCTGCTCTGGGGCCCAGCAAGTCAGAGCAGTTATAGGAAGAGCTTCCTCAACTACCCAGAAGCAACCCTCAGGGGAGGAGAGAAGGAAGCAGCAAGAGCAATGTGGACAGATTCTCAACTCTGCCTCTGCAACACTCAGCCTAGGGAAGGGCAAGGATAGGGGTAAAGAGGGATTCCCAATGCAGCCTCCCAGGTGGATGTGTGCAGCTGAAGAACCCACCAGGAGCAGAGGTGAGGCTGAAGGAGCTGAACTGAGGGAGATGAGGGAAGTGCTGAACTTATGGGGCAGAAATGAAGTGGAAGCTGGGGGGCAGAACTGATGTGGTGATTGGTTTGGAGGGTTTCCCAGTAAAACTGGAACAGTGGCTAGCACTAATTGTCACACACATATGAACAGTGGCTTTGCAGGGAAGCATCAAAAATTGAAAGACTGACCAAAACCCACAATATCATATGCTTTTAAAATCTCGTGATTTTTTGGGGTCTGCCTCATGATTTTTGATTGCTTGACGCTGGCCAGTCAGAGGGATTCTGATCCTAATGGATACCAGCTGACATGCATATATGCTATAGGCACTGAGCACCCTTTAGAACTCCAAAGTGCTTTATAAACGTTGACACAAGGCACCACCAAAATGTAGCCGCGTGGGGCAGCAAGAAGAGAATTTTAGCTAAAGAGGCAGAGGCAAACTCCCTACCGCCACAAAACTGCCAGGGGATTTTTCATATCCATGCACAGCACAGAAGGGCTCTGGTTTGAAGGCTCTTTGATCTGAGGTCCCACACACAACAAAATATCTGGTGTTCAGTGTATATAACTCAAAATGAACTCAGGGCTCAATTGATCCTGTATGGATTTGAACCCATGAAAAGATTAGCTTGAACCTGGAATTTATATCTCAGAAGCATCCCTTTCCTTTTCATGAGTGTTTTACAGATAGGCTATTCTTGTTCACTTTCCTTTTGGCCATTTCATTTCCCTTTTCTAGCTAATGACTCATTACAGTAACTTGTGACACACAAAGATTTTAAGTGCTTAGAAGCTGAGCAGCTGACCCAGGCTTCTCACAGCTTAAACTGAGAAATCTTAAGGGATTAGTGAGGATAATCTGTAATCAGTATAAATGAGCCTAATGAGGCCTTGCTCTGCCCTGCCAATGGGATGGCATTCTTCCAGGACAGGCTGCTTTCACTCTCTTGCTAATTGAATTTGGGGGACAACCAGCAGGTCACAGGCACAGCAAGATTAGACTGGATGTAATACATCCAGGCACTGGGTCTGCCTGAGCCAGGGTATGATGCCATCCAAGTAACTTTTGTTCTTGATGGGCATGAATGACTATCAGGAACAGGTAGAAGTTCAGCATCATGGGGCTTGATTTTGAGAGGGGCTCAGCATGTGGAATGCCCATTTTTCTGGGGCTCATGGTGTCTCACATTCAGGTCCTTCTCTGCATCTCTGCCTCTTGCAATTTTCACAAGCCCTTCTTTGTGGCAGTGATGCTGTGTGGGCCCAATTACATCACTTTCAGGTCAAGTGAACCAGGCTAATCTAGAGCCGTGGTGTCCAACACACTAGCCACAAGTGGCTATTTGGCCGGCTGAATGTGGCTAGTTCATTCAACCAGCCAAATAGGTAGGGAAGATGCCTTATCCCCCCTACCTTCAGCTGATGTCAGCTCCAGCCCTAGGGAAGCTGGTTCTATTGGACTGATTTTGCTACTACTGAGATCTAGCCTGGGTCACCTTTGGTCCTATTGATTCACACTGCACATAGCACACTTTTTTGTTTAACACTAGTTATTCAACTATGCCCTGATGTGGAGGGTATAACTGGATCATGCAGATTTTCTAAAAATAGCAGCCTGCTTTTACCATTTGGGCTGCTTTCATAGTACAACCAAAACAGGGTACCCTCTAGTCTAGAAGTCAGAGACTGGACAGCAACAAGAATGATATTCATGGTCATACAGGGGGAAATGTGAAAAGCATGAGGTTATTTTGCCCCATTTATCTTGGGCAAGAACTTAGTTTAAAAAATCAGGTTTTATCCAAACTTCAGGTGCAAAGTCACATGCCAGGTCCTCTTAAGATCTTGCCATAGTCCTCTAGGACAGCAAAAGGACACAGAACCTGACAATTCTCCTGTAAACACAATATAGAGGAGGGGGGTTGAGGATTGGGTGCAGTAACTTTAAGGAGCAGTAAAGGACACAAATACCTTCTTTCCTTGGCAGTTCACCTTCCAAATGGATTTATTAGGTGTGTCTAGACTACATGGCTCCGTCGACGGAGCCATGTAAACTAGTTTACCCAGCATAGTCAATGAAGCGGGGATTTAAATAATCCCTGCTTCATTAAAATAAAAATGGCCACCGTGCTGTGCCAACAATCAGCTGATCCGGCACAGTGTGCCAGTCTAGACGTGGATCGGTCGACAAGGGAAGCCTTTGTCGACCACTCCTGTAAACCTCGTTTCACTGTAAACCCCGCTTCATTGACTGTCGGGTAAACTAGTTTACATGGCTCTGTCGACGGAGCCATGTAGTCTAGAAACACCCATTATGAAGATCAGAAAGGTACTACTGTCCCCAAGACCTTTGATTTCCCACCATTTTCACTTCTTGCAATCGCCCCCCAGACACCTTTTACTTCCTTGTCTCACCACCTTTTGTGCTTTCCCTAGAGACATTTTGCTTCCCCTCTCATACCAACTCTATTTGTAGACAACATCCAGAAAGTCTTTTCATTTCCCCCAGTTTCCAGACATTTACTACATGTTTTGTTGGGTCCTATGTTTATGCTGTCTTGGACGCTAAGCAGTGTTTTGCATAGGAATAATGTATTGCTTGGTCTAAAAGTGAGTTAAAACAACCCCTGTAAAGAGTCTAAACACACACAAAAAAGCACTGTTCTGATCTGATGAAAAGCTGCACCTGATGAGTCTCTCAGTAACTGCATCAGTATAGTTTGCACATCTTGCTTCAGTATAGTTTACACACTAACAAACTATTGGTAGTTCCCCGTACATCTACTCAACATAGTAATGGTAATGGGCACTCAAATAAAAACTGACAAGCAGAGGCAGGATTAACTATGGCAGCAGAGAATGGAAGGGAAAGAGTTTAAAACAGACTCTGCTCTGATGTTTTCAGAACAGCTCCACCTGCTTGGCTAAGCCACCTGTAAGTTTGTAAAGCAAGAGTCATACCTCACTAGGAATAACCTCAGAGGGGTAGCCAAGTTAGTATATACAGGATAAACTTAAACAACAAAAAAAAGTCTGGCAGCACCTTACAGACTAACAAAACATGTAGATGGTATCATGAGCTTTCGTGGGCACAGCCCACTTCTTCAGATCCAAACTCAGGTCATCCGAAGAAGTGGGCTGTGCCCACGAAACTCATGATACCGTCTACATGTTTTGTTAGTCTGTAAGGTGCTGCCGGACTTTTTGTTGTTGTTTAGGAATACCCTGTGCAGTATGGTTGAGAGTGGTGCTAACCACATTTGGCACTGACATGCCTCTTCCGGGCTGCCGCTTCTTGGTGGCTAATAGCAGCCACGGCAAAGTACTGGGCTGTGGAGAACTCGGTCAAGTTGAGCCAGACGGCAGGATGACCGGATTTAGTCCTATGTCCGTACAAACAAATGAAACAGATGATTAGACCCGGGGATCACGTGATTCCCCCAGACTAGGCTTTTCCCGTTTATCTACAAGCGCGGGGCTGGTGTAAATCAAGGAAAGACGCGGGAAAGTGAGGAGGAGGAGGAGGAGGAGGAGGAGGCGGCGGCGGGGGGTGGGGGGGGGAGCGCCCAGCGACACAGGCGTGCAGGTGGGAGGGGCGCCAAGCGCAGGTTTCCTGTGAGCGGGCCCTTGTGTGTGGCGCGCGGCTGCCTCGCAGGGGCTCGGCGTGGCTCCCTGGCAGTCCCCGTGAACACGGGCGCGAATCCCTGATGGCGGGCTGGGGCTTCCTGGGGGCGCTCAGCCTGTGGTGGGTGAAACGCGGGGCCGCCTCACCAGCCGGGCCCCCGCCCCCCCCCTTGCCTACAGGGGCCCGGCAGCCACGCGGGCCCCGAGGCGGGATCCGGCTCTGACCAGAATCGTCCTTCCGCTGGCGTCTGGAAAGGCGACTGTTGCCATGGGAACCTTCCCAGGCTCAGCCAGCTGCCGGCTTCCGTTCTGTTGCCTTCCCGCCATGCATCACGCTCCAGCCGCGTTGGAGCTTCTTGATTGGAGGAGCCTTTGGGAGCCGTCACCTCCTCGGCGTGGGGAGTGAGCGCCGAGGGGCCGCTCTGGCCCGGGAGCGGCGGGAGGAAGTTCTGAGGGGGCAGTGCCTTGCCAGTTTCCTCCTCTGCGTCCCAATGGTCGGGGCTAAGAAACCCGGCCCGGCTGGGAGAAGTTGCCTTTTCGGGCAAGTGGTGCGCTCCGTGTTCCCCCTCCCTAGCGGATGGCGGAACCCAGAGAGAGGAGGAACCTATCACCCGCTCCGGAGTAGGAGGCGTTCGAGGGTTTGTACCACCCCCTGCACATGGTGCGCTCCAGTCTCCGCTCACCCGGCCTTTGCCAACCCAACCGCCTTAGCCGCCTTTTACCTGCTTAGCGCTCAACCAAGCCTGCTCGCTCCCATTGGCTCGCCGATTTATTAATACACAAATATGAGAACTCCGGCAGCCAATGGGAGACGGGCAGGTCGTTAGCATGCAAGACCGCGGGCGGTGAATGGCTGGCTGCTCTCCGGCCGCCCGGCCAGCGGGTTCGGTTGCCCCTTGCCGCGGCAGGAAGAGGAGGGCGGCATGTGCGGCGGGGCGGGGCCGCACTGAGCTGTAGGCAGGAGCCGGGAGCCGGAGATGGGGGCGGCCGGGGCCCGCTGGGCGCCGGGGGTGGCTCTGGTGCTCGCGGCCCTGCTGGGGGGCTCGGGAGCCGGCCTGGCCGACAACGTGATCTGGGCCGTGAACGCGGGCGGCGAGGCCCATGTGGACGTGCACGGCATCCACTTCCGCAAGGACCCGCTCGAGGGCCGGGTGGGCCGAGGTGAGGCCCCGGGGGGGGGAGGGAGCCGGAGGCCTGGCCACGTCCCGCATCCCTCCGACCTGTCCTCGTTCCCTCCCTCGCCGCCCCGCCGCCGGGCCCTCCCCCGCGCCCTCCGGCGCGACCAGCCCGGCTGGGCGCTGCCTCGTCCCGCGGCGCCTGAAGGGCACTTAACCGTCTCCTTCCCTCACCCCGACCTCCCCCCCAGGGGCCCAGCGGGCTGCCCCAGCGTCCCCCGTCCTCGGGCGGGCTCGGTGAGCGCCTGGAGCCGGGCGGGCCGCGCGCCCGCATGGCGCCCTAGCTGGGGCTGTTGGGAGGCGGCTGGCGCAGGGGCAGGTGGCCGGTAACGGCCCCTAGCCAGTGTCTTTGCCTGGGGGAGTACAGGAGCGGCTGCGGCCGTCCAGGACTTCAGAGCCCTGCTGGCCCCGATGGCCCTGGCCCCCTCACAGCTTGCTTGGGGGTCTAACTGCCGGGCGCAGCAGGTCCTCCGCTAGCCTCCCCGCCCCCTGCAGCCTGGTTTCTCCCTTACTGCTTCCTAGCTTCCCTCCTTTGAGGCCCGTGGCTGTGGGGGAGCCAGGCGCTTCTGTTGGAGTTTCCTGGCTCAGCAGTTCTCAGCTTCCCTTCACCTAGAAAGCATTGAACCCTCCTCCTATCTGTTAAAGTGATAACGGTTCCTCTGCCCCTCGACTTCTCTCTGTCTTGGCTGCCATTTCCCGCTGATAACTTACACGCTGGCCTTGCTGAGTGCCCATTCTGCTCCTTCAGTCCCTCTTCTGTAACTTTCAGTCACTGAGGAGGATTTTTGCTAGGGGGTGTGGAGAGAGACAGGAAAGGGAATAGATACAGTTTAGTACCTTGTCCCACTTTATGAGCCATGTGGCAATGGAAGGCTGCCCTCAGGACTGTGCCCTTACCGCTCTGCAGCTGAGGAAGGCGACAAACTGATAGTACTGAACTCTTAAGTCTTAAAAATGTTGGCAACACACTAACTTGTAGAACACTCAGAAGTATCTTCTGCTGTCCTGATTGCCTCTCTGGTCAGGTGCCTACACAAAGCAGCTATTTGCAGAGGTGCAGTCTGACTTTACAGCATGTGTTCTGTTTCAGCAGGCAGGGCAGAACAGTTGGGAGGCTGGTATTAACTATCTCTGATTATGTCATGAGCCTAGCATGTGATCCTAACTGAGCAAAAGTTGCTTATTTATTTGTATCTCTGAAAGGCTGCACTCTTCTCACTGAGAAGAGTCTGGATTTAACTCCTGAGAGGGTAGCCTCCAGTGAGAGAGAGAAAAAGGAAATAATCACTTTAGGCACCCTGTGTCAGACCTCACAGGATCAGAGAGCTTGAGCTGTCTGTGTTGTCCATCAGAAAGCTGTAAATCTCAAAGTGATGATTATCAGCAACAAAAAATTTAAAATAAGTTACTTAGCTTCTGTTAAACAAGGCCTTGGGGAGGTGGGGGGAATGGCTACAGGAGCTGATAGACTGCCATGTTGGCTGTTGCCGGCAAAACTAGCTTGTGTGTTTTGTTTTTTTTAAAAGCCTTGTTTAGCATGCCCTGTGTCTCACCAGAAGTATGGTAGCACCCTGCTAACTGGATGAGACTTGGAGCATTTAGCTTTGTAAAAATTCAAGATCCCTGCTTTAGACTGCAGGCATGTCTTCTGAGGAGAAGTCTGTCCTTATGGACTGAGGCAGAGCTTACTCTTGAAAGGTGATGTTACGTAGTCAGGCTACCAAACTAGCAACATTCAACAGCTTGCTCCAGTATGACTGGCAGTACCTTTATCTCCATCTGAAGGTCTTTCACGAGACCTCTCTGAGCTGCTGGCCTTCTACCAGGACCTCCTCTATACCAGGAAGCTGCTTTCAGTGACCAAGTCCTTGGAGGCCACCATGGGGGCAGACCTCGTGGAGCCCCTGCTACGCAATCTGTATCTCTGTGTGCAGGTGGCGGAGTCCCCTTCAGTGTGCCAGAGGTTGGTCCTTGCAGAAGTCACCAGGATTGGAGACATCCTGGATTACAACCAGAGAGACTGGGTGGATCCTCTAGCGGTTGCCCAGAGCATGGGGCCTTTTACCTGTACTTCCTGGACTGTATTTCAGTAGGAAGGGACACTTTGCTGCCTGCTGCTAGGGTTTATCTGGACTGGGTTTGGGGAGAGGGTGCATCCCAGTACTCACCCCTGGCTTTCCAGATTTCTCCCTCAGTCCCCAGCCCTGTGTGCCTTCTCAGCCACCACCCCCTCATCATCTGACCTGGCTGCGTGGATTGCAGCTAGTCCCCTTTCGAGCCATGCCAAAAAGTCCTCTATACATGCTCGTGCTTCACACTGTTCACTTCCACACCCTCATATCCCAACCACATACCAAAGGGCAGGAACTCTTGCCACCAATAAACAGTTGGGAGCCCTGCTAGGCCAGTTTATACTCCGCCTTGGTTCTGTGATCCAGGAGAGAGAGAGTAGCTGAAGAATCCTCCACAGTGCAGTGATCGAAGGCATGTACTAAGCATGGTTCACCCATATTTCTGACACTTGCCCCTTCTGTGATATGAGGGAGACCCTGGTGCACGTCTGTCTTGAGTGCGCCAGGTTACAGCCCCTCTTTCAGCTCCTCCAGAACCTCATTTATTGGTCTTTGTGGGGTTACAGATGGGGTGCGCAAAAATGTGGGACTTCCTCATCAACCTTCTCCTGGCTATGGCTAAGGAGGGCATTTATAATATCAGGGAGCAGAGGTTGGCTGAGGGAGGGACCTGCGACTGTGGGGCCTATTTCTGTTCCTGTATATGTTTGTGCATCCAGGCAGAATTCCACTGGGCAGCTTCTGCTGGCTCGCTTGTTGCCTTCAAGGGGCAGTAGGAGTTGTTGGGGTGCTCTGCTCGGTGTTCCCGTCCAGTTCCCTCGTTTTAGCCTTTTGACCTTCACACCCTCTGCTGTTTTTTCTTGGATTTGTCCCATGAAATCATTTGGACTCCAGGATTCTGTGGATCCTTCCCATAGGATGGGGAAGGGTCCTTTAGATATGGGCTGACTTAAACCTGCCCACGTGCTGGACCCCAAAAGGAGCATGCAACAGCTTGCTTTTTCCAGAGAAAAACTCCAGTTGCTTCAGCAGGGGCTGTAAATTTGGAGCCCAGCAGGGAACAGTCTAAGTGAGACAAGTACAGGAGTCAGTCACTTTCCACAGCTGAACTGCGTGTTGGCAGCACCCCTAATCCAATGATGGAATTCTTCCAAGGAGCAACAGGCCTGCTGGTAAAGGAGGAACTCTAGCACATATTGCATGGGAGGGCAGATTAAATGAAAACGTGGCTGCTGGCTATCATTTCTGGCAGCAGAGGTCATGGCAGGAATAGCATTCTCTGTTATCTGTGCACTGGGCATGAGCATAAATGGGGATCCACCTGTATGGGATATGTGGCATTGGTGTAGTTGCTGAAGCGGTGAAACCAAAAATCTACCAGAGGGGATAGGACATAGAATGTATTACAGCTGCATCTTGGATCCTCTTATTCCAGGATAGGGGAGAAGCAGTCAGCCTTTACGCCCTCTTTCTTTCTTTGCCCACATAGTGAATGGTGTCTCTTGGAAACCAAGTTACTGTTCTCCTTTGTCCCACTTCTGGATGTTCTAATATGATAATGACAGATGGTGGAGAACATTGATCCCTGTTCTAGTCAGGTGCTGAGATTCCCAATGTCCAGATTCAGGCTGTGTCTACGTTGTGCACCTTTCAACGGTATACAGAGGCATCAGCATGGGCAGGGCTCGCCAAGTGGTGGCGAGCCCCACTCGCCAGCCGCGCGGTTTTGCGCATGTGCAGATCGCTCTGTGCTGGCTCTTCCGGGTTGTAATCTACTCGCCACGGGCGAATAGATTACATTATTTGTCGAGCCCTGAGCATGGGATTGCAGGGTACTCCCCCAGAGTGGGGCCAAATTGCACTGACTGCCAGCCCTGCCCCCAGGGACTATAGAATAGTAGAATAATCACTAAGAATTCACATGTTAATCAACGATTTTATTACCCTTTATCTAACTCTTTGTAGACAAAGCTTTGGTGTTGCAGATGCTGCTAGGCTTGTAAAGCCTTGTTTGTAGTGTGGAAATTGCCTGCTGCTGATAATGCGGCAGCACAATATCACTTAGATGCAAGTGTGACACAGCTAACTGTTAAGGCATCTCTTGTAGTGCAAACAAGGTGAACTACCCATTCAAAGCTTGGTTTCCTGCCTGTCACTGCTGCAGCTGAAACATACAGCTCTTATTGGTGCAGTTCTCCTTGCAATGGGGACAGTGCCCTCAATGTAACTGACCTTGCACACACACAACAGCCCAGAGGTGTTGGCCATTTAAATATATAGACAATGTCAAGCAGGGGTAGAAAATCTATGGTCTGTGGCTTGGATCCGGCCCATTGCTTAATTTCATCCAGCCTGTGGCAGGTTTTGGTATACAGGGTTGCCCCATCCCCATGGGACGTGAGCTGGTAATGCCAGCTTCGCCTGCCACAGGCAGGAAGTCGAAGCCTGCCCCTTTTTCCCTACGGGGATGGAGCTGTGGGTACTGGCTTGCCCTGCTGGGTGAGTTTAACATTTTATATTTATCTGTCTCAAAACCCCCTCCCCTGCTAAATTATGTTGCTTTTTACTTGTGTGTGGCCCACAATTGATTTATATCTATGGATCAATGGCCTGTGAAAGAAAAATGTTCTCTCCCCTCATCTCCCCCCCCCCCCCCGTAAAGCTTATAAGCATTTTTAGTTTGCCCCACTAAAGGTTGGTCTGCTGGTGGCCTGTTTTTCCCTAGCTGTAGGTGTTCAAATACCATTATTTATTTTAAGGGGAGGCTGTACATACAACTATATGATTAACACAGCTGCAAACTGAAGGAAAATGTCTCTTCAGACTCTTGCTATCTCTCTTTCAGGAGGGGAAAAAAGGTTCCTTTTCAAACAGTACAGCAGAGTCGTGGTTTGCTCTTCCTAAAAGAGTGTTCATGGAACAAGCAGTCTGTTACAATAACCCTGCTGCAACCACGTTGCCAGACTTAGCAAGTGAGGGACTTTAACCCAGGAGTTCAACTGCTGTCTTGCTTCTCCCTCAACGGTTTTTATTGCACCATCATTTTGAATCTCTTAATTACTCATTCTGCTCTCATTTGTATAGATGAGCAGATAATGGCTACAACAGAAATCCAGCTACTGATAGCTTACATCCTGGGGTGGTGTTTTAGCGTTATTTCCCTCAAGACTCAAATTATGATCATGCGATTTAAAGGAGAAAGTATAGCTAAGGGATTTATAGTATATCCAGATGCCAAATAAACAAAGATTGTGGCCACTTTTGTTACTTTTAATGTGTAATGGTTTGTTTCTGTCTTGGTGCTTCACTCATTCTTCACCGTCACTAAAATGCTGCTAATTCAGATCCACCTCCATTGCATCATATAGCATATTGTAGGTATATAAGCAACTAGTCAACTGTCTGAAAAAGATTATTGGATAGTTGACTAGTCCCTCGACTAGTTGCTTCCTCCAAACTTGCTGCCTCTATTAGAGGAAGCAAGGGGGGTGAGCAGGAGCCGGTGCTGGGGGCAGCTGGCTCAAAAGCCAGGTGCCCCCAGCACTGTCTCTGCAGGGGCTGAGGAGTAGTGGGGACTAGCCATGAACCAGGAATCTGCTGATTCCCAGCTCGTGCCCAGTCTCAGATGCTGTGACTCTGCTTTTTAAACGTGTTAAACTACTGGCTCTTAATATATTTAAAAGGCTGGTGCACAGCAAGTGGGGACCTGGTGCGAGCCAGGAATCAGAAGGCTGGACTGCACCGGGTCCCCTCGCTGCGTACCAGCCTTTTAAATGTATTAAGAGCTGGCAGGCTCTCAAAACATTTTAAAATGCAGAGCTGCAGCAGAGTTAGCTCCTGGGGCCGGGAGCTAACCACGTTGCAGCTTCCCCGTTTATGGACTAATTGACTAGTCGATGGAAAATCCATCGACTGGTCGATTAGTTAATTAACCTATTGTCAGCCGGTGGTCAGGGCAGTGCATGTGTGTATGTTACACCCGAGTCTTCAACTGCTAGGACTGGGGTCCTTTAGCAGCGGGCAACCTGGAGGAGGTTGACGGGCGCCCCAAAGAGTTACAGGGAGAGCTTTACACCTCAGATTTTGACTGCTAGGATACACGATCCCTTCGCAGCGGGCAGCCTGGGGAGGCTGAGAGATGCCCCAACGGATCTGTCCCCTGGAAGCGACACGATCCAACGCTCAAGCTCTCCCTATATCTGTCCCTTATGACCGGCTGGAGTTCTTTTTAAAATTGTGCTTGGTTCTGTTACAGCGACTGAAGGAGTCAGGTCACAGCTTAAACAGTTACTATTTTATTGTTACAGGGTAAACTTAGCTGTTAAATGCTATTACTGTGTTACAGATAACACAGCCACTACAAAGGACAGGACAGAAATTACACTAATAAGTCACTTACAGGTACCATGAAACCCTTTTGGTTCTCTGAGCTCTTATTAAATGCATGCAAAATAGACACCTAGCAGGTATATATTCTCACCCCTGCGTTCCAGACTTGGCGTGGCCAGCGTCTTTCTCTCAATCCCTCGGGAAGAAGTAGGGCGAGGCTGGGCGTCCCACAGACCTCGGGAGGCAACCAGTACCTGCCAGCAGGTATAGATGATTGGAGCTCAAATGGGGTGGGCTACTAAACCCCTCTTTATACCCCTTGGGTCACGTAGGCTTCTTCCTGGTCTCAAGTGGCCAATTAGGGAAAATGGTTTTGAATGCCAAGTTTCCCATGAAGGGTGCAAAGCATAATTCACACCTGGGAAAATGCAGACAATGGGCACCTCTGGTATGTGATGGGCGAAGATTCCTCTCCTGGGACAGTGTAGGCGTGTCAATTACTGGTGCTAGCCATCAGGGCAGCAGGAGGTCCCCTGGTTGTCAGCTAGCCCATTTACTGTCTGGTTTCTGTTTATTAGAGTCAGAGACAAGCAGCACCCCTGCATTCCCAGGGCATCAAAGGCTGACTGCCTTTCTCTTGCTCTCTGGGGGGGGGGGGGAAACAAGATGGGGTTCATGTCTGGCTACACCTATATATAACATCCCTAGCATACCGTAGCATATAAATGAATTAGTTGTTTGTGGGATTTGGTGATTTCACTCTGATAATTACTGTGACACTGTGCCCCCATATTTTTATGGACATAGGTTTTTTTTAAATATGAATATACATAGAAAAAAGTGGCAAATAACCTATCATTCAAGAGCTGTGTGTGTAAATTCCATTTGTGTGCATGAATCATTCTTGTATGTGAAGTTAGAAATATAAAGTGTAAACCTGTTTATTAATCTAGGTCCTCTAGTGAAAGTCATTAGTAGTACTCAAGGAACATAATGGCCTGGTGCTCATGACAAGGATCTGTGAATAGTCTTGTTTTTTCCTGTAAGCTTAAACTGTGGTTGGTCCTACAAAAACGTGACAATGCCACATGGTTCTGGATTCCATCTTGAATTTGGTATTGCACCACAGAGGTGAGGGAGGTGGGATAAAGACTTCTCTCTTTGGGGAAATTGTATTTAAGCAATGGGAAGCAAATTGTGATTACCTTTAGCTGGTTTCACTGACTGCTTCCCACCTCAAGGGACACATGAAAGGACCTGGAAAGAAAAGAACTCTGACGAGGGGAGAAGCTGTTAGACCCAGGTTAGAGAAAAAGATCAGCTCTGGCCTGAAAAGACTATCTGAAATAAGGACTAGGGTGAGAAATTATGATTTGTAATAATCTCTAATTTAATTAGGCTTAGCAGGCATGTTTTGATTATTTTAGTTTAATAACTTACTTTGCCTGTCATCACTTGCAACCACTTAAAACCTACTTTTTATATTTAATAAAATCAGTTTTGTTTATTATAAAACCCGATGTAAATGGTTACTGAGGGGGGAGGGAAACAACAGCTATGTATATCTCTTTCATTAATAATGAGTAAACTTTTATACAGAGTAGGATGGATTTATTTGGGGTTTTGATCCCACAAGGGCTGTGGTTCTGGGTGCTGTCAAATCCCTGTAATTGAGCTCTTAGAGCTGAGCTGTTCTCTGTTACTCTGCTGAGGGGCTGTTACCTCAACTCTGTGCCTTGGTTGGGGGAGACCAGAGCTTCTGGCTCAGCAGAACAGGATGGTGACATGCCCCAGAGGGCAGATATGAATGATAGGTTCCTTGCCCCATTTTGCTATGCATATTGACATTTAAAAACACATTTCCATTCAAAATAAGGGGGCCCAGTGTCACAGCAACCATCAGAGTGAACTCACCCAATCACACACGGTCTTAAGAGGCTCTCTGTGATCCAACCCATCACAGTCTTTATACCAGCCTGAGGACAAGCTCCGTACACTTGTTGCTAACCTGCAGGGATAAATAGGAATTGAGCTAGTGTTTGAGCTATTTGAACTACTATAATTAGTTAACATGTAACTGGAAAAAGATGTATTTACACCTAGATGTAGGAACAGTGAGAGCTCTTCACCTCCTGTGATTGTGATGATCAAAGCTCCGTGACCTTCACTCATGATTACAGAACAATAGCAGTTTTACACCAGGGTTCTCTCAGTGTAGCTATTGAGCTGTAATCTCAGTAGCATGGTAGGTGTCAGTGAAATTTTAGAACTAGTGTAAGTTTCCTCTCTGTCATGTCCATTGTCTTGTACATTGGCATTGTGCAACAAACCAAACCAATGTCTGTTTCCATGGAAATAGCAGTGGAAATGGCAACTATTGGCTGACAACTGAAAGCTTGGATCAGCTTTCGTGGCTGCCTGGAAGTGTCAGCTGTGCAGATGTCATCCAGCAACTCCCCTACTCAATGTGATGGAAATAGCTTTTTAGATAGTAAACTCTTTGGGGCTCATTCCATCTTGCGTGAGTGTGGCATGCCCAGTGCAATAAGGCTCTGATGCCAATTGAGGCTCTTTAATTCCATTATAAAACAGATATTAAACAAGGAAGGATGAACAAGTATTTAACCTCCATGATGGCTTCAGAGACTGGCACAGCTGGAAACATTCTTCAAAGAGTCTTCAGTGCATGGTGTACAGATAACAGAAGTAAAGGCTCACTGCACACATGTGGCTCTAATTATAGTCCACAGAATCATAGCTGGGGTAGTTTGCATGGTCCTCAGAACCCACGTGTATGCACATCCTTATTGATATAGGTTCCCCGCCTGGTGTTTGGAGAATTAGCAAAGAGAAAAGGGTTTTATTAAGATCCCTCTAATACATGCACCATGCTCCCAGCCTGTGTGTTTTCGATGGAGCATGGCTTTTAATGTTTTTTAGGAGAAATTGTAATTAGTTTTTTAATTTCAAGTCAGTTGCAGGGGGATGGGATTATATTATCTGAGGCGACTCAGTCCTAGATTGACTTCATTTCATTTGTGCACTGCATCATGTTGTTTAAGACATTAGAAGTTCTGCCTGCTCCTTCTCTAGAAAAGTCGGATTTCATGGCCAAGTCCTGTGATGCAGTAGGCCTCACCCATGTCCAGCCAGGCTTTATTTCTTGGAAGAGAGCATTAGGGAGGTAAGTGGGTCATTGGGCTAGAAACAGAATGTCTGTGCTAGGTAAGGTAAGGGGAATGCCCAAGGAAACACTTAGGATGGGCAGGGTAGCAGTTGATAAGATAAACCTGGCAGGTAAGCTGAGGTAGTGTAAGTTGTGAAAGGACTGTGAATGCTGTACAGGATTTGGTTTCTACAAAGCGATTTAAGCCAATTACAAAATGGGTGATGGAGAGTCATTTGTACACCTATATAAAGGAAGAGATTTGCTGTGTAACTGTACACACCCCTAAGGTGTGATCAACTCAATCTAGTTTTACCATATGTCAAATAAAGGAAGCTGAGTAATGAGACTGGAGCCGAACTTGGACTGTGGGGAACCGAGTGGAAGAGGTATGAGAGAAACCCAGTGTACGCAGTCCATGAAATAGGCCTCTTCTCTGCTAATTGGCCTGGGGCTGGTTGCTATACTATTAGCAATGTGTTAAGTACTCTGTTTCTGTAGGATTTTGTTGGGTTCTGGGTTTCTTCCAGCCACTGTCCATCCTGTCTCCCCATCTGTACTGGATTCAAAAAAAGTATGCTGTTGGTAAAGTGGGAAGGGGAATTTTTGAAAGCAGTGCCTCCCACTGGTCAGAATTAGGAGGGAATTTGGGCCTCAAGAGAATTGGTCCTTTTGAAAGTGTTTGGAGGTTGTTTACAGAGCTGTCTTCTGTTGAGGACTCAAAAGTTAACCCTTTCATTCTTGTTAATTTATATTTGGAACCCAGCCTCTGACTATGGCATGAAGCTGCCAATCTTGCGGTCCAACACAGAGGATCAGATTCTGTACCAGACCGAGCGTTACAATGAAGAGACATTTGGATATGAAGTCCCTGTCAAGGAGGAGGGTGACTACGTTGTGGTGTTGAAGTTTGCTGAAGTCTATTTTGCACAGTCCCAACAGAAGGTAAGCCAAGTCTCTCCCTGACCCACGAGCCTTTCTTGGTTATTTCTGGTGGTGCTATTTTCTGTTTAGGGCTGAGTGTGCCAAGTTCTTGTGACATAATTCAGGACTGAAAATCACCTTGTTGCCCCCTCTGCTGAGGGTGAGGATCTCGTGGGAGCTACACTGTGTGAGTTCCCTGCACTCTGATCTGCTAACCACCTAAACAACCTCCTCGAGTGCTTTGCAGGCCTTTACTTTGCCTTTCAGGTAAACCTCACTCCCTGAAATGCCTTGTGGAGCGTTCCTCTACAGCAACATTTTTCAAGATTGGGTTGCGAGCCACCAGGGGAAGCTGCTGGCAGGCCCATGCTGCTTTGTTTACTTAATGTGTCGGTGGCCACAGAACCTTGCAGTTCCCTTGGCTGGAAATGGCAACCGCAGCCAATAGGAGCTGTGAGGCTCTGTGTCTACAGACGTGTTAAGTTAATAAAGTGATGCGGGCCCACCAATGACTTACCGTGGTGGCCCCACAACCTAAGTTTGAAAAACGCTACTCTGCAGTATCAAGCCCCCATCATTGGACATGCTCAGAAATTACCAAGTCAGTTGTGTTGAGGGATGCATATTACACACCAACCTGTTAACTAAGCTGAATATTCATACTTTACTTAACAGCACTCAGATTAATGTAAAGCAAACCCAAGAAAAAGTGGATTAAGAGCAGAGATGTAAGTATTACTTAGTAAAAAGTTAGTAGAAACAGATAAGTTTACAAATAATGCAAAAGATTAACATGCTTCTGAGAATCTAACCATAACCTTAGTGAGCTACAGTTGGAGCCCTGAACAGATACAACATTTTCTTTCTGCATCTGTATTTGCAAAAATGAGCTGCAAATTTTCTCAAATTTGCAGGGCTCTAGCTCTAGGCTTTTGGCTGAAGCATTTTTCTTACCTTCAAAGTCCTTTCACCGCGTTTATAGATTTTTCAGTCAAATCAGGATCCAGATTTTCCCCCTCT
The DNA here is from genome assembly GCA_032595735.1 of Pelochelys cantorii. NCBI lineage: Eukaryota > Metazoa > Chordata > Testudines > Trionychidae > Pelochelys > Pelochelys cantorii. The sequence goes on along the minus strand of CM064342.1, from coordinate 5,590,280 downwards.
ATCAGGAGTGTTCCTCAGTAAAACGGGTCCCCAGAGCAAAGCTTTGAAGGGTATTCTTTTGATGGGTAGCCCTAGGCAGAGTTCTTGTCCCCTGCTAGTGTGCAGGTGCTGTGGTGTTCATGCTGTCTTTCTCATCCTTTTGTTAATTTGCCTTTTCTGTTGACTTAATATGCAAATGAGGCTTGATTTACATCAGAGACTTAGGCAGAGAGGTTAATCAAAATTCCTTTGTCTAGGAAAATCTTGTTTATTAATCCTGCCTGATTTGCTGGGTTTAAGCATGTTTTCAGTATATGCATGCCATTTCTTAGTTGTTCTTAATAATTATGATAACCAGTGTGATGTAAGTTTTCATTTGATACTTTACACTGCTTACAGGGCATTCTTTACAGATAAATCCCATGACTGCAATGTGTTAGGTATAGTGAATTTGTCAGGCTCAATAGGAATTGCTGTTACATGACAGTGAACCCTTTGCCAGTGGCCATTAAGGGGCTCTTAGGGCCACAGCTCCCCTCTGCCTTCTGGCATATAAAACATATAACAGATGGTGAAGTGCTTGGGCAGGAGGAGCCACAGAAAGGGGTGAAAGAAATGTACTAAGGGGTTACAGTCATCTCTAACGTAACTCCACAGATGCCCTGGGGATGAACTTGCTCTTAAGGATGCATTCCAAAGTGATGCTGAATTCCCATGTGCATTTCTGATATAAAGTAGAACTGGATGTACTTGTTTGTAAAGTCATGCCTTCAAACATGAAATGTGATTTAGGGATGTCGGTGTGTAAACAACTACACGATTAACTGTTAAACCTGGGCTCTCTATCAGAGGCAGCAAGTCGGGGGGAGGCAGGAGCCAGTGGGCCCCCCACCTCCCATACTGCTCATTCTGATAGGCAGCAGTGCAGAGATTGAGGGGGCCAGATGAGAGCCAATATGCATGGGGAGCCAAAGCCAGCTCTCTGCACATGCCAGCTCCATGGACCTGCCTGACCCCTCCACCCTTGCTACCTCCTACAGAGGTGGGCAGGGGGGAGGGAAGAGGAGCCAGAGCAGGGGGGAAGCATCCTTAAAAGCTGGCTCCACCAGCTCTGCGATGCCACCTGCTTCCTTCCTCCTACCCTTTTCTGCTGCCTCTTTCATATGCAGTGGCACAGGGCAGCAGGTGGGAACTGGTCTGCGCAGGAAGCTGGTTTTTAAATTGGCTCCCCTCGTGGACCAGCTCCCGCCTGCCATCCCGCACTGCTGCCCCAGTACAGAGGCAGCAACACGGGGTACAGGGGGCTCCCCATGAGTGGGGCCGGGAGCGCATTGGCTGCCAGCCACACCCCCAGAGACTATTGAATAGTTGTGTAACCGCTGAAATTTGATGTGGTTACATGACTATTCAGTTACACAATATCTAATATCCCTAATGTGACTGACACTTAATTTTTGTACGGCATCTTTCTTCTGGAGACATCAAAACACATAATGATTCTTGCCCACCTTTGTAATTCGCATTTTGCAATTTGGGAAGCTGAGGCACATGGGGATCAAGGCCACCCCATAACTCAATGGAAAAGCTGGAATTAGAACTCAAGTCTATTGATTCCTAGTTTGTGCTGCTTCCCTATTTAGTGATTATTTCAAGCAGCAACATTAACTTGTAGAAGCTGATCAGAAGCATGGAAATAATTGGATGTGAACAGAAGCCTTTCCTGATCAAATAGAATTCTGAAGGATTTTCAAGGACAAACATACTTTGTTTGCTTTCGCTACACAGTTGTGACGGTATCCCAAGCTTGAGTCACTACAGCCCAGAGATTAACTTCCACTCTGTCAGCTATTCAGTCTTTTTCTCTTACTCATCCTCTTCCTTCTGCCCCAGTCTCATCAACATTTGTTTACATAAGAACAGCCATACTGGGTCAGACCAAAGGTCCATCTAGCCCAGTATCCTGTCTGCCGACACTGGCTAATGCCAGATGCCCCAGAGGGAGGGATCACAACAGGTAATCCTCACGTGATCCCTCCCCTGTCACCCACCTCCAGAGAAACAGAGGCTAGGGACACCATTCCTACCCTTCCTATCTAATAGCCATTCATGGACCTAACCTCCATGAATCTATTTAGCTCTTTTTTGAACTCTGTTAAAGACCTGGCCTTCACCACATCCTCTGGCAAGGAGCCTTCCTCTTTCTTTCCCTCACATCTCTCCCTCCCCCATTTTACAACCAAACTGGAATTAAACAGCCAAGAGCACAATTTTCAGAGATGTCGAGCACGGCTCCCAATCAAGTAAACCGGAGGTATAGGTACATGGTAACTCTGAGCATAGGGCTGAATAAAACTCCGTGCAGCTCTCAGTACTGAACAGCAGTGATGGAGACGTGTTAGAGGCAGGATACAAATTTGTGTATTTGAAACCATTTGAAGGGCTTAAATGTTTAACTTCAGTCTATTTAAGGGTGCTGGGCCCTTCTCATCTAGGGGATGGAGACGCTTCCATATGGACAGAGAATCTGCATTGGCATGTGCAGTCATAGCTCTTGTTTCCTAGGCTTTGAAATGGGTGAGGCTTACCTGTTTCACTTAACTGGTGTGGGCTGGAGCAACTCCTGGCCTGCTGCAGGCCGGGGGCTGTTCTAGCTCTGTGGAGTGTGCTGCAGATGGGAGGGGGTGTTCCAGCCTGGCTGAACCAGCCCTTGCTGGTGACAGACCCAATCCAGCCACATCACGGGTGGAGAGGCGTTCTAGCTCAGCCGTGGTGGATGAGATTGGGGGGGGGGGGGCACACTCCAGCTACCCTCTTTAACTGGTTAACCAATTAAACATTACATTTAACCAGTTAACCAATTATATGGGATTTTACACCCCTAGTCGCCTCTGTCATGAGCCTGGTTCCCCTCTGAGGGCACGTCTTCATTTGCTGCTCCAGAGATCGACCTTCGGGTGTTCGATTTAGCGGATCTAGTTAAGACCCGTAAATAGAACACTGAGGGCAGCTCCAGCCAGCGCCTGTACTCCTGGCAGTTGCATGAAGTAAGGGAAGCCAACGGGAACATTTGCTCCCGTCGGCCTCCTGCTGTGGGGATGCCGCCAAGCTCAGCTTAAGGTAAGTCCACTGCAGCTGCGTATTCTACGTACCTTAAGCTGACCTTCCACGAGAGGTGTAGACCTGGCCTGATAACTCTCTGCAATCTCTTCCTTCCCAAAGGTGTTTGATGTGCGCTTGAATGGTCACGTGGTGGTGAAGGACTTGGACATTTTTGACCGAGTTGGACATAGTACAGCCCATGATGAGATCATTCCCATCAGCATCAGAAAGGGGAAGCTGAGTGTCCAGGGAGAGGTTTCCACGTTCACAGGGAAGCTCCACATTGAGTTCGTCAAGGTAATAGATCCTGGCTAGTGAAAATCCCCTTCTTTCTCCCCCCCTTTCATCCCCATCTACTCCCTCCCATGTGGTGCAGTTGTGCATAAGGAGAAGGAGGGGAGGTGACTCGTGTGTGGAGGTATTCCTTTCTTTGTCCCTGCAGCCCTGACCTCTGCCTTCCCTTTCTCTAGGGATACTATGACAATCCAAAAATCTGTGCACTATACATTCTGCAAGGAACAGTGGATGGTAAGTTTAACTGAAAACCCTTCCTTTAGCTTGGGGAGCAACCCATTGCCTTTTAAGCCATATGCATAGTGGCAGCTTTCACTAACCTGTCTCAGCCAGGCCCATCTCCCTCAGCTGTCCTCTGTAAAGACTTGTTCTAGCACATCACAGGTATATTGTCACTCCAAGAGCAGGAGGCTGCTTCATTTGGAAAGTAGGCTGTGTGTCTGTTTTGTCGACCAAGGGCAGGGATGTGTCTGACAATGTCAGTTTCACGATTTCAGACTTTAGCAACTGACTCAACTTCAGGGTATTGTAACTGTGGGATCCTGATCCAAAAGGGTATTGTAGGGGGGTTGCAGGATTACATACTCACTTCTGTGCTGCCTGCAGAGCCCAGCTCTGAAGGCAGCAGCTGTGGAGTCTCCTGCAGCTGGAGGAGGCTCCCAGAGGTGAGTGGTGTATTGTCCAGGGCCCCCTGGCCCATGTGTTCACTTAAAAATAATGGATGTCTCAGCCCTGGCAGGAGATATGAGATGATAGCCCCAAGCCCCAGCAGGCACAGTGGCGGCTAAAGCCCCGAACTTGGATGCTTTGAGTCCCAACAGGAGCCATTGAGGCTGAAGCTCTGGGTGAGGCACCCCAAATCCCAGCTGGAGACAAGGGGAGCAAGGGGGCAGATGCCTGGAGCTCATTCAGGAGTGTGGGGGGAAGTGGGAAGCCCCAGGGGCTGGCAGCCCCATGAATCTAGGAAGGAGCTGCAGGGGGGTGGAAGCTCTGAGTCCTAGCTGGGGCCCAAACAGTAGCTGTTAGGAGGGGACAGAGCCGGAGCAGGAACTGCAGCAGGGGAAAAAAGGAATTGAGAGCAACAGCAGTAGCAATACCAAAGCCCAGGTGTCCTCCTGAGCCTTTAGCAGGAGCCTCAAGGGAAGGAGGGAACAGAAGCCCCAGCAGGAACGACCAGGAAAAGAGAGAGGGGATAGTGGCAGCAATCCCAGAGCTGGATTCTTGAGCTCAGGAGCCATTGTGAGAGGGGAGCCCCAAACTGGGCAGAAACCTCAGGGGCTGGAGCTGCAGTGGGGTGGTAGCCCTGAGCCCAGAAGTTGTGTTGAGGAGTAGCAACTCAGAGTCATTGCGGAAGCTGCAAACTGCAGCAGCAGCAGCCCCCAGTCTGGGCTCCCCAAGTCTGTGCAGAGCCTGAAGCTTGGCTCTGGGGCTGCTGCAGCACAGAAGTGATCTCACTCCTGTGCTGCCTTTTGGGGTGGTCTGATCTCCCTTCAATAACAGCTGAGCAGTGGAAGGAAAGATCCTGTCCCTCTCCCGCCTGGCTGATTTCCAAGAGATCAGACTTCACCGGGCAGGGCTAATTTCATGTGAAATTGCTAGGGCCCAACTTATCACAGCATTTTGAGCCACAGGACTTGCTAGAGTCAGAGCACTCGAGAGATCTTTGTCCGATGATGGGTGTGCCTGTTAGCCAGTGGGCAAGGAATTGGCCCAGTGGTCTGGTGGCAGCATTGTAACTTGCTGTGTGGGGTATTTGAATTTAGGTCTCAGGCCAGAAAAGTCTGGGTTGTAGGTAGGGATATTAAATATAGGTTAATTGAATAGTTGATTAACCTCATGAATTCTTACCGGTTAGTCAACTATTCTACAGTTCCTGGGGGGGTGGGCCTGACAGTCAGTGCGCTCTGGCCCTGCTCCCAAGGAGCACCTTGCCACTGCGTGCTGCTGCCTCTGTATTAAAAAACAGCTCCTCTCGCAGAACTCTTCTGCATTAAAAAAACAGCTCCTCTGATAAAGAGGCAGCAGCGCAAGCAGCCGCTGTCTGGGAGGGGAGGGCAGGGCCAGATTAAGGGGGAGCTAGCCGGGCAGCTGCCTGGGGTGCCAACCTATGGGGGGGCGCCTGATGGCAGCTGTAAGGGGTGCTGCGGGGCTGCGCGCCGCGCAGCGCCCCTTAGAGCTGCCATCAGGTGCCCGGGGCCGGGGGCTGCACGGCGCTCCTAAGAGCTGCAATCAGGCACTGCATGCCCGATTGCAGCTGTAAGGTGCAGAGCATGCCGGGGGGTGGGGCTGTGCATCCGGGGCGGAGCTGCGCATGCATTGCGCGTGCCCGCTACCTGGGGCGCAGGAATGGCTTGAGCCAGCCCTGGGGGGTGGGATCTGAGCTTCCGGACCCGGCATAAGCCAGAACTGAGCCAGGCTGCCTGCCCAAGTAGTTCCTTATACACTTTAAATGCAGAACCACAGTGGGAGTAGGTCCCAGACTTGGCACAAGCCAGGACTGAGCTGGGCTGCTGGCCAGCCCGCTAAAAAATGTATTTGGGGGGGGGGAAGATGCGTATAGTTTATAGCATTAACCTATAAGCTTTTGCTTATTGGTTAATTAGTTAATCGACTATACTGTTACATCCCTAGTTGTGGGTTGGGATGCACATTGCTTTGATAGATACGTAGAGTGCCAATGGCAGGTTATGGGGAAACTGCTGGAAGATAGGTCTCCCTTTACTGACTCGCAAGCACCTGGTTATCAAAGCAGTAAGTCTCGGTCCTGCCTGGGATCTTATAAGGCAGGGGTGGGGAATCTTTTTTGGGGGTTGCTGGCCAGCCCGCTAAAAAATGTATTTGGGGGTGGGAAGATGCGTATAGTTTATAGCATTAACCTATAAGCTTTTGCTTGGGGGCTGCTGACCCACAGAAAAATCAGTTGGGGGCTACACTCAAGTGAGAAGCAAAAAACCCCCCCAAAAAACAACAAAACAAACAAACCAAGTCTTCACTAATGTGGCCCCTGACTGAGAAGGACAAAGACACTCCCCCATTCCCCTCACACACCAGAGGCTGGGGGATTTCATGTGCTCCAGCCCCCAGGGAAGATGGCAGTGAGGCTGGAGTGCCAGCACAGGCTCCTCAATTCTGGAGGGGAGCCCTGAGCTTTGGGGGCTGGATCCAGGCAAGTGGCAGCTTAGGTTCCCCACTCCTTTTATAAGGCCTCCAGAAGTAGTAGAGATTGGATTAGGGTAGATGTGCTTGTGTGGTGTAAAAGCTCTTCCTGAATAAGAGGCTGGAGAGTGATGTTGCTTTGTCCTCACAGGCAGGTACTTCATCATATAATAATATTTGCTTCACTTACTGAAAGGAGCCATCCAGGTATCTCTATGAATTAGGGCACTTACACTGGAGTGAGCGCCCTTGGCAGTGTGGGACTGTATTCCAGCTGGTAAGATGTGGGATGGGGCAGATCACAAAGGGACAGCTGGAATCAGTTGCCTGTTGCAATCCTGACAGCTCCTTGCAAAGTTCACAGTATGGAATTTCTTTCTCTTCCAACAGATGTTCCAAAGCTACAGCCTCATCCTGGCCTTGAGAAAAAGGAGGATGAAGAAGATGAAGAAGAGTATGATGAAGGCTCCAGCATTAAAAAACAGGCCAATAAGAACCGGGTTCAGTCAGGCCCCCGGACACCAAACCCCTACGCCTCGGACAACAGCAGCCTCATGTTTCCTATATTGGTGGCCTTTGGTGTCTTCATTCCTACCCTCTTCTGCCTCTGCCGGTTGTGAGGGCAAGCCCCAGGCAGAGATGCAGTAGCAGGGGCCGCAGGCCAGGAGGAAAGGAGTTGGACCAAATGCGGTTGCTTTCAGTTTCTCCATATGTTTCATAATTTAAGGGAAAAAAAAGTTCATTTGGAATGAACAGCAGGTACAGGTTAAGGGGGGCGCTTGCCTTCCCCCAGCCACCGAGCAGCGAGGCCTTGGCTTCCCCTGTTGCACGATAAGCAGCATCCCCTCCTTTCCAAGGCACTTGAGATTAAACTGGGTCTTTGCTGTCTGTCTGGGCTGTAAGAAGCTGATGCTCGCAAATTTCGATCCATATCCCGCATGGAGAGGAAGCTGTGTGATCCGAGCACTGGGCCTTTGTTCAGGGGGATAATTGCTCCCAGTTTAAGAAGCTAAGCAGGGTACACTCTCTGAATGTTGCTTGGAAAACCAGCCTCTAACATGAGGCCTAGATATGTGCTTTGGTCAGAAGTGTGCACAGATGTTCTGGTGCCTTTGAGTGACTAACAGTTACAGGGGAAAGAGACTGGCTTTTCAACAGCTACCTGAATGTGTGTAACTAAATGCATGGTACTTCTCTGTCCTAAAGATACACAGGCTCAGACTTGCTGATGGATCTCCAGGGAAAGGCTCCAGCTTCAGAGTGAGAATTGCAGAAAGAGCTGAGGGATTTATTACGCCTGATTTTCGGCACCAGTTGGGAGAGACTTTCCGAGTCTGAGAATTGCAGTGTTGCTGGGGAGTTTCTGCTGTGACCTGCAATAGCCTGGCTTCTTGCTGCAGTGTCTTTGCCCTAGAGGCGTCTGGTTGCTGTATCAGTTGTGGCTTTTATTTCCTTTTTAATATTTTTCTGCGCAATGGCTCACTTCAAGTCCATATTGCCCTCTAGTACACAATGTCTCCCATGACGGAGCTGAGAATTGGGTGACCAAAAAATGGAGGCTCTGAGCCCCAAATGCTTGTGCAACCCTGTTATGATCAGCCGCCTGGCAACCATAAGACAGGGTAGTACAACTCTACAGGTACTTGGCACTGGCCCTCCGCTCTTTCTGCATCAGCTGCAGTGACCTGATCCACTCTGCAATAATGTGAGGCTGCAGTTTGTACCTACCCTTAACTATCTTGCATAGGCTTCGGAATATTAGGGTTGTGCCAGGCAGCTGGAGACTGACAAGTGCATCTTGAAATGGAAGAGGATGTCCATCCAAGGTGGAGAATCACGTAGATGGAAACTGCTGTAGATCAATCTGATCAGCTTCCATGGTCAACTGGTGATGGATTTGAGCTACCCTGTTTGCTTTCCACCACTGATAGCTTAGCAAGTGGGCTCTGCTCCTGCCTGGAAATCATGTGTTCTCGAAGTGGCGGTGGCAGGAAGGGCTCCTTGGCTCTGGGTCTGAGCCTGGTGTAATTAGGAGAACAGTGTGGGGAAACAAAAGCCTGCAATGTGCCATCCGCACAATTCCTGATCTGAAACTGGAGGACCTTGGGCCGCAGGCTTCACTTAAGATCTGATTCTGCAAGGTGCTGAGCAGCTTCAGCTCCCATTGACTTATGGGAAGTGTCAGTGCTCCCTTCCTCATAAGAAGTGCCCAGCAACTTTCAGAGTCAGTCTAGAAGGTACTCTTCGGTGCTTAAGTCTTGAGGCACAAGCTGTGTCCGCTTTCATTGTAATAACATCCATCCTCTAGATCCTCAGGGCAGAGTTCTCTTTGCCTTGGGCTAAATCTGTCTCTTCTGCCAAGCATCTCATCTGCCTTCATACTCTGCCACTTGACTGAGTGGTAATCCCCCAGCTGCTCCTCCCTGGATTCTGGCTTTTCCTACCCATTGCTTTTGAGCACACCTGCTTTACTCACACCTGGCCTTTTGATAAGCTAGACAGAGCCTCTCTGTAAAGGGTCAGTGGAGCTCTATGAATAATCTGTTTACAGCTGCCAAGGTCTTTGCTTTCTTCCTATTTTCAAGCTGTGGAAAGTGTTGCTCAGCCATGAAAGCCAAGACAGGAGTGAAGAGCACTAATAGAGCATTGGTCTGCAAAGCAGCCATCTTTCCCAGCACGTGCATTGCTGTTTTATATCTAACCAGAATTCTGATTGTTAGGCCAATGCAGAATATAGGATCTAGCTGATCTTTCTCCCATTGCTACTGTCAGCACTAATGCGCACACGAGCAGTTGAGTTTGTAAAACAGTCAGAGAATGCTTGGCTCCCCACTGGGAGGAGAGGACCCACTGTAGATCTCCAGAGCAAGCCAAGCTCTGAAATGGTGGGAGGCCTGGGACTAGCAACTTCATTCAGCTGTATCTTCCTGGACCCTTATCACTCCTAAATGCTTATTTTTTTTAACGTATGAGCCAATTAAAGGTGTATTTTGAGGACAATTTCTATTCAGAGTGACAATGCCTGTAACATTTTGTCCTTTTATGATTTCCCTGGATCTCTCTGCCCAGTATGTGGTCACTCCAACACACTAGAACAACACAAGGTTTGGAGCCTTAATCAAATAACAGGAGCTTTTTGGATTCATCACAAACTGCCCCTAGTCATTAGACAAACCAAGAACTTGGTCTTGAAAACAACCCCCCTTCCAATTGAGTGTGCTCTGCTCTTCCCTTCCCCTGAAATACCAGCGTTTCTTAGACATGGGCCGCCTTCAGTACCTCTGATTTCCTGTAACTTGAGCTCAAGGGGTGACATGTAGGATCATAGGAGTTAGAGATGGAAGAGGCCTGTTTCATTAGTCCTCTCCTCTGCCAGGACAGGGAAGGGAAGTTTCTTCTGGTAGTGGCAATGCACTGATTCTATGCTGGACTCCCGTGTGAGGATTAAACAACATGTCTTTAAGGCTTCTGCTGTGTTACAGCCCAGGGCTCTTAAATAAAATTAATTCAGTTTTATTCTTTTTTTAAAGTGATACGTGATTTGCTCTGTTTACCCTTAGCTTAGTTATCAGGCCTTATCCTGTGTACTAGACATGAAGTACTCACATGGGTTTGTGCCCTGACCCCTTAGCTTTTTGCTGGGTACACTGGCACCATTATGGTACTATAATGAGACAGTTTTCCTTTTTTGCTTTCCTGTTCCAACTCTTCCCTTTCTGGCAGCTTCAGATTTCACTTGAAGGATCCTTTTGGGATAAATGAAGCAAGTGCTTTATTTTTTTTAATTTTTTAAATAGGGACTATAGAAGGCTAAGGTGGGATGGATTGCAGAGGCCAGAGGGACCCATCCAACATACGAATGGATGCTGAAGTCTGATTATGGCTCACTTTTACCTAGCTCTCTTCATAGCTGCATCTCCATTTTGGCTGGCTAAGACTGGCAAGAGGTACACACACAACTTGGGGGTTGGGGTAAGGGTGAGTTTAGGGCTATTTTATTTTTCTGTTACGTTGGATTATCATTGGGCCATTGCTTTTCACTGATGTTGATTTCCATTTGTATTTAGAGATGGAGGGTGGAGCAAGTACAGTAGTGTGAACCATGTTGCATGTCCAAGCCTGTAACTATTAATGCAGTGCTACTTGTGACATTACAGTAAACCTAGATCCCTTCCCTGGGGAGCCCTAAATTAGCAGGCGAGACTGCTGCTTGGTAGAAATGAGAGGAGAAGCAGTGATTGCTTCTATGACATGCTTCAAATCCTGGCTGTTAGCTTTTGGAAATGCTGGACTGCTCTTCTGCTTCCCTAAGCAACGAGTTTTCCCACAGCCGTACACTCTGCTAGTCTATAATACAGGCTAGAGCCTGGGAAGGTTGGGAGACCAGTTAGAAACAAGGAAGCATAACTCTATATCACATGCAAACGAACAGCAGTAGGCAGATACGGACCTGGTCCCTCTGTGTGCATCCTTGCAATAGTGGGTAGGGTGAGGTGAGTATGTGGCGGCCACAGCTCAGTGTCCCTTCAGAAGCCTGAAGACAGGCAGTTGAGTTCTGTGGAACAGATTGTTTAGAAAAAAGGCTTAGTCAATGTTGACCCTAAAAACAGAAGAAAAGCAATGTGATCATATGGCTTGACTTGAACCTTCCCAGCCCACGGTATTCAAATTGTAGGTGGAGATTCTTTGATTAATTTTTTTCTTCCCCACTTACTGTGCCTATTGTGTGGGATCTCAGAAGAGCAGGCATCCTTGCAAGGCTCTGGTGTGTGTCTTCTGCAGTGCAGTTGGGAGAGTAAGGACCTGTTTCATCCTTAACTCTGGTTCTAGTGGTCTTTGGTAGCGTAAAGCCAGCCCTGGAACTTTGTACTGTCGTGTTTGTGCGAATGGAATGATAGCTAACCTTTCCCTTTGGGATTGCAGGTGGAAGCAAAAGGAATGCCAAAGCAAATTCTTATTTCATTTTTGGTGCCTTTTTGTTGTGGTTTGATCACAAGTCTGTTTGAAGAAGCTTCTGTTTTAAGGAACTTCTGTTTCCTCTTTAAATCTGTCTCCTGGAGGAGATGGTCCCTAATCCAGGCACTTCCCCCTCTAAAAGCAGGGGGCATTCTCTTGCCATCCTGGAATGCTCTGGAATGTCCTAGCTGAAATACAGAGCTACTTGTAAATATCTGCTGATACAGTTTTTGCTGTCTGGATGTATACTAAAGGATGTGCTAGGGGAACTGGTGGGCTCCATTCAGGCTTGCTTGCCCCAAAGAAATCGCCAGAGGAAAGGGGAGCTCCCAGAAAACTTTGTGCCCATCTGTCCATTGTTTTCAGGGGCTCGATGAGAGTCACTTGGATTTTGGGAAGGAGCCTGGCCCTCAGCATGCCTTCAATCCTGCTTCTGTATCACCGGTATCGTTTGTGGCATGAAATTAACCCCATTGTGTATAAAGACCTTGCTAGCAAAGGGCTTCCCCCAGACTGGCTATTGCGGCAGGGACTCTAAACCAGGAGCAGAATACAGTACTTGATCCCTGGCCTTGCTGTGCTTAAAACTGGACTAGCAGCAACCATGGGAACATAGTCCAGTGTCAGCTGTAGCCTGAACAGTCCCTTTGGAAAGAGATAGAAAACTGCTGCAACTTGCATCTGTAACATCTGAAAAAGTCCACGTGTTTTGGGATTTAAACTTCTACTGGTAGCAAACCCTCTAAGGCATCTGTCTGCTCCTTGTGCCCATGAGAGCAGGAGAGAATTCTGCTTAGTGGGACTCCCAGGGAGAGTAGGGTCTGGAATCTCACTGAGTCAGTTCCACCATTCAGGCTTTGCTACATCTCCATGACAAATGCGTACAAAGGTCTAATGGGAGTAGGTTTGAGGCTTTATTCATACTTGCCTCTGTTTCACCAGATTGTCTCCAATGATTAATTCTAAATAGGCTTAGGCATGTATTCTCGAAGGGGGAATGTATAATGTGGGTTGGAACTGAGAACTCCTCCCAGGAAAAGATGGAGCTTAATAAATAAGCCCCTTTATACTGTGTCCTTTGTTCCTGATTGTGATGTAACAGTTAGGGGGTGTTTCAGACCCATGAAACTTGTGATTATTTCACATCAGAATTGAGCAGACTCATCCCAAGAATATGGTAGATGGTAGCAGCTGCACTTAGCTTCTGGCATTGGTCTGTGAGAAGGAGGTTACAACCAGGGTATACTTCCTGGACTCTGGCATGCTCAAAGCTTATAGGTATATATTAAAGCACTGTTTCTGAAGAGATCAGGGAAATGCCATGGGTTGCTCTGTGTCTAGTCTAGCCAGCACGATTCTCATTGCTGTTGTTATTTGCCTCTCCCTTAAGTGTTTCATTGGGGAGGGGGAAGTGCTTTCTTGCCTCCCAGAGATAGTGCTGTCTGCTCAGGAAATATGAATAATCCACAGCAAACAGCAAGGGCTAAGGAGGCTGTATGGTAGAGATTTATTCTAGGGATGGGGAAATAGCAGCTCAGACAGGTGTCAAGCAGTTTTTAACAAGTTTTGTTTAACCAGAAACTCTTCTTAGTGTGTATGGAACTAGAAAATGCAGAATCTTTGAGCCATAGTTATTTCTTATTCATCTGTGTTAGTGGTGTACTTATTTGTTCTGTCAGTGATTCAGTTTCAATCCAAACATGTTCAGTTGGGGACCCTGGAGTTAGTAAAACACCCACTAGAGGCGAGGTCTGCTCCTAGGGACTTCTTCCACTCAAGCTCTTCCTGCTTAAGAAACTAACCAGTCTGTAAGGTGGTTCCAGGTTGCATGAAATAAAAGTAGTGTTCTCAGGGTCTTCAGAGCAGAATCCTGGTTTGCGTGAGGTTTTAGCCCAGTTACAGTGGCAGTGCATCTGCACAGCAACTCTTAACTGTGTTGAAAGTGGGACTCAAGACTTGGATATGGTTGTTTTGACAAGGCCTGAATGAGCTGCTTGCATGTGCCTTCTTGCTAAGGGAACACTGGCTTCATGCAGTCAGCTGATTTTTTGAGCACAAAGGGCTGCACAGTTGCAAGTTACTCAAGGCTGTAAGACTGGAGTGACCATGAAGGAAATAACAATATGGGGAGAAATATCCATTTCTTTTGGGGTAATTGTTTGTCTATATTCGTAATCAGTACTAATGGGTTTTGAAGGAGAAATTTTTTTCCTGTCCTTTGCTTTGAGTTATAACAACTTGCAATGACTGTATCAATCTTGGGCCCTGGGTTAAAAGCACAGATCTGTTTCTGACTAGACTGGCTTTGCAGAGACTCATTCTTTTGGAGAGAGGAGCTGGGTGTGTGGGAGGGTTATTTTATTTTTGGTACATGTAGCTGTTTATTTTTTAACTTTCCCAGGATGTTTGGTTGAGGGAATGTTCTGAAATCGACTGCCTGGCAGTTTTAACCAGCAGTGTATTAAAGGAAAATAAACAAAATTATATTGTCACTCGGATGATCTAGTACTTAAAGAAAACTATAACATCTCTCTTTGCATTGAGGGAAGAGGCATGTGACATCTTGTTACTGTTCTGGGGCCCTGGCTGCACTGAATAGTGGATTGGAAGCCACCGATGAGATACATTTGAACATCCCACCACTACTGCAACTTGAATCCTTGAGCCCCCAAAGCTGCCATGGCTCTTCTCTTCTCTTCCTGTTTGCCACTGCCCAGCTCTGTCACAGCTGAGTTATTTTCCCCCTGCGACTTGTGTTTATATTGCACAAGATTCCCGGAAGTGCTGAGATGGGCCTAGCTATTTCTATCTAGTTCCACCTATAGAAGAGGCTCTGGGCTCAGATCAGGCAGGATGGAGGCTGATTCTGCCTCATGGGTATCATTTGATCTATGTCAATCTTAGCTGGAGATGGAGGGAAAATGGGACCCAGCCTTGAGCCAAGAGGTTGTCAGGGTATCCACTTATTCAGGGGTTACCACCTTCCCCCCATTCTACAGGGCAGCACTTGTGGCATGGCGGTTGCTATTAATCAACACATAGTGTGTAAAGATCCAGCAGCAGGGTCCAAATGCAGTAAAGATTCTTTGCAGCACTAATGTGCCTGGGTGTTTGAGCTGAGCGTACGGCACTTTCTTGGCTGAAGCTGAGGGGTGCAGCCAGTATCTGGGATTTTGGGTGGGTAATTTGGCACGAGGCAACTTCACCCAAGAGATGCCCAGAGAACCACTGCTGGGAGAAGGTGTGGGTGTATGGCGGATCCCACCAATCTAGGGACAGTGCCACCATTGTGTGTTCATATGTAGATAAGCCCTCACTAAACATCACAGATAGCATTTTAGGTGAGGCCTGTGAGAAGGAAAGGAAAAGCTCTGTCCATTTCCTACACACAGCAACTTGCTTCAGGGAGGGGAAGGGTGGTGAAAGGAAGAGAGGAGAGAGCCTCTTGCACTCATCCTTTTCAGTTGGAGGTGGCTTCTGAAAGATCCTTATTAATATTGTCCCCTCCCCCCCAAACTGAAGAGGGAGGATTGTTTTCACTGTCTTTAGTGACTCTTCCCATTTTCAGGATGATGCTCCCACGAACCCTACCACAGATGACATCCATGGGCCAAAAACACTTATGTCTGAAGTACACATAGTTTGCCCCTCCTGTGTCCCCCACCCCTTCGCCAAGGTCAACTGCACACTCATCTCAGTGACTTGTGAACACCTACATATGAGCATTATCAAAAGCTAAGAACAACAATCTTGGTTAGATTCTTTTGCATTGGGATGTCACTGCTGTGCCTGATGGTAAAAATGGCACAGCCTCCCATGAAGTTGTAGCAGCTGCCACATGAAATAATTGGATAGCATTGTCTATCTGCAGGGTCCTGAGTCAACCACTACTATGGGTAAGTTGTAGTAATTGATGGTAAGTTTGAGGGAAGGGAAGCTACTGTGGATCTGAAAAAGGAGAAGGCAAGAAGATTTGGGTTCAGCAGAGTACCCTGCCTCACTTGCAGTATAGGCATTTGCTCTTTTTTGGATAGAAAAGCACAGAGTTTATGCTTTCTCTTTGAAGCAGTATCGACCATTGGCCCAGATAACTATTATTCACTTTCAGGGGTATGTTGGAGGCTTTACAGAGCTGTAAAAAGTCTTGGCTGTGTCCCATACAGCTTACTTCCTCAATAAACATGCAAAGGAAGGATGGGAGGTGCAAAAAGCTAAGCCACTTCGTGTGAGGTCAGGACAGGTACTTGGAGGCTGGTGTAATGAGTGGAAGTACCCAACTGTAAATCTGCTGCTGAGGTGGTCCTCTACAAATATAGAATATTTAAAGGTAGGGTTCACATCTTGCCATGGGTATTTTAATACAAGTCTGAGAGGCTGGGGGCAATACATTCATGGAAGTCTATGACCCACCTGTCAATGATTTTTACTAAAAATACTTTTGGAAGGCCTAACAGCTGTGCCAGGGGCTGAGCCTGGCAGCTGCTCCAGTACTACCATTATTCCTCTGGGGCTGACTGCTGCTGCTCCAGATGGAGATGACCCTACCGTAGGGTCACTGCCCTGGCAGCAGAGGCTGACTATTGGCACTGCTCAGCTCCTGCAGCTGTTCCTGGCTGAAGTGGAAGAAGTCCCAGAAAGTCACAGATTCCATGACAAGATCATATTCTTACTCAAGGGTTCAGACATCAAGTGGCTGCCTGAGTCAGTGCTTGGGAGATTGAGAAAGTATAATTTGTAACCACTGGATTAAGTGAAATGATTTAACACTGTTTGGTGAAAATACATACTCCTCTCTCTACTCAGGGCTGGAAGCTACCTGTCCTCTGTAATTATATTGCCCCAGAAGATATTTCCTTAATTAAATTAATGAGTAATATAATAATGCTTCTGTTTGCTCCAAGCCTCTGCTTGCAAAGGACTGGAGCTGCCTCTTTAACAGCAGCTACTGGGAGAAATAGGGCCTCATGATGCATCTTGGTCCCTGAAGCCTTGTGTGTGGGAGCAGTGCTGTTTTCATCTCTTTAGTCCCTAGGTGTCTGCACTACCAGCCCAAATTCATCAGCCTTAGAATCTCCCCAGTGACTTACTCTGTGACTGTTGGAAGTAGATGCTTCCTCAAAAAGTACATTAATGTTAAAATGAATGAACCGCAGCCCTGGGCTGACAGGTCCCAAGGTAGTGTTCAGAATGAAATGTCATTGTGAACACCACCTTCCATGCTCTCTGTGCCACCTGTTCTGAAATGTATTTGTGCTCTGGCATGCTGATCCTTATTTCTGACCCTTGGCTAGCTGTGCTGTGTCTTGCTGGACATTGGCATAGAGCTGGAAGAGGGGTGTTTGTGCCTCCAATGGGAGACAGAGGAGAGGTGATTAAAGCAGCTACAGTGCAGAATACAAAGCTGTTCTTGGGTGTGAAGAAAGGCCCTTATGCCTAGTTTTCTTGTCACACATTAGATCCCCCATTGAACTGGTTCTGGTGACCTGGGGTATGTCTACACTGCACACTTATTTTGAAATAAGCTATTTCTTTGCACACTTATTTTGAAATACTCCAAAATAGCTTATTTCAAAATAGCGCATCTACCCTATAGGGAAGCCTGCAATTTAGTCGGAGGCAGGCTTCCTTTGTGTGGACAGGCTACCTTCACTTAGAGCCCCAGGAGGCACTGGGGCGTAATTACTATAAATGGCCCTGGGGCAGAGCTATTTGGAAATAGCACTGGAGCATCCACACTACTGCTATTTTGAAATAGGTGTTATTCCTTGTGGTATGAGGTTTATGGAGATCGGAATAAGTTGTCCATTATTTTGAATTTATTTCAAAATAATGGAGTTGCTGTGGAGACATACCCCTGGTGTCAGAGTCCCAAAGTGTAGGCACCTCTTCTCTCCCCCTCCCCTGCTCTCTTTGCTGCTGGTCCTTCCTCTGCCAGTTGCTCAGTGCCCCGACCCCAGACTGGCAGCAGGGCCAGGGAGCAGCGAGGCCCAGCTGTGCCAAGGAAGCACCATCGCATCGCTTTGGGGGCTTGCTGGAGTGGCTGGATCCCTGGCAATGGGACCCAGGAGCAGCTCCCGTGCTGTGACCTGCCACCTAGCCTGGAGGGGGAAGGCAGCTGCTGCTGAATAACGTTGTACAGCGGGTTAGGGAATGGGGTGTTGGCCGTAGGGAGAGCCAGGGGCTCCCCATCTCCAAGGCAGCCCGCCCTCCGTGCCTCAGCTCAGCGCCCCGCGCACGCTTTTGATCGCTCCATGCGTTGTCACATGGGGTCTCCCTTCCAAAGCGTTTGCACGCAACGGACCATGCTTAGCTTCGATCCCGCCCTGGGCTCTGCCCGGGCGCCGAAGAACTTCCGGCGTCGCTGCCGCCGCCCCCGTTGCCAAGCATCGCGCCGTTGCCCTCTGACCCCGCCCCTCGCTCCCATAGCTACGGAGGCAGGCGGCGGCCATCTTGGCGGAGGTGGCGGGGCGATGAGCGGCTCGAGGCCGAGGGCGGCGGCGCCAGGGCCGGAGAAGAAGCCGCCGCCGCCGCCGGCGTCCGGGGGGGTGCTGAGCCGGCTGCGGGGGCGGCGGGGCTCGGGAGACGCGGGGCCGCGGGCGGCCCTGCCCCGCTCAGAGGCGGAGCTGCTGGCGCTGGAGACCGTCCGGCCCGAGCACGTCCTGGGGCTGAGGCGGGTCACGGAGAGTGAGTGCTGGGGGGGGGGCTGCTACCGCCCTGGGGGGCCCTGCCCCCGCCCCCCTGCCCCACGCACCATCCCCCGCTCCCTTGGGGACCCCGAGGCCGTTTCCTCTGAGGCTCCGCTCGGGGTTCACCCTGGGGACCCCATCACCGGCTCCCAGACCCCTCCTCCGCGGGACCCCAGAGCCCGGGGGCCGCAGCCCGTTCGAAGCCCGGCGCCCTGCTCCATCGCAGTTCAGAACAAGGGGTCGACACAGAGCCCGGTCAGAGAGCCGGCTCGCATGCCTGGGCGCAGACAACTTGGTGTTACTGGTCATTGAGACCAGGATGAATAGCAGCATCAGTGAAACAGCCGACCCGCAGCCCTCGTGGCATGGGACTCCTGCTGCGCCTTTTCGCACCCCTTTCTTTGAAGTTTGACATCATAACTGGTCGCACTCCGGTTCAGGCCATGCATTCAAGCGACACCAGTGATGACACGTTTTTTTAAATTTTGAAATTTTCGTTTTAATTTAAAAAGTTGCATGTGTTTTGGGAATGACAAAAAGAGTCATATTTGGTTCTGTACAGAGCCATATTTGGCTGAAGAACAGACCTCTGCCATAGACCTTAACCTCCTTGTGGTCCCAAGTGTCTGCAGAGCTTCATACCATCTCCTGAGGACACCAGAAGTAACCATGGCAGGGAGCCTCATCCCTGGGGGCCTCAATATCCCTTCCAGAAAACATCCTTATCAGGAGTAGGTGAAGGATGGCTTTGATTCCGAGATTCAAAGGTTTAAAGGCAGAAGTTGTCAAGCAACAGATCTGTGTTTTTCAGTTGGGTTCATCTTAGTGCTGAGGTACCCAGTGTTTTCTTGTTTAATAGCACCAGGCAGACAGAAAAGTAGGGGGACGCATTTTGTCAGGGTCTGGAGTATTGAGACTGTTGGTCAATAGGAACCCAGATTTGCTTGTGAAATTCCACCAGCATGACCATATAAACGCTGTATCTTTGGTTTTAGGTCCCATGTTGGCTAGAACCATCAAATTTTGTTTTTACTTGCCTGTCTAAGACAAATATCCCTGAAACTTTGAGACTGCTTGGTAGCCCTGTTCAAATCTACTTCTGGAGTTTGTTGGTCTCTCACTTTCCTGTAGTTTTGATGAAGCAAGCGCCAAGCTCTTCTTCACTTTGGTAATCTGTCTTGTTTGCTTTGTTGCAGGAGTGATGTTGCTTAGGTGGTGCTTGTGTTAAACTGTGGCACAGTAAATAAATAATCTTGTTTTCCCTCTTTGATTGGATTAGTTTTCCCTCTTTGATTGGCTCAGTCAGTCCTGAGTTCAAATGCTGAACTGCATTGTACTATTTAGTTAGTCTAACTAGCAACTTTCTTTTTGGTTTCCTTACTATTTGCCCTTCTCAACTCTCCCAAAAATTTTTGGGAAATATTCCCAAATGTTCTTAAGTGTTTGGACTCAGTTAATGCAGCTGAAGGCCTTTTGATATCTAAGAGGAGACTCTTTGGCTATGTGGCCATATTTTCTCCTCCTCATCTGGATTGTTGTGAGCAGAGGATCTCCCTAATATATTCCCCTCTTTCCTAGATTATTTATGCAAACCTGAGGACAACATCTACAATATTGATTTCACCAGATTCAAGATCCGGGACCTGGAGACAGGGACAGTTCTGTTTGAAATTGCCAAGCCTTCTGCTTCAGGTAGATTTTCTGACAGTGGGGAATTGGCTAGCTATTATGGGATCTGGTGGGATGAAGGGAAGGGAACATGGAGGCCAAACACAAAGATATTCACTATGCATAGTGAACTGAGTTCACCTGTGTTATCCCTTAGACTCCTTGCAGGATTGAGACCTTCTCTGCCTGCAAATGTTCTAGTTACGGTCTAAAATTAAGAATATGAAGTGAATGTAGTGATAGAGAGAGGTGTCTTGGGAGTCTGAAATCCTCTTTTCATGGGATTGGTATAGCACAGAGCTTTGTCCATATAATCCTGTAAATATGCCTCAACAATGACCATGAGCACCTGCTGTAGGGGTGAGAGGGGAGTTCATTCCCTGTTTTCCTTTCAGTCTTGAAATTGCCAGCAGTTGAGACAGTGTCAATTGTATTACTGGCATTTGGTTGTTAGGAAGTGATCTCATATAGGCAATACTTTTCAAAGTCGCAGCTAAGTAGCTGTGGTCAGGTACTGTTTTTCCTCTTTTGAGCTAGATGGGATGTGAATACTGTGCCTGGAGAGCCCTTATCCTCTTGGCTCAGCAAGGTTGATACAGATGGTGCCCAGTGTTTGGTGGGCTTTCATGCTCCCTAGATGTGGTGCTGTTGTTGTGGGCTGATATGATTTAATTTTTACCCCTGAACACTAGACCAAGATTTATCTTTATTCCATTATTAAGGTCTACCAAAAGTCCCTTTATGTGCAGGTAGCCAAAGGAAATCTGCAGTCCATATCCTGGAAATAAAAAACTAGTGGTTAACAACTATGTACTTCTGTAGCTGATTCCTTGACATGCATCTTTGTGAGCAGGGTCTCTTGGTCCATGTAATCAATTGTAAACGTTTGCTATGAAACTGTTCTCTGACAAGCCAGCAGCATATCAAAAAACAGTTCTTTAATATGGCAGTGTTAGGTGTTTGAGCAATGTCTTGGATAGTTTCTGTACCTCAGCTACAAGTTATCAGCATATTACTCCCAGAACATCAGAAGATTAACTCTGAGTTGGTAAATTCTTCTAGAGCAAGATGATGAGGATGAAGATGACAGTGGAGAAGTGGACACCAGTGCAGGCCGCTTTGTTCGCTATCAGTTCACCCCAGCATTTCTCCGTCTGCGGACAGTTGGTGCAACGTGAGTAAAAGTTCATACAAGGAGGGAGGAGTAACAGTTATGTGGAACTTTAGATATAATCCTGTTAGTTCATAAATGAACTTAAGAATGCACTGATGAAAATCCAGTCTGCAGTGCAGATGAAAAAGAAGCTAATAGTGACAGGAAAGATTCCAAGATCTGACTCTGTTTAGGAAAGATATCAGCCCTATTGTTAGATTCTGCATAACCTCAGCTCTGTGTCTCCCCCAGTCTGAAGTACTCTCATGAGGTATATTTCTCCTGCCCTGTGTCTGCAGAGTGGAGTTCACAGTGGGAGACAAGCCAGTGTCAAACTTCCGAATGATTGAGAGACATTACTTCCAGGATCACTTGCTGAAGAACTTTGATTTTGATTTTGGTTTCTGCATCCCCAGCAGCAGGAACACATGTGAACACATCTATGAGTTCCCCCAGCTCTCAGAGGACCTCAGTAGGTATCTTTCTTCCATCACTGAACTAGTGCTGTATTCAAATGCTCTCCTTGAGAGGACAGATCAGTGTTTCTTAAACTTTTTGAGACCATGGAACACCAAACAGTAATATTTTTTATGCAGAACACCTATGAAAATTTTCTTCAAAAAAAAATTGTCAGACAAAAACAAAGAAGTAACAAAAACAAAGAAGAGGTCGCAGCACACCTGAGAGTTGTTCACGGAACACCAGTGTTCCGCAGAACATAGTTTAAGAAACACTGGGATAGATGGTCATGTGGTGGGGTGGGAACTAGGAACAGGTAGATTTCAGTTCAGTTTATGGCTCTGCTGATGGCTCACTGTGAAGTCTTGAGCAAATTGCCTTCATGTGCCACGTGGTTGGGTCTGGTGTTTTCTTTTATTGGCAGCTTGTGACCTCAGAGTCACAGTGGCCGTAACACATAATGCTTCAATACATAGTCAAAGAGGTAACCCTGGTGACTTGCAGAGAATATTTCCTTACAGGCCAAAGATGTATATTCATATTACACATTGTTTGGGGTTTGAGCCTGCCAGCTGTAAACTGCGGTTGTTTCTTTTGTGAGAGCCTGTGGAGAGCCATCTTCAGTGGCAAGATCTGAATATTCTCAGTGTGGGTTTGTTATAAGATGGGCTATGCCATTGAGAGCTAGACTGGGCAGGAACAGTTGAATGCTTTCTACTACTCTCCTGGTATGTCTGGCAAAGGCAGGGTGAGCTGTGTTTGTATGTGACTTGAGTATGCAATCTGGGCTGTGCGAATGTTACTAGTTTTTCTACTTACTCTACACCAGCCAGGTCTCAGAGGAGAAATGTTCTCGTTTAGTGCTGCTGAACTGAGCCTGAGCCAGGTTCCAGGATATCCGTGTGATATTGATCCACCCTCTTCCAGTTTGCTTTGACAGCCTGAAGACCTGCATTCTTTGAATAGGCTGAACAGAGCTTCTGTGGTTCTCACAGTTACACCAGTTTGCTTCTCTTACCTCTCCTTAGGGGCAGAGCTTCCAAGTGGCAAAGGGGTTATTTACCTCATGTGTGTTTTCCTCTGAAACGACACTGCCCCTTGGGATGTTGCAGACACAGTACTCATGAGTGCAACTGACCTTTCTCTCCTACAGTCCGCCTGATGGTTGAACACCCTTATGAGACCCGCTCAGACAGCTTCTACTTTGTGGACAACAAGCTGATCATGCACAACAAGGCTGACTATGCCTACAACGGGGGACAGTAATCATTGCGTTCATGTCCACAGGACTATGCTATCCCTAACCATTCCAGACGTGCAGGAAGGGAGGAGTACTGCCGTCAGGGCCTCTTGCTGAACCTTTTCTTCCCCAATGGACTCAGAACATGAAGTAAGAAGGCTTGAGGTGGCAGTAAAGGAAATCACCCTACAGCGCTCCCCTCCCTGGCATTCTTATGTACCTTGCCTCTGGCTTTCTCTCTGTTTCTGATGATACTTTGGTTAGATTTTGGACTGGGGACTCTAAGGCTCTGCTAGCAGATTATTGATGTCATGGTTTTTGTTGTTAGGTTACATTCTGTGCCATCCAGTGGGCATACCGTCCCCTGCCCAGAGTGCTTTCTTTAAGTAGCCAGTGGAGCCTGAAAGGCAGATATCCTCTTCACTGCATAATGGTTCGGTCTGTATGCATGACTGATACTGGTTCCCGGTGTGTGTGCACATACCCATTCCTCAAGGGAAGAGTTATAAGAAGGAATGAGTCTAGTGTTAAATTATGTCGAATCTTCCTTCTGCTTCCAGGGACCTGGGGCACTCCTAAGATTCCTTAATCTGTTACAAATATATCTTGCAAGGGATTTGAATTGAGGTGTAGGATGTTTGAAAGAGAGATGACACTAAATTGACTGCTAAATCAACCTGACCAACTCCCTACTCTTTGAGCTGTTGAGAGAGAATAACTGGGTTATGAGTGGGGCTCGGCCATAGGGCTGAGGTGAATACTACAACCGTCATCATTTCTCTTGCATCTATGTGCAAGAGATTTTTCTGCTCAAGCTGCACTGTCTGGAGAGGTCTGTCTATTTAGCTTTTGTTTTGGGTGTGTGCGGGGCGAGGGGGGGGTCACCTGAAGAACATTCTGCTGAGCAGGCAACTTCCTAAGCTTCAGTTTTTATATATTTTTAAACCCAAGCGACACATTAGAGTAAGAGGCAATGGTGTAAACCTCTCGCCTACTTTGTGTTACTTGGGTCAGTGCTTAGGTTTGTGCTAATATTAAACTGGGTCCTAAATACTGCCCAGACCAGAACATTCAGGCACTGTTGGGAGGTGGCTGTTTGTAGTGACCCAACAGAAAGAACTAATGTGATATTATCCTTAAACCATGTCAGTGTGGGCCTCTGCCAGTGTTTTGCTTATTTGCTTGGATCATTTATATTTCTGATTTAGAAGACTTCTAATGACTTCTTCTGTGGAGATAATTACAACAGCTATTAGAGCAGCCAAACCAAAGTGTGTGTTTCAAACCTATGTAGCGCCTGTAGCATTGAAGTGGGAAGAAATATTTGTGTCAGGCATCAACACAGTGTGTGTCCCTGGCAGTGAGGCAGGTGTCTAAGTCCCTGCCACGCAAATTTGCACTAGTGAAATGCTTATCTGGGTGTCATATTGGATATCCTGATACACTGATATCCCACCATTCATTCTCATTCTAGCCCTACTGCTGATCAGGTCTGCCTCTTGTATCTAACAGCTTGGCCTTATTTATGCTAGACAGTTGATTGGTGCCAGCAGTGGTTTTTTTGTGATGGTACTGGCCAGTACACAGTACCTGCACTCCAGTCAGAGCTTACCTGGAAAGAACGGAGTGTACTGGCACCTCTGTATGCAAATGTCCAACAGTCGGCTGGGCTACATGTCTTAAAGGGGCTGCGTCTCTTAAAAGGGCTATTCTGGCCCCACCCTGTATATTTGTTTGTTTGTTTCTCAACAACTTTTTCCCCTGGAGTACCAGCACCTTTTTTTTTTTTTTAATTAAATACAAAAAAAGCACTGGGTGCCAGTATCCCCCCCTCAAACAGTTGAAATACCCCTTGTGGCCCTACACACAGTAACTGCACTTGGTTACCAGTCACGCTAAGTAATATCCAAAGTAAACTGTGCTTTAACAGGACTAAATATTGATTAAATCACAGTTGTGAGAATGCACACGTTATTGCCTAAGGCCTGTTAATAGATAAACAGTTAAATGAAGTCATTGTTCCATTTGTGTAACAGAAGATAAATACTGTTAGGACTAAGTATAGAGGACCAACTAGCTACAAGGTAATAGGTGAGAATAAATGTGGGATAAGGATAATGAAAGAATCTTCAGTTATAGGGGAGGATGTTAATTATTAATGATACCACAAATGTCTTTTTGTTTTGGAAAGGGCATTTATAGTGAGCAACCACAACATATACCTTGGGAGCATGATTAGGATAAAGGTGACCGTGGTCAACGGGGGTGTTTGGCTGTGGTATTTGAACGCTGGGAGATAAAAGAATAGTTCTCCTGCCATTTATACCTATCAGCTTCCTCAGAGATGTGTAACTCTATTTGCTTGTTAGTTAGGAATTAGTAGAGCTGGTGTATTTTAAGAACAGTATCTAATTCTCCTTTTGCTGGGGCTGTCTCCAGAGCTCCTTGCACAGTGCCATGATGTTACTGACAGATCCTTTTTCACACAATACACCATTACTTCTCTTGGCAAGACACAACTGCCCCCAGAAAAGTGGTTTCTGTCCTAACGTGTTCCAGGATGCTCAAGAGAGCAGTCTGAGATAACTAATTAATGTGAGGACTGGTGGCAAATCTAGCTGAACTTGTGTATAGTATAAATCCAGGTGCCTTTAAATATGACTTTTGTCTAATTATCTGTTTAAAGCAATTACTTCTTGTTTGTTCTTATGAATGTGATGGTATGTATTTGTTCCAAGTCTAATGGGTAAGGAGTTAGAAGGGATGTGTTATCATCTGAGCCAGCAAAAGGGAATATTTTGTACACACAAATCCCAACATGTACAAGATGTGTTATCAAATCTTTTATGTAGTATCTAGGGCAGTTAGGAGAATTTGGCAGATAGTAACTAACTACTAGCTTCTGTAGAAAAAATTATTCCAATCTGTAGTGATCATCTTGAGCATCAGAGGTCAGGGCAGAGGGAAGGACCTGTGCTCTGAGTGGCTCTCAAGTGAATGTGCCATCTCCTCAGCAACAAGAAAGCAAATATGGAAGGAGATCATACCAGTTGGGAAAGAGAGGTGCTGTCAGTTGCATTAGTTCTTTCAGATTTAAAAGGCTAGCCACAGAGAGGCATGCTGAGGAAAAACACTCATATTAAAAAGTTCAACGCTATTCAGTGAGAGTTAGTCAGGCCCAACAAGTCATGGATATGAAATTCTTGTTGAGCACAGTCTAGTGTTCCCTGTCTCCTGGTTGCTGTTAGCTTCTCCATTTAGAAGAGGGTCCATAAAATACTTCCTTGCCCTTGGTACATATGATCAGCAGAGAATCTTTTGCATTTTCAGTCTGTGTTCCCTGCTTCTGAAAGTGTGTTTGGGAGGTACTGAATGAGAATCTCCACCCATTTCCCCCCTCCCCTCCAAGTGTACTGTCCATTTGTGCTATGTATGTGTACAGAGCTGGTGCTAATGGGATGAGGCAAACGTTTCTATAATGCTGGCTAAGGAGTTAATAGGTGGGAGATCAGAGTGAGACTGGCCTCCCTCAGTTAGTATACACTAGACTGGAAGGGGAGTATGGAGATAAATTTACACTGTAAGTAAAAGGGCCAAAAATGCAAAGAGAAACTAACTCTATAAAGTATTTGTCCTCTTGGGACCAGTCTGAAGCATTCTCAAGGTGAGTGTTTCAGGCCCTTGTGCTGAGCAAGAGAGGAGAGGAAACTTCCTGGATGACTGTTCCGTGGGTGACTGAAGATTCTGTATTGCAGCTGGGGTGGTAGTGTTTTGTAGTATTACTTGACCAGCTATCAATGTCCCTGTTTTCTATGTTAGTTATGAACTGTCTTCCTTTGTGTATTACCTTGTGGTTTGAAGTGCTTCTCATCAGAGAGGAAAAGAGCAGGAAGTCTCTTCCATTGCAGCTTCTTTGGGCTGGGATTTTCATTCTGTTTCTCTACTCAATATTCAGGTATAATGCACAAAATGTTTGAAAGCAGGATATGTTAGTGAAAATGGATCAAGAAGCTGGTGAATAATATTTTATGATTAAGTGATGAAGCAGCAAGATAAGTTTGCCCAAATAGTTTGTCTTCTGGACCACTATTTTGTCACGTGACTTTGGCTTTGTGATGCCCTCCTAATGCAGAGCTTTTCACTTAAGAGCCCACATCCACCCTGCCCCACACAGAGATGACTGCTGTCAAGTAATGTGTGATTCAAGTACCAGTTGTAATTCTTGGAATCATAAAACATTGCCCCTCCCTGGGGCTTAACGGTGAGGACAGAGCTAATGGATAGCTGGCAGTGCCTAACAAGCAATTTCTCTTAATGTGTCAAGAAAGATACCCACCACTAGCAAAGGTGGTCATTGGTATTGATTTCTGTGTTGTTTTGGTTTTTTTGGTTAATGAGGTAAATTTATAGACATATTAAATGTGGACTTTGGGCTGGTGGCAAGTTGCCAATGCATCTCTGTGCCCCAAAGCTTTTGTGTTCCTGTTAGGGCATTTGTAACAGGACATGGATGGTGTGACAGTATCATATGAGCAGTTCGCCTGAGGGAAAATGGAACCCAGCATCCATGCTTAATTCATTTTGTTAATCAGATATTTGAACAAGTCCAGCATTTGCTTGTACTTGAGACTGGCTCTCCACTTGATCATGCCCTTTATCTGGGAGTCCTCCAAGTGTTGGTCCATTATATTGTTTCCATATCTTCCATGTCTGTCCCTTTAGATCCAAGAATGATCTTTGGGTGCTGCAGGTTATCCTTAGTTTACAAAGGACAGTAGCAATTTAGTGGAGATTTAACAGAAATATATTTTTTCTTTGTAAAGATATTTTTCACAGAGAATGCAAGAAGCATCAATGAAACTGCTTGAGATATTTCCCTCCCCTGCTGTCCTTCTACCTTGGATCCTCATTCCGCTGTATCTTGTCATTTCTCTCCTTGTCCAGAGTAAACTAGCCGACTTGATTGTGTAAAATGTTATTTTGTCCCAAGCAATAGTAATAAACCGGAATTTTCACAAGAATGGAACTGAGTGGTTTCTTGGCTCACTCACATTTCACCAGCTCTAAACAGGGCAGACTCCCCTGTTCAGACTCACATTAAATCAGGGTACTCAAACTTTTTGTACTGGCAACCCCTTTCAAGTAGTAAGCCTCTGAGTGTGACCACTCTTTAAAATGGAGGTTAAAATGTAATAGGGGCTCAGGCTCTCAGTCCCACACCTGGTGGGGCTGATAGCTAATGACACCGCAGGTTATAACTTCCTGACGAGTTGCAACCCTTCCATTAAACTCTTAAAATTCAATACTCACTTTTAGCTTTGGACACACTCAACAACAGTGGAAACCTGGATATGTTCCACCTTGAATCTGTAGTGCAGAATTGTAACGGGCAAGAAAGCTGAGACTACGGCTTCTACTTTCCAATGCACATTGAAACTGCTGACCTCCAAATGAAGCACTTCATGATGGAAAGAAAAGACAGGACTATGCAGCACTTTAAAGACTAACAAGATGGTTTATTAGGTGATGAGCTTTCGTGGGCCAGACCCACTTCCTCAGATCAAATTGTGGAAGAAAATTGGTATGACCATATATTAAAGTGATACAATCAAAAAAAAAAGTGAACACATAAAAAGACTAACATGGCTGCATCTCTGTCACTGTTCATGATGGAAAGGGTAGTCATGATTTACTTCTCTTTATAGTTACTATAGTGCAGCGGTTCTAAAACTTTTTGGCCGGAGGCTTACCTTGCTCAATGCAGACCTTTCTGCAGACCACCAGCCAACCACCCAGGATGATAAAATGGGTGGGACAGGTAGGAATGCGAGGTCTGGGAGGGAGAGTGCAGGAGCAGGCTGAGGGTGGAGTATATGAGTGGGAGAGTGCAGGAGAGGGCTGAGGGTGGGGGTCTGGGTATGAGGGGGATGGTTCTCAAAGTGTGGTCCATACACCACTTGTGGACTGTGGATTTGCCCTGCCCCTGCAGCAGGGAGCCTATGCTGTTGCACCAGCCCTGCAGGCACCCCCCTTGTGAGACTGGAGTGGCAGTGCTGGTTTCCTGTTG
The DNA here is from genome assembly GCA_032595735.1 of Pelochelys cantorii. Classification (NCBI taxonomy): domain Eukaryota; kingdom Metazoa; phylum Chordata; order Testudines; family Trionychidae; genus Pelochelys; species Pelochelys cantorii. The sequence goes on along the minus strand of CM064342.1, from coordinate 5,561,523 downwards.
TGGGAGGGGGGACCCTTCCAGATCTGGCTCACTTGGGACTTTCCCCACTGCTCCCATTGGCAAGAATCACAGCCACAGGGAGCAGAGGGATGCCTGGGAGCCACAGGAGGCAGGGGGCCAGATAAGAGCCCTCCATTTCCATGCTCAGGCTAGGGATGTAGGTGACTAATTGACTAGTCAATTATCTGATAAGCAAAAGCTTATGGATAGTTGACACACTAATTGACTAGTCACTCTCCCCTCCGCCTCACACAAAGAGGCAGCAAGAGGGGGAAGAGAAGGGGGTATTGGAGTGGAACCTGTGCTAGTCCTTATCTAAATCCCATTGACTATTTGATTAGTTAATTAATCCATCCCTAGCCCAGGCCCTGCACCAGCTTCCCTCCAGGTGCAAGGCGGCGGGGGGGGGGGGGGGGGGAAGCCGGTTACGACCGAGTCTCTGCAGAACGGCAGCCCCGCGGCTCCAGTCTCTGCAGCGGGCTGGCCTCGGGACAGCTCCCGGCTCGGGTGGCTCCGCTCGCGCCGCGGGCTCCCCCCCCCCTCCCCGGCAGCGATCGCGCCTTGGTGAGGTCCAGGCGGGTTCAGCGGCCGGAGCAGGGAGCCGCGCTGGCCCCGCCCCCCGCCTGGCTCCGCCCAGGAGCCGGCAGGGGCGGGGCGACGGGCTCCTGAATATGAAGGCGGAGGCGAGCCGCGGGGGCGCATGCGCGGCGGGCGGGTGCCAGCATGGCGGCGGCGCTCCTGGCACGGCGCGGCGTCGCGGCGGCCCGAGGTGAGGCGGCCTGAGGGGTCGGGGCCGCGCAGGGGAGGGGGGCCCCGGAGCGGTTCCCCCTCCCCCCGCCAGCCCGTGCAGCGCCCCGGCGGGGCCCCCGGCCGCTGGGCCCCTGGGAAGGGGCGAGCCTGCTGCGGGGGCCGGGCCCGGCCCGCGGGCCGGAGAGTGCTGGGCGGACGGGCTGGGGCCAGGCCCGCGCGGCCCTGCGGGACATCCCGGCGCCGGGGCTGGGCTAGCGAGGGGCGCCCCTCACCCGTCCCCTCGCTCCCCAGCCCGGGCCTCGGCGTGCTGGCGGCAGCTGCACAGCGTCTACCAGAGCGCGGAGCTACCCGAGACCCACCGGATGCTGTGCCAGACCTGCCGGGACTTTGCCCAGAAGGAACTGGCTCCTGTTGCCGCTCAGCTGGATAGGGAGCACCGCTTCCCCGCGGAACAGGTGAGGGAAGGGCTGGAGGGGGGGTCGGGGGTTTGGTCTGGCCGGCCTCATCTCCACAAAGATACCCTGGCGCCGGAGAAAGTTCAGAAGAGGGCAAGGAAAATGATGAGGGGGATGGAAAAGCTGCCCTCGGAGAAGAGATTAATAAGATGGGGGCTCTTCAGCTTGGAAAAGAAACTCTAAAGGGGAGAGATGATAGAGGTCTGTACAGTCATGACTGGTATGGAGCAGGTGGGTATGTTAGCGCTGTGTATTTACTCTCGCATAACACAAGAAAGAGGGTCACCGAGTGACACTAGTAGGCAGCAGGTTTAAAAACAAACAGAAGCATTTCATCACACAGTGCACATTCAGCCTATGCAACTCTTTGGAAGAGTATGTTTGTGAAGGCCAAAATTAGAATAGGGCTCCAAAAACAGTGATGTTCATGGAGGATCCATCCATCAATGGCTGCTAGCCGGGATGGACAGGCATTGTGTCTCAAGCCTCAGTTTGCCAGAAGCTGGGAATCAGTGACAAAGGATGGATCACTTGATGATTCCCTGTTCTGTTCATTCCCTTTTGCGCACCTGGTATCGGCCAGTCAGAAAGCAGGATACTGGGCTAGATGGACCTTTGGTCTGACCTAGTATGGCTGTTCTTATGATTGTGTGCCCCAGCCTCACCAGTACAGGGCATGACCTCTACATTGTCTCCCTACAGATACACATGGCCTAGCCCTGACCTCAGCACAAAATATGTTCAGTTTAAATTGGGATCCTGCATGTGATATGCTGTCTGGTGTATCATGTTGGGTGTGCTGTTCTCCAACTCCATTGTGCTGGGTAGTGTCTGTATGTTACCATTGCACAAATCAGCACGATAAAGCTTCAGAGTGACTTTCAAGGGGTTCTGTCAGGCACACTTGGACTCTCAGTGTATAGTACTGCCTCTAGGACATGCTGTTGTTTAGCTGAAAACCATACAATATACTAGCTGTTGTGCATGTTGATTGCCCTTCTTTGTCTTCCCCTCTGGGCTTTGGTACCACGGAGTTTTCTCTCCCAGTGACATTCCCCAGGGCTGCTGCATGTGATGCGTCTGACTTGGAAAATCAATAAAATGTTTTAGTGAAAAGAGACAGGTCACACATTGCAACAAAATACCGTGTAACAATAAAATGTGCATGCGCTGAGCATAATTCAGCTGATGAAGTGAATGAAAATTACAAAGTGAATTGTGTTGCTAAAGAGAAGCTGCACATCTTTATTTTTTACCATTAGAAACAGGAAGGGATTGTTTGGGGTTCCATTGTACCAGTGTCCTATGCATCACTTTTGTGAAACAAGCTCAGACATCATTTGCTGCAATACTGATGCAGCTGGATCACTTAAAACACTAACTAGATTTTTAGTAATCAAATAAGTTGACTTAAAAAGCAAAGTATTATTGCCTTAGCCCATAGGCTTCAAACTGAAATAAAAGGCACTTTTTTTTCTCTCTTTCTCTAGTTTGATTCACTGACCATCCGAAAAGGTCATACTCTAAGGCTGTGTCTACACTGGCACGATCTCGCGCAAAAGCGGCCGCTCTTGCACAAAAACTTGCTGCCTGTCTATGCTGGCCGTGTGTTCTTGCGCAAGTAAACTGACGTTCTAACATATGAAATCAGGGCTTCTTGCGCCAGAACTCTGACGCTCCTGCTCAGGAATAAGCTCTTTTGCGCAACTGTTCTTGTGCAAGAGGCCAGTGTAGACAGGCAACATGAATTTCTTGCTCAAGAAAACCCTAGAGTTAAAATGGCCATCAGAGCTTTCTTGCGCAAGAGAGCATCTACACTGGCATGGATGCTGTTGCGCAAAAGCACATGCCAGTGTAGACGCTCTCTTCTGGAAGAGCTTTTGCAGAAGAACTCTTCCGCAAAAGAGTTCTTGAGCAAGAAGCTGCCAGTGTAAACGTAGCCTAAGAAAATAAATTAAAAGGAGTATCCTTGCCTGACTTATGGATCACACCTGAGGTTTTTACAACTGAAAATACTTGGACTCAAATGTGTTTTCCTCTACTATACTATTGACATTTTCCATTCCTTTCTGTGGCATTGTAGATAAAATAATCGGTGTCATTTGTTCATGATCATCTTATAGTCCCCCATTCTGGATTTCATGTAATGGCTAAAGACCACAATATTTGGGATGCAAATACAAGAAGGGGATTTTTTTTTTTATCCTGCCTAGATTTCAAATATTTAATTTTTACAACAGCTAAATGCTAAACCAGATTGCCTGGCAATGTCATAAAATGCAAACTCACTCCTGTTAATCCATGACAGTTGCTTAGCAATGTACAAATACACACCCAAAATCATTGCCCAAAGACTTTAAGATTGAGACGGCAGAACATAAGCACCCAGTGGCAGGGAATATCTTGTATTGTGCTGGTAATAATTAACTCCTTGTAAAGACAACTTCAGTGAGACAGCTATAAAATTGCTTTTCTGTGAACTGTCCGTGGTTCGATAGGTTTGTAAAGCCCTTTTCTTAAGCGCGTTTTGGATGTTGTATAAAGTTTGAGTGAAAGATTAAAGGTGTAGTTGCAAGGACTGGATATGCTAGATTTCTCCTCCACCTCTGTACAGTGTAATAAACAGAGCTTTGCTAGGAAGCAAGAGAATAAGCTAATGTTCTGGTTCAGTCATCTGAAGAAGTGGGTTGTGCCCATGAAAGCTCATACCATCTACATGTTTTGTTATTCTTTAAGGTGCTGCTAGACTATTTGTTGTTTAAGTTATGATTCTTGGTTCAAAAAGGGCTAGTATTTGCCTCATGACAACAAGCATAGTCAACCTGAGGTAACAGCAAGGCCTATATCAACCTGTAATTCCTCTTGAAGCCACTGTGAGCTGTGGCTGCTCAGCAGCTGTTGAGATCTGACTCTCCAGCCGAATCAGAGGCAAGGTGCATATGTTGTGTAGGCTTGCTATGGCATATCTGTGTGGCCAGGAGCTGACCCAGTAAGAAAGCGCTGCTATTACCAGACCTACCATGATTGGCTAGTACGTGTATCGGTGGGAGCTGGCCTGGAACCCCAGCAGGGGTCAGAAGTAGTTGCTTCTGTTTGTGTTAAGTGAACCAACAGGAACTCTGAAGTGTGCTTGTGCTCAAGTGCACCCCTGATTGGGGCTCTGCATGTTTCTGCACATATGTACTTGGGGATTTGCCAAGGCATCAGAAAGGCAGAGACTCTCTGGCTTTGTCTATGCTGCAGTGTTGACATAGGTTATGCCACTTTAACTGCTGTTGTGTGTCCACCCTGTGCTCCTCGTGTTGGCTGAGTGTGGCGCGCGCGTGTGTGCATGAGACAGGCTACAGAGAGTGTGTGACATGCTGTCTCTTTAAATTCAGACAGCAGCCTGAACAACCAATCCTGGGGAAAAGGGACACCGCCATATCAGCCCCCAGCTCTGTGCAGCAGTTTCTCCTCTTCCCTCCCACCAGCAGCCCGCTCTGCCTGCCTGCAGTTCTGCAATTTCTTTTCATTTTTCCTGCAGCTACCTCAGTAGCTCCAGGCTTCCGAGAGCTTTGAAAGGGGAAGGGTGCATGTCTGTAGTGTTATGGTGACAATGAACATCAGCATCTATAGTGGCTCCTTGTTGATAGCTTTTGCAGAAAAAGCCCTGTCTCTCATCCAGGTGGCTTTATTTGGTTGACAAAACTGAAGAGTTCTGTTGCCAAAAGGGGCCTTTCCATGTGTACACCTCCAGTGTTTTGCTACCAGAAGCTGCCTTTGGCTGCTCTGCTGTGTAGACAAGACCTCTTCTCCATTTCTCCTTGTCCAGGTGAAGAAGATGGGTGTCCTTGGTTTGCTGGCCATGGATGTGCCAGAGGAATATAAAGGGGCGGGGCTTGATTACTTGGCCTATTCCATCGCTGTTGAGGAGATCAGCAGGGGCTGTGCGTCCACGGGTGTCATCATGAGTGTCAATAACGTAAGACTCTCCCACTGTCTTGGAAGTGTGTGTGTGTGAAACCAGTCCTAGTAGTGAAGGGTAATTCTGCCAATTGAGTAATGTGAATCTCAGTGCTGATGGGGAATGGCATTCACCTTCCCTGAGCCTGGAGGGTGGGTCCTGGTCTGCTGGTCATGACGTGGCTGGACATTCAGGAGTCATTGGTTCACCACCCTTCTTGCAGTGTAAACTAACACGACTCCTGTTTCCTTGAAGTCTCTATATTTAGGTCCAATACTGAAATTTGGTTCTGAAGAGCAGAAGCATCAGTGGATTGCCCCCTTCACCAGCGGTGACAAAATAGGGTGCTTTGCCCTCAGTGAACCAGGTAACATGCATGTTAAAATTCCTGGGATGATGACAGAATGATTTCCCCCTGTAAACTTCCCTCCTTTTTGCAACATCAGCCAGAGAGCAGGGGAAGAGAGGGGCGCTTGGAGTGAGAAAAGCCTCTGCAAAGGTGGTATTTCCCCTTCTAGCTTATTGTGAGGGTAGGTGAGCTGGCACTACCTCCATTAAAGCCCATGCCGCTATTACTTGTGTGTGTATGTGAGGTCAGGACCTATTCTGGAGCCCGGGGCCCAATCCCCTGGGTGCAGAGGTAATCGGTTCTGTTGTGGCCAGGAATATTTTGGTTTGGTTTTGCATGGTACCGTGCTCAGGAAATGGCAGTGACGCAGGAGCTGCTTCCACGGTGGCGCGGCTGGAGGGCACCGAATGGGTCCTGAATGGCACCAAAGCCTGGATCACCAATGCCTGGGATGCCTCTGCTGTTGTGGTGTTTGCCACTACAGACAAGTCCCAGAAACACAAGGTGAGCTCAGTGGGCAATAGCCTGGCATGCAGCTCTAGAAGCAGCATGTGGAGCACACATCATAGGGGTGTGAGTTGTAGAGCACTTGGTAAAGGGCTACATAAGCTTACTTTAGACTATGGAGTCAGGACCAAGAGCTGGGAGAAGCCTGTGCCCCTCAGAAAAGCAGGAGTGGTGGCTGAGATGGCCACAGTGCTGTTAGAGGGGGTGTACATGGATGGCCTATCCCATAGGGCTCTTGAGTTCATCTGAGACCAGCTGGAGCAGAGCTTCCTGTTGGAAGGATTCTTTCATTCCCCCTTAATCTCCCCTCCGATGAATCACTTTCCTTCTGTCCCACTGCCTTCCCTTGGCCCGATGGAGTGAGTTGGGATTAGCCTCATGTGCTTTCTGGAAGAGCTCTGCCCTGCTGCATGACGAGAGGTTGGAGGCAATTTTAAAACCCTGGCTCTGATTGCAGGGCATTAGTGCATTCCTGGTTCCTATGCCAACACCTGGACTCTCGCTGGGGAAGAAAGAAGACAAACTAGGAATCCGAGCCTCTTCCACAGCCAATCTGATATTTGAGGACTGCCGGATCCCCCAGGCCAATCTGCTGGGGCACCAGGGGATGGGCTTCAAAATTGCTATGGTGAGAGCCAGCTGGAGTTGTGGGAAGACAGGCTGGGTGCAGGACAACATCCATAAACCTGTTGTCTGGTGTATTTAGTGACCCTTCTTGGCAATTGAGGAGCACCACTGGTATGCTCCAGAAAGGCAAGACCTATCTGACAATCAACAGGTGTAGAAACTGAGCAGCTAGAAAGCAGAAGGAGAGCCTTCCCTCCCACCAGTAATGTAGAGAGAACACCATCTGGAGTTCATCCAGACATAGATTAGATCTTATGCGAGGAACATGTGTGACTTCTGAGGAACTGTAGTGTTAACAAGGAAGATAACAATGAATGGGGAATACAGGAGGGTGTTGTCTTTTGAGACAATCTTGGGCCAAGATCTCCAGAAGTGAGTATCAATTTGTTTGTTTGGGGGGGAGGGTGTTATACTTGACACCATAAATGAGCCAAAGGCTCAGAAGTTGGAAATGTTGCAATTTCTGAAAATTGGGTTCCTCTAAGATGTGTCAAATTCGGCATCCAAAGTCACTTTTGTCCTCTTTGGAAACTTTATCCACAGTGTTCTCTCCAGGGAGAGAGAGACAGACAGGCACTAGCGCTGCTAATATAAGTAGGGGAACAAGGAAATCTAGTTTTGTATCTCTCTATTGTCTAATTTCTCCCTCCCCCTCCCTCCCCACGTTCTTTGCAAAGCAGCGGTTTATCTACTATATTATTTTTTTGCCTCTTTTGTGCTTTTCCTTTTTTCTGACCTTGGTAATGATCTGGGATGTTGTAATATACTGAGGCTTTTTATTTCCATACATTGTGGGATTGTCCGGGGGGTGCCAACATGACTGCAGATTGCCAGCTCACTGTGGTCTGGAAGGCTGTGGAGGTATATTCACCTTTCAGCCCATGGTGTGACTGGCACTAGAGATGTATAACTTTTGCGTGTCTCACAGCAAACCTTGGATTCAGGCAGGATAGGGATTGCCTCACAGGCTCTTGGAATAGCTCAGGGAGCTCTGGACTGTGCTGTGGATTACGCTGAGAAGAGGATGGCCTTTGGTTCACCCATTTCTAAGCTGCAGGCTATTCAGGTATGGTTTATGCTGAATATACCATCCTGTGTCTGGTGACATTAGTTCTGAGAGTTTTGATAATGGCACTGCTGTGTTAGCACAGGCACCAGCACAGTTGCTGGTCTGGAGAAGGCAATGCCCTTTGAACTCTGGACACACCATATGTAGGCAAGCTAAATTTATAGCTGCCTCCATGCACACACACAGGTCTAGCTCAGCAGCTTGGGCACTTGTGTGTTAAGTGACATTCCCCTTCCTGTGGTGAAACTGCTTTAGGTTTCAGAGGCTTGTCAACACAGTCTGAGGCAGAACATGCTGGTGTGTGACACAAACGAGCTTCTGCTCTTACGTTTGTGTCTTTTGCAGTTCAAGCTGGCAGACATGGCGCTGGCCTTGGAAAGTGCTCGCTTGCTGACCTGGAGAGCAGCCATGTTGAAGGACAATGGGAAACCCTATACAAAGGTACTTCCCACTTTCTGTAGTCTGCTGTTGATCTAGGAACAAGAGGCACACGCATAATATCTTGAACCAGGGCTACTCAACACGCTGCCTCAGGGTAGTGGGGATTGACGCAGGGCTCAACATGTATGTGGCCCATGGGGGGGAGGGAACCTCTGCACATGGCCTCCACTGGGAACATGCTCCACAACTGTGAGGCATCTCCTAGGCTGGGTGAACACTGAAAGACACAAGTGAATGGGCTGGCTGGAACAGACAAGTACAAAGTGTTGGCATTTCTAGCCCCCAGGGAGAAGGTGCCAAGAGCACCAGGGCATTTGTATTCATTCCTGTCAGTGTGAAAGAAGCTATTTGCATATATATTTGCATGCACATGCAGCCCTTGGCATGTGCTGTGAGTATCATGTCTCCCAGGGCTTCCACAGTGTGTAGCCCTGTCTTAAACAGTGGAAACCCTGAAGAATTACGTGGTCTATCCCCTGTGGATTGTCTCCTACAGTTTTTATCTTCCAGGGTATGGCTCTCTAAGTCACAAAAAGCTTAGAGGGCACTACACATTGCATGACATCCCTCCGCCCAAGTCTCTTATGCCCAAAGCAACAGGAGAGAGGTTAGGACACAGAATTCCCTTCAATCAAACTCAGTAGCCTGCTATTATCAAGGGAGAATTTAATGCCAGTAGGATAACTCTGATCCTGTGTCCACAAAGCAGCATGAGCATGGGCAGTGGGAGGACCATCCCCTCCCAATGCATATAATGAACCTGTATTTAAGTAGGACAGAGCTTCTGAGAATGGGTCTTAGTGGGTCTGGGACCTGCCTCCAGTTATCTTCTCCAGAACACCCAAAAAACCTGATGTTCACATTGTCAGTTGTGGTAGAAGGTAGGGCTTGGAATATGCATGATCCTTTTTATAAAGGAGTGATTCATCTCTTAACCTTTCCACATTATGTAGTGAAGCAATTGCTCTAGTTCTATCATGGATCACCTAAAATGCTGCAGCTATGGCAGTCTCCAACTCATTCTTCAGTTTCAGAAGTTGAACTGGATGACCTTGTGTGAGTAACCCTAAAGCTTCATGTACCAGGCAGCATGAGAGACATACCCATAGATGGCAGATAAGCCCAAAACTGCCTACAATTGTCAGCTGCTTGGAAGGGCCACAGCACAGCTCCCTGGCTACCCAGCAGGGCTGGCCACCTGGGAAGGATGGAGCCATTCAGGGCTGGCATTGGGCCTGGTTTTGGCTTCCCCCCCCCCCCCCATGGTTGATGTATGTTAGATCAAAGCTAGATTGTAAACAGTGGGGGAGGGGGGGTCCAGCATATAGCCAAGGTTTCACTACTGGTTTTGAGCTATCCTAGCTGTGTCTGTACATGCTGCCCTTGAAAGGTATTAGACAACTGGACTAGAAACCTTGCCCTCTAAAGTGCACCATGCAAAAATGGGAGTCTGACCTCCACCACTGCTAGTCTTGACTGCTTGGTGAGGAGAGCTCACTTAAAATGCTTGCTAGGTAAGCATGGATGCGACAGCCTCCCAGATAGCATTTCTTTGTATGTCTGGCCGAGATGGAGAGTCCATTGCAAAAAAGAAACAGGGCCGTTAGTCCTGTGTACTTTAGAGGAAACATGAGTTTTCATAGGTAAAACCCACTTCATCAGATGAGGTAAGGATGGATTTCTGTAAGGAAAACTAGTTGACATCAGTCTAAACAAGTGCATCTGCAACAGTTACTTAACTGCTGTTCCTAGTGCACAGTGCAAACTAAAACATGCTTTTAATTATGCACTTTGCAGTAGTCTCAGGTTCCACTTGTAATCTTCTCTACCAATTTTTGTTGTTTTAAAGTCACATTTTTCCTATGACAAGCCAGAATAAAACTTATTTAAAAACTGACTTGAGTTGTTGAATGCATCTTGTACATGTAAGAGAAAGAAAGAGCCTGAACCACAGACCTGGTGCTTGAACCAAGTAAGGAAGAGTTATACTATGAGTAACAGACAGGCTGTATCAAAAGCAGAGGTTGGCCGGCAAGTCAGTATCTCTCAGCACTAGAACTACTGAGAATCCTGTAAATACATTCCACTGTGACAGTATAGGAACATCCAGCTGATTACATGATAAAATAGTTTTGAAACAAGAGTGAAAGCATAACAATGGGTCCTGAATAGGAATGCTTTGGAGAAAAATACAAGGGGCAGTACCGAAGGTGGCGTAAGTGCATAAGATATATGCAGTGGGTATCATAGATTGTTAATTTCTATAAAGAGTGGGGCATCTCAGCTTAATTCACTGGATGGCCTAGGGGGCAACAGGTATTTGTACCTATTGTCCCAGGTACAAACAGGGAGGGCTCAGAGGCCATCTGGCTATCAGCAACTATTCCTGTACTCTTTGATGATAAACCTGACTAGGGTGTCTTCATATCTTATCTGAGTCTGTGGTCTTTGGGGGCTCTCATGAAGTCTCTTATACTAGCTACCTGCGCAGAGCTGGCATGATATATGGAGGGAGTCTACAAAAATGCATGCAGCTAAATGTTTATCATCACTAATGAAGCAGGAGACATGCCAGTATGCCACACCTATAAATCCTAAATTTACTGTATCTCTGTCTTAAACTACTACAATACACAAAGGAAGGTTTTTTCTTGTCCCATATTTCAATAATACAATATAGGGAAAAACTTTTCACAATTATATTAAAAAAACCAGTAAGTTATAGAATTCACTTGCGAACAACAATAGTGAGGCCAAGAGATTAGCATGTTTTAAAAAAAAATTAGATTATTAAATGACTACAAAACCTTTTGCTTGAGGACAAGCAAGCCCTCATCTAGGATGAGGAAGAAACATCTTTGGACATAATTGCTACTCTAATGGAGTCTTATAGCTTCCTAGTCTAGACCATTGGTCTTTGTCAGCATGAGGTGGACTACTGTTCTCATCTGATATGGCAATGCCCATCTTCCAAAAAGTGCCACATAATATCTAATCTTCAGCTTTCCATCTTTATAGTTAATTTTAGCCAAACTTGGGTTAAAAATAAGTTGGAGACTGCCAAATGGAAAACTTGGTGAAGAAGACACACAGCTATGTTGTGCCTATGATTTGACTAACTGTTTTTTAAAACTTAGTGGTAGCATAAAAGAGCATTGGTTCTACTATTTAAATCATGTTACATAAAAAAATTCAAAAGCTGGCAGACATGGTAATGGCTAGGTTTAATGTTAATTAGTATGCATTACTTAAAGATTGCTAAATTTAGAGGTATGATTAGGTTACAGAATAACACTATTGGATTCTGATGTTAGGGGCCTCATCACCCATTAATATACACATGCAAAGATGGGGTATCATTGTCGTACCTATATAAATGGTAATTGCAGGTCTGCTTGCTTAATCATTTTTCTTTTTAAATGAAGTTTGGGTTCTGTCACCCTATCTGCTATAACTGAAGTACAGCTTGTTGCATCCTAACAATACTTATACTAAAAAAAAAATCAAGGTTAGTCAGGGAAAGAAGCTCTTGCTGCATGGGCAACCCAAGTGTATTTCCTGTGTGTACTGAAGCCACAATATTTTTTTCATTCTCTTCAGTGTCACTTTGTTCTCTTTGGCTGTCTGTCAGCAGCACCAGGGTTGGCTCTAGCTCCTCTCTACAGTTAAGTCTTCTAATCAAACATCTAGGCTGTGTCTAGACTGGCATGAATTTGCGCAAATGCTTTTAACGGAAAAAAGTATTTGCGCAAAAGTGCATCTAGATTGGCATGGACACTTTTGCGCAAAAGCACTTTTTGCGCAAAAGCGTCCATGGCCAATCTAGACGCGCTTTTGCGCAAGAAAGCCCCGATCGCCGTTTTAGCCATCGGGGCTTTTTTGCACAAAACAAAACTGAGCTGTCCACACTGGCCCTTTTGCGCAAAAGGTTTTGCACAAAAGGACTTTTGCCCGAACGGGAGCGTCAAAGTATTTGCGCAAGAAGCACTGATTGCTTACATTAGAACGTCAGTGCTCTTGCGCAAATTCAAGCGGCCAGTGTTGACAGCTGGCAAGTTTTTACGCAAAAGCGGCTGCTTTTGCGGAAAAACTGGCCAGTCTAGACACAGCCCTGGTGATTTCTTTTGGAAGGGGAGATGGCTTGAATGCTCGAATTCCAGCACGTGACTATTATATGTACATTTAAACATGTTGGGTGTGAATTCTGGCTTGAGGGTGTATACACAAACTTGAGCTTCAGGGAACATATACAACTAGGGCCCTGCTAGATTAACCCTACAAACAGGTTTTTGTTGTCTTGTTTTTAAAGGAAGCTGCAATGGCCAAGTTAGCTGCATCAGAGGCTGCAACTGCCATTTCCCATCAGGTAACCATCTGTCTCCACTCAGATTAGCCTGAAGGAGGTGGGGGGGTCTCTGTAACACGTAAGGGGAGCTTCGAGGATAAGCTTGCCAACCTCCTCCTCTGGATTACAATAAATAGGCTTGGCCACATTGAACTTATTATCCATCAGTTTTATTTACAGCGGCTCACTTTGAAGCTTTATGATCTAAGGAAAGAGTTAGACAATGATTTAATGACATTCAAAAATAACACACCAGTTGCCAACGTGTGCCAAAATATAGTAAGTAAATGTTCTCAAGCAGCATTTTAAGTCTATCAGTAAAAATATTTTCATTGATAGCAGTTGGTGGGGAGTATGTGTTTGGTGAAATGCATATTTACTCACTTGAGAACCTAATCCTTCCAATCTTAAAATCTATTATATATTTGTCTGTTCAAGTACACCTCCTGAACAGTAAGAGCTAGAACCACCAAATTTAGTATTCAGCTTCTTCTTATAACTTAAAACAACATAAGGATTTGGCTCTGTCAGGAAAATGGGATGTGTTTGGAATAGGAATGTTAAATTTTGATTAATCAGCTAATTGAGTAGCTAATGGAATTTCCATCAACTACTCAATTAGTTGATAAGGGGGGCACTTGCTATCCTGCTGCGCCTTTCCCTTTGAAATGCATGAGAGCCACCTACAGCTCTTGTACATTTCAATGGAAGAGGCACAGCAGGGACGAAGAAGTCCACACATGCACCATTTCCCCTGCTGCGCCTCTGCTTCTCCTGCCCCCTGGTGGAGACGGTGCTGGGGGGAACCGGCTTTTAAGCTGGCTCCCACAGCACCAGCTCCTGCTCCCTCCCTTACTGCCTCTGTATCAGAGGCAGCCAGGGAGGGGAGAGGCTAGTCAGTCACTTAAATCCCTTGCCTGGAATAGGATTGCTTCTCATAAAACCAAATAGAAACGAGACCATCACCAAGCAGGTGAAAGGGGCTGCCTGGGGATGCTCTCCAGCCTTCCATGCCCTGAGACCTGTAGAGATGGTAGGAGGGGCTGAGGCTTCCCCCCACAACTTGTACGGAAGCGAGGGAAAGTGCACAGTTTGCTGCATTCCTCACTCTGGCTGGGGAGCTTGGGGCAGAGGAGCTATGCTCTTTGTTTTGCTCCTTGACAGAGGCAGGAAGGGGTAGAGCCAGCAGCCCCAATACAATTCTGGCATGCACACACTCGCTCTCCGCTGCCCAGAGCCCCTCCTTAAGGACCCAAATAATGCCAGGTAAATGTGCCGGTTAAGTATATATAAAGGAAAGAGCTCAACTTATATGTGGAGGAACTGCCATAAAGAATTCCCCTCTGCCTTTGGTGCTTACACCTATTTAAAGGCTGTGGGCTATTGGGTCCCCTCTGTAAAGTCCCTTCATCAGCCAGGCATAGAACTGTCTGTGAGCAGGGCTGGCTTGAATCCCTAGCAGAGGTATTCAGGGAAGTGGGGAAATACTCGACTGCTTACCCAAACAACACTTCAGTTACTTTGCCTTTCCATGCAGCTGGTAACAGTGTCAGTTACTGGAATATGGCATCTAATGAAAGGAGGGAGGGCAAATCATGCCAGGCTGCATCCTTGGTGCAGTACAGTTTGCCCCCATCTTGCATCATCCTTACTGCCAATATATTAGGTGACTGATCAATGAGTCTTGCTAGAGAAAAGGAGTCCACTAGGTGCCTGCATGACTGAATCCGAATGGATACACCATGTGACTGCTTGCCATCCTGTGGTTGCAGGTGACAAGGGTCATTCCCATAAGGACTGTAGGATGATGGTAGTGTCCCCTGGAACAGTGGGAGCCCACAAGTTTGAGGGGAAAGGTGACATGCTGCTTTTATTTCAGGCCATCCAGATCCTGGGAGGGATGGGCTATGTGACGGAGATGCCAGCGGAACGCCACTACCGGGATGCACGGATCACAGAAATCTATGAGGGGACAAGTGAGATCCAGAGACTAGTGATAGCAGGGCAACTGCTGAAGGCCTATCGTGGCTGAAGGAGTGTGCAAAAGCAACCTCAGTGCCTTATAACCACTGCAGAAGAGCCTCTGGCCTTTGTCCTGGATGTACCAAGGCTGACAGAAGATGGAAATTCCCTCATATCCATAATGATCACTCCTCTTTAAGAAAGGGAATTGACCAACCCAAGTTAATTGAATTGCCTTATGTGCCTTTGTAAGGGTTTAGGGACACACAGAGGGAGAAAGCAGGAAAGGAGCAGCACCATCAGACTGTACCCCAATTTGCTTTAAGCAAGCCTTGTTTCAACTCTCTTCTCTTAACACACACAATCCACAGAGCCGGGCTTAATTTCTGGTGGCTGCTATCTAAGATTTAATTCCTCTATTAGGGTGCTTAGTAATTAATGAAATTACAGGGAGATGACAGCCCTATTTTTCTCGTGGATGTCTACTGTCAAAGTTCTTATGCGGGTATAAATCACAGACAGGATACTCAGAATTATTACTTTAGGGACCAGAATATGGGCTATGTTTTCGAAGAGGGTATGGGTGATCTGTTTGCACTACCCCAGAATGATTGTTACACAACTTCTTCAGGTTTGGTCCCTAATGAATTCCAAGTATTTGACCTTGCTGGCTGTGAGCTCTCATATGAATTTTCCCTTCCTGCAGCGTGTAGTAGCTGGCTTGTTCTCACAGGATGGCAACAAGAAGAGCTAATGTGCTTCCAGTTTCGGTGTGGCTTTTTTTTTTTTAAGCACAGCACACCTTGATTACATAAAGAATGTTGCCTATATGCTTGGTTACTACTAAGTGACATTAAAATGCATAGAGAAGGAATAGTTACATGCATTTCTCAATCTCGGTGAGTCATTGCTTGAGAGCAACCTCTTCCTAAAAGTAAATCCATCAGACCTTATTTCATTCATGTTATGGTACTGTTGAAAGCAGCAGCTGTGTTTCAGTGAGTTTCTGCTCTATCCTAAAGATTTTTAAACTGCACAAACTCAAACCTTCCCCTGAAAAGGATTACAGCAGTTGTTCCTAATTGCTAACCTCATGGAATATTTCTTGTTGAGGGTTGTACTTCTGCACTAATTATACACTAATCATCCATACACAAAGGTGACTGAAAACCTTGCTACAAGGCTTGATGAAAAGATGCAACAGCAGTTGGTCTTAGACTTAGAGTATTGTCCTTCCTTTTTGAAGAAAGTGTCACTAATTGAAGAGTTACACATTATTAATGGAGTTGGTATCATTGCTTACTTGTAGAACATTACAGCACCTGTAGACAGCTATGTTCTTTCATTTAAAGAAAGAATATTGGAACTTTGAGTGAGGTCAGGTAAGGGTCCTGTGCCATTATATAAAGGTGGATCACAACTCATGCCCATTTTGGGGCAATACTGTCTGGTAAAAGCTTTTTTCAACATCCCTCACTGTTAGCCTCAGTTTATGAACTGTGCCTCTTGAAGTGGCAGCAAACAGCATGGGCAGGAGCCTACAAGCTAATATCAAATCCCAACTTTAGTAGAAATTGAGTCAGCCACGGACATCACTCGAGCTTGAACCTGAACTGTAGCGGGTTCAGCTCACATGATTTTAGTTTGTGCACACGCGCACACGCACACGATGGGTGAAGGCTGCTGAGTGCTGTGCTGAGATCCAGTGAAGTCATGGGATACACGTTTTAAAAAGTGTAGGGGGGAAAGCCATCAGACTATATGCATGTCAGAAAGGCACAGCATGACACATTGGTCATTACACAAAATTAAAAACTGCTGTGAAGGATCAGATTTCCACAAGCGTATTTCTAGAGAAGTGTAATGCTGTGTTTCACTTCAGGATTGGAGAAATGTTCAAGTGCTATCAATCAGCTCTCTTTCCTGCCAGAGACTTAGAGGAAAGCAGATGTGGGCAAGGTCAAGACTGATCTTGATTACCCCAGTATGAATGCAGAGTAACCTTGTTGAAGTCCAGTGGAGTTACTCCAGTCTTTCCTTAGACATAGCAGGTCAGAATATGTCTCAATTTTTTCTTGCTTTTGCATGTACTACTGCAGATTTTTCAGTGGCCCTAGGAATTTATACAAGGATGTTATTTTCCTGAAGGCCAATAGGGGGCAACTGAACACTGGGGAAAAAAGAAAGCCTGAGCAAAAATGGAAGCTTAGGGAGACTAACCAGGCAGGAAATGGAACATACCTGATATTTCTGGTTAATTCTACGCAAATGTAAATATTAATCAATCAGGTCAGTCAAGTGAAGGCTGCATATTTATTCCACAGAAGTAGCATCTGGAAGTTCAAAACCTGTTCAAGGGAAACAATTTGCTTTAGCCACATGCAGAAATCAAATCACTCATTTGTGTTAGGACTTATGGGCTACGTCTAGATTGGCATGATTTTCCGCAAATGCTTTTAACGGAAAAGTTCTTCATCAGCTAGTGTCCCCGAGGGTGCTCCACTCAAGGTGCTGGGCTCGTCCTGGCGCCGCAAACCGGAGGAATTTTCATTAGCAGTAGCCCCCCTACCGGACCGCGCATGCGCAACTGCCTCTTCGCGCCTCTCAGCTGAGCGCGGTCCAGTCCTGTCAGTTTCTCTCCAACCGTCCACAGCCGCAGACGGAGTTAGATTAGGGAGATCTCTTAGAGTTTGTTTTCTGATTAGTTAGATAGTAGTTATCAGTTATAGTTGTTACTAGTTGTAGTTCCCTTTTTCCTTTGTTTTTTGTTTAAAAAAAAAAAAAAAAGAAGCCTTTTTCTTCTGGTGGTCAGTCAGTGTCTACACAGCATTTACCTGACTGAAATTGACCAAAAAAAAAAAAAAAAAAAAGAGACAAGCAACAACCATGCCAGGATCACCTGGATTCAAAAAGTGTCTTCAGTGCCAGGAGGCTATGCCGGTCTCCGATGGGCACTCCCGCTGCGTCAGGTGCCTCAGACACACCCATGTCCCAGCGAAGTGCAGCCATTGCGCAAAGCTGACAGCTCGCGCCAGAAGAGATCGGGAGCTGAGACTGAGTCTCCTTCTATTTAATAAGGCTCTCCAGGCTCCAGAAGCCTCCGAGCCGCGCTCTGCAAGCAGAGATCGTCCTGGGCAAGAGATCCCCCACGGGATCCAGAAGACGCCGGGCGGCAGCACGGACAAACCAGGGACCTCTGGCTATTTGCCAAGGTTCCCCGTGGACAAGTCGGGCAAGGGCCGTAGTTCCCCAGCTCCAACCTTAGCCTGCCACAAGGACTCCGCTTCAGCACCCACAAAGGGGTTGCGAGCGGAGTCGGTGCTGGCAACAGCTCCGACGGCCGTTGCGAAGCCGGCAAGGGAAGCCCCGGCACCGAGAGTTCCTGCGCATGCGCGGCGGAGCTCAGCTGTGCCGGCACCCACAGCGCCTTCCCTGAGTGCCGTTCCATGCTCCCTGGTGCCGGTGTCTCCGGCACCGGATTCAGCACTGCGGCGAGAGACTCTGCCGGCCCAGCCCGCGGCTTTGACGTCATCCCCGCATTTGCAATCAGCTGATCCAGTGGCACCGAGCCTGCACTCTGCCAATGATCACACTACAGAGGCTCCTTTGCTGCCTACCATTCTGCCACAAGCAGCTCCTCAGCCTTCCCTCAACTCCTCAGTGCCAACCAAAGCGCAGCACAAATCTGCACGGTCTGGACACCATCGCTGACACCGGAGCGTGTGACCTTCTCGCCTGGACCTGATTCACCTGCCTTGTTCCATTCTGGTAGCCATCATCATGTTCATCGTTACACGGCCCCCGGAGCACGCTACTATAGGTCACCTCGTCGCTCACCGCCACGTCAGTACTATCGGGACCACTGCTCGCGGTCTCCTCGCTACTCCAGGAGATCCTTCTCGCCACGGTCTCCAAGACTTACAGCATGTTCTCGTCGATATGACACATTGAGAAGACACAGCTGTTCTCCTTGCCACAGCCGGCGGTATGACTGATGTTATCACAAGTGCTCTTCTTCATCTCACTGCAGAAGGTATTCGCGGTCACGGTCACCGCAATTTTCTCGGCCTAAGTCTCCACACGGTCCAGACAAATCTGCGCCTTATGTTGCCCCACCATCCTCTGCTGGAGATGTAGATTCAAGCTATCAGGAAAATAAGCAGGACCACACTCCTCATCAGGGGCAACAGAGCCCTGATTCTCCGGCGCAGCGTTCCTCTTCCTCGCCGGATGAAGCGGTGGTCCCCGGGGACTTGTCTCCTACGGAGGACCACAAGCAATTCCAGGAACTCTTCAAAAGGGCTGCTCAGTCCCAGGACGTCCAGACCATGGATGTGCAGCAGAAACAGCATCGGCTGCTAAAGAATTTACAACCTTCCCAAAAGTTGAAGCTCGCCTTTCCCTTTGATGACGCTATCCTAGAGGTTGCCGACGACATCTGGCACACTCCGGCCACATCGCTACCAACTAATAAGAGGTCGGACAAGAAATACTTCATAAGCCAGAAGGGTATGGAGTTTCTGTTTACACATCCTCCACCTAACTCCCTTGTTGTGGACGCTGCACAACAGAGAGTAAAAACATCTCAGACCAAAAATTCCTCAAATGACAAGGAGGCTAAACGCCTGGGTATCTTGGGCAGGAAAATATATTCCTCCGCCACTTCTGCTCTGAGGATGTGTAACTTTGCGGCACAACTAGCAAATCACGATTTCGACAACTATTCGAAACTAGTCCCTCTATATGAACACTTGCCGGATTCCAAACGTCAGATTCTCAAGGCGGTGGTACAAGAGGGCTATACAGTCGCCCGAACAGCCTTGCAGATTACGCTCGACACGGCTGATGCAGCCGCTAGATCCACAGCTTCGGCCATAGTCATGCGTCGGGTGTCTTGGCTACACCAGGCCGCTGTCCCGAAGGAGTTGCAGGCCAAGGTGGAAGATTTGCCCTTTGATTGTCAGTCACTCTTCGCCCAGTCAACCGATCAGGTCTTCCACTCGGGCAAGGATACACGTACAACCTTGAAGACACTGGGGATGTACACATCTCCCTACAAGCATAGAAGATACATACCCTACAACAGTCAAAGGCCATTCTCTTATGCGACACCTCAGGCCAAGCCATATGATCAACAGAGACCAAAGCACGTCCCCAAAAGCGGCACCAACAGCCTAACAAGGCGTCCGTCCAGCAGCAGGGCCGGCAGCAGGTTTGATGTGTTGATCAAGGGACTTTGGACCACCCCATTGACAGAGACTCCAGGCATCACAGAAGGTGTATTCCATCATCGTCTCAGGCCTTATCAGCATCGTTGGGCTCTCATATCCACCGACCGGTGGGTTCACGACGTAATCACTTCAGGATATGTCATTCCCTTCACTTCTCTTCCCCCTTCCCCGTCCCTTTACAGGGACCCCTCTCACGAGACTCTTCTCCATTAAGAGGTCTCTCGCCTGCTCACATTAGGAGCAGTGGAGAGGGTGCCGACACGCTTTTTGGGGAGAGGATTCTATTCTCGCTACTTCCTCCCCCAGAAAAAGTCAGGGGGTTGGAGGCCTATCCTGGACCTATGTCGGCTCAACCGTCATCTGAGATGGCAAAAATTTAAGATGGTCACGTTATCTTCGATCATTCCTGCTCTCAACAAAGGGGATTGGTTCGCGTCCCTCGATCTTCAGGATGCTTACTTTCACATAACAATACACCTGGCTCACAGAAGTTTCCTTCGGTTCATAGTGGGGTCCGACCACTATCAGTATCGCGTACTACCTTTCGGACTGTCGGCGGCCCCACGAGTTTTTTCCAAGACCCTTGCGATAGTGGCGGCCTATCTGCGGCGCCTCGACATTACAATTTTTCCGTACCTGGACGATTGCCTGCTAAAGGCTTCCACTGTCGACGAGGCCACGAGGGCACTGTCCACAACTACTTCTCTGTTTACAGCCCTCGGACTCATAATCAATCTCAAGAAGTCCTTCCTGGCGCCTACTCGCGATCTGGAGTTTATCGGAGCAAGACTCGACTCCCGGACAGCGAGGGCATACTTGCATGTAAAGAGGTTTCAACTGATACAGGACCTGGTGCAGTCAGTATCAATTTCTCCCAAGTCCCGAATACTTACCTGTCTACAGCTGTTGGGACACATGGCGGCCACCACGTATGTGGTTCCGCATGCCAGGCTCCATCTATGCAGTCTTCAGCATTGGTTGTTCACCGTGTATACGCCCCGCATGCACAGTACAAACAGGGTGGTTTCTATGCCCAGTCAGGTCCGAGCTTCCTTGGCATGGTGGGACAGTCCCAACAATATGCTAACAGGGGTCACCTTTCATGCCCTCAAGCCATCACTACAAATCACTACAGATGCCTCCCTGCTCAGCTGGGGTGCTCACCTACAGGAACACCGGGCGCAGGGTCTCTGGACACCCCAGGAGTCGCTACAGCATATAAATTTTCTTGAGCTGAGAGCAGACTTCAATGCTTGCAAACATTTCCTACCCATTATTCGAGGCCACTCCATACAGATTCTCACCGACAACATATGCACGGTGTATTACGTCAACAGACAAGGAGGGGCACGCTTCCGCTCTCTTTGCGCAGAGGCTGTATGCCTGTGGAATTGGGCAATTCGTCAAGGTATCACCATAACAGCAGCATACCTTCCCGGCAAGGACAATGTGTTCGCCAATACTCAGAGCAGGCATTTCTTCTCACAACACGAGTGGGAGTTACACACCGAGGTGCTCCGCGACCTCTTCCAACTTTGGGGCTTCCCCAGTGTGGACTTGTTCGCCACTCGACACAACAGGAAATGTCATCAGTATTGCTCATGAGTGGGCATCGGCACAGACTCTCTGTGGGATGCCTTCCTCCTGGACTGGAGTCGTCACCAATTGCTGTACGCCTTTCCTCCTCTTCCACTCATCCTGAGAGTTTTGGAGAAGATAACATCGGACGGCACAACAGTAATTCTGATAGCGCCTTTCTGGCCCCGACAGGTCTGGCTAACAGCTATCGAAAATGTCAGTTGCCAAACCACAACGATTATCGGAACAGTTCAATTTACTCTCTCAGCAACATGGCACAATGCTTCACCCAGCCATCGACCGCATGCACCTGACAGCGTGGCTCCTAGCTGGCTCCAAGCATCCGAGCTCTCCTGTTCTCAAGACGTGAGGCACGTGTTGATTAACAGTAGGCGACATACAACGCACAAATCCTACCTCCACAAGTGGCGTCGTTTTCACTCATGGTGCTTGGCAAAAGATCTTGACCCTTCTTTCGCTGTCTATACAGCGGATCCTAGATTATGTGATGCATCTAAAGGCGACGGGAATGGCTATTTCTTCCCTAAGAGTGCATTTAGCAGCAATTTCAGCCTTCCGTCTTCCGGTTGATGGCCATTCGGTGTTTGCCCATCCTATCACCAAAAGATTTCTGAAGGGACTGGGCAATCTATATCCGGCACACAGGATCCCGCCGGAGCCTTGGGACTTGCCTTTGGTATTGGACACTCTAACTCGCTCGCCGTTTGAGCCGCTGACAACATGTGATCTACGAATGGTCACCATGAAGACGGTGTTTTTACTTGCCATTACGTCGGCGCGTCGAGTAAGTGAATTAGCAGCTCTTTCAGCTGATCCACTGTACATGCAATTCTTCAGTCATATGGCAGTACTGCGTGTCCAACCAGTGTTTTTGCCAAAGATCAACTCTGCTTTCCACATAAATGAGCCCATAACCCTGCCGGCTTTCCACCCAAAGCCTCACTCCTCATTGGAAGATACACATCTGCACA
This sequence comes from Pelochelys cantorii, assembly GCA_032595735.1. NCBI lineage: Eukaryota > Metazoa > Chordata > Testudines > Trionychidae > Pelochelys > Pelochelys cantorii. The sequence continues at coordinate 5,539,271 of CM064342.1, read as the reverse complement.
CTCTGGATGTCAGGTGAGCACTGGCCTTTTACCTCGACAGAACTCGGGTCTTTAGGAAGTCTCAGCGGCTTTTCCTTTCCACAGCCGAACGCTCCAAGGGCAAGCAACTCTCTGCGCAGCGTATTTCCCGCTTGGTCGTTGCTTGCATCACACGATGTTATGCCTTGCGCAACAAATCTCTTCCAAGTAGACTTCATGCTCATTCCACCCGGGTCATAGCAACATCTATTGCCTGTCTTCACGGAGTACCGTTGCAGGACATATGCAGTGCGGCAACCTGGTCGTCTACCCTCACATTCGCTAGACACTATGCCCTCGGGAACATACTTACCTCTGATTCAAGGGTGTCCCAGGCTGTCTTGTCTACAGCACGGGGGCGATAGGTCCGAAGCACTCATGTAATGCTGGACCACTGCTGTGTACTCACCTCGAGTGGAGCACCCTCGGGGACACTACTCAATGAAGAAAAGAGAGTTACTCACCCTGTGCAGTAACGTCTGTTCTTCGAGATGTGTGTCCCCATGGGTGCTCCACGTCCCACCCTCCTCCCTGCTTCGGAGCTCCTGTTTATATCTTTCAGATGCTTCCGGTTGGGAGGAAACTGACAGGACTGGACCACGCTCAGCTGAGAGGCGCGAAGAGGCAGTTGCGCATGTGCGGTCCGGTAGGGGGCTACTGCTAATGAAAATTCCTCCGGTTTGTGGCGCCGGGACGAGCCCAGCACCTCGAGTGGAGCACCCACGGGGACACACATCTCAAAGAACAGACGTTACTGCACAGGGTGAGTAACTCTCTTTTTTTCCCGTTAAAAGCATTTGCGGAAAAAAGCGTCTAGATTGGCACGGACGCTTTTCCGCAAAAGCACTTTTTGCGGAAAAGCGTCTGTGCCAACTAGACGCAGTTTTGCGCAAGAAAGCCCTGATCGCCATTTTAGCCATTGGGGCTTTTTTGCGCAAAACAAATCTGAGCTGTCTACACTGGCCCTTTTGCGCAAAAGGACTTTTGCCCGAACGGGAGCGTCAAAGTATTTGCGCAAGAAGCACTGATTTCTTACATTAGAACGTCAGTGCTTTTGCGCAAAATCAAGCAGCCAGTGTAGACAGCTGTCAAGTTTTTGCGCGAAAGCGGACGCTTTTGTGGAAAAACTTGCCAGTCTAGACACAGCCATGGTGGTTGTAGCTTTCCTGACCCTTAACAGGAAACAGACAATTAACCAGCTCAAGACAATTTCCAAACCCTAAACAAAAATAAACCTGATGGACTACCTAAACTTTTCCCTATTCTCACATTCTGATGAATACAGGGGATCTGTTTTGGGGGAGCTGATTTCTTCTCTCCACACCTGGAGAAGCTTCCCTTCTCAAATAAAGGAGACTGCTTCCCCCAGTTTGAAATTCTTTAGCTGCATTTCGTTGACCAGCCCCCTCCCTCAGGTGCAGAATAGCATTAGGTTAGCTTAACCCTTCCCTCACTCTCCAGGTAAGTGAAGCTCTCCTTTGCAGCTCCCATTCACAACATACTTACAGCCCTGTGTATTACCATGCATCATTTCTCTTCATCCTTGCCTCCTGGCAAATTCCAAATGGTTATAGACCCACCATGTCCCACCTGTTTACTATAAGTTACATGTATTTGGTTCTTACAATGGGACAGTCAACATGAAAGTCACTATCCAAAAGCGACTTCACCTAATATTACTGAAATTTAAGAGGAGAATTTCTCTACTTTTTCTTCCAAGTTGTTGGCCTTTTTGTTTCATTTTTAAACTTTGTCCACATCACTTCACTTTGCATGGACCTTTCCCACTGCCACAGGGTAATAATATTTAACATATGATAGGAGAGCATGTGAGTAAAAGCAACAAATGGAAATTTTGTTGCATCAAACTGCTATTTACTTTTTATTTTTTCTTGAGTCAGTCCCTTCTCTCCCTTCTGTAGTAAAAAGACAACAGAGAAGTCCAGGGATTAAGTTTTTATGACACTCTAATATTGATGCTCCTAAACCAGGAACTTCCCTAATACTTGCTAATAACTTCTTTTCAGCCAAATCCCCTCAAATGTCTAATTTACTTTATAGTCTCATCCCACAAATTCTTCTTTAGCACTGCCCTGTTCTGTTTTCCATTTCTGATCTCCTTATCAGTTTATTTTCCCCCCGTGCTTTAAATTTTCACCTTCCCAAAATTAGTTTTCCTACTTAGCTATGTTTCTAACTTCTTTAAGCTCCTCAGTGTTATTCAGTTCTCATGTCTATTCCTCACCATTTAGTATCATTTGTGAATTTTAACAGGAATCTATTTCCACCAACCCCTTTTAGAACATTCATAATGATTTTGATACGTATAGGCTGCGTCTAGACTGGCATGATTTTGCACAAATACTTTTAACAGAAAAGTTTTTCCCTTAAAAGTATTTGCGCAAGAGAGCGTCTACACTGGCATGTGCTTTTGCGCAAAAGCATCCATGCCAGTGTAGACGCTCTCTTGCGCAAGAAAGCTCCGATGGCCATTTTAGCCATCGGGCTTTCTTGCGCAAGAAGTTAACATTGCTGTCTACACTGGCCTCTTGCGCAAGAATACTTGCGCAAGAGGGCTTATCCCTGAGCGGGAGCGTCAGAGTATTTATTTGCACAAGAAGCACTGATTTTGTACGTTACAACGTCAGTGTTCTTGCGCAAATACTCGCGGCCAGTGTAGACAGGTGGCAAGATTTTGCGCAAAAGCAGGCACTTTTGTGCAAAATCTTGCCAATGTAGACACAGCCTTAGAGTCCTAGGTTTAAGCACTCTGAGGTGGAAGTGTCCTAGAGCTCATGCAAGCCCAAATAGCCACACAACAATTAAACAACCCCTTAACCAGAGTCAGTGGGCAAGGGCCAGTCACAGGTGCCTAACAGCAGCACAGACCTACCTACCATCATGAACTGCAATGTCACATGCTACGGTTTAAACTAATGACTGGAGGACTCTAGCAGCACATCTGATCCCACACTGCTGGGTGTTGACCAGAAAAACCATACATCAAATGATAAGCTTTTGCTGTGGATAGGTTGTACCCAGTTTGGAGAACTGGCTGATTAATCACCTAACATGAACACACTCACACAAGCCATGTCCGGGCTTATGAGACTATGAGCATTTAAAATACTCCATTTTACTTCCCCATTCTGTTACCTCCCACATGCTTTTCAAAGGGTGGGATGAGAGAGGGGCTGGAAAGAGCTTTCCAGCTCTACCTGCGATAGTTTTGGACTGGGACCAGTATATCTTAATTCTTACAATACCGCTGCTGTCCCAGCATGCTAGCCAACTGAATATACTTGGACAAGTAAACCACGAAAGTAGAGTCATGCAAGACCTGCCAAACAGCTCTCATGGCAATAATCTGACTGGAGAAAGTGACACTCATTTTCCTTAGCAGCTACTGTTTGCAATAAGCTGCTTTTTCAGGTAAGTCTGCTCCTCAGTGTTTGTTACAGACAAAGCAAGAAAAAACTGCTATATACACAAAACAGAAACAAGTTTTGCAAGATTCGGGGGGTTAAGAAGAGGTATCATTCACCCTCCCTCAGGGTGCACTGACCTACCTGGAACAAGCATAGGTGGGGCCAGGCAGCCTTTGAGAAGAGGCTCTGTTTATGGGTGAAGTCATATTTTTGTCAGTTTATGAACTGAGCTGGGGCCCTAAAAAGGGAAAATCAGGTCATGGACAGGTAACCCAGGAGGCGGAGAAAGGCACAGCTATGCCTTCCATTCTATTTTTTTACAAGACTTTGGGTTTTTCCTCCAAGAAGTTGTAAATGAACAGAAAATTAGTTACTAGGCAGACAACTGGGAATGATGGACAACACCTGAAGAGATTTTCATGCTCAGGGTGAGGAACATGTTAGCAAAGAGGCAGAGGCACTCAGATAAAAACAGCTGGGCTGCTCTTGCTTGCCTTGTGTTTGGGAAAGGCCTTAGAAGGAGGAAGAGTCTCCTGGTTCTGCCCTGGAAATGCTGCAGAAACTTCGTCCCCTTCCCAACAAGCTGCTTGCCTTAGCGTCCTCAATGTTTTTCCTCTCCTCGCCCCATGGAGAGTACGTATACCCATACATGCAGCAGGCAGGCCATTCAGATGGAACCAGAAGCAAATGGCTTTGGTTCATCACATCTAAATGTGGAAGTGTTCATCACACATGAGTGAAGACCCCACTGATGTTCCTCTCGTTTCGATTTCTTCCAGTAAAACCCAGCTGTGTCTCCACTGCAGAGCTCACTGGGGTGATCAAAGCCTGAGTATGCAAAGCCATAGAGGGGTTACCATGTCTTCCGTGGAGCTGCACTGCCCTGTCTGGCTCACTAGGGCTTTCTCGGGGCATGTCCTATATTGGTGCTGCAGCAAGCTGCTGATCCTCCCCAGTGAATTGTGGGGAATGTCCTCTGAGCACAGGGGAAAATTGTAGGAAAGGATAATCAACATGCATGTGAATAAAGTTGTGTGACGGAGCTGAGTGTGTGGACAAGATCAATACTTGTCCTGAGTTAAATCCGTAGTGATGACACCACCCCCCAAACATCTGGTAAGAGAGAGCAAACCTCAGCAATTTAACAACCCTCCCATGACGGAGATAAAACGGTCCCATGGGTAGAACAGACGCCTGGCAAATCAATTTGATGGGTTCCCTCTCTCCCTGTTACTGCCTTGCTGAATTGCCTTGGGCAAGACACTTAAATGCATGGCTCAGATTAGAGATCTGTAAAGAGAGGAGAACACTTGCCAACCTCTTAGATTTAAGTTGTGGGTGTAAAGGGCATGAGAGCTTCAGATGTGAGTCATTGTAGACGTTATTTTTGCACTTTTTTTTGTTGGCACGGTCTCATCAGCAGTTTGAGGAGAATAAACGTAGACAATTCTCATTGTGACCAAACTGAAAACACCACAGCAGGAATATGTTTTAAATAATCAACCTATGCACTCTTCCCCAAATGTAGCTTAAAAAGGAGTGTTGCTCTCTTTCCTCCAGTAAATGAACTTTCTAACAGAGATCTCCATTAAGGCATAAAGGGGTTGACTGTAGGTCCACTCTTACTTAATATTTTCATTGATGATTTAGAGTGGCAATGTGAAGAAGTTAAATTGCAAGGGATGTTAAATTTGGAGAGGTGGCAAAAATCCATGAGAGTAAGAAACAAACATGGTCCTAGACCCAAACATTAGGAAAAAAATTAGATGCTAGTTGGAAAAAGTTACCATCATTTGGGTAAAACTAATCCAATATATTAAAAACAGGCAGTCCTTGACTCTCCAATGTTTGACCTGAGATGAATGGCTCTTGTGACATTTCTGAATTGACAGCCTGATTTGAGCTATGACGCTCAGTCCTCAATGAAGTGAATTCTAGGTCCCAGTTACGAAGTTTCGACTTACAATGCAGTATTCAGTAACCAATTGTGTCATAAGTCTGAGGACTGCCTGTAAAGGGAAAATCTGGAATGATTTAAGGGCAATGGCAGATTGCAAACTGACATCTAAATTGCAACTTAAAAAAAAGACAGCACTTTTGGGGCTGAATATAAAAACATATTGTTACAAAGCAGACAGACAGGGAGTTTTCTCTAGCTCCCTCTCTTTTTGAGCACCCAGAAGTTCTAGGCACTTGACAGAAACAAATACAGATGTGACCACACCTGCTATATAGAATTAAATACCAAGCACCTCATTATCAGAAGTAGCTGTAGATAACAAAAGATCCTGGAGGAACTGATTTACTCACAAAAATTGAGTTAAACAAGTACTGGATTAGCTAAGTAACAGCTGTGTGGAGGCTAGAACAGTCAAAACATGTAAAGACATTGCTTTCACTTAGCTGCTTGTAAGACAATATATGGGGGAATCATAAAATTGTAAGATTAGAAGGGACCTTAATAGGTCATTTTACCCAGTCCTCTATACCCAGGGGAGGACAAGTAAGGGAATAACTAAGAAATACCAGCGTAAAAGTTTAAAAAAAAATGCCACCACTATTTTCGGTTGAATGTCAGGAAAAGCTTCTTGACAGTCAGAGCTATCAGGCTATGAAACACACCCAGCCAAAGAGCTTGTGGTTTGCTGAGCAGCACAGCCAGGCAGCTCCCAGTTAGGGCAGCAAGCGAGCCGCAGGGTGGGCTTGAGATGGGCAGCACAGGGCCTGAATGCACGGGGCCCAAGGGAACCGCCTTGCTTGCCTTGCCCAAAGGCCAGGCCTGCTAAGAAATACTCTCTAAGGGAAATGATAGCAAATCTACCCTTTAGAACATTTCTAAATAGACTGGACTCAAGTAAATAGACAACAGGAAACAATTCTGCAGTGGAAGGTAAATTTGACTAGATAACCCAATAGATGTCTAATGTCCATGGTTCATTAGACCTTCCATTTCTATGGAGAACTGCAGACTGGAACTTTTTAGGGAAGCACTAAGAATAATGTTAGAGAAAAGCAACACTGAAGACCAACCTCCAGTTTAGCATTGTTGACCTCAGCACCTGGGAGCTCTTATCCCATGACAAGATCTCACCACAGCTACCCTGCCACCTCAAACTGCAAGCTAGAGACCTTGTGAAATGCTGCAATCCAGGAAAAATGTAGGAGGTGTCATAAGCTGCAACAGCACAAGTTAATCTGCAATTGTCTTTATCTGTGGCACTTGCAGAAGAAGCTGCAGGCCCAAAAAATCAGTCCTTGATCTTATCTCGGACCCTCCTCCCCACCCCGCAATAAGTGACTGTTGTTCATCCATCAAACTTGATAGGAGACATCATCATATGTAGCAGAAGCCTTCCCTGTCCCACCAAAAGTGGGCTGTGTCCCCAAAAGCTCATGATCCCACCTACATGTTTTGTTAGTCTATAAAGTGCTACCAGACTATGTGTTGTTTTTTAAGTTTTTCCACCAAAAGACGTCAATATTTAGGTGAATACGTGATCTAACAGTACATCTGTATTTCCTAATTACAGAAATGAAAGACTGAAAGGGAGCTTAGGAGGTCATCTAGTCCAGCCTGCTACATTGGGAGCCACATATATCTTGGCCATACTTGACAGGTATTTTCAAGGATGCTCACCAGCGGGCACAAAGAGAACAAAGCTTTAACGAAGTACTTCTGGCATTTAATAGGTTAGTTATGCATCACTTATGGGAAGGTTTTTTTTCTTACCCCAAATGAAAAAAACACAGTAAGAGAACAAAAAAGTGCCACCATGGCTTAACCAAGTGAAAGAAGCAGTGAGAGATAAAAAGGCAATGAGGCATAATTTAAAAAGTGGAAGTTAAATTCTAGTGAGGAAAATAGAAAGAAACAAACCGTTAAATGAAGTGTAAAAATAGAATGAGGAAGGCAAAAATGGAATTTGAAGAACAACTAGCCAAAACTTCAAAAAGTAAAAGCAAAACTGTTTTTAAACCACATCAGACGCCTGCTAAACAACCAGTGGGGCCACTGGACAATTTTGCTGCTAAAGGAGCACTCAAGGATGATAAGGTCATTGTGGAGAATCTAAATCAATTCTTTGCATTGGTCTTCATGGCTGAGGATGTAACAGAGATTCCCAAACCTGAGCCATTCTTTTTAGATCATAAATCTGAGGATCTCTCTCAGACTGAGGTCTCAGAAAAGATTTTGGAACAAATTGATAAACTAAACACTAACAACTCACTGGGCTCAGATGGCATTCACCCAAGAGTTCTGAAAGAACTCAAATGGGAAATTGTGGAACTATTGACTGTCCTTTGTAATCTACCCTTTAAATCAGCTTCTGTACCTAATGACTGGAAGGTAGCTAATGTGATGCCAATATTTAAAAAGGGCTCTAGAGGTGATCCTGGCAATCACAAGCAGGTACGTCTAACTTCAATACCAGGCAAATTGGTTGAAACTATAGTAAAGAACAGAATTACTGAACTTATAGATAAATATAATTTGCTGTGGAAGAGTTAACATGGTTTCTGTAAAGCAGGTGTGGGGAACTTAAGGCCCCAGGGGCTAGATACAGCCCCTGGGTTGCCAGGATCTGGCCCCCGAGGTTTAGGGCCTCCCCCAGCATTGAAGAGCCCACACTGGCACTCCCGCACACACCTACCCACAGCTCCCGGGCCCAGGACTGATTTTTCTGTAGGTCAGTGGCATAAATCCCCTTAAGGTGCGCTCCTGCACGGGCACGCACCAAGAATTTGCCTCCTGCCCACCTCCTCAGCAAAGTTGAGGTGGCTGCCCAGCTGCTCCTGGGTGGAGCTGAGACACCGGCAGCTTCCCCGCCCCAGGATCAGCTGGGTAGCCACAGTGCAACCCTGGCCCTAGGTTCAGCCTTTCTCTGGGGCCAGGATGGGCTGCATGGTGACTGCCAAAGCTGGAGCCTGGGTCATGGTACTAAAAATAGCTCCACGGCCCCAGCTCCAGCCCTGGCACACAGGCAGCTGCCTATCATGTAGCCCAGGGGGCTTAGGGGTGCAGGTGTCAGGAAGACAAACGGTGAGGGAAGGGGCTGGGGGAGAACTAAAGAGGAGGTGGATGAGGATAGGAAGAGGCTTGTGCTAAGGGAAAGGGGGGCAGGGCAAGAAAAGAAAGGGGCAGGCACCAGGGGGCAGGGTGGAAGAGAGATAAATGCCAGGGGGCCAAGAGGAGACAATGAGGAAAAGGGCAGGGTGTGTGGGGGAAGGTGTCAGTGGGGTGGGAGAAGGGAGGGGACAGGGTGATGCTGGGAAAAGGGAGGAAAAGGAGTGGGGAGGAGTGGGTGCTGGGAGAAGAGTTGAAAGGAGGGGTGGGCATGAGGAAAGCAGGGGATGGAGCAAGTTGTGTAAGGGCTCAGAGGGGCGTGAGGAGAACTGGGGCAGAGGAAAGGGGGTGGGCACCAGGAAGAAAGCAGGTGAGAGCAGGGGCAGTGAGGGAAGGGGGAGGCACCAGGAAGGTGCAGGGATAATGGAAGATGCAGGTACAAGGGGATTGTGGGGGTGAAGCAGGAGGACAGACATGGGGAGGGGAGGGAGAGGAGGGACTGGCACCAGAGGGCAGAGGCAGGGCAGGTGCATAGAGGGAGGTGTTAGAGGGGACAGAGAGGGGGGCTTGAGGAGGAGTGGGCACAGGGGGGAAGGGAAGGGCAGGTGCAGACCTCAGAGAGGATGGGAAGGGGGCAGTCCCAAGGAGGGCTGAGGGGAGTGAGAAGGGCAGGAGCCAGGATAGCAGAGGAGGGTGAGGGGCAGCAGGCACCAGGGGAGAAGGTGGGGCAAGAGGAGGGTGAGAGACATGGCAGCGGAGGGGTAGAGGGAGAGGTTTATAACTTGGGTGCCACAGCAGCACACATCCGAACAAGTGCACATGACCTCAGTATTGGTGCACAACGCAAAACTCACTGCACTCATGGATGGAAAAAATCTTGGAACACTGGCCAGCAGCCCCCGACCCAAAAAAGGTTCCCCACTCCCACTGTAAATGGAAATCGTGTCTCACCAATCCACTACAGGATGTACCGCTAAAAACCAGCATTCTCTGGTCCAGTGGATCACAGATGCTCCTGGACCAGAGAGCCCAGGAGCCTAAGGGCAGGAGAGATGGCCAAGTCTAGGGAAAACAGGGTTGTGTGTCAGCTGCAGGCAGTGCAGGACCGGAGCTAAAGCAGCACTGCGTGGGGCCAGAGTCTCCTGGCAATCCCCAGGAACACCAGATCAGAGCCCCATGCAGCAGCCCCCTGGGAGCACAGGATTGGGACTGAAGCCTGCAGCAACAACTGTCCAAGCAGTTCAGCTAGTTGGGGGGGAGAGGGAGGCAAGGTGCTTGCTGGGGCAGCCTGCCGGCAGCATGAGCTTGGCGCAGATCTCCCTGTGTCTGGCAAATTCTCTTATTCAGGACCCATCGGGCCCCGAAGGTGCTAGACAAGGGAGGTCCAACCTGTAGAATTCTCTGAAAGGGTCAAAAAGCATGTGGATGAGGGGGATCCAGTGGATATAGTATACTCAGATTTCCAGAAAGCCTCTGACAAGGTCCCTCACCAAAGGCTCTTAGCAAAATAAGCTCTGATGGGGTAAGAGGGAAGGTCCTTTCATGGATTAATTACTGGCTAAAAGATAAGAAAAAAGGGGTAGTAATAAATGATCAGTTTTCCGAGTGGAGAGAGGTAACTAGCGGTGTCCCCCAAGGGTCTGTCCTGGGGCCCATCCTATTAAACTTATTTATAAATGATCTGGAGCATGGATTCCCAAACTGGGGGGCGTGCTCCCTTGGGGGGATGAAGAAATTCCAGGGGGGGCACGATCCCTCCTGCCCCCCCCCAAAGTTTTGCTGCTATTTTTGTTTTTCAGCGCCAGTCAGTTCCTTTTTTAGTTTTGCTCAACAAGTTTTGCTGCTATTAGGGGGAGGGGGAGGGCGTGAGGGATTCTCAAAAATCAAAAAGGGGGCATGATGCTGAAAAGTTTGGGAAACACTGATCTAGAGAAAGGGGTGAACAGTGAGGTGGCAAAATTTGCAGATGATACTAAACTGCTCAAGATGAAGTCCGAAGCAGACAGAAGAGCTTCATAGGGATCTCACAAAACTAGGTGATAGGGCAAAAAAATGGCAGATGAATTTTAATTAGGGCTGATGAACCATTAAAAAAATTAATCATGATTAATTGCATGTGCTGCCCCTTGAAATGATGCGGTGGTGTTTCCAAGGGGCAGCACTGTGGGAGCTTTGGATCAGCTGGAGTCCGCAGCTGACCCCAGGCTCCATGCAGCGCCGCCCCTTTGAAGCACCAGAGCAGCACTTCAAAGGGGCAGTGAAACACTGAGTGCAGTTGGGCAATCCAGCTGATCCCCAGTTCTGTGGTGATGCCCCTTTGAAGTGCTGCTCCGGTGCCTCAAAGGGGCAGCACAACACAGAGCTGGGGATCAGCTGGAGTGTCCAGCTGATCCCCGGCTCCGGGTTGCTGCCCCTTTGAAGTACCACTCCAGCGCTTCAAAGGGGCAATGCTGCATGGAGCCCGGGGTCAGTTGGGGACTCCAGCTGATCCCAGGCCCCTAATGCGCTGTCCCTTTGAAGCGCTGGAGTGGCACTTCAAAGTGGCAGAGCAGCATTAACGGCTGCGATTAACGCATTATTTTTTTTAAGGCGTTAATCCTGCCCTGCATTAATTGCAGGCTTTAACACAGATAAATTGACAGCCCTAATTTTAATGTTGATAAATGCAAAGTAATGCAATTGGAAAACATAATCCCATATAAAATGATGGGGACTAATTTAGCCATAACTATTCAAGAGAGAGATCTTGGAATCATTATGGATAGTTCTCTGAAAACATCCACTCAGTGGTGTGCAGCAGCTGTCAAAAAAGCAAACAGTGTTCGGAATCATTTAAAAAAGGATACAGAATAAAATAGAAAATACCTTATTGCCTCTAGAAATCCATGGTACGCCCACATCTTGAATACTGTGTGTAGTTGTGGTCACCTCATCTCAAAAAAGATATATTGGTAGCAGAAAAAGTTCAGAAAAGGGCAACAAAAAGGATTAGGGGTTTGGAATGGCTTTTTAGGACAAGAGATTAATAAAATTTAGATGTTTCAGCTTAGAAAAGAGGAGACTAAGGAGGGATATGATAGAGGTCTATAAAATCAAGACTGGTGTGGAGAAAGTAAATAAGGAAAAGTTATTTACTTGTTCCCATAACAGAAGACCTAGGGGGTCACCATATGAAATTAATAGGTAGTCAATTTAATACAAAAGGAAGTATTTCTTCACACAATACACAGTTAACTGTGGAACTCCTTGTCAGAGGATGTTGTGAAAACCAAGACTTAAACAGGGTTCAAAAAATAACTTGATAAATTCATGGAAGATAGGTCCATCAATGGCTATTAATCATAATGCCCCTAATCTCTATTTGTCAGAAATTGGGAATGGGCAATAGAGGAGGGATCATTTGATCTGTTCTATTCACCTGTTCTGTTCATTCTGTCTGGGGCAGCTGGCACTGGCCCTAGCCTAGAAGACAGGATTCTGTGCTAGATGGACCTTTGATCTGACCCAGTCTGGCCATTTTTATGTTCTTCTTTAAGTTTGCATTGTGCACAACTCTGTCCCTGTAGTTGTAGCACAGGGCACCATGTTATTCTCTGCAACTTTTGCAGTCTTGGCTTCTCTTAGTGAGACTAGTAATAGAGTTTGGAAACAGTGCATAAGCAGGGAGCCAACCGAACTGTTTTCTAACACTGCTTGGACAATATTGGCCATAATGTGATCAGCCTGTATTTCTACACACTGGTTGGTCAAAGAATCTGAAACAGATTTAACCAGACCTCTGTTTTGATGGAATTTAAACACAGATTCTTAACTGTGATTAACTTAAAGTCTTTATACACCCTAATTAAAGAAAACCAAAAATAGGAAGAAAATTAAGACACTGTGTGGGCAAGAAAGCAGAGAGGTTGGAACTGTTCTGAGGTTACATTTCAGATGAGTATAGTGGATAGTAAGTTGCAGGTGTTTTCTCAATATAGAAAATGCAACAAACACATCAGAAGGAATGTGACCTTCCAGGTGACCCACATAATAAGAAACTTTATAGTCTGGTGCTGAATACCCTGAAACAAGCACTGTAAAGCATTTATCACACAGCAGATTTCACACTGATGAGTTATGAACTCCAGACATCCTACTTCAGGATGATGTGAGTTACATCACATTCTAATGATGTCCCAGATAGCATTATCTAAGTCAGGGGTCAGCAACCTTTCCAAAGTGGCGTGCCAAGATTTAACCCTCCTGCCCTGGGCCGTGCCGCTCTCCCAGGGGAGGAGGCCGCTCTCCATTGCACACCCCATGGACCACCTGGGTCAATGCAAACCTTTTTGCGGACTACCAGTTGCTAATGGAAACTCATAATTGCACCAGAGCCATTTTGCTAGTGCTGCAGCTGGGAGAACGGTTTAATTTAAATTATTAAACAGATTAAGCATTTTAACTGTCTCATGTTAGTTTATCAACCTTCATTTTAAATAAAGTAAAATTTGTCCAACAAAAGGTTTAAATGTTTTCTTTATTTATGGAAGGGGTGGGGAACATTTTTGGGTCGGGGGTCACTGACCCACTGAAAAAATCAGTTGGGGATCACACAAGTGAGAAGCAAAACTCTCCTTCCAAAACCCCCAACCCTCACTGATGTGGCCTCTGAGACATCTCACTCTTCCGGCGCTCCAGTCCCCACAGTGTGAGGGAAAGGGCAGGGAGAACTGAGGTTCAGGGCTTCCCATAGGCCAGATTTACTTTTCTGGAGTTCCAGAGTTAGTGGATTTTATGGACCCCCTTAGGCTCTGGGGTGGGAACAAAAATGAGGGGTACAATGTGCAGGACAGAGATGGAGGTGCAGGATCTGGGTGGAAGGTGGGGTGTAGGATGGGATAAGGAGGGCAAGGTCTGGAAGGGAGTTTTGCGGCAGAAGAAGGTGAGCAGTGGGGGTACGTGAGGGCATTTGGACGCAGCACAGGGTTGAGGAAGTAACACAGAAAAGATGAGCGGGTGAGAATGCAGCCAAATAGCTAGCTGGGGAGGAAGGCAAAGAGGTGGAAAGTAAAGGGAAGTGAAGCTTCTGCAAAGTAAAATTGTATCCCTTCCCCCCCCCCCCACATCTTCCCTCTGCTCCAGCCTCGCTTCCCTTGGCCCCATGATCTCCCCAGCATCACCCCATGCCCCTCAGTGCAACTCCTGCCCCCGCATCCTCCTTCTCCCCCCTCCTATCTCCATGTCCTTGTGCTCCCAGCGCATTCACCAGCAGTGCTGGGACTTGCAGCCCCCCAGGAGCAGCACCAAGGAGGGGGTGGGGGAGAGGCAGAGTCTCTTCCCTGCCAAGCTGAGCCCTTTGCCTGCAGACTGTGGCTGGGGCAGGCAGAGCTGGGGCTGGCTCCAGCCCGGCCAGGTGCAGTGGTATACTGGGGAAGGGGCTCCCAGCCAGCCACCCAGACCCAGCTCTGCAGATCAGGCACAGCCCCACCCCCTCCTGAAGCGGGAGGCAGTCGCAGAGATGTGCACGCCTCTCCTTCCTCCCTGCCCTCCCCACAGCAGGAAGCTGGAGCTGGTGCCCCAGCCTGCATCTGCAGCTTGAGCCACAACACTGGCTCCCCACAGCGTGGGGGGGGATACGATGAAAATGTCTGTGCTTCATTTGAGTGATTGTTCTGGGCTGGGGAGGTGGGGTTCAACCTGCCCCAGCCCTCTCTCACCGTAGCAGTTTTGGGCGAGGTGAGAAACGTCTATCCCATGGGCACAGCTGGGGGCAGGGTACATGTCTTGTGGCTGGGGCAGGTTCAGGTTTGTCTGCCCCCTGGGGCAAAATGAGGAATGCAGCAAACTTGGCACTTCCCTCTCGCTCCTTGACAAAGGGGAAGTCACCCCTAAAAGATGCTTGGGGTGTGGGAGGCTCAGTTTTGGGGCAGTCCTGGGGGGGGGGGGGGCCACCTTTCACCTACCTGGTGATTGTCTCTCGTGTGGTTTTATGAGAAGCAATCCCATTCCAGGCACAGCCCATTGTCTTAGCACAACCAAACCCTGACCTTGTTTTCAGATATAAGAGGAGGCTGTCTACTGAATTTGGTGGTCCTCTCTTACCGTTTAGGAGGAGTTCTTGAACAAACAGACAGACACACAGACAGACAAACTCTCTCAAATATATAGTAGATTGTACTTGGCAAAGATTTTTGCTCATGTTTTTTAATTAAGCAAAGTTTTTAAATATCCTAAGCAGCACATTTAAAAAAAAATCGCCCTGCTTAGATGCAATCAACTGTCATATGAACCAAATGAGCTGCTTGACATTGCAGTCAGTTCTAGATTGCATTGAAGAGATGGGTGTCAAACATACTTTTGATTCAATCTGTCCAGTGTAAGAAAAACCCCAAAAGGTAGGAACACCACAATTGCCACTTGGGCCCTAGCTGTGACCATGCACCTTATGAACTTCAGAAATGCAAAGAAGCTTGCAGACTGGCTTAACAATCAACTTGAGAGATGCCAATAGAATCTGACAGACAAAAAGCCAAGGACTGACAATACTCTGCTCAGAGAAGGCCTGATAGCATAAAGTGAAACAAGAGGGCTATTTTTACTTTCAAACTGTAAGAGTTTTGTTTGATTTTATACAGGAGAAAAATACTTTTAAGGCTATGATGGACAGAAGGAGGGCTGGCCAGAACCCTATGACTAAAGGGTTAAACTTAGTAGCTAGCAAGGGTGTTGGCAGGGGACCAGAAGAATCAATGGGATACACTGCTGAAATCTGAATTGCACATAGATACCTTGCTTGCTCTCTTGGGGGAAAAATTCTAAGTTAAGGGCTGGAGGGAGCAGATGCAATAATCAGAATTACTATCACTATAAAAAATACTGGATATGGGAGTGAACTGGGCCTTGAAGTACCCATCAGCATGGATCGTGAGTAGAGGGAAAATGTATATTTAGTTGTGATCAGGTTATTTTTCTATTTGGTAAAACTTCTTTGTGTAAAATCCATGTGCTTCCCCCACCATTCATGCTGTGCCTAGACATCTTTTTTTTCCTCCGTGTTTTCATCTGCTCTTTTCTTAGTTGCTCTGTAACACTGAGCAACCAAGTATGTTTTATCAAGTATATCTTTTTGTTTTGTTAATAAAATCCCCTTTTTAAAGGTGATGATTTGATTCTTGTGCCCTGGAAGGAAATAGGAGGTCTGTGTCCATGTATGCATGCCTAAGACTGAGCACTTCAGGGGGTAGCTGTAGCACCTTAAAGACTAACAAAACATGTAGATGGTGTCATGAGCTTTCGTGGGTACAACCCACTTCTTCAGATGAAAGACTTGAGAGGTCAACTACCAGAGACTGTAGTTCCATTTCTCTTTTTTCCAAGCTCTCTTGTGGTAAAGGAGCTCGGAGATACCCCACTGGAAGAAGTCCAAGCACTTCCTTTCCCGGTTCAAGTAGAAAGGAGTCTCTTTTGGTTCACTTGTTGGTGACAGCTACCTCCCAAGGCCAGGGCATTTGTGTCCTTGGGGAGCTTTTAAGCAGAATCCTATACAGGCAAGGTATTTTTAAGGTCTCTTGAGGGCCCCCATGTTCTGGACTCAGAGTGCCAGAGTGGGGAACAGCCCTGACAAAGGGCTTAAGATAAAGTAAAAAGCCTAGAAAGGATGCTCTCATCTGGGCAAGTATAACCATCTTGTAGTAAGAGAAATTATGCTTCAGTGAATCTGTCTCAGAGTTCAGCAACAAGTTAAGTAGCTTCAGGGCACAATGACACTGCAGTGAGCTTCAGAGCTTGGGTCAATTGACTTGGGCTCGCAGGACTCGGGCTGTGGGTATGTCTACACTTGCACCCTCTTTCGAGAGAGGGATGCAAATGAAGACATTTGAAATTGCAAATGAAGCTGGGATTTAAATATCCTGCGCTTCATTTGCATATTCACATTATGGCACTATTTCGAAATCGCAGACACTATTAAGACACGGTTATTTTGAGAGAAAACCCTTCTCTCGAAATAACTGGTAAACCTCATTGTATGAGGAATAAGGGTTATTTCGAGAGAAGGGTTTTCTCTCAAAATAACTGCATCTTAATAGCGTCTGCAATTTCGAAATAGTGCCATAACGTGAATATGCAAATGAAGCACAGGATATTTAAATTCCAGCTTCATTTGCAATTTCAAATGTCTTCATCTGCATCCCTCTCTCGAAAGAGGGTGCAAGTGTAGACATACTCTGTGGGCTAAACGCTACTGTAGTCATTTAGCTTCAGGCTGATGCTTGGGGCCTGTCAGCCTGGATAGGACCAGGCTGAGGTCTCACTGCTAATCTACAACTATTTACAATTACGTAAACAGAGAGAAACCTGTTTACAGTTGAGTAAGGATCATTAAGATAAAATGACAACAGAAGCTGGAGCTTGCAGTTCCAAGCACCATCACTGGTGGCAAGAAGAAACTGGACGGCACAAGCGCACCACCCC
This sequence comes from Pelochelys cantorii, assembly GCA_032595735.1. Taxonomy (NCBI): domain Eukaryota; kingdom Metazoa; phylum Chordata; order Testudines; family Trionychidae; genus Pelochelys; species Pelochelys cantorii. Next base: position 5,522,309 of record CM064342.1, on the reverse strand, counting down.
AGGTGGTACTGGAGCCAGTCCCCTACTGCAGTGGTCCCCAACCTTTTTTTATACTGGGGACTGGCAAACCCATTCAAAAACCAGCATAATTTTATTTGCACATTTACATATTCATTACACAAATAATGAATATACAAGTATGCAAATAAAATATTGCTTGTCCATCAAGAGTCCTGGTCTCCAAAGCCCCCCAATCCAACCCTAATCCCTAGAGACCCCCACCCCTCCACTACCCCCCAGTGCCAGCCACTGACCCCAGAGTCCCCTGCACTGACTCCCCCCAGTGCCAGCCCCCCTACCAGCCTCCTGTTTTCAGAGCCCCACTGAACACAACCCCTCCCAGAGACTCCCCCCAGTGCCAGCTCCCAATATTAACCCCATCACCAGAGCCCCCAGTGCCAGCCCTGCCCTCATACCTCCCAACTACTAGCCCCACCCCCAGAACTCCCCAGTGCCAGCCCACTGCCTCTTAGAGCCCCCCACCCTCAAGAGCCCCCCAGCACAAGCCCTGCCCCCCCACCTAGCCCTGTGCTGCCACCAGCTGAATGCTGCTGCCTGGGTAATGGCTGCTCTAAGATTGCTGTGCCAGGCTCTGCATGGCCCTCCCACCACACAGCAAACCGCTCTTCCGCATCTGGGAAGAGACCCTACCCCTGCCCTGCCAGGCCTGCCGATTGCCCAGCCCCCAACACAAGCACAGGATTGGCCGTGTCTGCGGCACAGGCGACAGAGGTGGGTGCACATTTCAGGTGTCTCGAGAGTTCCTTCCCAGGAACGGCTGGGGGGGCCTAGAAGCGCAGGGTCATTCCACCCGTGTGTGTCTCGGGCTCGCAGCACCCACCCGTGGTACTAGCCCAGTGGTACTAGCCCCTCCTGTAACACCTGCTGGTTTGAGTCAGGGAGCCTGCACAACTCCCCCTGCACAACTCTGACCAGCCCTGGATGCTGGAAAGTGGCCAGACACATGGTGCAGTCCAGAGCTGGCAGGGGAGACCCCACGGGGGAAGCTGGGCCCTAGCATGGCTCCCTGGGGTCTCTAACCTGATCCTCCCTGGTACCGATAAAAGCCAGGATGCTCATGACCCCGAAGGCTCTTCTCCCTGGGTCCAGGACACGGGGCAGACGCCTGCTGCACAGACCTCACCACAGGCTGGCTCCAGCCGTGGCCCACAGGGCAGTCCACAGCACCACTCACTGTGGGAGGGTGGGAAGAGAATTTTTACTGTGCACAGGTGCACCCCTTACTGGAAATGAAACTCCTCAGCAGGTGGGGCTCATTTGCAGCTAGGGGCATGGCCTGCCACCAGTCCAGGGCCCAGTGGTTGGGAACCATAGCAATAGGGATTTTTTTTTACTTTAAGTGACAAACGGATGCTATGTAAGAGTTACATGGGATGGGGTGCTTATAAATTGGACTGCAGTTATAAACTGTCTCCCATAACGGCCCAAAACATTAGAAGACAGAGAAAGTGCTAGTTAACGTGTGTTTTTTTAAAACCAGTTGGAAACAGTGGCTATGCTACTCTCTCACACATACAGACCTGTATTTTGTTAACATATAGTTTTCTGGTTCTTTATTTGCAAATATAGAAGAGAAACTGAAGTAATTAAACACTGCAAAGCAAAAAAAAAAAAACAAAAAACAAAAACAAAAATCCAGAGCAACAGAGCCATTTCTTGATGGCTAGGGATGTTAAAATGCATGTATATATGTAAACATGTAACCACTGAAAAAAGTTAGCAGTTACATGTTTACACTTGGGGAGGTATCTCCCCAAGAACAGATCAGCTCCCACCTGACCCACTTGTGCTGCTGCCTCTGATACAGAGGCAGCAGTGTGGGGGAGGAGGGCCTACATGTAGCTGTAAAGGTTAAATGACGAGCCCTTGTTTATCAGTTAACTGTGTACAGGTGTAATTTTACTGTAACTTCCATTAAGTCCTCCTATTTTATGTATTTGTTCTACAGGCAGCAACTGCAAAGGCTCTTTGCATGCAAAGAGAATGCATACAATAGTGTAATGTACCACAGCTATGTAATGACTCAAGATTTTTGATGACTTAAATGTTATTGGCTTGATCCAGAACACACTGAAATCAGTAAGTGTCTTTCCATTTACTTCAATGGGTTTGGCATCAGGTCCTAACTTATAGGAGAAGGATAATTTATTCTTTTGCAAGTCAGGTACTGGACTAGGGTGAAGAACTTGGATCTAACACTTGTTCTTTCCAGCTACCTCTCCCAGATATTTATCCCTTCTATAATCCCCACTCCATAAAAGCACAGTCTGACCAGAACACCATCTCCTCCCCATAGCTACTATTTTCAGCACCACTGGTGAAAAATGTCTGTAAAGGTGCTGTAAAATGGTTCCCTCCCGTCTATATTAGCAGATGAATTTATCAGCACCAATTCAGCAGGACTCATTGCTGATCGTCATAGTCAGCCACAGGTGATGTAGAATGGGTGTAAACCACTGGATTAGCAGCAACTGAGGTATACAGATACTCACAGGTCACAACTGTGCGTCATTCTGAACTGGAATATTTACCTGGAGTAGAGAAAAGAATTCACAGTTCATTACCAGAGCAGTATTCTGTGCATGTAGTTAATGAAGCTTGCCTCTTAATACTATACATGAAGTGTCTTTATTTCTGTGAAATTCACACACAAGCCAAGGTTTTGGACCATAAAGAAATTTTCTTAGTAAAACTGAAATTTGAGTATAAGTAGTAAGCAAGCTTTGAAGCATGCTATTTCTGCAGTTAGTTTACTAAACAAACACTTCCTAAGCATTATTTCATGTTGGTAAAAAAACCAAACAAACCTTGGGCCCAATGGGTTTTTTTAACTAAACTGCCTTGCATGTTTGTTCCAATCTAAATTTCAGTAACAATCCTGCCTCAGAGATTACTTGTTTCCGATGCAAAGCAAGCATCACTGTTAGCTATGAAGTGGGTGTGTCCAATATAGGACAAGATTGTTTTACAAAGCTGTGGTATAAGGCAGTGAAGTTGCAGGAAAAGTTTCCATCAGAAGTGGGGTCACCACAGTGTGCAGCTGCAAACCTTAAAGAAACCTGCCTCCCAATCTTTCAATCCTCTTAACAGTGAATATTTTAAAAGTTCTTACTAGCCACAAATCTTCTCTGTTCTTCGCTGTCAGCTTAATTCAGTCAAGCAAATCTTAACAAGCTCATATTTTACAGCCTAAATAGGGCTAAAGGTACAATGAAATCCCTTGATATTTAAGAACCAGTTTATTTACAGCAGAAGCAATACAAATTCCCAAAGGGCCAATGGCTTAGGAAGTGGGTGTTGGCTACTTCTCTCTATGGCCGTTAGAGTAGGTTTTCTCCTCTTTACCTCCCAAGGACTGCGAAACCAAAGACTCAGGGCAAGGGAAAAAAAGAAAGTAAAGAAGTTCTATGTTGCTACCTGGCAATTAGTTTTCTGATAGAGGCACACTCTGGCTGGAAGGAATTGTTCTCTTAGAGAAATCAACATGCAAAATTTTGGAGCAGAAGTGCTCTCTCCCTTAGCAATTCATATGTACAAGCATTCTCCAAAGCTGCTCTATATGCTGCACAGAGTTTTCATCACACAAGAACAATGGGCCTTTCTAGACCAAGGGAAAGATCTTGCAGAAATAATAGCTGCATTTTCCTATCTGACATTGGATTCCTATTATTGTGAAGAACAGTACCTTAGAAAGAGGTCATCTGGGGGAGAAGTCTTCCATTGCTTTGCTAGGTCTTGAAAAGCTTTGTCCAATATGTCCCAGAGAGATACTGCCTCTTAAAGGGCAGCCTCTACTTTGCTTGGGAGTTCAACTCCTCTGACCCAATTCAGAACCACTGCCCCATTCCCAAGCTGTTGAAGGGGTATATTTTTTCTTTAAACAGGATAGACTGATGACTCTTCAGTCAATATTACTCTAGTATCTGCTAGTGTTGTAGGAGAACTTACACCTTACTTTTCTTTTTTTTAAAAAAAAAAAAAAAACATGCCTACTAACTAGGAATAAGACCAAAGTTTCAGAACAGTATTTAGCAATTTTGTAGTTGTATCTAATTCAGTTTGCACTCAACAAAACCTCTTTAGACATTTGGTCCCATCAAGATAAATAGAAGTGGTTCTAACATGATTAGTGGGCTTGCAGAGTGCATTCTGGGGCTATGCCCCAAAATTAGCCTTTACATCTTTAGAGGTGTGTCTTTTTCTGGTCTCCCTTTGTATTCAGGACACTGACAAACTACAATGTGGGCGCAAAGGAAATGCATGGTTGACCCCTGGTCAACATTCTGTGATCACATTCTGTGACTTCTCCACAATGGACTGATTCAGATCTCAGGTCACATCTTCAGTGATGAAGGATAAAGCCGTCTGAAGCAAATTCAGCGCAATTCTTCAACAAGGAACTTCAATATTCCCCTCCTAAAAAATGGATGAGCACAGACATCTTCCATGTTATCTGCCTACCATTTTTGCTATCTGCAGGGCAGAAGATAGGGTGTTTCTTGTTATGGCTCAAGACCTGCAGAAGAAAAAAGATTTTTTTCCCCCTTTGAATACCCTCCCCACACCATTATCTTCATTTATATAATATCCTATTGCTCATGGCAAACTGCACAGATTTGTCCATCACTTCATGGACCTGAGCCAGAATGGAGGAAGCTGTCCATCAACAAAGCCAGAGTAAACCTTTATTCTAAAGGCAGACAATCTAGATCTCCCACCCCTTGCACCAAGACACACTGAGTAAACTGAAAGCAACCGAGATACAAAAAGGAAGAATTGGCTAAATCTTGTATCCAGTTTTGTACCCAGGGTTTCTCTGTTTATAACGAGAGAGACACAACAGTCAAATGAGAGACCACTTGTAGGAAGTAAGACGGACACAATATGTAATGAGTGCAGGTTCACTGAATTACCAAGAATCCTGCAGAGTTTTCCTTTACTCTTCATAAGGAGCTCCTACCACCAAGCAGGATGACATCACTGATTCTGAGAGTCTAGAAGGGGGTTAAGACTTTGCTCTTAAATACTCCTGTTTCTCCCAAGTGAGGCAACAGCAGCCACCAAAATCCATCAGATCACTACCAGGAGCCATCCGCTCACAGGTGAATGCCCCAAAACCAGTTTGATGAAACATTTTAATCTTGGCAGGAGAGGAAAATCCTAGGACCCTCAGAAGTCTCTCTCAGTCAGTTAAATAATATGCCTGCAACTGTTTGGTTAGAAAAATCCACATTTTAACAGACTCCCATGTACAAAGCAGTCAACACACAAACTTTGACTAATCACAGCAACAAAAGGACAATTCTTTCTTTTTTTCTTTTTTTAAAGGGCAGGGGTCTGGAAAAAATACAGTACACTAATGAAACAAAATGCAAAAAAATACAAAAAAATAGAAAAAATGTATTTACAAGTGGTACATTACTATGATCAAAACACACAAAGACAACTGCTGCTATAATACATGCATTGGGTCAAGAAGGTACTACTAAAAAACCTGTAAGAGAAGTTCATTAAAAAAGAAAAGGGTAAGGGTTTAAACTTTTTTCTTTCCTGGTTTGCTACATTGATCAAAAATCAAATACTCCCCTAAAGTCCATGAGTACAATCAGTACAAATACTACACTGGTTTTTAACTGTGGGTTCAGCTGTGGAGGGGGAAAAAGACAGCAGCTTACCGTAGAGTCATATACAAGAAAGCCATAGTAAACTGCTCTACATGCTAAAAATTACAGCAAGCCCCTGACTGCTACATAGCATGATCTTAGCAGGTTTTCTTTTTATTTATTCATATATATATCTATACGCATGTGTATGTATATATATGTATAAAAATCGTGCCCTTGCTCACTGCAACATGACATCTGGGTGGAAATGTAACGCGCTACAACAAATTCTTATATGTATACTGCAATAAGTCACTCAATGTCTGTGGATTTAAGAAGTCACCTCACACCACAGGAAATATTTAATAAATCAAAAAAAGAATATAGCGATAGAGTTTGTCTCCGTTCTCTCCAAAACTGAAGTCCAGCAGGAAACTGGTCCCAAAGTATTTGGGGGCTCTCTGAAGAAACTCCAGTTTGCTTAACTGTTTTTCCTTTTAGTGTTCACAAGTTTCTGAACGACTTTATGCCGCTTTCAGTTTAAAGTCTGTCTCCTCCTCTCTCACAAAAAGTAACAGTCTGATACTAATCCATAAAAGAGGGGGAGGAGCAGTGGAAGGTGGCTGCAGTTGCACAACATGTCCCCAGTTCCACATCTGCGGGGAGAAAAGGAATCCAATGGAACTCCAGAACCTTTGTATTAAAAAGAAAAAAAAAAAAATCCAAGTCCGTAAACTGGTATCTTCCTGAGTACCAGTCCAGCTTTAGGAGACAAAACCACAAGTTAAGAGAAAAGGACCAAGGCAGAAGTTCCAGTCACTTTCCATGTATTCCATCATACTTCCAGGAAACGGGAACTGCTGGACTTGGAGTGGAAAGGTTCAGACCACATGCGACGCAGATCACCCTAGAAAATGGTAAGAAACAAAGAAAGCTCTTCAGAAACAGTCCAGAAATTTCAGCAACTGTTTAAGTCCTGTGTTTTAGGTGTCATCTTAAAGCTGGAGTGTCAACATGCTAGCCATGAGCCACATGTGGCTATTTGGCCGGTTGAGTGTGGCCAATCTGGCTACTGCTTCAGAACTAGCTGGACACTACAGTCTTAAAGAATATTTGCTTTCTTGCTGTTAGGAAAGACTATACTCTGACACAATAAGGAAGAAAATCCTTTCTAGGCAGAACAAAGACTTCTGTATTTTTAAAGCTATTCCACCTGATAGATATTTCTGCTGGGAAAATTCAGTGGAGAGTGATATAGGGAATTCTGCTTTTGTTGTGCCACACTGCTTGGAGAAATAGATTTGCATTTCAACAGTCTCTCTAAAACTCAAAACTTCCATTTTCAATTTAAATTCCAAGGCTAGTTTCTGGAAAGAAATTGAGGCAGGAAGAATCTGTTCTTCCTCCACATTTAGAACTTGTGTTAATTTTCTCATGATGAACAGAATAAAGACAAACTCACTAAGCCAGGTCTTGTTTAGATAGAATGGCTTTTACTGCTTTGGAATCAGATCACATGATGGCAGTTTAAAAATATGATTAATCCTATGTCCTAGATAGGAAATCCACTCTTCACAAAACAGTTTATTACCATTATGCTGCATAGCTATAGCAGTGAGAACCCAACTCTCGATCATTAACATCAGTGATACAAACACAGCACAGCACATCGTATCATACCCTTAGAGCAGGGGTTCTCAAACTTTGTGATACCACGACCCCCCTCTAAGTTGCTCGCGACTCCCCAGGGGGTCGGGACCCACAGTTTGAGAAACGCGGCCTTAGAGGAATCGATGCAAAGAACTTGCTTCCACTTTGACATTGCTGCAGCTTCCTGTGCAGGATCCATAGCTGAACTAAAACTTCCTGCAGACTATTCGTGCTAATCTCACCTTTAAATAAGCCATGGTGAGGAGCGGCAATAAAGTGAATGGTACCAAATACAGCAGGGCAGGCTGTGCAGCCCGGTGGATTCGAGAAGCCACTGTTGCAGTTAATAGACCTATAAAGAGTTTAACAAAAAAAATACGGTAAGTGTCTATTGGTAATATATGATGTTTTTACTTTTTTAACCACATCTGGATTCCTCCTTCACAGTTCTGATACAGGAAAAGCATTAATTAGGAGCCAAGAGACCTAGGGTATATTCCTATCTTTTCTATGGACTGTGTTTAGCTGTGGACTCTTCTGTGTGTGCCTAAATTTCCCAACATAGATATGAAAAAATTACATAAAATAATTATTTTATTTAAGATTATTTTAAGATGAGACTTGGTTATAACCACAATTTCAAGATTTAACAGTCCACGGGTTAACCTAACTATAGCTATAGTCATGAACAAAATAGTTGGAAGAACGTATCAGAATGGGTTGTTGCACTTTCCAGGATATTAGTCGAGGTTTTCAACCTGAAAGTCTCTAGACTGAAAGAGAAGTAGTTTGAGGGTAGAGAGTTCTCGTGTCAGGAACCATCTCTCAGGAATTTGCCTGAGGGAGCTTGGATGGAAGGGGGTGGTTTTTTTTGTTTTGTTTTCTGGTAGGGAATGGTCATTCCTATCCATCTTGAAAGAACTGGAGGAGTTAAATTAGGTGCATGAGCCTTGAGCTTTATGGAAGAATTTTTCAAGGGGGGGGGGGGAGAAACCTGCTACATTACATAAATAACTCCATAGTTTTGATATTTTGAAGTTCCTACTTTTTTTAGAAGTGTCACAGGATCACGAGAATACTAAAAAGTGTAACAGATGTAGAAAGTTGAGATAGAAGGGCTCATACAGAAATAAAAATTATGCATCTGCACTCTGACCAATCAGGGCTTCTTTTCCAGATCCCATATGCAACACAATCCATCTGGAAACACTTGCATTCCCTCCATAGCCCTGGCCTCAAGTCCAATATCTTCCCACTACTGATGTAAACCTTCACAAAAAGGCACAATCTCATCCTACTCTAATTCAAGCAGTTATTTACAGAGAAAAGGAGATTTTCCCTCAGGTCCACATCCCAACGTCCAAGGAACTTATCAAGGGAAAAAAGAGGAAGTCCTTCATAACTAGTTTAATTATCTTGTAACCTAATATGACCAGCCAACTCCTGTAAGAAATGCACCTGCTATTCATTTCCTTACCTACAAAGTATCCAATGAGCGTGCAGTGAAAATAGGAGACCTTCTGCATACGTCCAGAGATGTTCCCAGGTCCTGGAGTACCACAGGAATCACTGCTGGCTTGTTTTTTGTAGTTGTCATAACGTAGGACAAAGCAGAGCAGAAGACCTGGCATCACAATGTCGCCAATCCCCAGCATAGAGAAGTGGCTGCCTGTGGAACTACATAACAATTTAAATAGTGTGCATGTCCAAAACATTGGATGACCAAATCTAGACTCCTTAAATTCTTCTGTGCTTCTCTATATGCCACCTGGCATGACTGATCTGACTGGCAGAAGAAAATTGCCAGCTGGCAAAGAGACCTTGTGATCCTATGTGATCCCATCATTACTGCAGTATAAGGCACTCTGAGTTCCGTTTAATCTTTTGGTTCCGGAGGCTAAGATTTCCTGCCAATAAGAATCTATTGCTTCATATCAGAACATCCCAATTTGTAGCATTTCAGCCTTTCCAGTTGTGAGAAACCCTGACAGTACTGAGAAGAAATGCATATCAATATTTTGTGTGGCATCCAACCAGTGAGTGAATTCCAGATGCGTCACTCAACTTTTTCTCTTATTTCTATTTGGAATTAATCTAATGTTTGTGGGAGGTGGTGGACAGTGGGAGGTGGTGGACAGTGCTGTCAGCTTAAATTACACTACTCATTGTCAGCAACAGCAAAATCTTCCTCATGCTGCCCCACCAATACATCCCAATCCATGCTACGGAGAACAACTCGAGCATAAGACAACAATTCAATTTATGGTGTAGTCAAATCCCTGACCTCATTTGATAGAGACCACTAAACATTCATCTGACACTAATGGGTTTCAGCTACTTCCCAAATACGAGCCACTAACCAAGAAAAGCGAAGTACAGTTTAAGTAAGTCAGAGAAAAGGACAACAAGCTGAACAATTTTTTGTTTTCCTCTTCTTGGGGGTAGGGACTGGTTGTCTATGCCTTCAATTACAATATACATGCTGTTCAAAGGAACTGTCTTATTGGATCAGACCAGGATCTATGTTGCAGTAGGTAGATGAGGAATACATTCTGATCTCTAGTAGTTAGTAGATTTGTTAAGTCCTGGAACATGAGGTTTAACAGCCTTTCCTAAATTCTTGCTATCATTAATTATAACAACTCTACATATTTTTGATATCCATATAAATAGCTAATCCCTTTTAAAATCATGATAAAATCTTGATCTTAACTTCCTGACGCAGTTTCACAATTTAATCACATGTATAAATGTATTTCCTTTTATTGGTTTTGAATACAGTTTGCAAATAAAGGTGCACCACTGATTTATATAAAGACATTATTTTTTGTATTATTATTATTTCTTTCTTTATGAATCCCGAAACCTTGCTCACAGCTCCCAATGAGCCACGGTCTTCATTGAGTTGTCTATACTGATACCCAGGTCTCTTTCAAGCATCATTTTTGGACAAGGTTTAGAACAGCAATTTCAGAACACCTTCAATATCTACTTCTAAGAACAGCAAATCCTAGAACACAGGAAGAGAAACTACTTAAGTCTTGGTTCTAAATTACACACAGAAGTTGGCTTAGGAAGTAAACAACTGAGCCATTAAAATATACAGACAACAATTAATTAAGCTCAATACTTTGGAGGAAGTATTATACCAAAGAAAACAAGCTACACAACTCAGTTCTAACTCTAATGCAAGAAAAACAGATGTAGCAGTTTCAGAAAGTAGGTAGAAGCCTAAAGAAAAAATGGATAAGGCAAGAAAAATATGATTAAACGGTTAGATGCTACATGTTATTCAAGTTACACAAGGCATCCTCAAAAAAAAAAATGGAAATCCAGATGATATGTTATTGCAGATTACAATTTTAAAATAAAAATTGGAGAGGTTATGAAAAATTTTGAAGACCAGGACCAAGAGTTCTGAAAGTTGTCAAGAAATGAAGTAGCTGAAATCCCAGAAACAGGCACTCTCTTGACTACTACACCAAAGGACCAGAGGGGCAGCAAATATAATTTGAAGGAACCATACGGAGAGACTGTGGGCTTGACAGGCTAATGCGCCTTTACTTCAAAACTTAGTGAACTGCTAAAAACAGTAATTAAGAAAAGAATTAACCCCCCTAGATGATCATATACGGATAAAGCAACCTGACTTTTGCAAAACAGATGTCTATAATTTAGAAAAACTGTTTGAGTAGGTCAACAAACATAATGGAAAAAACGGTAGGAGTTGATATTTGAACTTTCAAAAGGAGTCTGAAAAAATATTGCACAAAAAGTCTTATAAGGTAACAAGCATGGGAGGAACAGAGCTGGGGTACTGTGATGATTAGAGACCGGCCACGACTGTGGTGTCCAACCAGCTCTGAAGCAAACTAGCCACACTCAACTGGCCAAACAGCCACATTGTTCAAGCCAACTAGCCATACTCAACCGGCCAAATAACTACATGGTAGCTTGTGGCTAGCATGTTGGATGCCATGGAACTAGGAGGAAATAAATAAATAATGGGAATAAATGGTCTATTTTCAACATAGCAAAACATTAGCAGTGGTGCTACCAATTCCTCATATCACATATATTTTCTCACCAGATTTAGTTTATTTAAATATAAATTTAATAGATTAATTCAGTATTTTAACACATTAAATGCATAATTATGTATTATGCTGAGGACCTGGCTAATGCGTCAAAAAATTAAACCATGAGATTTATTGGTGATAATAATTTAGATTAGTCAAAACTAGGGAAAACTGAGGCTCTTCAGAAGGGACCTAACAGAAACAAGGTGAATGGGCACCATATTGGCAGATGAAAATGAAAACAAAATGTGACATCATTTACAGAATGAAACAATGAAACCAAAGCATAAAATCATAGAACACTGAAACTGGAAGGAACTTGAGAGATCATCAAGTCCAGACCCCTGCACCCATGGCAGGACCAAGCACCATCTAGAATAGATCCTCCCAGACAGATGTCTATCCAAACTGCTCTTAAATATCTCCAGCGATGGGGTGTCCACAACCTCCTTAGGCAATTTATTCCAGTGTTTAACCACCTTGGCAGTTAGGAAGTTTTTCCTAATGTCCAACCTAAACCTCCCTTGCTACAGTTTAAGCCAAAGGCTTCTTGTCCAATCCTCAGAGGTCATGGAGAACAATTCTTCTCCCTCTTCCTTGTAACACCCTTTTAAATCCCTGAAGACTGCTATTATGTCTCCTCTCAGTCTTCTCTTCTTCTAAAATAAACAAGTCCAATTCTTTCAATCTTCCCTCACAGCTCATGTTTTTTAGGCCTTTAATCATTCTTGTTGCTCTTCTCTGGACCTCCTCCAATTTTTCCATATCTTTCTTGAAATGTGGTGCCCAGAACTGGACACAATACTCCAAATGAGGCCTAATCAGCGCACAGTAGAGCGGAAGGATGACTTCTCGTGTCTTGCTCACAACACTCCTGTTAATGCATCCCAGAATCATGTTTACTTTTTTTGCAACAGCGTCACACTATTGACTCATATTTAGCTTGTGGTCCACTTAACCAGAAGACCCCTTTCTGCAGTACTGCTTCCTAGACAATCACTTCTCATTCTGTATGTGTGAAATTGATTGTTCCTTCCTAAGTGGAGTACTTTGCATTTGTCCTTACTAAACTTCATCCTATATTACCTCAGACCATTTCTCTAGTTTGTCCAGATCATTTTGAATTCTGACCCTATCCTCCAAAGCACTTGCAACCCCTCTCAGCTTCGTATCATCTGCAAACTTAATAATTGTACTCTCCATGTCATCATCTAAATCATTGACGAAGATATTGAACAGAACTGGTCCCAAAACAGACCTCTGTAGAACCCCACTGGATATGTCCTTCCAGCATGATTATGAATCATTAATAATTACTCTCTCAGAATGGTTATCCAGCCAGTTATGCACCCTCCTTTAGTCCCATCTAGATTGTATTTGCCTAGTTTATTGATAAGAAGGTCATGCAAGACTGTATCAAATACTTTACTAAAGTCTAGGTAATACCATGTCCACTGCTTTTCCCTTATCCACAAGACTTATTATCCTATCAAAGAAAGCTATTGGATTGGTTTGACATGATTTGTTCTTTACAAATCCATGCCAGCTGTTACCTGCCACCTTATTATCTTCCAGGTGTTCACAGATGAATTTCTTAATTACTTGCTCCATTATCTTCCCTGGCACAGAAGTTAAACTGAGTGGTCTGTAGTTTCCTGGGTTGTTCTTATTTCCCTTTTTATAGATGGGCACTAGATTTGCCCTTTTCCAGTCTTCTTGGATCTCTCCTAACTTCTGTGACTTTTCAAAGTTGATAGCTAAAGGCTCAGCTACCTCCTCTATCAGCTCCTTGAGTATTCTAGGATGCATTTCATCAGACCCTGGTGACTTGCAGACATCTAACTTTTCTCAGTAATTTTTAATTTGATTTTTTTAACTTCTAACCCTATCCCATTTCCACTAGCATTCATTATGTTAGGCATCCCATCTCCATCAATCTCTTGACAAAAAATGAAACAAATAATTCGTTTAGCACCTCTGTCATTTCCAAGTTTCCTGTTATTGTTTCTCCCTCTTCACTGAGCAATGGGTCTACCCTGTCTTTTATCTTCCTCTTGCTTCTAATATATTTGTAGAATATCTTCTTGTTACCCTTTATGTCTCCACCTAGACTGAGTTTGTTTTGTGCCTTTGTCTTTTGTGCCAGTGCAATCTGGTCACACTCCCAGGGAGCCCCCTGCTACCCCGTGCTGCTGCCTCTTTATCAGAGGCAGCAGCATGGGATGCCAGGCAGAAGCCAGTCCACAAGGGAAGCCAGATTAAAAACCAGCTCCCTGCACAGACTGGCTGCCCACTGCCCCATGCTGCTGCCTCTGATACAGAGGGTGAGGTGGCAGCAGCTCCCATCTGTGGGGGTCCAGGGGAGGCAGAGCAGCCTCAGACCACAGGGAGCTTGGACCCCCACAGACAGGGGCTGCTGGCTTCCCATATACTGCTGCCTATCAGAGGCATCAGAGTGGGGGAAGGGAATTAGAGGAGGCTGCCACAAACCAGCCTCTGTCTGCAGTGGGCCCGAGTTAGGGGAGGCTGCCACGAACCAGCCTCTGTCTGTGGGGAGCTCAGACCTCCCCCACAGACAGGGACTGCTGCCTCTGTATCAGAAACAGCAGTGCAGGGCAGCAGGCAGCCAGCCTGCACGGGGAGCTGTTTGTTTTTTTTCAACTGGCTCCCCTCACAGACTGGCTCCCACGTGGCACCCAGTGCTGCTGCCTCCCAGGGAACTGGCTGCAGAGACCACAGTACAGCCTCCTCCCCAGGAGTGGGATGGCAGCCCCTGATGGCCCAGCTTCCAGGGAGACAGTTTCATTGCATGCTCTGCAGAATAAAGCTTATTTAAACTTAAATAAGCTTTACACTGCAGAGACCGCACTGTGTGTAACCACTAAGATTTTTAGCAGTTACACAGTGCCTTTTTCATCCATGTTTTACATCCATACCCCAGACATTCACAACCCTTTCCAACATAGCCTAGCTGCACTGCCCTGCCCACCCTAGACACCTGCACATCCTACGCTCCTGATGCCCAGTTGGGGGCCACTCCCCTGTCTCAGACCCTCACATCCCCTAACCCTCAGAGGCCCCTCGGTCCTGACATGCATGCACTTGTTTCTATCATCCCAGAGCCCAGGAATCTGTAGGGAGAGAAAGCCTGATGCTGGGTACCGGGGTGCGGTTTTCTGCATGCTGCCTTCTTCCTTCAGAGCAGGGATGTTCAATATCGGTTAACTGAATAGTCAATAAGCCTCATGAATTCTTATCGGTTACTTGACTATTATAGTCTCCAGGGGTGGGGCTGGCAGCCAGTGCACTCCGACCCCACTCCTGAGGAGCCCCTGCCACTTCACACTGCTGCCTCTGTATCAGAGGCTGCAGCATGGGGTGGCAAGGGGAGCTGGCTGTGAGGAGAGCCAGTTTAAAAATGAACTCCCCTTGTGGACCAGCTGCCTGTCGATCTGTGCTGCTGTCTCTGATACAGAGGCAGCAGCAGCATGGGGTAGCGGCAATCCCTGTCCGGGGGGAAAAAGGGTCTGCGTTCCCAGGACTGGAACGAGCCGGAACTGAGCCAGGCTGCCTGCCCACCTGGCTCCTAATACACTTCAAATGCAGGGCTGTAGCAGGGGTAGGTCCCGGAACTGGCACAAGCTAGGACTGAGCTGGGCTGCTGGCCAGCTGGCTAAAAAAATGCACTGTCGGGAGGCATGGGATGTGTGGAAATGCGTGTAGTTTATAGCATAAACTGATAAGCTTTTGCTTATGGGTTAATCAACTACACTATCACATCTCTACTGCAGAACATGCTGGGAGCTGCAGCTGCTAGGAACCTTCCACCTCCCTCCCCTTCCCCCAGCCTTGTCTTCTATTTGCAAGCTGGACTCTGGTGGCCAACTTCTCTGCAGTCTGTTTCTGTGGGCAAAAAGGGAAATTCTGCATGCCCCGCATTCAACTCTGCATTGTCCTGTGTTGCAGGATTTCTCTGAGTAACAATTGAAGAGAAAGTGACCAGGAACAGGAGCTTATGTCTATAAACTTTCGCAGCCTCACTACTATCTTTTGTTCTGTATAAAAGTTGCCACTCTTACCTTGGAAATACAAGTTTGCCGGGCAGTGACAGGCGGGGAACATCTCTACCTACATTTGGTCCCAGATGTAACTTCCGCGATAAAACATCAAGGGGATTATCAGCTGGTTGTGTGGCCACTTTCACCATAACATTGCTATTGAAGATGTAGGCAGAAAAAAACACCTAGGGAGTAGAAAAATAATTACAGACCAAGCAAGCGTCAACTAGAATGACACATTTGAGTTGCTTTCTCCCTAGTCACTCCTCTGGCTTCTGCTCTGTCCAAGGGAAAAGGAAATACATATATGGGAACTGCCCGTAGGATGGGGAAATAAAAGCAAGAGTTTAAACAAACAAAATTTTGGTTGCAGATGTTCTCAAGAAGACTGAACATGACACTAGCATATTAATGTTAAATCACTGGTTGCAGAACTCTGCAGAGGAGCAACAAGAAAATCACAGGGTGGGCACTGAGGCTGTGGAAAGTTAGAAAGATTTGGGATGTCTTCTCTTTGAACAGAGGCACTCACATTTTGCAGTTTTCCATTCAGGAAAAAATAGAATCTTACAATACTAAACCCCAGCACTTGTTGGCAAATAGTTACCCTGAGCCAGTAATTAAAACAGTTAGCTATTAAGGCTGATTGGACACCAACATTTTCAGCACTGTTACAGAAGTGTGTTAAAAAAAATCGTAACAGAGCTGGTGTAACTAATCTGAAAATGATCTTTTCCCATCTACACCAGCAGATACACTAGTTTTGAAAATTGCTTAAGGATCCCAATGTAGATAACCACATTCAGTAAGAGATTGGCTTCCTAGTATACATGAGGCTTCACTGTTGTTTAGATATGTTCAATCTGGTCTGCAGCCGCAACACTGTTTTTGTTTTCCAGTCTGTACTTCCCCCTCCCCCCTTAATATGCCATGGTTGAAGCAATGTAACAAGTTTTTTGCATCCTACTGAACACTTTTTAAATAAGATTCAGAACTAGCCAAACTGAGTTCATCTTCTGGCTTTGATGGAGCTCAGAATTTTCTATGTTCAGATTTGTTTTAGTTGACAAGAATGAACGGGCCAATTATAAACATGAAAAAAGGAGTTTTAAAAAGGAATGGCGACTTACCCAAAAGACATCATAAATTAGTAACCCCGAAAGCAGCAAACAGGAAACCTTGAGGCTCGGCAGCCGAACAAAGGCAATCATTGCAACACACAGGCCCATTGCCAGAGCTACAAAATGATAAAGTACATAATTCGTTTAGTATTCATAACTTCAAAACCAGGTAAAGAAAGCCCATATATGCAGCTAGATAGTCATCTAGTGCACAGTAGGGATGTTAAAATGCATTTATTCACCTACATTTGTAACCACTCAAAACAGAGCCACACCTGCTCCCCCTCTCCCTGCACTGCTGCCTCTGTATCAGAGCTCACTTAAAAGCCAGATCCGTGCAAGCATTGGCTCCCACCTTTAATACAGAGGCAGCAGCATGGGAGAGTGGGGAGCACATGTGTAACTATGCACATTAACCGATGAGCCTAGGCTTGTCAGTTAACCATGTACGCATTTACACTTTCACAACCTTAGCACATACAACACTAAGATCCCATGGTCTCCTCCCCCAGAGCTGAGATAATAGGTAGAAAATCATATATGCAGTATTTATGCTGGACAGACTACAAATACTCATAGTAACAGGCATAGGGTATTCAGAGCCATCTTACATAACTAAACTTCAGTTATCTACAACAGGGTCGTGGTCACACAGGGTATGCCTTACTGCAATCAAAAGTATGACTGCAGCTCAGGCAGGCATTCCCATGCAAGTTTTAATGTAGCTAGCACATCTAAAAATAGCAGGGAAGATGTAGTGGGCTGTGGCCCAGATCAAGACACAGCTAGCGATGTGAAAATGTACCCCTGTTACTAGGGGGACATATACAACCTTCATTGAAGCCCATGGCACTCTGCCTTCTCTATTTTTAGCTACGTTAGCTTGACAAACTAATACAGCTATGCCTATGCAAGCTGAAATCCCTACTTCAACTGCAGTGTAGACATACCGCACAATGTCCAGAGCATTAATGATTTATCCTCATATGAAATCTTGATTATTTAAACTTATTCTACCCTCTCCCCATAATGTCTAATTTTCTAAAATTAGACAAATTATTGTGACATTACAGTCATGAGTTAAAATCGGAGACCTCATAGTAAGAATGATGTCAATGGCATTTCCTTTGACTCCTAATAGTTTAGATGATACCGTCTCATACATCATACATACATACTTCCCAAACTGGACATAACAGAGTTTTTGGGGTTTTTTTAAGTTCGGGCTTTTCTTTAAGAAATGCACTGGACTGAATAACTGAAAATGTAAATCTAAACTTAAACTTTAGGAAATTAAAAGTTAAGGCAGGGTTACTTCACCTTCATCCTGATTGCAAAAAAAAGGGGGGGGCGTAAGAGGGACATTTAGAGAACAGTAACATACAGACTGTTCAGGATGAAGCACTAGAAAGTGATGAAGTAACCAGCTACTGGCTTTGTTCAGTGTCTTCATCTTGTTATCCAATCCAAGAAGGCAATATAGTCGAGAAGCAGAAAGGTACAAAAACTACTCATTCTCAAACCGGAAAGCAAATGTCTTCTCAAATTAAGAGGAAAAAATGTGCGTGTATTCTGTGGGTTGGCAATTGCAAAGAAGTGGAGAGAAGGCATTCGATCTCCTGCAAAATATTTGAATGGAGGAAAAACTAAGGCGATGGACAAACTCAGGATCGTCACATCTTTCTGCCCTTCTGTTACCCAAGCATTGCTTTCACTTCTGTGAGCAGGTTCAATTTCAACTGCATGTATGGAAAGTCCAAAACTTATAAAATTAATAAGCACTTTAATCAACGTTCATTCTGGGATCTCAAAGCATTAAATTCTAACAGCTGTAATTGAGCCTTGCGAGGAATACAAGACATTAGACAGTTTCACTGAAAAGCAACCACTACTGATATGGAATAGCAGTTAATAGGACACAAACATCCAAAGCTATTTAGAAAAGGAAGTAAATACTGCTCTTGACCAAATTAAAATACAGGAGAAATTTACACAGGAGAACTGTAATTAGAGTGAGAACTTGACAAGTTAAGACACATGAATTAATATCCTTGTTCTTGCACACAAAGCTGCAAGTTTTCAGTACAAGTGGTAAGCATCTTGGAATCACATTTAATCTGAAAGCACAATCTTCCTAACAAGATGCTGGGACAATGGCTCAGTACTAACTCACAGGAGATACAGCAACCAATGCATTGCCAACATAATTTCCCACAACACCCAGGGGTTGAGGTTATCTTTTAGCTAAGTAATGACCTATTTTGTTTGTGAAAGCTGACCGGTTCTAAATAGCACAATGTGGTATTGCTGAAGGCTTTAATAATGAAGTTAACCAGATAAAATATATTTGAACTATTGTGGCATAACCTGTAACTAAAAACAAGCAAATTTCTGAGGGCTAACAATTTGACACATTTAAGCATCAAAGAAACAGCATGCATTCAGTAACTGACATGACAGTAAATACAAAAGAACATCCTGTCTTAAGTCAGTTAAGAGATTTACCTAAAGCCCAGGTTCATACTAGGCTGTCTATTTTGAAGAAAGGATTTCAGCTTATAATTAGCTTGAAATGGAAATAATGCCAGAATTTATTCTTAATGTTTGTTATTCATCTTTATCTCCCCTAGTGTGGCCAAAATGCAGGCATTCATGTATGATGCCATTATTAAAAATGCAGAAGCTGGGAAAGGAAACAAAACCCAGTTCCTGAATTAAGGCTGAAATAGATCTTCATAGATTAAGACCAGACAGCAAGTTAGTAAATTATGCAGCTATTTGGGAAACATTGTTAAGATGTTAAAAATGCTCTCAGTTTTGTCTCCAGAAGGTGATTTTTGGCAACAAAACCTGGTAGTGCAGACAAAGCCTCCTATTGGAAGCTTTGAAGTCCTACCACTTTCCGGTCCTCCAGCTAGTGACTAAAGATGAAGCAGCCCAGGAGGGCCCTACAAAAGGGAGCTGCCGTGCCAGAAAAAGGCCTGCCCTTGCTGGAAGTAGAGAAGAGCAGAGGGTGCTCCTGGATGGTCAAAGGGAACTGCAGTACAACACTCAGTGCTAGTAAGGACTAGGGAACCAAGGAAGAGTTCCTGGCTGGCTGCTGGGCCTGAACTTAGAGAAGCCTTGAGCTAAGGGGAAAGCATTTGTGAACACTTGGGCTGTGGGAAAGTTGTCTAGGGAACTGAAGGCATTTTTGCTAAGGAGACACAGCTGCTATTCTTAAGGTCCCTACGTTAGGATCTGTATTAGGTGATGGGTCCAATTCCCCTCCCCCCCACCGGCTTGTGAGGAAGGTACTATAATTGTACAGCAGAAAACTCCCAGAAAGGAACTGTACTGTCCACAGACCCAACTTGACAGCTAGGGTTGGGGCAGAATAGACTAAAAGAGCAAAACCATTGTCTCCAGGAAGGAAGCCTGCAGATATGGCCCAATACTAGGGCTAGGGCCACTTTAAAGAGTGCAGATGCATCAAATGGGGGGGGGGGGGGTGGAGGAGAGAGAGACTTGCAAGAGGTAGGTGCCAGGTCAATGCAGGGACTGATTTTAATTATTCTTAGATATGGGGACTTGTTAGACTGTGAATATGATTCAAGGATCCTTAAGAACTTGGTGTGCACTTTGTTTAGTAATTTTTGTATATATTGTTAAATTTCCTAAATATGGCAAAGTTCCTAAGATCCCTGTTTCCGCAATTAGAAGGGAGACAGTTTAAGCTTTGTTACAACACTGCAATCTTTCAATCACTAGTTCATCAAACTGCTGTGGTTTGAAGGCTGGAAAGCAGAAGCCACAGAATATTACATAAAGTGGCAGATGCAATTTCCCCTCTACCTTCCCATGAAGGAACAACTGGTGGTCACTGAAAGAAACAAGATACTGTGCTTGATTGAAGTTTGCTCTTAGTGAGGTAAATCTTATGTTTCTGGGAACATTAGCAGAAGTTTCCAACAAAATATTAAGTCCATTCCGCAGAGAATTTGAGTTAACCTGGAGCAGAATGCCTTTAAATTACCTTCTACTGAATTGCCTCAGCATAGCAAAGTTCCAAAATAGTTCCTCATGTTCAAATCCTTTACACTCATGATGAAAGACATTACTGTCTATAATCCACTGTGTTCACATTATCCACCTCCAATTGAGCAAAAGAATGGGACGGTTATTTCCATACGTAAAGGGGTATATACTTAGGCACTTACCATATTATACTGATTAAATCTTCAGTGCATTTTGCCATTCAAGCAAAAACAGAACTAAAACATTCCCAATATCCCATGCTGAGAAATAAGCATTTTAAAAAACCACAAAGGTATAACCATGTGTCAAAACAATCATCCTGGGTAGAACAACTTCACTTTCTATTATATAAAATACCCCTGAACTTTGTCAACAGCTCAGCCAGTTGCCCATGGAAAAACATGCCAGGATTCATACAGTGCTGGTATGTGCTGGCAGGAACTACCACAACCTATACTTTGTAGGTACTGTAAACTGGTTATGGATGCAAAAGGCTCTATGGCAGATGAATAGGGAGATATTATCAGAGTTCAAAACAACACAAGACAAATCGGGTGTTTTCTCCTCTTTTCTCTGTCAAACCAAGACCAATGGCCTGGCAGACTGAGGAGAGAACACATTCACTTTCTTCTGGCAGAGAAACAAAAGATCAACTGTCTGGATGGGAGGGGCAAAACCAAAGTACACAGAGAAAAAGCCATTGGTAAACAGTGGATAAAAGCAACAGAAAGAGTCCTGTGGCACCTTAGAGACTACTAAATATATACTCTCATGAATTTTCATGGATACAACCCCATTTCATTAGAAAACAATAGTAAATGCTCCTTTTGCAAGCTTTACTCAGCATTATTTCTGCCACCTTAACTTGTCAGGCCCTTCCCTGCTCAATATTACTCAAATATTTATTTGGATTTAAACATCCTAGAAAGGCACCTCTGCATAAATCTGAAGCACTCTTGACATAATTCTGATACATTACAGTGGTCAATTTTCCATGTAGACAAGACTTTTGGGGCTTTACAAGGCAAACCCACCACCTTGAAATCTACCCAGAAATGTTTAGCTGGCCATTGAAGATCACAAAGTAATACTGTATTGCACATTCAAGGTGAGCTTCTCTAGAACCCCAACACACTTTGCCATCTTACGTTTCCAGGTCATTTCAAGGTATAGTCCAAAGAAAAGTGAGTTTCTCTAATCTGAGATGACAAAAGGCAAAGATGAGACATCAAGTGTATAGTCAAAGGAATTATTATAACTTTGTGACCATACATCTGATAAAAAGCTGTTGCTGCTATCTAATCTTCTATTGAGAAACTCCCCTTACCTGCAAACGTGAAGAAATGCCAGATATATCCTCAATTTACAGAGAAGATATACCACCTCCTCCCTGTTATTTCCCCCCCAAATACACCCATCACATCATCTTTTCTGGAATGAGCAATTAATTCTCATCGAGCCCCATCCTCATGAGCAACCAGACTAACAAAGATCCAGGATATATGAGGTGACTAGACACCGAGAATTGTCATCACAGCCTTTTTAATAACTGAAGATGGGACAGAGCAATTGTCAGACTGTCAGTATCGAGCGATGGTTTCTTCAGCAACTGCTGCACATGATCTTTTTAACTGAACTAAGCTATCTGTATTCCTCCAAGGATGTGTTAATGATCTCCAACAATACAGCCCAATACCATCCCGACTGGCTTGTACCAGCTAGGAAGTACAGCTGACCCAAACAGAAATTGTTGCACGAAGTACTGTCAACAGCTCAGGTACCTTAGAATGAGACACCTGACAAAATTGGGAAGATAGTTTTGTCCCTACCCTGCTGCCAAGATTCCTACTGAGTTTAAGTCATTTTATCTGTAAGTAAGAAACTTCCTCTCTACAGGAATTTCTCTTGAATAAGCAGCTCAGCAGGAAAAGCTCAGCTTACCCAAGGCTTATACTTCTTGAAATTCCTCCATTGGTCCCATAAATCCCCAACTTGTTTCATAAGAGCTCCTATCCGCACAACTCTCCTTGTCACTGAGCACTGTCAGCCTCAGCAATAAGCAGACTCTATGCAATTGGTGACCACGACAGTCAGACCAGTCCTCATTTTCACTCCATTCAGTAGGATCAATAGCCATTGCGGGCCAGATGTGAGGGTGGGCCCAGCTCCAAGCCCATGGAATAGGCAGGGCCGAGGGTAGAAGGGGCAGGGCTGAGGGCAGTGATCCCTTAGCCTAGCCAGACCGCGGCACCCCATCCCCTCCCAAACCCTTGGAGCCATGGCAATTGCCCCTTTGCGTCCCCACTATCCATCAGTGGGCCTGACTCCATCCTAAAACTTATGTATAAGATTAAGAAACTAATCCAGCACTGAGGTGGGGCATCAACAATTCATGCTGGATGCTAGTATTGCCATAGTAATCTTTCTTTGCTTTCTGCTGTATTGAGAACTTAGCCAGAAAAGGATCGAATCTCCCCAATATGTGCAAAACTGGAACCCTCTTTCCTTAATAAGGTACTGTAACTTTATTGACAGCATATAACACAATGGGGACTTGGATACAAATACTTCTGCTCGATCAGCACCAACTAGTTCTAGAACAAATGCAGCAGAGAGCATCTACAGTCTAATGCACTAAAGAAACAAGAGTTCCTTCTGCTTCCACCAACTTATGCGTGCAAACCAAAGCAACTGGCTAGGCAGCAACACATTGTTCCATTACCATGTTCAATTAGCATGCAGCCCGTTTGTTTGCGGCCCATGGTTTGGTTTGGGTTTATGTGGGGCTCAACACGCAGCCCATGGGTGGGATCCTTTGAATATGGCCTCCACTGGGAACATGCTCCACAACGGTGAGGTGTCTCCCAGGAGGGGTGAGCACTGAAAGACACAAGGCTGGCTGGAACAGATGGGTACAGTGTGTGTGCGCGTTTCTAGTCCCCATCAAGGAGGCGTCGGGAGCACGAGGGCATTGTGTGAAAGAAGCTATTTGCATATACATTTGCATGTATATGCAACCACTGCTAAATTGCGGCGCTTGGCTGTGAGTATCATTGTGGCCCCTGGGGCTTCCAAAGTTGAATAGCCCTGCATTAGACTGTCGTCATAATTATGAACCAAGAGAATCAGGTAATCTAAAAGTGGCAAGACCTTATGAGACAAACAAGAGCATTTAGAGCAGTTAAAATGGATAATATAAGCTATTTAATGCCTGTCCCCTTTCTTATCATATCACCTTCTACAGTTCCAATTTCAGATAGCTTTGTTCTTCAGATTACTTCTCAGATGACCAAGTATAGTCTAGCAACTTTTGCCTTGAAGTATGAAACAAGTTATATCAGTGATTTCAGAGAACAAACCTGAATACAACTTCAGTAACCTCACGCTTCTCATTAAAAGTGTGTGGATGAGGTTTTATCTTTTGCCAGCAGTAGGACAGAAGGACTGCATCCTAATACAGCCAGTCCCTGAGTTGCGAACGGTCGACTTACGACCGTTCACAATTACGACCGAAACTGTCGTAAATGGCGGGCCCCGAGTTACGAACAGCGCGGTCGCGTGTAACTCTATGGGGTCCGACTTACGAACAAACCGAGTTACAACCAATTGCTTGGTCTGTAACTGGTTCGTAAGTCAGAGAGAGGCTGTATTCATTTTGCATTTGAGGACGGAAAGGTTTAAGTGTCTTGACCTATAAGTACCATATTCTACATACCTCAGTTTTAAAATAATCAACATAAACGGAAGAAATCAGTTAGAAATCAGAACTAATATTGAGAGATGTTAGAAATCCAAGTGCTCTTCAGCTGCTTCCTGATCGAGAAACCACGCCATTAGATGAGATTTAGGGGATGTAAACAAAGAGGCAGAAATGAGAGTTTAATCTTTTGTCTGTCAAGGTATTTAATATCTCTCTACCAGATAAACTGTTGTTAAAAGCAAATCTCCTTACTGTTTTACAATGTATACTTACAGAGATTAAATTGTTTTTTTTTAACAACAATTCACCATGATCTAAAGTAGACGGTGCAAGAAGAACTCTGATCTGCAGAAAGCTATCTGGACATATAGAGCTGCCTTAATTTTCAACTGCTAAACTGCATTTAATGCGTCTTTAGATATTTATAGCCATCTTTCTAGCATTATTTTTCCATGTAACCAATTGCTGCAGTTTCCACCAGGATATTATTCTATCACG
The DNA here is from genome assembly GCA_032595735.1 of Pelochelys cantorii. Classification (NCBI taxonomy): domain Eukaryota; kingdom Metazoa; phylum Chordata; order Testudines; family Trionychidae; genus Pelochelys; species Pelochelys cantorii. The sequence goes on along the minus strand of CM064342.1, from coordinate 5,497,562 downwards.
GATGTGGAGGGGTTTGCACCAGAGAATCACAAATGGGAGGAGAGAGGTCTACTGAGATATGACCCATGCCACAAAAAAGTTTGAGTATTCATTTTAAAATTATGAAAACTATGAAAAACTAAATCAGGTCTACCAGCCGTAAGACAATCTGACCCTTTACTTGGAAAACATCTCCAGGAGCAGAAAAGGTTCATTAAACAGTTCCCATTCATGGACTATCATGAAAATCTGTATAATTTACTCAAAATCAGAGGCACTGAAAAAAGATCCTCCAAGAATGTAGGAGGAAAGAATTGTGTCACTCGTTTATTTAAGCAGAAATCTCACTTTAACTATTAACACTGAGGCTACCACTTCACCATTTCTGGCCAGACCAGCACAAACACCATCTGCTGGTGCAAGACACAACTCAATACATCCCACTTCCTCACACAGTAGAATCTTTCCATCACTGTTAGAAACTAGTCATCTCCACTAGCTCACAAGGATTTCAAGTGGCTTGTGCCACTGCCCACTGGGATAGTTATTACCTGGTATCCAGAAGTATAAAGGTGCTCTTGGTTAGATCTGTTAATTATAAAAACCCTGTTCTGCAAATAGACAAAAAAAACCCACAACATTATTACAATGTAAGTGAACAACTCCAGCATCTGTACAGACTCTCCATTAGCTTGCCACATATTTTACAAAGGTTTGCAAGTGCCGTCTAACATTTTACTTGTATGACTCAGGAATGAATCAAACTGCTAGCAAATTTCACCAGGATCCTGGCTTTGGCAGTAAGTATATCAGGTGCAATTTGACCCACATTTCATATTCTTACCATCCATGAGGAGCCAGTGGCCAGTTAGGACCCAGATAAGGACAAGCATAACAGACAGGGAGAATGAGAGCAGCTCAGCAGCAGTGAAACGTCCACAACAGCCAAAAGAAATCCTGCAAACAACACACCATGTTAGTTGAAAGATTTAATGCTTTACATTTAAAGCCCAGAAAAACCTCTGGCTCTGTTTGGACAAGGCTCATGTGTAGTACAATACTCATGAAAGATACCAGAATTAAAAAGTAAGTTCTCTTTGCCATAAAAAGGTACCAAAGGCAGCAACAATAAAGGCACATTTAAATATCTAAATGCTGAAGTAGAGAGATGAAAGTGTTAGTCTATGTCAGTAAAAGCTGATTTAAATTAAAGCAGTTTAAATCACCTATTTAAATCATAATTTAAATAAGCAATCAGGAAACCTTGATTTAAATAATCATTTTAATCATGTTTTTTTACATTTGTATATAGGTATTTTCCCAAAGAAGGTTCATTCTCATTGGTTAGTAAATATTAAAACATGTTGATCTGCAACTAAATATAACCTTTACACTGAATTTGGTGCTTCATTTTGCTAACCAAATAGATAGATAAATGTGTGTGAACACAGTGTAAGCAATTATAACATTTAATGTATATTTATTCAGATTATTAATTTTACTTTGTGTTAGAAATTGGTAACAATATATTTTATATTTACTAGATTTACTTTTTACTTATTAGTACCTACTTGGACAGAAATTAGAATTACTTAATACATGAAGAATATATTCTCTCTGCACATGCAGAACAAAAGAAGATGTATTTTAAGTGTCAAAAGCAGGCTTAGCACTTCCAACCAATGCTTGCTCCAGTTGCTTGTCCAGTGACTTCCACCAAGTCAGACATCTAACTTACTGTTTATTTAAAAAAACAAATTTACCATACTAAATTAAAATATTTTAAATCAGGCCTTAACATAGGTTGTCAATTTCAAGAGAGGCCTATTTTTAAAAAATAAACTGATTTAAATAATACAAGTCAGCAATTCATATCCATCCTGGTCTATGTCCATTTAATTATTTGCTCTTCCACGAGACTCTCAGGAGATCTGACTGTCAACTCAATATGATGCTCAGTATGGTGGTTTTGCAGTGTGGATACCATCCACATGGCCTGCAACTCATTTTAAACGGGACAATAAACAGCTGTCATTCATGCTAAAGTAACTATTACATGGTCACCAAAGTCTCTGAAACACCTAGAGTTAATTACCATTATGTGACCGTACTAGCTTTATATGAAAGTCCAACCCCAGCTCCTAAAAACAAAGTGAAATCTCATCCAAAGCAAGCCAAACTTCGAAAAGACACTGAAGAACACTAATCTCTTGCAATGGTATCACATTCCCTATGCTGGCAAGCGTGTATGACAAGCAGAAACTGTGCTTACTAGCTTTAAAGTGGGAACATGGCTTTGGCAAAGAGAACCAGAACTATGCAAACAATTAGCACTGAAGCCCAGGGGTTAGTAGCAGTAGCAGAAACCCCAGATTAAAAAAAACTCTCATTGAGGAGAAATAAATGCAACATACAAAAGATTTATCAAGTCCTTACTTGTTTTGAGGAGAACAAGGTCGTGTTAAATACTGGCACATTGGGAGCAGAAGGAAAGCAAAGGCTATTGTTGCAAGGACTAGAAAAAGAGAAAATGTAACATTAGTATATTCAGATCCATTTTCTACTTGTGCACACAGCTCCCAGTTTGAGAAAGCTTTGTGACAATATCTTAGTATAATATAGCATTATTAAAAGGAAAAACAGATTAAAGCTAAGATTTTTTTTGCAGGACTTCTATAAATAAAATGTGCAAATAAGTTTACACTTAACTTTATTGTCAACTAAAATTATACAATTAAAAAGAATGTCAGAGAGAAAAATATACAGATTGCAATTTTTTTCAACAATCTTCAAGTAACTTGTGGCTTTGATCAAAGAGACAAAATATTGTATCCAATTACTCCAGGCAATCAATCAAAAGAGAAAAAAGATACATCACAATCTGGTTATGAAACATTTCCAAAATACTGCATCATATCAAGAGAAACTACTCTAAAGCCCCCATCTTCCTAACATGGAAACACATGACCTCCCCTAGTCCGGCAAAATCCCTCATCCAGAAACGGTTAGATCCTGAGGGTGCCAGACAGGGAGGTCCAACCTGTACAATTTAAAACAAGAATTAGAAATGGGAATGACAATTCAAAAACGTATATCAAATGTTACAGTAAACTGTAATTGTATTTTAAATCCATATGTTTTGTAATTCACTATATAATAATCCACATTTTTATTTATGTTTCCAACAAACCTACATTTTCTATCTTATCAGCAGAGCTACCAAAGTTTAGCTACTGATATGTCTATATTTGTAATACATTCATTTTTCTCCCAAGATAACACTCTCTTAGCACAACAAAATGTAATTCAGGATCAAATATCTCATAAATAAAAATATGATTCTATAGCTACAAAGTCACACACAATTACATTGTGATGTTTTAATAAATGAGAGAATAGGATGCGTAAAGAATGATGTGTCAAATACCACTTATGCAGATTTTAAAACTGCTGTGTCAAAAGAGGATTGCAACAGCAGTGGGAAGAATCTCTCTATCTTACCCCATCACTTTAGTGGATAGCAGACTTATGCTATATGTCCTATATTTCCCTTCTTTAAGCACCTTTTGGGAGATACACATCTTAATTGGAAGAAGACAATTAACAAAAAGATTCTCTCACACCTCAAATCAATACAGTAATGTTTGAAAAAAAAATCAGTTAACTGAAGGATGTCCTGTTGCAACTTCCTACATGTAAAGTTTCACTTAATTTTGCAACTATTGCCATATAATTCAATGTAATATTAAAATTGTAAAATTATTTAGGGTGGAGAGTATTTAATAATACCCACCAAAAAGTTCTAGTTTGTAGCAATGGGCTCACAGAAAACAGTTTTGGGGAAAGAAAGATCTAAATTTCTCTACCCTAATCAAGATCTCCATGTTGATGCACCAGTCTCAGTAGCAAACTCTGCAACATAAGGGGACATAAGGAACAGCATCCTCCATATGGCAAGACCAATTAATAGGACAATAACCCCATTACAAAAGTAAATGGCTTCAGAGAAATTATCCCAATACCATTAGGTTGATTTAGCAAGAAGAAAACAGAAGGATCTGTCACCAGCTTTGCCCTGCACTGCTAAACATGATAAAGCCTACCTATACATTACAGATGATGACAAATTCTGCAAATAAAGTGACAAATGTCAAAAAATTCTGAAGTTGAAAAAGGATTAACATGCTGCAATAAAATGACATCAAAAAAGGGAACAGTAACTTACTACAAGTAGAGCTAACAAGAATCGACAACTAAGAAAGAGTTTATGACCAAGTGCCATTTAAAAAGTTACCCAATACTGTAAAAAACAGTTTTAACTGATCAGGTCACAGAAGGATTTTTTTTTTTTTCCAACTCCCCTCTCCAGAGAATCAGCTAGAAGGTAGAAGAGAATAACTTTTATGGTGTGTAGAATATTCATGGCTCTGCCACATGGGAGCAACAGGAAGCACCTTCTTAGTGATATCATGATCAGCAAACAGTGTACTGAAAGAACTTCACAAGTAGGACCAAAAGGCCATTATGAATTTTTTTCCTGCAGTCAGAGTGTTGACAATTGCTTGCATGCAAAAATCTAAACTAAAGCAAGAGCAGACTAAAGGGTGAAAATGTGAAGAGATGGCACCGCTATAGTACTTACAATTTTTTTATTTTATTTACTATAGTTACCAAGTAAAATTTTTATACACATTCATTCAAATTGTACAAAAATCAAATTCATAGAAATGTGTCATCGGAAGGGATTTGGACAGGTCTTCTAGTTCAGTCCCAAGTGCTGAGGCAGGACCAAATATACCAAAACAAATATACCTGGCAGGCGTTTGCCTCATCTGTTCTTAAAAATCTCCAATAATGGGGATTCTACAACCTTTCTTGGTAGCCTACTAAAGAACTTAACTATCCTTATAATTAGAAGGTATTCCCAATATATAACCTCAATCTCCTTTGCTGCAGATTAATTCCATTACTTCTTGTTCTACCTTCAACAGACGTGGAGAACAAATGATCACTGTCCTTTTTATAATAGCACTAAACGTATCTAAAGAATAATTGGGTTCCTCTCCACCCACACCCCAGTCATCATCTTCAGATTAAACATGCCTTAGTCTCTCCTCATAGGGCAGGTTTTTAAAATCTTTCATGTTTGTTACTTTCTTCTAGGAAAAATGCAGATAAGCTGGAAAGATTCAGAGCCAGACTCACACTCCAAATGAGGTCTCACCAAATCCCAACAGAATACGTCAATTAGTATCCATACCTTACATGACACTGATGTTAACACATGTCTGATTGTAACCTTTATTTTAACTGCACCACACCGCCGCTGACTCATTCAATTTGTGGTTCACTGTAACCCCCCCCCTTTTCCCCCCACAGCACTACTGCCCAGCCAGTTATCCCTCATTTTTTACTTGCACGTTTGACTTTTCGTACCTAAGTACAGGATGAATCTCCCTAGTCTAGCATCCTTGGGACCTGAGTGGTCTTGAACAAGACAGTTTGCCACACAGGTGGAGGCCAATAACAGCCCTTCTTTTGCTTCTTGCTGAGGGCTCCGCTCTGGCCGCAGCCCAGGGGCTGGCACTGATGGAGGGAATATGGGGCACTTGGGAAAAGAGGCACGGTGGCCTCAGAGCCCCACAGTCAGAAGCACAGCCCTGCAGCTGCCAGGTTGTGCTCCCAGCCCCCAGCAGTAGGGCTGCCCTTCTGGCCCCCGGCTATGGGGCTTTGCAGTTGCCCTGCCTTGTTTCCTGACACCTCCCTACCCCTGTCATTATGCCTCCACCCTCCCTCTTTCCCTGAGCTTGAACACTGCAAACAACTGATATATGTCATGTCCCCTCAGTTTAAAAACTAATCATTCATAACTACTCTGAGTACGGTGTTTCAATCAGTTTTGCACCCTTCTTATAGTAACACTGTCTAAACCATTCTTCCCTAGTTTGCTCATGAGACTGTCAAAAAGCCTAAAAAAAATCAATACTACATTATATACACACACACGCCTTATCTATTAAGTCTACTGCTTCCTGTCCCCATTTACCAGTCAGTAACCTTGCCAAATAAGGAAATTAGGTTAGTGTGGCATGATTTGTTTTAGATAAATCCATACTGGCTGGGTACTCTTATAATCCTATTGGTCTTACACACTGATGTTTAATCACTTGTTTCAGTACCTTTCCAGATATCAAAGTTAAGATGACTGGTCTAGAGTTCCCTGGATCCTCTTTATTCCCCCTTTTAAAGGCCAATACTATGTTTATGGTTCTCCAGTCCTCTAGGACCTTACCCACCCTCCATGAGTTCTCCAAGGCCACATGTATACATATGCGGAAGGTCAAAGAGATGCAATTCCAGCTACAATAATTGCTTAGCTGGAGTCAACATACCTTAATTTGAACTTTGGCACTGTCTCCCAAGTGGGAGGTCAATGGGAGCAAACGCTCCCATCGACTTCCCTTACTCCGTGTGATTTGAGGAGTACTGGCGTCAACAGGGGCACCCTCAATGTTTGATTTAGCAGGTCTTCATGACCACAGCATTGATCTTCCAGCAAGAGAAGATGTGGCCTAAGATAATGCCTAGTGAGGCTATTTCAGGTAGTTCCATTTTATGGTGAATTTTCTCAGGCTCTGCCAACGTGAAACACGTCTCTCTTAATTAAATATTCTCTTTACCTGTTCTTTCCCTGTTTTGGCTTGCATTCCTTCTTCCTGTGTGGCTAATATTGTGTTAAGTATCTGGTCACAATTTAGCTTTTTGATATAATCAACTCTCAATATTGCCTGTAATCACCACTCCTCCTTCCCCACTAAATGGAGGACCTACACATACATTAGGAGCAAGAAGATGAAAATATCTATAGAATCTCTTCTCATTGTTTTACGGCTCTTGCTTGATGACACCCATTTTGTGCCTTAGCCTTTCTGGGTTTGAACCTACAAGTTTATGCTTTTCTTTTGTCCTCATTTTCAGCAACGTATCCATATTTCCACTTTTTGGTTTTCAAGTGTTTAGAGTTTCCAGTGGAGCCATACTAGCTTCTTACTATTTTCCCCATCTTTCCTTTGCATCCAGATATTATGCTGTTGTGCCTTGAACATTAAAACCAGGGTAAGAACAAAAACAACAGGGAAAAGACCAAAAGAATGACCTGAAATTAAAAGTACCGAAGAAAAAGATTAAAATGTCTGGATTTTGAAGCACTTCTAGACACAGTTATAGGCATTACTTTATAACTCACATGTACATTTTATTTCTAAAGTGCATTTCACACGACTCAGAAAATTGGTCAATTCCATTCACTCTTTTAAATATATCTATTATGTAAATAGGTATGGAAATGCAACCTTTGAGGATGGTCAGTCATGTTTTTCATTTCCTTGCATCACACTACCCATACCCATAAGAGCATTCCAGTACTTAGTGACAAGACTCAAAAGGATTAACATTTCCTGTTTGAGACTGACAAACATGAATAGAAGAGAATAATCACCTGCTGTGCATATCGTAAAGACTACTTGAACAGAGTCAAAGAAGAAGAACATGACTAGGAGAGAAACAGATGCTCCAATGGGAAGGAACAGTGCTTGGGTAGAATCGATGGTCTGGATACCTGCAGAAAAAAGAACATAAGAGGCTTCATTTATAGGATTTCTCAGCACACATAACAGAATATCCTATTTAGATCCTCTCCTGGTCTGTTTTGTAGTCAATTTCCTATACATAGCCAAGGACTCTATAGTGAATTCTGAGATATCCATTTACTTTCAAGGAAATACATCAGGGCCCAGCTATAATACTGAATGCAAAGCTAGTTTTTCAACTAAGACTTACCCATTCCCAATCAAAGAGTGGTTAAGACGCAGCAGCAAATTTATCCTGCTCTGTGGAGCCCAGGGAGAGGGATGGGTGGGGAAAAATGGCAGTCTGTGCTCAGGATGTAATTTGTGACTGTCAAGAAACGACAGCAGGTATAGCATGAACTGTAGTAGTTTAATTCCCAATCCCATCTCACATTTACTATACTATTTACCTTAGCCTAGACAAAAATCACACAAGCTCCACTCCCAGCCACTCTCAACCTCTGCGGCTGGGACTCGCTGATCAAGCAACATCTGTGGTCCTGCCAGACCACAGATGTTGCCAGATAAGCGTCCTGGATGAAAGAGGTTCAACGTTTAGCACTGTTTCTAACAGCTACATGGTAACGTACAGAATAAAAAACTAATAATCAAATTTTCATAAGCATATAAATCACTAAGGTTATGTCTACGCTGCAACTTAAAACCTGCTGCTGGCCCTTGCCAATTGATTCAGGCTAAGTGGCTGCTGAACTGTGATGTAGAATTCGGGCACAAGCTGGAGCTGAGGATCCCATGAAGTGGGAGGGCCCCAGAACTCCGGCTGCAATCTGAGTGCAAATGTCTATACCCTAGCCCTAGCCCTGCAAACCAAAGTCAGTTGGCAAGGGCCAGCTGCGGGTTTTTACTTCAAGTGCAGGCCTATCCTAAAATAGCTTTAAAAATATTATTCCAAATCAGTACATGCTACAGTACTATTTTGACACAAACTTGAACATAAATACTAAAGGTTTAAGACTGATCCATCCATTAAGATCATATGATAATATATAGGTCAGGGATGGACAACCATGAAGGAGGTCTCATGAGTGGTACTCCTTCACCTCAGTGGACTGCAGCAGCCCATGGACCACTAGGTTCCACCTGTGGCCCTGAGGCCTCCCTATCTGCCTCCCTACCTCCACACCTCTTGCACGCTGAAGCACCAGATCCCTGCACTTACCTGCTCCTCCCCCCGCACCAGCAATTTCGGAGTGCACAAACTGCCTGATCTGTGCTCTGTCCCTGCTCCTCCCCCCCGTCTCAGAGATAGAATGCGGCAAACAGTTCTGGGAGGAAGGGGGACAGAATGCAAATTAGGCAATTTGTGCCTCCTCCGAAAGCGCTGTAAGGGAGACAGGAGGTATTGGAAGTGCAGGCTGCATGTTGCCCACCACTAATATAGGTGAAAGGTTTTCTGGGATCTATTAAGCTGAACCATTACTAACTTTAAAAAATACAGAATTGTACAGGGATCCATATAAGAAATTTTAAAAACAGAAGTGATATGTTGAAATAGCTTGATGCCAGTGAAAAGATACATGGCAATATCCTCAATTAACTCGAGTCTAAGAATCAGACTTCTGGGACATGAGAGAATAAGAAATGCTGAAAATGGGCTTTGGTAAAACTAAAAATAATGTTTCAGGGAGTCTCAAACTTTTTTGCTGGGACCCCTATTTGGAAAATAGTTTGGGCTGTGACAACCCTTTCCAACAAACTGACAAACTTCCCTCCCCTCCACACTCATACTCTGCTGTCCTTACTTCTGCACTGCTGCTGGGAGAGGTGCTGCCTTCACAGCTGAGCCCCTGGCCTACAAACCCTGCTCTCCAGACACCAAGCTCTGAAGGCTTAGGTTGTCTGCTGGATTCCAGGCATTCCCATAAGAGCCTCACAAGCCCAAGTCTGAGAACCCCTAAAGCTCTCTGATTGTCATGACCTCATTCTGGTATTTTGAAGATGATAAAACAGAGGAATAGAAAGAGGCTGCCTGCCTAACTAACTTGGCATGTATTGCCTCTGCAATCCCAGCAGCAGTGACTCGGGAGCCTTCTTCAAAGCACTGCATGTTGGCACACAAAACAGTAAGCCTGGAAATAGCTTTCCTATAGGTAGATGAGGCAATCTTCGTGGGGTTCTATGCCATCATCTTGAAAAGGCAGGACACACCACTTTAAGCCAAACTTCTTATCCTGAGCAACAACTGTGTGTAAGGTAAAGCAAATCAAATTCCAAATCAGAATAAAGGCTTCGCAACAGGACACAAAGCCACTACAACACTCCAAAAACATTAAAACTACAAAAAAAGTGTGGCTGAAAAAACTAACTAAGTTTGGAGGGAGGGACAGGCCCGGTTGCTGAGTGTATGTAGGGTTGCCAGATGTCCAGTATTTTCTGAATTTTTTTTTTTTAACTGAACAGGAGACGAAAATACCGGACTCTCTGGGTCAATACCGGACACCTGCTAACCCTAACCCCAATACAGACCCATGCATAAAACCCTCACTGTAACACAATACAGACCATCACCCAAAGAAGAGCTATCCTAGATAAAGGCAAAACATTTTTGTTGAAAAACTGGCCTTCAATGCAATATTGACAAAACAGAAGATAATGGGTGCACAGCCAGTCTAATGTTATAGCTTTGTCCCCCAAAATAGTTACAAACATCTCTATGGGTATGTCTAGACTACATGCCTCTTATGACAGAGGCATGTAGATTAGGCTACCCGGCATAGGAAAATGAAGCAGTGATTTAAATAATTGCCGCTTCATTTAAATTAAAATGGCTGACGCGCTGAGCCGATCAGCTGTTTGTCAGCTCAGTGCGCTAGTCTGGACGCTCCGCGGTCGACATCAAAGGCATTTGTTGACTGCCCCAGTATGCCTCGTTGGATGAGGTTTACCGGGGAGGTTGACAAATGCCTTTGATGTCGACCGCGGGGCATCCAGACTCGCGCGCTGAGCCGACAAACAGCTGATCGGCACAGCGCGTCAGCCATTTTAATTTAAACGAAGCAGCGATTATTTAAATCGCCACTTCATTTTCCTATGCCGGGTAGCCTAATCTTCATGCCTCTGTTGCCAGAGGCATATAGTCTAGACATATCCTTAGTGTAGAATTAGGTAGAAGTACAAACTTTTAAAAGTGAGATTTTAAAGATCACTTACATTTTGGAAGTTACCTTTGAATAGGTTATTCACTCAGAATATATTGGTATAGCTAGTCAAGAGTTCCATGCCAACATGGAATTAAGTCAATTGAAATCTTAAATCAACAACTTAGTTTTCAATCACCAATATTTCAATGTCCTTACCAAAAAAGCAAGTGAAACTAAGGCCTACCAATAATGTCCATGCCAGCCATGTCATCCACATTACATAACTGTTTACTGTAAACCACAAAGATTTGTAATTTCAAAACAGCTGGCATAGTTAAAGTGACAAAATTAAGAATCCAGTTGCTCTTAATCTTGAGGTTACTTTAGATTATATTAAATGGCAGTAGAGTTTATACTAAAAATAGACACTGTGATGATTTGAGGGATGGGGACCTATGAATCCCCAAATTCTAATCTGGTTCTAATAATTGCCTTGCTCAAGGCAAGAGAAAATAACTTGTACATTTAAATTTCCCAAGCTGGGCGGCAGCACAACTTCACAGGTGATTAATCAGCCCCACCTAGTCAGTCAGCTCCATGTATGGAGCCCTGAGCCTCTGAATGGGCAGGGCTGATTAATCACCTGCGAAGCTGTGCTGCCCCACACTTTAGAGGGAACACTGACACTAACCCACCTCACAGGGTTATTATAGTAATTAATGTTTTAAAAGGGCCCTGAAGATGGAAAGCATTTCTACAAGCACTAAGCATTTGTAATTATGTGCGGAAAGATGTCCTTGATATTATGGAGGCCAAGACTACAACAGAATTCAAAAAAAGAATTAGATAAATTTATGAAGGATAGGCCAATCAATGGCCATTAGCCAGGATGGGCAGGAATGATGTCCCTAGCTCAGGAGTAGCCAACCCACAGCTCTCGGCCAGCATGAGGCTCTTTGCTCCAAGAAATGTGGCTCTTGCTATTTCTGAGCTGCGCACCAGAACCACTCACGTCCAGCCACTCTGCAATCGTGCCCCAGCACCTGGAGGGAGAAGCGTGTAGCAGCAGCTCCGGTGAGACACAGGCATTAGGTTGGAGGGTGGCTGGGGGTGCCTGACTCAGGGGGATTGGATTAGAATGGGGCAGGGAGGGGGCAGAGGGTGCCTGGCTCTGAACGAGGGGTGAGGGATTGGGTTAGAGTGGGAGGCTGAGGGTGCTTGGCTCTGGGGGAGAGGAGAGAGATTGGGTTAGGGCAGGGGGCTAAAGGTGCCTGGCTCTGGGGGAAGGGTGAGGCAGTTGGTTAGAGCGGGGCGGGGGGGGGGGGGGAAAGGGGGATGAACCACCTTAAACTCAAAGTCTTCATGGATGTACTATATCTATATCTAGATATATATAAATAAATATATAGTACCTGGCTCTTTGCACTCTATCCACAGCTATTTTGGCTCTTCATCTCTAACTGGCTGGCCACATCTGCCCTAGCCTCTGTTTACCAGAAGCTGGGGATGGACCAGTTGATGGATTACCTGTTCTGTTCATTCCCTCTGGGGCACCTAGCACTAGCCACTGTTAGAAGATACAGAAGTTGCAAGCTATCCAAAATAGCCTTCTCAGTGTTTATTAAGCTACTCTAATCAACTATAATGTATTAGTGGAGAGATCAGGCAGCTTGTGAGAGACACTAAGATCTTTTGCCCACAAACTCTTAGATAGTAAGAGCTCTGTAGTGTAGACTTCTTCCTCAGAGCTATAATGGATTAGAATGAAATGCAGGCAAGGCCACATCATGAGTCTCATAAAACACAGAATGGTTAAGACCTAAAGTTAGGCAGACATTTAACCATTATTCTGGGAGGAAAAAAACCAAATGATTCAGTGAAGCTTCCTGTTCTTCTCTTCTGGCAGAACAAACTGCTATGGAGAAAAGCATCTTCAATGGATGCTTAACTGGATTAAACTAATTTGGAATACAGCACTCTTGCTTCAGAAGAAGAGTATACACATAGATAGTGAATTCATGAGGAGCAGCTATTCTAGAATGACTCCCCATGTACATAGGCTCTTTAAACATTTGTTCTACTTCTGTTACTAGAAGACTGACAGTTACTAAAAGACTGACAGTATGCGCAGGCTCTTCAGGTAAAGAAAGACTGGCAACAAGGATGAGACTATATTAATAAAACAGAACAAATGTCTGCGTGTATGCACTGTGAGTAGAAAAAACAACTCTGTTTCAGAGGCTGCATTGACGGGGAACATAAAAGTACATGAATACATGCCAACCAAGTTCCTCCAAAATGAACTGCTTACCAGCAGACAAAAGGTACCTTCCTGATAGTTATACCATCCTTTAAAATCAAGTCTACATGTTAGACTGGCCTACATAAAATGTCTTCACTACATCGCAAAAATCCAAGCAGCAGAGCGCAAGAGTACATAAAATGGATAAATTCCTGAATGCAGCATACTAGCTCGGCTTATGGGAAGACAAGAGGACTAATGTGAGCAGTTATGAGTGCTTACTGTTATTGGTGCTGTTGCCATTGAAAGATCCAGGTGAGCTGCTGCTGTCTTTCTCCTTGTCTTGATTCTCAAAGTCCATGTTAAGGGACCTGCAAGAAACAAAGAAAACTCTTAATACTCAAGTTTCACACTCCCATTGAGGTTCATTGATTGATTTACAGTTATTTCACAGATAATCAAATAGGATATGTAATACCAGCTCACATAGTAATGGGAGAATAGTTTGCACTGTTGGAGTAAAATACAGTTAAAATATTATAATCCAAAAGTACTACAATCCCTATTGAATGAAATTCCATGCTTGAATAAATAAGAGTATAGAAGTAGGAACGGACTATCAACCATCTCACCCGGAGGTGACAGTGATAGTGAAATACTCAGGGAGATCAGACAGGATTCATAATAAAACACAGAAAATGCAATAATAAGAGGGATTTTAACTAAGTCACCTCAGGACAGGATGCAGGGAGAAAATTTTTAGATCCCATTGATAACTGTTTCTTTTGGATCAGATAGTCCGGCATCCCAGAAGAGGAGAGGAAAATTCTTGATTTAGTTCTAGGTAGCAGACAGGATCTGTATGTCTTTTGCAGGCCCCCGCCTTCTGCACTTAGAGTGCCAGAGTGGGGAACAGTCCTGACATGGTGGCAGCACTGGTGGGATCTTTTTGAATTAGGAACACAGACCTCAGGATTTTAAAAGGACATTCTTCCCCTCTCACCCTTTTGCTGTTTGGAAGTTTTGGGATTTTTTCTCTTTTTGCTGCCCGAGGGGGAGAAAAGGCATACAGAAGGTTAAAGCTGCACAGCCAGAGAGTCCAAACTAAATAGTAGTTTCGTTTTCTTTCTAGCTTTCAGGGCAACTGGATAGCTAGGGTAGAGTAGGGCAGGGAAGCAGCCCAGTGCATGCATTTACAGTTGTGCAGAGTAGCCCTGGAGCAACAAACCCTCCCTATGCAACACACCAAGGTAAAAACAGCCTCAGAACAGGGCAAGATATCCACTTCTAGAGAAGATTCATACCACAAGGCAGAGGAACAGGAGAATGTCCATGTGAGGCCAGGGGGAAGCAACCTTGGGGGGACAGGAGCAGAGGGTGGCAGCCATGCCCCTCACCCACCATTGTCTTCAGGGTAGGAGAGTGTCCTTAAGACAGGCAGACCTCTAAGAACAAGATGGAGTTCTTCCTGCAGATGAAGCGCTTAGAAGCAGAGGAGAAGCAAAAGCGTGTGAAAGCAGAAATGGAGATGAAGTGCTTAGAAGATGAGAAGCAAAAATGTCCGTATGCACGTGGGGAAATGAGGTGGTTAGAAGTTGAACTGGAGAAAGCTAAGCAGCTGGACACTCCAAATACACTGACTAACCACCCTGCTCCAATTAATGCTCTCCAGCCCAGGAAATACCCAATGTACCAGGTAGGAAATGATGTAGAGGCTATCTTAGAGAATTTTGAAAGGGCCTGTCTTGTGTACAACATCCCTAAAGACCAATTCATGGTGGAGCTGAGATCCCAACTCAGTGGACCCCTAACAGAAGTGGCAACTGAAATGCCCAGGGAACACATGAATGACTCAACTTATTAAACATGAAGCCAAACTTAGGATTGGGCTCACCGCCGAACATGCCCGTTGCCATTTCAGAGCCATAAGGTGGAAACTGGACATGGTATTGCTCGAATATGTCTACGAGATTAAAAGGAACTGTGAAGCATGGATCTTAGGAACCGATAATTAAGACTATGAAAGAGAGAGTTTTCCTGATGCAAATGGAACAGTTCCTAGGGGACCTTCCTATAGAGCTCCAACTATACATCCGAGATGGGAATCCTAAATCCATAACAGAGGTGGGGAGGTGATGAAGGGAAACAAAACTGACAGCCATTTGAGAGAGTATCAGAAGTGGGGCCTAGAGATGGCAACCCAACACCAGGGGCAATCCAAAGGCAACCTCACAGTAGGGATGTCAAATTGCGTTTTCTCAGCTAATTGAGCAGTTGATGGAATTTCCATTGACTACTTGATGAGGGGAGAAACTGCAGAGCTGGTTCCCCTAGCACCATCTCTGTGGGGGAGCAGGGGAGGCAGAGGCATAGTGGGGGGATAAGGAGCCTCTCCTTTTTAAATGTATTAAGAGCCATCACACTCTTCCACCAACGCCTAGTGAACCCCGAATTCATCAATCCAGAGACCCAAGTCATGGTTCAACCCCTCAAGGCAGACTCTTTTGACTTGCCTACAGCTAAGTTGCCTGTTACACACCAGGGCTGGTCAGGAATTGGGACTTTTGCAGTCTATGATGATTATCCCATTCCTATGCTGTTGGGAGAGGACTTAGCCAACCATGTAAGACAAGCTAAGAAGGTGGGAATGGTCACCCACAGCAGGGCTAAACAGGCCTCCATACATACCCCATTGTCAAGCCTCAGTCTGTATTCCCAGACATCCCAGTACCGGAGACCCAGATACAGACGGAGGAGCCAGACCCCAGACCAGTAACTGCAACCACAGCAGTGGATCCAGTTCCTGAAATCCAGATGGACCCAGCCCACATCACTTGCATCATTTTCAGAGCGAGCATGCTCAAGTCTACAATCCAGCAGTGAGCTGATGTCTCTAACATCAAGGGAGCAGTTCCAGACAGAGCTGTAGGAAGTAGCAGGGGTAGAGGGGGAAGCAGATGGCTCTGCAAGAATCAGCAGAGAACTAGCTTTAAGCCAACTCCCCACGGGCACAGTTTGTTACAGAGGAAGCAAGAGGTAGGGTTGGGGGGGGTGCATGTAGTCATTTGGATTAACTGGTAAGCCTAGCTTATTGGCTAATCATGTAAATGTCTATATGCTAACATCCCTAGCTTAGATGATTATGGGGAATGCAACAAGCCATAAGAAATGAAATTCCACGATATCCTGGTGCCTCTTTAATGTCTCAGATCTCCTTGAGGTTTTCATTCAGAGGAGACCTAAGCCATGAGGACTGAGGTCCCAGTCATTGGCCAGAACCACCCTGAATATGATGTTGGGATTTGGACCAAATAATTCTGAATTAAATTTTAAAAGAACTTTTTGTAACTACAAGGTCATCATCTCTACTATGTATGTGAACCTCAAGAATTCAACTCATGTCTCTCTGTATATTCATCTTGTAACTAAGTCTCCTTTTTTAAATAAACTTTTGTTCAGTTAATAAGAACTGGCTATAAGTGTGCATTTGGGATAAGGTCTGAAATATTTATTGACCTGGAAGGTAATGTGTCCAATCCTTTGGGTTTGGTAGAACTTTATCTGATGTGTGTGCCTGGGTGGAAGTCTGAAGCTGAGTACTTCAAGGGATCTGTGTGGTTTGGACTTCCGATTAACTAATAAGGTAAAACAGATGCTGTTTTGTGCTGGGTTGGTAAATGTAAATATTGGAATAACCAGGGCTTGACAAATGGTGGCAAAATCTACTCGCCAGCTCCGCACTGCGCATGCGCAAGACCCGCATTGCGCATGCGCGCGCTGCCGGTGAACGGGGCGACCGGCTGAAATCTACTTGCCACGGGCGAGTAGATTCAGTCATTTGTCGAGCCCTGGGAATAACTATAAGCTCTGGGTATGGCCATCCCATTTCTTCTGGTGCACCCTAATTGAGTGACTTCAAGCTGGTGCCCCTGGGACCTTGTTGTTCCAAAAAATATTTCATTTTCAAAATTCAAACAGAAAAGAATAGTCTTTTATTTGTAACAATGTTTTCAGCCTTTTT
Organism: Pelochelys cantorii; assembly: GCA_032595735.1. Taxonomy (NCBI): domain Eukaryota; kingdom Metazoa; phylum Chordata; order Testudines; family Trionychidae; genus Pelochelys; species Pelochelys cantorii. The sequence goes on along the minus strand of CM064342.1, from coordinate 5,480,591 downwards.
AATGTTCCCTCCACCTCTCTTTTGAAGTGCCCTCCTTGACTACGGACTCTCTCTCCCCCTTTTCCTTATTGCTCCTCTCTACACTCCCATTTTTGCTTCCCCACTCTTTCCTCCATATTGCAAAAACTAGCTCACAACATTCCCACTATTTAAGTGCTTCCAGGAATCACTATTTTGATGAATTAGCTCCACAAACTCAAATGATAATTTTGTCAAAATTCTGTTTAACACGCTAAAGCTTATCTGAGACACTGTTGCAAACTTTTAATAATGAGGTCAACAAGCATCATTTTGTAATTTAAAGAGAGAACTCACCACCAGTGTTCCCACTAAGCCAGGGCTAACTTTGGAAGCCCCAAAGGCCACAATGATACTCACAGCACATGCCAAAGGCCACAATTTAAGTGTGGTTGCATATACATGGAAATATATATGCAAATAAATGCAAATAGCTTCTTTCACACTGATGGGCATGAAAACAAAGATTAAGGCAAGACTACACCACATGCAGGCCCCATTTAAGCCAGTTCTGCTGCTATTAATAAAATGCAATATTTACCCGATTTCCACCCAATTTTGCACGTTTAATGAGCAATGACAGTCCAGGAATTTAACTACTAAAATGCATATCAACAGAAGACCATTCTATTGACTCCTTTTCTGTTTCGGTTCCCACCCGCGGGCCACATGTTGAGCCCTGTGTCAACCCAAACTGCACTGTCGGACACTTGTGGCCCCGCGTGTTGAGTAGCCCTGCTCTAAACTGTGCAGCAGTACAGATTCACAGATAATTAATCAGCCCTACCCAGTCAGTCAGATCCCTGCAAGGAGCCCTGAGTTTCTTATTGGGCGGGGCTGATTAATCACCTGTGAAGCAGTGCTGCTGCTTAGAGGGAACACTGCTCACTGCCAAAAAAAAGATGGCAATGAAATGGAGGAAGAAAACAGGTAGAGATGCACATAAGGGGGGCAGACGTGGGCACAAAGCTCTTTTCTACACAAAGTTGGGGAAAATATTTTAAGACATTAAAATTATAGACTACATGGAACACACCTGTGAATTGAATAGGCAACAGATTAACTAGGTAGGTGCGTGCAGCTAATATGACATATCATTTACTTAGGAACAGGCATCACAAGATAATATCACATTTAAAGCCAGAATCACCTAATTCCATTTTATGATTTGTCCTTATTCTCTGCTGTAGAATTAACAACAAAAACAAAACTGAGACATGATCAATAAACATCCTCTGAAAAAAAATTCAGTTTTTCATCAAGGAACAAGATATACCAAGAAACTAAATGCAAAATGCAACAGCAAACTCGCTTTCTGTGTAATTTTAACTTTTGGGAGGATTCCAAAGGCAAAAGTCAGCAAGAATTGCCAACTTAAAAACAGCAAATAAGCTACATAGTTGCTTGCCCTGTATATCTTTTCAGCACAATTTGGATAAGACAGTATTAATGCCAGCTTCTTAAGCCACAGCTTAGCTTTCTAGTGAAACGTTCTGTACGTTTACAGTAAGGCCGAAGTAGTGACTAATCTGCTGGCACTGTAGAGCTACCAAAATTCATTTTCAACCACAGACCACTTCTACTGTCACACTGCCTCAGAATATTTTCAGAAAAACTATTCTTCGTATTAGTACAATTTTAAAAAAATATTTATTTCACATGCAGCTAAAGAGATTCCTGCAAACAAGTAAAAACAAATTCATCCTTTTTCTTCTCAGAGAACAATATACTCACTCACACAGTAAGGCTCTGGGAAAAAAGAACTGTAAACCTGGCACAGTATAGCCAGGATTCAATTATGCTACATTAATTAAAAATTACAGCACAAGGCAAAGTTAATGAAGTATTAGCAGCTTAATTTAAACCAAAAAAATACAACCTAAAACCACTAATTACTTTCAGTCTCAGAGGGTTAGCTGTGTTAGCACCTCAAAGACTAGCAAAAAATGTACATGGTATCATGAGCTTTTGTGGGCACAACCCACTTCTTCAGATATTCCATTCATCTGAAGAAGTGGGTTGTGCTCACGAAAGCTCATGATACTTTCCACATTTTTTATTAGTCTCTAAAGTGCAGCAGGACCATTCATTGTTCTTTAACTACTTGCAGTATATCAAATTTTAGACTATAAGGAAATACAATATACAGAAGGACTTGCTTTCCTGCAACCAAAAAGGGTATGGTTCTGAAGGCCTCCCCAGCATACCAGAAAATTGAGAGGATATCTTCCCCAGCAAAAGCAAAACACATAGGCAATAATATAGGTCTTCTCATTTAGTTTCATGTGTTTAGACCCTTTGTGTTTTGTTGAAAAAGACTGCAAGTGACACAGCAGTTGCTAAACTTCCCAAAGGACAAATGATGGAGACCAGTGTTTTTATCTTCACAGATACCGGTTGAACCTCTCTCATCCAGGACTCTGAGCCAATAACAGTCATGGACCAGGAGGACCATGGATATTGCTGGACCAGAGAGGTGGGCTGCCATGTGGTGGGTCACAGCAACCTCGGGGAAGCGAAGCTGCCGTAGTCCTAGCAGCCGCAGGGTACCGGAGCCCCGAGACAGTGGAGCCATAGGAACCATGGCAGGGGGAGCAGAGCCACAGCTGCCCCAGCAGCCCTGGGGATTGGAGCCCCAGTGGCAGCAGCAGCATGGCAGATGGTGCAGCCCTGGGAGAGTGAAGTCACAGCAGCCTGGAGCAGTGGAGCCACAGCAAGCCTGGTGGCACCAGGGAGCAGAGCCATGGCTTCCCTGACGCCTCATGGAGCAGAGCCCCAGTGGCTCTGGAGCTGGGAAGCCCCAGCTGCCCCAAGGCAATGGAGCCCAGCAGGCACTGCAGCTCTGGGGAGCTGAGCCACAGCATCCTCAGAGCCTCAGCGCCATGGCAGTTCCAGTTCCCGAGAGTCCCGGTGGTCTCTTGACAATAGAGCCATGGCAGCCACAGAGCCTGGGGTTTGGGAGGCTCAGGGCTGGGGCAGTCCCACGAAGGAGGCACAGCCACAGCTAGCCTCTTTCACCTGTCTGGTGACTGTCTTTTTTTTGTATGGTTTTATGAGAAGCAATCCATTCCAGGGACAGTTAATTTTCGTGGCACAACCAAACCCTGACCTTACTTTAATTTATGGTAAGAGAAAACTGTATAATGAATTTGGTGGTCCTAGCTCTTATTGTTTAGAAGCTCTTAGACAGACAAGCAAACATACATACATGGACAGAGAGACAGACAAATTCTCTGAACTATACAGTAGATATGCCATGCAGACATATCCTATGGGATCCAATTAGGTCCCCCTCCTAGGAGGTATATACTATTTAAACACTTTTTAAAAGTTAACTGTCACATAATGGGTAACAAACCCAACCTTGTCACACACTAACTCTGTAAGCTCCAACTTAAAGACTACTTAACTGAAGGGATTTGGGCACTCATATAAAGCTTCCTAAACTAATGAGCAGCCTACTGAGACTAAAATAGTACAACAGTAGTGCTAATCCAAGTTACACAAGTCTGACTGCAAACAAACCCCTACTAAAATCAATGGGGTCAAAGTATGATATTTTGCTAAGGTACTTGCCGATCCAGTTTTTGAACAGGGATTTTGATGGTTGGGGATTTGAGGACGGGGAAAGTAAGCGTGCAAAAAAATGTGATTATATTCACTATTGAAAATTTACAATTTTAGACTATTTAGTGTTATGTAAGACTTAACACAGCGTCCAACAGTTTACATGATAATATGTAACTGCAATATAGCTACAATTCACAGCAACTTCTTCTCTTAAAAGAGTCTTAGCTAGCTTAGGCATTGTGCAGACTTTGGGTCCTCAGCTTCACTAACAAGGGAAGACAAGAATCAGTCAAAGGCAGTGTGTTGAGAACAAGGGTAGGACACACCCTTGTAACATTTTAAGTGAAAGGGTGATAGTAAACCAACTGACTACTACTGGAAATGCATTCATCTAGCCTTGACAGAGGGAATGTTCCAGAGCAGAATCTCATGTGGGGATAAAAGAAAGAACACGACAAGAGTCTGTCTGCTAAAAATATTTTTTTCTAAATGAAAATTAAGTCTTAATTCTGACTCATGGGATAGAACATCTCATGTGTAGCAGATAAGTTTAATCGCTTTTTTAAATGTAGGAGACACAGGTGATCTTTGGGTTTGTTAATTTAAATGATGAGAGAGGTCTTTCTGGAACCCTCTGCTTCATTCTCTTAGTACTATTAATATACATTCTAATGAACTCTGAGAGCATGTCCTTTCTCTAAGGCAACTTCACTGTAAAATATGTATCATGCTTCTCTGTAAATGTCAAGTTGTAAAGCCAAGTAAAAACCACACTGCATGTGAGCCATTTTGATTCCACAAATGCAATATAGTTACCCAAAGCAAAGGCACACAAGACACTGATTTCTTCCCATAGAGCCTCTTGTATCCATAAGGTAAATTTAAAACTTCCACTACAAAAACTGGGAGGTATTTAAATCTCATATTACTTAGGCCTTGTCTACTGTAACCTGCATCGCAAATAGCATAGCTGAAGTCAAGATACTCATCACAGCATCTTCTGTGCAGTAAGGTGGGGGCTGTTCTCTCAGACTCTGGCTACTATTCTCGTCCTGATGGAGTACTGCACTCAATGGGAGAGCACTCAGAGATTGATTTATCACATCTGCTTAGATACGATAAATCCATGGTTGGTGGATTAACTGCTGCTGCATCAATCCACCATGTAGAGAAGATAGGCCTTTGCTCTCAGCAGTATTTCAAAGATCTTTGTTAGGGACTTGTCTCTGATGCTAACTGGAGTTTGTATGGCAAAATTTTTTGCACACTGCTTTGAAACTCACCTGTACAAATCCTATGTCATTTTGAAATGACAATGTGTTTGAGAATATTTTATTTATTGGCTAAACAAGATCTCTTTTCCCAATCCCAACTCCATGTGGTTCAAGGAAATAAGTTCCTGAAGCAAATTCAAAATACTGCAGGAAAAACTAAACAATGCCAGTCCCTGATAAAGTATATAATCAGAATGAAGAAATACTGAAGAGTTAAAAGCAACTTCATTTAATTCAACTAAAATCCCTTCCCCAAAACATTAATTACTTATATCAAATTCGAAAAAGCTGCAATATGTTGATCACGACAAAATGTAGATTTTAATATATTAAAGAACTCCACAATTGTTAGTTTAATTTTCATACTTTAAAGTGTGTGCATAAGATTAAGACTTTGTGCACATTATATTTATCCCTCAAAATAAAAAAAAGTGAAGATAAAGTGATAAACAGATCCACATTCTTGGGTTACATAGTTACACCCATCCATGGAGAGAACTGTCACCAGCTAGTCCAGGAAAGAATTGAGATGGCAGCATGACCCAGTATGCAAATACAGTTGTATTAATGGGAATATTATGTCAAGATGCTCACTGTTCAGCTGGTGTCCCTCTTCTGCCTGAAGTGAGACAGGAAGTCCTGATAAAGACACCTTCCACTAACCAAGAAATGGGTCATACCGCTACTAGAGAAAATTATTGGGCATGCACTCTTCCAATCCATCTGGCACATTAAAACCATCCCTGACAATTGGAGAAGGGTGTTATTCTGCCTCTATACAAAAAGGGTGATAATCATAGGCATGCGCATGGGGTGTGCCCAGGCACACCCTAATGTCTGGGGCCAGCCAGCAACTGCTGGAGGAAGAGGGGGATTTGTGACGGAGTGCCACAGCCCCTCACTTTAAATTCCCCGCAGCCATCTACTGGGCACTGTGGGGCAGAGAGAGTGCATGCGCGGCGTCCTCAAACGCCGCGCAACAGGTGAGAGGGAAAAGGCTGGGAACTTTAAAACCCAGCGGCCCAGCTCCAAAAGCAGCTGGGGCCTGACTACAGATGGCGGCCAGAGCCATTTTTGCAGCCCGGGCCCCGCCATACAGCACTGCGCGGTGCCCCGGGGGAGCCCCTCCCCAGCCCTGCAGCACTGCGCAGCGCCCCAGGGGCACTCCCGCCCAGCCCTGCAGCACCGCGCAGCGCCCCGGGGGCTTCCCCGCCTGTCCCGGCAGCACCGCGCGGTGCCCCAGGGGCACCCCTCCCCGACCCTGAAGCTTGGGCTGGCTCTGACTCCAGCCCTGCAAGCTGTAAGGCAGAAGCTGATGGTAAGGAGGGGGGGGGTGTGGAAAATAAGAGGAAGGGGTGGAAGGGGCTTGTACAGAGGGAGAGGGGAGAGGGGGAAGAAATGGGAAGGCACCAAAGGGACGGGATAGAGGAGACAAATGCTAGGGGGCCAAGTGGAGACAATGAGGAAAAGGGCAGGAGGGGTGGTGTCAGTGGGAGGGGGGACAGGGTGATGCTGGAAGAAGAGAGAGTAAGGGCATTGGGGATTGGAGGGGGAGGTGTTGGGAGAAGGCTTGACAGAAGGGGTAGGCATGAGGAAGGTGGGGTTGGAGCAAGTCATGTGTGAGGGCACAGGGGCATGAGGGGAATGGGGGCAGAGGGTGGTGAGGGGATGGGCATCAGGGAAAAAAAGGGCAAAGGGGGCAGCGGCAGTGAAGGAAGGGGGGGCACCAGGAGGGTGCAGGGGTAAGGGAAGGTGCAGGTGCCAGGGGATTCTGGGGGTGAAGCAGAAGGGCAGACACCTGCAGGGGAGGGACCAGCACCAGAGGAGAGAGGCGAGGGAGGTGTTAGAAGAGGGGATGAGCAGGGGTAGCTCACATGATCAGAGTGGGATTACTGGAGGAGTGGGCACAGGGGGGAGAGAAAGGCTGGTGGAGGGGGGCAGGTCTCAGGAAGACTGAGGGCAATGAGAAGGGTAGGAGTCAGGACAGCAGAGGAGGTTGGGGGGCAGCAGGCACCAGGGGAGTTGATGGAGCAAGGGTAGGAGACATGGCAACAGAGGGGAAAGGTAGATATTTATTAATAACTTGGGTGCCACAACGGCACATCCAAACAAGCCACACGAACTGAGTATTGGTGCACAACACAAAATTCATTCTGCTCATGGGAGGAAACTCTTAGAGGGAACACTCCCCCCCCTCCCCCCAGCCTCTACACCCCCTCATTAATGTCACACACATTGGGTTAATGCAGTTGCAGGATAGTTGCACGGGGGTGGGGGCCAAACTAATCCCTATTGGTAGGACGATGGTGGGAAAAGTCCTTCGGGGCGGGGGGGGGGGGGGTGTCACATAACACTTTTTACTTTTGGTCATGTGCCCATTTTGCCCGGAGAGGGTTACCTCCAGAGGCGTGGCTAATGGGGGCCAGGGGTGTGGTTAACAGGGGTCAGGGGTGTGGTTAACAGGGGTCAGGGGTGTGGCTAATGGGGGGGTCAAAGTACATTTTAAAAAAATTCTTTGGGTGCACACCCTAATGAAATGTGCTGCACACGCTTATGGTGATAACGATGTATCAACTGTAGAGATATTACGCTGTTGTCAGTCACAAAACAAATGTTTGCCATAATAAGCGCTGCTAATGAGAGACATTAACATTGAAACAAAGGTCAGGACATTCACTGTGGCTTTAGACTGAGGTTGGCAACCTATACGTGAGGCAATTTTGAGTGGCATGCACAGTCTGACAGGAGCTCAGCCCTACCTCCTCCCCCACATGGTGGGCAGCCTGCACAGATGCAAGGCTTGGAACACTAGCTCTGGCTTCCGGACACATGGGGATGGGGGAGGGTTGGGTGAAGAAAGCCCCAACGACAAAGCTCCCCACTCATGTCCAGCCCTGGCATCCCCAAGAGCTGCCCCAGCTACCCACCCACCTCCACCAAGCTGGGACAGCCCCCCACCTGCTGAACTGAAGCTCCCCGCCCCCCCCCCGCTGCTCCACCCACTCAGCATGCAGGGGGACTGGAGAAGCAGCAAGCAATAGGGTGGGGAAGTACATCCCCGGGGACCCTGAGAGCCACCTGGCTCCCAACCTCCTTCCACCAGGTGACACAGGGACCCCGCACAGAGCTGCAGGATTGAGGTTCTGCCCACCACAGCCCAGCTGGCATTTGGGGACCTACAGGTAGGGTGTTTAAAACAGGCTGCCCTGTCCCTGGGTCCTGGCCAGGACAGTCCCTGAGCTGCCGCCACCATGTGAGACCGGTGGGGGATATCTGGGGTGTCAAGGGCTGGGGGTGATGAGGCAGAGGGGGCAGCTGTGTGAGCAGGAAGCCATGGTGAGGGGTGAGTCTATCCTCAGTGGCCCTGAGAGTCACCCCAGTTCTCCACCCCCATCACGAGTGGCACAGGGACCTTGTACAGAGCCAGGACCCCCCATGGGAGGGGTATGGGACTGGGAAGGGGAGTGGCCAGGGTAAAGTAGTAATGGGAGAATTGGGGACTGGGGAGTGATGGGGTCAGGCTCAGAGATCGTAGGACTTCCCCCCCCCCCCCCCCACAGGCAAGGCCATGCAAGCAGCAGACCCCAGAGCCCACAGCTTGACCCTGGCCAGGAAGCAGGACACAGACAGACCGACCAACCGCAAGCCCTGAACGGATGCATGGGGAGGAGTGAGGCCTGGCCAGCTCTCAGGGAGGACAAGCATGTCCAGGTCAGTCTGTTGCTCTGAAATCATTCCCTTCTCTAACAAACTAGACACCCCGCCCTCAGCTGGGGACAGAACATTGACCCCTTTAGCATCACACTGAGGTCAGTGTCAATCAACAGTTCTTCCTGAAATCCACTGAACAACTGTGCAGTGCTGCTTTTCACAGCTGCACCCCAGATGTGGCTGCATCTCAGCACTGAGCAGCAGATTCCCTGCCCCACCCCCAGGGCCAGCTGCTTCTCTGCACCAGGTGAGATAACCAGCCCTAGTGCCAATGCTGCACAGTCCCTGGCTGTTTCATAGCCTGCGAAGTGTCCTTGAGAGTCCTGCTGTGATGGGATGCTCGGAGCCAACATCTCTGGTAGGATAAATGAACTGGCTGGTCCCGGGAGTGGGGAGCCCAGGAGCTACTCGCTGGCCAGGATGGAGCTGAGCTTCCTTCCGCTCCCGACCACACTGGGGGTCACTATCCTGAGGCTTTCCCCACTGCAACATGGTGCAAAGCCAGGTAAGTGTCCTTCCTCATGCCCACACCCCCCCACTCACTCTCCTTCCCCTGCCAAGACCCAAGGCTCCCAGCTTGCTCCTACACCTTCCCCTGCTCCTGGCATCCTCCCTCCTGGCCACACACTGCATCCTCCCTTGCTCTTGCTCCCTCCCCCTGGCCAGACACCCTACTCCCAGCCTGCTTCTGCACCCTACCTCCCACCCAGACCTCACTCCCTCCTGCACCCCACCTCCTGCCCAGATCCTGCACCCCCAATCTTATCCCACTCGCTGGCAGCCCTGTCCTGCACACTGACCCCCTCACTTTTGTCCCCAGAGCATAAGGGGGTCCACAAAATCCATTAACTCTGGAACACCCTGAACCTCAGTCCTCCCTGTTCCTTCTCCTTGTCTTGTGGGGCTGGAGCGCCAGAGGAGTGAGGTGTCTCAGTTGAGGGCCACCTCCGTGAGGCTTGGGAGTGCTGGAGGAGTTTTTTTGCTTCTCACTTGTGTGATCCCCAACTGATTTTTGTGTGGGTCAGTAGCCCCCAAACCCAAAAGTGTTCCCCACCTCTGCCATAAAGAAAGAAAACATTGAAACCTTTTATGTTGGACATAAATTAATATTTGACTTTACTTAAAATGAAGATTGATAAACTAACATGAGAAAGTTAAAATGCTTAATCTGTTTAATAAATTTAAATTAAACCATTCTTAGCTGCAGGCCTAGCAAAATGGCCCAGGCGTAATTATGTGATTAATGGTGAGTTTCCATTAGCAACTGATGGTCCGTGGAAAGGTTTGCTTTGAGCCAGGTGGTCCATCCACCAAAAAGTCTGAGAAACACTGCACTAGAGGTTGAGTGCTTCCTGGGGTGTGGCTCCAGGGCTGGGCAGAGGCGGGGACAGCTGAGTGGGAGAGGAAAACGTATGGGGATCCCCCTGGCCCAAAGTCACATTGGCCTCTGAGTCCCTGATAGGAAGGCAAGGATGTCATGGACCAGAACCCCACAGGACCCCACTCCCAGCAGGGCTGGAAACCCTGCTCCCCCCCCCCCCCCGCAACACACACCCCCCCAACCCCCTTGTCCATTTCCCTGAACCCCTGATCCACCCTGTGCTGGTAATCTAGCATCAACCCCGCCCCCCACAAGCTTGGAGCTAGCGCCAGCTTCCTGCAGGGGAGGTGAGGGTGGGTGGGAAGCCCCAAGGCTCCACGCTGCATCCAGCTTCCGGAGAAACTCGTACGTGCTGCTCCTCTCTTCCCTATAGGAAAAGCCGGAGAAGAACCAGCAGGAAACCAAGCTGGAAACCAAGGTGCAGGAAACCAAGCAGGTGCGCACTGGAGAGAGCCCTTCCCCACTTCCGGGAGTGCGGCATGGCTCATCCCAGGAGAGTTAAATCTTGCCATGCCTCTTCGGAAATGTTGCCGACTCTTGCTTTATTTAGACCTTGGTGCACCACTGCTGACCAGATCTTTACTTTGGGACAGCTTTTTAAGCAGATCGCTGAATTTAACAGAACATGCACAGCATTTTTGATAGATTTCCTTCAGACTTTTGAGCAAGCTCAAGGGAATCTGATGAGGCATTCCTGAGAAGACAGAGTATTTCACACCTCTATAGTGGAACAGCAATCCCTTTGGACAAGAGCAAATATGCAGCATGGTTTCATACTTTCAGAAGAATTCAGCAAGGCTGTGCCCTGTCACTGTTGTCCAATATTAGCACTGATGGATGGATAAGCTTGAAGAGCATGATAAAATGGAGAAAATATATGAAGTATTTTGATTATGTCATACCCCATATATGCAAGTCTAGCTATCTCAAATTTCATTTGAGGACTCTGGAAGCATTTCCATACAGAACAACTAAATTAATATTCCTTTCAAAAGATAGGCTTGTTGTAACTTGTTGAGCTCACACTGGCACTAACAAAAGTCTTAGAAAACTGATATCAGCTAATGCCCCTTTCTTTGATAGCCTATACAAGGTCAATGGACTTCCCAAAGCAGTATCTCTTCATTATAGGAGGATTTAATGTTTGACAGCAGCTTTCAGTACCATCCTGCCAAAGACCATGTCAGCTAATGCTTGTATATCAGGTGTTCTGTATTATCGAATGAAAATGTGTGAAGAGACAACTCATGATACGGAACCTCAACTGGCTGAACTCAAAGCCTGCCTTCAAACACATCATCGCACCTAGTTAACATTGGCTTTAAAACAGATTTTGTTAAACACACACAAAGTTTTATGTGGACATTCTCAAACCAACAAATGTCAGGTTTAAACCAAACAATATCCATACAGGAATTGGCCACCAGTATTTTAAAAGCAATTTTAATTTACCTAGTGCAACTTGATGTTTAGTTTATTTAATTCATATGATATGAGGTCGAGGATTTAGCTCTTTACTTATGTTTGGGAAGCAAAAGAACACCCAACATTTAGACTGATGAAGATTGAAAAAAGAAAAAGGATAATGATTAGCAACTGAGGAAGGGTAGGTAGGTAGAAATATTCAAGATATTTAATAAGTTTTGTACATGCTAACTATTATTAACCTGATCCGTTCAACGTTTGAACCCTCGACATGCCAAGTTGTTCACAATGGTGTCTTGACAGAATCCTTCAGCATACTCTCAGGAGTGCGACACGGGTGCCTTACTGTCACCTTTCCTGTTCTTGATCACAACAGACTGGATTATGAGCAGGACAACAGATGGCCATCAACGGAGCATTCAGTGGACACTTTTCAAACAGCTAGAAGACATTGATTTTGCTGACGATGTCGCTCTCCTTTTACACCAACATGAAAGCGTGGAAGAAAAGGTCACAACACTAGAAAAAACTGCCTCAATGATTGGACTGAGCATTAACAAGAGAAAGACCAAGACAATGAGGATCAACCAGTCCAACACCACCATCACTTTGGGAGGGGATGACCTGGAAGATGTGGAGCAGTTCAACTACTTGGGGAGTATTACGGGCAGAGACGGAGGAACAGACAAGGATATCAATGCTAGGATAGGCAAAGCAAAAGCTGCATTCAAGACTCTTCATCCCATATTGAGTTCACAAATAATATCTGCGAAGACAAAACTGCAAATCTTCAACACAAATGTGAAGAGTGTGCTCTTGTATGAATGAGAGACCTGACATACTAAAAAGTCTTCAAATCACAAGCTACAGACATTTCTAAACAGATGCCTGAGGTATATCCTTCACATCAAATGGCAAGACCTTATCACAAATGAGGAGCTTTGGAACACAATAGGACAAGAAACACTTGACATTCAAATCAAGAGAAGAAAGTGGGGCTGGCGAGGCCACACTGTCAGAAAACCATCATCCAGCATAGTCCGTCAAGCTCTCACATGGAACCCGCAAGGAAAATGCAGAAGAGTAAAACCCCAAACAACGTGGAGAAGATCTACTGAGATTGAAGGACAACAACTGGAGTACTCCTGGAGTCAGCTAGAAGATTTGTCTCAAGACAGAGTGAAGTGGAGGAGATTTGTAGATGACCTATGCTCCCCTCAGAGTACAACAGTTTAAGAAGAAGAAGAACTATTACACAAAAGTGTGATTAAATGCTGAACCTTACATTTAGTTCCACAGCTTGTCTACTCTTCCCTTAAGGAATCCACAATATTGTACATAAAGGTGAAGGAGTGGGAGCGATTAAAGAAGTTTGAGTTGAAATTCCTGACTGAGTACTATGAATCCTGCACTTCTGGGTAGTGTAAGATAAGCATTAGCTCTCCCCATCTAAGGAAAATGGCAATTCCCGGTCTAACTGCTTGCCTCTGTGGCTCATTACAGCTTTCAGTCTAATCCCTTTACTTCAGGGGCTAGCCATAGTCTGATTTAGCCACTCATCACAGGAGGGAAAGAGATGGGCCTCTCTAGAAGTACAGGCAACAGATTATATTTCTTAACTCAGTCTCCCCCCCCCAGCAGGGATTTATGTCCCTTGGATTTCTGGGGCTCAAAGGGGCTTTCCCTGCCTCTCACTCTGTACCTGAAGGGTTCCCTCTTGGTCCCTAACATGTTGCACCTCTATAATTCCTGCTCTCCTGCAGCGTGTCCTTCTTATGCCATTAAATTGACTAAAGGGGAGGCTTTGCAACAGTTCCAGCCAGCCCATGATTGGCTCCAGATGTCCCAATCAACCCTGTCTCAACTGATTCTAGCACATTCTAGAATGCCTCCAGGTATCTTAACCGGGGGGTACACCTTGTTTGGCTACCAGGGAAACAGGGACTTGTTTACCCTGGAGCTAATATACCTCCTTTCTGTTAGTTTTTTCAACTTTTTTGTAGCCACCAGGACTGACCTCATGACAGGAAACTGCCTTCTGATCACACCATGACAAACAGAATCTCAGTGTACTTTTGCCTGGGCCATCATTCTTGTCATGCAAATGTTTTCCTGGCACTTGTTCTATGGCAAATTTTGATTAACTGTAAATTAAGCTTCTGAGTGGATTTACCTTCTTCCCTTGGAACCTCTTCAATCAGATTAATCTAACAGGGGTATGGATTTGTATCCCAATTACTCAACCACCCAATTCTTTCTGATTCTATTACTGCACTTCTGTTGAAGTCACCAGTCAAGCAATCCATCAACATAACTGTTTTCTTTATTCCAGACTGGGAATTTAAATTCCAAGTCTACTTCCTACAAAATATGGGTAAATTGGTACAGATTTTCTTCTCTTCCTATCAAGCGTATAACCTCACCTTTTCCCAACATAACACCTCTCTCCTAGCCCCAATAATCCCTAGAAACAAAAGGAAATGTCATGTCTTACACTATTCTCCAGAACAAATCTATTGTCTCACTGAACATTATTTGGTGGACAGGGTGGATTCCAAAAGGTTATCCTTGTAATTGCTAATGATTTCTAGGAAGTATTCTGACTAAACTAAATACATTATTTTCCCCAACTTTCTAAAAGGACAATTCTGTATCTTATAGCAAATTGTTTAAGATTGATTTGGGGGGAGGAGAGCACTATATAGAGTTTAAACTGCCATATTTCTCAAACATAATCCCTGCTTTGCAGACAGAAATAGCCAATGTGCAAAGGTCACCATGAATGACAACATTAATCCTGTAATACTGTGCCCTAAGCTCTACTTAAACACTTCCTGGGACACAGGAACTACTATTGTGCCATTCAATAAAAGGGGAACCAGAGGAACAAAATGTGAAGATGATTAACCACAGACAGTAGGCAATTCGTGCTCTAACTTGGGCATTTTGCTATTAGATATAAGTGGTCTCAAAATCACTAACACAACAATACAGGCATAATTTTAGGAAGGTCTTTTGAAGACAGGTGCCTTAAAACTAGTCAAAAATTATTAATTTTGGGCAGATTTGTATTGGTGGCTAACACATCTTTCCATATCCTTCACCCATCCTGCCTGCAAAGATAAAGAAATAAGAAAAATATGACATTTCTGGTTTTGATAAACGTTGTTAGTTTAAGATGGGCACAAAATTACAAAAAACACGTTTGAGATGGTCAGATAAATCCTCATTCTATATTTTAAGTCTTTAATGAAATGCATTAGCTGGTAGAACTCAGTCCAGCAGATATTATTGGAGCAAATACAGCTGTGAAAGTAATACATGAATAAGAATATAATGTGAAATTCTCCTAGTAAGAATAAATTACATGGTTTGCAATTCTCATGATTCAGGTCAGATGGTTGCCAATAGCTGAGGTCAAAAGCATTCTCCCAATTACATAATGTTGCAAAGTTAGGTGTTTATTAAGTTTCAGGCCTTGTTTCCAAATTTGCAATATTTTCCAACATAATGATACGGGACTATATAGGGTCAGTAATTTGATCTGGTATGGCAGCATGTACACACAGTAAAATATTCTCAAATTAGATATCAGAATGTTTGAAGTCGGGCTTCTATGCAGTATTTGGCACCTGCTCTTTATATTCTGAATTGTATCTTATGATTAATTAACAATGGTGTACAAGACGACTAAGGACACATTAGTTCTTGTTAATATACAAAGATACTATATCAAGTGGAATATGCTGTATTATGAACACAAAGTAATATAAAATGTAGAGGCTAGTCCAAATTAAAGAAACCTAATCCTTCCTCACAACTATCAGAAGACACTGAGTAAGTTACACTGGTCTAATATATATTCTGCTGCTCAAAAGATGTTGAAACAGATTGCAGATTGTTATAATCTTAAATTTGTTCATCAAAGGTCTTCCACTTCTGTGCAGCTTGCTAATTCTCTCACAGAAAGCCTGCCTTTTCTGCATTGTCATAAAAGCCAAAGGACTGAGACTGGCACCTGAGTTATTCCACAAGTTCGCTCTCCATCCTGCTCTTCCAAAATGTGCACTTCGCCCTTGTACATCATTAAAGGAAAGGAAAAGAGCTAAGTAGAAATCAGGTCACTAAGGAATAAAGTTCTGTTATTGATCAATCCATATAAATAAGGAACAGTTGTGATGCATTGCTCACTGTGAATTTCTGGCTATTTATCATATTCCTATTAGTAAAAACTAGGGGGCTGTGCCCCCTGCTTGCTGCACTCACCAACCCCCTCATCTGGGATTGGCAACCCTGGCTCTTCCCGCCGTCACCAGGGAGGGCTGGGCTGCAGCCATGCCAGCCTGGGTCCCTTCTCCCTTCCCCACCCCCCTCTGAGAGCAAGGGTCCCCTCTCTCTCCCTCCCTCCCCCAGCTCCCGCCCAGGCCCTTTCTCTCCCCCTCCCAATCCCTAAACCTCCCAACCCTGGTCGTGGCATGCACCAGGCCCGGCTGTAACCCAGGCAGCTGGGGAGACACAGGGGATGCCTGCTCGCCCCATATGGGGCACAGGTAGTGCCGTGTGCACACAGCCCTCCAGGGTACTGCAGCCTGCTGAGGTGGGGAAAGCAGCAGCATGGGGGGAGCAGTCCCGACCTCTCCCCCATGAGGTCCCACTGGCCACCCATCTGCCCATCAGGAGCAGAAGGGAAGGAGCAGACAGGTCAGTGTGGTGGCTCCCCCAGACAGCTCGGGGGTGCTCTGGCAGCTGCATTAAGTGCAGCCACTGGGGAGGGCATGAGTCTTCGTGGAGGCAGCCAGACCCCAGGTGGTTGGGCACCGCACTCTGGATCCCCAAGACTCTGTAAGCAAGGGAGCCCCCAAGAGTCCACTGCTGGCACATAAGCCCAGCAGAGCGCCCTGCTCCTAGTGCCTGTCCCTGGGCAGCTGTCCAGAGCACCATACCCTTCTCCCTTGCCCCTGGGCTGTCAAGGCTACGATGTGGGTCTGCTGGCTACTGTGCCATGCTTCTTGACATTGAAAGCCCTGTGGGGTGAGAGTGGAGGAAGGGAAATAGGGGCTTGGTTTAAAATAATAATTCCAAGTGGTATAGGGAAACAGCGAGGTCGGGCTCGAGAGGGGGAAGGAGGGAGAGAGGTAGGAGGCAGGCAGAACGTAGAGTTATCCTCTGTTATCCTGTAGGAAATTTTTTTTTTTCCAGAGAGACAAGTTCTGAACTAATGTTTTCCAAGCTTGCTAAATAGAGCAAGTGTTTTTCATAATTTTTAAAATGTTACAGGTGCAACTAACCAGATTTTAAATATTTTGTTTATCTGGTACAACTTGTCTCTAGGGCATTTTCAAACTAGTTAAACATTTCTTGCTTGATGCAACATTGGGTACTCCCTTCCCTTCCTCCCTGAACTTCCATAGTTAACTGGTTATTCCAATTGGAGGCCCTTAACACTATTGGTAGTTACTTTTACAACTTTCTTGCGATGCAAGGGTCAAGTAATTTAATTTTCCAAGACACTCAAATATACCTTACAGGTTTAGGATTCAGCAAGCATCAATTCCATGATATGGAAAACACCAACAAACAGTTATACAGTCCTCTGTGACTGCTATATAGACTGTGTATCAAAAATACTTGATAGAATCCATTTGAATCCTCCACATAGTTTCACATCCATTGGGAAAGTGTGTCCCTGGCCAGTTTACTCCATATATAGTGTAAAAAACTACTTTGGTATACTTCCTTGAACCTTGATTTACCTTCACATAGTTACATATTTTAGAAACTCATCTTCCAAATACACTAGGTCCTTTCATTTTTTCCTTTTCTTTATAGCATTCTCAGAAACAAAAGTTTAAAATCCATGTATAAGTATTAGTCTGAGAAAGAGAAACAATGAACACACGTACTTAAGTCAGACCATTAAGTATTAATCAGTTCTTTGTTGCCTCTTTTAGAACAAGTCTAATGCTAAGTGATAGGTGCTGCTTCTACCTTGTAGCAAGCACGTACTGAGATGACTAATGTGCTGAATGCAACACTCTTCGTGATGCAGTTTTCATCTGAAATATAAATAGAGGCTTTAGAAAATATTCTTACCTGAAGCTGCCATAGACTATAAGAAGAATGGAAATCAGGAACGTAGACACTTGGCTGGAATCCACAAGGGAATACGCCCTAAAATGGGGGAGAGAAAGGCAAAATGTGTTAGCACAGAGCATCACCTCTCGGCTGTCATTTGATAACTCTTTGCCTTTATGGCACTGAATGACAAGTCAGCAGGTCCCCAGAATGTCACTGACAAATAAGAAAACACCTAAAAGGCTAATTAGCCTATGATATTCAATGACAGACTCACGAATTATCTGGAGCTTTCAAACAGTGATCAAATATCACTTTTTAAAACTTGTGCCAAACTCAACCCACACATCCACACAATCTTCTGCCAAACCTTGGAAGCAGGAAATTCTTTAGCTTTATCTAATGGAACCAGGCATGTGAGATGTAACTGTGATAGGGTGCAGTCACAGATGACCCCTTGGGGGTACTTCCCGGAGAGCTGACAAAGCCACTGACACTCGCATCCTTGCTCTCTGGGGCTTCTCACACCCTGTCCCGCTGGGCCAACCCAGTTGGTCTCCCCCAGTCAAGGCTCCGAGTTTAGATCACTGCTACCCCCTCTCCCGCCAAGGAGCCATACAGACACTGAAACCCTTCAGGTCCAAGGAAAACACAGTTTTGGGCCCAGCTTCCAGGAAAACCACTCCCCAAATGGGATCAGAAATCCAAATAAACCCTTCAGGAAAGCCCCTTTTAAGAATGACAGGAGGATGTACACACTGATTGCTTCCAGGTAACAATTATTTACATTGGGCTTGACAGTAAATAAAAATGATTTTCTTAAGTACAAACAGTAGGATTTAGATGGTTGCAAGTGAAAACAAGCAGAGCAAAGCAAATTAACAATATAAAATAACAAAAAAAAATACATGTAGCTAATTCTAACACTTATTACAAATTTACCCTAAAACTGTTCTTATTCCAGCTAACCCTCCAAGCCAGAGAAGTTCCTTTTTCGCTTGGGGTCTTTGGTTCATTCTCTTGAGAATGACATGCCAGCCAAAGACAAAAGGACAGCTAACTTCCCATCGTTTTATAGATTCCACTTAGGGCAGGTACGCTCTCCCCCACCTTCTATGGAAAATGACTTGGTCAGATCCTAGCAGTTGGGGGAGGTCACATGACTCCCTAAGACCAACCACTGCTAAGACTTAAAAGACAGAAAGGGCTGTTTGCAGGTGACAACCCAGACACCTTTGATGGCTTTCACTTGCACATTTAAAACCATAAACCACTCCATACTTCATATCTCTAACTTTACATACAAGAATAATGCACACAGCAAAACAGCAAACACACACACACCAGCATATTGAGACATTAAAACTGATAGGTTACATGAGGTATTTTGCCCAAAACATCTTAGATGCAAGACAATTTCATAAAGCATGGGGAGGGAAACAGTCATAGCAACCTTCTCACACATTATTTAATTATAGGACTTACCTGGTAATGTAAAAGGTAGAATGGTGATCAAGCATTATTTCAGAGAAAACAGGCAACATTTATTACATCCCACATGACTACATCCACATTATCAAAATAATGTAATTTGATTGTGTTTCACATGTAAGGTATATGGTTCTTACTACATCAGAAGTTCTAAGTCTTAAACCCACTAATGCCATTTTATCTGCACAGATGTCCTAAGAAATAAAACTTCAGAAACATATGTAGTATATAGCTTCCTACATGTATGTGTATAACACAGAACTGATTCCCAACAGCTTTGGTTCCCTAATGCCAAAACAACCTAATTTTTTCCCCTGTATCCTAAGAAACTGAATTGCACTGTCTAGCTTATATTGCAAATTTTGGAGTAAGGGGATAGTAACTTTACAAAATTTAGTAAGTAGCAATCTGACAAATATGTATAGAACACCACTTGGCAAATTTCAAGCTTTTGCATATTTATCCAATTATGTAAGCATTTCTATTAGGCATCTAGCACTCACATTTTCAGGGTATAAAAGATATCAAAATACCTCTAAAGTTAACGCCTGACATGGACACTTAGCAATTACTGGGACTGCTTCAGTTTCATTCTGCCAGAGAAATTTGGTTATAAAATGCTTAAAACCTGTACAGAAATTTATAACAGAGAAATCTGATAGCTAAATAATTGCTAAGGAATGGCTGGAAGATGATAGGCTAACTCTGGTTATAACAAACATTTAATTATATACTCATTTTTCTTCTACAATAAATGAATTGTGTTACTGGAGCTAGCCACCTGAACTACATGGTACAACATATCAAATCTAATAATTTAACAGGCCACTGCTTTTTCATCCCTGCAAACACTGGTAACTGGCTGTAGTAAGAGTAGGCACATCTATTCCCAACTTTCCTTATTACAAGATTTACTGTTAAATCATAACTTCATGTGAGGTTACTGTAACCTAGGTTACCGTCTATTTTGTACTTCAATAAGCAGGTACCATCAACAGCTTAGGCAACTTCATCTTATTGTAACATATAAATTACTAGATGATTGTCCTAGGATTACTTGAGTCCTTAACTCAATGTTTGTTATTTGGAAGATAAAATGAAAAATGTACATGTTTTATTTGAATCACTGATCTGGGATGGATATGCCCCCTGGCTCCCCAGCCAGAGTGAGTAATGCAGCCACCTGTGTACTTCCCCCTCACTCCTGATGAAGGGGGAACAGCCAGCAATGTTCCCATATGAACCAGCACCCCATATCCTCCTCCCTAACAGGTACTGGGGGGGGGTAGGAGGCTCAGGGCTGAGGCAGTCCCAATGGGTGGGGGAGGATAGTCCCCCCGCCAGCCTCTTTCACCTGCAGGATGATTTTGTCTCTTATGTTGGGTTAGACTAGGGGGCTGCGTCCGCTGCTCACTACACTCACCAACCCCCTCTCTCTGGGGGTAGGTGTCTGGCCAGGGAGAAGGGTGCAGGAGCAGGCTGGAAGCCTCGGTGGCCTTGGTGGAAGGGATGTATGAGGGGGCTGGTGGTGCAAGCTCTTGGCAAGGTGGTGAGTGTGTGGGATGGAGGTGCAGGGTCTCAGAGGAAGGGTTGAGAGAGGAGCCTGGGAGTGCAGAGTCTCCGCAGAGCAGTGACTGAGGGGGTTGGGCTGCACTGGTGCTCCAGCCTAGTTCCCCCCCAACCAAGTCCCTGCACCCCCACCCTCCACACACACTGCCCTGCCAAGCAACGGGAAAAGCCTCCTTGAAGCATGTCCCTGCACTGCTGTTCCCCCAGCCAGGGGAGGGGGAAGGGACACAGAAATATAAAGGGAGCCTCGGGGCTCTCTCCCCTCCCCTGAAGAAAGCCAGCGCTGGTGCCCCAGCCTCACCTCCCCCCAACCTGCGAGACTCCCCATGAACTGCCACTTCTGCTTCCCCTCCCCCGGCTAGGGGAACAACTGAGCAAGGATGCACTTCAAGGAGGCTTTTCCTGCTGCTCAGAAGGGTGGTGAGTGAAGGGGATGGGAGTGTGGGATCTTGGCTTGGGGGCAAAACTTGAGCCCAATATGGACTCCCTGCTGCGGGGGGTGAGGGGAAAATGGGGCTGAGCTGGAGCTGGCAAGTGAGGAGGTTGGATTGAGGGGCATGAGAATGGAAGCCACCAGCAGGGCAAGTGGGGAGCTAGCTGCATCCTGCCGCCGCTGACCATGCTGCCCTCGGGGCTCCCTCACTGCAGCTTCAACTACGAGGGAGGCGGGTGGCGCACAGAGACCTTTGTGGTGTGGCTGCTGCCCCATGCCCAGGGCTTTTCCACACTGTGCCTGCTGACATTGTGGGCTGCAGCCAGGCAGGCTTTCCCCTACTCTCTGCAGCACTCCAAGCTCCTTCCACTCCCTCAGGAGCAGGGCACCACGCACTCCAGCCAGTGCTCACTGTAACGGGCCATCCCGAACTAAGCCAAAGGTCTGCCTCGCCATCTCCTCTTTCCCCAGGATTGCAGCATTATTGAGGGAATTCTCTCTCACTGTCACCTACCCTCTACCCCAGCCTGTTGACACCAACATAATGATGTCATTCTGCCATCCGGCAGGAAATTTTTTAAAAATATATATGGAGAGAAGAGAAGCAATCCCATTCTAGGCACAGCCCATTTTCCTGGCACAACCAAACACTTATCTTGCTTTAAGTTATGGTAAGAAGAAGCTCTATACCGAAGTTGCTGGTTCTAGCTCTTACCAAGGTCTTCAACCAACAAACAAACTCTCTCAAATATGTAGTAGATATGTATTAGACTAAAATTATAAAGGCTTCTGAAGACAACAAGAACTGTGGCAGCGCTCCCAGACACTGCACCTCTGCTTTTTATAAAAAGCCAGGCTCTGTATACATTTAAAAAAAAACAGAGGAGCAGTAGGTGAGAATGAGCACGAGCCAGGAATCAGCTGTCCCGGCTTGCACTTGGTCTCAGATGCTGCACCTGTGCTTTTTAAATATATTAAGAGCCTGGTTGCTCCAAGGCTGCGAACTTACCCCACTGCAGATCTGCAGTTTCCCCCTTATCGACTAATCGAGTAGTCAACGGAAATTCCATCGACTACTCAATTAGCTAATTAAATGCAATTTAACATCCCGAGTGTCATCCAGTATTCTCCCTGCAAGCTGTGCACTTGGGCAGCCACCCAGAAGAGATTCAAATGATGCCCCACTGATTACCAGAGCACCACAGCCAACAGCATATTGCTATTGGTGGTGCACATCCACATATGCCTCAGTGCATGTAGCAAAAGTTATTTCACACACAGAGGGAAAACATTAGAAGGAACATTGTTGTAATCTATATCCAGTGATATTTGTTCATTCTGTAAAAATCTCATGAAACTGCATGCCCTTCCTCATTGTTTGCCATCTCTAACAGAATCATGGAGCCTGTACATCTCTGCATTACTGTGATAAGCATCACAAGCACAGAACACCATCTGCAGAGCTGTAAGGAGAACTGAATCAACTGGGCACATAACCATTTCTTGTATGACAGATTGCTGTGGAACACAACAAGAATCAATTCAAGATTATTGGTAGTGTTCACGTAACAACTGCAGACAGTGGAAGCACTGCTTCTCGATCTTAAAAACAAAACACCGATTGGTGGGACTGCACTGTAATGCAGGCTTGAGATAACGAGCAGTCGCTGCAGAACTTTTGGATGTACAAGGCCACATTCCTAGATCTGTGCGCCATGCTTATCCCATTACTGCAGCCACAGGAAAAATAGAATAGGAACCATACTGGGGCAGAAAAGCAAGTGGCAATTAGGTATGTTAAAAATGTGTTTATTCAATTTCAGCAGTTACACGATTACATGCAGAGGGAAGAGAGGTGGCTCCGGCATGCAGGAAGCCAGTTCTTAAGCACCAGCTCCCGTCTACCCTCCCTCCGCACTGCTGCAGCAACGTCGGGAGGAGCAGGTGGCTCCATAGGAGCTAGTACATGCAGAATCCAGTTTAAAAGATGGCTCCTTACATGCTCTGGCTCTTGCCTGCTTCCCCTCCCCACTGCAGCCTCTGATAGAAAGGCTGCGGGAGGGAGGGGGGTTCTGCATGTAACCCAGCACGTTGACAGACAGGTCCAGGCTCATCAGTAAATGTACACAGTTACATTTTCATATCCGTAGTGGCAATCACACTATGGAAACTTGTGATGTCTTAGCCTCATTTTAAATGCTAAATAATAAATACCGGTATCCCAGTAACAATTATGTGGATGAATCCAGACAACCACCACATTCGTCAACCTACTCACAAAAGAAAATCATAAAAGACAAAAACATTATCATCTGTGGAGGGACACTTTTCACAAAGCAATCACTCTGTATTTGACCTTTCAGTTCTCTTCTCAAAGGAAACACTTTTAAAAGTTCAGCCTAGAAGCAGAAATTCATTATTCTACTAGACACCAAAAATTATGGACTGGATTTACGGTTTATTATAAAAATCCCTGCTCTGACTCCTGCACTCCCTCCCCACTCCCTGCCCTTAGCCTGACCACACCACCCTACCCTTTGTGCTATACCAGTGTTTCCCTATTTTATTTGGCCACGGAACCCTTAAAAAAAAAAAAAAGGTGGCCAACCCTTAAGACCAGCTCAGAGTGATTGGGTTCTCACAGAACTCTTACTTTCACTTCACGGAACCCCGGGGTTCTGTGGAGCACCATCTGGGAAACACTGTCTTACACAATCATTATTTAAATAAATTTTATATATTTTTCTTATTAAAAAAAGCAACCTTACCACAGTTAAGAACCCAAGCAATGCCACATATGTGTGCTAGTTTTAAATACATATCAGGCCAAAGTTTAGTGAGAAATTGCTCCATTATATTACAGATCATAAGTGTTCTACTAGGACTAAATGGCTTAATAAGGTGCGATGATACTAGCATTTCCTTTTTTCTTATAGCCTGGAGACATGGAATGTCCAAGAATATTATTCAAGCCTGCGTAGACAAAAGCTTCCTGAAATCTGACATCCCAAACGTTGTTCAGTTTGCTAATGGATTAAAAGCCTTGACCCCTTCAAACCGCAGTTTCTAATAATGTAATCTAGCCCAGAATAAAGATCTGCAGCAAATGGGGCAATTGTACTGCAAGTCATTTTATAATCTACATATCTTATAGGTCATGATTCAAAATTCCAGACATCTGCAAACCCATTTATATTTGGAACAGCCATCTAAATGAAAATCTAATTTAGCCAGGGTAGAAGACAGATTACTGTGCATCTATACGTAAATATTAACCAGATGACAGCTGGTGCCATATCACTAAAATGACAAACAAAGTTGCGTTACACATTTTTTTCAGAAAGGATACAACCAGGAAAAGGAAAAGGAAGCTTAAGAGAAATAGTCTACTTAATGCAGTGAAGTTCATCCCAGAATTTTCAATGAACATTTATCAAGAATGTCAGTCACATTAACTAAATGATTAGCAGGCAGGACAGCAATGGAGGGTTATACATGCAAAACACATGGAACAGAAGTTTGGTCTCAAAATATAAGTTATCCCTTGACTTAAAATGCCCATTAAAAAAATCACTGTTGGACTAGCCACAGTGCAGACCAGAGTGGAAAAGCTAGTTCTTTCCTGGTTCCTGCTTTCATTCAAAAAACTAACTGCTGAACAATCATAAATGGCTGTTATAGTTAATTGTTCAGCTGCATACCAAATTAAAATCATTGTCCTGCTCATTTCCAGTGCTAAATTTATGTGCACAAACCCTGCTCTGGAAACCACCACAAGCTTTTCTGGTGAAGTTCAATGCTTAGTAAGATTCTTTCGCTACCATCTGCAATTTAACACGCATTCTGGAAGGTAGGATTTTAAAGGATTCTTCGCTAGGCTAGCAGATGCCCTGAAAATTCTCTCAAACGCACTGATTTTTATCAGGGGACAATGGAGAAAGCATTTAAACTCAATAGCTAATGTTATGAGGTCATTACCAAATCCACAATTAAATTTAATACTCCCTAAACTCTTCTCTACAATTAGCAAAGAACAACCCAAACATTTTCTCTACGACTGAAGACCATACTCTGAACGTCCAGTTTTGCAGGGCCATTGCTGATTTTAATAACTGCTCTGCAATCAGACATCCCTTTCTAGCTGATTTAAGGGCAAGTGCTTACAACAGAGCCTGCTATAGCATGCCAAAACAGAGACACAGCAAGCACTGTTCTATAACATTCTATGTGTCTGCTATACAATGAGCACATTCTTGTCTACACAACAATCCAAACATCCAGACCTTTAGACTGGCACAGATAGCTCCATAGATATTTACCTACAGAACAATTCCAGGAATACCACACTATTCAGCTATGCAACCACTTCCACACTCCTCAAACACTGTGTGTGGAAAGCATGTCCCATAGTACAAGCCACAACAGGCAGTCCAATCAATTCTTTCCCTCCTTCTGGGAGAAAAGTGAATAACCTCTATATCCCCAGTAGTACATAGACCTACTTTGTGCTCAGCCAGATAATATGTTGACCATAATATATTGATCTGAGGAAGTGGGTCTGGCCCACGAAAGCTCATCACCTAATAAACCATCTTGTTAGTCTTTAAAGTGCTACATAGTTCTGTCTTTTGTTTCAGCTACACCAGACTAACACGGCTGCATCTCTATCACTATTCAATATGTTGACCAGTTAGTAAAGAATCTCATTAGCAAACCTAACATGGTGAGACTGCAGAGATCGCTTACTAGGGATGTAAAATCCCATTTAACTGATTAAACCAAGGGTGGGGAACCTTTTTTGGGTCAGAGGTCGCTGACCCATAGAAAAATCAGTTGGGGGCCCCACACAAGTGAGAAGCCAAAAAAAATCCCACAACTCTCACTGACATGGCTCCCAACTGAGAAGGAAAAAGGCACTCCCCACATTCCACTCACACCAGAGCCTAGAGGGGCCCAGGCTAGTAGATTTTGTGTGCTCCAGTCCCGCAATAAGTGCAGGATCCCCAGTGCTGGGGATGGGGGAGGAGGACCTGAGCCTAAGGGGCTGGATCCAGGCAACCTGGGGGCCTGAGGTCCCCACCCCTGCATTAAACAGCGAAACACAGTGCTGACATTATGTTTAACTAATTAAAGGGTTGGTGAGGGGGCCACTCCTTGCCCACTGGATTTGTGCTAGAGTGGCCCCCGCTGCAGGCAGCGGCTGCTCCTGCGTGGCTGCTCCCGCGTGGCTGCTCCCATCCACCCTCCTCCCGTCATCAGGACCATGAATCAAAACTAAGGTTTCTTGAATCAAACAGTGCAGAGCACTAGCTATTAGGCAGCCTCATGTCTCAGAAACTGGGGCGGTGTAATTAAACCCAATGAAAAATCTCAACCCACAAAGCAGTGATACCAACAGTAAACACCACTCCTCTTGTTTTACACCTCCAGCAGCGAACAGGATTTTGAGAGAAAGTTAATGAAAGAAAAATGTATACTGAATGCCAGTGCCTTTAGATATCAACAGCCCTCTCACAAGATCCCTTACATCCATGTCACCATTCTGTTCTCCCCTTTTCTGAATTTACAGTTTGTGTAACTAAACAGAACAAAGAGGGCAACAATGGAAAGGAAACTATATCTTAAATGGGATCCCTTCAGAAGCAGAGGTCAGTTACAGTTTACCAAAATATATGTAAAGACAGAAATGGTAATTTATTTTAATAGACATGTCTTTATCATTCATAGTATTTGATACCTTTCAGATAAAGAAAAATCAAACAATTGTTAATATAAAAGCAAACATAACAAGCTAGTCTACGTTCATTAAAATGAAGCCCACAAGCCATTCATTTTATTTAGAGAAATAGTTGTACAAATTTTTTTAATCTTGTTTATTACAGCTTACATCTGTATCAACTTGCAGTATTTAGTTTCCTATATAGTTTCCACTGCTTTTCTACTATACCAGTCACTTGATTGGCTTTAAAACATCAGCCTTCTGTACAAGCACATAAATGAGGTTTAGCACAAGTGTTTCATATGAGACAATTTAATATTTCAACTGTTAAGTACTGAAAACAAAGAATGATAATTTCATGTAAAATTCTTTTAGGATATAGAAAAAACACTTTACCATCTGGCATGCACAGAGGTGAAAAATCAGTGGCAGAGTTTCTCTGCTATTTGTTTCAACAGCTTTACAAAGGATGCAAACAAAATTTATTCCACTCCAGTCTTTATTTCAGACAATGATGTATCCAGTGAATTCTCAAAATGAACATGACACAACATTTAATTGTTTGACAACTGATTTGTTCTGAGACTTTGTATTTGTTACTAAACGTGTGGACATGGTTTAGGTTCAAGATTTAACAAGAGTTCATATTCCTGAAATCATTTCACTTTTCATCGGGTCAGTTTCTAGAGCCCTCTAGTGCTAAGTAGGTTCCATTAACTATTCTCAACCAGGAGCAGTATAAATAGTTCTCTTAAGTCCAGCTCACTGGCCCATTACAACTTCTGAAATGGCCATGTGTGAAGCACCTTCACAAAGCTTTACATACCCTTTAATGCACACTAAAGGCCTTACTTCATTCAACAAAAATGGTATTCTGTAGCCACACTTATGAGACACCACTTTTATTACCTTATCTGTTTCATCTTACCTACCGGGGAATTAACTTTGTCAAGTAATCTGGTAATTACCAGAGGAAGATTTATCCTACTTTCATAAGTGAATAGAGAGCTGGAAGGGAGAAATTTAGTTAGCCCTCCCTTCAATCTCTCTTCCCTTGGTCTCCTCCCTTTTGATGAAAAGTTGATGTGCGTATTTGCAAGCACTGCTGGAGCTGACGCATCGCACTGCCAAAGCACTTTCTTTGAAACTACAAAACCTGAACAAGCAGACAGCTTATTATGGGTTGCATCTCAGCAAGTGTGAAATTCATTCAAAAAAATCCTTTTCTGGAAATCTAGAACTTGATACTGAGACCCACCAATAGTGGAAAACTCCTTTCAACTTTTAGAGTTAAAGACTGATAAAGCGGTTTTATTTTGTAGACCCATGTTAAAGATTATCTTCTCTCAAGGTTAAAAAACAGCAAACACGAGATACAGAAATCTTGGTGTACTTCTTCCTGCCTTGGATAGCCAAACAAGGATCTTGCACTGCAGATCAGAATTTTAAGTGTTTTTCACAATTACCATGCACTATACTGAATTCAATGCTTATGTACCATTTTTATCATCGCAGTTGGCCTGAACCATAAGCATAACGTGTCCACATCAAAGGGTGAGGTTTTCACCAGGGATGTGTTTTCATAAGCATAAGTGTTTTCATAAGCATGAGTTTTTCCAAATTCCCTTCCCCATTTCTCAGTAATCAGCAGTCAATCACTTCATCTTAGGAAGTTACAAAGTTAAAGTTTCGCATTAGAAGAAACTCAAGATCATCTCATCTGAAGAAGTGGGCTTTACCCACAAAAGCTCATGATACTATGGTGCCACAAGGCATTGTTTTTAAAGTTACAGGCCAATGTGGCTATCCCTCTGAAACATTAGGAGCGTGATGCTGTACATTTTGGTGGAAATTTTTTAATGAATTGCTAACACTTAACACAGACACCAGTTTTAGTCTGAGGACTAGTATATCAAATGGGGGAAAAGTTGGGTTTTTTGCCGGGGGAGGGGAGGAGGATAATTTTTTTTTTTTTTAAAGTATGCACCAATGCCCAAAAGTCCCAGTCAAAACTAGAGCCCTTTTTTCCTGAGTGATGTGCACGCCAAGGGTGTGTCTTTACTACCGGTGGGATCAACACTGTGGTGATAAACCCCCTAGGAGTTGATTTAGCAGGTTTTGTGAAGACCCGCTAAATTGACTGCTGAATTGTCATTTTCTTGAAAAAAACTTGAAACACAATGAATAAATGATCATCTACATGTTTTGTTAGTCTTTAAGGTGTAGCTAGACTATTTGTTGTGTTTTAAGTTTTTCCAGTTACAGACTTACTTGGCTACCCCTCTGAAACTTCTGTCATTTTCTTGTTACCCTAGAAGCAAACACAGATCATTCCAGATCCTCTGATCATGCTGAGTTTTAAAGGTGGGAGTTAAGGGGGGGAAGGAGTGTTGGGAATGGGTCCCCAAAAAGTACAGTCTGCACTTGTGCAGAAGCTGCACATAATAACAATTTGGTGGACTTAACATACACAGTAGCATTTAAGGGCTATCAGAAAGCAATAAAAAAACCTCTGAAGGTCACCTTATACAGTAAAACTAAAATCCAATACAAACACCAAGCAAATGGCAACTTGGGACTTTGTCTATTAATACAGCCACTCCCTGACTTACGAACACACTGACTTGCGACCATCCGCCCATTAACCCCATTATAATATTTTTGAGCTGAGAACCATGTACGTCAAGTTTTTCAAACAGCACGGGCAGCGCATTTAAGGGTATTTCCGACTTACGACCAAATTGAGTTACAACCAGGTGTTCGGAACGTAACCCGTTTGTATGTTGGGGACTGCCTATAATCTCAAAGACAAACCATCTATGTAAAAAACAGTTCCTAAAAGTTTTGTTTTTGCTATCAGGGTCCTGAAGAGAAGAGGGAAGGCATATAAATGAAAAACAACCAAAAAGAATTCAGAGAAATTCACTGAATCAAATCAACAGTTTCAGAACTCTCTGTCACACTACAACGATATTTTGTACAGCTCCAAGGATAGGGAGTTGAAACACTCCATTCTATCTGAATAACAACTGCAATGGCTAAACACCTGACACGTGACCTTGGTGTGTCATGTTTTTTTCTGGCTGGCTCAGAACAAACTGGCCTTTCAGCAAGCAAAATGTTTCAGCTCTCCTCCAGATTTGTTAGCATTTCAGAAATAAAGCCACTATAAAATCTACATATTAGACAAACAGCTGTTCTTTATTTGCTATTGATAGCAAAATAAATTAAGAAGTCAGCTTAGCAGTTTGAAGTGCTTACCCCAATTGCTACAGCAATCTGAAGCTACGGCAGATGTTACTTGTTCAATAAAAACTACCTCACATTGAAACCACAAAGTTTCATCCTCATTCTGGGAAGGTGGCAGGATGATGTGACTATCAGTTACACTTCTGATCCCTCCCTAGTATCTATTAATGCATCCTACCAAGTGATAGGCCTCAAGCCTTTACTTTTCCCAGGATGGATATGCAGTTCACCCACACAGGCTGTGGGCTACATCAACCACACTTACTCAACAGGTCCAAATGCATTCACTCTCTGCAGTTCTTTCCTTTGGGAGTTTGTGACCAGTGGTGAATGTACTGATCAGGCAGCCTTCTTAATTATCAACTACAACTCAATCTTCACAAACACCGCTGTTTTTTTAAATTACAGACTAACACTGCTACCCTTCAGACTTTTTAAATCTACACAGTTTTTATTGGACCAGCTTCTGTTTGTGAAAGAGCGACAAGCTTCTGAGCTACATAAAGCTCTTTTTCAGATCTGAGCAACTTAATGAAAGCGTCACAACTCAACACATGCCGGAACAGATTGTTTAGCATAAGCATTTTAAGTAATCATATTCCAAGAGATCATTCAAAGTGAAGTGGCCTGTGAACATTTATGTAGCCAGAGGACAATAAAAGTGGATGGGGATTTTAGTGGGTTACAGATTGTTGTAATAAACCATTAATCAAGTCTCTTCATTAAATTTCAGAAGGAGTAGCCATGTTAGACTATAACTTTAAAAACAAGTAGTTCTGTGGCACCTTAGACACTAACCAAAATATACAGACTCATAAAGATCAGGGCTCGACAAATAATGTAATCTACTTGCCCGTGGCGAGTAGATTACAACCCAGAAGAGCCGGTGCAGAGCAATCTGTGCATGCGCAGAACGCAGAACCGCACGAAACCGCGCGGCTGGCGAGTGGGGCTCACCGCCACTTGGCGAGCCCTGATAAAGATGATGTATGGAGTGATCATTTTGTGAAAAGTGTTGGCCCATTGGTGATTTAATGCTTTAGTCTTGTACTTTTTGTTGTGTGGATTCATTCACGAGTATAGTGATTGTCTGGTTTCACCCACATTATTATGCACAGATACACCACATGTTGTGATGGACATGTGCAGATTCCACTATCCTGAAAGGTAGTTATGGGGGGTTACGGACCATCATCCCAGTGGAAGTAGGTCTGCAGGTTTTGCATTTGTTATGGCACGGTCTGTTGCACCCTGATCTTTGGGGAGCTTGGCAAGGTTAGGGAATTATTTGAAGCCCAAAGGGGATTCAGGAAAGACTTGTTTTAGTTTGTGGATCCTATTAAGTTTGGATTGTAACTGTTTTATGATACCACACACACTGGAACCCATGTGGAGTAAGTGACAACTAGGAGTAGGGATGTTAAATTTTTAATAACTAATCGAAAAGTCGATGGGATTTCCATTGACTATTTGATTAGTTGATAAGGACTAACACAGCATTCCGCCTTTGAAATGTACAAGAGCCCCAGCAGGGACTCTTGTACATTTCAAAGTTGAAACGCTGCTGCTGCGCTCCTGCCCCCTCCCACAGAGCTGGGGGGAACCGATTTTTAAGTTGACTGCCCCCAGCACCCCGTCCTCTTCCCCCTCCTTGCTGCCTCTTTCTGACAAAGGCAGAAAGGAGGAGGGGGGAAGCGACTAATCGACTAGTGTGTCAACTATCCGATAAGCTTTTGCTTATCAGATAGTTGACTAGTCGCTGACATCCCTAACTAGAAGTGGTACAGTTAGTATTTCCCCTCATTCACCTTCCCCTGGGAATTGAAGTAGACCTCCATTTGCATCATGGAAAAGGGCACTCAATCTATTTCTCAGGTGAAGTGTCTTTGTTTGGTGAATGCAGGTTTAAATGTGCTAAGCAGCATACCCCAGCCTTTTCCCTCAGAGTATGTTCTGTGTCATCTCAATACTTGGAAGGTTTGGCAACTCTGACTGAAGCTACTCCAGGAGATATTTTTCCCTGAATATGATGCAATGTCATTTTCTTAAAATATCCTAGTCTGAGCTCCTGGAATATTTTCAATAGTCATTGGGAGATCTATGTTGATTCCAGGAGACTCCAAATCAATCATGGTGGGTTGGCAGCCTTAGTACTTGACTATAAATAGTAGATTTCTTGCTGTATTTAGGGTGGTTGCTAAATCTCTGAAAGTAAATGTGATCTATGGATTTCTAGTGTACAGTTGTCTGTAAAGTTCCATAATCCATTCTGTGGTGCATTTGTCAAAAAATTCTTCCTCACGGTGACCCATAAAGAAGCTGGCATATTGAGGAGCCACCACCCTAGTATACAGCGGTTCTCCCATGATTTGGGCAAAGTGTTTATTGAACATAAAATTGTTCATTTTATGGTGAGGATGAATAGGTGAGGATGAAAGAGATGAGTATGGTAATGTATCAGGAGTTTCTACTTGAGTGTAGTCCATTGTCTTATACATATTTGAGGCAGACAGTAATGCCCTCATCTGTTAACTAAAAGCTTACCATCTCCTTGAGAAAATAAAGTTCCTCACACTTTCAGTTACTCTAAGTTTAACCCCTGGGTCTCAATGTAAGTCTGTTTCTCTTAGTTGCCTCTTCCCACTTGACGGGGTATATCTTTTGAATCTAGTCAAGCCCTTTGTTCTGTTTCCAAGGTCTGAACAGACACATACCTTTGACAAACTATTCAGGTGAGCTCAGCAGGGCATCATAGGTAAAACATCAAAGCAAATGGCTCTTGCATTGTCCCTTAAGGGCTGGTGACTGGCTGGCTAGGTCAAGCTATTGTACTTTTTTCTGCTTGCTTTTTTAACAGCCTGATATTAAACTGACCTGACATTCACACAGGAAACACTTCTATTTCTAATCCAACACAGCTGCACAGTAAACATCCCAATAACCAGGTCAACAATACTGCATTCATAACCTGTTAGAAGCTCAGGGACTACACAGATGTCCCTTTTATAGTTAAAATGGAAAGTGTTGTCAATAGGGATGTAAAATCCCATTTAATTGGTTCATTGGTTAAGGGTAATGCTTAGTGGTTAACTATTCACACCTCTAGTTATCAAAGCATGGCTAAATAAAGCCTGTTGTAACAGTCCCATTCACCAGTTCTCTTCCTCCCACAGTAAATATAACTGGGTCACTAATATAGTTGTACTCTAGAGCAGTGGTGTGCAACCCATGGGTTGCAACCCCCAAGAGGGTCCCAGATGTCTTCCCGGGGGATTGCAGTGCTTAAATCCAGCCAGCCAGTGGCTGGGCCTGGCCACTGGCGGCTGCATGACACTTAGATCCAGCCAGCTGATGGCTAGGCCTGGCAGTTGGCAGCCTCCGTGGCACCTAGATCTGGCCCACCGGGGGCTGGGCCCGGTAGTTGGCAGCCCCCACAGCACGAAGGTCGCAGATCAAAAAAGGATGCACACCACTGCTCTAGAGGTATTAGCTTGGTTCTCTCTAAATGGATCTCTGGCCTTAAATGGCTTTCCATGCGTGAAATATATAATTTTAGATTAAATTAAACCAGAGTATTTATTCCAGTAATTCTAGATTTCATTGCATGAAGCAAACATACTGTTGAAACATGTAGTGGTGTGACTGCAACCAATGCAAATGGCTTGGTGCCATGCATTCATACCATAGCTCTAGACAAAATATCCCTAGATACTCACTAGACTTCTCAGAAGGGATTCAGCTGCTAAATCCTCAAGTGTTTTAAACGTCTGGAGTCTGAACACAGCCCATAAACTGTCCCTAACCTGGGGCTTCTTAGCACACTTTCTGGGTGCAGACCCTCTCATTAACATACCCTCCTAACACCTGTGATCATGTCAATCACCACTGAGCCCTTGCAACAAGTGCAGACAGTCTGCAGACTCCTCCTCCAGCATTTTCTGTAATCCCTGCAGGAGAGATTCCAATACTGCCCAGCTGATTAGCAGAGTGCCCCCACAGCTAGTCCTTCTTTCTTTGTTTGTTTCTACTGGTGGTGCACATAGCACATGCTTCGGACATGAAATTTATTCTGCACATGGAGGGAAAAATCTGCACATGGCTGAAAAAGATTAGAGGGAACATTGTTCTGCTCCGCCTCCTGCCCCCTTCCACCAGTAGCTCTACACAGGTAAGTGGCCTGTATCCATAGTTTGTCTTCAAAAGGCATGAGAATAGTATTTATGTAGAGATATAGATAGATATATAAATACAAGATCTATATAAAATTAAACCCTACACACATTTTCCCTCCTCAGTTTCCTCTACAGCATTCTTCAGGCTGGGGTCAAATTGTGTAGGATTGTCCAAGGCCCTCTTGCTGCAGCACATGGTTTATGTTCTGAAAATGGAAACTTCTTACCCAGCTACCTTATGAGTCTACCCCCTTCCTCTCTCTCCTCCTACATGCTCTCTGTGTGGCTCTCAGACTTGCCCCAGGAGTTCTTTTTAAATATTCCTGCTTTATCACCTATGTCAATTTTGTTCAAGAATTTTACACTCTTCATACCCCAGGCCCTGCAGACAAGTAGCTTCTTCTAGGTTTAATCTACCCTCATCATATTTATTAACTGGCCCAAGTACAACCATTAAAATGAAGTACTCTTCATTGTCCTGAATCTGGTGTGACAGGTTCTGTCAGCAATACTTGATTCACAGAGGTGTTCCACGACACAGCAGTTTCCACAGTAATTTCATAATATTAAAAAGAAGCTATACAAAAAGATTATGCAAACAGTTACAGTCCTCATTCACAGTCCTGGGACACCAGCCACTACATACACAACAGCTGTGAATTGTTGCACTGGGCAACAGGGGATGCACTATGTGATTATCTGTTCTGTTTCACTCCCTTTGGAACACCTCGCACTGGCCACTATAATCACGGCTGCTGCAATTGATTGCTTTGAGGGGGTCCTGCCTGGGGGTCCCCACTGGACTGTGCAACAGTGGCAGGATAGATCCAGAAGTTTGTCGGGCTGGAATCAGCCCACAGTCTCTATTTTGCCTGCCCCTCCAATTAAGGAATTCTCAGCTAGGAAGGTGCATGTGCTTTCTCACTTTGTTTTTCTTTGTCAACTTGTCACAGAGGGGTTAGATTAAAGCTCAGGATTTATTTTACTTGCCAATTTAAAAAAAAAACCACCATCTTTGAGAGCAAATAAAACATTTACCAAGCAGTCAATAATATATCAGGACAATCAGAACCAAGTGAGGTATTGAGCCAGGTCCAAAACCATGATTAGCAAAACTGAGCAATTTAAAATGACACTATTTTCTGTTTGGTGTTCTGTAATGTAATTCAAATGAAAATCCGGGATTATAAATTAAATGCAGGGTGTTAGTTACCAAGTGTTTGGAAATGAATTTTCATGTGGTTAGAAAATGCTGAATAGTTATTGTGACTTATTTCTGCATTGCAGTATAAATAAATTATCAAAACAACTGCAAAAAAAGGCACACTCCACATTTAGTTACACCAACCTAAGTGCCAGGACGGATGCCACTATGTCGGCGGGAAGGTTTCTCCTGCCAACATAGCTACTGCCACTCATTGGGGAATAGATTAAATAAGGCTTAGAGCAGCTACACTAGAGAGCTTATACCAACACCGCAGCACTAATGGATCTCTCGTGCTGTAAGTTTTCTGGTATGCCTATAGCCTAGCAAAATATGGGAATGGGTTTATAAAAAACCTAAATTTTAAACAGACTAAAATCCCTGCTCAGCAGTTCAGTATCTTATGTGAGTATAGTCTAACTTGTTCTCTAGAGTCTAAACCACTGCAAAGGCCTATACCAAACACACAAAACTTCTGGAAATGCACCCCAAAAAACATTTAAAAGCTGTCTTGAAATGTCATCATAAAGAAAGCCAAGGAGATGGGGCACAACTGTTTTCTTTCCTTTGCCAGCAAACTTTAAAATCAGATAGAACCATGACACCAAAAGCAGCATTCTTGCAGCATCTATAAACAAACTATGTCTGGAAATTTTCATAAACAAAGAAAAGAAAATAACCATTTAAAAGGATACCTGGCAAGGTCAGCTAGTTCAGTATTTAATCTTTCTTACCCTTTCTACCCATTTAACTTTTACATACATTTTATTTTGTCATAAAAGCGTGTTTAATTTATTCCTCTACCCTTTGTCTACACATTTAATTGTAGCATCTGCAATACACTTTCTAGCGGTCTCCAATTAACATCAGATTGCAAGATAGCTCTCAAGGTTTCCAGCATCTATTGGAAAGAAGAGCTGTGAAAGAAGGAGACAAGTGACCCTATATCCTCTCCTAAAGCCTCTTTAGGTCAGAGGACGTGTACTAGGCACTTTGCTCATATAAGGAAACAGAAGGTTAAGCCAGGAGTAGGGAACCTTTTTTGGAATCAGTCAGGGGCCACACAAGCACACTCCCTGCATTCCCCTCACATACTAGAGCAGTGGTTCCCAAACTTTTTGGCATCATGCCCCATTTTGACTTTTGAGAAACCCTCACGCCTCCCCTCCCAAAAAAAGCAGCAAAACTTGGGGTGGGATTGATGGAGGGGGTGTATGGTTGGGTCACCTGGCGCCCCCCCTGGAATTTCTTCACTCCCCCCCCCCCAGAGGGGCACGCCCCCCAGTTTGGGAACCCATGTACTAGAGCAGTGGTTCCCAAACTTTTCGGCATCACGCCCCCTTTTTGATTTTTGAGAAACCCTCACGCCCCTCCCCCCCCCCCATAGCAGCAAAACTTGTTGAGCAAAAAATAAAAAAAAATAACCAGGGCCAAAAAACAAAATAGCAGCTTGGGGAGGGATTAACCGGGGGGGGGGGGGGGGGTCTGGGTCACCACCCCCTCCCCCTGGAATTTCTTCACACCCCCCCAGTTTGGGAACCCATGTACTAGAGCCTAGAGGGGGCCAGCCTAGTCAATTTTGTATACTCTAGCCCCGCAGGGAGTTGGTGAGGGCTTCGGGCACCAGCACAGGTTCCCCCAATGGGGGTGAGGCCCAAGGCTCAAGGGCTGGATCCAGGCAGGCAGGGGGCTGCATCCAGCCCATGGGCCTTTGCTTAACAGGGAACCTGTCTCCCAGAAATCCTGTAAATGGCTGAAAGAGATAAGAGCACTTTTTATCATTAGTTCTCTATGCTCTTACCAAAGGTGGGTATCATCCCAACTCTGCAGATGGACAAAAAGGGTGCGAAGTTCAATGACTTACTCTTGGTCTCAAAGCAATTAAGTGGCAAAGCTTGAAACAGAATCCAAGTCACTGACTATCAGATCAGCTCCCTATCCTATGTGGCAGGGCTACTCAACTTTGGAAGCCCTGGGGACCACACTGATACTCACAGCACATGCTAAAGGCCGCAACTTAAGTGTGGTTGCATACACATGCAACCTCATCTCAAAAGAGGAGCATCTAATCTCCAGAATCAGTTAAGAGGAAGTAATTATCTTCTTGCCTCACAGGTCAAATCTTTTGGGCATGAATAAGTGATTAGGTTTCCTGACAGACTGACATTGATATTTTCATTCTTTTTTTCCCTCTTCACCTGATGTAGTCTAAAAGCTGTAAAGTACTTGTCAGGTTACTTTCACAACGACTCCCTTACTCTTTTCTGCAGAAAACAGAGAGCTCCAGTAACAATCTAGAGTTGAATTAGGTCTGCTCACACGGCTTTAAGACTATAGGCTGGACTTCACTGGTCCCATATGAGGGATTTTGACAGACCAAGGGAAGTTATTTCTGGCCCTCCTGCTAGTGGTCTCCCCAGCCCTGGACTGGCCACCCAGCTAGCTCCCCTCACTGCCACTAGCCATGCTGCACTGGACTGCCCTGCCCCCTACGATAAGCTGGGCAGCCCAGCTCCCAACCCCATGAGGCAGCCCCACTTGGGCAAGCTAGGCTCCTGCTCACACCAGCCAACCCAGCTAACAGATGCCAGGCTACAGCCCTGCCAACACGCCCAGCTGGGTAGCACCTGGCAAACCAGCTGCGGGCTGCCCAGCCACCTGCCCTCCACTGGGACTCTTTGGTCCTGGAACATTCGTGATCCTTACGGATCACAGATGTTGCCGAACAAGAGAGTCCCGGTTTACAGAGGTTCAATCTGTAGCTTGTACTAGAGATGTTAAAATGAGTGTAAATGATAAACCATGAAACCACTGAAAATTTCAGCAATTGCATGGTTACATGCAGGGAACAGTCAGTACACACCAGGAGCTAGCTTTTAAGCTGGCTCCCTTCACATACCAGCTCCTGCCTGCTTCCCTGCACTGCTGCCTCTGAAACAGAGACAGCAGAACAGGGTGGCAGGCAGCTCCTCAGGAACCAGATCAGAAGTCGTGTTGTAGCCGTGTAGCAATTTGAATAACTGATAATCTCTTATCAGAGGGGTAGCCGTGTTAGTCTGAATCTGCAAAAGCGGTGAGGAGTCCTGTGGCACCTTATAGACTAACATATAGGCTCCAACACTTCAGTTAGTCTATAAGGTGCCACAGGACTCCTCGCCGCTTTTGATAATCTCTTACATCCCTAGCTTGTACTTTTTTTAAATGTTATATCTGCTATCTTATACTGCAGAATAGACATTATTACAATAGTTCAAAAGTGCTGACCAACTGTAGCTCCCAATGAAGTTAAAGGGAGTTGTAAATGCCCTGTCATTAATGCCATCAAGGCCTTACACTCACTTTCCATTGTCAAAGCTACAGTATATGCAAATGAAAGTTTGTCTCCCAAAGACTGCAGACATTCTGAAATAACTGAAAAGTGTAGACACTTTTCAACTTAAAAAAAATCAATCAAGAGGGAGTTGTTACATTTCAGTATCAATTTCACTGTCAACAATATTAGCTATTTCAACAATGCTGAAAGTATAAGAGCAAGACAGACAGACACTCAAATTATAAAGATTTCCAGTACTGTCAGTTTGCCTACAAAGCTCTAAATATCCAGAGTGGAGTGCAAAGAGATGTATAGCACTACACACAGGCTAAATGGACACTGCTACTGAAAATCTCTGATAAAAAATGGATAGGGCACACCAGAAATGAGGCACCATTAGGCACATTATTCAAATTATAAATATTCCTCATGGAAAAATTATAAGCTTATTTCTCCAGATAGGAAGCATCATGAGGATACAATGCAAAGGTATATCTATACACAATACACTATGCTTCAAGCAGTCTGTGCCCAAAGCTTGTTGATTTAATGCAGTGTAAGGCAAATGAAGGAAATAATATGAACCTTAGCTCAGATTGTCAGGATGGCGTGAAAGGCACATAAACAAAGGATCGAATGCAATCCGTTTGTTACACTGTATCTGACTTCAGTGCAAAATGACATAAAATCAGTGTTCTTGTCTGCACTTTCCTTTTGTCGGGGTGAGACCGTTCTACAATTCTTGCCCTCAGTTACTGGGTTACCCTGCTATTCCAGCTATTCTGAAGGAAGGCTTTTCTTCCTCCATTTGACTGCTGCAGACCTCTTTTCCCTGCCTTGCACCCGCAACTTCACATCTTTTTGAGCTACTCTTCAAAGTGAAGCTGTACACACTGAGAAACTGACATAGGCTTCTCCAGCAACATACCAGTAGTGGCATCTAAGATGTGACAGAATTAAATAAAAAAATAAAAAAGAGCAACTAAAGGTTGCCACCAGAATTATAGAAATAGCAGGATGTCCCAGAAATGAAGGCCAGATTATTTAAAGAGCCACTAACAGACTACAAAGCATGCACAAACACATGGTATTTATGATCTAAGAGTGCATCCTTATATTTGCCAAACTGAGAACCCCCTCCTGATCCACTCTGATGGCATATTTTATGGATGGTGGGAAACAGGCAAACTGTTTGAAGTTTAGTACATGAAACCACCAACTGTCAATTGAAAACATCTCTAACAGTATTTCCTTCTTACACTGTGAAGGTTTATAGATTTGGGAATCAAGTAGGCCTGGAATCATTAAAACCAAATGATTGTTT
Source organism: Pelochelys cantorii (assembly GCA_032595735.1). Taxonomy (NCBI): domain Eukaryota; kingdom Metazoa; phylum Chordata; order Testudines; family Trionychidae; genus Pelochelys; species Pelochelys cantorii. Next base: position 5,440,663 of record CM064342.1, on the reverse strand, counting down.
GGTCCAAAGGACACAGAGCTGGTCAGAATTCTGAAGGTACCTTCACCTTCACCCTTGAATATCCTTTTCATTCCTTTAAGAATAAGCGTTTCAATTTGTTAGACTTTTAGACTCCATTATCTCAGAAAATTCTTTCAAGCCTAGCAAAAACGACACGTCAGGAAATTGTGCTCTTCTGAGGCTAGCAGCTATTACCAATAACTCTTAGGCAACCAGAACAACGTCTGATTTGGGGTGAACATTTTCCTGCACTCGTTATTCTGAACCATCAGAGTCCTAGCTGATATGGTGAATCAGATGGATTACACTAAGTATCACATATAATAAGCTTTAGGCAAAGTTTTTACAAGTTGTTCTGCTTATTAATAGCAAATTCACAAATATTTTGAGCATTATATATCCCCCTTTACATTTTAAAAATAAATTTTAAAAAGTACATCGCCTCACCATAGGATTAGAAGTAAAATTTTCTTCCAGGAAGCTACAAAAACAGATTCATTTGAAGACATGACCAGCCTTAACACAGAGTACTCTAGGGATGTTACTGGTTAGTCAGCTAACCGTTTAACCAATAAGCAACTGCTCAGCAGTTAATAGTCCTGGTTAATCACAACATCTCTCCCTTGCTCCCCACATGCTTTACATTTAAAACTCAGACCAGCAGGCTGGCTCACTCCCAGCCCACCAGTCCAAGTTTTTAATGAAGAGCACACAGGGTAGCTCCCTGCCAGTGCAGGGTCTTGTGCCCTAAACAGGTGATGCTTACCAGTTCACCAGCGGGGGATGGAGCAGCACCCACCTGCCATAGGTAAGGGCCTGCCCCGGCCCCATGAGGCCTGCCACAGACAGAGGCTACTCCAGGAGTCAGGAGCAGCCCCTATCCGCAGCAGGCCCAAGTGGAGGGGAGGGAGAGGCCTGCAGGCACAGTCTGCTCCAGCCCAGCCGCAATGGCCCCCTATAATTGGTTAACCAGTTAAATTGGAAATAAAGTTCACATTTAACCAGTTAACCAATTACACAAGATTTTACATTCCCAATAATTACCACAGAAAGCACTTATATCTGAGACACATCCAAATTGATGGCCAAAAGCTCTAGAAGCCTAGTGTGTAATATATCTGAGACACATCCAAATTGATGGCCAAAAGCTCTAGAAGCCTAGTGTGTAATATTTCTGTATTCAAGAGTTGCTAGAAGTTCAAAAAAGAAAACAAGGCTGCTTTCACTTAGATTAGGATTTAGGGCAGGGGTGGCCAACCTGTGGCTCCAGAGCCACATGCAGCTCTTCAGAAGTCAATATGTGGCTCCTTGTTCAGATAGATACCAAATCCAGGGCTGGAGCTACAAGTGCCAACTTTCCACTGGGCCGGAGAGTCCTCAGTGTCCAACCTCCAGCACCAGTGGCATAGTGGGGGGGAGGAAGGGGCAGCTGCCCTTGGGTGCCATGCTAGAAGGACACCAATTTAGTCCCCCTCCGCTCCCCATGTCATCATTTGGCTCGCCTGCTCCTTCGCCAGCTGCCGCCAGCTGGAGCCTCCTCCCCACCTCTTCACCCCCCGTCCAACCCTCCTCCATCTCCACCAGTGGGTAAGTGTGAGCGGGGAACGACCCCTAACTGGAGGTGACGGGGGAAGACGTAGTACAGCTCCCCGCCTCCTCCCAGGGTCAGGCTCAGTCGTGCAGCAGGTTTGGGGCCCCACTGCAGAGCAGCGGGGGAAGGGGTGTAACAAATTTTGCCTTTGCCCCCAGGCGCATAACGCCCTCGCTACGCCTCTGCCCAGCTCTGCCCTAGACCCTTTCACCCTACGATCCTGCCACTTCCCACCCTCTCCACTGAGCCTGTCACACCCATGATTCCCCCTCCAGTGTCTGCCACTGAGAGAGCTGATCCCAGTGGGCAGGAGGAGAAGGAGGAGGCACTGACCAGTGGGGCTGCCAGTGGGTGGGATGTGCTGAGAGTGGTGGTGGGGAGATGAGCAGGGATGGTGACACAGAATTGTGGCTCTTTGGCAATGTGCATTGGTAAATTCTGACTCCTTCTCAGGATTAGGTTGGCCACCCCAATTTAGGGGCTGAAGGTCAAACTTTCTTCCATTCAGGGGCTCAGTGTAACATTACATAACAAAGCTGGGTCACTTCATTCACATTTGTCAAATCTTGTTTTAATTTGAGATGATCCCCCTGAACATTTGCACTTGTTCAGATAACACCTATGGATGTAATAATATAGTCAATTAACCAATAAGCAAAAGCTTATCGGTTAATGTTATAAACTACATGCATCCCCCGCTCCTAGTAAATTTTTTAGCAGGCTGGCCAGCAGCCCGGCTCGAGCCAGGTCCAAGACCTACCCCCACTGCAGCTCTGCATTTAAAGTGTATTAGGAGCTAAAGATGTTAAGGACTAGTCAGTCAACTAGTCGACTAGTCAATTCCACCACCACCCCCCCACCCTTGCTGCCTCTATCACAGGGCTACTCAACTTTGGAAGGCCTGGGAGCCACAACGATACTCACAGCACATGTTGAGGGCTGCAACTTAAGTGTGGTTACATATACAAGCAAACAGAGATCCACATATATGCAAATAGCTTCTTTCAAACTGACAGGCATGAATACAAAAATTAAGGCAAGGCTACACAACATGCAGGCCCCATCTAAGTCAGTTCTGCTGATATTAATAAAATGCAATATTTACCTGATTTCCACCCACAACAGCACTTTTAATGAGCAACGACAGTCCAGGAATTTAACTACTAAAATGCATATCAACAGGAGATGATTATATACACTACTTTTTTGTTTTGGCTCCCACCCTGCTCTATTAGATAGAGGCAGCAAAGAGGTGGGGGGAAAGAAGGGGCACTTCAAGGTGGCAGCGCTGCACAGCTGAGCCAGGGATCAGCTGTGTGGCGCTGCCACTTTGAAACCCCAAGGCGGTGTTCAAAGGGGCAGCACTATGGAGCCCAGGACTCCGCTGGAGAGTTTCCTACTGACCTCGGGCTTCATGGCTTTGAAATGCATAAGAGTAGTGTGTGTCAACCTTTTTTTATAAAGTACTCCTTTAAAAAAAAATTTCAGACACTTTTTTTTCTACCATTGCAACACATTTGTTTAAACAACTTAATCATAGACGGGCAGGTGATGAAATGTTTGGGTGTAAAAGTACAAAAATAATAAAGTGCTGTAAAATTTAAAACAAAAATTCAATTTTCTCCAAATTTCAGTTGTGTTGATGTACCCCCCAGACTCCTCTTAACTACCCCTAAGTATACTCACACCACTGGTTGAGAAACACTGCACAAAAGTCCCCACTGGGGACTCCTGTACATTTCAAACCCCGTATGCCAGAGTGCAGCCTATAGTCAGCAGGACTTCCTGTGGCCCCCGGCTGCAGGTGGAGTTCTGCATTTCTCCTTTGAAATGCACAAGAGCCCCAGTGGGGGTTCTTGTACAAGGAGGACTGTGAAGTGCCTATCGACTAGTCAATGGAAATTCCATTGACTACTCGACTAGTCAATTAATCGCAATTTAACATCCTTATTAGAAGCCAGGCGGGCAAGCAGCCCGGCTCAGTTCCAGCTCACACTGGATCCAGGAGCTCAGATCACCCACTCCCAGGCAGGGGCTACTGCCACCCTGTAATGCTGCCTCTATATCAGAGGCAGCAGCATGGGGTAGCAGGTAGCCAGTCCACTAAGGGAGTTGGTTTTTAAACTGTCTCTCCCTGCAGACCAGCTCCCTCCTGGCATCTCGCACTGCTGCATCTGATATAGAGGCAGCAGCACAGGATGGCAGGGGGCTCCCCAAGAGTGGGGCTGGAGCGCACTGACTGCCAGCCCCACCCCGGGGACTACAGAATAGTTGACTAACCAATAAGAATTCATGAGCTTAATCAACTATTCAATTAACAGATATTTAACATATCTAGTAATACCTACTTCCTTTATTGCAGATTTCATATTAATTGCATTGAATCAGTTATATTTGTTCTAATATGAATTATATTCTATACCGAAAATGCAAACACATGAAGCAGTGACTCATTTAAGAAACTATTTCTATTAGTAACATCTATGTTAATTTAATGTTAAAATATTGTCGTCTTATATCTTCAGCAAGAGAGCTCTAGATGAACCCAAACCTCCATTTCAATATTTTTCTGGTGGCCACATCAGTTTCTTCAGAATTTAAAGCCATTCAAAATCACAACATTTCTGTAAAAATCTTCCCAATATGAATCATTGTAACTTCTTGGGTCTCTGAACAAAAACAATAATTTTCACAGAAGTGTGAACCAACGCCTTATTGCTAACTTTGAAGCCTGTTAATATTGCCCTTTACATTTCTAACCATTTCATATCTGATTTTAGAAGAAACATCCTGTTTCTCCAGTATGGCTGAAAATAAACTAGAGACTGAAAAAATCTATGAGACCTGCTTTTCAAATAACCTGCACACCTACTTAGTGTACAAACAATCTTAGATGAGCATGTGTCAGTGATCTGTTCATTCACTGGGCAGATGGACATGGCTATATAGGTACCTATGCATACATTTGCTTTGGACAGACCCACACATAAAACAGCATAGAATGTGTCTGAAAAGTCATTCCCATTAAATTGTTAATCCACCCCAATAGAGATTTCTACTACCATTTCAAGGGGAGGAGTGAGGTTGATCTCATCACTAAGACTCTTCCCTGATTTTTTCCCCCCAGATTTGTGTTCTCCTTCACTTTGTTCCATGCCAAGTATGTGTTTCACAAGAGTGAGGGAGAGGGAAAAAAAAAGGCATCAGTTAATGGCTGTGCAAAGAGGACCATGTGCAGAGTTCTAGCTGCCCTCACTCTTCACCCCACTTTGCCTCCTTAACAAATGTCCATCTGTGCATCATTCCAGAAACTTTGGAAAAGCACATCAGCCCTTTCTGTGGTTACTCATTTTTCTGCCCACAGTCAGTCCCTGAGTAAGCTGCAGTCCCTTTCTGAGACTCCAAAGATTTTTTTCCCCCAGTTTAGATATTTACTGGCAATTTTTTCACTACCTGGCCTACCTTGAGAAAAATGTGCTATTCTCAAACAGTAACTGAAAATCCTAACTACTAAAAGAAGAATTACTAAATTTCATTTATTTGTTCTGATACCTTTCTACCATTGCTGCCGTGTTCCAAAGGAGAATCTTATAACTCTGCTCAGTTTCTTCCCTATTTTGGGAACGCTACTTGGTAAGCAATCCAAGCAGAACGACAAAGTTTATTAAAAGAATGCTTGAAAGCAAGTTTGAGTCTCAAGTTTAACAGTTATGGAGTGAATAGGGAATCTGGGAACAAGTCTGGGTTGGGGGAGGATGGATACATAATAAGCAAAGTCAGTAATGTGATGCCCGAGCCTAGCATGCTTATTTCATGACTTTTTGCCATGTTACATCACATACCCGCTGGGAGTGACCCACTAATGTAAGGCTGAATCCTTCCAAGAGCATTCAATAATCCTCACGGGTACTTTAAGCAACATCTTGTCCTGAAAATACCATAATCCCTTGGGAAGTCTGAGAGTACGTGCTGATGCATTTGCATATAGCTTATATTTCTGCTAGGGAAGTTAGATACTGTGTAACTGAATAGTGGTGTAACCGCATGAAATCTTAGCAGTTACACAACTATTCAATAGTCCCCGGGGGCAGGGCTGGTAGCCGGTGTGCTCTCCGCCCCACTCCTGGGGAGTCCCCTGCCACCTCTGACACAGAGGCAGCAGCACGGGGTGCCAGCAGCCCATCTGCGGGGATTTGAGCTCCATACGGGCAGAGGCTGCTCCACATCCCATGGAGCAGCCTCTGTCTGTGGGGAACTCAGACCCCCATGGACAGGGGCTGCTACTGAGGAGCAGCTTCTGTCTGTGGCGGGCCCAGGCTCACCATGGACAGAGGCTGCTCTGTGAGATGTGGAGTAACCTCTGTCTGCGGGGAAATCAGACCTCTGCGGACAGCAGCTTCCGTCCATGATGGGCCCAGGCTCGGGCCCACTAAAAACAAGGGCAAGGGGGGGAACGTGTGTAGTCGACAGGATTAACCGATAAACCTGATCTATCGGTTAATCATGTAATTGCCTGCACAATGACACCCTTAATTTCTGCTAGAATAGTGATAGAGTGACATTTTTTTGATTGTATCACTTTGGTACATATGGTTGTGCCGATTTTCTTCCACATATTGATCTGAGGAAGTGGGTCTGGCCCACGAAAGCTCATCACCTAATAAACCATCTTGTTAGTCTTTAAAGTGCTACATAGTTCTGTCTTTAATTTCTGCTAATCTGTCTAGCTCAGGAATAAGCTGCTACTGAAAATTATTTCAAGGAAAGTAAAGAAACAGAAGTTTAACCTTCACAAAAATAAATGTATTCTATGGAATGGACTTATACTGTTTCAAAATACACCCCCACAGGCAACATCATTTGCAACAGCATTAACACCAGAACTACAGAAAAGTGAAACTGAGGAATGAGAGGATAGGCAAGATCCCCACTCCTCCAAAGAACACATTAATAAAAGAAATTTATGATAAAATTCTGCATCAGTGGCACCTAACTCCCCAAAATGAAATTATGATGGTGCAAAGAAGAAGTAGTACTGAAAAGATTGTAATGAAAGAATTTCTACATGCATGCTGAACACGACCAAATTGTAAGACATTTTGGAAAGCTACTGGAGATTCCATAAAGGAGGTAACAGTGTCATGTGTCATAATGGCTATTTTTTCCTGAAAATTCAATCTCAAAAAAGCCATGAAGAACTCACTACTTATTCTTAGTTGCTACTAGAATTAGCATAGCAGGGGAGTGGAAGGTGTGTGACTCCCCTAAAACTACTGCCTGCTATGAAAAAGTGGGAGTAAACTGCTACTAGCAAAATTAACTCATCAAGTCAGAGTTCTGAACAACAGAAGGAAAAACACTACTTAAAAATCTGAAGGAACGTTCTGGAGTTTGCTGGAAGAGGGTCACTGCCCACCACTGAACTTGATAAAGAACCTTCTATGAATACTAAGCAAGGGAGAAGCCCCTTTTACAATAAAAAATAAATTAAAAATTAAGTTATAAAAAACTTATAAAAAAATAAGAAAAATCAGAAGGAAAAGGAGAAAAGCTTAATATTGCATTACATTTTGATAGAGCATAACTCATTTTACTAGATGTCCTTACTGTTTAAAAAAAAGCAAGCAGCTGTCTGGATTAAAATATAAAGACCACCAACCACTACCACCAATAGGCAAGACAGAAGAATACAAATAGTATAAAAGCACCAACCACAACTGAGAACTATACCGCAAAACTGAAGAAAAGTACTGGTAGCAAGTCTCATCCATATAGCTTTAGGAACTTCATAGGCCAACTTATATATAATGCTAAATTAATCTCCATTTTAATTGTAAAACAAGTTCTACGAATTTCTATAAGAATGGATCTGTTGATAAATCAAGAAAGCCATAGGAATGTACATTCACACACACCACCCCAACATATATTATACTTTGAGCACATTACAATGTAAAACTGAATAAAAAAACATGAAATATTTTGGGTGAACTTTTTGTTACTTACTGATTTCAAACATGACATACAGATTACATACTAAATCCAGGACAATCTTTTTATTGCTTTGCCTGCAGCCTGATAGGTTATAATTTTGCTTTGGTTCCTGTAACTGTGACAATTTTCAGAGAGCATTTTGAGTCCATAATAATAAACAGATGTTCTCATTTTGCAGCAGTATTCAGGCTTGGCTAGAACACTGTTTAATATAAATGCATATAATTTTAGATGTACAAAATCAATCTGTCCACAAAAGAATTTCAGACAAACCATCCAAACATACAATGTGAAAACACCATTTATTTTTTATACTAACTCTGTTGCATGAAAAGTGAAAAAAAAAGGAGAAAATCTATTGGGAAGAAAACACTTAAAACATCTCAGAGTTTTGAATATTACTTGCCCTTCACTGTTGAGGGTTAAAAGTACCTTGAAATATATTTGATTTTATGCACAAGAACTTAATATTTGTGGATAGTTTAAAAGTAACAGACAACTGAAATTTACACAAGAGAATCAAAGCATTGTCCATGTTTAAGTCACTAGCTTTGATCTTTAATAGCTTTAGGATACATAATAGAGAAACCACCTTTTTCATTGTAATACTTGAAGTAGATGTCATACTTCTGTATCATTGATATGATAGGTCTACAGGAAAATCCAGAAGGTGAAGATAGAACCACATGGTTTCTTCCAGGTCCTGATCAAAGACTAATTTTATTATTTGAAGTTTACAAGTAGCACATAGGTTGGGCAAATGATGCCAAGTGTCTGTGAAAGTATTCATAAAGTCAACTGTGCCTCGGCCCTGTCTTCTCTTAAGATAGAACAGAAGGGTCTGGAAAGTCTGTTCTAGTTTTGGAAAACACACACTACATAATTACTCATTCAATCCTAACTACAACATTACCGCTGCAGTACTAAAACAAAAGTATCTTAGACTCAGGAACAGGAAGGAGTTTTCACACATTTATCTCCATTATACAATAGTTTCCCCAGATCCCTACAAAGAAAATGGAAGGGTGCACTTGTCTTTTCTCTGCTGCAGCTCTCTGCCTTTTTAGCACAGCCCTTTCCTGACCCAGAGGAGGGTGGGTTGATCTACCCCACTGAGGGCTGGACTGAGATGTACCAAGGGTGGGGTTTCCTCTGCAGCACAAAACCAGCACAGCTCACTACCCCGCAATCTGTCACTGGGAAGAAGTGCATGCGAAACATGTTTTCCTTTCCAGTCTTCTCTTGTTTGTCTTATGGGCTGGGATCAAGCAGAGACTTACAAGATACTACAAAGAATTAAGCTGCTCATACCAACATCACCACCATCATCCTCTCCAAAAGAAAAAAAAAAAAACACAGCTGAAAGGTTTAGCACAGAACAGCTAACTTAAAATCAAACACACAAATAAAAAGTAATCTAGATTTGGATGTATGAGTTTTAGATACAATCTTCAGCAGGCAGGTCCTGTACTACAGCTGCAAGAACAAAACAAACCTGACAGGCTTGTGAAGGAGACACATATACATATGCACAGACAGGTTTGAGTTCTAAACCAAAAACTTCAGAGAAAACTGAACACAATCATGTGGGAATTGCACACCGATTTGTTCATTTGTAGCCTCAGAATTTCTCATGTGATATTACTTAAACAGTGCAATTCTCAAAGAACAGATTAGCTGTTTTTATCCCTACAATTACTTCAAAAAAGATGAGGTAAAGTAAGTTTTGTTGCTGGAGGGACATATGACACATTCATGGTGCCTTTTGTGGTTAACATTTATGTCCTGCTTTGGCACTACGGAACATGCTTGTGCAAATAAGTCATAGTCACCTACATTTTCAATGATAAAGAACTACTTGCCAACACTTAGCTAAACGGGCAAAAGACTTGGCTCTTTCTTCAACTGTCACATTAATTTAAAAAATCCGAAGACACTTTCACCCTAACAGATTTAATGACACACAACTGTGTCTTTATGAAGTCAATGAGTAGCCTTGTAGCATCTTAGAGACTAACAAAAATATGTATAATAGTATCATGAGCTTTCATGGACAAAACCACTTCTTCAGATGAGTGGAATGTCTCATGATAATATGTATATATTTTTGTTAGACTCTAAGATACTACAGGATTTTTAAGAAAAAGTTCCAGACTAACACACTCAGCTCCCTGAGATTCTTTATGAAGTGTGGTCACAGAGTTTCTAAAATAGGCAGCCGGTCAGATTAAGCCAGACTAACTTAGCTCAATAACTGACTGAAGAATTGACAACTTATTTTATAGGTAAGAAATATTAGATATGAACTAGTTTTGCTTATTGTGGTTTTAGTTATGCAATCCTCATAATTCTTTCCTCTTTCAAAATTCTTAATTGATTCTGTCTGGGTAAAGCCAGTAGAAAAATTATACCCATTACATGAGCACTAAGGTCTCTCCTGTGGAGGGCACGTGCTGCCATGGTTAAGAATAAGTTGGTTAAGGGCTTGCTCAAAAAACCAAAACAAAACACACCACACACACTTACAGTTAAAAATTAGGTGGTACAATAATTGAGCTGGGTGAGGTCCCAGAAGCTATCTTTAAAAAGGGAAATGAAGAGGATTTGGTGAATTATAAACTATAAACTAATACCTGGAAAAATATTGGAACAAACGTAACAATCAATTTGTAAGTACCCAGAGCAGGGGTGGGCAATAATTTTTGACCGGGACCACTTCAGAAATTTTTGAAGTGATCCCAGGCTGCCTGGAAGGGGCAGGGCCAAGACACTGCCATGTTTTCCCACCCACAGACCCTGATTGGTTTGGGGGTAGGGGAGGATAGAGAGAACTGCCTGCTGTTCTGAACAGATGGCGGTTTTCTCTAGGTACCCATGCCCCTGGTGGTGGGAGGAGACTTCATGTGCTCCCCTGTGTTGCCCCCAGGTCAATCAGGGCCTACAGAGGGTGAGCATGTGAAGTCTCTCGCTACCTGTCCCCGCCCTGCAAGGGAGCACCATGCTTAGAGTCAATCGCCAGCTGAGCAGCAGCTGGCGGTTGACTAAGTACTGAGCCCCTTGCAGGACAGGGCGAGACTTTGTGTGCTTCCCCCCGCCCTCCAGGCCCTGAATGGCCTGGGGGATCAACTCGCATGGTGGGCCAGATTCAGCCCACGGAGGCCCTTTTGCCCACCCCTGACTTAAAGGATAACAGGTTTGAAAGCTTCAACTGACATGGATTTGTCAAAAACAAGTCATGCCAAATCAACCTAATTTCCTTCTTTGACAGGATTATTAGTGTAGGGGTTAAGGGAAAGCTGTAGATGTGATATCTTTATTTTAGTATGACTTTTGGCATGGTGAACGTGTAATTGAGTGCATTGAAGGGATGCTAAGGACTTATTGGATAGTCAGTCGACTAGTTGATTCCTCCCCACTTGCTGCCTCTGTCAGATAGAGGCAGCAAAGAGGGGGGAACAGGAGGTATTTCAAAGTGGCAACGCTGCCACACATGGAGCCCGGGGTCAGCTGGAAATTCCATCAACTACTCAACTAGTCAATTAACTGTTACTTAACATCCTGAGTGCACAGTTAACTGATGAGCCTGGGTTCATCAGTTAAACCTCTTGGTTAAATGCAGCAGGTACATGTTTACACAAACACATTTTAACATCCCACATGATATTCTCATATGCCAACTAGACAAATACAGTGTAGATTAAAATACTATAGTGTGAGGGCTAGGAACGTGAATGGCTAACCAGGCAACAGTCAGCCCAGCTTGGCCAGAGCAACCTTTGTCTCCCACCTGCTCCCTTTTAAGCAGTTAACTGATTAAATGTAACATTTAACTGATTAACTGGCTAAACAGCTTTTCTTCATCAGATCTTGTTTCAGCATGAGTAAAGAACAAAACATATACAGACACCACAAAGACTGCCATCCTAGAAATGGAGAAAGATGTATTATTTTACTAGATTTACTACAGGCGACCCCCACACTTATGACTTAATTGGTTCCTGGAGAAGCGTTGTAAGTCGGGCCGTCATAACTCGAACCCTTGTTGCCCATCAGGGCAATATTATGAACAGAGGTTCCGTTCCTGGCCCACTTTGCCTCCTGGGAGTTGTAGTCTCCTGGAACCAGGTGGCTCTGCTGGGTAGTAGGTGGCCCTGCAGTGCAGCGTGAACAGCGCCCTGAGCTAGCTGGGAGCTGGGTTGGCCAGTAGGCAGCCCCTCAGAGCGACGCAAACAGTGCCATGAACCGGCCGGCCAGGGGCTGGCCCCGGCAGTTGGCAGCCCCATGGCACAAACTGCACTATGAATCGGCCATCCAGGGGCTAGATCAGGCGGTAGGTGGCCCTTGGCTCCCGAAGCAGGGCAGCCGTAAATGCAGGAGGTCGCAGGTAAGGTGGTCAGAAGTTGTGGGTTTTCTGTACTGCAAAGGGCATGGCATTGATCATACGTCCACTCGACAAGTCGCTCTACCCCCTTTGCTGCCTCTATCAGAGAGAGACAGCAAGTGGGGGGAGCAGGAGCCAGTGCTGGGGAGAGACTGCTTAAAAGCCGGCTCCCCTCAGCACCATCTCTGAAGGTGGGGGCAGGGGCGCAGAGGACAACTAGTGGCCCTTCCAACTTTGAAATGTAGCAAGAGCAGAGCTCTTGCTACATTTCAAAAGCAGAATTGTTGTGGGAGCAGGGGGCAAGTGGGAGACTCAAGCAATCCCCTGCTGGTCCCACACTCCCTACTTCTGAAACGTACAAGAACCCCGTGCTCCCTGCTTTTGAAATGTACAGGAGCCCAGGGGGCGCAAAGCACTCACAAGGAGCATGGGGACTTCTTGGGTCCCTGTGCTAGCCCGATACTCACTGCAACACTAGCCCGATACTCACTGCAACACTTCTTGCTACATTTCAAAGGAAGAGGTGCCTTTATTGATTAATCCAGGAGTTCTCAAACTTTGTGATACCGTGACCCCCTAAAATGCTAAATGAATTTGTGGACCCCCCACCCTCACTGCTCCAAAGTGGTTAAGCAAAAAAAAAAAAAAAGCACTCACCCCTGCGTCAGACCCAGGTCCCCCTAGTGCCCCTCCCCATCCCAGTGCACTTCCCCCCTCCCACTGAGGCAGGCATCCTTAGTGTCGGGAGCCCCGCTCCAATCAAATCTCCCCTCTTCCCCCACAAAGCCAGGCACGGAGGAACAATCTTACTTTTAAAGTGGCTGCTCCTGCCACCCGGCCCGGCCGCCTCAGCTTGCAGGAGAGGCATCAAGCGGCCAGCTGCCGGTCTCTGCTGGTCACATGGGCCAGAGCAGCACGCGCTCCGCTCCCACCCAGCCCGGCGCCTGCCCCCTCCCACCCCCCCTTCACTAGACTCTGCAGCGCTCCTCATTCCCCCGCCCAACGCAGCAGGGTGTGGGTGAAAACCGGACACCTGGCAACTGAGATGCGGGGGAGAGAAATTTTTGCATTAAAAAAACGGATCCAGCTGTGACCCTCCCGTAAGTTGTTCACGACCCCCCTGGGGGTCGCGACCCACAGTTTGAAAAACGCTTGATTAATCCAATAGTTGATGCAAATTGCATCCACTATTCGATTAGTTGATTAATCTAAATTTAACATCCTTAGCGCCAGGCCACCATGGGCCCTACACGGCCCCTCCAAAGTGCAGAGCCTGGAGCAGTTGCCCCAAACTGTCTGATGGCATAACCAAGATCATCTCACAGGATAGGGAAACTAACTGGTTGCTTACCTAGAATTTGCAGGGTGTGCCAAGTGAACTGCAGCACGGCTTTCATTGCGTGCAGAAGGAGCACTTGACTCTTACAGAAGCTTCAGGGGGTAGCCAAGTTGGTCTGTACAGGATAAACTTAACAACCAATGGTCTGGTAGGACTTTAAAGACTAACAAAACATGTAGATGGTATCATGAGCTTTCGTGGGCACAGCCCACTTCTTATCTAAAGCTCATGATACCATCTACATGTTTTGTTAGTCTATAAAGTCCTACCAGATCATTGGTTGTTTTTTAAGTTTATGACTCTTACAGTCATTGTTGTCATGCACCTTACTTCATGTGCCCTTGCTTTACATGTGTGTCACTTAGTAATACTGAAGAGGGGGAAACCTATGCAGAGGGAAACCAGCAGAATCTGGCAACTCTGTCAGTGGGCAACAGTCAACAAAATGTATGAAGTCTCATAGCATTAAATCGACTGGACTCATGTCACTCAGGCTTCCATTGCCATCAGTAAATCTCCTCCTATTACAAAAGTGAAATCTGCTTGTGTAGGAGACAAGTTTTTCTGGGGCTGACCCAAGACATTAGAACTCAATCACACAGGGACTAAGAACCACAAAACCCATCACTCTCCATCCCAACACCACCACCTGGTACACAAAATTAAAGATTTTACAATCCATGTTCAGGCAATCTTTCCCTTAGGGGAGAAGACAAAATCCCCACTTAATAGAGATTAGTCACTGCTTATTTTTAACTGTAGAAGGCATTCTGGAACCATGGTGATATGTATAGTAAAACAGTGAACAGAAGAGACATAAAATGACTTTTGCTATTGAAAAAGCAGATGGAATTCCAATTTAAGCACTATGAATCCCCACTCTGGAAAAATGCAAATTTCTGATTAAGTTTAAACACAAGGGAGAGACTTCAAGAGCTCACACTCCTTGAATAAGAAATTTGGACTCCCTTTGCACCAACCTAGCTAGCCTGCAGAATATTCTCACAGAATCAGAATACTCAGCAGCTATATGAGTTTAATGAGAACATTTTGACTGAAATCCTCCAAAATTAGTTAAATCCCCAAATGTCACACCACTTTTAAACATATGGATATGAAGATGATTTACAATATACAGAAAATTCTGAAATATTCACTCAGCAACTAACTTGCTTAAGGTGTAAAGCCATATAGAGAGACTAGGAAGAAGAAACTGAGCTGTCACTTCCAGGACTGTTTCCTACTTGTTAATCTGCCTCACCAAATCCCCCTACACTAGCCTAGACAAATACTTGTCTCTCCCCTCCCATCACACTGAGACAGAAATGTTAACAGTTAATGATACTATTTCCTATAATAGGGGCTGACCTCAAAAGAGTCTTGAGTACCCCAAACATGTTACACTGGATTAACTTTAATTTGTTCACCTCAAAATGTCTTGCACGCTCTCAACATTTTTCAAATTCATCATGTGACGTTTTGAGCACAGTAATCAATCCTCCTTGTAACAGAAATAGCTCCACTGTACAGTGAGCTTACTTACTTTAAGGTTCACATGGACATATTTTTAGAAACTCTGCTTCTGGCAGCCTTCCCACTGCACTGCCTCACATATGGCTCAGACTATGTACCTGTTTTCCCTCCACTACCTCAATCATCTTGACTTCTTCATCTCTCCAATTAAATGCTGGAACTGAGCCAGACTGTGCCCCATTGAATCCAGGTACTGAGGTGTGCATACCCCCAAAACTGCATATTGATTACAATAGCAATGCTACCCCCATGTTTCTCTGTGGACCCCAGAGAGCTCCTGGATTTGATTACTCTCTTTGGAGACATGCATGTCCAAACCCATCTGGAAAAGTGTTGTCAGAATACAGTCAAATACAAGACATTATTAGAGAAAATGAAGAAGAGAGAGGGCATTCCAGTGTCAAGTGAATGCACAGGAGCTCCAGTAAAAGTACTGGAATGCAAGGGACAAGAAAAGGACTTCCAGTAATGCTCCAAACACCTGCCCATACTATGAGGAACTGGACAGCACTGTTAATAAACTATGCCCATCACCACACCTAATATGGGATGGACAGCTCTCAACAAAACACTCCACACAAAAGTAAGAACTTGCCCTTGCCTTGACACCATATTTACCAAGGGATCTGACCAGGAGATCCCCACGGGTAGCCAAGAACTGTACAACATGGCAGATTCAGAGATTGCACAAGAATCCCATGTGGACTGCCATACAGATAGCCACCCAGAAAATGCTACAGAGTGGAGCTGTGTCATGAAGTATTATGCACTGTACTACAATACATCTTCATAGGAGGATTTAAGCAACTGTTCTCTGGGTACTGGCTCCCTAGTGCCATGCCCCAAGCTTACTACTTGCTCTCCCTCCTTTCTTGCCCTTTCCCAGTCCAATGTACCCCTGGTCAAGATATTTTGCACCCCCAGGATTTAAAGAAAAATAAACACTGCATGGTAGGCATGTTTACTGTTGAAAGAGATACCGAAAAAAATGGCAGTAGGAAAAAATACTTTGACTCAGTCATTAATACCCCCTGTTTTTAGCAAAACTTGAGTTTTACACAGTGAACTGCCCAAAGCAGGCTATGCAGACATTCAAGTGGCTCTTAGACCGTTATAAGGCATTCATAGCTTTACTTTGGGTTCAGAAAAATTACTGCAGAATTATATGCATTTTGTAATGTGTTTTATGATGATCCATGGGTATCAAAGACAAGAACTCAAGAGAAAGACTGCTCTATTTTGGCACACATACTGAAAGGCAATTCAGCTCTCCTAAGGCAGCCCCCATCAATAGTGTTTCCTTCCATTCCTGCATCAGCAGAAAGGAGACCATCCTGGTAAACAGAAGCACTGCATAACTCTGATTTGCCCATTCTTTTGGAAATTTAAATCGCTCAGATTTAAATCAGTTCTCCCTACTAAAGGGTGACTTGATAACAGTCTTCACATTTCTTTAATGGCTGTTAAAAGAGGATGTTAATC
Organism: Pelochelys cantorii; assembly: GCA_032595735.1. Lineage (NCBI taxonomy): Eukaryota > Metazoa > Chordata > Testudines > Trionychidae > Pelochelys > Pelochelys cantorii. Next base: position 5,424,343 of record CM064342.1, on the reverse strand, counting down.
AATTGTTTTCCAAATCCACCTGTAAATAGTAATAACTTATACCTGCAGCAAGGAAGATTTAGATTATAGATAGCAGAAAAAAACCCTTTCTAAACATAAGGATAATTAACACTGAAATAGATTATCGAGGGAAACTGTGGAATCCCATCATTGGAAGTTTAAGAACAAGTTAGGGTTTGTCTACTCTGCTTTCAACAAGGTAGATAAAAGAACACTAGAGAACTAACAGTGCAAGTGTAATGATATTCTTAGCGTGCAGCACACTAGCACAAATTAGATTTACAACCCAGCTTTCCTTGAACTAAATAACCATATAGAAAAGCCCTTACACCAGTGGTCACCAACCAGTAGATCGGGATCTAGTGGAAGATCCTGGAGCCTCTGACAGGTGATCTTGACTGATTTGGCTGGGAAGCTGCCTTCAACTGTCTCTCCGCCCACTGCTGTGCTGCTCCTGCCATGTCTTGGAGCTGCCCCCAGGAACCTCCTGCTTACTGTGCAGGGTGGAAGAAGTGGAAGAAGGGGTTGCTGATGTCAGGGTGTCACCCCGCTTTCCATGTCCCCCATCTCCACAGAGTGACCACGGCAGGGCCTCGGAGATGGGGTGGTGTAGGTGCAGAACCACAGGGAAAGAGGCAGGGCAAGGGTTTTGGGGTTTGAGGTAGATCCTGGATTGACTTAAATTCAAAAAGTCATCTTGTGCTTAAAAAGGTTGGAGACGACTGCCTTTGACATCCATCAAGAATTATCTAGGTATACTTAGTTCTGTCTCCCCCCACAGTGGGGGGAGGGGGAGATTAGATGACCGCTAGAGGCCCCTTCCATTCCTACATTTATGATCATATGATTTTGCACTCTGAAAACATACTGATACTGAATGCTGTACAATCAGTAGATATAGGACCTTAGAGAAATTATGAGTTTACAATATTACATGGCAACCCATTAGTTATGAATCTGAAAACTCCAATGATCCATCTCTTTTGCACTGAGCCCTAAATATTGTATGGAATGGGACTACTGACAAGTCAAAACATAACACAATGGTGGAACCAAGCTTGAAAAATATGAACTTCATTAGCTCAATTATTTTCCTATATATAACTATCATAGAACTAACACAAATTAATAACATGTAATGCACTTTTTATCCTTGGATTTCTAAAGCACCAGGAGAAACAGTATTTCTATTTTATAAATAATTTCTCAATACTTCAGTTCTCTTACCGGTATGCAATTTAACCAGTGGCAGAGCTGGAAACAGAACCTCAGCTAGTTTAGACTGGGTTCTATTTCCATATCTATTATAACAACTTTGGTCAAGCAATTTAAGCTTTCAGTGCCTCAGCTGACAGTCTAACAATATACTTTCATATCCTGGTCAAGACAACATCTAAAAGCACAATTGCAATGCTCTATACGTGTGTTTCCCAAATGGTGTTCTGCAGAACTCCAGGGTTCCACAAAGTGAAAACAAGGGTTCTGCGCGAAAATTCCATTACAATAACATTTTATGATTAAAAAATAATTAATATTTAAGCATTTATGAATTTTATTGAAAACAATTTTCAGTTGTGTTTGCCACAATAAGTGTCCCTGTATAATGCCAGCTTATCCAGAGAGTGGGGACAATGATGTCACTAGTCAGCGCTGCGTGTACAGTCAGTCAGTGGTGCAATTGCCTGTTATATACCACCGTAAATCCCAGTACTCACTCTCAGGGAGCGTGGATCACGTGGGTGACTAACTACGAATACACTAGTGCCACATCGCACAAAGTCGAAGCTTCAGCTGTCAAACCAATCGATTGTATGGGAGTGTGCAGGCAGTGCTCTCGCGAATACTTTACTTCAGTATAGTCGTGTGATTTCTTGTATTTAAAAATTTAACTGTGACAAATATAAATTGACTATGACAGATTAATCTACATATCTACAGTACATAACAATACTTATTTGTGGTCTACTTTTTCAGCTCCATATATTAGACTGTTATTAGAGTTTCCGCAAAATTCTTTTGAGTTTAAATGGGTTCCGTGGCCAAATAAAATTGGGAAACATTGCTCTATACCCCTGCCCTGGCTCCCAGTTAACTTCCAATACCAGTTCCACAGCCTGATCCTGATCTTTCTTGCTATCAACCTATCTGAATCTAGCTGCATCACTGACCACTTCTCCATAACCCAAGACTACTGAAGCCTTCTGGAACAATGTGGCTAACAAAGCCCAGAATTAGACAAGAAATATGAGTTCTGTTCTCATGGCTCTTTTATGGAAAAACTGAAGATTAGGCAGCGCCAAAATCTGATTTCTGAGTATGCTGCAAGACATTTACTTAGATTTGAGAGGTTAGACAGGCATTTGGAACATGAGCATGAAGATTTAGATTATCTGTGAAGTGCTTGAGTATTTTGGCAACAAGCGCTAAAGAAAAGCCTAAAATACTCACTGACAGGTAGGAACTAGTAGTGTCTGGGCAACCAGGGGATGGAGGGAGAACACGCAATCTACAAAATTTCCCACAAAATTTTAATTTTATTTTAAAATGTTTGTAGACATATGGTTGCAAAATCTACCTAGTGAAAATGAAGCTAATGTAAACGTATGCAATATTTTCCTCAGAAATCTAAAAATCACTTGACTGCCTTTTGCTGCTGTTCAGAGATTTCACTGCTCGGAAAACTGATAAGACTTTTCATGTTCACTTATTCAGTACCCCATTGTAACAGAAAAACTGATGAAAATGGTGATATGCTCCTATTGTTTAGGTAAGCTAGACCAGTAGCAGTTAGGTAATGTGTAAAACCAAAGAGATGGCTAGAGGAAGGGTATGATCCAGTCCTTCACAGCCGCAGGAAAGAGATGAAATAAGGAAGATTCTGTCATAAGTCTCCTACTCCTGCAACAGTTAGGAAGAGTGTTCAAGTTTAAAAGTACAAGGTTAATGAAATTCCACAGCAAGGCCCAGCCTGTTCCTCCGTTCCTGCAATGAGGGGCTAGGTTTCACCATTTTTGCTACTTACTTACACATTCATGTGTTCTGCACCATGCTTGACTAATAGGCATTTGATACAATTCACAAGCTTTGCTATGATGTAAAATGAATGTCTGTAATTTTTCCAAATACTTAAGAATTTCCCGACAGCATTCTTCCCCCCAAGATCTGATGTCTAAAATGCTGTATGTTAGTTAAAATGTTGCAGGTCTTCTTGAAGAGCTTTTTTTGCTGTGGCTGTGGAATGTGGTATTTATTGGACACCCAGACTGTTTGCCCTCACTGTGGGCCTCTCTCTTCCCTGGAGGGTCCTTGCTCCCCAGAAACACCACATGGTTACTGATTTACTCCTGGATCCCCAATGACACATCCTCACCAGAGAAAATCAAGACACGTGCAGAGGTGCTTGTTTTAGGAAAAAACAAACTAATATTCCACATCTCTCTGTGGGCTTCCCCCGCCCCACACACACATTTTTTTTAAAAACATCCTAGATAGGGATGTTAAAGACTAGTCAACTATCCGATAAGCATTTGCTTGTCAGACAGTCTTTTGACTAGTCAATATCCCCGCCCCCTTGCTGCCTCTATGAAATATAGTCTTTTGACTAGTCAATTAACCGCATTTTAACATCCTTAACCCTAGATCTGGCCTAGTTTCAATATGGTTACATGAAGACGACTTTGTACTGACATAATAGAGATGTGGAATCAGCTCTGTTAAAAATCAACTTAAACAACCCATCAGATCCTCAGTTACCTTGTGTGTAAGACACAGAATACCTAAAGCCTTGCTCCATAGAAACTGTAAAGACAGAATTTATATTTATATCAGCCACTAGAAGAGATAAGACACAATCCAAAGTATGCTGGTTCCCAATCCAGTGCACTTTGCTATAGGCTCAAAAGTACTCTGTGAAGGGTAGTGTCATTGTCACCCTGTGCTGGCACTGCTAAACAATGGGGTAGCTTAGTTCTGGCTTTGTTACCCAGAAGATGTCAAATTTTAGAAAAGCCTCAATCCCCTACATCCAGGCCCTCTCTCAATGAGCACCTATCCCCTTCACGTGGATCCCTTTGCAGAATCTCACTCTCCCTGCATCTGGATTAGGAATATGAATGGTTAACCCATAAGCCTCACTCTTAATGGATTAACCGTCGGTGGGGGGCGGGGGGCCTGAAGCAGCTCCTAGCCCATTGCAGGCAGGGGAGCTCCAGACGGCCAAAGCAGTCCCAATTTAACAGGATTTTACATCCCTTATCTGGCACCCCCAATAAGCCCCTGTACATCCAGAAACCTACTGCATCTGGACTCCCCCACCTCCCACCAAGCCACCCACAGCCAGACTGTTCCACAAAGAACCCCTTTACCCCACATCATTATCCCACACACACACTAAGCTCCTCCACATGTATATCCCACAGGGCTGAACCTTCCTGCCCATACCTATTGTGCGTGGTGAGGAAAAGCAGGACCCCAGGGTATTTCTGGGGCAATCTTAGCCCTTGCACTATCAGGTTCAGCCTCACCACCATGTCCCAGGGAAAGGGAAGACTGCAAAGTGACCTCCCACATCCATGCAGTTATTGGCCTCTGTTCCCCATTGCCACGGTGGAGCCACCACATTTATTTTGGCTGAACCTGACGAATAAAATGTGCAGTGTCTACAGCATGGCTTAAATTGGCTTAAGCACATCACACAGGGTGTCAAGTTTTTCACCATCCTGAGCTGTGTAGTTAAGCTGACCTAGCCTTCTACCGTAGGCCAGCTCTCTGATGTTTGAAGCTGATGAGTGCTATAGCTGGTGTAAAATTAGAATAAAATCTGGTGTCACTCCACTGTGAAAAGTTTGATTTTTGTCTATGATAACCAAAGGCGAGTAAGGGAAATATATCACATGTTCAGAGCCAACTGCAGTATGTCCTAACAGCCTTGAAAAGAATGTTTTATTTAGTCTACTAGACCAAACAATACACACACAAAAACTGAAGGAATTGAACAGAAAGTACAGCAGGAGTAGGCAAGTTCAGAAGCTGTTTAAATGCTGCCTAAAACTCTAAAATATTAGAAACAGAAAGTTGGTGCCAATTAGAAGATACACCTTTTCACTCTTCAGATGAAAGAGACTGAACTGCATCTTTGCAGGCTTCAAAAGAGTGACCCAGTATGAAGAGAGATTTTGCTCCTGAGTCCAGAGAGCGTGAAGAGATTAATCAGCTGCATTCACTGCATTGTTAGCTTGAGGTGTAACTCAAATTTTGCTCCTAATCAGACTCCTGTATGTTCACAAAAGTCTCTAGCTGGAATTAAGTGGAGTTTTGAACTCAAGCTAGCTAGTGTAAGGGGGGAGAGAGTTTTGATTCTGATATGCTGCTGACACTTCAACTAGTAATGCAATGAGCATCTCGAGTTATATCCATTCAGTAACTGCTAATTCAATCATTCTGTGTAGCTTTGCTGACTAGCTGCACTTAGCTAGCTAGACTAGCTGAAGCAGGGTAATTTAAGTGTACTGATTCTGTGAAGTATAACTGAGTGTTTCTCCTAATACACCTTCTGTCCACACAACTCAACCTAGCCGGCAGGAGTTCTGATTTTGTTTCACCCCAAGCTAACAACCAGGTTACTTGGCAAATCGAGTCTGGGTGTTATTAGTCCTCAATACTATCCCACAATTCCCCACTTGTCTACTTCCTCCCTTCTTCTATATTCAAGTTACCTGCACTGGCTGAGCATTTTAACCCTGTATTTGACTGAGCCATTTCTGCTGCGTAAACAGGCAGAAAGGTCAACTGGGTGCAGTACAAATCACTGATTTGCAGACTGAATTCCTTAATGGCATTCTCCTCCTCTCCAAAAGTTCTCACTACCAAATGCTGTTTGCTTTTACTTTCAGAACTGACTGCATTAATAAATGATAACTCCATTTGCAAACTGTTCAAATGAAATATTCTTCCCATGTCACCACCTAGACATCAGCTCCATGTTAGGTGGAAGAGAGCACTCCACAAATGAATTTGTAGAGCAGTCTAATTTAATGCACTACTGAGAACCATAGAATATTCATCTATCAAAAATCCAACCCAGCACATGGGTCAGTACAGCATCATTGTAGAGGCAGTTATTCAGACCTCAGATGGGGACACCAGTATTAGGATAGTCTGGACTAAATTTCAGTGAAGATAAACCCTTACAGGTAAAGTGAGTACACCTTGTACCTCCCTTAACCAGGACTCTCTGGTTGGGCAACATCTATGGTCCTGGTTAAGGGAGGTACAACCTGTACTCACTTTACGTGTAAGGGTTTATCTTCACTGAACTCAGAATCCAGGCCACAGGGCAGGAGTGCAGCAGGGGGAGTGGCAACTCAGCTGGGAGCCCATGTGGTGCAGGAGACGATGGGCGGTGTAGCAGGGAGATCTGGCCTCAGGAGCTGGGTAGTAGCAGGAGGCCAGCAGCATCTGCACAGCTCTGGCACCGGCTGCACAGCACCAGCCGTGGCCACGAAGCTCCAGCCCTATGGCAGCCAGGAAACTCTGCCCCAGCTGTGGAGCTCCAGTTCCAGTGGCAGACAGGGAGCTCCAGCTCCGGCCATGGAACTCAAGCCCCTGCAGCAGGGGGGCCCACTGGAGCTAGGGATCTCTGGCCCAAGGAGCGACAGCTGGCCAAGCATCAATGGGGTGGGCTGCAGCCCCAAGCTGGGGGCAGGGAGGAAGGGAGGGCAGTGGTTTAGCACAGGTCAGGAGGGGAGGGATCTCCCCTGGTCTAGCAAAACCCCTCATTTGGGACCTGTCATGTCCTGAGGGTGCTGCACGAAGGAGATCCAACCTGTATTTAAATAATGTTGGGATGGGGGGGGCCTGAGGACAGCTATTCTTGCTGTTTACAACCAAGTGCAACAGTTGACATACAGGAAAACATCTTCTAGAAACAAGAGCCTCCAAACCAGCCAGAGAGTAAAGGAAGCTCACCGAGCCGAGGCAGAGATCTAGAAACAAAAATAACTTAATACAACAAAAGATGATGGAAAGGCCAATAATGTTACAAAAAAATCATATCCCTCTTTAGTTTCTATTATAATGTTAAATTATTTACTGGTAGTATTTCTATGCTATAAAATAGGTTTGCATATTACTGACTTCTGCATAGGTAAACTGGGCATTAAGGATACATTTTATGTACGAGACTGCACATCAAGAAATTGTTTTGTTAACATTTGCACTTAAAAAAAAAACAACACAACTTTATTTTTCTGTAAGTCACAGGACAACAGTTCCTGTAATATTCCAAAGTTAAATATGTACTCTTAAAAAGCCACTCCACCCTCAGCCCATACCCAAAAAAGAGACTTGCTTTGTACTTCTCTTGCTATATTTGTCAGTTTTGAATGTTTGTGGTGGCATGGCATTGGAGGACTATTCATTTTGTAATGGTTCATAAAATATTACTTTCATTTTTAAAATGGTGATCTTTTTTTCTAATTACCATTAACAGAAGCACATGTTTCCTTCTAAGGAGCTTACAAATTTTAAACATGACCGAGTGAGGGTGACCAACAACAGAACATAATTACAACACTACAATTACAGAGTTAGTCTATTTAGGAATGTACACATCATGGTGGTTCCATTGGACAGAAAGACCGATTCCTGTTTCACAGGGCACACAGAGTTCCTGAAGAAATATAAATGAAGAGTGTAGCAGCTCAGCACACCACCAGCACAGGAAGCGCATTCCACACATAAAGGCTTCATGAGAAGTTGTGGAAGAAAAGGATCATCAATGCTAGCATCACTGGCGGAATAAAAGGAGTGTTGCAGTATTTAGGTTTCATTAATCTTATTAAAACTATTAAAATCGATCTTTTCAAAGTACATTACATAGCCCTGACCCAACATTTGTTCATCATACTATTTTGAGTTCCACACTGTTTCTCCCTACCCACATAAATGACTAATTTGTTTCAAAATTTTTAATGTTAATCACTTATGTACAAGCACAACGTAACTGCTGCCAAAACACATTTTGTCACCGATTTTCCTGTAGATTTTAGCTTGGTCAACAGAAAAATGGTAATTTCCTTACAATATACAGTAGACTTCCGGTAATCCGGAACCTTTGGGACCTAGGTAGTGCCGGATTATTGGATACACCAGACTATCAGGAGGTACGATAAGCACTGTCCAGCATCACACAATGCCAGTGGCAGACTGACTCGGTCCCATCCGGTTTCACTCGGTTCAACTGACGCCTTGTGACTCGTTTTTTGCCGAAGCTCACTCACTAGGCTCTTGCTATTTTGATGCCAGACTATCGGGAGTGCCCTACAATTGGATGCCAGACTACTGGAGTTTTACTGTAGTAAGAGAAAATTGTTGAAATTACATTTTCATGATCTATCCAGAGAACAGAAGGACTTCTACTACATCCTGAATATCAGGTTGGTCCCATATAATAAGCGGATTATTTTAAAAGATTTCAAAGCCAATGTTGCTTGTGAATATGCATCATGAGGCTATATGATAGATTGTCATGGTGCCAGTAACACAAACTCTAATGGCTTTCCAAATGTTTCAAGAACAACCTAGTCTTCACAAACAGAGCATCTGAACAAGCCAACGCATATAAGACAATCTGGAGGCATCCTCATTCAAAACAGGGGCTCAGGATTGTTTACATTATTGTACACTGAAGAGATCTTTACAATGTCAGGCTCACTCGTGGGAAGACAGATATTCATTCGAAAGTCAAGTGTCAATGGTCTCAAGGAAGAGGCAGCAACTCTGCCAGTGAAGGAAAATCAGTATTTCAACCCTGCAAAAATGTGGCAGTCTGAACTCTCTGAATTACAGAAGTCTCAAATGTTCTGACAATCTAGAAATATTTTGGGACATAATATGGATGCTGAAGTTCTTGTATTTGTTCAGTGAGAACATCAGGACATGTTTGATGAGAATGATCCCAAAAGTATGTAAGCTCCTTAAATCATTGCATGCTTCCCATCAAGCCTATACAGTAGACAAAAATTCAGCAGTTAGGAATGCTGTTTAACAGAGTAAAACACTCTTTAGAACAGACTTAAAATTAAAAACCAGTGGCGAGAAAAGAAAGTGGCAGAGTAACAACTGAGAGCAAAGATTTTTTTCTGTGCTTTATGGTATATATGACCCCAGGTACAGCCCCCTTATGTACAATGGATGGCAAGCAACTCAAACAGATCTCAAAAATACTTGATCAATTGATGGAACATTTCAGTTTGTTTTGCAAATCACCCTTCCAACATTTCCAAGGAAGCAGTTAAAGCTCGTTCACATTGCTCAGTAAAAAGAACTAGCACTAGCCTATACCTTATGAGAGACTGTAACAGCAATAAAGTAGCTACCACAAGGGAACACACCTGGATAAGATGGCATTCCAGGAGAGAGCTAAGCAAGGTTGCTACAACTCTGCAGAGCAGTACAAATGGCTCTTCAACATTATTTAACAGCAAAAATCAAGTGCTACAGCTTTTCAAGGATGCCAACATGGTCCATCTCCATAATAGCTATGCTAGCAAGTAGTTAACTGGAGTATCAATTACTCACTCTGCCCCCACAGCAGGAACAGGAGCTGGGGCGAACCAGCTTAAAAGCCATTCCCCCAGCACTGGCTTCACAGTGCCACCTCCCCTGGGGGAGGGGATATGGGGAGACTGCTGCAAAGCATCCTCTGCCTACAGTGGGCCAACGCTCATTGTGGGCAGAGGCTGCTCTGGCAGCAATCCCTGTCCACAGGGGTCACAGCGGGGAGCTAGGCCCCCCCATGGCCGCCAAGCAGAGGCTGGTCACTGAGAACAAGGGCTGCTGGACTCAGTGCGTGCTGGGTTGAGCAGTCCCAGCTCACACTGGTCCGGGGCTCTGTGCCTCTGCATTCAAATGTAGTAAGAGCCCAGCGGTTCTTACTACATTTAAAGTGCAGAGCCCGAGTGCAGGTGGCTCCTGTAGTCAGCACAAGCCCAGACTGCTCAGTCCCAGCTCAAACCGGTTCCTGGAGCTACCCCCAACTGTGGCTCTGCAAAGTTGTCCTATCAACTAATTGTGTAATCGATACAAATTGTATCGACTACACAATTAGTCAGATAACTACAATTTAACATCCCTACTCCATAAACATATGGGTGAGGCGCAACACGTGATAATCACAGGACATCTCCCTACTCTGTTGCTGGGAAAGCTCTTGCATAGGTCACATTTAAATATACCTACCCCTTATCTTGCAGAAAGTTTCTATGTGGATTTTGGTCAGGGCAGAGCACTGTATACATGATCTTCACTGTCTATGTACTTCAGGAGAGTATTAGATTCTAAACTTGGTCTTTATATATAGTGTTTGTTAACTTCACAAAAGCTTTTGACTAAGTCATGAGGGACTGGACACTTTTGTTCATCTTTCATGTCCTGAAAAGTTTATTTCTGTCCTTTGAGTCATTCATGATAGCCAGAGTAGTGGAAAATGGCAAAAGGAATACGTGAAGGGGTTAACAACTCTTCCCTAATACAAAAACCAGAGGTCACACCATGAAATTAACATGCAGCAAGTTTAAAACAAATAAGTCCTTCACACAATGCACAAATCAACATGGTGAACTCATTGCCAAGAGATATTGTGATGGCTCAAAGTACAATTGGGTTAAAAAAAGAATTATATATGTTCATGGAGGATAGGTCCACCCATAGTAATTAGCCAATATGGCCAGGGATGCAACCCCTTGGCTCACTCGATTACAAGGAAGTCAAATATAAAAGATCTTCAGGTGGATCCTAGCAACTGAGAAGCAACAGCTGAGCACAGAACAACATATCAGCAGATTTGACAAGTTAGTAATTACTTTGAAGCGGGCACATTAACACTTTATGTGGCAAATACAAACAGCTCAAAGCAAGACTAACAACTTGCAGCGGTGATGGACAACCTTGTCTGTCCTATATGTATGCTGACCATACGTCCTGATTTTTCCGGGACAGGCCTAAATTTAAATACTCTGTCCCAGTGCCCCCATCAAGTAGTGAAATGTCCCAGAAAGCCCCGCTGGACATTTCACTTCTTGATGGGGATACAAGCTGTGGGAAGAAGCAACCAAGAAATGGTGCCACGGCATGCCATTGCTCCTTGCACAGCACAGCAACCTCCTCTTCTCCCTGCCTCTCCCCATGTCCCCAGCAGGGGCACATAGGCAGCTCCATCTGAGCTTTGCTTGTGGCCAGCTGGGCCAATTTCTGGTGGTGTGCAGCCCCTCCCTATTACCCTGCCCTCATAGGACTACCTCTGCCACGCAGGGTCCTGGTCTGGTGGCACCACCTCCTCCACCTCCGGGCTGCCTTGGAGCCCCGGCAGGAACCGCATGGAGCACAGCAGGAGCTAACATGTCCCTAAATTTGGTTCAGAAAATATGGTCACCATACCCATATGTAATTATTATTCGTTCTTGTATTGATCTGACCTCAAACAGATGATACTCCACCAAAATCAATTAAGTTTTCATGGGGTCCAGCCACATGGTTTACTTCAATAATAGGCACCAAAAGCAAATGAGAGATGGCTAGAAATAAAAGGTTGGTTGGTCAATTAAATATCATAGCAAAGATGTTACTCTCTCAGTTATCTATCAAATACTACTTAAGCACTAAAAAAGTAATTTAGTTTCACACCAGTGACATCAGAATCTGAGCTCTCCTTCTTCCAGGTTCTCGGAAGTCTAGTTTACCATTTTAGAAAATTAGACACTTTCTCACAAGTTATTGCAGGAAAGAAAAAGTAATGTCTAGTCTTTGAGATATATTTGAAGACAGTTTTGTTTCGTTTTGCTCGTTATCATCTTCTCCACTTCTTTGTTCCCAAGTTCAGCATCAGTGTTCCCTGTAACCCAGGCCTGGGCAAAATACCGCCTGTGGGCCGGATCCGGCCTGCCAAGCCACCAGATCCGGCCTGCAGAGGCAGTGGGAAGCCTCTAGGCAGGTTCCCTTGCTTGCCCCGCAGCCCTGCACCCCGCTCAGAAATGCAGCTGCTGGGCCCCGTTTCTGTTTCAAAACAGGAGGGCACAGGGGAAAGCTTCAGGAGCTGTTCCCGACCCCAACACAATCCCATAGGCCGGTTTCTGGCCAGAAACTGGCCAATAGGAGCTGCCTATTTGAATAACAGGCAGCCAAGAAGAACTATGCCCCCTCTCCTTGGCTTAATTATTCACACATGCCGTGGCACCATTTTTTGGTTGCTTCTTCCCACAGCTTGTATCCACATGACCAGGCTGTGAAACATTTTAACCTCTATAAGCCTTAGCTCTGTAGGCAGGCAGGTTTGGCTGCTGGCTGGTAAATCTCTTGGCCAGAGCCTCCCTCTGGCACCCAAGCCTCTCCCATCCCCAAACCACTGCCCCTTCAATCAACATACCCAACCCTCTACCCTCCTCTTTCATCCATACTCGCTCCCAGATCTGGCACCTCAATCTCCTGACCCAGATCACAATCCCTTTTTAACCTAGGTCACATCCCCTGCTGTACGTCTCAACTGCCTCCTTCACTCAAACACCCTCTCAGACTCCATTTTCCCTCCTGCACCCCAATCCCTTGCCCCAAACTCCCTTCTGCACCCAACCTCCATCCCAGACCCCAGATCTCCTCCATTAATATCATCAAAGTGTGTGGCCCTTGACCACTTTCCAAAATCTTGGAATGACCCCCCCATCAAAAATTATTGCCCAACCCTGCTGTAAGCTGTGTGCTTGGAAAGCCACCCAAGAGAGATTCAGGTACTATCCAGATGATCAGCAGAGTGCTCACAGCCGGTAGCATGTGTTTCTACTAGTGGTGCACATCAGCACATGCCTCAGTACACATAAAATTTATTCAGCAGGTGGGTGGAAAAAATTAGAAGGAACATTATTCAGCTTTTTTGAGAGAACATGTTAAGTCTTGATCTCAAGTTTCATCTTAGGCTCATCAACTACATTGCCAAAAGGCTTCTGCTTCCTCATTGTGAAAGGAAAATAAAGGCTGTCCATGATACAAATCTTAACAATCAAGCCCAAAGCCTTACTCAATATGAAACCAATTCATGCAGAGTATTCACTTCTAAAAAAGTTTGCTATCATAAGCGTCAGCAAATCCTGAAGATTAATTTTAATTGGTCTGAAGAAGTTTGAAAACACAATGCAGCAGTTTCCCATTTCTGGATTCAAAATAAAAGTATAAGGGCTATGACTATGATAGGTAAAAATTCAGTAACTATTCCAAGGTATTACTTGTATTAGAGATGTGTGTGCTTGGTCAGATACCGTTTTGCACTTTTGAAGTTTGACAGATTTTTTCTGACCTGTGATTAGCAGATACTAGGAATGGTTAAAAGCATTTAAGTATATGCAATGCTTTTTGTATGACAATACTGCCTGGTAGTCAGTACTGGCACCTCCAGCCAAAGCTCAACTTTTCCCCTGGAGTACTGGCACCATTTTTTTTTTTTTAAACACAAAAAAAGCACTGAGTATATGTGTAACCACTTGAAAAATTCAGCCATTACAAGCCGGGTCCCCACCACCACTGGCTCCAACCTGCCCCCTACCTGCTACCTCTGTATCAGAGGCAGCAGTCCAGTCTTTTTAATCTAGTAAAGTACACTTCAACTTCTTTTAATCCAGCAACCCTGGGAAACAGGGTTTGGCGGATTAAAGATTTTGCCAGACCAAGGAGCAAGTGAGGGGGATGGGGTGCTTACCTGGCATTCCACATCCTCCACTGCTCCATAGCCTCCAGCAAAGCATGTCACTTCACTGTCGTTCCCGCAGCTGCAGGGTGTGGGTGGGGTTGAGCTGAGCAGTAGCACACACAGCTGTTCCACCTCCGCCTGCTAGTATCCATACCACAGTTGTGCCCGAATTAGGGACACCCAAAGCACAGAGTTTATAATACATAACAGTTCAAAGTCTGGAAGCTGAATCTAGTGAATTCAGACAGGAAATAAGGTCGATTTTTAACAGTGAGAGTAATTAACCATTGAAACAATGTATCTGGCATTATGATAGATTCTCCATTACTATTTTAAAATTAAAATTAGATTTTTTTTTAAACAATCAAAGGGCATGAGGTGTAGGGATGGAGGTCAAAGGGTGTTAGGCACTGGGGAGCAAGGGGCTGGGCTGAGGCTAGGTGGCCAGGCAACACTGTATTTGCAGAGTAATTATCTGCATAATGAATATGCAAATAAAAATATTGCCGACCCGCCAAAGGTTTATGAATGTGTTTGCTAGTCCCAGGCATAATAAAGATTGGGAACCACTGTTTTAACCTACCTGGACCCAGAATCATGGATTTAAAAGTAGCTGTTTTTCTACAGAGGAATTTCACTACCAATTGCAGAAAGAGACTGCTGAACTGCAATTCCTTTACAAATCTGACACTGTTAACCTGGGCTTGAATAAAGACATTAATTGGTTAACATGTTACAAAGCCAATTTCCTCTGCCTTTGACATTCACATTTTCACATCTAAAGCCAGCCCATGACACAGGTCCGACAGATAACTGGTCTCTCTCTCTGTGTCTGTGTCTGTGTGAACTTGGATTCTGCTATTTCAACTCCAACTCATCCGATGAAGTGGATTTTACTCACAAAAGCTCATGATCTATATATTTTTGTTAGTCTCTAAGTGCCACAGGACTACTTGTTTTTAAAGTTACAAATTAACAAGGCTATTCGAGACTTTTTACAATGCTCTATATTACACTTAGCCATAGTGCTGGGAGAGGACGAGGCTAAAGTTATAGGAAATATACTTCTGTTTTTAATCAGGCTAATGGTGAGGGACCACCATTTTTTGGTCCCTTATTCTCCTCTTCTTCCATATAAACCAAATGTTGGAGAACCTTTTATGGTCTCAAAGAGAAAGAAATAAAACAGACTATTTCCAGAGTAAGTAAGAAAAAGGGGGAAAATTACATCAGGACTTGAAAATTAAAAGACCTGACAACTAGAGACTAGGGATGTAAAATCCTGGTTATTCAGTTAACCAGTTAAACATTATGTTTAACCAGTTAACAGGTTAAATAGGGAGAGTCAGGGGTTGCTGCTGCAGGGCTGGTGCTGCCTCCCCAACACAGACAGGGACTGCTCTGGCCAGGCAAGGCACACTGCAGACAGGGGTTGCTCCCACCTGACTGGAAACACTCCCCACCACCACTACAGAGAGCACAGCAGGGCTGGAGCAGCCCCTGCCCACAGGTTAACCATTCATACATCTACTAGAGACAAATAAGAAATGCATACTACTTTCCCTTCTAAGAAGGATCCAATGGAGACTAGGTATGTACAGGAGTAGTTGACCACTCGCATTTCCCTCCCCTTGTGGCCTTTGTATCAGAGGCTGGAAGGGGTGGGGAGCAGGAGCTTGTTCTCACCAGCACTGACTCCCTTACGTCCCTAGTCTCCACTAGATCCTCTATTAGAGGCAGGGGAGGAGGGGAACAATGCTGCCACAAAACAGCCTCTGTCCAAGGGAGGTCCCAGCAGGGAATTGGGATCCCTGCAGACAGGGGCTGCTTTGCAGCAGCAGCCCGACTGCAGGAGTTCCCAACTCCCCGCTCGGACCACCGCTCACAGAGGCTGCTGCTGGCTGGGCAGGCAGCCTGGCTCAGTCCCAGCTCATGCTGGGTGCGGGACCAAACCCCGCCATAGCTCTGCAATTTAAAAGGCAGTTGGAGCCAGGCAACCTGCCCCCCAGCCTGTACTATGTTTTAAATTGCAGAGCCACAGCAGGTTTGGTCCCACACCTGGCACGAGCTGGGACTGAACCAAGCTGCCCATCGACTAATCATATAGCCAATAGAATTTTTATTTATTACTCAATTAGTTAAATACCTGCCTGTCAACATCTCTAATGGAGGCACCCTGGAGAGAGAGAACAGTGTGCCCCTTACAACACAAACTGCTGGGAAACAAGGCAGGCCTGGACATTTTCACAAAGTTACCATCCACAGATTCTGCTGCCTTCATTCCTTCTTCTATATTGACACTGACTATATGTATGTCTGAAGTTAGAATTTTCTTCAGCTATTAATGTCTGTCTCAGACACCCCAGGTGTTACTATGATGAACAGCCACTTTCCCATTTCCCTGATGCTCTCAAAGAGGTAAAACTCTTTTCTGATTGATGAGACATTTTGAACACACACCGACTTCCTGGCTTGGAAGACAGTTTGGAGAAATTGCCACTCTGTTTCTACTCAGCTCCCATGCTGTCACTTTCACCATAGCAGGATTAAACCTATAATTCTGACATTCATGAATTTCCAAAGTAATTCAATGATAAATTGCATCAATTCAGTTTCAATGCTTTTCAGAACTTTTAAGCAGTAGCACAGGAACAAACTACATCCCGCGTGCGCTACATTCAACTCTTGCAATCACTTGGCAGAGAGAGTTTCCCTACTCACCATTAGCAAGCATTTTTATACAACACTTTTTAAAATAATATTTCCTTCTGCCACTGGTTCAATACTGCATATCAGGACAACACTATTTATAGTCATACCAGAAAACAAATTCTTGTTACTCATTCTGAGGATCGTACACCACTTTTGAAATACTAACATCTATTTGGCCATTTAGAAACAATTCAGCAGACTGAAAAGGCTCTAAGAAAAATAAGAGTTGGTTACTGTTCTGTGTAGAATTGAGACTATTTTTATAACAACTTTGTTTAAAGAAGAAAAATCAGAGAGCACTTGTATTTAAAAGGCATGATAAAAAGCGGTCAAGCTTCCTTTTCATACTGACCCTAATTTTAAGAAAAGGAATCACAGCAAAATATAAATGCAGGTAAAACTAAAACAAATTAAAGAAAACTTGTAATAAAATTTCAGCTTTATATCTAATAACAATGGAATAAAATACTCAAGTATCAAAATTACAATTTTCCCACCACTTACAAATTAACTGTTCTACCAATTGAAATCTTAGAGCTATATTATATCACCTCATTCCGTATAAATCATTTTAGACAATGTTTGTGGCCTGTAACCAAGTTTTGTAATCATGATTTTAAAATATTCTTCACATAAACACATTGAAATCTAGAAACTGTGTGAACGGAATCTGAATTATCTGGATTTACAAATTAAGTGACTATGATTAACAACATTGATAGTTAGACATGGTAAGATGAGGTGATCAAATATTATGCTTCAGGACAGAAAATAAGATCCATTGGTGTTAAAAAAAAACAAAAAAACAAACCTCCCACTTACACCTACAACTGTCCAGTAGGACACATGCTTTATGGGATTTTTCGTCCCATTTTCCCATCATGTTGGCTGCTGTCAAAGGCAGATATCCAACGTGTCAGAGAAATTATGTTATCCTATGGGACAGAAAATTCATTCACTCTGATAAAGTTGCCTATTAAAGCACAAAAAGAAGTTTAGATCCAGCAAATAGAGGGGAAATGAACCACCAACTGTGAAAGAGCACAGCAGCACCTCTTATTTAATGTCTTTCCCAAAACACACTAGTTTTCTACATAACAATACACATACTTCTGATACTGTTAGAAAATTGTAAACAGAACTATATTACCATACAAAAATAAAGAAATCCAGAGATTTTTGATTGAAGTGATGAGTAATTAATTGCTTTGCAAGAAAAGGAGTGACAATAGCTATAAAATAGAAGTGTTCAATTCCAAACCATGTCTTTGTCATTCTTCTCACATTATGTTGACAAAAGCCACAAATATCAGCTGAAAGCAAACCCTGATACTGTGGATATTAATGGATAGAGGTTAAAACCAAATTACTCAATCTGCTTTGAGACATTTGTGTTTTTCTGCTATGGCACAGGGAGCCATAGCTCTATTCATCTAGCATGTGGTTAAAATCACAGCTCACTCCCATCTTCAGCTTCACTTGCTTAATGTAGTTTGGCTACAGAAAAATTAATTTCCCTCAGATTAAATACTGAAGTTATTTTGATGATTATCTTTAATATTATTGAAAAATAGAACATGTAAATATCAACTGCACCTATTTGAAAGGGAATTAAAGGCACTGATAAAGATTCTCAGAAGCACTTAGTAGAAAGGTTATTCATTTGCTCAATGAATAAATGCAATGCCTCCTCTTCATATAGTACATTCTAAGGTCAAAAGCTCAAGTTTTTCCCTCTTAAGAGCATAAGAACGACCATACTGGGTTAGACCAACGGTATCCTTGTTTGCCGACAGTGGCAAACACCAGATGCCCCAGAGGGAGGGAACACAACAGGTAATCCTCACGTGATCCCTCCCCTGTCATCCACCTCTAGAAAAAACAGAGGATAGGGACACCATTCCTACCCATCCTGGCTAATAGCCATTGATGAACCGAACCACCATGAATTCAGCTAGCTCTTTTTGGAACCCTGTTAAAGTCCTAGTCTTCATCACATCCTCTGACAAGGAATTCCACAGACTGACTGCGCGATGAGTGAAGAAAAACTTCCTTTTGTGTGTTTTAAACCTAATGCCTATGAATTTCTTTTGGTGACCCCTAGTTCTTATATTGTGGGAATAAGTGAGTAACTTTTCCTTATTCACTTTTTCCACACCAGTCAGGATTTTATAGACCTCAGATTAATGTCTCCCTCAATAATAATCTCAGAAAACTTTCAGAAAAGGTAAGTACTACTCTCAGCTTTACAACAACAAAATAGCTTAAAATGTAGAAGAGTGAAGCACCATGCTATTTTCTTTCAGGCAATTCAGGTGTTCCTCTGGCATCTTCACACAATTACATTATCTGAGATATTTTCTTTTTTAATCCTTGAAATAATCAAAAGCAGACTATGTAAACTGTAGAATCCTGAATCCCAGCTAAGCCTGACAGCGCATGAGGGCATGCATAAGATTGCCCCCATTCTCATTTGCTCTGTTTCACCTCTTCACACAGGAACTGACCTCTTCATCCTGTTTTCTTTTCTTTTTATTAATTTCCTACATACAACATTATCAGTACGTGGAAAGAAAGAAAAAACAAAACACGGCCACTCTCTTATCAAGTGAGTTATTCTGACCCAGATCGGGGTTTGGAGCTCAAGTTAGGGAGAATTAATAGGCACTACAGGAAAGCCATTTCCCTCCTGACTTTAGGTCTGAGAGAAGATTCGTGGGAAAGGCATGAACGTGCCCAGGTAACGTAAAAGGGCCTCCGGCTGCTAGGAAAAGGGGTCCGGAGTAGCACTCAAGTGTTTCTGCAGAGACCTAGCGACACGTGCAGCCGACCACGGGGTGGGGGGGCTATCTCCGGCCACTCCCCCCGTTGCTATAAACGCCGGTGCAGAATGAGCCCCCGGCCCGGCTGTGACAGCTCGCGACAGACCCCGCTGCGAGAGGCCGCCGCTGCCTCCTCCGTGGGCTCCCCCCCCCCGCCTGCGGGGAGGGGCTGGGCCTGCCCCGAGCGATGCCGCGCCGGCTCCCGGCCCACCCGTCCCCAAGGACACCGCCTGCCCGCCGGCCCCCCCCCCGCAAGCCCGTCCCCGGGGCCCGCCTCGCACCCCGCCCCGCCGCGCCCGCCGCTCACCAGGAGTAGGTCTGCTCCGCCATGGCTGCGGCGGGGCGGCCGAGCTGCGCGGCGGTGGCCAGGCCCCGGCTCCTCCTCGTCCCTGGCTCCGGGGCTCAGTGGCGGCCCCGCTGCGGCTCCCGGCCCAACATGGCGGCGGCTGCAAGCAGGGAGCGGAGCGGAGCGGAGCGGACGGGTCCCCGCCCGGCGGGGGCGCTGCTCAGTGGCCGCGCCACACGGCCGCGCTCGGGCGCCGGCGGCGGGCAGGCCCCATGGCCGGGGGGGGGGAGGGGGGGCTGGCGGCGACGGCGGGCGCTGGGGTGGGGGAGAGCGGGCGAAACTCCGAGCACCGAGCGCTAAGGCGAGGCCGCTCAGACCCTGCTCGCGCACGGGGGGCGGGGCCTCCGGTGGCGTGGGTCACGTGCCCACAACACGCTCACGTGCCGCCGCCGCCGCCGGCCTGGCGCAGACGCATTACGGAGGCTGAGGCGGTGTGTGGGCGGGGCCGAGTGGCTGCTGAGGGCAATTTCGCCGTCTGGAACCGGGGATGGGGACCTTGCCGGGGGGGGGTCTGAGCTATTCCCCCCCCTCGGTGCTGGGACATGGACCCTTCGGGGGGGGGGGGTCTGAGCTATTCCCCCCCTCGGTGCTGGGACATGGACCCTTCGGGGGGGGGTCTGAGCTATTCCCCCCCCTCGGTGCTGGGACATGGACCCTTCGGGGGGGGGGTCTGAGCTATTCCCCCCCTCGGTGCTGGGACATGGACCCTTCGGGGGGGGGGTCTGAGCTATTCCCCCCCTCGGTGCTGGGACATGGACCCTTCGGGGGGGGGGTCTGAGCTATTCCCCCCCTCGGTGCTGGGACATGGACCCTTCGGGGGGGGGTCTGAGCTATTCCCCCCCTCGGTGCTGGGACATGGACCCTTCGGGGGGGGGGTCTGAGCTATTCCCCCCCTCGGTGCTGGGACATGGACCCTTCGGGGGGGGGGTCTGAGCTATTCCCCCCCTCGGTGCTGGGACATGGACCCTTCGGGGGGGGGGTCTGAGCTATTCCCCCCCTCGGTGCTGGGACATGGACCCTTCGGGGGGGGGTCTGAGCTATTCCCCCCCTCGGTGCTGGGACATGGACCCTTCGGGGGGGGGGTCTGAGCTATTCCCCCCCTCGGTGCTGGGACATGGACCCTTCGGGGGGGGGTCTGAGCTATTCCCCCCCTCGGTGCTGGGACATGGACCCTTCGGGGGGGGGTCTGAGCTATTCCCCCCCTCGGTGCTGCGACATGGACCCTTCGGGGGGGGGTCTGAGCTATTCCCCCCCTCGGTGCTGGGACATGGACCCTTCGGGGGGGGGGTCTGAGCTATTCCCCCCCTCGGTGCTGGGACATGGACCCTTCGGGGGGGGGGTCTGAGCTATTCCCCCCCCTCGGTGCTGGGACATGGACCCTTCGGGGGGGGGTCTGAGCTATTCCCCCCCCTCGGTGCTGGGACATGGACCCTTCGGGGGGGGGGGTCTGAGCTATTCCCCCCCCTCGGTGCTGGGACATGGACCCTTCGGGGGGGGGGTCTGAGCTATTCCCCCCCTCGGTGCTGGGACATGGACCCGTCGGGGGGGGGGGGTCTGAGCTATTCCCCCCCTCGGGCTGGGACATGGACCCTTCGGGGGGGGGGAGTATTCCCCCCCTCGGTGCTGGGACATGGACCCTTCGGGGGGGGTCTGAGCTATTCCCCCCCCTCGGTGCTGGGACACGGACCCTTCGGGGGGGGGTCTGAGCTATTCCCCCCCTCGGTGCTGGGACATGGACCCTTCGGGGGGGGGTCTGAGCTATTCCCCCCCTCGGTGCTGGGACATGGACCCTTCGGGGGGGGGGTCTGAGCTATTCCCCCCCTCGGTGCTGGGACATGGACCCTTCGGGGGGGGTCTGAGCTATTCCCCCCCTCGGTGCTGGGACATGGACCCTTCGGGGGGGGGTCTGAGCTATTCCCTCCCCTCGGTGCTGGGACATGGACCCTTCGGGGGGGGGTCTGAGCTATTCCCCCCCTCCGGTGCTGGGACATGGACCCTTCGGGGGGGGTCTGAGCTATTCCCCCCCCTCGGTGCTGGGACATGGACCCTTCGGGGGGGGGTCTGAGCTATTCCCCCCCTCGGTGCTGGGACATGGACCCTTCGGGGGGGGGGTCTGAGCTATTCCCCCCCTCGGTGCTGGGACATGGACCCTTCGGGGGGGGTCTGAGCTATTCCCCCCCTCGGTGCTGGGACATGGACCCTTCGGGGGGGGGTCTGAGCTATTCCCCCCCCTCGGTGCTGGGACATGGACCCTTCGGGGGGGGGTCTGAGCTATTCCCCCCTCGGTGCTGGGACATGGACCCTTCGGGGGGGGGTCTGAGCTATTCCCCCCTCGGTGCTGGGACATGGACCCTTCGGGGGGGGGGTCTGAGCTATTCCCCCCCTCGGTGCTGGGACATGGACCCTTCGGGGGGGGTCTGAGCTATTCCCCCCCTCGGTGCTGGGACATGGACCCTTCGGGGGGGGGTCTGAGCTATTCCCCCCCTCGGTGCTGGGACATGGACCCTTCGGGGGGGGGGTCTGAGCTATTCCCCCCCCTCGGTGCTGGGACATGGACCCTTCGGGGGGGGTCTGAGCTATTCCCCCCCTCGGTGCTGGGACATGGACCCTTCGGGGGGGGGGGTCTGAGCTATTCCCCCCCTCGGTGCTGGGACATGGACCCTTCGGGGGGGGGGTCTGAGCTATTCCCCCCCTCGGTGCTGGGCATGGACCCTTCGGGGGGGGGTCTGAGCTATTCCCCCCCTCGGTGCTGGGACATGGACCCTTCGGGGGGGGGTCTGAGCTATTCCCCCCTCGGTGCTGGGACATGGACCCTTCGGGGGGGGGGTCTGAGCTATTCCCCCCCCTCGGTGCTGGGACATGGACCCTTCGGGGGGGGGTCTGAGCTATTCCCCCCCTCGGTGCTGGGACATGGACCCTTCGGGGGGGGGTCTGAGCTATTCCCCCCCTCGGTGCTGGGACATGGACCCTTCGGGGGGGGTCTGAGCTATTCCCCCCCTCGGTGCTGGGACATGGACCCTTCGGGGGGGGTCTGAGCTATTCCCCCCCTCGGTGCTGGGACATGGACCCTTCGGGGGGGGGTCTGAGCTATTCCCCCCCTCGGTGCTGGGACATGGACCCTTCGGGGGGGGGTCTGAGCTATTCCCACCCCTCGGTGCTGGGACATGGACCCTTCGGGGGGGGGTCTGAGCTATTCCCCCCCTCTGGTGCTGGGACATGGACCCTTCGGGGGGGGGGGTCTGAGCTATTCCCCCCCTCGGTGCTGGGACATGGACCCTTCGGGGGGGGGGGTCTGAGCTATTCCCCCCCCTCGGTGCTGGGACATGGACCCTTCGGGGGGGGGGTCTGAGCTATTCCCCCCCTCGGTGCTGGGACATGGACCCTTCGGGGGGGGGTCTGAGCTATTCCCTCCCCTCGGTGCTGGGACATGGACCCTTCGGGGGGGGGGTCTGAGCTATTCCCCCCCTCGGTGCTGGGACATGGACCCTTCGGGGGGGGGGTCTGAGCTATTCCCCCCCTCGGTGCTGGGACATGGACCCTTCGGGGGGGGGTCTGAGCTATTCCCTCCCCTCGGTGCTGGGACATGGACCCTTCGGGGGGGGGTCTGAGCTATTCCCTCCCTCTGTGCTGGGACATGGACCCTTCGGGGGGGGTCTGAGCTATTCCCCCCCTCGGTGCTGGGACATGGACCCTTCGGGGGGGGGTCTGAGCTATTCCCTCCCCTCGGTGCTGGGACATGGACCCTTCGGGGGGGGGTCTGAGCTATTCCCCCCCTCGGTGCTGGGACATGGACCCTTCGGGGGGGGTCTGAGCTATTCCCCCCCCTCGGTGCTGGGACATGGACCCTTCGGGGGGGGGTCTGAGCTATTCCCTCCCCTCGGTGCTGGGACATGGACCCTTCAGGGGGGGGGGTCTGAGCTATTCCCCCCCCTCGGTGCTGGGACAGGGACCCTTCGGGGGGGGTCTGAGCTATTCCCCCCCCTCGGTGCTGGGACATGGACCCTTCGGGGGGGGTCTGAGCTATTCCCCCCCTCGGTGCTGCGACATGGACCCTTCGGGGGGGGGGGTCTGAGCTATTCCCCCCCTCGGTGCTGGGACATGGACCCTTCGGGGGGGGGTCTGAGCTATTCCCCCCCTCTGTGCTGGGTCATGGACCCTTCGGGGGGGGGGGTCTGAGCTATTCCCCCCCCTCGGTGCTGGGACATGGACCCTTCGGGGGGGGGTCTGAGCTATTCCCTCCCTCTGTGCTGGGACATGGACCCTTCGGGGGGGGGTCTGAGCTATTCCCTCCCCTCGGTGCTGGGACATGGACCCTTCGGGGGGGGGGGGTCTGAGCTATTCCCCCCCTCGGTGCTGGGACATGGACCCTTCGGGGGGGGGGTCTGAGCTATTCCCCCCCCTCGGTGCTGGGACAGGGACCCTTCGGGGGGGGTCTGAGCTATTCCCTCCCCTCGGTGCTGGGACATGGACCCTTCGGGGGAGGGGGGTCTGAGCTATTCCCCCCCTCGGTGCTGGGACATGGACCCTTCGGGGGGGGGGTCTGAGCTATTCCCCCCCCTCGGTGCTGGGACAGGGACCCTTCGGGGGGGGTCTGAGCTATTCCCCCCCCTCGGTGCTGCGACATGGACCCTTCGGGGGGGGGTCTGAGCTATTCCCCCCCCTCGGTGCTGGGACATGGACCCTTCGGGGGGGGTCTGAGCTATTCCCCCCCTCGGTGCTGGGACATGGACCCTTCGGGGGGGGGTCTGAGCTATTCCCCCCCCTCGGTGCTGGGACAGGGACCCTTCGGGGGGGGTCTGAGCTATTCCCCCCCCCTCGGTGCTGCGACATGGACCCTTCGGGGGGGGTCTGAGCTATTCCCCCCCCTCGGTGCTGGGACATGGACCCTTCGGGGGGGGTCTGAGCTATTCCCCCCCCTCGGTGCTGGGACATGGACCCTTCGGGGGGGGGTCTGAGCTATTCCCCCCCCTCGGTGCTGGGACATGGACCCTTCGGGGGGGGTCTGAGCTATTCCCCCCCTCGGTGCTGGGACATGGACCCTTCGGGGGGGGGGTCTGAGCTATTCCCTCCCCTCGGTGCTGGGACATGGACCCTTTGGGGGAGGGTCTGAGCTATTCCACCCCCTCGGTGCTGGGATATGGACCCTTCGGGGGGGGGTCTGAGCTATTCCCCCCCCTTGGTGCTGGGACATGGACCCTTCGGGGGGGGGTCTGAGCTATTCCCCCCCTCGGTGCTGGGACATGGACCCTTCGGGGGGGGGGTCTGAGCTATTCCCTCCCCTCGGTGCTGGGACATGGACCCTTTGGGGGAGGGTCTGAGCTATTCCACCCCCTCGGTGCTGGGATATGGACCCTTCGGGGGGGGGGTCTGAGCTATTCCCTCCCCTCGGTGCTGGGATATGGACCCTTTGGGGGGGGGTCTGAGCTATTCCCTCCCCTTGGTGCTGGGATATGGACCCTTTGGGGGGGGGTCTGAGCTATTCCTTCCCCTCGCTGCTGGGATATGGACCCTTCGGGGGGGTCTGAGCTATTCCCTCCCCTCAGTGCTGGGACATGGACCCTTCCAGGGGGGATCTGAGTTATTCCCTCCCCTCTGTGCTGGGACATAGACTCTGGGGGGGGGACATGGAGCCTCCTGGGGGGCGGTCTGAGTTGTTCACTTCTAGGGGTGGCCTACTTATCCCATGTGCCTGTCCTAACCTGGCTGGGTGCAGGACTGGAGCCTGCTCATTCTGAACTATTACAATTAAAATTCCCTTGCAGTGCAAGAAAACAGTCTGGGGAATAGCACTAGGGTGGAGCCTGTACCTGTTGCCCTTCCTTGCAGCTCAGGATGAGCCCGAGAAGCCATGCCAAAGCATTAAGGGGCTCCACCAGCAACGAGGCTGTTTTGGGGGCTGTAGTTCTCCTGACGTTCTGCAAGGATCCTGCCTTCCTCCCTGGTGCACCTGCCTTTCTGAAGAGAGCTGATGATAGTACTATGAGTTTAGCTCCTCTCAGCTCTTTTGCCTTTCTAATGCAACCGGTGTAAACACAGTAGGAAGGAGCAGCAAGAATTTTGTACCGGATTAGAACCCTAAATGGTGGAAACAGAACAAAACTGGGCAACATTCTGAGCCATGGCACATCTGGTTTGTTTCTCTTGGTTCATTAAGTTCTGCTGGCAATGAAAGTCTGACTGCTGGAAATCCCACCTTCCATCTGAAAAGTTCATTTGGGAAGTGTTAGCTCTGCAGGAGTTTGGGAGTCTGTAGAGGAAATGGTCCTTATAGGGTCAGGTACAGACTAGGAAGGCTCTTATAGGGTGTGATCAGAGAGTTTGGATGATGAGGTAGACTCAGAAGAATGGGGGAGTCTCAAGATGTCTTTTAGTAGTTTGGACTGTGCCCACGAAAGCTCATGATACCATCTACATGTGTTGTTAGTCTATAAAGTGCTACCAGACTATTTGTTGTTTTGTTAGTAGTTTATAAGGTGAACTCTGAAACCAAAGCTTACACATCAGAAATTTAAACTTACAGCCATAATGAGAAAGGCTGTGCATGAGTCTTATTTATGCATATCTTGTTCTGACACGTTGCAGTTTGCAAGGCCCCAACATAATAGAGTCAGTTTAATAATTTAGGGCTGAGGAACCTAGGAACATCAGAATTTACATATGAGATTAAATCTGGGGTGGGCAAGATACCTCTCGCAGGCCCGATGCAGCCCGCCTGGCCACCAGATCCATCCTTTGACCACCCAGCTGGGACCCTCAGGCACACAGCAGCACTGTTTTAAGCGTAGGGCTGCTTCATTGGCCTCTATACTCTGGAGAGAGGGGGAAGCTTGGGATGATCTCCCCACCCACACCCCAATTCTCAGCTCCTATCGGCTGGAAACAACCAGCTAATAGGAACTGACCCCAGACAATCTCTCAGCTCCTGTTGGCCGGAAACAACCAGCCAACAGGAGCTGAGCGATTGGGATGGCAGCAAGCCTCTTCCTCCCCAAGCTGAGAACCACATGGAGGGAGCAGCCTTCAGTATTCAAGTGATCTGGGGCTGCAGCAGGCAGGGAGTCCCACCTATTTTGGAGGTGCTGCAGGCTGGGAAACACTTAGGTAAGCACCTCTCAGCCAAAGCCTGTCTCTGGCACCCCTATCCATCCCATACTCCAACTCCCCCAGGTCACCATCTAAACCCTCTGCACCCCCTGTCCCAGGTTACAACCCACTCCTACACTCCTCCCCCAGGCAGAATCATTTCCTGCACCGACATTCCCTCCTTGACCCTACACCCCATTCCTCTGCCCCCGGTCACCACCCAAACCCTCTTTAGTCTGCACCCTGTTTTCCCCCTCTCCCTGGTCACAGCTCCCTCCCAGACTTTGCACCCTTTCCTAGAGCCCCTCTCCCTGGCCAGAATCCTCTCCTGTACTCATACTGCCTCCCTGACCCAGGTTACAACCCCCTCCTTCACCCAAACTCCCTCTGAGACCTCACTCTGCCTCCTGCACCTCAAACCCTTGTTGCATAAAAAAGCCTCCTCCTGAGCTCACTAGATTTATATACATGGATTTTCTAAAGCTACACCAAACTGTAACGTCTAAGCTTTTAAACTGAAACTCATTGTGATCCTTGTCAATCTTTGTAATCTGTGTAACTCAAATTTACTGTAAATTGCAACTTTGTAATCTTTGTAACATGCAGCCACCTTGCTTGTAACTTTCCCTAAGCTACATTCTCCCCTGAGTGAATGGAGAGAGAGTGTGAGTGTCTTTGAAGAAGGCTTGGAACAATGGACCACATGGCAATGAGTCATCAAAGTCTGGGCATGCTCTCTGCTGGATAAAGGGAAGTCTGGGCATGCTCCCTGATGGCGAGGTGAATGAGTCACAGGAGCCATTCAGACACTATATAAAGGGAAGGAGCACATGTAAGACTCTCTTTTTCCTTCCACTGATCCTGAAAAGCTCCTCTCCAGTGTCTTTCCTCCTGACAAGCTTCCCCAGCCATGATGAGCAGACAGACCCTCCAGGATCCACATGCCTTGGCTCCTTCTGCAACCCATATGCCTGTGTAAGTGTGTGATTGCCTGAGAGCAGGAATGAATGGGTGTGAATGAGTGAATGAATGGAAGGGTATGTGCTTGCTTGCTTGTCTGTGTGAGAGAGTTCTATCTTCTTTAGTTTAAACCTTTGGTGGCTGCTTTCTCCTCTTTAGTTTTACCTAGTGGAAATAAACCCATACTAGTGTAACCCTGAGTGGTCTCCAGTGAGAATATTTTTGGGGTAACAACCCTTACGCCATGTGCCCTTCAGCACCCAACCTCCTTCCTAGACCCCGCACCTCCTCCTCAGAAAAGTGCAGCCATTGACCACTTTACAAAGTCTTGGAGTGGCCCCCACCAAAAATTATTGCCCACCCCTGGATTAAATCTATATCCATCTAGTTCAGCATCCTATCTCAGACCAGTGGCCAGCAACTGATGCTTCAGATGAAGGTGCAAGATCTGGTATAAACTGTCCCCTCCCCATGAAAATCTCATCCTAATCCTTAAAACAGGTTTAAAGCCAGAAGCATGAGATTTTATATTCCTTCCAATTTTTTTTGTTAGCATTAACTATAACCATATAAATATGTAATCCTGTTTTAATCTTTCTTAAGTCTTGGCCTTAATTAGATCCTGTGACAACGAGTTCCACAATCTAATTTTGCTTTTTGTAAAAAAAACAAAAGAGGTTTTTGCGCAAAAAGGAGCTGTGTAGATGGCTCCTTTTGTGCAAAAACCCCCTCTTGCGCAAGAGCCATTTTTCCGGAAAAATGAGGAAGAATGGCTCTTGCGCAAGAGGGGGGTTTTGCACAAAAAGGAGCCATCTACATAGCTCCTTTTTGTGCAAATGCCTCTTGTGCAAAAATGGCCCCTAATTAATTATGCAAATGAAGTGTGGCAATACGCTAATCTGCGCTTCATTTGCATAAGCTTTTGCAGAAGAAGGGTGCAGTATAGACATAGCCCCACAGGGACTGTGAATCAGATGGGCTACGAACGCATCAACACAATTTATCTTTTTGTGTGTAAAGGCAAGACTTCATCTACTTCGGGGAGAGAGGGGACAAAATAGGGACTTAATTCTCTAAAACCTAATTTAAGTTAGGTGTATTATTCCCTAATTTAACACACAACTATTTCTCTATTCCCTCTTTTACAGAAATGTGTATCCATATTGAAGCCTTGAAAACCAGTTGCTTTTCCCATTGCTGTTTCAGTTCCACCAAATTCCTGTCACTTCAGAAGGATGTGCTACTTCTGAGAACTAACTTAGTTTTTTGGAGGAAGCATAGTTGATAGATAATGACATCCTTGGTACAATAATTCTAAAATTTTAGAATTCTCCTTTAATTACATTCCCTGGCACGTAATTAAAGAGGCATTCCTGACTTTTTATTTAAAGACAGCAAAGGAAACTAAAGAAACAAGAAGCTCAGGATTCTTTTAGGAGTGCCTGCAACAAGGACAAAAGAACTTTCAAAATGTCCAAACATGCTGAGACAAAATGATAAAAGGATGTCTCACTGAAACAGCACACACAATGTTAAAACCATCAGTCAGAGAGAAAACTTGTCACCTGTTGATACAACTTGTTCCTTCCTTCTCTGTCTTAGAGTATGTCTAGGCTGCGGCGCTATTTCGGGATACTGGAAGTATCCCAAAATAGCAATGCCGCATCTTTAAAAGCACCTGCTATTTCCCAAAATAGTGGGCGCGCTATTCTGGCGTCCCTGTAACCTTCGTTCCACAAGGATTAAGGGATTTGTCAGAATAGTGCCTTATTTTGAAATTGCGCCAAATTTCAAAATAAACTCTTTCAATCTAGATTCGGAATAAGCTATGGAATTTGAGTAGTGCAAATTGCGTAGCTTATTCCAGCAGAAGGGTGCTGTCTAGACACACCCTGAGAGTGAGTGAGTGAGTGTGTGGTGCTGCAGACAAATCCTGGATCCTAAGAATGCCCATTGTGCTTCTACTGAATACAGCTCTACTTCCGGTTACATGGCTGAAACTACTGACATCAGTCCAGCCTTGCAGTATTTTTCACTATTTCTTTAACACAGCAGAGAGTAAAGAGCTAGTATTAACTGACAGGTGGCCCTAATGTAATTGCCTTGGAGATGGAAGAGCTCGATATAGGCCTAGAATAAATAATCCTTGTTGTGTTTGTTTAAAGTACATGGAGACATTACACTCATTAACATCATGTTAATGACCATAATTGTAGTATTTTTTCTGCTTTTGTCCTCACATATTTAATGAGGCAGTAGAGCAGTCTCCTTACATGCCAAGCACTTTTATCCTTCCTGAAGTGCACACTGCAATATCAGGAGCTGGGTTACTTATAGTCTTATTTGAAAGGGAGAAGATTCAGGACCTGTAATTTTTTCAGTCTTATTGACTGTATTACAACAGAGCAGCTCTGTTTCAGGAGGTTGATCTTTGGTTAGAGAACAGGAATAGGAACAATGAAATCTTGGGTTCTCCCCTCACTTCTGTTACTGGCTCTCTGTGTAACCTTGAGGGGAGTCACTTCACATTTTTGTGACTTGGTTTCACCATCAGTGAAGTAGAGAGAACACCATCTCCTGACCTCACAGTGGGGTTGGGAGAACTGATTAGTTAATGAAGACTTTTTGAATAAAGAGAGTATTGCATGGCAGCTCAGTGTTATAGAAAGTATTTCTCTTTCCTGTTGAGGAGGAGGGACCACCTAAAATACCCATACAATTAAAACAGTTCTTATTGATAAGATGACATTTGGAACTTATTAGAGGCCACCATCTTTTCTGTCTGTACCCCTAAAACACCACTTATCAGTGCCAGGATAACAGCATTAAAAGATGCATCATAGCTGATGGAATGTGAAAGGTCGTCTTTCCCTCAGAACCCTTGCACTGAACCGATCACCCCTTGGATGATGCCACTCTTCTACTTCTAGACCCTGTGCAAAAGCTTTTTGCAGCCCAACCTGATCAAACAGGAGAGAAAAAGCCAAGTATCAGCTGATCTAAGTATCATGTACCCCATTCAGTTACTAAAACCTGTGAAAAATTGGTACCGTAAAATACAAAGTAGAAATATTTGAGGGGGCATTTGCTCAACTTTCATTCTACACTGTGGCAAGTAGAGACTCTAGTCACCACTGGAGAGTCATTCATCAATACCTAGTAGTACAGAGGTGGGGAACCTAGGGCCCAGGGGTCCGCTGCAGCTCCCAGCTTGCCTGGATCCCTACCCTGAGGCTCAGGGCTCCCCCCAACATTGGGGAGCCCATGCTGGTGAGGGGAGGGTTTTTTTGTTTCTCAATTATGTGTAGTCTCTGACCGATTTTTCGGTGGGTCAGTGGCCCCAATCCAAAAACGGGTCCCCACCTCTGTAGTAGCAGCACAGCCAGGAGTTGTGCTGCCACTGCTGGAAAAATAGTGGTGGTGGCACAAGTGTAGTAAGATCCCTTGTATATACACCACCAGGAAAGGTTGAGATGCTAACACAATCATTAAGAACATAAGAATGGCCGAACAGGGTCAGACCAAAGGTCCATCTAGCCCAGTAGCCTGTCTGCCGACAGTGGCCAGCACCAGGTGCCCCAGAGGGGGTGGACTGAAGACAATGATCAAACGATTTGTCTTGTGCCATCCTTCTCCAGCCTCTGACAAACAGAGGCCAGGGACCATTTCTACCCCTGGCTAATAGCCTTTTATGGACCTAACCTCCATGAATTTATCTAGCTTCTCTTTAAACTCTGTTATAGTTCTAGCCTTCACAGCCTCCTCTGGCAAGGAGTTCCACAAGTTGACTATGTGCTGTGTGAAGAAAAACTTTATTAGTTTTAAACCTGCTACCCATTAATTCATGTGGTGTCCTCTAGTTCTTCTATTATGGGAACTAATGAAGAACTTTTCTTTATTCACCCTCTCCACACCACTCATGATTTTATATACCTCTGTCCTATCCCCCCCTCAGTCTCCTCTTTTCTAAACTGAAAAGTCCCAGTCTCTTTAGCGTCTCTTCATATGGGACCTGTTCCAAACCCCTAATCACTTTAGCTGCCCTTTTCTGAACCCTTTCCAAGGCCAAAAATCTTTTTTGAGGTGAGGAGACCACATCTGTACACAGTATTCAAGATGTGGGCGTACCATAGTTTTATACAGGGGCAGTAAGATACTCCGTGTCTTATTTTCTATCCTTTTCTTGATAATTCCTAACATCCTATTTGCCTTTTTGACTGCCGCTGCACACTGTGTGGAAATTTTCAGAGAACTATCCACGATAACTCCAAGATCTCTTTCCTGATTTGTCGTAGCCAAATTAGCCCCCATCATACTGTACATACAGTTGGGGTTATTTTTTCCAATGTGAGTTACTTTACACTTATCCACTTCAAATTTAATTTGCCATTTTGTTGCCCAATCACTCAGTTTGGTGAGATCTTTTTGAAGTTCTTCAGTCTGCTTCTGTCTTAACTATCTTAAACAGTTTAGTATCATCCGCAAACTTTACCACCTCACTGCTTACCCCTTTCTCCAGATCATTTATGAAATAAGTTGAACAGGATTGGTCCCAGGACTGACCCTTGGGGGACACCACTAGTTACCCCTCTCCATTCTGAAAATTTACCATTTATCCTACCCTTTGTTTCCTGTCTTTTAACCAGTTCTCAATCTATGAAAAGACCTTCCCTCTTATCCCATGACAATGTAATTTACACAAGAGCCTTTGGTGAGGGACCTTGTCAAAGGCTTTCTGAAAATCTAAGTATACTATATCTACTGGATCCCCCTTGTCTGCATGTTTGTTAACCTCTTCAAAGAACTCTAATAGATTAGTAAGATATAATTTCCCTTTACAGAAACCATGTTGATTTTTGTCCAACAAATTATGTTCTTCTACGTGCCTGACAATTTTATTCTTTACTATTGTTTCGACTAATTTGCCCGGTACTGAAGTTAGACTTACCGGTCTGTAATTGCCAGAATCGCCTCTGGAGCCCTTTTTAAATATTGGTGTCACGTTGGCTACCTTCCAGTCATTAGGTACAGAAGCCGATTTAAAGGATAGGTTACAAACCACAGATAATAGTTCAGCAATTTCCCATTTGAGTTCTTTTAGAACCCTTGGATGAATGCCATCTGGTCCTGGAGATTTGTTAACATTAAGTTTTTCTATTTGTTCCAAAACCTCCTCTAATGACACTTCAATCCAGGACAGTTCCTCAGATTCATCCCCCACAAAGGACGGTGCAGATTTGGGAATCTCCCAAATCATTAGTGCTCATGTGACAGTGTCACATGGCATAGAATATAGCTTGCCACTACCAACTGTGCTGGTGATAACAGTCTACCCTCAGGGAGGAAAGGAGAAAGTGATTTCCCCTTTATAGCATCCCTGTCCAGGTCACCTTGCAGGTTCTTTCTTTCTGTTTAACCGTATATCTCCTTCTGCTCTTCCATTAGCTTCCTCCTCAAACACACATGTACCATTCCTAATACATTCCCTATCCCTACCCCCGCAGGCATGAGACGACCATTTGGGATAGAGATGGGGCAGGGATGGAGGAGAAGGTCACATTCAAAATCATGGGCTTTGGAGCTTGAAAAGCTTTGCAGAGAGTTCAGAGAAGCCCTGCAAAATACATGCATCAGGACCCACTCTCAGGGGAAATCATTTTCTTTTCCCTGAACAGTCTCACTGTAAGCAGCAATTCACCGTGACAAGAACTGAAACTGGAAAAATGTGGCTTAGTGAGGAATCTGGGACTTTTCATTCTCCTGTGCTGCAAATGGAGTTTCACTGGGAGTGTTTCCCACCCTACATGGATCAGATTCTTCAAACAATTTATTTCCACAAATCTTTACATAGAAGTAGAGCACAGCCTGCTCTTTTCCACTATCAGAAGGGAATGTAGATCAATACTTCAAGCACTTTTCAGTTCTTCAGATTAGTTTCCTGAACTCTTCTGGGAATGAGGCATAAAACAACAATTCTAGTATCCATAGAATAACAGCATGCATGCTCACCACCCATACGGAAATGGTTTCTAATTCTACAGCCTTGGAAAACTCTACTTTCCACATTAGTTTGATGCACAAATGATTTTACCTGATGGGCAATTAATATTTTTAGATTGTCAGCAGCAATATGATGAAAGCAGGCACATAGACTTTGTGTCTAGATTAGTAAGCATTCATGACAATTTTGCAGGCACACTCCAGAAGGATTACTCAATAACAAGAGAGATCAGATCACAAGGCAGTTTTATTCCTTTCTGTAGATCCAGCATGCACTTATTCTTAGCTGTGTGGGGTTGGACATTGCTTGCCTTCCCCAGACTACTTTTTTATCATTTTATCATTCCCCTCTTTCACAGACTCTCTTCAGACTTGCAAGAGATGGAGAGCTTTACTCTGAATTTCAGTGATATCCAAGGGTGACATTACAATATCTCTTCAAACAAACTGCACTGCACCTTGAATATAACCTGCTGTAGTGCCTATACCTGACAGAGGCATTTCAGTGCTAGTAGCAAACCAAATAAGAACCTTCTTTATCCCTGGTTGCATAAGTAGGCCCTCAGGGCTCAATAAATTAACAGCAAGGGAAATAATGGTGCTAGAAGGGAATCAGGTAGCGTCACTGATAGGACAGAGCCCACCCTCACCCCCCAGCCACAAAGGATTTCATCAGCTGTCAGTCTAACAAACCCAGTCCTGATTCCCCATTGATGGAAATACATAAGAGCAGCATGACCTAGTGTGAAATGATCACCTTGCAGATAGAGACATGTCAGCTCTTTGGAGGTTTGGGATGAGTCGAGAGGACGGAAATTAGTATGGAAAAAAGGTGGAAATCAGAAATCCTGTCTTAGAATGTATCTCAGAGCTGCAGTGGGTTCTTCTGCATTCAGCGCTTTAATGAGAATCTCCACAATGTAGATGGTTTAAATGTGTGCTCCTGTCTACTCCTTCTTTATCCATGCAGGTCAAAAAATGAAAGGATGATATACTAGTGTGCACATGTGCCCCCTCCTCCTAAAGAGAGAGAAAGGAAATGTGAAGTGAATAAGACTTGTAGTCATCCCCTCATCTCCCTAAGGCCAGTGCAGATTCATTCCCTAAAATATATTTTCCAGTGCTTTGTGCAGTCTAGTTTTAAAAGTCCATTAGATCTTAAAATATTTCCCTGAAGACACTGATACTCGGGGAAGGTGCATCAAAATACCTGTTTTCTTGATCATTACTGCTCCCTGCACAAGGTGGAGAGGAGAATTAAGGATCCAATTTAATGTCTAAATCATAGGGCTATCTCCTACCACCTTCTCATCTGTCAAGACATTGTGGAGGATAAGGCTCCAAGGTCATTGCCTACCAAACATTAGCTGTTGATTCTCTTTGCTCTACTACAAATTAATTTCCCATCATAATCTCTTAATAATCATGTATTTTGGTAATGCAGATGTTCAGGGTCTACACAACAGCTGGAATGTAACCCTGTAAAAAACCCGAACATTATCCAGGATTCATTATCCACATGTTAATTAAGAGTGAGCTTCCTGGGGGTGCATCTACACTGCACCCATAGCTAAAAATAAGCTACAGAATTTGAGCCACACAAATTGCATCGCTTATTTCAAAATTTGAAATAGAGCACTATTCTGAAACATCCCTTAATCCTCATGGAACAAGGTTTACAGAGATGTTGGAATAGTGAGCCCATTATTTTGAAAGCAATTGCAAAACAACGGCCTTGTTTAAAAGACACAGAATAACTATTTCAGGATACTGGACGTATCCCAAAATAGTGCTGCAGTGTAGACATACCCTGGGGCTCAAATCATCTTCTTTCTTTTTAACTTTTAGTAGCCCCTTTTCACCGTAAAAGGGGGATTACAGGTAGGAGGACAGTTCCCTTATTTGGGAAAGGAAGAATAATGAAATTAATTCATGCTAGTAAAGTATTGTGACACACTCAGCTAGAGATGTAATAAAATAGTAAATGATTGTTAAATTAATGACTGCCCTATTTTTCTTTTAGTAGTACAGTGTGGCTATTGCATGAATGGAACTATATGAGCTCCCTCTAGTGGTCTCTTCACAAAAGCTTATGATACTATCTACATTTTTTTGTTACTCGGAGGTGCTGCAGGACCATTCGTTGTTTTTGTAAGTTTATTATAGAAAGATTTGTGTTTCTTCCTTCCCCTGATGCTCTTTGGAGGCATGGTGTGGATAAGGCAGCAGCTGACTTTCCCATAGAATATTGCTATGTTTATTTGTCAGCAGATATAAGAGGAATAGCTGAATACAATGGATGTAATTCAGTTCAATGATTACAATGTATGTTTTGACAGAACAAATCAGATGTTATTGGCCTGAATTTTCTCTCAGTTCTACTCATACAATACTACCTATATAGCACCCACACGCTGTACTTTCATTTTGTGGTATTAATTGCTAATCCACAGCTAACTGCTTTATTAACTACTAGCAGATCAGGCCCGTGGTTGACCGGGCAAAATTATTTTGCATAGATTACACTTATAGAAAAGTTCAAGAAATTAAATATATGTAATAGAATGTTTTATTACCGTGCTTGCAAAAGGGAAGTAAAAGAACAGTTTTAAATGTGTAGGATTTCAACTTCAAACATTATTCATTTTCTTGAATAATTACCATGCATAGTAAATTTCAATCAGAAATTCATAAAGCTTCCACTACTCTTTCTGTAACTAATTTTAATTGTTTTGTGATTTGTAACAGCAAAAATTTTCTTTGTGCTAAAATGATAGTTGAATAGGTGACTCGATTTTAATTTTGTTAGCAAATATTTTTATGAACACCAATAATAATAGTCATGATTTTTTTCCAATGAAAAACAAAGATAATTATTTAAAGCTTTCACCCAGCATATTCCAGTGTAAAAAGTAGTGCATTCAGCTAATTTAAATGGCAGGATTGTTTATAAATAATTTGGCATCTGTAGGTAATCCTGAAGTATGACTTTATTTTGCACAAATAAATCCACAAACAAACTCTTCAAATATATAATACATTTTTTACAAAAGCAACAGTACTAGAATGGTTAGCCGAAAGTAGAGCAGTACATATCAGTAGAATAGAATGCCTCAGTAAAGATACAGGAGACACACTTGGGTCCAAAAGTCTGCATGGACATAACCAGCAATTCAATACTATAAGACAAC
Source organism: Pelochelys cantorii (assembly GCA_032595735.1). Lineage (NCBI taxonomy): Eukaryota > Metazoa > Chordata > Testudines > Trionychidae > Pelochelys > Pelochelys cantorii. The sequence goes on along the minus strand of CM064342.1, from coordinate 5,387,497 downwards.
TCCCATGCAGTATACTGTACTGTCCACTGTTTGGGAAGGAGTAAAGGAAATTATTATTATCTGAAAGTTAAACATACATAGAACTTTAGGAAGGCAATGTCTTTTTTTTAAAATTTCACCCTAAAAATACATTTAGAAACTGGCCCTAAAATCTGCTTCCTTCTTGATTTATTTCCTTTGTGAATTCACACTGATTTGTTAATGTACAGTTGCTTATGAGCACTAGGTTGAGCAAGCTTCTTTATTATTGTAGGGTTACACGTGTTATTTTGTAATAGAAGGGTTAATCTTAAACATAATTGGAAGGAAAAAAAAGGAGTGAATTAATTTTGCACAAAAAATGGGTGTGAAAAAAATAAAATGAATGTTGCAAACAGATATAAGATGTCCTTTTGAAGCTATGAATATTAAAAGCTTCCCTTCACTAGTAGAGCAGCAAACATCATATGAATCATGGTAACTTGGTTCACAATGCAGCATAAATGAATCAAGTCATTTATAACTCTACGTTATTTCAAGTAAGAAAGTCCACAAACATTGAACATTTGTACTAAACAAGAACACTGATGGTGCAAAACCAAGTCCTTATCATCCAAACATTCAGTATTCTGGAAAAAAGTGGACAGGTGCCATACTATTAAGTCACAAGAATCTCTGCTGTCCAAATTTGTGGCCCTGTTCATTTTAGTTCTTTTTCTAATAGTAGGACTGTAAGTTAGCTGGGTAAAGCACTGCAGCCTTCTCTTTTGATCTCCGCTTGTTGCAACTATTATATCTTCATGGGATACAGCAGCAGCTGCAATAATCAGAGGTTCTTGATCTAACAGTCCCTTAATTTAAATGAAAGAGTGCTGCTGGTGAAATTGTCAGAGAAACATTTTTCCCCTACCCTCTTGCTTTACCCATCAGACAGAGCCAACTTGTCAGCTCATCTTTTCTCTTGGGTTGTTCAGGAAGGGAGAGTTTGAGGTAAGGTATTTTATGGGGGGGCTGAACTGTTTATTACTTTTACTGCAACTTGAATTTTTACATTAAGAATACTTACCTTTGATTTTTTTTTAAATTATTTGTCCAGTCATCTGGAGTTAAGAATAGGCACCTCTGAAAGATTAAAACTAGTAAATTCTCTGCTTCTAACTGGCCTTCAGATGCAGCCATTCTGAAATGTTCCATGTTTGGAGGTTGCAAGTGGGACCATGAGCAGTTGGAAGATGGTTTATGGATGCATCAGGAAGCTATAGCCAGTGGTTTTCAAGAAAAATTACTGGATATTATTTTTCTTACTTGTGTCTTTCAGTAATGAGCCCAGATGTTGGTTCCTCTTTTCAAGAGTGGGTTCTTCCCAAGAAGCAAAAGAAATCAAACATGTCTTAGGTGGTATTCAGAAGAAACGGGGGCACTTCCTGGCCAAGTATGTTTGTGCCCAAAGTAATCAATTAAAGGAAAGCTGTTGTGTAATACAGAAGATAACTCTGTGTGCTGCACAGAATGAGGTCGTTACAGTACACACAGAAGTACAAACTCTAATAGAAACATAATACTACACTAGGCATTTTACACGTGACAGAGAAATGTTCATGTCAAATATAACTACATAGAATAATTCAGAATCAAATGGGGAACCGCCCTCTTCACGGTATGATGAGATAGAGCAGGACTTGAGAACATAAATCCCAAATTTATTCATGAATGAGCAGCAGACTTTTTAAATCCTTCAAAGATAAGGTATTTTTTAATGGTCTCAATCACTGTAAAATTAATCTTCCCCTCCTCACAAAAATATAGAATGCACATCACATTATCTGTGAAAAAAATTAATAAAGTTGTGGGGGACTAAATTATACCCTTTCAAAAGATCTCACCAGTGGCTAAAATGCCAATGGCCAGTTTACACTTTCCTCCTAGTCTGCATCCAAACTGATAAATGCTGCATGTGTGAAGTCTGCTAAGAAGGATTTATTGCTACAGTATCTCCCCCTTCAACTGGCCAAATGGATGCAACTGTGATAATTTTACCTATCCCTGGGAAATGTGAGCTGTACCCCCAACTTATGCTCTCTGGACAATCTTCTAGGATTGTGCTCTATAGTAGCCATTCAGAGAGGTTGCTCATCACCTTTTTTCACCCGAAAATAGGGAGTTTCCCCAAAACATTGCTTACTCTTTATTCCTGTGCTGTCTCCTGCATATTTAAAGATTGTGGGTCACAATCACCTTTGCCTTGATGAATATGTAATGGATATAGGTTGCTCAAGAGTCAGACCCCACCAACTCTGCTCCAGACCTCAACCAGAGCAGGTCATTGGACAGCTGGCAAGTGACAGGGATCAGGCCAGGAAGGGATTTTTTCCCCTCAGTATATTCTGGGCGGATTTTTTTTTTTAACCTCCTTCCTGTGAAGCATCGGGGGGACCACAGCTGGAGATGGGACATCGGTGGAGTGGGCCAGGGCTCTGAGGTGGCACCAGCTTTAACCATTCTCTTTCTTGAGTGATTGGCTGAATTACTGTTACTCAAATGCTCAGGGTCTAATTCAGGGCTGGGCAAACTTTTCAGGGGTGTGGAAACTGTATGGAGGGCCATAAATGTTCTCAAAATTGGGATTGGAGTATTTGAGGGGGCTCCAGGCTGGGACCAAATTGCTCAGAGGGCAGGAAGGAGATTAGGAATGAAGCAGAGGGTTGGAGCACAGGAGAATGAGGTCTCTTGCGGGGGTTTGAGCTCTGGGCTGGGGATGAGGGTTTGGGGCACAGAAGGGGGCTCCAAGCTGGGGCCAAGGGGTTCAGAAGGCAGGAGGGGAATCAGGGCTAGGGCAGGGGAGCTGGCCCCGGGAGGGCTCAGGGGTGCAGACTCTGGATGGCACTTACCTACAGCTGCTCTCAGAAGCAGAAGCAAGTCCTCCCCACCCAGCTCCTATGCAAAGGCACTGGCAGGAGGCTCTATGTGCTGCCCCATTTTAAGGTGCCACCTCCCACAGCTCTATTGGCCACTTTCCCAGCCAATGAGAGTGGTGGGGCAGGAAGGAATTTTCCCATAGGTCAGATGAGGAGTGACTATGTCAGTGTTCTGCCCTCCTCTGCAGTATGTCGGTCACTTCCCAGGATTATCTGAATCTATTTAATTTAATCATTTCCCTGCGATGATGTACCTTTCTATTCTCTGTCTGTGGCACAAAAGTCTAGATTTCTATGGATGCTAACAGCACCATCTTTACCGATATGTAGAATACACCATTGCGTGGGGCACTTGAAAATTTGGGGCACCACTGGGTCTCTATGTCCACCATCCACCTCTTCTTATCCCTATTCTGTGGCTCTGCTTCCTTCAGAGAGGATCTAGTTCCGGACTACTCAACTTTGGAAGCCCCATGGGCCACAGTGATACTCACAACACGTGCCAAGGGCCCCAACCTAAGTGTGGTTGCCTATACATGCAAATATATGCAAATAGCTTCTTTCACACTGACAGGCATGAATACAAAGATTAAGACAAGACTACACAACACACAGACTCCATTTAAGTCAGTTCTGCTGATATGAATAAAATGCAATATTTACCCGATTTCCACCCATCTGACAGCACTCTTAATGAGCAATGACAGTCCAGGAATTTAACTACTAATACACATATCAACAGAAGACCATTATATTGACTACTGTTTTGTTTTGGCTCCCTCCTGTGGGCCACATGTTGAGCCCCACGTAAACCCAGACCACACCGTGGGCTGCAAACAAACAGGCCAGGTGTTGAGTAGCCCTGATCTAGTTAATTAAAAAGTGAAACACCTTTTAGAAGAACGTTGTACCCGTGAAAGAGACATTTCAATTGGTAATGAAGCCATTTAGTAGGCATTTGCTAATCCCCAGTAAATACTGTCAGTTTCTGAATTTATTTGTGTTACTCTACAGGGCCTTAGTTTAAAAATTGCTTTAAAAATGTCATTAGTGTGTCTCTGAAGATTATAAAATCACATCGCTAAAAAAATCATCATCTCTCCTCCCCTGTGCTGCTGTTGGGCAAAAGGACACCAGATTAACAGTGCTGCATAAGGCCCCATCAATCCTAAGGATATCCCTGGATCCTAATGCTTTGATCATATTTTTGTTGGTGGGTTTAGTGTGTGGATGCTAGTTGGTGATCTGTGATACACAGGCAGCCAGACTAAGTCCCTTCTGACCTTAAACTCTAAGAAATTATTTCAGGTTTTAGATAAAATGTAACCACGGGCAAAAAAAATTCTCATTTTTAACCTGAAGGAGTCCTTTTGATGAATGTTCTAGATTTTTCTACATACAAAGAGAAAGCATGCACCTTCACATCAAATCAGTACTGTAATTTAAATAAAATAATTACTTCTCTATTTTTTGCTAAATACTGATGAACCCCTTAGATCAGACAGAAATGTTAGAGGTCTCCCTCTAAAATTTTCCACCCACAGAATGCAAAGTTCCTTTCTCTAGATTCTGTCCAATCTGCTCTTTATTTCTGTTGTATGTTTGAGAGACAACAAATACAAACATTCTTAAAGCAAAAGTTCACATTTAGTCTGAATAATTTATTTAAGATTAAGGAAACCACCACATTAAGGAAAGAATAGCGATCAGAGCACAACATGCAGGAATCTCCACTGAAATGCTGCAGCAACTCTGGGACCACTGTGGCTCTTGTCTCCGCACAGCGTGTTCCTAGAGTCATAAAGGTGCAGCACGCAGAAAACAAAGGGTGGCAGTTTCATAGCTGCATGCATCGCAGCTGGCTTTTGTAATGAAAACAAAAGTTTTCCAAACTTACAACTAGGGTCAGACTACTGACTGCTGAATGGGAGGCTGGGTTCCAAGATGTTCAGTGTGCCACATTCACTTCTGTCTTCTGCCAAGAGGAGGAGGTGCTTTCTGGAGCAGAATCCATCTGAAACAAAGGCAAACCATTAGTGAAAATCCCTGCTGAGGGGCTGAGCCAGCAATCCACTGATACTCTGGCAGGAGCAGCCCTAGGAGTTTTGCTCGTCAGGACAGAAAAATCTTTCTACAGTGGCCAGAGAAAACAAACACCAAATTAAAACAGATGGCTGATCAGCAGAATGGAGAAAAATAGCCACCAAAAGCCTGGGTAAGGGCAACCATCTTCCTCGCCCATCCCCCCCTACAAGTGGCCCTGCTTGTTGTGTTGTCATCATGGGGATCCAGTTTGACGAGGAGCTTTGTCCTTTGCTGACTCAACAAGCATGAACTCTACCGAATGAAGCTTGGGAAGCCCCCAAAGGGAAGGGAGAGTCTAAAGTCACAGTGTAGCAGCATCTTTTGCCAGTCCTTGGGCTGTGCAGGGAGCTCCATCCAGCCTTCCTCAGCTTGGGCCTTAGAGGAGAGCTTATAAATGGGGGGCAATTGTGTGAGGGAGAGACTCTACAGAGAACCCCTCAGTAAAACATTATGGTCAAAATTCTCCCCTCTCTGATTCCACACGGGAAACAACCATCACTTCCCGATAGAGATGGTACAAACTATAAAATCAACATTGGAAAATTAGACTATTATAAGTTGATCATTTTAGATATGCCTTGTTAGCCAGTCAGAGTAGACACGTTAACTCCCAGATGTTGAGATGAAAAGGGACAACAACTTATCTGACTTCCAGTACAAGAGTGGCCAGAGAGTTTGGCCAAGTGATTCCTGCATCAAGCCCATATCTTTTGGGATTAATTAGTACATGGCATTTAAGAAAGATCCAACAGTTAAGAGTAGCTCCCTAAAGCAGGTTAGTTTCAACAGGGACAGAACTACCGTGTTGATAAATGAAGTCACTGTGGGTGGCACTCATAGGGAGAGGAGGAGCAATTGTACGCAAGCCAGGAACCTCTAGCAGTGCACCAATAACCAGAACACAGTTTGCATGTTTATTTTGTTTGCCTACTTAGATTATAAATTCAATGGGGCTGGCCCCATGTCCCCTTTATAATGTGAGCACATTCTCTGAGCACTCAGCAAATGAATAATAAAGGCAGTAGGTTATGAAGAAGACAAATGGGGACAGGTAAGTGTCAATATGGGGAACTGACTCAGATACCATTTAGTGCCTCCGCCTGTACCACAAAGTCAATGGGAGCCCTCTGGGAGATCTAGGAATATTAGAGTAAGTCCAGAGGTTGTACGTGATGCTTGGGGTGCACAGAGCACAGATTGGCTGAGCTGCTGAAGCTGCTAATTTCCAACTCAAAGAGTTTTGTGGGGCTGAGCCTCATGCTTTTGGCTCCTCGAGCCTATCCCTGCTCTTGACTTAAGCCAATAGGGCCAAGAACCAGTCAGACATCTCAGCTCACTTTCTTGTTCGGTTTTCTTTCCGTTTCTCTCTTCTGTCTGTCTCCCATCCTGGCTTTTTCCCTGGCCATTCCTTTTGCTCTCCTTCTCTCTTCTTCCTCCCTACCTTTCCCCCTCCCCCACTCTCTGCACTTTGTGAACTGCTGCTGCAGTGCTGAAGTCCAAAGTTCAGTAACTTGCTAAGCACACGGATAAATATGAACCTTGGAGAATTTACACTGCTCCAATGTAAACAGATAGCCAAGGGTCCCTTTATCAGCACTGGCTCAGGACAGTTGTGGGGGGTCTAAGTGCCTCATTTTTATATTTTGTTTTTTTTTGGGGGGTGTGCCATTCCCACTCCACTGACAGTGGGTCGTGTTACCTCAGGAACATGGTGTAGGGAAGGCTGACGGCAGAACGTGCTGAAACTCAAATCCAAAGGATACCAGACTGAAGACCATGGTCTCTAAGCTGAGTCATCTTCAGGCGGAGCTGCTGGGAGCACTGCTGGAGTCAGGGCTAACCAAGGAGACCCTGATCAAAGCGCTCGGGGAAGTGGACCCCTACAGCCTCCAGAGTGAAAGCCAGCGAGCCATCAATGCCATTCAGGCTGAGAAAGGGGAAACCTGTGCTGAAATCGCCCATCTTCCCAACGGGATGGAGGAATCCAGAATGTCTGAAGAGGAAACCTCTGATGATGGGGAGGAATTCACCCCTCCAATAATGAAGGAGCTGGAAAACCTGAGTCCAGAGGAGGCTGCTCACCAGAAGGCTGTGGTGGAGAGACTCTTACAGTAAGGACATGGCTTTCCTTTCCCCTTCTTGTTCTTCATTCCTTTATTTCTCTTTCCTTCACCTCTTCCATGAAATGCCTTGATGTTCACAGCTGATCAGAAATTCTCCCCATCAATGCCAGCCCCCAAACCTTTCTGAACTGACAAGGTTCATGTTCCTTTATAATGTACACACAAAGTGCCACACAGCCCAGTCACATATTAAAATTGCTCCTGTCATCTGGGAAACAAGGACTTCAAAAAGGGAGGTGCACAAGTTCTGTCTCATTAGCTGCATGCCCGTTTTTACAGAATCCACCATTTCAGTTTTTAGGAAAATATAAATAAAAAGGAAGCTTGTAAAAATCTGGGTGGCATACTAACCGCCATCATGGTGCGTGGGACTTTTCACCACAGGAAGGAAAAATATTCCTAAGTTCTCTTGCCATTTTTACCAATATATACATTTTTATTTTACTGATGTTAGCTAGAGTCAAGTATTTGTAAGACTGCTGATCTTCATGTGTTTGTGCATGTAAAACTCTCATTGATTGCAATGGGAATTTCAGATGCATGCCAAACTGATTGGCAATCCAAGTTAATATTATCCAATGCTTTTTAGCCTCCATCTCCCATCATGAACGCTGAACACTGACAAGCCTGTGAGCTAAAGACTACTATTTTATGACTTGCCTTAACATGCAATTATTCGTTCTTAAAAATATGAGCTTCCTGAACCAATAACTCCCAGTAAGTCCACAGACAGAACCAGAATTGTGCTCCTGCAGTTCCGACTCAGCGACATGAATCTAAGAGATTCCAATGGGTGGTCTGCATGAGCAAGGATTTAAGATCTTGCCCTTCAAACCCACCTAACACAATCTCAGATGTCTGCCCTGAAGCTGCTCTCCAAGATTAGGAGCCAACAGGAGGCACAGGGTGACTACAATGTCCTGGAGAATCAAACTGCTACTCACAATCTTTTCTGGGAAAATTAAATTCTAGTCAGAGACTTTATCAGCTTTGTACCCACTCCTTTTTATGGGGAAAGGATATTAATACAAAAAAAACCCTCCACCCACAACAAAAAGTACATACAAAACCCCAGCAGTAGCCCGGAGACGTAGATATAGCACAATACTTAAAGGTTAGTATTCACTGTAACATTAAGAGGATATGGTTCTATTGCCTGGCCTCTAGAGAGTCTGGGCAGATTTGGAACTGATCACATTATAGGAGCTTAAGGAAGAAAATACATTGGAACGGCTCTTACCTGAGATGAAAGATGCTCCCTATAATTCAGTCTTCTTTTCCATCCAGTTCCATCCATCCAGTCTCCTTTCACTGCCCTGCCTTTTCAATACGTCCCTCTCCCTCTTTCGGATACCCCTACAGTTCCCAACTCCCCTGTCCTGTATCGGTTTTCCTCTGGTCCTCCTTTCCTATTCTTCCCCTTCTCCTGTCTCTCATCACCCTATTTCTAAGTCTACCTGTCGTGTGTGTCTCTCTCTCTTTTATATTGTTCTTCCCCGTCTCCTCTCCCTCTTCTCCCTAAGCCTGAGTAGAGATCCTGGGGCAGTTGGAGTGCCAGTTGCACCGGGCGGGCCCTGGCTAGTTACTAATTATCCAATGGCTTTATTATTTCTCTTTTGTCTTATAAATTTATAAACGAAAAGACCCTGATAAGCTTTTTGATCATTAACTTCTGATGATTTATCAGGTGCCTCTCCATAGAGAAAGCCATGGAAGTCAGAAGAGCTCTTAGCTTTAGCCTCTGTTTAATGAAGGGATGAAGGAGGAATTAAACGCCATCTATTGAGCTCTGGTAAAGAGAATTTCACAACTGGGGGGAATTCCTATCCTGGAGCTGGGGATCCAGTGTGGTCCTTCACCACCATAACTCCCTTCACGTTGGCATAAACTCTGGTTTCTGATCTTCCCAGTAGCCCTGTGTGGTTGCTGTTGGTTTCAGCACAGAACTAATTTCTACCCCCCATTTCTACAGTCATGCTTTGCACGTCTTCAGCATTTTCCAGTGGAGGATCTCAAAACTCCTTATGAAAAGGGTATTTGAGACATCATCCTCGTTTACACGAGTTAACTGAGACATGGAGTGCTTAATTGCCTTACTCATGGTTACATGGGAGGTTGGTGGAAGGGCTGGGAATAGAACCAGAATCTTCTGGAACCTGGTCCTGTGTCTTAACCACAAGGGAGGGAGCATATTGATGCAAACCCATGAGACATTTCTGAAATGGGGGCAGCGAGTAGACAGGTCTGATAAGAATCTCTGCTGTTCTCTACAATTTTTAAAAGTGATTGCGTATTTTTGGAAATAAATAAAAAACCTCTTCTGGGTCGATATCAGAGACTGATAATGGGCAGGCAATGGCTGACAACCCTTCAGGAAAGAAATCTTCTTTTAATAAAAGAAGGTCTGATGGGTATGTTCTTAAAATAAATAAAATAATGTTTTATATTGTATATAAATAATCCTAAATAATGCATGTGTTAAAATGCCTCAATTCACTCACCAACAGAACAGGACTGGAAGGAAGGTAACAAGTCAATAAATATATATACTACAGTTGTGCAAAATGGTGGATTTTAGAAATCACCTCCCACCAGATGAGGCACAAGGAAGGTGACCAGCACTGTTTTACCAGGCATAATGGCTGCAGAACAGAGCTTCTGTGCTTGTAAATTCATGGTTGCCGAAATACCGGAGTACACCATTTTGTGGTTTTCGAATACACAGGATGAACCAAGGCACATTGAAAGCACAGAAACCTCTTCAAATGCTATTAGCACTTTTCAGACTATTATGGTAGACTACATCTTACTCAAAAAATTGTCTCATGGACACCTCCTCTTTCTGTTCATGGTCACACTAATTTACTTGCTTACATGGGAAAGTCACCCAGGAAAGTGTTTAATGTATTTCTGTGCTTTTGATGTAGGGATGTACTGCCTGGGAACAAGGAGAAAAAGCACAGCATGACCAGTAACCTTTCTGCAGACCATTAGTATGTGCACTGTGAACCACACTAGGGATTCTGCAAAGCACAGTTTGTGAAACACTGTATTACACTGAGTACATCTGATATGGAAGTAATTTCCCTTTATTACATAGCTCTAAGTTTACTTGCTGGAGTCCATTATCCTATGCCTCTACAAAATACTCTGAAAATATAGTACACAGGGAGGCTTCCTTAGTAAGGAACTAGGGTCCCCAGTCCTTCACCCACTACACCGAGAATATCAGGAGAGAGAAGAGGGATGGGATTTTCAAACATACCACAGTGATTCAGGAGTACAAGTCTCATTGCTCTTGCATGGGACTCTCAGTCCTAATAATGTAGGTGCTATTGAAAATGCCTCAGTTCACACCAACAAAGGACAGTGCTGGAGGTGTGGTCGCAAGTCAATAGTAAATGTATTCACTTGGGAGAGGGGAGACTATGGGGAAATTATTAGCTGTTCCCTATGGAGAAGAGAGAATACAGATTGTCTTTGGTGAGGGACGGGGAAGGAGCAGACTTCAATTGGTGTGCAGCCAACGTCAGGGTAAGGGCTGCTGTAACCTGTGGGCAGGTATAGCCATTTTTACCTCTGGGCAAAGGGTAAAATTCCACAAGGAAAGAGGGAGGTTGAGATAAGATGATTTCCACTGGAGCCTGGGGAAGGGGCATATTTTCTGAAGAGGACAAAGGGGAATACGGAGGTAAAAGGCCCATCCCTTACCCCCAGGGAGAGCTGGTTTCTGAGGAGCCCTGCGATAAAGCTACAGGACCCCTTCTATTTTAGCATATCATTGCATAGGCCAAACTAAGGCAAATCAAGCAAAATTCAAACAGAAAACAACCCTGCAGAGGCTAGTCTTACCTTCCCTGCTCTCTGCCTACCTCAGGTCCAGTCTGTGCCTTGAAACCGGTGATAGTTGTCTAGCAGTCTTCAATAGAAAGGACAGGAGGGATGACCCTGAGCACTTCAGAGCTCTGGATCTCCCCTGAACTCATTTCCAGTTCAAAGCAGGAAGAATTCAGAATCTGCATCCAAGAGATCATATCAGATCTTTTGCACCAGACAATATGAAAAACAAGACTGTGCTGCCCTGAGAGCTGGAGGAGAATAAAGGAAAAAGGATGGACAGAAAGACAAAATAAGGAGAAAAAAAGAGGGAAATTGAGAAGAAATATCTGGAAGAAGGAAGGAGAAGGTCCCCTGAATGTTACATCCCTAGCTCTCTGGATTGGGTTTTCTTTAATGCTAACAACTTGATATTTACTTTCCATTTAAATTTGAGATGTTGCTATAAATTATCAACTAGCCTCTTGTTCCCTTTGAGTTTATAACTAACTACCTGGGTTACTTATTGTTCAAGTAACAAAAGGGAGGTGAAAACGCCCTCAAAAAGCAACCTCACAATGAGGAAAGGAGCAGCTAGAATGGAAGAGATAGGACCCAGACCCTGAAGGCTGTGAAGGTCCAGGGAGAGAACTCATGCTCTGGGGACAAGGAGAAGCCAAAGGCAAGAGACAAGGACCTAGAAGATGGAAAGGAAAGAGTGGAAGTCTGTTAGCTGAGGACAGGGAAAATCTGGGGATAGACCCTACAGAATGGGAAGGCAATAGGGAGAGAGTCTGTACTGAAGGAAAAATGCCAGCTCAAGTCAAAATGAGGCAGGAAGTGGTCAGACGTTGCACAAGATGGCAATCCCGACTCACTACGTCCTCGCGAGTTTTGCCCAAGATTAGGCTGGAGGTAAAAACCTCCATCTGAAGACAAGGAAAGTTTTGCCCACGGATGCAGGAATTTCACTCGGGTGTTGGTGTCCGTGATGAAGGCCTTTGCAGGTGGCACTATGAGGATAAGTGATAGTCTGTGAGGGTGTTCAGCTGATCTAGTACACAGCCAGCTCTACAATATAACGTAAGATCATGAGGGATTTTGGCTTTGACCAGATATAAGGACGTAGTTACGCTTTCATCTATGCAACACCATGAAACCTCCCTTTACCCATATTAGGGGACATCTGTGCTGTAAACAGCTCCCAAGTACAGATGCACTTGAATTGAGATGCGCCTTGGGGATGCATCTTGACCTCAGCACCCATCGTGTTCTAAAGTGTCAAAGAGAATGACCTTCCCAATCCTTCTGACAAGGAGAACTGGGGATCCAGATGGGGGGGGGGGCGGGTAAGTGGCCATGTGGGGAGGTAGTCAGTACATTACAAAGGCCTCCATGGATGTTCATGAATTCCCCTCCCTCTCTTCACTGGCTGACCCAGAAACACGATTTGAAAGACAGTGAGTCTTGCCCTTGAGCATCTATCCCTGTACAACAGAGTGCGGGGCCACTGCGAGGTCATTGGACACCTCTTTAAAGAAGCAAGGTGTCCAGGGCTGAGTTGCAAGCTGGATTCATGGAGGCAGAATGAAGTGAGACCCCAATAGGGAGGAGATTAGTCCTTGTCTCAAGAGACAGTAGAGCAAATGCCAACTGGTTAAAGCTCAGGAATGGGGAAAATAGGCTAGAGGGTTGCCCTAATGTGGGGGAGGGTGCCTTTGAAGAGAGCAAGGGGAGAAGGTGGAAAATGGAGCATTTTGCCATTTTAAGAGTTTTATCTCAGCCTCCTGCCACACAAGCTGCAGTTGAGCTTGCTCCTTGGACCGTCTGGTTGCTGTGGAAGAGGCTGTAGCAGGAACAAAGATAAGGGTGTTTGCGCTGAGAGAACATATGCGGACTTTGTTCTCCTTATCGCTTTTCAGCCTCCGACAACCCACAGAGTCAACAAAGCAGTGCGTGCTCAGGCTGCTCACCCTCCACCCCGCAACTGCCCTGCTGTATTTTTGCCATAATCCTGGGTATTTTTCTCTTATTCCTCCCACTTGTGACTGGCACTTGGAGAGGACCTCAACATTACCTATACCATGCAGGGATCACTTCCAGTCCAGTCAGTTCATCAGGCATTTCACAGTAGAAAAAAACAGAGGGAGGCTCCATCCTACAGCTGCAAAGAAATCGGGCATTTCTCAACCCAAGGGTTGTCCAGGAAGTGTTGTTTGGTTCTGAACTGCTTGGTTCAGAACTTCCACGTTTTACTGGGTTTCAGGTTCAGTCAAACCCCAACTACCCACTGAAATTCAATCACAATCCCTTTAGTCAGCCCCATGGTTACTCAAATGTTCACAAGTCTCAGAGTGGTAGCCATATTAGTCTGTAACTTTAATAAAAACAAATAGTCCTGTGGCACCTTAGAGACTAATAAATATATAGATAGTATCATGAGCTTTGGTGGGCAACACCCACTTTTTAAAATGAGAGTTTCTACATCTGAGGAAGTGGGTGTTGCCTATGAAAGCTCATGACGCTATCTATATATTTTTGTTAGTCTCTAAGGTGCCACAGGACTACTCGTTGTTTTCAGATGTTCAGGAGCCTTAACAGACATTCTGATAAGCCCTATTGGGGATTTGCAGGAACGGCTGTGTTGTAAGACCTCACATTCCCCACTCTTACATAGCAGAAAAAAGACCAATTTGCAGAAATGGACGTCAGCTGCAGGAAAGAACATTCCCTGCTTTACGTCATTTTGCTATATATCCACGTTTTTTGGAACATATCTTGGCTGTATAGTGGGGGCACCCTGTACACGATTAGTCAATAAACTGCAGAGCCGCAGAGGGCATAAGACCAGGACCCAGCATGAGCCGGGACTCAGCAATCCCAGACCACTGCGGCTCTGCCTTTTAAGTGTAGTAAGACCTATACTTAAAAGGCAGAGCTGCAGTGCGGGTGGCTCCCACAGCCAGCACAAGCCAGGGCTGAGCAGTTCCAGCTCGTGCCGACTCCAGGACCACTGTGGCTCTGCCTCCCCTGCTCCCCTTTCCACAGAGATGGTGCTGGGGGGATCCAGCTTTTAAGCTGCACCCCCCCATCACTGGCTCCTGCTTACCCCCCCTTGCTGCCTCTGATGCAGAGTTAGCAAGGGGCGAGGGCAACGACTAGTCGAGTAGGGGCTAGTCAACTACTTGAGTAGTCGCTTAAATTCCTACTTCTGGTGCCCACACTTCATGCAAGAAGTGCTGGCTGACAATCCTGGAATGCCTTCTGTGGAACCTGGATACAAAAGCATAAGAATTCTATCTTTAATGAGGTGCATTTTCTGTTCTTTCTAGAGAAGATCCCTGGAGAGTAGCAAAGATGGTGAAATCCTACCTCCAGCAGCACAACATCCCTCAAAGGGAGGTGGTAGACACCACGGGTCTGAATCAGTCTCACCTCTCACAGCACCTCAACAAAGGCACACCAATGAAGACTCAGAAGAGAGCTGCCCTCTACACCTGGTACGTCCGCAAGCAGCGAGAGGTGGCCCAGCGTAAGTACAACAGCAAATCTCTCCTAGCTTTAGTGTGCTATAGCTTCCACTACCCTCATCTGCAGGGTGGAAGTCAGGGGAACAGGGTCCTTTCTAGCAGTAAGATTAGACAAGTCCATGTCACCATTCAGCAAAGGTGGCCAAACTCCACAAAACAACCTGCAGCCGGGCACGTCTTTAAAGGTGAAGGAGCAGGCAATAGCACTCATCTATCCGTATATCAAAGTGGAGGCACTGACTTGGACCAAGAGGGAGCACTACATAATGAACTGCAGCTATGTAAGCACACAGCACAGCGGATCACCAGCACTGATAGTCCCCAGGACCGTCAGCACCAGAAAACAGTTCTCTGCAATTTCAGCTCAAGAAGTAATTCCATTAGTCATAAGTAAGTAGCAGGCAGTAACTCTGGGGTATCCTCTTTCACATATACTAAGCCAGTGTGTTACAGTGATAGCCTTGCAACCTCTACTGCCATATGAACAAATGTGGCTGTAATCTGTTTAATTTTATACATATTAGATGGGACTCTAGTATAATTAATAACTTGGTCTTTGGTTGGGCCTAGAGGATTGGACACTACATGAGCTACAGCCCTGCCCCTGCCCGCTCCTTTTGCTTGTTTGGTTTCACTGCTTCATGCTGGGAATCCATGCAGTATGTCTGACACAGGGACATATGGTGCAATCTTATCTATTTTAGGCAAATACAGAGCTTTACTTCAATCCTATCTAGCTTTTGCATCTGCATTTGTTTCACGCTGAGTGTGGATCAGCTGCTCTGAGCCAGCTGAATTCCAAGCGAGGGAATGGTACAGAAACATCAAGCCAAGCCCCCTTGCCCATTTGTGTTTCCAGAGTTCACACATGCTGGCCAGGGACTCATGGCAGAGGAGTCCATGGGAGATGATCTGCCCACCAAGAAAGGGAGAAGAAACCGCTTTAAGTGGGGTCCTGCCTCACAGCAGATCCTATTCCAAGCTTACGAGAGACAGAAGAACCCGAGCAAGGAGGAGAGAGAGGCACTGGTGGAGGAGTGCAACAGGTGAAGGAGAGTCTCCAATGTTGATGCAGGAGGGGAAAGAGAGAGGGGTGGAATGGGGCTTTGTGTGCTTTCGCTCTACTGCCGGAGGCCATGCTCTGCTCTGCACGAGGGCAATGGAGTAGCAGTGGATTAAGATCTCCTCTGGGTCTTACTTTTAAGATACAATTTGAAAAACCCAGTGCAGGAAAAATCCCAATACACAGACAAGAGCAAGAGAATGATTGGCTGAGTCAGCTATAGAACCAGCTTCTAGCATAGAGCTCTCACCGCCTGTTTCTAGTCCTGGGATTCAAGAAAACTCTGCCTCACTACCTACAGTACAGAGCAGCCAATTCACCCTGCTCTGAGCCAGAGGACCATGCATAATGGCATGCATACTGACACCAAAGTCATGCATGCACCACAGCCCCACACAGACCTTTGGCTCTTCAGCATGCACCCCCTTCTCCCCATGAGTGTACCATCAAGGGCTTGCTGGGAAGACCTTGCCTGATCACAGGAGGCCCCACAGGAGGGATTAGCTGGTTAGGGAGGGTGATCAATCGTTCAACAGTGCTCCAGCTCACCAACAGAGTAGAATGAAAGTGTTTCCTACTGCAGCCAGGAGATCAAAGCAGCCCTTCCTGTGCTCTTTCCTGACAGGGCAGAATGCATTCAGCGTGGCGTCTCCCCTTCCCAGGCCCAAGGTCTGGGCTCAAACCTGGTCACAGAAGTGAGAGTTTATAACTGGTTTGCCAACCGTAGGAAGGAGGAGGCTTTCCGGCACAAGCTAGCCATGGATACCTACAGTGGGCCGCAGTCCAGCTCTGCGCCCCCGCTGCCCTCTCACAACACTTCCTCCCTCCAGCCCCCACCTGCTCTCTCACCAAGCAAAGTCCATGGTGAGTACTGATTACAAAGGGGGAGTTCGGAAACAATCCATGGTGAGTCTGCCAGTTCAGGCACCAAGGCCATTCGAAGTCTGCCTCTTTCAGAAGTTGACCCATGGATGGGAGAGCCAAGCCGATGTGGGGTTTACACAAGATGAGTGTGTCGATCAGGGCCATTCAACTTTGGAATCCCTAGGGGCCAGAATGATACTCACAGCACATGCTGACGGCTGCTACTTAAGTGTGGTTGCATATACATGCAAATATATATGCAAAAATATGCAAATAGCTTCTTTCACACAAAGCCCCGGCGCTCCCGGCACCTCCTCCCTGGGGGCTAGAAACACCAACACTCTGGACCCGTCTGTTCCAGCCAGCCCGTCGGCTTGTGTCTTTCAATGCACCCCGCCTGGGAGATGCCTCGCCGTTGTGGAGTGTGTTCCCAGCGGAGGACACGTTCAAAGGATCCCCCCTGCGGGCCGCGTGTTGAGCCCCACGCAAACCCAAACTGCACCGGGGGCTGCAAACAAATGGGCTACGGGCCACATGCAACACACAGGCAGTGTGTTGAGTATCCCTGGTGTAGATGATGAATGGTAGTTTAATGGTGAAGATTCCATCATCCCTCTAGGTACGTCTACACTGCAAAGTTATTTCGGAATAATGGCCGTTATTCCGAAATAGCTATGCGAGTGTCTACACAGCAATTCCGTTATTTCGAAATAATTTCGAAATAATGGACGGCTTATTCCGACTTCTGTAAACCTCATTCTACAAAGAATAATGCCTATTCCGAAATAGCTATTTGGAAATAAGGCATGTGTAGATGCTCCACTTCTGCTATTTCGAAATAGCCCCTCACCAGGGCCATTCGAAGTCATTTCTCCTGGGACTCTAAATTGAGATAGCACGTCTACATTAGGGAAGCCTGCTTCGGACTCATGTTGAGGTGTCCCTGCAAGTGTAGATGTGCTATTTCGGAATAACTATTCCAGAATAGCTATTCGGAAATAGCTTATTCCGCAATAACTGTGCAGTGTAGACATAGCCACTCAGAGTAAGAGATTGGTAGCAATTTCCCTTAACACAACAGAGCAGAGAAGGCCCAACACTTAGAAGGAAGAATTCCCCTAAAGGAAGGATTTGGCTCTATTGGTGAGGCGAGGGAAGCCCAAGGCTGAATGAATGTGGAAGACTGAGTTTACCTCTTGCTCTAGGGGGAGGCTATCACCCGGACTCCCTTCCTTTCTCTATTTTCTCCCAGGAGGAATTTCTAGTCAAGTGAGCTAGACAGCTTGCTCCCCACAGGGACACACAGCCCTGCACAGTCAGCTCATTAAGAAGTGACTTGTCCAAGGCCACCCAGCAAGCTACTGGGAGGATTAAAATGCTAGTGTATTTTTGGTTTCCAAGTACCAGGCTCGGTCCAGCCTGCCCCTGAGCTCTGAAACAGCACCAGCGAAGGAGGGAGAGCTGCCTCAGTGCATCTGCCACTTCTAAGGCAAATGCCTAGAAAGGGAATTGAATTGCTTGTCCTAATTTACTAGACCAGCCTCAGGGGTAGAGAATCATGACTCTCCTTTTCTGATACAGGCATGAGGTACAACCAGCAGCCAGCCAGTGAGGCAGAGTCTTCCAGCAGCAATCATCATGGGAACAACTCCTTGGTGACCACCCAGACAATTCTTCATCAGGTCTCTCCCCCTGGACTGGAGCCAAGCCAGAACCTATTGAGCACAGACACAAAGCTGGTGAGTGACATACACCCTAGTCCTCGTGGCTCCATGGTGTCAGGGAATCAAAGTGGGATCCCCGGGTTTGCGGAGGCCAATACTCAGAAGAGATATTTTCCAGAATGTTGTTAATGCCCACAGCAGTATGCAGTCCAAAAACATTCTCACACCATGTCACCTAGGGGTGGGGGTGGGTTCTGGAAAGATGAAGACTGAGTAGGACTACCCCACTGAGTTATTGCCAAAACAGTATGATGCACCTTTCGGTAGGAAAACAGGGCCCAAGGCATTCAATGACACACCTGTCCTTAACCTCCCCGTCCGAAAAGGTCTGTCCCTCTCCCACTGATCAGATTCCTTCCATTTCCTCTCACTTTTGATTCAACTCCACACTTGAACAAATAATCCCACTGGATTCTTTTCAGCTAACAAAACTGGGACCATTATCTGCCCTGACCCATTTGTAAGAGTTAGGTGCAATAGACCCAGCTTGCATAGAATTCCCACCCATAGATTTCGTGCAATAAATTTGGATTGTACCAGCCTACTCATCTTGAAGCAAATCTCCTTTGGATGGGTTTCGTTAACAAAGCTTACTCCTATGTGGTTTGTATCACTACACTAAGATTATACGACTGATCATTTTTGGCTGGTTTCCACAGTTCCCTTGCATTATAAGCTACATAGAAAACCTGTTAGCAAGAGGTTTGTATTGGTCTATAGTTGTCCTAGGGCAAAGTCTAATTCATGAGTCCAATTAAAATCTTTATAGTCATCCAGTCACTTGGCTGATTTTCTAGTCACTCCACAAGTTGTTGAAAACCTCCTTTTACTGTTGTGTACAAAAAGAGACCAACCATTTACCCTCTTGCTCCTTACTTGTTACAAATTCCATGCAAATGTTTATGTTTTAAAAATTCCAATGCTTTATATAAATATATATCAAGTGTTTGGCTCTGGCAGCTTAACACTTGATAACTCTATAGCACTTTTAAACTAGGGACCTTATGTGGTTTACAGACTACAACCCTCAGACTCACTAGAGGGTAGATATGAATTATGAAGCTCATCAGAATTTGAAAACTGAGGCACAGACAGGTTAAGTGACTTGATCAAGGTCACAAATTCAGTCAGTGACATAACCAAGTATAGCACTGAAAGTCCTCCTCTACCCTCAAGCTCCGTGGTTCTTAAACTTTTGCACTAGTGACCCCATTCACACAGCAAACCTACCTTATAAATTGCAAACACTTTTTAAATATTTAATACTATTATAAATACTGGAGGCAAAACAAAGTTTAGGGGTAAAGACTGACAGTCACAAGCTCACTCCCCATATAATAACCTTGTGATTCTTTTGAGGGGTCACAACCCCCAGTTTAAGAAACCTTTCTTGCGAGACATGCACCCTCTCTCTGTAACAAGCAGCTCGGGAATAATGCATACTAGAATTTACACCCCTTTAGTCTGTACTGTCATACAACATAGAGAAGCCGTAAGAAAGGAAGGACTCAGGATTGCTTTCTTCTGCTCTATAACTGACTTGTAAAGTCACTGAGCCTCTCTCTGTGGGTGTGTCTAGACTACAGGGTTTTTTCGAAAAAAGTGGCCTTTTTTCGAAAAAACTTCCCCTGCATCTAGACTGCTGCCGCGTTCTTTCAAAAGTAAAACGAAAGAATGCAGCAGTTTTTTCAATCACGGAAAACCTCATTTTATGAGGAATAACGCCTTTTTTCGAAAGTGCTCTTTTCGAAAAAAGGCGTTATTGAACACGAACTGTGCTTTTTTGAAAGAGAGCATCCAGACTGCGTTGGGTGCTCTCTTTCAAAAAAGCAACTCGCTTTTTTGAAAGTACTGGCTGAAGTCTAGATGCTCTCTTTCGAAAGAGGCTTATAGTCTAGACGTACCCTCTGTGGCTCATTTTTCAAACTCTAAAACGAACTTCATATCTACCTTCTAATGGGGTTGTGAAGGTTAAAGCTTGTAAAGCCCTTTGAAGTTCCTAGTTACAAAGTGCTAAACAAGTGTAAGTGTTAGGCCGCTAAAGCTGAACATGTAAAAAAAACACTTTGCAACTGTCTATATATAAAAATTTACATGGAATTTAATAAGATGTAGCAGCAATGGGGTAAATGGGTGGACCTCTGTACCTCATATTTCCCTCCCTAATGTTAACTGAGAATAATATTTCCCTCTATGGGATCAGAGGCTAATTTCACAGATATTTGTAAAAGCACTTTGAGATTCTCAGATGGGAGGAGACTGATGAGGGCAAAGTGCTATTGTTAATACCCTCACAGCGTTCTTTAATGGTTAATCAATCAGCATGAAAGGAAGCATACAAACTGTACTCAGCAAAATGAAGTCCCTTCCAAACTGTCAGTAGTGGGAGGCTGGGAGGAAGGAGGAAGGGGAGAGAGAGTGATGGTGATCAGAGATTGGAACTTTAAAAGTCCTCACCAAGCTGCAGCTGTTGCAGATGGCATTTTCACAGATTTTTGTTCTTCCTCCTGCATAGATCTCTGCTCATGGAGGATCGCTCCCTCCAGTCAGTACCCTGACTGCTCTGCACAGCCTAGAGCAAAATCCACACACGCTGAGCCAGCAAACCCAGAACCTAATAATGGCGTCACTGCCTGGTGTAATGGCAATTGGAGCTGGTGAGACCTCTTCCCTGGGACCAGCATTCACCAACACAGGGGCCTCTACCCTGGTAATAGGTAAGCCGTTAACCATGGGTGCAAAGTGGAGGGCTCATCATGGTTTGTATCCCACAGAAAGGAAAAAACAGCTCTATGATCATTATAATTGTCTCATTTCCTGAGCCAAAAGCTTGGAAGCTGCAGGGCAAATACATGACTGGGGGAGTCAGTCACAAATCGGGGGGGGGGGGGGTGACTATCAGAAGCTCCCTGGATGCATTAGGACTTTGCACCATTCCACAGACTATGGAAGTGTCCTGCTCCTCCTGAGGCTTACTAGTTTAAATTTCACAAGTGGGGAATGGGTGGCTAAGGAACTAAAGTAAAACGTGCCATTGCTTCAAACCCAGCTGTTTGGTAGCCTACACAAAACGAATCCGTGATTCTAAACTCAGTTAATTGTGGCCAGTTACACATAGCATAAATGCCCCTCTTGCCACCAGTCTGAGCTGAGGTTAAAAGAATGCCTGCGCCATTACACTCCACTCACACTTTTCAAGAAGAATTACAGCAGACTGGAACATAATTGCATTGTGTGATTGGTGGCTGAACAGGAAGCCTCAGCTCTGGCATGGAGGGTAAAAGCTGCTTGCATGGTGCTTTTCTGCACAAAATGTGACAAACTATTGTTGACAGACCTTGGCTTTCACAGACACCAACTTCATCCACAACTGGACAACGCACAGTGGTAAAGCAGCTCCACCTACCCCAAAGAGTCCTTGCTCATATTACTGTGGTAGACCAGCCATAGCAACGAAGGCTGTTCCAGAATTTCTACAGACCCCACTTTGGCAGAGTCTTGCCATCCCAGTATGAGATGAGACGAAACAAGGAATTGATTATATATTTGTTTTTGTTTTTCAGGCCTAGCCTCCACCCAAGCCCAGAGTGTTCCTGTGATAAACAGTATGGGAAGCAGCCTTACTACACTTCAGCCTGTCCAGTTCTCCCAACAGCTCCACCCATCTTACCAGCAGCCCATCATGCAGCAGGTCCAGAACCACATCAATCAGAGCCCCTTCATGGCTACCATGGCCCAGCTACAGAGCCCCCATGGTAAGGGTTCAGATTGCATTTCCCCACCTCCACAGTCCCTTTTGCTTTAGAGGAGAGCTAGAACTTATGGCCTATAGGCTCGCAGTTTCAGTTAACGATCAAAAGAACAAAACAAGAGTGGAGGTGATTTCTCCGATAGGTCCATGTCCCACCAGTGGCGGCGGAGAATCAGGACTGACTGACTGCAGCATTGGTGCCAGTCTGGCTCAGTTCCTGTTCCTACTTACAACTCTCAGAGCTCCAACACTCACATGATCTTGTTTTCTTTCATTTCCAGCTCTCTACAGCCACAAGTCTGAAGTGGCCCAATATGCACACACTGGCCTTTTACCCCAGACCATGGTGATAACAGACACAGCAAATCTCAGTGCCCTGACTAACCTGACACCAACCAAACAGGTAACAAGGCAGGGAATGGTATATTTCACATGCCCTCATTCCTCTACTTAAATCTGCACAGCATCTTACTCAGCATACTGCCTATGCCGGGAGAGGCTACCTGGCTCCCTGTTTGTGCCCCTCCAGCAGGATAATCTCCCTCACCCCATCGCCTTGCCAATACCAGCTTGAACTTTGAGAACATTAGGAGCAAGCTTCTCTGCTGCACTGCCAAGCAGCAATAAGTCTCCTTGGAAACAGGACTTGCTTGTGGTTTCCAATCCAGCTTGTCCGTATAAGTCCCTATTAGAAGGCATATAGGAGGCCGATCTGACCCGGGCACTGTTCCAAAGCTCAGGAAACATTAATTTTCTCAGGTATTTACATCTGAATCAGAGACCCATACAGAGTCCGGGATCCATACGTCTGCGTCACAAACACCAACAATACATTTACAGAACCAAGACACCGCCATTCAGCACCTTCAGCCGAGCCATCGCCTCACCCCGAGCCCAGCTGGTAAGGCCAATAAACTACCATTTTATACTGTGCCTCCACCACCCCCACGTCCCCATTTGCCACTATTGCTACCGTAGGGCACGAAATAAGATTCAGGGCTTCCCACTCTGCAGCAGAACTCCAACCAGTTCCTGGGGGATGCAGAAAATGAAAACATGAAAGGAAGCTGTAAAGCAGAGTCCACGGCAGGGATTGTTCAGCACTTCCAAAGTGAGGTGTGAGTGTGGAGATGGAGCCCTATGTGGAATTTGTATAAGTAACTAACATTGAAGAACACAGGCAGGAACGGTGTCCCTGCACAGCCAAACCCATAGAAGGCATTCAGGGCTGGGGAGGTTGTGATTCCTTCAGGGACTGGATACAGAACAAAACCTACCAACTCTGGGAGGATATTAGCAAGGGATAATTCCAGGGGGGTTGAACCCCATGCCACTTTGAGAACAGCTCTGGATCTGGGCACGCAAGATTTTGCACACAAAATGGGAATAGGATAAAGGAGTGAAGACTTTTCTATATAAAGAGTCAGTGGGCAGCAAACCAGGGTATAAATTTAATCCACGCTAGCCCGCTGTGCATTAAGGATCTGTGGGGAACCTGCGGCCACACACTGGAAGTTCCACACCCTGTGCTTTACTCTACACCTATTTCAAAAAGGTTAGGCCAGGCTACCCTCTGGAACTTCTAGGACGCTGCAGCAGGTTCCACAGGGATACTTACTCTGCCACAAGTTAGTGTGGGGTAGATTGACACCCCAGTTTGCTGCAAGCTCAGTATTTGCATGGAAGAATCCTAACTCTTCAGTGATGACAGGAAGATATCAGACCTTAGTGTCTGAGAAGGAGAATGCTTAGATGCCACAGAGGAGGGAGGGAAGGAGAGCAGGGGGAGTTAGAGAAGGAACAAGTGAAGAAAGCTACCGTGCTAAACCTGCATGTTTTTAACAGTCTCCTCTAGCAACCTGGTGCTCTACCAGAGCTCTGACTCGACCAACAGCCACAGCCACTTGCTGCCATCTACTCACAGCGTGATTGAGACCTTCATCCCCACACAGATGGCATCCTCCACTCAGTAACCATGGTGACCGGTTCACAAGCAACTGCCACAGCTGAGTCGTCAGGAGCAGCTCCATCTGTGCTAGTGGGTCACGATCACAGCTGCCTTCCCACAGAGGAGAGTGTGTGCCGGGCTCAGAGGCCTCCAGCTCCTCCCCACTGCCTTACACCAAGTCTTTACCCTTCCCCCCATCCAACACAACACGGGAAGCTACCAACAGCCATCCAGGTAGTTGACAGGGAAGGACAGCACTGACACTGACAAATGGAACAATGGCCATAAAAACTGAAGACTGACAGCCAGGATAAGAGTTTGAACAGTCTATGGCAAAACTGCAAAGGGATAGCTGGAATTTTCATTTTTAGCTGGGCTGCATACATGTAAACCTGCCAATTCCACTGCAAGTCCTGCAAGGAAGAGCAGTGCTGAGCTGCTGAAGGCAGGCGAGCACCGCTTAAATACCCCACCGCTGCTGCAAACAAAGCTGACAGAAACTGAGGGGCACAGCAGCTTTCCTTGGGGCAGACAGCACAAGAGCCTGAATACCGGCCAAGCAGGATAGAGATACTGAGAAACAGAGCCCGGGGAAGCCATGAGAACTATCCTCATTACAAAACTTCTCACTAGAAACTTGCCATTTCTTTAACTTGAAAGGGACATTGTCAATTTGTTTAGGACAGAAATAAGACCTATGCTTAAACAGTCCTGGCCTAGTGGAAAAGGCCTGAGTATTTTCAATAATTCTAGTTTGTTTTAAATTCAGAAGTTAAAGCTGAGGAGAAACGAATGTTTAGTTCTCCACATCAGCAGGCTTAATTCTTGGCCTTTCACACCTCTTACAGCAGGGGTGGGAAACCTCAGGCCCAGGGGCTGGATGAGGCCCCCATCTTAGCTGGATCCAGCCCTCGAGGCTCAGCATTGGGAAGCCTGCGCTGGCACTCCACCCCCCCTGCCACCCACTCACAGGGCTGGAGCACATAAAATCTACTAGCCTGGGCCTCACTAGCCGCTGGTGTGCGAGGGGAATGTGGGGAGTGTCTTTCTCCTTCTCAGTCAGGGGCTTCTCACTTGTGTGCAGCCACCAACTGATTTTTCTGTGCATCAGCGACCTCCAACCTGAAAAGGGTTCCGAACCCCCCTGCCTTACAGGGTGATTGGAGGAGCCTGTGTGATCAGCTTTTAGGATGGGGAGAGAATAAGAAGCGGTTCAACACAGTACATCTGTCCCTTGATGTTGAGAAACAAGGCTCTTTAACTCCTGCCTGATGTTATACCACCGCCCCGAACAGACATTGTGTGTGTGTTGCTCTCTCTCACGTGTATCAGATCCTCTGTGTAAATATCTCCACATAGGTGGATTGTTTTAGTATGAATATAGTGTAACCACATCCTTAAATTTTAACCCTTCATTGCAGGCCTAATGCTACAGCCCTTACTTCTGTGAACAACCCTCAGATTTTAATGGATGTATAAGTGAAGGCTTTGGGTCCTGAGGAACTAGTTATAAGGCTTCTAGGACATTTCTTTTCTCCCTTCTTGCTTGTACTTTCATATCACTGGTGAGTGGCAGACACACATAGGAGAATCCATAATAAAATTCTTTCTGGGGTTCTAATGGACTGAAGCTATCAGTTTATGCATAGGGGGGACAAAACCCAAGGAGGGGAAAAAATGCTCAAGCCTCTAAAAGGATAATAAACAATGGAGAACAAAAGAAGCTGTAAGCTGACAGTGTCCCTAAAGCTACCATGGCTGATGATTGCCAAGATACCGATGTAAATTGGTGCCAGTATTCAGAAGGCTTTTTCCCTGGACTCTGATATTATGAGCTATTAGAACCTAATTTCAGTAACTGAAAATCTCATTGGAATTTGTGACTGATCACCCTCTCCAATCTGTGTTATCCTGTAAATATATTTAACTTTCAGTAAACTGAAAGAAAACCATTTAAAACTATTGTACATTTATCCTCTTTACAGTATAAGTGAAGTCAAATTTCTGAGGAATCCAGAAAAAGCTGCATGATTTTCACAAGTTAAAATAAGGCATGTGATTTCTGTTGGCGTATTAAGTTAATTCTAGGGCTGTCAAGCGATTAGAAACATTAATCGCGATTAATCACACGGTTATACAATAATAAAATGCCATTTATGGAAATTATTTTGGATGCTTTCTACATTTTTAAATACATTTATTTCAATTACAATGCATAATACGAAATGTACAGTGCTCACTTTATGTTTGTGATTACAAATATCTGCACTGTAGAAAAAACAAAAAATAGTATTTTTCATTTCATGCAAGTACTACAGTGAAATTTTTCAATATTTGCAAGTTTCTTTCGTGATAATTATGTAGAAAATAATTTCATTCAAAAATAAAACAATGTAAAACTTTAAAGTCCATGCAGTCTGGTTTCTTATTCAGCCAATTACTCTAACAAGTTTGTTTATATTTGTAGGAGATAATGTTCCCTGCCTCATGTTTACAATGTCACCAGAAAGCGAGAGCAGGAGTTTATATAGCATTTTCGTAACCTGCATTCAAGGTACTTACATGTCAAATATGCTAAACATTTGTATGTCCTTTCATGCTTTGGTCACAATTCCAGAGGGTATGCTTCCATGCTGGTAGCACTTGTTAAAAAAAAAAATGTGTTACTTAAATCTGTCACTGAACTCTGTATGTCCCCTGCTGTGTTTTACCCACATTCTGCCATATATTTCATGTAACAGCAGTCTCGGCTAATGACCAGCACATGTTTGTTTTAAGAACACTTTCACTGCAAATTTGACTAAACACAAAAGTTACTAATGTGTGATTTCTAAAAATAGCCACAGTACTCAACCCAAGGTTTAAGAATTTGAAGTGCCTTTCAAAATCTGAGAGGATTAAAGTATGGAGCCTGCTTTCAGAAATCTTAAAGGAGGAACACTCCGATGTGGAAATTACAGAATCCAAACCACCATCACAAAAAAAAAAAAAAAAAAAAAAAAAAAAAAAAATATCAGCCTTTTGCTGGTGGCATCTGACTTGAGATGAGGAAAATAAACATGTGTTGGTCCCTACTGCTTCGGATCATTATCTAGCAGACCCTGTCATCAGCATGGATGCAGGTCCTCTGGGATAGTAGTTGAAGCATGAAGGGTCGTATGAATATTTAATACATCTGGCATGCCAAATATCTTGTGACACTGGCTACATGTGAATGCCTAATCTCACTTTCAGGTGAGACTGTACAGAAGTGGTCAGCATTAGCTCCTGCAAACGTAAACAAACTTGTTTGTCTACACACGCTGAACAAGAAGTAGGACTGAGTGGATTTGTAGGCTGTAAAGTTTTACATTGTTTTGTTTTTGAGTACAATTATGTAATAAAAAAATCTATATTTTTAAGTTGCACTTTAGTGATAAAGAGACTGGACTACAATATGAGGTGAATTGCAAAATGCTATTTCTTTTATCATTTTCACAGTATAAATATTTGTAATAAAAATAAAGTGAGCACTGTACACTTTTGTATTCTGTACTGTGATTGAAATCAACGTATTTGAATATGTAGAACATCAAAAAAATGAATGCATTTCAATCCTATTCTATTGTTTTGTTTAATAGTGTGATTAAAACAGTGATTAATCAAGATTTTTTAATTGTGATGGAATTTGAGTTAATCGTGATTAATCAACAGCCCCAGGTAACTCACAAGCTGATTTTCAAAGTGCTTTTGCAGTTTAGATGTCAACAACGCATTTTCTTATGGGAGAAAGATTGAGGTTCTTGCACTAAATGTGGGTGGCTTGCCAGGACCTTAGAAAGAGCAATATTTTTTCACTTTAAAATCTTGAGTTCCTATACCCATCCCTGTGTTAGGTCTTTTCCTAAAATCTCAGAGTTGCAGGGCTCCATTAGGAAAGTAAAAAAACAGTACTGAAAGGCTGCCAAAGCCTGTGTCTGCTTCTCAGACAGACAACATAGATCTGGTTGATCAAATAAGGACTTAAATGCAGTAACTGCCATGCTAGGCTAAAGGTATCTATTTTTGGCAGTTCTACTCATCAAATTTATTCATCAAATACCTGTACAACTAAAGCCACATATAGTGTGCAATACTTTTGTCAGCTGTGCCCATCCTAATGGAAGAAGATGGCAGTTACACAAAAGACATATTAAATTAGACTATGAGATGTTTATTGTTATTGAATTTTCCTGCACTCTGGCAAATACCATGAAAATGAAGTCTTGAGAGAGACAGATTTTAAAGAAACACCTGCTTATAGCAATGAAGTGACATTATTGTGAAATCCTTTTATAGTTTTGCACAGAACCCTGGAGAGGTATAGATTCCACGGGAATTAGTAACATAGCAGGTTTCGGTAACATATTTCTGGTGATTATAGGAGAGGTAGATGGGTCCCCAAGTTCTGCCAAGATATTTGTGGATGAGTCAGTCTCTTTCTCAGCCTGGAGCGGTTTCTTTCATGGTTCTGGCAGCAGGTGGTGGGAGAGGGGAAGTGGGAACTGATCCTTTGCCGCCATCTCCATGAAAATCAGTTTATCACTTACATGCAATAGCTCCAGGACACAGGATTTGGACTGGATGCATGGAAGGATCAGACCAGGGAAGAGGTGATTCTCAATATGTCCCTGTATCACCCTAGTCCATGCAGAATATTAAATCGTTCAGTGCACGGTCTGCATAACCAGTTTGATTTGTGATGGAATGTAAAAGGGGAGTTCCCCAAAAGATGCCCCCAACAAGAGCAATCACTTAAACTCTTAGTCCTTTGGCTCCCCTAAAACAGAAGCTTCACCAATTGTTTCCCTACATTTCCAGCAGAGGACAGTGTGCATGAACTACCTTTGTTAGCATTTCACCATCCTTCATCCATCCTGACCAGACATGGTTCATAGAGTGGAATCATTCACTTCTTTTCTGACCTTTTTCTTCTTCTTCTTCTTCCCTACTCTGGGCAATGTTGTATCCTCTGTACATCTGCCTTCTTGTCTTTTGAAGTCTCTATCAATGGACCATAAAGTCTGGTTGCTGATCTGGCCACATCCTGCTGTCTTCTGTTCACTAATATGCTCGCCTTTAGCTTTCTTTTTCTTTTTCTTCTTTTGCTTGTGTTCTGTGCACTCCTGCTTGTGAACCTGATTGGAATCTGGGGGCATCACTGAAAGCCCACTTTGCTTCAAGATATCTGCTGCTGACACAGCAGCCTCTTGGCATCTCTGCCACTCCTGGTCACTGTCCAGCTCACTGGAAGGATTGCAAGCAAAGTGGGAGGTAAGTATGTTACATTTGCATCCTGCATTCACCCAAAGAACATACTCTGAGATTAGCATAATCTTGATAAATGTAATAGCTTTGTGACTCAAAAATGTATTCCAGTGACCACTTAACCGGTCTGTACTCCAAAGCGCTCTTTAAGATACATTATATGCACTGGAAAAATAAATACAACCTCTAGTTAAAATTACTAATTTCCTTTCACTAGGAAATCTCTGAAACATGGGAAGGAATATTTTTAGGAACAAAGTAGCAGACTAACACCTCACCTAGAACTGGAAGGTCGTCGCCTCCTGGCTAAAATGGGAGGTTTGGATTTTCCACAATCTCCTGGAACAGACGAAGAGAATAGGCGAAAGTCTAAGAAACACAAAAAGGAAGAGGGGGAAATAAATAGGTTAGAAAGTCATTTTAGCCAAGATATAAAACACAGGCAGCAGCAGCAGCCTCCAACCACAATCCCTCTATGAGGCAACAGTGATGTCAACTGTCACATGGAATTGATGCTGGCCCAAAGAACTAGCAGGTGTTAAATAAACTTTCTGGGTTATTATATAAAGGTAATATCCCCTGCTGATATTAACAAGAAATCCTAGAGCATTACATGAGCTAATACCAGACAGAATTCATTACCCATGTGCCAGTGGAGAGCCATTAGATCAGTGCTACAACAGTGACTGTGCTTGGAACTCACCATCATCTTCAGAGTCAGCTATCTGCATGGAAGTCCATGCGGGATCTGATGACTCCTCCAAGACAGTGATGTAGCTAGAAGGGAGACCATAGTCTGAACTTAAGAAAGGAAACAAGGATTTGATTTCATGCAGCCAGCCTGAGTTTACGAAGTTGGAAAAGTTAAAAAACAAGATTAAAGTGAGCAGTTAAGTAACCTTTACACAAAGGGCTCATCTCTGTAGAGCATGGCCATTTCGTTCAGAAGCATGGCACACAGAAACTACCCAGATACAACATTCCAAGCAGCCAGCCTCTTAGGCCCATTAGTTCCCATCTGCCATATTTACACATTAAAGAAAGGCAGCAGCTATGTGCCATTAGGTAAACAGATTGAACACCTGCCATATTTCCAGCACAGCTCTGAGTCAGGCTGAATCTGTTCTACAGGTAAGTTGAAAAAAGGACCACACACACGACGGGGGAATTTTCTGACAGATTCAATGCCAGGTCATAACTGAACATGGCTTTGGTGAATCTCGGTCCTACCTATTCCCTTCCCAACACTGAACACTGAAGCAAACAGAGAAAGGCTCTCCAGCCCATGCCAGGTTTACTTCATTTCCAGTGGGTGAATGGAACAAGGTCACAAACATTTGGCGCTCAATCCCAGGCCAAAAGTCAGCTCACAAACATTTGGCGCTCAATCCCAGGCCAGCAGGATGCACAGGGATGTAAGAAACAAGAAGGGAAACAATCTTTTTTTTCCATGGAAAAAGATGTATGTAACTCTTCAGTGATTCCCATTTCTAGCACTCGTGCTTTGTTATTGGTTACCTGTCTAACATTGCTCCCAGTTTCTTTGCAACATGTGCTCTGAACTCTGGTGTGGTCTGTAATTCGTTGCCATCATTGTCATGGTCATTCACCTTCTGTCTGTTTAAAATAAAAACAATTTGTGATCTCCTTCAGATGCAATAACCTTCTGCTGTTTTCACTTTAAACCAGAAGACTGGGAATGGAACAGACAGCCAAGCCACTTGCAACAGAAGGCTGTTCACTAGCATGGGTGAAGTTAGCTGGGTGGTCTCAGTATGGTTGCCAAAAGACAGATGTCCACATTCCATAAGTATCCACAACATAGTTGATATTAATGAATCTTTACTCAGAGTCTCCGCAGCACAGACCAAAGAATAGAACTCTAATGGTCCTCCCACTCCTTTGTCCCGGAAGAACAGAGCTGGAGGGATATCATCAAAGTAATGAGAATGCCAATGCTGTTAGAACATAAGAACGGCCAGACTGGGTCAGACCAAAGGTCCATCAAGGCCAGTATCCTGTCTGCTGACAGTGGCCAATGCCAGATGCCCCAGAGGGAGGGAACACAACAGGTAATGCTGTTCCTCATTCCAGCTCTGCCCCTGCAGAGGACTTTATTAAAAGTTGCCAGATTGATAGCCTTAGAGACTATGCTTACAAAGAAAAATACTGAGAATGAAGACAGGAAAATATGGACTCTTCTCTAAGGCTTCTTAATGGAGGATTGCTTTCCCTACTGATCAGGGCTTTGCAGAAATATTTGTTCACTTAGTATTCAATTGTGATAAAAGACAAAGTAATAACAGAGTCAGGTAATCTTTACTATTGTGTAGGCAACAGAACAAGTTCTATTTATAATCACAGTTTCATTTCTCTTCATCCAAGCAGACCACTGAAATGCAGCAAAAATACCTGAGACTAGGCTGAATTGATAGTAACTTGTCCTTCCCAAAGCCATCTGAGAAAACAAAGCAAAGGCAAATTAGAAATCTCCAAAACTAAAACCATTTTAATCCTAATTTCACTGCAGATAATTTTACAGGATAAAAGTAAAATTTGGAAAACAGAATAGTGGTCACATTCAAAAGTGGATAGCATTTGACTTGAAACATTCTTCAAGCAAACTATATATACATCAAGTGACCAACTCCACTTGCTAAGACAGTGCAACACTATCTCAAGTCAGTCAGAAATTCTGACTGAATTGAGTAGTTGGACACTATATCTGATTTAAATGGAACCTACTGATTTGATTTATATAAAGATGACTTTTTTGCAATCTCTGTGTCCTTTCATTTTCTACATTTGTACAGACTCATTTTCTAAGATTGTGGGAGAATAATTGAAAGACAGTCTTCAGTCACAACAAGTCAAAACCTCTGCTGGGAGTATAAAGAAAATATATTTTTCTATTATACAGTCAATGTTAGGAAACAGCTGCATTTTAAATCTTTCTTATGATTAGACAGCAGAGACAATAACATTATCCTGTGTTTTATATTAGGCAGGGTATTTTTTAAATAGGGCTATTTAGGATCTCATCCAAATGGTAAGGAATGCCATTTTTTGGGGGTGGGAGGGTTCATTTGCAATCCTAGAGAATTATTACAAGATTTAATCTGCAGCACAGTGGAAGCTAAAATGCATTCCCAATCTTGCTACTGTCCTAACTAGTTTAAAGCTTTAGTATGGTCCAGGAAGAACAGCGTTAAAACCAGGCCAACAAATCAGTAGGTATCACAGTTTAGACAGGATTTTAGAAGATCTGATTTCCTGCTCTCTCTGCATCTAAGCAAGCAGACTTTGGACAGCACACATGACAGCCTATGCACTTATCCAAAAAAACAGTGGAAAGTAGGACAGCAAGTGAAATAACAAGCATACAAAAATATTTTTCTCTGACATATTAATTCCTCAGATGCAATCCAAAGTATGAGCCATTATTGAACTGTGTGACTTACACCAAGAGTCTGGCATGGGTAGGCAAGATGCCAAACATAATTCACGATGTCAGAGAATCCTCAGTCCACCCATTTCTTTCTTTTTGAGAATCATTATTTCAGACTTATTTTAACAGCTTTTTAAAAGATGTTTTCTTACAGAGTGTACAGGTGAGCATGAGATTTAATATGCTACTTTTTAATATTACCTGTCCCTGCTTCAGTCAGGTCTGAGACCATCAGAAGATACTTCCTAAATCAACTTTACTCCAGGGCCACTCATTAAACATAAAGCTGCTCAGTTAGTATTGGAGAAGCAAGTGCCTTTGAGAGGCTACACTGTTGGGAGCAGGAGCATGCACCCACAGCCTACTGACCCACAAATCCCCCCAACATCCAAAATCCAGGGCTAGCCATCTTGCTTGATTTGTGGTCTGGTTACTTTTGCAGAGATGTGGGCCAGACTGGGAGGCAGGAACGGAAAGTGGGTGTTACAAGTTGAAGTGTGAAAGCCTGCTATCTGACTGAATTTGCAACTGAGAGTGTACTGAGCATGCACATGCCAGTTGATCAATGCTGAGTAACATCTGTGGATGCCACTGCTCCCTTCATCAGCATCAGATTCTGCAAACTGCTTTCCTAGAGGGAGCTAAAAAGGAGCTAAATGGGCAAACTGCAAGAGGGGGATGGGCCAGGGTCTAGAGTAGCGGGTGGAAATTGACTGGCCAGAGGATTAAAAAAAAAGCAAGCAAATGGTCTGGTAGCACTTTATAGACTAACAAAACATGTAGATGGTATCATGAGCTTTCGTGGGCACAGCCCTCTTCTTCAGATGACAGGCGTTATGGCTAGGGGTAAGAAAACTCGAAATAAATAGGAGAGCGGGAGAGAGAGATCTTTCTGTCGCCCACCCCCCTACCTCTATGCATAAAGTATCAGGAGAAAGGCTGCTAAACCTGAGTAGATAAAGATCAAAGTTAGTGGATAGCCTGGTAAGGCAGGAAGGATACCATTCAGAAAGCTGTTCAGTGGAGCAGCTGGAAGTTAAGACAGGCTGAGGAGTAAAATCAGGGAGGGGAGAGGGGAGTAGGAATGGAGCTCAGGGGTGAGACATTGTCAGAGGCACTGGGGGGGGGGGAAGGGAGCATTTGCCCTGATGAGCTGACACCCTAGCAGACAAGTACGCGGGTAGGGGTGCGAAGGGTGCAAAAGCACCCCCCCCTTTGCTCCCCCAAGTAAGCATGCTCCGGCTGGACACGGGGAAGGCAGGAGCGAGCCTCACCCCCCCCCCCATGCTCTGACCGACTGGGCGGGGAGGCTGGGGCTGATTCCCCCCTTACTTGGGGGGGGGGAGCAGTCACACCCTTGCATCCACATTTACAACCCCCCCCCCACGCCTGCGTCGGGGCCGCCAGCGCTTGCAGGAGTAAGGTGGGGGCGGGGGGCTCTTTAGATCCCGCTCCCACAGGCCAGGGGCTTCCCCGGCACCCCCCCCCCCCCCGGCGCGACGACTGACAGCCGCGCCGCCCTACCGCCGCCGGGCCCCGCCAGCTCCCAGGCAGCCTCGCGGAACCGCCCCAAGTCCTCCGCGCCGCTGCTCTCCGAGTCCGACTCGCTCGCGCCACGGCCGGCCCGCAGCGCCGCCATCTTGGCGGGCCGCAGAGCATCCTGGGACTTGTAGTCCCGGCCCTGCCTTCCCAGTCACAGCGAACGCGGGGGCAGGCGCTCTCTGCGAACCCGGGGGGTTTGCGAGCGCCCGGGACCCCACGCGGGGCTCGGTTGGGGGGGGGGCTGCTTGTACCCAGTGGCGGATTTAGACTTGGGGGGGGGTCCTGTGCTCAGCTTCCTTTCTGCCCCCCCTCGCAGCCAAGAAGAAGCGCATTCCCTATTCCTGCCCCTCCCACGTGTCCTTCTTTCTTCGTCCTCCTCCTTATTTACATAGGCAATAAGTAAATGAAAGTAAAGTGAGGCGCCTTGATTGCTTTTTGTACTCTAGTTTTTTTGTCCCCCTCGCCCCCACCACACACACCACTTGAAAACTGCTGAGGGTCTTAGGTGGACCACTTAATGATCTTTCCAAATATTGAAAAATAACAGAGAGGTAGCCCTGTGAGTCTGATCTTGGTAAAACAAAAAAAGCAGTCACGTAGCACTTTAAAGACTAACAAGATGGTTTATTTTAGGTGATGAGCTTTCTTCTGTTATATTATGGTCAGGCCAATTCACTTTCAGAATATGATTTGAAGAAGTGGGTCTGCCCCAGGAAAGCTCACCACCACCTATTATTAAAAAAACACACACCATAATCTCCATGGCTGTGGAGGACAGCTTTAGATGGCTCAGTGGCCCTGCACTGGCTGGCCTGGAGAAGCAGGCAGAGACCCAGATGTGCGCTACGTGAAGGTGAGGGAGAGCACAGTCACATTGGCCATCTGAGCACCCCGGGCTCTCCATCCCCCAGTCACTCTCCCCTACGCCCATGGCCCAGCCACCACTCACCAGGTGGCAACCAGCAGGTCAAACATGGGCTGGAAGGCTTCAGAGGAGCACTGGGTAGCCGGAGAGCAGCAGCACTTCCCAGTTCAAAGCACCACTTTTCTCTGGCTGGCTGTGCAGCTACCCTGTCCTCCTCTGAAGCTTTCCAACTTGTGTTTGTGCTCCTCCCTGCTTCATAAGGGCTCTCCTGAGGCTGCAGTCTGCAGGTGAGCCTCCATGCTCTCCTGCCCCCTCCCCAGCCCTCTCTGCAGAGGGACTGCCACCCTCCACTCCCTCTGCAGAGCAGCCAACCCCTTCACGGGGGAGGGGGGGAGGGAGGATGTCGGATCTGGTGCTGGACCGCCTGGTGCAAGAGGGGCCTGTATCATTGTGGGGGGGGGCCCTGTGTCAGGGCACGGTATGTTTTATTGTAAATCTGCCTCTGCTTGTATCTGCAGTGATCCTGTTTTATTTAAGCCATTTAAAATCTGGCCTGAATGATCATTTAACTGTAGGGGACAATGTAAAGATTTATGACAGTGTACTCAGCCTCTCAGGCTGGAAACCCCTTATTCTAAGTAATAATAAATTCATCATCTGCTTACATCTATTATAAGAGTGAAGATGTATCAATGACAAATTCACCTGAAGATGTGGGTTTTACCCACGAAAGCTCATGATACAATAGATTTTTGTTAGTCTCTAAGGCACCACAGGATTACACTATATATTTGTGTACGTGTTTTGAGAAGTTTACCGAGAATATTTGACCTTGAAAGGCAAGGATGTGCAAGGACTGCACTAATGAGATTTTCTTTGTTTTAGATTGTAATGAAAATGGTAACATCTCACTACTAGCCTTGTTCCCTTTTCTATATCCCGGAGGGTCATGGAATTAAAAAACAAGGTGTTGTAGTACAGTGAAAAACAACAACAGTCCTGTAGCACCTTAGTGACTAACAAAAATATATACAGGGTATCATGGGCTTTCACGGGCACAACAAAAGCTCATGATACTCTTTATATATTTTTGTTAATCTCTAAGTTGTTACAGGACTATTGCTGTTTTTTAAATTTTTTAGTTACAGGCTAACATGCCTACCTCTCTGAGATATACAGTGAATCATTCACACTACTCTGATACAGGTTGAATCTCTCTAGTTCGACAATATCCTGGACCAAAGAGTCTGGGGAGCCCAGCAGCCCCGGGTTGGCCATAGAGTAGCGTCCCCAGGAATCCTGGGAGAACAGAGCCTGTGGACACAGAGCCACGGATGCCCTAGAAGTGCAGAGCCCCAGCAGCATCAGGGCAGTGAGGCTCCAGAGCTGTGGAGCCCCAGCAGCCTTGGGGCAGGGGAGTCCTGGTGGCCCTGGAGCCACGGATCTCCAGCAGCCCCAGGATAGGGAACTTTGGCAGCCTTGGAACAGCATAGGTCTGTGATCCCAGAGTCATGGAGCCCTGGGACAGCAGAGCCCTGGTGGCTTGGGGGCAGGAAGGAAGCCAGACCAGCTGGTTGCTGTGCTTCAAAGAAGCACCCGGGATCTTTTTCAGGAGGATAAGGCAACATGCCACATTTATTGAACATACATAGATCAATCAGTACCTTATCATATTCATATGATACATGACACTCATGCACACTCCGTCTTGTTGTTACCAGTAGTTGCTCCCCCTAACTGCACTGGCCAGGTGAGTTAGATGCGGGACGGGTGGAGCTGGGCTTCTGCGGATCTGGATCGATGCTCCAATGTTGACAAGATGAAAACCTGGGGTCCCTCTGCAAGATGCCTCATATTTTATTTATCCCTCTCATGCAGCCAATTAGTCACCTTGCCTTTCTTAATGCTGCTTCAAAGAGTGTCCTTTCAAGGGCAGGCACTTGCTGCTTGACTCCCAAGGCCCTCTATATGTCTAATCTTCTTTCCAATGAGCTCACTTCACAAGTATTGTCTTGGATCTGGCTCTCGGCCCCTTTCCACCCTTGCAACTGCTGCTGGAGGTGCTCACCTTTCAGTCTCCATTCACACCTCATTCATTTCAACAGGGCAACCAATAAAAGGGGAGAGATCTATTTTACTTAGAAAAAGACATTTTTCTTTACCTTAACTATTAACATAAAGGGCTTGATACAAAGTTTCTATGGAGAAGACTGGATACAAGGTTTCTCTTAACACAAGGGACACTATAAGAAAGCTTAACATAAAGATAAGAACATAAGAACATAAGAATGGCCATACTGGGTCAGACCAAAGGTCCATCGAGCCCAGCATCCCATCTGTCGACGGTGGCCAATGCCAGGTGCCCCAGAGAAGGAGAACAGAAGACAATGATCAAGTGATTTATCTCCTGCCATCCATCTCCTGCCCTTGTTATGAAGGCTAGGGCACCATACTTTATCCCTGGCTAATAGCCATTTATGGACCTAACCTGCAAAAATTTATCAAGCTCTTTTTTAAACCCTAATAGAGTCCTGGCCTTCACAGCCTCCTCGGGCAAGGAGTTCCACAGGTTGACTGTGCGCTGTGTGAAGAAAAATTTCCTTTTATTAGTTTTGAACCTACTACCCATCAATTTCATTTGGTGTCCCTTAGTTCTTGTATTATGGGAAAAGGTAAATAATTTTTCTATAATCACTTTCTCCACACCATTCATGATTTTATATACCTCTATCATATCGCCCCTCAATCGCTTTTTTTCCAAACTGAAAAGTCCCAGTCTCTCTAGCCTCTCCCCATATGGGACCCTTTCCAAGCCCCTAATCATCTTAGTCGCCCTTTTCTGAACCTTTTCTAATGCCAATATATCTTTTTTGAGGTGAGGAGACCACATCTGCACGCAGTACTCGAGATGTGGGCGTACCATAGTTTTATATAGGGGAAGTATGATATCTTTTGTCTTATTATCTATCCCTTTTTTAATAATTCCTAACATCCTATTTGCCTTACTAACTGCCGCTGCACACTGCGTGGATGTCTTCATAGAACTATCCACTATAACTCCAAGATCCCTTTCCTGATCTGTCGTAGCTAAATTTGACCCCATCATGTAGTACGTGTAATTTGGGTTATTTTTTCCAACATGCATTACCTTACACTTACCCACATTAAATTTCATTTGCCATTTTGCTGCCCAATCACTCAGTTTGCTGAGATCTTTTTGTAGTTCTTCACAATCCCTTTTGCTTTTGACTGTCCTGAACAACTTTGTGTCATCTGCAAACTTGGCCACCTCACTGCTTACCTCATTTTCCAGATCATTGATGAACAAGTTGAACAGGATTGGTCCCAGTACTGACCCCTGGGGAACACCACTAGTTACCCTCCTCCATTGTGAAAATTTACCATTTATTCCCACCCTTTGTTTTCTGTCTTTTAACCAATTCTTGATCCATGAAAGGACCTTTCCTCCTATCCCATGACCACCTAATTTACGTAAAAGCCTTTGGTGTGGGACCGTGTCAAAGGCTTTCTGGAAATCTAGGTATATTATATCCACTGGGTGCCCCTTGTCCGCATGTTTATTAACCCCTTCAAAGAATTCTAACAGATTAGTTAGACACGACTTCCCTCTGCAGAAACCATGCTGACTTTTGCCCAACAATTCGTGCTCTTCTATGTGCCTTGCAATTTTACTCTTTACTAGTGTTTCTACTAATTTGCCTGGTACTGATGTTAAACTTATCGGTCTATAATTGCCAGGATCTCCTCTAGAGCCTTTTTTAAATATTGGTGTTATATTGGCCATCTTCCAGTCATTTGGTACCAAAGTGGATTTAAAGGATAGGTTACAAACCACTGTTAATAACTCCGCAATTTCACATTTGAGTTCTTTCAGAACCCTTGGGTGAATGCCGTCTGGTCCCGGAGACTTGTTACTATTCAGCTTTTCAATTAATTCCATAACCTCCTCTAATGTCACTTCAATCTGAGTGAGTTCCTCAGATTTGTCACCTAAAAAGGCTGGCTCAGATTTAGGAACCTCTGTAACATCCTCAGCCGTGAAGACTGAAGCAAAGAAATCATTTAATCGCTCCGCAATGGCACTGTCTTCCTTGATCGCTCCTTTTATATCTTTATCATCCAAGGGCCCCACTGCTTTTTTAGCGGGCTTCCTGCTTCTAATGTATTTAAAAAACATTTTACTATCATTTTTTGAATTTTTGGCTAGCTGTTCCTCAAACTCTTTTTTGGCTTTTCTTACTACATTATGACACTTAATTTGGGAGTGTTTATGTTCCTTTCTATTTTCCTCACTAGGATTTGACTTCCACTTTTTAAAAGCTGCCCTTTTCTCTCTCACTGCCTTTTTAACATGGCTGTTTAGCCATGGTGGTTCTTTGTTAGGTCTCTTACTGTGTTTTTTTTATTTGGGGTATACATTTAAGTTGGGCCTCTAGTATGGTGTCTTTAAACAGTTCCCATGCAGCTTCCAGGGATTTTAGCTTAATTACTCTCCCTTTTAGTTTCTGTTTAACTAGCTTCCTCATTTTAGTGTAATTCCCCTTTTTGAAATTAAATGCCAGAGTGTTTGACCGCTGCGGTGTTCTTCCCAACACAGGAATATTAAAAGTTATTATATTGTGGTCACTATTTCCAAGCAGTCCAGTAACAGTTACTTCTTGGACCAGATCCTGCGTTCCAGTCAAGACTAGGTCGAGAATCGACTCTCCCCTTGTGGGTTCCTGTACTAGCTGCTCCAAGAAGCAGTCATTTAAGGCATCAAGAAATTTAATCTCTGAATCCCGTCCTGAGGTGACATGCACCCAATCAATATGGGGATAATTGAAATCTCCTATTATTACTGTGTTTTTTATTTTGGTAGCCTCTCTAATCTCCCTTATCATTTCAGCATCACTATCACTGTCCTGGTTAGGTGGTCGGTAATATATTCCTAATGCCATATTCATATTAGAGGAATGAATTGTTATCCATAATGATTCTATGGAACATTTTGATTCCTTTAGGATTTTTACTTCATTTGATTCTATATTATCCTTCACATATAGTACCACTCCGCCACCCGCACGACCTGTTCTGTCTTTCCGATATAATTTATATCCCGGTATGATAGTGTCCACTGATTGTCCTCATTCCACCATGTGTCATTTTAGATATATCTAAAATGACAGCTATATATAGATATAGATATATATAGATATATATATATGAGGACTTACAAAGTTTCTCTTAATACAAAGTTATATAAGAATGGTTATATGTTACAGAGATTTATCCACACGGTAGCAGAGCCAAGTAGGCAGCTTGGTAAGATCTGCTGATGGACCCTGGGAGAGCCTGGAGTCCATCAGCAAAAGGGCCAGAGTTGACCTCCTGTGGTCCAGCAAAATCGCTCATTCAGGACTGATCAGGTCCCAAGGGTGCTGGATCAGGAAGATCCAAACTGTGTCACAGAGGGAGCTGACATCCATGCTCGCTACAGTGTGTGTTAGAATTAATTTGATAGCCTAACCTTTGACACTGTTTTCTATCCTGTTCTTCAGCTATATTTGGCGATATTTACATATGTCTAATTTACTTTTTAACTGCCATTGTGCATTACGAAAATTCTTTCATTGAGCTGTCACAGTGATGCCTAGATATCTTACCTTATTATAACTATAGCACTCAGGAATCAGACACAACTTTTTTGAGAACATTAATTTATTTCCATGCTTTGAAAACAGAAATTAAAATAGAAAATTTATCTTGCAATAAAACCTAGAGGAAATTTCTGGAACAGGAGATATAATGGTGACAGTTGCTACTTGGTCCAAATTTTCTGGTATTATCCCAACTTTAATAGGGCCATCTCTGAATTACACAAATATGTTTGTAGTCCATGTGACATCTTAATTTTTGATATGGTATTAGTGTGTTGAAACGTAGATGCAACATTAATGTGTGAAACCATTATCATGTTATTGCAACATGCTTCTTTAAGTGTCATAAAGCTGTGAAGGATGATTTTGCCTTGTCTGACCAATTTCTAAAGACACATCATGTACTGATATAGGTAGTAGAATCTCAACATGTGTTGCCCTGTGTGGGGGTGGCGGGAGCAGGGATCAACATTTATTTATTGTATGCTCCCCCCCATTTTGGATACTACAGTCTTTACCTTATCTGTGTGTTGTTAGCTGATACACTTGCATCACATATAGTGGAAATTCCAGCATGGCTGCTTGTTGGTAGCATTGCTGTGGATCTTGTAGTAGACATCTATCAGAGCTGTAGCTTTGTTAGTCTCAATCTACATAAAACACAAGAAGTCCTGTGGCACCTTATAGACCAGTGTTTCTTAAACTGTGTTCCATGGCACACCAGTGTGCCACAGAGAACAGCAGAGTTTAAAATGGCCACCCTTAAAGGTACACCCTTTTTTTGGCTCAATAACTTCCCCCAACGCTTTTTTCCTCAAAACTTTCCCTCTGACCCTTCCCCTCCCCCAACTTTTTTTTTTTTTTTTTTTAGCAAAAAGTCCTTGGTGGTCCTCAAAAAAATTGTTTGGTGTTCCCCTTCTTCCCTAGCCCCTTTTTTTTGCTCACTCAACAAAAAAATCCTTGGTGTTCCTCATAAAAAAAAATTGTTTGGTGTTCCTCGGTCTTAAAAAGCTTAAGAAACACTGTTACAGACTAACAAGATTTATTGGAGCATAAGCTTTCGTGGTCAAAGAACCACTTCGTGTTGACATGCATCTGACAAAGTGGGTCTTTGTCCACCAGAGCTTGTGCTCCAGTACATCTGTTCATCTATAACAGTGGTTCTCAACTCCTTTCAGTCCATGGACCACCAGGCTGATGAAAAAATTTCCGTGGACCACCTCCTTTTTGAGACATGATAAAAAAGAGTAGACAACGAACATTTTGGTTTGAAATCTATTTCTTACTAACAGATTTTTGGTGCCTGCCCACGCCGTGTGACTTTGGACCATGTTCCTGTGGACCACCCAAAAAGTCACCATGGGCTGCCAGTCCAAATTTAGTGGTCCAGTCAGCAGGGACCTGTGGTTCTCAACCACTAAGTTGAGAACCACAGGTCTATAAGGTGCCACAGGACTGCTCGTTGTTTAGTAGACATCTGCTACCCACTGGGGCTGACCCCTCAGCTCCTAGGGCTGCTGCCTTCCCAGACTGAAGCCCTGGGTGGCTCATTCTCTGTTTCAAAGCAGTCAGAGCACAGTGTGGACAGAGGCCGTACCACTGTCCGGCGCCCACCGCCTCTGTACGCAGACCCGCGCAGAAGTCGCGCTCCGCCCCCGCATCCCCAGGCTCTGGCGCGCGGAGGAAGCGCGCTGCCCTGGTGCCCAGCACCTCCCCTTGGTGTGCGACCGTCCCCGCGCGCTGCCCCGGGAGCCGGTGCGCGTGCACTCTGCCCTCCCCTGGGTGGGAGCCGGGCTCGCGCGCCGCGCCGCATCCGCGCGCCCAGCCCTTGGGCGAACGACCCCCCCCCCCCCGCGCGCGCGCGGTCTCTCCGGCAGGCGGAACCCGGGGGCACGGCCCGGCGTTCCAGCCGAGAGGCTGGTCCCTGGCACGGCAGGCGGGGCGGGGCTGGGTTTCCGGGGGTCAGGTGACAGCGGCGGCCCGCGGAGGAGACGCTGGGGGAGGCGGAGGCTCGGGCTGTTGGCGGTGTCCCGGGGCCGCGGCGCCTGCCTGGCGGGTGAGCACGGCGGGGAGCGGCTTCCGGGCCCTGCCCGAGCGGGCCCGAGGCCTGCGGGCGGGGGGACTGGGGTGGGAGAAGCTGGGCTGAGTGTTGTGCCCCCTGTCAGGTGAGCGGTCGGTGTCCGGAAGCCGAAAGAAGAGGGGACGCCTCAGGCTCCTCAGGCAGGCGCCTCCGTGTGTCCGTCCGTGGGGGAAGGGGCGAACAGTTCGGGGGGGGGGGGGGGGGAACGTGTCTGCTCGCTGATACTTGCCTTTGGTTTTTTGCATCTAGTTTTTGTTACCTGAGACCATGACCTGGGTAATTCTCAAGTCTTACCAAAAAATGCCTTGGAAATCGCACTTGGTTACAACGCATCTTCTCCCAAACTAGCACATCCTATAAGGCGGCCCAGTATCTGGGAAAAACACCCACCCACACACACATTCCCCTCCTCCTCCGTGGGTGTGTTTGCAAAATGTCACTTAATAAATAGCCTCCCGTTCTAGTTGTCCTGTCTTGAGTAACACTGTGCTGCATTCGTCTCTCTTTGTCTTAAGTTCTCACCCTTTGATTTTCTTGTCCCAAACGGTTTGA
This sequence comes from Pelochelys cantorii, assembly GCA_032595735.1. Lineage (NCBI taxonomy): Eukaryota > Metazoa > Chordata > Testudines > Trionychidae > Pelochelys > Pelochelys cantorii. Next base: position 5,344,266 of record CM064342.1, on the reverse strand, counting down.
GATTAGGTCAAAACAGACTGAGACATTTTTCTGTAGTTAATTGTAGTTAATTTTCTGCAGAGATTAGGTTTATATGTAACCGTGGAACTTTTGTGATTCTTACTTTTTGCACCCGGACAGGATGCATTTCTAATGGTTAGAGCAGGCGCCCAGTAGTGAGGTGACTTCAATTCTATTTTCCTTTTTGCATCTCATCTCTTTTTTGACTGTAGGAACATAATTATTTGTTTTCCCCATTTGTAAAAATGAGGGTAATTTATGCTACTTCATAAAGCATTTCAGCCTCTTTACAGTATATGCTGCTCTCTCTTTCTCCCCAGAAACCTAAAATGTTTCATAATTGTCCCTCAAAGTTGTGACATTTATAAATAGGTTAATATTTGTATTTTAGTTTTTATCTTCAAATGTAGTAGCTTCTAATATATTTTATTGCCCTCTGCAATGGCTCTGTTTTAAACTACATAAAAACAAGCAAGACTTTTTTTATTTTTTAAGTTCAAACAAAACCTCCTTTGCCAACCTATAGAAGTTCTGACCATTAATTCACATAGTTATTTAACAGATTTAATTGTATAACACATTATATAGTCTAATGTCATCTGAATACTTTTCTGTCATTATCTAACTGGTTATATCAGTTTTCTTTATCCCTTAGCTTTGCCAAGGTTTAAAAAAAAATGTGCCCTTCACAGGCTTCATTCCAAGTTCTGCTAGAGTCTCTTATCTGTTTAATGGAAAGGAGAAAACAAAAAGCTATCTTTTTTTTTTACATTTTCTGACTGCTTGGTGTTCACAATATTTTTTATATTGACAAAATATCTTTGTATAACACATTTGATGTCAGTTGATTCCAGATAACTTTGTAAACATAGGCCTCAATCCTGAGTTTCACTGAATTAAATGTGACACTGTAGTGCTTCACGGGTCTATAATAGTAGATTCATTTGCAGGATGGTGTTTTAAATTGAAGATTAGTCTATATATAGGGACCACTTCACCCTAACACCAAAGGTATACCGAGCACAGCAACATAAAAACCACAAGCGACTAGAACATGCATGATAAGTTATATTTTGACTCACTTTTTAGATAATCAGAAGGTGGGGGAAAGGAATAAAGAGGCAACTAAATAAATGTATGTTTAATAATTTACAGTATTTAATGGGAATATACATGCTATGAATGTCAGGAAATAAACTTACGGTTTTTCATGGGCTGTCAGCAAATGTCTTCTTTGCAGGAAAAGTGACCAGTGAACCATGTATTGTACACAATTAAAGTTCAGAGAACTCTCACATGATACATTTCAGATCTGTGGTTTTTGTGTGAAGGTTTCCTTCTAAACCTAATGTCAATAGAGACATGTTCTTTAAACGTTTATGATGTTAATGAATGAAAATTGATTATTTTAAATTTTAAATTGCTGTATTTGCAACGAAAATATTGTGCTAGTGCATCAGAAGAAAGTGAACCCAATTCATTTTCATTGTCCAAGCAAATGGAATTCAGAACCTGAACAAAAGAGAATCTGTCACGAAAAGCAACCTAGACTTGAAAATTGTTCTCAGTTTTAGTGATCTCAAATGTAACAGTGTGATACGTTAGAAAAATAAGGGTTTTTTTACTCATTTTACTGCCAGGTTTTCTTAACTGGAAAGTGTTGCTTTAAATCTCATATTTAAGACATACAGCAAAATGAAATAATTAAAAATGTTAAGCTGTAGTCAATGATCCAGGAAGTAATTATTAATTGATAATCATTAATTATCATTAATTAATTAATTAAAATTAATTAATATTTTTATATAATACTTCTAAAAGTTTTCTATATTCTACAAATATGATTTGTCACTTTGGTGACATTATCTTCTGATAGTTTCTGTCCTGCACTCTGAATTGTTGTCCCTCTGTGTTCTCTGCCATTGAGATTTTTGGATGCCTTGATTTAAAATGTCACGATCACTTCTTTTCTGTGAAGTTCTTCATAGTTTTCAGAGGCACATTACTGTATCTCTGGCAAATCTCTCATTTCTCTTAGATCCAGACACTTGGTCTCTTTCACTATCTGGTGCTCCAGTTTTCTGGTGCATCATTCTCCCACTTCTCTACTCCACTCTGGGTCCTTAGAATATATTTCCAAAATATTTTATAGATATCTTCTCCCCGGTTGTTTCTTGCAGGCAGAGATGAGCACATAAAACTCACCAGTCTCCCATGCTATTATTTCCTCCTCCATCTCTCAGACCATCTGTTGCTCTCAACTGCCATGGAACCTTCAAGCCCCAAAGTGCCATCTGCTTCCTAAAGACCCCCCGCCCCCTCTTTCTCCATAAGTATTCATCTGCTCTTTCAATGGGACTAGCTCTGGAGAAGTCTGGATAACCAAAAGGGAGGCATATTATACTCTTCCCATATATCTTCTTGCCCCCCCTTTTGTTTATTTAAGGACGTCTGCATGAAAACAAGTTCCTTTTCTTAACAGTTCATCTGTTCCTGCTCTTTGTTCCCTACCTCAAGTAGTAATATAAAACACCGTGGTATCAGTCATTTCCACAGCAACCAGTTGTTGTTTCACAGAGGATGACAACTGGAGGAATCAACAGCAGGAACAGATGGACACTCAAGAAACAAATATTTTGTTTTCATGGAAATGACTTGATAACACAGAACAAGGGTAGTAAAGTGGAAGATCTTTGAAAACTTTCCATGAGACTAACTTTTGCACTTTCTTCTTCCTTCACTTTCTTTGGTCCTGGAGTTTGTGAAGTGGGACTTGAAGAACTGGTTTAAAGGGCAAAGGTTAGCAAACCTATATTAGCATTTTTGTACACCCAGTCCTTTCTCTCCACTTCGGTTTTTATTTATCTTGAAAGCAACAGTGGATCTTGAGGTGCTTATGGTGTGTCCCTCTGAGCCCTGAATCAAATACAAAAAGGAGTTGATCTGGCTTGTTTAATTTGATTTTTTTTTTTTTAAGTTTACTTCTCTGCCTAGAATTTCTGTTAACAAATTCAGGTGATTGAGTGAAGCTGGTATCTTAGAATTTACTCTCAAACGTCTCTCTCTGTTCTAGATAGAGCGGAAGTGATCCAGTTATTATGGTACTATCAGATGTGCTTTTTACTCTCAAATACTATCAAATGCTGACTCTCTCTCTTTAATTTCAAATGTACAGACATTATAATTTATACAGGACCATAGGAGTGTGCACAGTGCTTTGCAGACAAATATAAGATTTTATGTGTTCCAAAGTTTTTATTACAAACTAGGTTAAATAAGAAACAGTATAAGAATGTAGGGTTCAGAAACTATCTAACAAACCTTTAAAACCTATGCTGTGTACCTCAGTGAGAGATTACAATGGACACGCAGGTGCGAATGAGACAGACTTGCACAATACATGCTCATAAGGTTACTTGTTTTCTTTTTATCATAGCTTATTAATTATATTTGTAATATAATTTTTTAATTCATGAATTCCTAATGGGGGATTGGATCCAAAAGAGGGTACTGAAGAGAGCTTTGAAGGAGGTGCAGGACCAGAAGTGTCGGGTCAGAAAGTACAAATGCTTTTGTGTGAGAAAAGATTTGAACTAAACTGGGTCACCTGAGGGCTCAAGTAAGGTGAAGGGAGATATTGATAGGAACAGAACTTATAACATCCTGTTTTTCATCTGATTTACCTCTTGTATTATAATCAGACCTCTAAAAAGAAAAATCTAGGCCTGCAAATTCATGCTCTGGATCCCCAAACATGTAAGGGTAAATGTTTTCCCCAACTCGCCTCCTAAAATATTAAACCAGGAATTAAGGCAGAATACCATATGGGTAACTTTTTGCTTCAGTCTTGGATTGTTATGTTGTTGGGGTTCATTTAAACATGCATTATCTGAGCATGAAAACTAATGCTGCTACAAATTCTGGTAGAAAGGATGCATTAAAACAGTGAAATTGTTTTATAAAGAGTAGTTTGGTCATTGTAGTTAGTGGAGTATTTCCACTTATCCTATACTAAAGCATTTTTTAATGTATGGCAAACTGGTTTGCTGATGAGGGTAAGTGAAGCCATGCTATGAAATGCTAGGAGTCAACCATGTAGAAAGGTAGCGTGCATTAAGGCATAGTAGTTCTGAACACTGAGCTGTCCTTCTGGGAATCCATGCAAAATGATGTAACTGAGTGAAAAGGCTCTATAGAAATAAATCTCTTCTCCTTCCCCATTTATTCTGTTCTGATGTCATTGATGCAATATTTTAATTGGGCTCAGGCGTGACACTTTCTTAGTCCTGCAGTGGAATTGCATGGTATGAAAAGAACACTGTGATAAAAGCTGGAAAGACTGAATTTTGTTTTACAATTCCTCGTGTGCTTCAGCATCACTCAGGAAGCTAAGGTGACTTTTTTAGTACTTGTGGGGTAAGTTTTGCCGTGAGTTTATGAAAGGTTCGAGTTGCCTTTTCCAAATACTTAAATTCTGTGCACTTATGAAAGTTTTGGACAGTCATATTTTTCTGTCTTGTATGGATAGCTAAACATTTGTAGACTTTGAGCATCTTTGTGTCTGAGCTATTGTTTTTTTTTTTTCATGTAAAGTACAATGGACTAATATTTAAATCGTTCTGTCTTGGTTAATTGTGACTGACTCAGTAGGTATAGATTTGTTCTTGATTTTTGCATTAAAAATCAGAGTAGACTTTTGGTATTTGTATTGGATGGTAAAAGTATGTCTCTGTTCCCTGAGATGACATGCCTTGTGCCCATGCTGTCTCCATTCTGATAAGTGCTTTGGGATTCACATGTCATGGAAATCCCATACTGAGGTTTATGGCAGTTATGTTTTGGTAGAAAGAAATAAAAAGAGAGAGAATCTTATTGAGCAGATATACGCGACACGTGCTGCAGAGGCTACATGTTAACGTGACCAGTCCAGAGGATGTGAGCTGTACAAACAACAAGGATGTTCAGTCGCTCAGTATCATGGGTGCTTCAGCAACATAACTGCTAGAAATATTTATTGCTCAATTCCACCCACCCCCAGGGCAGCAAGGATAACAAGGGCAGCTAGGAAAAAAGGATGATTTAAAATACATTGGATTTTTAAATTTAAATTAAATACAGATTTTTTTAAAATAAATCTAGTTGGTTAAATTTGAAATTGACAGTCTATGTTAAGGTGTAAATCTATATATTCAAATAATTTAAAATTAAATTTAAAAAAATTAAGCAGGGCATTTGCTGCTGAGTTTCAGAGGAAGTCAGGCCACTGAACTGTAAGTTTGTTGCTAAGCATTTGGAGCCAAAATTTGTTGAGGTACTTGCTAAACCAGATTTTGACAGCATATTTTGCAGCTGGAGAAGAGGGGCAAATTTTTTAAATGTTAATTTATTCAGATAAGAAGGAAAAAACAGGAAAGTTTGTCTTCCTCTCCCAATGTAATTAAAATTAGGTATGGGAAGATGAGGTCTACTGGTTCTAAAATTTTGAAGGACGTGGTGACCAGAAATATTCGTATGTGTTCACTAACTGCAGATAATATTTCCTCTGTTTTAATAAGTCAGCTAGTTTCAAATGCAAAGCATTACTGATAAACTTTTTTCTTATGTAGCCAATGTATTTAAGATAGTCCTGTTTAATAGCTAAAATGTAAAATGCTGTTTTTGTTTATGCGTCTTGAATGAATTCCAATCAGCTTCCAAAAGGAGCTTGAGACAAATGACAACGAACATTTTTTTAATCATTTTCTAACAATCATTTGTCCATAAAATGTAAATTAAGAATCCCAAATGTAAATTAAGGTGTATAATTGTTTAAATGTGTGTACATACAGTGCATTCCATAGTTAGCAAAAAGTAGTATGAAATTTAGTATAAAGGCTATATTCAGTTGAAAATTAACGTGTTTTAATTTTTACCAACCAGTAATCAACCTGTCTTAATAACTAAAAAATATCAACTCAAAACACATCTAAAATTGATTATTTAAATCATTCCATCCTGGTGCAAGGATTATTTCCATCTACCTTACTTTCCCAGACTCCTGGTAACCTGAATTAATGGATATTAAAAAAAAAAAAATCCTAGGAGCACTGAATGACCAGTGTATTCAGTCTAAGCTGGAAGGCAGGAATAAAAAGGGCCTCTAGTTTTCTTGTAAACCTCACTGACTTCTGGAATAAAGGAGTGATTTGGCTCTCCTGACATTGTCCTTTGTTAAACTCTTTTTCAGGCTGTGTTCAGTCATTTGTGCCCTATACTGAATTTTGGGAAGAGCACCTATGACTCAATGAACATATAAATGTTGCAGAAAGTAACTGCTGTTTGGTAACATTTACAAGAAGATAGAAATGGAAACCTGTCTTAATTTTCAGTCTTGTATTGAGGGTGCTATTCAGTCAGTGCACTCAAAATTTTAAATTGTCGGTCAGCAGCTAGGCCATATGACAGACATTCAAGATAGCTTAACTACTAAAAAAGACTGCTTGATGACCATATTTTTTTTTCGTCTTTAAGTTTCAATTAGGACAAGAATATAACTGTCTAATGGAAGTGGAATGTCTCTTTCTTTGTCTCATAGGATTCCAGTTGGAAGGTTTTACTGGCCTTTGATCTGATTAATTCCTGAAGATGGCAAGTAAAGGGCCCACAGCATCTACATCCACTGAAAACTCCAGTACTGGAGGGACAAGTGGCAGCAGCAGTAATGGTGCTGGGGACAGTACTAATCAGGACAGCACTTTTGAATGCAACATCTGTTTAGACACTGCCAAGGATGCAGTTATCAGCCTGTGTGGGCACCTCTTCTGGTCAGTATATGTTTTTCCTTAGGTAGGACAGAATATGTGAGCCGTGGCAAACACACTTTTTTGTCGTCTGTGAACTGAGGCTGTAACAAGGCTAAATGCCAGATGCAATAGATAGTGGGTCATGTCAAAATATGAATGGGATTATGAACTCGGAATTGAACGCTGTAAATAGAAACTTGCTAACTTACTGTTTTGCCCCATAATCTATTTTCCGTTAAATAGGTAGTTGTTCAAGGCTAGTGTTAGTCTCTTTAAGTTTTGCTTTTTTGTAGTCCTCTGGTTTGTAATGCTAAAAACTGAATAGCAGTGCCACGATTAATATAATTTTGGCAGAGCAATACTATTCTCAGTCATGCCTTCTGGCTTGCCACATACCCGCAGTTTAGGTCATAATACCTCAGTAACTTGTCCGGACCTGGAACTGCTTTGCATCTTGTCCTTGGCTCTGGAGTCCAGATTATGAATTTTTAGGCAAATTGCATCCTCACCACATGCTTCTTTTTGCTGCTAGTGCTGAGAAAAATGTGGAGAGCCCATTTTTCTTTGGAGATCATTTTTCTTTACCCATACCACCATGGTAATGACATTAGCTCTTTGGGTCCACCATCTGTCCAATTTGTGCAGATGTTCCACAAACACAATGAAAATGTTAAGCTTCCTATGTAACTTGTTCCAGTATGAGCATTAAAGTAGATTTCCCCACTTTCCCACAAAATATCAGTGGTCTGCAAATGTTTTTTCCCCCTCAAATGTTACTAGTTAAAAGATGGAATGACAAAGAAAATGACAAAGGAAATAAATCTTTCCCTATTTTTAAAAAAGGTGTAAGAATTTATCGGGGGTTGATACTGCTAATTGTATGGACTTTTCCATTCTATCGATTGAATTCTGGTCTCAGTTAACCTGTGGTCACATGAATGTAAGCAAGTAGAATTTGGTTTCTGGTGTCAACATATCCACTGGAGGTCCTTGTTACGAGTTTTTTCTTACAATGGAACCTTCTTGTAATGACAACTATTAGATTAAACCACCTATGTGGTTTGACTTTACTCCGGGATTGAAGGTTCAGTCTTTGGGAGGACAATCTGCATATTGTTTATATCACTGAGAGAGCAGTTGATTTCAGTGTCTTTGATAAGCAGTCTTGTCTTATGGCCTGTTTTTGTTTAGTTTTGACACTTTAAAAAGTTGCCAGAAGGACTTTGATTGACATGAAGTATCTTAAAGAAGTTAGAATAACTCTACTCTGTTCCACATGCTTCATACCCATTTTAGAATTAACAGCATGCTTCATAATGTATGTTTCTCTCTACCTCTCTCAGAATTTTAACCATGTGATCCTCCCTTGATTCTTAAAATCCTAATGTCATACAGCGAGCATCTTTTTAACTTTGCCTAAGACATGAGTTCATGGGATCAGTGAGCAGAATTTGTGCAAGAAGGTCGAGTAAAGTGAATTTAAGTCCTTGTGTATGCCTTGTGTGCAAATGTATAAGGTTGTAGAGCTCCTAGATGGTGGGAAGCTTCAGAGGGGTAGCAAAGTTAGTCTGTAACTAGAAAAACTTAAAAAACAACTAGTCTATCAGCACCTTAAAGACTAACAAAGCGTGTAGATGATGTCATGAGCTTTCGTGAGTACAACACTAGTGGATTGTACCCACGAAAGCTCATGATATCATCTACACGTTTTGTTAGTCTTTAAGGTGCTGATAGACTAGTTGTTGTTTTTTAAGTTTTTCTAGATGGTGAGAGTACAGGGATCAGAAGTTAAATGTACAGAAACCACATAATGGTAAACTAGTGTCAGATGCTATTAACTTGAGGGGCTAGAGGAGATCTGACTTTGGCTGTATTTTCAGAAGTTCAGTTTGTTCTAATGCAAAGTTATGGTACTGACATTGTTGGATTTTTTTAATGTACTGATTTCCCTTAAGCGTGCTGTTCCCAATATACTCTATATTTTTCCAAATCTCAGTGTGAGTTACTAACTACATTTTTCCCCTTCTCTCTTTCTGCCCTGTAATCAAATCACCCTGGGAATACCAACAGTTGGCCTTGTTTACACCAGGTAAGATCATTTTCTTTTTACTTTGTCTTTCATCAGCTCCTATTACACAATAACCCCCTCAGCTCTCTGGGGTATTCTGTCAGAAGCTGCAATATCCCCTTATCTTTCTAAGTACACTTCCTTCTCTCCAGGGCAACTAGAATGTACGAATGAAACTTAACATGCAATAATTTGCAATCCGTTTTTCCAGAGAAAGAAAAGCATAGACCAAAAGTCCCTTTTCTCAGTGTCTTAACTACTCAAATATTTCAGTGATGCAGGGAGGAGAGGTTACATATGAGAGCTGAGGTGGCTTAGTATGTAGATTAAAAACTTAAAGCACTTCTCTTGCCACACTTACTGTTACACCTCTACTCTGTGTACGTTAAAATTATAGAAATTAGAGATTAGATGAGCAGGGCTTGACAAACCTGGCGAGAGCTTCTCGCCAGCCCTGCACCACGCATGTGCCAGACTGGCATTGCGCATGCGCGAAGCGCCAGTGAATGGGGCGCACGGAGCGACCGGCTGAAATCTACTCACTACAGGCGATGAGATTCAGCGGTTTGTTGAGCCTTGGAGATGAGAATAATCCTTCCCCAGGTCAGTGTAGGGTTGTTTCTACAGTGTAGTTGTCGCAGTTTTTGCCAGCCAAATTACACATGTACACTTCTGCAGATATGATACAGCAGCGTACTATACTAAATTACACCAAGTACTGCCCAAATCAGAAGCACTTTGGCATTTCTAAATAGTAGTCAGTTTGCCTTGTTTTTCTGAATAGCTGTAGAAATTTATTTGGCTAGCTTTTGTGTGGCTGAGAGAGAGAGACGTTTTCATGTTCTTATTGTTCCATTGTTCTCGTGGCACCTTAATGATTTTGTTTTAATTTTCTCTATTTAGTGGTTAGAGACCAGGCCAAACAGACAAGTGTGTCCAGTATGTAAAGCGGGAATCAGTCGAGATAAAGTTATTCCTTTGTATGGAAGGGGCAGTACTGGGCAGCAGGACCCCAGGTAAGGAACCAAAATGCAGCCACTTCTTTGTGGAAATCCAAACTTAATTGTTGTACAGCTGCTGTGTCAGATAAGAGATGCTCAATGCTTAAATAAAGGTGATATATCTACCAAATATGTCCTGGCTTTCCCAGGGCCTAGATTCTCATGCCCTGTTTTTTGTTTGTCTGTGGAAATCTGTTTTAATTTGAATTGAACTCTAAATACTAACTGAAGACCCCACGTTGCATAACAACTGCTTGCACAGAACACTCATGGGGGCTGATCACAGTTCTCAAGCTCCTTTGACTGTAAAAGGATATTGCTGCATAGCAGCATTCTGTAGAATCTCAGTTTGTGAATTTGGAATGGGAGTTTCAACTAACTTTTGGCTCCAGTTAGTAAACTAACCCCACAGAACTCTGCTGCAATAATGCAATGGTCTCTGGACTTCTGTTATGGAACAAGTAGTGTTTTTTCTGTTTCTGGCCAGCCCATGGCAGGAAACTGTTATACCAGATATCTCTATACTTATGCTAACTCTACTGTCTTTTTTTCCAGAGAGAAAACTCCACCACGACCACAGGGACAGAGACCTGAACCAGAGAACAGGGGGGTAAGTAAAACACAAGTTTAAGTGGAAAGATTGGATTAGGGTTTGCGGAGGAGGGAGACCAGTTGTGGAAATCCTTCTATATTTTCTATCGTCAGTCTCTTAGTATGTGATGTTGTGTTGTGGATGCCTCTTTTCTTCAGCATCCTATAGCATCAAGTAACTTTAATCAAACTTTACAATATGGTATTGCCGGCAGTGTTACCATTCATAATCAGAACATGCTGTCTAGGCAGTGTTTTGAAAAGTGGCTGTGGATGTAGCTCTCATTTTGTCAAATAGGAGCTGTCTTGGAAATGTACAGAGTGAATGCTTTGGTCACTGTATGCCAGAGGTCCCCAAAACATGAGGTGTGCTCCCCAAACGGTCATGGAGGGAACATCTGGGGGGTTCAGTGAGATCCAGGCCAGCTTCCAAGGGGGATGGGGAGAGAGTGCCACCCACCCCCAGCTGCATCCCCAGCTCCCAGTCCTGTAGCCAGCCCCACAACCAGCCTCTGCATAGCTCCACTGACAGCCCCACACCAGCCCTCAGTCTCACCACTGCTCCATTCCCAGCCTGGGGCCAAGGCTTGGGTCAAGGCTGGGAGTTGAGCTGCACCTGGCCCTGATCCCAGCTGCCAGCCTCCACTACAGCCCAACTGTGGCACCAATACCACTCCTAGTCTCACAGTCACGGGCTGTGGCCCTATTCGCAGACCTAGAACCACCCCCAGCTGCAGCCTTACCTCCCTTTATCCCTGTCCATGTCTTCACATCCTCTTAAAGCTGTAATCCTGCACCTAGCTCTGAAATGGGCAAGGGAAGGCTTGATCCTCAGAAGTTTGGGGACTGCTGTTGTGTGCTGATATCCACTTTGCTATAGAACATTACTTTACCACGTGTATGTATAGGTACTAGGGATGTTAAGGACTAGTCGACTATCCCATAAGCAAATGCTTATCGGATACTCAACAGGATACTTAACTAGTTGCTTCCCCCCTTGCTGCCTCTATCTGATAGAGGCAGCAGGGGGGGGGGAGGAGAAAAGGGAGGTACTTCAAAGTGGCAGTGCCGCACAGAGCCTGGGATCAACTGGGGACTCCCCAGCTGACCCCGGGCTCCACACAGTGCTGCTGCTTTGAAATGCTGCGGCAGAGTTTCAAAGGGGCAGCACCACACAAAGCCTGGGGTCAGCTGGGGACTTCCTGGGCTCAGTGCAGCGCTGTCCCTTTGAAACGCTGCCACGGAGTTTCAAAGCGGCAAGGCTGCACGGAGCCCTGGGTCAGCTAGATGCAAAAATGCATCGACTGTTGGATTAGTCAGTTAAACACTACTTACTATCCTTAATACATCCCCAAATGGAGTGGGGTATGTGTATACAAACAGTAGCCCAGGTATGTAAATACAGTGAATATAAATAGTAGGCAATACATGGGGAACAGTTATCAGGATAGACCAGTTTCCTAGCACAGTGAGAAGTGAGTGTGACCTGATGAAAGACTTGCATATTTCCATGTAATTCAGCTTCAAGTCCCCAGAGAGCACTCCTCTATCTCATTGCTTCAAACAAACAGCCCTGCTGGGTATGACTAAGGAACATCTCCGCATTGAATAAATGGGAGCTCAGTAACTCTCTCTCCTTGGGGAGTTGCCTTCTTATTAAATCAGCTGCTGTGCCTTGGTAGAACCTTTTAGCAGGTGCTGCCATTAATCAGAGGAATCTGGCCTAGAGACATTGCAGCAGTGGTGCTGCTTCCCTAGTTTCTGAAATGGCAAGAACCACCGTGCAGAGGAGCGTTGCTGCATCTTGCCCTCTTTGTTGGGGGGAGTTGATGACAAGCCAACTGACAACATAGGCAGGAGAGTTGGAAACTTTACTAATCAAATCAAAGGATCAGTCCTGAAGCTCTAGGTCTAAGAATTATGTCAATAGGGTCACTTGTGTATACTCTGAAAACTGGATAGTTAGAACTACGATGTTCTCCAAAACTGATATTAGTATAATTCTGATCTGAGACAAGGTAATCAGTTGTGGATCGGCAGAGTCTGGGACTAGGGTAACTGTTTGCTCTCTCGCCACCATTCCTTAGAGTATCATTGTTTCATACTAACTATTTCCTAAACATTGGACCCTGTTTAGGACTTGGATGTTTTTTGATTCAGGAATTTCATCTTTCTGCTTGGCTAGATTAACTCTCAAGTTTTCTTTTGGACCCTATACAGTCAGTCAGTGACGTCGGATCATAAAGCAACTCTCCCTTTACTCCTCTTCCTTTGATGTTATGTCTCCCTGCATCACATTGTTATATATAATCTATACTGTAGACTCCTTGGGGCAAGAACTCTTCCCCATGCTCCCCATAAAGCTTCCTATGGTGTGATACAAACAAAAATTTAAAGTGCCTGTCACAGAACTTTACATATATCAGAAAGAGCAATGTTGGGTAATTTTTCATGTTGCTTTTGTTTTAAATTAATGGATAGTAAATATGGACTCATAATTAAAGCTTTATTTAAAAAAAGAGTAAATGATGTCCAATGATATAAATTATGATACATTCTCAGACATCTGATGAGGGATTTACGAAATTATTTAGCATTTGGTAATCTGTAACCCTCAGCCATGAGTTGCAGAGAGGTGTGGGACCATACAAGCATAAACTGAAAACTGCCAGATAGTGTGATTCTCACTTAGCCTAAAGAAGCTCAGTGATGGGGAATATTTGGCTTTTACTCTGGCTTACAGTTAAAATGACAGTGTGTTTCACGTCCATTGTTTTCTTTTCTGCAGGGATTCCAGGGCTTTGGGTTTGGAGATGGTGGCTTCCAAATGTCGTTTGGAATTGGGGCATTTCCCTTTGGTATATTTGCCACAGCATTCAACATAAATGATGGGCGGCCTCCACCAGGTATAACGCATTTTATCAACTGGGAAAATCCCTAGAAGAATTAATTTCATATAGGTTAATTTGTATTTTTCAAACAAAGAACCTGTTAAATCACTAACTTGTCTATACGCCAAAGTACATCAGTGAAATGGCATATAGGGAAACACTCTTCTGTGCACTGTAGATCTAATCGTTTAAGAGTGAACAACAAAAGGAGAATGTTCTTTCCTGTCTTTTAATTTTATATAAAAAAAATACCTTTACATTAGACAATACCAACTTATGACTTCTCTCCTTTTGCTGAAGGACTTTGTGGAGGATTGAAGGACTGGAGAGGGATAGCGACATTGCAGGTTTAACAGATTTTAACAAAAAATATTTTTAAAACGTCCGACTGAGCGTTCTTTCCCGTCAAGTGAGAGCTGGGAAAGTCCCTTCAGTGATCTGAGAGTGATCCACTCCAGTCCTCCAAAAGATTCTCCAAGAAAATGAGACAAATTGAGATCTGAATTTTTATCATTTTTAAAAGAAGGAAAAATCATTTTGCTTATGTGGGAGGAGAACTTTTTTGGGATTAAAAAAAAAAGGTGGTAGTCTTCATATACCATGAAGAAGAAAAAAAGTTCAGGAATGCTACTTTCTTTGCTTTGTGGTTCATCTTCAGGGCAGTCAGCTATGTGCTATGACAAGTAGCTGCCTGGTGAATTAATTTCAATGTTGTCAGTGCGAATAAAGCCAGTTTGGGTTACTTTAATAGAGTCCTCTCATTCTGAGGATTACCAAACAGCCTGTAAAGCTGAACTCCTCCTTTGCACAGTAGTCAAACCGCCTAGTTTTAGTAGAAAACTTACAGCCCAAGACTTTCAGGGGTACTATGTTACATTTTTTAGCCAATAGTCTGCCTTAGTGTGTTAAAGGAGCCTCAGTCTACATATTTCATTTGGAGTAATGAGAGAAAATCGCACTGGATTTTTAAACTTTTGAAAGTGCTGCTAAATTGTCTACTCTTTGGCAATTTCATTTAGCCCATTAGTTGTACCTTGCTTTATACTATCAGCTTGCTTAAGAGCGTGTCTGTTTGGAGCTAGAGGGTCTGTGGGATTGTCCTGGTTGTTTAAATAAATGCGTAAGAATGTCCACACTGCGCCAGACCAATGATCCATCTAGCCCAGTAGCCTGTCTTCCGACAGTGGGCAATGTCAGGTGCTTTGAAGAAAATAAAGAAAACAGGAAATTGAGTGAGTCATCCCTGTTATCCACTCCCTGCTTCTGGCAATTAATGATTGCCATTAATCTTTTTTATATCTGTGGTTCATCTGCAAGCTCAGTACTGTGTTCCAGAGGGATACAGTTTTCAGCTCCTTTAAGCTTCCCACTATTTCTGTTGGGGTCAGACTCCCCATAAGATATTCTTGCTTATTCTGAGGTATCTTCCTATTGTGGAGGGGAAGGACTGATGGAAATGTTACAAAAGTCTGTAAAGTAGAAACACCTGGCTGAGTTGGACATACTTCACCATTGTCTTCTGTAAATCTGTGGAAAGGCTGCCTGCTGGAGTAGGGTCACCTACACACCTACTTAAATCTTGCTTTGTGGCAAGAAATGTTTTACATTTCTTCCTAATTCCCGGGGTGGGCAAGGCAGATGGAATCATTCCTGTAACAGGGCAATTTTGCCAGCAGCAAAGTCTATCAGCCAGTGAGTTCCTTGCTGATTTCTCTAGTCTTATGAATATGCTATGTGCAGAATATACTATATTTTGTAGAAGAGGAAAGAACTGAACTGTTTCACTTTCTGTTTTTCAGCTGTTCCAGGAACTCCCCAGTATGTGGATGAGCAGTTCCTATCCCGGCTCTTCCTGTTTGTGGCTCTGGTGATCATGTTCTGGCTGTTGATTGCATAATTCTGCTCTGTACCTTGCATATTCATGGTCATCAGGGTCTCTGAACTAGTTAAAAACTGCTCCCCCATCCCACTTTAAGCTCTTGGTGTCTGGTTCCATAGCTAATCACAGGTTCCAAGAATCGGTGCCACAAACACATTGAGGAATCTCGTATATTGCACCAGAACCTTGGAATTAAATAACTGTTAACAACCATGTCTTACCTCAGCCACGTCTCCTACCGCTGGTATCCAGAGACAGCCATGGACCTAGCTTTGAGCTTCACTCTCAAAGGGAGCGTTGCTTTTGAAATCCTGTGCCAATCAGCTAGAACAGGTTTATGTGGAAGGCACTAGTACTGAAGGAGTGTGGGCGGGTGAGGAAAGGAACCTACTGCTTTGTTCATCAGTATCACTTGTGTAGTAACTATGATGGGAAAGAAATGGATCAGTTGAAGTTCCAAAACATTAATTTAATCTTTTTATATCAAAGTCCAGTTCTTGCCAGGAAATATTCCGCAACACTAAAGAGACTTCTTGGGGAGAGCACCTGCCTGAAAATGGAATCCGCTTTGGAGACCAGTGTTCTATATGTGCTGTTACTCACCAGAGTTGTGAAAAGTCCATGGCACTTGAGTGGCTGTAACAGGATGGGTTAAGAAACTTCAGCCTAAAATCGTAAAATAGTCTCAATTTTCTGGAGCTAGACACTTCAAAATTCTCTCCTTTTGTGGTTGGCTAGAGTTGTTGGACAGCAAAGTACCTCTCTAGCCATATGCAGTGCTGTTCCTCAGTAACAAAGCAGTGTTGTTTTCTTTGGCTTTACTCATGGATAGTTCCTTCATAATTCTCTTGCTTTAACTACAGTCATTCTCCAAAAACTGAATGATGCCCAGGACTATTGTGTACTCTGAATAAAGTCATTTTACAGATCTGAGCTTATCTTGTTTGAGGGGAAGGGTCACAGTGGAGATTTCTTCAGTAAGTTTTGAGATTAACTTTTCAAAAACGCATTTATGTTGGTAAAAAAATTGAAATCTAACCTTTCCTAGTGGGGACCACTATTGGAAAGAATGTAAGAGCACTGCCTACATCATAGTACACAACTGCTTCCAGCCTATAAGGAATGGCTGTAGAGCATGAGCTCTGCTGCAGATTTGCCAAAGATATTAATTTGAAAGACAGGAGGTTACCGACAGACGTGTGCTCGCAGCTCTGAAAGCAAATTCTGTTGGGTACAAAGCTTTAAAAAGTGTTTCTGACTAATCTTCTGGATCCACGATATCTGAAATATGAGGGATTGTGTATCTCTGACTTTCTTCTAACTGGACACTTTCAAAAGGATGCTCTTCTGTTTTTTTTATTTTGAGATACTGTTTCTTTGACTCAGATCATTAATAGAGACTGACTTGCTGTCGAAAGGAATTTTGTGACTTCTTGGGCAATAAATCATGCTATTTGACAAAACAAATCAATATATATAAACTCATTGACTTGTTTCAGGAGCTAGACTTTTTCTCCCTACAAGTATGAAGTGCCTGGGCATGACAACTGTGAGCAGTAGCAGTGAAATGTACTTGCCTAAACAGAAACTGTTCATCCATCAGTAATGAGGTGGATGAGTATGAGGAGGGAGTGGAGAGGGGGACAGGGAAAGTTGGTAGGGGTTTTGTTTCCATGCCTCAAAAGTTTCCTCAGCAAGCAGGATTTTGCAAAGCTGTCTTCCGCAGTGATGCAAGGTCTGGTTGGGTCCATCCACGGAGTATAGGTAATTCAAATGCTGCTTGAACAGTGAAGGCACTTCAGAAGCTTCAGCCCATCTAATTGACTTCTGTAATGGATATTTTGGAAATTATGCATTTTTATCCTCAACTGAACACACATTATGAAACTTTTTCACTGCCATGATGTTTTACTGAGACAGCGCCACCTGCTGGCAAAAAGAGAAATTTTACCTGCTAATGTAAAATGGATTTTTTACTTCCTTCCTTCCCTTCTGCTATTATTCTGAGACACTGCTTTTATCCTTTCAAGGTGACAGTGAAAAATTCAGCTGTAACAGGAACGAAAGAAGTATTAAACCAGACTAACATTTTTGTTTTGAAATATAAAGTTTAAGCGTAAATTTTTATATATTTTTTGTTTGCTGGCTGCTCTTGAGAAGCTGAAGAGGTGCAGGCTGAAGTGGCTGCAATGACAGGACTTAGTGATTAATTTCCTCGCAATCCAAGAATGAGATTAAGTGTTAATGCTTCTGATTCTTTTCTTTGTGTGTATTTTGTATTGTATCATTTCCCCCTCCCTTGTATTCAGACTGCACATGGCCTGCAGTTAGAGAAAGATGGCACATATAGTGCAACCCTTTATTGTTCACTAATTTTCACTGTTGTGAAAGTGATTTAGAATAAAAAAAATGGTTTTACATTGACCTAAGCTTATGTGGATTCCCTCTTTGTAAGGATGGGCAGTGCCCTTGCCCTGTGTTACTTGGAATTATCACTGTAGTAGTCAGTACTGTGAATAATGGCAGAAAAAAGTTAGTTATTTTATATCCCTATATTGTGGAAAGTGTTAGCAGTATCAGATCTGCTGTTGGTACACCTGCACTGTAGGATATATGTCCATGATGTATTCTTCACTCAGAGAAGGATCCAGCTATTGCTGTCTCTGATAAATAGCAATGAAACAGTTTTTGAGGCTGTTGTATTTTAGACTTAGAGCTGAAGATGCTTTTGTGCTAGCATATATACCAGCTATTTCTAGGATAAACAGACCATGATTCTGGAATGCATTAACAGGAGTGTTGTGAGCAAGACACGAGAAGTCATTCTTCCTCTTTACTCTGCTGATTAGGCCTC
Source organism: Pelochelys cantorii (assembly GCA_032595735.1). Taxonomy (NCBI): domain Eukaryota; kingdom Metazoa; phylum Chordata; order Testudines; family Trionychidae; genus Pelochelys; species Pelochelys cantorii. The sequence continues at coordinate 5,326,200 of CM064342.1, read as the reverse complement.
AACTGGAGCATTGTGTCCAATTCTGGGCAATGCCTTTCATGGAGAAATTGGAGAAGGTCCAGAGAAGAGCAACAAAAATGATTAAAGGTCTAGAAAACATCTACTGTGTATCTGAGAGAATTGGCCATCCCTCTGTCTGTGTGTTTGTTCAAGAACTCCTAAATAGTAAGAGCTAGGACCACCAAATTTAGTATACAACTTCCTCATATAACTTAAAGCAAGATAAGGCTTTCGTTGTGCCAGGAAAATGGGCTGTGCATGGAATGGGATTGCTTCTCATAAAACCATATAGAAAAGAATCAGAATCACCAGTGAGGTGAGAGGTGCAGGGTGGAGGTACCTTCAACCCACAGGTGCCCTTTAGTGAAGGGAGGGCTGAAGCCTCCCCTTCCACTCCACTAGGGATGTAAGTGAGAACCCAACTACCCGATAAGCCTCAGAGTTAGGACCTCCCCCCCGCCCCACCGATAGAGGCTGCTTGACCCAGCATGAGCTGGGACTGAGCAATCCTGACGTGTCCAGGAGCTACCACCACGGTGGCTCTGCAATTTAAATATAGTAAGAGCCGGGCACTCTGGCAGCCTAGCTCCTACTACATTTAAACTACAGAGGCGCAGCAGGGTAGGTTCATGTAGTCAATATAATTTTTATCGCCTAATGATTAGTGTATTACCCATCTCTTAACATCCTTACCCCTCACCCTAATTTGTAGGGGGACATTGCTGGGGAGCGAGGGGTAAGTGCAGTTTGCTGCATATCTCACTCTTGCTGGTGAGTGCAGGGGAAGATGGATCTCGACCTGGACCTGCCCAAGCTGGAGGACATACACTTCTCCTGAGGCTATGCCTGCTGGAGCTGCAGCAGCCATGGGGAGGTGCTTCTCACTTGGCCCCAAGCTTCTGGAGTGATAGGGGGTTGAACAAGTCCTCTCTCCCCAGGGTAGCCTGCATACTGGGGATGTTAGTGGCTAGATGGATATAACTAAGTGCTTATCAGTTGATGGTAGTGGTTAACTACAACTTCCCTCCCTCCTCTGCATGCTCTGCATTTAAAACTTGGACCTGCATGCTGTCTCACTCCCAGCCTGTTGGGGAGCCACCTCCAGCTTCACACTGCTGCTTCTGATACAGGGGCAGCAAGAGGGAGCCAGTCCAGTCCAGGTGCTGGTTTAAAAACTGGGTCCTGCTTGCTCCCCCTACCCAGAGGATGCTGGAGGAACCTCTGTTGGGATCTCAGGGTGCACCCACCTGCCATCCTGCCTCTGTACCAGAGGCAGTAGCGTGGGATGACTGGGGGATCACTGGGAGTAGAGCCAGGAATGCACTGGCTGCTGGCACTGCCCCCGAGGGCCATTGAATAATCATGTAATTACTAAGAATTGTTGCAGTTACATGATTATTAAACATTTTCTAACATCCCTATTGCATATTGAACCCCTCAACACCAGCCCCACCCAGAGGATTGATTTAAATGAAGCATGGACATTTTCAGTTTATTTTCCAAAAAACAGAAATTTTGTTAAGAAGCTGAACACCATCAGGTAAATCTTCTAGTGACCTATGGAGGAAGTTTGAAAGAATTTGGTTTATTTAGTCTGGAAAAGAAAAGACTAAAAGGGGTGATAACAGCTTTCAAATACCAAAAAGGGTGTTACAACTAGGAGGGGACAAAATGTTCTCCTTAACTGCTGAGGATAGGACAAGAAGCAATGGGCTCACATCACAGCATGTGAGGTTTAGGTTGGACATTAGGAAAAACTTCCCACCTGGTTAAGCACTGGAATAAATTGCCTACAGAGGTTGTGGAATCTCCATCACTGGAGATTTTTAAGAGCAGATTAGATGTCTATCTGTCAGGAATGGTGGAGGTCAGGGGTGGGGAACCTTTTTTGGGTGGGGGGCCATATCCAGCCCCGGGCCTTAGGTTCCCCACCCTTGGTTTAGGTGCTGTTCAGCCCAGGGGACTGGACATGATGCAAGGTCCCTTCCAGTTCTAAGTATTCTATGATCTGTAAGATTAAATTATGCTTCTTTGAATAGAGAAAGTTAAAAAGCAGAGGTCCCCTTACTTCATTACTTACGTCTTGAAAAAATATAGTATTAACCTTTTTGGAAATCAGGAAGCTCTCTTACATGTGGGGTGAATCTCCTCAAGGAGGGGGATTTGTGAATGGTCTGTTTCGAGTTCTGCCTGCATGCCACTGACATGGTTGAAAGAGTTGTGCTGTTACTGGGGCTATGTCTACACTGCAGGCTTTTTGCACAAGAACAGCTGTTCCTGCACAAAAACTTGCAGAGCATCTACACTGCATGTGCATTCTTGCGCAAGTAAATTTACAGTATAGTGTAAGAAAACAGAGTTTTTTCCAGAAGAGTCATTCCTCTTCCCACCAGGAATAAGCCCTCTTGTGCAAGAGCTCTTCCACAAGAAGGCAGTGTAGACAGGCAACATGAATTTCTTGCACAAGAAACCCCTATGGCTAAAATGGCCATCAGAGCTATCTTGCATAAGAGAGCGACCACACTGTCATGGATACTCTTGAGCACAAGCACATAGCAGTGGGTACACACTCTTGTGGAAGACCTTTTGCACAAGAACTCTGTGTAAAACAGTTCTTGCACAAGAAGCCTGCAGTGTAGACCTAGTCTAGCAGTCCTGAGATTTCAGAGGAACATTAAAAAACAAACAAAACGAGCTATAGCCGCAGGGTAAAAGGCTAGACTGGAAGAGGGGCTGGGCGGAGTAGGAAGGGGAATGTAACCCTGTCACAGCACCACACCCCTCCCCGGGTTAACATCAGGGCGGAACAAGACGGTGCCAAGCTTCGGGTCTCGGCCCCCTGCAGCGGCGCCTGGCTCACGCCACGCCCCCAGGCCGCCAGCTGGTCTCGCACGTGCGGCGTTCCCGAGGCGCTTGGAGTGAGCAGAGCTGATCTCTGATTGGCCCCCACCCGAGAAGAGGGCGGGCTGTGGCGCGGAAGGGGCGGGGATGGTGGGGTGTGAGTTTCTTATCAATGGGCCGGTCGGAGATTGGCCCGTGACCATAAAGAGGCGTCGCTTCCAGAGGTGGGCGGGGCTGTGATTGGCCCGCGGCAGGGAAGGGGCGGGCCCCGCCTCGGGCCAGGTGCATTTTGACCCACCCCGCGCCCCGTAGAGGCTGACGTCACAGAAGGCTAGAGACCGGCTGGAAGCGCTGCGGGCGATGGCGGGGCCGCCAGGTGAGGGGCTGAGTTCGGATCTGGGCGCTTCCCCCGCCCGCTGCCGCTGCCGGCCCCGCCCGCCTGCAGGGCGCGGCTCCGCCGCCGGGCCGGGCTGGGCCGGGCCGCCTGCCTGCTGGGGGCCCCGGGCGCAGGTGCGGCGGCCGCTCCCTGGCACTAGCGGGGCGTCGGGCTGCAGCCTCCTCCCCCGGCCGAGGGCGTCGGCCTCTGTTCTCCCGCCGCCGGCACCGCACCGCGCCCCCCCCCGGACCGGCCCCGCCCTCCGCAGTCCGGCCCCGCCCCGCCCCCCGCAGTCCGGCACCGCCCCCCGCAGTCCGGCCCCGCCCCTCCCCTGGACCGGACCGGCCCCGCAGTCCGGCCCCGCCCTCCGCAGTCCGGCACCGCCCCCCGCAATCCGGCACCGCCCCTCCCCTGGACCAGCCCGGCCCCGCAGTCCGGCACCGCCCCTCCCCTGGACCGGCCCCGCCCTCCGCAGTCCGGCCCCGCCCCTCCCCTCCCCTGGACCGGCCCCTCCCTGCCCCGCCCTCTGTAGTCCAGCCCCGCCCCTCCCCTGGACCGGCACAGTCTTGTCCACCTGCAGTCTGGGTTAGCCCATTCCCTGGAACCGGGTATGGCCTCTGCTTGTGTACTCTCTGAGTGTCCAGTGCCGCCTTCATGGCTTGGCGGAGGGGGCCAGTCGCGCTATCAGTGTGAGTGGTGGGCTGCTTTTTCTCTGGCACACTGTTAGCCGGGGGGGGAGGGGGCTGCAATTTAAACAATGAATGGTCCTGCAGCACCTTAAAGACCAACAAAACACGTAGATGGTGTCATGAGATTTTGTGGGCACAACCCACTTCTTCAGATGAATGGAGTTTATTAGAGGTCCAGTTCCAGAATAAGTAGGGCATGGTGTAGGGGAGAAGGAAAAAGGAGGAAAAAAGTCAGGCATGTTCATGCTACGTGAAGTTGATAAGAACAATCTGCACTTTCTCTAAGTACCCATTGTTTGTTAAGTTATTAGGATGTGGATGGCAGTGTGCTAGCCAAGTAACCTCTTTATTCATACCTTTTGTGAAGGTCCAAGGCTTCCCTGTTTTGTGTGGGGGAGAGACTGATTTAGGCTGTGAATTGTCAGTTGACTGCAGACCAGCAGGGCACAGAAGTCCACATTATTAGGTCATTATTAGGCACAACTGAAAGCTGAATGTGCAGCTCCGTTAGCTGATGTATGCATCATAGTTGATATGTATGTGAGTTCAGAGTGACCCTGCTATTTGCAGACTGCATATGTTTTAATGTTCTCCAGTCTCTTACATCCTTTTCTGGTCAGTGGAATCTGGGCATCAACTTGAAGCTTAATTTGCACTGTTACTTACGCTGAAAGACTGTAAATGTAACATTCCTTGATAATGTAACATTCCTGTTCAATCTCCTATTGTTTCTTTCATTGGTTATTGCAGGTCCCTCTGAGTCTTAAATATTGATCTTTTATAACACTGTTTTCTGAAGCTTTGCTGAAAACTTCAGCAGAATTTCCCAACCTGCCTAGTAGGCATATTGTAGATACATTGGCTGTGCAATACATACAGCAAGCTTGAGAGGGTAATATTCAGTGGTTAATGTGTGTGGTTCCTCGCCCCACTCCACCCCTCACTGCTGCCTCTGACACAGAGGCAGCTGCCTGGGGGAGCAGGCGGGAGCTGGTACAAGCCAGCTCCCTGTCTGCATCAGCTCCTAGGGAACCAACTGTCCCCTCTTCTCTCCCTTCCCCCCTCACCCCCCCGGTGTGTAATTGCTCAAACTTTCAGCAGTTACATGTTTACTTTAATATGAGCATTTTAACATCCCTGTCTCACAGCCAATGTTATGTACTATAAGCATGCACCTCACTTCATGTGCCCTTGCTTTACATGCAGGTTATATTGGTAAGGGAAAAAACGACATAGATTAAAAGTGGAGGAATCTGGCAGTCCGGTTTGCAAGCAATGGTAAACAAATTGTCTCATGGGCCACTTTCAAATCCCCAGTGAGCTGTGTGTGGTCCTCAGGCCACAGGTTGCTCACAGCTGCTTTTAAACTCTTCTCTCTTTGAAAAGTGAGGGGTAGCAGCAATGTTTATCTGTAAAAACAAGAAGTCCCCTTGGCACCTTAGAGACTAACAGATTTATTAGGGCATAAGCTTCCATGGGTAAAACCCACTTTGTCTGATTGCATCTTTGTCTACTATCTTTGTCTTTGAGGGCTCTCCCTATCTGATTATCTGCAGAGGGTACACTTAAGTAATGAGGCAGGCATTTCCTTTGCTCATTCATCCCAGGGCATTCTTCTTGTCACAGGGGGATTTTGAGTTGAATGGCATACTTTGTTGATTACATACTGTTGTAAGATCAGGGCCTAAGGCATAAACCACCCTGACCATACTTCTGTAGTCTCTTCAGTCCTTATTGTTTCCTCATACCTAAGTCAACAAGTGATGGCTTCAGTTGAAAATAGAATTTTTCACTTGCTCTCCTAAATTGTTGTGTTGCATTACCACAGCAATGCAACATCTGTTGAACATTACAAATTCACTTAAGTTCTCAGTAATCACTTCACTTGCTAGGTAAAGTCCTGTATGTTACTTCTGGATGACTGTCATTGTTAGTTAACAACAGTGCAGTAACTTGTGCCTTTAAACTTATTGGCGCAAAGGCTCTTGTGTACAGTATGTATGCTTATGATACTAAATAGAGGGAGATGTATGTAAAGAATCAGTATCTTATGCACAGAGACTGTTTTGTCCAACAGGAAGTCTAGAGCTAATTCACCTGGCAGTAGTTTAATTATTTTATTTACACTTTTGGGCAAGTTGAACTGTTTTGCTTCCTGTCCTCTTGTGCCTGGGAAGTTACACATGCATTCAGGGAATTACCCTGTACTCTGGCACATGCATCAGGGTTACTGGAAATGGAAACGTGCATTCCTGTACTAAGTGTATGAAGCAGAGGCCATGACCTGCTGCTTATTTCTCTTGGATTTTAAATCAGCATGGCTTTTGTGAATAAGTTGTACTGGAGTCCAGTATTGTAAGTAGCAGAAAGGGGCAAAGTAGCTTATGGTACTGAGCCACAGCTAACTGGAGGAAGAATTGATTATTTAATACATATGCAGTTTAGATGAGCTCAATTTAATTTGTATGGAGGATATCAGTTACATTAGCAAATCCCTTTCTGTTAGGTTGGGGCTTGTCTATGGGCTTGATTACATCATTGCTGTTTGAAAAGTTTAGATGTGTACATATGCTGATCTCAGCACTGGGGGTGAGAGACTTCTGATTTCCTATCCCTTGCAACTTCCTGTCTCTTCACAAATGCTGAGGATAAGACCAGGAAACGCAAGTTAAATATGTTCATATTTTAAAAAGCCCTACCTGACTTAGAGATGTTCTTCAGTGAAAGATTCTTCTAAGGGTGCTTGAGGAGAGTACCTGGAACAAATGTTAATCATTATTGAAATCTAATGAATGGTTCATAGAATCAGGGTTTTCTTCTAGTCTTGGCTCTACTTCATTGTGGTGCCCGGCCCTGCCTTGCTTTTTCTATTCTTTCACGTTCTCTTTGCCACAGGTTGTCAGGATGACTACTCATGGTGCAGTGGAAATGAACTGCTAGCTCCTGAACTGTCAGGAATGCACAGGTTTTTTTGTGTGTGAATGCTCTTGAATAAGCAAGTTAGTGCACACCTCAGATGAAAAGGTCAACATGTGCTATGCCTAGAAGTCCATGGCAGGTTATTTAGATTGACCTTTTATAGCTGGTGAATGCTTTCTGGTGACTGAAAATCCGCTCAGCTGGGATCCAAAGAACAGGGCTGAAAGTGCAATTGAACTGCCTTATCCAGTGTGTACTCAATAAAGAGGGCCATTATATTTCCCAAAAAATGTGTATCAGGCTGGTACACGGGAAAAATTCCGTTTCCTTCATAATCCCACTGGCACTGTTTCCAGGAGTGCAGCTATTAAGTGTTTGCAGGTTTCTAGAGTTGACACTGTTAAGGAAATTGCAGTCCAGTGTCATGTGCCTGCTTTTGTGTTTCTGATCGTCCTTTGAACCATTCCCTATGGTGTGGGATCTCCTCAGCAGTGTGATATCAAAGTAATTGTTTTTTAAAAATCCTAAAGGAAAGCTGGGGCACGGGAAATGCAAATCCCCCAATCTCGACTACAGCGTTCAGTTAACATCTTAAAATTTCACTGACATGGGCCATCTCATAGTTACTGGGGGGCACTCACCACAGGCTTTAAGTCAAGGGAACTTTTAGCGTAACTGCAGCTGGACAAGAGGATTGCCAAAGGCTTGACCCTGAAGCAGTTTATTCAGTGATGCAGAGTGTGCTGCTTGTTGTGGCGTCTGGACTCACTGGGTGATGCTGTCATTCAAAATGTCACTTTAGACTCTAATCGCATGGCAGCTTGGTTAGTGATTTCCTTCTCCATTTTGTGTAGGGAAACAGTTCAGCAGACAGAGCATGTTGGGAAATAGCCAGAGTTCTCATCTCAGTGCTGCCATTGATCTGTGCCCTTGTGCAACTGCTTTCCTATCTCTGCCTCTGTTTCTACATTTTTAAAATGAGGGTACTTCTCCTGCAGACACTATCTAGTCAGACAGTGCTTTCAGACTTAGGAGCTATGAAATGGCTGCATATAATCCTGGTTTTGTTCATTCTCGACAAGCATTTCTTGACGTGGGTGGGTTGTGGTGGGAATTATGAGTTTGATATAGGAACTTCCTTTGCATCTCTGACCTTGATATTGGAGAACCAGGCAAGATGACAAGATAAGGAAATAAACCTTGGCTGCCTGTGGTACCTGGGGCTGTTTTTGAAAAGTTGTTAATCCCGGAGCGCCCAAGTGTGTTCTCCTTTCAACATTGGACAATAGTGTGTCTGCTGGAGCTAGTCATACTTGAGGAGAAAAGTAACTTAGGAGCCCTGTTCTGCTTGGTCTGGTTACCCAAACATTAGCAATGTAAAGGGTTAATTTACACCTCACCCTTAATAGGTAGGGCTTACTAGTTTTAGTTAACTGGTAGGGTCTGGAGTAGGGATGTTAAATATCGGTTCATTGAATAGTCAAGTAACCTCATTCATTCTTATTGGTTAGTTGACTATTCTGTAGTCCCTGGGCATGAGGCTGGCAGCCAGTGTGCTTGGGCCCTGCCCCTCCTTGCGGGGTGCCAGGCAGGAGCTGTACCATGAGGAGAACCAGTTTAAAAACCTGCTCCCCTCAGACCAGCTGCCTGTCACCCAGTGCTGCTGCCTCTGATACAGAGGCAGCAGTGCAGGGTGGCAGCAGCCCCTGTCCAGGGAGGGAAATGTGTGTAGTTTATAGCATTAACCTATAATCTTTTGCTTATCGGTTAATTGAATACACTATTACATCCCTAGTTGGGAGCAGCTCCCTGCCTGCCCTGGCAGGGGCTGCTCTAGCCCCACAGGGCCTGACAGAGCAGCCCCAGTCCATAGAAGGCCTCACCAGATCCTCCACCCCCTGCCACAGGTTACTCGCTGGCTCCCTGGGGGCAGGGCTGGCAGGGGAAGTCTGCCATGCTCCCAAGGAGCCAGCTGCAGGACTGGCAGCAAAGCCTTCTGGGGGAGGCAGCTTTGGGGCAGCAACAAAGGCTTTGCTGTGGGCTCTGCAGTGTAAAGCTTTATGTTGCAGGCTCTGTAGCATGTTTCACCGCTTGATCTGTAACGATTACATGGCTACGCTTTTAACCGCACTTTTACATCCCTGCTGAGTACGTGAAGGCTGGATTTCAGGCATTCCTTTCCAGGGAAGAATAGATCCTGGGTGTAAGAACCCCCCCCCCCCACAGGGTTCTTATCTCAAATGCAACATCCCGAAGATTTGGAAGACAAAACCTGTAAATAGATGCATGTGCATCCTATTTTCTAGCCCTCTGAGTCCATTGGCAGTGATTAGTGCTGAGTCTGGTGCTGGGGATCCCTGAGTGAGATCTTAGCTTCTGTATCTTGAGAGAACCACAAGCCTTGCACTCATCAGAGCAATGGGAAAATTAACCAGCTGAGCAGAAGCTCTGTTTTCCTAGGCCCCACACGCAAAGGGCAGTAGCAGCGGAAAGCCATTTGGAAATGCCTTTTGCTACTCAGGGAGCCGTTGCCTATATCAGTGCTGTAACCTGCCCAGTTCTGGTTTGCTGCAGACACTTAGTGCTAGCAGGAGACTCAAGAGGAGCAGTCTTGAGTTGCTGGTGGGGCTGACTGAGCTATTGCCAGGCTCTACTCTTCTCTGAAAAACTGCCTCCTCAGATATTGAAAGTCTGGCCTTTCGATGGATGTTGCTCAGTGCGTGTTGAGTTCTTCCTTTTGTCACGTCACTTCTGTGCAACTTCGATTGAACAAAACTTTGGATGGAAAAAGATGCATTTTGGCAGCTGACCCGCTATGTGACTTGCCCGTCTATACTCATGACACCCATCTTTGCTCTCACTTCCCAATTCTTTGTGCCTCTCAGAGCCATAGACTTTCAGGCCATAAGTGACCACCATGATAATATATTGTCGGTCCTCCAACATGCTGAAGACCACACAACTCAGTTTACTTCGCTGCTCACTAGGGATGTTGAAATGTATTGATTTGTGTGTGATTCACATGCAGCTGCGGGGGTGGGGTAGCAGTTTATCAGTTAACATGGACTTGTGTACACAGTTAACATCCCTTTTTCTAACTTCATGATGTGCTGCACTCTGTACGTAAAATAGTCTGCCTTTATATGCTAAGCGCGCACTCCCCCCTCCTTAAAATCCTTCTGTTGTCCAAGCTTGTAAACTCCTTGAACTTAGCGTATCTGTGTGAAGTATCATGGCAATTCTAAGAGGCCTTAACATTCTCCTACGAGTGTCTAACTTCTGAAAATCTGCAACCCCCAGAAACAGTAAGCCTGTCAGTCATTCCTCTCTTCTAAAACCCAGTTGCTGATTTCAAGTGGAACTGCCATTAGGCCCTGTAAGTGATTGGTGGTAATGAGATACTGTGCATGAAGTAATATCTTTTTATTGGACCAACTTCTGCTGGTGAAAGATCAACTTCACTTCCTGAGGAAGAGCACTCTGTAGCTGAAATTTTTTTCACCAGCAGAAGTTGGTCCAATAAAAATGTTATCTCAGCTATATATCTTGATGGTAATGAGTGAGCTGACTGGTGGTAAAGGCTATTTTCCTGTAAACAAGCCTCTTTTTATTCTTCATTTTCTGGTTAGATGAGTTGCATAAATCTTCTAAGTCACCAGCATGGAGAAAGTGCTAGCTTGGCTGCTATACTGGCCTAACATATAGTGCTTCTGAACAATAGCTGAAATACTAAACTGTTTGTCCTTGTCACTTCTGTGCATGCGAACAAGGCAGCCAAGACTGACTGCTCGATTTATTTTGCTAATAGTACTACTTTATCCTGCAGAGCACAGTTACACTGGTGGCCATTAAAGAGCAGCATGCAAATCTTTGAACAAAAATGTGTGCTAGTGTGTTCAGGTTGCAGTTGGAAATGCTCCTCATTTTCTAGGCTTGGGTGTCAGAGCCATTGCCTCTTACTTTTCTGTTCCTGGGGATGTTGACACTGAACATAGAACAGTCCTTGAGTTACAACAGAGGTTGTGGGGAATTTTTGCCTGGGGAGCATGGAGGGAGCATGTGCTGTTGGGTAGCCGCTCTAATAACCTTCTGCTTTTGTGTGCAGGTGAGGAGGCCTGGAGATGTCGGGCTACTGCTACTGATCAGCGACTGTACAGGACCGTGAATGAACCCTGGCACAGCTCCTGCTTCCAGTAGGTTAAATCTGGCCTATTTTTGGATGTGACTCTTTCCCTGTGTTGTGCCACCAATGTGGTTAGCCTGTACCGTGAGGGTCACCACTTACAGGCAAAGGTGGCAGTAACTTGGGGAAAATCTTACAGGGTGATTGTATACCTCCTTGCCACTATATCCCAATGCTAGGACTTAGAAACTAGGTTGCGGATCGACTCTGTTTGAAACAATCTGGGGAAGTGCCACTTACTCCATGCACAGGAATAAACAATGAGAACACTGATTTAGTGCTGGTTGCAGATAAGTGAGAGGCTGCATATTTCTCTCCAGCCACATCCCAAGAAGTGTCCAGTGAACTAGTTGGAGGCAGTTGGAGTGACCATGGTGTTCTCTTTACTATAGGTGTATGGCATGGGGGGAGGGATGCTGATGTGTAGGGAGGTCTTGAGTTCCCCAAACATACTTTCTCCCTGTCTCTGGCTACATTGCTCACAGCAGAAAGAAGAGGCCTTTGAAATCCTCTGCTCCTTGGCAGCAGGATTTCATGCATGTCATTTGCCCCATGAGCAATTTATCCAATTCTTACTATGCTGATTGCGTTTTTCTAAGGGGGTCTCTGATTCTGATCCTCTGCCACTTCTGCTAACTCAATATGAGTAGCAGTTGCATAACAGCCTCTTAAGGTTCTAGCTTTCATCTTGCTTTTTCCCTTCATCCCTGCTTATTTTGATTGTGCCCAGAGGAAGTGTGTGTGGGGGAGGAGGGGGGGCGCGACGTGTGGCTGCTTGGGTGAGCTGAGTGATAGGTGCCAGGAAAAGTGTCTACTGAACTGTTCTTTAAAGATTGTCAAAGATCCTACATGCTGGTTACTTGTGTCTAGAAAAACATGTTGGGCTACCGAAATGTTCCTAGATCTGGCAGGTAACTGTAATCATATCATTTAGATTATTGTTTCCTCCCCCGGCTTGCAAATATCAAACTGATATTTCACCACTGAACCCTTTCTTTGCAGGGCTAGGGTACTTGACAATGTACACGTTACAGAACTGTCTTCCCTTCCCCATACTCAGACAACCTTGGGGGATAAGCGCTCAGGCTTCCTTTCTCCCAGCCCCTGCCAACTTGGTATCAGTCAAACTCTGATGTTCATGACCAGACCAAGCACTAAAGCAGCCTTCCCTGCCTGTAGGGCTCCCTTCAAGTAAACGAACTTCGAATACTTGTCCACTTTTTATGCGGTGTCACCTTTCAGACTACCTATGCTAGGCATAGGGCAGCCTTCATATGCTGTAGTAAAGATGGATTTGATTTGAGTGGGATGGGGACCATATGGACTCCTAGTAGGCTGACGGACACAGTCAAATCCTGGCCTGAGATACCTGTGCAGCCCACGTGGGCCTCACATGTGAGTGAGGGCAGGATGTAGTGCTGTCTACTTGGGCCTGCCAACATGGGGCTGTCAGGGCAACTGCCCTGGGCCCGGTGATTCAAAAGGGCCTGGGGCTCCCAGATGCTGTGGCTGTGATAGGCCTTTAATTTGCTGTCAGCCCCAGGCAACGCGTTCCAGGTGAGGCGAAGGGCTGGCTGGGTGGATAGGACGTGGTTGGGGTGGGGCTGAGGACTTCGTGCCACCAGCCCCACCCCTTCCGCCCAAGACCCTGCCCCTCCCGGGAGTGTGGAGCCAACCCTTTGCCATCCCCCCCCCACCTTCCTTGCTAAGGGGCCTGGCAGTTGGCGTCCCTGTGTGTGCTAGCTTGCATTTCCTGGTGAAGAGTCCAATCCACCATATCAGATGCCAAACTCCCCTGTCCTGTGACATGCATCAGATCACCTAGTCTAACCGATGTTGTACTTCCCTGACTGGCTGCAACGCTTGGTTAAACTGCTATGCTGAACACACTGAGCAACTACAGTAAAGGAAACTGCCTTTCTCTCTTTTCTTGTTCCAAGGTGGGGCTGTGCACTGCAACAAGAAGATCCAGGTTTAATTGACCGACTCGCCCTTTCTCTCTCCACTCAGGCTCTGGGCTTGTCTGTAATCTTGTGCTTCATGTCCCAATGCCAAACTTTAAAAGGCCTCTAATGGGTAGGAAGCCTCTGGTAGCTGAGTTCCGGCAGCTCTTGTGGAGAGCTGTTTACAGGCTTCCTGTGGATTAGCTGACTTTTTCGCCTGGCCATAATGCAGATTGGCGCTGCTCCAGGCCGGCTAGCTTTGTTTATCCTTAGCCGGGCTAGTGTTCTGGTAATGGCTGACCCACGTGCATCTCTGAGGATTTAAACTTTCTGTCACTTCCCTCCTTCCTTGAATAGTGTGTACTGCCTTTGTCCATGGATTCTGAATCTTCTGTGTGGCTGTAGAGCAGGGGTGGGGAACCTAAGGCCGGGGCTGGATGTGGCCCTCAGCTTGCCTGGATCTGACCCCTGAGGCTTGGAGCTCTCCCAGCATTGGGGAGCTCATGGTGGTGCTCCAGCAGCCCTCCACACAGTCTACTAGCCTGGGCCCCTCTAGGCTCTGGTGTGTGGGGTGTCTTTCCCCTTCTGAGCTGGGGGCCATGTGAATGGGGTGTCTTTTCTCTCACTTATGTGCAGCCCCTGACTGTTTTTTGTGGGTCAGTGGCCCCCAACCTAAAAAGCCCCTCTCCCCAGTTGTAGAGGAAAGTAAGTTCCATTTGACACATACCTTGGACGTCTTAAATTGTCTGACTTATTAGTGCTTTGACTTTGAATCTGTTGCCTCTCTAAAGAATATCAGCAAATAAAGTCTGTGACATACAGCTGTCTGCAGTGGAGACTGAGGAGGTATCTGAGGGTGCCACCAGCCATGTGACCTCCCCCAGCCTAGGAAGTGGCCAGGACATCACCCCCTCTTGCCCTCACTCTGCTCCTCCTCACCACCTTCCCCCCCGCCCCCCCAAAACCGAGGCAGCTCAGGGGACTAGCGGGGATCTGGCTTTATTCCTAGTGTGGCTTTATTCCTAGGTATGTCCTTAAGGCAGACTGTCTACCTACTGATAGAACTACAAATAAAACATCAGACTACTGATCACATGTACCAGTTACTTGATGCCAGTTTCTCTTCCTTGTTCCTGGCTGAAAAAATCAAATTAAAGCTAAAACTGCATTGCTGATACTGGTCTTCTGTATAAACAAGATTTGGTATAGGAGTACTGCATGTGTTGGAATGAGGTGATCAGGAAAGGGGGCAGAGGTGAGAAGGTGGTGAGCTAGCGTTGTGAAATGACTTCTGTGGTTTGAAAGAGCTAGAACAAAAGGGGCACTGTGCTATGGCCTCTGACTCAGGAAGGTTCGGGGTGGAGGGGAAATCCCTAGCATTTTGTCAGTTGTCTCCATATCTTAATGCTGTTTACTTGTGAGGACAGCGACACACCTCTGACCACGTGGAGGAGGAATATTGTGTTGTAACCTCACTTCTTGAGTGGGTGTCTGGTTGCCTCCATTATACTTTATAGCTGTCCTTGCAGCAATGTGCTGTTGCATCATTCCTGATAAGGTTTTGAAATAGGGATGTTAAATATCAGTTAATAGAATAGTCGAGTAAACTCATGAATTCTTATCGGTTACTTGACTATTCTATAATTCCCGGGGTGGGGCTGTCAGCCAGCACGTTCTGGCTGCACTCTGAGCAGCCCCCTGCTGTCTCGATCCTGTAGAAACAGGAAAATGCTACTGCATCGTGGAGGTAGATACTTGAAGTGAGTACTTACATTTTTGCAAAAAATTGGCTTAGGATTCCATATTTACCAAGGAAATCTGCTTGCCACTCCACTGACATATGGTCAAATAGATGTTTAAATTTTGCATGGACAGGACTGGAAACGGTTCCCAGGCCTAAGTGCTACGATTTTGCGAGATGAAAATGCAAGCTAAAGAATACAGAAGTGCCATTTAAGATGTGGGACAGATCCAACATGTCTGGCTTTGCGTTTGCTGTTCACTTGTGAATACTGCCAAGCTTGTATGCGCTGCAGATACATTTGGGGCTAAGATTCATGATGTTCTTTGTAATGCAAGGCAGTTACCAAGTGCATCATTTTTCATCTCATCCCGTGTCTTGCTCTGTTTTTCCTTTTTCTCCCGTCCCCCTGCCCACATGCCCTCCTCGATTCTAGCAGTTACAGTAAGTGCTTGGTAGAGTTCCAGGGGTGAATAGATCAGTTTTATCCACTCATCCTACAACCTCACTGAAGTGTTGTGGCTTTCGAGATGGCTCCACGATGGATGAGGGGTTTAGCTGTCAAATCTCACTCTGGCTATTTGATTTAGAGGGAAACAGTTCCTAAGTGCTTGTTTGCCCACAGGTCACCCTGAGTTTTCATAGGGGTTAAAAAAAAAAATGGAAGCACTTAGCAGGTGGAGGTCTGTCTTGTGAATAGTTAGAATTCCTCAGGGAGGGTATAGCTGCTGCAGGATCTCAAAAGCTATTCTATATAAAGCAAGTTGGATGTTCTAGTCCGAGCTTTTATTTTTTGTCTACTTCTGTTTGTCCTCCCAGGGCAGCAAAATTATCAAAGTAATTACAGAAGGCCCCTGAGATGTGACTGCCTGAACTACGATCCCCCATCCCCGCACTTATAACCATTTTTGTAAGTGCATAAGGAGCCAGAACACCCCCCCCCCCCCCCGACTTACATCCTCAGCCCTCATTTATGATGACGCAGAGGAGTACAGGATCTTTCGAAACAGGGCATTTCTGTTGAGAATACCCCATCTAAACTGCCAGGTTTTTTTCGGAAGCCCCGTTTGGGGGGGGAAGCGGCAGCTGCCACTATGCAAACGAAGCGCGGGAAATTCAAATCCCAGCTTGATTTGCAATATCGACGTGCCTAATTTACATCCCTCTACCGAAAAGGGATGTAGTCTAGACGTAGCCTTAGAGACTAACAAATTTATGAAATAGTTTCATGAGTTTTCATGAGCGCAACCCACATCAGAAGTGGGTTGTGCCAACCAAAGCTCAGGATACTATTTATATATTTTTGTTAGCCTCTAAGGTGCTACAGGACCATAGTCTGTAACTTCGACAACCAACCCAGCTACCCCTCTGAGACTTTTAATCTAAATAGATAAGCTATGGGTTGGGAAGCCACCAAAGTACGGTGAAGTTAATGCCCATCTTGTTACCAGAAATAGGCACTGTTTACAAAGGAGACTTTCTGTTCCCAGAAACACTTCTAATAGACCATTACAGAATTGCTCTTTTCTTAGCATACCGATAAATACATTCAGGAAGCTGTGAAGCCTTTTTGAATGAGGCAGGTGTGCCACGGTAGTGAGAGCGGTCTGCTTCGTATTTCGGATGTTCATTCCTAAAGCATCATGGTTCTCTGAGTAAGCCCGTGAGTAGCTGTCACTCTCCTGGCTTGAGTCAGTTATGGCTTTAGGTTAGAAGCAATAGGCAAAGACCTATAAACATGCAGTTCTTTTCTTTCCTTTTTTGTACAGTGGGAGAGACCTAGCAGATTGCAGGAGTTTGACTCTGAGATATATATTAAAATCAGTATTTTCAGTAGCTGATCACTGTGATCAGACCTTTCATTATACCATATGACCCATGCTAGCCACATCTTTGTGTTGTCAATGCCTTGGAAGTACAAGGAGGCATTGGGTCTCCATTAAGATACTTGAAGTGCCTCCAGTCTGAGACACAAGACTCCCTCCTTCTCCGTTGTCCCTATAGATGCCAAACCTGGTTAGAGCACCTCCTCCCCCAGTTTCTACCACTCGCATGAGTGAACTGAACTGCCCTGCGCTTCTGTGCATGGAGAGCAATCCACATGTCTTATAGGCCAGTGGAAATGCTGAAGTCTTAATGCATGCATGGATTCACTACCATCCCTGGTATCTAACATGCCACTTGAAAACCCCAGAGCATTTTAGAATGGACACCATCTAACTCTTGCCATTCAGAGCCCCTGGGGTTCTATTGTGCATGCAGCTTGTTTTAAATGTACCAGGACAGTTATTTTGCATGTTAAAATAAAAAAAATCCCCTGAAATATAAAAATCTGATTTCCTAAATCTGAAACGAGCCAGTGTGGAATCTGGAAAGATTTAAATTGTAAATGAATGTTTCCCTTTTACCTGTCAAGGCCAGAGTTCAGGCTGCTTTATTTCTCGTGCAACAGTTTATGATGCTTTTAGACATTTGACATTAAGAAAGCAGTCCCTGTTGTGGCAAGTTTGTTGGTGCATTCTGTCCCCAAATCTTGCAGGGGAAACACAGAATTCATGACCACTTGCCAAAATGAGATTAAAAGATAGGATTTGCAGTATGCAAACACACTCTAAGGCCACCTATGTATAATATTTAGGATCTTAAATAGTCCTGTCCTTTTTTTTATTGACCTCAATTGTGCGTTTAAATGCACAAGCTGGGAATGTTGGCTCCTGCCACAAGCCTCTAAACTGGTGTTTCCCAATTTTATTTGGCCATGGAACCCCTAGGGCCCCACCGCATTTAATTGGGCCCAAAAAAAAAAAAACCCAGCTGCTGATTCCCATCGCAGCTCTGTCTCTTTAAGAGGGGGCGGGGGAGTGTCGGCTCTTCACAGAACCCTTGCTTTGTTTCATGGAACCCCAATTGGGAAACACTGCTTTGTAGCCAACATAATCTAACTGTGGGAATGTTAACTCTAGAATTTCTTGACTCTTGTTTGTTCTCCTCTTGAGTGCAACTTGTTTAGCAGAGCAGTATCTCCAAAGTTAGTTGGGAAGATGCTTTTCATGGTTTATTCATCAGATTTCAAGTCTGGTGTCTCTGGCCAGGAGTCTTGATCTAAAACTTGAGACCTGTAATAAACAGATTCGTACCTCTTTGAGAAGCCTTTTTATCAAAGCTGTAATGTTCATAATTGGGTGATGAAAAACAATTGAGATGGGAAGTAACTTAGGGTTCAGGGAATTCTGTGGGTGGAAAGTGACTTCTGCTGCCTGATGGCCAGGACTTGCTTCAAAACTAGAATTTAGTTTCTTGATGTTTCCTGTTTTAACTAGAAGATTGAATATACATCCCTTGGATTTAAAGAATCTCCAAACAAAAGCCCTTCCTAGTTGCTTAGCTGTCTGGGTGGCTTTCATTACTTTGAAGTTGAGCTTTGTCTTCTGGCTGCTTTCACAAACTAGTTGGCTGCTTATCCCATCTCTGGATCAAATCTTCAAAGGTCTTGTCTGAAGAACTGAGATTTAGGGGGGTCACCTGGACCGTGGAGGGAGTTCAATGCATGACAGCAGCATTATGGGGGGGACTGTTTGTCAGGAGGCAAAATGCAGTGGGAGATGGGGCTGGTCGCTTTTCCATGATGACGTCAATTCTATGGTAGTGAGGGGCATGAGGGATGTGAGCGCTGGCCCACTGTTAGCATGCAACATATGGGGAATGTGGGAGAAAGGAGCACATTCCTAGACACAGACTCACAGCAGTGCTGTTTCCAGTGAAGCTGTGTGAACTGTCGGAATGAATTAGACCTGCATCAGAATTGATGGCTACATCAGGCTGCACAACCCTCATTCTCTCTGCACTTAGTCTGTTAAAAATGAAACTCAGTGGGAGAAATGGGGCCATTTCAGGCTCCTTTTTTCCATACAAATAGCTGCATTTTGTCATGGCAGAAATCAGGTGCCTGAGCTCTCCAGTGGAGTTCAGAAGCCTGCCACAGCTGTCAAACCTGCAGTCAGGCCCCCCCCCCCCCCCTCTGCTGTTCCAGCACCCAGCCTGCCTTGAGCAGCATGCCAGCTGTGTGAGATCAGAGAGGAAAGTTCTCCGGTGTTGGGCAGGGTTTTGAAACTTGAAAGAGATGGCCGGTTTGACAGCCTGCGTGAAGGTGGGATGCCCGCTAGCAGCCCAACAGAACCTGTACAAACACCAGTGCTCTGTGTAGGACTTTGTCCATTGTGCAGGCAGTGGCATGGCCAGAGCAGGCTGAAGCTGTTCTGTGTGGCTGTTGGACCTTTTCTCATAGTTAATTGTTGCACGCTCAATGTTACATCCCACACTGCCACATAGAAGCTCTGGGCTGGCCTGAGGCAGCCAAACAGGGTAGATTGTTCCTCGGAGTGCAGGGCGCCGTGCAGGCAGGTTGGAGGGACTGTAAAATAGTGGAATGCATTCTACGGTGGTGAGCTTTTATCTGGCGCCCGAGGCTTAGCTCTCTGCCTTTGAGTCTGCACCACTTGACATCAGTACCATTACTGTGTTGCGAGAGGTGCTTTTGTGTTCGTGCACTTGACTGTTGTTGCAACAGGAGTGTCTACCTTTTCCAGGTGCTTGTCACCACACAGCCTCCCTTTGGAGTTGGGATCACAGCTCCACCCCTTGTGAAAGCGTCTGCTTCCTGAATGCTTCTAACCACTCATGTGTGGTGTGTGTGGGTTTTTTTTGGAAGGATGACTCCTCCCCTCCCACCCTCAGAGGTGGAACCAGAGAAGGAAAACTAACTTGACAGTTGTTAGCTCTTGCAAACTCTACCAGCGCCTGCACAAGAATGTCTGAGACTTAGCCAGGCATTAGTGGGTTACCGTGTCCCACCCAAGGATATGATCGCTGCTGAGTGGAGAAAGAGGCAGGGGGAGGGTGACAGCCATGGGAGCCAGGAAGGAGCTGAAACTAAAGGAGTGGCAGAGACCTGGCACTCCTTAGGCAGTTCCAGAGGAGGGTGAGGAGCCTGAATCAGCACAAGGTGAAGTGAGGTCTTACAGCTGCCATGCTGGCCCAGTGGAGCTGTTCAGAGGCCACTAGACAGGTTTGTGACGGAGCCAGTTTATCCAGTGCTTGAAGATGGGAAGTTACTTGTCTGGCCCCACTTATTTCACTCCCAAGGATCCCTTCCGGTAAGTATTGCTTCCAGAGAGTGATTTCCCTCTGGGTCTTGGCTCCACTGGGCATCCTATAACACTCTCCGGGATGGCTTGTGTTGGAGGTTCTCTGAATCTGCTCGTGGTTGGGGGAGCAGCAGGCCTGAATATGGGAGCACTGTGAACTGGCAGGGACTGGGCTGTGTGCTTGAAAACTAATCTGTATCCATGTTCTTATTGATAAAAGGGTGTGGCATGTGTGCCTAGCTGTTCGGGAGTGCCTGTGCCTATGTGTGTGTCCTGCATGCACTGGAAGATTCCCTTTCAGATTCCAGCCCTTGTCTTCCTCTGCTTCACTGCCTCCCTTGCAGTGGCCAGGAAGAATAAGGTTTTATAGAAAGCTCCTGGTGTATAGGAAGGGAGACTGTTTCCAGGAGAGTGCTACATGCTCCTTACAGCAGGGCATTTGTGAAGATGACATAATCCATAGGCAGCAGGGTGTGACCATAGCTAACGAATGAAATCAAGTTAGCTTGATTATCAAGTTAGCTAAACCAGGGTGGAACCAGACTGCTGGCACTAAACATTAAAAAGGCCATAGAGCAGTTTTTAAACTAAGAGCTGGGGGAAAGCCAATTGGTATGGAGAAGCACGTAAATCGGATAGACTTCTCTTAGAGGAGAATCCATTGATAGAGATTCTCTAGGCTGTAGTCAGAAAGAGAGAGGATGGGAGAGGACAAACCATGGGCCAGAGCAGACAGACAACCACATATAAAGGAATCCAATGCATCAGGGAAGGGCAGACAAACAGTGGCAATTTTTTAAAGCGCTTCTACACAAATGCTAGGAGTCTGACTAATAAGATGGGTGAACTAGAGTACCTTGTTTTAAAGGAAGAGATTGACATAATAGGCATCACTGAAACCTGGTGGAATGAGAAAAATATGTGGGACACAATCGTACCGAGATATAAAATATATCAGAAGGATAGAGCGGGTCGTGTGGGTGGCAGAGTGGCACTGTATGTGAAAGATAATGTAGAATCAAATGAAATAAAAATCTTAAATGAATCAACATGTTCAATAGAATCACTATGGATAGTAATTCCATGCTCCAATAATAATATATCCCTACTGTTAAATTCTTATCAACCACCTGACCAGGACCGTGATACTGACATTGAAATGCTGAGGGAGATTAGAGAGGCTACCAACATAAAGAACTCTCTAATAATGGGGGATTTTAATTATCCCCATATTGACTGGGTACATGTCACCTCAGGAAGAGAAGCAGAGAATTTCTCAATGGCTTAAATGACTGCTTTTTGGAGCAGCTGGTACAGGAACCCACAAGGGGAGAGGCAATTCTCGATTCAGTCCTGAGTGGAGTGCAGGATCAGGTCCAGGAGAGAACGATTACAGGACCGCTTGGGAATAGTGATCATAATATAATATTTAACATTCCTGTGGTGGGAAGAACACCTCAGCAATCCAGCACTCTGGCATTTAATTTCAAAAAGGGGAATTACACAAAAATGAGGAGGTTAGTTAAACAGAAATTAAAAGGCACAATGACTAGAGCCCAATCCCTGCAAGCTGCATGGAAACTTTTTAAAGACACCATAATAGAGGCCCAACTTAAATGTATACCCCAAATTAAAAAACATAGTAAGAGACCTAAAAAAGAGTCGTCATGGCTTAACCACCATGTAAAAGAAGCAGTGAGGGACAAAGGCATCTTTCAAGAAGTGGAAGTCCAATCCTAGTGAGATAAATAGAAAGGAACATAAACACTGTCAAATCAAGTGTAAAAATGTCATAAGAAAAGCAAAAAATTTTTTGAGGAACAGCTAGGCAAAAACTCAAAGAAATAGCAAAATATTTAAGTACGTTAGAAGCAGGAAGCCTGCTAAAAAACCTGTGGGTCCCCTAGATGATCGAGAGATTAAAAGGAGCAATCAAGAACGATAAAGCCATTGCGGAGAAACTAAATGATTTCTTTGCTTCAGTCTTCACGGCTGAGGATGTTAGGGAGATTGCCAAATCTGCACCATCTTTTGTGGGTGATGAATCTGAGGAGCTGTCTTGGATTGAAGTGTCAAAGGATGTTTTGGAACAAATAGAAAAACTTAACATTAACAAATCTCCAGGACCGGATGGCATTCATCCAAGGGTTCTAAAAACTCAAATGGGAAATTGCTGAACTATTATCTGTGGTTTGTAACCTATCCTTTAAATTGGCTTCTGTACCTAATGCCTGGAAGATAGCTAATGTGACACCAATATTTAAAAAGGGCTCTAGAGGTGATCCTGGCAATTACAGACTGGTAAGTCTAACTTCAGTACCGGGCAAATTAGTCAAAACAATAGTAAAGAATAAAATTGTCAGGTACGTAGAAGAACATGATTTTTCTCCAACAAATTAACGTGGTTTCTGTAAAGGGAAATCCTGTCTTACTAATCTATTAGAGTTCTTTGAAGGGATTAACAAACATGCAGACAAGGGGGATCCAGTAGATATAGTATACTTAGGTTTTCAGAAAGCCTTTGACAAGGTCCCTCACCAAAGGCTCTTGTGTAAATTACATTGCCATGGGATAAGAGGGAAGGTCCTGTCATGGATTGAGAACTGGTTAAAAGACAGGAAACAAAGGGTAGGAATAACTGATAAATTTTCAGAATGGAGCGGGGTAACTAGTGGTGTCCCCCAAGGGTCGGTCCTAGGACCAATCCTGTTCAACTTATTCATAAATGATCTGGAGAAAGGGGTAAGCAGTGAGGTGGTAAAGTTTTGCAGATGACACTAAACTGTTCAAGATAGTCAAGACACAAGCAGACTGTGAGGGACTCCAAGAAGATCTCACCAAACTGAGTGAGTGGGCAACAAAATGGCAAATGAAATTTCATGTGGATAAGTGTAAAGTAATGCACATTGGAAAAAATAACCCCAGCTATACATACAGTATGATGGGGGGCTAATTTGGCTACAACAAATCAGGAAAGAGATCTTGGAGTTATCGTGGCTAGTTCTCTGAAAACCTCCACGCAGTGTGCAGCGGCGGTCAAAAAGGCAAATAGAATGTTAGGAATTATTAAGAAAGGGATAGAAAATAAGACCCAGAATATCTTACTGCCCCTGTATAAAACTATGGTACGCCCACATCTTGAATACTGTGTACAGATGTGGTCTCCTCACCTCAAGATATTTGGCCTTGGAAAGGGTTCAGAAAAGGGCAACTAAAATGATTAGGGGTTTGGAGCGGGTCCCATATGAAGAGAGGCTAAAGCGACTAGGACTTTTCAGTTTAGAAAAGAGGAGACTGAGGGGGGGATATGATGAGTGGTGTGGAGAGGGTTAATAACTTTTCTTTATTCCCATAATAGAAGAACTAGAGGACACCAAATGAAATTAATGGGTAGCAGGTTTAAAACTAATAAAAGAAAGTTCTTCTTCACACAGCATGTAGTCAACCTGTGGAACTCCTTGCCAGAGGAGGCTGTGAAGGCTAGAACTATAACAGAGTTTAAAGAGAAGCTACATAATTTCATGGAGGTTAGGTCCATAAAAGGCTATTAGCCAGGGGGAAGGAATGGTGTCCCTGGCCTCTGTTTGTCAGAGGCTGGAGAGGGATGGCACGAGACAAATCGCTTGATCATTGTCTTCGGTCCACCCCCTCCGGGGCACCTGGTGCTGGCCACTGTCAGCAGACAGGCTACTGGGCTAGGTGGACCTTTGGTCTGACCCAGTACAGCCATTCTTATGTTAAGTGTTTTGCAGGCAATTAGAAGTTACAGTAAATGTCTGAATGAGCCAGATGTTTTGCTACTTATTATGGCATTGGAAAAGGTTCGGAAAAGAGCAACAAAAATGATATGGGACCCGTTCCAAACCCCTGATCAAGAGATTAAAAAGACTGGGAATTTTCAGCTTAGAAGAGGGAAGATGAAGGGGCGATATGATAGAGCAGTGGTCCCCAACCTTTTGGGGCTGCCAGGTGTCTGGGGGCACAAGAATGGCTTGGTCTGGCCCATGTCACTCGGCGGGCACACATAAATGCTCTGGCGGGTGCCATGGCACCTACAGGCACCACGTTGGGGACCACTGTGATAGAGGTCTATAAAATCATGACTGGTGTGGAAAAAGTGAATAAGGAAAAGTTTATTTACTTGTTCCTACAATAAAAACTAGGGGTCACCAAATAAAATTAGGTAGCAGATTTAAAACAAACACAAGGAAGTTTTTCTTCACTCAGTGCACAGTCAACCTGTGGAACTCCTTGCCAGAGGATGTGGTGAAGACTAGACTTCAATAGGGTTCATAAAAGCGCAAGACAGATTCATGGCACAGTTAGGTCCATCAATGGCTATTAGCCAGGATGGGTAGGAATGGTGTCCCTAGCCTCTGTCTGGACGTCGGTGACAGGGGAGGCATCATATGAGAATTACCTGTTATGTTCCTTTGCTCTGGTGTACCTGGCATTGGCCACTGCTGGGAGACAGGACACTGGGCTAGATGGACTGTTTGTCTGACCCAGTGTGGCCGTTCTCATTTTCTTATTCACCCCTTCTATTTATCCGAATGTCCAAATTCAGTCCATTTGAAATGGCTTCCACTTGAGAGAGGGGATGGCTGCAAAGCCTTGATTATACTAGTTCCTCCCCATTAGCAAGCCCAGTGTAAAATTGTCCCCGCGAACACAGTTGTGCTGGCTGGTGAGGCCAGGGGAAACTGACAGAATGATCTTAAAATCCATCAAAACCGAAGTTCCTCCCTCAAGAGGAACAAAGCTCTGTCCCATCTAAATTGGCCTGCCCAACTTCTCAGGCAGGCTTTTTAACAACCCATTTCCTCCCCCTGGGGAAGAGGGGTGGCATAGTCAGAGCTGTAGCATGCTAACAGTAGTGTCCTAGTATTAGGCAGGTATAGATTGTTGCTGGTTATCTACAAATGCCTGGTCTGCTTGGTGATACCTAAAGGGAAATTCCATAGAGGTGCAGATGGAAGCAGAGCTTCCAAAGCCTCTGTGTGTCTTTAGCTCCTCATCTGTGCTTTCTTGTTGTCTGTCTTGTCCCTGGTAGTTGCCTAGGTATTACCCAGGCTGTGCACTCTGGCTAGGTCCTGGGTAAGGAGGTAGTTAGGTTTCGTTTTAGGGAAGTGCTGTGTTCCGGGTGCATCCTTTCCTCCGAGTGCCTGTTCTTTCCTTTCCCTGCCCTTGGAGACGAGTGCCTGGTCTCGGGCTAAGCTTTCTGGCCGGCTGATCCAGGAGAGGTTTCTGTTGTTGATCTTTAGTGAGAGTGCAGCCATTTCAGGATTAGCACGAAGCTTCTGTTGATTGAGATAATGGCTTCTCTGTCGGTGTAAAGGACACTTTGTCCTATGAGCTGAATCTCCCCCAGCCAGCCCTTCCCTGGCGATCGAGTAAATTTCTCGTTGTGGCTGGATGCATTTAGTATCCCCCAAAATGAAGCTGACGGACATCTCTGCCTGCTCGCTTACAGAACTCAGCAGCATGAACTCAGTGGCTGTGTGTGTGTGACCCAAGTGTGACTGACCTCTTTCCCATGCAGACCTCGGGAGTTGACTTCCACTCTAAACCCCATTGCTGTTTAAGTGGCATTTGTCTCTTGGGCTGCCAGGGCTTGACTCCTTGCCGTGGGTGCTGCAACTTGGCCTCTGCCCATTGGGTCATAGTGTTGCTCTGATTTGGCCTGGCTCCCCTGATATTGAGGGGTGGTGGGGGGAGAGCTGGGCTTTGAATGGTGAGGGTGGGGCAGGTTTGTTCTGCTGTTACTACTTCCTGGAAGCAGGACTCATGCTGCTTTGGCTGCTTTAAATGTTGGGAGGCATGGCTAATGGAATATGATGGACACTGGGCAAGCAGGTCAGTTGTATCAGTGGGCGTCAGCTTCTTGTGTAAAATCTGCCACCCTCCTGGGGCTACTGCTTCGTCTGCAGCCTGCTCCCCCTCATTCCCATGGGAAATAAAGGTGCAGCCTCCCAGTGGTGGATGTTAAAGGACTACATGTTCTGTGGCAGTAGCAAAGCTCTCGAGTCCTAAAATGCTGAGTGGCGAAGAAAGAAAGCTGATCTTGGAGTGGCGCATGCTTCTCTGTCCGGCTCTTGCTGCCTGCCCTTTCAGCCGTAGTTTAATTCTGAGTTTATATTATTGCCAGAGAAGCCGCTCCCAATGCCTTTTAAATACAGGGCTGTGGCATCGTTAAATGAGTTGGTAGGAGCTACCAGTTTAAAGCCTCTGTTCACATGTCATGATTAAGTGCTGGCAAAGGCAGCATCAAAGCCTCTTAATTTAGGAAAAAAGTAGGAGGCTAGAGGATCCCTGTGGACACCAATCTCCCCTCCTCCCCCGCCCATGTTATGGCCTCCTCTCTGAGTAGAGGTGGTTGCAACTCCCTTGGGTGCCCACCAACACTGCTCTATCGCTAGAACACTCTACGGGTAGTCTCTTCCCTTGGGGTTTGACCACATTCCTCATCTTGAGTGTTCCATGTCCAACCAGCCTGAGTTGCCCCAAGTCCATCCACTTCATCCACACCCCAGGAGTGTTGCATGTTCACATCTCACAGAGAAGTGGTCGTGCTTTTCAAGAATGTGTTTAGTCAGCTGATGTGAGGTGGTCACTTAAGTCTCCTCACAATTAGCCATGAAATAACAAATTCCACAGGGAATGATTTGTGTAGTGTGGGGTGCTCAGAGCCATTGAACCGGACCGTAAACCCTCTATAGAATGGAAATCCCTTCCAGGCAGGCAGTGTAGCACCCGGACCCCTAGTTCCAGCACCTGTGAATATTGGTAAATATGACTGTTTGGAGGAATGCTTTGCAGTTCCAGAAAAATGGAATGAGAACTGTTCATGGAGATTTACTAACCTTACCTGGGACTCGAGTCTCCTACCTGAGGGTGTGAAAAGAGAACTTGCCTGAACTCTTGGGGTTTTGATCGTAGTGGTCAGCCAGCAAGAGGAACTCGATCAGGTGTAAGCTGTGATCTTTCCAGTCCCTGAAGAATCTGTCCATGTTGGGTACTCTCTCCACACAGAGGAGAACAGTAAAGCTTCTGGGATAGCATCTGACTGTTTTTTACCTATGAAAGCTGATGCCCAAATGTTAGTCTTTAAGATACCACAGGACTCCTTTTTTTTTTTTTTTTTTTTTTTTTTTTAAGTAAAACTTCTAGGATTAAACCTTCTCATTGTCCATATTCTGGCCTGAGTGAAACCCAGCCTGCTTCTGGATGTGGTGGCCCAGAAAAATGAACCTGCAAACTAATAATGCTAGAACTTAATGCACATCAAGTGAGATTGGGGTGGCGTGGGGAGTTGTCCCATTATCTTGCATGAATAAAGCTCCCCTCTTGATCTTTCCAACCGGGAACTTGAGGCTCACATGACTGCCTCTGTTGCCTGGCTGAAGACTAAGTGACTCAAAGACCAAGTAATCGAAGTGACTAACTATGCTGTGCACATCTTCAGATGTGAAGAAATCTACAGAATCTCTCATTACAGCCCATAAAGTGAATGGTGTCAGAAGGGGCTGCCTTGCAGCGTTGCTCAGCGAGGTTCTTCTTGCCAACCGTGACTCATGACTGAGGCAGCCAGTGAACACCTTTGAACAAAGCCTTGTGTTTCTAGGACCTGACACACTTGGTTACCGTTGCCTCATTGTTCTGGGTGGGGTCCTGAGCCTTTTTAGCTGCAAATTTTATCTTGCCCAGATTTGTTTAATCTCACATAGCAAAGAGATGACAGCTTACAGTCTCCACCTCCTTTCACCTTCCCTTTACCACTGCAATATTAAGAGTTCCTGCTTCCCTATAGAAGTGGTGTTACAAAGTTGGGATCCATTGCTAAATCAGCATGAAGAAGGCAGGGGAACAATTTATGTCCCCTCCTTGAGGTCATGTCCCTGTAGTGCTGACAACCATGATATAGAGCAGTGGTCTCCAACCTTTTTACACCCAAGAGCGCTCCCCATGGTGGTCATGCACTTCCTGAGAAGTTGGAGCTGGTGCGGTCCCAGGGCTCCTACTCTCCTCTCCTCCTCCCCATGTGCAGGAAGGCAGCAGGGGGAAGGAAGTCCCCAGTGATGCAACAGACCCAGCATTTCAGGAAGTGCACTGGATGTTTAGGGAGGGGAAGAGCAACCTGTATGCTTCCTAACACCTGGACCTGGCGTGCAGCTGCAGGACTTCCCCTGCCCCACACCGCAGGAAGTTGGCACTACCTGCCGCAAGAATGGAGGTAGTATCAGCTCAGGCTCCTTCTTGGGGCGGGGGAGGAGGGGCTGAACTCCTCACGATTGACTGGTCATGCCCCTATAGTCAACCATTCAATCGCGATTGATGGGTTAGTAACCACAGTTATAAAACTATGGCACTATACCAATATAACTGCATAGGGTAGGGTAGCTGCATCCTATGGTGACAGAAGGGTTTTTTTCCATCTGTGTGGGCATGCCACCTCTCCAAGCAGTGGTAGGTAGGCTGGCAGATGCATTCTTCCATCAACTAGCTGAGTGTACACCAGAGGATAGATCTGCTTACATAGGTCACTCATGAGGGTGGATTTTTTTACACCCCTGAATGATGTAGCTATACTTAAATGTATATCCAGCCTAAGTAATACTAGGGGAGCAGCAAAGCACTGCCCGAAGCTGCAGCCATGTTGCTCTTACTGAAACTGGGGAATTATATGAAGGAAAAGGGACCTTGGAATTATGACCTTGCTGAGTATTTGCTGGGGTATAACTTTTTCGAAAGTGGCAGTGTAGGTGTCTCCTGACCTCTCCAGTATAGCTGTCATCCTCAAGTGCACATCTGATCTGGGAGCTTTACTTGTCTAAAGCTGTAATCCAGCTCTCGATTCACACTGGTACAGGCATGCACATGGAGGTGGGATAACTCTCTGAAGGAGCCTACTGGTTGGTGGTAAACCAGATGTTCCTGCAGTGTTGGTGATGTGTATCTTTACTAAAAAAAAAAAAAAGTAGTTCTGTATAGGGATGTTAGATATTGGTTAATTGAATAGTCAACCTCATGTATTTTTACCGGTTAGTCAACTATTCTGTAGTCCCCCGGCAGCTTCTGTCCAGGGGGGGAAGGGAGTCTGAGCTCCCAGACCTGGCACAATCCAGAACTGAGCCAGGCTGCCTGCCCACCTGGCTCCTAATAAGGTTTAAATGCAGAGTGGCAGCAGATGTGGTGGGTCCAGGACCCATCACAAGCCAGGACTGAGCCGGGCTGCTAAAAATATTTACTGGCAAGGGGCGGGGAGGGAAATGCGTGTAGTCTATTGCATTAACCTATACGCTTTTGCTTATCAGTTAATCAGCTACACTTACATCCCTAGTCCAGTAACAATGTAACAAAACCATAGCAGTATGAGCTTTTATGGGCAACACCCATTTCCTCAGATGAGCAGAGTGGTGAGAAAAAAGGGGAAACCTCACAGTGTATAACAGGAAAAGCAGCAGCCATTGGGTATGATGATCATCTGTTTGCACGTGGATGGGAAGAGGTCTGTTTGGTTTTGTGAGTTTCCTTGTGCAGCTGATGGATTTCCATGCACAAGGCACTGCGTTCAGAGGTATGATGTTGAAGTCTCGGGGGCAACTATGTTTGTAACTTTAAAAAAGCAATTAGTCCTGTGGCATCTTAGACTAACATATATAAATAAAATCATGAGCTTTTGTGTGACTTTGCTGTTAATCACCCCTTGCTTCCCCCCCTTGATTCAGGCGGGGGATGCTTACAGCAAACGAAAGCCAAAGGCGAGCAGTTGGAGGAAGGAAAGGTGTGCGCCAAAGTCTGAAGGCTGTAATAATAAACCTACTGTATAGCTTATGACAGCCTTTCCTCCTGCAAATGAAATTGATAGGCTGTTGCATATAGGAGGGATAGCTCAGTGGTTTGAGCATTGGCCCGCTAAACCCAGGATTGTGCGTTCAATCCTTGAGGAGGCCATTTAGGGATCTGGGGCAAAATCTGTCAGGGATGGTACTTGGTCTGCTGTGAGGGCAGGGGACTGGACTCAATGACCTTTCCAAGGTCCCTTCCAGTTCTAGGGGAGAGGCATCTCCATTCATGTATTTATCAAAGCTCCATCCCCTCATGAGGGAAAAGGATTTAGGGTTCCCCAAGATGGGAGAATCTCCACTTTCAGAATGTTCATGAAATATTAATGTAGTTTGGAATGAGGAGTTTCATTTCAGAGGTGGGGCAGTCCTGGGGGGGCTATGCCCTCAGCCAGCCCCTCTAACTTGCCTGCTGCCAGGAGCTAGGCTGGGAGCATCCCGCCCCTCCTCCTGCAGTCAAGTACCCCAGCCAGCTGGCTTCTTGGCTAAGCTGCACTTGAAAAACAGGGGTTCAACTACAGCAGCACTGCTGTGGCGCTTTGGTGCACCCATTCATCACAGC
The DNA here is from genome assembly GCA_032595735.1 of Pelochelys cantorii. Classification (NCBI taxonomy): domain Eukaryota; kingdom Metazoa; phylum Chordata; order Testudines; family Trionychidae; genus Pelochelys; species Pelochelys cantorii. Next base: position 5,295,957 of record CM064342.1, on the reverse strand, counting down.
AACAGGAAAGGTTCTCTGGTCGCCACAGTTAATCTGCCTCCCTGGAAGCAATAGCTGGGTTCGTAGTTTCTACACCAGGCATTAAGTCATGTTAACTATGTTGCTCAGTTAAGAGTTTGTATACGCCCCTGAGCAGTGCAGCAGCTCAACCTAACTTTTCAGTATATACCATCCCTAAGACTATGGAGACAGGTACTTTCCCTCCACTCCTAAATATAAACTTCCCATGTCCTTGGATGGAAGCTACTGCAGTCACTTTGTGGATAAACAATCAGCTGCCACTGTCACCCTGCCATCCTTCGCACAAACGCTATCTTAAGACTCTTCCCAAAAGTTTGTGCAATGTACTTTAATGTGGAAACGCACATGGACCCAGAAGGAACAAGGGGACCTTGCTTTCCTTACAGGGAGCCAGTGGCTTGAGGGAAGCTACTTCATTGTCAAGGCAGTGTTCCCTTAAAGATTTCCCATCCGTGAGCAAGTGAGTTTTGTCTTGTGTACCCACATTGACACCATATACACTTACTTGGATGTGCGCCACTGTGGCGTGTACACGCACACGCATGTGCACACATGCACACCACCCCTCCCCCCTCTTAAATTGTTATACAAGGAAAAGAATACTAACCCAAGGGATAATTAACAAGGTGCATGACCCTGTTGGTACAGCAATCGGGGCAGAGAGTGGGATGTATGGGAGGGTTCAGGCAAGGCGGTGCAGGATTCAGAGGGAACTCAGGGTGGGACGCTGACAGGTTGGGGAGGTAGCAGCTCTTTGCTGAGGAGAGGCTGGAGCTGGGCTGCCCGTTCCTCTGGCAGTTCCTTGCAGGGGGTGGCCTCCAGCCTGGGCTGCTCGGGCCTCCCTGGGCAGCTGTTTGCTGCCTGAGCCCTGGCCACCCAGCAGCTATTTGAGAGGAAGCGCTGGTGCTGTGCTGCCCAGTGCTCCCAGCTGCTCTTGGGCTAAGGGCCAGGGCTGCTGCTGGCAGCCACCCCCATGTAGTGGCTCCAGCCCCGGCCCTGGTTAAACATATTGTTAAATCGGTTATTGATTAAAGGAGAGGCCTGGAGCAGCGCTACTACTGCAGGCAGGAGCTGTTCAGCCCAAAGCAGCCTCTGCTTGCAGCCCCGCCACAGGCAGAAGCTGCTCCAGCCAGGCCCCCCTCCACAGTTTATCAGTAATCCTTGCCCGTTTCGGGGTGAAGCTTACTGGTTATCTGGTTAAACATTCACATACCTAAACCTGGCCCTGACTGCACATCCCCAGCTCGTTGCCCTAATTCCTCCACCCCACACTTTCAGTAGTACCTGTTAGACATTTATCATAACCCTCTCTCCCCCACCATTCTAACCGCCCCCCTCCCCAAGGAGGGCAGATTATGATAGGATAGTACCGGTCAGAAACTTAAGTTACTTTCACCCCGGATGTGTCGGCTGCGAATCAGACTAAAATTGCAAGTAGATTATAGTTGTGGTCACTACCCACCTGGATGAGATTCTATCCCATTACTAATGCTGAGGCCATCTGATGCCTTGCCTCATAATTAACACACACTTTCTGTAAGAACCATGCTATTCTAAATGAGTCAAAACATTCTTTGTCTAGTGTTCTGCTAGTGCACTAGCATCTTGCTCCTCAGGTTGAGGGCTGAATCTGTACTGCCCTGGGCAACAGGGAGTGTTCCTCACACATTTCTCAGCAACACCACCACCTTGGGTGTGGAGTCCTGTATTGGCCTTCTGGCTAGATAGTCACCTGATGCAAACTCAGGAAAAGGGGAGGGAGCATTACTTAAAAAAAAAAAAAAGCTTCAGTGCATCTGCTGAGAACATAACAGTAACGTGCTTAAGCACAAGGAGCCTGCAGATTTGGATTCCATTTCTGATTTTGCTGCAGATTTTCCTTTGACAAACTGTTCAGTCTCTATGCCTATTCACCTGTAAAATGAGGCTAATAATACTTGTTGGCTTTGACAAGGATTTTAAGGCTGAATTAATGTCTCAAGTGCATTGAAACCCTTGTCTGGAAGATGCTCTAGGTTCCTGGGGTCCGTTATCAGCATGGGGAAAAGAATACCTGCAGCATCCACCACCGTATGTGAATAAACATTGAGCTTAAAAGGGTAAATGTCTTGTGAAGATCATTGTTCAAAGGATAATATGTGATTGGAAAAAGAGGCGCAGGCTTCCTGTTGGGTACAGGGTTCCCTCTGTCTGGGGTGGTGGCTTGTGTTTTTTGGGGTGGGGGTGGGGGTGGTTGTATGTGACTGGAGGAAAACTAACTCTTACTGGGGCTAGTCCATGATGACTTGTTGCTAGTGATGTCCCTTTTGTCTTACAGGTGCTCTGAATGCCAAGACCCCCTAACTAACTGGTACTATGAGAAAGATGGGCAGCTCTATTGTCACAAAGACTACTGGGGGAAATTTGGGGAATCTTGCCATGGCTGCTCTTTGCTGATGACTGGACCTGTGATGGTAAGGCCTCTGCTATGCCTCTTTGTGCCCAGCCACACCTGACCAACAAACGCATCCATTACCAGATGCCTGTAAGTGCAGGCGGGAGGCATTAGTCTAGAACTCCACTGTTGATCTGAAATATTAAAAGCCTACACAATGTGTGCATCTTTTGGGATGCTGATTGCCTGAGATCATAGGTTCCCAAACTGGGGGGTGTGAAGAAATTCCAGGGAGGGTGCAAGGCGACCCAGCCTCTTCTTTTCTCTCTCCCTCCCCCCCCCGCCCCAAATCAAGTTTTGCTGCCCTGTTCAGTTCCTTTTTTGGCTCAAATTTTGCTGCTATTTTCGGGAATGGAAGAGGGCGTGAGGGTTTTTCAAAAAGGGGGGGGGGCGTGATGCCAAAAAGTTTGGGAACCACTACTTTAGATCTTCCAACTTGTGAAGGAAGGTGGAGGATCAGACACATTCTGGGGGAAGAGGGCAAGGAGCATAGATGCGAGGTCTTCAGTAAAATGAGCCAAAAGACTCCCCATCTTACCCCCAAGTTGTGCATCAGTGAAGGATGTTCAGGGGGTTGAGCCTCTGTTTTAGCCTGACACTCCAGTTTCTCTTAGTCTCTTGTTAAATGGGGGGGGGAGGGGCGGGGAGAGTTGTACTTTTATTGCCTTACGACAGATTGGCGTGAGCTTGCAGTCGTAGGCTCTGTCTGCACTAGGGACCTAAGTCAATCGGTAGGGGCTGAAGCAGCTTCCTGCCCACCCTGGCTGCGTATTACTCCCACCCTGCAGGGCCTGCTGGAGCAGCCCCTGTCCATGATATGTTGGTATCCCCCGCCCCATCCATCCCCACTGCAGGCTACATGCTGCCTCCCTGGCTCTGGGGAGCCAGCTGCAGAGCCTGCCGTGAAGCCTTCTCCCTTAGGGCAGGGCCAGCAGCATCCCTGACTCCATTCCAGGGAGGGCTTCAGGCACTGCAGTGTAAAGTGTTGAACTGCGGGCTCTGCCGTATGTGTGAGTGTCTCCACCACAAGTTATCGCAGCCTGGGTGCCAGCGTGGAGAGTGCTCTGTCGGCCAGAGAGAATCTCCCATTGACACAGCGGTCGCCACTGAACGGAGGCAGGAGTTGACGCTGATGGAGTAACTCTCTGGGCGGCTTGGAGCCTCTTCCCCAGGAGCGCTACAGCAGGGGGTGGGAACCTTCGTGGTTCGGGGGCCACTGACCCACCGAAAAATCAGTCGGGGGGGGGGGGGAGGAGGGGAGCCGCACAAGTGAGAAGCCAAAAAAAAACCACCCAGCCCTTACTCAGGTGGCCCCTGGCTGAGGAGGAGACACACGCCCCCTCCCCCACACACACCAGAGTGTAGGAGGGCCCAGCCTAGTAGATTTTGTGTGCCCCAATGCCACGGGAGGACAGCAGGGGGACTGGAGCATCGGCATAGGTTGTCCCATGCTGAGGGAAGCCCTAACCTTTAGGGGCTGGATGCAGGCAAGCTAGGGGCTGGATGCAGTCCCTGGGCTGGAAATTGCCCACCCCTGCACTACTGTGTCGCAGCTGCTGTAGTGTCGCCTTAGGCTGAAACATTTCTGAAGCTATATGGTAAATCAGGACCTTGTCTAAAAATGGCCTTTAAAGCCCTCTAGTGGCTAGCTGCAGAACCAACATTCTGCCGGTGTTTCTAAATGTGTCTTGTATGTTCAAGTGCAACAAAATATTGTCCTGCCTCAAATATCGTCACCAAGGTGTAAACCTGAACTCCTTTAAATCTGTCTTTGCCAAGAATGAAAAGAATCCAAAGCAGCGTATTGTGTACCAGCTAACACACTGCTCTGGGGGCAGAACTACCACTAACACCTGCTAGTGAAAATAGTGCAGTGGAATGCTTGCTAGAATGGATCTTTTTTGCCAAAATACAACCTGGAGGAAGAGGTCTCACATAAGAACTATTGCAAATCATGAACAAACCAATTTTAAAAAACATTAGACCTGTTGCTGCTTTATGGTAGCTCGTTGCAGTAACTGAAATTTTGTGCATTAATGATGCTAGTTTTGCAGAATCATTTCTCAGATTTATCAGTTAACGCTTTAAGATCTACTCTCACCTGTATCATAACTAGTGGGAGGTATAATGTTCACTCAAATGCCTACTTTCCTCCAGGATAGCAAGTCAGGAAGGCTGCCAAATATTGGTGGGGAGTCAGAGGGGAGTGATTCCTGTGCCATATGAATTGCACCAACGTGTGACACTAATTTCAGAGCAGTGTATTGTAACCAAGGGAGGGTCTACACTGCACCCTTGGCTTGAAGCTACGCAAATTGCATAGCTTTATTTCAAAATGGCTTATTTCGTGATTTGGCACGGTCTACATAGCACCAAATTGCAGAATAACCCACTATTCCGTAATGTCCCTTAATCCTCATGGAACAAGGTCTACAGGGAAGTCATAATAGTGCACACCCATTACTTCAAAGGATATTTCAAAATAATGGGCACACTGTTAAGATGCAGAATAGCTATTTTGGGATACTCGATATCCCAAAATAGTGTGTCAGTGTAGATATACTCCACGGTGCTTAGAAAAGGCAGTGTAGACTTGCATTAGGGATGTGAATGGGTACCATGTTAATCAGTAAGCATCAGCCTTCATGGGGCATGCTTACCAGGTAACGATATCTGGGAACAATCCACAGCCTGTTGCAGAGTTCCACCACAGGCAAGGGCTGCTCCAGCCGGGGGGGAGGGGGCACTCCCCCACCCCACTCATCCTCTTTCATTGGTTACCAGTTAAATGGGATCTTGCATACCTAATTTGTGTTGCTCTGTCCAGTATTTAAGCATGAAAGCTGCTTAGGCTTGGCGTTCGTATGGACTTCCTGTTAGCAGAGGCAGTTATTACTTCCACAAGCCTCTCTTAAGCATCCCCTGCTTGATCAGAACTTCCTCTGCCTGTCTGTGTAGGTGGCTGGAGAATACAAGTACCATCCAGAATGCTTTGCTTGTATGAGCTGCAAAGTAATCATTGAAGATGGAGACACATACGCGCTTGTACAGCACTCCACGCTCTACTGGTAAGATGGGGCATGTGGCTGCCCTGCTAAAATGATCATGCGATACAGTGCACTCCATTGCCTGCTGTATGTGCAAATTGCTTTCCCCTTCGGTCTCGTGGCTCAGTGTGGTTTTACATACCTGGAAATTGTTACATTTATGGGCTTCGGAGATGAGCCAGGAGAATGGTTTAAGGATTAGAAAGTCTTCCTTGTAGTCACGAACTCTAGGATCTTTCCTATGTTGAGATAAATGGATCTAGGTTAAGGAGCAACTTGACTAGTCTGTAAGGGTCTGCATGGGCATCATGCTGAATAACAGACTCTTCAGCCTAACTGAGGAAAGTAGAACATGACCCATTGGTGTCCCGAGCCTCTGTTTGTCTGGAAATGGATGACAGGGGAGGGATCACACAAGGATTCCCTGTTGTGTTCCCTCCCTCTGGGGCATCTGGCACTGGCCACTGTCGGCAGACAGGATACTGGACTAGATGGACCTTTGGCCTGACCCAGTATGGCCGTTCTGATGTTCTTATTAGCTAGAAGCAGAAGCTAGACAGATTCAGATGGGAAATAAGGTATAAATAGTGGGAGCTACTTAACCAGTGGAACAACTTACTGACTGTAGTGGTGGATTCTTCTTTACTGACCTTTTGATTTAAAAAAAAAAAAATAGGAAGTTTCTTCTAAAACTTGCATGTTCTAGGAATTGTTCTGAGGCAATTCTGTCACCTGGGCTATACCAGGGTTCAGACTAGGTCAGCAGGGTTGGCTTTGACTTTCTGGGGCTTCACTGCCTGGGGCTTCAGCCCCAGAGATTGAATGCTGGGTGGGCAGTGGGCAGGACTCTGATTACAGGCCTCCTGCTTGGGGCTGAAGCCGTTGAGCATCTGTTTCATGTCCCCCTCCATGAGGGGAAGCTGGGTGTGGGTGGGCTCATGTTTTGGGGCCCTCTTCTGGGGTTGGGTAGTACAAGGAAGACTTGAGAAGTCCTGAACACAGTGGTCACTTCTGGCCATGGAGCCTGTGAATCTATAAACACTGGACTGGAATGATCAGGCACATGTGACTAGGGGAGCCCTGCCAGATAGGTGATAAGAACAAGAGAATTGTTAAAGCCTGTTGGGCAAAAAGATTGGGCTGTGCAGGTTGGCAAGAAGGGATGGGAAGTGGCCAGTGATGCTTCTCTGTTCTTCCGCAGTGGAAAATGCCATAACCAGATTGTGCTCACGCCAATGATAGAAAGACTCTCCACACAGTCTCTGCGTGAACAGCTACCCTACACGCTGACGCTCATCTCCATGCCTGCAGCCACTGATGGCAAGAGAGGGTTCTCTGTGGCTGTGGAAAGCGGCTGCTCCAGCTACGCTGCCAGCGTCCAGGTCAAAGAGTGAGTATGGGCCGTTGTAGCTGCCTTCCGTAATTGTGAAGCAATACCCGGGTCAAGGCTGCTGGGAGCTTCTGGCAAACTTTTATTTGGGAATCTCTCTAGCTGCTGAAATGGGATTTCTCGTTCAGTGGTGACGTGGTAGGAATGAGATGCAGATAAAACATGAGCGTTGCTTGTCGGGGTGGGTCTTTCCTTCTCTTGCGTTCTAGCTAATGTAAACCGTCATTCAGGGCAGGAATTCTCCTCTGTCCAGAAAGCTCTGCCAGGATTATAGCAGTTAACAAAGAAAGCTGGTCTCAAAGGGGTGGCTGTGTTCGTCTGTAACTTTTTAAAAACAGGTACTAACAAATAGGTGTGTGTTTTTTAAAAAAAAAAAGTGATGAGTCGACTACCTGATAAGCCTAGGTTTATCGGGTAGTCAATACTCGACTAGTTGCTTTCCCCCCTTCCCCCAGCAGCAAGTGGGGGAGCAGGAGTCAGTGCAGTGGGAAGCGGCCTTAAAAGCTGGTTCCCCCCACACCATCTCCACGGGGCACAAGAGGCAGAGGTGCAGCAGGGGTCTGGGTGCGAGCCAGGAATCGGCTGTCCCAGCTCATGCCTGGTCCCAGACGCTGCACCTCTGCTTTTTAAATGTAGCAAGAGCCGTAAGGCCTGGTGGCTCTTGCTGTGTTTAGAAAGCAGAGCCACAGCAGGGTTAGCTCCCAGGGCAGTGCGAGCGGGGACTGCTTAGTCCTGGCTTGCGCTGCTCTGGGGAGCTAACCCCACTGTGGCTCTGCAGTTTAAATGTAGTAGGAGCTGGGCAGCAGGCAGTGGGTGAGGGGGCTGGGGGTGCAGGGTCTCGGCGGAGAGGTGAAAGGCCAGGGGCTGCGCTGGGAGGCTAAGCTGGTGCTCTAGACTCCCTCCCTCTTCCCCCCCCCCCCAAAGCAGAGACCCTATGCCCCCAGCATGGTCAATCACCGCCCTGCTGAGAAGCAGGAAAAGCCTCCAGAGAGCACGTCCCTGCACTGCTGTTCCCCCAGCCAGGGGAAGGGGAAGGGATGTGGCAGCACATGCAGCCGCTTCTTCCCCCACAAGCCGGATCCAGCCGGGAGCCTTGGGGCTCTCTCCCCTGCCCCCTTGCAGGCAGCCGGCACTTCAGCCTCCTAGAGGGGTGCAGGGTTTGGCAGAGCGAGGGGGCGCAGGGTCTCGACTTGGGCCAGCCAGTGGCAATGGAAACACGGCACTGTGTGAGGGGGGGCTGCAGCCAGTGGTGCTGCGGGGGAAGAGGCTGGTCAGCGACTGAACCAGGGGGATGGGGTCAGGAGCTGGTGGTGCCCGAAGATGACCCCTCTAGCCCTGTGGAGGAGTGATGTAAGGGCCGGAGGAGCGGCCTGGAGTGGTTAGTGAGGCACCCTGTGTAGAGGTGAACACCGGCTGGGGGGAGGGGGGCAGCGCCAATGATGTGAAGAAGTCATTCCGTCATCCGGCAGGAACATTTCTGATGTGTATAAAAAAACTTGAGCTTTTGTGGGCCAAACCATCTGAGCAAGGTGGGTGTTGCCTACAAAAGCTCATACCACCATATATAATATGTTAGTACCTAAGGTGCCACAGCAGTACTTGTGTTTTTGAAAGAAAGCTTGTGACACTTCCCTATGGCTTGGCTTTTTTGTTTTCTCTTTCCTTTGGGATATGAGAAGGTCCTTTTTCCCCAAGCTTGCTGAGGGTTAGTGCAGCTCAGAGAACACTTGCCGTCACAGCGCAGTGGTGTTGCACATCTGCAGAGTGAGATTACTTCACTTATTTCTGGATCCTAAAAGGGAAGACCACTTGCCAGGCAGTAGCGACCCAGTGAATGTCGGATACTCTGTTTAGGCAGATTCTCCAGAATGACACTTCCCTTTCATTTAGAGTCAACAGAAGACACATTAGCCCCAATGTCCAAAATGCCATCCACTCTGGAGACCGGATCCTAGAAATCAATGGAGTCCCTATTCGCACATTACAAGTGGAAGAAGTAGGTATAGTTTTATCTTGAGTAATCCTGAAGTTTATCCTACAGACTGATTTTTTTTTTTTTCCTCCCCCCCCCCCCCCTCCTACTTTGGGACTAGTTCACAATCTTCCCTGCCCCATAGCAGTGCCTACTGTGTGGGACTGTACTGCTGTCACTGATTTGTGTAATGGAACAATCCGCTGGCTGAATGTGAGAAGCTGTTTTTGCTGCCTCTTTGGAGTTGGCATCTAAGTTTAATTGGGGAGGGGGAGGTGGCAGCAGGGGGAGGAGAGTTGGAATGAAGTTTGGAGTGGGGATGTAAAATCCAATGTCATTGGTCAGATGTTAAGTTTTTTAATGTGCGTAACTAAACCATCGCCATGGTGATGTGATTGAGGCAGGGTAGAGTCCAGCTCTCTATCAAAGGACGTCCATGTGGCTTCATATTTTTTTTTTTTTTTTTTTTTTTTAAACAACAGTCCCCTTCAGAGGTTCTTACTTGCCCTTGGATTTGTGTTCAGGTAGAGGACCTGATTCGCAGGACCAGTCAGACACTTCAGCTGCTCATAGAACATGACCCCGTCTCTCAGCGACTAGACAGACTGCGGCTGGACTCCAGGCTCCCCACCCACATAAAAACCACCACCACCTCCTCGCTCGCCATTTCCCCGCTGGATGTTAAGGAGAACCTGGAAGGAACGTTGCATAGGCGCTCTCTCAGGTACCAAACTTTAGGAAAACTGCACCGCAGCTCGTGCTTCTAGAGCAGCAATTGCAAATCTTCTTCTGTTTCTTCTAGACTGAATATGCCATCACTGCCTGTTAGCTCTTACCCAGCTTTGCATGTACAGGGCCCAGTCTTTCAATTGCAAATGACTGACTGAGTGATGGCCAACTCTGGTATGGAGCCTGGAGATGAGGCCATAGATCCAGTCAGGCACTTTCTATCGACTCCCCTCCACGCTGGCTTGTTGAATAGCCTAACCAGTATTAAAGGCTTAATTGTGGGCTATAAAAGTTGCTATCCACTTGAAATACAAAATTGAAAAGTCAGACTCCTGCCATGCCCAGATGCTGTGTGGGGAGAGCTTACCCCTCAGGGGGAGACTCCTGTTACATGAGTCTTCAACCTTCAAAAACCTGCAGATATTGCCGATCCCCCCAGAGTCACTTCCTCAACACAACACTCCCTTGCTCAGATCTATCGGTTGTTCCTTGTAAGCTGGCAGTCAGAATCCCTATGGCAACAAATGCACTACCGTGGGTGGCTGCCAGCAAGGACATTGCTGTTGGCTCACTTATGAATTCAACCCTGGAAGTGATGGCAGCATTCAGTCCATGCTGCAGCACCTTCCGCAGCTGCAGAATTGTGGCAAGCTCTTGAGTGTGATGGTGACTAGCATGCTCAGATGAGGGTGACCTATTTCCTGCAGCTGATCTAATCTTCCAGTTGTTGCTTTTAACTGTCCAGGCGAAGTCACAGTATTTCCAAGTCTACTGGACCCAGCTTCCCAAAGGAACCTTTCATCCTGAGCCGTGACATCAGTCGTTCTGAATCTCTGCGCTCCTCTTCCAGCTATTCCCAGCAGATCTTCCGGCCCTGTGATCTGATACATGGTGAAGTCCTGGGGAAAGGATTCTTTGGACAGGCCATCAAGGTAAGTGGGCAAACCCATGGCCCATAAACTTCCCAGAAAATTCCCAAGGGACAGGCTATGCACCCTACAGAAACTTGCAAACATCACAACAATATTGAGTGACTTTTATTCCCTTCTCAGTAGCATTCTGGGTCTGGGAGTTTTTGGCTTTCACCACTTCCCAGTTCTCTTCTCCTTATACTCACCCAGCTTGTGAGTAGCTGGTATCCTGGTGAGATGCTTTACATTTTGCTGGAAAGCTTTGACTGTGCTGTGTGAATTGCAGCCTACCGAACGTGAATTTAGTGTGCTGAGAAGGTGGCTGTATGTAACCAAAACTGCAGAGTCAGTGGGTCACATCTCTGGAAGGGGAAAATGACTCTTACACGAAGTGTCTTCCTGAATGGGTCCACTCAATTCAGTATTGTGTAGTTCCTTCAGTGCAAAAGTCTGCCAGACTGAGGCTCACAGAGATCCGCTGACAGTTTGTGGTAGCCTATTTAACTCGAGCCCCCCATCCTCCTGAGGTATTGACCACACCTGGGCACAAAATGTCTTTGAAAACAAAAAGCTCCCACAATACAACTGTACACTCTCACTTATCTGTATGTATTATCTGATCTCCGCCATGGAGTGCGGAACCTTCAGGAACTCCCTCCCTGGCATTCTGCAACAACAGATTTTTTTCCCAATCCCCTTAGTTGGTTTCTGCTACAGTCATACCAGAAACCTGAGCAGGCTGAGCTAGTTTTCTGAACTCCCTCTACCTTCCAAGGGTCGCTGTGAGCTCTTCAGTGTCCTGAACTCCATCCCACTGTGGTGTGGGAATTTTTCTCTTTTGTTACTGTTGTCAGTCCTCCTGTGCTTCCTTGGGAATATGGCAGCGCGCTCTGGGATTCGCAGCACCGCTCAGTCTTTGATTCAGTACAGTACTAATTGGCCTATTTCTTTCCTCTACTCGTAGACAGATAGCATGTCCAGGTAAGCAATCCCTTTTCCTCTGCAGCATGTCTTCCATCTGCATCCCCATGGCATTAACAGCACGGAGGCATTTCCTCTTGTGTTGGTGCATGCGCAGGGAGATGCGAGTCCCCTCAGTGCATTCCATAATGGCACTGTTTGCTGTGTTTTTATACTCACCTAACGAGTCTGTCTTCATTACTTCCCTTCACTCCCCTTGCCTCAGTCACTGTGCTCTAGACCCATATGCCTCTTGCAGAAGCTGATGGCATAGTGCTAGTCAGCATTCGGCTCACATTTGAGTGCATTATGTTGGATCAGAGCAAGAGCAGGGATGTTATGTGGCTGCCCTGTCCTGGTATCCACACAGTCTCAGGTTTTCATACTCTGCCTAGATCTGATCAGCTCTGAAATCTACAGCTGGCCTTTGAATCTATGCAGCATTAATGTGCAGTCATCTTACAACAGAGCAGTTTCCCAAATTCTCAGCTTGTGGCCCCTTTGTAGCCTAATGTTCTTGTCCCCCAAAACCTTTAAATTCCTAAACACGAGGAGGTGAAACTTTGTAGCCACAAAACACCAGAAGTTACTTGGTAAACTTCACAAAGTAGAGGCACAAAAAGGACCATTGATGTGAGGGTGAGCCTGTTTTGCTGATGGCAGTTCTATTTCATATGGGGAGAGAGTTAACTTTTGATCAATCAGTTGTGATACTTGGTTTACAGTTGTTGTTGTTGAAGAGAAGCTGGACTCGGATTTGAGTATGAAATGCAATGAGAACTTCCCTGGCTTCTGCAGCTACCTCAGAATCACTCCTTTGCAAACCCCAAATTGGGGCACCTGGCTAATGTAATCTGTGGGATCTCTCAACCGAGGCTTGTCTTGTAACTCAGCAATGCTGACTTGATATTTGTTTTTTGCACAGTGGAGATTGGTTGTTCCCCCTGCTTTTCTGTTTGGGTCACCAGGAGAATGGTCCTGCACCTGGATCTTGTGTTCCTCCATGCTGAGTTGAAGGTCTGAGGTTTCTGTTGGGTTCTTTAATTCCCATAAAGCCTGAAACAAGAAAACTATCCCAGTTTCCCCTCTGGAGATTAAAGACCAGTTTCCGTATCTTCTGTTGAAAGCTTCTATCCTGTTCTGGATGGACTGGACATTCATGCTGGGTCTTTAGAAAGAAGAGAAGATCAGCTTGTTTAGGTGCCCAGAAATTTAAGCCAAGTAGACCCAAGCTGAATTACTGGGGAGTTAACAGGGGGAGAAGTTCCTCTGGAAAAATCTGCAGTTGTGCTCAAAATCCAGAGTCTGGTTGATGTTTCTTCATTAGAGCCACCTCTTTTCAGTGTGAAGGGAATTTCTGGTTAAAGGGCCCCCAGATTCTCAGAGCAAAAAAGTCTCCTCCTAATGATTCCTGACTTAACAGCTTTCATGAAGGATCTGGCACAGGTTTTCAGGCATTTAAGAGCATAGTAGCATGAGGGGAGTGGAAAAAGCAGTTGATGCCATAAGTCTTTAGGTCTACTCTTGCATGCTGTCACCATGGTGCCATACTTGCTGATTTCAATACACTGTTCACTCCAAATGTGGAATCTTTGCTGCTTCCTGTTGCAACTAAACAGTCTCCAGTCGTGCGTGTGTCCCCCCCCCCCGCCCCCCAGCAGCATTGCAAATGAACAAGTTTTCAATTAGCCCGTCAGAAAACTAGCACTTGGTGAAAGCTACATGACAGCAGGGATATCTGTGGATTGGGTGTGGGTTGCTTAGTTGCTGCTTTTGACCCTTGAAAACGGCAGTCCTCCTCAGGGGTTTCCTGAATGCAGGCTGAAGTGCTTGGTTCGTGTTTATGTGCATAGGGACCAGCTTTTCATGTCGTACATGCTGCCTAATGGTGCTTATTGGTCGATACCAGGTAATTCCAAGTGCAGAGTTAATGCTGTTAGCAGAGACTCTAGCAGCCTGCAGCACACTCAGCTCTTGCACTGATTAAAATTGAACCATCAGCTGGAGTCTTGGGAAACAATATAGTGAAGTCCAAAGGGCCACACCATAAGGGGCCTTTTGTGGGTCTCTCTTTTCACTTCCAACTAACTGGATCTTTTTGGGGGGGGGGGGGATGGTGACAATTTCCTTCAATTCCCCAGACCGTCTGTCTGAATTACCTCTCCTTTCCCCACTCAGGCATGGAGGCAGATGTGATCCACAGGGTGGGAAATGCTTCTCTAGAGGTGGTGACACGGTCTGTTTCCAACAGGTGACTCACAAAGCAACAGGGAAGGTGATGGTGATGAAGGAGCTGATTCGCTGTGACGAGGAAACGCAGAAGGCTTTCTTGACCGAGGTAGGAGCAAGATCTCGAGAGGCCAGTGGGAACTGTAAACATCGGTCAAAGCAGTTAACCGGTTAAACGATTAAAGTTACATTGTGACACCAGTTACCCATTGGTGGGCTGGCTGGCATTCCACCTGAGCTGTGGGGTCTGGGGCAGTGATCCTGTCTGGTGAGGGGCTGTTCTAGGCCTGCCCACTACTCCAGCATGATCACAGAGGGTCAGTTCTTCCTTGTGTTTCTCCATAAGTTTACATCCCTAGAGGCCAGGGAGCCAGTTGTGAGAGGGTGAGACCCCCTCGCTGCCCCTCTGTAGCAGGCCGTGCTCGTGATCTTAGCAAGGAAGCAGCATAGTGGGGGAAGAACAAACCTGGTTGAAATGGCATGTCACAATTAAATGTGACTACCTTAATCAGAAAATGAAACTGACTTATTGAAAATTAATGAATAGGAAGCCTAAAAGGCACTCTGAGCCATAGAGGCCATTTGGCTGAACTGTGCTTAGTGAATGTCAGTGTAAAACGTTCTGGGATGTATCTTGTACAGTGAGCGTTCCAGTATAAAACATTAATAGGCAACAGCTGACTCAGGAAGATGTTCTACTTAGTTACCACCAAGAATGGCCTTTTTAAACTGGCTTATTGAATGGCTGCCTTCCTCATCCCCCAAAGTCAGGCTGATCTGAAAAGCAGCTTCCTAAATATGCTAATGCTACTCTTCTATGCGGCACGCTAGCTGCTGTGTGGAAGTCCTGTCCGCTAAGCCACGTCCAGCCCATCACTGTCTTTCGAGAATCAAGTGATAGTGGAAACAGAGGCAACAATGATCATTGAATTGCTTTGAAAGTTGGATTTTTGGATCGACTTTCTTTTAATACCTCTGGGAGATGCAGTGAGCCTCCATGGATGGCACATGCCCCTTCTCCACCAATGCGGGGACCACTACGTATAGCTGCTGAGAATCTTGGTACGGCTGGTACCAGCCTTTCATGGGGGCGGGGGAATGTTTCTGCCTCCGCAGGTGAAAGTGATGCGCAGTTTGGATCACCCCAATGTGCTGAAGTTCATTGGCGTGCTATACAAGGACAAGAAGCTGAACCTTCTCACCGAGTACATTGAAGGGGGGACTCTAAAGGATTTCCTCCACAGTGCGGTGAGTCATGGAGCACGCTTGGGCGTCCTGATAGTGCTCAGGCCAGTCTGGAAGAAAGTATCCTGGCCACACAACACTGTCTCTGCTGCCGCGTGTCCACAAGGAGCTCAGTTAGCTGAATTGTTCTGTCCATTGTAGCTGGTTCCCCCAGGTGAAGGGGAAACTTCCCCTGCTCTTGCACATAACACCTCTGATTTGTGGGTGGGAGGGAGCATCTTGCTCTCTCAGGCTATATCCTCTTTCTCCAGCAGGAGGTGGCCAGCTAGTGAGGTAACACCTGATCACTCAGTCATCCTTGTTTTGCAGGACCAATTTCCTTGGCAGCAGAAAGTCAGCTTTGCCAAAGGAATTGCTTCAGGAATGGTGAGTCATTCTTCTCTTGAGAATGCCCTTGTAGGACTTGGGCTGATGTAATAACATGGTGTGTAACGGTCGGTAGAAGTGTCTTGGTAGCTAGGGAAATGCTGTGTGCTTATGCAGGGTTTTTGAAGGGGTTCCAAAGAACGTATTTATGAAACTTGCTCTAACGCTCCTCCCTGTCCCTCTGTTTCAGGCCTATTTGCACTCCATGTGTATCATCCACAGAGACCTGAATTCACATAACTGTCTGATCAAACTGGTGAGCACTGGACTGTGGGCCTCCCTTTGCTTTTCTCCATGTAATGTTTAGCTTCCAGGGACCCACAAGGCTTTCTGGTTACTCTCTCTGGCACTGCAGAGAAGATCCCTTCCTGTAAGCCTCCTAGCATGAATCCCAGTTCTCATGTCAGTGTCCCAAGAAACGAATGTTCCAAAGCCTAATCTTGTACGTTCACTCGATTGGATCCTGGTCTTGCCCATGAGACCGCTCCTGTTTTCAAACCCTTGTAGTCTCTTCCCTTCTAGTTGTTATGTAGTAAAGCTATATACTTTCCTCTCCTAACCTTTGTCCATAAATTATGCACTCACGCACACACCCGTCCCTTCTTGTTTCTTTTCTGATCATCCCTTTTGTGCGTCTTTCCCCAAGAATCCTGGGGGCTCTCTGTTTTAATATGCAATGAGATCTCAGCTGTGGGCTTCATTCCCTCAGACCTGACTCTCAAAGCCCCCTTCGTCTGAATATTAGATCTACCTCTAGACTGCAAACCCCACAATCCAATCTGAGCAAGGAGTTTGCTAAGAAAGGATGCTGGGTAGAACTAGGTCAGCTGGATAGCAACTCTAAGCAAGACAATGGGGTTAAAACTCCTCCTTCCCTGCATAAGGACTACTGTCTTCTCTCCTTCCTCACCATATCTGACCTTATCTCTCTCTATCTCTTTCCCTACCCTCCTGGCAGGGTGCTAGGCTCCAGCCGTGTTCAGTGCATTCTTCTAGGTAGCTGCAGGAGGCTTCCTTCCTGCCTATCTGCACAGCTTTTTCTGTTGCGTTTCATGTGCAGTCTGTGAGTGATAGGAAATCTAGAACCACTCTCTGCTAATAGTGAAGTGGGGTTTTCCCTATGAAAGTTTGTGCCCAAATAAATCTGATCTGTACGGTGTCACAGGACTCCTTGTTCTTTGCATGCTAATGAGTTACCTCTGAGAGGAGCCGGAATCAGCTGCTTGTGATTAAATCTCTTGGCTAGGATAAGACTGTGGTGGTTGCTGATTTTGGGCTGTCTCGGCTAATTGTGGAAGAGAGAAAGAAACCCACCCTGGAAAAGCCATCTACCAAGAAGCGAACCCTCCACAAGAGCGACAGGAAGAAGCGTCACACTGTGGTCGGGAACCCATACTGGATGGCGCCGGAGATGTTAAATGGTAAGATGCTCGTACTATGGCAGGTGAGACGCCACCTCAAGGCACAGGCATAGGCATGACAGGGTTACTGAAAACTCTGGCCATTCACAGCCAGTCAAGTCTAGTCACTGCTTGAGGCTCTAGACCTGCTAATACATGAGCTTCTTTCTTGTCAAATCTGGTGGCTGTGCTTTCCCTTGTGCACCAGCCCTGTTACACTTCCCTGTAACGCAAGCAGCAAGAAAGGGGGGTCCCGTTCCTGGGTGGTGTCCAGACTCTTTGTGGGGCATAATGGGGTAATAACCTGCCAGCATCCATATGTTGGAGGCCACAAATCAGGAGTTGTGAAGCAATGAGACTGACTTTGTGCATCTCGCACCTGTAGGTTGCAGAGACGTGACTGTGCTTTGTAGAAGTTAAGTCGGGTAAGACTGTGGGGAAAACCTGAAATGTGGTGTGCTGGACAGACTAGAGGGGAAATCCCCTGTTGTGTGGTTCCTCCCCCATGCTTGGAGCCACTGCCCTCCCCACTCCATGTCTTGAGGGTCAGATCTAGGGATGTGAAGGTGTAGTAGAGTAGTCGATTAGCCGATAAGCAGGAGTTTATCAGGTTGCACTATCAGCTACTCGATCGCTTTTTTCCCACCGACATGCAAAGACACTGGTTCATTCTCTAGTCCCCCGCTGGGTCTCAGGACAACCCTCAGGCTGCATTTTTTTTTAAAAAGGGACACAACTGTGGCAGCCAGCCCCCCCACATCCACCCCTTCATGTTGCCCTTCTGCACTTTTAAAGGGATATAGCAGCAGCAGCCTGTCCGTTTGTCTCAGCACAAGCCACTTGCTGCTGCTGTGTCCCTTTAAAAGTGCAGCATGGCAATATGAGGAAGTTGGGGAGGGGGGCGGCTGGGTGCCACTGCTGCATCCCTTTTAAAAATGCAGAATGAGGCCTAGTGGGGGACCAGAGAATGAATCAGTTTCTTTGCATACTGGCTCCTCTTTGTCCCTTTAAGAGTGCAGAGTGGCAGCTTAGTTGTGCTCAGACACAGCCTGAGCTGGAAGTGAGCCCTTAAAGTGCCCTTCCTTAACAGCTAGTAAATTGATACTTAACATACTTAACCCCAGAGCCAGGGCAGATCTGACTAAGGGAAAATGTATCCTCGATGGGACCTGCTACCTGTGTAAGAGCCAAGTGAAGGGAGAATGCCACTCAGCTGCTTCTGATGACCAGGACTTGGCAGCAAAGCAAACACATGAGCAACTACAATTGCCACTAAATCCCCCAGAAAGGGCAAACAGGACATGACTGTCTGAAAAGTATTTCTCTGCTGACTTCAGCATTGGGCTGTGCTCAAGAATCTCTTGGGAAAGGGGAGACTCCAGTTTTATAGCTTTTTACCCTCCTCATCCTCACACCAGTGCCCTGCTGCTCTTAACTACCCCTTTTGGAGCTGCCCTCTTCCATTGGGCTGTCTGCTATCGGGCTCTTTGGCATCTAGCAAAGGGTTTATCCAAAGCTTTCCCAATGCGATGCAGGAACGCTAACCTGTAGCATGCCTGAACCTTGCCAAGCACACTGCCAGCTGTGCCCCCAAGAGAACACATTAAAAAAGGTGAAGTCTGCTTGGATGTAATATCCTGGCTGCTCTTCCCAGATCTAGCCCTTGTTTGGCCCTGCCACAGTTCCATTCCTGGCTGTAGAGGGAGGCTTCTCTCTCTGCCGGGTGAAGTCAGCCCTGTGGATCCTGTCCACTTGCAGAGGCCTGCTTTCTGTCTCAAAGCCCTCTGCTGTCTGAGGGAGATCATTAGCATTTAATTTATTACCTCTGCAGTCCCTGCAGCAGCAAACAGGAGATCTAGCTTCCTTTGCAGCCGGCACTATACCGCAGAGATGTGTTGAAAGGACAATCTGTGCCAATGGCAAAGGCTCTTGGATTTGACATCAACAGTCACTTGAACCGTGGTGACCTCTTCTCTCTTGAGCATTTTCTTTCTTCCCTTGACACGGGGGTTGTGTTACATGAATCCATTTTAAGTGTGTGTAATGGCAGTGAAATAACTGATTTTAATGATTCCGTCCCTGCTTCTCCACTGTGCTTCCCGTTCCATCTGAATTAATCTTCTCCGAAGCAGCCTGGCTGCTGTTGGAGCCTCCTAGCTCCCGAAGTCACCTGTTTGTATTTCCTGCAGGGCAGAGTTATGATGAGACTGTGGACATCTTCTCGTTTGGGATTGTTCTCTGTGAGGTAGGTCCAGGCCACATGAGGTTCCTAGGGGGTCTGAGCAAGAAGCCTTCCTATTGTCATCTGGGTCCTGTCTTATCTCCTCCTCCTCCTATCCACAATAGAAAGGGGCTCTGTGTAGCAGAGTTGGGGCTGCCACCTCATAGCCCATACGCAAGGGGACATTCAATGAAACTGAAAGAGCAAACTCGGAGATAGTGATACAATTAATTTCTACATAACGCATAATTAGACTGTGGGATGTGTTGTGCTACCTGGCACGTGTTGTGCTTGAGGCCAACAACTTAGCAACATTCGGAGAGGGTTTGGATTTCATATGACTAACTAGGACACCTAGTTACAATACTTAATGATAACAGAGTATTAGAAGAGAAATAACCCCTCGTGTTAGGTTTTAAATCAATCGGGCTGATAAAATCATAGAACACTAGGACTGGAAGGGACTTCGAGAGGTCATCGAGTCCAGTCCCCTGCTCTTGTGGCAGAACCAAGCTCTGTCTAGATCAAGGCGGGCAGGGCCTCATGCAGAAGGGGCAGGGCCAGGAAACTTCATGTGCTCCTCTGTCCCTAGGTCTGGATTGGCCTGGGGGCAGGGCAGTGGCAGGGCAGCCGCAGGCCAGATTAGGCCCATGAGGCCTCTTTGCCCTCCCCTGATGTAGATCATCCCTGACAGGGGTCTGTCTAACCTGCTCTTAAATATCTCCAGTGATGGAGATTCTGCAACCCTCCTAGGCAACTTATTCCAGTGTTGAACCGCGCTGAGAGGAAGCTTTTCCTGATGCCCAACCTAAACCTCCCTTTGCTGCAGTTCAAGCCCTCATGAAACCTTCACAAGGAGGCAGATTATCCCACATCTGTCTGTTCTGGGATTTATGGCACCTTCTTCTGAACCATTTGTTGGCCACTGTCAGAGATGGGATTCTAAACTAGGAATGTAAAATCCCAGCTCCCAACCCTGTCCAGGGCAGGCCCAGTCTCCCTGCAGACAGAGGCTGCTCTGAATTCTGGAGCAGCCCCCTTGCCTGTGTCGGGAGGGGAGCTGCTCCAGCCCCCACGGATTACTGGTTAACGAGAACTGGTAAGCAGCATCTGTGTAGGTCCTGTTTCCTTGTTAACCTCTCACACCCCTATTCTAGACCAGGCGGACCAGCTCCTTTGCTATTGCAGAAAGATTTTTAGCCCCGTACTGCCTACAAGGTTTGCTTGTATGCCTTCACACCACAGGTCCTGCTGTAGGCTTGGACTGTTCAGTTCTAGCTTTCTCACCCTGCCCTATAATCGGATGCTAATTGTATTGCTTCCAGCAGGCCCAACCTAGCAATGTCAGCCCTCATTACTCTCTAATGCATTAGTTGCTATACCTGAGCAGTTCTTTCCCCTCTAGATCATAGGGCAGGTGTATGCTGACCCTGACTGCCTCCCTCGCACACTGGATTTCGGCCTCAATGTAAAGACGTTTTGGGAGAAATTTGTTCCTGCCGATTGCCCTCCAGTCTTCTTCCCTCTCGCTGTCATTTGCTGCAGTGTGGCGCCAGAGAGCAGGTAGGGGGGAGAAATGCTGCTAACCCTTGTGAGGCACAGGTCTAATCTCTGCTCCTCTTCTGTCCACCCTGTATCTTTGCTTCTCTCGGGCTGGAGTATGCACGCTCCTTCAGCCCCCATTGTTGAGGGTGTCGCTCTGCAAAATGGGTCAGAAGGAGATGACAGGTGGATGTGAATATCCAGGGCATGTCAGTTGCTGTGCTCACTTCCCGGAGATGAGTGTGGTGGTGTCTTTGCCCATCACTGTCTCAGTAGATCAGTGTTTCTTAAACTTTAAGACCGAGAAACACCAAACAATTTTTTTGAGGCCCACCAAAGACTTTTTGCTCCAAAAAAAAAAAAAAAAGTTGGGTCGGGGGCGGGGGGGGGAGTTTTGAGGAAAAAAGGGTTGGGGAAGTTTAGCCAAAAAAGGTTGCCTGCCCCTTTAAGGGCAGCCATTTTGAACTCTGTTCTCCACGGTACACCTCCAACTGCCTTGTGGCACATCGGTGTGCCACAGAACACAGTTTGTGAAACGCTGCAGTAGATAATCCACTGCTGTCCTATTGGACTCACTCTCTAGATTTGCTCCCCACTTGCCTGTCTTATCACTTCTTTTTAGGCCCCCGTTTTCAAAACTGGAGGACTCCTTTGAAGCCCTCTCTCTCTACCTGGGGGAACTGGGCATCCCCCTCCCTTCTGAGCTGGAAGAGCTGGACCACAATGTGAGCGTTCAGTACGGGCTGAGCCGCGACAAGCTAGCTGAGAACACAACCTAGGCAGCTCATCCTATCCGGACTATCTTTTTTTCATTGGATCCCATACGAGTGGTGTGGAGGGGAGATGTACTTCAGCTGTCTGCAGGTCATTCCAGGGGCACCAGCTGCATACTCGGTACATCATCTCTCCCTCCAGCATGGGACCAAACCGTCATGTCTGTCTATCTGAGCTCCTGGCTTCACGGTGGATTTGTGGCACATTTTGCAAATGGAAAGGGCCATTTCCTGCCTGCTGCACCAAGGAGAACTGCTCGCCACAAGGGGAAAACCATTCTCTGGGGCTGGTCTGGCCTTATGTCACTGGGGTGCCTTAGAACATGACATGTGACTTTAAGCTGTGAAATAGTCCTGGCCTATCCGCCAGAAAGGGAATCGCTATAGAAAGACTCCTTGGTTAGGGACTGCTTTCCTGGAGTCACTTGTCCCAGATTTTGCAGTAACTGACCTCTCCTCGGGAAAACCTGGAATACAGTACAATGGAGAACTCCAGGCTCCTGGCAAAAGGGCTCGGTGGGGGATTACATTTTCTACATGTGAAGTGGGAAGTTTCTGAGCTGCCATGGGCGTGGAACTTGGCCTACTAGCTGGGGCGGGAGAACCTCTCTAGGAACTGTGAGGAGCTTGTAAGAAATGGTTGTGACGTAGTGTCTGTGAGTAGCATTTGTCTTCATTAATGTAGTTCCACCCTCCAAACCCCTGTTGAGAAACACTACAGCCAATGACATTGGGCTTTGCTCGCTCTCTTGATGTGAATGAGGCTATGGCCTGAGTCCAGGGGGCAAGAAGGGGAAGACTGGGTAACTCTCAGGTATGCTTCTAGCTCCTTCAGAGCCAAGAGGAGTAATATGTAGCTGATACCCAAACGCTGGCTCCAGAGTCCACTTCTGAGTCCCACATTCTCTTGTAAAACTGCATTCAGTCTCTGCTCTGTTGCAGCCCCATCATCTAACCGGTGAGGAATGTGTTAGCGTTAGTTCCTCTGCTCCCTAGGGAGTTGGGAATATGAAAGCCTGCCCATAGAAATGACATGGGACTAGCCCTCATGTCTGTCTTCAGTTGGTTGTGTTTAATTTATCTGGTGGTGGTTTTAAGAAGTGGGGAAGTGCTGTACTGTGGGGGAGTTGCTGTTTGGGTCGAGTGGATTCAAGCATTCTGTTACAGGACTTTCTCCCTGCTACATAGTAGGATGGGGAAACTCACTGTGACCTGGGTGACGTGTGGGTGGGGAGTCTTAACTCATTGTGACTGAACATCTCAATGTTGACTAAATTAAAAGCAATAAATACACCCTTGAGAGTATGTCTGCTTTGTGCATTTTATAAAGATGTAGCAGTGCCTCACTAGGGGTATTGGATGGGCAGCCACAGGCTGACTTGTAGACAGTTAGGCTCTGATGCCTGACCTATGTGCAAATCCTTTACAGGACTGTGTTCCGCTAGGAAAGTGGGACAGCTACTCAGGCCAGTTGTGAGATCACCTGGACTTTAGCTGTGCTGCCTGCTCTTAGTGGAATGGATTAAGCTTCTGACTTTGTGCATTTCCAAAGCAAGAGCCAGAGGAATGGAGCTGCCCCTGAGCAGGAAGTAAAACAGAATCCACTTGCATCAGAGCTGGAAAGGAATAATTGTTAGATCAGGCATCTATAGAGACAGCCTGTTTAGTTACAGCAGCTAGTTCTGGCCTAGGGAATAGATATCTTGCTTTTTTTTTTTTTTTAAAGAATGCTCTACTCTGCTAGACTTTGCCAGCCTGTCTCTGGGTTCAGCATCCCATGGCATTAGCTATAGCTGAAGTCATCCTCTGTGGCTTTTTGGGTGACTTGGGGAGTATGGGGTTGTAGATCTGAATGGAGCGAAGAGTGAACTACGAAGATCTCCTCTCACTGCTTTGCCTTTTGGGGTGGAGGGCCTTGCCTGGATTTATGTAATGCTACTAGCTTGGTTGTGTAATTAAGCTCCCAGATGGAGGGATATTAGCAAGGTAGTTGACTGGAGTATTGACTACTCACTTCCCCCCCCCTCTTCCCTGCTGCCTCAGGCAGCAAGGGAAGCCCATTTCCCCAACACTGTCTGCAGTTTGGCCTGCCCTGCCCCTCCTTCCCCTCACCCCAATTAGGCAGTGAGGGGGAATAAGGAGGTTGCTGTGAAGCAGCCTCTGCCCATGGCAGGTGAGGTTCACTGTGGGTAGAGGCTGCTGCTGCTGCTGCCAAGCAGCCCCATTTGCAGCAGCCCAGGCTGGTCATACACGGGCTGCCCTTGGCTGCTGCCAGCACTGTCGGCCATGAACAGGGGCTGCTGGACTGAGCGTAAGCCAGGTCTGAGCAGTCCCAGCTCGAAGGAGCCTGGCAGCTCTTACTACATTTAAAATGCAGAACCGTAGCAATGGTGACTTCCGGAGCTGGCACGAGCCAGGACTGCCAGTCTTGGCTTGAGCCAGCTCCTGGAGCTACCTCTGCTGTGGCTCTGCAGAGCAGTCCGTATTGACTACACATTTAACCAGCTCATGATTGGTCAGCTGACTGCAGTTTTAACATCCCTACCCAGAAGGAGCTGAAACCTGTTCAGAACGGTGTGCTAAGCTGGTTGCTTTTCCTAGGTGTCCACACCTTTGACAACGGTCGATCGCTCAGGTTTCCACAGAGCCTTTATTTTCATTTTTAAGCTTTAATACAAGTCAGAACAATCTGCATCTTTATCATGAGGTATTTAAAATATGTACAAACAAACAGTATTCAAAAGCTTTAAAAAAATTCCCTTTTCCGGACCATACAAACATTGACACGGTACTCTGCGCAATGAGTCCCCTTAAAGTAGATGGGTAGAAAAGCTTATTTGGATGGCTTGAGCCCTGCTGCCGAGATGGGGGTGTGCATTTCTTAGAATTAGCCCTAGGTAGGTGATAAATCACCAGCAACCCCACTCTGGGGAACAAGTGCTGCTTGTTAATACACCTGTGCTAACATCTGTGTGCAACCTAGCCAGTTTAGATAAAGCAGCCTCTGCAGTGTAAACTCTCCTGTGGCCTATGGAAGGGACACAGAACAGGATGCGCAAGGCCTTGGTGAGCCTGCAGCATAGCCAGGGCCACCTGGGGGTGGGGCAAGTGGGGCAATTTGCCCCAGGCCCCGCAGGGGCCCCCATGAGGAGGTCTGAGACTTTTTTTATGGAAGGGGACCCCAAAATTGCTTTTGCCCCAGGTCCCCTGAATCCTCTGGGCAGCCCTGAGCATAGCTACTGCTTTGTCCTTCCCTCAGTCACGTGCTGTCCACTTACATTCACCCTAGGACTGGCTCAATCTTGTTTCCCTGGGGGAAGTCAGAAATGACTCTCTTCCCTTTAAGAAGCCAAGAGTACTTGGCTGCTCTCCCTGAAGCAAAGGCCTTGTCTTTCACTCCATTTTCTGCTCCCCTCCTGCTGTAAATCACTGAAGAAAATTCCACACCCCCCACACACACACCAGGTGGATGCTTTGGAACCAGGTTCCTATTGTACCAGCCCAGGCAAGCATGAGTGTGGCCTGGCCCCTTGGAAGACTTGGGCTTATGAGCATCTTGCAAAAGATGTTATACATTAGAGCTAAACCATCTCTCTTCTCTTTAACCAAAAATCTTAGCTCCTACTGGAAACCTAGCTCTTCATGTACCCTACTGATGGTTGCCACTGACTGTTGCCCTTCTCAAGAAGAAGCTTGCCTGGGATGGCTTTTCTCAAGCAGTCTCCTAAAGTAACTTTACATTCAAAGTCTCAAATAGTTCTCTGCATAACCCTGCAGTGAAGCTCCCCCAGTTCCTATAATACTGCTCCTGTGCCAGATTACAGGCTCAGCTGCAAGTAATGCTACACGGGTCAAAAGAAGGGAACGGGGGAAAGAGGAAGCTTAAGAATCCACATTCTGAAGTATGGGATGTGGGGCATGGGTAGCACATTGCTGGCCTGAGAAACCCTTCCCTCTCCCCTGCTGTAGCAGGCCCTGGAGATGAGAGGAGTTACCTGAGGCTGCAGCTACAAGTCTGCATGTGAAACAAGTCTTGCTAGCTACACAATGGTCACTGTCATAGACTACAATGAACAGCCCCCATTTCAGTGCATCTGTAAGTTCTGTCAATTGCTGGAATTCATCAACAAAAAAATACAAATGAACCCCTGCTCCCAACACAAGAGACTGGGACACGAGAGCCTGGATACTTCCAACCTATGCCTCTGCTGGCCCTAGTTCCTCAGGCACCAGGAGTACCCGCCTGCTCTATGAGTGGTGCATTGCCATTCTGTGCCTCCTCCACAGGCGTCTGGTTGGTGTGCACCACTATCGTGTTCTCATCCACAAGCTCACAGGCCTGGTTAGTGAAAGCAGAAAGTGGAAGGGTGATGTGCTGCATTTCACGCTCATAAACTCTCTGCTCGTGCTGCGCCCTCAAGTCCTTGCCCCTAGAAAGAAAACCAGAACAGGTGTGTTGCATGCTGATTGCACTAAGGTCACTGCAGCAGACCTGAAGGAACTATTCTTAGCAAAAGACCCAAGCCTTCAACCTGAAGGTGAGAGGGTGGGTATTTCTCCCAACTCTTGAAAGTGCACTGGCAAATGCCATGGGAGGTTCCTGTGCTCCTTGCTTCTGACTGGTTCATCCAGTATTAAAATATCCCTGAGGAATCAGGGAGCTGGAAACCAGGATATGCCCGCCTGTCAGCACCATGACTGTACATATGGAACCAACAGGGGACAGCTAATTAAATTTTAGCTTAGAGCTCTGCTCTTCGGCTCAGCAGTCCTGCATATTACAGGGACTCAAGACAATCTGCCAAGGTTTTGAGAAGATGGTGCTATAGTCTGTCTGAGGGGTAGGCAAGGATGCAGGAGCTGTTGGCAGTGGCTGCTACACACAAATTTTAAGTCTACGGGGGAAGCCCATGCACCTAAATGTAGCTGGCCAAACAGGGAAAAAACAGATGCATCCGGTACTGATCTTGCACTGCAACTTGGGCTACTTTGGATACAGGAGTGGTGACTGAAACAGGAGTGGTGACTGAAACTTCTCCAAAATCCAAACTTTCTCACAGCACAGATACAGTCCTGGCAGAGCCGGGCCCCAATTCAACTGGAGACTGGTGGATCAGAAATCTACAATGTACTCTGAGTATTGGCACAGCCAGCTAGTGCTGAAGGCATTTACTGCAAGGCAATTCTAGAGCATTCTCATGTAGGGTTGCCAGATACTTTCACACACAATCCTAAATGTGGCAGGGAAAAAAAATTGGTTGGGGGGGGGTGGGGAGTTGCTGTGCCTTTAAATATCCCCTTGCTCCCCCTGCCCTTACCACATGCAGCAGGGGAAGAATGTCCCCGCAGGCCTTCTGTCTGAGAGAAACAGAAAATACCAAACATTTTACATGTCTGGTATTTTGTTGTCTTTTTTTACCGGATAGGGGCCAGAAATAACAGACTGTCCGGGCAAAAACCGGACACCTAGCAACCCTATTATCATGTTCACTCTTCCCTCCTCCCCACCAGTCCTCACCATCTAACTTCAATGGCACCTTCAACTCATTAGAAAATGCTACAGTCTGGGGTTCTAGCCTTATGGAATGCTGTTGCAGTCTGCTGTCCAAGCTTGCTGATAAGTAGTACATGGCTCAGCCTGGGAGGAACTCCTGCTTCACTAGATGCAACAGTCTGACTGCTGCACAATGACCAGTCCAGAGACATGCTACGGAAACAGGAAGGAGGCTGTGCACTATGCTGAACTAGAGATGTTAGAGCTGTATTGTGTAATTGAATAATTATGTAACCACACCAAATGGTTATTTGATTGGCTGCCAGCCCCACCTCCAGGGACAATGTGCTTCTGGCCCCAATCCTTATGAGCCTCTCTCGATGCCTCTGATACAGCAGCAGCTGTGTGGGGTGGCGGCAGCAGCAGCCAGTGTCTGCAGGGGGATCCAAGCTCCTCACAGAGAGAGGCTGCACTGGCATCCCAGGGAGCAGCTTCTACCCTCAGTGAGCCTGGACCTGCCATGGATGGAGGCTGAGCTGGCATCCCACATACCCATCCCCTGCACTGCTGCCTCTGATAGAGAGGCAGTAGTGCGGGGAGGAGCAGCATCATGAAGCCAGTGCTTGTGAGGAGCTGGCTTTTAAGCTGGCTCTCCTCGTCTCACACACTCCCCCCAGCTTGGCCTGCCCCCTGCAATGTGGTCTGAGAGAGGCTGGGGGTGGGGAGGCATGTGGCAAGGGGGAAGGATGTGCATGTAGTTGTTTGGATTAACTGATAAGCCTAGGCTTACCGGTTAAGGATGTTAGCGCACAGCTGTTAGACACAACCCCCATTTTTGGTTCATCAGGCTAACTGGGTTGTGCAATTCAAAGGTCAAAGTTGGGGGGTGGGAATTATGGTTCTACCCTGTTTTCACTGAGGCAGCTGAAGGCATAAACCTCAGACAGAGGAGATGGCTTAGACTCAGCCCAAGGAGAAGACAGAACAAAAGGCAGGTTACTTGTTTGTAAATACATATGTTAACAGGGTCTAATCCTATGAGCTATTCAGCCCCCTCAATTCCCACGAATTAACAGAGGAGCCAGGTGCTTAGGACTTGCAGATGTGGCTCCACAGGGGGAAACACAAGCAGACTGGCCAACATGTACACGTAGCTACAGCCTGCCCAGCGTCTCTGACTCGCAATAATGGGATGAAATGCCAGAGCCTATTCTTGTTTCTGAAAAGTTTCACAGGGCAAGTGGTGAAAGGTCCATAAGTCAAGGTATATAAAACTAGACTCTGCTGCATCCTGGTGAGCTGGTCCAGGAATGGAGAGAGGGCACTAATGAACCTAATCCCTCTGGATTTAAACAAGTATGATCAAGGCTGTCACAAGCCCAGAACTCTCTCTCAGCAGCTGCATCACCAGTGTATGGGAACCTTTCCTACCCTGTGCACTGGGACTTGGATGTTATCAGTAGTAGCTCAGGATTTCCTGACTTTCACAGCCACAGTCTTGATCCCCCATACAACCCCTCCAGCCAGAAACTACTGACCTTTTGTAGATGTAGCCTACAACAATGCCAACTCCAATGGCAATGATTATCACCACCATGCTAAAGGCCATCACATAGCCTGTGGAGAAGGAGCAGATGCAACAAAATTAGGAACAGGGTCGTACCTCAGCTCCCATATGGAGTAGTGGCATTTAGGGTTCAGAAAAGAGACATCTTGTTAAGAGTCCCATTGAGGAATCTGGGGTGTTCCTGGAGGTTGTACCTAATGTTCCTAAGTCCTTCTTTTCTTTGGAGTTCAGCCGGACTCTCTGACTGATCCCAATGACGGGCTGTACAGCAGCTGCCTCACTCCGGGCTGGTAAAGCATCAGCTGGTTCAAATACCTGGTCTATGCCCTGAGAAACTTCAGCGGCAACTGTAGGGACCAGTGCCTCTGTGGACAAGGTAGCAACTGCTGGGGGGGGGGAGGAGAGGGAAAATGCATTATTAAAGCATGTTACCAATGTTTCATAGAAACAGATGTGAGGCTGGAATGCAGAGCATTAATCAAAGGGCCACTACTAGGTGATTCCATTTATCTGTATAGCTCAGTATACAGAGAAAACAATCACACTGAATACAAATGAACAAGCTGATCACTAGCCCCCAGCTGAACTGGGGCAGAAGCCCCCCTCCCATTCTGTGTATTCCTCTCCTGGCTCAATATTCTTGGGCAGGAAATGTCTGTGTGGAACTGGTCTATGAAAGACATCAGACCCTTGCTCCTCTGTGATCGCGTACAGCCCTCGTGAAAAAGTGAACTGAGGATGATGGGAAAGGGAAAAAGGGGAGCATTTACTCAAGGTAGAACTCCACTACCTCACTCACATTGCATATGCATGGTACATGCTGAAAGAGGGTGGCAGCTAAGCATGCTGACAATAAAACCCTTTCACATCCTAGCAAAGCATGATCCACGGGGCTCACTGACGTCCACATTCCATTATTCCATTTCAGAGGATCATGTGGGGTAGTGAAGACAATCCTCCCAACTTGGTACTGTCTGCCAACCATGTAAAGTGTTGTCTCTATGCTGTTATCCACATCATGTAGGAAGATAGTGAACAGGCGTGGCCCCGGCCCTGATACCTGCAAGACCCCTCTCCTTATGTCCTTCTAGCTTGAGTGTGAACCACTCATGACTACTGTCTGGGAAGTTTTTTAACCAACATAAATTTTTGATTGGGAGATGAGGGTGGGGTCTTACAGAATTTTGGGGGCCACGGACTCTCGGCTGTTAGTGAGGAGCACAAACAGGCAGAGAGTTCACACAGGATAGGGATGTTAAATTTAGATTAATGAATGGAATAGTTAATGGCTCTTGCTACAGTTCAAAAGCAGAAGCCCTGCAAGGAACAGGGCGCCAGCCCAGGGCTCTTGTATGTTTCTAAAGCAGAATTGCAGCAGAACCAGCACAAGTGGAGACTGCTTCAGTCCCTACTCTCACTGTTTCCTGCTGTACCTCTACCTCCTCTGCCCCCCACGGAGACGATGCTGGGGAGGAACCGTCTTTTAAACCAGTTCCCCCCAGCACCGCCTCCTGCTTCCCTGCCTTGCTGCCTCTCTCTAATAAAGGCAGCCAGGGGTGGGGCAGCAACTAGTCACATCGCTAGTCGACTATCTGATTAGCTTATGCTTATGGGATAGTTGCTCACATCCCTAATGCAGAATCAGTGCAGATGTGTATTTTGCATGTTCTAACGTTTTCTCTGGACTAGTCCTGAGCAGCAGGTTTCTGACAAGATTATCCCCCACTCTAATAGCTATTCCTGGTATTGCAGTTCTTCCCTTTCTTAATTTCTTGCTGTTGATTGTAATTATTCCCCCATCCAACAACTCCTCTCCAATCCTGGACACCTCTGGGGATGGGGAGTCACCCACCACCAATCCCTGGGTGTCCCAGCTGCGGGGCCACCTTATGGAAGCCCTGCTTGCAGCCCCCTGCGACTTCCCGACTACCCCCCCCCCAATGCTGTGCCTGCGCCTCACGCCCCCAGACGTTCCACAGCTCCCCCGGGCAGTGACCCTGGGGCGGGACCACGTGTGGCGCTGGGGGCGGGGCACGGGCCAGGCGTGGGAAGAGTCCGGATGACGTCACAGAGGCCCCCCCCCTTCTGGAAAGGGACGGGAAGGCGGCCGCGTGCAAGAGGGCGGGGCCACGTTGTTTACACGCCGAGCTCCCGCGGTTGGGATGACATCATCCCGGCACGGGCGACCAATGGGCAGGGGCTGCGACGCTTGGCAACAGGGCGGCCAATCCCGAGGCAGCAGGGGCGGGGACTGAGCAAGTGCCCCCCCTCCTCCACCGACTCGCCCTGCGCACGTGCCCAGGGAGCCCAGGCGGGCACGGGGCGATGGCCCAGGGGCTGCGGCTCGCCGTGCACGTAGCACCAGGGCGCCCCGGCAGCTGCTGTGATTCTCCGACACTGCGGGGGGGGGGGGGGAATGGTGAAGGCGCCCCCGTGGGCCCGGGCCTGTCACACCCGCGCCCGCACGGGGCGGATGCGGGGAGGGAGGGGGGGGGCACCATAACAAACAGCTGTTCGGGGCCACGCAAACTGCCCCCCCCCCCCCCCAGCATCCCGCTCCCACCCGAGCAGGGGGCAGCCGAGGGCAGCTACCTGCGAGCAGCGCGGAGCTGGTGTCGTTCTGCACCGCCGGCCAGTTCGAGCAGGGCGCCCCGCTGGAGGCGAACCGCTGGCTGCCCCGGGAGGACGCGCCGTCGCCCTCGACGCAGTCTGCAAGAGAAGGAGACGCGCCCGCATGCACCAGAGCTGCAGCGGCCCGGCCCCCCGCCCCATGCACTCGCAGCTGCAAAGCAAAACAAGCCGCAGCCTCCCCCCCCCACGGCCGCCATGGCGTTTCCGCTGTCACGGGGGGGGAGGGTACGCCAATGCTAACGGGGGGGGGGCTGTTTGTGCCCCGGGTTACACTTGGCTGCCACGGAAGGGCGGAAGCGGGGGGGGGGGGGGTTAACGGAGAGATGAGCGATTCCCGCAGGGAGGGACCGGGGTGCTGCAAGTGGAGATCAGGTGGTTATTGCTGCTTCCAGCTGGTCTTGCTCCCTTCCCCGTCCCGAGTTGCAGGAGCGCTGCGAAGGGGGTGCACGGGGAAAGGGGGGCGGCTGCGCCCCCTAGTCTCGCCCCCCGGCAGGGACAGGATCGGCAAGAGGCTGAGCTTTGCCTTTGTTTCTCTTCACAAAGATGGAGCTCGGAGCCTCCCCCCGAAAACATACGGAGCAGGGAGCCCCATGCCGGGGCAATGCAGGCTCCAGCGCCAATGCACCCGCTCGGGGAGCTCTCGGCAGGAGCGGGGGTCCAGGGGGGTTGCTTTCCTCTTCGTGCAGCGGCTCCGTTGGCAGCTGCAGGAGGAGCCGCGGGGCTTTAACTCTCACCTTCGGTAGCGGCGGCTGCAGCGAGCAGCGCGGCGCCGAGAAGCCAGGCGTGCCTGCAGTTCAGCATCCTTGGTCCAACCCGTGCCCACGCCGAGGCTGAAGAACTGGCCGTGGAATCGCTCCCCGGGTCTGAGGAGCGCTGCTTCTGGCTTTGCACTTGACAGACTTGCCCTTGTTATTTTGGTAAACAGCCTCGGCTCCGAGCTCCCTGCACGCACTGCAGCCAACGCTCCTCCTAGCTCCCAGGTTTACGCTGGGTCCTAAAAACGAAGAGACGAACGAAACTACTGAAGCAGCGAGGGTGGCGGAGCAGGAAACTCTGGTTTTGCTCTGTCCCCGACCCCTGAGTCTGAGTTTACAGACTCCGGAAATACTAAGCGATGAAATAGAAACTCGATTGGCAACCTAGGCGTTCACGCCCCCTGACCTACGAAGATTGTGCACGATTCTGGGGCCGGCTAGGGATGCCCAGAAAGCCGCTGCAACAGGAGTTAAAGCGCTTTGTAAATGATAAGTCGCATGTTACCTGTGTCTTCGGACATAATCCCCAGCGCGCCCACCCACTCACAGACACACCAAGGGATACACACCCCATTGAGAGAGAGGCAGGGCCTGAAGAGAGCTTGCTCCCTTTAGACGCCTAACCTGGTTTCAACTCCTAGGTCCCAACTCTGTACATTATGCAAGATTCATGTTCCGAGAGGGCCCCTCCATCTGTCTGCAAAAGACAATATTTTAGTGGCATACCCTTCACCTTCAGCAATCCCTCTGTGCCACTTTTCACCCTCTAAGGCTAGTCTACACTGCAGTGCTATTTCAGGATATCCCGAAATAGCTATTCCGCATCTTTTGAGCACACCTGATATGTCAAGATATAACAGGATCACTATTCCAATGTCCCTGTAAACCTCATTCCGCGAGGATTAAGGAACGTTTTGGAAACACAGTTTATTTCGAAGTAAATGCTGTGCAGACAGCGCCAAATTTCGAAATAAGCTATTTCAAAATTGACTCAAAATAAGCTATGCAATGTGCATAGTTCAAATTGTGTAGCTCATTTTGAGCTACAGGTGTAATGTAGATGCACCACCCTTAGTGAGCTAAGCTTGATTTCTGGTGCAACAATGCCTGTTATGCTTCAGAACAAAGCCATCTAATGACTTTTGCTGGTCTAATGGCTTGATGGCTATCAGTGCAATGTTAAGCTCCAGAAGGACCCAGCTTTGCTGAACCAGAGGAGTAGTGCCCTGATGTGAGTGGGCTTGGAAGGTAAAGATTTAATCTAGAGTAAGGGAATGTGGATGTTATTCTGTTCAGGTTCTTATACTGCAGCCAGGGAAGGATATGTGCAAAGTAGAAATAAAAGTATTTTTGTATTAGAACTAGCCGGCAGGAAAAACTGGTAGCGTGCAGCTATCCTGTTAAAACTGGGGTGCATGTATTTGCCTGTCTCAGCTTCTTCCTTCAGCCTTCAACTCAGTGACAGCATGTTTGCACAGTGTGGCAGAGTGAGACTTAGTCTGGCAGCTTCTGGACAAAATCCCGAGCTTAATCATGTGCACTAAATTTGTATTTTGGAAACAGTCCTGAGCTGCTGGAGTTAATGAAGGTATTTATAGCTATAAATGCTTATTGTCAAAAATGAGTGCAGCTTCCCTATTGTCATCCACAGAATAGGACACAAGCCCCATTTTACATATTCATGTGTGATTCTAACCTTTTACCAATGTGGATCCTTGGCCTTCATATTCATGACATCTTTCGTTTTCCCAAAGATCCTAATCCTGCCCCTCTTTAGCCTGGATTTGAGGAGGAATTCTTGTCTTTTAGAAATTTACACAGGGAGATGGCCAATAAAGGGCTCCCTATTCACCAGCAACTTCCAAGGTACATCCTTATTTCCTCTTTTGGGTTCTTCCTTGCTTGGCATAGTTAGCAGGAGATCCCAACTGGTGTCATTAAATCTGTTAGCACTCACTAACGCACAGGCTAATGCTTGCATCTCAAGGACATTGATTCCTATAGCTTCTCTGATTTTCATCTGGTTTTCTTTATTTAATCCCACACAATTTAGAAAATGTGGCTCTAGTCCTAACTTTCTGGAGCAATATTCACAGCAGAATAAGAGGTGAAAATTCCCTGAAAAATGTTTGTGTTGATTCCATTTTGGGCATTCTATGAAAATAATGAGACCTTTTAGTTGCAATTTCAGACAATAGGTTTAAAGCAGTTATTTCTACTTTTAAATACACGGGAGGCACTCAGATACTGTGATGAGGGTAACAATAAGTACCTAGATGAATAGACTCATATTTCCTATTTTAGACAAAACACACTCAGCTAAAATATCCAGTCCTACTGGCTGTCAGAAGGTCTCTCAAAAGGTCTAGTGAGGAAAGATGGACTTGTAGTTAAAGCACAAGACAGAGAATGCAAGCTTCTATTTCTGACTGTGCCACAGAGTTTGTGTGTGACCTGCAGGAGCGGCCCTAGACGAGCTGCCGGCAACTGGCGACCTAGGCAAAACGTGCGATTGGCACCCCCCACCTCCAAACCTCTCAACGGCCATTTATCTTGGAGCCCTAGGCGACCGCCTAGTTCGCCTGTATTGCCAGGCCGCCATTGGTGACCTTGGGTACTCCACTTCCTCCTTTGTGCTTCATTTTCACTTTCAACAAATTAGGGTATCTAATAATATTTTCCTACCTGAGAGGGTGTGAAGTTACATTAGCCATATAATTAAACTGGTACATAGCCAGAAAGGGTTAACCAGTTCCATAGGGGGACTGACCCAGGGTCAGCCTTTAAAGACTTGTTGAGAAGATGTGTAAATGGTAAGTGGGCTGTTACATTAGGGTAGAATAGAACTTTGAAATGCAAAGTTGTATTGTTAGAGCAGTAGAATATTAAGTGTTTACTTGGATCTTGTGATGTGAACGCACAACCCTTGTCTGTTACTATAGCTTTGATTCAAAATCAGAAGGGAATATTAACATTTATGATTAAACTTGATTGAAGTAGTATTATTGTTCATATGTCTCTTTGAAGGCTGGAGTGAACTCCTATATATTTTTGTTAGTCTCTAAGGGGGGCCATAGGACTACTTGTTTAATGGATACATTACCTGGTGTTAATTGCCATCATGTTCCAGAGATAACAGGTTGCCCTCAAAAAGCCTATTGCCCAGACCAAGAGGCTACTGCAAAGGTATTAAAATTCCTTTGGACTAGGGACGTAATAGTGTAGTCAATTAACCAGTAAGCAAATGCTTATAGGTTAATGCTATAGACTATACGCATTCTCCCCCGGCCCTTGCTAGTAAACTTTTTCGCAGGCTGGCCAGCAGCCCAGCTCAGTCCTGGCTCGCACCGAGCCCAGGACTTACACCTGCTGCAGCTTTGCATTTAAAGTGTATTAGGAGCCGATCATGAAGGTTGCCCGGATCAGTTCCAGCTCATGCCAGGTCTGGGAGCTCAGCCTCCCCACACTGGACAGGGGCTGCTGCCACCCTGCGCTTCTGCATCTGTATCAGAGGCAGCCAATCCGCGAGGGGAGCTGGTTTTTAAACTGGCTCCCCTTGTGGACCAGTTCCCGGTTGGCATCCTGTACTGCTGCCTCTGATACAGAGGCAGCAGCATGGAGTGGCAGGGGGCTCCTTGGCAGTGGGGCCAAAGTGCACTGGCTGCCAACTCACCCCTGGGGACTATAGAATAGTGGAGTAATCAGTAAGAATTCATGAGTTTAACTAATATTTAACATCCTGTCTTTGGATAGGATCCTCTTTTGTCTCATATCTGCTTGGATGCTCCTGGGAGAAGCTACAAGCCATAAAGGATGAGATGCCAGAATATCCTGGTGTCCCTTTAATGGACACTGACTTAGGGGTCTCAGATCTGCTTGAGGTTTCATACAGGGGAAACCGAAGCCACAAGGACTGAGGTCTCAGTCAGTGGCTGGAAAGACCTTTAAAATGATGCTGGGTTTTGGACTATAAAAGAATTGTTTGCAACTACAAGATCACCATCTCTATTATGAACTGAACTCCAAGAGTGGAACTCAGGTCTGTATGTGTATTAATCTTTTAACCAATACTCTTTTTTGGAATGCATTTTAGTTTAGCTGATGAGAACGGGCTATAAGTGTGCATTTGGGATAAGGTCTGAAATATGTATTGACTCAGATGGTAACGTGTCTGATCCTTTGGGAATGGTTGAACATTATTTGATGTGGGTGTCTGGGTGGAAGCCTCAGGCTGGGTACTTTAAGGGAACTGCAGTGTTTGGATTTCTGATTGATCCCTCAGGTAATACAGAAGCTGGCTTGGTAAAAGTAAATATTGGAATTAGGGCAGGGGCATCTCCAGTCCCCCTAGGCTGCTGGCTCCCAGCCTGCAATCCCTGGGAGTTGGCAGCCTCACGCAGAAGGCAGTGGGGGAACAACAAGGGATACAGCAAGCTTGCACTGGGTGGAAGCCACTTCCCCTCCCTCTTCCCACCCCAGTGAGGCTGCCAATTCCAAGCCCACCCTGGGGGCTGGAGCAACCCTCCACCTGCAGAGGGCCATGGGCAAGGGGTTGCTCATTACCCATTACCTGCCAAGCCTCACCTATTAAGGGTGAAGCTTACTGGTTATCTGTTCACATCCCTAACAAAAGGACAACGGTACTTCACCCCCAGGAACTACACCAGGTAAGTGCTCCCATTCCCTGCCCTCTCCTACCCAGACTCCACACTCCCACCCTGCTCCTGCACCCTCCCTCCCTACCAGATCCTTCACCCTCAGGCTGCTCCTGCACCCTTCCTCCCTCACCTTGCACTGCCAGCCCACTCCTGCACCCTTCCTCCCTCACCTTGCACTGCCAGCCCACTCCTGCACCCTTCCTCCCTCACCTTGCACTGCCAGCCCACTCCTGCACCCTCTCTTCCTGCCCAGATCCTGCACCTCTACCCCTGCACCCCCACAGCCCCGTACCGCACATTGAACCCTCCATTTTTGGTACCACCCTAAAACCTAGGGGGCCGCAGAAAATACACTAGCCCTGGGCTCCCAGAAGAATTAATCCAGCTAGATCAATGAGGGTTATGTTGTTTTTGTTTTCTTTTTGCTTATGGCTCCTGACTGATTTTTTTGTGGGTCAGTGGCCCCCGACCCAGACGTGATTGGTGAGGAGGGGCCACTGGTGGCCACCTGATACCCTGGGAAGGAATGAGACAACTCCCCTCTGCCACAGGCTCCGGCTCTCCCAGCCCCTGCTCTGCCCCTCCTTGCGTGGCTCCACGCCCTCTGCACCTTTTCCCCCAGCCGAGGCAGCCCAGGGGAACAGTGGGGCTGGAGGACTGGCGCCTGCTGGTGTCTGCTGGCCTGCCCCTCCTGCCAATGGCATTTGGGGTTGGGACCTCTTATGCGCCCCCTCCCTACATGCCCCTGCCCCAACCCAAAAAAGTTTCTCCACTCCTGATCTATAATACTTAGTCCTTCCTTGAGAGCAGGGGACTGGATTAGAAGACCTCTCAAGGTTCCTTCCAGTCCTATAATTCTATGAACATAGCATAGGGGCTCCCCTGCCACACAGGGTGCTGTGAGAATGAAACCCTCTTTGTAAAGGGTCCAGAAAGGCAAAAAGTGTAATTAAGTACTTACAATGCCAATAAAATACAGGTAATTCTGCAAACCATTCCTACTCCCCTGCCTGATCATCAAAGGACATCAGAATGTCTCACCTAAAAGCCACCCTTACAAGATGCTCCAGGGGGAAGAAACAGACTGCAGCCTCAAAAGTGATGGAGTCAATCACAAGGACTGGGGCAAAGGAGCTGCAACAGGGCGTTTGCAGCAGCTGACTGGAGAGAAAGCATCCATTAGCAACCAGAGGGCAGAGACAGTGGGAAAATTGTGGCTATGCTGCTGGATCTCCTTGCTGGCATGTTAAAGAAAAGGAGATGCCCTCCCCTTCCAATGGGAGAGCAGAAGCTACTGCCAAGTAAATGCCAGCCAGCCAGGATTAATGAGGAAGGCAGCAGGAGCAAAACAACCTGGTTTGATATCTGAACTGGTTTGAACAGGCTCAGAGAGTTTGTTTTACTTATTTAAAGCGCGTGTGCTGATGTGTTTTCAGCTCTGTACACGGATAGAGGCCCTCACTGCATAATGTGGGTCTTGTGGTTCAAAGAAAGGTAAGTAGCCCCTTGTTATGTGGTCGATTTATTTTAGATCCAAGGGAAACCAGGACACTCCAGGGATACTTTACCGCTTTCTTATTTATTGCAAGCTTTAAGCAGCTAATACAGTTGTTTAAGTTTTATAAGCCTTAAAAACAATTACTATACAATTTAAACCTTACATACTATAAATTCTAAAGCAATTAGTACAGTGCAAAGCAATGCAAAAGCAACTAATAGAAGATCTACTATAATACAATAATAAAGCCTAATTCACTTGCACTTCACCCCTATGCTAACTACAGTTCCAGGCAGGAGGTCGTGGTTCCTTTTCTTCCCACACAATGGAACGCCATGGACTGGGTCACCGGTGTGAAGGGCCTATTTACGTCAAGTTACATTGAGCAAGATCTGCTCATTCCCTTCCATTGATTGTTCTTGCTAAGCCCATTTTATAGCAAAGCGAGATTTGGTTGTTCTAATAATATTTACCAATTGATTATGTATTGTGTAGGATGCCTAAAATGCCCTATGCCCTATTTGGAGTACATCCTACTCAGGATGTTGCTGCTATGTGCGTAGTCGACAGTTGTATGGCTGCATCTGTAATTTTTGCTTATCAGAAACAGAAGTACCAGTACAAGGTTGCTTGTCCTGTGTTCTTGACGTGGTCTCACTGTACCGCTTAATCTGCATTGTTATTCAAAACAGTCCTGCCCCTCACAGCTTCTCCCTCCCAAACCTTGCCTGCGTGCTTAATGTGCACCAGACTTGAGACAGGCCTGGGTTTTGCTTTTTAGACATCCGCACTGTGTTAAAGGCAGACCACAACATTTATTGCCCAGGCAGTGTAATCCAGGCTCTCCTACACCCCGATGGGTGACTGCAGTGCTCGAAGTGGGAGTGATACCTTTCCATCACTAAGGGGCCAATGCTGAATGCCTTCAGCTCTTGCTGGCTATGTTTGGAGTCAGGACGCAACCAGTATTCCCTGTAAGCTGAGCCCTTGGGTGGCCACCCAGGAGCAATTCAGGTGCCACCCAGCTGATAGCAAAACACCCACAGCTGGCTACACCCAGCAGCATGTGTTTCTATTGATGGTGCACATAGACCCATGCCTTGGTGGACATAACAAAATTTATTCTGCACACAGGTAGAAAAAACTTAGAGGGAACATTGGACACAACCCAACTAGGGATGTTAAATAGTCGTTAATAAGCTAATCGAGTAGGCGATGGAATTTCCATTGACTTCTCGATTAGTCGATAGTTAGCTCCCGAGGCGGCACAAGTTAGGACTGAGCACTGGCTCCAGGATGACTGCGGCTCTGTTTTTTAAATGTGGGGGGGCAGCAAGTGGTGACTCGACTAGTCGTTTGCAGCCCTAGGTCCAACCCTTCAGACAGCAACATCTTTCTATTGTCACCTCTTTTGTGATAATCTGTGCAACAGTGGGGGGCAGCCTGCAGCCTGAGAGCTGCATGAGGTGTGTTGGGGGTTTGCTGTATGGCCCCGTGAGGCATCTTGTTTACCATGGCCCATGCGCAGGGTTGCCAGATTCTGGTTTCCATCCATACAGATATTTTCCCTACCAGTATTGCATGTAAAGCCAGTGCACGTGCAGTGAGGTGCAGGCTGATTGCACATAACACTGTGAGAGCCGTGTGCTCCCTCTGCATCCAGTCAACACACTGTTACAGTTTAATCCAGCGCTTCCCAGCCTTTTTCATACCGCGGAGTGGCAAACCCATTCACAAACCTTTGACGGACTGGCAACATTTGCATATTCTTTTTATCTGCATATTTGCACATGAAAATAGTTGCATATTCAGTTTGCAGATACTCAAATAAAATGTTACCGGTCTGCTATAAGTACCTCAGCTCCCAGAGCCATTGGGAACAGCTGACTTCCATTCTGGCAGCCATGGCAACCAGTGGTGTGCGGTCTGGACAAGCATTTGGGAATCTCTGCTTTAATTGACACAACCCACAAGTTATAGGGACGCAAATGTAGCTAGCAAAACTTCCCTCTTCTGGGACACCGTCTTGGTTACAACAGTTTTGTGGCCCACTGAGAAAAAGAAGGGACACTCATTTGGCCCACTCACTAGCCTAGGTTGCCTTCGCTGCTGTACAGCAGTTTAGTGGGACGCTAATCAGTACCACTCACCGACACCAAAACAAGCAAGCAATTCAGAGCCACCCATTTATATTTGTGCTGGCTTGCCTCTTTTGTAACAGACTCAATTTAGATTACTGTTGTCATTATCAGAGCTGGTCCTTTCTGGTTTCTGGGCCAGGCACACTGGAATGAACAAGACTGCTTGGATTACATAAGCTGTTGTTTTTCTTTGATATGTGTTAATCACGGCAGGATCTCTCCAAACTCTAGCTGTGCTGTCAGGCAGAAGGCAGAGCTGTCTGAGGCGGGGATGATGATTTGCCAGCCCAGGCTACGCCCCACACTTATCCCATCACTCTGCAGTTGAAGAATTGCTGGAAAAACAGAGCATGTCTCTTTAAGGATGGAGGAGAAATGCCTTTGGGAGGAATGCAGCATGGGTTAGTAAAGAGGCACTATGATCTCACTGCTGAAAGCACAAGCCTGGAAGTCATGAGCTCTGTGTTTTGTAAAACACATTTATCTGTGATTGTTTCTCTTTATAAAATGGGGCTCATGCTACTTGTTGCACTGAAGTGCAGCAAGGAATAATGTCTTCCAGATCTTTGGTTGCAAATCACTAAAGAAGTGAAACTGTTAGTGTTATTTTTGGGATGTTTAATCAGAAAGAGGGCCCCAGGGCACTCCCCATGGCCCAGACACAGCGCACCAGCCTTTAAAATGCAAGGCAAGCATACACTGATCAAACGTCCCAATTTTTTTAGGACAGACCCGAATTTAAATGCTCTGTCCTGGTGCCCTATCAAGTTGTGAACTGTCCCGGAAAACCCCACTGGACATTTCACTACTTGATGGGGACACCGGCTTGCGGGAAGAAGTAACCAAGAAATGGCGCTGCAGCTTGCCATTGCTCCTCACATGGCACAGCAGTTTTCCCCCCCACCCAAGAGGGCATGTAGGACTTGCCTCTGGTGGCATGCAGCCCCTCTATCCCCCTCTCCTCTCCCTCCCACACACCAGGTTCAGAAAACATGGTCACCATAGGCAGGCATCTCCTCTGAAGTGAAGACAACACTAAACAACAGAGGATGATGAGGAAATATGAGAACAAATCTTTAAAAAAAAACCCACAAAAATTAAACACACCTGAAAAGTATTTTCTAAACTTCAGTTTTATTGTTGGGGGGATCCCTAAGTGGCAAGCAGGTATATCTGGGATGCAGGGAAAACTGGATCTAAAAAAAACTCCCCAACTTTAATAAATCAGGTACAGTTGAGAGACCTGAAAAGCAGAGGGCACATGTCACAAAAGGAGAGAATCCGAGGTCACTCAAGATAATCTGCTCCCCTAGGCATCCCATCAGTGTGCTGACCCCTACTAGTGCCTCCTTCAAAGTCTGATAGAAATAGCTTTAAATTGAGAGAGATGAACCTACCATAAAATGCCTCCCATGTGCATGATACAATTGTTTCTACAGATGCAAAGATGTATACAAGTTTCAGCAAATAAAATATCAACATACTTTAAAGCAGGCGGGCTTCTATGAATATCATTCAGATTGGTGCACTCCTGAAACCTTCCTTTAAAAAAAGTAATCAGATACATTTTCAAGGAGAGTAACCTGAATCTACCAGTGTCATGATCATGAGAGATGGCCAGCAGCCTGGGGACTAAGGGGTTAACTATGTCCCTTACCTAACCAGGTAGCTGGCAGCCAATAGAAATGTAGGTAGGAATTTCAAACTGGGGCAAAGGAATGTTTGGGTTTTTCCCTCCTTTGTCTCTGGGCAGTTTGTCTCCAGCTACTGAGGGGGGCAGACAAAATATCTCTAAGAAAAGACTCTTCACTATCTGTAAGTAGGGTAAAGTTTAGATAAATCCATTAGGTTTTATTATTTTATGGTTTGGGAATGGGAATCTGATGTCTGTGCATTTAAAATGGGTTTTCCTCTCTTTTGTAACTAAGCTTTTGGCCCATTGGGGGGTCCCCCATGAGTATATTAATTGGTGACTTTTCCATCTAGTCATGCTTGTAACAGGAGTATTGTGATAATAAAAGTTCTGTCTGTTTTTTTTTATTAACCTGTTATTGGTTAATTTTTTCGTGTCCTGGTTTTACTTTAGGGGTGAGATTTCCCATTGATCTCTTCCCTGGTTTTCTTATCATTACTTGGGTGGTGGCAGTGGATTTTTATCCCCAAAATCTAGGTTTTTAAGATTTTGGGGGGAAGTTTTATACCAAAGCCTGGAAAGATAAGGTTATGGGGTACTTTGCAGGCCCCCAGTTCTGCATTCATCATGCCAGAGTGGGGATTTAGGCCTTGACAACAAGCAAGTAAAAAAAGATATGGACATGGATATACCATTAGTAAAATAAAAAAAATATAGACTATATGATGAATACTCTGTTTTTTTTAAGGCTGTCCAATATGCATGTTTTCTAAGACATGAATACATCTAACCTGGCTGAACTTGTGAACAGCAGTTCACCATGGCAGCTAAATCATGTTAGCAAGACATTCTTTCAATAGCCACTTAATCCATCTGAGACATGGAGGATCACAGCTAGGTTTTGATGAGTTCCCATGTTGAGAAGCAGCTGTCAGCACTGGCAACAGTTATGGGAAGCGTCAGAATAATACACAAGGTTGACACCCTGATTTATTGTGAGCCTAATATTTTTCCTTCAGCTTCGGACTTGGATCTCTTGTACAGCCTTCCTTGCAAGCCCAGAGATTTTGCTTATTCTCAAGCAGTAGCAGGTACAGATGCAAAACTGTAATCTGAACAATATTTTTGCAAGGAATCTCATAGAACTGCTAGCTGTTGCACAGAATCATAGAACACTAGATCTGGAAGAGACCATGAGAGGTCATCTAGTCCAGTCCCCTGCCCTCACAGAAGGCCCAAGCATCAATCCCTGACAGATGTCTATCTAACCTGCCCAAGTTTGATTTACTTGATGCAGGTCAAATTCTACCACTTGTGAAGTCTTCCTTTGCTATGTTCACGTCAACCACTATAGAATGCCACATGATGAAGACGCACAGAAATGTTAATGTAAGCATTTGGCCAGCAATGAATCTTGCCTCTGCATGAGATTTGATTTAAAAAGGACCAACCAATGTTGCATTATCAGTTACAGATAGCAAGGCATCATACATACAATTCTCCACCTTAAGACTTCATGACTCTTATTGCTTCAAATCTGCTTTCCCATCTTCTTTCAGGCAGCTGTTTGGTTGTAATATACAAGTATCCAGCATGTTTCAAAACAATATCCCACTGACAGACTGATTGAAAATAAATGAAAATAGCCTGAATGACCCCTAAAAGATTTATTCCTTCAGTACAACAGCCAGCAGCATTGCTCAGTACCAGGCTAATAGAACAGGTGCTATGGGACACAAAAATTTGTTCTTCAGCAGCTCATGAATCTTTCTCTGCACTCCACTATTCTTTTATGTTAGCTCCTGTGTCACTCTCATGTCTGCAGGAGGCAGTCCTGTTTTATTTAACGTCTGGCAAAGAACATCAGTCAAGCCTATATCACTTGAATCATTGAGTTTCAGAAACACTAAGAAGCACATTCATATTTTCACATTTACACCTTGTTTTCCAGATCACAGCCACATGTACCGGTTGGCTAGTGTCCTGTGTGTAATGAAGAATGACTAAATAGTATTTTGACTCCTTCACCATGGCTTAGATTTTGCCTCTGATTGCTGA
This sequence comes from Pelochelys cantorii, assembly GCA_032595735.1. Classification (NCBI taxonomy): domain Eukaryota; kingdom Metazoa; phylum Chordata; order Testudines; family Trionychidae; genus Pelochelys; species Pelochelys cantorii. The sequence continues at coordinate 5,252,282 of CM064342.1, read as the reverse complement.
TGCCAAAAAGTCAATTCACTTGTTCTAAATGTTTTTTTCCAATGTAAGGAAGAAGGAACTATTTGATGTTATTCTTTGCACAAGTTTCCATAATGCCATCAAAGATGACCATCAACTCTACACATGGGAATTTGCATATTTTCTTTTGATCTCACTTTCAAAAAAGGATCTTTTGAAAGTGAAAGTAGGCTAGACACTTTTTTTGGAAAAAAAAACCTTTTTTGAAACAAAACCCGCTCTTCCTTAAAAAAAGCAGGTTTACGCAGTTTTTTCGAAAAAGGTTTTTTTTCCTGAAAAAACCGCATCCAGACTACTTTCACTTTCGAAAGATCCTCTTTCAAAAGTGAGATCGGAAGAAGACATACAAATTACCGTGGAATTTGCATATCCTCTTTCAAAAAAACCCCCCCCCATAGTTTAGACATGCCCTTAGAGACTCACTTTTACCCTCAAAAGCTTTTGCCCTAAAAGTGGGCTGTGCCCACGAAAGCTCATGATACCATCTACGTGTTTTGTTAGTCTGTACAGGATAAACTTAAAAAACAACAAATGGTCTGGTAGGACTTTAAAGACTAACTCGGCTACCCCCTGAAGCTTCCTAATAAATCTGTTAGTCACTAAGGGTACCTCTAGCCTACAGGCTTTTGTTGACAGAAGTTTTATCAACAGATACTGTCGACAAAGCATCTGTCGACAAAGAGCATCTAGACTACAGCCAGTTCTGTCGACAAAGCAAGCCGCTTTGTCAACATGACAGTATAGATGCAAAGGACAGTGTAGATGCAATAACGCCTTCTGTCGACAGAACTCTGTCGACAAAAGGCGTTGTTCCTCATAGAATGAGGTTTACCACCGTCGACAAAACTGCCAAGTTCTGTCGACGTTATGTCGACAGAACTCAGCGGCAGTGTAGATGCAGGTATAGTTTTGTCGACAAAAGTCCACTTTTGTTGACAAAACCCTGTAGTCTAGACACATCCTAAGGTGCCACAGGACTTTTTGTTGTTTTTGCAGATGCAGGCGACCCCTCTGAGACTATTAACAGTGTTATTGCTCCTCCAGTTCGTTCCACATTTGAATGATTTAATGTGATCAGGAGACTTTTCATGACTGCTGAACGTGGCAAATAAATTTTTCCTGCAAGAGCGCACCCGCCCTGCAGTTTTGGTTTGGGGTTTCACTGAACCATAGAAATGATGGGCTGGAAGAGGCCTGAAAAAGGCGTGTTGTCCAGCCCCGCCCCCCCCCCCACCCCTTGTGCTGGGGCAGGACTAAAAGTAAATGTAGCCCATCCTTGACAGGTATTTATTGAACAACAAGTTCTTTAAAGCTGCAGGCAGAAGGGAAAGAGCTTGTGGCACACACCAGCACCATTCTGTGCAGCAATGACAGACCCCAGTGCTCCCTCCAAGCCCCCATGGCTGTAAGCAGGCAGCAGCCACTTCTGAAGCCCCTGGCCAGGGGCAAAAGAGGGCACCATCCTGGACTAGTGCAGAGATCCTGGATCTCATAGAGGTCTGGGGCAGGGAGACCAACATCCAGGAACTCCGCCCCAGATGGTGAAATGCTGATATCTATGGCTGGATGGCCACCAGCCTGGCTCAGAAGGGGCACCCCAGAAGCCTGGACCAGGCCAGGATGAACATCACGCAACTGTGGCAGGGACACACCAAGGCCAGGGAAGAAAGTTCCGGCTTTGGGGCAGCACTGCACACTTACCACTACTTGAAGCAGCTGGACGCCACCCTGGGAAGGGGGCCGGTTACCTCCTCCCCCTGTCATCGACTTCGGCCTAGACATGCCCATCGTCTGCCTCCAGGAGGGTGGGGCTGTGGAGGAGGATGTGGACCCCCTGGTCGCAGCTATTGAGCAGTCCACCAGCCTCCCCTCTGCACCCGCTCCCCCTCAAGTCCCAACACCCACCCTGCCCCCACTCCCTGCCCCCCCTGGCTTCTGCTCCTAGCCCCCCCGCAATGGGACGCTGAGGCCTGAGGACACATGGCGGTGGGACCTCTTGGGCAGCCAAGGTGTCCCGAGGTACCCCAGGCAGACATCAGTCCCAGCCCCCTCCCTGAGCCCCTTCTCCCTCCTCCTCATCTCCTCCCAGGTTCTTTCTCCATCCAGTCCCTCCCCTGTTATATATTCCACAAATAAAAATAACAGAGCTGTTCTTCAAAACAAAATGTCTTTTTTATTTGGTCTGCAGGGGAGAGGGGAAGGTGGGAAGAGTGGGCAGGGGAAGGGAGGGGTGGGAGAGGAAAGGCATACAGGGGCAATATAGGGACCCCTTGTGAGTCTCACAGCCGGCCTCTCTCAGGAGCATAGCCCCCCTGATGGGCTTGCCGAATGGCAGCGGTGACCGGCTGCTCAAAAGCCCTCACCAGCCGCTCTGCCTCTGCCCTCTCCTGACAGGAAAATTTCCCCCTTGTTCTTGCATATATTGTGGAGCACACAGCAGGCCACCACCACCGAAGGGATGTTCCAGTCATCGAGGCCCAGGCAGGTGAGGAGACTCTGGAACCTCCCCTTGAGGCGGCTGAAGGCCCCCTCCACAACTATGCAGCATGTATCCCGTGGAAGAGACCAGAATTCTGGAATACGTGGGCGTCGTGTGCTTTCCCCAACCACCCGACGTAAATGTCTGTGAACCGGCCCGTGGTCCACGAGGGCCTGCAGCACCATTGAAAAGTCCCCCTTTCTATCGATATAGTCCACGGCCCAGTGGTCGGGAGCCAGGATGGGGATGTGGGTGCTGTCAATGGCCCCCCTGCAGTTGGGGAAGCCCATGGCAGCAAAGCCAGTGATGATGGGGTCCATGTTGCCCAGAGTGAGGGCCCTCCACAGCAGGAGGGAGTTGATGGCCTTGACCGCCTACAGAATCATAAGAACATAGAATCACAGGGTTGCAAGAGCCCTCTGGAGGTCATGCCCCTTCCCAAAGCATGACCAACCCCAACTAAACCATCCCTGGCAAGACTGAAAAACTTCCAGGGACAGAGATTCCACCTCCCCTACCTCCCCACCCTGGGATCCCATGCCAGTGCTTCACCACACTCCTAGTAACATAGTAAGAGAGTCAAACCTGCATGAGCACAGCCCCAATAGTTGATCTCCCCATGATGGACTGGATCCCCATAGAGCGGTAGCTGTCTGGCATTGTGAGCTTCCAAAGAGCGATGGTGACGCACTTCTGGAGCAGCATGGTGAGTCTCAGCTGGGTGTCCCATCGCTGGAGAGCAGGGGAAAGCCCCTCGCAGAGCTCCAGGGGGGCAGCGGAAGTTCTGGAGCCGCTGCTGGTCGTCCCACTGCTCCGTGATGATTTGGTCCCACCGGTTGGTACTGGTCTCCCTCTGCCACAGTGTGCGGGGGAGAATGGAAGGGAACATGGTACGTGAGGGTTGCCCAGGCCTGGGTGAGGAGGTCTCCCATTCTGGGCTGGTCGTTGTCCTTGTGCGGCGCCTCACGGGCAGTCTGCATGAACTGCGCCAGGCGGTGCAACAGAAGGTCAAAGAGCCTGGCACTGCTTTGCAAGAGCTCCAGCTCCATGTTGTGGCATCTGCAAGGGCCACCAGAGCATGTGGTATGAGTTTGGTGTCCCTTGAGGAGGTAGGCAATGGAGAAGAGGAGTATGAGATGCGGCTGTACTGGGGGATCCCTTTAAGCATGAGTCTCAGCCTCAGGAAGCAGCTACAGGAAGTCACTGCTGTCCTGATGCCCTGCCCAGACTACTTCTGGGGGGCTTTAAATGTCATTCCGCCTCCAGTCAGTGTGGACGTGCCATTTTGATAACAATCTGTGCTGTTTCGATGGGGACTTGTAGTGTGTACTTGCTATTTCAAAACAGTTATTTTGGGGGGTATTTTTAAAATATTCATGTAATGTACACATACCCTAATTTATAATCTATATTTCCCTTGCTCCAAATGATGCTTATTACATCATGTGCCAGTTCCAAGGAACATGGAGAAAAGGTGTTCACAATTATTTTATTTGAGCAGCCTTTTGTATATTTATTGGGGGGCCCCGTCAACATTAAGCACGCCAAGCATTTTTTTTTTAAACTTTAGTCATAAGTCAGATTCTCTAAATTTTTTTATCATTGTTGTTCTCCTCCTCTGGACTGTCTCCAATTTGCCACCATCTTGATCCTAAAGTATAGCACCCAGAATTGGATATACGGCTCCAGCTGAGGACTGTTATTTCATATATCTTACATTCAACAATCCTCTCAATACACCCCTGCATATGAGATTATTTTCCAAAAGGATCACATTATTGATGCATAAGCAATTCATGTTGCACTTTAACGCCTGTCACTTTTTAGCAATACTACCACTTTGTGGATTTGATTTTTTTCTCCCTCCCCAGGGAAGTACTTTCACTTCTCTTTATTGAATTTCATCTCGTTGAATAGAGACAAGTTTTGCAATTTTTCATGGTAGCTGCGAATTCTTAATCTGGTCTTCCAAAGAGATTGCAACCTCTCCCAGCTTTGCATCATCCACAAATTTTTGAAGTGCACTTTCCATTCCAGTATCCAAGTCATTAATGACAATACTGAATAACATTGGACCCAAGGGACCCCACTAAATATGTCCTGCCAGTTTAAACAGCTAACCATTGATAACTGCTCTTTGAGTATGGTCTTTCAACCAGCTGTGCACTCAGATTAGATCACATTTCCCTATGCTTCTTATGAGAATACTGTGTCAAAAATCTTATTTCAAATCAAGACAGGTCACATCTATGGCTTCCCACACATCCACTAGGCCAATAACCCTGTCAACAAGTTTGCCATCTTCAACTGCAACACAGCAAAGCTGTTGTCTGAGGAAGACCACCAGGAGCCAGAAAGGCCTTTTCTCCATGGGACAGGGAATATTGCCTTGCCTCGCCACACTATGTCTCACAAAATAAAGTCGCTGGGTTAGGATGCAGTGTACTGGAATACTGAATGGACACTTGACATGGTAGCTGGTAGGCTGCAGGATCATTTCTTAAATAAAAGCATATTTATTTTAAAAGTCCCCTTTCATCTTTGTTCTCCTCCTGCTAGTCTGCAGTGATGGCAGTGGGTTGGCAGCTGCTCTTTCACACAGACACCCGTAGCTGGGTCACCTTCTCCTGAAGGAGTTAGAGAAATCTAAGCAAGCAAGCACAGAGAAAGGATTTTGTGTATTCAAAATAAACCCATCTGAACAGGTACACGGTGCTGCCCAGGACAGCACAGTCATCATACAAGTTCTGTGGAGACAGCAAGAGAAACCCTCATAAGCTTGGCAGGAGCTGTGTCTGCAAAGGGGGAAAATTCAGAACTATGAACCATACAGGCTTTCTCTCCCTGCGGGCTAGATTTCTACAATCTATCTCTAAAAAATAAATGCATGACACCTGCCAGGTTAATTCTCCTTCAGTTTATGACTATTTAAAAATCAGTCTGTACCCTCTTCTCCTTGCCTTCCCATAGAACATACAAAAATACACACAACAGACAAAAATAGGCGAGTAAAAATAAGTTTTGCACAAATGGGTTCTTAAGACAGCCAAGCGGCTAGCCAGGCGCAGCTTCAAGAGAGAATGGCCTATAGCTTAGCAAGAAATTGATTTCACGTCAGGAGAAAGTCATACATCTCAACAAAGCCTCACTTCCTATTTCCACTGCAGCCAGTGTCAATATTGAATGGGAGCAGGATTGGGGCTTTCCAGAGCTAGTGACAAGCTCCTTTGATCCCTCCCTTCCAAGACACTACCTCTTCCATATGGCCTGTACTAGAAGAACCATGCCAGCTTTCCCGATTTACCCTCAATATGCCACACCTCAGACATTCCCTGTGTAGGACTTCTGAGAAAAGTATTTTCTTCTGAATACGCCTTTTATAGGCATGAATTGCAGCCTCTTTCCCTCTCTGCCTTACCATTGTGGTCTGACTTGCACATCTCTCAACCCATGCCCTATGGCTCTCACAGTCAGCAGTCTCAGTCTGACAATTCTGTGGAGAGCACATAAAAGCTGCCTGGAGAAGTCTGTAGATAAAGCAGCCAGGCAGCAATTAGCAAGAATGAGATGCCAGTTTGTTATAAAAAGCACTCACCAGAGGTATGTGCTTACTGCTCCATTGCAGGCTGCTCAGAAGCTTACACATCAGCCAGTCTTTATGAAAGGTACTTCCAAGCCCACACAGAAGCTCAGGGGCTGCAAGGGAGTCACTGGAATGTCAATTATTAGGCACCAATTATTTCCTCCAGTCAACTCTTCTCAGAGAGCTTCTAGGTCTGCAAAACTGCCCAGGGAAAATTATATTCAGCTGGACCCAGAGAGCATATTAGTAATCAGGGGTGGCCCATGGCTATAGGTGGACTCGGCCGCTGCCTAGGGTGCTGCCGCCTGGGGTGCCCAATGATGACGTCAGTCCACATGCTCCGCCTGCGGTGCCAGCTGCTGCAGCCAGCCTCGGGCTGCTCCTGTTAGTAATACCAGACAGCTTTTAAACACTGCCCATTTAGGGTACGTCTACACATCAACATGATTTCAAAATAACTTGTGTTATTTCGAAATAACTTAGGCCGCGTCTGCACAGCAGGCAGTAATTTTGAAATAATATCAAAATACTGTCAGGCTGGAGGACTTCTTACTCCGATTCCTGTACCCCTCACTGTATGAGGAGTAAGGGAAGTCGGAGGAAGAGTGCTCTGTTTCGAAATAAGTGCTCTGTAGACGCTCCCAATTTCAAAATAAGCTACGCAATTGACGTAGCTCAATTTGTGTAGCTTATTTCGAGTTAAGCCCTGCTGTGCAGATGCACCCTTAGAAAATAACGCATCCCAATATTAGTCCAACTATGTACCCATTACACCTAAAGTACATGGTGCTGAACAGATGGAAAAGAGCAGAATCTGGCCCATTAACTAATCAGTCTCTAGGATACACCCACTAAATATAGTTATCATCCCTCAATTTACACAAGGGGTGAAGAGTTGATCCTCCCAGGGACTAAATCTCCTTAACTCTCAATAGTGTTCATAGGAATGGAAGGTGCTCAGCGGTCTAGATTCAGAGCCTGAATTACCACAGTGCAAATCAATGACAGACAGCTTTACAATTCAGGATCTCCAGCCTCATGCTCTGAATCCTGAGCACATTTCTTTTCTTCTCAGGGGCACATGGATTGCAGATTACTGTGAAAACCAATAGGAATAGTCCTGTGGGGCCTAGTGGGGCCTGGCTTTGAAAGAGAGGTTTGTTCTACCCCCCCAAAACGGTGAGGCCCAGATGTCCAGACACCTCTAGTTTTCATCTCAGGGTTTGTCTACACTGCCACCCTAACTGTGCTGTAACTTTCTCGCTCAGACATGCGGAAAAAAAAAAAAAAACCAAGTTACAGTGCTGTAAAGCTCCAGTGTAAACAGTCTCCCAGCACTGTTATCTACCAGCCTTCCAGTGGTGGTTTGCCTACAACCAGTGGCGACCGCTGGAGAGGTACACCAGGGCAGCACTGATCACATTACCGCCCCATTTGACTCCTCACCATTCCATCTCTTCCCACTCCCACTTCTCAATCTGCCTCTTCCTGCCCCAGCCCCTCCACCCAACCCCCTGCCCGCCTCTCCACACCCTGCTCCATCCCTTCCTTCAAGATTCCTTCCCCGAGTGAGCAGGTTTAGCTGGGAACGGCGCCAGCAGCAGAGTTCAAGCCCAAGTTCCCTCTAAGCTGCGCAGCTGCCTAATAAGCCCCAGGCAGAGGGTCAGGGCTGCTGTGCATGGACGAGCATGTCTCTTTCCCACTGTGGCACCTCCTTAGTGGGGCCAGTGGACAGGGGCTCTCCTGCGGCCCCAGCAGAGCCAGATTAAGAAAGGGGCTGCAGCCCATAAAGGCCCTGTATTCCGGGCCAGCCCTTCCTGGCATAGGAGGCAGCTTCACAGGCTATCATTTCCTTCCCCCACCCCCAGCTGGAGCTGCCTCCCCACAAGTGGCAGGAAGGTCTCTCCCTGCCGCTCCCCTTGGCTGGGAATTGAGGCCAGTGGGAGTTGCAGGGGTCAGTGCCTGCAGGTAAGTGAGGGGCAGCACAGAGTCATCTGTTCCCACCCGGAAGGGGAACTGCCCACACCCCAATCCTTTGCCCCTGCCCCCTCCACCACTCTCCCTCCCTCCTAGACCCCAGAGCCCAACACCTGGTGCTGGCCACTGTTGGCAGACAGGATACTGAGCTAGATGGACCTTTGTTCTGACCCAGTACGGCCATTCTTATGTTCTTAACACTGAGCCCTCTTCTGCAACCTTGACTCCTTCCCAAACTCTGCACCCTCACTCCAGCCCCCTGCCCTGAGCCTGCCCCTGCACTCCAAGCTCCTTGGCCCCAGCCAGGAGCCCCCTCCTACACTCCAAACAAACACCCCATCCGCAGCCTCACTCCAGAGTCTGCACCCCCAGCCAAAGCCTTCTCCCCCCCCCCCCCCACCGTGAGCTCTCTCTCACGGTCCGAACCCTTTGCCCCGCCACGTCACTCATCTCCACGTGGATGCATGTGACAAAATTCTTCTGCATGTGGACATGAACAATTGAGAGGGAAAACGGGATTCCAGCTCCCCCTGCACTCACCAGCGACCCGGGGGCAAGTGAAGTGACTCAGCATCAGCCTGCTCTGCTTCCCATTACTGGTAAGTGCAGGGGGACAGTTCCCTTAACATCCTCCCACCCCACCCCACCCCGCAAACAACGCAGCTGTTAGCAGGGGCGCTCTGCTTTCCGCAGTCCCCAGTGTGTGCAAGGGGCCCCCAACCCCTGCAGATTTCCTGGGCTGCGTCACTCAGGGAGGAGGTTTGGGGGAAAGGCTGGAACCACCTCCACGATCACGGGCAGCGGGAAGTAGAGCGACAAGGCTGGGAGCCTGCCACTGGCTCCTGCCCCCTTGCCCTTTCCACCCACAGCATTTGAGGGGCACAGCACCTGTTGTGCCTGGCGTCACCCCTGCCTACAGCGCTGGCAGAGCTCTCTCCTGGAGGATGGCACTTTAATCCTAGATGCACCGATAAAGCCTGAGCTTTACTATCACTCCCCCACACCCACCCCCTTGCTGATTGGTGCCTCCCTCTTCTCTGGGAGGGAAAGGGGAATGCAGGCTCAGACATTCAATATTCAACTTCACTCAAATCCAAATTCAGCACAGCACCTAAGCAAAAGCCTGCTGAACTATGTGAAGGGATTCATCATACTGATAAGGCCTTTTCTGTTTGTTTGGGGGAGAAAAAACAAACAAACTGTAACTTCCTTTGTTTAGGCTCGGCTCATTTTATGCATTATGAAACCCCAGAGCGCTTTACTCATCCTTTCAGTATCAAAGGTGAGTTCTTTTGAAATGTACTTTGACATCACAAATACCTTCTTTTTTTTATTATTATTAAAGCTGCAGATTGCTTCATCTTCCAGACTTAAGAGAGGCAACGTCGGAAGTTCAGATATTACATTTTAAAAACTGATGGTTGAAGAAAAACATGACATTAAAAGTTATGACAAATCCTACACAAACTAGGTTATTTACCTACTATTAATCCAATCAACTGAAGAGTTAGATTATTCAGTCACATAACTCCTCTATTTCAAGTAAATCATTGTTGAGGATGTTCAACTCTAGAAGACAATGGGGAAAGAAAAAGCACTTCCTAAGCCACTGGTACTCATAAAAGAAGTCTAGTACTGTGACCTAGCGTTTACACTTATAGCAAAGAATGGTATGAAGACCAAATTCTTCACCACCTTAAAGTCCCATCATCATGCTTTTAAAAAGGCTATTTTGCTCTGCCTATTTTATCCTATTTTTTTATTTTTTCCTGTTAAGGGACTGGACTGGAACTTGGAAGACCCCGTTTTAATTCCCATTTCTGCCACAGACTTCCTGCGTGACCTTGGGCAAATCACTTAGGGCTCGATTCAGCAAGGCTCTTATGTGCCTTGCTGAACTAAATCCTTAATCTGGGCTTGTTATCCACATGTAAAATGGTGATAAGGCTCCTTTTCTCTCAGTCTGTGACTATCTTTGTTATACAGATCTTTGGAGCACAAACTGTCTACTATATTTGTACACATTCCCCTTCTGTTAGGAGGTTTGAGGCACTACTGTAATACAGGTATTTTTGATTGCCAAGATATGTGTAACTGAACTTTTTTCTTTTGTTAGTCTCACCCTAATGCCTGAGTGACACTGTGTTCCAGTGCTTGTGGTATCAGTCCCTGTCTCTTGGAAATAAACTGTGGAATCTCAAGAACTGGTCTGTAAGTGTCACCAAAGGAGGTGAGAAGGAAAGCTCTTTCTAAGGGAGAGTTTCTATTTCATCTGAAGAAGTGGGTTGTGCCCACAAAAGCTCAAGACATCATCTACATTTTTTGTTAGTCTCTAAGGTGCTGCTGCAAGACTATCCATTATTTTTTAAGTTTTTCTATTTACACAAGTATGGCACCCAGGTATTCGGAGGGAAATAGAAAAAGTTGGATAATGTTAACTATAAGATCACAGAGAAACACTCAAATGATTTTTTTTTTCTGTCCAGATCTTTTCAGTTCTATTCGAAGTACACATTTCCCAAGTACAAAGCCACAAATAATTGTTCTAAATCAGCAATGTTACACACACAAAACCCATTTGAAATTAACGATTTGCCCCAGATGGCACAAGGAATCATGAAATGTTCTTGGTGAACTATTTGGTTTCATAAGAACATAAGAATGGCCATACTGGGTCAGACCAAAGGTCCATCTAGCCCAGTAGCCTGTATGCAGACAATGGCCAGTGCCAGGTGCCCAGGAGGGGGTGGACCGAAGACAATGATCAAGCGATTTGTCTCGTGGCATCCATCTCCAGCCTCTGACAAACAGAGGCCAGGGACACCATTCCTACCCCCTGGCTAATAGCCTTTTATGGACCTAACCTCCATGAATTTATCTAGCTTCTCTTTAAACTCTGTTATAGTTCTAGCCTCCTCTGGCAAGGAGTTCCACAGGTTGACTATGCGCTGTGTGAAGAACTTTCGCTTATTAGTTTTAAACCTGCTACCCATTAATTTCATTTGGTGTCCTCTAGTCCTTATATTATGGGAACTAATGAATAACTTTTCTTTATTCACCCTCTCCACACCACTCATGATTTTATATACCTCTATCATATCCCCCCTCAGTCTCCTCTTTTCCAAACTGAAAAGTCCCAGTCACTTTAGCCTCTCTTCATATGGGACCCGTTCCAAACCCCTAATCATTTTAGTTGCCCTTTTCTGAACCCTTTCCAAGGCCAAAATATCTTTTTTGAGGTGAGGAGACCACATCTATACACAGTACTCAAGATGTGGATGTACCATAGTTTTATACAGGGGCAGTAAGATATTCTGTGTCTTATTTTCTATCCCTTTCTTAATAATTCCTAACATCCTATTTGCCTTTTTGACCGCTGCAGCACTGTGTGGACATTTTCAGAGAACTATCCACGACAACTCCAAGATCTCTCTCCTGATTTGTCATAGCCAAATTAGCCCCCATCATACTATATGTATAGTTGGGGTTATTTTTTCCAATGTGCATTACTTTACACTTATCCACATTAAACTTCATTTGCCATTTTGTTGCCCAATCAGTTTTGTGAGATCTTTTTGAAGTTCTTCAGTCTGCTTCTGTCTTGACTATCTTGAACAGTTTAGTATCATCCGCAAACTTTACTACCTCACTGCTTGCCCTTCTCTAGATCATTTATGAATAAGTTGAATAGGATTGGTCCTAGGACTGATCCTTGGGGGACACCACTAGTTACCCCTCTCCATTCCGAAAATTTACCATTTATTCCTACCCTTTGTTTCCTGTCTTTTAACCAGTTCTCAATCCATGAAAGGACCTTCCCTCTTATCCCATGGCCATGTAATTTACACAAGAGCCTTTGGTGAGGGACCTTGTCAAAGGCTTTCTGAAAATCTAAGTATACTATATCTACTGGATCCCCCTTGTCCGCATGTTTCTAAATTAACAAGCCCACCCCTGCCACTTCATTGGTGTAAATCTCTCCCACGTACATTGGGACCAGTCAGACCAATCATTACAGGTTAACTTCCTATTTAATAGGTTTCATGTCCATGTGCCTGGGAAGTAAATAGCTTTCATTTAATTTCAATCTACTAAGAGTTCCGTTGACAAGAAGAATGTCTGGTGATGCTTTACTGCATCAAATCCACTGTTGCAGTCAGTGCTCAAAGTGAAGTTCTGACGCAACTGGCCAAAATTCATCCCAGCCGTTAACTCCAGTGGAACTTGAATGATTTTGGCCCAGAAGTTTGCCTGAACTTCTCCCTATGCTTATGCTATTGTGAACAGAGTGCCATTTCGAAGTGCTTGTGGAAACAATAAATGGAAGCACTTTTGCTACATTCCATTTTTCTTAACTTGCCCTTTCTCCCCAGCTCACAGCTAGTGGCAAGCTGGTTCCCAAATGGGCAACAAAGCTCTTGTCAATATACTACTCAGTGTATATCCTTTGTCAACATTTTCCTGCCTACTCCCTCCCAAATCCTCCAGTGTGGATAATGAATAAGAGTGAGGATTCCAGATTTGTCAGTCCCCCTAGTCCTGGCTTACCCTTCTGCTGGCTGGAAAGCCTGCTCTATCTTGACATACTCTTGGTGAAACCCTTGGCAGCTCACAAGAGTTGTTTGGTCAATGCCTGGATTAGTAAGATTTTAAGATGTTTGATTAGCTTGCCAAAAGCTTGTTTCTCTACTGGTCAGCAAATGTAAAATAAGGCAAACTCTAGACAGAAAACTTTCATTCTGAGCCAGTTGTGGTTTTAATACTTTTTTTTTTTTAAATGATGATACTGATTTATTCTGGAAGGGCTGGTTTGTTTGGGTTTTATGGAGGACAGTATCCCTCCCAAAATTAGCAGCAACTTGTCAATTTCATATCAACAGCATGTGACACCAGCCCACCTCTGTTTGGCTGGGCCTTACATTGTACAATGTGGGCCTCAGAATATCTGTCTTTTGGTTCAGAATATTCAATACTGTTCATGTTACAAAAAAACAAGACCAACTTCCTGCTCATGTGAAGTCATGATTGTGGGGTCTTTTAAAAAACCACCCCCATCGTGACGCATTATGACAATGTCACAAATGGAAAATAGCTGGAAAACTTATTTCAGATATACTATGCTACACAGTTTAGATTTGGAGCAAACAGAGTACAGAGAATTTTATGACGCAATTCATAGTTCTCATCTTCAACACAAAGTTGTGACCCCCAGAGAGTGCAGTCCTAGCATGCAATACTCCATTTTGATTCAGCCCAATGCTGAATTAAAGATGGAGGCATCTATCTTCTCCACTGTATGCAAGTTTGATGTGGGTCTCAGGCTACTCAGTCTGGCAGAATTAGTGATACCTCAGCACATACAGAAGCACCTTGCATTTTCCAAAGCAAGATATAAACCTTTGTTATGTTAATCCTCGCAACACTATTGTGATGTCAGGAATCTTTATTTTGCAGATCAGGAGTTAAGGCAGAGGCTCAGTAACTTGTACTCTAAGCTCTTGAGCATCAGTGGCAGAACCAGGATTAACTCAAGAGATTTCTAACTTTTAACGCTGTGTTCAATTCAATAAATCGCCCTGACACTTGGGTTTTGGTACATCAAGAATTCATTAAAGTTAAATGGGGGAAGGCTACCAAAGGATATTCAGCCTCTCTGCTTGGGCATTTGTGTTCATCTGTAATGCAGCCTTAATACTGTAGACCTCAACTCCATAACATTTTGTATCAGCTGCTTCTTCTGAGGCTGGCTCTGATTTGGGTCCCTCCCTTTTGAGGGTGGAAACATTTCTTCTCGAGAAAAGTAGGATGCCTTGTGCAAAGCTGTTTAAAGAAGGGGGATCAGAAGTGCTGTGTTGGAACTGAGAGGTCCAGGTCACGACGGGTACATAACAGAGGACTGGTGTCCTATTTCCTGGATCTCAACTGCACATTTTTCACATACATGGCTAAGATTGCTCAAAAACCAGACACAACGAGGGGATGTAAAGTAACATACTAACTTCTTTAATACAGTCCAATCCGATTAATTCAAAATCACTCCGTGAACCCTGGGTTTATTCACACTAAACAAGTCAGTGGTACAGATAGTTTACCCGATTGTTGTCCATGTTCATCTTCTAGGTACCCACAAATCAAATGAGCACCACCCAAGCAGACCACACTGGTATTTTCTTCCTTTTTTTTTTTTTAATAAAACTATTTCTTCAATAGACTTAAAACAATTAAACTAGCCAAGTTATTAATTATGATACATCTAAAAAAATTAATACTAACCCTAACGTGACTGCTGCTTTAAGAGCGCTCTGTATATCGCCTTAGTCTGGCTTTTCAGTAGCAATTCACTACAACAGGTCCTAAAATAATAATAATAATAATAGAGAACTAAAAACCTGACAGCAAGTTTAAGGGTTCAAAGTAATAAAAACAACCTGTTTTGAATGGTGATTCTCCTCAGCAGGTTAATTCCTGCTGTTTAGCACTCACAGCCTCACAAACAGCAGAAGGGTCCAAATTCTTTTGGCTTCTTAAAAATCTATTTTTAAAAGGACATCTGCACCATTACCTGCTAGGTACCACAGGGCTTTTGTTTATGTTATGAGAGTCAATAATGGATGTGTTGTGTATATGTAAAAACTTACTGTGGTTTTTTTTTGGGGGAGGGGTGGGGGGAAGAGGTGTAACATGGGAGGGAAGGAAAGAGAGGGCAAAGGCATAAAATCTAGTTCCCCAAACATTTGGGTCACTAGCGTGGTTTACAATTCTGACCACCACTGGTGGCTTTTATTTCTTTTTAAAAAGACCACACTGGAACTCTAGTACTCCATGTGGTATTTTAGGTCACATCTTTCATTCAGGGTCATGCAGATTTTCTGCAGGTCGTCAGGCAAGAAGCCTTCTTTTCCCTAAAGAAAGTTTAAGGAGAAGTAGACAGGGAAGGGAGCTAAAATGAATACAAATTTCTCAACTATAGAACCAAATTTCATTATTTCTTCTCTCATTCACAGCGTCTTATAGGTATAACCAGACAGCTGCTTTGATTCGTTAAGGTTAAATGGGTCTCATTTCCCCTCTGGCCCCATTGGTTGCTGGTCGACCTCTGGATCCACCAGGGATGATGCAAATGCTGACTGGACGATCTGAAACCCAAATGACTCCAGAAGAGACATGTTCTGTTGGGGTGAAAAAGGGGACCCTAGAGCAGGACCCAGGTCCCCCAATGGGCCCCCAAGGGCTCTGACGTGAACTTTCTGTATATGTTTGTTCAGGTAAGACTTGGATCTGAAAAAGCTGCCACATTCGGGGCAGGGGTACTTCTTCTCTCCCTCCGGCTCCATTTTGTTTTTGGTGACTGCCATATCGCAGGAAAACGACCCGTTGGCACTCTGTTTCTCAGGAGTCTTGAGGTCACTGGCATCAGAGAGGTCTCCATAGGAATCAGAGCTCTCAATCGGGTCCGAATGTGAGCATTTCTGGCCTTCTATGGAAAAACAACAAGACAAATTTTCAGAACCTTCCCTCTTAAGAGAGCGATTATAAAATGCTTTTAAGTAAAAGGTGTAGTCACAAGCTGATTCACTATTACCTAAAATGACAGACTGCTACAGACCTAACTGATATACTCCTCAATGAAATGAAGCATTGTGTCCCTCTTCTGCACAGCCTGGACATGCTCCTTCTCTCAGTAACCCAAGTTTATATTATAGATTTGTAATGAGAGTGGAGGCATCCATAATATCCTCTTAAATTTATATAGTGCCCTCATGATGCCCCTTTTGAGGTATAAGGCACTATATAAATATATAGTAGAACCACACAGTTATGAACACCAGAGTTATGAACTCCGTGGTCATCCACACACCTCAGCATAGAATCAAGCCGCGGTAGCAGATAGGAAAAAAAAATGCAAGTACAGTACTGTATTAAGTGTAAACTGCTAAAAGAATCAAGAGAAAGTTTACAAAAAGATCTGATAAGATAAGGAAGCTGTATCTGGGCTTGTTTCATTTAAATTATGATGGTTAAAAAGCAGCATTTTTCTTCAGCATAGTAAAAGTTTCAAAGCTACATTAAGTCAACAATCAGTTTTAAATTTTTGAAAGAACAACCCTAATACTTTGTTCAGAGTTACGAATGTTTCAGAGTTACAACCAACCTCCACTTCCAAAATGTTTGTAACTCTGAGGTTCAACCAGTGATACTGTCGTGCATGTTTAGATGCTTGAAGTCACGTCACCCAGCACTGAAATGAAGCAGGCACTTTTGGGTGGATTCCAAGAACTGTTTAACAGCGTACAACCATTAGGGCAAAAGACAAAGAAATCTGGAAATATTTTTTCACCAAGATCCCAGCATGGGAGGAGGGGTTGCTCCGCTCCTGGAGATGCAGTATTATATAGTCTCAATATAAAAGGCATTATTCTCAGTTACTGGTCACTGGTATATTTGAGGTGTTCCCCATCCTATTCTGGTTGTATTCCAAGAAAGCTCTTCTATGATCCTCTTAGAGCATCTGTACAAGCATGGAAACCCCAGATGTACTCCCCAAACAAATCTCAGAATACAAACTTCATTCTATTCCTAACCCTGAAAGGCCAAAGAATTGCTTGTCATGTTTCAAAAGGCAGTCTTTCTGGGAATCAGAAGAGAAGTCCTGTGGCATCTTAAAGACTGACAGATTTCTTTGGTCATCAGCTTTCATGGGTCAAAACACTTGTCATATACATCTGACAATGGTTTTGACCCATGAAAGCTTATGTCCAGATACATCTGCTAGTCTTTAAGGTGCTAGAGGACTCATTGTTTTTACAGATAGACTAACCCAGCTACTCCTCTGAGACTTGTGAAATCAGCATTAGCAATCAAAACAGGACACGCACGAAATCAATATCCCACTGGCCTATGGAGAAAAAAAACTTTTTAAATCAACACACAATCAAGGAGCTTCTGTAGCAACTCTGTGAGGACCTCCATGGAAAGAAAGCTATACAACTATGACATCCCATCAGCACAAGACAGAGCACAAGGTATGCTTAACTCAGCTCTGTTCTGATCTCCAGGGCAAAAGCAACCCCAGTTTTTTGGGACAGCCAGGGCTTCCGATATCAGAGAGAGGTTTCCTGCTGTTCCAGCTTCAACCAAGGATAAAGATGGTCCAAAACTGAGAGGCAAAAAGGAAGTTACTGTACACATATTAGTATCTAATTTTGCAGAGGCTATTTACAAATTAAATAATTTTAACCACTCTGAAAAATAACTTACTTTAAGCAAAACTAAATATTAGTGACATCTAAAAAGAAGCAATCTATATCTTTATCCTTCTTCTCTACCACAGTGTAAGAGAGGCAAAAAAAAGTGTAACTAAAAACATCTATCTTCAGCTGTCTGAACTTAAACAGATGGACTATGTTACTCCTCTTATATAAACATCTTCCAGACTTTCCCTCCACGGGAATTAGAAACCGTGCTATTCAGAGGTTGTAATTAGTCTCGGAGCATCTCAAGAGCAACTGGGAATCTTGGCAGCACACAGATCTAGACTGAATTATAAAAGTTTAAGCTTCTCAACTCACAACCCCTCAAGTAAGACTCAAAACGCAGTCTACTCATAGAAAGAGGAGCTAGATGGCCCAACTCAGTGAGGGGGAACCTAAGCTAGTAAGCGGGCCGCATGAGTGGCCCTCATTCATCTCAGTGGGCTGCAAGATTGTCATAACCAAGACAATCTCCCAGGATAGGGTAGTTTTGCTAACTGCACTTGCATACCTAGAATTTGCGGGATGCGCCAACTGAACCACAGCAGCACTTGAATTGGATACAGAGGGAACACACGGCTCTCACAGTCAGTATGGTGTGCAATCAGCACGCACCTCTCTTCATGTGCCCTGGCTTTAAGTGCGTGTCACTTTTGTAATATGGGTAGGAAAAAACTATGCGGATAGAAACCTGCAGAATCTGTCAACCCTCTGCACGGGCAGCAATAAACAAAATGTTGCCTGGGCCGCATATAGAACCCCAATGGGCTGCAAATGACCCTTGGATGGCAGGTTGCCCACCATTGGCCTAGCAGGTCTTTTCCACCAATAGAATGAAGGAAGCTGCCAAAAGTTGAAGTATTTCTACTATTTCCTCCCCCCACAAAAGGTACCCAGAGATACCCTTGCATAAACTATAGAAATGAACTCTATGAAAACTCTCCACATTTTCCTAAATTACTTCTGACGAATTCCCCAGTCATTCCCTCCTCCCTTTCCCATACCCAGCCGTGCCCCACACAACACAAACTCCTGTGCAAAAAAGCACAGTGCAGAGCAGGGAGTCGCTTGCCTTTGATGCCATACGTCCTGACGCAGTGGAACGCTGCTCCCCCATTCGGGATGGACTCCTGGTGCCTGGAGACCTGGGGAAGGGGAACACCGTGGTGGGTTTTAACATGGACCTTTAAGTAGGAGGCAGAGGAGAAACCTAAACAAGATAAAAGGAGATGAGATCCTGCCACCAGCAAAGACACACATCTGCCTTCCCTGTTCCTTTTATCCTTCTCTCTCTCCCCTAGTGTCCCTTTAAGAGACTCATACTAACTTAGCTTCTAGCTACCCAAATCATGCTGAAGCAGAACCCTTATGTTAGTTCTAACTAGGGATGCTAGATGTTGATTAATTGAATAATTGTGTAACCGCATCAAATTTTAGCAGTTACGCGACAATTCATTTGTCCCTGGGGGAAGGGCCGGCAGCCAGTGCGCTTCGGCCCCACTCCCAGGGAGCCCCCTGCCACGGCTGCCTTTGATACAGAGGCAGCAGCGCAGGGCAGCAGCAGCCCGTCTGCGGGGAGCCCAAGTTCCCCGTGGACAGAAGCTGTGCTGGCATCCCACGGAGCAGCCTCTGAAGCAGCGAGCCTGGGCCCACCATGGACAGAGGCTGCACTGTGGCAGCCTCCTCTGCCCCCACTGCACTGCCCCATGTCTCTGATACAGGCAGCAGCATGGGGGAGGAGGGGGAAAGAAGGTGGCTCCTCGAAGCCGGTACACATGGGGAGCCGACTTAAAAGCTGGCTCCATGTACCTGCTCCTGCCTTCCTCCTTCCGCCACGCCGGTGACTCTGATACAGAGACAGCAGCGGAAGTGGGAGTGCGGGGGGGGGGGGGGGGCAGTAGCTTCCTGCATGTACTGGTTCCTGCCTGCCCCCTCACCCTCTGTGTTGCCTCTATAAGGGGCAACTGCACAAGGATGGGGGGGGGGGTGAGGTGGCTCCGCTGAATCTGGTGCTTGTGGGGAGCCAGCTTAAAAGCTTGTTCCCCATGAGCACTGGCTCCTGCCCTCCCCCCTCTTTGCTGCCTCTGATACAGAGGCAGTGGGGAGGGGGGGTGTTTGTGCATGTAGTCGATAAGATTACCTGATAAGCCCAGGCTTATTGGTTAATTGTTTAGTCGACCACACATTGACATCCCTAGTTCTAACTAAGGCTCAAAATGTGAAACAGAACTTTCCACAGAGAATTTACTGGTTCTTAGGGGAGAACAAAACTTGTGCATAAGTATGTGTAGAAAAAGTTAATGCAATGAAGGAAGAGACACTAGAATTATTCAGATTTGCAAAAGCAATGTCCTGAAACTTCTTGCTTATGCTAAGTATATTGTTAGAGAACATACTAAGAGAAATCACAAATGTAATTGTTATTTAGAACCTGCCAGCAATTGCTGACCATGATTCCTACTGTTGTAAGAAGGGCTTATGTTTTGAGGTTCACTTGCTTCTCCTTTCCTTCTAATGTGATAATTCATCTTAAATATTTTTTTCAAGCACTCTTTTATTGAGCTTTTAGAGGTGGTGGCAATGACTATGAGAGGATCATTGGGTCAATAACTGGAGGATAAAGAGGCCAGATATTTGAGGAATTTTTCAGCCTTGTCAATAAAGATGTATTATAGTACTTATCAATAATTGAAATCACTGGGGTAATTAGAAACCTCTCCCGTAAGCATCGCAATGGGGAACAAGATCCACAGAATCACGAGAGACAAGACCCACTGGAATACTCCCATGAGCTGAACACTTTCTTTTGGGTTTGTTTAAATGTTTCTTAAGTGTACAGAAAAGAGAGTGAGATTTACATTTTGGCCACTAACATAGGCCTGGTCTACACTTGAAAGTTGTACTGATATAACAACTGCGGTGATTTGAGGAGGTGTTCTAAAAACCAATATAGTTAAACCAGTACAAACCCTTCTGTCAATGCAATTATATCAATATAATACGTACCTTATATGGGTATAGCTTATTCCCCTTCCCATACAGTGACAGCATCTAAAGTAAGAGGGTGTTGGCATGTAGATGAAATGTAGCTTTATGTAATGTAATCTGTCTCAGTGTTCCCCGCCAGCCATCTATTCTGAAAGCAGAAAGGACCTTTACCTTACCATTGGTACAGGTACATCAGCTAGAATTTTGTGTCTGAAGCTGATTCCAAGGCAGGGATAGATTCTTAGGGTTTTTGTTTTAAGTTTTAAAATCAGTATGGGGAAGTAAGTAAAAGGGGATGATGATTGTTTTGTTTAAATTTGTTTGATGTTCTTGCTTAAATATTTGTATTGTGTCTGTGTAACAAAGAAATCAATTCTGTTTTGTGAGGGTGAATGATGAATGAGTATTAGAAGATAACTGCGAATGCCACATGTTCTAGAAGCCGAGGACAGATGTAAAAGTGCCAGGAGATTGCTCTATACCCCTATGGAGATGGGGATGAAGGGCAGACTGACTTCCCTAAAAGATAAGGCAAGCACTTATCAGTTGGGACAAGATAGCTGTGATATGAGAAGAACAAACTTAAGAAAACAATCACTTATCAAGCAGTGACTGATTATAGCACCATGATGTGAAACTTATGATCGCAATGAAGGGGGGACGGTGTATGTGCATGCACAAGCATGTGCATGTGTTTGTCTATGTAAGCATATGTTAACTGCTTTACTACTGTATTCTTAAAAAATGTGGCGTATTGCCTTTTCCTCTATAAAGATCTCACATGCTTCTTATAAGCAGAAAATTTTTGATGGAGAAGTGCAAAAGTGGGGTAGCATGCACTTAAAAAAACCAAAACTATGAAAAAGTGGTCAGAGGAGACTACACTGCAGTTTTGGGTACTGAAGTGATCAAGCATTCAGATATGCACACACCCGGCCCAGGTAAGAGAAGAGGAAAATTAGATTTCTTGCTCCCTCCCTTTACCCCCCCCCCCATCATAGAGTTGCCAGCACAAAGAGAAGGAGAATTAGACTACTTGCTCCCTCCCCTTCATTTGGCAGGGGAACAAGGAATTATCTTAAAGGTATACACACAAAATTGGTCATAGCAAGGTCAAATAAGGAGAGGGGTTTAGTATTCCACTCTCCAACCTAGTTGCTGGGGAATAATTTAAGGTCATATACCCTTGGTCATAGTAGGGTTTAGCCCAAAAGAATGAAGCTTGGTGTTTCTATTCTACCCACACACAGAGCCAACAAGAGCCAAGACTTCTTTTAAACTGGGCACACTGGTGCAAAGGTTCAAAAAGTAGTAGACAAATATTGCTTACTGAAAACAAAAATTAGTAACAATTGGCAAATCTTAGTCAACTTCCTTCATCCAAAACGAGCTAAATGCACCTGGATATATCATGCAGAAAAAGAGAGCAGGCAAGTAGACTAGGGAAAAGTAAAAACAATGCTGGCCACCTTAAGTACATTTAGGCCACAGCTCCAGCTTTATGCTTTCCTAATGAGCCAAGGGCAATTGTTATCCAGCTACCTGCTAATGATGTTGTAGCATTATCAGCTACTTTGCTGAAAAACTGGTGCTAATAGCCTACGAATAAAAACCCAAAAAACCTCTGCAGGACACAGAATTAAATTTTAATCCCTGTGAGCATGAAACTGATATAAGGTAAATTTTCTAATATCCATATGGCTCAATGGACCATCATTCCAGTCAACAAACTAAAACAATATCCACTCTGGACATTCTGGGAAAAACAAACAAACAAAAAAAATGCTGAAAATCACTTTGGAATAATCACTTAGCACAAGCACCCTCTCTTGGAGAATGAAACATTGCGGGCCATAAAGAAAATATTTAGTTCACCAAGGAAAGCTCAATGATAATGAAAGAAAAGTAATGAATTAAATATGTAGCCATTAACCTGTAGAAAAAGGTTCTAAGGGTCCCTGGACCATGGATCAGCACTGCATGCTGAACAAGCTCTCTATATATGTATGCATTCATGCTGATTGTTGATTAAGCAGCTGATAAAAATAATATTGCATATTTTGGAAAGTGAAATAAGTTAATAAATTATAAGTACTTGTAATTTCAATATGTAAAAGCATGTTTAAAACAAAGCAATACTGATGTGGGACTTGGGAGTTGCAAGCTGACGACAATGTTAGTTCTTTTTCCACCTAGAAACCCCTTTTTGTGTGTGTTTACTAACTGACATTCCCAAGTAGTGAACCACACTACACAGGAAAAGACTGGTCAGATGAACTGTCACTCATTTTGGTTGCTATCCAAAGCAGTAATAGACTAAGGCCAAAGAGTCAATCATATCAAATTTTGTCTGGACAAACCATAAAGTTGATGATTGTCTCTAACCAGCTAATTGGAGATTAAGAGGAAGTACCTGCAATAATCCAAATTATTTCAAAATAGCTTGAGCAGTTACAAGACGACCAGACTACATTGTGATATAGAATTGCTCAGGCAACTGAACAAATAAACCAGAAATTGCAAAAGAATAAAGTTAGAAAATAGAATTTGTGGGAACCTGGAGATCAGGTAACATATCTGAAATGGGCAAGAAAAACCACGTGTTAGAATCGAAACGAACTGGCTCCTATCCCACAGTGGATTGCTTAAGACCATTATTCTAACACATAGACAAGAATGGTCAACTGAAATGGGTAGATGGAAGTATCAGCCAGTCACCAGCGGACGAATGTAGATGTAATGCCTGTGTGCTATATACTAGCAATCACACTTACTATTTACCAAAGATAAAAAGGGTGCAGGCTATTATAACTGCCACTTTGGTTAATTTCTGTTACCATAGGCCTAGACTGCATGATTTAATTGATCACTTACTAACAAACACAAAGGTGACTCGGTTTTTACAACAGACACAGGATAATGTAGGGAAACATGTTATTCAAATACTACAGGCAAATGGAAATATGTTAAAAACTGCTAAATCCAAAAAAGAAATGACAGCCTACCAGGACATTTTTATACTGCTCCCCTGCTAAGGACGGATCATCTATTCTGTTTCATCCATTGCTAATTAACTTATTTTGCATTTGTTTAATGGGAATATGTTGTTGGGGAAAGAAAATGTTTGTTAAGTTCAAACTGCCTTAGTATATTGCTTTGAAATAGTTGTATAAAGTGTGATCCACTCAAGAAGTATTCTTGAGGAGTCAAAAGGGGGAATAATGTAGCCCTGTAGCTGAAATTGGGAAGTAAAAGGGGATGATGATTGTTTTGTTTAAATTGTAATTTGATGTTCCTGCTTAAATATTCATATTGTGTCTGTGTAACAAAGAAATCAATTCTGTTTTGTGAGCGTGAATGATGAATGAGGAATGTGTATTAGAAGATAAGAGCGAAGGCCGTCACTGAACCACATGTTCTAGGGAGAAGCCAAGGACAGATGTAAAAGTGCCAGGAGATTGCTCTATACCCCTATGGAGATGGGGATGAAGGGCAGACTGACTTCCCTAAAAGATAAGGCAAGCACTTATCAGTTAGGACAAGATAGCTGTGATATGAGAAAAACAACTTAAGAAAACAGGCACTCATCAAACAGTGATTGATTACAGCTAGAGATGTCAACACATAGACAACTACACAATTAACTGATAAGCCTGGGCTTTTCGGTTAATTCTGTGATCTACACACATTCCCCCCCTTGCTGCCTCTCTCTATGAGGCAGCAAGGAGGAGAAGCAGGAGCCGGTGACCTTGGGGAGCCAGCTTTTAAGCTGGCTCCCCATGAGCACCGCATCCACCTGCACCTCGCCACCCCCACCCTGCTGCTGACAGAGAGGAAGCAGCATGGAGGGCGAGGGGAGTAGGTAGGAGCCAATACGCATGGAGAGCCAGCTCTGTGGCCCCGCCTCCTCCCCAGTGCCTCCTACAGAGGCAATGGGAGGGAGGGATACGCAGAAGCCAACGCTGGGAGGAGCCGGCTTGATGGAGCCATCTGCTGTGGACAGAGGCTGCTGCCGTCCCGTGCTACTGCCTCTGTATCAGAGGCAGCAGCGCAGGGTGGTGAAGGGCTCCCCACGAGTGGGGACGGGAGCACACTGGCTGCTGGCCCTGCTTCCAGGGACTATTGAATATTCATGAAACTGCTAATTTTTGATGCAATTACATGACTATTCAATTACACGCAATCTAACATCCCTAATTACAGCATGATGTGAAACTTACTGATCTCAATGAAGAAAACTGTTATAAAAAGGAGTCATTTTGCCATAATTTTTGGCCACCAGAGAGATATGGACAATGGACTAATAAAGATAACATCAATTGGTGGGATGGAGTGTGTGTGTGTAAGCATATGTTAACTGCTTTACTACTGTATTTTTAATAAATGTGGAGTATTGCCTTTTCCCCTATGAAGATCCCGTGTGCTTCCTACAAGCGTAACAAGGGTTGGCACTCCTACTTTAAGCACAACTTTCTAGAATAAAAAGGACTTAATAGTCAAGACAAAGTCATTTATTTCAGGTATTGACTTTAAACTGAACTGTATTTTACAGTGAAAATCCCCACACCTTCCCTATAGAATGACTCTTACCATGCAGACTTTCACTAGAATCCAAAGTTCAGAATGAATAATGCATCATAAATCCTTGCAATTTCAGAGGATTTAGTTAAATGCCCAATTACAGAATGCCTACAGCAATCTACTGAGCAAGAAAAAGGAAGCGGACAGTTGCTTTTATCTCTGAGATGGAACAACGACTGTTTCTTGAGAGCAGCTGAGCTGCAGCAAAGCAAAATATGGAGAAGAACTGTGGATCCACCAAGACAACTATAACAGTGGTTGAGGGGAAATATTCACTTTTTTTAAAAAAAGGAACAGTTGTATCATGGCCAAATCAGTTATCAAAAGCACAGAGGGGAAGGACATATTCCTCTGAAATAAGAGATTTCTTCAATGATTCAAAGTGTGATACTGAGTACATCACATTGGCAAGGAAAATATACATCCTTCCTCTGTTAAAATTCACAGCAAATTGAGAAAGAATCAAAGTTGAGTTCTGAGTGAAATGGATGCAGCATACAGATGTGATGGTTACACTTCCGACTAGGCTGCAAGCTACTTTGGGATAGAAATCTATGAAAGAGGGTTAGGAAGCAAGAATTTATGTTCAGCTTGCCAGAGATTTCTGCATTAAAGAATTTAGAACAGTTCAAAAAAAGAGAAATGGTCTAGATTGGGAACAATCATAACATGATAGTCTTTGGTGAGTTCTGTGATTCCACCTGAAGGGAACACTGTAATATATAATGAAAGTTTATATAGATGCATCTGACGAAGTGGGTCTTTGCCCACGAAAGCTTATGCTCCAACACTTCGGTTAGTCTATAAGGTGCCACAGGACTCCTTGCTGCTCTTGCAGATTCAGACTAACACGGCTACCCCTCTGATACTTGAAAGTTTATAGTTTCCTGAAAACTGCCTTGATTTCTTCTGTGCACATGATAGATGAAGGGGTGAACCACCCACTTCTACCAAAGCAGTAAGACTAAAAGCTACTTCATAGGCAACAGAGATTTAGTGAGCTCTTGAGAAATATCATAGTCCAAGGTTTATATAAGGCCAGAATTATAATTAGGCATGTGTCTACCCTAGTAAAAGATGTGGAGGATCCCCAAGGGATAATCCATCACTTTTTAAATCCTTCCTGAAAACAAACCAAGGTGAGATATAAAAAATCTTAACAACAAAAAAATCCCATCTCCTCTACTGCCTTATCCGCATACACGTTTCACAGCAAATCCTACTTCTTCTTACTAGCGCACGCCTTTCAAACATACACAGGAATAGGAAGGAAGCAGCCTATCTTCTCTGGCTGTAATGAACTCTCCCCAAGAAAAGTTTCAGGATGCCCCATGTTCATAGAGTCCAAATTGGATAGATCTAGAGCAGTGGGCAAATGTCTCCAGCCCCTGGTCCCTATAAGTCACTTAAAGCCCAGCAGGAAGAATGGCAAGAATTCATCCTTCTACCAAAACAATTACAACGAATTCTCAGTCTGAACACCACACCTCACATAGAAGGTGAGTCCTGTCAGGAGCAGAACCTGTGGCTTTAGTCCACTCACTGGATGCCTGTGGCATGAAAACTGGACATGTACTTATCAGAAAGTACCGGTCTTATGTGGCACATTCTAATCACTATATCTTATTTTAAAAAACAATACTAAGATTGTCAAAGGAATTTAAAGGTATTGGATGCTTATGCCCTTTAATTTCCTTTGAACCTAAACCCCAACTTAAACCAGTACATAACATTTCTAAGGATCTTAAAAAAGAGTAAGAGAAAAATATGTAATAATTAGGAAGCTGCAATTGACCGTTCGATTATCTAAACTAAATAAATTTGACTGGCCTTTAGAAAGAATATTTTGATTAACAATTTTCATCAACTTTTAAAAAAGTTGATGTATTAACTGTCCAGCTAAACAAACCAATGTTAAAAACAAGCTTACAGAACTTTCTTACAGCAACTTCTAAACATCTCAGTGTCCAATACTTTCTTTATGGCACAACCATCTCAACCATATTCTGTGTCATCAAATGGAGCCCCTGCTGACAAGTATGACAAGTATCAACAAAATGGCTGCCCCTCAGAGAGAGAGAGGAGTCAGTGTCACTAAACAGAGATACTGACAGTGACGGGTTTTTGAAAACTGCTTGGAAAACTATTTTTCTTAGTACTTAATATTTCTAATGTCTTATTGCATGACTCCTTTAAAGAACCCCCTTCCTTCAACGTACAGCTTCCCATACTGAACAAGATTAATTATGGAAGCCAATAATCATTCTAAGCATTAACATCCTAATTATGCAAATCTCCTTGAACTCACTCAGAGGTGGTGATTTTTGAAGACCGTATTTTTCCACCATATAAATAAAGAAAATTTAAAAACAGGAAAGATAAAGATGCCCTAGTAGTCTATGAGTAACAGATCTGTGACTGTTATTGCTAAGTTTCAGGTAAAGTCCCCATGATCTTTAGGACAGCAAGATGTACATCACTATCTTTTCACAGAAAACTTCTCAGTCTGTAAGGATAAAGCAACAAATTAAACCCATATTTTCCACCCTCAATGAACACTAAAATATATTTGTAGACACAAGAAAATCTTCCTCATCTGCCCCAGAGTACTGGCTTTCTTCCTTCTCAGCTTCCTAAGTGTGGCCACAGTCTGCCCCCAGATTTATGCGTATTTTAAAAATCTTGGTTTCTTGCTATACAGTTACCATAGCCAGCATTTAAGTTACCATTCCAAAAAAACAGTGCATCAAAACATATGTAACGGGGAAGATCAAAATAAACTACTCTTAGCACAATCGTCACCTCCAGGAAGGAAGAAAAATCCACAGATTCTATAAAAAAGACTCTATCATAATTTCTTAGTAGGAAATTTTCTAGTGCAATTCATTTCATGATGATGTACAATTTAGAGGACTTTCAGCCACAATAGTTCATTGTCATCAGACATCTTGAACTAGGGCTTTCAAACTTCTATGTCATTTTTCACCAATATGTATCCCACTGAGTTCTTAGCATAAGATAATCAACAAGTTCAGTCTCTACCTAAACATTAATAAGTTTATTTCCTTGAAAGTTAACTGAAGATAGTGTCTTTATACAGATGAACTATTATTTGCTAGTAGAAATTTAATTTTGCAAGAGCCTAATCTCTCTCTCTGATGAAGTCTATGAAGACAGTGAAGTGTAAAAAAAAAAAAAAAAAAAAAAAAGCAGCACTTTAAAAATCTGTCTGCTGTTTTCAATGTTCATCAGACCCCTTCACCTTTCTATACAATGATGACAGAAGCTTAAATTTTATTTAGATTTCTGCTTAAAACTGTATAGGTAAGTAGTGCTTTTTCATCACCTCACTGTGTGATGGCCAAACCAATGCCTTTGTTTTCCCGGTTGAATTTTTGAGGCGCAGCAGTGACATCCAGTGGCTGCTATGGTGAATCCTAGGCTCTCAATTACCAGATTCATTCCAGTTCCAGTTAACATGAATAATTTTCAATCTGCTATCTACCATGTTTAACTGAGGACATAGCAGAAGACAGCTTGGATCAGGGGCTTCTGAATCTTCACTGCAAGAACAGCATAATAAGTTAAAGAAAAGTTTTTCAGAAGTCAGGCCCTCTCTTAAAAGAGGTGTATAGTCATTTTAATATCCCAACCAATAGAATTAAAGAGTCCTGAGGATTTCCTGGCAAGCTGGTATTTCCATGCAAAATCTTAATTCACTCTAAGGACCCAAAAGTTGTTCTCATAGGGTATGTCTACACACAATTTTTATTTCGGGAGAAGGATGCAAATAGCACTGCGCATTTGCCTACTTCCTCCGCGGTTTTTTCTGGAAGACGCTCTTCCGGTGTTTACCCACATCTACACGCAGCCAAATTTTGAAATAAACCCCTATTTCAAAAGACCCCTGTAAACCTCATTGTAGAAGGAATAAGGGGTCTTTCGAAACAGGAATTTAGAAATTCAGCTGCATGTAGACACAGGTAAATATCAGAAGAGCGTCTTCCAAAAAAAACCAACAACGGAGGAAGTATGCAAATGCGCAGCGCTATTTGCATCCTTCTCCCGAAATAAAAATTGTGTGTAGACATACCCAAAGTGAACAATGGCTCTTTCATAATTTAACGAGTCACTCACTACTCATCTTTATGCATTCTAACCACTTGACTGTTTCTCTCCTGCACACTGACCTAAACTTTCAACTATGTAACAACTATATTCTCTCAATAAATATCAGCTCCCTTCAACAAAACAAAAAATCAGTCCCATAACTGACAGTGGCTGCCTCCAACACACCAAAAGGTGTTCCCTACATATGAAACCAACCCATTCAACAACCTAACAGGTTTTACTTTACCCAACACCAAGTTAATTTCACACGAAAACATCCCCTACCTGTAATAATTGTTACCAGTTATTAGTAGGTACACTTCAAAGAGTAGCAAAGTATTGATCAGGGTTCTGTGCAAACAATAAACCAATGTATACCTAGACATGAGAAGTAGGAGACAAATGTCTCTGGAGGCCAGAAAATACAATGCTTTTGATACAATACCTGGATAAGTCCTCTCCTTGTGAGCTGGAGTCTCTTTAATTCCTACCTCTTCATTCTGAGGATCACTAACTTTATGCTTCCTAGTCAGGTGAATTATCTGAGGAAATCCTCTACTGGGCATCTTTTCACCTTCCTTGAGAACCCCCTGTTGTTCCACTGCTGCTAACAAAAGTGTGAAGACATGCACAAGTATCTTTTTGTTCACCTAGCACCAGCTGCATATCCTCTATTGCAATCTATAGCCTTGTTCTGAAGTAGCGTCTTTACGTCAGTATTTTAAGCCTCTTGTCAGTCAGATAGTCTGATTTTAGACTCTACTGCTCTTTAACTTCCTTCTTCTAGAAGATTTGTCCTGTTTATCCATGGCTTACCTTCAGGTCCCATGCTACCTACTAGCAATGTAAAAACTGCCTAAAACAGTTAACCGGTTAAACATGGGCAGCAGAGGACTGTCGTTCCTGCCCGCTGGGCCCTCCAGTTAACCAGTAACCTTTTACATCCCAACATCTGCAGGCTTTCCTCCCTAATTTGTGGAAAGTATGTATGTAACAGAAAAGTTTAGCTTAGCTTTGTTTTAGAAATAAAAATTTGTTTCTGGCTCTTTTTCTTACAAAGCCAACTTTGTAAATGTAAACCAACACAAACCAATTTCCAGGGTTCAAATGAGAGAGCAGCTGAACTTCACTTCTAATGCAGGAGGCTAAGAGGGGACCACAATATCACATATACGTCTGTAAAATGAAACCAAAGAATCTTCTCACATGCCCTCCCCAGAGTAATTAATCCAGCCTGGTGATAGCAAGCAGGTGCACAGGGCAGGGGCGGATTGTCCCGGCGGGATACCAGGAATTTCCCGGTGGGCCGTCGTCCGGTGGGCTGTCGTGTCCGCACGCCGTTGTCCCTCACTCCGAGTGGCTCCATGTCTGCGCTGTATGCAGCATGCAGAGCCCGACCCACTGCCTGTGCCACACGCCGGACATGACGCAGGGGGCGGGGCTTGAGGGGCACGCAGGGGTGACATCATGGGGAGGGCCGTTCTCAACCCATTTCCTGGGCCTATTTTGATTGCCAGTACGCTCCTGGCACAGGGATTTGCATCATGGCAAGCAGGGAGAGGATATTTTGCTGAGATGTGGGAGGAAGATTTGGCAAAAAATTGTTTATAGATCCATCCAAAAATGCTAAGCTCTGCATTTAATTTAAATTTA
Source organism: Pelochelys cantorii (assembly GCA_032595735.1). Classification (NCBI taxonomy): domain Eukaryota; kingdom Metazoa; phylum Chordata; order Testudines; family Trionychidae; genus Pelochelys; species Pelochelys cantorii. Next base: position 5,221,642 of record CM064342.1, on the reverse strand, counting down.
ATCAGAGAAGGAATATTAAGCAGCCAGTGATGTCCAAAGACCAGGTCAATACCTCTATCGGTTTCAAGATGTTTATTGTTCAATGAGGAAAACAACCAGGGAAGCTATGGTATGATTTTTTTCTGTTACAGATAGCATCAGCGAAGTTAGCTTTTTCCCTGCCTTGCACCACCCCCCTGAAATAGAGAGATAGCTCATCGTTACCTCGGTTACAGATAGTGCAGAAGTTGCTTGGTCCTTCACTGTGTTTCTTCAAATGATCTGCCATGTACGCTGCCCGCAAATACTTTCCACACACCTGGCATGGAACTTTGTCTTCATGGCATGCTAGGTGAGAGCGCAGTCGGTCACGGGTGGCAAAGGAAGCATTACAAGTCTGCCGGTAGGAGAACAGCATTAGCCACCAATTCGTGGCATGTCACCATATTACCGAATCTACAATAAGTAACCCCCACCAGAATCCTGCATATGAACACAGGCAACAGTAGCACGAGGTAATTTTCCCAAACAGGTTACCGTCACACTGCACAGGATGCACGGTTACTGCTCAAAAAGGAGCAGGGCCCAGGATTGGTGTCTGGACAGACAGACAGAAGCTTTGACACAATACAGTTTGCAAAATCTGAATAAAACCTCAGGTCTAAAATGCCTCAGCTTCTCACTGAAATCTGTGTTACTAAAACATCACAAGTCATATTAGGTAATACAAACAGATCTGCCATTGTCCTTCTTTGTCACATCTGACTCTATCCTAGCTCATTTCATGGCGACATCAGTGTCACATAAAACAGGCGCACCTCAACACTGCTGTCTCTTGCCTGCATTCACTTTGTGATCTCTTCAGTTTGACTCTAGTCTCTATGGTTCCCCCAGCACTCCCAATGATGTACAACGCATCAGAGAATTGAAAGCAAGACTAAACTGACAGGATCACAAAGGGCACTACAGAAGGAGAACCATGTTCGCATCATAGCAGCTGGGAGACCTCAGAATGGCAGTGTACTAGGGATGTTAAATATCGGTTAATTGAATAGTTGATTAATCTCGTGAATTCTTATCGGTTACTCTACTATTCTACTGTCCCTGGGGGTGGGAGCCCCCTGCCACACTGTGCTGTTGCCTCTATCAGCATGAGGTGCCAGGCTGGAGCTGGTCTGCGAGGGGAGCCAGTTTAAAAACCAGCTCCCCTCATGGACTGGCTGCCTGTCACTCCGCACTGCTGCCTCTGATACTGAGGCAGCAGCATGGGGTGATAGCAGCCTCGGTCTGGGGGGTGGGGTATGAGCTCCTGGACACAGCATGAGCCAGAACTGAGCCAGGCTGCCTATAATGCGTGTAGTCTATAGCATTAACCTAGCAGCTTTTGCTTATTGGCTAATCGACTACACTATAGCATCCCTGTTGTGTACTGGGAATGTTAACAAGCATCTGTGAACATGGTTAACTGATAAGTCGGGGCTTATCAGTTAACCCTCACAGTTACACATATATACCCCTGCCGCCTCTGTGTCAGAGGTGGGGAGAGGGAAGCAGGAGCCAGTACGTGTGGGGAGCAGTCTCTTGCAGAGCTGCCTCCCCCTCTGCAGAAGTAGAAGTATGGGGGAGGGACATGTGGGAACCAGTGCTTGGGGGAAGCCAGCTACCCATGAGTACCTGCTCTCATGGGGCCACCTGCCCCTTGTGCTGCTGCCTCTCTATCAGATACAGCAAGAGTGGGGGGGGGAGGCCTATAGGATGGAGGGGTTAGCAGGGTGGAGGAGGCAGGGGCTCAAAAGGAGCTGGCACATGAGGGAAGCTGGCTTATAAGCCGACTTCCCATGTACATTGTCTCTCATGGAGGCACCTGCCAGAGGCAGCAGAGTGGGGGGGTACAGGCGGGAGCCAGTATGCGCATGAAGCTGACTTTTAAGCTGGCTCCCTGAGCATGCCAACTCTGGTCGAGATGCCTCTCCCACCCATTATCTCCCACAGAGGCAGCAGAGTGGGGAGTGGAGAGCAGGTGGGAGCTGGTACATGTAGAAAGCCGGATTTCAAGCTGGCTTCCCGCGCTTACCAGCTCCCACGGGCTGCCTGCTCCCTGTTCTGCTGCCTCTGAATCAGAGGCAGCAGCGGGGGAATGCGTGAGGCAGGCAGGAGGCAGTGCTCACCAGCCCCCTCTGCGTGTAAAAGTGTAACTTCAAAAAAAATTCAGTAGTTACATTTATTTGAGTAAATGTGTATTTTAATATCCCTACTGTGTACTCTGTTTGCACTAGATATCTTGATCTCTGTTATGGTGTCATACTCCAGTTATTACTACATAACAAGATTAATGTAGGGTAAAACAACAACAACATTCTATACTAAAATAACTATACATGTCAGCCTTGCAAAATTCTACTTGCCCATTCACCCCTGAGAAATAATTTAACAGATGAGAAAAACCTCCCTCCCCATCTCTCATCATCATCTTAGCAGAGGATAGGCAAGCAGATTTTGTGCTTGGGCTATAGTGTTTTTGACAATTTTGCAAGGCTGATCATATCAGCAGCAGCATATACATGAAAGCAGTTGAATCTTTGTCAAAAGGCTACATAAAAAAATGTTATCTAAACACATTGCTCGCCAATGGAGGATAGAAAAAACCAGAAATATCAGAGTGACCAGACCAGGCGGATGAAACTAACAAATTCAAGACTGCGCAGTGACTAACTAATAACTGAGACACATGGTTTATACCACAGCTCCCTTAGGAGATTTTAGTAATCTAGTAAGTGTTCTGGGGAATGGAAATTTTGGCTTTCTGTCATATCAGGAATGAGTGCTTTATTTTTTAGGCAGCTATTTCACTGTAAAGTAGATTTTGTTAAGATACCATAATTACTGCATTGCAATTACAATATAGTAGCTTAAAATAAGTAAAAGTGGCAATAAAATAGAGGGTCATGTGTAGAATTTTATGTAGATCTCCCTAGTTGTTTGATCCTAAGCCCACTGAAGTTATTTGAAAGGCGCATACTAACTTCAGTAAGCATTTGCTCAAGCTCAAAGGGTCAGTCTTGGGAGGTGCTAAGTACTCCTGATCTTCCACTGACTTTATTTCAGTGGAAGCTGTGGGTACTCTGCACCAAACAGAACACTCAGTAACTTGCAGGATCAGTGCCTAATATAGTTTTAAAAACAGTTACACAAATACGGATTGATGTGATATATGGAATTTCACTGGCCTCACTAGAGAAAGACTCCTATATGACAAATGACCGGGGTGGGAGGGGGGTAATTTCTTTACATTAAAAGGTATTTCTCCTCATATGAACTCTCAGGACACAGCGCTGAGCAAAATAGGTGTAGCTTTCATTTAGCAAAATGTTTCTGGAAACAAGTCATTAAATCAAGATTCCAACAACAAATCAGCCTGTTGGAGGTAAAGTTTATGTATGTTCCTGAGCAGTAGAGTATGAAAGTCAAAAGCTCCATCACCAATAACCCAATATCAAGTGACAGCAAGCTTGTATATGAACGTAGTGGGAATATCTGGGCATCAGATCTATTACAGATAAGCCACACAACTCCTTGTGTGTTAGAATTAAAACCATCATCTATCCTACACTATGCAGATCAAGTAGAAAGTCTACAGTGGGAGTAATACAGTCATATTTCTGTTTGTTTATTGGACTTGCTGCCTGCCAATTTGTATACAGTCCATTCCCAGATAAGCTATGTACTGATCAGATTTAAATTAAAAAAAAAAAAGGTCTTAAAAAAAAAAAAAAAGGTCCATTTGAGAAAGCAAAAACCAGTTTAGCTGAATCATACAAGGGAGACAGGACCAGGTTTGGAGAAAACCTCTTACAGTTAATATTAGTTAATGTTTGTAAAAGGCATTACAGATGTAAAGTGCTAAATGAGTGCTAAATATTTATTATTAATTGTTATTAATAATAAAGGAAAACTCCAGTGCTTTCCTACAAACATTGCACAGGTAGATAAATAGACCAAAAAATAATATATAAAAAGTTTAAAATAACATTGTTTAAGAAATACCTCTTGAAGTTTCAACTTTTCTATGGCTGTGGATGTCTCTGAGCTTATTCCATGCTGGCTGCCATTTTCCTGCTAATAGGCAGGAAGTAAGAGAAATTAGGACAGGAAGAAACTCATTCTGCATTGAAATCAAGGGGGAAAGCACTGGATTTGGAGCGCCAATTGTAGGTAAATTTCATTAAATGGATTTTATTTGTATTGTTCAAATAAATGTAGTTTGATTTTTAACAACTTGCATTTTCTCTTGTTTATCTGAATTGTCAGATGTTACCTAGAACTGTCAGCTGATGGAGGACAATTTCCCTGAGAAATAACGAATCTCTGATTTCACTCCCCCAATCTTTGCCTGCTATTTCAGTCCACAGTATTTTCAAACCATCATTCCTCCCACCCTGCAGCCTGACATTACCAATTCCTACAAAGTAATCCAATCAGCAGCTCAAGCACCCACCTCAGGACTCGAGGGCAGCAACCTGAACTATCCCGTTACAGCCAGCAAACTGACTTACCCCTTCTCCCATGTCAAGCACTTAATTGACAGATTAAAAAAAATTCAAATGTTACCAGGGAGAAAAGCATCCAGAGTTCCATTTGGCGTCTGCCTTGGACACCAAAGCAACTTATTGGATCCGATTTCTCAGATTACCTGGCTCTGTAGAGGGCTTCCTTCCCCATTCGGCGTCTGTTTTAAGAGGAAGTAAAAAAGTGGAATCAGATGCTTGTCTATAGAGACAAGCTCTCTTTTTAAACGAGGCAAGATAGCGCTGTGTGCTGGTTAGTCCTGACAGTGACCACTATGTGTGGCATTTAGCACATAACCACCTCCTCCTCGCCACAGCTTCATTTCAGCTGCCCTGAAGTTATCTTGCCAGCTCCCAATTTGTGCTGATGGTCAAGAATGCACAGTGTGCGATATTATAGCAATCTTGGCACCGTGCTGGTTTGCAAAGATGCATGAAAGGACTCAGGTACAGATTGTATAGCATGGATCGGAAGCATATCTTTAAGACAGAGGAATCTGGAAAACACTTTTTGCTTTGTCAAAACAATATTTCTCTTATTTAATTAAAGATGGTTCAAGAATCTGAGTCATTTATACATAGCGCTCTTTTGAGAATTGTGTTAACTTCCACTAGAGGGAGGTAAAACAGCTTCACACATTTCAAGGAAAAATGGTGGTGGGATATGGAAAAATAACATGCCAATATTGAGCTATTTTGCTCCATAGTGCTGAAACTTGGTGACGAAGAAAGATAATTCTATAGAAGGGAAAGTCATTGCTCGGAAGAAACTAGACTAAAAGCCACATTCATATATATTTCAGATATGAAACAAATTTAGAGCACCGTTTTCCAGAAAGAAAGTATCCTTTCTGTGGTGTGGATCTGTGTGCATGTGAGAGATGTGTGTGTCTGCAGGGAAACTTCATAATTCTTACAGGGTGTCACCAAGTAGTTTCTGCAAAGATACGTAGCAGGTGTTCAGCAAACCTTCTACACCTTATTTGTATTAAATATAATGGCAACATTAATTTTGAACAATTAAGCAGTCAAAAGTCAATCATAAGCTACTGTTGAATTTGCTACCTCAATTCTGTCATCACCCTAATAACAATTAATTACGCCATTTTATTATACAATACCTTGCTGCACTTCCTACAGTTCTAGAGATAGCACAGTTTATTAGAATAATCTCCTAATTGTAATCCATATATGTAAAAGGGTAGAGTTAAGTTTGTCAAACCTTAACTTTCATAGTTATTTTGAGTGTTCCATGCATCCTTAAATTTGCATGAATTAAGTTAACATTTAATAAGAAACAAAAGAAAATTTCTCTGTTAGGCTATGTCTATGCTGCAGAGCTATTTTGGGATACCAGAAGTATCCCAAAATAGCTATTCCATGTCTTTTGAGCGTACCCGTTATTTGGAAATATAACAGATTTGCTATTCCGATGTCCCTGGAAACCTCCTTTCACGTGGATTAAGGGACATTTCAGAATAGCACTTTATTTCTAAATTACTTTGAAATGAGCTACGCAATTTGCGCAGAGCAAATGGCGTAGCTCATGTCGAGGTAAGGATGCGGTGCAGACGCACCCTTAGAGCTTATCAGTGTTATTTATCAACTGCATATTTTCTGTAAGTTTCATACCAGCTGGCCAAAGACTGATGAGTTTTTGCCAGCATTGTAGGCTGAGTACACATGTCCATATGTTAGGGATGTAAAATCCTGTTTAATTAACAGGATAACTACGGAAACGTTCAGTTTACTGATTGACAATCAGGTGGACCATTCCAGCCTGCTGAGCTGGAGCAGCCGAGTGGTCCCCACACCACAGGCAGGGGTTGCTCCAATCTGGCTGCTCCAGCTCTGCTGGGCTGCTAGCGCCTAGCCCAAGTGGGCTGGGAGTCAGCAGTTTCATAGGGAGTGGGTGGAGGGAGCAAAGGCAGAAGGGGAGGGGCAAGGACTGCCTATAAAGCCCTCCACCAGCAGCTGGTTATGGACAGAGTGCTGCTTCTGGGCAACAGTTAACCATTATCCATTAAGTATAACCCATTAAACATGATACTTACCAGGTAACCGGTTACCCGTTCACATCCCTACCATATGTGTGTATGTTTACATATATATATATTATATATATACATACTTTATATGCACAAATACTTAAGTGTGCATTTAAAAAATAGTTAAAGGCATTCTCACTGTGTATAACTAGACACCTTGTTTTTATGAAAACTGTGTTTTGGGAATTTTTCTGATTTAAACTGATCTATAGTGTTATATCAACTTAAGAAACTTAAGCCAATTTAAGACTTAAGATAGGTTTGAGCTATTTAATTGCCTTGAAGGCCTTATGGCCTGATTTTCAAAGCTCCCACTACTCCCAGTGAGATCAATAGAAGCCTTTAGGCACTCTACATCTCTGAAAATCTGCTCATTGGATTACTCGAAACTGCACACACATTCCAAAATCCCCAATTTGGAAGAAAAACAGGGACACATGTCAGGAGACAGAAAATGCAGGGTGAGGGGCAACAGTCAGACAGGATGGGGTTAGAATTTTGTAGAATAGAAAAATTTTTCCCCCACCCTCTGACTTCAAAGAAAACTGAAGGGATTTTGCTCTGACTTTCTGAAAAATTCACCTTCCTTCAGAGAACAAACATGGACAATTTGGACAATTTTAGCCCAAGAGGCATATATTTCAGAAAGTTAGAAGTGTGTGAGGACAGGGTCTTGTAATGGAAACTGTTTTGCTCAGGTGCCTGTTAACCACTCTCCCACCCACCTCACAAATGGTTAATTTAAAAAAAAAACTTTAATGGAAGACTTATTGTCTTACTGTAAAGAACTATAAGCTGATATTAAACTGCATTTCAAAGGATACTACGCTGGCATCACCCAAACACTTGCTGAAAAAAAGCTTGAAGTTTTGCTCAGTGCAATGTTCTGAAAGCTATGTGATACAAAGAGCTTCACAGGAAGTGAAGTTAAACAACTGTAATTGAAACTATTAAAAAATTGAAATCAGAATTTCAATCTCTTGTTAGTGGCCACTGAATTACAGAAGAGAAAAGGGGCATCATTTGAGACAGCCAAGGACAAAGCAGCAGGGTAAGATTTCCAGGGTGGGGACTGGGATAGAGCAGCAAAAAAGAACATCTGGTAGAGGGGGAGGGGAGGCAAGAGGACCAGAGCAGCAGGAGATAACAGGGAGTGGTGGGGGGAGGGTAGAGAGAAGACTGAACATGATTAGTTACAAACATATTTATCTCCGTGCATACATACATGTTATTTCTATCAATGTTTGATCATTCTTCACACACATATACATTCATAGTCCTTTTTTAAAACAAAAAGATATTAACCCTCTTTTATACCCCTGCTCCTACCTGACACTTATGAGGTCTCTCCGACGTGTGCACTTGTTTGATGTGCCCATTCAAGTGATCTGGCCTTAAAAAAATATATACATATTTATATGTGTGTGTATGCACACACACACACACACACACACACACACACACACACACACACACACACACACACACACACACACACACACACACACACACACACACACACACACACACACACACACACACACACACACACTTCAAAACAAACCATAAAATTAAAAGCTACTATTGCGCACACACACTCTCTCTCTCTCTCCCCCCCCCCTCTCTCCCCAAAACAAACAATAAAATTAAAAGCTGCTATTGCATCCACTCCAAGAAAAGTTCTCTGGACTCCAGGTTATTCAAGCAACCTATTATATTTTACTTGATTAGCCAGAGATCAGAAACAGTTAGAGCTTTACTCTGATTAATATCCTGCCATCCCTCTGCAAGGAGATACTGTTTTCTAATCCAAGAATTCAGAAAATCTAGGTTAAAGTGTTCACATTGGGGTGCATACAGTTGGACTTCTAAATTCATATGTGGACACCAAAATCAAAGTGATTCAGTGTGCCAAGTGCTGAGCGTTTTTAAAGTCAAGCCATCTTGGTTTAGGTGTCCAAACATGGATTTAGGAATCCAACTTTTGGTGCCCCAGTACAAACAATCTGGCACTAAGTTCTACTTTTCTGTTTCAATTTCCTCCTATATAACATGGAAAAATATTGCCCTCCCTCACAACTATGCTGTGATGCATAATTTATATTTGTAAAATACTGTGAGGGACTCAGATAGAAGGTACTACAGAAGAGCAAATTATTATTGAAAGAAGTCATTCCATTCCCCAAAATGTGTAAAGCTTGTTTTGAAGGAGGGAAGCCTGAAAAGCTAATGATTTTCCTAGTGGGTGTTTCTCTGGGTGGGAAGAAAGCTTTTCATTGTATGAGGCCAAAGCTGCTTGGAAACTAATTCTCTTCCTCTCCTCCCCCAACTTTCTAGTCTTAGCCAATCAGAGAGAGCTGGGTGGAATTCATGCTCTGGAGACAGAGTTAACGCCACAGTTAAGCTGTTAAACCTGATGCTTGGGCAGGTGGGCTGGGGCTGTTTAACTGGAAAGACTAGTCGGAGGTTTAAAGTCCTAGTACAGAAGTGGGGAACTTTTTTAGGGCCAGGAGCCAGTGACCCACAGAAAAATCAGTCAGGGGCTGTACACAAGTGAGAAGCAAAGTGAAAAGCAGCTGACTGAGAAGGAGAAGGACCCCCCCCCCTTTCCCCTTGCACAGCAGAGCCTAGAAGGGCCCAGGCTAGATTTTGTGCGCTTTAGCCCTGTGGGTGGGTGGCAGAAGAGCTGGATTGCCAGCACAGGATCCCCAATGCAGGGGGTCCCTGAGCCTGGGGGCCGAATTCAGGCAAGCCAGGGGCCAGATACAGCCCCCAGGCCTGAGGTTCCCCACCCCTGTCCTAGTACATACCTATGAACTTCAGGGATGCCCCTTGAATCAATCCTTGAACTAAAGGCATACTGTAAAATTAAACACCACACTTCTATCTGATTTGTTTAACAACTTTTGTAAAACACTTAAGATTACTAAAACTAGAAGGCTAGAGGAAATAAAAGACAGGACTATGAAGCACTTTAAAGACTAACAAGATGGTTTATTAGGTGATGAGCTTTCATGGGCCAGACTCACTTCCTCAGATCACATTGAAATGGGTCTGGCCCACGAAAGCTCATCACGTAATAAACCATCTTGTTAGTCTTTTAAAGTGCTGCATAGTCCTCTCTTTTGTTTCAGCAAGACCAGATTAACAGGGCTACATCTCTATTACTATTCTACATGAGAGGAAATACAGATCCTCTATTTTTCAGATTTTTATTTTATGTTATGAAGGCATATAAACATTTTCACTGTTTCCTTTTGAAGACCCTGTCTTTCTGAATTCAATGAGAGCACTGAGTTTTCTGGACATCAAAGAATCAGTCAGTTACTTTACATTATGCCTGAAAGTCTTTCAACACAGCAACAGCAGGGAATTTTTCTCTTTTTTTTAAAGTGTATTTGGAAAATATAAACTGGCAAGGGGGTGTCAGGTGCAGGTACAAGACGAGAAAGTGGTTTTAACTGGTCATGGTGATTAGATTTCAAGGTGATACTGTTTCAGTATCAAGTTTATTTATTGTCTTAGAACATTCCTGAACTTGCCTGTTATTGGAGAGCTCCTCTTTGTCATAGATTTTGTTTGTTTGTGTAGCAAAAAGCCCCAGTCCTTTTAACAAGCACGGATTCAGCAGGGACAAAGGTTTTTATGTTTACATTCCTGGGGTACCTTTATCCAAAGCAAGTTTCCATTACTTTCTGGTTATCATCTCAGCTCTTTCTCACCAACCAAGGCAAGCCAAAGAGATCAGATCCATTAACTAGGTTGTTGTAGAAATAGGAAGGCCGGTGTTGACTTTTCCCTTATCTATCCTCCCCTCTATTTGAACACTGAATTTGTGAAGGACCCAAGTTTCAAACTCATCCTGAACTCAAAACAAAAAAGATAGACACAAGCCATATTAAGGCAGTATCAAAGATCCATTTGTTTGTGCGAGTTCACTTAAGTGCCAACAAATATCATCCACATTAAATGTACAGATCTTATGTACGCTGCAGGGTAGAAACAGGATCCTCTTCAGAAGGCTGTGAACACAAAGGACACAAAGACCATGTACTAAAGAGATAGCTGTAGCTGAAGACTCTGAAATACCACTTCTTCACATCTGAGTGAGTCACATTGGGACAAACGGAGTGAAGTTAAGACAAGGAAAAGTTTACCGATGGGACTGTCTACAAGTCATTTTAAGATTTATAAATACTTTGCACTTCAATAGCAACTTGCAGTGGAGGGCATCAGGCCACTTCACAACCCATAATTAAGTCTCAGAACCTCTTCAGGTACCCAATTATTTCAATTCCCAGACAAGTCACTTGCCCACTATCACGCACCAAGTTTATGACAAAACTGGGAGTGTTAACCAGGACTCATCCAATTCCCCAGTTTTGTGATTTAATTAATAGTTAACCTTTCCATAAGGCTGCAAAACAGTTTCCCAAGAAAAGCGATGAAAGCCCCATCACTTAGGATATTTAAAACTAGCAATGCAGAGATAATTCTGCACTGGTCCTTGAGAGATGAGTTTGATAACCCTCCAGGTCTTTTCCATTTATGATTCACATCAGCATCCTCTTACCTGGAGAAACCTTTTCCACAGCTCTGGCAAATGTAGGGCTTTCCCACAGAGCCATCATGAGACCGAACATGATAGGACATCCTATCTTTCCGCTTGAACCTCAGCCCACACACTGGACAAGAATATGGCTTCTCGCCGGAGTGCGACAGCTTGTGCCGGTTCAGGTGGTACACATCCCGAAAAATCTTGCCACAGATCTCACAGGCCACCTGCTTCCTTGTCCTGCTCCTCTTTCGGGGGGCGTCAGGGTCGTCCTGACCAGGCACCCCATTTTCGCCAAGTCTTGGTGGTGGGATGTCTATGTAACCCAACTGTAAGCTGGTCACCCCGTGCTGAGCCTCATGCTGCCGCAGGCGATTAGCATCTGTAAATACTTTCCCACAGAGCCCACAAGGAAGGATACCGGCCTCTCGCAGGCCCCCAGGGGTACCAAACATCATGGAGTCCAAAAGGTTGGCTTTGCGGGGACGCCCGCGGCCCCTTTTGGTGCCCAACGTGGGGGCACTGGTCCCCACGTTCTGGAACGGCGAGGCCAGCAGGGGCGGCGACAGGGGTCCCGCCACCATGGGCAGGCGGTCCACCCCCTGCAGGACGGGCAAGGAGGACTGGGCGGCGGTGAGGGCAGCCCGGGTGGCCTCGTCTTCGGGCATGCCGGCGATGCCGTTGCCGTTGGGCGCCAGGCCGGCCCCGTTGGTCATGTCGAGGGGGAAGCCCAGCTCGGCGGCGCTGGGGCGGAAGAGCATGATGTCAGGGCGGGCAGGGGGCACCAGGATCTGCACGTTGGACTGCTTGATGACCTCCTGGCAGATGTCGATGACGGAGCGCATGAGGAGGAACTTGGCGGCCGTCATGAGCTCGGGGAAGCTCTCCAGCCGCACCACGATGCGCGAGGTGTAGGCGAAGTCCAGGATGTCCCCGAAGACCTTGGAGCTGATGGTGTGCATCTCCAGCTCCCGGCCGGCCGCCGCCCCCGGCCCGCCGCCGGCCGCGGCCCCCTCGCCGGCCCCGGCCTCCGCCCCCTCGCCCAGCTGGGCGCTGAAGACCGACTCGAAGTACTCGCTGCAGGCGGCCAGCACGGCCCGGTGCGCGGGGAAGCTCTCGTCGCCCACGCGCAGCAGCACGTCGCAGAAGCGGCCGCCGTCCTTGCGCTGCTGGTTGAGGCTGTGCAGCAGGTCGGCGCTGTGCCGGCTCACCTGGTAGGTGTAGCAGCCCGACGACGGGCCGCAGGCGGCGGCCTCGCTCACCCGCTCCATGGGGCTGCGCGGCCCGCCGGCGGCCTGCAGGCGGCGCTCGCTCTCCGGGCGGCCTTGGCGGGCGGCGCGCGCCGCCTGCTCCTCCTCTCCCCCGCCCCGCGGCTGTCCGGGCCCGGCGGCGGCGGCAGGCGGCGGGCGGGCGGCGCGCGCTGCCTGCAAAGCGCGAGGGGACTGCGGAGGAGGAGAGGCGCGCGCGGGGCGGCGGGAGGGGGGGGGGGACAAAAGGCTGAGGCGGCGGCGGCGGCGGAGGAGGAGAGCGCGCGCGCAGCAGTCGCTGCTGAGGAGGCGGCGCGAGCTGCCGCCCGGGCCCGGCCGCCACGAGGCGCGGAGGCCGCGGCGGGCAGGAGCGCGCGGCGCGGCGCGGCGGCAGGGCGGGGGGGGCTCCGGGCTGCCGGCTCCGTCCGTCCCTGTGTGTTTGGAGCGGAGGAAAGATGGCAGCGGCTGCACTTCCTCTTGCACTTTCACCCCTGGGGGGAGGAGAAGGAGGGGGGCGATACCACCCCCCCCCCGAGAAAAATCCAGTGGGGGGCCCCCGGCTGCTGCTCCCCAACCAAGCGCCGTCGCCGCCCGGCCCTGGCCCCGGGCCCCGCCTGCCTCGCAGCACCCGCACCAGGAGCGTCGCAAACTTTCCTCTCTTCTGGGGCTCTAACGCCCCCCACCCTTTTCATAGAGACCCCCCCCTCTCCAGCCACTCGGGCTCCCCCCCCCCCCGCTTCCTGCCCCCTCCCTCCTTGCATCCGCCAATGCAAGAGCAGCCAGAGCCAGCAGGCCAGCCCCCACCCCGCCCGCCTGCGGGGGCTGGGGGCTGCAGTGTCCCCCCCCCCTGCCTCCCCAGCACAGATCCGCCAATGCCGAGCCAGGAGCAAGGCCCCCGCCTGAGTATGTGGGGGGAGGGGGCTGCATTCTCACCCCCTCCCTCAAGCAACCAGGCTGCAGCTCAAACCCCCCCCCGTTGGAAAGAAGGGGGGGCAGCGGTCTCACTCCACCCCCCCACCCCCCCGCCAGAGCAAAGCGTCCAATACCAGCCCTCCCTCCTGGACTCACTGCAGAGGCGCAGAGCGGCCCCCACCTCCTCTCCCCACGCCTGAGGAAAGCTGATCCTAAAGGGGCCAGGGGCTGCAAGGAGGCCGACCCCCTCCCCCGCGCATTTAGATCTTCACGGCACCCCCGGGGCAGGAAAGCTGGACGCAAAGATGGGGGAGGGGAGAGAAAAGGAATACATGAGTTTGCTCCCAATCCAGTGTAAAATCCCCCCTGAGACGAACAATTGGGGAAGCGCTGCCCGGGGGTGGGGGTGGGGGTAAGCTGCACGAGTCAGTCGATTGCACAGCCCTGCGTCCCTCCATGTTGGGGAAACCGGGACTGCCCCGGTTGAGCTTTGTACTGGCCATTGGGGTTGTAGAACTGAACGGTGCAAGCCCCAAGACCCGTCTATGCAAGGCCCCCTCCATTGGGAGGCTGGGTTCCTCAGGGCCTGTGCCAGGCATGCCAAAGGCTCCCACGACTTCCATTTAATAAAGGAGTTCATCTGGGCTGACTCTTGTGGCTTCAAGGTCTCTCCATGATAAAATCCTATTTTAATGGGTTCATAATAATTTCAGATGTGGTGGGTGAAATTTGACTTGTTGGGTCTTGGTGTGGGAAGGAACCACAGTTTGTTTTTGCACGTTCCCTCTAATTCTATCAGTTCACATTTTCCTATATGATCGTATCAAAAAAGTCAAAGACTTCAAGTATACCCTTCTACACTTGTGATGTTAAATTAGATCTATTATTAAATAAATTTCCAGATGATCAGTTGATAAATATGGTTTCTTCACTTAAAATGTTATACTGGGGAAAATATGGAACTTTGTGCACACAGGAACATCCCAAACTTTCAGTTTTTCCCCCCAAAAGCTCAGACCCGAACACATGTAAAAATAGTGGTGGAGCTCAAAAAGCATTCTGGGTATTGATGTGCAAATGAGCACACCAAGCTTCCAACCCCAAAAGGAGGGCTGTAAAAACACTTAAAGCCATATAGTGCCCTCAATCCATGTGCTTTATTTCTGTTGGTGACAGTGAGAATTGCTTGTCTGTATTAAAGGCAGAGTATAGCCTGTAGCTTTTTAGCATTGCATCAAGGTTTGGGTATATTAAATATACACACTCTGTTTGGATTGCGACAGTGACAAATCCACTGTAAATATATCATGTTGCATAGATACAGTGCTACATTCTCCAAGTCTGTTTGCTTGTCACAGAAACGAGTGTACTCAATATAGCAAGATTCTGTCTGTCTGTCTCTCTCTCTCTCTCTCTCTCTGTATATATATATATTAGTATACACGTGAAACAGCAATTCACAGGCTTCACACACTTGAGTTTAAAGAAATCATTGGGACTCTGTTTTCCAGTGAGTTTTAGTTATGTGTCTTTTCCCCAGGATTCTGTTAGCTTTCCCCTTTATTCAGCTCCCTATTCCCTGACATAGTTCTTCTTACACTGCTTCCTAATACGCTTCCCTCCCTACCCTTTCTTTGTCTCTCCTCCTCAAGGGGGAGGGGAATCTGAATTCCTGTGGCCAACACTCCACTTTCCTCAGAAGACCTTTTTCCAATTCCCACAGAACCTTCTGGTTCCAACATTCCGTCTCTTCCTGCAAAGGGGCATCATCTAAAATATGCTTCCTGCTATTTGTGTGGAAAGTTAAATATTCAACTCTAAAAAAATGGTGCTATTTGTGGAAGTGAAGCCAGTCATCCTTTCCATTAAATAGTGCACTGGATTGACATTCTGCATATTTATATTCTAATTAATGTATCATGCCTGTTAAAGACATCACCTGCAGTTTACTGTAATCCCAAGAGCAGCACAGCAATTTAACTGGTATCTTTACCTTTTTCACATGATAGTGGTTACTCTTGCAGTGTTAAAGCTGGGATCTAATTTATTTTATTTTCATCCTATTGCTCTTAATTCCTTGGCCTTCGTACATTTATTTTCTCTCCGGCTGTTAAAGCACCACTCATAAATACCCTCATGTAAAATAGCAAACAGTTTATTTTTAATGTTAATATGGATTTAAAATGCACACATGTTCTATCTCTATTTACCTATGATTACTTAGTGCTCAAATCAACTTTATCCCTTGCTTGTTCTGTCTCAAACATAATCACGTCATTTACTCTCCCCTTCCTAGCTTATATTCCACCGCCCCCAACTGATCCTCCATCTGATCAGCTGCCATTTCCCAACTGTCATGGGTCTTTCCACACCCAATATTTTATTTCCTTTATTAAATGCATATCACCTACAAAGCTGCTTTCTTGCTGTTTAAACCAGATTAAAAGTCTAGAGACTAAAGAGTCACAAGAAAGGGGGAAAAGAAAAGGCATATTGCTATCTATGAATGAGTGATACTTAAATCAGTTAACAAATATTCCATACATTACTTGTTTTGTTAGCTTTGAATTTAATATTTATTAGATAGTTATGCTTTTAATAAATAGGATTAGAGTCACTCATAGAATAAATACTTGACCCATTTACTTTCTGTGTATTTTTAATATTTATAAGAGTTCAGCTGAGACTACAATGTCCGGACATGACAGAATTATTTTATCAACATTGGAAGGTTAAATGTATTTTAGGCTACCCCCATTTAAAATGTGATATGTATTATTAGATTGCTGGGTAGCAAATTAGCTGATGAAGAAAGCATGATTGATAGAAATTAAGTCAATTTCTTAAAATGTATGTTTAAAACAAGTTGTGCATGATTGGCCTGAAACTTAGAAGACTGAATCCTTTATTCTTGAAGTGATGGCTGCAATCTGCCTCCCCACACCACACCATGTAAGAATACTTACTAGGAGTATTATCACCCTGCAACTTGTTTACCCTCATCAGAATCAACAAATTACTGGTTTGGTGATAATGTACTAATTGCAGTACAAATAACGAAGGGTTCACTTCACACCCACCTTCAGTACAGAGATTTCATTTGCTTTTCCAGTTTGATCTCAGTCCATTTTCCTTCTCTGTCATTTCCTCTCTAAACCTTTTTCTCCTGATTATGTATCAGAGGGGTAGCCGTGTTAGTCTGAATCTGCAAAAGCGGCGAGGAGTTCTATGGCACCTTATAGACTAACTGAAGTGTTGGAGCATAAGCTTTCGTGGGCAGACCGCCCACGAAAGCTTATGCTCCAACACTTCAGTTAGTCTATAAGGTGCCACAGGACTCCTCGCCGCTTCTCCTGATTATGTTATTTATTTTTTGTTCAATATCTGTCTGTCATCAGAAAAAAACCCTTATCTTCTTTATCCTACTTCCCTCTTTTGTTCTTTCTGCTCCTGTGTTGTTCACACACCTTTTTCAATGTTTTTTTCTCATCAGGTGCCCAATCTCCATTCAAGCACTTTATCTGCTATTTGAACAGGATCACACACAAATTCTATTAGCTTTTGAATAATATAGCTTTAATAGATGGATGTACAACTATACACATGTATGGATGGTATGTATTATCATAACACCAGACCTGTGCTCTGAACTGTACAAACAGGAATAAGGGAGTCCCTGGCCCTTAACAGATTTAATATCAGAAGTTACTGCAAGTTCATTATTTTTGACAGACATCCCAAGGGAATGCTGATCCAAACAGTGAGGATTCCCAAGTTCTTTGGTATTGTAGCATGTCGGCCACATGCTCACAAGTCATTCATTGAAGAGGACCATATTTCTGTGACAATTTTAGCAATTGCTTAAATGGATTAGCTATTCTACTCATTTCCTCTGAAACACCTGGCATTGGTCAATGTTGGAAGATGGGATACTGGATGAGCTGGACCTTTTATCTGACCCACCATGGCCATTCTTATGGAAAAGTAACTGGGTATGTATGTAAGTTTTGTAATTCTCTTTAATGTGATAAAAGTGCTTTTGAAAAAATTTGTTTGCCTACTTTTGCCCTTTCCCATATCTTTCATTTATCCCTTGTCCTTGCTTTTACTGCACATTTTTTTGCTGGCTGATTTTATTCTCCATATTAATCTCTGTACACATGTCTGCAATTTGGTTCCTTCCTTCCATGCTTCTTGGTTGGATCTCAAGGTGCCACTGTAATATAGATAAATTGGTTCTAATCACTAAATATACATTATCTGGATTCCAGAGAGTTTGAACTATATGGATTAAAAATAAGAACGAAAAACATCAATTTTATCAGTCCTATTATGCTTCTTAGGTAAAGGACAGGAATAAATGTCTGACTAAGTCTTTCTTAAACAAGTTTGAAAAACTTGATACTTTTGTTGAAAAAAGGATATTTGGATGTATTATTATTCCTAGAACTTTATTTTACCTGATTCAGAGTTCTGTATTCAGAATGATGGGTGTCTTCTTATTGTCAATCTTAGTTTTACTTATGTTGTATCCAGAAATAAATGTGAATATGTGATGGGTAGATTACCAGGGACATGTGCTTTAGTGATGTATAATCATGTTGGTGCTTAAAGACACCCAACTAGACAGAGCATTGGTTGCAAAACCTTTTTACTCTCAAATGCCCAAAAATCTAATCCGACATGGCCATGAGTTGCCTTTTTAGATACAAACACTTTCGTTCTCCCTCAGTTCTGTCCTCCTTTCTTTCCTCACTTTAATCTTCCTTGCTGTGTTTCCACACAATCTAGAGTCCATGAATTGGCTGTTTCCAGTTACCTGAGTGGAAGGCATTCCATCCAAGAGTGATCTGATTTAAACACAGTGGGGAATATAATCTAGGAGTTCTGACTGCCTATTCAGTGTCCAGCTGCTGAACACACCAAGAATTGGGCATTCCTGGGCAGCGTAGCTGCCTCTAGAAAGAAGATCTCCATGTAATGAAATTTGTTAGTAATTTCAATAGGCAACAGTGATTAATGTCTGATATTTATAGATTAATTAGTCAAGACATGAAAATTATTTGCTCTTCTGAGTAGGAAAATATATAAATAATTACCTGAGCGTAAATGGCATGAAGGCTTAGATTTAGTAAGAGACATGACAGAGTTTAACTACAATGGCACATGTTCATTTCTTATGGGTCTGAGCAGGCAAACAACTCTTGGCCTTGTGCCTCAAGACTGACCTAAATTGTTAGATTCTCTACAGAACCCTGTAATACTGCATTGTGAGCTTCCAAAGTGGTTCTTGTGTTAAAGGAATTATTTTCTGCACTATGAATAAACTGTATTTCCATTCTAACTCATCTGATGAAATGGGGTTTACCCCCAAAACTCATAATATATTTGCCACAAGATTGCTCATTATTTGTTACATTAAGGGTTTGTTTTTGCAGTTACAGAAAATAGTTATATGCCTGAAGGAATTAGTTAACACAAAATGCTCCTTTGAAAGTAAGTTTTGTATATGACTATAAATAAGATTGAGAGTACTGATGCTGGCATGATTATATAATTAATAATCATACAGTCATCATCCCATTTTACACCAATTACCCAAAATCGTAAGATCTTTACTTAATTTACTCAAAAGTTTCAATTGGCTTCTATAAAAGTTTTATCTATATAAGGACCTTGGGATTTGGCCCATGGAATAAGATTGTTTAGAACAGGAGATCTGGTAAAATATTTGTGCATGTAATACATATCACCTGCTGTGTTGTCCCACTGTTGCTGAGGCATCTGATGATCTTCTAAAGTGCCATATAGGCATTCATGAATGAAGGTCTTAATCCTGCTGTGAGGCAAATATGTGTCATCCTTCCTGTACAGCTAGTGAAACTGAAGCACAGATGGAAGTGACTTGCCCAAAAATCACACAGTGCGTTAATGGCAGAGTGAGTGAATAGTAGAGCTGAGAACAGAAAACAGATCCTCACTCCCAGCTTTGACTTTTTTTCCACAACATCCTCTAATCTTTTATGACCCTAATGGGATGAAAAGAGTGTGGTTGTGTACCTGATCCTATGATTAGATGTCTTGCAGTTCTTTATGCTAGCAATGAAGACTGAAACCACACCAGGTAATACCTCTCAACTGTTTGACAGGGGACATTTGTTATTTCAGATGCAAATTTGGTCCCCTCCTATGCCACCTTGTGGTATCTTGTGTTCATTATCTTATATTATTGATAAGTTTGATGAGAGAAGAGGTTCAGTCTGTCCCACCTTGTATTCGCTGTGCACTCTGGTTACTTTCTTTAGATCTGAAAAAAACTTTCAGGAGTTTGAGAGCTTTCCCTTCCACCAACTGAAGATGGTCCAGTAAAAATTATCCCTCATCTTGTCTCAAGTCTCTCATATCCTGAGTCATGGGACCAACAGAGCTGCAACAACACCACAAACAGTTTTGGGTAATTTATTTATACAGTCTGCTTTCTACTATCTTAAAGATATTTATTTTTTGTCTCCTGTTTTGGGTCTTAATCCCTAATTGTGTCACATGTTTGGGCATTGGGTCAATTGAGAGGTTGATCATGTTATGTAATTACCTCAGTAGTTGGAATATCACCCTAAACCTATTTACATTCATTAACACTCACTGCCTTAGGGAACACAATTTTTTCAGCACAAACAAAAAAAGTTGTTTTTCTATTACAAAAAATAAAAAGGCAGGTAATACCGCAGCTGTCATCCTCCACCACTCATCAGCGCAAGGAGATAAATGAGTCTGTCAGACTTTCAGGTGGATTTCTCAGTGTCTTTCTGACTTTCTCTCATTTTCTCCCAGGTTCTATTGCTTTCTTTGCTCCGCTTTTCTTTCTTCACATCCCTAATATTGTGCTCCTGATACTATCTAGCTTTTGTTAACATTCAGCCCTGCCTGTTCCCAGTCTCTCACCTTTTCAATGGCCCCATTACATTATCTCTGGGCTCTAATAGTATCCTCTATGCCTGGGGGAATTCTGCATCAAAAACATTAAAAATTCTGCACCAAACATTAAACATTTTGTGCACAATATTTTACAATTCTGCAAAATTGTACATATTTTATATATGAAGGTAACAATATAATCATGTTGGTTTCTCTTATTTTGGTAATTTATTTAATTATAATGTTGGTTTCTCTTATTTTGGTAATTTATTTAATTTACAGTACAATGGATGAAGAACGGGAGTGGGGAGCACAGGGGGAAATCCCCCCAACCCCTCCCATCTCAACTGAACGGCAATTGAGTTCTGGGGACTCAGACTCACAATTTATATTGGCTACTGACCATCTCCAGAACCGTCAGTAGCAAACAGTTCATACAGATATTTTTATAAGAATTTTTATCAGTCCAAAAATGTAGATCAATCCTCATCCTGAGGCACACAAGCATTTACAAGGCCATACTGTCCTTGACAATAAAGCTCCTTAAAAATGTATACCTGTTTTATACTCCTGGGCTGCGTCTAGACTGGCATGAATTTGCGCAAATGCTTTTAACGGAAAAGTTTTCCGTTAAAAGTATTTGCACAAGAGAGTGTCTAGATTGGCACGGACGCTTTTGCGCAAAAGCACTTTTTGCGCAAAAGCGTCCGTGGCCAATCTAGACGCACTTTTGTGCAAGAAAGCCCCGATTACCATTTTAACCATCGGGGCTTTTTTGCGCAAAACAAAACTGAGCTGTCTACATTGGCCCTTTTGCGCAAAAGGTTTTGCGCAAAAGGACTTCTGCCCGAACGGGAGTGTCAAAGTATTTGCGCAAGAAGCACTGATTTCTTACATTAGAACGTCAGTGCTCTTGTGCAAATTCAAGCAGCCAGTGTAGACAGCTGGCAAGTTTTTGCGCAAAAGCAGGTGCTTTTGCGGAAAAACTGGCCAGTCTAGACACAGCCCTGGTGAATTCACTAAGAACATTGGGAACAATTCTCTCTTTCTCTGTCTCTCAAATGAGTACTACAGCCTAAGCTGAGTGCTAGCTAGCTTTATAGCTCATCCTGTAGTGTAGAGGCTCCAACACTAAGCTCTAGAGGTCAAGGTTTGAATCTCCTTGCCTGGGGCATCATGTGCAGGGCCGTAACAAGGGCGAGGTGAGTGAGGCACTTACCTCAGGCGTATAGCTGAGGGGGTGCAGAAAAATAATATAGAAAACTAATTATTTTAAGACAGGAGCTACTAAGCTATCTTCACTCGTGCCTCGCGCCACGTCAGTGCTCCTGCCCGCGCCGAGGACGGTCAATGGCGACCACTCCTTAGGGGCGTCGTTTCCTGAGGGGGCGCAATTTTATATTCTTTCCTCAGGTGCAAAATTAGCTAGTTATGGCACTGATCATGTGTAACCTTATAGTTTCCCTTTGCCTCTTCTGTGGGGAAGCAAAGAAATCTGCAGGGGCTGTGAATTCTGCACGCACGCAGTGACATAGAATTTCCCAAGAGCAATCCTCTGAATGTTTGGCTGCTTTGGTTCAGTTGGCCAGTTTTAGTAAATACACTTAAAGCTGGGCCTAAGGCCAACTATGCTCCAATTGTCCATTGCCAACTATCCAATCCCCAGTTATTTACTTCTCAGTCACTTTCCCAGCTGTCCCATTATCTAACTTCCATTCTTACAATTGTCCATTTTCCCAAAGTGTCTCTCAGTCTTCCAGGATCATCTTTGGATTTAATTATTCAAATATATTTCCTATTGGGGGCATTATATTAAAGAGAAAAGTATTACTCCCTGTGTAACCCATTATCAGTCTGTAAAAGGTTAGGCTGTATTTTTGTGGTGCTTGCCTGAAACATCACCCTCTGTTACTGTTAGGAGACGATCATGTTGGGAAAGGATTAGGAAGGTTCTACCAGCTCAGGGTCAGGAAGCACCTTTTCCCCCTGGAGATAAGAGAGCTTAGTGACTTTCAGAGAATAGGGAGTCTAGGGTCTGGGCTAAGCATTTTTGAGGAACTACCTCTGAGGAACAAGTTTAAACAGAGCTTTTGCTAGTGTTAGTAACTTTGTTAATTAAATCAAAATCTAGGAAGGAGTAAGCTAGATACAATAAATGGACTTTTAGAACCAACTGGACAACTGTATGTTTTACCCCAGTGAAGGAACTAGGAATTCTTTGATCCTGAGGGCTGGTTGTTATGTTAGTCTCAGTAATTCTGTTTTCAGGATAGTTTTTTTTGTTTTGTTTTTCAAATAGAACAGGAAGTATCATGTGATCAGAATTGTGGAGACACACCCTGAGATGCTTTGGACTATTTTTGTGTAACATGAAATCCTTGTGGTGTATCAGAGATCCACAAGCCTTTCCACAGAAGCCACAGAATGTATTTATTAGGCAACAGGTGGGTAGGAATCCTCTTTTAGGTAGCACTTTAGCTTTCTTTTAAGAGCGAGCACGCTATCCCTCTTTGTAAAGTTCTCAGTTCCTTGGATTGTTCAGAAAACTACATTTTCAATAAACAATAAACCAAACAAGTATCTATAGTTCAGAGCTTTCCCTTAAAGGGGCAGTAACTTTTCCTTCCACCAAGCAGCTACTATTTACTCAGCCTGATCTGTTTTAATAGCATATTAGCTGAAGCTGCCCTGCTCTCTCACTAAGAGCTATGAAGGGGATTCCTCAGCGTCCAAGCTCCATTTCTCCATGTGGAGTTTTCCTTACTTTATTTCAGTGGTTCCCTATCTTTTTTATACCACGGACCGGCAAATCCATTCACAAACGTTTTGTGGATCAGTTATTTTATTTGAATAATTGCATGTTCGTTATGCAAATAATGAAAATGCAAATAAAATGTTACCAGTCTGCTAAACCTCATACCCCGCTACCCTACTTCCTGTTCCGCAGCCCCTTGCCCAGGCCTCTCATACTCTCCAACAATGACTCCTGCACCCCCCCATATTCCTTGCCTTGAGCCCCCCCAACACTTACATTTCTTAGTGTAAGAAATGTATGTTATCACCTCTCCAGCCGAGTATCTCATGAGCAGGACCATTAGCGACAACCATATGGCGGATTCCTATGGGGCCAGGACCATAGCAGGGAGGGGGCCGCAGCTTCCTTGGCGGGGTGAACTGTGTGTGGCCAGGCTTGTGCAGGCACCCTGCCTGGGAGCATATGTGGCAGGGAAGTTCCCCATGGCAACATGTGCTGCCACCTGTGTGCCCAAGTCCATGGCTGGGCCAGACATGGTACGGGGCGGGCAATAGCTGGGCAGCCACTACCTTCTGCCCATAGCCCTGCCCTTCTCATTGAGTGCTGGGTCTTGTCTTCACCCTATCTACATCCCTCCAAGAAGTGCTGGTGAAATCTAGCACCCAGCCCATGGCTATAGCCTCCACCTCTGCCACCAGCCCGGGGGACACCGGTCCACATGGGCTCCATCCTGCCTCCTCCATGCCCCACTGCCGGTAAGGCCACACCCTGCCCTGCCTTGGCCCCACTCCCATGGGTGTGGCCTGGCGATGTGCCATGGCCCGGCAGTTGGGAACCGCTGCTTTATTTGGTAAACTGGGGAGAGTTATTCTGCCAAGAGGGCCCCGCATTGGGGCCCAGAGAGCCTGCACTGCTCATCACAGTCCATCTTTTTGTTTACTGGTAAGATTTACAAACCCAGCATCGACACTCAAATGGAGGGAAACGTCTTCCTTTTGTAATTTTAAAACCATTACCATTCTACGAAAAAAGATTTTGCAGTGTGCATTTAAAATCTCACTCATCCAGCCTTGAAATCTTCCTCGTACAACTTGTCATAGTTTTACTGCCTTGAAGTGCAGCAGGAGAAATAACTAAGAGAGGGGTTCCAGTCTATGACTAGGGTACCTAGGTGCTAGGGTAATACAACAACAAAAATAGAAATATGTTTTGCCTAGAGTCATAATTTTCTGGCGTTTGATTCCTGGTTGAATGCTGTGAGACCCACCTGGGCCTGTCATCTGCTGAGGATATTAGTTACAGTCTCCTCATCTACAGGTTGGACCTGACCAAGGGGATTTGCTGCATCAGGGGAGGCCCTTGCCATTGGCTTCCCAGCCCCTCCCTACTGCTGGCTGCTTCTGGTCTGCTCCTAGATCCACTGCCATCAGCTTAGGTGTAGGTTACAGCTCTGGCCCTGCTGCCAATGGGCTTTAGCACAAGCTGCCCTTATGCTGGCTGTCCAAGCCCCCTTGGGATAGAGATGTTATAGTACATAAGTCGATTAACAGATAAGCAAAGTTAATTGGTTAATGCTATAGACTACATGTATTTCCCTCCCCCCACACCTTGCCAGTACATTTTTTAACAGGCTGCCCAGCACCACAGCTCAGTCCCGACTTGCACTGGGCACTGGACCTACCCCTGATACGGCTCTGCATTTAAAGTGTATTAGGAGCCAGGCAGGCCAGCTCAGTTCCGGCTCACGCTGGGTTGGGGAGCTCAGACCTCTCCCTTCCCCAGACAGGAGCTGCCTGGGGACTATGGAATAGTCGATTAACTGATAAAAATTCACGAGGTTAATTGACCCTTCAACTAATCAATGTTTAACATCCCTACCCTGGGGCCAGAGCTCCCTGACTGCTGCTGGGTCAGGAACTCCATGGCACCTGCTAGGCCTGTTGCCCCCCCCCCCCCGCCCAGGGCTGGCGCTGGCTGCTGCAATGCCCACTCCCCCCTCCTGCCATGGGGCTCCTGCCAAATCGCCACCCTCCCATCCTCAGCCTCATCCAGGCCTCCCCCACCCCTGGGCTCTGTGGTCCAGCAATACCCGTGGCCCAGAGCAGAGAGTCCCCGAGCAGGGAGGTGCAGCCTGCAGTCTGAACTATACTTCATGCTTTTGGGCGTCCCTGCGAGGCCCCCCCACAGCCTCCCCGCGGGGCAGAGAAGAGGAAACCCTGGCCCATATCTGAATTGCTGCACCCAGCGGGCTGCCGAGCAACGGCACCAAGGCGGAGGCTGCGGCCGAGCCAAGGACAGAAGCCGCTGGGCAGCGTCCCTGCAGGGCTGCGATGGGGCGTGGCCCCCACGCTCCCCACACTGCAGGCAGCGCTCCGGGCCCGGCTGCCCCGCCAGGCTGCGCGGCGCCGCGGGCGGGGCTGAGGCCTAGGGGGCGCTAGGGTGCCGGGGCCGCAGCGCCGCGAGCCCCGTGACATTGAGACGCGTCCTCCTCGGGCGGGAGGGGGCGGGCTGAGGGCGCAGTTTCCTGCGCGGGCGGGGCTCGCCGGGGAGGGGGGAGGGGCGTGCCTTGGGCTCTGGCGTGGCCACCTTCTTTGCCGCGGGGCAAGCCCCGCGAGCGTTGCCGGCTCTCGCGCGGCTTCGCCGGGCGCCTGCGCAGTGCGGGGCTCGCGGCGGAACGCCGGGCTCGCTGCGGCCTGGGCGGGCGCGCGACGGAGCGTCGCCAACATGAGCGGGACGTTGGCCAAGATCGCGGAGATCGAGGCTGAGGTAACCCGCTCTCTTCCCCCCCCCCCGCCTTCTGACGCGCTGGGCGATGCCGGCGCGGGGTCCTGCGGGCGGGGGGAGGGGGGTGATGGGGCAGCAGGGGCCGCGCCCCGGGGCTGCCTCCGCGGCGGGTAGTAGCGAGCGCTGCGCTGTGCTGCTCCGCAGATGGCCCGCACGCAGAAGAACAAGGCCACGGCGCACCACCTGGGGCTGCTGAAGGCGCGGCTGGCCAAGCTGCGGCGGGAGCTCATCACCCCCAAAGGCGGCGGCGGCGGCGGCCCCGGAGAAGGTGGGTACCGCCCCTCCCCCCCCTCGCCGCGTCCGTTCCCGACTCTTCCCCCCCTTCCTTCCTTCCTTCCTCCCCCCCCTCACCGCGTCTGTTCCCGACTCTTCCCCCCCTTTCCTTCCTTCCCCTCCCCCGCCGCGTCCGTTCCCGACTCTTCCCCCCCCTTCCTTCCTCTCCCCCCTCACGCGTCCGTTCCCGACTCTTCTCCCCCCCCTCGCCGCGTCCGTTCCCGACTCTTCCCCCCCCTTCCTTCCTTCCTCCCTCCCCCGCCGCGTCCGTTCCCGACTCTTCCCCCCCCTCCTTCCTTCCTTGCCTCCTCCCGGCGGGGGGCGGGGCCGCCGCGTCCGGGTTCCCGACTCGTGTGCGCCCTCCCTTGCGCCCCTTCCTTCCGCACCCCCGCGCCGCCTGGCTTCCGCGCTGCGTTCCGCGGGACTCTTCCCCCCCGGCTTCGCTGCGCTGGCTGGGTCGCTCCCGCCTCCCACAGCCGCGTCCGTTCCCGACTCTTACCCCCCTTCTTCCTTCCTTCCTCCCCCCCCTTCGACCGCGTCTGTTCCCGACTCTTCCGCCCCCTTCCTTCCTTGCCCTCCCCGCGCCTCCCGCGTCGTTCCCGACTCTTCCCCCCCCTTTTCCTTCCTTCCCCTCCCCCGCACGCGTCAGTTCCCGACTCTTCGCCCCCCTTGGCTCTTCCTTCCTGCCACTGCGCGTTCTCTCACCCCCCGCGCGCGCGTTCCGGGTTCCGCCTTCCTCCCCCCCCTCGCCGCGTCCGTTCCCGACTCTTCCCCCCCTTCCTTCCTTCCTTCCTCCCCCCCCCCGCGTCCGTTCCCGACTCTTCCCCCCCTTTCCTTCCTTCCCCTCCCCCGCCGCGTCCGTTCCCGACTCTTCCCCCCCTTCCTTCCTTCCTTCCTCCCCCCTCACCGCGTCGTTCCCGACTCTTCCCCCCCTTCCTTCCTTCTTCCTCCCCCCCCGCCGCGTCCGTTCCCGACTCTTCCCCCCCTTCCTTCCTTCCTTCCTCCCCCCTCACCGCGTCTGTTCCCGACTCTTCCCCCCCTTTCCTTCCTTCCCCCCCCGCCGCGTCCGTTCCCGACTCTTCCCCCCCCCTTCCTTCCTTCCCCCCCCGCCGCGTCCGTTCCCGACTCTTCCCCCCCTTCCTTCCCCCCCGCGTCCGTTCCCGACTCTTCTCCCCCTTCCTCCCCCCCCCGCCGCGTCCGTTCCCGACTCTTCTCCCCCCCTTCCTTCCTTCCTCCCCCCCGCCGCGTCCGTTCCCGACTCTTCTCCCCCCCTTCCTTCCTTCCCCCCCCCGCGTCCGTTCCCGACTCTTCTCCCCCCCTTCCTTCCTTCCTCCTCCCCCCCGCCGCGTCCGTTCCCGACTCTTCCCCCCCCTTCCTTCCTCCCCCCCCCGCCGCGTCCGTTCCCGACTCTTCTCCCCCCCTTTCCTTCCTTCCCCCCCCGCCGCGTCCGTTCCCGACTCTTCCCCCCCTTTCCTTCCTCCCCCCCCGCCGCGTCCGTTCCCGACTCTTCCCCCCCCTTTCCTTCCTTCCTCCCCCCGCCGCGTCCGTTCCCGACTCTTCCCCCCCTTTCCTTCCTTCCCCTCCCCCGCCGCGCCCGTTCCCGACTCTTCCCCCCCCTTTCCTTCCTTCCCCTCCCCCGCCGCGTCCGTTCCCGACTCTTCCCCCCCCTTTCCTTCCTTCCCCCTCCCCCGCCGCGTCCGTTCCCGACTCTTCCCCCCCTTCCTTCCTTCCTTCCTTCCTCCCCCCGCCGCGTCCGTTCCCGACTCTTCTCCCCCCCCGTCCTTCCTTCCTTCCTTCCTCCCCTCCCCCGCCGCGTCCGTTCCCGACTCTTCCCCCCCCTTCCTTCCTTCCCTCCCCCGCCGCGTCCGTTCCCGACTCTTCTCCCCCCTTCCCTTCCTTCCTCCCCCCCGCCGCGTCCGTTCCCGACTCTTCTCCCCCCTTTCCTTCCTTCCCCTCCCCCGCCGCGTCCGTTCCCGACTCTTCCCCCCCTTTCCTTCCTTCCCCCCCCCGCCGCGTCCGTTCCCGACTCTTCCCCCCCCTTTCCTTCCTTCCCCCCCGCCGCGTCCGTTCCCGACTCTTCTCCCCCCCTTCTTCCTTCCTTCCCCTCCCCCGCCGCGTCCGTTCCCGACTCTTCTCCCCCCCTTCCTTCCTTCCCCCCCCGCCGCGTCCGTTCCCGACTCTTCTCCCCCCCTTCCTTCCTTCCCCCCCCCCCGCCGCGTCCGTTCCCGACTCTTCTCCCCCCCCTTCCTTCCTTCCTTCCCCCCCCCGCCGCGTCCGTTCCCGACTCTTCTCCCCCCTCTTCCTTCCTCCCCCCCGTCGCGTCCGTTCCCGACTCTTCTCCCCCCCTTCCTTCCTTCCTCCCCCCCGCCGCGTCCGTTCCCGACTCTTCTCCCTCCCTTTCCTTCCTTCCTCCCCCCCGCCGCGTCCGTTCCCGACTCTTCTCCCCCCTCCTTCCTCCCCCCCGCCGCGTCCGTTCCCGACTCTTCTCCCCCCCTTCCTTCCTCCCCCCCGCCGCGTCCGTTCCCGACTCTTCTCCCCCCCTTCTTCCTTCCCCCCGCCGCGTCCGTTCCCGACTCTTCTCCCCCCCTCTTCCTCCTTCCTTCCCCTCCCCCGCCGCGTCCGTTCCCGACTCTTCTCCCCCCTTCTCCTTCCTTCCCCCCCCCGCCGCGTCCGTTCCCGACTCTTCTCCCCCCCCGTCCTTCCCGACTCTTCCCTCTTTCCTTCCTTCCCCCCCGCCGCGTCCGTTCCCGACTCTTCTCCCCCCCCTTCCTTCCTTCCTTCCCCCCCGCCGCGTCCGTTCCCGACTCTTCTCCCCCCCTTCCTTCCTCCCCCCCGCCGCGTCCGTTCCCGACTCTTCTCCCCCCCCTTCCTTCCTTCCTTCCCCCCCCCCCGTCGCGTCCGTTCCCGACTCTTCTCCCCCCCTTCCTTCCTTCCCCCCCCGTCCGCGTCCGTTCCCGACTCTTCTCCCCCCCTTCCTTCCTTCCCCCCCGCCGCGTCCGTTCCCGACTCTTCTCCCCCCCTTCCTTCCTTCCCCCCCCCGCCGCGTCCGTTCCCGACTCTTCTCCCCCTTCCTTCCTTCCTTCCCCCCTTCCGTTCCCGACTCTTCTCCCCCCTTCCTTCCTCCCCCCCGCCGCGTCCGTTCCCGACTCTTCTCCCCCCCTCTTCTTCCTTCCTCCCCCCCCCGCCGCGTCCGTTCCCGACTCTTCTCCCCCCCTTCCTTCCTTCCTTCCTCCCCCCCCCGCCGCGTCCGTTCCCGACTCTTCTCCCCCACCTTCCTTCCTCCCCCCCCCGCCGCGTCCGTTCCCGACTCTTCTCCCCCCCTTCCTTCCTCCCCCCCGCCGCGTCCGTTCCCGACTCTTCTCCCCCCCCTTTCTTCCTCCCCCCCCGCCGCGTCCGTTCCCGACTCTTCTCTCCCCTCTTCCCCCCCCCGCCGCGTCCGTTCCCGACTCTTCTCCCCCCTCTTCCTCCCCCCCCGCCGCGTCCGTTCCCGACTCTTCTCCTCCCCCCTTTCTTCCTTCCTTCCCCCCCGCCGCGTCCCGGAGGCGTCGCTGTTCTGTTGCCAGCCGGCGCGCGCGGCGGGCTGGCTGCGGAGCGCCTCGCTGCCGCGTTGTGTCTACACGCGCTCACCGTGGCGTGTGGCCCCGCCGGCCGGGGGCGGCCTCGCACGGGCGGCGACGAGCGAGTGTGTCCGGGACAGCGCCCCGGCCCCAGAGCGCTCTCGGCGGCGGCCCTTCGTGGAGGGAGACGCTCACACGAGCGGGAGCAGCCCTGCAGCACCGCAGCGACTCCCCGAGCGCACGCCGGTGGAGTCGTGAGTTTTTGGCGGGAGGAGGGGGCTGCACCCACCAGAGCTCATGACACCAGCTGCCTGTTCCCTGCGTCTCTGAGGTGCTGCAGGCTGTTCCTTGTTTTGTAAGTTTTTGTCCAGTTACAGACTAACTCAGCTATACCTCTCTGAGGCTTTTATTCAGGGAGGGGATAGGGCAGTGGCAGCCTTTGTAAGCACAAGATCACTTTTTCAATCTAAGTCAGCAAATGGTCTGGTAGCACTTTACAGACTAACCAAACCTGTAGGCGGTATCATGAGCTTTCCTGGGCACAGCCCTCTTCTTCAGATGACAGGAGTTATGATTAGAGGATAAGGAAACTCAAAATAGCCAAATTTGTCCTAGCTCCTTCCCCACCCCTTCTCCAAGGCCCTGCCCTGCTCACTCTGTGGAGACTGGGTACAAGTGTGGAGGGAAGATGACATCCTGGCATCACTTCTCCCCTCTTCTGCTTCCCCGCCCCTGCACAGCTAGCAGGAGGCTCTTGGGGGCAGCTCCAAGGCAGAGGGCAGGAGCAGCATGGCAGTGGGGAGAGGGGCAACGGAAGTGCTGCACTTGGTAGTCTCTTGGCCAAACCAGTCAGATCACCTGCCATAGGCACCAAGATCTACCAAGAGATCCCGATCTACTGGTTGGTGACCCCTGGGTTAGGGAAATGGCTGCGTTTGCAGAAACTGGGGTGGTGGCAGTTAATGGAGTACCTTGCTGGACCCCTCATTTAGGCCTAAATGACTGCTTCTTGGAGCAGCTGGTGCAGGAACCCACAAGGGGAGAGGCAATTCTCAATTTAGTCCTGAGTGGAGTGCAGGATCAGGTACAGGAAATAACCATTACAGGACCGCTTGGGAATAGTGACCATAATATAACAACATTCAACATTCCTGTGGTGGGTAGAACACCTCAGCACTCCAGCACCCTTGCATTTAATTTCAAAAAGGGGAATTACACAAAAATGAGGAGGCTAGTTAAACAGAAATTAAAAGGCACAGTGACTAGAGCCAAATCCCTGCAAGCTGCATGGAAACTTTTTAAAGACACCATAATAGAGGCCCAACTTAAATGTATACCCCAAATTAAAAAACATAGCAAGAGACCTAAAAAAGTGTCACTGTGGCTTAACCACCATGTAAAAGAAGCAGTGAGGGACAAAAAGGCATCTTTTAAGAAGTGGAAGTCCAATCCTAGTGTGATAAATAGAAAGGAACATAAACACTGTCAAATCAAGTGTAAAAATGTAATAAGAAAAGCAAAAAAAGATTTTGAGGAACAGCTAGCCAAAAACTCAAAAAAATAACAATGTTTAAGTACATTAGAAGCAGGAAGCCTGCTAAAAAACCTGTGGGTCCCCATGACGATCAAACTATAAAAGGCGCAATCAAGGACGATAAAGCGATTGCAGAGAAACTAAATGATTTCTTTGCTTCAGTCTTCACGGCTGAGGACGTTGGGGAGATTCCCAGATCTGCACCGTCCTTTGTGGGTGGTGAATCTGAGGAACTGTCCCGGATTGAAGTGTCATTAGAGGTGGTTTTGGAACAAATAGAAAAACTTAATGTTAACAAATCTCCGGGACCGGATGGCATTCATCCAAGGGTTCTAAAAACTCAAATGGGAAATTGCTGAACTATTATCTGTGGTTTGTAACCTATCCCTTAAATCGGCTTCCGTACCTCATGACTGGAAGGTAGCCAACGTGACACCAATATTTAAAAAGGGCTCTAGAGGCGATCCGGGCAATTACAGACCGGTAAGTCTAACTTCAGTACCGGGCAAATTAGTCGAAACAATAGTAAAGAATAAAATTGTGAAGCATGTAGAAGAACATAATTTGTTGGACAAAAGTCAACATGGTTTCTGTAAAGGGAAATCCTGTCTCACTAATCTATTAGAGTTCTTTGAAGGGGTTAACAAACATGCGGACAAGGGGGATCCAGTAGATATAGTATACTTAGATTTTCAGAAAGCCTTTGACAAGGTCCCTCACCAAAGGCTCTTGTGTAAATTACATGGCCATGGGATAAGAGGGAAGGTCCTTTCTTGGATTGAGAACTGGTTAAAAGACAGGAAACAAAGGGTAGGAATAAATGGTACATTTTCAGAATGGAGAGGGGTAACTAGCGGTGTCCCCCAAGGGTCGGTCCTAGGACCAATCCTGTTCAACTTATTCATAAATGATCTGGAGAAAGGGGTAAGCAGTGAGGTGGTAAAGTTTGCAGATGATACCAAACTGTTTAGGATAGTCAAGACAGAAGCAGACTGTGAGGGACTCCAAGAAGATCTCACCAAACTGAGTGATTGGGCAAATGATGGCAAATGAAATTTAATGTGGATAAGTGTAAAGTAATGCACATCGGGAAGAATAACCCCAACTCTACGTACAGTATGATGGGGGCTAATTTGGCTACGACAAATCAGGAAAGAGCTCTTGGAGTTATCGTGGACAGTTCTCTGAAAACTTCCACACAGTGTGCAGCGGCGGTCAAAAAGGCAAATAGGATGCTAGGAATTATTAAGAAAGGGATAGAAAATAAGACCCAGAATATCTTACTGCCCTTGTATAAAACTATGGTACGCCCACATCTTGAATACTGTGTACAGATGTGGTTTCCTCACCTCAGAAAAGATATTTTGGCCTTGGAAAGGGTTCAGAAAAGGGCAACTAAAATGATTAGGGGTTTGGAACGGGTCCCATATGAGGAGAGGTTAAAGCGACTGGGACTTTTCAGTTTAGAAAAGAGGAGACTGAGGGGGGATATGATAGAGGTATATCAAATCATGAGTGGTGTGGAGAGGGCCGATAAAGAGAAGTTATTTATTAGTTCCCTAAATAGAAGAACTAGAGGACACCAAATGAAATTAATGGGTAGCAGGTTTAAAACTAATAAAAGAAAGTTCTTCTTCACACAGTGTGTAGTCAGCCTGTGGAACTCCTTGCCAGAGGAGGCTGTGAAGGCTAGGACTATAATAGAGTTTAAAGAGAAGCTAGATAATTTCATGGAGGTTAGGTCCATAAAAGGCTATTAGCCAGGGGATAAAATGGTGTCCTTGGCCTCTGTTTGTCAGAGGCTGGAGAGGGGTGGCAGGAGACAAATCGCTTGATCATTGTCTTTGGTCCACCCTCTCTGGGGCACCTGGTGCTGGCCACTGTTGGCAGACAGGATACTGGGCTAGATGGACCTTTGGTCTGACCCAGTATGGCCATACTTATGTTCTTAGTGTAGCCCACCTCAGATACATTGCTCAGAATCGGTACTCTGACCTTCTTCTGAATAGCCTGCAGGCTGTGTCTCTATAGTAAAGCTGCATAGGTCACACTTCCTCCCAATGGAAAGTATGGCATGTGAATTAGGGATGTTAAACTTAGATTAACTAAGTGAATAGTCGATGGGATTTCCACTGACTATTTGTTTAGTCTATAAGGGTGCCTCCACCTTTGAACAGTAGCAAGAGTCCTGCTGGGCTCTTGATACAGTTCAAAAGCGGAAGCCCCAGAGGGAGTGCAGGGCCAGCAAGGGAGTCCTGGCTGGCCCAGAGCTCCCTACAGTGCCTCAGCCTTTGAAATGTACAAGAGTCCTGGTGGGACTCTTGTATATTTCCAAAGGAAGCCCTTCAGGGAACAGACCCCCCCCCTCCCCACTGGGACTCTTCTACATTTCAAAAGTAGAATTGCAGCAGAAGTGGCACAAGCTGAGACTGCTTCAGTCCCCACTTGTGCCGTTTCCCGCTGTGCCTCTATCTCCCCTGCCTCCTGTGGAGACGATGCTGAGGGGAACTGGCTTTTAAGCTGGCTCCTACTAGCTGCTGCTGCTTCTTCCCCCTCATCTTGCTGCCCCTCTCTGATAGAGACATCAAGGGAGGGGGGAAGCGACTAGTTACATCACTGGTTAACAGTCCTATAAGCTTGTGCTTGTTTGATTGTCGACTAGTCTCTTACATCCCTAATATGAATGGGTCTCCTCTCCAAAAACTAGACATTCTTTGAATTTGCTTTTTGTTAATTTCTCTCTATTGATAGATATAGCTATAAAAATGTTCCTGGGGATGACAGAATGGTGTCATCATGTTACTCTGCATCTCTCTCCCCCTCTCCTCCTTGGCTCAGGGTTCCCTTTCTGGCCGCTCCTTTGCGGGCACTCTGGGTTCCCTGCTGGCCCCTGCCTCTATTGCAGGAGGGTCAGGAAGTGGCAGAGGTGGCAGCTGCCTCTGGCCCCACTTATATTTCTGGGTCTGGGGCCCCGAGGCAAACCACTGCTGCCACCTTCCTTGGGCCAGGTGCTTGAGCTGCTGCCTCCCTCATCTGCCTAGTGCTCCAGCGTCATTCTCCCCCCTTTCTCTTCTAGTGCAAAATTAGAGCCTCAGCACTGGCTGACTGCCTGCAGGAGGAAAGGGGAGGAGAATGCACTGGAGGTTGGGGTTAAGCCTTGGGGCTTTCTTCTCTTCCCAGAAAGGAGGCACTAGTGTTCTAATCTTGTGAGGGGGCCCATGAAGCTGGAGCACCAGATGGGTGGCAGCCCGAGGGAAGTGGCAGTGGCTTCCCCATTGGTGCAGTGGGGAAAGCCTCTGATGCCTGGGAGCGGCTGTGGCATGAAAAGAAGCAAGTGCCTCCCCAGCCCCTCGTGCCCAGACCCTGCATTCCCAGTGCCTCACGCACCCTCTCCCCCAGTGCACCCCCAGACTGCTCCTGTCCCTTCCCATCGCTGACTAGACACCCTACCCCCAGCTCTCTCCTGCCCTATATCGGCTCCTGACCCGTCTATCTGGCCAGACACCCTGCCCCCAGCCTGCTACTGCACCCTCCCTTCCTCCCGGCCTGATCCTAACCCCTCCCCCCAGTCAGACACCCTGCTCAATTGGGGGCCAGATGGCAGCTGGCCATGTCCCTGGCCCTGATTCTTGGACAGGCCTCGCTGTCCAGCCCCTATCTGGTTGCAGGAAGGACTGGTGGCAGCCCCCCTCCTGCTGCGGCACGGGTAGGAGGGGAGGTCATGATCCAGCTGCAGCGGAAAATGGGGGGTTGGTGAAGGTAGTGAGCAGGAGACACAGTTCCCTAGTTATTATTAACAACAACATTTATTTTTATTATGTTGTAGGTTTTGATGTTGCGAAGACTGGTGATGCTCGAATTGGGTTTGTGGGTTTTCCCTCAGTGGGAAAATCTACTCTGCTCAGTAACCTTGCTGGTGTGTATTCTGAAGTTGCAGCATATGAGTTCACCACACTGACTACTGTGCCAGGAGTCATTAGATATAAAGGAGCAAAGATACAGGTGAGACCCTTTTTTTAAAAACAGGGAGCGTATAGCTGGCTTTGACACTAGCTGAACTATCTAGACTACTGTTAAATTAGAGGTAAAGTAGTATGTGGGAATGTTTTGAGGAGCTACTTCTAAAAACCTTTTATTGAGTTTTAACTTTAAACATTTATCAGTACTGCCCACTGTGCTTCAGTGGGAAAGTTCTACAGCTGGGAAGTTTTTCCACAATTCACTTAATACAACTCTCCATACTTCATTTCATCAATACAGAATGGGAGTTAAATTTTGGATGTTGTGGATAATCAGCTGAATAGGAGCTTCCATTGGGATGCTGTATCCAAAAGGGCTAATGTGATTGTCAGATGGACAAATGGGAAATGTCAAGTAGGGGTTTAGAGAGGTTCTTTTACCTGTGTGATTGGCACTGGTGTAACTGCTTCTGTAATTTTGCGTTCAGTTCTGGTGCCCATAGTAGGGATGTAAATGTGTAGTCAGCTATACAATTAACTGGAAAGCCTAGGCTTATTGGTTAATCTTACCGATTAACCGGTTAATCAGTTAATTACATGCATTCCCCCCTTCTTGTTTCCTCTGATACAGAGTGTTGGGATGGGGGTAGGCTGGAGCCAAAATGTGTGAAGAACCAGCTTTCAAGCCAGTACATATGGGGAACCAGCTTTCAAGCCAGCTCTCTACTGTGTCAGAGGCAGCAGTGGATCAGCTGCCTGCTGCCCTACACAAGGGGAGCTGGTTTTTAAACTGGCTCTCTTTGCGGATTGATTCTGCCTGCCATCCTGCATTGCTGCCTCTTATACCCTGTACTGCTGCCTCTGTGGCAGGGAGCTCCCTGGGAGTGGGGTCAGGAGCGCACTGGCTTGGCTGCTGGGCCTGCCCCTGGGGACTGTTGAATAGTCATGCAGTTACAGAACTATTCATTTGCACAATATCTAACATACTTAGGCCACAATTTAGCAAAGATGTTGATTAATTGAGGGTTTAGAGAAGAGGTGCAAGAATGAATAAAGGATTAAAAAACATTGAGTAGTGGTAGACTCAAGGAGCTCAAAAGAAGGCTATGGGGTGACTTGATTAGTGATTAAATATCAGAGGGATAGCCCATGTTAGTATGTATTTGCCCACAAAAGGTTATGCCCAAATAAATCCCTTAGTCTTAAAGATGCCACAGGACTCCTCATTGTTTTTGTAGTGATTTAGTATCTACGTGAACAAATTCTGAGACCATTTTTATCTGTCATCTTCTATTGAGATCCCAATAGATTCAGTTAACTTTAGCAGTGGGATGAGGTCTTGTTCCTTTGTGGCAAGGGAGGCATACATAATGGATTTCCTTCTTCTCTAAACACACAGCTTCTTGATCTCCCAGGAATTATTGAGGGAGCTAAAGATGGGAAAGGCAGAGGTCGGCAGGTCATTGCAGGTGAGAGACTGCTTTTTCCAGCCCTACATCGATCACCAATATAGCCATTATCATTTCTGCTGGAGAAGGACCAGTTTCAGAGTTTGCTTTCTGGGCCTGGGAAATCCTGTATTTCTAATGCCTTGGAAGTATTGGTTTCTTTTATACTGAAGCGAGTTATTTAATCCATAGACAATTGGGGGAAGTAGTTGTGTTCCACTTGAATGGCTAGATTGCCTGAAGATTGGGCAAATCCTAATACTGAGATGTTTTGTATCTGCCCTGAAGCACTATAATGTTTCAGATTGACACAATTTCACATTAAACAAAACATTTAATTTCTCTCTCACTTGTTTTCTATGCCTTTTTTGTGGTATTGAAATCTAGACGTCAGGATTCTTTCATCGATTTGATTCTTTAGGTTAGAGTCTAACATCTGCTTTAGGTGATATTATTTGACTAAACTTAAACTGGCAGCACAAAACCAAATTGGTTATTGACCAAGAAAATCTAGTGATGCTTTAAAAAATGTGACATGACTTACTCCTCATTCGTTCTCATGGGTCTCACTGTCTTCATCAGAAGACACATGCCTCTTAAATTCAGCCTTGCAGTAACTTACTGCTCACCCAACATGCTAGGCTAACGGCAGTGAAGAAAAAATCCTTGTGTTAAATTGGGATACTGGAATTAACTGCCACCCACATTGCTCCTCCAACTGCCTTCTTGAGGTGAAAAGATTAGTTCTGAGGCCATTCAGTCATTGACCTCTGTTTGCTATTAAAGATACTATGTAGGAAGGTTTAAGTTCAAGCTAGATGAGCTAACTGTCCTTTTTACCGTTAATGATTTTTACATAAGAATGGCCATACTGGGTCAGACCAAAGGTCCATCTAGCCCAGTATCCTGTCTGCCGACAGTGGCCGATGCCAGATGCCCCAGAGGGAGGGAACACAACAGGTAACCATCACGTGATCCTTCCCCTGTCAACCACCTCCAGAGACTTTTATATAATGAAAACATCAGGAAATAGACTAAGACTAGAAATTTTGCTCTTTTAGGCCTCCGAACGAACTTTAAGTGGTAACTAAATTGCAGTTGCTACCAACTTAAATAGGATTCAACCCACTGATGGTATCTCATCTTGTCACCAGCTTTGATGGATATTTTTTTTTCTAGAGGTATTGTACTTTTTAAAAAGGGTGTGGGAATTAACCCTCTGGAGGAACTTTGTTTTCTGATCCTCAGTTGCTCGAACTTGTAACCTCATTCTGATTGTTCTGGATGTACTAAAACCACTGGGACACAAAAAGATAATTGAGAATGAACTGGAGGGCTTTGGAATACGGCTGAATAGCAAGCCCCCAAATATTGGTTATAAGAAGAAAGATAAAGGCGGCATCAACCTCACAGCCACAGTAAGTATGAAAATTGCAACAGGCTATTCAGATGAGGGATTCAGAGGGCTGCTTAATTCTAGAAGGATGCTGTCTCCATAAATGGAGAAACTGCTTTGGTGCTTAGGAAAGTATTTCTTCTCCATCTGGGATACTCATGCTTGCAGCAGTGACCTTCTGGAGGCAATATTTGCAGTAACTAAGTGAAGTCCTGCCTCTGAAAACATCTTACTAGAGCCATTAATGGGACAAATGGGATCAATAAGGCAATACTTTGAATTGAGATTTCTCTCCACTGTCCCCAAGTCATCTGTGCCAAAAGTATCAGTTCCAGTAATTTGCAGTATATTGATTATTTCTTGACTGTGTGCAGTTAGGTGATTACATTCAGTCAGTTATTACATTCACTGATGCTAACTCCTCCAATCTCTAACGTTGTCTATGTGTACAGTGTCCACAGAGCGAACTAGATGCGGAAACAGTGAAGAGTATCTTAGCAGAATATAAAATTCACAATGCTGATGTCACACTGCGTAGCGATGCCACTGCTGATGACCTAATTGATGTTGTTGAAGGAAACAGGTACTGTCTTCATTTATAACACTCCCCTCCACTCCAATTCTATAAAGTCTGATTCTAATACAAGCCAACTTATTGGTGCAGTTTTTCCCCATTCCTTGTTTCATACTCACTCTTGGATGTTTTTTCTCACAAGGAGAGTAGAATGGAATAATTTTGGATGTTGCTGACATCCCCATATCATCTTGTTTCCTTCTCTTTGCAGAGTTTATATTCCATGTATCTATGTGCTGAATAAAATTGACCAGATTTCCATTGAAGAACTGGATATCATTTACAAGGTGCCGCACTGTGTACCAATCTCTGCTCACCACCGGTGGAATTTTGATGACCTATTGGAAAGAATCTGGGACTACCTGAGGCTGGTGCGAATGTGAGTCCTAGTGACTAATGATTTCTGTGTAGTTAGGTACAGGTTTTATACCTAAAATGGATAATAGCCTCTTGGAAGCAGGTACAGAATATTGTCATCAAAAATTTTATTTGATATGAAAATCAGAGGACATGTCCTGTAGTTTGTTGTATGATTGGGATAACAGACAAGAGAGCTGTTTCCCCAGCTGGGATTTGAGTTGCCTTACTGCCTGGTAGGAGGGTGAAAGAATAACTTAATATCAAAGGTCTCCCACCAGTCACAATTTTTCAAGATGTGACTTAGGATGTTGTGGAAACAAGACTCTGTTGTGGAGATACTGCTGTGTTAAAAGAATATTGGGGGTGGGGAAGGAGGTGCTGGGGTTTGTTATTGGTTGATTGATCACTCTGTATTGCAGCTACACCAAACCTAAAGGACAGTTACCAGACTACACTTCTCCTGTGGTGCTTCCTGACTCCAGGACCACAGTGGAGGATTTTTGTATGAAAATTCATAAAAATCTCATTAAAGAATTTAAATAGTAAGTATTTTCTGCAAAAGTTATTACTAAATGCCAGAAACTCAATAACACCTTAATTTCCCCTGCATCCTCTTTCCGATGGTGTATATTGTGGCCCAAGTTATTGTTTTCCCTAGTATATTTCTAACTTGGAGGAATTGTAGGAATTGAAGTTCCAGCCTGGATACAAAAGAATTCTGTTCCAATCTTCTGTCTGTACAAGTGACTATTTTGCATTACTTAATAGTAGCTGTGAATTAATTTGCTTTCTGCTTTTCTTGGCTACTACTATTTCATAGTTGAGACAAAGATTACTTGAGCAGGTACTTGTGTATGATGGGGATAGAAAGCTATGTTTTTATAAAGCTACCTTCTGTACATACAGAATACCATCTGCTTGTCACTGTGTAAGAGGGTGTTATATTGTACTTGCATGTCTTGTAAGCTGTTTTTATTTTTCCTTTAGCGCGCTGGTCTGGGGATCGTCTGTTAAACACAATCCACAAAAAGTTGGCAAAGATCACACGCTTGAGGATGAAGATGTCATTCAGATTGTGAAGAAATAAAATTGTTCTTGCTGACTTGCTTGATGGCTGATGTTTGTCAATGTGACTTTCTTTCCTTAGCTGTGAGTGCTGAAAACAAGTCCTTTATTGAGAAAATTACTTTGATAATTGTTTGCTTTCTTGTGATGGAGGCATGTTTCATGACTGTAAGATAGTATCATAAGCCTGACAAAACTCTGGAAAGTTTCTCTTATGGGGACGTTGGGTGCTTGCATGTTTCACAAGGGTAAAAGATTAAAATAAAGTTTTGCAGTGGCTCACGACAGTGTGTATGCTTTTCAGCAGGAAGAAGAAAATAAGAGAATTCTTTTTCATTGCAGTGCTGAGTTAAATATAAGCCCTCCTTTCAGAGTAGGAAGACCTGGTTCTACTAGTTTTCAGAACAAATGTTTAAATATTTAAGGCTTGAGACTCTGCAGCTCTGGTTAATAACTAATTCTTTAGCCCTGCCTGAAGCTTAATGCTGCAGCTCAGTGATAACAGGAGATTGAGGGATGCTACCTTATACTCTCATCTCATTAAATATTATGCCATGTGGCAGGGACACAAACCTACACTTGAGTTTCTTTTGTCAGCTTGAATTTACCTTTCTAGGTGCTCTTCAGTGATCACTTGCTACCTGAGCAGCACTTAACAGGATGAGCTTTGTCTCTAGTTTTTGGGAGGATGGGGTTAAATGGGTAACTTTGGATTATGTGATACAAGGCTACTCTTGTTTCTTCTTTCAGCTAAATTCTGCAGTTTGACCTATTACCAATTTTAACATTAAGATATAAAGCATGAATAGTGCAGAAGTGATAGTAGCAATGTGTAGACCTCTATAATGTAACTAAATGACAGAAGATAGGTAGGGAAAATTCTATATACCTTATTGTAGCACTGTATTAAAAATCTA
This sequence comes from Pelochelys cantorii, assembly GCA_032595735.1. NCBI lineage: Eukaryota > Metazoa > Chordata > Testudines > Trionychidae > Pelochelys > Pelochelys cantorii. The sequence goes on along the minus strand of CM064342.1, from coordinate 5,180,799 downwards.
CCACAGCAAAAAAAATCCTATTTCAAGGTAACTGCATTTTTTTCATAGAACTTTTACAGCATAACTACTCCCATTTAAGTAAGCCCTCTTGCTAAATAAGCCTCCATTTGAGAGCTTGGCATTGGAAAAGGTTCATAGAAGGGCAACAACAATAATTAGGAGTTTGGAACAGGTCCCATATGAAGAGAGATTAAAAAGACAGAGACTCTTCAGTGTAGGAGACTAAGGGGGGCATGATAGAAGTCTATACAATCATGACTGATATAAAGGAAAAGTTACTTACTTGTTCCCATAAGAACTAGAGTTCACCAAATGAAGTTAATAGGTTTAAAAACAGAAGGAAGTTTTTCTTTACATAGCAGCGAGTCAACCTGTGGAACTCCTTGCCAGAGGAGGTTGTGAAGACCAGGCCTTTATCTAGTGGGTTTTTTGGAACCCTGTTAAATTCATGGAGGCGAGGTCTATCAGTACTTATTAGTCAGAATGGGTAGCCTTTTTATCAGGGGCTGGGAATGGATGACAGGAGAGGTATCACTTGATTACCTGTTTTTGCTCATTCCCTCTGGGGCATATGGTATTGGCCACTGTCAGAAGACAGGATACTGGGCTAGCTGGACCTTTGGGCTGACCTAGTATGGCCTTTCTTATGTACAGGATGACCACCAGGCAGTCAAAGGACAGAAAGGAGTTAGTTACTGCATTACATCTTACAAGTTGGAGTTCTGATTTACAATTAGTGCTGTAGTAAGACAATCTCTTATTGCCTCTATATAAATCCATGGTGTACCCACATCCTGAATACTGTGCACAGATGTCACTTCATCTAAAATAAGATCCTAGAAGTGGAAGAAGTTTAGAAAAAGGGCAACAAATTAAGGGTAGGGAATGGCTACCATGAGAGAATAAGACTGGGGATTTTCAGCTTGGGAAAGGAGATAACTTGGGGGAGAGAATATGATAGAGAGCTATAGAGTGACTGATGTGGAGAAAGTGAATAAAGAGGTAGATGAGGCTTTTTTTAAACAACAAAATTGTCCAAAGCACAAGATTTGGTGGTGCTGGGGGACATCAACTATCCAGGCATATGTTGGGAGACTAACAGCAGGACACAGACTATCCAATAAGCATTTGAACCGCATTGAAGACAACTTTATTTCAGAAGGTTGAAAAAGCTACTATGGGGGAAGCTGTTCTAGATTTGATTTTAACAAATAGGAAATAGTTGAGAATTTGAAAGTGGAAAGCATCTTGGGTAAAAGTGATCATGAAATCATAGAGTTCATGATTCTAAGGAATGGTAGAAGGGAGAACAGCAAAAAAAAGACAATGGTTTTCAGGAAGGCAGATTTTGGTAAGCTCAGCAAGCTGCTAGATTTGCTTCCCATGGGAGGGGAAAAACAACTGAAGAGAGTTGGCAGTTTTCCAAAGGAATATTAAGGGCCCCAAAGCAAGCTATTCCACTGTGTAGGCTAGAAAGTATGGCAAAAGACCACCATGGTGTAACCAGGAGATCTTGCATGATCTAAAAATCAAAAAGGAGTCATAGAAAAAGAAACTAGGACAAATTATGAATATAAGCAAACAATACTGGTTTGCAGGGGCAAGATTAGAAAGGCAAAGACAAATGAGCTCAAACTAGCTACAGATGTAAAGGGAAACAAGATGACATTCTATAAATATTAGAAGCCAGAGGAAGACCAAGGACAGGCCCCTTGCTGAGTGAGGAGGGAGAAACAGTAACAGGCAGTGGTACTTAATGACTTTGTTTTGGTCTTCACCAAGAAGTCTGATGGAGTGCTTAACAGTGAATGGTAGTGAGAATGGGGTAGGTTTAGAAGATAATAAAAGTTAAAAATCACTTAGAAAAGTTAGATGTCTGCAAGTCACCAGGGCCTGATGAAATGCATCCTAGAATACTCAAGGAGCTGACAACTAGGCTCAGATACCTCCTCTTTCATCTTTGAAAAATCATGGAAGACAGGAGATTCCAGAGACTGGAAAAGGGCAAATATAGTGTCCATCTATAAAAAGGGAAATAAGAACAACCCAGGAAATGAGAGACCAGTCAGTTTAACTTCCATGCCAGGAAACATAATAGAGCAAGTAATTAAAAAATTCCTCTGAAAATACCTGGAAGATAAAGTGATAGGTAACATCAGCATGGATTTGTAAACAAATTGTCAAACCAATCATAGCTTTCTTTGTGTGGCTTGTGTAGATAAGGGAGAAGTGGTGGACATGGTATACCTAAACTTTAGTAAGGCATTTGATATGGTCTTGCATGATCTTATCAATAAGCTAGGCCAGCGGTGTTCAAACTTTTTGGGCTCCAGAGTCCTTCACATGCATAAAAATTTATGCAGAGCCCCAGCAGTCCACTGATTGTATGTGTTGTACCTATTGATGTTTCCAGTTTGTCAACTTCACAGAGCCCCTGGAGATGTCTGGCAGAGCCCTGGGGCTCCATGGAGTACAGTTTGAAAAACACTGAGCTAGGCAAACGCAACTTAGATGGAGCTACTATAAGGTGGGTGCATATCTGGCTGGATAACCATTGTTGGAGTAGTTAACAGTTTACAATCCTGCTGGAAGGGCATAACAAGTGGGGTTCAGCAGAGGTCTGTTTTGGGACCAGTTCTGTTCAGTATCTTCAACAATTTAGATATTGGCATAGAGAGTATGCTTATTATGTTTGCAGATGATACCAAGCTGGGAGGGGTGGCAAGTGCTTTGGAGGATAAGGTCAGAATTTAAAATGATCTGGACAAACTAGAGAATGATCTGAGATAAACAGGCTGAAGTTTAATGAGGACAAATGCAAAGTACTCTACTAGGAAGGAACAATCAGTTTCACATACACAGAATGGGAGTGACTGTCTAGGAGGGAGTACTGCAGAAAGGAATCTAGGGGTCATAGTGGACCACAAGCTAAATGTGAGTCAGTGTGATGCCATTGCAAAAAAACAAAAAAACCCCCCATGGTTCTGGGATGCATTAACAGGAGTGTTGTAAGCAAGACACAAAGTCATTCTTCTGTTCTACTCTGCGCTGATTAGGCCTCAATTGTGTTCACTTCTGGGCACCACATTTCAAAAAATATGGAAAAATTGGGGAAGGTCAAGAAGCGCAAATGAGAATGATTAAAGTTCTAGAGAATGTGACCTATGAGGAAAGACTGAAAGAATTGGGCTTGTTTAGTTTAGAAAAGAAGACAGAGGGGACATCTAAAAGTGTCACAGGGAGAACGGAGAAAGATTGTTCTCCTTGGTCTCTAAGGCTAGGACAAGCAGCAATGGGCTTAAACTGCAGCAAGAGAGGTTTAGGTTGGACATTAGGAAAAACTTCCTCACTGTCAAGGTCGTTAAACACTGGAGTAAGTTGCCTAGGGATGTTGTGAAATTGCCATCTCTGGAGATATTTAAGAGGAGGTTAGACATCAGGGATGGTCTAGACCAGGGCTACTCAACTTTGGACACTTTTGGGCCACACTGATACAGCACATGCTGAGGGCTGCAACTTGAGTGTTGTTCATAGACATGTAAATAGCATTTCATACCGACAGGCATGACTACAAAGATTAAAGGAAAGACTACACAACGTTGTCAGTTCTGCAGATATTAATAAAATGCAATATTCACCCTATTTCTACCCATAAGACAGCACTTTAATGAGCTATGACAGTTCAGGAATTTAACTACTAAAAAAAAAATTGAACAGAACACCATTATACTGACTACTTTATTTTGGCTCCCACATGTGGGCAGCTTGTTGAGCCCTCCCTAAACCCAAACTGCCCCCCAGGCTGCAAACAGATGTACTGTGGGCCACATGCAGCCCATGTGTTGAGTAGTCCTGGTCTAGATGGTACTGGGTGCTACTGTGAGAGTAGGGGACAGGACTCTAAGACCTCTTGAGCTCCCTTCCAGTTTTTGTTCCGTGTGTAAATTTAGAACACACTAAATGAAGTATCAGCTTTATGGGAAAAACAAAATACTTCACACAATGCACAGTCAATCTGTGAAATGTCTTGTCCAAGGATGTTGTGAAGTCCAAGACAAAACAAAAGCTAAAGTCATGGATAAGTGGCTATTAGCCAGGATAGGTGGGGATGGTGTTCCCAGCCTCTGACAGAAGCTGGCAATGGATTGGATTACTTGATTGCTTGTTCATCATTCCTGTGGGGCCCCCGCTATTGGATACCATTGGAAGACAAGATACTTGTCTAGATGGACCTTTGGTCACACCCAGTATGACCACTCATGCCTAAATAATTACTGTTTTTAAAAACCACTTTTGCTTAAAAATGTCTAAGGAATAGTAGGGTAAGCTGCAGCAAGTCACAGCAACAGATCAGACCGACTGTCATCTTCAAAGGAAAGATCTTTAAGAGCAGTTGAGACAGACAGCTGATAGAAGTGACTTTATTTACAAAATGGGAAGGGTCAATTTTATGAAAATTTCTACAAAGATGAATTGTGATGTTACATAATATACAAACGTCAATAAAGCATTAACAACCAGTGTGAGATTAAATACCGGTGATCCCGATTGATCCACATTAGGAGCCCATCTGCTATTTCTACACAAGAAGTCTGATCTGAAATACTATAGCCTGCTGGTAATTGTTTATAGTACAGTGAATGATTCTGTTGCTAGCTTTCATTCAATGAGATTAGGGAAGAGCAAATCCTGGTGCAAATATGGAGTTCACCTTTTAAAAAAAAAAGTATATCTATAGTACTAGACTTCAAGTGAGAAAGTGCATGACAGTACACACTAGCTGTTAGGAAAATAAAGTAGTCTTAAAAAAGACTTAAATACACAAATAGGCTCAGAACATCCTCACCCCTCAGAACTAAAGAAAATCCAAAACCAAATTTCACAGTAACTGTGTTAACAAATGCATACTAGATTGGGAAAAATCCCCTTCAAAAATGCAACTGGAGATAACGTCAGTAACTGGTTCTAGGGGCTATGGTCAATATAAAAATTGAGGGTCCTAGGAAGGGTAAGAATTTAAAGGGTCAATTGATTGACCTTTGAATCTTCCAAAATGTAAACTAAGACAATAGTGCAGCTAAACAGAGACCAGAGCTAACTCTCCTGTGAGCACTATAAGCTGCACAGGATGCATCTACCCTTACTGAAAATAGCGTAATATGTAGAGTCTGACCGCCAGCTGAAGCCAACATTTGATTACTGCTACAAGTCTCACTTTTGAAGCCTTTTCAAGAAATAAATAAAGCTATTCCTGACTTCCCCCCATCAAAGACAAGGAATCAGATGTACCAGGAGCAAGTTATGGGCTTGACTTCAAACTTTAGCTACACTGAATCTGCACATTACATAAAACAAGGAGAAATATGCTCTGAGGGGCAAAGGTGAAAGAAATAGCAAGAGGAAAATCAGCTTTATCTTGTTCACTCACACACTTGGTATTTGCAACTTTAATCAAACAAAAGTCCCACATATACAATGGAGAGATTCAAACCATAGGCACAACAAAAGCTCAACTTATCAGCTAATCTTATATACAGCTGTATAGGTTCAAAAAAAGCTATCCTAGATATATACAAAAGATTGTTTATACACAAGTCTGTACACAAGGATCTATACATTTAGTTTTCTGCAGGAGGAATCCTTATCCTTTTGTGTAGAGGGAATAGCTATCAACACTTCATTCACATATTTTACAAAAAACAAAAAATAGACTTTTGTATTGCATCCAAATGTCTTCAGGCTTCATGGTTCAAGCCATAAGGATCCTTTAGTCTTGACCCAGACATTGAGAACAGGACAGGTGCAATGTGCTTTAGTCTCTTGAAAAGAAGTTCTACAGAGTGCTAAAAATAAAAGCCTCAAAACAAACAGGTGAAGCACAATGTATACTATCAGGACTCTTTCCAGTCTAAAGAAACAGCTAACCCATCCTCCTAGAGGTTACTGCTCACTGCCGATACTCCAGTTCATCTACACTGATGACTTTGGATGGCATGGAAGGAAGGGGCTGTTGCAAAACATCTGAGCCAAACCATTTTGCAAGGCCAATGGGCGAACCACTTCTCTGGCTGGCACGATGGTCAAGCTGTGGGGGTACGTGAGGCAGTCCAGTCAAAGAAGACATATTCTGAGGGGCAGTTTGCAGACCAACAGCAGGTCCTTGTGCTCCAGAGGCCGGAGAGTGGAGAACTATTAGAGACAGGAAGAGTGTTAAAGCCAGGAAACCCTTTTTTGGTCCTAAGAGGAATTGTAAATACATAACCAATTTTGAAAATGGATGGAGCAAATGTGCACTACTGTGAGGTTCAGTGTTTCTAGACCACACACACACACACACACACACACACACACACACACACACAGTCAATAAATGCTGTTGTACATTGACTACAGGGAACCATATCCACCTCATCTAAAAAGACTGAGATTAGACACTCATGATCATTGAAAGATTAACAGTTGTGGGTTACCAGAGGGCCTCCTCCCCAATAAGGGAAAAAGGTAAAGAGACTGCTCGACCGGGAGGCTGAAGCATGAACTGTGCCACAGGAGGCATAAAACCACTCCCATCAGCAGAAGGCAAAGGCAAAAATCACCCCATGATTGAAGCATGATTATTCACCCTCTGTTAAGCAGAAAGGAAGGTTCAGACTTTCAAAGCTATCCACATTCTCCCCTGAAGCCTAGGTCTGATGGAGGAGTTTCCTAGTTTTGAAAGTTATCAGTATAGCATAGCAAGTGCCTTCAGTTAGCTATGTTCATTAGTTGAAAATGGGCCTACTCAGGGAAGCCAACAGCCTCTGTGAGCCTGGCCAAGTGCTGTGCACATTCATGCACCTCCCCTCCCCCCCACCGGCCCTGCCCCTTCTGGGAGCACAAAGGCAGCCAGCCTTTGATTGGAATATCATCACTGACTCCCCCTTGGTGCTGCCTAGAGCCTGTGGCCCACCACTCTGGCAGTGATTTAAAGGGCCTAAGGTTCTGGCAACCACAGCTGGTCCCTGGGGCAATTATCCCCTTTGCCACCCCCCCCCCCCCCATCAGCAAGCCTGGGACTAGTAAAGGAGTTCTCATGCTACAGATTAGTCTGTTCTTGAAGGCAATAATTATGCTGGCTTCTACTATTTAACCAACCTGATCGTGGTAATTGTTGCATCATTGCCAGCTGCAGAGGTGTTGCTGTTGGTAATGGATAAAAAGGCTGGCCAAGGATGGGAGTAGGTATTCCCTGTATGTGAGACAAATCCATCCCTGGAGGAATCATACCTATTGAATGAGACAAATGGGGGGGGGAGAAGAGTGTCATTAATTTATTAAAGAAGGGGCACAGAACTTAAGGCCCAGAGTCCAGCTGTGGCCCCCAGCTTGCCTGGATTGGTGCCTTGGGCTCTACCCCAGCATTAGGGAGCCCACACTGGCTGAAGCACATAATCTACTAGCCTCCCCCATCCCCCAGACTTGTGGGGGGGGGGGCAGTGTCTCTCCTCAGTCAGGGGACATGCCAATGAGGGGGTTGTGTCTCACTTGTGTGGCCACCATGACTTTTGGTGAGTCTGTGGACACCCCCCCCCCCCCAACCCAAAAAGTTGCCCATCCCTGTATTGAAGAGTTACAAATAAAGATCCTTGTTTATATTTCTAAGGCACACTTGTTTAGCAACTGCTGGTTTGAGAGACTGTCAGCCTTCTGAAAGGAATTTGTAATAGGGAAAATAACCTATTTGTGGCAACCATCACATGTCTTAGTGCTTATAATATGTATATTGGTTTTGAAATATCACCTAGTAGTTATGATACAAATAAGAGGATTACCTGCTTGCAGCAGAGGAAGATTTTGTGGGTGTACTGCCTTTGCCAGCATCCTCTGGACCAGTCCTGGATGCAGTTGATGACCAGGTCGTACAACCGGTACATGGGGAACAAGGGGTACCTGGTTAACAGGACGGAAGAAAGGAGCCCCTGGTACAGGGGAGGCTGTTGTAGGAGTCTTTCTACCAGTTGGAGTCTTTCTACCAGTTGATTTAGGCCTGTAGTCTTGTTCTTTGGTGCAACGGTTTGGTTGAGAAAGCGGTGTAGAACATGCAGAGCGTTGCAATGCAGATCGTCTGGTACCTATAGTAGGAGAAGTATCTTGCTCTGCATTTTTCACCAAGCTAGCTGATAGTAAGTTATCTGCAGTCAAATAGAAATATGACCATTAAACCCGATTTCTGGTTGTACAATGTACAAAAGGCAGAAGTGTCTTTTAAAGCTAGGTATGGTATTTGCTGGACTTAGTCTGGAATATGTACAGAATTCTTATTAGTCAGATGTCTAAGCACTTCCCTCATTGGATTTTTCACCATTGTTTCAGCAATGAAAGGAAAGTCTGTATTTGTGAGTTAAAGAAACCACTGTTAAAAAAAAAAGTTGAAACTTTGATAAAGTATAACGGAATCTTATCTTAAAAAAAAAAAAAAATCTAGCTTAGCACAGTGATATCCCTCAAACCCAGGTTTTTCAGAGCTCTATGAACCTACAACTGTGACCTTTTAGCTCCTTTACTGCTAGAGGAGCATGCTTGGAAATCCAGTTGACTAGTTACAATTTAAAAATATGGTTAGATTTGATAGACTGACAGCTGGCTTGTCTGTAAATTTGTATTCTTGGGGATAGACAGTCTTACAACTACTGGAATTAAAGTCATGTGCAAATTAAGAGGCACTACTTACTTTCTAGCACCAAATCCTTAGCCTTAGAGGCATCCACAACCACACTGAATACAGATTGTACTTCCCTAATTCTGGACTCTGGTCCAACAGATCATGGATGTTCCCCCAACTAGGAGGGCTGGCAAATGGGTGACTAGCCCAGTGGGGATGGCAGCAGATTGGGGGCCAGTGGCCAGGAAGGTCCCCTGGTCTGGCAAATCCCCTCACTGGGTGCCAAATCAGGGATATCTGAAGTGCATTTCCAGACTTGGGAGATAAGAAAAGAATGCACAGGATTATCAGTGTCCCCCCTCCCACCCCAAAAGAGGAAATACATTAGGCAGAGGCAAGACAAGCTTATTATCTAAGCCAAATTCCACATAGAAGTGGAAAGAGAAGTGGTTACATAGGTTACTCCTGGTAACTAAAGGCCATGTCAATTGAGATGCTATGTTCACTTGTTCAAAGGTGGAGCAAACATTTTGCTTTCCAGACCTCCCACAGAGGAGTATATTCCTTCAATGCAGCAACCTCTCTTCCAGTGTATATCATGTCAGTTTTAAGGTAGTGATGCAAGAGTCACTTTGGACTCGATCATAGTTCTGTAGTAAAGTTATTTACTCAGTCAATGGGCTAACCATTTAAGTAAGAGGTACTGTAAGGCTATTTACATCTAGTCACATTCTAAAGTGTGATGTGTAGATGTTTTACCTAGCATGACAAAGCTCCTTAACCTGAGCAAGTACTGTGCTTTCAAGCAGACTGCTTGCCTTAGAGGCTCACAACTGCCCTTAGTTTAGACACTCTAGGGAACCAGCTTGGCATTTGTTGAGCCACTCATTAATGGCCAGCATGGGGAGGGGGCCGGGAGAGAGGGAGGAAGGAGCGATTGAACTATGTAGTCTGGCTCCTCCATGTGATTGGGGCAAGACGACCCTTTTACCAAGGATTAGTCCTTCTCTGGTGCTGAACTGGGGAGTTGGCATTGGGGGAACCCACATCTGCCCTCTGAGTTCCAGCACAAGAACCCCACAATTAAAGGCAACTAACATATGTCCAATATCAGCTGTGTGACAGCTATGATCCCCTGGGCTACTTCACCATAGTCCTCCCCAGCACCTTCCTTACTGCAGGCTCTCCTTCCTAATATCTGCTTGCACTTTCCAGACTCCCCATAGCACTTTAAGCATCTCAACTAGTTCTTCATTAGCCCTAGGTGTTCTGATTAGTCAGACTCACTTGATTACAGAAGCCTAATTGGTTCCAAGTGTTTTAGTTGGTTTGATTGCCCTAATTGATTCTGGCAAGTCCTGCTGGATCTGAATTAGCCTTTAGTTTACTCTGGGGAAGAACACACTTTTCTTCTCCCCTGTAATTCTCCAGCCTGACCCTGTCACACCAGATATTCTATTTGGCTCTTGATGCCATTAACTCTTCACCCCTCAAGCTTCCACTGCATTTGAAGCTGGTTCTGCAACCATACACATCTTACAAGGGGTCTGAAAAAAAAATCTGCTACTGTATCACTGTGGAAGTGAGTACCATCTTTTGCCATGCTATATTTAGTCTGGAAGTGACTATCAGTAGAGAAAAGCTACTATTTTAGTCAGATACAGTTGCAGAATCTTCACAAAATGTGTTTCTCAGTTTGTTTACTCTTCTGTCATGCAATTTTTTTTTAAGCTAACCAATAGCTATTTTGAATGTTAACTTCTGGCCATCTTTCCAAGACAAGATGATAATCTGCTGAAAGTCTCAAGTGGAAGAGCAGCCACTTAAGAGCACCCACACCAAGAATGCTCCTCAAATAAAGGAAGCAATGTTAATGTCTAACATGGTAAAATAGACATTACAATTAGAGAAGGGTAGGTTGGTCCAATAGGAGTCTTGTAGAGGCTAAAGAACCTAGTTTACATGCCTAAGACACCTGCCACATTTAGATTTTCAAATGATCTTGAGTAGCTATTCTGTTGCTTTTAGACACCATTATGTAACTGTATCCAAAACAACCTGACCTAAAGGAACAGTGAATTCCAAGTCCACAGTAGCAGCAGAATTTTGCTCTGGAAGAGGAAACTACCTTCCTAGTAAGAGGAACAGGAAGTTTTTTAAATACATCTTAATAAGACTGTCATGGAGATTAGGAATGTCTTACATTCAAATCTGTCCCTCTAACGTAGTACTAAGGAGTAGGAATCCATAAAGCTAGAATCAAAGTTGTGGGTTGGTGATTTTTTCTTCACGAACAAAGCCATTATAGTACCTTCATTTGTCCCTCGACCTTCATTTTTACCATCACTGCCTTTCGTTTTCCCAGACACAGGCTCCTCTTTATTTTTTTCTTTGCTTTCATACATCTTACGAATCACTGACGTAGGTGTGAAGGAAGGAGAGAGCTGTGAAAAGAACTGATAGTGAGCCAAGAATACCAAGAACAGCTAGCATAAGGTATTAAGCATTTATCTGAAGTTTGCAACTATATCAGGGTATTTTTGCAACCCTGCACAAGATCATACTGCATCTTAGAAGCAGGTGATCATACTATATTTCATTCAAATAAATGCTTCAACTGTATTAGACATGAAGGAAACTCAATACCAAGATTTTTCTCATCTCCACTATTCCTGGCTTATTTCCTGCTTCCTTATAAATCTCATTTTACCTAGGCTTTGCAGAAGTGAATGAGTTTACTTTGTAAAAGAGCCCAAAGATTATTAGAACCTATGTTCACCTAAGGATTTGCCAGTGCTTGAAAGGCAATTGAGATTATTAATTTAATCTAACATAGTATTTATTCCTAATAACTCCATTTGGTGGCAGGATCCTGATTGTTTACTTCAAATCCACCTTCAGGATCCACCAAAGTAGACAGGCCCTTATTCTCATGAAAACAAGCTTCCCTTTCAAAAGGGACTCAACATTTGTTGATCCTTAATTATGTTTTCATGTTAAATGGAAAAGGCAGGGGACATTTTTCTAAGTTTAAGGTGTAATCCAAATTAGTTCTACTTTAACCTCCTGTCTTTTAAATGACCATTTTGTATATGGCTATTTTGACATGAGATAGCCACAGTTGTTATTAATGCAGCTTGAGTACTATCTTAAATTGTTTACAACTACAGGTTTCAAGAATGGAAATTCTATGCTGCTTTAAAGTTAACCCTCTCTTCATATTAAGGAAACACTATATTAGCATTGATGTAGGTACTTACCATGCTAGTGATGGATACAGTAGGTGCTGGAGAAGATGCATTCCTTCTGTGGCCTGGTGCAGGAGACCTAGTCATTCGCCGCTGCCTAAAACAGACATGAATGTTAAGAGGCTAAGGCAGCATTAGTGTCTTGGTAATCCTGCATTTCACTTTTGAGGTGAAAAGAGGTACAGTTTAGGACAGGGCTGCTCAACTTTGGAAGTGCTGAGAGCCACAATGATACTCACAGCACATGCCAAGGGCCACAACTTAAGTGTGGTTGCATATACATGCAAATATATATGCAAATAGCTTCTTTCACATTGTCAGGCATGAACACAAAGATTAAGGCAAGACTACACAACACACAGGCTCCATTTAAGTCAGTTCTGCTGATATGAATAAAAGTGAAATATTTACCCCATTTCCACCCATATGACAGCACTCTGAATGAGAAGAATTTAACTGCTAAAATGCATAACAGAAGACCATTATATTGACTCACCATTGGAGCATGTTCCTAGTGGAGGCCATGTTCAAAGGATCCCACCCACAGGCCATATGTTGAGCCCCATGTAAACCCAAACCACACTGTGGGCCACAAACAGGCTGCATGTGGCCTGAAAGGCTACTCAACATGTGGCCTAGTTTAGGATATACCTAGGCAATCACTACTTTTGTTTTAATGCAGTATTTCCAAAGTTCACCCTTTAGAGACCACATTGCAATTTAAATGCCAATCCTAGCATCCTGCTTCACACAGTGAACTAACTAGTTATTGTGCTGTTCAAGAAAGAAAAACCTGTGGAGCTGACTTTTCCTGTCATGATTTTCACCTCTGAATCTACACTCCTTCCACCACAATTTTCTATCAAGTAGTTTTGGTGTTTAATATAAGATTGATAATCAGTTATTAGCTAGAGTATAACCGAAAGTTTCATGTATCTTCAGGTGGATTTGAAGGTTTTATTCTACAAGTTCTAATTAAAGCAAAGCTCTCATCTTGAGAGCCTTTGCTTAACAAAGGGTATTTAACAATTTACTTTAGCATCTTGACTGGCTTTCATGGACCAGACACCTAGCCTTTAAGGCTGACACTGCTGTGACACCATTACTATATAACCTCTTAACTCATCTCCTAAGTTGATGGCCAGTTATCTGCATTAATAGATGTTTCATGCTGTTGTCTGAACTTCATTGGTTAGGAAGCTAGTTTTAAGACCAACTTTATTATTTTGGCCTGTGACCATACATATACTTGGCACAACCACAATAGCATTCTACATGTAAATAGAATTATAAGCTCAGATTTCTCATGTTTAGCATGACTGTTCCATTTTTTTAAGAGAACACATTAGTGTTCTTAGAAATATCCTGTACCTTATCTTCAATATGGCAAGAATAGGTGTTTTGGAACCCAAGCACAAAATGCCTGAGTTCTTGAGAATGTTAATGAGCTATGGGCTCCATGGATAAGGAAGAGGACAGAGAAAAGGTGAAATGCATGCACTATTAAGTGTTTTCCAGTCAAGCAAGTTTCTAGAACCTGACCTGTTCCTGAAGCCATCTCTGCTTTTGTCCATTTGTGATCTGACAAAACCTGTTTGGTAGAAGTTTGCAGCCTGGATGGCTAAGTCATGTGGTAGAGCTAATCCTTCTAAGGCAGCTTGCTGCATCTCAAGGGGATGCATCTGAAGTCAAAAAGAAACAGCATTAGAATCTGACAAACCCTTTTTTTTAAATCCCAGATTTTGCACTATTCCATGAAGGGAGATGTGGGAGATTTGCCTGGGAGTGATAGGAGGCACAGCCAGTAAGTGCCCCCTCATGCTCAGACCCTTTACCCCCCCAGCCTCCCTTTTGCCCACCCTCAATCCCCTCCTGTACCCTACGTCCCAGGCAGACCCTCCCCCTAACACACCCTCCTGCACCCATTTTGTCATCATGGGGGCTGGCTGGTGGTCTGCGGAAAAGTCTGCTGAGGGGTGGGCTGTGGGCCAAAAAGTTTGAAAACCACTGTCCTAAAGCCATTTTAGAATGATCCCACTTGGCACAACAACCATGTTCTAGGACTGGAAATGATGGCACATGTATCCTGAGGATGCAAGGCTGAAGTGCATCTCCACCCAGGAGAGTGCAAGAGTGATGTGTTGAATAGCATACTTCATCAAAACTAATTTGAATCAACTGAAGTAGCATCTTCATGTATCAAATGAGAAAGAATTAGCATCCTACTAGTCCAGCCCCTTACATTCCCCAGGTTACGCAAGAAATTGGTAAAAAATGGCTTAAATTTTAATATTCAGAAATCACTGAATCTAACCTGTGCAGCAACTGGGCTCATTGACTTCAGCATCCCCTGAAACGGATCATTGAGCAATTGCTGAGCATTTCGTTCAAAGCCTACAAAATGACAACAACATCTACAAGTTTAGAACAGGCATTTATCCTTCATTGACTTTAATCCCTCCCAGTTACTTTCCTTGATTCAAAAGGTGGGATCTCTTTTGAAGTGCCTCAATACCACCCTAGCTTTCTTACAGATCTGTGAAAGCAAGGAATCAAGCTATCCTATTGCTTTGCAATACCATGTGCCTTCTAGTGCTGGAGGAGAGATTTTCTTGTTCATAGCACTCTGGCCTACAGTATAAAGTATAAAAAAAAAATCTGTCTCCTCTTCCCTTTAAGTAGTTCTGCATGCTAGAAACAATCTTGCTTACCAATTGGTGAGGGGATCCGATGATGGAGGTAGTCTGCAGAAGCAGCTCGAGTTGGGAACACCTGTGACATTGGAGGGGAAAGTGCTCTTTGGCTCAAAGGCGATGCAGGTTCCAAACCACCTATCAAGCCACCAAGAATATTTGTTGATGATCTGGCACTGGATGAACAAAGAAGCTCCTTGGAGGAAAGAGTAACAAATAGCTGTCAAATATTAACTGTATTACATAGTTTTCATACAATCTACAGACAGGAGTACATGTGCAAGTGACAGCTATACACATACTACACAGCTTGACTGAGGCTTAGTGTACAAACTTAGTTTGATGGCCTACCTAGTCTTTCCCTTTAAGAGAACAGATCACTATTTTTACTGTTTTCCCCTTCATATGAGAGTTCTATTGTATGGGGAGGGTGAAGTTTTGTTGCAATACTCTGGACAGTTGTCTGTCACTATTTCTGACCAGCTAGTTACATAAGAATGGCCGTACTGGGTCAGACCAAAGGTCCATCTAGCCCAGTATCCTGTCTGCCCACAGTGGCCAGCATCAGGTGCTTCCGAGAGGGTGGACCGAAGACAATGATCAAGCGATTTGTCTCCTGCCACCCCTCTCCAGCCTCTGACAGAGGCCAAGAACACCATTTTATCCCCTGGCTAATAACTTCATGGAGGTTAGGTCCATAAAAGGCTATCTAGCTTCTCTTTAAACTCTATTATAGTCCTAGCCTTCACAGCCTCCTCTGGCAAGGAGTTCCACAGGCTGACTATACACTGTGTGAAGAACTTTCTTTTATTAGTTTTAAACCTGCTACCCATTAATTTCATTTGGTGTCCTCTAGTTCTTCTATTTAGGGAACTAATAAATAACTTCTCTTTATCGGCCCTCTCCACACCACTCATGATTTGATATCTCTATCATATCCCCCCTCAGTCTCCTCTTTTCTAAACTGAAAAGTCCCAGTCGCTTTAACCTCTCCTCATATGGGACCCTTCCAAACCCCTAATCATTTTAGTTGCCCTTTTCTGAACCCTTTCCAAGGCCAAAATATCTTTTTTGAGGTGAGGAGACCACATCTGTACACAGTATTCAAGATGTGGGCGTACCATAGTTTTATACAGGGGCAGTAAGATATTCTGGGTCTTATTGTCTATCCCTTTCTTAATAATTCCTAGCATCCTATTTGCCTTTTTGACTGCTGCTGCACACTGCGTGGAAGTTTTCAGAGAACTGTCCACGATAACTCCAAGATCTTTCCTGATTTGTCGTAGCCAAATTAGCCCCCCATCATACTGTACGTACGTATAGTTGGGGTTATTTTTCCCGATGTGCATTACTTTACACTTATCCACATTAAATTTCATTTGCCATTTTGTTGCCCAATCACTCAATTTGGTGAGATCTTCTTGGAGTCCCTCACAGTCTGCTTCTGTCTTGACTATCCTAAACAGTTTGGTCTCATCTGCAAACTTTACCACCTCACTGCTTACCCCTTCCTCCAGATCATTTATGAATAAGTTGAACAGGATTGGTCCAAGGACCGACCCTTGGGGGACACCACTAGTTACCCCTCCCCATTCTGAAAATGTACCATTTATTCCTGCCTTTTGTTTCCTGTCTTTTAACCAGTTCTCAATCCAAGAAAGCACCTTCCCTCTTATCCCATGGCCATGTAATTTACACAAGAGCCTTTGGTGAGGGACCTTGTCAAAGGCTTTCTGAAAATCTAAGTATACTATATCTACTGGATCCCCCTTGTCTGCATGTTTGTTAACCCCTTCAAAGAACTCTAATAGATTAGTGAGACAGGATTTCCCTTTACAGAAACCATGTTGACTTTTGTCCAACAAATTATGTTCTTCTACATGCTTCACAATTTTATTCTTTACTATTGTTTCGACTAATTTGCCCGGTACTGAAGTTAGACTTACCGGTCTGTAATTGCCCGGTTCGCCTCCAGAGCCCTTTTTAAATATTGGTGTCACGTTGGCTACCTTCCCGTCATGAGGTACGGAAGCCGATTTAAGGGATAGGTTACAAACCACAGATAATAGTTCAGCAATTTCCCATTTGAGTTTTTAGAACCCTTGGATGAATGCCATCCGGTCCCGGAGATTTGTTAACATTAAGTTTTTCTATTTGTTCCAAAACCACCTCTAATGACACTTCAATCCGGGACAGTTCCTCAGATTCACCACCCACAAAGGACGGTGCAGATCTGGGAATCTCCCCAACGTCCTCAGCCGTGAAGACTGAAGCAAAGAAATCATTTAGTTTCTCTGCAATTGCTTTATCGTCCTTGATTGCGCCTTTTATAGTTCGATCGTCATGGGGACCCACAGGTTTTTTAGCAGGCTTCCTGCTTCTAATGTACTTAAACATTGTTATTTTTTTGAGTTTTTGGCTAGCTGTTCCTCAAAATCTTTTGCTTTTCTTATTACATTTTTACACTTGATTTGACGATGTTTATGTTCCTTTCTATTTATCTCACTAGGATTGGACTTCCACTTCTTAAAAGATGCCTTTTTGTCCCTCACTGCTTCTTTTACATGGTGGTTAAGCCACGGTGACTCTTTAGGTCTCTTGCTATGTTTAAGTTCTCTAACTTGTTAGTGATTTAGTATTTCATTTCTCCTATGCACTTTCCTTTTTTATCTGGTAGAAATAAATGACTGTTGAATAGCCCCACTGCAATCCACAATGGATGAGTAAAAGTCTCATGTTGGAGATTATGATTGTCATACAAGGAGAGTAAAGCATCATTTCAAGGTGACAGTCTCAAAAACAAAATACCTGCAAAATGTTCTTTGGGAGACACTGGCCTGGGATCTCAGGAGGAGACATCAAGTGGCTTTCAAGGCTTTGCTAAGTAGTAATAAAACAGTTTATTTCTCACATCTGCATGCAATAGTCACATCTTTACAAACTACAAGAGAGGCTCAGAACCCATGCCATTCCCATAACCTAGGGAAGATCCACCACAAGGTGTTGTGATGAAAGATGCTCGTATGTACTTTATCCCACTGATACAGCTTCATTACCATTTCAGTGTCTGATACTGCCAGCCAGCTCAGAGGGGCCCCAGTTAAGACAGGACCTCAGACCTACAATCAACTAACAGATTTTCTGATCTGCATGCCTGAGTATTCAGTACAGGCTTTGCTATCTTCTAAAACAGCATAAAGGCAGCTAAAATAGTCAACTACTTATAAATTATAGGTGCCATAAAGAGGCTAGGATATTGTGAGTAACTGGGGAATCAAGTCACCATAGAGAAGGAGAGATCTGAGCTAGAATATTGAGTCCATTTCTGATGCTCAACATTGACTCTTGATGCTTGTATAGTAGTGCATGGGGATGTAAAAGCCAAGTGATGAAATAAGTTAAGATGCCCTCCATACCTTGCTATAAGTCTTCTCACCTACTTTGCTTCTGATCAAATGCCATGTCAAATCAGTAGTCCAACAAAACAAATTATGAAACAGCAAAAATAGTTTTATCCTCATCCCTCTTTCCAATGTGGGAGTGACAGTTACTTTGAAATTGTTAAGTTAGACTATAAACTGTATCTAAACAATTTTTGTTTAACTAGACAAGATTATATTCCTTGCTAACTGTCAGCATTGGATAATCAAAGGGTTTAATGAACTGGTATGTGGAAGAGCCCTCCTTTCTCTACAATTACCATTCACGTAGTCCACATTCTGTGCAATCCTTTGTCTCAGAGAAACTTCCAGTTCCAGGAGAGAGACCAGTACTGATTGAGAGCACTTTCATATTTTAATGAGAGGAAAGTTCTATGGCACTTGTGGAAACAGTTTATTGTTCCAAAACTCTTAGAGAGATCCACATGTCACAAACACCAAAGCTTCCAGATCTGCTAGTTTGTGTTTGCAAATGAGAGGAAAAGTGCACTAGACTAGATAACAGCTGAATTTTGTTAAATCACTAGCGTAGTCGTGAGAAGTATCTCAAAACAGTATATTAGTGAATTGTGCATGTCTCACTGCCTTCAAGATTAACATGTGAGTTTGTCATATTTGGCCATTATAATCAAGCTAGACTCACAGCAGTAATTCTACAGGCCAAATCCATGCCTCAAAGTTACTTCTGAAATCCCACTTAATTTTGCCTTCATATATGCCTCTGCACTGAAAGTTAGAGGTTGGACAAGGTATAATATGCAGCAAGGGAGGTTTAGGTTAGACATTAGGAAAGACTTCCTAACAGGGTGGTTAAACACTAGAATAAGTTGCCTAGGGAAGTTGTGGAATAGAGAAAAAAAGTTGACTTCCAACCTTGCAAACCACCTGGAATTTGAAAGTTAAACTGACTTTACCTGAAGTTAAAAAAGTGTGTATAACACACTTACTGGGTAATTGGCCCAGCACTCCTACTAATACAAAACAAGAAACAAAGTAGTATTAGAGTTGTGACATCACTAACATTTGTTGCACATTGCACTTAATCTTTTTAACACACCGAAGTGAAGGCAACATAGCTCTTTGTAGAAGATGTGCTGAGAAGCCTTTTCCCCCTCACCAAAATGGCTAATTCTTGTGTAGCATGAGATGTGATCTCATCCAGCAGGATCAAGAATTTTTTCTATTAACTTAGACCTGGTCTACACTAGGACCTTAGTTGGAAATAAGCCGCCCAAGGTTGATTGTGTGATCAGTGTCCACACTATCAAGCCTGTTATTCCAGAATAAGGGGCCACAGAATTCAAACTCTGTAGTCTTGCTTTTCATGAGGAATAAAGATATTCCTGAACTTGTAAGTTCAAAATCATGTTAGTGTGGATACTCTGGTGCTGCTAATTTGAACTAATTGGTCTCTAGGAGGCCTCCTGCAGCTCCCTAAAGTGCTCCCTGGGGGCACTGAATTCGAGGGAGTGTAGCCACATTAATGAAGTCTGCCTTGGACTACATTTGATTCTTCCTCAGAGAGGATATGGAAGTTCAAATTTGTAAGACTGGGTGCCCAGAAGTTGAATTTAGTAAATCTGAAATAATCTCCTAGTGTAGACATGGCCTTATGGATCAGACTCAACTGTCTTAAATCTTCAGTAGAGATCCACTTAAAGCAGACAAATGCTACATTTCACAAATACTATTGTAACCATCAGAAGCTGTTACGCTACAGACAAAGCTACCAACTACTAAACTAGAAAACCATACACATACTTCTATTCAGTGGCCCCCTACTGGAAGTGGCCCAATTAATGGAAGTTGATGTTGGTAAATGTACTGACAGAGAGCATTACCATCACTCCATCATATTCAACTGACAGTTGATAATGAAATTGGGAGTGTCATGTTGGGGAATGTCCAGTTCATTCCCAGTATGTGTCATGGATCCATTTATATTTTAGTAGCCTCAAGAATGTGTTACTTACATTGAGCTTGGGTTGTGAAGGTAGAGTTCCACTTGCCTTCATACTACTGACTAGTTTATTAAATGCAGACATATCTCCATCTCTCTGGAGTGGTCTGGAGCCAGCTACATTCAATACCTCCTCCATTTGTTCTGCCATGAATGGAGTAGCAATTTTACCCTCCTGGTCCATTTTCAGGCCTTTTAGCCCTGCTTCTACTTCTTCCACTGAAAGTACAACTCCTGAATGTGCTGAGAAGTGGAGGGGTAAAGACAGTTAAACAAGGTGCTCATTTACAAGCATATGAACAAGTACCTAGAAATGGTGGGGAAATTTTAATGTTGAATCATGAATGAAGCTAATTCTGGCTGTAAATTTTGTTTCAAATCACTGAGCTACATTGCAATATTCTCATTCAATGTAAATAACCTGAGCCATAAACAGTTATAGGCATATGTCTTTACAAGCATATTCAAATTTTAGATTCAGTTTTTAGCTCTCCTTTATCTTGAGACTTGGAAATTTAGAAAGGGAAGACATTTCCTTCTGCAGTTTTGACAGTACATTCTTAGCAGGAAGTACAGTGAAATAAGATCAATTAAATTTACAAGAATCTAAGTAATTTGATACTGTTACAAATATGCACAGATTATAATTTAGCTTATACTTCAGGAAACCAGTCTTTTCCAGCCACAGAAGTGATGGCTATTGTTTGAAGAGAACATACATACCTGGAAGTCACACTTCAGAAAAAAGTTAATTTCATTGGCATATTTTTTCCCAGTTGGGCTTATGTTTCCCCAAAGGGGACTGAAGCCATTATGGATCATGAAAAGATTTGTAGGAGCACCAACAAAATAAGGAACAAGCACCAATAAGCACTGTTTATTATTTTCTCCATATACCAGTACCTGACATCCTTTGATTATGCACAGATATGAAACTGAGAATATACGAGTATCTTGAAGAATAAGGGAGAAAAAAATAGCCATGTCCAGTGGGTTTCTGTAAGAGGGTGGTCTGCAGAAAGCTAGACTTACTGGAAATATGACCATGAAGCAGGGGAGGGACACTATTGTGACATGCACTACAGGGCATGAGAAAAAAGCTGAATGCTGGAGGGGAGACTAACCAATAAAGAGATAACATCCCAGAATGTCTCCAATGCTTGATTAGCATTTTAAATTCATGGGGACCCAACATGTCAAGCATTTTGACATTAGAGTGAACAGAAGTCTGCTTTGTGATTTGGAGGTCTTTATCTTTGTTCTGTGATGAATATGTAACATTAAAAGGCTGTTTGGGAAAGACAGAAGTCTGAGTAGAATTAGAATTACTTATAAATGTTTCTCCAAGCCAAAAAGGAGAGAGCTTTCCTCCAATGTTCACCATGTACTTCCTGCTCCACAAACTGGATGCTGGACAGAAGTGCTTGCAATACTTGGTTGGATGAATTCCTGTTCCTCTATTTCCATCACTCAAATCAAGCAGTGTTTCAAGTTTTGCTCAGCACAGCAATTTAAAGTTTAGAAGGCAATACATGCTGCTTTCCAATAAGATCGCAAGATTTGGCAATCAGACCTCAACTTTCACAACAGCTTATGCACTTATGTTCAGTTTGGGTAAGCACATACAACAGTGTCAATTCACATGCTCATTGGGCATCTGTGTGGATACACTTAAAGCTGGCACTGAATCTATTTACTAGAATAAATACTGAAAAGGTTACATTGGCTTCAGCAGAACAGAAATACTATGGAAAGAATCAGTTCCCTTCTTCATTACAGAATGGTTTAACATTCTGATAACAGTATTTAATGAGTCCGTTCTAATCCAAGGTTGCATTTCTACATTACTGGAGTTAGTTTTAACAAGTAGAGGTGCTTGTTGATGAGCCATATGTTGGCATGTTGATGACCCATAGTTCTTTGAAGACTTAAGTGAATTTTTAGATTGTACCCAACATTTCCCAAACAGTTTGTTGAATGGCTTATGGGAAATATTACCAGCTGAAAAAGCTACTTTGGGCCCTTGTACACCTTAATGCATGCAAATCTTTCATTAGCCCAATTAAAAAAAAAAAAAGATACTGAGACTTCCAGGATGATCACTTTGTGATTGAGCATACAGGCACTTGCAAAAATAATTCTTGTGGTACAAGCTTTGGGAAGAGCTGTATAATTTGAGATTAAATATTAAGTAAATTTAGGATTGATGACATTTTACCACTGTCTAATGTGAAGACCAGTCTAGATGCTAGGAACAATAAAGCTGGAGACACATTTGCACACCAAGATTTGCATAATCTTAATGTATTGAGTAGCACAGGCTAGTGATCATATTCAAGATGAGAATTCAGCTGATATCTTATGATTATGATGGAAAAAGTCAGTGATAATAGCAATATAACTGAGATTCATGGGCCAGTGGGTTTTCTGAAGTGTAAGTAAACTTGTAGTACTTCCTACATCTGAACCTCAGTAATGAAGGCTTGGCCTTCTGAGAAACCTCTTGCCTTGATCTGGCATCACAGGAACTCCACAATATCTGAAGAGGCACTTACTGCTCTCTCTAAGCTTTTCCTTGTTGGCTGAAAGACTTGAAAGGAGAGGTTTTAAGTCCACTTTGGCTTTCTGTAGCATCTCAATGATGTCCACTTTGTTTTCAGAGTGGTCTTCCAATGGAATGGGAGCAAAGTAGTTTCCAGAGTTCTGGCCAGGGGAGAGAATGGCTTGCTCTAGACCTGAAACAGCAAAACCAGGAGCACTGCCACATCAGTTTACCAACTAAATGTTTCAATGAATACACACTGGATAACAAGCTTCATGCTTCAATGAAAACCATGACTAAAGCCCCCTGCCTGAGATCAGATGGAAAGAGAAGCGATGATACCTTTTGCAAAAGAAACTACAGAGATGCCTACACCAGCTGCTTCCAAAAGGATTTTGACAGTTAATTCTTATATTATATATATATAAGAATTAACTGTTCTGCAGTTTAACAGGTTCTCATTGAAAAAATGGATAGACAAACATTGGAGACATGAGTACAGAGATTAAAGGACATAAATATTACACAATTTTACCTGCTAGATTCTCCAATTCTTCATGTGGTGTGGATCTCAGGCTACTAGAATGACTTTCAGAATTACTAGGATTCGAGAACCACCTACTGAACCTACTAGCAGACATTGAACCTTCCTCCAGCACATCCTCTATCATCTGTATCCGGGAGAGAGGAGAAGAGAATAAAAACCAGTAAGTTTTAAGAAGTCTCGGGGGGGGGGGGGGGGGGGGGGGGGAGAGAAAAAAAAAAAAGGAAGGGTTTGATACAGTAAATCTCTTGCATAGCTTGTAAAATTTTTGCTGCTGACCTGGTACTCCCAGAATGTAGGGCTTGGAAGGATTTAAGCTACTTCTCTTGCCCAGAAATTGCACCACATTTATGTGAAACATTATTGGTATAATTATGCATTTCTATTGGTTCAAAATGAAGTCTTTTATATTCTACTAGAAGATAAACCCAGCATTGCTTGAGTCCTTAACTCAATTTGGGTTTCAGAAGACAGAATGAAATAGACGCTTCATTTAAATTTTTGCTCTGGGGTAGGGTTGGGGAGGAGTGCATTCAGTATGCAGTGAGGATGGGAAGGGAGGAGCGACTATCCCAGCTCTTACCCCAGCAGCTTGGGGCCACATGAGAAGTGTTTCTCCATGGCTGCTGACATGCCAGCTGGTACAGCTGGGGGGAGGGAGGGGGAGGCAGAAGGGTGCATGTTAGGGATGTAGAGGGTTACCTGTAAGCATTCATCTTACTGGTGAACTGGCCCAAGCAGCCCCCTCCACTCCCACAGATGGCCCCCAGCCAGCCCCTTTCACTGCCTAGTGATTCTTTTTATGAGAAAAAATCCCATTCCAGGCACAGCCAAACCCTGACCTTCCTTTAAGTTAAGAGAAAGCTGTATATACTGAATTTGGTGATGTTAGGGCTTACCATTTAGGAGTTCTTGGACAGACTCAGTTGAACACATTACTAGATATTCTGAAACTTTGATCAAGCCATTATTGCAAATTCCACTGTACCAGAATAACTTCTGGCAATCAAATATTTGTTTGCTAGAGCAAAAAGGTAATCATTTTGGAATTTTAGTCATAGGTCCAAAAAAAAAAAAACAAAAAAACAAAAAAAAAACCCACACACCCAAACAAACCACACCCCACGTGAGTAGTTGACACTTGAGTCCATGATTCAATGGCCTATTATTGAGCACTCAGGTTATAAGTTCAGTTGAAATGAAGGACTCAAAATACATCTGTTTCAGTAGAAGATAGAATCTTTCACTTGGGCTTATTGTAACACTTAGAAATGGTTCTTCAGGAGAGAGAAAAAGCATATTGATAAGGTCTGGTATGGACACTTATACTACCCTCTGTGCTGTACCATGCTGGTTCAACTATCACCTTTAGTAATGTCAAAAATATTTGACATGCAGAAACAAGGAAGAGCTATTTTACTCCAGTGGAGAGCAGTAGAGTTCATTCATTCTTAGAATTTAGTGACCATCAGCTTAACTGAAGCTTTCTAGAAGCTGAACAGCCAAAGAATTCTAATACTAGTGTCAGTACAAGCCACTGTTAGTTTTACAGTGTCTGTTACAAGTAGTTCAGATGCAGCGAACTGTGCCAAGAAATCATTTTAAATGCAAGCTAAAGCACTTCCATTTTGCAAGTGAGTTTTCACTCAAGCATGTTTTGTGACTGATGGAAAATTAGTTTCACAAAAATCTCTGCCAGAGTCCAAAGAGTAAAGTTTATCCCAAGCAAGCTTTGTCCCTCAGCCTAGGACTTCATTCACTGTAGAAAATGCTTGTGTCACTGAGTCCAAGATGAGAAAAAACCCTCAATTCTTTGCCAAGCATGATGCTAACCATGAGTAAATGGTTTCAAGTCGTCATTTGATCATACATGTGAAGTTGAAAAAAGTGAGCTGGAAGAACCTGAACAATCTATTTCATAGAAAGATGTAATCTGTGTTTTGCACAGCTATATAGAACAGGAAAAGTAATTTTCCCAAAAATGCCTACAGATGGATAGCTGTTGATAGTTAGAATAGGTTTTACAGTACAACTCTGCTGGCAGAAGACTGTTCCAGTTGCCCAGAACTAGAATGCTAGTTCTACTGAATATTCAACAGACAGTAAAGGTTCTGCCTCTGAATGAGAACAAAATCTGGTCTGAACTTTAGGATGATGCCTATCTCTATGGGCTTAAAATGCCAACCCTCATTTAAGATTGATGCACCATTTAAGAACATTTGAAGGTTTCCCATACTTTATATTAGAATTCTCTATGATAAAGGTAGGGAGATATTCTGCAGGAGTCTTGCATTCTAGCAATAAAGATGGTTCCTATCACACTAAATATTAAGCCAGGACTCACATGTTCAAACCCCAGTGCTTGCATTTGCCCACAACTTTTAGAATCCTATATTTCAGGGTATCCACTCTGACGGGGACACATTTGTCGTCTGTCCCTTTTCAAGATTGCTGCAACTATAACCTGATTTTAAAAAGTAGGCCTGCAAATTGGGACTGTAAAACTGGTAGGGTTGAGGAATAACTTATTGCCTCAATGCTGGAGAGGTCAGGGATAAATACACTACAGATGGCAATTTCTACTACTGCTAGCCTCTTATGTAGTAGTATTTCAGCCTATTGCTTATTTTGTTCTATTTAGTTAATTTATAGTGCATGAGGGAAACAACTTATAAGCAAATGGGTAGTTGGACCTTTTAGAGAGACTGTGGAAGAGGATTGCACCAGTCTGGATCAGTCCATGATTTGCAGGCTAAAACTACTTGTCACTGCAGACTATCAATACACACAACAGTTGATAAAATTTTGGAAAACCTGTCTGCAACACAAGTTATAGACAGAACTTAATGACTAGTTTATGGACTTAAGCAACACAGCATCTATGTGATTAGTGCATTTAATGAAACATCTCTGCACTTGTGTTGTGAGTCCATTACCAAAGAGTAACTACTCCAAATTTCCTCATGAAAAGGAATCGACTGCATGAAACTTAAGTGAAGATATTCTAGAACCACAGGAAAGACTAATGCTATTGCACAGACTCCAACTCCTTCCTATAGTCAGGCATTACTTTTGATATCCATGCTTTTACTTCCATAAGGACTTAATTACATTTTACATGGAACAATTCCTCTGGGCATGGATAAGCCCTGTCAATTAAGAAAGGCTCCAAGGCTAGTTTATCCATATACTACCACAGCCTCTGCTATACTGCTCTACGATCCATTAATGGATTCAACTTGAATCTGACATGTTAAAAAGTTAGCTTTTGGAAGAGCCCACCGCCCCTCAGACTGTTAATTTTCAGAGGTTGTCTGTCTTATTTTTCAAGTGTTTGAGCATCCATGAGTAAAGCTGATCTATTCCAATAGTCTTGTTTTTCCAGTTAATATCTGAACCTAAATAGCGCCTGAAGAAAGTTCAGCCAAAAACCTGATAAGGAATTTGTAACTCCACCATAATCATTCCCTGAAAGAAAAGCCAACCAACCAAACCCCCCCCCCCCTTCACCCCCCCCCAAAAAAAACTGCCACACAACCACATACTGCACAAATATTCTGGAAATCCTAGAAAAGTAACACTAAAGCTTACCAAAAGAATGAGAAACAGCTACGAATTAAGTTATGCTTCTTTTAACCCCAAAAGTTGTAGTAATCCAAGAAAGAGTGACCTTAGAAGCAACTACTAAAATGTTAAGATAATGGGCTGTAATATGTTCTTTGACAATTAGGATGAGAAAAGGTTCCAGATCTTGAGCATTCACATTCATATATCAATATTAAAGAGAGCCAAAAAAATTTCCAACAAAAAAATAATTTGAGTTCAGAAAGACAGCAGATAAAGATGGTACTTCTGGCCACATGTATGTCACTCACCGAACCCAGCCCAGGAACACTCTTATCCAGGTTAAAGAACTCATTGAAGTCAAACTCTCCTGGTGCTGATTCTTGTAGAACAGCTTCCCTAAGGACTTCGCGGTCTGCTGCAGTTTCGTGGGCAGGGACAGACTGCACTTCATCCTCTTCTGCCACTCCACCATTGCACTCCATTCCTTTGGTGGAGAGGGAGAGAAGAAAAGGGGAAGAAGAGGAGATGAGTAGTTCATTGCACCTGATTGAAAGATCAAAGATATTTCCAGAGAATCATCTGCTGGTTAATCCACAGGATTGGTGTTCAGATGTGGCTTTTGTTCCAAACATTAGTCTGGCTAACTGCATGAATTTAACACAATTTATGTTGAAAGCAGCCGCCAAGAGCACAAACAGGAACTGGGACTTGTATTTGTACAGTGCTTACTGGACACAAGAATCCCCAGATCTTTGATGTATAGTAAAATCTCATCTACAAATCCTATTTTTAAACAGCTTTACTGAATTTCCACAAGCTCTTCTCTGCTGTCCTCACAAGCCTGCTGCTGCAATATCTGCTCCCCCCCACACAAAAAAAAGCCAGATTTTTTTTAGCCTGTGGACACTAAGTCTGGCCTTTTCAGCCCACTGCACTATGTTGAAAATTACTGCTCCTAGTCTGAGCTGGGGTGTTTGTGCAAGTGTTAGGCACTTACTGCTTTCTTCTCTGGAAGCATGGACCATTCCTCTAAGGGCAATAACTATTTGTTTATAACTTAATATCTGAGATTTATCTACCTTAGGTTTGGGTCTACATGAGGAGTTCAGGTCAACTTTCTAAACAATGAGTCCACATCAAGCCTGTTCTAGGTGATTTTGGTACTCCTACTTTACAGTAGATGCAATGAAAATTTGTACGTGCATGGTCAGCTTTAGGGTAGTGCAGATTCAGCACTGTGAAAGGTCAACTTTAGAGATGACCTGCAGTTCCCTGATGTGATTGCTCTGGCCAGGACTTTCAATGCTGCTGCTCTTCAGCTGCACAGGAAAAGCCCTGGGAAAATTTGAATTTTGTTTCCTAGCTGCTTGCCATACAGCACACCTGACCATTGAGCATGCAGGAGATCCTGGACCTCATTGCTGTGGGGAAAGGAATCAGGTCAGGCAGAACTCCAAAGGAGCAAGATTGTACAGGGTATGGTGGAGAAGGATATGCCAAGAACGGCCAGCAGTGCCTTGTGAAAATAAAGGTTCAGGCAGGCATACCAGAAGACAAATGGACAGTGTGGATCAGCACCGCAAACATAATGCTTCTAGGAGCAGCTGCATGGGATTCTAGAGGTGACCCAATTAGTTTCCACAAACAAGATGGATTCCTCCCAAGACATTCATCTGGCAGCCTCAGACAGCAGCATGGAAGACAATGTGCATGATCTGACTGACAACCAAAATCTTTTGTCTCCAAAGTTTAAAATCTCCTCCCAGGACATCTTGCTGCCAGGCCCCAACAGCAGGGAGGGCACTTCTGGTGAGTTCACATTTTTAATCATGCTACATATGGTTTAAGGCAACTGGGTGTGATCTATGACAGCCACTTTGCCTACATAGCCAGGCTCTCTGGAACAGTGTGTTATGTCTGGAGATGGAGTGATAATCTTCCCTACTCATCTCCATAAAGCTCTCAAAGAGCTACTCCAAGGTTTGAGGACACCTGCCTTATTCCATCCTCCATGACAGGATCCCTTTCTACGCCAAGCCAATACAATGTGCTTGCATTGATGACAGACCAAGTTCTAGTTTTTGGGCCACATTTACTCAGCATCTCCTCCCTACCACTGATTTGGAGAAGACTAATAGTGCTCATGAGAAATCACTGAAGTGATGCCATACATATATAAAATAAAATATAAAACCATTACCACAGCAGTACACCTCCATTTGCCAGTTCCCAAAAAGCATTGTTTGAACCCCTGCTCTTCTGCCATGCCCAAACTCTTCCACCCCCAGACTCCTGTGGGAAAGGAAAGTTGCAGTCTCCTGGCAAACAGGACACTGTCAAACTCTTGCACTCCCCACTGTGCACACCTTCAACTTCACAAAAACCACTGTGCTAAAAAAGCTACCTTAATAAATCTGACCTTACCTCGTAGTGTAGACTAGTGTCTCAACCTTTTATAAAGTACCCCTTTTAAAAAACAAAAAAACCTAAGTACCTCCAGTTTTCAGACAATTTTTTCTACCATTGCAACACGTTTAAACTTCTTAGTTGTAGCCAGGTGGGCGATGAAGTTTTTGGGTGTAAAAAGTACAAAAATAAAGCACTATAAAACTTAAAATTCAGTTCTCCAAACTTCAGTTATGTTGACATACTCCCTAGACTTAGAGTATACTTAAGGGTACTCATACCACTGGTTGAGAAACACTGGTGTAGAGAAGACCTTAGAGTGCTTTGAAACACCAATAAAGTGACTGGAATGCTAATCAATACTTACTATAAATGGTCTTGTATGCAATTATGAATTCTTAAAGTTGACTGTGTCCCTTAGAGCTATAATAATCCTACTCTATCAAAAGAGATGATTTCAATTTCCCCCCACTGTTCAGTCATGTCTACAGTATACTTCCTGTGGCTATGTGGTTTGCTTGAGAAGTTATTCAATTCAGGTATGTTTTTGAATGTTTGGACTCTATAGGCCTGGCATTTTGCTATGAAGTACACTTTAATAAAGCAGCATGCCAAGTGCTCTTGCTAGGTTCATGAATATTGCTGGTCCAACCTCACAACACGAACAGCCTTCTCAGATTTGTGGAGCCCTGCACAGATCAAGTTTATACCTGGAACTGAAGGGCTCTCCCAGAAACTGGGGGCAAAAGGAGCAGAATATGGAGCGGTTCACTTAGAGGCCAGCAGCCCATGAAAGCAGCTCCTCTGGCATAGCTGTACTGCCCTCAGCCTGGTCCACTGGGGTAGCCAGTAGATAACTTCTGGACTGCTGCATGGAAGGGCTGGGAGCAAGGCTAGGGACAGTACAGCTACATTGGAGGGGCTGCCAGTGGAGGGAGTTCACCCCTGGGGAGCAGCATCTCCATATTTTGGTCCCTTTGCAGCTGCAGTTCCCAAGAGAGCCCTGTGGTTACTGATTTATATCTGCACATAAGTCAGTGTAGGGCTCTACAGATTGTGAAGCATCCAACGATGTTTCTTCAGCTACAGCAGAATCTAATGACTGGATAGCAAAAACAAATGTAAGTCAGATTATGCGTAGCATGCTAACCCTTTGCTCAGCTGCAAACATCACTAGGCAAAAGAGTTAAAACTCTTGCAGTACTGTCTCCATATAGGAAGGCTATGCATAATTTAATCTCATGACCACATTATGCTCTGGAAAATCTGGGAATGTCATATTTTCACAGCAATAGTATTGTTTAAACTTGCTTCAAGTTTTGTGCTTCAGAATAAATCAGAAGCCACATCCTAGGATGAGTTTTTCCAACCCAATATAATGTATTATGTAATGGAAGATTGAGGTTTTTGGGAATACCATGAATAAAATTGCAGCCTTGAGTGCAGCTAAGTAAAAAAATCCAAGACTGCTAAATTTGATATGGTCTTCCCATCTATATACCCCTTGTATGCCCTATGATGATCACTGAGGTCATGTAATCTGATTTCTCAAGATCTTCCCAGGATAATGTGCCCCTCTCCCCAGCTAGTAGGTAGTGGGGTCCCTGCAACTCTTAGCTGGACCCTACTCCTTCCCTCTTGGGGAAAGTTCTTAGTAAAGAGAGTCATAGAAGTCAGATTAGGAATTTGTTTATTGCCTGTGACCTGTCTGACTCTTCACTAAACATTCATAATGAAAATCATAACATTTCACATTAAAATTACCAGACAAACACTGCCTCCCAACTTTAAGTTAAGGAGAACAGTTCCTGCCATTTCAGTCTGGTTGTTACATACCTTCCTTTAGAGACATTGTACGTCTTCTTGTTCGTTTTCGTCCTTTATGATCTTCCTCTAGTATTTTATCATCAAATCCAGTAAGCTCAATAGTTTCAGACTGACTTGTGGGTCCAGCAGAGAACCACTCTGGCTCTTCCTCAGTATAGGAATCATTCCTTCTACGTTCCCCGAAGACACGTTTGCTATCTCCAAATTCCCTCTGAAGTTGGCAGTTACAGCATGGAGATGGAAGTTAGGAATTGCTTTAATACTTTAAAGAGTTTCAGTTTTCCTATTGGTTCATTAGCAACAGTTGAAAACATTTAAAAACTAGAGAAACTGCAGATATCCTTAGCTACTAACTTCATCTCCCTGCTAATGGGCTCATTATGCTGTTTAGCATTCTATTCAGTTTTAAGTACCAGAAGCTCAAAAACAAGACTGGTGTGAGGGGGAGCAAAAGACTTGCCAGACCCCATGGCAAGCTGGGGACAGGGCCTCAGCACGGCTAGAAGCATGTCACACTAGGTCCCTACCCGTGGCCTGTCAGTGCTCCCACCCAGAGTGTGCTGTGCACCAGTGACAAATTTAAAGTTAACATTGGTGGCTGGGAGCCCTGGGCCTTTTCGAATCACCAGGCCCTGGGGCAATTCCACATCCCCTACTGCCCCCTATTGGTGGTCCTGAGCAAAACCTATTAGTTTGTAATGGTTCAACTGTGCACAGTTCAAATCCCATCACTGCTCTTACTTACTCTCCTGCTTCTACTGCTGGAGTTCTAAATAGTTCCCTCTCCTATGGTATTTACATATGCTCATATTTTATATAGTATATAGTGTTCCCCTAGTGAGTTTTGACAAATTATACATTTAGTTATTCTTCATCACCAAGACATTTGTTCTTCCCAGCTATATTTTGTCAATATACTTCTTGTAATGAGGTACTTATGAGCAGGTCACCATGGGGACTATACACAAAGCTATTCACTTTATACTCCCCAAAGTTGTGCAGCTTTTTGGATTAAAGCCAGCAATCAGGAAACTTGGATGTAAAAAGTCAATCTGAGAGTACAAATGGAACACAGTTTTAGGAAATTAAATGTTTCCTTTCATTGGTTGGTAACCATTAACACTGATCCACCACTGAAGCCAGGTCTGTACTGGTAGAGAAAAACCAGTGCAAGATACACAACTCCAGCTACATGAATTACTTAAGCTGGAGGAATCACACCTTCTGTCAATTTTCTGGGGTGCTCCCACAGCAGGATGTTGATGGGAAAGACTGTCAACTGCCCTTACTCCTTGCAACTGCAACGAGTTCTGGAGTTAACAGGGTACCCTCTGTGTTATATTTAGCAAGTTCTTACCAGACCCACTATATCAAATGTTGGAAGAGTGATTTCTGGAGCATCAATCCTCCATTAGTATAGACATGGCTCTTCTATACCCTCTGTGCTAAACTTGGTATTTATATACACATACCAAAGCAACTGTATAACTTACAATTATTTAGATTTAAATTTGTTAGAAAAAAGGGTACATCATTTGTGTTTTAGATAATGTAACTTACTAGTAAGCTAAAGCTGTATTTAACTTTCGTCTTAGTGATGATTGTGCTTAATTTTAGATAAACTTATGTATTGCACACTTCAGGGAGCTTTATCAAAACATGTGTTTCCATTGTTCTAAGTATCTATAGCTAGCACTTTGAACTGATACTTATGGTCACTATCTCCCTCAACCTTTTCCAATTAGTGAGTCCCAGTCTGTATTCTTAGACTCAGAGGGAAAAAACCCCACACCAAAAAACACAAGCTTTCCTGCTTTTCAATTCTTCATAACATGGAGTCCAGTCATTTAACTGATCTAAATGAATAAATGCAATATACTCTGCATCTTCAAAAGCTCCTGAAGTAAAAAACTGGTTTAGCACTTGAACCAACTGGTTCCAGTTGCCTCTCAGAGGCAGTGA
Source organism: Pelochelys cantorii (assembly GCA_032595735.1). Lineage (NCBI taxonomy): Eukaryota > Metazoa > Chordata > Testudines > Trionychidae > Pelochelys > Pelochelys cantorii. The sequence continues at coordinate 5,147,969 of CM064342.1, read as the reverse complement.
GGGGGTGGGATAGGGGACGTGCATGTATCTATAAGGGTTAACCATCCCTGGATACATGTTCACATCCCTAAATTCCATAGTTCTGTTCTACGTAATAGGATACATTCTTTCAAATGCACAAGGACCTTTAGTGAAGTTGAAAAGCAGCAAACAGCTAAAACAAAATGCTTTTTCACAAAATGAAGTTAGCCTGGGAATTCATGGTCTTAACATGGAAATAAAGAGCTTACCATGCTTGGACAGCTATTAATTTCTTAGAGCAACTGTGGATATAAAACTGTTCTGGGAGATTTTTACCCATGTAAATAAAAAAAAAAATTCAGGATCTAAGCCACTTAGTGGGAAGTCTAGCTTCCACTGAAGTTATGAAATGGATATCTTAAGGAGACCTGTGTTGAGATAACTTTTAGTCTTCTGCTAAACGTGACATGCTCTGTTTAAGCTATATAACTCAGCTTTCTAATACACTATAACTAGGCAGTATTCTGGTCTGATGGAAGACCTGTCAAACTTGTTGGGTACTAGAACTACCAAAGTTTCCTTAGTCATCTTTTTCCACTTACTAAGATTGCCATAAAGTTAAAATCTGACAGCTGTAATAAGAGTTTAAAAATCAATCAAACCAGAAGCCATCACAACTGACAATTTCATATGAAAGACCAGGGACTGAATAGGCATTGAGACCTCACCAGCCTATAATGAAATTCACTATGAAAACAGTTGAGAACACCAACCCTGAAACGCTTGTCTTTGTAGTCCCTCTCACGATCTCTGTCCCGATCTCTGTCCCTTGCATCTCTAGTATCACGCATGTCCTTTTCACCACCCCGATGGTCTTTATCAAAGTTGCGAGCAGAGATTATTCTTCCACTGCCAATCCTCCGTCCACCAATACGAACACCATCATTTTCCTTTTCCAAAGGGCTCCCTGCTCGACGTGAGCCAACAGCTGCAGTCACATGGCAACCTCCTCCAAAACTCCGCCGTTGGGGACTTAGGACTACATCCAAATCATCTTCTTTCACCCGCTCCCTAGGATCTGCAGATTGAAAGAGTAAGCTTCTTTAGAACACCTGTTTTATTGATAAACAGATTAACATGAAAGTTTGACAAGTAGCCACTGGAATTAGAGGCCATTTGTATGACATTAGAATGTAGCTAAAATTTTAATTTCAAGTGCTTGAAAATGGATGTTTCATATCTACATAAATACAGAGCATTTAAGTAAATGATTTCTCTCCAGTGATACATGTCTATAAAGCCATAATCCTTTCCGAAGAGTTTCTTGCTTGAATCTTCTAACCTCAAAGCACTGCCACAAAGTGTGATGTGAAGTGAAGCATTATGGATTTACTATCTTTATGGAACTATATACCAAAAGATTACCCATACAAGACTAGAACATAGTGGATTTTATTGACACTAAGGGCATGTCTACACTTTAGGGCAAAAGTCAGTTCAACTTCAGCTATGCAGCTGACAAATTAAGGTATGCAACTTGAAGTGCCTTAACTCGGCTTTTGGCACTGTCTACACAGCAGGAAGAATATTCTTCCTTTGACTTCCCTTACTCAACATAAAATGAGTGTTACAGGAGTCAGAGTAAGTCATCCTCCAGCTCAACATTTCAAAATAATGGCTTGCTGTGTAGACATGCCTTTTGCTATTTTGCAATAATCTCAGTTATTCTGAAATAATGTTGCTGTGTAGACGTATCCCATGGAATTAGACTTTATTGCCCTAACCAAGCATTTTTTCCCCCCTCCCATGAGACAGGTTCACTGGGGCCTTAACTTCATTTACAAGGGAAACCAGTAGTGTAGTTCCACTAGCAATAGTACTAGGATAGTTACACAGCTGGCTTTTTTGGGGGAGGGGCTCAGAACAAAATCCGAATCTTTTTTGAAGGGGGTTACACACCAATAAGACTAGTAATGACTAGTCTACACTAGCACCACCCCCCCACTATTGCCAAAGCAACTGCAATTTTGCTCAAGGAATAATTTTTCCCCACTATCCTAGCAGCATCTTACAGATCATTCCATATGTAAGAGTGGTGCACTCACCAACTACTCTGCGCATGAGAGAAGTGCGTTCTGAATCCAATTCTTTTTTGAAACCTTCCACTGGTGAAGTCCGCCCCGAACTTGGATATAGAGATGCATGCCATTTCTCAGGATCCCAAACGCCATCACTATGCAAATAAAGTTACAAAATCTTTTAAAAGATTTCAGTGCAAGAAAAAAAAAAGTACTTTAAGCAGCCATCCATTATAATACTTAAGCTAGAATGATTGCACTCTGACTAGAGATCTATGCTACTGAGTTTGATTCAAATCTACATCCAGTTTTCTACCTGAAATCGGTCCATTTACATGGTGTTAGAAATCTTTGAGGTTAGGAAATTGTGGAACAATTCTGTCAAACATCAGTATGAAGATAGCATAGATATCTGCTCAATATGCAAAGTAATATGAAACACTGAGTTGATACTTGATGATTCCATCAATTAGAATTTAAAAAAAGCCAGCTCCCCACAAGCACAGATCCATCTGATAGAGAAGCAGCAGTGCAGAGGGAAGAGAGGCATAGGCTGGAGCCAATACATGCAGGGAGCCAGCTTTCAAACCAGCTCCCTGCCTGTATAGGCTCCTGTGGACCCATCTGCCTCTTAGAGGCAGTGGGGGAGGGGCAGGCAGGAGCCAGTGCTTAAAAGCCAGTTCCCCTCAGCACCAGCTCTCTCCCATATTGCTGCCAGGGAGGGGAGGTGGTGTGTGGGGCGAGGCTGCTCCATGGCAGCAGCCTCTGTCCATGGGCAGCTTGGACGCCCTCCACAGACCAGGGCTGCTGCCACCCCACACTGTTGCCGTGATACAGAGTCAGCAGCACAGGATAGCAGGAGGTTCCCTAGATGTGGGGCCAGGAGAACACTGGCTGTGAGCTCCACCCACCCCAGGACTATCAAATAGTCGTGTAACTGCTAAGATTTCATGTAGTTACATGACTACTGTTACACAATATTGAACATAGCTAAATCTTACTAGTATACCAATCCCTCTTTAGCAAGTTATTCATGGGTACAAGGCAGAAATGTATGTGCCTTCATCTCACAAATGAATGAAATGAGAAAATCAAAGTTTCCATGACAACTGCATTGCTATATTTTACCAGAAAGTGTTATTTGTTGCAGTAGGAACCATTATTTCAAAGCTCAGCCCAAGTGTATTAGGACACTTGTATTAAACTTGGGAGGAAGAAACCCAAGTGTGTCTCCAGACAGTTTCATTCTTAATCTTTGCCATTACCAACGGACCAGGGAAAAACGCAATATTGGATTTAAGAACGGTTTCCCTGTCTAAAGTCTAGTTTGGAGCTTGCATCTGTGCTATGTATAGTTATCCTCTGAGGCATCTCTCTCATCCTACAAGTCATATGCCATGCAAACACACAGGAGTAGAAGAGAGACCAGATATAAAGCTAAAGATATTTTGTTTAGATTACTCTATGCTATTCAATGCCTATTTTTTGAAAGGCATTAGCTTAAAACAAGCTTTGGTCAGGGACTTAATGGAACTGAGAATGTAAGCTTCACAAGGGCTTTAATAATTTTGCTTGTAGAACTTAGATCTATTAGCTAGTTAAGACAGTAAAGCTTTTTAAGACAAGGAAATACCTGTCATATTTTTCAGAAAGACATGAAGGCCTCTGTTTAGAGTAGGGACGCTCTTTAATATCCAAGAGTTCTTCCTGGAAAGGAAGAGTAGCAAGTAAGTTTGACTCACCTGGGTAGAATATAAACAGAAAGCAAAGTTTGTTCCAGAACATATTTAAGTATCATGGATAAAGTTAACTGATTTTTGTTCATGTATTGAACTATACTTTGAAGGATTCTACCAACATGTATTTTTTATTTCAGCCACAGAGGAGTTATCCTGACAACAAGTTTGTACTAACAGTAAAAGTCTATTCTCTACTAATTTTCCAGAAATTCCCTTTAGCAGGAATTGAACTATTTTATAATCAAAGATAAAAAGAGGGGGGAGAGGGCACAAATCTGAATTTACTTTGTGGATGAAGTAAAAGTGAATAATATGCACTGGCCATACAGGTCACTTAAGTGGAAGAAAGTTTGCTTGGCAGCTATTACTAACCCATTGATGAGTGCAGATAATCACTCCTGACATTGTCTTGTTCAACCCAATATTTGGACTAGCACAAGAATACTAGGTCTACTGAATGGCCAGAAGAGTCATAGAATTTCACTATTTGAAGTAGGATTCTGGTACTCCACAGAAAAATCAAATACTGTACTTATTTGAACAGACTACTGATCAAGGACTTCTAAAAGTCTACATTAAAAATAAGGTAATACAGAAGACTGGCCTCTCTTGATGTAGGTTCTGAGGCTAGGTCTACACTTATCTGACATCTGTGCTGATGCAAGTTGTTTGGGGGGGGGGGAGAGGAGTAGAGAATCTATACCCTAGTTTACACAGCTGTGCTGGCAAGCCTATCAACATGGATGAAACTAACAGAAGCACTCTTCTGTCAACTGATAGACAGTTGTTTTGGGAGGTGGTGTTCATACACTAGTAGACACTGTTCGTGTAAACAGCACTGAAAACCCAGAATACTAATGTTAACAGAAGTGGGCTACCATCTTCTCCAATATAGAAGAAATGAATTTGTAAGTGCATGAACCAATAAGTATGTCTTAGAGTCATAACTTAAGCTTCAGTGTCAATACTTGGAAAGTTTCTTCCAATTTTAAATCAGTTATCTTCGGTAGAACCTTAGCCTTCCCATACTTCACAACTGAACTTGTTCATAAGTTCTGAAACTGCACAGGCACATACGCATAGTTTACAAGCCATGTTTGATACAGCTATAGACATTAGAATTAAACATTCCCAAAAGACTATCCTATCCTTCCTCCTAAAAACTTTCCTTCATGTTTGGCTTATTTGGAACTTGACTAGACTAGAATTTAAGACATGTTATTACATGTATTACCCATCATCTTTGCTGACCCATTTAAAAGTCTAGTGGAAGCCAAACATAGGTGTCAACTTCATCATATGAACACACTGATACTATATAGTGAGGTGGGGTCCATTTAAGACAGCAGTCCCTTTCTATATTAGGCCTTTAAAAAGATGCCATCAATCACACCTTCAAATCTACTCTAGACCGACCTTATGAGGAAAGTACGATAGGGATGGATTAAAACAAACAATTTCAATTTTTAGAAGAAAACCTAAGTCTGCTTAATAAACACTTTTTAAAAGAAAAAAAAAAAAGTTAGCTTACTTTTGTGTAACGATGAGATTTTAATGTTATTCTGTCCAAGTCAAGAAAAGAGTCTCCATTTTCAACTTCTCCTATAGCCCCTCTTTTATCCATGTCTATTTGAAAGCCTTTGATTATTGACCTAATTAAAAAAACAGAATTATGTTAATAAAATAGGCAGTATAATTGAAGGTTTTATGGTACACCTTCCTTACAGATTTTGGAACACTGTCACCAACTTACAGCTAACAATCACATTCCATAACAGCTTTTGACGGACGTTTTGGTTGTTGTGTATACCTACACCATAACGGACAGTAAAATAGCTTAGTTCCTAGAACAAGTGCTTTCAATTTAGCTTAGGTGCCTGAACTCCTCTGTAGTTCAAGACAGAACTCTTAAATTGCTTCAGAGCAACAAAGATCATCATAAGGACAGAATTACTGTACAGAAGGAAAGCTCATGAAACAGAAGGACTGGATAGGAAGCCCCCTCCCTCAGGTTGGGCAGTCCTAGGCACCTACACAAACTGACTGTGATAGTCACTTGCAGCCCATTGTGCTCCATACAGGACAGTAAAGAAACATGCATACCATGGAAAGGTCCAGTCCCCCAAACCATGGGTTGCAGAGCAGATCCCTCTGCTATCAGCACTGTTTAAAAAAAAAAAAAAAAAAAAAAGGAGGGGAACAGTTTTCTTAGCCCTCCACCCATCTCTCCTCCCCATAATCATGACGGTTAGTAGCACCTCATTCACCACAGATATTTTGTGTTTTTTGTTGTGTTTTCTTGGCAGTTCCCAAGCTTGTTGTAGAGAAGTGAAGAACAAAGATTGTGATCAGGGACTGTCGGCGCCTGACGCACGGTCGCCAAGGCAGCCCCCCTCCCCCCCCCATGGCTCGCAAGAGCCGGTTGAGCATCCCCCCCACCCCAGGCCAACCCCTCGCCGCCTGCCCGCTGGTGACCCGACGCCCGCGGCGACAAGTCTGCGCGGAGGCCCAGGGCAGGGCGAGAAGAGTCGGGGCCTCGCCGCCCGGAGACCAGCCCGCCGAGGGGCCGGCGCAGGTAACGCCCGGGCCCCAGGGGTACTCACCGTGCGGAAAGCGAGGTTCCCTCCACCGCGCTCCGCTCCTCACCAGGCCTTGCCGCCGCCCGCGGCGCTGCTCAGCGCTGGTGACCGGCTTCTCTCCGCCCCTCCCCCCGCCGCCCCGTCCCAGCGGCGTCCCGCGCCGCGCTCTCCACACACGGCTCCCGCCCGCCTTCCGCGCCCGGCCGCTTGCCCGTCCCTGGCTCGCGTCGCCGCCGTCGCCGCCGCCGTCGCCGCTCCCCCTCTTCTTCCTCCAGTTTACTCGCGCGCCCTCTCCCGATTTACCCGACTCGCGCACTCTGTCTCCTCTCGGCCACCGTAACCTGGACTTGGCTCGCCCCCTTTAATAGTCACCGCGCAGGCGCGGCCCGTGGGCCCCCGGGGCCTGCCCGCAGTGATGCCTGACTGAAAAGCGCAGCCTTCCGCGGGTGGGCGACGTCTCGCCGCCTTCAATTGAGCCTCAAGAGACCTGGGACCGATTTTTGTTTATAGCCCTCCCCATCGGCAACGGACGGTTTGACCGATTGCGAGGACTGCTCAGGCGCTGCCAGCGGCCAGCCCTGCGATGGAAGCCCATGCGGCCCATGCTGCGGGGGAGGGGCTGTGGCTAAGGGCCATGTGCAGGCACGCTGATAGGGCCTTGTTAGGCAGCAGGGCGAGTGCTGAGTTGCGGCACAGGCGTCTCATTTTCGTTGTTTGTAGGAGGGCTGCTTTTGGGAGGCGGACGGCGGAGGGGAGTGGGTCGTGCACAGAACAGAGGCTAGGGACATCTTTCCTACCCACTTCAATTCTATTTAAGTCATATAGGTCATACTGGGTCAGACCAAAGGTTCATCTAGCCCAGTGGCCAATACCAAATGCCCCAGAGGGAAGGGAACACAACAGATAATCATAATCTGATAGGGTTTCCAGATGGTTTCAACAAAAATACAGGACACGCTCGACATTACATCACAATCTACATTATATCTTCTTTAGTAAATCCTGGACATTTATATTTTCTCATTTATATTTTCTCAAATTGTTTCTCAAACAGAAAGCTCAAATACTGGACTGTCCAGTTCAAAACCAGACACGTGGCAACTAGGGTTGCCAGGTACATGCCCGCTAAAAACCTGGACATGCTTGTTCAAGGGGGAGGACCGGCCGGGAGGGGGGCAGGGCTGGCTGGGAGGGGTCTGGGGGCCACGGGGCTAGACAGGAGGAGGGGGGACGGGAATGGGGGGGTCTCCGGGGGCCGCGGGGCTGGCTGGCAGGAAGATGGGGCAGGAAGCAGAGTTGGGGGGGGGGTTGGGAGCTGTGGGGCTGGAGGGGAGGATGGGGGGGCAGAGGAAAGGGGGTGGGAAGCAGACCTGCCGAGGTGGGGGGCGGGTGCAGCCACTGGCTGCTGCTGGAGTCCTTCTGGTGGTGCCCCCGGCAGGCGCTCCTTTTACGTGCCAGCAGACGCTGGGTGGGGGTGGGGGCGGGGGCAGGGCTGGGAGCCACTCCCCGTGCCTGGTTTCTGCTCGCAACCAGAGGCTCCCAGCTGGGAGGTGGGGCCACATTTGGTGCTGGGAGCCTCTGGTCCCGTGCAAAAGCCAGATGGGGGGTGGTGGCTGGGAGTCCCAGCCCCCACCCCGCCCCACCCCACCCGGCTTTTGCGTGCGATCACAGGGCTCCCAAAGCCAATCGCACTCCACCTCCCAGTCACTCTCCCACCCCCGCCAGGCTTCCCTCTGCGCCCAGCTGGGAATTCACAAAATACCGGACATTGCACATGTCCAGTATTTTCTGAATTTTTCTACCGGACAGATGGTGCAAATACTGGACTGTCCGGTAGAAAACCGGATACCTGGCAACCCTATCATCTGATCCCTCTCCTGTCATCCATTCCAAACAAACAGAGGCTAGGGACACCATTCCTACCCATCCCGGCTAATAGCCATTGATGGACCAAAACTCCATGAATATATCTAGTTCTTTTTTGAACCCTGTTAGCCTTCACAACATCCTTTGGCAAGGACTTCCACAGGTTGACTGTGCATTGAGTGAAGAAAAACGTCCTTTGTTTTAAATCTGTTGCCTATGAATTTCATTTAGTGACCCCTAGTTCTTAGATTATGGGAATAAGTAAATAACTTATTCTTATTCACTTTTTCCACACCAGTCATGATTTTATAGACCTCTATCATATCGCCCCTTAGTCTCCTCTTTTCTAAGATGAAAAGTCTTTTTAATCTCTCTTCATATGGGACTTGTTCCAAACCCCTAATAATTTTTGTTGTCCTTTTCTGAACCTTTATAGAAAATCAGCTTTCTATAAGGAAAAATACCTTGTAATGTGAGGGGGAAAGACGTACTGAAACAAAAACACTGTCAGAATAGATAACTAACGTATCCATGGATTTTTTAAAAATTGATTTTGTAAAATACTTTAGATAAATTCATGGAGGTTAGGTCCATCAGTACTCATTAGCCAGAATGGGTAGGAATGGTGTCCCTAGCCTCTGTTTGTCAGGGGCTGAAAATTTAAATTGGTGATGTGAGAGGGATCATTTGATGATTTCCTGTTCTTTTCACTCCCTCTGGGGCATCTGGCATTGGTCACTGTTGGATGAGATGGACTAGATGGACCTTTGGTCTGACCCAGTATGGCCATTCTTGTGTTCTTACGTCCTTTGAAATGGATTGCGAACTTGCTAGTTTAACTGTAGCTTTTGTAAATATCTCTGCATCCTAAGCAAGGACTACATTTTTCTCTTTCTATAGCTATGGCAAAAAGATGATTAACATAATGCAATACTGTATCAAGATACACTGCACCCTTTTATGCTGAATTTGGACTGATTTTACAGGTTTTAGGCAGATAAAATTTATTTCAATGGGAATTTTGTGTGCATAAAGGCTGCAGGACTGCACTCTTTAATATATCTTGCACTTAGAAAGCAAGTTTCAAAGCTATGTCATGAAGATGATTACAGAAAGTGGGTCCAGATTAATTAAATGCACTCAGTGCACTTGCACCCTCTGGAGGGTTCCTGATTGCAGTCGGAAAACCAAAACAAATCACACAGTGGTATAGTAAAGGGGTGAGGTGGAGGGCCCTACTTAAATACTGTGCAGAGAGCCAAAAAATCCAGAGTAGGGAGTTATGCCAGCAGTATAGAATAGTCACTACATGTTGAATGTGGGGAGACTTGCTCTTCAACACCTTCTCTGGGACTTAGTGGCAGGGAAGGTGGGATTTCCTCAATTGCCATAGTGCCCAGGGCTCCAAAATTCTTTATTTGGATATTGACAGATGGCTTCTCTCTTGGCAAAAACTCTTGGAAATTTTGCCTGTACTGAAGTATAGGGGTTCTCTGGATGGACATGACATTTTGGGGATGAAGATTAGCAAATGGTCTGAGAGGAACATTATCAGGTTTAGAAAGAAAGACCCTGTCAGATGAAGTAAATTATTAGCAAGGAGAGTCATTCAGAATGACCTGTCTTCTCAAAACCAGTAAGAAATAATAAATATATGAACTGAATAAATAATTAGTTTATGTTGGTGTAGCAGTTTTCAATCCCAAAGTCCTTAGAGAAGGGGTTGACAACCTTTCAGAAGTGGCATGCCAAGATTTAACATAATCACTTCTATTTATGTCTCTGTGTGCCATTGATACTTTTTAAAGTCAATAATAAACCTACTTACATTTTAGCAGCTTCATTAATAAATCAATAAAGATGCAGATCTTACTGTTTAGTGTGATCCTGAGGGAGAGTAGGCAGGAGAAGGGTGCTGGTGAGTGTCTGGCCAGGGGAGAGGGGGCAGGAGCAGCTTGGCTGGTACCTGCTGGTCTCCGTGGACAGTAGCTCTGGGCAGGATCTGCAGGCAGCACTGGAAGAAGCACATGTACTGCTCCTAGTCCCCAAAGCCCAGACCTCCTCCGGCATTTTAGCCGACCCCCATCCCTGCATGCTCAATGTGCATCACCACCACATCCAGATTTGGAGATGGCTGAGCCGGTGACACTATGCTGGGTGACCTTAATGTGGTCGGTGATTGATTGGCCTGACATCTTCTGTCCCACTGTCCCCCCTCACTCAACTGGGCTGTTCTCTTTCCATGCCCCCAAGCTGGTGAGAGACTGGACTTTGACACCTGCCAGGAACCGACCATCCCTCCCTGAGAGTGCCCATGGCCACTGCTGTGTGCTGGCTGGAGAGGGCTGGCCCCCACAGGAAGCTGGTACTGATTCCAATCTTGTGGGAGCTGGATGCTGGATCACCAGCACAGCACAGGCTCCCCATTGCGGGGGGCGAGGGGGGGGAAGGGGGCAGGAGGAAGAAGGGAGGGGACAGCGAAGTGGGGAGAGCTGAGATTGATCTGCAAGCCATTAGGCTTTCATTGCATGGGACACTCAAAATCATCTTGTATACCACACTGTACTTCTGCCCTAGACCATCTTAGTCATGTGTGTTCTCTTCCCAACTCTGATTCTATTGGCTAGGTCTGCAGATGTGTTGTAAGGATCAGTTTATCTGGTGCTGAAAGGGAAGAGTGCTATTGCAAGCTCTGCTTAGTGTAACAGGGCTAACCTGATGCTAGTTTGGGGCTGGAGTGGGGACATGCTCGGGTGTTCCCAGAGACTGTGCCATGCATGGGCCTGCTTGACGTTACTCAGAGCAGGACCTGGGTGTTAAGATCACGTCCTTTGCCCAGGGGCTGCTGGGCCTCTCGTTCACAATAGCCAATAGCCATGTGGGAGCAGCAGGCCAGAGGCCGTGGCGGGACTTGTCCGCATGCTCCTCCCAGGCACTAGAGGTCGCTGTAATGCAGGCGTCCGCTCAGAGGCGAGGGCTGGGCGCCCGCTGCTGCCCTCGTCTCCATGGTGACAGGGGCGGGGCGCCCGCAGGCTGCGCGGGAGGCGGCGCGGGAAGAGCGGCTCGCTGGGGTTGGTGCCGGGTCGGAACCGTTCGGCGGCGGGAGCTATGAATAGCCCCCCCGAGGGCGGGGTCGCTGCTTCCACAGACACGGGGGGGGGAGGACGGCGATAGCGTGGTTGCGCCCCCCCCCCCCTCCTCCCCCCCCGGCCGCCCCCTCCGTCCTGTGAGTGGGCGGCGCTAGGGCGGTGTGGCGCCTCTGGGGGGCGGGGGAGGGGTGGGGGTGTGTGGGTGCCGTGTGGCACCTCGGGGGGGCTGTGTGTGTGTGTGTGTGGGGGGGTGCCGTGTGGCACCTCGGGGGGGCTGTGTGTGTGTGTGGGGGGGTCCGTGTGGCACCTCGGGGGGGCTGTGTGTGTGTGTGTGGGGGGGGTGCCGTGTGGCACCTCGGGGGGGGGCTGTGTGTGTGTGTGTGGGGGTGCCGTGTGGCACCTCGGGGGGGGGCTGTGTGTGTGTGTGTGGGGGTGCCGTGTGGCACCTCGGGGGGGCTGTGTGTGTGTGTGTGTGTGGGGGGGTGCCGTGTGGCACCTCGGGGGGGGCTGTGTGTGTGTGTGTGTGGGGGGGTGCCGTGTGGTACCTCGGGGGGGGGCTGTGTGTGTGTGTGGGGGGGCTGTGTGTGTGTGTGTGGGGGTGCCGTGTGGCACCTCGGGGGGGCTGTGTGTGTGTGGGGGGGGGTGCCGTGTGGCACCTCGGGGGGGCTGTGTGTGTGTGGGGGGGGGTGCCGTGTGGCACCTCGGGGGGGCTGTGTGTGTGTGTGGGGGGGTGCCGTGTGGCACCTCGGGGGGGCTGTGTGTGTGTGTGGGGGGGTGCCGTGTGGCACCTCGGGGGGGGCTGTGTGTGTGTGGGGGGGGGTGCCGTGTGGCACCTCGGGGGGGCTGTGTGTGTGTGTGGGGGGGGTGCCGTGTGGCACTTCGCGGTGTGTGTTGCCTTTTCCAAAAACTGTCTGCTTGGTATAAAAAACATTAGATTTGTATTTACCATTTATAGCCCTTTAAATGGGGAAAGCACAAACACCACAGAGACTAGCAGAATACAAATGTCCGCGTAGGTTACTGGATAGGTTGCTACTGTTATCTTACAGCCAGGGACCCAAATATGATTACATAATTGTGTTTATTACAAGGGCTTAGAGCATTACTGCGTAGTTCTATTGTGTGTGTGCGCGCGCATAGCCTGGCTCTGTCGTGGCTAGGAGTCCTCTTGTATTGAGATCATTACAGAAACAAGGCAGCTGTCTATTTTTGGTATTCCGTTTTCTTCATTTGTGTTTGAGGCAGTTTCATCTAACTTCTGATACCTTGTATCTTGGGTCATAACTAGTATATCCTAATACCAGGACCTAGGTTCATATAAATATCAGGATTTGGTTATGCAGCAGCAGTTCTATTTAGACGTTCTTTGTTGTCTGAAGAGTTAAGTAATCTTGACTATATTATCATTCAGGGGACCCCTGTGTTTCATGATAAATCTTGATTGTCATCGAGTTTATGAACTTAGCAAAGACTGTTCTCTGAGAGTGGAAATTTGAAATAAAAAGTCACAATCTGGAAGGTATTTTTCTGTTAATCAAAACTGGACAAAATTAGCCTTGAAAAAGCATCAGCAAAAGCAAGCAAACTTAAAAAAACCCCTATTCTAAGGATGCAAAAAAATTAAGCTAAATTTTCCAAACTAACAGTCTGCAAAAATATATTTTGCTCCGCTTAATTTAAGAAAGTAATTTTTTTCAAAGCGCAATAAGTACAGGTGGTATTATTTGTCTGGCATGATTTGATGATTCCTTAAAGAACAAATCCAAAGGCTCCTTGACTTGAATCACCAGAGAAGCAGAGTAATCCTCTATAAATTCACTGTCTTGAGGAAAGCAGCTTATTATAAAGAAAACAAATAAGACTTGTGTACTTACTGGTCTTTATCAAAATGGCATGTCATCCCTATCAGCCAATCACATTGCTCTGTTTGTATTCAGTTATCAATCTTTTTTTATGTTTCATATTCTTTCGCATATGGGCAATCAACAAAATACATATGGACCAGGATCACTAAAAATTCTGAGTTGCATTATTTGACTAAACCTGTCTGTTGAGCACATTGATGTTAGGACCTTATTGTGATATGGCAGTGGTCCCCAATGCGGTGCCCGCTGGGGCATTTATGTGCGCCTGCCTAGTGACCAGGGCCGGCCCGAGCCATTCATGTGCCCCTACCCCTGGGTGCGCAGCGCATGCGCGGCCCCACCCCCGGGCGTCCAGCAGCCCCAAAAGGACCACTGTGATATGGACACTTATTTAACTAGGTCTATTGAAATCAGCTTGATAAAATCAGCGTGTCATGACTGTACTGCTGTCCATCATTCTGACCGATAGAACATATGGAAATTTTGTATACTATTTTATTAATGGGAGTTTGTGAGAGAAGTGGCTGTGATGCACTTGAGAAATTTTTCAAAATGTACATGTCATGTGAGCACCACTGATTCATCAAAGTAACTCAAAATAATTCTTATATATTATCCAAAGGTGTTTGACTGCTAACATATGAGCTTCAATTGCAGACAGAGCAGTGAAGTTGATTGTAAAGGACCCAAGACAGGAGGAAAAAAATGGAGAAAAAGTCCAAGGGGAGGTGAGGAATGGTGCATAGTCATTCCCTTGTCAAAGGATGCAATTATATTATTTTGTTATACCATGCCGACTCCCTTGGATTTAAATAAGTTGTTACTTATGTATGTCACTCAGAAGGTGCCATTAACAATGTTTTATAGACATCTGTTCAAAAATTGTTCCTCTTTATTTGTATAAATGAAGCCTCTGTTACCTATTTGGGAGCTCATATGGTTCCAATGTTCAAATCTGGAGGGTGGAAGCGGTGTTTGCTTCTAAGAAGGGAACTTGGCTGCAACTAAGGATGTTAAATTTCAATTAATCAACTAATCTAGTAGTCAATGGAATTTCCATCAACTACTCGATTAGTTGATAAAGGGGGTGCTTGCTATTCTGCTATGCCTCTCCCTTTGAAATATATTAAGAATCTCCTGCAGCTCTTGTGCATTTCAAAGGAAGAGGTGCAGTGGGACAAAGGCAGAGGGCAACCAGGAACCTACACTTCTCCCTTTGAAATATACAACAGCCACGGGCGACTTGCTTGACAATCGTATTAAGTTTATGCTTATCGGGTAATTGACTAGTCGCTTACATCCTATATGTAACTGGTTCTGAAAGTTGTAGTTGGTCTTAAACTGTTTGGTATCGTGAAGTCAATCTGGAACGCTAAACATGGAATCCCATTACACCATTTTTAAAGTCACTCTTCATAATGGAACTGCACTTTGACTAAGACAGTCTCTTTAAAGATGACCTGCAAAGGGTAAAAAATGTTTTGCCTAGTTTAGCTTCTTTATGATGAATAAAGGTTTGAAGAAAAAATTTTTTTCAGAAAAGTTCATATTTTTCAAGTTAGAAATTCTACTCTGCACCATCTTTCCTGTAAGACTGTATGGAATGCTGGAGAATTAGGACTGTCACATCACAAGTACCAAGAGACAAGAAGGGATTTTAGTCAGAGGTCTTAAAACTATTATTTATGTATATATTATTTAAGAAAAATATATTTAGCTCACATTTCAATGCACAAGCATCTTTTTGTGAAAAATAAAATGCTTTTTGCCCTTTAATTGAAGGTTGAGAGAGCTCCCACTTAAGTATGCTAATAGGAAGCTTTCAGCAAAAATAGTTAAAGTACTAGGTGGTGGTGGCATTTTATTCTGAAAGTAAGAGTGAGAAGAAAAACAAGTTTAAAACCACCTACACAAAAATTTGAGGTCTTTAAATTTTAAAGAAGTGAAAGAAGACACAAGCCCTTTTTCCTTTTCCATGTGTCCTTTAAAAGAAAGAGGAAATATGAATCATAGAACACTAGAACTGGAAGGGATCTTGAGAGGTCGAGTCCAGTTCCCTGCCCTCATGGCAGGAAACAGTACCATCTAGACCAGTTGTCGCCAGCCTTTTTAAGCACGAGATCACTTTTTGAATTTAAATGCAATCCAAGATCTACCTCAAATATAAATAGCCTTGCCCGTCTCCTTCCTGCCCCTTCTCCGAGGCCCTGCCCCTGTTCACTCCATCCTCCCTCCTTCCCTATCCTCCCTTCCTTTGACCAGGCAGGGGCAGAGGGTTGGGGCACAGGCTCTGGTCTTGGATTAAGGGATTTGGAGTGTGAGAGGGGCTCTGAGCTGAGCCTGTGGCAGACATTTGGGATGCAGAAGGGGTTCTAGGTGCAAGCTCTGGGATGGTGTTTGAATGCAGGGGTGCTCGGGGCTGAGGCAGGGACTTGGGGCGTAGGAGGGGGTTCATGACTGAGGTAGGGTTTTGGGATGTAGGCTCCATCTGGGCACTGATTACCTCAGGTGGCTCCTAGGTGATGGTGCAGTGGGGCTAAGGCAGGCTCACCCTTGCCCTGGCCCTGCACCAAACCCTAAAGCAGCCAGCAAACTCCCTCCCTAGTCCTGTTGTGCCCCTCTCTGCTTTGTGGAAAAAGGATATAGAGTGGGAGGGGGTACCTTGACATCAGCACCCCTATTCTCCCTGCACAGAAAGAGGAAGATCCTGAGGGGACAGCTCCAAGGCAAAGGGCAGGAAGTGCGCAGCAGTGCGGGGAGGGCAGCTGAAGTGCTGTGCTTGATAGCCTCTTGGCCAAACCAGTCAGGATCACCTGTCAGAGGCTCCAAGATCTACCAGTAGATCCCAATCGACTGGTTGGTGACCACTGATCTAGACCATCCCTGATAGACATCTGTCTAACCTGCTCTTAAATATCTCCAGAGATGGAGATTCGACAGCCTCCCTAGGCAATTTATTCCAGTGTTTAACCACCCGGACAGTTAGGAAGTTTTTCCTAATGTCCAGCCTAAACCTCCCTTGCTGCAGTTTAAGCCCCTTGCTTCTTGTCCTATCCTCAGAGGCCAAGAACAATTTTTCTCCTTCCTCCTTGTGACACCCTTTTAAATATCTGAAAACCGCTATCATGTCCCCTCTCAGTTTTACCCTTTCCAAACTAAACAACCCCAGTTCTTTCAGTCTTCCTTCATAGCTCATGAGCTCTAGACCTTTAATCATTCTTGTTGCTCTTCTCTGGTCCTTCTCCAGTTTCTCCATATCTTTCTTGAAATGTGGTGCCCGGAACTGGACACACTACTCCAATTGAGGCCTGAGTAGTGCAGAATAAAGCGGAATAATGACTTATGTCTTGCTCACACACTACTGTTAATGCATCCAAGAATCATATTTGCTTTTTTGCAACAGCATCACATTGTTGACTCATGAATGGGATGTTTGCAATTGGACCACCATACTGCCATCGCCATATATTATTGCTGCGTTTGGGGAATAACTGAAAAATTTCAAGAGACTGTTTTCAGAACATAAAAATTAATAAAATGAAACTTAAAAATACGGTCTGCAAGTATTAACTTTATATGTGATGTTAGTGTGATATTGTAGTATGGATCATGTCTCATGGACACTAACATCTGCTAACAGTGAATCTGATCTTACAAGTGACATTTATTTTTCTTTTTCCTTTTAAGTTTAAGATCTTTCAAGACAAATGCAGCCCAGAAATTGCATGTTCCCAAAGTCCGTGTGTTTGGACGATTGATTACTCCCCAGCCTGGTGGAACTCCATCTTGCAATGGGAGTCATCAGGCTCCGTATCGGGTCACATACACTTGGAACCGTGGTGGGAGGTTAAAAGAACTCCGCATCAGGTGAAAACTGGTTTGTTTACTTTGTTTTCTTAATCCTACTAAAAGAAGTAGCATTTTCTGGTGGTTAGAGCAGGTATTTGCCATTGATTTGCTTAGTGATTTTGGGAAAGTCACTTATCCTCTTTGTGGCTCAGTTTTTCATAGAATCCTAGGGCTGGAAGAGACCTCAGGAGATCGAGTCCAGCCCCCTGCCCAAAGCAGGACCAATCCCAACTAAATCATCCCAGCCAGGGCTTTGTCAAGCCGGGATTTAAAAAACTCTAGGGATGGAGATTTCACCATTTGTTAAATAGGACTAATAACACCCACTGTTTTTGATTTCCAGGAGAATGGTGCTCATTAAATACCAAAATAAGTAGTACTACGTAGGAATGCAAAAGGTTACCCAGTTACCTGGTAATCAGGCAGCTTATCAGCATTCTTACTATGTAACAGGTTAGCCATCCTGGCTAATTAGACCTTGGCTGGGGCTGGAGCAGCCCCACCTACTGAGGCCATAATGGAAATGGGGCCGGAGCAGGTCCTGCCTCCTGAGGCCTGGGCTAAGGGTGAAGTAGTCTTTCCCCTAACTGAGGCCTGTCATCCTGTGGGCAGGGAAAGGGCTGCTCCAGGGTTAACTGATTAAGCTTAGCATTTAACTGATTAACATTTTAACTGTTAATTAATGTCTCTAGTACTATACGTGTCATCCTCACTGCGGCTGCTGATGGATTTTGAATGGTTTGCTTTATGAGGAATTTGATCACATCTTTTGCTGTTCCTCTAAACAAAATCCATATGAATAACAATGTAATTACAGCTTTAGAGGGGTAGCTGAGTTAGTCTGTAACAGGAAAAACTTAAACAAGAAATAGTCTAGTAGCACCTTAAAGACTAACAAAATGTAGAAAGTATCATCTTTCGTGGGCACAACCCATTTCTTCAGAAGACTGGAGTATTAGAAGTCCAAATCCAAGAATAAAAAAGGGGGGGAGCGGAAGGAGGGGGGGGGAAAGAGGAAAAAAGGAGGTGAGGGGGAAAAAAGTGAGTAGATGGTGCAAATAGTTACAAGAGTTAAGAAGTGGAAGTCCAATCCTAGTGAGATAAATAGAAAGGAACATAAACACTGTCAAATCAAGTGTAAAAATGTAATAAGAAAAGCAAAAAAAGATTTTGAGGAACAGCTAGCCAAAAACTCAAAAAGAAATAACAAAATGTTTTTTAATTACATTAGAAGCAGGAAGCCTGCTAAAAAACCTGTGGGTCCCCTAGACGATCGAACTATAAAAGGCGCAATCAAGGACGATAAAGCCATTGCGGAAAAACTAAATGATTTCTTTGCTTCAGTCTTCATGGCTGAGGACGTTGGGGAGATTCCCAGATCTGCACCGTCCTTTGTGGGTGATGAATCTGAGGAACTGTCCCGGATTGAAGTGTCATTAGAGGAGGTTTTGGAACAAATAGAAAAACTTAATGTTAACAGATCTCCGGGACCTGATGGCATTCATCCAAGGGTTCTAAAAGAACTCAAATGGGAAATTGCTGAACTATTATCTGTGGTTTGTAACCTATCCCTTAAATTGGCTTCCGAACCTAATGACTGGGAGGTAGCCAACGTGACACCAATTTAAAAAGGGCTCTAGAGGCGATCCGGGCAATTACAGACCGGTAAGTCTAAGTTCAGTACCGGGCAAATTAGTCGAAACAATAGTAAAGAATAAAATTGTGAAGCATGTAGAAGAACACAATTTGTTGGACAAAAGTCAACATGATTCCTGTAAAGGGAAATCCTGTCTCGCTAATCTATTAGAGTTCTTTGAAGGGGTTAACAAACATGCGGACAAGGGGGATCCAGTAGATATAGTATACTTAGATTTTCAAAAAGCCTTTGACAAGGTCCCTCACCAAAGGCTCTGGTGTAAATTACATTGCCATGGGATAAGAGGGAAGGTCCTTTCTTGGATTGAGAACTGGTTAAAAGACAGGAAACAAAGGGTAGGAATAAATGGTACATTTTCAGAATGGAGAGGGGTAACTAGCGGTGTCCCCCAAGGGTCGGTCCTAGGACCAATCCTGTTCAACTTATTCATAAATGATCTGGAGAAAGGGGTAAGCAGTGAGGTGGTAAAGTTTGCAGATGAGACCAAACTGTTTAGGATAGTCAAGACAGAAGCAGACTGTGAGGGACTCCAAGAAGAGCTCACCAAACTGAGTGATTGGGCAACAAAATGGCAAATGAAATTTAATGTGGATAAGTGTAAAGTAATGCACATCGGGAAAAATAACCCCAACTATACGTACAGTATGATGGGGGGCTAATTTGGCTACGACAAATCAGGAAAGAGCTCTTGGAGTTATCGTGGACAGTTCTCTGAAAACTTCCACACAGTGTGCAGCGGCGGTCAAAAAGGCAAATAGGATGCTAGGAATTATTAAGAAAGGGATAGAAAATAAGACCCAGAATATCTTACTGCCCCTGTATAAAACTACAGTACGCCCACATCTTGAATACTGTGTACAGATGTGGTCTCCTCACCTCAAAGATATTTTGGCCTTGGAAAGGGTTCAGAAAAAGGCAACTAAAATGATTAGGGGTTTGGAACGGATCCCATATGAGGAGAGGCTAAAGCGACTGGGACTTTTCAGTTTAGAAAAGAGGAGACTGAGGGGGGATATGATAGAGGTATATAAAATCATGAGTGGTGTGGAGAGGGCCGATAAAGAGAAGTTATTTATTAGTTCCCTAAATAGAAGAACTAGAGGACACCAAATGAAATTAATGGGTAGCAGGTTTAAAACTAATAAAAGAACGTTCTTCTTCACACAGCGTGTAGTCAGCCTTTGGAACTCCTTGCCAGAGGAGGCTGTGAAGGCTAGGACTATAATAGAGTTTAAAGAGAAGCTAGATAATTTCATGGAGGTTAGGTCCATAAAAGGCTATTAGCCAGGGGATAAAATGGTGTCCTTGGCCTCTGTTTGTCAGAGGCTGGAGAGGGATGGCAGGAGACAAATCGCTTGATCATTGTCTTCGGTCCACCCTCTCTGGGGCACCTGGTGCTGGCCACTGTCGGCAGACAGGATACTGGGCTAGATGGACCTTTGGTCTGACCCAGTACGGCCATTCTTATGTTCTTATGTTATGTTCTTAAGAGGATTACAGAAATCTACACAAGCATTTTAGCTCTTAGTTTTGTGATCTAACCCCAACTCTATAAATTGCATAGAAAAAGCCATTCTTTTATGGGATGAGAAGTGAGTTCCCATGTGAATGAAACACAGAAGGGTTTAAGTTCCATTAAATCACCTGAAGGCATACCAATTAAGCAAGTCATTGTTATTTAGTATCGTGAGATGTAAATAGGTTCCAGAGGGGCCAACTTGGATAAGTGGATTTCCCAGCTAAGTGTGTCCTGATTAGGCCCATGGTCTTGCAATTATAAGTGTGCTTAAGTTAACGTGGCAACTCACATAATGAAGTTAAATAAGTGTGTAAGTCTGTGCAGGATTGGGACCCTGGTGTTGTATATTGTAATTATTATGTATTAGAGGATTTACCCACTGTTGCTCAGGTCCTTAGCTCAATTTTTGCTTTTCTTCATTTAAATCATTGCTCTGAAGTGGGGCTGGGATGAGGGGTTCAGTATGCAGGCTTCCCCAGGATGAGAGGACAGCTCTTTCACTGCAGCAGCGTGGGGCAAGGTGAGAAGCGTCTGTCCATGGCTGCTGGAGCAGGCATAGCCAGGGAAGGGGTACATGTCCCCTAGCTGGGGGAAAGACAGGCACACAGACAAACTCTCTCTCAAATATATAGTAGTTGAGAGGATTTGTCTGGTGTTGCCTGGGTCCTTGTGGAGGCCCAGGACAGGGAGTGGGGAGTGCAGGTGTCAGGGCAGATGATGGGAGGCAGGGGAGCTCAGACCAGGAGCCTAGGGGGTGGGGGTGATTACTGTGATGGCAAGGGTGGTGCTGCCTCAGCTGCGGCTCCTTCCAGGAAGCGGGGTTTGCAGTGCCTGGGGCTGCACTGCCCAGCCCCCCCCCCCCCACTCCCCCCTCTCCAATCAGTAGTTCCTGGTGAGGGAGGGCTGACCAGCATACCCAGTCCCCCTCTGGTGGTTGCTCGGCCCCCTGGTCTCTGTTCATGGGCTGTGGTTTCTGGTCCCCCTGACACTTCTAATGGGGAGGGGATGGAGCTGCTCTGCTGTGCTCTGGGGATGGTCTTGCAGTGGGCCATTGTGGCAGGGTTGGTGGCCAGTGGGGTTCCTTCTCCTCCCCCTCCCCCCCCATCTGGCACTGCGGCCTAGAGCTGGGGAGGACATGTTTGGGGCAGGAGAGCCCCTTATCCACTCTGATGGCCGGCAACGTGGCAGCTCTGTCTTGCTAGTGTGGCTGGCTCCCTTTGGTTACTCTTCAGTATAAATCTCCCCTGTGCTTGCTGCCCCCCTCTGCAGTATGACTGTCCCTTCCGTCAGCCCTCTCCTTTTCCTTGTGATGGAAAACAGTCATATTCTGGGCATATCCTGTTTTTCTGGCATAACCAAACTTTGACTTTGCTTTAAGTTGGGATAAGCGGAATGTGCATACCAAATTTTGTGGTCCTAAGTCTTATTGTTTAGGAGGAGTTCTTGAACAAATGAACTCATGGAACAGACAGATGCACATTTCTAAAATATATAGATTGAGAGCAGCAGCCCCCTCTTTGGGCTAAAGCCCTGACTGCTGGTGCGCTTCCCCCCACTCCTTGGTGTCCCTTATTGAGCATGGGGAAATATGGTCACCCTGGTTTAGGAAGGGTTCTTAAACAAACGGACACTTGGACAGACACACAAACTCTCAAAGCTATAGTAGATCAAGCTTGTGAGACTCCACCTCCAAAAGCATTGCCTGAAAATGAACAGAGCTTGAGTATGAAAAAGCAGAAAGGCAAATAACCTGTATTTGCATTCCAGACACCTGGCTAGAAAGTTCCTCTATTTGTGGGCGAAAAAGACATTTGGACAAGTTCTTCCTTCCAAAGCCAGGTAATTGAAGCTCCAGAGATTAAGATTCTACCTTGATATGGCTGAACCTTTATATGGGTAAGCAAAGGGATACCTGCTTTGCAGGAATATATTGGCAGCTGCCTCTTGAAATTGAGATCTGTTTCTGAACATTATTCTTAAATAGTTGTGTCCAAAATTTACTTTATCTGTAAATCCAGAGCAATTGCATTGGTTTCAGCTCAGACATGCCAGATTTACACCAATAAAGAATTTGGCCTTTCATTTTAATTGTAAGTCTCTTAAAAATTATAGTATTATAGACAGGAAAGGTGGGAAAGTCCCAATATTTCATTTAGTTCATTTCATCCTGCGGTATATAAGGATATTCTTAATGAGTGTTCACAAATGCTTTCGCATATGTGATTTTTTGAACTGCTATGGCAGTAGTTTCTTTAGTTTGGTTTTAAATGACTACTGAAAAAACAACTGTCTTTAGAATTTCTTCCTATTTTGCTTTGATTTGTGTGTTCGCTCCTGCTTGTCTTTGTTGTATGGGCGTCATCCAGTTCTTAAAGACAATAGCAGACTTGTATTGACTTCAGTATTAGATCAGCCCCTAAGTCATCCCATTTCATTTCACTATGAAGAATATAAATTCTTTTATCAAGGCAGTATTAGCTGGCAAACACAAATTGTCATCTGAGCCCAAACCAGTATTCTTACTCCTCTTCCCCCCCCCCCTCCTCCCCCATATTTTGCGTGTGGTTTACTTGCTTTGGCAATGTGCTGATCCAGTATATGAAATCTGGAGAATGAATGAAAATAACCTTTTACAAATCTAGAGGTCAGCCAGCTAAATTCAACCAAAATAATTTTATTGTAAATTAAAAGAGAATTTTTCCCAAATTCAGGACCAAATTTAGGGTCACATTATTGGGGGAGGCAAGTGGGTACTTTTGTATCTTTGAATGTTATATAAAAAACAAACAACTTACCAAAGAGGGAGGCAGACCCCTGGAAAGCTTGGATTTTAAGAGTTTAAAAGGTGAAATTTGGCAATGAGATCAGTATTTTGCTATGATTTATAATTTAGATAAAGCATGAAGGCTGTACCAATTGTACATATTTTGGCCTTTGTGACAGTAATTTGGGGCCCCTTGAAGAGCATTTGGGGAACAAATGTCCCTTTTGCTCCAGTGATATAGCTCCCCGTCTGCCCAAATCCCACATTGCCCTGGTTTTCTACTCTCCTCTTAACATTTCAGTCAATCTGAAAGAATAACTTATGGCTCTTTCATTTTTTTTCCTGCTTTTGCTTGGAATGGCTTAGCAGCTTGGTTTGATGGGGTAGGTAGGTTTGTATTGTAATATATGCTTTTTTTTTTCCTGTGGGAAGGGCAGGTCATATAGAACCTGATCATGCAGTCCTTACACATTTGAGGGCCCTAGTAACTCAGTGGGATTCTTCCTGTGAGCAAGGGATTCAAGACTGGGCCCATTGTTTACTTAGCTCTCTCTAACTTGCTTGCTTATTTTTAGGTTGGTCTTTCCATTTGTCTAATCTCTATGAAATATATACATAGATAAGAGACTTGAGAAAATTGTTCACATTTGCACCAAGCACAACTTTACATTTTTCAGATATTAGCTATGTTGTTTTGGCCAATGATCATTCCCTGGGAGTAATGTGTAAGTGAAATCAGAATTGTGCTTCCTCAGGTAGGGACAGTAGATATACTAGTCATTGTTATTTCTAATTATGGAGAATCTTATTCTTTGAAATCCCTTATCTGAGTCCCAGTTCTTCAGTTCCAAACTTCATCCCACCTGAATTTTGATTAGGTTAGTGTTAACATGAATATTCATGTAATACTGTCCCTTGGCTTGGTCATCTGTGGAAATTGAACCTAGGATCTCTGGATCTAAAAGAAAAAACCTTTATAGCTTGTGCTAGAAGATTAGGTTAATAAAATCAGAGGTAGTAGCTCATTCATAAAATTCTATACTGTGCATCTAAATGTTCCACACTGTTAAGGTTTTTAATCATCCCCTTTTTGGAATTTTAAATTATGAATAATTTGTGTCAGAGCATAGTGGGTATATTTTAGAACAATATAAACCTGTATTCAAATTAATTACAAATATACTTGTAAAAACTAAAACAAAAGTTAGCATTTGAAAAAAATCATGTGAACAAATACTGATTAGAGATGGAAATGTATCACTATTGTTTAATGGTTTGAAGGTCTAGCATAGCTCCAGATGAGTTCTATTTCCAGACCTGTCATTAGCTGACTGATTTTGGTCACTAAGGTGTCTTTATTTTTTCTCAATTTTAAGAGGGGGTAATTATTTTTAAGGGTTGTGTGATGCTCAGTTAATTGTATCATAAAGCACTTTTAGATCCTCAGATTAAATATGGAATGCAAGGGCAAAGTTTTTTGTTATGGTTAGATAGGTTTGGGTTAAGCAGCTAACACTGGAAAAAGGAGAGGTACAAAGGAGAATTTCCTTTAAAATGTATTTGCAATTGACTATTTTTGTTAAACGAATCTTCTCATTCACAAAATCTTTGAACACTGCAGATGTCATTATGATCGGAAGATTATGCAAAAAGCTTTTGGCGAGTGGAAGCAGGAATGGTGGTTTGTTTGCAGAGAGTGGAAGCTTGGCATCAGAGCTGACTGCCATTACAGGTCTGTGAAATGACTTTGTATTGTGTCCACAGTGTTGTGAAAAATTCTCCTTGGGTCTTGGAGGGTGATGTGTATGTCAGTAAACTACTCCAGCAGCATTATTAGGTGAGGAAAGACAACGTAATGCTTTTCTCACTTCTTTAAAACTTTTTTTCCTTCCTTTTCACCCACCCTTCATCCAACAAACAGTACGCTTTCTTTCCTTGTCCTAAGATAAAATCAGATGTCAAAGCTCAGCTGTCTTTGGAGAACTATTCGCCTTGTATGAATTACACTTCTTGATTTCCAGGAATCAGTACCGTAAAATTGCGAGTATAATGCGCACTTTTTTCCCGGGTTTTTTTTTTTTTAGTGTCAGTCGGGGTGCGCATTATCCATAGGAGGTTTTTTAAGTTTTCATTTGGCGGTTCTGCGGCAGTTAATTAATTGCTGGACACCAGAGGTTAAGTTGATTTTTATTAGAATCGACAAGCAACTATATACACAGTTTCAAAAAGGTAAGTTAAACAAATGAAATCAACACTGCAGCGCAAACAAGCAAATATGTTAATTGATCTTCCAGTCATCTTCGAAGCCCTCGAATTCACTTTTGTTAGAATCTTCCTCGAACAGACGAGCTATATCTTCTGGGGTATAGCCCTCGACATCTTCATCCAGGTAATGCAAATCATTGTCATCTTTGCATACCGGTAATTTGCCCTCAGCCGATTCATCGTTGCTCGGATCCATCCACAGGGCATCATCCTCGCTGCCATCCATAGCATTAGTGATGCTGCATTTCAGAAACCCCTTCCTTATTATAGCAGGATCAAGTTCAAACCAGACATCTGCTATCCACTGAGTAACATCTTGCAGCGTCAGTGTTCGCATATATCCACTTGCAGTAAATATGAGTTCATCTTCCAACAACCAGGTGTTCCATTTCCTGCATAGTGCATCTTTCATTGGCTTGTTAACTGTCACGTAAAGCAACATATTGGTCATTCCACCAGGAATAATTGCCAAGTTTGTTTTGTCCTGCTGAAGCTTTTTCTTGATGGATGGCATACGAGGACACCGAAATGCATCCAAAACTAATAGACCGCTTTCTCATAAGTCCACCCGGCCGCTTCGCCCAAACCGTCTGTAGCCAATCAAGCATTAAAGCTTCGTCAATCCAGCCTTTAGGGTGAACACGCACATGAACGGTGTTCGGGAATATAACTTTCTTTGGCATTGTCTTGCGCTTGAACACAATATAAGGAGGCAGCTTCGTTCTGTCGGCCATGCAAGCAAGATTTATGGTAAACCTAGACTTTTCATGGCCTGTGGTAGCAATGGAGACGGTCTTGGCACCTTTCACTTCAAGCATTCTGTCATAGGGATTGTCGAAATTTAATGGTGTCTGATCTGCGTTACCAATTAATGAAAGGTCGTAGCAGTGCTGCTTGCGTAGTTTTATGATAAACTTTTGGAACTGTAGTAACTTGGTGTCTGAGTCCATGGGTAGCTTCTGTGCAGTTGTTGTTCGGCGTCAGACCAATAGGCCATGGTGATTCATGAACCGATCGCCCCAGCCATACGAAGCTTTAAACCCGGCTGTGTTAGCATAGGTTTTGGCAGTGGTCAAAGCCTTCATTCTAACCTCTGCAATGCTAACACCACCGCCTTGCTGTCTACGCTAAGCAATCTATTCAACCAGCTTGGCCTCCAGCTCAGGATATGCAGTGCCTTTACCTCGCTCAGCCATCTTCATCCGAGGCAGCGCTTGTAGGCGCTCTTTCTGCTGTCTCCAAAGCTGAATGTTAGACTCTGCTATATCATCAAATTCACGGCTGGCAGCTCTGTTGCCATGAGCCTCAGCATCGCTAACAACTTTACATTTTTCAGCGGTTGTGTAACATCGCCGACAACTCATGGCATCCCAAAGAGAGCATGGAAACGCCGCACACTATATACTCGTGTGCTCATGCATGATTACCCAGCAATACAAAAAGGCAAGACAAAATATGGCAAGGTCGGGGTGCGCATTATAGATAAGAGTTCAGTTTATTCCAGGATTCTGATGTTTAAAAGGTAGGTGCGCATTATGCATAGGTGTGCATTATACTCGCGATTTTACGGTAATTAATTTAGATGGATCACTCTAAACATGTTCATATTGATATTACTCTCGTAAATGGCCAGATTCTCTGGACATATGCTGTTGTTTGACCTAGAAGTAAGGAGTGAATGGGCAGCTGGATACATGTTTCTTGTGTTCTTCTTTTATTGTGTCAGAATGTAGAGTAGTTGCTATAGCTCTTGTCTGCTGTCACACATTGACTAAGATTTGGGAACTTGATCTGTCTTGCTTCCAGATTATCTTCCATGTTGACATAAACTCTGAGCCTGTTGTTAGTGAAACAGGCATTTTAGATCCTCTTCTGCTTATATTATTTATGAAGGGGCAAATTAAATATCCTTTTCAGGAGGCTTTTATCTGTACTGAGGAACCTCATAGTTCCTTTATACCTTCCCATCAACCACTTGCTGTAACCTCAAAGCCTTTTATACTCTTGTCCCTTGCTCAAAAGGCTTTTTTGGCTACTGTTCACAGGAACAAAGAGGTTTCCTCTTCCTTTCTTGTCTCAGAGCGAGGAGTTTGATGGATATCCTAAGAGTTCTGTCCCATTTTTACATGCTGTCTGTGCAGTGCTCTTCAGTTTGAGAGTTTTCAGAATCCTGCTGTTAATGTCTCAGTATGGGGCAGTGTAATTATTTAAAGGTAGACTGAAACAGGGATGGATGAGTGATTGAGAGTCTGGTCCACACACGCTCACTAAAAATATCACTGTGTGAAGATGTTGCTTTTACTAAATAGGTTAGCCCAAAAGATAGTCAAGGTTGATCCAAGACTTTTTCCCCTCTGATGTTAAGAAGCCTCATTTTGCTTGTGCCATCATAACTTTTCCATTGAATGTCAGAAGAAAATCCAGATTTTGTGCTATAAGGCACTTCTTTCAGAATCTGACTAAAGTCTTGCTAGAAGCTGCTATATGTGATAGGAATCTCTCCTGCCCATTCCAGAGCAATTGAGACCAGGTATACTGTACAGGAACAGGCTAGATTGCATCGAAGCTTATGATGGAAAAATTAAAAGTTTAATTTTTTAACATATGAATGTAAGCATGGTCATACTAGATCAGACCAATGGTTCATCTCGTGTAGTATCCTATCTTCCAATGATGGCCAGTGCTAATGAATGGAATGGCAATTTATCAAGTGATCCGTTCCCTGTTGTCCAGTCCCAGCTTCTGACAGAGTTGGGGGGGGGGGGCAAAAGGGCTCCCCTACCCCTTCCTGTTTAGGCCCTGTCCCTTCGGGGGTGGCCCGGGGCTACTTCAGAAACTTTTGAAGTGGCCCCCAGGCAAAAATTATTGCCCACCCCTGTCATAGGGTCACAGCCTGGCCATCTTGGCTAATATCCATCGATAGATCATGAATTTATCTAATTCTTTTTTGAGCTTGGTCATTCTTTTGGCCTTCACAACGTCTGATTGAGTTCCCAAGCCTGATTGTGTGATTGTGGGGACTTCCATATATTTGTTTAAAACCTGATATCTATTAATTTAATTGCATAACTCTTGGTTCTTGTCTCCTGTGAAGGGGTAAATAACACTTTGCTGTTCACTTTCTCCACACCATTCATGATTTTATAGACCTCTATCTAGGGATGTAAAAAGTTGTTTAAAAAAAGTAACCGCTAAAAATCTTAGTGGTGACGCATGCTGCAGACTCTGCAGTATAAAGCTTATATAAGAATACAGCTTGATCTCAAAGCTTATATATAAGCTTTATACTGCAGAGCCCGCAGCGAAACCTTCCTGGATGTGGGGCCTGCAGCCCATGCCAGCCCTGCTCTGGGGAGCCAGCTGTATTGCAAGTTCTGCAGACTAAGTTACATGGCAGAGACCCCAGTGAAGCTGGTCCTGCTTCCAGGGAGTCAGCTTGTAACCGTAATGGAAACCATTTAAACAGTTACACTTTTACATCTCTACCTCTATCCTATCCTCCTTTAGTCTCTTTTCTAAAATGAACAATTGCAGTCTTTTCAATCTCTCCTTAATTTTGTTCAACTATTTTTGTTGCCCTTCTTAGTACAATATCCAATTCTAATATCTTTTTCTGTTCAGATATTTCCTGTACAACCTTGTATTTCAAGCCTGGAAGACTTTTATGTGCCATCAACGAAAAAAGAGGCACAAGTATTGTGTCGCAGAGTCTCATGGTGAGAGGATGGGCAGCAATTTTTTATAGGATCACATAATGTCAGTTTTTCAAGGGTTATGTGAGAACAAATCTCTGTTCCCTGTATGTGTTTGTGTATTTACCTCTCTGACTCCAGTGTGCAAGTGTAAGTTACTCCCATCACTGGTAATTTTTAAATCAAGCTGGGTGTTTTTCTAAAATCTATTCTGCAAATTATTTTGGGGAAGTTCGGTGGCCTGTGTAACAAGGAGATGAAACTAGATGATCCCGATAGTCCCTTCTGGCATTGGATTCTATGAATCTTATGTGCAGATGGCTGTCTGCTTGATCCATTGTACAATGCAGATAGGTATTAAGGGATTCTAGCAAGAAAGCCAAAGGGACACTCAGTGTGCTCTTAGGTTCATTGTGGGTTTGTTCATTGGTACAGTATGTATTTGAATGGATATTTTCACTACAACCAATAATTGGTGGAGTTCCCCAGCCCCTTAGCTGATGTAGGAGTCAGCTCTGGCTTTCTTTCTGCATCTGTTTATTTTTACCCACCTTCTTCTGAGTCCTCTGTTATTTCAGTGCATGTCACAAGTGAAATGAAACTCATAATGTTTTCACAATATAATAGTGTTCCAACTTGAGCCATGTTGGGAGCTATACAATCGCGGACTCAAATATTCCTTGCTTAAGTGCATATGTTCTCCGATCTATGACTCAGCTGGAGAATTCTCCCTGCAATGGGGATGTGAATGCTAGATGCACTAGAAGAGAAAAAGTTTTCTTTGCAAATGCTTGCCCCACTGATCTGCTGCTTGTAATGGTCTCGGCTTCTAGTGACTAAGACAAAGATGGAGTGGTTCCTTTGAAATCTAGCTGTATTTTTAAAGTCAAGATTTCTCTCCCATGCAGTATGTGGTGTTCGTAAACAGGTGCAACTCTGGAAAGCTACAGACCGTCACCTAATATTGGATATAGTAAACTCCAAAGAAACTCACCCACCTTGTTGTGGAGGGAGGTTCCAACAGTTGTGGAAGTAAATGTGTCCTTTCAGCCTAACTGGCAGCTGAGAAAGTGAGGCCAGGGGTGAGAGTTTTCTGTCCTTCCCAAATCTATTCCAAGCCAGGTTATTTGGTGAGGTACAGGGACTAGGTCCTAGTTATAGTTTGTAAAGCATTTGGGGATCCTTAAGCATGGAGAGCAAGAAGAAGAATGCAAAATATTTGTTTGCCCATATCCAGACAAGGAGGAGGCCAGACATTAACATGCAACTGTACTCCACTTTCAGAAGGAATCAAATGGCATCTCAAGGTGTTGATTATAAAACCTTAGAATTTACAACATTGAAGAGAAGGTTATAATTTTACCAGTAGCTCTGAGCAATGCTTTTAAATATTAATACCACATATCAAATGAACACAAATTAGTTGGTTCACAAAAACAAACCAAAAAAACCTCCCACTAATGAGTCTAAGTGAAAAAGAAGTAATCCCTTTTAAGACATGTTAAATTTTTGGTCACTAGTTCTTGGAGAATGTTGCCATAGAAAGATATGTTTTCTATTTGATTTTCAGTATTACATAGCATAAAATTAACCAGCTTGTGTTTGGGGAAAGATACTTTTTCAGTAATTATTCATTAATAATAGTCCAAATCAACATCATCAGTCTTGGGCTATAGGTTTGTTCTGTGGGATTGAGAGGAAAGTAATTTATCCTAATGGATAGAACATGGGACTTTACTCAGGAGACCTATGTTGTGTTCCTGACTTGTTGGAAAATTTCCTATCCTTAGCAAACTGGGCCTTGATGTCCCCATTAAAATGGGGATAATATTCCTTTGTAAAGTGTGTTGAACTACTGAAGAAGCCCTATATAACAGTGTTTCTTAAACTTTTTAAGACGGAGGAACACCAAGGATTTTTTTGTTGAGCAAAAAAAACACACACACACACACCTTGCCCCTTGAACACTTTTATTGACAATGACAATATTCGCTCACTGCCCAATGATAATTAAAAAGATACTTAAATTATCTTTTGAAAAGTGGAACATCTTTTTTAATCTAAATATCCCAAACATAACCTGTCAATCGTTATCCATTAAATAAAAAAAAGTTGTCCAACAAAGAAGGAACATTGTATCTGGCCCCCCTCAGCTGTCCTGGGTAACAAGTGAGGGCTAAAGGCAGTGGTGCAAAGACCTGGTTGGGGTGGTGGCTGTAGGGCAGTTCTCTCCCCTGGCAGACAGGATCCCCATACCAGCAGCGGAGACAGCCAATCAGAGCTGGTCCTGCTGCTGGCCCTGCAATGCTCCTCCTTCTGGCAAGGGGTGCAACCGTGGCTCGGAGCTTTCCCAGGCAATTGCAAGCTGGGCGCAGCAGCCCGTGAGGAGGAATGCGGGTAGCCCCACCTCATTTCCTGCTGCATCACCACTCGCTCACCTCTTCCACCCTTCGCACCACCTGCTGCATCTCAGTGGCTCTAACGGCCGTTATTTTTCCTCAGATGGTTGTGGCACACCTGTGAGTTCTCCGGAACACCAGTGTTCTGCGGAACACAGTTTAAGAAACAAGGTTGTATAGAGTCCAACACAATGGGTTAGAGCAGTGGTGCGCAACCAGTGCGGGCCGTGGATGTCTTCCTGTGGGGCCGCCAACAGCTGGGCCCGGCACCTGGCTGGATCAAAGCACCGTGCCGTACTGCGGGGCTGCCAACGGCCGGGCCCAGCCCCTGGCTGCCCGGGTCGAAGCACTGCGCCGCACTGCTCAAATTATCTTGAGTATATGGGGGTCACGGTTGAAAAAAGGTTGCGCACCACTGGGTTAGAGCCCTACCATATTTATGGTTCATTTTGGTCAATTTCATGGTCAGAGTTTTAAAAATAGAAAATTTCTTGATTCAGCTATTTCAATCTAAAATTTTGTAGTGTTGTAACTGGGGATCCTGACCCAAAAAGGAGTTGGAGGGGGTAGTCACAAGGTTATTGTAGTGGGAGTTGTGGTATTTCTAACCTTGCTTCTGTGCTGCTGCTAGTGGCAGTGCTGCCTGCAGAGCTGGGCAGCTGGAGAGCAATGGCTGCTGGATGGGAGCCCAGCTTTAAAGACAGTGTCAACTGCTAGTGTTAGCACAGAAATAAGGGTGGCAATACCATGATTTCCCCCTAAAATAACCTTGGGGCCAATGTTTTCTTTAATCTTTTCTATCCATGTGTGGTTTTTTCCATATAGCTGTGGAATAAATTTTCATGTGCACTAAGGCATGTGCAAATGTGCACCGCTAGCAGAAACAAACTAGCTTTGGATGCTCTGTTAATCAGCAGGGCACCTTTTGAATCTTTTCTTTGCAGACACACAGTTGCACAGTTTACAGGGAACACTGCTTGGAACTTCCCACACAACTCCCTTTTGCATCAGGACCTCCAGTTTGAGAAATACTGGTCTCTCCATGAAATCTGTCGCCAGAGGGATGTGAATGAGGCATTTTGAAAGTGCAAATGAAGCGGGGATTTAAATATCCTGTGCTGCATTTGCATAATTGCGTCATGGTGCTCTTTCAAGCAAGCGCCATTTTGAATGTAAAACTGCGGTCTAGATGTGGTTCTTTCAAAAACGGCAGGCTTTTTTGAAAGCTCCTGTACTCCTCAAAAATGGAGTTTTCGAAAGAACCATGTCTAGACCGCAGTTTTACTTTCAAAATGGCGCTTATTCAAAAGAGCGCCATGACGCAATTATGCAAATGAAGTGCAGGATATTTAAATCCCCACTTCATTTGCAGTTTAGAAGTGCCTCATTTATATCCCTCTATCGACAGAGGGATGTAGTTTAGATGTAGCCACTGAGTCTAAAGTTGCTGTATGTGCCCATAGGAATTTTGCAGCTTGAATAAAGTAATTAACATGTTAACTATGTGAAGCTATTGTCATTTCAAATCTTATCTTCAGCCCATCTCCATTGCTCTGCCAGCAGCTAATGGGTGTGTCTACATCAATTATTCTTGACTAAATCAGTATGTGAATTTAAAACCCAATAGCTGTTTCACAGTAAGCCTCCATATGGTCACTCTTGTTCTAGAATAAGCGTGTCTGGGCAGACAGCTATTGAGGAGTAGCTACTTTAGACAATTTCCTTGTGAGACAAGCCTTATCTGAGCCTTTTTTTTATCCCCAGCTCATGGAGTGACTGTAGTTTTAGGCTTTCCCTGTAGGTGGCAATGTAAGGCTGATGTTTTTAAAAAATACCAACTACTTGTATAGTAGTAATAGAGATGTAGCAGTGTTAGTCTGGTCTTGCTGAAACAAGACAGGACTATGCAGCATTTTAAACCATCTTGTTAGTCTTTAAAGTGCTGCATAGTCCTGTCTTTTGTTTCAAATACTTGTACGTCATTTTAAAAAAATGATGCAACCTTTGCTGTGCACAGCGGAGAAGCAGAAGCTGCGCTGGACCTGGCAGCATTGGCTGATCTACATTGATGTTCGCAGGACCAAATATAGGATGCAGTCTGAGGCATTGGCTTTCAGGGAAACAAGCACTCTACGGTGAGAATGGATATGAAACAGTTACATGTTAATCACAAACACCTTCTCTATCTCATGATCTGCTCCCACACTGAATCTTGCCAGTTCACCTTTGATTTTGTCTCAGCTGCTTTCTCTCCTCCCCCTCACTCTACCAAATGACTCCATCTAGAAGGAAGTTGATCAGTAACATGTATGTTGAGCCTGATGAGAAGAGGTTAATTCTTCGTCCTAGACTGCAGAATGAATGTCTTAAATATTTTTGGCAGTGTGTCATGGAAAGTGTGGACAAGACGACTGCACCAGAAGTATGCTGGCCGTGAGATGAATACTCTGGCTCTGCAGCACTGGGGCCAGAGCCTGCAGTTTCGGGTAAGTCCTTCAATCCCAGCGCTTTGTACCTGAAATCACACATGGCTGTTAATAACTAGCAAAGGAATAAACAATTTTACACCCTCAATAGTCCCTTTGTACGCTACAGTAAACTTGAAGCTCTTTAATCCGTCAACTGTGGGAAGCAGGGTTTGCCAGATTAAAGATTTTACTGGGACAGGGAGGGAGTGAAAGGGATGAGGGAGGGTGCTTACCTGATGCTCCATGTTCCCCTCCCCCACCACCACCTCACCACTTTGGGAGCAGCGAGGAAGAGCCTCCCGCAGAGTGTTGCTGTGATGCTGTTCTCCCCGCCTCCCCCGCTAGGCTCTGGACCACAGGTGATCCCGAATTAGGGACAGTCAGGGTATGTCTAGACTACATGGCTCCGTCGACGGAGCCATGTAAACTAGTTTACCTGACATAGTCAATGAAGTGGGGATTTAAATAATCCCCGCTTCAATAAAATAAAAATGGCCGCCATGCTGTGCCGACAGTCAGCTGATCCGGCACAGCGCGGCAGTCTAGACGTGGATCGGTCGACAAGGGAAGCCTTTGTCGACCACTCCCTTATGCCTCGTGAAATGAGGTCTACAGTTTTTTTTAAATCCCTGCTTCATTGACTGTTGGGTAAACTAGTTTTCATGGCTCTGTCGACGGAGCCATGTAGTCTAGACATACCCACAGAGTATGGATGTTCACAGAATGGGTGATGCAAGCTATGGGTTTGACCGTACCCCTCCAGATATGCATGCTGGTATGCGTTCCCGAGGCAGGGTCTTACCTGTGAATTGCTGCTCAGTAGTGTAAGTAAAATAGAACATTTCCCAGGTTCTCTCCCCATGGGGTCCTCAAAGAGCCTTCTCTATAATGCAGGAATAAAAGCAACATTGAAGCTTTTCTAAATTCAGTGTATTTCTAAGGAACTGTGTGGCCACAGGCAATTATGATTCTTTACAACAAGTTCAGGAAGCTACCAAACACTTTATAGAATCATTACAAAGACATGATGTGTAGGAATGTAAATGACTAGTCGACTATCCGATAAGCATGTGCTTATTGGATAGTTTACTAATGACTCAACTAGTCACTTCCCCCCCTTGCTGCCTCTATCAGGCAGCGAGAGGGGAGCAGGAACCAGTACTGGGGGGAGCCGGCTTAAAAGCTGGTTTCCCCCATACCATCTCTGTGTGGGGGAAGGGGAGGCAGAGGCATAGCATGGGGACCGGGTGTGAGCCAGGAATGAGGTGATTTCCCAGCTCACACCCGGTCCCACCTGCTGTGCTTGTGCTTTTGTATTAAGAGCCATCATTTACAAGGCAGAACTGCAGAGGGGTTAGCTCTTGGGGCCAGGAGCTAAACCTGGTGAAGCTCTGCTGTTTCCCTCCTTATCAACTAGTCAATGGAAATTCCATCGACTAGGTGATTAGCTGATTAAATGCCATTTAACATCCCTAATGATGTGATCTCTGCCCCAAAGAGCTCCCCATTTTAAAACAAATCGGTAAATAAGAGGTAGAGGGAAAATTATTTTTATTAGTGTTTCAAACATGTGGCCAAAACAAGTCAGTCATCTCATCTTCCTCACTGGATCATTTACATTCACTTTGCAGCAAAAGTGAAGTGACTGTTGGACTCTCACCATACAATAGACAGTTTATCTTCTGTGAAATCCAAAGTGAAAATAGTTCATCAAACTGATATATTTTATTTCCTTTGCCCTGGAGTTGTTCAACCTTTCCCTGGAAGAGTGGTGGTTGCTGTCATGGATGTAGAAGAAGGCACTTGTTCTCTTTCCGCTTGGGTGGGGTGTGGCCTGAGTTCTAATCTAACTGGAAGATGGCAACCCTGCAGATGGCATTGGCACTTTGCCAGGGAGACTGGTCCCATTATTTGGGAAATAATTGGGGGTTTTAGATGCAAGCCTCCTTCATCTTCATCAATCTTTAAATGAAAAGACTGTACTTGGGAGCCCACTGTTCATTCTCAGACAGTAGCATTGTGCCCTTTAAAAAGAGGAAATAAAAGTTTTAGTTTATGATTTTTCAGGCTGCTGTAAGACTGACCCTGACATTTCCTGTTCTCTTGCAACTCTCCTCACAGCTATATGCTTTGGGTATAGAAACCTTAGCTCAAAGCTGTTGACAGGTGAGGAGTTGGGCTGTACATATATAGGAAAAGCCAGGGTGGAAATGAGAGGGAAGGTGAGGTAAATGAAAGTCTTGTCCTAGATCCGTGGTCACCAACCCGTTGACTGACTGATCGATCGGGAGGGCTCTACCAGTCGATCGCAAGATGTTTGGGGCCCCCATTTCCCCCCACCCCCGAGAAGCCCCACTACCTACCTCCAGCAATAATGGAGGTAGTGCTGGCTTCCTGCGGGGTGGAAGGAAGTCTGGAGCTGTGTGCCACTTCTGGGGTTTCAGGAAGTGCGCTGGCTGCTCCCCTCCCCCAAACAGCCGACGCGGTACTACAACCCAGGTTGGTGGTGTGCCGGGGACTTGCTGCGCGGCTGGGGGGGGGGGGTGGGTTCCCAGAGGAGGCGTACGCCGGAGCTTCCCTCCTCTGCAGGGGGGTGGGAGAGGGAGTAGGAGTCCCCGGAGGAGGCATGTGCCGGGGCTTCCCTCCTCTGCCCGGGGTGGGGGGAAGGAGTCCCCAGAGGAGGCGTGTGCCGGGGACTCCTTGTTCGCCGCCCCACTGGCTCCCTGTCCCCCGCCTCAGCACCCACTAGCACCCTTCCCCAGTACCATGTCCCCTGCTCCCACCAGCACAGTTGGGGCTACATTAGTGAGGCTTGGGTGGGTTTTGGAGGAGTTATTTTTTTTGCATCTCACTGGTGTGGCCCCAACTGACTTTTCTGTGGGTCAGTGACCCCTGACTCAAAACAGGTTCCCCGCCCTTCTCACAAATGAAGACAATGCTGAAACTTTTTGTTTGACATATTTTATTTAAAAATGAAGCCTGGCCAACAAACCCCCAATGGGGGCCAAGCCCCCATCTGGCCGCGGCATCATAACACTCCTGCATCCCCCTTGGCCCCATATCTGAGCCTTTCATACACTGGAACCCCCTGTCTTGAGCCTCTCACATCCCCAAACTCCTGCACCCCCACATCCTCAGTCTTCTGCCACAACACTTCTGCACCATCCACACACTGCAAATCTGTGTCCTGAGCCCATCATACTCCCAGCCTCCCTGCCCTGAGCCTCTCACATACCCCAACGCATATTCCTGCACCCTCACATCCACAAGCCTGTGGCTTGCTCAGTACCTCCACCTGACCCCAACACTCCCCAGCCTGGAGCCCCCTCCCCGAGCCAGCATCCCCTTCTCCACCTTCTCCTGTATCCAAATTCCCTCCCAGAGTTTGCACCTCTCACCCCTTCCCACACCTAAATCCCTCATTCCCACCCCAGAGCCCACACATCTTGTTTCAACCCAGTGAGGGTACGGCTACACTGCAGGAGTTTTTCCAGGATTCCAGAGAGATCCCGGAAAAACTCTTCTGCATCCAGGGAAGTGTTTGTTCTTCCACTTTTTTTAGCGGAAGAGCAGACACGCTCTTTCGGTAACCCCTGTATTCCTCATTCCACAAGGAATAAGGGGGCTTCTTAAAGAAGGGGTTTTTCTGACATTTGGCCCAGTCTAGACAGGCCAAATGTTGGAAAAAACTCTTCCTACAGAAGAATCGAAAAAAAGTGGCAGTGTAGCCGTACCCTGAGAGTGTATAAGGGCTGGGGATAGCAAGTGATGGAGAGGAGGAGAACAGAGGGCAGGGCTTCAAAGAAGGGCTGAGGTCTTGGGGGAGGGATGGGACAGTAGAACTTGGCTTGTTCTGACATTTAAAAAAGTGATCTTGAGTGTAAAAAGGTTGGAGACCACTGTCCTAGACAGACTGGAAATGACAACTGAAAATAAATGATTGCTTCATGAAAACTTCATTCTCTATAGCTCCTTTTTTATTTCTCTCTGGGTCTCTATTTGATATGTTTTACCTCTCAGTTGCTTTTGTGCTTTCTTTTCTTCTTCCTCTGTTCTTCCCTATGCCCTCAATACACCTTCACTTTCTTCTGCTTACTCTTGACTGACCCTTTCCTCACTTTTTTTCTAATTTGTACTGTCAGGCCTGGCAACAGTGGATAGAGCTGTATTTGCACATCCAGCATAACAAGCAGAAGGAGGCCTGGGCGGTGAATCATCATCTGCACTGGGAGCTCAGAAGATGCATGAAGGCCTGGTTGGGGCACTTGCAGTTTCAAAGAAAAAAAAAGCATCAGGACAGTGAGTGAAAATCATAGAAATATAGGACTGAAAGGGACCTCAGTAGGTTTAGTTCAACCTGCTGCACTGAAGCAGAACTAAGTATTTAGCCTAGCTCTGACTGACAGGGGTTTGTCTAACCTATTCTTTAAAACCTCCAGTGATGGAGATTCCACAAAATCCCTAGGTAATTTGTTTAGGTGTTTTAACTGCCCTTATACTTAAGAAGTTTTCCCTAATGTTTAAAACTTCCTCACTATAATTTAAATTAATTACTACTTGTCCTGTCCTTGATGGTTAAGGAGAACAGTTTATCACCTGCCTCCTCATAATAAGTTTTCAAATATATGAAAGATTATGTTAGCATGTTCCCCCATTTCACCACTTCTTCTGTCCTCCACACTAAAAAGACTCAGTTTTTTAAATCTTTCCTCATAGGTCATGTTTTCTAGCTATTTCCTGAGTTATAGTCTCCAGAACTGAACACAGTACTCTAGCTGAGGTCTTATCAGTGCTAAGTGGGGTGGATCGAATTACCTCTTGTGTCTTGCTTACAACAGTGTTGTTAGTATATCCCAGAATGATGTTCACTTTTTTTGGGACAGTATTACCTTGATGATCCATGTTTAGCTTGTGAGCCACTATCTTCTCCTGATCCTTTTTCTGCAGTACTCCTTCCTAGGCTGTCATATCCACTTTTTTAATTTGTAGAATTATTCCTTTGTAAATGGAGTTTTTTTCATTGGTCCTTATTGAATTTCATCCTATTCAATTCAGAGCGTTTCTCTAGTTTGTCAAGATCATTTTGAATTTTAATCCTGTCCTCCAAAGGACTTGCAACCTCTCCCAGCTTGGTATCATCTGCAAATTTTACAAGTATCCTTTCTCTATACCATTATCCAAATCATTTATGAACCACACACACAACAGATGTTTTCAGGACCCCTGTATGCCTTTACAGCTCAATTGTGAGCCATTGATAACTACTCTCAGAGTATAGTTTGAGTCAGTTGTCTGCCAACCTTATAATAGATTTGTCTACTCTATATTTCCCTAGTTTGTTTGAGATGCTGACAGTATCAAATGTTGAGAGATGACATCTGTTGCTTTCCCACTGGCCATAAAGCTTGTTATCTCTTCAGAGAAGAATAGTAGCTTGGTGTGATATGATTTGTTCTTGACAAATCCAGGTTGACTGTTACTTATTTTCTTCTAGATGCTTGCAATTTGATTGTTTGATCCATTTTCATTTTGGGTACTGAAAGTAAGCTGGCTGGTCCAGAATTCTCCTACTGGTCCTTATTCCACTTTTTGTTGATGGATACTATATTTGAATGCAGAGATGGGACAGAATAGTGCCTCACAATCAAAACAACTCATTGCCACCGTAGGAAAATTGATACATTTTCTCTTTTAGGAGACACTTGATGCTTCTGGTTGGTAGTTCAGGGCCTGAAGAGCTGTGGCCTGGGCTAGTGAGGATTGTGTGAATTGTGTGCTGATGCATCCAGAAAAGAACCTGCTGTTGCCTTATTGTGGAAAGAGGGTAGATACGGTCTTAGAAAGGAAACACTTTATTGCCTTCCTGACCAAGACTTATACTCTGTAGTGTGTACTCTGATTGGGGTACCTGAAAGGAAGAAGTATGCAGCCATTTTCAGAGCTAATATCAGTCCCCACAAGGATTTCTTGAATAACCAAAACAATGTCAGGTGGTAAAATTCTTGGTAAAATTCTCATTATCCCTTGCTGGTACTGAAAATTCTGTCACTTGAAAACCTAGAGTTTGCACATCATTGCCTCCTGACACAAACGATGCAGGAGCAGAGAGCTAATAACTTGTAACTCGTGTCTCTTATTGTAGATCTGGCTCAGCAACATCACCAAGTTTGTGTGCTTCAGCAATGTTTCTCTGGCTGGCGGCAGGCCTGGGAGCACAGGAGAAGCATGCAAGTCTACAAGGAGCGTATTAGTGAGCTAGCAACAAGGGTTACCTTACGGAGAGTGTTCACACACTGGAAGTACTGTATCCTTTGCATATGTTTCCGCAATAGTGGCCAGGTTCGAGAGAATTCTGCGGGTAGATGGGGTAGATAAACAATAATGTAGGTAGCAGCATTTACAAGAAGCAGGAATGGCTGGCTTGAGATTCACCTTTTCATTAGAAAGGTGCATGTTAGTCCATAGTGAATGGGCACTGGAAAGGAGCAAGACTAGCAACTGGAACACATTAGGAGAGTAGCTAAAACCTGTAGAGACTAGCGTATGGCTGACACCAGACAAGAAATGCATCTTTTTAAATCAATGACGCCTATAATAGCTTCACGGCAGCCAAAATGTGCGTGCATACCAGTGCAGAAATCCCAATGCTAAAGCAAGTTTGGACTGGAATTCAGTGCCTGTCGCTGAAGGAGAAGGGTATGTTGTGTCTCTTTATATTCACAGGGACTTCTATGTAAAAGACACTTTCTTTTTAACTTGATGACAGATGTTGTACTGTGCATGGAAGAGACCTGGCAGCATGAGCTTGCAGAAAAACATCACCGGCACTGTCTTTTGGTAAGAGCTTTGTAATATCTCAGGTGAGCGGGAATCTAGGCTATTTGGAATGATTTTTCCTAGAGTCACACCTGGCCATGTGTATTCATCTCGATTGGTGAGTGTGTTATGGGCTAGATGGTAGACATAATATTTTCTTCCATGAGCTGTTCAGATCAGGTACTATGTGCACAGATTCAGATTGTCATGGAACCTGCCAGACTGTCTTCCTCAGGGTGTTGTGTGCAGAGAAGATAGATTCATAGACTATAAGGCCGGAAGGGTCCATCATGATCATCTAGCCAAGTAGTTCTCAAACTGTGGGTTGGAACCCCAAAGTGGATCAGAAACACATTTTTATGGGGTCATCAGGGCTGACTTAGACTTGCTGGGGCCCAGGGCCGAAACCCAAGCCACATCACGTGGGACTGAAGCAGAAGGGCTTCAACTCTGGGTTGGGGGGGGAGGGGGCTCAGGTTGTAGGTCCCCTACCTGGGCCTGAAGCCCTTGAGCTTTGGCCCCGCCCTAGGTGGAGGGGGCTTGGGCAGGCTCATGTTTCGGTGCCTCTTCCTGGGATTGTGAAATAATTGTCAGAAGGAGGAGCTCAGTTAGATTGATCTTGTGAGCAAGACCTCCCAGCCAGACACCTAGGAAAGAATCCTTTTTAGTAATTCTGAGCCCTCCTCATCTAGTGGCCCATCACTGTGCATTGGAGATTTTTGCTACTAGCATTTACAGACTGGCTACATATTATTTCAGGCTGTCTCATCTTGCCATGCTCTGTGAACTTATCTAACCCCATCTTGAAGCCAGTTAGGCTTTTTGCCCCCGCTGCTTCCCTTGAAAGTCTGTTCGAGAACATCTCTCCTCTCATGGTTAGAAGTCTTAATCTAATTTCAAACCTAAATTTGTTGACGGCCATTTGATTTGTTCTTATGTCCACGCTAGCGTTTCCCTTAAATAGGGTAGAGGACTGACACTTGTATCTTGATGGGGAAATTTCATCTGAGGCATATCATTCTGCTCCAGAACAAATTAAGTTATTGTTCCAATCAGGAAACAAATTAGACTAAGTGGTCCTTCATACACTCCCTGGCCCTTTCACTCTTAAATAACATTTGCCTCCTTTTGATTCTAGTGACTTTCTTACCTTTGCTACTATGCATGAAAATTACTGCCCCAGTGCCCTAAGATAAATTGGCTTTGTCTTTGTTTACACTGCTGTGCTCAAAGTCCATGTCTGTACTTTCCTCTTGAAGACTGAAAACCTTCCCTCTGTGATGATGCCATCATATACCAGCCACCAGTGTGAGCCTATAAGTATCTTTCACTGGGGAAGGGATAGGAGTTAGTCTTTTTTTCTTTATCCTTAAAAGTACCCCTGCTTCCCAACAGAAATGAATTCCTCATCTCTGGTGTTCACAGGGGCTCTGTCTTATTGGAATAGGTATTTTTCTGTAGTGTGAGGCAGAATGATCATCCAAAAAACAAAACAGAACTAAAGCCATTTGGATATTTTGGAAATAGCAGCAGTAATGTAACAGGAAGTGCTGGCCCTTTAAGGAAGGATATAATTCTTCCAATTCAGCCCAGAATTGAGGCATTCTGGGATTTGTAGTTCAGAGAGATACAAGAATGATGGGCAACCTGCATTCTGAGGGCCACATGCAGCCCATTAAAGTTCTCTGTGTGGCCTGAGACATTTTGTTCGCTGTAGTCCATGTGCACAGTTGCCAGATTGGTGAGTTTCCGTCTATGTAGTTTTTTCATACCAGTATTACTCAAGTGACACACTTAAAGCAAGGGTACATGAAGTGTGCTAATGGCACACAACATTGACTGTGAGCTGCACTCTCCTGCATCCAGTCAAATGCTGCTATGATTCAGTCTGCACACCTTGCACATTGGTGTTTAAGTGCAGTTAGCAAAACTATCCTATCCCGGAAGACCATTTGAGAAAGGGCTTGGGAAGGGGCCTGGGCAGTTATTGGTGACACAGCAAGGGAGAGCTGGATGACTCAAGAAGAAATTGTAGGAAGGCGTTGGTTTAATTTAGCTGCAGAGCTAAACTCTCCGACTAAAATAGTAATAGAAATGTAGCTGTGTTAGTCTGGTCTAGCTGAAACAAAAAACAGGACTATGTAGCACTTTAAAGACTAACCATCTTGTTAGTCTTTAAAGTGCTACATAGTCCTGTTTTTTGTTTCTCCGACTAAAGAGACACTGAGGCTTGGTTATGTATCCATTATTACAACTGACCATTTCATATAGCAACAAAGCAGGGTTCTATGTAAGGAGCAGCTGGTATTAGGGTAATCAGCCTTTAACTGGTTGGTTATTCAGGCTACACAGCGAAAGGTTATGTCAAATTCTTTTGATTGTTTTCACAGCACTTTGGGTTTAATGCCCTGCGGAAGAATGTTATAAATGCTCGTCTCCAGCAAATGAGAAGAAATTTGGCTCATCAGCAGCATCACGTAATGGTGGGTTTAGTCTTGTTTTAGGCTGCATGTATGAGACCTTTTTCTGAACCTCCCACCTTCTCACACCTGTTCCTAAGAAGTGTTTTCTAGTCCAGTGGTTCCCAACTTTTTTTTTAACACCATGGACCGGCAAACCCATTCACAAACTTCTGGCAGACCGGCAACATTTTATTTGCATAGTCATTATGCAGATAGGCAAATAAAATGTTACTTGTCCACCTAGCCCCAGTCCAGATGCTTGCTCCTCAGTGTCTAACACCCTTTCACCCCTACCCCTACACTCCATGTCCTTTGACTCTTTAACCTCTGACCCCTGCAGATGATGCCAATACCCTCTTGCCTTGTGACCCCACCATGCTTCACCCAATACCCCTTTGACCCCACCCCCACATTCCCCAGAGTGAGGCTGCTCCCTCTAGGGAGCATGGCCATTACTTGCCATACGGGCAAGTGGAGCGGCTGTTGGTGGTGCATACCCTTTCCCTTCCTAAGCATGTCTCGTGCCCCCATGGGTAGAGGTGGACCGTGGTTGGGTTGCTATCTTACCTGAGTGGGAGGAGAGAGGGAAGTGCCTCCTGCCTCTAGTTTAGTTTTAGCGCTGCCGCCAGGCAAAATCAGCCACCATGGTTGCCTGAGCTTAGCTGCCACAAACAGCTGGCTTCAAATCTGGCAGCTGCTGCGGCCTGGCAGTTAAGAACCGTTGTTCCAGTCAATTTGTTATTCCTTTGCTTCCAGCAGTTTCAGAATATATTTCCTGTTTAAGTCTAGGATCAGTCAACACATAACTAGGCCCGTATGTCTGTCATGCAGCCCCCTTGTGAACTTCAGTGTAGCCAAGGAGACTTAGTCTCCCTCTGTGTAGGGGGAACAATTGGCTGTAACCCCATGACAAAAAACGTGAAGTGGTTAAAATAAGCTCAGCAGAGCACGCAGCGTGGCATCCCCTGGATATAGCAACATTTCTGTGTTCAGATGTTTAAAGACATTCAGAACAGCTGGAAGATAACAAAATTGTCAGGCTTGTGCTTTTTAGACTAGTTTTCTAGAGCAGCACAGCAAACTTTAAGGAACTCTGCCTCCAGAATACCATAATAGCAGGATATTCACATTGTCATTCTTTTGGATTCTCTTTTTCTTGTATCCTATGTTTTTCTTTCCTCTGCTGTTTTGCTCCAGTTGCTGCAGAGTTTTTGGAATCGCTGGAAGTATCAGCTGGAACAGGAGGAAGAAGAGCATCAGCGGTCCCTGACGCTAGCAGCTCGAAACCACTACAGGTGCTTCAGGGAAATATATTTCCAGATGCAACTAAAGAGCTGAAACTCAGCAGCTCTTGGTTTTGGTTTTAAATCTGGTAATGCTTCAGTGTGTGAGATCATCCTGGCCCATTATGAAGAGTGTCCTAGTTCTGGACCATATCGCATTTGAGAAACATGGGAGGGAAATTGATGCTGGAAAGCCATAACCATTGTCTAGGCTAGTTTATTTAAAAAACAAACAAACAAAAACCCTCCCATGAGAGGCTGGAGTACTAGTGTAGACATGGCACAGGTAGTTTTGCCACCAGGTTGCATAGACCTGCACTGAGCAAAGCTAGAAAACAGGCTGGTTAAAATATCTGCCCTGTCTACCTAAGTGCTACCATCATAGGAACCTTGAGCATTTTTGGGGCAAGTGTTAACAGCCATAGAGGTTTTAAATTCCTCTTTAAACCCAAAGGTACTTACTCCAGGTCTGAGTGCATAATTATAAAGCAGTAGAAGAAACTCTTGCACTTGTACCTGCCTACATTGTGGTTTTAGATAAATATGTAACTTCTGCTC
The DNA here is from genome assembly GCA_032595735.1 of Pelochelys cantorii. Classification (NCBI taxonomy): domain Eukaryota; kingdom Metazoa; phylum Chordata; order Testudines; family Trionychidae; genus Pelochelys; species Pelochelys cantorii. Next base: position 5,103,060 of record CM064342.1, on the reverse strand, counting down.
TTGATGCCTTTCTTTTGGTGGGGAGGGAGGAATCTGTATGGCATACATAAAGCATTTTAATGTAACATGATTTCTTGATTGAGACAGATTGTTTAAGGCACTAAGTTTTATATGTAGCTCAAGCTGCTCTTTCATATAAAGGAAGGTTGTCTGCTAATACTTGAGTTTTATATTTTTATTTCAGGGTAAGGCTTCTGCAGAAATCTGTCAGGATATGGTTCAGGAATGCCAAGTGGAGAAGACATAGGCAGGTATCTGTCATGTTTAAGTAGCTCTTACACATGATGCAACCCAAATTATTATAAAAGCTGGATAAACAAGAAAGCCACTTGCACCGGTCAAAGGTGGGTGAATGTCTGTCTGTCATGTCCGTGGTGCAGTAAGTTCACAGGATAAAATCCCCATTCCCTCCCTCCTCCCCATAGCTTGTTATAAAGAGTTGTACATCACCCAAACAGAGCCTTTCTCTGGGAACCAAAGCATGTTAATGTTGGTGCTGGCACTTCTGGAAAGGAGGAAGCCCTTATTGATTTATGATCATTATTACTATTATTTAGTTAAGGGGTGAGCAGTAATTTTGATGTGGGGGCTACACCAAGAATTTGGTAGATGGTCAGGGCTGCACTCTTTCATGGGGTTTGAGATGGAGGTTGAGTGCAGAAGGGAGTTGGAGGTAAGGGATGCAGGAGGAGTTGTGGGTCTGGGCGGGTGTTTGGATGAAGGAGAGGATTGTGACTGGGCAGGGGACTGGGGTAGAGGAAAGGGTGCAGGGTCTGGGAGGAGGTATGGGTGCAGAAGAGGATTCTGACCTGCAGGAGGAGTTTGGGATGGGGGGTCAGGGTCTGAGAGGGATTTGTGACCTAGGACAGAGAAGCTGGAGGAGGTCCAGGGATTTGGATTATGACGGGGGGTAAGAGATTGGGGTGCAAGGTCTGGGAGGGAATTGTAACCTAAAGGAGTGGTGTAGAAAGTCGTGTAAGGTCTGGGAGGGGATTCGGGTTACATCGGGTGTGGTACAGAGGGTTTGGGTTATGTGGAGTAGGGGTGAAAGAGGGGCAGAGGGTTGGGGTGCCAGAGGCATGCTGTGGCCTGGAGACACTTACCTAAATGCCTCCTGGTTAGAAGTCCAAAAGGTTCCTCAGACAGGCTCCCTGCCCCGCCCCCACACTGCTCATGTGGGGACTACGTGCTTCTCTGAATGCTGGGAGCCTGGGAGAAGGAGGGCAGGGGTACTTCCCCAAACAATGGGAGCTGCAAGATTGTGCTGGGGACAGGGGCACTGTCTGAAAGCCTCCCCCCGCCCTCTCTCAAGGCTCGCAGTACTCACAGAAGCACATGGCCCCCCTACCCCCCCCCACAGCCGACTGCTTTGAGCAGTGTGCACAGGGGTGGGGCAGGCAGAGAGCCTGGTTGAGGCTCATGCTGAGCTGCAGGCCCGATGTGGTGGCTTAGCAAGCTGAATGCGGCCTGTGGGTCATAATTTGCCCGCCCCCAAGTTTCTAGTAGTGCCAACATTGTAAGCTGTGTTATGAAATATTACTTTGTTCTCAGCACAACCTCCAGAATGAGCTGGAACTGTTAGTTGAGTGGAATTGCGTTTCTACTTCCTTCCCTGAGATTAGAGATTTATAAAGATTAGAAAACCCCTAAAACTAGCTACCATAACACTTGCTATGGTAGTCCATTGAGAAAGGGAAACACTGTTCTAAAATGAAACCAAGTCTGTCATTTGCTATATAGATGCAGTATGCCAAAGCTGACAGTCACTATGGAAGTGTGATCTTGCCTGTCATCTTCCAAGCTTGGAATAGGTTTAAGAACCATCAGCACTATTGGAGAGCGATGAAGGAAACAGCATCTTGCTTTCATAGGTACAATGGATTGTTCTTTTGGACTGACTTTAAAAAGAGTATGCACATTGGACCGCAGCAACCAGTGTCATGTGTAACTAAGGGACAAAAATGTCTAGAAGAGGGTTACAAGGAGGGAGAAAAATTGTTCTCCTTAGCCTTTGCAGATAGGAAAAGAAGCAATGGGCTTAAATTGCAGCAAGAGAGGTTTAGGTTGGACTTCAGGAAAAACTCCATTCGGGTGGTTAAACACTGGAATAAATTGCCTAGGAAAGTTGTGGAATTTCCATCTCTGGAGGTATTTGAGAGCAGGTTAGACAGACATCTATCAGGGATGATCTACACAGTGCTTGGTCCTGCCATGAGGGCAGGGTATGGGACTTGATCTCTTGAGGTCCCTTGCAGTTCGAGTATGCTATGATTCTATTGTAAAATCCTCTTAGGTCACCTCATAAAAAGATAATATTACTTACTGGGACCTGTAATGATCTAATAACAAAATAATGATAATCATAAGACTAACAGTAAGGACATATTCCCGACCACCTGACCAGGATGATGTTAATGAGTTAAATTAATTCTTAGGGAGATTGGAGAGGCTATTAACATTTTTTAAAAACCTCAATAATAATGGGGGATTTCAACTATCCTTATACTGAGTTGGGTATATGTCACCTCAGGATAAAGTGACACAGATACACAGAAAGTTTTTTGATTCCTTACATTTCTGCTACAGCTAGTCCTGGAACCCACAAGAGGAGAGGCAATTTTTTATTTTAGTCCTGATTAGAGCACAAATCTGCTCCAAGAGGTGAATATAGCCAGACTGCTTTATAATAGTGACCATAGTGGAAAAGGGGGTAAACAGGTGGCAAAATTTGCAGATGATACAAACTTCCCAGGAAGATTATGAAGAACTACAAAGAGTGAAAACTGGATGACTCGGCAACAAAATGGCAGATGAAATTCAAAAAAGAACTAGATAAATTCATGGAGGATAGGCCCCTCAAAGGCTATTAGCCAGGATGGGCAGGGATGGGGTACCTTTCCAGAAGTTGGAAATGGGCAAACAAGGGATCAATCACTTGCTGCTTCTTTTCATTCTCTCTGTGGCATCTGGCATTGGCCACTGTCCCAGGACAGGTTACTGGGCTAGATGGACCATTAGTCTGACCCTGTGGCTGTTCTTATGTTCTCTTGTTCATCAATAGCTGCCTTGTGCATTCCTACATGCTGTTCCCTTTGATATTGATACCAGGGGTTATTGTATCCCACAAGTTGGAATGCATAGAGTCCCTTGCAGAAACAGTTATGTTACTTTGGATAACAGAATCTGGCTGAAATTCTATGGTAATGTGACCTAATGAATTCAGATGGCACAGAGGCAGGAATCCATGATGTCTCATTTTGGCTCTGATACTGACTTGGAGCTTGTCTGCACGTAAAGTGGAACCACTGCAACTGGAATCGCATTGGTTGCAATTCACACCTTTGTTTACTGTGATGAAATTGTGTGCGTGGCATTCGGCATTGGTTTAAAGCTTTACTTCATTTCAGTTTGATCCTGTCCTTTTCCAAGGACAGTATTTGTCATAAGCAAGCTAAACTGCTATAAGCCACGTTTAAGCTAGTTCCATGTCCATGCAAGTTTGTACTCGTAACTACAAACAGTTTGTTAAACTAGAACAACATGTGTGCATAGACAAGTCCCAAATGTATAACTTAAATGAGTAAAAGTCAATGTTGGTCGCAGTGAAATGCACTCTAAATGTGAAATAAGTATCTAACTGCAGACTTGCATTAAAATAATTAAACTCTAGCCAGTGTAGTTATTCTGGTTCCAGTTTCTGTACAGAGAAATTCTTGCATTGTTTGTTGCCTTGACAAGTCACTAATGACGTTCCTTCTCCAGAGGAGCTTAGCACCCCCATCTTTCACTAAAGTAAACAGAATCTGAGAGTGCGCATCACCTCTGAAAATTAGGCCACTAACCTCTGTTTCCCTACCTGTGAAACCAGGATAATGAAATCACTAGGCTACTTCACTGGGTGTTGTGGTTGGTTAATGTTTATACAATGTGTTGCACTAAACAAATGTAGCATTTTATATTCTCATTATCATCTTTTCACTTCTGCAATGATAGGGGGAAAAGCTGAGGAATATATTACTCTTTAGAGATTTTAAAAGAATTTTTGTGGACTCTTGTTGTTTACATGAATTCCGCCCTGGCTGAGTGGCAGGAGTGAGAGGCAACGAAACTTGTGTTGTTCCAGCTTTCTGATTAGAAAGTACATGACAAAGCACAGCTTCTCCATAGACGGGCAGTGTCCAGACCTAGATTTCTACAGTGTCTGCCTTCCTGGGAAGCATTTTTTCCTTAAGTTAGAAGAACGTGGTTTTTTTTTTTTTTTTTTTTTTTTTTTTTTTAAATCATTGACTCTTTCTTTCCAGGATACCTGGTCCCTATACCCACTTGGCTCTTCAATTTTTTTTATGGTCTAGAAATGATTATGTCCTAGATTGATAAATTTCTGCCATCAAAAGTCAGGCTGCACAGCTTAAAAACAAGCCACAAGAGAGCCATAGTACTGTTAGAAGATGTCTTGCTTTTTAGAAGAGATGCATGTAGGTTTAGATTGAGTTTTGAGGGCAGCTGCTCTTCTGAAAACAATTAGAGGAGTTGGTTTTGGCTAGGTTGGATTGCAGCTGTGGAGTGCTGGAGGTCAAGATAAAGAACAGGCCCAAAGCCCTTATTTTTCTAGCTCAGGAGGCTGAATGAGTTGATTATAGGCAAATTGGTTATTGCACAAAGCAGCTGATAAGTGGTTTATGCCTCTGCTTCCCGAAAAGGGTTAGGGATGTTAATGACTAGTTGGACTATCCAATAAGGAAATGCTTATTGGATAGTCGAGTAGTGACTTGACTAGTTGCCTGCCCTCCTCCCCCATTGCTGCCTCTATCAGAGATAGGCAGTGGGGTGGGGAGCAGATGCTAGTGCGGGGGAAACGGTCTCCATGGTGGGGGAGGAGCAGGGGAAGCTGGGGCTGTTCCCACTGCAGGCACTTTTGCTTTTGAAATGTACAAGAGCCCAGGAGGACTCCTTCTGGGCTCTTGTACATTTCAAAAGCAGAAGTGCCACAGGGAGCCGTCTCTGGGGTGCCACCTGCCCCCCTGCCTCTGAGAGGCAGCGGGGGGGGGGTGAGATAGGGGACTCTGCTGTGAAGCAGCCCCTGTCTGCAGGGGTCCCAGTGGGGAGCTGCCCCTTCCCCGCAGACAGTTATTTATGAGTTATTGCTTTGACCTTCCTGTGCTCTCCAGGACCTTAGGTGGCATCTTCTGTTGTTGCCTGCTCCTTGAAGATCTTAATTACTATTTCCATTTACTCTGAATGAAAGGTGGGCAGCATGACCATCAGTTTCAACAGGGTCTGTGATTGCCCCTGTGACAGCTGGCAACACCCTCCAGCATAACAGTAGGCTGAACCCTACTATAGAATCATAGAACACTAAAACTGGAAGGGCCCTCAAAAGGTCATTGAGCCGATTCTCCTCCCCTCATGGCAGGACCAAGTCCTGACAGATGTCTAACTTGCTCTTAAATATCTCAAGTGATGGCGATTCCACAACCTCCCTAGGCAATTTATTCCAGTGTTTAACCACCCTGCCAGTGAGTAAGTTCTTCTTAATGTCCAACCTAAACCTCCCTTGCTGCAGTGTAAGTCCATTGCTTCTTGTCCTATCATAAAACATTAAAGAGAATTTTTCTGCCTCCTCCTTGTAACACCCTTTTAGGTACTTGAAAGCTGCTATCTTGTCTCTTCTCGGTCTACTCTTTTCCAAACTGAACAAACCCAGTTCTTTCAGTGTTCCCTCTTGTGTTGCATTTTTTAGAGTGCTAGTCATTTTTGTTGCTCTTCTCTGGACCTTCTCCAGTTTCTTCACATCTTTCCTGAAATGTGGTGCCCGGAATACTACAGCTGAGACCTAATTAGTGCAGAGTAGAGTGGAAGAATTGCTTCTCATATCTTCCTTACAACACTCCTGTTAATGTACTCCAGAATCATGTTTGCTTTTCTTGCAACAGTTTCACACTGTTGACCTCATATTTAACTTGTCCACTATAACCTTAGATCCCTTTCAGCAGTACAGTCATTTACCAATCTGTATGTGTGAAACTAATTGTTCCTTGCTAAGTGGAGTACTTTGCATTTGTCCTTATTGAATTTTATCCTATTTACCTCAGACCATTTCTCTAGTTTGTCCAGATCATTTTGAATTATGAGCCTATCCTCGAAAGCACTTGCAACCCCTCCCAACTTAGTGTCATCTGCAATCCTCAAGACCCACATTTTGAAATCACTGCTTTACATTTACAAACACACCCACTGATACCATTGTGAGGGAGGTAGGCAAGTCTATTATTCCATTTTACAGGAGAAGAAACCGAGGCAACCAGGTTAAATAACTTGCTCAAGGTTTCGTAGTGAGGCACTGGTCAAGGAATGAATAGAACAGGAGGCCATTTGGTCCAGTGCTTAGATAACTCTGCTAAGTTCATTCTCCTGTAAGTTTTGTGTCTTGATATTTTTCTGCAAGTCCATTTTACAGCATTTGCTAAATTTGTAACTAAAACAAAGTTGTTGAACCTGTCTCTAAACATGACAAATCACAGGGCATGATTTGTCTGTCTGTGGAGGTGGCAGGATTGAGTCTAAAGCTTTTGAAGAAGTTGCATGGGGTTATATTGTATCATTTGCTTTCAGATACATTGTTAAGGTGACTGGAAATTAGAACAATCTGTGGAATATTCTGGGTGGAAATAAGAAATAGTAGCAAATTCAGCAGAAGGAGGAATGTTCTCTTAATATCCGGTAGTCTAAGTGGGATTTCAAGCAGCATTGGAATGGATGGTATACTTCTGTGTGGGGCTAACTTTTTTTTAAAAACATAGGATAAAGAGGTATAAGTGAGTCCTAAAGCAGTCTAGCCTGGTGCTATAAAATCAAAGTAGCTGCATAACACATGATTTCAATCTGGACAGACTGGCATTGTCATAATTTGAATTCCATCAGTCCCTGACCTGTCTGAAAGGATTAATTGGTTCCACTGATGTTCTTCATTCTTGCTTGCAGGGAATTGTTGATGAGACAGGTATTTGACACGTGGTGGCTGAGTGCATGTGAGCAGCAAGAGAACCGGAGGAGAGAGCTAGTGGTAAATGCAGCACTTCCCTTTAGGCCTTGCCAAGGGGATAGATTGAATGGTTTCCTGATCACTTCCTGTGAACATGAGCAACACAAGATGGGCTTGCACCCTTTGGTATTCCACTTGTTTGGTTGGAGCCCATATGAGACAATTTCTGGTGCCCATTACTTGCTCTGAGGAAGCTTGCCCTGCTGCTTATTACAACTTATATCATGAGTTCACCAGTTTTCTCCTGTACATTGCAGGCTGTTCGTCACTGTGAGCAGCAGGTGTTAGTTCGTTTCTGGGGCTCCTGGCGCAGGAGAACAGTGGTGTGTTTGGAGGAGCAAGAGGGCATGGCTCTTGCCCATGATCATTACTGCCACATCCTGCTGCGGAACACTTTCCATCTCTGGAAGAAAAACATTAAGGAGATAAGATCAGAGTAAGAGGCAGCTTGAAAGGGAGACTGATCCTGATTCAATGTCAGAATCGGTCCCTTTCACAAACGAGTTTGATTAATACCAACACTGACTCCTCATGTGTGTTAGAAACTGTTAGTACATCCCAAATCTAGTATATAGTTTAGAGAGTTTATCTTTGTGTGTTCAAGAATTTCTCCTAAACCAGAGGTAGGCAATAATTTTTGATGGTGGGTCCATGCCAAGATTTTGGTTAGTCGTCAAGCGCCACGCTTTTCTATGGAGGAGTTGCAGAGTCTGGGATGGAGGTTGTGCATAGAAGGGAGCTCAGAGTAGGAGACTGGGGTGCATGAGAGTGTGGGGTCTGAGAGGGAGTTTGGGTGAAGGAGGGGGCTGTGATCTGATGCTGGATCCAGGAGAGGGTTTTGGTTTGGAAGGTCGGGGTGGGGTGGGGTGGGGGGGAGTTGTGACCTGGAGCAGGAAGGAGGAGGGTACAGAAGGTTTGGCTGTGACCTGAGGCAGGAGATTGGGGTGCAGAGTCCAGGAGGCCTTATGGATGCAGGAGAAGGATTCTGGCCTGGGGGAGGATATAGGAAGCGTGCGGGGGGGAGGAGTGGGGCTGGGGTGCCAGAGGCAGGCTCTGGCTTGGGTGGTGCATACCTCTCAGGCAGGCTGTCCCCCCACCCCCTGAGCAGCCCCAGACCGCTGGCTGGCTGGGCATGTGGCTCTCTGCACTGTAGGAATGGGGGAGGGAGGGAGAAGCTTCACAACTGCTCTTGCCCTCAGCAAACTCTCTCAGCTCTTATTGGTCAGAAACCAGCCAATGGGAGCTGAAAAATTATGCTGCACTGGCCTCACCCCCAGCAAAATCTCTTAGCTCCCATTGGCCAGTTTCCGGCCATAGGAACTGAGATATTTTGGTGGGGGCTGGGGCTGCATGCTGAAGCCAGCCCCTCATTCCCCATAGCACAGAGCAACATGGAGCAGCTAGCCACTTTGATCAGCATTTCTCTGTGCTGTGGGGCAGTCGAGGGCCAGATGTGGCCTGTCCTAAACTATAAGAGCTAGGTCCACCGAATTCGGTAGGCAGCCTTCTCTGATAACTTAAGTAAGGTCAGGGTTTGGTTGTGCTAGGACAATGGGCTGTGCCTGGAATGGGATTGCTTTTCATAAAACCATACAGAAGAGACAGAATCTCCAGGCAGATTAAAGGGGTTGTCTGGGGGCTTGTCCCCCCCCCCCCCCCACACCGCCCCAGTTTAGGACTGTCCCAGCCCCGAGCCTCTCACTCTCCAGGTGCCTTTAATGAGGGTGGGCGGGGCTGAAGCTCCCATATACACATTTGTATGGGGATGTTGCAGGCTGTTCCCCTTCAGGGAGCAAGGGAAAAGTACACCGTTTGCTGCATTCCTCACTCTGGCTGGGGAGTACAGGGGGCAGATGAGCTGTGCATTAGTCTCGCTCCTGGACAGAGACAGGAAAGAGAAGAGCACGCAGCCCTGGTATGAATCTCAGAAGGAGAGGTTAAAACCCCCCACCTCCCCTGCGGCTGCCCTTAGCTTCTCCTAACCCCCAACCTTGACTTCTCTTACCCTCCTGCCCCCTGCCCTGAGCCCCTCATCATTCCTCCAGTCCTGACTCCTGCATCCCCCAGCCCCATGCCTGAGCCCTTCCTCACTCCCTGATTCCTGCACCCACCATACACACCAGCTCCTGCCCTGATTCCTGCACCTCCCAAATCCCAACACTCCTCAACCCCCTCCCTTGAGCCCCCATACTCCACCCCACATTTAAATTTCCTTATAGGTACCACGTATCACAACCTCCTGCCCTGAGGTCCCCCAGGGAGATTGATATGACAGTACCCATAAGACATTTAAGGACTGAACTAAGAAGAGCCAGAAAAATAGGATGGACCTGTGATAAGATTGCTTCTCAGTAAACCTTACAGAAAAGAGATAAAATGGAGAATTTTGGAGTAGTGCTCTGTTTTGGCACAGCTAAAGCAATGCTTAAGGTTTGTAAATTAGAAGAAAATGTTTTGTAAACCACATTGACTACAGCCCCTTTTTGTTAAAACAAAGCAAATGATGATAAACATAGCAGTTTATAGGGATGAATTAAAATAAACTTGATGGAATTCCCATTTTAAAAAATTACTAAAAATAATTAAATGGAAACATTTTAACAATCCCCTTTTTACAAAAGCCATAATAAAAAATTAACTTCATACAAATAACACTATTTTTGAAAAATACAATCATTTAAATCATGTACATTTTCCTTTTATTTAAAAAAAATTGAGTTAAGGACTCAAGCAACCCCATGTAAATGTGCTAGTGTTTACATATTTAATATTACTTTCCCAGCATAATTGCAAATGTGGAGTCAGGCCTCATGCTAGAGAAGCACAATATGCCTGGATCAGTAAGAGAACTGTCTAGTCTCTTTTTTTTCCTTTAGGAGGGCCAAAGAGATGAAGGCTGCGAGGTTTCACTATACAAAGCGCCTGCAGTGGTCTTGGAGCAAGTGGAGAAAGGTAAGAATCTGAGCAGATAACAGAGGGGGATGCAGAACTCTCTACGTATAGATTACTTGTGCTTATCATGTAGCTGCTTAACTAAGACACTGTATACTCCTCATACTGGTTAACCTTGGGCTATCCTAATCAGACACTGCTCCTTTCAAGGAGGGGTAAAACACTTCAATAAGGAAGGCATCGGATTACTGTGAGGTGGTGAGAGGGAGTTCTTTGTCCGACATGGCTCTCCTGATCACAGAATGTTACCTGGTGGGATGGCAGGACTGCGGCTCAGTGGGGGAGTTACCCAGTCAGTGGTTCTGGGACAGTTACGTGTGCATGCATACTTCCCCCACCATTACACTCTCTGTGCTTCCCAGAGCATCACTTGCGTACTCTGGACCCTGAGGGGAACTCCTGGGAAATACCATATAGTTGTTTCTGTTCTCAGGAAGGTTTCCATTAAATAACCCTTTTTGGAAATAAGACAGTTAAGTGTTGTACCAATCTTTAGCTCCGTGATTGGCACCTGTATGAAACATTATTCCCAGTTCACAGAACCTGCTGGCAACCTTAGAATCATAGTATTGGAAGGGACTTTGAGAGGTTGAGTCCAGTCCCCTGTCCTCATGGCAGGACCCATGCACCATCTAGATCATGGATTCCCAAACTGGGGGGCGTGCCCCCCTGGGGGTGTGTGAAGACATTCCGGGGGGGGCACGAGGTGACCCATCCCCCTCCATCAATCCCCCCCCTAAGTTTTGCTCAACAAGTTTTGCTGCTATTGGGGCTGGGGTGGGGCGTGAGGGTTTCTCAAAAATCAAAAAGGGGGCATGATGCCGAAAAGTTTGGGAACCACTGATCTAGATCATCCCTGATAGATGTCTGTGTAACCTGCTCTTAAATATCTCCAGTGATAAAGATTCCACAACCTCCCTAGGCAATTTATTCCAGTGTTTAACCACCCTGACAGTTAGGAAGTTTTTCCTGATGTCCAGCCTAAACCCCCCTTGCTGCAGTTTAAGCCCATTGCTTCTTGTCCTATCATCAGAGGCTAAGGAGAATAATTTTTCCCCTCCTCCCTGTGACACCCTTTTAGATACCTGAAAACCACTATCATGTCCCCCTCTCAGTCTTCTCCTTTCCATACTAAACAAGCCCAGTTCTTTCAGTCTTCCCTTATAGCTCATGTTTTCTAGACTTATAATCGTTCTTGTTGCCCTTTTCTGGACCTTCTCCAATTTTTCCACATCTTTCTTGAAATGTAGTGCCCAGAACTGGACACAATACTCCGGTTGAGGCCTACTCAGCACAGAGGAGAGTGGAAGAATGACTTCTTGTGTCTTGCTCGCAACACTCCTGTTAATGCATCCCAGAATCATGTGTGTGGTGTGGTTTTTTTTGTGTTTGTTTTTTTGCAACAGCGTCACAGTGCTGACTCATATTTAGCTTGTGGTCCACTATGACCCTTAGATTCCTTTCTGCAGGACTCCTTTCTAGACCATCACTTCCCATTCTGTGTGTGTGAAACGGATTGTTCCTTCCTAAGTGAAGTACTTTGCATTTGTCCTTATTAAACTTCAACCTATTTCCCTCAGACCATTTCTCCAGTTCGTCCAGATCATTTTGAATTATGACCCTATCCTCCAAAGCACTTGCCACCCCTCCCAGCTTGGTATCATCTGCAAACATAATAAACATACTCTCTGTGCTGTCATTTAAATTGTTGATGAAGATATTGAACAGAACCGGTCCCAAAACAGACCATCTTCAGTTTGTAACAGTGCTTCCATCTCTTGCGAATGGGATAGTAGCAAAAAAAAGTTTTGACCAGTCTGTCCCCAGTGAAGACTGTTCCTTCAAGGGGAGCCTGGTGTTCCCTGTATAGGAGCAGAGTGCTCCCATGCTCCTACATCCATTCTAGACCATACACACTGCTGGCTGGAAAATAGCAACCCAGCATGCTCCAGGTACACTGAGTAGGGGTGCCATCATCATCATGGCAAATCCTAAAGGCTCATAGTCTCCTTGCAAATCAAGTGCCACCTGGACTGATTATGTATTCATTTAACATCCATCACCGGCAGTCAGGTAGTGCCACCAGAGCTTTTGGTGCCAACACAATTGCTGGGTTTGGAGTGGCATTCCTTGGTACACACACTGCAACATGTTGCTCTATGCAAAGCAAAAAAGCCATGGGAACCAGGCCAGTGCTGAGGGAGATGACTGGTGGGTTCACTTTAATTATCCTACTATTTTATCTTATCCTGCCACTTTATATGAAGCAGCTAACTGAGACGGCGAGAATTTCAGCCTCACTTGGGGCCGGTATTTCACAAGGAGGGTCAGATGCTATTTGGTGTATCAGCCTGAGGGATTATTGCCTTTTCCTAGGAGATAAAGATTTTGCTGATCTAGTGGTTAGAGGAGCAGGGCTGTAGACCTGTGTTGTGGGGGGTCATAGGCAGGATTGCATTTCTGTTGTCTTAACTTTCCCATTAGAACTACCGTAATCTCTGGCACCAAAGCAAGCCATGAAGAAATCTCTGATTTCCTTATGCAAGGGGAACAGTCAGCACTGCACTTCCCTTCTTTTGAACAATCTGATTGCGGGTCTCTTTTCCCTAAATTATCCTTAGATTAGTAAAGAAATTCTAGCATCTGAATACTGTGCAGCTCAGCTCCCTTGTTACTCTTGCAAGACGTATTTGCTCATCATGGAAGGAGGGCTGGAATTGGAGTTCTGCCCTACGTATGCTTTGTCACGAGATCCCACATAATAGATTTAGTTGTAGTTTGGTGCTTGGGTGACAAGACTTGGCATCATGTGACATCAGCTTGTGGCTCCTATGAGAGCCTTTTCCACCACAGAGAGGAAGATCAGGGGCTAGGAAAGGCCATGGGGAAGTTTCTCCAGAGAGGAGAGCTCTGCCTGGCCCAGCTCAGAGTTCTGAGAGTGAATTGAGGCCTGAATCCCCAATACAAGGGTAACTGGAAGAGAGACCATTGGGGAAGTGCTCTCAGCAGATCTAGAGAGGAACAGTGAGAAAATGGAGCAAGGGGAGGATTCTCCATATTGGCCAGAGGTAAATGTCTGGCTGAAATGACCTGTAGAGACAAGTGGGGGCAGAAGCTGTAGTGGGCACAGCTTTGAGAGGACACTTCTGGAAATAGCAGCAGATGCTGGGTTTTGGAATGAGCAGCTGAAGAAACTGTTGAGTAGGGGACAGAGTGGTTCCAGGTTCAGATGACATTGGAATTGTTTTAATAGATGAGCCCCCCAGAAAGGAGGGATGGTGGTTAACTTGGACAAGAGGCTCGGTGGCAGTTTGTGAACCTGAAGGGGGAAAATTGAGGCAGCAGCCTGCTTTGGTACCCAGTTCATGTAAGACACACTGCTCTATGGAAATGATATTTCCTTGGAGGTTCGGAATCTTGGGGGGTGACTTGTCTTGTCTTTCTCCCCCTTCTCACCCCCCCCCACACTCTGATTTTTTTCCTCTTTTTTGCTTGTAGTATGTGGGACATCGGTCTAAGAAGTGGAAGACATTGGTGCAAGCAGACATTCATTATCAGCACTCACTACTGGGCAGAGTCCTAGCTGCCTGGAAGGTAGGAGGATTGTTTTTCATGACTGTGTTGTTTATACCCTCCACCCAGAGGAGGGATTGTCAGATCTGCTTAAGTGCTTTAGGGCCCCCACAGTGAGCGAGGCCTACTGCTGCTGTCACTACTGGAGAGGCTCCATTGGTGAAGTCCTGTGTTCCTAGACTACTCAGGTCCGAGCTCTCTCCTGGCTTGTGTAGCTGCATATATGTGATCTGTAGGTAGCTGCCAGTGACAAACCTCATGTTACTAGTGTATAATTGCTGCTGTTGTGAGCCACAAGAGGAATGCTGAACTCTGGTGGCAGCTTCTGCATCTGTTCCTGAATAGCAGCTCTGGAGAGTTCCCCAGAAAACTCCTCTCCTACAGTTATCTAATAGCTGTGCGGAGTCTCACTTCAGCACTGCTTCCCTTGCAGAGTTACCAGCAAAACATACAGAGTGTTCTGCGCCAGGGTGCTGAAAAGGAAGACGTGCATAGGAGGGCACTGTTGCGGTAAGCCTGCCCATCCCTGTGCAGCTCTAGGAAGAAGCAGCTGCAGTGCAGTCAGCATGGCCTAGGCCTCCTTGACTGGCACATTCCCTGAATGTATGACACTGGGAACTAACTCTCCTCTGATTCACTGTCTGTCTGCATCTCAGCCGAACTGAAGGGATGGTAACATCCTTATTGGACTTGGTGCTGGCCACGACCTTCTTGTGGATACGCAGGGTTGTGAGTCCCCTCGCTACTACCTGCCTTTAGTATGTGGAAGCCTTTTCTGTGCTTCCCAAAGGTTAGCTCCATGGACAACATGAGCACTCCCTTCTAAGCCCCACCAGCCCATGTCTCTCTCCAATCCTTGAGGCCTCCAAGGGCACGTCTACACTATGGAGAAGATTGCCCCTCTAGAGGTCTATCTTCTAGTGTTTGATTCAGTGGGTCTAGTGTAGATACCCCCCCAATTGTACCCCCCAGTCGTATGCTGAGGGCAGCCCCCGCTGGCATCCTGTACTCATTCTCTGAGGAGTAAGGGAAGCTGACGGGCGTGTGTGCTCTCAGCCTCCCACAGCGTAGAGGCTGCAGTGGTTCTGCTTAAGGTAAGCTGAATCCAACTATGCATTTTGCATAGCTTGATGGCGTACCTTAAGCTGACCTGCCTGGTCTAGTGTAGACCAGACCCAAGTGTCTCCCTGGTGTGTCCAGCTCCTGTTGCATTGGATACTCACAGTATTCAGATTGGTGCTTCCAACAAAACAGTACACCTCTATTTATCAGTTCCGCCTCTAATCACTGCTCCTCTTGACACTAGCATTTACATACATGCATAGTAAAATCAAGTGTAAGTTATTTCACAAAGCATAGGGACTGAAACAATAGTAATTAGAAGTACTGGAAACAAATGATTACGTATGAAATAAAATTGTGATATATTTTAGAGCTTAGACTTAATTAACAGATGCTCTCTCATCTTGTGGAATAATGCTCATCCTTGAGTGCTTTACAGCCAGGTTGGCTGTGACCCTCCACTCATGACACATGCTGTTAGCTTATCTCTTAGGAAAGGACCAGCTGTATCCCTCCCCATTCCCAAACACAAACCAGTCCCATCCTTTGTCTTTATTCATAAACAAGACACCCTCCTCCCTGTATTGTTTTTCATCGTTTAGATTTCTGTTCTTGTAGATTTCAGTCTCTCTCCTTTTGCCTGTGGCTCAGTATGCAAGTAGGCATGGAGTGTGAGGTATATGGTACACAAATGACCAGACAGATATAAGTGTATGCTGTCTCCTGCCAATAAGGAACATCTCAGAGTATGTCACCTGGTGACTTGCCTTATCTCCAAGATCTTAAGAACCTAATTTTCATGAGATAAGTAACTCTGCTTTAGTTGGGAATGGTCCTGCTTTGAGCAGGAGGTTGAACTAGATCTCCTAAGGTCTCTTCCAACCTCAAATGTGGTCTCTGCATGCATTTCGCAATGACGATAACCAGAGTGCTATTGGCGCTCTGTAGAGACTTCACATGCCACTGTTTTGGTGAGCTATTGTGCACATATCCCAGCAGAGCCCTCTGTGCTAGTTGGCATCAAGAAATCCCTGGGGGACTGTGCCTGTTATATTATAAACCACTCTTTTAAAGCATCTTTTGTTCTGTTTTAAAGCCTTCTCCATGTGGCAGAACTGGTTCTGTGGTACCTGCTGGAGCCATAACTCAGAACAAATGTAGGCTCAGTCCCTGATTAAACATATTGTTAGTGAACGACCTCCTGCCTTTGCAGTGAATGGACTCTGCTATGATCTTAGTCACAGTGCTCTAGGAGCAGATGCACTTTGTCTTTCTTAAAGCTGGCAGGACCAGGAAGGGCATTGATCTGGCATTAACTGCAGTCACTTGAGGTTTTTGTACCAGCTGAGAGCTGTGTTTTGCAACTGTTTAAGTGCCTGAGTGCACTTGGAAGCATCATGTCAGGTGCTTGGCTTTGTTTAAAATGCTAGAAACAAAGGTGGATTTGTGGATACTGCAAATTTTTGGGTTCCTGTCATGAATAGAAAGGTGCCAAAGGTCAAGCCAGCTTCCAAGAAGCAAGGAAAAGTATGCGGTGAAATCACTCTTGATCTCTAGGTTTCTGTTTCCCACTTCGTCCTTAGACAGATGCTGTGTACCTGGAGAGAAAATACTGTTGTCCTTGTGGGTGAAGCAAAGAAAGCTGTGCAGGCAGAACAGCACTACAGGAGATCAACTCTCTCGAAGGTGGGATGTGAGGAGGGGACATAGGGGATGTGTTAGCCAGGAAGTAGAATTAGTCCAAGTAATAGTACAGTGGTACATTGCAGCCATTACAAAGAAGGATGCAGAACCTCGGGAGCAGCCTGCACTGGGTATCTGCTTATCTCAGCAGGGCCTCTGGGGCACTGGCTGTGGAGGAGTCAACAGTCAATTCCATTTTTCAGAAGGGAATAGCATATTGGCTTTGGCTATGGGAGGAAGACCCTTTCAAGAAATGCAAATTGGACACAAGGTTGAATGGCTGCTTGTGGGAACTCTGCTGTGGGGGCACGGAATTTCCATTAGTGGAGGGTTTTCCCACACCTGCAGCAGTTGACTGTTGGGGTGAGGGGGTGTGTTTGTGGTAGTGGAGATGTGGGGCACTTGACTTCCACTCTAATCTCCAAAGAATACTGAGGTATCGATTTATATCCTGTCTCTATGCTCTAACTCCCTAGGTGCTACTCCAGTGGAGGGACACAACCTGTGTGCGGGTGTACTGCCGTCAGCAGGAGGCAGCAGCTCTGAGGGAGGCCAGGAAGTGTTTGGATATGGGTGAGCCTGGGGACTGAGGAATGTAAAGTGCTCTCCAAAGGAGCTAGTCACTGTGTTAGAGCTGTGGGTAGCTTCAGTGCATGAATTCTGACACTAATTTGTTACTGTGTGAATGCGAGAAGTTGCATTTGGTCTTCATAGATGAGATGAGGACGGTGTGGTAGTGATTTTGTTCTACAGGATTTTTTTGCGATATAATGTGTGTCTTGGGTTGACTAACATACTACAAATTACAAGATCCTTCCTAGGATAGGAGGGATGGTCTACTGAATAGGGCAGTACAATCTGCCAGTCATTAAATGTACCCTCAGTACCTCATTTATAAAGTAGTGCTAACACTTGCTGCTTGCAAGGATTTTATTAGGATAAAATCCATTAATTGTGATGAGGCTTAAATAGCACATTGAGGGCCAAACAAATATCAAGAGGTTCAGGAAGAACTTGATTAAAAGAAACTACTATTCATAATGCTTTCCATCGAAGACTTACAAAACAGTTCATACATTTTGTAATAGCTCCCCCTATAGGTGAGAGGTGATATTATCCCCTTTTTCCAAGTGAGGAAACTGAGGCACAGAACAATCAAGTTGCTTGTCTTGACTCCCTATCCTGTGCTTTCGCTGCAAGAGCACCCTTCCTTCCAGGTGAAATACTGTTGTTTAACAATATTTCTCAGGGCCTACAAACCTGGAGACTGAAGAGCTGGTGGCTTGGATGCTATTGACTGAGATAGAAATGGGTATTTTCAGTTCCTTGGTTCATGTGTCTTCTCTTCACAGTGCGCTTACGGGCTACATTTCTTCACTGGAAGGAATTCACCACAAGGTCCTTAGTGCTGAGAGTCCAGCTCAACACTGCAGCTCAACACCACCAGAGGCAACTGCTGCAAGAGTGTCTGGCAAAATGGAAGCAGTTTCATCTGCGGTGCATAAGGAAGATGGTAAGAAGGAGCAGGGACCATGGACATGGAAGCTCTAGTCTGAGGAAGAAAGCCCTCTCAGCAGTAGCTGTCCCTCTAGATCAGTGTTTCCCAACTGGTGTTCCGCGGAACCCTGGGGTTCTGCAAAGCAAAAGTAGGGGTTCTGCGAGGAGCCGGTGTTCCCCCGCCCCCTCTGAAAGAGAGAGCGCTGGCTAGCCAACTTCTTAAAGAAACAGCATGCTTGTTTCCTGTTCCTCCCTGGCGACACAGAGGCGTAGCGAGGTGGGGGACAGAGGGGAACAGTTGCTCCCGGCCGACATACTAGAGGGGTGTCGGACAGGGATGACCCACAGCGGGAAGGGAAGCACTTTCCCTTCCTAAAGGAGCCAGTGCGTGGTACCTGAACAGCTGGGGCTGTGGCACCTGGCAACTTAGTTCCGTGGCCTTTCTGCATGGTGGAGGAGCGGGAGGTCAGGAGACCCGGGGCTGTGCAGCTCCAACTGTGCAGGAAGCATGCTCTGCCCAAGAAACACCCCCCCCCGCCCCTCCCCCTGCCCGCACCTTCCCTCCCCCTGCAGGACGGCATCGCAGAAGTAAGTTGCTGGGGTGCAACAGCCCCTGATGTTCAGGTAGCACGCGTGCCAGCTGTTTGAGGAGGGGAAGTGCAGTCTCCACTTCCCGGAACCCAGAGGTGTTGCAGGATTGCCAGGTACTGGTCCCAGCTGCCCCTGTCCAGATCCCCCCCCAGCTCCCAGAAGCACCCTGGCCCCAGCACCCTGCCACCCACCCCAGTGCCCAGCAGGACCATGTCTCTGACCTCAGCACCCGGCCACCTGTGGCAGCATCCTGCCACCCACCCCAGCAGCACCCTCTCCCAGTCCCAGCACCTACTAGCACCCTGTCCCCTGCCCCCACCAGCACAGTTGGGACTACATTAGTGAGGCTTGGGGGTTTTGGAGGGTGGTGTGTGTTTTTTTTTGCATCTCACTTGGTGGCCCCAATTGACTTTTCTGTGGGACAGTGACCCTTGACTCAAAACAGGTTCCCCGCCCCTCTCATAAATGAAGACAATGCTAAAACCTTTTGAGTTTGACATACGTTCATTCAAAATGAAGCCTGGCCAACAAGCCCCCAATTGGGGCCAAACCCCCATTTCACTGCAGCATTCTAACACTTCTGCACCACCTGACCCCAAATCTGAGCCTATCATACACTGGAACCCCCTGTCCTGAGCCTCTTAAATCCCCAAACTCCTGCATCCTCACATCCTCAGTCTTCTGCCACAACACTCCGGCACCATCCACACACTGCAAATCTGTGTCCTGAGCCCATCATACTCCCAGCCTCCCTGCCCTGAGCCCCTCACATACCCCAACGCATATTCCTGCACCCTCACATCCACAAGCCTGTGGCTTGCTCAGCACCCCTACCCTCCATCTGAACCCAACACTCCCTAGCCTGGAGCCCCCTCCCTGAGCCAGCATCCCCTTCTCCACCTCCTCCTGTATCCAAATTCCCTCCCAGAGCTTGCACCTCTCACCCCTTCCCACACCCAAATCCCTCATTCCCACCCCAGAGCCCGCACCTCTTGTCTCAACCAAGTGAGAGTGTATAAGGGCTGGGGATAGCAAGTGATGGAGAGAAGGAGAACAGAGAGGATGGGGCCTCAAGGAAGACGGGGGTGTCTTGGGGAAGGAATGTGATTTTCGTGCACTGGTGGGTCTCCCTCCTCCCCCCCTTTTTTTTTCTTGACAAACCTAGGGTTTCCTTGAAATTCTGAAAAGCTGAAAAGGGTTCCATGGCCAAATAAAACTGGGAAGCACTGCTCTAGAGGGGCAGTTTTACAGACCGTTCATTTCCACAGTCTAAGCTGGAGAGGATTGTGCGAGCCTTGTGCATTGTGGAGGAGTTGGCATTTTTGCACATCACCTGTCTCAGCATAAAGCCCTTGGGAGAAGGGGATGCAGAGCATTCTCACTTGGGAGAGTAAGATTGGGAGGTGCTGGGATAGACCCATGTTGGCTTTTGGTAAGGGAAATCCGTGCTGGGCTCTGGCATGTTTGCTGAAGAATGGACTGTCGAACGCTATCTTACTGATGATGTCTGGCTGTCACTAATGCTAATGGAAGGTGATTATGGGTGGTTCTCTTTTTGGCTTTCCTGCCAGCTGGCTTGGATATGGGACATGTGACAGTCAGTATGACTTACTGTGCTGATTCCCTGACAGCTCCTGCAGAGACGGGGAGACCAGCTGATGGCTCGGAGACTCTGCTCTACTTGCTTTTCCTGCTGGAAGACACAGGTGAGGAACTATGCCACAGAGACCGGCATTGAGCCACCTCCTGGCCCTGTCCTGCTTCCTCCTTCAGACTCCTTCAGCTGCACCAAAATCCAAAGAGATGGGGGGAGTACGCAAGTGTGTGTCCAAATATCATCTGGGCTGGTGACTACATTAGCATGGGGGGCACGCCTCCCAATGGCCTTAGGTAACCTCCTCAGCCTAAAGAAGAGGGATGGATTTCAGGGAAGTCTGCATCACTTGCTTGTGTGGATCTCTTGGGCTACAGTGTGCAAGGGTGGGCAGTGTTCCAAGAAAAAGCCACCCCCAGTTAATGGTATTCAGCAATTCTTTCTTATTGCCAGTGGAAATTTCCTATGGGTGATGAGTGGCAGCACAGCAGGCTAAAGCATTAATCCTTTTTGCTTTCAAAACTGAAAAGTTAATGTCTTTCAGCCTCTCTATAGGCAGGGTCTTTCCTTGAGCCTATGTGCAATGTGTGTGGCCCTTAGGAAGCAGCTGAAGGCACAGGGAAGGGATGCATTCTCCCACTATCTCCATCTCTGTAAATCACATTACTTCATCTTCTCCTGGAATCTGTGGGGTCTAGCACATAAATCCCTAACCAGGTGCTGTGTGACTTATACTAACAGCTGGCGCAGAAGCAATGGGAACGGCAGGAGACAGTGCGGGCGCTGTGGCATTGGTCACTCTCGCTGCAGGGGAAGGTAAGGAGTGCATATGGTGCACTTTGGGGTCTGCACTGCATGTGCATGTGAAGTCAGCTCCATGGGGCAGGCAGGTCAGGGACCACTTTCTCCTCTCAGTTTCATCTTCAGAGTTCCCTGTGCTGCTCTGAGGTGTTGGGTATTTTTTTGGCCCATGGTTCTCCTCCTCTGATAAAAATCCCCCTCCTCTGTCTAACTCTGGCTGGTTTCCTCACCCCATCTCCTGCCCCTTTAGGAGAGAAATTAGCATCTCTAGTTGTTACTGTCCTGTGGAGGGACTTGGGGTCTGTAGGGGGAGTTTTTGGTGCACAGGCAATAACTCTTGTAGCATTACTCTTGCAGCTTGCTGCTCATTCTCTTTACTGCAGGTGTTAGATGCCTGGCTGGGGTTTGTCCGGGAGCAGCAGCGGAAGAAAGGCCGCATTGAAAAAGCTGTAGGGGTTTACCGTGCAGCCCTGTTGAGAGATGGTGTGACCCAGATCTTGAGGTACACATCTGGCATGAAGCAGTTCCGGAGGCAGCTTCAAGCCCAGCACCAGCTGAAGGTAAAGGAGTCTCACGTCATTGCTCTGTCCTGGGCATTGCACCCTCCCTGGAATGAGGTGGGATTTCAGGTTCTATGTTCATCACTGCTCTGAGCTAGAGGTATCTCTCTATCCTCATCTCCCAGCACAACTCACTGTCTATTTGCTCAGCTGGCACTGTAGCACACAAGACAGGTGCTGCCAACTGGGAGCCTTTCTTGGAGGCCACTTTGGGAATGACCAGCACCACCAGCCCAATAGTTATGCACAGGGCCCAGCAAGGTGAGAGCTCTGCCTGCCAGGGTCACTGTGCTCTGGCAGGCTGTGCCAAAGTAAAGCATTTTGGATACCTGGGAAGATGCTGCATCAAACCCAGTTTTAGTCTGTTCTTCACTAGACTCCTAATCTGATGGCTATGCCACAGCTGCACAAAGGGAGTCTGGGAGTGCCAGCCACGGAGCCTGGAGCAGTGTGGATTAGGGGCAGAGCAGCCCCAGGAAGCTGAAAGCCCCATTGTGTTTGGAAAAAGAATTCCATGTAAATGATAAAGAAAAAGTTGGTACTAACTTAAAACATTTGTGGCTGCAGGGACCATAGTACCTGCAGACACTTTGGGAATGACGCCTAGCATTTGGAAGGGACCCAGGGTCCTCTCTGGCCAGGCTTCCTTGCCTGTTTCTAGTTTTCAAGGTGGAGGGGGGGTCACACTCCTCCCTGCTAATGTGTGGCCTGTTGCACTGGTCTTGGTGCCCCTGCGGGAGCTGATAACTGTCTGTATTGGAGCACAACAGGTCCAGGGCTGTAATTCCAGCATCAAGAACTCATAGACTCTAATGCTAGCAGATCTCATCTTGAGCATCTAGTCTGTCCTGCACCATGTAGGAGGTCAGAGACCCTCACACACACACACCCTCCAGCAATAGATGAGGAACCTCTGGCTGAGTTACTGAAACTTTCAAATCATGAGTTAAAGACTTCAAGTTCCAGAGAATTCACCACTTACAGTATTTTAAACTCTGTCCTGTGCTGCAGAGGAAGGTAAAAAGCGCTCGAGGTCTCTACCAATCTGATTGGGAGGGGGGGGTGAAGGAGAGAATTCCTACCTGACCCCGAATATGAGATCAGTTTAGACCCAAGTGAGACCCAGCGGCCAGAGACCAGCCTGTTAAACTAGCTACTTCCCTGCCTCATGCCTGCCTTGGAGAGCCCTCCTTCCAGGGTACCATGGTGCTGTTTCCTCCCACTCTCATCCATCAAATGATCTGCTGTTCTTTGTGCTTGGCAGGCAGCCTACAGCCTTCATCAGACAGTGTCTCGTTGTGCCCTGCTTTGGAAACAAAAGGCTCTCTGTCGGAGCCTAGACAAACCTCTTTCCCGTCTACCTTCTCTGAAGAAGAGAGTGACATTTAAAGTTCCCATGCCTGATGCCAACTCTGGGGCAGGAGGAGATGCAGCAAAGGCAGTGATTCTGTGCTCTGTGCCACAGCCCTTGAAGACTGATGATTTGCCGTTCCTCCCTGCTGCCAGGCATTCAGTGCTTAGTGAGCTGTGAGTGTACATTTCAGCACATTCTGCACTACCCTTGTGTTACATTTCTGAGATGCATTGCTTAAATCCCAAGCTTCCTGGTGGCTGCTGTGAATCTTCACACCGTTTCTCTTTCCTTCCTGATGCCTCATGGTACATCTGTTAATGCTGAGTTTTATAATAGAGCTGCTGCATAATGCATACAGCTGCCCATGAATAATGGAAGGGCTCATGACCTCATCCTTCCTTGGCAGCCCGATCCTAGCCCAGCCCTGCCCATCTTAATACCCTCCCAGTAGAACTTCCTCATTGCATTGTCATGGATTACTGGAGTCCTGGTCGTCTGATAGGGATATCAAACAGGAATGCCTGCAAAGTGTTTGTAGGAATAGAAATATTATCACCACAAAACTCCTCTGTCCACAGTGAGCTTCTCACTAAGCTGTGCTGAAATCAGTCTGTCCTCTCGCCTGCTTCATGGGAAAAGGGAACTGTGTGCTTTCTGAAAGCTATTTCCTATAAACCTCACCCCAGCATTGCTGGTGATTTTATGATGCGAATGCATTTTGCAGGGACAGGAGCATGGTGGGGGAGGAGGGATTTTTGTAAAGCTGCTTCAGTCAAGGACGCGATCTTCGCAATTGCCCTTGTTGTTTTCTCAGAAACACCATCCGTCAGGCAAGATTACAGCCGCGTAGACCTGACTTCCTATTGCAGTCTCTGGAGAGAGAGGGCTTGTTGGGGATACCATTCAGTGGGTAAGAACACTCAAGTGTGACCCTGTTAGTGTGGCAGGAGCACAACTGAATGTATCATGTCAATGTCAACTGAAATGTATTGCATTGTGTTGCAGTCTTGCTTTGTATAGATGTCTCTTCTGTGCAACATGATGGGCAGCACAGTGACATGAAAAGCTTCAAATCTCTTATCAAATGGAAAAGAGTAATGGTGCAGTCAGAAGTTACCCTACTATGGGTTAAGAGCTTAGTTTCACCAGTACATAAATTTGAGGGAAAGCTTGAATTTAGGCAATTCATCTAAAAACCAGCAAAAGAGGTGCAAATTCTACTAGTGTAAAGGCTTTGGAGCTGCGTGTAGAGCCTAATTTATTTCCAGAATTTGTGGGTTCAGTTTACAAGCAAAAAGTGATTTTTTTTTTTTTTTTTTTACTAACTGCCCACCCCTGCACCTTAACCTGGAAGTTGAGTGTCACACTGGGTACTTTCTGGGCCATGGTTCCTAAAACCCTGCCCTAACTTGCCCTGGGATACTAGACAATCTGAAAGGAATTTAATTTTAGCCTTGCCATTGGAACTTCATCCACAGTTTTGTTAATGATGCCTGAGCTAGAATAGAACCCTTCTCCCCTTGCCTTGACTGAATTTGCTCTGCGGAGCTAAGAGGAATAAGTGTTTTAGTCAAGAAACGCACCAGAGCTGACCCCTACTTTCCACAGGGGCAGAGCAAGGAATTAGTTTTTGCAGTCACTCTTCTGAGGGTGATTTACGGTGCTGAGGATGTTCCAGGAGCCAGCAGTCATGCTGTCACTTCTCTTGGAAATGAATGGGTTGAAGCTGCACATGCTGGGGAAGCAAAAGCTTTCTTGAAAGCAGGAAAGCTTTGTTGAAAGCTCTTCTCCAAGCACTCTTGGAACTCCACTTTTTATAGCAAGTAGTACAGCTTGCTCTCTAGCCATTCTCTGTGGTGTTTAAACCTGGATCAGGTCCCACAGCTGGGACCAAAATGAGGTAGAAATACAGTCCCTGGATGCTTTTCTGTTTTTAAAAAAAAATGCTGATAGCTTCAGGTTGAGGTTCTCCAGGATGGGAGATACTAGACACTATCTCTGTTGGATGCTTTTTTGATCTTTGATGATTGTGTTTGTTGTTCCAGGTTTGTTGCCTGATAAAGAAGTTAATACAGGGTCCTAACCAGGTTGCCATTGCCCCTTAGCACTGGTGTTTTTCATAGCAGAATCTTCACATCTTCTGATGATTGTCAGATTGACAGCAAGGTTGCTAAGCAACATGAACAGTATTTTTCAGGTGGCTTATGAGCCTGAATCTTTGCAGTAGAATAACCTCCACTAGTGTGAATGGTCAAAATTGTGTGTTGCCCTTCTGGCTATTCTGGATTGACTAAAAGGTGACTATGGGGCTGTCTAGAAAGTTACAAACCTTTCTCTCTGTCCTTCTAGACTGGAGGAACCGGAGGTGCCTTTGCTGCAAACATCCATGAACAAACATAGGGCCCAGGCTGAGGCTTTACTCACCTCAAATCAAACAGAGCAAAGCAGGTGTAATCAGCTGTCCCAGCTGGATAGCACTAGTTACTCCTCAAGCCCCCTTCTTGTGGCTACCCCTCTGCCCGGTGTATCATCTTGGATGCCTGTCACGTGCCATCCTGCTCAAACAAGTCCAAAACCAGTGCTCTTGCCTCCTTCGTCCTTCATGTCACGTTTGAGAGGTGAATCAGAAAAGGTGAGTTTTATGTGGAACTAACTAGAATTCCAAGCAACTGGAGTTGGCCGATGCTGCCTTACTGTCTGACTTTCGTGTAGGGCTTTCCCCTTCTTGCCTGAGCTGGCCTATGCTTCTCCTAATCCCAGGCTTTGCCTTTTAATAGAACTAATTAATAGGCTTCCAGTGCACATCACTTTTATCTCCTCCACTGCAGTGACAATCTGAAGCAGCAATTTGCTTTTTGGCTTATTCATGAATGTGGGCTTGTAATAGAATGCTCCTCTTTCCTGCTCCGATCCTGTCAGCAAGATGTTGTGACTAGCTGCTGGCAGCTGAGTGCTGCCCTGTCAAAGGGTTCAGGGTAGCTGCAGCCAGATCAAATCTAGTTGAGACTCACTAGATGCAATCACAGCTTCTTCCTCTGCAGATTACTTTAGCAAACAAAGGGATGGGGAGGGGGAATGGAATTCTGCAAACAGTTGAATAGCATTTAGATTACATTACTAAGTGGTGGAGTGGAGGAGTTGTTTACCCTCCGGAAGAGATGGGAAAGCTGACTCCATGAAATCTCAGATAAGGAGCAAGGTTGACTGGAGCTCAATGGAAGGAAGGCTCAGGCTTTGTGCTCACCAAGAGATTGGGAGCTGCAAGGATTGATCTCCAGGGGGTCAATTTCATGTCTCTAGTAAAAACCTGCTAAACTGACCATTGAACATGTTCCCCTCAACTCTGCTGACTCACCCAAGTGAGAAGAATAAGGGGCGTTGACAGGAGAGTTTCTCCTATTGACCCCCTGCACTGGAGAGGCTGCTATAATTCAGATGAAAGTACATCAACTATTCATGCAGCTGGATTTGCATACCTTAGTTTGATATTGCTTCCTAGTGTAGACCTGGCCTAAATATTTTAGGCCATGTACATAGAGTTCTGGTTTAAAGCCCTCTGTGGCCCTGCTCACCTGAATCCTATTTCAGAGCGGTGATGGCTGAATTGGTATTGCCTTATTGTACTCCTGCCTTTGTAGAATGAAGGTCAGTCCCTGAAGGGTCACCTGGAAACTTTTCTCCAAGACCCCGAACAGGTCACTGCAGAGGAGAGGAAGCAGCTAGACTCACAGGCACATCGGCTGCTACCCAAAGATGTAGCAGGAAAAGAGAGCAAGCCAAAACCTGCAGGTATGTTCTCAGCAATAAACTACAGTAGCCATCCCCCCAGGCAGCACTGAGCCTGCCCCAGTATGTGTAAGATTGGATGGGAGAAGAGGCATAGCTTCCTGCTCATTGAGCCAGTTGGTGAGTCAAATCAACAGTGACTAATACAGGCTGCGTAGGATACTGTGTGCTGGCAATTTTGGCCTAGGCTCCGTTAACCTCTTGTGGGTCATGTTCCAGGCAAAGGTGAAGAACCATTTTGCAGCTAGCATGAGAAGAGAAGCTAGAATGGTGGTATGTCAAGTCTGATAAAATAAATAGGTCCAGAGCATGAAAGGAATTTACTCAACTCTCTCACTGTACAACACTGAACAGTTAATCTAATCAGTGTTTCAAATACAGAGACCCCAACCTGCCTAGTACCAGGCCAAACATGTCATTGAAAATCCTTTTATGAAAGATACAGAAAAAATCAGAACAGTTAAAGCGTTTGAAATGTATGTAATATATTGTCTCTTGTTTAAACAATATCCCTTATTCTCTTTGGCTGAAAAGTGCTTTTTATAAGGATTCTGTCCATCCCCATTTTGAACAGTCTTTTAGATGGCATTAAAGAGGGTGATAACTTGTCCTTTTTGGGGGAATGATGAATACTAGTAGAGAAGGGCTGGAGCTACAGTTAATTTTAAAGTCTGATCTTGTGTCCTTTCAAACAAAACAGACACATACACACAAAGGGGGAGAGAGAACAGCAGAGAGAAAATGCAGCTTCTGGCTTTGGTACTGATTTGTACTTGCAGCCTTGCTGCTGGAGAAACACAGGCCCAGCACTTGATACATTTCACGACCTAGCAAAGTTGCACCTGCATCTTTTTAGCTCTTTGGTCACAGGCTCACAGCACTGTTGCGCAAGTGACAGCCTTAGTAAACGGAGCAAGAAATAAGTTGGTGGGGAAAAAATGATACACGAGAAAATGGGTGAAAGCAGGAACCAAGGTTTTTCACCTCCAGGGGTATTTGGGATTTAGCCATAGCTAGTGGAGGTGGTGGTGTTCCCCTCTGACTCTTTTTAGTCAGGACATCTCAACAGCAGGCCAGTGAAGCCCATGATGTGCTTGCTCCCTTCAGTTCACCCATCTCCATTCTCCCCGTCTTTTTTTCTTCTAAAGACCTGAGAAGCTGAGTAATGGATGAACTAGTCCATCTTCTCCTTACTCTGCTCACCAGTGTGGCCTAACTTCCCACACAGTGGTATTGGTCTGTTTGACTTTGTCACGCACATCAGACATGACAGTAACATAGCCCTTGAGTTATTGCAGAATGCCTCTTGGCTTGGGCTAACTCACTTTTACTGAAGCATATAAGTAATTTTACGTAACAGGATGAGTTGGGCTTTGTTTCTCTTTTCCCATCAATATTTATTGAGAGATGGGATCATTTTATAAACTTTTCAGAGTTAGGCTCATAAGTGGGGAAAGTCTGTTGGGCCCCAGTTATCACAACAGGGCAGCACATCACATGGTAGCAGTGAGAAGACCCAGAGGCGGCAGGGCACAGTGGTAGTTTCTGCCTACACACTAGTCTGTTTCCAGAGAGGAGGAAGCAGGAAACAACCTCAACTGCATCCATGTGTGTGCTTTTTTTGGTTTCAGATGAAAGTAAGAGCAGGCAAGGTGATTCCCCGGAGAGAGCAAAGCTGAGGAAACAATTGGAAGCAGAACTCCAACACATCAGGCAGCAAATGCAGCATTACCATGACAGCAAGCAGGAGCTCAAGTATGTAATGAAGTTCCTCTTAGCTGGCCTCATTCAATGCTCTTAATCCAATGCTTTGTTTCTGTGTGGAAGTGCAGTTCTGAGATGTGACAATGCCCTACTCATAGACCTGTCTCCTAGGCCTGTTCAATCACAACTGCTGACAGAGTAAGAGTTGTGGGGTTTTCATTTAAGAGCTGCACTGCCAATACAGTTTGGAGAGAGTTGTTTTTGTGCATCCTTGGCCATTGTTTCCTGTTATCTATGGCAACTACTGAAGAAAGTGTGGCCATAATGATATCACCAAGGGCATAATCTGAAGTCAGTGCAATGAAACTGTTATAACTGAATCTGAATGTAGCCTTCAGACTTTGATTTCATGAGGAGAAAGGACCCCAGCTTGGTTCTCAGATCCCAGCCTGATTTTGTGGAATTGGTAGTTAGAAAAACATTGAGTAGTTAGACAGAAACCTATAACCCCACAATCCCCCATTAGTCACATTTTAGAGTGGAACAGGACTTTAAGGGGGTACTCACTGCTATGGAAAGAAGCAGCATTGGACCAAAAATAGGACAGGAACATCCAACCTATTGTGTTTCTCAGGGACCTTTTCTCACCATTTTGCTGCTAATACCCAGAGCTCAAACTGTAAAATGGCTCCTTTATATGGCAGTGGTAAAGCCAGTGCTTCCTAAGATGGGTCTGATGGTACCAACATTTTTTTGAAACTTATTTTAAACTGGCTCTTAGCACCATCCATCATTCACTAAATATGCTGCAGCTTGGGTTTCATCCCTATGTATCAATACCTGCCATCTGGCAGCCTGGCACTCATGTTAGGTGTGACGTATTCACTGGAAATGCAAGCTCTTTTTATAGAATGATCTAGAAAGAGCAGTGACACTAAACTCCTTCCCATCAGTGTTGGAACCTAGTGCTGGGAGTGACCATCCTGGGCATCTGCAACTACTGGTGTGAATGAGTTAAATGTATAATGTGCCTTCTGTGTCCCACCTGTTTGGTGTGATCCTATTCACAACAGGAATCATTTGATATGTTCCCTCAGGTCATGCCAGCGGCAGGCACGCATTCTGCACAAATGGCTAGAAATGAGTACGGTAGGCCCAGGGGCAGTGGAGCAAGATGTTGTGCAGCATGTTCAAGAGGAGCTGGATCAGGTATGTGGACAAGTAGTGGTGTGAAGGCCAGTTCCATAAGGCTACTGAGTAAAAATGACACATGGTACCACCGAGAAACAGGCCCTGCTGTGTACAGATTGAGTAACTTGGATAATTGTGAAACAAAGGCTGAATGCACTAGGAGGCAGTTGTGAGATGAGTAACAGCAGGGTGGGTAAAAGAGTGGAAACTGTTCTGAGCAAAGGGACTAGTGAGAAACAGTAGAAAGAGTAGAAGAAACTGCCACAGGGTACCATGAGCAAAGTTTAAACTAGTCACATTTTTCTCACAACCCATTAAATTGCATAGGAGGAATAACCCAGTCCTGTAACTTGACTCTGCTATTCAAGTGGGGTAGTGCGAAAGCCATTCAAGCCCCACTTTCTGGAGTGAAGAATTCCAGTCTTCACAAACAATTCCTCTTTGTTATCTCTTGCAGTTGGAAGTGCAGATCAACACACTCACAAAAGTGCTGCTAGAAGAGAGAGAGTGTCTGCAGTGCTACATCCTCCGTGTGCAGGACATTCGCATGGCTCTGGATATGTAACAAGCCTAAAACCTCTGAACAGTTGTTCTTGCTTAATGGCAGGATGAGCTGGCTGTTCTTTGATTACAGAGGACATAGGCCTAACGTACACAATCTTTGACTCAGAGGTTTGGCTTAGTTCCCTTCAATCAATTAAATGTATATTTCCTTTTGCTGCATGTATATGGGAGACATTTCTCCTCTCTCTCAAACTAATATTGGAGCTGCTGACTCACTTATTCGTCATAGTTGTAACAATCACAATACTGTGCTGCGCAAAGCTGCACTCATCACAGTCCTTGTATACTACAGTGACAGACTCTATTTATACTTAACTAAACTACTTAAATTCCCCTGCCAACTAAGGAGGTAATCAATGCTGCTAAGACTGCTGAAGAGTTAATGTTTGCACATCTCACACTGATCAATGTTTCCCTAAGCTGCATGGCTTCCCATTAATCCCTCTGCAAATAGAGATCTCTCTCCAACTGTTAAAAGATTCTTGCCTAGCTGAACTGAGAACAGTGTGATGCACTAATCCATGAGCTCTGAACTTTCAACCAATAAGGAGCAGGACAGAGGAAGTAAACAGCCATTTTAAGCTTCTGCAAACCATTTAATGAGGAAATGCTGACTCAGGGAGCCAAAGGATTAGTTTGCTCATACATTGACCTAGAGGGGCCCAAATAGTTAAGATCCTACTATGAGCCTTTGGAAGGCTATAATCCCAGACACTGAGCATTTCTTTTCTTTCCTACTGCCAAGCATAGAGGGCTTAGGAGTTTTTGAAAAGTGTGTGCAATTGGCTGTTTTTCTAGCACACCTGGGCAAGGCAGATTTTCCTTTAGAGGATCAAAAGGCATAGAGCATGCAGTCTCACTTTTAATTAATTCTAAAGTTTGTTTCCCCTTGGAACTGCAGGCAGCTCTTTAAAGGAAACACTAGTGCCTCTGATGAGCATCTATGCACAAGGTTCAAGGTGGGAAATGTGTAAGATCTTTCAGGAAGATGTAAGGACCTAGTCCATTCCTTTAAGCTGTGGGTCTCCTATTCATTTACATGCAAGAAACTTCTTTGGCGCAAAATAGAATTTATTCAGTAAGAACAAGCAGTACATTGCAGCAGTGAGTTAGTCAACACTTTTGGCACCAGTTGCTGTCAATCCCATTATTGGCAATGTGAAGCTTAAAACTCTTCTTAGTGTTGTGTTCTGTTTGGTGACAAAGGGCGTTATTACTATGTCCATCCTAACCCTGCGTGGTATGAATCTACAAAGACTGAAGTTGCTGCAGGATGAAACTTCAGAGAGGGCACTAGCTAAGAATGCAAAAGAAAAATGGAAGTTTGGCATTTTTTAAATTAAACAAATATTTGCAAGTCCACTAAAGGATAGGAAAGCAAGTTAGCGCACTGAGGAAGCAACCTTGGATTGTCCCAAAGGACCAGAATGGTTTTTAATACACAGTCAGTGCCCATGGCATTTCACTCTGTGCACTGAAAAACAGGCCTGGATGTATTTCACATTGTTTTGTACATAGAGAAATTCCCACACCAAAAACTCAATGACAAACACGGCAGGTTATGACAACAAACAGCACACGTATAGCAGAAAGGGAAACCTACTTTGCAGCCTTACTGTGGTGGTGAAGGGGAGTACTGTATTGATGGACACTTCACCCCTGCAATGTGAAGGGAGCAAATCCCTTAACTACCTGTTACTGTTTTGTCACAAGCTTACTCTTCTCAGTTATCCAGAAACTGAGGGATTAATAATTACTATTTGTATACACAAAATCCTTAAGGCCTGGAATGGCAAAAGTAAAACTATGGATCAGGGAGAGTATGCAGCAGTCAGACTGCTGCAAGCTAAAAAAATACACTTTTTTCAAAAAGATGACAAGTTCAACCACATGGAATGTAGACACAGTTTTCAGGTTTAAACTACAGTGCAAAGTCCAATGTTAAAAGGGACAATGACAGGTTAAAGGCATTTAAAAATTAATTTCCGTATCTGTTACAGTATATTAAACAGAATTTGAATCTAATGTACTTGTATCATCACTGATGCCATTAGTTTACATTATGCATTTCACCTAGGTTGAACAATGAAAGTAGACTAAGCAATGTGACTTCCTATTTCCCATACTTTGATGTCATATTTGTATTAGACACTTTTGGGGTCTGCAACTTTGAAACCACGTTTTACAGAATTGAAAATGTGGGTCTGTCAACCTATCAGTGTCCCTTTAAAGGTAGCTAATCTCTCTGCCTTCACCCCTCCCCGGGGCAGCTCCAGAGTGCAGGCAGGCCCAGTAGGACCCTACAGGCTCTTTATGAATGGAACACATTGATGGGGAGAGTGTGAAAGACTTTAGGCACAGAGGGGGAAAGAAACCACCCTGGTCAACATTCTTAAAGGCATCTGTACCTGATTGATATGTATATGGATCATCTGATTATTTTACTGCTGTCAACATGGGTATGTGATATAGGGCAAATACTCCTACCCCAGTTTTACACAACCACGTTGCCTAATATTTTCCTCACCCAGGTCCTGCTGAGTGATATTTTCCATTAGTGAAACATTTGTCTTGTTTGAGTTCCCTTTGGGGTATAAAATCCTCTTGTGGCTTCTATAGAGAGCCCAGGGCCTCTCCAAAGCGGATTTTCTGTCCAGGTTTGAGGTGAAAGTTGAAGTCCTTCGGTGCCTCGAAGATTAACACAATCGTTGAGCCCAGGTTAAACTCCCCTAAATGTTCTCCTTTCCTCATAGGGATGCCCTCCTTGTTATTGTTGGTTATGTAGCTGAAGTCATTGTAAGAGCCTTTGGAGTAACAGGGGCTGTTAGTGTGCAAATCCTACACATAAGAGAGAAAGGAATGTGATTTTGGATTTTAGTATACTCCATTTATTTTACTAGGTTTGACAACTCCCTATGCCTAGGCTACAGTTTCATTAGTAACATGCAATAGCACTAAATACAAAGTGGAAGACAAGATCTGTACAGCATACACTTCCCCCTTTACATGCTGGTCCAGGACCACATTAAGCTAATGAAAAATAGTGTTTATAGAGTAATACTTGGTAGAAATCTTCCAAGTTTTAACTTTAGCTTTATATTAGTTATGAGGAAATCAAATAATTGCCTTGTTTCTGACATTAGTTATATCAGAGCTGGGCAAGATGTGGCCTGCCTAGCACTTGGATCCAGCCTGTGGACTACATCTGGCTGCTTTTTATTGTAGTCTGCTGCCCGGGCCACCGAATTTCCAGGTGGTGGTTCAGGCAGCCAGATCTTATTGAAATGGCTCCTGGCTCTCCTGGTCACAATGCTACCCCAGCAGAGGGCAGAGCAACAAGCCCTTTAAATCATTGCAGCAACCCCAGGCGGCTGCCAGGCAATGCAGTAGCGACAGGGCTGGGAGATGCTGTGTTTTTAATTCAAAGCTTCTGGCCCCAGACAA
Source organism: Pelochelys cantorii (assembly GCA_032595735.1). Classification (NCBI taxonomy): domain Eukaryota; kingdom Metazoa; phylum Chordata; order Testudines; family Trionychidae; genus Pelochelys; species Pelochelys cantorii. The sequence continues at coordinate 5,069,662 of CM064342.1, read as the reverse complement.
CTATGGGAGGAGGCCAGTCCTCAGCCCCCCACCTTCCAGCCAGCCCATGACTACTTACCAAAATTCATTAAGTGGACCCCTGCAAAAATTATTGCCCACCCCTGAGTTATAGAGCACTCACTAACAAAGTGAGACGTCAAAGGCAGGATGCAGACTGGTGAAGTCATACTCACCCGGTCAAAGTAGATGCGGATGGAGCCTACATTTGTGGCTCCTACTGCTGTCAGGGAGAAAAAGCCATGTTTCCAATCACCAGTAAGAACAACCCGCTCATTATGGCAAAAGAGTTCCTTGATCCAGCGGGCAACACCAGGATTCACAGACATCAGGGAGCCTGTTGTAAGCAGGAAGAACAAGATGAAATATTCTTTGTTCTTGCAGCAGTATTTTGATAGATTTAAGGTATAATAATTTAGAGATCAACAAAGAAGGGCTAAATTAAAGCTTACTTCTAAGAAGTAAGACAAATGCTAAGTATCACCAATATCAGAAGATGCACAGAGTTTCTATTGCACCATGCAGCAGCAAAAAACTGGTTGCTAAGGATATGTATACACTGCAGCCTGAAACTGTGCTTTGAGAGGAATGAGGCCAGCTGAGGTTTCCAGCTGCACTGTAAATATACAAGGTGGGAGTAGATAAAATTTAAACTTTTTTAGCTGATAGGCCTACTCTATCATCCAGCATGTCCGAGGTCATGCTATGTCCCCTAGAAATAGGAGTTGAATGAAGGGAAAATATTATATGCCGTAGTTTCTGACTTTAAACACCCCTCCACAAATGATGCATCAACCCAATTAATTTTTGCTATGTGTTCAGACCACAGTATTTCACCTTAATGCCACCTTTCAGAGTTCACAGCGTCATCATTACATGCCCTAAAAACATTGCTACCACCACCAAAAAAGAACCCAGCTACCTAATGAACTCAAAACAGAACAAGCCTTTTTCTGACCCTGGATTACTGAGTGCTCCACACAACAGCTCTACCTATACAGTCTAAGGACACAGACAAAGGAATAAGCTCACTGGACTAGCTCACCAAAGCTACAAGAGAAAAACCCCCCCCCAGCCATCACTCTCAACTGCCCTTTGCAATGTGTGAAGAGGTGGTGCTGTAGCACTGGAGATCTGAGTCACTATACCTGGCCGGATGTGAACATGAATGATTAATAAATGGAGCTAGCATTCTAAAAGAAAAATGAATCCCAATAAGAACCATAAAGACTTCCATCCAGTCACACAACACTTGGGTGCACACACTGCTCTGGAGTGTTTTACTAGTGGCTGTACCCCTGTGCACGATGCTCTATTATAATGCATCTCCTGGCAGCACTTCCTTAAGAAACCACTGGCTTAAAGGGTTTACCCAGACACAAACCTTAGCTTCAGGCTGAAGCTTGGCAGACCAACTTTCTTGCCAGGTCTTGTCTCCCTCTTACACATAGCATCTGAAACCAAGTCCAACTCCTCTCTTTGTTCCTGGGTAATTAAAAAAATGAATTTCCATCTGCTGGGCTACGGAGCATGACTGTGACGCAGGGGGGCAAAACTCCATAACCCCAATTCAAATCAAGTGATTGTGCTTAGTGTCATCTTCTGAATCTGATGTGCATGCCTTCTGGGGCATCATCTTTACCAGTGGCAGGACAGTTTACTGTGGTGGGTGGGGAATAGACTTGCTCCCACTCAAGATGCTGGCTGGCATTTTAAAACTCTTAACACCCTTTCAGTAAAGTCTGCTGGAAACAGATCTAGCTCGCCCTACCTCTGTGTTTAGTTGAAATAATTAGGTCTCTTGAGAGGCCAACTTATTCATCTTTGGCATTGATTAGTTGAGTTAAATTGGCAGGCTACAAAGCCCTGAAATTCATTAGCACAGAATTCAGGATTTTGCAAAATGTGCTTTTTATGACAAACGGCTGCCCTCTGGCTTTCTAGCACATCACAGTTCAGGTGTTCTGACAGAAGCGTCTCTCAGGAATTCTCCTGCAGTTTCCCCTTCTTATTTATGGAAATAGAATCTACCTGGGAAGTGGCGTCTGTGCGACACTCTCCAGTCAGTGGGCGAGTGGAAGCAGTGATAATCTCCAGGGGCCAGGTAGATGACACAGTGATAGAGCTCGTTCCCCTCCTTTGTGACTAGCTGGGTCTGGAATGAGTTGGAGGATGAGGCTGCAGAGGAAAAGGGGTTAAAAAGAACAAACCAAAGATTCCATGAGAGAACATAATGTGGTACAATGGGAAATGTGGTACTATGATACTTAGAAAACCAGTGTTAACGGCAGGGCATACAGCCCTGGGGGTATTAACAGGCAAAAGAAATTCCACGGATGAATCAGCTACAGAATTCCAAACATAATCGCCCTCAGTGAACACACTTGTTGAGACCATGCAACTCCCTTGCATGGTACATGGTGAAATGAGTCCGCTTTAGAATTAATTCCTTGAATGTCTTCAATTTTGAGCATGCACTGAGGCTACACATTCTGCCACTAAAAACCAGTCATTTTCCTACTTGTGTTAGTAACAACCTTTCAATTAGTAAGAACAGGAAGAATTACAGAAATATAATTTATTTCTCACTACTGATGCTGTTCACTTTTCCACTACCCTCAGCATGGACAGTGGAATAGGGATGTGAAGGATGAGTCGACTAGTCGCTTCCCCTCCCCTTGCTGCTCTATCAGAAAGAGGCAGCAAAGGGGAGGGCACAGGAGGGAGTATTTGAAAGTGGCAGCACTACTTGAAGCCTGGGGCCAGACTGTTGCTACACTTCAAAGGCGGAGGTGCCCTATCGACTAATCAAATAGTCAATGCAAAATGCATCAACCATTCAATATTTAACATCCTTAGAGTGGAATCAGACTTGTCAGTGTTTGGGTTCTAAATGCTGCAGAAGGCTTCTGCCAGATTTTGTAAATTCAATTTTACAAAAATATATATTTTACACCAAGCTGAACTGACAAGGTTCTTTAACTCCCAAGAGTTCATGTAAACTGGAGACTGATATTTGGATCGGGGGGCAGGGAATGATACAGAGTATGCAGTAGGAGGGATCTGCCTTGTCATTTCTTCCTTTGCCTACTGCTTACTACTTCAGGGTCCATTCAAGCTGTCTGCACATCCCTCTTCAAAGGCCCATTGTGACTACAGGAAGCTTTGAAAGGTAGTGCTTCAAGACCAAGAACCAGCATAGGTTTTAATCATCTCCAAAGTCCAAGCCCAGAAAAATCTGAAGAATTTTGAAGAGTCTCAGCATGCCCTGACAAAGCAGCAAGTGCTGGAGTCTCGCAGAAAAATAATTTGTCTTAAAAGACACCTCAGAACTATTGAGATGCTGACAGAATTTATGGTAAACACCCAGCTTACAAAAGGATTTAGTTGAATTTGCACACATCACAAAAACAATCCTGCAGCTTTCAAAAAGAGCTTCCTTCTGTGGCATATTGCTTATACACAGGTTTAACAAAACATCGGAACACTGGAACCAAGGGCCTTGGAGACAGCTGTAGCTCCACAGAACAGGCACAGCAAAGGCAGTGACAGCACCAGGTTCCTTTCAGTACCCCGATCTCCATGGAGCCTCTCTAGGCATGAGAGCAGAGATCAGCCTCTATGCGGTGGTGCTGCTGCAAACATTCACTGTAATCTAGTTCCCACAGCGTCAGTCTTTGCTAGCCAAACATCTGGGTATGTTTCAGCCTCCTTGCAGGAGCAGCCACGTTACGGTCACAGACTTTGAAGTTAGCCATAATCCAGCCAATATAACTGCACTGCCAATATAACTGAGAAGTGAAAAATCTAGAAAAAAGGGCTGAATCAGAGGCTCAAGTTACAAGAGAGGGAGAAGCTATTGTGGAGATAGAAGAATCCAGCATGGAACATTACACCCCACCCATTATTCCTCAATCTGAGTTTGAATGAATCAGAGTTGCTGATAGAACCATAGAACACTAGAACTGCAAGGGATCTCAAGAGGTCATCGAGTCCAGTCCTCTGCCCTCACGGCAGGACCAAGCACTGTCTAGATCATCCCTGACAGGTGCCTGTCCAACCTGCTCTCAAATACCTCCAGCGATGGAGATTCCACAGCCTCCCTAGGCAACTTATTCCAGAGTTTAACCACCCTGACAGTTAGGAAGCTGGCAAAGTTCTGCTTATTCCACCCTGACAGTTAGGAAGCTGGCAAAGTTCTGCTTCTGGCAAAGATTTGAGAGCTAATAGCAAGACCCCTGCGCAGATACAAAATCTGTACCCACATCCGTATCTGAAAAATGAGCCACGGACAACTGTAGATATATAGCAGATATTCACAAATTTTCAGGGTTCTAGATACAAAATTTGTTCATATCTACAGATATAAGCCACAGATATCCGCATCCATATCCACATATGCAGATAGCTGCAGATATAAAGTGGATTCCTTCAGATGTGCAGGGCTTTACAGTTAGCTATGATTCACCTTTCCCTCGCAATTCCTGGCAACAACGAAATGACAGAGAGAAACAGGGTAGAAGCAGCTTACTTTGGCTGAACTGCATGTCTTCTATGCTGGTGCGTGGCCCCAGGAAGGACTCCAGTGAATAGGTGACACCCTTCACCTGCTCCACTTCACAGTTTTTCACTTGTCCAAAGTTCAGAATCTTTCCATCTGAGGGACTGATCTACAGGGAACAACAACAACAAAACAATAGTGAGAATCGCTCACTCTTAGCCATCAGAAGTACAAGTCCACTAATGATATGACCCCCCCCAAATTCCACATATTTATTCTCTTCTCCTTTATATAACCTCCCCAGGAAGGTACGGGGGGCATTTACACATCAATGTGTAGCTCCTCTGGAGCAGAGATGAAAGTAAGCTGGTGTGCTCTGATGCACTGCTCCAGCAAGAAGCTGGCCAGTTGGGGCACTTAGTGCTTTTCCCAGCTGAGTTCCCAGGGCTTACTGCAGGCTGCAGTGCTTAGCAGCAGGCAGCCAGGTAGGTGAAAGGGGCTGTTTGGGGGCGCAACCTCCCTCCTCAGGATGGAGCCTCCACCCCCATCATTTCAGGGGAGTGGGGTGGGGGGGACTGCAGCCGCACATACTGGGTTCCTGTTGCTTTTCTTGTTCCTTTTCTGACTATCAGAGACTGAGGTGAAAGTGCAGGGCTGCATGCATTCCTCCTCTGCCCTTTCCCTGGGCAGCCAGGAGGGAGACGAACGCAGCAGGCTGTGCACCCCACTTTCCGTGATAGTCAGCACAAGGACAAGAAAAGCAACAGGGACCCACAGTATGTGCAGCTACAGCCCCCTAATGCCCTGCATAGGCACCCTTGCCCATCCTCCCCACCCCCCACACTCACCCAGCGCCTTGCCCTGAGCCCTGCATTCACATATCCCTCCTGCTCCAAGCCCTTAACACTTCTAGCCCCCCTGCTCTGACTCCTGCACCCCCCTACCTCTTCATTGAGCTCCTCCTCACCCCCAAGCGCCTGCCCTCTCTTCTGCTACCCTTCCACATCCCTCCTGCCCTGAGGCCCCCACACTTACATTTCTTACAGGTATCATCCTATCACAGACCCCACCCCCCTGTCCTGAGCCTCCCCCAGAGAGTGCGAAACGACAGTATCGGTAAGAAACTTAAGTTACTTTCACCCCTGCTCTGGAGAAAAACGAACATTGCAAACCCCTCCTTCCCTCCTCCTCACCACACTGTGATAGCAGCAGACTGGCCGGGACTGAGGTTTCAGCTTCCTGCGGAAGAACTCGCTGAGGTTTCTGTAGTGATGAAGATCTTCAACAGCTGCTTCCTTCATGTTCACACCAAATGTCCAGATATACAGGCTGTACACAGGCTTCCGAAGCCAGGTGGGCAGGTCGACCTGGTTCAAACGACCCCAGGCTCGTGAAAGCAGCCGTGTTGGTACCGATTTGTACAAAGAAACCTAGAGAGGAAGGAACGACAGCCTGTTCTTTCCACTGCTCTTAGCACTTCTTCCATTTGCCCCCAAAATGGAAGTGTCCAGTTCATTCCCACTGTGACTCCATTCACTTCAGTGGGGTTACACCAAGGATGCATGTACCTTGAAGTCTTCAATAAACCAAGCCCAGAAGTTTATTCTCCCTCCCCCCCCATGCTGATGTGTAGGGGTGGGGTACCAGAGAGAGCTTAATGTAAACCCTTATAGTGAAAGTAAAGCCAATTAAACTGGATGTGTCCTTCATTCTGAGAGAGAGAGAGAGAGAGAGAGAGAAAAATCCATTTTGCCAACATAATTCCTGTTGTTTTTGTTGCTGCAAGGCAAATAAAAAAAACACAAACCCATTATTCCAACTGCAACACAGAAGAGGCTACAATGCATGTACCCTCTTCCCCATGTATGCTGAAGCTTCATAGGTAAGCTAATTGCTCCCAGGAGATATAGAGAGAAGCAGTGCATTTGGGACATTATATTACAGCCAGCACTAACTGGAGGCAGTGAAACTTTACTAATATATTTATTTTTGTGAACCACCCAAGCATATTTCTGTCTGCATTTCAATGCCAACTGTCTGTCTGACTTCTCCCAAGCCAGTCAATTTCTGGAATTAAAAAGGGCCTTGTCTACGCATGAAAGATGTACTGCTTTCAAGTATGCTGGTATAATTACAGCAATACAACTTCTCTGGCATGGATGCAGTTGTATGATGCTTATACCAGTGCAATTTATTACCATAAAGAGGAATAAACTATGTCTACATATTGCACATTTCTATTGGCATAACGGGCCATACTAGGGCTCATGCCCATGTATAACTAACTATAGTGGACACACACACACAAAAAACCCACACCCCAAATGATAGCTTTATCAGTACAAGAACAGTGTGTACACCAAGCCTTATTGTTTGGTCATTCCAAAAAATGTGCCTGTTTGTGGTACTTGGTATTGTTGTAATCCCAAAGATATAAAGGCAGACTGGAACCCCTCTGAAATAAGTTTTACACAGGAAGCTGTTTTCTGAAAACCCCTAGTAAGTTTGCAGAACCAGAGTGGCTGCCTATTTCCACCTCTGAGTAAAAGGGTTCTCTCTTTTCCTTCCTTATAGAAAGGGTATCTCTCAGTGTTAGGACCTGCAGCATGTAGCAATAAATAGGAACAAACACCTCCTGAAAGCTGCTCTTCAAGCTGTTTGTTCTAGTAAGCAAGTTTATTTTACCTGCAAATGGATGATATTTCACTCAGAACAGTCCAGTATTCTGAGTTTTGACTGTGCTATGGATGATGCTTACAAATAAAATTCAACCATTTGAAAAGCAGAGAGAGACAAACTGCCACCTAAATCTTACTTCAGACTGAAACTTGTTAAACCAACTATTGTTATAGGCAACACTTTCCCATGGGTGGGGAACCTTTTTTGTATCGGGGGCTGCTGACTTACAGAAAAATCAATCAGGGGCTGCACACAAGTGAGGCCCAGGATGGTAGATGTGGTGTGCTCCAGTCCCAATGGGGAAGGTGGCGGGGAAAGGGGAGAGGGATGGAGTGCGGGAAGGAAGGAATGCTAGGGAGGAGCCCTGATCCAAGCAATTCGGGGGCCGCATCCAGCCCGAGCTGTAGGTTCCCCACCCTTGCTTTAGACCATGATAGAAGAATTATGGGGAAATATTGCTTTTTTTCCTTGTGTATTTATTTTCCACATTTGATAGCTCTTAGAGTCAGTTTCACTTATTTGTGTGGTTTTCCCCATAGCCACAGAAGAGATTCTTTTTATAAAAAGATAGGAAAACGTGACTGCAAAACTACAAAAAATGGCAAGATAACTTGGGGACAGGTGCAGTGCCTGAGAATTCATACTTCACTTTTGCAATTGGTGGGATTTCAAGTAGATAGTCTCTGTTTATTGCATAGCTGTTGAAATGGTACCTTTCAAGAGCAGCACATTTGTACAAGTTTGCAAGAGCAATGTTTAGATGATGTTTGCCCATCATAATCAGATGTGTGCAGGTCCATGTCCTAAAACCTCCTAAATTTCATCATTTGAGTTGGGTGCATCCACATTAGCACATCCTCGGGCAGACAAGATTCTAGTTAACCAAGAAGAAACTGAACAGCCAACCTATCTCATGCAAAAACTGCGGCAGAGGAAAGACTTCATGAATATAGCTATGGAAAGGGATGGGGAAGAGGCTTCATATGCCTTAGCTCTAGCTCTGATATTTATGAGTGTTACTGTTGGAATGAATGCAACTGTTTCTATTGAGTCCCCTTGTTGGAAACTTGGTTCTCAGGAGCCATACACAAATTCTATGCTACCGAAAATTCATCATTGGTCTCTAAAAGGAGAATTATACAATCTCTAAAGCTTTACCACAAACAACAACAACAACAAAAAAAACCCAGACGCTTGGGGGAGAGGAAGACATGAACTGCACAGTTCTGCTTCAGTGCCAGCGATAAGCACTGTGCTGTCTTCAGTTCTAACATAAGTCTCTTCCCCTTCCTACCTCCCACCCTGCTCCCGGCAGCTGTCCTCCATTATAATAGAACATTTGCCCACAGGCTTGTTACAAGTAGAGACCTGCTCACACTTACCCTGCTCACAGGCCTCCATCCCGCTCTGGTCAAGGGTTTAAGAGCACCGAAAGGCAGAAGATAATAGAGAATAGTCAAAGGCCAAGAACGGAGTTTCAGAGCAGGCCTAGACATACAGCTCAGCTGGCCCAACCTCCGCCTCAGGGCCAGCTGGGGGAATTGCAACCTGTAGGATCACATACACACACAAGAGGGTCAGCCAGCTCAGCCCCAGAAGCACAGTTCCTGACAGAATTTGTTCAATGCCTGTCAGTTTTATTTACACAGAGATTCTGCAACTCCCTGCTCCCTGACTTTGGTTCAAACTTCCTCCTTCCCCAAAATACCGGGCCAGTTCACCAAGAAAATGAATATGAGCTGCCCAGAGCCTAGCTAGGGCTCATTGGCATAGGACTTCCCATCATTCATGCCTACTACAAAATTAATTAAAAGCAAAACTTTTTGCATTAGACAAAGGCTGAGATACCGGTGAAAACAAGGCTGCAACTGGTCCATCCAGCTAACACTGTACATATATTGTAAGTTATGGAACACCCAAAGAGTGAAAACCCAAGAACTTCTTCCAAACACCAGAAGAATAAGTAGCCAGTTCCCTCTCCTGCTCTTGGAGAGTTAAAAGGAACCAGCACCGCAGAGCACTTTGAAAGCTAGCAATCTAGGATTCTAGGAATAAAGTCCCTATTTAGGGCAAAAGTGTTAGGCAAGTATTGCAGAAAGAACAGATGATAACTCCAATGAAATGGCCACAAACCCAGGGCAATGATGAATCTGATATGTGGCACCAGGATTTCAACCAGGAGTGGCATTATAGAATCACGTATTTCAGAAATTCCATCACAGTGCTGTTCCTGCATGCAACAGCGGGGGTGAGGGTGGGGGATGAAACCGACTTGATCCTAGACTTTCAGTTGTTGGGACAGGCAGCTGCAGTACATAAGTACAATTTGCTGCTGCTAAGGGAAAGGGAAGTGTATACACTTGCTTATCTTTCCTGCCTATCTTTAGCTGCAGCATCCACAAGAAGGAATCACACCTGAACCTCCTGGTCTCTAAGTGATCCCCAGAAGCAGAAGACAGCAGAAGCTGTCAACAACAAATGGTACCCTGCTGGACATACCCTGACCGTATTGTGTCTATGCCCTATACAGGATCACAAGAGCCACTGAAATCAAACTGAGGTACTCTTGCAGCAGGCTTGCTAGGAGTTGGTCCTATCTGGCCAGCTATTGAACACTTCAGGGACAAAGAGAAGTGGGATTGGGGCATTAGTGCGCACTGGCGACGTAATTGAGATCAAAAGGCAATTATCTTTTCAGGTGTTACATGACTTTTTGGGCACCTCAGTCTGAGACAGATGAAATAAAAACTAAATCACACATACTACTAGTGTAGCAGGGTAGTGAGAAACTGTGGTCCATTCAAACTTTGGCCTCTTAAGCAACTGTGTTCACATGGGTTTTTTCTGATGTCCAAAAAAGGAACAAACTTATTTCACATACCATGATGTCAGGTGGTTAATGTACTATGATTTGTAGTTATTGCCAGACTGGGCCAGAGCTGAACGAGTGACTCAGCATGGATAATCTCCACATCCCATTCTTGCTTCCATGAGATAACTAATTCCTGTTTATGCCCTGTTTGAGCCCTCCTATTTTTAACAGGCAGCAGGTTTAAAACAAACAAAAGGAAGTTTTTATTCACTCAGCGCACAGTCACCCTGTGGAACTCCTTGCCAGAGGATGCGGTGAAGGCTAGAACTTTAACAGGGTTCAAAAAAGAGCTGGATAGTTTCATGGAGGTTAGGTCCATCAATGGTTATTAGTCAGGATGGGTAGGAATCGTGTCCCTAGCCTCTGTTTCTCTGGAGGTGGATGACAGGGGAGGGATCACGTGAAGATTACCTGTTGTGTTCCCTCCCTCTGGGGCATCTGGTATTGGCCACTGTCGGCAGACAGGATACTGGGCTAGATGGACTTTTGATCTGAGCCAGTATGGCCGTTCTTATGTTTTCCTTGGGCAAACTTTTCTAATTCCTTTCTTCTTTCGTCTCCCCAGGGTACCTTTTGCTTAGCCTCATTTCCTGGGTCACATCATTAGGGTAACGTCCACCTGACCCAGGACAAAACATCCATGTCAGTTTGGTATTGTGGTAACTGCTGGGGAGCAATTCTTCTCCCTGTATCTTTGAAGGCACCAGAGTGACGAGCATGACTACATTCATGCTGACTGGAAGGGGAAGGCTCCTACCACAAGTTATTTTGAAGAGCACTCCTGTCCCTGGCAGGATGGAACGAACTGAAGAGCTGTAACACATTCTACAGTTCTCTTTGAGAGAGAAAGAAAGGAAGTGGGAGACTAGAAAGAGACAACTTCCCTTGTCAGGACTTGGGCCCAAAATTAAAACATCACCTGAGCAGCTGCAGCTGTTGCCAGGCAGATGGAAGGTGGTGTCTTCGGCTCACTGATTTACAGCGTAAGCTAACGTTATCTCCTCCAAAGCCAGAGAACGGCAGTTTGCTGGAGTGCAAGAAAACCTGAGTAGCTGAAGCACTGTCTCGGTAGCATAACAGCAGGCCTCCGCAGCATGAGGCGAGACCAGCGCACAGCACAGGAATAAGAGAGAACTCACCTGCCGCTTCTCCTCCCTCTTATCCTCATCTGCCAGGGCCCAAGAGCCTAACAGAGAGATGGCCTCTCCAAGAGTTTGAGGACAAGGTACTACTCTTCCCTCCCATTACCTTCTCCCTCCCTTCACTGCAGAGGATCACGAACCAATCCCTGCAGAGCTGCATCCTGGCAGCTTGCTGTAAAACCCCCTTCCTTCCCACCACCTTGGCCTGGCGTTAGAGGAATCCCCTTCTAGATTTTTTTGCTCCTGCATTGATTAGAGGGAGGACCGGAAGAGAAAGGGAACCTTGTCATTTCTCTTGTTGTACAACGGCAACTCCTCCCTTACCAATTCAGCACATAAGGAGATTTATAGTAATTAGGGCAAACAAAGGCTTTGCAGATGGCAGGCATATCTGCTCACCTACCCTCCCTTTCTCATCTCTCCCTTCGGCTGCCATCCTGCAAAGCAGAAAACACTGAACAGTACCTGAAGCGGGCTCTCCTATTTGGTGTGTCCCTGGCAGAGCCAGCTGGACCTGGACTCTCCAGCTGAGGGTGCTGCTCTCCGGCACAGCTGCCGCTGTTCCCTGAACGTAGCCTTCGGACATGAATAACTTTGCGGAGGTTGTAGCAAGAGGGAGCAGAGTTAGACAAAGCTTTACAGCATCTCACCATTTCCCTGTGTGCAGATCTGGTCCCTGCAGGGTGTTTGACTGACACATCATCAGGATGGCGGTGGTCGTAAGTCTCAGTCTCTCTCTTTTTTTTTTCCTCTACCTCCCCTTCCCTTGCTCGCTTCAGCACAGAAGGGAGGACACGACGTCACAGCTCCTAATTTCCCCGCTGGTTTTTCTCCGGCTTCCCTCTCTGTCTCTTTCCCACTTGCAACTCGGCTACGAGGGTCCCAGCTATTGCAAACAAACAGGCATTGTGTCACACTTCAGCATCCCTCTGCAACAGCAGCTTTGTGCGTGACAAAAGCAACCTCTGCCTCCAAGCAGCCCCTGCTCCCCTCTAGCCAAGGTGGCCATCGAAGCTCCACTCCCAGACGAACACCCTGCAGTCTCAGGCTGCTGGGAACTAATGCACTCTTATCAGATCTGCAGCCAGCTGGCCCTGCACAGCTATCCCAAGAGCCAGCCTGAATGCGAGGCTGGGAGGAGGAGGAGGAGGAGCGATGGTGGAGACAAGGAGGGAGATAACTCATAGCTTCAATTCTGCACTGCAGTAACTGCAGCTAGATCAATTCCGGGCTACTAGAGCGACCAGATGGGTATGCAGGCATTCATTCTGCAAGAAAATCTTTTGCTTCCCACACTGTCCAGCTCTGGGAACAGAGAAGAGGAAAGGGAGGGAGTATCTTTCTTATGCAACCCAGTCAGAGACCAACACCCATCTCGGGAACACCCTTTCCATCCCACACTGTCCAGCAAGGGAGCGGGCAAAGAAAGAAAAAGGGAAAGAACATTCCTTTACAGAGATACATCCCTACCATGAAACAAAAATGTTCCAGTGCCAGCTTGAGAAACAGGCACTGCAGAAGTTCAATAGATACTTTATACAGTGCACAGCACTTCAATAATTTTTACATCCAGCAGGACTCAGAAGCCAAACTGGCAGTACCACAAAGGCAAGATAGGTTTTTGCAGCCAGGAAGGCTGCACGTCTCATTTTGCCCAGCACAGCTTTCAGAATATTCATAAGGTGAGAAGTTCTCTTCCATTCTATAAATTATATCTGAAAGCTGTTGACTAAAAACTGACGCTCCTATGTCTCCTAGCTTCACGTGTTCTGTTAAAGAGGGAAACTGGCAGCAATAGGAATGAGGACCCAGAGAACAGAACTGAGCTTATACCTGGCTTCTGTGTCAAGTTCAATACCAGAAATATTGTGTTTCAATATTTAAGCAACATGGTTAAACACTAATGTTTTATGTGAAACCTTAGGTAGACATCAGTTATGTATCTCCAAAGCATGCCTACCCTACTAGTCCCACATGTGATGTGGAGTGATCATTAAAGACCTTTGCTGCATTAACCCAAGTTTGGACAGGAGGTTATATATTGTGCTGAGGGTAGAGAGAAAATGTGGGGGAGGAAAGGACGGATGGCAACATTTGGAAATACATTTAATGCCAGCCTGAGAACACCTTTCAGGAGGAAATTCATTCAATAGAAACTTATCAGAAACCAGTTCTTTATCATGGGTTTGTTACAAGATTCATGCATAGACTGATTTTTTTATAACTGTACATTAAAAAACTACTAGAGAATTGAACTCTTATTAGTTCTAACAGAGTTAAAAGTAGTTCCAGGCACTATGCCTATCCATTTTCCCCTCCTGTGTTCCTCTGAGAGTTTTTATGGTTTTATAATCATGTTGTCCTGTGTTTTACAATGCTTCTCTCTCTCCTGTTGCTGTGTGATATACCCAAACAGTGGAAATTGATTATGTAGAAAGAAACTGTGTCAAAATTCACAAAGAAAAAAAATGGGAAAATAGCAGAATATTTTCACAGACAAGAATGTTAGGAGCTACTAACACTAACAACAGGTGAAAGTTTTCAACAGAAATGTGATTTAAAAATAACAGTGTCCCTTTAAAAACACGTCAGCCACAGCAGATGCTATTTTCACCATCAAGATCACAGGAAATGCTCAGCACACATGCAAGTTCCAGTATGTGTGACAACGGAAAAATACATCTCTGTATTTCTGGTCAGGCCAAGAGATGAGCCAGAGCTGTCTAACAAACCGTATCTCCTCCTCCTCCTCCTCCTCCTCCTCACATTCCAGACATGCAGGGACTCCTACAGACAAGGAACCTGCATAGCGGTTTCCACTTTGTTGTGAAGCTACCCTAGTTCTCCAAAGGACCCCACCCCCTCTTCTCATTTGCCATGGATGAGGGAAAGGCCAGAGAAAACAGTAATTTCATCTTCACTCACCATTTATTCTACTCTCCCTTCAAAAGTAGGTGAGGTAAATATATATTTCAGCACAGTCTAGCAGCCCAATCACCTCTTTCCTTTCAAAGAACTTAACACACCCTAGATCAAGGCAAGGGTTTGTCCCCACGACTTTAAAAAAGAATGGAGTGAATTAAACAGCCAGACGCAAGCGCAGAAATGAACAAACACTGAAAATATAATTCCATTGTTTAATGTTGATGCGATTGCAAATCCATATAAAGTTGATGGAAAGGGACCATGTGGTGAGGTCTACCTTCCCTTTGGGGTAAAAATCATGGCAAGACAGACATACCTTCCTAGATGAAGTTTCCAGAGAAAGAGCTGGATTTCAGTGCTATAAAAGCCATACTTCTCCCTAGCTATACACAAGTCATCGCTGAGTAAGAAGCTTTACATTTCTCTGATGTTCTGTTCTACTGACCCCATTACACTCATTAAGTCACAAATACCTGACTTATTACCCCTGGATAAGAGCCTGCCCCTCCTCTTGGCTGAGACCCGCTTAAATACTGACATACAAACATACATGGCAAGCTGCCATGCCAGCAGCTACTGTACAGGAGGGCTTACAGATACAGTAGCCTTTCGCTGCTCAGAATCTGAACATGTAGGCAATGAAAGAAAGAAGAAATTATTGGATCCTGGGCGATGCCAACCCTACTCTCTCAGTAAAGGAAGGAACTGGCCCAACAGACTGGGCATCAATCACTGAATCCCCCTCGCGCAGCTGAAAGATGAATATGACAGATTTACACCTGGACTTCCTCTCAAATCTCAGGATAGTGCTGCAAAGCCTCTCTTACTAGCTTCACTGATGGGCCCTCAGAGTCTAACTCTCTTCTCTATGGAGGGCCTGGGGCTACAGCCCCAAATCACTCACACATCCTTGAACTCATCCAGAATTCATTATTAAGTAAATAAAGGAAGTAATGACCATCTGCACTGTAAATCTCCCAAGGAGAATTATCTAACAATCAACAGCTAAGCTGTTAGCTATGCAACATCCACTCTGCTCCATCAGCTCACATAAGCATCAAATCCAGTGACACCATTTAATTACTTGTCTTCTCATTATTTCCCCAAACCTTTCCCTCAGGACTCCAAAAACACTAAGCCTGGAGATTTACAGGAATCAGTGGCTGGATTAAACACTCAACTATATGTTAAATTGAAACAACTTGACCACCCAGGACTGGGTTAGAATTATCTAGTCTGGATGCTAGCAGCCTCTCCCCTTCCCACTTTCCTCACTTAACAATTTTGCCATTTAAAATCTATGGTATAATTTAACACAAACTGTTGACAAAAGCTGCATGGTTAAGTGTATGCCATGCACACAGGACAAAAGAAAGAACCAAGCAGCAAAGGCATGGCTACTGTATTCCAACACCCCCATCACACTAATACAGAAGAGACCTGCTCTTAGTGACAGGTATTAGTTTATCATCAATAGTTTCATTATTTTCCCCTGGCCACAGTCAAAATCTTCTGTTTAAGCTTACATGCACAAAATATTATCATCTCTGTCCCTTCCTCATCACTTTATTATTCTGGAGAAATCCAGCAGGAGAAACAAATGATCCCCTCAACAGCCCAATCAGGAATCCTGCTATTCTAAGAGCTAACAAAGCAGTGCTTTGGGGCATTAGTGAAAAAGCCGTAGATTGGCTGTTGAAGTACTCGATTTTTAATGCTGTATATTGCACTCCCCAGATTCCTGCTGGCAGGTATATAAACCTTACCTCTCTTTGTGAGTATCTAGGCATTGACTGCAAAATGTGCTAGATGCCCTGCCCTGTCTTTTTCCATCTCTAGTTTTTAGGATTCTCTCTCCCATTTTTTTTATCTCAAGCATGCTTCCTGGGATTCCCCCTACTAAGAGAAAGGTTTGTATAATTAGTTTCCTTTAAATTGATATTTTCACTTCTCAACAAACAGAGAAAGAAATCAGCTTTTTAGAATGGCCATAAAGCATTAGTTTATTCAGCTTTAAAGACTGCATAAAGTTTTTGGTAAACAATCCTTTTTCTCTTCTTTGGGGCAAAACAGGTCTTATGTACATTGATGGCACTCTAAATATTTTGTAATATAGTTATCTCTATGGTTCTATAAGCATATTTCATATCTGATAAAATGCGTTTTACCCAAGATGTTCATAAAGCCAATTCCCTTGTAGAATACAGATATCTAAAATGGAAGCCTAAGGAGGGAGGAATGATTGCTTAAGACCTTTCTACTAAAAATAAATTCTCTGTTAAGTGCTCTAAAATCCTGTGCTGGAAACTTAACAAAGGAAGCTGTGAGGCCTCACATACAATTCAGAGATCTACACACAATCCTAAATGAACAAATACTTCAGACTGGGGGCTGGGGCTATTTTCAACAAAGGGAATATTAACTCTGTCAGCACCGGTTACTCAGATCAGCAGAACTGCCCCAATTCCTTTTTCATTTAGCCTAAAAATCCAAGAAGAAAGTGACTAAAGAATTGGTGCTCTTTAGAAGTTAGGCCTCTCCCATCTATGTTTGGAAGTCTAAAAGTGCTTACCTTCGCTGAATAGCACTCCTGGCAGCTGCAGAGGCTGATTCTGAATGAAGTTTGTTTCAGTTCCTTCACAGACTTCTTCTTTTTAATCTATTGAAATGTGACATTGATCTGACTTTTTTGTTTTGTTTTTCAAATACTTTCTAAGACAAAGGAACAAAACAATGGAATGTAACTGACATAAGTGTTCCTAACATGCGTGGAACACTGTTGAACCAAGAGGAAAAAAAACCCCTCATCCATGCCCTGCAGAAATCATGCACTAATGTGTCCACGTTCCCACCCCATTAGCTCCAAGCCATGGTCCTCTTTCCAAGATCAGTTGTTTGAGACCTTTTGGTTCTACACTACTACTCCTATTTCCTGGCAGTGAAACTGGATGTTAAGTAGGAGTCTGCTGTACTGCGGAGAGCTGCATGCATGCTCTTCAACAGAACAATCCCAGCAAGTATGCAAAACTTAAGACAGTTTTGTTTTTGGCTGGATGGCTTCTTGTGGAGAGTAGAATGAGTCTGAGACACACACCACTAAACCCAAAAGGACACTAAAGCCCAATCATGATCATCCTGCACTCAGCAGTCACTATCTCCCATACCTCCCGGCCTTCTGGAGAGACATTCAATCTGACCAGACCAGCACGCTGCTAGACAAAGAAAACTGTCTATGCATGCTGCAAGACGTAGAAATAAGAGAGAGGGTTAATTTGTTCTTTGTCACCCATACCATCCCCCCCCATAGAAAGTAATAATTCAGCGGCCTATACATCTTTCTATACTTTTAAAACTACTCATTCACAGTGCCCCCCCCCACCCCCAAAAAGTTCACTTTGTTTATCAGGATTTCTGAGTTGTAATCCTCCTCTCATATCAAACAAGCCACAGATCAATCATCTCATATACAGTTTCTAACAGTTTAGATCGTAGAGGGTAAATATAGCTAACACCCTTCAGCAGAAAAAATACATTTTACTATAATCAATTAACAGTATGTGTATGTATTTCACCTGTTGCTGTTAGTTGATGGCCAAAATGAGCCTCTAAAACATTCAGAGGGCAAGTTCCCGGAGAACAGCTTTTCAGATCCCCAACGGCTGGCTCACAGTCTGTCTACTAGAC
Organism: Pelochelys cantorii; assembly: GCA_032595735.1. Lineage (NCBI taxonomy): Eukaryota > Metazoa > Chordata > Testudines > Trionychidae > Pelochelys > Pelochelys cantorii. The sequence continues at coordinate 5,051,862 of CM064342.1, read as the reverse complement.
CAGACCTGCTCTTTGCTTTAAGAAGCAGCCTGAAGCAGCTGGTCCTCCTGTCCAGCTCATGTTTCAGCCATTCAGACTTTAGGGTGGGAACTGTTAAGGGCATCCCAATATCATCAACAGTATCTGCATTCTCACAAAACCCCTGCCTGTCTTTTTCCCCTTTAAGAGGAGGAGACAAGGCAGGAAAAACTGAAAGGAAACTAAACAGGAGGGGGATAAGACACCATGACAACACTGTCGCTCAGTTCCCGTAGATGATGGCTTCCTAGCACCACATTTACAAAACAGCAGACTCATGCCAGGGGCTTGATTCATAACAGAGGCCTGGATACTATGCTACCAAATTACCACCTGAAAACATATTAAGACAGTTTAATCTGAACACCAGGGAAAGTTTCTGACTGTAATGTCTGTTGATCATGGAACTTCCAAGCAACCGTATTACTTGCAAAATTCAAAATTTACAGTGGACAAAGCACCAGAAATAGCTAACTACTGAGCAATTTTCCAGATCAGGGATTACATTTCATACCAGTTGGACAACAGACAGTATGCATGTCAAATGATCCAGTTTGTATATTTTGTTGCTGTTTCCTGACATGTTACCAGAAATGCTGATGTAGCTGTTCCCAGTCAAAGAGTGCATACAATATTATAAGACCCCTCAGAACATTCAGATAGATTGCTCCATAGTCCCAGTTACACACATTTCAACAGAAAGTGTCTTGTGCGATGGACGAGACACTATAGCAAAAACGATCCACCTAAAAACATAGTCTGAACATGACACTGAACTCTACAACTTTCAGGACTACCTGAAAAATGCAGGGGAAATTACAGGCAAAATGTTTGCCATGTTACCTCATCATTCCTTTCCCCCTCCCTCGAAATTTGAACCTTTCTGAATAACACTAATAAGAAATCAAATCAAAAATTTTTTTCTGTAATTAGACATCTGCCCATATAGCACTCAGGCAGAGGAGAAAGTATGAAATATAACAGGCCAGCTGGTCTACGGATAGGATTTCACTCTTCACAAGTAGAAGAGCCAGGATATGAACTAACACAGGCAGAAGATTTTTCATGGATTCTTTCTTGAGATACCCTGGTCTCTGATTCAGTATCTCCCACCACAGAACACTGCATGTGCTGCCTTACGGAAATGGTACTAATGCTTCCACACTTGTCCACAAGCAGCTATTTAGAACTAACCCTCTGCTACCCCTCCACCTCAGCAGGAAATAATGGCGCTCACCACTTTTCTAAGTAAAACAGATCCCTAAGCATGGATTTAGGGACCTAACTTTAGGCACTTTTAAAAGTCCTGGCCTGTGATACTAAGCTTACCCCCTAAATGAGGTGATTGTCACTCTGCTATTTGCCACATATAATACCAGATGTAACTATAATCTAGTGCCATGCCCTAAGGTTCACTGTGTTCTCTCTAAAGCTGTGTCTTGGTTGAGCTGATCTTACTATGACAGTCACTCCAGACCCCATTTCACAAAAACAGTATTGCAAAAAAATAGTATTGCAAAAGAAATTAGATAAGAACGGAGGAAGCAAATAAAGGACAACAGTAAGGAATCTCCTCTATTTAAACTCTACCCATCTCCTCACACTATTTACCCAAACCCACTCTTTGGCCAAGGTTTCCCTGTGCAAATTATACTATCTGTATATCAACAATGCCATAGTATCTACAGAGAAGAAAGAGAGTGGAATTGCTCCTGGATACCATATATCCAGGATGCTGAGCACACAAGAGGCCTTGGCCAGGAAATGTTCCCAGATAGATTTGCGCTTACTGCCTCAAATTCCTTCTTCCACCTATATGATAAATCTCTACCTATTTCATTCATACTCTCTGCTTTGCCTCATCTAATTAAATGAAAGCTAATCCCCTTTAATAATCACAGCAAAAGACATACTAACTAGTGAGTGAATTGGTTCCCTGCCCTTCTGTCATAAATGGTGGCAATGCATGAAAAATGTAAGGCTCAAATTAAGTTAAATATTGTTTTAGTCCTTCCTCTCCCTCACAAAGATGTTATAAACAAATATAAATAGGAACACTGCAATGATTTTTAAAAAGTCATTGAAAAATAGCATATTAACTTTCCTGCAGTGATGTCTTCAAGAAATCAGCACTGCGCTAATGCATGAGAACCAGTTACTGATAATGACTGTCCTAGTTTCGATGATGTGCAACATCATTGGTGAAAAAACAAATAAGATATGTAAAATTTCAACTTTAAAGAAACTACCTGCGGCATACAGCTCTTTCATTCAGGACTGATTTAGTGCCTGGAAGAAAGATAATCACAAGAAGACGACAAACTTTTGAAAACAATATTTAAGCATTTGTGTTCAGAGGCAAATGTTAATCAGACATCCTTCATGAAAGTTTTCAAGACATACATGAGAGGCAGAGGGAAGAGAATGCTTCTATCCCAGTTTCATTTTTTGATATTCCAACTCTACATTTTTTGTTGATCAAAACAAATCAATATTGACATATATTACATTAACATGACATTATATGCTAAAAGAGTTCAACTAGGAATAATCACTCAGGCACAAGTTATAGCTTATGACTATGCATGAATATATACATTTTGCAGAACAGAATTTAGCACCAAACTATTTCAGGAGAGACCACACATCTACCTGTATGTTTTCACAGAACCTAGCGCAAGTAATAAGCATCTGGTCAGATCACCACCCAAAACACTTCCCTTCCACATCAGCATCTCACCAATTACCATCTAAAACACACATCACTTCAAGGAGAAGATTTCCATATGAGAATTAAAACAACTAAATTTAGAAATCAAAATGTGTCATTCTAGCAAACATTAATAATTTTAGGAAGGTATTTATTTTCTTACTTTGATCAATGGATTCACCTTGTACAAAGCAAAAAAAAAAAGTAATGTTAAGTCATCAAGTGAATCTTCCACAGTGGAAACCTATATATCGAAGGAAGATAAAAATAATTGTATTTGAAGGAAAAACGATAGTAATACTTGAAATTAGACAACTGTTTCAATCTTCTTTTATGATTAGAATTTTATGTCAGCACATACTGGTGACAGATATGAAGTGTTTAGCATTAAGTTACATACTTAGTCTCCTGTATGTTTAAATGCTTTTTGGACCTGACTATAAATATAAATTTATGCTGTTGTATTTGTGAGAAAAATCACTGTGTCACTAGCTTTTGTGCCAAAATTACTGATTTATTTTTTAACTGAAAAAATATAGATCTAATATTTTTAAAAGGAGTTTAATTCTTCATGGTGCCCATTTTATGGGCTGCTTTAGTTAGGCCTTGGACCATACTACAAACAGGAACTATTTTTAGATACTTGGGAGGGGAAAACGTTATGGTTATGGGGGCCAAATATGTACATAGAGATTAGATTTTACTTCTATACTCACTGGGCCTGGACAGCTTGCCCTATGTCCGAACAGCGTGTGGGGCATCTCAGCAGCTACAGAATAGGGAGAGACTCTCTGAATATATTACTTCACTAGCTGTCTTTCCTGCAGAAGTGAATCTCTTTCTACATGGAACTGTCAAAGAATACAACATAGGACACTTTGACTTAGGTCTCTTCAGACACACAACCCAGGACCTGTGGAACCAATACTGTTCAGAAGTGAAGGGTATGCACAACAGCTTCTTTCCCCAGTCCAGTACTACAAAACTTCAGATGACTCTCATATTCATGCTTTTTCTATAAGCTTGTGTATATGCTCTTTCCCTGGCTTTATAAATAAAGAGATATCCCTCTCCTCTCTTTCAAAGTTGGCTTCCAAAGATATCAAACATGCACAGAAGGGCAATAATGCAAAACCACAAGGCACAATATAGCTATTATTTTGTTTAAACCCTCCACTGACTGTAACACTCTCTTTGAAGCCTGAAAATTGTTTCTCTCTCTCCAGATTTTTCCCATTTGGCAGTCTTCTTCTCCCCACTCCATGAAAACATACAATGAAGCATCAGCGAACAAAGTAGGTATCTGAAAGGGAGTGGGAAAACTTGTGCTTGCTCTCTGTGTGTGCATGTACCTACTCACCTGGAATCCTGTTTACATGTCAAACTCTTTATGCGATTCCTCCCCAGCACAAATAAATCCTTTAGTACTAGTCTTATCTAAAGCTAAATCTATGTTTGAAGGTCAGAACTTAACAGCAACCTCAAAAACCCAAGCCCATGTATTAACACAATGGAAGAAAAACAGCTCAGGTATGGAAATGTTCCAATTTCTCATTTCCAGTGGATTCTCAACAATATATTTTTTAAATCTATGAAAAATAGTTCAAACAGTGTCCTTTTACATACAACTACCCCACAGAAACGTACAAGTCTCATTTATGGTATGTAAAGCCACAAAATCTTTTCCTAGCCCTGTTCTAAATAAACTCAAGCAGGTTGGAAAGCGAAGTATGGAGGACAGAACTGCAGATAAATTCCTCACAAACTGTTACAATCCAAAGTGTTAACATCTGGATTCTTTGGATCAAATCTAACTTCGGTCCCAAGTAAAAGTCAGTGTAGGGATTCCAGTCTAGTCTCTAAAGTACATATGCCCCAAACAGAAAACCACCACACCAACTGACTAAGCACTCAGAAAAGAAGAGGAATAGATAGATGCTACAGGTCAGACTGATGCAGAGGAGTATGTCAGACGCTGTTATCAATTCCTCATTTTCAGAAACGTCAAATTCACTCAAAAGCAGAAAATGGGGTGAGACGAATAAAGTAGTTTGTAAATGACTATATGTTTTGCAACAAAATAAATCTAATATAGGTATTGTAAACAGGTCAGTGTGGAACTGTATAATACATTTAACATTCTGAACATGATATGACAGCTATATAGCTTTGTGTAATTTTTCTCAGATTTTTGCTACAAATGGATCATTTAGGTTACTACAGAACATGTCCATGCACCTGATATTAATACTTCAGTCCCACAACAACGTATAAAGACACCATGATAACCCTGAAGAGTAGTGAAGGAACCACCTGTGTGGATGAGCTAGAATCACTAGAGATTAAAAGATACTGTTCTGTGGGAAAGTTCTCAGCAGGTTTTCACAAGAGATTCAGATAAGATTTCATATTCATTCTGAATAGTAATCACGTTTGCATTGTCATGGTACATTCCATATGCAAGGATCCTAAAGTTTTTCACAAATATTAATTCAGCCTCAACTTTCTTATAAGGGAAACAAGAATTACCATACTTTCAAAGAGGAAGAAATGAACAGAGAGATGATGTAACTTGACAAAGATCATACTGCAAGTCAGTGGCAGAACTGATAATACAACCATACCTAGGTTTAGGAGTTAAAGTAGTATTCCTCAAAGTGGGCCAAGGGCCTGCTTTGGAAAAGCCGTTAGCAAGTAAACAAAGTGGCGCAGGATAGCAAACTCATCACAGTATGTTTTTCAATGCTCATATATGCAACTGCAGAATGCTACTACTACAACATATGTAACTGACTATTTCCTGCTTTAATACAAAAATAGCCAGGGATGGCTTTGGGCGGCTTTTATGCTGGATTCCAATTCAATACACAAGAGTTAGGAAATTTTGAAAGCACATTAAATCTTCAGACATGCTATGAACTTATGAGCATTGTAAGATTGCTCAAAGGCTGAAGCATGAGAACATTTCTTCTACTTAGTACAAGAATGGAATTTCCTCCAGATTTACTACAAACCCCACACCTTATGCTCTTCTATGCCCATCAATCATTTCTTAATTTTATCTCTAATATACAATTAAAAAAAGAAACTGACAATCTGTCCAAGTTGCATCCTTTACAGCCACTGGTGCAGGAAATGTGTTGACTGTAGTTAAGAGACACCTGCAGTTTATAACATGTCATTACATCGGGTTTACAGGCAGGACTGAGAGATAAGGAAAAGCCCTTTATATATTCTGTCAATTCTGGCAACAGAACACAATCCTATTTCTTCCTTGTTGAAAGGGCGCAGAAAAGTGTAGCAAAATGTGGAGTGTGGTACAAGCCCATCACAAAGATCTTACCTCCCATTCACTTGCAAGCTTGATTGGTGCCTCAATGCCCATTTTCTCCAGCTGCTCCACCCTGTATTTTTCATATTGTGTGTATCCCACATATCCCCCGCCTGTAGCCACCAGAAAGTAGAAAGGGCGCAGTCGGAATGTTCGCACTATTGGCGCAGCGTGAAGCTTTCTCCTGTCTAACAAAAAAAGGAAGCAGATCTGTAGCAAACGGGACAGTTACAGAGTCAAGACCAAGTTACAGAGGGGAAGGTCAGATCAGATACCGACAGTGTCACTGGGTATGCATGCAGCCATGTCCCACGGACACACAAGATGTACACCAGGCCATGTTACTGAGGATGCACATTCACAAAGATGGGTCATTGCTGATCTGTGCCACCAGCAGCCACTTCCTGAAAGGATGATTGTGATTTAAAGCACTGATGATCCCCAAACCCCAGATCAGAAGTGACACACTGTAACTCATGAAAATCTTCTCTCACAGATTTTTTGGCTAGGGCCTGATGCAACAGTGCCCATTACTGATGCTTGAGGAAAGGAGCTGGCAGATGAAGGAATAGAAGTTCGACACCATGTAGATCCAAGTGTGAGGGTTTATTACACACAGGCCTGGCAGAACGTCACTTAGTTTGTCAGGCTTAGTGAGACTGCCAAACAATGGCTTACTATAGATTATATAGAGTGCCAATGGGAGGAGAAAAGTGATGGGGTGGGAGTTCCCGACCCCCTGGATAGGTTCTAGCAGCAAGACAAAATTAGCTCAATACGCCAACAGTCTAAACGATTACATCATTGCTCCACCCATGGCTCAGGTTTACATGTATGCTAATAAACAGATGTTATGGCTTGTGTGTCATTTTGCAGTCAACAGATTAAATCCTGATTTCAGGCCCACAGAAATGACGGGTGGCATCTCTTAGATAGGTTTGCTCACAGGTACATCCCTTTGTGGTCTTAAAACAAAGAGAACAGTAAACAATACACAGCACTGACAATTTGTTTATCGATCACACCCCTTTGGACTAAACTGGCATCTGTGAGGGACAGATATCATTGCTCAAGCTGGCATGCTGCCCATCTCCCCTCCCCGAACGCTGGCTGGTATGTGGGGAGGATATACTGCTATCTCCTCCTGAACTTGTAAGGAAGACTTTTGAGGCCATTCTCAAAGAGTTATGTGTCTATAGTTCACAGTAAGGCCCCAACTACAGCCCTGCACCTGCAGTTATGCTGTCTCAACTTGTTTCGTATCTAGTTGTACAAACAAGGCCTGTCTTTGCTTATCTCTGTTACACTTTTAGCCATGTTTTGTTCATTGTTAGCTAGGCCTCAGGTTCAGACCAGGCCCGTCCAGTTTGGGCATATGTGAAAGATTCTTAACAGAAACTGTGGTCAAGATCTTACTTACATATTATTGGGATTTTGGCCCTTCAGTAGCATTTCCAGTACAAATCCAAGACATACAAGTTAGATGAAGACTGATGCTGGCATTATACTGACCAGACCCACCCCAGGCAGGTTAAGGGGGTAATTGCCCCAGGGCCCGGCATTTCAAAAGGGCCCGGAGCTCCTGGCCACTACCGCTGCCCCTTTGAATTGCCCCCAGAGCACCACAGCTTCTTGCCAGGCGCTCTATGTGGCTTTGAGGGCTGGAGGAGGGCCCAGCACCATGCTGTGTGTAGCGCTAAGGACTGACTGCCATAGGCCTTGCCCCTTCCACCCAAGACCCCTCCCCTTCAGAAGGCATGAAGTAGGGCCCACTCATACCTTGCCCCTACACCCACGGTTGCTGTTGGCCCTGCCGATACTGACCAAAACCAAAATATCATACCCAAAATTCCCCTCTGGATTTTCAACATACAGTGGAGTGGTGAATGTCACCTAATCCCATTTCAAGCTAATATCTTAGATGGAAAGTACACTTGAATTCTAGCAGAAAGACTGTCTCTGTCCTCACCAGAAGCAGAGCTGTTCTATTTACAAACATATTTAAACATGCTTTTTGCTGTCAGTTTCTGTGTTTAGAACAGGGATGGTATCAAACTGAATTATACCCCTCACACTAGGAAATGAAGGTCTACTATACCTAAGGCCCTACTAAACTCACAGCCATGAAAAATGCATCATGGACCATGAAATCAGGTCTTTTGTGTGCTTTTATCCTACACTATGGGTCCATATAATGAAGATGTTGTCAATATACCGTAAGTAGAGTAAGGGTGCTGGGGGCAAGGACTGAGGAAACATTGTTCAAGGTCAGCCATAAAGATGTTCGTGTATTATGAGGCATGCAGGTGCCCATGGCTGTGCCGCTGACTTGAAGATACAAATTGTCCCCGAATTGGTAATAGTTGTGTAACCAGGTGTGCAGAGGTATCATCAGGGATGATGCTCCTGACAGCCAGTAATCCATCAAGGTGGTGGAATGTCGGTGTAGAGAGCTTCTACATCCATGGTGACCAGGATGGTGTTTTCAGGAAGATTACTGATGTTCATAATCTGTTCTGTTCATGATGACTACAACACCTCCTTTGTCAGCCCCTTTGATTATGATGTTTGAATGGTTTTTGAGGCTATGTATAGCATTGCATTCTGCATGATTGACGTTATATGTTACATGCTGTTTGCTGACAATGTCAGTCCGGAACGTGCATGTTTGCAGAAGCTTTTGATGTAGAAGTCAAGATTCTTGTTATGACCATCAGGAGGGATCCACACAGATGCCTTTTTCTTGTGGGGTTGGCAGGGGGAAGGAGCTGGAGGGTCAGTGTATTGTTCATTGAGGTGTTGAAAATATGTCTTTAGATAGATGTGGCGAAAATAGGCTTCCAGATCTCCACAGAACGGAATCACACTTGTGGAGGTGGTGGGGCAGAAAGAGTCCTCAGGATAGGACAGATTCTTCTGCCAGGCTCAGAGAGTGTGGTTGGATAGGCTGACAATGTTGCAAGGTGAGTTGAAGGTACCAAGATTGAAATATCCTAAGGCATGTAGAAGTTTGGATAGTTTATTGTCCTTTTTCCTCTGAAGGGAGGTGAAGTGAGCATTGTAGGTGGCTTGTTGGGTTTTAGTAAAGTCCAGCCAAGAGGAAGTATGTGTGGAAGCTTGGTTTTTTTATGAGTGTCTCTAATGTTGAGAGCTCCTCCTTGATTTTCTTCTGTTTGTTGCACAGTAAACTGATTAGCTGGTTCCTCAATTTCTGAGAGAGAGTGTGGCATAATCTCTGGCTGTAGTCTGTGGGGTATGTAGATTGGAGTGGGTTCTTCATCTTCAGTCCATTAGGTATGATGTTCATTTGTTTGTACTCGGACATTGGACTATAACCAGAGCTGATTTACCTCTTCTGGGAGCCCCGGGCTACTAAATTTTGTGGGGCCCCCTAAACTCTAGGGTGGGGCCAAAAATGAGGGGCTCTGTGCAGGAGGAGGCTGTGGATAGAGGCCAGAAGGTGTGGGAGTGGGTGTGGACTCTGGAATGAGGCTGGAAGTGAGGCATTTTGAGTGCAAGGGGCTCTAGGCTGTGGTCAAGGGATCAGGAGGATGGGTGGAGACTCAGGGCAGGAGACTGGGGTGGGAGTGTGGTGTCTGGGCAGGAGTTTGGGTGCAAGAGGGAGCTCAGGTCAGGGAGTAGGGTTGGAGAGGGAGTTAAGGATTTAGGGTTTGGGAACGGGCTGGACTGCCTGGTCTGCGAGGGAGTTAGAATACCCCTTTCTTAATCTGGCCCTGACTATAACCTATGGACTCATTCTGTAAAAACTCCTTGCAGCTACTGTACAAAACTCGACATCTCTCCTATGAATCTGAACTCAGAACTGTATACATGTCTGTATGTGTACTGGTCTCTTTCAACCAATACTTTCGTTTCTTTTTAAATAAATATTAGATTGATTAATAAAATTGGATATATGCGTGTTTTTGGGGTGAGATCTCAAATATTCATTGACCTGGGTCATATGTCTGATCCTTTAGGATTGGTAGAACTTTACTTGGCTTGGGTGTCTAGATCGATGCCAAAGGCTGGGCTTCTTTAAGGGACCTGTGTGGCTGAATTCTGGGTAACCAGAACAGTATTACAGAAGCTGTTCCATGCTAGCTTGGTGAATCTCAGTATTATAATAACCACCAGAGCACAATCCTACTCCCACCGAAGTCAACAAACAGCACTGGGTGGGCCCCAGTTTAGGTCTCACCTACACATTAATACGTTATTTCAGAAACAAGGAGCATGCTGAATCATTAGGCATCTGAAAAGCACCAAATCCCTTTTTAGCAATGTGGCAAGATAATGGTCGGATGGTTTATCAATATCTGTGAAGTTTTAACGAGCAAAACACAACTAACCTAGTATCTATCATTTTTAGTGCCCAGATGCTCCACTAACATCCAATGCTTATCGTGTTTCCTTTCCCAGTATAAATGGAACCATCTATAAAGTTTTTGCCTCACTGAAATCTTGTATACTTTAGTTAATTTCATTTTTATGCATGTAAACCTAAAAACGCGTACTCTGATCGACGTGCCTTAAAATTTGTCTTTATGTATAATTAAGGCTACAACTTTGTCATGGAGGTTGTTGAAATCATGGAATCCACAACTTCCAAAGACCTCCATGATTTCGGTCTGCTGAGGCTGGGAGTTGCCAGATTCCACTGCCGCCTGCCAGCAGTGAGGGGTATGCCAACTGCTCCTGATGGTGAGAGGGTATCCTGCTGCTCCCTGCCGGCACAGATGGCAGGGGGTCCTAGCCACCGTAAGCAGCCAGACCCTGCAGCTCCCAGAGCTGGGGCACCCTGGAGCTCCAAAACCCCACTAGTGGTATAGGGACTGTGACGATGCCCCGGGGGAGATAATCCCGATGTCCTGAGTTCAGCACCGTCTCCTTCAGTTCGGCCGGCCAATTCCTCCTCCGCTGTTGGCGTAACCAGCTGGTCAGGCATCTACCAGAGAGGGAGGAGAGAGGGGGGCCCAGGCCTGCCCTCACTCGCGGGCCCCAGCCCAGGGCCCTAAGGACTTGGACCACATCGCGGTCCCAGTCCGGCTAACGGGGTCGTAACCCTAAACGCGTCAGCCCGCGGGTTACTTCCTCTCTCCTTCTCGCTGTCCTTCCCCTTTTCTCTACCTCTTCGTCCGGGTTGTCCCTCCAGCCTTACCGCTCCCCTCTTGTGGAGTCCCCTTAGGCGCCACCAGCCCTCCCCTCTGTTTCGACCGGGCAGCTTTTCAATCTCCTGCCACCCTGACGGCAGGCCGGACGTCGCCCTGACGTCATCAGCCTCTTCCTGACCCCACGCCATCTTGCCGTGGGGTCGGCTCCTCCCCCTCTCTGCAGCCGCGCCGGCGCTCTCCCAGCCGTGCCGCGGCACAGGAGTAGCTGGCATACCGCCGGGAAGCGAGCCCCGGCAGCGCCAACAGGGCGCTTACTTCCTGGGGTCCAGTGTGGGGCCTCGGCGCCCCGTCACAGGGACCCAGGGTACCAAGCTGGGCCCCCAGTTACTCAGCAACTCCCCCATTTTGTCAGATATTTTTAGTAAAAGTCAGGGACAGGTCTCAGGCTTCCATGAGTTTTTTCTTTATTGCCCATGATCCTTCTGTGACTTTTACTAAAAATATCCATGGCAGAATCTTAGCCCTATATAATGTACTTAAGTGAAAATAAAATAAATCTTAATTTTGGATACTCTTGGAAAAAATAAGGAATGTTGCATAAAAATTACAAAGCTCTAGGAAGAAAGTTTACATCAAGAGGAAGACATTCAGTAAAAGACGGGGACAATTTTGCATTGTTGTTAGATTTTTTGGGGGGAGGAATCTAATTTAATTATCTCCTTAAATTTATAAAAATATCTATAGCCATTCAACCTACACTCAGGGCACCTGCCTTAGTAAATACACATGAATGTCCCATACACAAAAGGATATCCATCAAAGCCCTGTGATACTCAGCTGCCCACCATCCCTAAAACCAAAGGGGAAAAAAAGACAGGCTTTGCAGTATGCCCACAAGTTAACAAATCTAGGCTCTGGTGGAATAAAAGAATAGCAAGTTTCAAAGTCCAAGCAACTCCCAGACAAGAGCTCCCTCCTATTTATCTTCAGTAAAGACTCTTGAGCCAGAGTGTCCTGATTTCAGCTGTGACAGTATGACATTGAGAGGAAATTCTCTCAAGTAACCAGATCCCAAACCATTCAGAGCTTCATGGGTAAAAAATTAATGCCCTGAATTCCAGTTGCTCAAGACCGACTGGAAAGTTTTATCTTCATAACACTCCCCAGCATGAATACTACAATACTTCTAATTTAGGGAATGTGAGAGCCAATCTTTGGAATGGCAGCACAACAGACTATGCCTAAATTTAGGCATAGTTATTTTTTCAGGATGAACCTCCATCTCCGCATAAAGAACTAAAGTGACACATTTTTACAATCTTGTCACCTACTCTGGCAATGTTCAGTGGTGCCATGTTCAGTGCTGCTGAGTTGCACGGAACATCCAGTTCCCTAAAAATGACAGAGTGACTGGAGCCCAGCAGCGAGCTGAGCAAGGAGCTAAGGAAAGCTTGTGTCTAGGCACATCTGAAGAAGAAGAAACAGCATATCAATTAGTTTAGAACTTCAGGTTAATGTCACAACTCCATATAGAAAAGATCAAACACACAGGTTGCTTCAGATCTCTTCTAGCCTCCTAATCGGGGCAGCCCACAAGGGTAAGTGGAATTTTCCTACTCTGGATACAGGTTAGGACATTGCCTGCTGCAATACTCCCTCCTCTATCGCTACCAGCAAGAAATCATTTGTACTGAGCAGTAATGGACTGGGGTTACTAAAATTCCAAACAATGAAACTTAACTGAACAAAAAAATTATAGCTGTGTAAATACTACTAGGTTATTATGGATTAATTTAAAAGAATCCACACCATTCTGAAATGTATACACATCCTTTAACAAAGGCTATCCTATGGGTTTGGGATAGAAAGCTAATTTTAATAGAAGCAATGGCTTCTCAAATATTTGGCTAAACTTTGCAGACAGCTTTCCTAACCAAAAAACCAAAAGTGCACATATGGCATGCTAGGGAAAAGATATGGACAGACACACTACCCTAGAGCAGCGTTTCGCAAACTATGGGCTGCGGCCCGGTACCGGGCCGCGGGAAAAAAATACCAGGCCTCAGCATGGCTGCCGGGAGGGGAGTGGGGCGGGGCGGGCTGGGAGGAGGCGTGTGGGGGGGAAACCGGCCGCCAGGAAGCAGGGTTGGGGGCAGCGGGGCTGTCCTGCGGAGATCGGGGGCGGGCGCGGGGGAGGGAGACAGGCAGCCGGTGGAAGCAGGGCTGGCTGGGGGCAGCAGGGCTAGCTGGGGGAGATCAGGAGGAAGAGGACAGGAGAACCATCTGCCAGAAGCAGGGCTGGCCGGGGGGCAGGGACAGGGACGGGGACAGGCTGGCCAGGGGAGATCCAGAGGAGGAGGACGGGAGAACCAGCCGCCGGAAGCAGGGCTGGACGGGAGCAGCGGGGCTGGCCAGGGGAGATCAGGAGGAGAAGCGGGGGAGAATTGGCTGGCTGGGAGGGGGCTGGGGGGAGCAGGGCTGGTCGGGGGGGTTGTCAGGGGGAGCAGGGCTGGCCGGGGGAGATCGGTGGGGGAGAACAGGCCGCTGGAAGCAGGGCTGGACAGGGGAGATCGGGAGGAGAAGCGGGGGGGGGAGGGGGGGAAGCTGGCGGGGGGGGAGAGAATTGGCCGGCGGGAAGCGGGACTGACCCAGGCACACAAGTGAGTCCGGCCCCGGGGATTCCATTTTGCCCCCCTCCATACCCTCTCTCGAGTACTTGCGAACTGTCTGGCTGGTAGACACACTGATGCAGCGTGAGCACATCTACCAGCCAGGCAGTTCGCAGCTACGGATTGATACACCTAATAATAATAAAACTTACCTAATTAGAAAATACCGGACATTTTATATGTCTGGTATTTTCTCAGTTTGTTTCCTGGACAGAACCCTCAAATACTGGACTGTCCGGTACAAAACCGGACACCTGGCAACCCTACCCCTCCTTGCACCCTCCCTCCTAGCCAGATACCCTACCGCCAATCTGTTCCTGCTCCCGCCTCCTGGAGTGCCCATGCAGCGCCGGATCCCCCAAGCCCTGGCCTAGGCTGGGTGGAGGATGCAACCAGGTGAAACACTGAAAATTTATTCATTTGTAATTCTTTTTTTTATATGCATTTATATTTTTGGGCTGCAAAAAACAGTACTGAAAAAAAACGGGTTCCAACTAAAGTAAAAAGTTTGGAAAACCCTGGTCTAGCCAGCTTTCTATCCATCTTACAGTCCATTTATCCAATCCATATTCCCTTAACTTGCTGGCAAGAATATTGTGGGTGACCGTATCAAAAGCTTTGCTAAAGCTGGCACTGGGGGCTTTGGGAGTACCAGAAACAACTTATTTGAATATTCATCATTTACTTAATGAATATGCAAATATATGTTACCAGTCCTCCAAAATCTCGTGAATGGATTTACTGGTCCCAGTGTCAAAAAGTTTGGGAACCCCTGCCCTAGAGGAAAGGGGGTTGATCTGGAAAAGAGGACCTGCAATGGCAGTCTGTAGAATGTTAAAACTAAATTTCTTCAAGATACTGTTTCAGAGGTACCAGTCAGGTTAAAGATGTGTGTGCGGACCAGGGACGGGCAGTAGTGGCCCACGAGCCAGATGCAGTTTGCCAGGGTTAGCCCCAGAGGGCCGCTGGTGTTTTATCTAACTGCATGTCCACAGGTAAAGCCAGTTGCAGCTCCCATTAGCCATGGATAGCCATGCCTGGCCAATGAGAGCTGCAGGAAACGGCACGGACCAGGACACCCCTTCCCACAGCTCCCACTGGCAAGGAACGGCAATCTGCAGCCAATGGGAGCTGGAAGCAGCTATACTAATGTATGTGCAGGTAAGTAAAGCACTAAAGACCCACAGGCCACTTATTTCCCATGTTTGATATTAACTAAAAGAGGAGAAAGTCTGGAGAAATTGTGGCAGAAAGGCTTTACGTATGCAGACCAATTGTTAGAGGGCGCTGGAATGCAGTAGTGGGTTACAAATAGCAAGCTGTGGGATATTTATTACCAAATGATCCTTTGATAATCTTCCTGCGGCTCCCTTGTGGTCCTTGTTACACACAAAGAAAAGAATTGATCTTTCTCCTGCTTGTAACTGCTAAATTACTGATAACCTTCCACTGGGAAAAAAACAAAGTGTCCAAAACTATAGGAATGGTTCCAAAATATAGGCAGGGATTATGGAAAAATAAGGCAGTAATTACATACCCAACAAAGTAGAGAGAAGTCAAACAGATACTTACATAACTGATTTCTATTTATTCAATCCTTGGATAAAGGCAATAAACCAAAAAAAGTACAGGCTGAAACTCTGTAAACCAGGACTCTCTGGTCTTGCAACATCCGTGGTCTGGGAAGACTACAGATGTCCCAGGACCAGAGAGTCCTGGTGGAGCGCCAGAGCGTAGGAGCCCTGTGGCTGCTGGATGTGCCCCAGTGGGGCCATTCGGCAGGGCTGGGAGCATGGCACACCCCAGTAGAGATGGGAGCATGGCAAGCTGGGCTGCCCAGCAGCCCTGCAGCACCCCCAAGGCAGGCTGGACTCCCTGTCTGCTGCAGCCCCAGATAACTTAAAGCTGGAGGCTGTTCCCACCATGTGATTATCATCTCTGGGAGAGGGAGGGGCTTGCGGGACCCATCCCCCAGGCCAATCTCTCAGCTCCTATTGGCTAGTTGTTTCCAGCCAATAGGAGCTTAGAAAATTGGATGGGGTCAATTCCTATTGGCTGGTTGTTTCCGGCCAATAGGAGCTGAGAATTGGGCTGGGGGTGGGGAGATTACGTGAAGCTTCCCCCTCCCTCCAGAGCAGAGAGACACCTGGAGCAGCCCTGTGCTTAAATCAGCAGCTGCAACATGTCTGAGGGTCCCGGCAGGGTGTCCACAGGTGGATCTGGTGGCTTGGCGGGCCAGATCTGGCCCATGAGAGGTAATTTGCCCACCCCTGGGTTAGACAAACAATGGGTCAGTATGGCCATTCTTATCTTTTTCAGTAAAACCAGCACACATACCAATGTCTGACATTGCCTTGTTTTCTCTGTGATATGGTAACACCTTGTGAATAAGAGATTTGATTATTATATTACATAGCACGTTTCTCAACACACACACACACACACACACACACACACACACACACACACACACACACACACACACACACACACACTTGTAATGACTATCATTTAGTTTCTGATATCTGTATGGCAAGGATTTATCAAACTTCCTAATCAAACAATGTAATATTTGTCCTCAAAGTGAGAGAGCCAAATGCAGATGGGAAGCATAAAGGGCAGGCATCATTCTGTACATGCCACTGAATCTTAATAATTTCTCCAGCTTCATGGAAACTACAGCTGGAATTTACCTATACTCTGGAAAGACAATTTTCCCTCCTTGTATTTAGTCCCTCTACTAAGCTGTATTGAGTCCATTTACTTGCTATCGCATGGCTGAAGTCTGACTTCAAGGTCACAATTTATGTTCTGTCTTGAGACACATATAAAGTCTCAGAGGGGAAGCCATATTAGTCTACAATTGTAAAAACAACAAGCATTCCTGTGGTAGTTGAGATACTAATAAATGTATTAGGTCATTAGCTTTTGTGGGTAAAACCCACTTCATCAAATGAGGGATGTATTTTTTTAAAGCAATATATAAAAATCAAACAGGTTTCACCTGCTAATCTGCTGCTTTCTTCATATTATTCATGATAGGTTAAGCCTGATGTCCTCACACTAAATCATCCACTTCACAGCATAAAACTCAGAACTATCCTCTATGAAGGGTTCACACTGATAAACCTTCATTTCATGTCAGATTCACTTTCTGTGATTATGCTCTATTACACTGAGCTCTCAAACTGCATCCCTATAGACTCCTTCATCTTCACAATTTCTGTCCAGCAAGAGCTACAAGATAGACAGATTTGGCTCAGTTAGTGGGATACAGCCTTTTTGTCATAGTTATTCACAAGCTATCAGTTACCAAAGCAGATCAAAACAAATCAATAAACCAGTCTACAGAAAGATGAGATCATGTATGACCCAATCTCATTCCAAGTCTCTTACAAAATGTTGACTCAACTACTTGGACTGGTTCTAAAACAGGTATCAAAACTATAGTAGTGCTGAGCTTTTGTATTTGTGGAAACAGGACACTGCCAATACCAGCCCTTTAAAAATTTCTCAGAGTACACTTAATGGCCATGTATTTGTAATTTAAAAGGCAATGTATTCTAGAGCAAACGTTTATACACTAGTAAGATACTGTGCAATAAGAATGATTCAGACACTAGCTTGTTCTTTGATTTGCATATCTTAATTTCCTTGTGCTTCAATCAACTCGGCTAGAAAAAGAGGTAAGCCTGGAATATCTCGTTCCTATGGCTTTATGATCAGTGCTTCATCTGCTATGCAGATGAATGTTTGATGCCCAGCCTTCTACTCACCAAGATGAGAAGCACTGCAATGAACCACATAAGTCCTGAGAAAGAGAGGGAGAGCCCTGCATTACATAGCGGTATCCTCTCTGGAAGACTACAAAGCAACATCAATGCATTCCAGAAGTGATACCTGAGATTAATTTGAAACGGCATGTAATAAATCATGAATATTATATGTTGATCTGATTATTGTGAAGTCTACTGTATAGTTATAATGAGTTAATTCAATAACAGTATTGTTAGGGGAGCGTAGATCCTGAGATGCACTTCCCAGCAAACATTTAAGAGACAGTGCAAGAGCTGTTTATTTCGATGCTCTGGCTTGACCCCTTCCAGAGGTTTTGGGACAGTGAGTAAAAGCCTATGAGAAGACAGAACAAAGAACTTTGTCTGGATTTAAAGAGGCAGTCACCCAAGAACAAGGAAGAGCTACACTGAACTCAGTTTCCTGAGGTTCAAAGTCCAGGGTAAAATAAGCCTGTGGAGGACTCTAGCTAAGATGGACATGAGTATAGACTTTTTGTTGTTCTAAAATCCTCTTTCATGTGATACTTTGTTCCTCTGGTTAAGGTTAAACAATACTTCTGTTTAAGAAGGCTAGATGGTCACTATTCACCACTGTTCACAAACTTCCCAAGAAAAGAACTGCAGATACTGAATACAGTCAGGGCTGTGTGGTAAGCCGGGCTGATGCACAAAGCTAGAAAACCAAGACCTAAGTTCTCTAAGGACTCACAGGCCAGAGAGGGGTAAAAGGTGTAGCTAGCTCTGTAACAGGGGGCCTGCAGACTTGCTGGGATGCCAGACAAGGTAGGGGAGGCCAGCTCTGTGTTTCTGGAAGGGGTAGGGCCTTGCGTGGAAGGGGCAAGATGGGGGCAACCAGCCCTCAGTGCTGCCTGAATCGCGCCGCATCCTCCCAGTCACACTAAGAGCTGACTGGAGTGTGCTGCACAGATCTCTGGCAGCAATTTAAAGGGCCCAGGCCTCTGGCCGCTGCTGCAGTAGTGGAAGCCAGGAGCCCTGGGTCCTTTCGAATCCCCAGAGCCTGGGAAAGTTGCTCCCTTTGTCTCCCCCTGTCGGTGGGCCTGTCTGTAAACATTACATTAGTCCTGAGGTGGAAAGGAAGGTGACGATGATGGAAAGCTCTGAGGATCACAGGGACTGAAGAGTGCCAAAAACAACTCAGAAGAATGAGTAGTCCTGTGGCACTTTAGAGACTAACAAATATACACATATGGTATCATGAGCTTTTGAGGGCAAAACCCACTTCTTCAGATGAGCTTGAGTGGAGAAAAATGGAAAAAAGAAAAAACACATGCTGCAGTCAAGTAACTAAAATATCCTCAACTCCACCCAATGAAAGTATTTTTAGTTTCTGGGGAATCAGTTCCCTACATTGTTAGAAGTGAGATTCCATTTTTCCTGTTTAGCAGAGGTAGAGCAGTGCTCTGGAGAAAGCCCTCTTGCACAGCTGTTTGAAGTGGCATTACAGCTGTGTTAGTCCCAAAATATTAGAACTGCTATCATTTCAATCTACTCCTCTACAGGTCACGGCTGAGCAAGGGCAAGAGAAAAGAAAAGAAGCTGTTTGCCATGATTGGGGAAGCTTACAATAGAGGCCCAGACTATTTGTATGAAACACTCTTGCTGTTTAAGTACATAATTCTCCTTCCCCATTATTAGGCGATGTGGCCTAATCAAAGTTTGATCTATCTTCTGCATGGACAGTTTCTATAGTGAGATGTGGAGAGTCATCACTTTTACAGGAGAAAATACACTGGAAACAAAGACACTGATTCCAAGAGCAATAGATACACATTATTTCTACTATGTCTATACCAATTTCATGCTTATGTAACGTAGCAGGAAAAAAGAGATTCGACTGCTACCAATTTGCATTCATTCAACATTTCTTCCTTTCACAGACTAATGTAATACTTTGCGTTGCTATGGTACCCTCTACCCAAACATTTCACAGAACTTAAAGAGTAAGCCTTATCAAAACTCCTATGGAGATGGGTAAATATTCTTATTTGATACATAGGAAAAATGGAAGCACATATGAGTTAAGTGACTTTTGCAAACTTATACAGTAAGTTCATGGGACAGCCAGAAACTGAATACAGTCTTGCTTTAATCACTAGGTCATTGTGCCCCAATAAGCTATTTGTAATCACCTATCATTTCCATTTCCAACTGCTGTGTTTGGAGAGAGCTCCTGAAGCTGAAAGTACACAGAAGAAAAAGATCCCTCACGTACCAGTGAAAAAGGCCCTGAAAGGTTGCTGTTTCCAGAGGACCAGCGTCTTCCTCAGAGAGAGGTTCTTGTTCCAGGAGAAACTGCAATCCATTAGCAAACTATATATAACACAAAAGAGACAGGTGTTTAAATATGGACATATTTTATCATATAACTGTACACAATTAAACAAACACATTTAGAAGCTATATATTCAGAAGCAGACCCATAAAAAGAAAATATATCAAAGCTCATTACAAAATTCCTAATGAACCTCTTACCTCCTAGCCTACTCTAACAGTTTTTCACCATCTCTAGGAAATTATGTCAATTTCTCTCACAAGATTTGGTTAATTTAATGTTTAATCCAGTTTATCTTTTTTTCTAACAAAACATTATTCCAAGTTATGTTACTATTATTACAGAGATTCCGCCTTTTAAAGAGGGTATTGTGCATGGATCTCTGGTGCATCCTTCCCAATACAATTTATTAATCATCACCTATGTATTTTGTTCTACTTCCAGCATGTCTGTGAGTTGGACTACAAATTGCTTCATACTATGTTTTTATTTGCAGTGCTGTTTAGAGCAAGATTTATTACAGTTAAGATTTTACAATATTTTGTTACAGTTGGTTTACTTTTTTAATTCTAACGTAATCTTCTGTTTTATATACTGCCCTGGCCCAAACTTTCTATAGCTTGTTTGCAAAGTTATCTCCCAAAAAACCAAAACAAACTGGTGAGAGAAGCTGAATGAGTGCCCAGAAGCCCTTAATCTCTTCTCACACACACACACTTGATACCCATAACTCCTTAATTAATTTGGATCATGCCAGAGATAGAACATGGGCCCTGGAGACTTTCCAACACCAAGGCAACAAGCATTAACTCTGATCTGGAGGGAATGTTTACAATGGAGAAAGGAGTTCAGTCACTATGGTCAAATCAAATGGCCTCTTGCCAACTCTGTTGGTAGATCGGTAGTGTGATCATTTGGCCCCAGAAACATTTAATCTCAAATAGGTCACTAAACAGCTGTCAAATGGGAATGTCTTCGTTGATGATTAATTTGATAGAGGCTCAAATACAGAAGTTAGATGTGTTGCTTGCATTATAAGTCTTGGGAAACATCTTGTTCCTTTATTTTTAGAATCATTCTACAGACTATCCAGAGCTGAGATTCTGTATCTTTCCTTGTCACCTTAGCATTTTTGAATCAAGATGCCAAGTGGCTCCTACCACTCTGAACATAGAGTGAAGCTCTTAACAAGACACGACAGTGAGAAGCTTCTTTTAAGAAGGATATTTAAAATTTACATTTTAAGCTATTCCATAACTGTGCACCTGAAAAGCAGACATCTGAGAGGGGGAGCAGGAGAAATATGCCCTTCAAAGTCTATGAATAAACATGTTCTTGAAGCTTTGTCACACCATATGCTGCCACTGGATGGGACTGTAGGTCCAAGTTATTAGAAAATGAGAGCAGAATGTTCTACTGCTAACAAGCCGAACTTCATGAGGACAGAGCTCTTGCACAAGCTAGTACAACCTACTGATCCAGAGACTGTGGGTGCCATGAGTGATATCTCTTCGCAGCTCTCTCTCTGAGATCTTTGTGTTCTTTTGGTTTGATACCCACACTGAATTCAAAAGTGTCTTATTATGAAACAAGTTGTTGTCCCAACTAGAGACATTTAATTGTTGTTTCAGTATGTTCATGTCACTGATCAATAGAGGACTCATCAATTTCTGGCTTCAGGACCGAGTCCTACACATCGGCACACTTTACACCTAGAACTCTTCTTTATTGAAATTCTCCAAAGGAGACCCAAAAATAGGCTCTCTCTTGTTCCACTCTGACTGTGTGAAAACTGAGGTCATGTCTATACATCAGGTACTACAGCAGCACAGCTATGACCCTGTAGCACTCTAGACCAGGGCTACTCAACACGTAGCCCGTGTGTTTGTGGCCTTTGATGCAGTTGGCGTTTACGTGGGCCTCCACATGCAGCCAGCGGGTGGGATCCTTTGAACATGGCCTCCACTGGGAACATGCTCCACAATGGCAAGTCAATATAATGGTCGTCTGTTGAGATGCGTTTTAGTAGTTATATTCCTGGACTATCATTGCTCATTAAAAGTGCTGTCATATGGGTAGAAATTGGGTAAATATTGCATTTTATTAATATCAGACTAACTGACTTAAATGGGGCCTGCGTGTTGTGTAGTCTTGCCTTAATCTTTGTATTTATGCCCATTGGTGTGAAAGAAGCTATTTGCATATATTTGCATATACATGCAACCACACCTAAGTTGCATCTGTCGGTATCTGCTGTAAGTATCATTGTGGCCCCTGGGGCTTCCAAAGTTAAGTAGCTCTGCTATAGATCATGTCTACACTACCGCTATTGTGTTGGAACTGTGCTGTGATAGTTGCGCAGTTTAGACTGCTATATCAATGGAAGATGGATTTCCATCAGTGCAATCAATCCACCTCTCCAAAAAGTGGTACCTACGTCAACATAACCATTCTTCCACTGACCTAATCGCATCCACCCTGAGCCTCAAGTCAACTTTAGTGCAGCACTTTGGGTGCCAAATTTTCACACAACTGAGCAACACATCTAAGTCAATCAAAAGTTAAACTATAGCTCTGGCCATAGTGGAGACACTTTGTTGTAAAATATTTTCCTTAAGGTGTCACAAAAGCATTATTTTATGAGTCCCAAAGACCACTTGTAGTTGGTAACTTTCAAAGTACAGATATAAGCACATATTGCTATATTCTATAACCTTCAACAATATAGTTATAAGCACTGGCCAAAATACTTACAACAGATTCAGACCCTGGAGACACCTTCTTACCACTGTGTGACCCAGAATAGTAAGGAAAAGTAGCCACCTGGCCCCTGCCCCTCTGCTCAGTATACCTGCCACCCCCCTGAAGCTAACTCTCTTTCTTACCCAGTTCTGGCTGTGGAGGAGTGTAGCTTTCAGCCACAGTCTGGCCACTCTAAGAGCTGGGCTGGCAACTGTGGGGGGCCACGGCAGACTCTTCACTTGCCCCAAGAGGGGGGCCTGAGCAGTCCCCAGGCAGCTCCACAGGTCACTCCAACACCTTGGCTAGGCCAGTGTGGAGCCCACCTACCTACCAGATCCCAACAGGAGGAAGTCATAGTGGACCGACCCTCCACCAGCCCATGAAAGCAGCTCCGGCCATGTCCCTGCTCCCCTGCCTCTACACCTCACCGAAGGCCGGTGGAGGGTTGGCAGCTCCAGGAAGACTCTACACAACTGCCAGTGTGGCTCTCTTTTAGCAGGCTTCAGCAGTGTGTACGTGTACCTCGGAGCCTTCGTCCGACCCCCAGCGTAGAGCCCTGCATATCCACAGATAATTTTTGCAGACAGTGACTTGGACGCTTATATGCATTTTTCTTCCATATAATCGCCGACACCCCATGACAAGAACACTCCTGTGTCCCACCAATTACGAAAGCACCTCAAGGCCAGGCAGTGCTGAATCTCTAAAGATGCACATGCACCTCCTTCCCTAGATCACAGTCAGGGAAAGGAGCTCTCACACACTTTAAATCAGTGTTTCCCAAATGGTGTTCCGCGGAAACCTGGGGTTCCCCAAAGTGAAAACAAGGGTTCCGTGAGACAATTCCATTACAGTAACATTTTATGATTAAATAAAATAATAATGATTACTATTATGTGATTTTTGTTTTTAAATATGTGCAATTAAACTAAATGTTGATCTCATGGCCTCATTTAGCATTTGTTTATTATTATCCTTACTTTTTTCTGGTCTACTTTTCCAGCTCCAAATATTAGACTGTTATTAGGGGGTTCCACAAAATTCTTTCGCGTTTAAAAGGGTTCCGTGGCCAAATAAACTTGGGCAGCACTGCTTTAGAGGGATATGGCTCTGCCAAGCTGCTCTGCTTAATCCCTTCACCGTTCATAACATTTCATACCGGGAATGCAGCTGGAGCCCAGGTAAGGGCTACTGCTAGCCCCCAGGAAGCAGAGGTGAGGGTGGCTGAGTTCCCTTCTCTCTGCACTGCCTGAGTTTCGGACTCTGTGGCCTGGGCCGGGAGGGTACGAAGGGCAGATGTAACGGCAGGTTAAGGACGGTTGTTTTGGGTCAGTAGATCAGTCGTGCGCGCGGTAAGCACAGCCTGCCCGGCGGGCTGTCCTGCAATGGCGGACCCGGAGCGGTGACTGTGGGTTCGGACCCTCACGCCCCGGCGCCTGGGCTGAGGCGCTGCCCGCCGGGAGTCGGAGGAGCCAGGGAGACGGAGCTCAAGCCCCTCTGCCCTCGCTAGGCCCTAGCTGAGGGGCGGGGGCGTCAGGCCCGGCCCCTGGCTGTGGGGGGAGGGGAGCCAGCCCCGGTGCCCTCAGCAGCCCGCGCTCGGGGGTGGCGGGTTCAGCGCCCGTCTCCACTCGCCCCCCCCGACACGCGCGCGGGGTGGGGGTGACGGTGACAGCGGGCGGGGGGGGGGGGGGGGCCAGGCCGTGACGGTTCCCCCCTCCGCGCCGTACCTGCTCCTCCGCAGCGCAGCCCCGCACACCCGCCGCACGGACACCGCCATCTTGCCGCGAAATGCCGCGCGCGGGCGCGGAGCGCGGGGCGCCCGCGTTGGCACCGCCCCCTGGCGGGCGGGCGAGGCGGCGCAGCCACAGCCGCAAAGGGGCGGGGCGGGGCGGGGCGGGGCTGTCCCGGCGAGGGGCGGGGCCTAAGGGGAGGGGGGGCGGGGCCTAGGGGAGGGCTTGTGAACCTGCCGGGGGGGCGTGGCCTTTTGCCCTCGCGCGTT
Source organism: Pelochelys cantorii (assembly GCA_032595735.1). NCBI lineage: Eukaryota > Metazoa > Chordata > Testudines > Trionychidae > Pelochelys > Pelochelys cantorii. Next base: position 5,027,189 of record CM064342.1, on the reverse strand, counting down.
CAAGGCTCCCCCCCCACATCCCAGGCCACAAAGGAGGGTCCCCCCCCCCATGCGGTCCCAGGGGGCTGCAGGGGGTGATGGGTGTTTTAAGGGGGCTGCAGTCGTGCGGCCTTAGGGCTGCGCTGCCCGTGGGAGCAGGGGGTGTGGGCTGGACTCTGGAGGCTGCTCCCAGCAGCGGTAGTGCAGAAGGGTGGCACTACCGTACCCTGCCCTCGTTCCTTCCCAGGCACCCTGCCCTGCACCCTCCCAGGCAAGCCCCCAGCCCCACCTCCAGCCCCGCCCTTTCTGCTGAGGCTCCACCCCTTTCCCATCTTCACCCCCTCCCCCCCACGGAGTGGCATGCGGGTGCTCCCCCCTCCCAAGCATGGAAAGGGAAGCAGGCGGGCCCAGCCTCCCCAGTTCCAGAGGAGGACATGCTGTGTGGCCTGGCCTGGCCCGGCCTCTCCAGCTCCAGAGCACTGTGGAAGGGAGGAGGGTGCGCTGCTCGGCCTAGCCTCTCCAGCGCTGGGAGTGTGGGCACTGGGGGCAGGCGGAGTGTGGGCCAGGTTGGGCTGGCTGTCTTCCCCCGCCTTGCGCACCAGGTGCCCATGCCTGCGCCGAAAGTAACCACCTATATCTGCAGCAGGGCAGAAGTAAGGGTAGCAGTACTGCAGCCTCCCCCACAGGGCTGTCCCTATCAATACTCAAATCACACAGCTACATAGGGCACCATGTAATTTGAAGCACCAAATTGCTCCAAATTCCATGGTGCCGTACACAGCTGTGTGCTGCACATGGGCTCCAGGGCCAGCCCCATTCGCTGGCTGCCCTCCCTGCAGGCCCCACCACCTAGCCACACGCACCCCTTGCTGGCTGTGCCCAGTCACCCCTCACCAAGCAGTGGTGAGCAGCACAAATGTGAGTAGGACTCAGGAGGAGCAGGGGCAACTACGCTGCCAGCAGCTGGAGAGAAACAGCAGTTTCCCCTTCAAAGCGCTGCTTCTCTCCAGCGGAGTGCGCAGCTACCCTCTGCTCCTTGTGAGTCCTCTTACCTGCAGTCACATCACTTGAGCCACCCTCTCCCTCTGCTGCTGCTGCCCCCACAACTTTTGTACCTGCCAGTGCTGGGCTGCTTAGAACATCTGCATTGGTAGGGACGGCCTTGCTCCTTTATAATAACCTTGAAGCCATCCACAACTCATATTTGGGTCAGGATCCCCACAATTACAGCACCATGTAAAGAACTGAAAGCATGAAATGTATTATTTAAAAAAATCCTACAACCATGAAATTGACCAAAATGGACCCTGAGTTTGGTAGGGCCCTATTTATGTCCTAAGATCTGAGACCATTTTGCAAGTTCTTATTAGGGCTCAGAACCCCTGCCTGCACTTTTCCCCCTAGGGCTGGGTCAGTATTAGACCTGTTGTACAAAAACTGGGGCAGAAAGGGGATAGAATTGCCATGAGATCATGTAATAAGTGAGTGGCTGAGCTGGAAAGGGAACCCACAGGTCTAGCTGGCATACTGCTTTAGCCTAAGCTAAATATAAGGTGTATGTCAGAGAGATGGGTGTGAGGGATTTGGAGTAATAATGTATGCATATTATGAGTTGACTTGGTAATTGTGATGTTTATTTTGTATATATATATATATTGAGGTTATGCAAGAGCAGGACCATCAGGAAGAGCACCCAAGAAAGGTGTGATGGTGAATACATATTGTAACAAACACTTGAGATAGAATCCAAAAGCCATTAATTCTAATGCCATCATTCAGGACCTGTTGGACTTGCCGCACAGATTACCCAAGGAGTGACTCAGGACCTATTAAGGAGGATGGGAATCAAATGATCCAGAAGTATTAAAAGAGACACACTTACTTACTGGTACTTACAGGGTGGACAGATTTTTGAGACTGACACCCAGCCTCCAGAGGTTTGTAGTTTGTAGATCTTTTATTTTGAAAGCCTTTTCCCTCTTCTGTGGTATTTTCTTCATACCATTAAGATTAAACAGCATGTTGGGTTGGGAAATTTGTCTCATCCTTGTATTTGCTGCTAGGTATGAGCTTCCAAAGAGAAGAGCCAGCTGTTGTGAACCCAGGCAGACCAGTTTTGGTAGGGACAGTCCCACTCCAAGAGTGGGAAACACCACATAGCTCCAGGAGCGGCCCTAGATGAGCTGCCGGCAACTGGCGCCCTAGGCGAAACGCGCAATTGGCACCCCTGCCTCCAAACCCCTCAACAGCCGTTTATCTTGGCGTCCTAGGCGACCGCCTAGTTCACCTATATTGACGGGCCGCCACTGCATAGCTCTACTCTGGGAGTGGTACAGAGAGAGGAGACTTGGAACTGAGCAGAGATCCAAAGAGAGTTCAGAGGTGGAGCTAGCCTTAGAAGCATGACAGTGGGAAAGATTACAAGGAAATAAATATGGTATAAGTTTCAGAGGGGTAGCCGTGTTAGTCTGTAATAGAAAAAAAAATCTTTAAAAAAACAGGGACTAGTCCTGCAGCACCTTAGAGACTAACAAAACATGTAAATGGTATCATGAGCTTTCGTGGGCACAACCCACTTCTTCAATGTCTTCTTTAAATATGGTATATGTTTCAAAGAAGTAGCTATGTTAGTCTGATTCTGCAAAACACAATGAGTCCTGTGGCACTGTAAAGACTTAACAAATTTATTAGGGCAAAAGCTTTTGTGGGCTGCCTCTCACTATGTCAAATGCATGAAGTGCAAGCATCAGTTGGCAGGGATTTATACGGTAAAGTCTCGATTATCCGACCTAAATGGGACTGGAGGATGGTTGGATAACTGGAAATGTCGAATAATGCGGACAGCGCTGGCTCGGGGTGGGGTGGGGGCCTGGCGCGCTCTGGCCGAGGGGCAGGAGCAGAGCAGCAGCGGCGGCGGCTGAGGGGGGCCTCTTAGGCGGGCTCCGATCTTTGTCTCAGCGGCGGTTGGCGCACGTGCTGCCCCCTCTCTGACAGATTCCGGATGCTGCGTCTTCGTGAGGGGCCGCGTCCTCCCCTTTCCTCTTCCTCCCTCCTCCCGCCTCCCCCGGGCCACCTGGAAGTGCTCAAGGTCCAAGCGCTCCTGCCTCTCCTCAGCCCGGTGGTGGTGGCGGCCCCTCCCTTCACCACACACACCCCTCCCCTTCCCTTTCTGCCTCGGCCTGGAGGGGCGGGCCCCTGGACTCCCCCCTTGCTCCGGCCGGGAGCTGGGCTCGCTCCGCAAGGGGGCAGCTCCCACCCTTCCCCCCCCAGCCCGCAAAATTTTGGGAGGGGGAAGCGGGTCCAGTCCCTCACGTAACGGGCAACACCGTTGGATAAAACAGAATGTCGGATAAGTGAAGGTTGGAAAATCGAGACTCTACTGTACAGACATACAGAGCTGGGAGTGTTACATCAGTGCTAATGAGGCTAATTCAGTCACTTCCAACAGGGATAAGAAGGTCAGAATACCAAAAGGGGAAAATTATTTACTGTAATGAGCTAGCCACAATGAGCTAGCCATTCCCCATTCCTATTGAGACCCATTCTGATGGTGTCAAATTAGCATATGAATTCCAGCTCAGCAGTTCACACTGCAGTCTGTTTTTCAAGTTTTTTTGCTCAAGTTTGGTAATTTTCAAGTCTGTAGCTGAGTGTTTAAGGAGTTGAAGTGCTCTCAGGAGCAGCCTGAGGCCGGCTGCGGCAGCTGGCGCCCTAGGCGGAAGGCACAATCGGCGCTCCCGCCTGCATGGCTGTCAATGGCTGTGATGTCATCATCAGGTGCCCGGGCCGGCGGTGCCCTAGGCAACTGCCTAGTTTGCCTAGGTTCACGGGCCGCCCCTGAGTGCTCTCCTACTGGTCTTTGAATGTTATTGTTCTTGATGTCATATTTGTGTCCGGTTAGTCTTTTGCCTGGAGACAGTTCAATTTGTCCAATGTACATGGCCGAGGGGCGTTGCTGGCACATGATGGCATAGATCACATTAGTAGAGGTGCAGGTGAACGGGCCTTTGTTGGTATGGCTGATGTGGTTAGTGTTGCACTTTCTCAGACCTGGTGAGGAACAAACCCGGACAAAGGATGAGCTGGAGCAGTAATGCTTTTGGGGAACAGATACTTAAGGGTAAGGTGATACTCACACACATACATCACATTCATGCTGGCAGTTTGGAGACAGGCTGCAAGTGCGGTGCAGATTCCTTTTGATTTCGCAGGTGGCTAGAATGCTGGCCAGGCATCAGCTTCCCGGAGACTCAGCCATGAGGTTCCTTGGGAGATCCCTTTGGATCTGCAAGATGCTTTACATTCTCTGGGCCAGTCACAGGTTTCTGCTGTGTTGTTACATCTTGTAGAGATTTTCCTGGCCACTCGATACTTTGTAGGGTGTCTGTTTGCCTTACAGATCCTAAGCTGCCTTTGGTTCCTCATTCACATGTCACACTCATTCACACTTCACACTCATTCTATAAGCTACATACATATTCTTAAGCATACATTAAGCAATATGGTTTCTAGGCAAAGTTTGGCCTCATGGCATTAAGTAACAAGAAACTATAGTAAAAAGCCTAACATAAATCATATTAAACTTAAAAAACAACAAAAGGTCTGGTAGCACTTTATAGACTAACAAAACATGTGGATGGAATCATGAGCTTTCGTGGGCACAGCCCACTTCTTCAGATGACTGGAGTTTTGAATTTAGGATGTGCAGACCCAAAATAAATAAGGGAGAAGGAAGAGGGGGGAAGGAAAAAGAGAAGGGGGCAGGAAACAAGGAGCAGAGGGAATGAAAATATCAAAGGGAAAAACAAGTAGGCAGAGCTTGACACCTAACAAACTGTAGCTAAGAAAGCCAGGGTCAAGGAAAAGGGGAAGAGCAGAATGGTATGTTTATCCAACTAGACGGCAGTGAAGAGAAGGGAAGGGTGTCGTGTCCAACTGGTTACAGTTAGGTGCCTTGATGGTGTCACTAGGGTAGATATGTGGACAGAGTTGACAACAGGGTTTATTACAGGGATTGGTTCCTGGATTAGTGTTTCTGTGGTGTGCTATGTAGTTGGTGGTATTTGTTTCAGGTTGGGGGACTGTAAGCGAAGATTGTCCTGCTTCCCATGAAAGCTTATGCCTTAACAAATACTATATATAGTATCTGTTGTGGAAGAATAGAGGAAGGATCAGTGTAGTCCTAATGCAGACATGCAAAAGGAAGAAGTGGGGAATGGGGAGCACTGGGAAAATGAATGAGTAGAAGGAGCACATTAGCTGGGGAGGGTAGGACAGAGTAGTAGGGAAATGCATTAGTGGAGAGGAAGGAAGTGTGCTGGGACAGATAAAATAATAAAACAAGTTTATTAATGACAGAAAGAAAGATTAGGTGATTACAAAGTTATGAGGCATAACATTCAGAATTTGGCTCTAAAAAATAAAAGGTAAGATGCAGTGCTTTTTTGTGACGGTACTTCCCGGAACGGTGTACCATCACCTATTTTCCCAGCACACAGAAAAGGAATGGCATTTCCCTTGTGCGTACCAGCACCTGTTTTCCTGGAGCGGCTTGTCTCTTGATGGGAAGCCTGCTTGGGACGCAAGATTTTTTTTTTCCAGCTCCCAGCACAGCATTTCGGCTCCTAAAGGGGCCATGATTCCATTTCAGCCCCAGTGCAGCTTTTTTTTTTTTTTTTTTTGGTTCAACAAGTTTGAGCCTCAAGTGCCGGCACCTACAGGGAAAAAAAACAAAACCAACCCAACCCTAGGGACTTAGCTTTCTTTCTTCAGAGCACAGGAACAGGAATGTATGTACCATACCCTGCCAAGGAATAGCAAAGGGGATTGAAGAAATCCCTTATGAGCTCAGTTCTGTGACAATGAATGACACACCCCTCTGCTGAATCTCTGTCTGTGATAGAAGCATGATGGTCTTGAGAGCAACTAATAGGGGTAATCATATCTCATCTAGAATGACTGATGGGTAACCCTTCATTCTACGTGCTCAGAGAAGGGACAGTACATAATTCAGAGAAACCTAGATCCAAATGACATTCATACTTTAATGTGCAACAGCAAGAGACAAGAAAATAAGTAAAAGTAACTTCTCTGGCTTGAACACCTAGGTAGGCACAAGGAAATCAGTTTTGCCCAGATCTCGGAGATATGCAGGTTCCTTATTTCAAAGAAAGTTAGGAGCCTAATCACATTTTTACAATTATTTTGACTTAGCTACATCACTCAAGGCTTTAAAAAATGTCATGCCCTGAAAGTTATGTTTACTCTGTGGAGACACAGCCAAGATTTTTTTCATCACCTCTCAGAAAGATGGATTAACTAGGTTGATGGAAAAACCCCTTCCATCAATGCAAGAAGTCCCAGCACACTATAGGAATATGGTGGCACAGGCACTGTGCCACTGCTGAAGTTATATAGCAGCTGTCATGTAAATGTACCCTCAATACCTTTGAGAATCTGAGCCTTTTACTGTAGAATTACTTGTAACTATACAGATGGTATAAACATTTTTTGAAAACATGATTTTTTGGCAGTGGCCCTCAAAGATGTATGACCCTGTGATCTGAACAAATCTCTTAATGTCAATTTCCATCTATGAGATGGAGATAATTCTTACCTTTTCAGTGGACCTAAAGATGTCCACTGAAAAGGGAGAGACCTCATAATTTTAAAAGCAAAAATGTATTAGATTCAAGTGTATCTGCTATGTCTTATGAAAATCTATGTATTTTGTTGTGTTTTATTACAGATCTGTTTTTTGTCACTTTCTTTTACTAATGGCACAGGTTTAATTTATTTCTCATGTGCCATTCGCACTAACAATCTTCAACCACTACTACATTGTGACTTACACAGAGCAGTTGTGAGGATTAATCACACAGGTCCTGATTTTCAAAGAGTAAAAGCCGCAGTTATGCAGACGTTTTTACACAATTATCTTTCTTTATATACTTAGTAACTCTGCATACACAAATATCCAGTTTGCATAAGCAATCAAAATAACTGCATAGGAAAAGACAGCACAAAAGTCAGTTTCTTACTATTTGTAAAGTACCATGAATTAGCTAATATAACCCGCGGGTTATCCATGCTTTTACCAACCATGCCCCCGCCCCCCGTTGGGTATACATGTCCGTGTCTTATGCAAGTTGATTTTTACTCATATCAAAAGAAGACAAGACCAACATGATAAAATCAGCCTTTTATGAAGGCGGCAGAAGTCTCTGCGGGTTATATACATCCGCAGGTAATCTAATTTTTTTTTACACATGATAGAAAAACCGCGGATAATACATGAGTGCATGTTAAACATGGATGTGGGTTATATTCGCTAATTTACGGTATTTGACAGATAAAAAGCACCATCCTGAATTAATAATGCCTTATGCTGCTAAGCTGGAATGGACACCACACAGTGAGAACTGCCAGGTAGGTGTTAGACAGAGATTTAAATTCAGACATCACAACTTCTTCTGAGAGCACTGTAATGTTACCCAGGATACTACATGGACAGACAGACATCTGTGTCCCCTCACTTCTCCATCTGGTCTGACTAAGACACTGCTATACTGTGAGGGCAGCCATCCCTGGTCTGTCCCCACAGTCTTCTCTCCAGCATGTAAATCACTCCCATCTATATTGTTTGAGTGCTCTGGCCAGCCACTCATGAATTATATTTCAATTCTAAATCAGCAAATTCCAAGTTCTAGGCTTATCCCAGAACTGTGAGTCTTTTACTGCCCAGTACCAATGTTCCCTCTAATCTTTTCCATTTATGTGCAGATTTTTTCCATCTATGTGCAGAATAATTTTTTTATGTGCACCAGTGTGTGTGTGAATGTGCAGAACCAATAGAAACACAAAACCTAGCTGCAGGCCACTCTGCTAATCAGCTGGATGGCATTTGAATTTCTCCTGAGCAACCACACAGGTGCCCAGTTTACAGGAAACACTGCCCAGTACCCTCCTAGGCAATACATGCTCACAGAAAGTCCACCATTTCATTAATAGAAAATGAGATGCACAAATCTTGTTTTCCCTAATAGAGTTTCCCAAACACTTCTATCCAAACACACTGACTTTGAAAAAATAATAAAACAAGTTTATTAATGAAAGAAAGATTAGGTGATTACAAGTAACGAGGCATAAAAGTCAGAATGTGGCTATAAGAAAATAAAAGGGAACATGTAATTAATCTCTCATTTAACAAGCTAAGGGTGCATCTACACAGCAGCCTAAACTTGAAATAAGATATGCAATTTCTTGCTATGCAAATTGCATATCTTATGTCGAATCTATTTGGAAATAGCTTATTTTGAAATGTGGTGTATCTACATAGCACCAAATTTCAAAATAACACACTATTTCGAAACATCCCTTAACCCTCATGGAAATAATGTGAAATAATATTTCAAAATAACAGGCGGCTTGTTAAGAGGCAGGGTGGCTATTTCGGGTTTCCCCAGACTCGGAAGTTGTATTATACAAAAGTATTTTATAACTTCACACACAACATTGCCACCCATATTTTTACAGGATAATAGTGGTCAGCGGATGAGTTTTCAAATGATCTCTCTCAGGGCATACTTTGTACAAAATCTAGTTGGTAAAAAGAGTCTGTATATGGTATGGACTGTCACAAGCAGAGGCAGGGCACTGGGAAGTTCTGTTCAAGGTCCACATGGTGTTTGTGAGCCTAACATTGTTCCTGGAAGCTTTTGGATCGATTAAAAAAAAATCAGGCACCAGGGTACTGCATACATACTCCCACATTGTGTCTGCCTGAATGTTGCCAGGACTGAACCTCCACCAGAGACGTGCTAATGGTACAGCAGAAAATACACTAATACTTTCCATCTATGCCCAGGAATAGGCATCTTGCTCCTCCTTAATCCTCCTCTCTCCTCATGGATGGTTGCCATTCCTTCTTCCTACTCAGACACACCATCCCTTTTTCAGTCTTCTCTGGGTGTCCCCACCTCTCCCTCCCCCCCCCCCCCGCCTCCTTTGGTTTCTTGTGCTGATGCCTAAATCCATTTGTTTTCTATTAGCAGCTCCAGTCATTCTGTTGGAATCCCTGGTATGAGGCAAGAAGAAAAGGCCTCGGGTGCAGAGTGGGTTGTAACTGCTGCACTTTGCCATCATGAAGGCAGCCACAGCCACCATACTTGTCCTAGCTATTTTCACCCTGCTCTCTTCAGGTAAGGCTGGTACAGAGGGAGGGAGAAGGGTGGTAGCCATTGGAACACGAACTCTTATGTATTTTATGCTTGGTCTTTTTTTTTCTTTCTTCTTATGGTACAAAATGATTGCTGTTAGGTCTGTGCCTATTTTGATTACTTCAGTTCTCATCTGGTTTGAGTCTCCCTGTTCGATCTGTGGCAGATGCTGACTTCATTAATGACCTTTGAAACAGCTGAATGCAGTTGTTTCTTGGCACTTCCTTGTTTGCTTGGAGTATTTGATGGGACCTGTTTGTTCTCTAGCTGTAAAAAAGTGCAAGAATTTAGGCCTAGCCTCTGTCTAATACTTAGGTCAACCTACTGGCATAGTTTAGGACGGTGAAAAGTGTCTTGTCCTAAGCATGTCAGTCTAACTTCCAGCATAAATAAAACTAGCTGGATGGAAGAAGAGGTAGATTACCTATATTGACAGAAGAGCCCCTTTCGTCAAAGTACAAAATGTCTTTGCTACAGCGGGACAGCTGCTATTCTGTGGCTGTGCTGCTGTACAATAGTGTAGATATAGCCTTTGTGTGTTTGGAATGGGACATCTCCAGGGTTGTCTTCAAGTCGTCATTGTCAAGTCCAAGTCAAGTCTCAAGTCACTACAGTTCAAGTCTCAAGTCAAGTCCCTAAAGTCACTTTTGAGTCAAGTCCCAAGTCAAGTCTCAAGTCTTAATTTTAAAAATGTCAAGTCACTTTTGTACAAGCCTCAATATCGGCATTTTTGGACAATTTTTTCACCAAGTCGATTTAACAGAATTAGCAAGTCTCAAGTCAAGTCTCAAGTCACAAACAATGAACTCGAGTCGAGTCTCAAGTTGAGTCACCTAGGCGACTTAAGTCGGACTCGAATTCAAGTCGTGGGACTCGAATCAACAACTCTGGACATCTCAGAAACTAAGGTATCTCTTGGATCCAGCTGAACTTCAAAGTTTGGGGTTTGGCATCTTCTGAAAGTGTTGTTAGCTTAAGGGATTAAATCCATACTTTTAAAACAAAACACTATTGATTTCTGGGGGGAAAAAACAAACACTTAGCTATATAACTTCATTGTTTTCTTAAAAGTCAGGGAGCTACAATGGCCAAAAGTTGAATATAAACTCTTTGAATGCATTTGATCCAGTCTTTAATTACAGGATATTTTGTATATACTGGATCCTCTCTTCAGATCATGTGTTATTTTGCATATCACTATTTTTTACAATTCGAAACACACAGGATTTGTTTCTACCAAGTATGACAATGTATTCTGGAGAAATATCCATGAAAGTAATTTAAATTAAGAGTGCACAGTAAACAGTATTTACTCTGTGCACAATACTTTAAGCTCTAGAATTAATATAAGGGTACGTCTAGACGACAGGTTTTTGTCGACAGAGGCTTTGTCGACAGATACTGTCGACAAAGCTTCAGTTGACAAAGAGCATCTAGACTACATCCAGTTCTGTCGACAAAAGGCGTTATTCCTCGTAGAATGAGGTTTACCACCGTAAACAAAACTGCCGAGTTCTGTCGATGTTATGTCGACAGAACTCGGCGGTAGTGTAGACGCAGCTATAGTTTTGTCGACAAAAGTCCACTTCTGTCGACAAAACCCTGTAGTCTAGACACACCCTAAGAGTGAAAATTTACTGGCAGTTATAGGCCAGTTTAGGTCCCAATCCTATAAATGTTAACATGGAATTCATGTCCTTAACCTCATGTCCTTAACCTTAATGCATGTCCTTAACCTCATGCATAAACCTTATCTCATTGACTTAAGGGAGATTACTAAAATACACAAAATTAATCTTGTGTATTTGGGTTGAAGGATTGGGGACTAAATCTGTAACTAAATTAGCTTCATAGCTAATTGTCTTCTCCGCTGAATATCACCAAGGAAGGCTTTGCCTGTGGCTACAAAGATAATGTACAGGACATGGGTGCTGATTAAACTATTAAATACATTTCTATGAGAACATACTATATTAAAAAGAGATAGACCATTGTCAAAGCAAAATTAGAATTGTACAAGAATGAAAAAATATTACCAAAAATTATGTCTATGCACGAGAGTTTATTGAAAAGTTGTTTATAGTCTGCATTATGTCAGAAATGACAATATTTTGTACTTACTAAGACCGAACACATAATCAGAGATCAGACTTCATTGGTTTCTTTCCACGTGTGCCCTCAGGACATGTGATGCCCTCAGAATGCTTTCACACATTAGTTAAGGTGTGTGTCACCCGTGCAAAGCAGCACAAATAGGAAATCTGTGTCTGCCTCAGATTCCGTTATCCATGGCAGAACTCAGAACAGAACTCAGAATGTGTGATTCACAGACTAATACTGTAACCTTTAGTTTCCTTCCACTAGCCTCACTGCAGAAGCTAGGGAAATGTTTAATCAGTTTTATGTAGGACTCTAGCCTGAATGAATGTGGTCAATTTAATAGCTAGTTCTCTATCTTGTCACTGCTTTTTAGTATCAGTTCAATTCTGCTACTGATCTGGGACACACATGTTTAAACAATAGTCACCCTTTTTCCTGACAGTGTCCTTTCTGCCCCCATTAACTCTGGAATAAGGTGACTCTGGAGTTCATGATGACTAGCAAACAATCATAACCTGACTAGCTGCAAAATCCTGCTTTAAATTATGTTAGTGAAAACATGGCTGTCTGTCTATTTTCCTTGTTCATGATGCTCCATTCAGCTCCATGGGCTGCTTTCATGGGAGATAGCCAAAAATTGAATTCCAATTCCAGCTCTGGCACTGCTTATCACTGTCATCTTGGGAAAGGCATGTAACCTCTCTGCACCTCATCTATGAAATTATGATAGAATTTCCTGCCTATTTCATGGCAGCGTGGTGGGGTGGCAAGGATTAATATCTGTCAAATACTCTGAGAACTTAACATTGAGAATTTACACGCTTATCCTGGTTTCATTCCCTCTTGGCAGATTTCAACCAGTGAAGCAAACTTCTCTAACCAAAGGAAAGTCCTGGAAACAATTTTTCATTATCTAAGGGACTCTTAGGGTATGTCTACAATACAGATTTTTTTCAGGAAAAACAGTGTTTTTTCTGAAAAACTTCGATTACATCCACACTGCAATTGTGTTCTTTTGAAAAAAAAATTGAAAGAACCGAGGGGTTTTTCTGACATTGGCAAATCTCTTTCTACAAGGAAGAAGCCTTTTTCAGAAAGAGCTCTTTTGGAAAAAGGCATGTATGGATGGGGAAGAGGGAGTTCTTTTGGAAGAAGAGGAAAGAGGAAAAAGCACAGGTGCCCTGGTGGCCATTCCACCCATGGTAATCACAGCTTACATGCGAGATAGCATCCATTCAGTGTGGACACTATCTGTTGAAAAAGCAGATTGCTTTTTCGATGCACTTTTGCAGTGTGGATGCTTTCTTTCAGAAGAAGTTTTTTCGGAAGATCTCTTCCAGAAAAGCTTCTTCTGAAAGAAGCCTGCAGTTCAGACATAGCCTTAGGCAGCTACATTGTTTAAACAGAAAAATAGGGCCAAACCTTAAAATACCCATCATGATCTCAAGTCCAAAGTTTTGTGGTGTTTGGATGTAAGGTTTTGATTCAGCATATTAAATATAGTATCTGATTGTTGCCGATGGCTGCTCATTGGAGCATAGGTTTCAAATTCACTGTTAGATCCAGGGGGATGTTTATGGATCTAGTGCTTTAAATATGGGCCTCGAATGAAAAACAAAATCCTAGCACTGAAGGGATAGTCAGAGGCAAATAGTCAGGAAATACTGTTCCAGTTAAAGATAACACTTTCCTCCTTTTGGTACCCTGATCCTAGAAAACAGTCTTTTCTCCCTTAAAGAACAAAAAGTAAAATCAGCTATGGTCGGTCAGTTTCCTCCCTCGGGTTCCCTTCTTCTAAATCTCCCCTCCCCATTTAAAGAGCATGTCTCTTGCCTTCTTACCCTGCAGGGAAGAAGTTCAGATGGTGCACCCTGTCTGACCTGGAGCAGAGGAAGTGTGCTGAGTTATCTAAAGTGCTCCTGGCTGTCCTACCATTGGCTACAGTCAACTCCTTTGCTAGGGTTTCCTGCATCCGAGCTCAAAATACTCACGACTGTATCGACAAAATCAGGGTGAGTCTGTAGAGAGAATCCCAGAGTTTATCTTCACCCCCCTTCCCAAGTCAAATTCTTTGGCAGGGGGTGAGGGGACAGTCCATAGGGAAGTGAAATCTAGGCAATGATGACGTTGGTATTTCATGTATGACAAAGCACACAGTGTCAGGCAGGCAAGAAGAATCCAGGCGATAACCACTTATCAGTGATACAGCTAATGTGGATCCCAAGTGGAATCTCTGTCACGCCCTTGCAATCCCAATGAAATAAAGTTGTGGGGGAGCAAAGGAGCAAAATTTGTCTCCCTCCTATAGAGCTGCAAAAGCAGGAAGACATACTGAGATAGTCCCCTTGGCTTTAAGGTTTCAGTTCTAGTTCAGTTTTACAATTTGTCTTCCCCTCTTCATTTTTAACCACTAGCTAAATCTTTCCTGAACCAGAGAGCTGTCCTTTTTCCAAATAAAAGGGTCTTGGAATGATCATTTATATGAGATGAGGCAGTGAAGTGACTTGTGGGTTAAGTTAAGTGTCATTGATGGGATGGCACTTCTCACACTGCTAAGTGCATTTAAATTCCTCTGGGGAGAAAGGAGAATGTAGCCCTGGTCTTCCTAGTAGTACAGTTCTGCTAATGTATCCGAAACCTGCCTGGGAAAAGGGAGTTCAGTCTCCATACTCATCCATAGCCCTGCTTTCCCCAGGGGATCCCAGCTCTGACTTGGAAAGAACAACTGCTCCTCAGGTCAGGGACGAACTTCGTCTCCATCTCTTCATTCGGTCCTGAGCTCCTTATTTATAGATTACTCTATGGAAGACTTACCAGGCATTGCCTGGGTCACTCAAGGCAGGGAGCTGGTGGTGCGGGGGGTGCAGGAATCAGGGCAGAGCCTTCGAGATGGGGGGGGGGGCAGGGCAAGAGGCTAGAAGACAGTGGGGAAATGTTTTGGGTAGGGGGGCTACTTACTTGGTCTGGTGGCAGGCAAGATGGTGGAGCTCCAGCCCTGCTGGCCACTCCCTTGGTGGTGCGGCTGCCCCTGGTGGTCCCCCTGGAGGATAGCTCTCCCCTGTGGGCTCGCTGCCCTCAGTGGCCTCTCTCAGAGTCACATCCCTCCTCTCTGTGCCCCTCCCTTTCCATTCCCAGCACTTCCCATTTTCTTGGCACCACCAAGCCCTTTAAGTTAGGAGAGGAGGAAGCTGCCTACCGCATTTGGTGGTCCTAGTCCTCACTGTACAGGAGGAGTTCTTGCACAAACGGACCTGTGGACAGACAGACTCACACATCTCTGAAATATATATAGATAAAGCTACTAGAAGATTTACCCGGCCTTGGCTCAGGTCCTTATTTCACTTAATTTTTGTTTTTGGACAATACAATGAAAATGGACTGTGCTTCATTTGAATCATTGCTCTGGGGCGGGGGTGGGGAGGAGGGGTTCAGTCTGCAGGTTGCCCCAGGGAGAGAGGACTACCCCGCCCTCTCTCCTGGCAGCAGCTTAGCGCCAAATAAGTATCTCTCCATGGCCACTGAACCTCCCCCTCATGCAGCTGGGGAAGGGGTGCATGTCCCTCGGATGGGGCAGGTCCAGATTGGTCTGCCCCGTGCACACCCCAGTCATTGCAAAGAATGCAGCCAACTGTGCACTTTCCCCTTGCTCCCTGATGAAGAGGAACAGCCATCAATGTTCCTGTATGAATCAGATGCTGGGGGGAGTTTTTGCTTCCCCACCCTCCCTTAGGGACACAGAGGGGTGGGAGGCTTGGGACTGGGACAGTCCCAGGGAGAGACCCCCAGTCAACTCCTCTCATATGCCAGGTGATTGTCTCTTTGCTTCTCATAAAACCATACAGAAATCTCATTCCAGGCACATCCTGTTTTCCTGGCACACCCAAACCCTGACCTTGCTTTAAGTTATGTTAAGAGGAAGCTGCATATCGAATTTAGCTCTTACTGTTTAGGAGGAGTTCTTGAACAAACAGACAGATCATAGAATCATAGAACACTAGAACTGGAAGGGACCTCAAGAGGTCATTGAGTTCAGTCCCCTGACCTCATGGCAGGACCAAGCACCATCTAGATCATCCCTGATAGATGTCTGTCTAACCTGCTCTTAAATATCTCCAGAGATGGAGATTCCACAACCTGCCGAGGCAATTTATTCCAGTGTTTAACCACCTTGACAGCTAGGAAGTTTTTCCTGATGTCCAACCTAAACCTCCCTTGCTGCAATTTAAGCCCATTGCTTCTTGTCCTATCCTCAGAGGCTAAGGAAAACAAATTTTCTCCCTCCTCCTTGTAACACTCTTTTAGGGACTTGAAAACTGCTATCATGTCCCCTCTCAGTCTTCTCTTTTCTAAACTAAACAAGCCCAATTCTTTCAGTCTTCCCTCATAGCTCACGTTTTCTAGACCTTTAATCATTCTTGTTGCTCTTCTCTGGATCTTTTTCAGTTTCTCCACATCTTCCTTGAAACGTGGTTCCCAGAACTGGACACAACACTCCAACTGAGGCCTAACCAGCACAGAGTAGAGCGGAAGAATGACTTCTCGTGTCTTGCTCACAACACTCCTGTTAATGCAGCCCAGAATCATGTTTGCTTTTTTTGCAACAGTGTCACACTGTTGACTTGTATTTGGTTTGTGGTCCACTATGATTCCCAGATCCCTTTTTGTAGGGATGAACGAACTCTCTCAAATACATAGTAGAAAGGCTGCAGACAGTATGATTAAGGAAGGAACCCAGACCAGAAGTATATGAATGGTTTTGGGGGATGCATGGTGGGGAAAATACTCAGCCAGTGTTTGTGGATAAGGAAAGAAAAAAAGATATGGGGTGAAATCTAGACCGCATTGAAGTCAATGAAACTCTTGCTCTTGACTTCAGGAGAACCAGGATTTCATCCTTGGAGGAGAGGGACCAAAGGTAAGGTGCAGAAGGGATGCCATTTCGCCCAATTAGGCTTGCCAGGGATATTCAGGCTTCATGCAGGATGCATAGTTATGCAGACATGTTACATAAAGTCAGTCACTTCAAGGTGACATTCCATCATGATGATTAATAGGGATCCAACTAAATCTGAGGCAAGTGTTGCAAAAAGTCTATGGTGAGAGCTCTAGTCTTCAAGTCACTCTTGTTCCCAGGAGTGGAAAGAGTCGCTTACATGGATTTTTTATTTTTTAAAAGGTGAACAAAGCAGATGCTGTCTCTTTGGATGCTGGAGATGTTTATTCTGCGGTGAAGCTGTACGGCTTAACTGTGGTAGCAAAGGAGATCTATGAGGAAGGTAGGTTAGCAGACAAATGCTTATTTCTAAAATACCTTCCCTGTAACCTAATGTTGCCACTAACGTACGTCTACACTGCAACACTCTTTTGAAATAACTAGTGCTATTCCGAAATAACTTAGTCCGTGTCTACATAGCAGGCAGTTATTTCAAAAGAGTGTCAAAATACTGTCAAGCTGGAGGACTTCTTACTCTGACTCCTGTAACCGTCATTGCATGAGGAGTAAGGGAAGTCACAGGAAGAGTGCTCTACTTTGAAATGAGTGCTATGTAGATGCACCATATTTCAAAATAAACGATTTCAAAAAAAGATACGCAATTGACGTAGCTCAATTTGCATAGCTTATTTTGAGTTAAGCCCTGCTGTGTAGACGCACCTTAAGATGGAAAGTAACAGAGAAAGCACTACTATGGATAACCTCAGTGCAGAGCAATATAGGAAATATTGGAGCGATACAGAAATCCTATCCTTGGTGAGAGGAAGAATCCGTAGTGGTTAGAGTGGAGAATCAGGTTCTATTCCTGCTTTGGACAGTGGTTCATTAGATCATAGTAAGTAATTTGCTCCATCTCTGTGCCTCAGTAGCACTACCTGTAGAGCCCTCACTTATTTCAAAGAATAGTGATAAAGATGCAGCGTGTTAGTCTGGTGTAGCTGAAACAAAAGACAGAACTATGTAGCACTTTAAAGACTAACAAGATGGTTTATCAGGTGATGAGCTTTCGTGGACCAGACCCACTTCCTCAGATCAATATGTGGAAGAAAATCGGCACAACCATATATACCAATGTGATACAATCAAAAAAATGAACGCATGTGAAATTGACAAATCAAATTTTAGAACAGAGTGGGGGTGAGGGGGGAAGGTTAGTTTCTGTGAGGTAATGACATTGGGGTGATAATAGGGGAAGTTTCTGTGAGGTAATGACATAGAGGTGATAATAGGGGAAGTTTCTGTGAGGTAATGACATTAGGGGTGATAATTGGGGAAGGTTGTTAAAGTCTCTGTGGAATGCATCCAGTGTTTCTTGGCCATGGGTCCAGAGGAAACGTTGTTCTAAGTCAGCCATAAAGATGTTAGCGTACTATGGAGAAACACTGGATACATTCCACAGAGACTTTAACAACCTACATCCCACCATCAATCTCAGCCTGGACCATTTTACACGAGAGATCCATTTCCTGGACACCACAGTACAAATCACCAATGGTAAATTAGACACCACTCTCCACAGAAAACCCACTGACTCCTACAGTTACCTACATGCCTCCAGCTCCCATCCAGGGCACACCATACGATCCATCGTCTATAGCCAAGCCCTTAGATACAACCGCATCTGCTCTAATCCCACTGACAGAGACCAGAAACTTCAGGATCTCTACCAAGCATTTTTAAACCTCAATTACCTACCTGGAGAAATAAAAAAGCAAATTGAAAGAGCCAGACGAATACCCAGAAACCATCTACTTCAAGACAGACCCAGGAAAACCAACAATAGAACACCCCTTGTCATCAACTATAGCCCCCAACTTAAACCTGTCCAACGCATTATCAGTAACCTACAACCTATACTGGAACAGGATACTACACTCTGAGAGGCTCTGGGGGACAGACCCATAGTCTCCTATAGACAACCACCTAACCTCAGGATGATTCTTACCAACAACCACAGGACATATCACACTAATACCAACCCTGGAACTTTCCCTTGCAACAAACCCCGGTGCCAGCTTTGTCTACATATTTACTCTGCTGACACCATTGTTGGACCTAACCATGCCAGTTACAAGATCAAGAACACATATTCCTGTTCATCCAGAAATATAATTTATGCCATCATGTGCCTAATGTGTCCGTCTGCTATGTACATTGGACAAACGTCTCAGACACTTCGCCAAAGAATCAATGCATATAAAACAGACATAAGACTCTCTCACAGAGAGAAAGCTGTTGCTTGCCATTTCAGCCAGACTGATCATTCTCTCAATGACCTTAAAACATGCATACTGCTTCAAAGAGACTTTATCTCCAGGCTTCAACGTGAAGCTTCAGAATTGTCATTCATGCTTAAATTTGACACTTTATGTATGGGTTTAAACAAAGACTCTAATTATCTCACCCATTACAAAGATAGCTTCCCCAGTTATCACCCCTAATGTCATTACCTCACAGAAACTTCCCCTATTATCACCCCTATGTCATTACCTCACAGAAACTAACCTTCCCCCCTCACTCCCACTCTGTTCTAAAATTTGATTTGTCAATTTCACATGCGTTCATTTTTTTGATTGTATCACATTGGTATATATGGTTGTGCCGATTTTCTTCCACATATTGATCTGAGGAAGTGGGTCTGGCCCACGAAAGCTCATCACCTAATAAACCATCTTGTTAGTCTTTAAAGTGCTACATAGTTCTGTCTTTTGTTTATTTCAAAGAGGTTTTGAGAAGCTTAATGTATGTTTGCAAAGCGTTTTGACAGAAATAAAATGCCAGTCAGATCGTGCATTTCAATAACATTTTCCACCCTCCCAGCCTGTCCCCAGTGCCAATAACCAATCCCTTCCTCAGTCTAGCAAGCCACTTCCCAATGCACACTGGCGTTCCAAGCCAAGATACCTTTTCCCCTTATAAATAGAGCCCTTCTGAAAAACATTGCCAAATGGGAGGGAGAAGAGCACTAGCACTGAGCAGTGAGTGGGAGGAGGTTGACTTACAAGGAAGGAATGAGAACTAAAGCTGGCCCAGCCAAAACTAGGATTGCATGATGGATTACATGTGAAGGGAGTAAACCCAAAGGAGGAGTTCGGTTAGAAAGATATCCAGGCAATAACCGTGAGAAACAGGATGAAATTAGAGACAGGAAAATTTCTGGCTGAAGATTGGAATGATCATGGAAATCGGAGATATTAGGCTGTGAAAGAACCAGGAGTGACAGGAGCCCTACTGCTTGCAGAACCCGAACCTAGATGGCACAAGGGCCCAGTGCAACACTTCATGTGAACAAGACCACACTGACCTTGGGTTGATGGACTGGCTTGCCTGATAGACGATTCCCATCCAGTTCTTTATTCCTGGCTTTGCACGTTGGCAGTGTCATGGCAAACTGGGCACTGATATAACCAACATAAGAACAGCCATACTGGGTCAGACCAACAGTCCATCTAGCCCAGTGTCCTGTCTGCTGACAGTGGTCAATGCCAGATGCCCCAGAGGGAGGGAACACAACAGGGAATCCTCACGTGATCCCTCCCCTGTCACTCATTTACAGACAAACAGAGGCTAGGGACACCATTCCTACCCATCCTGGCTAATAGCCATTGATGGACCTAACCTCCATGAAGCTATCTAGCTCCTTTTTGAACCCTGTTAAAGTCCTAGCCTTCACCACATCCTCTGGCAAGGAGTTCCACAGGGTGACTGTGCACTGAGTGAAGAAAAACTTCCTTTTGTGTGTTTTAAACCTGCTGCCTATTCATTTCATTTGGTGACCCCCTAGTTCTTATACTGTGGGAATAAGTAAATAACTTTTCCTTATTCACTTTTTCCACACCAGTCATGATTTTATAGACCTCTATCATATTCCCCCTCAGTCTCCTCTTTTCTAAGATGAAAAGTCCTAGTCTTTTTAATCTCTCTTCATATGGGTCCCATTCCAAACCCCTAATCACTTTTGTTGCCTGCCTCTGAACCTTTTCCAGTGCCAACATATCTTTTTTTAGGTGAGGCGACCACATCTGTACACAGTATTCAAGATGTCGGCATACCATGGTTTTATATACAGGCAATAAGATGTCTTATTCTCTATTCCTTTTTTAAAGACTCCTAACATTCTGTTTGCTTTTTTGACAGCCACTGAATGTTCCTTTCAGACTAACTCCCCTTTCCCTGTTTGTGCTGGTAACTGCATTTCTTACTTTTTATTTGAGACTTTTTCCTTAGTCCCAGCACAGAGATGCACTGGGGACAGGTGTCTTAAGTTTACTTAAGGGATGGTGATCTTTCGGGTTTCTCCACTTCCCCATTACTAGGAAACTGTGTGTTTGCTGTGGCCATTGCCCAACGAGGATCATTGGACATCCAGAGGCTCAGGGGGGTGCGTAGCTGCCACAATGGAGCCAGATGGACATCAGGCTGGAATATCCCACTGGGATTCCTCCTGGCTAGGAATGAGCTCCAGTGGGATGAGGATCAGCCTCTGAGCCAAGGTGAGTGAGTAGATGGTGACAGATCCCACGGGAGCCAACGTCCTTCCCACGTAAAGGAGAGTGAAGAGGTGACAAATGTAACATTTGCTGATCTATATGGAACATACCAACACCAAAGCACCTCTGGATTGTTGACCAGATATCCACTTGGGGTAGTTTGGCCACTTGGGCCAGCTGTCTTCTACCGAAGCCTTTCTAGTGATCACTTGCAACAGAAAAGCAAGTACAGTAGGAAACATTTGTTCTGCATTCAGTGGGAGGCTGGGGGGAAGGAAAGCATTGCAAAGCAGCTTTTACAGCATGTTGTCGTACCTTTCTATTGTGCCTTTCATTCCAAAAGGATTTCAAAGCCTTTCACAGATGATGGGCCTGATCTTGCACTCCCCTTGCACCCAGATCTCTCCAAAAGGGAGGATTGGATCCTATGGCTGCCCGGTACCAATGAAGTGCAGCCACCTTTGTTGTGGAAAGCAGCAATGAGCTGGGGGATAGCAAGTACACGACAGTGATGAGAGGCTTGTCAGAGACCCCAGGTTTTTACAGAAAGTGCCTCAGATTCTTTACTGAACTACAGAGCAGACAGGGCCCTAGTTTTTAAGGGTAGGGGCCCATGTACAGTAAATGCACAAAACTGAATTTAACTCTCCCAGAAAGAAGATGGACGGACTTGACCCAACTGCAGTTTGACCCTGTAGTAAAAGTTTCAGGGAGTATTTTATACCTGAAGCTTTGACAACCAAGCCATCCCCACTCAAGACTTTTTTATAAGTAGCACATTTGGAACACTACTGTTCTCTCTTCTTACCTTTACTGTTTGACCGTTTTTCTTATGTCTATAGTGATCAGTCAATATTTCAATGCCAGCTGCATCCCCGGGGTCGGTATCACGTCCCCTCAGCTCTGTGCTCTCTGTCAAGGACCAAAATCCTATGTCAGGAACAAGAACCACTTCTGTGAGACCAGCAGCAGCGAGCCCTTCTACGACTCGGAGGGAGCCTTCAGGTGACCTCACCCCGTGCCCTGCTTGAATTAGAAGTGGCTGTGAGGGAAGAAGGGACGGGAGGAGGAGAAAGGCAGGGTTCAGTGCTAATGGATTGTGTTAAATCTCTCTGCAGGTGCCTGAAGCGTGGGGTGGCAGATGTTGCTTTCCTAGATCACTTAATGATAATGAATGGCACAGGTAATGCCACGTAGTCTGATTTCTGCTGGCCTGCCACATGTCGTCTTTTCCACATGGACATTTTGGGGATAGATGCCTAATGCATTGTCGATTCCAATTTGAACTGAATCTAGGGAAGCCACTCTGTTTGGCTGCTCCTGAGGGGGAGGGACTTGAACCCTGCCCTCCCCAGATGAATGCCCTGTCCCCTAGGCCACTCCGAACCCAGCCCATTTCAGTACTTCCAGGTGTCCCTTATCCTGCCTTCCTAATGAGGTTGCCAGTGCCAGCCCTGAGGCAGCCTCAGAAGTCCAAGGGTTGGAGCGAAATGGAGAGCACAAGGTTGGGGGGTTCACAGGGGATGTTCCGGTGGAACCACCAAACCTTTCCATTTTAGATGGTTGCCTTGGTTCTCAGTCGGTTGAAGACACAGTCGCTATTTCTACGGCATGGCCGATAGTTTAGAATGAGGGACCCTTTAAAATTCCATAGGTACCTCTGCCAGAGGAGCAGTTTTCGTTAGTGAGGCTTTTTCCCGGACCAAAAATTTGCTTTTTTTTTTTTTTGCACATCGTTTGCAGGGGTCTTGCAGCTTGTTTGTTCTTTAAAGCACATTTTAAATTATTGCTGCATCTCAAATTGCCCAGCCAAAGTCCTTCTGCTTTAACATCCTTCATCGGTAAGGGGAGCAGCACTGAGAGAAATGTTCCCTGCTGACAGCTGGCACTCATTGCCCTGTGGGGACGCAGGCTGGATAAATGCTCTCTCCCTGTGACAGGCTGGGTTTTACTTCACAGCTTTGATAGCGATCTTATTTTAGATTCAGAGCAAGAGGAATATGAGCTCCTGTGTCCCGATGGATCCACAGCGAAGCTGAGCGCCTATGGCACTTGTAACCTGGGTCGTGGGCCTGGGCGTGCCATCGTCAGCCGCCACAACTTCCAGAAGATCACCAAGAAATTCCTCACCATGATCCAGGTAATTTGGAACTGCCTGTCAGGTTCCAAGCCCTCTCTGGCTGTAGCTGGAAAGAGCTAGACTGCAGGTATTAAAGCTGCTCTGGGACATCCAATGTTGCCCAGGACAAGTACCAAAGGGAGCGTTCCAAAGGCTATTGGAGAGAGAGCGTGCATGCACACAGTTTTAGATCACAGTACCAAAGTACTACACCTGGGAGAGACCGGGCAAGAGTGGATGTCTCCGCCACTAACTGTAGGGGAAATACAGAGAGATCTTTGCTCTCACTACATTCCTCCATTTGCTGCTAATGTGGTGAGGGCGGAAAACTTTAGGATCTGAACTTTACTATCTGAAAAGGTATTTAGGTATCTGCTCCCCCTGAAGTCAATGGAAGTTAGGCCTCTAAATATTTGTGGGACTGTGAGGCTAAAGGCAGTGAGGAAGGGGCCGTTTTTGTACAGCATGTAGCACAATCAGTGCTTGATCCTTTTTGGGGCCTCTGGGAACTATCAATACATATATTCAACGGCGGCATCTAGCATTTACCAAGAAAGTCTGACTTCAGCATCTGCTCCTACCCCCTCTCTCTCTGGGAAAAGGAGTCCCATTCCCCATTGCAAGCCTGGTCTCAAATCTGGGGGAGGAGAGGGGGGAACTGATCTGAAACATATTTAAGAGGGAATGCTTGGAAAGCAGTAATGGCATGTATTGGGGGAGGCAATTTAACAGTGTGGGCATGGACCCACTCTGTGGATAAGGGAACCACTTCTTTGCTCACATGGGCAGCGGCACTCAGAGCAGATTCACACAGAGGGAGCTTTACACTTCAGCCAACTTCTGGCAGCATCTTCCTGGGATACATACAGAATTAGTGCCTAAGCCTTTATGGGCTGTAGCCCACTTTGTCAGATGCATGAGGTGGAAGCTTCTGTACGGCAGGGATTTATAGATACAGAAGTGGGAGTGTTACATTACTAGAAGGTGAGCATACCTAAAAGGGAAAAGTCTCAGTGGGGTAGTCCTGTTAGTCTGTATCCACAAAAATGAGGAATCCTCGGGCATCTTAAAGACTAAACAGATTTATCTGGGCATCAACTTTCATGGGCAAACATCCACTTCATCAGCTGCCCATGGAAGATTACGTCCAGATATATCTTAGTCTTTAGGGTGCCACACAACTCCTGGTTCTTTGTGGGTTTTTTTAAAGGGGGAAATTACTTTTTGTAATGAGCTAGCCATTCCCAGTCCCTATTCAAACCCATTCAAATTTGTCTGGCTCATTACAAAAAGTACATTTCCCCCTTTAGGTAGTCTTGCCTTCTTATCAGCTGTTGGAAGTGGACCACATCCACCCTGCTTGAATTAACCGCATTAGCTCTGATCTTCCACACAGTAATGCAACAATCCCATCTCTGTATGTCTGTATAAATCCCTGCCTCACTGACGCTTCCACTTCATGCATCTGACAAAATAAGTGGCAGCCCATGAAAGCTTATGCCCAAATACGTTTTAATCTGTAAGGTGCCACAGGACTCCTCATTGTTTTTGCTGAAACAGTCTAACACAGCTACCTCTCTGAAACGGGTCATACGGAATTAGGCCACGTTTTCAGTCCACGGAAGTTTGATGCTGCCACGATTGTTCTTAAGGAGTTTGATTAAGTGAGACTAGTTAAGGCCTGCTATATCAAACTCAGAGGGTGCACCCGCCAGCTGGCGGTACTCCTGCTTGCGTGAGGAGGAAAGGAAGCTGACAGGATCATTTGTTCCCATTAGCCGCCCACGGTGGGGAGGGCAGGGAAATGCGAAACAAGGTAGGTAGACTCCAGCTACGTAAATAACTGGAATTGCATATCTTGCTTCCACATCCCCTGTTAGTGTAGATCTGGCCACAGCGTTGTGCCTAGTTTTTTGCTCAGGCACAGCCATTTGTGGGCTACTCCCATCAACTCCCAGATATCTCTTCCTCTTCTCTCTTCCCCTTCCCCCCACGTAGAACAGGTTTGCCATGGGGTTATGGTGCTGCAGCCCCAAACTCTATCCCCTCCAGGTCAGTTTCTCCCACCTCAGACCATCACCTGTGCTTTGCTGATGCCCTGAAGCAGGTGCTGGGTGTAGCCTGAGTAGGTGGTGAGTAAATGGGGACAGTGTAATAACATCTGAGTACACAAGGCTGCAACTGCTCAGGAGGAGGAGTTATGCAAGAGGAAGTAACAAGGAATCTCGGCTAACAATTACGCAAGGGAAAATATAGGATGAATAATCAGGAAAAAACTTCTTGACAGCGGCATGGATTAGACTCTGTAATTGTCTCCTAAACAAAGTGGGCAAAGCGCCATCTCTTGGAGATATTTGAAATTACAGGGACAAAGCCCTGACGGGAATCATCCTGCATTGGCTCTGGGAAGACTAGCTACGTCTCCTCTAGTTCTAGTTTGTTTCACTCCTAGAAGCTCAGGTCACAGTGAGCAGTGGAGGGGGGAAGAGGCCAGACCATTGAAATTGGAAGGGGAAACACACAGGGTCTCCTCCCCTCTGGCCTCCAAGTGCCCCACCAATGTGAATTCTTAGGGAATTTGCCATATGGCTTGGGGCCTTCTGGGTGCAAGTCCCTGATTATTTCTCCATCCCCATTATTTACATTCCCTAGTGGATAAATAGCGCTTGTTTCTTCAGCCTCCAGGCATCTCAAATGCCTCCAAAATTGAACATTGACTACACCAGATTTAAGAAAGTTCCTACAGACCTCCGTATTCTGCCCCGGGAACAGCCCAGGCTTAGTGAATAATTTACCCCCAAACTGATGCGTCTTACGCTGTAGTCTGCAGCTCCTGCCTGGATGCTTACAGACAGCAAGCTCCCCGGCTGGAGCAGAAAATGTGCATGCCAGCCAATTGCCATCAACAGGACGGGGGAGGAGAAGCAGCAGTTCCTCAAATAACTGGGACCCCGATCATGCAGGGCTGGAAACCAACACGACAGGCAGATGCATGCAGGGGTTGCCGGTGCCCAGGGCATGTTAGAATTCTGAGACGGGAGTTTTAGGAACAAGGCTGCTAGTTACAGAGCAGAGGGGCAGCTAAAGCTGTTATACTTTTCCTAGCATCTCTTCGGTCAGAAGGGAAAAGAAAGGGCCAAGTTTGAGCTCTTTGCTTCAGCGCCGTTCAGGGGGAAGAACCTGCTATTCCGCGACGCCACCCAGCACTTGCAGCTCCTCGAGGGCAAAGCAGAGATCTCCCACGTCCTTGGCCTGGATTATGTGGCCCTCCTGAAAGGATTAGGTCATGAAGGTGAGAGGGAATGAGGCAAAGAGCCCCTCCCCATAATTCCCCCCATCCCAAGGGTGCAGGCCCAAAGCAGCCAGTTGATAGAGGCGGCTTGGTGTGGGGCGGGGCTAAGCCCGTGGCGCTCTTTCTGGCTGCTGCAGGGAGCTCGCTGGACAACAGTGTGGTGCGCTGGTGCTGCATCAGCCGCGCTGAGCTCCGCAAGTGTGAGGAGTGGGCCTTGAACATCAAGTCTCACCCGCTGGTCTGTGTCCAAGCAACTTCAATGACCAGCTGCATCAAACTGATCAAGGTAAGAACCTCTGTGGCAGGAGTAGGCAAGCTTGCTGACCCCCTGAGACACACACAACGCTCAGCGGGAGTTCAAGGGCTGGGGTGTGCCTGCTGGGGTTTGGGGCACAACATGCCTAGGGCTTGGGGAGGGAAGAATATGTTGAAGCTGGGAAACCCACCCCCCGGCTGGGCAGAAACCAGGGGTGACACCTGGG
Source organism: Pelochelys cantorii (assembly GCA_032595735.1). NCBI lineage: Eukaryota > Metazoa > Chordata > Testudines > Trionychidae > Pelochelys > Pelochelys cantorii. The sequence goes on along the minus strand of CM064342.1, from coordinate 5,000,516 downwards.
GGGAGGGGTCACATGCTACACTCCAGCTTTTTGCCAGGATTTGTTGACCCTGCTCAGTCACGGCTGGGCCTCCTCCCTGCAGGGCAGCTGCTGGAACTGGCAAGCTGGGAGGTGCAGTTGTGGGGAGGGAATTGGCAAACAGCTGGGAAGACTGCTCAGGGTAAGAGGGGAGCACAGCCGGGGTGGGGGCATGAGTCAAGCTGTTGGAGGGGGGCAAACCTTTTAAACTGCCATCTCCCACTCATCAGGCACTGGTCGCCTCTTCCCTGCCACCCGGCAGAAGGCCCATGAGCCGCACTTGAACTATAAAAGAACCACATGTTGCTCACAAGCTGCAGTTTGGCCACTGCTGCTGTATGGAGTACCTATGCGAGACAAAGGCTTCTCTGTCCTTTCTCTGAGCAGCTGGGGGGAATGGAAATAAACCAATCATCAGAGGCACTGCAGGGAATGTGACAAAGGGGTCTCAAGCCCTCCCAGCCACTGGGAGATGGGAGAGAGGTGCACTGGTTATGTAGGCTCATAAATTTCATACCGGGGCCCCCAAAGGTTTGCAGTATCTGGCACAGTGCAAGGTATTACTTTGTGATGTTGTTGGCAGAGCAACGAGGCCGATGTAGCCACGCTGGATGCCACACATGCCTACGTTGCTGGGGTATGTGGGCTGGTGTCAGTAGCTGCAGAATGTTACGGTGAGTTTTCTGCTCCACAACAATCCCTAAGGCACAAGTGGGGGGGACAGCGGGAGAGGGAGACAAAAATAGCTATCATTAGAAACCTGGTAAAATTGTCACACAGTTGTGTGCCTAGCTGCAAAGGCAGGGGAATAGGAGTCAAGAGAGCTGTATACTCTACTCTGCTCTTCTACCAACTGTCTTTGAGCTCTTGGCCAAGTTACTTATTCTATGCCTCAGCTTCCCCACCTATAAAAGGGAGCAGTTATACTAACCTGCCTCCAGAGAGGTGCCACAAATCTCAGCAGAGTGTTTGAAGTGCTTCACAAGCCTTGGATAAGATGCTGTAGGTGCAAAGGATTATAGAAATTAGTGGACAGGGTGCCAAATTGTTAGCTTTGAGAAAGCAGAATGTAGCAGACCAGTAAATCTCACCGGGCACTCTTGGGGATAAATTTACACTGCAGTAAAAAACCTGTGGCTGGCCCATGCCAATTCACTCAAGCTGCATGGCTATAAAATTTCAGAGTAGACATTCAGTCTCTGGCTGGAACCAGGGCTCTGGAATCCTCCTACTGAACCCAGAGATGGACAATGCAATTTTGTAGCCCCAAAGCGCAAGTCAGCTGAACCAGCCACAGCTGTGGCTGACACAGTGGAGACACATACCTTTCGCAGTGAGCGGAAAGACTTCTTCTGCACCTGCTTGGTCCAGAACGCCACATCCATTTTGGGAAGAGGGAATGCAGCAGAATGTAAACCCTTCCCTAATCAAGCATGGCTGGGAAAGGAAGGAAACCTTCCCATATTCCAGTTCCTGGTCTCGCTGAGCAGGGTCCCTAGGTCTCAGGGAGGAGTCAGTGTCGTCAGACCCCCTGCACTGAAGGGTCCGTGCCCGACCCACAAGCCATGTGCATGTTATGAGTGCATTTTTCTATGCTGGAAATGTGAGCCCCACATAGGCCACAAGCCATCCCTTGATTAGTCTCTCCAGATTTATCTTTCCCATAAACGTCTGGAGTTCTTTAATGATGCGGTGTGATGTAGTGGGGCATCTTGCTGGTGGCTAGGCTTGGGCTGTCCCCTATTGGCCCTGTCTATGAGCACGGCCCAGCAGGGGGGCCAGACTCTGCCCTGACTGGTTCTGACTGGGGGGAGGGAAGGAGGCTGGAACACAGGAAGTATGTGGGGGGGAGGAAGGGTTAGTTGGAGGCTGGAAACTTGATGGGAGACAGCCTAGGGAGGGGGCTTGGAGACTAGGGCCTCAGGCACCCCACTTTAACGGGTCTGGGGCATCCTAGCCCCCCTCCTATTGCCACATCACGTCTATGCTGGGCTGTATTCTGGAAAATCAATAAACCCCTCTCTACTCTGCTGGCTGGTGGAGATTGTTCTGGCTGCTATGGGGGTGCAGGATCGGGGGAACCCTGACTGTGCCGTCACATGAGGGTTGGTATCTAGTACATGCATCACTGAGTGCAGGGCATCAGCTCTTGCGTTTTGGGGTTTTCAAATCTCACTTTGCTCTTCTTCATCTCTCTTGCCCAGAAGAGGCATGTGCCCCAGCTGCTGGGAGAACAAAGAAACTGACTCCCCTTGCAGATAAAGGTAATGAAGGATTTCTGAACAGGCAAACTACTTTATAATTAAGTGGCTCCATTGGGATGCTCAGGCAAATCTCCAGCAATAAGACAGGATTCCTAAGATCTGGCTACTCAGCCGGGTGGCTGACAGCAACTGTAGGGCTCTGCCAGCTCATACTTTACCTCCACTGAGCCGGGATGTTGTCAGACAGCAGACTCTCGAACTTCAGGTAAAAAAAAACAAAAACCCAAATGCTTTCAAACAAGTCTCCGTTAGGGACAAGGTAGGTTGGGAGGCAGGAAGAGAAGGTTTTGCTCTCTGTAGAGGTAGTGGTGGTAGCTTGCCCTGAGCTTAAGCTGTTGGAATGTATGCTAGTGGCTTTTTCCAAAAAAAAATGGATTTCCATTTATATTTATATATATATTTATATATATATTTCCATATAAGGATTGAGCATGCACTAGGGATGTTAAATATCGGTTAACTGACTAGTCGAGTAACTTCATGACATTTTATCAGTTAATCGACTATTCTATAGTCCCTGGGGTGGGGATGGCAGCCAGTGTATCAGAGGCAGCATGTGGGGAGCCAGGTGGGAACTGGTCTGCAAGGGGAGCGAGTTTGAAGACCAGCTTCCCTCGCGGACAGGCTGCCTGTCACCTTGTGCTGCTGCTTCTGATAAAGAGGCAGCAGCGCAGGGTGGCTGCAGCCCCTGTCTAGGGCGGGTCTCAGCTCCCAGACCTGATGCAACCTAGAACTGAGCTGGGCTGCCTGCCCGCCTGGCTCTTGATACACTTGAAATGCAGAGCTGAAACCGGGGTAGGTCCCGAACCCAGCATGAGCCAGGACTGAGGCAGGCCGTCTGCCCGCCTGGCTCCTAATACACTTTAAATGCAGAGCCGCAGCAGTAGGTCCCAGACCCAGTGCAAGCTGGGACCGAGCTGGGCTGCTGGGCAGCCTGCTAAAAAATTTACAGGCAGGGAGAGGGGGAGAGGAAAATGCATGTGGTCTATAGCATTAACCTATATGCTTTTGCTTATTGGTTAATCAACTACACTGTTATATCCCTAGTGTGCACTGGCTCTAGATAGATTCATGGAGGTTAGGTCCATTGATGGCTATTAGCCAGGATGGGTAGGAATGGTGTCCCCATCCTCTGTTTGCCTATAAATAGGTGACAGGGGAGGGATCCTGTGAGGATTCCCTGTTGTGTTCCCTCCCTCTGGGGCACCTGGCATTGGCCATTGTTGGCAGATAGGACACTGGGCTAGATGGACCTTTGGTCTGATCCAGTCTGGCCGTTCTGATGTTCTTATGTTCTGGAAGAAGGAGAATCTGTCTGTCTAGGGGCTAGAGGCGTAGCTGTCCAAGGCAGCAGTGCCAGGACTGGATTTCTGTGGTTCAGAAGGCGAAACGGCCATCAGTTCCCTGCAATTGAAAGAGCTCAGTAGAGGAGAAGAGAAGGGGAGGCAGGAGTGTCATTTTAGGGAGGATTCAACAGGTTCTGAAACTTACTTTTAACCTGGAGACTGTTCCTGGCCAAGACGTCTTGCTGTCTGTCTCAGTCTCACTGGGTGTTGTCACTGTCACACAGAACTGCCACCCGTCTATGCTGTAGCATTGGCAAAGAAGAATGCCAGGCATCTAAATATCCATAACCTGAGGGGACGTCGCTCCTGCCACAGTCACCTGTACAGTCCTGGGGGGTGGCTGCTCCTCTCCAGGTACACAGTGGGGGCTCTGGAGAGCAACACTGTGAACTGTGATATCGGCTCTGGTAAGAACTGCACCAGGATATCGACCAAGCGGACATAGGAGGCTGCCAAGGGGGCAAGGGAAGGAAGGTGGGGGGGGGGGGGCAGAAGATTTCAATCACTCACCATTATTCCACTACTTCCCTCCAATGTGCTCACTGAGGGTGCATCTGCACAGCACCCTAAACTAGAAATAAGATATGCAAATTACGCCTCCGGTTGAATTTCAAAACAGGCTATTTTGTAATTTGATGCATCTACACAGTATTTCAAAATATTGAAATAACGCGCTGTTTCCAGACACCCCTTAGCCCTTGTGCAACGAGGGTTACTGGGATACCAAAATAGCACGCTTGCCATTTAAAAAAATATTTTGGAATAATGGGTGGCTTGTGAAGACGTCACCACCTCCAGTATCCTGAAATAGCCATGCAGAGTAGACATACCCTAAGTCTAATGGATTTCTAGGGGAGCACTGCTAATGACCTGGACAGCTGGAGTTATTCATAATGTGCTTATCACCACAATGTGTTCAACAACATTAAATACTGCCCATAATAGACAGAGAGCCATCCTTTCCTACAGCTGCTCTCCACACCCAGCTTTAAAACCCATGCTCTAATGCCTGACCAAAAGCATTTGCACCATGTTCTGAAGGTTGGCAGATTCAGTCTCTAACGGATCAGAAGGTTTAAGTGTTTGGATCTGAGCAGAGTGCCCCTGTTGCCCTCAGGATTTCTAATTAAAACGTCCAGCTGTTGGCAGGTCAGGTAAGCAGGGTCCCTGTCGGTAGATAACGGGACACAGTCAGTATTCCCCCACATACACAGGCAGCCTTGAATACCTGCAAGGTTTAGTTTTACTTATTTGCTGTCTGCCATTCTCCCTCACCAAAGCAGGAGTTAAATTTGTGAAGCCTTTTACTGTAGGTCGTAGAGCATCCTCAGTAGATAATGTGTCTGGTCTTCTTATCTTAGTAGCTGGGTGAGACAAGGAAACAGGTTCTGAAAATGCAGCTCATCTTACAAATGGGGAAGTACAGTCCCAATCCCTGTCCTGTATTAGGAAAGAACGTATTTTGAAATGCTCCACGTTGACTAACCTCATCTCTTCCTTCTCTTAGCTTATCAAAGTTACTTTTGGAAGGGTTGTATGCCAGGAGCAGGTGGGAATTTATGCAAAGTCTGTATTGGAGAAGATGAGATGGAAGGGGCAAAAGTGACCAGCAGGTGCGCTGGAAATCATAATGAACGCTACTATGGAAACATGGGTGCACTCAGGTAAATCCCTGTCTGAGGCAAGGATGCTGCTTAGAAGCCTACCCAGAAATGGCTCATTTCTATTGCTTGCTGGTGTCCTAGGCAGGGCTCTTATTTAAAAACTGGTGACTGTAGAGATTGCCTTTGGGCCAGTGTGTTTTATGTATATTGCGATGGAACTGCTCAGCTGCTGATTTAAAAGTTATATTGCCATTTCTAATGAAAAATTAAGGAAATGATTCTTAATTCATAATCCACTAATGACATTGGTGCTCAAATGTAAGCCTACTCTGAGACCCACTGAAGGGTTAACAATTGCTCCACCGGGTTAGCCAGGACAGCCGGGGTGGAAGTTGAGCAAGAAATAGTAGAGGATTTGCATGACATCTATGTAGGCAAGGAATCATTCCCCACCACCTAGTGGAAAGAGAATATCAAATAATTGAAAATAGAAAAAGCATCAATAGACTGTGCCAGTCTATGTATTTATAATGTAGCTGAATGGCATTAGTTTGGCAGCCCCAGAGACAGAAATCGAGACACAATCTGGTAGTGCAAGGTTCTTTAAACTTGCCCTGCCAATATGCCTCAACTCCAGTTTTGGAATCAGATTTTAGGAATGAGGTTATTCAGTCCCCCTGCCCACTGGGACTTGGGCCTGTTTGCTGAGATTGCCAGCAAGGAGGCAAACAGTTATTTGTAACTATCACGGGGCGCCTTACTCCATGTCTCTTCCCCACCGGGAATCCCCTCTCCCTCCAGCCTAGTCACTGTTCCGCAGGCCCAGAGGCCTAGTCACTGTGGATCAGCTCCAAGACCAGGAGCTAGGAGAAAGGGGGTGGGTAGGGGTGCCCGGGCCCTCCCTCTCCTCCGGGCCCCAGCCCTATCAGGGGTGGGAAGTTCCCACCACTGGTTCAGAGGGGGGTTCTCCCTGAAACACACCGAGCCCGCTGGGACACCTCCTGTTCCCCGCCCTGGGCTGCTTCCTACCCTATCCTCCCGGTCGGCATAGGACCCACCTGACTGCAGATCCAGCTGCGGTAGCGGTGTTGGCTGACGTGGCAGTGGCCACGGGTCCGGCGGCAGTGGTGTAGGGTGTGGTGGCGGCTGCTGGCGTGGCGGCAGCTGATGCAGTGACAGTTGGCTGCAAGCTGTATCTGGCGGGGCGGCAGAGATCGGCACGGTGGCTGTAGCTGTGGAGTCGGCTGGTCCTCTGGCTCTTGCTCTGGCAGTAGCAGCAGCTGCTCTGGTACTTGGGCAGGAGCTCCTTCCCCTCCTGAGGTCAGCTCCAACTAATCTGTTCTGCGGGCCTTTATATCCGGGGTGCGCTGGGAGCATGCCCAGCAGTGCCACGGGGGCAGGACGCATTCTGCCCAATAGGCTCGCTCTACTCCCCCTTGTTCAGTTCAGGGTTGGTACGCCCCGTCATAGTACGCCCCGTCATTAACCAAGACCTGCACTGAGGCCACTAACTCTTTTCACAAGGATTATCCAGCATTGCTTCAGCACATGGTGGTGCCTTTTGGCAACAAGGGGCCCAGACTAGATTCAAACTTGCAGTAAACCCTTCCGTCATCTGCTGAAGTTCCTGTCTCTCAAGCCAATATCATGTTAACCTATTACTTTCCCTTGTGCTAGGTGTCTAGTCGGCAGTCCCAATGGAAGGAATTTTGGGGACGTGGCTTTCCTGGAACATCATAACCTGCTCAAGAATATTAAGAGTGAGATGCTGTTTGTCCCATCCTTTGAGAATTTCAGCGGGTACCAAAGTTTCTTCCCACACAATGATCATGGTTCCGAAACCTCCATATACCAAAGGTCTAATCTGAGCACACAGCTGTTTGGCCTGGGTTTAAAGTCACAAGCACCCTTCTGCATTTGAATGCACCGATGAAACATGAAATTTAGTTACAACTTAGTTTGGAGGGGAAGAGAATCATAATCAGTGAGTGCAGGCAGATAAGGAAAAAGATGACTTGGAAAGTGCCTTCTCCAGAGGTAGCTGCAGTCATTGTATACCCTTATGCTTGACCAGAGAGGAAGAAAATCAGGGCAGTGAGGTACAAGATACCGCAATAGATGCTAGAGCAGGGGTGGGCAATAATTTTTAGTGAGGGGCCACACCAAGATTTTGGATAGTGGTCATGGGCCACACATGTATGGAGGGAGCACGGGGTCTGGGATAGAGGTTGGGAGCAGAAGGGAGCTTGGGATAGAGGACTGGGATGCAGGATGGGGTGTGGGGTCTGAGAGGGAGTTTGGGTGAAGAAGGGGGTTATGATCTGGAACTGGGGTTTGGGGGTGCAGGTTCCAGGAGGGGGTATGGGTGCAGGAGAGGATTCTGGCCTGGAGGAGAGAGGTAGGAGGGGGTGCAGAGTCAGGGAGGGAGTTGTGACTTGGAAGAGATGAGGAGAGGGGATACAGAGGGTTTGGGTGGTGATGTAGGGCAGGAGGGGCTGGTGACCTGGGGCAGATAGTTGGTGGGGAGGGGAGGAGAGGAAGAGAGGGTGTGTGAGCCAGAGGCAGGCTGTGGCTGGGAGACTCTGACCTTGGCAGCTCCCAGCCAGCAGACCAGCAGGAACCTGAATCTGCTGGGCAGGCTATTCCACGTGGCTCTGCTCCAGCACTGGGGAGGAAGGACGCTTTGCTCTGCCTTTGCCTCCAGCAAAATTCCTCAGCTCCTATTGGCTGGAAACTAGTCAATGGGAGCTGAGGGATTTTTCTGGGGGTGGGGACGGCACATGAATTCTCCCCTCCCTCCCCAGCATGCAGAGCAATCAGCAGCCAGCTGTTTAAAACAGTGTGAGCAGCTATGTAGTGAGGGTGCTGGTAAGGTGGCCAGGGCTGGAACCAGCAACTTGGCAGGCTGGATTTGGCCCACTAGCTGCCTCTTGCCCACTCCTGTGCTAAAGTGTAAACCTCTGTTTTATGCTGGGAAATGCTCTGTTGCTCCTGCAGACTCTACATGAGAGCTGCTCTGACTATCCTCGTGTGTTATTTTGGATGCAAGAACAGCATATAAATGGCTGCACAATCTCACTCCTGTCCATTTGAAATCAGCTGCTTGTCAAAATTCTCAACTAAGTTATGTTAGAAATGGCAAAAAACAGAGCAGTAGGACAGACAGAAGCACTGCCAACTGGCATGTTTTAAAATATAAATTAGTTTTGATGAAAGCAGCTTAAAATAGAAAAGCACAGAAACCCCCCCCCCAACCTCTTTTGCCAATCTTAATAGAAGGTCAAACAGATTGCAACCTTCAGGTGGGAAGGAGGAAAAGGAAACTTCATTTTCATTTGGCCTTACAAACCACTAGAGTCATCCCAACAGCGTATCAACATTTCTGCAGTCTAAATTCCAATTTGCAAGAAACTGTGTAGTCTTTCAGAAAAGATAAACAAATCTATTAGGAATTGGACCTCTGTTAAAACAGATACACTAATAAACAGTTTCTGCAGTTGAGGGCTGAATGGTCATATAGAAAAAGTAATGCAATCTCTAAGGCTGCATCTAGACTGGCATGATTCTGCGGAAATACTTTTAATGGAAAAGTTTTTCCGTTAAAAGTATTTCCGCAAAAGAGCGTCTCGATTGGCACGGATGCTTTTGCGCAAAAAGTGCTTTTGCGCAAAAGCATCTGTGGCCAGTACAGATATGATTTTGCGCAAGAAAGCTCCGGCGGCCATTTTCACCATCGGGGCTTTCTTACGCAAAAAATTCTTTCCCTGTCTACACTGGCCCTCTTGTGCAAGAACACTTGCTCAAGAGGGCTTTTTCCCGAGCAGGAGCATCAGAGTTCTTGTGCAAGAACACTGACAATCTTACATTAGATCGTCAGTGTTCTTGCGCAAATTCAAGCGGCCAGTGTAGACAGCTGGCAAGATTTTGAGCAAAAGCAGCCGCTTTTGCGCAAAATCTTGCCAGTCTAGACGCAGCCTAAGGGTGCGTCCAGACAACACGCTTCTGTCGGAATAAGCTATGCAATTTGCGCTATGTAAATTGCCTAGCTTATGCCAAATCTAGGTTGAAAGGGCTTATTTTGAAATTTGGCGCTCCGTAGAGAGTACCACATTTCAAAATAAGGCGCTATTCTGACAAATCCCTTAACCCTCGTGGAATGCGGGTTACAGGGACGCTGGACTAGCGTGCCCACTATTTTGGGAAATAGTGGGCACTTTTAAAGATGTAGCTTTGCTATTTCGGGATACTTCCGGAATCCCAAAATAGCGCTGCAGTCTAGATGTACCTTTAAGGTCTTTCCAGCTGCAGGTTAAGATGGACTGATGGGCTGATATGGCTTTAATATACATTGACAACTGCAATGTTCTTTAACTAAATAGAAAGTGAAGCTTAGAGTTAAATCACATGCAGCCAACAGTCACTGAAATACAAAGTTTCTCTACAGAAACACCAGCATACTCACTATATATCCTCTATAGAGAACTGTGGCAAAGTGTACTTTCTGGACACAGCAGGAGTGACTCAGCCTATGGGCTAGATTCTTGGCCATAACTTCCTCTGCCTTGTGCTGTGTCAGCAACACAAAGTAGGTGGAAAGTTGCCCTACAGAGGCATCTGGGGATTAACCTAACAGAAAGAAATCATTAGGTGACATGGATTTGGCAGAGATGATTCTACACCACCTGATCTCCCTTCACCACATACAGGTGTGTCCAGGTCGTAGGGCAGCAGGGAGGGGATGTGCCTGGGACAGAGAGAAGTGGGGGCAGATCAGATCACATAGTGCTGATTGCTTCTAGTATAGCAGCTTTGTTGGGACTGCAATTGCTGACACAGGCTGATTTAAATTTAGGCCAGGAATAGGGGCCAGGCCAAGATGAAGAGAGTGAAAGGAAAGAAATTAGAGTTAGTTTCCTCAGCTGTGCTGAGCTGGGTTGCTAAATGCACAAAATCAAAGACTGCTGACCCCACCTCTTCTCTGATGCCACCTCCCCCAACTCCATTCTCTCTCACTCCCTCTGTTGCTCACTCTCCCCTACCGTCATTGACTTTCATTGGGCTAGGGCAGTGGATGTGGTCTCAGATAGGGTTACAAGGTTTCCTTCCTTTCCAGCTGCAAACACTTTACACGGGATTTGGCCTTGTCTCAACTGAGCTCCAGCAGATGCGGTGGGCACAGGGTTTACTGAACTGAACTCTACTTGCCTCTCCATCTCCTTTTGCAGTTCTGCGGAGCTCAGGTTGGGCTAAGGGTTATACTCTAAATGACTTTGAGCTGCTGTGTCCAGATGGAAGACGTGTCGCAGTCACAGACTGGGCAGATTGTAACCTGGGTCCTATTCCCCCTAACATTGTCATGACACGGCCAGTGACTATGACCAAGATCTACAACTTCCTAATGAAATCTCAGGTAAGGGAGAAGATGGGAAAGATGGTTCAGTTTGGCTTACATGCTACAGGAAACTCCATCAATGCCCGGAACTCAAAGCCTTCCAACAAAACGAAAAACAAACCAAGTGCCTCCACAGCAAGCACTAAAGACTGTACAGGAGACCAATGAAAAGACCATTCACATTCATTAAAAAGGAGAGTTTCAGCACCAGTAGCATCATGATCATGTTCTTGCTGAGAAACATTCCACTGTGATTCTCTGACGGACAATATGATAACTTGCAGGTGACTGCAAAGGCCTCAAATAAGGCTTGCAGTAGCAGAGCCCTGTACACCTCCCTCTGTGAGGTTCCCACATTGCTGAAAATTCACCTGTTTCACCTATTTCATTTTCTGCTTTCTGATTTTCTTGCCTTTTCTGTTTAGGAATCTCTGGAAACGAATCTGGATTCCAAGTTCCATCTGTTTAATTCTCAGGAGTATGGAGAAAGTGATCTGCTTTTTAAAGATGCTACTCACTATCTTGTTCTCACAGACCACCGGGCCTATCGGTCAATCCTTGGAAAAACCTTCTTCCAGCTGGCAGAATCTGTGTTTAATTGCACACATGCAGGTAATGTGAAGTAGTTTGTGTTGGTTTAGGAGACAACTTTAGAAGCGTATTTGCTTCAACTCCAGCTGGGCAGTAGCTCTTACTGATAAACTCATTATTTTTCTACTTCAGCGGCTGCTAGGGAGTTCCCTAAAGCCAAAATTACTTACAGCAACTCCTGCCTCTAGGCATCAGAATGCGAATGTTTCAGGGAGCTTCCCCACAGATGATGTTAAAATAATCATTGCTACCAGCTCCTAGTGAACAGCAGCACTTCTGCAGTAACACTCATTCACTGCAGATTTTAAAAGATTCTCACACTATGGGGAGACAGTGAATACTATACACTGAAAAGCTAATCAAATTATAGTCTGAATTTGGCCACAAGATTAATGATAGCGTAAAGCAGGTACGAGTTTATTGAAGACTGGCCCATTAGTACCAGCTGTGATTTTGCCCCTGGACTTCCAGAGACCAGTTCTATAGCTAGGGGCAAAAAAAAGTCACTTATTTCTTATTTCGAGAGGCCAAGCCTGGGAAAAGGGATCAGGTTTTTTACATTTAAAATGTTAATTATCCTTGAAAAAGGACTGTGTCATACTGAATGACGAAAAAAAATTTTCAATAGTATGGCTAGAAAATTTTAAATGACTATAAAAGCCTTGTATAAAGCTGCTGAGACCAACAGCAAGGCATGTAACTGGCCATCCACACAACCATTAAATCAGCTATATATAAATGGCTATTAAAGGCAGAGTAAGCAAACCGGAAATAAAAAGACTCATACTAGCTTCTCAGATTAAGTGACGTCAGGTGTGATAGGAACAATCTGTTCAGGCAGAATGGTGATTTTATAGTTGAGAGTTTTTAATTAAAACTATATTTTGATTTATAGACATCTTAGAATTCTGCAAACAGGATATCTGCACATCTTAAATAGGCAGACACGTCTACTGATGCAACAGACAGAAGTGCCTCAAGATATCCATCGCCACCACCCAAGCTGAAATCAAGAGATACCAAAACGGTTTTCACACTGAAGACTGGCTATTTGCAGTTTCATAACAGCAAGACAGATCTCATGTTCAAATACTGAAAAAATGAACCGTGCAGTTGCCATACTCCTACTAATATATATGCTCCCTTTTTCCCCACCATGACTACTGGGCTAGTGATGCTGAAAATGCTCAAATGTCACTGCTATTTCCTGTCCAAAAGTGCTGTTTGTTACTTACAGCGACTCTGCTTTGTGTGAAGCATGGCATCACATAGAGCAGTACAGACTGGACAGTAAAATTTTAAGACTTGGCAAGCAGCCTCAGAAGAGTAGCTGCCAGCAATTAAAACTCTTCAGTAGCTTCAGTTTAACCCCAACCCCACACAATTTATCATCTTTGCAGGGACGTCAGAGGCTACACTGTAGGCAACATCAGGCTTAGGAATAATAATTCCTTCTTCTGCAGGCCATATACAGCACACAGGCTATTGCTTTGTTCCTCTAACTTGCTTTATTTATACTACATTTCCATTGAAAACATCTGGGGTAACTGCAATGTTACTTTTGAATGCATGGATCTTGCTACAACTAGCTACGCTACACTACCTCTATATTTTCCCCTAGCACAGACAAGCAATATGTGTATTTATTTCTGGTTTATTTCTCTTCTGTTTGTATGACCAACCAAGAACATGTACCAAATGAATCAATACATTTTGCATTTATCTCTTGGCAAATTAACACTCTGTAATGACTAAGTTGTTTCTACCATCAGAACCAGGTTCTTTGTATTATTAATAGGAGGTGGAGATGGATGGGAAGGGAATAGCAGTGGAGTTCCATTCTGGTACAGAAAAGCAGCACTTAGCAGGGTATTTCTCATGACGGAGAATAATCTAATTTGTATGCATCCAAATCTTAGGGTAATGATTTTCAAGCTATGGGTTGTAGCCCAGCACTGAGTCAGGGAATGCCAGGCACTGGATAACTTTGCTGTATGCTAGGGTGACCAGATGATCAATGGGGGTGCTAAGGCAGCTTCCTGCCTGTCCTGGCACTGTGGACCATGATGTTCCCCAGAAGCAGCCAGCAGCAGACCCAGCTGCTAGGCATGGCGGGGGCTTCATGTCATACCCCCACCCTGAGCACTGGCTCTGCACTTCCATTGGCCAATGCCCAATCAGAACTGGGGAAGGGGGGCAGTGTCTGTGGACGAGAGCAATGTGCAAAGCCATTTGCATTCCTTCTAAGAACTGGACCTGCTGCTGGCTGCATGTGTGTCCCTGGCTACTAAGTATTATCTCCACTTCTGACTACCCTGTTCCTTGGCCCCCTTGTCGGATTTGATGGACGAATGCAGTGACCAGGTGCTGTAATCCAACTCACTTGCCCTCCCAGGTAAAGCTGGAGAGTGAAAGATCCCAACATGACAGGGAAACCAAACAGAGTGCAAAATCTGTGGCATCTGGAAAAGGTGTAAAATATGGTAGCCATTGAATTGCAGCATACACAAGGTCCCACTGCGGGGCTGGATCTGTTCATTCCAATCTAATGAATGAATGTTTTGGCTTCCTCATGCCCCCACTTCCTTCCTTGGAGTTCATGCACCGTCTAGTGGACTGTTGCAGCACTTCACTTTGATTTCCACTGCTGAGAATTCTTAAACTAGTAGAAAACAGTGAGACAACTGTAGAATGTAAGTATTAATAAAATTTTACAGAGTTTGGATTTAGTAGCAACACATTTTCTATGCAGTTAGGGTCTAGAATGCTGGAGTTACTTTATGAGAAATACAAATTACAGAGTAGAAAGACAGTTTTATGCGGGAATGACTGGATACTAGGCTTTAGAGCAGAGGTAGGGAACCTTTTCTGCATCAGGGGCTGCTGACCCACAGAAAAAGGAGAAAGACACTCCCCATGTTCCCCTCGCACAGCAGAGCCTAGGGGGGGCCCAGCCTAGTAGATTGTGTGCTCCAGCCCTGAGGGGATGGACAGCAGGAGGTAGGGAGCCCTGGAGCACCAGTGCAGGCCCCCCCCAATGCTGGGGGATCCCCAAGCCCCAGGGGCTGGATCCAGGCAATGCAGGGGCCACATCTGGCTCCTGAGCCTTTGGTTCCCCACCCTTGCTTTAGAGCAACAAATCTCTATCAAAGTCATTAATTTTTAGGTTAAGGTCAACTGCCAGGTTTCTTCCAGAGATTGCAGTATATAAAGAGCAGGCCTAGTTAATTGTTTCTAATTGCTTGTGGGTTATGAATTCTGTATGACTGTTTAGTCTCTTATAGGCAGGGATTTAAGATACCTTAGTACTTGTCATCCAAACATTAACTGTTGTGTATAGCAGGGGTCTCCAACCTTTTTAAGCACAAGATCACTTTTTGAATTTAAGTGTAATCCAAGATCTACCTCACACCCAAATACCCTTTCCCCACCTCCTTTGTGACCCTTCTGAGGCCCCACCCCTGCTCACTCCATCCTTCCTCACTTTCACCAGGCTGGGGCAGCAGGTTGCGGCACAGGATCTGGTCTTAGATTAAGGGATTTGGAGTGTGAGAGGGGCTCTGAATTGAGCTTTAGGCAGGTCATTGGGGTACTGAGGGGGTTCTAGGTGCAAGCTCTGGGAGGGTGTTTGGATGCAGGGGTGCTCAGGGCTAAGGCAGGGGTTTGGGGTGCAGGCGGGGGTTCATGACTGGGGTAGGGTTTCAGGATATGGGCTCTAGCTGGGCCCTACTTAGCCCCACTGCACCATCACCTGGGAGCCACCTGAGGTAAGGCAGGCTCACCCCTACCCTGGCTCTGCACCACTCCCAAAAGCAGCCAGCAAATTCCATCCCAAGTCCTGCTGTGCCCCCTCTCTGCTCTGTGGAGACAGGATACAGAGTGGGAGGGGGCACCTTGACATCAGCACCCATCCCCTGCCCTGCCCGTCAGGATCACTCTTCAAAGGCTTTGAGATCTACCAGTAGATCCCGAGCTACCGGTGACCACTGATGTATAAAGTTGTAGGAGGACTGTTTGAGTCACTAGTTCCTTCCCCACCTTCTTTGGGACAGGCACGAGGAGCAGTGTAACACTCAACAGCTAACCCAGCTAATCAGTGATGTCTTTGGTATGATGAGGGTTGCAACATGGAGCCTCTGGTTTGGACAGGAGAAAGCAGAGGAAAAAATACAAATGAATCACACAGGGACTGTAATACAGAATTCATGCAGGCCATCCTGCACTTGGCAGTGTTGTTGGGGAATTTATAAAAAGGAAAACATCCGAACTAAGAACCCACCACACTCCCTTACCCAAGCACCAAACACCACCGTGAAGACTCAATTGCTTGCATTGTATGGAAGTCTGCATGGCCTTTCTTCACCTTACATGTATGAAAATGTTACACAGATGCCTAACACAGCTACTGGCTTCAGAGAAGCAATATTTGCATTTTCATTCAAGTATTTCAGAACACTTTACAGACAATGAACTAATTTTCACAGCTTCGCTGGGAGACAAATCCCTCTTTCACATGGGGGAAACATGAAGTCAAGGCACGGATAGCACTTTATTTTGAATAAAAACCTAAAGTCTTTAGTAAACAATTGAAAGGTTCTCAAAAAATTTTTATTTCCATAAATTAAACACACAAAGAAAAAAAAAATCAGTGGAATTTTAAATTCACAAACAGAAACTAATCTGCAGAGGCATGACAGAGGCCAATGTTACAAAGAGTAAAAATTTCCACTGAGTTATTTATTAACATGATGATCTCAGACAGACATCTCATCCAGGCAGTTGTCAGTCCCTGTGCTGAAGAATGGATGCTATCTACCAACACACCTGAGATCCCAACTCTGACTAGGATATGGCAAATGACAGCAACTTGACAAAAACCATATCCAGAAAGCATCAAAACTCAAGTATATGCAAGTCCCAGGCATACAGTGTGAGGGGAACTCTTTAATATGCACCAGGGCGCCTTTGCCGCACGGTGTGCAGCTGGATGAGAGCACTGAAGTTTGATTTCAGTAAAACTGCTCCCCCTTAATCCCCAGCCAGACACACGGCCTGCACTGCTGGGCTCTTTCCTGATAGTTATAAGGGGGACAGCTCTGAAAATATTCTTTTAAATGCACTCGCAGTAATTCACAGAGCTCACTGAGGAGGCTCCATCTTAGGAAAAAGTATATACTTCTTTATGCTAGGAAAAAGAATCAATACCTAAAAGTTTGCATCCTCTGTATTTCTTTCATAAAAAGAGTATGTGGGACCGAAGCAGCTCAGACTGGAGCCTGATAGCCCTAGTCATTGCACTCCTGTCCCTCACAGTATAAGCTGCTGCCACAAACAGAACAAGGCTGGTCCAAGAACACAGCAAACAGGAACCAAAGTTGCAGTGAAGCAGAAAAGCATGATTAAAGTAAGACCACCTGATGGGGAGAGGGGGTGTTATCTAGCTTACAATCTTTATTACACAGCTATAAAAAAATCCTTGATCATGATAATGCTGACATGTTAGAGTCTTAAAAAATATGGGAATGTGGGAATATGGTACGTTGAGGAATCAGAACTAAACAGTTCCAATGTTTGTAAGTGAAATAGAGCTGAATATTTTCATTATGCCCCCCCCAGTCGTAGCTACAAAAAGCTTTCTGTGAAATGTTTCACAGTGATAAACAAGGCTGAAGAGAAAGAAGCAGACAAAAAAAAAATTTCAAAGCACATGCTAAAAGGGCAGAATGCTGCTCAGCCCTGAGTTCTCGCCACTCTCTCATTCGCTTTGTAAATCCACACCATAGTTACAGCCCAACTCTACTATAGAGCCAGAAGTTCCCTCATTAGCATTCCACCTCAGCATTACTTCACTTTGAAATAGTGTGTCATGAAATCTCAGTGTGGCATAAAAATTAGAGCCAAGTCCCCTACTGCAGCTTCTAGTCCAGGGATGGCCAACCAGTTAGAGATGAAGAGCCAAAAATAGCAGTGGATAGAGCCAGGTATTATAAATGTATTTTCACAGCCAGTCTGTAGATCTTCAGAGAACTTTACATGGAACACACACACACCCACACCCACACACACCCACACCCCTTCCCCCATGTATTTTAAATTTAACACTACTGCCCTAGTACATCCTATGAGTTTTTTAAAGTTAAACTGAACGGAGAAGTAAATTAATACAAATCTGAAGTGCTGGTTTCACTCCAGCTGGTTGATCTCTGGTATGGTTTCCTCATTTTTTTTAAACTTATGAAAATTATGGCTTTTTGTATAGTTCTAAAAAATTCAGGTCTGTCCCAGACTGCAAATATGACAGGTTCAAAAACAATAAGGGAGAGACTCATATCTCAGAAGAATTGCTTCAGCCTGGCAAACAATCTTTGAATTTTCTTTAAAGAAACTCTGTAGACCAGGTACATGCAGATTCTTATTTTGCCCTGAAATTTAAATAGGACATCTGTGTTGGCTGCTTTATTCTGCATCCATGAAGACTTTGAGTTAAGGTGCTTCAGCCCCCTCCCCCCCAACCCAATCCCCCTACTCTCCCCCAGAGCTGGGCACACCCAGACCCCTACTCTAACCCAATGCCCTCTCCCTCCTGCAGAGCCAGGCATTCCCAGCCCTCTGTGCTAACCCAATCCCCCTTCTCCCCCAGAGCCTGGCACCCCCAGCTCCCTCCCCTCCCCCAGAGGGTAGCACTCCTAGCCTTCCCCTCTCTTTAACCCAATGCCTGGGTCCACTGCCATTGACACCGTCTTCTCCCTCCAGGCACTGGGGTGTGTGTGTAGAGCAGTCCAGGTGTGCGGCTCAGAACTAGCAATACTGCATGGGGCTTGAGAGCTGCGGGTTGGCCACCCCTGTTCCAGTCAGTTAATATCAGGTCATGAACGTATGGGGAGATTAAGAAACATTTCAGAAGACAATATCCTCAGTACTATGAGGAGTTACTTGCAGGGATCCCTATCAGATCCCTGCAATATGGTAAGGATTGACTAAGGTATCACTTAGTAGCCTCAACATATTAACTGGACCTGCACAGTAGTAGCCCAAAAAAACCAACCAACCAAACAAAAAAAAACATACATCAATAGAGCCAAAGTCTGCCTCAACCAGCATAAAAATCACCAAAGTGGTAGTTTGCATGTCTCTATTTCAATCTTCCTCACTAGATGAAGATGATCAGCGTCCACAACAATGGTGTAAACGGTGGAAGAATCCCAGGAAATGAACTAGGAACAGAACAAACCTAGAACTTATTCCCTGAAGTCTCACACGGTGATACCTGACATTTCCTGCTTGTTCAAAGTTCTTGAATTTAACAGATGGCTTGTCAGTTTAAGTTCTGGTCAGGACAAAATAAAATAAAATAAATAAAAGCTGGCAGAGCAGCAAAAAAAATTTAACAAGGTATTTTCAACCTCATGTTTGGACTGGATCACAAAGCTCATTCGCTAGATGTCTGACACACGGATTTGGAAGGTAAATAGGGAGTTGCTGTAGGGGGCACAAAGGTAAAAAAGTGCAAGTTGCAAGTGGCAGGGAGAAGAATGGAACTGTTATCATTTGAGCATATCAGCAATGACATCATGTCATTAAGCTTTGCCTGAATAACTTCTGTAGGCACTGGAGAACAGAAATTACCTGAATTGCAGCTTCAAGTAAGGATCTGAGAGGGGAGCACTGATCCCTCCAAAGTATGGCTGAGACTTCCCAATGCTACTTCAGATTACTAATGGCCTTAAGTATTAAAAAATCCAAACACTTTCTAAGCATTAGGAGGATTGAATGAATCTTTGTATAACACTAGCCATTATAAACAACACTGCTGCACACTAACCCTCTAATTATAAAAGCTACGTGAAGCTCTACCCCAAACTAGAATGCTAAGTTAAAATAGTAGAAAAAGGAGATGAAAACACCTGCTTGATTTGTTGAGATCCTTTTCTGTCAGAATTAAAACCACACAGTGAAGTTCCTGGTGCCATGTAGCTGAGCGTATTTTTGCTAACTGAACATTAGTTATGTCCTCTTGCTACTACGGACTCTTCCCCCTCTCCCAAAAGCAAAGCACCAGCAAACCAGGTTTAACAAATCAATTCTACAATTGGTTAGAGCTTAGCATTTAGCATTATTTTTCTTAATGTGTGATTTTATAAAAAAGTCCAATGTAAGTAAGAGTACAAGGCGCCTTTCATGCAGCAAATGAAGAAAAACACATACAAAGTGCAATTTATGTAAGACCTGGTCACATGGCTGCTGCTGACTGAGTGCAGGAAGGACAACAGAATCACAGAAGAAAACTTCTGGGCACAGAGACATGGAAGCAATGAACCTCCCCTCCCCCCACAACCAAACTATTTTTCTTTAATTTTTTAAGAATCCCGTGGTCTCAAGAACCCAGCTACCTGAATTCAGCTCTCTGTCCCAGTACCCTATCTCTGTCATCAAGTTGTCTGGACAAGTCACTGCAGTAAACAGCAGTCTCAAATGTGCAAAAGTTCCAGGAGTATTTAGAATCCTAGTGTCACGGAAAATGTACTATTTTGTCCTTTACTCTCCTTATCCCACCTGCAGGAGGTGTTTAAACATTAGCCATAATTTCTAAAGAGGCTGGGGAGGAAGAGAACATTATAATGTACATACACACTAGCACCTCAAAGGGGGTGGCAGCCAACAACTGATCATCAGGTATTAGAACTGAGTGGTTGGTAAGGTCTGGAGAAACAGGCAGATCCCTCCCAAGTGGATCAAAGCATTAAAGGAACTAAGCCATTTCCTGCTCAATTCTTCCCTCAGCTTCCAGATGATTGCTCCTTTTCATCCTCCTCTGCAAAGAAGGCATCAAGGTCCATTAGTTTCTGAACCAGGAGGGCATCTATCTCTCTGCCCTGCACTGCAGCCTTTTTGGCTCGTGTGAAACTACCCGCCACTTTGACTCTGCTTCGTGCTTTCCTCTTCCGGGGAATAGTGAAGTCCTGAAACTCCAGAATCCGCTTCCTCTTCTGCTGGCTGATAGAGATCAAAGATCCATTTTTCTCCTTGGGCTCCTCAAAGATGGTTTCCAGACATCTGGGAAAGGTAAAGGATAGGAGTTAGAATATCAGAAAAAGCTATTTTTCATTCATAGAAGTGAAAGGAACCATCCTGCAGTGACAGAGAAATGGACTAGATGACTCGGGCCTTTTACATTTCTAACTTTTACGATCAATGACCCTTCTGAAGCCTCAATACAGAGCTCATGTTTCTAACTAATGACCACTTATCTTTAGAAATAGTTTCCCATCACTAGCTGTTAGTACATTTTCTGTATAGTTTGTTGGTGCATAGATATCCAGTTGGAATCTCTCATTTTTAGTCCAAAAGCTCAAGCCAAAGATCTTTATTGTAAGGAACAGAGGCATTTAGACCTACATAAAGGATTAAAAAACCCCATACAAAATAAAAATGCCTGTAAAGCAGCATTCTTGGTATTTTGCACTGAGGTCTACATGGCATTTGTCCAGCCTATGTTCCAATGGAATATAATTTTGGAGAATCTTGTTTTTTAATTTTGTAATAATGGGTACTGTATCTTGACTAAATATTGAAATGAATGCAAATAAGTTAAATACAAAGAAGTGACATTTAAACCTTCAACAACTATAAGTTCTCAAAAAACAACAAATGGTCTGGGTAGCACTTGATAGACTAACAAAACATGTAGATGGTATCATGAACTTTTGTGGGCACAGCCCACTTCTTCAGATGACCGAGGTTTGTTCTCAATTTGTGAGACTGTAAACACCCCATCACCCACAGATTAAGGACAGATTTTCAATCTGTTTTCTGAATTACCTTTCTACAGCAGTTCAAATCAGAGCCATCAATTCAACTATCCAAAAGACAGAGTTTCATATCTCCAACCAGTTCAATTACATAGGCCACATCCCACATATTGGTGTGTGTAACAAACCTGGTTGTTGGAGGGGACTTGTAGTTCTTGTTTGTGTAAATTTCTTCTAAACTAAATTCCTTCTTCTTCAGCCTGGAAAGAAAATAGTGAATGAAGCAATGAAAGTTTTAGAACTATCTCCCCCTGTATAGGCAACATGACCAGGAGGGAAAAAGGGGGTGGGGGTGGGGAGGAAAATCAGGTTTTCCTTCCCACCTCAAACTCCATACATTAATTTGTAAATTAGTTTTAAAAGGAGATCTAAGAATCTGATGAACCTTACAAATGATGCTTCAGAAAGTAATGGATTGTGACCTGCCATTTCCACAAGGATGAGTGCTCCTTCCAGCATGAAGTAACATTTCTAACCAATGATACTCAAAGGCAAAAGAGAAAAATACCTCACAGATCACTGCCTCTTGAATTATGAACATCGACCAAGTTTGTGGCTGTGAAAATCATGGTCTCCGGCCACTCAGCTCTGAAGACGGAGCAGAGACTGGTGGCTGGCTGGAGCCTCCAGTTTGAGAAAAGTAGTGTGTGTGTGGGAGAAGGAAGTCACATTTTTCGTCTAAACATTTCTGTGAAATTTGCTATTTATGCCACGACCAACCCATGAAAAATACGTGATTTCTCCGCAACTTAAGCAGACCCTATTTATGAAAAATTGAGAGGATGAAAAAAAAACCCAAACACTTCAATGTTCCAGAAGGTTAAATAACGGATTGCATTTCTTGAGACTTGGTTTTCAATTTGACTATTGACAATGGTAATTCTTTTGATGCAATTTCAAATTAAGTCTGACAGAATGGGTTTTCCTCAAGTCAATCAACCATCTACCAACTTGCCACTTTTGCTCTTCAACAGAAGTCCCGGACAAGAACAGGTCAGAGTCAAGTATACTGAAATATTTGTGCATATATCTGGCACAATGCCCAAATTAACATGCAACTTTGGTTTTCCAACATCCTGTTGAACAGTCAGGGGAAGTAAAGATTGCAGACAAAAATCTCAGAATAATTTGAGCTGGCAAGGGATTTGGGAAGGTAATCTGTTTTCCCTCCTTGAATTGTAGTAGGACTGTTTTCTAATATACCTATATCTACTTGAGTTATTCAAGGCTAGACCATAAGGGGAATTCCATTTTCTTCCTCGGCAACTCATTCCATTGCTGTTTCTAAAGAGTTTTATTTACGCTGTATATTACCTGGAGTAATTAAAGTTCATTCTTCCTTGTTCTTTCTTTTCTGATTCATGAAAATTGATTTTTGTCCTCAGTAACATTCTATTAGTTTGGAGACAGCTATCGACTACCTCATTCTTCTACACAGACAACACAGAACTCTTAACCATGGCTTATGGAGAAACTGAGTACCAACACCACCCAGCCAGGAAAAACTTAACTGCGTAAGCAGAGAGAATGGACAGGAGAGAAAACCCATTTAGTAGAATGGTGATGATTCAGTCCAGGACACATTTCTTAGAAGTAGCAAATCCCAGTATCATTGTCCATTTAAGAGAGACCACTCACCTTTTTCGTCTGGGGAGTCCCATGGGGGTGAGGTTAGGGTCTGGCTTGGGAACAGTCTTTCGGATGCGGATCTGAGAAACTCTCTTTGGCCTCTTTTCTGGCTCTGCCTTTAGAAAGAGAAAATTATAAAATAAAAGAGCAACTGCTTACCTATCGGCAGTGTTCTCTCCCACTTGGGGTCTCCATTTTGAGTATGTGTAAGTATCACACTGTATGAAGCTAAGGTAGGCCACATACCAGGGATATTTTGCAGTAAACTATTTTATTTTTCAACAAAATGTATTTGTTTTGGGCAATACAAATTTACATCCATTTTAACTAAAAGTATATGAAACAGCAAGCCATTGAGCAGGAACTGTGTCAGAGTGATACCACTTCACCCCCAAGTTTCTTTAAAATCAAAGCTGGGTATCTTTTTTGAAGAAATGCTCTAATTTGACCACACAGTATTGGAGCAATATAGGACTCATGGGACAAATTCTACGACTTAGGATATCAGATTAGATGGTTACACTGGTTCCATTTGGCTTTAAAAAACAATCAATCAATCTGGTCAGTACAATATACCAAGGAGTTTCTGGAAAGGTAAGGAGGAAAGAAGTCTTTGAGAATTCTTTTCTCAGGTCCTCTAATCCTTTATATTTTGCTTATCTTTCCACTTCAGCAGCAACTACTCCCAGTTAATGCAGGACTAGCACAGACTGGAATGCAAGGAACTTTGTCAGTGGTAAAAACTCTGCCTTTATAGTGATCCAGGTCCTGGGTGCCTGGGAAACAAAGGCCCACGCTCAAACTTAAACCCTAAACCTTGTCTAGTTGCTGTGCAACATTAGAATATAAATTTAACAAAGCTACTTTGACTGCGTGCACAAAAACTAGTTGCCTGCCTACTTCTACTAGTAAAGACAAGAAACCACTTACTTTTTTCAGTTCAGTGTCCCTCTGGGATGTGGGATGTAGTGAGAGAGAAGCATCGAGGTCAAAGGGATGGACCTGCAATTCAGGTACTGAAAGCCTGAATGGAGATATTGCCAATTCTGGAAACGTGCAAGACTTTGGTAGCCAATCAGAGAGTGAATGTTCCAGCCTACAAAATTGGGGGGTTACGTGAAAAGATGGGGACAAGAGAATATTAGATTAATGCTGGATTTTTATTGTGACAGCATTCTAGAATCTAGGACATATTGAGTGGACTGCTGTAACCATTTCCTTTGTTCACTGGATATATTTAAAGGGAGTTTGGTCCCCCACATAAGCATCAAAAGGTACATATGAAGAAATACCAACGTCTGAAGTCTAGCTCTTGAACAAGATAAACCAAATATCTAGGGTGAGAAAATGGACCACAATAATTTAATTTATCATCATGACAAGCAGCACAGAAGGGCTGAAAAGCTATATTTGTAACATCCAATCATCTACTGTTGTGTGTACATACATAAATACATCCATATGTGGGTCATTTAGAATCTGTTATTACACAGAGGCTTTGGCAGACAAATGCTTAAAGGAATCTGCCAAAACCCGAAAAGACAAACTGCCAGAATGTGGGGGTGATGCCCGTCAGAAAAACTCACATTATCACCATATGTAGTAACTATCACAAGGTAAGACTCTTACCTTATCTCCGCACCCGTTGTCCTTGCAGCTTCGGGTCCCAGGACAGTCATGTGTGGTAGCACAACATAACTGGTTCAAAAACAAATAAAAAGGCAGCAGTTAGGATTATACCATAAACAGGAGGAAAGACTTCATTAGTATAATTTAGACTCCAAGAGGTACAGAAATGTCAGACTGTCAAGGTACCCTCTCTCTACCCCATCCCATAAAAAACCCAATGCAAGCTGTATTTGTCATTAAGGCCTAAGATTTTTTGACATATTACCCAGGAGAAAAATACCCAGTACTATTTTCACTTAACATAGAAGTAAGATGAGGAAAACTCAGAAAAAGTCAGAAGGGGAGGGAGCATGTTTTAGTCTGCAAGCTGAAGATGGTTTCAAGAGAGCCTGGATTCTCTATTCCAAGATGTTTTTGTTTGAAAAGTAAATATGAGTTAAAAAAAAGCCTCAAAACTTTTTTGCCAAGTACAACAAAGGGCTTCCACAAGATTAAATCCACAACCCCCTTCATTCCTGTTGGAATGCTCTTTATAGAAGAGACTTGGATATCAATTAAGGACTATGCCTCTTTTTTGTATACGCACAATTAGCATAACACAAGAGAAAAATTAAGTTCTTCAGTAATCTGGAACAGCATTGACTTCATTTGTTAAGATTAAGTCATATCAACACTACAAAATGAAATCAACCTAATCTACATTGGCATACAGCCACCATTGTAACAACATTTCTTGTTCACGTCTACACTTTGTTCCTTTTGTCAGTGGTCTGTGTTCTCACCAGGAATGCCCATATCAACTGTACTGCCAGTATGGGGCACAGTGGGACAGCTCCTGAAAGCCAGTAACAGTCAAGTTAAATAATGCAGGGTCTACATCGACACTGGGTTTACCTAAATACATCAAGTGTGACTATGCTGCTTGGAGAGGTGGAGTTAAGTTGTCAAGCAGGGAAGTTGTGTCAGCAGGAGCAAAAAATTTAAGTGCAAATGCTTCCATAGTTAGGTTGACATACGCTGCCTTCTTTCAAAGTAACTCTGTAGTGTATGCCAGACCTAAGTCCCTTATTTATTCTCTTCATGGGCCGATTATGAAATATATTCAACCATAAGGTTATAAAGCTGAGACTGTTTTGTAAGTATGCCAATCTGTTAAGGAGCTTATATACTTTTGCCATAAATTGCAGGCAGCATAGCAGTACAAGAAAGTTATAAAAGACAGTGATATACACGGTGGTGGGGGGGAGAATATTCAGGTACATAAGCGCCAGATGTACAGTGCTTTTTCTCTGCCAGTATTCTAGTCACTACTAGTCTGGTAGTGCTAGAATTTGAACTGGTAGTTTGTGCATCAAAATCTCACCTGTTGGTAACAAAATATTTTGCTTCATGCAGTAAAAAAAAAGTCAGGTACTAGTGATGAAAATGTTCCACTCCCCTAAAAGTTTACTCTCAGAAAGGCAGTAATGTGGAATAAGGTTTAATTAAAGTAAAACTTCTGATAACTACCAGGTAGCAAGTAGCTTTACAGGAAGGGAAAACCATTCCAATGATCACTGCATTATCAGTTATGAAAGTGCCAAAGTTAAAATGGAAGAATCCAACTGGAAGGCAACTTTCATCACAAGGAAAGGTCTGTGTGAAGTTCAGGACTATGATAAAGTCAAACTCTGCTGACACTGGTACATGTCAAATCCTCTCCTGATGAGGATGGATGAATATTAGAATAGCAAAATATTTTTTTGATCCTTTTAACTGTGGGCAAGGAGATGGTTACTTGACAGTGGTATATATTACAACAAATATTTATCTATGAAGCAGTAGCAATTTCTTGGCCAATTGTACAAGAATCTGTTCCCCTTGCACTTCAGCCCAATTTAGAGATTACACCCTTTAAAAAAAAAAAAAAAGAAAAGCTTACTTATCCAAATATTTAGAACATTTTTGCAAGCTTAATTTTTTAAAATTGTATTTCATAGCCTTTGTTTTACATAGATCAGCTGCCTTTTCCTCCCACATTTTCTTATGACCAAATCCTTCAAAGTGTCAAATAGATTTTGCTTTTAAAATAGCTAATTTTCTCTGTACTCTGCATGAGTTTATTGAGCATTACCCTTTCCAGTTATTATAGCATGCTGCAATGACTTCTCTTTAAAGAAGCTGTGAATGGGACAAGAGTGTCACCAACAATTTTTCCTGACTTTAATAGCATCTTATTTCTTAAGCTAGAGACAGCATACTGCATTTCAGACTCGTTATCTGTTCCGAGTAGTAGTTCAGTTTAACTTGGCTTCTCAATTAGTAAAAAAAATTTTTTTTTTTTTTTTTTTTAAATCACTAAAAGAAAAGTAGCCTTTAGAGCCAAAGGTTAACTCTTCACTTATGTTAAATGACCAATAGGCAGCCTGATTTGTGGGGGACAAAGACTGATGCCCATAAAACTAGCTTATCAAGGGCTCCATTCAGCATTAACTTCCCTTGCCAAATGATACATCTCTCAACTCAATAAAAACTCACCTGATACACGGGTTATAAAAAAGGTTTACATTTTTCTTAGGATGGTGGTGGTGATAAAGAGTTACCAACTCTGCTCAGTTCTCAAACTGTAGCTGGACCTGGTCACTCCACACAATTATGAATCTGTATTATAGAAATCTGTACTTGAAATACTGCCTCAAGGTCTGGCAGAAAGAACACAGCTCCACAGGATGACTGATTATAAAATTGGTTCCAGCAGGTATCATTCATCTCTATTCTTTTATTCCCAGGAGTTTTATTTTAAAAGCTTATGCTTTATTTGAACTAGTATAAATACAACAATTTTGTAAATTCTCTTGGTCCACCAAGGTCTTGACATTAGTGGATTAAATACTAACTAGCTCTGGCCAGCAAGTGCCACTTTGAGGTGCCTAGATCACAGACAGTGAAATTTATATAGTTATTTATCTAGCAAGACTTCTGCTTATGCCAACAGGGACACAGACAGTGTTCCCAGTAAGCGGAGTGCTTGGGTATCTGCCAAGGAGAGATTCAAATGCAACCTAACTGATTAGCAGAGTGCCCACAGCTGGCAGCATTTGTTTTTACTGATGGTGCACAGTTGCATATGCCTTGGTCCACATAACATTTATTTCACACATGGATGGAAAAAGTTAGAGGGAACATTGGAAAACAATAAGCCAAATTCAACGTTTCTTTATAGCTCAGTGGTAGGCAAAATAATTCAGTTTATTTTATAGGCTTTTCTATAATTCTCGTAACTGTAGCATTTGAATACCTCTCAAACAGCCCACCACTGTGTGGTTATGCAGCAGAATTATTCTATAATTAGAACAGCTATAGATAGGACAACTGAGGCACAGAAAGTTCACACACAAAGCTTGCAGCAGCTGCAGAATCAAAGGCCCATCTTTCCTCTTTCCCCATGTAATGCCTTAAAAAAAAAAAATCCACCTTTCTTTTCATGTAATTAGCAGCAAAAGAAAAAAGGGCTTTATTCTTCCCTCATTTGTATTTAGTTTGATAAGGCGGCCAAAATTCAGTGATCTTGGTGGAGCTGCACTTATGCCAGCAGTACATCTTGAACAAATGGTAAATGGGAATAGTTATACGAAACTGGTTATAGTTAAAAATTAATGTAGAACAATTATTAGAATGAAATTTAAAAGTTTAACTGGGTGCAATACAATTATTCCTTTCTGTTGAGATTTAAAGCTTGCACAGCTATGTAAACCCATCTTGTCATTGCTCAAGCTAAATAGGTAGCCCATGCATCTGAAAAAAAAAAAAAAAAAAAAAACTTTCCTGCTTCAAAAATCCAGAAACTCTGCAGTCATTTGGAACAGAGTTTAACAAAGTAGCTCGCATTTCTGCAATATATATTCTGGGGCTATGGGGTGTACGTATTGCAGGGAGGGAGAAGGTGATGAGATAATGGTTCCGCCAGAAGAGGAGATTAAAGAAACCAATGACAATGTATTCAAATTCATCCAACGGAGACAGTTCTGCCTGGAAGTGTTTTCTACTGAACCATTTCCTGAGTGGAGTGTGCAAGATTATACATGAACTACTGGAAACGGACCCTAAGTGCTAATATCCCTCTCCCCCCCAAAAAAGCTGCAACTATATACACTATGTATTTATTCTCAGAAAGAAGTTGGATTTTTACCTGCTCTCGATGCCCAGACTTGGCTGCCACTTGCAGTGATTGGAATGGAGAGGAGTGAATTCGGAGGGACAGGCAGAAGGGCCATGCTGGATCCATAAGGCAAGTACCTTGCCCAGTGAGTAGGGCAATGAAGAGAAGAGGTCATCTGATACGGAATTTGGAGACCTTAACCCTTTCAAGCCCTGTGTGATTTGTGATATAAACAGTCTCTGGACAGTAGGAATTCGACTGGTTACATTTCTTCTTCTTGTCCAGATCCTGTAACATTGAGGGGAAGAAAGTGCTAACACTGTGTGAAGGCCAAGCATGGAGCACCCTGCTCTCCTTTTAGCTATGGGATTTCTCCTACTATCATCACTAGAGGTTTCAGCCTCTGTGGTGGTTAGAGACAGACCAGAAGAGCGCAGCTCATTACTGAGTTTGGTGTCTTCCCTGAAAGCTGTTATATTTGAGCAGCTTTGGGGCAGGAGGAAAGAGAAAGTCCATTTTGAAGGCTGACACGGATGTACTAGTGCCTCTCCTAAAGCTGGTCTATCAGGTACACACTGTTGGGATGTAATCCCTGTGAGGTTTATCAAAGAATCAAAGTCCAATTTTATGTGAAAAGAAATTGGGGAAATGGGAGTATTGAAGACTGATGGAATGTTGCTACTTAAGTCTAAAATGTACATTTTGGAAGAGTCTACAGGATAAAGTGCCAATGGCTGAAGGCTGAACATTTTGGTGCACAAGCCATGACCCTGCTGAGAGTTTAGCTTCGTGTTAATGCATGAAAAAACTTCTAGTAGTCTTTTAGATCTAGTTTGGCTGGACCTTTCAATCACTGGTAGTTCAGAGGAACATTCCAGAGTCTTTAACCTGTGGCTGCTTTTGGGTAGGGCCAGTAATTTACTGGCTATTGTAGACAGTCTGCTTAGTAGTGTTGGTTCTTTGGTACATTTACTAAGTTTCAAGCGGTTCAACAAACTGCACTTATTGGCTCTCTGCTTTGACATGAGGTTCAGTCTCCTGGCTATTTCTGCTTCCTTTGCTGGTGGTGTACATGCGAAATATATAGGGCCGAGAAGTTCGTGTTCTTGCATAGGAACAGCATCAGGGGAATTCCTTTTAAAAGCTGAGCTTTTAACTTTTTTATTCTCTCTCACAGTTTTAAGTTCATCCCATGTGGGAGCTTTTTTGCACTTCCTTCTTGGCTGCTGCTTTAATGGGAAAAGTCTTCTTGATTTGCGTGTGTTTCCAAAGGCACCATGGATTTCATCATCCTTAGCAAAGCTTTTAGCTTGTGGTAGTGAGAGAGGAAAAGGAACAAAAGGGGTATTATCTGCTGACAATTCAATGCGAGACCCTAAATGAACGCTCAGGCTTTCCACTTCTGAGGTCATAGTCTTCATATGCTCTGAATCATCCTTAGAAATCTTTGGCCTTTTGACTTCTTGTAAAGTGCTATATATTTGATTATCATCACTAATACTGCTCATGGCAGCAAAGAACTGCTCTCTAGGACTTTCAGGCTTCATGACTACTGAAGATGCCACCAATTCATCTGAAGCTTCTAAAGACTCAGTATCATACACCACACTGCCCTGAAATGGGATTTTTGCTGTCTCTTGGTCTTTTGACTCCTGTATTTGCTGCGTATGTCCCTCATGGAGTAGAAAGTTTCGAGCTGGACATACTTCAGTTTCCTCACACATCTTTTGCTTAAGAGCTTGGACAAAGTAGGTGAACGCCAGTCTTTCTGCACCGACTGAGTCATGTGGAGTCTTCATTGGGTCTCTAACTTCCTTGCTGTTGTCTTTGCTGTGTGAACTTAATTTATAAGGCAGACACACTTCACTGAAATCAAGAAATTTTAAAGATGCTTCTGTGTCATTTTTTGATGGCTTCCTGCTATCTGTTGTATTACAATGGACGTCTGATGTCTCACTGTTAATTAAGTCTTTAGACTGCAAATAACCGTCTACAGTTTCTGAAAGCAACTTAACACCTGCTAATTCTGAGTGATCTGAGACACAATCACTATCAGATGAAGTTACATCCATCTCTTTTACAACCGGCTCACTATCCCCTGCACTTACAGACCTCTCGCTGCTGCGAGCATGATGTGCCGTATACACTTCTAATTTAACTTCATTCAGGGAGCTAATTGCTTTCTCTCTCTCTTCAGATGGGCTGTCATTGCCATCAGCTCTTCTCTCAAATGTCTGCACAAGAAGTTCTGTAGCAGAATTGTCATTACAGAGGGCATTCGTTGAAGATGAATCCTGGTCAACTATCTGTACATTCCCAGATGTTGCAGGCAGCTCATCTCTTTGTGGTAGGCAGATTTCTGAGCTCTGAGCTAAAGGTGTTTCAGAAATTACATCTTTAGCACTGGAAAGCTCTTGGTTCACACAGAATTCTTCAGACTGAGCTGGGTGCTTGCTGTCTGGACCATCAGCACCTGTAAGAGTCACAAATCCTGGCTGAGGACAAGCTTTATTTATTTCTACAATTCTTTGATTTACTGCAGAATCCAACAGTAAGCAGGTTTCATTTCTGATTCCTGGAACGATAGTTGTATCTTCTGGCACACATGAAAGACTCTTGTAGGCTGAAAGAAAGACAGAAAAGGAATCAACAATGGTCTTAATTTTATTTTTTGGGTCCATAACCAAGCTACCAATGTTCACTAATGGAGCAAGTTCGGTATTTTCTACCAATATTGTATATTCTTTTTGATCCTCCTTTGCACTACTGACAGAGTCTGTGTATTCTGAATGGACTGCATTTACTATACTGTCTTTGAAAATTCCATGATCTTCCCTGGAACTGGCACCTACATTATTGGATTCTTTTAATTCTACTTTCTTTGCTTCTGATGAATCACTGATGTCTGTATATTCTGATAAGTCCATATCTACCATAATTTCTTGGTAAGGTCCTTGAAAAATCTTCTCTTCTAAAAACTCATGAATCAATGGAGTTCTCTTTTCATCTTTCTTTAGAGTTAACAATTCATTTTCCTTGGAACAGATCGTTCTCGTAAGTTGTTCCACTGAACTTGTCATAGTTTGCACACCAGTGTTTGATACTTGCTTTTTTGAGTTGTCCAAGTCGTAATGTTGGAACACTAGAACTTCATTTGCTACCTGGGTTTCATTTTGCTTGTGTGAAACTGGTCCAATAAGCTCAATTTGACATGCAGGATTTTGATTTTCCACCTGACAAATAGTATCATTTAGTTGCTCTGAATGTTGAAAACATGACAATTCGAAATCAAAGGATTGCTTCAAACATTTTTCGTGACTTGGAATACTGGAGTCTGCATCACTCTTTGAAACAGTGTCTTCAGAGAGACGGTATTCACAAGGTAATGCAGTCTTGTACATATTTAGTTCTCTCTCTCCCAGGACCACTGTTGCGTTGTATATTTGGTGTCCATCCTGATCTTTGCTTTTGTTCACATCTGTGCTGACTGACTGTTCACTGGCCTCATTATGGTGACTGTCTTTGTGAGCGTTTACACTATCCAGAGTTTCTATTTTATCCTTTTCATCTTTCTGTAATGCATAAGAGTTAATTTGTTCTTGTCCCTTACCCGTAACAGTAGTTTTTTCTATGTTGTCAGAATCTAGCCTTTCCTTTGTATTTTCACAAGCATCATCATAGCGTTTCAAGCTTTCTATTTCGATATTTGTATTTGAACTCTTCACTTCCGATGAGTCCATTATTAGATTATCAAGAGTGCCAGCTGAATGCAACAACCTTTCTGCTGTGGAAGTATGATTTGGCATATTCTTAAACACACAGTTGCAAGTCCAATCATCTTCACAAAGAACAGATTCACATGCTAAATGAATGTTCTCCTCAGGAAGGTTGACTGCTTTTTCATCATTAGGT
The DNA here is from genome assembly GCA_032595735.1 of Pelochelys cantorii. Taxonomy (NCBI): domain Eukaryota; kingdom Metazoa; phylum Chordata; order Testudines; family Trionychidae; genus Pelochelys; species Pelochelys cantorii. The sequence goes on along the minus strand of CM064342.1, from coordinate 4,968,184 downwards.
ACAAGTAACTGTCGTGTTTCCAAGCAAGTAGCTTTTTCAGTCTTCAACTCAACCTGAACTTTAGAAGAATCCTTGTTCAGCATAGCATTATCCAAGCTGGTACTATCGGGTAAGATGAAACAGTCCTTAACAGCTGAACTGTGGTCTTCCATATACTGGTCATTATGAATACATGTGTCACTTTTTTCATTTTCCATATTGGTGACCATCTTCTTTGTATGCCTCAGTACAGAGTTCATGCTTTTCTGGGAACCTTTACTTGTTACATAAGTAATACTGAAACTGTGACTTGCTAAAGACAATTCTTCATTCTTATGAAGCTGACGGCCCACAGATTGTGCTTCCAGCTTTGCAAAAGCAAGGATGGGTATGTTTTTAGGCAGCCTGTCCAGGTACAAATCTCTGTTTGAAACTGCATCGTCATTACCATAAGAAGGTTCACTTGGAAGCCCAAGAGGTACTCTTGATTCTTCTGCATCATGACGAAGAGCTTCACTTGGTGTGTGAGCAAAGTTTGTTTCTTTGTACATAGGTAGGTTGACATTAACACCAATTGCTTCTGGAGTTTCAGAACTATTATCCAGATCGTCTATCACTGAACTGCTGCTGGCTTCCTTTTCAACCAGTGGTGCTTCAAGGGAAATGTCATCTAGCTTGGTGCCATAGTCCAGAGAGTCATGAACAGTGGGAAGAGAGTTTGCATATTTACTGTAGGCATTACTAGAACATGTATGCAAGTCTCCAGTCTCAATACCGACAAGGTTTTTTGTATCCACCAATACAGTGTTATTTTCCTTTGTACATCGTTTTACTACATCACCCCAACATACATCATTAATACCTATTTGCCACTGGTTCCCATCCTTTTTCAAGTTAATTTCTGAAGAGATTCTTAAATCTCCTTGTGGAAATTCTGCTGATGAAGCAACAGAACTAGGAACTGGCAAATCAGAGCTCACTGAATGAGCACTTTTTTGAATATCATGCCCATTATTCATGCCACAACTGTTCTTTGTTGCAGTTTCTCTCCTGATTTCAGCAACTTTCCCATAACCACAATTATGTGAACGGTCAGTGCAATTATCCATTTCCAATTGTTCAGCCTCATCAGTGGCTATTTCTCCATTCTGGACTGGAGAGAGCTGTTCTTCCATCACAGGTCTGGAGATCCAGTTCTTCAGAAATTCAGTTCTTTGACTCCCACCATTACAACTTGGTCTCTCTCTTTCATTAGCAAGATACGCTTCCTGTATTTCACAGAACTCAGTGTTGTCTTCTAGTGGCGTATTTCCAGAATCCAGACCACACAAATGCTTTAGTGGAGCCCTTAAAGCTTCAGAGCTTTCTTTTGAGAGAGGTATATCAACTTCACTACTTTTAGATATATGAAAAGCACTGTCGTTATGAGGGCTGTTTTCTTCATCTTGCTCATAAGTCTGGTAACTAGCAGGTGTTGTATTACTTCCATTAACATGGCTTGATCTAAACAAGCCTATTTCTCCAGTCTCTGAATAAAAAATTGTACAATCCCTTGTGGTCAATGATATAGTAGTACAGGTTGTTAATCCTTTATATTCTTTTTCTTCGTGAGGATATTCTTTTGTTGAGCCAGTCTCCATAACTGTTAAAGGCTCTATGGAAACTAAAGTACTTGTTTCTGAAACCTCACCACTGGCCGTGATAATGTCTATATCTGGGCATTCATTTTTCTCAGTTGGAAGACCTTTACTCACTCTGTCATTCCCATGTCCTGCTTTACTAAATATCCTAGTCCCATCAGCCTTCATACCTTGTATTTCTTCAGTGGGCTTTGGCAGAATTTCAGGTGTCACCTGTATATTTGTTTGGTTTTCTTCTGCACAAGAAAAAAATAAAAATTTAGTACTGCACACTAAATTAAAAACACTTCCATCTTACTTTCTTCATTACTCAACATTTAATATACAGTTATGAGCAGTACAGTTTTGCTAATACTTAATGATCACTTTGACAAACCCCACCATCACTCTGTTTTGTAACATCAAAATTCTCATTGAATCTTAACTGTAAAACCCATTTGCATGGATTCTGAGCAAAACTTGTATGGATCCAATATTCTGTATTTTCAGGTTGCTGAAATTCCGGAGTTCAGAGTCAGAGATCTTACGAGTTCTATAAAATTATTGGCAGTGCTCATTTTCAGTAGCATTTTTCTCTGAAGAACAGCAAATTAAAACAAGTAGACAAGATGTGTATTTAAGTCATCTGAGGGGAATTAATTTACTCCCCTAACTGTTTAGCGGGAAGATTAAAAAGTCTCCTCTTACTATAACTTTTATACTGTCAACTACTATTCTTGTGCAGACAAGGAACTAGAGGAAGACGTGTATGCACAGTTGAAAAGAAATTTTGCAATGGAGCAACTATTTCAAGAACGTTTTGAATTTTGATTTCTCTGTAAGCTTTTCCCCCTCAGCCACTCCCTTTATTGCCTTCTCCCACTCTTGGAAAAGAAGGATTTTCCTTTTAGCAGCCCCTACTTCTGTGCCAATTAACCCCCGTCTCCTTCCACTCATTTCATTTGAAATTTTTTCCTAGTTTGGTAAATCTGGATTAGGAATCCAGGACCTTTTAGTACAGGTGTTCAGTATGTTATGCTAAGACTGCCAAAGATGTCTTATGCTCCATGAATACAGTTAGCATTCTATTTATTCTCCGTCACTACTTAATACCTGGAAAGCGCCACTGTGTGCAGAACTCTTCCACCAAGGAAAGCATCCAATGAAGCTTGCAGGTCTATCTTATAGAACTAATAAGCATATGAGTAGAGGTTCAAGTGCATGCCTTACAATTTCCCTTATAAGTACTGCAGTGCGTATCTGCCAATAGAGCCGTCACAGCTCTTACGGGTAAAGGAGCTAGCCCTGAAGGAGCATAAGAATTCAAGCTTTAGAAGTCTGATCCACTTACTTTGATCCACTCAGGTACAGAAACCTAAAAGGCTACCTTGATCACCAGGCAGCTGGTACAGAATGAAGATAGTGTAAGAACATCAGACTGTACCAAGATGTACTGTATACTTGGAGTGCCATTCTGACACTTACAGAAGTTTCTGCACTAGTGCAATATTTCACATACCAGTGGCGTAGCCAGAAGGGCCCATTTGGGAGAGCCCTGACTTCAGGTGGGTGGGCAATGCTGGAGTAATTGCCTCCACCTGGCTGAGTGTAGTAAGCCCCAGTTCCCAGATCCTGCTCCCTGACAGCAGCACTTTGCAGAGTGGGGTAAGCCCCAGCTCCACTCCCCTGCTAGAGCGCTGCGTGAGTTGGCTGGGGTGAGCCTGGAAGCAAAGAGGGCAGGCCACGGCTCACTTAGGGCCACCTGTGGCAATACATGTCAAATATTAATTAGCCATCATGTCTGTCTTTCTGGTGTCAGGACAGAACAAAGTTTATCTTCTGTTGAATCCAGTGCACCGAATAGGGTTGCAATATGGGATTTTAAAATTGGATATTTTAGATGTATTGTCAAGTCCTGCTCTAGGGACTTCAGAACATATATTTGGTTTGACATGCACTGCATAACTGCACTTATTGGTTCTTGAACCCATGACCAGATTCTAGACTAGAGAGCGCTGGGCAACCTCATGTGATGTAGGTAAGATGGTGAAGGAGGCCAGCCTGTCCCTTTTCAATTATTTCTTTTCTTCACGTGCCATGTAGCTAAACATCACTTTTCTGGCTCATGTTCAGAACTGGACTTACAAAATGTATAAATTCTCCTGAAGGAAGGAACAGACAGAACAATAGGCTAATCAGATCAGAAGATCAAGGTTCTTTGGCCACTAAGACAATCAGAATCACCTTGGTCCTCTTCTTGCTGACTGTATAATTTTGCAGAGTATGAACACAGGTGGCAAGACATAAAACAAGCTGAAATTCTTGCTTGGACTAAATATTAATTCCCTTGTGGTTCCTTTTCCTGGAGAGAAATCTAGGTGTCTTTTTGCTCAATCTTGACATAACTAAATCCAGTGAGAATTGATCAAAAAAATCTGATGTGCAATTACAAAATAGCCTTGAGATGGAGGCTCCACTTGTTTGAGCTTATTAACTGTCGGTGTGTTTAGCCAGTTTATCGTGACAGTAGAATTTCATTTTATGAGCCCGTGTCATGGATCCTTCCTCCTTTTGTACTGGCTTCGCCTTTGTGTATGCATGCCAGTTGCTCAGGTGTCATTTACAGATATCAAAATGCTGTTCAGGTTCAGTAATCCTTTGACCAACTAGACACACATTGTTCTTTAGTCACTTGCACAGAGAATTAACCATCGTTCCTGGAACTTAGGTGCCACAGGTTGATAAAATTGGTGAGATATACCAAGACAATTAGAGAAGAAAATGGACAATTTCATCGAGAGAGTCCTGTCCAACAGCATGACATTTAGTAGAAACAGTCTTGGGCTTACTGCAGTTGGGAACATGTTTGGCTGTGTGTTTAGCATCCAAGACCTTTCCCCTGCAGAGATCTGTGGCTCTTGCTCACAAGTCACATTCTACAGTGTAAGATCAACTTTTCAGGCATTTACAGATTCTTGTTGTGACTTATGCACAATACTATTCTAGTATGCAGTTCAGTATTTAGATATGTAGTAATTTCCCACTTTCTCTGTGAAAGCACTCTAAGCAAGTTATCCAGCAAAGGGAGCTAGACATACATCTCATCTTGTTTAAGAATGTTTACTGATATTACCAAGCTATTTCATAAAACCTATGCATATTGCTAGGTGAGTGTGTATTAGAAATAACAGCGACTGTAAGCAAAGCATCCTCTTACAAGACACTGATATGAAGATGCATAGTAATACCATGGATCTGCTTGATTAACAGCATATCACCTTAGAAGATGACGACCAAAACAGTGAACCCATTTCCCCTCTTGCATCCCAACGCTCACAGACATCAGGATTTTGGCCTAATTTTTCAGAGTGAATGCTCAATGCTATTTATAATCTGATCCTCTTTAAAATAAATTGGACACTCTAAGGCTGAGGCAATACACAAGTTAGAAGCCACATTTTTAAAGTGGACATTTAGATCTGATGTTGCCCTGTATCCCTCTGGATCTCTGGGAGCCAGGCAAAGAGGATGGACCCAGGTTCACTTCTACTCTCCAAACTTCCTCTGGTTCCCAAAGCTAGACTAATGGGTTGCTACCTCCATTTTTTTTTTAATATACAGAGAGGAGGTCAATAAATCTGCATATGGGAGATTATCAGATAGCCCTGATGTGCTATGTTTAGCACCCATTTGTCTAATCTAATAGGGATTCTACCTCTTCCCACTTTGTGCAACCTGCTTTATCTAGGCAGGGCTCCAGATTGCTGTCAAGACTGCTAGAGACCAAGCAATCAGCAGGACACGACCAAGAGCCTTCTTTGGAAGTTACCCTTACTTCATCCCTGTCATAAAAGGAAGTTAAGAAAGGAAGAAAACAGAGTACATTAAAATCATTGCTACACTGTAATTTTGAAATTCTATGAAAATTGGTGTGTTGAGAACATTAATGCTACATGGTTAAGTGCCTCAAATTAGGACATATGGTCAAAACAAATTTAGCATTGCTTTCTTTTGTATATGCATTATAATACAGTCTTTAATTACATGACCACAATTCTCAAAAATATAATTTCTTAGCTTTAGAGACAGATGCAGCACATCCCAGTAGGTTCTCATTTTATTATGGTTTTCATTTTTTTATGCTCACATTTTCATTGCTACAATGGAGCAGCAACTCTTTTCATGTACAAATGGAGTCTGTAAAGTTTCTTCTCTGTAATGTGTGATTTAGGCCTAATATTGCCAACAGTGATGCACATGGCTTAAGTTAAGCACGTGTGTTCGTACAACTCAACTGAGGCCTTATTTTTTGCGTTCTATACATAGTTTCTTCTATAAGCTACAAAGCTCTCTCTTGTGAAATTAAACGGATGAGGCAGTTAGCTGTAAAAGCTATTTTAGCTAGAAAAGTATGTAGCTCATGCATGCACAAAAAATTCATAATTACTTTAGGCTTTATTCTTAAATATGGTATACTATATATGCATAGTTTATTTCATACATACATAACTATACCAACTCAAGAGAGATCTTGGAGTCGTTGTGGATTGTGTGGATGTTTTCAGAGAACTAAGTGCAACGGCAGTCAAAAAAGCAAACAATGTTAGGAAGCATTAAAAAAGGATAGAGAATGGAGACAGAATATTTTGTTGCCTCTATATAAAACCATGGTACGCCCACATCTTGAATACTGTGTACAGATGTGGTCGCCTCATCTCAAAAAAGATATACTGGCATTGAAAAAGGTTCAGAAAAAAGGGCAACAAAAATGATTTGGGGTTTGGAATGGGTACCATATGAAGAGAGATTAAAAAGACTTGGACTTTTCAGCTTAGTCACCTCTTTTCTAAGGGGGGATATGATGGAGGTCTATAAAATCGTGACTTGTGTGGAGGAAGTGAATAAGTAAGAGTTATTTACTTGTTCCCAGAACATTAGAACTAGGAGTAATCTAATAAATAAGCAGCAGGTTTAAAACAAACAAAAGAAAGCTTTTCTTCATACAGCACACTCCTTCTTGCCAGAGGATATTGTAAAGACCAAGATTTTAACAGGGTTCAAAAAAGAACTAGATAAATTAATGGCGGTTAAGTCCATCAACACTTACTAGCCAGGATGTCCCTAGCCTCTGTTTGTCAGGGGCTGGAAGTGGATGACAGAGAAGGGATCACTTGATTACCTGTTTCTGTTCACTCCCTCTTGGGCATCTGGCATTGGCCACTGTCAAAAGACAGAACACTGGACCAGGTAGACCTTTGGTCTGACCCACTGTGGCTGTTTTTATATTCACACTTTAAGTGTGTGACTTTCACGGACTGTCTACCATGTAATATTTTGTATATAAGAAAAAACTGTACATAATTCAGAAATTGTATCAGTGTATATACAGAAGGCATAGAATTAAAGGTTGCATGTGCAACCTTAACTAAACATTTTCTGACTTGACTATTAGAGCAGCAAATAAGGTTTTCTTAACTTTAATTTTTTTTAAAGTAGATAAATCCAGGAGTTAGAAGATCTGCTGACTTTTTTTTTTATTATTAAAGAAAAGGGAAACAAATTCCATAATCTGGAAGCTACCTGATTTAACACTACTATAAATTCCCTCTCCCAAGCACCTTCTGAAATTTATAAGATTGAAGGCCCCTGCCTTGGTGCCATGCAAAATGTGCAGCAGCCCTCCTTGGTCTCTTTGGATGTGTGTCTACACAGCACTGTAACTTGAAATAAGATAGGCAATTTGCAAAGCTCAATTTGCTTATTTCGATGCTATATCATAATAGCTTATTTTGTCATTTGGCGCCATCTACACAGTGCCAAATTTTGAAATAAAGCACTATTCCGAAACATCCCTTACTCCTTGTAGAATGAGGTTAACAGGGAGTCTGAAATAATGGGCTTGCTGTGAAGACATGGGATAGCTATTTCGGGATACTCTGAAATCTTGAAACAACATTGCAGCGTAGATGTACCCTTCATTGCACTCTTCCCTATGCTAGTTGGTCAATTATAAACATGTACAATGAAGCAGTTTTCCTACATGGCATTTTATGAATTTAGTAAAACTTTGTGGCAAAATATATGGTGCAGCATGGAAAATTCTCAAATTAAAACTATTTGCATCAGAACACATCTTAATGAGAGTTATTTCCACAACAAACTTCATTTTGTGTTTACTTCTGGTCATTACAGGGATAGTTTTGTTCAAAAGGAAGTCACAAGATTTCACAGAATCATAGAATACTAGGACTGGAAGGGACCTCGAGAGGTCATCGAGTCCAGTCCCCTGCCCTCTTGGGATAGAATTTTCAATTTCTTTGTGATCAAAATCAACTGAGCAGTATTTGCTCAAACTTAATGACAAGAATTCACAGAACAGCTGCAAACAGATACATCTGCAGCAACCAAGTTGCATGCATGCACAGACCAAATTGTCAATTTGAAATTTGAGCTCTGTTAATATGATGCCAACAGAATCTGTCACAACTGAGAATCCAAGATAGAAGGAGAGAGAATACCCATTAGATGAAGGCAAAGTGATCAAAGCATGTGTGGCCAGAAGCATACAGGAGTGGATCGTTAATAGGAATACCAAATTTGGAAACTGCATATTCTAAAGTGTTACCTGGTGATGGAGTCATTCCATTATTGTTTCTTTTCCACCTCTCTACCGTCATATTTCCATGTATTTTGTTTTTTCGAGAAATAAGGTTTTAAAAAACACTGATTAACAACAAGAGCATCTGCACTGGAATCAACAAGTATTTCAGACTAAGAGCTACCTAACACACATGCTCTTCATCAAAGCATTTCAGTCACATGAGCACAAGGCCAGGAAAGAGCATTGGAGTAAGCTTTGCTATTGTTCTATGCTGCTGGTTCTCCAACTTGTGTGAAAGAGTCCCCAATACAATCTCTCCTTATAAAATACCAGCTTCTACTACCAAAAAGATCAGAGGAGCTATTCTTGCAATCATTCACACTACACTCTCTGAAAGAAGATCCTGAGGGAAAAAATAAGCTAAATATTTGAAATATGCACCTTTACTCTTCAGAGGCTCTGCCATTTCAGTGCAGCAAATTCTTGAAACTTCTTTCCCACTCTGCTTTATCTGAGGCTCCTCCTGAAATAAAGGAACAAGTCACCAAGATACCAACAACACCTGAGATTGACTAATAGTTTTCAGAGGCTATTACTAGACTTCAGGGACTGTACCTGCTCAACCAGTCCTTACTCTGGACGTAGAAAGTAGATTTCGGGGGTGAAATGGAGGGAGAAAGTCACACATTCAACATAACACACTGAGAAAGGTTAATACAGGCAAATAATTAAACTGTAAGCACTTAGCATGGAAACTTTCCTTCCTTTCTGAAACACTGTTGAAGATACCATATTGGTCTTGCCTATCCTCAGGGAGAGAGAGATGTCCAGAGAAGATTTAAACCGAACACCAATAAAGTCTTGGCAAAGTAGCACCTAGAGCAGTAAGTTGGTTTAAATACAATGGGAAGTGTCCCAATGAGAAACAGAATGGTAATCGTTCATTAAACCCCAAATCAATCATAATTCCTCTTAATGGAATCCCTTGTACAGATGAAAAAACATGCAGAAATTACCACCTTACTCACTGTGTTACCAGTTTCTATTTGGAATAGTTAACTCTCCTATCAAAACTTTAATCTCTTCATTTTCTGAGTACTTTAACGGTACCAATTTACTATTACATGAATAGTTTTATGCACTACATTCCCTAAATTTTGTTGAGGGATGAAGGAACACACACACAGGAGTACACATTTTTTAGATACTTCTCTGTTTCTAAGAACTGCACACTTCTTTAAATGCACCACTGAAATATGGACAGTTCAAGAAATTTACATGGAACAGATGCATTGGATTCTCCCTGTACTGGTTAGATGGACTAGGGAGAAGTGTGGGGAACCATGTCTCAGGACAAAGAAGGTTATCCCTAGGACCATCCTCCATTAAGAGGAGGGCTCTACAGAATTGCCTAGAGCAGAGTTTCCCAACCTATGGGTCAGGACCCAAATATGGGTCACCATTACATTTCAAAAGGGTCACCAGGTGTCTTTCCAGTGGCTCCTTAAGAGCCACTTCACACATTTTTTGAATTGCCCTGGGTCACCAAGTCTTCCTGAATTGTCAAAATGGGTCCCCAGCTGGAAAAGGTTGGGAACCGCTGGCCTAGAGGCTCATTTTCTACCCATCAGTCTGGGAACCCAATATCCAGTCATCCATTTAAAAAATGTACACAGTCTCAACAGTCACTAGCTTGGATGTTGGATATTTAAACAGATATATAATCGAGCATGCACTCAAAATTAACAAAATTCTGAGAGAGTAAGATCTGGAATGGCTGAGCAAGGAGACAGCAGCTCCAGGTTAAAGTCTATGAAACACATACTGTTTTCTGACAGTATCTTCATTAGCACTCACATCTGTATTCATCCTTGTCTGGCTCAAAAACACATGAGGGAATTTAATTCAAACTTAAAAATAACCACAAATTTTAGAAAAGAATTCAAAGTCTTATCTTTGACTACTGACAAATTGTGGAAAAAAAACCCCAATTAGAATCATAGAATCTTAGAACTGGAAGGGACCTCCAGAAGTCGAGTCCCTCTGAATAGAACAGAGTTAAAAAAAAAAAAAAAACCAAAAAACCACAACGCTAGATAAATTCATGGAGGTTAGGTCCATAAAAGGCTATTAACTGGGGGGTAAGGAATGGTGCCCCGGCCTCTGCTTGTCAAAGGCTGTCTCCTGTCATCCTGCTCCAATCTGCCTGATCATTGTCTTTGGTCCACCCCCTCTGGGGCACCTGGCACTGGCCACTGTCAGCACACAGGAGACTGGGCTAGATGGATCTTTAGTCTGACCCAGTATGGCCATTCTTATGAGTCCAATCCCCTGCCCTCACAGCAGAAACAAGCACTGTCTAGAAGGATTATCCCTGATTGGAGATATTGACAAGCAGATTAGAGACACCTGTGATGGAGATTCCACAACCCCCACAGACAATTTATTCGAGTGTTTAACTACCCTGACAGGAAGTTTTTCCTAATGTCCAACCTAAACTGATCAGTACCCGGCAAATTAGTTGAAACAATAGTAAAGAATAAAATTGTCAGACACATAGAAGAACATAATTTTTTGGGCAAAAGTCAACATGGTGTCTGTAAAAGGAAATCCTGTCTTACTAATCTATTAGAGTTCTCTGAAGGGGTTAACAAACATGTGGACAAGGGGGATCCAGTAGATGCAGTGTACTTAGATTTCCAGAAAGCCTTTGACAAGGTCCCTCAACAAAGGCTCTTAAGTAAATTAAGTTGTCATGGGATAAGAGGGAAGATCCTTTCATGGACTGAGAACTGGTTAAAAGACAGGAAACAAAGTGTAGGAATAAATGGTAAATTTTCAGAAGGGAGAGGGGTAACTAGTAGTGTTCCCCAAGGGTCAGTCCTAGGACCAATCCTATTCAACTTATTCATAAATGATCTGGAGAAAGGGGTAAACAGTGAGGTGGCAAAGCTTGCAGGAAATACTAAACTGATCAAGGTAGTTAAGACCAAAGCAGACTGAAGAACTTCAAAAAGATCTCACTAAACTGAGTGACTGGGCAACAAAATGGCGAATTAAATTTAATGTGGATAAATGTAAAGTAATGCACATTGGAAAAAATAACCCCAACTATACATATAATATAATGGGGGCTAGTTTAGCTACAACTAATCAGGAGAGACATCTTGGAGTCATTGTGGATGTTCCCTGAAGACGTCCACGCAGTGTGCAGCAGCAGTCAAAAAAGCAAACAGGATGTTAGGAATCATTAAAAAAGGGATAGAGAATAAGACGGAGTATATCTTATTGCTCTTATATAAATCCATGGTACGCCCACATCTTGAATACTACGTACAGATGTGATATCTCAAAAAAAGATATACTGGCATTAGAAATGGTTCAGAGAAGGGCAACTAAACTGCTTAGGGGGTTTGGAACAGGTCCCATATGAGGAGCGATTAAAGAGACTGGGACTTTTCAGCTTGGAAAAGAGGAGACTAAGGGGGGATATGATAAAGGTCTGTAAAAACATGAGTGGTGTGGAGAAAGTGAATAAGGAAAAGTTATTTACTTGTTTCCATAATATAAGAACTAAGGGCCACCAAATGAAACTAATGGGCAGCAGGTTTTAAACAAATAAAAGGAAGTTCTTCTTCACACAGCGCATAGCCAATCTGTGGAACTCCTTGCCTGAGAAGGTTTTGAAGGCTAGGACTATAACAGGGTTTAAAAGAGAACTAGATAAATTAATGGAAGATAAGTCCATAAATGGCTATTAGCCAGTATGGGTAAGGAATGGTGTCCCTAGCCTCTGTTTGTCAGAGGGTGGAGATGGATAGCAGGAGAGAGATCGCTTGATCATTACTTGTTCGATTCACTCCCTCTGGGACACCTGGCATTGGCCACTGTTGGCAGACAGGGTATTGGGCTGGATGAACCTTTGGTCTGACCTAGTATGGCTATTCTTATGTTCTTAAACTTCCTTTGCTGCAATTTAAGCCCATGGATTCTTATCCTATCCTCAGAGGCCTAGAACAATTTTTCTCCCTCTTCTTCGTAACACCCTTTTAGTTAAAAACCGCTCTCTATCATGTCCCCTCTCAGTCTTCTCTTTTCTCAACTACACAAGCCCAATTCTTTCAGTCTTCCCCCATAAGCTCATGTTTTCTAGATTTTTAATCATTTTTACTTCTCTTGTCTGGACTGTCTCCAATTTCTCCACATCTTTCTTGAAGTGTGATGCCCAGAACAGGACAGAATATTCCAACTGAGGCTTAATCAGCACAGAGTAGAACAGAAGAATTACTTCTCCTGTCTTGCTCACAACACTGTTAATGTATCCCAGAATCAAGTTTGCTTTTTTTGCAACAGTGTCACAGTTGACTCACGTTTAACTTGTCCACTATGACCCCTAAATCTCTTTCATAAGAATGGCCGTACTGGGTCAGACCAAAGGTCCATCTAGACCAGTAGCCTGTCTGCCGACAGTGGCCAGCGCCAAGTGCCCAGAGGGGGCGGACCAAAGACAATGATCAAGAGATTTGTCTCATGCCATCCATCTCCAGCCTCTGACAGAGGCCAGGGACACCATTCCTACCCCCTGGCTAATAGCCTTTTATGGACCTAACCTCCATGAATTTATCTAGCTTCTCGTTAAACTCTGTTATAGTTCTAGCCTTCACAGTCTCCTCTGCCAAGGAGTTCCACAGGCTGACTATGTGCTGTGTGAAGAAGAACTTTTGCTTATTTTTAAACCTGCTACCCATTCATTTCATTTGGTGTCCTCTAGTCTGTATATTATGGGAACTAATGAATAACTTCTTTATTCATCCTCTCCATACCACTCATGATTTTATATTCCTCTATCATATCCCCCCCTCAGTCTCCTCTTCTCCAAACTGAAAAGTCCCAGTTGCTTTAGCCTCTCTTCATACGGGACCCGTTTCAAACCCCTAATCATTTTAGTTGCCCTTTTCTGAACCCTTTCCAAGGCCAAAATATCTTTTCAGCAGTATTGCTCCCTAGACAATCACTTCCCATTCTGCATGTGTGAAACTGATTGTTCCTTCCTAAGTGGAGTACTTTGCATTTGTCCTTATTAAACTTTGTCCTGTTTACCTCAGACCATTTCTATAGTTTGTCCAGATCATTTTGAATTATGACCCTATTCTCCAAAGCACTTGAACCCCTCCCAGATGGATATAATTTGCAAACTTAATAATCACACTCTCTATGCCATCATCTAAATCATTGAAGATGATATTTAACAGAACTGGTCCCAAAACAGACCCCTGCAGAACCCCACGTTATGCCCTTCTAGCATGAAGGTGAACCATTAATAATTACTCTGACAATGGTTATCCAGCCAGTTAAGCTTTCCCCTTATAGAAGCCCCATATAGTTTGCATTTCCCCAGTTTATTGATAAGAAGGTCATGCAAGACTGGGTCAAATGCCTTACTAAGTCTACGTATACCACATCCATTGCTTTTCTCTTATTCACAAGGCTTGGTATCCTATCAGATTGGTTTGACATGATTTGCTCTTTGCAAATCCATGCTGGCTGTAACCTATCACATTATCTTCCAGATGTTTCAGATTGATTCCTTAATTACTTGCTCCATTATCTTCCCTGGCACAGAATTTAAACTGATTGGTCTATAGTTGCCTGGGTTGTTCTTATAGTGCCCATCTATAAAATGGGGAATATTTCCCCATTTCCAGTCTTCTGGAATCTCTCCTGACTTCCATGACTTTTCAAAGATGACAGCTAAAGGCTCAGATCCCTGAGTATTCTAGGATGCATTTCACCAGGGCCTGGTGACGTACAGACATCTAACTTCAGTAATTTTTTCTTTTTTTTAATTTTAACTTCTAAACCAATCCCATTTGCACGAGCATTCACTATGTTAGGCATCCCATCACAATCCATCTTCTTGATGAAAACCAGAACAAAAAACCTCTGCCATTTCTAAGTTTCCTGTTGTTGTTTCTCCCTCTTCACTGAGCAATGGGCCAACTCTGTCCTTGGTCGTCTTCTTCTTGCTCCTAATATACTTGTAGAACATCTTCTTGTCAACTTTTATACCTCTAGCTGAATTTAGCTCTGTACCTTTGCCTTATCTAATCTTTCCCCTGCATAACTGTGTTTGCTTATATTCATCCTTTGTATTTTGACCCAGTTTCTACTTTATACAATTCTTTTTTGATTTTTAGATCATATATGATCTCCCAGTTGATCCAAGGTGATCTCCTGCCATACTTTCTATCTTTCGTACACAGCTAATGTCCCTTTAAAAAACTGCCAACTCTTCAGTTTTTTTCCTCTTAGTCTTGCTTCCCATAAGACTTACCTACCAGCTCGGAGTTTATTAAAATCTGCCTTCCTGAAATCCATTGTCTATTATGCTGTTCTCCCTTTTACCATTCCTTAGAATCATGAACTCTATGATTTCATGGTCACTTTCTCCCACCCTGCCTTCCACTTTCAAATTTTCAACCAGTTCCTCCTTATTTGTTAAAATCAAGTCAAGAACAGCTTCCTCGCAGTAGTTCTCTCAATCTTATGAAATAAAAATTGGTCTCCAATGCAGACCAAGAACTTATTGGATAGTCTGTGCCTTGCTGTTTTAGTTTCCCTAACAGATATCTGGATAGTTGAAGTCCCCTATCACCAAATCCTATTCTTTGGATGATTTTGTTAGTTGTTTAAAAAAGCCTCATCCAGCTCTTCTGCCTGGATAGATGGTCTATAGTAGACCTCTAGCATGACATCACCCTTATTTTTTACCCCTTTTAACCTAACCCAGAGACTCTCAACAAGTCTGTCGTATATGTCCATCTTCACTCATAGACTTTAAGGTCAGAAGGGACCATTATGATCATCTAGTCTGACCCCCTGCACAATGCAGGCCACAGAATCTCACCCACCCTCTCCTAGAATAATCTTTTCACCTATATCTCAGATATTGAAGTCCTCAAATGGTTTAAGGACTCCAAGATGCAGAGAATCCTCCAGCAAGTGATTTGTGCCCCATGCTACAGAGGAAGGCGAAAAACCTCCAGGGCCTCTGCCAATCTACCCTGGAGGAAAATGCCATATTTGGGGTCGGGAAGGAAATCAGCTGAACCCTGAGCATGTGGGCAAGACTCACCAGCTAGACAACCAGGACCAATCCCAACTAGATCAACCCAGTCAGGGCTTTGTCAAGCCGAGACTTAAATACCTCTAGAGATGGAGACTCCACTACTTCCCTAGGTAACCCATTCCAGTGTTTCACCACTCTCCTAGTGAAATAGTTTTTCCTAATATCCAACCTGGACCTCTCCCACCACAACTTCAGACCATTGCTCCTTGTTCTGCCATCCGTCACTACTGAGAACAGCCTTTCTCCATCCTCTTTGGAACCTCCCTTCAGGAAGTTGAAGGCTGCTATCAAATCCCCCCTCACTCTTCGCTTCTGCAGACTAAACAGACCCAACTCCCTCAGCCTCTCCTTATAGGTCATATGCTCCAGCCCCCTAATCATTTTGGTTGCCCTCCGCTGGACCCTCTCCAATGCGTCCACATCCTTTTTGTAGTGGGGGGCCCAGAACTGGACACGATACACCAGATGTGGCCTCACCAGAGCCGAATAAAGGGGAATAATCACATCTCTGGATCTGCTGGCAATGCTCCTCTTAATGCAACCTAATATGCCATTAGCCTTCTTGGCTACAAGGGCACACTGTTGACTCATATCCAGCTTCTCATCCACTGTAACCCCCAGTTCATTTTCTGCAGAACTACTACTTAGCTGGTTGGTTCCCAGCCTGTAACAATGCTTGGGATTCTTCCGTCCCAAGTGCAGGACTCTGCACTTGTCCTTGTTGAACCTCATCAGATTTCTTGTGGCCCAATCCTCCAATTTGTCTAAGTCACTCTGGACTCTATCCCTGCCCTCCAGCGTATCTACCTCTCCCCCTAGCTTAGTGTCATCCGCAAACTTGCTGAGGGTGCAATCCATCCCCTCATCCAGGTCATTAATAAAGATATTGAACAAAACCGGTCCCAGAACCAAACCTTGGGGCACTGTGCTAGAAACTGACCGCCATCCTGACATCGAGCCGTTGATCACTACCCACTAGGCCCGGCCTTCTAGCCAGCTTTCTATCCATCTTACCGTACATTTATCCAATCCACATTCCCTTAACTTGCTGACAAGAATATTGCAGGAGACCGTATCAAAAGCCTTGCTAAAGTCAAGGTATATCACATCCACTGACTTTCCCATGTCCACAGAGCCAGTTACCTCATCATACAAGCTAATCAGATTGGTCAGGCACGACTTGCCCTTTGTGAATCCATGCTGACTATTCCTAATCACTTTCCTCTCCAAGTGCCTCAAAATGGATTCCTTAAGGATCCCTTCCATGATTTTACCAGGAACCGAGGTAAGACTGACCGGCCTGTAGTTCCCTGGATCATCCTTCTTCCCTTTTTTGAAGATGGGCACTACACTTGCCTTTTTCCAATCATCCGGGATCTCTCCTGATCTCCACGACTTTTCAAAGATAATGGCCAAAAGCTCCTCAATGACACTTGCCAATTCCCTCAGTACCCTCGGATGCATTAAGTCCAGACCCATGGATTTGTGTACATTTAGCTTTTCTAAATAGTTCCTAACCTGTTCTTTACCCACTAAGGGCTGTCCATCTTCATCCCATCTTGCATCACTTAGCGCATTAGTCTGGGAGCCCACCTTGTCCGTGTATACAGAGGCAAAGAAAGCATTGAATACTTCAGCTTTCCCCACATCATCTGTCACTAGGTTACCTCCTTCATCCAGTAGGGGCCGCACACCCTCTCTGATCACCTTCTTGTTATCCTTCACATCCCTAGCCAGTCGCAATTCCATTTGCGCTTTCGCCTTCCTGATAACCCCCCGGCATTCTCGAGCTATACATTTAAACCCCTCCCTGGTCATTTGTCCAAGTTTCCACTTTTTGTAAGCTTCCTTTTTGTGCTTAAGTTCACCAAGGATTTCCCCCGTAAGCCAATCCGGTCTCCTACCATGTTTGCCTCTCTTGCTATGCATCGGGATGGTTTCTTTCTGTGCCTTCAATAAGGCTTCTTTAAAATACTGCCAGCTGTCCTGGACTCCTTTCCCCTTCATGTTAGCATCCCAGGGGATTCTGCCCATCAGGTCTCTGAGGGAGTCAAAATCTGCTTTTCTGAAGTCCAAAGTGTGTATTTTACTACTCTCTTTTCTTCCTTTGGTCAGGATCCTGAAATCTACCATCTCATGATCACTGCTTCCCCGGTTATTACCCACCTCTACTTCCCCTATTAGTTCCTCCCTGTTTGTGAGCAGGTCAAGCTGCGCACGGCCCCTGGTCGGATCCTTCAGCACTTGTACCAAGAAGTTATCCCCAACATTCTCCAAAAACTTCCTGGATTGCCTGTGTACTGCCGTATTGGTTTCCCAACAGATGTCAGGGTGATTAAAGTCCCCTATGAGAACCAGGGCCTGCGCTCTGGAAGCTTCTCTCAGTTGTCCGAAGAAAGCCTCATCTACCTCATCCACCTGATTCGGTGGCCTGTCGCAGACACCAACCACAACATCACTGCTGTTTGCACCTCTAAACTTAACCCATCGACTTTCACCTCAGTCCAACTGTATTCATTTTAAATATACAAGGCAACACCTCCTTTTTCCCTGCTTATCCCTCCTGAGCAAACTGTACCCTTTGATACCGGTATTTCAATCATGTGTATTAGCCTACCAAGTCTCTGATACCAACTATGTGATAGCTGTATTTATTTATTAGCACTTCAAGTTCTTCCTGCTTATTCCCCATACTTCTTGCATTTGTATATAGGCATCTGTAGCAAGCATGGGTGGTCACTCACTGACCCTGACGGGTAAGAAGCCTCCTCTGAGCCTGCGAGGGCCAAGCCATGGCCTGCCCATTTAACTCCCTGGAAGCCAAGGGGTGGTGCAGGGAAGATAAAAGCCTAGCCCAGGAGTTCAGTGGTGTCTCAGCCCTCACAGGAAGCAGAAGCCTGCCCCCTTGGACCTTGGAGAGGCTGAGGACTGGTCTGGACCACCAGGCCCATGCTCTGAAAAGAAGACCTTCTACACCTTGCCCAAGGATTCAGACTACCACAACCCTGAGAACTGGCAGTCAGCATTGAGCCAGGTAGATGCTGAGGGGGAGTTAGGCAGTGGCCCAGGGAAAGCTGATGACTGTAAGGCTGATCTCATAACATTTTAGAGTGTATCAGTGTGTTGTGGGTTGGATCCCTGCTGGCCTTAGTGGCAGCAACAGCTGCCATTGCTAGGTCCCTGGACCAGGACTTGGTGAAGTAGGAAGGGCCTGTACCCCCCCTGCAACCCCACATACAGGGTTGCAGTCTCTCCTTCCCCACTCCTGCCTGGGGAACTGCCTCAGTTTGCTGCCCCACCCTGAACCAAGGCCTCACTAACTGAGACTGCTTTGCTCTGCTGTCTGCCCTGAACCAGTGCCTGGGGCTTATTGACTGTGGGATACTGTTCATATTACTGCCTGCCCTGCTCTCAGGGCCCCTAGTTTTGGAAAAAGCCACTAGACCTGTACTTACAGGCCTGAGGATAGGTCAAAGACTCAAGAGCCTCTAAGGATCTTAAAGCATCTAAGATACTTACTTGATTTTGCCCCGTAGATCTGCCTTGTCCCTCCTTTATCTGTGCTATTATAGCCCATGCTCCCTCCCATTTCTGAGCCATCTTCCAGGTCTCCATGTTTTTTACCTACTTGGGGACGGGTGACCACAGCCCACATCAAACCTAGTTTAAAGTCCTCCTCACTAGAATGGCCAAGGAAATTATGAGCATATGAAACAGAAGGCGTAAAGCCATTCTTCATCCTCAATGACAGCTTTTTGCGCTGAACCAAATACTGTAATAATGTGATCACAAAGCAGTATTAAGTATCATGTTCAATCTAGATATCACCATACATGTAAGAAAGCATTTGCTAACGTTTAGTTTCTTTAATTACATTTAGTTGAGTAGTTTTCACCAGATGCACATGAAAGTGAATTCATTAGTGAAGGCATTAGAATGTGGCCAACTATATGTTCCTCAAAAAAAAAAAAAAAGTTAATGAATTACTATGCATTTCTACACCACTTTCCACAGAGACCTCAAAGTGCTTTCAAACTAGGGATGTGAACGTTTAACTAATAAGCAGTTACCCGGCTCCTGGGAGCCAGCTGCCACTCCACACTGTAGGTGCAGGTAGCTAACTGCTGAGTTTTCAATGGTTACACATTTACCCAGTTATCCTTTTAAACATTCCTATTTCAAACACTGTTTCAATACTGCTTACAATACTGGTAAGATAAAAGAAAGACTAAGTGACTTATCCTAAGTGTGGCAGCAAATAAGTTGCAAAGCTAAGAATGGAATCCAGGCCTTGTAACACTGTATCTTGGTTTTGAACTACTAGATCAGTTTCCTTCTTAAGGCAACAGCCAGAGGACAATCATATTTAGTAACTTGCCAGCAGTAAACTCACCCTCAATATTTTTAAATGTAGACATGCTACAAAACTGATAAGCAGATTAAAGTATTTTGTTAAACATCCTTTATTATCTATAAAGTGACAATTAATGTACTAGCATATGTTTTCTAGTATATTCTGTAAAATAATGAAGTTGCAGTAAATATGAGCCTTAACTACAGTATTCTACTAATAAATCCTTGCCGAGAAATGGAGAGAGAATTGCCTTTGTGCATATTCATTATAAATATATCCACACTAGTGGAGTTCTATTATATTTAATTGGCAATGATGAGTGAAGGAGACAGATAAAGAATGAAGACTCTTCATGGAAGAAGCAGTTTTTCTATTTTGTCCTTTGGGGGGTAAGTTCCGGCTAGTGTGCACTACAACTTTAGCAGATACTGGACATGATGAAGCCCATGTCACATAAAATAAATTTTCAAAAGAAAATAGCATTCAATTCAGAACTGTACTGTCCAATATTTTCAGCTCATGGAGAAACTAACACAGACTTTTTCTTGACAAAACTCCAAAATCCATTTCACTGTCAATCTAGAACAAAGTTATGTAGTTATCTTGTCTTGTCCTCAACGCTGATTTGCAATTATTCAAAGCCAAAGAAATAGTGGGAAAATGCCCACTGATCGAAAGTGTCAGAACTGGAAAATAAGAACTTTGGAAAAAAAAAAGTAGTAAGATTAGTCATGTGTTCAGGGAGATTTCACTATGAAATCAGCTTTTATTGGAACTGTGGAGAACCATCCTGGCTCAAAATAAAAAATTAAAAGCTAACTTGTCTCCCATTGAAAATGTGTGAAGTTTAAAAAATTCTTTAGAACTCTTACTATTGGCTTTATAGTTTGGGTACCCCTACTTTTGCTCCTAGGAAAAATAGTTTGTTCGCTACTCCCAGCCAAAAAGCAAGAAGAGTAGTTAGAACTTAATTTTATAAAACAATACACCAAGCTTTCACTTACATCTCCTCTCCCACACAAACTTTTAAAGTGATAGGGGATTTTGGGAAGACATTCTGCTTAGGGAAAAAGAAAACTGCAAATATAACTGTAAAGTTACATAATCTTTACATTTAAACCACTTTAATACATATTATAAAAACACCAAAGAAACCTAATGGTCATCATATGACCACATTATGGAGAGAGAGAATTATTTTTCTGAAATTTAAATTTGAAGTTCACTTCGTGGTATAAGGTCAATTTTCAGTTTTGATTTAATCATACTTTCAAGTGTTGGCAATTCCTTGGGCAAAACAGTAAAACCTTTAACACGGAAATTCCATATTAAGAATATAGAAATTTTATTTAAAAAAGGAGTAGAGTTTTCCCTCAGTTAAGTGTTAATTTCAATTTTATCTCTAAGGTTGCAAATTGTTGCCTTTGAATAATAATTAGAATATCAATGTCTGCTGGAGAAAAATCAACATATGATCTTAGAAGCCTTATTATTTGAAAAAGGAAATAGAGACACTGACCAACTACTCAACTACTGAAGACCTGAAATGAAAGAAAGCAGAATGCAGAGGCTGTACTTAGGCCCACGTATGGTTTCAGCATAAGATCTAGCACGACTATTCATTTTAATCTGGTACCAACAGTATGGCCACACAATGGCTAGTTTACCTTTTAGATTACAATGCATCATCCTCAATAGTTGGGAAGAGAGACATTTGGTATTTGTGAAGGTTTTTTGGGGGGGGGGGGGGGGGGGGGGGGGGGAGGGGGCACACTTTTTTGTTCTTTAAGATTTTGCTCTTTACATTGCTACACACCAGCTAAATACCATTCTAGGAATATTTCTTCAAGTGCAAATAAAGATACTGTTTAAAAGGCAGGTAGTCAATTCAGGCATGAGTTTAGTAAAAATGAAACAATTATTCATACAGAAAGATGCTATAAGGACAAGACTGAAGAGAATAAAAAACACAGACACTGAATGACAAACAAATTCCTCTCTGATAGAAACTATGTACAAATGTTCACTGAAACAAATGTCTTACCTGTCTCAACCACAGCTTTTCTTCAGAGGCTAAAGCACAATATCCAATAAGCTCTTGCTCAGCATCTTGTGTTTTTTTCACAGATCCTCTCTCTTCTTTCTGGCTCCTATTAGCACAGGTGTCCTGCTTTCCCAAAATTCCAGTTTTGGCCTCTTCATTCTCAGCAAGGTTTCTAGCCTCCATAGACTCTTCAGAAAGAGATCCCACCAGTTCCTGAGATATAAGCTTGTCCCCATTATCCAGATTATCAGTTTCCTTAGGGCAATTTTCTACCCCACAAATCCTGTGGCACTCAGACAGCAAACTACTATTATGTGCTAGCACAAGTGTTGATGATTCAGGTTTTGCATCTAGTCTAACAGTAGCATCAAACCCAGGAGTAATCTCAGTGGAGATGCTAACTGGCAGTCCAGTGTACAATTCCTGTACCACAGCAGACATGGAGGAATCAAGGGGGTGGGGATGGCTTTTCTCTTGGGACTCTACTCCAGATGATAGCATCAGGGCAGATAAAGACTGTGCCTTTCAAAATTCACCCTAAAAATAAAGACAATACCAAATCACTTCACAGGCACACACATATACAAAATTAATCACTGTTTTGTTGTTTTCTGTGACAAAGATGCATACACCAAAAAGCAGAAGCACCAAAAAGAAATCCAGTATTTAGAAGTTTGATCTCTTTTTAGGGTACTCACAGAAGGAGGCCTCCTCAACCAGCAAACCAAAATATTTAGTCAGAATCTTTCAGTATTAACCTGAGCCTGAATAAATAATAAGTAACATCAAATGTAGTATGGCAATATTTTATTGTAACTGACAGAAGAAATTCTCCCATCAACTCCCCTTGCTCATCTTGTTTGGGTGGAGTACTGGAGTCTATGGGGAGAATGAGGACTGACTGATTTATTGGGTCTTCAGTTAGACCTGTTAAATCAGTCCCCTGTGGATCAACTGCCACAGCATTAATCCACCCAGTAGTGGAGACAAACCCTTAGCCTGAAACTGAGGCCTTGTAGAGTATCTGAGTGTCTGTAGGAAATGGGAGGAGAGGTAATGCAGAGAAAAAAGTATTTACTAGCCAGCGGTATATGGAGCAGCATTTTTCAACCTTTTTAAAAATGAAGTACCCTTTAAAAAAAATAAGTACCCCAAGTACCTACAGTTTTTCAGACACTTTTTTTCCTACCATTGCAGGGCTGGCCCACAACATTTTGGCACCTGAGGAGGGGAGCTCAAATGACACCCTCAAATGGCTAAAACTTTGAAAGGTCTCAATACTCTGGGTCCTAGTGGAGCTGCGCCCCCCCCCCCCCCCACACACACACATTCTGGCATCTGAAGTGGCCGCCTCAGTTGGCCTCATGGTAAGGCCAGCCCTGTACCATTGCAACATATTTGTTTAAACAACTTAATGGTAGCTGTGAGGGTGATGAAATTTTTGGGTGTAAAAAATACAAAAATAATAAGTGCTGTAAAATTTAACACAAAAATTCAGTTTTCTCCACATTTCAGTTGTGGAGATGTACCCCCGCCCCCAGATTTCTCTCAAGTACCCTTAGGGGTACTCAGTCTTTACCGCAGGCATCTCAAAGCCCCTTGGATGGAAGTAATAGGCCATCAAGCTGGTGCTGTTCCAGTCACCCTGGGAAGGATGCAGAGGACCCCGTGCCCACACTCACTTGTGGCTGCCCCACACGTTCCCCAGAGGGAAGAACCGTCCCCCCTCCCACAAGGAGCCCCGCCCCAAGCAGCCGAGCTCAGCGCCCCCCCCCCCACCTCGTGGCTGCCACGTCTCCACCCCCCTCCCCCCGCGCGCCAGAGAGGGCCCCCTTGGTGCTAGGTCCCGCCCCCCACAAAGGGGGGGGCTGCCCCTGTGGGTGCCAGGTCCCTTCCTATCGGGAGCAGCCAGCTCAGCAGTGGGGGAGGAACGGGACCGCGTCCAAGCCAAGGCGCCCCCCCCCGCCCCCGGCCTAGAGGGCGACAGAAGCGCGACAGGGTGGGGGGAGGGGCGCGCGGCGCCCCTTTACCTGAGCGGGCTCAGGCCGCCGCCAGCCTCGCTTCTGCCACCCAGCGCCGCTCTTTCCACTTCCCTCCCCCTCCGCTCTATGGTCACATCACTTCCTCGCCCAGCCATTGGCTGCCGCTCGCTCACCACGTGCCAACTCCCGGCCTCGCTTGCGCGTCCTTGCGCCTCCCAAGACGCCCGGCGGGCTCTTCCCAGCGCCTCCCTCCGCGCGTCGGCCCGGCGGGTTCTCCCAGGAACCTTCCTCCCTCATTCCGCCACAACTCTTCCACGCACCTCCCTCCGCACGTCAGCCCGGCGGGCTCTTCTACGCACCTCCCTCCCTCCCTCCGCTGCTACAATTCTTCCAAGCACCCCCCCCCCCGTTCCCATCAGGCACTCTTCTCAATATTCCTTCCCACACCACAGCCCTGCGGGACTAGTGCGCCTCTCCCGCTGGCCCTCACACCAGTGACTAAACAGTGAAATGCAGAAAACCAGCAGCACCATCCCCTGTAAACGCCTTGTCGCCTACCAGCCAGCGGATGGGCAGAAACACTAACATCATGCTACTTAGTGGCATGATAATAGTGCAATACATGCCAGCTTATGCATTAAAACGACATTTGTCCTATTATACGCAGCATGTGTGGATGAAGAGACATCAGAAAACTTAAAAATCCATCCAAAGCCTGACTCTGCTTTCTCAGAAATGAAGAAAGGCATGACAAATTTTATTTTGCTGGGCTGGTTTTGCTAGTGTTCCTCAAAGACCACCTATCACGTATACCCAGATTTAGGGTTCAAGCCATCTTCCATTGAAAGCATTGGCAAAGTTCCTACTGAGTCAGGCAGGAGCAAGTTTGGCCTTTTACCTGAGACTTCACAATTATTATTTAGAACATTTAGCTTCTATTCATACCTCTAAAAACCACCCACCTACCATCACAGCTCTTGTCTCAAAGAGTTTACATACTAAAAGTGAAACTGTGGCATTTCTCCTCATTCCTTTTTCTGATCCCTAAGATCATCAGGGCTCTTGTTGGTCCCACAATAGTATCTTAAAAAGTTTGTGAGTTCCCATTATTTCTTGAAGTTACTTTCTTTTACTCATTTCTGGGAATCTATCTATGTGGGAACACCATTATGCCCTAATGAAGACAATTCGTTTCTATACAAAAGTAGGGTCCACCATGATCCGTTGGCAGGATTTGGTCTCTGCTAGTAAACAGCCTAATCTTGTTGCAGGGGAAAAGGACCTGGGGGGGGGGGTGGTTGGAAGAGGAGGGAAAGAACTGAGAGAAAGCAAAGAGGACATATGAAGAAATGACGGACGGGAAACAATTCATTTTTTAGTCCTTACAGCAGTCTGGCAACCTCTTGTTTCTGTTTATGGGTTTTTTTTCCCCCCCACATTTCAAAACTGAATATTTAAGTTCACCCTAACAGCAACCAGACCGTGTTGACTTATCTGCCATAATACCCTGGTCTAATAGGCTCATTGGGGTCTTCAGGGTCTGAACGTACTCAGCCTACCCTGGGGCTACTGGACTGTCTACACTGTAAACGCGGCCTAGCTACCCCGACTAGAGCCGTGCACCAGGCAGCACCCGGCCACTCGACACTCCCAGGCCACGCTCAACAGAGGACAACGTGCCAGGCCCTCGAGCAAGCGCCGCCGCCCCCGCTCAGCCCCGGGCAAAGGGCCCGGCCTTCCCCAAGGCACAGGGGGCGGGAGGAACAGGCCCCCCCATGCTGACTAGTAGCCGGCGCTTTGCCCGTCCCGGTCCCGGTCCCGGTCCCGCCCCGCTTTGACCTGGTTAGGAGCGTCAAAGACAGTCCCCCGGGGGCTGCATTTCCCAGGCGCGGCCTCTGCTCACGGGTTAGAGGGGGACTGGCCCCACCCAGAGGGGCTGCTCCTGCTGGGCGGCGTTCCCCATCCCTGGGGCCCGCGGTGAGGCGGCCCTGTCGGTAGAAGTCGCTTGTTCCCCTCCGGTCTCTTATCTGTCGCCGCACCGGGAGGTGGTCACGTGACACCGCGCTTTCTTCCACAAGTCCCGGATGAGGAAGTGAGGCTGCTGCGCGGGAGCCGCCCCCCCTGCTCGGGCTAGTGAGACTGGGCACGTCGGGTCGGCTCTTGCCCTTCCCCCACCCCTTCGCATTTGGTTGGGGGGGGGGGTAGTATGTGCCTGTGGCTCCCCTCCTTCTCCACTGGGAGGAGCGGGATTTCCCTCCCTTGGGGGGGACCACGCTCAGGCAAGGCCGCCAGGCGATTGCACCAGCTTCCTACCAGCCTTTCGTGCCTGCCTCCCTGGTGGGTGGGGGAGGGTCTGCTCCCAAAGGGAGCTCATCCCCATGGGTAAGGTGCAGCCTTCGACCAAAGGAGACCTGACACCCCGGCTTGGGGATTTTCATGATTCCTGCAGCGCTGGCTGGGAAGGGGGGGGGGTGGTTTTTGCTGACCAGGGAGTTGTCATTCTGCAAGGGATTATGTCACTGGGATGAGGTAGTATTGACCTTAGGTATAGTCATTGGCGTGGGGCGTTGATCTGGGGGGTTATGGTGAGTCTGCAGCTCAGAAAAGCTGCAGCATTTTTATTCAAGATTTAGACTTGAATTTTACTCTCTGCAGAGAATGTGTGTGAGAGTGCTTCTGAACCAGGCTGCATTTTCAACTGCTCATAGAAATTCTTCTCTAATTCAAGGTGTGGTTACTTTTTTTACGTGAAAGACCAAAATTCTATCATAATAATAACAACCCTGAAGTGACCAGAGTTAAGCATATTGGCAAGTAGGAGATCTTAGGTAACTACGGAACTGATGCAGGCGCATTGTTTGTGGAGTTGTGGAGTGTTGCTGGTGTTTCTCTGTGAGACTGGAACCTATAGGGCCAGTTCTTGAAATGTAGTGCTGTCAAGAGCTTTATAATAAGAAAAGGACTGAATTTCTTTGTTCTGTTTTTACTTACCAAGGAGCAAGGATGTCATCTGTCTGCTTTACTTGGAGTAGCTGAGAAGAACTAGGATTCAAAATGAGAACCAACAAGGTCTACAAACTCGTCATACACAAGAAGGGCTTTGGTGGCAGCGGTCAGTATCCATTGGCTCATAAGTGTTTTGGGGGCTGCTGGTTTCATGATCAGTGATATAACTGGCAGTTTTCTATGATATTTTTAATGAACTGTAAGGAAGCTGGTTTCCATTTTTGTTGCGCTTTTTCAAACAAAATATTACGGGAGGAAACTTTGAGTAATCTACTGTGTTAGTGGTCAGAAGGTGGAAAGTTCATTGATAGTAGAATACAAGCTAACATGCACAAGTGCCAGATCACAGTAAAAAAAATTAGCTTCTGTGACATAAAATAGCTTTGACACCTTTTCTGTTTTTCTTTTGTCATTTTGTTCTCCTTTTTTGCTATCTCTATTGCCTCTTGCTTAGCCACAGAATTGGGAGAGGCTGTAGTGGCCCAATTCTATTGTTGCACATGGACTCAGACTATGTGGATCTTGCTAGCAGTACCTGTGAAGGGTTTTCCACTTTATTTCTTTTTGAGGTTGCGTGCAAATGGAGCCTTCCATTTATCCAGGAATATTTTCTACTGATCAGTCAAGAAGTGTTATTGATGTCTTCCTGAGAGAGATCTGATCAGATACCTCTTGCCCCTCCCTTGATCAAAGTCTTGGTCACATTGGTCATAAGTTAAATAGGATTCAAAACCAGCATTTCATAAACGTACTTTCTGAAGATTTAGATGCTTAGTTGCCCAGTTTCTTTGTTTTGTTTACTCTCTGTCACTTTGGGATCACAATCGCGGCACGTTAATTAAGTTCTGTTAATAGTCCTTTGTAATTCATTGTCTCTATACCAATCTTTTTGAACTGAGAAAAGCAAAAGGAGAGTGGAGATTTATTACGCTGAGACTAGTTCCTCTCACAAACAAATATTGTATGACAATCCTATGACTCTGAGCTGCAGAAAAATCTTTTCCTTGCCTCTCCCCTCAGAATTATCCTGCCTCTTCAGTTTGGTCAGAGTTAAGGATTTACGGAGTGTTAAATTAACAGATGGATATGCAACATATTACAATGCATAATTACCTGTGTTTTCATTTTTATCTGTTGATTGCAGGCTGCCTTACTGAAATTTTCTCTTTATCTTCCAGATGATGAACTAATGGTGAACCCCAAAGTGTTTCTTCATATCAGGCTGGGAGATGTTGTTGAGATTGCACATCCCAATGATGAGTACAGGTGAATTGTCTTTCTGCTAATATCAGTCAAGTTTAGCTGCGGCACCTAAGATACTAATCTCTCTTTCCTTTAGTGTGTAACAATTTGAAGAGTGAGTAGACATTGAGGGTATGTCTAGACTACAGGTTTTTGTCGACAAAGCTTCTGTCGACAAAGAGCATCTAGACTACATCCAGTTCTGTTTACAAAGGAAGCTGCTTTGTCGACATGACAGTGTAGACGCAAAGGACGGTGTAGATGCAATAACGCCTTTTGTCGATAGAACTCTGTCGACAAAAGGCGTTATTCCTCGTAGAATGAGGTTTACAGCTGTCGACAAAACTGCTGAGTTCTGTCGACGTTATGTCGACAGAACTTAGTGGCAGTGTAGACGCAGGTATAGTTTTGTCGACAAAAGTCCACTTTTGTCGACAAAACCTTGTAGTTTAGACACACCCTGAGGGACTACTGGGTATGCAGTATAGATATTTTGATGAAGAACACAGCTATGCTTTTCTGTTTGAAAGGAAATGAAGAGGTGACTTTATCAAATGGCCTTACAGAATTTCCTGGCCATACTTGGGATGAGTAACAGCTTTACTTGAAGTAGTTTCTCAGGCCTTTATTCTCTTGGTATTTATTTTCATGCTGTTATAGAGTAATGATTCTTTAATCCCATGGATCCTGAGAAATATATTTGCATATTAATTAAGGATGTGAATGGTTAATAGGTGAGCATCACCCTTAATAGGTGATGATTAACTGTTCTGGTTAACTGGTGGGGATTGGAGCAGCTCCCTGGGCCCAGAAATGTTGTAGGCAGAAGCTGCTCTGGGCGAGTCCCAGTGTGTCACAAGAAGGAACAGCCTCTATCTGCAGCGGGTCCAAGAGGGCTGCATTCAGCGGCTGATGTGGTGGTGGGCCGCTCCAGTCCAGCCGCAGAGGGAGAGGGATGGAGCGGCCTCCCTTAATTGGTTAAGTGGTTAAATGTGAAGTAAGTTTCATGTTTAACCAGTTAACTAATTACACAGGATTTTACATCCTTAATATTAGCATTAGCTCTGTTTGGCTATTACTGTTCTTTATCAGACCAAGCGTAATTGATGTTTTAATTGGTTCTTTTGGATATTGTCAGGTTCTGAGTACCTTTTCTGTTAGGTGAATGTTGTTAATGCTCTAGTTTATTTCCAGTGCAGTACAACTAGCTGTCTTTACTGTGATGGATGAATTCAAACTCTCCATGGTGACAGCAGGCTAGTTAACTGGTTTCTCCATGTCATTGTTCGCCTTCTCTCTTTTGTGTTCCAGCCCTCTGCTCCTTCAAGTGAAGTCACTTAAGGAAGATTTGCAAAAAGGTAGGACTCCAGACTCTTGTAATGTGACTATAAGGCTTAACAGAGGAAAGCATAGTGAAAGCATAGTGAAATTAACCACAATGTCTAGGTTTGGGGTTTTTTTTTTTTAAATGACTCTCCCTGTTGTAACTTGTCAAATCTTTGCTTTTCTTCTGGATCAGTTGCTATTTGCAGCAAACTGTTTGGAAGACTCAGAACAATGGCGGTTTCCATTCACACTGTAGAATGGGGATACCTATATCTGAAACATAATGTCAAAGTAGCAGCTTGCTTTGTATGACCATAAGCAGGACCCATTCTTTCATTGAGGCTATTGCATGGGATTGATTAAATGGGAATAAGTATTCTTCCATTTTTCTTGTCCCAATGACAGAAACTATAAGTGTGGATCAGACTGTAGCTCAGGTATTCCGATTGAGGCCATACCAAGATGTTCATGTGAATGTTGTCGACCCAAAGGTATGTAAACTTATAACCATGAATAATAATTCCCTCTGCCTCAGTACTTAGCAAGGAGGTAGTCAGTTATTTTTTGTCAACATCCAAACTTCAGAGAAGAAAATAAAAATCATAACGATGATAATAAGTAAAGAGAGATTTTTGAGTTTTGTCAAAAGCATTTGGCCTATGGTTTGCCTATTGACTACCTTAACTTAGCACAAATGGGAATCCATTAGATATCTTGTTTGCCTTAGAGTTAGAATAAAGACTTTTTATGTTTTGTTTGTTTGGTTTTTTTGTAAAAAAGTATTTTCTTTTGTGCTTCAGCTCAAAGAAAAGTGCTGGGAGGCTGGGGGGAGTGTGCTTAGACCTTTACTTTGAAGTTTGCTGACTTCACTAATTCCCAGAATATGGCAGCCTGCCACTCACAATTATCCCTGCATTCCAGCCATATGAATTTTTTTTCAGTAGCTGTACTGTTAGGCCTTCCCTCTAAAGAGTATTTACTTGCTTTAAAAGGGCCTTTCATGTTTCATGAGGTGTTGTATTGGCAATGCACACTGAAATCTATGTGGTGATTTTTTTTTTTTTTTTTTTAAATAAAGGATGTGACTCTTGACCTGGTTGAGCTGACCTTTAAGGATCAGTACATTGGACGTGGGGATATGTGGCGACTGAAAAAAAGCTTGGTAAGGCCTATGGCTGAAATGTGGGGGATGGAGGGACACTACCTTGTCTCGTTTTTAAGGAACATAAGGCATGATGAATATGACTATTATGCATAGCTGATGTACAACTGAGGAAATGCACAAAGGCATTGCTTCTGAGTAACCTGTCTCAGTGCTTACCATGCACTAGTAAGTGGGTCTTGGTTGGGAACCATGTGTAAATTAAATTGCTTCACCATGTCTTTTTCTGGATAAAGTGTTCATTCCCATGGATCACTGCAAGCCAAAAGGGTTAAGAGATATTCATCGTATTCTAAATTCTTTTGCTAGAACAAAGAATATTTGGGAAAGGTTGGGTTCAAGTGAACTTCAGGCAAAAATGTGCTAGAATTTACTGTTTCATGACATTGCCACATGTGGAAATTCTCAGTTGTCATTTAACATTTCAGGAGTGCAGCCAGTGTCCAATCAGATGAGCAGTGTACTAGATAAGATAGCTGTTTCTCTTACTCTGGTGGCTCTCTGCTATATTCAGCTGTGTTGTCCGTTTACTTACAAAAGCTCTAACAGGATATTCTATAGTTTGAGATATTAATTGTAAATGTGCTAAGTGGCCTCTAACATAACATAAGAATGGCCGTACTGGGTCAGACCAAAGGTCCATCTAGCCCAGTATCCTGTCTGCCGACAGTGGCCAGCACCAGGTGCCCCAGAGGGGGTGGACCGAAGACAATGATCAAGCGATTTGTCTCCTGCCACCCCTCTCCAGCCTCTGACAAACAGAGGCCAAGGACACCATTTTATCCCCTGGCTAATAGCCTTTTATGGACCTAACCTCCATGAAATTATCTAGCTTCTCTTTAAACTCTATTATAGTCCTAGCCTTCACAGCCTCCTCTGGCAAGGAGTTCCACAGGCTGACTACATGCTGTGTGAAGAAGAACGTTCTTTTATTAGTTTTAAACCTGCTACCCATTAATTTCATTTGGTGTCCTCTAGTTCTTCTATTTAGGGAACTAATAAATAACTTTTCTTTATCGGCCCTCTCCACACCACTCATGATTGGAGGTGGGGTTTGGGGAGAGGATCTGGGTCTTGGTGTTCTACAACTGTTTCCTGTGAATCAGTCCAGTTACTTTTTCCATGATCTATAACTCTTCTCTTTTAGGTCAGCACATGTGCTTATGTCACCCAAAAGGTGGAATTTGCAGGTATCCGGTGAGTGAATTGCCCTGCTTTATTCTGATGAGTCAATGTAGAGAAGTATTTATATGTAGAAATATCTGACTGCACAAATAATTGAAAGGAGAAATGCTTTGGGGATTTGTGGAGCTAAAAGTATGGTGGTCTAGCCATTAATTAATGAAAATGTCAAGGCAGAAAGCTTCCACTTTTAGCCATCCTGCCCAGGTACAAAAAATGTACCAGTTGCTTGTGCCATTAGACCAGTGAGATCAGCATGCTCAATGTGAGAATGAACAAAGGGAAGGTATATTTTTCTGGACTCAAATATCTGAAAAATCTTATTGCATAGTACATCCCTCTTGCCATCTCAAATGTGTAAATATCCCCTTTTCCCCCACTTTATCTGTATAATCCACAGATCTATTAAATAGTCAGAAGAGACCATTGTGATTGTTTAGTCTCACTTTCTGAATAACACAGACCCTGTTTGGAGCTCTCTGGAGCCTGGCTGCTTCCCGTGGCTCCCCTTGGCTGGAGATGGCAAACTGGAGCCAATGGGAGCCATGGGGCTCTGTGGCGACAGAGCTTTTAGGTAAAGAAAGTGGCGGAGGCCCATTAGCGGCTTTCCCAAAGCAAGCCCTAGTTTATTTATAAGAGGGTCATATAAGAGTGTATCAAATGCTTTATTATTCAGTGGCATAATTCTTTGGTTACATCATAGGTGTTTACAGGCTGCTCATTTCTGATCTGGATCTAAAAGAATTAATTTCACTTGATAAATACAAACCTGTGTCAGGAATTCTGAGCAGTATACAGAAGACCTTAAAGGTCCATGTTTAAGTGGTGGTCTTGATGTCATTGAGAAACTTGTTCTGATTTTCTAAGCGATGGAAGCTAGTGATGGGATAAATCTACTCATTTGGTTTAGGTGAATGCCACACAGATTGTCTTTGGTATGTGGTGATACATGAATACTATTGTGAGGAGGTATTTGGGAGAGGGAGAAGGGGGGTTCTTTTGGATTGGTGTTGAGGTGGCAGGTGGGAGTGATTGTGGTAGGAGCTGTAGTGGGAAGTCACTTGGCACTGGTGTCACATGGGGCAGCAATTTAAAGTTTGTTTTGTTTTGATGGATTTTATCAAAAGACATTTAAGGACGATATTTACGTCCCAGTTGAATGCAATGTTTGTCCTATCTTTACTGGAACACGGGGTGTAGTTCTCTAATCTCTATACCAGCATTCTTTACAAAGGCTTACTTTTTTCCTTGAATTCCTTTCTGTTTTGCTTACAGGGCACAAGCAGGAGAGCTGTGGGTTAAGAGTGAGAAGGTCACATGTGGCTACATCAGTGAAGATACCCGGGTAAGGCTTTAATTCTTTTTTCTCCCGTTCTTTCAGCTGATGTTTCAGGGCTTCCAAAAAGGTGTCTGCTCTCTGCACCGTTGGCTGTAATCATAGGTGCCAAACCAGTGTTCACTCTTAATTTTTTCCATCCATGTGCATGATGATAAATTTTGTCATGTGCACCAAGGCTGTGGATGCTCTGCTAACCAGCTAGGCAGGGTTTGAATCTCTCCTGGGTGGCTGCCCAAGCACTCAGTTTATCCAGAACACTGGTGCCAACTTCTGCTCTAGCTGGGGGGTGAGAGGCTTGACCTGCCTCCCCCACTCCAACCCCACCCCACCTCTTTCTCACCCCTGCTCCAACTCCACCCCATCTCTTTCCATACCTTCTCCCTAGCATACTGTGTTCTCACTCCTTCCCCTCCCTCCTGGAGCCTCTGAATACCCTGAAACAGCTGTTTCAAAGCAATGGGAGGCACTAGGAAGGCGGGAGAAGACCAGCATGGCTGCCTGTAAGCAGGAGTGCTGGGGGGAGGAAGGGCAAAGGAGGGAGCTTGGCTGCTGGTGGGTGCTGAGCAGTCGCTAATTTTTCCACCGGGGTGCTCCGGCCCCAGAGCACTCGTGGAGTCAGCGTTATGGCTGTAGCAGGACGGTTGTTTAATACGTTACTGTGTGATATTGGCCTTGTTTGTCTCTCTTTGATTATCTTCTTTGCTCTTTGGACTGAGGTTGCTGTGAGCACAAAGCTTTCATTCATTGTTTTTTGTTTTCTGAACTAGCAGGAAGGGTAATGTAGAAGCTGAAATGGAATTTAACCAAGGGACAATGTACTGTCCCATTAACACAGGGGTGGGCAATAATTTTTGATGGGGGGGGGGGGAAGAGGGGGCACACCAAGAATTTGGGAGGTGGTCAAGGGCTGCACTCTTTCATGATATTAATGGAGGTGGTGAGGGTCTGGGATGGAGGCTGGGTGCAGAAGGGAGCTTGAGATAAGGGAGGGAGTTTGGGTGAAGGAGGCGGTTGTGACCTGGGGCACTGGATGGGTGCAGGGGGTTGGGTTGTGAGCTAGGGCAGGAGGGGACTGGGGTGCCAGATCTGGGAGGGGGTATGAGTGCGGGGGGGGGGCGGGGCGGGGCGGGCGGAGGATTTTGCTATTTGGAGTAGGGGGGCAGAAGGTTGGGGAAGGGAGGGGCTGGGGTGCCAGATGCAGGCTCTGGCCAGGAGACTTATCAGCCAGCAGCCCGTTACTGAATCAGCCTTCCTGCCTGCCCCACACTCAAGCCCCCTGTACTTCCTCTCTGGCTGTTACTGAAACAGGCAGCTCCCATTAGTCACTTTCTGGCTAGGAGCCAGCCAATGGGATTGTGCTGGGGGTGGGAACAGCTGCTAAAGCTTTCCCCCTCCCCTCCGGGCTCAGTTTTTAAAGTGAAACCACCCCGCAGCCGCGTTTCTGAATGGTGTGTGGGTGGGGGTGAGGCAAGCAGGAAGCCTGCCTAGGGCTTCTGCAACATCCACAGGTCAGATCTGGTGGCTTGGTGGGCTGGATGCAGCCTGTGGGCCATATTTTGCCCAGGCCTGCATTGACAGATACTTCAAGTGAAGCCTTTGGAAGACCCTTTTAATTATTGCTCATTCACAATTAATAGTGTCACATGCAGTTGGCTATGAAAGATATGGAGAAAAATAACAAGTTTCAGAAAACACCTGGTTAACACTTGGTGCAATGAAATGAACTGTATTACGAATTACTCTGGACTGTGAAAAGCAAGCATTTCAGAGAAGTTAGTGCAATATGGTCTGCGTCGTAGGCAGAGATTATGCGTAACTTAACAGTTAAGGATATGATTTAGTCATGGGCATTTTTAGTAAAAGTCATGGGCAATAAACAAATTCATGACTGGTGATCTATCTGTGACTTATAGTATTAAACCTGCTGACTAAATCTTGGGGGTGGGAAAGAACAACACTCATGGGGGAAGGGAAGTACTGCTTGTGGGCAGGACCAGGTGGCCGAGGCCAGCAGCACCAGCTGCCAGGGGTCACGCCAAAATGTTGCCAGGGTCTTATGACACCCACAATCTCTGGGATAGGCCATTGGGGGCTGCCTGAGCAGTTGGCTGGTGCAGCTGGCCCCGAAGTCAGGGAATCGATGACTTCTGCAATGCATGTAACAGACGCAGAGCTCTAGTAATAGTTAACACTGATGTTAGAGAAGGTTGGGCTAACTGATCAGGAGCTAAACAGTTTCCTTCTTAATAGCCTTATGGAGTCTTCAGCAGGCATGTCCCCACTCAAGACTCTTTCACTATTCTGCAGGTGGTATTCCGCTCCACTTCTGCCATGGTTTACATCTTTATCCAGATGAGCTGTGAAATGTGGGATTTTGATATCTATGGTATGGAGAGAACTTCTCGCTTGCATAATTTTAATGTCCTGTCTTGTGAATACACAATGCATTGGGAATATGAAGTTAAGGATCAATTGTCATTGACACCAAAGCTTTATGTTCACATCATCTAAAATCTTAGCTTGGTTTATTGTCCTTCATCATGTAATTATACTGGAACCCCCAAGGTAAGTTTAACACATGCCCACATGTTTTGAGGTTAATAAGCAATACTGGCAGCTTTCTGATGCTTTTGTGTTTCTTTTTTTCCTCCCCTCCCAGGGGACTTGTACTTTGAGAAAGCTGTGAATGGTTTCCTTGCAGATCTCTTCACGAAATGGAAGGTACTGTTGCAGTTTTGTGTCGAACCTTCTTCTAAAAGGACAAGACAACTTTTGTATTTTTTTTTTTTATAAATTTACTGAATTTCCAGTGGCAGTGACTCCCTTAACCATGGAACTTCATAAACAAGGGCCTTCTCACCAAAAAGTTGTTTAAATTAGGGCTGTCCATTAAATGCATTTAATTAATTTGATTAACTCAGAATCAATTGCAAATAAAAAAATAAGCACAATGAACTGCTGTTTCATTTGCACTGTTAAAAATAGAATACTAATTGAAATAGAATACTAATTGAAACATATTAAATATTTTTGGATGTTTTTCTGCATTTTCAAATATACTGATTTCAGTTACAACACAATACAAAGTGCACAGTGCTCACTTCATTTTTTTATTACAAATAGTTGCACTGTAAAAATGATAAATGAAAGAAATACTGTTTTTTGCTTCACTTCTCACAAATTCTGTAATGTAATCTCTTATCATGAAAGTGCAACTTACAACTGTATGCTTTTTTCCCCAAGTAATCACTTAAAGAAACAAGATTTGTTTAAATTTATGGGAGATGTTGCTGCCTGCTTCTTACGTATAATGTCATCTGAAAGTGAGAACTATGTTCATGTGGCACTTTCATAGCTGGCATTGCAAGGTACTTGTGTGCTAGAAATGCAAAATATTCATATGTCCCTTTATGCTTCAGCCACCATTCTGGAGAGCATACTTCAATGCTGATGATGGTCTTTAAAATATAACTCATGTGGCTGAACTTTTTGGGGGTGAATTGTATGTCTCCTGCTTTGTTTTACCTGCTTTCTGCCATATCTTTCATGTTATGATAGTCTTAGATGATAACTCAGCACATGTTTGTTTCAAGAACACTTTCACTGCAGATTTATTAAAACACAAAGAAGGTACCAATGTGAGATTGCCAAAGAAAGCTATAATGCTCAATCCAAGTTTCAAGAATCTGATGTACTTTACAAAATCTTGGCATTTTGGCGCATGTTTTGTGAAGTCCTAAAAGAGCAAGACTTTGCAGAAATTGCAGACTCCACATCACTGGAAAAGGAAATCAATCTTCTGCTGGTGATGAAAATCGGTCTTCTGACTCAGGTGATGAAAATGAACATGCTTTAGTCTGCATTGCTTTGGACCATCATATGCATGGAGACATGTCCTCTGAATTGGAGGTTGAAGCATGAAGGAACATATGAATCCTTTGCACATGTGGCATGTAAATAAGTTGAGAAACTGGCTACAACAACGCCATGTGAATGCCTATTCTCACTATCAGGTGATGTAAACAAGAAGAGGGTGCAACATTATCTCCTGCAAATGTAAACAAACTTGTTTGTCCAAGCAATTGGCTGAACAAAAAGTAGGACTGAGTGGACTTGTAAGCGCTAAGTTTTTTTTTTTACATTGTTTTATTTTTAAATGCAGATTTTTTGGCCACTTTTTTGTCTACATTTGTAAGTTCAACTTTCACGATAAAGAGATTGCACTACAGTACTTGTATATTGAAAAATACTATTTTTTTCTACAGTACAAATATTTGTAATAAAAATAAATACAGGCGTACAGTGCTCACTTTATATTCTGTTATAATTGAAAACAATTCTTTTGAAAATATAGAAGACATCCAAAACATTTAAATAAATAGCATTTTTTATTGTTTAACAGTGTGAGATTAATGTTTTAATTGCTTGACAGCTGTACTTTTAAATAAGGAAATTGTAGCAGTTCTGGATAAGACACTTAAGGTGAGGGTGAGTGTGAAATGAACAAATTAGAGGGGAAGGAGAAATTTAAAAAATCAAGAGCTCTAAGTCTTGAACATGTCAAATACATGGAAACTATGACTGACATTGCCAGGTTTCCAGAAGGTGGGAAGTGTGTACCTTTGAGTTATCTCCATGCTTCTTTGTTGCAGTGTTATAAAACATTGTGTAAACATTGGAGCTGTGTAAGACTTTAAGCAACTGGAAACTATTTGTTTTATTGAGAGTTTATTTTGTTTTAAGATTGGGAATGAGGGGAGAAGTTGCCATATGAATATTCTCACTTGGATATCTCAGTAATTCCTCACCTGGCCCATATCTCCCTTCTGAAAGGAGATTGGGAGATCTGATTAAGATGCTCTCTAGTTCATTAATGCCGTTTGTTGCTTAGGCAAGAAGTAGGGTTTTTTACAAGAATGATGAGAAATATGCCTTTGATGACCTACTGCTAGCTTGGTACTATATACAGAATTTAAACAGCGGTTTTATATAGTCATATAAGCTGTGTACATTGTTGATTACAGGTATGTCTATGTTTGCTCTTCTTCTTTTGTTCATGATAATCTCTGCTCCCTATTCTTTTCTGTATGTGCACTATTAATTACTTACTGATGAGTTTGTGATTTCAGGGAGAACTTTTTTCTTTTTTTCTTTTCTTCTTGCACAGGAGAAAAACTGCAGCCATGAAGTGACAGTGGTTCTGTTTTCTAGAACTTTTTATGATGCAAAGTCTGTAGGTAAGAAACAACTGAATATTTTTTTTTCCTGTCCTCTTGCTCTTCCTTTCCTCCACCCCTCATACTCTTGCCCTTTTAGTCTGACCCACATATCTCTTGGAGGCTGGTGTTAGCTAACATTAGTTTGTGCCAACTCCATTATTGGGTTCTGTGTTGTAGAGTTCATTAGGCATGTATTGCAGTGGATACCTTAATGGGTGAGGCTTACCAGTTAAGGGTAACCGGGGGTTGGTGGGGTGGGCTGGGAGCAGCTCCCTACTCACTGCAGGCGAGGGGCTACTCCAGCCCTGCAGGGTGCCCTCTGCCTGTGGGCACTCTGGTTCGCTGCAGGCAAGGACTTCAGCATCCTGGCTGGTGCAACTCTTGCCCTTCTCTCTCTTCCCCCCTCCCATTGGCTAACTGATTAAATAATACTTTTAACCGGATAACCAATTGAACAGGGTTTTACATTCCTAATCCATATATTCCTCTGTTTTCGTATTGCATGTGTACAACTTGCACAACTTTGAGTCTGTTTTGGGGATTTGTTAAGTCCTTGTTCTGCTCTAGAAAGTAGGAGCGAGATGGGTTCAGTGTATCTTTAAACTTGCAAATACCCTTATTTTCTTGTACCATAACTCAAGTATATGTCAAAAGGTGAGCAAAGCTGCCCTTCTTGTGTTAGGAGGAAGCACCTTCTGTTCTCAGGAGTCCCGTGCCAAACACAATGGGTGCTTGATCAGTCCCTGCGTGCATCTTCTGAGGAAAGCCTAATATGAGAGGATGTAGGGCATATATGCAGATTGTCTCCATAGTACTTACTCCTCCTGTAGAAGGACACCTATGACGGCATTTTTAAACACAATTTAATATTTTCTTAGCAATCTGATTTTTCTGAGTGATTTAGATGTACTTTCTAACTTCCCTTTACTGAAAAAGGTAGTAAGATTTCTGAATGGGGCATCTTCACCTTTGCTTTCCTCTCCGTTTCAGATGAGTTTCCTGAGATACATCGTGCCTCAATTCGCCAGGATCACGAGGGAAGATTTTATGAAGATTTCTACAAGTATGTTTTCCCCTGTGATGGTTTTGGGTTTTTAAGGGATATTTTTGAACACCACATATGTTAGGGATGTAAATATCCATTAAAATAGTTAAAGTAATTAATATTGCGCTGTTTAACCAATATATAGTTGGCAGGCCGGCACAGGGCAGCGGGGGCCCTGCCAGCCCACCTGGGCCACTCCAGTGTGGCTGGAGGTAGGGTTCCACTAGCTGGATGTGGATGTGGCCTTGCCTGCTGTCCTGATGTAGCTGGAGCAGCTCTGAGCCTGGCGCAGCTGGCTGTCCAACTAGTTACCCAGTAAACCTAATGCTTACTGGTTAACCTGTGTCCCTAATGCATATGTAATTCTCGTTAATGAGACCCACTTCCTGCTAGAATGAATCACAATGGCAAGTTCTTAGTGTAATGAAGGAACATCCCTCTCTGAATCCTGACAATCTGACCAATTCCCCTCCCCCCCCCCCATACAGGTTTTCTTTGTATAAGTGCTAATGGTAGCATTTCATGTAAGACTTGGCTGCTTTGAGAATTTTCACTTGTTTGAATAGCCAAAGAACAGATGAACCCTTTGTGAGGTGCTAGAGTAGAAACTTTGATTGTATTTCCAATTGAGCATTTGAGTAATTGAAGCTTTCACCAGCTGGTAAAGTTAGTCTAGCCTAGAATGCCTGTTCCTACTTCAAAAAATAAATAATGCTTTACCAGATAAAGCATTGAACATGCTCCTGTATTTCTGCCTTGTATGTAAAATCTGTTTGAGCCACAGACTGCAAGGTCTTCAGGGCAGGGACCGTGCCTGCCTTGATATTTGTACAGCATCTAGCACATTGTGTGTATGAATGGATACTAATGCACATAGTAAAGAGATGTGTGGTATCTATCTCATCTGGGAAACAGAGTAGTAGAAGTATTCACTCTCATCTCTAGCACTCATTTCCTTAAGCTGTAGTTTATGCATCCTTCTTTCGCTCTTCATGACTTCATCTGAGAAGCCTCATGTTCTCCTTCCTCCTATGCACTTCAAAAACTGTGTGTCTTTCAGGGTTGTAGTTCAGAATGAGAGGCGAGAAGAGTGGACGTCATTGCTTGTGACCATTAAAAAACTTTTTATTCAATATCCAGTTCTGGTGCGACTGGAACAGGCAGGTAGGAGATCTTCCATAGACCTTTTTTTTTTTTTTTTTTCTTTAATGAAACTTACCTGTAAAACTTCTAGCTTTTGGTCTAGCAATACTCTACATTGAGGTTGCCTGTTTCAATGCTTGTGCCATAAATGGCATTCTTGTTGCCTCCCTGTTTCCTGTGGATTTGTCTGACATGACCTAGGAATCAGACATTCTGACTTTGCATAGGGGAGAGGCATAGAATAACCCCAAAGCAGAGGAAATGTCCATTTGTCTGCATATACAAACAATTCTTTTTCTTTTAATCTCTTGTCCAGATGGCTTTCCCCAAGGATATAATTCTACCTCAGCACAAGGGAACTACCTGGAGGCCATAAATCTTTCATTTAATGGTGAGTAGTGAAGAATAAATTTGTGCAATATATAGAGAGATGGGATCTTAGAAATCTACAGCCTATAAACTTCTGTGGAGTGCTGCTTGCCTGTGAAAACAAGGAGGGGAAGACAGCTGTAACTTCCTTCATTCAGTAACTCCTCTGTATCTGTCAGTGAGAACTGGTATTAAGATGACACATTTGAAGTTGGGCTATTCAGATTCTTGGAACCAACTGCAAAGCTTACATATTGAGACAAAGGAAAATAAAATACTTATCTGGGGGTTCCTATACATCAGAAACTATAAGGCAGTGGCTTTATTTTTGTGTAAAGAGGCGTACCATACTATTTGATCCTGTTGCTCACTGCCTTTGACATCTTTTCTAAGTGACAATAAAGCAAACACTAGCTGATGGGAAAGGCACCTGTGTAGATGTACACATACACCCATAGCCTTTGTCCTTCTTCCTACCTCTATTGCCAGTCCACCATGCCTTTCAGAATCAGGGGGAACACATTATTGGTCAGGGCTTTATAGGCACTAACTGGATGTACTCCTGTATTTGAGGAAGATTCCTTTCTAGTACCACCAGTAATAAGTGATTTTTTTTGAGCACTTATGAAATCTTTATCATAACTTTCTTTTAAATTTTATGTCTGTTCCTTGATTCTGATTTCTCTTGTAGTGTTTGACAAGCATTATATAAACCGCAATTTTGACCGGACTGGACAGATGTCTGTAGTTATCACACCTGGAGTGGGTGTGTTTGAAGTGGACCGTCTCCTCATGATCCTGACCAAACAGCGTATGATAGACAATGGTAAAATAGGTTTTTTGTTTTTTGTTTTGTTTTTTTACTAACTGGCAATGTTTTACAACTTCAGTGTACACAGACAGCTTAATTTCACCCAGGCCCATTGCCTTCCTTAGCTTTCCAAAAGCCACCATTAAATGGCCCTGTGTCCATCTTGAAGGCAGTTAATAAACGCACCACTTATTTTGATATTAAGTGCAATAGTGGGCAAATTTTTAGATGTACTGGGCACTTGCCACGCTGGTTAACTTCTCTGGGATTGGAGAATGCTTGGCACTTCTTAAAATCAGGCTATGAGGAACTTTCTCTTGAAAGACAATTTTATGAGATGCATTAGTCTAGGGGGCAGAGATGGGCAAAATCCAGCCCGCGGGAGCCTCCTGCCAGGCTCCTTGTCTACTCCATCCCAGCTGTACACTCAGAGCAGCTCTCTGAACATTGTGAGCCTGGAGGGATGGAAGAGGCTTTGTGTGCTGCCCTCACCAGCTCCCATTGTCTGATTTCCGGCCAATGGGAGCTGCCTATTTGCAAGACAGGCAGTGTGCAAAGTATCCCTTTCCCCAGACTCCCAGCGTTTAGACTCAGCTCACATGGCCCCTGTAGCCAGCACAGGAGCATGGAAGGCAGGAACCCCAGCTGAGGATTCAGCTGGGTTACTCCCCGGGAGCCACCCAGGTAAGTATCTCTTGGCCAGAACCTGCCTTTGGCAGCCCAGCCCCTCCATTCCCCCAACCATCTGACCCCCCCCCCCCCCCTTCTGGATCCCTACCCCATGCAACTCAAACCCTCTGCATCTCTGCTCCTGAGTCCATTGCCTCTTCCAGACTTTGCACCCCAATCCCCTACTCCTGGTCACAACTCAAATCCCTGCATTCTCTCCTGCTCTCCTGCCCCAGGTCACAAACCCCTCCCAGATCTTGCACCCCAACCTTCTCCTTCACCCAAACTCCCGTCTGCACCCAACCTCCATCACAGGCTCTCTCCATAGAAAAGTACGGCCATTGATCACTTACTAAATTGTTGGAGTGTCCTCCCCTAAGCAAAAATTATTGCCCACTCCTAGTCTAGAGGAAACTCTTCCCATCTCTCTGCCTGTTTCTGTATGGATAAACCACAGCAGTAACAACACTTGGCTGCACCTCTGCTTCCATAACTTTTGGCATTGTAGATCACTGTCATGGAAGTAAATGCAGACTAGAAAAAACAGCCTGCTTACAAAGAAGGCAAGTTCTGTTTGGTAATGGTTAATGGGAAGAAAGCATGGGATCATCAGCAGTTTATTGTAATCAGGTTTAAAAATTTGGTTCAAATACAGCAGATTTATGTAACTTTAACTAGACTTGTGAACTGTTTGGGTTAGGCCAGTAGCAACAGTTCTGGATAGCATGTAGCTAAACCTTCCAATTTCTTTGTTTTCAGGGATTGGTGTAGATTTAGTATGCATGGGGGAGCAACCACTGCATGCTGTACCGCTCTTCAAGGTAACAGAAACTTGGCTCCTCTGAAATGTGATTTGTTATGTGCTGCTTACATGATTTGTTGGACAAATCTCAGAGTAATTATTGCACCTGTGAACTCTCTTTTCTCTTAGCTGCACAATCGCAGTGGTCCTGGGGATTCTCGCTTAGATGACTACAATATTCCACACTGGATAAATCATAGGTAGGTGTAGTATTGAGGATCTGGGTAAGGATTAGCTAATACTGAGTTTTCATGCTGCATTTTCTTTTCCAATGAACTGCTGAACTCTTCATTCTGTGTTTGTTACTCCTGCTAAGCTTGCAAAGCACAGATACAGCAAAGTGCTCTACAACTTTTGAATTGTTGGATGTATGCAATGTGTAAAGGAGGGAATTGTGCTCCAAGGTTCCACATCTGGATGACTCACTTCTGCCTTCTAAGTTTGCTTAGGCAAACACAGGGAATTAAACGAATCCGAATAGACTGGTCATGTCGCTTCAACAAACTCAGCAGTAAATCCTGACTAAGCAGATATAGAAAAGGAACGTAGGGGTGAAGTGGGTCAAGATTGGAGCAGATACAGGATTCTGGTGGAACACTAAGGCCTACAGCAGTGTTTCCCAACCAGGGTTCCGCGGAACGCTGGGGTTCTGCAGACCATCATCAGGGGTTCCGCGAGAAATCGTGGAATAAATAAATAAAAAAATTTTTCTTACAATGTAAGCTG
Source organism: Pelochelys cantorii (assembly GCA_032595735.1). Lineage (NCBI taxonomy): Eukaryota > Metazoa > Chordata > Testudines > Trionychidae > Pelochelys > Pelochelys cantorii. Next base: position 4,924,435 of record CM064342.1, on the reverse strand, counting down.
ACATATATAAAAAAACCAGCTCTTTACAAATAAATTTTCTTGACAGTAATTTAGCAGTAATTGAATTGCGCTCCCCAACTTTTTCTGGCCAAGCAAATGTTTTCATAGGTAGGGGTTTCTCGGGATATGAAAAATTATTTTAGGGGTTCCTCCATGGGGAAAAAGGTTGGGAATCACTGGCCTGTAGTATCATGTGCCCACCTGCAAGGCATGGTCTGGGTTTAGTCCATCATTTCAAGAATTTTAGGTACTCTGAACTCTTATTAAGAGAGAATATTATCTTAGTGCTTAAGAGGCCAGGCCAGAGGTTGAATACTCCCTTCTCCCTACACGTACTCCGGCACACCTTCAACAATATCCATATAGCTGCTGCTAGTATAAGAGTTTCCTTTTTCATGTCAGGACACCAAGCCATACAACAAAGACCAGTAACCACTCACACAGCTTGCGCGTGTTCTGCGAGTAGATTGATCTTCTGTTCATCTTTCTCTGGTATAGGTGCTGAAACTATGATTGCTGGTGTTACTGATGTACCTCCTGTCTTCAAGTGGCTTCTGTTGTATACAGGCTTTTATAGTTTGGTTCAGTGGCTCTCAGTATGTTCACTATAAAAATTGTTCCAGCATCCCTGTGGAAGAGTGCACTAGGACTTCTCATATGAAATGTTTCTTACTGCAAGATACACATTGCAACCAAATTCAGATGAGAGACTTGGGGGGAAGCAGTTTATAAGCGTTACGGTGAGATCACTAGTGTCAAGTAGATTAGGGAGAGAGTCAAAAATAGCATATAGCATTACACCTCACAAAAGGTCATGGAAGCGGACAGTTTTCTGGGAAAAGATGAAGGTAAAGAATTCAGTTATTGAAGTAACTTTGTGTTAAGTTGCAATTGAGAGTCTAAAGTGGGGCCTTTATGGATTTCTTCTTGAAGTAAAGTGCTGCCTTTGTAACCATCTATCAGAATTTTTCCCAATGTCTCCATCTCTTTTCCAGAAAGAGCCTGTTTCAAAATTCTTTCCTTGGTCTGTAGAGGCCAGTCACTAAGCAGTTATCCAAATGCTTTTATTTAAAATGTCCCTTTCCTAAAAGTTAACAAGCTTTTGGCTTTTGCTTTCCAGTTTCTACACCTCCAAAAGCCAGCTCCTCTGTAACAGCTTCACGCCACGGATTAAGCTGGCAGGAAGGAAGGTAGGTTCACTGCTGGGGATCTCTTTGTGCGTTCTGCACAAACTGCTGTCTCCTTTGAGCACGAAACCTCAGCAGTCCTTATCTTTTCCACATCACCCCCAGTCCATATTAATTCATAATTTGAGACCTAAAAGAAAGCCTACCTTCATATCATACAAAAATACTTACAATTCTTTTGGTGACAGGCACCAGAGCCCCCTTCTAGCTCTGTCAGTGGTGACTAACTAATGTCTGTGCTAGCTATTGCATTCAGAGCTGTGACTCTTGGATGTATATCTGCTCTGCAAATTAAGGTGTAATAGTAGCATGGTGTAGGCCACACACATGCCAACTTTTATTTAGCAGTGTAAACATGGCATCATGAAACCCAGAATAGGCCAGCAACCCAAGTATGTACCCAGAGTCCCCAGCAGGCCTGTTTGTAGCCAGCTATCCTTTGTGGAAGCCCATATTGCAATATCCTTGCTGCTACTGTTACCCAGGTCAGTATCCACACTGCAGTTACACCTTTGCTGTATAGATGTAACCTTGGTTTGATAGATGTGAATGTGGAGCTAGTTGCAAAGATTTGCACTTCCCTGTATAGGGCTGAAGGGTAGTTCATAGAATTTAAAAGTGAATTGTTCTGGCTAATGTGACTTATTAGAAAGCCCCCTTTTGTCATGGGAAAATATGAGGGAGAAGGGACACGGGAGGAATAGAAAATATCTTTGGGGGTTGTGACTAGGTGTCAAACCTCTGCATCTCTGAGATGGTATGACTGCTTGATTTGAGTTAGCAAAATGAACTCTGCAGTTTGAGAACAAGTATTAAGTCTGACACGCAGTCACTCTGGAGTCCAATATCCTTAGAACATGCTGACCTGTTCTGTTTTCTTTATCACCTTTCCTATGCGTGCTCCTCCAGTTGCTGACAGAGAAAGTGAAAAACAGTCGAGACCCCTGTAAGTAATTGTTGTGGAACGATTCAGTTGAAATAAATGGCTCACATGGCAATGACACTAGAACGAAATCACTATTGATGGGATTGAAAAGGAGATAAGTGTGGAAGGGGACAGCAAAACAAGACTTGTGTAGTCTGGGGTGCTGGTATTGGTATCTAAGTTGACTTCATGGCATGTGATCAGTGGGGTAGGTTCTTAGCCCTTACTACTTGTTCACGGCCAGAGGAGATAGTATCAAGTTGGTGTATGGGCCAAGCTTTTGTCTCTAGGTCGGTGGCTCATGTGAAGGATGGGCCTTGACTGCCTTGCTTGAGGTCCTGGCACTGGCATTGCCAGCATGCCATCTATACCGAATTACTAATTGCAGGATTTTCATCCTGCATTACCACCTTTTTCCAGGATGTGCGTGTGAACAGAAGGAGGAATTATTTTGTCCTCCTACATGAAGTCATTTCTCATGCTTGCACTTCCAGATTGGAGATGGTCACAACATTTCATACAAATAGGAAGACCTTATCAGAGAATGACTGAATGCAAGGGAGGAGTGAATAGTGGGTCTAAAATTAAGATTCCTAGACAATTTCCCAGTTGAACTAATGGATCTGTTACAGTTGTTTGGTGTATAAAACTTTTTTATATGCAGCTCCTTAGTGCATCATTTGGGACAGTTCCGTATCTCTGAATTGATAGCTGGCTGCATCTAACTTGTCCAGCAATCTTGGTGCTTACTCAGTAATTATAAATAAGACTCCAGTATTTATGTTCTGTGTCCAGCATTGGGGACTCCTAAAGAGGCTGAGAACGCGCTTCCCATTCAAGTGGATTATGATGGCTATGATGCCCAAGTGTTCAGACTGCCTGGCCCTTCCCGAGCCCAGCGATGTACTACTTTCAGGTAGGAAGCTTCTGAGCAAACTGATTCTGGTTCATCTTCACCATTTTAGTGCATTTCCCAATGTATAAAATGCTTTTGCAGCCGTATCTTCTTTCCCTGTGCTCGTGTCAGATTTTGCAAGCTAAATAGGGGGCTGGTTTCATAGTTTTGAAGAACACACTGGAGCTGCTAGAAGTAGAAACGGTCGTTCAGAGACGGGTGCTCTGTCCTCTCCATTTGATACCAGACAGGGTGGGTAAGGAGTGTAGAATCTCTTGACAACTGAAAGTGTTAATTTCTGGAAAGGAATTGAAATAGAGCTCATGCCATGAGATCACTGGAAATTCCATTGCATTCCTTCTGAGTAGGGTCTTCATCCTGATGTCCTGGCCAAATGCTTTGTTTTGGCTAAATACATTCAATCTCCCCAAGTTCCCGGTGCAGTTTCATGAAGATGGGCCTGAGGGGGCTACTTTAGCCTGTCATCAGTTATATATCTTTCCTTCAGGGCTTAGAGGGCATTGTATCAGTCTAGAGACACTTTGTATGCAAAAGCCTTCATACGTGGATTCATTCACTCATGTCATGAGTGGATGGAGCTCAGCTTGGATTGATGCCAGTACATTTGAAAGACTTTTATTGATTAAGGGAACTCTAGAACTCCCTCCATGATGTGTAAGGCTGGAGCCTTGGTTCCTTCCAGATCCCATCAGTGCCCTAGCTGCAGAATTGTGGCAGGTGCTGAGTATGCTTCCTTTGCAGCACTGTTGCCTACCTAGGAGATCCCTATAGTCTTCAGTACCCTGTGTTGTGGCATAACTATTTAATATGCTAGCTAGGGAAGGCAGATACGCCATGTCACTTATGTAGTCAAAGATGCTGATACTTTCCCTGTACCACAGAGGCTGTCTTCAGTTACTGGTCTACAGGTTCCTGGATAAGTGGGGACGAAGGGGCAGATAGTCTTGCCAGGCCCCTGGGAAAGGCAGGAGGGGCCCTGCTCTGTGCCCCCAGAAGGGGTGGGGGCTGGGGCTTGTTTCCCCCAGGCAGCCCTCAGGGTTGCCTAGAGCATGCCAGAGACCCCGGAGCATGCACCGTGGCGTTCTGTCAGCGATTTAAAGGGTCCAGGGCTCCAGCTTCCACCACTGTAGCTGCAGCGGCAGCCGGGAGCTCCCAGCTCTTCAGAATCACTGGGTTCCCAGGCATTTGTGCCCCCCCCACGTCGGTGGGCATGAGTGTGGAGTTGTTGGACTCTCTTAATTTCCCCAGGAAATGGGATTTCACTTGAGTGATACTGAACCTGTCTGTCCCTTAGTAGGTCTGCAAGAGAGAGAGAGAGCCGCACCAGAAAGAGCTCGAGCTCTTATGATGTCTCATCCAGCCCTTCCCTGCAGAGCCGCATCCTGCTCCCGGAGGAGGTGAGGAGCCAGGCTTCTGATGACAGCTCCCTGGGGAAGATCTCCAACATCCTGATGATCCCACGGCCTCATTTGCATCAGTATGAAGTCAGCAGCTCTTTGGGCTATACCAGCACCCGAGGTCAGACTGAGGCGCGAATGGAGCTGTACCCATTGATTGGGGGCTAGCGAGGGGGAGGTCCTGAGTTCATGTCAGTCTCTTCCAAAGCTGCACAGAGAGGGCAAGTTTCACTTCAGCATTCACGTGGCAGCTTTTTGCACACCTCTGTGCTTCGGGTTCGGAGCTGTCTCTCCTTGTTATGCTTCTCCAGTTCCCGGTTTGTGTTCTTACCGGCTTACCATATATAGGCGTTGACCCTGAGTTACCCATTTCCCTTCCCTATTAACATCTGTTAATACGTCTATAGTCTTCTTGGTCCCCTTCTGGTTTTGGATCATCTGCAATATGAATATGTGCAACTCATGCTCCATTTTTCAAGCCACTTACCGATCTGTGTAGCAGAATTTGCTCTCCGCAGTGAGTCCTGTGGGACCCCATTTATAACTCCACTCCATGAGGATTTACTGTCATAGCTGGCAGGAGGAAGGATCCAGAAAGTCAGTTAACAGAGCTGTTTTGCTATGTTAGCACTGGTGCCTGCCCTTTTTATTACTTCTGTCCACTGATAGCATGTGGTGCCTTCTCCTAGGCCCTACTGAAAACGAGGTAAACTGCATCCTCTTGCGCCCTTGACTAGTACTTTCAGTGCTCTTCAGAAGAAATCAGTCAGTTTTTTTTAACTCTGTCTCTTCTTAATGAAGGCTGTTTACGCTTTCCTTTTCACTGAGGTCTTGCCATTTCATTTCTCACTAGTATCTGCTCTGTGATAGGAATCAGACATGCTGGCCTGTAACTGCCTCGTATCCTATTAAAACTGACTAACACTTTTGCTGATTAAGTACTCCAGTACTTTCCTTATATCAAGCAAATATGTAAATAAAAATGCTGGTAGACCATGTATTGCTTTACTTTTAAGGAGACCATCTGGGGGACTGGACAGAGGATGCGGGGAAGGGGAAGGAGGGAGAAGACTTGGGTTTTATTCTAATTTCTACCCTAGACCAAATGTGATTGTAGGCAAGTCACTTCCACGGTGAGTCTGTTTCTCCACTGTAAACTGGAGATGATAATATTTATCTTTTGTAATGCGCTTTAGCATCTAGAGATGAAAAATGTTAAGAGCTAGCTAGTTTATTGGTTTCTTAACAGTTCTGTGATATAGCCCACCTATTGATACTAATGGATGCCAGTGTGTGGATGCCAGATGTTCTATATGGGTGGGGTCGTAAGTGTCTCTGTCTCCTTCCCCTTTCCATTTTATGCTATAACTATGCCCATGAGGTACTCTGTTAGCTCTTCCATTTCTATTTTAAAGGCAGAACCTCCTGGTTCGGTCTTGTCTGGTGTACTTTCTGGATTAGTGCCATCTGTCTCCTCCGGCCTCCCTCAGCAGATTCCCACTTGTCCTAGGGGCCCTTATTGTACTAACTAGTGCACACTCTTCACATGGCCCTTATTTTTGGTCTTATGCTAATTGAAAATTATATTTTGCAGATGTCCTTGAGAACATGCTAGAGACGCAGCAGCGAGACTCCAGCGCACCAGGGAGGTTCCATGTAGGCAGTGCAGAATCCATGCTGCACATTCGTCCTGGGGGGTATACACCACAGCGGGCACTAATAAATCCCTTTGCACCATCCCGTATGCCCATGAAACTCACATCTAATAGGAGGCGCTGGATGCACACTTTTCCTGTGGGTGAGTCTTTGTTACAGGGAGGTTGTTTTTGTTTTTTTGACACTCATTCCTTGCTCGGGCACTTTGAGAGTTAGCATGGGAAGGGCACTGCTCCAAACTACCTGCCAAAAGTAACTTCTGGTTTCCTGAGATAGAATGCACCACAGTGAGGACTGAGCCAACAGCTGACACAACTCGTTGCTCTGTTGTCTCTTGGGAATGTTGTCATCTTCTGGTGTCCTCAGTGGTTGGATACCATGGCGCAAGTTTATGGAAGATGGAGGATATGGTTGCCCAGAGTTCTCCTTTTTTATTGTCTGCAGCAGATATGAAGTGTTGGTGGCGTTTGCTAGACAGGAGATTCTGGAGGGTCTGCAACTGATCTCAGCAAGTTAATTGTTATGAAGTGCACACCTTTGTGTTCCAGGTTTGGGATACAAATTCTGAACTACGCTATGCTTTGCTCTGAGTCAAGCAAAAAGGTCTTCCAAAAAGCGTGTCCACATGTTTTAGAAATCAAATCAAATACTGAATATTTTCTACTTCCTGTAGATTGAGAGGACAGCATTCCCCAGGGCCATTTTAATCCTCCACTTAGTTGTGCTTCTGCTATAGACAGAAGAAGTTGGGGACCAATTGGGGTGAAATAAAGCAATAAGAGAAGTTTTGGGTGAAAGTGTTACATATATTTGCATAGGTCCATCGGGGGAAGCAATCCAGATACACCACCAAACTCGTCAGAACATGGCAGAAATGCAGGGCAACGGGCAGCGGGATCTGACACACTCCTCTGCGGAGCTGCTGGAGCTAGCCTACCATGAGGCAACTGGCAGGTAAGGCCATCGCCCAAGTAAAGGAATTGATCTGTGTTAAAAGTAAATGTGTATAGGGCTAGACACATTGGATAAAAACCCCCCCAGAGATTCAGGAGATGCATATTTTACAGTATGCAGGATCAGTGCTGTGTACACATGCCATAATTTTTGTCAGGCATAAGGCCCCAAGAGCAAGCATGGAAATAAGACGTATTTCCCCACATGTAGGTTCCTTCTTGCTGAATGTCTGAGACCCATAATCACCCAGCATATTGCCCTGGGCTCATCCTGGAAATTGCCACAGTAGATGCCCCAACCCTTCATTAACTGCCTTACTACTTGGTGCAGGGAAGCAGTCACTGTCTCGAGAGCTATAACTTGCCATTCCAGAAAAGTATATTTCAAGCACAGGGAAGGATTTTGCCTACTGTATTGTTAAGCAGTTTTAGCCCTTCTCTCTTTTTTTTCCCCCACTACTGAGACGTGAGAGAGAAAGCCATGTTTGACAGGACAGGGAAATGTGTATCAGAGGCAGCAGCCTCTGGCTGCAGGGAGCCAGAACTGATACAGAGGCAGCAGCACAGAGTGGTGGGTGGCTTCCCTGTGTGCTCTTCATTTAAAATTTCTCAGACCCGTGGGCTTGGACTTAGCTGTCCTGCCAGTCTGAGTTTTGAATGCAGAGCATGTGGAGGGGGTGGGGGATGCAGTTAACGGGGACCATTAACTGATAAGCAGTTGCTTATTGGTTAACTAGTAACCTGGGTAGCTGTTGATATCCCCAGTAAAAATGGCTACCTATTCTTAAAGCTTTTCTGTTTACCTACACACCTAATTCAATGCACCAAACTATACTGGGAATTTTATACAGACCTGCAGAATCAGCATGTTCTGCTCACAACTGGGGGCAATATGCAGTAAATCATTCAGTATTTACTATGTATAGAATTGTTTTTTATTTACATTATTATGGAAGTTAGTCTAGGTTTAATGATGGGTTTGTCTGCTGAGATGCACAGTTACACTCCTTCCACCAACCTATATCCTTACTCACTTTTTATCTATATCTGCTAACAAGATCTTTATTTTCTGTATTCACGTTTCTCAGTTTTTCTTGTTACGTTTTTAATGGTTAATTTACTTTAAAATTGTCACTAACTTAATCTTTTTCCTCAGTCACTAACTTGAGTGGGTCTTTTTCCTTCTAAGCATTAGTTTCTCTTATGTCTTTGTGAAAGTCCATATTGTTCCCCCTTCATCTCTTGTCTGACATTAACTTTTACTTTTTGCTGCCCTGTCACACCACTTCAAGACCTAACTGTGATGTACTCTCTCCTTCTTTTTTGGTTTCCTCTCCTTTTTCTATTTCTAGTACAGGGGTTTTTTCACTTTCCAATTTTTAAGCAGTCTTTCAGAAAGTCACACTGGTCCCTTTTCCTTGCAGTTTTCTTTTCCAGACAAGTTTTAGTCTCACCTTTGACTAATGATGTCTTTTAAAATTCTCTCCTCTTCTCCCACTCATGATGAATTTGAATGTTCGTTCTCATTATACAATGCTCACCAAATTTTAGTTCCCAAACTTTGCTTTTTAAAAAAGAAATCTATACACACTGCATGATACTTCATAAAAAGCCTCTCCTTATATGTTAAATTATGATTACGAAGCTCATGCTTTCTGACTTTCACATTCTCAGTTGGTTCCTCCTTATTGAACATGAATAGGTCCATGATGGATTTGAGTCTGCTTGGAAATTCCTTTTTTTTTTTTTTTTTTTTTTTAAAGTTGGGCCTGTGCATTACATGGGAATCTTCTTCATCCTTTTTAGCTGTCTGTCATCCAGTGGATGCATTAGGTAGTTTGTCATCTGTGAAATCCATCATTCTATGAGAATACAGTACTGGGCACTGCTAGAGATCAGGACCAAATTGTATTGACCAATATTTTGCATTGGTCCAGAAACTCCTAAGATCCCTCCAAGGTCAATCCTGATCCCTGTGTGTTGAATGGAGCATTGATTTCACCAACAGCTGATCTTAGACTCCAGGTTGTTATAGCATCAGAGTTTTGATTAAAAGACTAGACCCAGCTCTGATTCATTACCAAGAAAAAATACTCTCTCTCAGTCTGCCAGCATTTTGTTCTCTCCAGGCACATCACTTCTCGTCATCCAGGTGACAGCATCTCCTTCCTGAATTTCAGTGGAATGGATGAGTTTACAAGCAGCTTGGTCAGCAGTAGTGGTTCAGGTAATAAAGTACCCGTCAACAGAGCAGGCTTGGGGATTTTAGGTAGAAGTACGAAAGGACTGGGGATATGAACCTATAGGAGGAAGCCATGTAAGCAGATAACAATGACAAAATAATAGCCTGGAACCAAGAGCTACAGAGTACAGGTGATGAATAACACCAGCACTTTAATAGCTCTAAAGTAATATACAACTCTACATTGAGCCATTTATGTTCCTATCCCCTCCTATTGTTTTGTTTCCACTCCTCTGGTTATATTTTATGCATTTCCTGGTATTAAAAAATCCTTTTTTTTAATTTGTGCTTAACAAATAAGCTCTTACAATGTGTTCCATTGAAAGTAAGGCAGTCTGTTCCATTTAATGCATAAAAGCCCTGGTGTCTGGACATGGGAGGGTGGGGGGAGAGAAACAAAAATTTCTGTTTCATAGTGTGTTTTATTGTGCAGTATTACGTTGGGTGGTCTCCTTGTGTTAAAGTAAAATGCATCTGAATGTGTATTTTAGTAGGAGTTTCTCATTTGAAATGATTCCCTCTTTCTAATAATTCTCAGAATAAACTCTGTGGTAATTAGTAGTGATCTATAGCCTTTGAGATAAGTTGTAAACAGGGTTTTGCATTTTGAATAGTATGTGCTGGCTTGCAGATCCTTTATGGCCTGGAGCCAACAAAACAGCTACACAGGTTCCTAACTTTAAGCATGGCACTCCTTGTGTGTAATATTACCAAATGTGATTAATTGGTTTTTTTTGGATTTGGGCCTGTGCGCACAATTGGATAAAAATCTATAATTAAGGAATGGACTTTTAAACACTAAATTGCAAATTATTAGTAGTGCATTTCTTCTACTGAGACCTCTGTTACTGAAAATTTCGAAAGTTCTTCTGAATCTTTTAAAGGCGGTAAAACAAATTTGCCAAATGAAGCTTTTTTTTTTTTGCAGTAACCGATACTTCGAAAAGCTAGGCCATAAACACACATCTGCTATATAGATGAAACATGATCAGTAGTAGAATTTTCCAACACTGTGAACAGAATATTTAGATTCCCTTTGCTCTCTCCTAATTTCAGATTCATTTTGAATTTTTACCTTCCAATGTATAGTTACGATTTTTGCAATTATTACACACACATCCCCAGCACACTACAGTGGCTGAGATTATTTGCTAGCAAATTTACTGCAAATAACACTTTTTGCACCTATAAATGTGTGGAAATCATTACCAGTTTACTAGTCACTGTAAAGTTGTTTCTATTTCATGTCCTTCCGTGAGTTTCATTTTAACACAGCTATTTTTTTTTTTACTTCCAAATTGATTTCTTATTTTTATTCTGGGAGTTGTTGGATTGCACTTCATATACTCGTATATAATTTGTGCCACGTGTGTGTATACTTCCTAGCAATAAAAATGTTTTCCTTTTTCAACCATATTGATTTTAGAAGCTTCATTATATTTGTAATGGCCTCTACATGTGATTCTTATGCAAAGTTATGTCTGTAGCTACCATCTTTCTTAAAATTCCCTATTAGCATCTCTTCATAACTGAACTCTCTAATATGCTGAAGCCACTACTGAATGGCTGTGACTCACATAGCCTGTTCTTCCCTTTCCTATTGCGTGAGTCATCTATGATTCAGAATTGATCTTTCCAACGATGATTTTTTTTTTTTTTTCAGTTAATCATATCAGGGCTTCATTCTGTTGCTTACAGAATAGTTCACCCAGGTATTGCAACATGTGCCTCTTTAATAAAAAACATTACACCTACTGTTTATATTGGCATTCAGCATGTTATTTGTATTGTCCAGTAATGGCAGTTTAGAGAAAACAAGTCTTATTGCATTTTCCTAACTGGATGGCCGAATGTCATTAATGGGTTTGACGCAAGAGTAATGGCAACTTGTCCTTCCATCCTTTTCTGATTTCCTGGCATCATCGTAGAACCCAAAACCCATCTGTTAAAGTACATTGCTATATAATGTACAAGACATCTGTTTTTTCTTGCATTTTCACTCATTGGCTAAAATGGCAGGCTCCAACTTTGGAAATCAGCCCCTCTTGAATATTTAGAAACGGTGCCTAGCATGTGTTCTCCATGCTAGCTGAACTCTGAGTCGACTTCATCTCAGTAGCAGTATAGTTAAACACAAAGGTGTCAATTCTGTAGACAGTTGAATTGGCATAAATCAATAGTAACCGGGTTTAACTCAATACTAGTTTTGATCAAATCTAGCACAGCGGAGAGGAAAATGACTCAATCTGAAAATGCCCACAACAGTTGTAATTTTTCTCTCTTGATCCTGGGCATGTTCTCTTACCCTTTTTTGTTAGAATAGTGTAAACAAGTACAGTTGATAAGTTGAAAAATAATGAAAGAACGGTCATATTTTCAGGACCTTGGTTTCTTCTGATATCCACAAATATTTTCCCTGAAAAGTATTTTAGCGATGGTTTGTGTTTACAGAGATACTCTATTGCAGTAATTCTTAGAGGGTTATCACTTTCCAGATTTCCAGCTCAGTAAGTGCCTAGGCAGCTAGACAGAGCTATACTTAGAGCCCTGCAAATGTGGGCTCTTTATGTACATGGATATCCACATCCATGGACGTCAGTGCTGATATCCATGCACTCTTCCACAGATACGGATGCCAATACCTTTTTTTTTTTTTCTTAAGCCCATGCAGGGCTCTAGCTATACTGGCTGAATCCAAAAAGCCATCTTCTTCCCTCCCCCTTCTCCCCCCCCCCCCGAAAGCAGTCAGTAGTGCTAGTCTGTGTCTAAAACATCAGCGCTATCTTGAAATTCCCCATCATCTATTCTGTTATTGGACATCTTATTTTCCTCCTTTGCTATATAAATATTTCTGTTGCATTTTCCAGTTTTAAATTGTTACTAACTTTAACACTCATTTTCTTCTATACATTATATATGTATTAGCTCTTCTCACTTTTTTCCTTAACTAAGAAGAAAAAATCTGATCCAAAACATCTTGCATGTTCAAAAAAGTGCCAAATTTAGGAAAGAACGGGTTAGCTTTTCAGGGTGAAATCTAGAGATTAGTAAGATAAATAATTGAGTAACTCTCGATTATTTTCTATAGCAAGCATTTATAAAGGTTCCCATCACCATGGTATCCATGTTAGTATTGAAACACTTTAACTGGATTTAGTTTGAATTTAGCGGTGTTTGCTTTATTTACACGTTTTATGTTCTGCAATGCCCTGACTATCTGGAGATTGGGGTGGTGTGTTATACAATTAGTCTGAGCTTTTCCGGTTTTTGTCTGAATTTCTGCTGGAAGGAAGAGGAATGAATGTTCATAAATGATCACTTGTAATAAAATACATGTCTGCTTTTCGTAGGGATGAATTTAAAAACCCAGAACAAAGATTCATTGGAAGATGCTGTTTCCACCTCTCTGGATCCGAGTAAGCGGGAGGGGAGGGCTGGGTAGAAGGCCTGTGTAGATGAGGGATGGAGTGTGTGCACGTAGAGAGGCTCCAGGGTTGGTGAGCAAAGACTTGGGAATCCAGTGAGGCCTAGTCTGTGCGTTAAAAAATTAGACTAGTTGTGGCTGTGTTGCTAAGGGCTGTGAAAATTTCATGTCTGAGTGCCATAGTTAGGTTGATGGAAGAATTCTTGTGTTAACTACCACCTCTCAGAGAGAGTGTTCCATCCATGTACATAATCTAACCTTTTCTGTTGATGCAATATTAAATTACAGCACTGCAGCTGTAGGTTAGTTATGGCCTGAGTATATGGAAGCAGTGAGGGTTACATTCTGCTTTCCTGTGATTGTCAGTGGCTCTCCATTGAGCCCTAATATATTGTGGCTTTACTTGTTCCTGTCTAAGAATTCATTCTGTCAGCTGCATCATTTCCTGAATTCATTCTCCGCACATAATTTTTACATAAAGTGCTGAAGAGGCTGCTGGACTCTTCTAATCTGCCTCTGAACCCTAGAGGTTCTGTGTGGTGCCACTTGGACAATCTAATGAAAACAGAAGGAAGGCCAGCAGTTCATGTACAAGATACATACGTGCCTCCATCTCTTACAAGAGCAAGGGCATGGTTCTGCTTCAGAGAACATTTCGTGCAGCAGTCTGTCTTGTGTCAGTTCCTTGCAACAATATTTCCCCCTTGTTAATGTTAAAATGTTCACGGTAAAATGAAACAACTTTATCCGTGAGATCTCTGCAACAATGATTTATTTAACTGCAGTCACCCAGAGCTCGTAGGGCAAGTTGATTCAGATACCCCCTTGACAGTTGGCTGACAGTAGATTATTTGATGTTGAATTATCTGTGTGTTGAGATCGCTAGAATCTTACAGTAATAGCCTAAATTTAGGAGGGGGGGGGGAAGCAGATTACAAGATACTACTTTTTCCCCTTTGTTCCCATTCTTCTGGCTGTCTTCTATTTTTATAACTGTAGAAATGTTCTCTTTTTGGCTGTTGTATGCTACCTATTCCAGAAACAGGCTTTCATTCTTTCCCTCTCCAACCTCTCCTCTACAATCATCCAGGAGGAGGAGCTGGTCTGATTTGCTTGTCCAGACTTGGAATGTTGATTTTTTTTTTCTTTATATGTTTAATAATATGAAATTGCACCTGATCTGCAGTAACCTCAGCAGCACAGCTACTATATTTCAGCTCTAGCTTACAATCAACAGATAATTTTAAGGTATTAACTTTGAATCCCATTTGCATGATGGGATTGAATTAGCATGTGCACTGCATTGTTTAACAAACTGTCTTTCTCTCCCTCCCCTTTTTCTCTCTTACTTGCCTTCCTTCCCTCCCCATCCACCCCCTCCCCGGTGACTTTCATATCTTCCACATATTTATTTTACTTTCCTCTCTTCACACATCCTCCTTCTCCCTCCCTACCCTTAATTTTTCATGTGTGTCCGCACATGCCCCCATTTTCTTCCCCCCCATGATGCAACGAGGCAGTTCTGACACTGTCTGCTCCCCCCGTAGTGCCAGGCTTCTGTTGTACAGTTGGGGTGGACTGGAAATCTCTCACTACTCCCGCATGTCTTCCACTGACCACGGACTACTTCCCAGACCGCCAGAGCTTGCAAAATGACTACACTGAGGGCTGCTATGATCTGCTCCCAGAAGCTGACATTGACAGGTTTGTGCCAACACTTCCTCCAGTACAATCTCTTGCATTGAACCAAAAGGTTCCAGGTAATCCCAGGCAGGGATAATCTGGTAGAAGATGAACATGGAGGGACTTTCATATGGTAGTGAGAAGAGAGTTGCCAAGGTGGTTAGCAGTGGAATACGTAGCCTTTCTCTGTAGATTGCAGCTTTGCACCTTTCCAACTGGTAATATCTGTTGGTTTTGCCTCCATGTTAAGTTTTGAAATTTAGTTTGGGTACAAAACTTGGCAGGGCTGTTCATTTTAAAAGATCTCTCTCCCTTGCCCATGATTTTTGTGATAAATTCCCTGATATCCTGAGTATCTATTTTAATTTAAAAAAAAAACAACAACTCTGCCACATTTCCAGAGATGCTTTGTTGGGAGAATTTTGGAAGGAAAATCTCCTTGATGTGATAAACCAAAAGACGCTCTGCCATTCTCTTGCAGTTGTGCAGTAGCTACCGGATAACAGGGCCACTCTTCCCAAAACCATGCATCTTCCTTTTAGCATCACTGAAACTTCCCACATGCTATGAAGTTACAAAACAGACCTATGATGGCTACTTTCCTATTAGGGAAGAAGGAGACAATTCACCAATGAGATACTGAAATCTTACACGTGAAGGTATAATAAATGGCAGTACTGAAGTAAATCTGCTTGGAGATATGGCTGCCTCTCTAAGAGCCGGATGCCAATGATGA
Source organism: Pelochelys cantorii (assembly GCA_032595735.1). Taxonomy (NCBI): domain Eukaryota; kingdom Metazoa; phylum Chordata; order Testudines; family Trionychidae; genus Pelochelys; species Pelochelys cantorii. The sequence goes on along the minus strand of CM064342.1, from coordinate 4,909,316 downwards.
GGAAAAGCAGGGGATAAAGGCTGTTGGCTGTAGTACAGCACTTGGCGTGAGGGCATCTGGGTTTTATTCTCTGGGCTCTGCTAGCAAGTGACAATGATGAACCAATCTTTGAATGGCTTCGTACCTTAAATTGCTTCTTTCTGAGGTAGGAAAATGTTATCCCCATTTTAAAGGTGTTTGAGTTTTAATTCATGTTAATAAGCTGCTTTGAGAATCTCTGATAAGTCCTATAGAACAGTGTTTCTCAATCAGTGGTACGAGTACCCTTTGGGGTACTTGAGAGACGTCTGGGGGGTACTTTAACACAACTGAAATTTGGAGAAAACTGAACTTTTGTTGTAAGTTTTACAGCACTTTATTATTTTTGTACTTTTTATACCCAAAAATTTCCTTGTCAGGAGTGAAGCACAGAGAAGGATGGGAAATGATGACAAAATTACCAGCCCATCGGTTACAAGCACGCTTCCTGCAGTGTGTCTGCTGCCGATATTAAGGGGCTATGATTAAGTTGTTTAAACAAATGTGTTGCAATGGTAGAAAAAAATTGTGTGTTTCTGAAAACTGTAGGTACTAGGGGTACTTATTATTTTAAAAAAGGGGTTCTTTTATTAAAAAAAAAAGTTGAGAAATACTGCTATAGAAGTATGTATCATTATGAGTATATTTGCTAAATAGTACAAGTGCTGAAAAATACCACTGTCTGAAGTTTAGCTGCTGCTGTTTGTAAATTAATCTTGATGGTCAGACTGCCTCTTATTCTAACTAGTTTCAACATGGCTTGCAAATGCTAACTTGTTCTTTCCAGATGGTTTGGTAATATCCACCCCCATGAACTGTTGCTAGAAACGATAGAAATGAAGATGTCTTACATCCTGATCTTGCAAGGCGCTCGGCTCCCCCTGCACAGATTCTGTTGCAGGAATGAGGCCTCACTTGGGAAAATTGGAAATGAGCAAGTGTATGGTCAGTCCCTTATGCTGTTTGGTCTTGTGATTAACCCCTGGTGCTCAGGAGAGACGAGGAAGGTGTGCAGATGACGGCTCAGCAAGTGTTTGAGGAGTTCATTTGTCAGCGTCTCATGCAAGGATATCAAATCATTGTGCATCCCAAACCACAGAAACCATCTACCGCTGTACCGCCCCCTCTTAGCAGCAGCCCCCTCTACAGTCGAGGTGAGTGTTGCTCACTCTGTTGCCCCGTTTCTCCATAATACAGTCTGTCCTGTTTTTCCTTCACTCCCCTCCCCCCAACAGCTTCCGCAGTCCTTTGTTTGGAGACTGATAAGAAATGGTCCTGGTAGCCACTAGAGTTTGAATATGTAGGTGAGTCAGTTTAACACAGTTAGGGCTAACACAGGTTTTAATACAGTTGCTGTAGTGCAGGTACAGCTATTTCTGAAACTTTTTTTTTTTTTAAATTTTCATCTAGAACAAGTCTTTGGAAACAGGACTTAAAAATGGCTATGTCCAGTCCAGAGTGGGCAGCGTTAGCCAGAACTTTGCCTTAAAACCATGGTTCAGCTAATGCAGTTTAATACCCAGTATAGATGGGCTCAATATTATGTGAGAGTCATGTGGTCTCCTTTCCCATTTTGGCATCACAGTCTAAGTACAGGGTTTGTTTTGCAATGTCTGTTGATGTCTTTTGGACAAAGTTGAAGTGAGGGGAGGCTTGAAGGAGGGGAATATGTAAGGCTAGGAACTAGAACTATTACCCTTCATAGGATGGGAAGCAGAGGTGAGACTCACTTGGAAGGGATTAGCTCTAGGAGTGAAGCACAGAGAAGGATGGGAAAGGATGATAAAATTATCAGCCCATTGGTTACATGCACAACACTTCCTGCAGTGTGTCTTCCTCAAAGAAACAGTATTAAAGATGTCTCTGAGTTTCTAAATAGCGTTTGGAAGCTTGTTCATGAAATGTTATCGTATTGGTGCAGCTTGTGCAATAAAGCTGTGACTGCTATATTAGGTAAACAGAAAGATGTTCTCTTAATATGTTACCTATAGGCCTTGTGTCACGAAACCTACCTGAGGAGGAAGATCAGTACTGGCTAAGCATGGGCCGCACCTTCCACAAAGTCACCTTAAAAGACAAAATAATTACTGTCACTCGGTACCTGCCAAAGTGAGTGTATCTCCAGTCAAGTAAGACCTCCAGCAAACTTGCTTTCTCTCCTCCTGCCTGTACTTGCTTGGATGTCTGCGTTCAGTGCCTTGTAGTACGAGGAAGAGATGACGTTGATCGTGCCAGGAATGGTGAGCCTTGCTTTGTCTTTGACAGGTATCCATACGAATCTGCTCAGATAAACTATACCTACAGCTTGTGCCCTTCGCATTCTGACTCTGAATTTGTCTCCTGCTGGGTTGAGTTCTCCCATGAGCGGCTGGAAGAGTACAAGTGGAATTACCTAGACCAGTATATCTGCTCTGCTGGCTCTGAAGACTTCAGGTGAGAGATCTCATTTTCCACCCTAATTGCTCTTTGTCCTGTTTTTTTTTCCTTTTGACCTACAACTGAGCCAACATTTTTCTCTGTAAAGAGTAGCTCTAGTGACAAGGTATTGAGGGAGTGTTTGACCTGCTTTCAGTGATATGCTAATATCAGCTCTGTATCCCTCAGTTGAATTTTGCATAGCACCATTTTTCCATTGCCTGATTTGTGGTGCAAAGTCTCACTCTTGCTGGTATTTGTGTTCTGTTTCTTACCCTCCCCCATCCCCTGTGCATGCAAAGAATTATGAGGATGTTTTGCCATCCTTGGGTGGTTTTCCCTGACTTCTCATTCATTTCTGGATATAATTTAAAATGTTCCTCCTTTAGTTATTTAAAACTTCTTGCTCAAGTCACAGACTATGCTTGACTCTACTTCCTACCCTCTGCCTATTTCAGACTGGCCTTCTTTTTGTCCCTTTCTGAGTATCCCCAAAGGCACTGAGCCCCTTTTCCTCTATCCTCTGTCAAGTGAGCCAGCCTCCTGGTATCTTTCCATTTCATTTTGAGACCTGAAATCCTCTGTGTCTTAGCCTGTATCTCTAAAACTTCTTTTCCTTTGCTTTTTGCTGTAAAACCTTCTTACAGCTAGGGAGGTGAATGGGTAATGGTTACCTGGGTGCAGCCCTTTGCCCATGGTCCACTGTGGACGGGGGGCTGATCCAGCCCCACGTTGGCTCCCAGTCTGTGTGAGCTGGGAGTTGGCAGCTTCACATGAGGGGGAGGGGAAGGGCTGCTGGCTCCCAGGCCATGTGAGCTCCCAGGCTGGGAGGCAGCAGGTTTGCACTGGATGGAAGTGGCAGCAGGGTGGGGAGTGGGGGCTGCTGGCTTCTAGCTTCCCTGGCAGCCCTTTTCCCTCGCCTTCCCTACCACTTCCGTTCCACCCCTCCCCTAGTGAGGCCACCAACTCCCCACTGGCCCCCATTTAATCAGTTAACCGTTTAAACTTGTATAAGAACTTAACATTTAACCAATTAAATGGGATTTTACACCCCTAGTTACAACATTGTCTAATGGATTACGTTAAAAGTAAAGGTCGACGGGACATGATCAACCTGGAAATTTAGTTTTTTCTGAATTGTTTCAATGTGCTTGTTGGTAAAATACCTCCCCTGACATTCGTCGGCTGACTGTCCCTTCTCATGTAGATCATTGGATGCTTAATGGCAGAGCCATGAGATCCATTCAAACCATGGATGCAATCAAGTATTAACTCCATTAATTGAAGTGGGAGTGCGGTGGAAACCTAGTGATCTTTGTGGGTGTAACTCAGGGATATTGTAATCGGCTTGTTGGACACTAAGCAAGTTGGCACATGGTTATTTTGTACGGAATCTCTCGTTTGCAGCTGTGACAAATGCTATACCCTGTCTGTCTTCTCTCCACCATTCCTCCAGCCTTATTGAGTCACTCAAATTCTGGAGGACCCGTTTTCTGCTGCTCCCAGCATGTATCAGTGCCACAAAACGCATTACAGAAGGCGAAGCCCACTGTGATGTGTATGGAGACAAGCCCCGCTCTGATGAAGAGGAATGGCAGCTCTTGGACGGCTTCATCCGCTTTGTGGAGGGTTTGAATCGCATTCGTAGGCGCCATCGGTCAGACCGAATGATCAGGGTGAGTCAGTGTTGTAACTAAAACTTTGTAGAGTATGAGGCTGAATTTCTGAAGCACTTCTACCCCTCTAGTGAGCTTCTCCATTGCTGTAAGCATCGCTGTCCTATGCCTATTGGCTGCGTTGCTTTCTGCTCAGAGACAGTCTGCTGCTGAAACAAGACTTAAGTTGGGAATCACCATCCACTGAAGGACTCTTGCATTGTTTTGTCCTGTGGCAAGGGTGGATATGGGGGCATTGTGCAGCCTGCGTCTAAGGGAATGATGCTCAAAAGATCCCGGTCCTCCATGGAATGGAACAGTTTACTTTTCCTAACTGAGCAGGCTGTGTGCTACACTCAACAGCTCGAGCAGAGGAAATCATACTGGTTGGTAGATCCATCATCTATAATTGTAATTTGGCCATTTGCTGACTCTCAACACTAACAACTATTGCAGGGCTACTCAGCTTTGGAAGCCCTGGGGCCACAATGATACTCGCAGCACATGCCAAGGGCTGCACCTTAATTGTGGTTGCATATAGCTTTTCTTACTGACGGGTGTCAATACAAAGATTAAAGCAAGACTACACAGCATGCAGCCCCCATTTAAGTCAGTTCTGCGGATATTAATAAAATGCGCTATTTACCCGATTTCCACCCATCTGACAGCAATGACAGTTCAAGAATTTAACTGCTAAAACACATATCAACAGAAGACCATTATATTGACTACTTTTTTGTTTTGGCTGACACCTACAGGCCACATGTTGAGTCCCACGTAAACCCAAACCGAACTGCGGGCTGCAAACAAACAGGCTACATGTGGCCATGTTGAGTAGCCCTGAACTATTGTATACAGGTGTATGAAATTCACCCAAAGAGTCCTGGCCTGCTTAGGGTAGGGAGCCTAATGTATAAGTGAAGGAGGCTGAGTTTAGTAACTTTGCTAATTCAGGGGAAAAATAACTAGATCCCATCAGAGGTTTTGTCTGCAAGGGAGAAATTGACCTGCAAACCTGTTTCAGAATAACTCACCCGTGTGGAAATACTGTTCTGGAATAAATTCTGAAATAATTACTCCGTTTTGTGCGCACAATAGTTCTTCCAGAACAAAGTCACTTTTTGTTTTGGAAAAGTGTCCCAAAGGGCATCTCTTCTCGAATTGCTATTCCAGTCAATTTCCCTTTGTAGAGATGTCCTTGCTCTACTTGTTAGGTGCTGTCTCTAAAGTATTACCACTGCTTATAAAATGTGACTTTATTGTTGTTCTGTTGAGCCTTGGAGGCCTTGACTCATAGCGTCCTCTCCTGTTTTGTTTTGCCTAGAAAGGGGCTGCTATGAAAGGCTTGCAGATGTCTGGCCCAATCTCTACTCACTCTCTGGAGCCTTCTGGGCCTCCTGTTGGGAAGAAGGGAACCTCAGCCCTCTCAGCCCTGTTGGAAATGGAAGCCAGTCAGAAGTGAGTCTGAACACTCAACTTAATAAACGCTCTTATCACAGAGCATCCACCTGGCCTGGGCTCAAGGCATTGGGGAATTTATCATCAAACATAGGGAGCCTCTCAGATTTTGCTCCCTGAGAAGTGACAACGGTGACGAAATGCCATTCTCTTCAGTGGGATGGGCATGGTTATGTCTATACAGATGCCAGGGTAGCAGAGAGGTAAGATTATATTAGTAACCTACGAAGAGATCATCACCGTGGCATCTTGGTGCCTGACACGTGAGATGTGTTTGTGCCCCTTGATAGGGGCAGCAATACTGGCTCTGCCCCAAACAAATTCCCTAGCTGTTGGGAGAAAAATGAGGGAAGTGGGTGGGAGGGGTAAGAAGTGGCTAAAAAGTCTTGGCTAGAAAGAAGAGCCTTGCACCAGGCTCTGTAGGATGACCATCTCTGGCACTAGCAGTTCAGAGGGAAGGAACTCCATGGTGGGGATCTTTCGATCCACCTAACTCTGCTTTTCATAGAATTGTTCATAAAGCATTTGGGGGATGCACTTTGTAGAGTCCAGTAATATAGTGTTGACATCCTTGAGTTAGAACATCAGCAGGTCTCAACTACACTCCCATAAAGGTGTTCATATTCAGGCTTGCTTATGTCCCTAGCGAGAGCGTAACTCAAGGATGTTTCCTTTCCATTTCTGTTCTGAGAGCATCAGACATCATATGGGAATGTGTGTGATGTGTTAAGGCAAAGCCAGCAGGAAGGCTGTGCCAGTCTCAGTGCAAACAAAACTATTTCCAGACCCTTGCTGAGGACACCCTGCTCCCAGTCTGGTTGTACCCATCAACGACTGACAGACATAGCTCCTCGGATGTAGTGTGTGGGAGAGAAGCCGTCTGTAAGCAAGCCAGATCCCAAAGTGTAGAGATCTTTATGGATTAAAACTTAGGTCTCTAATGACACAATGAGTTTTTTATTTCGACTCTCCTAATTAATAATAATAGATTAATGGATGCACTTAGAATATTCAAAATCTTTTCATTATGAACTGAAACACTTCAGAAGAGATGTCAGGAAAGTTACTGCAACACAGGAAAAGAGGGATTTGCTGGTGTGCTTCCAAATTCCATTCTGGTGATCAACACTAGTTCATAGGCACTGACTTCCCCTATAGCTGGGATGTGCTCAACCCACCCCTCCATCTGTCCTGGATTCTGCCCCCATTCCACCCCTTCCCTCCAGCATTCACCCTGCCTCTTTCTGCCCTGCTCCTATTCCACCTCTTCCCCCAAGCCTCTGCCCCTTCCCAGCCTCTTCCCCTTCTCCTGTCCCCCCCCTCCTGAAGTGCCAGGTTGTCAGCAGGCAGGAGATGCTGGGAGGGAGGAGGAGGAGTTGTTCAGTGGGGTCACTGGCAGGTGAGAGGCACTGGTGGGCGGGGGAGTGAGAGAGAGAGGATGCTTGACTGCTGGTGGGTGTTAATTCCCTTCCCCTTATTGGTGCTCCATCCCTGGAGCACCCACAGAGTCTGTACCTTTGCTAGAGTCTGTTCTACTCTCAGTACTGTGGGTGGATTTGAGAGTAAGTCCCATTATTGCAGACATTCTAACTCCTTGTTAACACCTACTCATGCTAATCCGTTTTACGCACACACTGGCATGCACCTTTCAACACGAGGAGAGAACTGATTCAGGTCCTTGAGGAGGAGACACCAGCCGGGAGAGGAGTTTTGCAGAACGATTTTTGAAGTCATAGGTCATACAGCATAGGACAGACTGTTGGTTAACTGTTTATGAACGTTAGCTTTATGAGCTACCTTCCCTGTTTGTTGGACCAGCTTTAGTGTGTTTCATTTTCTAATGCTAGAATTGTAGCTATACCAATGCAAACCCTCTAGAATAGACAGCTTGTGCTGGTACAGTGCATTTTGAATTGGTACAGCTTAGTAAGTGAGCGACCCTGTTTTAAATCATGCCTGCATTTAAGATTTAAGGGACAGCCTCAAACCTCCCACTTACCTCTTTCCTGTTTTTTGTGTTGGGTTTAGCAATATGGTGGGGGGGGAACACTTGTTTATTTTACGTGAAAACAGCAGTGAATCTTTTCTTGTATCAGAAAAATGTCTGTATCAGTTCATACAGGTTCTGTTTTGACTGAATGTCCATATTTGAGATTCATCAATTGAGACAGAAATCGTCTATAGCAGGGGTCAGCAGCCTTTTTAAACCAAAGAGCCAAACAACATCAAAATTCCTAACAAGTGGAAAACAGAGCCAGTATCCGAATGCCCATTTACATGACTGAAAATAGACAACTTAATCATCATGCCAGTTATCAATAATATTAATAATAGCATGAATGAAACTTTGTACTCGCAGACTTCTGCTGCTGCTGGAGGTGCCGTTTGTGGATGTGGGGTGCAGGAGTAAGGGTTGGGTTTTGAGGGGCTCCAGGCAGGAGGCTGGGATGTGCGGAAAGTGCAGGAGGCAGGGCACCGCGCTGGGGTGGGAAGTAAAGTATGGGGGGCAGGGGGGCTGGATTGCTTTACTTGGCCATGGCTGGGCTGCTGCCCCTGGGCAGCAGCGGCTGAACAAGGGTTCGGGCCAGGATCTCAGCAGCTGGATCGTTCTGGCCTTCCGTCCCACCCATGCTGCAGCAAGAGAGGGGCCACTGCCTGCCCTTCTTGTAGCCAGATGAGGGTCGGACCGCAGGGCCTGCCCCAGGGCCAGAACACTGCAGCCAGATGGGACCTGGACCGCAATTGGGGTCCTTTTGGCCAGGCCACCGCAGCTGGAATTTGAATGTTTCATTTTCATTTAAAAAGTTGCGTGTACTTTGGGAATGGCAAAAGAACCATATTTGGTTCCCTACTGAGCCATAGGTTGCTGACCCCAGTCTGTAAGATCATGTTAAAAAAAAAAAAAAAAAAAAAGCCTGAATTAGTATATTTTTCCAGCCCCAACTGTCATTTTTCCCCTTAAACAAACAAAATACTCAGCTCCTTGTAAGAGCTTTTCACTCTAACGACTCCCATCATAAGACGGCAGAGCCAGTCACATTTTATAAAGTCTAATGCTATTCCCTCTGCACATCCCTATGGAAAGTGCTGTAGGAGGGCTGAGCGCGTGCTGCATTTGCACAAGAGTGTCTGCCTAAAATGACTGTAAAACTGAGGCTAAGTAAATGTGTTACCAGCAGTACTATAGGGATGATGGTGAGTAAATTCCAGGAGTGCTGATACCAGAAACACCACTGAAAACAAGGACAGAGCTTTGGACATATTCAAGGGGCAAAAGTACTCTGTGCTGGCAAAAGCAATTGGTAGATTCCGAGCTCCAGGGTATTGTGTATATGGGGTAAAAACATCCTTTTCTAAATAGCTGATAGACTCCCTTTGAGCTTGAGCATAGGGGCAGACATCTGTCTAGAAAGCACAGCAACGTTTCCTCCCAAACCAATGGCCTTCAACCAGCATGAGGGCCAACCTTGGGCACTGTAGAACCATCTTTATGGCTTTTTCTTGGTTTGTTTTAGGACCCTGGGGGAGCAGCAAGCATCGGTGCTGGCTGGGAAGAGCTCAGCCCAACCTTCTGAGAGTGGGAGCATTGCTGTCACTCCCACGTGTGTGGACAGCCCACGCAAGGTAACAGCACTCTGGCTTGGTCTCTAGGTGACAATTTCAGGAGAGTCTCTCCAGAATTACACCATTCTTTGAGTCTTTGTACATGCAGACTCCATGCTTGTATGTGCCATGGATAGGAGGTCAGATTTTTTTTTTTTTTTTTTTTTAATGCTAGCAATATCTGTTTGGGCTGCAACTGTATCCTAAAGGCCCTTATGCCCTAAGGCCAAAAGGGTGGTGCAGAGCCAACTGTCCCTCTGTTTGTTTGTAACACCCGTGGCAGCCAGATAGAACCCCTGCAGCGTCAGCCTGCTTCTCTGTGCTTGGTGCTAAGTTAGTCTTGTTGGCCAATGTCAGGCAGCACACAATTTGTTTTGCTTTATTTTAGACAGCGCCCGCACGCAGAAACGCGCCCCCTTGTACAGGGGCTGTAACACAATGGCCAAAACTAAATCTCTGGAGACTTAAAACCTGCCTCTTTTGGGAAGCTAAACTGCCACTTGATGATGGGCTCTCTGCGTGCCTGTTTTGTTTAGGAGAGGGATATATACCTGAGCAATGGATCATATCATCCCTTTGCACAGCAGAGTCAACAAAGCTAGAGATGCCAGCTTAACATTGTTCCTCTTTGAGAGCTCTGCAAGCCTCTTTGGACTGAAAGGAAGAGTGCATCTCATGACCCCAGTCTGTCTGTCTCCATGAGAGCCATGGAAAGCCAACTACCAGGGGGCAATTGACATCCTGAGAGAGGCCCCTTTGATGCTTTGGTACTGACCATTAAGAGTGTGCTGATGGTAGAGTAACCAGGGCATTGATAGCATCCCCTTGGAGATCTGAGTTTGTATGTAGTTGATATTGCCAGTTGAAACTTTCACCTTTTCACTAAAACACCCATTTCTGTTGGAGACCTGGACCTCGCACGGCTGTGTGAGAAGAGAGGGTCAGGACAGTTAAACCTGGCAGAATGTGAAAATTGAAGGAGACCTTCAGGTCCTAATTTGTTATAAAATCTCCTCCCTACACTGGAACTCTCTGGTCCAGGAACATCTATGGCTGGGCCAGGAGCGGAGACAAGCTGGGGAGGAGGCTGGTGGTAGAGGAGACCAGAAATGACCTGCCATGGTCCAGACAAATCCCTTGCTCAGGGCCGGTCAGGTCCCCAGGGAGCCAGAGAGGTCCAACCTGCAATAACTTACACTTTGTCATTTCTCTTCCCTAATCAAAAACCACACTACTTTTTGAACTATTTTGCATAGCAGGATGTGGGAGAGGACAGTGATCTGGGGAACGAACATGCTCTACAGATGGAGGAAGGAATAGCTGGCTGTCAGATTCCTGCTGATTCCATTGGCAAAGTGTTTCATGCTACATATGAGACCTCGATCTAAGCGAAAACGCTACTGGCCATAACAAAATGACCATATTAAAAATCTGTTTTAATTTACACTAAATCTTCAAGTTGAGATAAGTTCATCAGTCGCTGGTAGTGCTTAGATACTCAAGTGATAAGCTGTTTCTTTAAAAACTCTAATTGAAGGCGTTTATAGAGAAACTGGTATTTTCACATTCACAGGTTTAACTGTAAATGTTTCCATTGCAGGTTGAACCTCTCTGGTCCAGAAACATCTGTGGCCTGGAATTATTTTAGTTAGCCAGATGTCCACTTTTTATGGGTGTGGGCACACTTCCTGTGGTCCCATAAAGTTTGTTTGCGGCCACTAGTCCTGGCTCTCAGTGTTTGGTGCTGTTATTTAGCTCTAATGTACCCCTTAATGTCCTCTAACAGCCATGTAAGCAGTGGAAGTGTTAGTAATGCTTCTAGACAGTACTGACCTCCCATCGTCCAGAAAATTCTCTGGTTCAGAACTGGTCATGTCCCGATGGTCTGGACTAGAGAGGTTCAACCTGCAGTATATGAAAGATTTTTGGATAATAGCAAAGCACTTGAGCAACTGCAGCCTCACCTAAAAGACATCTGGAACACCTGACCTCATGCATCACAACTGTCCTAGAGCTAAGAGCCATCCACCTGGCATGCAAGGCACCCTTGCTGCTAGCCCAGGGATCTATAGTCCAAGTGCTGACAGAGGGAGCAGTCTGAATTCCTGGGCTGCTGGACCAACTCAGCAGGCAGTTCTCAGGCAACCATGAGTGGTTAGTTTGAGTCAGCTTGGTACAAAAAACCTTTGGGGAACACCTGGCAGTTTGTAATGTTGCTGACGTTAACGTGTGTTTGGGACCAACGCTCACCCGCCATGTCTGTACCTGTGAAGGTGAGTAGATTTATAACCATGTGGTGAAGTCCCCGAAGACATAAGTGATGGGAACATGTACCCCAGGTACAGATCCAGTTTAGTAACTTCAGAGTGGAGAAGAGCACGTGCCTACAGAAGGCAAGAACAAGAAAACCTAGAGCGAGCCCATTGCCACCTCTTTTGTGGGAAGAGGCTCTTGGCCCAAGACCTTTGTTAGCAGTAAGGGAAGAGTCCATGCCAGGTATGCATGTAGGAGGGGGAGGGCATGTTTAATTTGTGCATGCATTGACCTTGATGAAATAGCTTCTCTCCCTCTCTTTTGCACCCTAAGGGTACGTCTACACTGCACACTTATTTCCGAATAAGCTATTCCCGAACAAATACTTCAAAATAGCTTATTTCAAAATAGCGCATCTACACTACGAGGAAGCCTCAAAATTAGTCCGAGACAGGCTTCCCTAATGTGGATGAGCTAGCTTGATTTGAGCCCCAGGAGGCACTGGGGAGTAATTACTTTTAAATAGCTCCTCCCCAGGGCTATTCAAAGTAGCAGCAGTGGAGCATCCACATGACAGCTATTTCAAAATAGCAGTTTCGGAAGAGGCGTTATTCCTCATGGAATGAGGTTTACTGAAGTCGGAATAAGCTGTTATTTTGAATTTATTTCGAAATAACGGAATTGCCATGTAGATGCTCGCATTGTTATTTTGGAATAACGGCCGCTATTCCAAAATAATGCTGTTGCGTAGACACACCCTAATAGAATCTGAGCCTGTGCTCAGAGCTGTGTATTCTTGGGCAGGTCCAGGATCACAGTGTGATGCTCTTAACACGATTGACTTGGGGCCTCTGTAGCAGGGAGGAGGGAAGTCTCAGCAGAGAAGGAGTGCTGCTTATGCTCTGAACTCTGGTGTGCCTGCCGGTCTGGATGGAGGTGTCTTTTTGGGGTTTTCAGTCCCTCCCTGTGGATTGCACACTTGCACAATGCTGTCTGTGCTTTTCTTCACCTCCTTGGTCCTGCCACTGCTGCCACTGCTACCGCTCCTGCTTCCTCCGATCCCTGCAGGATGGGGCCTTCTTTATGGAGTTTGTTCGCAGCCCGCGCACAGCTTCGACCTTCTACCCGCAGGTCAGTTTTGAATCCGATCTTTCCATTCCTAGCATCTGGAGGGAAACAATGAAGTGCATCTCAGATCCTGCATTTGTAACTGAGGAAGCCAGGCCTGCTCACTGGTTTCTGCAGTGGTGAGATGTGTTTACTAAAAGGACTGCACTAAAAGGATGGTAATTAATACAAAGGGGCTGCTGGTGAACGCACTTATTTCCATCCACAGCTCTGTATTTGTATTGTCTTTTGGATACTTCTGCACTTTTCCTTGTTATCCTCAAGCCTGATGAAGTTGCGGGCGGGGGGGGGGCAGTTTCCCCAGGGCCCAGCGTTTCAAAGCAGCAGTGGCAGCTGGAGCCCTGGGCTGTGAGGATGGGTGGGGAGCACCGCACCCCTTCCACCTCAGGCTAGCGATATAAGTGGTAGAGTCGATTACTCGCTTCCCCCCTTGCTACCTCTGGTGAAGAGGGAGCAAGGGGGGAAGCAAGTGGGGGGGAAGCAGGAGCCACTGCTGGGCGGTGCCGACTAAACTGGTTCTCCTCAACACCGTCTCTGTGGTGATGCCTGTCCCATCCCTGTAGACAGGGCTGCTGGACCTAGTGCATGCCGGGACTGAGCAATCCTGGGTCAGTCCTAGTCCATGCCAGGTCCAGGACCTACCCCTGCTGCACTGCTGCAGTTTAAATGTAGTAGGAGCCAGGCTATCTGTGCCCCCAGCTTTTACCACATTTGAACTGCAGAGGTGCAGCGGGGGTAGCTCCTGGACCTGGCATGAGCGGGGACAGAGGAAGCCTTCCCTTATTGACTAATCATGTAGTCAATAAAAATTTTATTGACTACAGTTAGTGGATTACCCGCCTCTTAACATCCTGACCTCAGGCCCATCCCTTCCATGGAGCTGGACCCCCCCCACCCCCACACACACACCCCTTGCCCAGTGACGTGGCGAGGCTGTTGGCTTCCCTCGCTATCCTTTACTTGCCAAGTACTCAGAAGTCTCCTTTCATGTTGTTAGTAAATTCCTGATTTCCAACTTCCTTCCCTGAACAAGAATGGCAGAATTGTCTAATTCTTGGTTAAATATCTCCTGTGGTATCTGCCTTGATAGCTGGTGCTGTAAGGACTCAGATCAAGGGGGCCTCCTTCAGGTTAAGTTACTCTGGGATGGAAGTGTTGTGGAATTCACTGTGACTGGGGTATTCGTGTCAGATGCCATTTACATACACCTTAGTAATTTGTTAGAGTAATCCGTCTTCAGAGCGTACTGCTAGCCCCAGCCAGCCCTGAGGTTGGGAGGGATGAGTGTGCTGTAGCTTGAATATGGAACATCTGCCACTTTTGGCTGTCTCAAAAGGGCACAGTTTGCAGGGTGAGAACTTGGGTGGTGGGAGGGAGGAGAGGTGACACAGAATAAAGCCCCTTTAACTCCATGGGCTGGCTGTCCTCCGTCAAACTCCCTGCCATGGAGAGCAGTATGCCTTCAGTGGGGCCTGAGCTTGGATCTGGGCACTGTGGAGTCATCAGGGCAGATAAGCCTTTATTGTATATCTTTCTCTCCTGTTCATGTCTCCCTCACCCACTCCTCTTATGTAGCCTTTTTACATAATGTGTTCTTCCCTAAGCAATATGTGCTAATGGCAGATGGCAGCTGATAATTACAGCCTGCCTCTTGCTGAATCTTTCCGCATTCCTGTTCTTTCTGAAAGTCTTTTATGTTAATGTTGGCTAACAATTCAGTCTGCTATGGTCTAGTACAAGTGTTCTGGGGCAAGAAAGTGCCCTGAAGTATTGAAGTGACCTAGCTGTGGGCTAGTGCCAATCCATCTCCTGATACTACCCTACAAAAATCATAGAGGTGGATTATGGCCTCTTTTTAGAGAGCATGAGAAGTGTGCTTGGGGTTGTTTGGGTGGGTTTTTTTTTTTTTTTTTTGGTGGTGGTGCTGGTTTTTGTTTTGCATAATGACAGATGAGAGATCCCTCTGGTGAATTCACATGCTTCAGTCTCAGAGTAAAATCTTTTCAATTGTTCACCACTTCCATTCAGTGACTTGTGTTCGTTTTCTGTCACTTGCCATGGCTTTGTGATGGTGTTTAGTCTCTTAGACCCAAATCCTTTCTTGTTAGCTTTTAAATTGCAAATCAGGCTGTAGCCAGCTTTGCTACCTTGCTTTAAAATCTTGATCTACATGTTAATCTGGGTCGATTTGGGACACTGATGTAATGAATTGCAGTCCATAGTTTCACGATGGGGACCAAAACAAAACTCTGTTGGTCTTTGTTGTATATGTCTATGGTTGTGTAAAGGACTTTTTGGCATGTGAGGAGTCTGAGCTGGGGAGCTTATGAGAGGCAGGAGTTAGGGAAAAGGGGTTGTGCTGTGAATCGTGTAAAGGTGTTGCTCTGTCATGCTTCTTACAGGTCTCGCTAGAACAGACGGTTCCTCCAACCCTAGATGGCAACATGTCGTTCAGCACAGGCCAGTCAGCTGATAGGGGCAGCACTCTGCCTCTTGGAAGCTCTCAGAATGTAGGAGACCAGGGATATGCCACAGCTGGCTCCATGGAAAACAGGTAAGAACACAGCAGTTCTGAAATATGTTCAATACATTCCTCTTGCTGATAACAGGGGCGGGGGGCACTTAGCATAGGAAGGCACATGCCACGTGAAGGCTGTATTCCATGACTTAGATGGAGAATGCAGTCCTTGAATAGTGGCCTTAAAAACCAGCCTTCTAATCCACTTGTCTAGGATTGACTGGGCAGGAACCTGATTTCCCTCATACCAATCAGTCTGCTCCTTCTAGCAATTTCTTATGGTCTATTAGTGGAGTGCTCTGAGGTAGCCAGGATTTGATTGGACATAGAAATCAATGTCTGCTCTCCTCTGAGGGGAAAGGGGCCCCTGCGGCCTATATGTGGATCAAGTGGGTTATTGGAATCCAAGGGTTCCCATCTGGTGGTGAAACACTGGCGGAAGAGGGATTAAAGATAAACTACTTGTTTCCCATCTTAGTATCTTTACAATGGCATGCTTTGAATTGCTTCTGAGCTCCAGTGCATGCAAATAGGGTTTGTATAGCATGAGTAAATACAGTGCAAAAATGTGCACTCTTTAGTCATCTCTATTTATCCCTTAAAGGTAACTATCTCCTCCTCCCTTGCTCCATGCCGCACTAAGGAGGTTTCCCGAGGAGAAAGCTGCATGTTTGGACTCTCCTCCCTTTTGCAAATTGTTGGTACACGTACCAAGAACAGAAGATAAAACCTGGAACAGCTGTTTCTTGTGAAGAGAAGAAATTGCAGCTCTCCTAAAGATCTGCAAAACTAGACTGGAAGCTGCAGTGGCTGTTAAACGTACCTTCTGTTTACTTTCCAGTTCTCAGCAGTCTTCCGCAAGCTCCCTGACTTCTTCCTCCACGCTGATTGACATTCTTGAGGCCATGAAGCACCCCACGTAAGTTTTGAATCACAACACCCCTAAAATCTCTGTGTGGATTTTGAAGCAGAATTTGATGAGTGAGCACCCAATGGAAGAGTTTCATGGTCTATGGCAGTGTTTTTCAAACTGCTCTGCAAGACATCTCCAGGGGCTCCGCGAGATTGACAAACTGGAAACAGCGATAAGTACAACGCATACAATCAGTAGACTGCTGGGGCGCCGCATAAATTTTTACGCATGTAAAGGGCTCCGGAGCCCAAAAAGTTTGAGAACCGCTGGTCTATGGAATAGCTTTATTTTTGGGGCAGTCTTTGTGGTGTTCAATTCTAGGCCCTCTCAGCAGGAGTCACTGCGGAAATTAGGGTACAGAATGTGACTATGTAGACCTCAGATGCTACGGTCCTCACCCACCCTAAGCAAGAGTCACTGTAAAGGGAGAAATTTAGGGGCATTCTCCATGGCAAAATACAAATTTCTGCAGTCTCAGAGGCTGATGGCTTTCTAGCTACTGAGAATTTCAGATTTTTCATTCTGGGTTTTTCTCCTTTGCAGTTCTAAGTTGTGTTTTTTGTTTTGGTTTGGGTTTTTTTTTTTTTTTTTTTCCTTCTGTGTGACTTCAGTTCATGTTAATTATATGCTTGTGTTGGAATTCAGTACAGGGATCCAGCTGCTCTCTGAACAGAAGGGCCTCTCTCCATATTGCTTCATCAGCGCTGAGGTAGTCCACTGGCTGGTAAATAACCTGGAAGGTGTGCAAACCCAGGCTATGGCCATTGACATCATGCAGGTGAGAGAACTGACAAGAAGGCACGTGAATGGGCCAGAAATGCCCCATTCCATGGAGAAAGCATGTATTTTAGGACACTGTAGCGTAAATCCCACTCTCTCTCATTGAAAATCCTCTTATTAAAATGTACCATGTATACAGGGAAGCCTGACCGTTTCTCACTATTTATACTTCTCTTTCCGCCAAGAAGTGTTAGCTTGACATGGGGATTGCAGTAAATATGCAGCAATGTTTGTTGTGTAAGTCAGATACTGGCTTGGAAAAATACTTGCTTCCATGGTTTGATTTTAGATGTGCTCTCACAGAACAGCATGATGATGTGCAGTAGGTGTGTGGCGTTATTTTTCCTGTCGCATGAGGGTGGTAGTTGTACACACAACCTCACACTGACTGCCGGTTACCAAATCACGTTAGGGGTTGTGTTTTGAGGCTCAGAAATGCTCTAGAATTTGCTGCTGCTGAGACTCCACAGCAGCTAGCCCAGAGGATCCTCTTTTTGAGCCTAGAAGCCATATGATGGCTACTTGCAACACTTTGAAAACCCATCTACAAGACAAAAAGGCGCATAAAGGTAAGCCAGGTCTACAGTGGGGGAGCAATTTGATTTAAAATATGCAACTTCCGCTGCAAGAATAGAGTAGCTGGATTTGAAGTACCTTAAATGGAATTTCTCTGGCTGCCCCACTGTGGGAGCTTGAATGGGAGACTCTCCCACCAACTTCCCTTACTCCTCACAACCCAGTGGAGTACAGTTCAACGCGGGGGGCACCTTCAATGGGTCTGTACTAGACCCACTCAATCGAACCTCAGAAGATCAATCTCCAGAGCGTCTCTCCCCGGGAAGGTATAGACAAGCCCAAAGAGGGCACTTGCTGGAGGTGGTAGGTGGAACAGAAGGAGGCTATTTAGCCAAGGGCTTTAAAGGGGAAAAATAAAATTTCTCTGGAAGATGAGGACTTCTGACCCTATTGACAACTCGCCTGCAGGGGTTTTGGCACATCTAGGAAAGCACTGCTGTCATTCTCATCTTTACAAATTGGACCTTTTACTGTCTCCAAAGGAAAGACTCACTTCCTTAATATCTGCCCATTCCCATCCCAGAGCCCTGGTTCACCACAGAAAGCTGCTTTTTATTTGTTTTGTCTTTAGAAAATGCTGGATGAGCAGCTGATTGTTCATGCGTCTGGAGAGGCCTTGCGCACGTTCATATATGGGTTTTACTTCTACAAAATTGTCGTTGATAAGGATCCAGAACGAGGTCAGACTTTTTTTTATGTCACTATAGAGATTTTTCCTGATTTGCTCCTTGGTGTCACCCTTGAATGTTGAGGAGTTGTTGCAGGTGTGGCAGTAGAAGTACATCTTGAGAAGGGATTTGAAAGAGTAGCATCCTTATATAAATGTTGCTAGCAGGAGGGGGATATCTTGTACAGGCATCCAAAGAGATGCTCTAGCCTCTGTGAATTTAACACCAAAAATTAAAGGGTAATTTAATGATAGACAACTCAACCATTCCCTGCCCCCACCCATACATACCTAGAAAACAGCCCTGAAATGTGCTAGAATTGTTGAGTCATAGGATGTAAATTGGAGTGCAAATGTGAGATTTCCGTCTTCCTCTGAACCCAGGCTCTAGAAATACAGGCAGCATAATGGGAACCTTGTGTACTAAGGGATCCTTGTTCTTGACTGACCACTGTTTCCCTTGCCTTTGTCCAGTGGGTATGCAGCAGCCCACCATGTGGCACACAACAGCAATGGATGACTTCTCCACTTTCCAGAGGAAATGGTTCGAGGTGGCATTTGTGGCAGAAGAGCTCTTGCATTCGGAAATCCCAGCATTCCTACTGCCCTGGCTTCCCAGCCGCCCAGCCTCTTATGCAAGTAGGCACAGTTCCTTTAGCCGCAGTTTCGGAGGACGGAGCCAGGCAGCCGCACTATTAGGTAGATGCGGAGCACAGATGACATCTGGTGAAGTACAAGGGAGTAATTTGAAGGGGAGTAGCAACCAACCAAGGGAATGATCTCACGTGGACCTGTCACAGGCTGCAGATCTCATGCTGGCCATATGTTTGTCATGCAGGTGGTCTCATTGTCTTGTCTCTGGGATGGGTTTCACTGGCTGAGAGGAACAATCTGCACTCATTACCTGAAAGCAAAAAAAGTAAAATATTCTCACCACCCTTGGGAGTTTGAGGAGGAGGTAACGCTCCTCTCCTCTCTCCATGCAGAGCCAGTGGGTCTCTTCGCAACCAGAGGACAGAGTTCAGTCCTTGATGGTGTGCCAGGCAATGACACATAAGGTCAACAGAGCACCAAAATTTCACTTAACTTTGTCCATTGTTCCTCAGCAAGTGTGTGCCAGTGGTAGAAACCCTGGTGATCTCCTTGTGAGAACCGAGTGGGGTGTAGGAGAGTCCTTTTCACTGGGACACTTGGAGACTGGTGGTATCAGTCTAGGTTGAAATCTTAAGCAGTGGGGGAGAACTCCAGGTCAGACACCTAGGACCACAATTACAGCAGTGTGAATGAAATAGAGTTTTGAATCTGGAACATTCAGGACCTGGAATGGGGGTGGATATCATTATCCCACCTAGAAATCTCCTTCTTGTGTTAACCACTTCTCACCGGAGTGCCAGAGAGACCACTCAAGTGCGTTTTCTACCCCTAGCAGCCAGTGAAACTCACTAGTCCTGTCCTACTATGTGCTTTGTCGTCATCTTGTTGCATTTCCAGGCCAGCTTGAGTCCTTGCTCCTGCCATATGCTATATGTTCCCTGTAAAACATGCCAGAAACTTCATTGCCGTCACTTCAGGTTTATAAGATGTATTTTATAAAATCCCATCTAATTTAAAAGGAAAGAGAATCCCCAATGCATGTATGTGTAACTCTTCTGAAGAGAGGTGGCATAATCCTTCTTCTAGTAGAGTAACACTACCTTCTAGAGCTGAGGTTATGGCAATCTGTATTTTTGAAAGCTATGCTCAGAGAGGAACAGCATAATGTATAGAAAAGTGAGGGGAGAGGCCTAAAACAATAAGCTAACAAATCTGTGATCTCAAGCCAACATGTGATCCGGAGGCTCTTTACCTACTACACATTAAAGTAATCATCTTGGCCAGTACAAAACCTTATTGGCATAATTCATGTGCTAGGTGAACCAGGGCCCAGCCTGCTGTCCAGATAACATGTGGCTCAGGAGACCTAGGTTCTGCTCACAACTCTGACTTGCCATGCAGCTTTGGTAAACCACTTCACTTCTCTGTTCCTCAGTTTCCCCGTCATAAAATGGGGATAATGATTCAGAACCAGTTTTGCTGTGCTGGGATGAAAAGTGTGTCTATGCTGCTGCTATTGTTCATTATGGTTCTAAAAGATAATTGGGCTGTTTCCTACAGTTAACAAGATGGTGTTACCTGTTCTCAGAAGGAAACAAGTTTGTGTACCACTTCTGTGCTGTTCCTCCTCTAAACACCCTCTCCAAAAGCATTACCAATACATCTGAGGCAGAAAGCTTCACTAACCCCAATGGTATCCGGTCCACGTGACTTCATTTGTTCCTGTCTTGGCTTTGGCTGCATTTGATTACTTCCCCGTCCTTCTACCTTCCCTAAATGTCAGCCTGTGATACAAAATAGCATGCAAGTGTTGGGAGCTCTGGAACAAGCTCCGTGTATCCCTAAAATCCTTATTCTTGCCAACTTCCCTATCACTTGCCTGATTGTCACTTTCCCTTCCCAATGGAAATCTGATCTGTGATCTACCTAACCTTGTCCCTTTTGATTTATAGCCATGCATGCACTAGTAATTACAGCCATGTACGTAGTTAGTCTGTGGTTGGAGAATAACCTGTCTGCTCCTCTCCAGTGTTCACTATAACTTGTTAGTTGTTACTGGTCCAAGACACAGTTGGGAAGCGGGTGAGTTCTCTTAACGTCAGCCAAGCGTGTGGAAAGCCAGACGCCTTATAACTTCAAATTAGGAACCACATTGTAAGAATGCGTCTCCTGAATGTAGATAGACTGAAGGTGCTAATCCAGCGGTGGTTTGGAAGTTGTGGGATTGTCAGGGGTGCTCCTATGGGGATCTGCCTACAGTTAGGTTTGTGAATAGGGGCCTGGGGTAACTTAGAGTGAGACTGTTGGCAGTCGTGATGGAGACTTCTGTTACCAGTGACTTGGAGGAGGAACAATTTAGTAGGGGAGCAGGGATTTCAGTCTTCAGCATGTGCTAACTTATACAGATTGGCAGGTGTATTGTGGTTGTCTCTGGCAGCTGAGCTGGCAGATGGCCCCTGCCTGCCTCACTGATTGAGCTGCTTCTACTTTGCCTCCTATTGCAGGGCTGGGGAACCTTTTCTGTGTCGGGGGCCACTGACCCACAGAAAAATCTGCCGGAGGCCGCACACAAGTGAGAAGCAAACCAACGAACCCTCACTGACATGGCCCCTGACTGAGAGGGAGAGAGACACTCCCCACATTCCCCTCACACACCAGAGCCTAGGGGGGCCCAGCCTAGTAGATTCTGTGTGCTCCAGCCCTGTGGTGGAGCAGCAGGGGTGGGGAGGGGGGCTGAGGCACCAGCATGGGCTCCCCAATGCTGGGCGGGGGGAGCCGTGAGCCTCGGGGGCTAGATCCAGGCAAGCTGGGGGCCACATGTTGCCCCCAGGCCTGAGGTTCCCCACCCCGGTCTAATTGGGATGCTGCCCTCAAACATCCCAAACTGGGTTTCTGTGGTGGTTCACCATTTACCTCACTGTGCATGACCTCAGAAAAGTTGGATTGTGACTTTTAAAGTGAGCTCCCAGTCTCTCCCTCCACCTTCCAGAGGGAGGTGTTTCAGTGATCTCTAGTGAAAAGGAACAAAAAATAATAATAATACATTAGTGTGTCTAACAGTACCCAGCCGAGACAGGAGATGGAAGGGAGAAATCTTTTTTTGAGGAAGTGATGAAATTTATTTCCAAAAGAGCCTGAGTGATGCTCCCCAAGTTGACAACTACCTCTGGCATTTATTATTATTCATTATTTCTCTCTCTTGATGTTGCATTGTTAACCCAGTCTCCCAGACAGTGGTCTCCGAATCAGAGCAGAAGTAAAGTTGGGAGCTCTGCCCCGCCCCAGTTCCCTTCACCTCAGGGGTGAATTTCAGGCCTTAATTGGGAGCATATAAATGCAAAGTCTATAAAACACAAGCAATTTCTTCTCTTGGCTTAAAAAAAAAACCCACCACCAAACAGTTCACAGGAACTGGAGGTACGGATGCTGAGAAGGCTCAAGCCACGCGCCTCACCTTTCCCCTCCCCCCTGTGAGAGTCCGTCACCTGTGCTTGTTTACGGCGACGCCATGAGCGACTTGCATGCACTGCAGGCTGCTCCTGACACCCCTTCCCCTCGCACCGTGCACATGAGGGGAGGGAGGAGGACACAGACGGGAGCGCCTGGCTCCGGCTGGTCTCTTACACATGGGGCGTCCGCACCCAGCTCGTGGAGAGAGGCAGAACAAGCGGCTCTGTGCACTGTCCCCCTAGCACAGAGTCGCTTGCTCCGCCTCTCTCCACGAGCCAGTCTGGTGGGGAAGGTTGGTGCTTTCTTCACCGACTGCCCCCTCCCGACCCCGCTGGGGGAACAGCCGCGCAGTGACACGCTGGCCATGGGCTTTCCCCGCTGCTGCCATTGGCCGGCCAGTGGGGGCGCAGAGCCAGGTAAGCATCCCCCCTCATGCCCAGAGCCCTGTGCCCCAATCCTCCTCACCCCCCTCCCTTCGCCAACACCCTATACCTCCAGCTTGCGCGTACACCCTGGCAAGAAGGTGAGAGTGTCATGGACCAGACCCCCATGAGATCCTGCTCCCAGCGGGGCTGGACATCCCGGGGTCGCCACCTCCTCCCCTTTGCCTATTTCCCGGATTCCCCACCCAGCCACCCTGACCCTAGCCTGTGCTGGCAATCCAACCTTGCACCCCCCGCAAGATTGGAGCCAGCACTGGCTTCCTGTGAGGCAGGTAGGGGAGCCCCGAGGCTCCACACTGCATCCGGCTTCTGGGGAAACACATGTGCGCTGCGCCTCCTCTCCTCTCAGAAGAAGCTGGAGTGGAGCCCAGGCAGGAGACCAAGTTGGGTGCGTGGTAGAGAGAGCCCCTCCCCCCTCCTGGGAGAGTGGCATGGCCCAGGGCAGGAAGGTTAAATCTTGGCACACCACTTCAGAAAGGTTGCTGACTCCTGCCTTCAAGTGTATGCTCTAGTGGTGGTGGTCCTGGAGGGCGCCTTAGGGTACTACTGAAATTTAACAGGAAAAGAATGCTACTTAAACACAATAAGCCAAAGATGATGATGCTATAGGAACCTGTTTTAGCATTTGGTCTTTTTAAAAATTGCAATGTGCACCTTTAACATTGCATTAATGTTGGCCACTCTTGCAGGATGCTAGAAACTACGTACATTCTCCATTTCCTTTTGCTGTCATTGTAAACTCTGGAATTCTCCCCGATGTAAAAATTTTCCGTGTTGTGATTTGCATGGAGATATGTAGCATTATAATAAATTTGGAAAGCCTCAGAGACACATGCCCCAGAGCAAGTTCTGTCCCACACTGGAACACGGTTCCATTTTCAATCAGTCGGTTTGGGAACTGTTTCACTTCCTAGAAGAGAGAGTCCCTCTCTTCCCCACTTCAGATGTCACTGGGCTGTTCTGGGTAACCTTTTCTGGAGGAGGGGAATTGGGGCAGCAGAGTTCCTTTGTGTAGGTGGAATTCTTGGACTATTTCTGTTGGCCTTAAAAGTGCAAGGCAGGGAGCAAAACAACCTGTGCCTGAAAACTAATTGGTCTCATTTTAATTTTCTTTCTTCCCCCTTCCCTTTCTGGATACATTTTTTTAAAATACTCTGACTCTGTATCTACATAGCTGCTACAGTCCCCGAGCAGCGGACAGTGACGCTGGACGTGGATGTGAATAACCGCACTGACCGCTTGGAGTGGTGCAGCTGTTACTACCATGGCAATTTCTCACTGAATGCTGCCTTTGAGATCAAATTACACTGGATGGCAGTGACGGCAGCTGTTCTCTTTGAGATGGTAAGGTCCTTGTGTCCTGGATGCTCTCAAACTGACGTAAGTGTGTGTGCTTTCTGGCATGCGCAGAGAAATTCAGCAGCTAGTGGGACACCAGTGAGAAGTAGTTGGGGCAGATGCTGTGGAGTAAAGTTTGCACCTTTTTTTTGAAGGACAGTTTTTGCTGGCTGTTGCCACTGCCGTGCCTGTGTGTTGCTGAGTTTGACAGCAATGACAAGGGACACTCCATCAATGTGTTTAGTTATCCCATCTAGATGATACACTCTCCTACTTCTAATGGGTTAAATTCACCTTGTGCAGAGGGCCAGCATGAAGTCAAGACATCACTTTAAGCCCCCCTCGAGCCAGTGTGTAGACTTTGACCCTGTGCAGTTTCACCCAGTGTGCCTTGAAATTTTAAAATGAAAAGCAGCAGAATAATTGTAATGGCACCCTTGCACAAGCAGCCTGTTGCCCCAGTTCAGAAAAGAGGCTTTTTCAAAAACCTACTGAAAATACCAAGGATAAAAATACAAGAAACTATACTCTCTGCTTGCTGTTTATTTCAGCTTTGTTTCCAAGGGGCAGCCATGTTAGTCTATGTCTGCCAAAACAATGAGGAGTCCTGTGGCACCTTAAAGGCTGACATTTATTTGGGCATAAACTTTTGTGGGTAAAAACCATGCATGTGACTAAGTGGTTTTTACCCATGAAAGCTTATGCCCAAATAAATTTTAGTCATTAAGGTGCCACAGATGCCTCATTGGGTTTTTTCCCCTCATTATTTGGCAACTTCTTTATCAAGAGGCTGACATTTAAAAATCCTAGACTGTTTCAACCCCATTCTCAACTCTTTGGTATTGGTCACATCCTCTCTTAAATGGAAATTTTATTCCAGTTGAGCAGTTGTTGGCCATTCACTTTACTCTGGCTAAAACGGTTTATTTAGAAATATCCCACTTCAAGTGCATTCATAAGAACGGCCAGACTGGGTCAGACCAAAGGTCCATCTAGCCCAGTGTCCTGTCTGCCAACAGTGGCCGATGCCAGATGCCCCAGAGGGAATGAACAGAACAGGCAATCGCTGAGTGAGTCAACCCCTGTTATCCATGTCCGGCTTCTGGCAATCAGAGGCTAGGAACACTCAGAACACATGGTGGTACCCTGACCATCTTGGCTAACAGCCAATGATAGACTGATCCTCAATGAACTTTTTTGAACCCATCTATCCTTTTGGCTTTCACATCATCCCTTGTGAAATAAGTTCTACAGATTGTCTGCATGTTTTGTGGAGAAATTCTTCCCTTTATTTGTTTTTAAACCTGCTGCCTGTTAATTTATTTGGGTGACCTCTGTGTCTTGTAATTATGTAAAGAAGTACACAACACTTCCTGATTCACTTTCTACAAACTAGTCATTACTTTATATACTTTTATCATTTTCATTGTCCTTCTTTATAGTTTTTCCAATTCTAATGTATTTTTTTTAAATGGAGCAACCAGAATAACACACAGTATTCAAGGTGTGGGCATGCCATAGATTTTATATAATGGCATTATGATATTTTCTCTTTTAATCTGTCCCTTTCCTAATGTTTCCTAACATTTTAATGCTGAATATTGAGCAAATGTTTTCAGAGAACTATCTACAATAACTCAACATCTTTCTTGAGTGGTAATAGCTAATTTATTTTTGTATGTACAGTTGGGGTTAAGTTTTCCAATGTTCATTATTTTGCATTTATCAACATTTGAATTTCATTTACTATTTTGTTGCCCAGTCACGTGATTTTTCTAAGATCTCTTTGTAACTCCTTGCACTCTACTTTGGTTATAACTATCTTGAGTAGTTTTGTATAGTCTGCAGTTTTTCCCCCCACCTCACTCTTTACTACTTTTTCCAAAACATTTAGGAATATGTTGAACAGTACTGATCCTAGTACAGTTCCCAAGGGGGACACCACTATTTACCTTTCTCTATTCTGGAAACTGACCATTTGTGTCTTTTTGGTCTCTTTTTTAACCAGTTACCGAGCCATGAGAGGATCTTGCCTCTCATCCCATGACTAAATAGTTTCTTTAAGAGCCTGTGGTGAGGAACCTTATCAAGATCTTTCTGAAAATCCAAGTATACTGTGTCCACTGGATCACCTTTGCCCATCTGTTTATTTGAAACCCCCCCCCCCCCCCAAAAAAAGAATTCTAATAGATTGGTGAGGCATGATTTCCCTTTACAAAAAGCCTTGTTGATCTTTCACAACACATCATGTTCATCAATGTGTCAACCTAATCCTATAGATTTAGTCAATTTGCCTGATATTGAAACTAGGCCGTTCTTACAGACCTGTACTTACCAGGATTGCCTCTGAAGCCTTTTTAAAAAAAAAAAAAAAAAGTTGCATTAGCTATCTTCAGTCATCTGGTATAGAAGCTAATTTGAATGATAGATTACATCCCACACTGAGTAGCTCTGCAATTTCACATTTGAGTTCCTTCAGAATACTTGAGTGAATGCCATCTGGTCCTGGTGACTTCTTTGTTGTTTGGCTTATCAGTTTGTTCCAAAAGCTCCTCTAAGGATACCTCAATCTGGAACTGTTCCTCAGGTTTGTCACCTACAAAGAATGGCTCAGATTGGGAAACCTCCTTTGCATCCTCTGCAGTGAAGATTGATTGAAAGAATTTGTTCTGCTACTCTGCAACAAACTAATCTCATTTGATCCTTCTGATTTATGTGGCATGCCTCGAAAAATAAAATTCTGAAATCTTGTAGTTCTGCTGCTTTGTTCATAAAGAAGATTGCATGCTCAGTGTACACTGCAGGCAAATCCCTTGGTAGTTGAGCATGGCTGATTTGTTCTTGGTGAGACCAGTTGCTGTTATGCACATAAATGCTTCTTTCCATGCAGTCATTCATGATATGATTCATTATTTGAATCCTTCACAGGTTCAGGGTTGGCATCGGAAAGCTACATCCTGCGGTTTCTTGCTGGTTCCTGTCCTGGAGGGTCCATTTGCACTGCCCAGCTACCTATATGGAGACCCACTTCGAGCACAATTGTTCATCCCACTCAATGTTAGCTGCTTGCTGAAGGAGGGCAGTGAACATCTGTTCGATGGTAAGAAATATTCCCCAGCCAGCCTTGGGTACTTTATTGAAGGGAGAACTCTCAGTAGGATGTGCAGGTAGCATGAAGAGTCCCACCTATAATATGTCAGCTGGCTGTATACGGTGCCTGCCATTCCATTTCCTCACACCTACTGTTCAGGATACATCTCATTCGGCATGAAAGAAAGATGAAGAGGGAAGCGGTACTTCAGGGCATTGGGCCCACACCACTGCATTGGTGTGAAGTGTGTGGTAGTGAGGGATGCCTGCCCACAGGGAGAGTTGTGTCTTTCATTTGTCTCTGTTACCTGAATGCTCCTACAGAAACGACATCAGATATTTAACTCAATGGCTCCCATCCACCCTGCTAGCCTGTCTGCATTTGTGTCTTGCACGTGTTCGTTCCCAACTCTCTGCAGTTACATTGGCCAGAATTCCATGGTTGGCATCCTCGTTGTGTTGCCATGGCTACCTTCTGGGTAGGAACGTTTGCTCATGGGATTAAGTGCTAGGAACCACAATCCTGTATTGTTCAGCGCGACCTCTCTTCCCAGTGACACTACGATGACAGGCCTCCACTGAGGGCCGTGCCCAGCGGTCAGAAAGCTTCATGAGTCCCAGTGCAGAATGATGCATCATGCAGCTGGTGCAGAGAAATGATCTGGAAAGGAACACTCTACATATTTTAAAGATTCATTTTATTGGTTAAGTTGTTCTTGCCCCCCAGTAATGCTCTTTTCCTGGAGTCTGACTGTAAATGCAGACAGAGCAATGAATACTCTGTGGGACAGGATTAATGTGGTGATATTCAAAATGCTGCTCACACTTAGTTTTTTCCTGACCCTCACTAAATATAAATATATTCATGATTTGTACTTTGGGGCTCACAGGGAGGGTGATTTGGCCTTCTCCCTTGCCAAAACTAAATTGTGATTTCAGAGGGGTGACTGTATTACTCTGTTTCGGCAAAATCAATTAGGAGCCTTGTAGCACCTTAAAGACCAACAAATTTAGGCATACGCTTTTGTGGGCTGTAGCCCACTTCAGCCCATGAAAGCTTATGCCCAAATAAATTTTAGTCTTTAAAGTGCCACAGGACTTCTCAGTGTTTTTGCTAAATTCTTACTGATGCTCAAAGGTGAGCAAGGTGGAAACATGAGATTATTTTGATAATATCACAAGAACGACAAACAGTGAAACCTCCCCCCTCCCCCCCACTCCCCCCCAGGCATGTTCCTTCCAGAGTCACAAAAGCCAAATCCAGGGCTGGGTCATAAATTAATTGGTGTTAAAAAAAACAAAAACCAAACACCAACCCTCTCTTAATAGGATGCTGAGAGGATCCAAGGAGGCAGCTTAAAGGAATAGGGGGAAGCACACAAAGGAGGTGGATTGGGGAAACTTCTTCTGGGTTGGTAAAGATTAAATGGTTTCAGTTGACCTTTTGGTTCTTGTTTCAGGCTTTGAACCTGAAACTTATTGGGATCGCATGCATCTGCTCCAGGAGGCAATTGCACACAGGTATGCGCAGAACAGGGCAGATGAGTTAAATCCATCTTTGGTTATTATGGTGGAATGTGGCGTAAAGCTCTAGTCTGATTTTTGGAGCTTGAAGGTAGTACTATTAAACTTGAGCCCATGGGCTATATGTCTTCCTGAAGTCCTCTGAAAGATACCAACTCCGAGTATCTTGAAATGTACAGTTGGCAATGGGTGGGAAGGGGGTGGATAGAGCCCATGTGTATTCAGTATGTGGGGGGGGAACCTTGTCAGTCATTAACAAACCCTACTGAGTGTCTTGGGTATAACATTAGGTCCATTCTCTTAGGCTAGGAGCAGGTAAATTGTGGCATCTCTGAAAGACTGTCATGTCATCTCTCTTTGTACCGCACTTGGCACAATCCTGATTTGAATCTGAGTGATATCTTAAGCGGGCGACTGGGATGTGACACCTGTAGTGGGGGGGATGGGAACAAACCGAGGAGGAATTGATGGCATTCTTTTGAATGCTGCTCTGTGAAAGAAGGGCCAGTAAAAGTATAGTTCACTGGAAGGCACAAATAAACTTCCCAGGGCTGTGCTGATCCTTCCTGCCTTCGGCTGGCTGAGTCACTTCCCCTGTCATGGGTCTTTACAAAGCCTTCAGTGTAGTCCCTGACTGGCAGTTGGTTTCACAGTGCTTAACTCAAGCTCTCCCATGGTTCTTGGAATGGACCTTTCTTTCTGGGAAATTTTTTTTCTTCAGCTCAGTAACTAGGAGGGGGATGTGATTTCCCCAGGGCAGAACCAGTCAGCTGTCTAGAAGATCTCTGTGCAGGGCTGTCCAGCCTGACCAAGGAATTCTTATAGCTTGATGCATCATACCAGAAGCTTTAACAGACTTCCAGAGAACAACCCAAATTGAGTTACTGGTTCCCTTTTTTCCATACATAAGCAAGGAGAGAAACCAACCCAGCCCCCATGCTGGGGATCCCTTCCTCCCCTCTTTGCTCTTGTCCTTTGGGCCGTAAGAAGGATGTGCATATTGCTGGGGAAAGAATTTTCCCCTTTCCTGTTCCATGACTTGTAGGAGTCCCAACAGGAATAGTCTCATTCTTTCTAGTGTTTTATTTCCCCAGATTTGGATTTGTGCAAGATAAATACTCTGCCTCTGCATTCAACTTTCCCTCTGAGAACAAACCCCAGTACATCCATGTCACAGGTGAGCAATGCTTGGCAGGCAATGAGCCATGGTGGGGGGTGGGGTATAGGCAAGGGAGAGCCATTCTTGTTCTCCTGGTTCTAGTGTTTGCTTTCAGTAGAGCTGATCTGCTGGCAAATAGCTCTAGCAGCTGAGACAAAGCGTTCACATCAAACAAAGCAATGGAGAGACAAGCCATTTCCTAAAATAAGTACAGAGGATTTTCACTTTTGTCGCTAGTAAAAAGCAGCAGGTTGAGTACCTGCTTTAAAGAGTCTCTGAGCCTTGTTACCTTGGCAGGCAGCAGTGAGGTTAGGAACATTTGGGTCAGCTGACAGTGCTAGGAACTAGATGTGACCACAGATTAAAACCCTGCCTGTTTCCCACAGGGACTGTTTCTCTACAGCTACCTTACTCCAAGCGGAAGTTTTCCTGTGGGCAGCAACGCCGGCGGCGCAACTCAACCAGCTCAACCAACCAGAACATGTTTTGTGAAGAGCGCATTGGTTACAATTGGGCCTACAACACCATGCTGACGAAAACATGGAGATCCAGCGCCACAGGGGATGAGAAGTTTGCAGATCGATTGCTGAAAGACTTCACCGAGTTCTGCTGGAACAAAGATGGCCGGCTTGTCCTATTCTGGACTGGCTGTCTGGATAAGATGCATGCCAGTGCACCATGAGATGCGAGTGCATCTGTAGGAGAGAAAAGTAAAAGCTTGACAGTGTGCTGAGGAAGAAGAGGCAGAGAACAGCCAGTTTAGACCATTCTTAGTGTAAATTTACCTTGTAACCCAGCGTAATCTGATCAGTGTTTCTATTGATATTCAATAGATTTGGAATAGGGTTTTGGGAAAAGAGATGAGTATTCTGTGCTGTATCTCACGACACTTCTTGTCACATCAGTACTCATTGCATGAACAGAGACATCCTACTTCCCAGAGCTCAGCTAAACTGAGTGAAGGGAAGAGACCACAGGTGTCACCAGGATGAGAAATTCCCATAAATGTCTGTGATCTTTGGAAATGACCAGGTGATGTAAGCCCAGGACTTGACAGGGAAAATCATGCCTCACATCTCCTGTTTGTGTGTATATGTAAGATACAGTGTATACATTCACGGCAAGTGTTTATATGTTTTAATATATTAAATAAAAATGCAGAATATGAAAAGGTGTGGTGTTTTTGCTGTAATTAAGGTATTGGTAAATAGAGCTCTGCATGAATAAAAAAAATTGTATTCACATCTGATCTGCAAAAAACGTGATGTAGATATCAGCAGGGCTCAATAGGTGAAAAAAGGAGTGTGCAGAAGATGAAGCCTTGCCAGAGGGAAGTTGTTTCTTAAGGCGCGCATAAGCTTTAATGCTCATGAAAAGGTCACAATAACTTAAGATTTCAATTGAATTGGGTCTCTGCCCTTTTAAGCTTTCAGGACATGCTGTTCTGGGCTCTGGACCCAGAGATGTGTGTCATACTGCAAGAGCAAGGAGTTATTTGCTGTCCTTCCCCTCAGGCAGGGATCCAAGTCTTGCAACAAATCAATGACAGCTAAATATAAGATGCCAGGATCCAAGTCTACCAAGCAATCAATGACAGCTAAATATAAGATGCCACTGATGAAAAAGAAGATTGTGAACAGAAATGATAGAGACTTTTTGGGGAGAAAAGGCACACTTTTATTGAAACTATATTTATGATCTTTCTAAGAACCATTGTTTGAGTGACTATCAGGATGTCTGATAGTACTCATGTAGAAAAGACGGATTCTTAACATTTTTTAGTTAGCATTCATGCACCTTGTTCTCACCTACTTAATCAACTATTGTTACTATTACTATGAAAAGCCCCAATTTTACATACCCAATACCACTTCAAGTGTAACTAAGCTTTTTATTTTTTTTTAAGATGATCTCTGAAATGTCCTAAGTGTAAGGAATTTAGGGAGGGGGAGAAGAGAACCACACTGAAATGTTTAATTACTAGTTTTATAAACAACCCCCTTTTTAAAATGAGAGAATCCGTAGCATGCCATATTTGTTGGTTTTTAACATTCAGAAGCGATGTCTGGACTACCTGCTTTACACTGGAACTTGGTTAGACTTTCAGGCTATGTCTACATCGGCAAGTTCTTGCACAAGAACATCTTGTGCAAGGGTTCTTGTGCAAGAAAACCCACACGGCCATGTTCAAGATGTGCTTTTGCACAAGAGTGCCCATGGCAGTGTGGATGCTCTTGTGCAAGAAAGCTCTGATGGCCATTTTAGCCATAGGGCTTTCTTGCACAAGAAACCCCTGTGGCGCGTCCATGCTGCCCTCTTTGCACAAGAGCTGTTGCACAAGAGAGCTTACACTTTTAAAAAAGAGCATAGCTCTTGCGCAAGAAGGGTGGATAGTGTGGACACACTGCAGGTTCTTGGGCAGGAATGGCCGTACTTGCGTAAGAACCCACCACTGTAGACATAGCCTTAGAGCCCTCAAACTGAGCTTTGAATGAATATGCTGCCCCATTTCTCTCTCACCTGGTATATCTACACTACAGAGAAGATCAAAACTGTGGCTGATGATCTTCCAGGGTTGGAATTAGCAGGTCTGGTAAAGACATGCTAATTTGAACTGAGAGGAGTGCGCTGGTCAACACCAATAGTCCTGCTAACATGAGGAGTAAGAGAAGTCGAAGGCAGAGTGTTTTCCCTTTGACTTCCTGTGGTCAGCAGAGCGCCAAAAGTCGAGTTCGTGTACCTGGACTTCAGCTATGCAATTAAGGCAGCTGAAGTTGTGCATCTTAATTTGACTTAGTCCTGTAGCCCAGACCTACCCGTGGTGTGGTGTGTTTCATGTAGCCCGGGGGGGGGGCGTGCACACACTTTTCCCGGGCTGCTGCACTCATTTTCAGCGTGAGGCTGCTGAGAGTCATGAACCAAAGTGCAACCCCCCCCCCCGTGTCTAATGGAAACCACTTCAAGCCAGAAGCCCCCCGCAACACACACACTTTCCACTACCTGTGGCCGGGGAGGGGGGCTCTGACCGGCATCCGTGTCTCTTGGCTGGCCCTGCCGGCGGCAGAGGGTGGGCGGGGGCCAGGGGAATTGTATCTGCACCGGGCGGTAGCCGCTGGCCTGACGCCAGGGTCCGAGCCGGGCTGCTGCAGCGGGGGAGGGGGTGGGGGCGTTTCCCGGGAACTTTGCGCTGGGGGGGGCGGCGCCCAGGCAGCCCACGCGCGCTCACGGGAGGTACCGCGGCTCCGGGGTGCAACAGGGGCTTGTTGCAAGCTGGGGCAGGGCTGGGGGGAGCAGGCTGCGGTGACCCTCCCCCCCGGGAATGGAGGGGAGCGAGAGGTAACGGGAGTCTGGAGCTGGGGGCTGCAGAGAAGGAAGGGGGGGGGCTACTGGGGTCTCCCCCCTCTGTGTTGGCAGCAGCACCGCCCCTTCTGCCGGCCCTGGAAAAGCGTCTGGAAAAGCGCCTTTCCCAGGGCTGGCCAGACCCTCCCACACACCTTGGTGGGCGCCAGCCTGGGTGCAGCGTACCAGCCCCCTTGCTGTTATGGACCCAGCCCCTCTGCCGGCCTCCCTGGCGCCGATCCCCATAGGGCCCTAGTGAGTGGGTGTGTGGGGAGGGGGAGGCAGTGAGTTACCCTGGTAAGAAGCAAAGTTGGATCCTGGGTTTGCGGTTTTCAAAGCCGCATTTGTCTTTAATTGACATCACGTGTGAAAATCCTTGAGTCTGCACCCTAGTTGGAGTTTCATCCCCTCCTCCCCACACCACTGTTTCACAATTTTGGCCATCTGCAAAAAAAATGCAATTTCAGACGCGCTTTCTCAGTTAATGGCTGTGGACTTTTGTCAGACGACTTCTTCCTCCCACCTCCTCACCTGTAATTTTTTTTTAATGGTGCCTTTATTTGCTTTTGGTGGTGTATTTTAATTTTGATCTATGGTTTGCAGACGGGGGAATTCTTTTTAGGGTGACTTGTCCAAAACCACCCGGGGTCCACTGTGGTTGTCTGAGGATGAAGTGTTTGTCCTGTTGGGGTTTTTTTTAAGCCAAAACAAATTATTGAAATGAACCAGTTGTATGGCTACTACTTGTCCCTACCTCATGGACATGCTGCTGAGCCACTAGCCATTTAAAATTCCAGTGCAAGCTGCAGTGCCTCTCAGTGGAGTCAGTGGAGAGATTTCTATTGACTTCAGACAGGAGCAAACCCCACACCCGCTGATTTGAGGTTGAAAATGAAAACAGGGTCTCCCAATTCAAAACCACTGTAAATGCGAGAAGGGCTTTGTCCTCATTGGAGAAAAGAAAAGTGCATTTTTAACCCATGTTAAGCTAACCTCCGTTGATCTTGGTGAAGACCATGTTGTAGCTAGTCCAGGTAAACTCTACAGTAGAATTTCCTAATTTTCAAGTAATAGATTTAAAAATAAAAGATAATAGTAGTACTAAGCAGCCAAATAAAGGCACAATTAATAAAAGGGGGGAGGGAAGAAGAAGATTGATTGATGGGCCAGTGATTAAACACTAGCCTGCTAATGTGTATTTAAAATTTACAACTGCTTTGTCTTCACTCAGGTTTTAATACAGATTACTTAAGTTTAAAAATACATCATTTTTCTTGTCAAGAAAAGGCTTACGGCATTGTCACTGCGTGCTTACATCAATGTTGCTATCTCAGGCAACATCTACACTGGCGGCTTCTTGCACAAAAACTTGCCAGGTATCTACACTGCACGTGCGTTCTTGTGCAAGTAAATTTACAGTCTAGCGTTGGAAAACAGGGCTTCTTCTGGAAGAGTTATTCCTCTCCCCACGAGGAATACGCTCTCTTGCATAAGAGCTCTTGTGCAAGAGGGCAGTGTAGACAGGCAACATGAATTTCTAGCACAAGAAACCCCTATGGCTAAAATGGCCATCAGAGCTTTCTTGCACAAGAAAGCATCCACACTGCCATAGACGTTCTTGCACAAAAGCACATCTCTTGCACAAAAGTACATGCCAGTGTAGATGTGCTCTTGTGGAAGACTTTTTGCACAAGAACTCTTCTTCAAAACAGTTCTTGTGCAAGAAGCTGCCAGTGTAGACATAGCCTCTGTGTAAAATCCTAGTAAAGATCAAGCACTGAAATTTTCACTCCAGTTAAACCGGAGATCCACCCCAGGTAGCTACATGGAGGGAAAAATTTCCTGTGCCTTGTCTCCACCTAGGATTATATATCTTGATGCAAAAACAACTTCTCTGCAGCGCAGACAAAGCATGAGAGTCAAACGACTTGCCCATGTGGTCTAATCTGTTTAGCTGAACTCTCAGACACTCCGCCAGTTGCAGTTTTTCCTCTGCTTCAAAAGGAGCGTATTTGACTAATTCTGTAGATACTCCTTCCAAAAGCCCCTGTGCACAGCAATTATCACTTGAAGTCATTTACAAAAAAGCCCCAGTGATCAGCTGCAGGTCATGTGTGTATCTGAAATGTATTGCACAGTGGAATTTTAAATGTTCCAGGTCAGTGGGCAGTTAAGTAACTTGATCTCACCTCTCCAGACTAAGGTTCTGATTATCCTATTCTGCTGGATAATTAGATTTTGCACAACCTGGATTGTGGTTATAATTATGTAGCAGCCTAAATGTTTTGGGGAAGGAGCATTTTTGTAAATGGTTATTTTACGGATCCCACGTATTGCTATGTTTAACTTTTACTGATGCTCTGTATTTCAGGAAGAAAGGGCTCTTGTTTTCTAAGTTTAATGACTGATGATAAGAAAACGAAGTTTTCCACTGTCCAGTCACTTGGGATAAGTCACTGCACCTGTCTGTGCCTCAGTTTTACCACTTGCAAACCTGGAATGTTTCTTTTCTAGCAGGATGATTGAGAGGCTTAATTACACTTTGTAATTTGAGAAACTTGGGTAAAAAGTTCTATTGAAATGCAGTTAAGTACTTTAACATATAGCGTAAGATAGAATTAGAAGGTAGCAATGTGTCTTGATCGGAAGGGGAGTGTTTGTCTAGCAGCACAAACAACAAATGCTCTTCCTTTGTCACATAGAAGACGTGCCTGGAGGAATGTAAACATGAAACGGTTCATGGCGCTGCTAAATAAGAATAAAAACAAGGATCCTCCACAGGTCAAGCTGCTGGATCTAGCAGGCCAACTCTGCCACAATCTTCAGAGCATGTCTCCCAGCCTGGAGAAGCTGGTTGAGGCAATGACGGGGTGCAAGCTTCAGGAATATTTTCTCACCCACATCAGTGTAGTCCGAGCTTTTGTGCTTGTCCATGTCCGCCGGGGGCAGCATGACACAGCCTGCAGGCTGTTGGAGGTAGGACTGTGTTCTTGGTCACTTCTTCAGTGAAACAACAAAGAGACCAGGAAGCGGTACCAGACAACCCATAATAGACATGCCAGGGTCAGAACATTAGTGCTTACAGCAGGGACAAGTAGGAGCCTAGCCTGATGAGGTCCCGCAGGCGCTTGGGGAGAGGAGGGGTAGACTGTGCCGAGCTCTGTAGGGGGATCGTGGGCAAAACACCTGTTGGTAACAGAAAGCAGTTTTTGGAATGTAAAAGACTCCAGGGACCCACTTCTGCCCTCGACTGCACCAGTGCAGTTCCCACTGGAGTTAGGATCCTTCTTGTGCTGCAAGCACACCATGTCCTTCAGTGCCTGGCTGGTCGGGTCCTGCATGCTTCTCCCCTTGTGGGATTGAACCCCTGGGAGGGAGGGTGTGAAGAAGCTTGGGCTGCCAGTGTCTGTCTTGTGGAGAGAAGAGACTTTTAGCTTAGGATGTTTTACCAGGTCTAAATTCATGGGCTTTTAAAAAAGCCACAGGTGCATAACGGGGACTTTTTCTTGCACATTGTGCCCTGTGCAGGCGTGAGAAGTAGCCCTGAGTTGTGCAAAAGACTCATACTTCTGGGGAAGGCTACCAGCTGAGCCCATCCAGTGTGAATCCCTTTCAGGACATTTCAGGGTGCTCAGGATCCCCCCCCCCCCCCGCCTTCTTTGTGAAAGACAGTGGTTGGCTTTCTGGAAAGGGTATGTTCAGCCCCGCCCCTGTCTTAGCATTGCAGGGCAAAAGAAAAGAAGGAACTGGTGCAACTATGGAATGAGATCCACTACCACAAAGTCATGGAGAAATATCACACAGATTCCCTGACACCAGTGCAGAAATTCCGGTGCAGGAAGAGGTACTTTGGGAGTGGGACGATCTGGTGCTCTTCCTTCACCATGATTTGGGGGGGTGGGGCATGGAAATGAAAAGGTTGTATTCACATCCTAAGACAGACCTTTCTTGGGGAACAGGTTTCACTGTTAACGTCAAGCTCTGGCCTACTTGCAGATCAACAGCTGAACTTTCACTGAGTTTAATGGTGCAGTTTTGGGACTTTGGTAATCAAATTTTCTTGATTTGTGTAGGAATCCTCCACCAGTTTCCATCTGTCCTGAAGGCATAAGGAATCGAAACTATCCAGAAAATGTGCGCCAAGAGCTGCACAGATTTGCTGCAAAGGTGACAATGAATCCAAACAAGGACCAGCGGGTATGGATGCTGTATGCCACAGTGTTACTCGGGCTAGGGAAATACTGTAACCTAGGATACATAAATGTTTCCAATCCAACCCCTTGCTTTAGCTACTTTTGGACTGAAGTTTCTTGTGTTTGATCTTTGCCCCAGAAGGTGTGCATTTTAATTTTTGTTAACCTTAAGCAAAAGAAATTCAGTAGTTCTGTTGACTAAGCGATGGGGGAAAATGTCTTCCCTGTTGTAATAGTGGTAATCGCTCTAGTGTTGAAATGGATAAATGAGATTTAGCAGAGAAATAGATCTCAGTGAAAAGCACCGTGAGGCTACGTCTACACTGCACAGTTATTTTGGAATAAACTATTCCAGAATAGTTATTCTGAAATAGCTTATTTCTAAATAGCATGTCTACACTGCAGGGAAGCCTCAAAATAAGTCAGAGGCAGGCTTCCCGAATGTAGATGTGCTATCTCGATTTAGAGCCCCAGAAGGAATAACTTAGAATGGCCCTGGTGAGGGGCTATTTCAGAACAGCAGAAGTGGAGCATCTATACCTGCATTATTTCGAAATAGCTATTTCGGAAGAGGCGTTATTCCTTGTAGAATGAAGTTTACAGAAGTCGGAATAAGCCGTCTGTTATTTCGAAATTATTTAGAATTAACAGAATTGCTGTGTAGATGCTTGCATAACGGCTGTTATTCCGCAATAACTTTGTTGTGTAGACACACCCCAAGTGTTCTGATAGTAAAAGTGCTATGAGTTTTTTTGCTAGACTTGTAAAGTTTACAGCCCAGGCAGGGCCAGCCCAAGTCATTCGTGCACCCTGGGAGCGTGGTGCCGCCCCCAGGAGTGTGACGTATGCACGGTCCTGCCCCTGGGTGCGTGGCGCCCCCTGGGCACCCAGCGCATGCGTGGCCCTGCCTGGCGCATGCGTGGCCCCGTCCCCAGGTGCGTGGCACATGCATGGCCCTGCCCTCGGGCGTGTGGCGCATGCATGGCCCCGCCCCCAGGCTCCCGGCGCATGCGTGGCACCACCCCTGGTGTGTGGAGCATGCACGGTGCTGCCCCTGTCTGGCCCGGGCGCCCCGGACGGTAGCCCAGTCAGCCCGTACCTTGGGCCGGCTCTGAGCCCAGGTTGTCAGCCTGTGCATTTAGCTTAGTTGGAAAGTCCGAGATGAAAGTGGCCCCTGAAGGAACCAGGACTTGGCAGAACTCCTTGTCTGATTCACTATTTTATAAGGTAAAAATGCAGCATTCCTAAAATTTTCCATCCAGAGGCTCTCTCCTGCAAGCCCCCAAAGCAGGGGTGGGCAATAATTTTAGAAAGGGGGGTCATTTCACAAATTTTTGAAGTGGCCCCAGGCTTCCCCAGAAGCCCAGGGGTGGAGGCAACATGTGAAGCCTTTGCCCCCACCTCGCACCTACAGAGAACTGCCAGCTGTTCTGGTGGTTCTTTCTAGGTGCTACACACCCCTGGTGGCGGGAGGAGACTTCATGCGCTCCCCCAGGCCACTAAGGACCTGGGGGCAAGGGAGTGCATGAAATCTGTCACTCTCTGCCCCACCCTGCAAGGGGCACATGGCGCTTAGAGTGAACTGCCAGCTGTTCTGAACAGTGGTGGTTCCCTCTAAGCGCTGTGCACCTCTTGCAGGGTGGGAGGAGATTTTGCACATTCCCCCCCACTCCCAGGCCAATCAGGACCCAGGAGCATGGGAGAGCATGAAGTCTCTCACCTCTTGCTCTCGCTCTGCAAGGGGCGCATGGTGCCTAGAGTGAACCGCTAGCTACCACACGGCTCCTGGTGTGGGGGGAGACTTTGCATGCTCCCCCATCCCCAGCTCTCGATTGGCTGGGGGATGTGGGGTCAGCCAGCCGTGGTTGAGGAAGGCAATCCAGCCCCCATCCTGCCCAATCAGTTAACTAATTAAACTGACCAAAGACTAAATTATTAAGTTAGGTATTGGAGAGAGAGGAAAATCTATGATATAAATAGCCAGCATCAATAAAGAAGGGTTCATTATCACAATGACAGTTTAAAACAAGGAGGTCATGACCCCTCAAGGAGCCACAAGGTTATTATGTGGGGGAGGTTGAAAGCTGTCAGCCTCTGCCCCCAAATCCAGTTTCCCCTCTAGCATTTTAGAATAGTGTTAAATATTTAAAATGTGGTTTTAATTTATAAAGGGAATGTCACATTCAGAGGCTTGCTATGTAAAAGGGGTTGCCTACAGAAAAGTTTGAGAATTGCTGGTTTAGAAGTATGAAAATATACTGCAAGATGCTACTTATGTATCTAACTAACGTAGAAAAATATTAACAAAGAAATATATAATCATTTAATGAAAAGTTATAATAATGAATATGTACAAAGGAGAAGAGTAAAGGTTACATGTGCTACTTCAACTGTGGCGGTTCTGGAATTTTGATTGCTTTAAGTCAAAAGTTATGTTAATTCAGCTAATGTAATATGCAAGAGGTGTTAAAGATCGGTATAGATTTTTTTTTTAAGGCCAGAATGGACAATTATGATATTTGATAGCCTGCCTTATGCTGGCTAATATTTTTCCCAGAGATTCCTGCACTGAGCAAAATAATTTCTGTTCCAGTGGTAAATTGCCTTCGTTTTTTAAAATGTGTTTTTCCCCATTAGTTGGTTATTTATATTAGCTACATTGCAAATAGGGCAAAAACCCACTGGGATGCTTGGGTTCCCTTTCTCAAATAGGACATCAAAGAAAAATTAACTGTTGCTGTTTGCTTCCTCTTTATGAGCAGATCAATAGGTGGGAGCTGTGCATGTTCTAAAGGGACCTGCAGGAGGGTCTGGAATAGGGCTGGGCAAGATGTGGTGCAGGGACCAGATTTGGCCTGCCTAACACTTTGATCTGGCCTACGGACTGCATCTTGCTGCTTTCTATTTATATCCCACTGACCATGCCACCGAATTTCTAGGTGGTGGCTCAGACAGCAAGGGCCGGAGCCACAAGCTCTTTAAATAGGTACAGGAACCCCAGGGAACTGCCAAGCAATATGGTAGCAGCGGGGCCAGGAGCCACAAGCTCTTTGCTGTATTTTTAATTCAAAGCCTCTGGCTCCAGACATATCTGGGGGGAGGCTAGTCCCTAGCCCTGTCCCTTTTGCCCAGGCCACTCCCTTTCTGGGGGTGGAGCCGGCCCATGGCCACATACCAATATTCATTAAGTGCCCCCCACCCTCCAAAAATGATAGCCCACACCCAAGCTGGAAGCTCATATTGTCTGATTGCTTTTGGAAACTGGAGGGATGAGCATGATTATTTGCATGTGGTGTATTCCTTTCTCCCTGGTTATCTGGATTCGCAGGAGGGTTTGGCTCGGGATATGAACCTGCAGCCAAATCAGGTTTATAACTGGTTTGCCAATTACCGTCGTCGTCAAAAAACCCGGCTGGAAAAGTTCATCCGCTCGACCAACGAGAAGCCTTCAACTCCCCAAACAGAACATCAGCCCAGTGGCAGCTCCTGCATTCCACAGGCTACAGGTGGGTCTCATCCCCGTGGACTTGCTTGGGATGTAGTCCAGGGAGATAGAAGCTTGTTTTAGGGTCCCCTCCTGATAGACGGAGAGGCACTATTAGCTGTGCCTGCTTCCTTGGGATCAGTAACTCAGCACTGTTGAATCAAGCAGACGTGGCAGGGTGATGCTGTGGGATACAGGACTCCTCTTTGCATTATTAGTCGTCACTGTGTGGCTATCAGGAGTTTGTATCAAAGTCCCCTCCTCCCGGCAATGAAAGCAGCACTCTGTTCCTGTGGGGCAGCCTTGCTGACACAGTAGGTCTCACAAAGGTTATAGCAGAGTTGCTCCCTACTGCTGCATCCTACCGTGACCACGGTAGACCCCACTCTGGGGAGGGTATCGCTGGGGTCATAGCAGTGGACCGTGCTCATGCCTTGATGAAGTTGATATCTGGTTCCCTCCAACCCCACCCCCACTTCCCCAGCATCTTGCCCTTCCCCAGCCTGGCAAGTGAAAACCTGAAGATTGCACTTACGTCTCTCGTTCTACCAAATGCCCGACTAAGGCTGGACTGGGTGCACCGTGCCCGTCTGGGTCGTGAATACTAAGAGATGCTAGCAACACAATAATGGTTTATAAGTTGAGGAATCCCACTCCCCAGGCTAATACAAGGGGTAGCCCAGTGCAAACATAGGACCCTGGGCCCATAGTTCACTCCAGTAAAACTCCGTACAAAATCTGAGCATTTCTGCTGCACCCTTCCAAGATCATAACCAGAACTCAGTCATCAATGACACTAGGGAGAGCCCGGTAGCACCAACACATTTCCTTTTGGAGTCACAACCGTACTGACCTTAGGGTGCCCAGGAATATTGCTCTATGTTTTTCAGATGCATTCCATGCAGACGTTGTCTTGGAGCAGAAGGAGATGAACCTTGTGACCTGTGATCCAGGGTGGGAGCCGTTAGCTGCGGGTCCCAACAGTTCTGCTGATGGGACCTTTTCAAAGTTGCTGGAATCCAGGTGACGCAGGGAGAGTCTGTTAGAGCAGAAGTGCGGTGACTGTATGACTTAGGAACCTCCTTCTTGGGGCCCACATTTGCATCAGGCTGCCAGTTCCCAGTGAGAACGGTTAGGAGTCTTGGCCCCTTTTGTAGATGGGG
Organism: Pelochelys cantorii; assembly: GCA_032595735.1. Classification (NCBI taxonomy): domain Eukaryota; kingdom Metazoa; phylum Chordata; order Testudines; family Trionychidae; genus Pelochelys; species Pelochelys cantorii. The sequence continues at coordinate 4,867,555 of CM064342.1, read as the reverse complement.
GTGATCAGTGTCCAAAACCAGCTTTGGCCATTCAGAGCAGGGGGTGCAGACTGCCAACCCCCAGGACTGGTGCTTGGGAGTTCAGTTGGCAGGGACTCCTTTCCAGGAAAGAAGGGGCCGAAGGAGTGGGGGAAGTACTATAGGTACCAAGCAGCTGTTTCTCCCGTTAAGAGATGATGGTGCTCTTTGTAGAGCAATACAGTCACACTTCTCATTCACTGCATCACTGTAGCTTTCTGCAGAGCAGTGAGTTCCAGGAGATGGGCTCTGCAAAAACTTCAGTGACCCCTCTCAACAGAGAAGAGCCTACGGTTATCTGCACTGAGGCTGGGTGTGGGATACACCTTAGCTGTGCCATCCCGGAGACCAGACAGACATCAGATGACGCTGCCACGAGCCCCTGTCTGGAGAATTTGCTCCCATGTTCCCGCGAGTTGCTTCCCTTCCAAACTGAACATCTGGACGGAAGGCAGCCAACTCCCAGTGCAGAAGGAGTCTCGGGCGAGAGCAGCTGGCCCTCCTTGTGGAGCCCTGATGCAGCAGGTTAGTGGAACTGCCTTCTGTTTGGAGTTCTTGTTGGTTTGAAAACTTTTTTTTTTTTTTGGCTTAGACCTTTCTGCCTTCACAGACCAGCCTCCTACCTGTGCCAAGCAGGGGAGCTGGGCTTCACCTGAGCTCCTGGGTCCTGCTCCTGACAGGTCAGGAAATAAGTCTGAAAATCTAGATCATTGGACTTGACCAGGGTTTATTTTTACCCCCGTACCAGGCTCAGGCTGCAAGCCTCTTGGCCAATTCTGAGAGACTATACTTACTTCTTAGCTACTCCTCTGGCCAGCTCCCTTCAGTAGTTTGTTGTTCATCTTACTTGGCTGCTGGCTTTTAAGTATTTAAACCCCCATGGTTCTCAGCAACTGAGTGCTGCTAGCCCTGGCTAGGCAGTCCCTCTCAGCAGGCACTCACCAAAGTTCCCTCTAAGCTTGCAACTGCTTAATGAGCCCGCCCAGGAGCTCAGGGCTGTCGTGCATGGAGCTGCCTAGCTAGGGGAGGGGCTAGCTCCTTGCTGGAGGCAGAGGGCAAAGTGTCTCTCCTCCAGCCAGGCAGCTCTGTGCGCAGCAGCAGATCTGAGCCCCTGGGTGAGGCTCATTAAGCAGCTCTGGGGCCGTGCTGCCGCGCAGCTTAGGGGGAACCTTGGCACTCACCTCCTGGATCTTCACTTCCTCTTCTCCCTTCTTTTGTCCTTGCTTGCTCCTCCTTGTCTATCCCCCCCTGTGATGGGCCTGCCGGGGCCCACACTGAGCCCGGTGGGACTCCCCCCACTCTTCCAGCACGGGGGCAGGGCAGCACTACACCAGAGAGCGGCGGCTGGTGCGCCGGGCCTATCAAGGCCGGCACAGAGCCCGGCGGGGCTCCAGCAGCCCAGCCGGAAAAGGGGCAGGGCCAAGCAGCGCCGAGGAAGGGCGGCTGTCAGCTGCCGCGCCGCGCCTCTGGTGGCCTGCCGCAGCCTGTGGGGGCAGGGCTCCAACCCCTGGACCCAGCATCCCAGGACGTAGGCACGCCGAGGGGGTGGAGCAACGCGCCGTGACGGCCTTTGGCGGGCCGGTTAAAAAGGCCCCGAGGGGGAAGCAGCGGGGTGGCTCACACTGCAGGAGCCACCGGGCACTCCGGGGCGACGCTTTATCCCACTCAGGTGGAGGAACCGGCAGAGCCTCCCTGGAGGCCGGAGCAGCAAGATAGAAACCCAGACAATGGAGCAGTAAGCTCTAAGGGCCCATCCAGAGGGACTGGCACATGGGGAGGGGATAGGAAGCAGCCTGGGGCAGAGCGCTTTTGGCGCCCATGGGCTGACGCACTTCAGGGCGGAACCCCGTCAGCCGGGTAAGGGTTAACCACCCTGAACCCTTAGGGTCCCGAGCTGGGACCCAGTGGAGAGGGAGGGCCCGGGTCCCCCTAAATCCCCTCCTCCCACACACGGTACTCCAGTTGGATACGGTGTAATCGTCTGACCAACCTCAAGAGTAAAAGAGTGTCACTGCTGAGCCCCAAAGCAGGGGCAGGATCTAGGGACCCCAGGGATTCCCGTTTTTTCCTCTCCCCACCTCCCCCCACCAGACCTTTGGAGACAGTGGGCTCGCTGGGCCCCATCCTCCATCCGGAGGGGGGAGCTCGTGCCCTTAAGTACGGTGTGCAGGGGGTAAACTGAGGCGATGGGCTCACAGGGCCCCATCCTCCAGCCAGAGGGGGGAGCTCGCGCCTGTAAACCCGCCACGCCGCCACTCTTCCGTTCCCCCTCTCAACTTTTGTTTGTCACTGGTTCTGCCACTTCCCCCTTTCCTCCCTGGAAGGGTCTCGTTTCATGAATTCATGTCTCCCGAGCTGAGAAGGGGAGTGGGATGGAAGCGGGCGGGGAGAGGAACAGCCAGTTGTGCAGCAGCTTGGTGCCTGCTAATGACTGTGGCTGGCCATAATTGCAGGGGTGGGAGGGATGGCGTGGGTCTGTCATGCAGACGGGACAAGGAGGGCCAGGTTTGCGGGCTGAGCCGTGTTCTCTGCAGCTCTCTTAACAATGGCATTTACTTCAGCAGGTGTCAGAGCTTCTATGCGCAGGGTCCCTGCAGGGGGCTGTACTGCGGCCAGTTCAGACAGCGTCAGTCACCAGGCAGATTTAGAGAGTGAAAGTTTCGTGCTTAGAGAAGGACAGCTAGGGTCCCTGGAAGCCGTTCTTCCCCACAGGTAACAGGGGTGTCGGACGCAAGTGAGGATGGAGTTCTGTGTTCAGTCCATGTTCCCTGCCTTTGGGTAGGGCTAAGGGGAGCATGGCACAAAGGTTGATTCTTCCCACACCAGGAGCCTGATTCTCCCACTGCCCTGGCCTTGTATTGACATCTGCATTGGGGCACAGAGATGTGAAATGCTACATGATAATTGCACTGGGGGGCAGGGAGCGTGCAGGGATTTGTCAGAGAAGGTACAAATCCACCCCACCCGCCCCCATCTGAACAGGGTGCAGCATCTGAAATGCTTGCCCAGCTTGTTCCTCACAGTCTGTCCTGATTGGGATGGGCCCGGCCTCCATCCTGACAGCTGGGTTTGTGGAGCTTGGGAATCCTCCTGAAGCAGCCTTTGGAGCGACACAGCAGCGGGACCAGCTTGCACCCTGCAGCAGGCTTCCACAGCCGGCAGCCCCTGAACTCCAGCGGTGCTGTCTGTCTCTTTCAGTGCCAGGGTTTCTGTTGTGGGTGCGGGCTTTCCTCTGCTGGTTTTTGCAGCTCATGGGATGCAAAAATGCCCTGGTTCCATCCTGATGGTACCTAGCTATAGATGCCACAGAGTAAATGTCATGAAGTTGCTTCTGTTTACCGACCTGCAGAATAAAATAGAAGCCACAACCTCCAATCCCAGCCCTTCTTCTCCGTTCTTTCTACTATTTGTATAACAACAGCATTTATCAAATACTGTGCACTTAATTCTCACAGAAGCTCTATTAGGTATGGAAGTGTTATTTCCCCCATTTTTACGGATGAGGGTACCGAGGCATGGGGCGGTCACATGACTTGCCATGGGCACAGAGAGGGTCACTGTCAAGGTTGGAATAAGAACTCAAAACTTTGGATTCCCAGCCCCCTGCTGAAATGTCTTCTGACAATTTCCTGTCTTTCCCTGCAGGCCTGGTGCCTGCAGCTCTTGCCAGGACTAGCATTTAAAGATCACATGCTGGCTTGTTTGGGATTGTAGCAGGCACAGAGGGGCAGGGCTGCAGGCTGAGTTCTGGGATTCACACAGTCTTAAATAGCAACGAAAGGTCAAGAGGGATTACAGCAGGGAGCCGCTGGTGACGTGATGGCTGGATGTAAAATTGCGTTCTGTTTCTAGAAGGAATCATATTTATTTTTAACATATGTTCTGCCGTTGGGTGAAATGCCTGGTAAATGTCTCCTTGTTGCAGTCCGTGACTTGGATACATAACCAGTGTCAGGAAGCCGTATGCTATTCCCCCTTGCCATACACCTGGCAATGATAACCCCAGAGTTAGTTTCCTCCTCTTATCCCTGCTGCTACTGCTGCACATTGACTTATTACCTGTTCTGATTCCTCCCGGAAGGGTCCTGAAATTGGCACACGATGTAGATTTTTGAAAAGTGATGTAGGCATTTAGGGACCTGGGTCTCATTAAAATCCAGTGGGACTAAGGGGCTCCTTAGTCACTCAGGTGCTTTTGAAAATGCTGCCCAGGAAGACTGGAAACCACAGAGAATTGTCCTTAATTGTTATGGGCTAAGCCTCAGTGGTAATCTGGCCCAATGGTGAGAGGAAATATCTTTTTGCTTGGTGGGCCACTGTAGCCGCAGCTAATAGTTGCCTCAGAGGAAAAGCTCAGGTTGTTCCCACTCAGTAGTAAATAATAATAATATCGCACATAGCACCGTCCCTCTGAGGATCTCAAATATTAAAAGAGCCTCTTAAATACCCGCTAAGTCAGTGTTTCTTAAACTGTGTTCCACGGCACACTGATATGCCGTGAGGCAGTTGGAGGTGTGCCACAGAGAACAACAGAATTAAAAATGGCCGCCCTTAAAGGGGCAGGCGACCTTTTTTCCTCAATAACTTTCCCCCAACACTTTTTTTTCTCAATAACTTTCCCCCTGACCCTTTTTCCCTCCCGCGACTTTTTCTTTTTTTTTTGGCTCAACAAAAGATCCTTGGTGTTCCTCATAAAAAAAAATATTGTGTGGTGTTCCTTGGTCTTAAAAAGTTTAAGAAACACTGCTCTAAGTAGAGCCCTGCATGGATACAAAATTGGTATCTACATCTGCAAAAATGATCTGCAGATATTTACATCAGCAGATGTGGATACATGGGATTATAAAGTGGATATCTGTAGATTTGTAGGACTCTACTGGTAAAGCAGGTTAAAGACTTTGCTCCCATTTTACAGATGAGAAAAATGAGGCCTAGAGAGGGATATGACTTATGCTGTCAGTGCCTGGAATGAACATTCCAACCACATGCCCTCTTTACCAGGTCACCCTCTGAGCATTATTGGGTGCTGACAGTTGCGGGGGCAGATTTACAGGTGAACCGAGGGAGCCTCAGTCTGCTTCTGTTTCGTTATAAAGGTGCTCACCCTGTCTGGACTCAGCCTGAAAGCTCATTAGAGCAACTCCAGTAGATTTCCTGCATCTGTTCATAGTCTGTCTTAAGCCCTTGGACTGCATCCAGATCCAGCTTTGTGGTTTGCAGCAGGGCCTCTTGTGAGACAGTAGTGTGGAGGAGGGATTGGACTATCATCTGCTTGCTTTTACATCTGGTCATGCTGCTGGGGAGGGAGAGTTGGTTCTAGTAAATGCATTGTGCCTCTGTTATGGGGCCCCAAGCCATTGCTTGTTCAGACCAGCCTGTCAGTGTCTTCCTCACTTCTTGAGTTGGAATGAGTGAATTTGGCCCAGCTCATGATTCATGCAGAGCAAAACTCCCAAGTGATGGGCATTTAAAATAGCAAATCCCACTCACCCTCGTGAAGTAAGAATACCTGGATTTTCCAGCCAGCATATTGGTTTAGGGCAGGGGTTGCCAACCAGTTAGAGATGAAGAGTCAAAACAGCGGTAGATAGAGTGCAAAGAGCCACGTAGTATATATTTATTTATATATATCTATAGATAGATAGATAGATATAGTACACAAAATGTAGTGATAAAAATAACATTACAGGACATTTCGGACAAAAACCAATACAAAATTCTCTAGTCACTTAAAAAATTCACAGCCAGTCCATAGATCTTCAGAGAACTTGACAAGGAACAAACATCAGAAACTTTAAAATTATAGTAATATTTTCACACTAAAAAAAAAGCATCCCCACCATGTATTTTAAATTTAACACGACTGCCCTATTATGTCCTGTGAGTTTTTAAAAATTAAACTGAACTGCAAAGTAAATTAGCACCATCTGAAGTGCCTGTTTCACTCCAGCTTGTTGATCTCTGGTATGGCTTCCTCATTTTTTTTACTTATGAAGATTATGGCTTTTTTATAGTTCTAAAAATTCAGGTCTGTCCCAGACTGCAAATATGACAGGTTCAAAAACAGTAAGGGAGAGACTCCTATCTCAGAAGAATTGCTTCAGCCTGGCAAACAATAGCCTTTGGATTTTCTTTAAAGAAACACAGTATAAACCAGGTACATGTGGATCCTTTATTTGCCCTGGAATTTAAATAGGACATCTGTGTTGGCTGCCTTATTCTGCATCCATGAAGACTTTGAGTTTAAGGTGGTTCAGTTCCCTCACCTCCGCTCGAACCCAATCCTTCTCCTCTCCTCCAGAGCCAGGCACACCCCCACTCTTGCTCTAGCCCAATGCCTGGGTCCTGGAGCTGCCCCCATGAGCTTCTACCTCCAGGCACTGGGGCATGTGTGCAGAGTGGCTGGACGTGAGCAGTCCAAGTGCGTAGCTCAGAACTAGCAAGAGTCACATTTCTTTTAAGCAAAGAGCCGCATGCCGGTCGAGAGCTGCTGGCTGGCCACCCCTGGTTTAGGGCATAGAAATACTTGGACGCTCATTGAAAATTGTGGATGTTGCCTGCATCATTGGGAGCCTGACTCAGGCTGCCTGGGATGCTTCTTGCAAGGGGTCCTCTGCTTTGCATCTGCTGTAAGCCGAATGACAGAGCGGGGTATGCCTGGGAGCAGCGAGGACAGAGCTGCTAACACAGCAGCTAGGATCTGGAGCTACTTCTGACAGGAGAGAAAGGGAGAGATGCAGTCGTCTTATCTGCCAGGACACACCACCTCTCTCCCTCACTCCCCCGGTCACGCTGCTGTGGCTCTGAGCATCGCCAGCATTTCTGGTGCCGCTAGGTGGGACCCTGGGAAAAGCCCAAAGGTGAAATCTGGTTGAGGAGCAAGCGGCAGGCTGAGATTTGAGACTCTCTGCCAGAGGCCTTGAAAGACCGCACAGGTGGCACGAAGGATGTTGTGGCTAGTTCCAGAAGCTGTGTGTTTTGACTCTAAAACCATTGTTTTTATACTATTCTCAAGGACAGACACAGTCCTTGGTAAATGTCTCCTTGCTGTAGCGTGTGTTCTGGGTACATAAGCAAAATCAGAACCCCTATGTACCAGCCCCCTCAAGCACTCCTGGTAGTGACAGTGCACCTGCTCCAGGATCTGTTTACGCAGACCAGTCTAGGAGGGGGTGTGGGTTTATATAGTGCTCGCCAGTATGTGCCCCAAACCTTCTCCTGCAAATGCCCCCCCAGGCCTGCAGTGGGGAGGCTATCGTAAATAGTCAGTGGTGCACGACTGCAGCAGGAACACCCAAGAGGTCCCTGATTGCCAGGTGACCTAACTTGTTCTCATGTTTGTTTGTTTTTTTCCAGTTCCTCTCAGGCTGCGCTTGGCAAGTCCCAGTGCCCACTTGTTTCCACATCCCATCTGGAGGAAATCCAGACCTTGGGACACAGCCAGGTAAGAGAATGTACTCAGCCTACAAAGGAGGAGCCATCTGGGGCGTAATGCTCTCCAGCTGCAGATGGGGAATGTGCAGTGGAGATCCTGTCCTTTAACCACAGCCCATCCCATCGCTGTCGGTCGTCATTGGGATGTGCTTGAAAAAGGCAGACAAGTATTCTAGTTCAGGCTTTTCTGCCAGGGGTGAATCTCCCCTGGCTAACATTCTCAGTTGTGGCTGCCTCAAATTAGTCACCAAAGTAAACATATAACTTGGGGCTTGGTGTGGGTAGGTGCTGAGTGTTCATAGTTCCCATTCGTTTTCAGAGCTGAGCTCCTGTGTTGGGTGCTGGGATCTTTGGAAAGTCTGGCCCTAAGTTTCTGAGTGGGAGCTGCAGGGTGCTGAGTTCTTTGGGGAGATCCAGCCACCCGCGGAAAGGCTTGCTGTTTCAGCCAGAGCCTTTGGCAAAGGTGGCGTTGAATGTCTCAGGCAGGGGTCTCGAACTCATGGCCTATGAGCCCCCTGCATGTCGAGCAGTTCCACAGTCTGGCCCTTGCAAGGCTGCCGGCATGGGAGCCCCACTAGGCATTTAGGCTGGATTAGCGCCTGATCTCATATTAAAGATATCGATTCATGTCCTAGCAATTTCTTCTTCTTTTAATGCCTAGAGACAGCTCTCTGCTCCAAGGTCTCCAACTCAAGCTAGGCAAGTTGTCAGAGGCCAATTCCCTGGGCAGTGTTGACCAAATACTGTACTAGAGAGGCATTTTCTTTCCTGTATAGTGCTTATCCACCCTTCATTAAATGAATCATGTGTCACTGTAGCTGCTGATCCTGCAGCCCATATTATTATAACATAAGAATGGCCATACTGGGTCAGACCAAAGGTCCGTCCACCCCAGTATCCTGTCTGCCAACAGTGGCCAATGCCAGGCCCCACAGGAAGTGAACCGAATTGGTAATGATCAAGCGATCTCTCTCCTGCCATCCATCTCCACCCTCTCACAAACAGAGGCTAGGGACACCATTCCTTACCCATACTGGCTAATAGCCATTAATGGACTTAACCTTCATGAATTAAGCTAGTTCTCTTTTAAACCCAGTTATAGTCCTAGCCTTCATAACCTCCTCAGGCAAGGAGTTCCACAGATTGACTATGTGCTGTGTAAAGAAGAACTTCCTTTTATTTGTTTTAAACCTGCTGCCCATTAATTTCATTTGCCCCCTAATTCTTATATTATGGGAACAAGTAAATAACTTTTCCTTGTTCACTTTCTCCACACAACTCATGTGGATAAACATAGAATCATAGAATACTAGGACTGGAAGGGACCTCGAGAGGTCATCGAGTCCAGTCCCCTGCCCTCATGGCAGGACCAAATACTGTTTAGACCATCCCTGATAGACATTTATCTAACCTACTCTTAAATATCTCCAGAGATGGAGATTACACAACCTCCCTGGGCAATTTATTCCAGTGTTTGACCACCCTGACAGTTAGGAAGTTTTTCCTAATGTCCAACCTAAACCTCCCTTGCTGCAGTTTAAGCCCATTGCTTCTTGTTCTATCCTCAGAGGTCAAGATGAACAAGTTTTCTCCCTCCTCCTAGTGACACCCTTTTAGATACCTGAAAACTGCTATCATGTCCCCCCTCAATCTTCTCTCTTCTAAACTAAACAAACCCAATTCTTTCAGCCTTCCTTCATAGGTCATGTTCTCTAGACCTTTAATCATTCTTGTTGCTCTTCTCTGGAGCGTCTCCAGTTTCTCCACATCCTTCTTGAAATGCGGTGTCCAGAATTGGACACAATACTCCAACTGAGGCCTAACTAGCGCAGAGTAGAGCGGAAGAATGACTTCTCGTGTCTTGCTCACAACACGCCTGTTAATGCATCCCAGAATCATGTTTGCTTTTTTTGCAACAGCATCACACTGCTGACTCATATTCAGCTTGTGGTCCACTATAACCCCTAGATCCCTTTCTGCCGTACTCCTTCCTAGACAGTCACTTCCCATTCTGTATGTGTGAAACAGATTGTTCCTTCCTAAATGGAGCACTTTGCATTTGTCTTTATTAAACTTCATCCTGTTTACCTCAGACCATTTCTCCAATTTGTCCAGATCATTTTGAATGATGACCCTATCCTCCAGATTAGTCGCAACCCCTTCCAGCTTGGTATCATCTGCAAACTTAATAAGCATACTTTCTATGCCAATATCTAAATCATTGATGAAGATATTGAAGAGAGCCAGTCCCAAAACAGACCCCTGTGGAACCCCACTTGTTATACCTTTCCAGCAGGATTGTGAACCATTAATAACTACTCTCTGAGTATGGTTATCCAGCCAGTTATGCACCCACCTTATAGTTGCCCCATCTAAGTTGTATTTGCCTAGTTTATTGATAAGAATATCATGTGAGACTGTATCAAATGCCTTACTAAAGTCTAGGTATACCACATCCTCTGCTTCTCCCTTATCCACAAGACTTGTTATCCTATCAAAGAAAGCTATCAGATTGGTTTGACATGATTTGTTCTTTACAAATCCATGCTGGCTGTTCCCTATCACCTTGCATATTGCATAAACATATCATTTAACTTGTACCCATTATGGAAGGTCTGCACAGAACAGCGTACTTCAAACCACCTTAGATTGTGTGTGCTTAAAGGGTACACACTAGGGCTGTTAGTATATAGTTGTTTAAATGATTAACCGATAAGCCTGTATCAGAGGCAACAAAGGCAGGGGAGGTGGGGGGTGAGGTGGGAGCTGGTGCATGTGGGGAGCTGGCTTTTAAGCTTCTCCAAATGAGTACCAGATCCTGTGGAGCTGCCCCTCTCCCCCCACTCCCGCAGCCATGCTGCTGTCTCTGATAAGAAGAGGCAGCAGTGCGGAGGGTGAGGGGGCAGGTAGGAGCCAGGACAGGTGGGAAGTTGGCTTTTAAGCCAGCTTTCCATGTGTGCTGGCTCCACAGAGCTGCCTGTCCCTCCCACCGCACACTGCTGCCTCTGTATCAGAGGCAGCAGCATGGAGGGTATGGGGAGAGAGCAGGCGGGATGCCAGAGCAGCCTCTGTCTGCAGGGAGGTGGACCCCCTGTGGACAGGAGCCGTTGCCGCCCTGTGTGGCTGCCTATTTTTAAACCTGCTTCCCTTGTGAACCGGTTCTGCCTGCCACCCTTTGCTCCTGCCTCTGATACAGAGCCATCGGTGCTGGATGGCAGGGGGCTCCCTGGGAGTGGAGCTGGAAACACACTGGCTGCTGGCTGTGTCCCCAGGGGAGAGTATTGTAGAAACAGCATAATCACTAAAAATGGTTGTGGCTACACAATTACTAAAATAAATAACATCCAACATCCCTAGTACACACCTTCTAAGATCAGCTGTATGATGTGAATTAGGGATGTAATATATTAAATGGTAGACTGATATGTATTAGTCTTACCGTTAATATATTGTAGTTAACGTTTCATTGGGGCCGAGGAGAGGTGTCATATGATGTGGGGGCGGGGCGGGGCGCCTTGGAAGTGGAATTTTCCCAGTCTCTGAGTTCTAATGTTGCTGTGGCAACTCAGTTGTCAGGAAGGGAAACAAGGGGCATGTAAGGCTCCCCCCATGTGTGACTCCACCCTCCTTCCTGAGGCAGTGTCCAGCCAGGTGGAGGGGTGCCCCCCAGCAGAAAGAGTGTGATGTGTGTCTGCCTCACCAAGCCAAGGCCTGTCCCTGCTCCCACAACTGCACAGCTCAGACTGTTGCAGCTCCTACCTCAGGAACCTCTGAGTGCTTGGCGTGGCTGTGTCTGAGCACCAAGCTTTCCATGGCTGCCGTATGGGCTGGGGATCACTATTCCCATTTGCACACTGTTTGCCATGTATCTGCAGATGCTTTCAAAGGACCCAGTTAGGTCAAAAATAACATATTTGAAGCACAAATCTTCACTGAGGTGCTAGTATGATCTCTGCAGAGTGACAAAGATAATATATGCGTGAACCTGATTGTAGATTGTGAACTTGTTAACAAATGTTTAACCTCTATAATTTTAATAGCGTTAGCAGGTACTTTTAAAAAAAGATATTTACATCCCTGTTTTGAATCCACTCCACTAGTGTCCTTGGCACTTCAGATATGACATTCTTTACAAAATATTACTTCTTCCAGTGACTGCTCCTATCGATTCCAAGCAGGAGTGCGCACAGTGCATGCACACTTGTTGGAAAGCTTTTAACCCACTGGAGTAGCACTCTCATGATGCTGAATCTATGCTCCTGCTGGCCGGCCCCTTTTCAGGTCGTTTTTACCACCTGGGACCGTCGTTAGAACTGACTGCTTGTGTGGCAAGTGCTTCCCTTTGCGTGTTCAGTAGCTGTTAGTTTGTGGTTATAGTTTGTCTGTAGAGCTGTAGTTTGTAAATAAGGCAAAGTGCCCTAGCCTCTGTATGCAACATGGTGCCAACGAAGGTCTCTGGCCTAAGAGACCATCGGCACTAGTGCTCCCCAGTACCACAGGCCGCGGAGACAACCAAGCACCGCCGTCACACTCCAGTGCAGGAAGCCTGATCGGGGTCACACCCTCATGCTGAAGGCAGTTGTGCCAGGGGCAAGGCAGCAGTGTGTTCTATGTAGGGACACTACGCGATGGGAGCGCAGGAGTCGACACCGGTCGCTTTGGTTCCATGAAGGGGACCGTCAATTCCTGCACCCAGCAACGCCCCTGAAAGGCAGTGCCAGGTGGAGGAGTTGGAGCTGCCCTCCACACTGACACTTTTGAAGCTTCCAGGGATCTGATTGCTATGATGACCCTCCAGCCCCCAGCAGTCAGAGACAATGCTCCGTGTAGGGGCAAGCCAGCCAGAGCGAGGCGGTCACCTTCCCAGCTCGGCACTGTTCCCAGCTCCCCCGTCATGGCACTGTTCAGGGGCAACAGGCACCAGGTTCCAGGTGAGGATCTCCAACACCGTCGAGGCAACAATCACTGTCCCTGATATCAAGAGTGAAGCAGCACCACACCCCAGCACCAGATCATCGGCCCCAGACCCTTGGCACTGATCCCCGCTCAATCTCCATCATAGTCGAGGTTGGCTTTGTCGGTATCGGATGCAGACTCCTCCAGCTAGGAAAGTCAGACACCAGTCAGGCAGGCACAGACATGAGGCACTGGGGGTGTTTTGGCACTCTTGGGGAGCAGCCACCTGCACAGAGGCCCTTTTGGACTCCCTGGGCATGCCAGCAGGCCTGGGAGACTCTTTCCAGGGAGTCCTGGTTGGTGACCTCTGAACGTTGAGTGCCCCAGCCACCGCAGACCAACCTAGGCCTTGGGTTCTGAGATGCTGCCGTCACAAGGCCCATCGAGGCCATCATGACATTGGCCAGCGCTGAGGCCCTCGGCGCTGGTCAGGAGGACCGAGACAGCTGGAAAGTCATGAAGACCCGGCACCACCTCTGGCCTCATCATCTCGGTCCTTGGGTGAGGTAGTGGCTCTGGCCGTGGGACCACCACGAGTGACCACAGAGCTGCTACCCAAGATGGCCTGCAACATGGGATGGTAGGCAGAGGAGATGGCTGAATCTGAGGAGGCACTGTGAACATCTTGGCACTGGAGGGGCCACCCAGGGAAACTCTGCTGCTGATTAAAAAAAGATCCAGAGCAACATTAAGACTGCGGCAAAGCCCTGCGTCTGTCCCACCTACCGCTAGAGGCATTGAGCAGAAGTACTTCATGCTCTCTGAGGTATAAGTACCTCTGCTTGCCCACACAGTCCTGCTCCTTACTGGTGGTTGCGGTTAATGAGAAGGAGACCTGGGGGCGGTGGGGGCCGACTTCTAAAAATGGATGGACCGGTTCAGTAGAAAAGTCTGTTCAACTGGCGATCTGCCACTGAGGATCGCTACCCAGCAAGCTAGTCTCAGTCGACAGAACGTGCGCTCTGGGGCCTCCTTGTTGAAGTTTAAGGAGCTGACTCCACCTGACACCAGAACTGAATTTGTGGCTCTAGTTGCTGAAGGAAAGTCAGGGGTACAAACCTTTTTACAGGCCTCACTGGATGCTGTGGACTCTTGCCATGCACACACTGTCCTCCAGGACAGCCGTGAGGAGGGGCTCATGGTTACAGGCATCTGGGTTGCCCCCGAAAGTGCAGCAAAATCCATCAGGACCTACCATTTGACAGGGCGGGCCTGTTGTCAGACCAGACTTCAGGCAGCGCAGCTTAATAGACTCCCAGGCAACCATGAAATCTTTGGTTGTGCACACTCTGGCAACCCCACACACATATCTCAAGCTGCAACAGCAGCAGCAATGCCCCCCTCCTCCTCAGCTGAGCCAGGACGTCTATAGAAGGAAGAGCAAGAAGGATTATTATGTTGGCAGATGATACCAAGCTGGGAGGGGTTTCAAGTGCTTTGGAGGATAGGGTCATAATTCAAAATGATCTGGACAAACTGGAGAAATGGTCAGAGGTAAATAGGATGAAGTTTAACAAGGACAAATGCAAAGTGCTCCACTTAGGAAGGAACAATCCTTTTCACACATACAGAATGGGAGGCGACTGTCTAGGAGGGAGTACTGCAGAAAGAGATCTAGGGGGCATAGTGGACCACAAGCTAAATATGAGTCAATAGTGTGATGCTGCTGCAAAAAAAGCAAACATGATTCTGGGATGCATTAACAGGAGTGTTGTGAGCAAGACAAGAGAAGTCATTCTTCTGCTCTTCTCTGTTCTGATTAGGCCTCAATTGGAGTATTGTGTCAAGTTCTGGGCACCACACTTCAAGAAAGATGTGGAGAAATTGGAGAGGGTCCAGAGAAGAGCAACAAGAATGATGAAAGGTCTGGAGAACATGAGCTATGAAGGAAGACTGAAAGAATTGGGCTTGTTTAGTTTGGAAAGGAGAAGACTGAGAGGGGACATGATAGCAGTTTTCAGGTATCTAAAAGGGTGTCACAAGGAGGAAGGAGAAAAATTGTTCTCCTTGGCCTCCGAGGATAGGACAAGATGCAATGGGCTTAAACTGCAGCAAGCAGGGCCGGCTTTAGGAAGTGCATGGCCCAATTCGAACCAAATTTTGGTTGAGCAAAAAAAAAAAAAAAAAACCAACCTAGCACACAAAGAAACAACTCACAGCCCCTTTAAATCCCCAGCTACAGGGCAGAGTCCTGCCTTCCAGCCAAACCCACAGGCCGACGCCCCCTCCCGCAGTGCACAGAAGCCGCCGCGCTCCTCCTCCGGGGCCGACGCCCCCTCCTGCAGTGCACCTGGCACATTTCCGGGTTTAGGGTGTGGGGCCCTTTTAGGCGTGGGGCCCGATTCGAAGGAATCGGGTGAATCGGCCTAAAGCCGTCCCTGGCAGCAAGGATTTAGGCTGGACATTAGGAAAAACTTCCTAATTGTCAGGGTGGTTAAACACTGTAATAAATTGCCGGGGGAGGTTGTGGAATCTCCATCCCTGGAGATATTGAAGAGCAGGTTAGATAGACATCTCTCAGGGATTGTCTAGACAGTACTGGGTCCTGCCATGAGGGCAGGGGACTGGACTTGATGACCTCTCAAGGTCCCTTCCAGTTCTATGATTCTGGGAATGGCAGGCACAAGCCTTCCCATCCCCCACTCAGGTAGGACCAGGTCCCGACCAAATAATCATGGGGCTCAAGGCAGGCCTTTTGAAGATGTGGCCAAGGATGGCACACCAGCTACCATACTGCATCCTTCCCCTTGTTTCTTGAATCCTCTGTCCCACTTCTGCCATGCTTGGTCCTAAATAACATCAGTCTGCTGGGTTCTGATCTGGTCGCCTTCATCACCCTGACCACCTCCTGTCCTTTCACCTCACGGTCTGGAAGCTGCCTGGCTAAACCCCATGGAGCTCTGGTGCTCAGAGCTAGTAAGAGAGGTCCTGTTCAGCAGCAGAAAACCCTCCATGTGGCCACATGCTTATCAAAGCCAAAAAGGTTTATACATCACACATCTCCACTCAGAAGCTTCCATAGCACATATCCTGGAGTACCTACTGCTCCTGAAACCAAATGGTCTTGCAGTGTCGTCCATCAAACTCCACCTTGCAGCCATTTCGGCCTTCCATTCAGGAGCAGCCGAGTTTTTCATCTTCACCAACCCCATGCTTGGATGCTTCCTCAAAGGTCTGGAGTGGTTATAACCACAAATTAGACAACATGTCCTCTGTGGGTTCTTAACCTGGTCCTCTCCAGATGAATGGGTTCCCCTTTTGAATCACTGGCAACTTGCTGCTCCCTTTTCTACCTGTGTTGGAAATTTGCCTTTCTGGTCACCAGTACCTCAGCAAGGAGGATGTCAAAGTTAGAAGCCCTCACTTCCAAACCGTTCCCCCCGCACCACACACACACACACACACACACACACACACACTTGATTTTTCATAAGGACAAGGTGCAACTCAGACCTCACTGGGCTTCTTTCCAAAGGGTGTGTCCAATTTCACACCAACTCAGACAGGTTTCTTCCTGTCTTCTGCCTAGGCCTCATGCGAAAATCGGAGACCAGAATCTCCACTCGCTGGATGTTCGGTGGGTGCTAGCCTTTTATATCAAGCGCCTGAAGCTGTTCTGAAAGTCAAAGCAGCTGTTCGTGATGGTTGCAGCATAGATGCAAGGACTTCCCGTCGCATCTCAGATGCTCTTATCATGGATCACCTCTTGCATCTGAACGTACAACAAGTGAGCCAAGATTTCAGCCTGGCATGCTCCATTGGCAGCATTTCTGGCCCAGGTCCCGATACAAGAGATCTGCAGGGTGGCATTATGGTCCTCAGGGCATACATTTACCCCTCATTACGCCATCATCCAGCACACCAGAGAGGATGCAGCATTCAGTAGACCAGTGCTCCAGTCAGTCAGTCCATAACTCCAACCTCACCACCTAGGTAGGGCTTGGGAGTTACCTACTTGGAATTGATATGAGCCATCACTTGGAGAAAAAAGTTACTTGCCTTCTTGTAACAGTTATCCTTCAAGATGTGTTGCTCATATCCATTCCAGTACCCATCCTCCCACACCTCTGTGGGAGTAGCCAGCTAGAAGGAACTGAGGGGGACCCAGGTTGGCAGGCGCATATATTCAGCGTAATGAAGGCACTAATCTAGGGGCTTCCACTGCCGACCCCATGGGAACTGTTAAGGGAAAAAGTTTCCAATGACTATTCACATGGTGCACACACACCTAATTGGAATGGATCTGAGCAACACATCTTTAAGAACAACAGTTACGAGAAGGTAACTTTTTTACTGCCCTTGAAAAGGGATTCTCCTCCTCCTTCTTCCCCCCCATAACAGCCATCTTTTAGAAGCAGAAAGAAAAGCTGTAACAGTAAATAGTCAACAAAACAAACAAAGAAGTTAGTTTCCTTACTAGGTGACCTGCTTTTTAACACTGATTTTTTAAGGCAGCAGCATCCCTGAGGATGATTGTAAAAAAACAAACAATGCCCTGAGAATTGTGGTGACACATTTCTGAAACAGATGATGATAAATAGCACAACCAAAGAAATTTCCATCTGACATCCCTCTTGAACTACCTGTCATATTTATTTCTTGGCCTCAGATTTACTGGCACAGGGAACACTTAGCATCAGTTTCTGTTTTTCTTATACTGATATAATCTGCTGGAACAAACATTTTGAAAAGCTATTTTAAAATGTCTTCTAGCTCCATTGTGGGAGACAGCCGCAGCTCTGAAGACAGTAACAGAAAAACCCTTTGAGCCTCTAAGAGTAGCAAGATGAAGATTTTTATCTTGAAAAGTGACCCTTTTTCAATAACATGAACCAGATGATTAGGAAAACTTTGGACATTGATGATGAATGAGCCTTTTCTACAATTTCCAGGGCTCTCAGTCCTGTAGCTAAAGCTTTCACATTTCTCCCATATGTGAATAAACAGTTTTCCCCTTTCACTCTCTCCATTTCTGTGATGACTTGTCCCATCAGTACTCTGGCAGTGGAACAAGAATTCCTGTTGCTTTCAGCTCCCTTTGTACGCATATGCACCCCCACGCACATCTGTGCTTTTTTCTTCCTCCTCAAAAGGGAAAACAGATGCTCTTCCATACACGGTAACTGCATCCTTAAAGAAAGCCTACAGTGAAGGTTGGGGTTCTTTATTTTGTCTTTCAGGTGCTGGAGAATCCACTAAGTGACCCCATGAACAGCGACACCTATTGGGCAGCATGGCTACTTTTTGAATTCTCAGTCGGTGGTCGAATGTAACGTGCACAATGGTACCGTGTATGGTGATCTGCAGTTCTCTGATGATTGCCCCTTTCTTGGCAAAGGAGGCAGTGAGAAAACACAAGTCGTCTGGGAAAAGAGACCTTTTCTTATGGTTCCCGTGTTCATTTTGACTATAGTTTTATCAAGAGCTTTACAAGCAACAACAAAAGTTGTGCTCCCTGACGTTCTTGCAGATCACAGACTTTAACTGGGACAATTTGAAGCTGTTGTAGCCTGTTGCAAGTATTTAGTTATTGGTTCTATGGACGTTAAATTGTTCAGGTGATCCCATATTCACAAATGTGTATCTGGACCAGGGTCCATCTCTTTTTATTGATGAAGTTGTGTAAAAAGCCCCTTAGTTCAAAGGGAGTACTAAAACCTCAAGAATGTCATCTAGAGTGTGGATGCCCTGTGGACTTGTTAGGGATGGAGAATTTGAAAAGCTGATACAAAGCTACTTCCTCCCATTGCTGTGATTCACCTCTTCTGTGAATTCTGGGGCACTCCAAATCCCATAGTGCCACAGCCCACACATTTTGGAGCACTCTAGAATTGATAGCGCCCAATAAAAGTGTATTATAGAGGATGAGATGGGGAAAGCCAGTGTGTCCGGGCCCAGGAGTAGGTGGATCATGGATTCGCTATGAAGTTGAGAGGGTGGGGCCATCTGAACCCTTTCAGTCCATACTTTGAATCCCCGTCTCCAGATGGACAAAGGCTTTGCAACTGGGCCAGCGGTTGCCTTTCCTGCAGTCTGCAGAATACGGAGACCTGAGGCCTGATTCTCTACTTCTTTGCACTTACACCTGCATGGAGTGAATGCAGAACGCTGCCATTTGGATTTGGTAACCTGGCTTTTGCATTTATTTTGCAGGCACAAATCATTGTTTGAGGTGCAGGGCAGTGGAGAAGCAGGTCCTGCATGTCCCCAACTGCCTTGCAAAGTAGCTTTTGGGTTGTGTAGCCCCACATGCCCTCAGGCTGCAAGAGTATGTGGCCTCTAATAGAAATTGGTAACTGTATTCAGCTCAAGTCTAATACCCTGAATTTTGGGCATGTGGGAGGCTCCTCACAGCTTTGATCAAAGTACACTAACAGTTCCTCTGTCCAGATATTTTCCCCCAAGCTTGTTCTGCTTCTGTTCCTTCTCCATTGTTTTTTTTTTTTAAACTTATCACAGATCAGGAACACAACACTTTTCCTTGTATCTCATCTTGGGGCTAGAACATGGAAATTGTGAGAGAAATGGGTGAGGGGGCTGAATTTCCCCCAGGCCTAAAAACGCTCGGGGTAAATCATTGTTTAACTTGTTAAATATTTACCACAATTGTGTATTTTTTTAAAAAAAGCTCCTGGATCACAAAAGAGGATCCTCCTTGCCCGAAGTCCAGGCCAGGGGTTCACTGAGGAAAAGGTGATGCCTATATTGACTCTCTTGTAATGAAGTAAGTTTGCAAATAAAGGTTATGAATGGTCATTTCTCTCCATGGCTTATTTTCTGAAAAGTAGACTATTAAGTGGT
Source organism: Pelochelys cantorii (assembly GCA_032595735.1). Classification (NCBI taxonomy): domain Eukaryota; kingdom Metazoa; phylum Chordata; order Testudines; family Trionychidae; genus Pelochelys; species Pelochelys cantorii. Next base: position 4,848,346 of record CM064342.1, on the reverse strand, counting down.
TATAAAAAGAATATTTTTAAAAGGCATAATTCCACCAGGCCTCAAGCACATTTGTGCTGTGAATCTGCCCACTATGGGCAGTGTAGGAAGTTCTTTGGAGTCCATCTCTGTGGTTCTTCCCTAAGTATCAGTATCTGCACTGGAACTTGATTGCTTTTTCCAGCTTGGTTGCCAAACTTTCTGAATCTGAGACACTTTGGAGGGATCTATATGAGATACGGGTGGTTGGGTTTTTTTTAAATGAGGGGGATTGAAATGAATTGGAGTGTATATGTAGTCAGGAGGAGAACAGTCATTTGATGTAATGGAGGCCAAGGGCCTCTTTCAGGTCACTTTGAAAAGTGTTTTTCCTGTTATAACAGACTGGTTTTATGCTGTCCTTTTCAACACTGTTTAGTTCAACCATCCCTCTCCTGTGTAAAATAGCTTTGCAGCACGGAAGGGCTGCCACAGGCCACATGTTATTCCTGAAAACTACATAAATAATAAAATACAGAGGAGAAAATGCAGGTCCTTTTAGAGAGCTGATGTTTCAAAGCAAGTCCCAGTCCCGCTTTCTCCTGATTGGGTATGGATCCTGGTCTGCCTTTAGCAACAGACACAAATAGATCCATCTCCTTTGCAATTGGCTGTAGCACGCATTTGAGTCATAGCAACAGCAGAAGATGGCTCTGTCTGACAGATACACGGGGCTGCAGTATCTTACAAGAATACAGCAATGGGCACTTCCTTTGTGCGTCTAATATTCGGGAAGCAAATGAATAACTAAGCATATTCTGGAGGAGATGCTGGAATCATCACACGACATGGAAAAATAAGCACACAGGCCCAGAAGCTGTGTCTAACAGGCATTTCCAGTGTGCACAAAGGCATTTCCAGTGTGCATTGTGATCACAGTGACACTGGTGTAAAATCCAGAGTTGATGTGGCCTTATATTACCGTTTCAGAGGGGCCCTGGTAAAGGTAGAGAAGGCCTTTTATCACTTATCCTAGCAGAATGATCTTCCACTGTCATTCTGTGGTATGGGATGGAGGGTTCATTTCACTGTTACTGAACAGTGAGTGATACCTTCAATTACAGGGAAAATTATGCCTGTGCTGTAGCGAGGCATATTTCTGGCACCTTCCTCTGAACCATCTAGTACTGGCCACTGTTGGACAGAACCCTGGATTATTAAGACCATTGGCGTCATCCTATATAGCAATTCCTATGTTCTTCTTAAAGATACCTGTAGTGGGTCGGAGTAGCAGCCCACTGACCATGAGGGGGATCCACCCCTCCCTGAGCCTTGGTGGGCAACAGCTGGTCCTAACGAAGCACCTGACCTTCAATCAGGAGGAGGGGCCAGGGAAATAAAAGGCCTGCCAAAGAGGCCAGAAAGGCGCCAGAAGCCTCCATTCTGCGCTCGCCGGAGGAGTGAGACACAGTGGAGGCTGAGAACTGGCCCAGGTCACCAGGCCCGCTGCTCCTAGAGGACCCAGCTGGACTCCATGCCTGGCCCGAGCTGCCAACACGCTGGAGCACAGAAGACTTGCCCGAATCCAAGTACAGCCTCGGGGGAGTTTGGAAATAGCCCAGGGAAAGCTGACGCTTTGTGAGCTGTGACAGAAATTGGGCAGCGTTGCGGAGCGGATCCCCACTGACCTAGCAGCAGACTGCTCTGCTGCGACAGGGCCCTGGGCTGGGACGCAGTAAAGTGGGTGGACCTGCGTCCCTCCCTGCCACCTCACTCTTGAGTGGCAAACTCCCCCCCCTTTGCTGTGCCTGAACTGCAGCCAACATCCACTGCTGCTGAGCCCTGAACAAGGGCCTGGCTTTATACTGTTTGTTTGCCTGCTGCCACGAACCAGGGTCTGGCTTTGGAACTCTTTACTGTTTCTTTCTTTGTTTGTTTTAACTACTGCCATGCCCTGAGCAAGGGCTTAGCCTAGAACTGCCCTTTGCTTGCAGCCCTGCCCTGAACCAGGGTTCAGGCCTGGAAATACTAATCATACTGCCCGCCCTGAACTGAGGCTGGGCCTGTGAACTGTTACTGTTTGCCTGCCCCGGACCGAGGCCGGGCTCTTGAACTATTTACTGTTTATATTTGTTGCCAGCCCCGAACTGAGCATGCCAGGCTATATTGTTGTTTTGAGATACCATCCAAGAAGGATGCTAAAGACAATTATCCTTTGGTCTCTTGCCTTACAACGGCAGCTCACTGTTTTGTTGTTTTGTTTTGTTTTGAAAACTATCCGAGAACTTACATGGTTTTATATGATGCAAGAACGAATCTCAAATCAGCAAAATCCTTGTGGCAGGCTCATCTGCAGGCATGGGGAGCTACTTCAGAGTGAAATGTGTGAAATCTGCACTCAAAGCAGGAATAAAACCGCTCTATTTCACAGTTTAATTAAGTTTCCAAATTTGGTACTTGTACTTTTCAGAGGACAATCTCATTTTTTAGGTTGCTTCCCAGATGAAATATTGTATTTTTCCAGAACTTTATAGCTGATCATTTAAAGCTTGGTCTGTTATACCCAACAAATTAAAAAAAGTGGATTCTTCATATTCATCTGCAAGACACATGAAGTCAGGTAGCTTGGATCCAAACCCCATTCTGGGCCCCAGCCAGACTTTGCATCCATCTAGCCCCAATAATACTGCGTTTCCACAGGAGGCTTTGAGGAGTTAAATGCAGTTGAATAGGTATGTGGAAAAAACATTCTTGCAGAAAATTTCAGGAGATCTGCCTTTTGACCCAAAAGGGATGCTCTATGTGGGGTGAAGTTTGGAGATTTGCTATCATTTCCCCCTCTGTGAACTGACACTGACTGGATCCATGGGGAGAATATAAAAAGAAACCAGGTGAGGCAGCACTGTACATCAGTGATCCCCTACTGCTTGATCACCCCACCCTACAAAAAGTGGTGCTGAAAGGAGTTAGCCTTTGAGGGAGAAAGCAGGGAAATTATTTAAATGCTGTTTTCTAGCACTATCTGGGTCAGTATTAAAAAGCATCCACTTTGCATCTTGCCTTGTTCTAATTTCCTCTAATTTGCAGCCCAGACCTCCTTCTGTGGCTTTTTAAAGGTTTTGCCTGTTAATACAATACAGTCAGCAGAAACCAAAGGAGTGCAGAACTTAACGGCTGCGTCTAGACTGGCATGATTTTCTGCAAATGCTTTTAACGGAAAAGTTTTTCCGTTAAAAGCATGTGCGGAAAAGAGCGTCTAGATTGACACAGACGCTTTTCTGCAAAAGCACTTTTTGCGGAAAAGCGTCCCTGGCCAATCTAGACGCGCTTTTGCGCAAGAAAGCCCCGATCACCATTTTAGCCATCGGGGCTTTTTTGCGCAAAACAATACCACGTTGTCTACACTGGCCCTCTTGCGCAAAAGCTTTGCACAAAAAGGACTTTTGCCCGAACGGGAGCAGCATAGTATTTCCGCAAGAACACTGACGATCATACATGAGATCGTCAGTGTTCTTGCGGAAATTCAAGCGGCCAGTGTAGACAGCTGGCAAGTTTTTCCGGAAAAGCGGCTGATTATCCGGAAAAACTGGCCAGTCTAGACACAGCCATCGGGTTTACAATAGCCCAGCCAGGGCAAAATCCTGCCCTGCCTACTTGTGGGTGTGCTAGTAGGGAAAGAAAATCTTCCTCCCCGCAGGTCACTTGTGCAACAGCAGGGCAGGATTACAGCCCCATGTTCCCTTCCATGCTAGACCAGCGCCCAGCTAAGCTGCAACACCATGAAGTGTGCTGCACCCCTTTCAGGAATAGCCAGGTCCTTTCCGTCCTTTCGTGGTCATATGTGTATGCTGCCATATGTAGCAGGCTGTGGATGAATGGGGTCTTCCTGTTCAAAGCAGCAGTCAGAAGTGCTGCTGAGCATGTTGAGCTCAGAGGAGCAGCGCATCTGCCCCGTGCTGGCATGGCTGTTATTTCTGCACCCCTATAACATGGCACAGCCTTGCAAAAGAAAGATTGTGCCCCAAATAGAAAAAAAACCCCACAGTTACAGCATTGCTGTGTTAAAATGTGAGTGTGACCCCAGAGAACAAAACTCCTCCTCTGCCTATTGACTGTTACATGATCATGAAAAAGAGTTGGAAATTTGCCATAAGAGTGTCTGCAAAACCTGTTTAGTGGTCATTCTTCACAACCAAAATAGAGTTCTCCATCCATTTCCAGATGGGCAAGTATTCACATTTCTAAGACAACCAGCTCCCGCAATCAGCACCATTTGGGAGTCCTAGCAAACAGGCCTAGGGCTGACTGGGTAATGGAGATGGAGCAGTCACCCTTCTCGCAAAGATAGGCTTTACGGGTAAGGAATGACATATATTTGTTGGCAGCTTGGGGAAGCTTGCATTGCAGTTGCCCATGAAAGTTTTTCTCAGCTCCATCTACTACAACACCAAATCCATGTCTACGGGACCTAAATGTACCTGTTTTTGGTCCCCTGTGCATGGGGTTGCCAGGTGTTCGGTTTTGAACCAGACAGTCCAGTATTTGAGCTTTCTGTTTAGGAAACAAATTGAGAAAATATAAATGTCTGGTATTTTCTAAATAAGATGTAATGTAGATTGTGATGTAATGTCAAGTGTGTCCGGTATTTTTGTTGAAACCATCTGGCAACCCTACCTGTGCAGTCTCTCTGCTAGGAGTCATGTGGATTGAAATGGTTGCTCAGAGATCTATGCTAAACAAATGACAGAAGAGGCAGCTTCCAAAGCCAGTTTTTTCAAGTGGCCTCTCAGTTTTTGGTGCTCAGCTTGAATCAACTTGGGCCTTGTTTTCAGAGGAGCACTTCTGAAAATCAGGCACCGTGTGAGTGAAGTTGGGCATCTAACATAAGAGGCCATTTTGGAAAATGTTGGGCTGCAGAGTGCTTCGATGTTTGTCTCCCCACCTCATTAATCTTATCACGAAGATATTTCATGTTATGTTCTGTAATTAAGATCGTTGTTCCAAATCAAGTATTTTAAATTAAACAAAATTCCATTTTGACTCAATAAGGTTTGAACAGCAATAAAAATGATTTCTTGTGAAAGATTTGGGCCAATTTTTAAAAAGTGACCATTGATTTCTAGTGCTTCAGTTCTGGGTTCACCATGCACCTAACTTCAGATATGCTGAACACCAAAACTGCATCTGAAGCCAAAAGAAATTGTATCTTCAGCCCCTACGTAAAAACACGTGCAAAAATCCTATTTTTTTCCTTTTGATGTTACTGATTATAGGAGGAAGATTTTTTTCTCCATTTTTCCAATCTGATTAGCTTCTATGATAAGGTAACTGGCTCTGTGGACATGGGAAAGTCAGTGGATGTGATATACCTTGACTTTAGCAAGGCTTTTGATACGGTCTCCCACAATATTCTTGCCAGCAAGTTAAGGGAATGTGGATTGGATAAATGGACAGTAAGATGGATAGAAAGCTGGCTAGAAGGCCGGGCCCAGCGTGTAGTGATCAACGGCTCGATGTCAGGATGGCGGTCGGTTTCTAGCGGAGTGCCCCAAGGTTCGGTTCTGGGACCGGTTTTGTTCAATATCTTTATTAATGACCTGGATGAGGGGATGGATTGCACCCTCAGCAAGTTTGCGGATGACACTAAGCTAGGGGGAGAGGTAGATACGCTGGAGGGCAGGGATAGAGTCCAGAGTGACTTAGACAAATTGGAGGATTGGGCCACAAGAAATCTGATGAGGTTCAACAAGGACAAGTGCAGAGTCCTGCACTTGGGACGGAAGAATCCCAAGCATTGTTACAGGCTGGGGACCAACCAGCTAAGTAGTAGTTCTGCAGAAAAGGACCTGGGGGTTACAGTGGATGAGAAGCTGGATATGAGTCAACAGTGTGCCCTTGTAGCCAAGAAGGCTAATGGCATATTAGGTTGCATTAAGAGGAGCATTGCCAGCAGATCCAGAGATGTGATTATTCCCCTTTATTCGGCTCTGGTGAGGCCACATCTGGTGTATTGTGTCCAGTTCTGGGCCCCCCACTACAAAAAGGATGTGGACGCACTGGAGAGGGTCCAGCGGAGGGCAACCAAAATGATTAGGGGGCTGGAGCATATGACCTATGAGGAGAGGCTGAGGGAGTTGGGTCTGTTTAGTCTGCAGAAGCAAAGAGTGAGGGGGGATTTGATAGCAGCCTTCAACTTCCCGAAGGGAGGTTCCAAAGAGGATGGAGAGAGGCTGTTCTCAGTAGTGACGGATGGTAGAACAAGGAGCAATGGTCTGAAGTTGTGGTGGGAGAGGTCCAGGTTGGATATTAGGAAAAACTATTTCACTAGGAGAGTGGTGAAACACTGGAATGGGTTACCTAGGGAAGTAGTGGAGTCTCCATCTCTAGAGGTATTTAAGTCTCGGCTTGACAAAGCCCTGACTGGGTTGATCTAGTTGGGATTGGTCCTGGTTGTCTAGCTGGTGAGTCTTGCCCACATGCTCAGGGTTCAGCTGATCGCCATATTTGGGGTCGGGAAGGAATTTTCCTCCAGGGTAGATTGGCAGAGGCCCTGGAGGTTTTTCGCCTTCCTCTGTAGCATGGGCAACGGATTACTTGCTGGAGGATTCTCTGCATCTTGGGGTCCTTAAACCATTTGAGGACTTCAATATCTGAGATATAGGTGAGAAGATTATTCTAGGAGAGGGTGGGTGAGATTCTATGGCCTGCATTGTGCAGGGGGTCAGACTAGATGATCATAATGGTCCCTTCTGACCTTAAAGTCTATGAGTGTGTTCTAGTGAATTTGTGAGGACAACATATCTTGTTCATTTATTTTTGTATCTATAGTTACAGAGGGGGAGCCACCTTTGGCTGTTTCAGCAAAAACAAGGAGTACTTGTGGCACCTTAAACTCTAACATTTATTTGGGCATAAGCTTTCATGAGCTGGAACCGACTTTGTCATATGCAAGACTCTAATTAATTGCTCTTGATTAATTACATGACTGTGATCTTTTTAAAATTTCATGTCTAGACAAGACTATGGAGAGCTCTGTGGTCTGAACAGCCCCTCTATGAGTTAAAGTGTCTTTGCTTCATGTGTTACGTGTTCACAACTGCACAAACATTCCACTAGTGAGCATGCTTCACAGCTCCCTGTGTGTATATATCCTTGAATCATTCTGGCAAGGGAAGTCAAGCCATCATCTTTAATTCAAACACAGTATTCATTCTTTATTAGACTGTGATGTGAACAGTGCCTGACAGTACTGTATTTCACATATCTCAGGGCTGGACTGTGCTTTGAACACACAAAGAAAGGGCTACAGTGAATGCTGATTATTATTAAATATTGTGCAATAACCCCAGGCAGGTTTCACTATACAGATCTTACCCCTCACTCCTCTAACAAGCCATATCCTTGTTGATCTTGCAGAATCCACTTCCTTTCCATCAAGTGCTTCCCCACATTGCTGAACATGTTTTCACAGCACGTTCTCTCATGTTTTGGTGTAGAACCAGTGTAATCTTTCTCACGCTTCTCTATTCCATCCTTTTCAGTTGTGAAGAAATTTCAATGCCAGTGGTTTACAGATTATTATCAAGATGAAATAGGAGTTCTATAGATTGTACCATGACTGCTTGGGGGACTCTACGGGTTGTTAAAATGGGATGTTTGGCTTGACAAGAAATATGATTGAGTTATAGTCTCTCCTAGTTTGGGAGAGATTTGGTTTTTCTATGACACTTAGGTGGGGACATAGTTTATCTTGTTTTGATCCCACCATTGCTTACAGGACTAGCTTATGTGAAACAATCCCACATGAATGCAATAAAAACGTTATCACTCCCCAACACTTCACAAACCATGGCCTCTGCATCTCCCTCTTCATGCATCTGCCTTCCTTGCCCCCTGGCAAATTCAAATTCTCTGCTGTGAGGTTTCCTCCCCTTCACATCAGTTGTTAACTATGCCTCTTCTCCCACCCCTTTCTTCTGTGGCAGGGGTGGGGAACCATTTTTGGGTGGGGGGGGGGTCTGCTGACACATAGAAAAATCATTCAGGGGCCACGCACAAGTGAGAAGCAAAAAACAAACTCACTGATGTGGTCCCCCACTGAGAAGGGGAAGGACACGCACCCCACATTCACTTCACACACCAGAACCTGGGGGGGGAAAGGGGCTAGGCTAGTAGACTTTGTGTGCTCCAGCCCCACGGGGAAACAGCGAGGAGGCTGGAGCACTAGCTTGGGCTCCCCAATGCTGAAGGGAAACCCTGAGCTTTGAGGGCCAGACCCAGCAGGGCGGGTAGCTGCAACCAGGCCATAGATTCCCCTGCCCTGCTCCTTCTACTCCAGTGATGGGCGATAATTTTTGCTCAGTGGGTCGCTTCAAAAATATTTAAAGTAGCCCCCCCCCTGGCCGGGGCGGGGCCTAAACAGGAAGGGGTGGGGCTACCCACCCCCCAGACCATGATTGGTCTGGGGGTGGGGTTGCCCCCCTCCCTTCCGACTAGGCAGGCAGGCCCCTGGAAGAGGCTTGGTGCATTCTCCCACCCACAGGCCAATCAGAGCCTGGGGGCAGGGAGTGCGGGAAGCCTTCTCCCGCCCTGGGATTAGCACGTGGCCCTTTGAAGTGCCGCAGGCTACTTGCAGGGCGGAGGCAGCTTCGTGCAGCTGCTCAGCCCCTGATTGGCCTGGGGGCGGCGGAAAGCGCGAAGCCGCCTCCGCCCTCCCCCCCCCCGCCCTGCGAGCAGCGCGAAAACGCCACGTGCACCTGGCAGAGCGGGAGGAGGCTTCGCGCTTCCCCGCCCCCCCAGCCAGTTAAGGCGGGGGAGCGCGGGAAGCCTTTTCCCGTTCTGCTCGCAGGGCGGGAGCAGAGTGGGGAAGGCTTCCCGCGCTCCCCCGCCTTAATTGGCTTGGGGGCGAGGGAGTAGCAGACCGACTCTCTCCAGTTATCAGAGTCCTAAGGGGGAAAAGTCTCCTATCTGTAGGGCAGGGACTGAGGCAGGGCTGCATGCTCCAGGGATGAAGAGGCTGTCAGCAGCATGGACTTTTTAAGGCTGTTGCCTTTACTGACCTCCCATTTTTCCGAGTGCATGCAGAATCGTGTGCTTTCATCCTGCAGTATGTTTCTGCAGCTGTCCGCAAGTGTACTGGAAAGGCAAAGGATGCTTGAAACTCTCTCACCCCACTGCAGCCCAGACAGTTGGCCTTGCAGCAAAATGAGAGCAACAGAGAAAGGATGATTCTGGGAGGGGTTGCTGGCAGCTTTTCCTTGCTACCTCCTTCTCAGTGGCCCCTGCAGCTCTGCCCCATCTGCCTGACTGTGCCTGCTCTGTGTCAGTAACGAGAGAAGCTAAACTAGACAGCTTTGTTCTCCCTATTTCTCTGCTGCTACACCTTAGAGCAGTGAGCACAAACGACATTTTAACTAGGGATTCTTGCCCGCCCCGTGTGGCATGTCAGTGTTTTACAACTGTCTGAAATTCCAACGAAGTACAGTACTGCCTTAGATGGCAATGAGATTTTTAGCATCATAAATGTCCAGTCTCTTCAGCTATAAATCCCTGATCTATGTGGTAACCATGCCAACAACTTGGAATCCTATTTTATATGAAAAACATTTCTGAGCTCTGCTAGGATCCTGGTGAGCTGCAGCATTATGCAAAATGCCTGGAGTGGAGTCTGAGTCCTGTGGGAAGTCCTGGCATTCTGCATCATGCTTTGCTATAGCTCATATGAATGAGCTTTTCCCATTCTTGTTGGTAAAGTCTGGATGTCATCCTACATTTTTAGGGAGGCAGTGTTGTCTGACAACTCTGTTACTCACCTTTTGAGATACCTCGGACACTTTTCACCTCTGCGTGCCTCAGGGTACGTCTACACTTAGGGCAGGTCAACACTTGGAACTTACTCTGGCATAGCTCAATCTCTGCAGGCTGTGAAAAATCACACCACTGAGATATGAAGCTATGCTTAGCTAACCCCTGATGTAGCTGGAGCTAGGCAAATAGAATTCTTCCATTGACCCAGCTACTGTCTCTTGGGGAAGTGGATTAACTATCCTGAAGGCTACAGCAGTGGAGCTATTTAAAGAATTAGAAGAATAAAGGAAATGCAGCCCTAAAAGAATACTAAACACTGTACAGTGGGCATACCTAGCTATATCTGAAAGTGATAATGGGCATATATTGTGAGTGGGTGGGGGATGAAATGAAATAATTCCCCAATGATCTGCCCTGACTTCAGTGACAGTGATGAACAAACTGAATATATTTGGGATAGATTGAGTTAATTATTTAATTTTAATTTTTGCAAATAAATGATGTGGCAGCTAACACTTCTGCCAGCACCACCATCTGCATCACTTCTATAATATTGCCTATTAGAGGTAATTTTTGTGTAAATCCTTTAGCCAATTCTGTAAATATCTTGTTGGGGAAGATACAAGCTTTGGGAATGTGGCCTGTCCCGGGGAGGTGTAGAAACAGACACCCTTGTACTCAGTATCTTTTAAACTTTTATTAAAATGTTTCTAATTATAATTTTTTATTTAATAGTTTTACAGGCGCGGGCACCAAATAACTATTAACAGGAACAATAAACAGAATGTAATGCAATAAAGGAGAATTCCCTGAGGTCTTTCTAAATCTAAGTAATTATTAACAACAACCCAGGGATTTTTAACAGATATATTTACATTAATTTCACTTATAAGATTTAACATCTATCTAACTCTTAACACTACTTAACAATCCTTTTACAAACTTACTCCTATTACTATTATTTAACAACTTCTAACTAATACTAAAACAACAAGAGTACTCACCCTCATCAGACACACAAGGGACAACAGAGAAAACAGCATATTTGTTATTCATTACGCTCTGCAGAAGATTCAGTTGATTCGGTGAATGGGAGGGAGTCCTCGGGTGATTAACCCTTGGCACCTGGCTCGTATTCTGCCTTCCAAATTTTTGGGAACCCTCAACTGGATGCAGGAGGGGAAGCTATTTTATAGAGAGAGCTTTTTGCCCGCTTTTGTGATAGGGGAGCAGACCCTGTTCAATAAGTGACAGGAGTGAGGGGAAAGGGAGGGGATGAGATGGTTTGCTGTTTTCCTCTTTCTGCCTTATCAGGCATGGCACAGCCAAAGTGAACTTTACATGTCTGTTTTTTATTCCTGTTTTCTCTTTCTTTCTGATTTTTAAGTCTCATAGTGTAGGGTTTTTCCATTGAGGAAGAGGCGAGGGGGGCTCTTGGCTGACACGAACTTTGCATGACCCTTACTTGTCTGGGTTTTTGGTTTTTGGGGAAGGTAATCTTGGGCTAGGAAGGCTATGCACACGAGGCCTGGCCAAAAGGAAGCTGCCTCCACAATCTAATCACTGTGAAATAAAATATATGCTAAAATATAAATTAGTGCCATCACTTAGGTAGGCAGCATGATGCAACTGGCATATTCCCACCAATCCCATTATTAGAGGTTCTGAATACATGACATCCGGGTTTTCAACTGACCTCGGGTTTCAGTGAAATGAAACACAAGTATGTGAAAAATTCAAAGCTTATACTGAAAGAAGAACTGTGTTTTATTTCTCTTACACAATGACAATCCTCTGCTGGAGAAATCATGCACTGGAGCAAATACCACACAAGTCATGGCTGCATACTGGAAGGAGAAACGTTCTGCACAAAGCACAATTGTGGATAGGAGAAAAATCACAGGTATTTGTAAGACAAGGTAAGAGGCTTTGCACCATTGCTGCTGGCATACAGGTAACACTGCTGTATGATTTTAGGCATTACCGACCAACGGAGCTTGCCTGGGCATTGACAAATGGGGATTCTTTGGAGGTGGTCAGTGGATTTCCTAGCAGCCACGCCCTTTATCAAGGGGTTATTGACAGCCACCGCCTGTAGCGTGAGACTATGTGCATGGTGGGTCTAACCCAGCACCGCCTCCTTCCCTCAGCAGCTTTGCAATGACCCCGCCCTGTCTCCCACCTCCACCTTTGCAGTTATAAAATGCACCACTCCTAGTGCGCATGCCTTCGCCCCCCCCCCCAGTCGCGTCCGGGGCTGGCTATTTATAGTAAGTGACGTCACCTAGAAATAGAACGCGGAGGAGCAGCGCCTCCTCCCTTCCCCTGCGGTCTCCTCAACCCCGCCCCCTCCATGCCTTCACAGGGCGCAGGCGCAGGGGGCAGGGAGGGGGATAAGTGCGCGAGGCGCGGAGCGGCTCGAGGGCTAGGCGCGCGAGATTGCAACGCCCTGCTCAAGGGAGCCGAGCGCGCGCGCGCTCGTGTGTGCGCCTGTTCGTCGCTCCGCAACGGTCGCTGAGGTGCCTGGTAGCGCTGCCCGGCGAGCGCGAGGCGCCAACGGCCGCCGACCCCTGAGCGCGAGGCGCCAACGGCTGCAGAGTGAGCTCGGTCACACCCCCCTCCCCCCCCCCACCACCGGCAGCGCCCGCTCTCCCTTTCGCCCCCCCCCCCCCCCGCGAGCGAGGGGAGCCCCGGAGAGCCCAGCCCGGCAGCCACTACGGACGCGGCCATGGGGGACCGAGAGCAGCTGCTGCAGAGAGCCCGCCTGGCCGAGCAGGCGGAGAGATACGACGACATGGCCTCCGCTATGAAGGCGGTGAGTGGGGAGGATGCGGCGGGCCACTGGGTCCCACCTGGGTCGGGGGTGTCCCGTACCGCGACCCACGCGCCGTGTCTCCTCAGTCACGGGTGGCGCCTTCTCGCTGCGCCGCGGGGGGGTCCGGCAGCCCCCGGCCGCCTGCCCCGTGGGGCGCCTCGCAGAGGCTGCGTGTGGCTGCCCCTCTTCCCTCTCGGCAAGCGCCCGGGCCGGGGGGGATCCCGCTGCCGTGTCCTTGCCGGGGGAAACTTCCCCGGCGCCCCCTGCCCCCGCGCGGTGCTGGGGATGCTGGGTTTGACCTGGGAGCCATGGGTGAGCGACCAGTGCGCCTGGGAACTGGCTTCAGGCTGCGCGCTGAGGGGGGTGCTGTGCTCACAGGTGGGTCTGGGGAAGCCTAATGGGGCGGGAGGACCCTTGCGTCTCTTGCCTCAAGAAGGCATGACTGGAGCGAGGCCTTACTCACTGACCTGGGCAGCTTTCATTCAAAGAGCATTTAATTACTGCAAGCGGGAACATAAATACTCACAGCAAGGGGCTCTTGCCCTCGCCAGGACTTGCCTGTCTTTGCCTCAGTGCTGCAGCAGAATTTTGCTTGCTATAATGACTACTGGCTGTACACAGTTGTGAATACTGAAATGTATTCAAATGATATTTAAAGGTAGATTAAACCTGCCCTTTTAAAATGGAGTATTTCACAGTCATGTGTACTGAACAGGTAAGAAGTTAGCAAACCAAACTCATGTCTAAACTTCTCTCCGCACTGGACGCCTCGCGGCGCCCATCTCCGCCACTCCGGATTCGGGGATCTGAACCCGACTCCCTTTCGATCGGCCGAGGGCAACGGAGGCCATCGCCCGTCCCTTCGGAAGTTAGCAAACCAAACTCATGTCTAAACTTCTCTTACTAATATGTGAGATTCACTGAAGAGTAGTTTAGTTTTTTAAAACTGAATATTGAAGTTAACACTTGGCATTCTTCCAGCACATCTGTTCTATCTCACTGTGATCTGATCATATTAATTTATATTATGTTTAGCACCCAAAGGCCCATCTTGTCCATAGCACTGTTGTGAGGTGGTGCTGTCTAAATAGACATTACCCACTCCAAAGAATTAGGTTTCAGGTGTCGTCCATAAGATAGCAAATCAATCCATCCAAGATTCAGAATAAAACATTCACCCCTCAGTTACTATCCCATGCCTTACAATAAAAGTTTAAAAATTGAGTTCTGTTCCATACTGATTTGTATGGTCAGCTTCCTATGCAGAATAGTACAGCACAACTTGAGATATATGGCTAATATAATTCTTATACAAGTGCTCTTGGATATGTCTGACAGAGCTATTATGCTTGAAGTGATAAATTATATGAATGGGAGGACTAGATTTTGGTAATTGAAGTGGGAATGACTACCCTTAGAAATACCTTTTGTTGTTAATTTTACCCCGCTCCCCCCACTTATTTGGACAAGCCTAGGTACAGGTTTTAGTGACATCTATTGGTGATCCAGGAAATACTTTGTAAAATTGGGATACATTTAGAAATATAAAAATGATAGCTGAAAAATGTTTACTATTTAGAATTCCCTTTTCAAATATTGAAATGTATGACATTTAAAATCAAAAGCAGAGTGTAGCTACTATCTTGCAGTAAATGATGCAGATAATTAGTTTGTCTAATAGACCATTTTAAATGGTAAAAATTTTTTGCTATTTTTGAGCATTACATTTTGTCAGTCATTCTACTTTGCTTGCCATATTTCCTTTACCTTCCAATAATGCATATGATAATGCAGTTTCTTTAGGGCTCTAACTTCAGTATTTGGCTTAGTGCATTGAATTTTGACAAAGGCAGTGATTGCTTCTTTAATACACGCATCATAATTAAAAACAAAACTAAGATGGAAGTTAAAATGTTTCTTTATAGACATGAGGCTATAAGCGTACTTTTTGCAGGTGTTCATTCTAAAACATGCTGTAACTTCTCGAATATACAAGGGTGTTCTAGGTGGTTTTTAGGAGCTTACATTTTAAATGAAAAGGAATGTACCACATGGGTGCTTACAATTAGCATTTCCTCTAATTTCATTACATATAACCTAAGCAAAAAGCTTCTATAGTTTAAAATAACTCTACCCCTCTAGAAAGGCAAATATTTTCTTTGCATATTAGTTTTGCTGACAAGTGCACACACAAATGTAAATTGGGAAAAATCTTAGTTTAAGGCTACTCATGTGATATGAGGGTGCAAAAACACCCCACAGATTTAAAGATAGGAAGTAGGATTTGAGTTTCAGTTTGTGTATAATGTGAGAAATATATCCCACATATTCTGCCAAATAGGCTAAAGGCTTTAGCAGTATGTTTCAAGTTAATGCTAGTTTTGTAAAAAGCTAACTGATGTAGCAATTCTAATCATTTAAACCTTATAGGAAATACTGTATATTTGTTAAAGAAATAGTACAATCATTAACTGCTTTTGAGTATTTTTCTGCTTGGTTGAATGCTAGCCTTTTCCCACCTACCATGATGTGTAAATAGAAGAAAATAAATCTTCGGTGTGACAGATCGTGAGTTTGATTTTCTTTCAGCACCCTAGAGTTCCTTCTGTGAGAAATAGTCAAATGCATCTCTATAAAATGGCATTTTGCCAAGGGGTGTGGCACATTCATTTAATAAAACCCTTTTATAATGCTTCAGCAAACTAACATTACTACTCTTAATGAATATGGTAGGCATGCCATTTTCAGACTTAAATAATATAATAGGGCTCTACATTTCTAGGGAGCTTTTGACATTTCCTTTTTCATATAAGGCAGTGGTTCCCAGCCTTTTGGAGCATACAGATGCCTTTTCAATCTATTAAAATTTCCACAGACCCTGCCTCTCTGGGGAAGGAAAAAAAAAAGAAGAAAAGTAAGGATTGGGTCCACAGACCCCTGCAGTACAGTTGTGGACTACAGGTTGGGAACCACTGATATATAATGTTGACAGTTTTTTGTGATTTCAGTATTACATCTTCTGGTTCTTTTCTCTTTCCACTGGTCCTTTTTGCTAGTACTCTGTGTGGAGGAGCTGTTACTGGGGATGCTTTTGATCAAAGTGCTACCTCTGCCTACTGCAGGACTGTCTAGTGCAGGGGTGGGCAATAGGTTTTGATAAGGAGCCACTCCAAGAATGTGATAAGTGGTCCAGGGCTACACTTTTATATTAATGAAGAGTATGCAGGGGGCTGGGATGAAAGTTGGGCACAGGAGGGAGCTCTGGATAAGGGATTGGGATGCAGGAAGGTGAAGAAGGGGGTTGTAACCTGGGGCAGTAGATTGGGGTGCAGGATCTGGGAAGGGGTTTGGGTACAGGAGAGGATTCTGACCTGGAAGCAGGGTGTAGGAGGATGTGCTTGACAGTCAAATATTGGGAGGGAATTGTGACCAAGGGGCATGATGCAGAGGTTTTGAGTTGGGGTATAGGAAGGGCTGGAGTCTCAGGTTCAAGCTGTGGCCAGGAGGCACTTAGAATTAGTAATCCAGCAGGACCCTTGCCTGCCATGCCCCCACATGCTGATCAAAGCATCCACCTGCTGGGGCCAGCATGTGCATCTCTGCGGCATGCTCAGAGTCTTCATGCACTACCTCCATCTGCAAACCTTACTGGGTGTGCAGTGGAGAGAGCCAGTGGCCCCAGCATGTGGCTGCTTTGCGCGGAACATGAGGTACACAGCAGGCAGGGAGTCTGCCTCATGGTCCTGTTGGGGCCATAGGACGTTGGTGCTCCTAGAGTATTGTGGTATATGCCAGATCTTGCCTATGGGCTGTAATTTTTCCTGCGTCAGTCTAATGCTTTGTGTTGGTTTGATAGCAAGGATATCTTCAATGCAGAATTAACTTGTGGGATTGGCATCCGAGTTGTCTTTACCTAGAGGTGAGCAGCCACAGTACAGAGCCATAACCAAGTTATTGTGTTATCACTGATGCTCCCAGTCACCTGTGTGATTCAGAGACTTGTGGGGTTATATCCCATGTTCTTTGTGCTACAGTAAGCTGAGCCTCTCTGAATGACTGAGTCAGTTGCGGGAGAATTTGTGTCACGGGTTGGTCAGATCTGGGGAGAAGGATGTCAAATTGTGGCAAAGCATTGGAGAACTTATGCACTCAAATGAGTTAATCTGTCCCCACTGCAAAGTGGGTGGGTTACCATCTTGACTAAAAACCGACACCTGAATTTGTCTACACCTTCAGACAGGCAAGCTAGCCTGAGTTGAAAGCACAGATAAACTCAGGTGAGTGAATTGTGTGTGGATGTAAGCTTCCCAGGCTGGTCAATTGACTAGTCAGTTACTTGCTGAATATTTGACTGTCAAATAATAAACAGTAAAAAAAGTCCTGATATAGGTGCTAGCCTATTTTTGATTGTAGCATGGTGTCATTTTTTTTTGGTGGGGAGGGGGATTAGAACTTCATTTTATTTTGTATATTTCTGAGTTAAAGTAACTCAGGTATGTGACTCTTTCTTTTTAAATGAGGTATAAATATTCATTTAAGGCTAATCTTATTGGGGACCATAAAATTTGTTATTACTGTTCTAATAAACTAGTGCTTGAACATAACTGGCCATTTTTTACCAAACTTTACTGAGTAGTTGACTACTTTTTTTGGATTAATCAAAAGTTCAAACGAATTGAGACAGCACCTGAATAAGAGCCTGAGTTAACTGCCTGAACACACACACCTTCATTGACTCCTTATACTCCTATTAGGGATGTAAGTGACTAGTCAAGTGACCATTCAACTAGTCTTTCTCCCCTTACCACCCACTGCCTCTATCAGATAGAGGAAACAAGGGGGAGGGTAGGAGCTGGTGCCAGCACTGTTGCTGTGGGAGGCAGAGTTATAGCATGGGCACCAGGTGCAAGTTGGGAATCAGCTGATTCCCAGCTCATGCTTGGTCCCCCCACATTGTGCCTCTTCCTTTAAATGTATTACAAGACGAGCAGCTCTAATATGTTTAAAAGGCAGAGCTACAGCAGGGTTAGCTTCCAGGCCCCGGAGCTAACCCTGCTGTGGCTCTGCAGTCCCCTTCCCCACCCGTTACTGACTAATTGAATGGTTGATAGAAACTCCAACTACTCAGTTAGCTGATTAACCACAATTGAACATCCCTAACTACTATCACAGCTATGGTAAGTCTGGGTAATGTGGGAGCATGCTTTTTGTTGACTATGAGGTAATAGGTAAATTTTACTAACTGAAACTCAAGAGCACTCTATTCCAGCAAGAGATGGCTGTGGATATAGGGGGAAAGAAAGCTCCCTTCTGTCCTTAAGCCAGTATTTTTCAACCATGAGGGACATGGGGAAGACTGAAAAGTGATCTGTGGCATGGCAAACAGCTTCATTACAGAATATGTATTGCCTACTGCTACAGCAAATTTTATTTCTGTAGTGCATAAAGCAGGAAGTGACTCCTTGAAAACTGCAACCCCTATGATGGTCTCACTCTTCATGCAATGAAATAAACAACCGTAGTATTATGATTTGGAACCTGGGGACTCCAGTTAAATATTCACTTGTTGTTACATGCTGCCTTCTAACTGAAAGGACAACAGTGTGTGTGAACAATAAAATAGGGCCAAACAACCCCACCAAAACTTCCAAACTCATGCAAATGAGAAGGAAATTGGACAGAAAGTGGCATGCACATAGGGTAAGGATGACATCAGGAAGGTGGGCTCCCATCACTTGATCAGGGGAAGACAGGGTGTGTTTCAAAAGGACCGCTTTGTGGACTTGTGCCAGTCCTTGAGATTTGTCACACATTAAGAAGGCAGAAAGCCATTCTCTGCTGTCAAAATGATTGAGAAACACTAATGTAGAGAACTCATGCCATGAGCAGCAGAACAAGAGCAGCGCAGAGTAGCCTCCTCCAAATACAAGGTGCTGCTGAGTTGCAGATCTTGAGTCCTTTTTCCTCAGATGTAGACATTGACAAGCCAGAGACTTGAGGTTACATAGTAGTTTTACTATACTCCATAAGCCCTTGATGGAAAAATAGGCCTTTCCAGAACTGTGTTGAGCTTTAACAGTGATGGTCAGTTCAGCCTTGGATGTAAAGTACTGTATGTACCATGTACTGTGTTGTATTCACAGTTGAGAGGACTGTACCAATACATATTTTGAAGATAATCATGTCCATGTCAGCTTCTGCATGAAACTAATCTAATTATAACCCCATGATGGGGGAGGTGAAGCAGGGGACAGACAGATTTGGGAATGATGTGTCTGGTGGCTTTCACTTGTATGTATTCCTTATCTAAAACATTTTGAGAATATTTCAGGTTGAAGGGTCATGGTGTTGCATAGCTTCAGCATATAACTTAAAAGATTCCTTTCCCCTCATGTCTGACAAAGGCAATGGGGAAGTGATGTTGGGGCCCACTACTGAGTGAGATAGTTAAAGGTACCCT
This sequence comes from Pelochelys cantorii, assembly GCA_032595735.1. Taxonomy (NCBI): domain Eukaryota; kingdom Metazoa; phylum Chordata; order Testudines; family Trionychidae; genus Pelochelys; species Pelochelys cantorii. The sequence continues at coordinate 4,829,306 of CM064342.1, read as the reverse complement.
GCAAAAAATAGAAATTTGGTTTATATTTTATTTGTTTCTCTGATGTATAGGCAACTTGAAAGCTCTCATGCACACGCACCTCCCCATCCACCACCCCATACAACCTCTGCAGGCTTCAGATGTGTTCTGGAAGTTCTCTTTTCCCTTAATTAAAGGAATGGGTGCTGAATCCTTGATAAATCCTTCTCTCAAATATTGTAATTAAAAACTGTTATGTGTTCAAGAATAAAAATTCAATCACTTCCTTAAGACTTGCATTGTTAAAATTCTCCTACTTGTTCTATCCTCTGTAGCCTTCAACAGGGATGTTAAAATGCATTTAAGTAAATGTAACCACTGAAAATTTCAGCGTTTACATGTGGGATGGCAGTTGGCTCCCTGGAAGCCAGTGTGTGTAAGGAGAGGGCTTTTAAGCTAGCTTCCCGCATATCATGAACCCAGACATGCAGGCCTCCTCAGTTAACCTTGTACATGGTTACACTTTCTCAACCCTAGTCCTCAAGGACAAATCTTCTGCTTTTTTCAAAAAAGTTAGAACAAACCTTCTTTAACAAAAGCACTTTCCCTTTCAGCTACCTAATAAAGCAAAAATCAGCAAAAAAGTACCCACACAATAAATATCTTTTTTCTTTACAAGAAATCAAGATATTTGCTTCCTTCAAGATCTCCCCTGCCTGTGCTCCCTAGGCCTGGGGGAAGATGATCATACAGGCTACCCCATGTCTCTTCCCAGGCCTGGCTTGAGGGGAAGGGCCACTGTAGGTGCACCACCACCTCCCCCACAGGTGTGGCTTGGGCAGGGTGGGAGGGTTGTGCCAGCCTCCCCCACTGGCACTGCGATGGCTGGGGAATGGAGAAACAAGGGGGCACGTAGGCTTGCCAACAGCAAGCTGTTGGGTAGGCCAGTAGTGCAGGTGGCATGGGCTACCAGTGGGTCCTGTAAGGGATGGCAGGGTTTGGGCTAGCTGACCCTGTTGGTGCTCCTGGGGGGGAGGGGGTTTGCAACAGTCATGTGGAGAATGGGGGGGAGGGGTTTTAGGCAGGGAGGCCACTCTACCAGTGGCAGGCAAAATGGTAGAGCCCCATTCCCAGTTAGCCATTCTCTTGCTGGTGTGGCTGCCCCCAGTGGTCACTGCAGAATAGCTTTCCCCTGCGCTGACTGCCCCCCTTTTTCTCCTGCTACCTTTTTCATGTTATGGGAAACTACCCAGTTTCTAGCACATCCCATTTTCCTGGCAGAACCAAACCCTGACCTTGCTTCCAGTTGGGAGAAGAGGAAGCTTCACACCAAACTTGGTTCTAGCTCTCACCATTTAGAAGGAAAGTTTTCTTCATTGATGTCTGTTGACTCTTTGAGCTTTCCTATGCTGGTCTGATCAGTTTGACTTTTGCACCAATCTCCTGAGTGATTAACTAGAATATTTGTTTGCTTAAGTTAGAGTATGTCCATAACTTGAATTTCTGTTATGATTGGAGATGGAGTTCCTCAGTAGTTTTTGTCAAATTGTTTTGTGTAAGTAAGCACTTTATAAGTAAGTGTTATAATGCACTTTATAGTTGCAGAACTGTATCTTTAAAAACATTAGATTGGAAGGGACCTTTCAAAATTACCTTTCTAGATTGTCTGAAGTATTCTTAAATTCATGGATTGTGAACTTTTCTCAACATAAAACAATTTACAGCCCATAGAATCAGAATTGGAAGAGACCTCAAGAGGTCATGTAGTCCCATTCCCCTTCCCTCATGGCAGAACTAAGCATTAATCATTCAAGCATCCGTGGTCAGTCTGCCTCACCTTAAGTAAATAGAAATACTGCTTAATTATACTAATTTACAAAATGTTTACAACAAGGCTGCTGAACTAAATGGGAGATTTATGAACTGCACAGTCAACCTGTGAAACTCCTTGCCAGTAGCAGTGTAAAATTTTGATTAATTGGCTAATTGAATAGTTGATGCAGTTTGCCTACTCTTCTGTTGCTACACTTCAAAGGCAAAAGCACTGTGGGAAGCACGGGCCAGCAGGGAACTCAAGCAGCCCCCCGCTGGCCCCGGGTTCCCCATGGTGTTTCAAAGCAGCAGTGCTACATGGAGCCTGGTGTCAACTCTTAAGTCCCCCAGCTGACCCCGGGCTCCATGCAGTGCTGCTGTTTTGAAACGCTACAGAGAGCTCAGCGTCAGACTGCACATGTTTCAAAGCAGCAGACCCTGGGCTCCATGCAGCACTGTCCCTTTGAAATGCTATATGCAGCCCAGGCCAGCTTGGGACTCCTGGCTGGCCCCAGGCTGTAAGAGGCATTTCAAAGGGGCAGCGCTGCGTTGAGCCTGGGAGACGGGGGGTCTGGGCCCAGGCTCCATGTGGTGCTGCCGCTTTGAAGCACTCTTCCCCTCCTTGCTGCCTCTTTCTGATAGAGGCAGCAGTGGGGGGAGAAGCTACTCGTTGACTAGTATGTCAAGTCCTTCACATCCCTACTTGCCAGAGAATGTTGTGAAAGCTAGGCCTTTAACAGGGTTCAAAGGAGAACTAGATAAATTTGTGGAGGGTAGTTCCATCAATGCTTATTAGCCAGGATAAGTAGGAATGGTGTCCCTAGTCTCTGTTAGAGGCTGGGAATAGGTGACAGAAGTGGGATCACCTGGATTACCTGTTCTGTTCATTCCTGGGGCATCTGGCATTGGCCACTATCGGAAGACAGCATACTTATGTTCTTAACCTAAACCTAAACCTTAAATTTATTTCAGTGTTGGGGCTAGATGTAAGAAATGTAGAACTTGACGATCAAATAACTTATGATAATGCACAACATATCATCTTTGTATTCTGGGCAGGATCCCCTTACGGTAAGCACTGATCAAACACATAATGTAGATGCTCCATGTTGGAAAAGTTTACAACATATATAGGTTGGGATGATTGTATTTTTATTATGCACACAGTTGTAGGGAATTGTGGCTACTTAAATTTGGAAGTGAAGAGGGCATGAATGGAGAGGGAAACTGAGGGTGGCTTATACTACAAAGCGGTTAATCCAGTGGTCACCAGCCAGTAGATCAGCATCTGCTGGTAGATCTTGATAGCCTCTTGGCCAAACCAGTCAGGCTCACTTGTCAGAGGCTTCAGCTGCCCCTCCCCTCACTGGTGCACAGCTCCTGCCCTTTTTCTTTGGAGTTCTCCCCTCAGGAGTCTCCTGCTTGCTGGGCAGAGGAAGGTGCTGATATCAAGGTGTCCCCTCTCCCACTCTGTATCCTGTCTCCACAGAGCAGAGGTGTGACACAATAGGGCTTGGGATGGAGGGAGTTTGCTAGCTGCTTTTGGGAGTAGTGCAGGCCCAGGGCAGAGATGAGCCAGCCTAGCCCCACTGTACCACCACCTAGGAGCCACCTGAGGTAAGCAGGGCTCAGCTGGAGCCCACATCCTGAAATCCTACGCCAGTCATGAACCCCCTCCTGCACTCCTGCATCCAAACACCCTTCCAGAGCCTGCACCTAGAACCCCTTCCGGTGCTCCCAACTGCCTGCCCCAAAATCAGCTCAGAACCCCTCACACTCCAAATCCCTTAATCTAAGACCAAATCCTGTGCCCCAACCCGCTGCCCCAGCCTGGTGAAAGTGAGGAAGGATGGAGTGAGCAGGGGTGGGGCCTCAGAAGGGACACAAAGGAGGTGGGGAAAGGGTATTTGGGTGTGAGGTAGATCTTGGATTACACTTAAATTCTAAAAGTGATCTTGTACTTAAAAAGGTTGGAGACCACTGGGTTAATCTGTCAGTGTTTCTCTACCAGTGTTTCTCTACCGGGGTACTTGATGTACCCCCCTAGACTTCTCTCAACACAACTGAAATTTGGAGAATACAGAATTTTTGTTTCAAGTTTTACAATGCTTTATTTTTGTACTTTTTACACCCAAAAATTTCATCGCCCGCAGAGCTACAATTAAGTTGTTTAAACAAATGCGTTGCAATGGTAGGAAAAAACTTGTCTGAAAACTGTAAGTACTGGGGGTACTTTATAAAAAAAAGTTGAGAAACACTGATCTATGTTATACAGTTTGAGTTATGGTAGCATAACTCAGATCAACACAGCTAAGATCTACTTACCGAAGGGTGTACAGGAGAGTGATTGGCAGACAGTTTAGTGAGTCTTTATTAGACTTGGTAAATTGACTGCTGGTGGATTGATCGCTGCAGCATGTATCCTGTAGTAGGTACAAGCCCTGGGTGAGGGGGAAAGATACAGCAGCAGGAGTATGAGGCATGGCCATAGAAAGAAGATGGGCAGCTAATGGGGTACGTTAGCTTTAAGAAGCATGCTATGGATATGATGAACTAAGGCTAAAGATTGTATATAGTGTTTCTAAGTAGCAAACAGAACAGTTAGTTTTGCTTGAGTTATCTTATTCAAACTTGTTCTCTTTAAATGAAGATATCATTAATGAGGAATATATTGGATTCTTTGGAATCTGGTTTTCCATTGTCTGCCTTGGAAAGTGATAGGGAGCACAAGCCTCTCAAACTGAGTCACTGAGATATAGAAGCAATGCATTATGGAGGAATGGGTAGCAAGCTATCATTAAATACGTTAGTTACTTTCTCTACAGAGATTCTAAATGTGATGCAACCATTCTTGGTATGACCATTCTAATTTTTCATCAAGATGAATTTTGTATCTGAAACCAGACACCATTCTTGTATTGTTTATGGGTTACTGTAGTACTCTAGAAATGTTATCTTAAATTTGGTGAGAACGTTACGGTTTGCATTATTTGTAGCATGCCTGTGCATTGCTGTGTAAATATACAGATTTCTTTTAATAGTTATGAAATCATTTTGGCTGCATCTCAGTAGCAATGAGAAGCAACATTTCCCTTGCCAGGTTAATCTTTTTCCTCAGGTATCACAAGTTTTTTGATATGTTGTTTATGAAGCATGCTTAGTATTGTAGACTCACAAGTCAAACCACTAGCATTCACCAAGAACCATCTGCCCTCTCCGCCCAATTAAGAACCTCCAGTTGTTGCTAAAATACAACGAATCCTAATCTATAGTCTAGAACAGCTGTGGCCAACCCGCAGCTCTTTTCTTCTCCTCCCCCGAAAGTGCAGCTCATGAAGCCCCCCTGCACCCCTGAAAACAGCCCCAGGCTCCCTATGCTCACCGGGGCAAGGGAGTTGTCTGGTGCGGCCATTCAAAATGGCGTCTTCAAGATGACGGCGCCCGGTGGGCGCCTGATGTGGCCAAAAAGCCTTTAACTGCGTTTCTTAAAGGGGCAGTCCCCCCTTTTTTCCCCTGCCCGCGCCCCTCTTCTCAACAGCCCCTACTGGCTTGCCTCCAGCTTCCCTGTGCTTACTGGGTTGGAGCGGCAGGATTTTAAAAATGGTACCCAAGATGGCAGACATCTTAAAGGGGCAGTCTCCTTTTTTATTTTTTTTCTTCACAATTCTGGTGCGGCTCTTCATTTTTTTTTTTAATTTCTTTTTTTTCCGCCACTGTTTTGGCTCTCTTGTTAAATGGGTTGGCCATCCCTGCGCTATATGCACAAGTATTTTGGCTCTTTGCCTATAATGGTTTGGCCACTCCGGTCTAGAAATTTAAATATAGTAAATCGAATGTATTGTAAACATGCAATATTTTAAAAAATACTACTGTATCCTCCTGGGTCAGCATAAAAGTTGCAACAATTCATTATGCAATTTTTATCTCTTACTCCCAAGGGACATTCTTGTACCTTTTTGAACCTTCCAATTGACTCCATTTTATATAATTTTCTCCCTTGGCCTGCTTTGAAATCCCAGGTTGTAATCCCCATTTTAGCTGAAAACAGGACAAATTTTAATCAGATTGTATGAATGTTGCCCCTTAAGGCAACGTAGAACGCGCTGTGGTGCAGTACAACTCAATTCTCATCTAATGGCCATGCATACTATCTTTTCAGCACACGGCAGAACCAACAGCAGGGTTGAATATGGAGAGGAATTGAAATGTCTGACACTGCCTTGTATTGCTGCTGAGCTTTTGAGTGGTATTAAACACTTGAATTCAATAGGAAAAATGTATGGTGTATTTGCCTTTTTGGAAAGACTTTTCAAATCAGTTATTTTCCTCTTAAATAGTTAGACATACACTGTTCAATTGCTGTTCTTAATGAAGTCTCTTTGATACTACTTCTAAGTGTAGTATAGAACTAGAGGACACCAAATGAAGTTAATGGGTAGCAGGTTTAAAACTAATAAAAGAAAGTTCTTCTTCACACAGCATGTAGTCAACCTGTGGAACTCCTTGCCAGAGGAGGCTTTGAAGGCTAGGACTATAATAGAGTTTAAAGAGAAGCTAGATAATTTCATGGAGGTTAGGTCCATAAAAGGCTATTAGCCAGGGGATAGAAATGGTGTCCCTGGCCTCTGTTTATCAGAGGCTGGAGAAGGATGGCAGGAGACAAATCGCTTGATCATTGTCTTCGGTCTACCCTCTCTGGGGCACCTGGTGCTGGCCACTGTCGGCAGACAGGCTACTGGGCTAGATGGACCTTTGGTCTGACCCAGTACGGCTGTTCTTATGTTCTTATAAGTGTTTACCATAACACCTCCCTAAGCTATTTACAAAGTTTAAACTGACAGGAATTTTCTTTCTTAAAGGAATTGACTTGTACTCAGGTCTTCTGTTCTAGTTAAACTGACCAAGGACCCCATCTTGAGTTAGCGCCCATCTAGAAGGATTTGTTTCCCCTTGCAGTTTCTAAATTGATGTGGTGGAAATACTGAATGAAGATTGCATTCTGTTCTTCTTCAAAGCCTACCTATTTTAAGTTGATCTTTCTGTGTATATTTGCAGGTGACTGAGCTGAATGAACCCCTCTCTAATGAAGATAGAAACCTGTTGTCTGTAGCCTACAAAAATGTGGTTGGGGCTAGGCGATCTTCCTGGCGAGTCATCAGCAGCATAGAGCAAAAAACTATGGCAGATGGGAATGAGAAGAAGCTGGAAAAAGTTAAAGCATACAGGGAGAAGATCGAAAAAGAGCTGGAGATAGTCTGCAATGATGTTTTGGCCCTCTTGGATAAGTTCTTGATCAAAAACTGCAATGACTTCCAATATGAGAGCAAGGTCTTTTATCTGAAAATGAAAGGAGATTATTACCGCTACTTAGCAGAAGTTGCTGGTGGTGAGAAGAAAAACAGTGTTGTGGAAGCATCAGAGTTTGCCTATAAAGAGGCTTTTGAAATCAGCAAAGAGCACATGCAGCCCACTCACCCGATAAGGCTTGGGTTGGCACTCAACTTCTCAGTGTTCTACTATGAAATCCAGAATGCACCCGAGCAGGCCTGCCTTTTAGCCAAACAAGCCTTTGATGATGCCATAGCTGAGCTGGACACATTAAATGAGGATTCCTACAAGGACTCCACTCTTATCATGCAGTTACTCCGAGACAACCTCACTCTCTGGACAAGTGACCAGCAGGATGAGGAAGCAGGGGAGGGCAATAACTAAAGGGCTTTCATTCCAGCTCTCCTTCATCCACTTCACCATTTCCTTCCCACAATATTTCCTTTCCACAGTCACACTAAATATCTAGTGCAGGGGTGGGGAACCTAAGGCTTGCATAGATCCGGCAACTGGGGCTCAGGGCTCCCCCTCATCATTGGGGAGCCAACACTGGCACTTCAGTGCCCATGCTGTTCCCCCTATGGGGCTGGAGTACAAAATCTACTAGCCTGGGCCCAACGTTTTTGTTTTTTTTTTCTCCGTGGGTTAACAGCCTCTGATCAAAAAAGATTCCTCACCCTGATCTAATGCAAAGCCTGTCTGTATTGTCAGCACAGATGTTCAGATCCTGTGGTCCATGGTATCAGCAGGTAGTTTTGGATATGTCTTCATGAGCATTGCTAAATTGATTGTTTTTTTTAATCTGCCCTGTTTATCAGAGTTTAATATGCATCTTTCTGCACCATTCAAATTAGAGGCATTTTAGGTATGGGCAAGAAAAATGGAAAGTGAATTAATCAGAAATTTAGTCTTTAAATTTTCTATGTGCAACAAGCTTGATAGTATTGTATGAAGCAGTACATCTTGTGAATATAAAGCAAATTAGCGGTGAGGAGCCCTGTGGCACCTCCTCACTGCTTTGCAGATTCAGAGTAACATGGCTACCCCTCGGATACAAAGCAAATTAGCCACCTAAAATCTTTTAACTGATAAAACAGTTAAAAGGCTGGTGTGAAGTGACAACTTAATTCTCTGTCTGTTTACAAACTGTTCAGAATGTGAGGTTTTGGTAGCAGCTTGTTTTTTTTGCCTGTATCTTATGATGTGCACAGACTTTCATTTAATGCAATGCATCTACTTAAAAGTTTTGATACTTGTAACCTTTTTTGCGGTTTTAAAAAATCATGAATTTATTTTTTGTAAACTCTTTGGCTGTTTAGTTGTCTGTGTATTCTGACAGCACCATGTCTGTTAGGCCATATTATGATGGATGACTCTGAGATGCCAGACTCCTAAATTAAATGTTTTGGAATTAAATGAATAGAATAAAATGTTGCTTCAGGAATATTATCTCTGTAGGAGTTGTCCTGTCGTCTTTTCATAAGGATAGAGATTTATAGAGATGTCCAACTTGCAAAGCTTAAATTGTACTAAATACATTGACGGAGAACCTAGCAATCCAAACTAAACATGTAACATTGCTCTCCTATTTCCTAGTGGGGCTGCCAATTGTACATTCAGGGCAGTAACTTGCTAGTGCAGCTGTAATGCAAGCCTGCTGGTCAATGTTTACAAGATCCTAAAGAATATTGCTTGTTGATTTACTAATTAGGTAAAAAAAAAATTGTATTTGTTGCTTCTGTCCATAATGACTTGTAGATTTTATTTCCTTAGAAGTTACAACTGAGTTTCTTATACACTTTAATGAATTCTGATTTAAGTTTCTTTAAATGAAACCATAGCAGCATCTTGCACGTGTATATACAGACAACACGCACTCATGTTGTTTAGTGTTAGCTCCTAAGGAGTCACTTCAGCCACATTTTTATCTGTAACAGGTCTCTGCTCTAACCTTCTGATTTTAAATTCAGTCTGAGGTCACATTGAACATGTGCTGTCCAGCCAGCCCCTGCAGTTCCTCAGAGCCTGAGGGAGTAGATTACTGTGCAGTAGAGTTGAGCTGACTGGATCTTGGCTGAATAAAGACACTTTTTTCCTAACTTAGCAACTGGCCAGTTAGCCACAGAAGTTTGAGAGGAATTGCTTGACACACTGCTTTTCTAACCAGTTGCTAACAGCTACTGATGTCATATGTACAGAGGAGAATCTTCTACTCATGAAGTGGCAAACTTACCCTGCTTCTCACTTTCTGTTGTGCAATGCTGTTCTGCTCTCACATAAACAGCTGCTGCTCTGTCCTTTGTTTAAAACCTACTAAATCCAGTTATACTGTTGCCATATTAAAAATGCTTCTATTTCTGTCTACAATGCAACTGAAAACATTAATATGGTTTGTGTGCTACACAGCTTTTGAAAATGGTTACAGGAGTTTCTAGGAGACAGCAGTTGTATGGTAATCTGTGAGTAGTCTGAGGAGGGAGGAGGAGTGATCTAAGAAGTTAATAGGTGGGGAGGTAGTAGCCATACAGGGACTGAAGAGTATACTTCGTGCCAGAATTATTTTGGACAGTGGAAGACTATAATTGAAGATGCATGAATACTCTGGCATGCATTTGGCTGGGAGGAAATTTGACTGGGGCTATGAACAGGAAAGATGGTATGTGAGGTGATGATACTACTCCCTTAAACATTTGCAGGAATATAGGAGAAAATTACTTTTCAGATACTAAAGAACGTCCCCAGGTAACAATTTTCTTGAGCTCTTATGAGAGATTTTATCATAACCTCTTTCAAAGCCTATATATTACAATCAGTGTAATGTAGTTTCCAGGGAATTGCGTAATTTAGTGATTGGACTATTGCAGGGGTGGCCAACCCACAGCTCATGAGCTGCATGCAGCTCTTCTCTCCCCCCGCCTCCCCTTAAAGTGCAGCTCACGAAGCTGCCTCTGTGCCCCTAGAAACAGTCCGTGGCCCCCAAGTCCTTGTGCTCACTGGGGCAGGGGAACTGTCTGGTGTGGCAAATCAAAATGGTGTTGCCAAGATGGTGGCAGTTGATGGGAGCCTGATGTGGCCAAAAAGCCTTGTCTTTTAAAGGGGCAGTGTCTTTTTTCCTCAACTCTGGGGGGCAGGTGGGGAGCTCTTCCTTTTTCTGCCCCCCCCCCCCAACAAAAATTGCTCAAAAAAAATTTCTGGTGTGGCTCTTCACATTTTTTCCACTGCTGTTTTGGCTCTCTTCATTTAATGGGTTAGCTGCCTTTGGACTATTGATTTAAAAACTTACTTCACCTCTTAATTTAGATGTACTTATTTTTTTCCCCCATTGATGGACTAATCTAGGTTATTTATCAATTTTTTTTCACTGATACATATTGTAACCTCAGTGTAATATTAATATGGTTGGTGAATCCTTCTGTTGAAACACTTAGGTAGTAAAGGGAGCAGGAGATTAAATTTCTAACAATGAAGACTGGCTTTTTGACACCTGTTACATCGCTTTGGAGGGTAGGGGAGAATTGGCACTGCAGGACAGGTTCCCCCTTATACAATGTATCATAAAGACAGAGTTATTCTGAAGCCTCATTACAGATACTGTATCTGCCCACAATGAGTTCTGTATGAGCCAATTCATTCATATCCTAGCTTTCTTCAAGCCTCAACTGGTACTACATCAACTATGTGAAGTTTAAGGCTATTTGAATACCTTAAAATAGGGCTACTCAACTTTGGAAGGCCCGGGGGCCACAATGATACTTGCAGCCTATGCCAAGGGCTGCAACTTAAGTGTGGTTGCGCGCATATATATATATATGCAAATAGCTTCAGACACAACACATAGGCCCCATTTAAGTCAGTTCTGCTGATATTAATAAAATGCAATATTTACCTGATTTCTACCCCATGACAGAATTCTTAATGAGCAATGACAGTCTAGGAATTTAACTACTAAAACGTGTTATCAACAGACTACTTTTTTATTTTGGCTCCCACCACAGTATGTTGAGCCCTATGTAAACCCAAATCACACCCTGGGCCGCACCAGACCCCCAAATGGGCCATGGGCTGGGTGTTGAGTAGCCCTGCCTTAAAAGGACAAAATCAGGAACATGCTGTCATTCATGTTTGCTGAAAGGATTAAAGGTCAGGCAAAAACATAAGAACAGTTCAAGTGCATAAGAACACAAAACTTAACTGGTTTGAGCCCCTAGCCACATCAACACTTTCCACAGGAGGAGCTGCACTAGCCGTTACTGTGTGGATCTTGGGCTATGATTTTTCAAAACAGTCAGTTGGTAGGGTTCTCCTGCAGTTTAAACAGGATTCCTCTTTCCCCCCATTCTCTTTACAGTAAATGTAGTTCTTTAAGAGGTGTTGTCCTTATGGCTGCTCTTGGGCTGCATGATTTTTTTTGGCCAGCACTGTCTGTCGGAGTTTGGGCCCTGCATCCTGCTTGTTGTTAGATCTTTCTATCTGGGTGCAGAGTGGCCTGAATTGTCCCTTAGTTCTTCCTTTGACAGTTCAGAATCCCAAAAGAGTAGGATTCTAGTACCAGGGAAGGAAGATGTGTAATGGAATCCATGTGGACAGCATAGCTCATAAGAACCATGTTTATGTAAGGTGAGCAACTATTCTGTCTGTTGGAAAACTTTTGTAAACTCACCATTGCATTTCCTTTGGATAAAAACTCATGTCTCTAGCCTCTCAGCATGATAGTCCAATTTCTAATACTCAAATCCATAGTATGGGTAGTTTGGGCTGTGTACAGGTGAGCAGAGCTGCCATTTTCTGTTAAAGAAACAGCATGAATACTATTGAGTAATTTTTACTAGGTAGGTGAAAATAAATTATTACTCTTGGCCCAACATTACTGTTCATGGTTCAGTAATGTAAAAATAGAAAAAAATAAATTTGTGCAACATACATAATTGTTGTTTTACACTCCTCAGTTTGGCGAGAGCAGTGTTTCCCAATTTTATTTGGCCACGGAATCCTTTTAAACGCGAAAAAATTTTGCGGAACTGCTAATAACAGCAACTGGTTTCACAGCTGAAGCTTTGACTTTGTCTGACACGGTGCTAGTATATTCATATTCAGTCACCCACGTGATCTACGCTCCCTGAGAGTGAGTATGGGAATTTACAGTGGTATATAACAGGTGATTGCATCACTGACTGACTGAGCGCAATGCTGAGTAGTGACATCATCCCCACTCTCTGGTTAAGCTGGCATTACACAGGGACACTTACGGCAAACACAAATGAAAATTGTTTTAAATAAAATTCATAAATGCTTAAATATAATTTTTTAAAAAAAATCATAAAATGTTATTGTAATGGAATTTTCTCGTGGAACCGTTTGTTGTTTTTTTTTACTTTGCAGAACCCCAGGGTTCCACGGAGCACCATTTGGGAAACACTGGGCTAGAGATTTAACATGATAGACCATACTAACGTTTTTGGCAGGGTGATTGTCTTTTTGGGCTAAGTACTCAGCAATTCGGTTTACTTACAAGAAATAAAAACAAATGGTTTTGTTTTGCTCTCATCAAAGATTGTTTCAAAACTAACTTTGCCTTTTCATTTACCTCTGTAGAGGTAACTTCCTTGCTAATTGCATTCAGCCCTGTATTAGTCCATAGCACATGGTCATTCAATTTTTCAATGATATAGTGGGAGTCTAAGTGCTTGAAGGATGTCACAACTTTATATAGAGAGCAGGGATGGGCGATACTTTTTGATTGGGGGCACTATGTGATTTTGATTAGTGGTCAACAGCTTCTTTTCTGTGGAAGAGGGGCAGGGTCTGGGATGGAGTTCAGATGCAGAAGGGAACTTGGCGTAAGGGACTGGAGTGGAGGAGAGAGTAGGGTCTGAGAAGGAGTTTGAGTGAAAAAGGGGTTGTGACTTGGGGCAGGGAGCTTGGGGTGCAAAGACCCAGAGGGGGCATGGTTGCAGGAAAGGATTCTGACTGGGGGAACGGTATAAAAGGGGGTGCAGCGCTGGTAAGGACGTTGTGACCTAGGAGAGGGATGGTAGGGGTGCAGAGGGGTTTGGGAGATAACCCGGGATAGGAGAATGGGGTGCAGGGTTGAGGAAGGGATCTGGGTGCAGAAGAGGATTCTGGCCTAGGGGAGGGGTAAAAGAGGGGATGCAGGGTATGGGAGGCAGTTGTGACCTGGGGAGGGGGATGCAGAGGGTGTGGGCAATGACCTGTAGCAGCAAGGGGTGGTGACTTCGTGGGAGGAGGATGGGGCTTGGATGCCAGGGGCAGCAGCCCTCCAAGACATCTGGGTGGTAAGAGATTTTGCTGGAGGGCAGGGCACTGTACAAAGCCTTCCCTGCCTCCTGGCCCCTGGGCAGAGAGCCACAGGGAGCAGCTAGCTGCTTAAAACAGAATGGGGCTTCTCTGAAGCAGCTGCCTGATCTGTGGCTGAGGTTCCCGGTGGGGCAGCCTTTGGGTTGGATCAGGCAGCCCACAGGTCTGATCCAGTGGCTTGGCAGGCCTCTTGCCAACCCCTGACATAGAGTAAAATATTTGAATGTGTCTCCACTTAAAATGCTACAGCTGTATCAATCCCCTGGAGAAGTGGTAGCTATGTTAATGAATTCTTTTATCAACCTAGTGCTATCCACACTAGTTAAGTTCAGATTAGCTGGGTCTCTTGGGATGTGTATTTTTCACACATTAGTGCAACTATGTCTCTCAGGGGTAAATTCCTCATGTAGTCTGGCCCTGCAGGACCACCTGACAGCTCTGATACTTTTTATGGGCAATGAAAGGTAAAGGGGTGTGGCTCCCTGGCTATAAAGAGAATTTTTCTTCTAGTCTGTTCTATGGACTTTGTCCCATGTCTAACAGTGTTTAGTAGTGTATTAGGAGGAAATCATTAGGGTCCGGAGTTTTGAATTTGTCTTCCTTACCCCTTTCACATTTCTTTTAATTACTGGACTTGTTGCCACACCCCTGAAATGCCTTTAGATGGCTACATTTGATATATTTTGAGCTGACAAATAGCTATAAAAGCTATCCAAAGATAGTTGCAGCTATTTTAAAAACACTTTTCACTAAGGTTTAAAGCCTCAAAATCTTAAAAATGTATTACATTTGGTTCTTGCTGTAAAAACCAGTGCAATCAATGGTTACTGAACACCGCCATGTGTGAGGGTTATACTCTTTTTGTACTGTAATCCTGATCTGATTTGGGGTGACTGGGAAGAAGAATTAAAGATCAATTCTTTAATGTGTGATGCCCTCCTATGTGTGATGCCTTTACTTCATTTGCTGCTTGAATGTGAAATGCCATTTTGCTTTGCTCACCCAAAGTGTGTCACTTAGATACTTTTGATTTTTGTTGCTTCTGTCCCCAAAATATTTCAAGGAGGGTGTGATCCTCTGAAGTCTCTTTCAGTCATGTTTTCTTCATATTTAAGTATTGAAGGCAGGTTCATTGTGGTGTGACTGATGAGAAAATAATTTCCATAGTTTAGGAATTATTTTGATTTTGTAAAATTAATCTAATTGCTTGAGATATCTGAGGAATCCTTGAGTTCAAGGAATATATTTTTGGCATTACTAGTCTCAATTAATATTATACTAGAGTATCAAAACACAATTTCTCTCTTGTTTGTTCTAATCATTCTCCACGCTGTAGGGTGACTCATGAATCAGAAGTACAGAAATTAGTCAGTAGGAAAAAGTCCATCAAGTGCATTTTGGGACAATAGTCCTTGAAAGTTTATTATTGGTAAAAATACTATGGTGAGGTACAATGTAAATGTTAGTTATAAATGCAGTCTTCTCTTTACTGCTCCCAAAAGAAATGAATTCATTAGTTTTATTTGATGTTGCAGTAAAGATGTGATCCAGATTTTATCACAAGTTTTTTTTTTATGATGTCATCTATTAAGGAGTTAATATGCACATGATTGCCATTCAAAATATCTTTTTGGTACCTTAATAGTATGGAAGTATTGGAGGCCAACAGAGGTGATCTCAGGCTCCACATGACAATTCAGTTTCATTTTGTATTCAAAACAAGAAATAAAATTGTAAATCTTTGGATGTTTGAAAACTTGTAAAACTTTTAAATCAAAGGGTAGAAAGCAAGAGCCAAATGAGACATGTTTTGGAGTAATTCTCATGAATAGCCATTCAATTTTCCTAATTTTGGTTTATTTTTGCATCACCAAATCATTTTTCCTTATCACTGATTTGATTATGTCCTTCAGATTTTTTTGTTATTAAAGTTGGTAAAGAGCTTTGATAATGATAAATGCTACTGCTGAGTGATCCAAAAGGTCAAAAATGAAAGCTGGTGACCTTGGTATTTTTAAAATCTGATATTACTTTCCTCAGTTATTAAAACTGCCATTTTGTAATATATCTTTTTGTAATCTTGCTCTGATTTGTG
Organism: Pelochelys cantorii; assembly: GCA_032595735.1. NCBI lineage: Eukaryota > Metazoa > Chordata > Testudines > Trionychidae > Pelochelys > Pelochelys cantorii. The sequence goes on along the minus strand of CM064342.1, from coordinate 4,813,798 downwards.
GTGACTGAGAACAGGAATTTAAAGATCAGTATTAGTGACTAGGAAAGTTTGGAGGTCTCAAATACTGATTTGGGGCATTAAAGTAGTTGGGCATCAAACAGATTTAAGCCTAGGAGTGTACAAGACCAAGTCACTTTGGCTGATACTTACATTGGTGGACACATTAGAACAGACCTGATCTTACCATGTAAATCTGCAATAAGTGACTTTAGTGGGGTTAGTCTGGTTTAATTTTGATGTAACTGAAATCTGAATCTCATTCATTTTTTAGTAGAAGAGCCAGCTGTTATAAATTGTTATCCTCTGTTGCCAGTGATCAGTTAAATATAGTAGGCTTCAGGACTTTTAAGGTATCAAACTCAGGACTTTTAGATAAATATGTTGTTTCACTGTGTCTGATTCTCTCTGTAGTGTAGAAAAGGTCACTGAAAATCCATTTTAAATATTGGCTTTCTGTATTTATTTGAAGAGATTTGCAAATTACCAGTCACACCCAATGGCTACATGGTTAGGAGTGCAAAGTGAATAGTTTTTTTTATTGTTGCTGATTTTTGAGATAAGGCTCTATCAGTTAGCAAATGTTTTCTCACCATAAAAGTCATTCAGAATTTGAAGTTCTGAGGAAGCTGTTCTGCCAGTCTGTCTCCACCTGGTTCAATAAATAGAAGCTATTTGCTTTCCTGTCATAGATTTACTGGGAAAGATATGGAGGGAACAGATGTGTAGCAACTTCCCAGGACCAAAGGCAGGTACTGTAAATTTGAGGAAAGCCTTAAACAAGATCAAAGCCATGTAGACAATCGGCAGCTCTTTTGTTTCAAAAAAGGTTTTTAAAAACATTACTTCTTGCCACTTTGTCCTTATGTCAAACGTGTGATACTCTTACTGCCTGTGAGATGGCACAACCCAAGTGATGGGTATGACAGTGGGCTATGTCTAGATCCAATTATAGTCTTCATTTTTTATTATTTACTGCACATACCATATGTGTAAACTTGTCAACGGTAACTTTTTGTAATTCATTCCAAATGCCACACTACCTAAGGAAAGGACAAGATGCCTTTTTCATGATGTAGGTGATGGTTCTTCAAGATGGCAAGCTAGGGCCATTGGCTGTCTCAGAAATACTGACCCATCCCAATGGAACAATGGTTCTTCTTCAGGCAGTGTCCCCGTAGGTGCTCCACTTCAGGTGTCGGGCTTGTCCCGGCGCCGCAGGTCAGAGAGTTGTTAGCCGTAGTCCAGCCGGACCACGCATCCGCGGCAGGCATCGCATGCCCTTCACGCTGTTTCTAAGTGTGTGCACGGTCCGGCTCCCACCAGTTCCTCCTAACCGTCCATGATCGCAGGCGGAGTGAACTGCGTCTCCTCAGACCTGAGGAAAAAGTTGGATTAGATATACTTACACAGATAGCTGTAGTCATAGTTTTAGTCATAGTTAGTTAACATAGTTTATTACAGTTCATTTAAAAAAAATTTCTATTTACATAATAGTTTAATATTACATTCTTAACCATGCTGGGATCACCTGGTTTCAAAAAGTATGTTGAGGGCCGAGACCTGATGCCTGCGTCCGATGGGCACGTGAGTTGTATAAAGTGCTTGAGAGAGGGGCACATCCCCCAAAAATGCCCACACTGCACGAAGCTCACGGCACAGGCCAGAAGAGATCAGGAAATGCAGCTAAAAATGCTGCTCTTCAATAAGGCCCTGCAGCCTCCACAAGCTAGCACTCCCATACCAGAGCCATCAGAGCAGGTGAGACACAATGACCCACCCACGGTGAAAAGTAAGCCTTCCTCTCCCTGCCACTCATCGTCCAAGAGAGTGAGTGTGGGAGATAAGCCCAGCACATTGGGAACAGCCTCCACTCACTGTACGGAGAAGCATCTCCCAAGCCGGAGTACCTCAGCACCGAGTCCACCACTTTCTAAAGAATCGGCACTGACTCTTTCATTGGTGCCCAGAGCTGACTGGGCACCGGCACCGAGAAGACAGGGCCTAACGCTGGCACCGCCTACCGCGGCACTGCTTCATTCAGCACCACGAACTGCGGCACCAAGCTCGTTGGCGCTAGCTGCGGCACCAAGCCCTCCCTCATCACCGGGCAGCTCAGCGCACAGTCCCACGGAACTGTCCGCAACACTGGCACTGTGTCCTATAGCAGTGGATTCCCCTGCTGCGGCACTGGCATATCAAACAACAGCTCCGGCACAGACATCACTGCCGGCACCGGGACAACCTTCCCCAATACTTCGAAGAGCTAGGCACAAGTCCAGGAGAGTGATAACACCATCCCCTAGTCTGGCACTATCAGCTTTCTCCCCGCAGCCTCGATCTCCATCCCCTCTCTCACTGCGGTCACATCCGGAGACTCACGCCACACCACTGGAGCAACACCACAGTTATTCACGCTGATACTCGCCCTCACCTTATCGACACTACGGGAGATCCCGATACCCATCTCACTCACGGAGCAGAACTCGTTCACCAAGATCACCAACCAGGTCTTCCTGCTCCAGACACTACCATTCCACCAGGAGAATATACTCTCCCTACTACTCTCCAAGACACCACTACGAGTATGGCCATCATCACAGATGTCATCACTATTGTACGGAACATTCACGCTCCAGATCACTTAGTCACCACGAAAGCCAGTGTTTTCATAGTAGGTCGCACGCACTTTCAGAGGCGCCTACACGACCTCCTACCCCCTCAGGAGATACACCGCTACCACCTTGTCAACCTACGCCACCGCGCGCTCAGGCACAGAAACAACATCAGTCAAACGAAGAGTCAGCCATGGTCCAGTCATCCTCTTCACCAGATGATGCTGTTTTTCCGGGCGATTCATCACCCACAGATGACATCCAGCAGTTTCACAAACTCTTTAAAAGAGTTGCCGAGCTGCAGGAGGTACAACTCCTCCAAGTGCAACAGAAACAGCACAGGCTATTGAAAAACCTTCAGCCGTCGCAGAAATCCAAGATGGCCTGACCACTGGATGACGCAATCCTCGAGATAGCCAATGAAATATGGCAAACTCCAGCCTCCTCTTGGCCAACAAATAAAAGGACAGATAAGAAGTACTTTGTGCCATCAAAAGGCATAGAGTTTCTTTTTACGCATCCTCAACCCAACTCATTAGTAATGGATGCCACCCAGCAGAAAGCAAAAGCTCCCCAATATAGGAATCCAGTGTCTGACAAAGAGGGGGAAACGACTGGATTTGTTCAGAAGGAAGGTTTACTCCTCCTCAACTCTAACCCTCAGGATGGCAAACTATGTAGCCCTTTTGTCCAACCATAATTTTGACAATTATACTAAATTGATAGCACTTATTGAACATCTTCCTGAGGACAAATAACAACTATTAAATGCCATAGTACAGGAAGGCTATACATCTTCTAGAGTGGTGCTACAAATTGCCCTAGACATAGCGGATGCAGCAGCACGTACATAAGCCACTTCTGTAGTGATGCATAGGTCCTCCTGGCTTCAGATGGCAGCAGTCCCCAAGGAGTTACAGGCCAAAGTAGAGGATCTGCCTTTTGACAGACCTTGTTTGCAGAAAGGACAGACCAAGTACTGCATTCCAGAAAAGACACAAGAACAATGCTCAGAACTCTTAGGATGTACACACCACCGTACCGCAGAAAAAGATACACTCCATATACCAAACAGAGACCCTTCTCTTATGCCACACAGAGATTCAGGCAATACGAACCCCAACAACGGGGGAAACCGAGACAACAAAAACAACGCCCTCAAACCAGCAGACCGACTTAATTTCCAGAGCAACTGGCAGCCGGTTTGACGGGATAGTCGAGGGACTGCAGACCATTCCTCTCACTTACCATCTACCATCGAGGAGGCTATTTCATCACAGACTACGACCTTACTAACCCAGGTAGTTCGCCATCACCACTGACTGTTGGGTCCGGGAGCTAATAACATCAGGCTATACCATTCCCTTCCTTTCTCCTTCCCCAACCACCCCTCCATACCTGTCCCTCCTCAGGGACCCCTCTCACGAGGCCCTACAAATGCAAGAGGTCCTGCGCCTAATGCACATCGGCACTGTGGAGAGAGTGCCACATCAGTTTCACAGCAAGGGGTGCTATTCTCGTTATTTCCTAACAGAGAAAAATCTGGGGTCTGGAGACCCATCCTGGACCTCCGAAGGCTCAGCCGATACCTTCGGAAAACCAGATTCAAGATGGTCAAGATAGCCTCCATTATTCCAGAACTTGACAATGGGGATTGGTTTACGTCCCTTGACTTACAAGATGTGTATTTTCATGTAAAAATACACCCAGTTCACAGATGTTTCCTGAGATTTCTTGTATGTATGGACCACTTCCAATACAGGGTCCTCCTGTTTGGCCTATCATCAGCGCCCAGGGTCTTTTCAAAGACTCTTGCAGTTGTAGCAGGACACCTACGCAAACATGGCATCATGATATTCCCGTACTTAGACGACTGCCTGATCAAGGCACACTCCTTAGAACAGACTGTGCACGCCACAGGCATTACAAAAGCTCTATTCAAGACCCTCGGACTCGTGATCAACTACCCAAAGTCATCCCTCATGCCTCAGAAGTCCCTCGAGTTCATTGGGGCTCGATTAGGTTCTTCAACGGCCAGAGCTTATCTCCTGCTAACCAGGTTCCATACCATACAAAGCCTCGTTCAAACTGTTTCCATCAGCCCAAAGGTAACCATACTCACCTGCTTACAGCTCATGGGTCACATGGCGGTGACCACTTACGTAGTCCAACATGCCAGACTACATCTCAGGTCCCTCCATCATTGAGTAGCTTCCATCTATCACCCAAGCAATCGCGACGTACATAGAACAGTCCCTGTGCCTATCATAGTAAAAGACTCCCTCAAGTGATGGACATCCCCTGACAATATGCTCAAGGGAGTCCCCTTTCGCTGACCACAACCTACAGTGCAGGTTACGACAGACACTTCCCTTCTCGGGTGGGGAGCCCACTGTGGAGAATCTCACGTCCAAGGCAAATGGACTCCACAAGAATCTCTACAACACATAAATGTATTAGAATTAAGGGCAGTATTCAGTGCATGCAAGCGATTCACCGCCATCATTCGTGGTCGCACCATTCAAGTCTTGACAGACAACATGACAGCAGTTTACTATATCAACTGTCAAGGTGGAGCGCGATCCAAAACTCTATGCATAGAAATGATGAAACTATGGAACTGGTGTATTCGCCACGGGGTCACCATCCTAGCTTCATATCTCCCTGGCAGGGACAATACGATTGCCGATACTCTCAGCAGACAGTTTTTTCTGCAAAACGAATGGAAACTCAATCAGGATATAGTGAGGCATCTCTTCCAACGTTGGGGGTACCCCACTATAGACCTATTTGCGACGCACGACAATACCAAGTGTCCCAAATATTGCTCCAGAGCGGGAATCAGACTGAATTCCCTTGGAGAGGCATTCCTGTTGAACTGGAACCACCATCTACTTTATGCTTTTCCTCCCAATCCCCTTCTCCCAAAGGTGCTGGAAAATATCTTATTACACAAGGCCACAGTCATTCTGATAGCCCCGTTTTGGCCCAGACAGACGTGGCTCCTGAAACTCTTTCAAATGTCTTTGCGTCCTCCATGCCATCTCCTACAGCACTCTGACCTCCTGACACAAGGAAAGCTAACAGACGTACATCCTCAAATCGATCGCCTATACCTCACAGCATGGCTCATAGCTGGTTACAACACATGGAACTAAGTTGTTCCCAGGAGGTACAACATGTACTCATACACAGCAGATGAGATTCCACACGAACATCTTACCTGTATAAATGGCAACGCTTCCACTCTTGGTGTGCTGATAAGGACCTGAATCCACTAGACTGTCCTATCCATCACATCCTCAATTTCCTTCTTCATCTGCAATGAACGGTCTTGGTGTTATCATCTATAAGAGTGTACCTGGCAGCGATTTCCGCTTCCAGACAATCTATAGACAGTGATTCCATATTCGCCCACCTGATAGTCAAGTGCTTCTTGAAGGGACTACATAATCTATACCTTCCAAGAAGAGAGCCTACACTTGTATGGGACCTCGGGTTAGTTCTTGATACTCTTACCTACCCCCCATTTGAACCGTTGGTGACCTGTGACTTCCCAACCCTCATGGTGAAACTTACCTTCTTGCTAGCAATCACTTCTGCATGCCAAGTAGGTGAGTTGGCAGCGCTATTGGCTGCACCACCATACACTATGGTCACCACGCAAGGCGTCGTATTATATCCACATCCTAAATTCCTGCTGAAAGTAAACTCAGCGTTCCATATCAATGAATCCATAGTCCTTCCAACTTTTTTTTCGAAAACCCTACTCCTCTAACCACGAAGTTCATTTACACACACTAGATGTACACAGAGCTTTGGCCTTTTACCTCGAGAGAACACGGCCTTTTCGACAATCTCAATGCCTACTACTCTCCACGGCCGAACACTCCAAGGGCCAACGCATTTCCAAACTGATTGTCAACTGCATCTCTCGCTGTTACTCACTGTGTAACAAAACCCCTCCGAGCATATTAAAAGCTCACTCGACAAGGGCAACCGCAGCATCTACAACATTCCTCAAAGGGGTCCCACTACAAGATATATGACGTGCGGTGACCTGGTCCTCGGACGTTACTTTTGCCAAGCATTATGCCGTCGATGCCCTCGTACAGGACACAATGGTTGCCTCTTCAGTATTGTCCACAGTGACAAACTTATAAGTATATTCCCACCTCCAGGAAACAAGCTACTGCTCTGCACTCATCTGAAGTGGAGCACCCACGGGGACACTACCTGAAGAAGAAGAGGAAGTTACTCACTCTGTGCAGTAATGATGGTTCTTCAAGGTGTGTGTCCCCATGGGTGCTCCACAACCCGCCTTCCTCTTCTCTTGATCTCTTCTGTTTTTCAGATGTGAACCAATTAGGAGGAACTGGCGGGAGCCAGACTGCCTGCACGCTTAGAAACGGCGCGAAGGGCACACTACGCCTGCTGCACATGCGCGGTCCGGCTGGACTACGGCTAACAACTCTCCAACCTGTGGCGCTGGGACGAGCCTGACACCTGAAGTGGAGCATCCACAGGGACACACACCTCGAAGAACCGTCGTTACTGCACAGGGTGAGTAACTTCCTCATTTTCTACACAGGAGTCCACAAGGGGGAAGGGATATGCATGTTAGGTGGATCACATGGCAAGAGAGACAGAGAGTGAGACTCATTTTAAAAGTGGGTGCAAATCTATGCAGGGGGCCAGCCACGACCACAAGAAGGCCAAGAAGTGCAGGAGAGAAGGCAGAAGGGACTCTGCCCAGCCTGAAATGCTGACAAACCTTGGACTTGGATAGTGTAATTCAGATTTTGTTATTTTTCAAAGATCTGTAACTCTTCAGTGCTTTTCAACAGTAAATTGACTACTGCAAAGAAATTGCTTTGCTAAGCCAGTGTTCTTTGTTTTCCTGCCATATTTTCTCCACATGGACTAATCTAGAAGTCCAGAGATCCAGCTGCTGATGTGGAGCTGTGAGGGAAGTTTTTGAAATGAGGAGGATTTGGAGATCTCAGACACTGCTGGGTGTGTGTGTGTTGAAGTGGTTGGGAAGCTTTAGTCCAAAAAAGCCATCAACTAAAAGGCCTAAGTCCTATAGATCCAGAGCTGCAAATACTGTGTAGACCCAGACCCAGTTGCCTTAAGTAGAGGGGTGGGCAATAGTTTTTTATGTGGGTGGGCCACTCCAATAATTTGTAAGTGGTCAAGGGCTGCACTTTTCTATGATATTAATGCAGGGTGTATGTGGTCTGGGACAGAGGTAGGATGCAGAAAGGAGTTTGGGCAGGAGATTGGGGTGCAGGAAGGGTCTGGCGTCTGGGAAAGAGTTTTGGTGAAGGAGGGAATTGTGACCTGGGGGCAGGGGTTGAGGTGCAAGAGGAAGAGCATGATCTGGGAGGAAGTCATGACTGGGGCAAGAGTGAAGGAGGGGGTGCAAAGAGTTTGAGTTGTGGCCTGGGGTAGGGAGTTGGGGTACAGGAAGGGGTGGTAGGGTGTCAGGTGCAGGCTCTGGCTGGGAGATGCTTACTGTAAGTAGTACCCGTCCAGCAACCCAGCAGGACTCTTGGGCCATGCCCCTGAATGCTATTCAAAGCAGCGTGTGTATTGGTGCGTGCCATGAGGAGAAGGGAGCTCCGTGAACTACCTGTGCCCACCCAATTCCAGCCCAGCAACTCCCATTGTCTGGCAACCGGCCAATGGGAGATGCCAGGATGGTGCTGGGTGTGCGGGAAGGGAATGGAGACCCTTTCCCTCAAGGAATGTGTGCTATGCAGAGATGCACACACTGGCCCCAGCAGCTTTGAGCAGCATGTAGTGGTGCGACAGGCAGGGAACCAGCCAGAGAGTCCGATTAGACCACAGAGCATTGGCAGTCCAGAGGATCGTGGTGGGCCTGATCTGAATATTTGGCAGGCTAGATTCAGCCCACGGGCTGTATTTTGCCCGCCACTGCCTTAGCAGCACATGGTACCCAGCAATTAGGTCTGTAGAAGAAAGAAAAAGCCTGAAGCATGGGCCTGGTGCTAGAACCAAGGTAAGCAAGAGTTATACTATGAGTAACAGACAGGCTGTGTCAAAAGCAGATGTTTGCCTGCAAGTCAGTATCTCTGAGCACTATAACTGCTAGCACTGTTAAGAGCACATGAAACATGTAAATACATCCCACCAAGACAGTACAGGAATATCCAGCTGATTACATGATAAAATAGTTTGAAACAACAAGAGTGAAAGCATAACAACAGGTAGTGAATAGGAATGCTTTGGAAAAAAGTACAAGGGGAGGTACTGAACATGTCATTAGTGCGTAAGATGATATGTAGGGTGTGAATTATAAATTGTTCATTTCTATCTATAAATATTGCGGGACCTCAACTTAATTCTTTGGCTGGCCTAGGGGGCGATAGTGAAATCCATACGATTGACTGAGTCATGTCTGTTGTCCCGGGTACAAATACAGAGGGGCTCGGAGGCCATCTGGCTACTAACAACTATTACTGTTCTTCATCCAACAATAAACCTGACTCAGGTGCCTTTGTATCCTATTTGTCTGTGGTCTTTGGGGGCTCTCGTGAAGTATGTTATGTTAGCTACCTGCACAGAGCTGACCTGATATACTAAGGGAGCCTATGAAAACACATGCAGCCGAATGTTCTTCATCACTGATAGAGATCTGTCAAGATGCCACACCAGTGAATCCTGAATTTATTGTATCGCTGTCCTGAACAACTACAAGGTCCACTTGCAGCTGACCAGTGGCTGTACAATGGGTTACTGGGCTGGCTGTAATGCAGCAGAATACTTCTACAACTGCTTCATGAGTGTTGCAGGTGCTCTTTTCTGTGTGATTTATTTAAGATAGTTATATCATGATAATAAAATTGATGGTTGGGCTGATCACTTAAACTCCAGCTCTGTTGCTGTGATTCAGCTGTTGCTTTGTGCACATCAGTTTTGAAATCAAAATGTTTTTAAAAACTTTATTATGTGAATCTACAGAATTTTTGACTTTGGAATTTGAGGCATACATGAGAGGATTTGCTCATAAAATATCCCTTTATTTTAGCTCTTAACAAATAAGATTGCTCAGAGCTCAGCTGAGTGGGCAGATTTATTAGAGAAAAAGAGAACTTTCATCTGATCAATGACAGAGAAACACACATGGATCAACAACAACCATTCGGAAACATCTGCAGGATTAATACTATTTTAGGTTAGTCATTGAGCTCGGTGTAGGAGCCCAAAAGCTTCCAAGGTAAGAAGTGCACATCTCTTGGGGGGGAAAAAAAAATTTGAATACCCAGTTTTTCATTGAGAATGGGATTTCTCAAGTTTTCTGGGCAATAAACTCAAAACACCTTAGGACTCTCTCTGGGTACGTCTACACTAGATCCCTAGTTCGAACTAGGGAGGCTAATGAGGGCGACCGAAATTGCAAATGAAGCGCGGGATTTAAATATCCCACGCTTCATTAGCATGTTCCCGGACGGTCGCCATTTTGGAAGTTGACTAGCCTGGAGTAACTGCCCGTGTCTACATGCGGCAGTGAAACGGGAGTTCGAAGTAACCCCTTAACTCAAATTAGCTGTTACTCCTCAAGGGGTTACTTCGAACTCCTGTTTCACTGCCATGTGTAGACACAGGCAGTGACTCCAGGCTAGTCAATTTCCAAAATGGCGACCGCCCGGGAACATACTAATGAAGCGTGGGATATTTAAATCCCGTGCTTCATTTGCAATTTCGGTCGCCCTCATTAGCCTCCTTAGTTCGAACTAGGGGGCTAGTGTAGACGTACCCTCTCTGATTATGCCCATGGCTCTTTCAGTAGTGGACAGTGAATTCCCAGAATTGATAGTAGATCACATCCCAATTTCCTATTGTGGCTTAGTAGGATCTTCAAATGCCTTCCCTTTAGGTTCATCGCTTGGATGTATGGTAAAAGAGATGCTTAGCCATTAGATTTTGTTAGTTCTAATCTTTAAAAAATTACTATTTTTTATGTTGTCAGGGTTAATTATTTGTCTTTTCTCTGAATCTTGCCTTATTCTATTGTGCTTATAAATTAACCCCAGTTTTTCTGTTTTGTCTTACTCGTGAGATTTTGACTTTTATTTGACATAGAAGAATTACAATGTGTAGAAATTCCAGGTAGTGACGTGCTTATTGGACTTCAGACTGTTTTTCATTAATGTATCCTACATTTTGCCAGTTGTACCCTTCCCCCTCTCCATTTGTTTTATTATTTAGATTGTAAACTTTTTAGGGGGAGGGGCTAGATCTTCCTATGCATTTGTACACAGCCTAGGACAATGGAACCCCAATCTATCTGACTTATGTGCTATTCCAATATAAATAACAATAACGGTTGAGGTAGGATGCCTATCTAACTAGGCATAAATGTCATGAGACAATGTAAAGGACTATGCAGCACTTTAAAGACTAACAAGATAGTTTATTAGGTGATGAGCTTTCATGGGCCACACCCACTTCCTCGAAAGCTCATCACCTAATAAACCATCTTGTTAGTCTTTAAAGTGCTGCATAGTCCTTTCTTTTGTTTAAGCAAGATCAGACTAACACGGCTACATCTCTATTACTATGAGACAATGTGTATTTCCTGTTCAAGGTACTACCCCCACACCAACTGTTTTCCTTGCTCTATCTTCCTTCTGTTGAATTTACTTAGATCGAAGCTTAGAAGCATGGCTTGTACATCAGAAATGGTTGTATTAGCAATAGAAAAGAGGGATTATGTTAAACAGGTAATTATAAATGGACATAAAATGGAAGATGTAGAGAATGAAAAATGCCCATCTCCAAATTTCGTAAGAACCCATGATTTCTCTTGCAGTGTTCTCCTATTAAAAATAATGTGGCTAAGCTGTATACCTGTACAGGGATCAAAAGCCAGGCTACAGAAGCCTACCAGCTCCACCTCTAGTGGTAGTGGTGGTAAGCAAGACTCATTTGCTCTTTCATTGATGCAATCTGCTACACCAGTCTTAATGACATATTTTGCCCCTGTTTGAAATTGGCCATGCACACAATTCTTACACATAAAACGTTCAAAGATTTTTCATGGTTCATTAACAGCTGATTGTAATGTGTAATTAAGTCTAGAAACTGGCCCAAGGATTGAATCTGTTGCACATTTGTAAAATAAAGAAAAAAAAAACACAATTTAGTTAGCATGAAAACTACTAAGGAGATTATTCAGTAGGGCAGGAGTATGTATTTCAAGCCTACTAGGAACACACTGCATTGTTATTCGACCTAGATATGGTAAAAGTTGATTCCCCACTGGAAATTCTGCATAATTCCAGTTTGCTTCCATTTTTCATAAGGCTTGCTGTTCAGAAGAAAAAGACTGATTAAGTGTTCAAGCATTTCCTAGAAAAGTAAATTTTATATGCCTCACATAGTATCACTAACATGAAATACAGACTCTCCTAGAAGTTTGTATTAGAGAAAATTAGATAAATATAGAGAAAATTATATTGAATTTCAAGAAGGCAGACTTTGGTGAACTCAGGGAGCTGGTAAGTAAGATCCCATAGGAAGCAAAACTAAGAGGATAAAACAAATGAAGAGAGCTGACAGTTTTTCAGGGACATTATTAAGGGTGCAAGAGCAAATTATTCCACTGCGTAGAAAAGATAGACATACGGCAAGAGACCGCTATGGCTTAACCAGGATATCTTGAATAATCTGCAAATCAAAAAAGAATCCTACAAAAAGTGGAAACTAGATCAAAATACAAAGGAGGAATATAAATAAATAACATAAGTATGTAGGGACAAAATTAAAAAGGCAAAAGCACAAAACGAGCTCTATCTAGCTAGGATAACAAAACATTTTACAAACATATTAGAAGCAAGTGAAAGACCAAGGACAGGGAAGGCCCATTTCTCAAAGAAGGAGGAAAAATAGTAATAGAAAATGTGGAAATGGCAGAGGTGCTTAATGACTTGTGTCGGTTTTCAGCAAGAAGGTTGGTGGTGATTGGATGCTGCCAAGAGTGAATGCTGGACAAAAGGAGGTAGGTGCAGAAGTTAAAATAGAAAAACAACAAGTTAAAAATGACTTAGAAACATTAAATGTCTTCAAGTCACCAGGGCCTGATAAAAATGCATCCTAGAATACTCAAGGAACTGATTGAAGAGGCGTTAGCTAACATCTTTGAAAGTCATGGAAGATGGGAGAGATTTTACAAGACTAGAAAAGGGCAAATCTAGTGCCCATCTACAAAAAGGGAAATGAGGACAACCCAGGAAACTACAGGCCAGTCAGCTTAACTTTTGTTCCAGGAAAAATAATGGAGTGAATAATTAAGGAATCCATCTGCCAACATCTGAAAGACAATAAGGTGATAAGTAACCATCCGTGTTGATTTGTAAAGAACAAATCATGTCAAACCAATGTGATAGCTTTCTTTGGTAGGTTAACAAGCCTTGTGGATAAGGGAGAAGCGATGGACGTGATATATCTAGACTTTACTAAAGCACGAGATATGGTCTTGCATAACCCTATCAATAAATTAGGGAAATACAATGTAGATGGGGCTACAATAAGGTGGGTGCATAACTGTCAGAGTAAGTTAATGGTTCATAGTAATGCTGGAAGGATATAACAAGCGGGGTTCCATAGGGATCCATTTTGGGACTGGTTCTGTTTAATATCTTCATCAATGATTTAGATAATGGCATAGAGTAAAAAAGTTTGCAAATCTTACCAAGCTGGGAAGGGTTGGAAATGCTTTGGAAGTGCTTTGCAAGCACAAGTGTTGCAAATGCTTTGGAGGATAGGGTCATAATTGAAAATGATCTGGACAAACTGGAGAAATGGTCTGAGGTAAATAGGATGAAGTTTAATAAGGACAAATGCAAAGTGCTCCACTTAGGAAGGAACAATCTGTTTCACACACACACAGAATGGGAAGCGACTGTCTAGGAAGAAGTACTGCAGAAAGGGATCTAGGGGTCATAGTGGAATATAAGCAAAATATGAGTCAACAGCGTAACACTTGCAAAAAAAAAAAAAAAAGCAAACATAATTCTGGGATGCTGTCACAGGGTGACTCACTTACCCCTCTCCCAAGGGGAGCTGCCATGTCCCTGGGGCTTCTTGGGACCACAAACAACCCCATATGCCCTGCCACATAACTGTGGTTATACACCCACACCCCTCCCACCAGGGCAGTGCAGCCTAGACACCAGAATCTCAAGTTAACACCCCTACTCTGGGTAGTGCAGCCTAACAGCTGGAGTCCGTAGCAAATACCCTTCTCACTAGGGCAGTGCAGCCTAGCAGCCAGAGCTAGTAATAAATGGGTACTAGCCCCCTGGCTCAGGGATTGGGGAGGTGGAAAGGGAACCCAGGACCTCCCTACTCCACCAGGTCCTAGCCCAGGACCCTATTAGCAGTGGCACAGTCCGCTGCTCTCTCAGTGGGGAATTCCATCAAAGTACACTAAGTGTGATAGGCTACAATATCCCATCCCGAGCTACTTTCTACCAGCCTCCACTGGCTTCTGTTCAGGGTCCTTCCCCAATATCCCCTGCTGCAGCATTGATGTCTCAATGGCTGGTTTCCACGGCTGGTCCCACTAGTGGTTCGCTTGCTGGAGCTCAGTCAATGCCTCCTTCCTCCTCAGCAGCCAGCCCAGACTCAGCCTTTCCAGGCTTTTATACCTGGGCTGCAGTCTGAGCATGTCTGGCAGAGCTGTGGGGGCAGGGCTTCTTCATCCAGATGGGCGTGGTTAAGCCTAGCTTTCCCAGTGCAGGGCTGGTACACCCCATCACAGATGCATTAACAAGAGTGAGCAAGACATGAGAATTTGCTGACCGATGAGAGGTCAATATTGCCTAGCAGCATTACTTCCACTGCTTTCTGGACTCTTAGAAAACATTGAGGGGTAAATTAGAGCTCAACAACAGCACAGAATACTGAGAGCCAGGACTGGTGGCTGTAAATAAACTTTATGGAATCACCAGAAACTTGGCCATGCCCATTAAAAGTATGACTGACTAACTAAAAGTATGACTGACTAACTAAAATCATGCTGGATCACAGATGTTGCTGGACCAGAGAGTGCTGGATTAGAGCAGTTCAACCTGTATGTGTAGGAATTTTGAAATGCTAAAAATTTCAATTTCTAAGGAATGACCCTATTCGAGTTTTCCTAGAGAAGAAGCTGCTACGTGAGGGGAATCTGGATTGAGTCATGATTCTTTGCACTAATGGGCAAGTCCTACCAGCACAGACTACTCAACACGCGGCCCGTGGGGATCCTTTGAACATGGTCTCCTCTGGGAACATGCTCCACAATGAGTCAATATAATGGTCGCCTGTTGAGATGCGTTTTAGTAGTTAAATTCATGGACTGTCATTGCTCATTAAAAGTGCTCTCATATGGGTGGAAATCGGGTAAATAACTGCATTTGATTAATATGGAAATGGAAATTGCATAAGAGACTGGTTAAGACTATGCCCTTTAGCCAATAAAAAAAGCCTAAAAACTGCAGAACCATATATTTTTACACATCATCAGAAAAATGGCGTACTTGTTTCTTCTCCCACCTGAATGTATACATTATGGGATTTTTTTCTGAATCAGTCTTATTCATGAATCACTGGAAATTTTAGATATGTGATCTTTATAGTTTGCTTTCTATTCTCTGGTTCATAAAATGAGACAGAATTGCACCTTTTTGGTGGCTCTTGCTTCACTCATCTGAAGAAGTGAGTTTTGCTCACAAAAGCTCATGATACTATGTATATATATTTTTGCTAGTCTCTAAGGGTACATCTACACTGCAGCATTATTTTGGAATAACTGACATTATTCCAAAATAACAAAGTTCACATCTATAATACAAGCAGTTATTTCAACATAATGTCAAAATAATGTCAAGCTGGAGAACTTCTTACTCCAACTCCTGTAACCTTCATTTTACGAGGAGTAAGGGAAGTCGGAGGACAAGTGCTCTTTCTCGGACTTCCTGCTGTGTAGACAGCTCCAAAAGCTGAAATAAGCTATTTTGACTTCAGCTGCACAACTGACATAGCTCAAGTTGCATAGCCTATTTCAGCTTCAGCCTTACAGGATAGGCATACCCTAAGATGCTACAAGACCACTCGATTTTTAACTTTTCTTAAGTTACTGACTAACACGGCTGCCCTTCTTTTGTATGTTTGTAAACTTGAAATACTGTTAATTTTTATTATAAAGATATACCTATTATAATTTTTATTATTTTGGATACAATGTTAATTACCACAAATGGAAGAAATGTTAATTCAAGGAAAGAATTACTCAGGCAAATAGTGGAAAACCAAGAGAACTACAAAACCTCAGATATGGAAGGCAGGACAAGAGTTAACTCACAGAAGACCACTTCTGTGCTTTAGTATTGGCAGACTCTCTTTATTTATTGGTATAAACCAGTATAATAAATGAGTGCCAGCAAATGCTTTAAATCCAACTCAGCTGTGCCTGAGACCCCTTCCTAGGGCATCTTTGTCGGCAAGGAACAGCAAATATTAATACTTAAAAAGCTAGAGGTAGCACTTCTAAGCAAGGAGACATCCCTTCCCTCTAAGAACATGCTGGAATTCCAATGTGGCTGCAGTAAGTCACCATGCTGACCAACCAACAAATGGCTTGGAAACAGCTGCAGTACTCGCAGCCAAACCTACTTGAGCCCCCTGTTTCTATCTCTGATTTCAGGCTGCAGAAACAGTAATGTGAAATCTTTACTTCAGCACTGCTCTGGTTGCTATGGAGACAGGAAGCTGCTGCAGATGGTCCCTGACTGTCTCTTATAGCCCTCACCACACTCAGTCCCTAGCAGCACGCATCAAGAATTCGTATATTCTGACTCACATACAGAGGTGCGTATTCAATTTACATTTCGCCCGCTCTCAGGCAAAACTCTCATTGACGTAATTGGGAATGTGCTGGAGTACACATTAAGGATGCTAGAATTTGTGTGTCTAGTATTTTTAAGTCACAGAAAACTTGGAGACTATGTGATTTTCTCACCCCACATGGAGAATATTCTCTGTATTTAATACAGCAGAGCCAGTGAATCTGTTTCTATGCTTATCCATCATCCATCACCCCTTGCAGAACTGGGCTTCAGGAACCATTGGCACTTCTCTAATGCTGATGCTAGACCAACTGAGCTCAGCCTAGGGGTAAAATTCCGCTCAATATAACCCTCCAAAGTGCATGAGACATGTGCTAGAGCAGGGCTACTCAACTTTGGAAGCGTCAGGAGCCACAATGATACTCACAGCACATGCCGAGGGCCACAACTTAAGTGTGGTTGCAAATACATGCACTAGGGATCATAGTGGACCACAAGTTAAACATGAGTCAATAGCGTGATGCTGTTGCAAAAAAACCAAACATGATTCCGGGATGCATTAACAGGAGTGTTGTAAGAAGTCATTCTTCCACTCTACTCCACGCTGATTAGACCTCATTTGGAATTCTGCGTCCAGTTCTGAGCACCACATTTCAAGAAAGATGTGGAGAAATTGGAGAGGGTCTAGCGAAGAGCAACAAGAATGATTAAAGGTCTCGAGAACATGACCTATGAAGGAAGGCTGAAAGAATTGGGTTTGTTTAGTTTGGAAAAGAGAAGATTGAGAGGGGACATGATAGCAGTTTTCAGGTATCTAAAAGAGTGTCACGAGGAGGGAGAAAAATTGTTCTCCTTGGCCTCTGAGGTTAGTACAAGATACCTAAACCTCCTTTGCTGCAGTTTAAGCCCATTGCTTCTTGTTCTATCCTCAGAGGCTGGAAGAACAAGTTTTCTCCCTCCTCCTTGTGACACCCTTTTAGATACCTGAAAACTGCTATCATGTCCCCTCTCAATCTTCTCTTTTCCAAACTAAACAAGCCCAATTCTTTCAGACTTCCTTCACAGGTCATGTTCTCTAGACATGTAATCATTCTTGCTGCTCTTCTCTGGACCTTCTCCAATTTCTCCACGTCTTTCTGCCGTACTCCTTCCTAGACAGTCATTTCCTGTTCTGTATGTGTGAAACTGATTGTTCTTCCTAAGTGGAGCACTTTGCATTTGTCTTCATTAAACTTCATCCTGTTTACCTCAATGAGCAATGACAGTCCAGGAATTTAACTACTAAAATGCATGTCAACAGAAGACCATTATATTGACTAGTTTTTTGTTTTGGCTCCCACCTGCGGGCCGCATGTTAAGCTCTGCGTAAACCCGAACCGCACCGTGGGCCACAGATAAATGGGCTGCAAGCCGCATGTGACCCACGGGCCGCGTGTTGAGTAGCCCTGATCTAGATAGTGCTTGGTCCTGCCGTGAGGGCAGGGGACTGGACTCAATGACCTCTCGAGGTCCCTTCCTGTTCTAGTGTCCTATGATCTGTAGGACTTGTGCATAGCCCACTCTATTTACCTGGAAGTGTCGTACCTCACAGGGGTTCAGACCCAGCTGGGGAATTGCCTCAATGACTGTTTTCTTGCTCACGAGTGGTCAGTCCAGCTGGACTTCCTCCATACCATTTTCTGGAAGTGGAGGTTTCCCCAGCTTGACCTCTTTGTTGGAAGCGCCCACATTTCTGCTTGTTCTGAGGCCTCAGTCTGGGATCCCTAGCAGACGCATTCCTGATTGCATGGTGAACCGGCTTGTTATACACTTTTCCCCCATTTCCACTTGTCCACAAGGTGCTCCTCAAGCTCTGCAGAGAGAGGGCAAATGTTAAGCTGAAAGCCCCACCCTGGGCCCATCATCAATGGTACCCTGCCCTCCTGGAACTGTTGCTACAACCTGCTCATTCCACTTCCTCTGCTCCTGTACCTCATCAGTCAAGATCACTGCTGCATCTGCCGCCTGGACCTACAGTCTCTCCATCTCATGGCATCATGACTTTGTGGCTGAACTCTGCTGAGCAGGCCTACTCTGAGCAGGTCTGTCAGCTCCTTCTCAGCAGTAGGAAGCCTTCTGCTAGGCTCATGTGTCTGGCTAAGTGGAAACGCTTCTCCTGTTTGTGTCTCCAGCATAAGCTGGTGCCCTTGTCGGCCTCTATCCCTCCGGTGCTGGAGTACTCGGTATCTCTGAAGCACCAGGGTCTACCAACTTGAAAGTTCATTTGGCAGCTATTTCAGCTTTCCGACAGACAAGGCTGGTCACTCCGTTTTCACAAGCCCCCTGATCGGGTGCTTCCTCCAGGGCATAGATAGGGTTCATCCACTGGTCTGGTGCCCAGTCCCGTCTCGGGATCTCAACTTGGTCCTCTTGGTGCTTGTGGGTCCCCACTTCAAGCCCTGAGCCATGTGTTTGCTGCTTTACCTCTCATGGAAGGTGGCATTCCTGATTCCCATCCCCTCCTCCAGATGGGTTTCGGAGCTCCATGCCCTTAAGTCAGAACCCCCTACACTGTCTTCCACAAAGGCCACTGTCGAGCTTCACCCTCCCCCGGCTTTCCTCATGAAAGTGGCCTCTAGTTTCTATACAGGTGAGGACATTTTCCTTCCTCTTTTCTATCCTAAGCCTCACCAGAGCTCACAGGAACAAGGACTGCACTTACTTGAAGTCAGGCGGACTCTCGCCTTCTACGTCAACAACCCCTTTCATAAATCATCGCAGTTATTCGTGGTGGTGGCAGACCAGACTAAGAGGCTGCCAGTCTTGTCACAGCGCATCTTCTCCCGGATTACAGCGCAGCACGGGTTATGATCTCACTAAGGTTTCCCTACTGCTTCTCATGGCGCATTCTACGCAGATGCAGGCCTCTTCAGCCTCTTTCCTGGCTCATGTTCCTCTTCAGAAAAATCTGTAGAGCTGCGACGTGGTCCTCGGGACATACTTGCAGGTCGCACTAGGCCATTATGCGACATTGGTGCTGCAGTACACGAGTCAGCTATGCATTGACGCCAAATCCTTTTCTTGGGTAACGCTTGTCAATCACATACTTGAAGTAGATATGAGCAAACATTTGAAGAAGAAAAATGGTTACTCATCTTTTGTTCGTATTTTTTCCATACCCACCTTCCTTGCCCACTGTCAGAGTGGCCAGCAAGAAGGAACTGAGGGGTAATCAGGTCTACAGGGTGATATATAATGCATCTCCAGAGACTTCTGCAGCTGACCCAACACGTAGCAGCTAAGGCACAAATTTGTAGTGGCCATGCATGAAGCGCACACACACACATACTTAGAATAGATATGAACAACACATCTTGAAGAGCAACAGTTACAAAAGTTTTTGTTTTTTAATTGCACAAACCAAGATGCAAAATGTGAACAAATAGCCCAAACAATGACAGGTAAATTAGTGAAAAAATTTTAAGCTATTTCTTATGACATAAATAGTTAAGCTTGAGATGTTAAATATCTTTTCAGAGTAATATCCTTGCAGCTGTCACATTTTTATTTTGATTTGTGCAACTTCTTAACAGAAACAAAAATCCATAATGGTTGGAGTCCACCTTGGCTAGCAGGCCCTGTCCGTTTGTTGGTTCAGAAAGAAGGACGGGGATCAGTTCACACCTAGCCTTTCTAATTCAAAAGCCCTTTTTGCTTGTTCATTTCTGGGAAAAACTTTAGATACAGTATAAGCATCAGAGGGGTAGCCGTGTTAGTCTGGATCTGCAAAAGCGACAAGGAGTCCTGTGGCACCTTAGGGTATGTCTACACTACAGCACTAATTTGAACTAACTTAGTTCGAATTCGTTAATTCGAACTGAGCTAATTCGAACTAGTGCATGTACACTTAAAAACTAGTTCGAATTAGCGTTTTGCTAATTCAAACTAGCATGTCCACATTGAGTGGACCCTGAACCGAAGTTAAGGCTGGCCAGAACCAGTGCTGGCAGGGCATCAAGTTAGGACTTAGAGTGTGGAGCTGCTGCCTCAGGCTAGCCGAGGGCTGTACTTAAAGGGACCCGACCCCCACCCTGGAAAGACAGTTCTCAGGGTTCCCCGCTTGCTTGTCTACCTCGATGAGGGACAGCAAAGCAGTCCTGTCTTGGAGTGCCCTGAGTGCCCACACTCGGCACATCACAGCACTCGGCCATCAGCCCGGCTGCACTTGCCGCAGGCTGCCATCCAGGGGGGTCATTTGGGGGGCTGTCAGGATCCAGGAGGCCCTGCAGGAGAGCTTCCACCTCGAGGAACCCGCAGAGCCACCCCAGTCCTCCCCATCGGGGGCTCGTGCCCCATTCCTCCCTCACCTCCTTCCACTTACTCCTCCCTAGCCCCCCTTCCTGATGTAAAAAATAAAGGACACGTGTGTTCAAAAATAGAAACTCTCTTTATTTAACAAAACTGGGGGTGGGGGGGATTAACCTCTGGGGAGACTTGGAAAAGGAGGTGGGAGAGGGGAAGAGAGAGGGTGCGAGAGGGGAGGGGGAGACCTGGGAGGAGGGAGCTGGAAGGGGGAAGCCAGGGGAAGAAGGAGGAGGGGAAGTATAAAACTATGGTACGCCATATCTTCAGTACTGTGTACAGATATGGTCTCCTCACCTCAAAAAAGATGTTTTGGCCTTGGAAAGGGTTCAGAAAAGGGCAACTACAATGATGAGGGATTTGGAACAGGTCCCATATGAAGAGAGGCTAAAGAGACTGGGACTTTTCAGCTTAGAAAAGAGGAGACTGAGGGGGGATATGATAGAGGTCTATAAAATCATGAGTGGTGTGGAGAGGGTGCATAAAGAAAAGTTCTTCATTAGTTCCCATAATATAAAGACTAGAGGACACCAAATGAAATGAATGGGTAGCAGGCTTCAAACTAATAAAAGAAAGTTCTTCTTCACACAGCACATAGTCAACCTGTGGAACTCCTTGCCACAGGAGGCTGTGAAGGCTAGAACGAGAACAGAGTTTAAAGAGAAGTTAGATAAAGTCATGGAGGTTGGGTCCATGGAGTGCTATTAGCCAGGGGGTAGGAACGGTGTCCCTGGCCTCTGTTTGTGGAAGGCTGGAGATGGATGGCACGAGACAAATGGCTTGGTCATTGTCTTCGGTCCATCCCCTCCGGGGTACTTGGTGTTGGCCGCTGTCGGCAGACAGGCTACTGGGCTAGATGGACCTTTGGTCTGACCCAGTATGGCCGTTCTTATGTTCTAAGCTCAGGGCTCAGGGTCGGGGGTCTCACTGGACCAACTTGATTTTCATGCAAACCTGTTCCTGGGTTTGCATGTGGCCTTTGGTGGCCAGGCTGGCAGCTATCCTGCCCTAGACGGCCACTTTCCTGTGCCTAGTGTGGAGATTGTGGACGTTGGATTCCTCCCCCCAAACCTCGATGAGGTCCACGATCTCCACACTAGACCAGGTGGGCGCCCACCTCTTGCGGCCCTGGGCAGGCTCCTGGGAGCCACCAGCCTGGTCCTGGGAAGAGGCGGAGGGCTGGGTGGCAGCGGGTGGCTGGATCATATCGTGCCAGGTGCAGGGTCTGCTGGCTGGGTGCTGGCAGGCTTGCACCTGGCACGGGCATCGTAGCCAGACCGTGGCCCTTTAAGGGCTACGGGGCCGGGAGGGGGCAAGAGAGTTTCCCTGGCTTGGCCCAGAGTGGCCACCAGGGCAAGCTGGGAAGGGCTAGCCTCCCACTAGTTCAAATTAAGTGGCTACACAGCCCTTAATTCGAACTACTTAATTCGAACTAGGTGTTAGTCCTCGTAGAATGAGGTTTACCTAGTTCGAATTAAGCGCTCCGCTAGTTCGAATTAAGTTCGAACTAGCGGTTTGCGTGTGTAGCGCCTATGAAAGTTAATTCGAACTAACGGCTGTTAGTTCGAATTAACTTTGTAGTGTAGACATACCCTTATAGACTAACAGATGTATTGGAGCATAAGCTTTCGTGGGCCAAGACCCACTTCGTCAGATGCATGTAGTGGAAATTTCCAGAGGCAGGTATAAATACGCAGGCCAGAATCGGGCTTGAGATAACGATGTTAATTCAATCAGGGAGGATGAGGCCCACTTCTAGCAGCTGATCTGGAGGTGTGAACACCAAGAGAGGAGAAACTGTTTTTGTAATTGGCTAGCCATTCACAATCTTTGTTTAATCCTGAGCTGATGGAGAGGGTACCTCTCTGGAAGTGTGTTTACCCTAGGGTTGTGCACTTTAATCATCCCACTTTTCTTCTTTTTTGGCAGAGCTCTGGCAACATTTCCCACTGGGGGTACATATAATCCCTGGCCCATCATGAAACATAGCTATTCATAACCCTCATGCTATATGTTTCCACAATATGTCACACAGACACATGATACAAGATTTGTTCCAGGAAGTGTCACCGTGACTAGTATCAGTTGTGAGAGGTTCACAATGGGAGTGTCAGGTGGTTTTGGGTTTAGCTTGGAATTGCAGTCTTAATCATGTGGAAAATGCTTAGGTATTCTGTTTGTATGGTATGTATATTGCTTAATCTCCCATAACATTTCTAATGATTGCTTGTGGCTTTAATAGGAAGTGCTGATGGCATTGCATGTCTGATGGGAAACTTCACAAATTATTTATCTATCCGTATGCCAGTCACAATTATGTCTGGGTACTAATTGCCAACTGGAATGGGGTTTTCTCTGGAGTCTTTGCTTTCTGTTATTGCAAGAAACATTTACTGAAAAAAATTAATAATGCTTAGCATTATATACCCACATTTCTTAGGACTTAAAATTCTGCAGGCACTGTAGCAACTGATAAAGGAGGGTTTGAGTTTCCATATTTACTAATTTTTTTAATTAATATATCACACTAAATTGCCATTGTTCATACCTATAAAGTTGTATTTTTTTTGGATATGCAGTGGACCAAATTCTGCTTAGTTGCACAGTTATAAATAAGAGCATATTTAATAGTTGAATTATGCTTGCATGTGCAAATATAAAATGTTGTATTTTCCATGGCACTTTTAACTTATTAGCCATTTGTATGTATTATTCATTCATGATAATGACTTAAGAAAATGTAGTTAAAAAATCTTGTAGTGAATTTTCTTTTCTTTGGTTAGCCCATTTCTCCTCCCCACCTAAGAGCTGAAATGTGGCACTTTCGTAGGACGTGTTTTGTATTCTGTCTTTATAGGAACTCAAAATCTAAGAGCATCAGCTGTAAAGCTGAAACTGGCTTATATGTCGCTACCATTTGTGTCCTTTAAATTACCTATTTTTGGAGCTACGATAGCCTCATATGAAACATAGGTCTCCATTCATGCAGATGCTGCAGCCTCAAAGCTCAAACCTGTGAAATCCGGTTTTTCCTTTTTCCCACTTGCTGTTCTGTCTTGCAATCTTTTCTCTTCGTGTTGGTGCTGGGGTCTCTACAATTATCTCCTTTTTACTTTTCCTTCTTTAGAGGCAGCTTTTGGAACCTTGGGTGATTCATTACTAGGCCATCTACTCTCAATTTGTAGAAATGGCATGAATTTGACACGGAGCACTTGCAATTTGCTATTCTCTGAGTGCATTTTTCAGGAAGAGACAGGGACCATTGGAGCCTTCAAACATAACTGTCTGAATTCAGACTGCTCCTGCTCTCCTGCCCTTGTCTATCAGGAGGGGTGTTTATTTCTGTTCATCTACAGTATGTGAGATTTTCTTTCTTTTCCTCTCCCCTCTCCTTTTCCTGTTTTTCTCCCTCACTCCCCATCTCCATCCTTGTGCTGCTGCTTATCTCTGAGAGATTTTCTCTCTCCACTCTCATCCTGACTGTGATTAAGCGCCTGGTATATTTCCAGCCTGATGACTGCAGAGTTTCACAATGAGGCTCTTGTGGGAATTACTGCAGTCTCTCAAATTACACAGTTATTGGAAACCAGGCTACCCTGTACTTGCCTCTGTGTGTGTGTGTGTGTGTGTGTGTGTGTTTTGAAAGTGCCTGGTATGTTAAAAGCACTGCTGCAATTCTAATAAAAATGATCTGGTGTGGGAGTATATGTTCAGAGGGATGTGAGATTGTTTGGATACTGATTATTGTTACAAAATATTGTTACAAAACATAAGCTGAAATGTATAGACATTTTCACAGGTTCCAGTAGCACTGACCTTTCTGTTCTGCTTTTTTTTCCAAGTTAGGCCTGATCCCAAACCTGTTTCTCACACCACCACTGCCACATTCTCTCTCCCAGATCCCCAAAGTCTCCAACTCTGATGATAGTTGAAATCTGGAGCTGAATTTGTGACTTAGTTTCTCTAACCAGAGATGAATCATGTCCCTTTTGGTTGTAGAAGCCAGAGTCACATGATCACATTGCAAATTTGTTTGGTAGTTTTCTTGTCCTTTGTTAAGTCCTTTTGTGGGAAGGAAAAGTGGAAGAGGCCTCCTCAGGGCACATAGCTAAACAGAAACCTTTTGGCTATGTCTACACTCGCGGCTTCTTGCGCGAGTAATATGCAAATGAGGCTAAGCATGGAATATCGCCGAGCCTCATTTGCATACCTAATGAGCCACCATTTTTTTCAGAAGAGGCTCTTGCGCAAGAAGGAGCGTCTACACTGCCCCTTCTTGCGCAAGAAAAACCCTCTTGCGCAATGCCGTTCTTCCTGAAAAGTAATAGGTGTAATGGCATTGCGCAAGAGGGTTTTTCTTGCGCAAGAAGGGGCAGTGTAGACGCTCCTTCTTGCACAAGAGCCTCTTCTGAAAAAAATGGTGGCTCATTAGGTATGCAAATGAGGCTCGGCGATATTCCACGTTTAGCCTCATTTGCATATTACTTGCGCAAGAAGCCGCGAGTGTAGACATAGCCTTTGAGTGGTGTCTGTGTGTATGTGCTAAATTGAGTTAAGATTTTCATCAAGTTGTGCGCTAACAACAGTGCTTGAGGCAGGGTTGTGCCCTCCTTGGCTAGAAAAATTTGAAATGATTAGACCTTGAGACTGTATCCACAATTGTTCTTAACTCACAGCTTTAAAAATGGCTTTTATTACGGTGTCTGCTCACTAGGTTGCAAAATAGATAGGACCTGCTGTTATCTGAGAAGCTTGAGAGAATAAATGGATCTTTTCTTTTTTTCCTTAGCTTTTCAGAACATAGCCATCCAAAATATTGTCATCTGTGATGTTACAACACAATGCAAGAGCAGCACAACACAAAGTCAGCTCAGAGTTAAAAAAATAA
Organism: Pelochelys cantorii; assembly: GCA_032595735.1. NCBI lineage: Eukaryota > Metazoa > Chordata > Testudines > Trionychidae > Pelochelys > Pelochelys cantorii. The sequence continues at coordinate 4,788,098 of CM064342.1, read as the reverse complement.
ATATTTCATTGTTGTATTTCTGTCTCCCAGCTTAAGTCAGGACTTTTTGGCTTCTGCGGGATTATGGTGGTCCTAACTCTTGATGCAGTTAAACCTTATTCAAGGACATTATCCCAAGTCCTATAGATTGAAAGCATGGAATTATTATTTGTACTTCACTGTTTGCACGTGGCGGTGTACACCGATGGTGCTCTGGGATATCAATAATATCAGCATTCTGGGTGTAAGCTATTTTTGTGTCACTTGAAGCGGCTGCTGGTAATCCTACCCACAATCTGTCACTGCCCAGAATTTAACCTAACCAAAGAGCTAAGGTTAAACTTTCAACAAACCCAAACATTTGAAACTATATGAAAGCCGAGGGAAAAGATTTAGTAAAATAAAGAAGAGAAAAGAAGTACAACTGGCCTCTTTATTCCCTTCTCTGCAGGGGTTTGAAAGGGCTTCTGACCAATGGAAACAGGATGTTTTAACCAGTAATTTGCCAGGTTGTATTAGTTCCTTTGTGGTTGCAAAAGGGGAAGGGAAAGGAGAACAAGGGAGCCTTCTCTCTGTTTCCCTGCATAGTAGGCCTGGTCTACACTGGCACGTTTTGTTGCCAAAACCTGCCTTTTGGCGACAAAACAGTGAGAGCATTTACACTACAATGTCACTTTTGTGTGTGTGGGGGGGAGAGGGTGAACCCAATTTTGGTGATTAAAAACTTCCAGCCCTGAGACTTTTTTCTTTTCCCCTCTCTTTATTGTCGACAGAGTCAGTGTGGACTTCGTTTTGTTGAGAGTACTGGCTTCCAGCAGTATCTCACAATGCCTGCCATGATGGCTCTGCTCAGTGCTTTGTGATCTCTGATGCCCTGCCCCGCCCCACTTTTAAAGCCGCAGGAAGTATCTGACAGCTGGGTGAATTGCTCTGTTTGAAGAGCAAAGAATAAATAATTGGAATGCTCCTATTCTGCCCTGCGAGGAACACAGTGGCAGGCAGACAGCTGCTGCAGCAGGGGGGCTGGAGAGGCTGCTGTGTTGTTTGGACATTCTTCAGCACGGAGAGCTCCCAGAGGCACAAGGGAACCTCAAGAACCACAGGGATTAGCTCTGCCTTCCTACAGCACTGCATTGTGGGATGCTTACCCACAATGCTTTGCTCTGTCTGTCGACAGGGTGCTAGCAAAGTGGCCATGAAATGCCAACAATGGGAGGCAGAAAAAAAAACAGTTTGACTGGACTGATGGCAAACTTTTGCATCTCGACAGCACTTCCATCTCCAAACCCTCCCAGTGTAGACAGAGCCTTCCTCATAATGCAAATACTGGCAAGTTAATGTCACTGCTACCCGACCTCTGTAATGCACTCTGTAATGTAACGACTCCTATTTGAGTCAGCGCTTTCCCATAGGAATTCTGGCATATCCTGTGGGGACTCTTGCTGCTACCTGACCCCTCCTCACCCCTCTTCAATATCTCAAGCCACTGTTTGAACTAAATAATTTATCGGTCGATATTGATCAGAGAGTCTTTACTGTTTTTTTTTAAATAAAATGTTCTTAGATTCCTTCTTCCCCATAACTTCTACCCCAGACTCCACCCCCTCTCCTTGTCTTCCTCCCTTCTTTTTTTCCTCACAAATATCATGTTTTATTTTTCATTCCTTATGTATTTTTTATCCCATTCCCCACCCCACAACAGAATCTTCTTTCTGCTTTCCTCCCCACAATCCACCTACGTAAAATACTTTCTCCCAGGCCTCATGGAGCATCACTATGGTGATGACATGATGTCATTGCACTAGGAACTGTTACCTAGGAGATGGTGTGATGTCATTGTACTGAAGACAGTTGCTAGGGTGATGGAGGGAGGGAAGAGGGGCTGTCACCTGACCCACATTGGGAATTGTTCCCATTAAGGAAGAGAAAGAGCAAGGGAAAAATTTAAAAAGGAGCTGCCTGAGATTCAAAATCCCAAGTTTTCAGCTTATATTGATATAGAAAGCTCAATTAGACTGGTCTCAGCTTGTCTGTGTTATAAACTATCTGATCTCTTTCATGTATTTCCTAATATACTTGTCACTGTAGGCGGCATTTGGCCATAATAAAAGTGGAATAAGCCATAGTCCAGTTGTGTTCCCTGGTGGGATGGGTTCTTATCTTTATTGCACTGTCCATCTATTTCACCCCGCCAGGTTCCTCTCATTTCCATGATGAATAACCCAGTTCAGTCATTGGCTACACAGATGGAAGTGGCATGTCCAAGGGGGATACAGTTCTGTACCTCAACCAACAGCCTAAGTTTCCCCTCTTCTGCCTCCCCCATTTCTATTTCTAGCCTGTCACTGATCATGGGAACAGACCTTTGCATTCCAGCAGTACCAGGAAATGTCTAACAGTAAAGGTGAAACAGCTTAATCGAAAAGGAAGGTATAGATAGCCATGATAGGTCAGCAATGGCCAACCCCAGGTGAAATCCCTTCTGGAAGACCCCACAAGGCTGTAGCAGGCAGAATGAGGTTGCAGGAGTTCAGGATATTGAAATACAATATGGCCAAGTAAGTGGGACAAAGGTTTGAGAGAGAGGAGGGTTCTGAGAGCCTGGATGAAGCATTGAATCACTGCATAACTTCAGGCAATTACTTGGTCTCTGTTTGCTTTAATCAGCCCAGCAGGACAGTGTGTAAAAGAGCTAGGACTATCAGGGATCAACCCACCTGGAATCTGAGATGAACCTGCCTGGGGAAACAAATGATCTAAGGTAGAATACACCATGTGACCTGCAGTCAGTAGTTGAGATGAGATCTGGGTTCAATTCCCCTGTTCTGCCAAAAACACCCTGTGTGACCTTTACAAAGTCACTTGGGACACATCTACCTTGTGGGGAAGAGCGACGCTGCTGCGGTTGATCTTCCGAATTCAATTTAGCGTGTCTAGTATAGACCTGCAAGATCGAACTCAAAGGGCACCCCCATGAGTGCCAGTATTCCTGCTCCCATAAGCCTCCCACTGTGTGGACGGTGCAGAAATGGGATGCGAGATACATTGGCTATGTAATTTACATAGCTGGAGTTGTGTCTCTTACTTCAACCTTTCTGTGTAGTGTAGACCAGGCCTTAGTGATTCTGTGCCTCAGTTCCTCCATCTGTAAAATGGGGATAATAGCACTCAGCTATAGAAATGGCCATCTTATAACTACACAAAGTATGTACATTATGTAGATTTACTCAGCCAATACACGTTTGTGCTGAAGTAGATGTGTTTAAATTGACTCTCTCCTGCAGTAGCCGCTGGCAACATTGTCTTCGGGCCTCAGATCTGGCCAACTTGTGCAAGACTTGGGGGGGTGAGGAAAGGTGACTTTATACTATCTTTGTGGGTCCCCATCTTTGTGTCTGCCTGGCACTCCATAAATGTGTTCTATGATGTACACATGGAGAGTCACTGGTGTGCTGTCATCAGCACTGCCCCTATGTCAAAGGCTATGGAGAGGAAGTGGCCTGGAATAAATTCTATGCCATTTAAGGAGTTCCCTCTGACCTTCTCAGATGGCCATATGAGCCCCAGCTTTTGCTCCATCATACAGAAGTGCCTTATGAAAGCTGAGAAGCTGACCCATTGTCTCACAAAACATGGATTGCTGCTAATGTGGGAGATGTGAATGGGAGCGGAGGGTGACGGATGATGTATCCAGGTAAAATGGGTGATGTAAGCCTGTTGCTCCAAAATAGCATGTGAGTCAGGGTTAGGGTAAAAGGATTTTGTCTTCTGTTAGAATGACTGTTCTTCTAATACTGGCTTTATGGGGCTTGTTGGGAAAACACTGGACCGTGTCTTTCAGGCAAGTACTTCAGTTCTAATGGGCATCACAGTAACTGGTGCCTATGGCCTGAGTCTGCAGGAATGCCCACGTGTGTGGGAGCATTTGTGGGAGCGTGTGCTCACATGGGTGTACATTTGAACAAATGCCGAGGTGTGCGTGGTGTCGTGTGTGAGCACACATTGAGCAAGAGATGTGTGCATATGTGAATGTGTGCATGGGGAATAGCATCACATGATAGGTGTGTGCGTATGTGAATGTGCACATGAGTAGCTTTCGGCTGGCGGTGAGTGTGCTTTGCCTCTAGTCGCCCTGTGGGCGAATATATTCCTGTGAAAGCTGCTTCTCTAGCCTCTATGTTTCAAACAAATTGCTCATTCCCCCCACAGTCATAAGAGTAACTAACTCTGCACGACAGCAGAACAAATCGCTCTGTTCATAATGTCTGAGCAAATTTTCCAGAGCTCTGTTAGAAACTGTAGCTTACAAGCTACTGCGGTTCATTGAGTGGTAAGCAGCTGCAGAAATCTGCCAGAAGCCTTAGGTAATAAGCATAATTTCTGTCTTCTCTGCATCTGCAAGGCTATGTCTACACAGCATCATTATTTTGGAATAACGGATGTTATTCTGAAGTAACATAGTCCGCGTCTACACACAAGCAAATGTGTAGCTGGAGGACTACTTACTCTGACTTCTGTAACCCTCATTGTATGAGGAGTAAGGGAAGTTGGTGGAAGAGTGCTCTGTCTCAAAATAACTGCTGTGGAGATAGCGCCAAAAGCCGAAATAAGCTATTTCGACTTAAGCTACACACTTAGCGTAGCTCAAGTTGCGTCGCTTATTCTGAGTTTAGCCCTGCTGTGTAGACATGCCCCTATGAAGCCAGGATATACACACTAGCTGCAGCCTCAAAAAGGGAACAGTAAAGGGTCTTGATGAAGGCATGGTGTGATCTGAATTAAATAACTACCAAAATAATCACCTACAAACTCCCTCGGATATGGAGAACAAGCAGAAACAAAGCCTAAGTGAAGCGAATGCAGTTTTTGTGTCCTGGTACAGTGAGCCCTGAAGCTTTGTGTCGAACTCCTGGTGTCTCTCTAGGTCAGTGATTCTCAATCTTTTTCATACCCTGTGTGATAAATCAGAAAAAACGTTTTGGAGCCCTTCCCGACATAGTTTTGGGATACCTCCTCTCATCTGTATAGAGAGGGAGCATAACAGGCCTACTCAAAGTCATGATCTTTAGGCTGAGAACTCATGCTCCAGGCTAACAACCTGAAACCATGGTGATTTTATTGCATTTGTAGCTGGGAACAGGAATTCCATACAAGAAAACATATGGGGTAAAGCTGATTTCTGAGATCTGAAAACAGGAGAATTTTGGGATCCCTAAGATGAAAAGTACAGCCTCTTCCCAACTTACGAACCGGTTACGGACCAAGCAATTGGTCGTAATTTGGTTCATTCGTAAGTCGGACCCCATAGAGTTACATGTGACCACGCTGTTCATAAGCGCGGATTGCGTTCGTAACTCGGAGTCTGCCATTTACGACAGCTTCGGTCGTAACTGCGAACTGTTGTAAGTCGACCGTTCGCAACTTGGGGACCAGCTGTATAGTGTACAAACGTATGATTGGGGTAAGATTTGAGGGTTCATTCGATTGAATTAAAGGGGATAGAGAGACAGAGAAGAGAAACCTGCAACTTTTGTTGAATTGGAGTCCTTAAAGTGAGATTCTGATTTCTGAGACTGGAGTGGAATTCCAGGGTTTGGAATGCGTATGCTGGTTGTGTGTGTATTTGGGGAGGAAAGGCTAGAGGTGGAAACCTTTGATTGGGGTAGAATTCTGGCTTCCCAAAGAAAGGATTCTGAGTATGTCTACACTACAGAGTTTTGTTGGAAAAACAGCTGTTTTTTCCGTCAAAACCTGAGTTATGTCCACACTGCAGTTGTGTTCTTCTGAAAGTAAATTGAAAGAACTGAGAAGTTTTTCCGGTGTTGGTAATCCTTTTCTAGGAGGAAGAAGCCTTTTTCCGAAAGAGCTCTTTCGGACAAAGGCATGTGTGGACAGGGAAGAGGGAGTTCTTTCGAAAGAAGAGGAAAGAGGAAAAAGCACAGGTGCCCTGGTGGCCACTCCGTCCATAGTAATCACAGCTTAAATGCGAGATAGCATCCATTCAGTATGGATGCTGCCTTTTGAAAAAGCAGACCACTTTTTCGATGCACTTTTGCTGTGTGGACTCTCTCTTTCAGAAGAAGTTTTTTCAGAAGATCTCTTCCGAAAAAAGGTTCTTCCAAAGGAAGCCTGTAGTCTAGACGTAGCCTCTACTTGGTCAATGCATTGGAAAAAGACTAACCAATAAATTTTAGCTTAGCCCTTTCCTCTAAACAGTAACTTCTTTTTAATTAAACAGTGTGCTTCACATATAGGTAGGTGAGGTTCCTGGAAGAGTGGGCTACCAAAGATGGAAAATGGCCATATCTGTGGCAGGTAAATGGACTGCACATTCTGAAAGCAGCAACCAGAATGGAAAGATTCATATCAATCGAAGTGGAGAAATATGTAATTGTAACCCACACGCCTAGGATACGGCTACATAGCGGAGACATTTTGGGATACCGAGCTATCCCAGAATAGCTACCCTGTGTCTTAGAAACGCTCCCATTATTTAAAATATTTTTCTAAATAATGGGCATGCTATTTCACCATCCCTGTCAACCTCGTTGCACGATACTTAAGGGATGGCTCGAAATAGTGAATTATTTCAAAATTTGGTGCTATTTCACAATAGATTTGAAATAAGCAAATTGTGTATCTTATTTCAAGTTTAGGGTGCTGTGTAGACACACTAGTGTGGGTCAACTGTCCCATACAGTGGCACTTAGACCACTTACAGTGAGAGATAAGAATAAGGGAACTCTACCACCTAAGCTGAGAGCCAGCTGGCTTGATAGCTCAAGTGGCTCCTACGCTAAGCTCCAGAGATCTCAGGTTCAAATCTGCCTGGTGGATATGCTTCCACAGCTAGGGGAGGTGTGTATCCCACACACTTAATGTGGCTTACTTTCCCACGTACCAGTACTTAGACCACTTACAGTGAGAGATAAGAACAAGGCAGCTCTACCGCCTCAGCTGAGAGCCAGCTGGCTTTACAGCTCAAGCTGTAGAGGCTCCTACACTAAGCCCCAAAGATCCTAGGTTCAAATTAAGGATATTAAATATTGATTAATTGAGTAGTTGATGGAATTTCCATTGATAGGCACTTCCGCATTCCTGCTTTGAAATGTACAAGAGCCCCTCTGACTCCAGGCTCCACATGGACACTTCCACTTTGAAATGCACAAGAGTCCGGGGTCAGCTCCATGTGGTGCTGCCACTTTGAAACACTGCTGTGGCGTTTCAAAGGGGCAGTGCTGCACAGAGCCTGGGATCAGCTGTGCAGCACAGTCCCTTTGAAATGCCTCTGTGGCATTTCAAAGCAGCAGGGCTGCACAAAGCTCATGCCCCGGGCTCCGTGCAGTGCTGCCGCTTTGAAGTCCTCCCCTCTTTGCTGCCTCTATCTTATAGAGGCAGCATGGGGAGGGGGGAGTGACTAGTTGACTCGACTATCTGATAAGCATTTGCTTATCAGACTAGTTAGTCGACTAGTCCTTAACATCCTTAGTTCAAGCCTGTCTGGTGACAGTTACGTAATCACCATGCAATATACAAATCCTTAAGTTCTGTCTTGATAGAATCACAGAACGCTAGAACTGGAAGGGACCTCGAGAGGGCATCAAGTCCAGTCCCCTACCCTCATGGCAGGACCAAGCACCGTCTAGATCAGGGGTGTGCAAACGGGCCTCTGTGGGCTGGATTCAGTCCATCAACCTGGTGGATCCTGCGTGTGGCTGCCCTGCCATACCCCCACCCCCAAGTCAATCGAGACCTGGGGATGGGGAAAGTGCATGAAGTCTCCTTCCCTCTGCTAAGGGCACGTGGCAGCTAGAGAGGAATGCTGGCTGTTTTAAAACAGCTGGTGTTTCTCTCTAGCCACTGTGTGGCCCTGGCCACATGCTCCCTCCTCCCCAACCCTGATTGGGGGGTCTGGCAGAGTGTGTGAGGTCTCCTCCCGCTGCAGCACCCAGAGGGAAATAGTTGGCAATTCTCTTGCAGGGTGGGAGGAAGACTTCACTCTCTCCCCCACCCCCAGGCCAACCAGGGTCGGGGGGGTGGGATCACGAGAAATCTCCTGGCTCTGCCCCTTTCAAGGTGGCCCGGGGCCACTTCAGAAATTTATGACGTGGCCCCCTTTTAAAAATGTTTACCCATCCTTGATCTAGATCAGTGGTCCCCAACGCGGTGCCCGTGGGCACCATGGTGCCCGCTGGGGCATTTATGTGCGCCTGCCTAGTGACCAGGCCTGGCATGAGCCATTCTTGTGCCCTGGGCCCTGGGCACCTGGCGCATGCATGGTCCCCGAAAGGTTGTGGACCACTGATCTAGACCATCCCTGATAGATGCCTATCTAACCTGCTCTTAAATTGATGATTGGCTGAAGGCAATCAGAGAACGACTATTTGCATATTGAGAGATAACTATATCATCAATATGCAAATCACTCCACTTCAGCTACTCAGAGTTCAGAAACGCATAATTGATTTACGTGGGTCTATAACTGAGCAGCTTTCCTAGGTACTCACTCGTTGGATGACACAGTTCCATTTCAATATCACTGTTAAGAAAGAGTTCTGCAGAGTTTGTAGATAGGCGTGATTTGTTGCTCAGCTGTGAACATTGCTCAGCTCTGGAGGGTTTAGTGCAGGGGTCTCCAACCTTTTTAAGCATAAGATCACTTTTAGAATTTAAGAGCAATCCAAGCTCTACCTCACACCCAAATACCCTTGCCCCACCTCCTTTGTGACCCTTCTGAGGCCGCACCCCTACTCACTCCATCCTCCCTCTTTCCCCCATCCTCCCTCCCTTCCACCAGGCAGGGGCAGCGGGTTGGGGCACAGGATCTGGTCTTGGGCTAAGGGATATGGAGTGTGAGAGGGGCTCTGAGCTAAGCCTGGGGCAGGCAATTGGGGTGCAGAAGGAGGTTCAGGGTACAGGCTCTGTAATGGAATTTGAGTCCAGGGGCCTCAGAGCTGGGGCAGGACAGTAGCCTCCCCAGGAATTGAAATTAGGGGGGCTGTTCGAATTTATAGGGGGGCGTGTCAGGGCCAATGAGGGGTGAGAGCGTGAGGGTATAGGTGGGCTGTATGGCACCATAGTTCACAAAACTAGGGGGGTGTTGGGGAAATTCAGGGGGGGTATAGACCCCCATGGGGGGATGTAGGGAAATCCCTGGGGCAGGGGCTTGGGTGCAGGTGTGGGGGGGAGTTCATGACTGGGGCAGGGGTTTGGAGCTGGCTCCAGCTGGGCACTGCTTACCTCAGGTGGCTCCTGGGTGATGGAGCAGTGGGGCTAAGGCAGGCTCACCTCTGCCCTGACCCTGCACCACTCCCAAAAGCAGCCAGCAAACTCCCTCCATCGCAAGCCCTGCTGTGCCCCCCCTCCATTCTGTGGAGAGAGAATACAGGCTGGGAGGGGGGCACCCTGACATCAGCGCCCTCTTCTCCCTTCCCTGCTCTGCACAGCAAGAAGGAGGCTCCTGCGGGAGGGAAGGTGGGGGCAGCTCCAAGGCAAAGGGCAGGAGACGTGCAGCAGTAGGGGAAGAAGGGGCAGCTGAAGTGACAGCGCTTGACAGCCTCTTGGCCAAACCAGTCAGGATCACCTGTCAGAGGCTCCAAGATCCACCAGTGGATCCCGATCTACTGGTTAGTGACCACTGGTTTAGTGGCACCACCTCTGATTCAGCCCAACAACCTGATACTAATAACCAGAGATGTCAGACTAAGAATGGGTTACAAAGCTGCTTTCTAGCAATTAAGAAGCACAAGGAACCAGGCACCAGGGAGGAATTTGGGAGTTGGGGGAAGCAGCATACACCAACACTGAGCAAACAGTTAGCACTGTACATGGTGCAACTCATCTTTTACTGGGCAACACTGCCACCTAGTGGAAAACGTTTTTTTCCTCAAAACAGACCGCGAAAACAGAATGCAGCATGTAACTGCAGAACCAGAGTTCATATGCTAACGACACTATCAGACTGGGTCTGACTAGAGGCTGGGAATGGCTGCTTATTACAAAAAGTAATTTCCCCCCCTTTTGGTCTCTCATTTTCTTATCAGCCACTGGGAGTGGGCCATATTCACCCTGCTTGAATTGTCCTTCGCACTGGTTCTCCGAATAGTAATGTAACATCCTTGCATGTGTGTATATATCGCTGCCAAACTGAAGACTCCACTTCATGCATCTGACAAAATAGTCTCCAGGCCACAAAAGCTTACGCCCAACTAAATTGTTTTTAAGATGCCACAGGACTCCTCATTGTTTATGCTCTACAAAGGAGATCTCAAGTCATATGCTAATAAAATAAAATAAAGTTTCAGAGAGGTTGCCATCTTAATCTGTAACTTTAAAAATAGCGAGTAGTCCTGTGGCACCTTAGGGACCAACAAAAATATATAGGAATTTGATGGGTAAAACCCACTTCATCAAATGGTTTTACCCATGAAATAAAATAAAAAATAGTTCTTCTGGCATGTTAAGTGACTGACACAAAAAACTGCCCTGTAGATGCCACACTGTTTTAAATTTGAAAAATATTTGTATTTTTATTCGCCAAGTCTGAATCTGGATATTTTAAACATGTCATTCAGAGATTTGTCCTTTGCTCAGCTATGATATTGATATAGTTTACATTTCCACAGTCTCATTTATCTGTAAAGATTCCAAATACTTTACAACTGTACGCATACATGCATAAATGCAGTAATATCTGGGGTGGAAGGGCAGTAACTGACCCAAAGTATGCTTACAGTTTGAGGCTGGAAGGAGATACTGCCATAGTCAACAGGCAGGGGCAATCCCCAATTTAAGTGAATTTAATGATCATGAAAGGTGCTAGACTATTTGAAATCCTAAAAGAATGTGGAGAGTGCACCAGAATATACTGCCCAGCCCTCAAAAGGGGGAGTGGCTACAGAGACAGGAATAAACTGAATACAGACAACAGATCATGAAATGGGAATGGGAGTGGGGTCAAAGGGAGGGGAGGTAACAGTCATGCTGGACAAGGGGAGGGGAATGGCTCTGTGCTCCCAGAAGAGGCAGAGCCTTGGATGGAAGGGGTGGGGCTGAGGCAGCCAGCATTCAGCTCCACCCAAACTGCAGTGCATGCCCCGCTCCCCCAGCCCTCAGCACTTCCTGGAATGTGCCATGTGGCACTCCAGCGGTGATTTAAAGGGCCCAGGCTCCAGGCACTTCCACAGTAGCGATGATGGTAGTCTTGTGACTCATAGGGTCCTGGGCGTATGCTTCCTTTCCCTGCTCTGTTGGTGGGCTTGGTCCAAGGTGTGAAACAAGGGAAGCAGATTTGGATTCTCTCCTCCGTCTCCCTCAAAATGTCCACTGATCCATGAAGGAGTCCGAGGAGACAGTGAACATTGCCCAGAGCAACTCCAAGATGGAGGGAATGAGCCAGGAATGGACAAGGTAGAAAGCCTCCAAATCCTTTTTCATTAATAGATGGGCATTTTGGCCAGAGCAGGGAGGAGGTTGAGAAAGTCTTGCAACTTCACTGCAGCCAGGATTAGGGTGTGCCTAGTGGAGCCGGTGTGGGGGAAAGTTGTAGCCAGAGCCTCAGCAAGAGATAGGTTTACACTAGCTTGGGTACGGTATAGCGCATGACTCCAGTTTACACATCCACAGAAAGATTGTCTGGGTGTGGTTCTGAGATGAAACTCTGCAGCCAACTCAGGCTGTGCGCTGGAGGTGGCCAAGGAGCTTGTCAGGCAAGGGCCTGTTGACAAGTTGCTGTGGGCCAGGGAGATTCATTTCTCCGTTTATCCTCCCCGAGTCACTGGATTTCTCACCTTTCTCCTTAGCAAGCTGCTCGCTGAAGGCACTTTTCTACCATGGATCTTGTAAGCGACCGACCAGGAGGAGAGAGCAGAAGTTAAGAGCTGGGGCAAATGAGCCTGGGATCTTGTGTAGAGTCAGGAGAAGAGGAATCAGGACAAGATGGCAGGAAAGAAATGGAAGTAGTCAAAGGCTGGCCTCCTCCTGATGCGGAAATGCAGGGCCCACTCATTTTCTGGTAACATGGTGACAGTGGATGATAAGCACCATAATGACCATCAGAAAAAGAGAGAGTGAGATGAATGGGTAGGCTTTGTGGGACTTACTGTACACACAGAAGGGAACAGATGCAAAAGACCAGATGCTTATACTGCAAGCGATATCTATCTCTATATCTCTGTATCTATGCATATATAGATGTGTATATATATAATTCACTCAGCATTGCTCAGGTCCTTAACTTAAATAAGTGTTGTTTTTCTTCATTTGAATCATTGCTCTGGGGTGGGGGTGGGGATAGGAGACTCAGTACACAGGCTACCCTGGGGAAAGAGGACAACCTCAGCCCTCTCTCTCTGCAGCAGCTTGGGGACAGGTGAGAAGCGCCTCTCCATGACCGCCGCAGAGAGGGGTGCATGTCCCCCAGCTGGAGGACAGACTCACCAAGAGACACACAGAGGGTATGTGTACACTTGCACCCTCTTTCAAGAGAGGGATGCAAATGAAGACATTTGAAATTGCAAACGAAGCCGGGATTTAAATATCCCATGCTTCATTTGCATATTCACATTATGGCGCTATTTCGAAATAACAGACGCTGTTAAGAAGTGGTTATTTCGAGAGAAAACCCTTCTCTCGAAATAACCCTTATTCCTCAGACAATGAGGTTTACCAGTTATTTCGAGAGAAGGGTTTTTTCTCAAAATAACCGCGTCTTAACAGCATCTGTTATCTCAAAATAGTGCTATTTCGAAATAGTGCCATAATGCAAATATGCAATGAAGCATGGGATATTTAAATCCCGGCTTCATTTGCAATTTCGAATGTCTGCATTTGCATCCCTCTCTAGAAAGAGGGTGTAAGTGTAGACATACCCAAACTCTCTGAAACGTAGAGTAGATAGCTGTTCCTTTCTGCACCCCTGCCACTCCAGTGGAGTTAGAGCTGTCCCAATCCCCGTCTCTGGCTCTTTGCTGCCCCCTTCTGGTCATTCTATCATATAACTCCCTCCTACCTCCATTTCCACGTTATGAGAACCAATTGAATTCCAGGCACAGCCCATTGTCCTGGCAGAACCAAACACTGACCTTACCTTAAGTTTTGATAAGAGGAAACTGCCTACCAAATTTGGTGGTCCTAGAGCCGTTGATGAGGAGTCTTTGAAGAAATGGACTCGCAGGCAGATGGTTGGACCCAGACAGACAGATGCACATTTCTAAGATATATCATAAGATATTTTTCTTTTTAGAAACTATATGGGTAGATTAATCATTTAGTTGCTAGTAATATAGAGTGCAAAGGTGGGATAGTAGTCATCATCCCTCTTTTACAAAGGAGGGAACAAAGGTGCAGAAGTCTATGCCTATGGTTATATGGTGAATTAATGACACAGCTGGGGTTAAGCAACCCAATTCCCAATACAGAGTGGATCTGATTCAGAATATGTTAATCATGGTACCTGATATTAAAAAGGTAGGTGAAAGTTATTGTTAAAGAAGTCTACAAGGTCAGCTTTTTTGGGATAGGTACTCTGCCTCTTTCCGTGTTTGTAGAGTACACAGCACATCACTGTGCTCCTTAAGCAATAAGAGCAAACCGCCTCGCTTAGGAAAAGGAAGGGAGGAGGCTAATGACCAGTGTGTGGAGCCTGTCAGGAAATCAAACTACCCATGGATGCTCATACTGGAAGGATGGGGACTGAACATTGCAGCTGATTATTTATGAATCCATCTGGTGAAATTGCTCTGCAGTATCAGTGCTATTTGCACTTGAAACTTACTGCGTTCCTGCCAGTCACTCTGAGAGGCTGATTTACTTCAGACAGAGTATTATTCCTCCCTGCTGAACCTTTGTGACCAATGCCCTAGTCTGCAGGCTTCACAGAGGCTGCACTCCCTGATGAAACTTACTAATTGAGTTTTGCATTGATCATACTCTAGTCTAATGCACTAGATTAATCCCTAGAATACTCTTGATGAAGCCAATGGAGTATTGGCACAGATGAATTTGATCTCACATGTTTGATGTTCAGCTAGGCTTCTCATGACAACAATGAGCCATCCTGATTGTAGTGAGAGAGATCAAACAGTTTCTTCATTTAGCAAACTCACCATTTGTAACAGCTCTGCTTTCTTGCTTCCCTTTCCTCCTTTTCCTCACCTCAGCTCCCTCCATTGTTCCAGTACATATTGCATTTACTCGCACCTATTATATTTGTTAATCTTGAATACAGGAGGCTCTCTGCACTAATAGTTTTGTTGTATTTATTAATAGATCTATCCCCTTTTTTTCCATCTGTCTTTCAGATCTTCTTTCCATTCATTGTATAATCTTTACACTGTTGTCTTGTTCAAATGGAATAGTTAAACACTCTTTTGCTTTGACTAAAGTTTCTGATTGTTTTAGGTAAGCAAACCAAGCAGATAAGCATGGACTACAGAGGGACAATGGCTAGAGAGCTTCTTTCCTTGGAGAATGTCAAGAGAGAGAGCTGAAGAACAAAGAGGAGAAAAAAGGATCCATGTGCTGCTATTTGAGGACTCAGCATAGCTCAGAAACATATAGTTAAGTTTTACAGTTTGATAACACCAAGAGAATTCCTGACCTAGGTGAGAAAAAGTCCGAAAGCCTAAACTATATGTTTGTAATGTATTGAGATTGTTCGTGCTTTAAGACAGTGGAGATAACCGTAACTGGTCTCTTCAAGAGTCAAACTGTTGCCAAAAGATAATGAGAGCCTAGAAGTGATTCTCAACTCTAGTCCAGTTACATCAGCCATAACACTGATAATATGAAAAAACTACAAGGAGTCTGGTGAAACATTAAAGACTAACAACTTCATTAGGGCATAAGCTAATACATCTCTCTTCCTTAGAGGCTTGAGCCATTCACATCTCTATCAGAAAGACAGGCTGCACACACTATTGATTCAGCGAGTAATAAAGGGCCGAATCACATGGATCTAGTTAATTCTGTTCAAACACATTGAGTAGCAGATGTTACAGGAAGAAGGATGCAGGTTGCCTGTAATAGCGGAGCTGTGGAATTGTCAGTGATATGAGAGATACCCACAACAGACCGGTGAGTGTAGTATCTCCACACCAAGCATGGCTGTCCCAAGAAGCCCACATTTTATATTTCAGGATTAAAGTGCCGAAGAACCTCCCCATAGGTCCATGGTGTCCAACACACTAGCCACTAGCCACATGTGGCTATTTGGCCGGTTAAGTGTGGCTAGTTCCCTATAGTAACTATAGGGCTACAGCTTCAGGACTGGTTGCACACTATGGTCATAGGCGGTGGGTATAGGAGGCAGGGGAAGGCAATGCCTTCCCAAACTGCCAGCCTGGCCCCACCCAGACTCTGCCCCCAGTTCCCATCCCCCACTCGCCTTCAATGTGTTTCCTTCAGGGCTGTCTGGGATTCAGCCCCACCAAAGCTGGGGCTGTGCCTAGAACTCTGGGGCTGGGGAGGTTCGGGCTAGGCCCTGCTCCCTCTCCCTAGTGCTCTGCCCAGAGCTGGGAAAGCGCACACACTCCCTCCTTTGAACACCCCCGTGCTCCTGGGGGAAGGCTGGGGCTGTGTGCCGCCTCGCCATGTGCTCTTGGGCTGGGGGTGCAAGGGAGGGATGGCCTGCCCCTACAATGGGGGGTGTCCTTGGCTCTCATGGGGCGCTGGGCTGCAGGGGCAGGCCTTATACCGAAGGGACGGGTCTTGAGGCTTGCCTCCTCCAGCCCTAGATTCACCCACCATTCATGAACCTCCCTCATCAGAGCAGATGCATCCTTTCCCCCCCAAGAGGTAAGTCTCCATTTTTGCCCAGACCTTCCTGAAAAGCACTGTTGAAAGTATTCATTCTGGGGCGTGTGTGTATTTTTGGTTCACAGGGTAGGGCTGGAGGGAGGAGATATAACCTGCGCTCACCCTAAAATAGTCTAGACCATGTACTTACATACACAACCTCAAAGGGAGTTAAGAGAATGCCTCTCCACAACTCTGCAACCATCAAAACCCCACAGCCAAATAACTGAGGGGCGGGGGAAGTGGGGGGGAGAGGATGGCTTGTCGACAAAAAGCCTGTAGTCTAGACGTACCCCAAGAGAGGAGAAAAAAAACCTGATTTAGCCCCAACTGAGAAGCAGAAAAAAAGACATTCACTTCACTCCCCTCAAGCTCCACCCCATCCCCTAGGGGGAATGGGACCAGTATATCTTGTGGGGCCACCCTGGTTCTTGGGTGCGGCCAAAAGTGAGGGGTTCAGTTTGTGGGAAGGGGCTGCGAGGAGTGGGCTGGGGTGGGGATGTGCAGTCAGGGGAGGTGGGAGGGTCAGGGCAGGAGGTGGGGGGCAGGAGCGACAGGGTGGCTAATGGGAGCAATGGGAGGCTGGTGCCCGCATTGACTGCTTCTTGGTAGGATGTAGAGTCTCTTCTTCCCCCTTTTCAGGCAGAGTCTGTGGGCCAGATCTGGACTGGCTTGCCTTGATCAGGCCCGCAAGTCTTGGGGCTCCCCCCTTGCAGCAGGGAGCTGGCTCTGGCACTCCAGGCATGGTGCCCCTGTGTTGCTGGAGTTCTAGCACCAACTCACCCTGCTACAGAGGTGGAGGAAGCTCTGAACCTCAGAGGCCCAATCAAGACAAGCCGGGTATGGATCTGGCCTGCAATCTCTGCCTGCAGGCAGTGCCCCCCATCACTCCTATTGGCCGTCCTGTTGCTCCTGTGCTCCCCCTCCTGCCCAGACTCCCCCATCTATAGCCCGTTGCTGCACCCTCCCTGCTGCCCTGACCCTGCAGGCTGTTGGTTCCCCACCTCTGCTGTAGAACATGTAGGAGACTGGTCTGAATCTGTAACAAGCTTATGACACTGGAGGCTCCTTTTTAAAATAAATTCCTGATTTCAAAAGTTTCAGAGAGGTAGCCAAGTGAGTCTGTAACTGGAAAAACTTAAAAAACAATGAATAGTCTAGCTGCACCTTAAAGACTAACAGAACATGTAGATGGTATTCGCGGGCACAACTCACTTCTTCAGATGAATGGAGTATTAAAAGTCCAGATCCAAGAATAAATAGGAGAAGGAGGGGGAGAAGGAAGGGGAGAAAATATTGAATTAGAGTGTTCAAGTTATAAGAAGCTGATAAGAACAATTTGCACCTTCTCTAAGTACCCATTGTTTAGATAGTTAAGTCATTAGGATGTGGAAGGTAGTGTGCTAGCCAGGTGATGTCTTTATTCATTCCTTTCTGATAGGAATCAAACTTGTAAATGAAGTTAAGTTCCAAGGCTTCCTGATTTCAGTTTGCTT
Organism: Pelochelys cantorii; assembly: GCA_032595735.1. Taxonomy (NCBI): domain Eukaryota; kingdom Metazoa; phylum Chordata; order Testudines; family Trionychidae; genus Pelochelys; species Pelochelys cantorii. The sequence goes on along the minus strand of CM064342.1, from coordinate 4,770,828 downwards.
CCTTGTCTTCTGCCTCCTTTGCATAAAAGCAGGGTGCAGAACATGCAATTGCATAACGAGCTGGGCAGTATGCTAGTCCCCATGGTTAGATTGAAGATTTGTGTGGAGAGATATTAGAAAGGCCGGTTAATTGAGCTTTCTCGTTAACTGAGTGCCAGATAAGAGAGCTTTTATTGAATGCTGTAGAATATAACTTTGTAGTCAGTGTAGATGGGAACAAGTCATGTGTAGATAACTATGACCGGCTGGTTTTGATAAAGATTATGCCAGCATAATCTGAAATCCAGCAGCCCTCGTCTGCACTGACTATTAAGTCATGTTTAACTTCAGACTCATTAATAAGAGTCCTCAAGTGTGACCTAACTTTCTAGTGACAACAAGCCTCGAAAGTAGAGGCTAGAATGAACTCCAATGACTCCCCCCTCATCCGATGAGTACTGCTGTAAGCTCCTCAGGGCTCCCTCTGAGCACCAAATTGGGGCTTTGGTGAACTTTGGACACTGTGTAAAATGCGGTCTGTAATTGCTATTCGGGTTGCCACAGGGCAGGTGGCAGCAGTCTTTCCTTGTTATATCAGATGACACCATTTGAACTATCATATGAGAGTGCAAATGATCTAATAATTTGGTACCTTGTGTGAAAGACTCAATGTTCCAACACTTGTCATTTTTTAATGCTGTGGTATTGAGGTTAAAGTCCACCTAGCTGTCTCTTCAGCATTTATCAGCCCTTAATTAGATTACATTACAAGGACATGACAAAAATCTGATTCTTTTCAATGTTACCTCCCCACCTCCAGCTCTGTTTGATACAAAATGTGTTTGCTAACGTCCCCATTTGCAAATTTAGGCCTTTTTTTACAATATTCTCAGATTTATTTCATTCCAGGTGTTTATATAGTTCCTGTATCTTCAGCCAGAAGATGCTCACAGGGTCATTCTGATACATTAACCATATGATTTCCTTGCAGTGAAAAAAATATTAGGGATACTCGATTGGTGTGTGGGAGTAAAATAGCCAGCTTAGATAGGAAGGAGCCTCCTCACCCACACACTTGTGACTCTGTTGGTCTACGTCTACATGGCACAATTATTTCGGAATAAGCTATTCCAGAAGAAATACTCCGAAATAACTTATTTCTAAATAGCTTATTCACACTACAGGGAAGCCTGGAAGTCAGTCCAAGGCAGGCACTCCTAATGTGAATGTGCTACCTTGATTTAGGGGAGTAACTAGTTTGAATGGCGCTGGGGTGGAGCTATTTCAAAATAGCAGCAGGGGAGCATCCTCACCACTGCTATTTCGAAACAGCTATTTTGGAAGAGGCGCTATTCTTCGTGGAATGAGGTTTACAAATACCGAAATAAAGCTGCCCGTTATTTCGAAATTATTTCGAAATAATGGGCTTGCTCACATAGTTATTTCGGAATAACAGCCATCATTTAGAAATAATGCTGCTGTGTAGACGTGCCCTTGGAGTGTGCTTGTGATGGGGAAGAATGCCATATTAGGACAGGTGTACTGCACATAGAAACAAAGTGGTTTTGGAACACAGAAACAGAAGGAAGTGCATCACTCAAAAGTGTCTTCTACTGTTGCAGTAACCTTTCCACTCTAGGCCCAATACAGTCCATGCTGGTAGAGATTTGAAGTTGTCATCTGATGGCTGGTTGTTTATTAGTAGTACATGAGATAACTGGGTAGCCTCAGTTCAGTTTCTGGTAGACAGGTGTAGGAATCCATATCCCCAAAACAACCACCAGCTGTCATCTACCATCATGAAAACCACCATGGCAACAAGCGATGCCCCTCTAAAGAGTCTCAATCACCAAGTGAGGCCATGGAACGTAGGCACATGGGATACTGTTGACAAAGCTTCTGTCGACAAAGAGCGTCTAGATTACATCCAGTTCTGTCAACAAAGCAAGCCGCTTTGTCGACATGACAGTGTAGACGCAAAGGACAGTGTAGATGCAATAACGCCTTCTGTCGACAGAACTCTGTCGACAGAAGGCGTTATTCCTCGTAGAATGAGGTTTACCGCTGTCGACAAAACTGCCAAGTTCTGACGACGTTATGTCGACAGAACTCAGCAGTAGTGTAGACGCAGTGTAGTTTTGTCGACAAAAGTCCACTTTTGTCGACAAAACCCTGTAGTCTAGACACTCCCATGGAAACAAAACTCTTCTCTCACTTTTAAGAATAGTCCCTTCTCAAGCACGGTTGAGGTAAATTCACTGGGAGCAGAGGTGTGTTGCTGACACCCACACAGATTCCCGCTCCTGTGTTTCCTCTCAGCTTTTCAGTATTTCTACCTTTGTTGCTTCACAGAAAGGTGAAACTCTGAAGAATGGCACACCAAGGCATGGCAGACAATTGCACCAAGGCTTATGTTTCATTGGCCTGACAACAACTTCCATGGAGTTTTGCCTTTGACTTCAGTTAATGCAGGGAAAACGCACCGTGATCTTCTCAATATGTGAAGAAACACCATCTGATTCAAGGAAGGTCCTAGCTTGTTGCCTAGCAACAAAGAGGTGTAAGGCATGAAAGCCAGGTTGGGAGGCTTGATTTTTCTTTGTAGGTCAGAGTAGGCTGGTTTGATTGATGGGACTTGGTTCTGCTTTCACTCGGTATAGTGCCTTTGGAATTACACTGATACAGAAACGATGCTAGTGAGATAAGAGCCACAGACATCTACAGGCTTTAGCACTGATCAAGAGAGCGCATTGCATGCTGGGAAGGATGGTCCCCACAGACTCTTTCACTAAGTGAAAGATAAAGGGATTTGCATAAAAATTAGATGAGGCTCTCGTTCCTCCTGGCAAGTTACCAATGTGGCCCTGTGTTGGCCAAAACATGAACCAGCTCTCTGGGTGCCGAATACACCATCACCTTGTCAGCTGGGATCGATACCTGCTTTGCCCAACACACAATGCAAAATTTATTGAAACAGCAAACAAAGTGTTGCCAAGGAAACATGAGTCATTAAATTCCAAAAGCATAATTTATAAGAAATAAATATGGTTGTAAACTTTCTCTCTCTCTCTGTTTCTCTATTAGTGCTATAAAAACCCTAATGAAATAGTCTTGCACTCTCCCATCTAATGGAAACAATGTGCCTGGGGAATGAGAAGGCGAAATGGGAAATTACAAGACATTTAGCTTGAAGTCTGATAGGGCATAGGGATAGGGCCAATGGGAGGGGAGGCCTTGGTATGTTTTCTCCTTCTCATATCAATAATGTATTAACTGCCTGATTCTTCAGTTATGATATAAATCAGGAGTAACTCTGTTAAATTCAAAAGCTTCAGAGGGGTAGCCGAGTTAGTCTGTAACTGGAAAAATGTCCAAAAAAATGAATAGTCTTGCAGCACCTTAGAGACTAACAAAACATGTAGATGGTATCATGAGCTTTTGTGGGCACAACTCACTTCTTCAGATGAATGGAGTTATTAAAGATCTAGTTTCTAAATCAGTGGTCCCCAACATGGTGCCCGCAGGCGCCATGGCGCCCGCTGGGGCATTTATGTGCGCCCACCGAATGATGTGGGCTGGCCCTGCCCCGGGCGTGTGGTACATGGGCGGCCCCAACCCTGGGTATGTGGCGTGTGAGCGGCCCCGCCCCAGGGCGCCTGGCAGCCCCAAAAGGTTGGGGACTACTGTTCTAAATAAATGTGGGGGAGGCAGAAGAGAAGGAAAAAGAAGGGAAAAAAAAGAAAAAATGGGGGAAGAAATAGTCAGTTAGAGTGTCCATGCTACATGAAGCTGATAGAGAAGGCACTAATTGTTCTTACATACCCGTTGTTTGTTTTTTATGTCATTAGGCTGTAGAATGTAGCGGGTCATCCAGCCAATGTCTTTATTCATACCTCTGTGATAGGAATCAAACTTGAAAATGAAATTAAGTTCTAAGGCTTCCCTGTGGAGTTGGCCTTGTGGAATTGGCCTGAAACAATTTGGTGACTTTGAGATCAAGACTATTCCGTGCTGCAAGACTATTAATTGTTTTTAAGTTTTTTCTGCTGAATTCAGTGTAGTCATGTTGGTGTAAAGCCAGTGAAAGTCAGAGGAGGGTCAGGGAAAGGATTTCTAGAAGAACCTTCAGAATATGACAATACAAAAAAAAAAAAAAAAAAGGAAGGAAAGAATTAGACAATTAGATCTATTTTTATCCTAGCAGATTTACCTGGCATTGCACGGGTGCATAACACAAGAAATAGTTGGTTGGGTTTTGTTGGGAAATCATAGGAGAGGTGGCTTGGAGGGGGGAAGGAGGCAACGGCCCGGCCCTGTGAGGAGCTGCACAGGGGGTGGGAGAGAGGAGAAGAAGGACATCCCTAGGCCCCTTGATGCAGGGGTGGGGGGAAAGGAATTCACAGGTGAATTGGCAAGGGGGGGAACCCCAGACTCCATGAGGTGGCATGGGGGGGACAAAGGGAATTCCCACCCTTTGGATGAAGTGGGGGGAGGGGGAAATCACTAAGGATTCACTCCCATAGGAGCCTTATAGCGGGGGGCGGGGGAGGAATTTCCACGTGCCTGTGTGGAGAAGTGGGTGAGGGGGAGTAAGCATGGCCCTGGGGTGGTGGGGCATCCTGGGGTAGGCAGGTGTGAAGGAGGAAACCCTCAGGGCCCATAGCAGGATGGGTGTGTGTGTGTATGGGGGGTGGGGGCGGTAATGTCTAGGCCCTGTAGCTGCAGAAAGTGGGGGAGGGGAACCTTACCCATAGAAGGTGGCCTGGCTAGGAACACACAAAACCCCTACCCCAGCCAGTCAGTCTGCTGCTGGAGCAGCTGTGCCCAGCCCTCACTCTGCAATACCCATCCCCGCTTGCTGCCCCCAGAGGTGAGTGTGAGAGGATCATGTCCCTCCTCCCTCTGCCCCTCTGTTTCCATGTTGGGGGGGGAAGCCCCAATCCCACCCCTTCCCAGGTTCCTGGCACAACCAAACCCTGGCCTTGCTTTATGTCAGGAGAAGAGGAGGCTGTATACCGAATTTGGTGGCTCTTACCTTTTAGGAGGTGTTCTTGCACAAACAGAGGGACAGACAGACATTTCATTTCTAATATATATATGTAAAATATCTCACTTTAATACCTTAGAAATTTACAATTAGATGTTTCCTCTCCTCTTTTCCCCATTGGCGCTGGTGGTATCAGCCTCCATACTGGCCATGGTCAGTTCCTGGCCTGTAAGAACTGCCTGCCATGTGAGGCAGTGAAATCTGCAGGCCCTTCTTGAAGCAGACACAGGCCTGGAGATAGGAGCATCAGAGGTGCTTTCTTCATGGACTAGCTGGTGAGCGTAGACTCTGACCTGAGATTCCAGATGCCTGGATCTGTGGGGGAGTTGAAATCTGTCCCAGCATCAACTTCAAAACTGGACAAAGGGTGTCTCCAGCCTCTGGCTTCCTCACCTGGGAAACACCAACAGATCAGTCTCGGAGAACAAGTCTCAAAAGGTGACAAGATAAAAATTACCCTTCCTGGACCTGGCTTCAAGGCCACATAAATCTAGTGGGCTGTCAGCTACCACATGCCTCAAAACATAGGAAAAGTTCCCCGAGCACTTTGGAACCAATATCACCTGAACATATCTGTCTGCAATAGAGGTCCTGCCCAGCCATGACAGGGCTGTTTTAGCCTCCTCTGCACCAAGGCCGTCAGAAAGATCCTCCGTGAGCGTGGCAACTGGATATATGCTGACTCTGGTGCTGGCTACTCTATTGCCTCCAGCACCCGCTCCAGAGTAGTACCCTCCACAGTGAGCTGGTGTGACACCATGTTGTCCCTCACACTGTGCAGGTTCCCAGACCCCAGTGATTCTGATGGTTCCATTATCCAGTCAGGGCTTCTGCGCTGACTCAGCAGCAGATCTAACCCCCCGTGCCTGACACGTGCACACGATTCATTCTGCCATCCTTGTCCTCCCTTCCGTTCAGCAATCGCCTGGCTTACGTCCAATGGACCGCTAAGGTTTGGAATTTGGTCCAGAGAAGCTATGCCATTCAGTTCCTCCTCCTTCCCCTCAAGTCTCCTATCCTTCTACAGCAGTGTTTCTTAAACCTTGTTCTGTGGCACACTGGTGTGCCACGAGGTAGTCAGAGGTATGCCATGGAGAACAACAGAATTCAAAATGGCCGCCCTTAGAGGGGCAGGTGACCTTTTTTTTTTTTTTTTTGCTCAGTAACTCCCCCCCCCCATGACCCTTTTCCCTCCCCGACCTTTTTTTTTCTCTTCTCAACAAAAAATCCTTGGTGTTCCCCACAAAAAAAATTATTGTTTGGTGTTCCTTGGACTTAAAAAGTTTAAGAAACTTTGCTCTACAGGAAGCCTTTCAGCAAGCACCTACTTCAGCAAGAAGTGCACCTTCTCTTTCTTTTGGGTGATCTAGAGGATATTTTAGTCAAGGTACTTTCTCTTTCCCAGGCACACATGGCAGCTTTGACCAATAGACCTCAGAAGCCTGAACACCTGTATCAGAAAACTCATGTTCAGGATATGTTTAAAAGTCTCAGCAAGGTAGCTGTGTTAATCTGTAACTGAAAAAAACTTAAAAAATGACAAATTATCCTGCAGCACCTTAGAGACTAACAAAATGTGTAGAAGGGGGTTGTGCCTACAAAACGCTCATGATTTCATCTACATGTTTTGTTAGTCTCTAAGGGCTTGTCTAGAGTACCGGTACATCCCTCTTTCGAAAGAGGGATGTAAATAAGCCCAATTGAAAGTGCAAATGAAGCCTGGATTTAAATATCCCATGCTTCATTTGCATATTCGCGTCCGATCACTGTTTCGAAAAAGGGTATTTCGAAAGTGAAACATCAGTCTAGACGTGGTTCTTTTGAAAAAAAACCCTTTTTCGGAAGAAGCTGTACTCCTGAAAAAACGCTCATTTACATCCCTCTTTCGAAAGAGGGATGTAGTCTAGACAGGCTTAGGTGCTGCAGGATCATTCATAGTTTTTTTAGGTTCAGGATAGTCTTTCTTGTGTCCACCATCCCTCCCTAGTCAAGAAGGACCGACATGCAGCCCTGAATCCCTGGGATGCAGATTTTCACATGGTGATACACTTGGTGCACAAATACTTCCTGGGGTTTGTGCTGGACGACAATTGCTACCAGGACAGGATTTTGCCTGACAGTCTCTCTGAGGAATCATTATTTTTATAGGTGGTGGCAGTCTCTGCCTGGCGAATGAGCAGATGTCCCTGTTAACACCTGCTTGGTAATAAAGGTCTCTGGGGATGAACTCAGCATGCAGACAACTGCTTGCCTATGACTCAACAGTTTTCACACATTATATAATCTCTCTGTTTCTGCTTGCCATGCCAACCAGTGATGTGAGCAAGATCCTGGATTGTACTACGGGGTCCTATGCTGGCATGGACATTTCTTATCCCATAGGCAAGTCTCTGCTTCTGGCAACTTCAGAAGTAAAGCTTGAATCACTATGGCCTGGGAGCCCGATCGCCAGGTCAGGAGTAGAGCCAAACCAGCAGTCCGGGGGCTAGGGGCAGAGCCCCACTGGTGGCTCAGGGGGCTGGGAGGCCAGCGGGCAGGCCAGGAGCAGAGCCCGACCTGGAGTCCTGGCAGGCTGGATGTAGAACTCTGCCAGCAGCCCGGGGGCAGGGAACCTGACCAGCAGCAGAGCCCCAGCATCTGCCTGGCAGGCCAGAAGCCCAGTGGCTGGGGTCTGCAGTGGGGCTGGCAGCCAGGAGGGAAGCCCTGCTGAGAGTATGACAGTCCCCCAGGCAGCGGCGGATATAGGGCAGGGGGAGCGGGGCAGCTGCCCCGGGCCCTGCGCTTCAGTAGGCCCCGCACCAGCACCAGGAGCAGACTAGCCTGGCGGGATACCAGGAATTTCCCCGTGGGCCGTCCGCCGAAAGGCCGGCTGGCAGCTGCTGGAGGAGGAGGGGGATTGTGATGGGGCACCACAGCCCTGCACTTTAAATTCCCTGGCACCGGCCAGTACGGGCCACGTGGGGCCGAGGGAGCTCATGCGCGGCGTGCTGAAACACTGCACAACAGCTGAGAGGGGAGACACCCCGGCGTGGTGTGACGTCACGGCCCGGGACTTTAAAACCACGCGGCCCAGCATTGCACCGCTCAGTTCGGCACGTGGTGTGGAGCCTGGGCCGGGGTCACGGCCGCCCGGCAAACTGGAAGGTAGAAGGTGGATGGCAGAGGAAGGGGCTTGTGCTGAGGGGAGGGGGACAGGTCAGGAGAAGAAAGGGGAAGGCACCAAGGGACAGTGTGGAGGAGAGACAAATGCCAGGGGCCAAGTTGAGACAATGAGGAAAAGGGCAGGTGGGGAGGTGTCAGTGGGAGTGGGGACAGGGTGATGCTGGGAGAGGAGACGGTAAGGGCATTGGGGGCTAGAGGGGGAAGGAGGAGGTGCTGGGAGAAGGCTTGAAAGAAGGGGTGGGCATGAGGAAGGTGGGGATGGAGCAAGGCATGTGTGAGGGCTCAGAGGGGCATGAGGGGAACGGGGCAGAGGTTGGTGAGGGGATGGGCATTAGGGAAAAAGAGGGCAAAGGGGGCAGGGGCAGTGAGGGAAGGGGGAGACACCAGGAGGGTGCAGGGCTAAGGGAAGGTGCAGGTGCCAGGGGATTCTGGGGGTGAAGCAGAAGGGCAGACACCTGCAGGGGAGGGACCAGCACCAGAGGAGAGAGGCAGGGCAGGTGTGTAGAGGGAGGTGTTAGGAGAGGGGATGAGGAGGGGTAGCTCACATGATCAGAGTAGGGCTACTGGAGGAGTGGGCACAGGGGGAATGCCTTTTTTCTATTTTTTCTCCAAAGAGGGGCCCTGCGAAATTGTGCTGCCCTGGGCTCTGCAAAACTCTCATCCGCCCCTGCCCCCAGGAGAGCCCAGAGGCTGGCAATAGAGGGGCCAAAATTGACCTCCCCAGACCAGCAAACTCCCTTGCTAGGGACCAGTCAGGATTGCTGGATTAGGGAGGTTCAACCTGTAGACAAAGACAGACATCACCTAGGCAGGTCCATCTCCCACTGGTAGCCCTCCAGTCACTAGACTGACTGAAGGACCCAGGCACTGTTTGCAAGGGGGTCTCATACACCCACAATTTGCCCATAAAAACCATGATCATGGGAACTCCATGTTCAGATGGGAGGGGGAGGGCTCATACGAGCAGTCTCAGGGCTTGTGGTTAATTACAGAAATAGCCTCACACATGGTAAGGCGGAGAACATGGCAGCATCTTCTATCCAAACGGGCAAGGAGGGAGAAGGTCTCAGGTCTTGTGCCAGGAGCTCCAGCTTTGGGAGTTTGCCCTAGGGCACATTACCCTTACAGCAGTCCCTCTCCCGGGGATGGACAGTATGGAGGGAGAGGGTCAGAGTAGATACTGTTGCAGCACGTTTGAGTGATCAGTGCACGAGAGAGTCTCTCAGGACATCTGCCAGATGTGGGGAGATTTCCCACGTGGACTTGTTTGCAAGAGAGGAGAAAAACAAAAGTCATTGCTCCTGTTTGGCAGGGAGGGGGCGCAATCCTAGCTCTCTCAGATGCTTTTCTCCTTAGGCAGATGAATGGACTGTTCTGTGCCGTCCCCTCCCTTCCCTCGTTCCCCAAAGTGCGCTGGCAGACCAGGCAAGAGAAAGCCGGATTAATTGTGATAACCCCGCATTGGTCGAGGATCTCCACAGCCTCTGTGAAGTACTGCTAGTCCTTCTGCTTTGGAGCCCTGACCTTCTCGTTTGAGACAAGGGCTCAGTCTTGCACCAGACTTAAGCTCCTTCCACTTGACAGCATGGCCGCTCGCCGGTTGACACTAGCAGAGAGGGCCAATTCACAAGCCATCCATCGGGTCCTTTTGAGGAGCCGCAGGAAGGAATTCACCAGGCCCCCCTAACTCTTTAAGGGGATGAGGTTCAACCGCTGGGTTCAACGGCACCAGCTATGCCCTTTTGCATTCTGGGGTGTGGGAGATCCTGCTGCCCCTGAAGACTTCCGGGCTCTCTGAGTTTTACTGTGCGCTCGTCTCGTGGCCACTGCCCTGAGCCAGCCACTGACTGATCAGACCTAGGTCTTCTCCCTCCGGATGGCACAGGGATTCCTGAAGGGCATCGTGATACTGTATCCGCCACCTATGGGCATAGCCCAGTGTGAGGACTTACTCTGGTCCTCTCAAAGCTGACGGATACTCCCTTTCAATCTATGGCTACATGCTCATTGCCCTATCTCTCCGTGAACATGGTTTTTGTCTTGGTCATTCCATCTGTCAGGAGGGCCAGGGAACTGCAGGCGCTGATGGCTGAGCCGTGTTACACAGTCATTCACAGTGTCCAAAGAGTCTCCAGAGTTTGCAGGAGATCACATCTCAGATCGTCCCTGCACGGTGTCCGAGTTCCACACCAATAAAGTCATCCACCTGCCTGCGTTCTCCCCCAAGCCTCACACTAGGGGAGCAAAGCAGAAGCTGCACATGCCAGGTGCGCCTTGAGCCATAGTGTTCATCCAGGACTGGAGAATGCCTTTCAGGTGGTTTCTTGCTTACACAGAGATACTCAAAGGACTGTGCATGTCTATGTAAAGAATATCAAACTGGATGACCCAATGCACCAGGTCACTGGCATGGTGTCAATGAGGATATTTGGGAAATGGTGACTTGGTCACACATCTGCAAAGCGGTGCAAGTTGGTGAATGGCAGTCAGGGACTACACAACATCTGGAAGATCTGTGTTACAGTCTGTATCTCCAGAGACTCCCTGCGCCTGCCTCCAGTGATGGCAACTGGCATGGGGGTCGCCCCTTGTGGTGCATGCATGCAGATTAGCATTCACAGCAGGCGAGGCCATGCAGTGGTACTGTCACTCATGTTATTCTTTGTGACAAGCAGCCCGCATACGTATTCCACAACTCGCCTGCCCTCCCGGCCGCTTTGGAGTCCTGGTGTCACAGCCGCCTGTGGCGCTGAAGGCACTGGCTGTGGTGGGGAAGTTCTGCAGATAGTACCTTTTGTGAAGTGAGTGAGGAAAGGAACATGTGCTGTTCCTGGTCAATACCACTCACTTAAAAATTCTCTGACATGTGCCCACTGGATGTGCATTGCTATAGAGTAGGTACACAGATTTCACATCTTGAAGAACATCAGTTCCTGTACAGAAAAGTAATTTCTTTTCCACCGTTGCACACCAAAGCTAAATAAGGTTACACAGTGCAATAAATTGGGTGCCGAGTGATACACCAAGTGTTTAGAATAAATAAAACAATAAACTGGGTGTTCACAGGGCAAATCTTGAAGTCCATAGTCACCGTAGCTCAATCCTTGCTCAGACAAAATACCCATCACTCCAGAAAGTGCTGGGCTGAATAAAGGCTAAACAAATGGTGAGTAAAGATTTCAGATCTCATCCTAGAAAGGTCAAACCAAGACACTGCAGTACAGGTTGATTCTTCAGTCCCTGCTTAGTTTCTGCTCCGATAAAATCCAAATATGTGGGCCAACCCCTAAACTCTTTTCTCTATCCTTATTTCAACAAGATTCCCATTGGAGAAAGACCTGCAGGATTTGGCCCATAAACTAGCGTTTGTGAACAAAGGCATCGATGCACCAAAATTTTATAAATCTTTTATTGCTATCTAGAAATACCTATTTCCTGTATTACAGAAGTTCAAACCGGAAAATTTGTATAGGCTATTATTGTCTCAGCATTTGTGACTAACCATTTTCCTATCTTCTGGGTGTGTATATTAGGAAACTGTCAACAAAACACTTAACTTTCTCACTCTGTTAACACTCAAGCCATCTGGCATTCTTTTTGACTGTACTCTGGACTTGCAGGAGCTATGTTTATTAGCCTTTAAATCTTCTGGATGGCCTTGCTTATGTACATTTTAAGAAGCCTAGTATGTTAAATATAAAAAATTTATGAGCATAAGTTTTCCATCACAAGTGATTACATGTTCTAAGATGCAATTAAATACATAATAATTACTACATCAAATGCAAGCAGTAAAACAGAAGTGCTGCAGCGAAGATAAAGATTGTCCAGGTCTAGTTATGACCTGGCACGTCACTTTCAGGCCAAAAATTTCATGGGATCCTGAGCTTTCAGGCAGTGAATGAGCTGCCAGATCCAGAAAAACTCCTTTCTTGGTGGTTTTACCTTGGAGACAAGTGCATCTGATATGTCCTGTTACCTGCACAAACTTCAATGGAAATTTGTTTTCTATTTCCCAGTAAGGCTCAACAGCTTCCTTCTCTTGGTTTCGAGAAGAAAATTGAATGATTTGAATCCATATGGTGGTAATATGGCAGCCTTGGCCCTATGTTATTAGTAAACAACAATGACATAATCTCGGGCAGTTCCTTTCCATCCCCCCCCTCGAATCCCCGCTTCAGACGGACTTAGTTTTCCTGTAAACAGTTTTGTTACTGTTTCTATATGGTGTCATTGTTTACTGTGAATTAACAAATTTAATGTGTCTGGACACAACAATAGATTTCTTCTGCACAATGCATCTGATAAATGAAAACCATTCCTTTTTGGAGAGTACTGTCCGAGAGAAACCGGTACATCACCTGCAATGGACAGTATGCAGAGATCCAAGAGGGAGTCCTTTCTTAGAAGGGATATTATTTGCAGGTCTGGAAACAGCACCTATTCTTTGGACAGATTTAGGGTCTGCAGCCAATTTGCTCAATGAGAGATGGATGATAAAATGAATTATGTGATGTTATGGTCAATTTATATACTATTTCATATACCATCAAGGTGTGCTAAATAGATCTAAGCTGTAGGATTATTGAAGTACAGTGTTAGTAAAGCATGGATGAAATGCAAACCCTACAGACTGAGAGCTGTAAGATTTTAGCTTAGCCTTAAGAATACTTAACATTAGTGGATTACCTGAGAATAATCCTTTGACAAGAAGGTCATAAGGTTACTGCATGAGATGTGCAAATACATGAGGTTACAGAAAAAAATGTATGGCAATAGACTGCAATGTATTGTTCAAAACAATCAGCAATACGACTGTAACATCTTTGAATGTCTGCCTTCACCTTAAGGCATAAATGCTAATGAGACTGAGAATCTACAAACAACCTATGAAAAATGGGGCACCCCAATATTCCTGAAGTGTGGCAGTATAGAGAAGGAAAAGAGAGATAACACATTAACGAATATGCATAAGGTGTAAGATGTAGAATTACAGAATTAGTCAGAGTTGTAATATAAAAGAGGGTTCCCTGGTTGGGTAAGAGTGGGAACACCCAAGGCAATATCCATGGGGAAACTCCCACAGAGATTGTCCCTCTACTGATGATGAATTGGGGAGAGGTCCATTGGGCTCTAGAATATTTTTGAGGCTATGAGTATGTCTACAGTAATATTTATTACATAGGTTTTTGTAGGGTTTCTATAAGCATAGATAATGGTATCTTTATGTATTGCTCTAATACAGTTTGTCATACAGAAAAGACTTTGTGCTTGTGTGACGACGTGTCGGTGTCCCCTGACCCCTGCACCCCCGTAGTGGCACGAACAGACTCCACCAGCCAGTAGAATAGAGGGAGTTTATTGCTTCTCCAGGGTACAGCACAGCACGGATGTAATCTGGTTACAGGGCCAGGCCTAGGATGCCTCAGCTCCTCTTGGGATGGGGGAGACTGGGCCCCTAAATCCCAACCCCCTTTGCTCAGGCTGCTTCCTCCATGATTCCAGACAGAAACCTAACTAACTCACTTCCAGCCCTGCCCCCAGCCAGGGCTCCACTCCCCTCCTTCCCATTGTTCCGCTCCCTGGGAGATAATTCGTCGGACAGGTTCAGAGCCCCCTTTGCATAATGACTCATCCCCTGCCCTGCTGGGCCATGCTGCAGCCAGCAGCCAGCGGAGGTCACCCACAGCCCACTGCCCAGCATAGCAACCAGCAAGGTACTCCCCACTACATCACAGCTTGTGATTGTGTCTGTGGTCATTGTTCTTATGCTTGATGTGTTCATATAGGGTATCTACATTTCAGAAAAGTGCCAGAAGCAATTTCACTCTATTGAGCTCGAAACTGTAGGATCCCAAGCTGAACTCTGAGTGGTATCACACAACATCACATCACTATGTTCACTTTAAATGAAATAAAAGGCTACAGGCCAGATCTTGACATCACTGGACCCCTGGGGCCCAACATAGGTGAGGAGCAAGGGAGCAGATGACAAATAAAGATTTTATACCAGTCTTATTCCATTCCAAGCCTGTGGCTCCCCAGAAGGTTGTTTGGATCTAGATACAACATAGAGCAGATTCAGGGTGTTGTGGCCACAAGGCACATTTCCAGTTGCAAGGAATCACCAAACTGCAGCATTTCTCCAACCACACCCCCATTCTTCTGGAAAAGCCTCCCACAGTGTCTCTGCATGGGAGAGGTTTCTTACATGGCCAGCTAAACTGGATTGCTGTCTGTTTTGAGCAGTTAGTTCCTAGAGCAGTGGTCCCCAAATTCTTCACATCATGCTGCTCCTTACCTTGTCTGGGCCTCCCCCTGCAACTCACAGTTGCGAGTTGGGACTGGGAGTGGTGTCCTGGTCCCTGAGGGGTGCAGGCAGGCATAAGGAGGTCCAGGGGGGGACCAGAGCCAAGACTAGACTAGGAGCCGAGGTCAAGATTGGAGCTCAGGGTGGGGCCAGGAACAGAGCTGTAGAAGAAAGCTGGGGCAGAGCCAGAGCAGAGCATGGGGCAGAGTTAGATTGGGTGATACTCCCTTGCTACCACCTGTGGGGGCTGGCCTGGGCCCTGATGTACCCCCCTGAATTTTCCTCCATGCCCCCAGTTTGGGGACCATAGTCTTGGAGGAAGGTGTACTCTTGTGTCTTGCCCCTTCTGGTTTGTGCATGCCATTGTCAATAGCTGCGATGTGTGTGTCTTCCCTTTCCTACACACAGATCCTATTGAGCGTAAGGAAGGGCCTAGCTACCAGCCGGAGGGTTTGTTCCTTACCATACGAGCACCACAGCTGTGCATACTAGAACATGTAAGACCCTTCTTGCCCCTTTATAAAAGAATCATGGTCTCTGTCTGTACTAGGGACATTTTCCCCATTTTCCACCATTGTTGACTTTGCTTCAGGTCAACCAACGGAACAACACAGGGAGTGCTAATATAGACGGCCCTGTGGCTGTTGTTGCCCCTGTTTCTATTAGAAGAGCTCTAAGCAGATGTTTAAAGCAGGAGCATTTAAAAAACAGTTTGCCTACTCTAGGGATCTGAGTATTGCCAGCCGTTTCAGAGAGGTAGCCATGTTAGTCCATAATAGAAAAATGTAAAAAACAACCAGTAGTCCTGCAGCACCTTAGGGTATGTCTACCCTACAGAATTTAGTCGGAAAAACAGCCGTTTTTCCAACAAGACCTGAATTAGGTCCACACTATCGTGTTCTTCTGAAAGTAAATCGAAAAAGAACAAAGGGGGTTTTTTGATGTTGGTAATCCTCTTTCTATGAGGAAGAAGCCTTTTTGCGAAAGAGCTCTTTCGGACAAAGACATGTGTGAACGGGGAAGAGGGAGTTCTTTCGGAAGAAGAGGGAAGAGGAAAAAGCACAGGTGCCCTGGTGGCCACTCTGTCCATAGTAATCACAGCTTACATGCGAGAGAACGTCCATTCAGTGTGGACGCTATCTGTCGAAAAAGCAGAACGCTTTTTCGATGTGCTTTTGTGTGTGGGTGCTTTCTTTCAGAAGAAGTTTTTTCAGAAGATCTCTTCCAGAAAAAGGTTCTTCCAAAAGAAGCCTGCAGTATAGAGATAGCCTTAGAGACTAACAGAACATGTAGATGGTGTCATGACTTTCGTGGGCACAACCCACTTCTTCAGATGAATGGAGTTTAAAGGGTCCAGGTTCCAGATAAACAGCAGAGAAAGAGAGGGGATGGGGAGGGAGAGAAAAGGAGAAAAAAATGGGAAAAGAATAGTCAATTAGGAGTTTCCATGCTAAATGAAGCTGAAGGAGTGGGTTCTAAGTACTCTTTAGTACCTGGTGTTTGGCTTTTTATGTCATTAGGATGTAGAATGTAGCAGATGATCCAGTTAAGGTCTTTGTTTAAACTTCTATTGAAGGTATCAAACTTGTAAATGAAATTAATCTCCACAGCTTCCCTTTCAAGCTGGTTTTTGCAGTTGCCTTGTAATATATGGAAACTTTGAAATCCATTGACTGGGCAAGTTACTGATGATAGTTGATGAGCTGATTCAATGTTAGCAACAGTTAGACATGTTAAGGATCATAGAGACAGATGCTTTGCCTTTTGATCACCCCTGTCATCATAACCTACATCCTTAGATCAGGCAAGGAAGCAAAAGGAAATTCAGAGCATTTGGGTAGATGGAACATTTCCCATGCACGGGTATTTTCAAAGGCATACCCATTGAATGTAAACAGCTTACTCATGCCTCAGTCACAGTCCCTGAAAGACTCACACCCATTCATATGGCAACATTTATACATGCATTTCTGTGCTAACACACACACACAGATACTCACGTTCATACACATACTATATAACTGGGCATTCTCATATCAGATAGAGTAGATTAACTATTGCTTTGCTCAGAGGAGGTCACTCTGTGCTGTGTTAAAAGCCCTAGTATATTTGTCTTACCATGTGCCTCTTACAGAGTCAGTTCAGTGGGATTCCTTGTGGTTCTTTGCACTGCACTAGCACACAGGGTCTTTGAATAGGGTTGTTTTTTGGATTCACCATTTTATGGGTTCCTCTCAGGTTTTAATGAGTCTCTGTTGAGGCAAAACTACGTAGTGGATATCAGGAGCTGGTCCACGGTCACTGAGGGTTCTTGTGATCATGAGCATTTTTGGAATCTTCATGTTATGTTCACATCCTCCATAGTCACCGGAGCAGGTGACGACTCTGCCTTCTGTCACATCACCACCTGGTAAGAAGGGTGTCTGTGCCCAGACAGTTGGCATAGTCTATGGTCTGCAAAACAATCAGCTTTTTAGCTAACAGACTAGATTAGTTTTTTCCTCTGTGATAAGAGCAGGTGGTTATTTACCTTTACAAATCTAGCAATAAGTCTGTAAATAATATTGAAGAGATAGAAATGGGGGTGGGTGGGAAATAATTCCTTTCTTTCTGTGAGATTTCATGAGAGATATATTACATTTCACTCTGTTACATGTTAAACCACACCTTGTGTAAAACAACATTTGTTTTACTGTTCTGGATGTGCAACGAAATTGAGGACTAGTTGAAAGAAACATCTGGCTAGTGTATGGGATAAGTTTATTAACGTTTATTTCCTGTTTCAGCTAATAAGGTTTCCATTCAGTACGCAAAGGTTCCTCCCTATTCATTATTTCCAATTCTCAGTCCCCCACATAGTCTTTTTTCTAAAAACATTTCTTCCCCTTTGTGGATCTCCTATCTGGGTCTTTCTACTCCTTCCTTCCCTTTAAGTCTGCTCCTCTTGTTTTCAATTACAGCTCATCTGTCTCTTCTTAGAAGTCCTTCTTCCACTGACAAGCTAGTAAGACTTGTAGCTTGCTTGACCGTTTTGTGTGTGGCGTATTTGAGGACTCTTTTGCCTCTGGAGTGATAGGTGATTTGGGGCTATTCTGCCAGCTCCGAGCTGCCTGCCAAGAATCTCCCAGGGATAATCCCCGAGGGCTGTTTTGGGGGCTTTTTTGCTGCTGGGATAATTAAGTAATGTGTATTAAATATGCCTATTACCTGTTCTAATAGTCTTTCCTCTGGTTCTCTCACTATCTCCCCACAAGGCTTTGCTGTATTGTACCTTAGCACTGAGGAGATGGCAGGGATATTCAGATTTGCCTCTTTTAATTTTCAAAACAAAGCACAAACCAGGGGCCAGTTGAAATGTGTCCTCTGAGATTTCTTTAATATAGTAAACCTGTTCAATGTAAGAAGGTAAGTGAGGGTGTGTACGGCTCTAGAGCAATCAAAGCAGCTACACATGGGCTGAGCTGTCCATTGTTTTAGAACGATGGATGGTTTATTTCAAACAGACTCTCAGTCCCAGTAAATGATATTTTCATGATTATAACCTGAACAATCAGGGAATCATCTGGGTTGAAGGAATCCCCCCTAGAAGGTCATCCACTCGAGTATGCTGCTCTGCTTTGTATCAGTGGAGATTTAATTATTCCTAAAACAGCTCTTGTAAGACATAGTTGTGAGTGATGTGATGGTGATTCTGAATCCGCTCTTGATAGTCTGTTCCATTATTTAGTTGGAATTGTGATAGAAATGGCGAATTCCCATTTATTGCTACAATACTTAATCAGGAAACATATTTTAGGTGGGGAAGAGAGCCCATGGGAAGTATTATCATCCACTGCAGATATACCTAGTTCAGTGTTCTAAGGGGTTAATGGCTGAATGTTCTGAATCATGATGGACTGGTAACAGAAGACACTAATGCTCTTGTTGTTAAGAGGGAGGATTAATGAATTTAAATAGGTTTTGTGTTGTAATGTGAAACAGACAAGGAGGGTGGCACCCCTGCCCAGCCCTTGGGAAAACCCAGCTGCTTTGGCTCTTTGGTTGTTGAGGATGGTGCCATTCCAGACATATACTCCTGAGGAAAGAGGGATTTTTAATCTGCTAGGGAGGCGTTAGAACACAGTCATAAAATTTAGCACTCCGAGATGGAAATGCTGGTCCCATATCTTGTTATTCGCCTTCCCACAGTAATCAGTGAAGATGACAAATAATGAAAATTAAAATAAGAATGAATGAGTGAACTGAACAAAAAACAGCTTTATCTCACTTGTTTTCTCAGGAGGTCATCTGGGCAGAATACAATCTTTGTACTGTTTGCTTTTATAATCCTGGTGGTGCTCAGATACCATGGAGATGGGCACATTATAAATATACAGATAGATGGAGATCACTAATTGGCTGAAGGTTTGAAAATAGCTGCTTGCTTGAATTCAATTGTGTTACAAAAGGACGTTAAGCTGAACTCCATTTTTGTCTTCCAATACCCTATTCAACAATAGATACTTGGTTGAAAAGTAGATTAGGAATACAGTATTTTGTGTTCATGTCCATTTCTCTCCCAGCAAGGTCACCTTACTTGTTCTTCAGATCGTAAACCTGTAATATAATTATAATGCTTTTCCTGTGCATAACTTAAGCTTTTTATTTCTTGATTTGCGTCTCCAAGTTAATATAGATCAGGGGTGGGCAAAAGGGTCTCCGTGAGCTGGACCTGGTCCGCCAAGCGGGTGGATCCGGTCCGTGGAGGCCCTGCTGCTCCCCCACCCCCAAGCCAACTAGGGCGTGGGGGTGGGAGAGCGCCCAAAGCCTTCTCTGCTCTGTCCCAGCCCTGCTCGCAGTGCACGGCACTTCCAAGCACAGCATGCTGCTCGCAGGACGGGGGTAGAGCGGAGAAGGCTTTGCGTGCTCCTCTGCCCCCAGGCCTTAATTGGTTGGGGGCAGGGGAGTGCGCAAAGCCTCCTCCCTCCCTGCCAGGAGCACATAACTCTTTGACGTGCCTTGTGCTGCTCGCAGGGTGTGGGGGAGAGCAGAGGAGGCTTCGCACGCTCCCTCACCCCCAGGCCAATCAGGGCCTGGGGGCAGGGGAGTTGTGTGAAGCTTCCTTTGCCCTGCTCCGGCCCTGCAAGGAGCCCACAGCACTTCAAAGTTCCACATGCTCCTCACAGGGCGGGAGGAGGCTTCCCATGCTCCCCCAGCCCCAGGCCCGTATTAGCCTGCGGGTGGAGGAGCATGCCAAGCCTCTTCCAGGGCATGGGTGCCTAGTGGGAAGGGGGGCCAAAGGGGCTCCTCCACCCCCAGACCAATCATTGTCTGGGGGGATGGCCCTGCCCCTTCCTGTTTAGGCCCCATCCCTTCTAGGGTGGTCCGGGGCTACTTCAAAAATTTTTGAAGTGGCCCCCGGGCAAAAATTATTGCCCACCCCAATGTAGATAAATGAGCCTTGTCATCTTTTTGTCATCTGCTTAGATGGGTTACTGTCTTCCATTCTTTCTAAATTATACATTTCCATTTTTAAAAATCTCTCGCATAAGGTTAATTTTCAAACTGTCATCACCTTGCTTCCCTTCTGTGAAATTGCTCAAATTAGTAAAAATCAAATATTATTCACATTAAACAGAGCTGCACACAGGTGTAAAAGCATAGTATGAGAGAGAGACAGTATGTGCTTCCAGCTGCCCTATTACTAGAGTCATCTCAGCAAAACCCAAAAACTTATAAATATCTATCTAGTCCACTTCCAGATTAGTACTAGTGATTTGTCACATTGAGTTTGTTTAAATAAATGTCAAAATTAAAAAACAGATTTAAAAAAAATGGGAATAAAATACCTGCATGTTTTCAGTTTGGTTTGCCATCTTATCCTCTGTACAGAGACCATTGTGATAAAGAGGGATGCTGTTGATAGAATATCTATCTATCTATCTATCTATGCCCATTCACCCCCCCATTACCATACACCTACCCTCATATCTATCTATCTATCTATCTATTGGTATGTCTACACTACAGAGCTTTTTCAGAAAAACGGACATTTTTCTGAAAAAACTTCAATTACGTCCACACTGCAATTGCGTTCTTTTGAAAAAAAAATCGAAAGAACGGAGGGGTTTTTCCAACATCGGTGAACATCTTTCTATGAGGAAGAAGCCTTTTTCCAAAAGAGCTCTTTCGGAAAAAGGCGTGTGTGGACAGGGAAGAAGGAGTTCTTTCGCAAGAAGAGGAAAGAGGAAAAAGCACAGGTGCCCTGATGGCCATTCTGCCCATAGCAATCACAGCTTAGCTGCGAAATAGTGTCCATTCAGTGTGGATGCTATCTTTCAAAAAAGCAGATCACTTTTTCGATGCACTTTTGCTGTGTAGACGCTCTCTTTCCGAAGAGGTTTTTTCGGAAGATCTCTTCCAGAAAAGTTTCTTCTGAAAGAAGCCTGAAGTGTAGACACAGCCTATACTTTTTAGCCTCTAAAGTGCTACAGGACCAGTCCTTTTTAAAAGTCTGTTAAGTTACAGACTAACACAGCTGCTCCTTTGAAACTTTTACTATAGACTGATTATTAGAAGCAGTTAAGTGGAGACGCCCCTGTTTCCATGCCATTTCCAGTGTCACACCTAAGTCCTGTCACATCCTGTCCTGAATATCCTTCATAAATGCAATTTCCTTGGACTATGGTCCAAAGCATTCCATGTTTATCTTTCTGATATAGAGGTAATCTGCGGGCTTCAGGTAATCCAGTTCATCATTAATAAACATGTCTTTTTGCCGGCATTTTAGCCTTTATTATTTTATTTATTGTTTTGAGCTTCATTTGCAACCTTCAGGGGGAAGACTAACAAGACATGATCTGACACTTTGATCTGGGGATGTCCAGGTCTTGTAAGCCTCTGCATCTTAATTCCTTCCCAGAAAATTAAGTCCTTTTCTAAGAGTGTTTACTTGGGAGATCATCACCCTCCTTCACTTGAGGTTCCAAGTGACTGGATTTTTTCCCCAGGGCTGGACAGGTGTGTCACCTTTCTGGTGACTGTTTTGCATTGCAACAAGAAACCCATTTCAACTTATAGAAGCTTGTTTGTATGCAAAAGGATTTGAGTGTGCTGTTACTAGTACAGCACGTTTAAGAGAATTTATTCACATCAGTTAATCCAATTCAATTGTCAACGATGTGCTTCTGCAGTTCTGTTAATTGTTTTTGTGGGATCCCCATCTCAAAACTACACCAACATACGTTGCTAAATGCAATATTATCAACAAGCATGTATTTAGAGCCCTGCATGGATACAAAGTTTGTATCCACCCCCGCATCTGTATCTACAAAAATGAGCCGATGATATCTGCATTGACATCCATGGATATCTGAAAATTTTCAGGGTTCTAGACATTTGTATCCACATCCTGATCCATAAAAATAAGCCAGGGATATTGGCATCCACATCTGCAGATGCAGATACCTGTGGCTATAAAGCAGAAATCTGCGGATTTGCAGAGCTCGACATGTATTTTGCACTATTTATCCAGATCACATACCTACTACACAATTCATTGCACTAATTCTTTGCTCTGGAGAGAGGCCTAACAATTGGAATAGCAGAGGCATTTTGATGGGGAGAGGCAAGGGACATTAGCAGAACTGTCTGGGGCCTGGGAATGAAATATCATTTGCTGTTGTATTAGGTTCACAGTGGACAAGCAAAGCCGTGTGGAGATACAAAACAGACCTAGCAGGCGGTGCAAGAGGTTGTGATCACCTCGTTAGCTGAGCCTTGGGGAAAAGATTTTGCAGCCCTTGCTTTTGTTATTGTCTATTGTTATCACTATTTAACAATTATTCAATCATTTAAATGTATGTAGGAAGCAGACCCATTGTGTGTCCAAAGCAAATTTGTGTAAAAATTTAAGTGACTATTTGAGTGTTATTCTTCAGCATTCACCCAGTGCTGGTGAAGGTGCGAGAGGATCTTGGCATCGATTAAAAACTACCATGCAGTAGTGCTAGACCATGGAAGGCATAGAGCTTAGTGAGGGATGGACTGGGTAATGGATGACCACAAATACAAATAAAAATAGGGAGGTATTGCCAGCCTGTGCTGGGTGCTCCGGTGTTGCTGCTGTTGCTAAATGGTGTTAGCACATTGGGAGCCATAACGCAGACTTATCATCAGCATTCCATCCAGTCCTACTGAGAGCAAATGTAATCAGCATGGACCCAATGGCCACATTTTGGGAGCTTAAGGGGACAGTAGCCTCCCCCGCTCCAAGGCTGGAACCCCTGGATTTCATACATGAGGTCTGCTTAAAACTGTATGCCCTGACTCCAGGGGCAGTTCTTAAATGCAACGGAGTTTGAGCTGCTCCTAGCTTTGCCTTTGGGGCAGGGAGTTTGTTATAAAAAGAGGGAGACACTGTGATTAAGATAAGGAAAGGCTGGGCATTCAGGTAATTGAAGGATTGTTAGATCATAATGAAAACATTGCCAGGTACTCCATTTAAAAGATAGACGAAAAAAAGAGTAGGAATGAGTGTTGTGGGGCTGTGTTAAACTTACAAATGTTTTTGAAAATGGGGTGAACGGGGATTAATCCAAAGCTGACTACAAAAGTTTCAGAGGGATCTCACAAAATTGGGTGATTGGGCAATACAAGGGCAGAAGGAATTCAGTGTTGATAAATGCAAAATAATGCACATGGAAAAATAGAATCCTAACTATAGATACAAAATAGCTGTTACCACTCAAGAAAGAGATTTTGGAATCCTTGTCGATAGTTCCCTGAAAACATCTGTTCAATGTGCAGTGGCAGGCTAAAAACTAAAAAGCTGACAGAATATTGGGAATCATTAGGAAAGGAATAGCTAATAAGACAAAATATCATCTTGTGTCTACATAAAGTCGTTGTATGCCCACATCTTGAGTACTGTATGCAGGTCACCCTATCTAAAAAAAAAACTATTGGATTTAGAAAAGGTACAGAAAGGGCAACATAAATGATGAAGAGTAAGGAACAGTTTCCATATGAAGAGAGATTAACAGGACTGGGACTTTTCATCTTGGAAAAGAAATGTCTAAAAGGTGGGGGATATGTTAGAAGTCTAGAAAATCATGAACAGTGTGGAAAAGTAGCATGAGGAAATGTTATTTATTCCTTCCCTAATTAACACAAGAAGCTGACACACTTAAATTTATAGGCAGCAGATTTAAAACAAACAAAATAATTTTTTTTTTTCATAATCAAATTGTAGAACTCTTTTCCAGGAGAAAGTGGAAAGGCCCAGAACACAAAAGGGTTCCAATAAGAACAAAATAAGTTCAGGGAGGATCGGTCCATCAATGGCTGCTAGCCAGAAAGGGCAGGAATGATGCCCCTAATTTCTGTTTGCCAGAAGCTGGGGATGGGTGATAGGATGGATCATGATAATTGCCTCTTCTGTTTATTCCTTCTGAAGCACCTGGCATTGGCCGCTGTTGGAATATAGGGTAGTGAACTAAGAAGGACCATAGGTCTGACCCAGTATGGCCATTCAGAAGTTCTTATAGAGTTGAAATGTATCTGCCCCCTTGCTGTAACCTATTAGATCCCTCTCCCCTTCCAGAGCTGAGATAGGGCCCAGAAGTCCCGACAGGGTCTGTGTCTCTCCACAGAGTTAGTAACAAAGTAAGAATAGACATTAAAATTTTATGGCTAACCAGTATCCCTTAAGTGACTTGCCACAAGATGTCAGAACATGTTGGTGTTAGAGCTGAGTGAGTCTAATATTTGTTTAATTTTCTTTCTTTTATATAGGAATTAGATACAGTGCTCCTCTCAGCTAACTGCTAAGTTATCTGCCAAAAAAGTAGAGTTTTCCAGTGCCTTAGTAGCCCCTGGATAGAAGTGATGTGTGTGTGGGGGGGGGGAGAGGTTGGATGGGGTTGGCCCTCCCTTCCCCATTTGGTGCTTACCGTGTACTGAGCATGCTCAGTTACACTGATGAAGCTTCTGTCCTCAGCCCGCCCCACCATGCTCCCACTCCTTTCCCCTCCAATCACGGCATGCACAAGTGGCCCCCCCCCCACAACAATCTGAAATAGCACCCTGCATGGACCTAAAAATGCTTGCCACTGAACCAGTGTTGGCAATGGTAGAGGCTGTGACAGCTGAGCTCACACTTACGATAATTTTGGTTCCAGCTAAAATCAGCCGCCTGTGTACTTTTCAGGCGCGCGACAGTTCGCAACTGAAACAGGTGTTGGAGGGTGAAGTGCTCCTCACTGAGGTGTAGGGCAAGACTGAGCTTTTCAGGGCACAAGCTTTTTCTTCTGGGAAAGCAGGACAGCCTAGGAGGGCAGTGCTCAACCTATCCCATGCTACAAACCCATGTGACAACTCAATTACACCCCTCTGTGGTTTGGGAACCCCTGACTCCTCAAGGGATGGGTGGTTGTGACAGGTCGGGGTCTGGAACCCCTCCTGTTAAGAATCCAATGGTCCGGTTGTATTCTGTCTCTCCCGTATCCTGTGGTGTGGCTTTGGACAAGTCACTTCCCTGCCCCATGCCTGTTTCCCCTCCCACCCTTCATCTCTCCCGCCTATCTAGACTTTAACTTCATTGGGGCAGGCACTATCAAAGGGGCCTCCAGGGAGCCATACATAATATTGGCAGTTGTGCTGCGGTGCAGAGAGACAGCCCCCCCATAACAATGGCTGAGTGAAGCATTATGCACCTGAGAGCACCAGGGAAGAGGAGGTCAGCCTGACCCCCCCAGTACATCCTGTGAACATGCATTCCCCTTGGCATTAGCTTGGCTGAGCTTCACTGATTGGTAAGGAGTGGGGACGGGCTGTGGTCCATTCTCATTCCGTTTGGGGAGGCTTGCACACTGGCAGTCCCGGAGCCCAGCCGTCATTGCACTCAAGGACAGATTGAGAGTATATCCCCTGATCCAGGACACATAAGGGAGGGTGGCTTTTTGTATCCTCTTCCCTGGCTACCTGTGCAATGCGAGATCCAATCTAACTCTTCACCTGTGACTTCCACAATCAATTAGCCTCCACCAAGCTGAGTCTAGAAAGAAGCAGTCACCAGAGGCCGGGACTTTCTTTCTGGTTCTGCACGTTATGCTGCTATAATCTCTCTTGATGGGTTTCACCCCCCCATTAAAATCAGTGGAAAGTCTCCCGGTGACTCAGGGCATTGAACTGTGCCCCTCAGAAGCAATGCTGGATTTTCCATAGTGCATCAGATTGTAGGTCACTCAGTCAGGCGTCCTGGTTGCAGGGCTGGCCCTACCATGAGGCGAACTGAGGCGGCCACCTCTAGGGTTGCCAGGTGTCCAGTTTTCTACCGGACAGTCTGGTTTTTGGGCCTTCTACCTGGTAAAAAAATCGAGAAAATACCGGACATGTGCAATGTCCAGTATTTCCTGGTTTTCTGGCTGGGCGCCGGACGGAAGCCTGGCGGGGGCGGGGTGGTGGCTGGGAGGCAGGGTGCGATCAGCGCTGGGAGCCCTGATTACGTGTGAGAAGGAGGAGGGGCAGCCTGGTCCATGCTCCTGCGCGCTGGTCAAGCGCATGGTGGAGCCGCAGCCAGACTGATTCGCATGGGACGGGAGCGCCCTGAGATCTGCACAGCCCAGGTCAGTCCTGCTCCCCGCCGGCTGATTCGCTCCCCCGTCCCCTCCTAGCTAGCTAGTTGGTCGATTCTCCCCGATTTCTCCTCCTGGTCTTCCCCAGCCAGTCCACCCCTCCAGCCCCAGCACTACCTCCCGCTGGCTGGTTCCTGCTCTAGATCTTCCCCGGCCAGCCCCGCTGCACCCCCCGCCAGCCCTGCTTCCGGCGGCCAGTTCTCCGCTCCTCCTCCTCCTGAGCTCCCCTGGCCAGCTCTGCCCCCCCGGCCCCCCCCCGATAGCCTGCGGCCAGCCCCGTTCTGCCCGACCCTCCCCCCACTGACCAGCCCTGCTTCCTGTTGGCCCCCCATCTCCCCCGGCCAGCCCCGTTCCTCCCCATTAGCTCTGTTTCCTGCCCCCCCCCCTTCTCCCGGCCAGCACTGCTCCCCTCCTGGCTGGTCCCTTCCCCTCCCATAAAGCGTGTCCGGTATTTTTTTTATGACTACCTGGTAACCCTAGCCGCCTCAGGTGCCAGATTGTAGGGGGGGCACCACTAGGACCCAGAGTGTAGAAAATTGTGTCTGCTGCTGGTGCATATGTAGGTAGCAGAGCAGTGCCATGAGAGGGGTAGAACAGGAAGGAGGCAGAATTGAGACCTTTCAAAGTTTGGGCCCAAGCGAGGGGACATGGGGGCATCATTTGAACTCTCTGCCTCAGGTGCCAAAATGTTGTGGGCCGGCCCTGCCTGGCTGCATTAATGCCCAGCCCAGGGCCTGGTACC
Source organism: Pelochelys cantorii (assembly GCA_032595735.1). Lineage (NCBI taxonomy): Eukaryota > Metazoa > Chordata > Testudines > Trionychidae > Pelochelys > Pelochelys cantorii. Next base: position 4,743,973 of record CM064342.1, on the reverse strand, counting down.
TCAGGAGGCTAAAAATGCCAAACAATGCGCCGCCCTAATTGTGAATTCCCTACTCCGGAGTGTGGGATGGAAGAGATTTTTTTCTTGCCCTCTGCAGAGAAGCTCTCCCCTTGCAGCAGGAAGTTTAGATTCTCCTGTCTGTGCATGCATCCGTACAAATGTTGTTTGCCTTTTTTTTTTTTTTTTTTTTTTTAAAACCGGCTTGACCAGAGTTTCTCAACCTTCTTGATAGTGGGGACTGGCTTGCTGCCTTCCTACACTGTGTCAGGAAAGTCTCTGGGATTGGCGCTGGTCCAAGCACGAGTTGTTGAGCAACACTGAGCTAGTCCTGGAGTGTATGACTGCCCGCAGCAATGAATTTCACAGGCTGGCTTTGTCTGTGATGTGTGCATGAAAGGCTGTCTGTGCAGTGCTGACGTTCTGAGTACAACACCTCTGTGGGACTCTGCATGAACTGTGGGTAGGAGGCTATGGAGGTATAAGCGCTATGATTACCACAGCTGGTCTTTTCCTGACGCACTGTAATCAGCATCCCAGTTACACCCACATCTGACATGAAGAAAGCAGAACCAAACCAAGGCAAGGAAAACAGTGGAGAATCAGGCTCACGTGCACTGAGTCTGCTATTTTCTTATCTTACACTTTGTTGTGGCTACAAGAGCAGAACTCGGAATTCAATTAATGAACTAAGAATGAGTGAAAACAAAACAATTCATTTGTTACAAGGACACAAATGTCAGTGCGAATCCCTTTGCGTGGGCCTTTGTATGAAAGGCCAGCTACATCCTATCTTAGACAAACTGTGGCCTGGCAATTAGGGTTAGTAAATAAGACCTCTTTCTTTGGAGCAGACAACAGAAAAGGTCGAAGTTAAAGGGAATTGTGGGTGGTAAGCACTGGCAGGACTGAGCTATTTTTTCCCGCTTTGTCTCTACAAACAGTATTTTCATTCTTGCCTTTCTGTAGAATAAATTAAAGTCTGTACTGAAGAGGTGTGTAAACTATCAGAGAACAGGAAAATTATAGGTGCCTATTTCATTGCAATGTATAAATGAGAAAGGTGGGGTTCTTGTTTTCCTCTATAACTTCCGATCAATGTCCTTTGTTGTGGTATTTTACATACAGATACTCTCCTGTTTAGCAGCTACTGCTTGGGGGAGGTAGAGGGGAAGGAGACAGGATAATTACACCTTGGAAAGGATTCCTTAACAACAGAGGGTCAGATTCAGATCCCAATTGCACCACTGAAAATCTGGAATAATTTCACGGACGTCAATGAGGCAGCAGCATAACCAGCATAAGATCAGAATTAAGCCTAATACGTTTTGTATGTTCTGTACTGTTCATTCTGTTTAGGGTAAATACAATGTGGCTATCAATCCCTAGCTGGCAGCCTACTGAACTGTAAATGAATTATGATTGTGTAGGGCAAAGCAGAGGTGGAGACAGACTTTCAAAGATCACTAGAATCTTAAAATTCTTGCAGCTGTCTATTGCCTACATCTTCTACACCCCTCTGAGCTTAGCTGTCATCCTTACCTCCCGCTCAATGAGAGAGGGATCTCCAAAGGAAACTTCCCTTTTCAGGGGCTGTTTCTCACTGAGGGCACATCTAAACTACGTTTTTTTCCCTGAAAGAGGATATGCAAATTCTACGTAGTCTAGACATAGCCTGACTAAGGCTATGTCTACACTGCAGACCTCCGGCATCCTGGAAAAGCTCTGCCGCATCCAAGGGATGTGTCCGCTTTTCTGGAACAGTTTCTGAAAAAGCGGACGTGTTCTTTTGGCATCCCTGTATCCCTCACTGTATGAGGAAGAAGGAATGTTCTGAAAGAGGAAGTTTTTCCAAAATTTGGCTCCATGTACAGGGGGCCAAATTTTGGAAAAGCTGCTTCCGAAAGAAAAAAGCAAAAAAAGATAGGCAAATTATGGTTCGCAATTTGCATATCTTTTTCTGACTTTTCTTTTCAGTCTAGACATAGCCTTAGAAACTCTGTGCTTCATCATAGCCTGCCCAATATCTTTGAGTTCTCTTTTGCATCAGGTCATTTTGTTAAGTCTGATTCAGAAGTCCAAGAAAGAATAAATAACTGCAGATAGGATCATACTTAAGCATCATTGAAACTTTGGGGTTATTTGAAATTAGAATTAGAACAAAAACCCTGGTTCTGGACCTGGGGTGGTGGGGGGAGAGTGGAAAGATTCATTTCTGGATCTCAAATTTATGGCAGAGACACACTGCTACCAAGGTCTAGATGTAAGAGAAGAATAGTGTCTTCCTATGGTCTTGTTCCAGTTATGCTGGGCTGTCCTTCCATTGTGTGTTCCTAGTGGGATGAGAGATGGCATATCAGGAGAATTAGCTCATGAAGCTGTGGGGTTTCCCCAGGTGTCAGTCACTCTTTCTTTGGGCTTGCTAAGTATCAATTTCTCAAGGAAACAATTAATTCCATGACCAGATTTACAGGAACAACCTCTCCAGTATCTGCAAACAGTGAGGTGAATACACTAGGTATATTATGTCCAAGCCACTCCTTCTACAGCTCACTCTTTGCCAGACACCTGCTCTACAGCTGGTACAACTCTGAACACCTTGTGCAGGGGATGTGACTTTGGGTTGGTCTTTGGCTCTGAAATCAGCAACCGCTGTCATAGAGGGGCAGTTCTTTGGAGAAAAATTACAGCAGAAGAAAAAGCATCAGCTTCGATCCATACCCATAAGGGAAAAAAAAAGTGAATGTAAAGTTATCTATTATACAAGACAGAGGGGGACGACAGGAGTTTATCATTAACCTGAAGTCTGGGAGAGAGGATATAAGAAGCGAAAGAAAGAGGAGGAAAGGAGCTGGAGAAGCAGGCAAGATGGACTCCTCCCAAAAAATCAATAACCCTGCTGATATCTCAGTCATTGTCATCTATTTCGTGGTGGTCCTAGCAGTGGGACTATGGGTACGTTTGGATTTTTCTTTCTTAATGAAAGTGTGCTTTATTGGGTGTTGGGGGAAATGGCATAATAAATTAAAATGGCATGGTATATATTCCCTGCAGCTTCACTGGGAGATGGCAGGATGAGGATTAACTTGGGTGTCAGTGGGACAGTCGGACCTGGCGTGAGACCTGAACTGGGGGTGAAGAGGATGAGATGGTAGTGCAAAGCAGGATAGATGGGGCCGGGGTAAAGGTGGGGTATGGATGCGGCTGGGATTATTAAAAAGGGCCAATGGATTTGGGATAGTGGTGAAATGGGCTTTGTTAGAAGAAGAGAGTGAGGACCTGGTAAGAAACAGAGTGGGTGGTGGAGGTGGGAACGGGATGGGAATGGATGGTGGGGTGCTGGAGCCTGCCCTGGGGATTTGTGGTGTAGGAATTGGGGTGAAGTGCGAGAGGAGGAGTATATGGGGGTTACAGTAGGGTGAACTGAGATAGGAAGGGGGTGAGCGCTGGACTGTATTGTAAATGGTGAGGACGAGAGTAGAGCTGAGGGTGGAGGAGAGATAGTAATGGAGTGGCAGATGGGCATTGCTGCAGGATGGATGTGAAATGGATGAGACCCCAGACAAGGTCAGCTTTCCATCAGTAGGATTTCACTGCACAGAGCAGGTGCATTTAGACTTGGAGAACACACGTCAGTGAGGAGTCCTGCTGGGGTTGGGGTCTCTTCTGTTTAAAGCCCAGATAGGACTGTGTCTCCAGCAGAAGCAGGCTCATGATGCAGAGGGAAGTACACAAAGTGCAGCCTTAGAGAAATGTTTCTCACCGAGTGGATGAGAGGCAGATATTGTCCTCCTAGAATAAGGCTTGATAGATACTGCAGTGTTCAGAGGGAAAGGGCAGAGAGTGTTTGCATTGATGCTGCCTTAGTGGAGCGCACATGTGTGTCACTAGGTTAAAGAGCTGATGCCCCTTTCAGGAGCAGAGTCTGTTCTCTCAGAGGAGAGTTCAGAGACCGTCCTTGGGGAGAATTTGCTAGTCCCTCGGAGAAGCCAGCAGGGAGCAGAGCGAGGCAGGGAGCCCTGCCCTTCAGCGGCTGTGCGCTCCCCGGAGATCACCAGGCGCCCATGCCTGAGAACAGAGCAGGCAGCTGCAGACAAAATTATCTGCACTAGCAGCCTGACCGAGTTTTGAAAAGTGATTTTACCTTTGGAGGCCTGTGAACTAGTGAATGTTTGTTCAGCACTTTGAAGTCGTGAAGTACCTGCCCCGTCCCCTCTGGCTGAGTAAATTGGATGCCAGGAGTTGGATTGTACCAGACAGCCTGTCCTTTTATCCACACCCCCCCCCCCACACACACCCAAGTGAGGTCCCAGACCTTTCACGAAACTGTTTCTTCACTTCACATCCATGCTGGGGTGCAGACAACCTCAAAAAGAGCCGGGAGGAATGGGGAAAAAGGCAGAACCATGAGCCCCCCCATCAGCCCACACCAGCTAGCCAGGCCGTCCATAGACCCAGGCAGATGTAGCATGCTCTCCTCTAAGGAGTGGTGTAGCAAAACGCTTCCCTTGGGGAGCTCTGGGAGGGAACCAGGCTTGTGCCTTACAGGTACAATGTGACCTGAATTTTGATTATTGTAATTTATTAATGACTGTAACTCTTTGTACCATGAACTCCTGGGGCAGAAGAGGGCTGGCAGGTGGCATGTCAGGCACCGGAGTGTGGAAGTTTCTAGTTCTGAATAGTTTCTAAAAAGCTTAGTGTTAAATGTCTCTTTTGGTTCAACTATTATATGTAGTGAATCATGCCCCTGTTTATTTTCTTGCTTCTCTATTAGGATCAGTGATCTGGCTCACTTACTCACACTCTCTGTAGGCCTCAGCCAAAGGATTGGGAATACCATTATTTGCTAAGGGTTTTGGATCAGGCCCTGTGGAAAAAGTGAGGGAAACTTCCCAGAAAGTCACTCCTGATAAATACAAACTGAGAGTGAGGAGAGTAATTCTTAACTAGCCACTCTGTGGAGGTAGCAAGTGGGATTTGAGTCCCTTGGTGATCTTATCAGACAGAACAGGAAAGGTTAAATTGTCAGACAGTGGATTCCTGCAGGGAAAACTCTGGAGCATGCTAGTATTGAGTAAGAAACCTGGATGTGTCACCTCTAGTGCAAGAACATAAAACTCACACTACATCATCTGTTTTGAGGCCTGCTCCCTGGAGCAGTACTCCCCATAAGTGGCAGTTTGACCTTGTGGACAGTGAGTCATTTCTTGTGTTTTATTTTTAGTGTATAGCTCATTATATTTTAACATGTTTGGTATTTAGAGCTGGATTTTGCAGGCTTCTTGTAATGAAAGTTGAAGCAATAAAAGCGTGAGCAGTTAATTTACAGATGGATGCAAGAATCAATTAGTCAGTCATTGCCAGGTCATATTATTCTCTTTAAGCTCTTTCTTGGCCCTTTTGATTCTTCTTTCTCATCATTGCCCTGGTAGTTGGTTATTAGAGCTGAAAATTTTAACTATTCTTTTTCCAGGCCATGCTCTCAACAAACCGAGGGACTGTGGGTGGATTCTTCCTAGCTGGACGGAGTATGGTATGGTGGCCGGTGAGTCTATATTGCATACTCTTTGTGTGTGCTTGTGTGTGTACTTTCACTCCTTAGGCATGCTTGGCTGCTCGTCACTTTATCGCTTCAGCATTTAACTCAATGCCTTGTACTTACTATTTTCTTCGGACCCACTAAAGTTTTCCTCCAAGGGGCCTGGCTCATGTGAGGTGATCGCTGTTAGGTGCAAGGTACAGGGAGGAATTGATTTGTAGGCGTGGTTTCTGGGGTGCTGCTGTTATTGCCTTCGCTGTGACTGTGCAAATCTAGTCCTTGGCTGTAACACGGCAACGAGACAACCCTGGAATGTTCACAATAAATTGTTGATAACTAATCAGAGTGTACGTTTATAATAGCAGTACTTAGCACTTATATAGTTCACTTCTGCTGTAGATCAAAAAACTCTTTACAGAAGAGGTTAAGTATCATCAGCCCTGTTTTAAGATGGGGGAAACTGAGTCACAGACAGGCGAAAGTGACTTTCTGAAAGTCATCCAGTAGCCCAGTGGTAGGGCTGAGTATAGCATCCAGTCACCTGAGTTAGTACAGTGCTCTCTCTATTAGGTCACATTCTCTCTAGCGAATGAAGCTGCCTGGCAAAGCAGAAAACCTTCTAGACAAATGTGATGCATTGACTAGGTGTCACTGATACGGTACTTTCACGAGCATCTTTGCCATTGAGCTTGGAAGGAAAACTTCAGTGATTTGTTACAGCCTTGCAAGCCTTGATCCTGCAATTGGACCTGTGTGCTCTTGAATAGGCCTTGATACAAGGCTCTCTTGTCCAGGTGAATCCAATGACGAGACTGAGGCCTTAGAGAGCTAGAGAAATATTTCATGACTGTGGGGACTTTCAAAACCGTTATCAGAATCCCCTGCCACTGTACCAGCATCTCCCCTAAGTGTTGCCTGAACTGGGGAGGGATTGGGGCTGCCATTTTAACGATAAGAACATTGTATTTCCCAGCAGGAAGAGGATCTCCTGAGTAGATAAGGACTGAGGAAATTCAGGCCCTAATAGAAACCATTGGGAAATAAAGGATCTCAAAGTTATTTTAAGGTACATTTGTTTTGCTTACTCAATAGAGTGGCACTGCCATGAAACTGGATAATGCAGCGGTGAATCAGGTAGGGTTGCCAGGTGTCTGGTTTTTGCCCGGACAGTCTGGGTACGTCTACACTGCATCCCTAGTTCGAACTAGGGATGCAAATGGAGACGACCGAAGTAGTTAATGAAGCGGGGATTTAAATATCCCGCGCTTCATTAACATGATCTCGCCGGCGCGCTAGTTCGAATCACAGCTGATTCGAACCAGGAAGTGCGCACCGGGACGCGTTAGTTCGGACTAAAGCCCTTAGTCCGAACTAATGTTACTCCTCATTTTTTGTGATTCGAACTAGCGCGCCGGCGAGATCATGTTAATGAAGCGCGGGATATTTAAATCCCCGCTTCATTAACTACTTCGGTCGTCTCCATTTGCATCCCTAGTTCGAACTACAGATGCAGTGTAGACGTACCCTCTGTTATTTGTGGTGCCTGTCTGGTAAAAAAACCCCAGAAAATACTGGACATGTAAAATGTCCAGTATTTTCTGTTTTTCTTGGAAGGAAGGCCGGTGGGGCCATTGTTCCCTTTCCACGTCTGGCATGGGCAGATGGAAGCGAGGAGCGTAGGGAATCTTAAAGGCGCAGTGACCTTTTTTTATTCTCGCGTTTTGTTTTTTGTTTTGTTTTTTTGCTCAACCAAGTTTTTTTCCGCCATGTTCGGGATTTTGGGTGAAAGCATCTGGCAAGCCTAGAATCAGGACCTCTGCCCACTTGACAGTAAATGCAGGAGGCCTGATTCTCTGCTGCTTTGCACCTTGCACAGTTCTTTATACCTGTGATTAGTGAGCATAAAACACTGTCACCTTTTCAGGTGCAAATGAAGGCACGAGGTGGGGAATCCAACCCAGTGTCTGCAACACAAAAACACCCTGGATCAGAACCCTCAGGCCTGGGTAAGCCCCGTTGCAAGGCTCTAAAGCCACATCTGGGAATTCCCCAGGCATGGGGGACTCTCCCAGGGACACAAAGCAATGTGGCCAGCTTTGCATCACCTGAGCCTTTGCCCCAGTAGGAGGCCGATCCGAGGCCAGAGGGGATGATCCTGCACTCCCAGAATTATCTCTAGGATCAGCCTTTGCTTCAAGCCACCTTTGTCTCCTTTCTCCCTGAGCTTGGGGCAGCAGAGGATCTACATTCCTGTGCTATCCTTGTAGCATCTCATTAATCCCTGGCTGTGAAACACATACATTACAGGAAATCTTTTCCTCTCTATGCAGGATCAGGTAACAGTAAAGTAAAAGACATGGCAAGCACTCAAATCCCCAGCTAAACATTTATATTAACAATACTGCATTGACAATACTCTGTGAAAGGGAAAGTCAAATTCTGAAAAACTCTTTCCCTGGTTTTAGAGCCTGGGTGGGACTCAAGGCTCCCAGTACAAATAGATAGAAGGGGCATAAATATGAAAAGTTAAAACAAAGCCAGAAATACCAGCGTCATGCTGTGGCAGCGAATGCAATGTGTAATATTTTAGCCAAGTGCCACTTCCTGGTTTCACCCTAGGGCAGTGCCATGTGTGATTATAACTATGTGAGGATGTTCCAGGGGAACTTGTAGATGTGGATGTTGCTTTATAAATGGAGCCTCCCCACCCCAGCAAATTCGTTCCTTTTCAATGTGTCATACTGTGACATGCCTGCATGATTCATTGCTTTCTGGCAGAGGCTATGTCTAGAGTGCAGGCTTTTTGCGCAAGAAGCTTTTATTGGAAGAGATCTTCTGCAAAAACTTCTTGTGCAAGAAAGCATCCACACTGCAGAAGTGCATCGAAAAAGTGATGCGCTTTTGTGAAAGAGAGCATCCAGACTGCATGGACGCGCTCTCGCAAGTAAGCTCTGATTGCTATGCACAGAATGGCCACCAGAGCACCTGTGCTTTTTCCTCTTTCCCCTTTTTGCACAAAAAAACCCCTCTTCCCCATCCACATACACCTTTTTGCAAAAGAACTCTTGCACAAAATACATTCTCTCTCGTAGAATGAGGAATACCTACACTGGGAAAACCCCTCTGTTCTTTCAATTTTTTTGCACAAAAATGCACTTGAGGTGTGGACGCTCCTCAAGTTTTTTTTGAAAAAACTCCGTTTTTCCAAAAAAACCTCTGTAGTATAGACATAGCCATAGAGAATGAAAGAAAATATATTTCTAAACTGTTTTAGAAATTAAGTTTTCATAGGATTGGTTTCATGCCTTCAGTTGTCATGCTGTTCCTTGCTATGCTAAGCAGCTACAGGCATAGGTTGAGGATTAAGAAAAGAGAGGAGAATGGTGTTTTCTCCCTTTTCTTTATTGATTCCATAAGCATGGAAGTCTCTTGTTGTGGCTTCTCCAAGACTACTTCCTGATTGGAACAGTTATTCTGTTAAAGTTAATGGCACAGTAGTGAGCTAAAAAGTTAGATGAAGGGCTATCTGCTAAGTAGTTGTAGCTGTGTCAATTCCAGGATATTAGAGAGACAAGATGGGTAAGGTAATAACAAAAATATATTATCAATAAAAGATATTACTTCACCCTCCTTGTCTCTCTGGACAAGAGGTTGACGGCCTTGTGAACTGGTGTCTGATACTGACTAGTAATGTTAAATATCGATTTATTCAATAGAAGATTAACCTCATGAATTCCTATCAGTTACTCGACTATTCTATAATCCCCGGGGGCAGGGCCAAGCAGCCAGTGCGCTCTGGCCCCACTCCTGAGAAGCCCCCTGCCACTTCACTGTATCAGAGGCAGCAGTGCAGGGTGCCAGGCAGGAGCTGGTCTGCGAGGGGAGCCAATTTAAAAACCAATCCCTGTCTGGAACATGGGCAGGGGGAAAGTGTTGAGCTCCTCCAGTTCCAGCATGAGCTGGAACTGAGCCAGGATGCCTATCCACTTGGGTTCTAATACATTTAAATGCAGAACCACAGCAGGAGTAGGGTCTGGACCCATTGTGAGCCAGAACGGAGCTGGGCTGCTGACCAGCCTGCTAAAAAATGTACTGGTGAGGGGAGGGAGGGAAATGCGTGTAGTCTATAGCATTAACCTATACGCTTTTGCTAATCGGTTCATCAACTACACTATTACATCTCTAATACTGACTTGCTTTATGTGAATGGACAAGTCACTTTCTCTTCTGTGGCTAGTGTCTCTAACTGTACAGGGGGATAATGCAGTTGAACTGGGCAAAATCTGCCCACTTTTGGCTCAAATGTTTGGCTCAGAAAATGACTTTAATGGGAATTGGGAATGATTGGCATTTACCAAGTTGAGGTCCATATTGTGTACTGGTTAGTTTTTCTATTCAGTCTGTGGGCCCAATTCATCCATTAGTATTGCTCCTCTTAACTCAGCAGTGTTCTACTGGATTGGATTCAGTCGTTTCAATAGATAATGAGAGGATTTGATGAAACTCACAACAAATTCTTTCTGACAACCATGCAACACATCTCCATTATAATCATCGAGGAATCCACCCTGCAATCAGCCCCGGTACCAAGTCTGCCCACAAATCTATACCAGCAATTTCATCCCTGGACCCAACCACATCAGCCACCAAATCAGAAATTCATTTAACTGCACAACCACTAATGTGATCTATGCCATCAAATGCCAGCAATGCCCCACTGCAATGTAGCACCCTTGCATTTAATTTCAAAAAGGGGAATTACACAAAAATGAGGAGGCTAGTTAAACAGAAATTAAAAGGCACGGTGACTAGAGCCAAATCCCTGCAAGCTGCATGGAAACTTTTTAAAGACACCATAATAGAGGCCCAACTTAAATGTATACCCCAAATTAAAAAACATAGCAAGAGACCTAAAAAAGTGTCACCGTGGCTTAACCACCATGTGAAAGAAGCAGTGAGGGACAAAAAGGCATCTTTTAAGAAGTGGAAGTCCAATCCTAGTGTGATAAATAGAAAGGAACATAAACACTGTCAAATCAAGTGTAAAAATGTAATAAGAAAAGCAAAAAAAGATTCTGAGGAACAGCTAGCCAAAAACTCAAAAAGAAATAACAAAATGTTTTTTAAGTACATTAGAAGCAGGAAGCCTGCTAAAAAACCTGTGGGTCCCCTAGACGATCGAACTATAAAAGGCGCAATCAAGGACGATAAAGCCATTGCGGAGAAACTAAATGATTTCTTTGCTTCAGTCTTCACGGCTGAAGACGTCGGGGAGATTCCCAGATCTGCACCGTCCTTTGTGGGTGATGAATCTGAGGAACTGTCCCGGATTGAAGTGTCATTAGAGGAGGTTTTGGAACAAATAGAAAAACTTAATGTTAACAAATCTCCGGGACTGGATGGCATTCATCCAAGGGTTCTAAAAGAACTCAAATGGGAAATTGCTGAACTATTATCTGTGGTTTGTAACCTATCCCTTAAATCGGCTTCCGTACCTAATGACTGGAAGGTAGCCAACGTGACACCAATATTTAAAAAGGGCTCTAGAGACGATCCGGGCAATTACAGACCGGTAAGTCTAACTTCAGTACCGGGCAAATTAGTCGAAACAATAGTAAAGAATAAAATTGTGAAGCATGTAGAAGAACATAATTTGTTGGACAAAAGTCAACATGGTTTCTGTAAAGGGAAATCCTGTCTCACTAATCTATTAGAGTTCTTTGAAGGGGTTAACAAACATGCAGACAAGGGGGATCCAGTAGATATAGTATACTTAGATTTTCAGAAAGCCTTTGACAAGGTCCCTCACCAAAGGCTCTTGTGTAAATTACATTGCCATGGGATAAGAGGGAAGGTCCTTTCTTGGATTGAGAACTGGTTAAAAGACAGGAAACAAAGGGTAGAAATAAATGGTAAATTTTCAGAATGGAGAGGGGTAACTAGCGGTGTCCCCCAAGGGTCGGTCCTAGGACCAATCCTGTTCAACTTATTCATAAATGATCTGGAGAAAGGGGTAAGCAGTGAGGTAGTAAAGTTTGCAGATGATACCAAACTGTTTAGGATAGTCAAGACAGAAGCAGACTGTGAGGGACTCCAAGAAGATCTCACCAAACTGAGTGATTGGGCAACAAAATGGCAAATGAAATTTAATGTGGATAAGTGTAAAGTAATGCACATCGGGAAAAATAACCCCAACTATACGTACAGTATGATGGGGGCTAATTTGGCTATGACAAATCAGGAAAGAGATCTTGGAGTTATCGTGGACAGTTCTCTGAAAACTTCCACACAGTGTGCAGCAGCAGTCAAAAAGGCAAATAGGATGCTAGGAATTATTAAGAAAGGGATAGAAAATAAGACCCAGAATATCTTACTGCCCCTGTATAAAACTATGGTACGCCCACATCTTGAATATTGTGTACAGATGTGGTCTCCTCACCTCAAAAAAGATATTTTGGCCTTGGAAAGGGTTCAGAAAAGGGCAACTAAAATGATTAGGGGTTTGGAACGGGTCCCATATGAGGAGAGGCTAAAGAGACGGGGACTTTTCAGTTTAGAAAAGAGGAGACTGAGGGCGGATATGATAGAGGTATATCAAATCATGAGTGGTGTGGAGAGGGCCGATAAAGAGAAGTTATTTATTAGTTCCCTAAATACAAGAACTAGAGGACACCAAATGAAATTAATGGGTAGCAAGTTTAAAACTAATAAAAGAAAGTTCTTCTTCACACAGCGTGTGGTCAGCCTGTGGAACTCCTTGCCAGAGGAGGCTGTGAAGGCTAGGACTATAATAGAGTTTAAAGAGAAGCTAGATAATTTCATGGAGGTTAGGTCCATAAAAGGCTATTAGCCAGGGGATAAAATGGTGTCCTTGGCCTCTGTTTGTCAGAGGCTGGAGAGGGGTGGCAGGAGACAAATCGCTTGATCATTGTCTTCGGTCCACCCTCTCTGGGGCACCTGATGCTGGCCACTGTCGGCAGACAGGATACTGGGCTGGATGGACCTTTGGTCTGACCCAGTACGGCCATTCTTATGTTCTTATGTTATGTTCTTATATTGGCCACACTGGGCAATCTCTATGGGAAAAAATTAATGGGCACAAATCAGAAATCTAAAAAGGCAACACACAGAAACCTGTTGGAGAAAACTTTAATCTTCCTGAACGCTCATTAATGGATCTCCAAGTCGCCGATTTGTTTCAGGCAAATTCTACAAGCCAAATACACAGAGAAGGGTTGGAACTTAACTTCATTCACAAGTTTAATTTTTATGCAAATGGTATGAACAAAGACATTGCCTGGCTTGCACACTACTTTCCACATCCTCTGACTTAACCTACCAACCAAACAATGGAGGTACTAATGGTTCTTATCAGCCTCTTGTAATTATTTAGTCTTTAAGGTGTTACTAGACTATTTGTTGTTTTTTAAGTTTTTCCTGTTACAGACTAACTTGGCCACCCCTCTGAAGCTTATCTACTTGCAGTCTCTTTTTTTTCTTCCTCCCCTCCTTTTTTTCTCCTTTTCTTTCTTTTTTTCCTCTTTCTCCCCACCCCCCCTTCCTCGTACCCTTATTTATTCTTGAATCTGGACTTCTAACACTCTGGTCATCTGAAGAAGTGGGCTGTGCCCACGAAAGCTCATGATCCCATCTACATGTTCTGTTAGTCTTTAAGGTGCTACTAGACTATTCATTGTCCTTGTTTGTCAGAGCTATAAATGCATCATGGTTCATTCCCAGGGGCCATGGAATCTGTGACCTCTCCATCTGCCTGCTCTGTTTTTACTCTTGGGGATTCAGGCCCAGATGTTCAGGAAACACATGTATGACCTAAGATTGCAGAGGTGCTAATGGGATGCTCTACCTTGAATGGGTGTATGCAACATGAACTACTTGTGCTAAAAAAATCTAGTCCACCTTGCATTTTGCTGTGATGCTGGGAGCACCTTTCACAGACTGGAAGAAGAGTTCTGTGTAAGCGTGAAAGGTTGTCTCTCTCATGAGCAGAAATTGGTCCACTAAAAGATATCAGCCCCTTACCACTGTGTCTCTCCATGTTATGGGCTCTAAGTGATCTTGCAGCTACTTTTGGCTCCTTTCAAAAGCCAACTTTCAAATTCATAACCTTTGACCAGGGAAATGGAATTTTCCTTCCCTACCCTCCTTAGATAGAGGGGTGAGGAGTTCAAACAGATATTTGGCTGAAGGCAGTGCATTGTCTTACCAGTTGTAGGGAAGTATTTCTTTGTTCCTGGACAAACAAAAATCTTGATACCCTGGCTAAGTGGCTAATCTGTCAGTATTGACAGGGCCTTGGAAATAAACATACACAATAATAAAAATGTCAAGTCAAGGCTTTAAATACCAAGGAGTTGTGTGGTTCACAAAGAGATGTCAGAGCCTAATCTATTCTTAAGTAAGTGTTAACGGAGCAGAGAAGCCAAAGAACATAAATTCTCTGGGGATCAGAAGTTATTGTTAAACGCAAAAAGGTTAGTTAATGGTAACTGGGAAATATACGCAAACTAGTAAGTGTGTTACCCTTAAAAAAGAAATTAAATTTGCTCTCTTGTCAGTGACATTTTTAACCTATGGCGAGACAGATCAACACTTAGGGCAAGAGTAAATGAGGAGTTAACAATCAGCAGTCAAAAAAAGGGGGAGAATCAGGACATTCAGATAATTTTCTCCCCAGTTTATTGCAGTCATACATTGCTGTTGCCCACTGGATAAGTTTCTCTAATCGTTGTGTCCAGTGGATTATTGTATACTCAAAATGCTACCTGTTTGTTGAATTTAATAGTGTTGTAAGCAGCCAATGGGTGGCCATTGGGAATAAATATTTTGTCCCTAAGTGGAATGGGTACTTCTGGTCTTGGCCTAGAGCCAGATTTAGGGTGAACTACAATGGTAGCTTTGATAGGAAAGAAACAATGCAGTTAATCAAACATCTATAGAGTTCTCCAAAGCTCACCAGTCTGATGTTTCTTCCCAAAGATGGGAGGCACTGAATCAGGTGCCTCCATACCTGAGAGTTGAAGGGCTAAAAGCATTAAACTGGTTGTTCTCACACACATTCTGCTCGTATGAAGTCCCTTCAAGCCTAAACAACTGAAGGTTTGAAGAGGTAAATAACTGCATTGCAACAAGTTGGGGGGAGGGCAGACACGGAGGTGATTCCACAGAGCAACAAAGCCTATGATTCTTGAGAGATGCACATCCCTCTCTTTTAGTAAAAGAATTGCATGGGACTTAAATGTGAACATTTGAAGTCCTTAGGAGAGTAGCAGAATAGCAAACCTGCTTTCCTAGCTCCAGGAGCTAGTCTTTGAGAGATGCACAATGAGATTTTTAGATGCAGAATGTGATTTTAGATGCACAATGAGATTTCACAGAGACGCTAAGCCAGGGGTGGGCAAAAGGGCCTCTGCAGGCCAGCTCTGGCCCGTGAAGTGAGTTGATCTGGCCTGTGGAGATCCTGCCACTCCCGTGCCCCCAGTCCAATCAGGGCCTAGGGATGGGGAAGTGTGCAGTGCTTAGAGTCAACCCTGGAGGGCAGGGAGCAAGAGACTCTGGGCACAGAGGGAAGTGTGTAAAGTCTCCTCCCGTCCTGCCCCTGCCCTGCAAGGACTAGGGTTGGCAGATACTTTCAGGAAAAATCCCGAATGTGGCGAGGAAAAAATTGTTGAGCAAAAATAAATAAATAAATAAATAAAGGACCCACCCCAGACACAGCAGGGGAAAAATGTCCCCGCCAGCCTTCCATCGAAGGAAAACAGAAAATACTGGACATTTTGCATATCTGGTATTTTCTTTTTTTTTACTGGATAGAAAACGCAATTGCCAGACTGTCCAGGTGAAAACTGCACACCTGGCAACCCTAACCCCATGCAGGGAAGTGGTGGGGGGGCTTCCCTTCCTTCCCCTCTTGCAAGGGATTCCTTCCCCCCCCCCCGCCCCGCCCTGGCCCGCCCCGCCTTTCTCTCAGGTCCTGCATTCCTCCTTAACAGTTAAGGAGGCACTGCGGCCAGCATAGGGCTAGCTAGGGCTACACAACACTGCTCCTTGCTGCAGCCAGCCTACTGCAGGGAAGGAGTTCTGGGGCTTGCCCAGATGTGGCCACCCCTTCCCCCCTAAGCGCCCCCCATGCAGGGGAGGAGCTGGGGGTGATTCTCATCCTTCCCACTCCTGCAAGGTATCCCCCCTCCTTCCCTCCAGCCCTGCATGCCTCCTTAACCAGTAAGGCTCCAGACTGCTAGAGGCTAGCCAGCCTATTCAGGGAAGGTGGGGTGGAGAGGGGGAGAAGCTGGCTCTGCTGTGGCTTCCCCTTCGTTCCCAAAGGTGCCCCATGCAGGGATGGGGCTCAAGGGCTTCCCCTCCCTCCCACTCTGGGGACGGATCCCCTCCCTCCCCCTCCTCTCCTCCCACACACCTGCTCACGGCAAAAGGAGTTTTGCTGGCAGCCTCTGCAGCCGCCTGAGCCTGGGAAGGAGCGGCAGCCTCTTTTTCACCGCAGGGCTCCAGCACATGGAGCTTCTCCCTCCCGCTCTCCTGTGCGCGCCTCTCCCACGTGCAGGAGAGGAACCGAAGTATCTGGCTGTACTGCAAGGGAGGCCGGGGGAAGTTTTTAAAGTGGCCCAAGAGACACCCCCCACCCCTCAGATGTGGTGGGGGAAAATGTCCCCACCGGCCTTCCGTCCGAGAAAAACAGAAAATACTGGACGTTTTGCGTGTCCGGTATTTTCTGGGTTTTTTTTACCAGACAGAAGACACAATTACTGGACTGTCCGGGCAAAAACCGGACACCTGGCAACCCTAGCAAGGACTGCATGGCACTTAGAAGCATCCTGTGCTCCTTGCAAGAGGGGGCACAGGGTGGGAAGAGATTTAACGCTCTTCCCTCGCCCCCAAGCTCCGATTGGCTTGGGGAGTAGGGGGAGCGCGCGAACCCTCCTCCTGCCCTGCACAGGGCTTGGCACTTGGGGTCACCTGCCAGCTGCTGTTCCGGGCAGACTTCACATGCTCCCTCTGTCCCCCGGCCCAGATTGGCCGGGGGGCAACAGAGGGGAGCATGTGAAGTCTTCTCCCACTGCCAGGGGCACGGGCACCTAGAGGGAACCGCCAGCTGCGGTTCTCTCAGGGTGGGGACAGGGGCAAAGGCTTCTTGTGCTCCCCCACCTCCAGACCAATCTGGGTCTGTGGGCAGGGAAGCACGGAAGTGTCCTGGCCCCGCCCCTTCCACCTGAGATCCCGCCCCTTCCGGGGCAGCCCTGGGCCACTTAAAAAATTTGTGCCCATCCCTGCATTAAGCAATAAGCTGGTTTCCCAAGAGGTTAAGGATGGGAAGGGCTGTGGGTTTGCACTTGTATGCTTCTGTGTCCCGAGAGAATGCAGTAGATGAACCAGTTTCATTCTACAAAATAAAGTCATGACCAAAAGAGGCCCAGCATGAGGTCAGGAGCATGTGCGTGGTCTGTATAGCACACTGAAGGGGCTAGGGAATTTTTCAGTTAGGCTGCTAGGCAAAAGGTAGGATTTCCAGGATCCTTATGAGGCCTGTAGGGCAGCAAACACTAGGACTTCTGGGCGTCAAACAGTTAATGACAATAGTCAGGTGAATAGATTAATGAATAACATGTTAAACATAGTTACTTTCGTATAGCTGCATCCTGATGGTGCTTTCCCAAATAGTGAGCCCTTGTCAAAAATTTTAAACTAGTTAATGTTCCACATTTCCTTTCCTTCTCTCTTCCCAGTTCACTTTTTTTACCTGGTGTTTCCTTGTCACCAGGTCCTCCTCCTCGTTCCCTTATCTTTCATCTCTTCTTTTTCTACTATGCTCACTAGCTGAACAATTAACTTCTTCCTTTGGAAACCCCACTGCCCTCTCCTAGTTTCAGTCCATTCTTCATGGAAAACATAGTCACAATGCTAACTGGTGGAAGGACCCGTTCTGGCAAATCCCTCAGCAGGGAAAAAGGTGGGGCAAGTATGTCCCCGGGGCTTTGTAGCTTGTGAAAGCTCTGTATCTTTCAGATCAGTACAGAGGAGACAAAAAAACAAACCACACCATGCCTCAATTGTCATACCTCTGATGTAAAGGGAGGTAATTAATGATCAGATTCCTGGAACATGTAATCCTGGCCTTTCATGAAAGGACATAGGACAACCATGAGTAAACATGGAATAGTTTGGAAAATAGGTTAGAACCCTTTAGCTAATGCAGGGTTATATTACAGAACCCACCAATTCTGACTGATCAGATTCAGTATCTAGTCCTATTGGGGACAATCCAAAATTTAAGCTCCAGTTTTTCTGCTTCATACAGGCCATGATGTCTATGATGTTGTTAGAACAAAGTTGGAATTGACCAAGCAGGCTAAGAGAATCAAACTTCTTTGAAGATCCCAGCTCTAAATATGAAGTAGAATGCCCTAGACCAGGCATGTCAAACTGGCGTTTCCGATCAAAATTTTTTGTGGCCCGCCAGAACATTTTAATAAAAGAATGAAATGCAGCCCGCTGCCCGCTCGGAGCATGTGACCGAGTGCAGATCACAGCCAGCTGGGCTGCTCTGCGCCGCAGCAACTGCTCGTGGCTGTCCAGGCTGTTTTGCGCACGCGCTAACGGCTGGCTGGGTGCTCTGCGTTGGGCTCTCCAGTAGGCGCTCACAGCTGGCTGCTGTGCTCACGCTGTCCCAGTGCCTCAGGTGGCAACATTGACTCCGGGACCCAGGTATTAGGTTGGGGGGGCTGGGAGAGCCTGGCTCTAGGGGAGGGAGGAGACATTAGGTAGGGGGGGCTGGCTCTGGGGGAGGAGGGAGGCATTAAGTTGGGGGGGTTGGGAGGGCCTGGCTCTGGGGCAGGGGAGTGGCATTAGGTCCTGCTGTGAGGGCAGGGAACTGGACTCGATGACCTCTCAAGGTCCCTTCCAGTTCTATGAGATAGGTATATCTCCATATATTATACTGGGGGGGGCTGGGAGTGCCTGGCTCTGGGGGAGAGGGGAGGCATTAGATTGAGAGGGCCTCGCTCTGGGGGAGCGGAGGGGAATTGGGTTAGAACGGGGGTATGGGAGTGCGTGGCTCTGCGGGAGAGGAAGGGGTTATTTTGCTAATATTTTGTTTTTTATTTATTCCCAAATAAAATCACAAAATGTATATTAATTTTATATAAATAAATGTCAGATTTTTGCAATTCCATGCATAATTATATCTTTATGCAAAATCTCAAACTTACAAAGTATCTGAAATTTTCACAGAAGCCTGTTCTATTTGATTAACTATGGTCTATACTTGTTTTTATTCCAACAAAACAAGTTATGTATCATATACAAAATGTAGAAGTACCTTACATTTATATTTAAATTAAAAATTATGTAAAATTAATTTAAAAATTATTTAATATGAGCAAATAACAATTTTGCACATCAGATTATGGTAATATTATAAAATATACCTAAAACATAATATGTAATAATAAATAACTATGACTATCTGACAAAGTACACTTTCTTTGGTGGCCCTAGGGTGCCAGATGTCCGGTGTTGGTGCCTTCTGCTTGGCACCTAAAATCCGTTTGTTTGGGTTTTTTTGCTCGACAAACCATCTGGGAACCCTAGGTGGCCCTGAAAGCTATCGGTTTTCATTTGTGCAGCCCTCAGTAGGCTTCAAGTTTGACATGCCTGCCCTAGACCATTTGGCCCATGGCTCGTCAGGGTAAGCTATTGGCAGGCTGCCAGGCAGGTTGTTTACTTTGTATCCTGGCCAATGGGAGCTGTGGGAAGCAGTGTCCAGCATGTACCTGCGGTTCCCATTTTCTGGGAATGGTGAACTGTGGCCAATGGGAGCTACGGGCAGCCATACCTGTGGACCCAAGGTAAACAACCTGTCTGGTGACCCGCCAGCAGCTTACCTTGATGAACTGCATGCAGGACGCAGGTTGTACACACCATTGCTCTAGGCACCTGCTTTAACTAGATGTTTTTGTCCTCATAATGCTGTCTTGATACAAATTACAAAAGAAATGGAGCAAACAATGGAAATCTATTTCCACCGTTCTGAATTCTAAGATCTGTCTGTCTGTCCATTTGATCATATTTGCTCTTAGTACACGCTGATCTTCTGATCTTCCAGCAGAAATTCTTTCCTATATCAAAGAAACTCCAGGGAAGGTCAGAGCAAGAAACAGAAGTACAAAGCAATAGGCTGTAAATTTGTATTGCTTTGTCCTGAAACCAGGAATAATGACACTTGTGTTAACTGAAATCTTTTGCTAATTGCAATAGTTTTTGTTTGGCTTTGTATTTTTCTTAAAAAATTAACACAGGAAAATACAGAACGGCTTGAAGAAAGGTGGGAAAGTTCTTGTGAGGTTGTGTGCGCCAATATGCCCCTCATTTACCTGTACTCTAGCCGTGCTAGTTGGAGATGTTGTTTCTTTGAGCTGTTCATTGGCTGCTTTTATCACCTGAAGCTGTTGAAAGTGCAGCATGACTGTTAAAAAAAGGCTATTTTGAGCTTTTAAAGCAGGAGGAAGGGTAGAAGGAACAGATTTAATGAGAATCAGAGGATAATGTGGTTAATCATTTCTGATGACTGCCCCCGTAATAATTCAGAATGAGGTTTAATAATTTATTTTCAGGGGAGTGAGTGGACAACAGCTGATGATGAGATAAAAGGTCAAGATGCAGAATTTTCTCCTAATGTATCAGTGGAGTTTTGATTAAAAAAAGTTCATATTTGGTCTCTCGCCAGCCTTTTCAGCAGCCGAGTTCCAGTTGCTGGTGGTCAGTGTAAAAACTCTGTTTGAGGGGGAAAAGTTGTCTACTTCTCTTTTTCAAAGATCTGAACATTGTTCCTTCCTTTGGAGCCCTCTCCTTTCCCATTAAAGGCAATGGCTACTCACATCAAGCTGATTGCCCAGAACCTGAGAGGTACCAGATGTCCACAATTCCCATTGACCTCAGTGAGAACAGCAGATCATAGAATCATAGAACACTAGAACTGGAAGGGACCTTGAGAGGTCATCGAGTCCAGGCTAGGGATGTTAAATGTTGGTTAATTGAACAGTCGAGTAACTTTATGAATTCTTATTGGTTAGTCGACTATTCTATAGTCCCTGGGGGGTGGAGCCAGTTGCAGCACGAGGTGCCAGGCGGGAGTTAGTCCACGAGGGGAGCCAGTTTAAAAACCAGCTTCTCTTGTGGACTAGCTGCATGTCACCCTGTGCTGCTGCCTCTGATTCAGAGGCAGCAGTGCAGGGTGGCAGCAGCCCCTGTCTGCAGGGCGGGGGGAGGGGAGAAGGAGGGCCTGAGTTCCCGGGCCCGGTGCAAACTGGATCTGAGCCAAGGCTGCCAGCCCACCCCATTCCTAATACTCTCAGTGTGGCTCTGCATTTAAAGTGTAGGTCCTGTACCCGGCGTGAGCCAGAACTGAGCCAGGATGCTGGCCAGCCTGCTAAAGAATTTACTGGTTGGGGAGGAAGGCAGGAAATGCATGTGTTCTATAACATTAACCTATACGCTTTTGCTTATCGGTTAATCGACTACACTGTTACATCCCTAGTTCAGTCCCCTGCTCTCAGGGCAGGACCAAGCACCATCTAGTTCATCCCTGATAGATGTCTGTCTAGTCTGCTCTTAAATATCTCCTGAGATGGAGATTCCACAACCTCCCTAGGCAATTTATTCTAGTGTTTAAACACCCTGACAGTTAGGAACTTTTTCCTAATGTCCAGCCTAAACTTCCCTCGCTGCAGTTTAAGCCCATTGCTTCTTGGCCTATCGTCAGAGGCCAAGGAGAACAATTTTTCTCCCCTCTCCTTGTAACACTGCTTGAAAACCACTATCACGTCCCCTCTCAGTCTTCTCTTTTTCAAACTAAACAAACCCAATTCTTTCAGTCTTCCTTCATAGGTCATGTTCTCTAGACCTTTCATCATTTTTGTTGTTCTTCTCTGGACCTTCTCCAATTTCTCCGTATCTTTCTTGAAATGTGGTGCCCAGAAGTAGACATAATACTCCAACTGAGGCCTAATCAGCGCAGAGTAGAGCAGAAGAATGACTTCTTGTGTCTTGCTCACAACACTCTTGTTAATGCATCCCAGAATCATGTATGCTTTTTTTGCAGCAGCATCACACTATTGACTCATATTTAGCTTGTGGTCCGCTGTGACCCTTAAATCCGTTTCTGCAGTACTTCTTCCTAGACAGTCGCTTCCCATTCTGTATGTGTGAAACGGATTGTTCCTTTCTAAGTGAAGTACTTTGCATTTGTCCTTATTAAACTTCATCCTATTTACCTCTGACCATTTCTCCAGTTTGTCCAGATCATTTTGAATTATCACCTTACCCTCCAAAGCATTTGCAACCCCTCCCAGCTTGGTATCATCTGCAAACTTAGATGATGTGAGCTTCTCAGAAGTTGGCATGTAATGTCATTGCTGAGCCATTATTTTTATTTGTTTTCCCAGATTCTAAGGAAGATAAATGCTTAATTACCACTTCAAGGCAATAGTGGAAAAGCAAAGGGGAAATCCTAGACTGAATGTACATGTGAACAGTGAATCCCTCCTCTTTACTACATGAAGGAGCTTTCATCTTTATAATTAGCCTGTTCTTCCTCTCTGATTCATTTACTGATGCAACTACTATTTTGTTACATCACAGATCATTACTATGGAAATTCTTAGGAAGTCACAGAGAGGGTAAGTTTCTTGAGGACAGGACTCATGGGAAATGTGTGAAGAAAACAAGGATTGAACAAACACAGACATTTCCTGTAGCTCTGAGAAAGCTGTTCCTTCATACAAAGACTGGAAGAAAGCATGAGATCAATATGAAGAAATGAGGGGAAAGTGGGGAGAGGCAAGGCATTTACAGAGTGCTCTGTTGAGTTTTGTTGCATACCTGGCTTATCTTGCATATAAAAGGTGGCAGGAAGAACTATAGTGTGTGACTAAAGCACAGGACTGGTATCCAGGCGCGGTAGATTGTATTCCTGGCTTTGACATAACCTCACTAATATAAGCCTTGTGTTCCGTAGTTAATTTCTGTACCAAATCCCCCTTCCATGAACTTCAAGAACTATGAGGACTCTGACTTGAATCCCCTACGTTCTGTGGAAGATTGAATTAATTTTCGCGGTGCCAGAGAACTCACTGCAATGGTCAGGGATTTGGAGGATTTTGCCTTCCCTACCGTTCAGACCCTCCTCTTTCCCCCACCTCCTCGCTGGCCCCTACTTCCTTTCTTTCAGTGGCAGACAATGAGTATCTCTCCCTGTGACAACAGATCTTTCACTCATTCCAATTGACTGTACTAGTGGATAAGGAAAATGTGTTAATCACAGGAACTCCATGGATGTGTTGTTAAGCCCTTTGGGATATTTTAACATGAATGGTCTACATTAGAGATGAATAGTGATTATTAAATTTAATTATCAAAGGGCAACAGAAATTGGTAAGTACTCAGACCCTCTCCCCCCTTATAAACTTTCCTTTTTTTCCTTCTCTCATCTTTTTACAGTTTCCCTTTCTCCCTTTGGCACTTGCAGAACCAAGAAGAGTGAAGAAAACACTCCACTGACCTACCATTTTCATTTCTAATCAGTGCAGCACAAGTGTACCCTCTGCTTGCAATATCCAAAACAGTCTTTTCCCTCCAGCTTAAGCCTCTGACCCCTTATACTTCAGTTCCTGACCTTGTAACTCATGGTGTGCTGTGTCATGCTGCCTCCAAAGCTCTCAGTACCAGGAAACGATGTTCACAGATTCCCTCTCTATCTTTTTCTACTGTCTCTTTCAGTTGTTTGATGAAGAATGAGACTTTATAGGTATGATTTCCCTCTTGGGAGTCTCTGCTGTCCATTTTTAATATGTCACTAACTTCTTCCTCTTTCTTTGACACCTCTCCAATCAGCAGTTGCTATATTTTGCTCTTACTCTCTGGGTGCGTCTAGGCTACATGGCTCCGTTGATGGAGCCATGTAAAGTAGTTTACTCAGCATAGTCAAAGAAGCGGGGATTTAAATAATCCCCGCTTCATTAAAATAAAAATGGCCGCTGCGCTGTGCTGACAATCAGCTGATCCGGCACAGCACGGCAGTCTAGATGCGGCGCAGTTGACAAGGGAAGCCTTTGTTGACCGCTCCAGTAAACCTCATTTCACGAGGCATACCGGAGCGGTCAACAAAGTGTTCCCTTGTTGACCGCGCCACGTCTAGACTGCAGTGCTGTGCTGGATCAGCTGATTGTCGGCACAGCGTGGCAGCCATTTTTATTTTAATGAAGCGGGGATTATTTAAATCCCCGCTTCTTTGACTATGCTGAGTAAACGACTTTACATGGCTCCATCAACGGAACCATGTAGTCTAGACGCACCCTCTATGTGGGATCAATACAGGATATTATAGGTCTTAGTTATCAACATTCCTCACTTGCAAACCCTTGATCAGATTTTACTCACATGCTCACATGTACTGCAGATGTCCCTGGGTGCAGTCATGTACCTGTGATGGCAGCTGCCAAAATCTATTTCAATTAACCTATTGTCCCTTTGATAGAAGCAAGCCAAGTGCAAAAAAGGGTGTATCCCATTAGAGATACAAGCCAGCCTTAGTGTCTTTTGAAGTCCAAAGACCTATATCTGAATTTCCTGGTAGGGGCAGGCATCAGTCACTTGTCCTTGGGGATTAGATATATTCCATCAGCCTTTTGCTCTAGTTGCCAAAAGACCATTGGCTGCTTGTTCTGGAATAGTGATAGTTGGATAAATTCTCCAAAAAGTTGCTGTTCTCTATGGGTGGGAGCTATGTGGTTGCCTCTGGTGGAAGAGGGAGTATTATCAATTACCAGTGTTCTCTCTGGCTGAGTTAACATGCAACATCCTTGCTAAATTCTCCTTCCTGTAGGGATGATGGCTGCAGTGTGGGCAATTAAGAGGAGAAAATACTGGGGGGATCTTCCAGGAAGTCAGGCACTCATATCTCAGAAAGTCTCAAAATACCACGTCAGCACAGGTTTTTAAGACAACTTGTCACAAAAACAGTTGTTTTATCCAGGGCCTGAGCCCAGGATCTGCGACCCAATTCTGTTCTTCTCTCTGTTTCCAGATTGGTGCGTCTCTGTTTGCCAGTAACATTGGCAGCGGGCACTTTGTGGGGTTGGCAGGAACGGGAGCGGCTGCGGGAATCGCCACCGGAGGATTCGAATGGAATGTAAGTGGCACACACTTCAGCAAACATTGTAACGTCAGAGATATCCAAAGGGCTCAGGCGAGACCACATTGTTCAAAGATCCAGCTCACTTCAGTGCTGTCAGAGCTCTTGCCCAGCAGAACCTGCCTCCCCGAGGGCTCATGTCTGGCAGCACCACCCACCGAAGGAACACGTTGTGTTGACTTCCATTCCCCCAGCCTCTGTCACCACTCCCACCGGCAGGCGAGTCAGTGGGGAAAGAAAGCCCCATTGCTCTATTAGGATCTCATCTGAGCATCATTTCCCTAGGAGCTTGGGATGTAGGAGCTGTGTGTGTGAGGAGGAGGAAAGTCATCATCGTCTTTGCTTTCTTCCCAGCAGTGAGGAATTCTTCACTCCTTTCTTCCTCCCAAGAGCCCTTTTCTCCTTCTCGGTCTCCGCACTCCCCTCCCACCAAGGGACAACTCTCAAGGAGTGTCGCGACCCCCTTGTGACCCACCACCAGCGCTGTTCAGTTCTCAGCCTGCGTGGGGCAGACCCGGTTCATAACCAAACTCCTCATGGGATTGCAACTACCACAGCTGCTGCCTGCAGGGTGGCAGAAGGATCATAAACTTTGGAAAAGGGTCTGAAGGAGAAGGTAATGTGCCCCCTCTCCTCCGTCTCCATAGACTCAGTATCACAGATTGTATACACACATCAGGAGGACATGGAGTTACCCCTGATTTACATCAGCATAAGAGAGAACAGAATGGTGCCTGATATCTCCAGTGGTATCCTGTGCTTGACCTATGAGCAGAACTTCAGGCAGGGCAATCCAGATCCATGTGCAGCATTTGTGGCCTGAATTCCTCTGTTTGAATGTGCTCAGCTCTGCATAAAACAAGTTGCTAACATTTTAAAAAAAATCATGTATGAACCACATTAAACAATCTGATGCACAGAATGTACAGTATATAGCATAGCAGTGCTACCATACTATATAGTATAGAGTTCTATGGGTAAGAATACAGTACATCTTTTATAAAACCACATGATAAGCAGGCCTCAACTGGAGTGCTGTGTCCATTGAGGGCTCCACATTTTAAGAAGGATACAGACAAACTGTAGAGAGTCCAGAGGAGAGCAACAAAAGCGGCAAAAGGTTTGAAAGCAGATCTTCTGTGAAGAAAGTTTAAAAAAGGACCACTTTTAATCTCGAGAAAAGCAGACGGAGGAGGGGGCTGATAACAGTTTCCAATTATTCAGGGCCATAAATAAAGGGGACCATGTGTGCTGTATGTATGACTAGAAGTAATGTGCCTAATTTTCAGCAAGGGAGATTTAGATTATATATAAGGAAAATCTTTCTAACTATTAGGCCTCCAGGGGAGGTTGTGGAATCCCCATCAGTTAAGAAAAGGCTTGATAAACCCCTGTCTGGAGTATCTCAGTGGAGGAGGCTGGGTTCGGCTAGCGGTTCCTTCCAGCCCAACATGTGTATGGCCCTATAACTGAATCCCACTGCAGAAAACAGTCAATTACACATGCATTTTATCTAAAGCAGTGGCCTAGTCTTGGTGGGGGACAAGGGTATTGAAATAAGCTCCATTCTCCAATACCTTGGGCTAGCACTGCTAGTCACAGGTGAGGCTTCATCAGAACACACTTGGATTTGGGGTTGGAATGTTTCTCGCACTGGTGTTTGCTTAGAGCAGGGGTGGGCAGTAAAAAAGCTGCAGCCCTCCATAGTCCCTGGCGTGCTGCTGCCGCTATGTTTACCTGCATCTCCACAAGTAACAGGTGACCGCAGCTCTCATTGGCCAGGGATTGCTGTTCACAGCCAATGGGAGTGGTGGGAAGCAGTGCAGACTGGCACACCGCTTCCCCACAATCCCATTGCCGTGAATGGCCATCTGCAGCCAATGAGAGCTGTGATTGCCTGATACCTGTGGAGGTGCAGATAAACATAGAGGTGGAGACCCACTAGGGACTGACTCTGGTGGATTGGATCCAGCCCATGGACCGCAATTTGCCTACCCCTGGTTTAAAGATTGGACCAAAGGCGGTCAGCTCAGTCCTAAACTTCCTTAAAAATTTCTGGTGGCAACAATCTGACATCATACAAAGGCTTCTATGGGCTGCTGGTATGCTAACCACCGTGTTATCTAGACCTTCTCTGGGCAAGGCTAGATGAAGCAGTGGTTAAAATGCCTACAGCCAGGGTATACTTCATGGCTTCTTTTGCTTTTAGCACTGTACTAAGATTGTGCAACAGAAGGAAATTGTAGGACCAGTGTTAGCACAGACATACAACAAATGTATTTCCCTGTGGACAGACAGATGCCAAAGCAATCTTCTTTTGGATGCTCCAGTAAGTCTGCTGCAGAGGTGGACTCTTCCACAGGTGGTTCTCTTGGACACCTGGGGTTAAGTTCAAGCCCCATTCAACTGAATGGTAATACACCCAGGGCATGTCTACACTGGGGAGTTATTTCAAAATAACTCCCCTTATTTCAAAATAACAAGGCGAGCGTCCACACTACCAAGCCCGTTATTTCAAAAGAATAACTCCTGCTTGCGAAGAGGAATAAGCTTATTTTGAAATAGTTATTTCGGGAGTTATTGTTTCGAAATAACCTGATGGTGTAGACATAGCTGTAGCATGGAAGCTCAGCTTGTTATTTCAGAATAACTCCCTAGTGCAGACATGCCCCCAATGACTTTAATAAGGCCAGGATTTCACTCCTGTAAATTGCTGGACAAGTTGAAAGGAAGAGGCAGAGATGCCTTCACTGGCCACCAATTTACTCGCTATAATGTTTGTAGCTGGTATTCAGCCTGACACGTGGCTGTGGGGAGTGCTGGTGATGGGACAAGAGGCTAATTCAGCTGTTCTTTCCTTGGCTACAGGCCCTGATATTTGTGGTTTTTCTTGGCTGGTTGTTTGTTCCCATCTACATTAAGGCTGGGGTGAGTATGAACACTGTTTCAGTACTTCTGTTTCAGCCTGTTGTGCACGTGAGTCTGTCATCACAAAACCATTCTCCATGGGAGGAGGGACCTGCAGATGTCAGGCATTCTACATAAATTACTTCTGTATGTATTTAAATGACTGGGTCCCTCTGTCTTTGATTTCCCAACATGAGCCGCATTTGACTCTGCCTTTCCGTACTTCGTGGAGGCCCTGGCTCCTTGGCCTTCTTCATTTCTAGTGCACGTATCAGTGTGGTCTCTGGATGGGAGAGCCTCTGTCCCTATGGCAGTTGTATCTGTTGCTCGTAGTATGAATTCTTCTCCCACTCCTTCTGCAGGTGGTGACGATGCCAGAGTATCTCAAGAAGCGGTTTGGCGGCCGACGGATTCAGATGTATCTCTCAGTCCTTTCTCTGCTCCTCTATATTTTCACCAAGATCTCGGTGAGTTAAGCTTTTCCAATTCCTCTGTTTTAAGTGAAGTTTCTACCCGTGTTACTATTTTTCATCGTATAAAATCTCATAAGATCATAGGAACATAAGAACGGCCATACTGGGTCAGACCAAAGGTCCATCCAGCCCAGTATCCTGTCTCCTGACAGTGGCCAATACTAGATGCCCCAGAGGGAGGGAACACAACAGGTAATCCTCACGTGATCCCTCTCCTGTCACCCACCTCCAGAGAAACAGAGGCTAGGGACACCATTCCGACCCATCCTGGCGAATAGCCATTGATGGACCTAACCTCCAAAAATCTATCTAGCTCTTTTTCGAACCCTGTTAAAGTCCTAATCTTCACCACATCCTTTGGCAAGGAGTTCCACAGGTTGACTACGCTCTGAGTGAAGAAAAACTTCCTTATGTTTGTTTTAAACCTGCTGCGTATTAATTTCATTTGGTGACCCCTAGTTTTTATATTGTGGGAATAAGTAAATAACTTTTCCTTATTCACTTTTTCCACACCACTCATGATTTTATAGACCTCTATCATATCCTCCCTGAGTCTCCTCTTTTCTAAGCTGAAAAGTCCAAGTCTTTTTAATCTCTCTTCATATGGGACCCATTCCAAATCCCTAATCATTTTTGTTGCCCCTTTCTGCACCTTTTCCTGATGCTGCAGGGTCTGAGCATAACTCCCTTCAGCTCTCCTGAGAGAAAAGAGGCCTTCGGTTTTTGTCTTCATTTTCATATTCATCCTTCCATTGGGATTCTGAACATATAGCTTGTTAGTACTAATAAAGCAAAAGGGAGAAAAGAGAAAAGAGAGAGGAAGACAGTGAGGGTACGTCTAGACTACAGGCTTTTGTCGACAGAGGCTTTGTTGACAGATACTGTCGACAAAGCCTCTGTTGAAAAAGAGCATCTAGACGACAGCCAGTTCTGTCGACAAAGCAAGCCGCTTTTTCGACAGAGAGTCTAGACTCTCTCTTTTGAAAAAGCACAGTGTGGATGCAATAGCGCCTTTCGTGGACAGAACTCTGTCGACAAAAGGCGTTATTCCTCGTAGAATGAGGTTTACCGCCGTCGACAAAACTGCCACATTCTGTCGTCTTACTGTTGACAGAATGTGGCGGCAGTGTAGATGCAGGTATAGTTTTGTCAACACAAGTCCACTTTTGTCGACAAAACCCTGTCGTCTAGACACACCCTGAGAGAGAGAGAGAGAGAGAGAGAGAGAGAGAGAGAGGGATGAGGTTAGAAAATAAAGGAGTAGGAAAAAAGCAAGGTGAGGAAGGGAGGACTGAGGTGAACCTGTGTGTGAGTCACCTTAAGCTATAAAGTATGGCTTACAAGAGCACTGCAGTACCAAAGGGACCTGTGATCTTCCTCTCCTTTTTAAAACCATCAAGTTTCCATCCAAGTCCACAGGTCAGGCAGACCTGGGTCTGTTGTTTTCTTGCAGTTGCCATGGAAGGTTACTCTTTGCCCTCTGCCTAGGAGCTAAGTGATAATAGTACAATTTAACCTAAAAGAGCTGGCCTTTTGCTCCCATTCTCATGCTCTTATGATAACTGATTTTTATTGAGTTTACACATTAAACAGGCTGAGACTATTGAGAACCTGCAAGCTGGATTTTGCTTTCTGTTTATTTCAGTGAGATGTAAACATTACTGTTTTTTCTATGCAGCTGTAATTGGAAATGCTGCATCCATTTCACAGGGGGTGCTATTATTCCTGCAATGCTAGCAGATGTGGAATGAAACCAAACAGCTTATCATTCTAATCCAAAACCTATATCTAAATTTCTGTGCTACATACAGTCCCATCACTTGATATTTACCAGCCAGATTTTTTTTTAATTCCTTTTTTATGGGTAAGTTTCCTTCCTGTTCCAATTTATGTATCAGCATCCTGCTTAGGAGATTTCCATCAGCTCCAGCAAAGGGACCCCTGCTAAGCAAATGGGAGTGGCCGTGGCTCCACTCACTCACAGTTATCATGTCAGACCTGAAAATGAAGCAGACCCCAATATTCTTGCTACCCCTGTCTTTTTGTGGGGGAGGGGGACAGGCCAGGACAATAGCTGGCGGATCTGTCAAGCAACAGATCCATTGGTTCCAATCTGGTTTCCACCCCACACCCTGGTCCCACCTTGTCCACAAATAGCAGCACAAGTACTCACAGGGAGCAACTACAGGACCAGTTTCTGAAACTCAGGGATACAGTCTCCTGCATAAGTTCCCCAAATTATGCCCCTCCTCCTTGTACAGCAGAACCACTCTTACCCTCTTTGTCTGACTCCTGGGTAATTGTATGGCCTCTTATTACTATAGTATCTGAGTGTCTCACGCTCTTTCATTGCACTGAATGCACCTAATGCTTTAGCAGCACTGAGGCCCTATGTAGTAATAGAAAAGGGGGCAGGATTTGCCTTAAAGAATGATCTGAAGGCTTGATTTACATGATGTGTTTCACTGGGTGTATGCCCAGTATTCTATTTGTTAGGACTCAGTCCCCATTCTTATTAGTTATGAAGCACTGTTAGTGCACAGAAGTGTCCAAGACACTACCTTCTGCTTGCTGATGAACTACAGATGTGGCAGATACAACAGAGCACAAAAGAAAACAAACAGAAAGCTGTGATGCTTCATGGACTAGGTGGGTCTTCGGTCTCTGTTTGCTGGAAGGGGAGGGGGCGAATGGTGCAAATTAATACTGTGCCAAGCACATGGTGTGCCCATAAGTCTAGCGCAAGGCTACTCAATACATGGCCCATGGGCTTCATGCAGCCTGCAGCCCGTTTGATTGAGGCCCGTGGGGCAGTTTGGCTTTACATGGGGCTCAACACGCGGCCCCCAGGTGGGATCCTTTGCACATGACTGCCACTGGGAACACACTACACAACGGCGAGGCATCTCCCAGGCAGAGTGATCACTGAAAGATGCAAGCAGACAGGCTGGCTGGAACAGACGGGTACAGGGTGTCAGCATTTCTAGCCCCCATGGAGGAGGTGCTATTTGCATATATTTGCATAGATATTTGCATGTATATGCAACCACACTTAAGCTGTGGCCCTTGGCATGTGCTGTGAGAATCATTGTGGCCCCCGGGGCTTCCAAAGTTGAGTAGCCCTGCATGTCACCAGGAACAGGATAAGTACAGATGGCCAGTGGGCACCACCTCTTACACACAAGAGCTTCTGTTTGTGTAGATATAGCTGTTGTGCTATGTAGGCACCTTTGGGAGGTGGCAGGATGGCAAGCCAGCTGCACCCAGGTCTGTGGAAAGCTTTCAGTCCTGGTGCAAGGGGCCGACAGCGTTGCCCAACAGTGTGAGCTAAGAGATTTCAGAGATGTGCATGCTGCTTGCAGACTCTTCTTGCCTTGCAATTCCTAAGGCTGTTGTCAGACGGATTTGAAAGGACAGCTTTCCTCATGGTAGCAAGCCACACCTAATAATCTGAGTCACAGTGCTGATGCAATTTATATTTGCTTCCTCACTTATGCCACTTCGGACAAAATTTTAAACACCTTTACGTAAGGTGCCATCTTGTATGTTTAATCCATGGTTGCTCTACTGTGTGAGTGGTTGTCATAGTAGCTTTCAGGCATGGAGTTGCTAACTATTAGCACTTGTACCATTACTGTCATCAGTGGAGCTGTACCAGTGATACAGAAGGTGGGCAATTTTAAGAAGATTATTAATGTAGCATGTCATCGGTGACCAGTTAGGGCACGTCTACACAGCAGGGCTAAAGCTGAATTAAGCTATGCAACTTCAGCTATGTCAATTGCGTAGCTTAAGTCAAAATAGCTTAATTCGGCTTTTGGCTCTGGCTACACAGCAGGAAGTCCAAGGAAGAGCAGTCTTCCTCTGACTTCCCATACACCTCATAAAATGAGGGTTACAGGAATCAGAGTAAGAAATCCTCCAGCTCGACATTATTTTGACATTGTGTCGAAATAACTGCTTGTAGTGTAGACATGGACTATGTTATTTTGGAATAATGTCAGTTATTCCAAAATAACACTGCTGTGTAGACGTACCCATACTGACTAAAATTAAAACTAAGCATCTAGGGTAGGTCTAGACCACATGGCTCCGTCGATGGAGCCATGTAGATGAGTTTACTAGACATAGGAAAATGAAGCGGCAATTTAAATAATCACCGCTTCATTTGCATCAAAATGGCTGCTGCACTGTGCCGATCAGCTGTTTGGCAGCACAGCGCAGTAGTCTGGACTCTCCGTGGTCGACAACGGAAGCCTTTGTTGGCCGCTCCGTTATGCCTTGTGGAATGAGATTTACTGGAGCAGTTGACAAAGGCTTCCGTTGTCGACTGCAGAGCGCCCAGACTACCGCACTGTGCCACCAAACAGCTGATCGGCACAGCGCGGTGGCCATTTTGATGTAAATGAAGCACCAATTATTTAAATCGCCGCTTCATTTTCCTATGTCTAGTCAACTCATCTACATGGCTCTGTCGACGGAGCCATGTAGTCTAGACATACCCCTAGTGACACAAGTAACTGGATACTCTCTCATGAGCTGAAAGAATTTAAAACTTGAGTTTTTGAATGCATCATAAGTGTTCTTTGGAATTCTTTTGCTGCAATGGTGGTTGTAAAAGTACGTTCATGTCATTTATAGCTTTACCTAATGGTTCCTGCATGATGTGTGCGTAGCTCTGGAGTGATTTTCTTTTTTGTTTGGATACAATAGGATAAGGTTTTAATGGTATCCATAAAAGAGAGTTAATGGAGTAACAAGGAAATAGTCAGTAGTAAACTAATGTGGCTGGGAGGTGGAAGAGGTGAACACAGAAGGCGATTCAGCAAATCCAAGGGAGTTTATGTATTGTTCAGGATGTTAAATAATTAACTATGTTTCCTTGTAGGATCATTTTATAACCATTAATATTTGTAACCATGCAAACTAAGCTAGTGCTAAAAATAAATTAACCTTGGACTCGATGACCTCCTGAGGTCTCTTCTAGCCCTAGGATTCGAGCTTTGGGGCATAAGATGAACAACTGTGAAGGTCAGGAAGGAATCTTCTCCCCTAGTGAGGGGCACACTATGACAACCTGATGGATTATACGCTAACAAATTCCTACCTTTTAACCCCAGCCCCTGCCCCCATAACTGCAGATGGCAAAGGCAGGGGCAGAATTTATTGGTGGGACTCTGCATTTGTTTCACAAACCATGTGGTGCACAGGATAGGTGTCAATTTTCAAAAGTGCCAGGAAGGAGGTGCTTGACCCATAGCTCTGCCCTAAGTCCTGGCCTCATTCCCAGACCTTCCCTCACTGCTGCCCTGCCTCTTCCCACCCCCCGCTCCACCCTCACCCTGCCTCCTCCCGCCCTATTCCACCCCCTCCTCTGAATGCATCACATCCTCGCTCCTCCCTCTTCCTCGCCCAGAGCCTCCGGAACAATGCAAAATAGCTGCTAGTGGAGCATCAGAGGCACGGGGAGGGAGAGGGAGGTGTTGATCCACAGTGCCCATCATGAGCGGGAGGCCTCAGGGAGGGAAGGAGAGATGATGAGAGCAGCTGGGAGTTGCTCAGCACCCACCAGTTCTTCCCCATGGGTGTTCCGCCTACTCACAGAGTTGGCGCCTAGTCAGCTCAGTTTCCCTATGGCTCTGCATGAGAGCATGAAATGGATGGTGGTGGTAGCGCGGCTGGGGGATCTTCAGCTGCACAAGTCTTCTTCCTGCCTTGAAGGCAGGAGGGGTGAAGAGAGATTGAGATGGCGACAGTCTCAAAGAGGAGTTTCCTCAGTGGCCTGGGGGAGTGGTTTTCTTCCTCCAGCACCTGCCCAGCCACTCAGGCTGAATGCTGTAGAGTGGATTTGCCCCTTTATATTTTCACTTTAGTTTCCCTGCCTGTAAAATGAGGATCACTCAGTTGCCTGGCTGACGGGGTGTCATGAGAATATTTTACTTACTGGCTGTAAAAAGCTTTAAAGGTAAAATGCACTAAATGTTGTTGTCATGTACAGCATGGCACCATTAGCCAGATGCCTGACTTTTATTTTACCCCTCTCCTTGTGGTAGATACCTGACCGTGTTCCTTGAATAAATATTTGCCCTAAAACCTAGTAGAGTCGAGAACTAAACATCCTTCTTCTGTACACTGCAATTTTAGGAGGAGGATTTCAAAAGCACCTAAGTGACTTAGGAGCATAAATTCAGTGACACATCAGATGTGCTCCTAAGGCATGTAGGCACTTCAGAAAATCCTCTGCTCCCCAGAACTGGTGCAGCACCTTGCACTGCTGCAAACCCCTAAGAGAGATAAGATTTACACTGGTGAGGCATGTTTTGGATGAGAATTGGTTATTCTGATTTCAGATCATGTCAGTTTTAGGGGTTTGCTTCAGTGCAGCTGAGTTGGTAACTAAAATCCCAGGCCTTCTTTACAAAGTTGCAAAATTCATGTTACTACAAAAGTGAAAGAGGTAATTGTTTCCCCAGCTGGCAAGTTGAATGCTAATTACATGGACAGATATTTCTTGCGTAAAATAAGGCGTCATTTTTTATTCCTGTTTGTCCTCGACTGGGTCAGTCATACCAAGCATCTGTGTTGCACTGGAAAGGTGAGGTGTGAATAATAGCGTAGAGAAAATATGTAAGTAAAGAAAAAAGAGCCACTTAACAAAACTCTTCCTGGATATAGTGCGAAGATTGTCAAATGACTTGGGTGTTCGCATGATCTGGAATTTAAGAACTTTGCTGAACTGTTTCCTCATACAAAAGTTCACAGACCTGGAAAGGCGGCTAGCCAGATTTGGCTAGGAGAGATCAGTGACAAATTTCTGGAAACTAAATAAGACAGGCAAAACTAAGAGGTGAACTTCAAAAAGCAACTGGCAGTTAAAATAAAAGCAGGTCTGGGTGACTAAAGACACATGATCTGTCTTTATTTTGCATGTGCTTTTATTGTTTTTTTGTGTGCAGTGGTTTGGGGAGGGGATGATAGCAATAGATATTTATCTTAAGCATTCCCTAACCTGTCATCTTTCCTTTTATTAGGCAGATATATTCTCTGGAGCTATATTTATCCAAATCGCTATGGGGTTGAATCTATATTTGGCCATAATCATACTACTGGGTATTACTGGTCTTTACACGATTACAGGTGAGTTTGTGGAACAACTTGATACATTAAAAACAAGTTAAAATGATTTTCAGAAAGATGAAAATGGAAGTGAGGGGTGAGGGTAGGTGGGAAGAAATAAGCATAAAAGGGGAGAGGTGTGTGTGCATATTATTAGAGAGAGAGCGACAGGTCAAAGAGAGGCTGATTCCCATGAAGGCATTAACAGAAAGGCCCTCATAATTGCTTTTCTTTTTCATTAGGTGGCCTTGCTGCTGTGATTTACACAGACACCTTACAGACCATTATCATGCTGGTGGGATCCTTTATTCTCACAGGATTTGGTAAGTTAATCTGATGAACAGAAGCTGGAATGATCAGCTACAGATAGGCCTGCCGAGGGGAGGGAGCAGGATCAACTGTCTTCAGGAATTCCAAGCGTCTTTTACGTTCCATTTTTCAGCATTTGCCAAAGTAGGAGGATATGAGGCCTTTATGGAGAAATACATGAACGCAATTCCAAGCAACACCTCATATGGAAACGTTACCATTGACCCAAAATGCTACACCCCCCGGGCAGATTCTTTCCACATCTTCCGAGACCCGATCACTGGAGATCTGCCATGGCCCGGCCTTGTCTTCGGCTTGAGCATCCTCGCTTTGTGGTACTGGTGCACAGATCAGGTAGGGGAAAGGAAATTCAGGGCATTCTAACATCTGCAATCTCATTGGAAGATCTCTCTCCCACTCCACCCCTATGCCATAAAAATGGATATTATCTCCTGGAAGGAAGTTATTGTTTTTTCTTTATAGCTTTTTGTCTCTCCGTCTCTCCTATGTTAAGTGAATAGGATGTGCGTGTTCCATTACTATATTTTCATGCTATTCTGGACATATGCTGGGTATGTGGTGCTGCCCCCCCCCCTTAGATATGCTGCAGAAACACAAGGGCCCAATTTTTAAAAAATATGGGCATGTTAATAGGTATAGGCTTGGCTTTGCATTCAGTCATACCAGGCATATCTATGTGGTCTGCTCTGGGGGCAAATGCTGTACTCAAGAAGAGCCAGAAAAAAATGCAGGTTGCACTTCCCTGGTTCGCCACTCTCAGGACCTGATCTGTCCCAATTGAGGAAGTTTGCCAGACCAGGGCAGGTCAAGTCTGGCCCCTCTGCTGCTGGCCTCCAGGCTCTCCCGGGGCTGGGGGTAGGCAAGCCTCCAGATTCAGCTTCCTTCCTGGCCACCAATCCCAGTGCCCCAACTCTGGCTGCCAGCTCCCCAGCCTGACCATGGATGTTGCTGGACCAGAGAGTCCCGAACTAGAGAGGTTCAACCTTGAGCTGTAGGGTTGAGTTGGCATGGTGTGGTGCTAAACTTCTTGCCCAGATGCTCACAGACTGGGGTTCTGTTCTCAGCTGTGCATCGACTGCCTTTAGGGAGGTTGTGGAAGCTCCATCACTGGAGATATTAAAGAGCAGGCTCGATACACTTTTGTCAGGGATGATCCAGATGGTTCTTGGTCATGCAGAAACTGGACTTGATGACCTCTTGAGGTCCCTTCCAGTTCTAGTGTTCTATGGTGCAGCATTCCAACAGCACTAGAGCACTGTTGCTGCTTTAATCTCTTGCAAAAACAATGCTGGAGAGATGCTCCGTATTTTGTATCTGTCCTCTCATCGGATGCCATTGTGCAGGACTGTCCATGTGTTTTTGCTTCCTTCTCCCTAAGTCAGTAGCCAATTCAGTCTCCAAAAACAATCAAATAGGGATGTTTTCAGAGGAAGGAGAATGCACTATTCTAATTGTGCAGCATAATAAACCATGTGTGGGTTGGAGCGAATCCTTCAAGCCTCTAGCTGGTGATCAACCTATGCTCTGGAGCAAAAGGATTGAGAACCTTTATGATCTATATCCTAGCAGTGCAATAGTGTTCCACTTCTTATTCATGTAATTGCCTAGTACTTTTTGATTCTCAATATTTGGTTCAGTAATATCCACGTATCAGAGAAATTCACAGATTAAACATGTATTAGACAATAGAGTATTTATATTTAGCCATTTAAATGTGTCCTTGGGCCTTCAAATGCCTTTGTATTTTCCTAATTACAAAGAAGAGCAAAACGTTCTCACTGCAATACAGTTGAAACAGAGTCATTTTGCATTGGTCTGCTCAGCACTGTGAGTGGGTGACAAAGTGGGAGTCATTCACATCTACTGTTTCTTTGGCAGGTTATCGTTCAGCGATGTCTCTCAGCCAAGAACATGTCCCATGTGAAGGCTGGCTGTATCATGTGTGGGTACCTGAAGCTGCTGCCCATGTTTCTGATGGTGATGCCTGGGATGATCAGTCGCATTCTGTACACTGGTAAGACCTAATACTGTAGCCTCCTCATTCTCATCTCATTCCTCTTCCAGCCCCACTCATTTTTATCTATGCTGTCCCCCAAACCTCAGCTCCTTTAGCCCCTCTCCTGACTCAGAACATCAAAACACATAGGGCTCCCTATGGGGGTACTGCTGTACCTTGTGGGGACAGGAATTCTAGGGTACGTCTAGAATACAGGCTTTTGTCGACAGAGGCTTTGTCGACAGATACTGTCGACAAAGCCTCTGTCGACAAAGAGCTTCTAGACTACAGCCAGTTCTGTTGACAAAGCAAGCTGCTTTTTCGAAAGAGAGTCTAGATGCTCTCTTTTGAAAAAGCAGTGTGGATGCAATAGCGCCTTTTGTCGACAGAACTCTGTCGACAAAAGGCGTTATTCCTTGTAGAATGAGGTTTACCGCTGTCGACAAAACTGCCGTGTTCTGACTGTTCTGTCTTACTGTCGACAGAACGTGGCGGTAGTGTAGACGCAGGTATTGTTTTGTCGACACAAGTCCACTTTTGTCGACAAAACCCTGTAGTCTAGACACACCCCTAGAGTGAGACTTTGTCTACACTAACCTCCACTGCTGATCTACTTCAGCTACGGTAATAGCGTATCTGAAGTCGACATACTCACCGTGGCATCTTGCATGCGATAAGGCTGGTGGGGGCAGTGACCCCATCAACGCCAGCCACTCTTCTCATCTTGGTTTGACTACCAATCTGTCTACGTGGGCATGTTCAGAGATTGATTTATCATGTCTAAGCGGACAAATAAATCGATGGCTGGTGAATCAATCACTGCAGCGTCGATCCTTGGCATAGTGCAGACAAGACCTTAGTGTCCTCTTTGCTGTTACAGCATTCCTGCTCTGATCGAGTGGCTGGGAAGCGTTCTGGTCTGTGACCGATGTTTTGCCCAGGCAGAGGGAGTGATGACTAGATCTCAGAAAGGAGTGTTCCCAGTGCATGGAAATACCTGTAATTTGCGTGCTGCTTAAACTCAGTGTGAGCTGAGAGCCAGTTCTTTCCCCTCCACACTGAGCTGTGTCTACAACAGCAGGCAGGAGAGCAGGTGGCTCTAGCAGGAGAGGGCCTTTCAGAGCACACCCTAACTTTGCTGAGGCTGGTCCCTGAGCCCTGATTTTGGAGTCCTCCCATGATTCAGTTCTGGCGTCCTGTGCTGCTCTGTAGCTGCAATTTTAGTGACTTGACCTTAGTATCATCACTGTTCCCTAGCTAGGAAAGAGGTGCTGCAGGAATGGAATCCCTTCCCACAGCTGCGGAGCTAGCCAACGGTGATATCAGGAAAAAAAAATCCAGTGGTTTAGTATGGGCTTGGGAAGTTTTGATGTTTGGGTAAGTTGCTGCTATGATCCCATGTAACCCTGGCTTTTTATCTTATTTTCTCAGATAAGGTGGCTTGTGTCGTGCCTGCAGAATGTGAGAGACTCTGTGGCACCAAAGTTGGCTGTTCAAATGTTGCCTATCCCAGCATGGTAGTGGACCTTATGCCGAATGGTAAGACACTGGCTGTGATAGGAGTTTTTGAGGTAAAGCCATGGACCACAGATTAATGGACGCTGAGTGTTGTGAGGGAGAGATTTGTCAGGGCCAGGTACTAGAACTAGGGAACCTGCATTTTCATTTAGTCGATTTGACACCACAAGCGTTTTCTTATAAGGGCTCATTTGCCATAGGCCCTACATCAGGGTTGGACAAAGGCCCCTCCATGGGGGCCTGCCAGGACCACAACTGCCCTGTCGCTCCCCCACACCCAGACCAATCAGCTAGCTTTTATCTCTAGCTGCCTTGTGCCTTTGCGGGGGGCGGAAGGGGCCCACTAAGTCTCTCACGTCCTTTCCCTGCCCTGCCGGGGCGTGCAAGGGCTAGAACAGCTGGCATGTCTCTCTAGCCACCGGAGGGGGGGGGGGGAGGAGACTCTGTGCACTCCCCTAGCCACAGCCCCTGATTGGCTTGGTGGTGAGGGAGCAGCAGGACGGCTGCGGGCTGGATCCACTGGCTTGGCAGGCCAAATCTGGCCCACAGAGGGCACTTTGCCTGCCGCTGGGCTAGAGAGACACTGTTGGCTGATTTAAAACAGCCGGCATGTCTCTCTAGCCGCTGCACACTCTTGCAGGGCAAGGAGACTTTGCGCGCTCCCCTACCCCCAGGCCCTGATTGGCCTTGGTGCAGGGAGAGTGCGTGAGGTCTCGTCCCACTAGGCACCTAAACTGCCTGTTTTAAACCAGCTGACATTTCTCTCTAGGGGGAAGAGTGCGGGAGGGGGAAGAACTTCTCATGCCTCCCACTCCAGGTCAAGCAGGGATGGCAGGGGAAGCACAATAAGTCTCCTGGCCCTGCCCCTTCCACCCAAGGCCCCACCCCTTCTGGGTCATTCTAATATCTATATACTGTATATTCCTATAGCTGCAGGGCATTATGACCTATATGACCATAGATGCCAGATGGTCTAGCCATGACAGTCTTCTCCTTGGCCTCTGAGGACAGGACAAGAAGCAAGGGGCTTAAACTGCAGCAAGGGAGGTTTAGGCTGGACATCAGGAAAAACTTCCTAGCTGTCAGGGTGGAATAAGTTGCCCAGAGAGGTTGTAGAATCTCCATCTCTGGAGATATTTAAGAGCAGGTTGGATAGACATCTGTCAGGGATGGTCTCCATGAGGAGTGGGCAATAATTTTTAAAAAGGGGGCCACTTCATAAATTTCTGAAGCAGCCCCAGGCCATCCCAGGCCATCCCCTTGGGTGGAAGGGACAGGGCTGGAGACTTCTCATGCTCCCCCGCCCACAGACCCTGATTGACCT
This sequence comes from Pelochelys cantorii, assembly GCA_032595735.1. NCBI lineage: Eukaryota > Metazoa > Chordata > Testudines > Trionychidae > Pelochelys > Pelochelys cantorii. Next base: position 4,703,551 of record CM064342.1, on the reverse strand, counting down.
GGCGTTGGGGAAATGCATGAATAGTCTTGCCCTCTTTCATGGTGTCTAGAGAGAATCGCCTGCTGATGTTGTATACGAGGAGCTCTTACCTGAGCAAATCCACACAGGCATTGCCCATCTCCAAAGAGCCCAGTCTGGGCTGGGTATTATGTGATATTGTAAACCCTGTGCTTCCCGACATAGCAGGCACCATTCTGCTACTGTCCCAGGAGGGTGTTATGAAGTTGTCACCTGGGCATACCTGTCATCACCTGGGCACACTTCTTTTACTAACAGATAGCTGGGCCGGGGAGGTCAGATCATGTACTCAGAGATGTCGCTTACGCAGCTTCCTTAGTGCCTGGCCCAGCCCAGTTGAGCTGATGTGTTTCTGTGTTTCAGGTTTGCGGGGTCTGATGTTGTCAGTCATGCTGGCCTCTCTCATGAGCTCCCTGACTTCCATTTTCAATAGTGCTAGCACACTGTTCACCATGGACATCTACACCAGAATACGCACCCGAGCATCGGAGAAAGAGCTCATGCTGGCTGGGAGGTAAGTGTGACCGTGCATTTCCCACCATTAGGAACCAACTAAATCTGGGAGCCATCGCAAGTGTTCCTTTCAAAGTTCACTTTAATGCCTTCAGGAATAGCCTTTCACTGAATGCACGTGGTACAGCAGTGACCTCTTGTGGCCTGACGGCTTCATCCCATGTGTGCCCTGGATATTCCACGGGGTAATTTCCAAGCCATGTTTTTTATTTGAAGATGAATCTGAGGTGTCTATTCCTGACAGATATCCCAGGAGATCTATTTAAATGTCATGTTTTTATCACCTGAAGAAGTGGGCTATGCCCACAAAAGCTCATGATACTATTTATATATTTTTGCGAGTCTCTAAGGTGCTACAGGACCATTGTTGTATTCTAAGTTTTTTTATTCCAAGATTCTGGCTAGACAGAGCTACAGCATCAGTAATATTCACTAGTCTTGCTGCTGATTTCTCTTTTCTTCTCTCTTTGCTGTTCTATTGATCGCTGTATTTATAGCTGACATAGGTGATTGATTGTTGTGAGAGCAGAGTTCTCACATTGGGCTGACTGAGAGCTGATGGATCTGGTGAGATCTCATAGCTGGTTACTCTTTCCCCCAGTGCTGAAGGCTGGTCACGGTTATTTTGGCTGATATTTTAATGCTGGTTGAATAGCACAATGAGTTGTTAAATTGCTGAGTGACTGTGATTTCTGTGTTTCTGACTGATGTTTATAAACGAGTGGCTAACAGATTATTTACTGGTTTTATTTACAGGTTATTTATCTTAGTTTTAATTGGTATCAGCATCGCATGGGTTCCTGTGGTGCAGTCAGCTCAGAGTGGGCAGCTCTTCGACTATATACAGTCTATCACCAGCTACCTGGGCCCACCCATTGCTGCTGTCTTCCTGCTTGCCGTCTTCTGCAAGCGGGTCAATGAGGAGGTGAGTACAGGCTAGGAGCAAAAGCTCACAAAAGACACTCGTCTGTGCACTGAGACAACAGCCCTTTCTTCGTCTCAATGCATTTTATTCTCAGTGTCATTGAGACTGTTCCCACCAGAGCCCCGTGCCTGAAGTTCCAAAGCGCGGTGCTTGAGGGGCTCTTGGCTAAGTTGAGGAACCCTCATGCCCCCCTTGCATTGTTTATATGGAAATATGCATGGACTTTGTTGGCTCCCACACAGCTGTGTTGCTGGGGCTGCCTATTGTTTCACCGTGACTTGCATTGAAGGGATAATTTCTGGGAAACAGTGCTTTAATGCAACCTTCTAGGTTCTCCGTATTCTGTCAGCTTCAAACAAGGATGGGGAAAGTCATACTGTGAAGTGCTGGCACTCATGAGATCTGGGTTCTGTTCCGAGCTATGCCACAGACTCCTTGTGAGAACTTATGCAGGTTACTGACCACTTGAATTTCAGAGGTGCTGAAATGATAGATATTTCACAAGCAGGGATGTTCCATTTCCAGTCACTGTGTGGATGAATCTCATGTAATGGACCCTGTGGTCCTGAGTGAAAATGGATGAAGAACTAGTAAGGTTCTCAGCATTTGGTACAAGTCACCCTTCTAATTAGAATCAATAATGGGATCAAGCATTGCCTGAATCCAAGTCCCATTTTTATTAGTATTTTCCAGATTAAACTTTACAGAAAGATTCTTATTTCTACTGTAAACCGAGCATCTTATTCCAATACACTTCTGTTATTTTCTGACAGTTTAATAATTGTTACAAAATAAAATTTGTTCAAACTAGAAAATTTCCAGCAGGATTTTTAATTCTGTACCATTAGTTCTCTCCTTGTCAGCTTATGGGCTAAATTCTACTGTCCATGGGTGCAACTTGCCTGAAATCAAGAGGGCTGCATCTGCTTACTCCAGGAGTGACTTTAGCTCTGTATGTGTACGTCTACACAGCAACATTAGTATTATTTCAAAATAACTTCGTCCGTGTCTACACAGCAGGCAGTTATTTTAAAATAATATTGAAATACCGCAAGCTGGAGGACTTATTACTCTGACTCCTGTAACCCTCATTGTACAAGGGGTAAGGGAAGTCGGAGGAAGAGTGCTCATTTTGAAATAAGTGCAGTGTAGACGCTCCCAATTTCAAAATAAGCTACGCAATTGACGTAGCTCAATTTGCATAGCTTAATTCAGTTAAGCCCTGCTGTGTAGATGCACCCTATGTCTGTTGGTTGTGTTTTAGGAGGTGCAGACTTGAGAGAGTCAGATAGGACAAACACATGGATTGCCAAGGGCAAATCTCTGAAGTTGGTTCATTGAGTAGTATCTGAGTGTGGTAGTGTCCCTGCATCTGGGATTGGAGATTTTCCTTAGCCGTGGCCATTGGACCACATAGGCACCCCTCTCAGCTTGCACCAGGAAGAGCATCTATGTCCAGGGTGGGCAATAATTTTTGACGGGGGCCACTCCAAGATTTTGGAAAGTGGTTGAGGACTGTATTCTTCCATGATATTAATGGAGATGCAGGGTCTGGGGTGGAGGTTGGGTGCAGAAGGGAGCTTGGAGTAAGGGATTGGGGTGCAGGAGGGAGACTGGAGTCTGGGAGGGAGTTGGGATGAAGCAGGTGGGTGTGACCTAGGGCAGGGGACTGGAGTGCGGGGGTTTGGGATGTGACCCCGGGTAAGAGGGGATTGTGATAGGGGCAGGAGATTGGGGGCCAGATCTGGGAGGGGGTGTGGGTGTAGGAGGGGGACAGAGGGTTTAGGTCTGTTGAGTGGCGGGGGGGCAGACAGTTGGGGCAGGAAAGGGCTGGGGTGCCAGAAGCAGGCCGTGGCCAAGAGATTTACCTGCCAGCTGCCAAATTAGCCTGCCTGTCTGCAGAGCTAAAATGTTTCCCAGCCAGCTAGCCTGCTTGCCTGGCCATGTGCTTCATGAATAACTGAGCCCAGGAGAGGGGGCATAATTCTTCTCAGCTGCCTGTTATTCTAACAAGCAGCTTGCATAGGCTGGTTTCTGCCAGAAACCGGCCAATGGGTATGTGCTGGGTACGGTTGCCAGGTGTCCGGTATTGACCCGGACAGTCCGGTATGTTTGCCTCCTGTCCGGTAAAAAATTCAGAAAATACCGGACACCGGGGGGGGGGGGAGGGAGTTCGGTATTTTTGGTTAAACCATCTGGCAAACCTAGTGCTGGGAGTGGGGCAGCTCCTAAAACTTTTCCCCTTACCTCCCCAGTTTCAAAACAGTTTCAAAACAGAAATGCATGCAGAGATGCAGGGCAAGCAGGGGATCCTGCTGGGGGCTCCCCACTGCCTCTATGGACCAGATCTGGTGGCTTGGCGGGCCTCATCTGGCCCATGGGCCGAATTTGTCCAGGCCTGATCTATATAGTACTGTGAGATCCAGCTGCCCCCAGTTCCATCTTTTGCCTTGGTCTGTGACTGAATCTTTAGCAGAGTCTTGCATGTGTCTTTACTGACCTTAGTCATACTAGTGCTTTGTTACTATTTTAGCTATTAGTTGTTTTCTTAATTTTGTAAACATCCCCTTTACCCATTCTTACAAAAGTATCTTTTTTCCCCCCTTTTGGGTCTTTCGTCCCTGTTATTTATAAGATTAGCATAGGCTTCCCTTTTACACCACTCCCTACAGGGCAGCTTTCCCTGGGCTATGCCTGGATCCTCCAGGTTTAAGAAGAGCAGCCTCTCTTGTCATGTGGCCATTCCAGTGACCTATGGCTATCCATAGTGCACCCCATTTAGGTGAGAGGCACATATCACAGAAGTGCACACAATGCCTGAAATGGAAGACTTAGCCCAGAAGGGACCATGAATTGATGCTAAAATTTTAATAATGGAAAGCTCAGTGCAGCCTGCCTCAGACCCCGGCCCCCATAGCTCTCTTTTGAGGTGGTCACATCAGCATGGTCAATCAGCTGAACCCTACTCACTGCGCACCACAGCGTAATGGTGAGCTGTGCTGTGGGCGTAGACGATTGTAATGATGTAATCCATTTTTTTAAAGCCAGAAATCTTTGTGATCATCTAGTCTGACCCTCCTGCATTGTCACACATCAAAGAATCTCATGCGAAGCGGGGACAAGGCATTTCTAGCAGTTTTTATTGGGACTGTTTCCCAATTCTATGCTTCTGAGTCAGGGTTTCAGAGCCAGACACTGAATGCAAACTTCATGTAACTCTTGAGAGAATTTCTTTTCAGAACAAATACTGCTGCTCTTAAAACAAACAAAGAACCCTTGCCAGTAATCCAGCACTCATGAACAAACCTTCAATAACATAGCCTGTCCATGGTCGAAAACCTGAAGTATCCGGTAACCCTGCAATGATAAACAGAAAGTCTTGAGGGCCACACATAGAATCCCAATGGGCCGTATGCAGCCCTCAGATTGCAGGTTACCCTCACCCCCATTGTTCTAAGGTGCAGTGATATAAGGAGAAGAATTATTTTTGAGCCAGGAAAAGCATGTTGACCTATTCCAAGGCTTTTGGAGTTTCTCTTGGCTTTTCTAGCCCAGTACATGATATTTGTTTACACTAGGAGCTCATTTTAATAACAAGAAGGCTCCTGTTTTGTCTGTTCTTAACACCTTGGTGCTATAGGTTATTCATGTGTCCATTGGCAGTCATGCCCACTGCAGGGATGATAGGAGATTAAAGGAGGCAATGTATTTTACATACCTGCAATAACTTTGTGATAAATGTGCCTGTCACTTTTTTTTCAGGGTGCCTTTTGGGGCTTGGTCATTGGGCTGTTTATTGGGCTGTCTCGAATGATTGCAGAGTTTGCCTATGGAACTGGCAGCTGTGTAAGCCCCAGCAACTGTCCAAAGATCATTTGTGGAGTTCATTACCTGTACTTTGCTATAATCCTCTTTGGGATCTCCGCCATCATCATCCTGAGTGTGTCATTGGTAACTAAGCCCATTCCCGACATACATGTGAGTATCGTTGCCTAATATATATTAGTATCATCTACTTTGCAATTTACGTTATGCAAATTTTATAGAATTTTCCCAGTTAACTGCATGCAGAGCATCTTCTTCAAATTATTTCTTGGTCCAGATCTCTGAAAGTGGAGCACCCTCTGCTAGGAAAACAAATGAGCTGTAGAATATTTTACAGCCAGTAACACCTGAAAGACATTATCTACAAGAGAACCTCAGTGTAATGAGCAGTAAACCATACACCTCAGGCCAGATCTGCACTAGGGTTCTAATAGTATAGTCGATTAACCATTAAGCAAAAGCATATAGGTTAATTCTATAGACTACATGCATTTCCACCCCCATCCCTTGCCAGTAAAATTTTTAGCAGGCTGGCCAGCAGCCCAGCTCAGTCCCAGCTTGCACTGGGTCCTGGACCTACCCCTGCTGCAGCTCAGCATTTAAAGTGTATTAGGAGCCAGGTAGGCAGGCAGCCCAGGTCAGTTCTTGCTCATGTGGGGTCCGGGAGCTCAGACCCCTCTCCCCACAGATGCGGGCTGCCCGGGGACTATAGAATAGTCGACTAACTGATAAGAATTCATGAGGTTAATCGACTATTCAATTAACATCCCTAGTCTGCACTTACCCCAAGATCAACACTCCTGAGATCAATCTTCCAGGGTTCAATTTAGTGGGATCCACTAAATTGACCACTGATGGCACCCCAAATGATGCCATTACTCTATGGAGTTATGCGGATTAAGGGAAATCCTGCAATGAGGATTACGCAGAAATTCAATTTAAGGAACGTCATCTCCAGTTACACTATTCTCATAGTTGGAGTTGCATGCCTTAGGTCGACTTTCTCCAGTAGTGTAGACCTAGTCCCAATTGGAACTGGAAGAATGCAATAAGGCAAATAGTACTCTTTTCTACGTAAACTACTGAAAAAAAGTTTAAAAAATTTGACAAGATAGGGAAACTGTTTCTTTGCTTGTTTCATTTAAATTAAGATAGTGAAAAGCAGCATTTTTGTTCTGTAAAGTTCAAAGCTATGTTAAATTCAAGTTTATTTATACACTCTTTAAAGAGCAAATATAATGTTTTGTTCAGAGTTGCGAACATGTCAGAGTTATGAATAATCTCCACTCCTGAGATGTTCATAACTTTGAAATTCTACTGTAGTGCAAAAATACGCAGTAAGAAGGGAATTTGGTTTCTAAGAAAGACACACAATAGCTGGTGCATTTAGGGTATGTCTACCCAGCAGCATTATTTCAGAATAACGGACGTTATTCCGACATAACATAGTCTGCATCTATACACAAGCAGTTATTTCGACATGACATGAAATATTGTTGAACTGGAGGACTGTTTACTCTGATTTCTGTAGCCCTCATTGCATGTGGAGTAAGGGAAGTTGGAGGAAAAGTGCTCTGTTTTGAAATAAGTGCTGTATAGATATTCCCAAATTCAAAATAAGCTATTTCGACTTAAGCTATGCAATTAACATAGCTCAAGTTACGTATCTTATTTTGAGTTAAGACCTGCTGTGTGGATGTGCCTTGTGGGTGCGTCTATACTGCACCTGTAGCTCAAAATAAGCTATGCAATTTGAGCTACGCAAATCGCGTAGCTTATTTTGAGTCAATTTCAAAATAGCTTATTTTGAAATTCGGTGCTATCTACACAGCACTTATTTAGAAATAAATTGCTATTACGAAACATGCCTTACTCCTCATGGAATGAGGCTTACAGGGACATCAGAATAATGAGCCCGAAATAACGGGCTTACTGTTAAGATGCAAAATAGCTATTTCAGGACAATCCAGTATCCCAAAATAGCGTTGCAGTATAGACTAGCTTGTGTGCTGTAGTAAAGTCTTAAGGCTTGAAGATGGTAAGAAAGGGAAACTGGAATAATAACCTTCAATATCTGTTCCCAGTCTTATGAAGTCCCTAATAATCACTAAATAATATTTAGCAAACATTTCATGAGACCCTAAATCCAAAACCAGTCTCAATGTGCCAGTGTCAGCATTCTAAGGCTTGCACCCTTGTAAATTCATTTTGTTTCATGGCAGCTTTACCGCTTGTGCTGGTCATTGCGGAACAGCAAGGAGGAACGTGTTGACCTGGATGCAGACGAGAAGATTGAAGAACCTGAGAGCAATGATGATATATCAGGTGATTTCTGAATAACAGTCCAACTCCATTCCTGAAGAAAAAGTGAAAGTGCCCTGTAGTCTCATGAAAACTCATATGCTAAAGGGCTAGTAGGCACAGAGTTCATGCACCACTGTCCATTAACTAAGTCTGGTGTAAAGATTCTGAGTGAAAATAATTTTAGGCTGACAATCTAGTTCTAACTGATGTTTGTGCATAGCACAAAAGCCTGAGTGTAATTAGGTGAGAAGCCCAGGGCTAGTACAAAATATAGCTGAGGAGCGATGTGGTTTCAAGAGCTATGTAGGCCTTACGCTTTAAAGGACAGCACGAGGATGCATTTGGAAGTGAGCATGTAGGGGTCAGGATTGGCACACAGAAGGTGGTAGTGCAGAACAAGATGAAGGGGCCTAGCAGAACTGCATTGGTAAAACTGCACAAAATTCTGCCTGGCTCCAGGCTCTGACACAAAGCTCACTCCCATAAAGGTTGAATAAGCAGAGTTAAACCCTGCACAAACCAGTGACCTGCCTCTCAGTCTCCGGCTGGCAAGTATATTCTCTAAGGCCTCGGTGCAAAGTTGCCTTAAATCAGCCGGAGATAGCTGGTGGAGATTCCAGCTCTGGCAGGGGATCTTTCAGCCAGAAGAAAGCTAGAGCAGCCTCCTACACAGCTGGATTCTCTGGTGTAAGGGAAGAGATTGAAGGAAGGGAAGGGGAGTGAATGTGGCAGAGCAGACTTTTGCTGTGTCAGCGTGTTCAGTGGTGTGAACTAGATCTGTTCTTATGTAGCTTTGACCCAGGGAACCCCAAATGGGCTTCGTGGCACTCTCCCCAACTCCAAAATAGCACAAAGCATTAGGAGGTATAGCTGGAGAGCACCAGGACAAGAAGATCTGTACCCTACACTTCAATCCTGTCACAGATCCTTAAGTTTTTGATTGTGCTTGAATCAACTTAGTGATTTTTAGCATTTGTGAACTACTAGTGTTTTCAGCTATCTCGCTGCTAACTGAGAACAAGCAATTAGTGAACATGAAGGTATAGGGGTTTGTAAGGTTCAAAATTAACTATAGAGCTTTCTAGAGATCATAAATCACTCACTTTGCATATCTGCTGAGGAATCATAATATTCATCTAATCCTACAAACCCCATCTCTCCTTAAACATGTCATCATTAAGACCACACATTAGGAGCTGTTATTTCAATTACAAGAGTCTCTACTGCTCTGTATCACTGAGAGCTTGTTTTAATGCCAATCTTATAGAGCAGCAGATACCCCGTTACTTGATCACTATGCTATTTTTCTATCACAGAAAAAGGTGATGACGAACAAGGATGCTGCAAGAAGGCCTACAACTGGTTCTGTGGCTTAGATCAGAAAAAAGGTCCCAAACTCAGCAAAGAGGAGCAGGAAGCAATACAGAAGAAACTGACTGACACTTCTGAGACACCAATCTGGAGAAATGTTGTGAACATCAATGGAATCATTCTACTGACCGTGGCCGTATTCTGTCATGCCTTTTTTGCATAAACCTCAACTTGTATGCCAGAGTTTTCATGAAGGTCTAACTAGTCCCTTTTTCCTTTTGAAATTGCACTGTATTCTTCGAAAGAAATTACGCTTTCTAAATTTCACTGATAGATATACTTATGAGACTTGTACAATGAGATTATATACATACATTGATTTATTCATTGGTTTTATGGTGGTAATTAAACATCTGAGTTCTGACGTTCCAAGGGGCAGAATTTGAATCCAGTACACTAGGAAGAATTTAGTAAATCTCTCCTATGAAATACATTTCATAGCTCAGTTTCAGAACATGAGAAGCAGGGCTGATTGACCTGCATGTATCCACTTAATGGTTTTATGAACTATTTTGGGGGATAGTGAAAATGTGCCCTTTCCCCATGGTGATTTTTTTTTTTAGGTCCAGCTATCTGAATAGCCGTGCTATGGATTTAGGATAATTGAATCCCCTGAAAATAAAGGTTGCCTGAAGAGTTTCCTATTGATGACATTTTATTGATGTGTTCCTTTCATACTACATCTATTTTAGTATCCCTTTTCTCTCATCATTCTCTGTTCCATACATTACACTATTTAATGGATTTTTCCTCTCTTCTTTTGTCACTCTCACATGAGGGGAATATGAACCCACATACCACCTAATTTTAACTTTTGGGTACTATTTGAATGGGTTTGATATTAGACCAACTATATCTGACAAACCCTCATAAGAGTTGCATTTATGCCTGACTCTTCAAGATTAGCTTTTAAATATATTCTTGGTGGCTTTGATTCCCTAGCATGAGTTGTTAGAGTTAGACTCTATTTACAATTACTCTGAGACTCCATTTTTAAGGATGGCATAAGTGTTCTCTTAGTTTCCCTTCTTACTGGATTTACCACATGGTAATCCTTCCTCAGGGATGAATGTTCTCAGCACCAGAACTCTGGCCTAGTATCTTGCTTCCAAGTACACAAAAGCTATACAGTATTTTTCCTGAAAAACTGAATGAATCTTCCCTCTCTGACAGTTTTGTTAAGAAGTTTCACTCATGCCACGAGTAAGACTGTTACATTATAGTTTCCCCCACAGAAAACTGACATCATCTCAAACCATTCTAAGTGTCTTCATCTTGTCTGGGAGAGTGAAACCAGGTTGAGACAATCATGAGACAATGATCACGGTTTGGGTCTCAAAAACTAGTGAGAAGCTAAGGAGACAGCATGTGATGTACCTCAATTCCAGGCTGAAAAGTGAAACTGGAAATTCCTACAGTCTAATTCATCTTCCCAAAGAGGCATAGATCTAGAGAAGGCACATGGCAAATTCCAAATGACAGCTAGTCTGTATTACAATCCTTTTTGTATTGTGTACCACAGCTTCCTGCAGTATCTCAGTTCCATGTAATGTGCATCTTGTCTTCCTGCAGTATTCTACAGCACACTGCACTGTGCTGCAACATGTAAGACACTTTCTGTAGCATGTTGCTCTGTTGTAGATCTCTGTTACTTTTATGGCACTGTCTTCTGACAGTATGTTATCTCAGATGGGGCCATAGCAAAACGCGCTGTCTTCTTTGTGCATGTTGCTGCACTAGGATCTTCAATATAATATTCCATCTCCCTGCAATATCCTGACATGGGCTGCATCGTGTCAAGTCCAATCAATACAATCTAAATCCTAATGCAAACAATCGTAGAAAAAATAGAGCAGGAGGAAGCATCTTACCAGTCATCACTGTATTGTGTTTTAAGGAATTTATTATATTTCATTAACTTTGTATTTATTAAATGTTTCTGATGTGTTTGGGGGCCAGAAAGTCAAGAGTTCTTTGTATAATACAATAGAAAATGTAAAATATAATGTTTTAAAATTTTTTTGATCAAATGCTAAAATAAAATGTATTCAGTCCTCATCATTTGCACATCTGGGAACAGCTGTACTACACTTGACTGTCTGTCTCCTGCTTTTTTTTTTTTTTTTTTTTTTGGTAACAGCATCGTATTGTTGACACATGCTGAGGTTGTTACGATAATGTTGGCTACTATGGTGAATGCTAATGTGGTATTTGACTGGGAGCTGGAGAACAAGGAGCATGTGGCCCTCAGAAACCATCATATATGGGCACTGGAGACCAAAGTGGCTGATCTGGAGGAACTAATGGAGACAGAGAGGTACATGGATGAGACTTTCCAGGACATTGTAGAATGGTGCCAACCCTAGTATGACAGCTTCTGTGCTGTTGAGGAGGATGAAAGTCTCAGTGTAGGAGAACTCTCAACTGGAGCTGGGGTATCATCTCACAGGGAGGATGTCTCTGGGGTAGAGAACTCCAGTTATTAGAAAGAGACCAATAGTAGTTATGGGGTATTTGATAATTGGGAACATATCTAGCTGGGTTTGCAATGACTATGAGAATCGCATGGTGGCCTGCCTTCCTGGTGTGAAGGTTGTGGATATTCAGATATTTATGTGCTGGGGCGGAGCCAGTGTTCATCGTACATATAGGTACCAATGACATAGGGAAGGGTAGGAAATATATTCTAGAGGTCAAATGTAGTCTGCTAGGTAAGAGATTGAAGTCCAGGACCTCTATGGTAGCATTCTCAGAGATACTCCCAGCTCCATACATGGGGCCAGTTAGACAGAGAACTGCAAGGACTTGAATGTGTGAATGAGATGACAATGTAGAGAGGTGGGGTTTAGATTTATTAGGAACTGGGGCAAATTTTCGGAAAGGGGGAGCTTATACAGGAAGGATGGGTGCCACCTAAATCAAAATAAAACCAGATTTCTGGCATTTAAAATTGAAAAAGTCATAGGGCAGTTTTTAGACTAAGGGGTGGGGAAAAGCTGGCAGGTGCAGAAGAGCTCATGGTTCAGACAGAGACATCCCTAAGGAGGATCTATTAATGGAGATTCTCTGTGTCCTAGTAAGCGAAGAGGACAGAAAATGATAAAATAGGCAGGATCTGATCAGAAACAGTCAAATGAAAAAGAGTCCCATCCAATTACATCATGTAATGGCAGACAGCTAAAAAGTGACAATTTTAAAGTGCTTATATACCAGTGCATGGAGTCTATATGTGTGAGCTAGGCTATATCTAAACTGCAGGCTTCTTTTGGAAGAGATGTTCCGAAAAAACTTCTCCTGAAAGAGATTGTCCACACACAAAAGCCCATTGAAAAAGCAATCTGCTTTTTCAAAAGATAGCATCCACACTGAATGGACAGTATCTTGCATGTAAGCTGTGATGACTTTTTCCTCTTTCCTCTTCTTCCGAAAGAACTCCCTCTTCCCTGTCCACACATGCCTTTTTCTGAAAGAGCTCTTTCACAAAACAGCTTCTTTCTTGTAGAAAGAGGATTACCAATGCCAGAAAAAACCCCTCTGTTCTTTCAATTTACTTTCAGAAGAATGCGATTGCAGTGTGGACCTAACTCAGGTTTTGTCGGAAAAACAGCCGTTTTTCTGACAAAACTCTGTAGTGTACACATACCCCTAGAAAACCTCATATTAAATGAGACTATTGATATAACAGGTGTGACACAAATGACCAGTTTTTGTATGATGGGTCTTGTACTTTAATTAGTGGGGAGCTCACGCCTTTCCCCTGCTTCTGGGGTGTCAACAGGTCCATTAGCGGCCCAGAAAGGTGATAGAGAAGCGATGGGGTTTGCGTCTAAGCCTCATTCCCTCTTAACTCCTGCAGGTTTCTTATCTTCTCCCCGGGTAGGTTTACCCTCAGTCCTTGAGGCTAGGGGAGGGAGTCTCCCTTCCTCCAGTTCTCTGGACTTTCAAATCTCAGCAACACATCTCCAAACTCCAGTCCTCTCTCTTTCCACACTGTCTGCCTGAAACAGGATGGATTTAATAGGTTCTTGACAGGGCCTGAATTGCTACTGGTGTTTCAATTGGCTTGTGGTAGCCTTCTCTAGTCTACAGGGAACCACCTTAATTAGTCTAGGGCTTTTATGTCTCCCTTCTAGCACACTCCCACTGTCCCCACTGTATCACATAAGCATCACCAAAACATGGGTGAATGAGGATAAACAACGGGACCAGTAATACTAGGGTACAAAATATATCAGAAGGACATAACAGGTCATGCTGGTAGGGGAGGGATACTATATATGAAAGACAACATGGAATCAAATAAGGTAAACATTTAAATGTATCAGTTTGTACTATAGAATCTCTATGGGTAGTAATTCCATGCTCAAACAACAAAAATATAGGAGCAGGGAGATATTACTGATCACCTGAACAAGATGATCTGTGAAATGCTCAGGAATATGAGCGAAGCTATTAAAATACAAAAAAGAAAAAGAGGGATTTTAACTATCCCCATATTGACTGAGTACAAGTGACCTCAGGATGGAATGCAGTGATAAAGTTTCTTGACACCTTAAATGATTGCTTGGAGCAGCTGGTCCTGGAACCCACAAGAGGAGAGGCAATTCTTGATTTAGTCCTAAAGTGGAACACAGGATCTGGTGCAAGAAGTGAATATACCTGAACTGAATAACATAACATAATTCCTATGGTGGGGAAAACACCAGAGCGGCCCAACACAGTCTCATTTAATTTCAGAAAGGGGAACTATATAAAGGGTGCATCTAGACTATATTCCTCTTTCAAAAGAGGAATGCAAATGAGGGAAATAAAAAATGCAGATGAAACACTGATTTACAAATCTCACACTTCATTTGCATAATCTCTTCCGATCGCTTTTTCGGAAGAGTTTTTTTGAAAAAAAAAAGCAGTCTAGATGGGGTTCTTTCAAAAAAAAAAAAAAACCCTTTTCAAAAGAACCTTGTAAACCTCATTTTTTCAGCTAAGATAGTTACCATAGTTTAGCGAATATAACCCACACCCATGTATAACCCGCGGTTTTTATTTTTTGTGTAAAAGAACCCTTAGATTACCTGCGGACATGTATAGTCCGTGGGGCCTACATTCATCCACTCACTGCATTCATGCCCAGGCCCCACGCAGCCGCAGCCAGGCACAACCCACCCTCCTCCAGGTTGGGGAGCAGAGAGCACAGTGCAAGCAAGCTGGCTGGCCTGCGGGAGGGGAGCCTAGGCCCCACGCAGCCACAGCCAGACACAACCCACCCTTCTGCAGGCAGGGGAGCTGCTTGTGAGTAAAAATAAACTTGTATACCCCATGGACATGTATACCTCATGTGTGTGTGTTAAAAACATGTATAACCCACAGGTTATATACTCTAATTTGCGGTAAGTATATATTTGTTATATACTCACAGGCGGACTGTGAAGCGTTATAAAAGGATCTCAAAACTGGGTGACTGTCAACAAAATGGCAGATGAAATGTAATGTTAAATGCAAAATCATGCACATTGAAAAACAGATTCCCAGCTATACATATAAAATGACGTGGTCTTAATTAGCTGTTACCACTTGCTGCAGGATGATATGTTTGTTCCCCTTCCAGGGGGAGCTCTTGTGTCTCTTGGCTTCTTCGGACCACAACCAACCCTGTGTATCCTACAATACAGACCACAATTATTCACTCTGACCCCTCCACCTGGGGCAGGGTGGCCTATCTGCCAGAGTCTCTGGGAAACACCCCTCTCACCAGGGGAGGGCAGCCTATCTGCCCGAGTCTCTGGGAAATGGGTCTGGCCCCCCAGCTCAGGGTTTGGGGTGGTGGTAGGGGGACACTGGCCCTCCCTACTTCACCAGGTCCCAGCCCAGGGCCCTGTTAGCGGGTTCACTGCTCCCTCTCAGAGGGGAGTCCAACTGCAACACACGGAGAGCCACAATAAACCGCTCTGGGCTACTTCTTACCAGTCTCTGCTGGCCTCCCTCCAGGGTCCTTCCTCTGTATCCTTTGCTGTGGCATCAGGGTCTTGCTGGCTGATCTCCAGGGCCAGTCCTTCTGAGGGTTCTCCTGCAGAAGCTCAAGCAATACCTCCTTCCTCCTCAGCAGCCGGCCCAGACTGAGCCTCTCTCCAGGTTTTTATACCTGGGCTGCAGTCTGAGCATGCCTGGCAGGGCTGCGGGGGGCAGGGCTTCTTCACTCAAGTGAGCCTGGTCAAGCCTAGCTTTCCCAATGTGGGGCTGGTACACATCTGGAGTATTGTGTCCAGCTCTGGGCCCCCAATTACAGGAATGAGGTGGATGCGTTGGAGACAGGGCCAGCTCGAGCCATTCCTGCGCCCTGGGCAGCGGGTGCACGACGCATGCACAGCTCCGCCCCCCAGGCACATGGCACATGAACGGCCCCACCCCCCAGTGTGCTGCTCACCTTACAGCTGCAATCACGCACACGGCGCCTGATGACAGCTCTAAGGGGCGCCGTGCGGCCCCTGGCCCCAGATGTGCGGCGCCCCTTACAGCTGCCATCAGGTGTCCCACAGAGGTTGGCGCCCCAGGCAGCTGCCTGGCTAGCCCCCCTCTTAATTCGGCCCTGGTTGGAGAGGGTCTAGCAGAGGGCAACCAAAATGATTAGGGGGCTGGAGCATATGACCTATGAGGAGAGGCTGAGGGAGTTGGGTCTGTTTAGTCTGCAGAAGCGAAGAGTGAGGGAGGATTTGATAGCAGCCTTCAACTTCCTGAAGGGAGGTTCCAAAGAGGATGGAGAAAGGCTGTTCTCAGTAGTGACGGATGGCAGAACAAGGAGCAATGGTCTCAAGTTACAGTGGGAGAGGTCCAGGTTGGATATTAGGAAAAACTATTTCCCTAGGAGAGTGGTGAAGCACTGGAATGGGTTACCTAGGGAAGTAGTGGAGTCTCCATCACTAGAGGTGTTTAAATCTTGGCTTGACAAAGCCCTGACTGGGTTGATTTAGTTGGGATTGGTCCTGCCTTGGGCAGGGGGCTGGACTTGATGGCCTTCTAAGCCCTCTTCCAGCTCTGTGACTCTATGATTCTATCACACCACTCAAGGGAAAGATCTGGAAATCATGGTGGATAGTTCTCTGAAAATATCCACTCAGTGTGCAGTGGCAGTCAAAAAAAAAAAAATGAACAAAATGTTGGGAATCATTAAGAAAGGAATAGATAAGAAGACAGAAAATATATGGCCTCTACATAAATCCATGATATGGCAACATTTTGAATAATGCAGTGATATGTGATTGCCCCATCTCAAAAAAAGAGATATTGAAATTGGAAAAAGTTCAAAAAAGGACAACAAAAATGTTTTGGGACATGGTATGACTTCCATATGAGGAGCAATTGATAAGACTGAGAATGTTCAGTTTGAAAAAGAGACAACTAAGGGGAATAGAATCATGAATTGAGTAGAGGATGTAGATAAAGAAGCGCTATTTACTCCTTCTCATAACACGAGAACTAAGGGCCACCAAATGAAATTAATAGGCAGCAGGTTTAAAAAAAATAAAAGGAAGTATTTTTTCAGGCAACACACAGTCAACCTGGGAACACTTTGCCAAAGGATGTTGTGAAGGCCAAGGCTATAACAGGGTTCAAACAAGAACTAGATAAATCATGGAAGATAGGACCATCAATGGCTATTAGGTGGAACGGTGTCCCTAGTCTCCGTTTCTCAGAAGCTGAGCCTGGGCATTCATTTGACAATGACCTGTTCTGTTCATTATCTCTGGGGCACCTGGTACTGGTTGCTATTGGAAGACAGGATACTGGGCTAGATGGACCTTTGGTCTGACCCTCTATGGCCGTTTTTATGTTCTAAATATAATAAAATTATATATTCTTACCATAGGAACTGATCTGCAGATGCATCCAGTTCAGAGAAACTGCTTTGCCTCCCATTCTATTCATTGGATACCTCATTCTTAATCTTTCAAGGTACAAAAATAGAAAGGACATCCCAGTTAGCCTACTGGTAGCATTACCAATACCATGTGGGACATCTAGGTTAAAAACTGCAAAAGTGTTTTTTTACTGTCAAACCTGACACTGAGATTAAGGGCTTGACTTCCAGCAAAGCTCCTAGTGACTTCAATAGTGCAGGCTCAGGGCCTAAATGTGAAATCCCGACTGAGGAACTGAAACCCACAGGCCTCTCACCTTTGGAAGGCAGACAGATACGACCTCCAGGAAAGGACATGCTTTTTTGCTCATCTTGAAATCAGTGCTAGCAGAGCAGCAGTATTACCGGAAGTAATAAATATTAGAATCCAGTCGTCTGTGTCTGATGCTATTCAGACTACCCCATGTGAGGAGAAATGATTAAAAATAAAAATACAGTTACCTGTATTTGTCTCTAAATGTGCTAAAATCAGATGTCAGATCACAGGCTTTTCTATATCTAACTGATCCAGAACTAAACATTAGCCCATATTTAAAATTCACTCTCTTAAATAATCTTTCCAGTGTCAAAGAACAATGACTAAAGTCCAAATTTCAGTTTATCATGAAGATAAGACAAACACAGTAAGGAAACTCTGGACTCAAGAGCAAAGAGACTGAAATTCCTTCTCACCCCATGTGGTCCCTGGAAATTCAGTATAGGGAAGGAATATATAGCACATGATAGGAGAGGACCCAATTCCATTCTCATTTACTCACATGTACATCTGGGAATAACCCCAATTAATTATTTGAGTTATTCCAAATTTACACAGCTGTAACTCAGAGCAGAATTTAGTCTCTAACAAAATACAGTGAAGGAACTCAGCTTTTTCAGCTGTCATTTTTAGTTAAGAATTAAGAGTACTGAACATTTCCTACCAAAAAGTATTTTTTTTAAATCACAGATGCAGGCATGGTAGCCACATTCTAGAAACACTGCATTAGCAAACCAAGAGGAGGAGTCAGGCATCTATCAGCATCACTGCAAAATGAGCCCACATAACAGAAATGGGGAAATTGTCTAAAGATTGTGAAATACCCTTTCCTTTTGCATATCATTCAGGTACTAAGCCAGCACGGAAAGGTCAGTAACATGGTACTACCTATAAACTAGCTGTTAACACCAATGAGACCAGAGAACCAATACAAAGGGATAACAATTAAAATGTAATGCCCGATCACAGTCTGCGACAGAGTTCCCATCCAGATCACTGTTGAATAATTTTGAAAGTCGAGTTTCATGAGATACTAACAAATAAGTTGCATTGGCATGTTCCCTCCCTCTAGTATTTTTGCAGTTCTATTGAACAATGAATCAGGACAGTCCAACAAGATCTATTTTTTACAAACCTGCAATCTGAGTCCATTATTGTTTCCAAAGTTGGCGATTGTTTTATTTTATTCCTTCCATTCTTTTATTTAGCTTCTGTAAAGCTGTCAGTGTTTACATTATAAACCTTATTCTTTGGGCTGTTAAAATTCACTTTCAGACCAAATGTAACAGTGAGCATTTGGTTCTAATGGGTTGTTTTTTCAATATTAGTGCCAGAGAAAAACAAAGCATTTTGACTTCATATTTTTAAACTAATTTCTAGTGATTGTCTTGATTTTAAATTAATTACATGAACATGTAGAGAATGCTATATTGTGGTCGGCTAGTTCCCTGTTTATTTTAAAACCAGAAACAATACACCTGTGCCTGGCAAAATGGCTGTTTTTCTTATGTAACACATTTCCCCCATATGGAGTCTTTTGAGCTCCCTACAGAGATCAGAGTGTTTCCTGTTTTCCCTCTTCAACTCTTTCTTTCTTTGAGGTCCTACATCAGTGCTGGAATCCTACTAACTGAAAGTCAGGACAGCACTCCTTTGAGAGCACAAAGACATTTTGCACTTCTGTATGGGGGCAGATCAGACTCCCAGTGGCATAGTAAAGGTCAGGGGTGCGCAATTACTGGCCTCCAGGCTGGACGCGGTAGCCAGGGCTAGTTCCTGGTGGACTTCTGAACACTTTATTTATCAGCAAGTCTGCAGGTATGGCCATTTGCAACCCACATTGACTGTAAGCCAGAGGAAGGGGACAGGCTAAGATAGGGGCCGGACTGTGTTGTCAGGTTGCAGGGTATGCTAAGTTGGGTCTAGGGATGTGGGTGGGGTGGCAGTCCTCCAGCTACCATTGGTCCCTGCCCTGCGGAGTTTCCTAGAGCGACAAAATGGTACTAAATAGGGGACTGCACAGCTTACGGGGAACTTAGATTTCTAGTGCTCCCTTTACTGTGGTAATGTGGGAATTTCTGTGTGTCCTGATTTTCATAGTAATAGAGATGTAGCCATGTTAGTCTGGTCTTGCTGAAACAAAAGACAGGACTATGTAGCACTTTAAAGACTAACAAGATGGTTTATTAGGTGATGAGCTTTTGTGGGCCAGACCCACTTCCTCAGATCAAAGTGTAGAAGAAAATTGGCATGACCATATATACCAAAGGGAGACATTCAAAAAAAGTGAACACATATAAAATTGACAAATCAGATTTTAGAACGGGGGGGAGAGGCGAGGGGGGGTGGTTAGTGTCTATGAGATAATGATATTAGGGGTGATAGCTTCCCCAATTATCACCCCAATATCATTATCTCATAGACACTAACAACCCCCCCCCCCGTTCTAAAATCTGATTTGTCAATTTTATATGTGTTCACTTTTTTTTTATTGTATCCCTTTGGTATATATGGTCATGCCAATTTTCTTCCACACTTTGATCTGAGGAAGTGGGTCTGGACCACGAAAGCTCATCACCTAATAAACCATCTTGTTAGTCTTTAAAGTGCTGCATAGTCCTGATTTTCATAGGTACTGAGCCCCCATAGGGTCACACATTGATTTTTGGCACTTCTCTGCCCATGTAAATTTAACACAATCTCATTCTCTCTTTCAAAAATGGTTATTTTTAATTAAACTGAAATTGTTCTAATTTTTTATAATTAAGTACTTTTTAAGATTGAAAGACTTGAAAATTACCCCTTTTTGGAAATGTTTGTGACGTCTTACCTCTCTGTCCCTCAGTCTTCCTAGTGAAATTGCACCGCATCATAAACTTCACAACATTGGGAGGTTCTACTGCCCACCACCAAACAGCCTCCAACAATTTTACAATCCAATTACAGTTCTTACATTATTTATTTATTTAAAATATTTTCACCCCACCTTCCTATTTGAAATATTTGAGTGGCTTACAAAATTTTTAAAACACAATAAATACATATATATACATATGTGTATAAAGGAATAAAATACTGGGACATGAAACCTGCTGAGACACCTCAGATGGAGGGGGACACCCCCCCCCCCCCCACACACGCAAATTCAAACACCAGTAAAAGCACGGGTAAAAAAGGGTGGCTTTAGCCTGGTGCTGAAACAGTGCCAGCGTTGGCGCCAGGCGAGTGTCCCAGGGGAGAGAATTCCATAGCGTGGGAGCAAAGGATGAGAAGACCCTGCTCCCTGTAGATGTTAACCTTGTCTCTATAAGTGGAGGAACCCAGAGCAGAGCCTCCCCAGCGGACATCAATCCCTGGGCAGGTTCGTATGGGAGGAAACGGTCCTTCAAATACCCCAGTCCCAACCCATTTAGGGCTTTATAACCAAGACCTTGAACTGTGCCCAGAAACATACCAGAAGCCAGTGCAGCTGCCGGAGCACTGACATAATGTACTCCATATAGCAAGTGTTAGTTAACACTCCTGCAGCTGCATTCTGGACCAGCTGAAGCTTCCAAAGACTCTTCAAAGGCATTCCCAAAAGGGTCCACGAGGACTCCCAAGCTGTGTACTTGCTCTTTCAGGGGGAGTGGGACCACGTCCAGAACAGGTAACATACCACATTCCTGAACTGATGGCTTCCTGATTCACAGGACCTTGGTCTTATCTGGATTCAGCTTCAGCTTATGCGACTTCATCCAGTCCATCACCACCTCCAGCAACCAATTCAGATTGGTCACCGACACACCTCGATCCGATGTCACAGAGAAGTAGAGTTGTGTGTCATCTGCATGTTGATGGCACCATCCTCTAAACCTCCTTAGAGCCTCTCCCAGCGGTTTCATGTAGATGTTAAACAGCAGAGGGAACAAGATAAACCCTTGTGGGACCTTGTAGCACAGTCGCCACAGGTCCACACAACAGGCCCCAAGCTCTACCTTCTGAAAGCGTCCCGACAGGTAAGACTGGAAACACCGCAAAATAGTGCCTCCTACAATGGGGAAACATTCCCTCTGTCTATCCCCCAGATTCAGTCATCCACCAGGATGACCAGGGTGGTTTCTGTTCCAAAACCAGGCCTGAAGCCAGCTGTCATGGATCTAGTACTTTAGTACTTTATTCTTACCATGTACAGTGATAATTTTTCATTTATTCCAACTAAAAGGAATCACTCTGTGATTTTAGTAAACTCATCACAAAAGTCACTAGAAAAAGTAATATAGGCAAGGTATAGATATAAGTTAGTGGTATATAATGATCACCTGAAATGCAAAAACGTATTCAGAAACAATTTTGTCATAAATTAATAATATTTTACTTTTTTTCCCTGTTACCCTATGCTGTATTCTTAAAAAGTAAGAAAATGTGTCATTTCAGAAACACCTTAATTGAAAATTTCCACTTAACATCACTTAAAAGAAAATAATAATTCATAAATCCAAGTAATAAAAATAATACACCATAGAAGTGGGTGGTAGGTCAGAATTAAGACACTGTGAGATGAAACATGCATAACTTTGCACTAAAACATAAACACATTAGTCTTATCATGTGAACTGTGTGGCCTGGTTTATACTAGGGGATAAGCGTGAATTAAGATATGCAACTTCAGCTATGTTAATTGCGTAGCTGACGTTAAAGTATCTTAACTCAAATTTTGGTGCAGTCCACAATGTGGGAAGTCAAAGGGAGCACATCCTCCCTGCAACTTCCCTTACTCCTCATAGAAGCAGGACTACTGGCATTAATGGGAGCATCCTCTCAGTTTGAATTAGCATGTCTTCACTAGAGCCACTAATCTGAACCCCAGAAGATCAACTGCAGCAGCTGCAATCTTATCTGTAATGTAGACATGGTCTCTAAGGGTGTGTCTAGACTACAGGGTTTTGTCGACAAAAGTGGACTTTTGTCGACAAAACTATACCTGTGTCTACACTACCGCCGAGTTCTGTCGACATAACGTCGACAGAACTCGGCAGTTTTGTCGACGGTGGTAAACCTCATTCTACGAGGAATAACGCCTGTCGACAGAGGGTGTTATTGCATCTACACTGTCCTTTGCGTCTACACTCTCATGTCGACAAAGTGGCTTGCTTTGTCGACAGAAATGGATGTAGTCTAGAAGCTCTTTGTCGACAGAAGCTTTGTCGACAGTATCTGTCGACAAAGCCTCTGTCGACAAAAGCCTGTAGTCTAGATGTACCCTAAGAATTGGTGACGTCAATTTGGGGTCCCCCGACCCTGCATCCCAGTCCTCAGCAAGGTGTGACTCCGCCATCCAGTAGAATAGAGAGGGTTTATTGCTGTTCCCAGATACAGCACAGCATAGCACCTATGCAGGCATAAGAGAGTAGGCTGACAGCCCTAGTTCCCTTGGGCGAAGGGGTTACAGGCCCCTGAACCCCCCTACACTGGTTAATCTGCTTCCTCCATGCTTCCCCATGCTCTGACTGCCCCTTCTCCAAATCACACCCTTCCTTTGTTCAAACCCCTTCCCTGGTCAGGTGAGAACAGGTTAGGCCATTGTCTACCTGCCATGACGGCCCTGGGGTGACCCCCCACTGGGCTGTGCTCACGGACACAGGCCAGTAGGGGTAACCCACAGCCCACAGCCCAAACCTAGTGACCAGTGAATGCCCAGCCAGAGTGGATAGTCCCCCGCCCCCACACATCACAGAGTTATATTTTTACCTTTTCAATCCCTTGCTTTTTAGTATTTGAGATTTCTAAATAAGTACCCTGTTCACAATTTGAACTTATTAAAAACAGAATGAACTGTACTATTGAGCAGTCCAAACTATTCATATTTTCTGGCAGAAAGGCAAGAGTTATGATGAAGATATATATCTGTAAAGAAAATAACATCATAAATATCAGGATCTTGTCTGTTCACATCAATGGCACAGAAAATAGAGATCGGGACAGCAAAACCCGTGTACCATAGATCTGTTGTTGTCAAATTGCCCAGCAACACAGGCTAGAATAAGCTCTCTGTGTGGGTTTAACAGATTTTGCAGGATCAGGAAGAATTTTTTTTGGTAAGAGCTACTGTTAAGCTAGGTTCGATTTTGGACATTATTAGCCATGACAGTTTCTCTTCATAATACTCCAAACTTTGCAGACAGTGTATAGGTCTTAGACCCAATTTTTTAAGTCAATTCTCTGACTCCTGTCACTAATTCCGATTGATCTGAATGTTGTCCTTTCCTCACAAAATTAGTAAAAGCTACTCACTGAACCTGGTCACTTAAAATATAGCGTCCAGTCACTGGCCATTGTTGATACACCTCAGCATTTATCAGCTGACCAGGTATTAATTGATTTTATTCTTACAGGAACTACCCCCAAAACTCTTCATAACTTTAAAAATAAGCTAAAATCAATCTGCCTGTGAGTAGTAAAAATGTATTTGGACGTGGGTTAATATCAATTTGATCAATTTTCTTGAAAACCAACATATTAAACTCCCTCTGATCTGTGAACATTTCCCCCTCCTAGGTTATATAGGATACTCAGGAGAAAGCACGCGATTAGACTGACTTTGTTGTGTGACTTGATGATACATGATTCGGTTCCATCAGTGTACTTCAGAGAATCTGGGTCCAGAATCTTATGCAAAAGCCCCCTTCAGTTTAACAGTTGGGCTTTGTTTTCTTGTACTGGTACAATAACAACATATTCTGGTAATGAGAGCAGGGTTGCCACTTGTCTTACTTTTTCATTTTTCCAGGATTGGCCCTTATTTAAAATATCAGTCCTGGGAAAGCTGAAAAGGTGCTCAGTCCACCCCTTTTTTGAGGTAGGCCCGAAGCAATATTGGGACTCCAATGCTGAAGCAGAGTATTAGACAGTCCCTGCCCCAAAGAGCTGACAGTCTAACTAGACAGACGTGGGGGTGGAGAGAAAGGGGTATAACACATGAGCAGAGTGAACAGTAGCATGGCAGCAAACATCCTGCTAGTTCCACTTTTAGGGGCAGTAGTTATCCAAAAGGGGGTGATCTGCTAAACAGAAAGAAAAGGAAAGGGGAAGGCAAATAGTAGAAGCAAGTTTGTGTGAAGAGACTTGGAGGGAAAGCAATTTATCAGCACAGGACAAAGAAATTGCAGTCAAAACGATAGGACATTTTCAGAATGTCCTGAGGTACCTGCTTTGGCTGCTTCTACCTCCACAAGGTGGAGTCTTCTGCTGGTTGCTCTCACATGGTGGGAGGGAAGGCAGAGAGGGAGGCATGTTCAGAGTTCTAGGTCCTAAGGAATCCTGACAAGAGAGGTGGTTTCAATTAGGTCCCATTTTACCCCATCCTTCCCAACAGCCATCTCTGCTTTGGCTGTTTCTACTGTTACCAGTTAAGAGTCTCTGGCTAAGAAAGAGTCTCTAGGGTGAGAAAGAATAAGACAGTGAATGCAATAAATTGCCATTAACATTCTTGATAAATTATCCAAGGTAACAGTGGATCATTAAATCCCTTTTTTCCTGGCCCTTTAAATGGTTCTATGCATTTGAATTCAATGTGGGGGAGGGAGCAACCAAAGCTTAACAAAAAATCAGCATTAAACAAAAATATCCCCCCAAACTCCTCAACCTTAAATGAAGTTCACTACCCTCAGGAATGCAGGCTCCAGTAGTTCCCTCTACCCTCCAGAAAGTAAAGAATTTCCCAGAGTGCTCCTTTTCACAAATTCCAGCTCACAGGGCTCTCCTCTGACAGCCCTTTTATAAAGAATTTTCATAGAATCACAGAACACTAGAACTGGAAGGGACCTCAAGAGGTCATCAAGTCCAGTCCCCTGTCCCCACGGCAGGACCAAGCATCATCTACTTCATCCCTGACAAGTGTCTGTGTAACCTTCTCTTAAATATCTCCAGTGATGGAGATTCCACAACCTACCTATGCAATTTATTCCAATTTATTTTGTATCATTTATGCTTTATTCAAAATACTTCTTTGGCCTCTTCCTGCTCCATGATCTTTCACTGTTGGCAGAAGCTTCCTCCTCCTCTCTAAGGTTGAATTCCCAAATCCAGCCAAATTCAGTTTTTCTCCTTCTGTTATCCTCGTGCTATCAGTTTATAATATTCTTGACCCCCTACTAATGTGCAAATCAGCTAAGTTTTGAATCTGAGGGCTAGCTTTCTCTCTGCTCCTATGTGGGATATCTCCTGTTGATGCTGTAATCCTGTTCCTCCCCTTTTATTAACTGAGCCCCCATAACGCCCAGTCACTGCTAACAAGTTTCTGGCTGGGGTCCTTCTTTTCTCCTCAGCCAAGCAAAGTATACTTCCAGACTTCATTTTCCAGGAGGTCAATATGACATATTGACAGGTTCATGAACTGAAAGATGGTTTTCAGGTGGTTGTCATTGCTTGGTCTGGTCTACATGAATAAAACAAGTGTGTCTGACTCCCTGTATTGTGCCCTTTCAGAGGCAACAAGCAAACCTGAAGCATCAGGCCTCTGTTGTTTTGACTGAAGCAAGCAAGTAATGAGAAAGATAACAAATTCTCTAACTGTAACAGCTCTGCTTTCTTGTTTTCTTGCCCATCTTCCTTTTCCCTCCAATGTTTCTAGTACGCATTACATTTATTCATCTCTATCATAGTCAATTAACCTTGAATGTGAGATGTCCACATGCTAATAGGTTGGTTGTATCTGTTAATTACTCCTGGGAGAATTCTGTGTCATGGTGTGTGTTCAGAATTAATGTCTGAAAGCGGAAAAATAACTGATGGGGAAGCAAAGGAAAGCTGCAAGAGCAATCACACACTTCTCCCCGGCAGATTGGTCCAAGCACCTAGAGCAGCCAGTCGAGATGTAAATCACTGGGGTTGTACAGTTGTGTGTGTGAGACAGAGCTGGAGAGCCACTCTGTCCCTTTCACTCACTACTGTAGCGCTCTTGGCATGAAGGGACAGGACTTCATGGTGTCCCTGTGGAGTTAGGCATGAGGCAGGTCCTATCCTCTTATGCGGAGCAGAACGTAGCAGCCTGCCTGCTTAGTAAATTGTACCCATTATGTTTGTGAATTCCCCCAAGAGTATAATATAGAAGTATCAGTTTTAAGACTCCTTGACATTGTCAGGGTCGTGTAAAGAACACAATGGTCTTATAAATGCCTGTGGTGTGTTAGTGATTGGAACTACTCTGATTTTTTGGATGGAAATAATATATCAAAATACGCTCCATGGACTGTTTGCTACTGACCTCTCTGGAGATGGTCAGTAGCCAATATAAATTGTGAGTCTGAGTCCCCAAGCCTCATGTGCTTGTCAGTTGCTGTGATGTAGCACTGAATGCATGGTTGCATGTATTTGCTGGTTAATAACTAGAAACAAAGAATCAAATCTAGCTACATGACTCTTAGGCAAGGTGGTTTGGGTTTTCTCCTGTGCTCCCATTCTCTATCCATTGTATTGTATTTTAAATAAATTACTGAAATTATTGAAATCAAAGTAATTATATTGCAAGATTTTGACAAATATGCAGAATTTTGCAGAATTTTAAAATATTGTGTGCAGAATTATTTCTTTTTTTGCAGCAAAATTTTCAATTTTTTTGGCACAGAGTTTCCCCAGGAGTATAATAGTTCTGTCCCCTTTCTTCCACCTGTCTTTCAGATCTTGTTTCCATGCCATTTATAATCTTTACCCTCTGTTTCTTCTGTTCAAATGCAACAATTCAATATCATTTTTTCTGTGTCTAATGTTTCTGATTATTTCAGGTAAACTGAGCAGATAAGCTAGAATACAGAGTGATAATGGCAGGAGAGATTCTCTCCTTGGAGAATAAGTCAATGGAGAAAGCAAGAGAGTAAAGAATACAGAGGATAAGAAATGGTCCATGTGGAGCTACTTGAGGAAAATTAACTAGACGTGTGCAGCATAAGACCAACAAGCCTATTACAATTTTATGGTTCTGTCACATGACAAGCAATTTCTGATTCAGGTGAGCTATAGTCCCAAAGTCCAGACTTTCCGGGTTTTTAACTTTTTCTGCTTGTCATGGCTTTTGTAAGTGGTTCTCTCCAGTATTGCCTTCTGTTTTGTTTCATTTCCCTGCTCCTTTGATCTTGGAACTGTTGTCACTTTCCAGTGGTGAATATCTAGACTTTTGCTTACAGGGAGGCTTTGTGGAATCATCTGTTGACAGAATCTGAAGCTGGGTGACTAAGGATTGAGGCCTTAAACTACATAAGGGCAGAAGTCACTTTGAGCATGAGCTTGATTGTTGTGTACATCTGCTCCTGAACTTCCTTACCAAAGGTTGTGCCCAGAATACATGTACCAAAGAGGTGCAGGTGCTTGACATCTTCAATAGGATGCCTTTGCTTCCTACTTCATGTGTTTTGGCTGAGATACTATCAGAAAAATATTGTTATATGAGCTTAGCCTGTCAGAAATGGAGTGTCTGACATTCAGCCTCAACCCAGTGACCAGCAGGGATAGTATCTGTGAGATCCTGTTCCACATGTTGTCTTCGGGGGTGGGGTAAAGGAGTACGTCTAGACAACAGGCTTTTGTCAACAGAGGCTTTGTCGACAAATACTGTCGACAAAGATTCTGTCGACAAAGCGTATCTAGACTACAGCCAGTTCTGTTGACAAAGCAAGCCACTTTGTTGACATGACAGTGTAGACGCAAAGGACAGTGTAGATGCAATAACACCTTCTGTCGACAGAACTCTGTCAACAAAAGGCGTTATTCCTCGTAGAATGAGGTTTACCACCGTTGACAAAACTGCCGAGTTCTGTCGACGTTATGTCGACAGAACTTGGCGGTAGTGTAGACGCAGGTATAGTTTTGTTGACAAAAGACAAAAGGG
Organism: Pelochelys cantorii; assembly: GCA_032595735.1. Classification (NCBI taxonomy): domain Eukaryota; kingdom Metazoa; phylum Chordata; order Testudines; family Trionychidae; genus Pelochelys; species Pelochelys cantorii. The sequence goes on along the minus strand of CM064342.1, from coordinate 4,675,566 downwards.
GGCTGCTGGTGCTCAGGGCTTTAGCCCTAAGTGGGGGCAGAGGAAGGGCCTCTGGCACTTGGAGCTTAAGTGGCTGAAGCTCTGAGTGCTGATGGCCCCCCACCCCTCTCCTCTACTGCAGGGATGAAATTCAGCCCCAGAGTAAGCAGGACAGGGTGGGGCCACCGGCTCTTTTCCCTACGAACCCCTCCGCTGAAATACGGGATAATGTGCCTGTTTTTTTTTTAAAAGTCAAAATGCCGGGAGGAGGATGTAAATAAGGGACTGTCCTCGTAAAAACGGATGGATGGTCATCCTAAGAATGAGTGAACAGAAAATGGCAATTTTGAGTGACCTGTCCACTGGCATTCACTCTCAGCTTCTAGCGTCATAGGTTTAGAGACCCAAAGCATGGTCTTGCATCCCTGACCATCTTGGCTAATAGCCATATATCGTCCATCAATTATTTAAATTCTTGTTTTAATACATACAATATGATGGGGACTAATTTAGCTACAACTACTCAAGATAGAGATCTTGGAGTCATTGTGAATAGTTCTCTGAAAACATCCACTCAGTGTGCAGCGACAGTCAAAAAAGCAACCAGAATGTTAGGAATCATTAAAAAAGGGATAGAGAATAAGACAGAAAATATCTTATTGCTTCCATATAAAACAATGGTACACCCACATCTTGAATACTGCGTACAGATGCGGTCACCTCATCTCAAAAAAGATATTGGCATTGGAAAAGGTTCAGAAAAGAGCAACAAAAATGATTAGGGGTTTGGAATGGGTCCCATATGAAGAGAGATTAAAAGACTTGGACTTTTCAGCTTAGAAAAGAGGAGACTAAGGGGGGATATGATAAAGGTCTATAAAATCATGAGTGGTGTGGAAAAAGTGAATAAGGAAATGTTATTTACTTGTTCCTATAATATAAGAACTAGGAGTCACCAAATGAAATTAATAGGCAGCAGGTTTAAAACAAACAAAAGGAAGTTTTTCTTCTCTCATTGCATAGTCAACCTGTGGAACTCCTTGCCAGAGAATGTTGTGAAGGACTTTAACAGGGTTCAGAAAAGAGCTAGATAGATTCATGGAGCTTAGGTCCATCAATGGCTATTAGCCAGGATGGGTAGGAATGATTTCTCTAGCCTCTGTTGGTCTGTAAATGGGTGACAGGAGAGGGATCGTGTGAAGATTTCCTGTGGTGTTCCCACCCTCTGAGACATCTGGTATTGGTCACTATCAGCAGACAGGATACTGGTGTTACCAGCAAAGGCGCACTAGTAAACTAATTTAGGATAATTTAGACTGGGCTGCTGACTAGATGGTAAAGTGCCTTTGTCCCAGAAGGAGATCCAGCCTGGAACCCACTGTATCTATCACCAGTGGATTTCTCAGATGGAAATAAACACAGACTCTGATATCAAATTTAAAAGATGTAAAAATGTATTGAATACAACAGGTAACCAATAAACTTGAATAAACCCTGAACACAACACAACACTGTAAAACCTACCCCTCACCCTCTGAAATGACAGGAGATAGTACAGTATAAACAGATGACATAAATTATAATCAGTCTATCTAGGAGGTATGATAGCTGGCTGCTGCCGAGGCTCAGGACCTACGACCCTTTGGCTTGGGATAGCCTTGGGGGAGGAACACTGAGGAGTCCTTGGTGTTTTTCCGTCGATGGTGTGACAGTAGTGCGGCAGAGAGAGTGGTTCTCGGTTCCGCAATTAAAGGGTCTTCACCACAATAATTAGAGCAGGCTGGAGGATGGCTCGGTGGCGCAGGTAGCTAGAGTCCACTACACTGGGCTTTTGCCACAGTGGTGGGCTGAAGCACCCTGTGAGCAGCAGATGGTGATCTGTTCCAAGCAGGTCTCGGCCTTCGCCAGGGTCCTTTGGAGAACAGCAGGCTGCTGGTATGACGCACGAACGAACCATCCAAACCAGGAGAAGAAGAAGAATGGAGAACCTGAACTTCCCTGAGGTCTGGGTTTATAAGCATCCCTGGGCGGGAAGGCAGCTTGAGTGCTGAGTGCAAAGGATGGTGCTACGTGCAGACAAACTGGTGCAGTGTGCACAGCCACGTGCCGTGTGCAGAGGATGGTTCTGGCGGCAAAAGGCCTCTCAGTCTGTTGGGTTCCATTTTAAAATCCCATCATGCACCACAACTCCATTTTGGATTGTCCTTTTAATTTCAGTCTCCATTTTGGTTTCAGTGCATTTCTGTTAACCTTAAATTCTTGCTAACACTGGGCTGGATGGACCATTGGTCTGATCCCACCTGGCCGTTCTGATGTTCTTATGTTCAGTCATACTTTGGCCTTCACAGCAACCCCTGGCAGTGGTTGAGCGTGTACTGTATGAAGAAATACTTCCTTATGCGAAGCAGGTTGCTGGGATGCTCTAGCTCCTGCCGTCTATATGGTGAGGGTAGGGTGGGGGACCCCCTGCTGTCACCCCATGCCAGACCCCCATAATCCACCAGGTCCATCCTGTCCATAGGACAGTCGGGGCCACTGCTACAGGACCCCTAAAGCATGGGGTTTGGGGTGGCCTCCCCAATTCATCCTATGGGTAGGACAGCGCTGCCTGCCATCTCCACAAGTCTGGAATGATCAAACCTAATCCGGAGCCCATAGCAAATTAGCTTAGAGGGCTTGTCTTCACTAGACAGTCGGGTCATTTTAGAACATGAACTTGAGTCGCTGTTTTACCTGTTGCGATGTACAGTGTAATGTAGCAGTCGGCGTAGCAGTCAGACTTAGCTTTGTCAGCTGGTCAAAAGTAACTCTGGTTTCCGTAAGGTTTACTCACAACCCGCTGACATGATCTGAAACCCAACGAGGCCTGGTCTATGCTGACTATTAAGTCATGTTTAACTTCAGGTATGTTAATAAGTCCTCAAGTGTGACTTAATTTTCTAGTGAAAACCAAGCTCAGAAAGCCGAAACTAGCCTTTATTTCCAATGAGCTCTGGTTCCCTGGTTAGCAGAGCTGTGGGTCAGCTCCTCAGAGCTTCCTCTGAGCACAGAATTGGGGCACAAGTCCTGGCAGCTTTGGACACTGTGTAAAATGCTGCCTGTAATTGCTATTCAGGCTGCCACAGGGCAGGTGGCGGCACTCTTGTTACATCTGATGATACCATTTGAACTATCAGATGAGAGTGCAAATGATCTAATTATTTGGCATCTTGCATAAATAATGTTCCCACATCTTTGGTTTTATTTTTTATCCTATGGTATAGAGGTTAGAGTCTGCCATGATATCTCTTCAGCATTTATCTATCCTTAATCATATTATTTATTCCCAGGGACATGACAAAACTCTATGGCTACATCTACACTGCCCAGTCTTGTGCAAGAACATATGCAAATGAGGCACAGCAATGAATATCACTGTGCCTCATTTGCATACTTAATGAGCTGCCATTTTTGCTACACTGCTCCTTCTTGCTCAAAACCCCCCTCTTGCTCAAGAGTGTAGACTGTTCCTTCTTGCGCAAAAGCCCCTTGCACAAAAATGGTGGCTCATTAAGTATGCAAATGAGGCACGGCGATATTCATTGCTGTGCCTCATTTGCATATGTTCTTGCATAAGACTGGGCATTGTAGACGTAGCCTACAGTTTTTTCACTCTTACTTCCTCACCTCCAGCCCCATTTAATATACAGCTTATTTGCTACTTTTTCCATCTTGGTAGGCGTTTGGTGTAAGGATGTTAAGAGGCAGGTAATCCACGAATCATGTAGTCAATACAATTTTTATCAAGGCTTCCTCAGTCTTGGTTTGTGCCCGGTCCAGGAGCTACCCCCAGTTGTACCTCTGCAGTTTAAATGTAGTGAAAGAAAGAAAGACAAATACACCCTCTGTTAGGATGGGTCACCTTACAGCAAAGATCTTGATAGGTGATTAGCTAGATTAAAGACAGAATTGAAGACAAATGTATGACCCTCTAAGGACCCTTCTATAACCTTGCCTTTGTGGAGGAAATTCTATAGTTCTCGCTGTGTGAAAGTATACTCAACATGAAGTCTGTCACATCAGCAAGTCACCTATCTATGCATGACTCAGACCCTTTTAGGCAGTAGCCGTGGCTTACATTCTGGTCTAAACAGTCACAGCAAAGCTCATCAGATGTGGATCGGCACCACCTGAGGTACATTGTCAGTGAAGTGCTGTTATTCACTTGACTACCTGCCCTTTCACAATAGGTTGGGCAAGCCTGTTGATATATCCCAGAAGCAAACATTTGAAATACAAGTACATAGCTAATAGTCATCACTTCAAATACAAAACTGATACATGGATATGAATAGTATAAACAGAATCAGTGAATCATAAGCTTTTCTATAGACATCTCACATGGCACATTTTGTGCAAGATTTGGTACAAACATATAACAGTGATTTCAACAACGATTTGTATGTTCACATCACAATCCAATAACGTCACACTTCTGTCTGTGTCTTTCTTTTCCTTCCTTCCTTTGGTTTGGGTAGGTCTGTTTTCTTATTTTCAATTTCAATCCATCCATCTGTCTCTTCTAAAAAATCCTACTGCCAAGATAATAAAGCTTGTGGTTTTAGCATTTCATGTATCATCTATGTGTGGACTGTTTTATTACTCTTCCATAGTGCCAAGTGTCTTTGGACCATTCTGTCAGATCTTTGCTGCCCAAGGATCTCCCTTGTGTACAAGATATTTTGTGGAGATTGTTTCTGGGGCCTTTATGCTATAGGAGCAATTAAGTAATGTGAATTAAATGTGATTACTGCCTGTTCTAACTACCGCACATCTAATTAGCTTTCCTCTGGTTCTCTCCCCAAACATGCATAAGACTGGTTGTAGCTTAGAGCTTTCCCATAACTTTCAAAATTCTGCATATCAAAGAGATGTCAGTATTATTCAGATTTCCATCATTTAATTTTCCAGCCAGACAAAGCACAAATAAATGGCCAATTGAAATGCCTCAGGAATCCCATGCAGCAAATAATCAAACTGATATCTGATGGGTAACTTAGCAGGTTATCTTCCTTTCTGCCGTTCTCTGAAATGTCTTTAATCAAAAGGATGTCAGCTGTAATAAATAATAATATAGTTGCTATTGCTTATGGTTTTAGAGCAGTCAAAGCATCTCCACAGTAGCTAAAGCTGTCCATTGCTTAAGAATGATTGTTTATTTCAAACAAAATCCAAGTTCTAATAAATGGTGTTTTCATTGTTATAGCCTGAACAATCAGAGAATCATTTGTATTGAAAGGTCTGGTAGAAGATCATCTGCCTGAGTCTGTTTTCCTGCATTGTATCAGTGGGGACTTAATTATTTCTCAGACATCCCTAATAATTCTGAGTGATGTGATGGTAATTCTGAATTCTTTTTGTAGCTGTGATAGAAGTGGCAAATTTCCATTTATTGCTATAATATCACATTTGGAAATGTTTCTAGATCTATATACCTTAGGTGGGTATGGGAGATTATTATTATTTATTTATTTATTTATTAGCCATGGCAGACAGATGTAGTTTGGTGCTTCTGCTGGATTGTTGAGAATTCTGAAACACAACATACTGATAACAGAAGCCACTCACGCTTGCCTAAGTACAAGAAGGGTGATCATAAGAGTGGTGTGTATATAGTCCTCGGGTTGAAGATCCATGGCCTGGTTCATTTTTAGGCTCTCTCAGTGCCCTTGGGCAAGTCACTTTGCTGCTCTGTGCCTGTTTCTTTTCCCACCCTTCCTACTTCTTGCCTATTTGGACTGTAGCCTTTTTGGAGGCAAGGGCTGTCTCATACTGTGTCTGTTGAGCACATGGGACTTCACTCTCGGATGGAACTGGTAGGGGCCAGACACGCATCCTCACCTAACACTTCCTCAGGATACCCCAGTGATGTGAGGTATCTCATTACCATGTGAGGATGCCTTTTCTGTGCTCTCTGTGGTTCAACTGCTGGATCCCATTGGCTATTGACAATACAAGTCCTCTCCTTGAGGCCTCCATAGACCCCCAAATCCTCTTAAAGGTTAATGATAGACACACTCTTGCCCCTGAATCCTCTGAGCAACCCTCCACAGCATCCAGCCCCAATCACTCACGGACTTACCGGACATGCTGGGGGACAGTATACCACAGCTTACAAGTTAACTGCAGAAACAGCTTGGATTAGAGAAAGAAAATGTGAGCTTATTTAACACAACAGTGATTCGAACACTAGCAAGCATGAATATTGGAAGCAAAGGGTTACATGTAAAATACCATCATAACACACATATTAAAGCCCAAGCTTAACTCATGAGATGTTCTTGTGTCTCATAAAGGTTGTCTCACCCAAAAGTGTCTCTCTCGGCATTTAACAGCCAGGCTAGCAGTGCTCCCTCCCTCTCTTTCAGAAGACAAGCATGCCGGCAGCTTGTCTCTTAAGATGGAGATTGCAGAATTTGTCTGTCTCTACAGTTACAGGCAAATATCCATTATCTTTCCTTGTAAACAAGGGCAGAGGGTGGAGAGTGGTTTTTTGTACCCTCTTCCCTGTGTGTGTAAGGCTAGAGTTAATCTAACCATGAGTGTGTTATCTCTGTGAAGATATGTCTACACTGCATGGCTATTTCGAAATAAGCTATTCCAGAAGTTATTCTGAAATACCTTTTTTTGAAATAACATGTCTATACTGCAGGGAAGCCTCAAAATGAGTCCAAGGCAGGCTTCCCTAATGTAGACATGCTATCTCGATTTAGAGCCCCAGGAGGAATAACTTAGAATGGCCCTGGTGAGGGGCTATTTCGAAATAGCAGCAGTGAAGCATCTACACATGCCTTATTTCAAAATAGCTATTTTGGAATAGGCCTTATTCCTCATAGAATGAGGGTTACAGAAGTCAGAGTAAGAAGACGTTATTTTGAAGCTATTTTGGAATAATGGAAAGGCTGTGTAGGTGCTCACATTGTTATTTTGAAATAAAGCTAGTTATCTCAAAATAATGGTGCAATGCACCCTGAGAGATTAGCCTCCAAGGTCCAGACAGAAGCAGTCAGCATAGGCAGGACTCAAGACTCAGTCCAAGTTCTGCCTGCCATGTTGTATACAGTTTATAGAGAATGATCCCACTCCCAATAAAATAAATGGAAAGTCTCTTTGACTTAAAGGGTGTTGAAAATGGGCCCATAAGAAGGAATGTCGGATTAGCCACAGTGAATCAGATTATTAGTCACTCAAGTCTGGCGTCCTGCTTCAAGTAGCACCTGGTTTTGTACCTGGTACTTCAGGAAGTTGAAAGTGTCCGATAGTGGGCCTAGCTAAACATGTATGCCCTACTTAGAAGTCTCTTTAGTAATGCTTTGCATAGGCATGGATGAGAACCCAGAGAGAGAACCTAGAGAACAAACTGAGGTAGGTCTGTGCTGAAGACTATTGGAAGGTAGCATCTTGTAAATTTATAGGTTCTTAAATTACATTGCAGCAGATAGATGAGAAAGATGGGTTTCTTCCTCAGTTTCACATTAATGGTTCTTTCTGATGATCTTTTAGTTATAGATACTGTTCCCTGTTTATCTGCTAATTACAGGGGGGGAAAGGCTAACTGTCATAGAACAATTATACAATGGAAAGGATTCCAAGCACTACTGAAAATCTGGAGTAATTCTTCTCAAATCAATGATGTATAACTAGTATAAGATCACAATCAAGCCTATTGTACTTTGAATGTACTGTTCAAGGCAAACGCAATGAGGCAATCAGATTTTGGCAGGCAGCCTACCGAACTGTAAATGAATTGTGTTTGTGTGGAGGTAAATTAGAGGTAGAGACGGCACTTTCACATATCCCTAGAGCCCTGATATTCTTGCACCTCTGCCTGTAGCCTACATTTCCTGCACTTCTCTGATTACAGCTGTGATACCTGTCTCCTGCTCAGTCAGAGATGATCACAGGAACCTCCAGAGGAACCCTCCCTTTTTCATGGTCTGTTACTGACTGAGTCTAGAAACTCTGCTGAGTCACAGCCTGCTCCACCTCTGAGTTGTCTTTTACAGCCGTTCATTTTGTTTGTTTTAATTCTGAAGCCCAAGAAAGAACAAATAAATGAGGATGGGACCCGACCTAAGCTCTGCTGAATTTTGGGGCCATTGAGATGAGTTGGGACCGTCAGCTGATGTGCTCAGACACCACTGTACCTAGTTCCCCGGACAGCCTTGCCCCCCTCCAGCCTGCTCCAACTGAGACACAGGGACAGGGCCACACCTCTTCGCCTGCAGACATACACTGTAAGCAGCACTCAAGACCTTTTCTCAGCACTCAAGTACACAGCTCCTCTAGGAGTGAACCCTAGAGAAATCTGTTTGACACCATACAGTGAACTATACAGTGTAAGCTCATGAAATTTGCCCTCTTTCTCAGTGTAGAGAGATATGCACAGGCTCCCTGCTCCCGTAGGGAGTAATTAGTTACACTGGGTTTATTACTAAGCAAAGTAATTTTATGAAGTATAGGAAGATAGAATTTAAGTGGTCATAAGAGGTAGCAGACACAACAAAGTAAGTAAATGAACAAAATAAACAAACACATAAGCTAAGATACACTGAAAAAACTAGATACATGTAAGATTTCACCCTAATAAACTTCACATCCTGGGTCCAGTTCCTCCCCCCAATTCAGTCTTAGTTGTTTCCCGCAGTCCTCTTGGGTGGGGTGGCCCTGGAGAACTGACCACCAGGATTACCTCATTCCCACCTTTAAATAGGATTTGCATGAAGCGGGAGTCCTTTGTTTCAAGTTTGACCCCCTCCCAGCTTCTTATGGAAAATTATAGCAATCAAGATGAGTGCCACTATTAGGTGACATGGTCACATGTCTCTGTAGCCTTCTTCATGAGCTGACCCTCATGTTCCCAGGAAGGTTAAGCTCTTTTACAGTTCATTGTCTCTTGCTAATTGGTCATCAGCACTGTGGCCTCTTCATTGTTTGAAGCATCAGCAGAGGGTGTGATCTGAAGCAATAGATATGAAATTACAGATAAAGAGCTCAGCAGTCCCAACTTAATCTACAAAAATGATACATGCATACAAATGGGATAATCATATTTAGTAAATCACAACCATTCTAATGATACATTACATGAGCCCTCTTGCACCCAGCATATCTGAGTTATGACATATTCATTTCATAACCATATTTTTTCATAAAGCAGCTGGAATATTAAGTCACATGGAGCATCTGGAATTAGAACTTGATAACTGATGGCAATGGGCAGAGCAAAACTCTGGTGCTGAAGAGCCTTAACTGTGTTCATTTCTTGGATGTTGACACCTGAATCCCATTGTGAGCCTTTAGTCTCACTTAGATAACAGACACCATAGAAGTCCACCCAACCCTTTTTAAGATCTTTAGGAAAAACATACAATCTTGATTTTTAAAATTGCCACTGATGGAGAATTCCCCACAATCCTTGGTAAATTGCACCAATGATTAATTTTATTCATTGTCAAAATGTTATGCCTTATTTTCGGTCTGTTTTGTTTTATCACATTACATCTTTCTCTGAGAGACTCACGAGCCATCTATGAAATACTTGTTTTCCATGTAGGAACTTATAAATGATAATTAAGTCACCACTTAATCTGCTCTTTTTAAAGCTAAATAGATTGATCACCTTGAGTCTACCACTGTGAAGTTCGTTTAGTCCTTTAATCATTCTCATGGCTCTTCTCTGAGTCCTCTCCAATTTATGAACATCCTTCTTGAATTGCAGACTCCAGAACTGAATGCAGTATTGCAGTTATGGTCACATCAGTGCCAAATACAGAGGTAAAATAGCTTCTCTATTCCTATTTGAGGTTTCACTGTTTATGCATAGAAGGGTGTTAACCATTTTGGCCACAGTGTCATATTGGATGCTCACATTCAGCTTATTATCTACCGCTGCCCCAAAATCTTTTTCACAGTCACTGTTTCCCAGGAAAGAGTCTCCCATTCTTTTAAGTGCTGCCTATATCCTTTGTTCCTGTAGAAAGGATTTACATTTAGCCATATTTAAATGCATATTGTTTGCTTGTGCTCAGCTTACCAAGGGATCCAGATAGCTATCCATGACCTGTACTCTTCATTTTTTATTCTTCTTCACATTTGGATCTTTTGCAAACTTTGTCAGTGGTGGTTTTATATTTTCTTCTAGGTCATTGATTAAAATGTGAATTAGAATAGGGCCAAAATGGATCCCTATAGCTCTTGCTGGAAACATAGCTGCTTGATGATGATGCTTCATTACAGTTATGTTTTGAGTATGATCTGTTGGCCAGTTTCTAATACATGTAATGTTAATTTTATATTGTTCTAGTTTTTAATCAAAATGTGGGTGATGCCTATAGAAATCCATCAGTGATTCTCAACTGGGGGCACACAGAGGTCTTCCGGGGCACATCCACTCATCTAGTTAGTTGCCTACTTTTGTCTGTAGTAGTCAGGGTTTACTGGCATGCTGTCCATACGTTCCCCTGCTCCGTCAATGATGATAACCAGTTGACTGCATGTGTGTGTGCTTGGTCATGTGTGCCGTGTTGATTTACACTAAGGGTGTGTCTAGACTACAGGTTTTTGTCGACAAAAGTAGATTTTTGTCAACAAAACTATACCTGTATCTATACTACTGCCGAGTTCTGTTGACATAACGTTGACAGAACTCGGCAGTTTTGTCGACATCAGTAAACCTCATTCTGTGAGGAATAATGCCTTTTGTCAACAGAGTTCTGTTGACAGAAGGCGTTATTGCATCTACACTGTCCTTTGCGTCTACACTCTCATGTCGACAAAGCAGCTTGCTTTGTCGACAGAACTGGATGTAGTTTAGACGCTCTTTGTCAACAGAAGCTTTGTCGACAGTATCTGTCGACAAAGCCACTGTCGACAAAAGCCTGTAGTCTAGATGTACCCTAGTAGACAACACAGAAGACTCTGAGAGAGCCCCCAAAGACCACAAAATCAGATAAGGATCAAAGCCATCCAGCCAGGTTTATTGTTAAACAAAGTATAATGAAAGTTGTCAGTAGACTCTACAGAACCACTGCACATGTGTACCCTGTAACAAGGGATATCAGTCTGTGATATGAGGAGATATGGGAATCTATCACTGCCCCTAGACAAAGACTGTGCTTTGGGGTACACTTTTATACCCAGGGAGAAACAAATTACACATCACTCTTGACATATCAGGTTGCCACCCTCAGACATTACCTAGAGCCACCCATTACCTTGTACATGGGGGTTTGATCAGTATCTATCATGCTGTCAGTGTAGACTTTGTCCTGAACTTGGGTCAGCATGTTTCTGTTCTCTGTGGGAGGGGGCGGGGGGGTGTTGGTGCAGAGATGTTTTTTCACAAGGTGTTCTGTTATGACCTGTTTGGAATGTACTTATGGCCTGTGCCCAGTACCTCTAAGGTAAGAGTGTTTCTGTAATATCAGCCTTGTTCTTGCCAACTTCTGTGATCAGGGCCTGCCTCTTCCTCACAGCTTAACTCTGCTTTATATTGTCAAAATCTTGACCATTGCTGTCTAGGCCTCAGGCCTCATACCCAGCCTGTGATACCTGGGCTTATGTTTCAGGCCGTCATCTTTCAGGCTCCACTTTTTGTTTTTTTCTGGGGAAGATGTTTACCCATCAGCCCAAAAAAGCATAATGCATAGACTGAAGGTGATCCAGTGGTCTAAACACTGTTATGTGGCCATCTTACTTTGTCGTTCACACAGTCATGCCCCATCTGTCCCTTAGTCTGCACATTCCCTCGTATGACTGATGGACAGGTTTTATTTGCCAGTTGGGTTTAGTCCTTTGTGGTGGGCTTGGAAATGTTAGGTCCGGGACCATGACTGAGGAATGTATTCTTATGATTGAACCTTAGAAGGCCTCTCAAATAATTAATATGGATATGGTATATATATCTGTAGTGTATATGGACATATGTATTATAGTATGTATATTTGCATAAGACACAACTTTATAATAATTTATTTTCTGATTTGGTATTGTAATTTGGTGTTGTGGAGGTACGATACTATAGATAGTAACACACTTTTATTAGGGCCTTTATAGTTACTATTTATATGAGTTTTAATAGCAGGCTGAGTGTTTTGAGTGTTTTAGAATACTGGCATAGGCATTGTTATAGTGTGTCCCACAGGATTACGTATGTGAGAAGTAAAACAGAACTTTTGAGTAGTGACGTTGCAAATGAGGGCTTTATATATAAATGTCTTGTGCTTAATTACTGCATGGTATTGTCCTTTCCTATTATAGGTTACCCCTACTGATCCAGTTATTTCTTATGAATGCTGTTTTCCAGGTAACCTACTGAATGGACATGACTAATTTATTAATTATTGCTGTGTTGGGATTTACTGCTGGTACCCAGACACTGAACAAAATTCTTTAGACTAATGTGTGCCTGAGTTAGGGTGCAATGTCACTGATCTAAATTATGACTAGTACTAACATTTGTTTACCCAATTTGTAGTTTTATGCAACTTAATTTCTTTCTTTTTAAAAAACACCAATTTTTGGTTCTTTTTTTTAATGCTGTTTGCTGCCATTCTTTTGTTGATTTTACCTGTCTGTTGGTTAAACAGTTTATCAATGCTATGCACATTGTAAATGCTGTACAGCAATAATACAACAATACAGCAATAATAAAATGATACAGCAACCACGGGCTAGTTTTACATAACGGCCAAATTTAACTTAACTAATAATAATTTCTACTTGATTGCCAACTTAATTGTCCATATATGGTAGATTGAGGTGAACAGTCTCTTATTTATAAAGCACTCAGTTTTTCTTTTCTTGATGCTTAGACATTTCTTGATTGTATACTGTTATCTTCTGGTGTGTTTGTGGTATGATATCTTCTGGTGTCTTTGCTCTGGAGGGTGAAACTTTAAACAGCTTAAATTAGTTATCTTAATAAAAGTTTTTTGTTTGTTTTACATTTATCTTGTTTTTAGTCACCCACATTTAATAAACAGGTTAATTTAGTTTGTTTATAATGTAATAGAAACCGATTCTTTTATAATGTAAGATAAACTTTTGCAATTGTTACACATTCTTTTTTTTGTGAGGTGCATTATTAATATTTTATACTAAATATAATGCTTAACTGTTAAAATATATACTCACAATCTTCTATGAGAAGGCGTATTGCTTTCCCTTCCAATTTCCTTTAGCATAATATAAAAGAAAATGGAAGTTAGATCAAAATGAATTTTAAAAACAGGCACACGTAAATACTTTGAGGGTATTAAACTTTCCTGATGTTTGTTGTGTTTGAGAGTCCAAGGTGGAAACCTGTTGGAAAAATTTTCCTGTCCTGAACCTGGGTCAGCATGTTTCTGTTCTCTGGGGCGGTGGGTGGGTGGGGGGGTGTTGGTGTGGAGATGTTTTTTCACAAGGTGTTCTGTTATGACCCGTTTGGAAAGTACTTATGGCCTGTGCCCAGTACCTCTAAGGTAGGAGTGTTTCTGTAATATAAGCCCTGTTCTTGCCAACTTCTGTGAGCAGGGCCTGCCACTTCCTCACAGCTTAACTCTGCTTTATATTGGCAAAATCTTGACCATTGCTATCTAGGCCTCAGGCCTCATACCCAGCCTATGATACCTGGGCTTATGTTTCAGGCCCTTATCTTACTACACAGACTACATAAAAAAAACCACTAGCCAAGTCAATACAAACTACAATTTCATTACAGAGAATGGGTTATTTATGCTGTTCTATATACTATACACTGACATATAAGCGCAGTATTTATATTCCAATTGATTTATTTTATAATTATAGGGTAAAATGAGAAAATAAACAATTTTTCAGCGATACTGTGCTGTGATACTTTGTATTTTTATATCTGATATTGTATATAAGTAGATTTTAAGTGAGTTGCAATTTGGGAATATAGAAGGCAAATCAGACTCTTGAAAGGATTACTGTAGTCTGGGATGGTTGAGAGACACTGTATTAGATTAACACTGTCACATTCATCAGCCAAACTTGCAATCACATGTAAAAAAAATCAAATTATTTTAAAGGATCTGTTTTCCATAAACACATATTGATTGGCACTCATTATATTATCCACCTCTAATTCTTTATTAATTGAATACCATGTCAGTCACTCATTATCTTGCTAATGATCAATCTCAGGTTAACAGGCCTATAATTACTTGGTCCATCTGGTTTTCCCCTTTTAAATTCTGACACAGCTTTAGCTTTCTACCAGTCTTCTGGAACTTCCGCAAGGTTCCAAGACTTTTCAAAATCAACATTAACGGTCCAGCAAGTTCCTGAGCCCGCTCTTAATGGCTCGGACACATTCTGTAAATATCTAGACACAAGAGTTCAAAGTGAGTTCCTTGTTCCCAGAAATCATGGGCTATCCCTCCATTGTGCATTCTTGATGGGAAGGATGAGGGAAAGCATAGCAGGAGTGTCAGCTCAGAGAACCTTGGCATTTTCCTAACTGCCTGGCCACCCTTGCTTTGGTCTTGGTAAGCACCCTGCTCTGAAGGAAACAATTCATTCTGTGACCAGATTTCCAGAAACCACCATAGCAGAAAACATATCCAGAAACAGTGAGAGTTTGGCTTGAGTATGTTAACTGCAAGCCACTCCTTCTACGGCTCACTGCTTACCAGGCACTTGCTCTTGGGCTACAACTGCACGGAGTGCCTTCTGTGGTGGATGTGAACTGGGGATTTTCTTTGCCTATGAAAATAGCAACAGTTGTAACAGGGGAGCAGCTTTTTCGTGGGAACCACAGTTCAAGAAAAATCACCAGCTTCCGCTTGCACCCCATAGGAAACAAGAAAATCTGTAGTTAAATACTATACAAGACGACAGGGATAACAGGAGTTTATCCTTACCCCAAATCTGCAAGAGGTGATATAAGGGTAGAAGAAGGAAGGGAGCCAAAGAAGCAGGCAGCATGGAGTCCTCTACAAAAATCAATAACCCCGCAGACATCATGGTCATAGTCATCTATTTCTTGGTAACCCTGGCCGTGGGAATATGGGTAAGTCTGCATTTTTCTTTCTTAATGAAAATGTGGTTTAGGAAAATGGCATCGTAAATTACAATTACAGTTGTATAAATTGCCTGCTGCTTCACTCGGGAGGGAGGGGTGTGTCGATAAAAAGGTGGCAGGATGGAGATGATGTTGGGATTCTCTGGGGAAGTAAGACCTAGTATGAGGCCTGGATTGGGAGTGAAGAGGATGGAGATTGTGATGAGATTTATGGTAGCAGTGGATAGACTCTGGGGTGCTGGAGCACAGGAGACTGCTCTGGGGATTTGTGGTGGTGTAGGAATTGGGGTGAAGTGCGAGAGGAGGAGTATATGGGGTTGCAGTGGGATGAACTGAGATAGGAAGGGGGTGAGCACTGGACTGAATTGTAAATGGTGGGGATGAGAGTAGAGCTGAGGGTGGAGGAGAGATAGTAATGGAGTGGCAGATGGGCATTGCTGCAGGATGGATGTGAAATGGATGAGACCCCAGACATGGTCTAGACACAGGAGAAGGACAGCTTTCTGCCAAGAGGATTTCACTGAAGCTAGTCTCCAAAAGGCTAATGCGGCTTAGAGTCACACCCCAGCTGCTGGCAAACAAATTGTTAATTTAGACAAGTCCCGAGGGGGGAAAAAACCCAACTCTTTCTTCCTAATGGGCAATGTAAGTCTAGAGATGGAAATGTTCAGAGGGAAAGGGCAGAGAGTGTTTGCATTGATGCTGCCTTAGTGGAGCGCACATGTGTGTCACTAGGTTAAAGAGCTGATGCCCCTTTCAGGAGCAGAGTCTGTTCTCTCGGAGGAGAGATCAGAGACCGTCCTTGGGGAGAATTTGCTAGTCCCTCGGAGAAGCCAGCAGGGAGCAGAGCGAGGCAGGGAGCCCTGCCCTTCAGCGGCTGTGCGCTCCCCGGAGATCACCAGGCGCCCATGCCTGAGAACAGAGCAGGCAGCTGCAGACAAAATTATCTGCACTAGCAGCCTGACCGAGTTTTGAAAAGTGATTTTACCTTTGGAGGCCTGTGAACTAGTGAATGTTTGTTCAGCACTTTGAAGTCGTGAAGTACCTGCCCCACCCCCTCCGGCTGAGTAAATTGGATGCCAGGGGTTGGATTGTACCAGACAGCCTGTCCTTTTATCCACACCCCCCCCCACACACACCCAAGTGAGGTCCCAGACCTTTCACGAAACTGTTTCTTCACTTCACATCCATGCTGGGGTGCAGACAACCTCAAAAAGAGCCAGGAGGATGGGGAAAAAGGCAGAACCATGAGCCCCCCCATCAGCCCACACCAGCTAGCCAGGCCGTCCATAGACCCAGGCAGATGTAGCATGCTCTCCTCTAAGGAGTGGTGTAGCAAAACGCTTCCCTTGGGGAGCTCTGGGAGGGAACCAGGCTTGTGCCTTACAGGTACAATGTGACCTGAATTTTGATTATTGTAATTTATTAATGACTGTAACTCTTTGTACCATGAACTCCTGGGGCAGAAGAGGGCTGGCAGGTGGCATGTCAGGCACCGGAGTGTGGAAGTTTCTGCATGTTTAGAATAGTTGCTAAGAAGCCTAATGTTAAACATCTCTCTCTGGCAATGTTGTCTGTTTCCATTCAGCCATTGTATGTAGTGAAATGTGTCCCTGTTTATTTTCTTGTTTCTCTGTTGGGATCAATGATCCAGCTCATTTTTTGCTCGCACCTTCTCTGGGTCTGATCCAAAGGAATGGGAGTCCCATTATTTGCAAAGGTTTAGGGGTCAGGCCCTATGAAAAATGTAAGGGAATTTTCCTGTGAAGTCACTCCTGACATGTAAAATGAGAGGTAAGGGAAATAATTCTTCAGTGGCTACTTTGTGAAAGTGAAGAAAGGTTAGCAAGTGCAGTGTGGTTACTTAGGCGATATTATCAGACCAAGAACAGGTTAATTGCCATGAAGTAGATTCCTGTAAGGAAGCTTTGGCACCTGCTAATATTGAGTAAGAAAGCTAGGTAAATGAGCTTTAGTGCATGACCATAAAGCTTGCTACACCTACAGTTTTGAGGCCTGCTCCTCTGAAGGAGTGCTCCCATGAGAGACAGTTTGCAGGCAAGGCCCTTGTGGTCAGTGAGGAATTTCTTGTGTTTTATTTTTATTGTATAGTTGTACTGTAACATGTGTGGTGTTTAGAGCTGGGTTTTGCAGGCTTCCTGTGATGAAAATTAAAGCAATTACACTTGAATGGTTAATTTAGAGATCAGTATAAGAATCATTGCTCAATCATTGTCAGGTCTTTCAAAATCTTGCTTCCTTGATGCTTTCTGGACATGACACTGGTTCCTCATTCTCATCGATGCTCTGGTTGTTGGTGACACCAGGCTAAAGTTTGTCTGTGAGAGCTGAAAACTTTAACCAGTTGTTCTTTTTCTAGGCCATGTTCTTGTCTAACCGAGGAACAGTGGGAGGATTCTTCCTGGCTGGACGTAGCATGGTGTGGTGGCCGGTGAGTTTGCATTATATGCAGTGTGCTTGCATAGTTGCACTTCCGCTGCATGGGTAATGTTTGGCTGCACGCCGCTTTCAGCATTTTTTGACTGTTTTGCACTTACTACCTTCTCTGTGTCCCGGTGTGTTTGGTGGAGGGCCTGGCTCATGTGAGGTGATCGCTGTTAGGTGCAAGGTACAGGGAGGAATTGATACAGGGAGAGTTGCTGTTATTGCCTTCACTGTGGCTGTGCAAATCTAGTCCTTCACTGCAAGGAGAGAGCCCTGGAATGTTCACAATAAATTGCTGATAACAAATCAGAGCGTATGTTTATAGTAATAGTACCTTGCACCTTCACAGAACTAGAATATTTACCCGGCATTGCTCAGGTGCTCCGGGCCAGGGAGCTGGCAGCATGAGTGGTGCAGGAGTTAGGACAGGGAATTGGGGGTGTGCGTGTGTGGGGGGAGGACAGAAGTCAGAGCAGGAGGCTGGGACGTGTGTGGGGGCTCATGACAAGGGGTTAGGTGTGCGGAGGGCTCAGGGCAGGAGGTTTGGAGGGTGCAGCTGCAAGGCAGGGTTGTGCAGGATTTAGGGCAGGGGCTGGGAGGAGGGAACTCACTGGAGCTGCCTGCAGTGACTAGGGTTGCCAGGTGTCCAGTTTTTAACCGAGCAGTCCAGTATTTGAGCTTTCTGTTCGGGAAAAAAATTGAGAAACTATAATTGAGTAAATAGAACTGGCCAGTATTTTCTCAATCAGATGGAATGTAGATTGGGATGTAATGTCAAGTGTGTCCAGTATTTTTGTTGAAACCATCTGGCAACCCTAGCAGTGACAAGGATGGTGCTGCCCTTGGAGGGGGCAGGACTGCCTGGAGCAGCCCCAGCAGGCCTTTGGGGATCAGGGGAACCGGGGCTGTGTGGTCTGGCCCTGGCAAGCCCTTGAGAAATGGGAGGTGGCTGGGGTTGCATGGCCTGGCCCCAACTCTGGCTCTGGCAGACCCTCTGGCAATGGGGTGGGGCTGTGTGGCCTGGCCTGGCTCTGACAGTCCCTCAAGGGGTGTGTTGGGGGGACCAGGGCTGCATGGGTTACCCCAATCCCAGCAGCTCCTTGGGAAGGGGTGTGCTGCACGGGCTGGCCCCAGCAGTGCTCCAGAGGGCAGGCTGCAGCGGCAGAGTCACTGGGTATCAGCCCCCACCTCTGGCAGTGAGGGCCCAGTGGGGAGGGTTTAGGGGCAGAAGGACCACGTATATGTGACTATTAGCAGGCCATATGGAGAGCTCTGGCCCCAGCTGGCCACTCTCGTCTAGAAATGGCTGCCCCCTGTGGTCACTCTGCAGTATCGTGCTTGCTGCCCTCAGTGGTCACTGTGGAGCAGATCTGTCCCTGCTCTCAGCCCCCTCCCTTTCCATGCTGTGGAAAACAATTGGAATCCTGGCATTTCTCATTTTCCTGGCGCAACCAAACCCTGACCTTGTTTAAGTTAGGAGGAGAGGAAGATGCCCACCGAATTTGGTGGTCCTCGCTCTCTCCATTTAGGAGGAGTTCTTGTACAAACAGACTTACAGACAGATGGATGGACAGACTCACAGACAGGCACACAAACTCTCTGAAACAGTATTTGTGAAAGTGTGCCACGAAATCACTTTGAGAAACACATTAACTGGCCACCTGGCCCATTCTACTTCCCGCAGCTCCCGTTGGCCGCAAAAAGCAAAACAGAGCCAATGGGAGCTGCGTGGCTCCATGGCCACAGTGCCAATAAATAAACAAACCGGGGCGGCCAGTTAATGTGTTTCTCAAAGTGATTTCGTGGCACACTTTCAGAAACACTGCTCTAATATATATATATATATATATATATATATATATATATGAAATGTATTTCAGCTGTGGGTTCAAAACCACTTTAGAGAGGTGGGTAAATGTCTTTATCCTTGCTTTAAGAAGGGGATCTGGTTGATAGGTGAAGTGACTTACCTACGCTCACCCAGAAAATCAGTGGCAGAGCTGAGACTAGTACATAAGTCTTCTGAGTGCTCCAGTGCTCTCACCATTAGCCACCTTCTCTCTAGGAACGAGACTTCCTGGCAAAGCAGAAATCTTTCAAGACCAGTGGTCTGCAACCTTTTTACACCCAACATCACCTTTTGAATTTAGGGTCAACCCAGGATCTACCTGGCCCTTTCCCCAAGCCTCTGCTTTGCTTGAAGCCTTGCCCTGCACACCCTTCCTTCCCCCATCTCTCCACCGTCGCTCACTCACTTTCACCAGGCTGGGCAGGGGGATTCAGCGGGGGGTAGTGCAGGCTCTGGGCTGTGACTGAGAAGTTCATAATGTGGGAGAGGCTGAGCCTGGGGAAGAGGGTTGGGTGCAGGAGGTGGCAATGAGGGCAAGCTCTGAGGGGGAATTTGGCTACAGGCGGGGGCTCCAAGCTGGTACTGAGTTGTGTGGGGTGCTGGCTCAGGGAGGAGTGACAGGTAGTGGGTTGGGGTACAGTAGGAGGTACAGAGTGCTCTGGGAGGGAGGTCAGGGCTGGCACAGAGGTTTGGGGTGCACGAGAGGCTGTAGAGTGCTGGGGCAGGGGTTTGGGGCACAGGATGAGGTGGGATGCTGGCTCTGGGAGAGGGTCAGGACTGGGGTTTGGGGTGCAGGAGGGGATGCAGGGTGTTGGCTCTGGGGTAGGAGGTTCAGATTCAGGAATGGATTTGGGGTGCTGGCTTTTGGAGGGCAGCTTCCTGCTGAGCAGCCCTTACCGTGGGTGATTCCTGACTGGTGATGCAGTAAAGCTAAGGCAGGTTTCCTGCCTGACCCGGACATACACTGCTCCTGGAAAGGGCCAATGTATCCCTGTGGCCCCTGAGGGTGGGGGGCACATGTCACTGCAGGCAGCCCCTCCCTGCCAGCACCACTCCCTCAGCTCCTATTGGCCACAATTCCCCGTTCCCGGCCAATGGGAGCTCTGGGGTCAGTGCTTGCAGGCAGGAGGAGTGCACCAAGACCTCTGCCCCCTCCTCACACCTCCAGAAGGTGTGAAAATGAGCAGTTTCTCAAAACAAGCTGATCCCTCTATCCAGTGGCATTTGAACAAAGAGGGTACCTCTTCCACCACCAGATTCCATGGCCCCATCTCCACAGCCTGAAGGAACTTTATTTAGGAGTGACCCTCAACAAAATGCATTTGAGGGTGACTGCACTATAACACTTAGGTGCAAAAAGCCTCAAGTTCTCTCACTTTGGCTATGTCAAGACTAAGGAGTTTTTCCGGGAAACAACTTAAAACCTATCTATTCATAGTTAAATCAACTACATTCATTCTTTAATCAAAACTCATCCAGTGTTGTGTATAACTCATCCAGTGTTGTTTTATAATGCCAGTTAAAGTAGCAAACTGTTGTACATTGGCCCCTTACAAGGAAATGGACCTCTAATATAGGACTGTCCAGGAGAGGGCTGGGCAGTGTAGAATGCATGTTTTCTGGGGGAAATTTGGGACTGGGAGTGTGTTGGGATCATCCTGCAGGTAGTCACCAAGGCTGCTGTTGGCAGAAAACTGTTTGTGAGGGGCTTGGTTTGGGAGCCACAGCAGGAAAGCATGAGGGTTCTGATCCAGGGTGCCCAAGGTTGCAGAGCAGTGGTGACATAAAATCTCACTAGTCTGGATTGCATCCCAGATTGTGACAGATGCTTTTTGATCGTCACTAATATGGTACTTTCATAGTCAACTTTGCAGTTCAGCTTGGAAGGAAACTTCAGTGATTTGTTATAAAACCTGCCCCTGCTACTGCAATTGGAACTTTGTGTCAGGACCTTTGCACTTGAAGGGGGTTTGATGCAGAGCTCTCTCCACATGGATTGAATTGCAGGATGGGGGCCTTAGAGAACTAAAGAAATATTTATTGTCTGTAAGGAATTTTCAGAACAGCTTTCAGAAATCCCTGCCCCTGTTTCATTGTCTCCAATCAGTGTGATCTGCATTGGGACAGGGGCGGAATGGCCATTTTAAATGTTGGAGCATTGTATTTCCCATCAGGAAGAGGCTCTCATGAGTAGATTAGGACTGAGAAAATTCAGATAGTGGTAGAAACCATTAAGAAGTGGAGAATCTCAACATTATTTTATGGTAACTTAACTGCCATGAAACTGGATAACGGAGCAGTGAATCAGGACCCCTGCCCACTTGATGGTAGATGCAGGAGGCCTGATTCTCCGCTGCTTGGCACCTTGCACAGTTCTTTATATCTATGATTAGTGAGCATAAAACACTGTCACCTTCTACAGGTGCAAATGAAGGCACGAGGTGCAAGCGGTGGGGAATCCAGCCCAGTGTCTGCAACCCAAAAACACCCTGGATCAGAACCCTCAGGCCTGGGTAAGCCCCGTTGCAAGGCTCTAAAGCAGTGGTCCCCAACCTTTTGGGGCTGCCGGACGCCCACGGGCGGGGCCGCTCACACGCCCAGAACCGGCACTGCGCATGTGCCGCACGCCCGGGGTAGGGGCCACCCATGTGCCATGCGCTCGGGGCCAGCACCACGCATGTGCCACGCACTGGGGGCGGGGCCAGCCCAAAACATTCGGTGGGCGCACATAAATGCTCCGGTGGGCGCCATGCCACCTGCGGGTACCGTGTTGGGGACCACTGGTCTAAAGCCACATCTGGGAATTCCCCAGGCATTGGGGACTCTCCCAGGGACACAAAGCAATGTGGCCAGCTTTGCATCACCTGAGCCCCTGCCCCAGTAGGAGGCCGATCCGAGGCCAGAGGGGATGATCCTGCACTCCCAGAATTATCTCTAGGATCAGCCTTTGCTTCAAGCCACCTTTGTCTCCCTTCTCTGTGAGCTCCGGGTAGCTGAGGATCTACATTCCTGTGCTACCATCTCATTAATCCCTGGCTTTGGCACACCTACATCCCCTCCCACACACCTCACTGGAAATCTCTTCCTCTCCACTCTTCCCACCACCGGCTAAGATAAAAGCAAAGAAACTTGAACAAGCAAACACTCAACCCCCTAGCTAAACACTCGCATTAACAATTCCATCCTGAAGGGTTACTCTGCACAAGGGAATGTGAGATTCTAAAAAACCTTTTCCCTGGTTTTAGTCTGCACTGGTCTCAGACCTCTCAGTCCACATTGCTATGGTGGGAGGTGGGGATAAAAGGGTCAAATATAGTAGAAATACTGGCTTGATGCTGTGATATCTAATGTAATATGTAAAGTGTTAGAGAAATGCCACTTCTGATTTCAACTTTGAGCAGTGCCATGTGTGATTCTAAACTGGGAATGTTCCAGGGAAACCTGGATGAGTTTCCCAAGTCTGTACACAGGGATGTTGCTTCATAAAGGGACTTTTTCTTTTGATTTTGGCTTATTGAGACTTGATTGCTGTCTGCAACAGAGAATAAAAGAAAATATAATCCCAAAAAATAGTTTTAGAAATTAATTTTCCATTGGGTTAGTTTCATTCTTCAGTTGTCATGCTGTTCCTTGCTAAATCAAGCAAGGGGCATAAGTTGGAGATGAAGGAAAACAAGGATGGTGTGTGTGCCCTGTTCTTTGTTGAATGCAACTGAATGTTGCCCTTTTTTTGTATTTGGAAGGATGAGGAGTTCAGCCAGATAACTGGAGGCAATATATTTTCTTTGGGGATTATTTGTCAGTTCCTGGACAAACAGAAATCTTGAGATCTTCATTATGTGGCCAATCTGTCAGTATTGACAAGGCCCTGGAAGTAAACATCTACAATAAAAACAAGTCTAAGCCTTTTTCTGTTCTCACATTATATGCAAAAGAACTTGGCAACACAAAGAAACATCAGAGCCGAATCTGTGTTTTTTAAGAAATAAGTTTTAAAGGAATACAAAAAGCCAAAGAATGTGTCATCTATGCATGAAAAGTTTAACAATAACTTGAAGAGTTTAGTGACTACTTAGTAGGAAATATTTGGAGACTTGTGTGTGTATTTCCCTTAAAACAAGAATTAAACCCAGCTCTCCCATTTCAGGTCAGAGATATATTAACTTATGGGCTGGACAGGCCACAGATTAGCACAACAGTAAATGAAAACTTCCAGCAGTCCAAGAAGGGAGAGTATTGGGATATGCAGATAATTTTCACTTCAGTTCAATGAAGTCATGTTTCACTGTTGCTCACTGGATAGATTTCACTATGTACGTGAAAGATTATTTTATTCTTATTTTTCTTCCTATTTGTTAATTTAGCAATTCTGTAGGCAAGTTGTAGGAGATGGGTTGGGGGAATGAATATTTTGGTTTCTGTTCCTAGGATGGGTGGAGTGAGGTAGAAACATTTTAATTGTAGCCTAAGATGAAACCACCACGGTTCAAGGTAAAAAAGACTAACCAAATATTCAACCAAAGTGAAGCTTTGATAGGAAAGGAAAAGTATAGTAAATAAACACCTGCTGACTCCTCCGAAATCCTCTAATGGTACTAGAGCCTTGTCTATATACTTATCAGGAGATTGATGGTGCAGGGATTGATCTCCCGGGAGGTGGATACATAAGAACATAAGAATGGCCGTACTGGGTCAGACCAAAGGTCCATCTAGCCCAGTAGCCTGTCTGCGGACAGTGGCCAGCACCAGGTGCCCCAGAGAGGGTGGACCGAAGACAATGATCAAGAGATTTGTCTCCTGCCATCCTTCTCCAGCCTCTGACAAACAGAGGTCAGGGACACCATTTCTATCCCCTGGCTAATAGCTTTTTATGGACCTAACCTCCATGAAATTATCTAGCTTCTCTTTAAACTCTGTTATAGTCCTAGCCTTCACAGCCTCCTCTGGCCACGAGTTCCACAGGTTGACTACGCGCTGTGTGAAGAAGAACTTTCTTTTATTAGTTTTAAACCTGCTACCCATTAATTTCATTTGGTGTCCTCTAGTTCTTCTATTATGGGAACTAATAAATAACTTTTCTTTATTCACCCTCTCCACACCACTCATGATTTTATATACCTCTATCATATCCCCCCTCAGTCTCCTCTTTTCTAAACTGAAAAGTCCCAGTTGCTTTAACCTCTCTTCATATGGGACCCGTTCCAAACCTCCTAATCATTTTAGTTGCCCTTTTCTGAACCCTTTCTAAGGCCAAAATATCTTTTCTGAGGTGAGGAGACCACATCTGTACACAGTATTCAAGATGTGGGCGTACCATAGTTTTATACAGGGGCAGTAAGATATTCTGTGTCTTATTTTCTATCCCTTTCTTAATAATTTCTAACATCCTATTTGCCTTTTTGACCGCTGCTGCACACTGTGTGGAGGTTTTCAGAGAACTAGCCACGATAACTCCAAGATCTCTTTCTAGTAAAGTCCCACTGAATTAACTGCTGATTGTGTTCCCATTGACTCCAGTACTCCACTGGGTTGAGAAGAGTAAGGGAAGTTGACAGAAGAGGTTTCTTGTTGACCTCTCACAGTGGAGACACCACAGCAACTTGAACTAAGGCTTGTGGACTCCAGCAACAGTATTCACATAGCTGGAGTTGCATACTTTAGTTTGACATTGCCCCCTAGTATAGACTAGGGATGTTAAATATCGGTTAATTTAATAGTCGAGTAACCTCACGAATTCTTATCGAAAAAAACAACAAAAGGTCTGGTAGCACTTTATAGACTAACAAAACATGTAGATGGAATCATGAGCTTTCGTGGGCACAGCCCACATCTTCAAATGACTGGAGTTATCTTATCTTATCTTATTTTACCTTATCCGTTAGTTGACCATTCTATAGTCCCAGGGAGCAGGGCCAGCAGCCAGTGCGCTCCAGCCTCATGCCAAAGGAGCCCCCTGTCACTCTGCACTGCTGCCTCTGCATCAGAGGCAGCAGCACAGGTTGCCAGGCGGGAGCTGGTCCACGAGGGGAGCCGATTTAAAAACCAGCTCCCCTTGTGGGACCCAGCGCGGGCTGGAACTGAGTGGGGCTGCCTGCCTGTACAGTTCCCAATATACTTTAAATGCAGAGACACAGCAGGGGTAGGTCCCAGACCCATCACAAGCCAGGACTGAGCCGGGCTGACCGCCCACCTGGCTCCTAATACACTTTAAATGCAGACCCGCAGTGGGGGGTAGGTTCTGGACCCAGCACAAGCTGGAACTGAGCCAGGCTGACCGCCCACCTGGCTCCTAATACACTTTAAATGCAGAGCCGCAGTGGAGGGTAGGTTCTGGACCCAGCACAAGCTGGAACAGAGCCGGGCTGCTGGACAGACTGCTAAAAAAATTACTGGCAAGGGTGGGGAGGGAAATGCGTGTAGTCTATAGCATTAAGCTACCGATTAACCATGCTTATTGGTTAATCGGTTAACCAACTGCACTATTACATCCCTAGTGTAGACCTGGCCTAGTAGTGGGATGCCTGTTCCCAGGACGACAGGCATTTGGGTCTGGTTCATAAATATCTGATGAGAAAACTAAAGTATCAGGCAACCTTGCTAAGTAGTTGTGCTGCTCTCCAGGCCAGCCTATGTGCATCAGTTCCCAGCAAGATGCCTAAATAATTGTTGGATATGCAAGGTTCAAGTAGGTATCTAATTGCACAGTATCAAGAAGTGGGGAGGTAGAACACAGGTGATTCCTCAGTACAGCAAAGCCTATGCTGCTTGAGAGGTACATGCCTATCTCTCTTGGTGAAAGAATTGTGTGGCATTTTAAAAGTGTCCGATGACAATGCAAAACGTAGAGAGAGTATTGTCATTCACCAGTGTCCCCTCTGGCTGATTTAATGTGTAATGTTCTGATCAGTCCTTCTGGCCTATAGGGATGATGGCTGCAATGCTGGGTTTTAAGAGTAGAAATCAGGCACTCAGTTCTCATAGTGATGGCAGGCAGGAAATCCCCAAACACCACACAAGCACTTTTTAAAAGATATTTGTGACCAATACAGCTCTTATTTTAGCCAGAGTCCAAGTCCAGGATCTGCGACCCAAGTCTGTTCTTCTCTCTGTTTCCAGATTGGTGCGTCTCTGTTTGCCAGTAACATTGGCAGCGGGCACTTTGTGGGGTTGGCAGGAACAGGAGCGGCTGCAGGAATTGCCATTGCCGGATTCGAATGGAATGTAAGTGGCACACATTTCAGCAAACAT
This sequence comes from Pelochelys cantorii, assembly GCA_032595735.1. Taxonomy (NCBI): domain Eukaryota; kingdom Metazoa; phylum Chordata; order Testudines; family Trionychidae; genus Pelochelys; species Pelochelys cantorii. The sequence goes on along the minus strand of CM064342.1, from coordinate 4,648,972 downwards.
TGTAACTCAAGGGTACCCGAAGCAATCAGAGGGGCCCACCCTGTCTGAAATTCCAGCTCATTTCAGTGCTGTCAGAGCCCTCACCCAGCACTGCCTCCCCTAGAGCTGGCAGCTGGCAGCACCTGCCACCACAAGAACACTGTGTTGGTTCCCATCCCCTCAGCCTCTCTCAGCACTCCCACCTACAGGCCGGTCAATGGGCTCAGAAACCAGTTTTCCACAGAAGTGTTCCCCCCCCAATACTTTGAATTCCCCGACTCTGTCCTTGTCCTTTAATTGCTTGATTGCGTTTCAAACAGTTATAAGCAACATCTCCAGGCCGAATGGGCAGCTTTTCTGATCTCATCTGTATCATTTTTTAGCTTGTTTTGGAGGGGTGGAGCTGGGGGGAGGGGAATATTTTGTTTCCCTCCAGGCAGTGAGGAAATTGGGATTGCCTGCACCTTTCCGCCCCACCCCTTGTCTTCTCATTCCCTCTCAGTAAGAGACATCAGCCAGGAAATGCAGAGGCTGTCTCCTAATCTACCCTCAGTGCTGTATTTCCTAGGGTTGTTAGAGATCGTATAATCAGATTTTCGTGTAACCGCATGAAATCTTAGCAGTTACACAACTATTTGATAATCCCTGGGGGGTGGAGCCAGTAGCCAGTGCACTCCCGGGGAGCCCACTGCCACCTCGTGCCGATGCTTTGCTATCAGAGGCAGCAGCGCCGGGGGGGGGGGGGCAGGCAGCAGCCAGTCCACCAGGGAAGCCAGCTTAAAAAACTGCTGCCTGTGATACAAAGGCAGCAGCACGGGGTGGCAGCAGGCTCACCGTGGACAGAAGCTGCTTTGTGGGATGTGGACCATGCCTCTGTCCATGGGGAGCCTGGGCCGCTGCAGACAGAGACTGCTTCAGGGCAGTCTCCCATGTCCCACCCCTCTGCGCTGCTGCAGGCAGCACCAGGGAGCTAGTGCTGCGGGGAGGGGAAGACCAGCTTTTAAGAGAGCTTCCCCCAGCACCGGGTCCTGCCTGCCACCCCCGGTGCCTCTGTAGGAGTCAGTGGCAGGGGGGCAGGCAGGTCCACAGAGATGGTACACGCAGAGAGCCTGCTTGAAAGCCGGCTCCCCAGATGTATTGGCTCCAGCCTGCCCCCCCTCACCTCTATGCTGGGGGCAGGCAGATCCATTGCTCATGAGAAGCCTGCTTAAAGCCAGCTCCTTACAGGCACCGGCTTCTATTCCTCCTTCTTGCTGCCCCTGATACAGGGGTTAGAAAGGGAGAGGAAGTGAGTGTAGTTGACAAGATTAACTGATAAGCCCAGGGTTATTGGTTAATCAGGTAGTTGACTACACATTGACATCCCTAGTATTTCCCCTTTCAGCTCAAACAGTCAGAAGGTGCAGTTTGTATCACATGTTACTGCTGCCCTGAACAATATTAGCTTCTCCGCCATCAGTACTCCTTAGAGCCACTAGTAGGTCAATTCCTGGTGGCATGGAGCAGAAGACTGCTGTTTACCTGATGGTCCAGGAGGACGTCATGAGAAAAAAGTCTCAGAGGGGTAACTGTAGTAGAGATGTAGCCTTGTTAGTCTAGTCTTGCTGAAACAAAAAACAGGACTACGTAGCACTTTAAAGACTAACATGATGGTTTATTAGGTGATGAGCTTTCGTGGGCCAGACCCACTTCCTCAGATCAAATTGTGGAAGAAAATTGGCATGACCATATATACCAAAGGGGTACAATCAAAAAAAGTGAACACATATAAAAAGGACAAATCAAATTTCAGAACAGACAGGGGATGAGGGGGGGGAGGTTAATGTCTGTGAGCTAATGATATTAGAAGTGATAATTGGGGAAGCTATCTTTGTAATGGGTAAAGTAATTAGCATCTTTGTTGAGACCCAGGCGTAAAGTGTCAAATTTAAGCATAAATGACAGTTCAGAGGTTTCTCTTTCAAGTCTGGTGTTAAAATGTCTTTGAAGCAGGATGCAGGTAATCAAGTTGTTGAGATAATGCCCTTTCTGGCTGAAATGGCAAGAAACTGTTTTTTCTTTGTGATACTGTCTGATATCTGTTTTGTGTGCATTGATTCTTTGGCGAAGTGTCTTCTTTGCGCGGGGGGGGGGGTCCCTGGAGAAGGCACGCGTGGGGGCTTCCCTCCTCTGCGGGAAGGGGAGTTGGCCCCGGAGGAGACATGCATGGGGGCTTCCCTGCCCCATGGGAGGGGCAGTTGGCCCCGGAGGAGGCACGCACGGGGGCTTCCCTGCACTGCGGGAGGGGGAGTTGGCCCCGGAGGAGGCATGCGTGGGGGTTTCCCTCCTCTGCGGGGGGGGCAGTCCTGGGGGGAGGCTGGTGCAGGGGACTCCCTGCCCCCACTGGCACCCTGTCCCCTGCTGCAGAACCCTGCCCCCACCCCAGCACCCTGTCCCCTGCTCCCACTGGTACCCTGTCCCCTGCTGCAGAACCCTGTCCCCTCCTCCCCGGCACCCTGTCCCCTCTCCCCTGTGCCCTGCTGCAGAACCCTGCCCCCACCCCAGCACTCTGTCCCCCACTAGCACCCTTCCCCATTACCATGTCCCCTGCTCCTACCAGCACAGTTGGGACCACACTAATGAGGCTTGGGGGGTTTTTGGGAGGAGTTTTTTTTTGCATCTCCCTTGTGTGGCCCCAACTGACTTTTCTGTGGGTCAGTGACTCCCTGACTCAAAACAGGTTCCCTGCCCTTCTCATAAATAAAGACAATGCAGAAACTTTTTGTGTTTGACATAGTATTTTATTTAAAAATGAAGCCTGGCCCACAAACCCCCAGTTGGAGCCAAGCCCCCATCTGGCCGCAGCATCATAACATTCCTGCACCACCACCCCCAGCCTCTAGATCTGAGCCTATCATATACTGGAACCCCCTGCCCTGAGCTCCTCACATATCCCAACCCAAATTCCTGCACCCTCACATCCACAAGCCTGTGGCTTGCTTAGTACCACAACCCTCCATCTGACCCCAACAATACCCGGCCTGGAGCCCCCTCCCCGAATCAGTGTCCTCTTCTCCACCTCCTCCTGCATCCAAATTTCCTCCCAGAGCTTGCACCTCTCACCCCTTCCCACACCCAAATCCCTCATTCCCACCCCAGAGCCCGCACCTCCTGTCTCAACCCAGTGAGGGTACGGCTAGACTGCAGGAGTTTTTCCAGGATTCTAGAGCGATCCTGGAAAAACTCTTCCGTATCCAGGGATGCGTTTGTTCTTCTGCTTTTTTTAGTAGAAGAGCAAACATGCTTTTTCGGTAACCCCTATATTCCTCTTTCCATGAGGAATAAGGGGGCTTCCAAAAGAAGGGGATTTTCTAACATTTGGTCCAGTCTAGACAGGCCAAATGTTGGAAAAACCTCTTCCTACAAAAGAATTGGAAAAAAAAGCAGCAGTGTAGAGTGTATAAGGGCTGGGGATAGCAAGTGACGGAGAGGAGGAGAATAGAGAGGGCGGGGCTTCAAGGAAGGGGTGGGGTCTTGGGGGAAGGATGGGGTGGTAGATCTTTGCTTGTTCTGAGATTTAAAAAGTGATCTTGGGTGTAAAAAGGTTGGAGACGACTGGAATAGATGCTCATTAGAGAAAGAGGCACACATAGGAATCAGTTTGTTTAAACTGTCACTTTGATTAGTTTCTAATGCTGCTCCTGGAACAAATCTAAGGATACTTAGAACTTCATGACATCTGAAGGGACAGAACCCAGATCCTCTTTCAGGATCTTCTGCCATGTAAACTAAAGGGCTCTCCATTAGCTGCTAGCAGTATGCAGCTTAAGACACACAATTAAGAGGCTTGGCTTCTGTCCAGTAGACGACAGTGTTATACACGTATGCACATGCACACAGAAGCCAGCTAGTTAGTTCATTCCAATACAAAAAACCAGCTGGAAGTGATAAATATGCTAATATACATCGGGGAAATGTGGCTTTTGACATCTCTTAACAAAAGATGTATAATAACCCGATTCTGCTCCCACTTACATCTGGCTTTGTGTCAATGTAATTCAGTTGGCGTCAGTGGAGTTACTCTTGATTTAATGGGTGTAAATGAGAGCAGAATGGTACCCAGTATCTCTGGCATATCCTGTGCTTATTCAGAGAGGCAATAAAGAAATAGTGTGTAGATGAGAGATCTAGACCACGGTTCTGAGAAGAGGACATAACATAAGGCCTAATATATAAAATCCCAGTTAATCCGGTTAGTGGGATCTCACTGCTCCAGCTTCCCGCCTCTTCCTCCCCCCCATGCAGCCCACGGGCCTCCCACTCTCTGCCCCATGCTGAGGTTGGGGCTGGAGCTGGCTGCCAGCTCCCAGCTCCCAGCTTTGTGGGCTGCTGGAGCCAGCTTCTGGCCCCAGCCACCAGTGACAGTCACAGTCAGGGGGCTGCTTCTTGGAAAACCAATTAAGTGTTACCAGGTAAGCACCACCGGGCTAAGGATGATGATTCCTGGATAACTGGTTAATTGGTTACCCGTTCACATCCCTACTCACAACTAATGCAGAAGGCAGGTCAGTGGGCTAGTCTGTTGGGTGACATGGGTATGAAAGTAGGCTCTGCTCTCCAGCACCTTTGGAGTAGCAGAACTAGCCAGAAGCGAGACTTGCACGTAACACATGTGAATTTCTTAATGGGATGTTTCTTGTGCCGGTGGCTGCCTGGAGACTGCAGTGAGGGGCTAATAAAGGGGGCTGAATATGGCATCCCTAGACTTTCTTAACATTTCCCAGTGATTGCTGCAGTGAACCAGGAGGGGTCCGGATTTACTGCCGCGGTGTCCTCACAGGTCCCTGGCTCCACGGATGATGATAACCAGAAGGCTGCATATGTGCGTGCTCAGTGATGTGTGTCGTGTCGACTTGTGCACTTAGTGTCCACAGCAGACCCCAAGAGAGCCCCCAAAGACCACAAACTGGATAAGGATGGAAGGTGCCCAGGCAGGTTTATTGCAGCTCGAAGTACAGTCATAGCTGTCAGTAGACTCTACTGAACCACTGCGTGTATGCAATTCGTAACAATGGATTGACTCAATCACTGGAAAATGTCACTGCCTTCTAGGTCATTCAAAGACTGTCCCCCCAAGACACCACCTTATATACAGGTACAAACAAGTTACACTTCACCACTGATGTGCCAGGTTGCCACCCTCTGACGCTTCTTAGATACCACTCATCACCCTGCACCTCGTGGTTTGATTAGTTCATCTCTATCCATCATGCTGCCATTTTAGACTCTTTCCTGACCCTGTGTCTGTGGGGAGTGTGAGTATCAAGTACTTTTTAATGAGCTGCTGGTACCATGTGCTTTCAAGTTATGACCAGTACCAATGACTGTTTTACTGTCAGTACCTAGTACCAATGACTGTTCTATACCTGGGCCTATTACCAATTAGTGTTTTGCACTCTCAGCCCTGTTCGTGCCAAGTTCTGTGAGCTGGGGCCTGCCTCTTGCTCACAGCTTAGCTTTGCTTTATGTTAGCCATGTTTTGTCCATTGTGAGCTAGGCCTCAGGCCTCAGACCAGGGCTGTGCTACATGGGCTTTTGATTCAGACCTTCATCTTACCACAACAGCAATGGCAAATCTGCCAGCACAGAGAGGTTTCTTAGGGCTTCTGGTGTTTAAACCATCGTGTTCTGTAGACCTGCTCTGGGTAAGACTAATGAAGCAGCGGTTTCAGCACCTGCTCCCAGACTACGCTATTGCCCTGGGGGTTGCTATTATTAGTGGAAATGCAGTGGGACAGTGCAACAGAAGGAAAGGTTAAGACCAGCATTAGACACTCTACAAATGTGTTTTCCCTTGGACAGACATGAGAAAAATGCTGCAGTAATCTTCTCTTTGCTATGCCAGTGAATCTGCTGCAGGGGAGGACTGCCTCGAAGGCTTTCATTGGACACCCGGGGTGAAGTTCCAGCCCTATTGAAATCAAAGACAAAACTTCCATTGACTTCAGCAAGGCTGGGATTTCATCTCTGGAGTTCCAACTGCAAAATGCCAGACAAGGAGAAAGAATAGGGTTGGGGCACCTGCAATGGTCATCGTTTTTTTCACTGAAGCTTGTTACGTGGCCTTGGAAAGTGCTGCTGAAAGGACAAGAGGCTAATCCAGTGGTTCTTTCCTTGGTTACAGGCCCTGGTCATTTTGTTTGCTCTTGGCTGGTTATTTGTTCCCATCTACATCAGAGCTGGGGTAAGTACAAACACTGGGTTTTGCCTTTTATTGTTCCCAGTTTTAATCTTTCTGTTTCATCCTGCTGTGTGTGTGGATCTCAGACCACCACAAAACCATTCTCCATGGGAGGAGAGACCTGAATGGGACAGGGACTCTACATAAGTTGTGTCTGTATGGCTATGTCTAGACTGGCATGATTTTCCGCAAATGCTTTTAACGGAAAAGTTTTTCCGTTAAAAGCATTTGCAGAAAAGAGCGTTTAGATTGGCATGGACGCTTTTGCGCAAAAGCACTTTTTGCGGAAAAGCGTCCCTGGCCAATCTAGATGCGATTTTGCGCAAGAAAGCCCCAATCGCCATTTTCGCCATCGAGGCTTTTTTGCGCAAAACGGTTCTCAGTTGTCTACACTGGCCCTCTTGCACAAAAGCATTTGCGCAAGAGGGCTTTTTCCTGAACGGGAGAGTCATTGTATTTGCGCAAGAACACTGACGATCATACATTAGATCGTCAGTGTTCTTGCGCAAATTCAAGCGGCCAGTGTAGACAGCTGGCAAGTTTTTCCGCAAAAGCAGCTGCTTTTGCGGAAAAACTTGCCAGTCTAGTCGCAGCCAACGTGTTTAAACAAGGAGGTCTCTGCATCTGTGAGATCCCAAATGAGGAGCATTTGACAGACTGTCTTTCTGGGATTCATGAAGGCGCCTGACCCTGGCTGTTTGCAGTTCTAGTGCACATATCAGTGTGGTCTCTGGATGGGAGAGCCTCTGCCCTTATGGTAGCTGTGTCTATTGCTCGTGGTATGAATTCTTCTCCCACTCCCTCTGCAGGTGGTGACGATGCCAGAGTATCTCAAGAAGCGGTTTGGCGGCCGACGGATTCAGATGTATCTCTCAGTCCTTTCTCTGCTCCTCTATATTTTCACCAAGATCTCGGTGAGTTAAGCTTTTCCAATTCCTCTGTTTTAAGTGAAGTTCCTACCCGTGTTACTATTTTACACTCATATGAAATCTCTCTCCTTGTGCAGTTCTCGTGTCTCTGTTTTGGTGTCTGGATTCAATTTAGATAGGCAAAAATCTATTTCCATGTGGTCACTCTTCCTTCCAGCAGTGCTGGCCATCCAAATCGGCTCGGCAGCTCTAAGAGTGTCTGGCCTGTTGGATTATACCAGGGAACTCTGTCTCTAGATGGTGGCTATGATCCAGCTTTCTTTTTCCTGGATTTTGTTTCCTCATGTGCTCCCCTCTGGAACAGGTCAGGCTGGCTGGAGCCTTGTACTATGTACACTATGCTCCATCTCAGATATCGTTGACAGAAACTGAAGAGAGGGTCCCAAACTATTAGAATTTTAGTCCCTGATTCTCTGCCTTTGTCCTCCAAGGTTAACTATTCCTGCTTCTTACCCAGGAACATTCACCTGAGCCCATTTCTGGCATTTAGTTTTGGAGCCTTCTGTCTAAGGTCTCCCATTCTGATTCCTGGGCCAAATTCTCCTGATACTGCAGGGTCTGAGTAACTCTCTTTGGGCACGTCTAGCCTACATCCCTCTGTTGAAAGAGGGATATAAATGAACCAATCGAAAGTGCAAATGAAGCGCGGATTTAAATATCCTGCGCTTCATTTGCATATTCACGTCCTATTGCTATTTCGAAAAAGGGTATTTTGAAAGTGAAACCGCAGTCTAGATGCGGTTCTTTAAAAAAAAAAACCCTTTTTCGAAAGAACCCGTACTCCTCATTTTTTCAGAAGTTCGGGTTCTTTCGAAAGAGGTTTTTTTTTTCCGAAAGAACCACGTCTAGACTGCGGTTTCACTTTTGAAATACCCTTTTTCAAAATAGCACTTGGATGTGAATATGCAAATGAAGCACAGAATATTTAAATCCATGCTTCATTTGCACTCTTGATAGGGCTTATTTACATCCCGCTTTCAACAGAGGGATGTAGTCTACACCTAGCCTTTGTCTCCAAGGTGAGAAAAGGGATGTTGGGCTTTCAAGGAATGGATTTTAGTTCTCACTTTCTCACACATTCTTCCATCAGTATCCACAGCTGAATGTGCAACCTGTTAGTACTAATGAAGCACAAGTGAGAAAAAAGGAGAGGAAGGCAGATGAGAAGAGACAGAGAGAGGGTATCAGGAAAAAAGGAGTGGGAAGAGCAAGGAGAGGAAGGGAGGGAAGAGGAAAGAGCCTGTCTGTAGATCAGGTTGAGCTATGAAGTGTGGTTAACAAGGACATTGCACTAGCAAAGGGTGTTTTTATATTTCTGCCCCTTTTGAAATTATCGTGTTTCCATCCAAGTCCACAAGTCAGGCAGACCTAGGTCTGTCGTTTTTCCTGCAGTTGCCATGGAAGGTTGTTCTTTGCCCTCTGCATAGGAGCTATGTGATAATAGATCAGCGTAACCTAAAAGAGCTGGCCTTTTGCTCCATTCTCATGCTCTTACAACAACTGATATTTCCAAATTAAATAGGCTGGAGACATTTCATTTAATTAAAATATAACAATAAAAATTACTAGCATGTAGATATTTAAATTGTTTATAGACTGAAAATGTGTTTGAGTGTGTCCTAGTTTCATAATCTATTTTAAATTTGTTTTATGCCTGTGATTTGCTAATGAAGTTGTAACTGAAATGAAAACAAGGGGCTTATACAATGGGAATGTACGAGGAGATATGACACACCCTGCAGGTGCATAACCATAATCACAGTGTGATATTAACATATGACTGGGGAATGTATAAGACATTCTAAAACACAATGGACAAAGTGAAATGACTGGTTAAAACATGTTGTTAAGAATGATCAAACTCAAATGTACAGTATAACGGAATCTAACATTTGGCTTTGGTTCGATAATCATAGATATAAAACTAAATGGTGTAAAAGGAAAGAAAGAGGTAGTAATGGGTAGAATTGTAAAATAAGTTGGACCAGAGGAACAGCTGACAAGACACTGGACCCTGGATTAGTGAGTTGCCTCTCTGCATTGCGCTGATTAATCCAAGATGTCTAATCTTTGATTAATAAACCAATTGAACTGACTATTTGATGTCTCATTTAATTTATGATCAGACAGAAGCCATTATGGTTTGGCACCCCAGAAGACATCAGCAGTGGTGTCATTTTGGGCCAATTAAGGCTGGGTTGTGGCTTACCTATCAGTAAAGCAGTACCAGTGCAGAAATTTTAACTCTTAACTCCTTATAGGCCTATGTGCATCTGGAAACACACCTAGCATTCCTCTCAGCAGGGTGCCTTCTGGGAGTGGGAAATTAATTAATTATTAAGATATAATACATTGTTGATAATGAAAGATTAAATCTGTGACACATCAGAGCACTGGAGTACAAATTAAAATATCGGCTGGCAGTCGCTACTTCTTTAAGAAGGACTCCTCCATATTTCAGAATATGGGGTAGTTCACTTGTATTACATCTGATTTAAGTAACTGACCCCTGGATTTATGTACGTAAGGTGACATAAATGTTAGAGCCATAGAAAATCTACTCATGGTGTAAACTTTAGAAGATGAGGGAACAGAATAAGAAATTGAAACATCAGATGGAAAAACAAGCATCATGTGTCCTTAAGCTGGAAAAGCCTAAAAGGGAAGTGCAGATGTGACAGGGAGGAGCTACAGGAGAGAAAGAGAGAAGCCAGCAATAGCGTGGCAGGCAGATGGCCTGAAAAGTGCCTTCGGAGTGACTGAAGAACAGCTCAGCACAGCATATCAAGGCACTCTGATTGACCCTAATAAGTATAGACAAGAACAATAGGCTCCACAGGAATAGCTTTGGGTATTAAGAAGGCAAATGGCAGCAGCTGGTCATGGAGGTTACCCCTCTGCACCTCTTTTTCTGGGACTACCTGAGGAGGATGATTGGAAGGTTATTACCAGGGATGTGATTGGGAATATGATGACCCATGGTTAGACAGGGAATCCCTAAGGGTATGTCTACACAGCAAAGTTAATTCAAAATAACAGCCATTATTTCGAATTAACTTTACTGGCATCTACACAGCCAAACGGCTCTTTCAAAATAAATTCAAAATAGTGGAGCACTTATTTCGAATTTGGTAAACCTCATTCTATGCGGAATAACGCCAAATTCAAAATAGCTAATTCAAAATAAGTGCTGTGTAGACGCTTATTTCAAAATAGGGGGCCTCCAGCCCTTCCCAGGGTGCTCTGGTGGCCACTCCAGCCTCAAGCAAGAACACCCCCTCCCTCCCCCCCTCCCTGGAGCCCTTAATGGGGTTGACTCTGGCCACAGTGTCTGTGCCAGCTCCAAGCCTGCCAGCCCAGAGCCAGCAGTCACTCCCCCTGACCCAATGGCCCCAAAACATGAGCCAGCAAGCCACTGGCAGCCAGCCCTCCACCGCTCCCCAGGAGCAGTCTGCCAGCTCCCAGGAGCCTGCCAGGCCCCAGAGAAGGCAGGCGCCTTCCTGGTCCAGGGTGGAGATCAGGGTGGTCCTTACTTAGGTTTGGGGGGGATGCCCTCAACATCCGTGATCTCCACACTAGACAGAGGAACGCAGCCATCTATGGCAGGATAGCTGCCAGCCTGGCCACCAAAGGCCACATGCAAACCCAGGAGCAGGTTTGCATGAAAATCAAGTTGGTCTGGCGAGACCCCCAACCCTGAGCCCTGAGCTTCCCCTCCCCCTTCTTCCCCTTGCTTCCCCCTTCTACCTCCCTCCTCCCAGGTTTCCCCCTCCCCTCTCCCACCCTCTTTCCTCCCCTCTCCCACCTCCTTTCTCCAATCTCACCAGTTTCATTCCCCCCCCCGCCCCAGTTTTGTTAAATAAAGAGAGTTTGTGTTCATGAAAATTCGTGTATTTTATTTGACATCAGGAAGGGGGGTTAGGGAGGGGTAAGTGGAAGGACGTGAGGGAGGAATGAAGCACAAGCCCCCAGTGGGGCAGACCAGGGAGGCTCTTAGTGCTCCTCAGGGTGGAAGCTCTCCCGCAGGGCCTCCTGGATACTGACAGCCCCCCGATGGACCTCCCGGATGGCAGCCTGCAGAAAGTGCAGCCAGGCTCACAGCAACGCATTCACGAGAAGCACCAGAATGCCCAGGAGCAGCTCCGGCTCCATGCTGCAGTGTGCTGTGATGTCCCGAGTGAGGGCAACCAGAGCACACAGAGACACAAAAGCTTTGCTGTCCCTCATCGAGGTAGGCAAGCAAGCAGGGAAAGCTGAGAACTGGCTGCCTGGGGTGGGGGTCCCTTTAAGCACAAGCCTCAGATAGCCTCAGGCAGCAGCCACACAAATAAACTCCTGACCTGATGCCCTGCTGAACCTGGTTCTGGCCGGCTTTAAATGCAATTCAGTGTCCACTCAGTGTGGATGCGCTATTTTGAAATAGCAAAAAGCTATTTCGAAATGCATTTTGTGTGTAGATGTGTTATTTCAAAATAACTTATTTCGAATTAACTATTTCAAAATAAGGTATTTCGAAATAACACTGTACTGTAGACATACCCTAAGTGAACATTGTAGCAGCTGGTGAAGGTAAGAAAAAGAAAGGGCAGAAAAGAAGTTCTGTGTGAGGAAGGCTAAGAGATGCTACCTGATGTAAAATCCTGTTTAATTGGTTAAATCTCAGGTTAAACCTTAGGTTTAACTGTTTAACTAATTAAGTGGGATGGGGGGACTACTCCTGCTGCTGGCCCCCATAACCCTCCCAGGCAGGGCTCACACAGGGCTGGCACCACCTTCACCCAGCTCTGTGCAGGACTGCCAGCTCCTGCCTTGGCCCATGGTTCACTGGGCCTGGCAGGGCTGAAGCAGCCTTCCGCCCATAGCATGCCACAGGCGGGGGAAGGCTTCCAGGCATCAATTAACCAATATCTGGTAAGCGTCATCCAGTAAGTTAACTGGTTCCCCATTCACATTCCTACTACCAGATACTACCAGGAGATCTGGTGGGGCAGAGTTTGTGAGTGGAGTTTGGGTAACAGATCTTTATCCTCCTTAGATGAGAGTGAAGTTCGGATGGAGAGAGAAATACACCGAATGTCCCCTGACCAATACGGAAACATTAATCATTACAGACCAGCATATTAGAATATATACACAAATGATTTAATCATTCTGCTTGCTAAGAGGGTTAAAATAGCAGGCAGGACTTATCATCTTAATCAGGGAGACTATAATTAATGTGCTACAAATAACTGTTGATAAAGCTACCTAGATGCCCTCTCCAAAGTCTATGGGGTAGGGAGGATTTTGTTTGACAACATTGTAGTTGGTAGCTTTCAAGGGGAATAGCTTTTTGGTGAAATGCTCAGTTAAATAATCAAAACCACATCTGTGCCTCGATGATGAAGGCTGAAGCTGAAATAAAATGTAAGGTCACAATGACACCCACTGCAGTTCATATTTGTGTCTCTGCGATATCTAGTACCCGGGGAGCCTGTTTTACATGCTGGCTCTTCGTTTACATAGCTTGCTTTTAGGTGAGATTGTTGAGGGTTTGCCCAACACAGAATACTCTCTGTTCCTCTTTTTCCATGTTCCCTTGTTGAATTACTGCCATCTCTCTTTTCCCTGCCCATTTTCTTCCTGTTCTCTCTTTTGTTTCTGTTCAGTGTTTATTTTGTCCCCCACCCCCATCTTGTTTTGTGGCTCTGTGTCAGTGCTCCCTAGGAAGCTCAGTGCTGTCTGGATTGGTCTGTGGGGCTCCCAGAACCAAGATGAAGAAGAGCAGAAGCAGAGTAGAAAAGCTTAAATCCAAAGGCTGCAGCATAAGCCTACGCCACTGTGTGAGTTGTTGCCATGGTAGCTTTCAGGGAGCAAAACTACTAGTGCTTCTTCCATTGCTGTCACCCAAGGAGCAGTCCCAGTGGTAGAAAAGGTGGGCAGTTTTAAGAAAATCATCAAGTGTAGGCAAGGCATTGGTGACCAGCAACTGATTAAATTAAGACTAGGTATCTGGGAAAACAAAGTCCATGGATGCTTCCCCCTGTAATCTGCAGGAATTTAAAACCTGAGTCGGTGAAGGCATTGCAAGAGTTCCTTGGAATTCTTTAGCTGCAATGGTAGTTGTAGATGTAGGTTCATGTCATTCAGTTTTGCTTAGTGGTTCCTCACTGATGTGTGCACAGCGCTAGAGTGATTTTTTGCATGGAGAAGATACAGAGATATAGTTTTAATGGTGTGTATGAAAGAAAATTAATGGAGCAACAAGGAAACATTAGCAATAAATAATGTAACTGGGATGTAGAAGAGGTGAACTTTGAAAGTAATATAGTTAATCAAAGGATTTTACGTATTGCTCAGGATGTCAAATAATTAGCCAGGTTTCCTTGTGGGATCATTTATGACTGTTAATATTTTTAACCATGCAAATTAAGCTAATGCTAAAAATAAATGAACTTCAAGCGTTGGGGCATAAGCTGATCAATTGTGAGGATCACGAAGGAATCCTCTCCCCTAGAGAACAGCGTGGGCTCACAGTTACCTGTGGAATTCAGTTTTACGAATTCCAGCATCTTAGCACAGCCCCAGGCTCCCTGGTCACAGATGATGAAGGCTAGGGCAGAATTTGTTGGTGGAACCATGCATGTGTGGCACACACTATGTGGTGCACAGGTTAGCTCCACAATGGCTCTGCATGGCAGCATGCAGTGGCTGGTGGTGGGAATAGGATGGAGGATCTGCAGTTGCATAACCCCGATGGCAGGAAAGGTGAAGGGGCATTGAGGTGGCGACAGTCTCAAAGAGGAGTTTCCTCAGTGGCCTGGGGGAGTGGTTCTCTTCCTCCAGCACCTGCCCAGCCGCTCAGGCTGAATGCTGTGGAGTGGATTTGCCCCTTTATATTTTCACTTTAGTTTCCCTGTCTCTAAAATGAGGATTACTCAATTGCCTGGCTGATGCGGGTATCATGAGAATGTTACTTACTGATTGTAAAGAGCCGTAAAAGTAAAATGCTCTAAGTGTTGTTGTCATGTACAGCATGGCATGATCAACCAGATGCTTGACTTTTATTTTACCCCTCTCCTTGTGGCAGAGTACTTGATTAGATGGCACTCCCTGGGGGTGTGTTTAGACTACAGGGTTTTTTCGAAAAAAGTGGCCTTTTTTCAAAAAAAACTGTCTCTGCGTCTAGACTACCCCCTCGTTCTGTTGACAGTAAATTGAAAGAACGCGGTGGTTTTGTCGATGGTGGTAAACCTCATTCTATGAGGAACAATGCCTTTTTTCGAAAGTCATCTTTCAAAAAAAGGTGCTATTGCATGAAAACAGGGCTTTTTCGAAAGAGAGTGTCTACACTCTCTTTCGAAAAAGCGAGCCACTTTTTAAAAAAATATTCTTGTTGTCTAGATGCTCTTTTTTCGAAAGAGGCTTGCAGTCTAGATGCAGCCCCTGTGTTCCTTGAATAAATATTTGCCCTAAAATCTAGTAGAGCTGAGCACTAAACATCCTTCTTATGCTTTCTGTGCACTGGGCTTTTAGGCGGAGATTTTCAAAAGCACTTAAGTGATTTAGGAACACAAATTCACAAATGCCCCTACCCCCCAGCACTGCTGCAGCACGTTGCACTGTTACAACCCCCTAACAGAGGTATGATTTACACTGGTGAGGCATGGCTTGGATGGGAAATGGTTATTCTGATTTCAGATCATGACAGCTTTAGGGGTTTGCATTGGGGCAGCTGCATTGGTAACTGAAGTCTGAGGCTGTATTTACAAAGTTGCAAAATCTATATTATTACACGTCCTCAAGAGCTTTGGGGTGGCAACCCCACTGGCCTCACCCCTTCCACCTGAGGCCCTGTCCCTCCATGCTGGAGCCCCAAAGCCTCCCCGCATAAAAGGAAAAGCCACGAGACCAGAGGAGCCCTACACTGCCTGCCCCAGCCACACTGGACCAAGCCACCATCATTCTCCCCTTCCCCCAGCACCAGACTGAGCTGCTCCCCTGACTCTCGAGTACCAGGCTGGCCCCAATGCCTGACTGAGCCAGCAACCTCCCTGAGCACTGGACTGACCCTAGTGCCACCAGTTGGGCTGGTCCAAACTGCCAGGCTCCCCTGAGTGCTGGACCAGTCCCAGTGCTGCCAGAGTTGGGCTCGACCCAGGACTCAGCTGAGCCAGCAGCCTCCCCACATGTTGGGCTGACCACAGCGCTGGGACCTGATGGTCCCCCTTCACTGAGCTACCAGCCCCTGCAGCAGTCCACGGGCTCTCCATGTCACTTCTCACTCCCCTGTTTCCAGGAGGAGGGATGTAGTAAGTAGCAGGGACTTTCTGGGTTGGAACAGGCAGTGGGGTTCTCAGAGAAGAAGGGCACCATGGCCGAGTGGCCAGGGCAGGTTGGCACCACTGCCAAGAAAGTCAATGCTTTCCTGGCCTATTATACCTACCGACCATGCACAAGAGCTAATTGTTTCTCCAGCTGGCCAGCTGAATACTAACTTTGACAGATATTCATGGAACTTGTGTAAAATAAGGTGTCACCTTTGATTTCTCTTTGTCCTCAACTACCAGTTGCACCAAGCATCTGTGGCTACGTCTAGACTACATGGCTCCGTCAACGGAGCCATGTAGTCTAAACGTTGCCCGTGTGGCACAAGAAAGGTATGAAGAATAGCTTTGAGGCAAGACATAAATAAATACAGAAGAGTCATTAAACAAAACTTCCTGGATGTAATGAAAAGATTGCCAAAAGACTTGTATTTAGGAACTATGTTGAATGGTTTTCTCATACATAAATTTATAGGCATACGGTGGTGGGTAGCCAGATTTGCCTAGAAGGCTTCACTGATACATTTCTGGAAACCATTGTGAAAAGGGCAGAGACAAAGAAATGAACTTCAGAAATCCTCTGGCATTTAAAATAAAGCAAATTGGGGAACCTAGGAGACAGGATCTGTCTGTATTTTGCATGTGCTTTTATTCTTTTGTGCAGTTCTTGGGAAGGTGGGGGGAGGGGTGAAGAGATGATATTAAGAGATGATATCTTAAGCATTCCCTAAACTGTCATCTTTCCTTTTATTAGGCAGATATGTTCTCTGGAGCTATATTTATCCAAATGGCCATGGGCCTAAATCTTTATCTGGCCATAATCATACTGCTGGCCGTTACTGGTCTTTACACAATCACAGGTGAGTTTATGGGACAGATTGATAAATTAAAAGAGAATTCAGAAAGATGAAAAGGGAAGTGGAGTGAATGGGAAGAAATGAGAGCATGAAAGGGGAGAGGCATGTGTGAGAGAAATAGTAGGGGGCAAAGTGAGATGATTCCCCCTAAGGCATTAGAGATGCCCACACATTTCTTATTGGTTTTTCTTTGCATTTAGGTGGCCTTGCTGCTGTGATATACACAGACACCTTACAGACCTTCATTATGATGGTGGGATCCCTAATTCTCACAGGATTTGGTAAGTAAAATTGATGAATGAGAACTCAGCTACAGACTCCAGTGTCCTGTGGAAATAGACTCCAACATCGTGGAGTCCTGACAGGTTAACAGCTGAGGTGTGACAGGCAATTGCTTCATGAATTTGCTGGGAATAGAGGAAAGCTGCATCGCTAAGACCTCCTCTTATCCTTACCACTGCCTTTTCAACATATCCATGGGTGCATAATATTAAGGCAGGACCAATGTTCTGACTGTATGAATCATGGACCACTGGTACTAAGTAGGGAGCTGATTGTTTATGACTGTGCATGGTTTCCAGCTGCTAAACTGCATTAAGAAAACTCAAATACATTAAATATTTGTGCAAGTTCTGTGTTTCAGTAGGGATGATGTTGATCGTGGCAGAGGAGATGGATCATGTATTTGTGAATAGGGGACCTGGTGTTCATGAAGTACTTAAATGTAGTCCACCTGTGAAACAGAATCCTGGTATTGAGGGAGTCAGCCTACATAATTAATCAAGAGGAGGAGGTAGTAAAGGCAGGGAGCCTTGTGATGTTGTAATTTCCTCTCCCTTAACCATGTAGCTTCTTACTACACGAACTTCCTCTACAAAAGCTTTTTACTGAAATGAAGCTGTCCCCCTTCTTCACAATCTATCTATATCTATATTAGAGAGTTTGTGGTCTGTCTGTCTGTGAATCCATCCATCCATCTCTGAGTCCTTCTAACTGTTCCTAAACAGTAAGAGCTAGGACCACCAAATTTGGAGTGCAGCTTCCTCTTATCCTAACTAAAATCAAAGTCAGGGTTTGATTGTGCCAGGAAAATGGGATGTGCCTGGAATTAGATTGCTTTCCATCACATGGAAAGGGCAGGACTTGATAGGAGGGACAGTTATATTCCGCAATGACCACAGGGGGCAGTGTGACCAGAAAAGGCGGCTGTATCAGGAAGAGAGTGGCCAGCTGGGCTGAGCTGTGTGACCCCTATGCCCCATACCTCTCTCCCTGGCCCTTGGCTGCAGTGCTGGATGGGGTGGGGGTATATCTCCATTAGTCAGCAGCTCTGAAGGTGTAGAGGCACCGGGTAGCTCAGTCCCAGACCCCCTACAAGGAGCTGCCCACACACAAACTGGAGGGGGGGCAGCCCAGCCCCAGTGCCCCATCCTCCACTAGGAGCCACTAGGGGTATAGGCAGCTCCTCACCCCTTCCCATAAGGAGCCATCAGGGAGGGGCAGGCAGGCAGGCTGGGGAGGCTGGGCAGCCCAGCCCTGGTCCCCCTGCTCAGAAGGAGCCACCAGCTTGGCAGCCCAGCCCCAGCCTCTCTCCCCTGAGAGAAGCTGGCAGTTGGGGGGAAACTAGCCCCCACACCACAAGAAGCCACTGGCTGGGGAAGAGCCACTGGCAGCAGAGCCAGGCATATCAGTCCTGGCCTCCTCAGGAAGAGACGCCAAGGCACGCCTGCATCCCCCATACCTGTAGCTCCCTCCTCTGAAGGAGCTGAGGAACCCCAAGTAAACTACATTTCAGACTGAATTCATCTTGTGGACTCTGGTGGTCCTCCTCTGGGTCAGGCAGCCTGGAGATATTACACCTGCATTATACTTTTCGGCAAAGTGGAGTGCAAAGGAGTCTCTAGCAGGAAAGCCATGTGGCTCCTGGCTTTTGAGTGTTCGTAGCACAAACTTTGATGTCTCCTGATAATGTGGGTCTTTTTCAGACATGTTCCAGGTATGTCACATCAACAGCATGGAGTTCTCGCTGGACTCTTCTGTTCCATCAGGAATTCCAAGCATCTGTACATTCTGTTTTTCAGCATTTGCCAAAGTAGGAGGATATGAGGCCTTTATGGAGAAATACATGAACGCAATTCCAAGCAACATCTCATATGAAAACGTTATCATTGACCCAAAATGCTACACCCCACGGGAAGATTCCTTCCACATCTTCCGAAACCCGATCACTGGAGATCTGCCATGGCCTGGCCTTACCTTTGGCTTGAGCATCCTCGCTTTGTGGTACTGGTGCACAGATCAGGTAGGGGAAAGGAAATTCAGGGCATTCTAACATCTGCAATCTCATTGGAATGATCTCTCTCCCACTCCACCCCTATTCCTTTATCTCCTAAGAAAGGAAGGTGATTTTTCCTCGATAGTTCTTAATTGCTCAGCCCTTCTTATGGTAAGTCAATGGTGTGTGTGTATGCGTTCCCTTTTTCCTGTCTCACGACCTGTTCAATTAACTTGGAGGATCTAGTTTTCAAACGTGGCATTGCGACAAAATATTTTCACTCAGTGGATCCTGTGCTTCTGGGTAAGTGGTAGGTTGAGTGTTCTTTCTCCCCATCTTGGGGGGATGGCAACTCCCTGTCTAATTGCCCATTGGCTGCCTATAGCTCTCAGTCTAATGCCTTTACTTCAGAGGCACTTACTTCAGTCTGATTTAGTCGCTCTCGTAACTGGCATAGCAGGGGGAAAAGGGAATGGACAAATCTCCTTGTCTGTAGTGGCCGCTCCAAACATGGAGGCAACAAACTAGATTTCTTATCTCAGGCTCTTCCCCGCTGCGAGGGGTTTTCCTCCTCCAGATTTCTGGGGCCAAAGGGGCTGTTCCCTGAGAAGAGCTCTCTCTGCCCCTCATCTCTGTACCTGCAGGGTTCCCGCCTGGTATCTGACGGCAGCTCTACAGGACTCCTGACACATGCCCCTAAACTGATATAAAGGGAGGTTTTTATCCAGTTTCAGCCGGTCCTTGACTGACTGCAGATGTCCCAGTTAAACCTGTCTCAACTGGTTCTAGCAGGTTCTAGGTTGCCTCCAAGTGTCTTAGCTAACCAAACTGCCGCAGCTGCATTCTAGGAGGTTCTTAATTGACCCCGGGTGTCTTCATTAACCCTCAGTAACTGCCGTTTGGCCACCATGGCAACGGAGATTTGTTCAGCCCAGGGCTAATATCTCTGTCTTTTATTAACTTCTGGTTTCTCCCCATCACAGCATCTTCATAGGACATTGACATAAATAGAAATTGTTTTTATCATTCTGGGCATAGACCTGGCTCCTCATTCAGCTGCACTAGGTGTATCTTTTATGTGTGCTGCTTACACAAAGCTGGGCAGACGGTCTGTGTATGTCAGTCTGTCCCATGCCAGGCTGGGAGACAGTTGGTCCATCTGTTTCCTGAGGTCAATGGTCCATCCACAAAATGATGAAACTTGGATGTTTCAGAAGGAAAATGCACTGCTATAATTGTGCAGTATCACATATCATATGTGAGTTGGGGGAGGGGATTCTTTCAGCCCCCAGCGGGTGATCAGATTGAAAGCCTTCGTAATTTGTATCCTAGCTAGAGTAACTATATCTGATATTCCTATTCATTTAAATGTTTAATCCCTTTTGAATCTTTCTAAACTATTTGGTTCAGTAATATACATTGGCAGGGAGACTCACAGGCTAAACATACACTGGACAAAAGTATTTCATTTTATCTATTTAGATCTGTTCTAAGGCCTTCATGTGCCCTTTTGTTTTCTAATTATGGGAAGGGTCAAACAGTTCTAACTGGAACATTATTTGAAGCATCCTATTTGTGCCTTGGTCTGCTCAGCACTATGAGTGGGTGACAACGCAGGAGTCATTCACATCTACTGTTTCTTTGGCAGGTTATCGTTCAGCGATGTCTCTCTGCCAAGAACATGTCCCATGTGAAGGCTGGCTGTATCATGTGTGGGTACCTGAAGCTGCTGCCCATGTTTGTGATGGTGATGCCTGGGATGATCAGTCGCATTCTCTATACCGGTAAGATCATACCCTCTCGATTCTTCAGTTTCTTCTCATTCCCTTTCTAGTACCCCTCAGTTTTCGCTTCACTGTTTCTCCACAAGCTCCTTCAGTTGCTCCCTTCACTCATACCCTCAAAATATATGCACACACCAGCTATCCCCACAAAATAAGAGGCAACTGCTCTTTCTCCTTCCCCTGCTCAGGGCTCCGCTATCCCTTAGTGGGGACAGAGATCCTAGAGTATATGTCCTCTTTTTTGGCATTTGTTACAGCAATCCTGCTCTGACTGCGCAGCTGGCAAAAACTCCAGTCTGTGACTGATGTTTTGCCCAGGCAGAGGGACTGATGCCTAGATTATAGAATCCTAGGGCTGGCAGAGATCTCAGGAGTCATCGAGTCCAGCCCCCTGCCCAAAATAGGACCAACCCCAACTAAACCATCCCAGCCAGGGCTTTGTCAAGCTGAGACTTAAAAAACCCCTAGGGATGGAGATTTCACCACCTCCCTAGGGAACCCATCCCAGTGCTTCACCACCTCCCTAATGAAATAGTTTTTCCTAACATCCAACCTAGACCTCCTCCACTGCAACTTGAGCCCATTGCTCCTTGTTCTGCCATTCATCACTACTGCGAACAGCCTCTCTCCATCCTCTTTGGAACCTCCCTTCAGGAAATCGAAGGCTGCTATTGAATCCCCCCTCGCTCTTCTCTGTAGACTAAACAAGCCCAAATCCCTCAGTCTCTCCTCATAGGGCATGTGCTCCAGGCCCCTAATCATTTTTGTTGCCCTCCACGGGACCCTCTCCAATGTGTCCACAGCCTTTCTGTAATGCGGGGGCCCAGAACTGGATGCAATACCCGAGACGTGGCCTCACCAGAGCTGAATAAAGGGGAATAATCACTTCCCTCGATCTGCTGGCAATGCTCCTCCTAATGCAACCTAATATGCCATTAGCCTCCTTGGCTGCTATAGCACACTGTTGACTCATATCCAGCTTCTCATCCACTGTAATCCCCAGGTCCTTTTCTGCAGAACTACTACTTAGCTGGTTGATCCCCAGCCTGTAACAATGCTTGGGATTCTTCTGTCCCAAGTGCAGGACTCTACACTTGTCCTTGTTGAACCTCATCAGATTTCTTTTGGCCCAATCCTCTAATCTGTCTAGGTCACTCTGGAACCTATCCCTGCCCTACAGCGTATCTACCTCTCCCCCTAGCTTAGTGTCTTCTGTGAACTTGCTGAGGGTGCAATCCATCCCCTCATCCAGGTCATTAATAAAGATGTTGAACAAAATCAGTCCTAGAACTGATCCTTGGGGCACTCCTCTAGAAACAGACCGCCAACCTGACATTGAGCCATTGATCACTACCCGTTGGACCCAATGGTCTAGCCAGCTTTCTATCCATCTTACAGTCCATGTATCCAATCCATACTTCCTTAACTCACTGGCAAGAATACTGTGGGAGACCGTATCAAAAGCATTGCTAAAGTCAAGGCATATCACATCCACTGCCTTCCCCATGTCCACAGAGTCAATTACCTCAGCATAGAAAGCAAAATTAGCGTGTTGGAGAAAAGACTCCAGTGCATGTATCAGAAGAGAGAAGCTCTGTTGCTTGACCAAGGGCTTGAACACTGAGAATAAGAGCTAGGTGTGCTACCAACTGAGCTAGCCAGGCTCATCACTACAGGTATTGAATCCCTGATGGACAGTGTCATCACCAAACTGTCCGTTGCTGCCTCATCCCAGAGAAATGATTGTCAGGAGGACACACGGCCCCCCCCCCAACCCCGGCACTGAGAGAGGCTCCCAGAAAGGAGTGTTCCCAGCTCATGGAAATGCCTGCAATTTGCATGCTTCTTAAATTCTGTTTGAGTCCAGAGCCAGTTCTTTCCCCTCCACACTGAGCTGTGTTTACAACAGCAGGCAGGAGAGCAGGCGGCTCTAGCAAGAGAGGGCCTTTCAGTGCACATGCTAACTTTGCACTGAGCCCTGATTTTGCAGTCTTTGCATGATTCAGTCCTGGCTTTCTGTGAAGCTCTGCAGATGCAGTTTTAATGGCTTGACCTTAGCACATCACTGTTCTTTGGCTAGGAAAGAGATGATGCAGGAATGGAATCCCTTCCCACAGCTATGGAGCCAAGTCTGGGTTTGGAAATGTCTCTTGATTTCAGAGTAACTTCTTGCTATGACCCCATGTAACCCCGTCTTATTACACTTTTCTCAGATATGGTGGCTTGTGTCGTGCCTTCGATCTGTGAGAGCTACTGTGGCACCAAAGTTGGCTGTTCAAACACTGCTTATCCAAAACTGGTAGTGGACCTTATGCCGAATGGTAAGACACAAGCTCTGATGGAGTCTTTATGGGAAAGACATGGATAGCAAATAAACAGAAGCTGGTTGTCGTGGGGGAGAGATTTCCCAGGAATTCTGCTACCAGAACTTGGGGACCAGCATTTAGATTTAGTCCTGATTGGGCCTGCCAAGAGGGAGGCAGTTAAAGGGAGCAGTTGCAATTCAAAATGCATTGTGCGGTTCATTCTGGGTGGCTCTAAGGGTTGGGGTGTTCAGCATGGCATTCTCTGGGTGGCGTTGAGGGCTAGCTGCCCCTGGCCCCAACCCTTCTGCCTGAGGCCTGGCCCCTTTTGGGAACGTGGAGCTGGGTCCTCCCCCATCTTTCCCAGGGCTGTTGGCTCCCGTGATCCTGATTTGACGTCACTAAACTACTACAGTGCTTTCTGGAGTGTCAGGGCTCATCTTATTGTAGACCCTAGATCATTCCAGCATACACAGTGTATTCCTGTACATGCCACGCATTTTGATCAGTGTGACTGCAAATCCAGACCAGCCTTAACAATCTTATTTATTTGCAAAAAACTTAAGCCAAATGAGATGTGCTGGCTTTATCCTTGTGAGAGAGGTAAATCTGGACTATAGTTGCAAGTTACTATGAAGGTGCTTCTTCCAGGATCTCTCTATTGAGAGATGTATGTGCAGTTCCTCTGTTAAACTCACTGGGCTGGGAAGAGAAACTGCACACATATGAGAAAAATTAGAAACTTCTGCAGGCATTACGGGCCTTCATGGTATGCCTGTGGTTTCCAAATGGGCCACTAAGAAGTGTTGGAATTCTGGAGATTTGGGCCTCAGCTAAGAGGGTTGCTTCTCTGCTGGATAAGGGGGATTGCTTGTGCAGACCTCAGTTTCCCTCACTTCTCACTGGAATAGTCTCTCACTATAAAAAAGGAACATCATTCCTGGAAGAGGAGCTGAGAGAGGCAAGCCCCATATATATGCTTTACACTGGCCTGTAAGCTTGGCAGATTTTGGAGGGGTACAGCAGGGAAGGTTTGAGAACTCCTGTGCTTGCTGAAAATACTGCCCTTCCCTGAAGAGACTATAGATGGTGATGCTGGCAGGTTTGGTCTGACACTGCTGTGGGGAAGGGTTTTGAGGAAAGGGAGCTGATGAAGTAGCCAGCTAGATCTAAGGCTGTGAGCACAGAAAGCTATGGGAAAGATGACCAGTGAAACTAATTTTAAGTTGTCCTTGAGAATAAAAAGGGTTGTGTATCAAAGGAACAGAAAGTTGACCTGACAAAATACAGCACTAGACGACGGGTGGGCAATAATTTTTTATTAGGGGCCATGCCAGGATTTTGATAAGTGGTCAAGAGCTGTATTTTTCTATGGTGGTGGGGGGACGTAGGGTCTGGGACAGACTTTGGGCACAGAAGGCAGCTTGGGATAGGGGACTGGGATGCAGGAGAGGGTTTGAGGTCGATGAGGGAGTTTGGATAAAAGAAGTAACTGTGACTAGCGATGTAAAATCCCATTTAATTAGTTAACCAGTTAAACATTATGTTTAACCGGTTAACCAGTTAAAGGGGATGACTGGAGGAGCCACTCCAGCCCAGCATTGTCCATCTCCTAAGAGCCCAGCCTGAGTATTATATGTATTGTAAACGCTGTGCTTCCTGACATAGCAGGCACCATTCTGCTAATGTCCCAAGACGCTGCTATGAAGTTGTCAATCCCTGGGCACACTTCTTTTACTAACAGATAGCTGGGCCGGGGAGGTCAGATCATGTACTCAGAGATGTCGCTTACACAGCTTCCTTAGTGCCTGGCCCAGCCCAGTTGAGCTGATGTGTTTCTGTGTTTCAGGTTTGCGGGGTCTGATGTTGTCAGTCATGCTGGCCTCTCTCATGAGCTCCCTGACTTCCATTTTCAATAGTGCTAGCACACTGTTCACCATGGACATCTACACCAGAATACGCACCCGAGCATCGGAGAAAGAGCTCATGCTGGCTGGGAGGTAAGTGTGACCGTGCATTTCCCACCATTAGGAACCAACTAAATCTGGGAGCCATCGCAAGTGTTCCTTTCAAAGTTCACTTTAATGCCTTCAGGAATAGCCTTTCACTGAATGCACGTGGTACAGCAGTGACCTCTTGTGGCCTGACGGCTTCATCCCATGTGTGCCCTGGATATTCCATGGGGTAATTGCCAAAATAAATCTGAGGCATCTATTCCCAACAGATATCCCAGGAGATCTATTTAAATGTCATTCCAAGATTCTAGCTGGACAAAGCTACAGCATCAGTAATATTCACTAGTCGTGCTGCTGATTTCTCTTTTCTTCTTTCTCTGCTGGTCTATTCATCGCTGTGTTTATAGCTGAGGCTATGTCTATACTACAATGATCTTTCGGAAAAAGGTACACAAATTTTTCGGAAGAGGCTTTTCCGAAATTTGGCCTGTCTACACTGGGCCAAATTTCGGAAAAACCTCCTCTTTCAGAAGAGCCCTTCTTCCTCGTGGGAAGAGGAAGACAGGGCTTCTGAAAGAGCGCATCTTTTGTGGAAGAGCAGACGTGTTCCCTGTAGTGTACACCCTGTAGTGTAGACATAGCCTGACTTATTATTATAGGTGATTGATTGTTGTGAGAGCAGAGTTCTCACATTGGGCTGACTGAGAGCTGATGGATCTGGTGAGATCTCATAGCTGGTTACTCTTTCCCCCAGTGCTGAAGGCTGGTCACTGTTACTCTGGCTGATGTTTTAATGCTAGTTGAATAGCACAATGAGTTGTTAAATTGCTGAGTGACTGTGATTTCTGTGTTTCTGACTGATGTTTATAAACGGGTGGCTAACAGATTATTTACTGGTTTTATTTATAGGTTATTTATCTTGGCTTTAATTGGTATCAGCATTGCATGGGTTCCTGTGGTGCAGTCAGCTCAGGGTGGGCAGCTCTTCGACTATATACAGTCTATCACCAGCTACCTGGGCCCACCTATTGCTGCTGTCTTCCTGCTTGCCATCTTCTGCAAGCGGGTCAATGAGGAGGTGAGTACAGGCTAGGAGCAAAAGCTCACAAAAGACACTCGTCTGCGCACTGAGACAACGGTCCTTTCTTCGTCTCAATGCATTTTATTCTCAGTGTCATTGAGACTGTTCCCACCAAAGCCCCGTGCCTGAAGTTCCAAATCGCGGTGCTTGAGGGGCTCTTGGCTAAGTTGAGGAACCCTCGTGTCCCCCTTCCATTACTTATATGGAAATATGCATGGACTTGGTTGGCTCCCACACAGCTGTGGCTGTGAAGCTGGGGCCACCTATTGTTTCACTGTGACTTGTGCTGAAGGAATACTTTTGGGGACACAGTGTTTTAATACAATCATCTAGGTTCTTTGTGGGTTCTGTAGACTTCAAACAAGGACGGGGAAAGTCCTATGGTTAAGCGGGAATTTCAGAGGAGCTGAGTACTCAAAAACTCCCTCAAAAGTCAGTGGGAACTGCGTGCACAGCACCTGTGAAATTCACTCCAATAATAGCTCTGTAGATCAGTTTCCTTACTTTTAATACAGAGGATACCTCCCTATTGCCCCAGGAGGATAAATGTATTAATTGAGCCCTACAAATCCATGGATATCTGCTTTATATACATGGTTATCCACATCCTTGGATGTAGATAACCACGGCTCTTTTGTATGTATATGGATGCAGATACAAATTTTGTATCCAGAAACCTGCTAATTTGTGAATATCCACTTTATATTCACAGGTATCCACATCTGCAGCTCATTTTTGCAGATGTGTGTAGAAATTTTGTATCCACCCAGGGCTCTATTCATTAATGTTTATGAGATGTTCAGATGCATTGGTGAGAAAAGCCAATGATAAATAATTTAACACTGTTTCCAGGTGGGGTTGGAGCTTTCTCGTTCTTCTTTGAGTGTTTGCTCATGTCCATTCCAGTTAGGTGCGCGCTTCCGGAGCTTCTTCCCTTAGCAGTATCCGTTGGGCCAGCCAGGGAGCACCCTGGAGTGGTGCCAGTATACCGGTGCGTGTATACCCCTGCTGGCCCTCCACCCCCTCAGTTCCTTCTGAGCGCTTGACTTTACTGATAATCTGACCCTTAGCTCTTTGTACAGTGTTTGTGTTAGTTGAAGTTGTTTGTTAGGCTTTGTCTACACTGCGAGTTTTTGTGGCAGAAAGTGTGTTAATGAGGGACTCATTAGCATGAGTCACGACATCATTAGCATATTTTCTGCCGATTCTTTTTGCACAAAATGGAAGTGGCTAATGCTAATGATGTCGCGACTCATGCTAATGAGTCCGTCATTAGCATATTTTCTGCCACAAAAACTCGCAGTGTAGACATAGCCCAAGGGTAAACAGTAGTTAATAGTTGTTAGTTGTCTGTATGGGAGTTTTCCCCCTTTGTCTCTTCCCTCCTGGGGAGGGGATGCCTGGGCCCCACAGATTCAAGCCACGCATTAAGTGCCCTACGGAGACCAGCATGACTTGTGCTTAAAGTTTTCTAGGGGAGTTCCATCACAAAGACAGTAGCCAAATTCGCAGGAGCTTCAAATCAAGAAGCAAGCAGGAGCATGATTACAGATTGAAACTCGTTCTAAGGGCATCCACTCTGCAACCAGCAGCACCGGACCCGGCACCGACGGTGTGGAGTGCATCGGCTTTGGTGCGTGAACCTTCATTGGCCCCGAGACCAACTGAGGAGACGATGACAACAACGACCTCAGCCCCGATCTCAATCTCTGGTGCCGAGGAAGAAGAGCCAACACAGGGGCAGGTCCCTTCGAAGCACAGCCACAAAATGTGTCATTTGGAAGGGCACTGGGCAGCAACCCCACCTCTGGGTGCTCCCACCCCGCCTAGGCATCAGATGAGCACAACGCACAAAGGGAGTCCGGTGCCGAACATAGTGATAGAGGAGGTCCGGCAGCCACCAAGTCCTGAAACTTCTGACACAGCTCACGATCTCATTGAGCTGGTGGCGTTACTGGTGGCGCTGATACCATGTGCACCGGGGCATTGGAGCCTAGCCTGCAGACTTCTTCAAGACATCTGGGGCTGACAAGAACACCTGCACTGGTTCCCCACCCTCCAGAGCCTGTCGGTGCAGCTGGTCATGGGTACATCAGACACGGATTGGAGCACCCATCCTTCGACTCTCAGGAAACAAGTTATGTGGACTCCTGCTGAGCGCTCCTGTCTGTAAATGTCAGGGAGATCAGGGTGGTCAGACCGGCCTGTCAAGTGTTTCTGTCTCACCTGAGACAGAAGGTGGTCTCGGTGCCAACAGATAACATGACAGCAACATATTATATCAACAAACAGGACAGTGCTCACTTTTCTATCCCAGGCCAGGATGCCCTGCTTCTCTGGGATTTCTGCATTGCCCATCATATCCACATGGAGGCGGCATGCCTTCCAGGGAAACAAAATGTCTTAGCGGACAGACTCAGCAGGTCATTCAGGGCCCACGAGTGGTCCATCAGGAGGGGCATTCTGGGAGATGTCTTCCAGAGATGGGTTTATCCCCATATGGACCAGTTGGCTTCCCAGGAGAACAGCAAAAGCCTGAGCTACTGCTCTTATCTAGGCCAGGGTCGGAGATTTCAAGGGGATGCTCTACAAGTGCAGTGGCCCCAGCAACGCCTATACAAAAGGTTTCCCTTAATACGCAAGGCCCCCCCCCCCGGGATCAGGTACTCAGGGCTTCAGTGATCATGGTAACTCCGGTGTGGCCTCACCAGCACTGGTTCCCCGCCCTCCTGGAGCTAACAGTAGAAGAACCAGTGATGCTGCCATTAGCACCGGACCTAATTACTTAGGACCTAGGGGCGGGGTAGTATACCTCCTGAACCTGTCATCCCTCCACCGTGTGGGGTAGAACTTTTGTGGTTAGCAGGGGCTGAACACCTCTGTGCCGAGGCTGTGAGGAGGGTCGTGTTGGAGAGCAGGAAGCCATCCACTTGGACTGCATACGTGGCAAAGTGGAGGCACTTCTTTCTGGGGGCCTCGCAGGTGGGTATGGACCCCATGGATGCCCCATCCGCATCATTCTGGACCACCTCTTACAACGTAGGCAGCAGGGCCTCTCCTCATCCTCCTTGTGGGTTCACCAAGCAGCCGTTGCAGCGTTCCACCCAGGAGAAGGGGGAAGGATGGTATTTGCCAATGCGATGGTTAAGTGATCCCTCAGGGGAGTGGACAGGCTGTACCCACATGTTCATCAGCCCTACCCCCCCAGGACCTTACCCATTCTTACGAGGCTCATAAGCCCCCCCCCCCCATTCAAACCCCTAGTTCAGGCCTGAGCAAAATGCAGCCCACAGGCCGCATCCAGCCCACCAAGCCAAGCACCAGGCAGGCTTCCCCTGTGTGCCCCACACGCCACTCAGAAACGTGGCTGCGGGGCGCTTTCTCTTTGAGTCTGGAGGAAGGGGGAAAGACTCAGATGCTCTCGCCCCCCAGCACAGTCCCATTGGCTGCTTTTTGGACCAACACTAGCCAATGGGAACTGCCTGTTTGCATAAGAACATAAGAACATCAGAACGGCCACACTGGGTCAGACCAAAGGTCCATCTAGCCCAGTGTCTTCTCTGCCGACAGTGGCCAATGCCAAATGCCCCAGGGGGAAGGATCACAACAGGTAATCTTCAGGCAGCCACAAAGCACAACCCTCCTGCTCACTCAGTCAAGCCCATGGCCAAGCAGGCAGAAATATTTTAAGCTCTGCAAGCTGTTAGCTCTGTAGGCAGGCAGGCTGGCTGGTAAGTCACCTGGCGAGAACCTGCCCCTGGCACCTCAGCCCCTCCCCTCCCCAACCCTCTGCCCTACACTCCTGCCCTGCTACTCCACATGCACCCATACCCACTCCCAGATCTGGCACCCCGATCTCCTGGCTGAGATCACAAGCCCCCCGTACCCTTGAAAAAAAGCTGCTGCCGCCATTATGTAAATGAAGCATGGGAAATTCAAATCCCAGCTTCATTTACCATTTCGATACTTCTAATTTACATCCCTTTATTGAAAAAGGGATGTAGTTTAGATGTACCCAAAGAGTGATCCCTCCACTCGGACCTCAGGAGAGCTTTAGCCTTTTATATAGATAGGACAAGAGAGTTCCATAGGTCACCACAACTCTTTATTTCCATAGCTGAGAGGATGAAGAGCCTCCCAATATTGGCACAGTTTTTGTCCTCTTGGATCACATCCCGCATTAGAGCCTTTTATGACCCCCACTTATGGCCCACTCCATGAGGGCGCAGGCCTCATCGACAGCCTTTGCAGTGCAGGTGCCTATTCTATACATACCTTCACAAGCCATTATGCTATTGTGCAGCAGGCCAGATATGGCCATTGGCAGGACTGTGTTTCAGTCCATTACAGATGAGGTTTCTGACCCCACCTCCCGAGGTATTGCTTGGGAGTCACCTGACTGGAATGGACATGAGCAAGCACTCGAAGAAGAAGAAACGGTTACTGACCTCATAACTGTTGTTCTTCCAGATGTGTTGCTCATGTCCATTCCACATCCCATCCACCTCACCCTTGTCGGAGAATCATAGAATCATAGAACCACAGAGCTGGAAAAGACCTCAGGAGGTCATCAAGTCCAGCCCCCTGCCCTAGGCAGGACCAATCCCAACTAAATCAACCCAGCCAGGGCTTTGTCAAGCCGAGACTTAAACACCTCTAGGGATGGAGACTCCACTACTTCCCTAGGTAACCCATTCCAGTGCTTCACCAACCCATTCCAGTGCTTTACCAACCCATTCCAGTGCTTCACCAGCAGGAAGGAACTGAGGGGGTGGAGGGCCACCAGGGGTATGTATGGGCCAATATAGCAGTGCCACTCCAGGGAGCTGCCTGGCAGGCCCACCGGATACTGCTAAGGTAAAAAAGCTCTGGTGTCTGTGCACGCGGGGCACACACACTTAACTGGACTGGACATGATCAACACATCTTGAAGAACAATAGTCATGAGGTAAGTAACCCTTTCTCACTTTGACTCCATTCTAAAACTGCTTCCTCTGGAGATTGGTGAATCTACTACTAGCATTTAAGCAGGGATGTTCCATTTCGTCACTGCTCGGCTGAACCTCAAATTAATGGCTTAAATCCTGAGGTCCTTATTCAGGGAAGTCGTCCATTGATTTCAGTTGGAATTTTGCCTGACTAAGAATGGATTAAGAGCTACTAAGGCTCTCAGCATTTGGTTTAAAGCACAGTCTTAATTAGAATAAAGACTGGGAACAAATAAAAGTCACAGTGATTTGAAGCACTATTTGAACCAAAGACCAGTTTTTATTTAATATCCAATATTAAACTTTTCATTAAAATTATTATTATCATGATAAACTGAGGTTCTGTGTATCTGTTCCAATACTCCTCTGTGATTTGTCCCTGACAATTTAATAATAGT
This sequence comes from Pelochelys cantorii, assembly GCA_032595735.1. Lineage (NCBI taxonomy): Eukaryota > Metazoa > Chordata > Testudines > Trionychidae > Pelochelys > Pelochelys cantorii. The sequence continues at coordinate 4,617,897 of CM064342.1, read as the reverse complement.
TTCAAAATTTCATTTGAACTAGAAAATTTCCAGCAGAATTTATAGTTTTGTACCACCATCATTAGTTATCTATTTTTTAGCCTATTGACCAAATTCACAGCTGGTCTAAGTGTTTGCAATTGTTCTCAGGTCAATAGGGCTACATCTATTTACTCTGGAAATGAATTTGGCTCTGTCTATTTTGTTTATGTGGTATGTGACGTTCAGAATAGAGAGTGACAGAGTAAACAAATGGCTAAGAAGGACAGTGCTCTGAAGGTTCAAAGGTTTTGGTTCAGATAATGCTAAGTGCTCACCTGACATTTTGAAGAGTTCAAAACAACTTCAGTGTGAGCTGTGCTGTAGGGCAGAGGATTTTACTGTTTTCTTAGGTAAAGTCAGAAAGGACCTTTATGATCATCTAATCTGCATAACACAGGCCAAAGACATTACCCAAGAGCTGGGGCAGGTCATACTTATGAGTTTTATTGACAAATGTCAAAGCAGGAGAAGATGTTTATTGATCTGGATTGTAGCTATTGTTCTTCAAAATGAGGGTGTACATATATTGCATCCAGGTGTGCATATACATGCCCAGTGCACTAAATCTGCAGAACTTTGCCTCACAGTACCCTTAGGGTGGTGCTGCCCCAATCTGCCCACAATTTCTTCACAAAGGATATCAAAGGTAGAGACTTTGATATAGAGGGGACAGAAGGCCGGTCATCCGATATGCATTTTTCTCCCCCCTACCGAAGAACAAGTCATAGCACAGGTAAGCATATATTCTTCTTCGAATGATCATAGACATGTATTCCACTCAGGTGACTCACAAGCAGCATTCATAGGAGGTTGAACTTGGAATATATTTAAAGAGTAATAGCTGGGCTACCATCCGAGGTAGATGCAGAGGCAATTGCATAACCCTCGGTAACAGTATGTATAGAAGACCAGGTAGCTGTGCTGCAAACATTCAGCATTGAATCATCACTGATCAATGCGACTGACATCACTTGGGCCATCATCAGATGAGCCCACAGTCATTGGGGTGGCAGGGTCTTAGCTACTTCGTATGCAGATGGAATGCAGGAAGTTATCAATGGAAACCCAGAAATTTGCCCAGAAATCACCTGTCCCTTCATTTACTCTGTATAGGAGACAGACAGATGAAACAATGCCCACAGGGGCTTAATAAAGAAGGTCATTAATGCCTGAGGGTGCGTCTACACTGCACTCTTAGCTCAAAATAAGCTACGCAATTAGAACTACACAAATTGTGTAGCTTATTTCAAGTGTATTTCGAAAGAGCTTATTAAATCATTTGGCTCCTTCCCCTCTGTCAGACAAGTCAGCGAGAAGGAACTGAGGAGGGGGAGGGTTGGCCGGGCCTTATATTAGGTACCATATTGTCATCACTCCAGGGGGTGCCCAGACCAACCATAATCCTAGGTGCTATGGTAAAAATCTTCTGGCTACTGTGCACACACACAAACACCTGATTGGAACGGACATGAATGACACGTCTCGAAGAACAGTTAGGAAGGGCGAGCGGGGGTGTCGCAAGGTTAGTGTGGGGGAGGGTTGCAGTATTGCTCCCCTTGCTTTTGTTCACCTGGAGGTGGCAGCGCTGCCTGCAGAGCTAAGCAACTTGAGAATGGTGGCTACTGCTGGGATCCCCACTCTGAAGGCAGAGTCACTATTGGAAGCAGCACAGAAGTAAGAGTGGCAGTACCGTGGTCCCATAAAATAACCTTGTGATACCTTCACAACTCCCTTTTGGGTCAGGCCCCCCATTTGAGAAACACTGATCTTCCCCTTTCCCCTGTGAAATCTGTACTACACAGGGTAAAAGCATGCAAAAAACCAGATTTCACACACCGTGATGCATTTTTCATGGCCATGAATTTGGTAGGGCCCTACAGATTGCATGGCTGTTAAAAGAGACAGCGTATTCCTGTATATTCAATGGCTCTTAGTGATCATTCATCCTGTCGCTTTCTTTCTTTTGTAGGGTGCTTTCTGGGGCTTGTTCACTGGTCTGGTAGTTGGACTGGTTCGAATGATTGCAGAGTTTGCTTATGGTTCTGGCAGCTGTGTAAACCCCACCAGCTGTCCAAAGATCATTTGTGGAGTCCACTACCTGTACTTTGCTATAATCCTCTTTGGGATCTCCGCCATCATCATCCTGGTTATCTCACTCATAACCGAACCCATTCCCGATGTACATGTGAGTATCATTGCCTCTTCTGCTCTTTTATTCCCACACTTGGTCCTTGAGATAGCAGAGCGCTATGAAATCTGTCACTTTAATTTATACTTTTAAAATATGAATACGAATTTAGAGCATGCATCTCTTATTGGGTCTCCCAGCTACTTGGGTTCTGATAGACAGAGATGTGCAATGTGCAATCCATAGGATGGTTTGGGCCAGCTGCCCCAGGCCCCACTCTTTGGGGATCCTGTGGGATCCCGGGCAGCCTGGGGGATTTCTGGGAGGAGCCTGGGGCTTGGGAAAGGCATAGAGTAGTGGCAGGGCTTGGGGCAGAGCAGGGGTGGAAAGAAGCAGAGTGGGGCAGGGTCTGTGGCAGATTGGGGGTTGTCCCGGGTCCTGCACCCTTCTAGAGATGGCCTCTAGAGGGAAGTTTTACATCTTCTCTAAATGATTCCTTGTTTCTGATATCCCTGGGAATGTAGTGCTCTCTGCTAGATCAACAGTGCTCTGGAGATTCTTCTGCAATCAGAAATACCTTGAAGACATTCTATATTGCAAAAATGTGAAATGATACTGGCATTTAACCCCTCAGAGCTACAGACAGTAGACAGTGCATTTTCTGTGGCATAGTGAAGATTTCAGGAATGCTGTTGTTTAGGAAGGGAAACAGATATAGTCTCCTAGGGTGTGTCTAGACTACATCCCTCTATCAGCAGAGGGATGTAAATGAAGCATTTCGAAAGTGCAAATAAAGACAGGATTTAAATATCCCGTGCTTCATTTGCATAATCACATAATGGCGCTCTTTCGAAATTGAAACCGCAGTCTAGACGCAGTTCTTTCAAAAACAGGGTGCTTTTTTGAAAGAGCCTGTAAACCTCATTTTGGGTGTGTCTAGACTACAGGTTTTGGTTTTTTTTGGTTTTTTTTGTTTTTTTTTTCGAAAAAACTGGCCTTTTTTCAAAAAAACTTCCCCTGCATCTAGACTGGCACCGAGTTCTTTAGAAATTAAATCGAAAAAACTTGGGGGGAGGGTTTTCAACCGTGGTAAACCTCATTTTATGAGGAAGAACACCTTTTTTCAAAAGTGCTCTTTCAAAGAAAGGTATTCTTCGTGCATGCAAACAGGGCTCTTTCGAAAGAGAGCATCCAGACTGCCTGGGTGCTCTCTTTTAAAAAAGCAGCTCACTTTTTCAAAAGAAGTGGTTGCAGTCTAGACGCTCTCTTTCAACAGAGGCTTGTAGTCTAGATGTGGCCTTTTTGAGGTCTACAGGCTCTTTCAAAAAAGCGCTCCGTTTTCGAAAGAACCGCATCTAGACTATGGTTTCTATTTTGAAATAGTGTTTTTTCGAAAGAGCACCGTTACATGATTATGCAAATGAAGCATGGGATATTTAAATCCCGGCTTCATTTGCACTTTTGAAGTGCTTCATTTACATCCCTCTGTCGACAGCGGGGTGTAGTCTAGACGTAGCCCTACAGTACCTCCCTGCTCTTGTGGGATCCTTTGCAATCCCTGCAGAGTATGCAGCAAATGTTCATGACTCCTGAATCCTACCCCAATCTCATTGCTGGGCTCAGTGTTCGAAGGCTGTGGCTTTGTACTTGTGTTTAATGGCAGCTCTACGGCTTATGCTGGACCCTGCGGAACAGCAAGGAGCCGCGCATTGACCTGGATGCAGATGAGAGGATGGAGGAACTGGAGAGTAAAGAAGATGAATCAGGTGATTTCTGAATAAACTCCTGCTCAGTTTTGTAAGGCCATGAATGAATCTGAAGTCTCCAACTTAATTCCTGAAGAAACAAGGAAGTGCTGAAAACAGATGCTGAAGGGCTAGTATGTGCAGAGAGTTAGTGCACTATTTTTTCACCACTGTCAGTCTGTGTGGCCTGATGTAGATCAGGAGCGAAATGAATTACATGATGGCAATCTAGTTCCCTGCTGATTTTTGTGCATAGCACAAAAGCCTTCATGCAATCAGGTGAGAGGCACAGCTCTAAAACAAAGGAGGTGGTGGGGGTCTGGTGTGTTGGCAGAGATGTGTGTGGGTCTCAGGGTGAAAGTAACATAAATTTCTTACAGATACTATCCTATCACATCTTGCTGCCCTTAGAGAGACCTTAGGGCAGGAGGGGGGTTGTGATACCTCAGTATCTAAGAAATTTAAGTGTGGGGTGGAATATGGGGGAACTCAGGGCAGAGGGTTAGAGTGGGGTGGGGGTACAGGTGCTAAGGCAGGGGGCTGGGGTTGTGGAGGTACAGGAGTCACGGTTGGGGTGTATGAAGGCCTCAGGGCATGGGGTTTGGGTGTAAGAGGGACTCAAGACAGAGGGTTGGGAGGGTTGGGGGGGTGCAGGAGTCAGGGCAGAGAGGTATGAGGAGGGGCTGTGTGGGGAGTCAGGCCAGGGATCTGTGTGTGTGTGTAGGGGTGAGTGCAGGGGAGGGGTCAAGAGTGCTAATTCAGGAGGCGGGGGGATGGGCTGCAGGCACACATACTGGGTCTATGTATATACTAAGAAGAAGGCCTGAAACAAAGCCCATGTAGCACAGGACTGTTTTGAGGCCGAGCTAACAATGGACAACACTTGGCTAATATAAAGCAAAGCTAAGCTGTGAGCAAGAGGTAGGCCCAGCTCACAGAACTTGGCACGAACAGGGCTGAGAGTCCAAAACACTAATTGGTAATAGGCCCAGGTGCAGAACAGTCATAAGTTGAAAGCACATGGTACCAGCAGGTCATTAAAAAAGACTGTGGTACCCACACTCCCCACAGACATAGACACAGGTTCAGGAAAGGATCTAAAATGACAACATGATGGATAGAGATGATCTAATCAAACCACGAGGTGCAGAGCAATGGGCTGTATCTAAGTAGTGTCAGATCTAAGTACCTGATGTGCGCAATGATTCAGTAGAGTCTACTGACAACTATGACTGTACTTTACTCTACAATAAACCTGGCCGGGCACCTTCGATCCTTATCTGGTTTGTGGTCTTTGAAGACTCTCTCAGGGTCTGCTGTGGTGGTTAATTGTGCAAGTTGACACAACACACATCATTGAGCACACATGCAGGTCTACATTGGTGACCTGTCTACATCCTGACCTACTACATTGGTGACCCTACTACAATGTGTATTGCTTTTTCCTGGTTCCTGCTTCCTGTGACTAGGGAGCAAGGGGAAAGTGCAGAGCCTTCTGCATTCCTCTCGCTCCTGGCTGCCCAGGGGAGGGGCAGACCCATATGTGTAGCTGCAGCCCCCCACAAATACCCAAAATAGCTGCGGAGGGAGAAGAAGCTTAGTGCTAGGACAGTCCTGGAGTGGGGGATGCCCCCAGCCAGCCCATCTAACCTGCCCAAATGCCTGCTGCTGAGCACAGCAGCCTGCAGGAAGCTGGGAGCCAGGCTGGGAGCACCCCACCCTCCCACCACAGCTGAGTGACCCAGCTGGCCAGCTGCTCCCCGAAGTGCTGCACTGGGGTGTACTGGCTTACATTCTCCTCTGGGGGGGCCTTACATCTGAAAGGACAGAATGAAGACACAACTGGAAGTGGGTGTGTAGGGGTCAGGATTGCAACAACAAAGGTGGTGCACAGCAGGGTAAAGATGCTTTCCCAGAACTGCTTTGGGGAAACTTGCACAAAACTCTGCCTGGCTCCAGGCTCTGATACCATGCATCACTGAATTCAGCCATTCAATAAAAAATAAAAATACAAACCCATAGTGAATAAGTAAAGAGAAACCTGCACTCAGAGCTGCTTCTCAGTTTTAGGCTGAAGAGTCAGGGCCGGAGACTCTAGCCTGCTACAGCTTCTGTGCACCATGTTAAGGCAGGACAAAACTGCCTTCAGTCAGAAAAGAAATAGCTGGTAGAAAATCCAAAAGGGATCTCTTTGCCTGCAGAAAATGGAAACTGCCTCCTGCGCAGAGCTCCCGCTCTCACCTCACTTGACGTAAGAGGCAGAGGGAGCAAGGCATATTGAGGAAGGAAAGTGACTGCAGCTGCTCCTGCTGCTAATGGCTCCCTGTGGTCCTCCTCCTGTGTCCCCAGCTCTCACATGGCACAGAGCATCAGGAAGTGTAGTAGGAGAAGACGAGGGCATGAGATCTGGCAATTGCTGTATACCCAGCACTTTTCAATCTTGTCACAAAATCATGGACATTGAAGTATTTATAATGGTCTTGAATCAGCTTAGTGAGTCTTAGCATTTGTGAGCTACCAGCAGTTACAGCTAAATCACTGAGAACTGGGAACAAACTGGTTTTCTTCAAGTAGGTGCTGCAGACACATATTCCACATAAAAGGTATGCGCGCCCAGCACAGCAGAGCTGGAGCTGGAGAAATTTGCCTAGTAATGCCTGCAGGAAGATGGTGCTAGTGCAGGGATGGGCAAATACTGGCCCATGGGCCAGATCCAGTCCACCAGGGTTAGCTCCTGGCTGGCCCCATTACCACCCTATTTACCTGCACCTCCACAGGTACAGGGATCACAGCTCCCGTTGGCTGCAGATTGCTTTTCCTGGCCATTGGGGGCTGCGATTGCCCCTGCCTGTGGACATTCAGGTAAATATAGCGGCAGCATCCTACCAGGGGCTAACCCTGGTGAACCGCTGCTGTTTTATTGCCCACCTCTGTGCTAGTGCCTGCTGGCTTCAGGAGGCAAGGCTGCACGACACTCCTCAGCGCCTTTTTACAACATGTGGCTGGAATCTGAGCTCACTGTGTTTTCTCTCGGTCACAGAAGGAGATGAAGAACAAGGTTGGTTGAAGAAGGCCTACAACTGGTTCTGTGGCTTCGATCAGAAAAAAGAGCCCAAACTGAGCAAAGAGGAGCAGGAAGCAATACAGAAGAAACTGACTGACACTTCTGAGGAGCCATTCTGGAGAAAAGTTATGAACATGAATGGTATCTTTCTGTTGGCTGTGGCTGTATTCTGTCATGCCTTCTTTGCATAAATCTGACTTTGTGCTGCAGAGTTTTTATGAAATTCTCATTCTAGTTCTTTTTCCTTTTGATTTTGCACTGTATTCTTCAAAAGATAAACAATGCTACCGTAGAAACATGTATCAGATTCATAAGCTGAGATGGAATTAATTAAATTGATTTATTCATTGTTGTATTTAGAAGTTGGTGAAACTAGTCTGATTTCTAAGCCCCTTTTTCCTTACTTTTTCTACAGTGATCCCATTTTTTTAGTTCAGTTATATGAAGGGCTACGCTATAGATTCAAGATTAAACGAATCCTTTCACAATGTAGGCTGCCTTATATAAGTTCCCTATACATGACATTTTATTGATGTATTCCTTCCATACTATAGCTATTTTAATAGAATCTTTCTGCCTTTCCTCTCTTACACATGGTATACTATTTTTCAGTGGACTTGTTCCTCTCTACTCTGTATTCACTCTTTCTCCTAAGTTAAATATGATTCCCTCCCGCAGGAGCATCTGAGTTTAACTTTTGTATTTGTGCTGTTTGAGTTAGTTTGAAATTAGGCAGAACAAGTCTGGTCAGCCCTAATAAGAGTTATGCTTATGCCTGACTCTTCAAGATTAACTTTAAAAGCTCCAACATACACTGTGTATTTGGTTTTAATATATAATTATTCTTGAATGTGAAAGTTCTTTTCATAAAAATTACATTCCGGTTGGTTTTGATTCCCCAGCATGGATTTATCAAAGTTAGTGTCCATTTCTATTTCTATTTACTGTAGACCTCCTTTTTATAAAGAGGGACCTAATGTACTCTTATTTCCTCTTTTTGGTAAGTGAAATTATCACCTAATTCTTTATCATGGGTGAATGTTTTAAGCATCGGAACATTGGCCTTGTGTCTTGCTTCCAAGTACACAAAATCATTACAGTATTTTTCTTGCCAAATTATGAATCTTCCTTCTCTGACAAGTTCACTAAGAAATTTCATTCATGCCATGAGTAAGACTGTTTCCCCAAGGAAAGCAGTCAGTGCCCTGACACCATTTAAAGCGCTCCAGTAATTCTTACCTTATTTGGCAGCATGAGACCTGAGTGACACAGTGATGAGGCAATGACCCTGGTTTGGGTCTCATAGAGAAATTTGGTGAGACGACGTGATACTTTAAGTTCAGGTTGGAAAGTGAAAATAGAGAGAACTTCTTACCATCTAATTCATCTTCCCCAAGAGGCATAGATACAGAGCAGGCACTTAGGAAATTCCCAGTTGGCATAGCTAATCTGGACCACAGTCCTTTGTTGCCTTGTTATGCACTGCAGCTTCTTATACAGTTAAGAGCAACATGCATCTCACCTACCTGCAGTAATTGACAGACCAGCCAATATGGTCTTTTTGTAAATCCCTATAACTTTCATCACACTGTGCTACAGACCAGCCAATATGGTCTTTTTGTAAATCCCTATAACTTTCATCACACTGTGCCACCATTTCACAGTCTGTTGCTACTTCAGATTACTGCCTAGCAGAATGTCCTGTCCTCTTGCATTGCAATATGATCCTCAGTATAATTCTGTTTCCATGCAGTACCCTGACATGCACATGACAGAGTGCCAAATCAAATCTAAATCCTAATGCAAACTGTTCTTGTAATGAATACAGCAGCAGGGAGCATTGTAAGTCATCACTCTATTGTGCCATGGAATTCATGATATTTCCCTAAGTGTGAAGGCTTGAATGTATAAATTTTTTTCCTAATGTGTCTGGGGTCCACAAAGTAAAGAGACAAGACATGGGAAAATATAAAACATAGCTGAAATCAAAGCTGTTCAGTGCTGCTCAGATGCCCATATCTAGTGGTCTACTGCTTTTCATATAGTGGCTCTAAATTGATGTAGCAAATGAGAAATTGGTGAATGAGCCCTTCTTGTGGACAATGCAGCTCCCACTCAGTTACAGTTTGTAACTAACTTGAAAACACAGGGTTGAGACCATTTGGATAAATACAAAAATAACACAGGTAGATCTCATCCCAGTCAAGATGAGCAGCCCATACAATGACACCCTTCTTGGGCAATCTCAATAGTCAGGGTGTATCCTCATTGTATACTTCATTTCTCTACCCAGGCTGAGTAATGAAGCTTTATGAAAATACAGACCGCAAGTTGCAGGGACAAACACTTGAAACTCATGTGAAGTGACCTGCCTTGGCTCAGGTCTGACAAGCTGGCAGAGTCCAGGGCTCACAACCATAGACAAAGCTGACTGCTCCTTAGGGTAATATGTCTTTAACCTGTGGGATTTCTATTAAAAGTTGCCTGTGAAATTGTGATACTATATGAGACATGGAGTCTTGCAACTCTTGGTGACCAGTTCAGCTCCATCTTTGATTGGTAAGTGCTATTCTGTGACGTCAGTTTCATGAGTTTTATCAATCCAGTTGGTGGTGTCAGTCCCACTTCTAGTAGACTATTGTCTGCCTCATGTAAGTGCTGTAAAACTGGTACATATAAGCAGACAAAGCCAAGGACTAATGTACACAGGAATTGAACATCCTCATTCCTGTAGAGCTGGGAGTGGCAGATTCTGTTCTCACAGTACTATACATTTGGAATGGCTGAGGCTGCTGGAATTACTTCAGATAAAGCACTGGGGCATGCTTATGACACGATATAATCAAATAGCAAGGGACTTTTGGGGATAGCTCCCCACAGCCTGTCATGCTTTCACATCTAGATATGAACATTTCTCATGAACTTATTCTGCAAACCTATATTAATTTCTAGTAATATAATGGAAGAACCATGTATGAAAAATTGATAAATATCTCGGCCAACAGCACTCTGAGCCATAAGTATTACTGACTTATAAAGAACAAACGCTGTCAGACAGGTCTGGTCTTTCATTAATACAATTACCACTTAAGAGCCAAATCCTGTGCGGTGCTGATTACTCTCATTTCAACCCGACTCTAATTTTAATTTCTATTTCCTTGTAACTGAAGTATCTGAGCATTTCCCAGACGTTAATGAATATGCTTGAGAATGTCCTGTGAACCAGGAAGTGTTATATGATTCCCATTTTACTGAGGCACAGAGAAGCAAAATCATTTGGAAGATCGGGGTTTTATTTCTAACTCAGCCACAGATTTTTTCAGGTCCCATTCCTGTGCCTTAGTCCCCAGGCCCATGTGGAGTACAGAGCAGTCAGCACCACACAGGACTGGGATCTAAAGGCACAAACTGAATGTAATAGCTGTAACATATCTGAATTTAATAAAGCTTTTAACTATTCACAAACTGACTCAAAATTCATTCCAAACTGCTTTGGCGAGGAACGGTTCTACATATTAAAAACTGAATGAAGGTCTATGTCTAAGGATAATGATAAATTGAAACATACTGGGTGCGTCTAGACTGGCAAGATTTTGCGCAAAAGCAGCTGCTTTTGCGCAAAAACTTGCCAGCTGTCTACACTGGCCGCTTGAATTTGCGCAAGAGCACTGACGTTCTAATGTAAGAATTCAGTGCTTCTTGCGCAAATACTTTCACACTCCTGCTCAGGGATAAGCCCTCTTGCACAAGAATACTTGCGCAAGAGGGCCAGTGTAGACAGGCACCTTAATTTTTTGTGCAAGAAAGCCTGATGGCTAAAATAGCCATCAGAGCTTTCTTGCACAAAAAGCGCGTCTATAGTGGGCACGGATGCTTTTGCGCAAAAGCACTTTTTGCGCAAAAGCATCTATGCCAGTCTAGACGCTCTTTTGCGGAAATACTTTTAACGGAAAAACTCTTCCGTTAAAAGTATTTGCGCAAAATCATGCCAGTCTAGACGCAGCCACTGTGTTTAGGGTGATAATTGTACATGGGGTGTCTCAGTGTTAGGCCCTGCATAACTGTATCCCACATTAATGATTGAAAGATGGTGTAAATTGTTTAGCATTTGAGTATGACAAACATATTCTCTTTTTAGCAGTATTATAATAATTAACAGTAAATCAAAATTGAAAGTCCTCACTTTGTTTTTACTCTGTCTTCAGAGAAAATGCTAACTGATATGCTTCCCTTTGGACGTAAGTCTGATCTTACAACTTCACAGAAAAAGACGGGAAGAAAATTTTCCTTCGCAGCACCAAAAATAGAACTAAAAGCTGCCATTTCTCACAGCTTCTAAAACTTACTTCAGTGTTTAATGGCTTTCAATTCTTGCTCCTCGCTCAGTGTATTTTAACAGTGACTGGAAACACAGTGACAGCAGAATGTAAGAACATGTGGCGAGGCATATCTGTGAGCAGACACAGCTAGAGGGTCCTTATTCATGCAGAAAATAAGGGTGAGAAAAACAATACTAAACCGCAGTGCCTCCAGGATGAGATTGCCCCACATGGAAAGGGTCAGCACAAGACCTATACATGGCGTGATTTTTAATTCCAGAGAGCATAGTTACCCTCCCCCACCACTTCATCTGTTACTGTTGTAATCAGAAAACCTTCATTAACTGACAGTGATGGCGAGCTACACTGAAACTGTGATCTCTGCATGAGTACACGAACGTATCTCATTATTGATCTATGACCGAATTAATTACAGCTGGGTCTTAATCACTGTTGGCATCAAGCTAAAAAGACAAATAGATTATTATCGATGTACGAGTTTGTCTACATGCTGATGTCGTCACAATGTAGTAGAACAACACTCTTCAGGGAGCTTAGAAACATAGTGCTAAAAACAAGGACTTGCTGTATCCAACATATTTCCTCAGAAACACCAGGCTTAATTACAGGGTATGAGGATGCCAGTACTGACATGTTAATTTAAGTATTTATAATATGCATGAGGCAATTCAAAGGGATCTTTAGCACTTGTGAGTGACTAAGTCTTTTGCAGTTATATCACTCGGAATAGTCAATTGAAAAATGGTGGCATGAACTGAAAAGGGAAAGAAGTCCATGGTTTACAGTTACTAAATGTAGGGACTATTCAGTAGTCTTTAATTAGTCAGTGAATGTACCTGCCATCATTTAGCCACGTTTTGCTGATGCAGCTCTTGTGCCACTAACCCCCAAACTTCTTTTATATAAGTGTCAAACCCACCAATTAGTGGCTGTTAACTGAGACGTAGATGTGGTTTTAAAACACTTCAGAATACTTTCTAAGATACTTTCTGGGGATTCAAGCGACCATCCCTTGAGCCCCCAAACAGTATCTTAGAAAGTATTCTAAGGTGTCTTTCTGCTGGCTTCAGTGAAAACTGGATCAGGCTCTTAACTGACAGTTTTTTAGTTCTACTCAGGCACCACATTTTAGGCCTTTTCATGCTCCTGTGTTGTGCTCTCTCACTAATTTAACACAGCTGTCCCTGCACTTTGTCAGGTATGTTTCAAGATGCAACTGGTTCTGTGCTTAAACCAGAATATAGGTCAATGCTGAAAAAGGAAGAAGAGGAAGCTCTGCAGAGAAATGTGACCAGCACTTTTGGTTGCCCATTTGGAGACAGGTAAGCAGTGTCGCTATCATCATTTCCTTGGCAATGACCACAAAGAACTCAACCAAACCAAATATTAACAAAACCAAACAACTTCTAAGTTATCCCTGCCTCTAGGCTTCCCAGTGTATCCAACCTGTTGTCTCCATCTCCATTGGAATGCTTGTTTTTCAGGGCTGTGACAGTCTTATTTTGTATCTTTGCCTGTGTCTACACTACTACAGAAATAATGAGGAGTCGTGTTGCACTTTACAGGCTAACAGATTTATTAGGGCATGAGCTAAAAATTGGAATTGAAAAATTAAGAATTCCTTCCTAATTCAGTCTCAGAAGAGGCCAGGATACAGTGATCACACTGGAGCAATATTCTGATCCTGCAGATAAACCTATATTGTATTCCTTTGTCTCGTGTTGTATTGCACAGTTTGCTGCAATGTGCCATTCAGAGCATCACAACACACTGCTCCTCCACATTATATTACTGCATGAAATACCAGGCACTTCTGTAGCAAAGTGTCCATGGCTCTAGAAATACTATGTTTAGATAGATGCTCTGTGCTGCAAAAACTGGGATTATTTCTGCACTAGAGTACATTCTCCCACAGCATTCTTCGTGTCATTTGTGCCGCTTAATACTTTCACCATTGTGAGGCACATGTTTCTCTGTGCTAGTGCACATGTTTCTCAGTGGGAGCAAGAGGGAGCTCCTGGCTGGCTGCTGACACCGGGTAGCTGAATGCTCTGAGTTACGGCTGAAGAAGGTGCTGGGTCCATGCGTAAGTGACCCAGGGAGACATAGCAGCATTAACTTCTCCCAAAAAGTTGCAGCAAAAGGCTGCTATCTAGAGGCTTTCTGTGTTAGGACCCAGAGTACTGGGCGGGCTGGGGTCTCTCTCACTAGCCACCGAGGATCTAGGGCTATTGGACAGTTATATTCCCCTCCCAAACGGGAGAACACAGGGTGACAGAGCTGGAGGGCTGAGTCATCAAGAGGGTGCAGCAGTTCCTGAGGCTGATAAGCCACAGGCCACACATGGTCACGGTCAGCCTAGTGCTAATCCCCGAAGTGACCACAAGCAGGCACCAGCCCAGCTGTGAGAGCTGAACCCCTGACACACTCCTTGGTGTTTATTAAAAATCTCCCTGGTTATTAAGCTTGGCTTTCATTTAATGAACTGGGCCCTCTCAGGTATTATCATGTTTTACTACAGGTATGTTCCATGCGTTCACGAAGAGCTTTACAAAGCACACCACAGTGTGGCCACAACCCTGGGCCGAGGAACCATTCCCAGTGGTCTCAGATATCTTTATAAAAGAGAAAAGGGAATTCCCTTTGGTCAGGCTGTAAATTCAGACCCTTTTGGTCACTACCATAATGGCTGAGCCAGGGCTAGCCCCTGGAGAGGCACTGAAGTTGCTCACGTGGCGGCTGTGGGCTGCTGATGAGAAACACAGGCAAATAAGCCCTTCTTGTAGCTAGCGCAGCTCCCCCTTTGCTACAATTTGTAACTAACCAAAAAACACTGTGAGAGACAAAAACAACGCTCAGCAACCTGTACTGCGAACCCCCTTGGAGCACGAGACTCTGTTGGGCACTTAATTTCACGAGCCAAGACTAGTGGTGAGGGGTTTTGAAAATAAGGACCGGCAATTGCCAGGTCAGACATAGCTGTAGCATGTCTGGAGTGGTCCACCTTGGTTCTCTAGTAGGTAAAGGGATTCTTTGCTCTCTTTTTCCGGTTCTTTAACAACTGTCCCTCAGCTTTTAAAACAGGAGCAACAGCATCCAGAGTTCACAAACAAACTTTGTTTCCTTCAGTCAATGTTTGTGTTGGCAGCATTTTTATGCCTTTGGTGAGATACCGTGTCAAAGGCTTTCTGGAAATCTAAGTACACTATATCCACTGGACCCCCCTTGCTGATGCCGTCAAAGAATTCTAGTAGATTGGTGAGGCATGATTTCCCTTTACAAAAATCATGTTGACTCTTCCACAACAAATTATGTTCATCTATGTGTCTGACAGCTTTGTTCTTTACTATAGTTTGCCTGGTACTGAAGTTAGACTTTCTGAACTGTAATTGCCAGGATCACCTCTTGAGCCCTTTTTAAAAACTGGCACCATATTAGCTTCTCTCCAGTCATTAGGTATAGAAGCTGATTTAAAGGGTAGGTTACAAACCACAGTTAACGCTTCTGCAGTTTCACGTTTGTGTTCTTTCAGAACTCTTGGGTGAATGCCAGCTGGTCCTGGGGGTGAAGGTTTGGATCATACAGTTCCTCCTGGGGCTGTCACCTAGTATGCTGATCATACCACTGAACCCACCTCCCTGCCCTCTGGGGTACCTCCACCAGCAGAAGCTTTGATCTCCCCCAGCAAAGGCACAGAGTTGGGGTAACAGCTTCCCCCCCAAGCTGAGAAACACAGACATTAAAACCAACTCAGCTCTGGGAGGGGTCAAGTGTAGGGACTTGATAGCACCCAGAAACACAACCCTCAGAAAGGATCACAACTCCAAATTACACTGTATAAAAGTTTTACACCGGGATGGGCAGTAATTTTCATAGAGGAGCCACTTAATGAATTTTGGTACATGGTCATGGGCTGGCTCTGCCCCTGGAAGTGGCGGAGCCTGTGGAGGAAGGGGCAGGGCTGAGGACTAGCTTCCCCCCAGAGTTGTCTGGAACCAGAGACTTTGAATTAAAAGCACAGCAAAAGTCTCGTGGCTCCCAGCCCCGCCACTACTGCGTTGCCTGGCAGTTGCCGGGGGTTGCTGTGGCTATTTAAACGGCTTGCAGCTCCAGTCTCTGCCAGGGTAGCACCATGAGAAAGCAGCCAGATGCAGTCAGTGAGCTGGATCAAAGTGTTAGGCAGGCCAGATCCAGCCCCCACGCCACATCTTGCCCTGTGCTGCTTTATAAAGAGAAAGCTCAGAAAGATGTTCACCCCTTTTATCAATGAAAGAGAGATATGCACAGCCATTGTTGCCCTCCCCAATTACATTGAGTTGGATAATTAACAAGAGTGACTTTATTAAGTATAAAAAGTAGGATCTGAGTGATTGCAAGTGATAAGAGGCAGATCAAAAGTAAGTTACTAAGGAAAAAAATACCAAAACAAAAACAAAAACAAACCAAACCCAAACATACCAACTAAGCCTAATACACTAAGGAATTTGTTACATGCAAATTCTTACCCTATTTCTAATAATCTTTTTCACAAGCTAAGCAGCCTCCTAGCTTGGGCCCGATCCTTTCTCGTTTAGTCTTAGATGTTTCCAGCTAGCATCTTGGATGGTAAGTGGGGGTCTCCTGATGTCTGGCCACTCTCCTATAGTTTGGTTTCCCACCTTTATATTGCCTATGCCCAAGGTGAGAATTCTTTGTGTTCAGTTCAAACTTTTCTCACCTCAGTGGAAAAATACAAGATCCAAAATGGAGTCCAGCATCAGATGACCTGGCCACAGGTTCTGGCAGGATCTACCATAATCCAGGTATACAGGGAAAACAAGACTATTCACAGGTTGTTGGTTTGCGTACCAAGCCATTATGAGAATCACTAATGGCCCTCACTAGTACATCTAGATTTATAAACAGATTCACACTTCATATTTTCTAACTTCACACACAAGCATGGTGCAAGCACAGAAATAGAAAACACACATTCAGCAGATTGCAATTTAAAAAATGATATGTGTCATGATGCATTTTCTCTAAAGCTTCTTTGAGTTATGCATATTCATAAGCCAATTTTCATAAAGCACAGGGGGTGTGACATAGTGATACTATTTAGATTATCAATTTGTTCCAAAACCTCCTATAATGACACCTCAGTCTAGGACAGTTCCTCAGACTTGTCACCTAACAAGAATGGCTCATGTTTAAGAATCTCCTGTGCATTCTCAGCCATGAAGACCAATGCAAAGAGCACTACTCATTGAGGAGAGGGTGCGAAAGTATATTGTGCCCCAGAATGGGGGATCAGTGAGCAAAAAGAGGCATCTGCAGCCAAAGCTTGCACCAGAGCTTGGTGAATGTGCAGGGAGCTCCAAGTGACTGCTTTGCATTGAGAAAGGAATTCCCAGTCAGGAAGCTACTGCTGCAGCTTTTGCTTTCATAGAATGGTCCCTGACAGTCTGAGGGCAGAAAGGACTAGGCTGAGGTCGCAGGCAAGGGCTGATTTCAAAACTGGAGAAAATGTCCTTATGGTGCCCTTTAGTAATGGGATGAGTAAAAACAAAACAGCCTTTGGGTGGAAGGTGCCAACAGCTGCCAAATGTCCCTTAGGGAGCTAATCAACAACTAGACATTTTCATCAAGAAAAGAAACAGCAGTAGGAGAAACATGCATCTGACAAGGAGGGTCTTTGCCCATGAGAGCTTATGCTCCAATAAATCTGTTAGTCTATAAGGTGCCACAGGACTCCTCATTGTTCTAGCAATAGGAGAGTGATGTCTGACGCCTCTGTACATAAGCAATGCTACAGACACCAACGAGAGAATCATTTCCATTCCACAGGGTAGCATTTTTGTGATATGGCTCTTCTGTTCTACAGAATGGGTTGAACACCCGCAGAGCAGGCTCGTTTTAGGCTCACGATCCATTGGAAATCACACTGTCATAAGTAGGGATGCTGGATAGGGCTGGCATGCCTTGCCTTTGGTCTGGGACAGTGGCCCTTGACATAGTGGCAGGAGGATGCCTGGGCAAAAGATTAGCTGTTGTATGGTGGTGAACCAAAACTGCCTTGGCCACAAGAGTGCTATGAGAATCACTGTCACTGTTAAGTTTAAAAGTCTCCACAGGGTAACCGTGTTAGTCTGTAACTTAAAAAACAATGAGTAGTCCTGTAACACCTTAGAGACTAATAAATACATATATATATATAGTGTACCCCTTCTGCCAGATAGCTCCAGCAGCAGCCAGGGCTGGTTTCCATATCTGGGGTTCTTCTCCATCCATCCAACACAGAACTGGCTCGAGTTCCCACCCAGTAAGCTGGGAAATCCACACAAACCCTTGGGCGCCTCTGGGAGGCAATGCTTCCCCACACGAATGCACAGAATCTGAGCATAAAAAGAAAATTGTACTAAAAGGGAGGGAAGTAACATGGTATTAATTTGGAAAAACACCACAAAGTTCATAACCAAAACCACAAGTAAACATCCTGGCCTGAGTAGATTGGGCAGTGTCCTTTTCCTCTCAGGCTCACAAGTCCAGCAAAGTGGATGTCCCATCTCTGCACCACTCACAGTCACTGCCTTTGGTCAGGGCAGACCAGAGTTTAGAGGTGACCTGCAGAGTTCACCTCCCATCCTGAGTGGGGAGGTGGGGTGGGTAGGAAGCATCTCACCCACTCCGCTGGTCACTTGCCATCCACCTGTTGGGTGCTCTGCTAGCTACCGCCGCTCTGCTGGCTGCTCCTCACACCACTCACATCAATGTTTCCTCTAAGATCCGTGAGGGGAGTGAGTTTTGTCTTCTGCGTTTGTTCGGATGTGAGCCACCGTGGCACCCACCAGTTGCTCACATATATCTTTTATATATTTGTTAAATGTTATGGAAGAAAGAATGCTAAAACAAGGGATAATTAACAACTTTAAATAATATGAAATCCAATAAATAAAATTAATGCTGCAAAATTGTCAGTAGCCATGAAGAAACTAGATGTCTGCCAAACAATGGGAATTACAAATCTGTTCAGTTTGAAGTGTTAGTTATATTAAGTTTCCTGGTAATGTGACTCAAAATCCTACAACTGAAAACACGCTGGGCTTCTTCACTGTCAACATCAAAGAAGCTGTAATTATGAATAAAGGGAGATACTCTAGCTATTGCTCTCCTGAGCAGTTCATTGCTTGATCTGCATGTTTGTTTACCGCTCTCATACATCTGCCTGCCTCCATACACAGCCCCACACACTATTTCATCTCTCCCTCTCTCACACACACACGCGTGCACACACACACCTTCATTCATTGAATTTTGTGATGGGGATTGAGTTTGCATCTCTGAGTCCCATGTTCAATGATTACAGCTGATTTTGTAAGCAAGTAGTTTTTAAATGTGGGGTATACAAGATAAATCAGTCTCCTGAGAGGGGGTACAGTATCCTGAAAGGTTAAGTGTCACCAGTGCTTTTTTTGTAAGAAAAAGGTGCTGGTACTTCCAGGCTCAAACTTGTTGAGCAAAAAAAAAAAAGGGGGGGGAGGAGCGGTGGGAGGGCAGAAATGCAGTCGCAGCCCCTTTAAGAGCCAAAACGCCACGCTGCAAGCTGGAAAAAATAAGGCCTTGCATCCCAAGCAGGCTTCCGTCAGGAGACAAGTGGCACAAGGAAAACAGGTGCCAGTATGCACGGGGGGAAATGCCATTCCTTTACTGTGTGCTGGAAAAATAGGTATTGGGCCGTACCATCACAAAAAAAGCACTGAGTGTCACTGATCTAATAACAGTGCTTTTTGGGCTCTTGAATTTGTGAATTACATGTTTAATGGTTTGTCCTCTGATTTCTTCAGCTATTATATCTTGGACAGCCCTGACATCTGTTATAGTTGCCTTGCTCTATACTATGTCTTCCTCATGTTGTGATGAGTCAGTAGATTATGAGTTAAAAGTATATTCAGAAAAGAAACTGTTTGTTTTAGTTCTTCATAACTTTCGGCCATTTGAAAAGTTGCATTAAAAATGTTTAGATTAAATATGATTTTTAAAAATGTAAAGGCAGGCAATCTGTCTAATTAAAACTAATTAAAATGAGAGAGCCTACTGAGTTTGACATAATAATTGAAGAAATTCAGCCATTTTAATAGAACCAGTTCATGAATTAAAGATTGTTAATTAAGGCAAAGAAAATAGGGAAACTCAAACCACAGTGCATTTGAGTTCAAGTGATGTCCTCAGTGAAGTGCAAGTGATGATCCGCCTGCCAGATCTGGAACCAGGACTGGTGACACTGCCCCCGCCAGAGCAAAGGGGGCAGCTGCCTGCCGCCACGCAGCTGGCCAGAACCCACAAGGCTCCTGCCACCACCACCCCTCACTTTCCAATCCAGCAGGAAAGTGAGTGGTGGCGAGTGCAGCTTTGTGGGTCTGCAAACGAGGTGGGTAGGCCCAAAATTTCTTTTGTGTAGTTTCGCAGGTGCGCAGCTTAGAGGGAACCCGCCATGAAGCTTAGAGGGAACCCTGCTCTCCATTGCTGCCCTGTTGGCTGCTCATGCTGCTTGTCGTGCCTTCCCCTGGCTTGTGGTGTTTGACGTCTTCTCGCCAAAAGTGTGAGGTGTGTGGGGTTCTGCCAGGTTGATTCTGGAGCATCTGTAATGCTTATGTAGAAAAGTTGGCACAAACCCTTCCCCGGCATCCTCCACCTCTGAAGAAAATGGACTGAACACTCAAGAATAACTTAGGCTTCATCAATCAACATCATGGAGCTCTTGCAAGGCGTTGCACCTTCAGAAGACATATAGTGCTATAGTGGAGGGTAGTCCCCACTCAAGAGACATCACAGAAAAAAACACTTGGAGACAGTAAGCTGCCTCTTCAGTAGCATAAGCAATCAAAGAGCTCCAGGGCTAGGCAGTCCTGCAGAATATGTTAGGGAGCTCTGAAAGTATGTAATCTCTTTCAGGGAATGTTAGGATGCTCCAAGGGAGGCTGATTCCCTTAGGCTGATGCCAGCGTGCTCTATGAGAGTGTACGAGGGGTTTGTCTCTATAAAATGTTACTGAGCTGGTGAAGGAACCCTTGAGAAAGTTTCAAAGTTCTAGAATGCTTGTGCCCCATTTGAGGGATGGCAACATTGCAAGGCCATTCCGTTTTGTGTCTGGTAGAAGGACAGAGAAGGTACAGAGTGGGATGTAACTTCCAGCTACAGTATCTTCACTTACCACAGGTAAAAGATAGTTGCACTGAATGGACATACTGGAGTAATAAAGTATTGCAGGGACTCCCGTTCTCTATTCTAACCCCAAGATCACACTGCTCCCTATAGATTTCTACATGCAGATATGCTGAAGAGGAGTTGTTGGTGAAGTGAAGCTCTTCATAGGGTAAAATGGATTTCACACATAGCATTTGAGGAAAAAGTCTGAGTCACACTGTGCAGGGGTATTGTGGCTGTTTTATTTCTTCATGATGTTCTTGGTTTAAGGTTTCCACTCAATCACTTTGATGGCAATTTTTGCTGCTCTGCTTACAGCCTCACTGGGGTCATTCAAATGCTCTTGAAACAGGTCAACATGGTCCAGCAGTATCTTGCGACCCTCAGGTGTCTCAGACAGCATGGTCAGGCTTTTGATTGCATTCAGACGTACTTTGCTGGTTTCATCACTGACCAGCTTCAGTAATGGAGTAATAGCATCTGCATTAAAGGCTGCATATTTCCCTGAGCAAGAAATAATTGCACTTAAAATTTGTTATTGGATATTAAAAAATCAAACATCCACTTAACAAGCCTGAACTGGTTCCTAAACAGCCATGATCATACTCTAGAAAGGGTTCTAGCTCTAGCTCCTGCTCTGGTTCTAGATTTTGAACACTTCGGAGTTTGGAAGTGCTGACAGCTGTGGGCTTTGGTTCACCCTTCTCTATTAGAGATCACAGCAAATCTCCCTTTTCATCCTTAAGAGAACAATCCCACTACTTTAGTTAACTCTCTGCATTTTACAGATTTTATTTATTTCACTTTAGAAAGAATCACTCAGTCTCAAGAGACACCAAATAATACCAAAAAGAAAAAAAAAAGAGGGAAAATGTCCTCAGGAATGCCCAACATTCTTGTCTTTTCTAGGACATTCGAAATAAATACTTTAGAGCCACTCTTGTGTCATCTTCCAGAGCAAAAGGGGCATTTACAGTGGTATGCAGAGGAGGACTGGAACACAATTACTGTTATTAAGGATTCTTGTATGTCCAATTATGCAATCAGCACACTGAAAAGTTTCCCATTAGTGTTTTCAAAGTCATGTATCTGACTTTGAGAACTTCTGTACCTCCCAAGTTCCCATTCTCCCCACCCCCGGTTGCGAGGGGAAAATTATCCTGTAGTTTGTGTGTGTGTTTAAAAGGTAAAGTAATGAAAAACTTAGGCATCTCACCTAAGGACTGCAGGTTCAAAGCATCCCCAGGGAAGTCTACGGTTGTGGGACTTTGACTAGTACTTAAGGCTTCCTCCCCTCTGAGTACTTGAGGGAGGGATGGCTCTACAACCACTACTTGCCCTCTGCTAGAGTGAATTGTCCCCAAACCCAGGTATTTGCTCTAGCACAGGCAGGTCTGATACATCTCCCTGAGCCAGTGGAGATGAATCAAACCAACTGTATTGCAGTGCTAAGACACTATGGGTGAACAAAGTAGGTGGGGGACAGACCTAATGGAATGAACTGTTTCTTCTCATTTCTGCAATAGCTTTAGCATTATCTGAAATTTTATATATATATATAATTTATCTCAGAAAGTTATGAACTAAAACTCAGCTGACCAAATCGCATGATTCTGCTATCTGAACAAGGAATACTCTGATTTACAGGAAGTATCCCCATCAGGACCTGTTCCTCTCACCTTGGGTTGTAATGGTAGCAAACATCAGTGCTCCTGCTGCATTGGCTCGGACCTCCACATCTGAATCCTCCAACAGGCTAATCAGCACTGGGATAACCTCTTCATCCCAAACAATGTTCTTCCCTTCCAGAGGGACACTGAGGAAGAGAGAAGGTTAACGTGTCTTCTTAAGCCTGTGTCAATAATCAGTGCAACTAACTACAGCCATCGCCCTCCTTCATTTCATGACAACAATGCTGATGTAGAATTTTCTTCTGTTCTGTTTGAAGCTACATTATTCTGAGTGCTAGGGGGCACTTTAAACACCCATGCTAGAGTAACAAACCAGGCAGGGGAGAAGCCCGTTTGTTGCAGAGTACTTATTGTTGAAACTACATGCACAATGCACAGGAAAGATAGGAAATATGGCAAGAGAGCATCCTGGCGTAACCAGGAAATCTTCAATTATCTGAAACTCAGAAGAGTCCTACATAAAGGACTAGGTCAAATTACCAGGTCAAATTACAAAGGATTACTATAAGAAAATAACACAAGTATGTAGGGACAAAATTAAGAAGACCAAGGCAGAAAACAAGATTCATCTAGCTAGAGATGTAAAGGGTAACAACAAGAGCCTGATGAAATACATTTTAAAATACTCAAGGAGCTGACTAAGGTGATATCTGAGCCTTTAGTGATTAGCTTTGAAAAGTCATGAAAGACGTGCGAGATTCCAGAGGATTGGAAAAGAGCAAATATACTACTCATCTATAAAAAAAAAAAAAAAGGACAACCAGGGAATCGCAGAACAGTCTGTTTAACTTCAGTACATAAAAAGATGATGAATCAAATAATTAATTTGCAGACAGCTTGAAGATGATACGGTGATAAATAAGAGTTAGCATGGATTTGTCAAGAACAAATCATATCAACCCAAACTAATAGCTTTCTTTGACAAGCCTTGTGGACAGAGAAGTGGAAGATGTGGTTATAGCTTGACTGTAGTAAGGCTTTTGTAAGAATTTTTCCCCATGATCTCAAAAAGAAACCCAGGAAATAGATTCTAGATGGAGCTACTATAATGTCAGTGCATAACTGTTTGGAAAACTATTCCCAGAGAGTAGATATCATAGTTATCACTGCTTCACAGACAAGCTGGAAGGGCATAACAAGTGGGGTCCCTCAAAAATCAGTTTTATGTCCACTTCTGTTCAATATTGTCATCAGTGATTTAGAGGATGGCATGGAGACTATAGTTATAAAGCTTAAGAATGGGACTGCAAATGCTTTGAAGAAATGATTTGAAGTAAACAAGATGAAATTCAATAAAGGCAAAGTACTTAATTTAAGAAGGAACAATTAGTTGCACACACACAAAATGGGAAATGACTTCCTAGGATAGATACCGTGGGAAAGGATGTGGGGGGTCATAATGGACCACAAGAGCAATATGAGTGAACAGTGTAACACCACTGGAAAAAAAAAAGCAAACTTAAATGAAGTGCCAAAGGATGATCCTGAGTCAAAAGAGATCTTATTCCTTTAAGAATGTTGTATCTCCCTATTCAGTGTCCGTTTGGGCTGAACTCAGCATAGTGGTTTTTGTAAACAATGGTGCCATTTCCATGCAAGATTATTCTATTAAACTGTATTTATAGCATAGTGACCAAATGTGTAAATGATGATTATTATTAAACTGTATTTACATCATAGTGACCAAATGTGATCACCATCCTGCACTGTTCTATTTGCTACAGCTTGCATTCATATTGTATATTTTATCCCAAGGATTATGAAACTGTTTGCAGAGTTAACTAACTGTGTGGCTGTGTGTGTGTGATGGGGGAAAGAGTGCTATTGGGTGAATCATCAACACCAGAGCAGCTAAGTGATCTGTCTGGGTGCACACCTAGCCCAATGTTACTTCACCTGTGAGATGTGACAAGTGTCAAGTGGTAGAACTGCACATTAGTGCCTGGGACTCAATCACTCGGCAGATATTGGCTTGGAACACGGTGTGTGCATAACCCTTTCTTTGCCTTACCTTATTCCCAAAAGGGAACGTGCAGCTTTGCTCCTGATGGCTTCTGATTGATGGGTAAGCTTTTCCTTCAGAATGGGAACAGCACCTGTTGCTAGAGCTTCAAAAGCCTCTACACACAGGCAGCCAGCGAGTGTGTCCAGTATCAGCTCTTGTATTTCATCCACTTCAGTTTTAAGTTTAAGAACAAGTGAAGAAACCAAACCGTTTTCCACTATGCCTACAGCACCTGCAAGAGGAGACCAAGCAGAAACATGGATGGAAAGGGCTAAAGTATTTAATACTTCAATCAACATTTTGAAATTTGCTACTAAGGTCCCCAGCTACTGCTGTCCCCACAATAGTGTGGCAGTGAGGGCGATGGAGGCTTCTGTAACTCTGGGCACCGTATCAACACTCCTCCAACATTTCCACAGGACTTATTTGGCAATTTTCACCTCTATTTGCAAACTGTGAGCCACGTATAGTTCTTCCAAAGGTATTCTCTTGGGGTATGTCTACACTACAGCACTAATTCGAACTAACTTAATTCGAATTAGTTAATTCGAACTAAGCTAATTTGAACTAGTGCATCTAGACCTAAAAGCTAATTTGAATTAGCGTTTTGCTAATTCGAACTAGCATGTCCACATTGAGTGGACCCTGAACTGAAGTTAAGGCTGGCCAGAACCAGGACTTAGAGTGTGGAGCTGCTGCCTCAGGCTAGCCGAGGGCTGTGCTTAAAGGGACCCGACCCCCACCCCGGACAGACAGTTCTCAGGGTTCCCCGCTTGCTTGTCTACCTCGATGAGGGACAGCAAAGCAGTCCTGTCTTGGAGTGCCCTGAGTGCCCACACTCGGCACATCACAGCACTTGGCCATCAGCCCGGTTGCACCTGCCGCAGGCTGCCATCTGGGGCTGTCCATCGGGGGGCTGTCAGGATCCAGGAGGCCCTGCAGGAGAGCTTACACTCTGAGGAGCCCACAGAGCCACCCCAGTCCTCCCCATCAGGGGCTCGTGCCCCATTCCTCCCTCACCTCCTTCCACTTACCCCTCCCTAGCCTCCCTTCCTGATGTAAAAAATAAAGGACATGTGTTCAAAAATAGAAACTCTCTTTATTTAACAAAACTGGGGGTGGGGGAATTAGCCTCTGGGGAGACTGGGAAAAGGAGGTGGGAGAGGGGAAGAGAGAGGGTGGGTGAGGGGAGGTAGAAACCTGGGAGGAGGGAGCTGGAAGGGGGAAGCCAGGGGAAGAAGGAGGAGGGGAAGTCTAAAACTATGGTACACCATATCTTCAGTATTGTGTACAGATGTGGTCTCCTCACCTCAAAAAAGATATTTTGGCCTTGGAAACGGTTCAGAAAAGGGCAACTAAAATGATTAGGGGTTTGGAACAGGTCCCATATGAAGAGAGGCTAAAGAGACTGGGACTTTTCAGCTTAGAAAAGAGGAGACTGAGGGGGGATATGATAGAGGTCTATAAAATCATGAGTGGTGTGGAGAGGATGCATAAAGAAAAGTTCTTCATTAGTTCCCATAATATAAGGACTAGAGGACACCAAATGAAATGAATGGGTAGCAGGCTTCAAACTAATAAAAGAAAGTTCTTCTTCACAAAGCAAATAGTCAACCTTGCCACAGGAGGCTGTGAAGGCTAGAACAAGAACAGAGTTTAAAGAGAAGTTAGATAAAGTCATGGAGGTTGGGTCCATGGAGTGCTATTAGCCAGGGGGTAGGAACGGTGTCTGGCCGTGGCAGGCTGGCAGATGCTGCTGAGCACTGTGCTGTGGAAGGCTGGAGGGACTGGATGGCACGCTCTAGCCAGGGTCCGTGCAGGTCCTGGGAGGCGAGGTCCTGAGAGGCGGAGGGCTGGGTGGCAGCGGGTGGCTGGCTCATGCCGTGCCAGGTGCAGGGTCTGCTGGCCGGGTGCTGGCAGGCTTGCACCTGGCATGGGCACTGTAGCCAGACCGTGCCCCTTTAAGGGCTCCGGGGCCGGGAGGGGGGCAGAAGAGTTTCTCTGGCTTGGCCCAGAGTGGCCACCAGGGCAAGCTGGGAAGAGCTAGCCTCCAACTAGTTCGAATTAAGTGGCTACACAGCCCTTAATTCGAACTACTTAATTCGAACTAGGCGTTAGTCGTCGTAGAATGAGGTTTACCTAGTTCGAATTAAGCGCTCCGCTAGTTCGAATTAAGTTCGAACTAGCGGTTTGCATGTGTAGCGCCTATGAAAGTTAATTCAAACTAACAGCTGTTAGTTCGAATTAACTTTGTAGCGTAGACATACTCTTGCTGAGGTCTTTATAAGGCAGTGAGCAAGCGACCAAGGAGCTTGCGAACAGGTGAGTGCTAAGAGGGAGTTTAGAGAGGGAGTTCTCCAGGTATAGGAGAAGCAGATAGAGGACTCTTGAGGGAAGTGTGTGTTGTTATTGGGGCTTTCTTACTGTGTGCTGAGCTTGTGTTTGTGAGTGAGGGTTGGTGTGTGGTGGTTTGTTTGGTGTTGTGTTGGGTTTTTGTTGTTGTTTTTTTTTTCTGTTCTGTTGTTGTGAGTGAGGCTTTAGAGAGGGAGCTCTCCAGGTAGAGGAGAAGGAGATACAGGACTCTTGAGGGAAGTGAGTGTTGTGTTTGGGGCTTTCTTGCAGTGTGATGAGCTTGTTGTTGTGAGTGAGGATTGGTGTGTTTTTTGTTTGATTGTTTTTGGTTTTTTTCCCCTGTGTTTGGGAGTGAGGCTTTTTTTTTTTTAAATCCCTTCTCCAGGACAGCAGGGATGGATGGTGATAGGTCTGCTGTTGTTACCTGCACAGCGTGTGCCATGTTTGTCTTCCTCCCGGAAGAAAGAACAGATCTCATCTGCACGAGGTGCAAGCTGGTCGCCATTTTGGAAGAAAAAATTAGAGGACTGGAGGCCCAAGTGTCAACCCTACGCTCGATCAGAGAGGATGAAGACTTCCTCGATAGAAGGCAACGGTTAATCCTACAAGCACGGCAGGCGGGAAGAGCCAGAGACGGCAGTACGGGACCAGGAAGAGAACTGGCAGCATGTAACTTCTAGAAGGGGAAAAAGGCCAGCATGGGAATCCCCCAATGCTATACAGGTAAGTAATTGCTTTCAGGCTCTCTCCACAGGCTCTGCAGTGGTGAATGCTTTGGAAGGGACTTCATAAGGAAGAAACCGCAAGGGAACACGATCTACTGAAAGGCATGGGATGCGTAGTCCTAGGGATGGGGGTTCCATGACCACCACCCCCAAAAGAAGACGACAAGTGGTGGTGGTCGGGGACTCCCTCCTAAGAGGGACTGAGCCATCCATCTGACGTCCGGACCTGGAATCTCGAGAGGTGTGCTGCTTACCAGGAGCTCGAATTCAGGATGTGACTGAGAGGCTTACCAAGCTGATCAAACCTTCGGATTGCTAGCCCTTCCTGCTTCTCCACGTGGGAACTAACGATACGGCCAAGAATGACCTTGAGCGGGTTACTGCGGATTATGTAGCGCTGGGAAGAAGGACCCAAGAATTTGGAGCGCAAGTGGTATTCTCGTCCATCCTCCCTGTTGAAGGGAAAGGACTGGGCAGGGATCGTCGAATTGAGGACGTAAATGCGTGGTTGCGCAGGTGGTGTCGCAGAGAGGGCTTTGGTTTCTTTGACGATGGGATTCTGTTCCGGGCACAAGGATTGTTAGGAAGAGATGGGATCCACCTAACGAAGAGAGGAAGGAGCATCTTCGTGGGCAGGCTTGCAAACCTAGTGAGGAGGGCTTTAAACTAGGTTTGTTGGGGGACGGTGACCAACACCCTGAGGGGAGTGGGAAAGTCGGATACCAGGAAGGAATGCAAAGAGAAACGAGCAAGAAAGGAGGACCCCTGATTCGAATGGAGAAGATGGGGCGATCAACTGGTTATCTGAGGTGTTTGTACACTAATGTGAGAAGCCTGGGCAACAAACAGGAAGAACTGGAGGCCCTGACCCAGTCCAAGAAATATGATTTAATCGGGATAACAGAGACTGGGTGGGATGACTCGCATGACTGGAGCACTGTCATGGAAGGGTATAGACTGTTCAGGAAAAACAGGCAGGGGAGAAAAGGAGGAGGAGTTGCACTATATGTAAGAGAGCACTATGATTGCTCTGAACTCCAGTATATAGAGGGAGAAAAACCTGTTGAGAGTCTATGGGTTAAGTTTAGAGGTGCAAACAACAGCAGTGATGATGTGGTTGGTGTCTACTATAGGCCACCGAATCAGGTGGATGAGGTAGATGAGGCTTTCTTCGGACAATTGAGAGAAGCTTCCAGATCGCAGGCCCTGGTTCTCGTAGGGGACTTTAATCACCCTGACATCTGTTGGGAAACCAATACGGCAGTACACAGGCAATCCAGGAAGTTTTTGGAGAATGTTGGGGATAACTTCTTGGTACAAGTGATGAAGGATCCGACCAGGGGCCGTGCGCAGCTTGACCTTCTGCTCACAAACAGGGAGGAACTAATAGGGGAAGTAGAGGTGGGTGACAACCTGGGAAGCAGTGATCATGAGATGGTAGATTTCAGGATCCTGACCAAAGGAAGAAAAGAGAGGAGTAAAATACACACCTTGGACTTCACAAAAGCAGATTTTGACTCCCTCAGAGACCTGATGGGCAGAATCCCCTGGGATGCTAACATGAAGGGGAAAGGAGTCCAGGACAGCTGGCACTATTTTAAAGAAGCCTTATTGAAGGCACAGAAAGAAACCATCCCGATGCGTAGCAAGAGAGGCAAACATGGTAGGAGAACGGATTGGCTTACAGGGAAAATCCTTGGTGAACTTAAGCACAAAAAGGAAGCTTACAAAAAGTGGAAACTTGGACAAATGACCAGGGAGGGGTTTAAATGTATAGCTCGAGAATGCCGGGGGGTTATCAGGAAGGTGAAAACGCAAATGGAATTGCGACTGGCTAAGGATGTGAAGGATAACAAGAAAGGTTTCCACAGGCATGTTAACAAGAAGAAGGTGATCAGAGAGGGTGTGCGGCCCCTACTGGATGAAGGAGGTAACCTAGTGACAGATGATGTGGGGAAAGCTGAAGTACTCAATGCTTTCTTTGCTTCTGTATTCACGGACAACGTGGGCTCCTGGACTAATGCGCTAAGTGATGCAAGATGGGATGAAGATCGACAGCCCTTAGTGGGTAAAGAACAGGTTAGGAACTATTTAGAAAAGCTAAACGTACACAAATCCATGGGTCCAGACTTAATGCATCCGAGGGTACTGAGGGAATTGGCAAATGTCATTGAGGAGGCTTTGGCCATTATCTTTGAAAAGTCATGGAGATTGGGAGAGATCCCGGAAGATTGGAAAAAGGCAAATGTAGTGCCCATCTTCAAAAAAGGCAAGAAGGACGATCCAGGGAACTATAGGCCGGTCATTCTTACCTCGGTTCCTGGTAACATCATGGAAGGGATCCTTAAGGAATTCATTTTGAGGCACTTAGAGGAGAGGAAAGTGATCAGGAATAGTCAGCATGGATTCACAAAGGGCAAGTTGTGCCTGACCAATCTGATTAGCTTCTATGATGAGGTAACTGGCTCTGTGGATATGGGAAAGTCAGTGGATGTGATATACCTTGACTTTAGCAAGGCTTTTGATATGGTCTCCCACAATATTCTTGCCAGCAAGTTAAGGGAATATGGATTGGATAAATGGACGGTAAGATGGATAGAAAGCTGGCTAGAAGGCCGGGCCTAGTGGGTAGTGATCAACGGCTCGATGTCAGGATGGCGGTCGGTTTCTAGCGGAGTGCCCCAAGGTTCGGTTCTGGGACCGGTTTTGTTCAATATCTTTATTAATGACCTGGATGAGGGGATGGATTGCACCCTCAGCAAGTTTGCAGATGACACTAAGCTAGGGGGAGAGGTAGATATGCTGGAGGGCAGGGATAGAGTCCAGAGTGACTCAGACAAATTGGAGGATTGGGCCACAAGAAATCTGATGAGGTTCAACAAGGACAAGTGCAGAGTCCTGCACTTGGGACGGAAGAATCCCAAGCATTGTTACAGGCTGGGGACCAACCAGCTAAGTAGTAGTTCTGCAGAAAATGAACTGGGGGTTACAGTGGATGAGAAGCTGGATATGAGTCAACAGTGTACCCTTGTAGCCAAGAAGGCTAATGGCATATTAAGTTGCATTAAGAGGAGCATTGCCAGCAGATCCAGAGATGTCATTATTCCCCTTTATTCGGCTCTGGTGAGGCCACATCTGGAGTATGGTGTCCAGTTCTGGGCCCCCCACTACAAAAAGGATGTGGATGCATTGGAGAGGGTCCAGCAGAGGGCAACCAAAATGATTGGGGGCTGGAGCATACGATCTATGAGGAGAGGCTGAGGGAGTTGGGTCTGTTTAGTCTGCAGAAGCGAAGAGTGAGGGGGGATTTGATAGCAGCCTTCAACTTCCTGAAGGGAGGTTCCAAAGAGGATGGAGAAAGGCTGTTCTCAGTAGTGACGGATGGCAGAACAAGGAGCAATGGTCTTAAGTTGTGGTGGGAGAGGTCCAGGTTGGATATTAGGAAAAACTATTTCACTAGGAGAGTGGTGAAACACTGGAATGGGTTACCTGGAGAAGTAGTGGAGTCTCCATCCCTAGGGGTATTTAAGTCTCGGCTTGACCAAGCCCTGGCTGGATTGATTTAGTTGGGATTGGTCCTGCCTAGAGCAGGGGGCTGGACTTGACGACTCCTGAGGTCTCTTTCAGCTCTATGGTTCTATGATTCTATGAGTCATTACCTTTGTTCTATCCAGCATCATTTGCTAAGAAAGGCAACAAACTGTCTCCAGCTACAGCTGATGCCGGGTCCTATTACAATTTCATCCCAAATGCTGCTCAAGCTACAGTTGCTCTGATGTTCCCAATATGCACGAGTGCAATATTTGTCCCTGTAATAACGCCTGGTGAGAGATTACGGAAGTGGAATAACTGTGAGCTCCCTTACGCTATTCCTTTCAATGATTTATACTGAGAAAAATGGAGGGCTTTGAGCTGCCCAGCAGTCAGCACTTCACTGTTTCCCAGAAAAAATAATCTTGCTGGACTGAAGTATAGCTTTGATCTGCCCAGCAAGCGAGTTCTCTGCAAGGGCTGAGTGGCTGACTTTTAAGTGTTCCATTTCTTAGACAATACTAACCCAACACTGAAACAGCATTGCCATGGAAAAGTAGGAAGAAGAGAACACATTGTCCACAAGTAACTCTGTGGAAACAAAATCCTCAGCGTCTGGTTGCTAAGACAATTCTTTGGTTGCTAAGTGAAAAGTGGCTCCATTTGAAGTGATTCATATGAAGCTGGACAAGGAAGTTCGATGTATGAGAAGCAACAAGGCTACTTAAAACAATACCCTTATTCAGGGAAAAGGGGATCCTTCCCTAAGGATTTCAATGACCTTTTGGTAACCCATGAGAAAAACTCCCAGAGCTTGCAACCAAGTCTAAGAATACAGCCCTTTATTGGTGTATGGAACAGAATAGTCCACACTCTACTCCTGAGATTTTGCTGATATTGAGTAATTTCATATGTCATTAGTTTGCTGGGCATTACTCTCCTAATGCAGAAGGAATGACAGTGATGTTTATTTTGCTATCTGTGTACATTTGGAAGCCATTTGCTGTGACAGTATAAAAACCATCAAGTTGGGAAAAATGAAAATTGGAATGATAAAAATTATCGATGAAGGCTACAAATAAGTGGTAGCAGAGAAATAAGTGAAGCGGAGAACTGAAGGGTAGGGAATCTTTTTTGGGTTGGGGGCCACTGACCCACAGGAAAATCAGTCAGGGGCTGCACACAAGTGAGAAGCAAAAACAAACAAACCCTCACTGCTGTGGCCCCTGACTGAGAAGGGGAAAGACACTCCTCACATTCCCCTGGCACACCAGAGCCTGGGGGGGCCAGACTAGTAGATTCTGTGTGCTCCAGCCCTGCGGGAAGGAGGAGGGAGAAGAACAGCAGGAGGACTGGAGCACCAGTGTGGGCTCCCCAATGCTGGGGATGGGGGAGCCCTGAGGGCCAGATCCAGGCAAGCCAGAGGCCACATCCAGTCCCAAGGCCTTAGGTTCCCCACCCATGTGCTAACCACATGGACATGGAGTAGCTGGTCAAGTTCCTGGCGGAGAACCAACAACAGCAGCAAGAGCTATGACTGCAGCAGCTTGGTACCCAACAGGAACAGCTGCTCCTGCAGTTGACAGCCCAACATTGGGAGCAACAACAGCTGCTGGCAGCCTTAGTTCGCCTACCTATGAACCCACCATCTGTACTGGTCTCTGGCTGGAAGGAGGCCAAACCGCCTCACTACCCTGCGTCCTGACCAGTTAATAGGCCCTGGAGCAAGGCTTCCCAGGCCTATTAGCTGGTCAGGATGCAGGGTAGTGAGGCAGTGCGGCCTCCCTCCAGCCAGAGTCCGGCACCCCAGCATTTAAAATTGCTTTCATAGTTGCTCATGTCCATGAGCCCACTAGCACATGAGACTAAGATAGCCAAAAACTTCCTAGAACTTGCAAACGTCGGTCTGCCTTGCAAACAACTGTATGTGGCAAAATGGAGGATGTCAATGTCAGAGGAGAATTTGACTGGAAGCAGATGATTCTGGCAGCCTCCCTCTACTTTAGGCCTGGGCAAAATATGGCCTGCAGGCCAAATCTGGATGCAGTGGGGAGCCCCATGCAGGCTACCTGTTTCCCTACCCTACCCGCATGCCGCTCAGAAACACGGCTGTGGGGCGGTTTCGCTTTAAAATCTGTGAGCTCTGAGGGGAGGGGGGAATGCTTTAGGAGCTGCTCCTGCTGCCAGCACAATCCCATTGGCTGGCTTTTGGCCAGAAGGTGGCCAATGGGAGCTGCCTGTTTCACTAACAGGCAACCAAGGAGCACCACACTCCCTCCCTTCTGGAGCTCGTAGTTATTCACAGAGCACATGGTTGCAGCCTATGCGGGGATGGGACAGGCAGGGAGGCTGATTCAGGAAAGTGCTGGGCTGCTGGCTGGTAAGTCTCCTGGTCAGGGCCTTCTTCTGGCACCTTAGCCCCTCCCTCCCCCAAGCCTCTGCCCCCCACTCCTGCCCCCCTACTCCACGTACCCAAATCTTCTGCCCCCTCCTGCACTTATATCCCCTCCCAGATCTGGCAACCCAATCCCCTGCCCCAGATCACAGTATCTTCCTGCCCTAGCTCACAACCCAAACCCCTGCACTTCAATACCCTGCACTCCCTCCTGAACCCCAATTCCCTGACCTAGGTCATAATCCAACCCCCTGCACCCAGTCCAGTGCCCCAAGTCACAACCACCTCTTTCATCCAAACTCCCTCCCTTACCCAAAGCTCCCTTCTGCACCCAACCTCCATCCCAGACCCCACATCTCCTCCATTAATATCATGGAAGAGTGCGGCCCTCGACCACTTTCCAAATTCTTGGAGTGCCTCCCCCCCATCAAAAATTATTGCCCACCCCTGCTCTACTTCCTGTAGAGCTGCTGTGATCGCTACTTTGTGATATTTTCAAACAGAAACCATATTTGAACAATTTGAACTTAAAGTGATTTCATTCTTCTCTGGTAAGATGGCATTCTAAATACAAAATATAAAAATAAATAAAAATAGTGAGAAATAGAAGTTGAAAGATCTACATTCCTCCTCAGTTTAGGAGCTGTGTGTAGTTTTAATCCATAGCTGCATTGGGCAAGGGTTACTGTCTAGGCATTAACCTTTCATAGGGCAAATGTGCTTTTCTTGCAGCACACACCACTCTGGTTTAAGCCAAGACAAACAATCACTTGCTCTTATTTTCCTTCTGTCTGTTATTACTTTTATTTTAACTCTTTCTTCGTGCCTGTTTTCAGTCCACGTTTGTTCATCAATCAACTCTTCTTAATTCCTTTCTGCCAAATATTTGCTATGTATTTTTCTGCCTCCTGATACCCCATTATCCTTCTTTCTTG
Source organism: Pelochelys cantorii (assembly GCA_032595735.1). Taxonomy (NCBI): domain Eukaryota; kingdom Metazoa; phylum Chordata; order Testudines; family Trionychidae; genus Pelochelys; species Pelochelys cantorii. The sequence goes on along the minus strand of CM064342.1, from coordinate 4,583,782 downwards.
CGCTTTCCTTCATGACTGCTAGCCTAGCACTAGCAGGTAGTATCTTGAATACCATTTCTCTTCCTGCAGTCATATGTGTCTTTTGCTGCATATCAAAATGGTCCATGTCTCTGTGTTTGCATCATTCACCTTTCATCTCTTCATGTGACATAGATCTATTTGACTATTTGCCCCATTTTCATTGGTTATTTATTTTATTTCTGACAGGGCACATTTACACAGCAGGTCTAAACTTGAAATAAGCTACACAACTTGAGCTATGCTTATTGTGTAGCTTAAGTCAAAATAGCTTATTTCGCTGTCTACCCAGCAGTTATTTTGAAGTAGACCACTCTTCCCCTGACTTCCCTTATTTCCCCTACAATGAGGTTTACAGCAGTTGGGGTAAGAAGCCCATTATTTTGAATGTATTTCAAAATAACAGGCTTACTGTGTAGATGCACACTACATTATTTCAGAATACTGAACATTATTCTGAAATAACACGGCTTTGTAGACTTAACTTTAATGTTTATTGACCTTCTTTGACTCAGTCATCTTTTATCAACTGCATTTTTTCCTCTTCATGGCTTACCAATATTGGAGGTGTTTCCTACTGAGGCTCTGAATGCAAAACGTGTGTCACACCCAGCCATCTTGTTTCCTTCCATTATAGTGAGTTGGCTGGGGTTGTACAGAGCATCTTATATGACGCCAATGGTGGGCTTGGCGCTTGACAGAGTAGTGCACAGGGTCTCTTCCTAAAAGACCTTACTATCTACTGAAAGAAGGTGCTGGCTGGAATATAACAAGAAGCAATCACAAAGTTGAGGAATCACAGAAAATTCCATAATTTCTGTTTAGTTTTTTAAAATAAATATTTCATGTCACCTAGTTGTTCCTAGTTTTGTGCAGGCACTTTGGCTCTTTAAACTTCTCACATTCATCTGTGAGGACAGGTGTTCTGTGACAAGGGGTTCAGTGTCTGCTCCAAGACAGAGCAGCTTGAAAGGACTGCTGCCCTGATGGGAAGGCACAAAAAAACCCTGTACAGTTGATATGATCCAGGAAGATGGACTGCTTCACCATCCCAAAGGCTTCCCTGCAGTCAAGCCAGGCTGGTGTTAGCAAAAAAAGAGACTGGTTTACAGAAGAGAGAAGAATATGGTCTGAGATCAGGGAAGTGAGAAGAAAAGGAAGGAGAAATAATTAGTGGACATCCATAGGGGTGATGCTTGCAAGTTAAAGCAATTTTAGATGGAAAGAAGTGGATTCCTTAGACCTGACCATACAAACAGGGAGGGAAAGGGGGAGCTGGCAACTCCTGCAGTTTTTATGCTACTGACAAATACAGTGGCACCCCTTGAACTCTTGATTTTCCATTGAGATATTGGCATTTCAAAGCTGATTTATTAGTTGCAGTAGCAGAGTTATGATTTGTCCGGTCTACCTGTTTGTGCTAGTATGTATCCCTGTATCCATGACCTACCAGCTGTAGTAATAATCTTTGGAAAAATATGCTAGTGAGGCATCATTTGAAAACTCGTACCTTGCTGATCATTATTGCCCTGATAGGATATGTGTGGCAACATTGTATGTGAAGTTATGAGATTAAGTGTATGGTATTCTTAACACATGTTCCAACCAGAGATTGGCAAAAGAGCCTGTCTCAAACAAAGGAATGTGTGCTCAAACAAAGGAATTTGCATTTAATCAGAAAGCAGAGTCATCAAGCAGGAAGGGGAAACAAAAGAAGTTCCAACAGGTGAGGAGAAGCAGCAGGGAACATCCTTCTATAGACTTTGTCCCCTGAATCTCAGCTGGAAATGTTTTCCAAGAAGGGGACTGACACTATAAAAAGGGGGGGTCAAAAACCTCAAGGGAGTCCCCCCTCCCCCCACTGGCTCCCCTCTGCTCTTTTATTCACTGAATCACAAGGAAGCAGACTTTGAACTGGAGAAGTGGTGAGAACATTTTGCTTTGAATTTAATGTAGTTTGTTAAGTTAGGAACCAGTTGTGTTTTATCTTTGTTTTTCTTGTAACCATTTTGGACTTTTATGCCTTATTACTTGTACTCACTCAAAATATCTTTCTTTTTAGTCAATACACTTGTTTTATTGTTTTGTCTAATCCAGTGTGTTTAATTTGAAGCGTTTGGGAAACTCCATTTGAAGCAACAAGGTGTGTGTGTCTTATTTCTGTTAAAGAAATTCAGACTTTATATGAATTTGTACTGTTCAGGAGAGGGCTGGGCAACACAAGGCATACATTTTTGGAGAAACCTAGGACAGAGAGGGTACATCTACACAGCGGCGTTATTTTCGAATAATGTCAGTTATTCCAAAATAACATATTGCGTGTCTAGATAGCAAGTCCGTTATTTCAAAATTAATTCAAAATAGCGGGCGTCTTACTCCAACTTCTGTAAACCTCATTGTACGAGGGGTAAGGGAAGTCAGAAGAAGAGTGCTCTATTTTGAAATAAGTGCTATGTAGATGTGCCCAAATTCGAAATAAGCTATGTCGATTTAAGCGACGCATTTAGCGTGGCTTAAGTTGCGTAGCTTATTTTAAGTTTAGCCTGCTGTGTAGACATGCCCAGAGTGTGTTGGAATCACTCTGTAGCATAACCAATGCTAGTAAGAGGCAAAGTGTGGCTGATTGGCTGTGGCACATGCAGACTTAGCTGGGAGTTACTTGCATGTACTCCAGACTGGCGAATACAGCAGCAAAGCACAGTAAAAAGAATCCCAGGTTAGAGGGCAGGGTTGACACAAACCACTCATTAGTCTGAATTGTTCCCTGGGCATTTCACAGTGACATCTGAGGTTACGTGAAAGAAGTGCTACAAAATGCAAGATGCTATCATTGCAACTGCATTGTTAACATCATTATTGATCTGTTTTCTTCTGAGACTCGCATTTTTCTCATGGGTCACTTTTTTCCTCTTATTTCCACACGCATCTTCTCCCTCTCACAGCCCTCTGGCCAATCTCCCCTTTCCTGTGATTTTTTTTTTGTAATAGACTCATAGTGGATTGCCATTTTATTAGGTTCTCCTTGTTGGTCTATACAACATATATGCAACGTTTTAAATGTTTTATGAAATTCTGGGGACATAATACATACTTGCAAATAACAATATTTTTAATTCCCTAAGCCATTGCACTACATTACTGATTACAAATGTCATTTTAAAAAATCAAAGCCACTTAAAAATGTCCCTTTCAATGAGAAGCAAACATATGAAAAGCTCTGGTTACTAAATATAGTTTAGTGGTGTGGAACACTATCGTTAAGTTAAAGAAACTGGATTTTTCTCAACACAGATTTCTATTTAAGGATGTTTGTTAACACGAGGCATTGAATGCAGGTTGTTTGCTAACACCAGGCATTGAACTGAGATTTCTAGCTATTTACTTGTAGTCTTCAATAAAGCATCTCATTGTAGCAAAATACAGAAAACTCAAAGGAGAAAATAGAACTGTGAATCAGAATAAAGGGGTATGATACAACTTGTACACTGCAACAGTCAACATAGCATCCTCATTCAGCACATATAGCAGGTGAGAAAATCCAACATGGAAGTCCATTTGCTGATGGAAGCATGAAAGTTCATCCATAATAAATATAGTCAGTAAGTCTTACCCACATGTACAACACTGTGTTTATGCTATCACCAGCATTCTAGATTAGAAGCAACCTATTTTTAAGGTAGTTATATGACTAGCCTCGTAGAGTAAATGTATGCTCAGTGTTTCTCCAGTATTTCCTTTCTATAGTCCAGCTGGTAAAGAAGAGAGCCTCTCTGTGCTCCTCCCATCACAATACCTGATCTACCACTGTGTGGTTTTCAAAATGTTTCATTCATCAGACCACTGGGAAGAATTCTGGAGCACTGGCAATTTATAAAACAGTTTGAAAGTCCCATAGTAGCTAATGTAGTTTTAAGATTGAGAAAGCAAGATCTTCATGCTCCCCTAAAAGATATATCAGTAAGTAGATAAAGGATAGCAGTATTCTTGAACTAGACTAACATTTCCTTCCAGGGTGTTTGGACCAGTGGATGAGCCCCTCCAAAAGTGAAAAAGGCCCATCTGTGTGTACTACATGACGTCCAGCATCTAGCTAACTATGTTGAATCTTCTTGTTGAAGGGAAACACTCTATAGACATCCCTGAAATGTCAGACTAATTCTCTTTTAAATGAAGAACCAAATGTGTGCTTTGTTTTACAGTAAAGTTGGTGTAGAAGGAAAATCAGTAGCTCCAAGAATAGTTAGAGAACAAAAATTATCTTATGTCTGAAAGTTCTCAAGCAGGCAAAAAGGAGTACACTTTAGGGTTTCCACATTAAAAATAGATCATGTATGACTTTTTTATATAGGAATTACATGCTAGATCAGACCAATGAGTGACAGTGGTCAGCACCAGACATTTCATAGACAAGCACAAAAAAACCCTCCACCTCTACTGTGAAAAATTATGGAACATCTGTTTCTACCCAGCCCTGTCAGTGACTGCTTGGCTTGTGTCCTGAAGCATGAGCATTTGTTAAACAATTTTTATCCCTTCTAATATAACTCTGTTCACCATCCATATAAATGTCTAATCTCTTCTAAGATCTTAGGTTCAATATTATATATTGGATGATCATAATTTGGGAAACATCTTTTAGTGTATGCAAAATAATTTAATTTGTTCAGAAGAAAATGTTGTTTGGCCTAAAAGTTCTTTTCCTTGTCTGGGATAATTCACTTAGTAATTGCAATGTGATCCTCACATGTTTATGAACTCTCTCCACAATGAAGATCTTTCCAAAAACCAACAACATGAAGGCAGGAAAAAGAGCTGACATTCGTATTGCTTGCTCTCAAGGTCTGAGTTCAAATGATATTCAGTGAATTAAAGTATTCAGAGGATAGCCAGTCTTCAGGATCTGTGCCCCAGAGATGTGACAGAATCAAGTTTCAGATGTGATAGATTACAAATCCCTTGGTACTCTTCTGAGTAGTAAGGGAGACATACAAATATAGGAGACGAGCAAAGTGATTCATGAAACATCTTGCCATAAAAGACACTGATGACATCATTGCTTCCACAAACACTTGGCATAATTTATTAAAGTTATTTACAGAAAGGAAAGATAATTTAGTGAGTATAACAAAATGAACATGTTCATAAGAGAATTTGGATTGATTCAGGTCTCTTCAGTTAATACTGGATCTTTTACCTGCCGAAATACTTGCGCAGGTAGATCAAGGGCCCAGACAATCATTAACTGTTATTACAATAAACCTCTACCAGATCCAATCATTTATCAAACTGCTGCTCTGCATTTTCCATTGACTATCCGACTCACATACTGTCCACAGTCTAGCTCTCCGAGTCTTGTTGCATTGTTTTTTTCATTATTTGTTCTATTGCCTATGTTCCTGTTTTAAACAAGCTTTGATATTATATATATGATATTCTCATTTAAACAATTTTCCATATTATATTTATGAAAAGTCATAAAACTGACTCCGTAACAATTATTTTAGGTTCTGATTTAAGGATGGACAGCCCAATATTTAAAAAGACAAAAAAAATTAATTTAATTGCAGCCAAGGGATACATTAAAACATAAAGGAATAATCCATATTTGTGGTACATAGGCTCTGTAATTAGATACACTTATTATATTTTCTATCACAGCCATGCCAAATGAGATCATGGTTCCATTGTGCTAGGCAGCGGACAAATGCGTAAGAGCCAGTCTCAGTTCCAACAACATTACAGACTAAATGGACAAGAGGGACAAAGGAGGGCAGGAGAAAGAAGAGAATAGAGAGGTAGATGTTTAACATCACACAACAGGTCAGTAGAAGGGCAGGGAAATGTTCCCAGCTCTCTTGAGGCTCCGCCCACTGCTGCATCCACTAGATAGACCTCGCTGCCTCTCAAAATCCTATCGCTTATACATGCTCTGGTAAGGATGCACAGCTAGTATGACAAATAACATTCATTTTCATCTGTAATCTATTCCTACATGTACATCTGGCATTTTAGCTCTGTATCTCCATTTTCGGAAAATTTTTCTCAAAACACCCCCTTTTGGACTGAAATGTCTTACATTTGGTCTCAATGCAGAAACACAGCTTTTATGTTTCATAAAAATATGTTGAGCAGTTTGAGTTACCTGAGCATAGTGTTTCATACCTGTTAATTATTTTAAAACAATATTGTTGTAATTAGGCTTTTAATTTGTAAATTTCATTTAAATAAGAGCAAATTATGAATTTCTGAAGCTTTAAAATATTTTCTAACTTAAAAATTAAAAAACAAAAAAGCCCTCCACATCTCTGCACTAGGGATATAAAGCGTCGGTTAAAATGGTAGCCATGTAACAGCTGAAAATCTCAGAGGTTACACAGTTACACGTGATCCGAGCTCTGCAGTATAAATAAGCTTATTTATACTGCAGGGCCCACACCAAAGCCTCAGAAGAAGCAGGTCTGTCAGCTTCCTATCTTTTCTAGGCAGTTTGCTCTTGGGCCCTTAATAATGTCACTTTGAAAAATTGCCAGCTGTCTTCAGTTGTGTTTCCTGTTAGTCTTGCTTCCCATGGGACCTGGCCTACCAACTCTTTGAGTTTACTAAAATCTGCCTTCCTGAAATCCATTGTCTCTATTTTGCTGTTCTCCCTTCTACCATTCCTTAGAATCATCTATCATTTCATGATCACTTTCACCCAAGCTACCTTCCTCTTTCAAATTCTCAACCAGTTCCTCCCTATTTGTTAAAATCCAATCTAAAACAGCTTCCCCACAGTAACTCTCTCAACCAATCTGTGATCTCCTGTGTTAGTTTCCCAACAGATGTCTGGATAGTTGAAGTCCCACATCACCACCAAGCCCTGTGCTTTGGATGATTTTGTTAGTTGTTTAAAAAAAGCCTCATCCACCTCTTCTACCTGGGTAGGTGGCCTGAAGTAGAGCCCTTGTTATGGGAAGAAGCCAAGAACACTTTAGATGACACCATCCTTGTTTTTTACCCCTGTTAATCTAACCCAGAGACTCTCAACAAGTCTGTCTCCTATGTCCATCTCAACCTCAGCCCAAGTTAAGGATGTTAACTAGTGGTTAATTGACTAGTCGAGTAGTCAATGGAATTTCCATCAACTACTCGACTAGTTGATAGGCACTTCTGGATTCCTCCTTTGAAATGTGCCCTGGGGCTCTTATACATTTCAAAGGAGGAATGTGGAACTCCATGTGCAGCCCGGGGCCAGCGGGAAGTCCCACTGTCTCTGGGCTCCACGCGGAGTGCCAGCTTTGAAATGTACACAGTCGCTAGTGGGAGCTCTTGTGCATTTCCAAGTGGCAGCGCATGGAGCCTGGGGTCAGCGGGGTACTCAGAATCAGCAGGGGGCTCCATGCTGCGCTGCCGATTTGAAATGCCACGTGGAGCTGGGGTCAGCTGGGGACTCCCCAGTTGATCCCAGATTCCGCAGAAATGCCACAACTGTGTGGTGAGGCTAACCATGGGCTCCACGTGCAGCTGCTCCACACAGCTGATCCCGGGTGCTTCTTTGAACGCCGCCTTGATGTTTCAAAGTGGCAGCGCCACACAGCTGATCCCGGGCTCAGCTGTGTGGCGCTGCTGCTTTGAACTACCCATTCTTCCCCTCTTTTGCTGCCTCTGATAGAGGCAGCAAGGAGGGGAGGAGAATTGACTAGTCGACTAGTTGACTGATTATCTGATAAGCATTCGCTTATGTTAAGCAGTCCCTAACATACCTAGTCCACGTGTATTCATTTTTAATATATAAGGCAATGCCTCCACCCTTTTTCCCTGCCTATCCTTCCTGAGCAAGCTGTACCCTTCTATACCGATATTCCAACCGTGTGTATTATCCCACCAGGTCTCTGTGATACCAACGATGTCATAGCTGTGTTTATTTACTAGCACCTCAAGTTTTCCTGCTTATTCCCCATACATCTTGCATTTGTATACAGACAACTAAGATACTGATTTGATTTTGCCCCCTGGTTCTGCCTTGTCCCTCTTTTATCTCTGCTATTTTGTGGACATCTGAAATATCTACTTACTTTTCTATCACAAAGTATCAGACATGACTACTTGTGACAGGGGTGTACTTGCCCCACACTATGGAGGAAGGGCAAGTCTTGGCAGCGGAAGCCCTGCCCCCTTTGCCCCTGCTCGGCATGCTTCAACTGCTGCTACAGTATAAAGAAGAGGAACCCAGATCAGTCATGGCTGACTGCCCAAGAAGGGAGGACACACCTCACCAGCTCCAGCCAAGGAGCAACAGGAATCCCAGAATTCAGGAGCAGGAGACACCAAGACCATAAGAACAGCCAGACTGGGTCAGACCAAAGGTCCATCTAGCCCAGTATCCTCTCTGCCAACAGTGGCCAGTGCCAGATGTCCCAGAGGGAGGAAACACAACAGGGAATCTTCATGTGACTCCTCCCCTGTCATCCATTTCCAGACAGGTGTCCAGATTTCTGCAGATGCCCTAAGGAGATTGTGTTCACTTGGAGCAGTGCTGCTTGAGGAGCCCAAGGATACTTCATTATCAGGAGTCATGGTAGAAAATAGCCCACGAAGGTAACAGTCAGTGTCCCTGCAACATCGCCATGTTTTGGGTAGATTCCTCACTGATCAGGTGGAGATCCTATTCACCACCACCAGGACCCAGAGTTAGGACCTGCTGAAGCAGGAAGGAGCTGGGTTCCACACCCCCCCAGGTGATTCCCTTTTGCAAGGTGGTCTAGCAAACTCCACTATTGACTCTGGCCAACAGGGAATCTTATTGATTCAAACACTAGTCTAGACTATCATGCATTTACCTCACCCCATAAATGATGGGGTATATTTGCCCAATTACACTCCTCAATAAATTATGGCTGTCCTGGTAATCTCTCTCCTTTCAAAGGTATTTTCAGTTCTAAGTGTTTCTTAGAACAGCTGTTTTCTATCCCAGTCAAACTGGTGCCAGTGATTTCTGCCTATGGTTGTGTGCATTTTTCACAATGGAACACCAAATCAGTTAAACTGTGGAGACTTCCTATATCCCCAGTGCATAGCGGGTGTATCTCAGACTAAGGATCAATGAGAAGGTGCATTCTCTTCCTTTGTATCTGAGAAGAAGGGGTCAGACTGCTCAACTACCTGAGGTAATTTCCTCACGAGATAGAGAAAGGAAATGCAGATGCCTGGAGAGCTCTGGGATGAGAGAGGATGCCACCCACCCAGCCAGCCCTCCCTCCCTTACACATTTTAATCAAGGATGAAATAAAAGTCAAATACCCACTCTATCTACGTAGATTAAAAAAGACAACTTGGGGAGCAGGCTGAGCTTGGTGGGTGACAGCAAACTCATGAAAAAAGGGTGGTGAAATTTCCTGATTCTTTATGAAACCAAGGAGTTTCGCTCTGTTTCAATCCAGTTTTACTTTGAATCTCAGGAATACTGGAAACTCCATGTGAAACATGGGGGGTGACAAACATTTGAGCAAAACATGTTGGCTTTGGATCACTATCACTCTCCAGAGCACAACAAGTGGGTGTGGCACACTGTAGAGATGTCTTTCTGCCTTTCAGTTGATGTCAGGTCTACACTGTAGAGATGTCTTTCTGCCTTTCAGCTGAAGCAAGATACATGGATGGAGTTGACATACTTTGTTTTGCTTTTCCCATTGTCCCCACAAATGCTCCCATCGGCTTCCCTTACTCCTCACACAAGCTTGAGTATCGGCTGCTAGCAGGAGCGCCCTCTGCATTCGATTTAGCAAGTCTGAGCTAGACTTACTAAATCGAACTCTGGAAGATTGATCGTGGCAGCGTTGATTTTACATCTAGTGAAGACATGGCGTGAGTCTCTCTGTTGTGACAAGAGATCTAGTTCTTACAGCCCTGTTCTTTCTTGCAGGGCAGTAGAGAGGCAGAAAGATAGCAAGGAAGGAAAAAAACATTGTCTTTCTGATGTAGTATCAGTTGATATCTGCTGTGATTATACAAGGTGAAGGCAATGAAGAATCAGGCCCACAGACTTTGTTGTAACTGTGTAAGATGTACCAAAAAAATTCAGCCTATGCCTATTTCCTAGATGATGTACATGCAGTCTAGATAAAGAGCTCTGAAGCACAGATAACCTACCTCCCCATCTGCATTCTATGCAGTAGTGTCTAGAGATCAGTATGCAGAAAGGAGCTTTAGTGTATGTAGCTTTCCCTTAGGGATTCATTTCCAGTCACTCAGCTCCAGTTTTTCTGGAAGATCACATTGCATAAAGTGGTGATTGGACACAGTCAATTTACACATAATATGAAGCAATCCCAAGAGAATGGAAAATCCCAACTCGAAGGAGGAAAACCACAAAGTTCTTTAGGGGAGTTTCCTCCAGGTTCTTCTGTTTGGTCAGGCTTGTTTCTAGGCGAGTGGCCTGCTGGGAAATCCCCCCAACAACTGTTCCTAGAGCCAAGGCGAGTTCCCTATTGGGCAGCAGCTGTGCATAAAAGGTAAGACCAAGAATCTGCAGGATTTGGGGAAAGATCACATGTATGCAGAGCACAAGAACCCCGGTTCTTGTGCTGTTTGCTTTTGTATTCGTATAACCCAAGTTGACTGAGGCAGGAAATAAAACTCATACATTAAATCCACTCTAAAGATAGCCTTTTAGACTACAGATGCTTAGCGCGCATGTCAGAATGCAAAAACTGCCCCAGTGGATGACACCTTTGAGAAAGGGCAGGGCACTGTACCCCATTTTATAATTGGGGGGAATTTGAGGTATAGCACAGCTGCCTGGCTTGCTCAGGATGAGAATGTAATCTGTGGCAGAGTTGGGAATAGTCACCCAGGAGTAGCGAATGCAAGGCCCCCTGCTTTAACTACTAGACCTGTGGTTCTCAGTTTTGTTCTGGTGACCCTTTTCATACAGCAAGCCTCAGAGTGTGACACCCCCCGACCCCTTATAAATTAAAAACACTTTTAAAATGTTTAACACCATTATCAATGCTGGAGGCAAAGCAGGGTTTGGGATGGAGGTTGACAACTTCCAACCCCCCACCCCCAACTCATGACTCCCTGAAAGGTCCCAACCCCCATTCTGAGAACCCCTGCACTAAGCTCCACTTGGAATCAGAACCCAGGAGTCCTCCTTATTCATGCAGACAGAGTCTTGTGGCATGGCTTGACTTTAAACCCCCCTTCCATAAAGAAGTAGGGATCCACACATGGAAGGCTCCCTATGCTGAGATCTGGGGGGGTGAGAACAGTCAAGCACTGTGTTTATCACAAGTAGGCAGTGTGGCCCACATCTGCAGGTACCTAACTCCTTTTGAAATCAATATGAGTGAGCACTATTTAAATCCCTTTAAGGATCTGGGCCTGCAGCCTGTTGGTTAGACCACTATGCTGCAATTCAAGGGACATGGGTTCTATTCACAGTACTGCTGGGAGACTATGCCTCAGTTTCTCAGATTTCGTCATGCCTCAGTTTCTCCATTTTATGGAAGGGGTAAAAAGACCTCCTTTGAAAAGTAATTTGAGACCTACCAATGAAAAGTGCTATGCAAGTGCTACATATTGCTGTTATAAAACCATGTTTAGATAAATGGGAATATATAGAGTTTATAAAATTTTCTAAGCATATTCTAAACTCTTTGTCCTCATTGCCCTATCACCATTTAGGGAAAGAAGCTGTTGTTTCTCTCTGCAAGAGCGGCAGCCTTAATTATCCTTTGTTACAAGGGCCCAATTTGATGATACTGGAGAGACCTGATTCCTCCTATTAAATTCAATAGGAGCAAGATTGTGTCCAAAGGCTGAAAAAAAAAGTTTTCCATTTGAAAAAATTATAAAATCAGAAAATTTCAAAACTGCTGTAAGATATAGTCCTTGAGCCTTATAATTCCCTCTCTGGTGGTGGGGGGTGAGTGGGTGGACTGAGGCTGTTAGTGGAATTCAGTGTTTTTTCAGTGGCATTCACCTGGCAAGGAAGGGAGTATTTTAAAGCCACAGGACAGTAAATTATACCATTTTAATATAAATATAATCTGGCTATTTTTACAGTTGGTTTTAGAACAATTAAATGAACTACCCCTGCACACACAAAAATTTGATCCCTAGGAAAAATATGTAATCGGTATGAAGAGAAAAATTCTCCAAGCATCTAGAGCAGCAACAATTCTCAAAAACAGCCACCATAGCACATGCAGCCACCAGAGGCTTTTTATGCATCTACCACCTCCTGGGTAATGACGCAGGGAGGGAGGGAGGGAGGGGGGGACAGTACTGGATTGATGCACAAGCTAAGTAAACTACAGCTGAGGGCCTCAGATTATGAGGGGGCCTCTAATTACAAAAAAAGACTCGCTTTTAGCTGCATTCTCGCCTATGCACCAGTATATATGCAAATACTAGCAGACATACTCAGTGTTGCCCAGGTCCTTCAGGGTAGGGCATTGGAGGTGTGGGGGTGTGCAGGATACTGGGGATCAGGGCATGTTTTCTTCCCCCAGTCACCCTCCAGACCACCTGCAGCCTGTTCTTTTTCCTCTCCCCAGGCCATCCCACAGGCTGCCTGGGATCGGTTCTCTCTCCCAACCACCCCACCCTTCCAGCTCACCTGTGGCTGTTCTTTCTCCCTTCCCCCCAGGCATCCTCCCCACAGAGGCTGCCCATGGCCTGTTCTTTCTCCCTCCCCTCACGCTACCTCCAGCTTGTTCTCCTCCCCCACTCCAGCCAAACCCCCAGCCTGCCTGGGGCCTGTTCTTCCCTCCCATCCAGTGCTGCGACCAAGGGCTGGGAGCAGGCAAGGAAGGGTTTAGGACAGAGGATGCTACTTACCTGGTGTGCTGGCAGGCAAGATGGCAGAGCTCCAACCCTGCTGGCCATTCTCTTGGTGGTACAGCTGTCCTCCAGTGGACACTGCAGGATAGCTCTCCCCTTTGGGCTCACTGTCCGCCCCCCTCCGTGGCCACTCTCATAACATGGCCCTCTGAACAGCAGCCCTTCTCTTTGCTTGTTATGAAAAACAGTCCTCTCCCGGGGACTTCCAGTTGTCTTGGCACAACCAAACCCTGACCTTGCTTTATGTTAGGAGAAAAGGAATCTGCCTACCAAATTTGGTGGTCCTAGCTCTTACTGTTCAGGAGGACTTCTTGAACAAACGGACTCACAGACATAAATAAATAAATAAATATTAGAATCAACAGTTGTAGAGTTACCTGATGTATGTGTGTGTGTGTGTATATATACATATACAGAGAGAGAGAAAGAGAAAGAGAGCAAGCGAGCGTGTGTCTGTCCATGTGTATGCGAGTCCATTGTTTAGATAGATAGATGGATGAGGTATGTGGGGATAGATAGATAGATAGATCGATAGTTTACCTTGTGTCCTCAGGTATAGCCACTCACAACTCTCACTGGACCTTTAAAATGTACTATTGTCACAAGCAACTCGTACAAATACATTAGCAAAAAGATCAAAATATTTTTCTTTTATAATCAGTTTGTGTACAGCGCACACTTGGCAGCGGACGGTATATTGTCTGTTTCACTGATTTCCCTGTATAGTCGGTTCCCTTTGTGGTTTACATGAGTCTTTTAAATGGGTTTCACTCCTTTCTTGCCATGTAAAATTAGGTATTGTCAAATCACAAAAAATGAACTAGCATTCTGAAGCTGAGAAGTTTGAGCTCACAGTGATTGTTGCTCTACTATTTTATAATTTATGTAGCAATAATAATATTAACATAATAACAATACCTAGCATTTACATAGTGGTTTTCAACCATAAATCTCAAAACACTTTAAAGGTTGCTAAGTACCTTCATGTTTGTGTAAAGTTTTACCAAATCAGATCTCTCCAGGTGCATTTGTGATAATGTACACCCACTTTGCAATTAGTTTGCGGATGTGTAATGATTACTACACAATTGCAGAGGAATCAGGCCCTGAGACTCTATAATGAAGTATCTAACTGAATTTTCTTGATCAAATCTATATTGGATGAGTATCTGCATTGCACTGGTGAAGCTACCAAGGCCTGTGCCAACATGCATTGGATTCAGTGTAAAGCACAGAATGAATTCTCTGGACACAGTCTCTGTTCATGTTCCAAAGGTCTAGTCAGAAATCTGTAAGAGGTAGCTTCTGTTTTGCAGCCCGCCTATGCAGTTACTACTAGAAGCAAACAAAGGTATTTTTGTTAGAGGCAAAACAAATCTCTTCTTCCAAAATCTAAACCCTGAAATACAAAGCAAAAGATACTAATGCCATGCTGTTCATTGCACAGTGGTGAGTAAGCTACAGACAGAAATCTTACATGTTCTAGAGTCTGAAATCAGCCTGCTCTTACAGCACAAGAGCTAAACCATGACTTTTACCAACAGCACAATAAAGAGAATGGCTGAATATTTCAGTTTTATCTTTCTTCATTACTGATCTCCTAGTCCATTTGATCAGGAACTGGTTGAGAAATAATGTGGAGCCAAATGTATTATTGATGGCTATTCCTATGATGGCTATATCCTATAATTGTTTCTTGATAATGGTTTTACCATCTGAAACAATGCAAATGGAACTGAACTTTGTGAAATCTGATATTTCTTCCATGATTGCTTATTTGAAAAAAAAGCATTAATTAATGCTAAGTTTACTACTGCATTTCCTTTGTTCCTTATGAACCAATGGGAGATACATTTTATTTTCTTATTGGTCGTAAATGAATCTGTAAAACATTCACTTTATTGGTTGGCTGCATTATTTCTCAGTAGTATGTGCTAGGTCTAGTTTAGGAGTTGCTCTCTTTGTGCATGTGCTAGCAACAGCTGCAGATTTGGGGTCACTTAGTGTACTTTAAAATATAAAAACTTAAAAAACTACAAATAGTCTAGTAGCACCTTAAACACTAACAAAACATGTAGATGGGATCATGAGCTTTCGTGGGCACAACCCGCTTCTTCAGATGACTGGATTGTTGGAAGTCCAGAACCAAGAATAAATAAGGGGGGGGGGGATAAGGGGAAAAAATGGAGAAGAGGAAGAAAAAAGAGACAGTGAATAGATAAGCTTCAGGGGGATAGCAGAGTTAGTCTTTAACAGGAAAGGCTTAAAAAACAACAAATAGTCTAGTAGCATCTTAAAGACTAAATAGTTACAAGAGGCTGATAAGAACCATTAGTTTGCACTTGGAAAGGAAGATGACCAACACCAGATTCTACACAGACATCAGGAACCATTAGCACCTTCATTGTTTGGTTGGTTGATATTGTGCGAGCCATCTGATATCACCATTCATATCATTTGCATGAGAATTAAACTTGTGAATGAAGTTAAATTCTAATCCTTCTCTGTGTATTTGGCTTGTGGAATTGGTCTGAAAGAAAATAGCAACTTGGAGATCCATTAATGAATGACCAGGAAGATTAAAGTGTTCTCCAACAGGTTTCTGTGTGTTGCCTTTTCGGATATCTGATTTGTGTCCATTAATTCTTTTCCATAGAGACTGTCCAGGCTGGCCAATATACATGGCAGTGGGGGCATTGCTGGCATTTGATGGCATAGATCACATTAATGGTTGTGCAGTTAAATGACCCTTTGATTTGGTGGCTGATGTCATTGGGTCCAATGATGAAATTGCTGGTATCGATGTGTGGGCAGAACTGGCACCGGGGCTGATTGAAGGGGTGGGTTCCTGGATGATTATGATGGAGGCGTGTTGCGTTGTTACTGGAAAGAATTTGTTTGAGACTAGGGGGTTGTCTGGAAGCGAGAATTGGCCTTTCTCCCAAGACCTCTGAGAGTGAGGGCTCATTTTCCAGGATAGGTTGTAGATTGTTGATAATGCGTTGGAGGGGTGTAAGTTGAGAACTGTACGTGATAACAAGTGGAATTTTGTTGTTTTCTCTTCTGGGCCTGTCTTGAAGTAGTTCATGTCTGGGTACTTTTTTGGCTCTGTCAATCTGTTTTTCCACTTCACCGGGTGGGTATTTCAGTTTTAAGAATGCTATACATAGATCTTGCTAAAACAAAAGGAAAAACTATGTAGCACTTTAAAGACTAACAAGATGGTTTAATAGGTGATGAGCTTTTGTGGGCCAGACCCACTTCCTCATGAAAGCTCATCACCTATTAAACCATCTTGTTAGTTTTTAAAGTGCTACATAGTTTTTCCTTTTGTTTTAGCAAGATCAGACTAACACGGCTTCCTCTCTATATATAGATCTTGTCGGTGTTTGTCTCTGTCTGTGGGATTGGAGAAAATCCGGTTGTATCTTAGGCTTGGCCGTTTACAATAGATTGGGAAATGTGTCTGGGATGGGGAGTTAGAGGCATGAAGGTAAGTGTAGCAGTCACTAGGTTTCCAGTATAGGGTGGTGGAAATTTGTCCATCATTTAATAGTACTGTAGTGTCAAGGAAGTGGATTTCTTGTGTGGACTCATCCAGGCTGAGGCTGATGGTGGGGTGGAAGTTGTTGAAATCCCTATGAAATTCTTCAAGGGTTTTTTTCTGTGGGTCCATATGATGAAAATGTAATCTATGTAGGGTAAGTAAATAAGAGTCTTAAGGGGCGAGAGCTGAGGAAACGTTTAAAATATAAAATATCTGATTTGTTTGAAAAGCAACATACATTTTACAGTTTTTATGGTGATCAATTATTACTATCTTGCAGCAAGTCTCAGAGGGGTAACTGTTAAATCTGTATCCTCAAAAACATTGAGGAGTCCTGTGGCATGTTACAGACTAAAAGATTTATTTGGGCATAAACATTCATGGTCAAAAACCCACCCATGAAAGCTTATGACCAAACAAAATCTGTTAGCTTTTAAGGCATCACAGGACTCCTTGTTATCCTGTGACAGAGTGTTGAGATGTCCAAACAGCTGTAGTTTTCTTTTAGTTTAGTCTCCATGCATGTCCTTATTAGTAAAAAGTGATAGGGAAAAACAAATAAGATTTTTTTATAGTGTTTTGCAAAATATTTCCATAAAGCATGAACAACAGCGCCATAATCATGCTGTAATTTTGAAGGCTGGTTGCTTTATGAAGAATTATACTCTTGCTTACTTTATACAGTCCCTGTTCTGTTATTTTTTTCCCTCTGAGACTCTGAAAGAGTCAGGTCTCACCTTTCCATCATGAAGTTTATGGTATGTGAAAAATGCTATATAATGTTCACTGCACAACTAAAACTAGCATATCCTCCAGGTCTTCAGGCTAGCCCTTAGGGCTAAATCCAAAATAAGCTACACAACTTAAGCTACGTCAGTTGCGTACCTGAAGTCGAAGTAGCTTATTTCAGCTTTTGGCGCTGTCTACACAGCAGGAAGTCCAAGAAAGAGCACTCTGCCCCCGACTTCCCTTACTCCTTATAAAATGAGGGTTACAGGAGTTGGAGTAAGAAGTCTTCTGGCTACTGTCCGATAAGCAGAAGCTTATCGGATAGTCAACTAATGATGTGACTAGTTACTTCCTCCCTCTCCCCCCCACCTTGCTGCCTCTATCAGAGAGAGCAGCAAGAGACGATGAACAGGAGTCAGTGTTGGAGGGAGCCAGCTTAAAAGCTGGTTCTCCCCAGCACCGTCTCCATGGGGGGCAGGGAAGTTGGAGGCACGGCGGAAATGGCGTAAGTGGGGACTGAAGCAGTCTCTGCTTGCGCCACTTCTGCTGCGATTCTGCTTTTGAAATGTACAAGAGCCCCACCAGGGCGCCTCAGGGAGCACGGGGCCAGTGGTGAGTTCCCCTCTGGTCCCATGCTCCCTGCCACACTTCCTTTTGAAATGTACAAAAGCCCCACTGGGGTTCTTTTACATTTCAAAGGCTGAGGCCTCTGCTTGCTTCTGCTTTTGAAATGTACAAGAGTCCTGCCAGGGCTCTTGTACATTTCAAAAGGAAGCCCCCTGCTCCCTGCCAGGCTTCTGCTTTTAAACTATAGCAAGAGCCCAGTAGGGCTCTTGCTACAGTTCAAAGGTGGAGATGCTCTTCTAGACTAATTGAACAGTCGATGGAAATCCCATTGACTATTTGATTAGTTAATTAATCTAAATGTAACATCCTTATTGGCTTCAGTGGTGAATGCTGATTCAATAATTGCCCCAATGACTAGGAGTTAGAGATACAATAGGAATATAACAAAAATATGAAAATAGTAATAATTGATCTCCAGATGTACTCAGTTCAGAGGAAAAACTTCCTCGAAAACGCATTTTGTTTATGGAACACCTAATTCTTAGATTTTTCTAGTTTTTTAACATATAGAAATAGAAAGGATATCCTATTTATCCTATTTACTGGCAATATTAGCAGTACCAAATGGGACATCTATGTTTAAATCCTCAAAAGTGTCTTTTACCATCAAGCTTGACAAAGCGACTAGTTGTACAATAGGAGTTATAGGAGTGATTTCCCTCCTCCTCTACTCATCCTCACCTTAGCTCTTACTGAGCTAGTGAGAGTGTAAATTACAGTGAAGCCACAATAGCATTGGCTGTGTTAGTATGTGTACATGTTTGGGGACTCAAAACCCCTAACTCATAGTAGTCAGACTTGCATGTTTAGGACCTCACTGTGAAATCCTGACTGGGGCCAGAATTTCACCCTCACAGTGCACTGGGCTCCCCATTTTTGAACCAAAGCTAATACCACTTTCACCAAAGTGCATTCATGATTTCTTTCCTCATCTTGAAGTCGCTGGTATCAAAGAAAGTGTCCTTGAAAGTTATAACTATCAAAATCCAGTTATTTGAATCTGATGCTATTTCAAATAACTCCACACGAGCAAAATTAAAAATAAGAATACAGGTATTTGTAATCTTTAAATATTTTGTTAAATTCTTCATGTGCAAAAAAGTGAATCATAGACATTTCTATCTTTAATTAACACAAATCTCAAATTACTTGTTAAAAGAGGGTGCTAGATAGAAAGTTGAATGATTATAATTAAATTTTGAAATATAAGGAAAAGAAATTGAGGAGATACCGCTGGTCTTTGAATAGTTTTTTCCCTACAAAAACAGTGTGTGTGTGTTGATATTGTTATTCACAAATCAAAAACATCAGTGAAATAAATTAGATAAAAACCTACTGGATTTGCAACTTCTCCCATATTTCTATTTTATAAAAATTTACATTGAAACTCAACATATATGAATTCTGTAAAACTCCAAGAGTTTTGATTGGTCCTATTCCTCCCCAAAATGCCAGTAAATAAGCAAGAATTCAGCTTTGGTGAGTGATTGACAATGTCAAGATGAACAAATACTTGGGTGAGCAACAGCATGGACCCAGCTATAGTATATACCAAGTGTTATACAAGAGAAGGATTTCATGGCATCTTGCTACAGAGAGACATAATGGGGGAAAAAGGGTCCACATTCACCACACTCATCAGACTACTTTCTCAAATAATTATTTATCAAGACTTTCACGTCACAAAGTGACATTCATGGATTGTCTCAGAAGGCAGCAGCATATAATTTTTCCAACAATTTCAAAGCATGAAAACTATTCACATCTTTTTCAACATGTGCTGTGAGGTTTGGGGAGGGGCATTAGACGGGCATATAATTAGAATAACAGTTACAGCATTGAAATTCAGCAGTTCAGCCAGTGGTATCAACAGTGGAAGTTGTAAGGTAAGACTAGCCCTGCTGGATGCTAAAATCACCAGGCCAATCTACACTACAGCTTTCACCTTTGCTATCTCCACTGCAGATGCCCAGAGATGCCAAATGGTGAAATATAGCTAAGGAGAGGTATTAAGCAATCAGGACAGGAGGATCACATATTCTGAGACTACTGATATACAGAATTAAATGGAAAAAGTCAACAATGGACAGGGAAAATAATAAGTAGGATAACTGTAGGCATTAACATGATAATGGAATGCATTCATTTCCCAGGTAAATTAGTCACTGTGCCAGAAAATGCAATGCTCAGCCGATTATATACCTGTAAAAGGGAAAAAGAGTGAGAAAAATGTCAAAGGTAAAAGGAAAAACAAAGAAGAAAATGTGTTTGAAGAAGAAAGAGAGAGCAGGAAAAACTGCTACAGAATAATAAAAATACACTCTGCCCCAGTAAAATGACTTATGTTCTACTTCCTCAGGAGACTTGCTGTTCTAAAATGCATGTAGATGGTGACTAGGACAACAGCATCCCTGCCTTAGAAAAGAAACACACACGGTCAAATTATTTTACAAAATAATCAAACTGATCTAGACTGAGACCGACAGGAGTACAACTGCAGTGAAAAAACACCCCAGGAAGAGTAAAATGAACACAAGCACATAAATGTGTGTGCATAGTGCATTATATAATCTGTGTGCAACACAGCACGGAAGACAAGGAACCCATTCAGCAGCACAGCTTCTTATCCGACGAGACCTATCTAGCGACCAGCGGAAGAGCAAGAGAAAGGAGAGAAAGCGATGCGCTGCAGAAAGCGATGCGCTGCAGTGAGCGTGGTTCCAGCGCTGCTTTTCCCCTCCCCAAGCAGCAGCGCATTCCCCATTGGAGAGCACGTGTGACAATTCAGGCTCTGCCTTCCAAAAGGGCCAATCCCGGAGTACAGTGCCTCTGCAAGCTAGCAAGCGCCCCAGCCAGCTGTGCTCTCCAGTGTGGTCCTCCTTTCAGTGCAAAGATAGCTGTACCCCCACCTTCTGTTGACTTGGAAACAGGCTCTCTACCTCCGACTCCTCCCACTACAGCCAACCAAAAATTCCTCCCCCCCCCCCCCCGTGCTGTCTTCTGTGTGATCACTAAACACCTCCCTGTCTCACACCAGGGGACCACGGGACACAGACGAGTGCTTCTGTTTTTTTTTTTTTAAGGAAGAAAATGGATAAAAAGCAAAATTTCTCCCTCACATGGGCTTTGGGTCTAATGTCTCTGCAGCTGCTATCCAGCCTCTCCCTGTGAAGGCTAGAGACTGATGTGAAACAGGGCCATAGGAGAGACGAGGAAGCTCTAGTGGATGTGAACATTTGTACTGGTGAATTGAAGAGGTGGCGGCTGCCTGCTTGCCTGGCTGTGAGGAGGTAAGTGAAATGCTCCGCATTTCTCTCTGGCTCTGGTAAATCAGATTAAGGATTAGCATAACTCCTCTATTTTCTCAATAGGAAGGAATTTGAAAAGGGGAGGAGGGAGAGCTGTGATTCTGAAACAATAGAGGCAGGTTTTGCTGACTGAAGGCACAGCTGAATGTCATTGCCAGCTAGAAATGTTTTACTGTGTGGAGAAAAAATTAGCAAGGAAGGCTGCTGATACAGTGCAAATGACCTTCCCAAGGGATACTGGCCTTGTGTCAGCTCATGATTCAGTCTGCTCTCTTGCAAAGAATAAAGTCATCTCCTTCACTCTCCCAGATTCTACCTGAGCCATACTAAGGTCCATTGTGCTTAGCTAATATTTCAGAAAGGTAATTAGCCAGATTGTCCCTGCTAGCAGCCATCCTTCCTCCCTCCATCCCCACACATTCCTCTGTACAAGACCATTTCATCCTAGTGGGGGATGCAGATAGCATGACATTAATTAGAAAAGGCACCTAGTTGTTGGATTCTTATGACAGCTTCTCCCCATAAATGACACATCTTGCTAAATCCTAAGCATGTCTGGCTCCGAAAAGCAAGCTCTGTGGTGCTGGGGCGCATTATCTCATTGTGTGTTCATGCATGTGAAGGCGTGGAGAGGTTTTATTATATTAAACTGTACATGTGCATGGTTCCCCATCTGCAGTTCCGAACCACAAGTTTTTGGATATGTGTGTATCTACATTTTAATAAGTTATTGAAACATGGAAAGATACCCCAGGAAACTACAGCTCTGCATACCTGCAAGGAAATACATGCTAGTTTTGTTTCTGGTGACAGAATCCTTCTGTTTGCGGCCTTTGCTTTATACAAACTGTTTGTTTGATATATGCTTGCACAGTATTTATTCTAGAGGCTACTGACCTATTGTGATTACATTTTGCTTCTGCAAGATTTGTGAAAAATTCGGTGCTTTTCACTCAGCATTCATTGATATGCTGTTATTGACACTACTGTCCCCACAATATGTTCATAATATTGACTCCATAATTCGCGCCATTGTGGGTCACACCCTTAGGGTGACAGACAAAAATCAATTTCACTGTAAAGGGTATAGTGGTAGGTCAGTTAGAAAACCCTGCCAGTGTGAATACTTGTATGTGTTAACAAGAAGCAAAAACTATTGTTTCTTAAGGAAGATTTATTTAGTCTTATGAATTTAGGTGTTTTATATCCAAGTGAGAGCTACAATCCTCTGTTTTCTGCAGGTTTATTGACTGTTCTTCAGTAATGCAGATATCTGGTAATGGAAGGTGTATTTTCAGCCTTCTGCAGGAGACAATGCTTCATGCAATTAACATGTCTCTCATTACTGACTGATGTGGTTGGGAAAATGTCACCCAAAAGGGATTGATCTCTGCCCTGGGACAGAGGACACTATCTGAGGGTGGGCTCACAAGGAAGGATGCTTTCTGCAAGAAAGCAGGTGATGTGTACAATCAAGTAAAGGAGCTCTTGAGTACACAGCATATTTAAAATTAAAGCCTTTGAAATCCACTAGTACCAATGCATTGGATCTTATTCTTGCAGAAGAGTCCTTATTCTGTGGGGATGTGCATGTATGGAGGAGAAACCAAATAATCTCCATGGAAGGTTGGGGAGACTTCTCTCATGTCTAAGAGGTGGACCCAAAAAGATGAAT
Source organism: Pelochelys cantorii (assembly GCA_032595735.1). NCBI lineage: Eukaryota > Metazoa > Chordata > Testudines > Trionychidae > Pelochelys > Pelochelys cantorii. Next base: position 4,561,053 of record CM064342.1, on the reverse strand, counting down.
CAACTTACAAATTACCTAAAGAATGCTTCCCAGCACCCCAGTTTGTGGAATGTTCTCTTGCTTCAGTGATTGGCGATGAACTGACCTGAGACTCTTCTGAAGTAATTAATAGGGAGTCAGAGACAATAACCTTCCAGTTGCAACTCATGACATTTTATGCCATTATAAAATTACTTTTAGGTGCCACTGGTCTCCTTGTTGTCAGTACAGTAGAGATTTCATCTACAGGGCTTGTGTTTTAATTTAGCCACAATAAAAGTATTTAAAAATTACTTTCAGGTGGCTCTGAAAGTCTGAAGTGAAAGTGTTTACCTTGATTCAGGTCAGTTTACATGTGAAATATGTTTTCTGTTATTAACAGTAAAAAGTTAATTTTTATAGGCAGAACCAGAAGATGGAACCTGGCCCTCCATCTTAGGGAAGGTGTGTTGGGGGAAGGGTAAGAGTGACAATCTTGTTAGTGTGTGGGGAAACCTCAAAATAGAAATATAAGGGATCAGATCCTCAACTACTGTAAGTCAGCACAGCTCTCTCGATGTCAGTGCACCTATGGGAATTTACACCAGCTGATATGGCCCAGAGAATGAATTCCCTTCTACCTTCAGCAGATCATGATCTCGCCTCGTATAGACTGAAGTGCAATGATGAAGCAGTAAGGGGGCAATCTTATTACTTTGTTTTATTCTGATTTGAATCATTGGTTCACATTTTACTGTTACTTTGGTGTATACTGCAGTAACACCACTGTCTTTGGAAGGGTTTTCTCAGTATGATAGCAAGTTGGTGAAAGCAGAATTGGCCCATTGTCTCTGCTTAAAATCCTGAACTCGCTCTCAGTAGAGTTAATGAAAGTTTTGTCACTTATTTTAATGGGAGCAAGAGCAGTCTCAATATGAATGTTCCCAGATCCATTATGTTTGCTAATCAATTTCTGCTAAACCCTCTAAGAACAACAATGCTGAACAATTTAATGGCAGATTTCAGCGAGGTCACTGGCACAATGGCATATTCCATAACTCTACAACATCATCAACTCTAATAAGCAGACTATCAGAGATCAGAAATCACATTGTAGTTGCTCCGAAATATGCAGTGTTATTGCTAAATAATTGGTCCTCCATAAACACTGTAAAGATTGATGCTTCCCACTTGCTCCAGTAACAGCATAATAAAATGGCAATCAACACATTTTTGTAAGAGTAAAGTCAGATACTGTACCTAAGTTTAATTTCAACTGTATTTTTACTGATAATTTCAACTGTATTTTTCCTGATAGCCTGGCTTGTCTCTTTAGACCATATGACTTCAGATTCAAATCAGTACTAATACCACATTCCATTACAAGCTAGAACCTAACTAGTGGAATGAGCTGGCCTGTACTGAAATACATATACAACAAAATGTTGCTCTCCATAACACCAGGTTACATGCTGGCTCCCCGCTCCCGGGGAGGCTTCACTGTAGGCTCTGAATATAAAGCTTATTTAATCTTTATACTGCAAAATGCACAGGGAAACAACAGGATTTTTAGCTGTTACATGGTTACATTTTTAACCACATTTTTACATCCCTTCTCTAAATTCATTGTTCTGAAATAATCTTTCCAGAGTCAAAGAACAGTGACTAAGAAGTATAAATTTCAGTTACCATGAAGTTGTGATGACTCCAGTAGGGAAAACCCTGGACTCAATGAACAAATAGTCTGAAATTCCTTCTCATTCCAAGTGGTCACTGGAAATTCAGTCGAGGGTAGAATATGATACAAGAGGACCAAATTCTGTTCCCATTTACTCTGGTGTACATCTGAAATAACTCCAATTATTTTATTTATAACCTTACACCAATGTAACTGAAAGCAGAATTTAGCTCCAAAATTAAAAAAAAAAAATACAGTGAAAGAACTCAATTTTCTCTACTATTAGCTTTAGTTAAGGTTGAAGAGCATTGGTGAAGCAGTGGGACCTATATTCCCTCTAGTATTTTCCATCCACGTGTGGATTTTTTCCACCCATGCATGGAATACTTTTTATGTGCACTGAGCCATGTGTGCACCATCAGTAGAAACAAAAAACTTAGCTGCGGGCTCCCTGCTGATCATCTGGGCAGCATCTGAACCTCTCTGAGGGTACGTCTACATAGCAGTGTTACTTCAGAATAACTAGCATTATTCCGAAGTAACATAGTCGGTGTCCACAGTTATTTTGACATAATGTCAAAATAATGTCCTGCCAGAGGACTGCTTACTCCGACTCCTGTAACCCTCATTTTATGAGATGTATGGGAAGTCGGAGGAAGACTGCTCTTCCTCAGACTTCCTGCTGTGTAGGCAGCACCAAAAGCCGAAATAAGCTATTTCAACTTAAGCTACACAATTGCTGTAGCTGAAGTTGGGTAGCTTATTTCGGCTTTAGTCCTGCTCTGTAGATGTGCTCTGAGTGGCCGCACAAAGACACAATTTACAGGGAACATTGGGCCATGGGCCCTACTGGGGCTATTGTTTTCCACTGTCCTTAGACTTGAAACATTTCCAATCACAGAATAATTTTTAAAACCAAAATTGAGGCTGATTTCAGAAAGGAACTTCCAAGACATGTCAAGTGGCAAAGATCACATGATTATTTTTAGTGGCTCAGCAGAAACTCAAATCTCTCTTTAGTCCCATATCTGAGTGAACATAGATTATTCATATTATAAAACTAAAAATATATTTAAATATATATATAATCCAGTCCTACAAACACTACAGGTCTCTCCAGGACCTCAAACCCATTCCATCCAGTGGTGAATTATTTCCTCCTGAACATATGCTCACATGCAGCTTAGCAAAGACTGAAGTAGAAGAGAGGGAAACCAGTTCTAGAGATGGTCTTGCTGTGATCAGCCAAATTGTTAAGAATGCTATTAGCCAACAGAGAAACGCTAACGGGCAAACGTTGAGAACTCATCTCAAATTCTAAACATTTATTTTTGAATGTGCATGTGACTTTGCCCACAAAATACAGGGATGTTTGCAGGGCTGAAAAAGTGGGGAAACTAACTACCATATTTACATGTTTCAAAAGTAGGCATGCAACATTGGGGATACCTTCAGTTTGGTTGAAAATTTGCCTGCCTATATCAAGGGACAATCTCAGTTTGTCACTGAAGGCATTAACCATGATGGAGGTGATTGAACATGATTATAACAGTCAAATGAGAGTACTTGTAATTGAACAGAAGTAACCCAGGTCTACATGACTGCCACTCTGAACTAGCTAATGTGAGGGGGGGAGGTTGCCTTAGGTCCATAGAACAGCGAGCTATGTAGCTCAGCACTAGCTGAATTAATCTCATCCACACCATAAAGTTTAATCCAAATTGTAACTACAGGTTGGACCTGAGTGGTCCCAAACAAGGGGCTTTGCTGGACCAGGGAAGATCCCTCCCCTTATGGCCCGTGCTGCCACCAGGCTAGGGCTCCAGCCTACAGCTGCTGCTGCCTCAGCCCCCCACGGCTCTCTAGATGCCGCTGGCTGCACTACTGCTGGGGCTGGAGTGCCACAGTCAGAGCTGTGCAACCTGGGCTGAGCTCGGCAGCCTCATGGCTCCATGGCTGGGGTGAAGGGATCAGGCCGGAGCTCCGTGGCCCAGGCCAGAGCTCCACAGCTGCTGCCAGGCTAGAGGTCCTTCCTCCGCGTGTGCGCGCACACACACACACACACACACGCACAAAACTCCCCTTCCCACTCGTCCTTCCCCCGCACACACGCACACACAACTCCCCACTCGTCCTACCCCCGCACACACACACACAACTCCCCATCATGCCACTCGTCCTTCCCCTGCACACACGCATATGCACACGCACACACACAACTCCCTACTCATCCTACCCCCCCCACAACTCTCCGTCATGCCACTCATCCTTCCCCCGCACACACACACACACATACACAACTCCCCGTCATGCCACTCATCTTTCCCCCGCACAAACACACACATGCACACACACAACTCCCCATCATGCCATTCGTCCTTCCCCTCCCCCACACAAACACACACACACACACAACTCCCCACTCATCCTACCCCCGTGTGCGCACACACACACAACTCCTCGTCATGCCACTTGTCCTTCCCCCCGTGCACATGCACATACACACACTTACACAACTCCCCATCATACCATTAGTCTTTCCCCCGCGCACATGCACACACACACACACACACACACACACACACACACACAACTCCCTGTCATTCCACTTGTCCTTCACTCCCACGCACACACTCCTCCTCCACACACACACACACACACACACACACACACACACACGGACTGAGTCACCAGTGCTCCCCATGGCACTCCTGCCCCACCACCAGATCTCCCTGGTCCTGGGCTCTGTGGTCCAGGTACACTCATGGTCCCTGCTGGACCATGGATGTTGCCGGACAAGAAGTTCCATTTAAAGGAGGTACAACCTGTAGTTAGTGATATAGTTGCTTCTTAACTTGATTTATGTTCACATGCACAGTTAATGCACCATTACTACCCATATCAGCTACTTATGTTCTTACTAGTAGCTTAGGCTTGCATATAATTTTTTCCCCTGTAACCAAAGCCTAACTGTTATTGTACTATGCAGGTGGAATTCCCTAACTAGCCCTAACTAAACAAATTAGCCTCTCCTTTTCCCTTGTTCTCTGATCAATGTTCTAGAGTTCATTCCTCATGTGTTACTAGTGCCGCTCTGTGTGCACATGCTCTAAGATTTCAATTCCCTATTGAGAGAATGTGAAATAACTGCTTGTATTTTCCAAAAATGCACAGACACAAACAATTAGGCAGTATTATAGGATATGTCTAGACATACATCCTGTAAACCTCCTTGCAGGAGGCATAAGGGATCTGTCGAAAAAGTCTTTCTTTCTCAACAGATCCCTCTCTAGACTGCCACTTTTTGCCAACAAAGTGCTGAGTCAGCAAAATGCGGTGGCCATTTTTATGCAAATTAGGCGTGGGATATTTAAATCCCTGCCTCATTTGCAATGACGACCTGCCTAATCTGTATCCCTCTGCCGACAGAGGGATGCAGTCTAGACATACCCACAGGTGTGATATACAAATACACTTGACACAGTAGTTTGTTGTAACCAGGTCAGATGATAGTGTGATAACCTGGTTACAAAACCAAAGCTGTCCTTTATAGTATAGATAGAGTCTTATTCCTCAGAACGAGTATTAGTCTGTGTAGTTGAGGGACATCTAGCACAAGGAGTATATTTTGCATTCTTACATTGTTAAAATAAACAAATCAAAAACACAAAGCACCACCTTTTCTTCCCCATGACACTAGATAAAGGGAATAAAATCAAAATGGTCAGACTATATTAATAAAATATGTTTTAAAACACCCATAATATTTACACGTAGAATAATGTGATATTTCTGTTTTGGTCTTTTAAGAATAAAAGAATAAAAAGAATAAGTTCAGTGGCTAAACTTCCACAGTGCTTGTGCTATTATAGAAGAAAGCTTATGAAACCAGAACTCCATAAAAGTAAAATTAAGAACTCCTTTATATAACTTAGATCACTAGACTCCATAAGTCTATAAATCAAATGATACACATAACACTCTCAAACTCAACTATGCAGACAATGGTTAATAGAACAGAGTAATTTATAAGTCTTACGTAAAAGCTTCAAAACTAAAGCATGCCATATCACCTTGGTGACTGCCTACTCATACACTAAATCTCCACCGGGCATCGCTGCTCTGATAGGATTTTTTCCCCTAGCATTCCTTTATGTGGCTGGTCCTTTAAATTAGGCAGAGCAAAGCAACTGCAGTGCTATAGTAGCCATTTTGTAACTGTAGCTTTCCCCCCCTTTCTTAATAGTCAGAAAATAGTACATTCTCACTTTGATTAATAGTTTCTTGGGTTTTTTTTTTTTTTTTTTTTTTTTTTTTTGCTGCTTCAAGTGTCCTTAACACATCAATTTATTTTATTTTGTTATTCAATTACTTTTACTATGAACATTGTAATACTAGAATTGCTTTACTGAATATTTGAATGTGAGCTTAAAAACTTGCTTCCTACAAAGCACGAGAGTTAATAAAATATTGTAACAAAATGGATGCTTAGAGTTGAAAACAAAAGCACTGTAGAGATGGTTTATCTGATTTTTTTTAAAAGGAAAACCTGAACAAATATTTTTCAGATGCTGCCAGTATTTTCTTAATGCTGGTGATTAATAATAGTTTAAAAGGTGTAGAGGCTTCAGGGTGAAGTAAGTCTTGTTATGTCAGCACAATATCCCTTACTACAGTATGTTTACCCAATGTAGAGTGGTCCGAAACAAATTTTAAATACCCAATCATTCAAATTCTAGCATCAAAAAGAAGTGTGAATCTCTGTGTCATTGTAATTGCAAATCCAATCCTCCATTGCCCAAAGACAACTGATGTACTATGCTGCGACCCTGAATAGTCTCATGTGATGGCACCCTAACTTAGAACATTCATACTGATAAAGCAACAGCTAATAGAACTTCTTTGTACATTTCTGGTAACTTGGCAACTGCCTGATCCTGGAAGATACTCAAGAACAGGAGCACTAATTCATTAAATTGAGGGAACTCAGCATTTCATAGAAAGTGGTCAGTACTATGCAAACATCTTGTTCCAAATGACTATCATATTTGTTATCCCCAAATACAATGGATCTAATTTTTGGTTCTGCTACAGCCCAATGCATCTCTATGCCAAAGCAAAGGGGAGTAAAACAATCCTAACTAGCTACTTAAAAAATCCTTCGGTATACGGGGCATTCTTAGTTGTTGTAGAGCTGGCCTAGAAACTGTGCACCTCCTTCCACTTTTGTAACCGGAGAAACTAGGGAAGACCAGAGTTACCAAAATAGTCTCTTGGGGCCCAGGGGTGGCCCGTCCATATAGGCGAACTAGGCGGTCACCTATGGTGCCAAGTTAAATGGTGCGCCAAATGGTGGCGCAATATCGTTGATTTTGGAGGTGGGGGCGCCGATTGCATGGTTCGCCTAGGGCGCCAGTTGCTGGCAGCTAATCTAGGGCCACCACTGTTGGGGCCATAGACTGACATTGGCTTGAGTCAAACTGAGGCCAAACCAACCCTCAAACTGGGTCCAGAATTCAAGATCCACAAAGGTGATGTAAAGTCACCATTGACCCCTGCTTCCCCCACAGATCTCGGACTGAGCACAGCTTAATTGGTCACAAGAATTGAGTCCAACATGTATTTTTGAATTTTTCACTTGCCCTAGGCCCATGCATAGAAATTCTTTTAAAAATACACATTTATCCAACCAATGCCAACCAGCGACACCTTAAAACCAATCTGTCTAAATAACATGCTCCATCAACTGTTTTCTCAGGCAGAAGTCTGGGTAAAGAGCAGGAGTAGTGTGATGCCGGCTGCAGCAGCTGGTGCCCCAGGTGGAATGTGCGATTGGCGCCCCCGCCTGCATGGCCGTCAGTGGGCTGTCAATGGGGTGACGTCATCGTCGGGTGCCCCAGGCGCCCCATGACGTCATCATCGGGCGCTGTTGAAGGCGGCACCCTAGGCAATGGCCGAGTTGGCCTATAGCCCCGAGCTGCCTCTGGTAAAGAGTGGCCTTTTCATGGTGATCTGAAGTTCAACAGACTTTGAGCTTTGCCACAGAATGAGAGGAGAGTGAATTCCAATGGTAAAAGTCTTCCACTGAAAATAAATTACTTCCAGTTACCAGACTTTCAGCTGTAGCCACAGTTATCAACAGCCCATCAGTTCAGCTGTGCATAGGAAGCCCTGGGGAAAATAGTGTTGTTTTACGTCTTTAGGAATCAAGCCATGTAGGACTTTGCAGATTCTTGCTGGAGGTTAAAATAGGCAGCCAATGCAATGTTTAACTCATTGGGCTAACACTATGAAGAAAACAAGCAGCCATGTCCTCCACAAGTTGTACTTTCTGAGGACTCCTCAAAATTACCAAAGGCCCATGTACAATGCATTATAGCAATCTCGCTGGGAGTAGGGATGTTAAATTTAGATTAATCAACTAATCAAATAGTCGATGGGATTTGCATCAACTATTCAATTAGTCAGTAAGGAGCCTGCTGGCCCTTGCTACATTTCAAAGGCGGAAGTGCCACGGGGACCACAGGGCCAGTGGGGGCATCAAGCAGTCCCTGCTGGCTCTGTGCTCCCTGTGCATTTTGCTTTTGAAAAGTACAAGAGCCCCCCTGGGAGCACAGGGTCATCAGGGGACTGCTTGAGTCTCCCATTCGCCCCATGCTCCCTGTGGCACTTCTGCTTTTGAAATGCCCCAGAGAGCTCTTGCTACATTTCAAAGGCGGAGGCGCCCTTATTGACTAATTGAATAGTTGATGCAAATCCCCGCTCTTGCTACATCTCAAAGGTGGAAGTGCCACCAGTTCCCCGCTGCCCCCGTCTCCTCACAGACACGGTGTTGGGGGTAACTGGCTTTTAAGCCGGCTCCCTGCCAGCCACAGCTTCTGCTCTGCCCCCCCTTACTGTCTCTCTCTGACTGGTCAAGTCACTAGTCGATTAGTTACTTACATCCCTAGCTGGGAGAACAAAAAAGGACAAGATAATTTTACAAGAATCATATCAGAGGAAAAAGTAATATCTGTTGCAATAAAAACACATTTAAAAAAGCAAGTTGGCCACCACAGTCAGCTGGAATTACAGACTTTGGAATTATGTGCATTCCTCACTGGCAAAGGGCAGGAGAACCTTCAGCCATTGGGTCTTCTCTGACAAACTCCATGATTTATTCCCCTCAACAGCCAGCATCTCCTCTATCTTCTTCGGAAAGAGTCTTAGCTGACTGATTTTCAAACTGATACCGAGAAAACAAAGACATGGAACTCATCTGGTTTCAAGTCAAAAGGGGCACATACTAGTACTACAGCCTAAATCCAGGGCCGGATTAAGGGGGGGGGGGAGGGCTAGCCAGGCAGCTGCCCGGGGCACCAACCTATGGGGGGCGCCTGATAGCAGCTGTAAGGGGCGCCACGCGCCCAGCCGTATGGTGCCCCTTAGAGCTGCCATCAGGCGCCACACGCCCAGGGCCGGGGACCACATGGCACCCCTTAGAGCTGCAAACAGGTGCCATGCGCCCGGGGCCGGGGGCCATGCGGCGCCCCTTAGAGCTGCAATCAGGCGCCGCACGCCCGATTGCAGCTGTAAGGTGCGCAGTGCGCGGGAGGGGCCTACGCATGCGCTGTGCGCCCAGGGGCGGAACCGCGCATGCATCGCGCACCCGCTGCCCGGGGCATAGGAATGGCTCGAGCCGGCCCTGCCTAAATCCCCCAAACATCCCCCTAGCAGTCTCACACATTTGTTGGACAGGAAGGACTGACTAACTAAAACTCTTTAAAACTCTGCAATTGTGTGCTTTCTTGATGGATGAGCAAGTACCCAGGGTTACCCTCTAAGATTTCTCTAAAAGCAAGAACAAAAACTGCTCAGGTATAAACCCCTCCATAGTTAAGTCAAATATTTTGATCATTAGTATCAAAAGCTGCTAACATCTACAGGAATCACCATGGGAACCTTATCATCTACCATTGCTGGGAGTACATTCATCTTCAAACAATAAAACCAGGGAAGTCTCCATACCATATTCAGGCTGAGTATGACTGAAAGTTCAAAGAGATCAAAGGAGCTCAAATGAGTCCAGGTTTGGACTCGTTTTCAAAAAGCTTGCACCGACAGAGTAAGCTAATGATGTGCAGATAGTTAGCCTGACTGCCAGAATCAAGAAATTATTTCTTGAGGAGGACTAAAGCAAGGAGGGACAAAATATGGTCTGTGTGCTGGATCCGGCCCACCATGCCATCAGTTCTGGCTCATGGGACTCTCAGCTGGTTACCCCCTGTCCCTGCTCTGCACTCAGTACAACTGGCTGCAGCACCATGTGTACATCTCGGAAGAGAGCCAGGAGAAAGGGGGAGAAGGTTCTCATGCTGTCCCTCACATCCCGTACCTCCCATTGGCTGATTTCCAGTCAATAGTAGCAGCTGCCTGTTTGCAGGGCAGGGCTCACAGCGTTGAGTTCAGAGCAGCAAAAACATAGTCCCTACAGCTGCTCTGAGCATGTACACGGGCATGGAAGGCAGGGACCCTGGCTAAGAGTCTCCCCCAGCCAGAGTCTGCCTCTGGCACCCCAACCCCTCCCTCCCCCAACTCTCTGCCCGCCTCCTGCACTGCTATCCCAAGTAACCCAAACCTTCTACACCCTTCCTCCAGCCCCCATACATTTTCTCAGACACTGCCCCCCTCTTAAACCCCTCTCAAGTTACAACCTCCTCCCAAATCTTGCACCCCAGTCCGCTATCCCTGGTCATAACCCAAATCTCGGCACCCCCTCCTACACTCTTGCTCCAGATAACAACACCCTCCCAGACTCTGCACTCTGCCTACACCACTCCCTCAGGCCAGAATCCTCTCCTGCACCCTTTACCCTACCAGACTCTGCACCTCAATCCCCTATCCCAGGTCACAACCCAAATCCCTGCACTCCTACTCTAGGTCACAATCCTCTCCCAGACCCCGCATCCTCTCCTGCACCCCAGTCCTCTGCCCCAGGTCACAATCCCCTCCTTCACCCAAACTACCTAGCAGATCCCACACCCCACTCACTTACTGCAAGCTCCCTTCTGCACCCAAACTCCATCCCAAACCCTGCATCTCCTCCATTAATACAATGGAAGAGTGTGGCCCTCGACCACTTACTAAATTCTTGGAGTGACTTCCCCATCAAAAATTATTGCCCACTTCTGACTCAAAGACTGGTTATGAAAAAAGTTGAAAAAATGTGGATTCGGCTTTGACCCCTCTGGGATAAGCTAACTTCAATCAAGAGTGGAACCAGTACCTCCCTATTTATTAGTATTACATGGTGCATGTGTCTAATATATATGGAGTAGTCTGAAACTCTCTCATGCATCCCAAACAGCGAGCAAAAGTAATCAAAATTTGACTGGAGATTAAATAACATTTGTCCTCTCCAGACTTATATTTCTGGACACTGAGGAAATCAAACCTGTCCAGATCAGATGTATTTCATTTGCAAAGAAGAGAATGCCTAAGGATGATATAACTTATGTTTGCCTCAAATGAAACTAAGCTTAAGAAGCAGCAGAAAGTTTTCATCTGCCTTGATTAAAAGTTTTCTTGAGTTATGTTATTCTTCCAGTCTGTGTGGCCAAGGAAAAGTAAGAATATTCTCTTCATAACTAATGTTTTTGATACTTGAAGTCACATTCAGAAACTAACCCTTATGATCTGTAAGATCTGGAAGGCTGGTTAATAGGCCTAAAGAATACAAGATTCCATCAAGGGCACCCCATCTTAAAAGGGCATTGAAATAGCAAGGGAAGCATGGAGCAAATGCCTCATTTTTTTTCTAGTTTTTTTTTGTTTTTCTGGCACAGAAAAGCAGACCTCAGGCATCTCTGAAATGTTTTGAGGCAGAGAATCAGCCAGCTGCGAACAGTTACTGAATCTCAGCTTCTTCCTCCTTTTCTCTCCCAGTGTATACTGCTTGGCCAGATGGGGGAGTAGTTATGCTTCACCAAGCACTTCCCTAGATTCAGCAGGATAAGAGCTTGACTGGATTCACCTCTCTGCAGGGGTTCTATAGCCCTGCAAATAAGCAGTAATGGAGCAACAAGAGTTACTCTTACCTTCTGCATGATGCAGTCAGTGGGCAATAAGGAGGTTACTGAGTCCAGCAACAGAGAAGAGACACCAGCTGCTTGAGGCACTCAAAGCTACATCTGAGCTGCAGGGGAAAGGAGAGAGGCAATGCCCCTTATAATCTCCTTAGCAACAGGGCGGATTCTAATTTCCATTACATTAAATTAATGTACCAGTGTTGCTCAGAGAGCGGAAACCAGTAACTTCCATTCCTCTCTGTCATTTTCTACAAGTTCCATCTGTTCTATGGTGTTGAGATTGCTTTCTGCCCTCCTTTCTAAGGGTTCTTCCTAAAGTTTATTTTGGATTCCTTCAGTTCCTCATACTTGTTTGTTTCTACTTGACAGATTCAAGTGGGAGTTTCTGTGTTGGGATCTGGAGTTCATGCCCCCAAAACATCCAGCTCTTCTTTCTGATTCGGTTGGAAATGAGCAGCTGGTTGGTCCTTTCCCAGATCTCTTCATTGGTGACTAAGTCTTTCCAACTAATGCCTAGAATCATTCACGGGCAAAGTTCTACTGGCACTGCAGCTCTCACAGCCACATGTTAGCACTGGATTTAGGGATGTAAATTCCCATTTATTTAGTTAACTGATTAAATGTTAAGCAGTTAACCAGTTAAATGGGGACGGGCAGGCTGGAGTGGACACCTTGCCATGGGCAGGGGCTGGTCGGGCTGGGCTGGAGCTGGTCTGCCCGCAGTGGGTAGGGGCCTGCTCCAGCCCCCATTGGTTAATTTGTTACCCATTCACATCCCTAAATGGATTACTGCTGAATTTAAAATTCAACATTTCCACATGTTGAATTAGTACATGTTGTGAATGCCTTTCCTATCCTCATGCCACTTCCTTCTTGAGGTCTCCAGTGATTCAAATACTCTAGTTTACAAGTTCTAAGATGCATCTCATGAACACATTATGAACTTAAAAAACAACAAATAGTCTAGTAGCACTTTATGGACCAACAAAACATGTAGATGGTATCATGAGCTTTTGTGGGCACAGCCCACTTCTTCAGATGCCAGTCATGTTTTGTTGTTTTTTAAGTTTTTCCTGTTACAGACTAACTCGGCTACCTCTCTGAAACTTTTGAACATTATGAACTGACACATACATTTTTTCCCCCTTTACACAGTTGCTCTTGAGAGCCACAAGCTTTGGACACTACTGATCTAAGGGGCCCACAGTATAGATCATTAGTTTGTCTCTGAGGCTATGTCTTACACTACAAGGTTTTTGCGCAAAAACGATCCTTTCAGCATCTTTGTAGGAAAAGTGATGCTGTGGGAGGGGACGATTATTTCATAGCACACTTCCACCACATTCTCACACCCAGGACTTTCAGTTTACTAACCATGACTATTTTAATGCTCAGACCCCTCACCTTCACCACCACTGAATCACACCATAATATGGAACTAATACAATAGATGTAAAATTGCATAACCACATAGGTCACCATGTCCAAATGCTGTTTTGCTGTGAGTCACTTTCTAAATGCTTTGATCATAGAATCATAGAACACTAGAACTGGAAGGGACCTCAAGAGGTCATTGAGTTCAGTCCCGTGTCCTCATGGCAGGACCCAGCACCATCTAGACCATCCCTGATAGATGTCTATACAACCTGCTCTTAAATATCTCCAGAGATGGAGATTCTGCAACCTCCCTAGGCAACTTATTCCAGTGTTTAACCACCCTGACAGGTAGGAAGTTTTTCCTAATGTCCAACCTAAACCTCCCTTGCTGCAGCTTAAGCCCATTGCTTCTTGTCCTGTCCTCAGAGGCCAAGGAGAACAATTTTTCTCTCTCCTCCTTGTGACACCTTTAGATACCTGAAAACTGCTATCATGTCCCCTCTCAGTCTTCTCCTTTCCAAACTAAACAAGCCCAATTCTTTCAGTCTTCCTTCATAGCTCATGTTCTCTAGACCTATGAAGGGTCATAGAACCCTTTCTCATTGCTGTGCAAATCTGGCTGGAGGAAGGAGTTCCATTCTTCCCCTTTGCAATATCAAGTCTCCATCAGTAGAAAGGAATCATCTGCTGGCTTTCAGAAGTATTCCACATGGCAGTATTGTGGATGCAAAACATCAAATTTATCTTCATCTCATTCAAAACAAAGCACAGTACACCATCCAACTCACATTAAAGTAAACAGAGAAATTCTCACTGACGGCAGATGGATCTGGCCATTAATCCATTATATCTCTAACAATGATACCAGTGTTTGCATTGTTTGTGGGAAACTTTAAATGCTCTAGACCCAAAATATTACTTCATTATATGTATCAAAGGATTGTACTTCTCCATGCCTGACAGTGCCCACCACCCTTTTGCTACTGATTGAGGTATCTTAAGAGATTTAAAATTTAGGATAAGTTTCCAAAATTGCAGAAGCTTATTTGAAATATCAAATTATCTGAATATTTTAAGTATACAAAGTTTGGCTGGGAATCACATAAAAGTTTCCTGTGAGATTTTTGGTAGTTGATTTTCATTTGACCATTCCCCCATTCCCAAAAGTTCAACTCTGTAGCTTGTTCGGCCTTATATAAAAAACATTTTGCAGTCTCATTTTAGTTCTCAGTGGACAACTGTCCATGTTAAAGGAACAAAGCACCATCATAATCACCAAAGAACCTTTGTTTTTAAGTCTCTGTACAGATCAAGATTGAACGGGAATAAAAACTGATCTTGCCTGTAGACATGGTTCTCTCTAGGACTGGTTTTGAATATGCACTGGTGGCAATATCAGGAAAACTTGAGCTGTGCCTGTTCTGTGGATAAATTACGCCTTTCGTCCCAAGGAATATCAAGCCAGGCACTTTCTAATCATGCTAAATTTGCTTTAAAAATTAGTTGGATGGAAGAGACATAAATTGGTTCAGTGTTCCCAAATATATAGCAGTGCGTGTATTACAACAGGATAGCAAGATAGCTCCTCTGTGGACTCCCCTAGTGAGCAGCTGTTGGAAGCCTGCATAAAGTCTCTGAAAATCTTCTGACTCGCTGTTGCAGTGACAGTGGCAGGTGTGGCTAATTAACTCCAACAGAGGCATAAAGAAGTTGTGAGTGTCTCTGTGAAGGGAAGGATCTTCTAGATCTACAGCGGGACTTGAGCACAGCAATGCTGAGAACTGCAATACCTTTAGATGCCTTGCTGCCCAGTGGAATCTGCAGCCCTAATTTAGGTGACTGGCCTCCCTATATAATGACTGGAGAGAGTCAGGTGCCCAAGAAAGGGGTTAACAGAAGCTAGCAAGCTGAATGGGTGGCTGTCTGACCTAGCCAGGAGAAATGCTGAGGAATGGAGTGTGGCCTAAACCTTGCCTGTCAAAGGTATCTCAGTGCCAAACTCCAGGCCACACCAAGATGCCTACCTTAGGGTGCATCTACACTGCAGCATTTTTCTGGAAAAACGGCTGTTTTTCCAGAAAAACAATACTTGCGTCCACACTGCCATTGAGTTCTTTCAACTGACAGTCAAAAGAACGGAGGGTTTTTTCAACAGCAGTAAACCTCATTCTACGACGAAGAAGCCTTTTGCCAGAAAAGCTTTTTCGGGGAAAAGTATGTATGGACGTAGAAGAGGGAGTTATTTCGAAAAAAGAGGTCTCCAGGAAATAACATAGGTGCCCTGGTGGCCACTTTGTCCAGTCTGATCACAACTTAAATGCAGGATAGCATCCAATCAATGTGGATGCTATCTTTCAAAAAGCACATCGCTTTTTCATTGCACTTTTGCTGTGTGGACATTCTCTTTCCAAATAAGCTTTTATAAGAACATAAGAACGGCCATACTGGGTCAGACCAAAGGTCCATCCAGCCCAGTATCCTGTCTGCTGACAGTGGCCTATGCCAGGTGCCTCAGAGGAAGTGAATCGAACAGGTAATGATCAAGCGATCTGTCTCCTGACATCCATCTCCACTCTCTGACAAACAGAGGCTAGGGACACCATTCCTTACCCATACTGGCTAACAGCCATTTATGGACTTAACCTCGATGAATTTATCTAGTTCTCTTTTAAATCCTGTTATAGTCCTAGCCTTCACAGCCTCCTCAGGCAAGGAGATCTTCCAGAAAAGCTTCTTCTGAAAGGAGCTTGCAGTCTAGATGTAGCCTTGGAATCACAGAACTGGAAGGTCCCTCTGGAGTTCAAGTCTCCTGGACTCACAGTAGGACCAAGCACAATTTAGATCATCCCTGATAGATGCCTATCTAACCTGCTCTTAAATATCTCCAGCGATGGAGATTCCACAACCTCTCTAGGCAATTTATTCCAGTGTTTAACCACCCTGACAGGAAATTTATCCTAATGTCCAAGCTAAACCTCTCTTGCTACAATTTAAACACATTGCTCCTTGCCCTATCATTAGAGGTTAAGGAGAACAATTTTTCATCCTCTTCTTGTACCTTGAAAACTGTTCTCATGTCTTCCTCTCTGTCTTCTCTTTTCTAGACTAAACAAGTTCAGTTTTTTCAATGTTCTTTCTTAGGTCATGTTGTCTAAACCTTTCGTAATTTCTGTTGCTTGTTTCTGGACTTTCTCCAATTTGTGCATATCTTCCATGAAATGTGGTAGCCAGAACTGGAAACAATATGCCAGTGCAGAGTAAGTGGAATAATTACTTCTTGTGTCTTGCTCACAACACTCCTGCTAAATCATCCCAGAATCCTGGTGGGTTTTTTGTTTGGTTGGGGTTTTTTTTCAGTAATGTCACACTGTTGAGTTATATTTTGCTTGTGGTCGACTATGGCCCTTAGACCCCTTTCTGCAATATTCCCTTCCTAGGCAGTCATTTTCCATTTTATGTTTGTGCAACTGATTGTTCCTTCTGCAGTGGAGCACTTTGCATTTGTCCTTATTGAATTTCATCTTATTTACCTCAGATTATTTCTCTAGTTTGTCCAGATCATTCTGAATTATAATCCTGTCCTCCAAAGCACTTGCAACCCCTCCCAGTTTAGTAGCATCCACAGATTTCATAAGCATGCTCTTTATGCCATTTTACCATTGGTGAAAACTGAAACAAAAAAGTTATTAAACACCTCTTTATGTCTCTAGCTAGACTGAGCTCATTGTGTGCCTTCACCTTTCTAATTTTGCCCCCTACATATTTGTGTTGTTTGCTTATGTTCATCCTTTGTAATCTGACCTAGTTTCCATTTTTTGTGGGACTCTTTTTTGATTTTTAGATTGTTCAAGACCTCATGGTTAAGCCAGGGTGGTCTCTTGCCATACTACCTATCTTTTCTACACAATGGAACAGATTGCTTTTGTGCCCTTAATAAAGGCTCTTTGAAAAGCTGCCAATTGTCTTCAATTGTTTTTCCTCTTAGACTTTGTTTCCCATGGGTTCTTACCTACCAACCACCTGAGTTTGCTAAAGTCTGCCTTCTTGAAATCCATTATCTTCATTTTGATGTTTTTTCTCCTCCTACCTTTTCTTAGAATCATGAACTCTTATCATTTCACGATCACTTTCACCCAAGCTACCTTCCATTTTTAAATTCTCAGCCAGTTTCTCCCTATTTGTCATAATCAAATCTAGAACATACTCTTGCTTTGTAGCATTCTCCAACTTCTGGAATAAACTATTGCCTCCAATACAGTCCAAGAGCTTGTTGGATAATCTATGCTCTTCTGTTTTATTTTTCCAGCATATTTTTGGGTAATTGAAGTGTCCCCCTCACCACCAAATTTTGTGCTTTGCATGATTTTGTTGTTTAAAAGAAGCCTTGCTCACCTCTTCTTCTTGGTTAGGGATCTATTATGACATCACCCTTATTTTTACCTCTTTTATCCTTACCCAGAGACTTTCAACAAGTCTGTCTCCTATATCTATCTCAGACTAAGTATAACCCTTTCAATATATAAGGAAACACCTCCTTCCTTGTTTCCCTGCCTTTCCTTCCTGAGCAAGCTGTGTCCTTCTATGCCAATATTCCAATTGTGTATATTATCTCACCATGTCTCTGTGATTGCAACTATGTTGTGTTCATTTAAAAGCATTACAAGTTCTTCCTGCTTATTCCCATACTTTTTGATTTGCATACATTTAAGATACTTGCTTTTCACCTCAGTTCTATCTTGTCTCTCTTTGATCTCTGCTATTACAGCCCATGGTGCCTCCAGTTTCTGATCCTTTTCCCAGGTCTCCATGTTTTTTACTTACATGTAGGCTTTGGTCATCTGCCCACTTCAAACCTAGTTTAAAGCCCTCCTCACTAGGGCTATGTCTAGACTACATTCTATTTTCGAAAGAGGATATGCAAATTCCGCAGATCTTTCGAAAGTGAAAAGTAGTCTGGATGCGGGTTTTTTTTTTTTAAAAAAACCCTTTTTCGAAAAAACCACTCTTCCTTAAAAAATGAGGTTTACACGTTTTTTTCAAAAAAGGTTTTTTTTCCTCCCAAAAAATTGCGTCCAGACTACTTTCACTTTCGAAAGATCCGCTTTCTAAAGTGAGATCCAAAGAAGATATCTTCTTTTGAAAACAGAATGTAGTTTAGATGTACCCTTGGTTAGCCAGTCTGTGTCCAAGTACTCTCTTCCCCTTCCTCAACAGGTGGACCCCATCCCTGCTTAGAAATCCTTTCCCCTAGAATAGCATCCCATGGTCAAGGAAGTCAAAGCCCTCCTGACAATACCATTTTTGCAGCCAGGTATTCACCTCCAGACAACTTGTAGTACAGGATGAATGATGTAGAGAGGACACAGCAAAGGATTAAAAATCTGGCAACAGTAAGTGCAGATACATTTGGCTTAATCTAGTCAATTTAAAGATAATAAAGCTTTGCAGTACAAAGCTGCAATATTAAAAAAGAATGCATAGTATATAATATTAGACCTTTGAGGCTTGCCACAGAAAATGGGGATCTTACGTTAGTTTCTTAATTATCATTAGCTGGTAAAGGTTTCAATTCACTCTGGGGAAGCTGTTCTAGATTGGATTTTAACAAATAGGGAGGAACTGGTGGAGAATTTGAAAGTGGAAGGCAGCTTGGGTAAAAGTGATCATGAAATGATAGAATTCATGATTCTAAAGAATGGTAGAAGGGAGAACAGCAAAATAAAGATAATGGATTTTAAGAAGGCAGATTTTAGTAAATTCAGAGAGCTGGTAGGTCAGGTCCCATGGGAAGCAAGACTAAGAGGAAAAACAATTGAAAATAGCTGGCAGTTTTTCAAAGGGACATTATTAAGGGCTCTAGAGCACACCATTCTACTGCATATGGCAAGAGACCACTCTGGCTTAATCAGGAGATCTTGAATGATCTAAAAATAAAAAAGGAGCCCTACAAAAAGTGGAAACTAGATCTAAGTACAAAGGATGAATAGCAAATAGCACAAGTATCTAGGGGCAAAATTAGACAGGTGAAGGTACAAAACAAGCCCAATCTAGCTAGAGACATAAAGGGTAACAGGAAAATATTCTACAAATATATTAGAAGCAAGAGGAAGACCAGGACAGGGTAGGCTCATTACTCAGTGAAAAGGGAAAAACAATAACAGAAAATGTAGAAATGGCAGAGGTGCTTAACACCTCCTTTGTGTTGGTTTTCACCAAGAAGTTTGGTGGTGATTGGATGCCTAACACAGTGAATGCCAGAGAAAATTGGGTAGGTTCAAAAGTTAAACCTACCCAAAAAGAACAATTTAAAAATTATTTAGAAAAGTTAGATGTTACCTTTTCATCAGGACCTGATGAAATGCACCCTAGCATACTCGTGGAGCTGATTGAGGAGGCTTCTGAACCATCATCTTTGAAAAATCATGGCAGATAAGAGAGATACCAGAAGACTGGAAATGGGGAAATACAGCAACCATCTATAAAAAGGGAAATAAGGACAATCCAGGAAACTATAGATCAGTGAGCTTAACTTCTGTGCCAGGAAAGATAATGGAGCAACTAATTAAGGAATTAATCTGCACGTATCTGGAAGACAATAATGTGATAAGTAACAGCATGTATTTGTCAAGAACAAATCATGTCAGACCAACTTTATAGCTTTCGTTGATAGGATAACAAGCCTTGTGGATAAGGAGGAAGCTGTAGATGCGGTATACTTAGATTTTAGTAAGGCATTTAATCCAGTTTCTTATCAATAAATTAGAGAAATACATCCTAAATGGGGCTACTGTAAGGTGGGTACATAACTCGTTGGATAACCATTCTCAGAGAGTAGTTTTCAGTGGTTCACAGTCATGCTAGAAGGACAGGGTGGTTAAGCACTGGAGCACTGGAGTAAATTGCCTAAGGGGGTTGTGGAGTCTCCGTCATTGGAGATATTAAAGATCAGGCTAACAAACAACTGTCAGGGATGGTCTAGATGGTGTTTAATCCTGCTATGAGGGCAGAGGTCTGGACTTCATTACCTTTCACGGTCCCTTCCAGGTGTAGTATTCTATGATTCTGTTATTCTTGAGAAGAATAATGGGCCTATACAGTCCATTTAAAAAGGAGTAAAAGTGATAGTGTATTTGATCTTAAGCACAAAGATAAAGTTCAGTAAAATGCAAAACAAAGAGAGGAGATTAAAGTCCCAAGAATTCTCTTGTTCTTGAGTTGTGCTGTACCACCCAAGAGTAGCATCCAGCTCTATTTCCACTTAAGATTATTTCTTGAGAATGAAATGGAGACAATGATTGGTATTCCAGTGAACCCAAAACACTGGAACAATTGATAGGCTCAAGAAAACAGAAAGGTGCCCATCTGGTACTTAATCTAATCCTGAAGAACACTGATTGATCCTCCTTTATGATTCTGGGAGTAAAATCATTTCTAGTAATCTTTCATATGAAATGTGCCCTGAGTTTAAAGTATTAGTTCTCATTATTGTTCTCATGTAGCTAGTGATCAGTGTTAATGAGCAAATAACTAATATAACAAGTATTAACAAAGTTATTACTTATGCTGTCAGTTATTTAAATTTTAACATGGTTGATTTAGGTAAGATTGATGGGCTGTTAATAGTTGTTTAAAAAGATAAGTATTCTTGTAATGTTAGAAAGCCCATTTTGCAAGATCTTAAAGATTATCTAACATGCTTTACTTACCATGTAAGTAATAACTGAAATTTAGAAAGGTTGGAACAATCCTTTTCCCTTAGTAATATGGACAGTCTCAGACAGTTTTACTGCTTAAATTATCTTTTTCAATGTCTGAAAAAGGTGATGGGCTGACAACCCTCTGAAATGAAGTCCTCTGCTTTTGCACAGAATAGGCATAGTACAAGTAGCAGCAGGACAAATTACATACACTGCTCCATCAGCATTATGTGCCTTAGCCTCTGAGAAAACAACAATAGAAATGAGATGGTAGATCAGTGACCAGCCAAGCCCTGATTTCTCTGATGACACTGCTAACTAGGATACTAATTAGCACCAACTGTGATAGCAGTTTCTGTGATATGTAGATTTTTCCCATAGGAAGTTGATATAAATTGCCAGTCTGAGGGTATTTGTTTTTCCAAAAAAACCTGCACTTACCTCCACACTGCAATCACGTTCATTCAGAAAAAAATTGAAAGAACAGAGGGGTTTTTACGACATTGGTAAACTTTCTATGAAGAAGAAGGCTTTTAGCGAAAGAGCTGTTTCAGAAAAAGGCATGTGTGGACGGGGAAGAGGGAGTCCTTTCAAAAGGAAAGGAAAGAGGAAAAAGCACAGGTGCCCTTGTGGCCATGGGCGGCAAGTTATATGGGCTCGTGGTGCCCATGCTCCAGCAATATTTAGAGCCAGGGGCCCTGCTCCACCAATATTTGGAGCCGGGTCTCTCCCCCAGCCCTGCTTGGAGCGGACCCCAGCCCCAGAGCATCTCTCCCCCGGCCCCAGCCCCGGCTCCGTCCCCGTCCCGTCCCTGCCGTGCACAACCTTCACTCAGCTCCCTCTTGCCGGCTGCTGCTGCCATATGCTGCGTGCTCAAGCAGGTGGGCGGGGAGACGCCCGGGCGTGACATGATGTCACGGCCCGGGACTTTAAAATTGCTCGGTGCCGCGTGCCTGAGTTGCGGGTTTGGAGTTCGGGGACTTCTGGGGCAGAGCGCAGACTCTGGCCCCACACAGTGGAAGGCAGAAGGTAGGGGAGAGCTGGGAGAGGAAGGGGCTTGTGCGAAGGGGAGGGGAAGGGAGAAAACTAGGGGAAGGGATGGGAGAGGAAGGGGCTTGTGCGGAGGGGGAGGGGAAGGGAGAAAACTAGGGGAAGGGCTGGGAGAGGAAGGGGTTTGTATGGAGGGGGAGGGGGAAAAGGGGAAGAAGCAGGAAGGCACCAAAGGGACAGGGTAGAGGAGAGACAAATGCCAGGGGGTCAAATGCAGACAATGAGGAAAAGAGCAGGAGGGGAGGTGTCAGTGGGAGGGGGACAGGGTGATGCTGGGAGGGCAGAGGGTAAGAGCATTGGCGGCTGGAGGAGGAGGTGCTGCAAGAAGGCTTGAAAGAAGGGGTGGGCATGAGGAAGGCCAGGATGGAGCAAGTCATGTGTGAGGGCACAGAGGGGCATGAAGGGAATGGGGGCAGAGAGTGGTGAGGGGGTGGGCATCAGGGAAAAAGAGGGCAAAGGGGGCAGGGGCAGTGAGGGAAGGGGGAGGCACCAGGAGGGTGCAGGAGTAAGGGAAGGTGCAGGTGCCAGGGGATTCTGGGGGTGAAGCAGAAGGGCAGACACCTGCAGGGGAGGGACCAGCACCAAAGGAGAGAGGTATTTGTCCTCTCCAGACTTACATTTCTGGACACTGAGGAAATCAAACCTGTCCAGATCAGATGTATTTCATTTGCAAAGAAGAGAATGCCTAAGGATGATATAACTTATGTTTGCCTCAAATGAAACTGAGCTTAAGAAGCAGCAGAAAGTTCTTGGCCCTTCCAAGACAGCAGAGGTTGACTGCTGGGGCCAGGAGAACCCTTTCAGGCCTTCTGTGTTGGAATTTTTTGTACGGTAATCTTGTCTGGCTGCCACTTGCCCTGGCTCTTGCCGTACCGCTCTTCTGCATCGTAACAGCTCTCCTCCTTCTCCTTGCTCCACCCTTCCTCCAGGTGGGCCAACAGCCTCCATGGATCCCTAGACAAGGTGTGGGGAGCTCTGGCTCCGTGCTCCCAGAATAGGCAGGGTGTCGTTGGGCAGAAGGGGTGGGGCCAGAGGCAGCCAGCCCTCAGCACCACCCAGACAGCAGTGCTGGCTCCCCTACCCTCAGACCTCAGAGCCATGTGGAGCGGTACTCTGGTGGTGATTTGGAAGGCCTGAGGCTCTAGCGACTGCCACTGCTACTGCAGCAGTGACAGTGACTAGGAGTCCTGGGTCTCTGACTCATCAGGCTCCAGGGCAATTACCCCATTTGCCCTCCCAGTTGGTGGGCTAGCTTCCTCCCATTGACGCCATTTCTCTTTCCTGGTGATTCACCCCTCTGTAGTTCCCAGCAGCTTTATCTGCTCTCTACCCCCAATGGCCTCCCCCTAGGTTCCACCTCCAAATCATTCTTCTGGAATGCCCACTCCATCTGTTAAAAAAATCACAACCCTCCACAGCCTTAGGGCTAGGGTATATATTATTATTTCCAGTAACTGCGACTGTAACAGAGATGTGAGTCCTTTCATCTGACACTGCCCCTCTAGTTGCATGGAGGCCTCCTTCTCACATATCCTGCTCAGGATACACCATTGTGGGCTTCTCTCCTGTTTTTGAAGCTTCAATGCCCGTCTCTTCCCACATTTTCTCCTCATTTTCGAACAGTTCTGCATCTAACTCTTCTCTCCTCTCCTTCTCCATGTTGCTTTCATGGGCCTTTCTCTCTTGTTTGGGGTCTCTCTTCCTTATCACACAGTCTCTCACACTCATCTCGGATGACTTTGCATGAAAGTCATTGCACATTTTCTTCCCGTTACTTCTTAATTAGATGTGCAGGCCTGCTTCAACTCATCAAAAGGCCATTAATTTAAGTTGGTCTTCACTAGGCACTGCCCTCTCAGTGATCTCTCTGATGCCGAGTTCCCTCTCTCTGAGCACCGCTTAGTCTCTTTTTGCAACAGCTCTCAATACACATACCAATGCCATATCACTTGGCCCTTCTGAGATTTCCGCTCCATTAGCATTAGTGACTTCTTGTCTGCTCTCTCTGCCACTGATTATGCAGTTGATTCTTTCCATGCTTCACTCTCCTCCACCCATAACTCTTTGGCTCCCCTCTCCCACTGCAAGATCCACCTGCCAACTCCAGCATTGGCTGCCCCCCAACATCTACTTCCTCTACTCCTGCTCTTATGTTGTGGAGCATCACTATGACCAGACTGGTTCCTCCACTACAAATGTGTTCTCTCTTCCTTTAATTCTGCCATCTTCTTAGCTAAGTAGCTCTATTTATTAAACTCAACTAATTCCTATGCCTGCAATCCTGGTTGCTTCTTCATCACTTTTGGCTCATTCCACACCCTTCCTCCTCCTGCCTCCATTGTTGCTCTAGGATCTTGCAAATTTCATCCAAGAGAAAACAGACAAAATATGTGATTTTTGCCCATCCCTTCTCTTTATGTCCTACAGTTCTCTACTTCATTATCACAGACGTATGAGTTTCTCCATTGCTGTCTTCCTCTAACTCCTTCACTTTCTCCAGAGACCCCCCATCCCCTGTTATCCCTCATGTCTATTCTCATCCCTTTCCTTGCTCTTCTTCACCTTTCTTTCTCCTCACAATCTTCAGTCTCTCATCTTAAAAATCCATTCTTTTATCCCTCTTATATCTCAAATTACAGCTTCATCAATCCTTTATCTCTAAGCTTTTTGAACATGCTGTCTACAATCGTTGTCTGGAGTTCTCCTCCTCTAATTCCATCCTTGATGTTTTCCAACTTGGCTTCCTTCAACTCCTTGACTGCCATTGAAACCATTCTCAAAGTCTCTATACTCTTCCTAGCAAGAAATCAGAACAAGTACTTCATCCATCAGCTTCCTTTGACACAGTTGATCTATCTCTTCTTGAAATCTTATCTTCTTTTGGCTTCTATGACACTGTCCTCTGCTGGATCTCATCTTCTTTCTCTAATTCCTCCTTCAGCATGTCTTTCAGGAGTCCTCCTCATCTCCTGTCCAACTTTATGTGGGGGTTCCAAAGGACTCTGTCCTCAGTTCCCTTTTCCTTTCCCTCTTATACCTTGTTTCTGGGTAAACTCATTCTCTAGCATAAATTCAACACCCATCTCTATTCTGATGACTCAGCTCTACTCTACTCTAGCCTTGTCACCTTCAGTCTAAACTAAAATTTCTGCTTGTCTCTGACATCACCTCATTGATGTCCAGCTGTCAGATCAAGTTTAAAGAGAGATCATAATCTTTCCTCAGGCCACATGTATTCTTAAGCAGAAGTTCAAATTAATATACGAAACTCCAACTACATTAATTGTATACGTGAAGTTGACGTATCTTAATGTGATCTTTGGCACCATCTCCACAGTGGAAGGTTGATGGGAGCAAATGCCCCCATCGACTACCTTTACTCCTTGCAATTCAAGGAGTACCAGCATAATGGGAGTCTTTACTAGACTCGCTAAATCGAACTCTAGAAGATCGACCACAGCAGGGTCGAACTTCGAGGAAGTGAAGACTTGGCTTGAGTCATGGTATTGTACACAATTTCAACATCCTGTCTGTCATTCAGGCCCATAACCTGGATGTTATGTTCAACTCAGCTCTCTCTAGGTCCTCACATTCAGACTAAGTCTTAGATTCTTTTTGTATAAATCCTATAAGATACAGCCTTCCAGACAATCCTATCCATCCAGACAACTGAAAACCTTACCCATGCTCTTATCATTTCATATCTTGATTAATGCAACATCCTTTTCCCTGGCCTTGACAAATGCAATCTTGCCCCAGTTATACCCATTCAGTATACTGCTGCAAAGATCATTCTCCCAACCGATTACTCTGAACATCTCATCCTCTTTGCATCCCTCCATTATTTCTTCCTTCTCTATTGTATCAAACAAACTCTGTATGTTTTCCCTTACAAGTTTCTTCACAGTCTATCCTAATCTAGCTATCATCTCACAGTACCGAAATCTCCCTTCTTTCTTTGATTGGCCAGTGATACTAGCCTCCAACTCTCCCCTGTTAAATTTTCAAAGAAGCACTTTTGTGTTTTCTCCCATGCAGCTCCTCATGCTTGGGAGGAGCTCCCACAAAAAAGCTACTTCACTATCCTCCAAGTCTCTCTTCAAAATTCTCACTTGATGTCTACAAAAAAATCTTGACAATGTTAGACTGGTGGTGTGCTGATATCACTGCCCATCCTACTGACCAATAATGTATTGCTGATTCCTTGTACCCCCATCTATCTTTTTTTCTCTTGTCTTATACTTAGATTTATAATATTTGGGGGCAAGGCCTATCTTTTTGTTCTCTTTTTGTACAGTGCCTACCACAATGCGGTGCTGGTTCATGCCAAAGAAGTCATAGCCTGCAGCAGGGTTAAACTTACATTGCTGTAATCCTCTGAGTCTGACAGAACACTGCTATTGTCACATTGACAGGGACACTGCTTTTTTTCATTGTTTTGGTCCATCTTTCACTGAATATGATGTCTGTACATTCCGAAGGCAACTGTTGTGTGTAGTTTGCATGGTCTGTTAGCCAGGCATCTTTGTGCATCCATTAGAGAGCTATTTAACATAACATAACATATAACATAACACACCACACACCACAACATAAAGTAACATCTTCTATGAAAGGATAAAGGTCATATTCAGAGCAATTATGGATAGATTTTGGTCTGTAATAGCACTATGAAGCAAAGTAACTCCATCCAAAGCCAGTGGTGTAAGTGGATTTATGTCAATGCACCCAAGAGCACAATATGGCTGTTTTGTTGCCATTACAGGTTACCTATGTTGATTGTGTTGACACTATTTTGATTCTATGAAAATATGTTAGTGTGTGTTTGTCTAGAGTTACTAAACAAAGCAAAAATGATGCCATTCCCATACAAGGACTCCTGCTGAGACATAGTGGGAGTGGAGTGAAAATGTGTTATAACATTCAGTACTCATCACCATTTCCTGAAGTAATTCCTGCTAGAAGAATCTGGGACTGGAATACCTAAACACTCAACAGCTAGCAATTCTAACTCAGGCTTTAAAGTGGTCCAGATTTTGATTCTGTTGTCATGAACCTTGAGAAACTCCATTAACTAAATATTGTAATTTGGTCTCATGAAAGTAGGCCTGGAATTAATATGAAATGCTTCTTGTACATATTAATAGAATTGAATGAAAACTTATTGGAACCTGGTCTAACATAATCAGTCTATTTGGAATGGGAACTTCCTTTAGTATTTTCTATTCGCCCAAGTTTTAGGTCAGGGCTACATGCCATATTTTAGCTATTGTGCACATTTTAGACTTTGGACACCCCTGGCAGCAGTTATTTATAATTTGATGGGGTCTAAACTATGCTAGGTGTTTCCTAAACACAAACACAGTACCTGGCTCTATGAGTATAAACCAGATTAGTAAAATCTCCCTTCAGGAAACTGTCTGTCATGTCTAGATCATATCATGACCCACTTAAACATGCATCAGCAGCAATTCACTGAACCATTCTGCCATTAAAATTCCTATTTTTTTAAATTACCAATAAAAAGTTTTTAAAAAGGAAGGTAGATTTTTGAGACCCTACACATCCATCTCTCTTTTCATGCACTATTACAATAAATGTGTGCACAAACATGTTCAATTACCCAATTTGTAGAGGCATTTATTAAAGTGCTAGAACAGTTACAGTAAATGGATGAGCTGGCATGTATGCATTTGTGCACACTATACACATGGGCCCATACCTTCTAAAACTTTGCTCAACATACTCGTCCAATAAAACTGCATAAGCACTCAGACTGCAATGTGACTTTTGTCAGGAAAAATGGTCATTTTCATCAGTAAAAAACTTCCAACTCCAAAAGAGACTTTTTCTTTTCCCCTCTCTGTATGGTTGACAAACATACAGTGTGGACACCTCAAGGTGTTTTGTTGCTTATTCTGACCTCTACACAATGATCTGCAATTCCCAATCAGCTGTTTTGGTCAGCAGTTTGAACTCCATTGCCCTGCAGCAAGGGGACCAGCTATCCGCTATGCTCCCTTGCAAGCTCTGCAAAATTTACATCCCATTTCCTGCTGGCTGGCTTTTCTCTGTGAGTTTATTGGAAAGGATAGTGACTGTCACGTTTCATCCATTTGGTTGTTGAGGTATTTCATGCAATACATGAGGTTCATTACGCAGGGCTGACATTACAAATTGCAGTGCCTTACGCCAGTGTTTCTCAACCAGTGGTACGAGTACTGTTGGGGTATGTGACAGAAGTCGGGGGGGGGCACATGAACACAAGTGAAATTTGGCAAAAAATGTCCGGGAGTTTGCCCTGCAAAGGGTATCGGGGAGGGGGCGGAGGCACGTGCCTGTCAAGTTGAATGATTGGAGCTGCGTGCCCAGACGTTCACAGCTGCTCTGCGCACATGCCCCAGTGCCTGGCGGGAAAAGTGCGTGGCTGTGGCAGTGGCGGCTCTGGTGAGGCCCAAGGCAGTTCCAAGCTGGGGGGCAGGTTTGGTCAGTGAGAAAAAAAAATCACTTCCACGGCCGCCTCTCCTAGTTCATTTCCTCTCTGGCAGCTTCCCCGAGGTGCTCCAGCGGGGAGGGCAACTGAACCTGAAGACACAAATTACCCCACCCCCACCAACAGCTCAATACACCGCATCCCCATCGCCCCTTCCCCGTGGCGCTGCGGAGAGGAGCTAAAAGGTGGTGAAGCGACACAATAATATTTGCCCCAAAGAACCCCCTGCATCAGTGGTGTAGCGAGGGGGGGAGCAATTGTCCCCAGGCACCACACTAGGGGGGTGCCAGGCTGAGGTGGGAGTGCATAGCCCCATGTGTTGAGCCCAGTGCTGGCAGGCCACTTGCTCCCTGCAGACAAGCTGCCAAAGTAGGGTTACAATATAGCTGGTGCCTGGCTCTGAGGGAGGGAAGGGCATTGGGTTAGAGCGGGGGGGGGGTAACCTGGCTCTATGGGAGGGGGAGGACATTGAGTTAGAGCAGGGGAGGCAGGGGGTGCCTAGCTCTGGGGGGAGGGTTGGGTGCACTGGGTTAGAGGAGAGGGGCTGGGGGTACTTATATTTTTTTAAAAAAGGGGTACTTTCTTAAAAAAGGTTGAGAAACACTGCCTTACACAGCCTGAGCACCTGGACTTCTCCACCCTGTGGGCTGGCTCAGCATGCAGTGGTCTCATGGCATCTTCCCAGGTGCCTATGTCTGGCCTTCGCACCGAACACTCCCCCACTTGGACTGCTGCAGAGCTGTTGGATCTGATGTATGGTGAGAAGAGTCAGTTCAGTCCCAGCTGAGAGTGACTCATAGGAACTGGGACACATACAGGCATATTTCTCAAGTCTTGTGTGAAAAGGGAAGTGAGCGGGACATGCTGCAGTGCAGGGTGAAAATTAAATAACTTAAACAAGCCTATCATGAGGCCCATGAAGTAAAACAATGCTTCACTGAAGACTTGCCATTTCTATAAGGAGCTGGATGCTGTCATCAGCAGTGACCCCACCTCCACCACCAAAACTCGTGGGTACTTTGGAGAGCATGGAGGCAGTACACCGAGGACCTAACTCACTGGTTGAAATAGTAGATGAAGAAGTTGATGTACCACATGGGGCTCCCTCTTGGGTTGCCGACTGTGTCTGGAAGCCAGGAACTATTCTCTGTTGCTGTAGCCAGTCTGAGCAACTGGCATTCTGGGCACCAGGAAACAGGGGCTGAAACACAGGATATGTGGCTGTGGCTTGTGCAGTGTAGGGCTGAGGGTATGGAAAAGTGGAAAGCTGGCTGTGTTTCTGTAAGCTGCACGTATCGCTGTGTAGCTAATTGCTGTGATTGAGCAGGATGTTGAGGCTTGCTGTGGTATGAATGGAATCCTGCAGAGACGCTGTCAAAACTTTACACGAGATACTAATTAATTTTCTGCAGCAGAATCCAGGGCAGTGCAGCTTTGCTCCCCCTCCCCCTCCATTGCAGGACATGAGCCCGGACCATTCATCAATCACTTGGGCAGGAACCTAAGCGGAACAGAGGTGAGCTGCATATGGAACACGGTGAAAGCCACAAGCCTGGAGAAGTTGTACCCTGGCTTCCTTACTTACTCTGAGCAGGGAGATGTCTGCTAGCATGCTGTCCACCTGTGGAAAGTGTGGCATAATTAGAACTATATTCCTGCAAAGGGAATTTTCTAGCTCTGTCTGGAATTTCTTTTGTGTGTATGCACAGCCTCCAGCCACCCCCCCCAACTGCTCACTCACCCTGATTACAGTGCTTGCCAAGATGTGTTCCTTGCAAAGGTCAGCAGGAAAGTGAATGGAAATGCGGAAAACATTTGTAAGTGAAATGCTATAAGATAGGACTAGGTATTGTTAGATTCCTTTTTGTGCATGGTGCTGAACAGCAGAGACCTTGACAGCCCCATCACAAACTGTGTCGGAGAGG
Organism: Pelochelys cantorii; assembly: GCA_032595735.1. Lineage (NCBI taxonomy): Eukaryota > Metazoa > Chordata > Testudines > Trionychidae > Pelochelys > Pelochelys cantorii. Next base: position 4,530,808 of record CM064342.1, on the reverse strand, counting down.
TTGTAACAGATAAGGAAGCACCCGTAAGAAAATAGGAAGAATTTGGTTTGTGAGATGCTAAATCAGTGGTCACCAACCAGTCCATCGGGATCTACTGGTAGATCTTGGAGCCTCTGACAGGTGATCCTGACTGGTTTGGCCAAGAGGCTGTCAAGTGCCTGAACTACAGCTGCCCCTCCCATCACTGCAGCGCGCCTCCTGCCTTTTGCCTTGGAGCTGTCTCTTCCCACCCCCAGGAGCCACCTGCTTGCTGAGCAGGGCAGGGGAGGGAGAAGAGGGGCACTGATGTCAAGGTGCCTCCTTTCCCACCCTGTATCCTATCTCCACAGAGCAGAGAGGGGGCACAACAGGACTTGGGAGGACTTGTCTGGCTGCTTTTGGGAGTGGTGCAGAGCCAGGGCAGGGGTGATCCTGCCTTAGCCCCATGCACCACCATCCAGGAGCCACCTGAGGTAAGCAGGGCCCAGTCGGATCCTACATCTTGAAACCCTACCCCATTCATGAACCCCCTCTTGTACCTCATGCCCCTGCCCTAGCCCCAAGCACCCCTGTATCCAAACACCCTCCCAGAACCTGCATCTAGAACCCTCTCCAGTGCTCCCAACTGCCTGCCCCAAGCTCAACTCAGAGCCCCTCTCACACTCCAAATCCCTCAATCCAAGACCAAAGCCTGCGCCCCAACCCGCTGCCCCAGCCTGATGAAAGTGAGGTAGGATGGAGTGCGCAGGGACGGGGCCTCGGAGAAGGGTCACAAAGGAGGCGGGGCAAGGGTGTTTGGGTTTGAGGTAGATCCTGGATTTCACTTAAATTCAAAAAGTGATCTCGTGCTTAATAAGGTTGGAGACTGCTGTGCTAAATCAATCCGTGAGTGAGTGCAGACATTAGGCATAATGCTTGGAAAGGGAGCTGTGGAACTGCATGGACAGCCAGGCCTTTGCCAGGCAGGCCACAGGATGCATGATCAGGGTGATGGAGGAACAGAAGGAGAGATTCAAGCAGGGGCGTAGCGAGAGAGGGCTGGGGGGGTCAGTTGCCCCTGGGCGCCACACTAGCGGGTGCCAATTTAGTCCCCCTCTGTTTCCCCTGTCATCCCTCGGCTTGCCTGCTCCTCCTCCACCCACTGCCACCAGCTGGAGCCTCCTTTCCGCCCCCAGCCCCACCCTCCTCCATCTCCTCCGGCGGGTTAGTGCGTGCAGGGGCCCACCCCCAAACTGGAGGGGGCAGGGAAAGACGTGGTACAAGCTATGCCCCCCTCCTCCCATGGTCAGGCTCAGCCATGCGGCCAGGTTTGGGGCCCTGCCACGCGGCAGCAGTGGGGAGCAAATTTTACTTTTGCCCCCGAACACATAACACCCTTGCTATACCTCTGTTCAGTAAAGCAGCATAGTGACCCAACACAGATTTGTGCACCCTCCCCCGCCAAGCAGATTCAAAATTCTATCTCCAGCAACCTCCCTCTATGTCCTCAGCTTCCTTTTCTCTCTCTGGGAGTCCACCACTCCACCCCCTCTCCTAACTTTGGTTATGATTATGATACCTGGACCTCCACACAGTTGTGAGTTGCAACCCTTTGCCAGTACTTTCCTTACCAGTTCTCGGGGGTGCTTTCTGGCCTTTCAGTGCATTGTTTTCTGATGAATAAAGGTACACTTTTATAAAGGTTTAATGATTTTATTTACTATTAAACACTCTCACAGACCAGACACTGAGATCCCACATGCAGGCATTAAAGGCATGTTCCTGTGTTGCACTGGATGGGAGAAGGGTGCAGCTGGGAAGCCACCGTAACAGAGATTTATTTTAGTGATCCTCATTTTCAAAGTGCACCCTCAAAACCTCCCTGGGATTGACAATAGTCCTTTGAGCTCTTGTGTCTGGCTGTTCAAACTCTGCAGCCAAGTGCTGTGCCTCAGTTGCCCCCCTTCCCCAAGCGAGCAATTCCTCCTTAGAGCCACACAAATTATGAAAAGTGAAACACACTATGATAACCATGGGAATATCATCTTCAGTGAGGTCCAGCCTGCCATAGATTTTCTCTCAGTCTCCCAAAGGCGTATCTGGCCACCACATTACACCAGCTTAGCCTCTTGCTAACATGTTCCTGACTGCTATCCAGGTGCCCTGTGTTATGCTTTCATGAGCCAGGGCTGCAAGGGGTAATGTGGGTCTCCTAGGATCGCACCGGCTATTACCACATTCCCCACTATAACCTTTCTGCACCTTTTCGTGCAGGCTGATGTTGCCGTCATGCACATTTCCCAGAGACATGGTGCTCCACAGCAGAATGTGATTTATTGCCCTGCACACCTGCAGCAGCACAGCACCAGCGGTGGATTTCCCCAATCCAAACTGATTTGCAACTCACCAGGAGCAAGTAGGAGTTGCCAACTTTCGCACTGCAATTGCCACACGCTTCTCTACCAAGAGGGCAGCTCTCATTCAGGCGTGCTTACTCTACAGGTCAGGGGTCGGCTCAAGACACAGCTCCAGAAAGGTTGCTTTATGCATAATGAAGTTCCGTAGCCACTGGTCTTCATCCGACCAATCAGTGCTGGTCTTTCTGGTCCAAAAGAGCCAATTTACTCTGTTCAGTTGCTCTGTGACTGTCCAAATGCAATGGCAGGCTGCCATTGGCCACATCACACACTCTGTCAGGCTCCTCTGAGTCTACTTCCTCAGTCAGTAAATTCAAGATGATCTCCACTGCCTTGCGCACAGTCCTCATGACTGTTAACAGAGCATGAGAGACAAATGCAGGAGATGTTCTTTCTCACTGCAGATGCTGGCGTGCACAGCAAAAGTGGCAGTTGGAGAAAAGGGGCAAAAGGACGCTGCAATCCCCTGAACAAAGTGGTGCCAAACGTGATGTTTTGCACAGTTACAAGCTGCCTCCCAACACCTAGTTTCGGATACATGCCCACAATTCATTGCTCTTGCTGTTGATGGTCAAGCTCCCAGTGTGAACGCAATCCATCCATAGAGAGGGCAAGTGTGAACACACACTGGAGACTTTGCTGTTGTCGATTTCTGTGTGTCGACATTAGTTTCCTTGATAAAACTTGGCAGTGTAGACATATCCTCAGTTAAACCAATGCAAACCGTTGAGTGAATGCTCATTATGTAAATTGCAGGTGCAAGCTACACAGCTATAAATCAGGCTTTTCAAATTGGTTAGAGTGTCCACATTCAAAATTGTACTAGATTAAATGGATTAATCTCACATCTGTAGTTAAACTGATGCAATTTCTCTGTTTAAACAAGCGAAGCAGCCAGAGAATCGGGGTCTGTGATCTATTAGTGGGAGAAGAGCAGCTCAGAGGAGGTTTCTTCTGCTGGCACGCAGTCATGGGGTATTGGCCAAGATAGCAGTTTCTAGGGATGGGTTTTATAAAGCTGGGACTGTTTAAGACAAATCAAGGCTGTTGGCTACTGTCACTAATAGTGCTCTACAAACTTTGATCCTTCTGTTAGCTTTTATGCTCTTATAATTCCATTGACCTTGATGTTAACACTGACAAAAAAAAAATCAATGCATTGACTATGACACACTAAATTCCTCATCCCATGGAGTTCTGAACACCCACAACACTCACTGAATTAGAGTGAGTGTTAAGGATGCTCAATAACTTTGATTGTGCCCTCTCCATCTGTTTAAGTTTAATGATACATTAATGTTAGATTTTCCACTTATTAAAGAGACTATAACCCAGTGTACTGTGCTGGCTGCACTGCCTACTAGCATCACACTGTGTGCATGTTTTTAACTTGATGGTGAGAGCACCTATCACAGGTATTAGCACTCCTGCTTCCTTTATCCTTCACTTGCTGCTCCTCCAGATAAGGCCTTTTGGCCAGGTACTATCTCAAGTAGGGCATTAACATGGCAAAGTGATGGCACCTATTGCAACTACAGACATTATTTGTTCAACTCCTGTTGAAGAAATGAATTTTTAAATAGCTAGTTCAGAGGAGGGTGTGTGAAGTAGCCCTCCATCACTAGGAAGCCTCTGACAAGCCTGGGTATGGAACAGCTTCCTCATCCCACAGATGAGGGAAGAGAGCGGCCATAGCTGAAGACCTTCTAGTAGACAGGCAGAGACAGGATGTCAGTGCTAGAAATTTCAGGGGGTAGCCAAGTTGTCTGTACAGGATAAACTTAAAAAACAACAAATGATCTGGTAGCACTTTATAGACTCAGAAAACATGTAGATGGTATCGTGAGCTTTCATGGGCACAGCCCACTTCTTCAGATGACCAGGAGTTTTGAGTTTAGGATGTGCAGACCCAAAATAAATAGGGGAGAAGGGAGGGGGGAGGAAAAAAAGGAAGAGGGACGGGAAACAAGGAGCAGAGGGTGTGGAAATATCCAAGGGAAAAACAGGAAGGCAGAACTGGGAATCAGTAAGCACCTAAAATTGGGTAGTTAAAATGAAGAATCAAAGGGTACTAACACAGGAATCTACACAAAGAGATGTTTGCACCTTCATTGAATGTTAGGTTGATAGTGTCCCAACCATCCCTCATCACGATTGAGGCCATTAGCATGAGAATTGAACTTGCAGATGAACTGTAATTCCAACGCCTCTCTGTGGGTATGTCTACGCTTGCACCATAGTTCAAGCTAGGGATGCAAATGTAGACGACTGAAATTGCTAATGAAGCAGGGATTTAAATATCCCACGCTTCATTAGCATAATCTTGCCCGCGCGTTATTCCGCTCAACAGCTGATTCGAACCAGGAAGTGCGTTCCGGGACGCGTTAGTTTGAATCAAACCCCTTGGTTCGAACGAACATTATTCTGTGTATTTGGCTAGTAGAATTGGTCTGTGACAAGACAGCCACTTCAAGATCTTTTAAACAGTGATTAGGAAGATTAAAGCATTCCCCAACAGGTTTCTGTATGTTCCCCTTACGTGTATCTGATTTGTGTCCATTGAGTCTTTCCCGTAGGGACTGTCCAGCTTGTACAATATATATAGCAGTGGGCCATTGCTGGCATTGATCAAATTACTGGATGTGCAGTCAAATGACCTTTTGATTTGGTAGCTTATGTTGCTGGCTCCAGTGATGAATTCGTTTGTATAGATATGTGAGCAAAGTTGGCACGACAGCTGGTTGCAGGGCTGGGTTCCTGGATGCTTATGATGTGGTTGTGTAGCATGGTTACCGGAAAGAATTTGTTTCAGGCTGGGGGGTTGTCTGTAAGCAAGAATAGGCTTTTCTCCCAAGGCCTCTGAGAGTGAGGGATCATTTTCCAAGATGGGTTGTAAATTGTGTAAAATGCGTTAGAGGGGTCTAAGTTGTGGACTATAGGTAATAACAAGTGGAATTCTGTTATTTTCTCTTTTGGGTCTGTCTTGAAGTAGTTCATGTCTGGGTACTTTTTTGGCTCTGTCAATCTGTTTTTTCACTTTTCCAGGTGGGCATTTCAGTTTTAACTACCCAATTTTCAGGTGCTGACTGATTCCCAGTTCTGCCTTCCTGTATTTCCGTTTTATATTTCCATACCCTCTGCTCCTTGTTTCCTGCCCCCCTTCTTTTTTTCCTCCTCCCCCTTCTCCCCTATTTATTTTGGGTCTGCATATCCTAAATTCAAAACTCCAGTTCTCTGAAGAAGTGGGCTGTGCCCACGAAAGCTCATGATACCATCTACATGTTTTGTTAGTCTATAAAGTGCTACCAGACCATCTGTTGTTTTTTAAGTTAGTGCTAGAAATGATAGCAGTAGTAATGACTGCTCTGATAACTGGTTCAAGAAGCATGAATAGAGTACCATGCTACCATTAGATACCTCCACTCTCTTAAAGGGGGTTTGGTAGATTATAATATGAAAGTCAGCACAGAATGAGGCCCAACATCTGTATAATAAAATAATAATCACCCCAAATAACGGGCTTTTATGGTGTTAATTCTGATAAATGGATCCTTGCCTCAGAACCAGGGACATAGTAATCTTATTTTGTGATAAAAGAACTAGTTCTTTTAATGAAGCTAAATGACTAATGCAGTATCAGATTTCAGTACAGTCTGAATAGCCTCAGCTGTCAGTGGAATGCAGGTTCTTGAGTTTAGACATCAGTTAGTGTAATATTCGTCTGACCAATATATATAAAAAATCTTGACATGGGGTGGAGAAGAGGCAGTATATCTAGAATGCAGGGGAGCTATCAGGAAGGTAAAAGCACAACTGGAATTGTAGTTAGCAAGAGATGTGAAGTGTAACAAGAAAGGTTTCTACAGGCATGTTAGCAATAAGAGTGTGATCAGAGAGGGTGTGGAGCCCTTACTGGATGAGGGAGGTAACCTTAGTGACAGATGATGTGGGAAAAGCTGAAGTACTCAATGCTTTCTTGCTTCTGTCTTCACAGACAAGGTCAGCTCCCAGACTACTGCACTAGGCAACGCAGTATGGAAAGAGGTGGGCAGCCCTTGGTGGAGAAAGAACAGGTTAAGAACTATTTAGAAAAGCTAAACATACACAAATCCACAGGTCTGGATTTAATGCATCCGAGGGTACCGAGGGAGTTGGCAAATGTCATTGCAGAGCTTTTGGCCATTAGCTTAGAAAACTCATGGAGATCGGGAGAGATCCCGGATGATTAGAAAAAGGCAAATGTAGTGCCCATCTTTAAAAAAGGGAAGAAGGACAATCCAGGGAACTACAGACCAATCAGCCTTACCTCAGTCCCCAGAAAAATCATGGAGGGAATCCACAAGGAATCCATTTTGAAGCACTTGGAAGAGGGGAAAGTGATCAGGAATAGTCAACATGGATTCACAAAGGGCAAGTCATGCCTGACCAATCTGATTAGCTTCCATTAGGAGGTAACTGGTTCTGTGGACATGGGAAAGTCAGTGGATGTGACATACCTTGACTTCAGCAAAGCTTTTGATTCAGTCTCCCACAATATTCTTGCCAGCAAGTTAAGGAAGTATGGATTGGATAAATGGACTGTAATATGGATAGAAAGCTAGCTAGACTGTCAGACCCAATGGGTAGTGATCAACGGCTTAATGTCAGATTGGAGGTCATTTTCTAGTGGAATGCCCCAAGGATCGGTTTTAGGGTTGGTTTTGTTCACCATCTTTATTAATGACCTGAAGGAGGGGATGGATTACACCCTCAGAAAGTTTGCGGATGACACGAAGCTAGGAGTAGATGTAGATACATTGGAGGGCAGGGATAGGATCCAGAGTGACCTCGACAGATTAGAGGATTGGGCCAAAAGAAATCTGATGAGGTTCAACAAGGACAAGTGTAGAGTCCAGCACTTGGGATGAAAGAATCCCAAACATTGTTACAGGCTGAGGACCGAATGGCTAAGTAGCAGTTCGGCAGAAAAGGACCTGGGGATTCCAGTGGATGAGAAGCTGGATATGAGTCAAGAGTGTGCCCTTGTAGCCAAGAAGGCAAATGGAATATTAGGTTGTATTAGGAGGAGCATTGACAGCAGATCCAGAGAAGTGATTATTCCCCTTTATTCAGCTCTTGTGAGGCCACATCTGGAGCACTGCAGCCAGTTCTCGGCCCCCCACTATAGAAAGGATGTGGACGCACTGGAGAGGGTCCAGCGGAGGGCAACCAAAATGATTAGAGGGCTGAAGCACATCACCTATGGGGAGAGACTGAGGGATTTGGGCTTATTTAGTCTGCAGAAGAGAAGAGTGAAGGGGGATTTGATAATAGCCCTCAACTTCCTGAAGGGAGGTTCCAAAGAGGATGGAAAGAGGCTGTTCTGAGTAGTGACGGATGACAGAATGAGGAGCAATGGTCTCAAGTTACAGTGGGGGAGGTCTAGGTTGGAGTTAGGAAAAACTATTTCCCTAGGAGGATGGTGAAGCACTGGAATGGGTTCTATAGGGAGGGGGTGGAATCACCATCCCTAGAGGTTTTTAAGTCTCGGCTTTACAAAGCCCTAGCTAGGTTGATTTAGTTGGGATTAGTCCTGCTCTGGGCAGGGACCTGGACTTGATGACCGCTCTTCCAGCCCTATGATTCTATGACAGTCCTTTATATGGGCTTTATCCAACTTCCACAAAAGTAAATGAAATTACTTCCATTGATAGCATTGGAAGTTACACTATCAGGCCTTTCATGAACATAGAAAAAATCTAATTTTATTAACACCCAGTGCAAAGGTTTATTAATTTTTCATTAAAGGCCAGATTGAGTTTATTTTAAGAGAAAAGTAAAACTGGTGAGAGGGGTTTATCTCTGCTCTGGCAGGATGGCAGATTGAGCTTGGTTGACAGATATACTTCTTAGCCCAGCTAGTTCAGTACCATTGAAATTAAATGCATGAATCTCACTGGGCAGCAGATGTTGGGTTGTTAATAAAACAAGAATGCTGAACAGACAAAGGAAGTATCAGGTCTAGACCTTGCAAGGCTCCCAAGTAAACCATATGACAAGAAAATCAGGCATCAGCATTATTCATGTAAACGACCACTTTGAACAGACTGAGCCCATGTGCAGGTTTATTTGGCCACCCAAGTGATTCATCACTACAGTGACTGGATATACATATTATTGCTAAGGATGCAGTATGTTTGATATGCTACTGGTGAGGGTGGTATGTCATCCATTTTTGCCCTAAACAAGTTCAACTTTGTGCTTGCAACTGTAACTTCACAGGGGAACCATATTTTACAATATGGAAAATTTTCAGTTATCAATTGTTTATTGCTGGAGAAATGTGCATATGTAAATCTGGTTCACTTTAGCTGATTACAGGTTGTGCATCTGAGGGTGCTGAACCAGTACTATTTACAATATAAATAATATTGTTATCTTTGTTTTCCTTGGCCATTATTGGATTTTTTTAGTGTAAAAAACTATCTACTTAGTAATTATATTAGTGTGTTGTAAAACAGGAAAGCAGTGATATCACTTCATTTTATTTCTATTATTTAATACACAGGTGGTTAGCCATTATGATAATGAACTAATTAAAATTAATTAGATACAAATAAATTTTTTTAAATGACAATTTACATGTAAATCTGTCACTGTCAAGTTTGTTTTCAGGAGTACAAGATGTTTTATGTCTTAAGGATCTTTCCTATAATTATGAGGATGCACCATCTCTTCTATGCTAAACATCCTAATAGATGAGCATGCACTGTATTTGCTTGGGGCATACACCAACCCAGGGTATGAATGACTAACCAATGATTCATATGGTGAAAGAGTGCAAGAAAAAATGCAGTATAGATTGTTTAAAAAAACCCAGTTATTTTCCTGAAAGTTACTCTTTGTCTTGCCTGTTCACCAAGCGGAGTTGCTCAAGTTTCCAGACATTGCCATCTGCCACTAGTGCGCATTGATTGACTATGAATGGCATGGAGTGACTGAACAAGTTGGTGATGTATTCTGATCTCAAGAATGTTGTCCTTTCTTGCTTAGGTTTCTCTTACTATCAATCATTCATCATCATTACTCCCCATAAATGACTACTCCTGGGCTAATTTGAAAAGAAACTACTATTTCAAAATAATGAATAGATTTACCTCAACCATTGGACTTTATATATCATTTGGTATTATATATAAAGCAATCTCCATTGCATTTAAATTTATTATTAGAAAAGTTACATACTTACACATTTTTACAGTATTTTTAATAAACTTTAAATACATTTTTGCCATAAGATGTAGATGTTTGTATTTAAAGTGGAAGACCTACATAACTGCAGACACGTCTGTGTAATCTTTGCAGTACTTTCACAATACGAGCATTAACCTGTGTTTCAAAAAAATGATCCAGAGTACAGATGCTTCCTATAGAAAGTGTTCTTAGTTCTCTGACAAAGGTGATCCTGCCACACCTAGAGTGGCAAATTGCTACTGGTGCAACTTCTGCAGGGATTGGCACAAGTACACTATTCAGGGACTTCCCCTAAACCAGAATTACCTGAATGTTGAAAATGTCTGAGAATCTGGCTCTCTCAGCCTTTGTGGAATAGAATGGGATGGCACATGCTATTTAATATATGCCTTGAATATTTCCCAGAATGATTTACAATACACATTTTAACGAATATTTGCATTCCAAACTAAAATTCCAAATACTATCTCATTTTTAATTAAGACTGAACAGCTATATCACAATTGCTGTATCATGGAGTCTAAAGAAAAAAGCTATTATTGGGATGATGTAAAACCCGTGAGCTGTAGAATTCACATTTTATGAACATGAATTTGGAAGATGCAGTCCATGGGGATTCACAGCCCTTTTAGTTACACTTTGATTTGCATGTGAACTTCATTGATCTCAGCTTTTGCAACAACAGTTAAACACAGCTTTAGTTACCATGCTAGATGACAGCAATCTGAATTAGAAGTAGGATTTAAGTGAATAAGCAGAAAAGGGTAAAGCCATTAAATATGTATTGTGAATTAATCATCAGCGGTCAGAAAATTCACATGGTTGGATGAATAATGAAAGTATTTCTGGTATAAACACTAGCCTGTAGAAAGCTAATTCATTTCTGCCAGGCACATGACTTTGAAATTTACTGTCCCTGAACATTCAGGGTAGCAAAACATGACCTTTCAAATGCTGACAAAAAGCAAACAAAGAGGACATGAACAGGGTGAAAGAAAATTTATAGCAAACATTCACAGAAAATTATTTGTCCAGCTTGAATTACTAGGTTAGTTGTGAATGTTCTAGATATGTCAACTCTCTCTAAATCTTATAACAGAAAAAAAATAAGAGTCTTACATCAAAACTTTGATACGGTCTCCCACAATATTCTTGCCAACAAGTTAAGGGAATATGGACTGGATAAATGGACTGTAAGATGGATAGAAAGCTGGCTAGACTGTCGGGCCCAACGGGTAGTGATCAATGGCTTGATGTCAGGTTGGCGGTCGGTTTCTAGAGGAGTGCTCCAAGGATCAGTTTTAGGGCCAGTTTTGTTCAACATCTTTATTAATGACCTGAATGAGGGGATGGATTGCACCCTCAGCAAGTTCGCAGATGACACTAAGCTAGGGGGAAAGGTATATACTCTGGAGGGCAGGGGTAGGGTCCAGAGTGACCTGGACAGATTAGAGGATTGGGCCAAAAGAAATCTGATGAGGTTCAACAAGGACAAGTGTAGAGTCCTGCATTTGGGACAGAAGAATCCCAAGCATTGTTAGAGGCTGGGGACCGAATGGTGCTACAGAAAAGGACCTGGGGATTACAGTGGATGAGAAGTTGGATATGAGTCAACAGTGTGCCCTTGTAGCCAAGAAGGCTAATGGCATTGTGGCAGCGTGTCGGGGACCTCCCCCCCCCGATCCTGCACCCTGATAGCAGCAAGAACAGAATACGCCAGCCAGTAGAATAGGGAGGGTTTATTGCTTTTCCAGGATACAGCACAGCATAGACGTGATGTAGTAACAGGAGTCAGGGCCAGGATGCCTCAGAGCCCTTGGGTTAGGGGGTCCATCGCCCCCTCAACCCTCAGCACTCAGCTTAGTCTGTTCCCTTCATGTTTCCCAGCCAGAAACTGCCTCGCTCCCAGACCCTGCCCCCCAGCCAGGTGTTCGTCTCTGCCTCCCTTCCTTTGTCTCTCCTCCTGGGAAGAGCTTTGGTAACTGCTCAGGCTGGGACGAGGTGTCTGGGCCAGTTCACATGTGGGTGAGTCAGTGGGAATCACACATCACAGCACAGGGGAACCTCAGGTTACAGAGCAGACAGCACCCCCCACTATGTCACATCTCTCCCCCCTCCAACAGCAAACTGAGCGGGGCCACTCGGCCTGTGGAAGTTTGGGCCCCCTGCTACAGGATAGCACGTCGGCGATGATGTTGGCGTTCCCCTTGACATGGATCACTTCCATGTCGTAGTCCTGCCGGAGCATGCTCCATCTCATCCGCTTGGCATTGGTCCCCTTCATCTGGTGCAGCCAGGTCAGGGGGCAGTGGTCGGCGTACACTGGGAAATGCCGGCCAAACAGGTACGGCTGCAGCTTTTGAAGGGCCCATACCATCACCAGTCACTCCTTCTCTATGGCCACGTAGCTCTGCTCCCAGGGCAGCAGCTTCCTGCTCAGGTACACGAGGGGGTGTCGCTCCCGTCTCATCCACCTGCATCAGCACCACCCTCAGACCAGTGTCTGAGACATCGGTAAACACCATAAAGGGATTGTCGAAGTCTGGATTTACCAGCACTGGGGCCTTGACCAGGGCCTCCTTCAGTGCACAGAGAGCCCCCCGGCACTGCTGTATCCAGACCACCCTGTCTGGCCTCCCCTTCCTGCACAGCTCCATGATCGGGGCAGCAATGGAGCTGAAGTTGGGCACAAACCTCTGGTAGTACCGCCATCCCAATGAAAGCCTGGACCTGCTTCTTGGTCTGGGGAACAGGCCAGTCTCGGATGACCTCCACCTTGGCCGGTTCTGGCTTCAAGCAGCCACTCCCCACCTTATGGCCCAGGTAGGACACCTCAGCCATCCCGACCTTGCACTTCCCAGCCTTTACAGTCAGCTCAGCCCCCCGCAGCCGGTCCAGTACCTGGCTGACCTGGGACACATGGTCCTCCCAGGTCTGGCTGAAGACACAAATATCATCGGTGTACGCCAGGGCAAAGCTCTCCATTCCCCGCAGCAGCTGGTCCACCAGATGCTGGAAGGTGGCCAGTGCCCCTTTGAGGCCAAAGGGCAGAACCAGGAACTTGTAGAGCCCCACCGGGGTGATAAACACTGATTTCAGCCTGGCCTCTGGGTCTAGCGGCACCTGCCAGAAGTCCTTGGTGAGGTCCAGGGTGGTGAGGTAGCAAGCTCCCCCCAGCTTGTCCAGGAGCTCGTCGGGCCTAGGCATGGGCAGGCGTCGGACACCGTGATGGTGCTGAGCTTCCAATAGTCCACACAGACCTGGATCGACCCATCCTTTTTCGGGATCAGAACTACCAGAGAGGCCCAGGGGCTGGAAGATGGCTGGATCACCCCTAGCGCCAGCATGTCCCGGACCTCTCTCTCCAGGTCCTGGGCCATCTTCCCTGTGACTCTGAATGGGGAGCAGCGCACCGGGGGGTGGGTGACTCTTTCTACCCGGTGGACAGCCAAGTTGGTGAGACCAGGCTTGTCGGAAAAACAGCTGCTGGTGGGAGCGCAGCACGTCTCGGATCTCAGTCTGCTGGGCCGGGGTGAGCTGGTCTGAGAGGGAAATTGACCCCAGCGAAGTTTGCTCCAGTCCCAGGGAACAGACCCACCAGGGAATCCTCGCCCTGCTCCTCCCAGGCCTGCACATGGCCAGCACCAAGTTCTCCCGGCCCCAGTATGGCTTCATCATGTTAACGTGATACACCCACTGGCTGCGCGTCTGGCCAGTCAGCTCCAACACATAGTTCACCTCGTTCAGCTACTTAATGACCCTGAAGGGGCCATCCCAGGCTGCTTGCACTTTGTTCTTCCGCACGGGGATTAGGACCATCACTTGGTCCCCGGAAGCGTAGGCGCGGACCTGTGCATTGTGGTCGTACCAGACCTTCTGCTTCCTTTAGGCCTTGCTCAGGTTCTCTCTGGCCAGGCCCATGAGCTCAGTGAGTCTTTCCTGGAATGCCAAGATGTATTCCACCACCGACTCACCCTCCGGGGAGGCCTCCCCCTCCCACTCTTCTCTCAGCAGGTCCAGGGGTCCCCTCACCCGCCTCCCGTACATCAGCTTGAATGGGGAGAACCCCATGGACTCCTGGGGCACCTCCCTGTATGTGAACAGCAGGAGGGGTAGGTACTTGTCCCAGTCCTGCTGGTGCTGGTGCATAAAGGTCCTTAGCATCTGCTTCAGAGTCCCATTGAATCTCTCTACCATTGGTCTGGGGGTGATACGCCGAGGCCCAGATGTGCTGGACTCCGCACTTCTCCCACAAGCACCAGAGCAGGGCCGACATGAAGTTGGATCCCTGGTCCGCGAGGACCTCCTTGGGGAACCCCACCCTTCTGAAAATGGTCAGCAGTGCGTCTGCCACCGGGTCTGCCTTGATAGAGGGCAGAGCCATGGCCTCGAGGTAGCGGGTGGCGAAATCCACCACCACCAGGACATATTTCTTCCCCGTCCGGGTCGCTCTGCTGAAGGATCCCACAATATCTATCGCCACCTTCAGGAAAGGCTCCTCTATAATGGGTAGAAGCCTCCAAGCAGCTTTCCTCCTATCTTGGGCTTTCCCCACCCTCTGGCAGGAGTCGCAGGACCAGCAGTACCGCTGCACGGCTGCAAATATCCCCGGCCAGTAGAAGTGTTGGAGCAGCCTCAGCCGGGTGCGCCGGATCCCCTGGTGTCCTGAGAAGGGGATGTCATGGGCCAGGCACAGCAGGTTGCGGAGATACATTTGGGGAACCACCAGCTGCCACTGGAGCCCCCATACCCCCACCTTTCCTGGGGGGAGCCATTCCTGGTACAGGAATCCTCGCTCCCACAGGAACGTCTCCTGGCAATTCCCCCTAGGGAGATATTGTCAACTCTAATATCATTATCCCATAGACATTAACCTCCCCCCCTCATCCCGCCTCTGTTCAAAAATCTGATTTGTCAATTTTATGTGTTCACTTTTTTTTGATTGTATCCCTTTGGTATATATGGTACTGCCAATTTTCTTCGAATTAACTTTCATAGGCGCTACACATGCAAACCGCTAGTTCGAACTTAATTCAGACTAGCAGAGCGCTTAATTCGAACTAGGTAAACCTCATTCTACGAGGACTAACGCCTAGTTCGAATTAAGTAGTTCGAATTAAGGGCTGTGTAGCCACTTAATTCGAACTAGTTGGAGGCTAGCTCTTCCCAGCTTGCCCTGGTGGCCACTCTGGGCCAAGCCAGAGAAACTCTTCTGCCCCCCTCCCGGCCCCGGAGCCCTTAAAGGGGCACGGTCTGGCTACAGTGCCCATGCCAGGTGCAAGCCTGCCAGCACCCAGCCAGCAAGACCCTGCACCTGGCACGGCATGAGCCAGCCACCCGCTGCCTCCCAGCCCTCCGCCTCTTCCCAGGACCAGGCTGGCGGCTCCCAGGAGCCTGCCCGGGGCCACAAGAGCCGGGCGCCTGCTTGGTCTAGTGTACAGATCATGGACCTCATCGAGGTTTGGGGGGAGACCTCCAACGTCCACGACCTCCGCACTAGGCACAGGAATGAGGCCGTCTAGGGCAGGATAGCTGCCAGCCTGGCCACCAAAGGCCACATGCGAACCCAGGAGCAGGTTTGCATGAAAATCAAGATGGTCCAGTGAGACCCCCAACCCTGAGCCCTGAGCTTAGAACATAAGAATGGCCGTACTGGGTCAGACCAAAGGTCCATCTAGCCCAGTAGCCTGTCTGCCGACAGCGGCCAGCACCTGGTACCCCGGAGGGGATGGACTGAAGACAATGACCAAGCCATTTGTCTCGTGCCATCCATCTCCAGCCTTCCACAAACAGAGGCCAGGGACACCGTTCCTACCCCCTGGCTAATAGCACTCCATGGACCCAACCTCCATGACTTTATCTAACTTCTCTTTAAACTCTGTTCTTGTTCTAGCATTCACAGCCTCCTGTGGCAAGGAGTTCCACAGGTTGACTATTTGCTTTGTGAAGAAGAACTTTCTTTTATTAGTTTGAAGCCTGCTACCCATTCATTTCATTTGGTGTCCTCTAGTCCTTATATTATGGGAACTAATGAAGAACTTTTCTTTATTCACCCTCTCCACACCACTCATGATTTATCTCTATCATATCCCCCCTCAGTCTCCTCTTTTCTAAGCTGAAAAGTCCCAGTCTCTTTAGCCTCTCTTCATATGGGACCTGTTCCAAACCCCTAATCATTTTAGTTGCCCTTTTCTGAACCGTTTCCAAGGCCAAAATATCTTTTTTGAGGTGAGGAGACCACATCTGTACACAATACTGAAGATATGGCGTACCATAGTTTTATACTTCCCCTCCTCCTTCTTCCCCTGGCTTCCCCCTTCCAGCTCCCTCCTCCCCTTTCCCACCCTCTCTCTTCCCCTCTCCCACCTCCTTTTCCCATTCTCCCCAGAGGCTAATCCCCCCACCCCCAGTTTTGTTAAATAAAGAGAGTTTCTATTTTTGAACACGTGTCCTTTATTTTTTACATCAGAAGGGGGCTAGGGAGGAGTAAGTGGAAGGAGGTGAGGGAGGAATGGGGCACGAGCCCCTGATGAGGAGGACTGGGGTGGCTCTGCGGGCTCCTCAGGGTGGAAGCTCTCCTGCAGGGCCTCCTGGATCCTGACAGCCCCCTGATTGACACCCCCGGATGGCAGCCTGCGGCAAGCGCAGCCGGACTGATGGCCAAGTGCTGTGATGTGCCGAGTGTGGGCACTCAGGGCACTCCAAGACATGACTGCTTTGCTGTCCCTCATCAAGGTAGACAAGCAAATGGGGAACCCTGAGAACTGTCTGTCCAGGGTGGGGGCTCGGGTCCCTTTAAGCACAGCCCTTGGCTAGCCTGAGGCAGCAGCTCCACGCTCTATGTCCTAACCTGATGCCCTGCCGGCACTGTTTCTGGCCAGCCTTAACTTCGGTTCAGGGTCCACTCAATGTGGACATGCTAGTTCGAATTAGCAAAACACTAATTCAAATTAGTTTTTAGATCTAGATATACTATTTCGAATTAGCTTAGTTCGAATTAACTAATTCGAATTAAGTTAGTTCGAATTAGTGCTGTAGTGTAGACATACCCCAATACTGTTCCTCCTAGGGGCTGAGTTGCTCCTAGGTCAGCCCAGTCCCTCAGGGTCTGCAAGGAGGGATCCGCCTGCACCGCAGCCTGGAATTCAGCAGGCTGTCCCGTCCCCCCCGCATTGCCTGCATCCAGAGTCGCAGTGCGGCTGGGCCCTGTGTCTACTGGGATGGGACCCTGAGCCCCCTGGAGGGAGCCCTCCCCTTGTTCAGGGTCGCCAGCCTTTCACTGGCTCTGGTTATGGGTGCTGACTAGAACCCTGTGAGGTCCATCTGGCCACTCCTCTAGGTCACCCCCCATCAGGCCCTCCATGGGTAAGTGCCAGTGCACCCCTACTTCCTTAGGGCCCTCTTTGGCCCCCCATTTCAGACGCACCTGGGCTACGGGCACCTTAAACGGGGTCCCGTCTGTGCCCCTCAGGGTCAGCTGAGTGTTGGGTACTGTATGGTCTGGGGCACCATATCGGGCTGGGCCAGAGTCACCTCCACCCCTGTGTCCCAGAAACCAGTCCCTTCCTGCCATCCACTTCCAGGGACACAAGGCACTGTCCCCACCCGGTACATGGAGAGACCTGCCTTTGGAGCATCATGTCTCTGGGAGGGGTTGGCCTGAGCCCCTTGCTTTGAGCTGAGGTTTGCTTGCCGGCCCCTGCCTCTGAGGCCTGCCCTTCCCCCAGCTCCAGCCAGTTAACCCCAGAAAGTCTCAGGTCGTGGGACCTGACCTGGTGCCTGGTGCACTGAGCCCTCTTGCGGCCCCTTTGCCCACAGTGATGGCAAGTTCGGACCTGCGGGCCCCTTCGGGCCAGCTCCATCTGGGCCCTGGCTGTCTCTCTGAGGCACAGATGGCTGGTCCCTGTCTCTTGGGCTCGCCTCGTAGTTGATTTCCTCCATTGCTCAGCTGAGGACCAGTCCCTTGTGATTCCCTTGCTGCAGTGCCCCACGACTCCCAGGAATAGCTTCACTCTGCCTCCAGCATGCCTGGCTCTTGCACGCCCCTTCCTTCTACTGCTCCTTGTCACTCACTGCTGGAAGCTCCATCCACGGGGTGCAGTGGATCCCACTCCTGACACCACTGTGGTGGCGTGTCGCGGAGCCCCCCCCCCCCGATCCTGCACCCCCATAGCAGCAAGAACAGAATATGCCAGCCAGTAGAATAGGGAGGGTTTATTGCTTCTCCAGGATACAGCACAGCATAGACGTGATGTAGTAACAGGAGTCAAGGCCAGGATGCCTCAGACCCCTTGGGTTAGGGGGTCCATCGCCCCCTCAACCCTCAGCACTCAGCTTAGTCTGTTCCCTTCATGTTTCCCAGCCAGAAACTGCCTCGCTCCCAGACCCTGCCCCCCAGCCAGGTGTTCGTCTCTGCCTCCCTTCCTTTGTCTCTCCTCCTGGGAAGAGCTTTGGTAACTGCTCAGGCTGGGACGAGGTGTCTGGGCCAGTTCACATGTGGGTGAGTCAGTGGGAATCACACATCACAGCACAGGGGAACCCCAGGTTACAGAGCAGACAGCACCCCCCATTATATCACAAGCATATTAGGGTGCATTAGGAGGAGCATTGCCAGCAGATCTAGAGAAGTGATTATTCCCCTTTATTCAGCTCTGGTGAGGCCACATCTGGAGTGTTGTGTCCAGTTCTGGCCCCCCACTGTAGAAAGGCTGTGGACGCATTGGAGAGGGTCCAGCCGAGTGTGACCAAAATGATTAGGGGGCTGGAGCACATGACCTATGAGCAGAGACTGAAGGATTTGGGTTTGTTTAGTCTGCAGAAGAGAAGAGTGAGGGGGGATTTGACAGCAGCCTTCAACTTCCTGAAGGGAGGTTCCAAAGAGGCTGGAGAGAGGCTGTTCTCAGTAGTGATGGATGGCAGAACAAGGAGCAATGGTCTCAAGGTGCAGTGGGAGAGGTCTAGGTTGGATACTAGGAAAAAGTATTTCCCTAGGAGGGTGGTGAAGCACTGGGATGGGTTACCTAGGGAGGTGGTGGAATCTCCATCCGGAGAGGTTTTTAAGTCTCGGCTTGACAAAGCCCTGGCTGGGTTGATTTAGTTGGGGTTGGTCCTGCCTTGGGCAGGGGGCTGGACTTGATGACCTCCTGAGGTCTCTTCCAGCTCTATGATTCTATGATTCTAGGAGGACTTTAACTGTGATTTGCTATAAGGCGGAAAATAAATGATAAATGAACTACCTCCTAATATGGTGCTGCTCTTGGCTGCACAGAGAAATAGATGTATCCAAGACAGAACAAGGAAATGATCAATGAAGTTAAACGATGGGAAATTTAAAACTGATAAAATGAAGTATTTTTTTTACACAACATGTAAAATGTGAAATTCACTGTCACAGAAAGTTGAGGTCAATAATTTAAGGTTCCCAAAGGGATTAGATATTTATATAGATATCAATTATATCTGGATTTCCTAACTACTGGTAACAAATTTTGGAAAGGATATTAAGCCATCTGGGTTTAAGCCATTCTCTACGTCAGGGTTCTCAAACTCCCTGCCCATTGCCCATCCTCTGTTGGAGCAGTTGTGCAATCCAGAGTCATGGTGGGTGGGTCGGGGGTCTCTTTTCCTCTTCCCCAAGCCCTGTCCCTTCCCACTCCCACCAGGGCACTCTGTCCCCCGAGGACATGGCTTTGCAGATTACTGGGGGCGTGGTGCAGTGCAGCAGCAGTCATTTGGTGGGGTTCCTGAAGAACCTGCCACCACAGGGGGTGGGGAGGGGAACTGACCACTGCTGGTGCATCAACCCCCCGCCCCGGTAAGACTCAAGGCTGCATCTTTGGGTGGTGGTATGGGAGAGAGAGGATGGGGTGGTGGCAGGAAGGGGTAGGGCTTGGGGAACAGATAGGGTGCCTCTTCCCCCCTGCCTAGCCTGCTGGGTCTCCCAGACTGGATTGCACAATTGCTTCACCCAGGGATAGCCTTCAGGCCAAGAGTTTGAGATCCCTGCTCTAAGCACTAGTGATCAGAATGAGAGACCTAATGTGTGTAGCAGATTATTTTACACGTGTCTACTGCAGGAGTCTTCACCTTGCTCTGGAAACAGCTGGTTCAGGCTACTGCCAGAGACAGAATGCTTGATGTCAATATGGCAAGAGTATCTGAAACTGCAACTCTGTTAACAGGGAGCATAGAAAGAAAAAGAAACTTTAATTTAAGGCACTATGGTAAATAATTTAAGAACATACGAATGGCCGTACTGGGTCAGACCAAAGGTATCCTGTCTGCCAACAGCGGCCAACACCAGGTGCCCCAGAGAGGGTGGACCGAAGACAATGATCAAGCTATTTGTCTCCTGCCATCCCTCTCCAGCCTCTGATAAACAGAGGCCAAGGACACCATTTTATCCCCTGGCTAATAGCCTTTTATGGACCTAACCTCCATGAAATTATCTAGCTTCTCTTTAAACTCTATTATAGTCCTAGCCTTCACAGCCTCCTCTGGCAAGGAGTTCCACAGGCTGACTACACGCTGTGTGAAGAAGAACTTTCTTTTATTAGTTTGGTGTCCTCTAGTTCTTCTATTTAGGGAACTAATAAATAACTTCTCTTTATCGGCCCTCTCCACACCACTCATGATTTTATATACCTCTATCATATCCCCCCTCAGTCTCCTCTTTTCTAAACTGAAAAGTCCCAGTCGCTTTAACCTCTCCTCATATGGGACCCGTTCCAAACCCCTAATCATTGTAGTTGCCCTTTTCTGAACCCTTTCCAAGGCCAAGATATCTTTTTTGAGGTGAGGAGACCACATCTGTACACAGCATTCAAGATGTGGGCGTACCATAGTTTTATATAGGGGCAGTAAGATATTCTGGGTCTTATTTTCTATCCCTTTCTTAATAATTCCTAGCATCCTATTTGCCTTTTTGACTGCTGCTGCACACTGTGTGGAAGTTTTCAGAGAACTGTCCACGATAACTCCAAGATCTCTTTCCTGATTTGTCGTAGCCAAATTAGCCCCCATCATACTGTACGTATAGTTGGGGTTATTTTTCCCGATGTGCATTACTTTACACTTATCCACATTACATTTCATTTGCCATTTTGTTGCCCAATCACTCAGTTTGGTGAGATCTTCTTGGAGTCCCTCACAGTCTGCTTCTGTCTTGACTATCCTAAACAGTTTGGTATCATCTGCAAACTTTACCACCTCCCTGCTTACCCCTTTTTCCAGATCATTTATGAATAAGTTGAACAGGATTGGTCCTAGGACTGACCCTTGGGGGACACCACTAGTTACCCCTCTCCATTCTGAAAATGTACCATTTATTCCTACCCTTTGTTTCCTGTCTTTTAACCAGTTCTCAATCCAAGAAAGGACCTTCCCTCTTATCCCATGGCCATGTAATTTACACCAGAGCCTTTGGTGAGGGACCTTGTCAAAGGCTTTCTGAAAATCTAAGTATACTATATCTACTGGATCCCCCTTGTCCGCATGTTTGTTAACCCCTTCAAAGAACTCTAATAGATTAGTAAGACAGGATTTCCCTTTACAGAAACCCTGTTGACTTTTGTCCAGCAATTTATGTTCTTCTACATGCTTCACAATTTTATTCTTTACTATTGTTTCGACTAATTTGCCCGGTACTGAAGTTAGACTTACGGAAGAAGCTTCTGTTAATGGGACTCTACAGATAAAGTAGAACAAATCCTGCCTCCAGGTTGCCAGAACCAGTTTACTGGAGGTAACTACAGATGAAGATACAGAGCACAATTTGGGCATATTTTTAATGTCAGGTCACTCTTCCATTCTGTCCAGAAAGTCACTCATTCACATGGCCAAAGAGAAATCTAGATTTCATACTTCAGTCTTGTCTCAAATGCAACACTAACATAAAGCTACTTCAGTGAAAAAAGTACAGTTCCACATTTTAGTGGAGGGTTTTCTTACAGTAGTGTGTTTGGCTATGCCATAGTGTTATGATAAATTACCGGTCTCTCATATACCTTATAATATTTTCATTTCATTCTGATACCTTAGTTGTATTTCGTGATTTCATTACATGCCAAGTGAATATCCAAGGGTACATCTAGACTACACCTCTGTCGACAGAGAGATGTAGATTAGGCACGTCGAAATTGCTAATGAGGCAGGGATTTAAATATCCCGTGCTTCATTAGCATAAACATGGCCGTCGCTTTTTTCAAAACGGAGCTTTTTCAAAAACAAACAAACAAACAAACAAAAAAACCCAACCCCAGCAGTCTAGCTGCAGATCTTTCAAAAAATAAACCCTTTTTCGAAAGATCTTGTAAACCTCATTTTCTGAGGAATACAGGATCTTTCAAAAAAGGGTTTATTTTTCGAAAGAGCCGCATCTAGACTGCCGGGTTTTTTTTTTTTAAAAGCTCCATTTTGAAAAAAAGCGGCGGCCATGTTTATGCTAATGAAGCACAGGATATTTAATCCCTGCCTCATTATCAATTTCGATGTGCCTAATCTACATCTCTCTGTCGACAGAGAGGTGTAGTCTAGACACAGCCCAAGAGATGAGGAGGGGGTAGTAAAGAAAAACAAGCTAAATTCCTACAACTGATATTCACACTCTTTTCAGCAGGCTTGATAGAGTGCACTTAATGATTCTACGTTTTGGTCTTCTACTAGTGTCTTTATTTACATTACAGTTTGGACCTCTCTGGTCCAGCACAATCGGGACCTGACTGGTCCCAAACAAGAGAATCTGCCTGACTGGGGAGGTTCCTGCCTCCAGCTCCTAAGACCATCACCTGCTGCCTCACCTCCACACCAACAATCTGGCTGGGCTGCTTGCCCAGCTGCTGCTGGTTTCCTAGGGAGACAGGTTCCAGCGCAATTGCCACAGGGCTCCAGCCCCAGCCCCGCACTCCAGCAGGCTGCTGCAGGGCTCCGGCCCTGGCCCTGTACTCCAGGGGCAGCTGTGGGGCTCTGGCCCTGGCCGCCCATTCTAGGGGGCCACTGCAGGGCTCCAGTTCCACATTTCAGTGTGCTGCTGCAGGGCTCTAGCCTCGCTCTACCGCAGGGCTCGACTCCAGCCCCATGCTCCCGGGGGCTGCCATGGTGCTCTGGCCCTGCACTCCTTGTGGGGGGTGCCAGGAGACTCTGGCCCTGCGCTGCCATGGGGCTCCAGCCTCAGCCCAAAGCTCCCGGGGGCTGCTGGAGGCTGCCACAGAGCTTTGGCCCCAGTCTCATGCTTTCCACGGCCGGGCTGCTGAACCTGATGCCCCAGCTTGGCTAGCCTTCCTGCCCTTAGGCTCCTGGGCTCTCTGATCCAGGAACATCCATGGTCCTGCGAGATAACAGATGTTGCCAGACCAGAAAATGCCATTTTTTGGAGGTACAGCCTGTGTATATTTTAACTTCTACGCACACAACTAAGAGGCCCTGAAATGAATTCTCTGGGATTATTTGATCTTTATTAGATGCAGCCACATAAAACTTTCATTAGTTCTAAATGTATGGTATACACTTGAAATATTTCAACTAAGTGAAGTCTCTTTAAATCCATATGTTATACAGGATTCACAAAGCCCTGAATGCATTCGAGATTTACATGATGTTTCTATGTGTTCTGTTCATGCTCCTATTATTTTTAAACCATGAATAATTGCCACATGGGAAGAAAGGAAAGGATGTAGTATAAGAAAGGCAGTTTCATTCTGAAATTGGTTAACCAAGAGCCCAGCAGTAGTATAATTCTCTACCAATAAAGATGGGAATTGGCATGTATAGGTGTGTGATAGAGCACTAAAATTAAATGAGAGGAGGAGAGAGGTCAGGGATTTACATAGCAACAAGGAAGAAAAGGTGATGTGGTGATATGAAAAGGTGTAAACAATATTATGGAAACCCTCAGAGAAG
Organism: Pelochelys cantorii; assembly: GCA_032595735.1. NCBI lineage: Eukaryota > Metazoa > Chordata > Testudines > Trionychidae > Pelochelys > Pelochelys cantorii. The sequence continues at coordinate 4,507,304 of CM064342.1, read as the reverse complement.
ATGTTTAAGCAACTGTTTCAAAAATAGTTAACAATAGCAGTTGGGAATCTGAAATAACCAGAGTCAGGAATGAATGGGACCTTGAAGCACAAACTGTTGGGTCCAATTCTACAACTTTTTTTCTCTGACTTTTTGTATTGAGAACTCCAATTTTGGCTCTAGAAGTGTAGATTGTTTTTCCTTGCAGAGCAGATTATTATAGGCAGTAGTATGAAGCTCTCCTCAATACAGGTCTGCTGTGATGCCAAGGCTGATCCACAGGGACACCGCTGATGCTTTCTGGAGGCTTTGCTTTATTCAGTGTCTAAACTGATTCAGTCTTAAGTCTTCCTCACATCAGGAACTATGAAGTACCATTTAAAGTAGGGGAGATAGATTTGCTCCCTCCTGTCCTGCTTGGCCGTCTTCTTCCTTTCTCTGGCACTCTCATGGACAACTTCGCCCAGGATCACCTACTGCCACTCCTTTCAAGAGACTTAGCCCTCGAGGGAATCCCCTGTTCTATCCACTCCCAGGATCCCTGCCTCTCCCTTGCTTCTTCTTACCTCACTGGCAAACCTTGCCCTCGGGTGACAGGTCTGTCTTGCTTCCCAGTTGTTCCCTGGTGCTGAGGGGAGCTGTTGTGGTTTTAGCAGTTGGCAGGTGAAGGTCTAGCATGTGGCACGCTGTGCACACAAAATGGGACCCCAATGACAAGTGTGGCACGTCCCCCCAGTCAGAACATTTGTAATAACATGTGCATGCAGGAAAAAAAAGGTAACTTACATCTCTCAACTGGCAACCATCAAGAAAGTAAAAAACTGGCCAGGCGAGTTGAAAATCAGCAAGAGGCAACCCTAATTTCCATGTGTCCACTGAAGTATTTTGGCCATGTCCTGGGATAACTCCACATCTCTCCAGTCTCTGTTTTAAATCAATACCTGACTCGGACTCTTCTTAAGGATAAAGACACAGTCAGCAAATAATATTTGGAAACAAGCAGCAGAGGCCTCAACTATCCCTGAAAGACTACACACCAGGAGCACTGAAAGGCTCAGCAAAGAGAGGGCACAGTTGTTGTCTGTGGATGGTGGCCACACTTAAATATACCCTTTAATTCCATGCTCGGGGAGTTAACAGTGATTTTTGCTGTTACTGTGTTTGCACTTCTGTGTGCGTACTCTTTGGCCCTTTTGGTATAATTTCATATAGCTGTTACAGAACCTGTGCTGTGAATCAAGATTTTGGGGTACATGAAGCTGCATAATGTCAAGGCACTGCTGCATAATTGCAGGCCCCAGTGATTGAGAATATTGGGGGCTCAGGCCCCCAGTGCAGACACATTCTTCAGCTATATCCCTAAGGGGTGACAAGAAAATGACAGGAACTAAAATTAGGTTACACATGTTGCTCAGAGTCCACTGTTATAGAGTTAAAGTAAGTATAGCACTAAAATAGCAGCGTGTGCTGCTAAGCAGAGGAGGTGTGATCACCACACTTGTTTTACCACCTGACTGAGGGATGAAATCCTAGAATAGCAGTTCATACTCCCACCATTTAGGGATGAGTGTTCCAAGGAAAGGAAAAGGGTTGTGTCCCATTTGTACATAAAACTACTATGTAATAAAATCTAGACTCTGCTGCCTTCATTTATAGCTGTACACCCTCTGTCAAGTGGAAGATGACTTCATTGGCAGATTGCTTGGGTATAAATGAGACCAGAGTTAGTCCCCTGATACTGTATCTCAGTTTAGATTGTTTTGGTACTAGCTAAAATTATCCTTTCCTATAGTTACTCTCTACTGCAATGACACATGCTCAGGGAAGAGGGGAAGGTAAATCTCATTAAGTTCCTTGCTGATGAATTCTGTCAACAAAACTAAGCAGTGTGAATAGCAAATTTCACAAGGCCATTCAAAGAAGTACTGTAGCACCTCATAAAAGAAGAACTGCTCAAATGAACAAAATATATTTTTTTAAAATGTAAGTTTAGCTTAAATCATAAATGTAGACCCGATTATGCCCCCAACTGAAGTGGTCATATGGCAGGGAGCCAACACACTAGTGTAGGGGTGAGGAACCTAAGGCCTAGGGGCTGGATGCAGCCCCTGGATTGCTTGGATCTGGCCCCTGAGGCTTAGAGTCTTCCCCAACATTGGAGAGCCCAGGCTGGCACTCCAGCCCACATACATCCCCCACAGCCCTTGACCCCTGACTGATTTTTCTGTGGGTCAGCAGCCCCCAGCCCTAAAAAGGTTCCCCACCGCTGCTCTACTGCATAGCTGGACAGAAGCACCCCACATCATGGCTCCAGTGAGGCAGAGGGGAAATAGGGGCTGTGAAACTGGCACGTCCCTCTCAAGCCAGTGGATGAAGAGTAGGTAGAGCCTTAGCTCTACCTTCACCATCCAAAGTGCTAGCCAGCTGAATTGGCAAGAGTAGAGAAAAGGTAATCTGTGTGTGATAAAGGGCTGTACTAAATTACTTCCCTCCAGGACCATGGGAATGCTGAGAAGGAACAGTGACTCAATCACAATCTGTTTTCAGGGATCACTAAAGGCTGAATCTAGCTCATAGGAACTAGAAATGGAAAAGCCCAGTTAGACCATCAGTTCACTTCCCCAATAGGCTGAATTTTTTCCTTTAATGTATCTGCTGTTGCCTTTTCCTGTCTATAATTAAAGGCCAATATATTTATTCAGAATAATATTTTCAAAAACGCCTACGTTTCATTTTCAAGAATGCCTCAGAGTTCCCAGGAGCCTATTTCATTGAAAAGCAATGAGATTTGGTCAGCTAAGTCACTTTTGAACATGGGACAAAGGTATTTTTGAAGACATCCTCAGTATGCTTTCTAGAGCATCACCATTACCAGCATATGAAGGTCAGTAAGAACTCCATGAACTCTCATACTTTTCTCTTCCTCACAGAAGGATGCTTAGAAGCTGTTTTCTGCATATTCAGACTACAAAACATCTACCTTGTGTATTAGAAGCACCACAGGATTTTACTCTGGTAAACAGAGAGAGTTAAAAATAGAAGGTGCTAGCTATGGAAAGCCAAACCCCTTGAAGAATACTTACAGGATCTGTTTGACTAGTATGTCAATGTATCAATTAAGCTGCGCACAGACATCATATTCTATATCAGTGATTTTCAAAGTATGGGTCATGACCCAGTACTGGTTGGCGGAAAGACAGCTACTGGGCTCCTTTGCTGTAGGGTGACCAGGTGACCACGAGGGTGCTAAGGCAGCTTCCTGCCTGTCCAGGCACTGCAGACCATGCTGTGCCCTGGAAGCGGTCAGTAGCAGGTCCAGCTCCTACATGGAGGTGAGCAGCCAACCCTCACAAGATAAAGAAAAAAAGCAAAACAAGCCAAAAAAATGAAGCCAATCCCATTTCAAAGCAAGCCCATTGGTGCTTGGCAATAAACCAGGAACCAGCCAATGGGAATGTTGAGCCAGAGTTTGGGGCGGTGGCAGCGTGTGGATCTGGACCTGCTGCTGGCCACTTCCAGGGTGTAGTGCGGTCCACAGTGCCAGGACAGGCAGGAAGCCTGCTTTCCATCCCCTTGTAAAGTAAGCCTGTGCCCCGACAATCCACTGTCCCAGCCCTGAGCCCCTCCTGCATCCCAAACATCTCATCCCTGGCTCCATCCCACTGCCTGCACCCCTTTACAGAGCCTAGGTCCCCTCTACCTCACTCCCATGCGCCAGCCCAGAGACCCCACCCGCATACTGAATCCCTCTATCCCCCAGCCTCCACCCCAAACCCCTCATCTCGGATCCTACCCAGAGCCCACCCCCTAGGCAAAGCACCCTCCCTCACCCCAAACTGTTCATCCCCAGAGCCCCACCCTCTCTCACTCCAAACCCCCTCATCCCCACAGACCCACCCTGGAGCCTGCACTCAAGTCAAAAGATATAATTATGCATCAACAATTTTCTTCGACTGGATAGCAGGAAAAAAAGCTTGAAAACCTCTGCTCTACATAATATGGTTTTTTAAGGGGAAGAAAGAATTTGTTAAGATGTCTGTATCAGGAGACACACCTCTTGAGTTCCTCCTGCTGCTGCATATGGGACTGCAGACCTTTTTCTGCTGCTGGTGCCCTGTAGGTTGTTGGTCTCGCTTAGAGGGTCTTCACCCTTTACACTGAGTATCACAGTCAAAAATGAACCCCTTCCAGGGTAGCATGCCCTCACCAGAGTCCCTGTAAGCTGTGTGCTTGTGCAGCCTCTCAGGAGAGATTCCAACATCACCCGATGATTAGTAGAGTAACCACAACTAGGTTTCCTTTCTACTCGTGGCACACATTCACATTTGTCTTGGTGCACATAAAAAATTATTCCACACATGGATGGAAAAGATTAGAAGGAACACTGGTTGTCAGCTCTGATTCTGAGCCCTTTAAATTCAGTCCTGTACTGAGGCTTCTAAATAATCCTTCTTCAAGCTTAGGCCACTTCTTCAGTGGCTGCTGGGGAATCCCAGGCCTGCCCATCACTTCAGTTTCCTACCCAGGCACCTTATAAAGACCAACCACATAATGTTCCCTTCATTTTGTTGCAGCTATTTCCCTGGGCCTTTTCCCTTCTGTCCCCTTTATCTTCACCCCTTACCTTAAGGTTAAAGTTCTCATGTCGTCACTCTTAGTGTGAGCAAATGCAGCCAGTCAAGCTCTCCTATGGCTAAAGAGGAGCACCCTGTCTTGCACCTCTCATTCTAGCCAGAATCTGACCTGCTAACCCCCCTTAGCTCCTTTTATCTGAGTCTGCTGGGCTCTGATTGGTTTCTTTTGTTCTGCCTCTCTGTCTAGAAAGTCCTGGAGGTCCCATCTTTGCAGCTCTTTCCCTGAGACAGGGTGTAGTAGGACCATGAGGCTGGTATACCTTGTAACAATTTCCTGCAAAGATCAATAATTGTGCCTCTTTAGATAAACCTTTTCACAAAACTCTCATGCAAACCCAATTTCCACCTTTCATTTCATCATTTATTTACAAAAATGTTCAATGCAAACAAAAGAATCAAGTACGCACATTCAAGTGCCAGGGCAACATAAATGCAAGGAGAGGTAAAGTAGTTGTGAATCTCTCTCATGTACTCTGCTCTGGGAAAACCGGTCAGATCAGGGCTGTGCAGGAAAAGGGCTGCCATCAGCTCTTGCTGAGAGAGAATTGGGAGAGAGCTCAGCACTGTTTGTTTTCATGTGGTTTTGGATAATAAAAACACAGAAGGCTAGAGAGAAAAAGGGATTTGATTTACTATTGTTCAGGGTACACAATTTCTGAGGTCTCCAGCCTCAAGCTATCTCTAAAATTCTGCAGTATTTCAAGATTTTTATTATTTGACTTTACTCATTTTCTATTGGGGCTGTATTTGGAGTAATACAATGTTCAGAAGTGGCAGAAGCAGAGAAAATGTGAATGTTCTGCAGAAGGGAAACTAAGTCCCCCAGTTCTATTCATTTCTTTTCTCTCGCTGTTTGACAGGTGGAGAGTGCAGATTCACGGATCTGAACTGGATCAGCCTACCAAAGTGGGTGGAGAAACAAAACAAATACAACAAAATCATACCAGACCTTCAGCTGTAATTAACAGCATCACCACAGCAACCAGAAAATACAATTAAAAGACAGGTTGGACTAAAGCGGAGCATATGAAGGTGCAGCTCCTTACCTTTGGACAGAAAACAGCAAAATAATTATGCAGAAGAGAAAAGAATATTTGACTGATCCAGCCACACTCTGGAATAGGGAAGTGTCCTTTCATTAACAGGAATGTGCCACTGTTTATTCACAAGAAAGGGGAGTGCCATGCAATCTACTGAGGAGACTATCTGTCTGTGGTTGAATTTTTACATTTGTTTGCACCCCTGCTGGGATTGAACTAGTTGGTACAGGCCTATTGGCCCATCAGGTATTGGATAGTGATTTTTTTTCCCCACAGGGTGCACCTGGCACGAGAATTGAAAGATATTGCAGCTCTTGCTCAGAGACAGAGAACAAGAGAGAGAGAATCTCCAGTTCTCCTCTTCTGCTACTGTCTGCTATACCATGGGATGTAGGCAAAGCTCTGAGGAGAAAGAGGCAGCGCGGCGGTCCCGCAGGATTGACCGCCACCTGCGCTCTGAGAGTCAGCGACAACGACGCGAGATCAAGCTCTTACTCCTGGGTACAAGCAACTCTGGCAAGAGTACTATTGTCAAGCAAATGAAAATCATTCATAGTGGTGGCTTTAACTTGGAGGCCTGCAAGGAATACAAACCTCTGATTATCTATAATGCCATTGACTCCCTCACACGCATCATTCGTGCGTTAGCCACTCTTAAGATAGAGTTCCACAATCCTGACAGGGCTTATGATGCCGTGCAGCTTTTTGCCCTGACAGGCCCCGCTGAAAGCAAAGGTGAGATTACACCTGAGCTTCTAGGAGTCATGAAGCGGCTCTGGGCAGACCCCGGTGTGCAGGAGTGCTTTTGCCGATCCAATGAGTACCACCTAGAGGATAATGCAGCATACTATTTAAATGACCTAGAAAGGATTGCAGCACTGGACTACATCCCTACAGTGGAAGATATTCTGCGTTCTCGGGACATGACCACAGGGATTGTGGAAAATAAATTTACCTTCAAAGAGCTGACTTTCAAAATGGTGGATGTGGGTGGACAGAGGTCTGAGCGCAAAAAATGGATCCACTGCTTTGAAGGGGTTACAGCAATAATTTTCTGTGTGGAGCTGAGTGGATATGACTTGAAGCTGTATGAGGATAACCAAACGGTGAGTGCTTCTGGGATTCTTCTATGTTTTGGCTTATTGTTTATTTTTATTATTACTATGTGTATTTCCGTAGTACCTGGAGATCAAGCCCCATTATCTTACACAAGTAACAAAAAGACACCTCCTCAAAAATAGCACACATGGACTTAGTATTTTTTCTGCATTCATAAGGTGGTTGCATATAGCTTTTCTTCGCTGACTTTGTTTCTTCAGAGCAATCAATAGAAGATGATAGGACTTCCTCATATGGCACAGTAGTGGAAAATGTGTTTGTGTCTAAGGCAGAAGCTTCAGACCCAAGTCATTAATAACACTTAAAATTACTATAAATGAAATTTAATAATTTTCTCAATTTCATCGATTTTATGCATTTGACAGCAGTTTGTGTACATCCTCAGTTTTGTTTTTGCTTGTAAAGATCAGCATGAGTAGAAAAAGCCTTAAAATGTTTAAAAGTAATGTTTTATAAAAAGACATAATTTCAAGGGTTCCCTTTGTAATACTAATACTATAATCTTCAGTTTGCTTAGCACACAGATACTGTAACTATAGAAATGGTTGTATAAGTTAGTATGTGTAAGTTTATGTTTTCTATCACTTTCAGACTGTTTAATTTGACCATTGTAGATACTATTTGGACTTTTTATATATTTCTTCTATTGTAGCCTCAGAAATGGACAAGATGGTTCAGAAACAATTAAATGTGTTGGTAGGAATATTTAAGGATTCCTATAGCTCCCTACTTGTCTATATTCCAATTTAAAAATAGCTGACCATCACAAGGAAGTAAAATCAACCCCTACAAAATCACTGTCTGGAGACAACTAATTTACTGTTTACCCAAAGGTGCACCAATTTCTTATCATATCCTTCAGGTATCTTCAGTTATTTCACACTGGTGGATCTTTCCTGTGGCAAGGCAGATTCTGGAGCTCCCCAGAATGCTGCAGGCTTTGTTTCTTCACAGTAGAAAGAGTACTTCAGTGACGGGGGATCCCAATAATTTGCTTTGTGTACATTTTGAGTCTAACTGTGGTGGTTATGTGCATTCTCAGTGCTTGTATTACAGTAAGATACTTAAGACATCCTTTCTATCACTCCTCTAATGATCTATTTGGCAGACTGTTATGGAATCTGCTCTTTATGGAAATACTTCACTAACCGCATTAAATGTCATAGTCAGTTCAGTCATTTTATTTTTTTCTTCTGTGTGTAGCATGCTTGTCATGCCTGAACTATGCTAGAGACTATCTTGGATAGAATTCATGATAATGTGAATTCCTGTGTATCTGCTTATACAATAGGATCAAATCCAAGCCCAATGATGTGAAGCTACTAATAGCTATGTGATGTTGTTGGATTTCCCAGATGCTTAAATGAACCATGGGTGCTTGGAACACCACGATGAAGTGGCAAATAGCACCAAACCCATCTCTTCCCATGGTGGGAATCTATGATTTTATCCCATGACTGTGATATATAGCAGCCAGGTTCTGGGAAATAAAATTGAAAGGGGAAGTGTCTCCTTAACATTACAGGAAAGTCAGGGAGCTAAATTTCTCCTTACATACATAACATCTTCCGTGAGTGAATGATTCATGTGGTCTGTTCTGACTACTTTCTCAGAAATAGATCTTTAAACCTGGGAGTCCATGTATTCTTCTGGTTGAAGATGCCTTCCTTCTAAATTAATGTTCATGGGCTTTGTGGGATCAAGTGAAACTATTAGGCACCACACAGGATTTTTTCCAAAGCATGAAACTACTTTTCATGTGCTTCCCACTCCCCTGAAGAGCTCTACACCACTTGCCCTGTAGAGTGGAACTCCTCAGACCTTCTCTGTGTCACCGCTTTGCATTGGGCCCGTTTGTCCTCAGCAGTGATCAGTCAGGTATTCTTCTAAGATCTGTAACAACCAAGGGCTATCATGTTTAATGAGGCATAACGTGGTCAAGACTTCTATGGCTGGGAATTCCTGGAATAACTTAAGCAAGATTTTAAAAATCTGTTGCAGCTCCTTGAAAATTGTGTATTCCCTGCATGTAGCACGTCAAATTCTTTAGGCCACTGAATGAAGGCAAGTTGATGACAGTACTTCAAACTGTTTAAGCCTTGTTTCTCTAACCTGTTTCAGTTATTTATCTGGTGCCACTACAGCCAACTTTTTTATTTAACAAAAAGACAAACAAAACTGGTGCAGCAAGCACTTTCCACGAACTTTATTTCAATTTTTTGGAAGGGAAACCCACACTACCGGGCAGACAAGAGTCTAATGGAGTTACCCTCTTTATAGATGTAGCCTAAGTGTTAGATTAAAGGGCCATCCTTCATGTAACAGGTAAGGAGGTGGGTTAAATATTATGATATGAAACCTATTACAATTATTGGCACATTAAACAAATCACTTATTGTAATCATTTAAACACTTTTCTGTGCAGTATGTGGGGATTTTATTGTTTGTTTGGCTTGATCCTGTTTCTTGTAGATGTTCCTATCATTAAATATATAAAGGAGAAAAGAACGGTTACTTACCTGTAACTGTTGTTCTTCGAGATGTGTTGCTCATGTCCATTCGAATTAGGTGTGCGCACCACGTGCACCGCATCTTCCAGAGCGTTTTCCCTAGCGGTACCCGTAGCGCCGGCAGGGCGCCCCCTGGAGTGGCGTCGCCATGGCGGGGCATAAGTACCCCTGCTGGCGCTCCCCTACCTCAGTTCCTTCTTGCCGGACGCTCCGACAAAGGGAAGGTGGGGGGGAATCGAATGGACACGAGCAACACATCTCGAAGAACAACAGTCACAGGTAAGTAACCGTTCTTTTCTTCTTCAAGTGGCTGCTCATGTCCATTCGAATTAGGTGACTTCCAAGCCAACCCCACTTCAAGGAGGAGGGGTCGGAGCACTCAGAAAGAGAAGTCCACGAAAGTTGAACAAACCAAACATATTTATTCAACTAACCGAACACAGAAAAAAAAACTGTAGAAAAGTGCAATGTGGTACAGATAAAACATACGTATTTACAATACAGAGCTGAGGACCGCAGAGCCCAACCCTGCGTCCTCCCTAGCCTGCTGTGCCAGCGCATAGTGCGCTGTGAAGGTATGGAGCGACGACCACGTGGCCGTCCTGCAGATTTCAGTGATTGGAACCTGCGCCCCAAAAGCTACAGAGGATGCCTGCGCCCTGGTGGAATGTGCTGTAATCTGGGGCGGGACCTTCCCGGCTAAGGCATAACACTCCCTGATACACTCTGCGACCCAACTGGACAACCTCTCGGTTGATATGGGAAGCCCTTTCATTCTGTCAGCGACAGCAATAAACAATTGTGTGGATTTGCGAAAGGGTTTAGTCCTATCAATATAAAAGGCTAGCGCACGTCTAGTGTCCAGGGAATGGAGCACTTGCTCCTTAGGGGAGGTGTGGGGCTTTGGAAAGAAAACCAGGAGGTAAATTTCTTGGGACAAGTGGAACGGTGACACCACCGTGGGGAGAAAAGCCGGGTGAGGGCGGAGCCTCACATTATTGTCAAAAAACACTAGGTAAGGCGGGTTTACAGTTAACGCCCTCAGCTCGGAGACCCTGCAAGCCAACATAATGGCCACAATGAACGCGACCTTCATAGAGATGTGCTTCAAAGAACAAGTGACCAGCGGCTCAAAGGGGGGCGACACAAGTCTGGACAACACGAGGTTAAGGTCCCAAGCGGGGAGAGGGGGTCTAACCGAGGGATACAACTTATCCAAACCCTTAAGGAACCTTTTGACCACAGGGTCAGAAAACAGAGAGAGTCCTGCCAACCAACATGGAAGGCGGAGAGAGATGCCACATGGACTTTGACAGAGGAGGTAGAGAGGCCACTGGACCTACGTTCAAAGAGGTAGTCCAGAATGAACGGGACAGGGGCACAGGATGGGTGCACTCCCCTTCTGGACGCCCAATATGAGAACCGCCACCACTTGGCTGCATACGACCGCCTAGTAGACGGTTTCCTGCTACTTAAGAGCACCATCTGTACCTCCTGGGAACGTTCCCTTTCCGGTTGGGTCAGCCACGGATAAACTAGGCCGTCAGGTGGAGAGAGCTGAGATTCAGGTGAACCATGGTCCCCCCGTCCCCAGGTTGGGTCAGGAGATCCCGAACTGGCGGGAGCGTTATAGGCTCCTTGCTGAGCATGTCCACCAGGATAGGGAACCAGAATTGCCTGGGCCACCGAGGGGCTATCAGGATGACCATGGACCTGAAGGTCTTGACCCTGGTCAGAACCCTGGGAATTAGGGGAAACGGAGGGAAAGCATAGAGGATGCCCGCCAGCCATGGCACGGTCATGGCATCCCCCCTGGAGTGTTCCCCCACCCCCAACAGGGAGCAGTAACTCCGGCACTTGGTGTTGCGTGGCGAGGCAAACAGGTCTAGTAGGGGACAACCCCACCTGCGGAAGACCTGACGAAGGGCCGAATCCTTGAGAGACCATTCGTGGGCTCCGAAGGACGTGCTCAGAGCATCAGCCAGCAAGCTTTTGCACCCCGGCAGGTACTCTGCCTGCAAAACAATGTTGTGCTCTATGCACAGGTCCCAGAGGCACAGAGCCTTGCGGCAGAGGGGAGGCGACCGGGCTCCCCCCGCCTGTTGAGGTAAAACATAGCCGCCGTGTTGTCCAGGCAGACCAGGACAGAGAGGCGAGAGAGCTTCGACCGGAAGGTCTCGCAGGCTCTCCTGACTGCCCTGAGCTCCCGGACATTTATGTGCAGAGCCTGCTCTGCAGGGGACCATAAACCCTGGGTTCTGTGAGACCCCAGGTGTGCTCCCCTACCCAGGTCAGAAGCATCTGTGACCAGTGTAAGCGAGGGGGGAGGTACAGTGAACAGAACCCCGCTGCACACCACCACCTCCTGGGTCCACCATTGTAAGGAGGCTATCACCTCCGGAGGCACTGTGAGAACCATGTCCCAGAGGCCCCTGGACTGGTTGAATGCCCTTGCCAACCAGGCCTGCAGAGGCCTGAGCCTCATTCGAGCATGGCGTACCACATACGTACATGCTGCCATGTGTCCCAGCAGCCTCGAGCAGACCCGGGCGGTCGTGATGGGGAACCGGGTTAACTCGGAGACCAGCTCCACTATGGACAGAAACCTGGATCTGGGGAGGAGTGCTCTTGCCACCCTGGCGTCCAGGAGGGCACCTACAAATTCGAGGTGTTGGGAGGGAGTCAGCGATGACTTTTCTTCGTTTAGCATGAGTCCCAGCCTTACGAAGAGGGCCCTTGTGAGGGAGACATGGGCCTCCACTTGTTCGTAGGAACGACCACGAATCAGCTAGTCGTCTAGGTACGGAAAGATGTGTACCCCTTTTTTGCAGAGGAACGCCGCTACGACTGCCATGCATTTTATAAAGACCCTGGGTGCTGTTGAAAGACAAAATAGGAGCACCGTAAATTGGAAGTGGCATTTGGAAACAATAAAACGGAGAAACCTCCTGTGGCTGGGTCTTATTGCCACATGGAAGTAAACGTCCTTGAGATTGAGAGTTGCGTACCAGTCTCCTAACTGTAAAACTGGGATGATAGAAGCCAGGGTTACCATTCTGAACTTGGATTTCACCACCGTCTTGTTGAGGTCCCTGAGATCTAAGATGGGACGAACCCCGCCCTTGGGTTTTGGAACAATGAAATAGCGGGAATAAAACCCCTTGCCCTTCAGATGTGAGGGGACCCTCTCCACGGCTCCCTTTTTGAGGAGCGCTAACACCTCCTGATGGAGGATGCCTTCACGAGAGGTGTCCCTGAAAAGGGACGGGGTGGGTGGGTTGGAAGGGGGCGAGCCCAGGAAGGGGATGGTATAGCCATTTCTGACTATTTTTAGAACCCAGGCGTCGGTGGTGATTTCTGCCCAGGCGTGGGCAAACCGGGATAACCTGGCCCCAAATGGGGGGCCAGGGTGGGAGGCTGGTGCGCGACTCTCTAGCAGACCGTCAAAACTGGTGCTTGGGCTGCTGGGAGGAGCCTTGACCAACCCCACAGGGGCTGTCCCCTCTCGGGCGACGTCGACAACCCCTTGCGGACGAGGGGCCCACAGCCGCCCCCGCACCCCCACTGGGGGGCACGAGGACGGCATCTCCAGTAATCCCCACGGGGGACCTGGGACTGTGTTCTCCCCTGCTGTCTGTAGGGCAGCTGATGACGCTGCGGGGCCGGCGTGTGGATCCCCAAGGACCGGAAAGTAGACCTCGTGTCCTTAAGCGTATGGAGCCTGGAGTCCGTGTGCTCCGAAAACAACGCTTTGCCGTCAAAAGGCAGGTCCTGGATTGTAGTTTGGACGTCCAGAGATATTCCAGACACCTGCAGCCAGGCACCACGGCGCATAAGTACACCTGATGCCATGGTGCGGGCTGCAGAGTCAACAGCGTCCAGGGAAGCCTGAAGGTCCGTGCGGGCGATGGTTCTGCCCTACGAAGTCATGGCCGCAAACTCCTGACGGGCCTCGGCAGGGAGCTTATCCTTAAACTTATCCACCACCTGCCATGTATTATAAGCATAACGACTCAGCATCACTTGCTGGTTAGCAATGCGGAGTTGCACCCCGCCAGCGGCATACACCTTACGGCCCATCAGGTCAAGGCGTCTGGGCTCCCTAGCCTTCGGGGACGGCCCCAGCTGGGGAAGCCTCTCCTTTTAAGCCGCAGCCTGAACGACCAAGGACCCCAGAACAGGTTGGGAGTATAAGTGTTCGTGCCCCGACTGGGGAACGTAATAGCACCTCTCGACTCCCTTTAAGGTAGGGGTCAGGGACGCCGGGGTCTGCCACAGAGCATTAGTAATCTTGGCCACGGTTTTATTAAGTGGCAAAGCCAAGCAGGCGGGGGCATCGTCAGAGAGGCTGTCAACCATGGGGTCCGTGTCCTCGACTACTGGTTCCACTGGGACACCCAGGTTGGAGGCCAGACGCCTAAGCAGATCCTGATGCGCTCAAGCATCCTTAGTAGGCAACGCCGATGCGGGATCCGCCAGGGCTTCATCAGGAGACAAAGATGAGGACAACTCCTGGATCAGTACCGGATCCAGTGCTGGGCCCAGTTGAGGAGCCAGCTGGGCAGGCGGCACCGTTTGCGGAAGCGGCTCCGGAACCGGGGCTTGTGGCTCAGCAGTGGCATCCGCAGAAACCGACCTCTGGGGGAAGGAGGGAGTCATGACAGCGACGCCGATGGTTGCGCTCGGTGCCCCGAGACACCGGACAGTACAGAGGGGGGCACAGGCCCCTGCCACTGGTGGTAAGCCCACAGCGTCCAGAAAGTCCATTGCGGTTGAGGCGCCCAAGTCTGCTGCATACGCGGACGATCACGCCGGTGCCGGGAACGGGATCTATGACTCGAGGAAACTCCCGAGGACTCCGACCTGAACGAGGCCGCATCAGAATCCGACGAGTAGTCAGACTCAGGCCAGGGAGGCGCAGATAATGAATGCCCTGCTACCAACGGGGGGACAAACCTGGCCATAGACTCAGGTTTGCCCGCGTGCGAGCGATGAGGGCGTGCCGGCACCAGGAAAACAGGTCCCGGTGCCGGTTGCGGCACGGGGAGGACGGCCCCCGGTGCCCAGAGGAGAGCCGGTTGCGGCACGGGGAGGATGGCTCCCGGTGCCCGGAGGGGAGCCGGTTGTGGCACCGGAAGGACAGTTCCCAGTGCCGAGAGTACATGCCCCGGCGCGGAGACGTGGGCCGGTTGCGGCACTGGGAGGACCGGTGCCGGCTGCGGTGCCAACATGGTGCATGGCTGCGCTGTCGAAGTCGGTACCGGTTGTGCGACGAATCCTGAAGAGACCAATGTTACCGGCAATAGTGGCACCGGCATGGCCCACAGGGTCGATGTCGGTGCCTGTAACGGTGCCGAAACTTGCACCGGTGCCGAAGAGGCTGATGCTGACTGGTCAGGTGCCAAAGACTGGAGCCGCACCCCGGGAAAGCTGCTCAGTGCTGGCACCGATGATGGTATTGTAGATGGTGCTGCAAGGCCTGAGTGATAGGGCACCAGTGCAGCCAAGACGGGGTCTGGAAGAGGTCCCAGCACCGAGGGAGGTCGAGCCCAGTCGAGCGCCCAGTGAAGCCTGGCGGCCTGTGCCGAGGCCGGCACTGATATGGAAGCAAGCGGTACTGGTCCCACAGGGGACGGTCCCGCTGCATAGGCGACCGGTGCCGTCTGGTCACGACGGTGCAGCGGGGAAGCCGGTGCCAACACGGCCTCCGGCGAAGGCGACCTCGACCTCTCCGCCTCAACCAACGACGGAGGGGAGGTAGTGAGGCTAATAAGGTCATGCACCGCCTCAAAAGTGTCCGGCGTGGAAGGGCAGTGCGAGGGAAGCTGCCCTCAGCTGGATGGCCGTCCTGCTCGCTTACACCGCATAGTGGTAGATGAGGAGGTGCATACCGGAGACTCAGCACTGCGGTGTAGACGTGACTTGGACTTCCGGCTCGGAGACCTACCACGGGACATTCTTGATCTCTTTGGTGCCGGAGAATGAGAACGGTGCTGAGCCCTCGACACTGAGGCCTGGTCCTGAGATGGAGCATTGCACATGTACGCCGGTGCACTGCGCACCGCAGAGCGTCCAGCCGGTGCCGGCTGTAAAGCCGCCTCCATGAGGAGAAGTTTTAAACGAGAGTCTCTCTCCCTCTTAGTGCGCGGCTTAAACGACTTGCAGATCTTACAGGCGTCTGTAAGGTGGCCCCCACCCAGACACTTCAGACAACTGTCATGAGGGTCTCCTTTGGGCATACACTTTGCGTAGACAGCGCACGCCTTAAAGCCTTGCGGCCCTGGCATTCCTCACCCCCGAAGGGGGAGAAGAAAAACAAAGAGACTCTAACTATCTTACTAACTGAACTATTTACAACACTAAGAGAAACGGGAACCATTAACTGCTCTAACAGAGAGACAGGCTCCAACGACCATCACGGGCGGTAAGAAGGAACTGAGGTGGGGGAGCGCCGGCAGGGGTACTTATGCCCTGCCATCGCGGCGCCACTCCAGGGGGCGCCCTGCCTGCGCTACGGGTACCGCTAGGAAAAACGCTCTGGAAGACGCGGTGCACGCGGTGCGCATACCTAATTCGAATGGACATGAGCAACCACTTGAAGAAGAACTGCAAATACAGCAGAGCTGCCTAGGGACAGTGACACTTAGCGCTAAGCAAAATATTTTCCACAAACATTTATTTACTATTTTTAAAGTTTTGCTTAGGGTGTTTAAACGTCTTTTGAGCTCTCTTTTCATGATTCTAAAAAAATTAATTTACTGGCAGGAAAGTTCACTAAACTGAAATTTGTACTATTATTCCAGAATATTCCCATAAACTGAACATTAAATACTCAAAATGAGCTACCAGCTGACAGTCTGCAGACTAAGTTATTATTTAGAGCACAGGTGGGAAACTGTTTTTGGTTCAGGGGCTGCTGACACACAGAAAAATCAATCGGCTGCACACAAGTGAGAAGTAAAAAAAAAGATGCCTCACTGACATGGCCCCCAATTGAGAAGCAGAAAGACACTCCCCACATTCCTCTCGCACATCAGAGCCTAGGGAGACTCTGGATAGTTGATATTGTGAGCCTCCTTTGGCTCTGGGGTGGGGCCAAAAAGTGAAAGAATAGGTGTGTGGGAGGGGGGCTGCCGGGTAGTCGGCTTGGGGTGTGGTGTCTGTGTCGGAAGGAGGGTGCAGGAGCAGGCTGGGGATGGGAGAGCTACACATGGTAGGATGCAGGAGCTGGATGAGGTGGGATGCACATCAGGCTGGATCTACCCCAGCTTGCCTGACTCCAGCCTTCAAGGCTCAGGGCTCCTCCCCCCAGAGTGGAGAACCAGTGCTCCTACTGCGTGGGGAGGGGCTGTGGGGGGCTGCAGGGCTGGAGCACCAGAACTGGCTCCCTGATGTTGGAGGGAAGCCCTGAGCCTTGGGGGGCCGATCCAGGTGAGCCAGCGGCTGGAGCTGGCCCCCTGGGCCTTAGGTTCCCACTCCTGATTTAGAGAATGATTTCTGAACAATAAATTTGAGAAAATGGCTATCAGTTTATCAATAATTTATAGACAGAAAGTGGCAAAACTAATGGAATAGAAGGAAATTATGAAACGAGGCCATTTTGTGCAGAAGTATTTGGCCCAGAACAATAATCTTCAAAACTCACATAAATATTGCAACAGAAATAAAGGCATTTATTTCCTGCATTTAATGCAAGTTCTCAAATGGCTGGGGCAATAGCTAAATACAAACAGCAAGCCCTTTAGGAGATTTAATTGACTTAAGTAAATTTCTACAACCCCATCTTTTCTGGCTGGTTCTGAAGAAAAAACTTCCTTTGGTTTCAACCTGTGAAATAAAAGCGTTGCTAGAAAAAAGACTTTGGTTAGGAACTAAAAACCTACTTGCAAAAATGCTTCATGTAATGTCCTCTCATTGAACTCCCCAAATTATATTAAGGATTTAGGCATAACCCAAAGTGGCTCACAGGTAGTCATCCTATGACTCCATGTCAAATAAATCCAACAAAGCTCTTGTGAAAGTTGAACCAGCTGCTCTCAGTTCCTTTAATGTCTCTACTTTGCCACAATTCCCACTATATGCCGAGTTATTCATTTTGATAAGAACTGGGAGGGGGGAAATCTTGTATTCATTTTTGCTGTCATGTGAAATTTCCATATATATATTTAAGTTTTCTCCAGATCACAAGGACATTTCTGGTGTGGAGGAAAATTCAAATGTAGGCAGCTGCTGAATGCACAGGAATCCCCCTGCTAAGTAACAGACCCAAATCCTTTTATCATGACTGTTTAATAGCAGAATGGCAAATCATCTTTCTCTGTTTAGCATTATTCTATTTTGCTACTGTCATATGGTTTCTGGGCTAGTAATACTTCCCAAGTATTTTTGTGTCCACCTTTATTATGTGATTCCTACTGGAGAAGTGTTAGAGGCATTTGGTTTTTCTGACAACGTATAAGTGTGGTGGGAAGTAGAGCCACAATTGGTGGCCACAGAAACAGTCTTAACTGGAGAGATAGTGCTGGCTTGTAGAGGCAATTGAATTTATGAAATAATACCCTTTTTGTGTAAAGATGGAGAAAATGCGTGATAAATTGTAAATTGCAATTAAACAATATTTTGTTATAAGCCATATGCTAGCATAATTATACATTGCTTTTTAATTTTATTGATGACTCAAAGAGCTAGGCAAACAGATTTAGGCATCATAGTTGATTCATGTGTACAATAGCTGGAACAAACATACCTGGCAAAGTGTGTCACAGTGTGTAACACTGTATTAGCCCAGGGAAACAATAATTGTAAGGGAGAAATGAGCTGGTATTGGCATCAGTTCTGACAACCATTTCCAAGAAGGCAAAACCTTCATTGGATAGCATGTCCAAATTGACCACAGGATGGTCCACAGTCCATGAAAGCTGCACATCTGCTTCAAGAGTTAGCTTTTGTACTTTTTTCTATGCATGTAACATTTAGAACTCAGTGTTCAAACTAAGGAGCCTTTACTGAAGAACCAAATCCTGCATTTGGACATTCAAACTGGCACTTAAAATTGTTCTCTCTCTCTTTCTCTTTCTCGGCCTCTTTTATGCACATACCTGCAATTTTGAGTGCTCACATTAAATATTTGGGATACCCAGGTTAGGTGCCCCGAATAGAAAATAGGTTTCCTATCTTCAGTGCATTTATTAGTATGTATTCAATGCTTCCTTTAAGGCAGATTCCTGCAGTTTTCAACCAATTAGACACAAAGTCCATAATACATTCTGTTACCTTTTCTGAAGGAAAAAATTCTTGTTTTTCCCTTTCTGGCAGGGAATAATCTTAAAATAATTCAATTCTGAAGATCTGCTGTTTAAAAATGTCTGTGAAAATGTACATGAAAGATGGATATTTTAAACATCATTAAGTTATGGAGTTTCAGCTGTCTATGATCTACTTCTCCCCTCCTTAACAATCCCATATAGTCATTGTTTAGTGAAAACATAGCATCTAACCATTCTTTTCAAGAGAAATACTTTGCTAATGTCGATTCAGATTGCTTAGCCTTATCAAGCTTTGACTTGCAGAGATGCTGCTTCAAGCATACGAACAACTGACCCACACGGAAATCCACTTGTGTCCTTGAGGACAGTAATCATAGAGAAACTTTGATACTGCAAAAAAGTTACTAAATACACCAGACAAAAATATAAAGACATCTTCATATTTCTTCCTGCTAATACCAAAGTTTGTTGTGTGGAAAGTGGGAACCCTTTCTCACTGCCTATCTTCCCTTCCTTTTTGACCCTGAAGTCCTCATGCTGAATTAGTTACATCTCAATACCTTTTATGCCAACAGTTTGTAATGTCATAAATTTGGGATTTTTTACTTCACTACAGCATGATTCAGGAGGAGAAGCTGGGATGTGAAGAAAAAGTTCTCAATGAACAGGCCAGATTCTGCAGTTAAACTAGTGATGGCATACATTAAATGTCAGATGTAAGTTGGTTAGAAAACTTGACGTAAGTAAATTAGAGTAACTTGCAGCAATGGGGAGTTCAGTGGATGTGAAAAAGGGATGTAACTTACACAAAGAATGCAGAAGTGTTGGTACAGGCACCTCAAAAGGATGCAGTAAGAAAAGTAACACACTAAAAGGTGTAAAATAAAGTTAGTCACCTACTTTTAATCACTGACTTCCTTCAAAGTTTTATCGTTTTCAAATGAAAAATAAGAACATCATAACGGCCAGACCAAAGGTCCATCTAGCCCAGTGTTCTGTCTGCCGACATTGGCCAATGCCAGATGCCCCAGAGGTAGGGAACAGAACAGGGAATCAATCATCAAGCGATCTCTCCCTTGTCACCCATTACCAGCTTCTGACTAACAGAGGCTAGGGATACCATTCTTACTCATCCAGGCTAATAGCCACTGATGGTCCTATGAATAAGGTCTAATCCTTATTTCACATTGAAGTAACTCAGGAGTAACCAAAATAAAACAGAACATTATTGCTTCATCAACAATGTATATAATGGCATAGAGAATATGCTTATTAAGTTTGCAGTTGATACAAAGCTGGGCAAAATTGCAAGTGCTTTGGAGGTTATGCTTATGGGTGCATCTATACTGCAGGGCTTAACTCGAAATAAGCTACACAAATTGAGCAACTTCAATTGTGTATTTTATTTCAAAATAGCTTATTTCGAAATAGGGAGCATGAACACAGCACTTATTTCGAAATAGAGCACTCTTCCTCTGACTTCCTTACTCCTCGTACAATGAGGGTTACAGGAATCGGAGTAAAAATCCTCCAGTTTGACAGTATTTTGACACTATTTTGAAATAACTGCCCGCTGTATAGACGCAAACTAAGTTATTTTGAAATAGCACTAGTTATTTCGAAATACTGTTGCAGTGTAGAAGTATCTTTAAATTCAAAATGATCTAGACAAACTGGAGAAATGGTCTAAAGTAAATAGGATGAAGTTCAATAAGGACAAATGCACTGAGAAAGAAACAATCTGTTTCACACATACAGAATGGGAAGTGACTGTCTAGGATGGAGTTCTGCAGAAAGGGACCTAAGGCTCAGAGTGGACCACAAGTTAAATATGACTCAGGGTGGTTAACTACTGAAATAAATAACGTAGGGAAGCTGTGGAATCGCCATCACTGGAGATTTTTAAGAATAGACAACCATCTGACAGGGATGATCTAGAAATGCCTGGCCCTCTAGTACAGGAGACTAGACTTGATGTCCTGTAGAGGACCCTTCCCTGTTTTGTGAAAAATTTGATGTGTGAACCTGGTTTTAACTCTGCATTGTGACAAAATCTGAGATTTCCTGAAATGTTTCTTAGAAAAAAGTATCAGTATATCCAGAAACCCAGCAATTCAAAAAAAAGGAAATTTGATCAGCTTGGCATGATTTGTTCTTGAAAAATCCATGCAAGCGTTCCTTATAATGCTATTATTAAGGTTAAGAGTTTGTCATGGTTAATTTTAGTAAAAGTCATGGGCAGGTCGTGAGCAATAAACAAAAATTCACTGAACCTTTTGAAGCCTGCCCGGGGGGGGGGGGGGAGGGAAAGTGGGATTGATAGGTCCAGCCCCCAACTGCAGCCACAAACAGCTGCAGGGCCCCTGCTGCCCAAGGATGCATGACTGAAGCAAAAGCCAAAGAACTCACAGAAGTCTCTTAAAGTCACAGAATCCATGATCTCTGTGACAAAACTGTATCTTTAACAATTTATTATCCTCTAGGTGCTTACAAACTGATTAATATTTTTTCCATTATCTTTCCAAGAATCAAAATTGGGCTGACAGGCTAATAAATCTACAGGTCCTCTTTGTTCCCCATTTTAAAACTAGATGCTATACTTGTCCTTCTCTACTGCTCTGGGACTTTACCCATCCCCCATTAGTTCTCAAAGCTAGTGGCTAATAATTATTTATTATTATTAAAAGTGTATTTCAAGACTGTTTCAGCTAGTTCCTTAGGTATCCTAGGATGAATTTCATCAGGCCTTGCTGACTTGAATACATCTAATGTATCTAAATATTCTTTAATCTGTTCTCTCCTATTTTGGCTTGCATTCTTTCTCTTGTTAATATTAATTCCATTCATTGTACTCACAATGAATCTTTTATTTAAGACTGAAGCAAAATAAGCATTAAACACCTCAGAGGGTAGGTCTACACTATGGAGAAGATCAAAGCTGCCGCTGTTAGGGAGTCTAGGTAAGACAGCTAATTCGAACTGAGAGGGATGCTCCAGTCGATGCCAATAGTCCTGCTTCCATGAGGATTAAGGGAAGTCAAAGGAAGAGTGTTCTGCCTTCGACTTCCTGCAGTGTGGACAGTGTCAAAAGTCAAGTTTAATGTACTTTAACTTCAGCTATGCAATTAACATAGCTGAAGTTGCATATCTTAATTTGACCTTATCCGGTAGTGTAGACATATCCTCCATGATTTCAGTTATTAGTTCTTCTTCCCTACTAAACAGCGGATCTACACATTTCTTCATCTCTGTCTCTTACTATATTTAAAGAATACCTTCTTATAGCCTTTTATATAAGGTTTGAGATCTAGGTGTCGTAATCCATGTGGTTACACCCATGCAGTGTAATTCATTTTGTAATTTAACCTTTCTGATTTTGTTCCTATATGCTTGTATTATTCTTTTGTATTTCTCATTAGCAATTCATCATTGTTTTCATTGTTTGTATGATTCTCTTTTTACCTTCAGGTCATTAATAAGCTCCTGATTGTGGCTATCTTGGTTTCTTAGCATTCTCCCTACTTTTCCTTTGCATCAGGATAGTCTGCAATTGGGGCTTTAATATAGCCTTCCTGAGAAATTGCCAGCTTTCTTGAACTTCTTTATCCCTTAGATATTCTTCCCATTGGACCTTATCGATCAGTTCTCTGTTTGGACTTCCAAAAAGTAGACATTAACGTTGTCCCTATTCTGCTGCTCTCATTCCTTTCTTTCCTTAGAATAATGAAGCCTATCATTTTCTTCCAAATTGTTTTCCATCTTTAGAGTAGGAACCAATTCCTCCTACTTGATTAGAATCAAATCTCAGATGGTGATCCCCTGATGACTATTTCTACTTTCTGAAGAAAAAAAAAAAAGCTGTGCCCAAAACATTCAATAACTTTTTAGAAAATTTGTGTTTTGTCGTATTGCCTTTCCAACAGATCTTTGGGTAGTCATATTCCTCCAGTACTATTGGGTCTTCTGTTTTGAATATTTCCATAATGCTGCATTAAAAAAACAGATTACAGTGGGTCTTGTGCAGAAAGAAACCTTTTTGGCACATGATGCTGTAAATTAAGGTCTTTCTATTCCCCAGTAACATTTACCTCAGGATTTTTTATTGATTAAGTAGGGAATTTTTTAAATTATATTTTTAAACAGACTTGTTTGCTTTTTCAGATACAGGGTATTAACAAGCCTTTTAGACATGTAGCTCTTTTCCCACAATACTAATAATAGCTTTCAAGACTGAAGGGCAATTGTGAGTACACAGAATGTAGAACCTTATTAGCATTTCCTGCTATCAATAATAAAAGTCCATATTGCCAACTCTTCTTCAGGAGAAACACCCTTCCGCCAAATTTGGTAACTTAGGAATCTGAGGAAAGTAGCAATTTAAACTGTTCAGATAGTCTCACTTTTAGGTAGCATATTGGGACATTTGTTATGAACTTTAATGAGCAGCATAGCCCAAATAACTACAAATTTTCATGAACAATGTCTACACACTAACTAGAGTTCTGGGTTTTCTTTTTTTGTTTTTGTTTTTCACTTTTTTCCTTTTAGAGGATTAAATGTGTGGCTGGTATGATAAAAATACCCTTATGGACAATTAAATATTTTATCAGACTAGATTTATCTGAAGTTGCTCAGGTCCTTTACTCAATTAATTTATGTTTTGTGAAACACAGAATGAAAATATACATGCTTCATTTAAATCATTGCTCTGGTGTAGGGCTGGGGATAAGGAGTTGAGTCAGCAGGCTGCCCCCGGGGAGGGAAGACTACCTCAGCTCTTTCTTTCTGCAGCAGGTTGGGGCCAGGTGAGAAGTGCCTCTCCATGGTTGCTGCAGCTCAGTCAGGCACAGCCAGGGGGAGGGGTACATGTCTCCCAACTGGGGCAGGTCTAGGTTCATCTTCCCACTGTATTCTCCAGCCAGAGTGAGGAATGTAGCAAACTGTGTACTTTCCCCTTCCTCCCTGATGAAAGGGGACAGCCAGCAACGTTCCTGTTCAAATGGAGGGAGAAAGCTTCAGCACACACACACCCCGCCCTCCCTAAAGAGCACCTGGGGGGTGGGAGGCTTCGGGCTAAGGCAGTCTTAGATGGGAGAAGGGCATGCCCACAGCCCAGCCAACCCCTTTCACCTGCCTGGTGATTCTGTCTCTTTTCTGTATGGTTTTATGAGAAGCAATCCCATTACAGGCATAGCCCATTGTCCTAGCACAACCAAGCCATCATGTTGCAGTAGATTTTGTTAAGAAAAAGTTGTATACTGAATTTGGTGGTCCTAGCTCTTACTTTTAGGAGGATTTCTTGAACAAGCAGACAGACAGGCAGACTCTCTCAAATATATAGTAGATGTAGAACAGTGTTAACACTCTTTTTGCAAAGTATGTAAGCATCACTAATTGAATCCTGGAAATCTTGCTGTACATTAAGATGACCAACTGAAACTTTCAACCCCTGGAATTTGCTGAAAGCATCATTCCTGTAAAAATACCTGGACTTCTAGAGTGTGCAATTTTAATCATGTGTTCTGTACATGACAGTGAGTCCCTTGAAAATCCTTTTCTGAGCTTTACAGTAAATAACTGCAGTTATAGTGGAGAAGAATAACACTATGTATAGTCACATTAAACACATGGCAAGAGCAGCTTATCTCCTTTTAATTGCACAAAACCAACCTGATAACTCCAGTGAGGCATCTTACTTGTAGAAGACTGATAATGGTTTGTTTATACAACCAAATCATATCACTAGAAACTGCATTTTCATTTCAGATTGTCAAAGCCTGAGACATTTATCATTATTAGGTGCAGTCACATAATCTATACAGAATCAGTCTAAAAGCAACTTAAACACTGAGACCTGAAATTAAATTAACTCCTTTATATTTTTAGAGAACTATGCTTAAACAATAATCCAAGGCACATATCCAACATATAGTCTTATTTACATTACAGAAATTTTGTATAACCATTGTATTTCTTCCTAGTACTCCTACAATACATTTCATGTTCATATAATTTCAACAGAACCTACACTTTCTAAAATAGATAAGACCATGTAGTCTCATCCAGGAACTGCTACTTCTTAGAATAGTAGCACTAGATTCATGACTGTCTTGCCTAATAGTTAATTTATATGATTTTTAAATTACAGATAAGAATGGTTTCTGTGTATCTGATGCCTCCAAGTTGCTTTTTAAAATTCAATATACTTTTTGAATCATACACGTAAATAACATTTCTCTGAAACATAAGGAAACTGTATTTCTGTGAGTCAGTTTGCCCTTGTGAGAGTTTTCCTTGTAAGGGACTACACTCTATATCCAAATCCCTAAAGGTATTTTAGAACTAAGAGGTAAGTCAAGTAATTCTAGCTGTATTTTACTGAAGTTGAGCCAATAATTTTGGGTTTCATTCACCTAGTATCACTCAACCACAGGCACACCCATTTTAAGAAGTGCTAAATTAAAGTAACTGTGATTGAGTGGATTTGCTCCATCATTTTGGATCTATTTATCTATTTAGGAAAGTAACGCTGTGTACCTAACCTTATTTTGGCCACATGATGGGTTCATATCATTTTGAAGATGTAGCCTTAAAGACAGAATGATGGCTCAACATACATTATCTGTGAATTTGTAGTGTAAATTACATGTCAGTAAATGAGTAAGAACATATTCTTCAGTAGACAGGAGAGCAGGGTGGTAAAAGGAAATATACATATCTATTTGACTCAATGTTTTGAGAGGTATGAGAGAAAGCAGATCTTCATGAAGTATTTTACATCCGCTTCAATTTCCTTGTTGCATTCTCTTCTGTTCCAACTCCATCTTTCCTCCTCTTGGTGTGAAAATTACACTTATATATACCCACTTACTGATGAGATTTTTACATCACCTGAGGCTATGGACCAAATTAATCCCTTGTGTAATTCAACCCTTACTGTTTTTATACATTCCAAGTTTTTGTTTAGATGATCTAGTTTAAAAAAAAAGCCTAAATACACAGGCCAGCCGTTATGGATTACTCCTGAATGGATGAGAAAGTAATAATTGAATAATTTCCTACTCCAACCCATAATAAAAGTCTACAATGAAATATTAACAATAAGATATTACAAATAACAAGGAACTACTCTAGATATTTACTGATGGTGTATCCTTTCCCTTCACATGAAGTACTAAATTTTCAAGGTTTGAGAAGATAAATATAACTTGATTATACAGTGTTCTATTATGAAACAGAAGTATTATGTACCCTCATCTGCATGATGAAAACATGAACGATCAGATGGGATTATTTTTATGTTTTATGGGGTTATGTATTTATTTGCTTTATCCCCACTTCATTGCATTGAAATCTCCATTAATTCCATGTAACAAGACCCACCATTGAAAGGCAGAGCTGAGACATATTTGGCCATTCATTTCTGCATGTTTAGTGTGTGTGGGCGCGTGTCTTAGACCTGATCTACACTAGACCAGGCCGGTCGACTTAAGGTATGCCATCCAGCTATGCAAAATGTGTAGGTCCACACACTCCCATCAGCTTCCCTTACTCCTCGCATATCAAAGAGCACAGGACACCAGTGGGGGCTGCCCTCAGTATTTGATTTGGGGGTCTACACAAGATGGCTAAATGGAATGCTATAAGATTGATCTCCAGAAGGTAGATCTTCTCTGTAGTGTAGACATGCCCTAATTTAGTGAGGTTTAAATTTTATGAACTAATAGATAATTGTGTTTTATAGATCCCTATATCCCTATGTATATGTTCTGCTGTGAACATTTATAGATAGGGTTGCCAGATACTTTTACAAAAAATCCAGAACAAAAATTGGTCGAGAAAAAAAGGGGGGGGGGGGAGGGTCACTCCACCTTTAAATTCCCACACTCACCCACCAGGCAGGGGAAAAATGTCCATTTTACATGTCTGGTATTTTCTGTTGGTTTTTTTTTTACCGGACAGAAGATGCAATTACTGCACTGTCCAGGTGGAAACTGGACACCTGGCAACCCTATTTATAGATACACTGGTAGGACAGAGGTTAGTATATCCGTGACCATATAAAACAAAATTTCTAACCGGTTTTTTATACTGAAAAATGCTATCTAATATATTGGACCTACACATACAAACAACAACCATGTTCTCTTCCATGGGAATTTCATGGTTTTTTTGTTTGGTTGGTTGGTTTGCTATTACTAATGCTGTCTGTGTTTTACATAAGAACTTTGTTCATTCGTCACTTCTTAAATCTGTAGGATCACAATCTCTTCTGGCATTGTAAGGGGTGCCTTAAAATAATGTCTAGTCACAAACTGCAATGTTAAAAAGACCAGGCTATGATTTAATTGAAGTATCAAGCTGAAAAAGAGATTAGGCCCCCAGAAAGACAGCTCCTATAAAATAACTACTAGTAGGTGCCACAAAGGAATCCAACTTTGGGTGCAAAGTCTGTCAGGCTGACAGGAGTTAGAAACATGATAAAGTTAATTCAGCTGCTGAAGGAGAAAGCAGATCATATCACTTTCAAAATATTCTGGCTGCTGTTTGCAGCGACCCTAATGGGCTTTGGAGGCTGTTATTCAAATCAAGGAGGAAAGGGCTTTAGAATCATTTGTGGAGAAGGTAGCTCAAAACAGAAACTGAGATTGAATCCAAAGATTTTCTTCTTCCCCCAAACTCGCATAAATTTATTCTTAAATATCAAGAGAACACAGAAAAATACTGAGAAGGCAGTCTGATTTTACAGGCATTGAATATCCAGAGTTTGTGGAGTATGAGAACAGCAGCAGCCAGGTTTCTATACTCTTCCTTACATCAACTGCAACATTTGTTAGAAAACAATACAGAATATTACCAGAATACTATGCACATGTACCAAGCATATAGGCAAGCTGGAAAACTCACTGAGGTAAATGCCATATGCTCAAGAAGAATAAAGCTAATTCAGTGTATTAGGTAATTTATGGTGAAATGGCTATTTTATACACCAATAGAACTATCACTTTTTGTCCAACAGTATCAATTATGTTAGTGGGTTATATTATACTTTACTTTGCAAACCAGAAAACTGATTCATAAATTCAGTCTTCTGAGGAGCTTTCAAAACATGCCCAGAAAAATTAAGAGCTCTCCCATTTACAATACATGCAAGAACACACACTTATACCTAGACACCTTATGCTTGTCAATGAATATTTGCAATTAATGTGCTGATTCACACACACATATGCAGGAGTTTGCACTAACATGCACATGTGCTGTCAAATTTTACCTGATATTTTTTATGTTTCCTTTGACCATAAAAGCTGTACAGTTTGGATAGCACATTTGCAAAAAACCAAAACCAAAACAAAAACATGTCTATACCTCTCTCGCTCTTACCTCCCCACTTTATGCATTCTTGGCTCCTACTAATAAGAGTACCCTCTGGACACAGACACATCAGCATAAAGCCACTGTCATTGTCCAGCTACTGCTTGGCTCATTTCAAAGAAGAATTTATCCATAATTAAGTTAAGAACAGAGGTCATCTTATTCATCACTTGTTCCATTAGAATAGCCAGCATGTATTGGATGGGGAACCATGAAGTTAAGGAGCTACCACCACCCCTCTCTAGCTCAATACAATTTACGTTCCATCTCAAGACCCCCTCCAACATGTCTCCTGACACAAGGGATTAATGTGAGCTCAGGGTATCTCTCATCATGTGGCAAATCAAGAGTGTTGAAAATGGCACTGTCAGGGGGTGTCCCTTCATGACCCCCTGTACCTTCCCCGGAGGGGGTCACTCTTGGTCTCACTGCCCTCTTAATCTAGCCCGTGGGAGGGCCGCCCATGGAACCGGCGAAGCCAATGCCTCTAACCACGACGTTCCTCTATCCTGGGCATATCCAATACCATCCAGGCCCTCCAGACCTTCCCACCCAGGTGCTGTCACCCGCCCCAGGGACCACAGTTCGCCGCGGGTCTCCCTTAGGTGCTCCCCGTTCCAGTCTGACACCTCCCAGGTGGCTGGGTCCCAGCGTAGATCAATATCTACCACGGTTCGTGGAATATCATTAGCTCCAGTTTGGGACTCTGCCCAACAGCTGCTGAGGGTTTGGTAGGGTGACCCAGACCACCCTCACTTCCGGGCCCAGGGCCCTAAGAGTCTATGCGTCTGACCCTCTATGGCTGGGATCCTTGCTGCAACCCGCCAGCCACGCGGGCCAATGCCCGCCCTGGGCCTCTTCTTACCGCACCCCTACTCGCCCTTCGGTGCTCTGAGTCAAGGGTCTGTCCCTGGGGCTGTGTCTGCTTTGCCCGCCGAGGGGTCATCAGCAGGTCTGGGGTCTGCTGCTGATTCCCCCTCCAGCTGCTGGGTCCAGTCTTCTTCCCGGCTGAGTGGCACGCCGGGTTCCCTCCTCCATGAGGGGGGAAACGCTTCCTTGCACCCCCGCACTGCTCCCGGGTTCCGACCCAGGAGAGCTTCCTCCTCCCTGTTGGCTGTGCTGCCGGCATTTAAAATGCCCGGCGTCTGGCGCGAGCATGCGCCGCAAGGGCGCAGGGGTGGAGCTATGCTGCCGTGGCTCCCCGCTGCGGTGCCTGACCAGTGGCGGAGCCTCTGCACTCCATCACAGGCACCAAACAGAGGAAGGCTAGAGATAGAGTAATACACTAGTCCTTGTGCCAGCAAAATGATGTTATCTCCAAGGAAGCCCCACTAAGCAACTCCCAATTAGGAAACAGTAGAACATGAACAAAACCTCCTGTTATTGGTGAAGAGCCACTGGGTATCAACCAATGATAACCTATCCAGGGAAGCCCCACAAAATGTTGGAAATATTGGGGATAGGGGAGAAAGATTTTCACTGTCACTGTGACCTACTCCTTCACGCAACACACTGACATTCTCTCTGGGTATCTACTAAAAACATTTGGAGTGTAGAGCAGCAGGAAAACAACTTTCAGTAGCACAGTCCGTTATACAATATGCAAAACTGAAAGTAACCTTTTATAATCCAAGTGGCTCAAATGGACCATTATTGACCAATGTGGTTAGTTTACTGAATGTATTAGCTCTTTCAACACTCTACATCAATACACGTCAGTTTAAAAAAAATCTATAGTCCAAACACAAAAATATCTCCCATATTAGAGAAAAGAGAAAGTATGAGTTTGGCTCAAAGATCATGTCAATGTTATAAGGTTAGATTTTCAAATGTACTTTGCCTCAATTTAATTTGGTTAAATAGATCTTTAAATATATAGTTCATTTTCATCCAGGGAGTAGCCTATATTTTGTTAAAAATTCCAGTAATTTGTTGAGTAAAAATATACATATCTCTGAGGTGTTACTGCTTTGCACATTTAAAATTTACAATAATAGGGGAAGTAGAGGTGGGTGACAACCTGGGAAGCAGTGATCATGAGATAGTAGATTTCAGGATCCTGACCAAATGAAGAAAAGAGAGGAGTAAAATACACACCTTGGATTCAGAAAAGCAGATTTTGACTCCCTCAGACACCTGATGGGCAGAATCCCCTGGGATGCTAACATGAAGGGGAAAGGAGTCCAGGACAGCTGGCAGTATTTTAAAGAAGCCTTATTGAAGGCACAGAAAGAAACCATCCCGATGCGTAGCAAGAGAGGCAAACATGGTAGGAGACCAGATTGGCTTACGGGGGAAATCCTTGGTGAACTTAAGCACAAAAAGGAAGCTTACAAAAAGTGGAAACTTGGACAAATGACCAGGGAGGGGTTTAAATGTATAGCTCGAGAATGCTGGGGGGGGGTTATCAGGAAGGCGAAAGCGCAAATGGAATTGCGACTTGCTAAGGATGTGAAGTATAACAAGAAAGGTTTCTACAGGCATGTTAACAAGAAGAAGGTGATCAGAGAGGGTGTGCGGCCCCTACTGGATGAAGGAGGTAACCTAGTGACAGATGATGTGGGGAAAGCTGAAGTACTCAATGCTTTCTTTGCCTCTGTATTCACGGACAAGGTGGGCTCCCGGACTAATGCGCTAAGTGATGCAAGATGGGATGAAGATCGACAGCCCTTAGTGGGTAAAGAACAGGTTAGGAACTATTTAGAAAAGCTAAACGTACACAAATCCATGGGTCCGGACTTAATGCATCCAAGGGTATTGAGGGAGTTGGCAAATGTCATTGAGGAGGCTTTGGCCATTATCTTTGAAAAGTCGTGGAGATCGGGAGAGATCCCGGATGATTGGAAAAAAGCAAATGTAGTGCCCATCTTCAAAAAAGGCAAGAAGGACGATCCAGGGAACTATAGGCCGGTCAGTCTTACCTCGGTTCCTGGTAACATCATGGAAGGGATCCTTAAGGAATCCATTTTGAGGCACTTGGAGGAGAGGAAAGTGATTAGGAATAGTCAGCATGGATTCACAAAGGGCAAGTTGTGCCTGACCAATCTGATTAGCTTCTATGATGAGATAACTGGCTCTGTGGATATGGGAAAGTCAGTGGATGTGATATACCTTGACTTTAGCAAGGCTTTTGATACGGTCTCCCACAATATTCTTGCCAGCAAGTTAAGGGAATATAGATTGGATAAATGGACGGTAAGATGGATAGAAAGCTGGCTAGAAGGCCGGGCCCAGCGGGTAGTGATCAACAGCTCGATGTCAGGATGGCGGTCGCTGTCTAGCGGAGTGCCCCAAGGTTCGGTTCTGGGACCGGTTTTGTTCAATATCTTTATTAATGACCTGGATGAGGAGATGGATTGCACCTCAGCAAGTTTGCAGATGACACTAAGCTAGAGGGAGAGGTAGATAAGCTGGGGGCAGAGATAGAGTCCAGAGTGACTTAGACAAAGTGGAGGATTGGGCCACAAGAAATCTGATGAGGTTCAACAAGGCCAAATGCAGAGTCCTGCACTTGGGACGGAAGAATCCCAAGCATTGTTACAGGCTGGGAACCAACCAGCTAAGTAGTAGTTCTGCAGAAAAGGACCTGGGGGTTACAGTGGATGAGAAGCTGGATATGAGTCAACAGTGTGCCCTTGTAGCCAAGAAGGCTAATGGCATATTAGGTTGCATTAAGAGGAGCACTGCCAGCAGATCCAGAGATGTCATTATTCCCCTTTATTCGGCTCTGGTGAGGCCATATCTGGAGTATTGTGTCCAGTTCTGGGTCCCCCCCACTACAAAAAGGATGTGGACGCATTGGAGAGGGTCCAGCAGAGGGCCACCAAAATGATTAGGGGGCTGGAGCATATGACCTATGAGGAGAGGCTGAGGGAGTTGGGTCTGTTTAGTCTGCAGAAGAGAAGAGTGAGGGGGGATTTGATAGCAGCCTTCAACTTCCTGAAGGGAGGTTCCAAAGAGGATGGAGAAAGGCTGTTCTCAGTAGTGACGGATGCAGAACAAGGGGCAATGGTCTTAAGTTGTGGTGGGAGAGATCCAGGTTGGATATTAGGAAAAACTATTTCACTAGGAGAGTGGTGAAACACTGGAATGGGTTACCTGGAGAAGTAGTGGAGTCTCCCTCCCTAGAGGTATTTAAGTCTTGGCTTGACAAAGCCCTGACTGGGTTGATCTAATTGGGATTGGTCCTGCCTAGAGCAGGGCGCTAGACCTGATGACCTCCTGAGGTCTCTTTCAGCTCTATGGTTCTATGATTCTATGATTCTATGTGCTTAAAAATATTTTTCTTATAGAAAATTCACTGAGGCTACAATTCACTGACACATAACTTAGGAGAAAAGGGGAATAATTAACAGCTAAATATTAGTATTTAGTAGATAGACGTGTTATGGAGGAATATAATAAAATGTGAAAAAA
This sequence comes from Pelochelys cantorii, assembly GCA_032595735.1. Lineage (NCBI taxonomy): Eukaryota > Metazoa > Chordata > Testudines > Trionychidae > Pelochelys > Pelochelys cantorii. Next base: position 4,474,965 of record CM064342.1, on the reverse strand, counting down.
TAGAAATAGAACATTTCATAAGAATATGAATTTTTACTTTTTTAAAAAAGTAACATTTGTACAAATTTTGGCTAAACAGCTGCTCACAGCCGTCTGATATCATCTTTGGAAAAACCTATTTCTGTGCTGGATCTAAAAAAAGAAAGATATATAATTTTTTAAAATAACAAACCTATTTTAAAGCTTTTCCATTTTGTGCCTTACTGCAACACTTTCCTAGTAGCATATGTATGCATTACCTCACACACCCTTGCACACAACAGTTTAACATTTTATCCAGAAACTTTCATCTCTGTTTTACTCTTCAAATAGGAGAAATGTCTTTTTCTGTATGTAAAGCCAGCAATATTAGCACCTTTCTACAGATAACATATTTTTGTCTCTCATTCTCCTTGGTCACAACACAGAATTTGACATTATAGACCAGGGTTGGGGAACCTATGGCCTGTGGGCTTAATCTAGTCCCTGGCTTGCCTTGATCCAGCCTGTGGCGAGGCTCAGGATGCCCCGTCGTATTGGTCTGAACCAGTGCTGGTGCTCTAGCTCTGTGGTGAGTCTCCAAGCCTTGGTGCCCCCATGTGTGGTTGGAGCACAAGTGACAGCTCCCTGCTGAGGGGGGAAGTAACAGGGAGCCGGCACTAATGCCTCTGTATGGCTGGCTGTGCCTGGAGCGGGAAGAAAGCAGCTCTGCATGCTGCTATTTATCCTTCCCCTAGCTGAGGGAATGGCAGTGCAGGGAAGCTCTGTCCCTGTGCTTGCCTGCAGGTTCCACCTCTGTTGCTTCTATTGGCTTGGAGTTGCACCCAATGGGAATGGCGGGGGCATGGCCTACAAGCACAGGGTGATGCAGAACCACCAGTCACATCCCCACCAAACAGGAGGTGTGCCAGGTAAGTGCTCCAATCTATTGCCCAACCCTGCAATTCCATCCCATACCTGCAGGAGGCAGATTTAGAGGCAGCAGGGGAACGGAGTACAGAAGGGATGTGGAGGCAGCAGGGAGGCTGATGAAAGTAGGAGACAGACGATGGCATAGTGTTTCCTCCAGGTGGCTCCTCTCTACAGCCTGGTCTATACTAGATCAGGTCGGTCGGTTTAAGGCATTCAACTCGAGCTATGCAAAATGTGTAGCTGGAGTCAGCTTACTTTAAGCTGAGCCGTGGTGGCGTCCACACATGGGAGGCCGACAGGAACATAGACACTCATTGGCTTCCCTTATTCCGCCCAGAACGAAGAGTACTGGACGCCAACAGGAACTGCCCTCAGTGTTCTATTTACAGGTCTACGCTAGACCCACTAAATCAGATGCTAGAGGATCGACTTTCAGAGGATCAGTCTTCTTACTAGTATAGACATGCCGCAGGGTGTGTAGTGGTGGGTAAAAGGAGTCCCCTTTGAGCAGTGAAGGAAAGGAAGTATAGCAATATTACCATTCTTGTCAAATGATCGTGAATAACAGAATTTTAGAGCCTGCATATGAAGCGGTTGTGATTACCCAAGAAGTTACTCTGATGCCCATGATTTCCAGGGTTTGGAACATGGACAAAGCTGTGTGCAAGAGCCTCCTGATACAGATCTACCCTATCACTGAGCCCTTTCTTCATACATGGCTGAACAGCAGAAGGAAGGTTCCAGGGCAGCTGGTGGCAGGATGGGAAGGGAGTTCAAGAAATAGTGCTGCTGGGTTACAGGTAAAAAGGAGGGAGAAAAGTATTGCTGCTTGTCCAAAACAATAATAGGAAATTGAAGGCAGTTCCTCTATCTCAGAGGTGAGGAAAGCCTAAGTGAAATGTTCATCTGAGCAGCCAGGTAGAGGTATCCATTTTTGTTTGCATTTAAGGCTAATTTTTCACCCTGAAATTCTGTCTCACACAGTGGCAAATTAATATAGAGCAGGTCAAAAGACAAACTAAAAAACCATAATTTGTCTTAAAGAAAACCTCATGATTTGGGGCTAGCCTCATTATTTTTGAGGGTCTGGGTCATGATTTTTGATCTTCTGAGGTTGGCAACACTTTAGCCATTTGTTTGGCTATATCATTAAAGCATCCTAGATGACAGGGGTGGGGAACCTTTTCTGAGTTGGGGGCCACTGACCCACAGAAAAATCAGTTGGAGGCAACCCTTACTTGATGTGGCCCCCCAACTGCACACCACACACACCAGAGCCTTGCAGGCTAGTGCATTTTGTGTGCTCCAGCCCCATAGTGGGACAGCAGGGAGGAGAGTGAGCTAGAGCACCAACATGGGCTCCCCCAATGCTGGGGGGAGAGAAGTCCCAAGCCTTGGCTGGATCCAGGCAAGCTGGGGGCCACATCTGGCTGGCCCCAGGGCCTTAGGTTCCCCACCGCTGCTATGTGAATTGGCTGGTACTGGTGAAAAGCAGCAAACTGATTCCCTCTATAAAACTGACTGTATCTCAGGAAATATTAGTACTAACATCTTTGGCATATTAATATTTTAAAACTTCCTGATTGTAAGAATGAATATAGACAAAAATACTAGGTTCATAAGCTAGAGATCAAAGCCTCTCTTAGGCATTACTTTGTTCTCTGTTTCGCCTTCTCATTGCAACTGTTCCTCCCAGATGCAATAATTTGCAGTTTTATAAACTGAATTTCATTTTGTTAATTTCAGTCCAAGGCTCAGGGTCAGATCTGGTTTCATTTACATCAGTGTAAAGCCAGAGTAATTACATTGACTTAAATGGAATTTTCTAGATTTACAAAGGTACAAATGAGTCTAGGATTTGGCACAAAGTTTTAATTAATTGTAATTCTTTGCTGTGGTTTCTGTATTCTCACTGGTGTTTAAAATATGTCCCTATGTAACACACTATGTACTCTCTTTTCTCTCATTAATTAAGATATTAAATAAGCTTGAACAGACAATAGATCCTGGTAGTATCTGGCTAGATTCTTCCTCTACAGTTGATTATTTGTATATATCACTCCCCTTTTATTTGGTCTTTCAGCTGCCCTGTCTACGTGAAAGAGTTCATTTCAATCCAATATTAAGTTTCATGAAACACTTTATCAAATGCTTTACTAAAATTCAAATAAGTTGCACTGGTTACTTTCTTTTCCTCTGCTATTGTTACAGTTCTATCAATACAATTAATCAAATCTGCCCAACAAAGTCTGTCCTTTAAAAACAACCCAAAACCATCTGATTCCATTATTCTCCAGACATTTTGTGATTGTTTTCTCTTATTTTCCTCTTTCATGTATTTATTTCCTAAACAACTGTTTCTAAATAATTGTTTACATTCTAAACCTTATTCTTTGGGCTGTTAAAATTCACTTTCAGCTTACATTTGATACTGAGAATTTGGTTAATATGAAGTTGTTTTTTCAGGTAAAGAGGCAATGACAAACAAAGCATTCTGACTTTGTATTTAATATTTGTAATTATTTCTAGTTATTGGCTTTATTTTAAATGCATTACATGAAAATACACAGAATACTATATTGTAATCAGTATAGGCCACCATGATCTTAACCACCCTCCCCCCCCCCCGAAACTATGTATTTATATAAGAAAACCAGCTATTCTTCATGTATATTAACACATTTTTCCCTGCATGGAGTCTTCAGTGATCCCTACAGAGATCTCGGTACTCACTATTTTCCCTCTTTAACATTTTCCACCTTCACGGCTGTACATCACAGCTACTATCCTCCTAATTATGGAATTCAAGACAAATCTTTTTTGAGAGCCAAATGGCATCATTCCTACATTGACTGAAAGATTCATTACTGAATGATGTTTCTTCCACCACAGAAGCAGAGTATGTTTTCAAACTTACATTCTGATCAGGTCCACTGATGAGGCAAGGGGGATAAAAGACAAAAGGGTGATGCAAAGAGGTCTGGGGCTCACTGCCTGAGTAGGAAGGAAAATAGAATTCTGGGATGGAGGTTCAAACTACTGATTAAAACAGCTTCAAACTAAGAATTCTGGGGACAGAGTTAGGACATTCTCATGTAAACTGCATGCTGGATTCTGATATTGAGAATACAGCAGTGTAGAAAGGGAACAAGAGAGGGTAGGAGAATGGACAAAGAAGAAAGATAGCACCAGTACTAATGACAGTCAATCGTAACAGTCAATAGTCAATACTGTCAGCAAAATTACTGTATCTAATCTTGCAAAGAACCTGGGAGACGCCAAATAGACACAACTAAGATGTCTAAACACCAATGCAAGGAGCCTGGGTAACACAATGCAGGTATTAGAACGACTGGCGCAGGAAGTTAAATCCCCTATTATAGGGATAATGGAAACATGCTGTAATAGCAGTCATGACTGGAATACAGGTATTGTAGGGTATGTGCTTTTCAGGAAAAATAGAAATACAGGCAAAGGTATTGGAGTATCATTATATATTAATGATAAGGTAGACTGATAAGAAATTAGAAGTGATGGAATAGGCAAAACACAATATGTTTGGGAAAGAATGGTAAGAGGCTCAACTGGAACAGTGCTTGAAATCTGCTACAGACTGCCAAAGCTCTGATTTGGATATGGATAGAGACCATTTAATATTTTAATGAAATAAATGCTACTTGGAATGGTGTGATCATGAGAGTTTTGTATTTCTCAAATACAGATTGGAGATTATGTGCTACTGAAGATAGGGCTGCCAGGTGTCCAGTATTGGCCTCTGTCTGGTAAAACCCCCCAGAAAATACCGGTATTTTCTGTTTTTCTCGGACGGAAGGCCGCTTGGGACATTCCTCCCCTGCCGCATCTGGGGGGGGGGGCAGGGGGAGCGCTGGGATGTAAAGGCACAGCAACCCTTTTTTGTGCTTTTTTTTTTTGTTTTTTGTTCAACCAATTTTTTCCTCTCCATGTTCGGTATTTTTTGTGAAAGTATCTGGCAACCCTAACTGAAAATGGTAGGGCTCAGACATTCCTGCATGTGATAGCTGCCAGATTTCTTTACCTAACAGTCAATTAATTAAAGAGGTTTAGCTTTAGTATTGGGATTTAGGAGAACCTCGCAGAACACCTGGCTCTAGTTCAAGTAACCATAAGGTAATTCAGTTTAAACTAAATGTAAAGACAAACAAATATAGATCTGCAATTAGGGTCCTTGTTTTCAAAGGCCAAACTTTAAAAAATTAAGGGAATTAGTTGAGGAAAATGACTGGTCTGCAGAACTCAGGGATCTGAATGTGAAGAAGGCTTGGAATGAGTTTTGTACCTTTGACTTTCAGTATCTGGAACCTGCATTCCAAGGTAAGAGTATGAATTAATAGAGAAGGATTGCAGACCCAACTGGATGAACAGGTATCTCAAACAAGCTTAGGGCTAAAGTGAGAACTGCCAAAAACCAACCAAGCCTGAACCTTGCAAAGGAAATTAAAATCAAGGGTAAAAGGGTCACTAGCCATATAAATAATAAAGAAATAAGGAACAAAACAAATCAGCTTGGACTCCAGTGGTGTCACTTTCATGAAGCTATGCCCCAATAATATCAGCGCTGAATGTGTGTGGACCTACTAGTGTGAACTCCTTTTTACAATAGTACCTTTTAAATACCACCTTGTAATCTCTGTAAAGTGAGTTCTTATAGCAGCGAAGCCGAGAGAGATGCTGGAAACTTTGCCTTTGATTTTGATGTGAGCAGAACCAGGCCCCATAGTTTCATTTCCTGTACTTTGCTGCCCTGAAATTTTACTTCTGTGTTCATTGCAGGCATTGTGTATGCAGGGAGGTAGCTAATTGCTTTTGGTATTTATCTTCCATATTAATCTCACATATTCCTTCATTAATAAGTAAATTATTTGCAACTTCTAGTTTGGAACTTTTACTTTCTGATTCACCAAATTAACTTTTGTGTCTGTGCAACTGAGAAGCCAATGTGATAACGTGTGTTTGTATTAGTCAAAAGATATCTAAGGAATTGGTATTTGTGGTTCCAATACGATCATTTGTCATTCTTGGTCTTCTTCAGTCTTGGTAAACTTTATAAGGTTACCATTACTGCTTCTCCCTTTTCATTCTTTGTAACTTTATGAAAATAATTTTACCATCATATTATTTGCTGATGGATTATAGCTCATTGATATTATAAATATATTTGATATATAGCTCATTGATATTATATATTTATATATTTATATTTGATATCTACAACCTCCTATTTCTCTAGTATCTATCCTGTAAATATTATGCACATATATTTGATATTCTGCTTTTCCATTTGTAAAAATCATCATATTAGGTTTCACTAATGTCCTCTATCATCTACTACATCATCATATAATTGTTTTCGATGCTCCTAGCATTTGTGTACAGAATTTATTAAAAATCCCTCATTCATTCAAATAAGAACTTTTTTGGTGGTTTACAAATTCATATGAACGGGGCAACCTGAAGTTCACGCTAAATTCTAATGGAAATCACAAATGTTTGTCCAGCTGTAAGTAGCTATTTCTCCCTAGTATTGCTGCTTTTGTCTAATAAATTCTGCATGATAGAGATACTCTATCATAGTAAGTGATCTGCAGGCAAATGTTTTATTGCCTTTAAAGAACACAGGCGAAAGTGCAGTAGTCTCTGAAGAAATCTAGAACAGGGATAATATATCTTATATAACATAGGCCAAATCAATTTGCATGTTCTCTAATTAAGAAGGGATGTTATCTTCAGTTACCAGAGTTGTGTGAATTGTCAGACATCTTCTTCTACTTCCCCCATTCCCTCTTCCCACCTATCCCTAAGGAACAATATAAAATGAGGCTGTAAAATGGTGCCTTCAAAGACTTTTCTATTGTGAGCTCTCTATGGGTACGTCTATACAGCAACATTATTTTGAAATAACTAGCGTTATTTCGAAATAACTTAATCCATGTCTACACAGCAGGCAGTTATTTCACAATAGTGTCAAAATACTGTCAAACTGGAGGATTTCTTACTCTGACTCTTGTAACCCTCATTGTATGAGGAGTAAGGGAAGGTGGAGGAAGAGTGTTCTATTTTGAAATATGTGCTGTGTAAACTCTTCCAATTTCGAAATAAGCGATTTCAAAATAATCTACGCAACTGACATAGCTCAATTTGTGTAGCTTACTTCGAGTTAAGCCCTGCAGGGTAGATGCACCCTACATCTCACTATTCTTCAGTATTGCTTGATTTGTAGATATATAGTGCTGAAAGCCAAAAATTGAACTAATTTGAAAATACATCTTTAAAACAGATTAGTGGTTAAAAGTCGCTCAGTAACTTATGATAGCAGTCCTTTTAGGGACTTCTGAGTGACATTTTAAAAAAAACAGATATAACCTTAAGAAAATCTTGTAAAGATTAATTAATTTAATTAAAGCTATAAAATCAATTTAATTTACCATCTTTTCTAATTATTTTATTACTAATCATGCATTTATTCAGCATGAAAATTCAAGACATGTTTTACATCATACATATTGTTAAAAACCTCATTTCATTGTCACTTGAGACATATCGCCATATTATGGTCCTAAAAATGGAGTCTGCTATTAGAAGCACTTTTATGTCATAGGGTATGGATGGATGAATTTAAGATAAAGACTCATCAAGGAAAACAAGCAGAACACTCCTAAGAAATCATGTCAGAAACAGCCTAGTTATGCTCATCAAAAATTATGAAAGGCAGGCTCACTCAGGAAAATTGTTTTAATAACTGAGGAGCTGAATTAATCTCTTATCTATAACATCAGATCTATGATATTTGGCAGAGATGGATTCTAATCACTATCAAAGGTGGATGAGATCAACTGTAGTAATGAGTCGGTGCCTTATTATACAGGTCCTCTATTAAGTATTCTATGACTTGGCACACAAGGATAATGAAGTGAAGATACAAATCTGGAGTGCAAACCTAGTCCACTTAAATCAACAGAAATTTTGCCATTGACTTCAAGCCTTCATGTTCAAGGAGGTCATCCTTGAGGTGGATTTCTAACACTGTTTTACTGAACTATGAAAAAGAGATTATTAAAGTTTTTAAAACTTATCACTGTGATATCTGATGTTATTTCCCCACTCCTTCTCTACATATTTTGTAATTAATTAATTTATTGTGGCAAACCTAATCCAAATAAGTTAGTTTTTGATGCTGTGCTCAAGGTATAATTTCCATGGACATTTTGATGTGTTCAAGTCAAGAGTAAATTTCACTGCTGTAAGACAGCTGCCAAGAGATTATTCCATAGGGCACCTGCCACACACTTCTGCATGGTCAGAGCGGGTCTCATACAGGTATCCTGTTACCTCAGAGTAGGGGCAGGCCATTTGTAGAGTTCCAGTAATGTGGCCTTGCACATTCAAAAGTTCTGCAGCCACTGCTGATCGACCTATCTCTGCATCAAGATGCAGTCCCATCAGTCTGAGTATGTCTCTTGATGCCAGAACCAGTGTCTCCAGAGGACTGATTGGCACTGCACTAGCATGAATGCCAGGGTTTGCCTCAGCAGGGCCTCTGTGCCATGCTGATCTTCGTCCTTGTCCTCTTCCTGGTAGAGCAACATACGCAGACTGTCAAAGTACATCACTGTGAAGCGTAGCATGACGATGCTTTCCTGCACCCCGGGTTCCATGCTTGCAGTGCTTTGGCATCCGTGCTGGCAACCAGGGCACCAAAAGGTGCAAACACACTTTGTCCCCTTTATCTCACGTGAGGGGACAGGGACTAAAGGAATGCCTCATGGAATGCTGCCTACATGAACCTCTCTAGCCTCCTGCTGCCGAGTTTTGGACCCAGTGAACACAAGAAGCATAGGCCAGACTGCCAAGCTACCCATGTTGCCTCACTCTCAGTGAATTGGCGGTAGGCTCTGTAATGTGGAGGCTTTTACTTCAGACAATATTCAGAACTTGCCCATAGTGAGGACATGGATCTTCACCTTATCAAAATCAGGTGCCCAGAAACCGACCATGTTAACTTTGACTTTATCTCGTAGTGTAGACATGCCTTCAGTTTTAGCAAACCAATTGTGTAACTTCTGGCTGGCACCTAGAAATAGTGTCTTCCAAAGAAATGGCCTGGCCATTGTTTTCTAACTCCCTTGTTTACCCAGTGGTCTCTAGTCTCTGGCCCCCTTTTAACTCCTTCGTAGACTCATACAAATGTGGGGCTGGAAAGAACCTCAATGTCATCTAATCCAATGCACTGTGCTGAGGCAGAACAAGTATATCTTGATCATCCTTTACAGATATGTATTTAATCTGTTATTAAAAATCTCAATGATAGGGATTCTACAGCCTTCCTTATTCTTAACTATCTGTATAGTTAGAAAGCTTTTCCTAGTATTTAACTTAATCTTATCTATGAGTACAGACTTTCCACAGATTATGTTCCCACCTGACAGTAATTTCATTTAGATCCCATTTCCCTACTTTGCTTATGAAAATATCATGTGGAATTATGTCAAAAACCTTAATAACATCAAGATACAGAAGGTCCCGACATGTGACCGACCCTCTGCACTTACAACCATTTTTGTATGTACGGAAGTGGCCGGAAACCCCTGACTTACGGCCTTGGCCCGCATTTACGACGGCACATGGCTCCTATCCTAAATGAGGGTTCGAGTAACGACACCCCCAACTTGCGACGCTTCTCCAGGAACGGATCGTGTCACAAGTTGGGGGCCTCCTGTATTTCACATTAATTGCTGCACCTAGTCCACTAGTTTAGTAACCCTATTAAAGAAGGAGGTTATGATTTGTTCTTGACAAATCCATGTTGGCTATTATTTATCACCCATTATCCTCTAGGTGCTTACGTACTGATTATTTAATCTTTTGTTCCAGTATCTTTCCAGGTATTGAAGTTAGACTGATTCGTCTATAATTCCTTGGGTTCTCTTTGTTTCCCCTTTTTAGATATGGGTCCTACATTTGCCCTTTCCCAGTATACTGGGACCTCACCTGTCATCCATGAATTCCCAAAAAGAATCACTAATGCTTCCGCTAATTGCTTCAGGTAGTTCAAGTTCCATAGGAACCAGACCCTGTCTACTGGAATATATCTAATTTATCTAAATATTCTTAAATCTGTTCTTTCCATTCTGGTTTATTTGCCTAATATATTCTGGTCACAATTAACTTTTTGTAGAAGACTGAAGCAAAACAGGCATTAAACACATCGTGGTATCATTACTGCTAGCTCTCTTCCCACACTAAGCAGGGGACCTACACTTTCCTTCATCTTTGTCTTAATGTATTTATAATAACTCTCGATTTTACAAAATTGAAATAGCATGTCCCCACTACAAGGAAGCCTCGAAATTAGTCCGAGGCAAACTCCATTATTGTGGATGCGCTACTTCGACTGAGAGCCCCAGGAAGCACTGGAGAATAATTAGTTTGAATTACTTAGGGAAGTAGTTATTTCAAAATAGCGGCATCGGAGCATCCACACTAACACTATTTCAAAATAACTATTCCAAAATTAATGCTATTCCCCGAGTACAGATTTCAAAATACATGGTCCCTTATTTTGAAATAATTAGTTTGGTAATGTGAATGCTCTCCTTATAAATTCGACTTAAGGGGGGTTATTTAGAAATAAAGCCCTAGTGTACCAGGGCTTTGTGCCCTAGTTCTTCTGATTTTGTCCTTACAGGTTTGTGTTATTCTTTTTACATCCTTAGTAATCTGTCCATATTTACATTTTTTGTAGAATTCCTTTTGGATGTTTCTGTAATTTAGATAAGTTCCTGATGCAGCCATATTGGCCTTTTAGTATTGTGCCTGTCTTTCTTTCGCATCGGGATGGTTTGCTGTTGTGCCTTTACTACTGTCTTTATGAGTTCAGCTTTCCAGAACTCCTTTTTCCCTTTGACGATCTTACCATAGGTAAGATGAGTTCTGTGAGGCTATGTCTACACTACAGTGCTCTTCCGGAAAAAGCTACACAAATTGCGAACTGCAATTTCTGTAGCTTTTTCCACTTCTTTTTTCGGAGGAGGCTTTTCTGACCTTTGGCCCATCTACACTGGGCCAAATGTTGGAAAAACAACCCTTTCTTGGAACATCCCTTCTTTCTCGTAAAATGAGGTTTACAAGGATGCCGAAAAAGCACGTCTGCTCTTCTGAAAAAAATTTCAGAAGAGCAGACGCATTCCCTGGATGCAGCAGAGTTTTTTCAGGATACCGGAAAAACTCTGTAGTGTAGACATAGCCTGAGAGTTTGCTACTGTCTCCTTTTTTGAGCTCCACTTGCCTTATTGTTTCCTTTCCTTTGAATCAAGCGCAATCATTTTGTAATGACTTTCATATAATCAGAGAACTAAATATCAACTAGATAAAGTGAGGTACTTATAATAAAAATAAACTTCTGTCTCATTTGCCACAACCACACAGAGCATGCTTTCTCTAACTTCTCATATTTCTGCTATTGAGCCCTTTTTGTTTGGTCTTGGTATGAATGCTATGGATTTCCCTTAGAACTCAACTCTTTGTATCTGAAGCTACAGTTGTGTCTATATAATGCACATTCAACTACATATAAAAAGAGAATGCACACAGTGGTTTAATTTTAAATCTTGGATTCACATCAGAAAAGAAAAGGCCAGCAATTTCCCTATATTGACCTACAATAGCACATATAAACAGAGCGCAAGATAAGAGTCAATGGGTTCGATAGTACAGCAGATATAGATTAAATCTCAGGAAAAGCTTCCCAGCTAGGACAATGGAACAAACTGCCAAGGACAGTCATGTAATCTGCTTCACTGAAAGTTTTAAAAGAGTCTGGATAGCCATCTGTCTTAGATGGGTTACACATAACAAATCCTGCATCTTGGTTGGGGGTTAGACTAGATGACCCTGGTGGTCCTTTCTCACTGTTGTTTTATGATTATGTGTGCTGTTCCAGCTTCATCTTTCTGCTGTCCTAAAATCTCATCTTTCTGCTCATTATGGCGTAAGTGTCTTACTACCCTTGCACTGGTGTCAGTCAGTCAGATCTTTGCTCATATGGATTACTCCCCTCTCTGCTCTGTGTTTCAGCTTTCTTGGTACTGCATGCATTAATCTATTTAAATGTACCTTGTTGAAAGAAATATGTATTGAAACTTTTTTTTGTTCCTCAAGCAATTTTTCAGTGCTTTTTAAGTACAGTGTTAAGATAATACATTTTTATAGGCTGTTATATTATCTACTTCTGTTCAGGTGATTTTTTTTATAAAAGCTTTGGGTTTGGTTTCAAATGGTAATTACCGGTAAAAGCACTACCAAAAACCCCCTGCTGATTTATAAGTAAAGATTTATGTACATTTTGACACCTCCCAATCTACATACACTGATCATTTTGTTCATGAGAGCAATTTCTGTCTGACAGCAATGTGCTGCTATAAATCGGTATTTCTTAGCACCAATATTTCTCAGTACCAGTATTTCTCAGGATTTCCGTGTACCAGTATTGGTCCCTGAGATTTTCCTGACACAGTTTAGGCAGGCAAAAAGATTGAGAAACACTGCTATAAATCAAGAGGGCAGTTATAAATGACCCAAACTCCCTGTATCCTGAAACAAATTCTTTGTGTTGAAATATAACTTTCAGTTTTGGGGAAACACATGGCATTTGTAATTGATTTAAATGTTATGGACAGGACAGTGTAACAAACTTGACAGTTCTGACTTTTGCATTGTATGTCTGAAAGTGCACATCTACACAGCAGGGCTAACGCCAAAATAAGCTACGCAACTTGAGCTGCCAATTGTGTAGCCTGAGTCAAAATTGCTTAATTCGGCTTTTGGCATGGTCTACACAGAACACTCTTCCTCCGACTTCCCTTACTCCTCGTAAAATGAGGCTTACAAGAGTCAGAGTAAGAAGTCCTCCAGCTCAACATTATTTCGATATTATGTTGAAATAACTGCTTGCTGTGTAGACACAGACTTTGTTATTTCGGAATAATGTCAGTTATTCTGAAATAATGCTGCTGTGCAGACATAACCAAAATGACTATGTTATCAATTTGACATGTTACATGTGGTATGCTTTCATACTCTTAAACATTTTAAGACTTTTTAAAAATTACCTCAGTCTCTTGGAAAATGTAAGCCAAATGAAAACTATACATTGTAAGTATTTTATCAGTGAAGTTTAATACCTTGCTTTTTCGCTCTTTAATTTTTCTGGTTTTTACTGACAGTTACTTTACAAAATCTAGATATTACACCGATTATGTTCCTTTTTCCCACAAAGGCCCAGATGCTGCCTATGCAGTGTTTCTTACAGGAAATGGACCTAATTTTGAAATTTAAAAAACCAAGCTACCTGTTTCAAAATGCATTAGGTTAAAGTTATCTTCAAGATTTTAAGATGCTATAATAACATTTATTTTATTAAAAGAGTTTAAAAGAATGGATCCATTTTTGTTTGCTGGAGGGATGCCAACCTTTTCATTTAATTTGGATCTAATTTCAGACATTTTATTTGTAATAAGCAAAACAAACACTAAATTTCTAAATAGTTCTCCTGTGGGATTTTTAAATTTCAATTAAAGACTTTGGAATTCTGGGCAGAAGGGGAGGGAGTTGGTGGGATGTAAAGGATGTAAGTGTTTGTTTTCCTTTTTCCTTTTCAAGGGAAAGATTAAATGCTATCAAAACATTTATAAAATAAAATTATTTAAAGTTATGATAAACTGTTATTCAGTGATGTTATTTAAAGATTTTGGCCAAGGGCCAGAATTACTTGCATAAAAGAATTATCAACATGAATTGAGGGAGATGATATTATCTAGTTAAAAACAATTAACTCTCACATTAACTGACAACATATTAAGTACCATGCAAATGTTTATTACTAGAAATAAAAAATGAAAGTATTGATTTTAAAAATTGCCCTGCCCTTTGAAAAAATAAGGCATTGATCATTGATTGTAAATTGTGCTTTAACACTGATGTCAATGGGGAAAGAATTACATTCCAACATGGAATTTAAATGCTCTAAGTTACATTTTAAAATTCAGATAAGGATGGAGAAAGAAATATAAAAAGAAAATTATTTTTAGTCTTTGCGTATCTGTGTATTACAGCTTAATATTGGAAAGGGCCCCAGTCCTATCAATAGGTTGTATTACATACTGGCAAAGGCCAAATCCTTACTTGACTTGGTTGCAAAAGAGAACTGGGACACTAAGGCCTGGTCTACACTACATGGGAAGGTCAAAGTAAGATACGAAACTCCAGATACATAAATTACATAGTTGGAGTCAACGTATCTTACATCGTGTTCCATGCTGTCCACACAGTGGGAGGCTGACGAGAGCAAATGCTCCTGTTGGCTTCCTTTATTCCTCATGAGGAACAGGAGTACTACCACCGACAGTTTGACACCCTTTGAGTTAGGTCTAGCTGGTCTATACTATACCCACTAAATTGAACCCGGAAGATCGACAGAGTAGTATCGATCTTCTGTGTAGTGTAGAAGTGTCCTAAAACAAGTTCCAGTAATCCTGGCTGGTTACACATCATGCCATAGTGTGAACCTGAAAAACTGTGCCAGGTGCTGGCCTGCTGACAGGGAGAGAGGGGAACAAAGGTGGCAACTGCCCCAGGGTCCAGCAATTCTAAAGGGACCAGAGCTCCCAGCTGCTGCCACCACTACAGCAGCAGCAACAACTGGAGACCCAGGCCCTTTAAATCACTGCCAGAGTACCACCATGCAGTGCACTCCAGGGAGCACTGAGGGCAGCCTGGGCAGGAACAGTGGTGAGGGCTGCCTAGATACAACTCCACCCCTTCCATCTGAGGGCATGCCCCTTCCAAAGGCTCGGAGCAGGCTCTCCCCTACCCCTGCCTTGCTCAGAGGTCAAGCCAGGTTTTTGGGTCCTGCTGTCCGTGTACAATTTACTACTGATATAAAAAAAAATGAAGTGTGCAGCTCTTAGCAGGTGCTGATAATCCCAGTATCTATGATAGCTGGGCAGGAAGAATGACATGTCTCTTGTCTGACAGACCACACCTTCTTGGAGCAGTGGAGGACTGGCTTTGTGTGTGTGTGTGGATGTGAGAGAACGAGAGAGATCCTTATTGGGTTCTTTGCTATCTGTTCTCACTCATTCCCCTACTGTGGGAACATAGCACTGGGGCTAATTATATATATGTATGAATTTTATTATATAACATATAGTAATGTAACTATTTTGTGCACTACTCATATTACAATACTATAGTTTGTAAACAGCTGCCAACTGACGCAGAATGAAGTCATAACCACAATAAAGATTGGGGAGTTAAAAGGGTTGGGGAGTTATTTTTTATCCTAGCATTAAAGCCTACGTGTTAATCCAGCATTATTTCAAAGGCAGGTGCTAAGAAAGGATTTGGCTGTGGGTTGTGGCTGGAGGACTTCTGCATTTTTTGTGGTGGGTTGTTTCAAAGAAGCATGTCAAACATACCTGCGGCAGGCTACTTCGGTGACAAATTGTATATTGGTTTTTGAATGTAACAATGAAATACAGGAATTATGATTATTTCTAGCTTATTAGAAATGGGATAATGAATAAGTGTATCTCTATACCATATTAAAAGTGAAAGTGTTGCAAAGTTATGGGGGAAAGGACAGAATTGTAGTGTAAAGAATGAAATAATTATCCAGACTTTTTCATTCAGCTTTAAAAAATCACTTCTGCTTAAATTATATTTTCACCCTCAGCTTGTTACCTTGTTTAAGCAGCTCTTGCTGTTTTAAACTGCAGCTAGAATTGCTGCTATTACTACCCCGAGTGTAATTAGACCTTGTGTATGCTAGCAGAGGAAGGAGAGAAACTGTGGGCGACTGAATACTCACACTTCCAAACTATGCGGTCACAACACAAGCTGTATTCTTCAGCAACTATGTTGTATCAGCCTACCCCTGACATGGCTCATTCAGGAGGCAGGCCAGTTATTTAAAATAAAAACAAAACAAAGGCCCCAAAATGAGCAGAGTAGGACATAGACCTTCCCACAATATCCTTCTGAAATTATCTATGTTGTTTAATCATCAGTGTTCAATGAGGAGAGTTCCAGAGTTTCAGCCTAATTCTAGATTTCAGTTGCCACTTGATTCACAATGATTGTACAAGCAATTGTTTAATAACAAATTAAACAATTCGATGGAATTATTAGGTTAATGGTAGGAGGAAAAGGGGAGTGATAGAGGTGATGGAGCTCTCAAATAAGTTACTCACCAGAATACTGCCTTTGCTGCTGTACTCTGGGAAGTTAGAAAAGCTGGGCCCATAAGGATAATATGAATATCTTCTTGCAGCACCAAGCAATTGAGGTTGAGGTTGTAAGAGGTCATACTTCACCTAGCTAACTCAATTCCTTCATTACTTCACTGTTTAAGATAGTACAACTCCAAGGGTAGGTCTACACTATGGGACAAGGTTGAGTTAAGATATGCAACTTCAGTGCATTAATTGCATAGCTGAAGTCGAAGTACCTTAGCTCAACTTTTGGCACTGTCCACACTCCCGGAAGCTGAAGGGAGAACATTCTCCCTTTGACCTTCCTTACTCCTTATTGAAGCAGGACTATCGGCATCGACCAGAGCGCCCCGCTCAGTTTGAATTAACTGTCTTAATGAGACCTGCTAATTCGAACCCTGGAAGATCGACTGCAGCAGCTTTGATCTGCTCTGGGGTATAAATGTACCCAAAGAAAGAAGTGAAGTTTGGCTGGTAGTGTGAAAAAGCAGAGGAAGTTTTCAAGGAATCAATTCCTGATAAGCAAGCTGTCTTTCCTCTTTAAGGTGGTTTCTGCACACCCCTAATCTTAGAAGCCGAACAAGCAGTGCTGCCCCTAGGAAAACAAGCTTAATTCCAATTAAACAAAAACCACAGGAACAGCTAACAGGGAGTTTGGAGAGGAAGTTTAGAGGGGGAGGTTAGAGGGCACGAGGGACTTCTGACCTTCTTAAAAACAACTCTTATAATAATCTATATTCCAGAGGTTTAAAAAGAATCCCAGTTTCTGCTTAAACTTATTCATTAGAAAAATGGAGACAGAAGCCCAGCAGCAGAGTGGGGGCTATCCTGTTTATTGCGTCGAGTGTAACATGTATGATTACCTGCCCTGTGGGCAGGTGGCGTATGTGTGCACCCATTGCAAGGAGCTCCTGACCCTCAGAGACCGGGTTCGGGCTTTGGAGGCCAGGGTGGCTGAACTGCAGGAGCTAAGGGAGGTAGAGAGATATGTTGATGAGACTTTCCGGGACACTGTAGTACTGTCCCACCTCCAGTCTGAGAGCCCCAGTGCTCTTAAGGAGGATGAAAGTCTCAAGGGAACAGAGCATTCAATGGGAGCAGAGGGAAACCATCTCGTAGTTGGGACCCTCCTCCCAGAGGATGTTGCGGTATCCTCTCGCACTGAGGATACCTCTGAGGGGGAGGGAATGCCAGTTAGGAAGAGGCAGGTGTTAGTAGTGGGTGATTCAATTGTTAGAAACATAGACAGTTGGGTTTGTGATGACCGGGAGAACCGTATGGTCACTTGCCTGCCTGGTGCGAAGGTTGCGGATCTCTTGAGGCATCTAGATAGACTTATGTGTAGTGCTGGGGAGGAGCCGGTGGTCGTGGTACATGTAGGTACCAATGACGTAGGGAAGGGTAGGAGAGATGCCCTGGAGGCCAAATTTAGGCTGCTAGGAAAGAGACAGAAATCCAGGACCTCTATGGTGGCATTCTCGGAAATGCTTCCAGTTCCACGCGCAGGGCCAGGTAGGCAGGCAGAGCTTCAGAGTCTCAATGCGTGGATGAGACGATGGTGTAGGGAAGAGGGGTTTGGATTTATTAGGAACTGGGGACACTTTTGAGAGAGGGGGAGCCTATACAGGAAGGATGGGCTCCACCTAAACCAGGGTGGAACCAGACTGCTGGCACTAAACATTAAAAAGGCTGTAGAGCAGTTTTTTTAAACTAAGAGATGGGGGAAAGCCGATTGGTGCGGAGATGCACGTAAATCAGAGGGAGACTTCTCTTAGAGGAGAATCCATTGATAGAGATTCTCTAAGCTGTAGTCAGAACGAGAGGAGGGGAGAGGGCAAACCATGGGCCAGAGCAGACAAACAACCGCATACAAAGGAATCCAATGCACCAGGGAAGGGCAGACAAATAAGCAGTGGCAAATTTTTAAAGTGCTTCTACACAAATGATAGGAGTCTGACTAATAAGATGGGTGAACTAGAGTACCTAGTATTAAATGAGGAGATCGACATAATAGGCATCACTGAAACCTGGTGGAATGAGGAAAATCTGTGGGACACAATCATACCGGGATATAAAATATATCGAAAGGATAGAGCAGGCCGGGTGGGTGGTGGAGTGGCACTATATGTGAAAGATAATGTAGAATCAAATGAAATAAAAATAAGTGAATCAACATGTTCAATAGAATCGCTATGGATAGTAATTTCATGCTCCAATAATAAGAAATTAGCAGTAGGGATATATTACCGACCACCTGACCAGGACAGTGATACTGACACTGAAATGCTGAGGGAGATTAGAGAGGCTACCAAAATAAAGAACTCTATAATAATGGGGGATTTTAATTATCCCCATATTGACTGGGTACATGTCACCTCAGGAAGAGAAGCAGAGATAAAATTTCTCAATGGCCTGAATGACTGCTTCTTGGAGCAGCTGGTGCAGGAACCCACAAGGGGAGAGGCAATTCTCGATTTAGTCCTGAGTGGAGTGCAGGATCAGGTCCAGGAAATAACCGTTACAGGACCACTTGGGAATAGTGACCATAATATAATAATATTCAACATTCCTGTGGTGGGTAGAACACCTCAGCAGTCCAGCACCCTGGCATTTAATTTCAAAAAGGGGAATTACACAAAAATGAGGAGGCTAGTTAAACAGAAATTAAAAGGCACAGTGACTAAAGCCAAATCCCTGCAAGCTGCATGGAAACTTTTTAAAGACACCATAATAGAGGCCCAACTTAAATGTATACCCCAAATTAAAAAACATAGCAAGAGACCTAAAAAAGTGTCACCATGGCTTAACCACCATGTAAAGGAAGCAGTGAGGGACAAAAAGGCATCTTTTAAGAAGTGGAAGTCCAATCCTAGTGAGATAAATAGAAAGGAACATAAACACTGTCAAATCAAGTGTAAAAATGTAATAAGAAAAGCAAAAAAAGATTTTGAGGAACAGCTAGCCAAAAACTCAAAAAGAAACAACAAAATGTTTTTTAAGTACATTAGAAGCAGGAAGCCTGCTAAAAAACCTGTGGGTCCCCTAGATGATCAAACTATAAAAGGAGCAATTAAGGACGATAAAGCCATTGCGGAGAAACTAAATGATTTCTTTGCTTCAGTCTTCACGGCTGAGGACGTTGGGGAGATTCCCAAATCTGCACCGTCCTTTGTGGGTGATGAATCTGAGGAACTGTCCAGGATTGAAGTGTCATTAGAGGAGGTTTTGGAACAAATAGAAAAACTTAATGTTAACAAATCTCCGGGACCAGATGGCATTCATCCAAGGGTTCTAAAAGAACTCAAATGGGTAATTGCTGAACTATTATCTGTGGTTTGTAACCTATCCCTTAAATCGGCTTCCGTACCTAATGACTGGGAGGTAGCCAACGTGACACCAATATTTAAAAAGGGCTCTAGAGGCGATCCGGGCAATTACAGACCGGTAAGTCTAACTTCAGTACCGGGCAAATTAGTCGAAACAATAGTAAAGAATAAAATTGTGAAGCATGTAGAAGAACATAATTTGTTGGACAAAAGTCAACATGGTTTCTGTAAAGGGAAATCCTGTCTCACTAATCTATTAGAGTTCTTTGAAGGGGTTAACAAACATGCGGACAAGGGGGATCCGGTAGATATAGTATACTTAGATTTTCAGAAAGCCTTTGACAAGGTCCCTCACCAAAGGCTCTTGTGTAAATTACATGGCCATGGGATAAGAGGGAAGGTCCTTTCTTGGACTGAGAACTGGTTAAAAGACAGGAAACAAAGGGTAGGAATAAATGGTAAATTTTCAGAATGGTGATGGGTAACTAGTGGTGTCCCCCAAGGGTCAGTCCTAGGACCAATCCTGTTCAACGTATTCATAAATGATCTGGAGAAAGGGGTAAGCAGTGAGGTGGTAAAGTTTGCAGATGATACCAAACTGTTTAGGATAGTCAAGACAGAAGCAGACTGTGAGGGACTCCAAGAAGATCTCACCAAACTGAGTGATTGGGCAACAAAATGGCAAATGAAATTTAATGTGGATAAGTGTAAAGTAATGCACATGGGGAAAAATAACTCCAACTATACGTACAGTATGATGGGGGCTAATTTGGCTACGACAAATCAGGAAAGAGATCTTGGAGTTATCGTGGTCAGTTCTCTGAAAACTTCCACACAGCATGCAGCGGCGGTCAAAAAGGCAAATAGGATGCTAGGAATTATTAAGAAAGGGATAGAAAATAAGACCCAGAATATCTTACTGCCCCTGTATAAAACTATGGTACGCCCACATCTTGAATACTGTGTACAGATGTGGTCTCCTCACCTCAGAAAAGATATTTTGGCCTTGGAAAGGGTTCAGAAAAGGGCAACTAAAATGATTAAGGGTTTGGAACGGGTCCCATATGAGGAGAGGTTAAAGCGACTGGGACTTTTCAGTTTAGAAAAGAGGAGACTGAGGGGGGATATGATAGAGGTATATAAAATCATGAGTGGTGTGGAGAGGGCCGATAAAGAGAAGTTATTTATTAGTTCCTTAAATAGAAGAACTAGAGGACACCAAATGAAATTAATGGGTAGCAGGTTTAAAACTAATAAAAGAAAGTTCTTCTTCACACAGCGTGTAGTCAGCCTGTGGAACTCCTTGCCAGAGGAGGCTGTGAAGGCTAGGACTATAATAGAGTTTAAAGAGAAGCTAGATAATTTCATGGAGGTTAGGTCCATAAAAGGCTATTAGCCAGGGGATAAAATGATGTCCTTGGCCTCTGTTTGTCAGAGGCTGGAGAGGGATGGCAGGAGACAAATCGCTTGATCATTGTCTTCGGTCCACCCTCTCTGGGGCACCTGGTGCTGGCCACTGTTGGCAGACAGGATACCTTTGGTCTGACCCAGTACGGCCATTCTTATGTTCTTATGTTATGTTCACAGACCAGCCTTCACAAAATGAGCCTCAGATGTAGATGCCAAGCCAAGGGAACAGAATGTGTCTGTAGTTATGTGAATCAAACTGTGTGTGGCAACCCTATAGATGTATGTGCTGGAAACATTATGGAGACTGGCCCCAATGCTATTTTATCACTAGTTTAGTCTGCCTGTCCTTTTGGCCCTTCAGGGTCAAGATCTGGCTTGGTGAACAACGATCTATCAAACAGCCTTTCTCAAAGCACATCAGGGAGTAAGTATTTTCACCCAACTCCAAGAAGACAGAGACAAGAAACAGATAGCTTAAACCCGGTCTTTCTTCTAGTCTTTTGGATTAGACATCTCAGAACCAAGATGGATATAGTCTGAAAATCTGGATTGTATGATGCTGCAGAAGATTACCTAACTAAATTGCTTTAAATGTCTAAAGAAGAAAACAGGTTGACCGGGTGTTTTTGCTTAAAAACCAAGAAAAATCTCATTGAACATGTACTGAAGGTCCTTACAGCAATTGCTAGTTATGGAAAGGAAGGAAATGACTCTGAGGCTTCTCATAAATCTCATCTCTGAATCAAAGTGCCATGAGGGGAACATTCATACAATGTCAGATTGCTTTTCTAGAAGTTTCCTAAAGTTCAACAACACCAGAGGGCACATTTCTGGGAGAAAAATATCATGATCTGATAGAATTCAAGCTCTTGGAAAGAAGGACAAGAGAACAGCAAAATAAGAACTGGAGTTCAGAAATGTAAAATTCAACAAACTCAGAGCTGTAGTGGGCAAGTTCCCAATTAAAAATAAAAGGAGTCAAAGGGAGCTGGCAGTTCTTAAAAGTTGTAGTACTAGAAGGTCAACACCAAACTATTTTGATGCAGAGGAAAGATAAGAAGAGCCACAGGAGGCCAATGTGACTGCACAAGTTGCTTTTTAGCTATCTGAAAACCAAAAGGGATACATACATACAGGAAATGAAAGAAGGTGTATGTCACCAAGGGAATATACATGGGAATAACATGAATGTGTAGGAACAAAATCAGGAAAGCCACAGCAAAGAATGAATTACAGATGGCAAGAAATGTGAGACGCACTAGGAAGCCATTCTTCAAATATATCAGACAAAAAGGAAGGAACAAGGGTGATATATATGTCTCCACTGCTCAATTGAAAAAGTGATAGGAAGGCAGATCTGATTCTGTGGACTGGCAAAGTTAACATAGACAATAAAGATGAAGAGTGGATCTACACAACACCCTAACCTAGAAATAAGATATGTAATGTGCTCTGTGCAAAATGGGTATCTTATTTTGATTCTACTTCAAAATAATTTATTTTGAAATTTGGCACTACACAGCGCCAAATTTTGAAATAACGCACTATTTTGAGACATCTCTTAACCCTTGTGTATGTTTATTTCAAAAAATATATTTTGAAATAATGGGCAGCTTGTTAAGATGTGGGGTAGCTATTTCGGGATACCTCCAGTATCCTGAAATAGTTGCACAGAATAGACGGACCTGAAGGGAATGCAGATCAAGATAAAAAAAGAACACATCAGAGATTTTCCGATTAATTTGAATGAATTCTCAACAGTGGGGCTAGATTCTGTTTACCCAAGGATGCTGAAAGAATTAGCAGAAGAAAACCTGGAGCCACTGGCAATAATATTTACAAATTCATGGATGGCAGGAAAGGACCCCGAAGACTGAAGAAGGGCTAACGTAGTGCCCATCTTTAAAGGTGGGAAAAGCAGGAGCTGGGGAACTACAAACCTGTCAGCCTGATTTTGATACCTGGGAAGCTATTAGAGCAATGTGTGAGACATATGATATGCTAATACCTGGAGGGGTAATCGCTGGCAGTGCACATGCATTTACCAAGAACAAAACATGCCAAACAAAATTAATTTCCCTTTTTTAACAAGGTAACTGATTTGGTGGATAGGGGAAATATGATGGTCATAATCTAACCTGGACTTCTGCAAGGCTTTTGACACTGTCTCACAAGACATTCTGATAAGTAAGAAATAACCATTAAGAGGATACATCATTGGTTTAACATCTGCAAACAAAGACTAACTATTAATGGAATGATGTCAGACTGGAGGGAGGTCTCAAGTGTGGTTGCACAGGGATCCGTTCTAGGACTGGTGTTGTTTAATATTGTTGTTAATGACCTGGATTTAGGTATGGAGAGCCTACTGATCAAGTCCGAAGATGACACAAAGCTGAGAGGCTTCAATTTTGAAGGGCAGAACTAAAATTCAGAGGCATAAATTGGAGAACTAGGCTAGAGACAACAAAAGGAAATTCAACAAAGACAAATGTAAAGTTCTATCCTTAGGGGGAAAAAAACAAATGTACAAACACAGAAAGGGGAAAACGGCTGGCAGCCGCACTACTGAAATGAATCTGGGAGTTGTAGTGGATCACAACTTCAGCATGAGTCAGCAATGCAATGCTGGTGAAAAGAAGATGCAATTTTAGATTGTATTAACAGAGGCATAGGATGGAAGTAAAAGGAGATGATGGTAGTGCTCTGCTCGGTGCTGTTTAGGCCCCAGCTGGCGTACTGTGTTCAGTTTTGGTCATCAGTGTAAAGAAAAGACAGAGAGAAACTGGAAAGGATCCAGACAAAGATGATCAAAGGGATGGAATGGAAACCATCTGTACAAAGGCTGAAGGAATTGTGTGTGCTTGGTTTTGAAAAGAGGCATGCTAGGCACTCCATAACAGTGATCAGGGAGGCAAACAAGGTCTCATGCTGTTTGGCCTGCAGCTCCATGACAACTCTTCTCTCCTGCCATTCCGTAATCTGGTCCAGGTGCTCTGCCTGCATGTCCTCCACGAGGGAGTTCATGCAATTTCTATTTTCTGATTAAGATGTTCCTCTGAGTTTGATTTCTGTGAGTGGACTCGGCTTTGTGTGTATGAGTGAACGATGTTGTCTCCACTGAGAAGACAAAGAACTGGCTACAAAAAAGGCCAACAAAAGGTGTTCACTGTTACCTTTGATTATTGTTGGGGTGAAGAACTGGAGTTCTAGTCACAACCCTACACTATGCACAAATGATTTATTCCATAACTGTGTGTTGTTGCAGAACATGTATTCGTTACAATGAGATCTTATAAGAGCGCAAATGCCTAGAAGTCAGCGAACAATAGCTGAGCAAGATGAATGGTGGTTGAATGTCAAATGGTATAAGGTAATTTGCAAAAGTTGGGTAGATATATAAGTTCCTTGCTCATTGCTACTTTGAAAAATGATAAGTGGAATGCTGTGTTTGTTAAGTGTTGGAAATAAGTGAAAGAAGAAACAGAAACAAATCGCATGTACTGTTACCAATGCAGTGGCAGCACCCGGAGCACTAGATCCTTTACGTCACTGCTGGAGCACCATGCAGAATGCTCTGGTTGACTCTAAGAACGGGGAAGGCTGTGCTGCACTCCCAGCAGTGCTGAGGACTGTGGGGGAAGGCTGTCATGGCGCACTCGCTGCCCCAGCCCTGCTCCATCTGCCTGATGCCCCACCTCCTTTGACAGTGCAGAGCTCCCCCCTCCCCCACACATCATTCCCAGGGGCCCAGCATGGCTGTCAGCACCCCTGAGCAATGTTCATTTATTCTATCTTCATGACATACCTCTGTTCATATCACTTCTGCCTCTGCAAAAATGCAATTAAGGTCCATAATTGAAAATATTTTTGAGATAATCACTAATTATTTTTAGTAACAATTAAACATCTGAGCACCTCCCACATATTTATGGATTTATCTTCACAATTCCACTCTGAAAGTAGCAAGTATTATCATCCCCATTTAATAGGTGGGAAAATGTAACAAAGGATATGTCTAGTCAGCAGGGCAAAAGTCAAATTAAAATATGCAACATCAGCTACGTCAATTGCATAGCTGAAGTTGAAATAGTTTAATTCGGCTTTTGGCCCTGTCTACACAGAAGGAAGTCGAAGGAAGAACACTCTTCATTTGACTTCCCTTACTCCTTGTGAAATGAGGGTTACGGGAGTCGGAGTAAGAAGTCCTCCAGCTCAACATTATTTTGAAATAACAGGTTGCTGTGTAGCATGCATTTTGTTATTTTGAAATATCGCAGTTATTCTGAAATAATGCTGCTGTGTGAAGGTACCAACAGAGAGGTTGAGTAGTTGGCTGAAGCTCATGCCAGAAGTATGCGGCAGAGCCTGGAACTGAATCAGGATCATCTGAGTTCTGGCTCAAACCTTAAAACAAAATTATTTCTCCTTCCTCATTTGATCAGGCTGCTTTAGAACAAAGATTTACTATGAGGTTTTTTATTGCGTATCTCCCTTATTACATGGACTATAACTGTCAGCAAATCTGTCCAACTATTAACTTTGGTATGAAGAGTTATGGGTGCAAGCTGATGTATACTGCCCTACTAAAAGTTACTTTCTCAGTACCATCATAAACTATGGGCCTGTTTTCCAGATGTACTGAGCACCCGCAACTCCAAAAATCTGGCTTTAAGCTGAATATATAAAGTTTGAACATAGCATACATCATATTGTTATAGTAGAAGAGAACACTGGTTATCTGAAGCTCTTGAGAACACTGAAGGGTCAGATAATCCAAGACACCATGACTGGATTCAAATAATCAGGGAGTATTATGATTTTGAGTACAGACTCCACAGCCTGGAGAACTGGCATTGATATCTGACTAGTGATGCATCACAATGAGTTACATCATAGAAACATGAAGGGTCGAACAGGATGGTGTATATTATGCATAAAAAATACCATTTAATTATCTGTTAGCAATGAAGTCAAGTTAGGCAATAGTGGAACTATTAGTGGGGAAAAAGGGGCCCACTGCCTCAGGGTAATTCTTTATAAAGATTTCACTGATAGTGGAAATCCTCTACCTGAAACAATGGGCTGAAATAAGTGCCAAAAGAGCACACGGTGAGCTATGTACACAGTGAAAAGACTTTTTTCTCTAGAGGGTAAATAACATTTGAACCTCTCCCCTGAGGAGATGGAATGAGACACACTTGTGCCATAATTAATTAGATGCTTCTCAGCCTGAGAGAGCAGGCTTAAGGATGACAATGTTAATAGCACTCTTTTATAAAAGCCATATGTCCATTAAGCTAAGAGAGATCAGTCTGGCAGTTAGGACCACAGGGTGGGTGTGAGTAGGCACCTGTGGAGGTACCTAAGCCAGGGTCAGCAGGGGAATCAGCCTAAACCACAGCAGTAAAACACATGGTTTTTTTTTTAAAAATCACTCTTCCTAGTTTCTTCTATAACAGTGCTCTACTCATAGAGCAACCACAGCACAACTCTGCCTTGAAACCCAACACCAAATTCTCCCATCCCAGGACTAAAGCAAGGGCTATCTAAGTCCTTTACTCTAGTTCAAGTAGAAAAGAAATGAAGCTGAAATTTTCCATTGTTGCCAGGAAAACCCACAATGAAAAGTGAAATATGTAATCTATCTTCTCACGTGTTGGCACAAGGTTCTCCCTTAGGCAGTGGAACCAACAGCCTCTGTGGGCTCCCAGGTAAGGTGCGGGCAGCATGGCTCCACTCTCCTGAAAAAGTTGGGACAGAAGATGGAAATGGTGCAGTCAAGAGCCGCCAGCCATCAGTGCTGCCCAGAGCACAGCACGGTTTCCCCTAGCACATCGCAGAGTCGAAGGTGCATGTCTTATCTGGACGCATCAGGTTGATGGCATTCCCAGTAGCATGGCTATCGCTGACTTTGACAGCAATGCATTGTGGGTAACCATTCCATAGTTCTTGCCACCCCTTTGCATTCTGAGTTAGGCTCCCAGTGTCTGATGGGATAAAACATTGCATGTGGTTCTGTGTACATTTCATCAGCTGCCCATAATGCATTTATTTCCTTTCTCTCTCCCTGCTTGAAACCAATGGCAAATAGTTTTTCGTGCCCTTTTTTCCTTGGTTATCCATGCACATGCCATAGCATGGCAAGCATGGACACCCCTCTCAGCTGCAAACTGCTGTGGCAAGCACTCCAAACACCTTGTGCATTATGCTGCAGTTGGTCCAGAGCCTACCCAGGAGCCACTGGAATAGGGATGTGAAGGTTTAACTGGTTAACTGGTAAGCCTCAACCTTAATGGGTGAGGCTTACCAGTTAAGGTTAACCAGTGGAGCTGGAGCAGCTCCCCGCCTGCCGTGGGCAGGGGGCTGCTCTATCCCCGCAGAGGGCCCGCCATGGACAGGGGTTGCTCCAGCATAGACCCTGCCTGTGGCAGGCCTGTGTGTCCTGCAGGCAGGAGCAGCCTCTGTTGTGGCAGGCTACACACACACACACACACACAGCATACCCTCCCATAATCGATTAACTAGTTAAACAATATGTCAACAAGGAAGAATGTGAGGAGTCCACGAACACAGACATGCAGGAACCCACTGAATGGAGCAATTGGTATATGGTGGCAGCAATCAATACTGTTGACACAGTGGAATGCCAATTCTGGTCCCATGGGACAACCACAGACTGGCAGGACTGCATCCTCTTGAAGCTATGCGACGATAACCAGTGGCTGCAAAAATTTCAGATGCCTAAGGCCAATTTCACAGAACTTTGTGATTGCTTTCCTCCACTCTGAAGTGCAACAATACCAGAATAAGACTCGCTTTGACAGGTGAGAAGGAAGTGGCAAGAGTCTTGTGGAAGCTTGCAATGCCAGATAATTACCAGTTGGGAATCAATTTGGAGTGGGTACATCTACAATGAGGATTGCTGTGATCCAAGTAGCCAAGGCAATTGATACACTTCTGCTTGGAAGGATAATGACTCTGGGAAATGTGCAGGACATAGTGAAGGACTTTGTCATAATGGCGTCCTCTCACTATAGTGACGTAATACACATCCCAAACTTGGCACCTGCTTACCTAGCGGAAGAGTACATAAACTGCAGGGGGATGTCTTGAAGATGTTGCAGGGACTGGTGGATCACAATGACCATTTCACTGACATTAACATGAGATGGTTGGGAAAGGTGATGCGTGCATCTTTGGGAACTCTGGTCTCTTCAGAAAGCTGCAAGCTGGAACTTTCTTCCCAGACCAAGATTTGGAGATGCCAATAGTGATCCTTGGACACCCAGCCTACCCCTTACTCCCATGGCTCATGAAGCCATACACAGGCAGCCAAGACAGCAGTAAGGAGCATTTCAACTACAGGCTAAGCAAGTGCAGAATGGTGGTGGACTGTGCCTTTGGCCATTTTAAGGGACACTTTCTGAGTTTCTTGACTAGGTTAGATCTCAGAAAAAGCAATATTTCTATTGTGGCTTCTTGCTGTGTGCTTCATAATGTATCTGAAAGTAAGCAGAGGAGGGAATTTCTGGCAGGTGAGGGCAAGGGTGCCATTTCAGGAGGGCGGCGGGGGAGCAGCAGCCGTGCATACTGGGACACAGCTTGCTTCTCTTCCTGCTCCCCTGTCTATCAGGGAGTGAGAGGAAGGTCTTTATATTCTGTGAATTACTCCTCTGTCCCCTGTTTTCACCAGCCAGGAGTGAGAGGTATGCACAGAAGCCATGTACGTTCCCCTCACTCCCTGATAGTAAAGGGAACAAGAACAAAACAAGCTGCATCCCACTATGCATGGCTGCTCCCCTCTCCCAGCTCTCGCAAAATGGCACCCTGAGGTAAGGAGGGTGGGGATCAAGGCAGATTATCTAGCTGCTAATTATGAGCAGTCAGACACCAGGTCAATAAGGAGAGCACATCAAGGGTCACTGCAAATCAGAGCAAACCAAGTTCATGAATGACCAGATAGTGATGTGACAGTAATGCATGTTGCTCTTAAAAAAGGTGGCCCCTGCATCACATGTACTGAACTGTAGATTGCTTCACCCATACCCAGGGACTTGACACAAACCATAAAGATCCTATTGTTCTGAAATCATGCATTTTTTATTAAAACACAGGAAACAGGGACAGAAAAGGAATTCAGGGCATGAACTCTGCTGGAGAATGGAGGGCACAAAGGCCAAAACAGTCATTCTGGGGTACTGCTGGACACCTCCTGGAGTCCAAGAATGTTGACTTTCACTTTTCTTCTCCAACCCAAAATCAACCACACAAGATCGAATATAGCATTACTTCTCTCATCAAGAAGTACACAAATTTGACTTTAACCACCCTTAAATCGGCAGAAAGGGCTTGGTAGTGTAGACTTATTCTTTATAAAATTGACCTAGTGCGGCTAACTTCAACCTAACCTCATAGTGTAAACCAGGTTTTAAACTGTTATTTTTAAGGATCCTATTGTGGCTTAGCGAGACATAAAAACAGAGGTAAGAAGTAGATTTAGTGCCCAAATAGGTTTATCTGACAAAAGGTTTACCTGACAGATAGAATAGCAGTCTATGACTATGTATTTCTATTAAGAAAATAAAACAAAGAGCCTTATATCTTTTTTCCCCAAAAATCCTCAATAACAAGCTAAGAAATGGAACTGCTGATTGTTATAAGATGTGGGAGGATGCCTTTCATGCTATTATATAACATGAAACCAGACAGTTTTGCCCTCTAATTTCATTTATACTTTTTTGGTAAAATCTGGACGTTCTAGAGTCTTCCTGAAGGCTGACTAATGGGATTTGAATTTTGAGTTTGCTGAAACACGGAGACATTTCTACATTTCTTGCCCAGCTCTACCAATGCTCTATTCACTGTCAGACTGTTTGTAAATATTCCCAGTCAAATAAATCAAAGAAATGAGGCGAATCAGTTTTATGCGCAATGGAAGCCAAACATCTATTTTTCATACTAGGACAGGAGTGGGCAAATACCGCCCTACAAGCCAGATCAGGTTTGCCAGGGTTAAACCCTGATGGGCTGCTGCCACTATATTTACCTGTGCCTCCTTGCAATGGGAGCTACAGGAAGTGGTGTCCTGGTCCATGCCACTTCTCACAGTTCCCATTGATCGGGAATGGCGATGTGTGACCAACAGGGACTGCAATCACTGCTAACTGCGGAGGAGCAGGTAAATATAGTGGTGGCAGCCCAGCAGCAGCTAACCTTAACAAACTGCTGCCATTTTATTGCCCTCCCATGTACTAGGATATCTAATTTTGATGTCGACATTCTTACGTTAGGCAACAAAATATTTTTTTTATATACTGACTTTTTTACTGAATATTAGATTGGTAGCTGTAAAGTAGCAATCAGTGATCAGAAAAAAAATCTTTCAGTAAAGCTTTTTTATGTCTATAGTTTCAAAATAGTTGTTTACACAAAGTTTATTGAGACTACTGATACCATCTCTTCATGGTAACACCACAACTGTGAGGATGCCATGAGAAATCCAGAAACCCAGCAGGGTTACAGTTGACTTAGGGATCTACGAAGTAGGAAATATTAACAGGTGGCTAAATATCCCTTAAGGATTATAAACTGCTCCCCAATCTTTCACTGATTTCATGACCTAGCTTTGCACTATACTCCAAGGCAGTCTTGATTATTATTGTATTTAAGACTTGACCGTAGTTCATGTAATGCACACACACCTGCACCAGCATACATAATAAATGAAAGACTCATCACCTGTGTTAATTATTCCAAAGAAACAAGAAATATTATTAAGGATCACTGTTGTGAAAAATGTAAGTGAAAGGCCATATAGTTTCCACTGAATTAATTAAAAAGATAGCTTTAGTTGGTCACGTGACTGCCGATACACCATTCTAACCTTTGCTTTAGGTTTTAGAGTATATAAATCCTAAGTTAGCTCTAGTGTCAGGCAAAGAATATTTCTCTTTGGCTATGTCTACACAGCAGCATTATTTCAGAATAACTGACACTATTTCGAAATAACAAAATGCGTGTCTACACATCAAGCCATTATTCTGAAATAATGTCGAGCTGAAGGACTTCTTACTCCCATTCCTGTAACCCTCATTTATGAGGAGTAAAGGAAGTCAGATGAAGAGTGTTCTCCTACTATGCAGACAGCACCAAAAGCCAAATTAAGCTATTTCAACTTCAGCTGCGCAATTGATGTAGCTGAAGTTGCGTAGCTTAATTGGACTCTAGCACTGCTATGTATACGTATCCTTTGTGTTTCTTTAGTGACATTTAATCTCCTTTCACACTGGCTAGAATCATCTGATCTAGTAGAGGTATTTTAGAAATAATGAGGAGACTTGTGTGAACAGGTGTCCTATATCAGCTTTGGACTTCTTTTCCCTTAGGATAGCTTCTCAAAATCTGAACTTTCTAAAGAATCTGTATAGGAAATGACTTGAGTAAACTGTGTTTATTCCTTGAGGAATAAGAATTATTGTTATTTTGTATGTACATAGTGCAGACTGGAAAACCTAGAATATTGATATTGTGGTTTTAAACTTAACTAGTGTATACAATTACACTCAAGACATAAGCCTTAGTAAGTCTTCAGATGACCCGGTATAGATTTCAGTATGCAAAGGGAAACAAGTGAGTGCAGTCAAGGATACTATAAAGGGAGAGGTTTTTCATTATAAATAGGGCAGCTTTTATTTTGTTTAACAACTGTGATATACTGGCTGCTAAGAGAACCTATGAAGTTCTGAATCTAGAAACATAATAGTAGGGTAGTTATCCAAGAGGTTGTAGTAAAACTTTGTGGCTATTAGTGACTATTTGCTGCATGTCTAAAATTATGCCCTACTCCACTGAGAGACATTAGTAATTTTAACAGGAGAAACTTGGTGATGATTTCTTTATTGTTCCAGAATGTCTCCATATTTCAGGCATTACAAATCTCATTGCAATGTAACCAGGCATTTCTCCCCTCTAAACTCCTTATCCTTTTCGCCACAGAGTATGTACAAATGGGCATGTGAATATTTACATATAACAAGCAGCTTTATTCCTTACTCTGTATGTCTGCCTTAGCAGTACTGCATCTGCCATATAAATTATCTCTTTCTCCCTCTCTGTGAATATTTTAATACCAAGAACATACGCACACTTCTCTGCTATTTCCATGGAAACCTGAAGAGGAAGTCAGAATGACTGCATTCAAATGCACAGGGTAGAGAAGAAAGAACGTTGCTCTCTCTCCCCACACATGGATAAATTCAGGAGTCACTGAGACAGATTAATCCCTCATATAACTCTATGAACTTCAATTTAGTGACACCAGAAATGAATTTGGTACACTGAAGAAATGAGTGCTCTGAACATTTGACAACATCTATAAACATAAAGATGAGGGGGGCAAAAAACCAACAGCCCTGTTCCAATGATTCAGTAGATATCTATTCTATTTTTAGAAGATAATGTGATATATAAGTGACAAATAGGCAAATTAATAAATGCACTTCAAGATCCCAGTAGCTAGTGATCTAGTTAGCAGTACCCTTTTCTCCTCTGATAGGACTCTTTCTCTGAATATCTCTTTCTTGATTCAATCAGTGAACCGTTAATCAAGAACTCCTTCACCAGAAGGCTCTAATTTTTCAGGGAGAGCACTAAGAAAGAAACTGCTGAAAAAGACCTCAGATGGGCTACAAAGATTATTGCATTATTAGTTGTAGCATATGAACCTCATAAGGTTTGGAACTGGTTCAGTTCAGATACTCATCCTGAAGACTGGAAGACTATCTGACTTTTTGAAAGGCTCTATTCCATACCTCTGGCATTCCTCCAAACCACCCTCCCCATTTCCTACTCCAAAAGTCTCTCTCTCCTTCTCTATGACCAATATTTACCTTTGATTTTGTAATAGTGCTGCTTTCCACCATCACAGCCAATAGGGTGAGTTTCCAAAGGAATCCCATGTTCATCTTTTTACTACCTTAAGGCATCTAGAGTGGCCCACTGCCTTCTCTCAATTAAAAGGTGGCAGAAGTATGGGTCAGTTATCCTGGTAGAGCCCAGCAGCCTTCCAGGACTTTGTCACTGTCTACTCACAGCTGTATCAAAATGTTGTGTGAGTTAGGACTACTAGTGAGGCATATTTTAAGACAAAATAGAATTATACAGTAATGTGATTCAGATATAGAATATCAAGAAACCCTTAGAATCCCATGTATTCTAGTAGTTTCAGGGGAAACAATTCAGAATCTCATACTCAAAGGATGTCTATATAATGAATATCCTTTCCAGCTCAAAGAAAAAAAACGAAACTGAGGCCAAATAGTATGGAGGGACAGCGTTAAGAGTTTGAGACAGGAAAAAGTCATGTTATTGTTAGACATATGGAAATACATATTCCCACAGAGGGAAATTCTTTGAGGAAAGGTCTTGCAATAGGTCCACAATGTTCCAGAGAAGAGGACATTTTAGCAATTAGAGGTAATGTAAAAATTACTTCTTCCCAAAGTGTGGGCGAAGGCATTCCTAAAGTTTAAAAGAATAGTGTAGAGAATGTCCCTTGCCAATGTGAGGAGGAAAGTACTCTGGAGGTTAGTGTTATGAAGCCAAATTACCATGACACAGGGGGGAAAAAACCCTCAGGATCAGAAATATAACAACCTCTTGCCTGTTTGAAATAAAAGGAAATATAAGAGCTAAGTTATTGATTCCTCTCCTCGTGGCATTGATGTAATCTATATATTCAATACTATTTCTATTTTGGTAAGGACGTTAAGATTCCCAGGAACCAAGGGAGCTAGAGTTTATCCCATTGTAAGAGGGGCTTCATGCAGTGAGTCCTCACTTTAAATCTAGCCATGTCTCAAAGCTGTCCTACTGGAAGCATCGTTTCCAACATCTTATTCAATGGAGGTAAGGCAGCAATGCTACAAAATTCTAGGGCCTGGTCTATACTAGAAAGCTTTATCTGCAATGTTATGTTAGTTAGTAGTGTGGAAAAAACCCATATCCATAACCAACATACATATATTAGCAAAAGCCCTAGCATAAATTCAATTATACTGGTAAAACAATCGCATGTCTTAATTTGGTCAGAGGACTGGTTGAAGCTATACTGGCAAAAGAATTTTCTAGCATAAGCTGCTTGTCTACTAGGAAGGGTTTGCCAACATAGTTCTACTAGTATATCTACTCCCGCAAACTATTTTAAGTGTTGATGTGACCTAAAAGTCTTAATAACATGTTAGCTTGGTACACTTAACAGATGCTCCCAGAAAGACACAGTAGGAGTAGTGAGAGGATAAAAAGAAAAATGAAAATCAATGAAATGTGGCATAGAGTAGTAAAACAGAGTTTGTATTAACAATGTAGCTCACTGTAGAGTGAAACAAATCTGTCTTTTGTACCGCAGTTCACAACTATTTAATACTCAAGGTGTCTTCAAATGCACTGCAGGTGGGATGTATTATAATCTCTTGACAAAACTCATGCAACTGAGGTGAAGATAGGTTTACTTAATAAATTTCAAACTTTATGCCTATAGAAAGGCCCTGATCCTTCAAACACCTACACATGTCTCTAACTACACATGAAAATAAATCCACTGAGCTCAATTGGACTTCTTATGGGCACAATATTATGCATGTGTATCAGTGTTTGAAGTAACAGTGCTTTATCCTGCAATTACAATCTAGAGCTATTTAGCTAAATTACTTTTCCACAGATCAATAACTCTTCAAAAGTTATAGGGAAACGCATTTGGTCAATATTTTGTCATTAATTTAAAAATATGAATTTATAACAAGCTTCAGTAATGTGGCAGATCCTTAATTCTGTAATAGCTTTCAGAAAATCAGCCACATTAACCTGTGTTGTTTGAGACTGTCATAGTTTGGAGAAAAACTAATCTCTTGGGGTATGTCTACACAGCAGCATTATTTCGGAGTAACTGACGTTATTCGGAAATAACATAGTGCACGTCTACACTACAAGCCTTTATTTTGAAATAATGTTGAGCTGGAGGACTTCTTACTCCGACTTGCAATAACCTCATTTCACAAGGAGTAAGGGAAGTTGAAGGAAGAGTGTTTTTCCTTGGACTACCTGCTGTGTAGACAGTGCCAAAAGCGTAATTAAGCTATTTTGACTTAAGCTACACAACTGACATAGCTGAAGTTGCATAGCTTAATTTGACTTTAGCCTTGTTGTGTAGATATACCCTTAAGGAAAAATAAAATAGTGTCTAAAATTCAGTCAGGTTTTTTTGAATGTTTCCACAAATTGCACCACAGTTTTTTTAAGTGTTCTACTCAGAAAATGAATTACTATGTAAATAACATATAAACAAATTAAAAATCCTACAGACTCCATTCAATATCAGCCATCTTCATTCTACTGCTGCTGTTACGAAACCTGTGCAAAAGAATGCACATTATATTGTACCTAAATGTAACAAGATACCACTTGACTCAATGCCAAAAAACAAAGCTGCAGTATACTACTATTTTGGCTTCACTAAAAACATGCTGGCTTGACTCATTGGGGCCAGTAATTTTAGACATCTCAGGGATCTGTGTTGAGATTGATTGTTGAGAAACCCTAAGGGGAAAAAATCATGCATGACTCAGTAATACAAAAATGTTTCTTCGCTCTCTTCTTTTCACCAGACAGGGGCAGCAGGAACTCTAGTGAGACAGCCAAAAAAAAAAAAAAAAAAAAAAAAGATGTACACTTAGGAGATTATATGAATACCACAAAAGTCATAAAGATAAAATACATACACTCAGAAGAAACACCCAAAAGGTTTCAGTTTTTCTTCCTCTCTAATAAAATTTGCGGGTCTGTTGAATTTCTTAAAAACGTATGAGCATTTACCATATTTGGTAAAATAAATACATCAATAACTTTTCATCTGCAAAGCAGGCAGTAACTGCTGATGTCTGTATATAATTCTTATTGCCATTGCATGCTGGCTGGGATATGGCCCTTGAGATTTGGTCACTGGTGTGAGCAATCAATGGTCATGGGCAAATAACCCAGAAACCAAGTAAGGCAGGAATAAGGCTTTTCCCTTTGTTCCGTTTCTGAAGATGGGAGCCCTGGCTTGGTCCTTCCCAGTGGAACTGCTCTCAGGAGATTTTTGGCAAATCTAAATGAGCCACTCAATTTCTAAGGTCACTGGCATCACCAGATGGGCTCCAGTTAGGCAACTTTTATGCAAACAAAGAACCTCCCCATTCCAGTTACTTCAAGCTAAGAAAATGCCCAAATCTATAGTTACACCTTGTCAGTTAATGTGTCTGTCTGTCTGTTCATGAGTCCATCTGTGAGTCTGTATGTTCAAGAACTCTTCTTAGACAGTACAAGCTAGGACCACCACATTTGGTACGCACATTCCTCTTATCCTAACTTAAAGTAATGTCAGGGTTTGGTTGTGCCAGGTGTGATGGCGCGTCACGGTTCCCCCGCCTCCTGCACCCCCGTAGTGGCACGAACAGACTCCACAAGCCAGTAGAGTAGAGGGAGTTTATTGCTTTTCCAGGGTACAGCACAGCATAGATGTAATCCGGTTACAGGGCTAGGCCTGTGATGCCTCAGCCCTCCTTGAGATGGGGGAGACTGGGCCCTTAAATCCCAGCCGCCTTGCTCAGGCTGCTTCCTCCATGATTCCAGACAGAAACTACCCAACTCTCTTCCAGCCCTGCCCCCCAGCCAGGTGTTGGTCTCCGCCCTCCTTCCTTTGTCTCCCTCCCTGGGAGGCTGAGCCTGGGTGTCTGGGTTAATACACATTTGGGAGAGTCAGTGAGAATCTCCCATCACAGCGCAGGGGGACCCCGGGTCACAGAGCAGACAGCACCCCCACTACGCCACACCAGGGAAATGGAATGTGCCTGGAATCTGACATTGTGCCTGCACAATGACCACTGGGGGCAGCAAGCGCTGGCGACTGTTATACTCCAGAGTGACCATGGGGTAGCAGTCGCACCAGGAAGAGAGTGGCCAGCTGGGGCCAGAGCTCTCCGTATTGCCAGCCACCGGCCAAGTCTAAGTGGCCCCCCCCACCAGCTGGGGCTTTGTGTCTTGCTGCCTGCTGCCGTGGCCTCCCGTCAGGAGCACCGCTGGGGCTGACCAGTGCAGTCCTGCTCCCACAAGAAGCTGCTGGGGATAGGGCTGGGCCATGCAGCCCTTGTCCCCTTTCACCCCTGGAGGAGCTGCCAGGGCTGGGGCTGGCATGCACAGCCTCCCTTCCCCCTCCCAAGGACCTGCCAGGGCTGGGCCAACCTACACAACTTGGCCCCCCCACCATCCTCACCATCATAGGTGGTCCCAGTAAGCCCCCACAGACCTCCCAACCCACAATCTCCCCTGTCCTGAGAGACCCCACCTCCCAGTTTCCTGCCTTGACTCCTGCATCTCTACCCCCTACCCTGAGCTCCCCTCACCCAGTTCATCTAGTGGCTGTATGCAGATGTTGAATAGGATGGAGAAAAAAGTAATCTTTGTAAGACTTCAAAGAGAAGTGTCTAACCACAGAGATGGTGTTTCACATCATTATTCTTGGGATACATCACTCCAGAAACAATTTAAACAATTTATTGCATTCCCCTGAACTATTACCACCTCTCTCAGAAAGATGAGAATGGATGTCAGTCCACCATACAGTATCAGTAGGAGATCATCCGTTCCCATCTTTCTGAACCTCACTGCAGCATTTCACACTGTTGATCATGAGATACTGCAGTCCTGCCTGAGAGAGGTTGTAATGGTCCAGGGGAATGCAATAAAATGGTTTAAATCACAGAATAGTGATGTGAAACTCCATCACTTTGTGAAGTCCCACAAAGATTAGTTCTTTCTCTAGTCCTATTCAACATCTATACACAGCCACTAGATGAACTGGTAAGATCACATGGAATCAAATGTTTCCATACCAAGAGATGGCCTGAATGGAAGATTGATATTGCACAGTAGCTGGATAGAACAGTATTTCCCTTCACACCCCTTAATATGGTGTTAGCATAACTGTGATGACTGACTATGATCTTGGGTCTCTGTAATAGAAAACCTGTTCTTGTGAGATGCTGAGAAACCCCAACTCCCACTGAATTTTTTATCTATTTGAAAAGGGTTAGATTCCTGGCCTTGATCTGGCACAAAAGATGAAAAACTGTGATCCATTCTTAAAAGCACTGGTGAAGCCACATCTGGACTATTGCATCCAGTTCTGAGCCCCTCAGTATAGAAAGGATGTAGACGCCCTGGAGAGGGTCCAGAAGAGGGCAACCAAAATGATTACGAAGCTGATCAATAAATATTGATGCAATAAATATGACCTATGAGGAGAGACTGAGGGATTTGGGCTTAGTTAGTCTGCAGAAGAGAAGAGTGAGAGGGGATTTGATAAGCAGCCTTTAACTATCTGAAGGGAGGTTCTAAAGAGGATGGAGAGAGGCTTTCTTAGTAGTGACGGATGGCAGAACAAGGAGCAATGGTCTCAAACTGCAGTGGAGGAGGTCTAGGTTAGTTATTAG
This sequence comes from Pelochelys cantorii, assembly GCA_032595735.1. NCBI lineage: Eukaryota > Metazoa > Chordata > Testudines > Trionychidae > Pelochelys > Pelochelys cantorii. The sequence continues at coordinate 4,436,502 of CM064342.1, read as the reverse complement.
GAAACACTGTTTCACTAGGAGGGTGGTGATGCCCTGGGATGGGTTACCTAGGGAGATGGTGGAATCTCCATACCTAGAGGTTTTTTAAGTCCCGGCTTGACAAAGCCCTGTCCGGGATGATTGAGTTGGGGTTGGTCCTGCTTTGGACAGGGAGCTGGACTTGATGACTCCTGAGATCTCTTCCCACCCTAGGATTCTATGATTCTATGAAAAGACCATTTTTGCTAGCTGTTAAGCTGTTCTAGGATATGTCTGGGCCAAACTAGCACCTCAGTTAAAATGGTGCCCAGCCAAAGCCTGCATCCTGAACCCCTGTCCCAGCTCTGAACCTCTTCCTACACCCAACCTCCTGTACCAGTTGTGAGTGCCCCTGCACCCAAACTCCTTCCCAGAGCTTGCTCTCTGAAACGCCTCCTAGACCCCAATCCCCCACCCTTGGCTAAGCCCAGAGCCCTTCCCACACTCCAAACCCCTTGGCCCAAGACCAGAGCCTGTACCCCAACCCATTACCCCAGCCTGGTGCAAGTGAGTAAGGATGGGGAATGGAATGAGCAAGGTGAGGCCTCGGAGAAGGGATGAAGCAAGAAAGGGGCGGGAAGGAAGTGAGGCAAGGGTTTGGGTTTGAGGTAGATCTTACATTGCACTTAAATTGAAAAAATGGTCTTGTGGTTAAAAAGGTTGGAGACCCCTGTGATTGAGGCACAGGGAGAGAAGAACAGATCCCCTCTCACTCTCCACACCTAGCAGACCAATCTAGCAAGTCCAAGTATTTGACACCTTCTCCCTTTCCCCCCTCCAAACTCCCTGTCTATGCATTGCCTCTGCTTGAGAGTGAAGCAAGATGATCGCTCTCTCCTGGACTAAACAGGCTGCCTCTGCAGTGGTCAAAATCCTTACAGCCTGAGTCCCCAGACTTGGGACTCCATATTGTGCTGTGGCCATCAGGCCATCACCCTGTGGGAAATTTTGCCATTAGAAAAAGTTCTTCAACAACTCTTCATACAATCTTCTTGCTCTGTTTCTGTTTCATTGACTTCAGTCACTGACCTATCTGCCCTGCAGTATCCATATTCCTTCTAGTTATTGGGAAGAAACTTCAAGATCAGCATGACAGCAAGAGATATCTGAATGATAGGCCAGGCAGCTAAAAGATCTGAAATTACTGCTCTTGGTCCTCAAATGTACTACTTTTGCCATCTTTAATAGATGGGGTAAAAGGAGAAGACAGTCATTGTTTCTGTAAGAACTTAAGCTGAACGAAGCTCTGCATGCATTTTGCTTAAAATATCAAAGATGTGATAAAAGGAGAAGGCAGCCAGTCCTCCCACAAGAACTGCAGCTGCATAGAGCTCTGAGAACACTCTTATCGTGATGTCATACAACAGCAAAAAATAGTCTCGGCGTTTTTTCCACAGTGAACATATGCTGGAAAAGAGCAAAGTGACAGCTTAATCATTTACCTTTCTTTTGTTCTAGAACAGGCTTTTTCACTGTAGTTTACTGTGATACTACTGAAGAAAAGGAACAGTGGTAACGTTGTTCCAGTTACAACTGGTTCAGCCTCAATAATCCAATTAAAACTTTCCTTCGGGGTCTCCAAATCCCAGTAAGAGGCAACTGTTCTCTCAACATCCCTCCCTGACTAGTATTCAGAGATCTGGATGGATGCCAGTAGGTAGAAGGTCAGCACAAGAACTCCAAGGTCTGATGCTCAGCTTCTTGGGGGAACAGTTTACTGTTTCAAATCATCATGAAGATTTAAAAACAAACTATGGACTTTTTATAAATAGAAACATATCCACAGTAAGCTTTAGAACAGTGCAGTATATAGCAACATACAATTCAGCTAGTATAGAATGGTGTGGCTTAGTTCTTAAATAAGATGTGCCATTTTCCATAGAATAGCACACTAAAGAGAGCCTTCATGTGCCGCATCTATCTACTAATTTTTCTGGTGAAAAAGGTATTACGTTATAATTGATAGAATCCTAAATCAAGTAAGAGTCCTAACCATCTGAATCTGATCTGACTAGGGTAAATTGAAAACCCAGTTATATGGGAGATCATCTCTTTCCTTTTGTTCTATGCTAGCAGACTTGACCCCTCTTACAGGTGAGTCACACTTTAAATGTTCCATGATGAGAGAAGGGGCATTCTCAGTAGAGGTACCACCTCTATGCAGTCCGCTTCTCTCAACAGTAGTTCAACTATGAGCTCTGGTGAGCTTCATGACACGTAAAATGTTTTTGATTGACTCTTTTAATAATAGGAAATGGACATTCTTGTTAAGAAATAGGATGTCCTGTTATATATAGACGCATTTTATTGATTGCTTTTATTCAAGGAAAGCACCCAACTACAATACGTGTCCTGTAAAGAAAAAACATGCATTCAAAATAAGCATATTTTAATAAAGCTGCAATAATAAAATTGTTTCTTAGGATGTAATCTACTGCCCAATAGTGTGTCCAAAAAGGATGCCTAAAAGTCTTCCTTTGCACTTTCATATCCTGGTGCAGCTCTGTACACATCTTATCCTTCTGTCTCATGTTTAGGGCCCTACCAAATTCCTGGTCCATTTTGGTCACTTTCATGGCCCACATGAAAATTTAAAATTGGTCATCTGTTTACATCTGAAATGTCACCGTGTTGTAACTGTGTGCAGCCCGAGCCAAAAGGAGATATGGGGAGGGTAAGAACGCTCTTTTAGGAGGCTCACAGGATTGCCACCCTCAGTTCTATGCAGCCTTCAGAGCTTGTCTCTGAAGGCAGCAGCAGTGGAGGTTGGCGCTTTCTATAAGAGGAGGAGATTCTGAGAGGTGGAGGTAGGTCTGATTTTTCTTGTGCTGCTAGTGGCCAGTGGTGGATTAATAGAAGGGTCCTCAGGGCCTGTGTCCAGGAGCCTCATCCAATTTGGGGGCCTCCTGGTAAAATGAACACCAATCTAGGGTTGCCAGATGGTTTCAACAATTATATTACACTTGACATTACATCACAATCTATATTACATCTTATTTAGAAAATACCGGACAGTTATATTTTCTCATTTATATTTTCTCACTTTGTTTCCCAAACAGAAAGCTCAGATACTAGACTATCCGGTTGAAAACCAGACACCTTGCAACCCTACCAGTGAGCCAAGACACGCTGAGCCCCAGTAAAAGCCATGCATAGCAGAAGCCCTAAACCCAGCTGTGGGTACATTCTTGCTTCTGCATTGCCTCTGAAGGTGGGCCTCATTTCCCCACTGAGAATGGCTATGCAGGGGAAGGACAGTCTGATCTCTCTGCTGCCAAGAGAGGGAAGTGATTCCAGGTCCAGACTAGCAGATAGAAGCCCCAGCTAAGGTGCTCTTAGCAGCAGAGAGATCAGATTTCACAGGGAAGGGCTTATTTCATGGTCCATGACATGTTTTTCATGGCTGGCCATGAAACTGGTAGGACCTGGTCATGTTACAGCATCGTAAGGACTGCACAGAAGGCGTTGAAAACACAAGCAAAAACTGGCTATGCCCAGTTTCCTTTTCAACATCCTCTTTTCACTAATTTACCAATAAAGAGCATCTATAATGGCTCTATCCTGTCAGAGGGATCACCCTTACACTGGGCTGATTCTCCCTACGTTTGCAGGATAAAAGACAGGGCACCCATCAGCTTACCATCTAGACAGTGGGGTCAATGGAAATCAAGCTTCAGTTTCTCAAATGAGGCCTGCTACATCTATTAGCCACTTTGCTTGTCAAATCATGTAAAATTTCATGTATGTTGAGCATACACTTTAGTTCCTATTTTGCCTATGAGCAAAGCCAGAAATACAAAGATCTGAAAGGAACATTTAGATAAGCCAAAACTAAAATATAAAAATTGCTCACAAAACATTTTTTTCATTCAGAAACTTTCACTCCTGGTGCAGCAAAATGACTTCAGTGTTCGATCACATGTGGAATAGATAGTGTAAAAAACTGAATTTTCTTGCTAGATATTGAACTTCTGGCACTTATTTCTTGCCAGGAATAAATGTCTGATTTCTGGAATTGGATATTCAATCCACTCCAAGGGAAATATGTTTACCTTTTTTACTTTTAACAATATAGGCATTCAACTTTGCTTATTGTTAAGTTTGAATGAACTGTAAGGGTTAAAGGAAAACATCTGAATTAACATGTAAGTGAGGAGAAGGGCATTTCTATATTTTTTTCTTATGGATTAGCAATTAGGAAAAGCAATCTATTGTCCCTGCAAAATAATGTTCAATGCTTGCCAGAAGTAATACAAATTCAATTTATTTTTAGATTTTTGCTTTCCTTGCCTTTTTCACAGCAAATGAATCAATAATGGAATTAAATGGACCAATCTTGCCAGATCACTTCCAACTGCTGCCGTGCTAGGAGTGGGGAGCTGAGAGCCTGGAGGGTGGGGAGACAGGCTCTTGGTGGGGAGATCTGTAGCCAGTGTAAGCTGATCTGTTCCTGACAGGGAGCCAAGAAGCCCAGTGCAGCTGCCTGTTCCTGGGGGGGGAGGAGGGGAGTCTGGTGAGGCTGCCATGTTCCCAGCAGGGAGTGGGGAAACCAAGTAAGGCTGCCCATTCAGACCAGGGAGTGGAAAAGCCCAGTGAGACTGCCTCATTCATGGTGAGAAGGGGAGAGCCAAGAAGCCTAGTGTAGTTGTCCTGTTCCTGATTTGCAGCTGAGAAGCCTGGTGCAGCTGCCCCTTTCATACCCCCTATACTGCCCCTCTTAAGTGAGTGAAAGCACTTCTGATGAGAGCGTGCACCAGTGACAGATAAAAGGGTGTGCTGTGGACATGTACCATCACAATATTTAGTGTGGTGGCTGTAAATCGACCTAACATAGGTTGACTTAAATGTATAGTGTAGAAGGACCCATAGAACGTGGAGTAAATCTCCATTTGCCTCACAAGAGAATTACTTTTTCAGGTTTAAGGACTATTGAATAAATTCTTCTTGTTCTTCATATACCTTTCTGTGTAGGAAAACATTTCACAGTTTGTTTTTTCTCTGTAATGACAAAGTAATAGTTAGATACCACTGTTGTCTTTTGCCCTTTACACAACAGTAATAATATAAAGAAACCACAGGAGAACTGTGGAATTCCAAATAACCATGTTTATTACATAATCATAGCTTCCAAGATCTAGTAACACATAAAAACTGCTTCTCTCATTGGTTTTCAAAACACAGAAACTATAGGATTCTCAAACTATTTAAAGAGATACTATTCAATTCCATATACTACAACCGTATCAGAAAAACCCTTTACATTTACATTTATTCAATGTATGCTTACAACTTGCTCAAGGAATTAATCATCCAGAATAATGATCACCCACTTTATGTAGAACAAATTTAGATACTGTTGCCATTATGTCACAAAACCTGGTGTCTCACGTTGGAGATGGCGAACATACTGAGGGGGAGATGGATTCAGGAATGTATCTGAGTATGGCTTTGATGAACTGTTTCATATGTTTTCAGGTAATATAGGTGGCTTGAGTCTGAGACTCCAAAACTGCTTGAGTATTATGAAAATTATAAAGTAATTATACTTTCTGTTACACTGAATATTCTAATATTACTTCAAAAAGATCACTTTTGATGCAAAATGATATTAGGAAGCATAAGGAAGATGATGGAAAATAATGTAGAAAATATTATAATACCATTCTATATAAATAAATGGCAGGACCTCCTCTGGAATACTGTATTCAAGTCTTGTCACTCTCTAAAAGAATATTTCAGCATTAGTGAAAGGATTCTGAGAAGAGGATAGGAACAATACAGGAAATGGAAAACCAGTCATATAAAGATAGACTGAAACAAATGAGTTTGTTTACCCTAGAAAAGAGACAAATAGGCAGAGACATGATAAAGTATAGAACATAAAGAAGGTATATCAGAGACTTCTGTTCTCCCTATTTTATAACATAAAAACAAGGGGATGTTTAATGAAATTAAAAGGTGACAAATTTAAAAATAATAAAAAGAAATATTCTTTACAAAATACATAATTAGACTGTGGAATTTGTTGTCACAGCATGTTGTTAAAGTCAAGAAGTCAGCATGACTCAAAAGATTAACATGGCTATCTATTTATAATAGTTAATGCTAACAGAGTATTGGAAAGGGGATAAAAACTTCATGCTTCAGGATTTAAGCCAATCTCTAACTATTAGGGATAAATGTGAGACTTCCATGGGAAGCAGTTTATCCCACATCTGCCTATTGTGGAGTTTCTTGCAACTTCCTCTGTAAAAAATCTGATGCTGGACACTATTGGAAACAGGATGCTAGACCAGATGCATTGTGGCTCTGATCCATTATGGCAACTCCTAAACTCCTATGCAATTTCACATTTTCCTCTGATGTCATTTGTTCCATAGAGGAGAATTGAGTAAACAAGAGATTAGACTTGGATAGTGCTGATTCTCTTTTGGAATGTCCCGTGATGAATTAAAGAGAAGATATCTTGGGTAGCTAGATTAGCAGAATTGAGATGGGAGAAAACTGGATTTAACAGAATGATAAATAAGGGTCCATCTCTCAAAGCATCATGGACTATATGGCTACATCTAAGCTACACCCTTCTGTCAGCAGAGGGATGTAAATTAGATGTTTCGAAAATGCAAATGAAGTGGGGATTTAAATATCCCGTGCTTCATTTGCATAATGGTGGCCGCTGCTTTTTTCAAAATGGAGCTTTTCGAAAAAAAAAAAACAAAAACCCCGGCAGTTTAGACGGGGCATTTTCGACAGAAATGCCCCATTTCAAAAGATCCTATACCCTACACAAAGAGTTAAATTTAAGCATCAAAGTTATGAAACGCACAGCCCAGTCAAAAAGGAAAGATGACCCACCTTGCAAGCAGTAGAAGTAGGAACAACTCCCCATGTATGTGTTGGGTCCAGAGATGAGAAGGATGGTGTGTGCTGGTGAGAATGACAGGCACACACACGGTGTGGGAGAGTGACAGAGATTTGCATTGCCAAACTCCTCCATCCCCTTCTCTCTGTATGGAGACAGAGTGCAGGAGTACGGTATCTTTCGAAACGGGGCATTTCTGTCGAAACTGCCGGGGGTTAATCCAGCCCTGGTTAACCTTAATACATTTGCACTTTCGATGTATCTAATTTACATCCCTCTGCTGACAGAGGGGTGTAGTTTAGACACACCCTATGTGCAGTGGATGTTGGGGAATCATCTTGTCATATCCTTCATAAGGGAAGATATAAATTGGTCCTGCTTTGGGCAGGAGGCTGGACTTGATGACTTCCTGAGGTCTCCTCCAGCTCTATGATTCTATGATTGTCAGTGGCTAAGTACCATCTTGTATTTCTCCCAATCTGTCTAGAAAATAATTGAACAAAAACATCTCATTAGAGGAATGAAGGCACAATTTAAAGTTTACCTTTTCATTGCTTAACTTATGCCTAACTCAGACTAAAATTCCAAATAGATTCTGTTTGATACTAGTGCAATTACAGACAGCAGGAGACACATATTTTGAAGCCCTATGGAGGTGCCAGTAGTTCTCCACTTAATTATCAAATTATCACACATAATTTTGTTTTGCCAGAAAATAATATAAGAACGGCCATACTAGGTCAGACCAAAGGTCCATGTAGCCCATTATCCTGTCTTCCAAAAGGTAATCACCACATGATCCCTCTCCTGTCACCCATTTCCAGCCTCTGACAAACATCGTCCACTTTGACAACAATCTGGTTCCAAGCTGCAAAGTATCCAGGCCCTTTATTCCTTCTGTACAACTTGATTTCTTAATATAGATGAGCACAACTCTGTACTCGTTCTTAAACTTCTCATAGTATGTATGGGTCCCACATATTATGCGTCTCATGAACCACTGCTCATTCAGAATTTCATTAGCCACTTCTCCAACCTAACCTTTGCCCAATAGCCCCACCAAGATAAAATATTTTAAAGCAAAAACTAAACAAAAAGACCCCCAAATCTAATACAGAATTGAGGAAGGGTAGTGAGAGAGATCTTCCTGTGTTCACCTCAGGGCCAGATCAACCATTAGACTAATAAGGCTATATATAGCCTTAGGTCCTTCCATTGTTTAGGCCCTCGTGGTCAGGCAGGAGGCAGGGCGGGGCAACATGTGGAAGGGGGAGTGAGCTTGCTCACATAGCCCTGCTAGAGCCTGGAGCACTCCTGCCCACAAGAAAGGCAAGGCAAAGCAGCCCCCTGTGGCTTAGAAGGATGCTCCCTCTCTCTCCCTGACAGTGAGGGAAGGGGAACAGCAAGCAACAGGCAGCATTGGTAGGAATAGGGGAGGCTTCAGCCCATTCTTACCTTCCTAAATGGCAGCAGGGTAGTGGCTCAGGTAGTCCTGGACTGGTGTGGGGTGCACCCCAAGCCAGCCCCTTTCACCTGCCTGCTGTTTAGCATAGCAGCCTATAGAAGAGCTCCAGGAGCCTGACTAGGCATGCGCCCACCTCCCCCTGAAGCAAAGCTCCCCAGCCAGCTCTTGCTGCATTAGTGCACTTTCACCCCGGTTTCATTACAAAAATTGAAAGCTACATAAACCTAAAGTTAATTTTTTCTGCCCCTATTCTAACTTCTTTCCCAAGTGTAAAATTTGGATAAGCATGCAATGACTGTGATTTGAGAAGGGAATGGGAGCAAAAGCCAATTCCTGGGGACAGTTACACTTTTGTAGCCTTATTGACTGCAGGCCAGGTCCGGGAGAACAGATTTTTGCATGAGAATAGATTTAGGTCCCTTTTTCTTTTTCACACCTGGATAAACAGAATTTCATTCACTTTCCTCCCTAGTAAACACTTTAAAGGGGAAGGGGAGAAGCAAGGTCTGTCTGCCATCTGCTTGATCTTCCATTCTACAGCAGCCTAGAAAACAAACCCCATCCAAGCCTTATGGTTCTTTTGAGATGTTGATTTTCAATGAAATCTACGGGGGCAGAGAACACAACAGGAGTAACTCTGTATTGTCTTGCACATTCAAGAGCTGAAAGTGCAGGAGACTGGACTAGATAGCCTCTAGAGGTCCCTTCCAGTCCTATGATTCTAATTATGGAAGAATTGAATACAGAGGAAATGCATTGAGGCTGCTGGCTACAGACAGGACACTGTAGTAGATCCCCATGGCTCTCTAGTTCCCACAGTAACCAAAAGCCACCTAGTGGTAGCCAGAGTCCCCAAAGGTCTTATCAAACATCTGTGTCAGAAGTACCCAGATGATCTCCCAGTTAGATTTTATTAAAGAATGTCTTCAATTTGTTGTATTCACATCACTCTCAGATATATAGAGAAAAGATGATGAAAGCTTATATATTTGGATGTACTGAGTAATCACTGAATCCAATGTGACAGAAAGTTTCCCAAATGTTGAAACTACATTACAGCTGTATTTGTCACTAATAATCACTAACTATAGGGGAGAATGTTTCATTCTCTTCTAACAAGGGTCAAAAATGTCCTCCAATCCACTACGACTCAAGAACATCTCAGTGTTGTGTCCCTCTTGAGTACTGAGAAGCAAATTGTCAGGTCTTTGAATTATGATTACATCATTCATGACGGCCACAGCTAAAGTGGGAAAAACTTGTTTTGAGTGTAGAATAAATGTGTATATAGATAATAAATAATATGTATATAGATAAATGTTTGACTTAATAATTTTTGCACTAACCGTAGACCCCTCATAACCTTAATCCTGCCCTGGTTAACCATAATACATTTGTAAAGTATAGAATGGAAATTCGAACTTTTAAGGAGCTCTAGTCCTAATTGCAACCACTGAAACCTCACTTAGTTTGCTCTGCCCCTTTGCCAGCTGTGCATTTTATTTTCATAGCATCATGTCATCTTCTTTCCTGCCATTTTTTCCTCTCATGCTGAACACGAGTACAAAGAGTATTTTCAGTAAAATAGTATTCATATCTTGTGAAAATTATAAGTTACCCAGTTTAGATTGTAATTCTTGGTTTTTTCTGTATAATTTTTTTTTTTTGGTAAACAGTAAATTCATTTTATTTGGATATTGTCCATCACTTGTTACTCTATTTCTGATGATGTTTACATGAAAGAGTAATAGTTATAAAATTAAAGAGATTACTATTTTTCAGTCAGAAATAATACCTTTATATTAAGAAACTATACCTGATGGATCTGCACACTGCCCTGAACAGAGGATACACACTCTGGACATACTTCAGACTTGTCCCTTTCCTGGGGTTTGCCTGTATTGTCAGCCTAAATAGCATCAACAAAACAAACATCCATCTAGGCAGTTCCCATCATTTATCTACTGGGCCTCATGTTTTCTAGCCTTTAGTTCTCTCTACTTCAGGCATTTAAAACTCTGTATGTCCTGACTGATGTTAACAATATTTAGTTCCTTGTTAGTTCAACTGAGGATACGTCTTCCCTGCAGAGTTAAACACTTATTCAGGTGTTGCACCTAACCTGGTTCCTGCGCATACACAAAACCCTCTCACTCAAGTTGGGTTCTTTCAATCTAGAGTAACTGGCTTATCTTGGACTATCGACAAAAACTATGTATACATTGGCAATTCAATGACAAAACTTTTGTTGTTCAAAGGTGCTAATTCCCCCCGCCACCACCAAGCTGTGTAGTACAGACAAAGTCTAAAGGCTAAGTAAGGCTTTAGCTCAGGCTGGTAATCTGCCCATTTTGCAATGAGGATGCAGGCTAAACCACTTGAACACTATCATCCTACAGGAGCGGGGGAGGTTAGTGTTTGATCCAGAGAAAGGACAAAATCAAAAACACCAACCCACCTTCAGGGTATATTTCTGAAACTCATTTTTCCATGTGTTTGGAAAAATCATACTTATTCTTAACACTTTAAGCAGTTAAATGCCTCGCCCTTTAAAATCTGCTCTATTCAGAACTATGAGTAACTGTTGGAAAAAACTGCATGGGGCTGATGGAACTTCAAGATAGCTGCACAACTTCCATCCCATATTGTATTTCCATTAAAGGGGATTTTCCTCTTTTTAACCTGATTCTTACTGATATATTATAGTTAATCTTTATATATTCTTCACTTAATTGATATATACAGGCTTGTATCTGGCAGACTGCCTTTGTACAAGAGGATTCTCTTGACAGCATTCGTCTGTACTCATCTCCCTCCTTCATACACATACATGCTTACACATACCCTTCCTTTCTCTGAATTAATAATATGTGTATTACTTCACCTATGACATCAGTACCTTTACAGAGATCATACTTAGCTACATGTCTGTATTCATTATAATTTATGGCATGATTTTACCTTTTTTACTATAGTCTCTAAGGGCTGGTCTACACTGCGACTTTACATTGAATTTAGCCACCTATGGTTCATTTTCTAAGTCAGGGCTACTCAACATGCAGCCCGCAGCCCTTTTGTTTGAGGCCCACAGTGCAGTTTGGGTTTACACAGGGCTCAACACACAGCCTGCGGGAGGAAGCCAAAACAAAAAGCTAGTCAATATAATGGTCTTCTGTTGATACGCATTTTCGTAGTTAAATTCCTGGACTGTCATTGCTCATTAAAAGTGCTGTCATATGGGTGGAAATTGGGTAAATATTGCAGAGGCGTAGCAAGGGTGTTATGCACCTGGGGACAAAGGCAAAATTTGCACCCCTTTCTGCAGCCAGGCCCTGAACCTGGTGCATGGCTGAGCATGACCCAGGAAGGGAGAGGGGACTTGTACTGCATCTTCCTCAGCCTCCTCCGGTTTGGGGCTGGGCCCCTGCATGCACTAACCCGCCGGCGGAGATGAAGGAGGGTTGGGCTGGGGGTAGAGAGGCAGGAAGGAGGCTCCAGCCGGCAGCGGCCGGCGGAGGAGGAGCAGGTGAGTTGAGAAATGACTGGGACTAGAGAGGGGACTGAATTGGCGCCCCCCACACCCCCCAGTGTGGCACTCCGGGGCTACACTGGGCCCCCCCCTGTCTCCTTCACTACACCACTGAAATATTGCACGTTATTAATATCAGCAGAACTGACTTAAGTGGGGCCTATGTGTTGTGTAGTCTTACCGTAATCTTTGTATTCATGCCCGTCAGTGTGAAAGAAGCTATTAGAATATATATTTGCATGTATATTTACATGTACATGCAACCAAACTTAAGTTGCGGCCCTCGGATGTAGCAAAAGCTACCCATGGTGCATCGCTCTCTGAGTCAATGGCAGGCTCCTTAATGGGAACATGATACTTCGGACATTAGATTCTTCCCCATAGGGAGGACACGGACCTTTGACTTCTCAAAACTGGGTACCCAGAAATCAGCCATAGTGGATTCAACCTTATCTTATAGTGTAGATATGCTCTAATAGAGAAAGTGATTTTAGCAACAATGTTATAATTTATTATAATAAACCAAACCCAATAAACCAAAAGCTCTTAAAATGCAATATTCTGTTGTTAGAAGTACTTGGGGAAATGGCCAAAAATGTACATTAGTACGATCTACTTTTTTGCAGGCAATTAAGAGCAAAAGCATTTTAACTGAACTAACAATTGCTTGACTGACTTAATTATGCATTTCTGAAGTTAGAGAAGGAAGGAAAGTGGGATGCTTAGTTGGAAATAGAGACATGAGATTTCAGTGTTCAGTTATTTATTGTGCAAGGTTTTCAGTACAAAATGTACTGGATAAAATGAGGAGTTTAATGTTAACAAATGAGTTGAGCTTCTTTAACCACCTCACTTGTATACTTTTGGCATGGATATCTGTTCATTAGCAGAAACTTCACCCAACAAGGTGTCTCCTAACACCTTGTAGTGATTCACATTGACATCCACTGTTCTGGGTTCCATACTGTTCAGGAGAATGTGGAAATAGCCTGTTGTACCGATGGACAAAAGCAGTCCCATTGTAAGGGACAGAGGGCATAGATGGATTTTCCTAACAGTTGCAGCTGAGCTGAGGTCTGTACACCAAAGACAGAGTTGCTGGGCCAGAGTTAGAAGAATCACACGTCCCAGTTCTATAAACAAGAGTCATAGTCAAGGTCAGGCTGGTATCAGAGACCAGAGATCATACCAGGTTATAATCAAGAGGTAGGAATCGGAGTCCAAATTGGATGGTCCAGAATTATATGGTTGCCAGGACAGTTTTCTGTGGCAAGGCACAGAGTTCAGTAGTAGCAGTTGGCCCCTCAGAGGACCATACAGTATTGTCATTCTGAATCTCATGGGTGGTATTTCTTTTGGTGCCTCTTCTTGACAGTGCTCCCCTGCTGCATCTCTGCAGTGACACTTTGCAATTATCAGGTTCTAGTCCCCAGGTCCTTACACACACTAAGAAGAACCAATGGTGATGTAATACTGCTTGGCCTTTAGCCACAAATACAGTCCAAATCCTCCACAGGTCCACTGACCTGTATAGCACAGAGAGCAGTAGACTGTGTCTGTTATTGATACTCAGTAGAAGGTGGGGATGGCCACTTTTACAAGGCAAACAACAAAAAGCAGGGAAAATTGTTTAGTTTTCAGCATAAAAAAGTTAATATTGTATAGCTCCAAGAATCTGTGGTGTTTAATACCTTTATTATTATTCTGGAGGAGAGGGTGCAGAAATGAGGTGGCAAGAACTACAGGTAATGGAAAATGAGGGTTAGTCAAAATCATGAGGAACTTTAAGAGGAACCTAACAAAACTAGATGGATGAAGAGCATGATAGCAGATGGAATCTATGCTAGTAACTGCAAGGTAATGCACATTAAAACAAATACTTTGAACTACTCTACACATTGCTGAGTTCTAAATTAATTGTAACCACTCAGGTGAAAAAGGGATGTTACTGTGAACAACTTAATGAATTGAACTCTCCGCGGTGTGCAAGGATGGCCAAATAAAGCAAATAAAATGTTAGCATTTATAAGGAATGAGAGAGGAAAAAACAATGAATGTAAAATTGAGGAACTGGAACACTATTCAGTTCTGGCCACCTTATTAAAACAATTCAACAGACACAATCAGAGATGGGTCAAGAAAATGAGTAGATGATTGAAAACACTTCTATATGAAGAAGGGTTACAAAGATTTAAGACTGTTAAGTTTAGAAAGAGATGACAAGAGGACAAGATAAAAGTACACAATAATGAATGGTGTAGGGAAGGCAAATCTATCTAAGGTATTGGTATGGCCCTAAATTCTTTAATGCATTTATCCTCACAACAGAACCTTGAGGTAGGGAGGTAATTACTTCAATTTTACAAATAGGGAAATGAGCTAGAGAAAGACTATATGATTTACCCAAGGTCATACAGGACGTATGAGGAGAGCAGGGAACTTAACCCACATTTCACGAATCCCAAGCTAGCAGGCTAACACTTGGACCATTCTTCCTCCATCAGTCACTCCTATTTATCTTTTCTCATAATTCAAGAACAAGATGACATTCAGTGACATTGAAGGGTAATTAATACATGTAAAATTGATAGAAGGGATCGTTTACACAATTAAGCTACCGAAGTCATTCCTATCAAAGGCCAATACTTTAGCAGGATTAAAAAAGGACTAGATGTTTATATGAATAATGAGAACATGCACACTTACATTAGACAGGGAGACAAAGTAGAAGGAATATTAATCCTCATTCTTCAGGGCATAAATCAACACCCGAGAGCTAATGGAGTTAGGAAGAAATTTACTTAATGGACAATTTATTTAATTATTGTCCACTATAATGTTATTTGCTTCCTTTTCTGAAACATCTGATACTGGCCACTGACAGATACAGAATACTGGAGTTAGGTGGATCATTTAATGGAGCCAATATGGCAATTCTTATATTTTCAAAAACAAATGACCTGAGCCCCAATGATGGACACTGAGGCAGGGCACGGAGCTCTCCTTACTTCCAACTCCTTTGTGTTTCTCACATGGAAAGCCATTTCAAAGATGAATAGACTTTAAGGCCAGAAAGGACTATCATAGCCATCCAGTCTGACCTCCTGTGCATTGCAGGCTATAGAACTCATGTGCCCATGCCTGCAGTAGGCTCATATCTGGTGGTTAAGCTACTGAAGTCCTCAAATCTTGATTTAGGGCAGCGATGGGCAACCTAGGTCTTATGAGTGGACAGCATGAGTGGCCTCCTTCATCTTAGTAGGTCACAAGATTGCCATAACCAAAACAGTCTCCCAGGATAGGGTAATATTGCTCACTGTGCTTGTGCACTTAGAATTTGCGAGGTGTGCCAAATGACCCATAGCAGCACTCTGACTGGATGCAGAGTGAGCGCATGGCTCCCACAGTCAGTGTTGTGTGCAATCAGCACATACCTCACTTCCTGTGCCCTGGCTTCACATGTGTATGACTTCAGTAATACCAGAAGGAAAAAAACTACACAGACAAAAACCAGTGGAATCTGGCAACTCTGTACATTGCAAAATGTTTCATGGGCCACTCATAGAACCCTAATAAGCTGCATGCAGCCCCTGAGCTGCAGATTGCCCACTAGTGAATTAGAGACTTCAAATTTACCATTTACTGTAGTTCAGGCCAACAAGTGACTCATGCCCCAGGCTACAGAGAAAGGCAAAAAACTCTCAGGCTCTCTGACAGTCTGACCTGAGAGAAAATTATTCCCTACCTATGTTCCAAGTCAGGGCTGGGCATTAATTTTTGATAGGGGGGGGGCACTCCGAGAATTTGGAAAGTGGTTGAGGGACATGATATTAATGGAGGAGGTGCCAGGCCTGGGATGGAGGTTGGGTGCAGAAGTTAACTTGGGGGTAAGAGAGGGTTTTCTGGGTGAAGGAGGCACTGGACTGGGGTGCAGGGGGTTGGATTGTGACCTAGAGCAGGGAATTGGGGTACAGGAGGGTTGAAGAGGTTTGGGTTGTGAGCTAGGGCAGGAGGAGATTGTGATCTTGGGCAGGGAGATAGGGTGCCGGATCTGGGAGGGGGTAGGAAACCACCCCACAGCCACATTTCTGAGCAATGTGCAGGTGAAGCCTGAAGCTCCCCGCAGCATCCCCGGGCCAGATCCGGTGTCTTGGAAGGCCAGATCTGGCCCATGGGCCATGATTTGCCCAGGCCTGTTCCAGATAGTTCTCAGGACGGCTGGGGAAGGGACCAGTGTGGCATGTTCCAGGCATCGCTGAGGGCTAGCTGCCTCCCACCCCTTCTGCCTCACCCCTTCCAGGAGTGCAGAACCCCTCCTTACCCAGGGGCCTGGCAAATCTGTTGGCCCTTTTGCATGTATGCATTTTGTCTGAATATTTTCACTATTTCCTGGTTTGGATTCCCTTTAATTCCCTCTTCTCCATCCCTCTTCATGACTTAGTGATATAATGACAGCAGATTGACATGGCTTGGCAGGAGACAGGAAGCAAGAAGTGTACTGTTACTAAAACCACTCTCTTCACTAAATATTAATGCTTCTCTGGAGCTCTGAAAACAGGGGATCCAATACTTATTCTCCAGGGCTTCCTTTTCTATGTCAGTTTATGACACATAAAAAACTTCAGCAGTAAAAATAAAATGAAGAGGGGTGTGATGGGTAATGGGAAGGGGTTTCAACCAGATGTGTCAGTTCAAATGTATGCACAGGATGATTGTTATAGTGTAACAATAATAACAACTTTGGGTAGGATGGCTGCTGAGGTGCTGAAAATACACTTTTGCTATCTACTACAGTACAATGTAAAGTAAACTTTAAAGAAAACTTTTGATTTAATCATGAATTTTTCTGGACTCTTTTTAACTTCAGAAACATTTGTCCTTTCCTGACTCTTATCAATGGAAATCACAAGTAACTTCAATAAAGTCAATGGAGAAATAGAAGGACAAAAAACAGGTAAAAGAGAGAATCAGGCCCACAGGTAACTTCTATTAAAAAAATAGGAAAACACCTGATGCAAGCAACAAACACCACAATTTAGTTAAAAGAAAGACCCTGTCTGTATATATTATTTCTTTCTCAACACAGGCAGGACTTATTTGGCATGAAAGGATTCACAAATAAAGAACAATGATTTTTTTCAGCTGAAATGGTTTTTCAGTGAAAAATGAAGATTTGGCAACACTGAAAGCTTTTGTGAATTCATGTAGATTTCGCTTTATTGTTTGGGGCAGGAAAAAAATCAGAAAAATTGAATTGTTTCATTTAGATATTTTCAAAACAAATTCTGATTTTTTGATTCAATACAATATTTTGTTTTGAAGTTTCCTTTTGTTTAAAAACTTTAAATGCTCAAAATCAAAACAAAATTTCTGGTTAAATAAAACGTTCAATCTGGAAAATTATGAGTTTATATTTTTTGATTTACCAAAATTTTGAACTTTTTCAGTTTTGGATTGATGAGAAACATTTTTCTTTTCAGAACTGCCAGCTAACAAATAAAATCTGTTGATATCCTTCATTGGTATTCACAATCTTTAATCCACTTATTCAGGAACATTTAGGTGAGTGACTTGGTAGTCACAGTGTTCATAGGAAGGAAAAGCATTGCACATAATAGTCAGAATTAACATCTGCAAGAGTGTTTGCAATGGAAATGTTCCTGTTTCTGTTCTGAAATGGTGAATTTTTTGTGGGTTGGAAATAGAAAAGGGAAGGAAAGCATGGAACTATTTCAGAGAACAGGTGGAAAAAATAAAATAATTAAAATGAGCAGAAGGTACAGAAGTGATGTCCAATCCCAACCCACCAAGAATGGCAGTAGAGAAGCCACTAGCCTAGTGACATACCAGGTTCAGGGCAATAATTTATGATGGTCAACTGCTCTGACTTCAGAGGACTTCAAACACAGGGAACGTTCAAAGGGCAGCATGTGGTTGCTGGCATTGTGAGAACAGAAGTAGCAGAAGTACTAATGTCTGCAGCTGCAGCAATAAAACTACTTACAAGTCAACTATTTTTGGTACAAAGAACATTGTGCCTGCTCATGCACTTGACCTATGTGCGACTGACTACAGATCAGATGGTTGTGTGTTCCAATCACATCAAGGGCATGTTGTTGGTCTTCCCGCCTTTGTCCCTCTGTGTCCTGTTGGTGGCAGCTTCACCTCTGAAGGGTGTGTGACTGTAGCAGGTTCAATTCACCACATGGTGCCTACTGCTGGTCAGTCCTGGGAATTAGCTCTTACCCAGCTCTAGTGCACCCTCTTCTGGTGGTATCTCAACTGCAGGAGCGGCCCTAGACGAGCTGCCGGCAACTGGTGCCCTAGGCAAAATGCGTGATCAGCGCCCCTGCCTCCAAAGCCCTCAACGGCCGTTTATCTTGGAGTCCTAGGTGACCACATAGTTCGCCTGTATTGATGGGCCACCACTGCTCATTTGCCATTACCTGCTTCACCAAATCTTCACCCTGCCAGTACTGGCATCCCTACCAGACCATGATGCACCTTCCCTTGTGTACTGCCTTGTGGCAGCACTCATGTTCTGAAGTCCTTCCCTCCCAGAGAATCCAACTGCCCCTAAACCCATCACTTGCCTCAGTGGCCCCCTACCAGTCTACATCTAGCCCCTTCCTTCAGGGGCAAACTGAACTGGCCACTCATCATCAGAAACGGTGGACGTGCTCTCTATTTCTCCCATTTTGGCTGCCTCCCTGCAACTCCCAGTACTTTCTCAGGCCTCAGTATCAGGGCCTGAGCCTGGGAGCTAAGGTGGCTTTTGCTCTGTTGGCTCACTTGCCTCTCCCAGCACTGTTGGCTCACTTGCCTCTCCCAGCACTGCTCTGTCCGTGATACCAGGTTCCCTTAATAGGCAGCAAGTCTCTCTCCAAAGCTGGAGAGACACTGAGCTCTTTCCAGCTTTGCAGCTTCTTGTAGGGCCCAGCCTGGCTACCTCTAAGCCTTCTCCTGTTGGCTCTGGCCACAGCCCTCGCTAAGGGCTATCTTTAACCCCTTCTACTCCAGAATGGGGTGGCTCTATCTTTCCGCTTAACGTTAATTTTGTCCTGGATTCTGCTAACACTGCTAGTCCTGTAAAGCTTTCTCTTTGGTTGTGGTAGATGGTTTGTTCTGTTATGTGATGAAACAGAGACCAGTGGATTCAACACATATACTTGACATATATAAAGAGAAAAGAGTTCTAGATGTGATGGTGTACTTAGCGGTTTTCCCAACTGCCCCAGCCAGACATCTAGCATTCTTTCAGTTAATCAAGACAAACAGAAAGAGAGGTGACTGTATTCTTTTCAGACAGCACTGTGCACATGTCCAAAATATGCCATTTTGTGTTATAAAAGAAAACAATGTAGAATCCTTTAAATAGCAAATAATTGTTTTCTTTCCTCTTCACGTAGGAAGGAACCAAGTGCTTTTACATCTGGGATCTGTGCAGGCAATGAAATGTTTTCTTGTGTTACAAAACCAGAGGAAGACTTTTACATATTATAAAATTCCAAGACTCTGCTTATCAACTGCTGTTTCTCTTGCCCTAAAATGTTCTGATCTCTTCATGCAGATAATCAAAGTCACAACAATTTCTGCAGGCAGATCTATTGTTTATAAAAGGTTAGATCATCCAATCATAGAACAGAAACAAAACCATGTGCCATAGATGATCAATTGCACAATGCAAATAGCAATTAATGAATACTTACACCAATTTGTGTGAAATCCATAAACTGAAAATGGTTTGCACAAAACCAAGTAAAAATTATAAATGGCAGTAAAACAGAATTTGTAAAAATCACAAACTATTCATAGATAATCCAGAAATGTGGAAAAGGACCATCACAGGGCCATAGGATTGGTGCAATACACTCCTATTTGGAACAGACCTCAAAAAGGTCTCATTCTCCTTCCAGGGTAAGCCACATAGCTTCACTGCCTTTTTAGCCTGGACTTGAGTTCTTTCAGGACTCTTTTTTGCTTAATAGCATGAGCTCTGTTCAGCCCATCTGGGACAGACTCCTGATGGAGACTTTTATACACTTTAGGGATTAATGAATCTCACCAACATTTGCAGTGACACCAAACCACATTGTCAAAACAATAGGGTTTATTAGGTAGGTAGATAAGGTCCTATAGAAAGCAAGACTGAGGAAAAACAATCAAAGACAGTTGGCAGTTTTTCAAAGGGTCATTATTAAGGGCACAAGAGCACAAAAGATAGGCTATATAGCAGAAGTCCACCCTGGTTCACCCAGGAGATTTTGGATGATCTAAAAATCAAAAAGCCCTACAAAAAGTGAACACTAGGCCAATGTACAAAGGATGAATATAAGCAAACAACACAAGTATACAGGGGCAAAATTAGAAATCTTAAGGCACAAAATGAGCTCAATCTAGATAAAGAAATAAAGGGTAACAATAAAACATTCTACAAATGTATTAGAAGCAAGGGGAAAACCAAGGACAGGGTAGGCCCAATGCTCATTGAAGAGGAAAAAAACAATAACAGAAAATGTGGAAATGGCAGAGGTGTTTAATGAATTCTTTGTGTCAGTTTTCAACAAGAAGATTGGTGGGGATGGGATGCCTAACATAGTGAATGCTAGTGAACATGGGGTAGGCTCAGAAGTTAAAGTAGGAAAAGAACAAGTAAAAAATTACTTAGAGAAATTAGAAGTCTTCAAGTCTCTGATGAAATGCATCCTAAAATACAAAAGGAGAGGACCGAGGAAGTATCTGAGCCATTAGCTAACATCTTTGAAAAGTCGTGGCAGACAAGAGAGACTGGAAAAGGGCAAATATAGTGCGTCTATAAAAAGGGAAATAAAGGCAATCCAGGAAACTACAGACCAGACAGCGTAACTTCTGTGACAGGAATGGTAATGGAGCAAATAATTAAGGAATCCATCTGCAAATGTCTGGAAGATAATAAGGTGATAAGTAACAGCATAGATTTGTAAACAACAAATCATGACAAACCAATCTGATAGCTTTCTCTGCTAGGATAGCAAACCTAGTGATTAAGGGGGGGTCTGGAGGTGGGGGCTCTGAGGCAGGCAACTGGCACTGGGGGGCTCTGGAGAAGGGGCTAATACTGAGGACTGGGGGCTGGCATGGAGGGGATTAAGGGGATTAGGTGCAGTGGGGCTCTGGAAACAGGAGGCTGGCATTTGGATGTGGGCTCACACTGGAGGGCTCTGAGGCAAGAAGGCTGGCATGGGGGTTGGGTGCAGGGGACTGGGTCAGTGGCTGGCACTGGAGGGTACTTCAGGGTGGGGGGCTCTAGAAGTTAGGGCTGGCATTGGGGGCCCTGGGGCTGGCATACCCCAGCCCCAGCCCCCAGAGCCTCTGAGAACAGATAGCTTCAGCTGTGGCAGCCACCTGCCATGCTTTTTGTAACATTCAGTATTTGCATGATGAATATGCAAATATGCAAATAAAATGTTACCGACCCACCAAAAGTTTGTGAATGGGTTTGCTGGTCTGAGGTATAAAAAAGGTTGGGAACCACTGGACTAGATGACATCCTAAGGACTCTTCCCTAATCTTCTATGATTTTTAACCTGCTAGACAGCACTATTGTGTAGGACATTGCATCTTTGTGCACTGGAAACACAAGAGAAGCTTCATCCCTGAGTAACACCACATGTTGTGAAGGAAGAAGTAAAACTTCTTTCGGCATTGAGGAGTCAATTACAACACCTCCCACAAATAAAATAACCTTCCTGACGTGTCCCTTAGTTAATTAGTTTTTTTACACTCTTCTTCCACTAGAAGTTCAGAAAATCAATCAGTGTAACAAAGATTGTCAGCAGCAGGAAAATCAGGAGATTTAGAAGAAACCATAATGCTTTTGATTGTGGAAGAATTTTTAATTGTGGGGGGTGAGTGTAGGTTCTCTAAAAGAAACTGTTCTACAAATTATTTGAGAAAATCCAATTGTAAACGCAGATTGGTTTAGTGTGCCTTTTGGGACTATCAGGAAATGTTAGCGGCGGAAATCTAGCTCCAAACTCCACATCAGATCCTTCCAATAACTGTTTTTTTCCAGTTTGAAAAAAATAAATCTGAGTTAAGACAAAATATTAAATCAACTGCCTCTGTTCTTAATTAGTAAGCCAATCACAATGTGCAAAACCGCTTATAGTCTAACAGACATACCCTTCTTCTCTTCAGAAATCAGCAGCTTCATGGTGAAAGAATGTCAGCATAAATTAGAACATAAGAACATGAGAATGGCCATACTGGGTCAGACCAAAGGTCCATCCAGCCCAGTACCCTGTCTGCCGACAGTGGCCAATGCCAGGTGTCCCAGAGGGAGTGAATCGAACAGGTAATGATCAAGTGATCTCTCTCCTGCTATCCATCTCCACCCTCTGACAAACAGAGAGGCTAGAGACATCACTCCTTACCCATACTGGCTAATAGCCATTAATGGACTTAACCTCCATGAATTTATCTAGTTCTCTTTTAAACCCTGTTATAGTCCTAGCCTTCACAACCTCCTCAGGCAAGGAGTTCCACAGATTGATTATGCGCTGTGTGAAGAACAACTTCCTTTTATTTGTTTTAAACCTGCTGCCCACTAGTTTCATTTGGTGCCCATTAGTTTCATTATGGGAACAAGTAAATAACTTTTCCTTATTCACTTTCTCCACACCACTCATGATTTTACAGACCTCTATCATATTCCCCCTTAGTCTCCTCTTTTCCAAGCTGAAAAATCCCAGTCTCTTTAATCTCTCCTCATACGGGACCAGTTCCAAACCCCTAATCATTTTAGTTGCCCTTCTCGGAACCTTTTCTAATGCCAGTATATCTTTTTTGAGATGAGGAGACCACATCTGTCTGCAGTATTCAAGATGTGGGCGTACCATGGATTTATATAAGGGCAATAAGATATTTTCCGTCTTATTCTCTATCCCTTTTTTAATGATTCCTAACATCCTGTTTGCTTTTTTGACTGCCGCTGCACACTGCGTGGACATCTTCAGAGAACTATCCACGATGACTCCAACATCTCTTTCATGATTAGTTGTAGCTAAATTAGCCCCCATCATATTATATGTATAGTTGGGGTCATTCTTTCCAATGTGCATTACTTTACATTTATCCACATTAAATTTCATTTGCCATTTTGTTGCCCAGTCACTTAGTTTGGTGAGATCTTTTTGAAGTTCTTCACAGTCTGTTTTCGTCTTAACTACCTTGAGCAGTTTAGTGTCGTCTACATTACCCAGGGTATGAGTGTGGTACAAAATAAGGAAGGGGAAGGGAAATTTGGAACCACAGCCTGACACTACCACAACGTCAATCATGCTTGGTTACTCACTTTGCACCCTTCTGTTTTTGCATGCCCTATGCATATCATTCTGCCTAATTTTAATTAAATGTGATATGTGAATTAGAGAAATTATATCAAAGCATGTGCAATCTTCCTGAGTAGAAAATATTAGGTTGAAAAAATAAAAATGTACTCATAATGGGACATGATTGCTTTTCTTAATTTAACATGCCAATATTCCAAACCCATCTTGTGTGAAGGAAATGTGAAAATGCCACGAACTCTACTGAGTTGTACAAAAAATAGTGACCTGAAAAAATTAATTAGAAATATTCAGGATCAGACAGATACATTAATGAAGCCTAAAGTACAACCTCTGAATATCTGCATCTCTATACACTGCAGCTCATGAACAGACTATAACTTTAACCAGTTTTAAACTTCATACTTGTTTCATTTACTTTTACTCTTTTTTTTACGGTTCAATTCAATCACTGTAATAGGGGGTTACATAATGTCTTCTGGGTCACTTAAGTCTCTGGTGTGTTGGCATGCCAGGGATACAGGAAAACAAAGATCATCTGCAGCCCATGAGTAATGCATAGAGAGTCTCTGTGTCAGCTCAAACTGGGCAAATGTATAAAGGACTATTGAAAGTAAATTAGTGGAGAAAACTCCTGGATAGTCAAATAAATGACTACAGTGGTATAAAATACACAAAGGGTGTGGTCAGTATTTTAACAATAAATTGGAGAATTAATTGCAACTCTGCAACTTTTTTCCTGGATTGAGAGGTGAATACAATTCTACCAGCCTTTGCAGAACTGTTTTCATAAACTCCAATGTCGTGGGTATTGTGCTAAGAGGAATGAATTTCACATTATGTGATTATCTAACATAATATTGGTATATACATTTGAAACTTAATCTTAGACCTATTCACTAGATCACAGGAGACATGTCTCAAGGTTTTCTTTTAAGGTGTACCACAGTTATTTGAACAATGTGATTATTTCAGGATATCTGAGGGTTGTTTTGTGGGTAAGTGTTATGAAAAATACAATTCATGATTTGGCACAGGACAGGCAAGTTTAACACAAAGACAAAAGTAAATAGCAGAACTCATACATAAAGAAAATACCTTCTCAGTTAAAAATAATTACATCATGAGAGCAATGCAAATTATCAATCTATATTTTATGGTTTTCCTGGAGTTGAAATCTCAAATTATATAAAATCTTGGTAACAATTTTTTAAAGTTTAATTTACTATACCAAGCAGAGATTTATCCATAAATGGACTCGGGTTATCTGTTCCAAAGAAAAATGAAGATCAGAAATCCAATAATAACCATTAAAGAGTTTTAAATTTGCCACTGTGTTGCTCTAGTAGTAGAACTCCATGAAATCACCTGAGGTACACTGATATAATATTCAGTGGCGAATTGGGTCCATAATATTCAACTTCAGAGAGAACGTTCAAGGCCAAAGTGAAAGTTATACTCCAAAGTAACAATATTTTATTTCTCAAAGACAATCTAATCAAGCTATCATGACAGTGCTGAGTTTATGCTTATGGCTCTGCCACAGAATTGTTTGACTTTGGGCAAATCATTTCACCTCTAAACTTCATTTCACACATCTGTAATTTAGGGTTAATACTTAACAATTTCACTTAAATTGTTTTGAGGCTTACCAAATTAATACTTCTAAAGCATTTTAATAATCATAAATAGAAAGTAATATTTAAGTAAGTGTAAAGTATTATTATAAAATCTAGACTTTTCAGTCAGGATACATGTGGTTTTTCTCTATAGAAGTGATTCTGTAGCAAGGCTACACAGCTCAGATTCTTGACACACTTTAGCAATCTGCTTATGCAAATAATTTTCTTGTAGGAGACTGATTTGTTTCAGGTTGAAACTAAACCTTAAAAAAGAAAGTGTACCAAATTGTACTAGCCAAATTCACCTCCAAGAGATACGTTATGGTGATTTGTTTAGTAAGGCTTTACCTTTTGGTTTTGTGGAGGAATTCATGGATCAGCATGGATATTTGCTGGCTTGGAAAATGACTTTTAGGCAGAAAAATGACACTGATTAATGTCTAGACTCTTATGAGAGAGCCTACTAAGGATTTTTATGCATATGTGCATTATTTCCACTACATTTTATCCCTGGCTGGTATAGGAAAACTACAGATTGCATTTTGAATCCTTTCCTGGACAAACTACCCTCATTAAGTAAGTCCTCTTTCCAAATGTGCTAACACAGAAGGATGTTGTGTCAAGACCTTGATTTTATTGATTCTTGGTTATCTTAGAACCCAAAAGAGCTTTTATATTTAGTTCTGCATTTCACTGGTGTGTTTACAGATTTGTTTTTAATCTAATTCCTTTGGACACAGAGTGGACGCGTGAGATAAAGCAGAAGGGATTAAAATATTATGTATCTTAATTCTTTTCTATGAATTTTGCATTATTTCCCTCATGAGAACCAAGGTGGTGCTTAACCTTCCACCTACCAATGGTTATTTACTTAGTTTTGTTTATTTCACCAAGTACCTGCTACAACAAAGACAGGGGTGGCCAACCTATGGCTCTAGAGCCACATGCGGCTCTTCAGAAGTTAATATGCGGCTCCTTGCTTAGGTACCAAATCCAGGGCTGGAGCTACAGGTACCAACTTTCCACTGGGCCAGAGGGTGCTCACTGTTCCACCCCCAGCTCTGCCCTAGACCCTTTCTCCCTAAGATCCTGCCACTTCCTACCCTCTCCACTGAGCCTGTCACACCCATGCTTCCCCCTCCAGTGTCTGCCACTGAGAGAGCTGATCCCAGTGGGCAGGAGGAGAAGGAGAAGGAGAAGGAGAAGGAGGCACTGACCGGTGGGGCTGCCAATGGGTGGGATGTGCTGAGAGTGGTGGTGGGGAGATGAGCAGGGCTGGTGACATAGAACTGTGGCTCTTTGGCAATGTGCATTGGTAAATTCTGGCTCCTTCTCAGGTTTAAGTTGGCCACCCCTGATCTAAGAGATTAACTAATTCTCAGAAATGTCCATGTTACTTTGCCAAAATATGTTGAAAGTGCACCAGCACAGTTTGATAACTACTTTTGCAGTGGTTCAGAAACTTATATGAGACTTATTTATTGGTTTATGAGCCCTATAGACTAAAGAATGTGCATGGATGTAACACAGCACAGCCATCCATCAGACTAGGAATTTTTTTTCTAAAACAGTGGTCCCATAACTTCAATATTACTGAAAATATTATATTAAAAATACTAACATTTAGGATGGAGCTCTTTATGATGCTAAATTGCTCCAAGGGCTCCATCTGGTTTGGGGAGCATAAAGATGGCAAAAATCCACTTGATTTGAGGATTAGGATTGTAATCTGAAGTGGGTTGTGCCCACAAAAGCTCATGATACCATCTACATGTTTTGGGAGGGTATGTCTAGACAGCCGTTATTTTGAAATAACTTTACCAGCTTCTACAGAGCCAAACCACTATTTCGAAATTAAATCAAAATAGTGAAGGACTTATTTCAAAATTGGTAAACCTCATTCCACAAGGAATAGCACCATTTTCGAAACTGCTATTTCGAAATAAGCGCTGTGTAGATGCTTATTTCGAAATAGGGGGCCCTACTGGACACTCTGGCCCCAACCAGGAAAACTCCTCTCCTCCCCTCCCCCTCCTTAGCTCCCCGGAGCCCTTAAAGGGGCAGACGCTTGCCACAGTGCCTGTGCCAGCTCCAAGCCTGCCAGACCAGAGCCAGCCATCCCTCCCTGCACCTGACCCAGTGGCCTCAACATGAGCCAGCCATCCCTCCACTGCTCCCCAGGACCAGTCTGCCAGCTCCCAGGAGCCTGCCAGGGGCCGGAAAAGGCGAGCGTCTTCCTGGTCCAGTGTGGAGATCATGGACCTAATTCAGGTTTGGGGGGATGCCTCCAACGTCCATGATCTCTGCACTAAACAGAGGAATGCAACCATCTATAGGCGGATGGCTGACAGCCTGGCCACCAAAGGCCACATGCGAATCCAGGAGCAGGTTCACATGAAAATAAAGGAGCTGCAACAGGCCTATGCCAGGGCCACAGGGGGCAGACCCAGACCCCTGCCCCTATTTTGATGCCCTGGACCGCATCCTGGGGGGCAGGATGGTCCGTGCCCCTCAGATGGTCATCGACCCTGGGGCAGAGGGCCCCGACCAGGAAACAGAGGAGGAGGAGGAGCCTGAAGGGAGCATGCTGCGCACCTAGTACCCCCCGAGCCGTCCCAGCGGGCCTGTCGCCGGTGTCGTCCAAGGCCGGGGAGGCAACGACATGTGAGTGCCATCACTGTCTCCTTATGCGGGGAGGGGGGGGGGGCGGAGGGAGACCAGGGACCGTGAGCATGGCCCTTGTTGACCACGGATCACGCAGCAACCTGTGCACGTGCTGTGCCACCCCTAGGCACGTGGCCCCAGCTGGCTGCCACACAGGGGCCTTGGCTTGTTACCCACACGCGTGTATATATGAAGGCACATGACATGCTCCTGACCCCGGGGTGGGACACTGCACAATGCCCTCCCTCCAGAAGCCCCCTTTACACAGAGGCAGGGCACATCTCCCCCTCCCACTCCCACACTATATACAGCACAGGGGCATGGGTGCAGTCCGGGGCCAGCTCCCACTCCCAGGGATAGCGGGACATGCTGAACATGGCCTGTGTGCAAGCACATTGGCTCCGATGGTGCGGAGACCTGCTGTCCTCACCTTGCAGAGGGGGGCTGGGCTTATCGTACTGTGTCCCCTGGGATAACTGACCACTTCTCTTGTTTCTTCACAGCTGCAGCAGCTGAGAGTACAGGGAGCACCAACCCGACCCGGACATCCTCCCACAACTGGGCACTCAGCAGGCTGATCCGTAACCAGGAGGAGTACCAGCGGCAGCACCTGGGGATACTGCGAGGCCTGCACCGCACTCTGGACTACTGGGTGCATGAAGACCTGCAGCTCCAGTGGGAGAGCTGCCGGGAACTGCTTGCCCAGGGCCGTGCCATGTGCAACCACCTGCAGACCCTGGTGCACAGATTGGTGCCTCCTGCCGCTCCAGCCCCTGCTGCCTCCCCAGCTACTGCTCCTTCTCCCACTTCTGCTCCCCCTCCCGCTTCTTCCTCTCCCACCTGCAGTGCTGGGAGACAGGTGGGCCAGCAAGACCCCCAACCCTGAGCTTCTTCTCCCCTTCCTCTCCTTGCCTCCCCCTTCTAGCTCTCTCCTCCCAGGTTTACCCCTCTCCTCTCTCACCCTCTCACCTCCCCTCTCCCGCCTTCATTCCCCCTCCCCCCAGTTTTGTTCAATAAAGAGAGTTTGTTTTCTTCAACACGTGTGTCTTTATTGTACATCGGGAAGGGGGGTTAGGGAAGAGTAAGTGGAAGGACGTGAGGGAGGAATGAGGCATAAGCCCCCAGTGGGGCACACCAGGGAGACTGTTACTGCCTGCAGAACGTGCTGCCAGGCTCACAGCAACACGTCCAGAAGAAGCACCAGAGTGCCCAGGGGCAGCTCTGGCTCCATGCTGCAGAGTACTGTGGTGTCCCGAGCGAGGGCAACCAGAGCACGCAGAGAAAAAAATGCTTTGCTGTCCCTCAGCGAGGTAGGCAAGCAAGCCGGGAAACCTGAGAACCAGCTGTTCAGGGGGGTCTCTTTAAGCACAGGCCTCAGATACCTTGTGTAGCTGCTGCCTGAGGCTAACTCCTGACCTGATGCCCTGCTGGAACCAGTTCCAGCCGGCCTTAAATACAATTCAGAGTCCAATCAGTGTGGATGCACTATTTCGAAATAGCAAAACGTTGTTTTGAAATGCATTTTGTGTGTAGACGAGGTATTTCGAAATAACTATTTTGAAATTAGATATTTCGAAATAACGCTGTAGTGTAGACATACCCTTAGTCTTTAAAATGCTATTAGACTATTTGTTGTTTTTACAGACTAACTAGGCTACCCCTCTGAAGATGTTTAAGCATGTAATCTTTTGTGTTCAATGTAGGTTAGTGACATACAGGGAGGTTAGTGTCATACAGGGGGCATTTTATGCCAGCTCCACATATGATATATTTGTATTATGAATATCATTAAGGGTTTAAAGCCTGTTTTAATTCTCTCTATCCATGTTGTAAATGTTCAAGAAATAAATTAGCCCACCTTGTATGCAAGATTGCATCAAATTAGCAGCTTGTATTTACACACCCACACTAGATCTAGACAACAGGCACTTGCATAAGTATGTATTTAGGTGTTCTTTGATCCTGTTCAATAAGTCAAGTGGGAATGTTTGTGTGTAAATACCCAAATGACTCCAGCACATGCTGGAGAAAGATTATATAAAAATTTATGATATTTTAGTGTGGCTGATGGCTTTTTTCTTCATTTCAAAGACATGAAAAGATAAAAAATAAATTCTGTTTTCAAATGGTTCATAGAATATTTTCTTTTCATCTTGAAACCACACGGAAATACAGTATGCCTCCAAACCTAATTGGTTCTATTTGACTGTATTATAAAATGTTAAACTATAATGTTTCTAACATTTTCCCCATGTCCTTTTCTGATTTTTTTTTTTTTTACATTTGTCACTCCTTCCTCACCGCCTTCTTTTCAGTTTCTTCATCCTTCATCAATGCTCTTTATTTCAGGGGGGCGGTTTTTCTGGCTTCCTTTTTGTGTCTGTTTTGCTGCCACTTGTTTTTCATTTCTTTTACTTTCCATAGCAATTTTTCTTAGATTAAAAAGGGGGGGGGGAGTCATAAGAGACTATTTTTCTTCTTTCTTCCTGTGTATTTTTTATCTCTTTATCATTTAATTTCCAGCTGCAACCTCCTGTATAAAACATTCCTCATCAGCTGCAACCAACAACTCACATCTCAATAAAAGCACTACAACTGAGGCAAGCCTGAAATTGAAAAAATTCAAAGCATATTCTGTGATCTCAAAAGTAGTTTTAGGGGTTAATGGAAACAGAACGCTGTCATTTTCAAGGCATTTCAACAGTAATATAGAAATAATTAGGATCCAGATGCAACCTTTACTTTGGCATTTCGTGATTTTTTAGTACTTCACTTTGCAAATTTAGCATTCTTTTAATGCAGTGTTTCTTACCGATCTATTTATTTTCATTGGTTTCAAGGATTTCCATATATATCTTTTTGCCACTGCATATCATAGTATAGTATAAGTATGGTATCTTCTTTCCTTCTTTGCAGACAAACAGTTTATTAACCACATCCTGACACAAAGGTTTGGTCATAAACTGGACATAAGATTTGAGTAGAAAAACATAGCTGCATAAATAAATAGAATTCTTACTGGGAGTTATTGACTTCAGTTTATTTTATGCAGGTCCCGCGTACATACACAGTGAACTGTTCCAAAAGTTAATAACACCTTTCCAGTTGTTCAGAATGAAATAGTGCATTATTGTGGCATTGTCCACACTTTCTGGATCGTTTCATGGCAGTTATAAGTCTAATAAGATACAAAATACTTAGGATTCTTGGGGCATGTCTACATTAGGAAATTATTTCAAAATAACTAAATCTGACTTTAATTCCAGATTTTACAAAATCGAAATGGTGTGTCCCCGCTATGGGGAAGCCTCGAAATTAGTCTGAGGCAGGTTCTGTTAATCTGGACACACTACATCGACTTAGAGCCCCAGAAAACACTGGGGAGTAATTAGTTTGAATTACTCTGGCAAGTAGTTATTTCAAAATAGCGACACCAGAGCAGTCACACTAATACTACTTTGAAATAAGAAGTTCAAAATTAGCATTATCCCTTCAGAAGAGCAAGAGTACAGATTTTGAAATAAGTGGCCTGTTATTTTGAAATAATAAGGATGATAGTGTGGACTCTCTACTTATAAATTCAACCTGATGGGGGTTATTTTGAAATAACGCCCTACCGTAGGCTAGGGCTTGCAATGTTTTCAAGGCTCAACATAAAGCACTTTCTCTTATCTAGATTACAACACATTGAGATCTTGTGAAGTGAAGTTTGACTTAATATGCATCAACATATATAAAAAAAACCTAAATGTACAGTTCAAATATTTTATAAATTCTTGTCTGATCTTGTGATTTTGAAATCACAGCAAACAGTTTTAGACAACATTTTTTCATTGAGAATCTCACTATGTGAAAGTTAATGTGTCACCATAAAGTGTGGCAGCGGTACACACATGCTGATTGGACTCTGAACGCTTTTCATTTTTAATTAAAAACATAGAAAGTTTAAGAGCAAAAGAGCTGACTAAAGTTTTGATCTTGGAGTCCAAATAGAATTTTTTACAGGAATTAGTACCTAATCTACAATGTGTTGGATAGGAATATCCTTTAGTCTAAATATCCACAATCAAGAGATTTATTTCTGTCTCCTTTTTGGACAATATTTAGTTGAAGTATCAACAGCAGCTGCAACAATTCCTTCTCTGCCCAAAAAATTGTACATTGAAAAGGACAAAGTTCTTTGTGGCAGTCAGCCTTCCAATAGTTATTGGCACCATAGAAAGCTCCAACTGCCATTTATCTACAGGGGCACAGCCCCATGTGGATTAATTAAACCCATGTATTCCAAAGTAAATGAAGCTAAATCAAATTAAGGCCACCTTAATTCTGAATGATGGTTTTCAAACAGAAGTTTAATATAGTTTAACCAATCTACTTAAAAGAAGTATCTTTACTTAATTTAGATTAATTGTCTTATGATGGCCCCATTGTAGACAACCCTTATTTTTCACAGAAATGATAATGTGGAAAAATGAAGAAATTCAGCATCAAGTCCCTTGAAGATATAGAGAGTCAGGAGAAATTTCAGCAAAGTCATCAAGAGAGGTTCACTGCTATCCCTACAGCTGATGAAGACCAGGAAAATTTCAGGAAGAGTTTAAAGACTGCCATTCTCTTGGCATGTGCTGAGTCCATTGTCTATATTGCATGCCATCAAGAAGACTGATTTGATGGAAATGATGCTGAGATTCAGGGGAACTGCTCAACCAGAAAAGAAAAGTTCAATGCACATGGCAAAACTACATCTTACACCAACAGAAGAAACACCAATACAAGCAACTTAAGGCTGAAGTCCAAAGGAAAATCCATGACATCAAAAATAAGTCGTGGTGAGAAAAGGCCAAGGAGATTGAGCTTTATTATGATAAACATGACAGGAAGAGCTTTTTAAAGGCAATAAGAGCCAGTTATGATTAGCGATGTAAAAGTGAAACTGTATATACAGTCAACCCATGAGCCTGGGCTCATCGATTAAACTTCATGGTTGCACACAGGCTCCCAGTATGCGCGAGGAGCTGGCTAAAAAGCCCCCCACACACACACACTTACTCCTTTTAATCAGTTAACCAGTTAGTCAAATTGTGTTTTCATTTTGACTTGTCCCTTCTGTCTGTGACTAGAATTTGGCTCTCTGGAGGAAAATATACTTTATATACATACACACATGCACGCACACACACACATCCAAAGTCACTATTATGCAAGGGGAAAGGAAATATAAGAGCAAAAGGAATCAATTCAAAAATGAATTAAAATACATAATTTGTATATACAACTTGTTAAAGCTTCAAGACCAGACAATACTACGTTGATATAATAAGTTAGGATGAGAATAACTATAATAAAATATGTGAAGAGATACATAAATAGGAAAGAGGAAGGAAAGAATGGACCAGAGGAAAGGAGGAAAAAAGGTTAGATGGAATGGAGGGCTGGCATTCTTTGAGCCATCTCAACATTTATTATTCAAATTTGTCTAGAAACAGGTTCCAAATTTCTTTGGACTCATATAATTGATCTTTAAGACAGTAAGCTATTATTTCTTTGGCTGCTAACTGAGAAAGGTGTGAATTCCATTAATCTATACTGGGTATAAACTTACTCATCTATTTTTATAAAATTATATGCTTGTTGGTCATTGCAGCCAAAAAAATCATGTTTGTAATGCTAGCCTGATTGTGGAAAAATTTGAAGAACTACAGCAGCCATTCTTAAAAACATCAGGCTCAAACTTTGTCTTACAGTTACCTATGATTAAAACAAATAATCAAACTAAATGAAGCTGTAATCTATGGTGAGCTGCAATATGTCAAAAGAAGTGAATTAAGGTTCCTGAAAATTCATCCTTACATTAGATGTACAGTCAGCAAGGTAGCTGGCATGAAAAGCAGATAAGAACATTCTAAACAAAAGGGAATTTGCTCACCAATAACTGTGATTATGTATTTAGAGGAATTTTATATAATTGTGTTTAAATACTGTTGGTGACATTGTTGTTTCCTTCCCTGCAGAGTCGAATGGCAGAGAGTCTGCGTCTCTTTGACTCCATTTGCAACAACAACTGGTTTATCAACACTTCCCTCATTCTCTTTCTGAATAAGAAAGACCTACTGGCAGAAAAAATCCGGCGCATCCCACTAACAGTCTGCTTTCCTGAGTACAAAGGCCAAAACACTTATGAGGAGGCAGCAGTCTACATCCAACGTCAATTTGAGGACTTGAATCGCAACAAGGAGACCAAGGAGATTTACTCACACTTCACCTGTGCAACTGACACCAGTAATATCCAGTTTGTCTTTGATGCGGTGACAGATGTCATCATTCAGAACAATCTCAAATATATCGGCCTCTGCTAAAAATCCATGGGCCTCAATCTATTTTCCTGAGGTGACACAAAAGAGGTTTACCACCTCCATTTGTGGTGGAAACAGTGAGGCAGAACTTGGAAGCCCAAGGAGAGGAAGGGGGAAAACTGAATAATGTTCACAGCCCCCCATCCCTCTTCTCCTCGCCACATACATTTTTTTTTTCAAAAATACATGTTTTGGAAGGTGCAAAGCCTCCAAAAAAAAAAGGCTGAGGTGTAACTGTGTGGAAATGTTTTCACCACAATCACTGCTGGCTCATTCTGTTTTTTCATTTCATATTCCTAAAATAGCAGAGCTACCATAGTCTATGTAAGAATAATACTTCATCCAGCTGTCCTAAAAAACATTTTGCTGCCAGGAAGATGTAAAGCTGTTGAATGGAAGATAGGCCTGGCTTTCAGGGTTTTTGTTTTGTTTTGTTTTTCCCATAGGAAAAAACTAAAAGCCTTTAGTTCCAATCTAAAGGCTACAAACAGGAGAATTTCAGTAAAGCCTTCCTCACAGCTATACAGAAGGAACATGTATCCACCATACTGGCATACAAACACATGCAGTATATACACACCTACGTCATGTATAAAAATGCACACGATGCACAGCATATACTATTTACACACTTCTGCTCTGCTTCACTGTGTGTCATGGACACCTTTCCTGTTAAAGGAACTGTTGGTACAGAACTGTTCTATGATTTCTAGTCTGATCTTTAGCCCTTTCTTCAAAGCTTCAAAATATGCAGCAAAACTACATGAAATGAATGAAAAAACTAATTAAAACTAGGAGAAATCAAGGTCAGTATTTCTTCTACTTGTGAGGAATTTTAAATATCAAGAGTTCTTTACTTTTCCCCCCCCCCCCAAATCATGTGATATTTCACACAAACACACATAAAAGAAAAGAAAACCCTGAAAGTCAAAAAAGCTGTGTTCTTTTTTAACATGCACACATACACAAATTAAAAATCACAAGGTAATTTTTAAAATATTGTTTTAGTGTCTGGATTGCTGAGTGTGAAAGTTGCCAATGGACAATTCTACTCCATTGCTCCAAAGAAATTCTGGGAAATATGGTCATATTGTAACAGCCTACCCAGGGAAATGGAGCCAATGAGACTGTGTATTATATAGCCTCTAAAGTTTTTTTCTTGTTTTTTTTTATTTTAAAAAATGTGATGTATTATTAGAAGGTTAACAGATGAGCGATATGAACAATAACTAAATGTCTTGATATTTGAATTTAATAATTTAAATTATTTGCAGTTTAGTGAAATTAAATAAACTGAAGAGATGCATTCCTCAGTTCCAGGTTTCATCTCATACAGAAATACTACTGGATATAACACTGTTCCAGAGAAATTATGGCAAATTTGTATGCCTCACGAGCTCTGTGGGACTATATTGGAAATCTCACATGAATCAAATGGTCCTAAATCTGTGGTCATTCAATTCTTCTCCTCCCCCGCCCCCCACTACTTCATAGAAAAGACTTCTTACAGACTTCAATGTAAAGTCAATGTGTAAATACTCGTTCAAGAATTATAAAGCACATTTACCACATTCTGGAAAATCTCCTCCCTTCCTTTGTTCCCCACATGTACCAAGATTAGTGTGAGAATTCTCAGCCAAGGGCTCTAAGGAATTTAAAAGAAAAAAAATTAATTATACCATCAAAGTTAAAGGTTGTCCACATTAAGAAAATAAATAATCTGAATGATACTGAACTGGGTGGTCTGCAGTGTGCTTATTTATTGGTGTACAATTTAATAGTTTGCACAATTGAATGATATTTCTGTGTCTATTTGCCAAACTGCAGAATTTTGTTCATTTACTACAAATCTTTTTCACAATGTATCCAGCAAGATTAAGGATAATCTTAGTACACAACAAAAATTATATTTAAACCCCCAAACTAGGTCAGAGAGGATGTTTCTCCTTTTGACAAAGCCATCACAAAATTCACTATGATTCCTCAGAAAAGGGCCAATAGTAACTCTAGGAGGGGTACTGCAGTTCAAAATTGAGAAAGTACTCTGCGGAGGAAACTTCCATGACATCTACCTGTCTTGCCTGGCTCTATGTGGTGCTTTTACAAGTCCCATGTTCGGTAACATATGTCTATATATAGACATGTATATAGCCGAGATTTTAAAAAATTCATTCCTAAAGTTAGACTTCTAAATCCATATTTAGGTGTCTGAAGAAATTATCTGATTTTTCAAAAGTGCTGAGCTCTCAGCAGTTCTCACTAATATCAATAGGAGCTGTTGGTTGCCTAATACCTTTGAAAATCAAGCCATTTATTTAGGGATATGAGTATGGATTTAAGAGCATCCTTTTTTCAAAATGCTTGCCATATATGGTGGATTTTTCAAAGAAGCCCAGGTGATTTAGTCACAAAATCCTAATTACAAATTTCAAAAAATTGCCCTTAGGCTTTATCCATCTATAATATCACAAACAAAACTAAGTTAACAAGGCAAACACCACTCACCTAAAACTATAAAAATATGGAAGGAAGAAGATAAAGGAAATCTTCAGGATTCATTACCACATTCAAGTAATCTACTATTACATTATATAAAACATTCACTTCCACCTCTTTTGGGTACCAAAAAGCAATATATGCTTGCCCTATGCTCACTCTAATGCAAAACCTTATCGCAACTTTATGCCCCCTTGTATCAAGAAAATGGCACACCTGGCTTTCACATATTCCTCATGAGTAACATTATTCCACCTTAATACTACAGAGGTTGTCATTAACATTTTGCTACCACTCTTTCTGTATGAACTGAAGAGCATATAAATTAACAGACAAAGGGAAAACAGCACAAGAGTAAAATAATGGTAATTGATTTCCTTAACTTGCAAAGGTAAACAATCCAGTATTAAAGAAACTTCCCAGACACATAGGCCTGATCTACAATACGCTCATTCAAAGAGAAAAGAGCTTTTAGCTCTGAAGAATTCAGTGCTTAAATTGGAGCCCAGAGCAAAAAGAGCAACATAATCAGTCCAGACAAGCAATATAAACCTATAACATGATCTGAAGGCACAACAGTTGCTGCAGCTGTAGCAACATGTCAGTCTGGTGTTTTCCTTCTTCCTTTCTCCAGTTATTAAAGATACTGGAAATTTTAGTCTCTGGAAAGATCTTAGACAAAGAATATACTTGGAGGTAAAGCCTGGTTTGATTTGCAATGTTTCAGCCTTGTTGATCACGTTTAAGATCAGCTGTGGAAATAAAAATTTTACTGTACATTCCTTTCTTTTGTAAGTGCCTGGGGGAAACCCTTAGATTTGCCTCTATACATGTCACCATGCATGCATCCAAAGTCACACCTTTCCCATCCTTTATTTAAGAACCCATCCTCTTTTAATGGAGTCAGAAACTTCCACACAGAGCTTCATCTTAGCATATGAGCAATGAATCTCAGATTACATGTGACCAGGATTCATCCCCAATTTGGTGTTTTGGTGGGCTAAGATTTTCTTAAGCAACATGGAGACAAAGTCTAATAGGAATTTGAGATTATTGCATGGGGTAACGTACATTCAAAGACATTGGTCTGATTTTTCAACAGTACCGGGAGTACAAAAGTAGTCAAACAATATTCTGTATATGGCAAGGGTGGCCAGATTGAAGCTTGTGAAACAAATGTGGCTCTTTTACAGTTAAAACACAACTTGCAGAGCCCACTATGTCCCCCATTTTCTGCGTACCAGACTGATGAGGGGGAAGGGACTTGGGGCTTCTACCCTGCAGGAGGGGGGTGCTGCTTGACGCTTCAGCCCTGTGCAGTAGCCCCAAACTCCAGCAGACAGCCCTTCAGAGCTGAACCACAGAGCCCTGACTGGCATGCCCAGCTCTTGAGGTTTTGAAGATTATTGTATTCAGCTCAGAGTCAACAAGTCTGGCCACCCCTGGTATTTGGGCATCACTGTGTCAAGTTATAAGCTAAGCCACTTTCAAAAGCACTCAGCACTCCCCTTAATCAATTATAAGAAAAACTTTCTCAAGTATTCAAGGTACTGACTTGGTATGGTTCCTACCATCTGTAAATGCCAGTGACTGATAATATAATGA
Source organism: Pelochelys cantorii (assembly GCA_032595735.1). Lineage (NCBI taxonomy): Eukaryota > Metazoa > Chordata > Testudines > Trionychidae > Pelochelys > Pelochelys cantorii. The sequence continues at coordinate 4,398,558 of CM064342.1, read as the reverse complement.
ATTATCAAGATCTTCTACATTAGTGACACTCAGACCTCAATGGTTCAGGAACCAAATTAGTAATCAATGCTATCTAAAAGAGCCACAGTAGTATTACTTCATTGTTTTGCTTACTACAGTACTATATATTCATATTTAAATAGTATAATGGGGAAATTTTTTGTTTATTTTTCTATTTATTATATATATTCTATCATCAAAATGCGTAACCAAGTATTATTTTATCAACTTCAATTGGTTAATAACATAGAAAAAACATCTTGATTTGTTAATTACTTAGACTGGGTAATAATTAAATCACATAGGGCTTTAATATCATGTGCTGCAAAAAGTTGTAGGAGACACATAACGAGTCTGGGTATGACTATCCTAGACTTAGTCCACCTGTGAAAGTACTAGCACCTATGAAGGCATTTATTTGTCCCACACTGGTACCATGCTGCAGTCTAGATTTCCCTCCATGATGTAATGTGCTACCATCACTAACTGGGAAAATAAAGTTGGAAAATGGTTTACACTTCCTTTGGAGTTATGTGGTTTACTGACTTGTGACCATTTCATTTCAGCACTAGTCTCCAGAATACTACCTATGGCCATTCAAGGTTGACAAAAAGACTGAAGGAATCAGAAGTAAGTAATGCTCTTAAATGCAGCAGAACGGACATCTGAAAATGATAATAGAGGAAATGTACGGAAGGACAAGAGGAAGTTGGGAGAAAAGATTCCTTAATTTTTTAAACAGTCTTTTAATTGGGCAGGTCTTTGAACAGCAGCATTACAGGCAGTGGCAATGGGGCATCTCAGCCCTCAGGCACTGGTTACATCTATCTCATTCACTGGAGCACTGCGACTAGTCTGAGGGGAGAAGAGAAAAGATGAAGCACTGTGGTTCACTTCCATAGCTTACTCATCCCCAGAATAAACAGAAGGGAAGGAGGAATGTAGGTTTACACAAGTTTAATTCATCTTTCTTTCCATATATTCAATGCTTGTTTCTTAAACAGTTGCTTTTTACTGTTAAATCCTGTGATTCAGAGAAAATCTCTGTTCAGGAAAGCCAAATAACGTCCTTGATCTTTGTGTTATGAATAACTTCTGTGGTGTCTCGTATCTGAAGATTCAAGGCTTTTTATTAACTTTAATTAATTCATCTTAGCACACAGTTGTAGTAGAGAAATATTATTATCCCCAATGTATAAAAAACAAACCTGAGGCACAAAGAGATTGACGGACTTGTCAAAGACAACACAGGAAACCCATGCCAAGGACTGGAGTTGGACAAAAGTGCCTAAATTGGGACGGGCAATAATTCTTGTGGGGGGGGGGCACTTCACCGTTTTGGTAGTGGTTCCTGGGCCAGCTCTGCCCCTGGAAGGCACAGGGCATCAGGAGAAAGGGGTGGGGCCTAGGCAGAAGGGACAGTTCCCTCTATGCACCATGTAGAGAGGGAGAAGGGAGGTGTGGAGACTTTGCATGCTCCCCCCTGGAGCCCAGGAGCATGCAAAATCTCTCAGCCCCCACCCTGCCAAGGGCGCCCAGAGGGAACTACCAGCCATTTTGAACAGCTGGCAGTTCACTCTGGTGCTGAGCACCCTGGGAGGAGAAGGAGACTTTGTGTTCACTCCCGCCCCAGGGGCCGATTTTGAACAGCTAGCGGTTTCCTCTGGTGCCGCATACCCCCAGAAAGGGGAGGAGACTTTGCACACTCCCCCATCCCCAAGGCCCCACTGGCCCGGGGGAGGGGAGCATGATAGGATGGACCGCAGGCCAGATCAAATGGCTTGGCGAGCTGGATCCAGTCCACCAACCATATCTTGCCCACCCCAGGCCTAACTCCTACTTCTTACGCTCAAGACTATATTTCCATTCATGTCTTCATCCAACTCAAGCATTTGGCATAAAGATTTATGAGACTGAGAAACCAGCCCCTTGAATCCAAATTGTATTTCTTTGGGTAATTTATAATGCATTCTTTTCTCTGAGCGAATTAGCTTTGCTGAGAATAACTCTTATTATTATTTTTAGATTTTTGAACATAGCTAGTGTGAGCAATTCATCTGCAATACACTTCTATCAAATCTAAGGAAAAAATTTTGTTCTGGTTAGTTTATATTTTTCCCCATAATCCACCTCTCCTCCTCTTTCCTGTTTTTCAATTTTTTCTTGTCCTGGTTCTTCAGATATGGTGGAGTCACAGTGTTTTCCCTGACGTTGATAAATCATGCAATTAAATATGCATCTGTTTCTTAGTCTTCTGGTTCATCAGTGATGCAGTATACTGCCACCTGGAAGCAACAAGTCCAGTAATACACCTGGGATTTCATTTCATCCAGACAAAAAATAACATTCACAGAATAGATATTCCAACTGTTGAAATGAAGGTGCCATCTGTCCTCTTTCAGGGGAGGCTGAGCGCAGTGGGGAAAATGGCATGAGCCATGACACAGCTATCGGCTCTTACTGCTTTTAAAAAGCAGAGGTGTAGTATCTAGGACTGGGCAGGAGCCAGGACTCAGCTGTGCCAGCTTATATCCGGCCTCAGACTGCTGTGGCTCTGGCTTATAAATGTAGTAAGAGCCTGGCAGTTTTTACTACATTTAGAAAGCAGAGATGCCGTGAACCCCCCCCTTATCAACTATCGAGTAGGCTCTAAATCAAGGTAGCGCAGGGAACCTGCCTCGAACTAATTTTGAGGCTTTCCTGTAGTGTGGACACACTATTTTGAAATAGTTATTTCAGGAGTTATTATTTCGAGATAAGTTATTTCAAAATAATTTCCTAGTATAGACATGCCCTTAGAGACTAACAAATATATATATATATATATGCAGTATCATGAGCTTTTGTGGGCAAAACACACTTCTACATATACATTTTGTTAGTCTCTAAGATGCTACAGGACTACGCATTTTTTAAAATTACAGACACTTTTTGGTGAACAGTCTTGCCTTCTTCCTTCTGTTCCTTTGGCAAGGAATCTGAGAGTCACATATTTTAAGGTCAGAAGGGATTACTATGATCATCTTGTGTGTGTAGTACAGGCCATAGAAATTCCCAAAATAATTCTTAAAGTAAATCTTTAAACAAAAACTTCCAATCTGGATTTTAAAATCGCCAATGATGGAGAGCCCACTATAACCCTTCAAAAATTGGTAATTACACTCTGAGTTAAAAATATGTGCATAATTTCCTGTTTGTATTTGTCTATCTTCAACTTCCAGCTATTGGATCACGTTATAGCTTTCACTGTTGGGGTACAAATAGACTGCGGGGGGGTTTCAGGATACCAGAGGTATCCTGAAAAACTCCACCGCATCCAGGGAACGCGTTTGCTCCTCCACTTTTTTTTGTGAAAGCAAACACACTCTTTTGGAAGCCCCTGTATTCCTCGTTCCACAAGGAAGAAGGGGGCTTTCAAAAGAGGGTGTTTTTTTTTTAAATTTGGCCCAGTCTAGACAGGCCAAATTTTGGAAAAGCCTCTTCTAACAAAAGTATCAGAAAAAGATATGCAAAATGCAGAATGCATTTTGCATATATTTTTCCAATAGATTCTCGCAGTCTAGACAAACCCTCTGAAGAGACCATAATTAAATACTTATTCCCCATGCAGCTTCTTATAGACTATAATCAAGTCATCCCTTATCATTTTCTTTGTTAAGCTAAGTAGCCTGAGCTCCTTGAGTCTATCACTATAAGGCATATTTTCTAATGTTAAATCATTCTCATAGCTCTTCCCTGAACCCACTCCAATTTATCAACATCCTTTTTGAATTATGGACACCCGGACTGGGCACAGTAGTCCAGCAGTGGTTGTACCAATGCCATACACAAAGGTAAAATAATCTCTCTGCCCTTACTCAAGAATTCTGGAGTTTGTGTTCATCTCATATCTACCAGGACTCCCAAATATTTTTCAGAATCACTACTTCACAGACTGGAGGTCCCACCATACTGTTATGTATAGCCTATATTTTTAGTCCCTGCATATATGAATTTACATTTAGCAGTGATAAAACATTAATTGTTTGTTTGTATCCAACATACCAAGCAATCCAGATTGCACTGTATCAGTGATTTGTCCTCTTTATTATTTTTCACTAGCAGACTTACCCAGCATTACTCGGGTCCTTCAGGGCAGGGGGCTGGCAGTGGGGGGGAGAGGTATGCAGGACTCAGGGTAGGGCTTTGGGGTTCTGTGGAGGACGTGCAGGAGGCTTGGGGAGTGCAAGAGTGAGGGCTTGGGGGCAAGGAGAGTCTCAGGGTAGTGGGTCCCATCCAACACAACCTTTTCTCTCCTCCCAGGCAAGGGAACTTTCTCTCCTCCAGTAACCCCCAGCTGCCAGTGGTCTATTTTCTCCCCCTCCCCCCCCATCCTCCTCTTCAGCCACCAGGGGCCTTCCCCCTTTCCCCCAACAACTTCCCCAGCCATCAAGAGCTGCGGCCAAGGGAGGGAGAGAAACAGCTGCCTTGGGCTGTGGCCAAGGGCTGGGCAGGGGAAATGGTTTGGGATGGGGGGGCTACTTATCTGGTGCACTGGTAGGCAAGATGGCAGAGCCCTGCTGGCCACTCTCTTGGTGGTGCGGCTGCCCACAGTGGACACTCTGCAGGATAGCTCTCCCCTGTGGGCTCGCTGCCCCCAGAAGCCACTCTCATATCATGTCCCTCTGAAGACCTGCCCCTCCCTTTGCATGTTATAGAAAATAGTCCTTTTCCTCGGGCTTCCATTTGTTCTGGCACAACCTAACCCTTGCTTTACATAAGGAGAAGAGAAAGTTGCATACCAAATTAGACCATCCTAGCTCTTATTGTTTAGGTGGAGTTCTTGAACAAACAGACTCTCATACAGACACTCAGACAGACTCTAAAATATAGCTACAGATTTCTCCAATTTTTATGTTATCTACAAATTTATCTTGTGTTATGGGAAGGAGTAAAAAACTTTTCCTTATGTACTTTCACCACACCAGTCATGTTTTTTAGAGCTCTATCATATCCCCACTAAACCTCCTCATTTCTAAGCTGAGAAGTCACAGTTTTATTAATCTCTCCTCATATTGCAGCCCTTCCAAAACCTTAATTATTTTTGTTGTCCTTTTCTGAACCTTTTCAATGCCAAGATAATCTTTTTTAAGAGGAGGCAACCACATATGCATGCAGTATTCAAGATGTGGGCAAACCATGGATGTATATAGAGGCAATAAGATATTCTCTGTCTTATTCTCTATGCCTCTTTAAATGATTCCTAACATTCTGCTTGCATTTTTGACTGATTCTGCACATTGAGTGGATGTTTTCAGAGAACTATCCACAGCGACTCCAATATCTCTCTTTTGAGCAGTAATAGTTAATTTAGTCCCCATCATTTTGTATGTATAGTTGGGATTGCTCTCCAATATGTATTACTTTGCATTTATTGATATTAAAATTAATCTGCCATATTGTTGCCCAATCACTTAGTTTTGTAAGATCCTTTTGAAGCTCTTCACAGTCTGCTTTGGACTTAAACTATCTTGAATAGTTTAGTATCATTTGCAAATTTTGCTACCTCACTGTTTACCCCATTCTCCACATGATTTATGAATACGTTGAATAGGTTTGGTCCCAGTACAGATTCCTGCTGGACACCACTAGTTACATCTCTCCATTCTGAAAACTGACCACTTATTCCTACTCTTTGTTTCCTGTCTTTTAACCAGTTATCAATCCATGAGAGGACCTTCCTCTTATCCCATGACAGCTTACTTTGCTTAAGAGCCTTTGGTGAGGGACTTTGTCAAAGGGTTTCTGGAAATCTAAGTATACTATATCCACTGGATTGCCCTTATCCACATGCTTGTTGACCCCCTCAAAAAATTCTAGTAGATTAGTGAGGCATGATTTTCCTTTACAGAAACCCTACTGACTTTTCCCCAATAAATTATATTCATCTATGTGTAATCTTCTGTTCTTCAATCAGTTTGCTTGGTACTCACCTCTAGAGACCTTTTTGAAAATTGGTGTCACATTAGCTATCTTCCCATCATTTGGTACAGAAGATGAATTAAAGGACAGGTTGCAAACCACAGTTAATAGTTCTGCAATTTCATATTTGAGTTCTTCAGAACTTTTGGGTGAATGGCATCTGGTTTTGGTGACTTGCTACTCTTTAGTTTATCAGTTTGTTCCAAAACCTCCTCTAATGACATCTCAATCTGGGACAAATCCTCAGATTTGTCACCTAAAAAGAATGTCTCAGACTTTGGGAATCTCCTTAACATCTGCAGCCATGAAGACTGATATACAGAATTCATTTAGTTTCTCTGCAATGACCTTATCGTCCTTTAGCATCTCACTCAGTAGCTTTTTTAGCAGGTTTCCTGCTTCTTATTAAAATGTGTCTATTATTTTTGGAATTTTTGGCTAGCTATTCTTCAAATTCCTTTTTGGCCTTCCTAATTATATTTTTCTATATATACTCTTAACATTAAAATAATCTGGAGTATATATTAAGGGAAGATGTTAAAAGCAGAAAGAGCAATTAGATGCCCCACTCCCAATAAAAGTCAATGAGACCAGTTATCTAAGAAGTTTGAAAATCTACCCCTAAATATGTACTGGAAATTATAAAAAAACACTCACACAAACATACTATATATTTCAGTATACTTCTGTCCAAATTCCAAACAATATGCGACATCAAGAAAGTAGAGTTGCCAGATGGTTTTTAACCAAAAATACTGAACACCCGCCCTCCCTAAACTCTGTAACTTGGAGAGAAAGAGAAAGTTTCAGATGGATCAGTCAAGCAAACATTAAATGCGATGAGACAAGATGAAGGAACAGAGATACGGATAATACTGGAAAAGCAAATGAGCCAGCAAGAGAGTGGTTGGCTATCAGGTCAGAGAAACAGGGTGGAAAGAGTTCATGCAGAGTTTTGAAAACTAGCAGGTCATTTCTTAATAGGATTCAGATATGGATAGGAAGTCAGTGAAAGTGAGAAATGATGGGTTTGATATAATCTTATTTCCTGAAGGAAGAAAGCAGTCATAGTAGGGCATTCTGAACTCTCTGAAATTTATAATATAGCGATTCAGGAAAACTATAAAAGACAGACATGCAGTAATCAAGATGTGAAGTGATAAAAGCATGAATTAGAATTTCAGCAGAGATCAGGGTCAAAATAAAGACAAATTCTTGCAATATTCCAGAGGAGATTATGGACAGGGTAATTTATAGGTAAAAGAGCTATGGGAGACAAAAGTAAGTTCAGGATCAAAGCTGACATGAGGTAAGAAGCAGAACATCTGAATTAACTCTGCTGAAACAGTGGGTTTGTATATATTATCTATCTAAGAATTTATTTAGTTCACCAAATGGAAAATACCAGTGTTTTAGGGGCTAGAGAGAATGATAGCAGAGTTGTAGACATGGGACATCCAAGGGGTAGATTCCTCTAAGCTGTCTGCAGAGCAATGTATTCTTTATACTTCCATAGCCCAAGGGACATTTAAACAGCAAGAGCCCAAGAAGGTGATGCGACTGTTTCCTCGAGATTTCTGCTAGGGAAAGACAGCTTAAAATTGGTATAGGGCTATGTCACCTTGGACTTCTAAACTAATGTGCTAACCCACTGCATCCCTCAGCCACCCCGACCAGCCACCACTTCTGGACATTACCACTCATTTTTGGATTGTAGTAACGCACAAAGTCCTCCTGTTAAACAAAGGTTGCAGGTAGGGTTGCCAACTTTCCCAGCCAGACAGGCCAAATTCAACCTTGCCTTCATCTCAACCAAAGGGTCTTTACCCAGAATAACATTAGTCTTTGAAACATTCAGTCACAAGAAGTTGAGTTAGCTCGGAGATGAAAGTAAAAATTTGAGGCACAGCAAAAGAAATGGATTTTCAACAAAAAGAGTAGAAATTCAGTAAAGAAATATGGTTCAAACAAATCATAAGAAAAAATGTTGAGAAAGCAACTTTTTGCTTGGGAAATGTATATCAAATCAGGCTTTTCTTACTAAAGCAAATAGTCCCAGAGCAGTCAGTTTAACTAGTAGCACATGTAAAATGAGTAGAATTTGGTCCAAAGTGATACACAGCATGATTGGATCAAGCATAACAGAAATGGGTGGAAGTGTTCAAAATACTAATATACAACAGTAACACAAAATTATTTTAAAAATAAAAGACCACCAAAAATGTAGGCCTGATAAGGCAATTCTGCCTCTTCTTTCAAGTGAATTTGCAATGAGGTCACAAGACAATTTTATGCCAGGATGCTGACTGCATAAGTAAGTAATTTTTACAACTACGTAAATCTTCTGTTTCCTGAATATTAACAGTCGTGTCTTTCAGCTTAAAAAATGTAACAAATGTTCAAATGGGGAAAGATTTCACAGTTTAGATAGTGTGACAGGAAGGATTAGTGCCTAAGGCTTCCTGCTAGAGGCCTCACAGCCCTGCCTCACCTTGCTCCAGAAAAGGGCAGTAGAATGAGTCTCCCACGCTCTCTAGAGTGGCAGCCTGAGATGCAGCCAGTCAGGAAAGAGACTGAAAGAAGCAGCTAATCAGAGCCCAGCAGTCCTATATAAGAGGAGCTGCAGGGCCAACATGAGTTCAGTCTGCTGGCACAGATGAGGGAAGTACATGGTGCCTCTAGTTGGCTGCAGGACATGGTAGATCAGATGCTGGCAGGGACCAGAAGAGCCCAAGAATAGCTCCAAGTGAGCTGCTAGGACTAAGCAAATAGCTTTTGGCAAGGGCGAGGGGAGTGACGAAGGAGCTGTTGGCTGGCTGCTTAATCTACAGCAAGCAGCTACTGACAGGGACTGAGGTGAGTGAGGAAAGAACTTCTGGCTGGCTGCTGGGACTCAGCTAAGATGGACTATGGGGAAGTGGTCCACGGAAATATACAGCAGTGAACAGAGAGGCAGCAAACAGAGTTTGGCTCAAGGGAGCCCCACAGAGGTTGGTATTTTTCTTTCTTTTTTTCTCTTGTTTTTTCTCTCTCTCTTCTCCCCTTCAGGCTTCCGGATTCAATACATACAACATCTGAGGAGTCTCTCAGGAGGAAGACTGTATGGATAGAGACCAACTGTTATGATATGTCTGGATCGCGGTATCAAGTGGAGTGCCCCAAGGGTCATTTCTAGGGACGGTTTTGTTCAACATTTTTATTATTGACCTGAATGAGGGGATGGATTGCACCCTTAGCAAGTTCACAGATGACACTAAGCTAGGGGAGAGGTAGATACGCTGGAGAGTAGGGATGAAGTCCAGAGTGACCTAGACAAATTAGAGGATTGGGCCAAAAGAAATTTCATGAGGTTCAAAAGACAAATGCAGAGTCCTGCACTTGGGACAGAAGAATCCCAAGCACTGCTACACATTGGGGACCAACTGGCTAAGCAAGCAATTCGGCAGAAAAAGACCTGGAGATTACAGTGAATGAGAAGCTGGATATGAGTCAACACTGTGCCTTGTAGCCAAGACTAATGGCATGTTGGGATGCATTAGGAGGAGCACTGCCAGCAGATCTAAGGAAGTGAATATTCCCCTTTATTCAGCACTCGTGACGCCACATCCAGAGTATTTGCATCCAATGATGGGCCTCCCCATTACAAAAAGGTTGTTGGACACATTGGAGAAAGTCCAGCAGAAGGCAACAAAAATGATTAGGGGGCTGGAGCACATGACTTATGAGGAAAGGCTGAGGGATTTGGGCTTATTTAGTCTACAGAAGAGAAGACTGAGGGGGAATTTGATAGTAGCCTTCAACTACTTGAAAGAAGGTTCTAAAGAGGATGGAGAGAGGCTGTTCTCAGTAGTGATGGATGGCAGAACAAGGAGCATGGTCTCAAGTTACAGTGGGAGAGGTCTAGGTTGGATATTAGGAAAAACTGTTTCTTTAGGAGGGCGGTGAAGCACTGGGATGGGTTCCCTAGGGATGTGGTGGACTCTCCATCCCTAGAGGTTTTTACGTTCCGGCTTGATAAAACCTTGGCTGGGATGATTGGGTTGAGGTTGGTCCTGCTTTGGGCAGGGGGCTGGACTCGATGCCTCCTGTGGCCTCTTCGAACCCAATGATTCTGTGATTCTATTATTCTAATTAATAAAAGGATGTAGCATGTGGCTCCTACTTATAGGGTCCCTAGCTCGGAGACTCCAGCAATAAGCGGAATCCGGTCTTCCCACCACCAGCCACTTGGAGGAAGTGGTTACACTCTAAGGAAGAGAATTAGAACTGTGGCAGCCCAGGGAAGGGAGCTGCTGGGAATGACTCAGTGAGGAGCTCTGATCAGTGAACTGAGCCCAAAAAAAATGGTTCAGCAGGAAGGCTGGGCTCAATGAGGCCTCAAACAGAGGCAAGGAGTCCCCAGGCCCTGGTCTACACTAGGGAATATTTCAAAATAGCCCTCCTTATTTTGAAATAATGGACTGGTTATTTTGAAATCTGTACTCCTGCTTTCCTTGGGGAAAAATGCTTATTTCAAAATAGTGTTAGTGTGTACACTGCGCTGCTGCTAATTCGAAATAATTGGCCTCCAGAAGCCACTCACAGCTGCACTTGCGGCCACTCGTGTCACTCCTGCAAGCTCCACTGCTCCCCTTCTCCTGCGGAGCTTAAAACAGCAGGCTGCTGAAGAAGAGCTTGTGGCACGTAGCCAGCTTGGCAAGCCTCGTGCCATACAGCAGCAGCTGATGGAACCATGGCAGACCCCAGCGCTCCCTTTGAGCCCCCCACAGCTGTCAGCACTCCTGCAGCACCCTGAGCTGCCACTGGCCAGGAACACAGGAGAGCACTGGCCCGGACTGGTGTGGAGATCCTGGACCTCACTGAGGTCTGGGGCAAGGAGACCAACCTCCAGGATCTCTGCACCAGAAAGCACAATGCCAGTGAGTATGGTCAAATGGCCACCAACCTGGCCAACAAATGCCATACCCAAACCCTTAACCAGCTCTGGATGAAAATAAAAGAGCTCTGCCAGGCCTACAACAAGGCCAGGGAGCAGAGCAAACACTCTGGGGCAGCACCACACACATGCCACTATTATGTGCGGCTCAATACCATCCAGGGAGGGGGGAAGCAGTCACCTTCCCCCTGTCATCATTGAGTCCGGCCAGGACACTCCCAGTGTCATCCTCTACAAAGGTGGGCTTGCAGAGGAGAAAGAAGATAGAAGAGGAGGCCAGCCAAGCAACCATACCTGCCAGCCAGGACATGCTCCACACCCTAAAGCTGTCCTCCCCTCTCAAGATGTTTCCCAGGGAAGGCACTTCAGGTGATTTTTATAACTTTCCCTGTATGCATGCAGGGGCAGGTGATGGGCTGCAAGGGGCTGCGTGCTCCTCACTTGGCCTACTCAGCCTGGAGATCGCACAACAGCCTGTGCACATAAGTGCACATGAAGTGCCAGTACAGAGCACTCATCCCCATGACGCGCTCTCACACAGGAAGTTTCCTTATTCCAGCCTCTGTGGAGGGACACAGCAGAGCCGCACATGATACAGGGTCATGCCTGCACTCAGGCAGCATTTGCTCCTGATAAAGCGCGGCAATACGGAGGAAACCAATTTCTTGAAAAGGAACCTGCTGGGGAGAGGAAGAGGAAGAGAACCCAGTACCACTTTCTCCAGCAAGCAGCTTCTGCCACTCACACATACCCCCAACCCCTTCCTCTCCTCCCGTGGGTAGATATAGAAGTGTTCTCTCTGCAAGACACCGCCAGTGCTGGACCCAGTGTGTGCGGGACATGGAAGGAAGCCAAGACACCCTATCCCCCTATCCAGCCCGCAGGCTCCTAGCCTGGCTGGCACCTTCCCATGCCTGTTTGTCCCCAGGCCATGGATGTGGTGATGCTCCCCTGGGATGTCTGTGCCCCTGCAGGAAAGTTCCTGCTGTCTAGGCAACATATGCCCTTGCTCAAAGCACACTGCCATCGTCTGAACTGAGACCTTCCGTGTCAGCTCAGAGATTAGAGCTTTGCTTCATACACAGTATCTCTTGGGATGACTGCCCCTGTAGCCTTTCTTCACAGCTGGGCCAGCTGCAAGCATGGCACATCCCCCACCTCCCACACCATCCTTCCAACACTGCAGTATCCGCAGGAGGAAACACACCCAGGAAGACCTCATGAGGGAGCAGATGGCCTGCCTCCAGTCCCTTGTCTGAGGGCTTGACAAGGAGCACCAGGAGAAGGCCACTGACCAGGAGGAGCACCCAACTGATTGGGAGCAGTGAAAGATGGCCTGGCATCAGCTGGCACACCAGCACAAAGCCATGTGCTCCTCCATCATCTTGTGATGGAATGCGTGGCCTCATGCATGGAGCGGGCCACCAGCCACCTCCACACACCCCATCCTTGTGGCTTCCCCTCCTACCCTTCCTAGGGTCCGCCAGAGCCCCAGAACACAGGGTGATGGGACCTCTCGGGCAGCCGAAGCCTCCCGAAATACCCAAGGCAGGCACCAGTCTCAGCACCATTCCTGAGACCCCCTTCCCCTTCTCTTCCTTCCCCCATTCCAGGTTCTTTCCCCAGTCCCTCCCCAAACGGTCTTGTTTTTTCAATAAGTAAGGCTGTTTTATTTGTTCTGCAAGACAGGAAGTAAGGTGGGAAGGGAGGGCAGCGGAAAGAAGGGGTTGGGGAGGAAAGGCGCACAAGGGAATGCAGGGGACTCCTTGTGGAGAGGCATGGGAGAGTGACTCACAGCTAGCCTTGGCCGAAACTATTCCTCAAGGCCTCCCTGATGAGCACAGCCCCTTGATGTGCTCTCCATATGGCACCGGTGTCCGGCTGCTTGTATGCTCTGGCCAGCTGTTCAGCTTCAGCCCCCCACTCTGGCAGAAAAGTCTCCTCTCACACAGGTTATGGACACACAGCAGGCTGCCGCCATGAAGGGGATGTTGTACTCGCTGAGGTCCAGGCGGGTCATGAAACTCCTGAACCTCCCTTTTAAACAGCTGAATGCACACTCATGACCATGCAGCACCTACCAAGCCTAGCACTGAAGTACTCCTTAGTGGAGTCCATGCTGCCCATGTTGGGGTTCATGAGCCAGGGGAGCAAGAGGTAGGCTGCATCGCCCAGGATGATGATGGGCATGTCCACCTCCCCAACTCTGATCATGCGGTCAGGGAAAAAACTGCCAGCGTGCATCTTTTGGAACAAACAGAAGTTCCAGAAGATACACATATCGTGCATGTTCCCTGACCAGCCAACACTGATGTCAGTGAAGTGTCCCTTGTGGTCCACAAGGGCCTGCAGCACATGTAGTGCTCTTCCTGTTCATGTAGTCTGAGGCATGGTGGTTGGTGGCCAGGAGGGGGATGTGAGTACCATCTATGGCCACCTGCAGTTGGGAAAGTCCATGGCAGCAAAGCTGTTGAAGATGTGGTCAATGTTCCCCAGAGTGATGACATTCTGTAGCATCACGTGGTTTATTGCCTTGGCTACTTGCAGGAGCACAGCCCGACTATGGATTTCCTCACACCAAACTGGTTCCCAACAGAGCTGTAGCTCTCCAGTGTGGTGAGCTTCCACAGGGTGATGGCAACGCATTCTGCACAGGGATGTTGGGTTGTAGTCAGGTGTCCTGTCACCTGAGGGCAGGGGCGAGCCACTTGCAGAGCTCCAAGAAGGCAGACTTCCACATGCAGAAGTTCTAGAACCATTGCTGGTCGTCTCATCACTGCAGGATGATGCGGTCCCCCTAGTCTGAACTGGTTTCCCTCCACCAGAAGCAGTGTTCAATGGTCTCCAGGGGACTGAGAGGCATTGCAGGAGCAGCAGATGTGCCAGGACCTGGGTGAAGAGGACCTGCGGTCTGGGCTGGTCGTCGTCTGCAGGAGCAGCATGTGGGCAGTCTGGATGAACTGCGCCATGAGGTGCAGCACAAGGCCTGTGAGACTGGCACAGTTTTGAGGAGCTCCACCTCCGTGTTGTAAGAGCTATGGCGTCCGGAAGGGCAACCGGAGCACACTGAGTCTGTTTGGTATCCCGTGAAGGGGAAGGCAGTGGAGGAGTGGCCTGTAAGACGCAGCCATAGAGAGGAGCCCCTGAAAGTACGTGTCGCAGCTTGTCTAACCAAGCAGCCACAGGAAGCGACCTCCCTTCTGGTGCCCTCCGCAGAGTGCTTTCAGGGACTCTAACTCTGAGGCAGGCTCCAATCAGTGCGGATGTGCCATTTCAAAACAATTCTGAGTAATTTCAATGTTCCCCTCTAGTAAGGACATGCTATTTCGATTTTGTTACTTTGGGAGCTATTATTTCTATTTTACTTATTTCAAAATTATTTCCTAGTGTAGACATGCCCCAGAGAAGATCTCTAGGTGCTCCTCAGTATCAGAGTACCTTGCAAACTAGATAGACCAACTGGGGATCCATGATGAGTTCTATTGGAATGATTAAAAACTGAGTCCAGGAAGGGCTACAGGAAGACGCACCACCTGAGGGGTTACTACAGTGGGCCCCTGTTGAATGACATAAGGGCCTCAGCCCAGAGAAGTCTGCATGTTGATGCCAATGGAGAGGATACTGCAACAGGCCATGTTAGAAGACTGATCCCAATTAGGGTTGCCAGATGGTTTAACAAAAATACCGAACACTCCCTTTCTTCCCGCCCCCCCCTCCCCAAAAGAACACTGGGAAAAAATTCTGTTGAGAAAAAAAAAGGGGGGGAGACCAAAGTTGTTAAAGGCGCTGTAGCTTTAAATGGCCCCGCGCTCCTCACTCCCCCACCAGACGCAGCAGGGGAAAATTGTCCCCGCCAGGCTTCCATCCGAGGGAAACAGGAAATGCCGGACATTTCACATGTTTGGTATTTTCTGGTATTTTTACCGGATGGGGGACCCAAATAACGGACAGTCCGGGCGAAAACCGGACTCCTGGCAATCCTAATCCCAAAGATTACTGCAAGACTATTCACCAAAAGAGGTCTGTTTCACACATACTCTGTGTGCGACCTGGTTGGAGGGCTGAGTCACTGAAGATTTGCCTGATAAGCACAGCTGCTAACAGGGGGGACCACGAGTGGCAAAAAAATTGTAAGTGCACACTCACTTGACAAAGAGACATTTCTAAGAGGTGAGCTATTTTTCACCCATACAAAATATCTGTAGCTCCTCTACCTTATTTCCATATCTGCCAATTGTTCCCATCTACTCTCTTCCTTCTCTTTTGAGAACTCCAGTATTTTTCACTATAACCAGTCAAAATGTATTGAATATTTGATTTTTTTAAATCTGCTTCACAATTTCAATAATGGTCCAGTTATTACCAGGATACACACTTATTGTGCATTTTGTTTTATGAGGAATTTATGAGTAGTAATTTTTTATGCTTTGGCACCACCAAGAGACAATTTTGCTTATTACCACATTTAAATGCTAGATAGATTTAGATGCTCTAATCAAATCCAAAGATGTACGCTGTAACCCTTAGTCTTTGATCTCTATAAATTCAGCTGAAAGAAAAATAGTTTGTTTTGAATTGGTAGTGCCCCTAGAAAAAAAACTTTATTTGCCAAGTAGATGCTACTGTACCATTTGTAAAACTTTAAGCTAAAATGAAACCCACACCTTGACATTTCATCAACTAGCCAGATGTGTATAACAACAAATGAAAACACTAAACAAAAAAGCAGCATGACAGATACAGCTAAAAAACAGAGGTAACAACTTCGAATTATAAACTAAATATACAACCTGAAGAAGCACCAGTTAACAGATCCATGCAATTACTCAGTTTTGGAAATATGAGACTAATGGTTTGATCTTTAAAGATACAGAATATCCTCACTGCTCACTGAGTCAGTCAAACCTAAGGGAACTCAGCAGCACTTGAGACTAGGCTTTAAAATATTAGGAAATAGAATCCTTAAAAGTAAGCAGTGATCTTCCCTGTTAAAGGCCTCCAGTGGCTACAAGAGAGGTACTCTGCATTCCATGTGTGATCCTTGGAGGTCCTATGAAGAGCTTCAAAAAGATCTCACAAAACTAAATGATTGGACAACAAAATGGCAAATGAAATTTAATGTTGATAAATATAAAGTAATGCACACTGGAAAAAATAATCCCAATACACCCTATACACACAATATGATGGGGACTAATTTAGCTACAACTACTCAAGAGAGAGATCTTGAAGTCACTGTGGTTTGTTCTCTGAAAACATCCACTCAGTGGTATACAGCAGTCAAAAAAGCAAATAGAATGTTAGGAATCATTAAAAAAGGGATAGAGAATAAAACAGAGAATATCTTATTGCATCTATATAAAACCATGGTACACCCACATCTTGAATACTGCGCACAGATGTAGTCGCCTCATCTCAAAAAAGATATATTGGCATTGGAAAATGTTCAGAAAAAGGCAACAAAAATTATTAGGGGTTTGGAACGGGTCCCATATAAAAAGACTTGGACTTTTCAGCGTAGAAAAGAGAAAACTAAGGGGGGATATGATAGAGGTCTATAAAATCATGGCAGGTGTGGAAAAAGTGAATAAAGAAAAGTTATTTACTTATTCCACAATATGAGAACCAGGGGTCACCAAATGAAATTAATAGGCAGCAGGTTTAAAAGAAATAAAAGGAAGTTTTTCTTCACTCAGCACACTGTCAACCTATGGAACTCTTGCCAGAGGATGTGGTGAAAGCTAGGACTTTAATAGGGTTCAGAAAAGAGCTAGCTAGATTCATGGAGGTTAGGTCCATCAATGCCTATTAGCCAGGATGGGTAGAGATGGTGTCCCTAGCCTCTGTTTGTCTGGAAATGGGTAACAGTCAAGGGATCATGTGAAGATTACCTGTTATGTTCCCTCCCTCTGGGGCAGCTAGTACTGGCCACTGTTGGCAGACAGGATACTGGGCTAGATGGACCTTTGTCTGACCCAGTGTAGATGTTCTTATGTTCTTATGTACAGAGCACCCTTAAATCCAATTGACTTGAATGGAAGTTGTGATCGGGCCCACTTATATTAATGGAATCCTACATCAAAGCCTAATGATTACAGTTTAAATGTCACCTATTAACTATACGACTGAAAGTAAACATGATTCTGGGATGCATTAACAGGCGTGTTGTGAGCAAGACACAAGAAGTCATTCTTCTGCTCTACTTTGCACTGATGAGGTCTCAACTAGAGTATCGTGTCCATTTCTGGGCAACACATTTCAAGAAAGATGTGGAGAAACTGGAGAAGGTACAGAGAACAGCAACAAAAATGATGAAAGGTCTAGAGAACATGAGCTATAAGGGAAGACTGAAACAATTGGGCTTGTTTAGAAAAGAGAAGACTGAAAGGGGTGGTTAAACACTGGAATAAGTTGTCTAGGGAGGTTGTGGAATCTCCATCACTGGAGATATTTAAGAGCAGGTTAGGCAGACATCTATCAGGGATAATCTAGACCAGAGTTTCTGAAAGTGTTCTGTGGAATCACTCTCAGAAACACATTAACTAGCCGCCCCAGTTTGTTTATTTACCGGCGCCGCAACCACGGAGCCTCGTGGCTGCCGTTGGTTCCGTTTCATCCTTTGCAGCCAAGGGGAGCCATCGATAAATAAACAAACCGGGGCAGCCAGTTAATGTGTTTCTGATAGTGATTCCGCGGAACACTTTCAGAAACACTGATCTAGACGGCGCTTGGTCCTGCTGTGAAGACAGAGAACTGGACTTGATGGTCTTTTGAGGTCCCTTCCAGTTCTGGTATTCTGTGATTCTATGACTTTAGCAGAAATAGACACCTAAAGTATTTATCCTGCAATCCCAAACTGCCTCTTACACCTTGCTACTGCAGAAAGAATTATTCCTTCATTAGCTGCCAAATTTCCAGCTTCCCCCACCAATTTACACAATACAATTGTAATTCTGAATTTAAAGTTCTGCATTATACTGAAAATTTAGACAGCATAAAGTAAACTAAATTTACCATCAAGCGATAATATGCTGATTGTATTATTCATTTACAGTTTTATTCACTTTCATATTCCATTAGAAAATTATCTGAAGATGCCACAGAATCTCCAGACTGCCATATTGAAGTGGTAAAGAATTCCACAGTTTTGCCTACAGAATAAGTCAGTCTGGTCTCCAAGTACACAAGGCTTAGATGATGCATGCTAAAATGAGTGTTTTCTAGGGTTACCAACAGTGTGTCATTACAAGAGACATCCCTTATATTTTCACCTCTATACTACAAGATTGGGAGCTGCTAAGTGCTACAGAAAACAGCAAGAAATAGCTCTGGCAAATGTAGGTGAGTACTGCTTATAATTGATGATGATGATGATATTGAGAGGCAAGACTGAGGTGAGATGCTAAGAAAACAGACCCTTATTTTTTAAATACAATGTTGGTAACCCTAGTGTTTGCTAAGAAAATAACTTTCCTTGGTATGCACCATATGTGTCACAGTTTCATACCTAAATTACAAAAAGAGCTTGTTCAAATGTTTGGTCGTAAAATATACACAGAGAACATACAGTATAGGTTGAAACTCTCTTAACCGGCATTCTCTGGTCCAGCAACATCCATGGTCTGGCACAGATATTACAGGACGAGAGAGTCCTGACGGAGAGTCAGTGGCCAGGATCCCTGCGGGGCCAGCAAGGCAGTGGCATGCCCACAGTGAGCTGATGGCGAGGTCACCCAGTGTGTGGCATCTGGGCAGCCCAGAAGGGTTAGAAGACCCAGCTCATGGCTGCCCAGTGGGGCTGGGAGCCACAGTAGCTTAGTGGGGCAGACAGTCATAGTGCAGTTCCAGAGCTCAGCATGGTGCACACAGCTGCACGGCGTGTCCCAGAGCCCTAGCACAGCACATGAAGCTGCATTATGGGTCCCAAAGCCCCAGCACAGGGCTGCCCAGTGGGTCCTGGAGCCACAGCAACAATGGCTGCCAGTAGGGTTGGCAGGGCAGCTGGGCCAGCAGGAGGGTGGCCAGGCCAGGAGGCCCAGAGGCAGGAGTCCAAAAACGGGACCAGCAAAATCCCTCATCTGGGACCGGTCAGGTGCCAAGAGTGCCAGACCAGGGAGATCCAACATGTTGATGGATTTTCAAAAGGGAAAATTTGGGGAACTTCACTTTCTCAGAGTGCTGCTTAAGACATGTTAAAAGGCCTTATTTTCAGAAAATGCTGAGCAACAAGTGCATGATTTTACAAATATGAACATTCTCATGCCCAGAATACAGCAGCAATATTCAGACCAGTATGAGTTAACAGCCAAAGAAAGAACAGATAATTGTTGTAGAGATCAATTACATGGATTCAAAGAAATTTTGAATGCATTTTTAGATATTTGGATTAAAAATATTTACACTGCTAATGGACACACTTCCATTCAGCTTAACTCTTCCTTCATTCCATCCCTCCTTGGTCCTATGTATACAGGTTTTTGCCTATTTGATCACTGTAACTGTCCTTGTAGTATTATCTAGTTTTTTACTGTCAGGTATTGCAGCCTTGAGTTGTAAAATTTACATAAGTCTTTTGGGGACCCCATAAAGTGTATGATGATGCTTGTCTGTGTTGCCAAGTAGATCAACAACTTATTTTGTATTTTTCACTTTGTCTTTTATAAAAAAAAAATAAAGTCATGAAAATAGTGCTGAATATTCACTCTAAAGAAATGAAACTACTCCACCCACATAGTTCAGATTCTGACAGGTGTACGTGGCTTGTGTTCTCCATGGATACTTCTATTGTTTCATTTTACTCTGAAAAGGAGCTTAAGTCCTTGTTTATTCTAATTGAAAGGTGGCACTCATACCCACCAGCTCCAATAAGTTTTATGACTGTGGGTAAGTCAGACATGTCAAACCCACTGAAATCCTTGCCATAAAACATTCACGAATATTTTTAAAAAATGAAGATTATAGTACTGTTTACATTCAAACTTCTCTAATGGATAATCCTGCAATAAATTCAGTGATAGTAATAATTCATGCCATTTGAAAACATTGAATTTATACTATATGGCACACTGTCATTATGTTCTGCAGGACATTCCTGGCAGCATGGTTAAAAAACATTATATATAAAAAAAGTGTGATTTTCATAAATACTAAAGCCCTTTTTTATTGCTGTGGCAATGTAAAGGGTTTATGTAATTACATGTTAATGTCCATTTACGCTGCCATTTGTTACACCGTCCTGCTCTGAAAAGCATCCTCGCCTTTAAGCTTTCAATATACTGTCGGTTTTGAGGAACAGTCAGTCACAGGAAGAGCAAAGGGACATGCTTGAAAATAAATAAACAAGTAATATGTCCAATTTTAGGTCTACTGGGCTTGATGACAATTCTTAAAACCTATAATTCTGCTGTGAACCTAGTGGCATAATTTCTTCTTGTGACATCTTTTTTTCTCATAAGTGCCTAAAAATGCTATTTTATCATCCTGACCACAGAGCTAAATGAATGAGTACCCTACTAGATCAAGACATACTAAAAAAAAAAAAAAAAATCACACTGCAGGCCACCTTCTCATTAGATTTAAAAGTCTACACAGAATGACTAATAGAACAGAATAATGCAGAAAAAATGTTAAATTACTGTTCTCCTTGAAAACCCTTTCATCTGATAGATATGTGAGCTACCATTTCTATGTGATGATCACAAAGAAATTGTTGTTTATCTTTGTTTTTCCCACTGGATTGTTTGGCTATATTCTGATTTATTCACCTCTGATATCACAATGGTCTGTACTCATGTAAAAGCTTTTTTCTATAGTTCAAACATGCTCACTCAGCAATTTTTAAACATTCACTCAATCCCTTTTAAGCACCACTAACATAATGGCAGTTTCCACTTGAAATTTGATATGTTTTCATTTGTCTTCATATAATCATTTTAAATGGATGTTTTCCATAGATTTTGTTGTACTTCTGAGCTGACATAGAAATCAGTATTTTTAAAAAGTGAGGACAAAAGGACTAAAAATAAGGACCAAATCTTAAGGTAAAAAGACAGAAAACTAAAAATGTATATAGTTAAAGAAAACATTTTAAAAGTATAATGAATTATCACACTATTGTCAGACAAATTCTTTGTATTGAACTGCTAGGGTTAAATTCTGCACTCCACTTCCTGAAAGATGCAGCCCAAAATGGTTGGTGGCAGGGCAAAAGTGCAGTCATGTTGTACCCTATGGATTCCAATTTCAAACTGCTATAGGGTTAGACACTATAACCCAGAACCCTGACATACGCTCCTTCCGCCACTGATATGCCCCCTAACCAGGGCTTAAGAGTTAGGTGAAGGTGACAGATATTTACACAGGATCTGCACTGCCCTTGCACTGAGGAAATTTGCCCTTAGCTTCTCACATTTCCTGTATAGCCCCTATAAACAGCCAGAATAGCATATGGGAAATAGAATGGTAAACAAAGTCAGTCCCCTATTATTAAGAGAGAGGTATCCCCTGATAGGAAAAAGGATAAGGAACCTTTTTAATGCAACATCATTCATCTGAATAAGAGTTTGCAAGATCAGCCCACAAAAGAAAAAAGAACATGTTTCTATTCTCTGACACTTTACAACAGAAACTCATGTTTCAACATAATCTGTGAACTAAGTGAGCCTTTATCTTTTAAAAGTTAAGAATTCATTCTACTGCATAACCTACAAACAATTTTTAATGTGAGAACAGCATCAACATGAAGTATAATTGTCCCTCACTCAAAAGAAGCAAGACATTGTTTTAGTCTTCAGATGAAACATAATGACAATTTACAAAAATAAAATGCCACACTAACTAAAGAAAATAAGATCAGAGAGAATAAACAAAATTACTTTTCTGAATAAAATTTTAAGATAACTGAAAAAATTAAAGCCGTAAATTATTTTGGGAATAAGGTATATTCAGCTGTCTGCTTTAGCCTTCTTACATATTTAATCATTTGAAATGCATACTTAAATTAACCTGGAAAGATTAAGATGCCAATGTGTCTTATGAATCCATATGAAATAAATACTTTGAATTTTTAACAAATCCTACCTGCCGGCAATTCTGACATCATTTTAAATGCTTGGTGCATGTTTCTTCGGCAGATATCCTCTGGATCATTCAAGAGCTGGGACAGGGCAGGAATGACTCCATTTTCTATAAAACCATTCCTACAAACCAAAAGCTGGGTTTATGGCGGATAAATGCATAATAAAATTCATAAATCCTATCAATGTATAATAATCTCACTGACATTCTGTTCTAAATCTTGCTGCAACTTGGAACAGAAACTGCTGCTGAATATTCTTCGCTGAAACCTCAGCTACCCTCACCATTCTCCATTATCATCCCATAAACTCTGGGAATATACTTACCTGCCAACAGTATGAGTAGCCATTACATAAAGGACTTCAGTTGTTTTTTGTCGAACAGTGCTATCCTGGTCTAGAAGCAAATTTTTCAGGTTATCCAGGAATCCTAAGAGACAGAATAGATAACTTTTAACATATTTTTTCTTAAGGGGTCGTTTATTAAAATAGCATTGACTGGGTCAAACTCTGGTTCTGACACATAGAGAAAGAAAGTGATTTCCAAAGTTGGAGATTTACCACCAAAAAAGCAGCCTCACAAATCTCTCAACGTTGAAATGTCACAACTTTATTTTATGAGTTATGGCTGTAATGTTCATAAACAGTTAGCATCGCCAATGGCATGATTCAAAACCCAATGAAGATAATGAAAAGACTTAACTTCAGTGGACACTGGATTAGGACATAAGCAATTAGGTTTCTGTGTTCTGCGCTAGGCTAAGGTTCTAATCAGGCAAATATATTCTGCACAAGTGGGACTCCACATGGATGTAAAGCCCCCATGAAGTCAGTAGAAGTAAGTGTCCAACTGCACAGAAGTTGTGCCACTAAAGCAAGGATTCTCAAACCTTTTTGCTAGACCCTCTTTGATGGGCTGTGATGACCAAATTCCTTCCCCGCCACACATCATACCATACTACAGATGGGTGGCAGGTATCATAGACTGGGGAAGCTGAGCCTCTCCAAACAGCCAGGCCTGGCCTGGCCCCACCCATGCTTTGCCTCCAAACCCTCTATGTAGCTCCCCCTGTGCAGTGGCTCTGGGGCTGGGGCCACATCACATAGCTCTGGGGGTGGGAGCACTAAAAAAGCAGAGCTTTAGGCACAAGGGCCCAAGCTGGGGGTTAGCATTCCCAGCCAGCAGTTCAAGCTCCCCTCATGATGCCACTTTTATGTCTGCACTACTGCTAGTAGTGGTGCTGCTTTCAGAGTTGGGTGCTCAACCAGCTGCCACAATTCGTGACACCCAGTTTGAGAAATGCAGCACTTAAGTCAATGAGGATACTCATGTGATAAAAACTAAGACGTGTGTTTGTAGTATTGGGGCATAAATATGTCTTAACTTTCTTCAAATATAGCCCCAAGGAGAAGTTATGTGAAGAACAAATGAACTTAATTTCCTTCTTGACAATAGATTTATTAGTCCATTATTGATTGGAGATGGAGGACATGCAGTTCACCTGGTAGCAAGGGCAGAATATGAGTCTTACATTAACTTCGCAAACATGGGAGATTAAAAAATAACTTGACAGGTTCCAAAGGTGATGACCAGTATACTTGGCTAAAGGGATGGACTTCAAGAATAGCAATGGAGAATGGAGATCAGAAATGGTGGCAGAACTAAGGCATATTCCTTCCTTAGTTTAAGATAAACTAGCTATATGTATGCAGAAATCACAGAGTGTAAGACAATGCATAAAAGACTGAATTTAAGGAGTTGTGCCAGAACTGAGTTGGGCTTTGTTTATGGTTATGGGTTTTTTGTTTGTTTTTAAATTACTATTATAGCAGGAACTCACTTAACCGGGTCACACCAGGGGAAAATATCAATCCAAATCTTGGGAAAACAGGTACTAAGATACAATTTGGATGATGTTCCAATTTTTCCATTCATGTACAGAATGAATTTTGGTATACGCACCAAATTATCAAGGTACTGTATGGATGAGAACCACCAGTAGAAACCACAAACCTACAACATAGGGATAATTACTTCCACCAGGGAAGGTAAGGCATTGTAGAACTATTACTCAAAGAATAAGATTTAAGTGTAAGAGAGAAATAAAAATTATTAAATGCAAAGACCAAAAAAATTCAAATAAAAATACTTTCAAAGAATAAAATGACTTAGAAAATATGTGCATTGCAGGAAGTATCAAGCAGTAACAACATTAATAATACAAATATGTGTTGGGAGGGGAGTGTGAAAGACAGTGTATATGTGTGTATGGCAAAGTGTGTGAGAGAGACACGGCGTGACACATAGGGCTTGTTGGTATGATAGGGTGGCTCGATGCTGAAGTGACTGATCCACTGGTGGTCAGTTTAGCAGATCTAGTGAAGACCTGCTAAACTGACTGGCACTCACCCTCCCGTCGATGAGTAAGGAGAGTTGATGGGGGAGTTTCTTCTGTCAACTCAGCACAGCATGGACTCTGCAGTAAGTATATCTAAACTACATCAACTCAACTTACACTACTAATGTAACTCAAATTCTTCAGGGAGTAACCGAGTTGCTCTGTACAGGATAAACTTAAAAAACAACAAATAGTCTGGTAGCACTTTAAAGACTAACAAAACATGTAGAAGGTATAATGAGCTTTCGTGGGCACAGCCCACTTCTTCAGATGACCAGAGTGCTGGATGTCCAGAACTAAAATAAATAGGAGAGAAAGGGGGGAGGAGAAGGAAAAAAAATGGGAGGGGGAGAAAACAAGAAGAGGTAGTGGGTATAAAAATATCAAGGGGAAAGCTGAGCTGGAATGTAACAGGAAAAACTAATAGTCTATAAGCACCTAAAGACTGGATAGTCAAAAGAGGTAGATAAGAACCATTAGTAGGCAATAGAGAAGAAGAGTACTAACACCAGATACAATTGTATGGCTCAGATCAGTGTTTCCCAAATGGTGCTCCGCGGAACCCCGGGGTTCCATGAAGTGAAAATAATGGTTCTGTAAGAAAATTCCATTACAATAACATTTTATGATTTAAAAATAATAATATTATGTGATTTTTGTTTTTAAATATGTGCAATTAAACTAAATGTTGATCTCATGACCTTGTTTAGCATTTGTTTATTATTATCCTTACTTATTTGTGGTCTATTTTTTCAGCGCCATATATTAGACTGTTATTAGAGGTTCCGCAAAATTCTTTCAAGTTTAAAACAATGCCGTGGCCAAATAAAATTGGACACACTGGCTTAGATTGACCTGTGCACACAGCGTAAACCTGCCCACACTATGTGTGAAAGAGACATGGGTTGCCCCTTTAAGTAAGTTGCCCTTTTAAGCAGATGGCCACCCAAAGCAGCCACAGCTGCAGCCACTAGCAAGCTCCCCCTTTCACTCCAGATCCCTGACACGTCTCCCCCCTCCCAACTCTGCAGACACAGGGTACAAGTGTGGGGGCTTGAGGAAGGGAGACACCGGGATATTTGTGCCTGCCACCCCTCCAGCCCACCCCTTCACCCTCTCCGTCTGCATAAGAAGCAGGAGGCTCCAGGAACCTCCATGCAAGCAGAAGGCATGAGCAGAAGGGGGAGGGGCACCTAAAGTGGAAAATCTTGATAGTCTACTGGGCAGCTTCAGGGCCACACAGCTTAAAGGGAGTTTAGATTAATATTTATTTTATTCTATATGTTTAAAGGCTCTTCAGTGCATAGACCCAGGTCCTGCAATGTGAACTGTTGGTTTGGTGTTCTGCACAGGTGGGACTCCTGATGGATGTAAACAATTGAGCCATGTGCCAACTGCACAGAACAGTGTGGATGCTTGGGGACTCGGAGAACAACAGTCCCACCTTCAGACACATAGCAGGAAGAAAATTTAAATGACCTACAAAGAAAAAATAGTGGGTTGGTGCCCTGTTTTCTTGCTTCATGCTTGCCTGAATGGTTTTTCTTTTTCAAGGCAATTTTTATTACGGTTTACTTTTTTACATTATTAGAAAGTCAGGTCTCCCTTACTTTGTGTCTCCTGGAAGGCTCATTCGCTACAAGAAAACTCGTGGGATTAAGATAATAGAGATCTGAGATCCCATGCAATTTAAAGTCTAATGAATGGATAAGGAAAGTCTTTTTCAGCTGGGCTATTTACAACTTTTAAAAAAATGTTAAACCAAGGAATCTTGAGTCATGATGTTCCTTGTATTTCTAAGGTTAAAAAACAAGAAGGAATAAAATGAACAAACCTTCACAGGGCTCTTGTACATAATAAAGAAACAAACAGTACTTTACCCCATCTCCCAGTATGTCTACACAGCAAAGTTATTTTGGGATACCAGAGGTATCCTGAAATAGCTACCCTACGTCTTTTGAACACGTCCACTATTTCGAAATATATTGGACATGCTATTTCACCATCCCTGTAAACCTCGTTGTACAAGAAGTAAGGGATGGCTCGAAAAAGCTCTGTATTCCAAAATTTGGGTGCTGCGTAGACAGCGCCAAATGACGAAATAAGCTATTGTGAAATACACTCGAAATAAGCTACGTAGCCTAAAGTTTAGGGTGCTGTGTAGGCACACGGCCAGGGACAGGCATCCTGGGACTCTGTGGCACCAGAGATCACTTACCGAGTTCTATGGCTTGGTAGACATTCTCGGGGTCATGCACCAGGTCGCACAGGGCCATCAGTGCCCTCTGCCGGGTCAGCAGCTCTGGGCACTGTAACTCCTCATTCACTTTAGGAAGGGCCCTCTCCCCAAAAGCAATGGGGGCTTTCGTGGGGTCAATGTCAGGAGGCAGTTTAGCTGAGATACGAGCATGGGCCATGCCTAAGAGCTGTGTGGGGGGGGGGGGCTTCCCTCTAGTGTGGAGAGACACCCCAAAAAGTCACTCTCCCAGCAGGGGGCTGAAGCAAGGGCGGGGGGGGCGGCCCCCGCAGGAACTCTGGCCTGCAAGCTGCACTCAGCCCCCCCAGCCTGTGGGGAGGACCAAACGATGATGGGGGGGCAGAGGCGGGGGGCGGGACCGGGACCCCCCCCCCTTTATTTCTGCCTCGGCTGGAGGGTTTGGGTCTCAAGCCAAAAACAACCCCGGAAGCAAGATCGCCCCGGGGGCAGGTTTACAGCACGGGGGGGAGGGGGCAGGGGTTGCTCCCCGCCCCCCAGAAGGGCTCCACACGGCGCCACAGGCCGAACGAGGGGGCGGGGGCGTTTCCAGGGAACCCCGCAGCCGCGTGCTCGGGCAGGCACTGGAAAACGGCCCGCGAGCTTTAAAAAAAAAAAAAAAAAAACCCAACCAGCCAAACCCACCCCGGTGCCAAGCCCACAGCCCCCGCCGGGCCCCGCGCCGCGCTAGGCCCGGGCCCCTTCGCCGCCGCGGCCGGCGCCGGTTGCCAAGCAACGGAAACGCGCTCTGCGTACGCTGGCTTCTGTGAATAGGTCGCGGCGGGGTGCGGGCGACCCTCCCTGCGCAAACAGCGCGGCTAAAGCCGTCTCCGCTCGCTGCCCAGCGGGGCCAGCGCTGGTGACGTAGTTGGTGAATAGGAACCCCGGGGCCGCTATTAGCGTGGCGCTGAGCTGAGGAGGGCGTGCTGTTAAATCCTCAGGGGAAAGCGCCCCCCCGCCCCCAAGCTGCCCCACTGGGGTGGAGCTTGCGGGAGTTGTTAACAATCTCCCTCAGCCCCCGCCGTGCACGGTCTGTGGTTCATTGTCTAAAATCTTCAAAGCCATGGAGAGGCCCTGGCCCAGGTCTGCTTGTCTGCTAGTCACTCCCTTTGCACACCCTGCCCGCTGTGCTCCGTGCAGCCTGCTGACATCACACAGGCTGCGGGGGCTGTCAGAGAGGCCAGAATTTGCCTGGCTTGCTTGCTTGCTTTGCCCCCACACACTCTATCTTTCCCCCCACACCTCCTCTATCTAGCTATCTATGATAGCTAGAGAGAGAGAGAGAGGAAGATACACATTGGGACACTGTGCACTAGGGGAGAAAAACCATAGCCTGTATAAAGATTAAAGTTTCAGGCCCAAGGATGGGAAAAGAGAGGAAAGAGAAGAAAAAGGTTTATTTACAAAATAATTGTATTTAGGGTGGTAATGGAAAAAAAAAGGAGATGCATTATTTATCTGTATTATTTGTAAGTTATTATAGTGAACTTGAATTATTTCAGACTGTCAGAATGCAGGGATATTGCACAGTGATTGACCTATAGCAGCACGCTTATGTCTCTATTATGCCTCTTTCTGTACTCTAGGGCTCACATTATTCCAAAATAACAAAGAGCTTGTCTACACAGCAAGCCATTATTTCGAAATAATGTCAAGATGGAGGACTTCTTACTCCGACTTCTATAACCCTCATTTTCCAAGTAGTAAAGGAAGCTGAAGGAAGAGTGTTCTTCCTTTGACTTCCTGCTGTGTAGACAGCACCAAAAACCAAATGAAGCTATTTTGACTTCCATTGCGCAATTGACGTAGCTCAAGTTACATAGTTCAATTCCACTTTAGTCCTGCTGTGTATACATACCCTAGCTGATGAGTTTGGGTTTTCATAATTATGGTAAGATTATTTCTCAATAGCTAAATGGTATGCAGATTCCTGTTTTCTGAATATATATGCATGACTATCCCACTATTATTCAAGTGTCTCCTGCAGGTTTAAAGAACTGTACAAGCCCAATATTCTGTGATTTTATAATAAAAAGAAAAATACAAAAAAACTCAGCAGATGGTTAAAGCATTTTAATCCCTCTGTATGTAAAGAACTAAAAGTGAATAAGTGTCTCTGATCAAATATGCATAGAAGAACTTGAATAAGATTATTTGATTTAACAAACACTGCTTACATCATACTCAACACCCATGGGAATTAGCACTGTCTTGTGTTTGTCTTCCTCATATAGGTAGTTCCATGGAAATCAACAGGACACCTCTTTTGAATAGTAAGTAAGATTTACACCCTGCTTCTTCTTACCTTTAACCATAGATTTTTTTTTTATTGACTTCAGTTGGAGCAGAATAGGGTCTCTGGCCTTTTAGGTGAAAAGTATTTATTTAATTTTGTTAAAGCTTTTTTTGCACCTGAAACAATTAGTGAAATGGTTTCTCATCATACAGCCTTTTAAGAGAGGAGGAAATTTCAGGCATATCAATAAAATGAGGGGAGTCTTAGTATTTTTCATCAAACCTATTCTTCTACGAGTCTTTGAATCTCTGAAGGCATGAAATGGCTATTATTGGCTTCCTGACCTTATGAAAATGGCACTATGTGATGCTGGGCAAACCTAAGATATATGGGTTTGCCCAGGCACTTATTAATGCATTTAAAAGTCACTATGCTCTTACAAAGCAATTTCAAAAACCAGCTGGAGAAAAAACTGCAGAACTTGCCTTCATATGCAGATTTGGCGCATTTGACCAAAGGTTTGAACAAAGACTTAAATTGGATGGACTGTTATATTCAACACCCAAATGACATCAAAAGCTAAGTATCAGGCACTTACAATACACTCTATAGCTGCGTCTAGACTGGCAAGTTTTTGCGCAAAAGCAGCTGCTTTTGCACAAAAACTTGCCAGCTGTCTACACTGGCCACTTGAATTTGCGCAAGAACACTGACGATCTAATGTATGATCGTCAGTGTTCTTGCGCAAATACAATGACTCTCCCACTCGGGAAAAAGCCCTCTTGCGCAAATGCTTTTGCGCAAGAGGGCCAGTGTAGACAACTGAGAACCGTTTTGCGCAAAAAAGCCCTGATGGCGAAAATGGTGATCAGGGCTTTTTTGCGCAAAACCGTGTCTAGATTGGCCACGGATGCTTTTGCGCAAAAGCATCCGTGCCGATCTAGACGCTCTTTTCCGCAAATGGTTTTAACAGAAAAACTTTTCTGTTAAAAGCATTTGCGGAAAATCATGCCAGTCTAGACGCAACCTATTAGTCTCATTTAGCACAGACACTGTATCTGGCAAGAATTTTTTTCTCCTTTCCCTCCCCATCTCCCCTTTATATGCTATTTATTTATACCTTTGGACCCCTTGCTCCATTCATCTGAAGAAGTGGGTTGTGCTCACAAAAACTCATGATGCTATCTACATTTTTTTGTTAGTTGCTAAGGTGCTTGAGGACCTTTAGTTGTTTTTTAAGTTTTTTTCAGTTACAGATTAACATGGCTGCCTCGCTGAGACTAAGATATGTAGTAATGATTATTTTGATTCACTGGTTTGTCAACATCCCTCATGACTTTTTTTATTGCATGTCATAGAAATAAAACAGCTCAGGAAAAAAATGATGGAGCCAAATACTTGAAAAAGATCCAGCTACTGTTTTAATATAGTTGAGGGATGGAACCTATAAATTAAAATCTATAAAGGGCACTGTTACGAGGGAATGCTAGTTAATCTCTCTAGAATAAGATTGATGATATAAAAACAAAAGAATTGTTAAATAATTAAAAGTAAATATAAAATTATGCTTTCCATTAGACATACATTGCTGCTCTTCACCTATTCAGGGTTTTGGCCATGTGGTTTTATCTTCTGTATAAATCTACTAGTCATACCCCCCATCTCTGGGCCATGTCCACTTTTCTTCCTTCAGATTCCTCTCCAGAGACCCACCACTGACATGACATCTAGATTATGTGTGGATTATTTCCACTGTACAATGTTTACACTTGGTGAACCTCACACATCCGCATGAGTGGCTTCAAGACTTGCCTCTGTTTTTCAGTATCATCCCATTCATGTTTATGCCACAGCATTATGCAAAGGTTTAAAATTTGATAGCGTGGTAGGCAGGAAGCAGCTGTCATTGCAATGCTGATTACCTCAATGCCAGGGAGCTCTGGGTTCTCAAGTAACCGAGACATGTTCTGGCATCAGGGAAAATCAGATGTTTAAAGATTATTTTCCCCCTCCTCACAAAATAATTAATATTCATGCCCATGAGCTAATTTTCTCTATGGCGGTGTACCTAGGGTTGCCAGGTGTCCGGTTTTCTACCAGACAGTCCGGTATTTGCACCGTCTGTCCGGTAGAAAAATTCAGAAAATACCAGACATGTGCAATGTCCAGTACTTTCTGAATTCCCGGCTGGGCGCCGGACAGAAGCCTGGTGGGGGAGCGACTGGGAGGCGGAGCCGCGATTGGCGCTGGGAGCCCTGTGGTCGCGTGCAAAAGCGGGGTGGGGCGGGGCAATGGCCGGGACTCCCAGCCACTCCCCCTGCCCGGCTTCTGTACACAACCAGAGGCTCCCGGCGTCAATGGCGGCCCCGCCTCCCAGCTGGGAGCCTCTGGTTGCATGCAGAAGCCGGGTGGGGGGAGCGGCTCCCAGCCCCGCCCCTGCCCCCACTCCTGGCCGGCTTCTGCTTGCAACTAGAGGGAGTGCCTGGCGGGAGCGCGGCCCGAAGGACTCCGGCTGTGGCCAGTGGCTGCACACACCCCACCTCCCCCGCCAGGTCTGCTTCCTGCCCCCCTTCCTCCGGGCCCCCCTCTCCTCCCATCCAGCCCCGCGGCCCCCAGACACCCCCCCCCACCAGCTCTGCTTCCCGCCCGTCCTCCTCCCATCCCCCCCCCTTCCTCCCATCTAGCCCCGCGGCCCCTGGACTCCCTCCCCCCACCAGCTCTGCTTCCTGCCCCGCCCACCTCCCGGCCGGTTCTCACCCCCTCCCCCGCCCATTATCAAGTGTGTCCGGTTTTTTGGTGGGGTCTACCTGGCAACCCTAGGTGTACCAGCTATACTAATCAAAGTTCTTAGACAGGATTTTACAAAGACAACAGCAGAATCAATGTCAAGATGAAAGAATAGATCCATGTTGGTCATTGAAATCCACAGTGGCAAACTTTATTACTGTTAAAAAGGTTTTCAATAAAACATACTTTATTAATCTCAGAATTTGGGAACAAATTGTCCAGTAAACAGGTTAGTCTTTTACTGTGTGTTAGAAACTCATGGAGTGTGTACTTGTGGAGTTTCCTCCGACTTTCACTGGAATGCGGGCTCTTTCCTTTGCAGAATGAGAAGGAAGCATCATGAATAACCTGCAGCCCTCCCAAAATCCACATCCCTACAAAGAACCTGTGCCTCCACTTTCTCTTCTTTCCTACCACCTTGCAATCCTGGGCTTCAGGAGTAACAGGCAGCATTAACAGACAGCATTAATCTCATTTTTCTGAAGGATGTTGAAGAGAAAAATGGAGAATAACTGGCCTACCAGACTCAAAATCCCTCTTCATCCATTGAGTCTACTTTACATTGAATATTGATAAAGGTATTTCTGTAGCACTGATGGAAATGGGGGATACTAGCATGAAGGCAGTCCATCTCTTCTCTTCCTCTATGACAGGGGTGGGGAACCTTTTTTGGTCCAGGGGCCGCTGACCCACTGAAAAAGCAGTCGGGGGCTGGGGATTGTGAGGAGGCGGTGGGGGAGAGGGGCTGGAGTGCCAGCATGGGCTCCCCAATGGTGGGGGAGGCCATAAGCCTCAGGGGCCAGATCTAGACAACCCAGAGGCTGCAGCTGGCCCTTGGGCCTTAGGTTCCTCGCCCCTGCTCTATGACAAGGTCACGTCCAACTCTGTAGGCAGGGGTTATGATATGGGCCTTAACAGAGACCTCAGGTTATGGCCAGTTTTAGTTTTCTTATTTTCCTTGGTGGTTTTGGGCAACCTTGCATTTTTTAAACCATTATGCGTGGTCCTTCATTTCACAGATAATTTATTGATTTACTTGTGGGGGGAGTGGGACTGAAGCATGAGAAAAGTAAATACACTGGGTACTAACCAAGACAACCTGTTTATTTAAATTGGTTACCTAGGTCCCTATTGGACTTTGGGTTCATTGAGAGTGGTATTGATTTTTTTTTATTGTTCCTTTTGTGAAATGGCTCTAAGAGACAAGCAGTGACTCAGCCTGTGTACATGGGGCAATTGTTTACATGCTTAAGATATTCTAGAACAGAAAATAGAGGACGGTTAAGGAAGCAACTCACATGATGAGACTGTCACCCAGACCCAGGCTGTAAAATTTTTATTCAGATTTTAAATTATTAGTTTAAAATGTCAAGACTAGTTAAAATCTATCCCCATTAAGGACAAAGAGGTCTTAAATGCAAAGGTTCAAATCCTTTATAGATTGCAAGGCTAGAAGGCGCAATTGTGATTATGGAGATTGACCTGCCTGTATAACAAAGGCCATACAACTTCTCCCAAATAATTCCCAGAACAGATCTTTTTGAAAAACAACCTGTCTTGATTTTAAAATTGCCAGTATGTAGGCTCTCCCATGACCCTTGATAAATTGATCTCAGCTTGTGCACACACAGGGAGGCTAATTTACTTCCCTAAGATTGATTATTCATATGCATAAAACAACCTGAATTTAGCCCAAGGGCCATAAAACTGATTACATCCCAGCTTTTCTGGATGATCCACTGACAGCAAACTCTGAGCTCTTGTTTGTTTTTGCAATATGCTTGTATTCACATGAATGATTTAAAATATTTAAAAGTAACTGCACACAACAGAGAACAAAGCACAGTTTGTAGGTACCAGATTAGGACATAAATCTGTGTAATAGTCACTGTGTATAGTCTGAAAAAATCATTGTAGTTCCTTAATTTTTCACTGTAAATTCATGTGCTGCTTTGTAAGGGGGCATCTACACTGCAACCTTAGCTTGGAATAAGATACGCAATTTGAGCTGTATTTCTTAGCTCCGATATAGCTTATTTCATAGCTCCGATCTTATGAAATAGAAATACCAGTGCCAAATTTTGAAATAAACCACTACTCCAAAACGTTCCTAAACCCGCATGGAACGAGGCTTACAGAGACATCAGAATAGCAAGCCCACTATATTTTGAAATAACGGGCTTGCTCAAAAGACACCGAATAGCTATTTTGGGATACCGGAAGTATCCCAAACTTGCACCGCTGTCTAGACGTACTCTAAGGTAGTGATCCAAGTTGGATTATGCCTCTAGAGTTTGTTCCAGGACTGTCAGGCTGGATTCTAAGGGCTCATCTAGACTATGGGGAACTGTCAAAAGAAGATATGCAAATTCCACATGAAAGTAGTTAAGACGCAGCTTTTTCGGCTAACCCACCCTCCCCCCCCTCATCGAAAAGCCTCTCTTCCTCAAAAAAGGAGGTTTATGCTGTTTTTCGATAAGGGGGGGGTTCGCCAAAAAGCCGCAACTTAACTACTTTCACTTTCAAAAGCTCCACTTTCGAAAGTGCGATCGGAAGAAGATATGCAAATTCCCATGGAATTTGCATATCTTCTTTCGACTGTTCCCCGTAGTCTAGATGAGCCCTAAGAATGACAAATAGAATGTGGGAGGTTTCTTTTATTCACAACTAGCTGGACTTACCCGGCGTTGCCCGGGAAACTGGAGGAACAAAATTTAGAAAAACAGAAGCTGGTCCTGACAGCCTCCAGCCACACCACAGCTGCCAATGCCTGACATCTGGCCAGTATGGCAGATCCCTTTGCTTTTCTACTGCTGCATAAAGCAAAATCTCTGACTCAAAAAAGAGGCACTGCAATGTTGAGAATCAGAGCTCTTTGACTTGGCAAACTTAGATACAAAAGTCACAATAGAAACTATGTCTCTGTTTTCTTCCCATGTCATGAGTCTTGGAGCCATTAAAAGCACAGGGAAAGGGAGAGCCCCCAAATCCCCATGGCTTGTTTCCCCACCATTGCTCTAAGCATATGGAGGCCCCTCTTCAATAGTGCAATGTTTTGCTTCCTATCAGATGATATTTTTGCTAATTATCCTTGTAGAAGCTAATGTTTTTTTGGTAGGGAAGTAGGCGATAGGTATGCTGGGTCCGCAAATTCTCATCCAAGACCTGAGTATAGGGATGCGTCAATCCATGGGGCTGGCCCTATTGAATCTGAGAGATTTCAAGGTGACACCTCAAACTCTTCTCCCATCTTTTTTGATGAAACTATGAGTCAATTACCTGAGCCTGCTGGCACCTCTATAGTCCCTCCTCCAGCACCACCCCCTTGACCAGCTGCCCCTCCTATGGACTGCATCTCTCATCCCCCCCAGGATCATCCAGTATCAAACCCAGGACCAGTGCCCAGATTTGAGGGATCTCCACCCCACCTTGGATTAATTTCTCACCCACCCAGCATCATCCAGTGCTGCCCCTTGGGCCAGTGCCGCTCAAAGGAGACCTGCTCCCCACCATGGGCTTCGTTTCTCACTCACTCCCTGAAGGATTGTCCAGCCCCACTTCCTTCATCCCCCTACAATCCTGCTCTCCCCCCACTCACCCACAACGGTCCAGCCCCACCCCCTACAATCCTGCCTTTCCCCCTCTCGCCCCCAATGGTTCTGCCCCACCCCCCCCCACAATCCTGCCTTCCCCCCACTTGCTCCCAATGGTCCAGCCCCCCCGGACCAGCCCGCCCCCCCAATGATCCAGCCCCCCCCCAGTCCTGCCCTCCCCCCCACGCGTCCCCCAACGGTCCAGCCCCCTCCCCAATTCTGCCCTCCCCCCACTCGCTCCCAACGGTCCAGCCCCCCCGGACCAGCCTGCCCCACAACAATCCAGCCCCCCCAGTCCTGCCCTCCCCCCACTCACTCCCAATGGTCCATCCCCCCTGGACCAGCCCGCCCCCCAACGATCCAGTCCCCCCAGTCCTGCCCTCCCCCCACTCGCTCCCAACGGTCCATCCCCTCCGGACCAGCCCTCCCCCCAACAATCCAGCCCCCCCAGTCCTGCCCTACCCCCCACTCACCCCCAATGGTCCATCCCCCCCGGACCAGTCCCCCCTCCATTCATTCCCTCCCTCCCCCCACTCTCACCTCCGGGTCCCCGATGCGCCTTCTTCCGGACATTTTTTCAAAGTGGCAGCTGAGCGGTAACACCAGCCCTGTCCCCTCCGCCTAGAGCAAGCCCCAGCAGCAACCCACCCGCCCATTGGTTGGCTGCCGGGCCCCGAGCCAATTGCTGTATTGAAGAGGGGCCTCCATATGCTTCCAGCAATGGCGGGGAAGCCTCTTCTCCCCGCACTGCCAAGCTCCGTGCAGAGGCGTCGGTCTCTCATCTCTTCCCTCCCACGGTACCTTAAAACCTTCTCCTGGGGGAAAGGTTACCCCATGCAAAGTTTGGTTGCGGTAGCTCTTATAGTGTCCGAGTTATTAGAGCACAAACATACGAACATTCTCCTTTATATATTAGATTTTTAAATCTCATTGAAACAGATGGCAAAATCCCTATACATGATTAAAATTAATCCATAAGCTTGGAGTAAAGGGAAGGACAGTCTGCATAATGTAGTAATAAATAGGTAGCCGAGTGGTCCTACTGCGCAGATCTGTATTTGATTCCTCAACACCTGTCTCTCGTTCCCAGGATGTTAGGCGGAGTGATCACTTAAAGGCTTGATAGAACAAACAATCCTTTGTATAAAAAGAACTCTTGAAAGTAGTTTCCTGGTGAACCATGCACCCTGATTCTGAAGTTGGGTGGAAGTCCATTTAGCTGAAATTCTGAAAATTCCTCCAGGTTTCATTGCATTTTCTCAAAGTTTCCACCATTAGTATCCCCAATATTACTTTATTACTGGTTTTCTAGGCCCTTATCTAAGGGGCTGATCCTACCAGTCCTGACTCAGGCTCACCACAGACTGAATTCAGTAGCACTGTTTCCTCAGTGCAGCATCAGGGGCCCATTGTGTTTACTAACCAATAGCATCTGTTCTTATCAGTTTAATATCCGATATGTTCTCTATCTGAGAACTTTATATTAAATGGATTTTTGGAGTAAGGGCGGGGGGCAGAACCCCAATAGCATCTGACATCCATAAGTTCAGCCCTTTAAAACTTCTCTGTGTTAGACAGATCTGCAATATTCCTGTGTAGTTAGGTTACCCTGTATTCCAGCTCCACCTTCAAATGTGGTTGGGGGGTGGAATGTTTCAAACCAGTTGCTATGGTCACGCAGTAGCAGGCGGAGCTGCTTGTGTAGCTGAGAACCTGCTACATCAGCTGCTGCATGGTGAGTCCTTCTTTGCACTTTGCTACATGATCAGTTTTCTCATTATAAGTATCTTTATTGTAAATGATATAGCAGATAATTACCCTAATAATAAAGGGCTTTCCCCCACATTCCCAAAAGCTGCATTGTGTAGCTAAATTAGTGTGTTTGGAGTCAGTCTCTAGGTGATTCGGGTGACTGGAATTTCTTAATATATGCATGATTCATACGAACATTACCTTTCTTCCAAGTCACGTTGTTGTCTGAGCTGGTTTTGGATGACAGTTTTGTTCAGCATCAGGAAAAGTGTCAACTTCATTATCCTTCCGCCTCCCACCAATTGGATGAAATAAGATGTCATGTAGGATTTATAATGCATTTGGAAGAGGCATGAGACAGAGTTCAAATCATGATGAGAGATTTTTAAGTATTGTGTTGAAACACATGTTACAAAATTATTTGTCAGATGGAGAAACTGTAAAATTAATCCTCTATGGTGGGGTCTCTTCTGTTTTCCTGAAATGAGATTTGGCTGCATTGTAACCTCAGAAAGCCAATCGTTGCTGCTACAGAAAGAGTTCAGAAATAGGGCATTTATTACAAAGTGAAATCAAAGTTCTACAATCAGTGGGCTTCCGGCTGCCTGATATATGTACCAGGAAAACAAAGAGGCAGTATACATAAGGAATGGTAATTTCTTTTTTTCATTCATGTTTGGATTCATGATCTCTGTCTGCCTCCTCTACAGGTTTCATGTCTAACAGAGACAGACTGAATTTGGAAGATGAAGTCCAGCCTCATGCATTTGGTTCCCCCAGTGAGCAGGGACAGAATAATTTCCCACTTCCCCAAGGTAATGCTCCTCCTCCATGTACCCACAGTTTGGCACTTGGCAGGCTAAGTAGTGCCTTCTCCCTCCCCCTGATTTTGGAGGGGTTGGTTTTTTTCACTTATATAACTTTTTTGTTGTTGTTGTTTTTGTAAATGCAGAAATTAATTATTGAAGAAAAATACACAATTTTAAATTTTTTCATTTGCATAATTCCCTGTAGAGAAAAAGCTGTAAAATATTGCCTCACAACTGCCTAAATTACGCAACAGTAAAAGCATGTATCTTGTAACTAAGAACATAAGATCAGCCACACTGGGTCAGACCAATGTTCCATTCTAGTTCAACATCCTGTCTTCTGACAGTGGCCAATGCCAGATGCTTCAGTGGGAATGAACAGAGCAAGTAATCATCAAAAGATCCATCCACTGTCACCCATTCGCAGCTGATAGCAAACAGAGGCTAGGGGCAATTAAATTCATGATACTATGACTGAATTTATAAAATAGCAGAAACTTACAGGGAGGGTTATGGGAGTTGGGCGGCAAACCAATCCTGCTTTACTGGAAATTCATCATAACAGAAAAAGCTCGCTAGCACAAGATGAGGTATAAAAGACAGTATAGTAAGAATGATCTGGTGGATACCATGGCCAAAGCAGTGAATTATTTCCATTTTATGGGGAAAATTAAAGTTCCTGAATCTTTAATGCCAGGCAAAAACTACAGCGATAGCTTATATCCGGTGGAGTTTATCTAGGGATTTACATGGCGAAGAAGGCTTATATTCAAAGTGATAAAAGTGATGGAGAAGATACTTTCATTGTCTTAAGGGGAAGCTGCCAGTCTATATAATTTCATGTGGATGCTTTCAACCTGGAATAGTTAATTCACTTCAAATTCACACCTTATTTTAATCCAGGTTAATTTTAATGTAAAGAGAAACCCACATACTGTGTAACCTCACTGCCTGTTAATCCAAAGAACTCTTGTTTCCTGACTATCCTTTTTGAGGGCTTCAAATTCATCACCTTGTTAATTTGTTTCCAGCTGGCTGAACTCCTTATATGTTAGACATCATCATACAATATATCTAAATTACTGCTCTTTATTATCTGCAGTGGTACACACCAGAAGCCTGTCTCCAGTTCAAAGACCACTTCCACGCACAGGTCAGGAGTGCCTGTCAGCAACGCAATACTGGAACAGTTGGGTGAGCCTCTGTAATAAACAGGCCTTTACATTTTAAAAATTATTTTAAGTTCTTACTTATACCAGCTTTCCGCAGTGTCTTATCCTCACTTCACACCCACCTTCTTGTATTTTTAAGCCAGTGAAGTTGTGTCTGTAAGAGAATCCCTAGCTATGTTTGATAATAGTTCTCCAGTGATATTCCCTCTGCTTCCCACAAACTGGTGTTAAAGTCATTTTTACTGGTGTGTAGACAGGACCAGTCAGGTTCAACAACTTGGATTAACCATGATTAAAATAGGTGTGGGAGTTTGTTAATTCTGTACACACCAGAGGGACAACAAAGTTCAAAACTAGGAAAGAGGGTGTAACCTTGCTGTCCTCCTCTCAGTTGATGCCCGTTGTGAGTATCAGAAACTAGTAAATAATAATAAATAATACAAATCTTTGGGCCAAATTCTGCTTTAATTTACACTGGTATAAATGTGAAGTGACTTATTTTCAGTAAATGGAGTTATCTAAGAATCTAACTGTAACTCTTTCTTTAAAACTATGCCAGGGAAACAGATGTTTTATACCTTCCCCTTAGAGCTGAAGCATCATTCTGGAGAAGAATAATATATTACGCTGAGAAATGCAAATCAATTTTCTTGTGCCTTTCATAATGCTGCTTTTATGTCATCTGTCCCAAAGCCGGCTTTCCTTTTATATGCTCTTTGTAATGTTAAATTTCACGAACTCAGCCTTATGATTACATTGCTGAGACAAAGCAGACAGCTAAGCTGTGAGGGAGATCATCCTTATTCAGCTGCAATACATAGTTTAAAAATAAAATTGAGACCGTTACTGGCAAAGTTTGTTGTCTCTGATAAAAAGAGAATATTTATGGGGGGTTTGCTCCAGTGTGAAAATCTTTTTCTAAAGGATAATTATACTTTGAGTAGTCATAATGAAGTTCACTACTCTTAGGGTACGTCTAGACTACAGACTTTTGTTGACAGAAGTTTTGTTGACAGATACTGTTGACAAAGCTTCTGTCGACAAAGAGCGTCTAGACTACTTCCAGTTCTGTCGACAAAGCAAGCCGCTTTGTCAATAAGAGAGTGTAGACGCAAAGGACAGTGTAGATGCAATAACGCCTTCTGTCGACAGAACTCTGTCTACAAAAGGCGTTATTCCTCGCAGAATGAGGTTTACCGCCGTCAACAAAACTGCTGAGTTCTGTCGATGTTATGTCAACAGAACTCAGCAGCAGTGTAGACACAGGTATAGTTTTGTCGACAAAAAGTCCACTTTTGTCGACAAAACCCTGTCGTCTAGACACACCCTTAAAGACAAGCTTGTTAATTTTCTTGAGCTATATTCATTTTTCAGCAGAACTCCTCATTCATCTTATTGAGGAGTCTTGCTTTGGGATATAAGTGCATAGAATGGCCCCGTATTGTTAGTTTTTCTTTGCTGTACATCTTCTTGCAGATACCAGGGCCATCTTCTGAATCTTTAGCATGCTGGCAAAATATTATTTAGTGAACAGAAATATTCTTTTAACCTGTAAACCAGACATTATTGTTTTTACAAGAAGTACAGCGACTCCCTTTTTATTTAATCTGGCCCCAGTAAATGGCTAAAAGGGTTTTTACTTTGGCTCCTTAATAAAATTGAAGGTCTCTCTTTTCAATGGTCACTAGATCGGACCATTGTTACACTGCTTCTTGACAGGCAGCTGATGGTTTGACCCAACACATGGAAAACAAGAGCACTATTTGTCATGAACAGTTGTTGTCTTCCTTCCCTATTATTTTAGTATTGTGGAATATTTCTCCTTGCCTGAAACAAGAAAGTGTGAGTAATTCAATGGCTGGTGGACCATATTAGGTCCATCAGCGTGTGAGCCCCAAAGTGGCAGTTAATGGAAGTCACATACCCAAACAGTTATATCCTTCTCTTGATTCCTTTTGCCATTAATGTGGCTGATTTAATCAAGTATCATATCATCAGCAGTTAATAAACAGGCATCAGAATTCCATAGAAACATGATATAATCTCATATATTGCTAAGTAAAACTTTCTATTATTAGAAGTTAGTATAGAACTATTAAATCTGTTAACGTATTACGGTAGCATACAGACAGACATTGAATTATCATTCAGAGGTTAAAAAACAATCAATGGTCCTGCAGCACCTTAGAGACTAACAAAAAACTCGCTCCATTCATCTGAAGAAATGAGTTGTGCCCATGAAAGCTCATGTAACCAGCTACATGTTTTGTTAGTCTGTAAGGTACTGCAAGACTATTCGTTGTTTTTTAAGGGGTTTTTTCAGTTACAGACTAATATGGCTACCACTCTGAGACATTCAGGCTATGTCTATACTACAGAGTTTTTGCAGAAAAATGGCTATTTTTCCGCAAAAACTCGTGGAGCGTCCATACCTCAAGCACGTTTTTGCACAAGTAAATCAAAAGATCAGAGGGGTTTTTGCGCAATTGGTAATCCTCATTCTACGAGGAAGAACGCATTTTTGCACAAGAGCTCTTGCACAAAAAGGCATGTGTGGATGGGGAAAAAGGGTTTTGCACAAGAAGAGGGAAGAGGAAAAAGCACAGATGCTCTGGTGGCCATTCTGTCCATAGCAATCACTGCTTACTTGCGAGAGAGCATCCAGGCAGCCTGGATGCTCTCTTTTGCAAAAGCGCATCGCAAAAGATTTCTTCTGACAAAAGCTTCTTGTGCAAAAAGCCTGCAGTCTAGACATAGCCCCAGCGGTTAGTTCATCAGATACAATCAAAGTTACCTAGCCATCTGCAGCATCTTAAAGACACACTAAATTGCATTTTTAAGAGTACAACTTGAGTCACTTAAAACTCATCTTCTGCTTCCTGTGAGAGGATCCAAAGCAAAGAGGATTATTTGAAACCAGACTCCGATTAATACTATTACAAATAGCCAGGAAATCCTTTGGCACTAAACTCTGTGTGGTCTCCTGAGATAAATCTGACAGTAGATTAGTCATTATTAGATATTTTGTTGTTCAGGTCCCCATAGGGCCTGAACTTGTGCCATTCAAGTCAGTGAGTCTTGCTGTTGATTTTAGTGGCAGCAGGACTGAACCTGTGCATTTCCACATGCTCTCAAAAGATTCTTGCATACCTTTGCGTGCAAATGCTCACACCTGCATATACTCACATAAACATACAATACAAGCATTCATAGTAAGAAAGAGTCTCTGCCCTAAAGAATTTACAAGCTAAAAAAAACTGCACAACATAAGAAACACATTATTTATCTCTGTTTATAGTATAAAGTCCTTTTTGCAAATTCAGTCTCCTCCTTTCTCCTTTTACTAATTACAAATACAGGCTCTGGTACTTATTTGATTATGCTGGTAGGGTGTACTCTTGCAAAGGCACATATTCTGAAGTACACCCCTCTGCCTGTGTGTAACCCAGAGGCACTGAGAGGGGAGAGTAAAGTCTGCTTTACAGTCTTAGCTAAGAGCCAGTTGGCTTTTAGCTCATGTGATAGACGCTCAGAGCTTCAGCCTCTGAGGTCACAGGCTCAACCCTGTTTCTGGTTTACATGTGCCTTACAACTTACTGGATAGGAGCTTAAATCACCAATATGTGGTAAGAATATTGAAACTAAGAACAAGTCAGCATCCCATTGGCACAGCTGCAGCATCTCTGGTGAAGACATGCTGTGCCAATGGGAGAGTGCTTCCCAGTCAGCATGATTACTCTACTTTGGTGATAAGCAGAAGTTATGTTGATGGGAGAACATCTCCCACTGATACAGCACCAGTGTGAACAGTGCAAAACTCGCAAAAGCGACAAAAAGTCTTGTGGCACCTTATAAACTAACACCTTATAGACTATACCTGCCTCTGGAATTTCCACTACATGCATCTGACGAAGTGGGTCTTTGCCCACGAAAGCTTATGCTCCAATAAATCTGTTAGTCTATAAGGTGCCACAGGACTTTTCATGTTGAATAGTAATAGAGGGGTAGCCGCATTAGTCTGATCTTGCTAAAACAAAAGGAAAAACTATGTAGCACTTTAAAGACTAACAAGATGGTTTAATAGGTGCCCACGAAAGCTCATCACCTATTAAACCATCTTGTTAGTCTTTAAAGTGCTACATAGTTTTTCCTTTTGTTTTAACAGGAC
The DNA here is from genome assembly GCA_032595735.1 of Pelochelys cantorii. Classification (NCBI taxonomy): domain Eukaryota; kingdom Metazoa; phylum Chordata; order Testudines; family Trionychidae; genus Pelochelys; species Pelochelys cantorii. The sequence goes on along the minus strand of CM064342.1, from coordinate 4,355,416 downwards.
TTTTCATCGCTTTTGCAGATTCAGACTAACAAGGCTACCTCTCTGATACAGTGCAAAACTCGCATCATTGTGGGGTGGGGGAAGCAGGGTTTTTTCATATTCTTGGATGATGGAAGTTATGTAGACTGAGGCTTAGGGTAGACCTGTCCAAGTATTAACAGTATTGAACAATAACAAAATACTTGTTACAGGCTGAAAATATCCAAAGTGGTTGTGGTAGGAGACCTCTATGTTGGGAAAACCAGCCTCATCAACAGGTACAGTATATCTCAGCAGACAGGGTTTGCTGTTTAAATGTGTAACAATTCCTCTGCATTTTGGTCTCTGTTCCTTTTACCATCTATGTTTTCAGGATGATTGCCTCATTGCCTTTCTGTTCTCTATTAAATCAATAATTAAAAGTTAAGTGTTTTTATTCACCTCTTTGCTGATGACAGTACCCCTTGTTGTCAGTCTCAAGATGATACTGAAGGAAAACCAGAAACCAGAAAACCAGCACCTTGATCAGTCCCTCCTGGCAGTGCATGATTATTCTGTCTGGTACATGCTCAAATTATTTGACCAGTCTATTTTTAAATGATGCAAGATATGCGGCTTTTAGCATTGCCTTTGGAGAAAGTATTCTAAAGACTTCAAAAGTAATCAGAATTCAAACACCCATCTGATGGGTGGAATGGCCCTCAGATTCTCAGTCTTATTTGGAGAATTGATCTTTAAAAAGTTTTTAAAAGATCTTGCCTATTCATTGACTCCAGTAAAAGCAGTAAAAGCAGTTCAGGCCACTTCTACTCCTGCAGGAGGTTGTGGGGAACCCAGAGATTCCTCTCACACCTTTGGGTATAAATTGAGTCAGTTAAGCATGAAGACCCCCCGGCATTAATTTCACTGATTCTTCCTAAAACCTGTCCCACATTTCATGTGATGACAGTATAAGGATATAGAATTTAAATAGCTTGTTATCACTGTAGCTTCCTTATTATCTGCACAATTTCAGTCAGTTCCTCAGTATTTTTAAGACATAAATTATGGATGGCTTCTCACCATTTTGGATTATTTAATTTTTTTCTCCATTTAATGTGATCCATGTTAATCTGTATTTGCCACCTAGTGGATATCCCTCAAAATGTAGTATTCCATAATTTGATCATCTACAAATAGTGTATTGAGAGTTTCTCTAGTCCTGGATGTCTGTTAGGATGTGTCTATATTACAGCTGGGAGCACACATCCCAGAACAAGCAGACAGACTCACTGTGTGTGGGGCTTGAGTTAGCATGCTAAAAAGTAGTAGTGTGGACATTTTGGCTTAGGAGGCAAAATGAGCTCTCAAGTCCACTCAGTATGAGCATCGGTAACTCACTGGGTATGAGCATCGGTAACGAGACCATGTCTCTGTTGGAGCCCAACAACCACACTCCTGTTTTTAGCATGCTAGCTCAACACCTGCTAGCACAAGTTTGTTTACCCAGGTTGAAAGTCGTGGTTGCTCTCCGCTGCAGTGCAGACATACCCGTAGAGATGCCGTCTATAGTTTTCCCTTTGTGTTTCACTTACTTTATCCTTACTCAGAGTAACTACCCTCTTCATTGCCAATTTGTTTCTCATTGATTTGGTAAATATTTTTTAAATACAATGTGACTGCATACCAGTCTTTGGCTGGACAGTTAGCCCTGGTCTACACTATGGAGTTATTTCAAAATAACTCTCTTTAGGTCAAATTTGTAAGTGGAGCATCCACGCTACCAAGCCTGTTGTTTCAAAATATAATGGGCTGGTTATTTCAGAATCTGTACTCCTGCTTTCCTTAAGGAATAACGCTAATTTCAAAATAGTTATTTTGAAATAGCGCTGGTATGGACGCTCCGCTGCTGCTAATTCAAAATAATTGGTCTCCAGACACTTCTCGTAGCTGCAGCTCTGACCACACTGGCCACACTTGGCATCTCCACTGCTCCCCTTCTCCCACGGAGCTTAACACTCCAGGCAGTAGTAGAAGGGGTTCTCACATGTAGCCAGCTTTGCAAGTCCCGTGTGACATAGCAGCCAGCAAGGCAGGCCATGATACACCTCAGTGCTCCCTTGGAGCCTCCCATGGCTGCCAGCACTCTTGCTGCTCCCATGGCTGCCACTGGCCAGGGATGCAGGAGAGCTCTGGCCTGGACTGAAGCGGAGATCCTGAACCTCATCGAGGTCCGGGGGAGAGACCAACCTCCAGGATCTCCGCATCAGAAAGAAGAATGTGGACCTCTATGGCCAGATCGCTGCTAGCCTGGCTGACAAAGGCCACAGCTGGTCACTCGACTAGGTCTGCGTGAAGATCAAAGAGCTCCGGCAAGCCTACCACAAGGCCAAGAGTGTTTGCTCTGGGGCGGCACCATACAGCTGCCGCTGCTATGAGCAGTTGGATGTCATCCTGATAGTGGGGTCGGTCACCTCACTCCCCCTGCCCTGTTGTCATGAAGTCCAACCAGGGCATGCCCAGCATCAACCTCCAGGAGGGCAGGAGGGCAGAAGAGGAGGAAAAGGAGGAGAACAGCCAGGCAACCATCCTGCCAGCCAGGACTTCCTCCTCACCTTAGAGCCAGTTCCCCACTCCCAGGATGTCTCCCAGGCTTCGGATGAACCTGGGGAAGGCGCTTCAGGTGAGTTCTATAGCTTTCCCTATACGCATGCAGGGGCAGGTAAGGCTGCAAGGCACTGCACACTCCTCTCTCAGCCTACTCCGCCTGGGGGTCGCACAACAGCCTGTGCACGTGGGTGCACATGCAGCATCAGTCCAGAGCACTCGGCCCCATGATGCTCTCACACAGGAACCCCTCGCTCCTTCTCACCAGGTTCCTGCAGAGGCCTGCCTTACTCTGGCCTCCATAGTGGGGCACCTTCCCATGCCAAGTCACCACTAAGGTGTCTGGGGTCATGGAACCACACAGCAGTCCCACATGCGACACAGGGTCATGCCCGCAGTCAGGCAGTGTTCACTCCTGGTCAAGTGCGACAGTGCGGAGGAGACTGATCCCGTGCATGGGAACCTGCCAGGGGCAGGGGAAGAGGAGAGGAACCCATTAGCACACACTCTGGCAAGTGGTGTCTGCCACTCACACATGCCTCTCCCGGTGGGCGGAGATAGAAGTTCTCTCTCTGTGAGACGCTGCCAGTGCTGGACCCAGTGTGTGCAGGACACAGAGGGAAGCTGAGCCGCCCCATCCCCCTCTCCCGCCTGCAGGCTCCTGGCCTGGCCAACACCTTCCTAAGCCTGCTTGTTCCAGGCCATGGATGTAGTGATACTTCCCTGGGACATCTGTGCCCCTGCTGGAAAGTGCAACATATGCACTTGCTCTAAGCACATCACCATTGTCTAAACTAAGACCTTCGTTGTCCATTCAGTCAGCTTCATACACTGTCTCCTGGGATGGCTGCCCTTGTAGCCTTTCTTCACAGCTGGGCCAGCTGTGAGCTTGGCACATCCCCCACCTCCCACACCATCTACCCAACTCGGCGGGATCCGAAGGTGGAAGAGAACCCATGAGGACTTGATGTAGGATCAGATGGCCTGTCTCTGGTCCCTTATCCGGGGACTTGAGGAGGAGCACTAAGAGTGCCAGGCCGACCAGGAACAACAGAAGGCCACCTGGGACCAGCTGGGGAGCCTGCACAACACCATGTGCTCCTCCCTTATCTCAGTGATGGAGCACATGGAGTGAGCCACCAGCCAATTCCCTGCCCCCTCATGGCTTGCCCTCCTAACCCCCAGGGTTTGCTGGGGCCCCAGAACATGGGGCAGTGGGTCTTCTCAGGCAGCCGAAGCCTCCTGACCACCCGGAATCAGGTGCCAGTCCCATCCCTGAGCCTCCTTCTCCCTCCTCCCCCATTCCAGGTTTTCTCCCCGGTACCTCCCTTGTTCCAAGGCCCTCCTAATAAACAGTCCTGTTGTTTCAAAAAAGGCTTTATTGTTTGCTCCGCAGGGGAGGAAGGAAGGTAGGAAAGAGGTGAGGATGGGGGAGCACAGGCGCACAAGGGAATGCAGGGGCACTTGTGAAGAGGCACAGGGGAGAGTCTCACAACTGGCCTTGCATGAAACTCTCTCTCAAGGTCTCCCTGATCAGTACAGACCCTTGATGGGCTCTCCATATAGCATTGGTGTCCAGCTGCTTGTATGCCCTGGCCAGTCGTTCAACTTCAGCTCCCCACCGTGGCAGAAGAGTCTCCCCCTTGTTCTCACAGAGGTTGTGGAGCACGCAGCAGGCTGCCAGCATGAAGGGGATGTTGCACTCACTGAGGTCCAGGTGGATGAGGAGACTCTGAACTTTCCCTTTAAGCAGCCAAATGCACATTTGACAACCAGGCAGCACCTGCTCAGTGCTCCTTGCTGGGGTCCAGGCTCTGTATGTAGGGCTTCATGAACCCGGGGAGCAAGGGGTAGGCTGCGTGACAATAGGCATGTCCACCTCCCTGACCCTGATGGTGCGGTGTGGGAAAAGCACTGGCATGCTTCTTTCAGAACAGGCAGGAGTTCCAGAAGATGCAGGTGTCGTGCCCCTTCCCTGACCATCCACCGCTGCTGTGAGTGAATTGTCCCTTGTGATCCATGAGGACCTACAACACCATGGAGAAATACCCCTTCCTGCGGATGTAGTCCGAGGCACGGTGGTCAGGGGCAGGATGGGGATGTATGTGCTGTCTGTGCCTGCCCCCCCCTCCACAGTTGGGGAAGCCCATGGCAGCAAAGCCATCCATGACAGTGTCCATGTTCCCCAGAGTGATGATCCTTCACAGCAGCACCTGTTTGATGGCCTTGGCTACCTGCATGAGCACCGTCTCGACTGCGGATTTCCCCATGCCAGACTGGTTCCCAACTGAATGGTAGCTGTCCGGTGGGATGAGCTTCCAAAGTGCTATGGCACTGCGCTTCTGCACGGAGATGGCGGATTGCATGCAGGTGTCCTAGTGCCTGGGGACAGAGGCGAGCCACTCACAGAGCTCCAGGAAGGTGGCGGAAGTTCTGCAGCCACTGTGGGTTGTCCCATCACTGCAGGACAATGCAGTCCCACCAGTCCGAACTGGTCTCCTGCCGTCAGAAGCAGCGTTCCACAGTGTCCAGGGAATTGGGGGGCATGTGCTGCAGCAGGAGCACCAGGACCTGGGTGATCAGGGCCTGCAGCCCAGGCTGGAGCTCATCCCACAGGTCCTGGTCCTCGTTGCATGTGGGTGGTGCATGGGGGTGGTGCCATGAGGCGCAGCATGAGTCCTCTAAGCCTAGCACTGCTCTGCAGCAGCTCTGGCTCATGCTTTGAGTGCCGCAGTGTCTGCAAGGGCAACCAGAGCACACCGCATCCATTTTGTGTCCCGCGAGGGGGAAGGCAGGGGAGGAGCGGTGTGTGAAATGCAGCCATAGAGAGGAGCCCCTGAAAGCATGAGTTGCAGCTGGCCTGACCAAGCAGCCAGAGGAAGTGTCCGCCCTCTGCAGAGTGCTTCCAGGGGCTCTAAGTCCGAGGCAGGCCCCAGTCAGTGCGGATGCGCCATTTCGAAATAATTCTGAGTAATTTTGATCTTTCCCCATAGTGCGAACTTCCTGTTTTGATTTTGTTAAATCCGAAATTATGTCGATTTTAGTTATTTCAAAATAACATCCTACTGTAGACATGCCCTCATTTAACTCCTCCCTCTATAATACACCTTGCGCAATACTGAGACATGATAGGGTATTTTTTAAAAAAAACCCATCATGCACCTAGCTTTCTCCTAATATTTTCTTCATTACAGGTTTTGTAAAGATAGTTTTGACCGAGACTACAAGGCAACCATTGGAGTGGATTTTGAAATTGAGCGGTTTGAAATAGCTGGCGTGCCATATAATCTTCAGATGTAAGTTGGAACATGATAGTACTAGCTGTTTTTTTTTCTTGCATGTCTTGCAGCTTGAACAGAACTTGAATTGCTACAGGCATGAATGTATGAAAGCCTCTGGTTGATATTCAGCACGACATCTGAAAAACACCTATTGTCCTTGAGCACTGGAGAATTTAATGATTTTAGTATAAACATCAATCTGATGGGTTCCTTGTCTTTGAAACTTTTATAATAGCACCACCCATACTCACTTTAGATATACCATGTCTGATTTTTTTTTCTTTTTACTCAATTTTTTTGTAACATTGAGTGAATCCCTGAGCAGCAAATTATACCTATGGCTATATCTGTTCCATTCCTTTGTCTTTAGTAGGAGTACATGAATGTACCTGAGCACAGAATTTGGTTTTCATGAGATTCAGGCTTTGTTCCCACACTCACTGAAGTCATTGTCAAAGATTTCACTGGCATAGGATCAAGCACTAAGGCCCAGATCAACAATGGTACTTAAGCACCTAACCCACAGACTTAGATGCTAAAGTTTAATCTTCACATGCTAGATTTGGCTCCACTGTGATCCACAAAACTCCTGCCAAATCCTGTAGATGTTTAAACTCGGTACCAAAGTTTTCTGGGTACAAGCGCTCTCACCACCTAAGATTCTGCCTCTGGGAATGCACATTTCTTTCTAACTTCAAGTGTTGGGATGCCTATTTTCTGCCTAAGCCCCAGATAGATCTGCAAATTGGGAGAAGATAGGTGATCATCTGTCTAAACCCATGTGCAGGGCCCAAAACTCTAAGCTTGCTCAGAGACCACTGCTATGTCAGGTCCCATTCAAAATTTTGTTGGAGGAGGATGTGGTCCTTTTCACCTTATAACTGTTAGCCCAATGGTTAGTACCCATGCCTGGGACTCTGCTAGAAGGGGAGAAATTATTTGAACAGGGACTCAGGAAAGTTTTTTGGCCACTGAACTTTGGGCTAATACAGGGTTAAAATGCCTTCATTAAAATAATGGTGCTTTACAGGATATCTTTTAGTGCTTAATGGGTAACATATTCCAGATGGTAACACTGCTCTGTTATCACATTCTTCTCCAACCTGTACCAGTCTATTGCTTCATTAGTGTGTTTGCTCAGGTTGCACTGGGTTTGATTGACCTGAAAAAAGTCTCTTTTCCTCCTGTACAGATGGGATACTGCAGGTCAGGAAAAGTTCAAGTGCATTGCATCTGCTTACTACAGAGGAGCAGAGGGTGAGTAAGTCAGAAAGCACTTTACAGTCAAGATCAAATTAATTGTTCTTTCACTGTATACTTCAGGCACTGAGTTGAACCCATAAGATTTCTAAACTACTGTCTCATTTAATCATTTTTCTGTGCTGTTTTTATTGCAGTTATTATAACAGTGTTTGATTTGGCTGATATCCAGACTTTGGATCACACAAAGTAAGTTCCTGGCCATGTCTTTGAGATTACAGTAAAAGGTCTCCAGTATAAAACTGAACTAGGAATTAAGATTCACTGGGCCTGAAATAGGTGTGCAGAGATCTTTCTAAACCAGAAGGATAAAGGGTGGATTTAGACAATGTGTTTGAATAATTTACTATCTCAAATGTTATTAATTTCCTAAGCACTCTACTTACCAAATAGCATTTTCTTACTCTAGGGCTATGTTTTAGTGCATACACTTAAAGCAGACTGTGTGCTATAAAGGGGAGGGAATTGGATTCTGGAGAGATTATCTTGCACAGATCAGTCATCTGCAGTGCAGTGTCTGCAGAGCGTACAAATATAATTTTATTAAATAGTGTCTCTTCTTGGTAGAAGGCTAAAGTCGGTGGGGCTAATTTTTCTTTCACTAACCTTGGAACTCAAAGTCAATGGCATTTCAAAGGTATAAAACTGATGTGAGATAAGAATCAGGCATATCCTCATCATGATCTCTTCCATTAGGGGGCTAAGTAGATTCTTGCACCAGTGGAAGTGTCTCTTGTTTTCCTTCACTCTCTTCACTGCTTCATCATTCATCTTTTTCATTCTACTTGTGCTCCTCATGCTCTTCCTGTTCTTGCATCTTATGCCTCATCTCTGTGCAGTGTCTCCTTTGCTTTGTCCCTATCCCTGGCTGTGAATAGTATGGCACTTTTGCTTTCCTTCTCTAGGGGCTCTGATCTCTGTTGGACTTAGATTCTAAAGTGGGCAGGTTTGGCTGAACCTGGAACTACTTTCACAGAATGGTAAGCATGTACCCAGAGGAGCTGGAATAGCTCCCAAGCCATTTATTCTCTAGTGGGAAAGGCACATGACACACCAGCAACATATCTCCTCTCATTCTCCTTGTTGTTGGTTTCTTTGTTTCTTTCCCTTTCCACTATATACCTCCATTTCTTTCACTCCTCCTTGCCCACTTTTTGCCCTCCCTAATTACATCTCATTCCTCCTGTTCTGCATTACAGGCAGTGGTTAGAGGATGCGTTGAGGGAAAATGAGCCTGGGTCCAGCTTCATCTTCCTGGTTGGAACAAAGAAAGATTTAGTGGTAAGTAGGAGAAAGGCAGTTCATAAAATGTGTCTTGCCCCCCGCCTTCCAGTGAATTTCCATTTGAAGTTAAGTCCAGGTGTTGAGTCCCAACAGCATGTGGCAGCTGCTGTGAAGATCTTGAGAAAGGGCAAAGTGTACAACTACCAAGGCAAAGAGAGGTCATGTAGATCTAGAGTGGTGAGTTTCAGAGAATGGAGCAGAGTGAGCAATTTCTGGAGTGCTGGAGGTCACCAAAATACTCCCTGTTCTGTTGGAGGCACTGCTTGACCAAGCACACCTAAACTTGCAAACAGCAAAGCCATGGAAATACCACGAAAGAGTGCTATGTAGACAACAGGTTCAAAAGCTCAGTATGTCCCCATCCTCTGCTTCTCTGAAGGGGTCATTTGCAAAAGGCAGAGGGAGCAACTGGCCCCTTCAGACCTGAGGTTATCTCCTTCATAAGCCAATGTCTTGTCAAAGTCGAAAGGTTTGAAAGTCCACACTTTTTTCTTACTGTTTAGCTATGTTTCCTTTCAGCTGCTGCTTGCTGTGCTATTCATATCCCCAGAGATCCTTTTGCCACTTATTTTCCATCTGTTCCTTGGTTTTCCAAAGAAGTGCTAATGCACCTTACAAGGCTTTGCTCTTCTCAGTTACAACATGAGAAGCTCTTAAATCTTCTGGCATGTATCAGGGCTACTGTAGGTAGCACAAAAAATTAAACAGGTTTGAGAGGTCTGGGGACACATGAGCTGGGCTCAGGTTGGACTGGATGTAAGAAGGAATTCTGTTTGGAGGAATGTGGGACTTTGCCTTGTGTGGCAAGAGAATTTTGGATTAAAACTGGAAAGATGCCAGCAGGTAGAATAGGCTGATTATTACACTCCCCACCTATGAATATTTTTGAGATGCTTGCTGATCATCTGTCACTCTTCCAGATGTGCTTTGGGCAACTGTCAGCCAGCAAACAGTGGCTGAAGCAGTGAGAAGTTCTTAATGCATGGAGCCAGTGGCAATGGGGAACTGATTTAGTTCCTGGCCCCTCTTGCTGATTATGCTACTCCTGGGGGTATGCTTCACTAAAAAAATTAAAAATTATGTGCATACGTATATGCTGTTTTGAAATTTTGGCAAAATTCTGCAGATTTTGGCAAAATAGCACTATAAAATCGTGTGGCACATTAGAAACTAACCAGTTTATTAGGCCATGAGCTTTTGTGGATAAAACCCACTTCATCAGATGAGTTGGGTGGAAATTACAGAATCCAGGTATATATAACAGCAAAAGCAGTTACCGGTCAATTGTAGGATTGGTGTTAATCAAAATAATTAAGTCAGGGTGGATGTGTCTCATTCACAGCATTTGATGTGGAAATGTGACTATCAAAAGCAGGGAAATTGCCTTTGTATGCATTAACCAATTAAGATCTTTATTCAAGCCTAAGCTGATAGTATTGAATTTGTAGATGAACTCCAGTTCAACTATCTCCCTCTATAGCTAGGTGATAAAAGTATTTTGTAGAAGGATGGCTACTTTTAAATCCATTACTGAATGTCCAGGGAGGTTAAAATGTTTCCTTACAGGTTTGTGTGTTACCATTCCTGATGTCTCGCTTGTGTCCATTTATCTTTTGGCACAGAGATTGTTCAGTTTGGCCAATGTACATGGCAGAGGGGCATGTGAGAGTGAGGGATCGTTTTCCAGAATAGGTTGTAGATTCTCAATGATGTGCTGGAGGGGTTTAAGCTGGGGGCTACAGGTGATGATGAGTTCTGGTGTTCTGTTATTTGCCTCGTTGGACCTGTCTTGAAGTAGGTGACTTCTGGTTACTTACCTGCCTCTGTCTATTGATTTCCTCACTTTCCCAGAAGGGTATTTAAGTTTTAAGAATGCCTGATAAAGATCTTGTAGGTGTTTGTCTCTGTCTGTGGGATTGGAGCTGCCTGGTGGTCCCAAAGTAGGGGGCGGGGCCGCAGTGTGGCTGTCCGGTTGCTTGCAGAGCTGAAGCAGGGGAATGGGGAAAAGCTAGTGCTGCTCAGTGCTCTGGAAGCCAGGAGGTGGGAGCTGATTTTGTACAGGTGCCTGACACTGGGGGATGCACTAGCTTTGGGTAGGGGGGCCGCAACCATAATAGAGAGGCCTAGGGTGCAGGGCAGGTACCAGCAGCCACAATAGGGGCTGAGTACTGTTGTGGGCATAGAAGTGGCAGGGCTGGGTTTGCCTCCCCAAGCCAGGCCCTCACCCATCCCCCATGTGGAGGAGAAAGAGCAAGAAGAGTGGACCATCACAGTTATTACTGCCCTATTGTGGATGGCTCCTATAATTCACTGCTAGAATTATTTAGAGATCATCTGCTTAGCACTGTCTTCGTACAACATCTAACATAATCAGATCCTGGTCCATGAGCAGGTTTTCTCATTGCTACGGTAATACAAATAATAATAAACAAAGGAAGGCAACATTTGATAGCTCACTACACTATTATATTCTTATTGTGCTCACTTCTTCTATCTGATGCTTCACTGCTGAAATACAGAGGCAGAATTATATTTTAAAATAAGTCCTATGTAAATTCCACTGGGTAATATCTATCTAGCTGTTTTCTTTGACTAGTTCCACTTGGTGCATGGGACATCCTGGTGTACAAGCTGCAGGGCGAGGCCAGGAAAAGGAAGAGCTGCCCACTGTGAAAGCTGGAAGTCTCAGAGTATTGGGACTGGTAGCATGTTTGCATTATTGTTACTCCAGATATACTCTAGCAATGTTGGGCCGGCTTTATGCTACTGACAGTGATTCCCTACTGTTTTATTCAGTCAGGTGCTGCATGTGAGAGGACCGAACTGGATGCCATTCGCTTTGCCAATGAAATGCAGGCTGAATACTGGTCTGTCTCAGCAAAAACAGGTTCGTCACTGCATTGGAGACCAGTTGCATGTGGCCAATGTTACATGCTGAGAAAGAGGGTATCAAGTTCCTCCTCCTATGTGCTCACCAGTGTATGGTCATGTGCACACTAGCCTATATATATATTTATGTTTCTAAATGGTTCTCCATGACTGTTTGTTCATTTCTACAGTCATGTTTGCAGAAATATGCATTGTCTAGGTTTATGCTTAGATAATGATGTACAAGTGTTTGTGTGTGTGGTGTCAGTGCTCAAATTGGGTCCACTGATCAAAAATATATTTGTATGTGAAGCTGAAGGAAGGAAATGAGAAAATGTCACCATGGGATGGCGGGGCTTCAGGTATACTGTTACTTTGTGGGGAGACTTGTAGGTGTGGCACACTCTCTATTTTCTCTCCCGCTTGAGCGGTGTTTATATTCATGTTTGTATATTTGACCATGCATAGCTGCGCGTTTGTAAAACAGGGTGTTTCCCTCCTGTTTCTCAGGGGAAAATGTAAAGGAGTTTTTTTCCCGAGTTGCTGCCTTGGCCTTTGAACAGTCTATGCTGAAGGAGTTGGAGAAGAGCTATGGTCGCATGGCCCAGATCGGGGCAGGAAACCTCATTAGTACGTTCAGCTTCACTCTTTCTGTCCTCTTCAGTCACTTACAAGTTTGGAAAAATGGGGATTTTACTTGAGCCAAATTCTGCCAGCACAGTCTCACTCACCTCATTCTCAGTTTGTCTTAGTTCTAATGTGTGGTTGCACAAATGAAAGCTGACTCTGCTCTCTGTCATCTTTATTACAGGAAGGCGATCCTACATGGATTAATTATATAACTTTTTGGTTTGCTCATTACAGGAATAGAAGGAAACTCACTGGAGACTCCAGAAAGCAACACCCAAGCGAACTGCTGCTAGCTGCCAGTCATTTCTGCAAGCCTCATGCTTCCATCTGCATATGTGTACACCAGCATGTCACACTTGTAGCAGGGAACGCTCTCAAGCAGCTTCCAGTTGGGAGATTGAAGGTCAATTTATCTCAGAAAAGAATGGAGGAGGGTGACAACGATCTGCGCGACTTCCCTTTAAACAGATTATCTCTCTTCCACCCCTTGCTTTGTGCTCACTTTGTGCAAGGCAACACAAAACCCTTCCTTGTGCAATGGGGAGCTTGCCTATGTGATCACCTGCGGGATGGCGAGCTGTCTTACTCAAGGAGATGAAATCAACCCAACTTTCCTCCTTCTTTCAGGAGGACCTGTAACTCATGTGCTGTACTTGTTTTATGTTCTTGGTAGCCATTCGAGCTCTAGAATCATGAACAGTGAAGTCCTGGCCCCCGTCTTGTGGGAACAGAAAACACAAAGCCGTGCTGATTATTATGGTGCATTTGATCTATTGTCTCTCTAAAACACAAAATCCTTGTGCAAAATTATGCTGACATGCACGCAAGTAAACCTAGTTTACCATGATAGTGCTGACATAAATATATTTGTCTTGTATCTGGGATCAGGATATCGGGTTTCAGGTTACCTGTAGATCCTTCGTAATTTTTAACTCTGTACGTGTTCTTCTTTGAATGGAGGCAAATCAGAATTCCTCTCAGATGTGTGTGAGACTTCATGCTGGAGTAGTACTCATCAGGGTGATGTGGATGCCCTGGGCCGCCTCCTGCCTCCTCCCAAAGCTATGTATGGCTGACGCCACCCTAACGCCCTTCACTTCCATCTTATCAGTCATGGCCTGAGTTGGAACTTCCGAGGTGGTTTTCCTTATACATAACTTTAATTAATTTAAGAGCTACATAGTTAGCTCTTAACTATTTACAGATTAATTAAGTTATCAGTTAGCACCCTTTAGATAAATTTTTCTGTATGGTTTGTATTTCTAGAGTAGTTTGTTGCTGGTGCTGAGACCCAGAGGTGTGGAGCAGTCTCAGGGCTTCAAGCAATACCTTTCATGTGGGGCATTTATTCCTAATAATGGCACGTGCATGTAGGCCTCACACTAGAGGGCTAACTTGGCATCAGTTATGTAACTTAAGTTATATAACTTACATCACTTCAGCCAATGTCATTTTCAACATACTTTCTGCCTTTCATTGCGGGCTAGTACTGAAGTCAGTGGGAGAGCACTTACCCATCCCCTTATCGCATCTTCACCAGACCTTCTAAACTGATACCTCTGCATTGATCGCAACAATGCCGATTTAGCCTGTAGTGAAGACAAGCCCTACGTGCGCTGTGTCTTGGTGGAAAGCGAATCAAAGAGAAATGTAGCATTTGCCACTGATATACTCTGATTTCCAGGATCTGCACCTTATGCAGCATCTCCTGGAGAACGTCATGAGACCTGCCGCTGCATTTGTGCCCTGCCAGATCACACTGCACACAGCCACTAATATGGCTGAACCCAGATAGGCTCTTGGGCTTGGACTCCTCTCCGAGGAGAAATGGAGGTCAATTTTCTCTGTCAGGGTTCCTTGCATACAGACCCATAAGACTAAGAAGAGCCACTCGAGCTCCAAAAAAGGCTAATCTTCCACCTCAAAGGTTCACCAGGCACTTACAGTAGGACTGGGCTGTCAGCCCATGTTTCCCTTGTAGTGGTCAGCCCATGTTTCCCTTGTAGTAAGGCAAGAAACTTCTGGTACTGTTCCATTGACTCTGGATCTATTGTCTCAGCAGCCATCCGATCTGGTACCAACGGGTGCTGTCTCAATACCACCTGTTTCAACCTTTACAGCTTCACAGACATATGAAATGGCAAATGACCTGCTCTGCCTCTCTGACCCTGGATTGCCATTGATACAGGAGTCTATGGGATTGGTATTACCTCCGGCCCTCCTGGACCTCAGCCTCTTTTGCACTGGAGCAGAGAACACTGTCAGCAGTAGTACAGGTTAAGGGATAGTCTAAGACTGTCTTAGCTGCCAGGGTGCCCCCTTCATCAGCTCTTGGATGTTCTTTAGTGTTGGCACCAATGGCAACCTCGGGTTTGGCTTTGGGTGTTGACGTCACGCTAGGCATCATCACCTGTGGAGCTTGTTTTGGGAATGGACTTAGGGACAAGACCTTCTGTGTCCCAAGATAAATTTGTTGTACTGACTGCAGTACCATCACTGGTACCACTTTATCTCTCTCCCTTCCCCCTGGGAGTGGAATGTATTGGGCAGACCAATCTTCCCCCTTGATTGGATACCTGCTGTGCTGACTATCTCTAGCTCTTCTCCAGCCTCACCGCAGCACACAAAGTCCAGTAAACCCTCTAGGCTATCTTGATAGGGAGGCCCTTGGTACTGGAATCAATACTAGTCCCCTAACAAGGAGGGCCCAGCGTTCCCTGAGATGTTTTGGCCTCTAATGACCTGTTGACTTTTATATGTGTCGCACATCTCAAACGCTTGTCCACAGGACTTGTAGAAACCAGGATGTTCTAACCCATTGACCTGCTAACAATTGACAGAACCTGAGGCTGCATTCCAGCAGAAGACTCCAGTTCTGGGATCTCATAGATGGAGCAATGCAAATCTGTCAGAAGGGCTGAGCCTTGCGTGGACTGAGTCCCCTGCCCTGCTGGGAAGGGAAGGGAAGGGGAAAATCCCAACCCTAGATGGACTGTTCATTCCCCTGCTGGAAAACAGATCCAGGAATACTGGGGTGAGGAGGTATGGCCCTCTCACTGCAGATGCCCAGGGATAGCTATTGGTTGTACATATAATCCCTTACACAACTGCATCCACTGGAAGAAGAAAGAACAGATACTTACCCATGTGGTAGCTGTTGTCCTTCGAGATGTGGGTGCAGATGTGTATTCCATTAACAACCAGTCATCCCCTCTGCATATCGGAGTGTTAGGCCACTGGCTAGTGCAGAGGAGCAGAGGTGTGTGGGGGTAGCATCACCCTTCTATAGCCTCAGGTCGGTTCACAGGGAGGCGCAGGGTGTGTGCATTGCCTCAATGGGCACTGCTGCAGAAAACATTTCCAGCCCTGGTATGCTGAGCATGTGTGCACCCCTCCTTCTTCAAATTAATTATTTTGACATCCATATCACTAAGAACAACAGTTATCAGTAAGTTCTTTTCCTGTTTAAAGAGTTAGGATCTGAGACCAGTTTTACATTTTGCTTTATAATTTTTAAAGAGCATATCCTGTCTGCTGAAATAAGTTCTTAATCCTGTTCCCCTCTACTTCTTTTACTGCTCTGTAGAGTAGGTGGCAGATCGTTCCTCTTGCCATCAGAATCTTGCCCTATGGATGCAACTGTGGGGTAAAAAACAAAAACAGAGATTCCATTGAATAGAGGAAGCTATGAAATTTAGGAATAGTTACAGTAAAAGAGAAGGTACAGATGATTATAGGAAAGGAAATTTTATGAGGTTGTAGCAAAATTCTGATAATGTTTTTTTCATTGATCTAATCTTGTCACTGTTTTTCTACGTTTGATATTTTGGGCGGGTAAAACCAGAACCCAAGATCCAAATATTCCCAGGCTTCGTAGAAGTCCAGATCTGAAGTTTCTAGTTTAATTCCTTCTCTGTGTAACTTTCCAAAGGCTTTATTCTTCTCAGCCTTGTGCTTTATGTAGTCATGTCCATTGGTGTGAAATAGTACCTGCTCAGAATAGGATAATTTTGCAGCCTGTGTGCATGTGTGAATGGCTGCAGAAAGTGCAAGGCACCAGAGAATCAGATTACATACATTCCATCATCCTAAAAGGAAGTGGGTATACTCTTTCCCTTCCACTTGTTTTTCATAGATCCTATTTACACTACAAATCTAACCTGTCACAGCTATATCATAAGTGACATCTCTATTCTAATGTCTGTTTCTGTTCATAATGTAGACGGGACATGGGTTTTTTTGAAGCATGTTACAGCTGAAGTCGTGAACTTGGTCATCCCTCCCCAAACTAGACATCTGTGAGCTGGTAAAGTTAGATGACATAGTGTAGCTAGGCGTATAATTGATGGAAAAAATGTTCCAGTTTCTTGATGCTATGAACAGTTTGCTCCATAGCTGTATGGGAGCAATAGTAGTAGAGTAGTATTTTTGTCCTTATTTGCATATTACTTTTACCAAAATGGTGTGTGTTTTATGAGTATGTGCACTCTTTCTACATAGAGAGGAAAACTGAGCATTTCCAACATAGGTACCCTAATGTGTTTGCCATGTGCAGGTCTCTTTATGAATGGCTATTGCAGAACAAACACTCTTGTCACAGGTGAGCTTGTCAGGGCATGCAAACATTTCCCAGGTTTCCTCTCTTATTCCAAGAGTCAAGTTCCCTCCAGCCCTACCCTTATAAGTTTGATTCTTTAGGAGCTAGAGTGCCCATGGATTAAAACAAGGCCCGCATAACATGGAAAATATTGTATGAAATTCAGAGGCATTGGGAAAAAGAATGAAGCAATTTTACATTGTGGGCAGCCCTGACTCGATCCCATAGGGACTTCTATTTAACCTTATTGGTTGTCCCTGCTGAATTAAATGGCAAGGTATTGTCAGAAATAACTGCGATGAAATACCTGCTAGGTCAGGGTTTCTAAGAATACTTTTATTATGCATAAACTTAAAAAACAACAAATAGTCTGGTAGCTTTTATTATGCATGATTATTGTTTATACATCTCTGATCAGATTGATTTTTCTAATTGAACCTTCAGTGTATATTGCAAAAATACAAAGCAAATGACAATAAATAACACTCACAGTTATTTTTAAAGAACCTAGTTAATAACTATGATCATAAAGAAACAGACGTACGCTTCATATAGAACACACTACATTATTCTTACACACTTCTTTACTGGAACAAATTTTAGACAGGAGAAACAAATTTAAACAAGGCAAACTCTCACTGCTTTGTAATATTCAGTCTCATGTACCTAATGGGCAGTATTCCTTCAAATATAAAAGAGGTATTGTAAATCTTTCACCTACATGAAACCAGGGGAACTCAGGGACATAACAAACTACCATAAACATTCTGAATCAATTATTGAATCACTGTCAAGAATCAAACCAAGTCATCAGACCACCATTCCAGAGACGTTGCTGACAAATAATTCGATGTCCACAAAACCCTCGGCTAGGGCCAACAGAATCACTTTGAATTACACCAGCATAAGTGAGAGCAGACTGTTTCCCATAATGTCCAGTATACCCCTCAAACAACGTTTTGAAGGAAAGCTGAAGAACTTAGGACACTTATTAATAATTAACCCTACTGTGTAGCCACTACCCATGCATCAGTAAACAGGGTGCTGAATGTAACAATTTAATTAAAGCCGAATGCCTCAAAACATAACAAAGAAAATAACAGAGAGATCTTTAATAATATAAAAAAATAAGCAGACACAATTGGTCTGATTCTCCGTTATTCCATTCCTGCATTTAGGTAAGGGAACGGGGGAGGAATGAGGAGCAATGTGGCTTAAAACTGCCTTTGTATTTCCCATATTCTGTGTTGCTCACAGCATAAATAGAGCAGTCTCATGGACTTGTACGTGTGCAGCTTCTCTTAGGAATTGTGTCTTTTTTTCCTCTTCAGGCCAGGCTGTCTTTGGCAACCATGTCAGTCTTGTTGACACAGAAAATGAGTGTACCGTTTGATGGAGGAGGAGAGCACAAATGGTGTATGTAGAGTCATTGATCCAAATATGTGTGTTTTGACCTTATGATATTCTGGGGAGTTGTTTTATCTCTCCAAACTGTTTCATGAGGATTAATAATAAATGCTCTCTTAAACCATCAGTGGACAGCACAGCTAACTTCTTTGTGAATTACTGGGTTTGAATCACTACTGGATGGGTGAGTAGAAGGGGAGTAGGCTCGCTATGCTGGAGGATACCATGTATGTATTGTAACCTAGGGTCCTCAGTTATATGTATATTAATAAGGTTAATGAGTTATGTTTGAAAAGGATCAATGGTTTGGTATTTGTGAATTTAATTCAGACATTACTTATGGGTACAGTGAAGAGAAACATGAGGGGAGGGGGAAGGAGAAAGAGCGAGTTGTCTATGCCAACAGTCTTTCCCGCCTTTTTCTTCCCGCCTTTTCCTTCAAACTCCCTCTCTGCACACAACCCCATTGAGTGCACTCCACACTAAAAACCTGTGCACTCTGCACGAAAAGGTTGCACTCATCACTAAAACCATTGCACTCATTACTAAAACCATTGCACTCGACCCCACAATATGTGCACACGGCTCTAGGCTAATTTTCCCGCCAAAAAGCGAATAAAAGCACCAGAGTTGAGGTGCTCATGTTCTTCGCGCCCTTTGTGTTCTGTATATTGGTTCTAGTTATTTAGCGGAGATCCTGTGTGAATGAAGCATACGTCTATCCTGTTTGTCTGTGAGCATGAGTGAGTGAATGAGATAGGTTGTATTGGACGTATAGGCCTGCGTGTGTAACTACCCTCTGGAATCGGAGAGTAAATCTCTAACCCCAGTTGAGGTAGCGGATAGGTTGGGCTTCCAAATCCGTCTCGGATCCCAGAAGACGACGCGGAAGGCGGTTCGTTTTCAACCAGAGTTTCAATCCTGTCCTGCCCACGAGAGGATTAACGAGGGGACCATCACCTCGAGGGATCGCCTCAGAGTTCCTCCTCCGCGGCTACCATAGCCAAGGGGTTGAGGTCCTGAGCATCACCCGCTGTCCAAGCAACTGAGTGTATGAGTATAATTCCTAGTGTATTGGGGAACTTTTCTGTCACTCTTTACTTCGGGATAGGGAACCGGGATCGGGATTTGTAATTGCTATTATAGTGATTTGCTTGTTCATCACTCTTTACCCTTGTGTTTGTATTTGATGGGTTTGTTTAAATTACATGGTTTGGCCCTAAATCGTTGTCTGTAGTTTTATTTATGGGGAACAAATCCGCCAATGATAGATGTGGTAATCTCAGGCGGGCTTGTCTTCTGACCTCGGCATCAGCTGCCTATACAATCTGACATTCATTAAATTTAATTAGGGAGTTATATAATTCATTGGGGGGAGGGACGTTAGATCCGAGGCTAACAGTATGATGTCTTTCAGCAGAAGCAACCAGTATGCTTTGCAAGCATCAACTAACAGTCATATAGGCCCCCTTTTGAGGTACTGTACTGTAGGTGAGTAGTGTTAGCTTCATTTTACAAATGCAAAAACTGAAGCTCACAAGATTAACAGGCCTGATTTTCAAACTGGGCCTTGATTTTTGTGAGCATAGCGCCTGAAATAATTTGAGCTACAAATTTTAATGTCCCAGGTTCATTCATGCTTTTTCCTGGCAATTCATTGTTGGTGCTGAGTGATAGGCACAGCTTGTTAATGACAGAATACTGTGCCTCTACAGGGAGTTCTAAAATCAGGCCGTAAGTGACTTACCCACAATCTTACTGTGAGTCAGTGAAAAAGCTGGGAAAAGAGTATTTTTAAATTGCCTTGCAAGTGCTGCTTTTATTGTTATGCATAAAAACTCATAAATACAATCCCTTTAGTAATTCTGTGATATTGCTTTGAATATGAAATGAGGCAGCTTTCCTACTACTTGTCCTTTAAAACCGCATACTGCCTGGCCTCACGGAAAGTGAGATTTGGTTCTAGAGAGCTCCTTCCTTCACCTTTTCTGTGTATTGGGAATCCTGAACATTGAAGAAAGCGGCCTTTTGTTTTCTAGTTAAAGAAATGACACAGTAGCTTGATGTCACAATCATTTTATTTCTCTTCTACTGTCAAGGATCACACTTATAACAGCCAGAGAATAAATAGCTTTTAGAAAGCACCTAATCTATCCCAGTCAGTGATGGATGCTGCAAAGCCTGTGTTGAAAACCCCCTGGAGATTTCCTGAGCACATAGCCCACTATTAATAATTGATTCTGTAAAAATGAAAGTGAGATCATGTTACTATTGATGAATTGCTTAGACAGGGGAACACAAGGAAAGGGTTCCAACTCCCTGAAAAGTAAACACCACTGTTCATTTGTAACTTCTTGGACAGATGTTCATGTCTCTAGCCTAGATTTGAATGTATATGTGTTTAATTCTAACATGCCCAGTTGCTTTGAAGAAGCTCCTAGTGAGTAATGCCAGAGAAGAAGACAACTGTATCTGTTCTGAATGCAGGCTGTTTGTGGAAGCATGCCTAGATGCATTAACTTTGGAATTAGCTGGTGAATCCCCCACAGTACATTTGGCAACAATGCTTGTCTCCTACGGGGAATTTTGCTGCAAGGGACATGAGATGTGAGTCATCCTAAGACAAAGCTAAGGTGCTGGTGTAATTTTTCTCAGAACAAATTCCAGTGTTACTCTTCTTTTTATTTCAATAGACTGAAGTTACTATGCTGACTGTCTTTTATTTTAAACAATGAGGCTGTGTCTACATTGGCACGATCTTGTGCAAAAGCAGCCGCTTTTGCGCAAAAATGTGCTGCCTGTCTACACTGGCTGCATGTTCTTGCACAAGAACACTGACGTTCTAATGTATGAAATCAGTGCTTCTTGCGCAAGAACTATGATGCTCCCGCTCAGGAATAAGCCCTCTTGCGCAACTGTTTTTGCGCAAGAGGCCAGTGTAGACAGGCAACATGAATTTCTTGCGCAAGAAAGCCCTATGGTTAAAATGGCCACCAGAGCTTTCTTGCACAAGAGCGCATCTACACTGGCATGGATGCTCTTGCACAAAAGCACATCTCTTGCGCAAAGGCACATGCCAGTGTAGACGCTCTGTTCTGGAAGAGTTTTTGCAGAAGAACTCTTGCGCTAAAGAATTCTTGCGCAAAATCATGCCAGTGTAGACGTAGCCTGAGTGTTTCATGGTTTTTTTAGTCAAGCAGTAAATGGATCACAGGCCATTCAGCAAATGATATTGTTTTTGGCTTTCAGGTTACCACCAGGAGCTGTTAGAATTGTGACTGGTTTTATTATCAGTTTTGAACCAATTTTCCTCTTGCCAGAAGGTCATGTGATTTACATCTCTCCTGTTATTTCTCAGCACCTGAAGCCTGCAGTTCTACAGGTGCATTGCATCGGAACTGCCGTGTCAGAACCTTAATGCTTTTCTTCAGACAGTGCTGCTTATTTTCTCCAGCTCTTTTTCTTTTTACCTTCTTCATCATATATCTTCTCAGTTTTCTCCTATATTTTTCTTTATGCTTACAAACAGGAGGGGTCTTAAGGCCTCTCTCAGAAACCTGGCCTAGCCCTAACCCTTCAGTTCTTACTTCCCTGCATCCCAGGGCCCTTGCTATGTTAGTCTTTCCTCCTGCTATTGTTCATCAGAAGCAGTTGTTGGGGGCACTCCCTCCCGCCGTGAGCTAAGTGTGCTGTCCTGGCACTCCCTGTCTCTGCAGGTTTGGGAGTTGGGGAATAAGCATGGAACCTATTTCAAAGTGACAACCACATTTTAGTCCTTCTCCATGTCTTTCTCCTTTGTGGGGCAGGCAATTAAGGAAGAGACTTTTAATCTTTGAGTGCCACGTGGCTCTCTTGGTCACATGATGAAGGTGCTACTGCTGTGTCAGTTTTCTGCTAATTTGTGCCTTTCTAGTGTAAGCTATTTGAGGGACTGAGTTGAGTGCAATTTTCCTTGTGGAAAGCCCTGTATATCCTTTCTATGCTATATTACTTATAACTGATACGGATCTGCTGGAATCTATTGTACTATCCATCACTGCCTGCCCAACTACTCCCATGCCAGAGATGGGAAAGGTAAGGGAAAGTTGAGTATAAAAACAACCTGGGCAGAACAGAAGTCATGAGGAATTAGATGAGCGAAGAAGGGAAAATAATATTTAGTCACCCTGCTCATTCCCTAATGGGTTGTGATCAGAGTCCATTTCAGATGTGCACCACAATCCAGTAAAGGCTGTTCTCCCTGAGCTACATACAGAGTTCATTTGATATAGGTGAATAAATCTGTTCTTCCCCTTCTGTCTCTTTTAAGCCTTTGACCCGCAGCCAGAACCCATTCCAGGGAATACAGAAATTTTCATTCATAGGATCCTAAGAGGGAGTTCTCCCTCAGCTCTTCTGAAGAGGTCATGCACTGTTAGAAAGTATTTTCATCAGTCACAGGCAAATTATAGCCTGCATTTTAAAAAACTCCTTGAAAAGGACACTGCTGTTCAGGTCCCAACCAATCTCACTTACATTAAACACCCATTGATTGTACATTGCAGGATCAGGCCCCCTTGGTGAGGAGCCAGTGAAGCGACTATAGGGCCACCAGCTTCAGAGAGGTAGCCAAGGTAGTCTGTAACTGGAGAAACTTAATAAACAACAAATAGTTTAGTAGCTCCTTAAAGACTAACCAAACATGTATATGGCATCATGAGCTTTTGTGGGCAAAACCTACTTCTTCAGATGACTGGAGTATTTTGTTAGGGAACTTAAATGGTTTTTGCCCACAAGAGGGAGTCCCAAGATCAGTTGTATGTATCTTCCTGCCTGAAATAGGGAAGTCATGTTGTAATTTCTTTTCTGTGCCCCTAGAGGGAACATGCTGACTGCTTTAACTTGTAGTCGTTAGTCACAAAATCCCTAACATTTTTGTACTTGAAATGTAATGTGCACTCAGACAACTGCTATTATGCCTGCCATGGTAACTTTGCTTTAACTTAGTCTTAACAAAATTTTATGTGCCATTATTTACTCAAAACAGTACCATTCTAAAGTGCTCATGGGGCACGCAGAAATCCAGTAGCTACTTCTCATGCTTATCCAATGCAGATTCAGGATACGTCTACACTGTGGACTAACGTCAAATTAAGCTACGCAATTTCAGCTACGTTAATTGTGTAGCTAAAATCTAAGTAGCTTAACTCAGCTTTAGGTGCTGTCTACTCTGCAGGAAGTTGAAGAAAGAACACTTTTCCTTCAACTTCCCTTACTCCCCGTGAAATGAGGGTTATAGAAGTTGGAGTAAGAAGCCTGTAATTTCAAAATTATTTTGAAATAATGGGCTTGCTGGGTAGACGCACACTCTGTTATTTCGAAATAACACTGCTGTGTAGATGTGCCCGCAGACACCTCAATAAGTATGGAGGTCTAGTTGCTTAATTCCAGTCCTAATTAGAACTGAATGTGTCATATAGAAATACAGTGTCTGGCTTCGATACTTTTTAGAATTCATGCATTGTCTCACTGTTGGATAAGTAGCAGTGGGGAGAGGGCACAGAAACTCAACCTGCTTGTTTCCCATGCACTGTTACACAACATCTTTGAGAAATAAAGAGGAAGGGAAACTGAGACTTGAGTAATTTTAAATGTGTGTGAATTCAAATGACAAGTTAGATCCAGATTATATATTTAAACAAAAATAAATTAATGGTTACAAGTCTCAGAGGAGTAGCCATGTTAGATTATATCTTCAAAGACAACCAGGAGTCCTCTGGCACCTTGAAGACTGATTTATTTGAGCAGAAGCTTTCATGGGCAAAACCCCATTTTGTCAGATGCATGGATTGGAAAAAGGATGGAATTTTCTACTCCATGCATCTGACAAAATGGGTTTTTGCCACGAAAACTTATGCCCAAATAAAACTGTTAGTCTTTAAATTAAGAATTAGTAATTTATAATTTTATAACAATGGATTTATAAAAACTACTGTTTACATAACCTTTGAAAAATTCTATAACATTTATGTCAATTAATCCATAATATCTGATCACACTATGTCCCATATGTGCTAGAAACCTGGGTTCCAGTTGAAGTGGGCATTTTATGAAGGAAGGGAAAAAGTAAATCCTACGATTTAAACAGCAGAAGAAAGAACAGTGCAAAACAGAAGTCATTATTAGCCTTTTGCAGAATGTGTTTTAAATGCATGAAAAGTGAAAGAGTTTTATGGGCTATTGTGCAACCCAGGAAGGCTAGCTCTGTGGACTGCAGTGTTTGTCATCCCAGGGTCTCAAAGAAATTACAAATATTAATGAACTGAAATAATCTAATAGAATGAATTAATTCAGAAGCCTTATGGAGCCTTGTTTAAAAACTGATGTAAAGAGCTACCCATGGAAGTTATAAGTTTTGTTGGTTCTTCAAACCAGTGGACGCACTTTAAAGTCATGATGCCAACTACTACCACTTTATCTTTTAACTATTTACACATACACACACACACATACACAGCTATAAAGCAGTCTAGCAACAAGCCTTGCATCATACATTAATGAATTAACTCTAGCATTATATACATCTTTAAAAAACCCCTTATTCCTAAAAAGGGGAGAGAAGAATGAATTCTAGGACTGTCCAATTGGGTTTATGTATATTTTGTAAGATGGTCAAGTAGTGATTAACTCTACAAGATGCTGGATAAAATAAAAGACTTATGTGTGATGCAGGTAAATATTGTATTACAGGTGGTTTAAATATTGTATTACCCAGAAGATAAGGGATTTGTCCAATGAATCCGTATGAATCAGTTACAGAACTAGGAATAAAATCCAGTCCCTAGACCTACTTACTGGTAACCCTTGTTCCGGAGCTGAGGGTTTGGCATCCCGGGAGCTCTAGGTTTTGTAAGTTTGCAGAACTGAAACATGAGTCGAGCAATAGGATTCCACTAATCAATGAAGATCATCCTAGTATCTGACCGCTAGTTGGCAGTTCCATCACTAGAGTCCAGCTTTGCCATTTAGGGGCGTGTGGGGCGCTCTTATTCTTGTACAAATCACAGGTTGAATGTGTCAGGGCTGTTGGCATGTCAGCACGTTCCTATGGAGGTGTTTTACAGGTCTAGGCTGTGTGGTGTTTGTGAGCATTGGAGTCCGAGCACGACAGTGTGTGTGCGCCCCAGAACAGAGATGTGTGGGGTTAGGCGGGCGTGCAGCTTTGAGCACACAGCTGTGAGCATGTGCATATTTGTGCGGGGTCAGATGCAGCCAAGCTCCCGAGGGGAAGCGCTGCGTGTTATCCAGGGTGCTCCTGCCTCAGCATCTCCCCTGCAGGGCCTGACCCGGGTAGAGAAGAGGCCCCCCCCCCCCAATTCTCCCCCCCCCCACCCGTCAAACGCGCTTCCCCTTTAAGAGGCCCGCTTGGGTTGTCAGTCGCAGCGTCCCCTCCCCTTCCTGCTGCGGCGGAGCCAGTGCGAGTCCCAGCGCCGGGGCAGCCGGCCGGGCAGATGGGCAGAGGGGAGCAGCAGAAGCGGCGGCGCCGCGCCACGCGCAGGGGCTGCGGGCTGCCCGGAGCCATGGGGTAGCGAGCGAGCGGGCTGGCGAGGGACCGGCCCGCCCGTGCACGGCGGGGCCCCGGGAGCGCGTGCGGGGCAGCACAATAGCCCAGCCACTGGCAGCCCGCAGCCAGGAGCGCGCGTCGGGTCTCTGCACTGCCCCGCATCTGCCGGCCCCTGAGCGCAGCTGCACCCGGCCCCCCTCCCGGGGCTGCAGAGGGGGGGGGGGGGGAGAGTGAGACCTGCCTTCCCTCCTCCCTTCCTTTGTCCACGCTGCCTTGGAGGTGCTGCTCATTGTTATTTATCCCGGGGCATGCGGGGCTGCCTGCGGGGACTAGGGGGGTCGGACGCCGAAGAGGAGAGTGGACGCTTCCTGAGCCGGGACCAGCTGGCTTCATACAGCTACTCCTGTCCCTTCTCGCGTGAACCGGGGGAACGATCCATTCCGTGAGGTTCCCTCCCTCCCCTCTCCCCCCGTGGCTCCCATGTGAACTCAGCTGGCAAAGCCTCTCCACCCCCCTCCACCGGCCTCTATCCCTGGATGCAAAATGGTGGACCCAGTGGGGTTTGTGGAGGCTTGGAAAGCCCAGTTTGCAGACTCGGAGCCCCCCAAGATGGAGCTGAAATCCGTGGGAGATATTGAGCAGCAGCTGGAGCTGTGCAAAGCCTCCATCCGCAGGCTGGAGCTGGAGGTCAACAAGGAGAGGTTCCGCATGATTTACCTGCAGACCCTCCTGGCAAAGGAGAAGAAGAGCTATGACCGACAAAGGTGGGGTTTCAAGCGGGTTTCTCAGGTGCCCGAAGGGGATGCAGAGCCGCACAGCCAAGACCCACATCCCCACCAAAATACGGAGCAAGGGGATACAGAAAGAAACAAACCCCACCATGGAGAGAAGTTCAAGCCAAGGATGTCATCTTTGAGAAAGCTGTCCACTCAGAGTGATGGGTCAGACCTGTTGCCTGTGGAGAGCCCACACCATGGGGAAGCGGAGCAGGAGAGATGTAAATACTACAGTGAGGAGAAACTGAAGAGAGTGGTGGAAGACATGGAGAATCGCTGTGATATGGATGGATCCCCTTCCAAATACAGGCCCTCTTCCACCTGCAGGCTAGTGGGCTCCACAGAGAAAGAGGGACCCTTTGAGCCTCTTGCTAAGGACAAAGGGAACACCAGCAATGTGGCAGCACTAAGGTCCAACTTTGAGAGGATTAAAAAGGTTAATTCCCATTCCTCTGTAGATAGCAAGGAAGCTTCTGAGAAGCCCTTCTATGTGAACATGGAGTACCACCATGAGAAAGGTTTAGTGAAAGTCAACGATAAGGATGTTTCTCATAAAATAAGCTCCCTTGGAAGCCAAGCCATGCAGATGGAACGCAAAAAATCCTTGCACTCTCTGTCTTCTAATGTGGTACCCAGCTTTAATGAGTTGCAGAGGCCGGCCTTCCGGGGGAGGTCTTCTGAGAGCAGCTTTGGCTGTGATGGAGAATATGAGGATGCTGAACTGAACCCCAGGTTTCTGAAAGACAGCCTCATAAATGTCAATGGAGGCAATCGACCAGCGTGGCAACCAGTGGACTTTCAGCCCTATCAGAGCATCTATGTGGGTGGGATGATGGGAGATGGAGAAAGCAAAGGGCTGGCACTGCAGAATCAGAGTGCTACTGATCAAGAAAAGCATCTTACCTGGCCCCGGAGGTCTTATTCACCCGGGAGTTTTGAGGACATTGGAGGAGGGTATACTCCCGATTGCAGCTCTAATGAGAACCTCACGTCCAGTGAGGAAGATTTCTCTTCAGGGCAGTCCAGCCATGTGTCCCCCAGCCCTACTACTTACCGCATTTATCGGGAGAAAAGCCGTTCTCCATCCCAAAACTCTCAACAATCCTTTGACAGCAGCAGCCCACCAACACCCCAGTCTCAAAAGCGGCATAGGCAGCAGCCGGTTATTGTGTCCGAAGCCACTATTGTGGGAGTACGGAAAACAGGACAGATCTGGCCAAATGATGGAGATATGCCATCTGGGAGAGGTCCTCAGGACAGCTGTTTCCATGGAGATGCAGGTGTGTACATATTGTTTAAACAGGGATTTGGTTAATTCACCAACATGTGGGGAAGGAAAGGTTCTTTGGGTCAACCTCAAAAGGGCAGGAGGTGTCTAAAAAGAGGACACTGGCTATAAACTGGCCTGATCTGGGGATGGTCTTGTAGGTTAAAGCTCAAGCATGGGGCACTTAGACTTCTTGGAACCAGAGGTTTGGTTCCCAGGAAGGCTGACAGCTCTGCATTGTTCTGGAGGTAATAAATTGGGCTCCGTGCAATTTATTTTTTTGTGTTTTCATCTGTTATATAACTCAAGGCCCTTAGTGAAGCTCCTCTGACCCCTTTTTTATAAGGAGCGGAGTTTGTCCTAGTGTCCTTGGCCAAAATTTCCTTTCCTACTTCCTATAGGAAGCTGTGTTTCAGCAGTGCTGTAATTAGGTCCCAGGGATTTACCAATAGAGATGTTGCACCCTTATTTTTGTTTTCCTGGCCATTGGTATTTGGGGAACTCCAACATCATTTCCTCTTCTGTATCATCTTTTCATTATTACTGATCTAAGGGAATGATAGTCTAGCCCTGCCCCTGTGTCTTTTAGTGTTTTTAGGTGAGTGAGGTGCATGGGATGTTAGGAAGCTCTAGAGGATGTCTTATGGGAGATGGGTTAGTTTAGCATTGTCAGACTCATAGCAGAAATAGATTGTTTTGAGAAGGAGTCTGAAACAATTCCCACACTTATGTATTCAGAGCTGTACCTGACTGTATTTGATTTTAAAAAAATACACTGAGCATGTTCAGTGTTGGGTCTGGATGAGGGGAAATGAACAGCTAATTATTGCTCAATTGAAAAGGGCATGCTGGATTTTATGTAGGCATTTGAACCCCACTGGTATTGTGCATTGCAATAGCTAGGAATGTCTTCCTTTGACTCATTTAGCCTTGCAATGTGTAAATGGGGAAAAAATAAGTGTTTTCAGGAGTGATGAAATCAGTGTGATAGATTTAGCAGAGTCCAATCCTTCTCTTGAGTTTGAATGTAATCTTAATCTGTGTCTCTCTCTTTAAGTCAATATTTTAATAAAAGATTTATTCAGACATCTTTGAACAGGATTGAATTCCAGTAGTCTGGTGGATTCAAAGCTCTGAAAAGGTTCAAAGAAGGAAGCCCATCCAATGATGTTTTCATTCTCTCAAGTTGCACTAGTTCTCAGAGTGAGGGATTCAAATGGCAGGAGATTTCCCTGCTGTTTGTGGAAGGCTTGTATTTTGGTGAGGATTTGGCTGGAAGGTTATACAGATATGGTTTCAACCCCATGAAATTGGAGTCCCATTGTTGTGTTAGTGAAAGGCTGTTCATTATAAATGTCTGTTTACTGTAAATGAAAGCTACTTGAAAATTCCCAACTTTACCACCCTGTCCTTGCAGCAACCCCTTCCTTATCAGATTATATATACATACGCACTGTCTGTTCCATGATTTCTGTGCTCTTGCTAGGTCTTGTGTGTGCTTATGGGATGTAAATGAGAAGCAGAGGGAGGTCTGATCCAATGCTAGTTCAAACTGAGCTGCAGCCATCTGTCTTCTGCTCTTGTTTACTGATGCACTTTAGATGGCTGGGGAGTCTCCTGGCAGTAGCAATTTTGCAGAAAGGAACAATGGTGAGGAAACAAGACAGGTGGTTAAAGCTTGTTCTCACAAGTAGATTCTGCCTGCTAGACTGGTCTTCCTGAAAGGCAGGGGCTGGTTTTATTTTAAAGAATGTATTTCACTTATCCAGCAATCTGGGAGAACCCCATGTTAACTAAAGGTCCAACTGGCATCTCAGATCCCCAAACCATCTCCCAATTAGCAGCTAATGATTTGTTCCTGAGAATTGCAGTCAGAGGTAAAATGTACCTGATCATCCCTGCTTTCCCTAGCATAGGGGATAACACAAGCAGGTTTGGTAGGCGCCCACCTATATGACTATTTACATCTGTCTTAACCTGGTAGGTAGTGGCTACTCTCTACTAAATAGCAAGGGGGGAAAAAAAAGGTTTCTGTATACACACGACTATGTATTTCTTATTCCGTTCCTTTTTACTATCAGCCGTTCTGCAGACATGCTGTGTGGTATTTTTCTTACACTTAGAAGGTGTGTGTTTGAGCCTAAGAGAGGATTCTGTCAGTTTTCTTCATTTAGAAAAAGCCCACCAGATGTAAGAGGCATTGTGTGATGTTCTGTCTGCTGCTCTAGTCTATAGGGACTATCTTCTGCTCTACATGTTCTGAAAGTAGTTCTTTGCTTCAGCCAGCCTTCCCTGCATCTATGCTTCTCCCACTGCTCTGCCAGCCAGTCTTCCCTGAAGCTGTGTTTGAACAAGATATGCAAGTCTAGGTCACAGCAGGTTCTGCTCAGCCTTCATAGTAATTAGTGTGTCAAGTAGGGATATTAGCATGTCGTCCACACAACCGATAAGCCTGGGCTCATCAATTAATCCTAACAACGACACTCCCAACGACACTCCCCCTCCCTTGCTGTCTCTGCTTCAGAGGCAGCCAGGGGAGGGGAGGCAGGAACCTGTGCCTGTGGGGAGCTGGCTTTTAAGCTGACTCCCCGCAAATGTCAGCTCCTGTGGAGCCATCTTTCCCTCTCCTCCTCCCACTGCATTGCTGCCTCTGTATCAGAGGCAGCAGCATGTGGGGGAGGGCAGACGGGAGCTGATACCACAGGGAGCCAGCTCATAGGTACAGGCTCCCGCCTCCTCCCCCATCCTTGCTGCCTCTCATGGAGGTAGCATCCATTCCTGCTGAGCCCCTGGCCCCCTGCAGCGCTGCCTCTGATGAAGAGGCAGCAATGCGGGGGTGGGGGAGGGAGGGAGAGCAGGTGGAAGACAGTACACTCAGGAATCTGACTTTCAAGCCAGCTACCTGTGTGTACTAGCTCCTGCAGAGCTGACTTCTTCTCCCCTCTCCCCTTCTCCTGCATTGCTGCCTCTGTATCAGAGGTAGCAGGGAAGGATGGGGGAGGGGAGCAGTTGGGAGCTGGTGTGAAGAGCCAGCTTAACGCGTCAGCTCCCACCTGCCCCCCTGTGTGTAATATGTAACCGCTGAAAAATTACTAGCTATACTTTTACAAAGAATATGTTTGCTAATATTCCTTGTGTCAAGCAGGAATTGTTCTATAATATTTGGCTCCTTTATGCATCCAGATTTCATACACTTTTTAGCTTTACATTTGTGTGGGTGAATCTTTTTCAGAGCTTTGTTTCATGCTAGTACTAGACTGAACCAGGCATAGTATGAACAGGTGGTATGCAAGCTTCCTGTGTACCTTGATGCTAGCCAGCAAACACCTGGGCTGTATCTATACTGGTGCGATCTTGCGCCAGAGCTATGCAAATGAGGCTGTGTGGAATATCACCGAGCCTCATTTGCATAACTAATGAGCCGCCATTTTTGCGGAAGAGGCTCTTGCGCAAGCCGGAGCTGTCTACGCTGCCCCTTCTTGCGCAAGAAAAACCCTCTTGTGCAAAGCCGTTATTCTGAATGTTTTCAGGCATAACAGCTTTGTGCAAGAGGGTTTTTCTTGCGCAAGAAGGGGCAGTATAGACAGCTCCGGGTTGCGCAAGAGCCTCTTCCGCAAAATGGCGGCTCATTAGTTATGTAAATGAGGCTTGGCGATATTCCATGCTGAGCCTCATTTGCATAGCTCTGGCGCAAGATCGTGCCAGTATAGACACAGCCCTGCTGTTTCAGTCCTAGGCCTGTCTTGAGGAGAAGCTGCCAGTCATGCTAAATCATGTGTTAGTTCTGTGATGTGTATGGAGACTAGGGTGAGATCACTAAATTCTCACTTGGGAGCTAAATTCTCACTTGGGAGTGAAGTCAAGATTCTAGATCTCCAGAAACAAGAGATGTCTAGAACCGGGTATGTTAGCAAATATTCGCATCAACTACTCGACTGCTCACTCCCCCCGCCCCTTGCTGCCTCTGTATCAGTGCCACCTGTCCTGTCTCAATCAGGCAGCAGCGTGGGGTGGTTAGGGGTGGCTGACACAAAGCAGTCTCTGCCCTCAGTGGGCCCAAGTTCGCCACAGGCAGTGGCTGCCACAACAGCAGCCCCTGTCCGGGGGTTCCAGTTCCCTGCTGGGACCCTTTGTGGACAGGGACTGCTGGACCTGGCATGAACCAGGACTGAGCAATCCCAGGCCAGTCCTGGCTCGCACCAGGTCCAGGACCTACCCCTGCTGCACCTCTGCAGTTCAAATGTAGTAGGAGCTGCCTGCACACCCTGCTTTTTTATACATTTAAACTACAGAGCCGTGGCAAGGATTGCTCCTGTACCTGGCGCGAGCTGGGACCGAGGAAGCTTTCCCTTCTCGCCTAATCGTGTAGTCGATAAATATTTTACTGACTCTAGGATTAGTGGATTACCCGCCTCTTGACATCCGTAGTCTAGAATTCTAATAGCAGACTCCTATAGCTGGCACGCAACACCTTTCTGAATGACAGCTCCGTGAGTGTGGGCATTTTAATAACACTTTGTTAAATTTCATAAACAACTGACATTCAACAATTTGCATTCTGAGGTGAACTATGCAACACTTTCAGAGGGGCAACTGCGTTAGTCTGTAATTGGAAAAAAACTTAACAAAAAAAAAAAAAAAAAAAAGAATAGTCCTGCAGCATCTTAGAGACTAACAAAAAATGCAGATGGTATCATGAGCTTTCGTGGGCACAGCCCCTTTCTTCAGATGAATGGGGTTTAAGGGATCCAGGTTCCAAATAAATAGCAGAGAAAAAGAGGGGATGGAGAGGGAAAGGAAAGGAGAAAAAATTGGAGAAGAATAGTCTGTGTCCATGCTAAATGAAGCTGATAGTGAGTTCAAAGTACTCTTAAGTACCTGGTGTTTGGCTTTTTATGTCATTAGGTTTTGAAATATAGTAGGTGATTCAGTTAAGGGCTTTGTTTAAACCTCTATTGTACGTATCAAACTTGTAAATGAAATTAAGTTCTGCAGGCAAATTAAAATGTTCCCGAACAGGTTTCTGTGTGTTTCCTTTTCAAATATCTGACTTGTGTTTATTAATCCTTTGTCATAGAGACTGTCCACTTTGGCCAATATCCATGGCAGTGGGGCATTGCTGGCACTTGATGGTGCAAAGAACACTGGTGGATGTGCAGTTGTATGAGCCTCTGATGTGGAAGTTTATGTGGTTAGTTCCTGTGATGATGTTGCTTGTATAGATAGAATTGGCACCGGGGTTGATTGGAGAGGTGGGTTCCTGGGTGAGTATGATGGTGGTGTGTTGCATGATTGTTGGAAAGAATTTGTTTGAGGTTGGGGGTTGTCTGTAGACAAGGATTGGCCTGTCTCCCAAGGCCAGTGAGAGTGAGGGGTGATTTTCCCGGATAGATTGTTGATAATACGCTGGAGGGGTTTAAGTTGGGGGCTGTAGGTGATGACAAATGGTGTCCTGTTTTCTTTGTAAGGCTCATCTTGAAGAAGCTGATGTCTGGATACTTGTCTGGCTCTGTCAATCTGTTTCTTTCACTTCTCCGGGTGGGTATTTCAGTTTTAAGAATGCTTGATACAGATCCTGTAGGTGTTTGTCTCTGTCTGTGGGATTGGAGCAAAGCCGGTTGTATCTTAGGGCCTGGCTGTAAACAGTTGATTGAGAAATGTGTCTGGGATGGAAGCTAGAGGCATGTAGGTAAGAGTCATGGTCGGTAGGTTTCCGGTATAAGGTGGTGGAAATGTGGCCATCATGTAATTGTACTGTAGTGTCAAGGAAGTAGATCTCTTGTGTGGACTGATCCAGGCTGAGGTTGATGGTAGGGTGGAAGTTGTTGAAATCCCAACATTCCAGTTGTTAGAATTCTTCCAGGGTCTCCTTCCCATGGGTCCATATGATGGAAATGTCGTCAGTGTAGCATAAGTAGAGTAAGGGTGCTGGGGGAGAGAGCTGAGGAAATGTTCAAGGTCAGCCATAAAGATGTTGATACATTGTGGGGCCTTATGGGTGTCCACGGCTGTGTCGCTGACTTGAGGATATAAATTGTCCCCAAACTGAAAATAGTCCTGGGTGAGGACAAAGTTGCAGAACTCTGTAACCAGGCATGCAGTGGTGTCATCAGGGATGGTGTTCCTGACAGTCAGTAATCCGTCATGGTGTGGAATGTCAGTGTAAAGAGCTTCTACATTCATGGTGGCCAAGATGGTATTTTCAGGTAAATTACTGAAGTAATGTAGTTTCCTCAGGAAGTCGGTGGTGTCTCAAAGATAGTTAGGAGTGCTGGTAGCATAGGGTCTGAGGAGAGAGTCAATATAGCCAGATAATCCTAAGTGCACCAATGCCTTAGATGATGGTCATCTGGGATTTCCAGATAGAAAACTACTGGTCAGAGATTTGGGGGGGTGTTTGTGTAGATTTGGTCCTGAGTTGTAGCTGGAAGTTTCCTGAGCAGATGTTTTAGGGGTTTTTTTATATTCTTTAGTGGGATCAGAGGAGACAAGCCTGAAGAAAGTTGTCTGGTCGCCTCCTGTTCTTAATTTGTTCTGTTCATGATGTCTCCAGTGCCCCCATTGTCAGCCTCTTTGATTATGATGTTAGAATGGTTTTTGAGGCTGCGTATAGCACTGCGTTCTGCATGGCTGAGGTTATATGTTACATGCTGTTTGCTGGAGATGTCAGCCTGTGCATGTTTGCGGAAGCAATCAATGTAGAAGTCAAGACTGTCGTTATGACCATCAGGAGGGATCCACATAGATGCCTTCGTCTTGTGGAATTGGCAGGGGAGAGCCAGAGGGCCAGTGTGTTGTTCATGGAGGTGTTGGAAATATTCCTTTAGACGGAGGCGGCGAAAATAGGCTTCCAGATCTCCACAGAACTGAATCATATATGCAACACGTGTAATTATTTCCTGTAATATGAGTAGAAGAAAAAAGGCCTTCACATTGTGATGAATTTTACAGCTTTTTATCTAAGATTGTGTGGAGAATGAAGGCATATTTTCTAATGGATTTTATTTATGTCTGTCTGCTGTTGAAAAATAACCCCATGGTGCTCCCTGCACCTAATCAAGGGGAATCAGTAATGTTAGGGACTTCTGCGGAATGGAGAGGTCTCGTTGTAACCTTGGTCAGTTCAGTTTTTCGAATAGTCGCACTCTCTTTTTTAGCAACGGATCACACCAGAATTGTAGCCTGTGTTTATATTTCCATCTTAGCAGGATGTAGAAGTCTGACGGATGGTTGCTCTGTGAGTGGCATGATCTTGCTCAGCAGCATGAGGGCACAGAAGCGCCACATCTAGAGTTTGGTTAGTAGATAGCCAGGTCCTTAGTGCAGTCTACATTCTCCCCAGAGACAGTATTTGTCTACAAAGCTCGTTCCTATGAACGCCCTTGTGTTGGTGATGGCTTTTGCTCACTTGGGGGAGCTGCACTGAGCTCCCCTAGGGGTTCTGCCTATGGCACCCCTGTCAGTTAGCAGGATCCAGTGTTGCTCATTGTGAATTACTACCAGTGGAGTAAAGGGACACATGCAAGTTTGTAGACCCTCAATCAGTTCATGGGTAGGATTTTAAATTAATCGATTATTTTTGTATTTCCATTAGCAGAGAAATACAGTGACTCTTCCTGGAGCACAGCATGTAATAAGCAGATTATGGGTGGAGAAAAGAACACTGAATTGGGTCCCACAAATACAGCCCAGGGTTAGACCTCATATTAGGTCCCTGAAGAATCAGAATACTTTTGTAAAGGGTCTGTCCAGTCAGGGACCTAGATTCTTAAATTACAGATGCTTTGCTAGAGAGTCAAGCATCTATGTCCCAGGTTATTAGCAGTGTTGTTTTAAATTGACACCATTTCAGTGTATAGCCCAGACTAGGACTTCCTAAACTTTTTTGGCACAAAGCCTCTACCGGGTCCTGAAAATATGGGGGAGCTCTTACTAGCTCATTCTTTATTTCAGCAGCAAGATCTTGAATGTGACATGCAACGGCATGGTTTGAGAACACCACTGCTTCCACTCTTACTAGATTGCTCCTCAAGCATATATATCACATTATCTTTTACACAAGGCTTGATGGGGGTTTTTTTTTTTTTTTTTGAAATTGTATGTGCTTCTCTATGAAGTGTGGGATGATAGCTCACTTGGTAGGATGCTTTTGTTGCGTTTTCATTGTCTGATTTTTAGCGATTTTCATCACTGAGAGTTTATTATTTGAAAGTGCATCAGGCTTTCACTTGTAAAAAGCTTGTGCCTTTTCTTTGTGTTCAACATTATTTGTTTCCTAGTTCAGCAGGTATGGGAGAATTATTGGAAAGTACTTTGCACACGACACACTGCGTGTCAGGAGCATCTTTATTTCCAGTTCAAGTAAATCCGAAAGAGAAATAACTTTCATCTTACCTGCATTTCTGGTTACCTGATGATAATCTGATGGATGAGAGAGGTTTCCTCTTTAACAGCTCACTTTCCAATTTTTTCAGACACAAAAGGCTGTAATTGTCCTTCTTTTCCTGTCCTGACGTTTTGATCGTTTGTTCGAGCCAAGGTCCAATTGTCTGAAGCCAAAGTTTCTTTTTTTAACCACTTATCCATGGAGAGTATGTGTGGTAATAGGCAGCAGCGTATTGCAAAATGTTGAATGAAAATATAGCGTGAATAGTATTGTATTGCAGTGGGCTTTGGTCCGAATAAGGCAGGAAATAAATATCTTCTTAAATTTCTGTCTTGTGAAGAGCTAGGCTAGGCCATTGAATCAGCTCCTATTGGCTGGCTGTTTCTTGCCAATAGGAGTTGAGAGATTGGCTGGGGTCAGTGCCTACTGGTCGGTTGTTTCCAGCGAATAGGAGCTGAAGCTTCCCCCTCCCTCCAGAGCAGAGGTTCATAGAGCAGCCCTGTGCTTAAATCATCCGCCTGAGGGTCCCGGCAGGGCGGTCCGCAGGAGGATCTGGTGGCTTGGCGGGCTGAATCCGGCCCGTGAGAAGTATCTTGCCCATCCCTGATCTAATATATGTCATCGGGCCTGCAGCTTGGACTTAGTGTTTCGCCCAGCTACACATAGTGTTGTACCCCCCCCTTCCCCTAAGCTTATTGAATAGTCCCACAATAATTCTCAGTTGAAATAGGTTGTTCATAAAAACAGTCTTCTCAGTTTTTATAAACAAAATCACTCCCATACAGCTCTCGCTAATATCTTCTTGTGGAGCCCTGGACCCATTGCGCAGACCCCCAAGGCACACTTTAGAAAACCCTGCCCCAGACAAAGTACAATATACAGAACAGCGAAGGGAGAGCGCTGTGTAGTGGTTACTGTGGGATCAGGAGCAGTGTTCCCTCTAACCTCTTACATCCGTGCGGTGGATTTTTTCCATCCATGTGCAGAATAAATTTTTATGTGCTCAGAGGCAGGTGTGAATGTGCACCACCAGAATAAACACAACAAAAAAAACCTAGCTGTGGACATGAAGCTAATCAGTTGAGTGGCATCTGAATCTCCTGAGTGGCCGCACAGTGTGCAGGGAACACTGAGACTGCTGTGTGAACTTAGACATGTCTCTCGCCCTTGCTACCCCTTCAGTTTCCCAGCTAAATTGGGAGCAGTGATGGTTCGCCATCTCACGTGGATTTTAGGATACTTTGTTTGAGAAGTGCTTTGCGATCCCTTACAAAGAGTGGCTCTCCATGAGGGAGAGTCTGTGCCATTGTCCAGGTTTAGAAGCAGCACTCTGCTCTGAGCTGCTAAGGTGAGGTTTAATCTGCTGCGCTTTCCTTCTGCTCTTCAGAACTGGGGACCTCAGGCCCAGGAAATTCCATGAAATGGATCTCACCTGCCTTTGTCTCCAGGGCTGCCGGCTGCAGCTCTTGGCTGTTGGTCTGTCACTGGCTTGCTGAGTGAAGCATGAGGCTTCCATCTAGTCTCTGACATTTGTCTCGAGTTCATTTCGCTATTACTTTTAAGCCTTTCTCTGTTGTAACCCAGTCTCCACTTTAATCCTTTTCAGTAACAGGCAGTAGATTTTCTGGGTGCACTAACGGCAACACACTGTCTAACTGGCCCTCTCCATGTCTCCCAGAGATTATCTAACTGCTTATTATTTTGCTCCTCTTCCTAGAGTGAGAGGAGTGCCCTCTTCTTCCCCTGCCACCTGAAGCTCTTGCCACGTGGCCCTGCCTCCCTGTCTTTCTCCCACCAGTTGATGGAGACCTTTCGCTGTAACCCTGCACAGGATTTGGAACAGAGGAGATGCACGGGGATTGTTTTATCAAACTTGCTGTGGACTCTGGGTTGTTTTGTTTCCATCCAGGCCTGGCTCTCTCTGAAGAGCAAGCAGGCTGTAAACCAGCCAGTATGGTAGTTGTGTCTGATGTTGTGGAGGAGACGACAGCGAAGCACCTTCCTGTTGCTACTGATGTAATAGCAACACCAATATGAGGATTAGCTCTCCCCTGGGTGGAGAAGAAAGGAGAGAAATGACTAATAATACACCTGGGGGGAGGTGGGCTGGGACCTCTTGCCTGTCCTGAATAGCAATGGCCATTCACTGTGTATTTGGGTCTAATGGGGTGAATTTTGCGTAGGCCACTTCAGTAAGAAAGCACGGAGACTAGACTTCCGGCTTTCACCTGAAAGACCTTTTATTGTTCAGTGGAAATGCAAGTACTTCTCTTGCAGCTGCTGTTTCCCTCCCTTCCCTGCTCCTGAGATGCAAATCTGGAATGTTCTTCAGTCTGATCCTCACTCTTAGAATGGCCCTTCCTAGCTTAATATTAACGTCAAGGGACAGGATCTTTAGGGGTCTACGCAGTGTTGGGTCTGCTGTTATTTTGTGAAATTATTGCATTCTCTAGCACTTTCAGTTGGTTTCTTCCCTCTCTTTATTTAATGTTCAATGATGTGACTATCTATGTAAAGTGATTGCATATACACTTAGCAGCTTCCTGCAGAAAGCACCTCTCCACTCACAGAAATACAGCTACTCAGGGTAGCTCACAGTGGTTATAGAACAGTACCAGCTGAACTATGTCCCCTAGCTTAAAGCAGGAAGCAAAGATGATAAAAAAAACCAATTTGCCAGTGTTAAGAGGTGGGGTGAGGTCATGCCTTTATTTATGAAACATGCTGTGCTTTGGGATCACATGCATGGGGGAGAGGGATAAACTTTGGGTAAAAGATGACTTATTCAAGCCAAGTGCCAAGAATTTTTTAGCTGGCCCATGTTGAAAGATGGCTGGGTTGCTGCTCCCAGTTCCTGCAATAAGTGTGGTAGGGTCTTTAGTTTGGACGAGTGGTGATAATTACAGTTTTGCAGCTCAGATAAAAGGTCAGCAAAGAAGGCTTTGTGAACTCAAGACCCGGTGACATGCTTCTGACTTCAGATTACAGAGCACTGTGGTGTGCCGCAAGCACAACAGAGACCTGTCCCCCCCCCCCCCCAATCCACTGGGGATCACAGTCAGTCACAATGCCTAGGAAAAAGAGGCCTGTACTCTAGCTCCAAGGAATTTTGGAGGTCAGTCTGTAAAAGTTAATGAGGTGAGACGGGACAAGCTGGCCCTCTGAGGAATATTGCTGTGTCTCAATTACCATAGGAAAACCTAGCAGAATGTGGAGCAGAAGTGCAGATTTTCTGAAGCCTCCTTTTCCCCAGAGAAACTAAGACAGGGCAGCAAGTTGTTTGACTTTCTACTTTTAGTTTGCTCCACCCACCCAGATAAGCAAAGACAACAATAAAAGCCTGATTCTGCTCTCAGGATGGTGGAAGTTCATTGACTTCAGGGGAGTTACTTCTGTTTCTCGCTGGTACACATGGGAAAAGAATGCAGTTCCTTAGTGCTGTATTGCAATTAAGCCAGCGTATCACAAACATTGTCACAGAGAGAGAGGGAGTTTCACTGCACGTGGTATCCAGACTCCTGAGTGGCTTGGCTGGGTATGCGGTATATGGATGAAGTCCTCCCAAAGCAACAATCAAATTCTTGAGGTACAAAGCCCTTTTCAGCCAGTGCACCCGTTGTAATGTGTATTATTTTTCTGTCCTCATTTTTAAAGTACACATGATGAGGGCTGGGATTGTAAATTGTAAATAAATCCTTAAACATCAAAGTCTCTGCTAATGCTGAGGCAGGGTTTTATAATCCGTAACATCCTAAAATTTGTTTTGAATTACAGTGTGTGTATTTTAAGCATTAAAACTCTCATCTGCACAGAGCTGATGCAGTGTGGTCCAGTCACAGTTTTGGATGTGGTTTGCATAGCAGCTCTACTAAAATAGCTTCTCTCCACTTTCAAATTTATGGAACTTAAGCCCCATGCTTAACCAGACTATGGAACAAGATCAGAATCTCCTTTATCTGCGAGTAAACCCAGTCTAAATGTGGCAGCTGGGGCTGGGTTGCCTCATGGGTATGTGGTTGCATGTCAAATGTGTCCGTGTTGGTCATACTATCTGAATGAGCTTTTTCAGTGGCTGCACATTCACTTTTTTTATCTGGTAATATTTTTGAAGGGTACATGGTGATACCAAAGTATCTGATGGGCATCTCTGTATTTGCTACTAGCATATCTAGCATGGCATATAAAAATGGCCGTTTTAATGGCCATATTCAATATTTTTATTCACAGCTGCTTCCATTCATCCTAATTGTCCTGACTGCAAATTTTAAAGAAAGAAACCCCTATGCTATACCAAAATCAACACATCATGGTGAGGCCTAACAGTCTTGTAGATTAAACTGGCCTGTAGGAAGGAAGCAGCTGTAACATGCAGCAGTGTGTGGATCAAATATTTTGTAATTTAAAACCTGTAGAATAGTGGAGTGCAGAAGGAGTTTAATAATGAACAGCCCTTGTGTTTGGATCTGTAAACTCAGTGCATTTCTGTCTCTGTCTGTAGTGTCTGGGAACACATGAATGGGACAGATTTGGCTCCTTGTGGGGGCCAATAGCTGACATAAACCGTAATGTAGTAGAAGAGGATTCTCAGCCCTGTCATGAACATTGAAATGCAGCTATATCTGAGATGGATTGGGTAGGGATATAATCTTAGGCTTATTGGGTAGTTGAGTCACTACTTGGCTTTCAGAGGCAGCAAGTGGAAGGGAGTGGGGGCCAGCTTAAAAACTGGTTCCCCCCAGGACCATCTCTTCCGGGGAAGGCAGAGGCACAGTGGGGAGCTGGGTTCCAGATGCTGCAGCTCCGCTTTTTAAATGCAGTAAGAGCCACAGCAAACCTCCTTATCAATTAATTGAGTAGTCGATGGAAATTCCATCGGCTACTTGATTAGCTTGCTAACCGCTATTTAACATCCCTAGGATTGGGATAACCATTGTAATGACACCAGTAATGTGCTGCACAGCACGTTTTAGCACAAGGGGAATAACTGAGTTTCACTGCCTGAGAATCAGTGGGGTGAGATTGCCCCTGTGTGAGCCTGCAGTGAAAGAGGGCACTTGTTGTTAAAATGTGCTTGTCACACTTCAAAATC
This sequence comes from Pelochelys cantorii, assembly GCA_032595735.1. NCBI lineage: Eukaryota > Metazoa > Chordata > Testudines > Trionychidae > Pelochelys > Pelochelys cantorii. The sequence continues at coordinate 4,314,463 of CM064342.1, read as the reverse complement.
CAGTCTCCAAATAATTTTCAAGTATGGGTAGCCAGCGGTGGATATAGGGCAGGGCGAGCGGGGCGGCTGCCCCGGGCCCCGCGCTTCAATAGGCCCCGCGCACGTGCTACTACCTATCGGCTGTGGCTGTGGCGCATGCGCGAAATTGTGCTGCTCCAAGCCCCGCGCTTCAATAGGCCCCGTGCCCTGGGCCCCGCAAAATTCTCATCTGCCCCTGTGGGTAGCAGCGGCTCTGTGCAAATGGGCCAGGAGCATCAAAGGGTTAATATGTTCTGAAGAAACATTCCCTGAGCATTGGGCTTCAAACTTGTACTTGAGATAGTGAAAACTGAGAGTCACTTAGTTTTCTGGTTACTTGTTTGCACGATATGCATTTCCAATAATATGGAGCAAACTATATCTCTTGGAGTTTGGATTAAAGTGTGCAGGAACTGCATATGATTCTGTGCAGTCACCCAGGAAGGTGGTAATGAGCCATCAGCATGGCTGGTCTCAGCTTCCTATATACCCGCTGAGAGTAGATTATGATGCTCCGTGTCAGTCAAGAGAACGAAGCATTTGTGAGTGTGTTACCTTCCAGCTGTCTCTTAGTTCACAGCTACGTTCGCATCCATCTCCCAGCCATCTTGTCCTTCTGTTTTGGACCTGCAAATTTTTCACAGAGGAACAATGATGAAATGTGAACATATGAAGTTACTAGCAAAATAACACACTAAGGAAATTAATTGCACGTTATCTCAGGCATCCTATGCTGTTTTTGCTGACGTCCATTTTGTGTCCTGTCTCATCTCCTCTTCTCTCCCCACATACACATTGTGTAGCTCATTTGGATTCTGATAGGTTGTGAAATTTGCCTTGGGAGTTCCCTGTCCACATTCTCATGTCTTTTTGTGATCACTTGCTTCATGTGCCCCTAAAATTATCCCCGGACCTAAGTTTAACAGGGAGGAAGTCAGCGTTTTCACACTCTTAATGTTGCAACAGAATGCCTTGAAGTCTTGTGATTAGTTATCTTCATTTTAGGGAATCTTAGTATTTAGTTGAATGTTCTGCTAGTTGTACTAGGTACTTATATGGATTTGTGGGCTAGTCTGTAAGAGAATAGCCTATTGTTAACACAATCGCAGCTCTCCTGTCTGAGCCTAACTTCAGCTACCCCCTGAAGCTTTAAACAAGTGTGATGCTTAAATTCAGTAGTGATTAAAAGGTGTTTTATAGACCGGTTGTGCAGTCTGTATAACTTCAGGACAATTGCTGTCATGGGATGGGGTACAATACAAATGAAATGTGTTGCTTTTAAAGTTGTAAAGAGCTGAAATGTAAAATCTCTGAGTTGCAAGGAAGAAAAATCCATTTAGGACAGAATCTGTAGTTGGACGGAAATATATTCCTCAGCCCTGGGACATAGGTATTGCTCAGCAGCAAAGAAATCTCACAAGAGAGATTAAAGCAGAGTCATCCCCAAAGGACTTCTAGCAGTAGGGTGAATTATTTTGCTTTTCTTTCATGCAAGGGCGCAGGATGAGGCAGGGTCCTGAAAGGAAATGATTCCTGCTAGTCAGGGGATTTGCAGAAAAAAAATTGGTTAACATCGTGGGTCAAAAAAATATACTGGTCATGTAATCCAGACCAGGATTGAAGCATGCTGGGATACGGGGGAGCATGGAATACTTAACAGGGTGAGAAGCCCAGGGTGCCCTCCTGAATGGGTACAGGAGGAGCAGTGAAAGCAACTCTACCATCCAGGATGGTGGAGTGGAGACTCTCCCATTTTTCTGCCTCCAGCACACCCATGCATGAGGGGTCTCAATGGAACTTCCTGTTCCCACTGAAGAAGGGAAAGTGCCTATACTGCGTACCCTGCTGTGCCCAAGGCAAAGCACTGATAATGCTCCAGTGTTCTCCTGTTTCTCAGACAGGTGTATCTAAAGGACCTTAGAGCTCTGCTTCCTGCTTTGCCTTTGAATTTCAAGGAGATAGCTGAGCTGTGGGGTTGATTACACTCCCTGATTTGACTTGCTGCGGGTGAGCAGGAATTTTAAGTGCATCCTTACCTAACATGGAGCTTTTCTTAATTGAACACTTGGATGGCAACTGGGTACTGCTTCTTGCACATCTAGCAGTTCTGCTGCTTTATGACTTTGGATTGTGGCATGTTCCAGATAGGGATGTTAAACATCGGTTAATTGAATAGTCGATTAATCTCGTGAATTCTTATTGGTTACTCGACTATTCTATAGTCCCCAGTGGCGGGGCCAGCAGCCAGTGTGCTCCAGCCCCACTCCGCAGGAGCCCCCTGCAAATCCACACGTTGTCGCTGTATCAAAGGCAGCAGCATGGGGTGCCAGGGCGGGAGCTGGTCCACGAGGGGAGCCAGTTTAAAAACCAGCTCCCCTCATGGACTGTCTGCCTGTCACTCCGCGCTGCTGCCTCTGCAGGGTGACAGCAGCCCCTGTCCGGGGAGGAGTGGGGACTGAGCCCCTGGACCCGGTATAGACCGGAACTGAGCCGGGCTGCCTGCCTGCCTGGCTCCTAATACACTTTAAATGCAGAGCTGCAGTGGGGATAGGTCCTGAACTTTTGGCGCAAGCCAGGACTGAGCCAGGCTGCTGGCCAGCCTGCTAAAAAATTTACTGTTGGGGGGAGGAAGGGAATGTGTGTAGTCTATAGCATTAACCTATCAACTTTTGCTTATCAATTAATCAATTACACTATTACATCCCTAGTTCCAGAGGAGGGATGTTAGAATGTGTTTATCTTTGTAAATGTGTGACAGCTGCTGAAAATTTCAGTAATGTTTACACGCCTGCAAGCCCCTCCTCCCCCAGTGCTGCTGCTTCTGCATCAGAGGCTGCAAGGGTGGGGAAACAGCTCTGCAGGAATTGGAGCTGATGGGGAGCCGGCTTTTAAGCCAGCTCCTCCAAGCATCAATTCCTTCCCCTCCCCCACCCTGTGCTCATGCCTCTGTGTGGAGGCAGCAATGTGGGGAGGGGCAGGCAGCTGCGCCAGAGCCAGCACATGCCGGGAACTGGCTTAAAAGCTGGTTCCCTGCATGTACTGGCTCTTGGCTGTCCCACTGCGTTGCTGCCTCTGATACAGCAGGCAGGAGCTGGTACCCACGGGGAGCCGGCTTTCAAGCTAGCTCCCCATGTGTACCAGCTCCCAACAAGCTGACTGGCCTCCCCTCGTCCCACATGGCTGCATAGACACTTCCTCTCCCTTCATAGGCTGAGAAACGACAATGATTTTTTTTTGTGTGGGAAGAGTCCATGCCTGAACCTGCCACTCTGACCCCCTCCAATCTGAATTTATTTTTTGCCTACCCATTTAGTCAAATGAATGTTTATCTTAGTGACTTGACCCATACAAGCTGTGAGACGACCCAGAACCACTCAACCATGTGCTCCATACCACCTGCCATTGAGCCTTTTCGGAAATGCGAAGCTGTCGGGGTGAAAATCCACTGGCCCATGTTTGTATCAAGCAGATTTAGCAAAGCTGCTGGAGTGCCGTAAAATGATCCAGGGGTGGCTGGCTACCCTGTTGCCTGTGGGTGGTGTAAAGTCAAGGCCCTGATGATTCCAGCTTTTAAAATAATCTTCTAGCAGGTGTATATTTTCCAATAATATTACATAAGGCTTTACAGACACTATAGCTGTAAAAAAGGTGTCAGGAAGCCAGATTACACCACAGTTGTCCCCTGGCTCGGTCACAATGTGATTAAAAGTTGTAGTGTGGATAGAAGCCAACCTTGCCTCCATATTCAGGCTAAAGTCCAAGTCTTAATGCAGTTACCAAACCTATCATCTGTGCTACAACTTCCATCCATAGTGTAACTGGGCTGTGAGTTAGCTGTTTTTGTGGGCCTTCTGACATGGTGAGACTTTGTAAAGGCAGACAGCATCGTGGGTCCACAGGGTTAGTATCCTCCATGTATCTCTTCTCAGACACTCCTGTGGAATATGTGGCAGTGCTCATGAATTCTGAGCTGCAGTGGGGAATTTCACGGGATATCTGAGGTTGTGCTGGAAAGGAGGATCGGAAAGCAGGTTTCTATGCTAGTCAGAAGGGGCCTTCTAGTGCCCCCCAAAAGCAAGGCACAATTAGAAGAAACAGCTGTGTGGGCCTGTCCCTGATAACGCCAGGCAGGATCCTATGGGTCAAGTATAACTTCAAAGGAAGCCTCTTAAAAAGCATCTGAACCAGGTGTGAGTTACTAAAGGGTGGTGTGTACTCAAGCTGGAGGTCATGGCCTGGGGCCAGGGATTTGCAACCACCATTCCCTTCCCATTTGGCTAAATGGGATGAGATTCCTAATTAAATCATGGCTAGATGGTGTGACGTTCCCAGAGGGGTCCCAAGGCAGCTACTTCTGTACTGGAACAAAAACAGTGGAGCTTGTTCTTATGTTTGTTAGTTATGCTTATGTTTGTTGGTTAACATGTTTATAAACACAGATGGTCACCCCAACTGAGTCCCCTTTAAAGAGTCTCCCAGGGAGTGTCTACCCTGCACCCTAAACTCGAAATAAGAGACGCAATACTGTGTATCTTATTTCAATTGTATTTCAAAATAGGTTATTTTCAAAATTTGGCACCTCTACAGAGCGCCAAATTTTGAAATAATGCGTTATTTTGAGACATCCCTTAACCTTCATGGAACGAGGGTTACAGGGATGCTAGAATAGCACACCCGTTATTTTGAAAAATATTTCAAAATAATTGGCACGTTTCGAAGAACATAGGGTACCCCCGTGACTAAAGTCATCTTCAACTCAGGCCCCAGAGCAATAACTAGGGTTTCTATAGACCTGCCTGAGGTGGCAAAGTGAAATGCTGGACTTGATGTTTAACTCCTCAGTCTGTGTGCTTAAAGCAAATAATCCCCCCCACCCCTGCCCCCAAAAAAACCCCCAAACCCACCAACAAAGCAAAACACTGTTCATTTGGCTTGTTTGTAAATGATTTGAAAGTGGAGAGCCTGGTTTGCATCTGTATCACCCAATTTTGAAAGCCATGTTACAGCCACATGCCAGGGTCTGTACTTGAGCCCTGCTAGGCGGGCAGTTTCAGACACGTTCCTGAAGTACGTTTCTCTGCCTGTCTGAGAACTGTGTAGACTGCTCACGTGCATTTGCAGTCGGCGCTATGGAGACAACAACCCAGTCTGGAAAGCATTTTTGTGCTAACACTTCTAACACTTGTCAGCATAGATTTCTGCCCACCAATATCGAGGCTGACAAAAAGTTCTGTGCTTACAAACACTCAGTGGTGTTTGTACAAGGCTTGCAACATGCTTCTCTAATTGACTTAATCTGCTGAAATGTAAATCTGTCAAATTCAAATTACATTTTTAAAGTACACTTTACTTATGTAAGGAGAGCTATGTTTCTGTGTTTTGAATTAAATTTTGTCTAAAAATAAAACAAGACACCATCTATTCTGAAAGCTGCATGGTGTTTAGGCTTCATGCACTAGAGACTTCCAACTTTGGTCTTAATCTGTTTTGATGTGACTGTGTTATAATCATGTTAAGCTAAAGCCCTCGGTATGCTCTTGACTAGCCAATCCAGACATATGTTTCAGGTCTGACATTTAAATAGCATGGGATCTTCATACCCATTCAGGCAAAACTAACACATCATAACATGACCACTGTGCTACTGTTTATTCAGTGTGATGTTTAAACCTAGTAAAATTTTATACTGGAGACAACACTTAAGTAATTCAAGTTTTAGACCTTATCTCCAGCTCTATTACCTCTTATAATCTAGATTTTCCCACTTCATGTCTACTTTGCTTTATTATCTGCTATGTAAACAAGTTCACTATATGCTTTGAGAGTATGTTTTAAAAAAACAACAACAAAAACAAAGCAGTGAAGGACAGGATGGGAACGTCAAGGGGTTTGTTTGATTCTGTGTGCCGGTAATTCTTACGATTCACTGGGCAGTGTTACACATTTTAAAGTTGCTCACTGTAAAATCATTTCCAAGTATTTGCTTGCTATTGCCATAATAAAGCCTGGCTATTAAAATCTGTTTCCTTACTGAATTTGTCTCCTTCCCCTTAAATAGGGTTGATCATGGATATTTTTAAAGAGTGTATGAGGCATTTCTTTTGTGTGTGAGTCTGGGGTGGTTTTTTTTTTTGTATGGGGTAGGGAAGTAGACATCATCACTCAATCTATGGAAACATACACAAGGAAAAAAATGGGTTAAATTTTGTTTCCTGCAATCTTGAAGGAATCGCTTCTAAAATGATTTCTAGCTTGCATGCAGTGATTGTCATCACAAAGTGCTTTTATAAGGAGGTCAATAGCCTATCCTCCTCTTACAGGCGGGAAGCTGAGGTGTAGAAACTCAGCCACAGGTGAGTAGCAGAACTGGGAGTATAGAACCTTAGTGCACTGGATTACGGTTCAGGAGACCTTCTGCTCAGTCACATTACCTGCCAGTGGAAAAGGAGATTGGCTTGTCTATAGCTATGTGTTTACACACAAACTACAGAGTCCACATGTTGATTTTGACATTTAAAAAAAATTGTCCAAAATGATGATCCCTGGCTTTTGGTGACTCTACTGCTCATTGCAGATGGGATGAGTAGTCCTAATCCATGACAGGAAGCTAATATTAGCACTCCTGATAATCCCGATAGTTTCTGTAGAATAAAGCTTTAGTTAATTTAAAAAATATATATATTTCTTTTTGTAAGGCCTGTTTCAGTGACACTCCTGCCAGGGTTATAATTGTACAGATTGGGCCTTTGTTTCTTGCTCTTACTTTGCCCCCTCAAATAGCAGAAATAACTGCAGAACTGCTTCTGCAGAGAAATAATTACTATGAGACACATGAACTGCTCCACCTCTCTGTTAGCACCAGCTCCCACACGGTATGTCCACACTGGGGAGTTATTTCGAAATAACAAGGTGAGCGTCCACATTACTAAGCCCATTATTTCGAAATAATAACTCCTGCTGGTGAAGAGGAATAAGCTTATTTCGAAATAATTTATTTCAGAATAACCTGGTAGTGTAGACATAGCCCTCTGCTTCAGTCTCATTCCCTCTGCCTTCCAGGTTTTCATTCATTCTCACTCGATGCCTTTTCTTTTGTTTCTCCTTCCTTCTGTTTCCTGTTCCTAAATCCATGTGTTTATCAATTAATCCCCTGTATCCTCTTGCCCTCAATGTGCCCCCCACTAAATAATTAAAAACAAAAATGCAAAATCACATGACATTTGCTATCTATCCTTCCTTTTGTTCTGCATGTGTGTTGCATCTCTCTCTCTCTCTCTCTCTTTCTTATTTAGTTTAGAAACTTTAGATTGTATAATCTTTGAGGCAGGGACTTTCTTCAATTATGTGTTTGTACGGCTCCCAGCATCTCTGAGCCTGATTTTTCTGTGTGTGTGGCGGGGGGGAGGGAAGGGTAGGATCATTAGGTACTACTGGGTGTGCTAATAATGGAGGCGTTTATGTGCCATTATATATATCCACTTTCTTAACAGTTTTATGGCTTATCATCCAATTTCTACGGGGTTGGAGGAGGAGAGTTTGGGTGGAGTTTGGAGCAGAGTAGACTTTCTACTCTGAATAGCAGATGTAGGGGGTGGTAATGTGTCTTTGCCCCTGGCTGTTCAGGTTTTTTAGATGATTAAGTAGAATCCACCGATCTATCATTTAACGAGTATTGCTTACAACTTTCCAGGGGAAAACAAGTTTCCAGGTCAGCTGGGGGATTGTTAAGAGACAGCCCAGATGGTATTCCCAAGCCCATGTGACTGACTCTTCTCAGCTGCCCATTTGAAATATTTTATCATTTTTGTTGTTACATCAGCAATATAGTGTTGGGCTTCCAAGGGCAAGAGAGGCTGGGACAGAGGATGCAATTATCCCTCTCTTTCAAAAACTGCTCTTCCTCTGGCTCCTCCCTGAAAACTGCTTAGGTCAATTAAACCATGGGAAAGGAGAGCTGGGGGTGGATGCTAGATCAGCACCACCTTAGGAGGAGACTGGATCACCCTGAAAATCTGATTAGGTAGGTCTTCTTGGGTAACTTACACTCTGTGTCTGTGAGCCTAAGACAGGGGAGGGTGGCGAGGAGCAGAACTTGCTTTATTTTTATCATCTGATGTAATTGCTATAATAAGCAGTCGGCTGCAGCACAGTACATGGGCCGTTTTCTTAGTTGTGTGTTTTCATACAGAGGTCATTGTCAAATCATCCTTCGCTGGTTTGCTGGACTGAATTTTAACGTCCTGACCCAAAAATGCAAATAATTTTCTAACCGTAGCATCGCTTCTCTGAGACTAGTTTTAAAGTGAGAAGGGCACCACAGATGTTCAGCAAAAGCAATTGCAAAGAAACTGTAAAAGCCTTGTGTGTCTCTACCTGTCCTTTTAAAAACATCCCTGCTTTTACTCAGTCTGTCTCAGGTCACTTCCATGACTCTGCCATGATAAACGGTTCCATTTTGTGGACCCTAACAGCACAGATGTTTGTGAACCACTCTGCTTTGTCCTCCTATAAGTTTAATGTTAGAGTAGCCAGGTGCTGGGTTCTTGGCTTTTTAATATGTCCTCTGCTCTTTCCCTGCCTGGCCCACCAGCGTGGAAAACATTGTCTCACCCTGTTGACTCATCGCATCCAGAACACTTCTCTCTTCCTGAAATAGAATTAATATTGGACGCAGTTAATTGGCTCTGACATAAAGATGGGGCTTTTTTTCCCTTCCCTTTTTACATAGCTGGTTTCTACTTGCCCTGGACTTGAGAATCCTGTTTCCCACATGCTGTTGCCTGGGGCTGTCTGCCACTGGATCATTCCCTTATCTGGTATTCACTCAAATGGCTTTTGCCACACACAAAGCTGTTGCAGGGAAAAAAAGCTAGTATGCAGAACCGACACTTTTAACAGGTTTATTTTTACACTGTCTCAGGTGCTTATGTGGATTTTGCATCATTTAGAATTTCCTAGAAGGTGAATCCAAGTGGTTTCACTGTCAAGTTCCTCTCAGACCATATCTCAGCTCACACACAAGCTGGGTACTTAGGAATGGCTGTGATGGGCTCTGTGTCGAGGCAGGAGGGAAGTGTGGTGTCCAACACGCTAGCCACTAGCTACATGTGGGTGCTTGGCCAGTTGAGTGTGGCGAGTTCGCTATACTAGAACTGGTTGGACACCACAGATTTAGAGGAAGGTGCAGGGAGTAGCTGTTGGCTGCATGTGGGTGTCTCAGGCCTTTGAAGTCCTGTTTGCTCTTCTAGGACTTTAAAAATGCCATTTCTTTTTTTCATAAGAATGTGGATTTGTCCTTCTGCTGTAGGATGTGAAGGCACAACGTGAGGGGGGTAAGCTCTGGTTGCTCTCCCTAGTGTGAGTGGTGGTTTACGTATCTGTAGACCCTGGCTTGTTTTGGAACTAAAGGACTGACTCAAGAGAAATGTCAGATATTAATAAATTCTTGGTTTTAGAAATGCCCAGAGTGGCACCTTTTTTTCCCTGCTGACGGAGGTAGACAGGACACCTGGCCCTTACCAGCCCCAGTGTGCTGCAGATCACTGTTGATGTCTTAGTTTTGAGTCCTTGCAAACAAGTATATCCTGCAAAATACTAGAGCTGGCAACAGACTAGTCAGCAAGTTGACAGGGAGGGAACAGAACAACCTCCAGCAAAGCACTTTGGAATGTAGTAGGTTCCTGATAAGACAGATTGGTTGGGTGAGTCTTTTGCAAGTAGTATAGTTCCACAGAAGGGTTGTGTTTCTGTGACAACCAGCCACATTCTCTTCTTTCTTTAAACTTTGGTTAAAGATCTGTGAACACACTGAGCTGTGGAGTTTGTGGGAAGATTCTGTTGACCCCTTATGAACAGGGTGAAGGATTTTTATCTCCAGTTAATGTTACAGAACTTTACATTTTTATTGGCTTTAAAAGGTCATATAGAATCATCTTATATTTATCTAATGCATGTGTGAAAGGGGGGGGGGGAACAGTCAGAGAATGGGGGGTCTTCCACAGAAAAGGAAGAAGACACAATATAAAATTGAATTTTTGCCTGCAGCCTTGCCCATCAAAGATTAAGAAACTCGTATTACTTGTATGACCGTACTTCCCAGGACCTATAATTAATCAAGCTTCAAAGCCTTCCTGTGAGGCAGGTGTTATTTACAGATTTCAAGAGAGTCGGAAACAGACTTTTGAACGAGTTGCCCGGGATCACACAGAATTTGGCAGAGCTGGGTATAGGACTGAGATCATTATGTTCTCAGTCCCGTTCCTCAGAACCTTGCTTACTCCCCTACCTGGGGTAGAACCTGGATTCTAAATGAGGTCTAATCATGATTAGACCTCAACTGAGCTCATTAGCCAAACCATGTTTAAACTGAGCGAACCTCAGTGGTTTTTTTTTGTTGTTGTTGTTGTTTTTTTTTTTTTTTTTTTTTAAGAACAGCAATGAGTAGCCTCAGCAAGTGAGTGGGCTGCACGAGAGGCCATCCTCCATCTCATTGGTCACAGAATTGACTGTGAGAGCCGTGTGCTCCCTCAGCATCCAATCAAAGCGCTGCTACCATCCAGTTGGCACATCCTGCATATTCTCGGTACGCACGTGCAGTGAGCAAAACTACCCAATCTCGGGACACCATCTTGGTTATGACAATCTTGCGGCCCCGTCAGCAGGCCCCTCACTTCATGTGCCTTTGCTTTACATGTGTGTGACTTTAATAATATTGGTAGGGGGAACAACCCAATGTGGATGGAAGCCAGTGGAACCTGGCAACACTGTGTGTGAGCACCAGTAAACAATGTAAACACACACACAGAGCTGCAGTTTGCCCACCACTGTTCTGGACAGTTCCATTTGAGGCTGGAGGTGGATAGGTCATAAAGGCACCAGGCTCACTCAATGCTGATAGCTGTTCAGCCCTTACACTCTTCACTAGGACCACTTCTGGAGGTGGCTTGTCTTGTGGTGGATAGCTGTCCAGTTGGAACCTCACCCAAGACCACAAGTCAGAAGTCGGCCCCTGAACCGCTCTCTTTTTGTTGTTAATGAACACCAGTGGATTGAAGGCAGTATAGTAGAAACGGAAACGTCTTTTATTTCTTTACTAGCCTGCTTATCAATGAAGCTGTTAGGATCAGAAACCAGGACCTTCATGTTTGTCCAGTACCGGGCTCATTGGGACGTAAGTCCTGATTTAGGCCTTATTGCATTTCTGTAATACAAATAGCAACTTTTTGTCGTCTTCTTTGTTCTGCTGTCAGTGCAATAATGATATTTTTGCAATAGAGAAGTTCTATGGTGATGGCCTATTTCAGGGAAGTCTAGACTATTCCCTCCACTGAGTTTGCTTAAGAAATCAAGCCAGTCTCCAGATGGCTACAGTGAAGGAGACAGGAACTAAACCAATTCCAGTTTTCCTGTGTTACCGGATTGACTTCCAGATAAACCGGCTCATCCTTATTTACATTTCTCCAAAGCAACACTTGCCTGCTGTTCTCGGTGCTTTAAAAGGTGCATGTACAGCAAAGGTCAGTTGCCTTTCAGCCCAGGTTAACATGTCAGGATTCTCCCTGCCAAGACAACACTCCCCTAAAATTGAGAGAGCCCTCCATGTAGGCCCTTTTTTAGGGTTCATTCTTATGCAACCCATGGGGTAAAAGCTGGTATGATCAGTCAGCCAAAGAGTGCAACTGTACCGTGAGAACAGCTTAGAAGGCAAGTTCCAAGGACCTTTTACTCACTATCCAGCTGTGTTTTGCACAGGTTTCCAGATGTCTGGAATAATTGATGGTCCATTATGGCCTGTTTCATACCCTCTAGTGCCAAGTATGTCTAAAATTTCTTCTCCCCTCCCCCCTTTGGCCATGCTTTGCCAGTGTTTAAAAAAAATCACCATCAACTCTGAATGGGGTCCTTCTCAAACTAGGGATGTTAAAATGTTGATACTTAACTTATCAAGTAGTTGATAGAATTTTTATCAACTATTTGATTAGTCGATAGGCATCCCAGCTCAGTTCCGGCTCGCGCTGGGTATGGGGCCAAACCCCGCTGCAACTCTGAATTTAAAAGGCAGCAGGAGCTGGGCAGCCTGCACCTGGCAGGAGCCGGAACTGAGCTGAACCAGGCTGCCTGCCCAGCTGGTAGCAGCCCCTGTGCACAGGTGTCCCAGCAGAAATTTGGGACCTTCTACAGAGAGGGACTGATGCCACGAAACAGTCTGTACCCCTCCCCTCTCCGCCAGAGTTCCCTCTAACATTATCTATCTGTAGGCAGGTTGAATTTTCTTTCAGATCCCTTTTCAGGGCCCATCGGTGTCACTCTTATCCCACTGATTAATACATTCTCGTTTTTGGGGCCTCCCTGTCTCCAAGCTCACTTGCTGTCCCTAAAACAGAACTCATTTAGCTGATCTTCACCCTCTGTTCCACAGAATGCCACAGACACTGCGGGTCAGATGTGTTTGACTCTGTATCGGTCGTGCTCTGAGATGGTACAAGGCAGCGATAACTTTCACAGAACCCGTGCTATACAAAAGACTGAGGAGAGGAAAAGCTACTGCACTATGGCAGCTGTAATAAGCTTGCCCTTCAGCTGTTCCCAGACAGCCATCCTGCTGCCCTTGTCCCTGATCCTCCAGGTCCTTGCTGTCCCTGTGGCTTTCCACACCACAGTCCACACTGTGGAAGAGTCAACCAAATTAAGGAATGCAAGAAGCAAATCGGCCGGCCTGCCTGAGCAGGCTTGTGAGGTCAATGTTGGGAAAGACGTAGACTGGTTTTTAAAGAGGTGGGCCCTTGAGGCTGCTGCTAGCTTAGTGCTAGGGTTGCCAGGTGTCCGGTTTTGAATGGGACAGTCCAGTATTTGAGCTTTCAGTCCAGGAAACAAATTGAGAAAATATAAATGAGACAATATAACTGTCCGGTATTTTCTAAATAAGATGTAATGTAGATTTTGATCTAATGTCAAGTGTGTCCAATAGTTTTGTTGAAACCATCTGGCAACCCTACTTAGCGCCTGGAAATACAATATAAACATAGCACCTGATTCTCACACCAACAACTCCAGTGATTTCAGTGACGTCACTGCTGATTCTCTCTAGCGTGTGAGAGGTGGGGCACAATTGGGCTCCTCCTGAAGGCCCTTGGACTCTTCCCAAACTTTGCCCCCAGGGTATCCCTGCTGCAGGAGGTGCTTGGGGGGCTGTTGAAACAGTTGTTCATTTTGTCCCCAGATGAACTAACTGTGGAGGGTGAGTGGCTGTCAGCAGCCAGGATGAATGGGCTGCTTGTTTGCGCCATTCAGAAATCCCTGGTCTTCAGGGGAGGTCAGAGCCGGGGTATGTGCTGGAGGAGAAGCTCTGCTTATTGAGAGACTGCTGGGGGAGGGTGCAGGAAGCTTGAGGCAGAGATGAGAAGAGACTTAATCCCTCATTTGCTAAGCCATAAAGGTTTACATGGCATCAGTCCGTCCCTGTGCTTCCCTCCTACTTTAATGATGGTGATGATGATTGACAAATGGAGGAGGCAGAGCAGTGAAAACAGGAAACATAACCACTCAAAAATAATCTAGTGGGAAAGGGAAGGGAGAGACCATAAAAGTAAGCTGGTTGTTTAATTATGGGCTTGCTTCTATGGGTGTGGTGGCCTAGCATAAGGCAACACCTGTGTTCCTCTGGGGCTGGTGCAGCATCTTTCCTTCTCTCTGGGTGAGCCAGAGTGTCTCTCTGGTGGAAGTGTCTCAAGGTAGAAATCATGTTTGCAGATGAGTAGAGCCCTACAGATCCGCAGACTTTATATCCATGGGTCTCCACAGCCATGTTCGTGGATGAGGAGCTCCACAGCTCGTTCTTGTGGATACACATACCAATTTTGTACCTGGAACTAGGAATGTGAACAGGTAATCAGTTATCTGGTAAGCAATAAGGATGTGATACTGTACATAATTAAACAATTAACCAATGAACCTGGGCTCATCAGTTAACCTTCACGATGACATGCAAGACACACACACCCTGCCCTGTGCTGCTGCCTCTGAAAATTTCAACCGTTACACATTTTTCAGGGGGGGAAAAAAAGCACTTTTTAACATCTCTAGAAAGCATCTCTGGAAAGCCTGTGGCAGGAGGAGTCACTTTGGCTGGGCCAGGCTGGAACGGCCCCTCTGCCCAGCCACATCCTCCCCTCCTCCTCCCCCCCCCCCTCCAGCTGGTTACTACATTTAACCAGTTAACCAATTAAATGGGATTTTACATCCCTATCTAGAACCCTGTAAATTTGGAGGTATGTGTGAGTGTGGGTGCAGATATCCGTGGCTCATTTCTTTGCAGATGCAAATTTTGTCTCCCTGCAGGGCTCTAGAGATGATAATTATCTTTTTATTTTGGAAACCCAAAGCTGACAGCAAAGCGTTACAAAGATAAATGAGTAGGATGGCTGGGTAACAGAAAAGGAGATGAAACTCAGTGTTGATAAATGCAAAGCAATGCACAGTGGAAAACATACTCCCAACTACACTCACAAAACGATAGGGTCTAAATTAGCTATTACCATTCAGGAAAGAGATCTGGGATTCATTGTGGATAGTTCTGAAAACATCCACTCGGTGTGCAGCAACAGTCAAAAAAGCAAAGAGTGTTAGGAATGATTAGGAAAGGGCTAGATAATAAGACAGAAAACATTGTAATGACACTGTATAAATTCATGTTATGTTATTACCTAGAATGCTGTGTGCAATTCTGGTTGTCCCATTTTAAAAAGATTTATTAGAGAGAGGGGCAATTAAATGCTTAAGTGTATAGAATTGCTTCCATATGAGGAAAGCTTTAACAGACTGGAACAATTCATCTTCAAAAAGAGATGACTCTGGAAGGATCTAACAGAGGTCTATAAAAGCATGAATGGGGTAGAGAAAGTGACTAGGGTAATGGTGTATACCCCTTAACATAACACAGGAACCGGGGTCACCCAAAGAAATTAATAGGCATCAGGCTCTGTGTTTTCCCCCTCCCTTTTATTGGAAGTGGTTGTATCTGCCTCTGACTTCCTTTGCCTCCCTTCCAAAACTGGTTGGTTTTGCTTCATCCCCCATTAGGGAGAAGTTGCAGTATGAGAAGGAAGAAGAATTAGGTTGTGATGCTGATGGAACTTTGCAATATCTGTGCGTCTCCATCTTCTCTCCCAAAGATGGATTTCCTTATAATGCCGGCCTGAATTTTCTCTCTTCTGTGCCACATACCCACACAGAGCGACCTAAAGAACGGGGTGTTAGAACAACGAAGGCTTCTGCTCAGAACATGTGTTTTAAATGCACCTAGTTCCTGTCCCCTCCCTCTAGCATTCCTGCTTATCATGTTACTAGGCACAGGTGGAGGGATAGATTTGTGAACGGTGGCTTGTCCTACTCGAGTACATGAGGAGGGAGACTTAGAATATGCCTTGGCTTCTGAAGAAGGGGAGGGTGCAGCGGGGTGCAAGAAGGGAACGTAGACACTGCAGTGTAACTGATAGAGCTCTGAACTGGGACTCAAGCTGTCTGTTCTGTTCCCATTTCTGACAGTGCTGAGCTTGATGAGTCACTTCATGATTTTGGGCCTCCATTTTGCCATCTGTAAAATGGAATTAATGATACTGAGCTCCTTGGTAAAGTAGTCTGAGATCTACTAATAAAATGCTCTGTTTAAATATACAGGTATAGGTATGATACCTGTCTAGGCATTATTGTTTGTTTGTTTATTTATTTATTATGGGAAGGATGAAAACTATTTAGATATTTATCGCACTCCGCATTGCTCGCAGACGATATTTGCTCATCCACCTCCACCTTTGCCTGCAATGACCAGGCCCATTCTGAACTCCATACCCATTCACTGGCACTATGTTTCAGTGTTTAATCTAAGTGTGGCGGTCATAAATTGCATTGTACCTACTTGTTTATATGGCTCTAGTTAGCATCTAAGGATGTAAAATCCTGTTTAATCAGTTAACTAATTAAATGTTATGTTTAACTAGTTAATCGGGTTCCCCCCCAGGTGGGGAGCCACTGAATGGCTCCCGCTCACAATGGGCCTGGCTGGACTGGAGTATCCCAGCGGGAGCTGCTCAAGCTAGGCTGGGCCTGCCATGCCGTGGGCTGCTCCGTGCAGGCCGGGCCCACGGTGCCACAGGCAGGAGGCCACTGCAGCCCTGTCAGGCCCTTCATGCCATGCTGCAGGCAGGGGGGCTGCTCCAGAGTTGTACTCTTCCATCTGTGTTTGCACCCTTCCTCCCTACCCCATATCTAGAGCCCAGCCCCATAAGTTCTGCGGCCAAGAGTTGCTCCCAGCTAATGTATGCTATTTTAAAATGTCTTTAATTTCTAAAAGGTCAGAAGCTTAGATTTCCAAAGGGGTGGGGCCTGTCTGTTTGTGAGAGAGAGAGAAATTGGGGTTTCCCCCAAACCCTGATGGTGATTGTTTCATAAGAGGAACCTAGAGAAGTTTGTGGGGAGTCGGGGCCAAATTTTGAGAAGGAGCGTTTCCTCTGGAGAAGTTTGAAATGTTATCTTGACACAGTATCTGGGTTATTCCTTTGTCCTCTGAAGAATTATTATGCCGGGTTTGAAGGCTAAGTATAATGCTTACAGTGTGAAACAAAGCAAGTTTTGGTCCTGTGCTAAGCACATATCTTACATTCACCCTATCCGGGACATCCCTCATGCTGCTCCTGTAATACATTCTGTTAATTACAGCTGGTGGTTGTGTGCAAGTTCCTTTTCTCCTCACCCATTGCTTCCTTTTTCCTGCCTTTTAATTTGCCGTGTGTTCTGCCCCACCTTGTCTGTGGCATGTAAACATGTTGCTCACACCATTACGATATCAGCTGGCTGCCTTGCAAGGCTGAGCTCTTGGCATCCAGCATAAATGTGCCTGCATGGCAGACCACGGAGCACCTAGCTTGCCCCAGCAGCCTTGCAGTTGTCTGGTTCTTAACAATCTCTGGCTAATGGACGCGGTGGGTCACTGCAGCTGGCTTAGGATGCTTTCATTTCCCTTGTCCCCGAAGGGTTACGGACAGGCCAGGCTGGAATGTGTTTTATTTCCAACATTCGCTGGACTTGGAATTTCCCAGAGCTTAAAAAATAGCCCTTGGAATAAATAACTGGAAGCGAAGAGGAAGGATAGGATGTTGGTATATGACAAACTGTGGGCTTACTCCATTGCCTCTCTCTGTTTATTCCATGATTTGCAGATGCCCTGCTTTGTTGGGCGTATCAGGGAGATCACCCAGGGTTCCCTCTGCTGAAACATCTTCCCTATCCTCCCCCTTCTCCTCCCCTCCCTACTCCTGCAGCTGCCTAAGGTCTGAGCAGCACAAAAGACAGCTTGTTGTGCTTGCTGCTCTACCACAGCTGACAGCTCTGCTAATGGTGTTTAGAATCTGTAGCCGCTGCTGCTGCAGGTGCCACGTGGAAAACCATGCGAGGAATCAAACCCCTTCTCTATGTCGATGCCATATTTCTGGGCCGGGGCCCGTGGGCTCTCCTTCCTCATCCTCTCCTCAAGCTGCTGTGACCAACTCAGCAATATTTCTTTGGCCCCAGGACGCTAACTGAGACTACCCTGGCTGGCCACTCTGTCACTTGTTGCTGTGCCAGGGGAGATCACTGCAGAATGACATGAGGGTGGGAACACTACCTTTAGGTTCCAGCAAGCAAGACTTTGTTTTTTGGTGTTCAGTTTTGGGGTTTGTTTTTTTTTAAATCAAATGTGTTTTGCATAGGCCTCATTCTGCTGTCTTTGAAGTCCGTGGTAAAACTTCCATGGACTTCAGTGGGAGTAGTTAAGGGTTAACACTGAACCCTCTTGAAAACCTTACTCCTTTAAAAAAAAAAAAAAAAAAAAAAATAATACTCCTGGAGATCTTCACTGCCAGATGGAAGAGCAAGGTGCACGGGAAATGCTGGTGGCGTCAGCGAGTTGAGCCCTGTGGGCAGAGAGACCCTTTCATGCCTTCAGACAGCCTATTCTGAAGGACGGCAGGTTTCACCCTTCCAGCATTGGCTAAAAAGGAGGTGGTAGCCATGTGAGAGACAAGTTTGGGAATGGGGGGACTTGTGTCTAGCAGAGGATATTTGCAGAGGATTCTGGTAGGGATGTGAAGAAGCTGGGAGGGGGCAGACCAGGGCAAGGGAAAGATCAACTCATCTTGTATGATGAAAGAGGAGCCCTTTGTAAAACCTCTTTGGTGATGCAGATATGCTCAGCATGTGCCCTGCAGTACCTGTTTGTAGAGAGGTAAATTAAGGAAGAAATGGAGCTTTGACATGCAATCTTCTGTCTGAGCCAGCACCTTATCGTTATTTGAACATGGTCTGTATCTATTAAGCAGAGAGAGAATTACTACTTAGACGAGTGTTTATTGAAAGCTCTGAAGATGAGAGACAGAAATGAATCTTCTCTTACTGCTTTTATGTTTTTGCTGATAAGCTCTATGCATCGTCTGCCAAGAAATCTCCAGTCAACACCAGCAGCGAGCAAAGACTGGCTTTTCACAGCATTGGTAATAGTCTCTAGCTCTTGCATATATACTATCGATAGGTTGTTCTGGGTCTGCTTGAAAATCAGTAGATGGGGTCTTTTTTCTGATTTGGATCTAGTTGTTTGCTGCTTGCTGATGTATGGAAATGGGTGTAAAATGTCAGGGTCCGTGTGTCTTGGTGGCAGTCAACACCTAGGATCAAGGTGTCTGCACATTTCTACATCCTTAATGTGTATGCTGCTGAAGTTCTGTACGTATGGTGTCTCTAGAATTCTTCCGCTCTTCCCCGTCTCCCCACATTGTAGTCTTTGGAAATTTTTACAATAGGCAAAGGAATCTAAATATTTTCCGTTGGCTAACTTAAAATATCCAGCATATGGCCAGTCTTTATAGCTCTTTGGCAGGCATTTTGGGGAGGTTGGCTGCATGAAGCTGGGTGAGAGTAATGCTGTGGAACACGCCAGCTCTATTGGTGGGGGGCGATGGTATGACTCAGGTGCAGGGATATGTGTTTCGTTTATGTGGGTGTGTTTGTGAGTGCTTCTTTGGTGGGGACAGCTGGCATTTCTCTGTGTGCATGGAATATGCCAGGTGGTTGCTAGAAGATGAGCAATCGAAAAGGTCTGCAACTCCGTGATCTTTGTATATCCTCTTCCATCGAGGCGAACTCTTGGATCTGCCCAGAATGCAGCATGGCACAATTGAGCTCTTGTGCCAGAAGTACACACGTGTGGAAATCATAAGAACCATTTGTTCCTTCCTACTGACAGAAAGGTCCACATATGATGCATTATGCAGAAGACCCAGCAGACACCCTAAGGAAAATGCCTGTCTCACACTGCATCTGCAAAACTTCAGAGCCTCTTCACTTAGCTTCAGTTCGATTGATGGGCGACCTCAAGGGGGAAGTTTGTGATGGTTTTTGTTTCCCCTCCCCTCAACTCCCAGGAAGTCAGGAAGCAAAGCAGAGGAGAAATCCAAAATTGTGGAGCTTGGAACAGTCATTTTTGGAGGAGTGGGAGCTAATAGACCCAATTTTCATATGTATGTGTGATAGGGATGTTAAATGTCGGTTAATTGACTAGTCAGTTAATCTCACGAATTCTTATCGATTACTCAACTATTCTATAGTCCCAGGGGTGGGGCTGGCAGCCAGGGCACTCCGGCCCCACTCCCGAGGAGCCCCCTGCCACTCCACACTACTGCCTCTATCAGAGGCAGCAGTGCAAGGTGCCAGGTGGGAGCTGGTCCACGAGGAGAGTCAGTTTAAAAACCAGCTCCCCTCACAGACCAGCTGCCTGTCGTCACGTGTCAGTGCCTCTGACTACGACTGTACAGAGGCAACAGTGCAGGATGGCAATAGTGCCCCTGTCGGGGTGGGGTGGATCTGAGCCCCTGGACCTGGCACAAGTCAGGACTGAGCCAGGCTGCCCACTCACCTGGCTTCCAGTACACTTTAAATGCAGAGCCGCAGCAGAGGTAGGTCCTAGACTCAGCGCAAGCCGGGACTGAGTCGGACTGCTGGCCAGCCTGCTAAAAAAATTGCTGGAGAGGGGAGGGGGAGAATGCACGTAGTCTGTAGCATTAACCAGTACGCTTTTGCTTATCAGTTAATCAATTACACTATTCTATCCCTTGTGTGTGACTGAGGGAGTGCGGTGGCATGATTTGACTATGAACAAGTACACTGACTTCTGCTGCTGGTGAACGACATCGTTGTCACGGTCCAGTCCAACAGGAATGGCCCGCTTTTCTGCCTTCCCTGTTGGCCTGTGTTCCTCACTCTGGGAGTATAGTTAGGCCTCTGTGCAATCGAAGTGGAAGAAAGATATTTTTTGTATTAATTTAATATTTAATCCCAGGTGGTTTAAGAAGCTGCATATAAAATTCGGAGTTGCTCTCTCTCTTTAATCAGTGAATCTATATGGGCTTATTCTCAGCCAAGGTTCTCCTCCTCTGAGCAAGCACCATCCTTTTTGGTCTAAGTTTGCTCTGGGTGCGTGATCTTCACATGCTGCTCCACGGCTCCCTCAACTCTCCCTTTCCAATATCAGTCTAGTTAAGCACTTGTGGCTCTTCTGTTGTCCGATAACCTGATGCTCTCCCCATAAGAGGGCAGAGGGAAAACGAGGATTCGTCACAGCCATAATCCCCAGGACAGCTGGTCTTTCTCATGATGAAAAAACATTTTGAGGCTAATGTCTTCAGAATTTGGTGCAGAAGTCTGTTTTGGCTACAGCTGTAACAGGCTGCAATTCCAAACAAATACCAGTTGGTGTGAGCCACCACTTTTGTGTGTGTGATGCGGTACCTCTCCATGTTTTATTGGTAGGGAATGCTGTCTGGTCTCATGCTCTGTGTTGGAATGATTGCTGAAAGGCACAAAGTAACCTGTCCCACGGACTTAATGCAAGGTAAACAGGACACTTTCCTACTCTCCCTCCTTTCTCCCCCCCCCCCCCCCCCCCGAGGTGTAGTTCTACCCTTGCTGGGAAGAGGGAAGGCGAGATGAGATGCTCTGGTGCAATCTGATGTGCTGTCCTGCTTGTGTGTGTGTTTGTTTTCGAGAGATTCAGGAGAGGGACTTTTGGCTTCTAGTCAGGGCAGATCTTCCCAGGAGCAGAGTTTTCTTCCTAACCTGACTCTTCCTCTCCTATACTGCATCAAAAAACAATGTCAGGAGAATGTGGAAGTTGGCTGGTTAGGCTAGGAATGTTAAATGTCGGTTAATTGAATAGTCGAGTAACCTCATGAATTCTTATCGGTTAGTCGACTATTCTGTAGTCCCCGGGGGTGGGGCTGGCAGCCAGTGTGCTCCGTCCCCGCTCCTGAGGAGCCCCCTGTCACTCCGCGCTGCTGCCTCTGCATCAGAGGCAGCAGCATGGGGCACCAGGCGGGAGCTGGTCTAGAGGGGGAAGCCAGTTTAAA
Organism: Pelochelys cantorii; assembly: GCA_032595735.1. Taxonomy (NCBI): domain Eukaryota; kingdom Metazoa; phylum Chordata; order Testudines; family Trionychidae; genus Pelochelys; species Pelochelys cantorii. Next base: position 4,293,014 of record CM064342.1, on the reverse strand, counting down.
AACCAGCTCCCCTCACGGACTGATAAAGAGGCAGCAGCTTGGTGTGACAGCATCCCCTGTCTGGAGCGGGGTCTGAGCTCCTAGACCCAGCACGAGCTGGAACTGACCTGGGCTGCCTGCTGCCCGGCTCCTAATAAATTTTAAATGCAGAGCAGCAGTGGGGGTAGGTCCCGGACCTGGTGCGAGCTGGAACTGAGCCAGGCTGCTGGCCAGCCTGCTAAAAAATGTACTGGCAAGGGGCAGTGTGGGAAATGCGTGTAGTCTATAGCACTAACGTATATGCTTTTGCTTATCAATTAATTGGTTAATTGACTGCACTATTACATCACTAGGTTGGGCGCATTGTCAGGAAGGATTAAGTTCAGGTTGAACATGTATTCTTACAACTGGTCCCCATCTGTGAGCATCCCCCAAGGGGGAGAGGGTTGATAGAAAAAAGTTCTACCCTATATGAAGCGATTCAGCAAGGCACTGGAATGCTCTACCCCGGCACCATCTGAGCTCTGTGAAAGAGCTTCAGGATTTACCCTGGTGTACAGGGCCTATGCCCCAATACAAACCTTTGGCATATTGTTTTCAGCAATGCCCTGAAACAAGGCAAGGGCTCTGACAGATTTCATTCACTGCTTGTCCTCACTAAAAGTTGGCTTGCACAGGGAGGTTATTCATTGATGTGTGTGCAGTATGACCTGTCTTATCTGTGTACTTATGAACTCAATGAGAAAGCGTACAAACAGTTCTGATCATATGCAGTGCATTCAGGGGCTCATCATACTGTCAAATCTCAAGCATTTTTTAGCTGCATGCCCCAAGGCACTTCTCTTCACTGCAGGCTATTTTCTTGCTGAGTTTTAATTTTTAACCTCAGCACTTTCTGTGCCACAGCTATTGAAAAAATGGTTGCGATATTTGTTTTCAGAATGGGCCAAGCATACTTTAAATTTGTATTTCACTTTCCCTCTACTCAAAAATGGCAGGACTGGTTTTGCTCACACTTTTCTGAAAAAATAAATTGCTTTTGAGAAGACCAAGACTGGAAATTTTAAGCCTGACAGTTGAGTATTTCAGTATTTGAGTTGTATGCAACTCAAACCAGGAACTTAGTTTAGAAATCTGTCTGCAACTTTGAGCATAGCTACTGCTAGTGCTCCAACCTTAATAGTTTATCTATATTGAAATGTGTGTCTGTCTGTCCTTAAATGATAAAAGCTAGGACCACCAAATCTGGTAGACAGCTTCCTTTTATCCTGACTTAAAGCAAGGTCAGGGTTTGGTTGTGCCAGGACAATGGGACGTGCCTGGAATTGGATTGTTTCTCATGAAGTGGAAAAGTAGAGTCTGGTAGGAGGGAGTTATACTGTGGAATGACCACAGGGAGGCAGCAAGCGCCCCAGGGGGAAGCCACTGGATGGCAACAGCCCCCAGGCTGTCCTTCCCCCACCTGGCACGAGGAAAAAGTCAGTGGTGGGGGTGCGAACCCGCCCCCCTCCTCTGCACGGGGCGAGAATCCAGCAGCCAGGGTGCACATCCCTAACCCGGGCTTACCCTGGGTCAGTCTTTTGGTGTCTGATAAGATGTAATTACTTGGAGCACAACTGAAGAGGATCACCACAACAGTTGTTTGTGCAGTGAATAATAGTTGTGGATCGAAACCGAAAGAGAATGTTCTGTCCTGTTAAAACGTTAGATGGCCTTTCTGGTGACAGAACATACTCTTCTAGCGTGGAGGAGTTATTTCAACTGTTTGACAAGGACTTTCCAAAAGCTTGACAGTATTTTGTGCTCTGCTGCCAGGTGCCTGATCTTACAAGGCCTCTTTTCATCTGGAGCCGGGAATTTTGGCATCTGTCTTTTGGAGTGTGGCAGTAAACTTAAGCACCCTTCATGTCTGCCACTGTTAGAAGGTGAGAAGGGTGGTTCCTGAGATCTGGGTGGGTGGCTGGTTTCTGTATATCCCTCAAAACAGACTTTTTTTTTTTTTTTTTTTATTCTAAGAAAAAAAAGTCTCTGGCAGGCTCCAGTGAGAGCCCTGGCTGCTGGATACAGTATGAGAGAGCATGTAAAATAATTGTACCTCTTGCAATATAAGTAAAGGGAAGCCAGCACATCCAGAATTTGGACTAAAATTCCATTTGGAATGTACTTGTTCAATGGCCATGAAGAAGCACATGCTGTAAACTCACTGAATTACTTGCTTTTCACACACCCTTCCAAAACACAATGCCACGATTTCAGAACAAAATAAGAGCCAGGACCTGAAGTTTCCTGGCTTTTGTTGCTGTACTATAATGAGTTTATTTTTGAATCTAATTTTTTGGCCCTTAATTTCTTCCAGTTTGTTTCTGTTTAGTCTTTAAACACTACTGCCCCTACCTTCTAGAAGTGGGTCAGAGAAAGCTTTCCTCCCTCCCCTCTTATCCCCTTCCCCTGGCCTTTCCGCTGTCCTTTCAGGCACCTTTGCTTCAAAAGGTTGTTTGAGCTCGGAGCCTGAGGCATGACTTCAAAGCTTGGCAACCAGCAGAGAGGAAAAAGTCTGAGGTAGGCCTCCTGCAGAGCAGCACAGCAAATGTGGCTTCTCTTTAGCTGACCTAAGAACCTGTGTCAGTGTACATTACATTCCAAAAAATGGTTATATACTTGAGCTATTTAAGCTCATTACTAAAGAATAGAGGGGTTTCTTCTGTCCTCTAGGAACCAAAAAGTGACTCCTTTCTAATCCAGGGTCTCTTTTAAGCCTACCTCAGATTTTTTCCTCTGCAGGAGCTGAGACTCATCTAGGGATAAGAGGCGGAAGGTCCTTTTATGGATTGATAACTGGTTAAAAGACAGGAAACAAAGGGAAGGAATAAATGGTCAGTTTTCAGAGTGGAGAGAGGTAATTAGTGGTGTCCCCAAAGGGTCTGTCCTGGGACCCATCCTATTCAACCTATTTATAAATGATCTGGAGAAAGGGGTAAACAGGGAGGTGGCAAAATTTGGTACTAAACTGCTCAAGATAGTTAAGACCAAAGCAGACTGTGAAGAACTTCAAGAAGATCTCACTAAACTAAGTGATTGGGTAACAAAATGGCAAATGAAATTTAGTGTTGGTAAATGTAAAGTAATGCATGTTGGAAAAAATAATCCCAATTTTACATACAATATAAGAACATAAGAGCATCAGAACGGCCATACCAGATCACACCAAAGGTCCATCCAGCCCAGTACCCTGTCTGCCGACAGTGGCCAATGCCAGGTGCCCCAGAGGGCGTGAACCGAACAGAGAATGATCAAGCGATTGCTCTCCTGCCATCCATCTCCACCCTCTGACAAACAGAGGCTAGGGACACCATTCCTTACCCATCCTGGCTAATAGGCATTCATGGACTTAATCTCCATGAATTTATCTAGCTCTTTTTTAATGATGGGGACTAATTTAGCTACAACTACTCGAGAGAGAGATCTTGGAGTCATTATGGATAGTTCTCTGAAAACACCTACTCAATGTTCAGCAGCAGTCAAAAAAGCAAACAGAATGTTAGGAATCATTAAAAAAGGGCAGAGAATATCTTATTGCCTCTATGTAAAACCATGGGATGCCCAAATCTTGAATACTGCGTACAGATGTGGTCGTCTCATCTCAAAAAAGATATTTTGGCATTGGAAAAGGTTCAGAAAAGGGCAACAAAAATGATTAGGGGTTTGGAATGGGTCCCATATGAAGAGAGATTAAAAAGACTGGGACTTTTCATCTTAGAAAAGAGGAGACTAAGGGGGGATATGACAGAGGTCTATAAAATCATGACTGGTGTGGAAAAAGTGAATAAGGAAAAGTTTTTTACTTTTTCCCATAACCTAAGAACTAGGGGTCACAATGAAATAATAGGTAGCAGGTTTAAAACAAACAAAAGGAAGTTTTTCTTCACACAGTGCACAGTCATCTTGTGGAACTCCTTGCCAGAGGATGTTGTGAAGGCCGGGATTTTAACAGGGCTCAAAAAAGAGCTAGATAGATTCATGGAGCTTAGGTCCATCAATGGCTATTAGCCAGGATGGGTCGGAATGGTGTCCCTAGCCTCTGTTTGTCAGAGGCTGGAAATGGGTGATGGGAGGGATCACGTGATGATTCCCTGTTCTGTTCACTCCGTCTGGGGCACCTGGCATTGGCCATTGTTGCAAGACTGAGCTAGATGGACCTTTGGTCTGACCCAGTCTGACCGTTCTTATTTCTCCTAGGTTCCCAGTTTGTGATGTTTGACATTCTCCTCGCTTGTATTCTGCTATGGTTGGTAGGGAACAGGTGGAAAATAATAAAGCTCCTGCCCTTATCTCTAGCTGACATGACTGAAAGGAAGGGCTTATCTCTCCATTCCTTGTGTCCTAGAGGAAGCTGGGCTGAAATAGTGAATCCCAGCCCGTGACAACAGGAAAATTCAGGGATTCGTCACTAATGACAGAGAGAGGAAGAGAAGAATAACCCCCAGACAACTGGAATCTGTATAAAGTGGCCACCGCTCTGTTTGCTATGTGCGAGGGTGGGGGTTGTGTCCCAGTTCCCAGATTTTGAGCCCTGTCATGCAGAATCAGCACTCCGGCAGCAAAACCCTGAGGGTCCAAAGATCATAGACTCATAGACTTTAAGGTCAGAAGGGACCATTATGATCATCTAGTCTGACCCCCTGCACAATGCAGGCCACAGAATCTCACCCACCCACTCCTAGAATAATCCTCTCACCTATATCTCAGATATTGAAGTCCTTGAAACAATGGTTCAAAGACCCCAAGATGCAGAGAATCCTCCAGGTGTGATCTGTACCCCATGCTACAGAGGAAGGCGAAAAACCTCCAGGGCCTCTGCCAATCTACCCTGGAGGAAAATTCCTTCCCAACCCTAAATATGGCAATCAGCTGAACCCTGAACGTGTGGGCAAGACTCATCAGCCAGACACCCAGAAAGTTCTCTATAGTAACTCCTATCATCCCTCCATTGACCTATTTACCACTGATAATGAATGGTCAATTAGTTACCAAGATCATGTTATCTCATCAAACCATCCCCTTCATAAACCCATCTAGTTTAATCTTGAAGCCAGATAGGTCTTTTGCCCCCACTACTTCCCTTGGAAGGCCGTTCCAGAACTTCACTCCTCTAATGGTTAGAAACCTTCATCTAATCTCAAGTCTAAACTTCCTACTAGCCAGCTTATATCCATTTGTTCTTGTGTCCACATTGGTATTAAGCTTAAATAATTCCTCTCCCTCCCTGGCATTTATTCTTCTAATATATTTAATATCTGTCTACAGATCTTTCTGTTTAAATGCCCCCTGGGAAGCACCTATGGCAGGTTGTCATTTGGAATAACACGGTGGAGATGGCTCTGGAAAGGCCGCATGGGGGTGTGTACGTGGAACACACTTAAGAGCTGGCTGTGTCATCTTGTCCTGAGTCTATTGGCTCATAGTGCTGAGCCCTTGACAGCTAAAATATGATGTTGTATGACACCATCATGGTCAGAGGTGATGCCTGAAGTGTGAGCAGGGCAGGTGGTTAATCTTCCATCCTTTCCTACCTGAAGGTGCCATGTTACCCATGCATGAACTGCAGCCCTTTCCTAGGACTGGCTGCTAATGTGCTTGTAGTCACTTTGCTAGAGTGGCTTGAACAGAGAGCCTGGGAAAGTTTTCATTTCTTGGTCATAAACTTTAGGGTTTTTTCTCTGACATGTTCTCCCCTCCACATTCCACTACTCCAGTGGTTCCCAACCTGGGGTCTGCGGACCCCTATGGGTTCACGAGGGTATTGCAGGGGGTCCGTGAAAAACAAAAATTACTAAAAATGATCATAGAAAATAAGTTTTAAATAAATTGCAAAGTTACAATCAATTATTATTTTTAATTTTAAATACAGGAGGCCCCCAACTTGTGAAGCGAATGGTTCCTGGGGAGGCATTGCAAATTGGGGGTGTTGTAACTCGAGCCCTCATTGACTATAGGCGACGAGTGCTGTTGTAAATGCGGGCGGAGGACGTAAGTCGGGGGTTTCAAGCCCCTTCTGCATTTACAAAAATGGTTGTAAGTGCAGGGGGTCGGAACTCGGGCAGTCGCATGTCGGGGGCCTCCTGTATCTTCCAATAATGTTATTAATTGCTGTCCAAAAATCTATGTTGTGGCGCCTTTGTGTGACGAAATGATCACAACGGTTAGAAGCGTACAAACATTAGCCACACATTCAACATGGATCTGTGGCTGAAATCAGGCTCACTGAAGGGAAAAGAGACTGGTGAGCAGAGTGAAGCATCCACAAGTGGAATGTCTAATCAAACAGACATAAGTAAACAAAAATAAGAAAATATTCCACTGACTATTAGAATTGCAGTTTGAATTGGCTTTGATGGGGGTCCACAAACAGGGGCAATTGAGGGTTTGTGAATGGTTTGGGGAGGGCGATTGGGGGTCCAACTAGTGAAAAGATTGGGAACCACTGCACTACTCCATGCTGTGGTGTATTGGCCTTGCTGCAGAGCAAGCTGTGGTTGTGGGACCATTCTAGAAAGAGGCAGATTGTGGTTTCACCGGTGTCTACTAAGTAGAGGATTATGATTTGGAATTTCTCTTGGTAGTGGGGAGCAGCAGGGAATGGAATGGCAAAGTTTACAGTCTGGACTGATCATGCTCTTAGTTTAAGGATTCCATTTGTGGTTTCACTTGTTTTCAGTTTCTTCAATCTTCAGGTGATCAGCAAAGAGTTCCTGCTTAGTAATGCTCGGGGGCTCCTTAAATACTCCAAAAAGTCAATTTTTCCTTCATTTCCATTTTCTTTGAATAGTGGGTACCTCCCTCCTCCTCCTCCTCCTCATGCGGCAGCCTGACTTTCAAACACCAATTCAGGACTCTTCAGTCCTCGCAGCTGAACAACATCTGGGATTCTCTTCACAGCCTGCAAGAGGTCGCTTCTCAGCCAGCCCTTCTGGGTGCATGTCTGTGATAAAGCTACTTGCTGAACCTGTCTGTGTCTGCCCAAATCATGACTCTATAGAGCCCAATCCCATCGGTTTTCACAAAGGCAACTCAGGTACAACAGCGTGACCTGGTGGAGGTGGAGCCAAGCTTCTGATCCAACAATAGGGGTAGCAGCTGAGACAATCCTTGATGAGCAGCAGTGTGAGGAAAGAACTGGAAAAGTCCTGAATTTAGATTAAATGATAGAAAGGTCACTGTCTTCATCATCCTCTGTTTCCATTGTGAAGCGCTGGCAGGACCTGAGCAGTAGAGGAAAAATGGGATTTTCAAAGGGGTCTAAGTAAATTGGGGTCATAAATCCCATTGAATGTCAGTGGGGGCTGGCCCTCGGGGAACTGGGAATCTATTTGAGAAATACCAGCTACAGTTCTTAATTAAAATCACTCTTAAATTATTAGAACAATGTGTTGCTTTCTGAGAAATGCAGACATGGGGATTAAAGGCTCATTCACTTGCAGTAGGAAAGTCACAGTATTTCTGCACTGGGAGATCCACAAGGGATTTGGGGCCCAGTTAAAACTTGCGTGTCCCTCTATACAGCTGGAGTATTGCTTGGCTTTCCCGTCTCTGACTGGTGCCACGAGGTTGGGTGTTGTAAGGCTGTCGCGTGGTTCACAAACATGGTTAAAATGTTATTCAGTCCCAGCTATGCCGCTGGACAGGAGCCGTGTGTTGTTCACATTGTGGGTAGCTACCGTGGCTTGTAAGAATTCTGAGCAGTATAGCGGAAGCTGGCGCTCTCGCTGCCGCAGAATGAGATAGGAAGGATGTCGCTGTTGGGGGGGGGGGGCGGTGCATGCTGTGTGGGAACATGTGATTGGAGAGGGTACGTTCATTGGCTCTGGGGTAATGCAGCAAGGGCAGCTTTCCGGGTGACAGGAAAGGAGTAAGAGGTGCAGGAGAGGCCAGCACTCCCCTTCATCTCTCCTTATGCATTGTAGCGTTAGTCTCTGTTGTCCTTCTTAGTGTTGATGTGTAACATGTGATGAGTGGCTCTTTAGGGTGTCTCAAAGTCCAACGAGTTTGTAGGTCTGCAGCTCAGCCTGGCCCTTCTCTGGGGTCTGCCAGATCGTCCCTAACGGCCCCTTGTGGCTCCTTCCAATTATCAGGTTTTCTAGGATGGATGTAAGGGGGGGTTATGTTACTACTGAGGGTGGCTGTATGGGCACCCTTATGGCATAAGGCTTTGGTTTGTATGAGCCTCATGGTCTGCTGCTCTGTATTTTTTCATTGATTTCAGAGCTGGGAATTAGCATTCATTAACTGAGTGGGTTGACATCAATCCCTGCATGCTTCTTTGCACTTCTCTTTGTGCTGTCAAATCAGACAGTCCCTCACATATTCATGACACAGAGTAAGGTACCTCTCTTACCGAAGCGCCTCACAAGCCTTACAGACTTTCACCAAAGTTTGTTGGGGTTATAGTTCTATTACCCTAAAAACTACTTTGCAGTCTTGTACCCTCCTGCAAGCTCTTTCATCCAAGCATATCCAAGGGCTTTGCAAACTGTAACTCCCCGAGGCTCTGAACACTTCTGGGAAGCGGGCATTTAGGCATTGTCTGTGTTACACAAATAAGGACATTGAGGCATGGAGAGAATGTGACTTGCCCAGAATCATGCACTGAGTTAGCGGTCAACGCAGGATAGGCCTTAGGGGTCCTGACTCCAAGTCTGCTGCTGTAAAATCTATAGAACGGTCTTCCCAGTCTTGGCCTGCGTGACTTTTCTGTTACATGCATCTTGACAAAAGAAAGGAGGATGAAACATCACACAAATCAGATTTATTGAGAGATCAAAGGAAATGAGAAATTGGTGCTGTTGGATATTTTGTGCCTGTTCACATGAAGATACTGGGGCTGCTTCCCCAGCAGACAGAAAGTTGTGGGACCCACAAGCCTAAACAATGAAGGACAAGAAGAGTGAGAAGGATTTTGCATCCTGAATTACCCTAATAGTCTGTCTTGGCAAGCTCTGAGGAGTGGAACCCCCTTTGTTTGTAAGGACACTTGCACAAAGCGTTCCTTGTTGTTGAGTGTCCTGTAAAGGGTCAAGAGGGCTCAAGAGACATTTTAACACAACTTAGCAGTGCTTGGGCTATTCGTCTTGGTGCCAGTGTGCTGAGCTAATCCACTACTCCTCCCATCAGCCTACCCCTTTCTGAGTCGGTCTCCAACCCATCCATCATTCCACGGATGCCTGCCATTTTGCTTTTTTCTGATGTCCCTTTCAGCGTGCTCCAGCTTGTTCCAGCATGTGTGCGCTTGGTAAGGTATACCAGAAGCTCCTAGCAATCTTGTCGCCACAGCCTGCATGGAAAGATCCCAGGTTTCCACAAAGCTTAAAATGGGATGTCGATGGGCTTGGTAGAGTAGGACTCAAGTGGCCTTTCTCCTTCCTTCTGCTTTGTGTCTTAACATGGACTCTGAGGTCACTCTCAGTAGGCCAGGGGTTGCTCCCTAGGTATCACTGACTGAACAGCAGAGGTTGCTGTGCATGTCAGCGGGGCTGCTGAGAAGTTCTTCTTTCTAATGAACGTCACTCTCCAATGATATTGACCACAAGGGGCAGAGTTCTCTTTGTCGCCAGAGTCGAGTGGATGGCTGTAGAGTGCTTTAATGTTGTTTGTAACTGGAGCACTCCTTGTCCCCACGCAGTGCAGGGATCCCAGACAGGAAATGGCTTCTGACTGGTTCCCCTTTCTCCAACGGTTATTTTTAGGAAAGCCACCTCCTCTTTTTTTCTTTCTCTAGTGAACTTTCTATGCCAATAACCCAGCTGCTCTGACTTTCACAATTCCATCCTCACCCTCCTTTGGAGAGAGGGTGTGACGAGGCAGCGCGGCCCTGCACTAGCAGCGGCAAAGCCGCCACCACTTTTCTGGAGGGCGGGGGAAGCCATGGGGGGGGGGGGGTGGAGATGCCACACAGCTCAGGCAGGCCCTGCTGCCCAGGGATGCCAGTGGGAAAAGAGGGTGAGCTAACCGGAGGAGGGGGGTGACGTGGCTGGACGTCATGATGCCGGCACAATGGAACATGGTGGGCCCCTTCAAAAGGGCCAAGACCAGCAGAGCAAGGGGGAAGCTGGGGACTCCTGGAGCTTCCAAAGGAGAGGACGGACCGGTGCAAGAGGACCACCACCGCAACGAGGGCAAACTGGCCTGGGAGAACCCAGTCGGAACCCCGGTCGGTGGACGCAAAGGCAGAGACAGCGAAGGGGGAAGGAAGCAGCCCGGGGCAGGGCAGTATTGGCACCTGTGGGCTGACGAGTTTCGGGGCCATGCCCCATCAGCCAGCTAGGGGATTACTCGTCCCTACGCCTTAAGGCCCCGGGCTGGGACCTGGTGGAGAGGGAGGGCCTGGGCCCCTCTTCCCAGCGTACAGGTGTTTTCGCTATTTACGGGAGGGGATCAGAAAATCCCAGATCAGACTATTGAACATATGGGTGCGGGATAACGAAAACTCATGGGAATTCGGGGACGTTAAGGCAGCAGAGGGCACGAGACCCCGCTCGGACCCAGAGATAGGGGCTCCAGGCCTGACTGAACTGCCACAGAGGGGACTGCCATGTGCCAGCCATGCTGAATTCTGGCCACAAGCCATACCTGCCCTGTGTGGGTGCCATCTGCCTGAACACTGATATTGTTTCAGCACTATACGTATGTAAGTGAATTGCTGCCTGTCTGCAGTAAATGATAAATGAGCCTGATAATATGCTAGCAAACTGGTGTTAAATATGTCACACCCACAGAACTCATTCACGTCTTTTGTCTCTTCTATTTTCCCCGGGGATAGTAGGTGCTTACCAAGGTACTTCAATAGCATAGAGTCCAGGCTAGTACACTGTTCGGTGGGAAATTGTCTAGCTATGAAATATTGGCGATTTTGGGTGGAAATGTGGAGAGTGTGTCTAGTGCTTGTGGGAAGAATGATATTCCATGGGTGGAATGGGTTCCCATTGGAACCACTGAGTTCTTATAACAGCCCTACCATGAGCGCTGCATCTCCTTCTCAGGAGCCCCAGTTCACCTCTTCCTTTCCTTTTCATCCCCTCTGTGTGAGTGGTTCGTACGTCTTGGTGAGCATCACCTTCGAAATCTTAACTTCCTCCCTGCAGTCCGTTACCTAGAACTTACAGCAGCAGATGACCGATTCGATGAAGGTCTTGTTCATTGTCTGGATAGGACAGTTTGTACGGGGTTTTGTAATGAAAACAAGAGATGGGTTTTTCTCTGGGGAGGAGCACTTGTCCTGCCCCTGTTCTCATGCTAGAGAGAGATCAGTGCTGGAAACCAGAGCCTTGAATGCCAGCCCTGCTGGTGGATTGTAAGTAACTCGCTTATATAAGTGGTCCTGGTGATGAGAAATGCCAGTACTCAGCTCCACATGGTGAAGCAAAATTGGAAGCTGTTGCCATTTAAAAGCAGAAGCTGAGCAGTGAATTACCCGAGGCCGCTCCCTGCTCGTCTGGTATTGAACTCGGTTAACCACAGGCAGTGGAGAAAAAGATTTAAAATATCCCGTGGTCGGATGGACTGAGCCCTGACACAAAAGCCTCTATTCATGGCTGCTTGTTATTGTTTTGGGGTTGTTTGCTTTTTGCTTCCAATGTATATCTTACATGCAGCCTCTGGGCCCCTAGCTTTGGCCATTTGGCATGATGGAAATGGGAATCCGGTATTTTGAGGCCACATAACTGGCTGAGCTGAGCGCACGGTGCCTGCAGCTCTTTGGCCAGCAACATGATCCCGGCCTCCTCTTGTTCACAGGCCTGCAGATGTGGAGGGCTGTGTGCCGTGCCCAGGCTGGAGCATTCTCCAGGTCTGTGTATCATGTAGCCGGCACTCAGGAGGAGGAGAGACTTTTTAGTGGGCTTCCCGGGAGGAAAACAGCTTTAGTAATGCTCTCTGGGCGGGGTTACTTCTGATAAAAATGCAACATGCGCCATCTGCCATGCTGCCCTACCTTGGCTGTGCCCTTTCCCCTCGGCCTGCTTTAGGGTGCAGGGATGGTTTAGAGTATCCTGCAGGATCTTGCAGGCTCTGCTCGCTGGGGTGAAAATATTGCGACTCAGAAACCCTTCCCTGGCCTGTGCTTGTTGGAGGGATTCAGGGACCAAGTGCGACAGGGCTAAGACAGTCAAAGCAGCAGGAGATCGCCTGCGGCCAGACCCTGCCGCTTCACCTACCAAGCAGGAGGAAGCAGCAGGGGGAGGCGAGGCTGCCCCACTCCCGGGAGAACCCCAGGGTGGGAATGTTTCTATTTGTTCCGTGGAGAGAAGGCCATTAACTCAGGATTGTTTATGTTCTTGAAGGGGAGTCCAGGACTGGATGGGAAACTGTAGCAGTGGAGGAAACTGCCTCTTTTGAGCCTCACGAATTTCACAGGGGGGCTGTGGAGTTGCAAGCCCTGTCCCAGCCCTTGCTCTTGAAATGCCTGCGGCGCGCCAGGGTTAGTGGACATGGACACGGGGCATAGGGCCTCCATTCCCACGCTCTGGGCCACCTGCTGGAAAATGGCACTTGTAAGTAATGATCTCATTAAACTGGGTGGAAGAGCACACGGATCCTGGCAGTGTGGAGGCATGTGGCCATGTACAGCGCATGCCCTGAGAGCGTAAAGTCTCCCTGTCCCACATGCCTCCCCAAAGGGCAGGAGAAAGGGATAATCTCCCTCATAAATGGGCCCTATTGGGCAAGGAGCTGTTGAGCGCACAGCTGGTATTTGCAGCATTAATACTCTGTTAGCAAGACACCCCTTCTCCCCTCCTTCCCCCGCCCCGCTGTACGGACAGTTTTTCCTGGATCCTCAACGGGGGATAGTTCTTGAATAGTGCATCTTGGGGCGTTATGCCTCAGTTACCCAGCTTTCCCCTGGGGAGGTACCAGCTTGACATAAAGAGCCCCGCTCTGAGAGTAGCTGCAAGTCAGTATTCCCTTTGAAGAAGTCTGTGCACCGCGAGGGTGCTGGACGGCAGCCCCGGCTGTTGCTGAATATTGCGTTACCCCCCCCTCGGCACCTGGCCATGTCCCACAGAGACATCTGCTTCCCAGAAGCTGCTCGGAGAAGGAGCAATGGGACTGCTGTTCTCTAGAGACCTGCCCGGACTTATCTTCCTCTGGGGAGGGAACTGCCATGGTTGCAGGCTCATATGTTGGGCTCCAACCCAGGTAACCAAGAAACGACAGTGGCAAGAGCACTTTGCTGTTACCTTCTGAATGTCCCTTATATAATCACTTCGGCTCCTGAGAAGCCCTGTTCCAGTCCCACAGCCTGTGATCCTGGGATCTTGTCTCTTCTCTATCTGGCTGAGCAGCAGTGTGTGGTCTGTGTATAAGTGCACCCTGCAGGATAAAGCCCCTTGGAGAAGCTTTGGAGGAAGGGCATTGCTTTAAGGACTGGTGGCTTGCCCAGTGCTTTTTTGTGACAGTACTGCCTGGAACGGCGTACCGTCACCTATTTTCCCAGCTCACAGAAAAGGAATGCCATTTCCCCTGTTTCACCTGTTTTCCTGGGGTGGCGCGTCTCCTGCCAAAGGCCTGTCCAGAACGTAAGGTGGTGGTGTTTTTTTCCTGGCCCCCAGCACGGCATTTCAGCTCATAAAGGGGCCACAATCGCGGCTCCTTTACAAGCTGAAACATCACACTGGGAGCTGAAATGCGATCGTATTTCGGCTCCCAGTGTGGTGTTTTGGCTCATAAAGGGGCCGCGATTGCTTTTCGGCCCCCAGTGTGGTGTTTTTTGCTCAACGAGTTTGAGCCAGGAGTACCGGCACCTTTTTTCTTACAAAAAAAAAGCCCTGGGCTTACCTGTATCTGATCCGGGGAGCAATAGGTAAAGCAAATCAGCTGGGAATGGGACCCTGAGACATTGACTAGTGTGTGGCATAACTTAGAGATCAGGTCTCCTGAAAGTTGCAACTGATGCTTTCTTCCGAAATGGATCACTGGGTGACACACGTTTGTCCCGCCTCCCTGGCCCAAGCTTAGCAATGGATCACATGCTGGTCGCATGGATGGGACATTTTAACTCACCTCTGTGGAGCAGTATATTTCTGATTCATGCTGGAGGGCATGTCCTAACAAAGCTGCACCAGACACCAGCAAGTTTTGGGGGTTGGCCTGCCTTGAGGTATGACAGATAGAAAGTCACCTTAGCTCCACTCACGTGGCTATCACCTTGCATGGAGAATTCTGCTTTCACCCTAGGGAACAAAAGAAGCTATTAAAATCCATTAATGGATCGTTGATGCAGGCCGGCTCTTGTAGGCCCCTTGAGTGTTTGCTTTTTGGCTGCTGTGTTTGAAGGTATAAAAAAGGAGGGCAACGCTTTCCTTTTTGTGTCTTGTAAAAAAACCCCAAACCCCAGAATATTCCTGCAAAATCCAACTGAGGGCAAAATTACTGTTCAGCACAGCAGAGACTTGCTGGCCAATGCTCTGTTCTAGGGCTGGGACCTTTTTCATGTCAGGGGCCACTGACCCACAGAAAAATCATTTGGGGGCCACACAAAAGGGAGAAGCAAGCCTCTCCCAAAAAACCCTGACTTGAGGGGTCCCCCAACTGAGAAGGAGAAAGACGCTTCCTACATTCCCCCAGAACACCAGAGCCTTGGGGGGCCCAGGCTAGTAGAGTTTGTGTGCTCCAGCCCCATGAGGGAATGGCAGGGGGGCTGGAGTGCCAGCATGGATTCCTCAATGCTGGGGGGGAGCCCCAAGCCTTGGGGGCCGGATCCAGACAAGCTGAGAGCCACATCTGGCCCCCGGGCCTTAGGTTCCCCACCCCTGCTGTATTCCCTCCACTAACAGAAAAGATACCATCTGTAAACTAGTGTGATTAGAGATCCTCTGCCAGTGCTAAGATGGGACGGAGGGGTTGTTTTATTCCCTGTTACATCACCGGCATCCAGCCATGGGGAGGATGGTCCGAGTCAGAGACTTACTACTGTTTAAATGACAACTTCAAAGCTTGTAACTGAGTGTACCCAAACCAAAAAAGTTTGCGAACCTTTCTCCCTGTTTACCATCTATTCCCCCTCTCGCTCTTAACCAAGTGTTTTAACTCGTTGCATCTTTAAGACATTTTATACCCACTGTCTGCAGATAGATGGCAACTCTCTTCCGACAGGGCTTTTGAGGAATGTGCCCAAGTGACATGGAGGTTTAAGCTCCTGAGTCAAGTAGACAGTTTTTGGAAACAACCCCTCCCCCCCCTTCTTATTTCTATTTCAAGAGCCAAACTGTGTTCACCTTCCCAGGGCACATTGCAGCAGCGTGTGTTTGCCTTTCTAAGGGGTTGGGTTTGGTTTGTTTGGTTTTTTGAGTGGGGAGGGGGGGCTGAAGTGAGAGAGAAGCTTTGCTTGGGGGTGGGGGGGGAGGAATCTGGGAGGGTTTTAATTTCACTTTTTTTCTTTTTGTCCATGAGTTCCAAATGCTGTGTGTGGCTTTCATAACTGAATGTGTGCCTAGAGTGTTGGATGGGTGCCTTTGTATGAATTGTAATTAAGTAGTCGATGTAAAAGCACTGTGCATATTTCTGGGGCAATGGAAATATTTAATGGGTCTGTCCAACTGGAGAGTAGGAAGTATCTGAAGTCAAAGCTCTTGGTTTTCTTTTGTTCAGATTAAACCTAACGCTTTGGCGTGGGGCTCGACTTTTGATATATGTGCACACAGTGTCTAACCCAGAGAAGGCTTGACCAAGTTTGCTGGGTTCTCATACTTCATGTAAGCACGGCCCCTTTTGCCAGTCTTCTGGTTCTCAGCATAAAAATGTAAGGCTGTGGACGGGGTCTCTAGAAGTCCTCTGGTACATCCTCCATCTTCAAAGCATGACTGAGTATGCCTGCACCCTCCCTGACGAGTGTTTTGTTAAAACAGGTTGGTCAGTCTCCAGTGGCAGGAATTTCTCAGCCTCCCTCAGAAGCTTATTTGAGGGATTATCTTTCCTTGTAGTTGGAGGTTTTTCTTAATGTATAATCTGAATCTTCCTCGCTGAAGAGTAAATGTTCCTTATCGTCCTACTTTTAGTGGACCCTGAGAGCAATGGATCATCAGTTTCTTTATATACTTGGAGACTGTTGTGTAGGTTCTCCCTCAGTTGGCTTTTCTCAAGACTAAACATCCCTGGTTGTTTCAATCTTTCCTCACAGGTCAAGTTTTTTAACTTGTGTCGCTCTTTTGTAGTGCTCATCTGGATCCTCCAGTTTGTCCCCATCTTCCCTAAAGTGCAGTGCCCAGGACCAGACACGCTGTTCCTGCTGAGCTCTTACCAGTGCCGAGTGGAGCAGGACCTGTGTCTTCCATACGATGCGCCTGTCAGCACACCTCCGGATGACATTAACCTCTTTTGCAAGACAACGTAGCTGTTGCTGTTAAAAATGCTGCTGCAAGTGGCAGTGCATTATTAATCCTAGGCACTGTCCACAGAGACTGTGCAGGGAACAAAGGCCCTTTTGCTGCTGAGATTATTGACTCTGTGCAGCCGAGTGTCAGAACTGCTGTTTCAGGGCTGCTTCACATAGCTTGAAGCTTTTAAGGTTTGACCAAGCATCAAGCCAGCACGTCTTCCAAAAGTCCTAGTAAAGCAAGGCCTAAATATAGCCTCTTTGCACAAGAGTCCCTTTATATTTTCCCCTGGCTGAGCGTGTTTGCCTCTGATTTTAAATTTGTCCTGTTTAAAAGAGGGCAGAGGTTTTCTGCATCCTAGTGAAATACTTCAAAGTGCATTCAACTGCTGTATGAAAGAGGGGGTGATTACAAGAAATAAACAAATGTTCTATAATGGGAACAAAGATACAAGGCTGATGGCCTTCAGAGTTGCCAGCAAGCCACAGCTGTGCTAATTGCCGGCGTATGACAATGATTCTTGGTGTGTAGCATATTATTCAGCAAGAGGATTAGGCGTATGCATGTCCATGGCACTGCATGGGATATAGAAGTGTCTTTGTGCCTGGATGATCATTTCAAGAGCACCTTTCTTTCACCATTTTCCTTTTTAAAATGGGCATTCATCTCAAAAGCCATGTGTACAGGTTGAACCTCTCTAGTCTAGCACCTGACCAGTTCCAAGCGAGAGAATTTGCTGGACCACGGGAGGTCGATATTGTCTAGCAGCATGACCAACACTCTCTCGGCTTGCTGTGCTGTCAGAGGACACTGAAGGGTAAATTAGAGATACATAGCAGCACAGAACACACGGAGCCAAGACTAGTGGCTGTAGGCAAACTTTATGGGACCACAGGGAACATGGCCACATCCATGAAAGATGGACTTCCGGCTAACTCAAATCATGCTGGACCACGAATGTTTCTGCACCAGAGAGTTCTGGACTAGAAAGGTTCAACAAAAGGAAAGTCAGATTGTTTCCACATCTTGCAGAGTTCGCTGGCACTGGGGTCATATCGGTCCTTTCCAGGGCTGTGTAATCAGAGGCCCATGCGTATTTGCAACATAGTCCTGTATGAGGTGAGCTCAGTTTGATGCTGCCTTGTATTACAGATCCAGGCTCTTGTGTATGGTCTCTGGCTGTGCTGTTGGAACGATCGTGCGGCAGGGCTGCCATTTTGGAGTTTTCTCTTTGGTAGCTTGTAGGTGCTCTCTTAAGGCTTCTCTTCTCAGCCACCCATGGGTTTGGAGTTGCTTCTGTCTGTCAAGAAAACCTGAGGATTGAATGTTGTCCGGTGCTGAGCAA
This sequence comes from Pelochelys cantorii, assembly GCA_032595735.1. Lineage (NCBI taxonomy): Eukaryota > Metazoa > Chordata > Testudines > Trionychidae > Pelochelys > Pelochelys cantorii. Next base: position 4,275,326 of record CM064342.1, on the reverse strand, counting down.
CCAAGAGGTAGCCATGACAATGGCGAGGAGGAGGATTATGCACCTGTCACAGTCGTTTAATCTGTTCATTGCCCTAGCAGCTTACGAGCCTTTTCAAAACCCCCTCATTGGGCGCCAGTCTTAGTGGCAGGAGGAGAAGCTGATTGGTGACTGAAACAATGAGAGATGGTGTCCGGTTGCTGCCTGCTGGGTAGTCTGCCTTGATCTCTTTCCCAGCAGCTCCTCCAACAGCTTAGGCTGGTGACTGATGTCATGGCAGCCTGCCTGGAAAAGGCTCTAACTGCACCCATCTCTTTCTTCCTTATGAAATCCACTTGCTCTGGAGAAAAACGTTGCTTCTGGTAGATCCCAGCCCTGGTTTCTCAAGCAGGCCATTATCAATTAGGTCGGTAATTGATTTCCTTAGGCTTGAAATTAGAAACAGGCCTTACGTGTCGGTGTCAGATCCAGCTCTGTCCTTGTGGCATCTGCGTATGTACGCACACCCAGGAAGGACTCACCAAAGTGGGAGGCCAGCAGATGGGCAGAACGAAGCTATTTTTAAAACAAATCAGAGAGATTTCTCTTGACCCTGTTATGTTTCAAATGTCTGGTCTTGGAAGGCAGTGATGTTTAGTGGTTAAATCATGGGGGAACAGGTCTCCTGAGTCTCATTTTCAGCTGTGCCCCCTGCTTGCTGAGTTACTTTGGATAAGTCACTTAACTGCTGCCTGCCTCAGTTTACCCACCCATAAAATGAGCCTGATAATAAAAGTATCTGTCAAGCAAAGGGGTTGACACTTAATCCACATTTGTAAAGTGCTTTGCACTGTGCTAACGGGGTGGTGTGAAATTAAATGGACTCTCTCTTATCGTCACACAACAAGGATAGTCAGTCTTGACATTTTTGAAGCACCTGGTACCAGGGAGTTCCCTAATAAATCACCAGTGGCTTAAAGGGAGAAGTAAGGGGGGGGGGGGAGAAGTTGCTTCTCTCATGGCCAGTCCTGTAACGTGTTCCTTTGTTGCTAACAGTCCTCGCTGGACTGTAACAGAGAGGCTTGTGTGGGGCCTGCAGCAGGGGAAGCAGCTCTATTTGTGTGTTCACAGGTAATCCCTGTCACGCTTTTTCTCCCTTGCCCTGCCCATTCTGCATTCCAACTTCTGAACTGCTCTTGGGAGAGCCAGCCACGTGGAAAACACACATAGCTGCACAGTCAGACAGCCTGCCAGTAGCAACTCTCCTGCTTAGCTGGTCCTAGACCAGCATGCCATCTCTCCGCTCGTGATGCTGAGTGCTCACAGCTCTTGTTGAAGTTAGTGGGGGGTATGGGAGCCCAGCCTGTTTGAAAATGAGACCACGGGCTTTTTTCTACCTGGCCTTTGTGCAGGGGATACTTCCTCAAACTACTGACATAAGGCACTTTCCGCAACTGCACTTTTAGTGGTACTGTTCACACACAGATAGCTTTACTTTGTGGGTGCCCTGTTGGAAATTATTTATGTGGACTCTTACAACTTGCCTGTACCTATTGGAGGCTTGTACTTCAGTGCCTGGAAAAGGGGAAGACTCATAAGCAACAGTGCAGCAGGACAGTGTAGTTTGTTTCCTCCTCCCAGTGAAGGCTGTGTGCTGAAGACTCATCCCTCGCCTCTGAAACTGCCTAGCTACCTTTCTTGGGCTGCTCTCCAGTTCTCACCCATGTCCTACGTGGCTGTTTCTTGCAAGTAGATTGTTTGTGTTATATAACTGCACTTAAATACAAAACAGTGCAAAACTTCAGAGTCTACAAGTCCACTCAGTCCTACTTCTTCTTCAGGCAATCAAGTTTGGTTACATTTGCAGAAGATAACGCTGCCCATTTCTTATTTACAGCATCACTAGAAAGTGAGAACAGGCATTCACATAGGACTTTTGTAGCCAGCATTGCAAGGTATTTACATGCCAAATATACTAAACATTCATATGTCCTTTCGTGCCTTGGCCATCATTCCAGAAGACATGCTTCCATACTGATGACGCTCATTTAAAAAATAATGCGTTAATTAAATTTGTGACTGAACTTCTTGGGGGAGAATTGTACATCTCCAGCTCTGTTTTGTTCGCATTCTGCTGTATATTTCATGTTAATGAATGATGATTTAACACATGTTCATGATAAGAATGCTTTTGCTGCAGATTTGAGAAAACAGAGGAGGTACCAACGTGAGATTTCTAAAGATAAGTACAGCACTCAACCCAATGTTTAAGAATCAGAAGTGCCTTCCAAAATTTGAGGGAGACAAAGTTGAAGCATGCTTTAAGAAGCATGTGGCAACTACAAAACCCAAACAACCAGATAAGAAAACCAACCTTCAGCTGGTGGCATCAGACTCAGATGATGAAACGAACATGCGTCAGTCCTCATTGCTTTGGTTGTCGAGCAGAGCCCATCATCAGTATGGATGCTAGGGATGTTAGATATATTGTGTAATTGAATAGTCGTGTAACCATGTGGAATCTTAGGGCACATCTACACAGCAACATTCTTTCAAAATAATTTCGAAATAACGGGCGTCTTATTTCGAAATCCATAACCCTCATTAATAATAGTTATTTTGGTTAGGGCATGTGTAGACAGCATAACTGTGGTTATTTCAGAATAAGAGGCCCCCCCCCCCCAGGGTTCCCACAGGTGCCCTGCTGGACGCTCTGTCCACACTCATCAGGACTGTATAGCAGTGTTGTCTTCAAGTCGTCATTGTCAAGTCTAAGTTGAGTCTCAAGTCCCTAAAGTCACTTTTGAGTAAAGTCCCAAGTCGAGTCTCAAGTCTTATTTTAAAAAATGTCAAGTCGCTTTTGTACAAGCCATCAATATCGATAAATAACAATAATCACTATCTGTTTTCATTTATTAACATAAATAATACTTGCTAACTACTAGTAGTCCAGCTGGGAGGCGGGGCCGCAATCGCCGCTGTGGGCGGTTTGTTACTAACAACAGCGGCATTTTCAGACATTTTTTTCACCAAGTCGATTTAACAAAATTAGCACGTCTCAAGTCGAGTCTCAAGTCACAGGCAATGAACCCGAGTCGAGTCTCAAGTTGAGTCACCTAGGCGACTTAAGTCCGACTCGAGTTCAAGTCGTGGGACTCGAGTCAACAACTCTGCTGTATAGTTCCCCTTCCCCTGACGCCTTTAAAGCCGCAACTACAGAGGAAACAGTGGCCCACGTCACACCGAGCCACACAGCAGCACCCAGATCTGCCAACTCTGCAGACCACAGCACTGCATCTGAGCCCCCCAGTGACTGCAGCCAGCTCCCAAACCCCTGCCCAAAGGTGGGAGAGGCAGGCACCATCCTGATCTGGTACGGAGACCCTGGGTTTCATTGAGGTCTGGGGAGAGGAGGCGAACCTCCAGGATCTGCGCACCAGATGCAGGAATGCCGACATTTATGGCCGGATGGCTGGGGTAGCGGGGACGGGGACACATCCGCACCCAGGAGCAGGTGCGGATGAAGGTGAAAGAGCTCAGGCAAGTCTATGCCAAGGCCAGGGAGTGCAGCTCCCACTCGGGGGCGGCATTCCAGAGCCCAGACCATGTGTGTGGCTCATGCTGCTGCTGTGGACCTGCCTACTGGCCACTCCTGCCCCAGCTGATAGAGAGGCAGCAGCGCAGGGTGACATCAGCCCCTGTCCACGGGGGTCCTAGCTCCTCATGGATAGAGGCTGATCTGAGGCAACAGTGCCTAAATATCTTGCAACACCAGCTGCAACAGTGCCACGTAAATGCAAGTCGTCACTTTCAGGTGACTTTCTGAACAAGAAGTGGGCAGTATTATAACCACTCATTTGACTGAGGGATTGGCTGAAAAAGAAATAGGACTGAGTGGACTTGTAGGTGCCAAAGTTTTACATTGTTTTATTTTTGAATGCAGTTATTTTTGTATGTAAATCTACATTTGTAATTTCAGCTTTCACAGTAAAGAGATTGCACTACAGTACTTGTATGAGGTGAATTCAAAAAATACTTTTTTATTTTTGGAATGCAAATATTTTTAATACAAATTAAATAAAAATGAGCACTGTACATTTTTGTAATGTCAAAAACATCCAAAAATATTTAAATAAATTGTATTCTATTGTTTAACAGTGCGATTAGTGTCAATTAATTTTCTAATTGCTTGACAGCTTTGTTCATGTACTTGTTAGTCTATATGCAAGTAAGCGCTCCGGGTTAAGATTGGCCTCTTGCACTTTTAATTTAGTCATGTTGACTAGAAAAATGCAGAGCTGATCCTGATGGGGAATGGAGATTGAAGGTCTGCAAACAAACTAGTTTTCTTTATCAGTCCTGTTGATGTTATTGAATAAAATACAAGTCCCCCTGCTATCTGGGGTAGAACCTTCCTTCCCTACTCACAGACCCTTGCATTTCTTCAGCACAGACCTGTGTGTGTACATATTCCCTCTTACCTGGCAGGAATTTCCAGCCTTTTCCAGTGAAACACAAGAAATAACCCTGCGCCTCTGTGATGGTAGCTTTTATTTGTTTAATTTTTCTAAAAGCACCTCTGCTGTGGCACTTGCTTTATGTTCTGCTCATTTTTTTTTTAATCCCTTCGGTCTCTCCAGCAGCTGACGATGCAATATTTTATTTGAAGTCAGGAGGAGGCATGAAGTTCTCTGTGAAATGGCTGCTGGGAACACGGTAGGGAGCAGCATGCTGCTGATTGTTTGGTCTGTTCATATGCGAGTCCTGCCAGAGAATATATCCTCACCAGCAACGAAGTCCTCGGCTGCTCCAAAGTCAGGGGGCCGGTGCGTGACATTTCCTCTAGGCTTCATGTCACTAGAGTGTCTGAAACCGGTTACTTTCTGGCAGACAGAAAATAAAAATGATCTCCGTTCCGAATGCAGCTGCTGGGAAATGGGCTGGCTTGTTTTAGTCTCTTGTAATAACAACACATTTAATAGGGTTGTGAATGGTTAACTGGTAAGCATCACTCTTACCGGGTGGTGCTTACCAGTGACAGTTAATTGGTAGGCTAGAGCAGCCACCTGCCCACCCGCCTAGTGAGAATAGCCCCTGCCTACAGCAGACTAGGCCCAGTACCCTGCAGGCAGGGACACTCCAACCTGGCCGGAGCAGCCCCTACCCACCTCTATTTAAGCAGTTAACCGCTTAAATACAGTAATTCCTCATTTAACACTAGAGATACGTTTCAGAAAATGATCGTGTTCAGTGAAAACGTGTTTTGTGGGGTCAATTTTCCCACTGAAAATAATGGAAAAGGTGGGGGTTGCGTTTCAAGCAGTGGTGTCCATTGGGACACAAGGTCGGGGGAGAAAGGGGACTGGGTTACAGCAGGGAGGGGAGGTGTTTGGCTCTGGGGAAGGGGAGGGGAGGGGAGGGGAGGGAGAGGGATTGGGTTGGGAGTGTGCCCCTGTGATGGGTCTGCTGGGACCTGCACTGCGTCTGGCGAGGGGGAGGTCACCAGGGAACGGTGCGGCGACAGGCGAACCCTCCGCCGCTTTGCAGGGAGGCGGCGGAAGCCCCACGCAGCTGTCGGTGACGGGCCGGCTGGGGAAATCGTGTTATTCCGGGGACAGTCGTGTAATTCAAAAAACATTCCCTTAAAAAAAAATCGTGCTATTGCGAAAACATGTTAAGCGGGCACGTGTTAAATGAGAAATTACTGTATAACGTTTAACTGGTTACCTGATTATCTGGAATTTTAGATCCCTAATGTGTGTTTGTCGTTCCGCTAGTGAAGCTGATGCTACTCACCCACTGTGGTCTTGCTCTTGCTCCCCCTGAAGTCGGTCATAAACCTCCCGTTGGCTTCCATGGTGCGCAGCTTTGCGTGTGCCTGTGTGTATGTGTCAGTCTGCCTGTGCAGGTATTGTCTCCAGTTGGCTTTCCACTCTTGACGGCCAAATTGCAGATATCCAATTGCCTTAAAACTTCCACTCAGCTTCTAGCCTTGCCACAAATGAAGGCCGCTTGCCCTGCTGCACAACCCTGAGCAAGAAACGGCAAAGGAAAGTTGAGGAGAGCCCAGCTCCGGGCACTCTGCTGAGCACAGCTACAAGACATAGGCCAGGACAAGCTGAACATGGAAATGACTCCTGTCTAACTGAGGGATGGGAAGGACTAGTTGACTATCCGATAAGTAAATGCCTATTGGATAATCAACAGGATAGTTGACTAGTCACTAGCAGTTAGAGGTAGCAAGGGGAGGGGGAAGAGGTGAGGGTACTTCAAAGTAGCAGTGCTGCTTGAAGCCTGTCGCTTTGAAAAGCCGCGTGCAGCCCGGGGCCAGCTGGGGTGTCCCCCAGGCTGCACGCGGCATTTCAAAGTGTCAGTGATGCATGGAGCCCGGGATCAGCTGGGGACTCTCCCGCTGACCCCGGGTTCTGTGCGGCGCTGCCGCTTTGAAATGCCGCGGGGAGCCCAGCGTCGGGCTGCATGCAGCATTTCAAAGTGGCAGCGCCATGTGGAGCCCGCATTCTTTCACTTAGAGCTGTTGCTGCACTTCAAAGATGGAGGGGCCCTATCGACTAATCGAATATTATGTATCAACTATTCGGTTAGTCAGTTACCCAATACTTAACATCCTTCGTGTAACCCTGAGGGATGCCAGGAATGTGGACTAGCAGGGGAGGATTTTAAAGGCTTGGGCCTCCCTTCCCCCTGCAGGTTATGTGATTATGGTCAAACAGCAAAGACTCACACCCCAATTATCACCCCTAATATCATTACCTCACAGACACTAACCTCCCCCTCCTCACTCCCCCCCCCCCCGTTCTAAAATCTGATTTGTCAATTTTATGTGTTCACTTTTTTTGATTGTATCCCTTTGGTATATATGGTCATGCCGATTTTCTTCCACACTTTGATCTGAGGAAGTGGGTCTGGCCCACAAAAGCTCATCACCTAATAAACCATCTTGTTAGTCTTTAAAGTGCTGCATAGTCCTGTCTTTTGTTATTGACTTCACAGGGCTCCGGAGCAGGCCCTGTGTAACTAGATGGTTGAGCCGTTTCAGTGCAAGAAAGAGCTTTCTGTAAATGATCCGATATGAAGTGAACTGAGGAAGGAAGATGTAAGAAACTGCAGGAAGGTGGGCTAAACTTGCACTTGAGTAAGGAGTGGACACAAGCTAAGCCCCTAATACACTGTGCACCTCTGTGCTGGGTAGATAGCGCCCACCTCTGACTGGTAGCTGAAGGGCTCTGTGACTTCCCATTGGCAGCATTTCTACAGGTTGTCTTGCTACCAGCTCTGTCAGGCAGACTTAATCTGGGCTTTGAATGCTGATATGAGTGTTGTCACTGACTGGCTAGCAAACAGGCAGCCTTGGAGAGCAGACACCTCTAGCTGTCTCCAGGAAAGGCCGTGTCTGCCTTCTGCAATATTGTCAAGGTTAGCTCCAAACAAAAGAGGCTTGCAGCAGTGCAGCTGGGAGGCTACACATGTGGGATCGCTGTAGTGACGTCACAGTCCAGAAGATGACAGATTCCAAGTGTTCAGCAGCTAGTGCAGAGCCCAGTATGACCATCACTAAAACGGGGCTTCCAGGTTCAGTGAAGGATTGTTCTGTAGCTTCCCTCATGTCGCTCTAGTGATGTGAGGCTGATTAACAGTGGTGATGGGGCACTGCATCGTTGTAAAGTTCCACGAGGGTTAATTCTCTCTGGTCGGGGGCAACGTTTGCATCCGATTACAAGCTGGCTATTGAGACTTCACATGCTTCAGCAGCAGACATGTAAAGATGCCAGAGCTTTCTCTCCTTCACAACACACACTACCAGCTCCTGCTTCCAGACTCGCTCAGAGCTTGGCCAAAGTCAACTTGCTGATTTTTAAACTCATGATTGAAATTCTGCTCCCTGTGTCCTGAGCATAATACTGGCCCTTGGCAGCATCAAAAGACCTACTGTCTTAGGAATGGGCTTAAAAAACATGTGCTCAGAGGCCTGCTTGTACCTTCCTTGTGGATAGGGAACTGCTTCTGCTTGGCACCATGTGGCTCTGCCTTGTTTAACTCAGTGTATGGAAGTCGTTCTGTGTAAGGGTGTCACATTATTTGATTTTATGATGAGCAGACAGATCACTGGTGTACCTACGGTGGGGGGGGTTGTCCCGGGGGGGCGTTGCCCCAAAGTCTGTACAAAGGGGGTCATGTGAGGTATCAAATGAAAGCTTATGTTCTACTGATTCTATATATGCTACTCATGTACTTGTGTGATGTTTGTATGTGGAGTTATGAATATGGACTCTGTGCTGGTATTGTGAATGTTCTCTGCCTGAGACAGAGCAATGGGCCTGGACTGCCTGCTGTAAAGAAGGAATGTCCAATGAATGACGATGCTAATTAGCATGGCTCCAGGGACAAGGACTCTCAGGGTGGCCCAATACACACCTGAGGGATGTGTCCGGAAACCTGCAGACCAGCCTGTATCTCATGGCTGCTGGCATGTGCATCATGCCATCATGGGACCAGCTCCAGCTTGGGAGACACCAGAGATATATAAGTGCCGTGAGGCGGTCTCCATTTTGTCTCCAGTCTTGCTCCTGATCCCAGATGCATCCTTGCAAGGGACAGAGAGCTGGGAAGGATTGCTGACCCACCCTGACATAGGATGTGCACCAGAGACTTTTAAGCTAGCAGCTTGTAACATCTCTGCTAAGAGTTTGCATCAAGAACTTGGTGATTGATGTATGTGACGTATTCTCCTTAACCACCTTACTCTCAACCTTTTCTTTCTTTTGTTAATAAACCTTTAGATTTTAGATTGTAAAAGACTGGCCCAGCGTGCTCTTGTGGGTCAGATCCAAAGTGTAAATTGATCGGGAATCTGTGGCTGGTTCTTTGGGACCGGGAGGATCTGTTCGGAGTTGGTGAGATTGGGTTCTATAACCCCTCACCTGTGTGTTAGGCCCGGGGCACAGGGAGAGCTGGGGTGTCTGAGGCGTTTTGCTTGTGAGGCTTCCTGCTGGCCGGGTTGGCAGTTGAAGTGCTCGGTGGGACTGGTTTGTGGCCTGTTTGGGAAGGGCCCCCAGTCTGGGGCTGTAAGGAGCCCTGGTTTTGAGCAATTCGCCCCGAGTGGACGCCCTCAGCCGTGCCCAGACCCGGCCCGGTCCATCACAAAGGGTTTGTCAGGCTGCAGCAGTAACACCATGTGCTTCACATAATCTTCTCACTTCTCTAAGAAGGACCCTCTAAGCCAGGGCTATTCAGCACGTGGCCCACATGTGGCCCGCAGCCCATTTATTTGTGGTCCACAGTGCAGTTCGGGTTTACTGTGTGGTTTGGGTTGATATGTGTTTTAGTAGTCACATTCCTGGACTGTTGTGAAGCCAAAACAAAAAAGTAGTCAATGTAATGGTCTTCTGTTGATACGCATTTTCGTAGTTAAATTCCTGGACTGTCATTGCTCATTCACAGTGCTGCCATATGGGTGGAAATTGGGTAAATATTGAGTTTTATTAATATCAGCAGAACTGACTTAAATGGGGCCTGCATGTTGTGTAGTCTTGCCGTAATCTCTGTATTCGTGCCCATCAGTGTGAAAGAAGCTGTTTGCATATATTTGCGTATATATTTGCACGTACATGCAACCATACTTAAGTTACGGTTCTCAGCATGCGCTGTGGGTATCGTGGCCCCCAGAGCTTCTAGAGTTGAGTAGCCCTGATCTAAGCACCCTTTGTCTTCCTCTGACTTAAACCTTTCTCCATTCCACACACCCTACTGAGGTGCAAAATGGGAACACTGTGCATTGCCCCAGGCGAGAGCAATTGTTCTCGCCCTTTCCAGGGATGCTCTTTCTAGACATGTGCAAGGGTGGTCTTGTAGGAAGCCTCTTTGTTACTCTGAGAGTAAAATAACATTTCCTAATTGTATGTAATGGGGGAGAGGGTCAGAAGCTTCAAGCAGGCTTGGAGCTGATGTTCATTTCCCTCAGCCTCTCTGCTTTCTTGCTCCTCTGGCACTAAGCAATGGATTTGCAAACGAATAGGATTTTTTGCTGCTAAATGAGCATCCGAGTGGAGGCTTTGGGTTTTACTAGACAGCTGCTTCACATGCTGATACACTTGCCCAGTCTAGGGAAGAGATACGGCACTCTTAGTCTCCTCTGAATCTGTTTAGCATCTCAGTGGAGCTTTCTCTTCATCCAGAAGATGAAGAATAAAACCCCTGGGATTTGACATGGCAAACCCGCCTCTCCTTGCCTCGTGGTATTTGATCTTGGTGATAGGGAGAGAGAGGCGGGCAGCGTGGAGCTGGGCTAAGCACTCAAAGGCTGAGTCTACATTTAAAAAGTGACAGTGGCACAGCTGCAGCGCTTCAGGGTACACACTATGGCTATGGGAGAGGGTCCTCCGTCAGCCCTGCGCTGCCTACACTGGGGGTTAGGTCGTCTTAGCTGGGTTACCATTGGTAGAGATTTTTCTCCCCCTGAGTGGCATAGCTGGGTGGACCTAGCTGTCTGTTGTAAACCAGCCTTGAACAGGTTTGATTGATTTAAATCGTGATTTCAATCACCAAGGAAAAATCATTGATTTTTAAATCAAGTTTCCTGCTGAGACTTCTTCACCTGTTTCTTAAACAGTGGTGCAAATCTGATAATTAAAACATGTTAAATTATAGCTCTGTATAGCCTTTTACAACATCAAAGAGGTATACTTTGTGTAATTTTTTTAGATAACTCAATTTTATTAATTTAGGAAATAATACATAATACTCACATCTGGGTCAAGCTGCAAATGCACCAGCCATACATTAGGAATGGTAAGAACTAAATCACACACAAAAACACAACAGCACTTATACTGTATTAAACTAAACCATAAATGTTACATAAATGTTTCACATTTGCAATTGCCGCAGTCTCCTGAGTTGCCAGCTGATGTCTGTCCTTAAACTCTCTCTTTTTACATTTTTTCCCCCAGTTTTATTAACTCTGACAGGCAAGCCCTCAGAACACTAAATGTACAGTGTCCTTGAAACTTCTACAACAGGGTGGGCAATAATTTTTGATGGGGGGCCACTTAAAGAACTTGGAAAGTAGTTGAGGGCCGCACTCGTCCGTGATATTAATGGAGGAGATATGGGGTCTGGGATGGAGGCTGGGTGCAGACGGGAGGTTGGGGTAAGGGATTGGGGTGCAGGAAAGAGTGGAACTTGGAGGGAGTTTGGGTGAAGGAGGCAGTTGTGACTTAGGGTACTGGACTGGGTGCAGGGGTTTGGGTTTTGACCTAGGCCAGGAGATTGGGTGCAGGAGTTTGAGTTGTGAACTGGGGCAGAGGATTGGGATGCTGGTTCTGAGAGGGGATATGGGTCTAGGAGGAGGGCAGAAGGTTTGGGTATGTGGAATAGGGGGCAGAGGGTTGGGGAAGGGAAGGGCTGGGGTGCCAGAGGCAGGCTCTGGCCAGGAGACTTACCTGGGTGACTCCCGGCCAGCAGCCCAGCATGTTTCTCAGGCAGCCTGCCTGCCCCACCCCTGCACAGGCTGCAGGGTGTGTGTGTGTGTGTGTGTGTGTGTGTGAGCTAGAGGGAAGGGGGTGTGGTGCTTCGTAGCTGCCTGGTGTTCTAACAGTCAGCTCCTGTTGGCTGGTTTCTGGCAGGAAATCGGCCAATGGGATTGCTCGGGAGCAGCACCTGAAGTCTGCCCTCTCTGTTTTGAAAGAGAAACAGCCCAGCAGCTGCTTTTCTGAGTGGCGTGCAGGAGGGGCAAGGCAAGCAGGGAGCCTGTCTGGGGCTCCTCGCACTGTCCCGGGGCCAGTTCCGTTGGCTTGGCAGGCCACATGTAGCCCGCGGGTTGTATTTTGCCCAGGCCTGTTCTGCAGCTAGCTCTTACGATGTTTCATTCTTACAGCGAGGCCCTGCACCTTCTTACACTTGACACATTGACTTTCTTATACTTGACTTTCTTACCCAGGGAACGAATTTCTTCAAAATATTCCCAGATGGGGTCTCTCTTACGCCCAGAAGCTAGGACAGTTTTTATGTGGCAAAAGCATGGGGGGATGTAGGAAGCTGTGTGTGTGCTGAATGTCTTCCCTTTTTCTTTCCAATCCATGCCACTGTTCCTTGCTGTGCTGCCTCCGTCCCTTCCTATGTATTGTCTCTTTGTCTTAAGACAATGTCTTAACTAACTCCTCTGCCGTGCTTGGCCCAGGGCCATCGCCACATAAGCACACAACAAAAACAGTCCTGTCCAGCCTGTGTGTGTCTTTGCACATGCTACATTAGTCAGCTGAGAAACAAATTGGAAGCCGAGAACTTTCGAGACACAAGAGCTGGTATTTAGGTTGGGCAGACTGGAGCCATTCATGCATTTTTTTTTATCAGACTGTAGGTGTAGCACACGTGTGATGGGATTTAATTGTAACTCTTATTTTTAAATGATACATTTAGTATTTTAATGATGGTTTTAAAAAATTGACCTCTGTGCAGCCAGGGGAGGGGTGTGGATCCAGGTTCGTCTGCCTCCCATGCTCCCCAGCCAGAGTGGCAAAGGTGAACAGCCAGCCATGTTCTCCTCCAAATTGGGCTGCAGTTTCCCCCTTCCCCCATTTGTACAGGAACATGGCTGGCTGTTTCCCCCTTGTCAAGGAGCGAGGGGAAAGTGCACAGGTGGCTGCATTCTTCACTCTGGCTGGGGTGTGCAAGGGGTAGATGAACCTGGACCTGCCCAACTGAGGGACATGCTGCCCTCTCCCAGCTGTCCCCAAAGGAGCTGCAGAAGCCATGGAGAGGTACTCTTGTCTGGCGCCAAGCTGCTACAGAGAGAGAGGGGGCTGAGGTAGACCTCTCTCCCCAGGGCAGCCTGTGTACTGAGCCTCCTATCCCCACCCCCACCCCAGAGCAATTATATAAATTTTAAAAAAATAATTGAATTAAGGACCCAAGCAACACTGGGTATAAATCTTCTAGTAGTAGCTATGCTAGAGAGATTGGAGGAGTCCGTGCTCCTCCTTTCTGCCTATAGCTCTGTGCCAGTCACAGTTCCTTAGCACTTCCCTGGTGGCTGAGTGAGCTCCCTGCAGCCCCAGCTCCTTCCCCAAATTATCCCTATAGTGCAAACAGCTGCTCTGTGTAGGGATTTGTGTTGCCTTCTCTGGCCAACCTGTGGCCCGCGGCCCTTGAGAATTTCAGGGCGGCATTCGGTTGGCTCACTGCTGCCTGAGATGGAGAGCACTTTTAACTCCCACTGACTTTCCTGACCCAGCGTACCATCCCTTCCCAGACAGGCTCTGCCCAGACCAACTCCACTGGGGTGAATACTTGGCCACCAGGGAGCCTGGAAGCCAAGGCCCTTCCCGAAGATCGTGGGTTTGCTTTTACTTTTCAGTCCCCTGGTTCTTGCACTAGGGGTGCTAAATTGCGTGTCCTCAGCTAATCGAGTAGTCGATGAAACTTCCATCCACTATTCGGTTAGTCGATAAGGGGGGAAACTGCAGAACTGCAGCAGGACGGGAGGCAGGGAGAAGCAACTAGTCGAGTCAGTACTCGACTACCTGACTAGTCGCTTATGTGCCTTTCTTGCACAGTCTAGCAAAGCAGCTGGGGAGCTCAGAGGACTTGGGAAACTTAAGGAAGCACCACAAGGGTGTGGTGTTGGTGGTTCATGGCCCCTGAGGCTTGTTCCTCCCTCCTCCCCACACAACGCTTTCCATTCTAAATGTTTACTCTCTCTCTCTCTCTCTCTCTCTCTGAGTGTGCGTCATTCGCTGGAGTGAGTCACACTTCCTTGGAAGTGTAGAGTTGCCACCTGTCCAGGTTTTCCCTGGATTGTCTCTGTTTTGGAGGTAGCTGTCCTGGAAATCTGGATGAGTCCTTACTGTACTCTTCCAGCTGTCCTATTTTGTGTGCTCAGCATCACCCAGGTGTCTGTTTTCCCTTTTCTTTACCTCAGCGGTGGTGAGTCTGTGGAGATGACTGAGGGAGGAAGTGGTTGGTAAAATGTCACCCTTACATGTCACCAAGCTCAGGGATAGAAGGAGATTACAGGGGTTTGTTTGGTAGCTGTTGATCCTCATCACCTTAGCAGAACCTAGATATTTTTGTAAAAAGACTCCAACTTGGTTCCTTTTTTATTTCAGCCTGTATTTAATACGCTAGCTTAATGTTGGGCTCCTCACCTCTCCAACACAGGAGGATCTGTATTCTGTGCGGTATCTAAAGCTAGAGTTACTCATCTCATGTGGCATTGTTTGTATTGGGCTCCCCTTGGTACAGAGCTTGCTGGTTTTATAGAAATCTTTATTCTTTTGCAATGTCTCATCCACCCCCATAGTCTTGTAAAAGAAGAACAATAATACTTGGGGGTGGGGAGAGAAACAAGCTGTAACTCCGCAGCTTCAGGTCCCGTATTCAATATCCCCTGCTGAAATATTCTCGTAGTCTATACAGGAACATGTTTGAGCAATCTCAAGTATATAAAATAGGCCCCTGGTCTGTGTACAACCTAAGCTCTGTGTCTTGGCTCTCTCTTCAGTCAAATTGGCCTCATGCTGGCTCCCTGTATGGTGGTGGATTTCACTCTTTGTGCACGTCTGTATGTGCAGTGATCAGAGCGCATCACTAGCCTGCAGAGAGAGGTAGAGTGTTGAGTGTGTGGCCCTCACACTCCACTTACAGCAGACTTTCCTTCTCCCCCAGTGCAGGATGCAAAATCAGTTCTCCCATTTGCCTTTTCTGCACTTTTCCCACATTTCTGCAAATGAGGATTAATTTAGCAATGTCTCCGCACACTTGAGGAATTCATTAGTAATTTAAGGAGAAGGGATATCCCGCAAGTTGTCTTTTGGATTTGTTTTTGGCAGCAGGGCTGTTTGCTTTGCTCTTAAGATCTTTCTTTCCTGGTCTTGCTGAAAGGGATGGAGAATCCCTGGATTTCCATACTAGTGTGTCTCTGTTTACGAAGTCTGTATCATTGCTAACATTCGTGGAGGCCTCATCTGTATGAGTCGCGCTACGTAGACAAGATTCATTGCCCTGGCCCATCATGGTCATATTATATAAATGAGGCATTGAAAGTCCTAATCATGGACTGGCAACCCACGGAGGGCACACCACAAGAACCTGGCTAAGAATTCTTTAACATTTTAAATAACGTTATGCATTAAGCATAAATGCATTAATATTTAACATTATGCAATAAGAGCAAAAGCTGGGCATATGAATTGTGATTAAGAACTGTTTCTGTTAGGTATCAGGAAAGGCTTTATTTCCCGGAGTTGTTAATGAATAGAATGGGGCATCTACTTAACAAGTGGGAGATTGTTACAGCTCCATCCCAGGCTTCCGTATATCTCACTATCAATCATTGTGGCTTTGCTGAATACTGACAAGGCATGTGTTCTTGTTGGGAGCAGTGAATGGACTTGGTCAGTGTTGATCTCCTTCCCACTTCCAATTTAAAGCTAAGTTTTTTCGCTACAGATGCTTCATTCAGTGGTACGCCACCTAGTTATGCCTACGATGCAGACCGTGCCGAAGAACAGCGGCGACACCATGACGCGATGCCCTACATTGATGACTCTCCCTCCTCGTCACCCCATCTCAGTTCCAAGAGCCGGGGCAGCCGAGACACGCTCTCTTCGGGGTCTTTGGAGTCCACAAAATCGGTGAGTCCTTTTTACTGTCTTTACACTTTGAATCCGTGGGGGGCGGAGGAGGGGTGTTTGCATGCGTGAGTGAGTGGGACTAGCATGGGACCAGGAGCATGGGAAGAAGCACTGATTGACATGTGTCAGTGGCATCTACCAGGGATGGAGCATTTAAGGTTAAAGTGGCTTTCGAGGGTTAATCCCAAGTTTCATGGATTTGTAATATGGGTATGAATTAGGGCCAATTGTTCATCCACGCTCCAGTGAGCAAGCCTGTTGAATCAGTGAGATTACTCAGTGAATAAAGGCTGCAGAATCAATCTCTAAATACCAGCTGATGCTTTTAGAAAGGGTCTTGGAACAAACACTGTGAAAGGACAAGTTGAGGAGGTGTATGGGGATTATGATTGGTGACCAAAGAAGTTGGGGGAGGGAGAAAAAAGAGGGTGGATCCATTGTGCCAGTGTATAAACACTTCCAGGAGGGAGGTTTTTTAACTTTAAAGGAATTAATAATTCCCCTTCCCCTCCTGACAGTTATGTGGGTAATTAGCTCTAGTTCCGTTAATTTTAACTGTTAGCTTGATATGACCCAGTAGAAATGAAGCACAGCTGCAGAAAGAAAGGGTTGCCCTCCAAATGTTTACCACCAGAAATCAAAATGAGTTATTGACTTGAGCAGCAAGGAGAAATGGAAAATTCCCTGGTCTGGAGTTCTACCCTGTTCTGTGAATCTGCGCGTAGAGCCTGACATTCCAAAAGGCGTGCCAACCCTTCACCCCTGCCTCCCACACTACCAGCTTGCAGTCCGTCCCCGTGCACCTGTTCCGGAGTGTAGGTAAAGCCACGTGTAGCCCCATCGTAGTCACTGCTGCTACAGCTTTGCCCATCAGGAATGGTGCTTCCGTTCATGCTGGAGTTCTTGGTTCGTTCTCTCTCTCTCTCTCTCTCTCTCTAATTTTTCCTGCGGTGCCCCAGCCTGAGCAAAGTCCCCTGAGCAGTGGCCATGGCTTGGGGTTCCACAGGCCCTTCTTCGAGGGGTGTCCTGGGCTCCCTGCTAGCCCCTGGCTTCCCTGCAAGAGGGCCAGGGGGTGGTGGCAGTTGGTTCTTGCTGAACACCAGGGTCCCGATGCTCCGGCACCCAGTGGGGAAGTGTGTGTGCTGCTCCTCCCCTCCCCACACCAGTGCACATTCTTCCCTACAAGCCGAATCCGGTGCAGAGCCTCAGGGCTGTCTCCCTCCCTCCCTTGCTGCCGCACGAAGCCGGTGCTGGCACTGTAGTCTTGCAGGGGGGCGAGTTTGAGGCTGGCACGCCAGGCAGGTGGTGGCCCGAGTGTGGGTCAGACAGTTTGCTGCTGGGTCCTGGAGCATTGGGGCCTGGGAGTGCAGCGAGGAGCTGCTGCTGCTACCCCTGCTGCCCCCTGGCTCGGCCCCAGACCTTCTCCGGTGGACAGAGGGGGCCACTGGGGAGGGGTGTGGGTGGCCCAAGAGGCAGGCGGGGAGCTGAGAGGCTGGGGCTGGCACAGTTGCTGGCCCTCCCGCCCGTGTTGGCCGGCAGGGGTGACCAAGAGGCTGGGGCTGTGTGGCCCTGGCCCTCCACTCCCCAGTAGCCAGGTGAGTGGGCCCAAGAGGCTGGGGGAGAGCCGGGCCTGCCTACCCCCAGAGACAGGGGGTTTGGCGAGCGTAGCAAGCAGGGGACTCTGCCCGCCCTCCCCCCCCCCCCAAGTCTTTGTTACAGAAATTGAGCAGGGGAGGAAAAGACAGAACATCCCCACGAGGGCATCCCTGTGGCAGCCCTGCAGTGTGAGGCTGGAGCACCTGGCTCATTCCATTCTGATGCTGACCTGCTTTACTTCCTGGAGTGACCATTTGCTGCAGGTGCAATGGCAAAGTGGCTTGTTATGAATAGAGTATGGAAATTCTGCTTGCACCAGTCGCTTCGTCGTTGAGTGGGTGGCTTCTTCTCCACCTCAGTAAGATTTCCGACAGAGGGCGACTAGCACGACCTGAAACACCTGACCCTGAACTCCTGAAAGTGACCCTCATCACACTGTAAGTACAGGGCAGAGATTGGTGCCAGCCTGTGCGAGGAAGTGCAGCTGCAGGATTACCGTGTCAATTTCCACCCTGCTACAATATTTTACAGCCACATTAATTCACTTGCTGCTGCAAGTTGCAAAGCCACTTGTCTTCCTGGCTGCGCTTGCAGCTGCTTTGGTAAAGGTGTCACTGGCTGCCCAAGGCAGTGCAGTGAGGCCAGCATACAAAACATGCTTTACCAGAAGCATGTAAAGCTGTCCCTTGCACCTCCTGCGTTTCCTTTCCCACAGCTGCTGAAAACGAGAAGATAGTATATCAATAAAAGCTTTCTCCTTTAGTAGTAACTTTCTTCTGCCTAATTCATTCACTGGTGTCTAGGGAGACTTTTTCCCCAAATGCAGACTCCCCTCCCCCCTTTTCAATCTGTTTATTTATGTATTTATTTATTTAAATATTTTTACCCTGCCTTTCTATTTAAAATATTCAAGGCGGCTTACAAAAAAACCACAATACAAATATATATAAAAATTTAAAATATGAGACCCCAGAGGGACATAACAAGCTAAAAACATATAGAGAGGAGGAACACACTCATACAAACTCAAACATTAATAAAAGCACAAGTAAAAAGGGTGGCTTTAGCCTGACGCTGCAACAACGCTAGCGTTGGCGCCATGCGAATATCCCGAGGAAGAGAATTCCACAGCCTGGGAGCAAAAGCTGAGAATGCCCTGTTCCGCGTAGATGTTAATAATATCGCCACAAGTGGGGGAACACGAAGCAAAGCCTCCCCAGCTGACCTCAATCCCCGGGCAGGTTCATATGGGAGAAGACGGTCCTTTAGATACCCTGGACCCAACTCATTTAAGGCTTTATAGGTCATAACTAAGACCTTAAATTGTGCCCGGAAACACACCGGAAGCCAGTGCAGCTGCCGAAGCCCTGGCATAATGTGCTCCGTGTAACTAGTGTTAGATAAAACTCAAGCAGCCGCATTCTGGACCAGTTGAAGTTTCCGAAGGCTCTTTAGAGGCAGCCCCACATAAAGTGCATTACAGTAACCCAGTCGGGATATAACAAGAGCATGGAGCACTGTGGCCAAGTCATGCTTGTTCAGTAAAGGTTGCAGCTGGCGGATCAAACGAAGTTGCCGAAAGGCACTCCTGGCCACCGAAGAAATCTGATTTTCAAATGTTAAAAAAGGGTCCAGGAGGACTCCCAAGCTGCATACCTGTTCTTTCAGGGGGAGAGTAGGAACCCCGTCTAGAACAGGTACCACGCCACATTCCCGAACAGATGGCCTCCTGATCCACAGGACCTCCGTCTCATGTGGGTTCAACTTCAGCTTATTTGACTTCATCCAAACCATCACTGCCTCCAGACACCGATTTAGATCAGTCACTGCCACACCTGGTTGTAATGTCACAGGGAAATAGAGTTGGGTGTCATCTGCATATTGATGGCACCGTCCTCCAAAACTCCTTATGACGTCTCCCAGCGGCTTCATGTAGATATTAAACAGCATAGGGGACAAGATGGAACCTTGCGGGACCCCATAGCACAATCGCCACAGGGTCAAATAGCAGCCCCCTCGCTCATCCATAGTTTACCCATCCAGTACAGTCTCCACTAGTTTCCAATCAGATGCTTTTTTCCCCCCTCCAGTGGCAGCGTCTCCAGGGTCTGTGCCCCCGTCTACTCCTTTCTATACCCCCAGTCCCAGGATCTGTCTCATCTTTTTTTGAGTTAGGGGGCTTCCTCCTCCATGCTTCCTGAGAACCTGCAGGGCAAAAGAGCACAGAAGAGACAGAGGCCTGGTTCTCAACCCCTGTGCCTGGCCCCACCTTTGCCCAGAGTCATAGTGATCTGGTGTGCATGCACAGTCCTGTCACATGCAGGAGCTGCCGGGACTGGAGGTGGAGCATGGCTTAGTGGCCGAGAAGAGATGGTGCCCACACAGTCTGGCCTGTCTCTGGTAGAGGAGTGAAGAATTAGAGCATGTTCTTTGGCTGTGGAATCGTTGCAGATTTTTGCTGCAAACTCTTAAGAAATCTCATCTGGCAGGTGCGAACTAGATTTTTCTGGATTTTGACAGGAACAGCACATAGTACATCCCTGACACAAAGGCCTCCTCCCTGGCCGGGTTTCAAAGTCCCTGCCCTTGAGATTTGGAGCAGGCGAGTTTCTCAAAGGAAAAAATGTTAACCAGAATCTTTTGTTAAGATTGCAGACCAATATGTTATTTTTCCTTTAGCCTCATTCTTGGAAACTGCTGACTCATTTTATCTCACACTTATTGCAGATTTTCAGCCTGAGGCATGCAGGTGTTACTGGAAAATTTCAGCCCAAATAATTGAAGCTTGGCAAAGTTTTATAAACAGCTGAAAACAGGATGTAACGATAAGTGCGGGGCAACCTTAGGAGTGGGCAGCCTGATGGCATTTGCGTTTGGGGGTGGGACCTGGAGTTAGTAGCTGGGAGTAGGTCAGCCTAAAAGGAGTGTTTGGGGGAACAGGTGGCCCTTGTCACTAATGGAGAGTTCTGACAGCCTGGCATTCAGAGTGGAGGGGCTTGTTGCTGGAAAGAAGGGTGCAGGGTGGGAAAAAGCTTTGAGCAGGTCAGCATTGGGGTTCCCCTGTCCGGGGGATGGCTATTGGGGAGCTTGTTGTGACAGAGTGAGTGTTGCATCCTCTGGATGTGAGGGAAGGAAGTAAATGCAAGAGAGCAGGGACCAGGAAAGAAATGTATCTGTAAGACCTTCCTGTCCGCAGTCCACACTCCTGCCAGGCATATGCAGTGTGCGGACTGTGCTGGGTCCCCGTCTGAACGCCTCCTGCAGTGCAGGGTAGTGTGGGTAGGATGGGGTTGAGGGCAGGCTTGCCAGGAAAAAATAAAAATATCCGCTTCGTGCATTGCTAGATTGGGTTTACGCCTGATTTGAATCTCTTGTGTTGTGTCTCTCTCAGCCCACAGAAAGGTAGGGATGTCGGAGCTGGCCTCCTTTCCCTGTAGGAGGAGGGAGCTGCGTTGTGAATGGTGACTGTGGCTGGGAGGCCTCCTCTTCCGTGGTCTGGTTCTGAGGTGGTACCACCCATGGGCAGGGAGAGACCCAGATGCTCCCTAGCCAGCAGAGTCCTTGTTAGGCACAAGCAGACTAAGCAATGGCTTCGGGCTTCGAACAGCTCAAGTGGGGACCCCCTATTTGCTTTTTATTATGTGGTTGGGGCGAGGGGGGGGAGGATATTCCTGCTGAGGGCCCCTAGTGGGTTAGCACTGGCTCTACAACAGAGTCTCCAGTTCCCCCACATGCTCCCGCTGCCAACCAGAGAAAAGCAGCAGCTCTCCCTCTGCTTTGGCCAAGTTAGGGAGCTCGGCTTTAACCCCAGGACAGCGTGTTGTCATCTTCAACCCACCTATGGGAACTTCCCCTGGCACTGGCTTTTGGATCCCCTTTTCTCCATTGGTGCCTACCTGTCTGCGGTTCTTCTGCTGGGCACCTGTGTCAGCCTGCTCTTTGGGAAGCCCAGAATGTCACCTGCTGACAGGAGTGGCCTGCACGCCCTCTTGGCTTGCTCTGGATAACCCGTGCTGCTGCCCACTCCGTCTGCTGCCCTGCCAGTACACTGAACCTGTAGGTTCTCAGTTTCTCAGCGTGCCCTGCACTTTTGTTCCTCTGCAAATCATAAATAGTAAGCAAAGGGCCTGGATTCAGGTCTTGGCAGGGTAAAATATCCCCACCTATATAAGGTCTCTGAGTGTTTAGGGACCTTATATAGTCTTTTAGCTTTTTAAAAAGTAGTCTCTGTGGTTTATCTTCTCCTCTTGCTTTGTGATTCATCAGCCCAGCGCTCAGGCAGGAAACAGAGGGCTTTAAATTCCCCAGAGCCTGGTGAGGGTGAGAGCAAGGAAGAACACTGCAGTTACTGTGTAAGGCGACACTTGGGTGTTTAAATCATCAGGCACTTGGACTGCTTCTGCCAAGGTAACCAGGGCGGGAGTGCTGGAAACTAGTAGTGTCAGGAATTGCAACTCCCTTTTATAAAACTGGCCTTTTGCTAGTGTGAAAAGCTCTGCCTCCTGTGCTTACAAAAGTCCTTTATTGGAAATTACCAAAGCAGACTCACTCTGGGCGACAGGCAGTGGAAAGATGAGCTGGACCAGCCGAACTGGCATTTCGTGAGAGTCAGAGGAGATCCTCAGCAATGGGGGTGGGGTGGGGTGGGGTGGGATGGGGGTGCACAAGCTGCCCCACTTGATCTGCTCAGAGCTGTTGACACTGCATCCCACTGCGGCACCCCGGGGCAGAACACACCTTTTTTTTTTAACTACAGACTTTGCTCCTTGTTGGCGGCAAGGCCCCTCCTACTCAGATTTGCTCATGGAGCTGGCAGGATCTGTCCGGAAAGAAAGAGCAAGGTGACTTCTGAAACTGCATCTGCATCTCAGGAGACTTTGTCCCCAGCGCAGCCCTATGGCTTTGCTCTGCTTCTGTTTGCTCATCTTTCCTCCTCCTCTCTAGCACGTCCAAGTCTTTCCCCTCCTCCTTTTTCCCTGTTTCATGCTGTCATTCCCCTTCAGACATAAGAACATAAGAACGGCCGTACTGGGTCAGACCAAAGGTCCATCTAGCCCAGTATCCTGTCTGCCCACAGTGGCCTGCACCAGGTGCCCCAGAGAGGGTGGACCGAAGACAATGATCAAGCGATTTGTCTCCTGCCATCCCTCTCCAGCCTCTGACAAACAGAGGCCAAGGACACCATTTTATCCCCTGGCTAATAGCCTTTTATGGACCTAACCTCCATGAAATTATCTAGACCTTCCGGTCCCTTCTTGTCTTGCCGTGTCTCTCTCCCAGTGCTGTCAGTGATCTCTCTCCCATCTTCCCTTTCTCTTCTCTCCTCCATCCCCCACATTCTTTTCTTCTCCTGTTCTTTCTTTCTCCCTGCTGTTTGCTGGTTTTGCCTGGATGTCCAAGCCCTTCCTGAGGATCTCTGGCACACACAGCTTTGATTTATAAATAATGTTGGCTCCTCTCCCTGCTTCCACCCGGTCCTCTTTGCATGAAGCTGAACTGGCCTGGTTACAGAATCCCTCCCTGTTTTACATCTCCCGAACAATGAGACACCTCCAGCCGATTAAACGGAAGCCATCAAAGCATTTTAAAAATCATATTTAATAATTTTTCCCCTTTGAAGGCTGCTAGCCTCTTGGAGACTCAGGGCCATCCTTACTGGAAACTTCTCCTTTGAACATGCTAATTGCGTAGTTTCCGAAACAGTGTACCAAAGGGCAGGGAGTGATTTAAAGATCCCTTTAATACACCCACTCAGAGGCAACATTTCTCTTCACAGGGTGATGCTAGCTGGGGCCGCTTTGTAAACTCTTTATTCATCATGTTTCCAGATTCTTAATCCTCCCGCTTCCACCGTTTACAATAAAATGATGATTATTGTTAATTTAAACTACAGCCAAAAAAGCCTTGAGTCCTATAAACTGTTTTGGAAAGAGTCGGACCTGTCTCACCCTAATCCCTGGCTTGCAGTAATTGAATACAACATGCAGTGCCAACCCAGTTAGTAAACTAAAGAACTTTGACAAGTTGTAAACACGTTCACGAGAGCTGTAGCCCTGGGCCAGCATGAGCAGGGCTCCTCCTATCCAGCTCTTTGAACCGCTCAGCCTGTCCTGGAACCAGGTTGCCGGGTTGTGCCAATGGCAGCAACCCAACGTGTCAGCTTTGAAATCCCCGGGGGAGCGTGATGCACGGTCCAGCTGTGGAGGAAACACCAGCCTGTGAGTGGTGCTGCTGGCAGCCGATGCTCTAGCAGCTCCTGTTCTAATCAAGTGCTCCCCTCCTCCCCCCCACCTCCATGTTCTGCCTGCAGCTCCCAAGGAGTGGAGCACTGATTGCAGCGAGCTTGCTTCAGAGCCGGCACGGTGCAGAGCCCGTGACTGACAGATGGGCGCTGGCTGCTGCCACGAGATGCCCTTATGGGAGCAGCGTGTTTAGAAATGGGTGGAGGAGAGTCGCGGAGGAGAGTGGGAGGTGGGTCAGAGGGGACAGGGAGGAAAGCACTGAGGGGAGGGGGGGTGTGTGTGTGTGCGTGCGTGCGTGCGTGCGTGCGGCGCGCGCGCGCTGAGGAATAGGGGAGAAGCAATACAGTCAGGAGACTTGCTGGGCACCTACACGTGAAGACTGGGCTACACCAGCATCTACCTCTTCCCAGGCCAGGCAGGGAACATGCTGCTCTCTGCCAGGCCTGAGGGATGAGTCGTTTCCCCCCCCTCCCCGCCCCACTGTGGCAGCTCTTCTACCTATTAGCAATGTGTCTGCCACTTGGGAAATGTGGGGCATACTCCCCACCTCCTGCAAAGTCAGCTCCTCCTCCCGGGGAGTGGAGGCGAGGGAAAGGGATCCTGTCCTAGCCGCTCGTCCCCTCCTCCATGTGCAGCATGGGGCTGTTCTTCCGTGGTGCTGGGGAAGTCAGCTGTTTGCTCTGCCTGGAATGCAGACGCCAGACAAAGAGTGAAGCTCTGGCCCCTTGTTTGTGAGATGCGCCAGGAGGAGCAACGCAAGCCCTGGAGTTTAGCGTCTGCGTCTCCCTGCTCTGCCTCCTTGCTGCAGTGGGGCAGAGGGGAGTGGCCCTGCCCACACCTGCTCCCTGCTTTGAATCTCCGCCCACACGCAGGCGAGGCTGTTTCCAGTCCTGCCGACGGGAACGGAGGAAGCTGTTGTGGGGATCGGAATTCCCCGCCGGTTCCTGCACCTGCTGAAGCCGGGGCCCAAGTTCCCCATGGCGCTTGGGGAAAACGTTTCCCAGAGTGAGAGAGAAAACGTGGAGGATGCAGTCCCCCTCGGAGGGCGAAGAGGCCCTGGAGCGGGATCCAGATGCTCCTGTGGTGGCAAGAGCTGCCCACTCAGCAAGCTACTGCTAAATAAAAGTGTCCCCAGCAGGACGTGGGCATTGGATCATCATCTGTCAGGAGGGGATGGCCCAGCTCAGACAGAAGCATGCTGTCTTCCTGATCCCTGACCACAGCACGAGTGGCCACAGATATCAGACTGAGCTCCAGGAACCTGTGTGTAATGTTCAGAGACTGCCCTGGAAAGCTTTTAATGTGCTTGGCAGGGGGTAGGTTCAGCTCCCCAGAGGTTTCCTAGCCCAGCTGCTGCACTGCAGCCTGAGGCAGTTGGGCCACTTGGTGTGGCTAGAGCTGAAAGGGAGCAGGAGTCTTCCAGCATCACATTTGAAGCTGGTTACATAAAAAGGATTAAAAACCACTCTAAAGGCTTTCAGAGGTGACCTTTCCATCTGATGTTCTTGGGGAGGCCAGCCACTGGAGAGTCCCAGAGGAGATGTTCGAACCTCCCAAGAATACATTTTTAATATATATTTATAATATGTAATAAATTGCATGTAATATTTAATTTTAATATGTACAAAAGAAACATCATTCAAACAAAAACTTCCCCATCTGAGAATGTGCAGTAGGGTTTGTTAGAAATCAGAGCCTGTTCCTGTGAATGGGAAAACAGGCACTTCTAGAGCTGGAAGGGAACTTCTGTGTGCCAGGAAATCTATAGCAATATTTTCTGGGTTAACTTAAAAGGGAATTAAAGGACTCCTCAGAAGCTGACTGTCTCTGACCATACAAAACTCATTTCAGTGCTGCAGTTCAGCAGCTTTGCAGTGCCGTATGTATAGTTTGGGCCTGGTTCCTCCCAGTCCTACACTGTCATTAGGCAGGGCCTGCCTGATGACAGAATTACAGAGCCATCTCGATAAGGTACCAGTCACACCATTCACAGCAGGAGGGAGGTGGAAATGGTGATGGGCTTTTAACATTTTATGTGAAGTTACTTGTAAACATTGCAACAAATCCTCAACCATCCAGGAGCTGCATGTCTGGCCTTATACTGCAGATCTGGGCCACTGGGAGTTTGCAGGTACAGCCAGGAGAGCCCTCTGGCCTCTTCTCCTGGAGTTTAAGGAAATCTGTTAAAAGTCTTAGGCTGATGTTTTCATTCTGTCTGTACTATGTCTGGCCCAGTGGAGCTGTGATCCCTGGTAGAGCTCCTAAGCATTCCTGCTATATGAGTGATAAATAATAATCACGACGTAAGTGAGCTGTTTGGGTTCTGTAAAGTAGAGGGAAATTGTGCATGCATGTGCTTGTGTGCACACGTGTGTGTGCGTACACACACACACACACACACATACACAGCAGCCCAATATAGTATTTCGGACTCTGTGTCTAATTACTCCTATGTTTTGCCTTGAAGCTTAATCTGTTCACTTACAAATTCCTGAGCTCCTCAGAAAGTCCCTTTCAAGATGGAAAAATACATTGTGCCTCTAAGACAGGGGCATGGGGAATCTAAGACTTCTTACTTGTGTGCAGCCCCCGACTGGTTTTTCTGTGGGTCAGTGGCCCCTGACCCAAAAAATGTTCCCCAACCCCATTCTAAAAACATCAGTGATAGAAGGGGGACGCTGAAGTCATGTGCTTTCTTCTTCCTATGTTAGCTGGGAAGTGTATAGTTTTTACCAGTTTCTTTAGAGCAGATTCCACCTGCCATTTCCTTTCACGGGGGGTTGTGTGCGGTATTTGACACAATTCAGAACGGCCAGAGAGGAGCCATTTTAGCCATTTCATACACACACAAAAATGCTTACACAATGTAATATAAAGTTGTGGCTGAGGCTTAACCCCCGAACATGCTCCATCTCTCTTCCTTCGAGCCACCTGCAGGCTCAAAACAACCTCATGAGACTGTTGCTGCAAATTTTACTTTGGAGAGTCTACCCTCTCTCCATAATAAACCACACCTATTTCTAGAGCCCGGAATGAGGGTTCCTCAGATAAAGGAGCAGGATTGAGTCCAGACTAGCCATAATGAGTCTTCTAACCTATGCTCCTGTTTTCAAGGAGAGTTGACTATACGAGCACTTGAAAGAGTTGTGAGAAGCAGTATTTTGTAGTAGAGGGGAGATAAATTGTATAACAGAATTTCAACTGGATGGGCATATCTAAAGATCTGTGTTGTAACCATTGGGCACTTTTTCTTCACACTTTGTAGAATTGTGCCCTTTTGCCTTTGAGATAAAATCAGGCTGTTATCAGGACAAAGGTAGTTTCCAAGCCACTGTTTTAGGGTTGCGAAAATGAGGTTTTATAGCAGGCATTAACTGCGAAGAGGTTACCTCTAGCACCGAGTAAATAATTGATTTTTTTTTTTAAGTTCAATGTTTGAACTGAAAAATTGTTAAAAAAAATTCTGGTGAGTTTATACTCTGAAAAACTGAAAAAATGTGAATGAAATGACTTTTAAATAAACCATTTGTCCTCATTTTTTTAAAGTTTGGCTGAAAATATTTGCCAATTTTGCAGTTAGTATTGTATGCCCCAAGCTGCTTTTTTGATGAATTTACCATAGGTCACAAAAATATTGCCCTGCAACTCTCCCTAATATCTGCCTCTAGCCTTTATTTCTACCCACATGATTCTGAGTTCTTTTTCCTGTCTTTCTGTTGTCTTTGGATTTCCTCCTTCAGGTTATCTCTGTGAAAGTACTAATGTTGCACATAATCCTGAAAAGAAAAACCCATTTAGAGCATCAGCACTGACATCTCAAATAGGGCAGATTGTCCAACTCTCTCAGTAAAATGGACGTGTTAAAAGGATAATCACTGCAGCAAGTTGGTGCCTGAGAACTACCTTAATCAATGGGAGAAAAGAAACAAGCAGTCTTCTTGTGGAAACCCCAGGGGAAAGGGGAAAGTGTGGTCAAATGAGACACACATACAATTTCTAAGTCAAGTGTATGGAGAATCATCATTCAGTTCCTAAGTTACTGGGGTAAATAAACTCTTTATGTAATTTTTAGTAAGCTATCTACTATAAATGTGAGAGAGTTTGTCCATCTATCTGTAAGAACTCCTCCTGGTAGGCAGTTTCCTCTTATAACTCGTGCCAGGACAATGGGATGTGCCTGGAATGGGATTGTTTCTCATAACATGGAAAGGGAGGGCTCTGCTATATAATGACCATAAGGGGGCAGCAGGGGATATGGGATGGATAGTAGAGACAGTTAGACCACAGTGGGGGCAGCAAGGTGATAGAGATGGAGACTAGGACAGCTATAACTCCATTGGGGCAGCAGGGGGCAGAGGTGGAGAAAGCGACAATTATCTACTATATATCTAAGAAGGAAAGAGTGTGTGTGTGTCTGTCCGTTCCACAGCTGGGGAACATGCACTCGTCCCCCAACATGCAGCTTCAGCAGCCATGGAGAGGCGCTTCTCACCTGGCTCCAAACTGCTGTGATGAGAGAAGAGTAAGGTAGTCGACTCTCCCCAGGGCAGCCTGTAACCTGAACCCCTCATCCCCAGCACCCACACCCCAGAACAAAGAATTGAATGAAGAAAAACAAAACTTATTTAAGTTAAGGACTTGAGCAACGCTGGGTAAATCTTCCTGTGTATAAATACATAAATTTAGATTGAGGTCATGTTTCCTGTGCCGAATAATGCCTCTACTCCTTTCCTTTTGTCTTCTTTCTCTGCAGAGTGAGCCGGACTTGGAGAAAGGCCTGGAGATGAGAAAATGGGTTCTGTCTGGAATCCTAGCCAGTGAGGAAACCTACCTGAGTCACCTAGAGGCTCTGCTGCTGGTAAGCACTTATCACAGACTCCGGCATCAATGGTCATGTTCACGTTTGTAGAGCAACTTTCAGCCAAAGATTGCCAAGTGCTTCACAGAGACCAGGTGAAGTGTAGCTGTTATCCCCATTTTACAGCTGGAGAAATAGAGGCGCAGAATGCCAAGTGACTTATCTTAGGTTACGCAGAGAGTCATTGGCAAAGCATGGAATAGAACTCAGGAACCCTAACTTCTAGTCTCCCTGATTTAACTATTACACCTGCTGTCCCCCAGCTAGTGTAATAGAGATTAAGGGGACAGGACCAGGGCATTAATTTCGGCATTAATATCCTGGGAAAATCTGTACCTGGGAGCTGCTGAGCTACCCCAAGGAGAGAATTGGTAGTCTAGTGTTCAGAGAGACACTAACGTGTCAGTGGGAATATCTCTTAACAGGATAGGAAGGATGCATTAGAACAGGGGTGGGCAAGGTATAGCCCACAGGCCAGATACGTCCCAGCAAGCTGTTTGGTCCGGCCCGCCCTGCCCCTCCTCTGCCCCAGTCCAATTGAGACCTGGGGGTGAGGGATTGAGCGAAGTCATTCGCTGTTCAAAGTGGCTGGCAGCTCCTTAGAGGGAACCGCTAGCTGTTTTGAACAGCGAATGAATGATTTTGTGCACTCTCCCGCCCCCAGGCCCTGATTGGCCTGAGGACAGGTGGGGATGTTAAATATTGGTTAATTGAACAGTTGATTAACCTCATGAATTCTTATCGGCTACTTGACTATTCTGTAGTCCCCAGGGTGGGGCCAGCAGCCAGTGCAACCCAGCCCCACTCCCAAGGAGCCCCCTTCTTTATCAAAGGCTGTAGCGTAGAGTGCCAGGTGGGAGCTTGTCCACGAGGGGAGCCAATTTAAAAACCAGCTCCCCTCACACACCGGCTCCGTTCACCCTGTGCTGCTGCCTCTGATAAAGAGGCAGCAGCGCAGGGCGGCAGCAGCCCCTGTCTGGGCGGGAGATCTGAGCTCCCAGACCCAGTGCAAGCCGGAACTGAGCCGGAGTGCATGCCTGGCTCCTACTACGCTTTAAATGCAGAGCTTCAGCAGGGGTAGGTCCCAGACCTGGCGAAAGCCAGGACTGAGCCGGGCTATTGGCCAGCCTGCTAAAGAGCTTACTGGCAAGGTGGGAGGGGGATGGAGAATGTATGTAGTCTGTAGCCTTAACCTATAAGCTTTTGCTTATTGGTTAATCGATTAATCAACTACTCTATTACATCCCTACAGCAGAGGAGCATGCAAAGTCTCCTCCTCCCACAAGGGGCATACAGCACCTAGAGGGAGCTGCCAGCAGTTCAAAATGGCTGATGGTTCCCTGTATGCAGTGTGCACCCTTGGCAGGGTGGGGGGCAGCAGGCTTTGCATGCTCCCCTGGCCCTAGGGCTTGATTGGCCTGAGGGTGGGGGAGCGTGCAAAGTCATCTTCCGCCGCCATGGGTGCACAACGTCTAGAGGGGAACTGCCCCTTTTCCCATAAGGCCTTGTCCTTTCCGCCTGAGGTTCCGCCCCTTCCAGGGGCCTGGCCCATGGCCACATACTAAAATCTGTGAAGCAGTCCCCTCTCCCCCCCAAAAAAAATTATTTCCCATCCCTGCATTAGAACACAACAGAGACACGTTTACTTGGGGGGGGGGGGTGTGTGTGTGTGTGTGTGGTACCGATATCCTTGATTGCACTTTTAGCCCATGAAGCCTTTGAAAGCTGCTGCCACCACCTCTCAGCCTGTACTGACGAGTCAGCAAATTGAGACTATTTTCTTCAAAGTGCCTGAGCTGTA
This sequence comes from Pelochelys cantorii, assembly GCA_032595735.1. NCBI lineage: Eukaryota > Metazoa > Chordata > Testudines > Trionychidae > Pelochelys > Pelochelys cantorii. Next base: position 4,245,221 of record CM064342.1, on the reverse strand, counting down.
CGAGATCCACAAAGAGTTCTATGATGGGCTCCTCCCCCGTGTCCAGCAGTGGAGTCATCAGCAGCGCGTAGGAGACCTCTTCCAGAAACTGGTGAGTGAGCTGCCCACACCAGCCTTCCTTTCACCTCATAGAGGTCATATAGGTCTGGCTTCCGAGGGTCACTCAGACCCGTGTTCCTTTGCATGGCTCCAACGCGTGGAGGTCCATGGCTGGATGGGGTGGAAGAATTCTAAGTTGGTCTTTCCACCGTGGAAGGATCATAACTCGGCAGTCGGGTTTGTGTTGTGCGTGTAGAAGCTGCATCATGCTCCCACCAATATTCTAAACATGATTACAAGCCACATTCAGTTAGCCAGAGGCAACCTGACATTTGGGAGACAAAGTCTCAGAGGGGTCGCTGTGTGAGTCTGTAGCTTTAAAAACAGCAAGAAGTCCTGTGGCACCTTGCAGACTAACAAAAGTATATAAGCTTTCGCGGATAAATGGGCGCAAATCAGACATCAGAAATGGTAACCCATATAAACCTGCAGGGGAAGGTTTTAACCTGCTTGGCCATTCTGTCATGGATGCAAAAGTAGCCATTCTTCTACAAACAAATTTCACCAGCCAGTTAAAGAGAGTGTGGAATTGGGATTCATCTACAAATCTGACAGTTACCTTTGACTTGAGCAAAGACATTAACCCAGGGTTTCCCAACCTATGGGTTGAGACCCAAATATGAGTCGCCATTACATTTCTAAAGGGTCGCCAAGTGTCTTCCCCAGGTGGCTCTGACCTCCCTCCCCACCCTGTTTTTGAATTGCCTTGGGTCACCAAGTCTTCCTCAATTGTCAAAATGGGTCATCTGGAAAAGGCTGGGAACCGCTGCATTAACTGGATGTTGCATTATAAAGTCAGTCTCCCCTGCCTTTAACAACTGCATTTTACATCAAAAGCTAAGAATGGGACACTACCAGTCCACTTAATTAGCCTTATTAGCCCCCATCCTACAATTGACAGCTACTTTTTTTTGGTGCTGTTACATATATATATATATATATCTTGGTTTCTGTTATTTCCACTCCAGCTCATCTGATGAAGTGGGTTTTACCCATGAAAGCTCATGACACTATATAGTTATGTTAGGGTATGTCTAGACTACATGGCTCCGTCGACAGAGCCATGTAGATGAGCTTTCTAGACATAGGGAAATGAAGCGGCGATTTAAATAATCGCCGCTTCATTTACATCAAAATGGCTGCCGCGCTATGCTGATCAGCTGTTTGGCGGCACAGCGCGGTAGTCTGGACGCTCCGCGGTCGACAAGGGAAGCCCTTGTCAACCGCCCCAGTAAACCTCATTCCACGAGGCATAACGGGGCGGTCAATAAGACATACCCGTAGTCTCTAAGTCCTGGTCTGCACTAGGGAGTTATTTCAAAATAACAAACAGAGCATCTACACTAACAAGCCTGTTATTTTGAAATAACAACTCCTGCTTTCCACGAGGAATAGCACTTATTTTGAAATCGTTATTTCAAAATAGCAGTAGCGTGGATGCTGTGCTGCTGCTATTTCAAAATAACTACTCCCCAGAGTCATCCAAAGTAATTACTCCCCAGTACTTCCTGGGGCTGTAAGTTGAGGTAGCATGTCCACATTAAGGGAGCCTGCCTCAGACTAATAATAGTGTGGACACACTATTTCAAAATAAGTTATTTGGAAATAGTTTTCTAGTGTGGACATGCGCTAGGGTTCCACAGGACTCCTCGCTGTATTTGAGAGACAGCATTGGAGCCCTTTGGGGGCACATAGAATAGAGTTCAATTTCCTATATTGTTTCTTGTATAAATAGCCCATGGCATGGCATAAGAGTGAATTAGATACTAGAGGGAGCATTGGTTGCGCCACAACTTGGTATGATTCATACTCTGCCTTGGAGGCTGGAACCACAGGGGTAGAGGACTTCCAAGTAGCTCTCAGAGCCCTTAAAGTTCTTCCTTATATATCTGTCCTCATACCTGGCCATCTAGCTTATGTTTGAATACAACTTCCTTTTCCAGCCTGCAAGTCCTGTTCCAGGCTAAGCTACAGGGATTATTGCAAAGGGACAGGAAGTGCGTTCTCTTATCCTAGAGACCTACTAAGACGGTGTTATGATAGCATCCAGTCACATACCCTGACCACACTGCTCTGTATAAACAGAGAACCAGAACATGGTCTGCAGCTTCCGCATCCCCTGCTGACCCCATACGCACATGTAACAATGTGCGTTTCACTAGCACTTGCAGAATTCTCATGAAAACTAACCAGCAGCCTAGGCACAAAACCCATGTGCCCTGCCTGACCGTGCCAGCGATACTGACAAAACTAATGAGATTTTATTCTTCCATCAGAAGACTCTTTGCCTCTCTGTCTTAACACTGCCAGCTCTGCACTAGACTGCCAGGCTAGTTGCTAGGGTCTTTGAGGACGTTTCTTCAACCTTGAACCATTCCTGCTCTGTGTGCTCATCTGCCGCTATTCTAGGGGCTATGGAGAGAGGCAGCTTCATGAGAAATAGCCGTGTTCTTTCACTAGAGCCATGGCTCAGGTCAAAGCTACAGGTTGCTGCTTAGGTTCTGCACACGGAAGTCCCCTTATTAGGAGTTAGCATCTCAAATCCTTTCTTTCTCTCTGCTCTGGCAACCAGTCCTCTCTTGGAGTTTGTATAACCCAACCCATTGTCAGATGGTTGTTGCTTTCAGGCGCTGCCTTGGGGCACTGCTGCTTTCACTTGGCAAGAGAAATGAATTAGTTTCACATGTTTGAAAAAGGAAACTGGTGCATGTGTTTATGTGCATTTTCACTTGTTGCTGCTCTGTTCTACCCCTGCCTCCTGCTCCTTCTGGTGCTTTGCTCCATCTGCGCTGCTGCTGTTGTTATCGTGTGCTTTGGTATTTCACTCTCTTCTTCCTCTGCTCCTGCTGGTCCCCTTGCTATGATTGTGGATGTGGGTGTTTGTTTTGTTTGTTTTTTTTTTCTTTTTAGTCTGTTGCTGAGAGTCCTGTGGCAAAGTTCAACAAAAAAGCTCAGTGTGCAGAACAGACTAGAACAAGGCAGCTTACAGAGCCTAAAAAGGATCTAGGGGTTCCAAGCCAGATATACCTGATTGTCTGCAGTCCCTCCCCTTATAGTGTGCAGAAAGCAAAGTATTACCAGAGCTTCATTTTCTTTGCTAAAAAGAAAAAAAAACTCTACATTCTTTAGGTGCCTCTGATTCCCTGAGTTGTGGAGACATTCCACTGAGTAGCCCATTGGATGGAGAGTGTAGTTCACTGGGGTCACTTAATTGTTAACATCTGGGTTGCAATGCACCAGTTCCTTTCCCTGTTGACTTAAAGCAGAGGGACAATATTTTATGTGCCCTCTAGCAGATCAAGACAAAACCGCAGGAAGCTGCCTTTCGCTGCTGGTGTATTTCAGTCAGGAGGAGATTGGTGCCTTAGCAGATAGCTCATGGACATGGTATGTGGTTTTCAGAGACCAACTCACAAGGTCTGAGCTGCCTGCTGCTGCTCCCTAGCTTGCAAACTCTGAGATTCAGGAAGGGAGCTGCAATCAAATGATGCCTGATAAACTGTCTTGAGAGAGTAGGGAAATAATGCTACTAGCCAAGGGAGAGCTCTCCTGGTGACTTACCATAGCTGGCTTGTTCCCAGTGAGCTTTGCTTTGCTTTGCTGTATTGTTACTCTGGCCCAAGCTAATGGCCATGCAGGCAGGCAGACCCATGTACCTGGCATCCACGGTACTCTCCTTTTCTGCTCCCCTGAACCTTTTGCATTTGTAATGGACGTGGCAAGCTATGTTGGGTCTGTGGGAGGAGCAGCTTGCCCTCGTAGCAATAACAGCAAAGCGGAGCGAACATCCTAGCGAGCTCTGGGCTTGCTGAGCTGGTGGTTTGGTGCAGCATTCTGATGGATACCGAAACAGTCTCTGTAGTCCACTATTTTCTCTGACAAACTGAGCATTTTGCTGTACTGGATAGAGCCAAACCTTTCTTAGCAGCGAGTTAAACCATCTCGAGAAGAGAGATTGTTGAAACAACCAGACATTAGGAGCAGCAATGAGCAACCTAGGCTAATGAGTAGGCTGCGAAATCTCAGTGGGCTGCGAAATTGTCGTAACCAAGACGGTTTCCTGGGATAGGGCAGTGTTGCTCACTGCGCTGGCTTACCTAGAATTTGCAGGGTGTGCCAAATGAACTGCAGCAGCGCTGGGATTGGGTGCAGAGGGAGCGTGCGGCTCTTACAAACCAAGTTGTGTGCAATCGGCATGCACCTCACTTCACAGTGTGCCTTTGTTTTATGTGCGTGTCCCTTTAATAACACCAGCAGGAGAAAACCTGTGTGGATGGAAACCAGTTGGAATCTGTCAACCCTGTGTGTGAGCAACAGTAAACAAAATGTCTTTCAGGCCACACGTAGACCCTGATGGGCCCCATATGGCCCTTGGGCCGCAGGTTGCCCATCACTGCATGAGATGATGGTCAGTCCAGATGTGTGGCCATGCCATGAGATGATTATATGGTAATGGTTGGTCCTCAGGGTACTGATAGCATTCATTTAATTTAAACTGTACTAAGGGGCTGTACCTTCTGCTCACTACGCTCACCTACCCCCCTCTCTCTGGCCACTTTCGCTTCACTGAGAAAGCCTGTTGACACTGATGATGTCATTCTGTCGCCCTGCGGGAACATTCTGTCATCCAGCAGGAAAAACTTCTCTCTATATATAGAGAGAGAAAATAAAGAACCATAGTTGAAAATGTATGGCCAAGCACCAGGGAGAAGCTAGAATCTTACCTCATGTGGCACACTCTTACCTCATGTGGCAGTGAATTTCTCCTATCAGAAAATGACAGCGTAGCTGTGTTATCCCACCTTTCCAGCTTGGGGACAAAAAACATCAGCTGTCAAGAGGAAAAGTGGGTGAAATATTTTGAAACTATATTGGGGGAGGTTGACATTTTTGGAATTTTTAATAAAACTGAAATTTTGTCTCAAAAGCCTTTTTTGGTTTTTAAGAAAGGTAAACTTTTCATTTTTCAAAACCAGAAAAAAAATGATTTTTTTTATTTAAAAAAAAATTGTGGTGTTTCCAGTTTTTCATAGAAAAATGGGAAAAATTTAACCAAAATAAGAGTTTTTCATTCTAATAGTTGTTTTGATCAGAGGCATTTTTCATCCAAAAATGTCTTGCCAGTTTTTTTTGTTGTTGTTGTCAGGGAAAGCAAGGGCCCTTGCACTAATGGAGAAATCAAAGCACTTTAAAATGAGCAGAAATCCTGATAGTAACTTCTGCTGGGAATGGTAAAATGGTACTACTTATGGCTCATATGCTATCTGCAGGTCTGTGGCCAGACCATCCCTAGCATCAGTGACTCTTACCAACAGGGGTGGCACCCTCTGGCTCCCAAGCCAAATAGGCTCACGAGGGAGCCAGATATGGCTCTCTTGCAGCTGGAGCTCAGCCCCTCCTTGCTCCCCCTGCAGCTGGGAGCCCACGCTGGCACTCCAGAGTCACAACCCCCCACAAGGTTGGAGCACCAGCACTGGCTTCTTGTGGGGGAAGAGAGAGAGAAAGCCCCGAGCCTCTCCGCTGGATTCAGCTGTCATGGAAGAAGCTGAAGCCAGAATCATCTGAACGCTGCTTCTCCCCTCCCCCTCTGCCAGCTGAGGTAACAACAGCACAGGGCCACGCTTCCTGGAGGCTTTCCCTGCTGCTCCCATTGGAACAGCGGGGAAAGCCTTGGGTGCCTGGGAGTGGCGCGCAGCACAAAAATAAGTAAGTGCCCTCCAGTCCCTCGTGCCCAGATCCTGCAGCCTGCTCCTGCCCCCTCGCTCCTGGCCACACACCCTGCCCCCAGCCTGCTCCTGTCCCCTCGCTCCTGGCCACACACCCTGCCCCCAGCCTGCTCCTGTCCCCTCGCTCCTGGCCACACACCCTGCCCCCAGCCTGCTCCTGTCCCCTCGCTCCTGGCCACACACCCTGCCCCCAGCCTGCTCCTGTCCCCTCGCTCCTGGCCACACACCCTGCCCCCAGCCTGCTCCTGCCCCCTCCCGCTTTGGCGCCACACCCTGCCCCCAGCCTGCTCCTGGCCCCTCCCCCTTGGCCAGACACTCTGCCCCCAGCCTGCTCCTCAACCCTCCCTTGCTCTTGTCCCTCCCCCAGCCAGACCTCGCAACCTCACCCCTCCTGCACCCCACCTCCTGCCCAGATCCTGCACCCCCATCCCTAGCCCATTCCCTGGCAGCCCTGTCCCACACACTTAACCCTTCATTTTTGGCCCCATCCCAGAGCCTAGGGGGGCCCACAAGATCCTGGAACCCCAGAAAAGTAAATCTGGTTTGATGCCTTGAACCTCAGTCCTCCCTGCTCCTCCTCTCCCCCCCCCCCCACCATGGGGCTGGAGAACCAAGGGAGTAGGGTGTCTCAATTGGGACTACATCAGTGAGGGTTGCGGGGGGGGGGGATTGGAGGGGTTTTTTTTCCTTCTCATTTGTGTGGTCCCCAAGTGATTTTTCTGTGGGCCAGTGGGGACCTAAAAAAGGTTCCCCACCCCTGCCATAAATAAAGAGAATGTTGAAACCTTTTGTGTTAGACATAATATTTTACTTTATTTAAAAATGAAGCCTGGCCCAGCCCACAACTGGGGCCCAGCCCCCATCTGGCTGTAGCATAATTACACACTTGCACCACCCACACCCCCCAAATCTGTGCCCTGGGGCCATCATACACCCAGCACCCCTGCCCTGAGCCCCCCGTAGCCTCCAGTCCAAACTCCTGCATCCCCAGCCCCCATTATAACATTGACCGAAGACAGCCTGAATGTGTGCATGAAGCTGGATTTGACCAGTTATGATGTGAACTTGAAAGAATTGTGCAAAAAGATGCAGCAGCAGAAGTCCCATTAAATAAAGTCTGTGAGTGCAATGTTTTGTTTGTGCTATTATTGACCATTATGTCAGTTATCAGTACTTAAGTTGTCTGTTTCCAGGCATGCAAACGGGCATTCTGATACAGCTCTATGTTGACCACTTGCTCTGAATTTGGATGGAGTTTGACTCTTCGGTTTGAAAAGGCTGCCGACCCCGGCTTACCAGGCTCTCCTATGGGAGGGAATGGAGGGACGAATGCAGAAGTGCTGGTTGTGGGGGAAGCTCATTACACATTAGGGGGAGTGTCTCAGAGTCTCTCTAGAATGGTGGAGGATCACTAGCTCTGGGGAAGGGCTCGGGTCCTCAGATCCCAGTCCCCCAGCAGCAGTCGCAGTAGGGAGTAGTGACAAGTGCTGGCAGTGGACACATGGTAATCATAGGGCAAGTGTAGGACTATTGAAAAAGGGGGTATTTTCAGAGTCCTTTGGTGCTCCTTCTGTTCGCGTGTTTCTGAATGGACGCTGGAAAACCCATTAGGAATGTAAACGACTAGTCGACTACCCGATAAGCATAGTTGCTTCTCCCCTCCCCCCTTGCTGCCTTTATCAGAGAGAGGCAGCGGGGGTGAGGGCAGGAGCCGGGTTAAAAGCCGGCTCCCCACAGCACTGTCTCCATGGGGGCAGAGGAGGCAGAGGCATAGCTGAAGTGAAGGGGGAGCCTAGCGGCTCTTAATACATTTAAAAGACAGAGCCACACGGGGTTAGCTCCCGGGGCCAGGAGCTAACCCTGCTGTGGCTCTGCAATTTCCCCCCATTATCGACTAATTGGAAATTCCATCGACTACTTGATTAGCTAATCAAGGCAATTTAGCATCCCTACAGCCCATTTGAACTGTGTTTATAGCACAACCGCGTGCATGTGCAACACTGAGGTTCCTTTAGAGTTCAGACATGCTTGGAATTTGCCCAGGGATTTCCCAGGCTAGGTCTGATGCTGTCTGGCATGAACATGACTGCTATTTAGAAATCAGCACACAGGATCAGTGCTAAGACTCAGTGATTAATAATGGCTCATTATAGAATCCCCCAGACTTGTCGTATCTTTATCTGGGTCCACCACACATTCTGCTGTTGCAAACCCCCCTGCTGTTTCCTTTCCTCTAACGCTGCTGCCCGTGCCTCCTGGCCGTAGTTCTGTGCTGGGCGTAATTGTGTGCGACTGTTCAGCGCTGCCGTTCTTAATGCTTCAACCATGTGGCTTTCGGTAATGTTTGCATATGTAGATCTTGGGTCGTATCTGGGTTTGTTTTAACCGCTTCAACAGATGCACAGAAGCAAGCGAGTAGCTCCCCTGCGTGGTCTTGGGCTGCATCATGCCCCTCTGATTCATATTTCATGGCAAACCGCCCGCTGCTCCTGCGAAGTTTGATCCATGAGCTAAAATATTAATAGACGCTAATCTGGCAGTTTAAAAGGGAAAAACCGGGCAACGGTAATAAAGATTTGTCATCCTCCCAGGCTAGCAAATTAACTTCTGCTGGGGAGAGGGAACCAACACACAAGCAGCACCTGTTCCAGCGGGAGAGAGCCAACAGGAGGCAGGGGCACTTCCTGTGCAGACTACTCTGAGTTTTTTTGGATTGGTGTAAATCCGCCTTTTCCCGGGCAACGCTGACTCCTGCCAGCAGCTGTCCCAAGCCCTCCCCCTTCCTGGTGTTGACTTTGTTTTGATTTGATTCCTGCAGGCCAGCCAGCTGGGAGTGTACAGGGCCTTCGTGGATAACTACGAGGTTGCCATGGAGACAGCAGAGAAATGCTGCCAGGCCAATGCTCAGTTTGCAGAAATCTCGGAGGTAATGTCATGATGTTCAGACATCCACGCCGCCCGGATCTGATAACCACCCTGCGACGTCGCTCATGAGCCGCCGTCCCTCCTCACAGAGGCTAGGAGCGGAGAAGCTGTCAACTTCCCCCAGTGCCTTTCGTTAGGGCCGGCCGGGGTGGAACTGTGAATTCTCCCAGAGGCAGCTCGTGCTCACTGCTCCCCACAGTGACTCTTGAAGTGACTGGCTTGGCTTTGAACGTCCCTAGTGCTGCCCCAGCCTCACGCAGTCCTGAAGGAGGAAGGTTGTGTTTGAACACCCGATGTCTCTGTGTTTGCGCGTAATGACGCTGGCTGTGGTGTAAAAGCCCCTCTCTAACAGCTTGCGTTATGTCTGTCAGTAGGATCACAGGCTTAATTAGCTTCACGTGCTGCAGGAAGCAGCGCTAGAATGCGCTCTGTTTAAAATGAGAAGTGTGTCAAGTGGGATCTTTTTATTTATTAGGCTGCTTTGATGTCCTCCCTTTGAATGGGATGGCGTGTGTTCAGGTATTGGGCAGGCTTCTTTGGGCTCCAGGTGGAGATCCTTGTGCAGGGGGCAGTATAGCTGCGGTGAGTACAGCCCCAAGAAATGCCGCAGCTGGAAAAAAGCAGCTGCCAAAATAAAGGAATTTAAATGGAACCACCTTTTCTGTATCGGACATGGGCTGTTTCTTTCTTTCTTTTCCAAACACTGCTTCATCCAGGAGCCCAAATCTTTTTTTAATCTTTAAAATTAAAAAGTAAAAAAGTTTCAGGACATGAAGGCGGAGGGAACAAAACATGGCAATACCCTCTGAAAATGGGCTGTGGTTCTCATCACAGCGTGCGAGGTTCCCTGCCTGCTTGCTGACGGGTTTCAATCCTCGGACACAGCCTGTAGCATCAGCAATATCACCTCTCCACCAGGGCAGCTTCCCCCACCCTTAATTTTTTTTTAACAGATAAATTCAGTCTATAAAGTCTCCTTTCACTAACAGTTAGATGTTACTCACACTGCGGTAGTGCCACAGAAGGGATCCGATGCAGCACTGCAAACCCTGGGCACCACACATTATATCATTTCCTGGTGGGTAAGTGCTGACGCCCTGGCAGTGACCATACGGTTATAAATAGTAATGACAACGATTACAGTGGTACTTTTGTGCCCATCTCCTGCTGAGGATTTCGCAGCTCTTTACTCACTTTAATACATTCACCCTCAACCCCTCCAAGGCGGAGAGGTCAGGATAACCCCTCCATAGAAATGAGGGGAAGGGACTACTTGCCTTTGGCCACATCTCAGGGCAGTAGCAGAACCAGGAGTAGCACCCAGGCCTGCTGATGCCCGCCTTGTGCTTTAGCCGCCAGACTATGTACACTGAGCCAATGGCAGGTGCGTGCCCTTGTCTTACTGGTGATAACAGCTCAGCCATGCCTGAGTTTACTCACAGATGCTGTTCATGGCTCCCTAGTTTCGAGGGTCTCTACTAAGACTTATTGGAGCATAAGCTTTCGTGGGCAAAGACCCACTTCGTCAGACAAAGTGGGTCTTTGCCCACGAGAGCTCATGCTCCAACACTTTGGTTAGTCTCTAAGGTGCCACAGGACTCCTTGTCGCTTTTGCAGATCCAGACGAACACGGCAAACCCTCTGATACTAAGACTTAGGAATTCTTCTTGGAGCTGCATTCTTCTGGTGGACAGTGACACAGTGGTGGTAGGACCTCCACAGGACAATGCATTTTCCTTCACTCACAGGGCTTTTCTGGGTGCTGCTTTAGGCCGCCTGTATGATCACAGGCACTTCTCCCTCCCTGGGAGGCGCTGAGGAGGTTCCATGTTCCAGGGTAGCGTTTCTGGGTGCTGAACGGTCTCCTACATGAATTTTCTTTTTCTTCTAGAATCTCAAAGCCAGAAATACAAAGGACTCAAAAGAGCAGACCACAAAGAACTCCTTGGAAAGTGAGTGTTCTGTATGGAGGAGACTCTGGTTTGTCAGTCCCTGGAAAGATGGGGATGCAGCTGATTATAGAAGCCCTGGGTTGGAGGGGAGCTATCTTGTGGAATGGCCATTCCCCATGATCTTTGAAGAGCATCTGTTGCCTCATTGTAGCACAAACATTGTCACACAAGGAATTATTATTTGTGTTAAGGTGGCACCAGAGGTCCCAGCTGAGCTCAGGCCTGTTGTACTAGGCACTGTACTTGGGCATAGCCAGAGAAGGTCTTTGCTCCAAGGGATTCCCGACTTCTGGAGGACATGGCCTCGTGGATGGCAGGGTGGAGGAGCACCCTAGAAATGCTGAGCTTGAGGGGGAGGAAGGGTAGTGCCTTGATCACTCTTCAGAGACCTTCCTGGCAAGATTTGAAGAGGCACTGAAGGGGATGTCTCTTAGCACAGCAGTTCCCAAACTTGTCTGTTGATGACAGAGCAGGCGCTGAGGGCAACCCTCCCTTATCAATGACAAACACTCTTTTTTTTTTTTTTATATATTAAACACCATTGTAAGTGCTGGAGGTGAAGCGGGGTTTGGTGTGGAGGCTCCACACGACCTCCATGTAATAACCTCTCAACGCCCCCGTTTGAGAAGCTCTGCTCTAGAGGGCATGGCTAGGCACTCTACTCACCTGCAAGGTCAGCCATGAGCATCTAGAGCAGGGGTGGGGAACCTAAGGCCCAGAGGCTGGATGTGGCCCCCAGCTTGCCTGGAGCTGACACCTGAGGCTCGGAACTTTCTGCCCAGCATCTGGGAGCCGGTACTGGTGCTCCACTCCTGCACCCTGCCTCCCCCACCATCCCTCTGCAGGGCTGGAGCCCCCCCACGCCAGCTCCCTGCTGCGGAGGGGAGGGGTGAGCGCCAGGCCTTGTGGGCCAGAGTCAGGCAAGCCGGGTCCAGATCCGACCCACAGGCTGTGCCTGGTGGGGGAGGAAGCGGCTCTTGCATCCCTCGTTCTGCCCTGACACCCCCCGTCCATGCATCCACCTTCCTGTCCAGACCCTGCACCCTCACCCCACTCCTGCACCCTACTACTCTCCCATACCCACCAACCCCCAGCTTACTCCTACACCCTCCCTCCTGCCGTCCCCATACCCAAGCCTGCTTCCTGGCAGCCCCCCTCCCTCACACTGAGCCCTTCATTTTCCGTCCAAAAAAGGTTCCCCACCCAGATCTAGAGCTTGAGGCTATAGGAGGTTCTATGATCAGACAAGTGTCCTGCTGGGAGTGCTCTGTGCCATCCGGTGTGCTCAGCTTTCACACTTTTCAGCAGCACGTGGTGAGGGTGGTGCAGTCGCTTGTGTTTGTGTCTCTCTCTGTGCAGGGTGTTTTGAATGTTTTGACTCTGCAGCTCATTAACTGTGAAGAAGAGACTCACAGGATGTTTCTGTTGTACTAGTGTGTGCCTGTGTGTTGGTTACATGGCTCAGTGTGCTCTGGAGAGGACTGTTTTTAGATGGCTACCTTTCTTATGCCTCTGTTGCTTTCTCTCCACAGTGCTGTTGTATAAGCCAGTGGATCGAGTGACACGCAGCACACTTGTTCTTCATGTAAGTAGCTTGCCTGTTTAAATGGCAATGATACGAGCACAGAAGCTGTCTCCCCTTTCTCTTCCCTCCCGTCTTTCTTGAACATACAAAACTAGGCAAACTAAGAGGCTGACGCTCTGCATTTATATGTAGAGGAGCAACTTAAAGTTTCTGGTGGAGAATAATTCCCTGTGTGGAAGCAGTGACATGTCCCCAGCAGGGTTTGCAGGTGAGGTTAGACTCCACAGGTGCAGTGGGATGGGACAGTCATCCACTTACCTTAAAGTATAAGAGGATTCCAAGTCACCTGTCCCAATGGTTCCAATCACGGGGCTGTCAAATCTTGAAGCCTGCTGTTCTGCCGGTTGCCGTTCCTTATTCTTGTCCCTTCTTTGTGTCCTTGGTGGTAGGATTTACTGAAACACACGCCAGCAAGCCACCCCGACCACCCGCTCCTGCAGGACGCTCTGCGCATCTCTCAGAACTTCTTGTCCAGTATCAACGAGGAGATCACACCCCGCAGACAATCTATGACCGTTAAGAAGGGAGAGGTGAGTCCCATCGTCTGGTGAGCAGCTCTGTTTCTGAACACTAGTTCTGCCTTTCTTTGGCAGGGGCTGGAAATTAGGAGAGTACCCTAGCCTGCTGAAGGTTACAGTGAATGCAGGGATACCTGAGGTCTTTTCCTGCTTTTGCTGTAAAAATCTAGCCTGCTGGCTAAGCATATTGCTCTGTGAGGAGTCAGGCTGGCACACAAAGATGAAGTTACATGCAGAGCTGGGATTAGTACTCAGGAATTCCTGGCTCCCAGTCTAGTGTTCACGCTTCTAGGCCATCCCTTCATTCTGTGAGAGGTTGATACCTGCTTGTAGATTTTCTGGAAACCCTCCTCCCCTGGCCCCATGCTGCTACTGCCTGTCTCTCTGAGATAGAGTTTACGCACAGTCCTTGCGTTCCACAGGGCAGGGTGGGGCTTTCTGCACTTTCTGTTCAGAGCTGTTTGGAGCTACCAAAAGGGACATGGTGACCAACATCCCAGCTGTTGTTGCTGCAGTGGGCACAGAGTGTGCTCCCCCGTTTCAGGGAGAGTGCAAATTCTGTCTGAATAAGGGTGCAGGGGTCAGAAGAAAGAAGGCAGCCACTGGAATAATGGAAGATCAGAAAGGCATTTTCCAGCCTCTCGGGACCCTTACATCCACTCTCAGGCACAAACTCGGCAGGGTGTTCACCTATGTCTGCCTGTTCATCATTAGATGCATTTTCAAATGCATTGGGCAAGAGAGAAAGCTCACCTGGCAGGGCGGAGCTATAGCAATCCATTGGGGAGGGCAAGAGAAGGGCCAGCTGACCACTGAATGATGCCAGGAATTGGCACTGTTATTTCTGTCTCTTAAAGCAACCCCAGAATGATGTCAGGCCCCAAGGTGCAGCGTAGAAATACAGGTTACGGCCTCAGTGTCAGACTGTGTCCAATATAAAGAGACTCACTATGTGAGGGCAAAGAGACAATCAGAGCCATTTCTCAGACAGCAAGTAAATAGAAATAGGAAGGAATTGAAATGGGATGAGAGAGACCCCAGGGGCTAGGACATTTAGGGTTGTTCATTTGTCTAGGGGCCAATCTAGTTTCCATTAAAGTCAATGAAAAGCCCCCCATTAACCTCTGTGGCAATTGGACGGGAGCCCAGAAGGGCTGGGCTCTGCCCCCTCCTCACCCACAGGCTGGGCTGTGGATAATGGGGACAGAATGCTACAGGGGTGAGGCTTCCTGAGTTCTTGGGGCAGATTCATCTCGAGGGTAATTCCAGTGTGGTTTTGGGAAGGGATGATTTGAGTCCCCTGCCCCATTCAGTTACTGCCTGGACTGATGAGGAGACTGTGGGGAGAGGATGCTTGGTTCAGAGTCAAGAGACGCATTGTCAGTACCTCTGCAGTGGAGGAATCACAACTGGAGTTGCTGTCGTGTTGGAACTTAGCCCTGTCGTCTCCTCCAGAGCCCAAGAATCCCCCTTCATTGCAGTGAAAAGTCCCCGGAAACCGGACATGTTCCTGGGGTTGTTAACGTCTTTCTCACTGACCCTGTCAGCTCTGAGGGCTGTGTGGCAGATGTAGAATGGGGCTGGGCCACGGAGAGCATCCTTCCTCAGCTCTGGGCAGAAATTCCCCAATTTACCGCCTGCAGCTGAGATGGGCTGAGACTAGAACTGTAGGGGCCAGGCAGTAGCAGGGCAGGATGAAAGTGCACACATGAGGGTGGCCAGGATCTTGGAGGCAGCAGAAGGCCTCAGGACAGTGGATGCTGTTTGAGTCCTAACCGGTGTCCCAGGCTGGAATGCCCCTGTCACCCGGGAGGGATGCTCTGGGATAGCATCACAGGGAGGGATGCAGGCTTTGCAAAGTCCTGTGGGATCCTAGTGGAGTGGCAGGAGCCAGGGCAGCGGGAATTGTTGTGCTCTCTGGTGAGCTGTTGGTTTGTCATCCCTCATAAAGTGCGAACGGGGTGTGTGAAGAAGTGGGCTTGGCCGGGCCGCTCACGCTGCGGTGCAAATGTCGACGTCAGGAGGTTACTCCCTGTTAGCCCTTGTATCAGGGACAGCAGCATCACGGCTGAAAACAGCAGCTTTCCTGTGTGGTGGAGGGACTCCATAACTCTTACGCGCACCACGCACCAGCTCTGCTTCCAATCTGTTCCCAAGCCAAGGTGAAAAACGACGCTTGTTCCACATTCTTTCCCAGCATTGCCCTTTAACTTCCTTTGCCTCTGGGAGTCAAATGCTAGCTGTTTCCTTTGGCTTTTCTGTGCCACAAGTCCTGCTTCTAAGAGGGGCAAGGCACCACCTTCTTCTCAAAAGTTCTTCCAGAAGGGGAATTGTTCACTGTTACCACGATTAGAAATTGTGATCCAGTGCAACAGGAGTAGACTCCCAGCCATTCATAAATAAAGGATTTGTGCAGGATCTTCCTAAAGAGTTAAGAAGTCCCACTCCCCACCCACCAATAGCCCTTCCAGGGTGGGATCAGAGCTGGGTTTTGTCTGTGTGTGAACATTTCTGGCGTAAGCTTTCCTTCTGTGCCCTCCCCGGAGTGATGGGACGACATGCAGTTTGCATGTCCTAATTGATGGCTCTCAATGCATAATGCATTTTTCATTTTAATGAATAGCCAGCTTGCTTTGATGGCTTGTATTCATTATTTACCTCTCTCCTGTTGGAGAGTCCTTTTGGGAGGGAAGGGGGGCGGGGGGAGCAGGCTAGTTCCTGTAGTCTCCAGCCTCCTCCCCTGGCGCAGTGCTCAGGCGCTGGCCTCAATTGTTTGCACACATATAAAGGGGCTCATTTTCTCCTCTTTTCTTTTTCCAATCAGCAAAAAGCTCCCAATCCCCATCTTTCATGTGGGGTCGTTTTCTCCTCTCGTGAGCACAGGCAGAGAGGATGTTAAATCCCTTTTCCCTGCCTCTCGCTGCTGCTTTCTTCTGCTGGATTGCTTTGAATCAGTGAAAGCAGCCAGTGGTTTAACTCCCTAGAGACAGACTGCTAGAAGTGCGTGTGCGTGTGTGTACATATGTATGTACGTGCCGCAGCAGAACAAACACCACAGCCCTGAGCACACAACCTGCTGTTCTCCCCTTCCCCACCCCCAGGTTCCTGCTGGGGTTATTGCTCTGCTGCGTTGGGTGCTTTTGTTTGCCACAAGGCACATGGCCGCACCCTGCACACCACGAGAAAAGCAAGGGCTGCTGACCACAGAGCAGTACATTCCCTCCCATGCAACCCGCGGAATGGAACCATCCGTAAAGTAATTCCAGTGTCTTGAATGGGCCCACATGCTCCCCAGTGTATGCCAGGACCAGGATGTGCCCTCCCTCTCCACGGTGTCCCTTCCAGTGCGGCACTGCTGACCGGAGAAGGGAGAACTGCAGAGTCAGCTTGTTCCCTCTGTGATCTGTGCATTCCTCTTTTAGTTGGGAATTGAAGTGTGAGCATGGTCCTGAGGCAGCCTGTGGCTCCCCACATGTGTGGCCCCAGTGGGTCCCAGACACCCAGGCCAGGGCGCAGAGTCGCACCACTTTCTGCATGCTTTAGGGACATGGGCAGGGTGCGAACTACAGCAAAAGCCAGGAGAAAAGAAGGGCTGCCGTCAAGGCCAGGAAGTGGGGCTGGGTCTCTTTTCTAGCTTGTTATGGGCAACTCAGTCCCTGGTCTCCCCAGCGTGTACAGCCCATAGACCTGTGGGGAAAGATGCAGTGTCTAGGATTTGGTCCGTAGGAAAGCAGGTGGAGATGTCCCCCCACCGTGGGGTGTGGTGGGTCACCCCCGTGAAGGAACAGTATCCCGGACGGAATGTTATGCTTCTGGGGCCATACCCTCCCTGCCAAAGAGCCTGGGAATGCTCCCATCCTTCTCTGCCTCTCTTCTCTTTCCTGTTGTTAGTGTTTCTGGTGGAGCCTTCCCTTTCTGGTGGAGCCTTTCAGGTGCCCACTTCAGAAACTTGCCAAGTTGCAAGGAAGAGCTCTCAGGGCGGTCTGGGAGTGATGGGGAGCCTCCTGATTTGTGGCACGTGGGACGTTCCCATTCCGCTCTTGCGCAGTGAGCCCCATGGCACACCGAGCCAAAGCCTCACTTTGTGGATGGCGTCCCCTTTGCTCACCGCTGACACTTCACTCTCCACCTTTGGTTTTCTGGGGTTCCGGTAGAGGGGATCTGATGAAGGGGAAAATCCCCAAGCACTCCAGCAGGATCAGTCCCCGGCGTTATCCCCCGTGATCTCGCACAGCCTCCAGTGGGGTATCTGGCTCTGCCACTTCTTGTAAAGCAGGAGTTAATGGAATTGATAAAAGCACTGAGCCCCTTAAGGGGAAGAGAGTCAGATTCCCATGGGGGGAGGTCCCAGTCAATCTGTCTGAGCCTCTCCTGGTTTTTATGTTGAATCCAGGAAGCTCAAGCCTGACTGTAGACTGCAATCTCCATATTTCTGAAGTTAGCTGGTAAATGCATCTGACAGTGACTTGCCTCTGAGGCAAGAGTGACTTGCCTCTTGCCAGGTGACCTCTGAAGCCATGTTTTCACTTTGGGTAAGATCTGTGATGCCATGATCAATATTCCGGAGTTTGATTTTGTGGGTCTAGTTAAGACCCGCTAAATCAAACTCAAAGAGTGCCCTTGTTGGCAGCCACTACTCCTGCTCCTGTGAGGAGTAAGAGAAGCCAAAGGGAGTGTTTGCTCCCGTTGGCCGCCTCCTGCGAGGGCATCAGGGAAACTCAAATCAAGGTACTTCGACTCCAGCTGGTTGTGTCTTGATTCGACCTTCCCTTTTTTCTGTAGACCTTGCTTGAGGGGCAGAGTATCATTGGATTTAGGCTGCAGTCACACTAGGGAGAGTTTGTGGTAGGGAAAGAGAACAATCGGGGACCGTTTACAAAGGAAATGTTGCAGAGACAAGGGTGTGAACTGGAGCTTTACTGGGTTTGTGGGCCACTGTGGGGCCTGGGACTCGCTGCTTCTAGTGACCCTGGGCAGATGCTGTCTGCAGCAATGTGCTCAGAAATACAGGCTGTCCTTGATATAAGTCCAAGATACATTAAAAAAAACTTGGACTTATAGTGAAACAACTTAAAGTGGGGAATTTTTTTTCCCGTGGCTGACTTCCATTTGCGCAAATTGTTTATGTTTGGGTTTTTTTGCGCAACTTAGGAGCGGGGAATGGGGAGACTTACAATGCATCAGTTCCCACAAGCGTCAATGACTGCAGTAGGGAACGGATGCAAACCATTTTAGACAATTTTGGACCCCACACACTGTCCCTCAGCTGAAGCCGTATAGTTCCCAATGACCATTGCTTTGGAAAACGGAAGGCTGTTAGAATATTAAGAGAAGCCATCAGTACATCATCCCAACATCCTGCCGTGCTGCTCTTGCACGACACACGGGAATCCTTCTCCTCCTACATGCTGCAGAAATCCAAACCGCCTCTTCCTCTGTGACATGTGCCAATATCGATTCTTTTGTGCTTTTCCATCCTCCTCCTCCTGCATCGCCCGTGTTCCTGTCTTCCCTGTAACTCTCACCCACACGCGCTGCCGTCTTCTGCTGTCACCTCCCAGGATACACCTCCTCCTCAGCTCTGACATGCAGATAGCCCTGTGCAGATCTTAAATCCAGATGAACAGCTGTTACAAAGTTTTACTTTGCATCGTGCACCTCAGACATAAAGGTATCCTGCTCTCTGGAGTGAAATCATACACAACAGCAGCACACTGCACTCGAGACAGCAGCCAGTGGTGGCATGAAACCACGATGCCATGAATAAATGAAGGTGCAGGCGGTTGTGAGGCTGGTAGAGGGAGTGAGGAACCCAAATGCGAAGGAGAGAAGAGATGAAGAGTCAGGAAACGCAGGGAGGCTTTTGCACCCAGAGCAGTGAGGTGCTGACAGAAAAGGGAGGAGGCAGGCACTAGATATGCGGAGGGAAGAGGAAGCAAGACAGAGAGAAGGCCTGCGAGGTAGGGACTGGAGTGTATGCAGGGGCCTGTCCCAGGCTCTAGCCTGGCAGCACTGAGCACTATTGGTGGCAGTGCTGCTCCCCTTAGGATGTTATTGAGGGCAGCGTTGGTGCTGGATACCCCATTTGGATGTTTCTGTAACACATCCCCTCTCCCAAGGTATTTGGAGGGAGTGCGTGGCGTGGGTGGGGGGAGATTCTTCTATATGCTGGTGAGTGAGTTCCCATTCCTCAGGCCAGAAGGGCAGCTTTGGACACGGGCTGGATGAGTGCTTCTTTTGGGGGTGGATGCGGTAACTCTGACAGGAGAGCTGTGCAACAAACCACCATCAGGCCAAATGACCCTGTGGCCCTGGACTGTTGCTAACATAGGGCCCCCAAAAGGAGGCCAGCTGGCTTCCCCTGCTAGTCAAGCAGTACTAGACAAGGGAGGCTGATGGAGGTGGAGGGGAAGAGAAGTGGGGGGAAAAGAATGGTGGTTGCTGACTTGGAGGCACCCTGACCTACAGCCCCAGTACCCTGGAGCCAGGGTTTGAGCTGCTGGGGTCCCCACTGGATGCTCTAAGCTGCCCAGGTCTGTGAGCTGTTGGCTCAGTGGCCAAATGGGTGAGGTCTCTGGAGAGGAAATGAACAGATACTGCTACTAGGGGACTGGTGGGGTCACATCTGTGAGGGGGTCTGTCTGCAGGCCTGTGAGGCCTGCTCCTTGGCACGGAGGCAGCCAGTCCATGCTCACATGAGCAGCACATTCTGTCCTGATTTGCCTGAGGGCAGATGGGGGGAGAGTGCACAAAGTCTCCTTCCCCCTGCCAAGGGCCACCCTTTTTTGCCTGAGGTCCCACTCCTTCCAGGGGCCTGGCCCACGGCCAAATACAAAAATCCATGAAGTAGTCCCCCCTCCCATCCCTGCAAAAATTATTGCCCACCCCTGATCTATGGAGATACCTCCTGGGTCCCCCTTGCAGGGACAGCTCTCCAGCAAGCTTATGAGTCAGGACTGATGGTCAAGCAGAAGTAGGATGAAAATTCCCCCCCTCTCTGTAAGGCCTGGTAAATATTTTCCTCCCCGCCACTGACTGGAATACATCCCCTCCACCCCTGTCCCCGACTTCCTACGCCTGACTAGAACACATCCTCTGCCAGCCTCCTTTCCTGAGAAATCCCACCTCCGTCGGAATCAGCCCGGTGTCTCACGCTAGCCCTTGGTCTCCCGGAGCAGGACAGCTCAGCCCCCGAGTGCTGGATCCGATCAACTCCACGTAGATCAAAATCCCCTCAGGAACCGCCTCCCAGGCTGACAGGATGGTGGCTCTCGGCATCGCAGCAGGGCTCTGCCTGTGGCCGTAGTGAGCTTCCTGTTTGGGCTGAAGGGGAATTTGTGGACGCGGAGTTTTTGTGAGGATGTGGGAAACCTGCTGCTTGAAGAGCCTGCTTGGATGTTCACAGGCAGGGGCTATGCAGGTGGGAGGCTCTTGGCAATGCAAAGGAATTGAGGCCCTACATGGGCTCAGGGGCCGTGGGTGGATCTGGAATCCCCGTGCCATGTGGGAACATTCATTCTGTCCATCCCCTTTGGCCACTGCCTTTGCCCACACTCGTGGGCTGTTGTGGGGGCTGGGAGGGTACCCTCAGTACTGTATTGGCATCAGTGCCTGGTTGTGTTTGGAGCCAGGGGCCAGCTAGTCCAGCAACCTCCCATAGGGCAGGATTGTGTCACGAGAGCCTTGTGGGACCAGGAGGGTGGGAGGGGAGGAACGGAGGACCAGCACTGTTCCTCAGAACTGTAGCTGGGTAACACATGGGACTGAACGCGTGAGAACATATTTACACCTAAGGATGATGAGCAGAGATCTGGCTGGCAACCAGCAGCTGTTCACATGCCTCAGAGGAGCAGAGTTGATTTGCATCATAATAAATATTCATCAGCTCTAAAAACATTAAATTAGAGTTCTGAGTTGCTGAGAAACACCACTTTTTCTGCCTCATTTCTCTTTCTCTCAGACTGAATCCTTCCCAGCTATGGAAGGTGGGGTTTTGCACTTGACAAGGCCTGGCTTTTGTTTCTGCCCGAACCCGCCTGGTTCCATATTTCAGCTGGAGGCTCTAGGTCAAGGATGGGTAATCTACCACCCCTGGCTTGCCTGGATCTGGCTCCCAAGGCTTGGGGCTCCCCCCCAGCATTGGCTAGCCCACCCTGGTGCTCCAGCCCCCCTCCCCACCGCAGTCCCTTTCCCATGGGTCTGGAGCACACAAAATCTACTAGCGTGGGCCCCCCAGGCTCTGGTGTGCCAGGGGAATGTGGGGAGGGTCTTTCTCATCAGTCAGGGCCACCTCAGTGAGGGCTTGGTTTTTGTTTTTTGCTTCTCACTTGTGTGTGGCCCCCAGCTGATTTTTTCTGTGGGTCAGTGGCCCCCAACCCAAAAAAGGTTTCCCCACCCCTGCTGTAAGTGAAGGGAAGGGCCAGGGGAGGGGATGTTGAGCACACATCTGTAGCAGGGATGCGGGTGCAGGCAGGCACACTCTCCAGGCCCAGGAAGGATTGTGGAGGCTCGTGCCTACTTAAAAGTAAACATCAACATATCCACGGGCCATTCCGAGCCTGCCTTGCCATTGGATCCCATTGCTCCCCGGGGTCCTGCCCAGAGATAGCACAGTGATCTGTCTGGGAACAGGTTTACACCACTGGCGGGGTGGAACATTCGCTGGCTAATGATCACAGAATAGCAGGGGCATTTGGGCTTAGCAGGCACCTCCAGGATTGAGTCCTGCTCTGGAACACCTGGAAAAGGTGTGAGGCTCTGATTGTGAATGTGTAACCAAGAGCTGGTTCTTGTGCTTCGTTCCTCTGCACTGCATATTCCACTGCACTGCTTCATTCCTCTGCATTGCATTTTCTCCCATCTCCTCTGTTGGGACTCGCATCCTGGTTTGATAAAGGTAGTTTGGAGTAGGGATGTTAAATATCGGTTAACTGAATAGTTGAGTAACCTCATTAATTCTTATCGGTTAGTCTATAGTCCCCAAGGGTGGGGCTGGCAGCCAGTGTGCTCCGGCCTTACTCCCGAGGAGCCCCCGCCACTCCACGCTGCTGCCTCTGTATCAGAGGCAGCAGCGCAGGGTGCCAGGCGGGAGCTGGCCCATGAGGGGAGCCAGTTTAAAAACCAGCTCTCCTTGCAGACCAGCTGTCTGTTGCCCTGTGCTACTGCCTCTGATACAGAGGCAGCAGCACACAGTGGTAGCAGCCCCTGTGTAGGGGTGAGTGTGGACTGAGCAGAGCTGCCTGCCCACCTGGCTCCTAATACATTTTAAATGCAGAGCTACAGCAGGGGTAGGTCCCGGACCTGTCACAAGCCAGGACTGAATTGGGCTGCTGGCCAGCCTGCTAACATATTTACTGGCAGAGGTCGGGGAGAAATGCTTGTAGTCTATAGCATTAACCTATAAGCTTTTCCTTATCGGTTAATTGACTACACTGTTACATCCCTAGTTTGGAGAGCAAAGCACAGTGGCTGGGAGGGTGGCTATGAACACACCTGCAGCTGTGTCCTCTGCAGTGGGAGTGCTTTGGGGGGAGTTGAGTAGAACAGTGAGTTAATGTGCAAAGCGTTACAGTCACAGCCCTAGGTTTAAACTCTGATTTCATGACATCTGGTGACACTGTGAGTGTCTCTACCTCATGTGTGGCCCAGTCAAAACCAAGCACAGCTTGAGAACTGGCCACTTTTGCATGAGAGAGCCTGGTCCTGAAATAGCAGAGAGACAGTAGGTCAGGAGCAGAGTGCTTTGGCACAGTGGTGTAAGGGGACAGATAACAAAACAGCTGGCGGGAGGTAGGGCAGGATTAGGATTGGACAACGTTGGCAGCACTATACCTCGGTGCAGAGCACTGGTCACTGGAGTATCTAGGTGTGTGGCCCAACACTGGAGTAACAGAGGCCTTGAAGGTCAGGCTTAGAGTGCAGAGAAGCCTGCTCAGTGTTTGGATCAAAGAACAGTTTTTGCACTTTTGTGAGGATCAGATTTGTCTCCAGATTGGAATCCCCTACTCACGTCCAGGCTGCCGTTGATTCTGACTTTTTTCCCAGGGAAGCTCTGAGGACAGAACTGGTTTTGAAACTTTCAGAGCAGCTTGCTGAGGACTGTAGACCATTACCATAAACCATTACTGCTGCCCTGGGTTTGCTGGAGCGATACTTCAGGGCCACAGCATTAACTAAGGGATGCAGAAGGGCGGGACAGTCACCCTGTCTGAAACAAACCACTTGGCTGAAGGAAACTCATTCAGACTCTTGAAACTCAGAGCCTGTCTTCTGAAGGGGAACGTGGCAGCTAAGCTCCCTGCCTGTTCTGAGGCCTGATGAGTGTTTCATGTTACAGGGAATAGAAAAAGGCTTTAAATAAATACACAGGAAAAACCCATCCAGATGGGACTGATTAAGGCTCGGTAGTGGATTTGCTACTTTTCTAAGCAAATACAGATCCCTTAGCAGCACTTGTTGGAATAGAGATGCAGTGGGAATATTTAGCAGCTTCTCTGTTCAATCAGGTTCCAAGTCAGGAGGAGGGTGTTTCGTGGGTTCTCCTTGACTCAGGTGAGCATGGCCCAGATCTGGTAGCTCTGCAAGGTGGCTGCAGCTAGATGCAAAAGCGTAACTAGTGAATTGGTGTGTGCTGCCCTCTGCTAGTGAAGAGTGGAATGCCCAGCTGTTGAAGGCTGCTGGCCAGCCTGCTCTGTATGGTAATGGTCTGTCAGTGACTTGTCATAAATTAAAGCAGCTTGAAAGGATTTTGCTCGATATTTCCTGCGAGCTTCCTTTGAATGAGAGCAGACTGGTGATGTTTCAGCCCCCAAAGGAAATGGCAGGCAAGTCGAGAGCGGCAGGCAAGAGGGGCTGAGCTTGGAGAGTCTGGGTGATCTGCTCAGCATTGGCAGCAGATCGCTGCACTTTGTGCAGCTCTGAGAAGTATCTGTGCCAAGCCTGCTGGCAGTCCACCAGCGAGAGGGGGCTGTTTAACTCCAGTTAAAAACTTCTCTGATTACCCAGTTCCTGCAAGTGGTGGAGAGAGCCATGGGAAGAGCCCAGACAGCAGAGAGTTAACTCAATGCTGAGGATAAGCAATAGAGAGGACAGCCCAGCCAAGTTATTGTGATGGCCCTGTGGGCAAATCTGTGATTCCTCTTGGGTTTGAGAAAGCCAGACCGTAAAGCCCCAAGAAAGGGCATGAACAAGAGGAGAGGCCCAGCGGAGAAAGAAGTAAACATGTAGGCCAATTTATGAAATCCCCTCGATTCAGTCAGGCTCGCAGAGAAGGTCTCCCTTGGAACCAACAGTCCTAGAGAGAGCAGGGGGTGTGGCAGGGGTGCCGTGTGCCACCAGGGATCAGTCCCACGAAGCTGGTGCCAGGGAGGTTCCCCCCCCCCCCCAGTCCTGTCCTAACCAGACCTGTCTCTCCTGTTCCTGGCAGCACCGGCAGCTCCTGAAGGACAGTTTCATGGTGGAGCTGGTCGAGGGGGCTCGGAAACTCCGCCACGTCTTCCTCTTCACTGACCTGTTCCTGTGCGCCAAGCTCAAGAAGCAGCTTGGAGGGTGAGGACTCGAGCACCCAAGGCCGCCAGGTTGCTTCACATCCAGGGAGCATGGCCCAGTGTAGCTCTGTCCCTTCAATGAGACAGAGCTGTAGCCCGGGTCACTGTGGGGAGTTAAATGCTGCACGGCCATCTTCCTCAGAGCAGGAGTGGTCCCTGTAGCCACCTGGACAGACGCCAGCTGGGGTCATTTAATTGCAATTGCAGCCAACCCTTTGTGTTACTCGCTGTCTCCCTCTAGTGGCCGGCTCACATGGGTTTAAGAGGCCACTACAGCTGGTGAACAGTGTCTACATCCGGCAGCAGAGGCTCTTGCTTTTAGATCTAGAGGTCCTAGATTGAGTCCTCTCTGCCAAAGACCACCCCAAGACACTGCCTCAGAGGACTGTAAGCTCTTGGGCAGCAAGCTGCTGCGTTCTACCCCCGAGGGTGGCGGCGTGTAAAGATATCCCTGCATATGCGAAGCACTTTGGGGTCCTTCAGCGTGAACACGTGATTTTAAATAAATCAGTCAGTACATCTTCTACTTACCACTGCAGTGGGAACTGGTTACTCCCAGATTCTTTGCTGGAAAACGCACCTACCCCAGCTGTGCTTCCTCTTCAGGGATTACGGGGTGGGTGAACCTGTTCCACAGTCTTGTACCCTGCTGTGCGGAGCCCACCCGGGGGCAGACACGTGGGAGGAGCCGTGTGAGAGCTGAGGACATGCGAATATGTCTAAAGTCCTCTCCCCTCATCCTTTCAGGAAAAGCCAGCAGTACGACTGTAAATGGTACATTCCGCTCACAGACATCAGCTTCCAAACACTGGATGAGTCCGAGGCGGTGCCCAATATCCCACTCGTGCTGGACGAGGAGCTGGACGCCATGAAGATCAAGATCTCCCAGATGAAGAGTGACATCCAGCGAGAAAAGGTAACGGCGGGGGCGCTGTCTTCCCCAGCCCCCGGGGTGCATGTTGCAGCACAGACCTGGAGAAGGGATGCTGGGGTGGGAAGGACGGGGCAGGAAGGGGAGACCCCCTCCAGAGTTTTCTGAATGGGAAATGTGGCTAAGCCGCTTACTTGTGCAATAGAACTTTCGGTTACTGCTCTTGGCTCTAGCCGCCACCCCGGCCCCCTTTCATTCGCCATCGGAGCCCCACGCAGCACACTCCAGACAGTGCTGAGGCGGAGGGCACTGAGCCCTGGCTGCCTGCCCTGCCCCTTCCACTCGAGGCCACGCCCCTTCCAGGAATTCTGAGCCAGCCTCTCCCTCACCTTGTCCAGGGGCCTGACAAGTCAGTCAGTTCCCCTGTGGGGCAGGCAGCTGTAATTAGACATGATGCTAATTACCCTTTGTGTGATAGTGTCCTCTGGGCCTCTAGGAGCAAGTAAGCATCCAACAGCGGGGTGTTGAATATTCCCAGGCTGCTCCCAGCTCATGGTGCTAGGTCTTTCGATGCACTTGCTGTTGAAGGGTGAATTGGGAGGAACGGGGTGGCTTTGTCAGCGAGGGCACATGAGAGTAGATTGAAATGTGGTGAACCCGTTTCGCAGCAGTTTCACCTCTTCCCTGGAATTAGACACATTCCCAGTCTGCAGACTCAGCTAGCTCTCCAGAGGGGGTTCTTGGGAAGAGCTAGGAGGAGGTTGGTATGAGTAGAATTCATGGGAAAATCTCTTAACTGAGTCAGCTGGTGATTCACAAGTGGATTTAGACACTTACGGCCAAAGCACGTGCCTGACTGGGCTCTGGGATTTAGGCATCCAAGGAGAAACTTGCTCTCCGTTCACCTCTGTTGAAAACTGGCTGAGATGTGTACACTGGGGAAGGACGGGAATTACTATTGCTGTATAACCCAGGTGGCTCCAGGACTCCACCTGCACAGCAGGTGCTTAATGAAGGGTGGTTCTGAGTGCGGTGCTCAGGGGCAGAGTACTGCTCAGACCAGATTGGAGGCTGCTACTGCAATGAGCACTGTACAGTCTGGGGCAGTGAACAGTTTTCCCGTGTAGGGCTTTCAGTGGGACAGGCTGGTCAGATGCGCAGCTCTAGGTAGTGCCTGAGGAGAAATATATTGACTGTACCTGGAGGAGTCCCACTTTCCTAAGAGAGGCAGGATTCCAGCTGCCCCAACGGCAAAACCACTGCTGCAGGGACGTTGGGTCTGGCCATCTGCGAAGGGAAGTAGGGGTAGGTCTGAAAATCGAGACCGATCTTCTCTTCCACATGGATTCTGGCAGGAGGCCACTTTAATGTCTCTCTTCTCTCTAGCGGGCTAACAAGGGCAGCAAGGTCATGGAGAGGTTGAAAAAGAAGTTGTCTGAGCAGGAATCCGTGCTCTTGCTGATGTCTCCCAACATGGCTTTTCGGGTCCACAACCGGAACGGCAAGGTAAGGGGCTCCCCCAGGTGTGTGGGGTGCAGGGCCGGGAATGAGGTGTGAGAGGGGCGCGGTTGTGCATGTGCAGGTCACTGAGCCCCGCTCAAGGGAATCTGGTCTGCCCAAGCACATGTCTCGGTCTCATTGTTTCATGGACCAGTGGCAGCTCTGAGCACGGTCTGTGCCGTGCTGGAGGCCACTTTGGCAAGTGGCCAGGAGGACCCAGGGTTCATCTGCATGTACATTTGCATTTTTGAAATAGAAACTCACCCCTCACTCTTGCCTGTGCTCGGATCTACCGGGAAGTGGGAGGGAGGTAAGACCTGCATCGCTTCACCTGGGATAAAGCCCTGCCGCTGCTGCACTGGACCCTCGTCTGTTAGTAAAACTGCAGGGAGAGGGTACTTATAGGCCTAATGTCATGGCTGCAGGGTCATTGGCCCCCTACTGCTGACAGAGTATGGAGAGTCTCCCTTAGCTAGTGGGAGAGACTCGTGATGTTTGGCTTGTCTCCAGCGCTGTATGCATGGGGTCATCACAGACTCCGGTATCTGTGTGTCCTTGGCAAGGGATCGTTTCGAGATCTAGCGGCCAGCATTTTCTTTGGCTCATTTCGGAGGTGTTTTAGCCTCTGCTTCCCCACCACACATCTGCCTAGAGGCACGCACTGCTGGGTGGCAAGGCCTGAGCCAACAGCAGCCAGGAGAACCACACTGCCATGGCCCCCGCTGCCACGAACAGGGTGGTGCTTTGAGGAAGCCTGGACTTCTGGAGCCCTTGCTGGTGCCGCAGGGGCACTGCAGGGAGGGAGTTCACAGTGCCAGGGCTGGCACTGCCAGAGCAGTGGTGGGAGGAAGCTGGCAGGCGTGCTAGAGGGGTAAGGATCTAGCCATTGTCCCCGACCAGTGGTAGGTTGGAATAACATGTTCCTTGTCCCCCTGCCTCTCCCGGCGCAGAGCTATACCTTCCTCATCTCGTCGGACTACGAGCGGGCCGAGTGGAGAGAGAACATCCGTGAGCAGCAGAAGAAATGTGAGTGTCCCTTGGCCAGTCAGAACCCTTCTCCTAGGGCATCCAGGGGGTAACTTCAGCACGCGTGTGCTCTTCCCCCTGGCAGGGAGGAGTCGGGGGAGGGATTGCTCAGTCCTTCCCCTGTCCCAGGAAGTTAGGAGTGCGGAATGGCCCTCTGCCCCAAGGAGTAAGAGCTAACACAGGTGCCTTTTCTTCCCATGCCCTGTCGCTGCGGCTGAAGCCAGTAGCGGTGCTTTTGTTCCCAGTCCATAGAGGTGAAAGTCTAAGAGCTAGGATACAAGGAGAGCTCTCAATCGCTTCACCCATTGACCTGCAGAACCAGGGTCTTCTGGGGCCCACCCCATTCCTCTGGCCTTTGCCTGAAGGGGGTAGTTTTACTTTTGGGATGGTGTTGGCTAAGGCTCTGCCGGGGAGGAAAGTCTCTTTCGTTCAATGTGCAAGGTAGAGAGATTGTGCATAGGACAATCCAGGCCTTGTATATGGCTGAAGCCTCCCGAAACGCTTCCTTATGCTATCTGCTGGCATTGCCCTGGGAGGATCCGCACATACCCCTGCCTAGGCCCAGGGAGTGCCCAAGAAATCCTGTGCCAACACAATTCCCTCTCTGAATTTCCTTGACAGGCTTTAAAAGCTTTTCACTCACGTCTGTGGAGCTCCAGATGCTGACAAACTCCTGTGTCAAGCTTCAGACCGTCCACAACATCCCCCTCACCATCAATAAAGAAGGTGAGAGCAGTTGTCGGGGCCCTCCTGTGGACCAGCTGCTGTCATCACCCACACCTGCCTTTCCTTTACATCCCCCTGATCCTGCTCAGACCATGTCCTCTGGCTAGAGGCCTCCAGGCAGTTCCAAGTGGATTGTCTTGTACAACAATCACAATTCTGAACTCCCGTAGACCCTAATCAACTCAGCTGTGTTGCAGCCGCTTCCTGTAGGAAGATTGGATTGTATAAAAGTCTCTGTCTCCAGAAGCTTGGTCAGAGTAGACGAAGTGCAGCAAGCAAAGAGAGGGTGGGGGGGAGGGGAAGTTCTGCTCAAAGATTTCAAAGTTAGTCCCACAGTATAAATGCCATCTGTGGAGTGTTTGTGGTTCACTTTCTCTCCTCCTAGTTTCTCCCCCACTGCTCCTTTGACAATGAATTTCTGCCCATCCCCTGTGGCTTTACTCCATCTCTCCCATTGTTATGGGGTGGATTGTCATATTATTTCAAAACATGGAGATGATATCATGAGCTTTCGTGGGTACAACCCACTTCTTCACCCACGAAAGCTCATGAGACCGTCTCCATGTTTTGTTAGTCTTTAAGGTGCTGCAGAACTATTCGTTGTTTTTTACGTTTTTTCAGTTACAGACTAACTCGGCTACCCCTCTAAACCATATTATTTCAGTTATTATTGTTCCTTTTACTTTTCCCCATTGTTCGATGGATTCAAGTCTCTTCCCTTGTCTTCCTACCACCAGCTTCCTGGCCTTTGTACCCACAGTAACTCTGGCCCCTAACCTGACTCCTTCCTCCTGGAATATAGCCCAACCACTTCCTGGCACAAGTATGTCAGAAGGGTTTTCTGTTTGATGTGATCTTTAGAATGTGGTTTTAAGATGAATGAGCTGGACTTGAGAAAAAGGTATAAAGTAGCCACCATCTTCCCTGTGGCTGAAAGAGGTGTAGGATTTTCAGTTTGCATGTTTGTGGTGGAGGAGCTGGTCTGTTGCTTTGTGCTGCCTTCGTTCTCATCAGCTGGAAGCATTTGTGTGAAATTATTTTGAGCTGATTATTGAAACTGCAGGTCAGAGTCAGTCCAGGGTCAGAGACTAAGGGTCAGGCATAGTTGCCAGACTAGAGTTAGAAGGCAAGAGTCAATGTCAGGCTGGAGATCAGTGAGGTGAGGTCAGGAGCTGCAGCAAGCCAGAATTTGGCAGGCATACCCAGGCCACTTCCTAAAGCACCCTGCAGGGTTAAGTGGTAACCATGGGCCAATCAGAAGGCTGATTGCTTTGTATGGCGCTTTCTCTGATGCCGTGCTGCCAGGTCACAGCTCTGCATGGCATCCCAATGGTGAATGTCAGCTGCCCCGGGTGCCATAGACCCGGGTTCTGGTCCTGTGAGACCTTACGATCTCTGATTCTTAAGGCCCGGCCAGTGCTTAAAGGGATGCCGGCAGCTTCAGTCTGAAAAGTTTTATCTGTAGTGATGACAAGTAACAGCTGAGATCAGGCTTGTTGACTGATTAGAAAGAGAATCCTCAACAGAGAGATAAGAAAAGCTGAGTCAGACCTCAGTGTTTTCCAGCTCTGCCACTGACTGACTGGGTAACCTTGGGCAAATTTTGTCACTGCTCTGTGCTGGATTCCTCTGCAGCCCTTGTCTGCTTGGCCCATTGAGACTATGAGCTCTTTGAGGCAGAGACTCTTGCTTACTCTGTAGAGTGCCCAGCTCCATGGGGCCCTGATCTCAGGACAGCAGGTGCTGCTATAATACAAATCAGAATATTTTTGAGTTTTCCTTTGTGCCAGTAACAGCCCTTTGTGTCTAGCTAGTTTCAGTGTTTTACCGGATAGTCAGTTGGTTTCTTCTGTGGTCTGGGTCTTTTGCAGCAACTCTGAGAACGAAGAAACATTTTAAAATAATGAAGCGTGATTCTAAAAGTCCCAGAATTGTCAGGAGGGCTCTGGGACAGGAGTGGAACCCTGGAGCTATGGATGTAAAATCCCATTTCATTGGTTTACCTGTTAGACATAATGTTTAACCGGTTAATCTATTAAAGGAAGAATGGGTGGGAGGGGGTGGTGTAAGGGCTGGAGCGGCCCCCCTTGCTGAGGAAAGGGGATGCTCCAGACAGGCTGGAGAGCCTATAGAGGGCCCTGTGGGACTGGAGCAGCCCCTGCTCAGGGCAAGTGGGGAGCTACTCCAGCCCCACCGTTAACCAGAACCAACAAGCCTCATCCCTCCCTAGAGCAACTTACAATTCCTTTTTAAAAATCTGACTAGATTTCATGTTCTCCTGCTGTTGGGTTTAGACACCTCATCATCTGCTGGGCAGTCTCTGGGATGTAAATCTTCTTTTGGTGTCTTCCCCTTTGCCACCTCTCTAAAGCTGAACTAAAAATCTCTTGGGTCTTTTGTGCAGATGACGAATCTCCCGGGCTTTATGGATTCCTGAATGTCATTGTTCATTCTGCCACGGGCTTCAAGCAAAGCACAAGTGAGTTGCAGATCTGTGATGTGTGAGCGGGAGTCCTGTGAGAGCCACAGGATAGGAAGAGGGCACTCTGGGCATGGAGACGTTGGTTTGGGGGTACAGGGCTTGCTGAGGAGAGTCAGTTTGGGTGACTGGGAGTTGGGAATGAGTGTGCATTCTACTTTCTGCCCATATTTGCTGCTTGCCCAAGAGTTTATGAGCAAATCATCTCTTGCTCCCTCGTAGCCCATTTTCCAGCCCTATTGGATTGAAAAATCTCAAGGCTTGGTCTCTGACCTCACAGTAATAAGTGTCCATGGTAAGAAGAGAGAGATGTAATAAACACTGGACTAGGAGTTCACTGGAGGACCAAGCAGGAGGCAAAGCTGAGCAGTGTGCGGGATGGGGAGAGAGTCCTTGTTAAAAATATGCACCTGCTTTCTGCAGCAGCTGAGGTAACTCAGGAAGATCCCAGTCTCATTTCTGTTGAAGTCAGTGGGGTTTTCCTGTGGGCTTTGCTGAACTCTGCACTGGGCCCTCTGTGCACTTCTCTCTGTACACATGAAAACAAATCTAAGGAAAGAGGAGGCCATGTGCCCTTGCTGCTAAGCCACAGAAACACACCTTCTGGGCTGAACTGAGAACTCCGCCATCGATGTATGCCAGTACCAGGGAGGACACATTAAGGGCCTCACTGTGCTGAGGACACTTAAATGGTGTAATCACAGCAGTGTAATTACGCCCATGCTGCCTAGGTGCATACCTGCAGTGTAAACACACTGTATAGTGTGATACAGGCCAGGCATTTGCACAGCCAGTCTACACTGGCGTTTGCACTCATGTGGCTGCACTACTGCCAGTGTCCTCAGGATAGAGAGGCCTTTAGGTGAGAGAGCAGCTAGGAAGCAGTGTGCATAGAAAAAAAAACGCATAGTAATCTTAACAAAGCCTCTGTTCTCTGTCTCCCTTCCAGACCTGTACTGCACGTTGGAGGTGGATTCCTTTGGATATTTTGTGAACAAGGCTAAGACCAGAGTTTACAGGGACACTACCGAGCCGAATTGGAACGAGGTGAGTAGAGTTGAGCCTTGCTTACCTCCCTGAGGCAGCACATTTGCAAATGAAGAGGCTGTTTGGGTTGCAGTTAATACTGCATGAACTGTGCCTTTCTCACATCTGAAACCAGTCTGCAGGGCTCCTGTTATTTCCTCTGAGCTCTTACCATGAGCAGATTTTAATCTTGGAGACTCACTGATAAATTGACAGCAACAGATGCACTTTGCATGATCAGCTAGCCCTTATTTGTGTGTGTGTACGTATTAGGGAGGTGAAAGAATCGTCAAATGGCCAACTACTTGCAGTTCCCCCCGCCCTTCATGCTGCCTCTGTATCAGAGGCAGCAAGGGGGGGGAGCCAGGTTTAAAGCCGATTTCCCCCCAGCACCATCTCCACGGTGTGTGTGTTGGAGGGAATGGACAGGGGAAGGATAAGAGGGGAGGGGTACTTACTGTGACTCTCCGTTGTGCCTCTATCTTTGAAGTGTAGTAAGAGCCGCCCACAGCTCTTCCTACATTTCAAAGGCAGAGGAGCAGCAGGGAACCTGGCACGAGCCATGAGTGAAGCAGTCCCCGCTCGCACCGACTGCTGCCCCTCTGCCTTTGAAATGTAGCAAGAGCCACAGGCGGCAGAGGCGCAGCAGTTGGGACCTGGTGCGAGTGGCAATTGCTTCTGTCCTGGCTTGTGCCGGGTTCCCCGCTGTAACTCTGCCTTTGAAATGTAGCAAGAGCCACAGGCAGCTCTTACTACACTTCAAAGGCAGAGGTACAGCAAAGATAGCAAGTGCCCCTCTCCTCTTATCGACTAATCGGAAATTCCATTGACTACTTGGTTAGCTGATTAATTGAAATTTAACATCCCTAGTGTATATATATTTAATATATATATTATTTTTTAAAAAGTATCTCTGAAAATACATTGAATAAGAGAGTATTTTTCAAAGGGGACGGTACAATTATCAATTCTTAGCTTTCAGCATCCTGCTTCTTTATAGCAGGCTTATTTTAAACATAGTGAAGTGTAATTAAACACAAGAAATATGGGGCCATCTATTTCTTTCAATGGTGCACCACTATAATACGTTGAAACTTAACCAACGGACCAAGCATTTTTCACATTCACCTCTAGTGTGCCTGCAACTGGACTCAATACTGTTCTGCTCAACCTCTCTTAAAGACCTACTCCGTTACATGAGAGATCTTTGTCGGTCCCTTCAGATTGTTTTCGGTGAGGCTGGACAGAGTCAGATATCCAGAAAATTCTATCTCTGCGTTCACCAATTGCTGCTCTTTGCCTTCCCTTTGCTGCAGGAGTTCGAGATCGAGCTGGAGGGCTCACAGACCCTGCGGATTCTGTGCTACGAAAAATGCTATAACAAAACCAAGCTCACCAAAGAAGATGGCGAGATCACAGATCGAATCATGGGGAAAGGCCAGATCCAGGTGGGGCTGCCTGTACCCATTCCTAAGCTCCGCACTAGGATAAACAACGGCGCTTTGGTATCCTGGAGCTCCCTTGTGTCTCTTGGAGAATATGCCAAGCGCTGGCAGTCAGGCAGCCAGGTTGGGGATGCTTTGAGAGACAGCGAGGAGGTGAAACATGGCGCTGGCCTTTTTTATGTTTCGCCTACTCCAATGAGGGTGACATTCTCCAGGGGTTATTGTTGGAGAAAATTGGGGGAATTCATCTTCCATCATGTCGCAAATCCTCCCTGGAGAATTCATTGTCGAAGTCACTGTGTGCTCTGTTGGCACAGGGAAGGAGAAAGTGAGGGGAGCGACTTTGTGTGAGAGACATGGAGTGGCCTCTGTCAGTTCCCTTATAAATGAATCCAGAGAAAATGCTGTCTGCCCTGAAGTACATGCTGTGATGGCACAGCCAAGCAGGACATACCTGTTGCTCTGACAAGTGCCCTGTTCAAAACTCCATGTCCATGACAACAGGGTACATCTGAATGCGAAGTAGCTTGTAGCATTTCTGTGTGTTTTGCTACCACAAGACGGGGTGGGAGAGATGATGGGTTGGCAGCACAAGGGGCTGATGCTCTCAGAAAATGGAGTTGACAGAAGCTTATAGTTCTGGGCTGTACGTTCTGGGCAAAGATCCCAGTTGTTGCAGGCTGGGGGCAAGTTTAACACCCATCATATTATTCGCTTACCTCCGAATCTCTTCCCTTCTTTTCTGAAGCCCGATGACATGCCTGGACAGTTTTCCTGACTATGGTATTTGTTGAGTTAGACTATGAGCTGCTCAGGGCATGGACCCATCCTGTGTGTATTCTGTAAAGCCTCCAGCCATGCTTATGTCGTGCTCTCAAATAACGACCAGTGCTCTTCTCCCATTTCTGTCTGTACCCTTGCCCTCCCTCAATATTGCTCTCTTAGGCAGCTGAGTAGTAAGTGCACGGGCCTGGCTCTTCTCTTTCAAAGGGAGCTGAGCCAGGGCATGGTATTGCAGTCCTAAAGTCATAAACAGGGGGGTGTTAACAGGGCCAGAATGTGTGCTAACTTATGCTAAACAATCTGTTCAATCTGGTATTTAGCTGTGGCACTCTTAAGAGAAGGTCTACATTACACTCCATTTGGTTATATCGGTACGACTGTGTAGCCTAGGACATGAACTTTTCCTCCTCCCCCTCCCCAAGTAACATAGTTTTCCTGACCTAACGCTCCCCAGGTATAGATAGCATTCTGTTGGTGGGAGAGCTTGTCCTGGTGTCATAGCTACTGCTTCTTGCGCAGGTAGATTACTACACCAGTAGTCTCCAACCTTTTTAACCACAAGATCACTTTTTCAATTTAAGTGCAATGTAAGATTTAACTCATACCCAAACACCCTTGCCCCGCTTCCTTCCCTCCCCTTCTTTGAGTCCCTGCCCTGCCCCTGCTTCACCCCTTCTCTGAGGCCCCCTGCTCACTCCATCTCCCTTCCTCCCCAAATCTCACTCACCTGCACCAGACTGGGGTGGGGGGTTGGATGCAGGCTCTGGTCTTGGGCCAAGAAGTTTGGAGTGTGGGAGGGGCTCCAGGCTTAGAGCAGGATGGGGACTGGGGTCCAGGAGGGGTTTCAGGGTGCCAGCTCTGGGAAGGAGTTTGGGTGCAGGGGGACTCATGTCTGGGGCAGGAGTTTGGATGCAGGAAGAGGTTCAGGGCTGGGACAGGGGTTGAGGAAGCAGGCTCTGGCTGGGCACCGTTTAACTGAGATGGCTTGTGGGTGGTGGAGCAGTGGGGTTAAGGTAGCCTTACTCCTGCCCTGACTCTGCACCACTCCTGAAAGACGCTGGCATGCACAGCAATGGCTCCATGGCACCATATGCTGCCCCTCATCTACAGGCACTGAGCCCACAGCTTCTACTGGCCACGGTTCCCCATCATTGATTAATGGGAGCTGCAGGAGTGGTGGCAGCAGGCAAAGAAAGCACGTGGAGACCCCCTGCTCTGACTCTCTCAGGGGCTGCAAGGATGTGCCAGCCACGTCCAGGAGCAGCAGTTACCATGGAGATAACTACTGCAGCCACGACAGATTAGACTGCCTCCATCCCCTTCTCTCTGTGTGACATCAGCCCCCCCTTCTTCTCCCTCCAACATCCTACACAGCAAGCAGAAGGCTCTCAGGGGGGCATTTCCAAGGCAGAGGGTAGGAGCAACATGACAGAGGTGGAGGCACAACTGAAGTGCCAGCCCTTGATAGCTTCCTGGCCTAACCAGTCAAGATCACCTGTCAGGCTCCAAGATCTACCAGTAGATCCTAATCTATTGGTTGGTGACCACTGAACTACACCAATGGAAGAAGCTCTCCCATTGGTGTAGGAGCATCTTCATTTATGTGCTACAACAGTGCGGCGGCATTGGTGCAGCATTTTAAGTGTAGACCTACCCTGACTCTCTTTCCCAGCCCTGAGGAAGAGCTCTGTGGAGCTCAAAGCTTGGCTGTCTCACCAATAGGAGCTGATCCAATAAAATGTGATCTCATGCACCCTGTCTCCCACATAGCATGCTCAGGCTAACAGGGACTGATGTTGGAGGCTTTACTGACTGATGCTGCACGTGTATGGACCTTAGCAGCAACACAACAGCAAAGTTTCAACCCTGAAGCTCTTAGTTGTGCTTTCATCAGCACACACACCAACTCACCAAACCCTGAATTTTTCAAACTTTTTATGAAAAAAAATTTTAGGTGAAAAATTGTTTTTCAGTGAAACAGACATTTTCACAGAAAGCTCTTCATTTTTGTCACATTTTTCCATTTTTTGCAATTGAAAAAACAATTGTTTATGGTTAAAGTCTACGTTTTCAATCAGGAGAACAAACAAAAAAATCATGAAAACTGGGTTTTCGTATTTTAGTTTTTTGACAAAAACCTGAACATTTTAATACGTTTTTGGCTGGTTCAGAAGTCTAAATAGAAATGATCTCCCAACTTTGCATGATTTATCAGATTTTTTTTGTTTGTTTTAATTTTATGAAGAAACCCTCCTGTTCTGAACAGGCTGAAATTAGGCCAATTCAGGCTGTTCTTAATTCTGAGAAACTGTTGTCTCATCGTTGTATTTATTTTTAGGACCATTGTCTAGTTTGAAAAAAAAAATAAAAGAGAAAAAAGGGGTCCTAAAAATAACCACTCTGCTGGGATCTATGTTGATAAGAAATGTTGTGGGCAGATTTTTTTTCAACAAGCCACTGGACGCTCCTTTTTAAAATCAGGAAATGCTTCTAATGTAACAACTATCATGGAGATAAACAGGTGGGAATTTTGATTAGTGATGTCAGCATTTGCTCCTTTTGTTATTTTGAATATTTGTTTTTCTTTCAAGACTTTTCCAGGGGCCTTTTGGTTTGTGTCATGTTTTTTTACTTGATAGCTTCTGGCGTATGTGGGGCTTTGTGCTGTCATGCAAGCCCAAAGTCTGCTCTTCGTTAAGATTCATGCCATTCTATGGAAGCCAATGGTGAGTTTTTCAGAACAGTCAGAGTCACACATCCACATCCTCTCATTGCAAAAGCTAGGAAATTTTTATTTTGTCTTAAACTGCTGGCTATTATAAGCCACTTATTATTGTAAATCTGTGATTTCCACTACTGGGATTTGTGAATCACCAAATTCTGTGTGGCAGAGACAAAGACAATGAGTCTAGCAAACCAGCACTGTTTGCTGTGAAATGTTTATTAGCTCCGTCTGTTACATAACGATAGAGGAGGAAGGAAGGCTGTAAATTGGTCTATGTTTGCAAAGAACTGTAAGGCTTCCAGGAATAGGCTGCAGTTTAATGGCTCCCATTTCTCATATGTTCTCTTCCTATGAAATATTTTATTTATCACTCTTACATCTCCATCCATGAGCTTTATTATTGTTTGTAGCCTCCACGTTTTCCCCAGATTTTACAAGTCTGAAAACTTTATTCTGTGCATGCTGCTTGTGAATCTAGTAGAAAAATCCCGCTCCTAGGGCCCCTACTTTATGTCCTATGAAGGGCAGTTCTAACAATCAGTGTATACACAGACATGCCTGCCATGTCAGATGCACTGATAAGTGAAGTGGAGACAGAAGATGTGCTTCTAGGGCACAGTGCAGGCATGCGGGGGAGGGGTAGTGGCAGGATAATGTTCTGTCTTCCCATAACTGGGAACTCCTGGTGTAGTTGCATGGATTCTGTCAACTCCACTCACATTTATTTCCTCTCCATTGGGTCCTTTTGCCCTCTGGAGTTTGCCCTTCTCCATCTGGCAGACTCTAGCTCTGCAGGAATTAACATAGATGCCTTGTGTTTACTCTTTTGACTCTGCATCCGGGTGAATTGAGGATGTCAGCGAGATTATGCCCAGCCCTGGGATAGTCTGCAAGAATGAACTGTCGCTGTGGTCCACTCAAGCCAGTGCAGTTCTAAACAACAGCTGTTTTCTCTGCGTGAGCAGCTCAGACAAGCCCTCCCCTCCTTCTCCCTCCCCCCCCAAAAAAAAAGAATGCTGGAGAAGGATGTGACCTTAGGAGCACAAATAGTCTGATGCCATGAAAGCAGTGCACCAATATTACTCTGTTGCCATGCAAGGCCAGCACTCTTATCTGTTTTGCTCTCTGGACTGGCTTGTAGAATTGCATGGGGGCTAGCTCCCTTTCTCTCACCAGTATATCGACCTACAGATACAGGTTTTCCATGCACTCACACTCCCATGCTGCAGCCCTCACGATCCACTTCTAAAACCGTTTACATGCTCGAGAAATGCAGAGCAGCATCCCAACAATGAAAAGAGGGGTGGAAATGGTGAAAGCTATGGGTCAGGACTAAAGGGCAAGGGGAAAGGAGTAACATGTCAATGATGAGCTCTAGGAAGAATAAGTCCAGGCAGGACTGGGTGCTTCCAGAAGGAATGAGCTGTAGCAAATAGTTTCCCGTTGGTTACAATTAGAAACAGCTAGAGTGTGAAACAGCCATGGAAATTTACTAAAGGGAGGAAATAGTATGAAAAAAGGGCATAACATCCACTAACAAGAAAAGGGGCATTTCTCATTTCTTCCACCATCTTCCATTTATTCCTCTTTCTCTCAGCCCTCCTTCCTTTTTCCCTTTCTGTATTTTGCCTTTGTTCTTTCTCTGAAAAGCCAATGTGCTCTGTGATGGGTTACTGAGCCAGGCCAGAGTCTTTTCTCCTTAGACCCTGGCTTACCCCTCGTCTTCTCCCTCTTTTCCTCCTTGTCATTGTCATCATCATTTTTATTTAAACGGATCCCCAGGCTCCTCAGACACTGGTGGGCTTGGGTCCTCCTGCAGAAATCCCTGTTGAGCAGGGCTGGTTTGTACTCTTGTGGTCTGTGCCAGCTGTAGAGGGGAATTTGCTTGGCTTATTTATGAGCTTATGAGCCCACCACAAGGAACAAGCAGCTGTGAAACACAACCGGTCCAGCAGAGCAGTTCTGTTCACACTACAGCTGAATATGTGCTAGCCACAGCAAGTTTAAAGGTGTTCCGGCATGCGTTCCTTGTAGGGTTTCCAGTTTTGAACCAGATAGTCCAGTATTTGAGCTTTCTGTTCGGGAAACAAATTGAGAAAATAGAAATGAGAAAATATAAATGTCCGGTATTTTCTAAATAAGATGTACTGTAGATAGTGATGTAATGTCAAGTGTGTCTGGTATTTTTGTTGAAACCATCTGGCAACACTATTTCCCTGTGCAATGAATAGAATTGTGCTTGCCAGACTGTGCTATAGATATGGTGACCATATTTTCTGAACCAAAATTAGGGACACGTTAGCCACACCCCCTGCCACAAGAAGTCCCACCGTGTTCCGGTGAGGCTGCCTTGGCTGGAACGTGCCTTGTGCAGCTGCCACCTGACTCCAACTGGAGCCAGGGCCTCCTGTGGGGACCTGGACCACAGTACTAAAAATAGCACCGCGAGCGGCCTCCACTCTAGTCCATGCACCTGCTGAACCCGAGTGCGTCCCACCCTGCAGTGTATGGTCAGCGTAGCTATAGATTGTCTTCCCTACCTCATAGGAGGGAATCTGTAGCAGGTCTGTCCTTGTCCTCTTTGGTAGAGAAAACACAAGCTGTGACTAATTCAGAGATGTATGACGAAGCCCCTGGATATAAAACCAAGACTTGCACAAAGTGTGAAATCATGGCAGAGGCAGCCTTTTCTAGGAGTCCTCCCCAGCCTTCAGTAACACACTCGGGCTGATGGCTCGTGGCCTCCCTTTCTCAGAGCAGTTGTCCTCTGTGGGAGTGCGTCATTTGCAGATTTTTGTTTTCTTCGTGCACATTCAATTTTTCAGGTCATTGATCTATAAATCAGATCTAACACTAGTCAGTGAGACGCTCAGCTTGTCACCACCCCCTCTCCGTCCTGACATGTCCCACTCACTAGTACCCTTTGTCTTCATTCTCAGGCCAGCAGCCTGTCTGCTGCAGCTGCCTTTTCCCCATGCTGGGGTCAGTTGTCTGGACAGTCCAATATTGCAAGCTTGCTCAACATTGAGTAGATTATGTTCTCTGCTTGCCCTTGGCGTGTTCTTTCCTCCTGTGTTGTTAAGGTCTGATCGTCCTGTCTTGCTCAGCAGCACCAAGTGTTTTTTTCAGGTCTCCTTTTATATGTTTATCCCAAAAGCACTTTAAATAACACTGTGAAAAGCACTTTAACCTTGTGTGTTGTTATGATTACATAATATACAGGGACAGCACTTACACCCTAACCTTGAATTTCTCATGCACCTTCCTCCCAGCTTCCTCTCCATTGAGTACATGCTGTTCTGTTTGGAGGGGTTTCATCCTGGGGTGGAGAAGTAGAAGAGTTCTTCCAATCCAGAGTTTGGGGGAGGGAGGCATAGGTTTAAGTGCAGGGAGAGACAGGCAACAGAAGTTATAATGTTGGCTTTCAGCATGCACCAAAGGTCGCTCACAGTCTGGCTGTTGCTTCTAAAGAGAACTCGCCTGAGGTTACTGGTGGGCCTAACCAGCCATATGGCTTGTGCCTGGGAGACAAAGAAAAGGGCAGTTGGCTTGAGTTTTGTAGCATCTGTTGACTTGCATCATCTTCCCAGACTGGTGTGAGTTAGTAATTGTGATCCAGGACTCAACTCATAATGCCTTATAACCTGCGGAAATGCTAACTGGTACCTCTCCTGTCATTATAGCTTCTCATGTAAGAATTCAGAATGCCCAGGCCCACTCTGAGTGCCAGCGCCCAACTCTCTCACCTCCCCTCCTGCAATTTCACCACAGCTTCTAGGTTAAGAATACCACCATTGTAAGGTGCAGGCAAAAATATATCCTGGTCAGGGAGCCTCAGCCTTAGTAATCATGGGAGAGTCCTTAATGAGAAGCCAATGCAGCTGGCTGGGTTCGTATGCACTGCATAGGAAACCAGACCTTTTAGAACTGGTTTCCTCCTGAGCCTGGAATGAGATTGTGCTTGTTGAAAGAAACCTCTTATGCTGCAAAATTCCTTTAGCTTGGAAACTCTTACCGGGTGCGTGGGAGGAACAAAATAGATTGTGGCTGCCTTGCAGTGACGTTGGCCAGCCTGACCAGAGAGGGGTGGATCTTCCAGAAGTCGTCTCATCAAAAACCTCTTGGCTAAGAGTAGAGTCTGGAGTAGCTGAAGCAAAATCGACTCAGTGCAGCTGGCTCTGTTAGCTTCAGTGCAGCCACAATGTGGGAACTGCTGGTAACCAACTACACTATGCAAGGGATCTTCAGATATTTCTACCACAGCTGCAGCTACAGGAGCCAAGTGGATTCAACAGGGAAGCACGCACATGCTGGCAACACCACACTGTGGACCTATGTCCAAAACAAAGTGCGCAGAAAAAAGGTTGGCTTGACTCTCTCTTGTCCTTTGCTTCTCTAGGGTCTCTAAGACATGCGAGTAGGAGAAGCCTTTCTCTCTGGGGTTTCATGTGTGTAACTGAGGGCAGCATTTTCCCCCTCTTGTGTTGATAGTTGGAAGTGGCGATTAGGGCTTAGGGGAGGGAGAGGCTAAACATCCACAGTAGAGTCAAGAATACTATGACTTGCATCACCCCTGCTAGTCTAGCATTCATCCTCTGCTATGCAGTGAGATGCTAGTGCTGTTTTATTGAGGGGAGGTCCAAGGTGGATAGAGTGTGGGATTAGTGTTAGGCTTCATCTACACTATGAGTTGTAAAGTGCTGCCACAGCAGTGTGGCAGTGTGTCTTCAGTGCTCCAGGTAAACAAACTCTGCGAGGGGAGCACCTAATCATGCTGGGAGCTGGGAACTCCCAGTGTGGTAGCCCAGTTTACACTGGTGCTTTATAGCACTGTAAGTTGCTGCACTCAGGGGGAGAGGTTGGTTTTCATGCCTCTGAGCCAGAAAGTTGTAGCATCGTAATGTGCCAGTGTGGATGTAAGTCTCAATTACTAAATCCCTTTTCATTTGTGCATGAAGGAGTACATGAACCCATGCATCTCAAGGTTTGTGCACTCACCTGCGCCTTGCCTTGCATTTTTCAGGGCACAAACTGGTATTGCAGAGCCATGTCAGAGATTTGTTTTGTCCTGTCTGTTTGCTAGTAGAGCTCCATGTTCAAATGGTTTTTCCTTTTCCGTGACAAGCTGTTCCCCAACCTCCTAAATTTGCTGTCAAAAGAAATCAAGCAAGGTTGGAAATAGATCCAGGATTTCATTTCAGAGCGTGGGTTTTATCAGCAGATTCTTGCAACATCAGGGGTCTCTCACTTTCGGGTGCATTTTCTCCCTTTGTGTTGTAGCAGAAGTGAAAAAGAATAGGGCAGGACAGAGTCAGACACTAGAACCACCACTGCCTGTGATTTTTGAGCTGTTTTCCCATTCAGCTCTTCTCTTGCTTTGTTCAAGGTGTACATTCTTTCTGGGAATTGTGTGTATATGATTAATTTCTGTCTTGAGATGGTATATATAAATCCTCTTGGATCACCATATATTCCTCCTTCCATTTCTCAATCTGAGACCCAGCATTGGGTCACTGTGTTCTTTTGGCCCAAGAGAACTGGATGAAGCTCCTTTTGGAAAGCGTCCCCAAACTCCAATGCTAGTAAAGCTTGGCAGAGATGCTGGCGAAGCACACTCTCAAACCCTGCTCCTCGCTTCATTGTGGAGCTGTGTATTGTGATTCCACAGCCTCCCAGCCCTGGCTGTCCCTGGGAAATTGGGATCCAAATTCTGCTCTTGGCCAGATTGTAGCATGTAGCCTCTGGCTTGCATTTGATGCCAAGTGGGAGCTG
The DNA here is from genome assembly GCA_032595735.1 of Pelochelys cantorii. Lineage (NCBI taxonomy): Eukaryota > Metazoa > Chordata > Testudines > Trionychidae > Pelochelys > Pelochelys cantorii. The sequence continues at coordinate 4,202,517 of CM064342.1, read as the reverse complement.
TAGCACCTTGGAGTAGGTCTTGGAGGAAATGTGCTTCAGGCAGTACAATATCTGCTGTATGTCTTCTGCATGTGGCTCGCACTGTCTTTGTACACAATAGCAGACTTCTCTCTTCATTGCCAGAAAACTCTGTGGGCTGGTACAGAGCGGGAAACAGCAGAGTGCAAGAGATGAAAACAATTAGGCAAACTTAATAACCCCCCCCCCCCATCTGAGACTTTTAAATAAATACAAATGCACTAGAGCTAGGGGAAGGTGAGAGCTTGATAAAAATACTTGTGTTCACTTTAATACACATGTAAGGTACTCAGCTGATCTGGTGATGGGTGTGTTGTGAGAAGTTACTAATCATTAGCCATTACTGATTGTTGTGACAAATATCTATTCCGTGTCCTTAGTAACTGTTTCATTGGCACAAATTGAACCCAAGAGTTAGGAAAAAAATCTGATGGTAAGTAGCTCAGTATTTAAACCATATGTAGCCAGGTCTGTAAAACCGCACCCACAGAAAAGGCTTTCAAAGCTAAAATAAAAAGGAAGACACACACAGACACAGACATGTGTGTGTCTGTTTGTATATACTGTATATTTAGAACAGGAAGGAATTAGGAATCATATATATATATTCCCTAATTCCTGTTCTTAACCTTGCTATTCCTGACATTTGGAAATAATGTTAAAATATTCTTTGAACTGTATCATTATGGACCAAACTGGTGCCAGCATTTGGGCTTGGAACTTGCAGCTTGCTCACCTGTTCTTTCAGAGAGACACAAGCCCTTGCTCCGTTTCAGATCTGAGGTCTTTCCTTTTAGATAATCTGCTCTCCCTTTTCCCGACTCCCAATTCACAGGGTGGGATGATTCTGTGCTGTCAATTTAAAGTGACTACTGCATTATGGCCATCCGGGAAGCCTCCTTTGCTATCAAAGGTGCGATCATGGGCTTCAGAAGAGCATTTTAGCTCTCTGAGGTTTCCATTGTTTTTCAGTGGATACTGCATATTTGACCCTGGGATTTCTATGTACAAACATGTGATTCATACCCAGACCTGCTTTGAGTGCAGCACTCTGCATGAGTGAAACTCATGGCTTTCCTGATTCCCCTCTGGAAATGGGAGTAAGTGGGGAAGGCATTGCCATGCTGACTTGTACAGATTTTTCACACTGGCTGAGTTAATTTCTGAACTAAATTGTAAACTCACAGGCAACTTCCATGTGTTTCAGCTGGATCCACAGGTGTTACAGGATAAAGACTGGCAACGCACACTCATCTCAATGAATGGAGTAAGTACAGATTACAAACTGCTGGCATTGCTTTGTTGCCTGACCTTGTGTATCAGGCTTGTTCTCTCTGGTCTTCATGGTAATGTCTTGAAAAACAAAAGAAAACATTTATTGCTTGAAAAGTAACAACTGATGTCCTTGTAGGTTGAAGTGAAGCTGTCAGTGAAATTTACCAGCCGGGAGTTTAGTCTGAAAAGAATGCCATCTCGTAAACAGACTGGGGTCTTTGGAGTCAAGATTGCCGTTGTCACCAAGTGAGTTGTCGGTTCACACTTTTCTCTGTGGTTTTATTTTAAACACAATGGGCCAATGGGGCTGTGCCTATTTACACCCTTAGGCTACATCTACACTGTGCATTGCTGCGCAAGAAGATATGCAAATGAGGCATGGTGATGAATATCAGCATGCCTCATTTGCATACCTAATGAGCCGCCATTTTTGCAGAAGTGGCTTTTGCACAAGAAGAAGCTGTCTACACTGCTCCTTCTTGTGCAAAAAACCCCTCTTGCGCAGGAGCCATTCTGCCACTTATTTTCAGGAAGAACGGCTCCTGCGCAAGAGGGGTTTTTTGTGCAAGAAGGAGCAGTTTAGACAGCTCCTTCTTGCGCAAAAGCCCCTTCCACAAAAATGGCAGCTCATTAGGTATGCAAATGAGGTGTGGCACTATTCATTGCCGTGCCTCATTTGCATATCTTCTTATGCAACAATGCACAGTGTATACATAGCCTTAGTGAATGCATGTATGCAGATACTTTCTTGCCCTTGTGTGGCTAATATAGATGGCCATTTCTGCAGACAGAAGTGATTTCACATTTTCCCAGCTTCATCCTATGTATGGGGAAAAAAAACCTCAAAAAGACAGCAACATACACACACTCTTACTTGGAAACACCGTATGTTTACTTTCAACATCTCTCACTCTGCCGTGTTCCGGAAACACATTGGGCCTTTTCCTTTGTAGTTGGCTGACTTGGTCAAGAATTTCCAAACTGCTGAACTACGGTATATCCTTTCCATGCTCGGAAATGTTCAAGCTCTTTGGAGTAATCTCTTTGGAGCAATTTGTATTATTTTAACCCCTGATCTTTTGTCATGAATCGTTTGCCAGAAGAAACCTGTTTGTTTGTGGTAGGTAATTTAGGAGACCTGGTAGTTCCTCCCCATGGAATTACTATTAACTTGATAGCAGTCTGACTGCCATTTGTCCAAGAGCTGCATAGGAATCTTCTAATGACCTGACAGTATTGCATGCTCATCAGAGTTGCTTGTCTATATGGCTGCAGCTCCTCTACAGGAGAGTTTTCATGAGATGGATTGTGCAGAGATAAACCAGTTCATAACTTCTTTACAAAAACAGAAGTTAAAGCAGCTACTCCGAAAAAAAACAAACCAGCAAGATCTATATGGACAGTTTTCATATGACCAGAAAAATCTAGCTATTGTGTGATGAACATGAGTCAGGCTGTGCGGAAACCAGATAAGTTCTCAGGGGAAATTAGCTGCTAAATTTTCCTAAACTAGGAATGCAGAATGAATTCGCTGTCTGTAAAAAGGACCAACCAAAAGTCTACCCCATGGGTTCCTAAATTGGGGGGGCGTGTGCCACTGGGGGTGTGTGAAGAAATTCCAGGGGGGGGTGCGAGGTGACCCAGCTTCCCCCCCTCCCCATCAAGTTTTGCTGCCCTGTTCAGTTCCTTTTTTTTTTGCTCAACAAGTTTTGCTGTTAAAATCAAAAAGGGGGGGCATGATGTCAAAAAGTTTGGGAACCACTGGTCTACACACAAGGACTAAAGTGGGGCCTTATACAGTGTGTGGGCCTTTTGTGGGCCGAGAGCACAGATGTGAATGTCACCATTTGAATGCAGTTTCATGATGGAGGACAAGGCTCTGAGTGTTCTTGACTCCAAACCTTGAAACTGGAATAATTTGCTCATAATTAAGAGATGCCATTTTTATAGTAGCCAGAAAAGTTATTCCCAGAATTTCCTAAATGGATGTTTCCCCTCTCTAACAGTAATGGACTGTAGAAAGATGCAGGTACAATGTCAGTATTTTTGTGAAACTATCTGGTTAACATGGAGCATGGTTTCATCCTTACTGCCATGTTAGTCTGCACCTTCTAAACACTTCTAAAACTAGTGATTTGGGGTGTCTTCAATCATTTTTGGGTGCCCAATTTGAGACACTTTTAAAGGAGTGGAATTTCATAGGGCAAGTGCTCACTCAGTCCTTTTTTAAATCTTGGTCTAGAGCTCTTTTCACTCAAGCAGTCTCATCTGACCAGTGCCTAATGTCACTCTGGTAGCCATGTTTTCTTTCTGCCTATGCTGCCCTAAACTCTTCTTCCTGTTTTTCTCAAGGAGAGAGAGATCAAAGGTGCCTTACATTGTGCGCCAATGTGTGGAAGAGATAGAGCGACGGGGAATGGAGGAGGTGGGCATCTACCGTGTCTCAGGGGTTGCAACTGATATCCAGGCTTTGAAAGCTGCCTTTGATGTCAGTAAGTATTTGTTCCTGAGATTTTACTTTGTGCTATGATCTCCTATGTGCCCTTTCAGGTCATTGTGCTGTTTTAACCTTGCATAACCCAGGAAGCACGAAGAGTCAGAGACCCTGGTACAAGGAGTATCCTCTTACTCCAGCTATGTGCTTTATTGGTGTCCTCCAGTAACAGATGTTCACCCAAGGCATTCAGGGAACGGACCCTTATACTGACATGCACTGATTGTTCTTCCCCACAGCACTGAAATGCTGGTTTTGCATGCCTTGCCTTGCCATGGTAAATCACAGACACTCTCCGCGGAAATGGGAGCAACCGGCAGCCTCATTTTCCACAGTGTCAATGAGAACGCTGAATTAACAGGAAGTCCCTGTGGTTGTTTGAGACTTTTTTTTTAAAAGAGCATCAGCAATATGAAAATCATGTCAGCTGATTTTTTAACAGGATTGGCTAGAGAAGCAGAAGATTCTGGTTATTGGAATGTGATTAGGGGGGCTGGATTCTTGGATTCTCTTCCCAATGCTGCCCCTTAGTTCTTTGTATTACCTCAGGCAAGCAAACCTTTCTCTGTTCTTCAGTGTGCCCATCTATAAAACAGAATGCTAATGGTACCGCTGTAAAGCACTTCAAGACTCTTGGATGTAAAAGGGACCCATGTTGTCCTCACCTGCATTCTGGGTTTCCAATGCCGTGGGGTTGGGGGGTACAGCATTGCATTTTTTTAAAATGCTTTTTTTATGTAAATGCAAACACTTTACACACTGGTTTGTGACTGGAAGTGTTTAACAAACTTTATATTTGTGTCCTAAATTGCTTGATTTTTGTCTCTTGAATTCCGCTTCATTGTCAGAGACTGAGGGGTGTTTCTGAGTTCATTGTACTAGGGAGCTCCAGAGGGAAACCTGAATATGTTATTAGTTATTATACAATATATTAAGAAAATGAAAAGCATTTAATTGACCATGGCTCGGCCTCTTATGGCGCTCAATCTGGATCTCATTGAAGACAATGGAAAAACTCGCTTGACTTCTCTGGGTGCTTGGATCCAGCCCCTGTCACTGGTACAATAGAAGTAATTCGGAGTAAAGCTGAGTTTGTTTTCTTGTGCCTGTCTATCCAGGCACTTAGAAACCTAGGATGTCATCTTGACCGTAATGGAGGTCTAGCTGCAAAGTGGTCACACTGTAGCTACTTTGGTCTATTAAGTGGCACTAGGATAATATGAATGGAGAACTCAGCAACCAATCTGAGCAAAGTGACTACAGGTAATGAACATCAGCTATTTGGGTAGGGAGAGAAGATAAATAAAGGATAAAGAGAACCAAAATTGGGAACACTAATAGGAAAGACTGAAGGACCACCACCGTATGTGCTTATATGTCTCTCTCCTTTCTCTTACAGACAACAAAGATGTGTCCGTGATGATGAGTGAGATGGATGTTAACGCCATTGCAGGGACATTAAAATTATATTTCAGAGAACTGCCTGAACCCCTCTTTACAGATGAACTATACCCCAACTTTGCTGAGGGCATTGGTGTGTAACAGAAGAAATCATTGCTATCTATCATGTGTTGAGTGTTACTGATGCTCCTCTTTGGGAGACTGTTCCTGAGGCCTTAGTTCTAGGATGGACATTACCTGTGTATTAAGAGAAGAGAAAACCTATTTGTCTAAAATGGGATCTGTGGTATTCTGTCTCCAAAAGGAGATAAATCTGTTTTGGGTGGGCTGTAATCTCCTGCATCTTATTGTGCTGAGTCTGGAATGCACTTGTGGATTCTGCACAGAGGAAAGGAGTCTCCCATCACCTGTCTAGCGGGGGAGAATTGAATTCAGAGGTGGAGCGAAGCTGTGCCTGGATTGAATTCAGAGCCTCTTGTCTCCATAATGTAATAACAGCAAATTAAGCATAACCCACATTTTCTCACGTAGCCACATAGTCAATAAAGCTTTTGATCCCTTTCAGTATTTTTTTTTCTCTCCTCCCATAGCACTTTCAGACCCTGTTGCAAAGGAAAGCTGCATGCTGAACTTACTGCTCTCGCTTCCAGAACCCAACCTCGTCACATTCCTTTTCCTCCTGGACCATTTAAAAAGGTAAACACAGACCACTTAGAAAGGTGCATTTCATATGTAAATCAGTCCCAAGTGCCATGGAGAGAGGTGCAATGTCTCAAAGTGCCTTGGAGATGTGCAGTATCTCAAAGAGCACCTGCATTGAGTGACTCAGGTGAAATAGTTTTGGTAAACTGCTAAGTCCTGTTTTCCATGCTCAGTTACTGGAGCCAGTACAAATTGTACCCAAGGAAGGGATGAGAAAATTCTTCACAGCCTCGCCCAGTGAAAATGTGATCTGCAACCCCCTGCAGCACACACGTAATATCTCCATGAAATCACACTTGTGGGTGAACTAAGTAACTAAACATGGTAAATGGGATAAGTCTTAAAAGTCTTCACCATGTTCAAAGGCTCTTTGTCTTACCAGGTATTTGCACTTTTATATCACCCGTCTTTTAGGAATTTCAACAACACATCTTGTGTTGGCATGAGACTGTTCCTTGCTGTATGGGGGCTCCCATATAGAAATCACTTCCTAGCTGCATCGGTCCTCCCAGCTGTTTATCTTTAAAACTTCCTTTTTCAAAGGTGCTTGTTACTGTCATTCATAGTTAGGAGTCTCTTCCCCCTTTAATCCTCCTCCTTGCTTAAAGGCCTTTTTTTGGTGTTCTTTGTTTGTCATTTTTTCAGGGGAACTTTATTATCTGGTGCTTTTTTTGGTTTTTGTAATTCCTACAAGATTACAGTACAGTGATTGGCGCACCTAAGTATTCATTAAATGAGCTTGTTTATTACATGCACAGTGTTTTCATTTTAAAAAATCATTTTAAAACAATCCTGTATCTGCCTTGTGTTCACACTACGGAATGTTTCTGTGGAGATGGAAGATGGCCTTATGGTTAAGTGCCATGGGGCTCTGGGTAAATTACACATCTGTGGTGTGCCACGCACTAAGTGTCTGTGTGGATTTTGTTTGAGACTGGCATCAACAGCCACACATCTAGTTAGTATACTTAGACAAGCCGTCGTGACTGTGCAGCACCTGATCCAATATGGCCCCAAAGTGCAACTGTAGCACAAATAAGAATCTGAGAAAAATCTAATGTCCTGTGGAACACAGGAGGTCAGACTAGATCAGAGGTGGAGAATAATTATTGATGGGGGACCACTTCAAGAAATTAAGTATTCAAAGGCCACACTCTTCCATGATACTTATGGAGTAGGTGCAAGATCTAGAATGGAGGTAGGATGCAGAAGGGAGCTTGGGGACTGGGGTGCAGTGTGGGGGTGTGGGGTCTGGGAGGGAGTTTGGGTGAAGGAGGGAGTTATAACTTGGGGCAGGGGTCGGGTTGCAGGAGGAGGTGCAGGGTCTGGGAAGGGATATGGGGGTATAGATACAGGAGAGGATTCTGACCAAGAGGAAGAATGTACGGGGGTACAGGGTCTGGAAGGGCATATGCATTCAGGAGAGGATTCTGACTTAGAGGAGGGAGTGCAGAGCTAGGAGAAGGTTATCACCTGGAGGGTGCACAGTCTGGGGAGGTATGAATACAGGAACAGGGGAGCAGAGGATTTAGATTACACGGGGTAGGGGTACAGAAGGGGGCCAGAGGGTTTGGGTTACATGGGCTTAGGGGACAGGAGGGGGGTCAGAGGATTTGGGTTACGTGGGGCAGAGGCGCAGGATGGGCAGCAGAAGGTTGCAGGGAGGGAACAGGGAGGATGCCAGGTACAGGGTGTGGCTGGGAGGCGCTTATGTAGGTTGCTCCCAGCCGGTCCTACAGCCAGGCCCCCTGCTCAGAGCGGCCGGATGAAGGGGCCAGGTGCTGCTCATGAATGCTGTGAGCCAGGGGTGTACTTCACGCGCTGCCTGCCATGTGAGATTGTGCTGGTGGCAGGGCAGCATGTGAAGCCTCTCCCATCCCATCCCCCCAGTTCATGGCAGTGTTCAGAGAACACATGGCCCCCAAAGCCAGCTGCTTTGAGTGGCAGGTGGGGCGGAGCAGGCAGAGAGCCTGCCTGAGACTCTTGCTGGGCCCTGGGCTGGATCTGGTAGCTTGGCCCAGCCCGCAGGCCATATTTTGCTAGCCCCTGGTCTATATGATCATTATGGTCCCTTCTGGCCTTACAACTTATGAATGAGACATAAGTAGTATAGTTGCTTGTTATATGTAAAACCTTTTAAAAGTAGCTAAAAGAAAGCTGCTAAATAGAAATATTTCTTTGAGCCACAGAATGTAGAAACACCTTCTTTCTCCATTGTTTTTTACTCTTAAGAGTTGCCGAGAGAGAGAGCATCAACAAGATGTCCCTGCACAACCTGGCAACTGTCTTTGGACCAACACTGCTCAGACCCTCAGAGAAGGACAGTAAGATTCCTGCTAACCCAACCCAGCCTATAACAATGACTGATAGCTGGTCACTAGAAGTCATGTCCCAGGTAAAAAGCTAAATATTGTAATTCATCTGCTACAAACAATATTTTAACGTCTTTGTCCAGACCTAGACTACCTGCAATCATTCTAAGAGGTTTTGGCAACACTATGCTTGCTTAACAGTTGTTTTCCAAGGCAGGTGATGTAGTATCTTTTGGACCAACTTCTGTTGGTAAAAGAGACAAGATTTTGAGCTACACAAAGCATTTCTTCAGGTTTTTCAGAACAGGTTTACTAGAACAGCATGTTCAGTGTGAACAAGAATTATTTTTTAAAAATTGTGCTAGCAAAATCAGTGCTATAAACTACCCTGCTCACAAGCCATAGGGTTCATTTACCATGTTAGGTTCAACACGATCTTTTACACAAGTTTGGCAGTCTCAGAGGAGTAGTTGTGTGAGTCTGTAACTTTAAAAGCAACAAGTAGTCCTGTGGCACCTGAGAGACTAACAAAAAAAATATAGTGTCATGAGCTTTCGTGGGCAACACCCACTTCTTCAGATGAGCTTGAGGTGAGGAAAAAAAGTGGACTTCCGGTATTTGTAACAGAAAAAGAAGGGACAAGAAAAAGTACCTGTCAATTGTGGTGCCAGTGCTAATGAGGCTAATTGAGGGGCTGGAAGTGTCCCATACTTAGATTTTGATGTCCAAGAGGTGTTAATGCTTTATAATGGGTTATCCAGTTAATGTCTTTGACAGGTTTTGCTGAGACAATTCAGCATATATCTGTACTGATTTAGTTGTCAGCACTAACATTTTGGGGCACCCACATCAACTGTGTCACAGTCCTGTATGAATTTGTGCATTATGGGGATTCTTGGCACCTATCCCACAGTGTCTCAGTAACTGCTTCTAGGGCTAACCGATCATTGGTACAATTGGACAAAATGTGTCAGATAAACTATTTATCTGAAAATGTTATTTCAGTTTAGCTGGTTTGAATCTCTGCTCTGGAACAGACCCAAAATGGGCAATTTTGATTCACCAGAAATTCCAAAATATTTCTGATTTGGTTCAGTCCAACACAAATTTTACTTTCAGTTCTTCAGAACTGCGACCAAGCCAAAAAGTCAGTTACTCACCCAGCTTTAATTATTGGTGTTTTCCACGGTGCCTCTTTCCCTTCACTTTACCATGCGTATCAACGTCCCAAGAGACTTTTTACTGGTTCCAGCATTCTTTGTCCAGTGACACCTGCCAAAATAAATTGTAGGCATTTCCAGTATGCATGCTGATTACGCAGGTAAAAGTGAGTTAGCAATCAGAAAAAATTTCAAAACTGGGATGATCTGGAATATTGGCAGCTTCCCTGTACCTCAGTTTAACATGCAGGCTGAACAGAAAGCCATTAAAACATTGAAGTTGTCCAAGTATTCATGATCACACTTTGCACTGATTTACAGTTTCATCTTCCTTCCTCTTTCCAGGTTCAAGTTCTTCTTTACTTCTTGCAGTTGGATACTATCCCCACCCCAGACAGCAAAAGGCAAAGCATCCTCTTTTCTACAGAGGTGTAGGAGTCTGGTCACAACAACGGGGCTTGTAGAACTGCTCTTGCTGTGTACCTGCCACTCTGAGAACAGGAGGACTGTTTCTTCTTCAGACATTATTGGCCTGTTCCTGTCAAGAGGAAGCATAGCCTCCCATGCTTCTGCAGTTTGTCAAACAGAGACTAGCTGAAGAGAAAGGAGAAACTCCCTCTAGTTTTGCTCCATAGAATAGGAACATATTAGACTGGATGTGGAGTTATGCTGAGAGGCTCCACTAGAAGGAGCAACAGACACTTGAGCAAATGCAACACGGAATGTGGTTGTTGCTCCTGGGAAGGTGAGAAGGTTATTCCTCATTTTATTGGATTTAATTTATCAAGAAGCCTCAAGCTTTCTACAGGAACACTTGTCAGGGTGCCCTTTTGGGGTGTGAGGGGAATTAAAGGCTATATCACAAGTGTGTCTTTGATAACTGCTGTTGTAAAGGACTGCTATGGGCCACAGAGAATAGTATCATTCAGCAAGGGGGAGTCTTTGATTCCTCCACTGAGAAATTCAAGTCTTGATTTGAACAGGGTTTATAAAAAATAAACTAGAAGTTTTGTGTATAACTGGACCTGTTGTTTTTTTGTCTCTCTACTACCTCTTCCCTTGTAAATGTTTGTACAAACTTTAGGGAAGGGGGTATCCTTTTCTTGCCTCTTTGTTACACTTTGACATTTTCTTTTGGTGTTAAAGGAGCCAGACCCACTTGCATTATACAATAAATAATTACAAAACATTAAAGAAAAGCCGGGAAAACTAGGGTGAGCACTTTAATTCCAGTATCTGAAATAAACAAGCTCACTTAGTTGTTTATAAAACAGAGGCTGTGTTGTCCAAAAAGGGTTGCTAAATTCTTTGGGACCTTTGAAATTAAATGGTGAAGCTCCTAGCTCTCCACACAAATAGATGTTATTACTTATGCTAAAATAAGCATTACAAACATGTGCTAAAGTATCTTCAAGTGTCTGAGGACAAAAAATCAACAGCTGTCTTTCTTGCTGGCTGCTTAATCAGCTTTTTTTTATCAAAATGACATGTTTGATACTTGAATTTTTTGATGCTTTGTATGTTGCTTCTACAAGAGTCTTTTTCTGATAGATACAAATACTTTGATATGATATGTCAGAATGTACTATATGGACAATCTGCTAACAAGTAGCATTTTGTATTCTTCAGAAATTCTGACCCTGTTTGAATTAAGAGCAGTGCAGATATTTCTATAAAGCTACACTCCGCAGTACAAAAAGGTGGGGACCTAATACCCACTCCACTTACACCTGTGCAATCACACTGAAGTCAGTGCAGTTACAAGGGTGTAAGTAGGAGCAGTATTTGCTTTAAGAGCTGTAAGTATAAGCTAACTGCATGGTCACCAGACCAGAGGAAGAAGCTATTCAGGTCAGGAAACAGATGAACCAAGCATCTGGGGAGAGATTTTAGCTGCATCAGTCTATCTTACCCTGTGCTATCCACCACTCTATGCAGTATCCACTTTAGTTGCAACCATTCGTCAATGACCTGGCTCAAAGAAGAGGGCAGCTGATGACAAGAGGAAGCATTAGAACAAGGGGGAAGGAAAGAAAAGCAAATTTAGAAATAAACAGTCTGCATAGTTGAATCATAAGTAGCATGTGGAGGATGAGGGTGATACTAATGAGAAAAAAGCAAATCTTGTTAATGCCAAATTTTCTGAAGGTCTCTCAGATATCTCCATTAAAAAAAAGAGGAATCTTACAAATAAGAGGGAGTAAAAATAAAAAAGGGAAACTATTTAGCAGTCAACATAATTGACTGCTGCATAATAGATGTTATTGTACTGTGAAGTTGAAAATTCAAAGAAAAATATAAATTTTTCCATTTTGTGAGTATATCAGCATTTTGCATGCTACTGTAAGGATTCTTATAGGAATTTACTATTGTTTAGCACCCCTCTTTTCTTAGGTCTGGGAACAAATCTCTGTGTGTTGTAATGTCCAACTAGGAAATTTCTCGACTGTATTTACACTACATTCCAGCTTCCAAGCCCACTTCATATTAGACCCTGAGACAGAGAAATTGTGTGTGTTCGGCAGTGCTTAAAACGGGGGGGGGGGGGGGGTGTAGGCGAGGCACAGTGAAGGGAAACAAAAACTTGGTTTAAAAATGTAGGTTTTTATTTTTATTATTTTTGGTCTTTTGTAAAATGAGAAGTAAACACTGGGCAATCTTAAAAGATATTGTCTCAAGAAAAGGCTACAGATCAGTAACACTCTCCATAGTTTTCTGCTTTTATGTATTTGTGTTGGTTTTTATATAGAAGCTCTGTAACAATCCTCATAGTCAGCTGCACAACTACGCATTCCTTTACTAAATTCACATTTTGGTGTGCTGTTTTTGAGGTAGCAGCATTACAGGTTTTTCTAGTTCAAAAATTCTACTCCAGTCAGTGATGATTTTTCCCCTTTTGGTGCTTGTAATCAGCAGCTGTCATTTGTAGTGTTTAAACTGGAAAGCAATACCATCACAATTGTGCCAATTTACTTTTGCCTGACTTTATTTTTATTTATATAGGAAATATAATTTTAATATTAAGTTACCAATTTATATTGTGTAACAATAAGAAAATTGCATCTGTTCTGGTTACTGTTACAAGTCGTTGCTTTTAGTTTTTCAGTACAATACAATGCTTGATTCTGCTGTAACCCAATCTAACATGCAGGCATGTGGATGAGAAGAATTTTTGTAGTTAATTTAACATAAAACATTAATTATTTTGGTTGAGTATGAGTATATGTTTCCCCAAAGCTGGTAATTTTGGGCTGGAGAAATAGCACATCCTGTGATGAGGATGAGACCATTGATGGATTTGAAATGTGTGAATGGACTAGTTGAGCTTCCTGTAGAGTTGTAAGCTTTACAAAAGAACTGTGCTTTCAGAAAATTAGAATTCACAAAAAGATTTTTATTTTCCCTGCCTAGTGTTGTCTTAAGCCCCTAATAAATAAAAAGTGATGGGCACAACCTAGCCTGGGCCAGAATCCTTTCGATTACCACAGTTTATTTCCTACCAAAGTTTTTGAGGTAATCAGGCTCTCTGAATTTACATATTAGTGGATGCAACACAGATTGTGTGACAGAGGAAACTGGCAAGCATTTCCCACTAAAGTTTATTTGTGAAATGTGTTGGGGCTAATACTTTTTGGGGTATCAATATATTTACCATATTTTTCAACCCCTTGGCTTTCAGCTGTTTGAATTTGAAACATAAGAACATTCATGTAGGATTTTCCAGATATTAGCATAGTGTATGTATCATCATTTGTTTACCCTCCCTCCCCCCAAAAAAAGCAAGTCTCCTTTCATTGGAAATAACGTTTTTGTTTTTCTGTTCCCATTTTTTTTTTTTAAACAATGAGTAGGTTTTTTAACTAATAATATTGGGCAAAACAGGCAAATAAAACACGAAAAAGAGCTTTTGAGGAGTGATACAAATTAATTACTTAAATCTGTTTCATCTTTGTGTTTGTGTATTATTTTGTGTTTGAAGGGGGTGTCTTAGTTGAAACCAAACTGAAACACATTCATTGAAATGCTGCTGGTGAATTTTACTCTTGCACAGTTTAAATAGGTGAGGTAGTGGGTAGGGTAAATCAGGCTGTACTTTTATATACTGCCAATTTTCATGTATTGGCTAATGGCAAAATACAGCAATGCATTGATTACCTTCATGATGCTTACTGCCTGCTTTCATTCTGACCTTCAATTGCTAAGTGAGGTATGGGGCAATTGATATTTAGCATGTGACATGAAACTGCAACATTTCCGTAGGCCACTAGGTGGTGCAGCCAAGGACTCTGTTAATGGGAGGTGCTGTATTTTTACACTTCTTACTCATTTTAACTGTTCTTTAATCTAATCCACTGATACACTGTTATGTTCACGTTCTGTATAAGCAAATACGATGTTCACGTTCATTTAAGCAAATATGATGTTCTGTAAAGTGTATCAAGGATCTCCTAACTTGTTTCCTAACAAGCTCTCCCCCCTGCCCCCCCCACCACTCTGGGAGCAGCAGGATAGCCAACACACAGGCTGCCCTGGTTGCAGGATAAGGGACGCCCTGAAGGTAACTGTAGCACTGGAAGGCATTATGGCTCACTTCTCTCACTCTGTTGTTCCTCAAAAATGCATAAAGGGATAAATTGATCACCATGGCCTTTGAAGGTACGTAAAACCTGCATCTTAATAATGGAGGGCAACATACTTCTGTGATCCCTCACTTGTTAGTCCATCATTTAGTGCAGTGCCTACTTATGTATTAAGGTGATAATTTAAGGTGCAGCAGTCTGACTTGGAAAACTTTTTTAAAAAAGAATTTGAAATGTTCAAATGAACTCTGCCCTTTCCTCTTTCCACTCAGAATTTTAAAGGAGGAGAAGTTTTATTACAGGAAAACAGAAGTGTCCACATTATGTTTATGTGCCTTGAAGAAATAGCATACATCTCCTAAATCAGTTACTGAGCATTAAGACACTGAGATCTCCCATTTAGGGTTAATAACTTCCCCATACTAAATGGGAATGAAAAGTGAGAGTTAAGGCTGAGTATATAAAAGTTCTCAATGAGTGTATCTACATTGACCTCAACATCAAAGGGCATCTCCTTTAAAGGAAGCTCTTACAGCTGAATAATAATAAATATCCACCCTCACAACCTGCAGTTTTTTTTAACTAAGAAAAATAAAAGTACACAAGAGAAGAAGTATGATTAGGAATCACACAAATTAGCTGGCTCAGCAAAGGAGAAAACAACTGCCTCTCCTTAAACTTAAGTAACACTAAAAGTGCATGCCCCCACCCAACTGCTCAGCTAAGACTGTATTTTCTGTAGTTAACTAAAACATAACTGTATTCAGCACGGACAGTGTGCCACTTATAATGTGCTGTGATACTGTTGTCTTGCTACTGAAAGCTGTTACATTCCAATGCCTGGTATTCTGTCTGATCATGTGTTGTCCTCAAATGTGAGTTTTCTTTTGTTGGAAAAAGCTCTATACATTACAGTGGTTGTAACAACCAAAAAGGGGGGAATTTAAAAAACAAGTCCAGAACTAGAAAATCACTTGGAAGTTGATACAAAAACAGCCAGCCTCTGCACTGTAAGCATAAAATGTCACAATATACAATAATTGTGAAGTGGTCATTGGTCACTGCAGTAGGACCAAAACAGCACTGAGATGGAGGCAAACTGAATTGTCCTGAGACATCTTTTCTTCTGGCATATCTATAAGAAGTCTAGAGGAGCACAAAACATAACAATGGAACAACCAAAAAGCAGAAAATATGAAGGTGACTCATGCTAATCTCCCCCCCCCCCCACCCCCATTCCTGCTGCTGAGTCTCTGTTCATTAGAGTGCTGAAAACTTAGGCGAGGCCATTGTAAAGTAATAAGAACATAAGAACAGCCATACTGGATCAGACCAAAGGTCCATCTAGCCCAGTATCCTGTCTGCCAACAGTAGCTAATGCCAGATGTCCCAGGGGGAGTAAACACAACAGGTAATCACGTGATCATTCCCTTGCCATCCATTTCCAGACAAACAGAAGCTAGGGACACCATTTCTACCCACCCTGGCTAATAGCCATTGATGGACCCTCCCTCCATGAATTTATCTAGCTCTTTTTTGAACCCTGTTAAAGTCCTGGTGCTCACAACATCTTCTGGCAAGGAGTTCCACATATTGACTGTGCACTGTGTAAAGAAAAACTTCCTTTTGTTTGTTTTAAACCTATTAATTTCATTTGGTGACACCTAGTTCTCACATTGTGGGAACAAAAAAATAACTTTTCCTTATTTATTTTTTCCATACCAGTCATGATTTTATAGACCTCTATCATATCCCCCCCTTAGTCTCCTTTTCCAAGCTGAAAAGTCCCAGTCTCTTTAATCTCTCTTCATATGAGACCCTTTCCAAACCCCTAATCATTTTTGTTGTCCACCTCTGAACCTTTTCCAAAGCCAAGATATCTTTTTTGAGATGAGGTGACCACATCTATATGCAGTATTCAAGGTGTGGGCATACCATGGTTTTATATTGAGGCAATAAGATGTTCTCTGTGTTATTCTCTATCCATTTTTAAATGATTCCTAATGTTCTGGTTGCTTTTTTGACTGCTGTTGCACATTGAGTGGATGTTTTCAGAAAACAATCCACAATGGCTCCCAAGATCTCTCTCTCGAGTAGTTATAGCTAAATTAGTCCCCATCATATTGTATGTATAGTTGGGATTATTTTTTCCAATGTGCATTACTTTATATTTATCCACATTAAATTTCATTTACCATTTTGTTGCCCAATCACTTAGTTTGGTGAGATCTTTTTTAAGCTCTTCACAGGCTGTTTTGGCCTTAACTCTCTTGAGCAGTTTAGTATCATCTACAGATGATCTATGCCAGTAGTTTTCAAAGTACAAATCATGATCCAGGGGTCATGGAATATAAGGCACTGGGTCACCTTGCTCAACCTCACAGGAACTCTGGTCACTTTGGTCAGCACTGCCAACCGGGCTATTACAAGTCCCAACAATGGTGCTGCCTGGCTAAGGCTGGGTCATGACCTGCTCTTTTAGTCCCAATATTTTCTGACACTGTGCTGCACCCCAGGAGTGACCAACAGCAGTCTAGTTCCGAGGCGGAGGAGCTACAGAGTTCTGCATGCTGCAGCCACCCCAATCATGCTTCCATTGATCAGGAACTGGCCAGTAGGAGCTGGAGTGGTAGCACCTCTGGGGGAGAGCCACATGCAGCTGCCTGTGCACCTCCACTTAGGAGTCAGACCTTCTGCTGGCTGCTTCTGGGGTGCAGCATGGTTTGTGATGCCAGGAGAGGCAGGAAGCCTGCATTAGCCCCCCCTGCTGTGCGTGCTGGTGACCAGGAGCTGAGTGAGGAAATCCCATGCACTAATCCCCTGCCCCAGCCCTGAGCAACCCCCAAGCCCAGAGTGCCCTCTTGTAGCCAAACCACTGATCATGCATATTCTTTCCAGGTCCTTAGCTTTCCTTCTATCCTGAAAAGAGAAAGAAGGGCCCCTTTTCTAACAAATCTGAGCCACTTAATGTCCATGTACAGTGTATAAACTGCCATATTGACAGACCCAGTTAAAGTATGGCTGTTTCCAGATATGTCTGAGATAGTTTAGTCTTTGAGTGTACACTGGACCAACTGTTACTGTTTTGGAACAGCAGGGTTACACCATTTTTTAGAGACATGATGAAAACAGCTTGGTTCCATTTATATTATAAGGATCCATGTTTTAAACATGTCTGAAAACTGCAGTACTTCAACAAAGCACCACAGCCTAGTAGTATTCTCTTAGGCCCTGTGTGTTCTACAGCTTGATATGTATTAACTACAGTTATGTTCAAATACTGTTGTAAAAACCTTACACATGGATTTTCCAGTATATAGACTGTTTGATCATCTATAGCAGTTTCTCTGTCCAGTGGAGACATGGTCCGGAACAACCATCTAGCTACTCTGTAGCATGGATTCTGAAAGCAGTGGTATCACAGGGCCTAGTATGACCTCCTAATTTATGTGTGGAGCAGACCTTGTGTGTGTGGAACATACCTATTTGCATGGAATGTGAGTTCAGTTGCCCAAGCAGCATCACCATTTTGCTTACCCCAGGTATCAGGGAAGATACTCTGTAAGTCTGGGATTTGGGCAAGAATAATGGCCCTGATCTCTGACTGATTTTCCTGATCCCCACTGCTCCCAAGGGATGCATGGAGTTTAAGTGTGGGCCTCATGGCCTGTTCAATAGAGGGGCAAATCCACCTCTTCCTCCACTACCAGTGAGATCCTCAAGTTTCCATCTTTGCAAAGAGAACCTCATATGTCCTCCTTTTAGGCCCATTTGGAGAGCAACTGGGCCTGCAGTAATGTATTTGGGTACAGACACAAACTGTCAGTCCTGGTAAACTAAAGCCATATGTAAAAACTGTTTCAAATACTTAATGCAGAAAAAGCCATAGCAAATCCTTCACATCAGTTCTTTATAACCTATCCCCTACCTGATCCCTTCTTAAGATATTCACAGCCTGATATCTTGGATTGGACTTCTCATCAACTTTTAAATGCCTAAAAATGTTGCACAAGAACTGCAACATGTTAGAAGCATTGGGTAAAACTGTTGCCTACACTGGAATAGATGTTTCCGATGCTGAGTATCCAAGCCAAGAGCTCTTCATACTAAAAGTGACTACAAAATAGTAAAACTGGAAGAGAGTATGTTGGTTAACTGAGGGAGTCAGAATGAAACAGTGAATTTAAAAAGAAAATCTCAGAATGGAACATTGTGAAATTTATGTCCTTTCTGTGTCTGTTTAGAAAAATAAAAATAAAAACCAAGCCTTCTCTTTCCTCCTTAACTTGTGTAGTTTCTTCTTATCTCTACTGTTGCAAGTGTTTATAATCCATGCAGAGTTCAAAGGAAAGCAGATAATAAAACTATTTATTTAAATATAAATACAATTAAATTATATAATTAGTGCTAAAGTATCGGGTGTAGAAAAAACTTGTTCATTGTTGGTGGGTAATTTTGAGTTTCGCCATAGGGGTAATATTGTCTGCATTGTTTAATACTACCATGTTTCATGTGAAGGACTCTGCTTTGACATTTCATACTGCTGTTAGTACTTCAATACCCAAATAGTGATCTGTTTTCAAAAATGGAAATAAATGCCTTAATCCTAAAAGGTGCGGAGCACATGCAACTCCCATTGAAATGAATGAGACTTGCATGGCTCAGTATCTCTCAAGATTAGGCCCAAAAAATGCAGCAGAGAAAAAATGAAAAAGTCATGCTGGAGTTTTTTTTTTTTTTTTTAAATAAATGGTATAAAAAAGGATCCAAAAACTGTATCTAGAAGTAAAAATCTAAGGCTTTTTTAGCCTTTGTTTGTATGCAAGGTTAAATAAAATTTCCTGTATCTGTTTGCCAAGTTCCATTGGTCTTATTTAAATAAACATTGGGTCCAGGAAGGCTGGATTGAATGTGTGAATGGCATTTGATAAGATGTGACTGGCATTTGATAAAAGTTTATGATGTACAATTTAAACTTTGGATTTTTATCAAGTATTACTTTGTGATTACTTCCTATCTGCAAGACAATAATAGTATAGTGGGTTAAATGGACTGCAGAACCTAGATTACAATTATTGCTGAGTTAAAATGAAAGCAACTGTGAGATGTACTTGCAAACAGTGGCAGGAGCAGAATATTTTATTTTAGGGCTACGCTAATCTTGTTATAGGATTATTGCTTCAAAACTAAACCAGTCATAAACGTTGTAATTTAACACTACTACATAGAGTAGTAAGTTGCATTTGGTGCAGGTTGAACCTCTCTAGTCTGGCACCCATGGGACCTGACCAGTGCTGAACCAGAGATTTGTCAGACCACGGGAGGTTAGTATTGTCTAGCTGCAGCATTACCAGCACTTCCACTGCTTACTGGGCTCTTTAGAAAATATTTAGGGGGTAAATTAGAGCTAAATACAGCACAGAACACTGAGAGCCAGGACTGGAGTCTGTAAATAAACTTTAGGGGACCATGGGACACTTGGCTATTCCAATGAGAAGCGAACATCCAGCTAAGTAAAAGCATGCCAAAACCACAGATGTTGCTGGCTAGAGAGATTTAATCTTTACAGTGCAGAGAGAATAAAGACATGGTCCCTGGTCTGAGCAGCTTGCAAGCTACATTGAGACAGGCATGATTTGTGGGCATATGGATGGGGAGTTTTGAGGGCAATATTTAATCAAGGAGGAGGGATTTGCATTGTGGCTATACAATAACTGAAGTATATGTATTCTGGAAGGGGAACTCCCAATACACTTGTCATGGGGGCGGGGGGGGGACTGGATGGGTACTGCTTACTTGTCAGGAAGAGGAGAGGAAGTTTCCCTCTGCTTTTCATAAAGGAAGGTATATTCTGTGTATAGCAGTGATCTCCAACCTTTTTAATCACAAGATCACTTTTTCAATTCAAGTGCAATGTAAGATTTATCTCAAACCCAAATACCCTTGCCCCACTTACTTCCCGCTCCTTCTCTGAAGCCCTGTTCCTGTTCTGCTCCTTCTCCGAGGTCTCACCCTGCTCATTCCATCCCCTTTCCTCGCCCATCCTCACTCACTTTCACCAGGCTGGGGCAGGGAGTTGTGGTGCAGGCTCTGGTCTTGGGCCAAGGAGCTTGGAGTGTGGGAGGGGCTCCAGGATTAGAACAGGATGGGGACTGGGGTCCAGGAGGGGTTTCAGGGTGCAAGCTCTGGGAAGGAGTTTAGGTGCAGGGGGACTCGTGTCTGGGGCAGGGCTGGATCAGGAAGCAGGCTGTGGCTGGGCACTGCGCAACTGAGATGGCTTCTAGGTGATTTAGCAGTAGAGTTAAGATAAGCAGGTCTTACTCCTGCCCTGGCCCTGCACCATTCTTGAAAGCAGCTGGCATGTACAGCAATGGCTCCATGGCACCATGTGCTGCCCCTCATCTACAGGCACTGAGCCCACAGCTTCTACTGGCCACGGTTCCCCTTCACTGATCAATGGGAGCTGCAGAAGTGGTGTCCACAGGCAAGGACACCATGTGGAGACCCCCCTGCTCTGCCTTGCTCAGGGGCTGCAGGGACATGCCAGCCACTTCCAGGAGCAGCAGTGACCACAGGGCGAATGACTCCTGCCATGACAGGTTAGGCATTTTAGAGCTCACTACCCAAAGAATTACATGTAAGCATAAGAAAGAAAGAAAAATGATGAACTGCACAGACCAGTCAAAACCCCCCAATAACCCACTTGGCAAGCAGTAAAAGAAGGAAAACCAACCACCCCCCCACGTATATGTTGGGTTGGGAGATGAGAGTGAAGGCCAGTGTTGTGTTTGTGAGAATGACAGACACACACACACTGTGTGAGTGTGACAGAGATTTGTATTGCCAAGCTCCCTCCATCCCCCTCTCTCTGTGTTGAGATGAGGTACAGGAGTGGGGGGGGGGAGGGACACCCTGACATCAGTGTCCCCCCACCTTCTCCCTCCCACTCCCTGCACAGCGAGCAGGAGGCTCCCTGGGGGACAGCTTCAAGGCAGAGGGCAGGAGCAGCCTGACAGAGGGTGGAGGGGCAACTGAAGTGCCAGCCCTTGATAGCTTCCTGGCCAAACCAGTCAAGATCACCTGTCAGAGGCTCCAAGATCCACAGGAAGACCCCGATGTACTAGTTGGTGACCACTGGTGTTTAGGAATTTAAATTAGTACCAGCAATAGTCGATGGTGAGAGGAGCAGAGGGAGACACAGATGCATCTTATTTTTATAATGGAAGATTTTTTAACCAGGTGCTAAGCCTACATATAGTAAAGATTCAGCGGAAGAGGATAATACCAACTAGATTCAATACCCATGCTTAGTAACTGCTGACTCCATTTCATACTTAAGAATCTCAACTCAAGAAAATCTCTTAGAAATGTCAAGTGATCACACATTGAAGACCAAGTTTTCAAATCTATCAAACCTGCAATTCTGGATTTCTGTTAAAGAACTCAAGAGAGGAAAGCTATGAAAGTGATGCTTTCATGTGCTTCCAGTTATTTTTGAGAAGTCAGCAATAATTTCTGTGAAAATGAAAACACAGAAATACTTAAAACTTGAGAAACTATTTACATCTGTTGCTTTTAGAAATGCAATCAAACACTGTACAGCTATGCAGTGATTCCCAACCCCCGGTCCACAGCCCGCTGCTGGGCTGTAAACCTATGGCTGCAGGGCCACAACGGCTCTCAGGACCGGGGTTGAGGTATACCACTCCTGCCATGGCTGTTGGGAAAGGTGTGTCCTGTCCTGCCTCTTGACCAACCAGGGCTGGGCAGGGACAGGGTCTCTTCCCAGACATGAAAGAGTGTTTTGCTGCATAGTGGGAGGGCTGCACGGAGCTCAGCACAGCAGCCTTACAGCAGCTGCGACCCAGGCAGCAGCGCTAAGCTGGTGGCTGGGAGGGAGCACAGGGCTAGGTCAGTGGGGGCGGTGCAGGCACTGGGGGATCGAGGAGTCAGGCTAGTGCTGGGGGAGCGGGGCTGTAAGAAGCAGGGAGCTGGCACTGGGAGCCTCTGGGGGTAAAGCTAATACTGGTGGCCTCTGGGGTGGGGGTAGTACTAGGGAGCTGTAAGGGGTGGGGGGCTGACACTGGGGACTCTGGGGGCAGGGTTAGGTGCAGTGGGGCTCTGGAAACAGTAGGCTGTCACTGGGGATCTGGTGGTGGGGGGCTCTGAGGGATGAGGGGCTGGCACTGGGGGACCTCATTCCACGAGGAGTAATGGTAGTTCGAATTAGGATCTTTAGTTCGAACTACCTAGTCCGTGCCGCATGTAGCCGCGGGCAGGGAGTTCGGACTAAGGGGGATTTAAAAATGGCGGCGCCCGGGAACATGCAAATGAAGCCCGGGATATTTAAATCCCGGGCTTCATTTGCAACTCCGGTTGCCCTCATTTGCCTACCTAACTCGAACTAACGAGCTACTGTAGACATACCCTGAATTAGACCGAACAAAAAAGGCACATTAATATAATTCAAAGCTTCAAAATTATGCTTGTTAAAAACAATTTAAAGCCAAAAATTAATATGTCAAATATTAAGCCTAGTTCGTAAACAAATAAGGAGAGGACAGGCTATTCCACCTATCATTCCCTTTGTGAATCCTTAAAAAGATGTTGTGGGGAAAGTATGAAAAAAACAAACAAAAAAACAGATGAGCAAGCTTCATCATCATGGTTGTTACCCCCATTGGTTCCTAGGACCCTGGACCTTATCATCCAAATCTTGAGAAATGTCTTGACCAGATTAGGCCAGAGATAGGATGACAGATGGCACTGCCACTCCTACTGTCTTCCTTCAACTGTGTCCCAAACACCACTTGAGATGACTGTTATTTCTGTCTTTGATACCATCTAAGAAGCTGTCAAACAAAGGTACTTTTCCATGTAAGATTGGCCTTTAATAGCAGTAGCAGCAACATCCACCCCATCTCAATTAACTTCATTTCTGTTCCCGGATGTGACGGGGCAAGTCTGCCCGGCTCGGCCAGGACCGAGCCGCCCCGCACTAACCCCACGGCAGCACTTGCACTCCTCGGGGTGAGCCGGGAGGCGTCAGCCCCTTGTGCGCGCTGCTCAGCAGCAGCTGCACAGCTGATGGGCGCGAGAGCCGGACGCCGGCATGACACCAAGTGCCGGGACACGTCTGTGACGTCAGGGCGCCCCACCCCCAGGTGAGCAGGTGACATAGGGTGCCCCGCCCCCAAGTCAGCGGATGACATCAGGGCGCCCCACCCCCAGGTCAGCAGGTGACATAGGGTGCCCCGCCCCCAAGTCAGCGGATGACGTCAGGGCGCCCCGCCCCCAGATCAGCGGGTGACGTCGGGGGGGGGAGCGACAGGAGAGAGGATATAAAAGGGAGGGGCCAGGAACACGCAGGGAGAGGTGGAGGTGGAGTAAGAGCAGGGTGGAGAAGAAGCAAGGTGGGAAAGGAGAGAGAGGTCATGGAGGAAGGAGGAGAATCCGGGAGGGGTAACGAAGGGAGCAGAGGGGCACTGGGGCCAGCGGGGTAGGAAGCAGCCCAGGGCAGGGCATCCTAAGACTTGCCAGTGGGCTAGTGAGTTTTGGGACCATCCCCCACCAGCCAGACAGGACGCTGTGAGAGCCTGTCCTTAGGGCCCTGAGCTGGGGCCCATGAGAAAGGGCGGGCCTGGGCCCCCCAACC
The DNA here is from genome assembly GCA_032595735.1 of Pelochelys cantorii. Lineage (NCBI taxonomy): Eukaryota > Metazoa > Chordata > Testudines > Trionychidae > Pelochelys > Pelochelys cantorii. The sequence continues at coordinate 4,178,920 of CM064342.1, read as the reverse complement.
CCACACCCCCCTGGCCAAGAGGCAAACGAGAATCCTCCATCGAGACTTTCCTTCTCCCGTTGGACTAGAGGGAGTTGGACGGTGAACCGGTGTGCGCAGCTGACGCCACCCGACTAAAGGACCGACACAGGGATGGGTAGAAGGACATCCTTGTACACCGGACTACTCATTATTTTCTGAAAAGGACAGTTATTGCCACAGTCAATACCATTTAACACTTTCCAGATAAAGGGAAAGGATACAAGAAATGTTACAATGAAAGTTAATAGTTAACTTTTCAAATGCTTTAATGTTACTTTTTTTTCTTTTTTGTATTGTTAATAAAAAGTTTAAAAGATTTTTAAATAATATGTTTGCCACAATACTACACAGGCTGAAGTCCCAAACCCCAGACCTCATTTAATTAGCACTATTTAATGTAGGAGAGGGAGCCCTGGTCTATACTAGGGAGTTATTTCGAAATAACTCCCCTTATTTCAAAATAATAAGTGAAGTGTCCACACTACTAAGCCCATTATTTCAAAATAATGGGCTGGTTATTTTGAAATCTATACTCCTGCTTTCCTCAGGGAATAATGCTGATTTTGAAATTATTTCGAAATAGTGCTAGTGTGGACAATCTGCTGTTGCTAATTCAAAATAACTGGCCTCCAGAAGCCTCTCACAGCTGAAGTTCTGACGACTCCAGCCATTTCTGGCATCTCACTGCTCCCCTTCTTCTGCGGAGCTTAAAACTCCAGGCTGCAGGAGAAGGGCTTATCACACTTGCCCAGCCTTGTGCCAGACAGCAGCATCCCAGGAGCCATAAGTGACCCCAACGCTCCCTCAAAGTCTCCCACGGCTGCCAACATTCCTGCTACTCCCTCAGTTGCCACTGGCAAGGTAACGCAGGAGAGCTCCAGCCTGGACTGGTGTGGAGATCCTGGACCTCATCAGGATCTGGGAGGAGAGACCAACCTCCAGGATCTCCGCACCAGAAAGAGGAATGCAGATGTCCATGGCCACATCGCTGCTAGCCTGGCTGACAAAGGCCATAAACCGAACCCTAGACTAGGTCTGGATGAAGATCAAGGAACTCCTGCAGGACTACCACAAGGCCAGTGAGCAGAGCAAACGCTCCAGGGTGGCAACCCACAGCTGCCGTAGCTTCCAAGAACTGGATGCCATCCTGGGAGGGGGGGCTGGTCACCTCCCAGCTCCCGTGGTCGTGGAGTCTGGCCAGGATACGCCCGGCATTAGCTTCCAGGAGAGCGGGGTTGTAGATGATGAGAAAGAGGAGGAAGCAAAGGCCAGCCAGGTGACCATGCCCACCAGCCAGGAGCTGTTCGTCACCCTGGATCCAGTTCCCCCTCCCAGGATGTCTCCAAAGCCTCCGACAAACCTAGGGAAATCCTATAACTTTCCCTATATGCATGCGGGGGCAGGTAACAGGCTGCTCATTCCTTGCTCAGCCAATGTGGCCTGGGGGTCACAGAACAGCTTGTGCACGAGTGCACATGGAGCACCTGTCTGGAGCACTCAGCCCCATGACGCTCTCACACAGGAACTTCTTGGTCCTTCTCACAAGGTTCCCGGAATAAGGATGTTAAATATCAACTAACTGATTAATCAAATAGTCAATGCATTTTGCATTGACTATTCGATTAATCGATAGGGCGCCTCTGTCTTTGAAGTGTAGCTGTAGGGCTGTTGCTACACTTCAAAGGCGAAAGCGCTGCGTGAAGCCTGGGGTCAGCTGGGGACTCCACGGTGTTTCAAAGTGGCAGCGCTTCATGGAGCCCAGGGTCAGTGGGGGAGTCCCCAGCTGATCCCAGGCTCCACGTGGCACTACCGCTTTGAAATGCCGTGTGCAGGCTGCGATACATCAGCTGGCTTTGGGCTGCATGCGGCATTTCTAAGTGGTAGCACTGCTGTGTGGAGCCAGGGCCAGCTTTAGGCCGATTCCCCCCGAATTGGGCCTGGCGCCCTAAACCCGGAAGTGTGCCGGGCGCACTGCGGGAGGGGGCGTTGGCCTTGGAGGAGGAGCACGGCGGTTTCTGTGCGCTATGGGAGGGAGTTGGCCCGTGTGTTTGGCTGGAAGGCAGGACTCTGCCCTGTAGCTGGGGATTTTAAAGGGGCTGTGAGTTGTTTCTTTGTGTGCTGGGTTGTTGGTTCTTTTTGTTGCTCAACCAAAATTTGGTTCGAATCGGGCCCTGCACTTCCTAAAGCTGGCCCTGTGTGGAGCCTGGGGTCTAGTCCCAGGCATCAAGCAGCACTGCTGCTTTGAAATATGCCCTCCTCTCCCCCCCTCCCCTTGCTGCCTCTTTCTGATAGAGGCAGCAAGGGGAGGGAAAGTGGAGAGTTGACTAGCCTGTCAACTATCCGATAGGCATTTGCTTATCGGATAGTCGACTAGATCTTCACATCCCTATCTTGGAGAGGCTTGCCTTACCCTGGCCTCCATGGTGGGACACCTTCCCACAACAAGCTACCACTAAGGAATTTGGTTTCACGGAACTACACAACAGTGCCACACACGGCACAGGGTCATGCCCACACTCAGGAAGCATTTGCTCCCGGTCAAGCGCGATGATAGGGAGGAGACTGATCCTGTGCACGGGAACCTGCTGGGGGGATAAAAAAAGGAGGGGGAACCCATTAGCACATTCTCTAGCAAGCGGTGTCTGCCATTCATGCACAACTCCCCCCACATTCCCCTCCAAAGGGCAGGGATAGAAGTTTTCTCTCTGCAGGATGCCACCAGTGCCAGACCTGGCATATACAGGACACAGCAGGAAGCTGAACCACTCCATCCCCACCTTCCACCTGCAGGCTCCTGGCCCAGCACCTTCCCATGCCTGCTTGTCCCCTGGCCGTGGGTGTAGCGATGCTCCCCTGAGATGTCTGTGCCCCTGCAGGAAAGTTCCTGCTGTCTAGGCAACATATGGCCTTGCTCGAAGCACACTGCCATTGTTGGAACTGAGACCTCTGGTGTTGGCTCTGAGATTAGGGCTAGGCTTCATATACAGTGTCTCCTGGGATGATTGCCCTTGTAACTTTTCTTCGCAGCTGAGCCAGTTGTGAGCTTGATGCTTTCCCCACCTCCCACGCCATCTACCCGAAGAGAACCTGCGAGGACCTGATGCAGTAGATAGCCTGCCTGCAGTCCTTCGTCCAGGGGCTCAAGGAGGAGCACCAGGAGTGGGCTGCTGTCCAGGAGCAGCAGAAGGCTGTCTGGGACCAACTGGTGCATCAGCACAAGGCCATGTGCTCCTCCCTCACTTCGGTGATAGAGCATATGGCCTCATGCATCAAGGGGGCCACCAGCCACTTTTCTGCCCCCACATAGCTTCCCCTCCTAGTCCCCCTGCAGGGTCCGTCGGAGCCCCACAACACATGGCAATGGGACCTCTTGGACAGCTGAAGCCTCTTGACCAATCAGAGGCGGGCACCAGTCCCAGCCCCATTCCTAAGCCCCTCTCCTTCCTCCTCCCCCATTCCACATTCTTTACCCAGTCCCTCCCCTCTTGTATATATAAACAGTCCTGTTTTTTCACAAAAGAAGGCTTTATTATTTGCTCTACAGAGGAGGGGGGGAAAGGTGGGAAGGGAGGGAAGGAAAGGCACACAGAGGGAATGCAGGGGCTCCTTGTGGGAAGGCATGGGGGAGAGTCTCACAGCTTGCCTCGGACAAAACTCTCCCTCAAGGCCTCCCTGATGAGCACAGCCCCTTGATGTGCTCTTCATATGCCACTGGTGTCCAGCTGCTTGTACGCCCTGGCCAGCCATTCAGCCTCTGACACCCACCCTGGCAGAAAAGTCTCCCCTTTACTCTCCTGCTTTACTCTCCTGCTTTACAGGTTGTGGAGCACACAGCAGGCTGCCACCACAAAGGGGATGTGTTCACTGAGGTCCAGGTGGATGAGGAGACTCTGAACCTTCCCTTTAAACAGCTGAATGCACACTCCATTACCCTGCGACAACTGCTCAGCCTGGTGCTCCTTGCTGGGGTGCAGGTTGTGTATGTAGGGCTTCATGAGCCCAGGGAGCAAGGGGTAGGCTGCATCACCCAGGATGATGATGGGTATGTCCACCTCCCTGACTCTGATGGTGCGGTGTGGGAAAAAAGTGCTGGCATGCATCTTTCGGAACAGGCAGGAGTTTCAGAAGATGCAGGCGTCATGCACCTTCTCTGACCATCCGCCGCTGCTGTAAATGAAGTGTCCCTTGTGATCCATGAGGGCCTACAACACCATGGAGAAGTACCCCTTCCTGTGGATGTAGTCCGAGGCATGGTGGTCAGGGGCCAGAATGGGGATATGCATGCTGCCTATGGCCTCTCCACAGTTAGGGAAACCCATGGCAGCAAAGCTATCAATGATGCTGTCCACGTTCCCCAGAGTGATGATCCTCCACAGCAGCACCTGTTTGATGGCCTTGGATATGTGCATGAGCACCGTCTCGACTGCAGATTTCCCCATGTCAAACTGGTTCCCAACTGAATGGTAGCTGTCCGGTGTGATGAGCTTCCAAAACGCGATGGTGATGCACTTCTGCACAGGGATGGCAGATTGCATGCAGGTGTCCTATTACCTGGGGACAGAGGCGAGCCACTTGCAGAGCACGAAGAAAGTGGCCTTCCACATGTGGAAGTTCTGCAGCCGCTGCTGGTCATCCTATAGCTGCGGAACAATGCAGTCCCACCAGTCTGAACTATTCCCGTCTGCCTAAAGTGGCATTCCGTGGTGTCCAGGAGATTGAAGGGCATGCACAGCGGCAGGCGCGCCACGACCTGGGTGATCAAGGCTTGCAGTTTAGGCTGGTCCTCGTCCAGCTGAAGCAGCACGCAGGCAGTTTGGAAGTACTGCACCATGAGGCATAGCACAAGGCCTGTGAGCCTGGCAGTGCTTTGCAGCAGCTCCAGCTCATGCTTTGAGTGCTGTAGTGTCTGCAAGGGCAACCAGAGCACACCGCATCCATTTTGTGTCCTGCAATGGGGAGGCAGTGGAGCGTGAGATGCAGCCATAGAGAGGAGCCCTTAAAAGCATGAGTTGCAGCTTGCCTGACCAAGCAGCCACAGGAAGTGTCCGCACTCCTAGTGCCCTCTCCAGAGTGTTTCTGGGGACTCTAAGTCTGAGGCAGGCTCCAATCAGTGTGGATGTGCCATTTCAAAATAATTCTGAGTAATTTCAATGCTTTCCTGTAGTAAGGACATGCTATTTTGAGTTTGTTAAATCCTGAGTTATGGTGTTGATTTTACTTTTTTCAAAATCATTTCCTAGTATAGACATGCCCTGACTGGACTAGAGTAACACCTTTTTCCCCATCTAAATTAGTACAACAGCCTCGGCCTCCAGAGCCCCTGTAGCCAGACATGAACCCCATCTTGTTCCCCCCCCCCAGAGAGCAAGAGAAAGGCAGTCAGCCTTTGATGCCCTGGGAACCCAGGTGTGCTGCCTGTCCCTGACTCTAATAAACAGAAACCAGACAGTAAATGGGCTAGCTGACAACCCGGGGGCCTCCCACCGCCCTGATGGCTAGCACCAGTAATTGACACGCCTGCACTGTCCCAGGAGAGGAATCTTCGCCCATCACATAGTAGAAGTGCCCGTTGTCTGCATTTTCCCAGGTGTGAATTATGCTTTGCACCCTTCGTGGGAAACTTGGCATTCAAAGCCATTTTTCCTAATTGGCCACTTGAGACCAGGAAGAAGCCTACGTGACCCAAGGGGTATAAAGAGGGGTTTAGTAGCCCACCCCATTTGAGCTCCAATCATCTACACCTGCTGGCAGGTATTGGTGGTCTCCCGAGGTCTGTGGGACGCCCAGCCTCGCCCTACTTCTTCCCGAGGGATTGAGAGAAAGACGCTGGCCACGCCAAGTCTGGAACGCAGGGGTGAGAATATATACCTGCTAGGTGTCTATTTTGCATGCATTTAATAAGAGCTCAGAGAACCAAAAGGGTTTCATGGTACCTGTAAGTGACTTATTAGTGTAATTTCTGTCCTGTCCTTTGTAGTGGCTGTGTTACCTGTAACACAGCAGTAGCATTTAACAGCTAAGTTTACCCTGTAACAATAAAATAGTAACTGTTTAAGCTGTGACCTGACTCCTTCAGTTGCTGTAACAGAACCAAGCACAATTTTAAAAGAACTCCAGCCGGTCATAAGGGACAGATATAGGGAGAGCTTGAGCATCGGATCGTGTCACTTCCAGGGGACAGATCCGTTGGGGCATCTCTCAGCCTCCCCAGGCTGCCCGCTGCGAAGGGATCGTGTATCCTAGCAGTCAAAATCTGAGGTGTAATAAGCTCTCCCTGTAAACTTCTTGGGGCGCCCGTCAACCTCCTCCAGGTTGCCCGCTGCTAAAGGACCCCAGTCCTAGCAGTTGAAGTCTCGGGTGTATAACACATACACACACACCACTCACTGCCCTGACCACCGGCTGACAGCCCCCGAGTGTCAGTCCTAACCCCTAGAGGCCCCCACCCCTCCACTACCCCCCAGCACCAGGCACTGACCCAAGAGTCCCCTGCACCCAACCCCCCCCAGTGCCAGCTTCACATCTCAGAGCCCCACATCCCAAACACCTCAGTGCCCCCTAGTGTCAGCCTCTCACTTCTTAGAGCCCCCAACCTCTTATAGCTCCCTAGTACTAGCCCTGCTCCCAGGGCCCCACAGTATTAGCTTCACCCTCAAAACACCCAGTGCCAGCCCCCTGCCTTTTACAGCCCCCCACCCCTAAAGTTCCCCAGTACTGGCCCTGCCCCAGAGTTCCCAGTGCCTGACCCACCCCCCTCACCTAGCCCTATGCTGCCTTCTAGACGCGAGCTGAATGCTGCTGCCTGGGTTGTGGCTGCTCTAAAGCTGCCATGCTGGGCTCCATGTCGCCCTCCCACCATGCAGCAAGGTGCTCTTCTCTGTCCAGGAAGAGACCTCCCCCCATCTAGTGCTGCTTGGCTGAGAGGTGGGACAGGACGCACCTCTCCCAACAGCTGCAAGAGAAGCAGTGTGCCTCAGCCCTTGGAGCCGCCGTGGCCCAGCAGCTAGCAGCAGAGCAGCAGTTGGGAACTGCTGGCCTCAATTATCATACTGGTAAACAGAATTTAATAAGACAAAGTATATCAAAATATTTAAGATATATTCCTGGGTGATGTATAGGTTAGTGACATGCTTTGGGCATGATCTCTCTCTTTGAAGGTAATGGAAAGACTCCTTAACTTCAGCACAAGTTTTGGATCAGGCTCTGTAAAAGGTGTTGGATCTAATTATTTTACCAAATATTATTGTTCTTACAGTGTAGATTCCAGGCTAAGTTCACATGCATCTCATGCACAATGCTGTATTTTTTAAAAAATAGAAGTGGCTGCTGAGGTCATACATGCACCCTGTGCCTCTTTGTGCCACTGATACAACTATAAAAAGGTGATCATGGCAGAGAAATGGGACTCTTAGTACCCACTGACTCAAATCAAATGTCATATTAACACAAAAAGAGTCGGGGGGGGGGGGGGGGGGGGTGTGTGTGTGTGTGTGTGTGTGTGTGTGTGTGTGTGTGTGTGTGTGTGTGTGTGTGTGTGTGTGTGTGTGTGTGTGTGTGTGTGTGTGTGTGTGTGTGTGTGTGTGTGTGTGTGTGTGTGTGTGTGTGTGTGTGTGTGTGTGTGTGTGAGCTCAAAAACTTGTATTTTTCATCAACAGAAGTTAGCCCAATAAAAGATATTCTTCTTCGAGTGTTTGCTCATGTCCATTCGAATTAGGTGTGCGTCTTCTGGAGTGTTTTCCCTAGCGGTACCCATAGCGCCGACAGGGCGCCCTCTGGAGTGGCGCCACCATGGCGGGGCATAAGTACCTCTGCCGGCGCTCCCCCACCTCAGTTCCTTCTTACGGCCCATGACAGTCGTTGGAGCGTGTCTCTCTCTTAGAGCAGTTAATGGTTCCTGTTTCTCTTAGTGTTGTAAATAGTTCTAAATTGTTCAGTTCGTTAGATAGTTAGTGTCTCTTTGTTTTTCTTCTCCCCCTTCAGGGGTGAGGAATGCCAGGGCCACAAGGCTTTAAGGCATGCACTGTCTGCGCAAAGTTTATGCCCAAAGGAGATCCTCACGACAGTTGTCTGAAGTGTCTGGGTGAGGGCCACCTTACAGACGCCTGTAAGATATGCAAGTCGTTTAAACCCTGCACTAAGAGAAAGAGAGTCTCTCGTTTAAAACTTCTCCTCATGGAGGCAGCTTTACAGCCGGCACCGGCTGGACACTCTGCGGTGCGCAGTGCACCGGCGTCCATGCACGATGCTCCATCTCGAGAGCGGGCCTCAGTGTAGAGGGCTCGGCACCGTTCTCATTCTCCAGCACTGAAGAGATCAAGAACGTCCCGTGGTAGGTCTCCGAGCCAGAAGTCCAAGTCAGGCCTACACCGCAGTGCCGAGTCTCCCGTGCACACCTCCTCATCTACCACTGTGCGGCGTAAGCAAGCGGGATGGCCATCTAGCCCAGGGCAGCTACCCTCACACCGCCCCTCCACGCCGGACACTTTTGAGGTGGCGCATGACCTTATTAGCCTCACTACCTCCCCTCCGTCGCTGGTTGAGGCGGAGAGGTCGAGGTCGCCTACGCCGGAGGCCATGTTGGCACCAGCTTCGCCTCCGCGCCGTCGTGACCGGACAGCACTGGTCATTATACAGTGGGACCGTCCCCTGTGGGACCAGTACCGCTTCCCTCCACAGGAGGTTTCTCCGTTTTATTGTTTCCAAATGCCACTTCCAATTTACAGTACTCCCATTTGGCCTTTCAACAGCACCCAGGGTCTTTACAAAATGCATGGCGGTCATAGCGGCGTTCCTCCGCAAACAAGGGGCACACGTCTTTCCATACCTAGATGACTGGCTGATTCGTGGTCGTTCCTACGAACAAGTGGAGGCCCGTGTTTCCCTCACAAAGGCCCTCTTCGTAAGGCTGGGACTCTTGCTAAATGAGGAAAAGTCATCGCTGACTCCCTCCCAGCACCTCGAATTCATAGGTGCCCTCCTGGATGCCAACGTGGCGAGAGTACTCCTCCTCAGATCCAGGTTTCTGTCCATAGTGGAGCTGGTCTCCAAGTTAACCCGGTTCCCCATCACGACCGCCCGGGTCTGCTCGAGGCTGCTGGGACACATGGCGGCATGTACGTATGTGGTACACCATGCTCGAATGAGGCTCAGGCCTCTGCAGGCCTGGTTGGCAAGGGCATTCAACCAGTCCAGGGGCCTCTGGGACGCAGTTCTTATAGTGCCGCCGGAGGTGATAGCCTCCTTACAATGGTGGACCCAGGAGGTGGTGGTGTGCAGCGGGGTTCCGTTCACTGTACCTCCCCCCTCGCTTACACTGGTCACAGATGCCTCCGACCTGGGTTGGGGAGCACACCTGGGGTCTCACAGAACCCAGGGTTTATGGTCCCCTGCAGAGCAGGCTCTGCACATAAATGTCCGGGAGCTCAGGGCAGTCAGGAGAGCCTGCGAGACCTTCCTGTCAAAGCTCTCTCACCTATCTGTCCTGGTCCACCTGGACAACACGGCGGCCTGGTCGCCTCCCCTCTGCCGCGAGGCTCTGTGCCTCTGGGACCTGTGCATAGAGCATGACATAGTTTTGCAGGCAGAGTACCTGCTGGGGTGCAAAAACTTGCTGGCCAATGCTCTGAGCAGGTCCTTCAGAGCCCACGAATGGTCTCTCAAGGATTCGGCCCTTCGTCAGGTCTTCCACAGGTGGGGTTGTCCCCTAGTAGACCTGTTTGCCTCAGCACGCAACACCAAGTGCCGGAGTTACTGCTCCCTGTTGGGGCTGGGGGCACACTCCATGGGGGATGCCATGACCGTGCCGTGGCCGGCGGGCATCCTCTATGCTTTCCCTCCGTTTCCCCTAATTCCCAGGGTTCTGACCAGGGTCAAGACCTTCAGGTCCACGGTCATCTTGATAGCCCCTCGGTGGCCCAGGAAATTCTGGTTCCCTGTCCCTGGTGGACATGCTCAGCAAGGAGCCTATAACGCTCCCGCCGGTTCGGGATCTCCTGACCCAACCTTGGGACGGGGGGACCATGGTTCACCCAAATCTCAGCTCTCTCCACCTGACGGCCTGGTTTATCCGTGGCTGACCCAACCGGAAAGGGAATGTTCCCAGGAGGTACAGATGGTGCTCCTAAGAAGTAGGAAACTGTCTACCAGACGGTCGTACGCAGCCAAATGGTGGCGGTTCTTGTCTTGGGCATCTAGAAGGGGAGTGCACCCGTCCTGTGCACCTGTCCCATCCATTCTGGACTACCTCTTTGAACTTAGGTCCAGTGGCCTCTCTACCTCCTCTATCAAAGTCCATGTGGCATCTCTCTCCACCTTCCATGTTGGTTCGGCAGGAGTCTCTCTGTTTTCTGACCCTGTGGTCAAAAGGTTCCTCAAGGGTTTGGATAAGCTGTATCCCTCGGTTAGACCCCCTCTCCCCGCTTGGGACCTTAACCTCGTGTTGTCTAGATTTGTGTCGCCCCCCCCCTTTGAGCTGCTGGCCACGTGTTCTTTGAAGCACCTCTCTATGAAGGATGCGTTCATTGTGGCCATTACGTCAGCTCACAGGGTCTCCGAGCTGAGGGCGTTAACTGTAAACCTGCCCTACCTAGTGTTTTCTGACAATAATGTGAGGCTCCGCCCTCACCCGGACTTTCTCCCCAAGGTGGTGTCACCGTTCCACTTGTCCCAAGAAATTTACCTCCCGGTTTTCTTTCCAAAGCCCCATGCCTCCCCTAAGGAGCAAGTGCTCCATTCCCTGGATGCTAGACGTGTGCTAGCCTTCTATATTGATAGGACTAAACCCTTTCGCAAATCCACACAATTGTGTATTGCTGTCGCTGATAGAATGAAAGGGCTTCCCATATCAACCCAGAGGTTGTCCAATTGGGTCACAGGGTGTATCAGGGAGTGTTATGCCTTGGGCGAGAAGGTCCCGCTCCGGGTTACAGCACATTCCACCAGGGCGCAGGCGTCCTCTGTAGCTTTTGGGGCACAGGTTCTAATCACTGAAATCTGCAGGGCGGCCACGTGGTCGTTGCTCCATACCTTTATGGCACACTACGCACTGGCACAGCAGGCTAGGGAGGACGCAGGGTTGGGCTCTGCGGTCCTCAGCTCTGTATTGTAAATATGTATGTTTTATCTGTACCACATTGCACTTTTCTACAGTTTTTTCTTCTGTGTTCGGTTAGTTGAATAAATATGTTTGGATTGTTCAACTTTCGTGGACTTCTCTTTCTGAGTGCTCCAACCCCTCCTCCTTGAAGTGGGGTTGGCTTGGAAGTCACCTAATTCGAATGGACAAGAGCAGCCACTCGAAGAAGAAAAGAACGATTATTTACCTGTAACTGTTGTCCTTCGAGATGTGTTGCTCATGTCCATTCGATTCCCCCCCTACCTCGCCTACGTCGGAGCGTCCGGCAAGAAGAAACTGAGGTGGGGGAGCGTCGGCAGGGGTACTTATGCCCCGCCATGGCAGCGCCACTCCATGGGGCGCCCTGCCGGCACTACGGGTACCGCTAGGGAAAATGCTCCGGAAGACGTGGTGCACGCAGTGCGCACACCTAATTCGAATGGACATGAGCAACACATCTCGAAGAACAACAGTTACAGGTAAGTAACCGTTCTTTTCTTTCCTAATTTGTCTAATAGGCTGGACCAGACACAGCCACAACAGTGCATCACTGCTAGCACTGATTTGTTTTCCAATAGAAGCTACATGTTCCTGTAGCTTACACCTCAGCCTGCTCCTGAGGAGCCTATGGACAGCAAGGATAGGAGGGAAGTCATCGGCCAAACTGGACAGTCCCTACGTAAAAGAATAAGTGGACAGAAATCAGATATCAGGAATGGTAATATACAAAAACCTGTAGGAGAACACTTCAATCTCCCTGGACACACAATAACAGATTTAAAAGTAGTCATCCTGCAACAAAAAAACTGACTTAAAAGAGAAACTGCAGAGCTACAATTCATCTGCAAATTTGACACTATGGGCATGTCTAGACTACAGGGTTTTGTTGACAAAAGTGGACTTTTGTCAACAAAACTATACCTGTGTCTACACTACTGCCGAGTTCTGTCAACATAGACGTCGACAGAACTTGGCAGTTTTGTCGATAGCGGTAAACCTCATTCTATGAGGAATAATGCCTTTTGTCGACAGAGTTCTGTCGACAGAAGGCATTATTACATCTACGCTGTTGTTTGCATGTACACTCTAATGTCGACAAAACGGCTTGTTTTGTTGACAGAACTGGATGTAGTCTAAATGCTCTTTGTCAACAGAAGCTTTGTCGACAGTATCTGTCAACAAAAGCCTGTAGTCTAGACGTACCCTATCAGTTTAGGAGTAAACAAAGACTGTGAATGGCTAGCCAACTACAAAAGCAGTTCACACGTCCACATCAGCTGCTAGAAGAGGGCCTCATCCTTCCTGACTGAATTGACCTCGTTATCTCTAACCTCTTGATTGGAACTCTTTTCTTATGCCTGTATATTTATACCTGCCTCTGGAATTTCCACTACATGCATCTGATGAAGTGGGTCTTTGCCCATGAAAATCTTATGCTCCAATACATCTGTTAGTCTATAAGGTGCCATAGGACTTCTCGTTGTTTTTGAAAAATACATGAACTTCTCCTTCCCTGGGAGATTGATGGTAATCTGGTTGGTAAAGGGTTGAGGCTGGTAAAGATGTTTCCAGCTCTCTCACAGAGGATTAGAGCAGTGGTCTCCAATGTTTTTAACCACAAGATCACTTTTTCAATTCAAGTGCAATGTAAGATCTACCTGAAACCCAAATATCCTTGCCCCACTTCCTTCCTGCCCCTTCTTTGAGACCCTGCCCCTGCTCCACCCCTTCTCTCAGGCCTCACCCTGTTCACTCAATCCCTGTTCCTCTTCCATCCTCATTTTCAGCAGGTTGGGGTAGGGGATTTGAGTGCAGGCTCTGGTCTTGGGCAAAGGGATTTAGTGTTGGGAGTGGCTCCGGGCTTAGCCCAGGGTGGCAGATTGGGGTTCAGGAGGGGTTTCAGAGTGCGAGTTCTTGGAAGAAGTTTGGGTGTAGAGGGACTCATGTCTGGGTCAGAAGGTTGGGTGCAGGTGGTTCAGCACTGGCACAGGGGTTCAGGAAGCAGGCTCTGGCTGGGCACTGGGCAACTGAGACGGCTTCAGAGTGGTGGAGCAGTGGAGTTACTCCTGGCCCTGCATCACTCCTGGAAGCAGCTGGCATATACAGCTATGGCTCCATGGCACCATATGCTGCCCCTCATCTACAGGCACTGAGCCCACAGCTTCTACTGACCACGGTTCTCCATTATTGTATCCATGGGAACTGCAGGAGAGGTGGCTGCAGGCAAAGATAGCACGTGGAGAACCCCTACTCTGCCTCTCTCAGGGGCTGTAGGGACATGCCAGCCACTTCCAGGAGCAGCAATTACCATAGAGATGATGACTCCAACCACAATAGGTTAAGCATTTCAGCGCTCACTACCCAACGAATTACATGTACGCATAAGAGAGAAATGAAAATGATGAACTGCACAGACCAGTCAAACCCCCAAAATAACCCACGTGGCAAGCAGTAAAAGAAGAAAAAACAGCAACCCCCTCCCCCCCCCCAACGTATATGTCGCATGGGGAGATGAGAGCGAAGGCCAGTGTTGTGTTTGTGAGAATGACAGAGACACACACAGTGTGTGAGTGTGACAGAGATTTGCATTGCCAAGCTCCTTCTATCCGCTGCTGTGTGGAGATGGGGTACAAAAGTGGGGGGGGGGAGAGGGACACCCAGACATCAGCACTCCCCCCCCCTCCCCTTTGCCGTCCCACACTCTGCACAGCCAGCAGGAGGCTCCCCGAGGGGCAGCGCCAAGGCAGAGAGCAGGAGCAGCATAACAGAGGGCAACTGGATCACCTCTTGGCCAAACCAGTCAGGCTCACCTGTTGGAGGCTCCCAGATCCACTGCTAGACCCGGATCTACTGGCTGGGGGCCTCTGGGTTAGAGTGGGCAGAGATCTTTGAATAGCTCTGGCAGGTGGGTGCCTGCCCTTCCCCCCCCCCCCCCCCCCCGCCCCCGCAGGCCCTGGCCTGCTTTTCCACAACCGGCGTGTGTGGGAGGGGCCTGGCGGGGGCAGTCCTGTCCACACTGGCTGGCAAGTCCCCTGCCGCGCCTGCTGAGGGAGCTGAAGAGCAGGGCCCCCGCGCCGCCCCACGCGTACCAGGGCTGCGGAGGCTCGTTTCCCCGGCAGCGTCCGGAGCCAGCGCCCGCCCCGCTCGCGCCAAGGCCCGCAGGCGCGCGAGGGGCGCCGCACTCCCGCCCTTGGCGGCAGTGGGCGCTAACGGCAGGCAGGGACCGGCCCAAACCGGTCTGAGGGCCTCCCGCACTGGGCGCCGCCGGGTGGGCGGGGCCAACAGCGTCGGGCCCGGCGTGAAGAGGGGCGGGGGGAGGGCCTGTCTTCTCCCCCTCCCCCTCCGGTGTGGCCCAAGCCAACAGGCGGCGCGCGGCGCCCTTAAAGCGGGGCCGCGCGTGCTCTTCCCCAACGCTCGCGCGCTGCGTAGTTTCGGCCTCGCTCCCCCTCCCTCGCTCGGCGCCTGCGCCGCTTCTCTGAGGGGAGGGGAGTGGAGTGACGATCGCTGCCGGCCCCCCCCCCCCCCGTCCCGATCGTCTCGCCCCCCCCCCCTCCCCCTTTCCCTCCGGGTCTCGGAGCGACTGCGGCTTACCCGGGGTCGGAGCGAGCGTGGAGGCGACGCTGCCTGGTAAGGACCGAGCCCGGGAGCAACCCCCCCCCCCCTTCCCCAGCGGCCTCAGAGACCTCCCGGCCCCGCCAGGCCTTGGGCCACTGACCCCTTCTCCGTCCCGCCCGGAGGCCCCCCCCCCCGGTCCCGCGCGGGCCCGCCCGGAGCGCCCCGCCCCCCCCCCCGGTCCCGCGCGGGCCTGCCCCCCGCCCGCCTCAGATGCCCCCTTTGTTCCTGCCCCTCGGTCGGGGCTAAGCCCGCCGCTGCCAGCGCTTCCTCCCCGCTCATCCCCGCTGTCATCCTGGCCCGGCCGGCCCCGGCGCCCCGCAGCGCCTCGGCACAAGCCCTCCGCGGGGCGTCCCCTGGCTGCCCTCCCCGTTGCCCTATCCCCTGCCCCCCCCCCCGTCTCTTTTGTTTACTTTCCTCACGATTCCCCCGCCCCCTCCCTTTCCTGCGTCTCCCTCTCCTGTTTCCTCTCCTGAGCGCACCTCCGTAGCCTCCCCACCCAAGCCGGGGCAGGACTCTTCTCCTTTCCACCCTCCCTCATGGGGCTTCTGTGTGTGTCCCCCCCTCCGTCCCCCCCCCCCCCCCCGGTCCCATGGGACTTGCTGCCGGTGCACCACCGAGACAAGGATATTAAAAGGTTGGGGGGAGGGGAAGGGAGGGTGCGTTGGTTACGAACAAAAATCAGCCTGCCCCATTGGCTAGTTTGACGTGACTGCAGTAGTTGTTATGAAAGCTTCAGCGAGTTAGCCGAGTTAGTCTGTAACAAGAAAAACTTAAAAAAAAAAAACAACAAACAGTCTAGTTGCACCTTAAAGACTGACAAAACCTGGTAGATGATAGCATGAGCTTTCGTTGGCAAAACCCACTTCTTCAGATGACTGAATAGTTGGTCTGGTTATATTTAAATATTTTTAAATTAAGCAGCACTGTTTCCGCATGTTCTCTCCCCTGCGGTCCCCACAGAATTAGCTGAATATGTGTCCAAGAAGAGCAGCATGTCCTAATTCTACCCTGTTTCTAGTGGGATTAGCATGTAATGAAGTATAGTAGAGCCTTAACTGCCTATGCATAGTTTTTTAGATGGGGATTCCTAAATTTTTCAAGCTGGCTGGGCATGAGATACCGAGAACAGCTTTGAGAACAGCCTTACATACACCACAAAGAATGCACATGTTAAAGTTCAGGCATTATACTCAGTATTCTGTCTACACTGGTGGTTGAAATGGTTGGTACCTTATATAAAACCTTTCTGCTAGAATAGAACCAGTTAAGAGTGTGAAGTGGTTCTACAGTGTGAATATTATTCTACAGATAGAAAGGTCCTGTCAGCATTAGGGCTCTTGAAATCCCTTCCCTTCCCCCCACCTCGCCCTTGGTAACAACATTTCTTCAACAAAGTAAACAACTTTGGAAGCTTAGTTTAGCCTGGCTACTGCTAGCATTAACACCATGTAGACTATAAAATTATCCTGAAAGTGGCTTCCCTATGTTCTTTGTTTTGGTTGCAACATAAGTATCAAATCTGGTCTTCCTTGATTTGGTTAGAGAACTTTTAAGGGTTTGTGGGAAAATGTGAATATTTTAGGTATTGAATCTTTAACAAGGTTTTTCTTTTTTCTGAAAAGCAAGTTACTGTGGTTAATTGGCTGATATAAAAACCTGAGTCAGTTTAAGTAGTTAACTGAATCTCTCTTCTCAGTTGCTCAGCTTTTACTCTATTGGCCTCTGTAATGTCCCCATTTCATTTATTTCCAATTGCTCTAGTCTGCAGCCTGGGATTTTAATGTGTGTAGAACAGAGGTGCATTGGGATAATATTGTATGCGGCCTCTTGGAGGAGGCTCAAAAGATGTGAGAACTAGGGGTTTAGAGGATTATATTAACAGTTTGCCAGACAAGAATTGCCTTACTAATCTGCTAGAGTTCTTTGAGGGCGTCAACAAACATGTGGACAAGGGGGAATCCAGTGGATATAGTATACTCTGAAGAAGTGGGCTGTGCCCACGAAAGCTCATGATACCATTTACATGTTTTGTTAGTCTTTAAAGTGCTACCAGACTATCTGTTTTTTAGATTTCCAGAAAGCCTTTGACAAGGCCCCTCACTACAGGGTCTTAAGTAAAATAAGTTGTCATGGGATAAAAGGGAGGGTCCTTTCATGGATTGATAACTGGTTAAAAGACAGGAAGCAAAAGGTAGCAATAAATGGTAAATTTCTCAAGTGGAGAGAGGTAACTAGTGGGGTCCCCCAAGGGTCTGTCCTGGGACCCATCCTATTCAACTTACTTATAAATGATCTAGAGAAAGGGGTAAATAGAGAGGTGGCAAAATTTGCGGATGATACCAGACTACTCAAGATAGTTGAATACTGTGTGCAGATGTGGTCACCTTATCTCAAAAAAGATATGTTGGCATTGGAAAAGGTTCAGAAAAGGGCAACAAAAATGATTAGGGGTTTGGAAAGGGTGAAGAGAGATTAAAAAGATTTGGACTTTTGAGCTTAGAAAAGAGGAGACTAAAGGGGGATATGATAGAGGTCTATAAAATCATGACTAGTATGGAAAAAGTGAATAAGGAAAAGTTATTTACTTACTCCCAAACGAAAAGAACTAGGGGTTACCAAATTAAATTACAGCCTCTTCCCGAGTTACGGACCAAACACTTGGTCGTAACTAGATCAGTTCGTAACTCGGACCCATTGAGTTACATAGTGACCGCGCTGTTCGTAAGCGTGGGGCACGTTCATAACTCAGGGACTGTCTTTACGACCGCTCCATGGGAGCTTTGGTTGTAAATGCGAACGGTCTAACTCAACCATTCGCAACTCGGGGACTGGCTGTAATAGGCAGCAGATTTAAAACCAACAAAAGGAACTTTTTCTTCACTCAGTGCACAGTCAACCTGTGGAACTCCTTGCCAGAGTTGACTAGGGTTAAAGGCTAGAACTTTAACAGGGTTCAAAAAAGAGCTAGATATATTCATGGATATTAGGTTCATCAATGGCTATTAGCTAGGATGAGTAGGAATGGTATCCTTACCTTCTGTTTCTCTGGAGGTGGGTGACAGGGGAGGGATTGTATGAGGATTACTTGTTGTGATCCCTCCCTCTGAAGCATCTGGTATTAGCCACGATCAGCAGACAGGATACTGGGCTAGATGGACCTTTGGTCTGACCCAGTATGGCTGTTCCTATGTTCTTATGACTTCTGCAACAAAAAGTGTGGTAGTTTGCCTGGCGAGTATTTAGAGAGAAATAAACACACATTCCCCAATTCTAGTTATGCAAAAATCTAGGTTTTTGTTTTTTCAACCAGTGCCTTCAGGAATATTTCTTTGTCTGCTGATTTGCTTGTTATCAAAGGCCACACTGTATAAAGAAATGGCTGTTCTTCCCATCCTTTGTTCTGGTTTTGAATCTGAGGTACTTAACTTGTTTTTTCCCCTGGTTACTAGGGATGTGAACGTGTTCCCATTTACATGGTTAACCGATGAGCCTGAGCTCATTGCCTAACCCTCATGGTCAGGGCTCGCCAAGCGGCGGCGAACCCCGCGGTTCTGCACATGCGCAGATCGCTCTGCACCGGCTCTTCCGGGTTGTAATCTGGCGAGTAGATTACATTTTTTGTCGAGCCCTGCTCATGGTTACACACAGCCCTCACCAGATGCAGTGGAGAGGGGCAGGGAAGGCCAAAGCCTGGTTTTAAGCTGGTTCCCCATGAGCATCAACTCCTGCCTGTTCCCCTCCCCACCCCACACTGCTGCCTCAGTAGTGGTGGGGAACTGTGTATAACTAGAGGGTTAGTGGATCAGCCCAGGCTCATTAGTTAACTGTGTACTTCACTACACATTGACCTCCCTTTAAGCTGGGTCTCCGCAAGCACCAGCTCTTGCCTATCCCCCATGTATAAATGTGTAACTGCTGAAAATTTACGGCAGCAGCCTCTGTCTGTGAGGAGCTTGGACTCCCCGCAAACAGGCTGCAGCTGTGAAGCAGCCTCTGACTGCGGCAAGCCAAGACCTGCTGCAGACAGGGGCTGCTTTGTGGCAGCCTCCCTAGTTTGCAGTGCAGGGGGGCAGGTGGCACTCTAGAGCTAGTGCTGGGGGGAACCAGCTTTTAAGTCGACTCCCCCCCAGCACCAGCTCCTGCTGTCCCCCTGCTGTTGCTGATAGAGGCAGCAAGGGGTGGGGGAGAGAAATATGAGTAGTTGACTAAATTAACCAATAAGCTTAGGCTTATCAGTTAATCGTATAGTCCAGTGTTTCCCAATTTTTGCTTGACAAATTTTACTCTAGCAGCCCCTAGGGGTTCATTGAAATTCCTTCAAGCTGAAAAGGGTTCTATGGCCAAATAAAAATTGGGGAATCTCTGGTCTTGTCAACTACTTGTTCACATCCCTAGCGTATACTAGGGATGTTAAATAATGGTTAATTGAATAGTTGAGTAACCTCATGAATTCTTTTTGGTTAGTCAGCTATTCTATAGTCACTGGGGCCGGGCCCAGCAGCCAATGCACTCTGGCCTTACTCCTGAGGAGCCCCCTGCCACTCTGCGCTGCAGCTTCTGTATCAGAGGCAGCAGCATGGGATGCCATACAGGAGCTGGTCCATGAGGGGAGCCAGTTTAAAAACCAGGTCCCCTTGCGGACTGGCTGCCTGTTGCCCTGTGCTGCTATCTCTGATGAAAAAGGCAGCAGCTCATGTCTAGTGGTGGGTCTGAGCTCCCGGACCCAGACCTGGTATGAACTGGAACTGGGGCGAGCTACCTGCCCCCCGCTCTGCTTTTACCAAGGGACCTAGCAGCTGCCTTGGTAAAAGCAGTGTGGCAGCGGAGGACGGGGGAAGGAATTTTGGGTTGATCCGAGAGAAGCGGGACCAGCAGCTGCTGCTGCTGCTAGGTCCCTTGGTAAAGGCTGTGTCTGTGTGTGCGCATGCGTGCGTGCGTGCGTGCGCGGGGTGTACTATCAGTGAGTGGAACACCAGAAATCCTTTACTCACTGTGAAGGAGCAGAAATCCCCATACACACTGTGAGGATGCGTGGTTCCTGTGTGTAATTTTAAGAATACAAATTAATATCAAAATTCCCCATCGATCATTGGTTAAAAGAAGGAATTTTAAAGAAAAAAGTGAGTACTTCAACTCCCACATTTTTACTGAAACCAGCAAGGAAAATACTGAGGCAGTTCAAGTTAATTATGAAAAATTACAGCCGACTAATAAGAAACTCAGGTATCGTGAGGACTATTTATCGTTTGGATTCACAAGCAATGGAAATGAAGATGCTCCAGGTGCCCAGTATGTACTGTGCAACGAAATATGATCTAATAGTTGTTTAGTACCTGCTAAATTTCGAAGACATTTTGAAACAAATCATTCAGAGTACAAAGATAAAGACATTAGGTTTTTTTTTTAAGTGGAAGCTTGAATCACTTGAAAAAAGTAAACTCTTGGGGTGTGTCTAGACTATAGGGTTTTGTCAACAAAAGTGGACTTTTGTCGACAAAACTATACCTGCGTCTACACTACCGCCGAGTTCTGTCGACATAACGTCAACAGAACTCGGCAGTTTTTGTCGATGGCAGTAAACCTCATTCTACGAGAAATAATGCCTTTTGTCGACAGAGCTCTGTCGACAGAAGGTGTTATTGCGTCTACACTCTCATGTCGACAAAGCGGCTTGTGTTGTAGACAGAACTGGATGTAGTCTAGACGTTCTTTGTCAACAATATCTGTCGACAAAAGCCTGTAGTCTAGACGTACCCTTGATGTCAAAAATTGCCAAATCTGATAATGAAAATGCAACAGAGGTGTCTTACAAAGTTAGCTATCGTATATCGCTTGCCGGAGAAGCACACACTATCGGGGAATCACTCATAAAACCATGTGCAAAAGATATTGTAGTGTGTGTGTGTTGGCAAGACTCCTGATCCAAAAAGTTGAGGCTGTGTCACTATCAAACAATACTGTCATACGTCGTATTCACGATCTTGCTGCTTATTTTCGGCTGCATTTATGTGATGCATATGCATTACAATTAGACGAGTCCACTGATGTTGCAGGTCTTGCAGTTTTGCTTGTATTTGTCCGTCATGATTTTAAAGTTCTACTGAAGACTGACTTTTATGTGAATTTTTGCAAACCAATACGACTGGTGAGAATATATTCAATTGTATTGATAACTTTATGAAAACACAGGAAATAAGCTGGGAAAAACGTGTTGATGTGTGCAGTGATGGTGCCAAAGCAATGGTAGGAACAGTGGCTGGCGCTGTAACACTAATTAAAAAATATAGCACCAAACTGCACCAGCAGTCATTGCATTCTCCACAGACATGCTCTGGTAGTTAAGAATATTTCTCCCTCTCTTAAAAATGTGTTGGGTGAGGCAGTACAGATTATTAATTATATAAAAACTTGACCATTACAATCAAGACTGTTCAAAATTATGTGTGAAGATATGGCTAGTCAGCACACAGCCCTGCTTCTACATACAGAAGTCAGGTGGCTATCGCGAGGCAAAGTGCTAGTTAGATTATTTGAGTTGTGTCATGAGCTCTCCGCATATTTGATGGATCACAAATTCCAACTGTCTGATTGTTTAACAAACTTTTTGTGGTTATCAAGAGTTGTGTACCTTGCAGACATCTTTACAAAACTAAATGAAGTAAATCTGTCGCTGCAAGGAAAGAATGTAAATATTTTTAATGCGAAAGATAAAATTTTGTCATTGTCTCGGAAGCTACAGTTTTGGATCTCCTCTGTAGGATAAAGTAATTTGGATTGTTTACCAACTCTGAATGATTTCCTTGAAGAAAATGAATGCAAACTTGATAAAGATATTCGCAGCGACATTATAGATAATTTCCGCGATTTATACATGAACATCATTAAGTATTTTCCAACCATAAATGACAACAATAACTAGATTCGAAATCCATTAAGTTTAACAGAAAAGCCAGTCAGTTTTTCTACACAAGATTATGAAAACCTAATTGAAATCGCTTCAGATGGCCAATTAATACAAAAATATAAAGAAGTTTCTCTGATTACATTTTGGGGTGACTTATGTCAAAGTCAAGAATATTCATCTCTATCAAGACGTGCAGTTCGTCAGTTGTTACCCTTCCCCAGCGCGTACTTGTGCGAAACTGGGTTCTCGAAATATACAGCAACAAAAACGCAATACAGAAATCAACTGAATGCTGTGCCAGATGCGAATCCAACTTTCTAGTATTAAACCAAATATAAAAAGAATTTGCCAAGAAAAGAAGAAAAACCACTCTTCACTTTGAAAACTGTCAATATAATTCACATTTATTTTTTAGCTTTTTTTGTACACATTTAATATGATTTTTGTTTTTAAAATATGTTGAATTAAAATGAATGGTGATCTCATGACCATATTTAGCATCTTATTACTACTAATTGTGGTATACTGGAAGCCTGCTCTATGTGCTTGGGGGGTGGGGTATTTTTTTTTTTTTTTCCCCTCGACAAACTTTTTCCCTGGCTGTAGGGGTTCCTTGAAATTTTTCCAAGTTTAAAAGGGTTCTGTGGTCAAAAAAAAAAAAAAAAAATTGGGAAACACTGGTCTATAGCATTAACCTATAAGCTTTTGCTTATAGCGTAGTCTACTAACCGATTACATCCCTAGTATATACTTGATCATAAGCCTTCTTTTTTGGGAAAGATGACGCAGTGGAGAGCAGGAGTCAGCTTATGGGTCATTGTTTTACCCTTTTTTTTTTTTTTTTTTTTTTTTTTTTTTTTTTTTTTTTTAAACTTCTGGGGGGGGGTTAGTAAATTTCAATTCCTAGCCTGGCAGGGCAAACTGCTGGCGTGCTGGGATGTTTTATATACCTGGATTGTCATCAGGCACAGAGTCTCTCAGCTCCCAGTTGTTACTGTTCACTGTTCCAGATCATTGGGAGTGACGGGAAGTTACAGTAGTCTCTTGCCCCATGCTGCTTCCTGCAGCTCCCATTGCCTGGGAACAACAAACAGCAACCATTGGGAGCTGAGAGGCTCCGTACCTGCAGACATTCCAGGTAAACAAAACTTCTCTGTGCCAGTGGCTTGTGCTGATGAGCTGGAACCAGAAGTTTGCAAACTGCCAATATAGTCAGCTTATGAACAGGTCTAAGGATGTTAAATAGTGGTTAGAAGCTAATCAAATAGTTAAGGGGGTTTGCTGCAGTTCTTTTTTTAAAATGTAATAAGAATCTCCAGGCTCTTACTGCGTTTAAAAAGCAGAGGCTCAGCATCTTTGACTTGCTCATGTTGTTCCCCTACTGTGCTTCTGCCTCCCTTGCCCCCTGCAGAGATGGTGCTGGGGGAACCTGCTTTTAAGCTACCATCCCCCCAACACTGGCTCCGGCTCCCCCCTCCCTCCCTTGTTGCTTCTCATACAGAGGCAGCAAGGGGGGAGGAGCAGTTAGTCAAGTAGTGACTCAACTACCCGATAAGCAGCTACTTGCTTATATTCCTAAACCGGTCTTTGCTATTTTTACATTTTTTTTTTTTAATGTGGTGGGGGAGGCATTGGCTTTTGAACAAATGGGTTTATGACTGATTATATGTGGTAATTAAACAGGATTTTACATCCCTAGTGCTTAGAGCATTCAATAGGTCTCTGTTACCATTTTAAATGTAAATAAATATTAGTACTTGTAGGTGACTTGCTTTTTGTTTTATGTTTTCAAAAGGAGGTTTTTTGGGTTGCTTTTTATTCTTTAAAACAAGGGATCTTTTACTATACTTCTTCTGTTTAGAAATTCTATTCTTTATTCGGCCTCTTGCACCCTTGTATTCTAACTAGCAAACATTGGTTCTAATCCTACAAATGCTTAAGTTAGTGTGTAGCATAACTAATGTGAGTAAACCCATATGTTTGTATGGGGAAAAATCATGAGGATAATATTGAGCATGTGTTTCAGTGTTTTGATTGCGCTGAAATTTTAATTTTAGTAATACATTTACAATGAAGAAAAATTGGCCGTAAAGATTAAATACATAATCATAGCATCAAAGTCAGCCACAAGGAAAGTTCTTAATCTGTTTTGGACTAATTTAAATTAAAATTAATTTACTATTGGGAACATTTTATTATTTAATACAACTTTCAGGTGATGTTTGGCTGCTATGTCTGAGCAGCTTCTGATAAAAATCTGGCTTCTTAGCTAGGGATGTTAACATGCAGTGTCCCTCTCCCCCCTGCACTTTGCTGCCTCCCACAGAGGCAGCAGTGTGGGGACAGCTCCCTATGAGCATGAGCTCCCACGGAGCCGCCTGCCCCCAATTCCCCATACTGCTGTCTTTGATAGTGAGGCTGCAGTTTGGGGTGTAGGCAGGAGCCAGTACCCACGGGAAACCAGCTCCCCACAACTACTGGCTCCTGCCTGCCCCCCACTTATAAACATGTAACTGCTGATAAATCTAGCACTTACATGTTTACACAAATGCATGTTAGTTATCATCCCTAGTCTTAATTTGTTAATTGCACACAGTTATAGTCTCCTATGAGGTGACAATAACTACTTTGGATTTTTCTTTCTGCCTGATATATCAGTTCCTAAAGACTAAAAGTGCTACCAGAGTATTTGTTGCTTAAGTTTATCCTGTACAGACTAACTCGGCTACCCCTGGAAGCTTCAGTTAATTAGGGATGTAACAGTGTAGCTGTTCAAATAGTTGACTGACAAGCATCAGCTTACCAATTATGATAATCTTTACATGCCAGCTCCCAGGGAGCTGGCTAGAACCCCACACTGGTGGCTCTGTATTGGAGCCCATAGTATCAGGCAGCAGCCAGCTCCCTGGGAGAGTGGCTATGAGTTGGCTTAAAATCTGGCTCTTGACAGACATGGGCTCCTGGGGAGCTGCCACCATGCTATGATTTTTTTTTTAAATGGTTATACAGTTACCTAATGACTTTTTAACATCCCTATTCTTACTTTTTGTACCTAACCAACATTATTTCCCAAATAAACTACAGAGAAAACTGCCCAGAAGAAAACAGAGAAATTTAGTATGGGTGTAAATTATCTTACTGTACCTATAAAGTTTTTTTTTCCTGTGGGATGAGTGACATCACATCACTCTGTGTCCCACAGGAACATGCCCCACCTACCTCCAGCCTGGCCCTTCTGAAGGCCCATGTGGAGGCCTGGGCTGCCTACTGTCCCAGCCTTTCCCTCCTCTTTTCAGCGGCTGGAGGAAATCCGGACCTGGGGCCTGGCATGGCTTGGGCCTGGTCCCTCCCAGCGGAACATGCCAGGTGGGAAAACTGGGCCAGCGCAGCTCTGGTCCAGGCCCTTCTGGCACGCAAGGGGGGAAAACTGGGCCTGGGAGCCAGGCCTGGTGCACACCATGGTTGGAGCTGTGTCTAGTGCGTGCCGCTGCCTGGCTATTAGAGTTACTGTTAGGCCACAGCGGAGGGGGAGGGAGAAGGGACCTTGGCTGGTGTGGCTGCAGCCTGGCCCTCCGCAATGGCCAGGAGGAGAGCCAGGGTTGCCTACCCCCCCCCAACAGGGGGATTGGCAAGCGCAGTGAGCAGGGGGCATAGCTCCCTAGTAAGTTTTTTTTAAAAAAGAATTTTCTGTTTATAGGATTAGGTGTTAGGTTCTCTTACTGCACAGAAAACAGGGAAGATTCTGGGATGAGGCACTTCTAACATCTTCTAAGAAAATCTGATTACAGCATCTAAAACAAGAATATTTAGGTGATATACACCCATGTTCCTTACATTCACCTTTTAAACTTGGCTTCATTGCTAAGACTTAAGGTATGACTACACTGCAACTTCTGTCAAGGAAACTAATATTGCCATACAGAAATGACCTAAAAAAGCCACCCAAGTGTGGTTGCAGGGTTTGAGCAACCAGACTTAGAGCTGTCAGAGGAGCTCAGAGAGTTGTTTTTAACATGAAGACTTTGTAGATGAGGAGCACTGAAATAAACCTCTGTGCCAGTGGCTTCCATGCTGCACCCCTGCTCCTTCCAATGCAACACATAGCGGGGAACATGCCTTAAAAGCCTGTACCTGGAATCAGTGACTAGTCTGAGACTTTTTTGAACAGTAAATAAAGTCTTAGAACTGTTATAAAAGTATGTCTTTATTCATCAGAAAAAACACAAAGCACTCTCAACAGCTGGTAAGGGAGAAGCTGGCAAAGGTTTACAATTCACAAACGTGTGTAGGTCCAGGTATCATAATCACACTTGGAGAGGGGTGGAGTACATGAGAAAATGAGAACCTCCAGAGAGGGAAAAGGAATGTGAGGGCATAAAGGAGGGGTTGCTGGACAGAATTTTGAATCTGCCATAAAGGGAAGAACCTGCGTTGGCTTACTGTGCTGCTTCACTAAACACTAGGATCTCTGTCTGTTCCTCCATCACCCTGATCATGTATTCTGTGGCCTGCCTGCTGAAGGCTTGGATGTCTTTGCAATTCTACAGCTCCCTTTCCAAGATGTTTTCCTGGCATAGATTCACTCACTAATTGATTTAGTGCTTTTCGAACCAAATCCTCCCACTTTTTTTTTTTTTTTCTAGGTTGCTTCCTTATCTGTTGCAACCTCTACAGTGCATTGCATGGCAGGACTTTCAAGTTCAGCACCATACACAAAAAGGAGTCTGTTACAATGTGGCACTCAATGTTAACATTTCACTTACAAACCCCTTTTCCAACCTGTCCATTCAGTTTCCTGCCTTCTGATAGGTTTGTCTGAGTTCTTTATTCTTTGTTCTGCGCTGTATGTCCTGCTCATACTCTTCTTTACATAGGACTCGAGAAATGTGTCCCAGTTCTATTGGTCACTCGAAGCTGGGACTGGACAGACTCCTCTCCCCATACACTGATCAGATCCAACAGCTCCATGGCAGTCCAGAACATTTGGTGTGATGGCCATATATTGCCAGGTGCCTATGCCTGATGAGCCAGCCTGCAGTGGGGGTCCAAGTGCTTAGGTAGCAAGAAATGGGATTTAAATTTTGTGGGTCTTGCAAAGCAGCAGAGCGGGTAGCTGGCTTGCATGGTAGTGGAGTTAAAATTGCTGACTAGAGTGGCAGATTGGGAATTGTTGGCCTCTTCCTGGAAGCCAGAATCGGAGACAAAACACCTCAAGGTGTCTACACTGCATGTTTGACAACACAGGGAAGGAGAAAAGGATAAAGTCCTTCATGAACTAGAAGATTTGTGTCCACAGACAGGTGTTTTTCATGACAAGAAGTTGTGTTGCAATGTGAATGCTTGTGCAGTATGGTCAACAAAAGACACTTTTATCAACAAAAATTACCAGTATAGCTAAAATCTTAAGTGTAATTTACATTCATTATGAAAACAGATATATGTTAATTTTGTAACACTTCTTATATCTATTTGTAAAATTTCAGTCAAACCTTCTGGCACAAATTGATAAATATGAACACATGTAAATCAGCATGCACTTTTTTTACCACTCGTTCCCTAGAGTTGAAATGCTAAATTTTGCTCTCTTCACATTTTTGTTCATGGTAAAAAAAACCCTAGACATCTGAATAACTATGTATCGTAGACAATTGAAGTGGTTGTTAATAATTTTGTGCTTAAAAAAGGGAACACACAACATTACTGATGTCTAATCTAAAAAGTTACTTTGATCATTGGGTGAACCACTGTTCATTACAAATGAATTAAGACATTATGTAATCAATATGACAGAAGTTGATGGTTTCTTAATTAAACAATGAAAGAATGAAATTATTTTTCTTTCCCTTTTTGCACTCTTGTTTAGAGGAGCTACTTTTGTCAGTGGAAAATAAACCTTTGGCTGTTTGAAAACCGTCTTGAAAACTCTTTTGGCTAAGTTTGAAATTCTTAGAACTCTTTGTTTAAATGTAAAGCAAGTTTCATTCTTAATTAAAAGCAGATATTGCTTTTGACACATGGGTCATTCTTTAAAAGCTGTGATATGGAATTTCCTCTATTTTGGGGTGGGAGGGAGTAAAGTGTTCAACATATTCTTGTACGAAGGACAACGTTAAAACTTTTGGGAATCTTAAGTCCAAACTGAAATATACAAAAATGATCAGTAAAGTTTGTCCTTTTTTGAGTTACATGTTAAGGTTGTACTTTTTCTTGAATTACTAGGTTCCACTGGTAATCTTTATTCAGCAAACAGTCCCTGAAGTTTGACAATAAATATTACTTTAACTATGCATCCATAGGGTAAGAGGATTCTCTTTATCTCCTGTTATGACTCTGTTAGCAGCTCTCCCTTGCTCATTTACATATGGCTTTGCTTTTCCTAAACAAATAACCCTCTGTTAGTGATGTCCCACAGGTAGGGAACAAAGTAGGTTAAATATCCTCATGCTAGGAGGGAATTGTCAGTGGAGTCAAATCTTCTTTGGGAAAGCCCATGTTGTAAGGTCTACTTTTTAGATGTCATGGTCATGCTGTGTTGCCACAAATTGATCAGGACAAGTTTGTTGTTTGCTTGCTTTTAATGGTCATGTGAACGAAAATTAATGAGCTCACTTTTTTTTTTTCCTCCCTACCCTAAAGAAAAAGCAAATAGACTTTTGCAAAGCATTTTTATATTCGGGGATGTGATAGTATAACCATTTAAACTGTTAACCGATAAGCCCAGGCTTATCAGTTACCATTAATGATTACACTGTGTCCCCACTCTGCTCTTGGGGAGCTGGCTGTTATCCCATGCTCTTGGCTCTATCAGAGTAGGGATGTGAAGGACTAATTGACTATCCAATAAGCAAATGCTTATCGGATAGTTGACAAGCTGGTGGACTAGTTGCTTCCCTCCCCGCCCCTTGGTGCCTCTATCAAAAAGAGTCAGCAAGGGAGAGGACGGGGGTACTTCAAAGCAGCAGTGCTGCATGGAGCTTGGGGCCAGACCCTCTGGGGGAGCCTGGCATCAGGCTCCTCCCAGCATTTCAAAGCAGCAATGCCTCCCAGAGTCTGGCTCTGTGATGTTTCCTGGGCTCCATGTGGTGCTTTCACTTTTAAAGTGTAGAAACAGCCTAAGGCAGAGACGCCCTATTGCATCGCCTATTTGACGAGTCAAAATGCATCCATTATTTGATTAGTCAGTTATCCGCAATTTAACATCCCTATATCAGAGTCTGCAACGTGGGATGGCAGCCAGAAGCAGAGCCGGGAGCCAGTATGTGTCAGGAGGCAGCTGCTGGTGTGCACGAGTTCCCAGGGAGCCAGCTGCCACCATGCACTGTGAGCTCTGCAGTATAGATTTTATACTTCAGAGCCTTCATTGTGTAACCACTGAATTTTCAGCAGTTACATGGTTACCTGATTGACCACTATTGAACATTTTTATATCTTGGCTCAATATGAGTGTCTTTTCTTAATGAGTAGGTAAAGACTTAAATATCGGTCTTGATGAGTGTGTACACTTTATTATGGATCTAGTTTTTAGAAGCTATGCCATCACATTCCCTTTGTAGTATTTGAATGATGATGTAGTACTTAAGCAAGATAACTATTGGTTGGAGGGCAACTCTAGATTCTTGTTTTGCTCTTTTTGACAAACATTCAGATATTACAGTTGGCTTAATTCTTATACCTTTCACTGCTGTTTCATTCTCTCCTGCTTATTTAATACAGAATTAACAGGGATAACTGTAAGGTCATCTTTTTTTCTTTCTTCTAAGGCTGAGTCTCCTCTTGGCCCTTTGCGCTGCTGCTGAAGAACAGAGGAATATATCCTTAGTCCGCTTTACTATCCCTTCATGCTTCAGGTCTCATTTAAATTTGCCCAGTTTCTTAAAGGAAACTCAGAAGAAATAGGAACAGAACCGCATATTCAGCTGTAATAGTAGTTCATCTGTAATGATGGAATGCCTCAGTCTCATATGGTAGCATCTGAGACACTTACGCTATCTAGAAAAAATTTTTTCACTCAGGCTTACCCTCCTTTGTTTAGTGCTTTGAATTTTAGAGATGCAGTGTGTAAAATATTAGGCCCATGTTATAAAAAGGATAGCCTCTGAAAGGCTGAATGACTTGTCCTACAGGATTGTGCATTAGGTCTCAGCCTAGAAGTCAAAAGATGTGTTCTATTCCTCAGTCTGATGCTTACTTGCTGTATGTTTTTGGGAACCCCTTATCCCATTTATAAAGAAGGTATTGTTATTAGCTAGATTGGGGTGGGAAAAAGGGCCTCTGTAGGCCAGATCCAGCCTGCCAAGCAGGTTGATCTGGCCCGTGGGGGCCCTGCCGCTCTCCTGCCCCCAGGCCAATTAGAGCCTGGGGGTGGGGGAAGTATGTGAAGTTTCCTCCACCCTGCCAGGAGCACACGAAATTTCCTCCACCCTGTAAGGAGTGCATGGTGCTTAGAAGCGCCATGTGCTCCTGGCAGGGTGGGAGGAG
Organism: Pelochelys cantorii; assembly: GCA_032595735.1. NCBI lineage: Eukaryota > Metazoa > Chordata > Testudines > Trionychidae > Pelochelys > Pelochelys cantorii. Next base: position 4,148,789 of record CM064342.1, on the reverse strand, counting down.
GGTTCATGCACTCTCCCACCCCCAAGCCCTAATTGACCTGCAGGTAGAGGCGGAGCATGTGAAGTTTCCTCCCTCTGCCACGGGTATGGGCACCTAGGGGGAACCTCTGGGGGAGGCAAAGGTGCTCTCACCCCCTCCCCCAGACCAGTCATGCTTTGGGTGGGGAAGCAGGGAAGTATTCTGGCCGCACCCCTTCCAGGGCTGCTTGGGTCCACTTCAAAAATTTCTGAAGTGGCCCCTGGCAAAAAATTGTTGTCCACCCGTGAGCTAGATAAAACCTTTTTTGTTCTTTTCATACTTATCAACTTCAGTAAGGTTTAATCACCCTTCAATTATCTGTAAACAAACCCAATTTAGGACAGAATGTATGTGTGAACCTGCCCAGAGCTTCTGGGCTGAGTGGGTTTTTTTGGGTAGGTGAGTGTAGGAGTGGGAGGGAACACATAGATACTGGTATCTCAGACAAGAATAGAGAGGTACAGAAAAAGAAACCAGGAAAAGGCAAGCAGAAGTATGTAAGAAGTGTAAGACTGTTTCCAAGAAATAGGTGGATGCCATCAATTTCTACATCTAACTGGAACATCCACAGAAGTCCTGACTCTGAGCTAGCTCAGGGTAGGGATGTAATAGTATAGTTAAATGATTAACAGATAAGCAAAAGCTTATAGGTTAGTGTTAGACTACACATTTCTTCCCCTCCCGCTGCCAGTTTTTTAGCAGGGTGGCCAGCAGCCCTGCTCAATCCTGGCTTGTGCTGGATCCGGGACCTATCCCCACTGCAGCTCTGCATTTAAAGTGTATTAGGAACCAGGTGGGCAGGCAGCCTGGCTCAGTTCCAGCTTGCGCCGGGTCCGGGAGCTCAGTTGCCACCTGGACAGAGGCTGCTGCTACCCCGCGCTATTGCCTTTTTATCAGAGGCAGCAGCACAGGGTGACAGGCAGCCGGTTCGCAAGGGGGAGCTGGCTTTAAACTGGCCCCCTCATGGACCAGTTCCTTCCTGGCACCCTGCACTGCTGCCTCTGATACAGTGGCAGGGGGCTCCTCGAGAGTGGGGCTGGAGTAATGATGTTAAGGACTCATCAACACATCTGCTTATCGGATAATCAGTCAACTACTGTAGTCTATTCCCCCCCCTCCCCCCCAATAGAGGCAGTGAAGAGGAGAGGGTACCTCAAAATGGCAGTGTTGCACAACTGAATCCAGGATTCGATCAGGCGGTGTTTCAAAGCATCAACTGCCACATGGAACCTGGGGTCACCTGGCCCCAGCTGACTCCAGGCTCCGCGTGGCATTTCAAATAGGCAGTGCAACATGGAACGCAGAGTCAGCGGGGGACTCCATGAGGGTGCTTCCACTTTGAAACGCACAAGAGCCCCTGCTGTGGACTCTTGTACATTTCAAAGCTGGCTCACCAGCTTGCAGCCTGGAGTCAGCAGGGGGCTCTTGTACATTTCAAAGGAGGAATGCTGAAGTGCTGATCAGCTAGTCAAGTAGTAAATTAACTGATATTTAACATCCTTAGGCTGAAGCACACTGGGTGCCAGCCCAACCCTGGGGACTGTAGAATAATCAACTAACTGGTAAGAATTCATGAGGTTATTCAACTATTCAGTAAACCAATATTAAACATCCCTAGCTCATGGGTAAGGATCATAAGGCCCAAGGGCCAGATGCGGCCCCTGACTTGCCTAGATCCAGCCTCTGCTACTTGGGGCTCCCCCCAGCGTTGGAGAGACTGTGCTGGTGCTTCAGCCTCCCCGCCATTCTCTCATGGGGCTGGAGCACACAAAATATACTAGCTTGGAACCTCCTAAGCTCTGGTATGTGAGGGGATGTGGGAATATGTTTCTTCTCATTCAGGGGCCATGTCAGTGAGACTGGATTTTTTTATTTTATTGATTGATTTTTGTTTCTCACTTCTGTGCAGCCTCTGACTTGATTTTTTTTCAGTGGGTTAGCAGCCCCTAACCTCAAAGGTTCCCTATCCCTGGACTAGCTGCTCAGGTTGAAAAGGGGGCAGCAATATTAATTAGAAATATTTTAGCAGTTACCTGCCTTCTACAGCTTGGAGAAATACAGAGCACTGCATGGTATAGTGTTGGGTTGCCTTCCACACAGTCTGGAGGAGGTAAGAGATTGATCTATCTATCTCTATTTTAAAAAAAAAAACCTTTTCCTGTGGGACAACAGTGATGTTATGTCACTCTGCATCCCGCTGGCCTCCTCTCTCCTCTGCCCCCTCTCCCAGCTCAAGCCCAATTTCACTGCTTCCCCTTGCCATTTGGAATTGCTATTTTAAAGCAAGCCCCTACTCCCCTTCCTTCACCCCCACCCCACAGGGCTTTAAATGCCAAGAAACATGGCATAGTAGCCAGTAGACCCCACATGGCAGTTGTGACAGCCCAGGGGTACGGTGCCAGGGACAGGTGCTAGGCTTATGTGCCAGCAGCTGGATCTTGAGGCCTCCTCTGCTGGCAAGGCCGAAGGCGAGGGCCTGGGCTGACAGGCAGGGGGCAGAGGGGAGGCAGGAAGAAGGGGCTGGGGGGGGGCAGGGGGAGGAACTGGAGAGGCATGGAGAAGGGGGCAGGGTTGCCTATCCCCTGTGAGGGGGCATTGGCAAGCACAGTGAGCAGGGGGCACAGCCCCCAGTGTGTGTGTGTGTGTGTGTGTGTGTATTAAAAGCTGGTTCCTTCCTCCACCGTCTCCACGGCTCATAGGGGGGCAGTGGATGGGGAGGCAGTGGCACAGCAGTCGGGACCTAGCCCAAGCGGGGATTGCTTATGCTGGGTTCCACGCTGCACCTCTGCCTTTGAAGCACTGCGGGTGGCTCTTAATACATTTCAAAGGCAGAGGCATAGCGGGGAAATTTCATCAACTACTTGATTAGCTGATTAACTAGAACATAACATCCCTACTTTAAACAGCAGGCTGCTAATTGCTATGCAGTCTGGGCAGGGAGGAGAGAGCTTCATGTGCTGTTCCTAACCCCTTGCAAAATCCCTGAGCTGCTATTGACCAGTTTCCAGCCAATAGGAGCTGAGAAACTTTGCTGAAGGCAGAGGCAGCAAATGAAGCCTCCTCAGTCCCCCTGTCTCCCTCCTTGGGCTGGAGCAGAGCCATGGGGAGCAGCCCCTGGAGCACACAGGCAGGTTTCCTGCGGAGCTGCTGGCTGGGAGCTGCCTAGATAAGTGCCTCAGCCAGAGCCTGTTTCTAGCACCCCACCCCCTTTCTCCCCCCCCCAACTACTTGTATCAGGCCACCACCAAAACCCTCTGTATCCTTTCTCCATTTCCTCCAGGTGACTATTCCCTCCCAGACCCTGTACCCCCTCCTATACCCCTACCCCAGGCCAGAATCCTCTCCTCTCCTGGACTCTGCATCCCAACTCCTACCTGAGATTGTAACCCCCTCCTTCACCCAAACTCCCTTCTGCACCCCAGTCCTCTATCCCAAGCTCACTTCTGTACCCCACCAGCTGTTTCAGGCCCTGTGCTCTCTCCACAGAAGTATGGCCCTTTACCATTTACCAGCATCTTGGAGTGGCCCCTATTAAAAATTATTGCCTATCCCTACCCCAGAGCCTGGCTCTCCTCCCTGCTCCCCAAAGAGCCTGCAGGCCATGGAGAGCTGCTGGAAGTAGGGTTGCCAGTTTTGAACCAGACAATCCAGTATTTGAGCTTTGTTTGGGAAACAAATTGAGAACATATAAATGTCCAGTATTTTCTAAAGAAGATGTAATGTAGATTGTGATGTAATATCAAGTGTATCTGGTGTTTTTGTTAAAACCATCTGGCAACCCTAGCTGGAGGTGGGGCAGCCCCCAGAACCTTGCTCACCTATATAGGCTGCAGGGAGGAGCTGCTGAGGGGGAGCAGCCTGTTGAATCTGCCCCTCCCCCCCGATCCCCCCAGCCTGCAGACCATAGGGGGGCTGCTGGAGGCCTGGGGCAACCCTGGGAACCTTGCCTCCCCCCAGTAGGCAGCAGGGGGAGGGGGCGGGCGGGGCACTGAACGCAGCATTGTGGGGGACTTGGCAGGAGGCTGTATGCTGCATGCTGCATGTGCATGGGTTCTCAAGCAGCCACCTCCTCCCTTGTGCATGTGAACATATAACTGCTGAAATTTTAAAGTGCTTTTTAACATCCCAAATACTGAAAACAACATTAAACAGAGCCTTGTTTGCTATTGGTATGACAGAAACCTTAAAAAAGAAGCATGTGCTTTACATTACTTTTCTCTTCAACTTTCTTAGTGTTTCTTGTGTTTTGTGGGTTTTTGAAGTGAAGCTTTGTTTCAGTTTGCAATATAGTGGGCTTCTAGATGCAATGAAATACACATACAAATCTGTGTATTAGTATTGCTGCCATAGAATAGAGTCTACACTACAGTTGTATAGGATTTACAAGTCACTAATGTAGTATTTTTAATAAAAATGATTTATTGGTTCCATTAACCCACTGGGGACTTATTCCTCATCTCTAATTTTAATTCCTGCTAGAAATGGATTTGTCAGTGTTCCTCATCAAATTTTCTTGGAAAAATCCAGTTCAGAAATAAAAAGGATTATGTAATAGTTCCTTCATGTGCACTTTCTACTTACAAAGGCTGTTAGAGGGATGCAGTTGTCTTAAATGAATTTTAAAATGTACATTTGGAATCCTTGCATGAGCATTCTATATATTGAAATTCAGTTTAAAAAAGCTGATTTTTTTTTTTAACAGTAGAGTTTAATTGGAAGCACTTTTTTTCTCCGCAATAACTTGAAACAGATGTCAGCTCAATTATAATACCAGCTTAAACAAATTTTGTTTTAATAAAAACACAGTTCACCATAAGTTAGGCTGTCCTTTTGTGAATGTTTCTATCACTTGTCTGGAATGCTAAGTATTAGCAACAGTTAAACATTGCTCACAGCAACGTGGGGCTTAAATTTTCTCCAAACAAGGAGTAAGGAAATTAGAGTGCATTGCTTCTAGTTTTGCCCATTGCTTATTCCACAATTTCTAGAGAAATGTAAGAGGAAAGCTTTTTAGCTTGTGCCCTAAATAGAAGTAGGAATTCAGACATTTTTAGAAAATACAAATTAAGGATGAAGTCCTGGTTCCCTGTACAAATACATTAAAAAGTGAACTTTTAGACACTTAAACTCTCTCTCTCAATTTCTTTCCTTCCCTACAGCTCCAGGTAGAGGCAAAGTTCAAAATACTTGTGCAGCTCATGGGCTAAAAGTATGAACTACATCTGCTACAGTACTAAGGGCTATGAATTGCAGGGTGAGCGGGGCTTAGGATGGCCTGGCTACGGCTGAACCAGAACCACTAGGAGCTGGAGCAGGTCAGACCCCCCCGCCACCCCCCACACCTCCCCTCATTCAAATTCCCACCATCAATTCCTGCCCTGCTGCATTTAAATTCTCAATGCTATCCCAAGGCCATCCTGCTTAACCTCCTACATTTGACCCCCTATTCAGAGTCCCCCTACCTCCTATGTGCCTGGACCACCCTGATAAGAATCCCCCACCCTACAGAGCCAAAACCAGCACCATATGGAGCCTTATCCCACCAAAACCCATTCCTCCAGTATGCACACCTTCCCTTGCTGAGCTGCCCAAAACCTGATCCCATTTCTGCTGTCTCATCCTCCCATACCTACAGCTTTCTTCCCTCTGAGCCCTAATTGGCTTTGCCTGGACCTTGCAGATTCCCATTGCTTATGTTCATCCAGATAGTCCTGGACTCCCTGCTGAGTTTGCCCCACACAGAACCCTCTTTCCCAAAACTGGATTCCTTTGTACTTTGCCCCACCATTCTTGGATCCTGCTAGGTTGAGTCCACCTGCCCACACTTGGTTTTCAGCGGCAGGAATTTGGGCTGTTTGGGGCAGACTAGCCTCTTGATATCAAGATTAGGTGCAGCCTCACTGCCTAGTCTGTGTCAGAGGAGTTCAGGGAACTGCAGGGTGATCTACCACCTCTGTGCAGTCAGTAGTCTCTGCTCCTCACCACCAACCTGGAGCCTCAAGAGTCAATGATATAGTGGAGGTTTCACCTGAACAGCTAGCAAAGCTCCATAAGCATTTGGTGGGTGTATTTTAATCTGTTTTGCTCTGACTTTGGGCTGCTCTCTGTTTTTTCCTGCTGAGATTCATAGGCAGAATGGTCTTTTCAGAATTCTGATTCTTATGTAGCTAAATAACTTATTTAGGTTACATATTTTTTTCATTGCATGCCTAGATGAGATGCCTTGTTCACTAATCAAAGGAATATCCTGGGCGCACATTGGCATGAGTAATCTTGTTTAATAGAATACATGAGATGTAAACTACTACAACAAAACCAAGAACTAGTGAAGTAAATCATTTGTTAAGCTATAAGTAACTTACTTTTTAGTATTCATAGGCAAAGATGCCCCTCCCCTACTTCACACTTATATAGGTTTCTGGAATGAAAAATGTTAATTGATATGCAAATAGTAACTCTTAAAGAATCTCATGCCATTGGGCAGCCATACCATATCAGTTTGCAGCACAGAATTGTGGCTTCTTACTGGTCAGCGCATTTTAAAAATGTTTATGGAGTTGTATTTCTGGCTGATATAAAAACATTGGACTGTTGCATCTGTCCTCATTAGAACTGTGAGAACATGCTGTTGTGCAGTATTGGTTTTAGTTTTCTGCATTGTGTTCTGTTGAAAGAGAAGTCTGGCAAAAGGTACAAGTTAGAATGAATATTTATAGTCTGATTATTGTGACTTTTTCGTTTTCTTTTCCTCTCTTGCTAACTAACTTATTTGATGTGATTACTTTTTACTTGTGTAAGTCCTCATTTTTGTTGATTAATACCTTAGTAGTTCATGTATGATATTGATACTCTCTCTTTGTGCAACATTAATAAATACAACCTCCTCCTATAATGTTACTTTAGATTTAGTTATATAGGTCTTGCCACTCTGAGTATTTTTTCATTTATTGCTAAACCCACACAAATGGGTAAGCAGACATTTTTATTTTCAGTTCCCTTCATCATGAGAAGGGGATGTTGCGAGTCTCGATCCTTACCAGATAATAGAAAAATGCCTGCAGGTGCTTTCCATAGTACACTCTAAAACTTGGTAGTATTGAATTCCTTCTTGAGTGACCCCTTTGGGTATTTATAGCATTATAACTTTCTTGCTATTGAAAATCCTTTGAAACATTTTACAACTGCCATTTTGAAACTATGTTGCATTGAATCTTAGTATTTGAGTTTTTGGTCTAAAATGAATTTTATGTAAATATTGTCAGTTAATCAGTTGAAATCTAAAATGACCAAAATAATTTCACATGCTTATAGTATTTTTCTATATTTTGATGTTGAAAAGATTCTGTACTTGTCCAATGACATTTTTATCTTCATGCACTTTTTTTTATTTACAAAATTGTTTTGAAACAGATTTCATTAATCCTCAATTATAATAATACCCTCTGGCCCCAAATAAGATTTGACTCCATTGTGGCTTACGTTGTAGGATGATAGAAGCAGGGATGATCCTGGAGCTGTAGGGGGTAATTCTTATCTGAAGGTATTTTATGTTGGATGAGGAAGGTAAAGTTCTCTCTCCAAATAAGGTAGATATATTTAATTAGCAACCTCACAGCCTTGATAGTGTATTCTTCTTTAGAACAACTATTTTTACCTCCATTTAAGAACCATCTGACATTGAACAGATACTTTATTTTGTCAATAGAAGATTTAACCAAGCATTGCTTGGGTCCTTAATTTAAAAGTTCTGTTTTTCTTATTTTAAATCATTGTTCAGGGGTGGGGCTGGAATGAGGGATTGAGTATGCAGGCTGCCCCAAGGAGAGAGGACAAAGCCACCCCCTCTCTCTGCAACAGCTTGAGGCCTGGTGAGAAGCACCTGTCAATGGCTGCTGCAGCAGGCACAGTTGGGGGTGGAGTGCAGCTCCCCCAACTGGGGGACAGACAGACAAATACTCTACTGTATATTTCAGATAGCTGTCCCTTTCTCTACCCCTGCCTGCCAAGTGGGGTAATAGGTGTCGTGGCCCCATCTCTGGCTCTTTGCTGTCCCCCTGTGATCATTCTGCAGTATAACTGTCCCTCCTGCCAGACCCCTTCCTTTCCATTTTATGAGAAACAATCGAATTCCAGACAAATCCCGTTTTCCTGGCACAAGCGAACCCTTATCTTATAACTTATTTACTTTAAGTTATGATAAGAGGAAGCTGCATACCAGATATGGTGGTCCTAGCTCTTGCAGTTTAAGAGTTCTTGAACAAATAGATTCCCAGACAGGTGCACATTTCTAAAATATATAGGAAGAAGAAATTCACTCTTATATGGCTAGAACCCATGCTTTTTAAAGTCAGTGATAAAGCTCCTATTTACTTTACCGGATTCAGGCCATAATTCAAATTCAGAAAGTCTACACTGTCTTTCTGTGAAACTTGACAGCCTGTATTTTTTTTAAGACTAGTCTGGTAACTTTGTATGTGCTACAGTAAACCAGTTGTTCTAGTCTATGTAATTATATACAAATACATACGAATATAAATGAGGGGCACTGGCTACAGAAAGATACATATAATTTGAGATGGGAGTGCTTATGTATTTGGAATAGGTATGCAAACTTAAATTTTAATTTCAAAAGACACTTCAGATTAATCCCTTTTCAAAAAATAGATAGCTAGATTAGCCAAAAAGTCCCTTAGGGCTCATCTGTCAACTTTCTTGTTTTTAAATTGTTCATTTTTTTTTCCTGACCATTCTGAGAGGTTAATAACATGAAATATCCAAATACTACACCAACTACATATTATATTTATATTTTATATGCTCTTTTAAATACTTGTGTCCGCTAAGGGTACACTAGATTTCATTAGAGCAATGAGATATTGGTTGATTAACGTGCTTGTCTTCGGTCAAATATAACTTGAATTTTGTCTGTAACCTGTTTTTCAGGTACAGAGGCAAAACTTGTATGTTTTAGCACAGTAAACAAAATTTTAAGAGGCAATCCCATGGTTGATCATAGTGCAGGCATTTGCTCAAGAAAAAATTATCCTCACACTTTGATTTTTGCCAGACTCCAAATTACCTCTAACCATTCATGTCTTTGAAATGCCTTTTTATAAAAGGGGAGAGAGTCGTTTTTGTTTCATGTTTCCTATCAGCAATAGATAATGAGACAGATACATCTAGATACTTATTTCCTTTCCTTTATGGCTGCTGAAAGGAAGTGGAAGCTTTCTTTCCCTCTCTTCTCCGACTCCAGAGTCTCTTGACTGGGAAGAAACAAAAGATAGGCCTATGCAGCTACATCTCTATTACTTGACTGGGAAGGAATGAGTAGCAATAGCTATTTTCATCACCAGTTGGCTCCTGAAAGAATAAGGGTGTTCCCTTCTTTTCAGTCCTCACTCAGCTCCCTGGCTACTCTGAGAGAGATCTCCATTATCCTGCCTTTTCCTATTTTTTTTTATTGCCTTTTTCTATTTTGAGTTGTCAACCCTTATGAATAGCAGGTTTTTCATGTCCTAGCAGGGTGAAATTGGAATTCTCAAATGCTCTCGACCTAGGGACATGAACAAATAATCAAGTAGACGACTACTCGATAAGCAGGATCTTATTGGGTAGCACTATCGACTACTTAATCTCCCCCACTCCCTCTGTTGCTGCTCTGCACTCTTAAAGGGACAGAGAGGAGCCGACATCCAAAGAAGCTGTCTCAGTCTCTGGTCCCCCACTGAGTCTCAGGACAACATCCCACCCCACTGCCACTCTGCATTCTGAAAGGGACAGAGCAGCCAGTCCCATGGTGGCTCAGCATAAGTCCCTCTCCCTCCCCTTACATCCCCTCTCTGCTGCCACTCTCCATTCTGAAAGGGACAGAGGCCACAGCCCATTGCATAGGTCTCTCAGCACAAGTCCCTCCACACACCCCCGCCCTCCGTTCTGCCCTCGTAAAGTGAGAGACCCGTGGGACAGGCAATTGTTTCTTTGTCCCTTTAAGAATTCAGAGTGGCAGTGGAGTGGGGAGGGATTGTGCTAAGACATGGGGGCTGGCTGCTCTGTCCTTCTAAAAATGCACAATGGCAGTGTGTGTGTGGGAGGCGGGGGGAGGTTTGTCCTGAGATCTGGTGGGGGACCAGAGCCAGCATCTTTGCGTGCCGGTTCCCCTCTGTCCCTTTAAGAATGCAGTACGTGGGGGGGGGGGGGAGGAGGAATTGGGAGGGCTTATGCTGAAACTGTCCTTCCTTAACTGACTGGTTGAGTAGTTGATGGAAATTCCATTGACTACTCGACTAGCAAATTAATTGCTACTTAACATCCCTACTCAACATATTTGGAATTGTAGCAGTGAAAGTGATTGCTTTTACACATAAGAAAACACTATTAGCAGCAACAAAAGCATTGAAGTAGCCTGTCTCCAGACTCAGGAAGATAGTAGTGCAGTTTTATGTTTGGCTTCCATTCAGAAGATAATCTTCCCAATCATAAGAACTAGGAACATAATTTCTTCCGAACTCTATGTGACTGGACTTCCATGCGTGCCAGGGACAACTTTCTCTTCACAACTGTTTAGAGGGAGAGTGGATTGGATTTTCAAGTCTTGACGTTTATATATCATTGTCTTTCCTTTCTAACTGCAAGAAGCTTTGCGACACTTTCTTTCAGCTAGGCTGAGAGAACATTCTCTTCAAGGACAGTGCTAATAATCATTCATCAGCTGGTTGGTAGAGAGTACGCTATAGTTTTACTCTGACCGAAGGTAAGAAAAATACTATCACTGTCCAGAGGAGCCTTGTTTTCGTTGGTAAGGAAGCAGGATTATGTGGGTCATTTATAACCTGTCATCTGTTTAATGCTATTTGCGGGAAGAAACTTTGAAGACATTTTTAAATGTATAAATCGGGAGTCCAGTTGCTTTGAGTATCAGAGGGGTAGCCATGTTAGTCTGGATCTGCAAAAACGACAAGGAGTCCTGTGGCACCTTATAGACTAAGATGTATTGGAGCATGAGCTTTCATGGGCAAAGACCCACTTCGTCAGATGCATGTCAGATTAGGTGGGTCTTTGCCCACGAAAGCTTATGCTCCAATACATCTTAGTCTGTAAGGTGCCACAGGACTCCTTGTTGCAGTTGCTTTGAGTACTTAGTTTTTGGCAAAAATCTCTCTACTGTGGAAATTCTCAGTCATACGTACACTTTTTGTCTCTGGCTTATGCTTGTTGATGTCATTGGGCTGCTGATTTAAAACAAATCATTTAAGAGCTATATCTCATTTGCCTTGTGTTTATCACTTCTCTAACTTTTTTTTATGTTCACAGATTTGTTTGTAAATGCATCATAAAGAGGCAGCACAGAATGAAGAAAGCAAGTAGGTCTGTTGGCTCAGTGCCCAAAGTGCCTGGAATAAATAAAACTCAAACAATAGAAAAAATCAAACCAGAAAACAGCTCCTCAGTGTCTACAGTAACAAAACTTTCAAAAACTGGGACATCGACATCCCTGCTGAAGGTAACCTCCTATAGACTGCCTTGATTTTTCTTTTTTGTCAGTAAAGGATGTGGAAGGTTAGAACTTTAAAATAAGTATACTGATGCAGTGGAAAACTGGGCTTCATGATCTCTCAATGAATGAAGAGAATCTTCATAGTTACACAGTACAGGACAGAATGAGAGATTACAAACTGTGGTCATTGAATTTTGCTGCTTTTGATGTGTACCATGGTGAAAGATAAGTTTCACAAAACACACTAAATTTCCTAACGTCTCTGTAAAAAGGGCAGCATGGAAACTAAGCTACCTTCCACTGGGCATTATTAATTGCTCTGAGAGGGAGTGCCATATGTTGCTCTTTAACTACTGTCTTTGACACTCCATGGAGTGATAAGTATGACTAGACCCTACAGCCCAATCCTGAGCTCACTCTTGTTCAGACCCTGCATTCCCACCCCCTCTCCTGGCCTGGGTCCCCATCCTGCACTCAAACTATCTCATCCCCCCAACCAGAGCCCTCATCCCCCTAATCCTGAGGCCCTTTCAAGCTCTGAATCTTTCAGCCCCATCTCTGCTGGAAATTGTCCATGTGCCGAATGAATTTTATGTGCATCAGTATAGAGGGGATGTGTAGCACATCATCTCTGTATCGGAGCACGTAACACAATTAATTCCACACATGGATATAAAAAATTTTTCACCCCAAAAGTTTCAGATTCCATCCCACCTGCCAATGATTTGGGTCCTTCTGTATTATAAGTCAGTGTTTGTCTTGGATGAACTGCTGGGAAGTCTCTGAAGGCTGGGATGCGCTTTTTCAGCTGGAGCAAGCATGTAATCCAGAGGTTCTGAGACTGCTACAGAGAGTGAAGTTTGCTCAACAGCCTTAGCTAAGAGTGAGTTGGCTTTTAGTTGATGCGGTAGATGCTCATGGCCTTAGCCCCTAAGGGTCTAGGTTTAATCCAGCCTGCTGACTGCCTGGCTCTCTTGGCCTCAAATTTAAAGACATATATCTAGCTGTTTCTTCTCTCCCAGGTAACAATTATTTTACACTAGGTTTGATGGTAAATACTACTTTTTGTACTTAATACAATCATTTTTATTTAAGTGGTTACAAATAACAGATCAAAGTAAATCACTAGCTAAATAAAACAAAATAAGCTGCTAAGCTTAATACTCTTAAACTTGTTACACACAATTTCTCAACCTAACAAAAGCGACAAGGAGTCCTGTGGCATCTTATAGACTAACAGATGTATAGGAGCATAAGCTTTCGTGGGCAAAGACCCACTGCTGATGACAAAAGGACTCCTTGTCGCCTTTGCCGATCCAGACTAACACGGAGAGGATAAATTCACTCTTCATTTTGGTCAATTTCATGATTATATGATTTTTAAAATGATTTCAGCTATTTAAACCTGCAATGTCATGATATTGTAATTATAGGGGTCCTGACCCAAAAAGGAGTTGTGTGTGCTTGGGGGCGGGGGGAAGGGGGTTGCAAGCTTATTATGGGATGAGGTTACAATATTGCTACCCTTCTGTGCTACTGCTGGCATCAGCACTACCATCAGAGCTAGGCAGCTGGAAAACAGTGGCTGCTGGGTGGGAGCTCAGCTCTGAAGGCAGGGCTACCGCCAACAGCAGAGCAGGAGTAAGGGTGGCAATACTGCAGCCCCCTAAAATAACTTTGCAACTTCTGTGCTCCCTTTCTTTGGGTCAGGACCCCCAATTTGAGAAATGCTCATCTCCTCTGTGTAATCTGTAAATTTGGGGTAAAAACATGCAAAATACCAGATTTCACAGTCCATGACTCATTTTCCATGGTCATAAATTGGTAGGGCCCTATCAATGACTATTAGCCATGATGGGCAGGATGATGTCTCTAGCCTTTGTTTGCCAGATGCTGGGAATGGGCAATAGAGGATAATCACTTGATTACCTGTTCTGTTCATTCCCTTTGGTGCACCTGGCATTGGCCACTGTCAAGACAGGCTACATGGCTAGATGAACTTTTGGTGTGGCTGTTCTGTTCTCACCAACAGAAGCTGGTCCATAAATGATTGTCACCCACTTTGTGTCTCAGAATAGTGGATTGACTAATAGTGAGTATTTAAGCAGCAATATAATAAATGTGTCTTTTAGATCTTAAAATTTTTTTTTTAAATTCACTTATAATAACTTAATGGCTTTGAATTAAAATTTCTAGTCCTGCACGTCATATCTAGTTATGTTAATATCTCTTTCCCTTTCAGACTAAAAGTAATGATGACCTTTTAGCAGGGATGGCTGGTGGTGGAGTGACTGTGACCAATGGTGTCAAGACAAAGAAGAGCACCTGCACATCCACAGCGTCTTCAGCTTCAGGGACCACCACGAACAACCCTGAGAATAAACCCAAGACTATTGCAGGTACAAGGAGATATTGACCTCAAAGGGTTGTTTCCTGACTTTTTGTTGTTCTGTTATGAAACCATTGTGACTCTTCCATAGACTGTGTCCAAAATACATAACAAAGAGCTCAGAAAAGGCAGATCCAGATAGAACACACTACTCCGTGACCATTCTCACCCAGTTTGTATTGACAAAATGTTTACCTGTAAAACCTTACTTATGCTTTTTTATTATTGGTTATTTTCTTTTTCAGTAGTGGTGTTCTCTGAACCAATGGCTTGCATAAATTCATGCTTCTGGAAAAATCCCCATTGTGGGCATTATTGGGTTTAGATAGGGGATGAATATTTTCAATACCAGGTGTGGTGTTAGGCTAGAAAATTCTTTTGATGTGTATATAATTAAGGATGAAGAATTTTGGAAACCCTTCATACAGGTATGACATTCTGTAGCTTATCACAACACTATTAGTAGACATACGTTTGTTATCCCATTGCTGGTTTTGGAGCTCAATGAGATTAATCAAAGTATGTCACCTTACAGTAAAAAAGTGGTGCTGCTGCTCTCTGGTTCAGTATTTTTAAGTACTGATGGTGAGACTTTAAATACTTATTTTGTTCTTGGATCAGAATATAGAAGTTCATAAAAGGTTCTGAAATAGGAGCTGTGTTCCAGCACCTAAGTGATGAGGGGTGTATGATCTATAAATCAAGAGAATATTCAGTACAGCTTGAACCTTTTTAGTCCAGCACCCTCGGGACCTGACTGGTTTCAAACCAGGGGATGTTCTGGACCATGGGAGGTCAATATTGTATAGCAGCATTACTAACACTCACTGCTTACTGGGCTGTTAGAGGACATTTAGAGGTAAATTAGAGCTAAATAACACAGAACATGGAGAGCCCTGGTGGCTGTAAACAAACTTAATGGGATTGCAGGAAACTTGGCCATTCCTAGGGATGTTAAATATCAGTTAACTGAATAGTCGAGTAATCTCATGCGTAACCTTATTGGTTAGTTGACTGTTTTATAGTACCTGGAGGTGGGGCTGGCAGCCAGTTTGCTCCAGCCTCATTCCTGAGAGCCCCCTGACAGATGGGAGGGGAGCTGGCTTAACCAGGCTGTGGTTTTATGGACTGGCTGCCTGTGTCACACTGTGCTGCTGCCTCTGATAAAGAGGCAGCGGGCGGCGGCAGCCCCTGTTTAGGGGGAGGTGTTAGCTCCCCCACCCAGTGCAAGCTGGGCTGTCTGCCCACCCTGGCTTCTAATATGCTTTAAATGCAGAGCCGCAGCGGGGGTAGGTCCTAGATCCGTCACAAGCCAGGACTGAGCCAGGCAGCTGGCTATTCTGCTAAAAAAATGTACTGGGAAATTGTGTGTAGTCTATAAAATTAACCTGTAAGCTTTTTTTTGCTTATCAGTTAATCGACTACGCTTCTACATCCCTAGCCATGCCCATGAAAAGTGGCTATCTGACTAAAATCATTCTGGATGATGGATGTTTCTGGACTAGAGAGGTTCAACCTGTATCTTACATATAGTTACTCTTTTTCCTTAAATAATTAAAAAAAAAAAAAACCCACAAAAACCTTTGAGGAAGAATCTCTTTTCCTCTTGCAAGCAATAGCTTCTTTCTTTTGAAGGGAGCTTGTCAGATATTGTAAAGAACATTTAAGCCTTATTTGAGACTCACATAGACTGTACATATTTCATTTGCAAAAGTGTGGCTTAGAATGTCAGCCATTTTATAATCCTAACATATATTGTCTTATATGTAATTTCATATATGTGCTTATGCTGCTGATTTGTTTAAAAAAATTAATTTTAACTCATTTAACATACAGGTACAAGCTCCACAGCCAAGCGTAGCACTTCATCTGGAAATAAAGAATCTAGCTCTTCTAGGGAAAGAATACGCGATCGTTCCCGTCTGAACCAAAGCAAAAAACTGCCTTTGACGGGACAAGGAGCAAACGATACCGTTTTGGCAAAACGTTCCCGTAGTCGTACTAATCCAGAATCTGATGTTCGGATGAGCAAGTCCAAATCGGACAATCAAATCAGTGACAAAGCTGCTTTGGAAGCTAAAGTAAAAGATCTTCTGACTTTAGCAAAAACTAAGGATGTGGAGATTTTACACTTGAGGAGTGAACTCCGAGATATGCGTGCTCAGCTGGGCCTTAATGAAGATCAGTCTGAGGGTGATGAGAAGTCTGAGCAAAAAGAGGCCATTGTTCAGCAGCCAACTGATGTAGAGTCTACATTATTGCAGTTACAAGAGCAAAATACTGCCATCCGAGAGGAACTCAACCAATTGAAGAATGAGAATCGAATGTTGAAGGACAGATTAAATGCATTGGGTTTTTCTTTGGAACAAAGGCTAGACAACTCGGAGAAGCTCTTTGACTACCAGTCTTTGAGCCCTGAGATCACAACTGGTAGCCATAGTGATGGTGGTGGCACTCTTACATCTTCAGTGGAAGGTTCTGCTCCTGGTTCAATGGAAGATTTGTTGAGTCAGGACGAAAACACCTTGATGGACAATCAACATAGTAACTCCATGGATAATTTAGACAGTGAGTGTAGTGAAGTTTATCAGCCACTTACATCAAGTGATGATGCTTTAGATGCTCCATCGTCTTCAGAGTCTGAAGGAGTACCAAGTATAGAAAGATCTAGGAAAGGAAGCAGTGGCAATGCAAGTGAAGTTTCTGTAGCTTGTCTGACAGAAAGGATACATCAGATGGAAGAGAACCAGCATAGTACAGCTGAGGAGCTTCAAGCAACGCTTCAGGAACTTGCAGATTTACAACAAATAACTCAAGAACTGAACAGTGAGAATGAAAGACTTGGAGAGGAAAAAGTAATTCTTATGGAATCTTTGTGCCAACAGAGTGACAAGTTAGAACACTACAGCCGACAGATTGAATATTTCCGTTCCCTTTTAGATGAACATCACATCTCATATGTTATTGATGAAGATATGAAAAGTGGAAGGTATATGGAGTTAGAGCAACGTTATATGGACCTCGCTGAGAATGCTCGTTTTGAACGAGAGCAACTGCTTGGTGTCCAGCAGCATCTGAGCAACACCTTGAAGATGGCAGAGCAAGATAACAAAGAGGCCCAAGAAATGATAGGGGCACTAAAAGAACGTAATCACCATATGGAAAGAATTATTGAGTCAGAGCAAAAAAGTAAGGCAGCACTAGCAGCCACCTTAGAAGAGTATAAAGCCACAGTAGCCAGTGACCAGATTGAGATGAACAGGCTAAAAGCTCAGCTAGAGCATGAAAAGCAAAAAGTGGCTGAGCTGTACTCTATACATAACTCTGGAGATAAATCAGATATACAAGATTTGCTGGAGAATGTCAGGCTGGACAAGGAAAAGGCAGAGACTTTGGCCAACAGTCTGCAAGAAGAACTGGCTCTAACTCGCAATGATGCCAATCGATTGCAGGATGCTATTGCTAAGGTAGTGATTAAACGATTTCATTCTGTTTCTTACATGTATAAGCCTCCCTCTGCCATTTGTTAGTTTTTCAATTTGTTCTTGGCTGTATGTGACTAATTAGGAATTTTGCGAGACTGTGCCTATATTCAAAATTTTTTCCAATGGATCTTGTGTCCTTTTTAAGAAACTTTTTACACTGATGCTCACTGGTACTGGATTAATCATAAATGTGTTATTTTAAGGGGGAAAATAAATGTATAAAGCCTTAGCTGGAATTAAGCAAATAGGTTTTTAAATATTACCATTGTGGGACACCTCCTTAAGCAGGGTAAATAACAGCCGATTTACTTAATGCTCTTTATCAATTATTGGCAGAAAATAAAAAATGTCTCAGGGCTTAAACCTTGTTTTTGGAATCAGGGGTGTGTTTGTGGGGGGCATGTTACTCTTTTTCTGGTTGCTTCTCATTTTAGTTTGAGAATCAGTGCTGTTCTGTTAATGCTTCACTTGTATGTGTGGTAGATTCTGAAATAAATTCAGCTCAGAAATAAGACCTTAACTATGAAAGTGGTGCGAACTGCTAGTTGCAGTTCAGGAAAAAGTTGCATGTCACACATCGTACCTTGGTCCAGATATAGCAACTCCTAACATTCACAGAAAGCTTCTCAATTAACATAATGCTTCTTGATACAAAATTTAGTTCTTACATGACTTTGAAAAATATTTTAAGGGTGGTGGCTGTGGCAGGAAAATGCTGTCCATTTTTATTTTGAGTTAATCTTTGTTCTGAATTAATTGGGTTCACTTAATGGTTTTTCTTCAGGTTGAAGATGAATACAGAGTCTTCCAAGAAGAAGCCAAGAAGCAAATTGAGGATCTTAATGTGACTCTAGAAAAGCTTCGGGCAGAGCTGGAAGAAAAAGAGACTGAAAGAAGTGACATGAAAGAAACCATCTTTGAATTGGAAGATGAAGTAGAGCAGCATCGAGCTGTGAAACTTCATGACAACCTCATCATATCTGACTTAGAGAGTAAGTGATATGAATTCTTCTTGTTACTAGGGATGTAACAGTAGTCGATTAACCTATAGCATTAACTATAAGCTTTTGCTTATTGACTACACGCATTCTCCCTGTGTGTGTACCCTCCCCCACCCCTGGGCAGGTGCTCCTGCCACCCTGGGCTGCTGCCTCTGTATCAAGCAGGCAGCTGGTCCATGAGGGGAGTTAGCTTTTAAATTGGCTCCCCTCATGGTCTAGCTCCTACCTGGCACCCAGCGCTTGTGCCTCTGGTAGAGGCAGAAACACAGGGTGGAGGGCACTCCCAAGGAGTGGGGCCGGAGTGCAGTGGCTGTTGGCCCCAACCCTGGGGAGTATAGAGAAGTCGACTAACTGATAAGAATTCATGAGGTTAATCAACTATTCAATTAGCCAGTATTTAACATCTCTATTAGATACATCATATTTTAAACTTCAAAACAGATGAAGAGGATAATAAAAGCACTTTAAATTATGATTTGCATATATTTGATTTGGATTTCAAATATAACTTGCAGAATGAAAGAATGAATCTTAGAATGAACTCAGCTTGACTTTGGGCTTGCATGACTAGTAGTTGGGGATGGGGATGCATATGTGTAAATTGAGGAAAATATGAACTGGCAATTGAGAAATAAGTCTCAATGCCATTTTGAATCACTTATCAATGAGAACTAACTGCATGTAGTTATTGATTCACATTATGGCATATCTGTGTGTTTGGGTGTTTGATTATTGATTTGATTTCTGTCTGGGAGAACCCAAGTTAATCTTCTCTCTCCATTGTAGCAGAGTTGTGGGGTTTTTTTTGTTGTTTTTGTTTTTTTAAATATATAAACTTCCAAAAGTTAACTGTATACATCTATGGATAGTTTGGTTATTCCTAGACCAAGAAAATCCTCTCTGAAGAAAATGTATTTTCAGTGGGGAAATTGGACAGGGACCCTAACGAATTTTTGTGGTTTCATTCATGTGTACTGCTCAAACTGTGAAACTGAAAATGAATTTAGCAGTTATGGAACAAAGTTTTTCCCAAACTGCTTGAACTTTTTCTTGTTCTTCTAGTGTCCATTTCCTGAATAGTGTGTCAGTTTTGCCTAGTTCAGTGGGCAGTGTATCAGTTGGAAAATCTGAATGTAGACTCTCGTGGTTATAGAGCTACCTGCACACCTCTTCTTCTGGTCTTTCTCAGTGCATTGCCGCAAGTGTGAGGCTTCATGCCTTTTACATATCTTGTTACGGAAGTCTGCATTTGCCCCACTTGGAGCCAAAGCCTTTGGTTTTACAGTACCTTGTGGATTAACCATGTTTACCCAGCACATCTAAGTTCAGAGACCTTCAATTCTTCCCTTTGGGAGTCTGTGACTAATATCTTACAGTGACAAAACATCCTTACAATCAAAATTGTGCTTCTAAAACAACATTCTACATGCATCTTGGTCTAACCGAAGACTTGTACTCAGGAAATTTTAATTTCAGTAGGCATATCTTTAGATGCTCTGTGTGCAGTCTACTTTCCCTGAACTGCTATTGTCTCTTATTCTTCTATGTTCTTGGGCTTTGATGTTACTGAACTGATTTGGTCCACAAAGTTTAGCAGAAGATCATGCCAAAGTTCTCACAGCCAGTGACTCTACTGTTGTCACTTAAAATCATTCAGGTATTTGCTTTTGTGGGAGCTTTCTTTCTTTCCCTTGTTTTGCCTTTACAATCCCATATTAAACAATTGTATAGTAAAATCCCAATAATCAGACATGTAATATCCATATAATATTACCAAACTGTTCCAAGTCTATCACACAGATCTGAGGCAGCATACCTCAATTCAGTCAGTTAACAAACCTATATCTTGCTAGGCTCAGAGCTCCATGAGAAAATCCATATCTTTTGTCTTATGTGTTGTAGTTGAATTTTATGGCTAGTAATCTGGTATAATAGGCAGGAAGGAGAGAGACACTGAAGTAGCTGTAAAACATGGTAACTAAAGAATAATATAATTAAAACTGACTTTTTTATTAATCTCATAAATCTGTACCTTTAAAACACTCAACTCGTTATATGCTCAACTAAAATTTGTGCATTAGTTCTTCGATATCACTGCTTCCCATTTGGGGCGGGGGGGTGGAAAGGAACATTTTGAAGAGGAGGGGCAAATCTTTTTTGGGAATAATGCTCTAGAACCTAAGAATGAATGATGAGCAAGAAATGATGGTAGCATTAAAGTGATAGAAGCACATCACAGCAACAAATTCTCTCATATTAATAGTTTAATCAATTCCTTTTGCTCTGAATTAATGTGAAGTGTATGTCCGTGTTAATGGCTTTTTAAATGTAGAGAATTCTGTTACATGTTTCTGTACATAGCACTTCAGAAAAGTTTTGTTCTTCACATTGAAAGAACTGAGCCGTACGGTAGACTAATAGGAAAGCAAAGTTCTTGGTTTAGATTTAAAAAATAGGTATATCTCCATATACACTTCTCAAGAAGTCCTACTTGTAACTACTGCTCTATCCTATCTCAGAACTGGAAGGGATGTTGAGAGGTCATTGAGTCCAGTCCCCTGCCCTCACAGCAGGTACCATCCCTGACAGTTTTGCCCCAGATCCCTGAATGGCCCCCTCAAGGATTGAACTCACAACCTTGGGTTTAGCAGGCCAGTGCTCAAACCACTGAGCTATCCCTCCCCCCTGTGATGGTACTGCAGGGGGTCCATGGAAAGTTTAAAATAGAAATTAAAATAAATGTATAGTATATAAAAACACGTGTTAGTTAATATTCATATATTGTGTAATGATAAATATATTAAATATTTAGTTCTATGATCATGTTATGTGAATACGTCACCCTGCTCTAACAGTTCTAATGCAATTAGAGTGATGGGAAGAGTTTTTAGTTGGGCAAGCAAAAATGGATCAGTAGATCAAGACAGGGACTTGGAAAAGAAAAGAACCTGGAGACCATTCTGGAATGTCAAATTCTACTTCAAAACAAACACAAAGTAATTGGAAAACATGAAAATATAGCCGTGTATACTTGGAGTTAAGGTTTACATGAACTGGCAATGAATCTGAACCACATCCATTATGCTTACTCTGTAAGGAGGTAGTGTTAAATGAGAGCTTAAAACCAGCTAATCTTCAACATCACATTGAAATGAAACATGGCAAATATGTTTCTAAGTCAACTGACTTTTTTAAGAACAAACTCTAATTTAAGGAAAGTAAGAAATTGGTCACATAGCCACAGGCAGTGACAATGTAAAGGCAGTGGAAGTCTCTTATCAGGTGGCTCAACTCATAGCCAGGACAAGAAAGCTACACACCATTGGAGAGGAATTGATATTACCTGCAGCAGAGGAGATGCTGAGTGCAAAGCTCAGAGACAAGGCTGGCAAAAATTGGTTTCATTTCTCTCTCAAATAAGTTTGGCTCATAATTGACAAAAAGGCCCAATGTTAAGGAACAACTGACTGAGAGTGTGTGGGAAAAGTACCTTTTGACTCAATTTGCAAAGAACAGAAAGTGATCACAAACCATTCAAACTTCCTGTCAGTTGTCAGAGATAAACACAACAGAGGGGTCCAAGAGGACTTTCTCTTTTGCAAATCTCAGCCTTGCCAGTTGCGTGTGTGGGCAGTTTTTGATTGTGTTGAGTGATTTCATGAGGGAGCATCATGTAGACTGTCAAAATGTGTGTAGATCAGTACTGATGGGGCTCGTGCAATGACCTGCCAATACACCGGAGTAGTCACTCTAGTTAAAGCAGTAACACCCTTAGCTACATTCATTCATTGCATCACTCAGAGAAGTGCTAGCTGTTTTTTAAAAAAAAAAAAAGCCTGCTGACCTAAGGATGGTTTTAGAAGAGTCGGTGAAGATTGTTGATTTAATCAAGGCCCATCTATTTGCTGCTTTGTGTGATAAGGTGGGCAGTGATCACAACCAACTTCTTTACACAGAAATTCTCTGGCTTTCGAGAGGAAAGGGTCTCTCGTGCCTGTGTGAATTGCGTGATGAAGTGAGGATTTTTTGCTGGACCTTCATTTGAGCTTTCTCATCACCTCATTGATTGTCTTGGCTAGCTAAATTGGCTTACTTACGCGATATCTTCAACTACCTAAATGGGCTTAATCTAAGTCTTCGTGGAAAAGCTGTGACCATCTTCCATATCCATGACAAATTGCTGCTGTGATCAAGAATTTGGGCCTGTGGACATCGCGACTTGATCAGTCCAGCTATGATTCTTTCCCAAATCTGTCCGACTTTTTGGCCAACTCAGAAATGCTACTCACAGATAATGTAAAATCAGAACACATGCCAAAACCTCAAAGTATAGCACCGTGAGTACTTTCCTATTACTAATGTGAATGATTGGATCAGAAATCCATTTGTGGACCTTGCTACCGCCATCAACGCAAGTTTAACATCCCAAAAACAAGACAGTCTCACTGAACTATCACATGGCAATGCCTTGAAGCTTGTCTTCAAACAAAAGCCCCTGACTGACTTTTGGCTACAAGTTGTTACTGAGTATCCAGAATTTTCTTACAAGGCTGCAAAATACTTGATCCCTTTTCCAACAACTTATGTTTGTGAGACTGGATTTTTTGTGCTGGTTGCATTAAAATAGAAGTATTGGAGGCAACTCAACATGGAATTGGATCTAAGGCTGAGACTGTCATCAGTCCAACCAGATACCTGTGTTCTGTGATCCACTCTACAGCACCAGCCACCTCGTTAAGTAAAATACCGGGTGTCCGCACTGAAATGTAACAACTTGAAGCATTAATTTTTATGTATGAACGTGAGAGTGTTGAATTTTGCACAGATACCACATCGTATATCTAAGTTTCTATCCTTATGTTCTTCCATGTTTCAGATTGACACCTGCGATGTTAGACAATGTGTGGCGGGAAACTGAGCATCGGTGTGACAGTCTGTGCTACAAATGGTGCACATGTTGAATGTGACCCTAATGTGTACCCATATGCCTAATGTAACTTAAGCATGTTAACTATGAGTTATGTACATATTCTTCTGTTTGCATTATTCAATAAAAATGTGGCACCTCAAAGTTGTTACATTTCAATGTGGACTCCCTGTATTATCTCACTATTATTCATTTGTATAACATGAAATAGTATACGTCATCAAGTAATGGAATGTTTGAAAACTGTATTGTTTGGGAGGTCCGTAAAATTGTAATAGATTGAAAAGGGGTCCATATGCTCAAAGGTTGGGAGCCACTGGGATAGAGTGACTGCTGTAGCTCAGCATTCAGCACAGTTTCTTCTCAGAGCTAAATGTAAATAAGGGGGTTGTTGTGCAAAGCTATAAATAGTGGCAGAATGTTAATGAACAATTGGCGAATTCATAGACACGAGTCCATAAAGGTAGGAGGTTGTACTTCATAACTGAAATTAGAATAAGATTTTGAAATGAATTCGACTTAATGAGCAACAGAAATAAATAATGGACTGACTTGAGAAGCTTAAGTGCTGAAGTTCAGTGTCATTGCTCTGAATAGCTTCTAGAGCAGGGGTCAGCAACCTATGGCTCGCAAGCCAAATATGGCTCACTACAGAGTCAGATACAGCTCTAGAAGAGCTGTAACTTATGGCCCCCTACAAGATTGGAATGTCAGCGCTGGCTTCCTGCGGGGGAGGGGGAGGGCAGAGAAAAAGCCCCGAGCCTCCCCGCCCAATCCAGCGTGTGAGGAACAAGCAGAGTGAAAAATGGCTCCATGCGTTGCCATTTCTCTTCTCTTCTCCCTTCCCCCCCCCACCCACTCTCCTTCAGTATGCAGGAAAAAAGTGGAACCAAAAATGGCTCCGTACGTGCTGCCATTTTTCTTCCCCAGGGGACACGTCCTGGATGCTTCCCCTGCAAATCCTTCCTGGAAGATGTCTTCTGGCGAGTGGGAGAGGCGGGAGGCCATGTTATGTGGTGTGAAAGCAGTAAGTGCCCTCCCCCACACCTCATGCCCAGACCCCGCATCCCCTTCACTTACCATCCCCCCCAGCTTGCTCCCACTCCCTCCCCTGTCCAGATCTTGTACCCTCAGCCCCTCCTACACCTCACCTCACTCCCAGATCCTGAATTAAGGATGTTAACTATGGAGTAATTTACTAGTCGAGTAGTCAATGGAATTTCCATTGACTAGTTGATAGGCACTTCTGCATTCCTCCTGCTGGTGCTCTTGTACCGTCAAAGGAGGAATGCAGAACTCTGTGTGCAGCCTGGGGCCAGCGGGAAGTCCCGCTGACTCCAGGCTACACGCAGGCATTTGCTTATCGGATAGTCAACTAGTCCTTAACATCCTTATCCTGAACCTCTGTTCCAGGGCTACTTAGCATGCAGCCCACAGGCTGCATGTGGCCCACAGCCTGTTTGTTTGAGGACCACAGTGCAGTTTGGGTTTACATGGGACTCAACATGCGGCCCGTGGATGGGAGCCAAAACAAAAAAGTAGTCAACATAATGGTCTTTAGTAGTTAAATTCCTGGGCTATCATTGCCCATTAAAAGTGCTGTCATATGGATGGAAATCGGGTAAATATTTCATTTTATTAATATCAGCAGAACTGACTTAAATAGGGCCTGTGTGTTGTGTAATCTTGCCTTAATCTTTGTTTTGATGCCTGTCAGTGTGAAAGAAGCTATTTGCATGTATATGCGACCACACTTAACTTGCGTCCCTCGGCATGTGCTTTGAGTATCATTATCCCCCCTCCCCGCGCCGGGATTTCCAAAGTTGAGTAGTCCTGCTCTATCCTATTCACCGGCAGCCCTGTCCTGCACACTTAACCCCTCATTTTTGGCCCCCACCCCAGAGCCTAGGCAGTCCCACAATATCCACTAACCCTGGAATCCCAATAGAGTAAACTAGTCCTCCCTGCCTGTCCCCCCACAATGGTGCTGGAGCAACAGGGGAGTGAGGAGTTTGGGGCCACATCAGTGAGGGTTGGGGGGTTTTGGAGGGGTGTGGATGTGGGTTTTTGTTTTGTGCTTGCTTCTCACTTTTGTGTGGTCCCTGACTGATTTTTTTCCCCCCCTCCCCCCGGGGGTTAGTGGTTCCCAACCCAAAAAAGTTTCCCCAATCCTGCCATAAGTAAAGACAATGTTGAAACCTTTTCTGTTGAACATAATCATTTACTTTATTTAAAAAATGAAGCCTGGCCCAGTCCCTATCTAGCCACAGTATCATAACACTCCTGCACCCCCACCCCCCTCACACACCAACCCTGAGCCCATCATAAACCTGAACACCCTGTCCTGAACCCCTCATACTCCCATATCCCCAAACTTCTGCACCCCATATCCCCAATCCCCTGCCATAACACTCCCGCACCCCCCATATGCCCCAACCCCTTGCCCTGAGTCCATCAAACTAAACCCCCTGCCCTGAGCACATCATACGTCCACATCCCCAAACTTCTGCACTCCCACATCGCTAGTCCCCTGCCATAACACTTCCTGAGCCCCTCATTCACCTCAACCCAGACTCCTGCACCCCTACGTCCCTAGCTCCCTGCCATACGATTGAGCAGAAGACAGTATGAATGTGTGCATGAAGCTGGATTTGACAATATGATGTAAATGTGAATGAACTGTACGAAAAGAAGCAGCAGCAGAAGTCCCATTAAATAAAGTCTGTGATATAAGTGAAACACTGTGCTATTATTAATCATATCAGTTATCAATAATTTGTATATTTTCAGTCATGCAAATGGGCATTCTTATACAGATCTTTGTTGAACACTTGTTCTGAATTTTGATGTAGTTTGGCTCTTTGATTTGAAAAGGTTGCCGACCCCTGTTCCAGAACCTAAAAAGATGGAACTAGGACTACTTCAAGAAATGTATTGCAACAATCTGAGCATGAAATTGAAACTTAGTTTCATGAGGAATGCAATTGTAGACAGCATTCAACAGCTACAAAACTAAACGATCTAATCAATTAGAGCAGTAACAGTCAAATCACTATTGGAAAAGATTCTTACTATAGGTTCTTATCCACCAGTACATGTTTGAGAATACCAAAGTTATCACAAGAAAAAAGTGAGAACAGGGAAAATGTTCCATGCAAGTAGCTCTTTAAAAACTGTGTTTAATCATTGTGACAGGCTTTCCCTTCAACTTTTTAATTTTTTTCCCTATTGTACAAGCATGAAAATTACTATAAAAGAACATTAAGTTTATCAGGTCATGCATGGAAAAAGTAACAAATGCCAGAATTATTATGTGGATGTTTTTTACAGTAGGTGTAAAAATTCCCAGTAGAACTTAGCCTGTGTCTTTTAGAAACCACACTAGATGGCGTTTTTACTCTGGTTTTGGATACTGGCTTAGAAAAACTAAATAAAATGAACCGAAAGTCTTGTTAAAATAAATATGCAAAATAAAGTCTAGTAGCCATTCTCTTAATATAAAAAACAAACCCCTTATCTCTTTAAAACCCATGCAATAAATACTGAATGAATATTTGAAATACATGCTTTTGATAAATTTTGTCTTATTACAGAAGCTTATTTAAATTAACACATTGGTTGTCAGATTTTCTTCTTAAAACCAAGATGTTGGTGTATACATTTAGTGCAAGGTATTGAAGCATGATTTATATTGTTCCCTAAAATCTCTGTGGAATTCAGGCTTCTTTACCTGTACTGATGTTCAGTTGTTTATATTTCTTTTATTGTATAATACAGAACGATTCAATTAATTTAATGCAAGTGAGTTTTATAAAGAGTAAAATTTGAGACTTTAACACAGATGACTTTCTACTAAAATTTAACAATGTTAATCTGTAACCATTAAAACTGAGCACAGACTTAACACCTTTGTGGGACAACAATGAACTCAGATACAAAACTGATAAGCAAAAACTGGTGCTTTGGTTTATTTGTGACCTAATCCCTTTTCCTGCTCTAGCTATATCACTTAAACCATTATTTTATTTTATTGTTTGTATTGTTTTAATATGTAATAGGCTTGGTCAGGGACCTAGTGTTTACTCACAACAGAGGAATCTGTACTCATTCTTCACTATGCAGAAGTTTGTTAAAAGTGGGGTTCTGTCATCAGTAATTCAGTTGCAAGCTTTGCTTCCCCTATTTCAAAAGCTTGTTCTTCAATGAAATACCAGAAAATGTATCCACTATCTAGTAGTGTAAATCTTAAAATGTTATGGGAGAAGGCACAGCGCTAATCATGGCAGTAGTTGTAGAACAGTGGTCACCAACCAGTAGATCGGGATCTACCAGTAGATCTTGGAGCCTCTGACAGGTGATCCTGAGTGGTTTGGCTGGGAGGCTATCAAGTGCTAGCACTTCATCTGCCCCTTCCCACACTGCCCTGCTGCTCCTGCCCAGAGCCTAAGAGCTGCAGTCTGGGAACCTCCTGCTTGTTGTGCAGGGTCGGGGAGACAGAGGCCGTGGGTACTCATGTCACTCTGACTCCCTCCCCTGTACCCCATCTTCTCAGAATGAGGAGGATGGGGCTTTGGTAAAGGGGTGGGCAGGGGTATTTGGGTTTGAGGTAGATCCTGAACTGACATAAATTCAAAAAGTGATCTTGTACTTAAAAAGGTTGGAGACCACTGTTGTAGAATGACTGTTTCCACTATATGGCCTGGTGCATTCAAAACCTAGAACACTGCATGCAAACTGATAAGACTTCAGAACTAGCTTTTTCAGCATCTTAATTCAGAAAGTCTTGAAAAATATCCTCAGTGAATCTGTATAAGTGGACTCAATTGTAACTGAATTATGATTGTTGAGCAAAGATTGTAACTTATGTTTATAATATGAAGTCATACAGATGTCTTAACACTAACACTTTTAACAAATTTAAAATGTATTAAAGTATTGAAATCAGGGTGTTTAATATTAAAAACTTTGTCTTGTAGTGTCAGATATTTGCCAATTTGGGTACATAAAAATACAATTCACTATTTTTTTTCAATATTTTGTTCTTCACCTTCAACAGTTTTTTGTATAATTCAAGTCAAATAATCTAACGCTGAAACAAGTCAATTTAAAAAACCTGCATGCATAACCTAATTCATTACAAATTATAATCTAATATTGCAATAGCAGTTATTTCCAGCTACATTGTATCCTCGTACAACTGACTGACTTGCTCTTAAAAAAAAAAAAAAAAAAATACTGAAAAATAGAAATATGCAGGCAGCTCTAGGAAGTTTGACTGATATATATCTACAGTTTCCCTGTTCTATCTCTAGAAGCTATAGCTGCATTGTCACAAGGTTTGTATGTTGTAGTTGTATCTTTTTTTGAGCTTGGCAGTGGCAGCAGCCTCACACTCAAACCCTGGAGCTCATTGGGATCTGGGAAGGGTCTTGACACAGTGAATACAGACAGTCGGGGGTTAACCCACAGTAGATATACAGGGAAGTTGGCACTTATATATTCTATGTATTTAAATTATGTGCATGCATTTGGGATGGCAATGGGGGAATACAAAAAAGAGAAATGTGATTTTCTTTTTTAAAGTTGCATGAATTTTTAGAGTGCTCATGATTTTTCATTTCTTGGTGTTGGCAGTGCTATATTCTTCTCCCATCTCTTAATACAATTTAGAAGAAACTAAACAATTACTGTAAAATTGCACTGTTTATAGTAGCTGGAGAATATTCAGGCTATTGTGTTGAACTTCAAAGCACAAATGTACTAAAATTTAATGGTGCGTCTCATATCTCACAAACAGCTTAAAACAATGGCATCACCCATTCTTAACTCTAGAACACATTTAGGTTTTCCGGTTCATGGTGTTTATTTTTCTATTTTTTGTTTATTTTTAGACCAATTATGACTCATTTTTTAGGAGTGAAAAAAGTCAATTGTTTAAAAAAAAAATTTCCCTTGAATTGTCTGAAATTGCCTCCCCCACCCCAGCACTGAAGTTCCACACTCCTGGGAATCTTTTGCAAGCAAGTATGAGAAGTTTGGTAGAGTTTTCAATATTGAAGAAATTGTAGACTTTAATCTTGAAAACCTTATTCTCAAATCTTTAGTTGGACTTTGTCACTTTTAACCTAAAACAGGCAACTCTGCAAGTTAGCTTCAACCTGATCAAAAAGTTATCAGTGCTAATTCCTCCTTTTGTACTAAGCCTAGCAAAGTTTCCCAATTTTTTTTGATGTTTAAACAACATGGTACTGTGTGATTTGAGTGACCCTCACTGTTAATTAGCTTACCACATCCGGTGTTGAAAGGTCAGCTAGATGTGCAACTTAGCATCTAGAGCTATTTTACAGGACTATATTCTATGTGTCTGAAGTGTTTGAACTTTTCCAAGCCTGAAATGTTTGGTTTTTTTTTTTCAAGTCCCTTGGGGGATTATATCGTTCTTACAAAGAAAATACCAGTGGCATCAAAAGGGTCTGTAGTTAGTACTATTGACATGACATAAAGTTGCTGAATCCAAAGTTGTCAGCCTCCAGAAGATCAATCTACCTTTGCCCAAATAGTGTCTCCAAATTTAATATCTGGTTTAAATGATGTGACATGGAATATCCTCATGTAACTAAGTGTGTGATTTTGCTTAGCATTTTTTATTTAGTTTACCATATGCTGTTTTTAAAATCTCTTGTAATACAGTACTAAAAAAAGCTCTCCACCAAGAGGGTTGTTTAGGGTGCCCAAATAGAGAGCTTAGTTTTAAAAATGGGGGAAGCTACTAGAATTTAAGGATCTAAAAAGAATGCGGTGTTGCATAATTTTCCTTGAAATGAATTGGAACTGATAACCTGTTGGGAAGTTCAGATTTTCACAACAGAACAAGAATCACATTTTACATTTTGTTAATTTAGTTTAAATTTACATTTATTGTAAATTATCAGAAGGCTTGTGCCTACTACTCTGAAATTTTTGCCGAGGTCTTGGAATTCAAACAGCTTAAAGCAGTGATCTCCAACCTTTTTAAGCACAAGATCGCTTTTTGAATTGAAATGCAACCCAGGATCTACCTCAGACCTGAATACCCTTACCCTCCCTCCTTTGTGCCTCTTCTCTGAGGCCCTACCCCTGCTCACTCCTGCCTCTGCCTGGTGAAAGGGACAGAGGATGAAGTTTGGGGCACAGTCTCGGCGGGGAGCTAAGGGATTTGGAGTATGAGAGGGGCTCTGAGCTAAGCCTGAAGCAGAGGCTTGGGGTACAGGAGGAGGTTCATGACCAGGGCAGGGGTTCGGAGCTGCTTCCAGCTAGACACTACTTACCTCAGGTGGCCCCTGGGTGGTGGTGCAGTGGGGCTAAGGCAGGCTCACCCCTGCCCCTGCCCCTGCCCCACTCTCAAAAGCAGCCAGCAAACTCCCCCCATCCCAAGCCCGGTTGTGCCCCCACTCCATTCTGTGAAGACATAGGCTGGGAGAGGGGGCACCCTGACATCAGTGCTCCCTCCTCTCCCTTCCCTGCTCTGAAGAGTAAGCAGGAGGCTCCTGGGGGGTGAGGGGAGGCAGCTCCAAGGCGAAGGGCAGGAGATGTGCAGCAGTGAGGGGAGGGGCAGCTGAAGTACTGCACTCCATAGCCTCTTGGCCAAACCAGTCAGGATCACCTGTCAGAGGCTCCAAGATCTACCAGTAGATCCCGATCTACAGGTTGGTGACCACTGGCTTAATGCATTGGATCAGTGGTTCCCAACTGCCAGTCTGCAGACCGGTGCTGGGTTTCGAATTGCTGGCTGCCAGGCCACAGCGGTTCTGGGGGCCAGGGCTGGGGTACACTGCCTATCATTTCCCCTCCGACTGCCACTCTTGGGACAGATTTGTCCTGCCCCACCTTTCAGCCAACCAGCACTAGTCAGGAGTGGGGTCTCCTCCCAGATATGGAAGAGTGTTTCGCTGCACGGTGGGAGGGCTGTGCGAAGCCTGGCATGGTAGCCTTAGAGCAGCTGTGACCTGGGCAGAAGTGCTCAGCTGGGAGGGGGGCAGGCTCCCCTGGGGGTTCTGAGAGTGAGGCTAGTGCTTGGGGGAATCTGAGGGTGATGTTAGTATTGGGGAGCTCTAAGGGGTTTGGACTGTAAAAGGTGTGGGGACTGATATTGGAGGAGCATCTGGGGTGGGGCGCTGGCTCTGGGAGCAGGGCTAGTAGTGCGGGATTATGGGGGTAGGGCTGGCACTGGGAGGGGGTTCTGAAGAAGTTGGGTGCAGTGGGGCTTTGGAAACAGGAGGCTGGCACTTGGGGGTCTTGCGGTGAGAGGCTATAAGGGACCTGGGGCTAACTCTGAGGCTTTGGGATGGGGGGGGGGAGGCTGGCACTGGGGGCTCTGAGGATGGGAGGCTGGCACGGGGATGGGGGGTTGTTGAGTGCAGAGGACTCTGGGATCAGTGGCTGGTGCTGGGGGGGAGTGGAGGGGTGGGGGACTTTAGGGGTTAGGGTGGCACTGGGGGGCTGAGAGGGGCCAGGGTACACCCTGGCTCCCAGAGCTGCTCCAAACAGTTGGCTTCTGCCGTGGCAGCTGCCCACCATGTGGTAGACAAGCAACATTTTATTTGCATAATTGCATATTTATTTGTGAATGGGTTTGCTGGTCCGCGGTATAAAAAAGTTTGGGAACCACTGCATTAGATGTCTGCATCCTTCATTAGGAAGAGCACTGCCAATATAGATGCAAGATATTTGCTTCATAACTGCTCTTGGTATAATGAACCTGAATTTAAAATCATGATTTATCATGGTTGGTCCTACAAATCAAGAGGCTCTGCATCTTTGCATATGCATACAGTACCACAGAAATAGTGTGCACCCAAGATTCAAGGATCAGTGAAGTGGTAGTGAATGAGAAATGTATTCCATGTCTGTCTTCGTCAGTTACTCAATTATAAGAATGGAATAATCAATCATGCTGTTCTCTTGTGCATCGAATAAAGCAACAAATGAATAATAATCACAGCAGTCAGTCTGTCAGACGCCAGATTAGGAATTAGTAGTGGTCAAACTACATACCCTTTGTGTAGTTGCTGACATATTTGAGTGAACATCTTATGATCTCATTGAATATACTGTCATGTTTGCCCTTCATGCTTCTCTCAAACAATGATATGATACGCAAGAATTGGAGTTTTTTGATTCCTCTTGAAATAACAAGGGAGTCCCTTCTGATTGCAGCTGTCTTGCAGCAGGAAAGCGAAGTGTGAATCTGTAGGTGTGGTAACATAAGAACAGCCGTACTGGGTCAGACCAAAGGTCCATCTAGCCCAGTACCCTGTCTGCCGACAGTGGCCAATACAGATGCCCCAGAGGGAGGGAACACAACAGGTAACCATCACATGCCTCTCTTGTCATCCATTTTCAGAGTCTAGGGACACCATTCCTACCCATCCTAGCTGCTAACCATTGATGAACTTAATCTCCATGAATCTGTCTAGCTCTTTTGTGAACCCTGTTAAAGTCCTAGTCTTCACAACATCCTTTGGCATGGAGTTCCACAGGCTGACTGCACTGAGTGAAGAAAAACTTCCTTTTGTTTGTATTAAACCTGTTGCCTATTAACTTCATTTGGTGACCCCTAGTTCTTATATTGTGAGAATAAGTAAATAACTTTCCTTATTCACTTTTTTCACATCAGTCATGATTTTATAGACCTCTATTGTATCCCCCCCCCTTAGTCTCCTCTTTTCTAAGTGGAAAAGTCCAAGTCTTTTTTAAATCTCTTTTCGTATGGGACCCATTCCAAACCCCTAATCGTTTTTGTTGCCCTTTTCTGAACGTTTTCCAGTGCCAATATATCTTTTTTGAGATGAGGTGACCACATCTCTACTCACATATGCAGTATGCAAGATGTGGGCATGCCATGGTTTTATATAGAGGCAATAAGATATTCTGTCCCTTTTTAATGATTCCTAACATCCTGGTTCCTTGTTTTGACTGCTGCTGCACTCTGAGTGGATGTTTTCAGCAAACTATCACAGTTACTCCAAGATCTCTCCCTTGAATAGTTGTAGCTAAATTAGTCCCCATAGTATTGTATGTAACACAGGTTTTATTTTCATTTTTAAATGCCAGCCCATTTTAAAGGTTAATGGTATCAAAATATTCAGCATCCTCCCATGTCACTGTGCTTACCTTGCAGGTAACATTTTAGTGGCTATATTTTGTAAATGTTTTGCATTGTAAGACAGATAGGTATTATTATTCCAATCAAGCTAGGTTACACTAACTACCCATTTTTAGGAATGCATATTTTATTAACTTCATGCATAGGTATTCATTAATAATTTATATTTTTCATAATCAAACTATTTTAACTATGAAAAATATAAAAGTGGCATGTTCATGAGGAAGTCTTAGATGCATACATGGCTTCAGTAGCTCATAGACAAATCACTGAGTAAGGTGTTATCTTAAAGTGGATTTGACTTGTCTTTCCAGATACAGTTAAAAAACTTCAGGACCAAAAGCATGACATGGAAAGAGAAATAAAGACTCTTCACCGTAGGCTCCGGGTAGGTTAACACCTATGATCCAGTGTGCAATTATCAATAAACGAGGTGGGTGGCACACCATAAGGATGGTTCATCACACTCCCTTCCCCCCTTTGGTTTCAGTTATTTCTACTCCAACTCATCTGAAGTGGGCTTTACCCTCAAAGCTCATGATTATATATATTTTGAGTCTCCAAGGTGCCACAGGGCTGATCACTTTTACTAATAGGCAGAAGTGAATATTTGTGTGTTTAAAAGCAGTTAGAATTCTGGGGAGAGGTGCTTCAGCTCAAGGATGGACTTAAATACATCATGTTGGGTTAAATTTACTTAAATCATTAAAGAATTAACTATAAAACTAAACTGTATTTGGACATTTAAATTTTCATGTCTTGTTAATGCAGTTACTACTTAGTAGATATCTTTACTTTTACCTTTTATTATTTTTTTTTTTTTTTAAGAAAATTAGGACCTCCTCAATTCTCTTGCTCCAAAGCCCCAAAGTGGATTACTGGTGAAATTATCTTCATATTTAAGCTTTGTTGCTTTAGTGTGTTACTTTTTGGACTGTCAAGAGTACTGTTATCACCCACTTCAATTTTTTACTCAGAGTTCAGTGTAACTTTGCATCAGGATAATTCTTTAATTTGAGCATCCTTGTTGCTGCTGTTTTAAAGTTTTGGTTATTTATAGGAGGAGTCTGCAGAATGGCGTCAGTTCCAAGCTGATCTACAGACTGCAGTGGTCATAGCAAATGATATAAAATCTGAGGCGCAAGAGGAGATAGGAGACCTAAAGCGTAGACTGCATGAGTCTCAGGAGAAAAATGAAAAGCTCACTAAAGAGCTGGAAGAAATAAAGTCACGCAAGTATGTTAATGAATACTGGAAGCTGTGTGTTTTTTATATTGCTTTTACATGATTAGAGATGTTAATTTCTTAACTGTCACCGTTGAAAGTCAAAGCAAGGCTATCCTTTTGAGGCAAGATCATTTCAGCCTAAGATCTCTTGGTATGTTTCTAGGAACAATTTTGAAAGAATGGGCAAACCTGTAAAACGTTTTTTGGGGGGTTGTTTGTTTTCCTTCACTACTTCTTTTCTGCAGTGGAGGATATATACCAGTTCTGACACTTTGGCACACACGCAAAAAAGATAGTTTTAAGAGTCCATGACTTGAGCTTAGCCTCCCTGAAGAGGGCAGGGAAAGCAAGCAGTGTATGTCTTTTCTGTGCTATTGTAAGTTTGTTTTTCTTAGAGGAGCAAAACACAAGTGTATCTTAATTAGAAAAGAGAAGGTTTGTTTTTTGACCATAGTCTAATCATATAAAAGATGTAGCTTGAATTGAGAGAGAAATCCTTTGAAGTTCTACAAGAGAGGGTTACTTTTAGATAACCTATATAGGCTGGCAGTGTGAACCTTAGAATATTATAGGCATACCAACCTACTTAAACTTGGGCATTCTCACATCTGGTATTTGATTTCTAGTTATGGCATTGATTTATTTGAGCCTAGAATATTACAAATGACAGTTTCAAAGGAAGAGGAGATTGTCCAATCATACATGTAGTGTTCAGTTTCTTTGGACTGTGGGATAATCTTTTTTGCTAACTTTATACTGTGAGTATAGCATAGTGCTATAGTTGCTACTCCAATACTTGGTATTTTTGGGAAAAAATAAGTACACTATCAGAAGATAATCTAATATCACTGCATAGCTCATTCCATGAACTTCCAGCAGTGAGCTGTTTAAAAAAGCCTCATCTGTAAAATTGACTTTTTTGTGTGTATTGAATAGAAGTAATATAGTATGCTTATCTAAAATGGAATTGTAGCATTTTGGAAACAAGTAATTTGGATTTTCTGAAGTTGCTGTCAGTTTTCCTCAGTAATAGACCTTTACCTCATTATCAACTAGTGCAGAGTTTTTTATAGTAGTCACTTTTCAGTGACCCTTATTATGTCACTCCGGCATCTTTCAAAAAGCACAAAATTCAAAGAATCAGTAGCACATACAAGCTCAGACATAATACCCGACCTGAACTCTGACCAGTATTTCTCTCTGAATTGAAGCCAAAAAGCAATGTGCTCAAATTGCAGCAAAGGAAATTTAAGTTGGACATTAGGAAAAGCTTCCTAATTGTCAGGGTGGTTAAACACTTGAATAAATTGCCTAGGGAAGATGTAGAATCTCCATCACTGGAGGTATTGAAAACCAGGTTAGATAGTGCTTGATCCTGCCGCAAGGGCAGGAGACTGGACTTGATCACCTCTTGTTCCCTTCCTATTTTTGTATTTAATGATTCTTAGAGTTGTTTGGTCTTCATAACTGTTAGTCTCTAGTCTGAATCAAAAGGACCAATCAGCAGTTAGTCATGTTTGTGATGTTTATACATGTTCCCATTATTAAACCCTTGTATAAAGTGTCACACAAATTAACACTGATAAGCAGAGAACATTTGAACACCACAGTTGGGTCAGAAAAAAATATTTTTTTCTGTAGTGGAATTTTATATACACAGTGTACGTGAGATGTGGAAAGCAGATTGGAGAAGGCTATAATTGAAAATAAGTGATGACTTGGATGGTGATGACAAATCAGTTTAATTTCAAGAGAAGCTACCAGTTTGAATAGTCTGTCAGGTAGTAAAACTCCCAATTACTATTGACCTAGAAGATACTCATACCAGGAATGTAAGGAGATTAATGCCTTAACCCAAAAAATTATAGCATCCACTTTTGATAGATATTTCTAACCTAATCTTTGCATGTTCAAAATAGGAAGTTTGTAATTTATACTTTGCATGGCAAGTCTCTGGTTTCTGTAGAAAATCTGTTCATTAAGTTGAAATGAATCAGACTAATTGCGAGTTGTTTGAATCCTGTGTTGAAGCTGAATCCCCTGTTGAAGCTGTGGTTTGTTTGGTGTGTTGTTGTGTTGTGTGTGGGGAGGTATTTTTTTGTTTGTTTGTTTTGTAATATCAGCTCACTACCTTGGTGGGTAAAATATATTGGAAGAATAAGAGTACTATAGGTTAAACCTCTCTAATCTGCCACTCTCTGTTCTGGGAACATTTGTGGCCTGGCATGATTTTAGTTAGCCAGATGTTGATGTATGTTGCCAATAGGGATGTTAATTGCAGTTAATCAGCTAGTAGAGTAGTCGATGGAATTTCCATCAGCTGCTCAATTAGCCGATATGGGGGGGTGGTGCTCACTACCCCCACTGTGGCTCTGCATTTTAAATGTAGGAGGGCTCTTACTACATTTAAAATGCAGAGCTGCAGCGGAGTTAGCTCCTGGGCTCGATGCAAGCCAGGACTGAACAGTCCCAGCTCATGCTGGCTCCAGGACACTGCAGCTCTTCCCTCCCTTCCCCCATCCAGTCCCCCCAAGCCCTGACTCCTGCTTCTCTTCTCCCCCTCCTTCCCTCCTGCTGCCTCTGATGGAGGCAAGCAAGGGGGAAAGAAGTGAGTAGTTGACTTACCTGATAAGTATATCCCTAATGGCCAAGCTTTCCAAAGTCCCATAAAGTTTGCTTACAGCCACCCATCCTGGCTCTGTGTTCTATCATTTAGCTCTAATTTACCCCTAAATGTCTTCTAAGCAGTGGAAATGTTGGTAATGGTGCTAGACAATATTGCTTCTCGTGGTTTGGCAAATTCTGTAGTTTATCACTGGTCAGATCCTGAGAGTTGCAGACTAAAGAGGTGCCAAGCTATAGCTGCAAGTCCTCTAGAATTGATTTTTTTTTTCCCCTTGGAATCAGTGTTTACAATTGTAACAGAATCCCCTACCAAATGTTAACTTGAAAACAAGCTGACATTACATTCTCAGATGTCAGAAGAGTATTGCTTGGATTGTTCTGATACTGATTCCAGACGTGCTTCCTAAATCCATGTTACTTGCAGAAGGTGATAAAATAATCTACTAGTAATTTATTTCCTAAAATCAGAAAATTCAAAGGTAGCTGAAATTAATTATTTAAAATCTTGTAAGATTCCGAAAAGTGTAACACTGTAGCTGCTGTTGAAAAATGTAGCTAGCATGGTATTTGATCTGAAACTGAGACGATGAATAACATCTCAGATCCACATGGGCATGGGGAGGTACTTTCACCAGACAGAATGATCCTCCATCACAGTGACAGTGAATGTCATAATCAACATAAATATAGGTTGAAAGGGCCCTTGCCTTCTAAAACCTTAGTGTCCCTTTGGCTTGCAGCTAGAGTTCAGTCTCAATTCAGTGGTGAACTTTAACATACACACTGCCACCCCTAAAAAAAAATGCAGTGAACTTTTTTCTTATGCAGGCATAAAAAACTGTTCTCTTCAAAAATAATTGTAACGGGGTGTGTTTATTTTCCAACTGATTGGTTTTTAAACTTCAGATTTGCCACAGAATAGAGTCCTGTGTTTTCCAGAAAGTTACCCTTGACTCTTGATAGATAAAAGCTTTTTACTCACTTCTTGTTGACAGGTATTAAATAATTTGATTATTAATCTAAACCTAAATTACAACAAAAAAGTAGTTAATATAACAAGTTAGTTATGAGCTAAATGCCTGTGCCTTTTGACATAAAGAAAATATTTTGCTGATGTATCTAAGATGGCTTAGCTTTTGTTTACAGGCAGGAAGAGGAACGTGGCCGTGTATACAATTACATGAATGCTGTTGAGAGGGATTTGGCAGCTCTGAGACAAGGAATGGGGCTGAGTCGCAGGTCATCCACTTCTTCGGAGCCAACTCCCACTGTAAAAACACTAATCAAATCTTTCGACAGTGCCTCACAAGGTAATTATTTTCAGCCAGTGTTACATCTGTACAATGTTTGGGGATTCTGTATGTTGATGTGTACGCAGCAGATGTTCTAGCTGTTTCAAAATTCAGCTGCGTGACACCTCTATAGCAACCTACAGATGCTGTCTGAAACAAACCCACATACACTGAATTATATTACTGGTAATACATTACTGTTAAGTAACTGCCCTTTCTCTTCATCCTCTTTCCCTAACTCCAGGAGTTGAATGTTCTCTATCCCTCACTGTCACTTACCTAGTGATTTGAACATTAGATTGTTTTGTTGTTCAGCACTCTCACTCAACAAGAATAGAATACCAATTGTACACTCAGCTGTGTCCCCAGCTTAGAGATATATTCAGTACTTCCTTTAAGGCACTGACATAATTGCCTGCAAATGAGCATCCTAGAAGCTATATAATGACTAGAACCATGTTTTTCCAAAAAAGGCTGGGATCCTAAAATCCATATTTTATGCCTGTCAGAGAAATGTCATCCCTACCTCTCTCATCTACGTCAGTGGCAACTATTGGGCACTCGGCACTTTAGGAAGTGAGACATTTTAAATTTAGAAACTGATTGATTTTAAAGTCTTGGTTCTGAAAATTTGGACTTGGGTTATAGCCTTTATTCTCCTTCAAAGATGAATGTAGTTTACCTGGAACAGCAGAAAGTCACAAATGCTTAGTGTTTACTTAAATGATATTTTTGAGTGTGCATAGAATGAGTTGTTAATATAGGGTTTGTCTATATGGTGAAATAATGCATCTTCTGATCTGGTATGTGCTAAAAGTTTCCTAGTGCACTATACCACTGCTTAAAATAGCACAACATTAAATTGAGTAGAGTCTACATAGACTGATTAATGCACCACACATTACTGTGCTTCAGAAATTACAACACTGCCCCAGTACGTAAACAAGTTATCTACACTGTAAGTTTAAGGCTAATTTAGCCACACTAGGTCAATTTTTTTAAACACTTTGTCCACACCACCAAGCTCATTCTCTCAACTTTGAGGGCCATTAAATTCAATTTCAGTACTCCTGCTTTTCATGAGAAATAAAGCTAGGGAAACCCAGCAGTGTCTCTTCTCATATGCCTGCCCAAGCTCCATTATGTTAAGACAAAGGAGGTGAACAACGATCTGGGACATTACCCCAAATGTGCTGCTTTTATGAACACCTGCATGTTATCCTAAGGGAGGACCCAATCAGCTTCCCTAGCCAGTCCGTGGATTCCTTGGGCAGCAGCATGGAGGACAGAGTGGATAAGTAGGAGGAGAAAAATGGTCATTAGGTGAGCTGAGCATCTGATCTCACTGACAGCCAGGACCTTTTTATAACTTGGCAGACAATCTCCTCATCCTAGACTGTCTTAGTCAGGCCCTGATGTCGGGGAGGTCACTTCTGGTGAGTTTGCATTTTTAATCATGCGACAGGTGGGTTAAGGATATCGGGTGTGATCTCTGGCAGCCATTGTGCCTATACATCAGGGGTTCCCTAGAACAGCTTGTTAATGTGTCTTGAGACAGTAGGAATCCTCCCTGCACATCAAGTTCCAGCTTGCAGCTTTCTGAAGAGACTGGATTTCTTAGGCATGCATCATGCACCTTTCTCAACCATCTTAGGGTGGTTGTGGAATCTCCATCTGGAGATATTTAAGAGTAGGTTAGATAAATGTCTATAAGGGATGGTCTAGACCCATGGTCACCAACCGGTCAATCACGATCGACTGGTCAATCGCGAGGACTCGACCAGTTGATCATGAGGCGTTCGGGGGGGGCCCCCCATTTCCCCCGACCCCTGAGAAGCCCCACTACCTACCTCCAGCGAAAATGGAGGTAGTGCCAGCTTCCTGCGGGTGGACGGAAGTCCTGCAGCTGCATGCCACTGCCGGGGGTTCCGGAAGTGCGCCGGCTGCTCCCCTCCCTCAGGTCTGTGGCGTGCCAGAACTTGCGGGGGAGGGATCCCCAGAGGAGGCATGCGTGGGGGCTTCCCTCCTCTGCGGGAGGGGGAGTTGGTCCTGGAGGAGGCGCATGCGGGGGCTTCCCTGCGCTGTGGGAGGGGGAGTTGGCCTCGGAGGGGGTGTGCACAGGGGCTTCCGTCCTCTGGGGAGGGGAGTCCTGGGAGGAAGCTGGTGCAGGGGACTCCCTGCCCCCACTGGCACCCTGTCCCCTTCTGCAGAACCCTGTCTCCACCCCAGCACCCTCTCCCCTGCTCCCACTGGTACCCTGTCCCCTCTCCCCTGTCCCCTGGTTCCCTCTCCCCTGTGCCCTGCTGCAGAACCCTGCCCCCACCCCACCACCCACTAGCACCCTTCCCCAGTACCGTGTCCCCTGCTCCAACCAGCACCGTTGGGGCCACATTAATGAGGCTTGTGGGGTTTTTGGGAGGAGGTTTTTTTTTCATCTCCCTTGTGTGGCCCCAACTGACTTTTCTGTGGGTCAGTGACCCCCTGACTCAAAACAGGTTCCCTGTCCTTCTCATAAATAAAGACAATGCAGAAACTTTTTGTGTTTGACATAGTATTTTATTTAAAAATGAAGCCTGGCCAACAAACCCCCAATTGGGGCCAAGCCCCCATCTGGCCACAGCATTATAACATTCCTGCACCACCACCCCCAGACTCTAGATCTGAGCCTATCATATACTGGAATCCCCTGCCCTGAGCCCCTCACATACCCCAACCCAAATTCCTGCACCCTCACAGCCACAAGCCTGTGGCTTGCTTAGTACCACAGCCCTCCATCTGACCCCAACAATACCCGGCCTGGAGTCCCCTCCCCGAGCCAGCGTCCCCTTCTCCACCTCCTCCTGCATCCAGATTTCCTCCCAGAGCTTGCACCTCTCACCCCTTCCCACACCCAAATCCCTCATTCCCACCCCAGAGCCCACACATCCTGTCTCAACCCAGTGAGGCTACGGCTAGACTGCAGGAGTTTTTCAGGATTCCGGAGATATTCTGGAAAAACTCTTCTGCATCCAGGGATGCATTTGTTCTTCTGCTTTTTTTTTAGTAGAAGAGCAAACATGCTCTTTTGGTAACCCCTATATTCCTCTTTCCACAAGGAATAAGGGGGCTTCCAAAAGAAGGGTTTTTCTAACATTTGGTGCAGTCTAGACAGGCCAGATGTTGGAAAAACCTCTTACTACATAAGAATTGGGGGGGGGGGAGGGGAAGCGGCAGTGTAGAGTGTATAAGGGCTGGGGATAGCAAGTGATGGAGAGGAGGAGAATAGAGAGGGTGGGGCTTCAAGGAAGGGGTGGAGTCTTGGGGGTAGGATGGGGTTGTAGATCTTTGCTTGTTCTGAGATTTTAAAAAGTGATCTTGAGTGTAAAAAGGTTGGAGACCACTGGTCTAGACAGTACTGGGTCCTGCCGTGAGGGCAGGGGACTGGACTCGATCTCTTGAGGCCCCTTCCAGTCCTAGTATTCTATGTCAGTGAAATGGCCCTTGTGAGTCACCAGTGCCCGCGGCATCATCAGAAGTACCCCTTGCAGTTTATGTATTCTTCAGCAAGGTGGTTGAGTGCCAAGATAAGGATGTATCTCATCTATCGCTCCACCGCAGTTAGGGATCTCCATTGTGACAAAGTCCTCCACTATGTCCTGCACATTTCCCAGAGTCATTACCCTCCATAACAAAGGTTATTGATTGCCTTGGCTATTTGGATCACACCACTTCCTACTGTAGATTTCGCACTCAGAATAGGTTCCCAGCTGACCGGTAGCTATCTGGCATTGCGGAGCTATTGCCATTTGCTTCTCATCTGTCAGGGGGGGTCTCATTCTGGTATTCTTGTGCTTCAGCCTAGGGAAAAAAGTGGCCTTATGCATGCAAAAGTTTTGCCGTCACTGCTAATCATCCCATAGCTGCATCACTCTGCAATCCCACCAGTCTGTTTGACACTAAAACAAATGTAAAGAGGATCAAATGCCAGTCCCATCTGCCAGTTGCTGAATTCAAGTGCTTTGCCGAATAGTATGTTTGTGGCCTCCTGAGATTTGTATTCATTCCAGTGGGCCGTGGATACTCTCTGCATATACTCCAGCATAAGGTGCACTGTGGTTAATATGATTCCCATAATACTTTACTGCTGAATGGGTTCCATCCTTATTCTGCTATGGCATCTGCATAGGGGGGAAAAAGGATTAAAAAACACTGTTTGCCATTGCTTTCAAGGGGCGGGGGAAAGACCAATGCATTATGGGATGCTGACAATATTTACCACCCAGCACAGTTGTGGACCCAGCATGCACTGGGAGCATAGCCCAGAATGCAAAGGGGATGTAGGAACTGCATCTCTCAAAGTTGACAGTAGCCATCTGACTGGGGATGCACTGCATTGAACTATATCAAATTCTTGTGTGCAATGGAGACCTACACTTTTGATTTTGCAAAATCAAGTACTAGAAAATCAACCTTAATAAATTTGATCTTATCTCTCTCCATGTAGACAAGGCCTACGTCTCATTTATATTAAGACTGGTTTAAATTGCTCTGATAGTGCTAAGAGACCTTAAGGTGCATATAAAAGTAATTTAAAATGGAATTTACAACCACATTAAGGTCACTTACGCTATCAGAGTGATATAAACAGCTGTAATGTAAATGGCAATTCACTTTCATACTCGCTACCTGAAAACCTTTCATATGATTCAGTATAATCGGTCATATGGAGATTCTGTAGATATTCATATTTCTACATTTGTGTTCTCCCTGTTAAGGGTTAGTCTTCGTTGCTTTCAGTCTCCTCAGTTCTAAGTTGAGGTCTGTTAGTGATTTTGTTCATAATAGTTGTGCAACAAATTCTAGTAAAAGGAAGAAGTAACGAGTAAATCAGCAGAAAACTTACTCATCTGTGGCTTTGGATAAAGTTGATTGCTCAGACAAATTGTGTTAAATAT
Organism: Pelochelys cantorii; assembly: GCA_032595735.1. Classification (NCBI taxonomy): domain Eukaryota; kingdom Metazoa; phylum Chordata; order Testudines; family Trionychidae; genus Pelochelys; species Pelochelys cantorii. Next base: position 4,105,250 of record CM064342.1, on the reverse strand, counting down.
ACTGTTCTTCTGGTAAGAAATTCACATCATTTGCTAGTCATGTAATTAGGGAATCTGCTGACTGGCTGAGCAAAACCAGGTTTACACACAAGTTGATGGCACTTCTGTCTGAAATTTGGGAAAATGGAGGGGGGAGATGAAGGGGAGACTCAGTTCCTTGCGTCTGGTTAGCAGACCCACAGCTACTTCTGTGATTGTCTATAGATCAAATAACTGGTTGGTGGCAGTAGTTAGCATCTTCCAGCATAAGAATACCTTTTACCTTAGCTCTACCCTTCCCAATAGTGTGTGAAAATGCTGATACCCAGTTAGAATGGTGGAGTTGGAATATATGCCATGGTGGGTGAAATGTGTGTTCACAGAGCTGCTACCATGTGGGGGAAGAGAATTAGGGTACCCTTATGATGGAAAATGGGGGACCCAATATGGTGGTTAGGAGAAAATGAGGGGAGCACACAGCCAGTGGCCCACTTTTGAAACTTGAAAGTTGCTTTCCTAAAGATGAGCACTGCACAATATGAGCAAACAACACTTGTCAGGTTCTGCCCTTAATTTTCTTGATATGTGGTTACATGACAACTTCTACATTTGACTGATAACCATGCCATGTTTAGGATAGCTTTCTTTTTATTTTTTCAATAGTTCCAAGCCCTGCCACAGCCACAATTCCTCGCACTCCTCTTGGTCCAAGCCCCATGAAAACACCCCCAGCAGCTGCTGTGTCTCCTATGCAGGTAAGTGCTTGTGATGGTATTTGTCAAAGGAATTGTGCAAAAAGTCGTCATGGTACAGGCTGTACCTCCCTTAATCGGGACTTCCTGGTCCAATACCAACCACAGATGTTCCTGGACCACAGAGCCCAGGAACAGGGATGTCTGGCAGTGGCACAGGAGTGCTGTAGGGGACACTAGCAATTCTGCTGAGTGCCCCAATGTGTTTAGGGGGAATGGGCAGTATAGCAGGGAGCCCCAACCCTGGAGCAACAGCTGGGTGCAGGCTGGCATTCTAACACGTGGCAGCCCGTGTCAGGAGAAGAGGGACCTACCCTGGCCTGCCAAATCCTCTCATTTGGGACCAGTCAGGTCCCGAGGATGCCAGACCAACAGGGTCCACCTTTATTACATAGACACGGGTTGATTTTTGTGGGCAATAGTAATAAAATATTATCTCCATTGTCTGACTTTGTCCAGCTTTACATTTCACTTTTTGCCTAATGGTACTTTTTAAAAAATTATTGTCCTTAAAGTCCAATTCTGTTAGCATGGAACAACCTCTCCCCATATCTTGCCTTTGATACAGATGTAGTCTGTCTCTCTTCCCTCCCCATTTCCAAAGAGGTTGTCAGGACTAGAGATGTAAAATCCAGTATAATTGGTTCTTCTTCGAGTGCTTGCTCATGTCCATTCTGATTAGGTGTACGTGCGCCGCGTGCACGGATTCCAGAGGGTTTTTTCCCCTAGCAGTATCCATAGGGCCAGGCAGAGAGACCCCTGGAGTGGCGTTGGTATACCGGTGCATATATACCCCTAACGGCCCCTCCACCCCTCAGTTCCTTCTTGCCGGCTCCTTCTGACAAGGGGAGGTAGGTGGGATGTAGAATGGACATGAGCAACATATCTCGAAGAACAATAGTTACAAGGTTAGTAACCTCTTTTTCTTCGAGTGCTTGCTCATGTCCATTCTGATTAGGTGAATCCCTAGCCGTTCCCTTGGAGCTGGGGTCGGAAGGTGACTCCTGACTATACTTCTGCAGACCTCAGTACTGCCGCACCTACTACTGCATCTTCTCTAGCCAGCTATGTGATCATGTAGTGCTCTGCGAATGTGTGCACCGATGACCATGTGGCTGCTCTACAGATTTCCAATATTGGCATATGTGCCAGGAACGCTGCCGAGGCTGCCTGTACTCTCATGGAATGAGCAGCTAGCGGTGGCGCTGGTTTGCCTGCACCCTCATAGCATTCCCGGATACAAGATGTGATTCATGAGGAGATGCACTGCACAGAGAAAAATAAAATTCTGTAGTCCAATACTAAACTACGGAGAATTGATATTCTTGTATTCTGCAAGGCTAACTTCAATCTTCCTGAACCTATCTGTAAGTTTCTAGGCCTTTGTCACAAAAATAGTATGGTCTCCTTTGGGCATATCTGTGGAAGGTCGATCATTAGCCTGTGATACAATTTTATCAATGTTGTGGGCTGGTCTGTAGAACTTGTATTAGAGCAGGGCTGCTCACATGTGGCGTATGGCCCATTTGTTTGTGGCCTGTGGTACATTTTGGGAGCCAAAACAAACTGCGCAGGTGGGAGCCAAAACAAAAAAGTAGTCAATATAATGGTCTTCTGTTGAGATGTGTTTTAGTAATTAAATTCCTGGACTGTCATTGCTCATTAAAAGTGCTGTCATATGAGTGGAAATCGGGTAAATAGTGCATTTTATTAATATCAGCAGTCCTCTTTCCAGCCAGCTGTTCCTTTGTTCACCTATTAGGGGAGAACATTCAATATCACGGGATTGCATTAATAGCAGTATTCTGTGCGTATTGCTCAGTTTTGCTTTCTGTGCATCTGGGCACAACGGTTTTTGTTTTCTGTGTTGGAATAAGGTGGAGATGTGGATGAAAGCCAACAAGGTTAGGCTTGGAACAAATAGAGTAAAGGTAGCAGTTGACAGGATGAAGCATCTTGAGGAATTGGCAAGCTTATTTCCTTCAGTGAAGGCAATTGCTCACTTATTATCAGTAGTTCTTCTTCTGTTAGATTCAGAGCTTTGAAGGTCAGAAATACCATTGTGATAACTTTCATGTCCACTATTGTAAAATTGTGCTAACACCTTTTTGAGTTTCAGCTTATAGAATTGAAGGAATAATGTTTGAAATCTGTCTAGACATGGCAGGATTTTTTTAAGTGCAAATACTGATAAGCTCTATCCCTTCGCACAAAGATTCATTCAGAAGGTGAACAGCTCAAAACAAAAGTGGAATAATTAGTTTTTTTCAGAAAATGTGGTTTTCTGTGGTTCAGTGAGCAGTAAAAGTGTTTTTCAGAAGGCAGCTGGATCTCGTAGCTTTTGTCATCTGGGGGTTCAGTCACCATTGATCTGCTTTGATATTTTTATTTTTGTTCATGAAATGTGCACTTCATCTCACACTCCAGAAGGATAGACTAGATGTTTGGCAGCACAAAGACTTGACTATAGCCTGAGGCTTGCTTGTTTTATGTATTCACAAATTAACCATACATTTCAGGTTTTTTTGTAACCAAAGTAACATCTTAAACTAGTAGGGAGCTAGCACATGCTTGCTACTGTTCATTTTAGGTTCTCTATCTGCCATTATTTGAATCCTGAATTGCACTTCTGATACTCAAGCAGAATGTCAGTAGTGAGATGTTCTTTGGAGCGGAAGTAACTCCCTGAAGAAGGAATGTGTTACTATAACAGGAGCTTTGCTCCGCTGGTCTCCCCTAGCAGAGGCCCCGAGCTGAGATCCCTGTTCCCTGTCTCCCAAGAAGCAGTATGGATACTAAATCTCTTCAGGTCCAAGGAGAGTGCAGTTTTGGGCCCAGCCTCCTGGGATACTACTCCCCAAATGGGATCAAATCCTCCAATGTGAATTACCTGGGTAAGTTCCCTTTCATTTATAAAGGGAAAATGTACACACTGTTTACCCCTCTAGGTAACAATTATTTACACTGGGTTTGATAGAAAATTAGTGGCTTAAATCCTACTGCTTGTACATAATAGTGGTAATAGTGGAGCAAAGTAGATTACAAATTGAAAGAAATGCTTAGCTAAATTCTGCACTGAAACTTCAGAACAAACTTTTTCAAACTTACACTAAAACCTCTTTTCCAGCTACCCCTCCAAACCAGGACTGTCTCCGCACCCTTTGGTCTTTGGCTCCTTCCCTGAGGTGCAGCCCAGCCAAAGACAAGACACCTACCTTCCTTTTCTTTTTAAAGAATTCCCTATCACAGTGTTTCCCAGTTTTATTTGGCCACGGAACCCCTAGGGCTGTGTTTCATCGGGGGGGGGGGGAAGCCCCGCTGCAATTCCCACCACGGCTGTTTCTTTAAGAGGGGGCTGGGGAGCGCTGGCTCTTCACAGAACCCTTGCTTTCGCTTCATGGAACTCCAGGGTTCTGCGGAGCACCAATTGGGAAACACTGCCCTACCAACCACTACTAAGACTTAAGGACAAAAGGCTATTTGTTTATGATTGCCCAGATACTGAGGCCTCCCTTGATGACTTTCACACATTTAAAAAATCATGAAGTATTCCCTACTCCGTGTGTCTAATTTTACACACAAGAATGATACACACACACACCCAAAGTAAGATGATCAGTGGATCATGACATAAAGATTGATAGGTTACATGAAATTTTCTAAAAGCACCTTTGAGTTATGTATATTCATGTCCATGGTGGGGCTGGGGTCAGTCACATCACAACATAGACTTCCCTTTTTTCTTCCAGGAAAACACTATTAAAAAAAAAATACATTTAATTCTCATGAGCCTGGACTTAATAGCATTAGGGTCTTAGAGTCGAAGCTCTTCATTGAAGGGACCATGTCTGTCTCAGTTTCTACAGCACCTAGTAAAAGGGGATTTAGTCCTGATTAGGCTCTCTATTATTAGATTCTGCTGTAATGTAAATATTACTTACAGATAAGCAGACATATTGGTAATGTTTGCAGGCTTCCCCACACATTTCACAAGTAACCTCAGGTGTTCAGGATTATGGGTTAGTGATTTTTTTGCTAGTGTTCACCAGAGATTTGAAATAAAATCTTTGGATGTTTATGGTGTAACTCATTCCATCAGCATTCTGCCTCTACAATTGAAAAACCTATGCATATGTAGATTACTTTTTGTTTTAAAGAATACTGTATAGTTTTATTTCTCTTTTTGAATCTATTAGTAACTCCATTGTTCTAGCAATGGGGATTTCTAGGAAGTCTTAATTTAATCAGATTTGTTTTCTGAATGATGGATTTCTGTATTAACCTAAGAAAGTACCAAAGCTGTGACATTTAAAATAATTAGATCTTTGATGTGTGAAGCTGTTTAAGTTAATTATTTATTCCAACAGATAGTAAGAGATTTTTACTGTCTAGCAGAACTTTTGCCTTCAGCCTGAAAATGGCAATGAGAAAACAGTAACTGACACTACATTGTTATTGTCAGTGGGATTGTGCACTCGCTGATCCAGCATTGTAAACCTTATCTATAATTCTGAGAACACTTGTTGTTTAAACATATTGTGCCACATTCATCTTCACTCCAGGATAAAATAGTCTGTTTATATTTGAAAGTAAGCATCCATAATACTTTTCACCTCTAGTGTTAGTGTTTTTCTAGGCATTTTAGTTTTGTTTTTAATTTTGTACTGCTCTTTAGAATAAACCTGCACCTTCATTCCCAGTTAGTGTCTGGTATATTGATATCAGATCATCTTCATGCAGAGAACAAGTATAATTTTACTCTTTATAACAGAGGCAGAGAACCTATGGGCCGGATCTGGCCCAACTTACTTTGGTCCGACCCACAGTGAAGCTTTGGAACTCTCCCCCCCACCTGGAGGAGCCGTCTTTTAAGCTGTAGCCCTGCAGAAATCTCTGAGCTTCACCTTTCCTACCCTGCCTTGTGGTGCTAGAGCACAAGCACTGACTTGCCCAGCTGCTGGGGAAAGCCCTAAGTCTCAGTGCCCTCCTATAGGGCTGGAGTGCCTGAGCACCCACAGTTAAGTGTGACTGAGATGTCTCTTTGCTTCTTAGTTGGGGGCCAGGTTAGTGACTTGCGTGTGGCCCCAGATGATTTTTTTTTTTTCTGTGGATCAGTGGTCCCCAACCAAAAGCTTCCCCCGCCCCTACTTTATAAAATGTTTTGGGAACAGCTCTGAATGGAAAGTCCAGCTTATTTAAGACAGGACATCTTTCATTATACAATTCACTCAAAGAAGCCTTACTTTAAAGTCCTCACCCCTTTTCTCCTTCCAGTTCCTGATAAACTTTGAAAAATGACCAATAAGAGCTACAGAACACAAATTGAATAGTTTTTTATATCCGTATTTAACGTGGCTCACATCTGTGCACTCTTCATTGTCTGTGTTGAAGATGTGTATATCCCTTTTGTCATTTTGATAGTGTTTTGTTGTCAATATTGTGGGCTTTGATTTATTGACATGTCCAGTTCCTCAGAACTGGCTTCTAGGAGTCACTTGAAGTATAATGTTAACTATCAGAGGGGTAGCCATGTTAGAGTGTAACTAAAAAAATGTAAACAGCAGCTTAGAGACTAACAAAATGTAGATGGTATCATGAGCTTTTGTGGGTATAACTCCATTCATCTGAAGGAAGTGGGTTAAGGGGTCCATGGTACAAATAAATAGCAGAGAGGGTGTGGGGAGGTACCTGTTAGTCTATAAAGTGCTACCAGACCATTTGTTGTTGTTTGTTTGTTTTTTTTTCCTGTAACAGACTAACTCGGTTACCCCCTGAAGCTTTTATGTCATTAGGGTATGGAATGTAGGGGCCCATCCAGGCCAACTGTTTGTTCAGACCTGGTTTCTAGGTGTTAAATTTGTAATTGAAACCAAGTTCTGCAGCTTCTCTCTCATTGGTTTTTGAAATTGCTTTGTAAAGTCACTTTTGGATCCATTAGTGGGTGCCCAGCCAAGTTAAAATGTTCTCCAACAGGTTTCTGTTACCATTTCGAATATCTGATTTGGATCCATTACAGCAGGGGTTCTCAAACTTTGTGATACCGCAACCTCCCACAGTTTGAGAAACGCAACATTAGAGGATTGTAAAACATTGTGTAGAGGATTGGCTGGACCACTTAACTCCATCTGAAGAAGTGGGTTGTGCCCAAGGAAGCTCATGATACCATCTCCATTTTTTTTGTTAGTCTATAAGGTGCTGCAAGACTGTTGTTTTTAAACTTTTTTACTTAAAACATAGTTCTAGTGACTGTGTGGTTTTTTTAAAAAAAATCATGTTCTGTACTGGTGTCCAGTAACGTATAAAATGAACTTTATTTACAGATAGCGTGTAGCACCATCCCTTATGTTCATCATATGCTCAGTCAACCAAAATTGTTTCTTGTACCTCATCACATGTAATTAAGGTTCTTCAGGACGGATTATTCCCTTAGTGGAACCTAGGCTTCGTGTCCCTGTCTTAGTAGAGCAGTACAGATGTTTAGAGCTCTGCATGGATACAAAAGTTGTATGCACATCTGCATTTGTATGTGCATTGACATCCACTTGCATACAGGAGTGCAAACGCTGGTGTTATGAATGATGGAAAATTCTAGAGGAAATTGACTTGAGTAGACATGGCTGGGTATAATAGTGTTGGCTCTAAAGGGCCAACAAAAATAAAAAGAGAACCGAACAAACTTGTTTGGGCAAGTAGAAATGACTGGCATAAAGTTATCAGCTGAGTAAGACAGTCACTTTTCTGACCCTATCTGAAAGGATGCTTGTGTTTAAAGTACTGTATACAGGAGAACAATGGGATATGGGAAAGTAGTACTGAAATATGGGTACGTGGTATCCTGGAGCTACGTCCCTTCCTTCCATGCTAGGAGTACTATGCAGGCTCCATGTTTTATCAGGAGCTTTCTCCTGTAGGTGAAAAGGTTTCCACTTATGTAGAGTCTTTGAGAATGAAGACATGGCACAATCTACCACTAAACAGAAGATCAGCGCTGCATCAGTTGATCTTCTAGAGTTTGATTTAGTGAGACTAGCTAAGACTTGCTAAATCAAACTGAGGGAGCTCCCACTGCTGCTAGTACTACTGCTTCTGAGGAGTAAAGGAAGCTGACAGGAGCTTTTCCTCCTGCCAGCCTCCCACTGTGGGGGCGGCAGGAAAACTTGAAACAAACTATTGATTCCAGCTATGTAAATACCATAGCTGGAGTTGCCTATCTTGATTCAGTGTTCTCTTTTAGTGTAGACCTATCCTTGGAAAGGGAGGTCTTCCTTCATCCTCTGCCAGTGGTTTTCAGACTTTTTAAATTCTGTACCCCTTTCCAAATAATACAGTATAACACAGCCCCCATCTGAAATGGGGTCATAATATGCCTTTGAGTAGATTGCCAAGTCTCGTCTGTCATTACAGGATTTTTCTCACAACTCCCTGACAAGAGCACACATGCCTAAGTATGAAAATCACTGCAGGGCTGGAGTACTCACTGGGCTAGCCCAAAGATAGGCAGTGCAGGAGGGAAAATGTTTGGCAGAGGAAAATGTTTAAAGAGAAACCCTTAGACTTATTTTAAAATAAGTGAGGGGTGGGGACAAGTTTAGGTTTAAATCTTACAACCCTTACTATTATATCTCCCAACAATATTGACTTTTCAATTTTGGCAGGTCAGGCACATCTATGTTTAGTATTTGGGAATGGCATATGTTGGTAAAGCCCCCAGGATATCAATGGGAAACTTTGATTGAGTTGTTGGTAAACAGTGCCTAGCTAAAATATAATGTATTTATTCCTCTTTGGATTTTATGCTTTTCTTTCTGTTCTAGATACTTCCTTTTCTTTTGTAAAATAGTGAAATTCATTCAGACATGAAGGTTAAAGTTTCTGAATAAATGGAAAACATTTGCTTTTAAAATTAGCTATCAGAAGCAATTTCATACATGAATTAGAACTAACTCTCCCAGGGCTTACTTGATTTGAAGCTGACAGCATGTTTAAACATATATCCATCTTCATAGCATTCATTTAGGATTCCATAGCTAATCTGATAAAGCAGCGATGAAATACAGCTCCTCTTGCTGTATTATGACGGTTAGATTCTTGGACATTAGCGGTTTTCTTATTTTGTTGCCAGTGCAAAAAAGCCATGCTAGAGTAAGTAGCATGGTAATGTTGTGTGATTGCAAAGACATTTTGCGAACTATATACTTAAGGTTTAAATTTTCTATCATATCTTTGAGATTAACTTTTCATCATGACTTGGCATGAGACGCATTTGAGCCTTTTATCTCTTGAAGATAAGGGGGGCAGCTCCTTTAGACATCTCATCATAGTCTAAATGGGAAGCTAACAGGATGTTCATTTGAAACTCTTCAGTGGCTGGTCAGGTAGTTGAATGTAGGAGTGTGATGGAAGGGACAAAGTACATAAATAATGAAAGAATACTATAACTTGCATTAGATATTTTGAAACCATGTGTTTTCCAGGAAATAATGTCAATAATCTTTCCTGATTCCTTCTATAAATGAACTGCTGGTCTCCGTGAATGTAGAAAATGATTATCAAACTGCACAGTTCATTCAACACAGAAAGAATAGTATATGTTTCCAGTAGGTGTGATTGACTTTATTGGAAAATATTACTCTTCTGGAAATAAGGCAGAAACAGACTTGTTGTGACGGAATGGCAACATGGTGTTTGCAAAATCCAGATTTCAGAACAAATATGTATTTCCGCAATATACATAGTGGTTCCAAAACAGTAGTCCACATATAATTTGCACGTGATCTGTGGAACACTGTCAGGTCAAACAATGCTGGCTGTCTTCCTTTTCAAAAAGTAAAGATTCATTACAGCTATAAATATTACAAATGCTTTAAAAATAGTAGGAAAATAGTTGCTGTGGTTCCAGTCATGATATCCAGGAGGCTCTGCTTGCTGTTGTGAGTGGAAGAGGAGGTCTCCCAAAGACCATATGTGGGACATACTATGAAAAAGTTTGGTGTATATATTTGACAGTGGAGTGAGCGTATTACTTTCAGAGTAGAACTTCACTTAAAAAAAAAATTAATTGTAGAAATGGGATTTTTTTTCATTCTGCTTTTTTCAGTGGGGGTATGTCTATACTACAGAGTTTTGTCAGAAAAACGGCCGTTTTTCTGACAACTTGAGGAACATCCACACTACAATTGTGTTCTTCTGCAATTGAAAGAACAGAGGGGTTTTTCTGGCATTGGTAATCATTCTTTGAGGAAAAAGCCTTTTTGTGAAAGAGCTTTCACAAAAAGGCGAGTGTGGACGGGGGAGAGGAAGCTCTTTTGGAAGAAGAGGAAAGAGGAAAAATCACAGGTGCCTTGGTGACCATTCCATCCATAGCAATCACAGCTTACAGGTGAGATAGCGTCCATTCAGTCTGGATGCTCTTTTGAAAAAGCAGATCGCTTTTTCAATGCACTTTTGCAGTGTGGATGCTCTTTTGGAAGAAATTTTTTTTGGAAGATCTCTTCCAAAAAAAGCTTCTTCCGAAAGAAGCCTGTAGTCTAGACGTAGCCTAGGTCTCCACAAGTGTCGCTGGTAGGAATTTTGTAAATAACTGTGTTGAATAAGAACGAATAAAAAGTTGGAGTAGACTATATTCAAAGAGCAGTGAAGACCTGTATCACTAAAAATATGGGACATTAAATGTACATTGGTCAAAAATTTTTTTAAATTGTGCTGATTTTACATAGTAACATTTCAGAGTAGAACTGCAATTCAGAGGTCCTTCATACAGAAAAATAATTAGATTGATATTATAAAGATAAATGTTTCTGAAAGATGTATGTTTTCAGCTCTTTGTAGAGTGCTTGAATTAAATAAGTGTTAACACAACCAAACTGTCATTCTGAATAAAAAAAATCACATTTTTATTCAGATTTCAATTCCTTGGTGCCTGTAAATTCAAACCTACCAGTTGGACCTTCCTAATCCAGCACCCTTGGGATATAATTGGTCCCAAACAAGGTAATTTGCTGGACAAGGGGAGGTCAGTGCCTGCCTCCACCTCTGGCAGGGTTGCCGGCCACTGGCCCTACTATCACTAGCCCAATAGGACTCCTGGCTATTGGTCCCGCTGCCATCTACCCAGCAGAATTCCTAGACCAGGAGTGGGAAAAAGGGCCTCCGCGGGCTCGATCCGGCCCGTGGGAGGCCTTGCTGCTCCCCTGACCCCAAGCCAATTAGGGCCTTGGGGGGAGCTGCATGTAGCTTCCTTCTCTCTGCCCCTGCCCTGAGAGGTGCCACATGCTCCTTGCAGGGCGGGAGGAGGGTCCCTGCCCCCAGGCCCTGATTGGCCTGGGGGTGGGGGAGCATGCCAAGCCTCTTCCAGGGCATGTGTGCCTAGTGGGGAGGGGGGGAAAGGGGCTCCCCAAGACCAATCATGGTCTGGGGGCTGGTTAGGCCCCGCCCCTTCCAGGGTGGTCTGGAGCCACTTCAGAAATTTTTGAAGTGGCCCCTGGGTAAAAATTATTGCTCACCCCTGTCCTAGATACTGCCTCCCAGAGCCACTGGCTCTCCTGTCTCTGGAGTCCCAGCTCCCAGGGCTTTCTGGTCCAAGAGCATCCGTGGTCCCATTGGGTCACAGATGTTGCCAGACAAGAGATTAACAGTTTTAGAAGTTCAGCCTATACTATCATTCCGTTGTGCATAATCTTTCAGAAGGAGGTTTGGTAAATAAGACATTATTGTGACTAATGTAAGTGCATAAACAGTGAGTTTTAGGGCTTGTGTACACACAAATTGCACTGATTTAACTAAAGTTGCAATATTAAACCAGTGCAGCTTTGTGTGTGGACTTTGCGTATTTTATGCACATAGCTGCATTGGTTGAATACTGCAACTTTGATTAAACTGGTGCAACTTTTGTCAGGAAAAAAGTAACAAACGGGCCTTCTTTATACATCTCAGAAGCAAATATGGGCATGAAGTCTCTTTACAGGCTGCTTTATACCAACCTGAATGTATTTATGCTGCATACTGACAATACAACACTACTAAAAGTGTACTGCTTCTTTTTATGAAGCTGACTTCATACAATTATTGCTAACTCATCAAATTCAAGCTAGATGTTACTTGCTTTACAGTCCATTTTGATGATTCCTCTTTATCTTCACATTAAATATGTTGTGACATATTATCTTGCTATTTCAGAGGCATTCTATAAGTGGACCAATATCAACCTCCAAACCTCTTGCACCTTTGTCAGATAAAAGATCAAGCTATGCAGAAATCCCTGTTCAAGGTATGTGTTCTACTTCATTAGCTTTACTTAATGTAAAAATTGCACTACCATTGGCTGGTAACTGTATCTTTATTGGGTAGTTGTGCTTTCAACCCCTTTTCTTAATTGAGGGGAAAAAAATATAAATATCAAGTGTGACTTAGACCCACAAAGACAAGGAATTTCAGAGACAGGCTGAAACACAAAATCTTGGTGCATTTCAGTATATATGTCTTATAAAAATATGCATTCATTTATGAGAGAGAAATTCTAATAAAATACAGACTTTTTTTTTCCCCACAAGTGAGGATTGCTATCCCAAAGCAAATAATTCCTGTTACTTTTCTGAATGTAGTGGCTGTTTGCACAGCTAATCTGTGCTTTAAAAAATTGCTGCCAAAGCTTATTAAACATATTCCATATATCATCTCAGTTTAAAGAGTTGATGGAATCCTGAGCATTGGAATATTTTATTTACTACCCCTTATAAAAATCTTTGAAAGGACTCTTTTTTTGTTTATATGGATTTCAGTTGTTTCCTGTTTGAGTGTTTTTAATTAAATATTGTTTTCTTAAAATTACATTAAAACATTCATAAATATGAATAGTCATATTTCATTGAATTTTTATTAATTTAACATTAAAAGAATTATTTTTCTATAAGCACTGTGTAATGAATAGCAAATTGGTTTGTGCAGAATGAACATATACTGACACTTGCTAGTTTTACATGTAACTTTTTCAAACGTAACTTGTGACTATGTAGATCTTTTATGAGCCTCATGTACTCTATTATATGTAAATAAATTATATATTCTTTGCTATGCTATTAATATTTAAGTAATGGTACTTTGATAGTGAGACAGAAAATGAATTAAGTTAACAAATGTTGATATCTCCATTTCCTAATTGTTCCCTGTTCTGGTAACTTTGTTTTGTCTGTCAGATTCTGTTCACAATGTGCCCTTCCTCTAAGAATGAATTGTTTTTGTATGGTGGGTGTAGCTGTGTGATTTATGCCTCTTTGGGAGCATATTTTGTAGATGTTTTATCAAGATAATTCCCATATCATTGCAAGCTCTATATTCCCCTGTAATGATGTCTATATGTGACAGACTCCTTTCTACACTTGTGCAGAATGCATATTGGGGTTATTTGCCCAGTGAAGTGGGGGTTTTAATTTAGAATACTATGTTTTCTTAATTTAAAATTGAAATGCCTTACCAAGCAAATAATTTAGCATCTTAAATTGTTGCAACAGAATGCATGAGTAGACATAAGCATTAGAAATTATACATTCTCAAAGTAAGCCGAAAAGCTTGTTGCTTGTCAGCACCTGTTCAGAGTTTTTTTTCTCTCGCAAGAGTTAATATATTAAGGTTAAGTGCTCAAAGGCAGCTGCATACATTATTTTGTGTTTAATATAATTAACTTTAGCTGAGAGACAGTATTTTGAACAGTAGGCATGATAGGTAAGAAATCTGTTTACTTTTAAATGTATATATTATATTTACCTCTATGTATAGTGCTCGTCTATCAATATGTTCTGTTAATGAAGTACTTTTATTAACTATGTAGTGCAGCATACATTTTCAACCAGGTGACTTTTGCATATTTTAAAAAATATTGATTTTAAAATTATTTTTAATCTAAAAGTTAGCTCAAAATTGGTCTGAGTTTATACAAAATCAGTTTTATTGCTAGATTTTTTTTTAAATAAATTATTTTTTTGTTAACTATAAGTGGGCCGAACAAATCTTTCCTCATTTTAGTGTTTGAAACAGTTTCTTATTATTCATGGAAAGAAAATGTTTTGTTACAATGATGGATTTGAACTTCATAGAGGATGACAGCAATCTACTAGCATCTCCTACTGCCTGATTTATGTATATTTTTGGTGTGTGCTAAGAGGGAGTTTCTTGCCCAGCGTTTTGCTCACAAGTTTCAACACAGCAAATCATGGCAGCAGTCTACTAAGGGGTGTTGTGGATTGATGGCTAGGATGGCTCCATGGTGATTTTCATGGGAGTGAACAAACCTTTGTCCTCCTTCTGGGCAGACATAATCAGTTTTCTGTCACATTAAGTTAGGTGAACAGATTTTATAATTCATAAATGTGATCAGAGTGTCCCCATTGATCACATTTCTACAACTGAAATTTGCATTAGTGATGCATCTATTTTTTTTTCTCTGAGCAGAACATTTGTTGAGAACTTCCTCTACTAGCAGACCAGCCTCATTGCCAAGAGTACCTGCCATGGAAAGTGCCAAATCTATTTCTGGTAATGATAGATATCTATATTTATCAGAAACCTTCTGTTGTCAGTGCTGTAGTTACATGCCCAATATTCTGTTTTAAGGAGAATTTCTGTCTTCCAGCTGAATCTACAATCACTTATCAATAGATATATGCAAGCATCACATTTGTTTGGAGTTGTTTACTTTTAAATGTCTAATCTTGTCTATATACTTAAAGAAAAAACTGTAAAAGCTTTTGATAAAACCTATTAGATCATATAGAACTGAGCAGCTTAACTCTTTGGAACAGTTTACTCCTATGACCAATTTCAAATGTATGTATCCATTAGAACCAAGATTCACACATGACTCCTCTTCAGCCATCCAGGAAATGAGTATTCCTCTATAGCATTTCTTCCCAGTGTTGCACAGAATTTTGATTTGCAATGTACACAGAAATATTTGTGGTTTTGATACAGGTTTTTAAAGTGATAACACAATGGCAGACTCCTGTCTTATCTAGTTTATTTAATACAATAGTTTAATATGCCTTTCATTATTCTTTTTCAATTATATAGGCCTTCTATTGCAAAGAATTCCATCCAGCTTATTTGTTTTAAATATGAGACTGCTGGATTTTGTGGGAGCATATCATGATACATTAATAAATGAAATGGTTACTATAAAGTATTTAAACATACTCTTTAAGATGTCACTTGACAATTTTTGCTAACCACCAGGGAAAGTGAATACAAGTCCATGCTAATTTGAAATTTTAAAAAAAGCCAAAAACCCATGGATTTAATAAAGACCTTTATTGAGCCTAAGTACAATATGAAACCAAATAACTCTTTAATTCCAATGGATGTTTTTAAACAAACCTTCCCATGCAGTATGTTATAGCACTGCGAATCTGAAAGTACTTCTGAATACAATCAAAAAGTGGATCTGCATATGTTTTTACCACTCAAATTTAGAGAATTTTTAAAAAGCAAATAAATAGTATAAATGGTGAAAAGTAAATTGTATTTTTTAAGGTTTTCATTCCTAGTGACATAGGTAAGAATTTGCATTTTAAAACCGGATTTTCAGATGTGCATTTTAAACATTCAAGAATGGTATTTTATATCTTTTTATTTTAAGGTCTTCCTAATTTACTATGTAAGGTATTTATATATTAGCATAGTCGCTGAAAGCAATAGAAATTAAATCAATCTGGAAGTATTTGGAGCATTTTGTATTTGTCTTGCACAAATGCAATCAGTAGCTTGTTTTCAGGATTTGAAAGCAAAACAGCTTACCTACTTGTATTTAACTAGAAACTATTCTGTATAGAAGAAGAACATGCTAATGCACAGTAGGAATGTGAAGGGTTCACCAGTAAACCTCATCCTTAATGGGTGAGGTTTACTGATCAAGGTTAACTAGTGGGGGCAGGACAGAGCTGCTCTGGCCAGGATGCCTTTCCTAAACCCTTTTCAGTAAGGGTGAAATATCAGGAATTAAATAATATAGGTTTGCATATTTCTTGCTTTATATGATCTATTTGTTTCTAGAGCTTTTGAATTTTCCCTCATTTAGTGTCTAGACGAAGTAATGAAGAAATCAAACGGGATATTAGTGCACCAGATGGAGCATCTCCAGCCTCTCTCATGGCAATGGGAACCACCTCACCACAACTCTCTCTTTCCTCTTCTCCTACAGCATCTGTTACCCCTACAACACGAAGTCGAATAAGGTACAACCCATCATTACATAGTATGGTTAACGTCACAAGTGTGAAATAGTATACTATGCAAGTATAAAATTTGTCCTATCATTACACACCAATATTTGACTGACATACTTTTAGTAATGCTCTTCAGGAATCTCTGGAACTTTGCATACATTCTTTGTAGCACCATAAAGTATACTGTCTTGGGTAGGCAGATCTCAGGTTACTTATGGCTTAATGGGTCAATACCAACACCTTAAACTTCACTAGGAAACCAACAGACATGTTTGTAATGAGAAACTACATTTAATAATTGAGCTGTAACATTCTGAACCAGCCTCAGTTTTGAATTAATTTAAGCACTAGCCCCACACAGAGCCTGTGCCAAAGGTATAATTCATCCTGATGCTGATATTCTGATGTTAGAAAGAATAGCTCTCTTCTTTTATATGGGATATCATAGGGAAAATAGTCTTCACTTTTGTCGTGCCTTCTATATAAGGACTCAGAATATTTTATAAATACAAAGTCGTATGACACACCTGTGAGCTAAGTACATTTCGCAGGTTGGGAAACTGGTCCACAGAGGCTAAATGTCTTAAGAACACCTGAAAGTAATTTATGCAAAATATATAAAATAAAAGGATTTAAAAGAGTAGTCAAATTAGCTGTCTTAAAAGCCAGTTCCCTCCAGCACCATCTCTGCAGTGTGGGAGTGGGGTATGGAATGAAGAGGTACAGTTGTTCTGCCTTTCAAATGTTGTAAGAGCTGCCTGGGTCCTGGAACTACCACCGCTTCAGCTCTGTGGTTTAAATGTAGTAGGAGCTGGGATGCCTATACGCCCGGCTCCTACTACATTTAAACTGCAGAGCTGCAGCGGCCCCTTATCAACTAATCACGTACACAGTCATTTTCTCCCTACTTAACATACTCTCTATAGATGTATAAATGAAAATGTAGATCCACGGAACCATCTAGACATTTGATAATTGCTTTGTGACATTAAGAAATGGTTTGCAGATCTTGATAATGTCCAGAGCAGTGTCTTCAGAAATTACTTGAGGCATACTTCTGTATTCGACCAGTTACTCATTGTTTGATGTTCCATATCTGTGTACACCTTGTCCATTTAATTAACAGGTAATTTACAAATTACACTAAAGAAACAGGCAGTTTATTGGCATCTGCACATTTAGATTTTGAGTAAAAATGTATAAAAATCTTAAACTTCAAAGATTTACACCTGCACTGTTTGCAGATCAAAGATTTCAATGAAAGTATGTAGTTATGAATAAGGTATATTTGGAGATTGGCCATCATAGTACTTCACACTTGCACAGAGCAGTTGTGCTAGAGTGCTAAGCCCTGTAAGAAGAAAACCTGCTCCTGTTAGAGCAGTGGAGGACAAATATAATTGTCTATGGGTATCTTCTTTGGAAGGGGACTACTCTTGGTTTTCATACATTGTATAGCTTGCAAAATGTTGTTGTAGAATGTAAAATAAATATTTATTTAAGAAAACAAATCTTTGAAAATCTATGCGAACTGTGGGCATACCTATGTCTCCCAACTTGAAACCATAAATCACTTCTTTGATTTGGAATATAGTTGGCCTAAGATACTCATTTTAAGATTTATATCTATCACAAACCATTTCTCATTGTCTCCTTACAATACATTTTAATTTGTTTCCTTCCGCACTGTTTTCATAACAGTAAGAACCTGATATAAACCATGTGCCTTACTGGAATTTGGGACCAGGCCGTCCAGTTCCTTCACAGCTACCCAGCATGTTTAATATAAAAAGACCATTTTGAATCGGTTTTCTTGTCACAAATCTTAGGGAGTTATCGCTATTCTTAAAATATAGAGTGGCACTACTTGATCTTTATTCTAGTGTGAAAACACAAATTAATTTAAGCAAGAATCTGGGTTGCTAATGCATGTGCTGATCTAGATATAAGAGTAAAGTTAATTCCTTAAGGCCCCAGTCTAGCAGTATAGTGATAGAAATCTAGGGCTGGGAGAGACCTTGAGGTAAAACCTAACCCCCTGCTTCCACTGAGACAGGACCAAATAAACCTAGACTATCTACTTGTTCATAAAGACCTCCAGTAATGGTGATTCCATAGTCTCCCCTGAAAACCTATTCCAGAGCTTAATTACCCTGCTATTTAGAAAGATTTTTCTAATATCCGACCTGAATCTCCTTTGCTGCAGAGTAACTTCATTACTACTTATCTCGCTTCCAGTGGACATAGAAAACTACTGATCAGTTTTCTTTATAACAGCCCTCAACATATTTGAAGACTATTAGTAGGTCCCACCTCACTCTCTCTCAACACAAAACATGCCCAGTTGTTTAACCATACCTCATAAGTCCAGTTTTCTAAACCTTTTACATTTTTGTTGCTCTCCTCTGGACTCCTTTAGTTTGTCCACATCTTTCCTAAAGTATGACTCCCAGAACTGGACATAGTACTCTGGCTGAGGCCTCATCAGTGAAAAATAGAATGAGGCAATTACTTCCTATTTCTTATACTCAACACTTCTGTTAATACATGCTATTGGTGCTTTTTTTCCAGCTGGCACATTGCGGACTTGTATTCAATTTGTGATCCACTATAATACCCAGTATTACCATCCAGCCAATATTCCCCATCTTGTATTTGGGCATTGCATATTTCCTTCCTTAGTGAAGTACTTTACACTATCTTTATTGAGTTTCATCTTGCTGATTTCAGACCAATCCTCCAATTGGTTCAGGTGGCTTTGAATTCTAATCCTGTCCTTTAAAGTGCTCGCAGCTCCACTTCGCTTTGTCATATGCAAGTTTTATAAGCATATTTTTCACTCTTATCCAAGTCATTAGTGAAAATATTGAATAGTACCAGACTGAGGACTGATCTCAGTAAGACTCCACTGGATACATCATCCTGGTTTGACAGTGAAGCATTGATAATTGGTCTTTTGAGTATGGTCCTTCAGCCAGTTGAACATGCATTTTACAGAAATTCATCTAGACCACATTTCCCTAGTTTGGTGCCTATCAAATTAAACATGATCCAGTAATTTGATTCTATGATTCTGTTTCTTAGTTCTAAAATAAGTGCAGTGTATGTAAGAGAACTGATTTCTTTAGTATAACTCTGCATGAAGTTGGCATTTATGTCTAAATATAAATATTTTCCTGTTTAGCATAAGTAGCTAGCTAATGCATTTCAAGGCACAATTCACTTTTCAAGGAGCCACTTTACCTTGAATAGTCACAGAATCCTAGGGCTGGAAGAGACCTCAGGAGGTCACCGAGTCCAACCCCCTGCCCAAAGCAGGACCAATCCCCACTCAATCTTCCCAGCCAGGGCTTTGTCAAGCCAAGATTTAAACCTCTAGGGATGGAGATTCCACCCCTCCTAGGTAACCCATTCCAGTACTTCACCACTCTCCTGGTGAAATAATTTTTCCTAATATCCAATCTAGACCTCCCCCACTGTAATTTGAAACCATTGCTCCTTGTTCTGCCATCTGCCTCCACTGAGAACAGCCTCTCTCTTTGGAACATCCCTTCAGGAAGTTGAAGTCTGCTGTCAAATCCCCCCCTCACTCTACTCTTCTGTAGACTAAATAAGCCCAAATCCCTTAGCCTCTGGTCATAGTCCCTTGAAATATGTTGACTTCTTATGCTAAACAGTCTGTTCCATCTCGTCTTAAGCTGTGACAGAGCATCTTTCCCAGATCTAAAGAAAAGCTCTGTAAGTTTGAAAGATTGTTTCCTCACCAACAGAAGGTGGTCCAGTGTATTATCTCACTTAAATACTGATGTCTGTCATTTGAGTTGCCTATTTCTGAACAAGTTTGCAGTTTTACCATTGGGACTCTTATTACAATAACTATTATAAGAAACTCTGATTTTTCTTAAATATTTAATTTGACCCTGGAACATTATCTTGTTTCATCCAAAGACCATTCATTAAGCACATGAACAAGTACATGGCATTTGAAATTAAATTAAACTGTCATGAAGAAAATAGTCCTTTTTATAGTGAGGTATCAATGCACATGTGAAGTTCTGTGAAATTCATATTTCAAGACTTTTCTTCAGCAAAACTTGTGAAATTGATGAATTTCAGAACTTGCCTACTCTTAAGTGCTATACGCTGCTGTAGCTGTTTGTGTAGGTACTGTCTGCACTGACTAGAGGAATTCTCCCATCATAGTTGTTAATCCACTTACTTAAGAGGAAGAAGCTAGGTCAATGAAAGAATTTGTCTGCCTGCCTCATGTTATCTACAGCAAGCCAGTACAGGTTGCACCTCCCAAAAGTGACAGTCTCTGGTCCCAGCAATATCTGGTATGGCAGGACCACAAAGGTTGCTGGATCAGAGAGTCCCGGTAGCCAAGTGGGGCTGAGCCAAAGGAGCAGAGCTGAGCCAAAGCCAGTGCCAGTCCTTTGGTAGCCTACAGCAGCAGGACAAAGACAGGGGCTGGAGCTGGTGGCAGCCCCCAACAGTAATGGGGCATGGCCAGAGCTGGCAGCAGCCCCTGGCAGCATGTGGCACTGAGACCAGGGTCAGCAGTAGCCCCTGGCAGCTCAGGATCAGCCCAGTGACTGCCTGCAAGCTGCCTCAGAAGCAAAGCCAGAGCCCTAGTCATTGGCAGCCTGCGGTAGAAGGACCAAGTCCAGAGCTGGCAGCAACCCCCAACCCCTGGTAGCTTGCAGCACGGTACTGGGACCAATGGCAGGCCCTGGCAGTTTGCAGTCATGGGGCCCCCTGGGCTGACAGCAGCCCATCAGGCGGCCTGGCCAGAGCCAGCAGCACGAGACACAGCAGCCTGGCAGGCAGCCCAGCCAGGGCCATGGATAGTGGGGGCTAGAAGCAAGGGAGCTAGCTAGGGCAACAGAACTGGCAGCGCCAAGGATCAGGTTAGTGGCAAGGGACCTACCTTGGTCTGGCAAATTCCCTGATTTGGGACCATTATGCCCTGAGGGTGCTGGACCAGGAAAGTCTAACCTCTATAGCAGCTACTTAGGATTATGGATTTTTCATACCGCTTGAGAAAGATAACTACCAATGTAACATTCTAGTGTAAACCAGGCCAATGTCTGAAGCAGCTCCACTGGAACACTTATTTCCTGCTAGGGTTGAAATGGGCTATCCAGCAAAAGAACACATGATTAGTATGAGCTGGCTTTGTTTGAAAGGCAGGTGTCTGTAAGGGATAGGTTTTTGTGGTATTGGCATGAGGACCTGAAAATCTTACTTAAATGTACAAAGAATTATTTTAAAATAATTCTCCTTTACCATGCACAGTACTAGCTAGCCATAGTATTATTTTTCTTCCAAATAGAGAACATTAGGATAACTGCAAAATCTTCTGAAATATCCCTCTCTCTGCTGGTTAAGCTAATTAAGATGTATAATACCTAGCCCTTTTAGCTGCATGAGAGACCCTTTATTATAGAAAGACTTACTGCAACTACAGAAATGTTTAATTTTAGTAATAACACTATAATGTAGGAGTTCTTATTTTGAGCAAAATGATTTAGCTTAATAAAACTTGATATTTATAATTCAAAATTGTCATGAAAACATATCAGCCAAGATACAGTTTTTCCTTTGGATCTTTATCATAAGGCAAAAAACCGAGTATTTCCTTTTCCTCCCCTCCTCCCAAAAAACCTCTCCCTCTACTTGGGCAAGTGGGCAAACTCCATTATTCAAGGCTTTTGGTATCCTTTTTGTCTTATTCATAAATAGACCCAAAATTGTGTTTTTTTATGGGCATATATCTATAATAGCTATTATTGGGAATTGGACACCATTCCATTCCAAGTAAAGTAAAATAAAAAACATGTATCTTACCATTCTATTTTATATGTAAAGATCTCTTTGAGCTTGGCCCTCTTATTGAAAGCTCCAGATTTTTGGACAAACCGTCTGTTTCAAAGTTACAGTCCTCATCATCCATGAGATGCAAAAGAGATACCATCAGTTTATTGTTTTAAAACACAAAATAAAGTTGTTTAAATTGGCGCTTAGTTCAGTTTGCGGTGGTGTAGTTTAGCACAATAGTTTAGTATTATGAACTTAGAAAAACTCTGTTTGTCATAAAGGTCCAGAAAGGAAGCTTTAAAATAAAGTAAATGGTAACTGAGTAATACCAGTGGTGGAAACGCCAAAATACCTTATATTGTTGCAATCAATGGCTTTTGTCTGATCAGTATGCATAGTAATTGTCAATGGAACTATTGATTTGATCTCACTTAGCAGGGAAAATGTTGCAGGCTTAATTGAGTGTATTCCCTCCTTCAGTTAACATGTTTTATCTTTATTCTTTTCACTGGGATGGATACTCACTTTGCTAACAGTTATGTCAGGATATCAAAACTTTACTGTTTTTCCTTTATTGTCAGGGAAGAAAGGAAAGACCCTTTATCTGCTCTTGCAAGAGAATATGGAGGATCCAAAAGAAATGCCTTGCTGAAATGGTGTCAGAAGAAAACTGAAGGATATCAGGTAACTGCACAGCTGTTTAATACTGCACAGTCTTAACTTCAATGCATGAAGATGTGCCAAAAGCACAAACTTGAATGCTCCACAGTTCACTGCATAGATCGCAATGAAACTGGCATGTGCTGTACTTTCTTGCAGGAACATATGCTACATGTCCTAACCCAGCTAGCATGAATAGTTAATTAGTTACTTTTCTGCACATTGTAATTTTTTTTTCCCTTAGCCATCTGAACTTCCATTAAGACTCTCTTAAAACAACAATCATACATGCTACACTTTTGAAACTCAGAGGAATAATAATTTCAAAGTGATAAGGACTTGAATATGCAGATTTCAGAGTTTACTCTAGCTGCATGTCAAATGAAAATCTAATGTAACACTTTTTGAGTTTAAAAGTAAACTGAGTAAGGAGTAAGGTTTTAAAGGCTTATCTACATGCTGCTGTAGTACTTCATTGTAGACATTACCTATGCTTGAAAAAGTTCTCCTTTGCTGTGAGTGATCCACCTGCCTGAGAGGCAGCAGTTACTTGAACAGAAGGATTCTTCTGTCAGACTAGCGCTGTTTACATGGGGTTTTGGGTTGGCTTAACACCCTTTTGGGAGTGTGGACTTTTCACACAGTTAGACAGGCCTAGGGTGAATTTTTCAGTATCTTTCATTTAACATCACTGTTTAGTGACAGATGTTGCTTGTTTTTTGGAGGTTGCATTGTTTTGTATATACAGCGTATTTGGCTTTCTATTGCATTTTCAGCCTTCTTTTCAAGTAGTCCTAATGTTGTCAATCCAAAAAACTAACATGATGGAAAATATTTAGGGAACTATGATTATGTATTTTCAAAGCAATCGAGCCTTCAGCAAACTGAGCCAGAATATTAAGAGTCTAGCCATAATGTATTTGTTTGGTTACATTGTATTGAAATGTGTTTTGAATTCCCAGCACAGGCCTCAGTTTAAAAACTTCACTCTTTCAGTGATTTGACACTCGCAACATAGGAAGAAGCTGAAAGCCATAGAACAGGATGGTTGACCATCCATAAGAGGAGTCAGCTTTCAGTACAATAGAGAGTCTTGTGCTGTAAATCCAAGCTGCTCCTCTCCTGCTTCCTGTGGCACGTTAGTGATACCAAATTATGCTATCTCTGAGTGTAAGTTTCTTCATGGAAATGGTCCTTCCTCACTTTTTTTATAAAGGCAGGATGTTGGATCTTAAAAGCCTGCAAGTCTAAATGGGAAAGTATCTGAAGTTTATCTTTAAATGAAAGATACATCTGACAGCTTCCTTAGTTTTATCAGGACAACACTGTACAATACTCAAAACCTTTCCTCCTCTGGCTGTGCTCAGGCCATCTTCTTGTTCCTATCAACCAGCTGCTATCTATAAGCTGTAAGCAGCTAGTGTATAGTCAGTCTACAAGGACCCTTGTAACTGGTAACGAGAGGAGTGGGAGGATCACACCTCATATTTGCCTGACAGCTATTACGTGACTCTCTGCATGCGCTGCTGTTGCTGGATGATACCATCTCATCTCTCTGAGCTATATGTGCCTCTTTCTGAAGGAGACAGAGAAGTCCTATTGGAATATATTAAGTTAGCTATTGCAGAAGAATGTATTTTGTTCAGACGTCAACATTTATCATTTTTCTTTAAATTGTTGTAGTGTATTAAATCTGTTTTTCAAGATCCCCCTGAAATTCAATTCTGGTGAACATTTGAGTGTTGCTGCTGTGCTTTTATTAATGCTATAAATGTATCCTGTATTATGCGCATTATGGATAGAGATTATCCATATTTTTGACATATCGCCTAATTATCAATACCTTATAAATGTTAGGCACTCTCTGGGAAACAAAACCTTCTCCTACTCCTTTCTCCCTCCCTTCCTCCCTCCCTTGCTCCCACCCCTGTGAAATCTAGATAATTTCCAAGTGTAAAACAATCCACTCCAGCTATTGTGGAGTAGTTTACTTCATTGACACTATCTTGAACAAAACTGTTTTCATTTTAAGTAGCCAACTGATATACATTGAAAGTATATGGACAACACAAAATCCAAACAAGGATGTAAGATTCTAGATGCTAGACAGGTTACAGAGGTTCTTCACCTGGTCATGGTGGTCTGTTTTATTGTCCAAAATAGAATTTGAATCCATTTTTCACTGTCCTTATATTTTTGGAGATGAAAGAATTTACCTCCAGAAGTGTAATACAAAAAATGCAGCCACTAGATTCCTACAAGTGTGCTGCTAGAGTGTCTTCTCATTTTTGTGGATACCAACTGACACAGCTACTCTTCTGATACTTGTCAAGAGTCTCTCTGGATTTAGCAAATACCATTTACATGAAAATTCCAGCTCTAATAAATGGATTTTGTTTATCCATACTCCTACCCCTACCCCAATCAGTTTTGGTTAGAGATTTTTTTTCCTGTTTGCAGTATTTTTAGGGGTTCACAGTTTACTCCAGAGCTGGTAGATGTGATTTAATGGAAGTGATTCTAGTGTAATGTTCAGTCTGTTTCTTCTCATATGATCAATAAAATACTTAATTGTTATGCTTAAATATTGATAATTAGATCTTAGAATTAACAGTCCTGTGAAGGAATGGGAGCATTTTACATCTGACATGTGTTGTCCCAGGCTGCCTAAAGTCCATCTTACAATTTAGTCACCTTTTTAAAATCTTCAATTATAAGGGCCAGAAATGTAATCTTTTTAATGAAAGCCTAGATTCTGGAGCACAGCTCTGGATTGGATCTGTAGCCTCAGATTATGTGGAACCTTGATAGCGCACCTTTTTCCTGTCGCATCTAAATTCTATAAATGTAATCCTACAGCTTAATTTGGGCAAATAAGATATAGGATAGCAGCTGAGGTACACAAGTTCAGAAGTATTTGTAAGGAGGTAAAAAATTAGTTATATGTAGTGAGCATAAGTTAATATTAAAATGAAGACTTAACTTCCACCTTTCTTGATTGATGTGTTTTAAAAAACATAATGTATTCTTCTATGAGGAGTGTCCCTGCAGGTGCTCCACCTTAGGTCTTTGGAGCACTGCTGTACTCTGAGTCAGAGATTTACAGTAACAGTGCCTTCCAGTAGGCTGGATATGTGAGGCAGACGGCATGCATGGAGACGCTACCATGCATGCACAGCCAACAATCCCTTCAGTTCCTTTCTGCTGCTGCTGGCATCGGTCAGAACTGCAGTTGCTCTCCAATTTTTTCTTTAAACCACTTTGAAATTTTTTTTAAAAATTAACTGTGAGTAACAAGGAAGTGTTACAGTTTGTTCTAGTTATAGTTAAAGTTTTTTCTTCATATTTAAAAAAAACTTTTTCTCCTGTTACAATGGCTACCAATTCTTCGGCCTTGCACATTTTTACTGCTTAGCATGCCTGGTTCCCCATGATCCAAATATTGACTTTCTTGCAGGCTATTTATCCCCATCTCAGATAATCATTCCCAGTGTTTGGGGCAGGCACATGCTACCCACACAGTTCCAGCATTGCCAGAAAGGGCCACGTCTGCCAGCTCTACCTCGAGACTCTTCCTCCGAGTAATCCAGGAAGAGCTCTCATTCCTCGAAGAAAGTGATTCTCTCTCAAAGGAGCAAGCTCCCAAAGTAACCCATACTCCAGCTTCGGACAGGGAGGTTCCGGGCCCATCTGGCATCAACGGTTCCTGAGGGTCCAAGGACCTAACAAAGCAGAGTACCAAGGTGCCAGGCAAAGCCAAGTCTAAATTGGCACCCCCAGCAACAGTGGCACATACCTCAGTGCCGAAGAAAGATAAAACCAAGCCATCTTTAGCTAAGGCACTGGCAGCACTGTAGAAGTCTAAGCCTCACATGGCACCATCGGCATCTGTGCTGACGCCGAAGAGGCATAAGCACACGGCACTGTCAGTCTCCCATTCAGCACTGCAGGTTGTGGCAATAGTCACAGCTCAGTTGCTATCAGCACCACATATTCAGGTTCCAGTCCCATTATCCACCACAGAGGACCTCAGGTTATCTTCAGCACTCTCAACTCCTCTGTTTGGCACTGATGGCACCTCAGCAGCTGAGGCTGGTTGTCTAGTGACGAGGATGAGGAGCCCTTGGTCAGCACCCATACTCTGAGGCGTTCCTCTCTGAAGCAACCCCAGCCGCAGCAATATCACATAGCA
Source organism: Pelochelys cantorii (assembly GCA_032595735.1). Lineage (NCBI taxonomy): Eukaryota > Metazoa > Chordata > Testudines > Trionychidae > Pelochelys > Pelochelys cantorii. Next base: position 4,078,635 of record CM064342.1, on the reverse strand, counting down.
GTGCAACGGCAACCATTGAGGTGGTTGCCTCCTCTCATGCTCCTTCCTTTCAACTGGCCCTATTGGGACCCATGAGCAGCATATCAAGCCCAACTTCCACAGTAGGTGCAACCCACATAACTATAGCATCTTCCTCTAGAGCAGCATCCTTGCCATCACTGTATGGGTCACCCTATCAAGAGAAGGAACCAGCATCTGGTGACAAGGAGTCTTCTGTTTTCCTCCCATTCCCCAATGCACATATCCCCCTCCTTCTCGTGATGACCGCTTGATGCCTCCATCCTTCCCCTCCTCTTCCCCCATGGATGGGGATGACTTCCATTCTTTCCAGGAACTCAATAGGTAGATCGCAGAGATCCTTCAGGTCTCCCTGGTCACCCTTCCTGAAACTCAGCACAAACTGACCAGCATACTCCATGCCTCACCTGCCTCCAAACTGGCCTTACCTATGGACTCTGTGTTTATGGACCCCACCAGGGTCATGTGGCAGACACCAGCCATGATACCACTGGTCTGCAAAAGATCTGACCATAAATACTACATGTCCCCACAGGGTGCAAACTTACTCTTTTCCCACCCATCCCCTAACTCCATAGGTTGTAGATGCCATTAATCAGAGGGGCAATCAGCGCCACATGTACCACCACATACGATAAGGATTGGAAGCACCTAGACCTCATGGGGGGAGAGGCTTATTCCTCAGCCTCCCTTCAGCTTTCCATCTCAAACTACGTAGCAGTGTTGGCAAAACATACCCACCATATCGTTGAACAGCTCTCACTCTGACTGTTTATCTGAAATTGAGAACAATTTACAGCCAACATAAACAAGAGCATGCTGAGATCCCGTACGGCCCTACAAGCCTCCCTCGACACATGCAGTACAGCATCATGATCAGTTATGACCACCGATGTTATGAGTAGGTCCTCCTGGCTCCACTTGTCAGATTTTCCCCAGGAGGTATAGACCACAGTAGAGGATCTCCTCTTCCTAGGATCAAAGCTGTTTGCAGACACCATATAGGTGTCCCTCCATTCACTTAAAGATTCCAGGGCAATGCTGAAAATTTTCGGTATACATGTACATACCGTAAAACGGAAACAGAACAGATTTTAATCAGATACAAATCTTCACCCTTTAATCAAGCTCAGAGGCATTTTGACAATAGGAGGAGGCAACAACAAACTAGATGAAGACAGGCCCCTTACCAACCTGCTATGTCACAACTGTCAACCTCAAGGCAAACATTTTTAAGATCAGGTTAAGAGTCCGATAACACTCTCTCATCTAGAGCAACCTCAAACCCATCTGCTCTTCCATCACCTCCTACTACCCTTCTGTCTTTCTACCCCCACTAGTCCACTGTCATGACCAACAAGTGAGTGTTAGGTTTCATGAAGGACAGATACTACATTCCGTTTTCCACTACCCTTTTTCCCACCCAGTCTCCCCATCCCTCTTCAGGGACCCATTTCACGAAAGCATGCTACTCGAAGAGATCAAACACCTTCACCTAGGGGCCATAGAACCCATACCCCAGCAATACAAGGGCAGGGGTTTCTACTCCCATTATTTCCTCACAACAAAGAAATCAGGAGGGTGGAGACCAATTCTCAATCTCAGAAGGCTCAGCCAACACATACAGCATCAGCACTTCAACATGGGGACCCTGGCTACAAAATACCAGCCCCTAAATGAACAGGATTGGCTATTTTCATGTATCCATCCACCCAGCTCATTGTAAGTACCTAAGATTTGTACTCTGCAGTGCACCTTTCCAATACACAGTGCTACCTTTTGGACTCTCCACAGCCCCAAGGATCATCGCAGTGGTGGTTGTGCACCACTTATCTCGATTGCCTGATAAGAGCAACCACAAAGCAGTCTACTTAGCCATGTCTCTTCCAGTCTCTGGGGCTATAAATAAATCTTTCCAAATGCAAGCTCCAACCATCTCAGACAATGGAATTTATTGGGGCTTACCTCAACTGCACCCAGGCAATAGCCTCCCTCCTGCAACAGAAATTCCAGTCTAGCAACCACCTTATCAAGTTGCTCCAAGCCAGGCCACAAATCCAGGCCAGAACCTGCCTTCAGTTACTAGGCCACATGGCAGCAGCCACATCAGTGGTGGCACACGCCAGATTACATATGAGACTGATGCAGCACTGGCTAAGATTGGTATACAGTCCTCATTACAACGGTATCAACAAACTGATTTCAATTCCAAACAATCACTAAACTGGTGGACAGATCCAAAAAAGTGTGCACTGGGGTATGCTTCCACAGAAGTCCCTCGACAATCACTATAATGATGGATACCTCTTTCGTAGGGTGAGGGAGGCACATTCTAGTTCTCTCAAAATCCAGGACCAATGGGATCCACTTGAACATTCCCTGCACATCAACATGTTAGAACTCAGAGCAGTACTCTGTGCATGCCAGCACTTCCTCCACCTGATACGTGGCAACACCATACAGATTTTTAGACAATCAAGCCATAACGTATTACATATAAACAGGCAGGGTAGAGCCAGATCTCGCTGACTATACAGAGAGGCAGTTCACCTATGGTCATGGTGAATAGATCACAATGTCTGCTTACAAGCTTCTTACCTCCAGGGCAAGGACAATCTTACAGCGGACAACCTCAGCAGGAAGTTCAGCTGTAACCATGAATGGGAGATGGACGACATATTACATATGATCTTCAAATACTGGGGATTCCCCATAGTGGACTGGTTTGCAACCAATGCCAACAAAGTGTCCACAGTATTGTTCTCGTGCGGGCATTGGGCTACACTCCCTGGGAGACTCCTTTACAATACCTTGGAATGCATCCCTTCTCTGTGTGTTTCCTCCGATCCTACTTCTTCACCAGGTGGACAACAAGAGCAGATGTCGTGTCAGTAATAGTTATATTTCCAGCATGGCCACGACAAACCTGGTAGACTTACCTGCTCCACATGTCCATGAGAACTCCATGGCGTGTCCTGATAGTTCCCTATCTTCTAACACAGCAAGGTGGTCAAATATGGCATCCATCCCTCCAGATCTTTTACCTCCACACACAGTTCTTCATTGTTGTTTCACTTGAGGAGAGCCATTCACAGATCAAGGCAAACAGATCTTAATAAGTAGTCGCAGAGTTCATTGAAAGTACACCTTGCAGCCCTAATAGCCTTTCACCAGTTCCTCAAACAAATCGGTATTTGCCCACCCAACAACTAAGCGCTTTCTAAAAGGCATTCAAAATACGTTCCTGCCAGTTAAAATCCCAGTTCCAGCCTGGGAGCTCAATCTGGTACTTCGCACTCTCACCTATGCACCATTCGAGCCTATGGCTATGTGCTCGATGCTTCACCTCCCAAAGAAGGTGGCCCTGCTGATCGCTCTTGCATCAGCCAGAAGAGTGAGCGAATTTGGGGCATGAATGGCCAACCCACCAGTCATGATATTTCATAAGGATAGGGTGGTTCTGCGACCACACCCAAAGTTCTTATCAAAGATATTTTACCTCCTTTAATTGCAGTGAACCTGTGGTGTTACCTGTCATCTTTCCAAAACCTTATGCCACTGCTGAAAAGCTAAATGGCACGTGCTTGATGTGCACTGAGTGATTGTCCTTCCCTAATAGAAGACAAAGGTAGTTTGTAAAACAGGCTTTTCATCTCCACGGCTGAAAGATCCCTGGGCATGCAAGTCTTTACTCAGCGATTATCCAGATAGACTGTAGACTGCATCCACCTGGCTTATGCCAGTTTTAACCAGGAGTCTCCACTTCACTTGTGGGCACACTCCACGAGGGCCATGGCAATCTCTACAGTTTACCTTAGTAGCATTCTTCTCAGACATTTGCAGAGCTGCAACTTTGTCTTCTGCACACACCTTTGCCAGACACTATGCCCTCGACACTTATCTGAAACAAAGCACTGAATTCAGACATATAGTCCTGACCAAGGTCCAACAGAGCATTTAGCCAAAGCACCCGCCTTCCCATTATAGGTACTGCTAGATAGCCACCTAAGTTGGAGCACCCACAGGGACACTCCTCGAAGAAGAAGAGTAACGGAGGTTCTTCAGGATGGTTGTCCCTGTGGGTGCTCCACCACCTGTCCTTCCTCCTCTCTGCTTCGGACATATTGATTTCTTCTTACGGGGCACAGAAGGAACTGAAGGGATGGTTGGCTGTGCATGTGTGGTATCATCACCACACGTGCCGTCTGTCTCGTGTGCACAGCCTATTGGAGGGCACTGCTATTGTAAATCTCAGAAGGTGGGGCACCCACAGAGACAATCATCTCGAAGAACTTCGGTTACTACACAGGGTGAGTAACCTTCTCTAACAATTTCCTATAGAAACTAAAACACAAAACCCTGTAATCAAGAAAGAGATTATAAACAGCTTTAAACACAAAAAAGTACATGATCAGCACTCCACAATATCTTGGACCTTGTGTACATGTGTCCCTGCCACTACTGGTTCTGGGGTATAGAAAATAATTGAGTGTCTGGATTCTTCAGTATTACTTTGTGACCAAGGGAGCCCTGTTGCAGATAGAAGATGGCAGTCGTTAACATTCCTTTATTTCTGTTTTAAAGTATCCATAGAAAGGCATTCAATTTTCCACCCTCTAACTTCTGTGACTTGCATGTAAGAAGAAAACATGTGCTTTCTCATCAAGATACTGTTTGCCTTGGTCAGACAGTAGGACTCACAAGTAGAATTAACAAAGCTACTTGGATGTTATAATGGAGTGAACAAACTATTTCCTGTTTAAAAGGAATTCCTTTTTATGCTTAACATAGCAGCTTGCTAAAATGCTTTCCCAGATTCTTGCCATAAGCTTTCCAGTGAATTTATGGTCTCAAAATTTGACAGCAGGATTTCATATCTATCTCAGAAGGCTAATATATTTACGATTTGCTTTTCAGTTGGTCACTCTTTGACATTTTAAAGCACATGCTAATTAGCATTTGTTGCTGGTTCTTTTCTGCTACGTTGAGAGGAGCTGTGCTCTTGTATTTACATGCCATACTAACTATTCCATGTTTTTAACTTTGCTAAAAGCATTGTGTGTGTCAATGTGAAATTATGTAGTTAGCAAAAAAATAAACAAATGGATATTCTGATTGTATGCTTAGTTCTTACTACTTTCCGTAGCAAGTTCCCCATCTATATAAGCAATCGAATTTTAATATTTAGGCTCCACGAGTATAGATATTTATTATTACCATATGTTGTTGTAAGTGTGCACACAAGTGATTTAAATGCATATTGTCTTCCAAGAACTCTAGTTAAATATAAACCCAGGAAACTATAGTTAGTACTGTATTCAAACACGGCACCCAGACTTATTTAAATTGCCCCAGTACAGATACCTGCTGTCTTCCCTCTTTTTACTGTATAATTTTAAGATGTATTCCATAATCATAAAACTTCCTTTGTGTTAGTCCAAAGTGTGCTGCTTTGCCACTGTAACCTTTGATCTTTTTTGTATTAATGCTCTAAATCCATGCTTCATGAAATTTGTTTATAGTAATGCTAATTTTGCTTATTGAGAGGTGGATAATTAACTGCAAAATGATGTTGGGTGCCATGTGTACCTTATAGGTTTGGGCCCTTAATAGGGTTTTAGGAATGATTTCCTTCAGTAAGCTTTTTGTCTAATAAAGACACTGTAAAATTCTGTGTATTGTGTGGACTGTAAAAAAGGCTGCAGAGCAATTCTGTCACAGTGCTGTTAAAATTAAGGCATTCTAGGTTTTGTGGTCAATGATAAAATAGCATAAAATTCTGACTAAGGGCACTACTGCAGGGGCAGTTGAAATAGTTTTGGAATCTGGTACTTCAGGGGGTAGCCGAGTTAGTCTGTTACAGAAAAAACAAGTAGTGGTTTGGTAGCACTTTATAGACTAACGAAACAGCTGGTGGTATCATGAGCTTCAGATGGCTGTGCCCACGAAAGCTCGTGTTACCATCAACATGTTTCGTTAGTCTATAAAGTGCTACCAGACCATTTGTTGTGGTGTTTTTTTTTTTTTAAGGAATCTGGTGTGAGATGCATTATTAATTCCACAGTAATTCTGTTGAATATTATCACATGAGTTGCTAATATGTACTACACCTTACTGGTGTGTTTGGCTTGAAAATTTGTGGGTTTTTTTTTTAAATAGTCCTAAGATCAGGACCTGTTTCTACAGATTTGTAGATATCTAACCCAGTAGATTTTGTGGTATAGAGTTAGGAGATGCCCAAAGGGATCTACTTTTAACTGTGTATGTCGTACTATGGAAGAAAGAATGATAGTTTGTGCGTTTAACTTTGACAAAAGCAGAATATTTAAGTTGTCAAATATTCTGTCATTCTATTTACAATCTCTTTTTCGTCCATCACGCATTCTTTTTTGTACATAGGTGAGTCTTTTCCTTATTGTTTTTATCACTCACTTGAAACCAGAAAATTAATAGCTTTGTTGCCATTCAGAGGATATGGGATTTGGCAGGTTAATTTTTAAATATTGCTTTGTACTTCCATAGATGAGTTTAACCTGAGGTTGTCTGAATCTAGTATAGATGGGAAGAGCAGTATAAGCACAGATAGGTCACGTCAGATGCCACTGCTTGACATTGTTTAATTATACTGGAAGATTTACCCATCATTGCTAGGGTTCTTACCTGAAGTTTTGTTTTTCTTAATTTAAATCATTGTTCTTGTGTGGAGGTGGGGCTTGGGGTTCAGTATGCAGGTTGCCCCAGGGAAAGAGGACAACTAAAGCCTCCCCCCTCTCAACACAGCAGCATGAGACCAGGGTCCATAGCCACCGTAGCAGGCAAAGACAGGAAAGGGGTGCTTGTCCCCTGACTGGAGGACAGACATACACGCAAATAGACAAACCCCTGAAATATATAGTAGATAAGCTGTCCCTTTTTCCATGCCTAGCCCCTGTGGTCATTCTACAGCAAGGCTACTCAACACCTGGCCCATTTGTTTGCAGCCTGCGGTACATTTTGGGTTTGCTTCAGGCTCAACACTCAGCCCGTGGATGGGATCCTTTGAACATGCTCCACAACAGCGAGGTGTCTCCCAGGTGGGGTGAGCACTGAAAGACGCAAGCGGATGGGCTGGCTGGAACAGATGGGTACAGGGTGTCAGCATTTCTAGCCCCAGGGAGGAGGTGCCAGGAATGCCGGGGCATTGTGGAAAGTGATGGTTGCTTAGCCTTGTAGGCAGTGCCTAAGAGGTGCTGACTGGCTCACACTGGCCACGTTTGGATCTGGCACCGGCACCGCAGCTTAAGGCTTAATCTTTACATTCATGCCTGTCAGTGTGAAAAGCTATTTGCGCATATATTTGCATGTATATGCAACCACACTTAAGTTGCGGCCCACAGCATGTGCTCTAAGTATCCCTGACTTTTTCTGAAAAGGCTTATTTCTTGATTGACAGCTTCGGTGAAACCCAGTTTTTTGTGCTTATTGCTTTAACTCTGTATGATCTGACAGCATCCAGAAAAGTTCTGGGTTGGATTTCAGTGGAAAAAGACTTCTTAGTTTAGCTAGTGATACAAATCTATAACAATGAGAAGTTTTGTTGGAAATCTTAGATTAACATTATTGCCCACGAAAGCTCATGATACCATCCTACATGTTTTGTTAGTCTATAAAGTGCTACCAGATCATTAGTTGTTTTTTTCCTGTACAGACTAACTCGGCTACCCCCTAAAGTTCCATTATTCTGCTAGTTATTGATTTCCTGAAGAATAGAGTCTAGTGCAAGTTAATAGAAGAATATATATCATTAAAGTAGATTAAATAAAGTTTTGTTGAAGAATCTTAGTTATGATAAACTCAGAGTAGCAATTTTAAAAAAATTCTGCTGCCTTTAAATTTGCCAGTTTGTATTCATGCTTCCTGAAAATATAAATAGACATATTTGGTGTGGACAAAGATTTTCATTCAAACAATAACTTGTCTCTTTCCTATTAATTAAATGTAATAAAAATCATCCATAACATCCAAAGCAGTTGGTAAATCCCCTTAATTGTTTCCTTCCATTGTGTCTTTTTTCCCCTTCCATTTGGTTTTTCTGGCTCTGTTAGCACAGAAACAAATCTATCTTCCAAGAATGTTGTTTGAGAGGCTGGAACTGAAGATAATGGTTTAGCAATATGGGCTCATCTAGACTACGCAGAACAGTCGAAAGAGGATATGCAAATTCAGTGGGAATTTGCATATCTTCTTCCAATTGCACTTTCGAAAGCAGAGCTTTTGAATGTGAAAGTAGTTTAGATGCGGCTTTTTTTCTGCAAAAAAACCCCCGCCTTGTCGAAAAGCCACGTAAACCTCATTTTTTGGTTTCAGAAGAAGATATGTGGAATTTGCATATATTCCTGTGGAATTTGCATATCCTCATTCGACTGTTCTGCATAGTCTAGATGAGCCCTATGAGGATTGCTTTGTATTTTTTCTGAACATTGGTCTTACTCCTGCAAAGAGCTTTTGGAAATAGTTACTTTTAGATTGACTGACTTATAATTCAAACTGTCTCTGTAAAAGAGTGAAACATTCTTTGGCTCAGAATTGTGGTGTGTTAAAGTAAAGCTGTCATCTTAAAGTTCACATATCTATGACAGATTTTACCTACTATAGTTAAAATTGACAAGTTTATTGTAACTGAAATATTAAAGGGAAAAATATCTTTCTCCACTTTTTTCAGTTTTTTTGTGCTTCTGGTAGTGCTTTGCATGTAGTCAGTTTTTCCCCTTTTTCTCATAGCAAGAAGAAATAGGAAAAGGCACTTGAAAGAGGAGGAAAAATGTAGTTATAAGACCCTAAAAACATTCAGAGGGATTGATAGGTGTAGGACCTGAAACTAATTCTAACTTTACATTTTGAAATTCACTAGACTTCAAATTGAGTGTTGCATCCCATAGACAGCCAAAGTTGGTATAATTTATTCCTCCTTTCCTCGATGAAAAAGCATTTAATAACTCACCCCTGATTTGGATTCTGGCACATTCAGTGATCTGGTTTGTGTTCGCATAAGCAAAGTTATCTCTTTGTTTTATTGGTTACCCATAAGCATCACCTGATAAGGTTGATGGTTAGTGGTTAACCAGTTAGCCTTTACATCCCTACTTAAGTTGCATTTTATGGTTGTGAATAAATTTAACTTCTGCCTCAGTTTTTACTAACTGTAGAATAGGGATGCAGTTTGCCCTCACAAATATGCAGAAGATGAATATATTGTATGTGCCAAATATTTCTTTATTGATATGCATATTTAAATAAATTACATTTACATTTATTCTCTGGGAAACCATGGTATTAGAAAGCTGCTTCTATTTAAAAATTTATTCTGTTGACCGTTTAATCATCCTGAATTTGAGACTACGTGCATTGCTCTAAGTATATTTATAGTTACTAGACGGTGCAGCGAGGCAATAAAAATTAAGGCAAAAAAATCTGTCCATAAATCTTAATTGTAGCTTCATAAATTATTTTTGGCTTCTTGCCCAGTGTACATAAAAATAATGCATCGTCTCTCTTCAAATTAACCTGGTGGTTTTGTAAATATATAAAGACCAGGTGTTGTATGCATGTTGCCCTTGAAAACGGGAAAATATTGATTGTTTTTTCTGTTAAGGTTTCATTTTTATTAATTGTTGATAAAAAGTTGATTCATATTCAAAGGAAAATATAGCATACACATTGCAGAAAACACTGATAACATCAATTTCAACTCAAGTTATGGGAATAGGATCTGGATCCTGTTTCTTCAGCTATCCATATGATACTTCTCAAAACTATTTTCTGATTATGAGAGTGTGTGCTTATCTGACGACCTGAAAGCATATTAACAAAACTAAAACAAATTGCATCCTCATCAAAATAATTCCATACAACCCTTCTGGATCAGTCTCTCAAAACCCCAAATGAACAGGGGAACTTTTCTAGGTAATCTGAAGGTAATCAAACTTGGTTTCTGATGTGCTCTTTCAGGTAGTATGTTGAGGTCCTTGCCACCTTTTCTTCTTTACTCTTCTAGAACTTACGGCTTGTCTCCATTGCCAGGTAGACTGTTACTGCATTCATCAATCCCCTGAGGGTCAGTTTAGTGGGACTAGTGAAGACCTGCTAAATCAACAGTCAGTCACTCTCCTATTGACTATGGTACTCCACCAGAATGAGCTGAGTAAGGGAAGTTGACAGAGTTTTTCTTTTTCAACCGAGTGCAGTCTGGACTCTGGGGTAAATAGATCTAAACCACATCAACTTAACTTGAGTTACATTAGTAGTGTAACTGGAATTGTGTAACATAGATCAACTTGCCTATGTAGTATAAACCCACCCTTAGCTTTTTCTGGTTACTCTTGTGTTGGGATTCTGCAGATGGGATTCAGAAAGACAGATCTGTTTATAGTTTAACACATACACCCATCCTCAGAGCTGTGTTCTGGAGAGAGAAAAGTTGCATTGTTCCCTTAACTGAGTTTTAGAACTGTTTACAACATTGAGACTCTGCACTGGTAGAAATTTCTCAGTATTTTTTCAAAAGTAGTCTCATGCAGAGTTGCACTGATTTGAGATTAGAAAGGCACTAAACATAGATTGGAAGAAGGTGCGTATGGCTACTTATACAACCTTGTTCTCCAGAAATACTCTGATTTAGAAGCAATCACATAATGTGGAACAAATGCAACTAATCATATGGTCAGACACTGCGCCTTCTGCCCTTTCCAAATTTGCCCTCTATCAGTATCATTTCTCCCTCTATCAGTATCATTTTAGTATTGTACTACTGATCATCAATCAACTTGAACTGATTGGAGCCCCAGTCTCTGGCAGGCACTAGGGGAGTCAAAAGATCTCTCACGTGGATGTAACAAAAGGCTGTGTCATCTGCATAGTTGGTATGGCAGCCAGAATTGTAACATCAGTCTCATCTAGTGCCCCCCCCCCATATTGAACAGGAAGCATGAGACAGGAGAACCCTGCAAAACAAAAGAAGCTTTGAGATAGATGAGTCCTATATAACTTTTTGGGATCTCTGAGGGGCAAGAATGAACTGCTCCAGCAACACCATCTATCACAATTGGAGTTCAGCAGCATATGATTGGTGAGAGAGCTTTTTTAAAGTATGGAAAACTGACCATCATCCATTTCTAGAAGACAGTTTTCTAGAGACTTTTCATTCCGTATTCAGGCCCAAACTCAGATTAAGGGAGTCACAGAATTCAGAGAACTTCAGAAAAGTTTAACCTCTTCACAAACAACACAGTAACTCCCACTTAATGTTGTTCCAGTTAATGTTTTTTAGTTACATTGCTTATCATTAGAGCACATGCTCATTTAAAGTTGTGCAGTGCTCACATATAAGGTTGTTTGGCTGCTTGCTTTATCCACTACTTGCAGGACTTTCTGGAAAAGCAGCTTGCCCTTGTGGAAGGTTGGAACCAGGGTAGGCTGGCAGCCCCTCCATCAACTCCCCAAGTTCCCTGTAAGGTATGTGACTGGGCAGCTGCGTTCAGCTGCCCCTCACCCCATTGCCCTGTTGCTCCTGCCCTCTGCCTCCTCCTTGCAGAGCAGGGAAGGGGCAGAGGAGTGCTGATGTCAGGATGCACCTCCTTGCCAGTTGCACTGCTATGCCATACCTTGCATCCACAAAGTAGGATATCGCAGCCACAGAGTCTTCCTGGTCTAATTACAAGTACAATATATTTGAAGTGGGGCCAGGGTCTTTAAAGGGACAATGCGTGTCTCTGTCTCTGTCTCTCTCTCTCTCTCTCTCTCAAACGCCCCGACTGTGGTCATGTGTATGTTGGGCTGTGTGTCTGACACAATGTTTGCATCTCTGTCTCTCTCTCACAACAATGTGTGCATTTCTCTGTCTCACACACAACACCTTTGGCACTGTGCAGTTGTGTATACACTCCAGTGGGACAGTGTGGGTTCATCATGTTCTGTTTTTGCAGGGAAGTGTTTGCAGCCACTCTTGTGCATCTGTTGATCTCTCCCTCTTGCCTCAGTCCATGCTGCCTCTAAATTTTGAGGGTACATTAACCCGTTAATCTTCGAGGGCTCAGCCAAATGCTAGTTCATTGTTTAGTAACAAGATATTCCCTGGGAAGTGTTCCACCCTCTGATTCCACCATCTCTACCAAAGCTTCACAATCGTAATTGCTGTGTACTTGTGTGTGTGTGTGTGTGTGTGTGTGTGTGTGTGTGTGTGTGTGTGTGTGTGTGTACACACACACACACCCTTTCTGATTAAAATAAAGCTGGAACCTAAATTCCCTATTTATGTTAATTGTTTCGGGGAAATTGGATACACTTTAAGCAAAATTATATTAAGTAACATTTTTCAGGAACATAACTACAACATTAATCTAGGAGTTACTGTATGTATCTTTCCCCAAAAAATACTCAGGGCAGGGAAATGTGTGCTTGAGGAAGACTGCGGTCTAACAAGAACTGATTTAGGAGGAGGCTGTCTGTCTTGGGGACACCGCGAAAGATCCAGTAACTACTTAGATTCATGAACATGGAGGATCATTAATTCAGATTTTTAGACTGAAGCTCCCTTGGTACCTCCAGAATTACAGCAAGTTAAATCAACTGAAAGTTAATCAGGAAAGAGCTGCTCTGGTCCAAAAGTTGTCCACTTTATCAATGAAAAGGGAGCGAGAAAGCATATTCTGCTTCTGAGTGAAGACACCCTAATTAACTAGGGTGGTCCATCACTAATAATTCAACTCAGTGCGGCTCTGCGGACATTATGGTAGAGGAAAAAGTTTGTCATCAGAGTCACTCACATTCTCTGGGCCACAGTTGGCTGCACACAGAACAGAAGTGCCAGGACTGACAAGTCCCTATGTATTTGATCTGCTTATCAAAGTTAGCTGTGACAAGAACTGTTGTAAGGAAATGGTGCCTATGAATCATAATGGTGGCTGAGCATAAACTGTAATCATAATATCCTACTACAGCAATAATTGGGGCCACCAGCTGTAAGTTCAGAGTTCTTCCAAGGGAGTTTCAAAAACTGCACTTCACTAGTCTGCCTACAAATTGACTGGTAAAGTGAATTGCTTCACAAAACCTTTTCTATAGGTGAGAAACAGGCAAGTGTATGCTAATAAGAGGATAAATAATAAAAAAACTCTAAATGATGGTATTAAGACTCTTCCGAAATCTGATACAACTGGTACATTCATCATGTAATTTGAGTCTTTTCATTGATCTGTTTTCATGTCACTATATCTGATTTCATTTTTTTTCTACTTGAGTAGAGCAAGCTAACAATTGTTTTCTTTTTGGCTGACACCTTTGAGTAACATTAGGAAAATTCTCTCAACTGTCCAACCGAAAGTACAAATCTTATTCACCTAGTGATACAATTGGGAACATAGCTATTGTCATCTAAATCAGACCAGAGGTTCATCCAGTCCAGTATCCTATCTCTGATGGTAGCCAGCATGCAGTGGGACAGTGGAAGGTATAGGAACTAGGGATATAAAACCCTGTTTAATTGGTTAACCGGTTAAACACTGTTTAACTGGTTAACCCAAGGGTTGGCAACCTATGGCACATATGGCATGCAAGCTGATTGAGCGGCATGCAGGGAGCTCGGGCCTCCCCCTCACGCAGTGGGGAGCATGCACTGCTGCTGCTGGAGCCCTCCTCTTCCCCGGCAGCAGGTTAGGCTGCACTGCACCCGGCAGTGGTGTGAGGAAGCTGTGCTGGGACTGAGGTGGCTGGGGCTGAGGCAGCGGCTCCTCTGGGCTGTCCCAGGCCTGTGCAACAACAGCACCTCTGAGGCTGGTTTGCATGGCTGCAGCAGCAGCACCTCCAGGGCTGCCACCCAGCACCCAGGACTGCCACCTGGGGAAGGGCTGGAGCTGGGTTAGGGCCACATTGTAGCTGCTCCTGGAGCAGGCTGCTGGGGCTGAGGCTGCGGTGTGGCATGGGAGTGCCAGGGCACTGCTGTGGCAGTGGCTGTGGCTGCAGTGGGGGATCAGGCTGCCATTCTTCTGACGTCATCACTGGCGGAGGGCTGCTTAAATAATCAAACTACTATCCCGAGATGGAGAACTGTCAGCCGGTGGTCAGGGCAGTGCATGTGTGTATGTTACACCCGAGTCTTCAACTGCTGAGACACAAGGCCCCGTCGCAGTGGGCAGTCTAGGTGAGACTGACGGGTGCCCCGAGGAGTTTAACGTCCGTGTCTTTACCGCTAGGATCGCGGCAGGCAGCCAACAGGCCGACAGACGCCCCAGAGTTTACAGGGAGAGCTTATTACACCTCAGATTTTGACTGCTAGGATACACGATCCCTTCGCAGCGGGCAGCCTGGGGAGGCTGAGAGATGCCCCAATGGATCTGTCCCCTGGAAGCGACACGATCCAACGCTCAAGCTCTCCCTATATCTGTCCCTTATGACCGGCTGGAGTTCTTTTTAAAATTGTGCTTGGTTCTGTTACAGCAACTGAAGGAGTCAAGTCACAGCTTAAACAGTTACTATTTTATTGTTATAGGGTAAACTTAGCTGTTAAATGCTACTGCTGTGTTACAGATAACACAGCCACTACAAAGGACAGGACAGAAATTACACTAAGAAGTCACTTACAGGTACCATGAAACCCTTTTGGTTCTCTGAGCTCTTATTAAATGCATGCAAAATAGACACCTAACAGGTATATATTCTCACCCCTGCGTTCCAGACTTGGCGTGGCCAGCGTCTTTCTCTCAATCCCTCGGGAAGAAGTAGGGCGAGGCTGGGCGTCCCACAGACCTCGGGAGACAACCAATACCTGCCAGCAGGTGTAGATGATTGGAGCTCAAATGGGGTGGGCTACTAAACCCATCTTTATACCCCTTGGGTCACATAGGCTTCTTCCTGGTCTCAAGTGGCCAATTAGGGAAAATGGCTTTGAATGCCAAGTTTCCCACGAAGGGTGCAAAGCATAATTCACACCTGGGAAAATGCAGACAATGGGCACTTCTAGTATGTGATGGGCGAAGATTCCTCTCCTGGGACAGTGCAGGCGTGTCAATTACTGGTGCTAGCCATCAGGGCAGCAGGAGGCCCCCGGGTCGTCAGCTAGCCCGTTTACTGTCTAGTTTCTGTTTATGGTAGAGTCAGGGACAGGCAGCACACCTGCGTTCCCAGGGCATCAAAGGCTGACTGCCTTTCTCTTGCTCTCTGGGGGGCGGGAAACAAGATGGGGTTCATGTCTGGCTACAAGAACTCAGCAAGGCAGAGCAAGGCCAGGGATTACACTCAAGGGTAAGATCTGCACCTTTATTAATGAAGCTGCTACAATGCAAGTAGGACTATTATTGACTTTATAAAGTATCAATGGCACTCAGACCTGTAAATAGAGGTGAATAAGTTAAATCTTGGCAAGCCACTTCTGAAAGGTTGCTGATCCCTGGGTTAACTAGTTAGAGGGGACGGGAGCGCTCGAGCCTCACTGGACTGGAGTGGTGCCTGCAGCAGGCGAATTGGAGCAGCCCCTGCCTACAGCTGGAGGGCCAAGCAAGGCCCGCCACAGACAGGATTCTCTGGTGGGCCCCGTGAGGCTGGACAGCTCTTTGCCCACAGAGGAGCTGCTCCAGCTGCTACCGCAAGCCAATTAGCCATTCACATCCCTAACAGGAAGCCCACAATAGGCAGATGTAGAATAATCTAACCCTCCAGTTTCTGTATATTAAGTCACATCCTAATCTCTAATTAGACTGTCTTAAGATATGAAACGTAAGGATATATAGTTACCTTTCCTTTGAACACATTATAGATCAGTTGTTACATCTTCAAAATGGTTTCTGGAGAAATTTCCCAATGTCACTATTCCTATTTTCCATTTAAGTGCACTTGGTGTGCAGTAGGAATGTAGAAGAGATTATAAGAAAAGCTTTATTTAGAAAGACTTTGCCAATAAGTATGTCTCAACATATTCTAAGGTAATAGGTCTCTGGTATTTTTTAAACTTTCCCTGTTAGAAATAGTAACAATTCTTTGAGAGGGTGAAAAAAGGTTCATTTTCTATTGGTAACCAATGAAACTTCATTTAGAATCTAATCTGTATAATCGTGAGTAAGCCATCAGAATTATTTTTTCTGTAATGATTTAGATTTAATTAGGCTGACTTTTTTCCTATCTCAACACTTTTCCTGGAAGCTGTCCAAAAAGGAATCACTATTCTTGTATATAAATATTGATACATTTGTTTTGCTTTTTAAAGCTTTACCATCCTTTTACTTGGAATCAATAGGATATTTTATTAGCTACAATGAGTGACTAGAATTTTCATGGTCTGGTTTATGCCTATATTAATATTTAAGTCATAGATAGAGTTCAGTCTTTTTGGAATGGCCATTCCCCTTTCAACAAATGAGAGAATACCTCAGATGGATGCATCTGTTATTAAACTGATACTACTCTTGGTCTTTTTAAAAAAACAAACAAAAAAAAAAAACCATTAACCTTTTCATTAGTTATCAGAAACACTGCTCAAGGTAAGATTTTTCCCAATAAAGGGATGACAAATTTTTCCTTAATAGCAATAAAGATGAAATCGCAACCTCCATGTCAGCCAGATCCTTAGGTCCCTCTTGGGCTCCATGACATCATAGTCTTTGGGTCCCTGTTCACTCAAGTGAGCCTGTGAGGAGTTAGTTTCTGCAAAATGTAAGTTTTCATTAAAAAATTGTGCTCCTTTATGACTGCAAAGAAAAGTTTTCAAAATAAAACCAAATCCAAGCTAATGCCTAAATGGACAGTGTACAAATACCTGAATTTAGTGCAATAGCCACTTGAAATGAACTTTAAAAGCAACTGAGAAAAGACAGCTTATCTGAGTAAAAGGAAACCAAATAGCAAAATGCTAGATACCTCACGTTCTCTGTTTAAGCATTTTACAAAATAAGGTAAGACCAGAACGCTTACTCAGAGCTGGCTTAGTGAATCACAGTAAATGTTGAAGACAGTAGCAGACTAACTTGTCTTACTTTTTACTGCTGTCATAAACTACACAACTATTTGGAACCGTCAAAGCTCTAACTTCAGTATTAGGCTCTTGCACTTTATCTCCTATATCAACTATGAGCTTGTGCTTTATTAAGGGTATTGGCTGAATGTTGCCAAATATTAAGTGGCTAGTTTTTTTTTCCCCTGTAAATCGCTGCTTCTGTTTGACTGGTTAGATAGAAATTCAGGGCTACTCCATGCAGTGATCTGATTAAGTGAGGCATCTCCAGTGGCATTAATGGAGAACATGACACCCTGCAAATAAAGTGGGGGAGGAAAGAGGAATAGCAGCGCATATTCTTACTGGGAAGCATCCGTATCTTTAATTCTTTGATAGTCTCCTCTTTGTATTGTACTTGATTTTCCCAAATTTGTCTTTATAGACTTGATGAAAAATGTGATTGGATCAGTCTATGGCTAAGTCCAGCATTTAAAAAAAAACTTTAGTCATGTAACTACTTAGTCTACACATGTGGATCATTTTTTTTATAGCTTGGTTTAGTGACCATACCTAGCCCCAAAAAAACCCCCCACCTGGGTAGGTGTTGGAAGGATATTTGTCTCATCAATCTTTTATATTGTCTCTAGTTATGAGATGGACACCTTAAGGACTTGAATGAATTTTAAATGAATCATGATAGCCAAGTATGGTGGTTTTGGCAAGGTGGACAAGACTTAACAGTCAGCAAAGAGCAAAGTTTTCTGGGGAGAATGAACATCAAGCAGGGATGGGGCATTATTTTTTGGTTGGTGGTCATTGACCCACAGAAAAATTAGGGGCCCTTCAAAAGTAAGAACCCCTGACATGGCCCCTCTCTGAGAAGCAGAAAGAGACTCTACATTCCAGAGACATAGGGGAATGCTGGGCAAAAAGGGGGCTGCCAGGAAGAGGGCTTGGAGTAAGAGTTCTGGGTTGGAGGGATGCTGCAGGAGTGGGCTGGGGGTGGGGAGGTCTGAATGGTGGGGGTGCAGGATCTGGGCAATGGAGGTGGGCACTTACCTGTTGCAGCTTCCCGGGGGCGCACATGGCTCCATGCAGGCACTGCCTCCTCCCCCTGCTGCTCCTATTGGTCACAATTACATCCATTTGGAGCAGTGGGGGAAAAGCCTTAGGTTTGAGCTGCCACTTTCTGGGAGGAGGGGGAGTGGCAGCACATGGAGCCACTTTCTCCCCCTGCCAGATATAGCCCATGGGTCAGATTCAGCCATAGCTTGCCTGATTCAGCCAAATGAAGCGTGCGGGCCTCCCCCTCCTGCCCATGATGTGGGAAGCTGGTGCTCCAGCCCAGAGGAGGGAGTTGCAGGGGAATCTTAGGGCTGGAGCCCTAGTGCCTGCTCTCTGATGCTTGTGGAGCAGCCCCAAGTCTCAGACGCCAAATCCAGGAGACAGATCTGGCCCCTGAGTAGAAGGTTCCCCACCTCTGATCAAGAGGTAATAAAAGAACTTTCACAGAGAGGTTGGAAGACCTTGACTTTGCAGATGATATCAGCCAGCTATCCTATACCCGCAAGTTACATGCAAGCCAAAATAAATGATCTCCCAGTCTCTGACAATTAGTACAGTTGGAAATTGACTGAGCATACTAAAACCATGTGTTTTAACACACAAGAAGCACCAATAATACTTTCTGGAATTGAAATAGAAGAGGCCTGATATTTCATGTAAACTTGGCAGCATTACAAATGCAACAGAGGGAGCAGATGACAACATTAAAGACAGACTAGTGAAAGCCAGACATGCATTTGTAACAATAAAGCTAATCTGGAAGACAGAAATTTGCCCTCTAAGTTAAACTTTGGATAATACCATTGTAAAGTTGGTCTTACTCTGTGGTTCTCAGTTTTGGAGACTTAAGACCTTGCTAAATCAAGTTTTCATAAACAGTTGACTTAGACAAATCTTCAATATCGGATGCCAGAAAAATCAAAGAATTCTAGAGAAGGATGAAACAGGAACTGATAGGGCAGGATGTTACAGAATGAAAATGGTGGTGACTAGAACAGACATGGAGGAAAGACCCAAACAACATAAGAAGACAGGCATTAGACTGGAACCCTAAGAGCAAGAGGCAACAAGGTAAATTGAGGTTCACATGGAAATGAACAACAGAAGCAGAATAGAAAGCTGTCAGACGGTGCAAGAAGCCAAGATTGCAGCAGGAGACTGGCAAAGATGGAAGGCATCACTGAGAGTCCTTATGTTTTGGCATGACAGAGAAATCATTTTAAAGCTAGGCTACTACAAGCATTTTGATAAGGAGGGTCCCTCTCTATAGCTTCATCTTCATTGGCTGCATAAATGTAATGGGGAAAGAGTCACAGGGCGTACATGTAATGTTGCGGGGATGAGAGGTTGGGGAGTGACAGAGGCATAGCATCATAGAGGAGCTTAGAATAAATAGATGGCAAGGTTTATGTATTAGCTCTGGCTATTAGCTTGAACTTCGGTGCTGTCTGTTTTATAAAATTTGCTCAGTATTTTTTTTGCTGAAATTGAAAGGGTCCTCCTTCTCCCTTAATGCAAGTAGTGTTTAACTAGTTTTGACATTTGAAAAAAAACTGGAATCGCATTAATTCAGTTGGTCTCCAGCTTCCTGGTGGCTTGAATGGCAAGGAGGGAGAGCTTTTTTTCAATTCTGTGTCTTGAGGAAGTTGAGACTATGTAAAGAACATATTCCCACAGCACTGGGGGTCTCAAACAAAGCTATTTCCGTTTGGAAGCAGGCTATTGGATTGCAAAGCAAGGCACAGGCTGTTGCCTGCAGGCATTGTGAGTCCAAGCACGTACTCTTACATCACCATAGTTTGAACTTGTGTTTTGTGGCATTTGTATAAAAAAAGCTGACACTGGATAGGAAGTGAAGATTCAGGGGGTCAGCGGAGCAGAGTAGCAGCATTTGTTTGCAATCCTAAATCTTTATTGGCTTGACAAGAAACTTGAGTCACATAATTTAAGTTGCATTGTCTTTAGTTTTTATCCTGTTTGATATTGTAGAATCTTTTCTGATGGAGATTAAACAAGAGGCATGATTAGAATTAGCCTTTCCTGAAGAAGTGTAATTGGTATTACTGTTGTAAGGGGGGGAGGGATGAGGTTGATTTATCTGCTGATTCTTTGACTACAAATTGTTTCAGTTTTAGTGCAACACCAAATATAAAGCAATAGCAAAGCTGTCTAGTGACTTCGTAAGCCCAATTAAGCGAAGGGTGGATTTGACAGAACATTTACATTTCTCCATGTGGATTTCAAATAAGGCAGTGGATATAGTTTGTAACTGGTTCTTAAAAGAATCTAAACTCACTGCAATGCTTTTGGGTGACAGTAACCTCTTTTCCATTATTTTCCTGATAGCAGCCAAGTGTACAGTGATTTAGAAGAGTTACTCAGGCATTTTGTTCCTAACTTCCTTTGGCAGAGGTCATAGACTCTTTTTAACAACATTCTGTACAAATTCTTGTTGAATAAAGGGAACTGTTAACTGTTCCAGTTAGCTCATGATTGGGACAGAAAGATGGGGGAATGAGGTTGGCAGAGTGAAAAATTAGGAATTTTACTTTTGTGTCTTATTCAAAGAACTATTTCTCCACCATATTTCATGGCTGGGTGTTCCAGTGGATCATCTTTGAACTACAATTAGTAATGGGTTTACATAATGTTTGAATCATTTGTATCTGCTACCTGTCATGTAGATGATCACCTTATACAGTCAGAAAGGAAATATCGATGTTCATTGATTAGTCTTTTTGTCTGATTGGTAATACAATAGAATGTTGCCGGGGGGGGGGGGGGAAGGGGGCAGGGGAGAGGAGGAATCTGATCTTCCCATGCTTTGAGAATACATCATAGCAGCCTGATGTATTTTGGGGGTTGCAAAAGGAGGCCAGTACTTGTATCTAACTTGGTTTTGCTTGTGTCTTGACATGTATTTCTCTGAAATGTTAGTCTCAAAGGAACACAAACACTTACTAATATGCATTGTGCATCTTTTGTAGATAGTAAGGCAAATTAAGTCTACCTTTCCCGTGGTGGTCTTTTTCTCACTCTCAGTAATGTTGGATTCTGGTCTCTTACAATTTTAGCCCTGGAGTTGAGGTAGGTTTTGATTGCATCTCCATTTCTAAAGTGCTTTAGTGTTCTAGTGGTAAATGGCATAGCATAAGTAATTTTCTAATCCATCTCAGAGGGTAGCCGTGTTAGTCTATAACTGACAACTTATACAACAAATGGTCCTGCGGCACCTTAGAGACTTAACAAAAAATGTAGATGCTTTCATGGGCACAACCCACTTCAGATTTTCTAATGACTTCGATCAAATTCTAAAGCAGTATTAAATGGATATCTATGATCATTTATAGACTTTTTTTCTCTTAAAGAATATTGACATCACGAACTTCAGTAGCAGTTGGAATGATGGGTTGGCCTTCTGTGCAGTCCTCCATACTTACCTCCCAGCTCACATTCCATATCAAGAACTGAACAGCCAGGACAAGGTACAGTATGATGATATCCAGTTTAGCCTATGTCAACTGAAAATATAGTTAACCTAAAAAAGCCCACTTTGGGCAAATAAAAAATGCATAGGATAGAAGGGCATGCAACAGGAGAGATGCAAAATTGGGATTACTTCCGTGTATTAAATTAAAAGGAAGCATAGTATTTAATTTAGCTAATGGGGGTTATCAGATTATGAGTTATCAATTATTTGAGACTACTGGGCATAATAGAACTTTTGGATAAATATAAGATTTTAATGAGAGAACATAAATTTAAGTTGAAGAGGTAACACTAAATAGAGTGGGTGGAAAGGACGTTCATTTGAGGTGATAGCATTCAGTAGTTCTTCAACCAAAATGATCTTTGTCTTTAAATATTAAGTCTGACATTCAGCAACTTGTGTGTCTTATTACCCTTTTTGGGTGGTAGGTGGATTTGTTGTGATTGCACATGCTTCCAATCCATGTTGCTTAGGGTATATATTGCTTTTCTCCACAGCAAAATTTTTGAAGTTAACTTTTTATCCTTTAAAATGTTTAAGATAACTTAGGGGAAAGAGTAAATTTAATTTCTTCCAGTGTAATTAGTCCCCAAAGATTCATCATCTTCTACAGAAGTATTGTTAATATCCTTAACAAATGTGTAAATTCTTAGCATACTGAAAGAGAATATATTATTTTTGCCATTTTTATGGACAAATGACTAATTTTGGATCCCCTGATTCTTTTTCAGTCCATTGGTATATATTCAATAATCATCCTTTCTTAATCATAAAACACTAGAACTGGAAGGACCTCAGAGGTCAAGTCCAGTCCCTTGCCCTCACAGCAGGACCAAGCACCATCTAGATAATCCCTGAGATGTCTGTCTAACCTGCTCTTAAATATTTCCAGAGATGGAGATTCCACAACCTCCCTAGGTAATTTATTCCAGTGTTTAACCACCCTGACAGGCAGGAAGTTTTTCCTAATGTCCAATCTAAACCTCCCTTGGTGCAGTTTAAGCCCATTGCTTCTTGTCCTATCATCAGAGGCCAAGGAGAACAATTTTCTCCCTCTTCTGAAGGCTCCCCTTTTAGATACCTGAAAACATTATCCCCTCTGTCTTCTTTTCCAAACTAAACAAGCCCAGTTCCTTCAGCCTTGCCTCATAGCTCATGTTTTCTAGACCTTTAATCGTTTTTGTTGCTCTTCTCTGGACTGTCTCCAATTTCTCCATCTTTCTTGAAATGTGGTGCCCAGAACTGGACACACTATTCCAATTGAGGTCTAATCAGTGCAGAGTAGAGTGGAAGAATGACTTCTTGTCTCTCATAACACTCCTGTTTATGCATCCCAGAATCATGTTTGCTTTTTTTAGAACAGTGTCACACTGTTGACTCGTATTTAGCTTGTGGTCCACTATGACCCCTAGATCCCTTTCTGCAGTACTCCGTGCTAGACAGTGACTTCCCATTCTGTATGTGTGAAACAGGTTGTTCCTTGCTAAGTGGAGTACTTTGTTTTTGTCGCTATTAAACTTCCTCCTATTTACCTCTGACCATTTCTCCAGTGTGTCCAGATCATTTTCAATTGTGAACCTATCCTCCAGAGCACTTGCAATCCCTCCCAGCTAGGTATCATCTGCAAACATAAAAAGCGTACTTTCTCTGCCATCATATAAAACATTGATGAAGATATCGAACAGAACCAGTCCCAAAACAGATCCCTTCAGAACCCCACTTGTTATGCCCTTCCATCATGACTCTGAACTGTTAATAACTACTCTCTGAGGATGGTTATCCAACCAGTTATGCACCCGCCTTATAGTAGCCCCATCTAAGTTGTATTTGCCTAGTTTATTGAAAAGGTCATGTGAGACCATTATCAAATGCTGTACTAAAGTCTAGGTATATCACGTCCACTGCTTCTCCCTAATCCACAAGACTCGTTATCCTGCCAAAGAAAGCTATCGTATTGGTTTGACGTGATTTGTTCTTTACAAATCCATGCTGGCTGTTACCTATCACCTTATTTTCTTCCAGATGTTTGCAGATGAATTCCTTAATTGCTTGCTCCATTATCTTTCCTGGCACAGAAGTTAAACTGATTGGTCTGTAGTTTCCTGGCTTGTTCTTATTTCCCTTTTTATAGATGGACATTATATTTGTCCTTTTCCAGTCTTCTAGAATCTCTCCTGACTTCCATGATTTTCCAAAGATGCTAATAGCTAAAGGCTCAGATACTGCCTCTATCAGCTCCTTGAGTATTCTGGGATGCATTTCATCGGGTGCTGGTGGCTTGAAGATATTTAACTTTTCTAAGTAATTTTTAGCTTGTTCTTTTTTTTTTTTTATTTTAGTTTCTAAACCTACTACATTTCCACTAGCATTCACTGTTAGGTATCTCTTCATCATCAAAGTTCTTGGTGAAGACCGAAACAAAAGTTATTAAGGATCTCCTTTATTTCCAAGTTTTCTGTTATTGTTTCTCCCTTCTCACTGAGCAATGGGTCTACCCTGTCTTTCGTCTTCTAGTAATATCTTCTTATATCTTATGTTTTCCTTTTTATTCTTTAAATATCCTCTTTGCAGCCCTTTGTTTAGTGGTACAACTTTTTACTCCCTCTGATTTTCAAGTAAAATATAGTTCTATACAATTTAATTTATTACATCATACCGATATTGTAGTTGTATCTTTGGTTTTACATAAACAGTAAAGCTGGTAAGAGCTAAGAAGAATCTTCCATGAGGTGTATACTGGACATTGGCATGAAGATTTATTTTACGTGTTATCTGTTACTATGCTGAGGAGTGCTATATAACTACCTAGAATAGATTAATAAAGGTATACATGTCCCCTGAGTGCCAGCTCTATTAAAGTGACCACATTTCTATGTCTAGGACCTCTTGCCATTGCTAATCATTCTATTGTACTTTTATCAAATGAAGTTTTAAAAATTATGTTTCTCTTATTTGAATAATTCCTCTAATGGGCGAAGTTCAGAATCTTACTAAACTTACTATTAAATTTTGTTTAAAATTCACTTTTTCTCTTTGATACCATTTAAAATACAGTCCCTTTTAGCTGCATCTTTCTCTAATTTGCCACATGGTTTTTATAAGATATAAAGTCCCCAGATACCAATTTTATTTCTAGCATTGTTGAAAATTTTTTATTCCAATCCAGCAGGTAGTAAACACTTCCTATAAATATTCTGTACTAGGGATACACAAGCAAAGTCTGTGACACACTTAAAATGTGGTTTAGGTATAAACCCTAGTTGCAGTCAATACAGGTTTTTTATTGGAAATGTTTTCAAGCAGTAACTATTAAAATTTAAGTAGTTTTCCTTCTATTTTTATATAAATGCTGCATTGAATTTACAGAGAAGAAACTTCACACTGGCCTTTCAAGCAGCTGAAAGTGTTGGCATCAAATCCACTCTGGTAAGTGTTAAATGCATAATGTGCTGTTTATAAAATGTCTTTTATACTTGTATAGTGAAGTTCTCATACAAAACATTACTGTGTTTTGGGCCAAAAACAATGTAATGGTGACAGTTCACTTGCCCAAGAGTGATTTGAAAAATGTATGCTCTTTATGAAGGCTGCTTCTCCATGTAGACATTGCTGTTCTCTTCAATGTTTTGTTGTATTTCTTGACTGCTTCTTTGACAGGGCACATATGTTGTCTTATGACAAACTATAGCATATCAAGAAACCATTAATATTCAAAACAATACAGCCAAGCTGAAGTAGAGTACAGGTTAACTGTTCAGATATTCTGGCCTAGAAAGTCTGCAGGTAGAACACCTGGTATGAGTCTGCTGGTGGCTTGAACTGAGTACAAACTACCTTCTAGATTTGCATTTACATTTCAAACAGTTTGAATTTATTAGAATTCTGAAGCTAAAAAAATCAAACCTATTAAAGTTGGTTTATTATTCAATAAAGTGTGAAGGTTATGATTTTTGTAATCCATCTATTATACCAGCAAACGATCCAAAATATTGTTGGGTAGAGAGGCTTCCTTTGTCTTCATAATTGAGCACTGGCATCATTTAAGAGAAAATTTGACACTACGTCTGTAATGAATGGAAGTGTTTAAAAAAAAAAAAAACTGTGAAACTGTTTCTCTAACAATAGTTGAGGGTTTGATTCCTACACAAAGAAATTCCTGAGCAGAGTTTAAAAGAATTACTAATTGTTACGAAAATAATTATCAGACGAGAGAGACTTTTCTGAAGCCAGGAAATTGAAAGAAACCCAAGCCTTGGTGTGTGTCTCCAGCAATGCAGCTAGAATCACCAGGACCAGAAAAAACGTTTTAAAAAACTCATTAGGTTTTGTGTAACTTGATGGCAGCTTTCTTAGAATTCAGGTAAGCAACTCCTAATGCTTTATAGTTCAGACATTTAAAAATAACAATTTCCTTGATTCTTATCAAAACCTCTGCCCAGCCATTGTCCTTGTTCACAATGGAGATGCAACTGCTGAGTATTTTTAATACCTCAGAAGTTAATGATTTTGAAAAGTGAAGTTTTTTTACCAAATGCAAATGTAAAAATAGACTTGAGAGCAAATGTAAATATCCACATGCCGTTAGCTGCAGTACAATGGCAATTTTGTCTCCCATGATATTACAGTACATAATGGTACTAGAAAATGGATTTGACAAGATATCTGGAACTGGCTGACAAAAAACTGAGTTAAAATGTAATCCCTACACATGCAGACACTTTCATAGGCTCAGATATATCCAAATTGAATTAAATCTTATAAAAGGAAATCTTATCTTTCATAAGCAAGTATTGTTAGGCTGCATCTACACTGGCATGATTTTGCACAAATACTTTTAACGGAAGAGTTTTTCCGTTAAAAGTATTTGCGCAAGAGAGTGTCTATACTGGCATGTGCCTTTGCACAAAAGCATCCGTGCCAGTGTAGACGCTCTCTTGCACAAGAAAGCTCCGATGGCCATTTTAGCCATCAGGCTTTCTTGCGCAAGAGATTGATGTTACCTGTCTACACTGGCCTCTTGTGCAAGAACACTTGCGCAAGAGGACTTATCCCTGAGCGGGAGCATCAGAGTATTTGCGCAAGAAGCACTGATTTTGTACATTACAACGTGAGTGTTCTTGTGCAAATACTCGCAGCCAGTGTAGACAGGCGGCAAGATTTTGCACAAAAGCGTCCATTTTTGCGCAAAATCTTGCCAATGTAGACACAGCCTTAGTGTATGCAGCATATTTACTGTGTGTAATAAATGGTCATTGTATATATAAATGTGAGAGGGTATCTTTAGAGGAATGTATTTCAGTTCCTTGAACAGAGTGTTTTGATTACTCACAGTTCTTTTCCATAGAATGAACACTTAACACAATAATTGCTATTTGTTTGAACTCTGTTGAAAATTAATATAAGAAAATTGAAAAAAATAAGTAAGGTTTTAAAAATGTGTTGAATTCTTCCTCTTCCTTTGTATATAGGTTCTGTAAGTAGATTGTGGAATACGATGCATGCATCTTACTTTGTAAATCCATTTGCACACCTGTGGTGCAATATGAATTATTAGAATAGTTTTGAGATAGTTATTAACTCCTCACCTTTTTCCTCTCCTTCAGAATATATATTTTACTAATTTTGGTAATGCTCACTTTTTTTCCTAGTTAAAAATCCACTTTGGGAATAACAACACTATTGTAAAGTGACACTTTACAAGATCTAGTAAAAAGGTTTAATGTTAGAAAACAAGTTTATGTAGTTAATAGCTAGGCCTTGATCCTGCAGTTCAAAGTGCCCATGTGAATGTCTGTGTGCCATTAACTGCAACACTGGGACTCTAGTATTTAAAAACATGAGTATTTTTTGTTAGCAGTATTAAATGAGAAGAAAACTGAGGTATACTCCAGTGCTCCCTGTAAGCTGAGCATTTGGGTGGCCACCCAGGAGAGATTCAAAGGCTGCCCAGTTGATTAGCAGAGTGCCCTATGCCAGCAGCATGCGTTTCTGTTGGTGGTGCACATAATTTATTCTGCCCATGGATGGAAAAAATTAGAGAAGAAACATTGATATACTCTGATATTGGATTCATGTACAGCAGGTCACAAAATTAATGTTCCTTTTCAATGAGAAGGGTAGCCCTTACCAGATGGCTGGGAAGTAACTGTTTGAAACTTTAAAGTGATGAGCAGTCTTTCACTATCTGAACTTTGAAAATGATATACTGAGCAAATGGAGAGCTTTCCTTAAGCCTTTCTCATAGTGGGAGCTTTACAGCTTTGTTGACTACTATGTTAACATGAACATGCAAGGTGGTAATTTTTAATTTTGATCTTCTTTTTGTGACAGGACATCAATGAAATGGTGCGAACTGAGCGTCCAGACTGGCAAAATGTCATGCTCTATGTTACTGCAATTTACAAATACTTTGAAACCTGAAACCCTGTTAATTCAGAATATTTGCAGGGTGGAATCAACACTAGCTGCCAGACAGAAACATGACTGAAATGCTAATCCTGGATTCATTGAAATCTGGCAACATTCATGTCCCTCAACCTGCAGTGACACTATCATGGATTGTCTCTGATTGCTTCGGCCAACAAACTTTGGGACATAGGTTATAAGCAAGAATATGTTACCAGTATGCTCGGGGCGTGTCCCTGGTATTAAGTTATCCAAATTAATATGTAGCCTAATGAGACTGGCCTTCTAAGAACTGCATTTATAGCTAGACTTCTTGAAGTTTTCATGTTTTTTTGAGAGACTGAGAATGCTGTAACATATACAAATTTGAATGTACAGCTAAAACTATGAGAAGGGAAAGGATGAAACATCATGAATTTTCTGTACTATCACAGACCACATAGTCTGTGTGAATATTGTATCCCTATATACACTGCACCCCAAATTCTTAATAGTAACAGAAGTTACTGCCTTAATTAGTTTTTCTCCTCTAAAGTGCACAATATTCAAGGGAAAGGAGCTTTTATTCTGTCACACTTATTTGACTGAAGAGTGCTCTCAGCACCTGGACAAACCTGGCGCAAAAGAACTCTTCAGTGTAAAGCTCTGTTTAAGCCTACCTCTGTTGCACAGTTATGTGGCTTCCAACTTTATATAATGAATAAGGACTAGCACATACAATTCCTGGCTTGAAGAGTATGCTGTATTTACATGGAATTTTCATATAATTTTCTGTGCTTCCATAACTAATTAGATTAATCAAAAAGCATCATGTAAAACGTCTCTATCCTCTTCTTCCTTTGCCTGCATAGCACACAGAAATGTTGAGCTTTCCTTTACAGCAATACAAGCATACAGTAGCTATGATTTCAATGATAGAATTATGTTTGTGTGCTGTCTTCCTTACGGAGGAGATAATTGTCAGTAATGGGTATTCAGCTTTGCAGTGTTCAGTGTACACTTTTCTTTGGGTCTGCCTGTAAAGCAGAATATGCCTTGAAGAGGACTGCAGTAAGATTAATTATGTGATACTGTATTGGAACTCAAAGACTAATGCTCCCAAGGAAAGAAGGAAAAGCTTTGGTCTGCTCAGATTGTATTCTCTGAAAATGCACCTCAGTTCATGTGGCAACTCTCTGGGCAAAAGAGGTCAAGCAAGTGCCTTAAAATATCGTTGAGTTGGTAGACCCTGGATCCTCCTCATGGCTTTGTGCAGAAAATTAGGAGCTCAAAAGGATTTCTAGTGGCAAACTGACATGTACTGTTTCAAAATGATTTTGTAATCCTGTACTTATCAAACCAAGGGAGAGCCTTCACCCTACCATTGTGTTCCTGCCTCCTCTTACACAGTTAGCAACAGTTAAGCCACAGGAAAGAGGCCCCCCTCTAATATTGAGCTGAAACTTTCATTTAATGACAACTTTTCACTTAACCTGCCAACACCCCTGTTAGAAACAATGATTCTGTTATTCCTATTGTGTGCCTATAACTCTTATGGACAGTTTGAATGAATAGATGTTAACAGCTCAGTGAATGAGACTGTGCTTGGCAACTATGAAGTATCATCAGGAATGAGAACACTGATTCAGGTCAAAACTATATAGCCAGTCAGAATAGCTAGAGGTTGGGAGGCTAATGGTAGGCAGCTCCACAGGTAGTTAAAAATTCTCAAGCTGTGAGTAAACAGGCTTGAAGATCTGTGGCAACCAAGAGAAAATGATCACAGAAGAGACTTCAAATAATAAAAAAAATCTTCATAAGCTTTGAGTAGAAAGAAATTAGGAATGTATGCTATAGCTTTCACAAACTGCTAAATTCCCATTTCTGCACATTTATGCTACAGGAAATGCTTCTGTTTTACTTATAAATTTAAGTTGTCTATTTACAGTTGCGTCATTTTATTTATTACATGAAGGTTGAAGAAAAATATTGTTTCTAATCAAAAAGCACTCAAGTCTAAATTCCCAAAAAAACTTTTTCTTTTGCATAACTGATCCCAAGGCTAATTTTAGCTATTTTTCTGCAAAGTGGTGCCTGAACTTTACTTTTCTGTATATGTCATTAATTGTAGTAATATTGCTCATGTAAACATCCATAAAAAGGGAACTATGGTTTCTTCAAATATATCCCATTAGGCAACATGACAGAAGAATTATGAATCTGCAGAGATGGAATTTTTAAAACGATAAATACAGATCTTTATTAGAAATGAAGAAATCTACAGGTTACTATTTGGCACGATCGGTCTGTCTTTATGGATTCTTTCTGTTTTTTGGTCTGAAGTTGTACTTGTTG
The DNA here is from genome assembly GCA_032595735.1 of Pelochelys cantorii. NCBI lineage: Eukaryota > Metazoa > Chordata > Testudines > Trionychidae > Pelochelys > Pelochelys cantorii. The sequence goes on along the minus strand of CM064342.1, from coordinate 4,048,366 downwards.
TTGATGGTACACAACTACTGGAGTCACATCTGGAAAGAGGCATGTGGCTCCATAAAGAAACTTCCTAAAGACCCATCTGATCCTTTACAAAAAAACAGTTTTTCTGACACAATGAAAGGATATTCAAGAAAGGGATGCAAGACATAAAACAAACTGAACCCTACTACACAGTAACAGAATGTTCAGAGGCGGAAACAACAAATCTCTCCTTTTGCTAATTGGAAGAATGACTTGCGTAACCAGTCTGGATAAGAATAATACACTTAGTATGGTTCCAACTCATACTTCACCCTGAAAGATGAACAGTTCTGTTACACATTGTAGAGCACAAGCTTCTTGCTGATTGACTTGATTTTTTTTTTGTTCTGTTTAATATATCTAAATGTATTCAATATGCCAAACAATATATTGTAGATTTTTACTGTATTTTAGTGTGTGCCTTGCAAATGCCTGTGTTTTGGTAGGTCAGTGTTATTCATGTCCATCTCTGTAAGAGGTGCACTTACCCAAAACTGCTTGGACATATTTATGCAGATTTGGATCTGTTGCTGTCTGGATAATGTTAAGTAAAACACATTCCACTGAATATAAAGATGTCTACCCAGTCAGGTATGTCAAATTTGTTTAATGTGCATGGTACATCAGTGGTGAACGGAATGAACAACTGAAGCTTTTTCTTTACCTTCAGGTAGCATCAAAGGAGGAATAAGGTATTTTTTAATATTAAAATGGATGGGGTTCAGAGTTTTTTTTTTTAATGTCCATTATAATAATAATAATAAAGGTGATCTGACTTCAGAATTGATGACTCAGCTGATTGAGTTTTCAGGTATTTAATATGTTTAACTGCAAACATTTATCCATTAGTTTTGGCCTTGTAACTCAGTGGACCTCTTGAATATTTACTACAGCAATACCTGCTAGAAATTCTAAGCAAAAGCCTCCAATTGAAACTTCACCCAGAGAGATGCAACCCAGAATGGTGTATGTATTAGATGATATCTTGGTTAAAGAATAAAACGTCATTCTTTACCTTATTAAACATTATTTTTGCCAGGTACATAAAGCATCTATCAGAGGCTGATGTGTCTCCAATTTAATATGTCGTCCCTACCTTTCTGTGCTCCTGAAAAGACAATTAACCTGCAATAAGAGTTCTCTAACTTGCCTGGGTAATGTAATCAGTCACCTGTTACACTGGTGTAAATTCATATAATCCCCACTGCTTTTAGTAGTGACTACTGTTTTATACCTATGAACAGAGCCGAATATTTTGTCAGGAGTTGTCAAAGTGACAGCAAAATCTCTACAGGGTGCCTGTCAGTGACCTCAACTTTAAATCTCATCTTCCCCACTGCAGCCTTTCTACCTATATCATGATCGACCAAAGGACCTGATAATGACAGCAATTTTGTTGCTAGTGTGGAAGGTAGAACAGAATGTCTTATTTCTGCATCTCTAGTTTTTGTGCAGTTCTGACAAATGTGTACAATTTTCTAACCAAAATTCTCCTTTAAATTAACAGATAAGAGCATGAGCTTTTCCAGTATTTTCGTTTGCCAGCTGTGTTGTACATGTTGTCTTCTGAGCACTGCTTCCCTGTCCATTGGCAAGCTGCCATCCCTTTCACAGGTTGTTCCATGAATGTCAAAATGACATTTCTGCCCTGATTCAAGACCCAGCCCCAAGTAGGCTACCTGTGGAAAAGGGCATTATAGTTGTAATATATCTGCACAGATTGCTTGTCCCCATCTAATTCTGAGTGTGCCCCTCCAGGTTTTTTTGCTTGTCTCTCAGTAAGAAGTTTCTTTGCTGAAAGGATGTTTGTTTGGTATAGTATAGAAAGGGTTATGAACTGCTATATTTAATTTAAAATAAAATCTACTGACAGGGTTCAGCTGGGTTTGCTGGGCATTTCTAAGAATTCAGCTTTGTCTGTTCTTAATTTTATCCTATAATAACCAGGTCAGCGTTTGAGTATATTTGGAATAGTGATAGAAATGTAGCCGTGTTAGTCTGGTGTAGCTGAAACAAAAAACAGGACTATGTAGCACTTTAAAGACTAACAAGATGGTTTATTAGGTGATGAGCTAATAAACATTAGCTCATCACCTAATAAACCATCTTGTTAGTCTTTAAAGTGCTACATAGTCCTGTTTTTTGAGTACATTTGGTAACTCAAAAGTGTCAGGGGCTTAAACATTTGACTGTCATTCTGATGACCAGATAGTTTAAAACTTTTTTATGTAATTTTATATGAAGGGCTTGCCCATTAAGCAGTGGATCTATTTTGAAGTGGATCTATTATTGCTTGTGTTCCATAATTGCCAGCTTTTACGGTTGAAAGATCAAGTGATTCAGCTTGACAAGATTACTCTCCTCCTGATTTGTGGGAATGAATTATATATATGTAATTTTTTTCCTTTCATTAGAAATTGTTTCCCTACACATAAACTTGAATAATGTTTAGCTATAAAAGCCAGATGCCTTTGCATTTTTCTCTAGTGTAAAGTGGTTTATTTTTCATTTTTTAAGGTTCCTGGCCCTTATTGATACAGGGCTATAGTCTGCTATTGAGTTGCATGCAGATTTCCTAGTGACTTCAGTGAGAGTTCTGAGTGCAGAACAATAGTAGGAATAAGTCCTTTACAGGATGTTTTGTGGCAGCCTTATTGTGGTTTATTTCCCATTGTCATCTCCATTTTCAGAGGTTTGCAGTGTGGTCAAAATCACTCTATCCAGGCTGAAACTTGGTATATAAAATCTCTTCTGGGGCATATGCTTATGGGAACTAAAGAAAATGCCAGGATGTTAGAATTGTTGTACTTTTCTAATGTTGTACGTTTCAATTTTAAAACTGAGAATTTGGGGATAGTGCTAGAATAGGTTTTTGGAGGAAAAAGTTTTAGACTGCTGTGACTCCAGTGTAGACAAGCAACATATGTTACATTCACCTCCTCTCTCCAGTGAATAATATGCATAGTTTTAATCATATGCACTTTGTGTGTGTGTGTCAGTTAGAATGCCACAATAGACAGTCTTTGCTGCAAAAGAGCCCCTATAATTTACCATATAAATAGTTCATGAACCAAGATTTAAAGCATACGCTGTATTGGCAACAAAGGAATGGCTGAAATTGTTAAAATTCCCCTTCACAAAAATCACTTTTTTCAGGATCATATGTATTTATGATTAAGGTGAATTTCAGGAAATTTGGGACATATGCATGCAACATATCCAGGTAACTTATACATGTAAAATTACATGATGTTTTATGAGTGTTTCCAAAATATTTTAAAATGTGTATAATTAAATATTCAGTTTCTTACAACCTGGTTCTTACTAGTTTAATGTAGATTTACTTTTAAAACCTGCACTTCTTCCATGTTTCATCCGTTAGTTTGCTTGAAGAAAAACAAAGCCTTTGTTTTCCCATTGGATAATATAAATGAAAAGCATGAGACTGCTAATTGGAATATGGAGCATTTCCCCTCTAGATTCAGTTCAAATCCAGTTTCAGCCAGTAGTGGCAGTGTGAAGGTTGTTTGGTGAAGATGAAACCAATTGGGAATACAATCAGGAAGTCACAGAATAATGCTAATTGGCCCTACCCAGAGGGATGAATGAGCCTGGGAAGTGCTACTTTCAGTTCCACTTTGAGAGAACTGGCAGAGCAGTGTGGGAAGCTTGTCTTCCACCCCCTGTGATGTGTTATTTGCTTACAAAGTGGCCCACAATTTCAATAATGATGCTACTCCAGTACTATCAGTTGGCACAAAAGAGAGAATTGGAATGTTCCATAGCTTTTACCACTCCTACAAACAGAAAAGTGATAGCATAAAGGACTTTCCATACATTCTTCCTCATTTTTATTTATTTCTGTGTGCATTAGAACATGCTAATCACCCTAGCAGTTTTTGGGTGGCATGAGGGTAGCCGTTCTAGTTCTATGCAAAAAGTGTTTTTTCCTTCTTACTTACACACACATTCTATTGATACATCTGAAAAGGCTTCAAGAAATGTCTGAGCTTTAAGTGCATAGTTGTCCTAGATTTGACCTTAAAGTGTAAGTGGGGGAAAAACGGTATCTTCCCTTCCCTTCCAGTTGGATGTGAGATTTGGAAGCAAAGAGGAGGAATCCAAAATATTTCCACTACATTGTAGCCTGGTTCCAGTCTGAAAGGCAAAAATCCACTCTCATCAGATTGGCCACCTCTGAAGGTCCAATTTTAAGTTAAAGCCTTTGTAGGAAGTATGCTTTGAGGTTTTGCAAGTTCCACTAAGGGCATTTACTTCATGCAAAACAATGTACTCTGCATTTTGTATTTAGTTTCTATGCCTTCTATTTGCCATGTTTTCTTCTCAATTTTGTGAAATAAAGATTTACAGATATTAAAATGTGAATTGTTTTGACTGAGGTGGGCCATTGTGCAAACTGAGATTCAGTTACCGTTTAGTACCACTGTCACTATTACTGGCTTTCAGAATAATATTCAAAAGGCATATGTTCTAGAAGCGTGTGGGGCATGTTTGGAATATATGGTGTATGGGAAGGTAGAACTAATTCCTGATATTTTATGTGAAATTATTTCAATTTTAGCACTAGCAGCACAATTTAAAGCAGTGGTCACCAACCAGTAGATTGGGATCTACTGGTGGATCTTGGAGCTTCTGATAGGTGATCCTGAGTGGTTTGGCCAAGAATCTATGAAGCTCAGCACTTCAACTGCCCCTCCCTTCACTGCTGCTCATCTCCTGCCCTTTGCCTTGGGGCTGCCCTTCCCGGTGGGGAGCCTCCTGCTTGCTGTGCAGGTCAAGGGAGGAAGAGGAGGGTGCTGATGTCAAGATGCCCCCTTCCACTTTTTATCCTTTCTCCAGAGAGCAGAGGGGGGCACAACAGGACTTGGGATGGAGTTTGCTGGCTGCTTTAGGGAGAGGGCCAGGGCAGGGGTGAGCACCCCATCCCCGAGCACCTCTGGACCTAGAACCCTCTCCTACATCCCAGCTGCCTGCCCCAAGAGCAACTCAGAGCCCCTTTCACACTCCAGATCCCTTAATCCAAGACCAGAGGCTGCACCCCAACCCTCTGCCCCAGCCTGATGAAAATGAGTGAGGATGGAGTGAGCGGGGGTGGGGCCTCAGAGAAGGGATGGGAGGGCAGTGGGGCAAAGGTATTTATATTTGAGGTAGATCTTGGATTGCACTGAAATTCAAAAGGTGATCTTGTGCTTAAAAAGGTTGGAGACCCCTGAGTTAAAGTATCTCCTCTGAAGGGTTTAGGTACTATAGTGATGGGTATTCTTCAGTATTTGATAGTTGTGTACTTGGTGTATTGTCCTTACATTGGAGTGTTCTGGTCTTGAATGTTCAGTTGATAGAGGATGGAATTGCTGGGGGGGTTTTCTTGGTTATAGCCTATTATACATTTCTACTCTTGCTGTGATGTTCTCCCTAATGGGGATTAGCGTGGAGGTGTGATTAACTCTGGATAGCTGCACAGATGAATCAGTTTTGTGAGAGAAGGTAGGTGAGAGAATACCTTTTGTTGGGCCAACTTCTGTTGGTAAGAGTGATGTCCTTTTGAACTTGAACAGAGCTCTTCAGCTTGTCTGAAGGTTGAATGAAAGATATTACTGTCTATTACCTTCTCCACTTCGTGTCGCAAATATCATGGGACCAACAGGGCTACAAAAATACTGCATTGTTTTACAGACTCTGCTATAATGAAGCGTCATTTCACAACTGTGTGAAAAGATAATTGCTCAAGATAAAGACTGAATTTTATTAAAACTTCTTTATCAAAAATAATTAAGGAATGCACTTGAATCTAGGCCTAATTAAGTGTGTTCAGTGCTGGAGAACCTGGTGATGAGGTGTTAGGAAATATGTTTTGGTTTTTGTAGTAGAGAGTATCTAACGTGGCTTAATATGATATGGAGAATTGCAGCCTGGAGTGTATAATATGTTTAAAATGGATTAAAACAAAATAGAAATCAGTTTATTGTCCAAGTCCCCAGATTTGTTTTTCTAGAGGAAAAATAAAATTCAGTTCCTGCAATGGAGGATTAACCATGTTCTGGCATTTTTGTTGAACTATAGGCGTCCTTTTCTCCCTGCTTACATTTTCATACCAGAACTGAGTTCAGTTTTTTAAAGATTGGCTTGTTTTATATGAAACGTTTATATTACTGAGCACAAAAAGGACTAAACCAGTTCTGCTGGGCCCTGTACAAACATAGATGACGATGATGATTCCTATCTGCAAGATCTTCCAGTAATTTGAGCTATAATCAGTGAATAAGACAGATAAGCAGACAAGGGTAGGGGCCATTCAGCAGCAGTGATCATAAGATCAGGAGTTTAAATGACACAAGTGTAAATGGATGGTCACTGTGAAGGAAGCAAACTGTTAGAGATACACTTACAAAATCATGTTCCAGCATATGCCAAAGCAAACTCACTCCATTTGAAACCATAGTCTGAAACACGATTAGGTCAGATTCATACTAGCTGATAGCTGGCGTGAACACTGTTTTAGATAGAATCCTAAAACACTAGAACTGGAAGGGACCTCGAGAGGTCATCGAGTTCAGTCCCCTGACCTCCCAGCAGGACCATCCATGATAGATGTCTGTCTAACCTACTCTTAAATAGATCTAGAGATGGAGATTCCACAACCTCCCTAGGCAATTTATTCCAGTATTTATCCTCCCTGACAGTTAGAAGTTTTTTTCCTAATGTCCAGTCTAAACCTCCCTTTCTTCAGTTTAAGCCCATTGCTTCTTAGCCTATCCTCTAAGACCAAGGAGAACAATTTTTCTCCCTCCTCCTTGTAACACCCTTTTAGATACCTGAAAACCGCTATCTTGTCCCCTCTGTCTTCTCCTCTCCAAACTAAACAAGCCCAATTCTTTGTCTTCCTTCATAGGTCATGTTCTCGAGACGGTTAATCATTCTTGTTGCTCTTCTCTGGACCTTCTCCAATTTCTCCATATCTTTCTTGGAATGTGGTTCCCAGAACTGGACACAATACTCCAATTGAGGCCTGATCAGCTCAGAGTAGAATGGAAGAAAGACTTCTCATGTCTTGCTCTTAACATTCCTGTTAATGCATCTCAGAATCAAGTTTGCTTTTTTTTGCAACAGTGTCACACTGTTGATTCCTATTTAGCTTGTGGTCCACTATGATCCCTAGATCCGTTTCTGCAGAACTCCTTCCTAGACAGCTGCTTCCCATTCTATACGTGTGAAATGGATTGTTCCTTCCCAGTGCTTTTTTTGTTTAAAAAAAAAAAAAAAAGTGCCGGTACTCCAGGGGAAAAGTTGTTGAGCTCTGACTTGAGGTGCTAGTAGTGCGTACTGGGCAGTACCGTCACAAAAAAAGCACGGTTTCTTCCGAAGTGGAGCACTTTGCATTTGTCCTTAGTAAACTTCATCCTATTTACCTCAGACCATTGCTCCAGTTTGTCCAGATCATTTTCAGTTATGACCCTATCCTCCAAAGCACTTGCAACCCCTCCCAGCTTGGTATCGTCTGCAAACTTAAGTGTACTCTCTATGCCAATATCTAAATCATTGATGAAAATATTGAACAGACCCCTGTGGAACTCCATTTGTTATGCCCTTCCAACAGGATTGGGAACAGTTAATAACTACTCTCTGAGAACAGTTATCCAGCTGGTTATGCTCCCACCTTACAGTAGGCCCATGTAAGTTGTATTTGCCTAGTTTATTGAGAAGATCATGTGAGACCATATCAAATGCCTTAAAAAGTCTAGGTATACCACATCTCCCTTATCCACAAGACTGTTATCCTATCAAAGAAAGCTATAAGATTGGTTTGGTTTGACATGATTTGTTCTTTACAAATCAGTACTGGCTATCTATCACCCTCTTATCTTCCAGGTGTTTGCAGATGAATTCCTTAATTACTTGCTCCCAGTGCTATTTTTGTTTTTTAAAAAACAAAGTGCCATTACTCCAGGGAAAAGTTGTTTGAGCAAAAAAAACCAGCACTGCTTGCTTCGTTATCTTTCCTGACACAGAAGTTAAGCTGACTGGTCTCAAGTTTCCTGAGTTGTTCTTGTTTCCCTTTTTATAGATGGGCACTAGATTTGCCCTTTTCCAGTCTTCTGGAATCTCTCCTATCTTCCATAATTTTTCAAAGATGATAGCTAAAGGCTCAGATACCTCCTCTATCAGTTTCCTGAGTATTCTAGGATGCATTTCATCAGGCCCTGGTGACTTGCAGACATCTAACTTTTCTAAGTCATTTTTAACTTGTTCCTTTTTTTTATCTTCTAACCCTACCCCATTCCCACTAGTATTCACTATGTTAGGCATTCCTTCATCAGACTACTTGGTGAAGACTGAAACAAAAGTCATTAAGCACCTCTGCCACTTCCAAATTTCCAGTTACTGTTTCTCCCTCCTTACTGAGCAATGGGCCTACCCTGTCCTTGGTCTTCCTCTTGCTTCTAATATATTCATAGATAGAATCATAGAACACTAGAACTGGAAGGGAACTGTGTATAAACTGCTGAAGTTTGACTCAACTGTTCCAAGGTTTGCGGGTGCTGGGATTTAGGGGTAGGGTTACCAGCTGCTTTCAAAAAAATACTGGACACACTTGATCTTGGATTGGGGTGGGGGAGACTGGCCAGAAGGGGAGCGAAGCTGGCCGGGGGGAGCAGGGCTGGCCGGGGGAAATTGGGGGAGGGGAACCGGCCAGCAGAAAGCAGGGCTGGCCGGAAGAGGGTTGGGGGGAGGAGGGCTGGCTGAGGAAATCTGGGGGAGGGGAGGAAGAGTACCGGCTGGCAGGGGAGGGGGTTGGAGGGAGTGGTGCTGGCTGGGAGGGAACCGGCGGCGAGGAGCAGGGCTGGCTGGGAGAGGGTTGGGGTGAGCGGGGCTGGCTGGAGGAGGTAGGGAGGGGGGAACCAGCTGGCGGGGAGCAAAGCTGGCTGGGAGGGGGGTTGGGGGAGCGGGGCTGGCACGAGGGGGGGAAACTGGCCGGCGGGGAGCAAAGCTGGCCCGGGTGCACTCAGATCCCAGGGTGCTGCCCATCCCACACACCGTCCTGGCAGGGTGCCCAGATGATTCCAGCCCCCCCCCAGTGTAATTGCATAGTGCCTGGCTGGTAGAGGCTCAAGCTGCGTGAGCGTGTCTATCAGCCAGGCAGTACGCAACTACGTACTGATACTCACGACCATAATAAAACTTAATTAGAAAATACCGGACATTTATACATCCGGTATTTTCTCAATTTGTTTCCCGGACAGAAAGCTCCAATATCGGACTGTCCGGTTCAAACCTGGACACCTGGCAACTCTATTTAGGGGGTTGGTTGAACCCATCTTAATTGCAAATTTGGTTCCCAAATTTTCACAGTAAACAAACAAGCCAGCCTTTTAAGGTAAAAAAAATAATTCAACAATCTGTCTGCCCTCACCGCGGTATTCTTCTCTATCCCAGGTCCTGTAAACGCACCCCTTAGATTGGGCTTCCCAAAGAATCCCCGCCCTTTTCAGGGCTTAGACTCTTGTCACTGGAGGAATGTGGGCCAAGTTGTGAGTCCCAGTTCCAGCCCAGGAATCTTGTCCACAGCAGGCACACATTGCCTCTGAATTAATTGCTACTGTTTTCCGTGGGTGGCTACTGCTTGCTCTGTTTACCAGTTACACTTCTCAGATCCTCTCTCTTCCAGGAGAAGAGAACCATTTTCCATCTCTCTAGTCTGCTGTAACTCCTCTTAGCTGCACAAGCAGGGCTTTGAATGCCCACAGTGGAATTAGCCAGATCTGGAAGGCCAACCTGTGCAGCTGCTTTCTGGGATAGAATGTAGGAGGACTGCAGGGCTTCCAACGGGGGGTGACAAAAGGCCAGGCACGCTCCACCACATATAACTGTAAGATCTAGTTCTCAGAGGTGCTGAGCTCCCACGGTGCCAATTAACTTGAGTCAAAAGTGTTGCATGCAGTGTTTCTGAAAATCAAGCTTTGTTCTTTTTTTAGAAATGGTGAAAGCTGAGTCACAGACCCAAAAACCCCCACCACATTGGGGGTGGTCTAAGGCAGTGTTGTTACTGGCAAAGGGGGATGATATGTTGGAACAAGCTACCCAGACACTAATGCTTTATGAGCTAATAAATTTTTATCTTCTTGCATCAACATTCCCTGTACTTGGAATCTACAATCATCCCTAGTGGGATACAGGGTCAGTAGTTAAGGGGCTGACTTTGTTTTCTCGTCTTATCTACAACTTGTGTTGCCAAGCTCCTGTCATAATGTTGAATTTATCCGGGTTAATAAATGATGCCCTCTCATTGCTCTTAAATAAAAAGGAAAGTAGTGTGAAGGGAAAAAAATCATCTGATCCTTGCTGACATCCTAGGGCTGGGGCACTGCAACTTCCACAGCTCTGTTATTGTGCAGAGGTGAATTCAAAGGATTGTTGCTCCATGACATGCATGTGCTAATTCATGCTTCAAACTAGTTTCCTATTAATAGTACACAAACAGAATTTGAACTTACTGTTGAATTACATCTTGCTATGATATTCTGGGCCAGCTGGTCAGTAGGAAAAACTAACACAACTGAGAAGAAGCCTTAACACCAGGCATGGGATTTTTCAAGAATGCCTGCATAATTTAGGAGCTTTACAAAATCTCAGTAGTGCCAGGCCATGATGTATAGAGAAGGCTAGACAACACGAGAGGACTCAGGAATTAGACATTTTAGTTTGAGAACATCTGCAACAAATATCTGATGTTCTTCTTGACCCTGGCTTACATTCTTTATGTTCCTCATGGTTTATGTAAATACTGTGTAATCTTAAAGGCTTCAATGAAAAAACTAAGTCTTTAAACTTGGGCCATTTCCTGTGGGTGACTTGTCACTGTAGCCATGTTGTGCAACACAAGAGTCTGTGTTAAGCACACCTCCTAGCATTTTGTATATGTAAAATTTTTCTTAAGGACCTGCTAATTTGATGGTCTAACTTAAATTTTTAAACAGCTGACCTAACATTACTGACAAGTGTTTAATGTTTAAATCCTGAATATCGGAAACAAAAAAGCAAAATCCCTGCATCTTCTAACTTTTTTATTCTGCTATATTTTAAAATGCGGCTTTCTCCTGACTGATGGAGAATGAGGAGAAGGTCCTCACAACAGAGGCTGTCAGGGACTTATCAGGCATACTGACAGGCTGAGTGCTGGAGGACATATTGGGGAGTGCAATAGGCAACCAAAAGCAGATGGGTGTATCTTGAATGATAGAATAATGCAAACCTAACAAAAGGAGGATGGGGGGAGTACTGTACGGACAAAAAGCAGAATGTTTGTGCAGAGAAGAGACTGAGGCGCTGTCTACATTGTAGGCTTCTTTCGGAAGAAGCTTTTCCAGAAGAAATCTTCCAAAGAAACTCCTGCCAAAAGAGCGTCCACGCTGCCAAAGCACATCAAAAAAAGATCTGCTTTTTCAAAAGATAACATCCATACTGAATGGACACTATCTTGCATATAAGCTGTGATTACTATGGACAGAATGGCCACCAGGGCACCTGTGCTTTTTCCTCTTCTTGTGAAAACTCCTTCTTCCCCATCCACACGTGCCTTTGTCTGAAAGAGCTCTTTCAGAAAAAGGCTTCTTCCTCATAGAAAGAGGTTTACCAATGTCGGAAAACTCCCTCTGTTCTTTCGATTTTCTTTCAAAAACACGATTGCAGTGTGGACGTAATTTAAGTTTTTCCAAAAAACTCCTTAGTGTAGACATATCCTAGAAGTGGGGGAGACATGCAGGGGAGGTCCAGGGCTACCTTTGTAGGTAGGGGGCAGTGAGAGCTTACTGGAAGGTCATTGCCAATTGCTACTCACCCTACAGAAGAGTGCAGAAAGTTTCAAAACATTGATTCAAACTTTTTAAGAGATTTTTATCTTCCCTTTGGAAGAAAGTACATCTCTCAGGCTTCCCTAAAACTAAACCAATCCCTCTGAAAATTCAAGATTTAACTTCTTAATCACAGAATTTTTGTGGAGACTCTGTGGCAAATACCACCCCCCCACCCCCACCCCAAAACTCATTATGTGATGAGGTTTTTTTAATGTCATATTCCAAATATTTTCCGGTCACTTTCCTAGCTCATTAGCTCTTAAATGAATTTGCTTACAAAATTCACTACTCCTGTCATGCTTAAAGAAATGCCTACCACTACTTTTTGAGGCCGTTCAGGAAGGAATTATTTAGATCTCAAAATGGGGCTTTGTATACATATGAAATACTGATAAGTACATTTAAGATATGCATACTATACACATGTACAGTGTGGGCGTTATACATGCATCCACTTGATGCATCACCACTAAGGTCATGGCTTGGATGTTGTCAGCCAAAATCTAAGAAGGTCCCGTGTGGGTAGAGAATGAAAAGGAGAGCCAGATGCTGGGGAAGATGTCTGATGAAAGGAGTGGGGGAAAAAAAAACCTCAAGAAAATGTAGCCCATTTTGCATGGCTTGTCAGGTTTACAGAGTCTTCTATCACGAAGTAACTTTCAAACATCCTAGTCCTGTCTCTGACCCAGCATGATAACAGTGAAGCCTGTTTTGGTCATGATGTAATTAGCATTCTATTGCAGGCTGGAGACTAAACTCTCTATTATACAGCTCAGCCATGAAGAAAAGGACACAGCAGACTGAACAGTACTGAACTTCAAAGACAGCAGAATCATATAAATTTGGTAAATGGTAAAAATGAAGACTGTAAAGGGGGAGATGGAATGGAACTGCATTATGCAGTTGGCCACTAGGTGGTACTTGGAGCTGTCTCACCTTTATTTTATCTAACCTAGCCATACCTGGCAGAGCAAAGAAGGATCTCATACTCAACACCTCTAATGGGCATGTCTCTGGGATGTTAGCTCTGTGGTCAGTCCATAGCTGATACAGAAGTCTGATCTCCTAGCAGAATCTTTGCAACCTACCATGTACAAGTTGTATGTGACACAGACCTTGACCAGTCACTCTTTTGGCATTACTGAGCCTTGCAATTGTGATATGAATATCTCTCCATTTGAAGCTGGATGCCAGGCCAGCTAAACAGAGCTAAGTTAGCTTAGTGGTTGAACTAGCAGAGTAGGTGTAGTTCATTTCCTGTGTTAACTGGTACCTCTAACTGCTAGATAGCTAAAGGTTGTGTTAAGGCCAGAGGTGAATGTAACTTAAAATTTTTTCCAGGTATTGTCCTATTGCAACCCGGGTCCCAGCCAGCTCTTGCGGGAGCTGCGCACCAGGGTGTACCTGCTGCCTTTCACCTTTGCTTAAGGTACAAATGCAAGTGTATAGCAATGCTACACATCTCTGTGCATCCACCAATGCAAGTCTATTCTCTACAAAAAGCACTTTCCTGTTCAAGATGAGCTGACTGTTAACTCTTTTTCAATCAGAGTCTGTGCTCACACTCATTTCACAGCTTCAGCGTTCTGAAAACAGCTCGAAGTGTGTGGGGTTTTTTTGGCCTTTGCAACCAGAGTACTGAAGTGATGAAACTTTGGCCGGAAGTAGCTGTTTTCTTTCTGATTATAGTCTTTTTGTACAATTTCTTTTTCCAATGACTTACCCAAGCAAGGCCTTTTTAATGATGCAAAGTCACCTTAGCAGAGGATGGACCATAGAGAGTAGTTTGCATGGCACATTTCAATGGCAAATGTTTCTTTATATACAGGTCTGTGCTGTCTTGGAGGGGAACTTCTTTGGAATTCATGTTACACTGGTTTCCTCCAGACTTTAATAGTTCATTTATTTTGGTCAAAAGGTCTGTCTTGTGATTTAAGAGCAGTGTGTAAGTTAATAGTAACATTTTAGTCTAACAAATATGAAAGGGAGATGGTATAAGGGTTTATAGTTATTACTCTTTTAGTTTTAGAGGGAAGAGTATCTTGAACTAAAAAATGGTGTAATGGCTTGTGGTCTAAATCAATTTGCAATGTTCAGTTGGAATAGCATGCCTATCCTGGGAACACCAGTTTCCCAAAGTTTAAAACGATGGGCAAAACTAAGGGAGAGGAATATTTAAACAAAAAAAAAAGATAGCCCAATTATATAAGAATGCTTTATTAGATGCTCAGGAAATCATAATTCTGTAATCATTGAAGAAGGCTTGTTTGCTTTAAAAGCTATCCTGATTTAGGAAGGCAAGTGGCGCAAACAATATAAAAATTACAATGGAAGATGGGGAAGCAGATAGCAATGAATACAGATCCTCAGTTAGGAAATGCAAACACTTTATAAAGGAAGTTCATGTCTGGTAGAGTTTAAAGAAGTCCTTAAATATATTGAGAACAAACAATGTTAACAATGGGATTGGTCTAGACAAAGGTAACATTAACAGTTGTAGAAAAAGACGTATTCAGCAAATCTTTCTTCTGTATTCAGAAAGAAGCAACATAATCTATCTTGGTGAGAATGAAATACTGTCTGTTCCAGCAATAACTGAGAGAATGTTGAGCAGCAACTGTTAAATATCTTTGGATCTAGATGACTTGTACCCAAGAGTGTTAAAAGAATTGGAGGAGGTGATATCTGCACCATTAAAGTTGCTTTTTAACAGAAATTGCAACCCTGGAAAAGTTCCAAAGATCTGGAAAAAAGCAAATGCCCCACTATTTTAAAAAGGGGATAAAGAAGATGACGTAACCACCTATAGACTGGTTAGTTTCAGATCAATCCCAGGTAAAGGCCATTATGGGATGCAAGCAGTAAATAATTAAAGATGTAGCATAATTAATGGAAATCAACATGGTTTTAGGCAAAATAGATTTTGTGAAACAAATTTATTTTTGGTTCTTGAGATCACAGGCTTGCTCACTACAGCTAACTTTGCTGATCTAATATACTTTGATTTTTGTAAGGCATTTAGCTTTGTTCTGTATGAGATTCTGATGTTAAATAACACAAATCATTGTAGCCACTAGGAAGTGGATATAGCTAGATCACAAAAAGCAGTTATAAATGGGGAACAGTCATCTAATATAATGTAGTCCCCCAAGGGACATTTTCTCAACACTGTTCAAGATCCTTATCCATAGAGTTGAATATGAGCCCCCCGCGCCCTCCCCCCCCCCCGTGTGTGTTGCTGTGGGTCAGATGATGAACACAGTCCCTCAGTATATCACTGGGAAGCATGTCAAATAGAATAAGGGAAATGGCATTACCTGTTCATAGCGTTACTGAGGTCATACCAGGGTGACTGTGTCCAGTTCCAGTCTCCAAACTCCAAAAGGATGTTAAAGTTGGGAGGGGATCAGCGAGAACCATTTGAGGTCTGGAAAATATGTTTTGTGAGAGACTTAAGCTCAGGCTATTCAGTTTATCCACAAAAAAAAAGTGAGGTGACCCAATCATGGTGTACAAGTACTGTACAGAGAAGAGATTTCTAATATGTTTCCATCTTTGTACCTTTGTTCCATCTTTGGGAACACCTGTGGTACAGAGGAGGAAGCAGCCCTGTATACTGCTGCTACCATTCCCCCAGCTGGGGGAATGGTAACAGAGCTGCTTCCCCTGCTGTTTTTCCCTGCCTGGAAGGAGCAGGAGCCACGGATCCACATGTACCCCCAGGAGTATGGTGGCAAGTAAGCATCCCATCCTCTTATGCCCAGACCCTGCAGCACTTGCTGTGACCTAGCAAAATCTTTAATCTGGTATACCATTTTGCAGGGGTGCGGGATTAAAGAGCTCCAAGCAGTGGCAGCTCTTTAACAAAGTTGCAAAAGGCTTAGGATTCACTAGCTGAAAGCTGAAGCTAGAGAAATTCAGACTAGAACTAAGACACCTTATTGTCCCTGCTGGTAATCAGCCACTGAAACAACTTACATAGGAGTGTAGTGGATTCTGCATCACTCAAAAGTCTTACACAATAGCTTGCTAAAAGGACATGGTTCAAACAAACTCTGGCCTTACTGCAAAACCTGAACGGTTCCTTGAGAGGACTTTCTTGCTTCCGTGGATGTTCCCATATGATAGTGGGGGGGGAGGGATGTTTTTTTGCATGACCATAATAGCTAGCGGTCCCACCCAGGGTCTCCTTGTACAAACATAAAATGGAAATACTACCAAAGAGATGCCATATTTGCCTGTGCGCCACTGAACATTGAGTGTCTGGAAGTGGAAAGAAGGCAAAGAGAACGCCAGCACCAGTGCCTTTGATACCACCCTTTCAATGTCAGTGATGATCTCTCTGCCAAAAACCTTGGTGCTGAAGGCTTCAACCCCTACACCAGCTATCTTGGCACCCTAATCAGTAAAGCTGGCACTCATGCCCACATGTTAAGGGGATATCACATCACTGAGCCAGAGGGAGTCCCAGCATAGTTCCAAACAGGAACGAAAGTCCCAAAAGCAAGACACACAAAACACCACTCCAACAAGAAGAGAGCCTCCAAGTCCTTGATCAGAACTGGAGAACTACTGGAGATGAAAAACATGACACTGATGTTGCTACAGTGCCCATGACAAAGCTGAAATATGCCATATGGACATGGTGGTGCTAAGAGTCATCCACCAGACTGAGTTCCATCTAAACCAGTCAACGTGTCTTCCTCCTGAAACCACATTGTGGACCAGGGAAAAAGAACAGCATCTTCTAGATGTGACTGACTTGGCTTATTCACTTTTTCCATAAGGAAAAGTTATTTACTTATTCCCACTATATAAGAACTAATTAAATTAATAGGCAACAGGTTTAAAACAAATAAAAGAAAGTTGTTCTTCACTCAGTGCACAATCAACCCGTGGAACTCCTTGCCAGAGGATGCGGTGAAGGCTAGAACTTTAACAGGGTTCAGAAAAGAGGTCCATCAATGGCTGTTAGCCAGGATGGGTAGAAGTGGGAGCCCTAGCCTCTGTTTCTCTGGAGGTGGGTGACAGGAGAAGGATCACATGATTACCTGTTGTGATCCCTCCCGCTGTGGCATCTGGCAATGGCCACTTCAGCAGACAGGACACGGGGCTAGATGGACCTTTGGTCTGACCCAATCTGGTCATTCTTATGTTGGCTTCAATACCCTGACAGAGCCAAACTGGACTGTCTTCACATGTATTCTGGCACATGGCCAGGCTTTCCAATGGCCAGCCCATCTCCGCACAGGGACCACGGTGGAAGTGGGTGACACTGTATCTTGCTGGGTTATCACGGGGCTGGTCTACCTCTCTTCTCCAGCGGAAGCAGAGTGAGTCATACAGCTCAAGTGGCATCCTCTGCCTGCCTCTGGAACGTGTTTGTGGCAAACGGCTGCAGGCCCTGACTTTAGGCAATCAATGTGCACAGGACTGACCCTCCAAGTCCAATGCCAGGTTTGAGAAAGCAGAGTTATAATCAGTGCTCAACTGATGCAATGGACCTCCTTGTCTCCTCCATGTGGAGGAGAGACTGGTGGCCAGTCTCCTATAACGGAATCCCCATTGACACCTCTTCCAAGAGGCAAGAGCAGTTATTTACCCTAGGGTCAGCGTACCCTGTAAGCTGAGCCCTTGGGCATCCACCCAGGAATGATTCAGTTACCACCCAGCTGATGAGCAGAGCCCCCACAGCTGCTAGCTGCTATATTGGTGGTGCACAGCTTTATTTGCTTTGGTGCACACAATAAAATTGATTCCCCGCTTGAGTGGAAAAATTAGAAGGAACATTGTCTACGGTTACTGTGGCTCGTTGAGGCGATGTAGTCCAGTGTGGGTCCCATGCTCTATCCCCCTCTTTCAAAATCTTCAGCAACATTGGCTTGAAACTGTGAGGGAACTGAGGCATGATCTAAAATAGTGCTATTCAACACGCAGCTCGTGCACCACATGGGTTTATGTGGGGCTCAACAGGAGGCCCATGGATGGGAGCCAAAACAAAAAAGGAGTCAATATAATGGTCGTCTGTTGATACGCGTTTTACTAGTTAAATTCCTGAACTGTCATTGCTCATTAAGAGTGCTGTCATATGGGTAGAAATCGGGTAAATATTGCATTTTATTAATATCTGCAGAACTGACTTAAATGGGGCCTGCGTGTTGTGTAGTCTTGCCTTAATCTTTGTATTTGTGCCCCTCAGTGTGAAAGAAGCTATTTGCATATATATATTTGCATGTACATGCAGCCACCCTTAAGTCGCAGCCCTCAGCATGTGCTGTATCAGTATGGCCCCTGGGACTTCCAAAGTTGAGTAGCCCTGATCTAAAACTAAAATTTAGACCCACCTCCAGTACCTTATGGTTAGGGTAGGGTGAGCAGAGCTACTGTTCTTAAGCTCCCCTAAAGCAGCAGGCAAGGGTGGATCTCATTTTAAAAACTAACCTCTGCGGGTTACCTTTAAGCCTGTTGTAACCCCTTCTCTCCTGAGACAGGGAGGCCCTTTTCTGTCATTCATTTGGTTACTATTGACATTGTATTAATGATCTCTGGAGGAAATCGATTTTCCTTGCTCTTAGTACCTATATAATCAAATTGCCTCATTAGCAAAATATCGGCATGGGGCGGCTGAATAGAAGAGAGGAGGCTATTAAAGCAGCCCACTGACCACGGCCTCCTGTTTCAGATCTCCCATGATCGGGGTTTAAAGTGCTCTGTCTGCCTCCAGCTACCTTATCTCCTACCAGTGCTAAGGTTCAGGTAGTTTATTAAAACACACGCTCTGCTCTGGCTTCCCTGGGAGCGGAGAAGGGGCATGGCAGAAGGAAGCGGCTAAGAAAAGAGAGGGGTGACCTGGTTCACACGGGGGAAAGGATTTTGACTTTCCCAGCAGGGCTGTGAGGACGTTTGGCAGCCCCACGTTGCAGGCGGGCGCTGAAAGATTCCCGTGGCACTGCCTGGAGAAAGGGGAAGGGAGCTGTTCGCTGTGCTGGGGAACGCGAGAGAAGGTTGCCCTTTCCAGGGGCCGGGTGGTGCCCTGGTTTGGGTTTCCCTGCCCCAAAGGGGGGATCAGAAACACAAGCGAGCTCGCTTTGAGTGTTAGAAAGCAGGCGGGCTCCAGTTCCTCGGAGCGGGAGGGAGGCTATTTGCAAAGTGGGTTTAAAACCCTGAGGTTGCCCCCCCCCCCATCCCTTCTCCTTTCCCCGCTGTCCGAGGGTGCGGCTCAGCGGGCGCTCCCCAGGGCGGCTGGCTCGGCGCCTGGGCCCGCGCCGGGCTCTAGGGGGCGCCCTGGTGTCCGCGCCTGAGTCTCGCAGCCCCGCGGCCGCCGGGCTCAGTCCGGGCGTTTGAGTTTCAGCAGCCGGGAGCGGCGCGGCCAACTCGTGCGCGGCTCCGGGGGGACTTTCGTGGCGGGCCCCGCAGCGCGCCGCGCAGGAGCTCGGAGCCGGGGTGGCGAGCCCCGCAGGGCGGGCGCCCCCGGGCGAGCCTGTCTGCAGCGCGTGGGGGCGGGCGGAGGAGACACCCCCCCCCCCAGCACAGGTGGGTGATGCGCTTGGGCAGGAGAGAAGTTTCCCCTTTCGCAGCCTTCCCCCCCGCCCCCGGCTCTCCCCGGGTCTTTTCCCCCCGCGTCCAGCCCGCCGCCCGCGGGAGGGGGGCCTCGCCCCGCAGGGATCCCCCCACAAGCCCCCAGGCGCTGGGGGTTTGCACAGAGAGGAGCCTGCGGATGCCTGGGGCCGGGAGAGAGAGAGAAACTGGCTCCAAAAGTCTTGAGGGTGTTTGGCCCCAACGTCCTCAAACTGTACAACAGAGAACAAATGCAGCCCCCACCCCCAATCCCAGCTCCACAGCAGCCTGGATCCAGCCAGCCTCCCCCCGAGACCTCTCCACTCGCTCAAATTCTCACGGACAAGAAAGGAAGCCGCCCCCCCCCCCCAGCTCAAAACCATCTGGACTCTGGGACAAGCGCCCTAAAAACCAGACCTGGATCCGGCCAGGTCCAACCAAGCTTTAGCCTGGTCCCTGAAGCGAGGACAAAAGTGTAACTGCAGGAACATTCCGGACTCGGATGCTTCCCGGTGAGGAAGTGCCTGAAAGCCTTTCATCTGATCTGGCTCTGGGATCCAGCCGGCTGAGTGCTTTTTTTGCCCCCAAACTCAAAACGTGCTCTTCAGTTAGAGGCTGGGATTTTTCTGGTTCAAGTTGTAGCGGCACCTTTTTTATTTCAACAACGCAACTGGGGGGAAGGAGGGGAGGATACAAAAATACAAACTTTGGCAGAGTCCTGGTGTCAAATGTGTCTGTGATGCTGGTGAGCAGGGTTGTGTTGGGTTTGGGGGAGTTGCAGTGGAAATGAAGTAGCTGCGCTTGTCTATTTAGTTGGTTGAAGTTTGGGCTTTGCTATAAAAAGCTCACTGCGTACATACACAAGGACCCAGGTGCCAAAAATGCCTTTTCAGTGGTTCTGTGCAAGTTTGTAGCAAGGTCTGGACTTTTTGGTGAACTTGGAGTGGCTGGGCTTTTTCTTCTATATTGTGGGGATTAGGGTTGAAAATTGCGCAGACCCAAATAGGATATTGGAGCTAGTTATGCATTGTCCAGGTTCTGCAACCGCAGCCTGTTTGTTTCCAGAGAAATGGGGGGGGGGGAGGCGTTAAATTTGTCTTTTGTACAAGTTGGGCTTTTGAACCAAAACCTGCCAAGATCCAACAGTTGCATCTAGGATTTTGTGTGACTTGGGCACTGCAAGGAGTTCAAGCTGGGAGGGGACAGAGCAGCTCCCCTTGTTCTCTGTTCATGGGATCTGGGGGGAAAGGGAGGGAAGTTGAACTCCAGTAGTTCCAAGTGCTGCATCTGCGGTTTTGCAGCACTCGTGCTGAGGTGCACCTGGAACTTCTGGTGAAGTAGGGGTACTTCCACTTCTCTATGTGGGTGTTGGAATTGGGGGTCTTAGTGCTAGGTGGCTTGGGGTAGCACTGCCCCCAATGCCCCTGCCAAAATGTTGATTGCTAAATGGGGTGCTCCCTCATGCCCCCTCCCTGTTCCTCTGCATTGCCTTCCCTGCTCCCCCTTTTCTCACAGGCACCAGCTGCTGATGTAGATCCAACTTCTACTTTAATCTCTGAGGGATGCTGGCAGAGTTTGCATGAAGGCTTCAGAGACTGTGCAAACTGAACATCTCCCTGTTCCCTCCTGGGTGTTAGCAATAGAGTTGGGCATGCCTTTCCTTTGACAACCTGTAGACACTGGGGACAGAGCAAACAGCCCACTCCCATTTTTCTCTCAGCTGAGATTGGGACAATTCTGGATAAGAATTCCTAGAAATCCACAACTTTTGATTCCTACTGCTCCCAATTTCTCCTTAGTTTGGATTGTAAGCCCTTCATCTCCGTTTCTGCCTCCCTCCCCACCCCCCCCAGCAATCTGACTTCCACAGCTACCCAAGGCTCAGACTCTCAGCCTTTGTCTCCCCATATTCCTCAGACTTCTAGCCATTAACATTGCTCCCCTGAAACTCAGCACTGCTGCTGACTCCTTGAATGTATGTGGAAACAGCAGTTTCCCCAGGAGTATCAGATAGTAGGAAATGTGCATGGAGCACTTAACGCTGTGGAGTTTCAGGCATTTAACTTTGAAAATCAAACAATGTGACTAAGTAAACAACTTAACCTGAAATAAATGAGGTGGTTCATTTTTCCGAGGTGATATTTACAGTAGGCTCGATGCTGTCCAGCATTTCAACAACATCTTTAGCTGCTGAAAGTAGAGTGCTTTGAGCTTCCGCACATGGAAATGTTTGTGAAGCTGTTGGTAGATGGGTTCAGTAACTCTGCAAGTGAGAGAAGATCACGACTGG
Organism: Pelochelys cantorii; assembly: GCA_032595735.1. NCBI lineage: Eukaryota > Metazoa > Chordata > Testudines > Trionychidae > Pelochelys > Pelochelys cantorii. Next base: position 4,026,631 of record CM064342.1, on the reverse strand, counting down.
GGTGAGAACCAAGTTATGGTTGTTCTGAATCATCTGTAGTTATCAGCAACAGGGCCACATCTTCTGTTCATCCTCCTGGCCTGGTATAAGGAAAAGAGGGTGATTACAAGGGCATCCAAGGTCCTGGATAGCAGAGGGTGTGATGATTCTAAGGCTTTGAGAAGCCAGGTGATGGGTGAATTCTTTCAGCCCATCCTTTCTGTAAGGAGACAGACTGTGGTAGTGAAACACACAGACTGTGGCACATGCAGAGGCTGAAGGGTGATGGTCAAATATCATACTATAAAGCATCATAGTTGCTCTAATGCTGCTTTTTGAACATTGTGCCATACAAACATTGGTATAAGCCACATGAGTAATGCACGATTATGTTTGTAATAAGACACGCACACTATAATTGTGAAGAGGGTGCTCGACAGAGTCTTTCTGGTGTGTCATGGTGTGACACAAAGAGGAAACAGAAGGGGTTAACTTAGAAAGGCTAGTGTGAGTCATTTGGGTAAATAGTAATTAAGGCAACTTTTATTAACTATTTAAAGCAAAATTATGGTACGGAGCAGATGGTCATCTATTAGGTAACTCTGTCTTTGAACATGTTTGTTTTCAGGCTTTTAAGTCCCAGCCTTGCGGTAATTGAAGAACTGTGGTAATTTGATAAATTCAACCTCCTGCATGCTATGGAGACATGCAGTTAGGCAGGGGGTACAGTCCTTTCTGTTTTGTCTCTAAAATGGAAAACTACCAGATTGTCACAGCCGCCTACCAGAGGATTAGATAGAATGACAAGCAGGGAAATGGGAAATCCTCAGATTGGATTAGATTCATGGAAGAAGTTACTTATACTGAACCTCAATTTAAAAAAAAGATTACATGAGGAAAAATGTGATTAAATACTCAAAGCATATGAATAATATTGAAAGTAAAAAAGAAACTCTTTCTGATGTGGCAGGTAGCTCAAATTGTACATTAACAATCACAGCTCGTAACCCCCCAAATGTATATGGAAAGCATATGGCTACTTGCATGCAGCAGTGAGTATAGAAAATGAAAACGACATATGCCAGGCAGCATGAGTTTGTGGAAAGTGGGTGGGGAGACTCTTTCATCCCTTTCAGTGGGATAGACTCGTAACACACACAGAAATATCAGGCTCCCCATTCCACAGTAACAATGAAGGGATTGTACCTTCCTGCTAGTGATGAAAGGCATTAGATCAGCAATGGGCAGCCAAAAATGGGCCCTCCTTCACCTCAGTGGGCTGCATCAACCCATAGCCCACTGAGGTTCCTACTGTGACTCGACAGCCTCCCTGTCTGCTCCCCTCCCCTATGTGCCTCTCACACCAGAGCCCCACCCTTCCTGGTGCTCCAGAAGTGCTGGCAGGCAGGGCCATAGTGCATGAGTGCACCCCACTATGAAAATTGTTCCAGCACTTCGGCCCTGTGGGAGATAGCCGGACTGTATCCAGTGGTCAGAATGGGTGGGGAGGAAAGTATAGATCCTAACTGAGTATTTGTTGCCAAAATGTCATTATTTACATCTTTTACTGCTGATATTTTAATAGTTTTCTGTAACAGCCTTTGCTTGCTCCCACATTTTAATATAATCAGCTTTTAACAGCCATTCTTATTGTTTAGTCTAATCTCTTATAATGAGATTTAGATTGGGCTCTATGATTAAACCCTGATTAAAAACAAGCAGAGAAAAAAATGCAGTCAAATATGAGAGCTTTGGGGAAGATTTTTGTTTTGGATTTTCACCCTCTCAAACCCACTGACAGCCTCCAGAAAAAACCCATTGGTTTAGTGCAGTGCAAGAATCTTTACTACTGGTTCTAACGTCTTTTTTGGCTGTTTTTCTGTGGTGGCGAACACCCTTTTCTCTTTCTTTTTTAAGTCATTGGGCTACCTGTGACTAGACATGTGTAAGATCATCATGGTCAAATGATATATCCATGGGTTCTCAGTCATTAAAGGAACAGAAAACTGTAGAACTGCTTAATCACTTATAAGGATTTCAACCTATGTATTTCAGAAATATGAGAGAATGATAAGGGTTGGATAGATGAGTCCATAGCAGATAACCCGACTAGCAATAGATAGCATGAATTCTTTAAAAAACAAATATAAAGTCACTCCAGTAGCATACTCTGATATGATTACAAAGTTAGCCGACATGGGAACTTGGTGACATGATATTTAATAAAGGTCTTTCGTAGGCCCAAGGGCATTGAAAAGTTGAAATTTTTTAGACAAACATGCTGTGATGAAGTTATCAAATGGAGCCACAGAGAGAATGATCTTGAGAATTTAGAGAAATGGGCAAACAATGATGTTGAATTAGGTTGTTGGAAAGGCGAACTTGGGAACTACTCTCATTGGGCAAAAACTGTGGATGGGATTTAGAAAAGGACTTCCTTGTAAGCATGTGCTTCAGTGCTGTGTTGAACACAGGTGCTTTTCTCACAGGGAGGGCCTTCTCTGGGAACCTGTGCGTGGGTTAAAGAGCAGTAATGCAGCAAACAAGCGAGGGATGGTGGAATACAACAAATAAGCCGGGCATCTCAGTTGGGCTGATACTGTTGTACAAAACATGAACATTCTGTTGCGATATTCGCTAGGGGTAGCAAATATAAAACAATGAAGCAGCAACAGCAGTCCCCTCCTGTGCTGTTCTGGTAAGGCGAGGCCAAGTGATATAAAATCCCAGTTAATCAGGTAACCAGTTAAATTAGGTTCGCCTAACATTTAACCGGTTAACCAGCTAAAGCTGGGATCTGGGCTGGAGACCACTCCAGTGTGGCTGGCACAATTCCCAGCCCACGGGGCTCCCGTCCCCAATGCCACAGTGGGGCTAGCTGCTGGCTCTCAGCTTCCATGCTGGGGCTGGGGCTGGCTTTGCCAGCTCCCAGTCTTGGATCCCAGCCATTGCTGGAACAGCCCCTGCCTGCAGGGCGCCCTGCAGGGACGAGAGCAACCCCTGTTCGTGGTGTGCTCCCTGCAGGGCTGAAGCAGGTGGGGAGCTGCTCCAGCCCTCACCAATCACTGGTTAACTGGAACCAGTAAGCCTCACCCATTCAGGGTGATGCTAACCGGTTAACCTTTCACATCCCTAGTAAGGGTCATGCTGCACATTCTGCAAATAGCACTGGACGCCAATTATTAATACAGACAATACACTGACAAGTTAGAAAGGCATTGCCAGTCCCAAAAGGGAGTAAATAACTGGCACACGTGCTGGAGGGGGGAGGTTGTGAAGTGACTCCGTTCATCTTAGGCTGGTGTCGGGTGGGACTTAGTAGCAGTTTTAAACATTTGAAAGGCAGTAAGATAAAGGCCAGGCTGCCGTTCCTACCACCTGCGCCGCTGAACTTTGCAGTCCACTGCCCCCAGCATCTCTGGGCTTTGGCACGTCAGTTATGAAAATGGCAAACTTTCCGGAGCCCCCAGTCCCTCTTTCGTTGCAAACGAAGCACCGCCAGAGAGGAACGATTCCAGGTGTTGCAGGCTGGTGTAACAAACCCAGAAACATGAAGGGAACATTTTGTGTAGAGTTGTTTAGGGAACATTTTACTAACAATGAAATTGAGACAATGGAGCAATTTGCTGTGAGCTCTGAGCAGGGACTGGATAGCGCAGGTGGAGGCTGAGCTCCCAGTAGTTCAAAGGCATAGACTGGACTGTTGGGTCAGATGGAGGAAAGTGGCCGGGGAGGGGAGAGGGAGTTCAAGAGAAATTTGATGATGTGGGAAATGACATGCTGGGCCATTTCTTGCAGGGTGCTGAGTGTTCTCTTACAACATTGGAGTCAATGGCATGCAAGGTACTCACAGGATCTCCTAGGAAGCACTCCCTCTGCCTTGCAGGATCAGGCTTCTTGGATCTGCCAACTTGTCACTCGACTCTAGTGCTGACCTCGCCGAGTCCTGAGTTCGGTGCCGGCATTTGCATGTTCTCCCAGCCAAGCCCAGCTGGGACCCTCGTGATCCTTAGGCAGCAAGCAGTTCCAGGAGTGGTGCCCAGCCAGAGGCACATTTGGTATATCATACGGGGCCAGTCCCTCACTCATTCACGTGAATAAGGCAGAAAAGCTGAGCAGGGCACATTGTGATTCAGGCATCTTTCTGTTTCTTGAATGTTTCCCTCCCTAAAGGAATGGCCAAGTTCTCATGCTTGGGACGGTCACATGGCACTCTGTCTCTTGCCTCAGCCAGTGTTTGGACCTCCTGGTTTGTCCCCCCAGCTTCTGCGAGGCTGCGACATTACTGTGCCCTCCCTCTCTCTCCCCTTTTTTTCCAGTTACTGTCAGCATAGTGAAGGGTACACATGTTTCCCAAGTGACGGTGTCTCCTGTCTGTGTATCTGAATAGATATTGCAGTGGTAGCATGGAAGGAGAGCTGGGGTTTAATCTGTGTGCCCATTTCATTTTGTAGCTCATGTGTTTTTGCATGTGTCCCCAGATGCTGGGTTGAGAGGAGGTGTGAATTTGTAAATGTTTATTCTCTTCTTGTCATTACCAGAATCGTTGACCTTCTGGGAGGGGATTGCTTCGTCCTCTGGGACTTATTTGGGAAACTCTTAACTAGCTGCTCAAATTTCCAGAAAACTGAGTGTTAAGTAAGTCCAGACACAAATCAGTCCCTAAGGCTGACAAGGCGTGGGAAGTGGGTGAATAACATGTATATTACATGGTAATAAAAACTTAATTTTTACTTTGAGATGAGTGCACTCAGGCATCTTGGGAGGAATTCTGAAACTTGTAGCAGGAAACGCTGACCTTAATAAAAGGTCTCCATGAGGTGAGAGATTCTTTTTTTCAATGCAATCTTCTATGAATTGTAATGTTCTTATGTAGCTAGTCGATAGAGCAATCTCCATCTTCTACAGCGCTCTAGAAAATAATCTTGCCAGGCAGCGTCTAGAGCAGGGCTACTCAACTTTGGAAGCCTTGGGGGCCACAATAATACAGCACGTGCCGAGAGCCTCAACGTAAGTGTGCAAAAGCGACAAGGAGTCCTGTGGCACTTTATAGACTGATAGATGTATTGGAGCATGAGCTTTCGTGGGCAAAGACCCACTTCGTGCATGCATCTGACAAAGTGGGTCTTTGCCCACAAAAGCTTATGCTTGAATACATCTGTTAGTCTATAAGGTGCCACAGGACTCCTTGTCGCTTTTGCAGATCCAGACTAACACGGCGACCCCTCTGATACTTAACGTAAGTGTGGTTGCATATACATGCAAATATACATGCAAATGTATGCAAATCGTTTTTTCTCACTGAGAGGCATGAATACAAAGATTAAGGCAAGACTACACAACACACAGGCCCCATTTAAGTCAGTTCTGCTGGTATTAATAACATGCACTATTTACCCTGTTTCCACCCATGTGACAGCACTTTTCATGAGCAATGACAGTCCAGGAATTTAACTACTAAAACACATCTCAACAGAAGACCGTTACAGTGACTGCTTTTTTTTTTTTTTTGGCTCTCACCCGTGGGCCAGGTTTTAAGCCCCACGTAAATCCAAACCGCACTGTGGGCCATAAACAAACAGGCCATGGGCTGCATGCTGCCCATGGGCCACGTGTTGAATAGCCCTGGTCTAGAGGGCATTTGGCCAGTTTGGCTTTGGGAAAGGCCAGGATGGCTCTAGGATTGTGCAGTGTAGGGGGCTTTGGAAAGTACACCCATCCAATCGTCATGTGGTGAAGCCCCATGGTTCAAGTTGTTAAAAATGACCCGTGACTATTGATTTCTAGCTTGAGGCACTTAAAGGGACCTGATTTGCCAAAGATTTGTCCCCCTCCTGAAGATCAGGACACTTTCAGCTGTTAAGTTGGGCATCCAAATAGAAAGGTGCCCCAAATCACTGTCCCTTAAAAGCTTAGATGAGTCCTAGACCATGGCTGGGCAGTAGGGTGTCAGTGGCTGATGGAATAAGCTGAGGCGGTATTAACAGGATTGCCCCTTTGCTACCGTTCATTTTGCTGTTTGTTTCTCCCTACCTACCCTGAGAAGGGGGAGAATCTCAATTCTCCTCAGGGGACCAGTGACTTCTCCTATGCATTCATACTACAGCCTAACTGCATAGCTTGTTTAAAAGTCTCAGAGGGGATAGCCGTATTAGTCTGCAACTTAAAAATCTTTTTAAAAAAAGAGTGATCCTGTAGCACCTTAGAGACAAGGAGTAACGGTAGTTCGAATTAGGATCTTTAATTCGAACTACCTACTTCGTGCCGCGTGTAGCCGTGGGCACGGAGTTTGGACTAAGGGGGATTTAAAAATGGCGGCGCCCGGGAACATGCAAATGAAGCCCGGGATATTTAAATCCCGGGCTTCATTTGCAACTTCGCTTGCCCTAATTACCCTACCTAGCTTGAACTAATGAGCTAGTGTAGACGTAGCCTAAGGTACCATAGGACCACTCATGGATTTTTTTTTCATTTTTTTTATATAGGTTGCGTTTTTGGCTTCCCCTTCTCTTTACAAGGGTTGGTACAACCAAGGGGTCTCAGCATTCCTGAATTCAATCCTGTCTGGAGCTTGAGAGTGTCTGGTCTGGGGGAGGGGGTTGGTTTGGAGCCATATAGATTACAAGCCTCTTTGTACGTGAGAGCACATCTCACTGCCTGATTGGGCTGGGGGCAGGGGAAGCACACGAAGTCTCCTCCCACCCTCCCAGGACCACGGGACACTTTTAAGCGCTGCGCACTCCTTGCAGGGCAGGCGCAGGATGGGAAGAGACTTTGTGTGCTGCCCCCTGGTCCTGATTGGCCTGGGAGTGGGGGGAGCAACAGGACCTCCAAGGCCAGATTAACTTGTTTGGCTGGCTGGATCTGGCCCACGGAGACCCTATTGGCCACCCTGGCCTACACCAAACTGAGCCTCATGGAACACACTGAGAAGGCAGATACGGGATGTTCCTTCACCTTAAAGAAAACCGGATGGACACTGTTGAGAGGGGCCAAGCTCTATGCACTCAGTCTAGCCTGAAGGGGGCCAGTCCCTGTTTCCCAAATTGAAGGAAGAGCAGGACAAGTCAAGGAGAATGCTGAATGTTCCTGACTCGGCAAAGTACTGTGCCCTGATGGTGCCCATCATGGCTGGGAGGGGCCAAAGCCAGAGGGCCCAGGGCTATTAGATTTTGTGTGGCCCCCGTACGGATGGGGGCTGTGGGTTGAGGCTGGAGGGTGGTTGCGGGAGGGGGCATGGGCTCCGACTGGGGGTGCAGGCTCTGGGCTGGGGCTGAGGCTTTGGGGGTTCAGGATGGGGGTCCAGGCGGGGGCCATGGTGTTTGGAGTGCAGGAGGAGACTCAGAACAGGAGGGTGGGTTAGGAGTGCAGCATCTGGGTGGGAGCTGGGGTGGAGCAGGCTCAGGGATGGGGTGTGGGGTCTAGATCAGACTTCACCAACTGTGAGCCCCAGCCTTGAGCCCCTTCCAGCACCCTATGTTCCTAACTCCCTCCCAGAGCTCTGGGCCAGATAACATGCAGGGGCTTTAGTGGCAGCAGCCTGCAGCCCCAGGCTAAGGGGGCTTTGCAGATTTGGCCTTTCAGCAGCCTGGAGACCTTTCTGCAACCCCCTTAGCCTGGGACCATGCGCCGCAGCCCCTAAAGTCCCTTTTTTAATCCTGCCCAGGGAGGAGCACAACCACTGTGCATGCATGGACCTAAAAAGGCTCAGTGAAATAAAGGGGGGTTTGGTGTATTCTCCCCACCACGGAGGAAACAATCACAGGTTTAGCTAGTGTGACAGTAGCCTCCACACTGGATGCTGATGTGTCCCCTTTCCACCCTGACTCTGCCCAGCAGAAAACTTTCATAGCCATCTGAAGGCTTTTGCTCTGTTGGCATCCCAGATGCGTTCTGGAGGAAAACAAGTGAGATTCAGGCCGGTGGGAGGGCATTCTTCATGGATGATGCTTCAGGGACAAAAGGACCTAATAGCGAAATGAGTTCGGGGAGCGACTCAACAAAAAATAAATTGGGAAAGAAAAATGTGGGTGGGCAGAGGAATGACATGGCAGAGCCTACTCTGAATGCGAGAGATTCTGAGCAGTCTAACGAGGTGAAGGGACATCCACAGAGAGGTCACTTCCATCCCTAAAAGGTATACTGACAAACAGATGCCTTTCATCAATCTGGCAATTTTTTAGAGAAGATTCCTAATAGGGATGCAAAGGGTTAACCAGTATCATTTTTATTGGGTGATGCTTACTGGTTACCGGTTCACTGGTGGCCCAGCTGGGCTGAAGCAGCTCCAGCTGGTCCGGAGGGAAAAGAGGCTGCTCCAGTCCAGCCAGAGCAGCCCCGCCCACAAAGGGCCCAACGTGACAGGAGCAGCCCCCAGCCATGGTGGGTCCCAATGTGGCCAGAGGAGCGGTGCTGTTGGAGCCCAGCCGGCCCCCGCCTGCCTCTGTTTCAGTGGTAAACTGGTTAATCATAATGTTTAACCAGTTAACTGATTAAATGGGAGTTTACCTCCCTCATTCCTAAACACGCCTCGTTCTTCATGAATTACTTAAAACCCTGTTTTTGACTTTGCTCTTCAAGCACTCCGGAGTGGGGCCGTCCAAACTGTCTAGCTGGATGCAGCAGGAGAAGAGAAGTCTAACCAATAGAACTAGCACTCAGACCTTTTTCCTCTTATGAAGGAAAAAAAAAATCAGCAGCCATGCCCTGCCCTTCCCGCTAGAGACCACATGTTTCTCTGATTTAGACTGGAGATAACTTGTTACTAGCGAGAAGGGCAGTGTCTCTGAACCAGGGCTCTCTTTCCCCATATTCATTAGGATTCTCTTCAACATCTTTCTTACTCTTGGGCGAAGCTGTCTAGCCACTCACTTTTTAAAATTGACCCTGGAGGGGTATTTAATATTTTGTCTACTCTTGATCTGAGGGCTCTGTTCAGGATCCTCCTCCTGTTACTAAACTGGACAGTGCAGAGTTCTCACTGCATACTGCAGTTACAGAGTCTCAGCTAACGTAGACCCCAAGGAGCCTGGTTTTTTGTGTGTTGTTTTTTTAATCTAACTCACGTGCTCTTAGTTGCCTCCTGTGTCCCTCCTGTACCTTTACTGGCACCAGTCGGTTCCGTACACATTGCAGTTGGAGGAGTCGTCGTGGGGAAGTTTGGTTTTGTTTATTTTGTTCCACATTTACAGGATCTACTTAGAAAACCAGGCTCAGCTGTTCTCTGGTCCAGCCCCTCTTCCAGTGCAGTGGTAAAGATGAATCCACTTCTAGCTCTTGTCAGGTGCAGCCCTGAGCCCAAAACAAAGGTTCAGATGAATCATTCCTGTGGGCTGGTCCATCCAAAGCTGGTGGTAGGCATAAGGAGACTAAGCAATTGCTTAGGACCATGAGCAGCTCAAGGGGGCCCCTTATTAATTATTAGTGTGTGTGTGTGGGGGGGGAATATTCCTGGTGAGAGCCCACAGTGGGCTAGCACCGGCTCTGGGTTGATCTGCATTGAGGGATTTGCTCTCAGGCTGGCACCTGGCATGGTGTATCCCTCCTGCCTTTCTTAAATTATGATTTTTACTTTAGAGGGAAGTAAAGCAGACACCCTGGGATGGGGGAGGGGTGATTCGCACCCTCCACAGGAGGGGGCTCAGGCCGCTAAGCAGGTTTAAACTAGTGTAAGTGGTGGATTCTCTGGAACTTGAAGTCTATAAGTTCAGATGGCTTCAGAACTTCAGCAACTCAGCCAGAGATTCTGGGTCTGCTACAGGAGTGGGTGTGGGAGGTTCTGTGGCCTGCTGTGGGCAGGAGTTGGGATGAGATAACTACTCTCCAGAGTCATTCATGGTAATTACTCCCCCGTGCTTCCTGGGGCTCTGTCGAGGTAGCGCGTCCACAGTAATGGAGCCTGCCCCGGACTCATTTTGAGGCTTCCCTGTAGTGTGGACACGCTATTTCGAAATAGTTATTTCGGGAGCTATTATTTCAAAATAACCTAGTAGTGTAGACATAGCCTAAGTGTCCCAGGGAGGGGCTTCAAGTGCTGCCCCCCACCCAGTACAATCTCACACTCCCACTGGCCAGAAACCAGCCAATGGGAGCTGCCTGGGCCATGGAGGCCTCCCCTAGTGCATGGCACATAAAGACCAGATGGCTCCTGCAGCCAGCTGCTTTGAGTGGCTTGGGGTGGGGGGCCATAGCAGGCAAGGAGTCTGTTTGAGGGTCCTGCTGGACTCCTGGCTGGAAACCCTCTAAGGTTAGCACCTCCCACTCAGAGCCTGCATTTGACACCCCACCCCTTGGTCACACCTCCCCTCCTCCCCTTACTCCTCTGCCCTGATCACAACCCAAACCCTCTGCACCCCCACTCCTGCATCCATGCCCCTCCCAGGCCCTGCACCCCAACATCACAACCACCTCCTGTCCTAGGTCACAACCCAAACCTTGCACCTCTGCAGCTGGTCACAGCCCCCTCCCAGACCTTGCAACCTTCCTATATCCCTCCTCTGTACCTGTACCTGCTGCCACATCCCCATCCTACACCCCAGTCTCTACCCCGAGCTCCCTTCTGCCCCCAGTCTCCATCCCTGACCCCACGCCTCCTTCATTAATACCCTCGACCACTTACTAAATTCTTGGAGTGACCCGCCCACGCCTGCCTTAAAGGAACTTGGTTGCTCAGATGGGAATTTCTGCATTGCTTCACCGAAGAAGGACTTCATGCATAGATGAAATGGTAGCCTGGGCATGTGTGCTGCTAAGCCTCGGGAAACCCAGGCGGGAGTCTAAATCCCAGGCTCCTATTCCCCAGGTTGGAAGAGGTTGGGAATGCCGCGGAGGCAGTGTGCTCAGGACTAGACAGTGGGAGCTGAACAGCAGGATGGGCTGGCAAGGGTTCTTATCTACATTCTTTTCAGCCAGGAGGAGGAGGATGCAGAAGATCTTTGAGATAAAAAGAAGGAAGAAAAGTTCTCTCCAGGTCTCTGGCGGGATGTTGACTACCCCCTGCAGGGTCAGAGTTTATCTAGGTGTACATACTGTGTGCAGAGACGCTTCAGGGGGGTGGCCGAGTTAGTCTGTAACAGGAAAAGCTTAAACAACTTATAGTCTAGCAGCACTTTAAAGACTAATGCAACATGTAGATGGTGTCATGAGATTTTGTTGGCGTAGCGATCTGAGGAAGTAGGTTTTGCCCATAAAAGCTCATGACACCATCTACATGTTTTGTTAGTCTTTAAAGTGCTGCAGGACTATTGGTTGTTTAAGTCTTTTTGTGTGCAGAGAGACAGAACAGTAGAACAGACAGACCTAGCACCGCATTTTCAAGCAGGCCAAGTTGAAAGTGCTGGGAGCTCTTGGGTGTTCACAGCACCTCAAATTCAGGCTAATAATGGGCTGTTGTATTCTTGCCTGATTTGTTTTATTTTCATCCTCCGTTAATGACGAATGGTCACAAGGGAAATAGTCTATTATTAATATTTAATTTCCTCTTGTTACTGGAAGCAGATGACTAAAAGATCAATTAAAATGTAACCAATAAAAAGCCAATAAGGAAACCAGAAGAGCCACATCCTGCTGAGAGAGTGTAACTTTTCCTCCTGCCTGCTCACCCCGTCACCTCTCCCTCCGCTAACTTGGATAGACAGAAGCTGAGAAGCTGCTTTCCAATCACCCTCCGGCCATTGCCGTGTGGCCTGAGGTAGATGGGGAACTTGGGACACAACTGTAAATAAGGCATCTCAAGCCTTGGTATACAAATGCAGGAAACGAATCAGCGAGCAGCATGTAGAAGCCAATTCACAAGGAACAAAATGCAGATTTTTGAATAGGTTCGTTGCCTAAAATGTTTCTCGCTAGAGCTGAAGTTTGGATGCTGGTTAATTTGCGTGATAGATGCTGCTCTAAATAGACAGCGTAAGGCAACAGAGACTGTGACATTTCAGTCAGTTTAAAGGATATGGACTCTTCCCCTACGTTAAAATATCTTCAAAGGGGGGCGAATGTTGCCAAGTGGCTGACAGTTTCCTTTCGGAGTTCTGAAAGCAGGAAACATAGGGGCTTGCTCACAGCACCAGCCTGTTGGCTAAATTTCAGGAGTAGGGTGGAAATAAGGGTTTTGCCCTTAGGAAACTAGATAATCCATAGGTGGGTGGCACCAGTGACTGTCATTTTCAAAGGATACACTAGGAGGCATTGTGCTGGTAAGGAGGGACTTTGGGGCCAGCTCCAGACTCGTCTGGGGAGTGAGTCCCAGTGATGGTTGTGTCTCTTGGCAGGGACATGCCTTCTTCCTTCCCTGTGTTATCTGCCCCCTCTCCCTAGGGCTGGTTTTCCCTGGTCCGGAACCAGCAGGGAGAACCCAGTGCAGTCCAAGACTAGGATGGAGTGGGGAAGACCAGTCAGAGTCCAGAGTGGCTCCAGGCGAGGAGGTGGGATTGGTAGTGATGCCCTCAGCCTATAAGAGCATGCTGGGGGTTTAATGGAATAATACGGTGGTGAAAGGTTCGTGGCTTTGGTTTTAATTCCACCTCAGTCTACACAGTGCTTGGTCACAGTCATTCCAGCATCTTAGAAATTCCCATTGTTTCCTGCTGTGTCGCACTGCTAAGAAGGTTCCCCTGTGCTGAGATTCATTGTAGCATGTACCTCTGCCTGGCCATTTCACATGCTGCCTCTGGTTGCTTGGTTCTGCACTCTGGCTACAAAGGCAATGGACTGAGAGATTTTGGGCCCCTGGAGAGTGTTTGCGTGTGTGTGGGGGGGAGGAGGGGGGGGTGTTGCGTTCTGATAGCTGGAGGATCAGAAACTGATAAACTCTGCCCCCTGGCCTTTGTTGTGGGACATGGCTAATGCCCCTAAGATTGGTTCTCAAATTGAAGAGCTGTGGGTATTGTCAGACTGGTTACTCCACAGCTGGAAATAAAATCTTCATGAATGAGGAGGGCTGAGCTGTGAGAAGAACACGTCCACTCATCCCCGGCATCATGATGTATTATGTAGGCATGTGTGTCCAACAGCAAGAGGTCTAAACTGAGCCTCCAGGGGACAGTGGCAGGAAAGGAATTTCTCTGAGGAATGTTTGAATCAACACTCTCTGAGGATTCACATAAGATAAAAAACCCCAAACAGCTCAGGAGACTGCCATGGCAGCACCTCAGTCCACAGTCAATTGGGAGAGCTCAAAACAAAAGCTTGTTCTGCCTCCAGATGTGAAGGGCTTCATTGGAACATGCTGTTCAGAGACTTTATTCAATTTTCAGGAGACAGCTTTTCATTGGGGCTGAAATCTGAGCTAGAACAGAGTGTTCCAAGTCATGAAAAATGAACAGGGGAACAGCTTAGGGGGTTTGTGAGTGGCAAGGAAGGTTTATTTAATAATGGGAGAATGGCAGGAACACCGCCCAGGGTAACAAGGAGGGATTGATCCAATTAAAAGAACAAGACATGAGTTGGAGAAACAGTATTAATTGTAGCTGTCCAGCAGGCTGCATGGAACAGGTTATTTTTTCCCAATTCACAAGAAGTTCACAATATTGATCCCTCGAGGACCTAAATGAAATGTTAAATATACCTCACCCAATACCTTTGTAAGTAAAGCAGGTTTGTGATTAGATTAAACTCAACACTGTGGGCTGCTGGACTGTTGTCATACAGGGAATAGGGACTGCTTAGAGAAATCAGCGTACCCACAAAACACACATCTTCCCCTTTACATCCTCTTTATATGCTTTTCATTCTGGCTCAGTAAGGTCTAGCAGTATGAACTGAACAAACTGGGGCTTGGTTTGCCAGCTAATTTTGGAACGAAATCAAGCTTCAAATTCCCCTGCAATCAAAGGGTCAGACTGCCAGTGGGATGAAGATAAAACCTTCCCCACAACCTGGGAAATGAAGGAGACAGGAGAATGAATGTGTGTATGACACACAACATCTTAGAGACCATTGCAACCAGTGTACGGAAGTTGTATGTTGTAAATTCAAACACTGTATCTAATGCCAGTTGCTACCACGGAAATACTGGTGCTGTGAAGAGGATGCAGTGCTGGCATGTCGTGGCCGGACTGTTTGCTCAACTCTGGTTATTCGTCTTCTGAGATGTCAGCTGTGCCCAGCTCTTATGCTTTCCGTCCCAGGAAAAAGCAGAGTGTAGCAGAGCATAAGAACCAGTTGTTCTCTTTCTGGACACAACACTGAAGTAAACAGCAAAGCGTGTGATGGAAAAATAAGACCACAATGTGCAAATGGAACCAGAGAATGAAGCATGAGCCAAATTCAGAGCCTCCAGAGACTAAATTATAAGAAGGAAATCAGTCAGTGATGCAACTGGGTGAAGTAGAATGTACAAGAGCTCTCCTAACATAAGACAATTAAAGACAGTCATTAAATTTAAAATTACAGAATCTTTTCCTAGGAGGATGTGCTCAACTGCAGAAAAGTCCATCTCCCCGGCATTCATTTGGACTAGGTGGGCCTTAATTGGAATGATGAAATCCAATAAAACCTTTGTATCTCATTCCTCATCTGGTTAAAAATAGCCATGTTGGACAAAGATGAGCTGCTGAAGGGGTCAAGTTAAATAAGACACAGTCAGTATTCAGATGGGTTCGTCATCCAACACAAGGAAGTGCTGATTTGGGAAAAGATATCCTATTATTCCTGTTTCCCCTTCTGTAAAATGGGACTAATGACTGACATCCTTTGTGAAGTGCTTTAAGTGGTAGCTGGCACTTTTATTGTTATCCTCATCCTGTTTAACTTGATTACTTCAATGGCTAGTTCTTTTCCAGGTTGCCTGTTTTTATAGCTTTGGTAGCTTCATGTGGAAGATCTGTTCTTTTTAAAGTTGGCTTTTTTATGGGTCAGAGATTTTGTCTGAGCTCCTCCAGATCCAGCTGTTAGATTTCACAAAAATCTTTATTTGACAGGGAGCTGGTACTTAAGCTTGAGATTTATCAAATGTATGTGTGTGCAGATACCAGTGTGAGTTAGGAATTGTTTTGCTCTCCTGCATTGTTTTGCTCTCCTCTTCCTCACTTCAGGAGCCTTGTTTGTGGGTTCTAGCTGGGGACATTCAATTCAAATGGCTAACCTTTTCACAGCACTCCAATAGACACACGTCATAGCTCCTTGAGCATTTTTTTTCTCTGTCCATTAAAGCTGTCATTTGTTTCCCTGTTTTTCTTCTTTTCTTTTTCACTTTGCCATCTCTGCTGCTTTTCCTCTGCCTCTTTCTGTCATCTCACTTTTCTGCTCTTTCTCCTGCCTTTCTGTCTTACTGTTAATATTACCTGGGGCTGGATTTCAGGCTGGAATGCATTTTGGCAGGTGGGTCTCCCAATGTGTTTGAGGCACGATTTGAAATGGATAATGACATTTAGAAAGTTAAAATGGGGCTGTACTTTCAACTGTATTGACATACAGTTGATAGAAGAGCTTTTAGAGGGACTGAATAGAGAAAAATAGAAACTGCCTCTCAAAGGACTCTGGTAAAATGGAAGATCTTTATCTGCCTCTTACTGGCTGCATTGCAGGATCATTTCTCCTATTGACTTCCCCTGCACAAGCTCAAAATATACATATAAACCAAAAGGGATTTCAGGAGTTGGTGGAAATGTACATTTCTAGCATTTCCAAACCAAAAAGTGCCATTCGCTCCCCTTTCAAACACAGTGCTAGAGTAAAGATTTAAGACAATGTAGGGCACAAGACTAGATTATTCCCTAGTTGAGATCAAATGTGAACCACAAGTTAACTGCATTATCACTATCTTGACTCCTGTATTTTGTTTTGAGAAATTCTGTGTTGGACTTCAGATCAGCCTGTCTTCTGTGGAGCTGTGAAAATCAGCTGGTAGCTGGGGTCATCTGTGGTTACAGCACTGAAACATTCAAGTGGGGAATCTTACCTGCATTTTTGAAAGGGAACCCTACTGTGATATAGCTACTGACACCAAAGCCCCTTTCTTTCCCATTCCTACTTGTATTTGTCTGCCATCTCTATACTCTTCCCTTAAACAAGGGACCAAATGCCAGCAATCTTTCATAGCAAATGAGATTTAAAACTCAGCACAGAGGAGCCAAAGCATAGTGTCTTGTAGTCACTTACCCAGCCAGTGATGGACTGCAAAGGACAGGAGACTTAAATTAAGCTCAGCAAGCCTCATTCTTGATCCTGACAATTTGGTCAGAGTGTCTGGCTGGCTGCTGACGTGCATGTGTCTTTGCACAATGAAGGATCTGATTGGAGGAGGGGTAAGTGCGTGTGTCCAGGAATACACCTTAATATGTTTGTATGTATGGCATTAAGAACTTCTCCGTGCATGGAAATATGGATCTTTGGGGCCAAGTTTGCTGCTGTTTGCCAAGGTGGGCGAGTATGATACTATGTCAGTGTGAGTGTGAGTGTGTGTGTGTGTGTGTGTGTGTGTATACCTTTCTGCAGGGGGAGTGTGTGTAAACTCACAACTGTGTGTCTGCGTAAGTATGTGTGTATCACTGGTTGTAATGATACATTATGATACTGACCTCCTTTGTAAAGTGTTTGGAGATCTATGAATGAAGAGTAGTGTAGCAGCACTAGGTATTATGGGTTTGCTTGTAGTGTGAGGGATTGTGTTCTTCTGTGCGAGAGTATGGGAGTCTGCACTGTGCGTGGGACCTTGGAGCAGGTATGTGTCTATTTCTTCTGGGTAGGAAAGTATTGAAGGGTTTGGGGCTGTCTTGTATTGTCAGTGGTGCTTGGCATTTCCCTGCACCCAGAGCTACAAACAGAGGAAGGAAATGTCAGAACTGTCACATATGCAAACATCCTTATGTTGGACCATGTGGTTTGCTATGTGATCACATAGTGGCATTCCTGTGCAAATGCATGCAGCATTTTTGCGGTGCTGAAATACACTTGTGTGTTAGCGCAGGTAACAAGTCCTGGTTTTGTGATAGCATGGAGGCAGGTGTATGTGTGTAAGTTGCCACCTTCCTCCAGTCCAGGCACAAAGCTGTCTAGGCATAATTAGTTGGGGTGTCATGTTTCATGGCAGACTATTAAGCAGCTGCTGAATTGCTAGCTCAGTTGGTAGCCTCAGAGACAAAAACAGCCCTTGTGTTTCACATCATAACTGTACAATATTGACTTCAACCATGCAGCTTTTGGGGAGGGGGGGACGGAATATAAGCTTTTTGCCTGTGATGTCCACATAGGTCTGACTTATTTCTATCATGTTGATATGCCGCTTACCTGAGAGTTGGCTTGTCCCATCTCATCACTGGAGCTGATTACTTAGTGTGGTTATTTTTGTATTTTTTTTTTAAGGAAGCAAGTGAAGAAGTTGAACGTTTGCAGCAGCTGTCAAAAAGATTCCCTGAGTCCTAGAGCATTCAGCAAAAGGGAAAAAAGGGAGCATGAGAGGATGTTCCTGGGAGTTGTGATTGTCAACAGGAAATCCAAGAGCCTCACTACACATGAGCATCCTGGGCAGCACACTTCAAGTACACGCAACAACTGCAGGGCTTTCTGAGTCGGAGTGGAAAGGGTTTGTCCACACAAGGCTTTTCCTGGGGCCGTATCTGTCAGAGCTCGGTGGACCACTGCCGTGTTTCTGCTTTGTTCTGGACACGCTGAGAATCGGCAAGGGTTATCCTGCCTGCTGGCCCCTCTCTATACTCCATCCTTCTGTGCCCACCGTGGTAGACTAACTCAGCCAAAAGGAGAAGGGGGCAAGGTACGCCTCCGGCCAACAGCTGGCAGCCGAGTGCCCTTCAGACCCCAGGCAGATCTGGGGCTCCGCGGGCTGTTTGCAGCACTGCAGATATGGACACTGAGCTTCTGTGGCACCTTCTTGCATTGGCCTGGTCGACTTCACCATGCTAGTGTATGGGAACGAAGACTTCCTTTTGAATGTAGTTTACATCATCCTGGAACTGGTCATTGCAGTGCTGGCCATTCTGGGGAACATCCTGGTCTGCTGGGCAGTCTATCTCAACAGCAACCTGCAAAATGTCACCAACTTCTTTGTGGTGTCGCTGGCTGCGGCCGACATTGCAGTGGGCGTGCTGGCGATCCCCTTTGCCATCACCATCAGCACTGGCTTCTGTGCTGCCTTCTATGGCTGCCTCTTCATTGCCTGCTTCGTCCTGGTTTTGACCCAGAGTTCCATCTTCAGTCTCCTGGCTATTGCCATTGACAGAATCATTGCTATCAGGATACCTCTCAGGTAAGCCCAGAGCGGGCGGGAGCACAGGTGCAGTGGGCATTTCAAGGGTGCCCTAGGTGCTGTAATCCAGGAGGAAGAGAGAGAGCTGAAGGGAACAACTCCACTCTCACTGCAATCTGAAAATGCTTCTTAGGCCTCCAAACTTGTCCCTGCCTGCTGGATTTCTTGGATGTTTGCACATCTATCGCTAGCTCCTCCTCATCTCACATAAGTATATGCCCATGGGATTACCTGGACCCTGCCTAGGGGGCTAATGTTCTGCACTGAGATTCATAACTTCATAAGAACATAAGAACAGCCATTCTGGATCAGACCAAAGGTCCATCTAGCCCAGTGTCCTGTCTGCCGACAGTGGCCAATACAGATGCCCCAGAGGGAGGGATCACAACAGGGAATCCTCACAAGATTGCTCCCCATTTCCAGACAAACAGAGGCTAGGGACACCATTCCTACCCAGCCTGGCTAATAGACATTGATGCACCCAACCTCCATGAAGCTATCTAGCTCTTTTTTGAACTCTGCTAAAGTCCCGGTCTTCACCACATCCTCTGGCAAGCAGTTCACTGTAAGGCTTTGCATTCTGCGTTGAAGCAGAAAGATCACTGTAGGAAAGCTGAGCATAAAAGGGAAGTCCTTTGTATCGCCCCACTGTGGACAGCAAGGGCTCTATTTGGGAGGTGGAGATCTGCTGTTACAGTGGGATTCTCTAAGGAGATCCTGCAGATGGGAGTGGTAGGCATTCTCCAGGGGAGGAGGTGCTTTAACCCTAAGCAGGCTAAGAGACAGCGCGCTTTTTGTTCACCGTGAGCCAGAGGCTCCAGAATAAATCAGATGCAGCATCCCTAACAGAGAAAGCTATTTGGCAAAGGCCAGGTCCTGTCCCAAGTCCATTGCACAAGTGGGCAAAGCTGCACACTGAGCCTTTGGGGGAAGAAAAGGACCTTCAGAAATAGAACTTGCACACTGAAACAGAACAGCTGCTGCTCTGCGGACAAGCGACCAGATTCATGTGGCCTAGGGAGATATTTTACCTTGTGTCTGGGAACTGCCACTCTCTGATCATCGCGACCTGACAGAGGCATGCTGCCAGGATAGGGCTTGACTGTCACCTGGTGCAGTTCAAACACTGTGTGGTCATCAGGGCTTATTAAAAAGTGGGGAGCTATGTGCAGCAGTTAACTGACAATGCCTCTGAGTTATTTCTTGGTCATTTCAGACACAGAGGAAGCTTGTAAATGAGCAACACCCTCCATTCTCCACCAAGGGCAACCTGGACCGGCACAGACCTGGCTGTGACTCTGACTTTCCTCTTCACTCCTATGTAGTATTCTTTCTCTTTCCCCCCTCTGTTGTTCCTCTGACCCCTGCACCCGCCACGAGCTCATTCTGATGCCCTCATTTTGAGAGACTGCTGCATCTGCAGAGGAAAATTGTAAAGGCTCTTGCTTTTCAACCGCCACCTGGACACTCCTGTGGCAGTGACAGTAGCCTCGTCCAGCTCAGTGCATCAAGACTGCACTCTTGCCCTCTCTCCCCCTCCCCTGGCATGAAAGCATCCTGGTGGAATGACGAAGGAACCAGCTTGGCAGTGGGGAGAGATGGTGAGAACCCTGGGGGCAGCCACGTTCAGTATTGCAGCTAATTGACAATTTGATGAATTGAAGCAATTTGCTGCCCGCTTGGTAATTCTGTGACTTATACCCCAAAGCAAATAACAAGATAAAGCCATTTCCAGGTATTATGCCTTTCTAGCAATAAGGAAACCCTCAAGGGCCAGTTGCTGGCTTCTTCTTGACGAGGTGCACAGTGGAGGGCATATGGCAGGAGCAACTGATAGTTGACATCACTTTGACTATTCTCTCCCAGTGTCCCTGTGAGTGTTTGCGAGACCAAAGGGAGCATGGAGGAGGCAGTCATATTTCCCCAGCCTCTGCTACAGCACCAGTCAGCAGACCTGGCTAAACGCACGGGAAGCTGTACTCTCTAAGGCTCTGTAGCATTTTTGGGAGATGATCCACTATGGCAATGGGAAGAGCTCTTCCATTGGTGTTGGTAATCACCTCTCCCTGAGAGGTGGTAGCCAGGTCGACAGAAGAATTTTTCCATCCACCTAGCACAGTCTCCACTCCAAGTTGGATTCGCTTAACTCTGTCTCTCTGGGATGTGGATTTTTGACACTACAGGAGCTACATAGCTGAGTTGATCTAACTTTGAGGTGTAAACCCAGTCCAAAGGTGGGGATGGATAGGCCTGCTGTCTATTCTGGCTGCACAACTTAGTAACAGGGTTCTGATTTCTTAGAACAATCAGCCAAGTAGGCTGCAGAATGACTAATTTCATTTGAACTGCACTCTTCCAAGTGTTGTATTCTGGGGAAATGTCACAGAGAGAGACAAGCCTCATTGGATGAGCCTAAATTATTCTCATATCTATTATTAGTATGTCAGATGATTTGAGCATATTTGCTGAGGAGCAGGCGGCTTAGAAGGATTAAATATTTATCAGTAAATGTTGATTTCACTGTCCACACAAACTGTTGATCAAATATTTCTGTGTATAATAATCAGAAAAATGTTGCATGAGAACTTACTGAGTTTGATTTAAGGATATTTACTTGGTATATATTAACGTGTAATGTTGACAATTTGTGTTAATAGGTTACAAAGCTTTACATTTTAAAATCTCAAAGTCTGCTGTTATCTAATAATTTTTACCTGAGATACACACCCATCATTTTCCACAACTGTGAAACTTTAAACCAATAAGAATTTTAAAATGCTTACAAATAAATATTGATATTTTCCATCAAAATATAATTCTGCTACCCCTATATTTAATAAAAAAATCGTATAATTTCATGTAGCTGGTGGAAGATACACATGTGGAGTAGCTAATTCTCCCTATAGCCGAACTTAAAATTAGTGAAAAGTCTGAGACTCCTGGATGCTTTATGAAAATCACGAGAATGCAAAATACGTAGTACAATGTATAACTAGGGATGACGGACAACAGCAGGCCAGGCCAAGCCACACGGTATTTATTGGTATCTCATTACCCAAATCACATTTCTTTGCACAAGGCACAGAAGTGGTAAATATTCAGCCTTGTATAAATGACTGATTTAAGGTTTATCATCTTGTGATCTATGAGGGCTAGAATTGGAAGGGGCATTTTATCACTCAAAAAAGAGATTCCTATGGTTTGAAAAGGATGCTCAACTCTTGCTTCTGACACTCGTAAAAGCTCCTAAAAGTTAGGCCTTAACAATCACATCAGTATTAATAGGTTGCAAGAATTATATTCTTGTGTTTTATAATTTTGACAGATTTAAAAATGCTTACAAATTAGACAATTTTTTTACTGATTTAAATTTTTACAATTGCAGGAAATTCAGGGAGTAAATAATTAAGGGCAGATACTGAGATTCAAATTGTTAAAGCTTTATAATTGTTAAAACACAAATTATCAACACTCTTGTCAAGCCACACAAAGTAATTATACGTAAATCAAACTCTGAATTCTCAAGCACGATATTTCTAATTTTGCCTGTTGGTTAAGGCCAGTGATTATAAATGGAAATATGTTTTCATTGGGGAGTGTGTGAAATAAACATATACCAACAAAAATCAAATCCCGCTAAACCTAATTTTTATGTCTGGGGAAGCTGTTTTTCTTTTCCTTTGAGGTCTTCACAGTGGGACTCGTGGTGCTAAGGGAACCTGGCCTGTTACAGGAAGGATACTAAAATAATATCAGGCTTAAAGTTAAGTATGTGAGTAGTTCCGTAGGACTATCCACATGCTTAAAATGTATCATGTATGTAAACATTTGCAGGACTGCAGCCATAAGGCTTACCATCTCTCAAATGTATCTGCAACCCCCCTTTATAGTGTGGTATGTAACAATTCCACAGTGATACAAAAAATTTGGCTTTTGAAGGGTCTTGTGCACCAGAGTCACTTAAATGCTTTTAAAACCACCACCTCTGAGTCTCAGAGGGGCAGCTGTGTTAGTCTGAATCTGCATAAACAACGAGAAGTCCTGTGGCACCTTATAGACTAACAGATTTATTGAAGCATAAGCTTTTGTGGGCAAAGACCCACTTCATCAGCTGCATGTCACCTCTGAGTGTGAATCATTTGAGGTGACTTGTATGGCTTAGCTGCGGCTTTGACACTTGTGAGCAACCTGGCCATCCAGAACTCCTATGGATTAATAAAATCAACCTTTTAAAAAAAAAGTCTTCTGTCCCTTATCATTCTGAAGGCATTCTCTGCAATGGGAACTAATGCAGTGCTCTTCACTTGATGGCTGGTCTATCCAGCCTTTTATACCACTATATCTTTTAGAAAATAGCTTTGAAAATTAAGGAAGTTGCGTTACAGCAGCCATAGTTTGTGCACAGTTAGAGTGTATAAGCTGTACCCTATTACATATGGAAATACGATACATTAGTATCGGCATCTTTATACCAGTATAACTGGGTCTACACAAGAAGGCTACTCCAGTTTAACCATTCTGATAATAAATCATACCCAAAAGCAACATCACTGAATCATTACAAAAACCTGTAGCTTGGTATGCAAAAAGGCCTGTGTGATCCCCTTTTTGTTTGTCTTTTATAGTAGTAGTGGTAGATTTTATCAACTCTATTTCCCTGGAACAATCTATGAATGAATAGACACCTTAATAGATTTCTGATCTCAGACATGATAAAGTGAAACCTGGTTACGGAAAGAGGAAGTGATATTCAGTCTGTTCAAAATGTCATTTTTTAGCACCTAAGTAACTCAAATACTTGACACGTAGTTGGAGGAAAGCCAGTTATACTTAAAAATATCCCATAATTTCTAAACTTTATTTAAAAAAAGTGGATAGAAAATGTTGCAAAAAGGCAAAAACTTTAGAAAAGTTTGTCAAAATGATTAGCTAATTCTGCAAGGGATTTCGGACTATGCTACAAAGTTTGTCATGCATGAATACGAGTTCCGCAGCCTGGAAGTGGCATTAGGACACAGCTGAGATAGGGAGAAGCACTAGATGTTGAATGGTTTGGGATAAGTAGTTCATGTCCCTAATATGCCAGATGTACTGTTGAGACGAGGCCCTGGGTGCAACAAAACTGGTGTTCTTCTTAATTCCAGGGTAAAGTTTTTGGCCAAGAGCATGTGGCATTTCTCAAATGTGGCTCAGAGCCTATGTGCGGGAAGCAGTGCTGCAGCACCCCCATATTTTGCACCCGGCTTTCCTGTCTCCAGAAGCCAGTCCCACTGCAGACCCACCACCTGCTCTGCCAGCCCTTGGTCTCGGCCACTGGGTGACCCCTCTGGTATCCCACTGGCCTCGCCATCCCCAGGAGCCCACATGCTCTGATAGTCCCATTCTCCCCTGCATCCAGACCACTGTCCCTGAGGGGCTGCGCTGCTGCTTGGGGTCCTGCCGCCAGTTTGGAGCTCTGCTTCTGGCCTCAGCCTGGGGCTCTGCAGCTATCTCCAGTTGTGGCTGGGTTGCCAATGTTCCTGGGCCAGGCAGACTAATGCCATTTGCAGTCATTTTGGTAAGTCTCAGAGGGGTCGCCGTGTTAGTCTGAATCTGCATAAACAACAAGGAGTCCTGTGGCACCTTATAGACTAACAGATGTATTGGAGCATAAGCTTTCGTGGGCAAAGACCCACCTAATCTGACATGCATCTGACGAAGTGGGTCTTTGCCCTCATGTTCCGATAAATCTGTTAGTCTATAAGGTGCCACAGGACTTTTAGTAATTTTGATAGCGCTCTAAATGCACAGAACCCTCACTCCTCTGCCACCCAAACTCCCTCCCTCCCACCTGCCTAAGGCTCTGGGAGGGAGTTTGGATTCTGGGTGCAAGAGGGGATGATGTAGGCTCTGGGAAGGCGTTTGGGTGCAGGGGTCAGGCTCCAGAAGGGAATGTGGGTGTGGGAGAGAATCTGGGGTGCAGGCTCTGGCTGGGGCAGGGGTTGGGAGCTGCAGGCTCTGGAAGGAGATGGAGGGTGCTTACCTGGAGCACCCCTTTCTGGTGCCAAGGTGAGGGGTGTGTCCCCGTGCACTGCTGCCCACAGGCACAACCCTCCCCCTGCAGCTCCCATTGGCCACAGTGGAGACTCACATTCCCTTGGGACTGCAGGGAGTGATGTGGTGGGTGCATCTGTCCCCGGACAGTGCTAGAGTCAAGCCCTAGGCTGGGAATATTGCTGGTGCTTGGGCACCATGGGCCCAACGAACTTGCTGTCCGTGTGTCAAATTTCCATTTTTCCAGCATGTTGTCCCTCTTGTCATTTTCTCTAGAAACTGGTGACAATTGTGTGAATCCTCAGAAAGTCTCAGGAGGAGAGAAGTGGAGTTATTCTTAAGTTCAGATTTAGCCGCCACGAGAGGAGTTATATCTGTGCCACAAAATGCATACTTAAAATCACAAAGAGGGAGCAAGAAATTGGCTGATGGTACCCAAAGCTCCCCTCCCCCTCCCCCGAATTGGCTGCATCTTTCTCAGGAGGAATTTTGAAATTGTACAGCTGTTATCCCACGGCTGGAGAGGTCCCTTCCCTGACACTAAAAATACATTTATTGCAGCTCCAGCGACCTCCTGCCTCCCTGCGCTCTTATCCTCTGGGGATTTCCATGCAACAGGCTTTAAAGGCTTATGAAATAGCTTTTAACCCAAGCAGCCTCCTTGCTGTACTGCCCTGCAGTACTGGTCTGGCAGTAGAATTAATCAGCATAGAACTGATTCAGGGATCTCCAAGAGGCGTGAGGTGAGCCTCACCATGCCATGGGAAGTAATGTTATTGCCCCCTCCCTCACCCCGCCTTGATAAGTCTGCTTTATCCACAAACAAGCTCAGCCCAGTTCTGGAAAGGTCAGAGCACGGTGACAAACCTCACCACACCTGTAACCTAAGAAGGTAAACGTGGCTCTGTAGTGATTGAAGGGTTACACAGTGTGGATTTATTGCTGTAGCCCAGTCAAGGGCCTTAGAGATGGGAACCAAACACAAATTTTTAAAGAAACAGAAGTAAAGCCATTAATGTAGCTGGGGCGACAGTGCTGCTGGGCCCCTGGGCAAGGTGGGGGGGCACTCTGTGCTCCAGGAAGGAGAAGGGATGCCCAAACCACGCTGTGCCCCACGCCCCCAGACATCACTTAGCACATCCTGGAGCATGCCACTCAGGACTCCGAACAGCAATGTAAAGGGCCTGGCCCCAGCTGCTGCCTTTGCTACAGTAGCTGGGAGACCTGGGCCCCTTTAAACCCCTAGGTCCTCAGACAGTTGCCTCCTTCGTTCATCCCAGTTGGCAAGCCTGAAAATAGCAGCCAAGACAGTGTAGTGTCTGAGCGTGTAAAAAATCAGATTCCGGCCTTAAGAGGTTATCAGAAGAGACTGATCCTACCGACAGTCACTGCGAGGCTTCGCCCCATTGATTTCAGGGGGACGATTCGTGGGTAATAAGTAGCGAGTCTGGTAGGAAGTGACACTCCAAGTCTGCACGTCTTCCAGACTGCCCAAAGTCTTGTGACAGGGAGCTCTTCTGGTGCTTCTCCAGCAGCAGGTAACTAACACGTTAGCGTGCAAACGAGGAAATAAACCATGCTCCTTCCTAGTAGGGCCATGTTTAATTCTACACCAGCAGAAGCAAGGGCGTGGAAAACAAATCTGCCTCACAATAGGTTACCTTGGAAGGGAAGGTTTTACAAAAAATGGACAGAAAAAAAGGCCATAAACTTAGGGGTGTCTAAGAGCACATCTGACTGCCTGGGTGCAAAACATGGGATTTAAAAGCAGAAAAACCAGCCATTTCTGCAGCTACTTTAGTTGGAGAGGGTTACATTATCAAGTGTAAGCTACTGTTCCACATCTGAGCTCCAAGATTAGCAATAGGGCAACTAAAGCGGGCATTTAAGAAAACTTTTCAGCATCTCAGGTTTCAAGCAGGCTCACTGAATTCAATTAATTTCAACCTGTGCTGGTGGAAAATGAGCTTCATTCCAAAATGAGCTCATTGCTGCAAATTCAGCCTTAATTAGAAGGGGCACCTGAGAGAACTTCCAAGTGAGCCTCCGCAATCCTAAGAAACTAAGTTGCACATCTAAGTCGTCGGGGAGCAAATCAGCATGGGAAGCGAGATTTGATGGTTGGCATGTTATTATAATTGACGATGGAGCATGATGAATAAAAGGATTTCTTCCCTTGTTGTTTGTGGAGTTGTTGTAGCCACGCTGGTCCTGGATATTATAGAGACAAGGTGGACAAGATGAAATCTTTTCTTGGACCAACTTCTGTTGGTGAAAGTGACGAGAGCTCAGTGTAAGCTCGAGAGCTTGTCCCTTTCACCAACAGAAGTTGGTTCCAGATAATACAGTACCTCACCTCTGTCCTCTAGATTGGGACTGAGTCCTTTCACCAGCTTGTAGAGAGGAGAGTTGTGTCATGCTTCTGTTTTTTTGCTCAGTCCCCCACCTTTTATGCTTTTGCAATGCAATTAAGGCATGAATGAATAATCAGTTTGCACTCCTAGCTCATGCCTGACTGTATTTTCCAAGCACCAAGAACACATCCCAGTTCTGTTTTCTAGCTGAGAGAGACAGGCAGCATCTTCGGCCCCTTCCCTGTGGGGCTTTAGTTCGACTTAGGAGCAGAGCATGTGTGGGAAGAACAGAGTCAGTGTGAGAGAGTGATTGTTCTTAGATTTTTTTTTAAGTTTGTTTGTTAAAAGAATCTGACATGGGGAAAAGAGGAGCGCAACTACTGGAGGAAATGGGAGCAGCCCATAGTCAATCATGCACGCACAGGGTCAAATAGTGTGGGACCCAGCACTGGACAATGTGGGAACTCTGCCATTCCCCTTGTGTGTGAAGTGCTACGAGGGGAAAAGAAATTGTACTCAGATATGATGTACTACAAAGCTAGCGCGTTCAGCTGAGGACTGACTGCAGCCCCACAGATTAACTAATACTTGAAACAAACAACCATCTTTTGGTGGTGGGTCAGATTCATACCATGCTTCTGTTTTCTCTCCCAAGACAGCGGGGTGGATTTATTGATGGAAGCACTGGCCAGAGGGGTACAGTGACACATTGACCATAGAACTCTGGCAGACCATAGTATGTCCTGTTAATCAGAATCCTTAATCTTTCTTCAGCTAAGGTAGCCAGCCATGCTGATTTGGTTATTTTGTGAAAGGTGCAGCTGTCAGCTGGTATAGCTTGGTTATGGATTCTGTGGATCAGCATTGGGTTGGCAATACTGAATTCCCTGTGACTGCCATCAGAGTTCCACCACGTTGGGCCTGGATACCGAACTAATGGCACCCTTTCTCTGAGACTCTCATCTCAGCTCTATGACAGTGGGCTACTAGCTTTGTGATATTTGGACTGTCTTCCTGGGACCCTACCTGCACTCAGAAAGGGAGCAAGCAACACTGTGCTGCACGGCCAGCGAGTAGCTATTTCTGTGTTTGGTAGTGTGCACAGATAAAGTTAGAGCTGCAGCTTTGGGTGTTTCAGTTCCTGAGAGGCAGAGCAGGACTACCATTTCCTCTATCCTTTGATAAGCAGGCTCATAACCACTAGCGAGTGTTTGTAGGGCAGAGAAGGTAAATGCCAGTTGGCTTTATTTGTTTAGAACTGACCTGGGCTGCTGAATACCCAAAAATGGATGGAATAGGCTAGAAGGGTCCCTTGTTCAGGTTCAACATCAGTGATGCTTCTGATCGGCACATTGCAGCAAGCTGGAGTATTTCACAAAAGGCTTTACATCCCCCGGACGTTCCAAGGAGATGAGCCCTTAGGAAGCCTCTTCGGCATCAGGTGCTTGTACCAGTTACACTGTTGTAATTCTCCTCTCCTCTGTCTTCCAGGTACAATGGTTTGGTGACCAGCTCACGAGCCAAAGGTATAATTGCCATCTGTTGGGTCTTATCCTTCATAATTGGCCTGACGCCCATGCTGGGCTGGAACAAATGTTCCCAAAGGGAAGCTCAGTACACCAATAACTCCTTGCTCAACAACTGCAGTGAAAACATGATTGCTTGTCTCTTTGAAACTGTGGTCACCATGGAGTATATGGTCTACTACAACTTCTTTGCCTGTGTGTTGGTGCCCCTCCTCCTTATGTTTGGCATCTACCTAAAAATCTTCCTGGCAGCCAGACGGCAGCTCAAGCAAATGGAGAACAAGATGGTACACGGGGAACGCTCACGCTCTACTTTGCAGAAGGAAGTCCATGCGGCCAAGTCCTTGGCCATCATTGTTGGGTTGTTTGCTGTCTGTTGGCTTCCACTCCACATTATAAATTGTTTCACCCTCTTTTGCCCAAGTTGTGTGCGTCCTCCTCTCTGGCTGATGTACCTTGCCATTATTCTGTCTCATGCCAACTCCGTGGTGAACCCATTGATCTATGCCTACCGGATCAGGGAATTCCGGTACACCTTCCGTAAAATTCTCAGGCAACATATTATAGGCAGGAAGCAGTTCAAGACTGGTACTGCCAGTACTAGGACTTCCACTTATGGTGGGGATGGAGAGAATACCAGCATTAGGATCAGTGAGTATACTCTGAACATTTACACCAATGGGGAGCTGGGTGCTATCCACAAAGATACTGACACGCAGGACTTGAGTAAATGCAAGGCAGGTTTGGAATGGCACCCCAATGGGAATTCACTAGATATGGAGATAAATGGGCATCTCCCACACTCCTGCAAAAATGGGGACCTGTCAGATGGATGCAGAAACATGGAGCTTCTTAGTGAAGAGCTAATTGGCATGCATGTCTCTTACTCTGAACTGGAGAATTCAACCTTGGAAGCAGCTGTCATTTCCTGATAATTCTTGCAGTGTCTTCCCACTGGATGAAATCTGTTCGTTTGTTTTTTTCTTTTTTCTATTGGCTGTTTCTGCTATAACAGAAAGGGAGGATGAGTGGAAAAGAGGAGTGACTCCGGGTAACTACTGGGCAGGGAGTTCCTACCCTGGATTTGTGGGAAGATCTTAAGAGTTAGACTGGAGAAAGACTGAGAGGCACTATTTTGGACAAAGGAAGTGGAGGGTCACTATAGGTGTCAAAGGTTCACCTCAGAGAAACCGAGCAAAGACTAAATCTGACAATTTTAGCAGTGGGAGATTCTCTGTTCAAGCAGGATGTGTTGTGACATTATGCTGTACTGTGTCCGTGGTTGTTCATCAGTATAGTGTTTTTACCAACAGTAATAAAGATGTGGCTAAAACATTTACTTCTTCATCAGGAAAAGGGGATGGGGCTTTTAACACTGGCTTCTAACAAAAGTAGAAGGTATAGCAATGCCTACTGGCTAGGAATGATGCTTATGCTACTGGAGAGTAAAGGGATTCACCTAGTGGGAACTTTGACTGTGAGATTCTGTTTTAAAATCAGTTTTCAAAGCTTAGCAGAGCCACCAATTTCATGATTTTCCCACTCACTGTTAGATCATTACAGTACACTACATTATAATGAGCTGGAATATCCACAGAAGGTCTTACCTCCCCTGTGTTCCATAGAGAGGGAGTACTGAGAAGCTACTTATACAGAAGTTGCTATTTCATTGTCATTTATGAATGTGTACAAGAGAAGGTGGCTCTATCCAATCCCTGAGCCTATGGCATCCCAGCTATGTCCTGGCACGCTGAAATAAATGGGTAACCATATTTCTGACCCTTCCACTTCACTGAAAGAACAAAGATTATATATGATGATTTGATAGTTTTATTAGCCAAAGGAATACCAGTAGGTGTCTGCATGAGTAGGCAACAACAGGGTAGAGGCAGGTCTACTGTAGAAAGGGCTGATCGGGTGGTGATGGCAGGTTTTGTGAATAGCTAGCTGGTGTGATGGGAGGAACGATAGAAGATGACCACAGGCTGGTTCTAGGTCCATGTCTGCAATGTCTTTGTAGCTGGTTCTTTCCTCTGTCTTCGTATCTCTCTGCCTGTGTACAAAGAATACCCATTCATTTCATAGCCTTAATTGTGTTTTATCTATATTTTCTCTTTTTGGTGAACTTTCATTTCTCATCTGTTAACTTTTAACATTGAAGTTTGTTTTAAGGTCTGGAAGTCAAATGAACCCAAGTTCATTTTTTTTCCTGTGTTGTTTCAAACCACTTCTAGAATCAGGTTAATTGTGAAGCCTTGCTTTTATGTAGCGTGTGGGTATGTACTGTGAATGAGTGCATGTGTGTACGTGTACATCAGTAGAAGTGGGGCATGTGAGTGTGGTTTGAGAACATTTGTGTTTTGGAAAACTAGAAAACCACCACCAGTGCAGCCTCCCTGAGTTGTGCAGACAGTGCATTAGCTTGGCCTGCCTGTCTGATAGACCATGATCTCATCAGTCACATTGCATAGCAATGTGGTGTATTATGAAGGGTTTTTACATGTGGTGAGAGGGCCTCAATACTTGTGGCTGGTGAAGCTAATCATCCTAAATGTGGGTCAATAAAATCTTTATCCCAGCCCCACTAGCTTATACTCTGCATGTAACATGCCTGTTACCAAAACCCCCCCACCTATTCCAAACTACTCCAAAATAGCTACTGCCAGTGCTTTTTTTGTGATAGTGTGCACTAGTACGATGGAAACCTGCTTGGGACACGTGGCAATTAAAGGGACCACCGCAACCGCATTTCGGCCCCGACCTCCCAGGTCTCCGGGTTTTGTTTTCTTTTGAAACCATCTGGCAACCCTAGTACCAGCACCTTTTTTTTTTTTAATACAAAAAAAGCACTGGCTATTGCTATAACACTGATCTGGAAATAAATCTGATATCACAGAGCCTTCTGGGACTAGAGGCAGGTGCCTCTGTCCCATAAGAAAACTAGGAATCTTCCTTTTCCAGTGATTCATTCTTTGGCCCTGGAGCATTTCGATTCTGCCTCTCAATACAGTCACAATGGGATTAATAATACTGTAGCAAAGCCATGGCTACCTACAGAATCACAGTTCTGAATATGTTGCATACTAGGACCACTTCAAACCTCATTGAAATGACGGGGATAGACCTCAGATCAAGTGATTCTTTTTTGAGGGGAGGGAGTCTGAAATTTGTGGGCAAGAAAAGGAAACCCAGTGCTTATTCTTATTCATGGCTTATTAACAAACCATATAAAGGAAATTTCCTTTCTGTTGTGTTCTCAGAGTGAAAAGGGGTGCAGAGGTTGGTCTTCAACTTCAGGAGAGAGTTTAGCAGTGGCGCTCCCAGCCCAGTACATGGCTTTTAGCAAGTACATCTGTCAGACAGACAGAAAGTTTCTTTTGCCAGCAAAGATCTCAGTGAAATGACAAGGCAAATATTATAACAATAGACACATCACAGTCCAGTTGAATCAGTTCCTTTTTGGCACGAGTCTTCCAAATAGTGCATTCCTCTGACGTTAGACTATCAGGCAGGCACTAGCAACACCCATTAGGTCATTTCCCTGTTCCCTTACATCACTGTTAGTCCTGCTGTCATTTGCTTTGTGGATTTTATTACTCTTGATCTTTCCTAGTGAAACGTGGGGGATTGTGCATCTCCAGCCTTCTGTAACCTTCCAGCAGTAGAGAAGTACATAAAGGGAAAAGAGGCTCTGATCTTTCCAGAACTCGGTTAGGTGTTGAAATGCTGCTAAGAATAACATAAGATGACATTCTGCCTTCATGTCATAACAATTAGGTCCACACAGAAGCTGAGCGGGGAAAGAAGTATGGGAAAATACCAGCATTGCTCATGTGCTGGCACACACACAAGTGCAGCCAGTATGTGCTGACATGTTCTGGTGGCTGTCACACATGGGATCTGTCTGATGCTATATTATATCAAACTTTACAAGAGCCAACTCAGATTGGCTGCCTTCCACTACTCCCCAAGCTTCCTCACAACCAAATATGTAGCTTGCTTACTACCAGCACAGGGATGATCTATAGGGAATCTATAGCTTTAGCAGCCAGCATTGTTAGTGCATAGTGACACTGACAGCAGATGACACAGATGCAATATTGAACTCCCTGTCAAGGTACTGCCAACCCCAAGCATTGAAAAACCATCAGTCAAGATCCCAAACACCACGAGATTTTAAATAGTAGGGCATTCAGGTTCTGTTTATTCGCCTTCCTCTTTTTGAGCTTTTTTTAGGATTCACGTTTTCAGGTTTGCCTCCATGTTTGTGAACTGGGAGTATGGATCTTAATGTGAGAACGTGGCTCCCGGAGCTGGGGCTGTAGCAAACCCCACTGCATGGTGTAAGACTCATTGTCTGACTGTGATTGGCAGTGAGTCTGAAGAGAAACAGAGGAGCTCTGTGCAAAGCACTTGCTTTCCTACTGCCTATCCTCTCTGATTTTTTCAGCTATCTACTGTTATACTCAACTACAAAGATCAGTGGTCAGTGAAAAGGTAAAAGGCGATGTAGTTTTCCCCCTTACCACCTCATGTCCTCCTCACTTCCTTTGCAGTGGAGAATGGTTAGCTGATGAAATACAGCTGTTCTGAAGAAGGAGCTTGTGTAAGGGGGCTGACAGGGTGGTGGATATTAGGGAAGGAGCAGGAGGAGAATAACTCTTATGGAAGCCAACTTGCGGGGAACTGGTCCAATGGGCAGGAGGTAGCAGTTAGAGGGTGGCTGTTCCAGTTCAGTGAAACTATTCTTTTAAAAATGGCCCTATTCCCTCAGAGGAAGCTATCTACTGTCTGACTCTGTGTGAGGAAATGCCATGAATTTCAACATTCCCAGCAGACTAGTAAATTCCGGGGTTTATTTGCCTTGCACTGTTTTAGAAGCGGTTTTGGCTGGTTGCCAGGATTCACTTTATCAAGAACCATTCTTAGGACCCTTTGTTTGATGGCATGCTATCTGGCTATGTCTGTACAACACATCACAACTTTATTCTGTATGGCATGGTTCAGACGGACTGGTTCCAAAATCCTGTGCAGGTTCAGAGTTAAATAGCAGAAAGCTATCTATCAACAAGGCTAAGATGGCTGAATGGCAGATGAAATTTGAAAATTGGTGGAAAGAAATAGGAAGGGCTATTTCAGACAATGAGGTTTTACAAATGAATGTAATTTGTGCTGGTCAGTAAGGGAACACTTGTGCTGGGGAGTTTGGAAAAAATAGGGAGGATTTTGGATAGCTTTGGAGTTGGGGGGAGAAGTGTGCAGGACTGTGGGATATTCAAGGGGCAGAAACATGCTGGAAAATTTGGGAAGGGAACCCTTGGGGCTTTAGGAATGCACACAGGTGGCACGGCTATTCTGGATAACCTATGTGTCCCATATTTATGTTGACTTTTCCCAAGCTGATGGTTCCCACTTGGCTATTATGTGGCTGAGGCAAAATGGATTTTGGGGGGACTCCTCCATCTACAAGGATGGCTAGTCACACAGCAGCCATGCTCCTAAGCGGGGTGTGGTGTCAGAGCTGTAAAATGCTACAGTATTTGTTGATAGGGATGCTGCCTAAAGATCAGTCCTCTCCATAATTACCATAGGCACGGGAATCTTGCCCTGACACCTCATACCAATGCTGAGTGGAAGAGGTCAAAAGCCTGATTTTTTATCTTCCTTACGCCAGCATGAATCAGGAGTAACAGATGAAATTTCATCAGTGGGAAATCAGTGTGAGAAGACAATCTGGACCCAAATATCTAGAATGTGGGAATCAGGTGAGAGTCTGTTCCTTGGACCTCTCAGCCTTATTTTGGAAGGTAGATTAGTTCAACCCATAATGTACCAAAATCAGGACTGGATCCTTTTCATCCCAGAACACCCGTTGCATTCACTCCTTGCCTCCTTTCCACTCACAGATTTTCCTCCCTTTCCTCTGTTCTTCAAAGCCATCATCCCCATCTTGAATTATAAGACGTCCCGTGGGGCAAAAGGACCTAAATACTCTCCTGCACACATGGTATCTCTTACCTTTTTAATTTAAATGTTTTATGAATGATACATTGGCTGCTTCGCCTTTCCCTCTGTCATCGTCTGTCACTTAGGCGTTGGAGTAGTGTGGCAGAAGTGGGGGTGGATTCTGTGCATGCAATTATATTTTAAGTGCATTGACCAATGGTTTAGAATGTGATAAGTCATCAGACAGCTGGGCACTAAGGGGTCCACTGCTGGTGGTGCTGCTGAGTGTAATGTCTTGGTTATGTTTTTTTTAAATGAGCATTAAAATAATAAAATATATTTCTAAAGGAGTGTGAGTGCTTTTGTATCCTGGTGCTGCAGAAGTTGGGCTGTTCACTGGGTTTGTTTACCCTCTTCCCATTTTGGCTCCTTCTGTTAGACCTTGTGTCAGGGCTGTTCCCCACTCTGGCACTTCAAGTGCAGAAGGTGGGGGCCCGCAAAGACATGAAATATATCTTGCCACTACAGGCTCTGGTTATAAAAACTCCCCCAGAGTCACAGATTCATTGACTTGGGGGGTGGCTGCTACCATCAAGTGATATTTATCCCTAAAACTGGGGGCAAACACTTGAATTCTCCCTCAGGTATACCCCCAAGCTCTTTTGCCCCAAAATAACTTGAAAAGAGAAAAACAAGCTGCAGTCTCTGGTAACTGACCTCCCTGTCTGAGGCATACAGATGCACACAGACAGACCCCTGTTACTCTCCAGGACACAAGAATCAAATCATCACCTTAAAAAGTGAATTTTATTACAAAATAAGAGATATACTTGAGAGAGCATACTTGTCTGCTAGATGTTACAGAGCAATTAAGGAAAACAAATTAAAACCCTGGGAACAATTCTTAAATGGTAAAGTGGGGAGGGAAGGCATAGATTCACACAGAGCAGTTCAAACCAAACCACAAAATAAAGAAAAATACCCTGATCCTGACTAGATTAATTTTCCCTATTTTCCTTCATTTTCCTTTACCTATTCCTGGTCTTCTCTTAGTTCAGTCCACTTCCATGCCTCAAATTCCTTGTAGGCAGGATAGTCCTGCACGGGTTTAAATTATTCTCTGTCTCTCAACTCCTGGTTTAACTCTCCCTCACAAAGAAAAAGCAGGCAAAGTATCTATATTCAGTTCAAATTCCAGCACCTTATCTCAATTGGTTCTCCTGGCCTCTCTTGCCAACCCCCTTGCTAGCTGAGTTTAATCCCTTAATAAGGGTGCTGGTCAGCACTCCTACTATCCATTATACCTTGCCTGAATGAATTAGCATGACCCAAGATAACAGACCCAGACAGAAACCCTTTGCATCCCTGGTTTGCTGGGTTCTATTATACTGGCACCGGGAGGAATAACATTGATGTGCTGAGTATAGCTGTACATTGCTCTGCATTATGGTTACTAGTGTACTATGGTTTGGCCAATGTACAAGTCCATGTGGCAAGTTGTTAGGTAGTCAGACACCTGAGTGGGGAATACACTTGGACCATTCTACAACCCTGCTGGCTGTGACTTTAGCACTCACTTCTCATCTGCTTGGATGCCCCGCTTTCCCAGTGCACCTCAGTGTTTTATCAGTACACTTCAAACCTCCTACATGCAGTGACATTGCTGTTCAGTTTGGCTTTGTCAATGCACCTCAGTCCTGATCTGCACCATCCTTGCCCCTCCAGTCCTGGCCCTTTGCTAATGCTAGGAATTCTAGGGAGAGTGTGACCACTGTTCTGCCTCTCAGGCTGGCATGACAGCGTTGACAGGCTGCAGAAAGAACTGCGTCTTTCTCCTCTATGCTGACAGCCAGGAAGGGGGGGGC
The DNA here is from genome assembly GCA_032595735.1 of Pelochelys cantorii. NCBI lineage: Eukaryota > Metazoa > Chordata > Testudines > Trionychidae > Pelochelys > Pelochelys cantorii. The sequence goes on along the minus strand of CM064342.1, from coordinate 3,990,729 downwards.
TTAGTGAAAGTGAATATGATCCATAACATCAGAGAGCAAGAGATGAAGAAGTGAGCTACTGTCCCCATGGACTCAGAGCAAGCAAGGCCTGAAGTGCACAGTGCAGGGTGAAATTGAACATATTTTTCACAAACACTGTGTTTTGTTTTGAAGCATCAGAAAGAAAGCGCTTGGAGGGACAATGGGAGCCGGCCCAAGTACAGTGGGAGTACCTGGAGGAACAATGGGAGCAGGACCAACTACAGTGGGAGTGCCTGGCAGAACAATGGGAGCCTGCCCAAGTATAGTGGGAGTACCTTGAGGAACAATGGGAGCTGGCCCAAGAACAGTGGGAGTACCTGGAGGAACAATGGGAGCTGGCCCAAGTACGGTGGGAGTACCTGAAGGAACAATGTCAGAATTGGTCCTGCAGGAAGAAAGCTGAGTCCTTGGGAAAACAAAATGCGGCCAGTTTAAAATGCAATTGGCCTGCTCAGAGAATCTAAACTTCAAGACCCACAGTTTGGCTCATTCATCCAAAGCATCACATGCAAAGGCAGAAAACAAAGGGACTTCACAGTGCTTTCACTGCAGTCCCAGACTGAGATCTATCCTAGTAACAGTGTAATATGCTGCATGCTTTGTGAGAGGTAATGACCTGCCCTTTGAATGGGGAGACAAGATGATCTCGAGTAGTTTTCCATCTCCAACGTCTAGCTGCCCAAAGTGGGGGTGCTGATAATCACCAACAATCAGCATCCTAAAGCTATTGCTAATGCAATTTCTCTCCTTGACTCTCCCCTTCTATTGAAGCCCATTGGTGGTTCTCTTAGAGACTTACCCCATAAAGTAGAGAGCCCCCTCAGCTCCCATGGATTTCAGACTGAAGTATGTGGCGGTGCAGGGGTTCAGCACTAGAAGTGGATGAAAGTTTTCAGTTATGTAGCTTAATTGCTGAAAAATGCTGTTTTAGTTGACCTGAAACTATTCATGAGTTTGACCTAATTTAGTTTTGGTTGGGACAAATTTTTTCCAGGCTATCAAACCACATGTGTGTCTGTGTCCCTTTTGGAAACTTGGGGTTACGGCACCTGCCAGGCATGTAGGAGGCAAAGGTTTGAATATCCTGCAGCCAGCTCACTCAAACAGGGGAAGCTCTTGAGTTCAAGTCCCTTTTCTAAAGTGAGGAGTAAACCTGGGTCTGTATGTGAGTTGTTGACCTGCGTCACAAGCCATGCCACTGTCTCTTCACTGCTATTATTATGCTAGTGAGATGAAAGCATCCTCAATTACAACTTAATCTGTGGTATAGACCATAGTTGCCCCTAAGCTGCCCAGCTGTGCAGATTCCCATTAAGCCCCATGGAAGAGCTTAAGACTGCAGCAAGGAGAGATTTCTCCACAAGCCCTGCTGTTGCTGGGGTTGGTGGAGGGGAGCCCTTTACTGCTGACCCCAGCACAAATCATCCAGGTAAGCCTGAGCCCCAAACCCCTTACCTGAGCTGGATCCCTCCAGCCTGAACACCCTCCTGCACCCCAAACTCTCCACTTCCAGCCCAAAGCCTGTACTCGCTCCTGAACCCCAACTCAGCCCAAACCTCCCCCAAACCTGGAGCCCTTACTCCTGCACCCCAAAACCCAGTTCCACCATAGAACTTATACCCCAACCCTCTGTCCCAGTCCTAAGTCCCTCAACTCCAACCCCTCCCTAGAGTCCACACCCTATGCAGAGACCTCACACTCCTACATGCCAATCCTCTGCCCCAGGTCTGAGCCTCCTCCCACACTCAGACCCCTGGGCCCCACCTCTGCCTCATAATTTTGTTATGCACACTAATATGAAGGTGAAGTGTTGCACATTCATTCTGTGTGACACGTCACCTCCATATTGGTGCACATAAGAAAATTCATTCGGCTCAGGGGTGGAAAAAATTAGAGGGAATACTGTTAGACATATCTATAACGGGTAGTTAGAGGACTGTATTTTCCCCATTCCCTTCTGTGACTCCCCTGAGGACAATATGCATGCAATGATGGGCACTTAAAATGTCTGAGATTCTTCTTCGAGTGATTCCTCATGTCCATTCCATGTAGGTGGCATGCGCCACATGCACACACAGTTGGAAAGTTTTTCCCTTAGCAGTACCTGCTGGGCCAGCAGGGGATCCCCCAGGAGTGGTGCTGCCTCATATACACCTGGGCTGGCTCTCCACCCCCTCAGTTCGTTCTTACCACCCATGATGGTCATTGGAATGTGCTTTGCTTGTTCTGCAAGTGCACTTAGTGGGCTTGTTCTAGTTCAAATTTGTCATTATCTCTACTGCGGTAGCTTGATTGTTAAGCTAGTTAATTAGTGTAAATAGTTTTGTAGATAGTTAGGGGCTGGCTCACTTTTGCATCCCCACATGCTTTGTGCAGGGCACACCTGGGCCCCAAGGCTTCAAGCCCTGCGAGACGTGCCTGAAGCCCATGCCCTGCGGGGATCACCACGAAACTTGCTGAAAGTGCCTTAGTGAGGCACATTTATCGGACAGTTGTAAAATTTCAGGGCTTGAAGCCCTGGACTAAGTGGGAAAAGGAGTCCCACTTGAAGATACTTCTGATGGAAACGGCCCTTCACCCAGCACCAGTGTCAGATTTGGCACCGGCAATGCAGAGTGCACTGGCCTTGGTGCATGAGGCACCGAGTCACTGGTGTCCTTCTCTGGTGCAGGGTCGGCCTGTGTGGCATTGATTGCAGTCTCCTGTGCCTCAGAAGAAGTGGAGACCTGTCGGGGCAGGTCTCCATCAAGGCTCATGCCAAATGTGCACCCTCAGTCAGGGCACTCGGCATCGGCGAGTTCAGCACTCAGGGTTTGTGTGTCTGGCTGGCACCAGCCCAGTCCATGCCGCAATCCTAGCCCAGAAGTGGATCACTGAGGCAGGTCCCTTGATGCCGGACACTTTTGAGGCCACACGGGAGTTCATTGAGCTCACTTTTTTCCTGTCTCACCGTCTAGCTCTGGGAAGGAGCAGGACTCCAGACTCTCCCATACCAAAATGCAGGCACCAGGGTCTTCAGCATTGGCTCTGAGGGGAATCGCTGTGATCCTCTGGCACCAGTACCAGCACCCATTTCTCCAGAAGTTCCGACTCTGTCACCATCTTCATTGTCGACCCTGGCGCCCCATCTGGCTACAGTGCACAGAGCCCCGACACCAGCCCCTGCAATGCCACCTCCTCTACCCTGGCACCACAGGAAGCAGGAGGCCATGGTGTGACATGCTCCAGGCCATCGGTCCTCAGTGCCCACTGCTGCAGCACCACCTTGGTCTGCCACCAATTATTCCACTGACTCAGAGGCCGAGTCAGCGTATCAGCGCACGCCTCCAGGTCTAGGTCCTGGCACCGCTCCTACTCCCAGCACTGCTCCTGGCAGCAGAGCATATCTACCCAGCCAGCACAGTCCTCCTGGCCCCTCAAAGCATTCCCACCCAGCCAGAGCAGCCTTCCCGCCCAGCCCAGGGGTAGCGCTCGGTTCAGTGGCCCTTCTAGACCTGCTGGGCTTACCATCAGTCTACTCAGGCCCTAGAGCCCCTCCCTCTGCCACCCCTATGGCCCGCTCCCCGATGCCTGGGTACTCTTGGGCCCCTTCTCCTAGGCCCTCTGGTGAGGGCTCCACAGAGCCGACGCAGCCAGCGATCATCACCTCATCCGTAGTGTCGCAGGACCAAGAACTGGAGGAGCACATTCTGAAAAAGTCCTCTTCCTCCTCCCCAGATAAAGCACTCGGAGGGGCTATTCCATTGATACCCTCTCCAGGGACTTGAAGTCGCATCAGGACCTGCTAAAGTGCCTCGCCCAAAGCCTGGGTGTTCAGGCCGAGAGGGTGTCAGAGGACTCAGACCCCACTGTGGACATCTTGAATGCTGACACCCCTACTAGGGTGACCCTCCCTTTGAACAAGACAGTGATTAAAATCACCAAGTCACTCTGGCAGACCCTGGCCTCCATCCTGCCTACAGATAAAGGGTCGAGTGACAGTAGTTTGTGCTCCAGAAGGAACACAAGCATTTATTTTCCCACCCCCTGCCTGGCTCACTAGTGGTGCAGGTGGGCGAACCATCAAGAGAGGCAGGGTCAGCTGGGTCCTACCCTCAAAAATACGGAGGCAAAAAAGATGGACCATCAGGGCAGGAAGGCCTATGCCTCCGGGGGTCTGCAATTCCACATAGCCATCAGCAGGTGATCCTCAGCCGCTCTGTGTACAATGCCTGGGCTGCTATGGACAAATTCTGTCCCCTACCTCCCCAGGCCTCCTGGTCTGGATTTAAGGCCCTTTTGGAGGCAGGCAGAGTTGTTTCCAGGGCGGTCCTGCAGGCTGCCTGCATCATGGCTAGCGGCCTTTTACTCCGCTGCAGCTCTTGACTGCAAGTCTCTGGAGTGCCCCCCAAGATCCAGACAGTGATTGAGGACCTGGGCTGTTCTCCGAGCAGACTGACCATTGTCTCTATTGTCTTAAAGACTCAAGGACCACCCTGAAGTCCTTCAGGATTCACACCCTTGCTCCGCAGAGAGGTTCCTTTACTAACAGAAACCCTCCGCCGTCTTCCCAGCCGAGTCCCCGGGCTGACTTTTCCAGATGTCGGGGCAGGAACGCAGGTGGCAGGAACAACAGGTTCCACTCCCTCTCCTTGTCAGATCAGGGGGCAGGCCCCTCAGACAAACCCCAGGGTCCTTCGCCAGGGGTTCTGAAGATGTGCCCAAGAACAGTGTACCAGCCGTGACATGCCCCTTCCTGAACCACCCATCTGCTTTCCACAGTGCCTGGGCATCTATAATTTCAGACTGCTGGGTTCTCGACATGATAGAAAGCGGATATACTATCCCGTTCTCATCCCCTCCCCTTCCCATTCCCCTTTCCCCGTCCCTCTTCAGGGACCCCTTCACAAGCATCTCTTGCATGAAGAGGTGCAGCAGCTCTAGGAGCAGTGGAAGTGTTTCCTTCAGAGTTCAGGGGCAAGGGATATTTCCTGGTTCCCAAGGCCAAGTATGGTTTCCACTCCATCCTGGAACTCAAGGACCTCAAAGCTTTCATCACCTAAGCCAGGTTCAAAATGGTGACGTTGGTGTCCATCGTTCCCTCCCTCAGTCTCGGAGACTGGTATGGTGCCCTCAACATAACGAACACATATTTCCACATCTCCATTATCCCACGCCACAGGAGGTTCCTGTGCTTTCCTGTGGGCCAGGACCAGCACCAGTTTACAGCCTTTCCTTTTGGCCTTTTTATGGTGCCATGGGTCTTCACAAAGTGCATGGCCATAGTGGCCACCTTCCTGTGGCAGCAGGGTGTCCAGGTGTACCCCTACCTTGGCAATTGACTGGTTCAGGGCTTGTTGCTGGCCCGGGTGCTGTCCCATATTTCCCAGGTTTGGGAGCTATTTTTAGACCTGGGTCTCCTTCTGAGTATGGCCATGTCCACCTGATAGAGTTTGTGGGTGCCTGCCTGGACTCCGCAGTAGCCACAGCCTCTCTGCCCCAGACCAGATTCCTAATCATCAGGGAGACTATCCTGAGCCTGCAGGCCTCCCCCATGACCACGGCCAAAAACTGCATGAGACTCCTTGGGCTCATGGCTATGCTGCATGTACGTGGCACAGCATGCTAGACTTTGCCTTCACCCACCACGGCTATGACTGGCTTGGATGCACAACCCAGCCTTCCACCCGTGCAACATGGTGGTGCTAGTTCCTCCAAACATCCTGGTCTCCCTGGTCTGGTGGTTCCAGGAAGAAGAGGTCTGTGCAGGGGTTCCATTTTCTTGGCCTCTGCCATTGCTCCGGCTTGTGACGAACATGTCCAACAATGGATGGGGAACCCACATCGGAGACCGGAGGACACAAGGTATGTGGTCCCAGGAGGAACTGTCCATCCACATAAATGTCCAGGAGCTGCATTCGGTCTGCCTCACATGCCAGGCATTCCTTCCCGGTGAGGGGCAGGCTGGTTCTCATTCTGTCTGACAACACGGCCATGGTTTTTTACACAAACAGGCAGATGGTGCTCATTCCCCTCCCCTGTGTTTCGAAGCCCTTTGGCTCTGGGAGCTCTATCAGGGAGGGTATTCACCCGATGGCTTCCCAGGTACTCAGAACACCCAGGCAGACCAGCTCAGCAGGTCCTTGGTGAGTCAAGAGTGGTCCTTCAGGGTGGATTGGTCCTTCACATCTTCCACAGGTGGGGAGACTCCTATCTGGACCTGTTTGTGACCCACCGGAACAGAAAGTGTCCCTGATTCTGCACTTCATGGGCCGTGGCCAGGGATCTCTGGGGGATGCCCTCCTCACCCCTTGGCCTGAGGATCTGCTGCATATGTTCCCCCCCATTCTTTCTGTGCACAAGGTGATCCTAAGAACCAGGGAGTTCACGTCTTCCCACATTCTCATAGCACCGGCATGGGCAAGGCAGCATTGGTTCACATCTCTGCTGAGTCTCTCCATGTACCCAGAACTGATAACGCAGGATTTCAGCAGGCTTTGCCATCTGAACCTGAAGTCCCTACCCCTCAAGGCCTGGAAGCTTTGTGGTTAACAGCATTGGAGCAGTGCTTCGAGCAGGAAGGAGTCTTTAGGGGAGTAGGAAGCCCTCCACTAGAGCCATATATTTGGCCAAGTGGAAGTGCTCAGAGGGACATTTTTCCTATGGATGCCCCAGTCCCCTTGGTCCTGGACTATCTCCTTGACCTCAGGATTCAGGGGTTGTCCTCCTCTTCCATCAGGGTCTCTACTTTTCATTCGGGTTCCGAGGGTAAGACGCTTTTTGCGAATCCCATGGTTCACTGGTTTCTAAAAGGTCTGGAAAGGCTCTATCCACATGTCCACCAACCTGTCCCTCCATGGAATCTCAACTTGGCCCTGGCCAAGCTTACTGTTCCCCCCTTTGAGCTCCTGGCAATGTGTTTGCTACTTCACCTTTCTTAGAAGGTGTCCTTTTTGATACCCGCATAACTGACGTGATGGCTGTCAAGCTTAGGGCTCTTACCTCTAAGCACCCAGTATATGGTCTTTTTCAAAGATAAGGTCATGCTCCACCCACAATCAGCCTTTCTGCCGGAGGTAGTGTCCCAATTTCACATTTCCAAGAACATTTTTCTCCCAGTGTTTTACCCCAAACCTCATGCCTCCGGTAAAGAACAGGCCTTACACACGTTGGATGTTAGGAGGGCCTTAGCCTTTTTTTAGATAGGACAAAAGCCTTCTGTAAGTCCCCCCAACTGTTCACTGCAATTGCTGAGAGGGTGAAAGGTTACCCAACCTCAGCCCAAAGGATCTCTTTGAGGATCACTTCCTGTATCGGGGCGTGTTATGACCTGGCCAGGGTGCCAGCCCACTCACCATGGCCCAGGCCTCCTCCACAGCCTTTGTGGCTCAGATGCCTTTCCTGGGCATCTGCAAAGCCATCTGGTATTCAGACCACACTTTTGCCAACCATTATGTGTTGGCTCACCAGAGTAGGGAAAACACAGTTCTTGGTAGGGCAGTTCTCTGTTCCGTAGAAGGTTAGGAATCCAGCCCTCCCTCCAAGGGTTTCTGCTTTCGAGTCATCTGACTGGAATGGACATGAGCAATCACTTGAAGAAAAAATTGTTACTTATCCTCGTAACTGTTGTTCTTTGAGATGTGTTGCTCATTTCCATTCTAAATCCCACCTGCCTCCCTGTTGCTGGAATAGTTCAGTGAGAAGGAACTGAGGGGGTGGAGGGCCAGCAGGGTATATATGAGCCTAAATAGTGGTGCCACTCCAGGGGGTTCCTTTGCTGGCCCAATGGGTACCATTAAGGGGAAAATTTTCTGACGACACGTGCACACCTACATGGAATGGACATGAGCAACACATCATGAAGAACAACAGTTACAAGAGGTAAGTAACTGTTTTTTAATGTTCTCCCCTCATAAAATGGTGGGTAAGGTTTTCAAAAGAGAACCTATGAGTATTAGGCACATACTACTCCTATTGACCTTCATGCCTAACACCTTTATGCTTCTTTGAAAATCCCAGTTTAAATATGCAGCGGATGAGAAAGTCTGTAAAGGAAGCAAGCTCAGCACTTGGACGATACAGGGAAGCAGCTCTTCCTTTTTAAAGCCATGACAGATGGGCAGAGTTTGAGATCCACGCCATGAGCAGGATGGGATCAGGGGGCTGCAAGTTGGTACCACAGAGTAGGAATGGTCACTGGTAAGATCGGGCAGAAAGCTTCTGCTCAGAGTCCAGGCGAGCATTCCGAAGATGATTTCAGGTACAACATCACCCTAACACCTTGCAAGAGAAGGTACTGTTGGCCAAGTGGAGTGGTCGGTACTGGTAAGGGTGGTTCTGAGGGATAGGAGGGCAAGCGATAGAGACAGTAAAATTGTCCCGCATCTTCAGAAAAGTATGGACATGGGAATTGCAGTGTAAAATGCCCCCTGTGGAAGCTGAGACTGCCTCAGACAGGTACTCCAAGATTCAGGGTGAGTTTAAATCTGGACTAAGGACTTACAGCTATACCCTTAGAAGGAACCTGAAACTGCCTAGCCTGCAAATGTCTAATGTGTCTGTATCTGGATTTTAGGGTGGCGTCAGTCTCTTACATATATGTGGTAATCTTATCCAAGAAAAATCTAATGAACAGAGAATTGAGCAGTAAGGATCAGTTATACAAGGAATGAAAAACAAACCCAGACCATTTAAGTGTGAGCTGCATTGATGGTGCCTCTTGAACCCATGTCCTGTTATTGTTAGTGTGGAACGCAGAAGTCTGGGCCAATGAAAATAAAGAAGGCAGACTAACAGACACAGATATTTATCTTTTGAGATTCATTGTGACCTTTCCTAGAGTGTATTAAATAAAATTGACTGAGGAATTAGCAAGTGCCCTATAACATGCAGTCCTGGTGGCAGGACTCAGCAGAATGTTCTGCTTAGCAATGTATTCTGTTTAGCTTTAAATACTTATTTCAGAAACATGTGAAAGGGCTGAGCTGTGGTAGGGGCTGAAGCCGCCTTCTGTAGAACAAACGCACTGCATCTGTTGTGTGTATGTCTGCCGCAGCTGATCCTGAATGAAGAAGGTTGTTTAGGCTCTCTGCTGGTTCTGCCTTTAAGATTGAGCCAAAACCAAAAACAAATGAACAAACCAACTGTTTTTCCAGGGGTCTGAAAGTGGGGGAAAGAAAGGGAGAACCCTCCAACCCCCATGGCTGAGTCTAGTCTTCAAAATTATTGAAAGTCACAGGTGCTCAGCAGCTCTGAGGATTAAACCAAGTCCACCATTATTGCCTGCCTTCATTCCTTCCAAAGAGCCATTCCGTTACTGCACAATCAACACTGTCAATACTAAGTCACTCAGTCATTTGGAAAACTTGGCTTACAGCAAGCAGTATAAATTGTAGCTTTGAGACTTGCTAGCCTTTGAATTCCTGCCACATTTCACCTTCTGTTAAATATTGGTATCAGTAAGAGTGCCTAATCTGTCTGGTCTTAGGCATGGTGGCTAGGGTTATGATGATGCACATGGATCTTTTTATAAGGAGAAATCATAAAATGAAATACTAGAGCAATTTTTTGATGCCAATTGCGTATTATTCCTTTTAAGCCATAAGGGAACCTGTACACTGTTGTGTGTACTTGCAGTACTACTAAAGCCAAAGACGAAGAGTTACGTGATGATTGCAGCTAACTCATGAAGACATGTGTCCAATACCACTTGTCCTAGTGAGACACTTTCTGGTTTTATGCACAGAATAAATAATATGTAAAGTCCATAGATTATTCTGGCAGAACTGAATAGTTTGAACCAGTGCTGTGAATCAGAAGCAAACTTGGATGAGGCTCTTGGTCACTTGGGTGAGCCTGGGAACATGAACCTAGACAGAAATGCTTGCTGTTGGAAATTGATAGCGAAGTTACTCACCCTGTGCAGTAACTGTCGTTCTTCGAGATGGTCCCCGGAGGTGCTGGGCTTGCTCTGGTGCCACAGAAATGGAGATTTTTCTTGCTGTAGCAGTACCCGGCTGGACCGTGCATGTGTGGTGGTCTCGCGGCGTTCGCGCCACTCTGAGTGCATGCGCGGTCCGGCTCCCTCCAGTTCCTCGAGGCTGCCTCGGACTCTGGAAGACATAATGAGACAAAACGGACTCTGAAGCGGGGAGGAGGGCAGGTAGTGGAGCACCCAAGGGGACCATCTCAAAGACCGACAGTTACTGCTCAGGGTGCCCCACCGAAGGTGACTGAGTAGCAGTACTCCATCAGCAGGAAGGAGGGAAAAATTTAATGGAGTCCCTATTTGTCTGCTAAAGATAGCACTGCTGACACCACTGCGGCATCTGAGAGCCTCCGCTGGTGTATAGTGTAGTGTTTAATGGAAGTGTCATGGGAGGACCAGGTTGTGGCTCTGCATATGTCCTTCAAGGGGACACCCTTAAGAAAGGCCATTGAGATTGCCACCGCCCTTGTAGAATGGGCTCGAGGCTGTATCAGGAGTGGAATACATCTTGAAGTGTAGGCCTCAGTTATACAGGTGATGATGATTTTGGAAATTCACTGAGACGATAATGGCAACCCCTTTGATCTGTCGGCCATGAACACGATCAGCCTATCTGTTTTCCTGAAAGGTTTAGTTCGATCTATGTAGAACGGTAGGGCTCTCCTAACATCGAGAGTATGCAAGGCCACCTCTCATGGGGAGGTGTGTGGTTCTGGATGAAAGGAAGGAAGGACGATTGGTTTGTTCACATGGAAGCTCGATGATACTTCAAGGATGAACGCTGGGTGAAGTCGTAATACTACATTGTCCTTACTAAATATCGTATAGGGAGGTGTTGCCATGAGAGCCCAGAGTTCGCTCACTCTGCGTGCCCAAGTAATTGCAAGGAGGAAGACCATCTTCATGGTTAATTTTCGGAGCAGCACCGTAGCCAGTGGCTTGAATAGCGGAGTAATTAAAGCTTCGAGCACGATGTCTAGGCTCCAGAGGGGGGGAGTGGGTTTTCGAAGACGGCTTAGATTCATAAGGCCTTTGATGAATTTCTTTGTGGTTGGGTGTGCGAATAGGGAGATACCCTCAATAGGTTGTCTGAAGGCGGAGATAGCCACTTGGAGGACCTTAAGGGATGCCAGTGCTAACCCTGTTTGTTTTAGGTGGAGTAAGTAATCGAGGACGACATGGAGAGGGATCGATTCCTGGTGTTTATCGTGTGCTGTGCACTAGGAGATGAACCGATGCCACTTTGACAGGTGTTTCTGGTCGTTTGTCGTCTACTATGAATGAGAATCTCTTTGACTTGTGAGGAACAGAGGGCTTCCGAGGAATTCAGCCAAGTAGGAGCCATGCGGTCAGGTTCAATGTGTGAATCTGGGGGTGTTGTAGCGACCCTTTGCTCTGGGTGAGAAGGTTTGGAAAGGTTGGAAGCGGGAACAGCGGTATTCGTGACATACGTCGGAGGAAGGGAAACCAATGTTGACGTGCCCATGCTGGGGCTATGAAGATGACCTTGGCCCTGTCCAATTTCACCTTCTGTAGAACTCTGGGGATTAGAGGGGTTGGTGGGAAGGCGTATAGGAGAGGCCCGTTCCAGCTGATGAGGAATGCATTGCCTAGAGAGCCCGGACCGAGTCCTGCCCTGGAGAAATACTTTCCACATTTCTTGTTGTGGCGAGTGGCGAAAAGATCTATTATGGGAGTACCCCATCAACGGAGCACAAGATGGAGGACTCCGTCATGCAGTTCCCACTCGTGATCCTGGGCAAAATGTCTGCTGAGAAAATCCGCCATGGCATTTGTAGTTCCAGGTTAGTAGGATGCCACAGGTGTTATTGCATGGCGAATGCACCAATTCCAAAACTGGATTGCCTCCGAGCAAAGGAAGCGGGATCGAGCTCCCCCCTAGCGGTTCACGTAGTATATGGCAGCAATGTTGTCTCTGAGAATCCTCACTGTAGTGCCGTGGATATGCTCATGAAAATGTTTGCAGGCATTGTATATTGCTCGGAGCTCGAGGAGATTTATACGGAGGCGTGATTCTGCTGGCATCTATCAGCCTTGTACAGACGTAGCCCCCATGTGTGCACCCCATCCAAGGAGGGAGGCATCGGTAGTGATGTGGTGCAAAGGTTGCTGTTGGTGAAAGGGCACACCGGTGAGGAGATTTTTGGGGTCATCAACCATGTGAGTGATCTGAGGACGGGTTGTGGAGGAGTTACTGACCTGTGTAAATTGTGCTTGGTATGGTTGTATAATTGTGCCAGCCAATGTTGAAGGCTGTGGAAATGTAGCCTGGCGTGGCGTACCATGTAAATGGTGGTGGCCATATGGCCCATAAGCCATAGGCATGTGACAATCTGAACGGTTGGGCTTTCCCGGACAATTCCTATAAGCTCCTAAATGGCGTAGAACCTTTGGAGGGGTAAGAATACCCTGGCTGAAATTGTGTTCAGATGGGCACCGATGAATTCCAAGTCCTGAGTTGGAAGAAAAGTGGACTTTTGGTCGTTGATGAGAAGCCCCAGGGTATGGAAGGTACATCTGACTACATCGACCATTCCGATCACCTTGGTACGAGTCTGGCCTTTTATCAGGCAATCGTCCAAGTATGGGAATACGATTACTCCTTGGCAGCGTAAATGTGCCGCGACCATCACCAGGATTTTTGAGAATACCCTGGGGGCGGATGAAAGTCCGAACGGCAAGGCTTTGTACTGATAGTGATGTTCGCCGACTGTGAATCTCAAAAATCTTCTGTGGGCTGGGTGGATTGCTACATGGAAATACGCGTCCTGGAGGTCGAGGGCAGCAAGCCAATCATTGTGTTCTAAAGCCAGGATTATAGCAGCAAGTGTTAACATTTTGAATTATTGTTTTCGAAGAAATTTGTTCAGCTGTCGCAGGTCTAATATTGGTCGCCATCTTCCTGACTTTTTCTGCGTGAGGAAATAGTGGGAGTAGAAACCTCTGCCCTTGAAGTCGTCAGGGACTCCCAGCGATCGCAGATGTGCAACCTCGGCCTGTAGCAGGGCCTCGTGAGATGGGTTCCTGAAGAGGGATGGGGGGGGAGTACTGGGAGGGATGGTCAGGAATGGGATGGAATAGCCTGAGTGAACAATTTCTAACACCCATTTGTCCGTCGTGATTGAGGCCCAATGGCGGTAAAGTCGGCTGAGATGGTGAGGGAAGGTGAGGATGTGGAGGTTGCTGCTGTCGGAAACGGTTGTTTGCGTACCCTCGACTAGAACATCAAACCTGCTGCTTGTTGTTCAAAGGGTTTTGCGCTCGGTTGCTGAAGTTTCGGCGCCTTTGTGGTCTCTGGCATGGGCGTTGCTATTCAAAGTTTCGTTGCTGGTGCTGGTGATGCTGCTGCCATTGTTGCCGTAAGGATAGTCATATCGGTGTTGGAAGGGTACGTACCGGTGCCTTCTGTACGGGGGCGCATACATGCCCAACATGCGAAGGGTCGTGTGTGAATCTTTTGATGAATGCAGCACAGTGTCTGTCTTTTTGGAAAATAGTCTGTCTCTATCAAAGAGTAGGTCCTCAACTCTACTTTGGAGGTCTTTTGGGACCACAGCTGCCTGCAGGTAGGATGCTCGGCGCATCATTACTGCAGTGGCCGTGGAGCGGGCTGCTGCGTCTGCCACATAGATAGCCATTTGCAGGGCCGTTCTTGCAGAGGTATAGCCCTCCTGCACCACAGACTTTAGTATCAGCCTTTTTGATTCTGGCAAATGGTCCATCAGTGGTGTGAGTCGCGAGGAAGTGTCGAATACATGGTAGGAGAGATGTGCCGAGTAGTTAGTGATTCTCAGCATAAGCATGGCAGATGTATATAATTTTCTCTCCAGTATGTCTAGTCTCTTAGTGTCTCGGTCGGTAGGGATATGTCTGTATTGGGGTGTCTTTAGTCTCTGGTGGGCTGCATCAACTACTAAGGAGTTGGGCTGGGGATGAGTGAAAAGAAATTCCATGCCCTTTGGGGGTACACAGTATTTCTTTTCGGCCTTCTTACTAGTCAGTGGTGCAGAAGCCGGGGTTTGCCAGATCTCTTTGGCGACCTCCAGAATAGCATCATCCAAGGGTATAGCCAGCCGTCCCTTATGCTGGGGCGTAGGTTTTTGAACAGCTTATGTTGCTTATCTTTGAGTTCATCTATTTTGATCTCTTAACTAACCGCCACCCTTTGAAACAGCTCCTGGAATTGACGGAGATCATCGGCTGGGGAGATATCTCCAGGAATCATGGCATCGTCAAGTGATGAAGAATGATCAGTTGGAGATACCTCCAGTGGTTGATCTTCAGTAGGCAGGTGAGTGTTGTCTGGGTCAGAAGGTGACTGGGGCGGCGATGTTGGCTGTCCTGTTGGTGTAGGTGGGGCCGGGGTAGGTGAGTGCCTGGAAGAGCAGTAGTCGTAAGATGATCTGCCGTGTGAGCTGGATCCACAGTAATGGGAATAATTGCTGTGGGAATCGCGGTAACAGTCATCATAATGATAGAGGTTGTTCAGCGGTGAGAGTCTATGAGTATATTGCCAGTGGCGGTTGCGAGGAGAATGTGATGATCAGGAACGGGTGTACGAGCACCTAGAAGAGCCTGGAGAGATGGAAGAGTGCCTACAGTGATGGTGGCGGTCATCCCTGTAAGATGTTAAAAAGGGCGACGGCAGCCTTTCACGCAGAGAGTATGACTGATGCCAGTGCTCCTGAAATGGTCTGGGAGATCTCGGTGCTGGTAGGGATGGAGACGGTGCTGGCGAAAAAGCCAGAGATAGTGAGAGGCTTTGGCAGTGCGGGGTGGTGGATGCCGGTTCAACGGCACCGTCCTTATAGCTGGTTGGTGCTGCCAGCATCAGTGCCGTGCGGTGGTCTGGCTCGGGAACCTTTGCCTGTGTCGGTGCCGGTGATGTCTGCGTCAGTGCCGATGGCATTGGTACCGATGACGCTCTCGGTGCCGGTATGTCTGTTGGTGCTGAAGGATTAGATGGAGGCAGTGCTGAGGAGACTCTCGGTGCCGCTGATGGTGCCACTTGTGTTGTTTTCTTTGGCTTGGACGCAGTAGGTGTTTTTGACCGCGGTTTTTCAATGCCTGAGGTGCCCGGCTTATCCCCTGTGCTGATCCCGGGGTGCGGGATGTTAGGCAACGATCTAGTTGGGGATGCCCGCGATCTCTTGGGAGGGGCGGTAGTAGGTGAAGAAGCCCTCCACTTCTGGGGCTGGTGTTCCGTGGCTGCCTCCAAGCGTGGCAGCTGCAGATGCGTAGCGAAGGGGGGCCGGGCGGGCAATTGCCCCTGGGCGCCATGCTAGGGGGGCGCCGAGCTGGGGTGAGAGTGAGTGCATGCTGCGCAGGCTCACCTGGCATGGGTGGCGAGTTATATGGGTGTCCCCCCAGCCTCAGACCATCCCTGCCGTGCGCAGCCTTCAGTCGGCTCCCCCTTGCCAGCTGCTGCTGCTGCCGCTGCCATGCATGGCATTTCCAGGTGACCGGGGAGATGCCTGGGTGTGACATGACATCAAGGCCCGGGACTTTAAAACTGCTCGGTGCCGCGTTGCACCGCGTGGCCTAGCTACCGGTTCAGAGTCTGGGGCCTTCTGGGGCCCAAGTACAGACTCTGGCCCCGCAAAGTGGAAGGCAGAAGGTACAGCAGGGCAGGGCAGGGCAGGGCAGGGGGAAAACTAGGGGGAAGGGGTGGGAGAGGAAGGGGCTTGTGCAGAGGGGGAGGGGGAGGGAGAGGAAGGGGCTTGTGTGGAGGGGGAGGGAGCGGGAGAGGAAGGCACCAAGGGACAGCCTGGAGGAGACATAAATGCCAGGGGGCCAAGTGGAGACAATGAGGAAAAGGGCAGGAAGGGAGGTGTCAGTGGTAGGGGGGACAGGGTGATGCTGTGAGAGGAGAGGGTAAGGGCATTGGGGTCTAGAGGGGGGAGGGAGAGGTGCTGGGAGAAGGCTTGAAAGAAGGGGTGGGCATGAGAAAGGTGGGGATGGAGCCAGTCATGTGTGAGAGCACAGAGGGGCATGAGGGGAATGAGGGCAGAGAGTGGTGAGGGGGTGGGCATCAGGGAAAAAGGGGGCAGGGGCAGCGAGGGAAGGGGGAGGCCCCTGGAGGGTGCAGGGCTAAGGGAAGGTGCAGGTGTTAGGGGATTCTGGGGGTGAAGCAGAAGGGCAGACATCTGTAGGGGAGGGACCAGCACCAGAGAAGAGAGGCAGGGCAGGTGTGTAGAGGGAGGTGTTAGGAAAGGGGATGAGGAGGGGTAGCTCACATGATCAGAGTGGGGCTACTGGAGGAGTGCGCACAGCAGGGAGAGAAGGGGTGGTGGAGGGGGGCAGGTCGCAGGAGGGCTGAGGGCAGTGAGAAGGGCAGGAGTCAGGACAGCACCAGGGGAGATGATTGAGCAAGGAGAGGAGACATGGCAGCAGAGAGAAAAGGTAAAGGTTTATAAAATATTTATCAATAACTTGATATGCTGCCCACGGCCAGTTTGTTTGCGCCCCGCGATGCAGTTCGGGTTTATGCGGGGATCAACACATGGCTGGCGAGTGGGAGCCAAAACAAAAAAGAAGTCAGTGTAATGATCTTCTGTTGAGATGTGTTTTAGTAGTTAAATTCTTGGACTGTCATTGCTCATGAAAAGTGCTGTCACATGGGTAGAAATCGGGTAAATATTGCATTTTATTAATATCAGCAGAACTGACTTAAATGGTGCCTGTGTGTTGTGTAGTCTTGCCTTAATATTTGTATTCATGCCTGTCAGTGTGAGAGAAGCTATTTGTATATATTTGCTTGCATATGCAACCACACTTAAGTTGAGGCCCTCAGCATGTTCTGTGAGTATCAGTTTGGCCCCTGGGGCTTCCAAAGTTGAGTTGCCCTAGCTCATCCCTGGTCTTAAATATCTCCAGTGATGGAGATTCTGCAATCTCCCTAGGCAATTTATTCCAGTGTTTAACCACCCTGACAGGCAGGAAGTTTTTTCTAATGTCCAACCTAAACCTCCCTTGATGCAATTTAACCCCATTGCTTCTCATCCTAACTTCAGAGGCCAAGGAGAACAATTTTTCTTCCTCCTCCTTATGATACTCTTTTAGGGTGTGTCTACACTGCCACCCTAGTTCGAACTAGGGTGGCTAATGTAGGCATTCGAATTTGCAAATGAAGCCTGGATTTAAATATCCCGGGCTTCATTTGCATGTTCCTGGGCGCCGCCATTTTTAAATGCTCCGTAGTTCGAACTACCCGCCCGCGGCTACACGCGGTATGGACTAGGTAGTTCGAATTAAAGCTCCTAATCTGAACTACTGTTATTCCTCCTGTAAGTTCGAATGCCTACATTAGCCACCCTAGTTCAAACTAGGGTGGCAGTGTAGACATACTCTTAGGTACTTGAAAGCTGCTTTCATGTCCCTTTTCTGTCTTCTCTTTTCCAAGGTAAACAAGGTCAATTCCTTCAGCCTTGCCTCATATCTCATGTTCTCTAGACCTTTCATCATTTGTATTGATCTTCTCTGGACTTTCTCCAGTTTCTCCGTTTCCTGAAATGTGGCGCCCAGAACTGGACATGATACTCCAGCTGGGGCCTATGTAGATGGCTCATTCCCTGCCTAGGGGACATAAGACTGAGCGGGTTAATTTCCAATCCTCCTGTTTATTCTTTTCCTAAGCCAGGAGGGCACAGTAGTTCTGATGGGGGCTCTGCTGGAAGGCAGCCTGCACTGCTCCCTGCCTGAAACCTTGTGCAGGTGTAAAAAAGATGTCCAGCCCACCCTAGAAGTGACTGCATTTCAGCGTGCCTGAAGCAACACAGCACCAGCAATGGACAGGAGAATGGCTCCCGTGCATGGCTTGCTCATGACTGCTTCAGTCCCACTGATGGGCCTCAGCCTCTTTTCTTCCCCTCCCCCACTTTGCAATGGGGCTGTAGACTCTGGGGGAGAGGGGTGGAGGCAGACAGAGGTGTCTCCCTGCAGCAGATGTAGACATGTCTCTGTATTAATCATTCTCTCATTGAAGTTTTTAGCTTTGTATTGAGTCCTTTTACATGGAAACTTTGTATTACGTCTTGGTAGAATAGTCCCTAGGACAAGTGAGGCAGAGACTGTCCCTGTGGGGTGAACGAGGTGGGAATGGATAAGGCGGAAGGTCAGCACCTCTGGGCAGCTGCAAAGGTTGGAGAGGGGATGGAAGCCAGATCCAAGATCAATGAGCCCTGGGAAGTGGGCCCATTGAAAGGAGACTGGACATGTGGATGCCTTGGGGGTCAGCAGCAAGGGCCTGCTTTGGGAAGCCCCCTCTTTGGAGGTGAATGTGGCAGCATTGAGACACCACCCAGAAGTAGGCACCACAGACACTAACTGCAGATTCATGGGACGGCTCTCACAGATCTTGCACATGCATAAGATGATAGATCTGCGGGGGGGGAGGGGGGTGTGCAGTGGCGCAGTGAGGGGGCCAGAGGAGTCAGTGCCCCTGGGCACCATGCTAGGGAGGTGCCAATTTAATCCCATTCTGCTCTCCCTGTTATCTCTTCAGCTCACATGCTCCTACTCCGCCTGCTACCAGCAGCTGGACCCTCCTCCCTGCCTCTCTGCTCCAAGCCGGACCCTCCTCCATCTCCACTGGTGGGTGAGTGCATGCAGGAGCCTGGCCCCAAACTGTAGGGGGTGGGGGAAGATGCAGTACAAGTTCCCCTGAGCTGTGCACAAGGTTCAGGGCTGTGCCACATGGTGGCAGTGGGGGGCACAAATTTTTCCTTTGCCCCCGGGCGCATAACACCCTTGCTATGCCTCTGGGCAGCTGGAGGGCTTTATCAAACAACAACATGCGCAATCTCATCCCCCTGTTCCTTCTGGCCCTTGCTGTGAGTTTGGAGCAGTGTGGGCATTTCTGGGGAACATGGGTTTCTCCCAGGCAGCAGATGCAAGAGGAGTGCCCATCAGATGCTGGTGTTGGCTCATGACATGAGTCGCACTTCTTAAACCCTGGCGAGGACGGCATGTTAGAGGCCTGAGGTAACAGCTGACAGGAATTTTTTTTTTTGTCGAGTAGAACGAAGAGAATGAACTAACCAACTATACTAGAAATATATACAATGGAGAAGGGGCCGTGATAGAGAAACTGGGTACACAGGGGAAGGGAATGAACTGTGAGGTAAGGAAAAAAGTTGTTTTTTTTTTAAACTAGGAGACAAGGATCGTGACAAAAACAAAAGAGAATGGGGAATTATAAAAACTATGTATGAGTCTTTGGGGATCTCACGCAAAGAACAGAAGTGGAGAGACGCAATTTGCTCCGTCTGCAGCGTGAGGCAGTCAAGAGGAACTGGTGGGAGCCGGACCGTGCACGCGCTCAGAGTGATGCAAACGCTGCAAGACACCACCATGCATGCGTGGTCCAGCCGGGTACTGCTACAGCAAGAAAAGTCTCAGTTTCTGCGGTGCCGGGGCAAGCCCAGCACCTTTGGTGGAGCACCCATGGGGACTCCTCAAAGAAGAATTTATGTTTTCCTGAAGTGTGGATTTACAGTGTTAGTGGAAACTGCAACAGAAAACACGGAAGAGAAACTGGTCAACTTCTTAGCTACATGCAGAAATGCTCCACACAGCAGCACTGTCTAGGCACCACCTGTCTCATTTTTTTGATGAACACTTCATTTTCAGATGAAAACTACTTCTTGTTCCTCCCTTTCTTCTTCCAGTCATTCACTCTTTGTCTTCCCCCTCTCCTTACCTAGGGGAGGCCTTTTGAAGCAACTCCACTAGCTGTAATTGGCTGCAGGTGTTGAGTGACTTGCCTGACCGAAGAATCTTGTTAATTAGCCCCAGGTGTGTTCCTGCCCTAATTTTATTGCAGCAGGGTCTGGTAGTTTATTTTGGAAAGAGAAAACCACTTATCCAGTGCCCTCTATACCTGCCTTCCACCAGAGTGTAGCAGGCTGCTGGGTTAAGTCTGTAACAGCACTGATAAGGTAAGCAAAAGCTGCCTCATGTAGTTGCTTTGCTGAATTGTGTTCACTGTTGCACTGAGGCATTCAGTGGCTTTCCATCAGGTCAAATCTGAACCTCTGCCCCCAAAAGCCTGGATATTTGCACAAGACATAGTATCAATACAATCAAGCAATAGACAGGGTAGAGGCTGAGACATACAGCTCTCTGCTATGAAGGTTTGATGGCATGGAGCTCTCTGCTGTCTTTATACCCTTCAAGAGCCTTTATAACTAATGAAAACTGTCCAGTCACTCATGAACTCCCCTTCATGAGATCTGTGTATCAGCCCAAGCCATGGACTCCTTCCCCAGGCTCTGTGGGTCTGTCAGACTCTTGTTGTTGTATTTGGCTAAGGATTTATCACTGGTTAGTGTTTGCTTGTTTTTCTCGGATGTTCAGTGAGAAGATGGGCATTCCGTTTGTGTCTCCCAGAATAGATTACCCCAGCAACCAAATAGGGTGGGGAGAGAGGAGTGCCCCAAGGTTCATAAGAAAGCTTTTGTTATGAAGATCTAACACTGCAATCCCATGCTTTGCCACCTGTGGAGAGGAACAGATGGAGAAGGAATATAAAAATAGATCTAAGCAGGCTCAATGAGCCATTTTTCCTCCCTGGCTCACAGTGGAATCTCAGAGGTTCTCTACTGAAGAGTGGGGAGCTAGGTGATGTGCAGCTGACTGTCTGAAGCACATTCAGCTCTTGTTGGAATCAAGGACTCCATCTCTATTAGGGCCTATTCACACCACAGCTGACACATTGAACAATCCTGTTTGCTCACAGCTGCTGTGAGTGCATTCCAGCTCTGCTTTCTCTGTGCAGCATGGACTGTTGTGGTGGGTCCCTTCCTTCCCCCCTCCCCCCACAGGAGACTCTACAGTATTAGACTGAGCTACATCCTACCTGTAAGACAATGGGGTTAGACTGCAGCATGGATCTCAGGATGAAAACTTCATGTACATCAGCTAGGAAAATAGTGTTAGTGGCTTGTAATGCTAATGTGTTTTCAGTGACAGCACGGGCATGGTTTTAGACAGTTAAATTAGTGTATTAGTGCTCATTGTTTGCATGTATCTGGGAAAAGCAGTGGGGACTTGTCTTGTGAAAATGTTCACAGATCCTCAAAGTTGCTTAAGTTTTAGCACAAAGTGTTGCTTTAAAACACTTAATTGCAGAAAGTGAAGTATTTGTTATTCTCTAATTTAAAGCATTTATCAGCTAATCAAGGAACAGAAATAATAGTATGTGAATATAGAGATTAGCAAAGGGTGTTAATGAGCTGAAAACTGTCCTCCAAATGATCTGGGGAATATTTACAAATAATGACTGTGCTCTTGCACATTAGGATCCATTCATGAACAGAAACAATGCCTAAGTACTAAATTTTTTAAAAATGAAAATCCATTTCAAGTGCCCGGATTTTTGAGGGTGCAAATGGACATCAGAAAGAGAGATGATTTTTAGGACATGTGAGTCACTTGCCCTCAGGAAATCAGGCCCTTTTGAGATGTCTCAAGTTAGGCACCCAAAATCATTAGTCAGTTTCGAAAAATCTAGCTCTTAATTCATAGTAACTAATCCACCTTTCTACAGTATGTAACTTTTGGCCTATCTCTTTGGGATCCCAGTACGCTCTCAGTGGGAAAGTATTAGCAAAGGAATGGGTCACTATGAGAACATCTAGGAAAGGAAAGGAATGTAATAGGAGCCATAGGCCATGTGTAGCTACGCTGGAGAAAAAAAAATGTTATTGAGTTATGCTGGCCTTGTCACGTGGCCACCAAATACAGACTTAGTGACCAAGAACAAGCCTTTAAGAGTAATAGGGAAGGGAATTTTCACTGTCTCTTCTTTCTCCTATCCCCTCTCTGAGGGTATAAAACAAGGGTGAAAGCAGAAAGAGGTGATAGAGATTGGTAGCAGCAGCGTTTAGAAGATGAGAAGACACAGTGGCCCACAAAGCATGTATCTAGGTAGAACACTGTCCCTTGCCTCTAGCTTGGCATTCATACTCTATCATCTCCTGTTAACTGAATAAGGATCAGATGGACATTTCCTGACTGTATTTCCATAATGCGTTAATTTGATACATTCTGAGCATCTTCCTGTAGCAAATGTTCCTGAAGCTAATTGAATGTGAAGTCAGGCAGATGGGGATGGCATGGCAGGGGAAGAAGAGACCTGGGAGAATCTGCATGAAAGGGAATAAGAGGGAGAAAGAACTAAATTTTGGCATAAATTACTGGACAGGTGTGTGTTGTCCCCTTATACCAAATTCTGATAGTAGCTGCTAACACGCTTTTCTCTGTCCTTTTCTTCTCCTGTTTTTTTTTTCTTTTCTTTTTTCTTCTTCTCCCATCCTGTTTATATTGTTTTGCTACCTTTTGTCCTTTTCCTTCTCCCCATTCTTCCACTTGACAGAAAGCTTCATGCTACGAGCAGTGAGGGTGTCTGTGGAGGCTGCCCAAGGCTGGGCTGTGCAGAGGAGAGAAGCTTGAAGTAGATAGGTGCTGTGAGAACCTTCCTCTTGGATGTGTGAGCTGACTCCACTGCTTATATCCCTTAAGGACCACAGTGGGAGAAGGGTAGGAAGATGGATGGTCTTACCTATAAACTCAGCAACACGTTTGCAGTGAACAAGCATGTGGCCTGCAACTTTCCCTCCCATGCTGTTCCCTTCTTCTCCCAGTGAAAGAGAAGAAACCTGAATGGAGAGAAATGGAGTCACAAACAGATCTAAATGGAAAGCTGGGAGAATGAGAGCAGGGAGCATGGGCAGGGAAGATGCCATCTTGTTGGTAAACATCTGTGTTTCAGGGCCTGCTGATAATTCTGAGGGAAAGTGTCCCTCTAGTAGCCTTATATAAGCTAAGGGAACTCCACTGGCTCCAGGAGGCTATTCACTGTGGAAATTAGTGCAAAAACTGGTTGCCAGAGCACATGTTTGCCAAGTTCATGCATGTTTGCCTTGAGCCTTTTAGTCAGACCCCTCTGGGTACATTTTTTCTTCTTTAGTGTTCCGCTTGATGTTTTGTGTTTTCTAATTCATCCCAGCTGAGGTCAAATCTCAGGGTTTGACTTGGTCACCACCATTTGCTTTGTGCTAGAAAGGTGTGTTCCATCTAAATTGCTCAGTATGTTTTATAAACAACTATGACTGGCTATGCCTCTACGAGACAGAACTGTCACTGTTGTGGCAGAGATGGACATAAAATAAAGAGCACCTGATTCATAATCTTGTTCTTTAAGCACAGCCTAGTTGTGTTCCTGTTACATCTTTAATGTTCAAAATCCCATAGTCCCCAACATTCCACCCACATTCTCTGCATTCACAGGTCTGTTTTCCTGTCCATTCTCTTTCCTTCAACCCACCCTTCATTTTAAATTCCAGATTCAGAAAACCCTGTAACTTCCCCTCCCCATGCCATCTTTCTTGCATTTCTCCCAGGATACTCACCCTGAAGATCTGCTACTCAGACACTTTTTTTAGATTTGTCTGTCACTGCCTAAATGTTCCTTTTTACATGCTTGCTGCCATAGCCTCTCCTCTCCATGGCATCATTCTTACTTGCTCCTTCAAGATTGTCTACCAGTTGTCATCTCTGTGTTTCCTTCCAGCTGCTCACAGCACAGCTGTGCATGTCTCCACAGCACATAATACCATCAATGGATCCTTGTTTGAAAATATGATCCTAAACATGAGTGAGTGTGAATGTGAGATTGGAATGGGACTTAGGCTATGTCTACACTACATTCCTCTGTTGAAAGAGGGATGTAAATGAGCCCGATCAAAAGTGCAAATGAAACAAGGATTTAAATATCCTGTGCTTCATTTGCATATTCACGTCCAATCGCTGTTTCGAAAAAGGGTATTTTCGAAGTGAAACTGCAGTCTAGACGCGGTTATTTTGAAAAAAAACCAAACAAACCCTTTTTTGAAAGAACCCGTACTCCTGAAAAAATGAGGAGTATGGGTTCTTTCAAAAAAGGGTTTTTTTTTTTTTTTTTTTTAAAAGAACTGCCCACTTTTTCACAAAGAATTTTTTTAAAATTTACTCTTGGACCCCATTAGCCACACTTCTAACCCATTAACCACATCCCTGACCCCCATTAGCCAGGCCTCTGGAGGTAACACTCTCAAGGCAAGATAGACACATGACCAGAAGTAAAAGGTGTCATGTGACCCCTCTAAGGACTTTTCCCATCATCTTCCTACGAATAGGGATTAGTTTGGCCCTCACCAAACCCTCCCTCATGCAACTATCCTGCAATTGCGTTAACCCAGTGTGTGTGACATTAACTGGGGGCGGAGAGGCTGGGGGAAGTGCTCCCTCTAAGAGTTTCCTCCCATGAGCAGAATGAATTTTGTGTTGTGCACCAGTACTGAGTTCATGTGGCTTGTTTGGATGTGCCACTGTGACACCCAAGTTATTAATAAATATCTTATAAACCTCTACCTTTTCCCTCTGCTACCATGTCTCCTCCCCTTGCTCCAACAGCTCCCGTGGTGCCTGCTGCCCCCCAACCCCTCACCCTCCTCTGCTGTCCTGACTCAGACTCCTGCCCTTCTCACTGCCCTCAGCCCTCCGGAGACCTGCCCCCCTTTACCAGCCCTTCTCCCCCCTGTGCCCACTCCCTTTGGCATAAGCACTTTTGAAAAACTAATTCCCCCACTTTACTCTCAATATTGGGCCCTTCAAGATTTCTAGATAGTCATCATGGCCTCACTTGTCTGGGTTTAACTGAAAATTTAGAAAAAGCTCCCTCTAACAGCCTCTCCCAGTGGCACTTACATTATCTTAAATGAGTAAGCCATTTTCCTTCTTTGCCTTGGGAAGGCCAGTGCATTGTTTCTCTTTGAGGTAGCTGAGAGAGGTTCCACCTTCATTCTGGTCTCAGTCCTGGACAGTTTTTCTGGATCTTTTTCTGGCAAGGCAGGACTCTAGGGCATGATCAGTGAAAATTTCCAATTTCTCCTATAACACATTCAAATATTTGTCACTTAGGCTGGACCTCTGCAATAATAGCACTAAGAGCCAAAAGGACTTCTCTACAGCTTCCGGATGCCTGATGTGACTCTGCTCACTTACCTTGCAACTCATAAAGGTGCCATTTTCTTCATCTCAGTCCAGTTGCTAACATGTCAAAACATACAAAGGTTGTGCTATTTTTACCTGGAGGCTCAACAAACCCAAAATACTGATTATTAAATGGGGGAAATCACCATAATAGCTCTGATACTGGATGGCTTTCACTACCTCTTCCCATCCTTTGTCATGGACTGGACAAGGTGTCATTGCAATACAGACCAGTAAATAAAAAGAAAATGTCAGATTCCAGTCCTGTATAGGGGATTGAGAAAAATGCCCCTGGATTCTTTCATCTCACTGCTTGTTGCTGAACTGATAACGGGAGAGAGCCTTTACTGGGTAATCCAAGCTGTGTGTATAAGAAGGAAAGGGAATTCATTAAACACTTGTATTGTGGTATTACCTCAAAGCTTCAGCAATCTGGATTCTCATAATCCCAGGTATGGCATAACCACGCCGTAAAAGCACTTACAATATAGAGACAAGTCATGATTGTTAAGAAAGACAAATAGGAGGAGGGATGGGGCAGTATAGGTAACAAGTTTTAGATCAGATTAGCTGTGTATAGTTTATAGGCAGTCATGAGCTCTAATTCCCTGTATGCATTATGGAAGGTGTCAGCGCTGAGAAGAAGCTTGGGGGAGGATAAAGTGGTGGCCTTGTGAATTTTTACTGGGAATATGGTAGCAAGTGCAAAGGGGTTTGTGAGTGAAGCAACTAAAGAAGTAATTTGAAGCTGGCAGCATTGAAGGAGCAAAGGCAGGAATCAGCTTTGCGGTGAGATGGGAAAGTGAGTCAGAACTAAACTGTGAAGGGCACTGAAAGTAGGGACAAATTTATGCTTGATTCACTGAAAGAAAGTGATCCAATGAAGGGACCTAGGTTGAAGTCATTAAAAAGGCTTATCCTTTGCCTAACTCTGTTCCCACTGATGTCCATAGTAAAACATGTGTTGATTTCAATAGGAGCAGTGTTAGGCCAACAGTGAGCACTTTTGAAAATCTCACCTTTAAAGAACTTGAAAATCCATCACTGTCATCTCCCCTGCATTACTTTGTCACGAGGATTTCATAGGTTGCTAATGCATCAGAAGCCCAGCAGTAAGAGGCTCTGCCATCCTGATGATGTTGCAGCTTTCTACAGGAGAGATCTTGTAGAAAGATGAGGGTATATTTGATATTGTAACCAAATGTTCCCCATACCTTAAAGCTCAATACTACATGATCAATGCATTTGATGCAAACAGTAAACTGCACATGTGCTGCGCGCGCGCGCGCACACACACACACACACACACAAAATATTCCAATATATGGTGCTGACAGTTGTGATAAAATGCACTGCCACATAGTACACAGAATTTACAGGCACCTTTGACTTCCTCCCTTCCTTTAATCCATCTCCCCTGGAATTTATTCTAACATTCCAAAACTCTCTGACCAGATTAAAACAGATGCTATTTTAAAATTAATTAAAGGGTCTGAGTAAATTTTTTCTTCTCTCTCTCCCAGCAGTGAATTTCTGCCTAATCTAAAACATTGCATGAGGCTGTGTGGATGGGCAATTTTTGGTCTTGATCCACTAATCCAAAGTCTAATATCCTGTGATTAATCAGGGCTAGAAATGTGCTTTTTCTTAGAAAGCCAGAAGCTCACCCCTCTGAATGATATAAGGCTTTTTTGCTTCAAGCTTGGGTAAGGCACATTTCTAAACTTAAAACTGAAGTATCATGCAAAGAAAGCTATAGTTTTTTGAAACTACTACTGTACAGGGCTTGTTTATACTGGAAAATTCAATTGTGTTAGAAAGCAACCTTGAGGTACTGTGATAACATGTTAAACAAGACCATAGAGTTATTCATGGCCTGTTGACATAATGTTAAATCTGACCATTCCCATCTAAAATGAAAACTAAATCATAGTTCACCTTTTTTTAGTTGCCAAAATTCCTCATGATCAACATGATGTAATTGTCTAGTATTGACCAGTCCTTTGTTATGAAAAATATCCTACAGTCTAGAAAATGCGGGCCCAGTTAAAAACATGAAAGGGATGAAGGAATATTTAAATTGTTATAATTGTATTTCCTTCCTAAGGCCTGAATCTAAATTCACAGTAATGAAGTCCCAGCTTGACAAAGCCCTGGCTGGGATGATTGAGTTGGGATTGGTCAGGCGGTTGGTCTCTTCCAGCCTTGTGATTCTATGATGGGAGCCTAACAATGATGGAGAGGAAAAAATAGCACCTATAATTACTAGCAGTGAGGCTTGGATGAGCCACACTGCAGACACTGTGAGATGCAGTCTGGCATCCTCTAATGACACCACTACCAACAGTGGCTGCTTAGTGTAAAACAGTGGTTCCTAGCCAGGAGATCGGGATTTACCGGTAGATCTTGGAGCCTCTGACAGGTGATCCTGACTGGTTTGGCCAGGAAGCTATCAAGGGCTGGCACTTTAGCTGCCCCTTCACCCACTGTCATGCTGCTTCTGCCCTGGAGCTGCCCCCCTGGGAGCCTCCTGCTTGCAGGGTATGGGAGGGAGAAGGGGTGGGGGGGCTGATGTCAGGGTGTCCATCCTCCCCCCACTCCTGTACCCTGTCTCCACTCAGAGAGAAGGGGATGGAGGGAGCTTGACAATGCAAATCTCTGTCACGCTCACACACTGTGTGTGTGTGTCTGTCATTCTCACAAGCACACACTGTCCTTCACTCTCATCTCCTGACCCAACATGTGCCTGGGGGGGTTGTTGTTACTTTTACTGCTTGCAAAGTGGGTTAGTTTTAGTTTTAGCTGGTCTGTGTGTTTCATAACTTTCATTTCTCTCATTGAGCCCACCACCGTGCATTCCCCATGCAAATGCCCCATCCCTTAAACCACTCCAGAACCCATCCCACCTCCAGAGGGTCTATTACCCTGCCTCCTAATATGGGATTCAGCTCTATCCTTGGGGCAGCCAGTGTTGGCTACCCAGCTGCTGCTGAATGGGTGGAGGGACTCAAGCCCCCAACCCTGCACTCCCCCAGCAAATGCCATGTCCCCTAGTCCACTCAAGAACCCACACCACCTCACTACCTTCAGAGGGTCCCTTATCCTGTGTTGGCTGTCTGGTCACTCCCAGGGTAGGCGGAGGGGTGGGTGGGATTTCAACTGCTCAGAGGGACAGGACTTGAATGAATGCCCTATTCCCTAAGCCACTCCAGAACCCACCTCCAGTGGGTCCTTTATCCTGCTTTCCTAATACGGGAGCCAGTTCCATCCCTGGGGTAGCCTATGTTGGCTGTCCAGCCACTTCAAGGGTAGTTGAAGGGGGTGGGACACAAGCCCCCAACCCTGCACTCCCTAGGCAAATGCCTTATCCCTAAGCCACACCAAAACCTACCCCCCAACTTTTAGAGGGTCCCTTATCATGTGTTGGCTGTCTGGCCACACCCAGGGTGTGCAGAGGGGGGCAGGACTTGAACCCACTGCCCTGCACTCCCCAGGCAAATCCCCTATTCCACACCAGAACCCACCCCACCTCCCTATCATCAGGGTGTCCCCTCCCCCACTCTGAACCTCTTGGCCCAAGACCAGAGCCTGTATCCCAACCCCTACCCCAGCCTGGTGAAAGTGAATGAGATTTGGGGAGGAAGGGGGATGGAGTGAGCAAGGTGAGGCTTTGGAGAAGGGGTGGAGCAGGAGCGGCAGGGCCTCAGAAAAGGGGAAGGGGAAGGATAAGGAAGTGGGCAAAGGTATTTGGGTTTGAGATAGATCTTCCACTGCACTTAAATTGAAAAAGTGATCTTGTGGTTAAAAAGGCTGGAGACCACTGGTGTAAAACATCTTGGCTGTACCAAAGCTGGATTCCTAGACAGAGCCAGCTATGGTATCATCTGTAAATGATAATCCATTAGCTTCTCTTTCCCTCTCCACTTCTTTCAGCTAATTCATTAACTTCCCACGCTTACCCGTTAGATGCACAGTTGTTAACTTTTACCCATCACATCCCACTTCTCTGGGGGAACCATACAATCCTCTGCCTGTCAGGGCGATGAAAAACTCCAGCTGGAGTGAGTCCAGCAGCAGAGACCAGCAGTTCAATCCTCTTGGGACATTCCAACCTTTTGGTCCTCTTGGCAGAAGCTGTGTTGTGTGCATGTGTCTTGCTTCACCACTCCCACCTCCTGGCTCTGAGCATCAAATGGTGCTCTGCTAGTGAACTGATAATTGGGGTGAGGTGGAGAAGTGGGCTTGTATGGAGAGGGATTGTTTTTGTCCTTCAACGGTTGTCTAATTATGTCAGAAAAGGGCTCTCCCTGCCTGCAAGTGCAGCCTGGCTTCATGGAAGCATCAGGAAGATGATTTATGTTACTCAGTTGGCTGCAGCTGAGCTGATGCTGCTAGCTCTCATTATGCTGGGGCCACAAAGAGTTTATTTTAATGTCAGTGTGTTTGTGGGTGGAGATGTGGTTAACTGCCAGTTTCCTAATGTGGAAGGCAGGATAAGGGAGCGTAGCTAGGAGGACAGAACCACCTACATGTGTAAGTGGCTTTGTCTAAATCAGTGGTCTCCAACCGTTTTACATCCAAGATCACTTTTTAAATGACAGAACAAGCCAAGATCTACCACCCTGCCCCTTCCTTGAAGCCCCGCCCTCTCTATTCTCCTCCTCTCCACCACTTGCTATCCCCAACCCTTATACTGCTGCTTTTTTCCCCAATTCTTCTGTAGGAAGAAGTTTTTCCAACATTTGGCCTGTCTAGACTGGACCAAATGTCAGAAAAACCCCTTCTTTTGGAAGCCCCCTTATTCCTCGTGGAAAGAGGAATATAGGGGTGACTGAAAGATCATGTTTGCTTTTCCACTAAAATAAGTGGAAGAACAAACAAACCCCTGGATGCAGAAGAGTTTTTCTGGGATATCTCCGGAATCCTGAAAAACTCCTGCAGTCTAGCTGTACCCTCACTGGGTTGAGACAGGATGTGTAGGCTCGGGGGTGGGAATGAGGGATTTGGGTGTGGGAAGGGGTGAGAGGTGCAAGCTCTGGGAGGAAATCTTGATGCAGGAGGAGGTGGATAAGGGGACGCTGGCTCGGGGAGGGGGCTCCAGGCCGGGCAGTGTTGGGGTCAGATGTAGGGTTAGGGTACTAAGCAAGCCACAGACTTCTGGATATGAGGGTTCAGGAATTTGGGTTGGGGTATGTGAGGGGCTCAGAGCAGGGGGTTCCAGTGTATGATAGGCTCAGATGTAGGGTCTGGGGGAAAGGGGAATGAAGGAGTGTTATGATGCTGTGGCCAGATGGGGGCTTGGCCCCAACTGGGGGTTTGTTGGCCAGGCTTCATTTTTAAATAAAATACTATGTCAAACACAAAGGCTGTGTCTAGACCGGTATGATTTCGCGCAAATACTTTTAATGGAAAAGTTTTTCCATTAAAAGTATTTGCGCAAGAGAGCGTCTATACTGGCACGTGCCTTTGCGCAAAAGATTTGCTTTTGCGCAAAAGCATCCATGCCCAGTATAGACGCTCTCTTGCACAAGAAAGCTCCGATGGCCATTTTAGCCATCAGGCTTTCTTGCGCAAGAAATTAACATTACTGTCTACACTGGCCCTCTTGCACAAGTATTCTTGCGCAAGAGGGCTTATGCCTGAGCGGAAGCATCAAAGTATTTGCACAAGAAGCACTGATTTTGTACATTACAAAGTCAGTGTTCTTGCGCAAATTCTCGCGGCCAGTGTAGACAGGCGGCAAGTTTTTGCGCAAAAGCAGTTGCTTTTGCGCAAAATCTTGCCAGTCTAGACGCACCCAAAAAGTTTCTGCACTGTCTTTATTTATGAGAAGAGCAGGGAACCTGTTTTGAGTCCGGGGTCATTGACCCACAGAAAAGTCAGTTGGGGCCACACAAGTGAGATGCAAAAAAAAATCCTCCTCTAACTCCGCCCCCCTAAGCTTCACTAATGTGGTGGGAGCAGGGGACATAGTACTGGGGAAGGGTGCTAGTGGGTGCTTCGGCAGGGGATAGGGTGCCAGTGGGGACAGAGTTCTGTGGCTGGGGGCAGGGGAGAAGGGATAGGGTGCCAGGAAGGGCAGGAAACAGGGTGCCAGTGGGGATAGGTTTCTGCGGCTGGGGACAGGGGAGAGGGAACAGGGTGCCGGGAGGGCAGGGGATAGGGTGCCAGTGGGGACAGGTTTCTGAGGCTGGGGAGCGGGGAGAGGGGGCTGGGGAGTGAGGAGAGGGAACAGGGGGCAGGGGAGAGGGAAAAGGGGGCCAGTGGGGGCAGAGAGTCCGCTGCACCCGCCTCCTCCCAGGAGTCACCCCCCTCACCCCCGAGGGAAGCCGGAGCGTGCCTCCTCTGGGGCTGACCCCCCCTCCCGTGGCACAGTCAAACCCCTGCGCATGCCTGCCCTGGGGCCAAACCCCCCTCCCGCGGCGCAGCCAAACCCCCGTGCGCGCCTGCCCCGGGGCCAAACCCCCCTCCCGCGGTGCAGCCAAACCCCCGCGTGCACCTGCCCCAGGGCCGACCCCTACTCCCGCAGTGCAGGGAAACCCCTGTGCTCGACTCACCCCTCCTGCAGCGCAGGGAAGCTGCTGCGCTTCTCCTCCAGGGCCAGTGCCCCCTCCCGCAGCGCACCCAGAATGCCACAGAGCTGTGGGAGGGGAGTAGCCAGTGCACTTCCGGAACCCTTGGAAGTGGCACGAAGCTGCAGGCAGGACTTCCGTCTACCCCGTGGGAAGCCGGCACTATGCTGGAGGTAGGTAGTGGGATTTCTTGGAGGAGAGGGGAAATAGGAGGTGGGGGCCTGAACACCTCGCAATCGACTGGTCGAGGCCTCGCGATCAACCAGTCAATCGCGATCGACCAGTTGGTGACCACGGGTCTAAATGATCTCCTTTTTACTGACACCAGTTTCATCATTCTCATTTAGTGTAGAGGGAAAGAGAACGCCACAAACAAGGAATAATCTGTCAAGTCCAGCTTCAGGGTCAGGGAAGCCAGCCAGGAATGTTCTCTCTCGTACCACCCAGGGGAACAGTGTGGGTTCAGAGGGCAAATAAAGATGACACTTACCCCAGTTTGTCATTGCCCTGAGTTAAGGCTGTTTTCCAGGATTCTGTGCAGTGGAGGCAGCAGCTTTGGGGCTACTTCTACACTGCAGGCTTCTTGTGCAAGAAGCTTTTTGCAGAAGAGATCTTCCGCAAAAACTTCTTGCACAAGAGCGCGTCCACACTGCAAAAGTGCATTGGAAAAGTGATGTGCTTTTGTGCAAGAAAGCATCCAGACTGCATGGAGGCTCTCTCGCAAGAAAGCTCTGATGGCCATTCACAGAATGACCACCAGAGCACTTGTGCTTCTTTTAATAGGCTGTTTCTGCACAAAACCTCTGTTTCCCGTCCACACACATCTTTTTGTGCAAGAGTTCTTGTGAAAAAAGGACCTATTCCTTGTAGAAAGAGGAATACCTATACTGCAAAAGCCCCTCTGTTCTGTCGATTAACTGTAAGTTTTCTCACTTGAGGTGTGGATGCTCTGCGAGTTTTTGCACAAAAACTCTGCAGTGTAGACATAGCCTGGGATATAATTTCTAATCCTGATGGGAAGGATAGGATGAGAGACCTAGAAATAATGCAGTATTAGCAAATGGCCATCTGAAAAGATAAAGGAGGAGCAGATGTCCCTTCCAGAGCATTCAAGCCAACTAGTATTATCCATAAGATTTTATATGTATATGAGAAATAACATAAATGTAACCTGCTGAATCAAATAATCAGAGGATCATTTTTTAAAGCATGAGCATAAGACATTGGCATGGAGAGAGAAGTCACCTAGTTGTCTATAGGCAGTGGATCTTCCCCAAGGAGAAAGGGAAAGGATTGGCCGTGTCTTTTGGACACAGTGGCTATGTCTAGACTGCAGGCTTTTTATGCAAGAAACTTTTGTCAGAAGAAATCTTCTGCAAAAACTTCTTGTGCAAGAGAGCATCCACATTGCAAAAGAGCATCAAAAAAGCGATGCGCTTTTGTGAAAGATAGCGTCCAGACTGCCTGGAGGCTCTCTTGCAAGTAAGCAGTGATTGCTATGGAAAGAATGGCGACCAAGGTACCTGTGCTTTCTCCTCTTCCCTCTTCTTGCGCAAAAAAACCCTTTTCCCCCTCCACACACACTTTTTTGCACAAGAACTCTAGTGCAAAAAGGCGTTCTTCCTTGTAGAATGAGGATAACCAATTCTGCAAAAACTCTTCTGATCTTTCGATTTACTTGTGCAAAAATGCACTTGAGGTGTGGATGCTTCGCGAGTTTGAGGAAAATCAGCTGTTTTCCCGCAAAAACTCTGTAGTGTAGACATAACCAGAGCTATCTTTGCCCATGATGAGGGCTGTCTCTCTCCAGTACGATTGATATCTTAACAGCTCGAGGGAGGAAGGACATGTTCAACCTAATGGGATAATGGAATAATATGTACAGCATTTCAGCATTGAGACAGGCCAGCTGGTGGCTAGAACCACAAATAACCAAAGGAAAACAATTTTTAAATGTCTCAGGAAGCAGTTCAGTGCATAAGGAGAGGGGGGATGATTTGTATATAAAGGATAAAACCCATTCTATTACACCATATCAGGGATGATAAACTCATTCTGTGGAGAAGACCAAATTCCATCTTTAATGTTGACCTTAGGGGAGCTATAAATTTAGAGCTACATTTTCCTCTGGACCTACAACAGAATTCCCACTGATAGCAATGGGAGGTCTGCACAAAGATCAAGGGTAGAATTTAGTTAGCAAACCTTTAGTTGTTATCATCCTTAATCATTTGTTCAGAAATAACATCTAAAATATCATTTGAAAATATCCTCCTCTTTATGGCCAGTGCTATCTTTGGCCTTTTGTTTCTCTCTGTCCCCATTCTCTTTTCTGTGCTTCTATTTCTCTTAATCTTTTTTAGTGCACTCTTTTTTTTTTTTTTTTTTTTTTTCTTCTTCTGCAGCTAGTCCCAGTTCCTGTCCCCACAGGCTTCCTTTTAACAATGAAGCAATTAATGCTGGCATTTGAAAGTCTCATCATCAGCTTTTAGGGCTAGCAGGCTGGTGAGATTTCTGGGTTAGAGAATTCACTCTGCCCAGAGGATATATTTCAGGTTGTCTATGGACCCAAGCAGACAGCACTGCCTCAATTACAGTTGGGTCATTACAGTCTCTTCCCGATTTATGAACCGGTTACGGACCAAGCAATTGGTCATAATTCGGTTTGTTCGTAAGTCGGACCCCATAGAGTTACATGCGACCGCACTGTTTGTAAGCACAGATCATGTTTGTAACTCTGGGTCTGCCATTTACGACAGCTTTGGTCGTATTTGCGAACGGTCATAAGTCGACTGTTCGCAACTCGGGGACCAGCTGTATTTGGAAGGTTGTCTTCGAAACCAAGAGGGCTAGAAACTTTTCTCTTTAAATGAAAGATGAGGTCCTGCAAGCCACAGAGAGCTGATGTCTGAATGCTTGACCCTTTGGAAAACATGAGTCTCTTGTGGTTTTTTATCAGCCCAGGGCCCCACATATGGTTCCTTCAGATAACATGCCGGCTCCTGGGTGGTGACTGTAACTGCTTTTAGCTTACTGCTCTGACTGGCCAGATTCCAATCTCAACTACATGGCATACATATTAAATAACTCTAAATTTACACCTCTGTAATTGAGACTACAATCTGGAACAATGACAAGAGATTAAGGACAACACCAGTGACAAGATGCCAATGTATGCCTACACAGGACCACAGAGAGGCTAATCTCACCCTTTTCCTCTTTCCATGCTGCCTGTTGCTACAAACTTATTCCTCTGGGTTTCATTCCCGCCTCCCTCCCCCTCAGGTTAGCTCATGTCTTTGTAAGATGGCAGTTGTTCTCATGTGCTGGGCAGAAGCATGTGTATGTGGGCAGGGGGGAATGTGCTTCATGTTCACAAAGGGAGTTTCCTTTCCTGTTCCTCATTTACCTTTTTTATTTAGCAGCGTGTGCTGCTTCCATTTGAGGAATCCTCTTTGGGTAAAAGGTACATTGATAGAATTCACTCTGCTGAAGTTATTTCTGGCACTGAGAGAGTTGGAAGGAAGTCGACATTACACACATTATTATTTGGCCTTGGAAGGTCTGAGAACCCTCTAAACTCTTGGCAGAGGAATGGCTCTCTCCCTTTTATCTAAAAGCTTTTTGCTTTCCTGTTAAGTTAATTAAGCTTCTATTTTGTCTTCCCTGTACCATATTGCCAGCACCTAGTCTTTTCATCAGGATATGAGTTCAATAAGCATTAAGAATCATTTACAAAGTCAGGTGTAGGTTACTATTGTTTGTTTTCAGAATTCAATCTGCCTGTTCAATTCCATGCATTAGTGTGGAGCCAGAAATATTGGCCATAAGCAGTCAAAGGAAAATGTAAGTTGGGGTAGCTAACGTACCTCACATGAGAACTGCTATTAAAAAAGATATCCCACTCAGTGTTTCTTCCATGTCTTTTAACATGAGAGATGGTATGGTCTAGTGGTCATAGCCAGGAAACTGGGAGTCAGGACTCCTGCAGTTTTGGACTTCAACTCCATAGGTTTTGAGAGACTCATAAGAGTTGAGCAGGTGATAGTGGATGACCCTTGGGAGGTGTGTTCATCTAGGACAGTGTTTCTCAACCAGTGGTATAAGTACCCTTAGGAGTACTTGAGAGAAGTCGGGGGGGGGGGAGAGTACATGAACACAACTGAAATTTGGATTAAACTGAATTTTTGTTTTAAGTTTACAGCACTTTATTATTTTTGTACTTTTTACACCCAAAAATTTAATCGCCCACCCAGCTATGATTAAGTTGTTTAAACAAATGTGTTGCAATGATAGAAAATTTTTGTGTGTGTCTGAAAACTGTAGGTATTGGAGGTACTTACAATTTTTTTAAAAAAGGGGTACTTTGTTTAAAAAAAAAAAAAAAAAAAAGGAGAAACACTGATCTAGGAGACTGAGCTGAATCTGCAAAATGTTACATTTTACTGCAGGTTCATGTAATCTGTGATGGTGGCCAATGGTGGGGGAGCGGGAGCCAGTGCCCATGAGGAGCTGGCTTTAAACAGGTGCCCCACGAGCACTGGATCTGCCTGCCCCTCTCACCGTGCTGCTGCCTCTGATAGGGAGGCAGCAGCGCAGAAGGTGACGGCAGCAGGCTAGAGCTGATGCATATGGGAAGCAGGCTTTCAAGCCAGCTCCCCACGCATGCCGGCTCTGTGGCCTGCCTGCCCCCAGCCCTTGCTGATTCCTACAGAGGCCCATGGGAGGGTCTGAGCTCCTTGCGAAGAGAGGCTGCTCCACATCCCATGGAGCAGCCTCTGTCTGCGGTGAGCCTGGGCCCCCTGTGGACAGAGGGTTGGTCTGTGGCAGGTGCTCCTGTCCATGGGGGCTCTGAGCTCCCCGCAGACAAGGGCTGCTGCCACAGAACAGCCTCTGTCTGTGGGGACCTCGGACTCCTGCAGACAGGGGCTGCTGCCACCCTGTGCTGCTGTCTTTGTATCAGAGGTAGCAGCATGAGGAACTGTTTTTTAAACTGGCTCCCCTGGTGGACCAGCTCCCACCTGCCACCCAGTGCTGGTCCATGGTGGCAGTGCTCGTCCCCTCTCTGCGGAGGCTCTGAGCTGTATCGGAGGCAGCAGCACAGAGTGGCAGGGAGCTCTCTGGGAGCAGAGCCAGGAGCACAATGGCTGCTACCACCCCCCCAGAGACTAGCAAACAGTTGTGTAACTGTTAAGATTTCATGTGGTTATACAACTATTCAATTACACGATATCTAACATTCCTAATTGCTATATACCATGGTCCAAATGGTTAAGGTGAGATGTGGGGATCTTCAGAATTATGTGGTTCCTGAAGTTTATCCTGTTACACCACCACACTTGTACTGATATCTAATCCTCTTACACTAGGACCTAATCACAGTAATAAAAGTAATAGTGAAAGTCAACATTCTCCTTTGAGCAGTTCCAGGCCATATGCTCATTGGCAATCTTGCCAGCAGAGGTGTAGTCTAGAGATGAAACAAAAGTTTCTCCCTTGAACTGAGCAATGAGAAAATTATATAGAAACAGCTGGGATTAATGGCTACCTCCAATCTTCTTTGCATCATTACAGGATTCTGGGCTATGCATCACTACAGAATGCCTGCAACAGATGATTGACATCCTTTTGGAGCAAGAAATAACACAAGCAGGTGGACAGCAACTTGGACAGAGAATGGGAGTGGGTATCGTAGGAGGAAATCCCCAACCCCATTTATCTAATACTAATGTAGCTAGGTATCACCCTTTATTTCTCATTACTAGTCAACAAATACATGCAGCCACATACTCAGAAGTGTACCACAGAACTGAAGAGCAAGTAAGGGCTTAGGAATCAAACCCATAAGTTATATTGGTTTCTGACTATCTCCAGAATAGGGATGTTAAATTTAGTTTAATCAACTAATTGACTACTCAATGGATTTTCCATCGACTAGTCAATTAGTCAATAAGCAGGGAGCTCCAGCAGGGTTAGCTCCCGGCCCGGAAGCTAACCCCGCTGTGGCTCTGCCTTTTAAATGGATTAAGAGCCTATTGGCTCTTAATCCATTTAAAAGGCTGGTACGCAGCAAGGGACCCTGCATAAACCAGGGATCAGATGTCCCGGCTCATACTACATAGCCCCTGCTGCCCTTTAGCCTTTTAAATGGACTAAGAGTCTATCAGCTCTTAATATATTTAAAAAGCAGAGGCATGTCTGGGACTAGGCACGAGCCAGGAATCAGATGATTCCCGACTCATACACAGTCCCCGCTAACCCCCTACCTCCACTGCCCCCCTGTGGAGACGGTGCTGGGGGGAACTGCCTTTTAAGCTGGCTCTCCAGAGGCAGCAAGGTGGGGGAAAGAGACTAGCTGACTAGTCCTTCGACTATCCGATAAGCTTTTGCTTATTGGATAGTCGACTAGTTGCTTACATCTCTACTCCAGAATGGTCAGTAGTAAACAGGATAAGCTAGGATTTTAAAGTCTTTGTCTTTCTCACTATCAGAGGACGATAAAAAGAAGCAAGCACCGATGTTACTAAAAGCAGCTTTCTGAAAGTTCCTATGATAGAGAAAAGACCTAATTTTACCTGTTCTAAACTCTGCTCAACTGAATGCGAAACAGCAGTTAATTACAATGGGTAGTGGAGAGCCCTCTACTGGTGACCACATTGCTAAACCCATCAGCTTGTAAAATGTTTTCCAAATATCTTTAGTCAGCAAAAAAAAATGTTACTCTTTAAATATTTGGTTTAAGTTCAGGAGAAAATAACTTTTATCCAAATTACTAAAAACAATGCTGCAGCAGATAATTAGTATCTTCCTTTGTCTTCACAGTGCTTTACAAACATGAGCTAATTAATTCTTATAGAACCCCTATGAATTGTAATATTAGCCCCATTTTATTGATGGGAAAACAAACAGAAATTAACTTGTGACCACACCAAAGCCATACAGTAAGTCAATGTGAGAAATGCAATTACAACTAGCTTCTGGCTTCTAGCTTCATGCTCAGACCATTATCCCACAGGACCTCTCACTCTAGTTAAACAGGAATGTTTTTCTAGATGGAGACATGCAAATGCTGCGTTCAGAAGGATCCTCGAGAAGCTAGACTGGCAAAAGTTGGGGTTCACTACCCACTATGAAGTCTGTTTGTAGCATTCTCACATCTAGCTAATCTGCAGGCATGTGGGGGAAGGGAATGTGGCCTGAAATCACTTTTAATTTCCCAACACCATGACTGGCTGGGAGTTGGGTTGGCCCTTAGCATGATTTAGAACAGCCTAAATTTTATGCCAACAGTAACGCCTTCCAAGGGGCTTCAGCCACTCCTCTTTTGACCTCCAGCATACCTCCTACTCTGACAGAAGGTCAAGAATAGATGACATAAAGCTGACTATATCAGTCTACTGATATACAGGGCTTCCCGAAACCCAGGAGTGAATGGATCTCATGCTTTAGTTTGGACCATTATAAAGATAAGGGCTATCTATAAAACTCTGAATTGTTTCAGATTTTGAAATAACCACTATAAACCCGAATTTAGTCTCTAAATTTGGCACTGCTACTACACACATTTGAATAAGGCAGAAATAGAAAGAGACCTATTCAACTTACTGTATCAGAAAAATCAGTGGTAGTGACAAGAAGCTATTTTGAAAAGGGGACAGTTTAACACCAGCTAAAGAGAACTTCCCCACACCACAACTGCCCATAAGTCCTCTAGACTGATTTTGTGAACCAAAAAAGGGCAGGAAGGAAGCTAGTTAGTGCTGGTTGAACTTTGGCAAATCTAATGCAGCTAATCCTTTTCTCCTCCCCATGTTATTTTATAGCTGTCCCTCTGACAAAAACCTTTGCTGATTTTCTGCCTACCATAATTTTGTTTAAATCTATGGAATTATTTGGCTCAGAAATATCGTGTGAGAGAGTTTTTTTTTTTCATATCAGCATTAGGAGAGGATCCTGCCTGTCACAGTAATTTATTTTTTTTCAGATGATAAGGGAAATGGCAACATAACATAGAAAGCAGGGTTGACATGATCTTAGATGACGACCAATTTCTGCTGCCCTCACATGCATTGAAATCCTTTTGCTGATATTAATAAAAAGCAGCATAACCTTTTGGAAGGTAAGAGAGTAACACTGGGTCAAGGATACCAGTTGTTAGCATTCTAGTCCCTTTAGCAAGATCTTTCTGTCTGTTTCAGGGAATGATGGTGAGATAAATGGTAAGGAAACGTGATCTAGGTGAAAGCAACAGAGTCATGGAAGGAACAGAAGCATTATGGGGGGAATGTAAACACCAAGGCTATGTCTACACTGCAGGCTTCTTGCACAAGAACTGTTCTGCACAAGAGTTCTTGCACAAAAGGTCTTACGCAAGAGTGTGTCCACACTGCCATGTACTTTTGCACAAGAGACGTGCTTTTGTGCAAGAGCATCCATGGCAATGTGGATGCTTTTTCGCACAAGAAAGATCTGATGGCCATTTTAGCCATAGGGTTTCTTGCGCAAGAAGCCCCTGTTGACTGTCCACACTGCCTTCTTGCACAAGAGCTCTTGCCCAAGAGGGCTTATTCCTCATGGGGAGAGGAATAACTCTTGCGCAAGAAACCCTCTGTTCTGATGCTTTACAGTAAATTTACTTGCGCAAGAATGCACGTGCAGAGTAGACACACTGCATGTTTTTGCGCAAAAAGCCTGCAGTGTAGACGTAGCTCAATTATGCAAAAGGAGAGGCAGAGATTCTACTTTATAAATATAATTCTACCTGCTGGCTCTGACATGGTCGTCTTCTGCTTCTGATTTAAGTTACAGTGGAAAGACTGTTTGTTTGAATTAGTTCTTGTTTTTTTCCCAGTCTTGGCCTGGCTCCTAGGTTTGCTTGGCTCTTAATTCCTTTTGGGGACTCAAGACTCTGAATCAGGCCCATACATGTGTGTGTGTGTGTGTGTGTGGGGGGGGGGGGGGGAGACTCCATCATGGGGCTGATTCCAGCCAGCTGTGGGAAAGCAGAGGTGGTGTGTTGGCTCAGCCTCACTCTCCCATATTCCGGCCAGCTGGGGGAAGGTTTGGGGCTGATTCCTCCTCCCCTCCCAGGAGTGAGGGTCAGCCCCACCCCCTCACTCCTGGGGGCGTGTGAATCCACCCAGTGCTTCCTCTTCAGAGAGGGCCAGAGCTCATGCTGCACTCCACTGTCTGAGCCTCTCTGGGGAGGGGCAGTTTTCAATGTGAGGTGGGAGTTTGAATGGCTGTTTGCTACCAGCTCTGTGGTGAGTACTGGCTTGAGGAGCAGCTGGGCTAAAGTTGTTGTCAGGACCTCCACGCTAGCAAGGGTCTCCATTTCCATGTGGCGTGAAGGGTGGCAGTTGGCTGGTCGCGTATTCCTCCCCGGCCGCCTGTCAATTTAGCGGGAGTGTGCGGCAGCTGCCACATCACTTGCAGCCAGGATGGGAGTGAGTCATATGCAGCCTCGCTCTGCCAGAGCCTGGAACAGTGGTGACCCCACCCTGTTGTGCTCACCACAGGAGAGGTCCGGTCATTTGCGGAGCTGCCTGCGGTGGTGCTTCGGGGATGGGCTGCTTCACCGAGTGAAAGGGGACTTCAGAATAACAAGGGTGGGTATGGCATCTGCTTTGTAAGGGTTGTTTTCCCCATTTGTGCTTAGAAATTCAGGGGTGCCCTGGAAGTCTGCATGGAAGGCAGGCAGGAGAAGTAGGATGACAGCATCACAATTAATAACTTTCATTTCTCACTATTACCTTTTCCAACACCTAATTAACTACAGCGTGCAAGAAGGGATTGCACAGGGCACGGAAAGCTCCTAGGAAAATCAGTATATGCCTCTGGGGACCCCAACAAATAGTCCAGTAAAAGTAGCAAAGACCCTGACTTGACATTCTCTTGGTACTTTTAAGGTAATAAATATATAAAACAAAAAGCCTTTTCAGGCTTTACATGCCCTAAGCAAGCAAAAGGACATAAATTGGTGGTTTAGTTTAAGTTTAGGGGTGTAACTGGTTAACCGGTAAGCATCTTACTGGGTGAAGCTTCCCAGTTAAACTGCTGGGCTGAGCAGCCCCCCGCTTGACCTGGGTAGGGGAGCTGTTCCAGCCAGGTTGAGCCAACTGCTCTGCAGGCTCAGGTAATTCAGGCCTGACTAGAGCAGCCCTCTGCCCGTGGAGTGCTCTGACCATCCCAGCCCTTGCACTCCTCACCTGCAGCAGACTTGGCCTAGAGCAGGTTGTGCTGTGGGTGGTGGGGCTGCTCCAGCCCAGCTGGATCCACTGCTCAACACTCTGGGAGATGCTCTGGCCTGGCCGGAGCAGTCCCCTGCCTGCAGTGATCTGTGACCAGTAGGGTTGCCAGATGGTTTAACCAAAAATACCAAACGCCCCCTCCCCTCCAAAAAAACACCGGGAAAAAATTCTGTTGAGGGAAAAAAAGGGGGGGGGGGGGGAAGACCGAAGCTGTTGAGGGGAAAAAGAAAAGGGGGGGGGGAAAGGACCCCGACAGCAGTTATTAAGCTAAATAAAAAATCAGCATGGCCTCTTTAAGAAGAGGCTTTTTTGCCAGAGGCCATCTTGTTTTTCTGTTCCAGCCACAAGACAAGCCCCTGTGGAACCAGGTAAGCGGAGGGTGGCGGGACATCTGGGGGCTGGGCCTGGTTGCTGAGTGTGTTGTAGGGTTGCCAGGTGTCTGGTATTTTCGCCTCCTGGCAGGGGAAAAAAATCCAGAAAATACCAGACATTTTAGGTGTCCGATATTTTCTGAATTGTTTTATCAGACGGGGGTGAAAATACCAGACACCTGGCAACCCTAGCGATCAGCCCAGCCTGAGTAGTCCTCACCCACAGTGGGCTGGGCCTGGCCAGAGCGCTCATGCCACAGGTAGGGGGACCGCTGCCATGCCAGGCCTGTATGCCGGGGGTGTGCAAGTGTGCAAATGCACTCCCTATCGTGGTTCCCCAAGTAA
Organism: Pelochelys cantorii; assembly: GCA_032595735.1. Classification (NCBI taxonomy): domain Eukaryota; kingdom Metazoa; phylum Chordata; order Testudines; family Trionychidae; genus Pelochelys; species Pelochelys cantorii. The sequence continues at coordinate 3,948,149 of CM064342.1, read as the reverse complement.
GTGTGCCAGCTGGGGTAAGGGTGGGGCTGATTTCCCTCTTCCCCCAGGAACAGGGACAGGGCTGGGCCTCACTCCTGGTGAAGGGTGGGGAATCAGCCTCAGCCATCTCCCAGCCAGCTGGAGCATGGGAGAGGGAGGCTTGGGCAGCGTGCCACTCCTGCCTTCCTCTGGTTGGCCGGAGCACACTTACTTGGGGGACCGTGAGGGGGGATGCATTTGCACCCTGGTGGTCCACATTTTTAAAAAAATAACCACCCTCCTCCCCAGAAATGCCTGTGTACAGGCCTGTGAATGTCCCTTAGGAATGCCAGGAACATTAACCTGGAGCTTGTGGGGAATAGTCAGCATAGCTGATGACTCCTAGCTATAGGAAAATTCTGGGAGGAGAATTTTGCAGCAAAAAAAAATCTGGACCACTTTAATCAGACTCAAGTTTTAGCATTGGAATGCTATCTGCCGAAATTAGGACTTCAAACTGGGGTACAGGTGAAGAACTGTTTCTATATAGATGGCACCCAGTTTTTTACTCTGGAACCTGGCATCACTGGGATTTACTTCTCAACCAGTCCTGTCCCATACATCCCTGACATCCAACTATTTAGTAAAAATGTCATACTGATAGAAAGTACAGGTTGAACCTCTTTAATCTGGCACCTTCGGGACCTGGCCACTGTCAAACCAGAGAATTTGCTAAATCTCAAAAGTTCGATATGGTCTATCCGCATCAACTCTTCCACTACTTACTGGACTGTTAGAAGACATTTAGGGGTAAATTAGAGCTAAATAACAGAACACTAAGAGCCAGGACTAGTGGCTGTAAATAAACTTGGCAACACCCATAACAAGTGGAAATATGGCTAACTAAAATTATGACAGACTACAGATATTGCCAGACCAGAGAGTGCTGGAGTAGAGAGGTTCAACTGTAAGTATGCGCACCATTTAGAATTTGTTTTGCAGGAATTAAACTATCCCCTTGGTCAGTTACCTCCATCTGAGCTGACTACCAGAGCAACCTCCATTCATTCATATCAGAGTGTTTTGTTGTTTTGCAGACTATATTAGATGGTCCAGATAATCCAGAACACTGGATGCAAACTACTTTCAGGAAGTCGTGGATCAGATCTCAGAGCTGTTCTTAAGCTTTATAACTGATCTATTTTAGGGCTTGAGCTGGGATGTTCAGATATGGATCTAAGCTCTATCTGTATTTGATATGCCATCACCTGGAGGAACAGAAATCATGTTCCTATATTAGGTTGCCTTCCTATTGAATTTTAATATTTGATGCTTTGACGTTTATTTTGCTTACCATTCTATTCCTTTACCCATACCCAGTTGCAGAAAAATAGCCTGCTCTTCCTCTATTCTTAGTACTGCTTCTAGTTTTGAAGTCTCACAGAGGTAGCTGTGTTGGTTTGTAACGTTAAAAACAACAAGTAGTCCTGTGGCACCTTATAGTGAGTGTGTCTCTCTCTCTCTCTCTCTCTCTCTCTCTCCTCTACTCTTCATCATCTCTCTTCTACACACACACACATCACACACACACACACACACACACACACACACACACACACACACACACACACACACACACACACACACACACACACACACACACAAAAATCGTGAGCTTTCATGGGCAAAACCTACTTCTCAAGATCATCTCACTTGAAGTGAGTTTTGCCCACAAAGCTCATGATACTATACATATTTTTGTTACTCTAAAGTGCCACAGGACTACTCATTACTTCTAGTTTTGTCATTTCCTATTCATTGCTACTAAGCCTTTGTTGTATTAATGCAGGGTGATTAGTCTGGTGCACAGGAAATGTATGTTTTTTCAGGTCTCTTCCATACAATAATATTCTTTTCAGAAGCTTCAACTTTATTGCTCTGAAGTCCATTTCCTACACGTAGTACACTTTAAACAAGGCTAAATTACAAACAAACAAGCCACCAAAAGAGAAGTTGCTGCAAGTTCATGCTATGATTAGAAAAGAAACTTGAAGAGAACAGTTCAACTATGTGACCTTATTCAGGAATTGGATATGGCACAGACTCGCTGCTATGTTTTTCCCTACAGTTTGCAACACACACAGAAAAGAACTTGGTTAAACCCAAAACAAAGCTAGAACTCTTCAATTTGTTCCCAGGGCTCCAGCAATAGCACAGTTAGGAAATGTTTTCCCAGTTCATACCATTCTGGGTATTGAGATGAAAATAAGCTAGATACAACACTGATTTTTCCATTGTGCATTGTTAAATACCTGCCACCTTCTACCCAAGAAGTAGATGGAGTGAGTCTTTATATACACATCAGTCTTTATTATCAACTGTATAAAGCACTAGGGAAACAAGTATTTCCTCAAACTAATTCTCCAGACTCTTGGTCCTGGACATTCAGGTAGGACTGCACTGATGAGTGTAATAGGAAGAATTAGATAAAACAGATATTATGCAAACTTCTGTCTAATTTTTAACCAATTTCATCAAGCCAGTGTCATTCCTTTGCTACACTTGCATATATATATATATTGCTATTTTTTTGGACAAAGGAGTTGTGACCCAGGAATCTCAATACAAATTAGCAAAGAGTATGCAGAGCTTATAGGTGTCTCTTGGGTCTGACATACATTCTGTCAGTGGTTTTTAAACTATGGGTCATGACTCCGTACTGGGTTGTGAAATGTCAGGCACTGGGTCTTATTGCTGCAGAGGGAACAGGTGACCAGTGGAAGAGCTAAGGCAGGCTACTTGCCTGTCCTGGCACCATGGACCGTGCAGCAGGCCTGGCTCTTAGGTGGGGGTTGGAGGGGGGAGAAAGTGCACAAGGCTCCCTGGACTGCCTCTGCCTTGAGCACTAGCTGGGAACCTGCTGCTGACTGCTTCTGGGGTACAGCATGGTCTGTGGTGCCAGGAGAGGCACAAAGCCTACCTTAGCACTCCCACTGCACTGACTGTGAGCTATTCTGAGTAAGCCTCTCCTGCTCCAGCCCTGACCTGCACCCCCCCAAATCTGGAGCCCCTCACAGCCCAAAGCTTTCATCCTCAGCCCTACCCAGAGCCCACACTCTAATCAAATTATGTTGGGTTGCGAGCATCGACAATTTTCTTCAACTGGGTCTTGAGAAAAAAACTTTGAAAACCATTGTTCTATGTTCACCAAAAAGTGTTGAGGACTCAAATGAAAGCCAGTGTCACACAGGACATAAATAAAAGCGTGAAATGTATGTACAGATACTATATAAGGAGTTATGTATAAATACAGAAAATAAGTTCTTAAAGTCTGTGTGGAGGGGGGGGGGCGGTTAATCACCAGCCTTCCTATCAGAGGAGTGCTGTGTATCTACAAACCTGTTTTCATGTGAAATTAGTATTGTCTTGTTCACAATGGGTCTTCCATTACTAGTTTGAACTGAATGCAAATAAAGGGTTGTGGGGACATCAGAAAGAAACTAACAGAGAAAAACAGTGGGGAGGAGGGAGAGAATCTTATCTGGTGCTACAGAACAAAGATCTGCCAGATCTTGGTGTATTGGCGCCATAGAGAAGACACTCAGGCTGCCTTCACTAAGAAAGTAAAAGGACAGCAGTTTTCTTCATGAAAAAGGGGTCTCAGACAGCCTTGGTTGAAAACACTAAAGAGAACTTTGGGTGAGAGAACTTCTTTAGAGGTTAAACTGCAAAGCAACTTTTGTCTCTAGAAAGCAAGTTATTTTGCTTTACATGATGTAGCCATTTGTTTCCAATATTCTTACTCAGTATTACTTGACTCTGATAATATATTTATAGTGAAAACGAATAAATTTAACTAAGCAAAGTGATGGTCCTGAACAGAATCTTACAAAAAAACCCTTGTTTTTTAAGTTTTTCCTGTTACAGACTAACTTGGGTACCCCTCTGAAGCTTTGGAATCTTACAGGTTGGAGCATACTGTTTTTTTAGGAACAGCCGACCTGGTAATTGTGTGAATTTGCAGCAGATAAGGGGGTTGAATGCTGCAGGGAACTGACTGAATATGCAGGGATTGATGTGTGCCTATTGCTATTTGTCCAGAGAGAGCAAGGCCTGGAAAGTAGTATGTTCCTGCTAATGGCAGGTGATTTTAGGGCACTGACCCAGAGCAGGCAGTGGTAAGGGGCTTCACAACCCCTTGGGTACCTCTGGGGAGCATCACAGGAGAGCAGGTGAGGGAACAGGGGTCTGCAAAGGCTGGTATTTCCAAATGCTGCTGGGAACTCAGATGATCCCTGGATTCTTTTTGTTTAGATTAAAAATTAACATTAGTTACTCTTCAATGGCAAATATTTAAGAGGTTTAATATTTAACTTACATTAACATTTGCTATTGTCAGATTTTTCAAGTGCTGTGTGTTGCCATGTTTTGTAAGAAACATGTAAAGAAAAGACTTAGTCACAGTTTTGATCTATTAAGACATATGTAACAGTCCCTTGACTCTATCTCCAGTCTTCTCATGGGAACCAAAGGCTTACACATTATTCATTTCATAATAACACCTAGAAGCAGAAAGCATGGCCAGAAGTAACTGACTGTGGTGGGAATAATGAGGTTTTAACAGCATGGTCTCTTAGTACTTACTAGAGGAACTATCCTTTAGTCACACCCCCTGTTCTTAGTCCCAGCTTGGTATATTACCTCCTTACTTTGTTTGAGCTGTCCTTTGTGTGATAGATTGATTCTCTCTAGATCTGTGGTGATTTTCCAGTGATAACTTTGGTCTCAAAGCCAGATTGAGAACTAAGTTAATCATTACAATGTCTGACTCCTGTATAGTGCTATTAATGATACACACAGAATAACAGAACTGGAATAAACCTCAAGAGGTCATGAAGTCCAATACCCTACACTCAAGGTAGGGCCAAGCACCAGCTAGACATTACAGAAAATGTCATACATCTCATGAACTCCTTTCTTCCCCTGCCCAAACAGTGGCTTAGATTACTGGGCATTTTAGCAAAGAGTCTTAATAGAGTGTGGTGCTGGTGCTACGGTAGCCAAAAGATGGATTAGAGCAGGGGTCTCAAACTCCTAGCCCGGAGGGCCATCTGTGGCCTGAGTACTTACCAAGTCAGGCCTGTAAATATTTTGAAAAAATTATTTAATCTGGCCTGTGCAGCTGCTAGCCCAGGGGTGGGTGGCACACAGGGACTCACCATCACACACAGCTCCCAGGAGCACCCAGGAACCTACCTCCCACATAATCCTGCTGCTTGGTCTGGGAAGCCGCGCTGGCTGCCTCCTTCTCAATGTGAACCATGCCGGCCAGGGAGCTGCCAGAGCAGATGTGCTTCTGAAGCCAGTAGAGCGGGGCTGGTGGGTTTCACTTTGTTACCCCCAGTGGGGGTGGGCAGGTGGGATTTCTAGCACAAGGACACATGTTAGCGGGGGGTCAGGTGGGATTCTAATGTGAGGGTGTGGATGTTAGAGAAGGAGGGCATTCCAGCACGAGGGCATGGAGGGAGGAGTCGGAGGGAGGATTCAATTTCATGTCTTTCCAGGATCCTGGTTTCTGTCTGGGTTACTGGAGACGGGGCGGTGGGAAGCTATCAATTTACACGTACTGTATTGTCAACCTCCTTACTCCATAAAAGAGAACGGCTTCTTGTAACTGCAGATAAAACTATGCTTGGAAATCTTCTTATTTGGCATCTGGTGTTTGAGACTTTTGTCTGACCTTGGGGCACATTTTCTAGCTCTTCTCCACAAACCATCAGGCCTATAGTCTTTCTTTAAAAAGAAAAAGAAAGCTAGACTTCTCTTCTAACACTGACATGCATCAACAAAGAAGCATAATCTACTCAGTCATAACTATCACAGTTGATATCATGAGGCATCAGTAGTGAAAGTTCCAGAGGATTAATTCTAATGTGACTGGGCATTTCTAGGCAAAAAAAAAAAAAAAAAGGAGGCCCCAATTATCAGGAGGCTTGTGATTAGATCAGGTGCACTGGCATCACTGGTATCTAGCCAGTTTTACAAAATGAGTTAATAGTTTCACAGCCTACAGCTATGGATGGGACAGCTCTACACCCAACTTCCCTGGACCACAGGGACTGGCTAGTAACAACAGGGAGATAGCAGAAGGAAGCCACTCTAGCCCTACTGCACAGCGAATGGTGAGGGGCCCTTAGTGCATTTTAAATTCCCAAAGGTTGGCAAGTGGGGCTTGGCAATGGGGGTGGGGTGGGGGAAGGAGTGCACAACGGCCAGCTGGAGGGGTTGGGAAACACAGGCAGAGTCCCAATCCCCAGCAGCCCTTACAGAGGACTTGGCCTGCTAGGAGGATCCTGGAATCCTAAGGCCGGCAAAGACCTCAGGAGGCATCAAATCCAGCTCCCTGCCCAAAGCAGGACCAACCCCCAACTCAATCAGCCCAGCCAGGGCTTGGTCAAGAGGAGACTTAAACCCCTCTAGGGATGGAGACTCCACCCCCGCCCTAGGGAACCCCTCCCAGTGCCTCCCTGCCTGCCGAGGGAAATCGTTTTTCCTAACATCCAACCTAGCCCTCCCCCACGGCAACCTGAGCCCATTGCGCCTCGTTCTGCATCCCTCACCGCTGATGTGAGGCCCTAGGTGCGTGGAGTTTGAGAGCCCAGGAGCAGAGGCTGAACAGGTTCATGGAGCTGGGGGCCCTAGGGGACCTGATCTGGCGTGTAACAGAGGATGCAGAACTCCCCCCCCCTCTCTTTTTGGGCAACCATCCCAGGCCGGGCAGGGGCGCAGGCTGCTGCGCCTTAGCGATCCCAGTGGGGGGGGGGGGATGCCGCTTTTGGGCGCTGGTTCCAATCCAGACTGGGGGGAGGGGGGCACGGCTGGCGGACCGTGGCCCTGCCCCAGCCCGGTGCTCTCCTCAGAGGCAGCCTGGCACCGCCGCGCCTCAGGCGCGCACAGCCCGTCAGGCCCGGCACCTCCCAGCCGCGCCTCAGGGGAAGGCGCCACAAGCCCCCGGGGAGGGGGGCGTATCCCGCCGGCCTCGGGTCCCATTTCGAGGGGGCGTGTCCTGGCCGGCGCTCAGGGGGTAACGGTCACTCAGCCTGGCCGGTCCGGGGCAGTCTGCTGGCGGCCGCCGTTGCCTCGTCCTCGGAGCCGCCATGGCGGGGGGTCTGGACTCGCTGGAGCGATGCCTGGAGCAGCGCCTGCCCCCCGAGGAGCGGGACGAAGTGAAGCGGCTTCTCTACGGGAGCCTGGGCAGGTGCGGGGCGGACTACAGCTCCCAGCGGCCCCTGCGGGCTGGCGGCGGGGCTGAGGCCGGGGGTGCCCGCCGGGCGGGGGGGAGCGACGCCTGAGCTCGCGCCGCGCGGCCTGGGGGGGGGGCCGTTGGGCGCGCGCGGGCCTGGCGGTTGGCAGGTGCGAAGCTCGCGCTGCCTGCGCGGTGGGGGCGGGGGAGGAGTGCGAGGAGCCGCGCGCGCTCCTTGATTCCCCTCCGTTGCCGTTTCAGGAAAGTGGACTTGCCGGCGGCGGCTGAGGCGGCCGCGGGCCAGCGGGACTTCGAGCTGCGGGGCTGGGGCTTCGGGGCGGCGCCCGAGCAGCTGCGGCAGCCCCGCCTGGTCCGCCTGGGCCTGGTCCAGAATAAACTCCCCCTCCCCACAGAGGCTCCCGTGGCGGAACAGGTACGGACGGCCGCAAACCCCGCCGGAGCCGGGCAGCGTGGGCTCGGCCTCCCTGCAGGCCTGCAGCGCCTCTGCTGGAGACCCACTCGGGCCAGGTGGACCCGGGCGGAGACCCCGCTCCAGCCTGTGAATTGTGCGGCTGGAGTCCATGTACCTTGCACCGATTTTCGGGGCCGCCCCACAGTGGGAGGTTGGTGGGCGACGCCAGCGGGGCCACCCTGAGCATTCAGTTTAGGGGGTCTTCAGTAGACCCGCTAAATTGAATCCTGGATTGCCAGAGCGCCCCTCCTCCAGCGAGTGGAGACCTGGCTTAGGCTGAGGGGGCAATACTCTCCCATCCAGGGAACTACTTCACCTCAAGGAGAGGCGGAAGCGCATCACACCCTCAAGCCCTGTAAATTACATTGACTTGAACAGTAGTGCAGACAAGCCCTTGGGCTGGTCTTGTGTCCAGTTACAAATCTGCAGCCCCCTTAAGCTTGCTTTGTCCTATGACTGTAGAGGTTATAACTACCTAAAGGCCTTTTGCATCAGGTGTTTGCACCTCGTATTTAGCAATCTGTTCCATCTTGTGCTGAGCTGTGACACTGAGCCCAGCCTACCTTACAGACGTATATCAGTGTAATTAAATTGCCCAGGAGTGTGATAAATCCATACCCCTTAGTGATACTGACCTTTGGTTCCCTTCTTTTGGTGTAGACAGCACTGTGTAGATGGGAGAGCTTCTCAAGGAGGGTTGAATAACAACCTCATTCTCTGGTCAGCATGGGAGCATCCTCACTAGAACGTTACAGTAGCACAGCTGTATTATTGCTTGTGAGAACAAGCCCTGAGTACCTTTCCCAGACCTGAAGAAGAGCTCTGCATATCTCAAAAACGTGTCTCGTTCCGCAACAGAAATTTTTCCAATAAAACATATTACCTCACCCACCTTGTGTTTCACATATCACATCAGTTCTGCATTCTTGTGTTGTCTGCTATCAGTTTGGGGGCCTAGATTACATCTCCTGTGTATTGTTTACCTATTGACCTGGCTAAGCTATTTGTAATTTTACTGACGCTAAATAGTTGCTGGCTTTCTAAGCTAAAAGCTGTCAGATGAACAAGAAAAGTCATATTCAGAGAACTGAAAGTTGATGATTTCAAATGCAGGGTTGTTGATTTATATAAATTAAATACTCTAAAATTCTTTATAAAGCAGTAAGTCAAAGGTCTTAGGGAAGTTTTTTGCCAGATGAATGACAGCATCTTTCTGTGATACAAGTTGCACACTTTGCAGATTTTTATAGAACTTGCATCTGAAAGTCTTTTTTCTAAGCAAAATGAAGGCAGATTTCATATTTTTGAAATATTCTGGACAGATCAGTCTGTTTATAAATAGGGCAGAAAGTTTTTTTCCAGATACTGTGTTTGGAGGGATTACTTCTCATAGAGAGAGTAGTTCATTTTTTGTGTTAGTCAAGTTCTTGCTTTCTCAGCCAAAAAAAAAAAAAAAAAAAGCCAGTTGCTGCCCTTTGTCATGTGGACAGTTGTCCATTAGAAACTGGCCTAAGACCAAATCATTTTAAATAGTGCTACACAGCTATTAGATCTGTCTAGTCAGTATTGATCTGGGTGGGATTTGAGATGGATACATACATGAATGGGTCCAAATCTCATTGACACTGCCCCTTGGCTGTTTTTAACTAGAGTTCTCCAGTGAGAAGAGTTCCTGTGTAAAGATTTTTAACTAATTAAAAAAAAACAACTGTCCATCACTGGTACACTGGTTGCTTCTTATAAGGGATGCACTAAAACATGTTTTGAGGTTAATGTCTTGTACTGATTGAAACATGTTTACTAACTGTGTGTTTGTGTTTTGCATTTCTTAGACGAGCACAAGCTTCTCTCCTTAGGCCCAGAGCATATGCTGAAAGGGGCTTGTCTGCATTTCAGAAGTAGCCAGTCTATGGCCATTCCCACCCTTTGATCATCCCATCATTCATTTATCCAAACATGAGAAACAGTCCCACAGATTAGCTGTAGGGCTGATGGCCTCCTGACTTCTAAACCTGCTCAAAGTTGTCAAGGATATGCAGCCCATGAGTGATGCAACATACTGCTCTAACAAGCATTTTGTCAGTTCCCAAATACTACCAGCTCTGGCTGGATATTCCAGAGGAAGTCCCGGAATCTACATGTTACTAGCATGCTGCACAAATATCTATTCAATAGACTGGCCCAACCAATGTTGATATTGTGCTTACTCATTCACATGATATTGCTAAGTGTCACATATCAAAACAGCTTCAGAAAGGGGTGGGTTTTTTGGGGAGAGGGGTTGTTGTAAGGTTTGTCGATCTCTCTAATGCACATATAGGGACTATAGGCTAGTTTTTTAAAAAGTTATTTAGACATCTAAAGATGAAGATACATGCTTTTAAAAATCCCACAAGCCACCTACCTGCATGTTTAGACACCTAAAGGCCTTTTTAAAAATACCCTAACTCTTCAGGGCCTTATTCTAGAACCACTGTTAGTGCTGAGCAGTAAGTTACCATACAAGTATTCTTACTGAAATTAATGTGACAAAGTGCCAACCAAGGTATTACTTAATGTGAACAAAATGGCAGAACCAAAATCTTAATGTTACAAGTGAATTATGATGTATGAGTTTTATAGAGTCAAATTTCTTGCAACCAGGTGGCTGCATTGCATGGACGAATAGAGGAGATTGTGGAGGTGGCTGCAATGTGTGGGGTGAATGTGATCTGCTTTCAAGAGGCCTGGAGTGAGTATTTTCTGTAGCTTCCTCAAGTCCAGATTCTCTGCCTTTAAAATTCTTAAATTTATGGAACTAGTTGATTCCACTCCACTTTAACAAATACCCTATCTAAAAAAAATGTTCTGCGGCAACTGTGAAACAGATTCCAAGATACTGCCCATTGATCTTAATCTTTATTTTCAGAAGAAACTTAAAAGTCTCCATATTAGCAGAGTTGTGTCTGCAGGTCCCATGTAAGCCTGCAAAGGCCAGGCCTGCATCTCAGCAATGCTTTTAGTTATACTTTCTGTTTGTTTTCTTTCACCTGATCTCTTTTTTCTTCCTTGGAAGTTTTCTTTCATTTAGGAAGATTCTCAACAGCAGAAAAGTAGCATTTAAATAAAAATGGAGGACGCGTGGGTTTAGAACTGTGACCAAAACCAAAATTGAAAGACTTCCTGGGTTGTTATTGTGGAAAATATGACTTAGGGCAGGGCTACTCAACACGTGGCCTGTGGGGGGATCCTTTGAACATGGCATCCACTGGGAACATGCTCCACAATGGTGAGGTGTCTTCCAGGCAGGGTGAGTATTGAAAGACGCAAGCGGATGGGCTGGCTGGGACAGATGGGTACAGGATCTTGGCATTTCTAGCCCCCAGGGAGGAGTTGCTGGGGCATTGTGGGAAGTGCTGGCCACTTAGCCTTGTAGGCAGAGCTTGAGAGGTGCTGACTGGCTCATACTGGCCACGTTTGGATCTGGCGCCACGGCCGGGCAGCCCTGCCTCCATCCTGCACGGAGCAATGGACTCCCACGTGGGGATGTCAGTCTTGCTGGGAATCCAGGATGGTGCTCCTGGGCACCTGTCCTTTTTTTCCTCTTGTGTCTGGCCTGACTCGCCCAGCTCCCCACCTGCCACAGGTTGGAGCACTTTGGCTTGGAAACTTTTCTTTTTACAGTAAAATCACTCCAAGAAACACACAACCTGAAGCTTCAAGCTAAACACCCAAAATACTGGTATACAATTTTCTTTTTAATAAGAAGCATTAAAAATGGCAACAAGAGACACTTGTTGGATAAACACAGGATTTTGAACCCTGTTTGGGGGATGGAATTTACTTTTGCAGAGATAAATGGAAAATCAATGTGTTGTCTTTGTCAAAAGACTATCGCTGTGTTAAAGAAAACAAACCTGCAGTGGCACCATGAATCTTGTCACCCTGAGTTCAAGGACTTGTATCCACTTGACAGCAATTTAAGAAAAACTAAGATACATTCCTTACTGGGAGGTTTCCATACTCAACAAGATATGTTCTGTTCGCTAGTTAAAGACAGTGATGCCGTTACAGAAGCCTCCTTCAAAATGGCTTTGCACATAGCTAAATCAAAAAGACCTTTTATCCAAGATGAATTGATGAAGCAGTGCTTCTTGGAGTGCAGCAGATCACTTTTTGCAGAATTTAAAAACAAATAGGATATAGGTAAGCAAATATCAAAACTGCAAGTCCCTGATTCAACTGCAGTAAGACAAATTGAAAGCAATGCAGGCGATCTGTTTTCTAAATTGCTAAAAGACATTGAAAGCACTGAGTATTTCAGTCTGGCAATGGACGAATCTACTGATCGTTCAGACGTAGCTCATAATCTGGGTGTGTTTTTTTCAATGGCAAAAAGTATGTTGAAGAACTATTTACTACCGTTGACGAGTCAAACTAGGGGAGAGGATGTATATTCTGCGCTGATGGCATTTTTGGAAGGTCCAGGAAAATGCATTGATTTGGAGAATCTTACTTTGGTAACAACTGATGGCACTCCCTCCATGGTTGGAAAAGAGAAGGGGCTAATTGCTGAAGAAAAATACACAGTTTCCAGATTTCTTTTCATACCATTGCATTCTGCACCAAGAACAGTTTTATGCAGCAAACTGAAGAGAGGATTTCTCAAAAGCACAATGGATAGAGTCACAAAAATCATCTAACTTCATTGTTGCAAATGCCTTGAAACGTAGACAATTTTGAGCTTTAATTGAGTATGAAACACAGTATGGTGACTTGGCAATGCTTGCAGAAGTTAGATGTCTGAGTCAAGGCAAGGTGTTAGATCAGTTTATGGATCTACTGTCTCCTGTATGAGTGTTTTTGGAGGCAAAGGATCTCCAGGATTTAGATGAAGAGACATTCCTGCTAAACATGGCTTTTCTCACTGATATGACACACCACTTAAATGCACTCAATCTTAAACTTCAAGGCAAAGAAAAGAACTTGCCTTCTCTGATGTGGGATGTTTCTGCATTTGAAACAAAACTGGCTCTTTTTGCTGATCAGCTTCATGAGAAAGACTTAACTCACTTTCCCATCCTCAACTTGCAAGTGACACAGCTCAGTGAACATGCATCTTTTTTATGGAGTACATCTCAGAGCTGAAAACCAAATTTTCTTCTCGTTTTCTAGATGTCAGATCCCTGAAGACTGTTCTTGAATTTACTGAAAATCCATTTTCAGTTGAGGTAAAGGCAGTCTCACCTTCAGCAGTGAGATTTGGTGTTGAGAGGGCCATGTTTGAAGAAGAGATGATAGAACTGCAAAGCAATAGTATTTTAAAAGCTAGGCATAAGGAAGAGGACACTGAAACATTTTGGATGACCTATGTACAGGAAGACATGTACCCTGCATTACTGAAATGTGCTAAAAAAGTGCTAATTTACTTTGGGTCTGCATATGTCTGTGAAAGTTCATTCTCCTCCATGGGAATCATCAAGTCAAATCTGCACACATCACTTACTAACAGTCATCTGACCATCTGTCTCTGTGCTGCTACAACAGAATACAAGCCTGATGTGAAACAGCTGGTGAAAAGTTTGCAGACACAATCTTCACGTTGATTGTACTTATACTTCAGTAAATTCCAGTACTTTATTGACAGTTTTTGTTTGATTTGTTAAAATTGTGAAGCCAAAACTAAAAAGGAGTCAATATAATGGTCTTCTGCTGTTATGCGTTTTAGTGGTTAAATTCCTGGACTGTCATTGCTCGTTAAAAGTGCTGTCATATGGGTGGAAATTGGGTAAATATTGCATTTTTCAGCAGAACTGACTAAAATGGGGCCTGCATATTGTGTAGTCTGACCTTAAATGTTTGTATTCATGCCCGTCAGTGTGAAAGAAGCTATCTGCATATATTTGCGTATATATTTGCATGTATATGCCACCACACTTAAGTTGCGGTCCTTGGTATGTGCTGTGAGTATCATTGTGGCCTCTGAGGCTTTCAAAGTTGAGTAGCCCTGTCTTAGGGCATGTCCAGCTTTTTGGTGTCAAAACAAAGGGTACACATGACAATGCGACTTTTGTTGGGAAAAACACCCAGTTTTGGGGACAAAAAACTTCCACTCTATGAGAAACTTTTTTCTTTTCTTCTCTCTTTATTGTCATGAAAGGAGCAGATACCTTTAGGGGATCCTCTGCCCCTTGTGTGATAGTGGGTAATCTTCACTTTTCATTTCACCCTACTATACTACTTGATCTCTAATCATAACCACTTGTCTTCTGGTCAGCCACACCTGTCATTTCAAACTACCAGGGATTCAGCATGGTTTCTTAATTGAACGAATGTTGGTTCATTACAAGGGTCTTTGCTTCATAGTGCTGAATGCCTGAGTGACACTCCTTGTCCTAAGAAATTAAATTCCTACTTGTGGAGTAAGAGAAAATTAGATCCTGGTCTGCTGCATATAACTGGTCTTGTCATGCTGTCTCTGTGAGAATGCAGCCTAGAAAATCTAAACTTTAGAAACTCCTAAATTAGTGATGTTAGCATGTACCCATTTACATGATTAACCAATAAGTCTGGGCTCATCGGTTAATCCTAATGGTTACACTTGCCTCTCCCCCCCCTCCCCCCAACCTTGCTGCCTAAGTATCAGAGGTAGAAAGGTGGGGGAGAAGCGGGAACTGGTGCCAATGGAGAACTGGCTGAAAAGCTGGCTCCCCATGAGCATTGGCTCCCAAGGAGCCCCGGGCCCTCCTGTGCTGCTACCTTTGATAGAGGGACACCAGCACTTGGGGTAGGGGCAGCAGGCAGGAGCCACTATGCATGGGGATCCAGCTTTTAAGCCAGCTCTCTGCGTGTGCCAGCTCCCGTGGAGTCATCTGCCCCCCCTCCTGCTGCCTCCCACAGAGGTAGCAGCGCGGTTGGGGGGAAATGGAAGCTGGTGCTCAGTAGGATCTAGCTTAAAAGCCAGCTCCCCATAAGCATCAGCTCCCACACATTTGCTAATAGAGAGGCAGCAGTGCAGGGGAGAAAGGGGGCAGACAGGAGTCAGTGCACGCAGGAAGCCAGCTTTCATGCCAGTTCCCTATGCATATCAGCTCTTGTGGAGCTGCCTTTCTATCTTAAAAGCTGGGGCACCACAAGCACCGGCTCCACCTGCCCCCTGCGTGTAAACATGCAATTTTTCAGAAGTTACATGTTTACAAAAATAAATGTTTTAAAGATCCCTATCTTACATTTTTAAGAACCAAAGTCCTTTGAGCAGGGAAGGTGACAGCAGCATCATACTCAAATGTGGAAATTATTTCTTGGTGTCCACGAAAGCAGCTTCTGAACACATTTGATTGACCCATGTTTATATAAATAAAGCAGAACCCACCCCATACCTGTTCAGCAACCTAAATCTTTGTATTGACCTCTCATGTTTGTGTTTGTCTAGCTATGCCCTTTGCATTCTGTACTAGAGAGAAGCTACCATGGACTGAATTTGCTGAATCAGCAGAGGCTGGTCTGACAACAAGGTTCTGTCAGAAGGTAAAAAATTGAATTTATACCATTCTATAATCACTTTTTGTATATCAGTCTTGTACGTTATAAAAATCAAAGAACCAAAAATAAATTTCCTGCATATTCAAAGTATGTATTATGACAGCTAGTGAAAGTGCAAATGGACAGCACACATACAATATGAAACAGTTTTTAAAGTACTCCTACTTTACATTTATATATTGCTTTTTACCCTGTTGTATACGTGAGACTTCCTATCGTGACTTTCCCATATTTTTACAAGAAGAAAATAAGCTTCACAACTAAGGATGTTAACTAATGGTTAATTTACTAGTTCAGTAGTCAATGGAATTTCCATCGGCTACTCGACTAGTTGATAGGCACTTCCACATTCCATTGGGGCTCTTGTACATTTCAAAGGAGGAATGCAGAACTCCACATGTAGCCCAGGGCCAGCGGGAAGTCCCACTGACTTTGGGCTGCAAGGGGGCCAACTTTGAAATGTACAAGAGTCCCCAGCGGGAGCTCTTGTGCATTTCAGAGTGGAAGCACTCTCATGGAGCCTGGGGTCAGTGGGGGTCTCAGAGTCCCCCCGCTGACCCTGGGTTCCATGCTGAGCTGTCGATTTGAAATGCCACGTGGAGCCTGGGGTCAGCTGGGGATTCCCAAGCTGATCCCGGGCTCCGTGCAGCATTTCAGCAGAATCTGGGATCAACTACAGACTCCCCAGCTCACCCTGGGCTCTGCACAGTGCTGCCACTTTGAAACTCCAAGGCGGCATTTCAAAGGAGCAGCAGCGCACAGCTGATCCCAGGCACAGCTGTGTGGCGCTGCTGCTTTGAAACGCCATATGTGACCTGAGCTACTAATCACAGATTTGTACTCACCTTACATCTTCAGTCAGATGTAGCTCACGTGTGGGACACTTCCCAATGTTGGGTTAATGACCTAAGGTGAGGATGGGCAATAAAAAGGCGGTGGCCTGCCAGGGTTAATTGCTGATGGGCCACTGCTACTATATTTACCTGCACCTCTGTAAGTATCGGCAATCACACCTCTCATTGGCCATGGATCATCGTTTCCTGCCAATGGAAGCTTCAGGAAATGGTGTCCCAAATCCGTGTCACTTCCTGCCACGCCTATTGGCCAGGAACGGCGATTCGTGGCCAGTGACAGCTGTTACACTGATACCTGCAGAGGTGCAGGTAAATATAGTAATGCGGGTCTGCCAGGGACTAACCCTGGTAGACTAGATCCGGCCCACAAGCCAATATTTGCCCAACCCTGACCTAAGGGCAGATCCTGCAGCAGATATTCAGACATATGGAAAGTAAAATGCATGAGGGAAAAAAAGAGAAAATGTGATTTGACCAAAGATTAAATAACCAATGAGTACTAAAATTTAGTGCAATATATTCCTGATACAACATTAAAGGTACTGTGATGCTATGATTCCTGTGGATAAGGCAATACCTATATTTTTAACATAAATATATTTACAGAATGTGAATCCAGTACATACTGTATTATTACAGTAAATTGTTGATCAAAGATTTTCTTATATTGGATATATTAATGCAATAAAGAGTAATTTAAATTCCTACTTGAAAAAGGATTTGCTCTTGGTGCACAGTAGGGCTGTTAAATTGCATGTAATCAGCTAATCGAGTAGTCGATGGAATTTCCGTCAACTACTCGATTAGTCAATAAGGGGGGGAAACTTCATCGCCTCAGTGAGGTTAGTTTCTGGCACCAGTGGCTAACCCTGCTGTGGCTCTGCTTTTGAAATGTATTAAGAGCTACCAGGCAATTGAAACATTTAAAAGGCAAAGATGTGGCAGGGGACCAGTTGCGAGCCAGGAATCAGCTGTCTCAGCTCGCAACTGCCCCTCCCCCTGCTGCACCTCTGCTTTTTAAATGTATTCAGAGCCTGGCAGCTCTTAATACATTTAAAAAGCAGAGGCACAGCGTCTGGGATAGGGCGCTCCCCCCATCACTGGCTCCTGCATATGCTTATCGGGTAGTTGACTAGTCAACTAGTTGCTTACATCCCTAATGAACAGTGCCGTGGTTCTCTACCTAACATAATTGGGATTATCAAATTGCATAACAATCTTTCTGTTGTGTTCCTAACACTACATTTAATGGAAGGAAGAATAAAAGGACAAACAGTGCCTAACTGTTAAGCAGCAAGTAGAATCTGGGTTAGTTGGAGAGAGTGAGTCTGAGACATCCTTGGAAGACTGCCTTGCCTGAATCCTTTTGTTTCCAGTTTTTGGAGTTCAGTGTCATGTGCGTCTGTATTGCTGCTGAAGAGAAGCTGAATGTTTATCCCATAGGTAACAGCCAAACATGAGATGCTTTGCAAAGAGAATAAAAATGATTAGTAGGTCCAGACTGATTTAATAAATGGCATAGAGTTGTTCACCAGTATGCTGTGACTTCATATGTCAGGCACTGGCAAGAGATTCTTAGTAAATGCATTCATTAATCTTTCGCTCTGGTTCCTGCAGGTCTTCGTAGAAGGCATCAGGAATCAATCAGCTCAAGGATTTATAGGAAGCTTTAGAAGTAAGGGTCAGACACCAGATGTTAAGTTAGAGTTGATCTAAAATTTTGAGTAGAAACATTTTTTCAAAGGAAAATGGCTATTTGAAATGAGAATGTTTTTGAAAAAATTATCACTGGAAAGTGAGAATAAAACAAAAACTGAAAATAAGTAAGTTTTCTGTTTTTGTTTCTACATTGAAAAACCAATGATTATATTTCAGAAAATAAAAGAAAACATTCTTTTAAGCATGTCCCATGATTTTTTAACCTTTTCCAACCACCCCTTGTTAAGCAAATCTACTAAGCGGTGTACCAGAATGAAGGAATGAGAGCAGGATTACATTCTCCCCTCCCCCCGACTCATACACTTATTTCTCAGCTCCTTATGCCCCTTTTGGGTGTAGGTGGGAATGGCTAACAGGTTAAGGACTGCTACTACGGTAGAACTCATCTAACTGGATCTTGATGCTTCTGCTGGAAGGATTCAGACTGGAAAGTTTTCACTGAGGCATCTCCCCTTGAGCAAGAAAAATTTAAAACATCTTCTATATTACACTTTGAGGGGGGAAATGGAAACATTGTTAATGATAGCAGGCTTTTCATAAATAGAGGGTTTTTTTATTCATTTCTATAGCTGGCAAAGAAACACAATATGGTTGTGGTGTCTCCAATTCTGGAGAGAGATGATGTACATGGAGGAACTTTGTGGAACACTGCAGTGGTGATTTCAAACTCTGGATCAGTCCTTGGGAAGAGCAGGAAAAATCACATTCCAAGGATTGGAGATTTCAATGAGGTAAGAGGCAGCATTTCTTTTAATAAATTGCACTACTTTGTAGCTCTTGTTTATCTCTGTATTGTAGAATGTTGGAAAGCATAGCTTGATCGATATCTTGTTCATTTTGTCAAGGGAGAATTGTGTGGCCATGATGCCATTAAGGCAGGGGTTCTCAAACTTGTGATACTGCGACCCCCCTCTCAGTTGCTCGCGACCCTCCTCCCCATTGATGCAGCCAGCCTCTCAGTTGCTCGCGACCCTCCTCTAATTTTTTTGCGATCCCCCTCTAAGTTCCTCGCGACCCCCCGGGAGGTCAGGACCCACAGTTTGAGAAACGCTGCATTAAGGGATTTCTGCTGCGCTCATAAATCACAAGCCTGGAATATGATTACACCAGAATCTTCAAGATGCTGTTGTAGCTTTGATTTATTTTGAGTTATTTTATTTGTTTTATAATATTTCCCCAAAATAATTTGCTCCTCTCAACTTCATGAAGACATTCTGGAACTTTTGTAAAAATTGTTTAATCCATAGCTAGGGTGTCACTGGTGTGCCACTTGTGGGACTCTGATAAAGTCAAACTCATGGTGAATTTCTTGTAAGCTGACAAGCCTTGTGTGACATGGTTTAGGGATGAACTGTGCTTGTACTCTTTTTGTGTATTTGCCTGGGAACTTTTTTCATCTGATAGGCCTATACCTGCACTACTCTAGAATCCTACAATTCACCCCACTTTTCACTGGACTATCAATTTACAGCACCTTTATTTACAAAGCATATTACCTCCAGCAGAACCATCTCAACTGGTTTGACCCCTGACCCAAAATTCCCTTGGGTAGCTATGACCAGCTGATAAATGCAAAGACAGAAAACAGCTCATTCAAAACAGAGTATAATTTATTTGTCTGTAGGGAACATCACAAGCAGGGAGAAAAGGGTTAAAAATAACATATGCCCAAATGTGTAGTATCTTACCTAAACCTAACCTTTCCTCCCTAGTTTAAATGGATTCTGCTTAACTTTAGGCACACCTAAAGCATTGGGCTTCATCCCCTGCCTCCCTCAGACTTTGCCTAAACAGGCAATTGAGCAACAAAGCTTTTGTTTCTTCTTTGAGTGCTTGCTCATGTCCATTCCAGTTAGGTACGCGCGCACCGCATGCACAGATTCTGGAGCTTTTTCCCTTAGCAGTATTTGTCAGGCCAGCCAAGAAGCCCCCTGGAGTGGTGCCAGTATACCGGTTCATATATATCCCTGCTGGCCCTCCACCCCCTCAATTCCTTCTTATCACCCGTGACGGTAGCTGGAGTACTTGATAGTCTGTCCCTTAGTGCTTTACAGTTCATAGTTTAGTGTTTGAAGTTAGATAGTTTCTAGTGTAGACAGTTGTTAGGTTTATTGTTCTTATCAGGGAGTCTTCCCTGCTTATCTCCTCTCCTGGGAAGGGGATGCCTGGGTTGCAGGGCTTCAAACCACGTGTAAGGTGCTCCAAACCTATGCCCTGTGGTGATCTGCATGACTCCTGTCTAAAGTGCCTAGGAGAGGGCTACTGCGTCGACAGCTGCCAAATTTGCAGGAGCTTCAAGCCGAGGACAAAGTGGGAGCACAATTCCCGCCAGAAGCTCCTCTTGATGGAGTCCGCACTTCAACTGGCAGCACCAGAAGCGGCACTGAGCATACACAGTGCACCGGCTTCTATTGGAGAACTGCCTGTGGCACTGAAGCATGTGGCACTGGCGAAACCCTCATCGTCGAGGCACCGGTCTCAATCCCCGGCGCACTCAAGGAAGAGGCAACATAGGGGGAGATCCCCAACGAGAGATGGCCTTAAGGTGTGCCACAAAGATGGGCATCCAGCCGATGGTGCTCGCCAGGAGGCTTCCAGACCACGACAGCACCGGTTCAGCAGGGCACATGCGGAGAGCTCCTCACCGGAGGCAGATATTGAGGAGGTTCAGCATCCCTTGATGCCAAAAGCCTTTGATGCAGCATGTGAGCTTATGGAGCTCATCTCATCTCTGGGGCCAGTTGTGATTACGGATGACGATCACCAACGTTCTCCCTTTGGCACCAGAGTCCAGTGCAACCAAGATTTCAGGGCCATGCCCTGGGCTCGGGGCCTGCACCAACCCTGATGCCGATACCGGTACCAATTCTGGTACTGCACCAGCCCATGGTACCTATAACCACGGGACCACCTGTACCACCGGAACCAGACCTGTCAGACTCAAGGACACTGCTGACATCAGCATCGCCTCCTGCGGCACTGCACACCTGGTACCGACTACGATGAGGATAGCCTATTCTGCAGTACCACTGGTGCAGGGTCAATACCCAGCCCCAATGCCGCCACCAGCACTGCTGGTCCTGGTACTGGCACCGACTCATAGGGGGAAGCCAATAGTGATGGCCAGACACATGTCATCTCGTTGCTCCCCGGTGCCGTCATCGGCACCGCCCTGGTCGGTCTCAGACTTCTCCTTGGAGTCAGACATTGACTCAGCATGTTCCCGGATCTCATCCTATAGATCCAGGTCACGGCACTGGTCTCGGTCTAGATACCATTCGTGCCAACCGATCCCAACTATTCACCAGTCTTGGCCACCACAATGGCAGCCTCACCAGCAGTGGCCCTTTTGCATTCCCTGGGCATACCAACAGGCCCAGGGGCCACAGCCATCCAGGCAACCCTCTGTGACGGCTGAGTCCAGGAGCACTCCCTCTTGACCCCTTTGACCAGGGCACCTATTTCAGAGGCAGGACGTTCCTCTTACAGAGAGGCAACCAGACCGGATGCGGAAGAGCAGGGTGTGGAGTGCCAGCCTGTGGCCTGCTGGTTCCACCACCCCAAGCCACAGAGCAACAACGGGCACTCCCTCCACTGAGGGACTTCTTGTCTTCACTAGACAAAGCATTGGCCGACCCAGCCCCTTCTATGCCAGCCATGGATGCCAGGGTGCACCAGAACCTGCTCCGCCGGCTGGCAGCAAACTTGGGGGTACAGGCGGAGGAGGTGTCTGAGGACCTGGACCTCATGGTAGACGTTTTGACAGCAGACACTCTAGCCAAGGTCATACTGCTGCTTAATAAGACTGTATCCAAGCTAGCCAAGACTCTGTGGCACACTCCTACCTCCACTGCACCCACCCAGAAGGAGGTAGTGAGGTACTACTTCGTCCTGCAGACTGGACATGAACATCTGTACTGCCATCCACTCCCAGGCTTGCTGGTAGTCCAAGCGGCGGGTCAGAAAGAGAGGCAAGGACCCCTGGGGCCCATGCCCAAGAGCAGGGAACCAAAGAAATTGGACCTGTGGGGCAGAAATACCTATGCGACAGTGGGGCCCCAGCTCTGTATTGTGAACTAACAAGTTATGTTAAACAGATACACCTATAATATGCTGTCTACAATAGACAAATTCAAGGAGTCTCTCTCAAGAGACAAGTTTGGGGCCTTGTTAGACGAAGGCAGGGTGGTCTCGCATACGGCTTTTCAGGCCGCATCGGACGCAGCTGACTCCATGGCCCGCACTATAGCTACGGGGTGGTCATGAGGCGCAGTGCTTGGCTTCAGGTGTTGGGGATCCTACCTGAAGTCCAAAACACTTTACAAGACCTGCCTTTAGAGGGCACTGGGTTATTTTCCGAGCAAACTGACTCAGGGTTGCATAGCTTGAAGGATTCCAGGGCAACGCTGAAATCACTGGGAATCCATACCCCGGACCCTCAGCAAAGGCCCCTGCACCCTAGAGTCGCTCCGAAAACTTTCCAACAGTCATTTAAGCCTGACTGAGTTAGAAGGAGGGGCCATAGTTACAATGGTAGCAACAACAGGAATAGGCGTAGGGAGTCTAGGTCTGACTCAGGAATGGGATCACCTCAGCCCCCTAATCAACAGCCGAAGGTGTCATTTTGAAAATACACTCGATGACAGTGTTCCAGCCTCCATTATAACCCCACCCTTTGGGTCCTGGCTCTCCCATTTCTTCCTTGCCTGGTCTGAGATTACTTCGGATTGTTGAGTATTCAATCTGGTGGAAAAAGGATATGCTATCCCTTTCCTGTCCCATCCACCCTCTCTCCCTCCCCATCCCTCTTCAGGGACCTTTCGCACGAGGTATTGCTGAAGCAGGAGGTATCTGCCCTCCTGACATTAGGGGCATTCCAATGGGTCTCGAGGGGAAGGGCTTTTACTCCTGTTACTTCCTTATTCCCAAGTCCAAGGGAGGTCTTCGTCCTATTCTGGACCTAAGGAATCTAAACTCGTTCGTGAAGAATGCAAGGTTCAAAATGGTCACCCTTTCGTCCATCATCCCGTCCCTAGAGAAAGGAGACTGGTACTCTTCCCTCGACTTGAAGGACGCATATTTTCACATATCGATAATCCCGGCCCACAGGAAATTCCTTAGGTTTTTAGTAGGCAGGCACTATTTCCAGTTCACGGTCCTACCGTTCAGCTTTTCCATGGCTCCGAGGATCTTTACCAAATGTATGGTCGCTGTAGCTGCATTCCTGAGGCGGCACAGGATCCAGGTGTTCCCTTACCTTGACAACTGGCTGATCAAAGGGTCATCCAGAGATCAGTTCCTAAGGCATATAGACTTCATCAGGACCCTTCTTCGCAAACTGGGTCTCCTTATAAACCGGGCAAAATCCGTGCTCAACCCCACCCAAATGATAGACTTTGTTGGGGTGCACCTGGACTCTACAGTAGTGAGGGCATCCCTTCTCAGGTTCCTGGCCATCAGAGCAATAATAGAGGGTCTCAGAGTTGCGCCTCTCACGATGGCCTGCACCTGTATGAGACTCTTAGGTCACATGGCGGCCCGTACCTTCGTGGTACAACATGCCAGGCTGCACTTGCGGCACCTTCAAGCGTGGCTGGCTTCAGCCCACAACCCAGACCACTGGATGCTGTCTTCACATAAGAACATAAGAACATAAGAATGGCCATACTGGGTCAGACCAAAGGTCCATCGAGCCCAGCATCCCATCTGCCGACGGTGGCCAATGCCAGGTGCCCCAGAGAAGGAGAACAGAAGACAATGATCAAGTGATTTATCTCCTGCCATCCATCTCCTGCCCTTGTTATGAAGGCTAGGGCACCATACTTTATCCCTGGCTAATAGCCATTTATGGACCTAACCTGCAAAAATTTATCAAGCTCTTTTTTAAACCCTAATAGAGTCCTGGCCTTCACAGCCTCCTCGGGCAAGGAGTTCCACAGGTTGACTGTGCGCTGTGTGAAGAAAAATTTCCTTTTATTAGTTTTGAACCTACTACCCATCAATTTCATTTGGTGTCCCCTAGTTCTTGTATTATGGGAAAAGGTAAATAATTTTTCTATAATCACTTTCTCCACACCATTCATGATTTTATATACCTCTATCATATCGCCCCTCAATCGCCTTTTTTCCAAACTGAAAAGTCCCAGTCTCTCTAGCCTCTCCCCATATGGGACCCTTTCCAAGCCCCTAATCATCTTAGTCGCCCTTTTCTGAACCTTTTCTAATGCCAATATATCTTTTTTGAGGTGAGGAGACCACATCTGCACGCAGTACTCGGTGCCAGAGGATGTTCTCCAGTCTCTAGACTGGTGGTTGCAAGAGTGGGTTGTGTGTCACGGAGTCCCCATTTGCCAGGCATACCCTGTCAGTGCAGCTGGTGACAGACGCATCAGATATCGGATGGGGAGCCCACCTACTGAACCTCAGAAGTCAAGGTATGTGGTCCCTCAGCGAGGGCGTGCTACACATAAATGTCAAAGAGCTCAGGGCGGTCAGGCTGGCCTGCCTAGCATTCTTTCCCCACCTGGAGGGCAAGGTAGTGTCAGTACTAATGGACAATACTACAGTCATGCATTACATCAAGAAACAGAGTGGAGCTCGTTCTTCTTCTTCGAGTGGTTGCTCATGTCCATTCGAATTAGATGTGCGCACCGCGTGCACCGCGTCTTCCAGAGTGTTTTCACTAGCAGTACCCGTAGCACCGGCAGGACGCCCCCTGGAGTGGCGCTGCCATGGTGGGGCATAAGTACCCCTGCCGGCGCTGCCCCACCTCAGTTCCTTCTTACCGCCCATGATGGTCGTTGGAGCGTGTCTCTCTCTTAGAGCAGTTAATGGTTCCCGTTTCTCTTAGTGTTGTAAATAGTTCTAAATAGTTCAATTAGTTAGTTAGTTAGTGTCTCTTTGTTTTTTTTTCTCCCCCTTCGGGGGTGAGGAATGCCAGGGCCGTAAGGCTTTAAGGCGTGCGCTGTCTGCGCAAAGTTTATGCCCAAAGGAGACCCTCATGACAGTTGTCTGAAGTTTCTGGGTGAGGGCCACCTTACAGACGCCTGTAAGATCCGCAAGTCGTTTAAGCCGCACACTAAGAGGAAGAGAGACTCTTGTCTAAAACTTCTCCTCATGGAGGCGGCTTTACAGCTGGCACCGGCTGGACACTCTGCGGTGCGCAGTGCACCGGCGTCCACGCACGATGCTCCATCTCGAGAGCGGGCCTCGGTGTAGAGGGCTCAGCACCGTTCTCA
Source organism: Pelochelys cantorii (assembly GCA_032595735.1). Taxonomy (NCBI): domain Eukaryota; kingdom Metazoa; phylum Chordata; order Testudines; family Trionychidae; genus Pelochelys; species Pelochelys cantorii. Next base: position 3,923,144 of record CM064342.1, on the reverse strand, counting down.
TTCTCCGGCACCAAAGAAATCAAGACTGTCCTATGGTAGGTCTCCGAGCCGGAAGTCCAAGTCAGGCCTACACCGCCGTGACGAGTCTCCGGTGCGCACCTTCTCATCTACCACTATGCGGTATAAGCGAGCAGGACGGCCATCCAGCCCAGGGCAGCTACCCTCGCACCGCCCCTCCTTATTAGCCTCACTACCTCCCCTCCATCGTCAGTTGAGGCGGAGAGGTCGAGGTCGCCTACGCAGGAGGCTGTGTTGGCACCGGCTTCGCCTCCGCACCGTCGTGACCAGACGGCACTGGTCGCCTATGCAGCGGGACCATCCCCTGTGGGACCAGTACCGCTTGCCTCCACATCGGTGCCGGCCTCGACGCAGGCCGCCAGGCTTCACTCGGCGCTCGACTGGGCTCGACCTCCCTCGGTGCTGGGACCTCTTCCAGACACCGTCTTGGCTGCACCGGTGCCCTATCACCCAGGCCTTGCGGCACCGTCTACAGCACCATCATCGGTACCAGCGCTGAGCAGCTTTCCTGGGGTGCGGTTCCAGTCTTCGGCACCGGACCCTTCAGCATCAGCCTCTTTGGCACCGATGCAAGTTTCGGCACCGCTACAGGCACCAACATCAACCCCGTGGCCATGCCGGTGCCACTATCGTCGGTAACGTCGGTCTCTTCGGGATTCGTCTCGCAACCGGTACCGACTTCGACAGCGCACCCATGCACCGTACCGGCACTGCAACCGGCACCGGGACTGGTCCTCCCGGTGCCGCAACCGGCCCACGTCTCTGCTCCGGGACGTGTACTCTCAGCACCGGCAACTGTCATCCCGGTGCTGCAACCGACTCCCCTCTGGGCACCGAGGGCCGTCCTCCCCGGGCCACAACTGGCACTGCAACCGGCACCGGGACTTGTCTTCCCAGCGCCAGCACGCCCTCATCGCTCGCATGCAGGCAAACCCGAGTCTATGGCCAGGTTTGCCCCCCCCCCCCTTGGTGGCAGGGCATTCGTCATCTGTGCCTCCCTGGCCTGAGTCTGACTACTCGTCGGATTCTGATGCAGCCTTGTTCAGGTCGGAGTCCTCGGGAGTTTCCTCGAGTCATAGATCCGGTTCCCAGCACTGGCGTGATTGTCCGCGTATGCAGCAGACTTGGCCACCTCAACCGCAATGGCCTTTCTGGACGCCGTGGGCTTACCACCAGTGGCAGGGGCCTGTGCCCCTCTCTGTAGTGTCCGGTGTCTCGGGGCACCGAGCGCAACCGTCGGCGTCGCAAACCCCTCCTTCCCCCCAGAGGTCGGTTTCTGCGAATGTCGCTGCTGAGCCACAAGCCCCGGTGCCGGAGCCGCTTCCGCAAACGGTGCGGCCTGCCCAGCTGGCTCCTCAATCGGGCCCAGCGCTGGATCTGGTACCGATCCAGGAGTCGTCCTCATCTTTGTCTCCTGATGAAGCCCTGGCGGATCCCGCACCAGCGTTGCCTACTATGAATGCTCGAGCGCATCAGGATCTACTTAGGCGTCTGGCCTCCAACCTGGGTGTTCCAGTGGAACCAGTAGTCGAGGATATGGACTCCATGGTTGACATCCTCTCTGACGATGCCCCTCCCGCTTGGCTTTGCCACTTAATAAAACCGTGGCCAAGATTACTAATGCCCTGTGGCAGACCCCGGCGTCCCTGACCCCTACCTTAAAGGGAGTCGAGAGGCGCTATTACGTTCCCCAGTCGGAGCACGAACACTTGTACTCCCAACCTGTTCCGGGGTCCTTGGTCGTTCAGGCTGCAGCTCAAAAGGAGAGGCTTCCCCAGCCGGGGCCGTCCCCGAAGGCTAGGGAGCCGAAACTCCTTGACCTGATGGGCTGCAAGGTGTATGCCACTGGCGGGGTGTAACTCCGCATTGCTCACCAGCAAGCGATGCTGAGTCGTTATGCTTATAATACATGGCAAGCGGTGGATAAGTTTAAGGATAAACTCCCTGCTAAGGCCCGTCAGGAGTTTGCGGCCATGACTTCAGAGGGCAGAACCATTGCCTGCGCGGCCCTTCAGGCTTCCCTGGATGCTGTTGACTCTGCAGCCCACACCATGGCGTCAGGGTAGTTATGCACCGTGGTGCCTGGCTGCAGGTGTCTGGAATACCTCCGGACGTCCAAACTACGATCCAGGACCTGCCCTTTGATGGCAAAGCGTTGTTTTCGGAGCACACGGACTCCAGGCTCCATACGCTTAAGGACACGAGGTCTACTCTCCGGTCCTTGGGGATCTACACGCCGGCCCCGCAGCGTCGTCAGCTGCCCTACAGACAGCAGGGGAGAACACAGTCCCAGGTCCCCTGTGGGGATTACTGGAGACGCCGTCCTTGTGCCCCCAGTGGGGATGCGGGGGCGGGTACAGGCCCCTCGTCCGCAAGGGGTCATCAACGTTGCCCGAGAGGGGACAACCCCCGTGGGGTTGGTCACGGTTCCTCCCAGCAGCCCAAGCACCAGTTTTGACGGTCTGCTAGAGAGTTGCGCACCAGCCTCTCACCCTAGCCCCCCATTTGGGGCCAGGTTATCCCGGTTTGCCCACGCCTGGGCAGAAATCACCACTGACGCCTGGGTTCTAAAAATAGTCAGAAATGGCTATACCATCCCCTTCCTGGGCTCGCCCCCTTCCAACCCGCCCACCCTGTCCCTTTTCAGGGACACCTCTCACGAAGGCATCCTCCATCAGGAAGTGTTAGCACTCCTCGAAAAGGGAGCCCTGGAGAGGGTCCCCTCACATCTGAAGGGCAAGGGGTTTTATTCCCACTATTTCATTGTTCCAAAACCCAAGGGCGGTATTTGTCCCATCTTAGATGTCAGGGACCTCAACAAGACGGTGGTGAAATCCAAGTTCAGAATGGTAGCCCTAGCTTCTGTTATCCCCGTTTTACAGTTAGGAGACTGGTACGCAACTCTCGATCTCAAGGACGCTTACTTCCATGTGGCAGTAAGACCCAGCCACAGGAGGTTTCTCCGTTTTATTGTTTCCAAATGCCACTTCCAATTTACGGTGCTCCCATTTGGCCTTTCAACAGCACCCAGGGTCTTTACAAAATGCATGGCGGTCATAGCGGTGTTCCTCCGCAAACAAGGGGTACACGTCTTTCCGTACCTAGACGACTAGCTGATTCGTGGTCGTTCCTACGAACAAGTGGAGGCCCGTGTTTCCCTCACAAAGGCCCTCTTCGTAAGGCTGGGACTCTTGCTAAATGAGGAAAAGTCATCACTGACTCCCTCCCAGCACCTCGAATTCATAGGTGCCCTCCTGGATGCCAACGTGGCGAGAGCACTCTTCCTCAGATCCAGGTTTCTGTCCATAGTGGAGCTGGTCTCCAAGTTAACCCGGTTCCCCATCACGACCGCCCGGGTCTGCTCGAGGCTGCTGGGACACATGTCACGACCGCCTGGGTCTGCTCGAGGCTGCTGGGACACATGGCGGCATGTACGTATGTGGTACGCCATGCTCGAATGAGGCTCAGGCCTCTGCAGGCCTGGTTGGCAAGGGCATTCAACCAGTCCAGGGGCCTCTGGGATGCGGTTTTCACAGTGCTGCCGGAGGTGATAGCCTCCTTACAATGGTGGACCCAGGAGGCGGTGGTGTGCAGCGGGGTTCCGTTCACTGTACCTCCCCCCTCGCTTACACTGGTCACAGATGCTTCCGACCTGGGTTGGGGAGCACACCTGGGGTCTCACAGAACCCAGGGTTTATGGTCCCCTGCAGAGTGGGCTCTGCACATAAATGTCCAGGAGCTCAGGGCAGTCAGGAGAGCCTGCGAGACCTTCCTGTCAAAGCTCTCTCACCTATCTGTCCTGGTCCACCTGGACAACATGGCGGCTGTGTTTTATCTCAACAGGCAGGGGGGAGCCTGGTTGCCTCCCCTCTGCCGCAAGGCTCTGTGCCTCTGGGACCTGTGCATAGAGCATGACATAGTTTTGCAGGCAGAGTACCTGCCGGGGTGCAAAAACTTGCTGGCCAATGCTCTGAGCGGGTCCTTCAGAGCCCACGAATGGTCTCTCAAGGATTCGGCCCTTCGTCAGGTCTTCCACAGGTGGGGTTGTCCCCTAGTAGACCTGTTGCCTCGGCACTCAACACCAAATGCCGGAGTTACTGCTCCCTGTTGGGGCTGGGGGCACACTCCAGGGGGATGCCATGACCGTGCCGTGGCTGGCGGGCATCCTCTATGCTTTCCCTCCGTTTCCCCTAATTCCCAGGGTTCTGACCAGGGTCAAGACCTTCAGGTCCACAGTCATCCTGATAGCCCCTCGGTGGCCCAGGCAATTCTGGTTCCCTATCCTGGTGGACATGCTCAGCAAGGAGCCTATAACGCTCCCGCCAGTTCAGGATCTCCTGACCCAACCTTGGGACGGGGGGACCATGGTTCACCCGAATCTCAGCTCTCTCCACCTGACGGCCTGGTTTATCCGTGGCTGACCCAACCGGAAAGGGAATGTTCCCAGGCGGTACAGATGGTGCTCCTAAGTAGCAGGAAACTGGCTACCAGGCGGTCGTACGCAGCCAAGTGGTGGTGGTTCTCGTCTTGGGTATCCAGAAGGGGAGCGCACCCGTCCTGTGCACCTGTCCCGTCCATTCTGGACTACCTCTTTGAACTTAGGTCCAGTGGCCTCTCTACCTCCTCTATCAAAGTCCATGTGGCATCTCTCTCCGCCTTGCATGTTGGTTCGGCAGGAGTATCTCTGTTTTCTGACCCTGTGGTAAAAAGGTTCCTTAATGGTTTGGATAAGTTATATCCCTCGGTTAGACCCCCTCTTCCCGCTTGGGACCTTAACCTTGTGTTGTCTAGACTTGTCGCCCCCCTTTGAGCCGCTGGCCACGTGTTCTTTGAAGCACCTGTCTATGAAGGTTGTGTTCATTGTGGCCATTACGTCGGCTCACAGGGTCTCCGAGCTGAGGGTGTTAACTATAAACCCACCCTACCTAGTGTTTTCTGACAATAATGTGAAGCTCTGCCCTCACCCGGCCTTTCTCCCCAAGGTGGTGTCACCGTTCCACTTGTCCCAAGAAATTTACCTCCCGGTTTTCTTTCCAAAGCCCCATGCCTCCCCTAAGGAGCAAGTGCTCCATTCCCTGGACACTAGACGTGCGCTAGCCTTCTATATTGATAGGACTAAACCCTTTTGCAAATCCACACAATTGTTTATTGCTGTCACTGACAGAATGAAAGAGCTTCCCATATCGACCCAGAGGTTGTCCAGTTGGGTTGCAGGGTGTATCAGGGAGTGTTATGCCTTGGCCGGGAAGGTCCCGCCCCCGGTTACAGCAGATTCCACCAGGGCGCAGGCGTCCTCTGTAGCTTTTTGGGGCGCAGGTTCCAATCACTGAAATCTGCAGGACGGCCACATGGTTGTCGCTCCATACCTTTACGGCACACTACGCGCTGGCACAGCAGGCTAGGGAGGACGCAGGGTTGGGCTCTGCGGTCCTCAGCTCTGTATTGTAAATATGTATGTTTTATCTGTACCACATTGCACTTTTCTACAGTTTTTTTTTCTGTGTTCGGTTAGTTGAATAAATATGTTTGGCTTGTTCAACTTTTGTGGACTTTTCTTTCTGAGTGCTCCGACCCCTCCTCCTTGAAGTGGGGTTGGCTTGGAAGTCACCTAATTCGAATGGACATGAGCAACCACTTGAAGAAGAAAAGAACGGTTACTTACCTGTAACTGTTGTTCTTTGAGATGTGTTGCTCATGTCCATTCGATACCTCGCCTTCGTCGGAGCGTCCGGCAAGAAGGAACTGAGGTGGAGCAGCGCCGGCAGGGGTACTTATGCCCCGCCATGGCGGCGCCACTCCAGGGGGCGCCCTGCCGGCGCTACGGGTACCGCTAGGGAAAACGCTCTGGAAGACGCGGTGCACGTGGTGTGCACACCTTATTCGAATGGACATGAGCAACACATCTCGAAGAACAACAGTTACAGGTAAGTAACCGTTCTTTTCTCCCCTCTGCAAGGAGGCTTTCCTCCTGTGGGACTTGTGTATTGTAATGGGATTCACCTGGAGGCATCCTACATCCCGGGGAATTGGAATGTGCTAGCAGTCTGGCTCAGCAGATCATTCAAGGCCCACGAATGGTCCATCAGAGAGGATGTCTTGGAGGTTGTCCCAGAGGTGGGGTTATTCCCTTCTTGACCTGTTCACTTCCCAGGGAAATTCCAAGTGCCCGAGCTACTGCTCATACCTGGGGCAAGGGAGGGGGTCACTAGAGGACGCCCTGCTTTTACGGTGGCCCAAGCACCTCCTCTATGCATTCCCACTCTTCCCCCTGCTGCACAAGGTACTCCTGATGGTCACGCCAACACTGGTACGCCATGCTCCTGGATCTGGCGGTGGAGGAGCCCCTTGTACTGTCGCCGGTCGTGGACCTGATCACTCAGGACCTGGGAGAGGGGAGGCTGTGCCACTCAAATCTGCCATCCCTCTACCTGGCAGCCTGGAACCTTTGGGGTTAGCGGATCAGGAACAACTCTGTTTGGATGCGATCAGGAGGGTTCTGATAGAGAGCAGAAAACTCTCGATAAGGGCGGCATAAGAGGCCAAATGGAAGTGTTTCTCACTATGTGTAAATGGGGCAGGAGTCGACCTACTGAGTGCCGCTATTCCCCTCATTCTGGACTATCTCCTTCACTTTTGACAGCAAGGCTTATCAACCTCATCCCTTCGGATCCACCTAGCCGCCATTGCAGCATTTCACCTGGGTGAAGGGGGCAGATCAATGTTTGTGAATGCGCTAGTTAAGCGATTCCTCAAGGGTATATGTAGGCTTTACCCATCTGTAAGACAACCCTGACCCAAGTGGGTCCTTACGAGGCTCATGAGGCCCCCGTTCAAATCCATGGCCACCTGCTCCTTGAAACACCTTTCGTGGAAGTTAGTGTTCTTAGTGGCCATCACTTCAGCCAGGAGCATGTCAGAGCTCAGGGCCGTCACCTCTGAGCCCCCTTATACGTAATCTTCAAGGACAGGATTAGGCTTCGGCCCCACCCGTCATTCCTACCCAAAGTAGTGTCATATTTTCACATGTCTCAGGATATCTATCTCCCAGTTTTCTTCCCCAAGCCGCATGCAATGCCAAGAGAGCAGTCCCTGCACTCCTTAGACATGAGGAGGGCCTTAGCATTCTACTTCAGTAGGACAAGAGAATTTAGAAGGTCACCACAACTCTTTATTTCTGTAACAGAGAGGATGAGGGATCTTCCTGTATTGGCCCAATGCTTGTCCTCGTGGATCACCTGTTACGAGATGGCAGGGTGAGAGGCGCCCCCACTCACGGCTCATTCCATGAGGTTACAGGCCTCGTCAATGGTGTTTGTTGCACAGGTGTCCATTCTCGAGATTTGTAGGGCAGCCACATGGTCCTCCATTCACACATTTACAACCCACTATGCTATTGTCTAGCAGGCTAGGGACGATGCAGCAGTTGTCAGGGCTGTGTTGCAGTCCATTGCAGATTAGGTTTCCAACTCCACCTCCTCAGGTATTGTTTGGGAGTCACCTAACTGGAATTGGATATGAGCAAGCACTCAAAGAAGAAAGGGTTATTTACCTCGTAACTATTGTTCTTTGAGGTGTGTTGCTCATGTCCGTTCCACATCCCACCCGCCTTCCCTCATCGGAAGTATCTGGCAAAAAGGAACTGAGAGGGTGGAGGGCCAGCAGGGTATATATGCACCAGTATAACGGTGCCACTCCAGGGGGCTCCCTGACTGGCCCAACAGATACTGCTAAGGCAAAAAAGCTCCCGAATCCATGCATGCGGCGTGCACACACCAATCTGGAATGGACATGAGCAACACATATCGAAGAACAACAGTTACGAGGAAAGTAACCTTTTCTGTTTACAGGTGCTTATCCCCTCCCTCACCAAGGATGAAAGCTTTGCTACTGCAAGTAGTACTACTAGAAACAGTGTTTTGCCCACAAAGCAAATGTGGCTGGCAGGGGATGGAAATTTTCTGTCGGCAAAAGTGCTGACAAAGTGTTTATACTGCTTGACTTTTAGCAACAGCATCCCTAAAAGCTGTGTAGTGTAGACATACCCTTTTATAGTCTCAGTGAAGTAGTCGTGTTAGTCTGTAACTAAAAAAAAAAGAACAAGTAGTCCTGTAGCATCTTAGAGACAACAGATCTCTCTACATATATTAGTGGGCAAAACCCACTATCTCAGATGAGAGATAGAGCAGCGAGTTTCTCCCAGCCGGTAAGGACATGTCTCCTCCCTACCACCTGCGAAAGACTCGGCTGCTCTGTCCTCAGCAGGGAGCTGTTGCTGTAGCTGAGATAGAAGTGGCCCTCCCCCAGCCAGGCAGCTCCATGCATGGCAGCCTTGAGCCTGTGGGTGGGGCTCATTAAGCAGCTGTGGGGCCGTGCTGCTGCGCAGCTTAGAGGGAACCTTGATATGGACCTAGAACCCTTTGTTGCAGATGTCTCTATAGTCTGTGCCGAACTAGTGAGATGCATGTTTCATTTCCAGTTGGGAAATTGCAATGAAAGGTAGCTAAGCTATATAGAAGTAGAGCCCTGCAAATCTGTAGATATCTGCTTTATATCCATGGCTCATTTCTGTAGATATGGATGCGGATACACATTTTGGCATCTGCATAGGGTTGTATGTATAAGTACTTTCACTTTTGTGTGTATGCAGTTTCAGCAGTTGCCACAGGGATGTAATGTGACCACCAGTGAGAGGTGGTCCATGTGATCATGAATGGCAGGAGAAGCATTCAAACAATCTATTAACTTATTTAACCTTTTTGACAATTCCTACTCTGTATGTTTCACTGTAATATCCAGTAGTGTTTGCCTAAAATACATCACTCTGTTAGCAGGTGTTGATCCTGCTTGGAAGAGGTTACATTTTCTACTGGTAACATGCTACCTTGCCTGGATATAACAGAGGTGTGCATGGCTCTATGAAAAGAGAGAGAGACAGACCTTGGTTGAGGGCTGAACAGCTCAGACAAGGGGGGAAGGATTATTTGATCTTTATTAACAGAGAAAACTACAATAAAAGGAAAAAAACGGAATCCAAACAGGGCCGTGAGTTAGACTTCTCAGATTGGGAGGATTGTCTATATGTAGAGAAAGCTGGGAAAGATGCCAGTTTGTAATCATCCATGGTGAATCAATGAGAGCTAAACGTAAAGGGGAGAAAGATTGGTTTCTAACCTTTTCAGCTATGTGTAGGAGGGTGTATAAATAAACAAAAATCAATCCTCCTTGAGGCATCAGTTAGTTGCTGTGGAGATGATTATGACCTCTAGTGAGGAATAAAGAGCAAGAGCAGATGAATTCCCCCAAGCAATAACAAGCTTTTCTTCTTTTATGTTAGTGGAAAAAACAGTGGACTGAGAAATAAAAATAAATTAAAAAGTTATAACATAGGCAGAACTGTTTTGAAATATAATTATTTATTAAAACATAACTGCCATGTTGAGTTAGACCAATAGTCCATCTAATCCAGTTTCCTGTCTCTGTTAGACTGTCTCTAAATTACATCACTTTCTCAAAAAAGGGATGTAAATTAGACACTTTGAAATTGCAAATGAAGCCAGTATTTAAATTTCCCATGTTCATTTGCATAATGGTGGCTGTGGTTTTTTTTCAAAATGGGGCTTTTCGAAAGAAAAACAGCCGTTTATATGGGAATTGATCGAAAATAAAATCCTGAGGAGTACAGGATCTTTTAAAAAAGGGTTTTATTTTTGATCGATCCCCGTCTAAATGGCCATTTTTCTTTCGAAAAGCCCTGTTTCGAAAAAACGCGGCCACCATTATGCAAATGAAGCGCAGGAAATTTAAATCCCGGCTTCATTTGCAATTTCGAAGTGTCTAATTTACATCCCTTTTTTGAGAAAAGGGATATAATCTAGACACAGCCTTAGTGGCTAGTACTAGAGCTTGAAGAGGAATTTGGGAAAAATATCCCTGGTTTTCCACTCCTGGCTTCTGGCAGTCAGAGTTTTAGGTTGTCTGGAGCATTAGATTGTATTCCTACTGATCTGGGCTAATAGCCATTGATGGAACTATCATACAGCAACTTATCTAATTGCTTTTTTGAACCCAGTTACATTTTTTATCTTCACAGCATCCCCTGGCAATGAGTTCCACAAGTTGATTGTGCATTGTGTGAAGAAATACTTCCTAACATTTGTTTTAAACCTGCTGCCTATTAATTTTATTGCGTGAACCCTAGTTTGTGTATTATGTAAGTAAGAGGTAAATAACACTTCTGTATTTACTTTCTCCGCACCATTCATGATTTTATAGACCTCTGTCATATTGTGACTTTTTGTCATGGCCTGTCCATGAATTTTATTAAAAATACTTGTGACTATAACGGTAGCCTTACTAATTAGCTTCCTTAAGAGTCTAGGGCTGCTAACAGTCCACTCCGGTTTGTTTATCTAACAGCTCTGCACTCACAGAGACTCCCAGCTACCATTGGCTCCAGTTCACTGTTTTCACCCAAGGGGAGCTGTGGGAAGCTTTTGGTGTACTTCAGTTAATTCAGTTCCTGAACTCTTCAAAAGCATCTCCTGGATACATCCGGCCCCTGTCACTAGGGTCTGATCTACACTAGGAGATGAAGTCAAACTTAGCCACATTAGGTCGATTTTTCTAAATAATGAGTCCATACCACCAAGCCCATTCTGTCGACTTTAAGGGCCGTTACATTCAATTTCAGCATTACTGCTTTTCATGAGGAGTAACTGTAAAGTTGACCTTACATGGCTGACTTTAGGGTAGTGGAGACACAGCGCTGTAAAAGTTGACATTCTGGGCCTCTAGGAGGTGTCCCACAGTGCCCCAATTTGACCTCTCTGGCCAGCACTTTCTACTCTGATACCGTCCAGGTGCACAAGAAATGGCCAAAGAAAGGGAGTTTATAATAAAACAAGGATTTTTTTATTAATTAAAACATATTAAAGTGATACCAAGCAGAGCAGAAAATGGTTACAAAGAAAACAAATGTATAACAGGCTTCTGAGAGATTAATATAACCTCTGTAGGTTCCAACCTTTGTCTAAAGCAGTTTGCTCATCTCAGCTGGTTTGAATTACCAGCCCACATATTTGGGACTGGCTTTACATAGATGCAAAGGATGTTGACCTCTGTATTCCCTCAATGATGCCTGTTTGCTGTTTTTTATATTACACAAGTTCGTTAAATTCTGTTTCCAGAATGAAGATGGTTACTTGTGGTTCAGACTGTATTCCCTCCGATGGACTGGCACCATGCTGTTTTCTTATCTGATAACTAGTGTTTACCTCAGATGCAAATGAAATGTTTATTGCTTCTGGTATCACTGTGCATCATGTACATTGTGTATACAGGCAAATCAACATTCCTTTTTTGAGGATAAACTTGCTTGATAAACTCTGTCCCAAAGCATTTTAGGGACATGTTTCCAGCACACACATGACTCTGCACATCGTTTTAACATACATCAAACGGTGATATTAATGACTGGCATCTCACCAGCTTTCATTTGATAATTCACATGACACTCTTTACATATGAACACTGCGAGAGCAACCATCTACATGTGGTGTTAGTCTTTAAGGTGCTACTAGACTATTTGTTGTTTTTTTAAGTTTTTCCTGTTACGAACAAACTCGGCTACCCCTCTGAAGATGTTAAATATAGTGAGTGTGTTAGGCCTGACAGGAGTTTACAGAGCAGAGGCTTTCTGATAGCTGGCAATGAGTGGCTCTTATGGTCAAACTTGTGGTTAAATCATGTGATTCCTTTATTCTCAGACCAGGGTGGAGATTGCAGTCCCTTGATGCTACCCATGATTATCTCAGGTAGGCACGGAACATTCTGTTCCAGCTGAATGTAATGACAGTGGCAAATGCAGTGATCAAGCTACATCCTTAAAGAAAATTTTATTTATTTAGAACCAGAGTTTTCTCTTAAGTGCTTGTCTTAAAAACAATTAAACACACTGTATGCATGTCTGATTTTTCCCTGGGGCATACCATTCCCTGGATCTGGATTTAAGAAGGCCCACTTTTGTAGATTCTCTCCACAGCATCCAGCTCTTTCTGTAAAAACTTAAAAAAATAACAGTCTAGAAGCACCTTAAAGACTAACAAAACATGTAGTCATGTGCCAGCCTGTCTCCATAGATAGGTGACAACCCCTCCCTGCAGGAATCAAGACACTTTTAAACTGTTCATAGTTTTTTGATCTAGTATCTCCCAGCTCTAGCAAAACAAGCTTTTCATCTTATTGGAGACACTAAAGCTCTGTTTTCCCTATTGTCTTTTAAGTGTGTGCTTAGATCTTAACTAGAGCTGTTGTGAGGCTTTCCTGTTTGCTCTTCCCACAGCTCCATATTAGGTTAGTTAGAGCAATACAGTCATGTCGAAAATTCTAGCAATCCACCATAATTATACAGTAATTTTACCTCACCGAGCAGGTCTCTGTCAAAATTATTAAACATCAGTATTCATAGATTAATACAAAGTAATTCCAGTCCCTTCTGTGGCATTCCCCAAGGTATAAGCTGGAGTGTTGAACAGTTGTGTCTCCTTAAATCTCCAACCTAGGGTGCCTTTTACACCGCTTTGCTATTAGAGGATCCACTCTTGGTTCTGCTCTCACACAGCCTCTAGCACAGGGGTGGGCAATAATTTTTGAATGCTGGTAAGTTGTTACACAGCACAAATTTCTACTATATTAATGGAGGGGCATGGGGTCTTGGAGGGAGTTTGGGAGCAGGAGAGAGCTCTTGTCTGGTGCAGGGTGGTGGGATGCAGGAGAGCGTGAGGAGTGTGGGCTCTGAGAGGGAGTTTGGGCGCAGGAGGGGGTGCGAGGTGCAGATTCTGTCCGGGAGGCACTTAACCACAAGTGGCTCTTGGCCAATGGTACAGTGGAGCAGTCAGGCCAGCTGCTTGCCTGCTACTGCATGTTACTCTTGGAAGCATCCGGTTCCTGCTGGCAAGTCTCCGTGTGAGAACCATTCCCGCAGCTCCCATTGTTTGGTTTACAGCCAATGAAAGCTGTGAGAATGGTGCACAGGATGGTGGGGGTAGCACATGGGCTGCCTCCTCCTCTTCCCCTGCTAAGGGCATGCAGAGAAAGCAGCTGGCCACTTCTGGAAGCGGCATGGGGCCACAGCAGGCGGCAGCCTGCCTGAGCACCCCATTGTGGTGCAGGCTGGATGGAAACGTTAGATGGGCCAGATCTGGCGAATGGTCTGTATTTTGCCCACCTTTGCTCTAGTATGTAAAATCACTCGCAGCTGAATTGTATGAATACTCTGGTCAGCCACTTATGAACTACATACAGACAGACATCAGCAATTTACCAGTCTCAGACCTTCCCTCAGAATTACTCATTTTGTATTGTCCAGCTATGTCTTTTAGGACAATATAAGCTCATAGAAAGTCTATTTTCTCATCAGTGGAAAGTGATATGCACTAGCCCTATCATCTCTAGTGTCGGTTTCCGACATTTCAGTCCAAACACACTGGCTTAGATAAAACAAGTTTATTATTGAAAGACAGATTTTAAGTGATTTCAAGAAATGAGGCATAAAAGTCAGAGTTGGTTTTAAAAAAATATAAATTGTGAATGAATACCTAACTTAATGATTTAAGTGAAATTAAAAGCAAAAGGCTTTTCTCACCACAGGCTTACAGCAGTCTAAGTGGATTGCTTCAGCTAGGACTTCCGTCCAGTTCAATGGTGCTTTTTTCATGTTTCAAATGTTGTCGCTATCCTGAGTAAAGGGGATAAGGGTTGTGACAGTCTGTACCTTGGGGGAGTGTTCTGTAATCCCGATATTCCTCATTTTTATATATTCATGAACTTAAATATAAAGCATGTCTTGTAAGGTATCAGAGGAAAGGTTATGATCTATTCAAAGTAATTTCTCAGTCTATCCTTATGTGTATATTGTCAATACAAATGAAATTATGTGAATGTGTTGTATGGGTGACACTAACACATACCATAAGTTGGGAATCAGTCAGATATTAGCTTCAAGGAGACTATAGCAAGGAGAGTAAACAATGCCAAGTTGGGGTATCAACAGCCATTGTGTCCTGCCATGAGGGCAGGGGACTGGACTTGATGACCTCTCGGGTTCCAACCAGTTCTAGTGTTCTATGGTTCTATGATTGTCCAGCAGAGGAGTTGCAAAGCAATGACTCAGCTTCATGAGGCCACACATGGGAACTGCTCAACTCAGCCTGGAAACTCAGCAATGTCCCCAGATGTGCTTGGACTTGTGCTTTCCAGGCATATAGACTGAGGGTATAAAAACCAAACACAGAGGTCCATACTTTGCCTTTCTCCTGCTCCATCATGCTGCAAGAAACACAGGCGTGGAAGACCCCAACAGAGGGGACTGGCCCATATTTCAAGGGTGAAATCTGTGTACTGTGGACTGCAATATCCAGTGGGGTGAGAAAAGCTGCTTAATCTAGTTGTTGCCCAGTCTAATAGCATTGAGAGTTTAGGCTGTGTGTTTATTTTATTTTGGTAACTACTGACTTTTAGTCACTTACATTTTGTGTTTGTAATCAATAAACTTATTTTACTGTTTACCTTTACCAGTGAGTTTCTATGAAGTGAATTTATATGGCAAATCTGCTCAATTGGTGTATATTCACTTTCCATTGATGAAGTGGTGAACCATTAATAAATTGGATGTTATATTCTTGAGGCACAGTGCTGGAAGCTAAGGGCATTTGGCTCTTGTGCCTTCTCTGTGTGATACATGAGGGCTTTGGGGGCATTCCTGCAATCTAGGTGGGTGTGGAGCAAGGTTCCCCGTAAGCTGCATAGCCATTTTCTGAGCCCTGCTCAGAGATTCAGAGCTCCAGTGTAGGGAGCTCAGCTGACCAGCTCGGGAAAGTGGGGGTAGAGCACTCGCCCTCTCACTGAGGAGCAACAGCATTAGCAGCTGCTGCTGCCTGCTATAAATGGAGGAGCTGGCTCCAGCCTCTACTCTGGTCATCCCCCGCTCCCTATGGAAGGTCTTTACTTGCTGGGAGTGAGTGAGGTCTCTGACCAGGGAGGCAGGAAATATTTGGAGGATTGTGTGACCCAGATGGTGGTGGAACTGGAGTTGCCAGCTGAAGGGGAGGACGGCTCCCCTTCTAAGGGGCAGATTGGTGCTTCATTGCCTGCCCCCTGGCTGTGTGAAAAAACCTGTGTAAATTACAGGCACTTCCAGCTTGGGTCACGTTCTTCTCTGCTTCGCTCCTGAATCCTCCCCTACCCTATGAACTTCTAACAGGGTGGCAGCCTCCCCCGCTTCCTGCTTCTCCCTAGTCCTCCTGTTGGGGAATTGGCCGGGCAGGGATTGCCTGTCTTCCCCTGTGTTCTACTTCCCCATTGCCTTTTTACCTCTCTGCCTGATACTTCCCTCTGCTCTCTCCAGTTTGCACCCCTGCCCCTACTCTGTGGTAATAAGACAGCACCTTTCTCTTCCCTCTCCCCTGTGCTTACCTACTTTCACTCTGTTTCGAATCTGGTCAGTATTTCCTCCAGTGAGCGCAAGACCAAACGTCTCCTTGTGCTGTCACTGAAAATGGGAAACACCCCCCAGTTTCAGCCATCTTTTTTATCCCTTTAGGTTCTCTCCTTTTTTTAACACTTTAAGTTCCATGCTTGGAGAGCTTCCTCCCTGGCTGCAGGAAACAGGACTGCTACAGTCTACATGTATAGAGGCTGCAATTGGATCAGGGGAGTTTGGTTTTCTGGTTGAATCAAGACATTTTGGTAAGGATTTTTTGGGGGAAGGGGAAGAATCCCCTGTTGTGAGGAGACATTTTGAAAGGTGAGATGCAAGACTTTGGATATAAGAGTAGGATGATTGTGAAGCTGTGTGTTTCCTTGGGAATAGTTCAAGCTGGAATCCCTGGTAAATGTGTTCTGTAGATGTTATCTTAGGCAGTTAAGGGAGGAGGGACTTCTTTTAGTACCATTAGAGTTCCCTTGGAAAGGACTTTAGGGGAAGCAGACTGCATGTGGTGCTTGTGTGCACCAGGTCATTTGCATGATTACATTTCAAACAAGTTCACATTAATGGTTTAAGGTAAGAAAAAAAAAGGTAAGAAAATGGTTTAAGGTAAGAAAAAATGGTTAAGGTAAGAAAAAAAAAAGATTTTTAACAGAATTTTTTGAGTGTTGTAGATATCTATAACTCTGAACTTAAGGATTTTTAAAATCCTGTGTGACTAATTAATACATGGTAAATTATATTGCATTAAGGCCAGATCTTTGCTATATGGTAGAGTTCTGGCTCTTTTGAGTCAGAAGTTGCAAGAACTAGGTGTGATGTTAGCTGTTTTGTAGGATGAAACCTTATTTGCAAGATCTTTCATGCTTCACAGAACTCTTCTTCAGTCTGGTCCAAAGAGTTCCTGAAATATTGAGAATGGGAGCATGATACTCAGGGAGCTTGCGGGGTAGAATGGGGAAAATGCAAGGAGTTCCTTGTGTACAATAAACTTGGCCTGCAGCAGGTATCAAGTGCATGACCTCCTACTTACTTGTCTGTTGAACCAAGCAAAGTTGAGCGTTTTTACTTCCTGTTGGCATTGATGGCAATGTAACGTGAGCCAGTGGGAAAGGAAGCTCATGTGACTTTTATCCAACTCTCCATTCTGAGTACTCTTCCTTCTTTGTACCATCATAACTCATCTCCCTTGCCTTCAATTGCAGCAGCTATAATTTTTGCTTTTACCATTTTGGCATGGTGGGTGGGGCAATAAGGTCATAAAGTCTGTGGAGAATGTCATATTGCTATAGGAGTATGTGAAAAAGCCAGGTAGCAATCCTTTTGTCAAACAGTGAGTAAAGAGAAGTAACAATGGGGCTAGGATTTGATCTCTGTTCCTGAAGACAGCCATTTCTGTTGGATCTGTACATACAGTGCGAATATGTAGTGGCTGAGGGGGTGTTGTCTTTTCACATACTGTTGTGCCCCAGAGATCTAATGAATTTTAAAGGCTGGTAATAGGTTCTGGTTCTGAAGGATGGGTAAACATGGAGACAGTGCCTGAAGATACCTGCTTGTGTTTTTTTCCTAGTCTACTTACTATATGGAGGGCAACACAGGACATCCTGTGTTCCAGACTCAGTTTGGAAGGATTGCTGTGAATATCTGTTTTGGGCGCCATCATCCCCTCAACTGGCTCATGTACAGTCTAAATGGAGCAGAGATTATCTTTAACCCTTCAGCCACTACTGGAGAGCTCAGGTAAAATACAGACAGCTTGTGGACTGTCCATTTCTTGGGATGAGATGTATTGTGGAATGAAATACCCATGTGTCCCATGTTTCCAGAAGGAGGAAAACATGTATTTTTTCTTAATGGTTCAAATTACACATCATTCCTTTTTTTTGTGATATCAGTTTGGAGTGGCTACATCAGGGCAGACCATAAAAAGCAGGGCAGACATAGTGGTATGTTCTATAATTAGATTTCACCAACCCAGTAACAAATGTGAACTCCTGGATCATTTTACTAGTCCTACCATGGAGCCATAGACAGTCCCCTTAGGATTTCCAGTCTATCTTGCCACCCTGACAAATTGGAGTTTTTGATAAAAGGTCACTCCAAAATCACATCACATTCAGGTTGCTCCCAGTCCCGAGAGAACCATCACTTATCCCCCCCATTAGTGGGTATCTTAGATCTTACATCGAAGACAATGCTGGTAACCAATTCAAAAGTAAATGAACTAAAGGCTTATTATCTAAGAAAAGAAAATAAAGAGTTATTGAGAGACTAAAGCAGGTAAAATATATGTACAGTTGAGTCACAATTTGTAATTTCAGTTGGTGGTAGTGATATAATAAACTGCTAGTTTACCTACAATCTCTTCAGGTTATCCAGATTTTCTCTATGGATGTCCACTTTGCATTTGATACCTTTCCTTGTAAGAGTCCAATCAATCCAGAGATGAAGATTCTTTCTGTGAATCCATATTTCTAGCTTCTTCTCATAGGATACAATCTGGCAGAGTCACTACATTCTTCCTTTGGGGATGGAACGTGAGGAATACATTTAGTATTTTTGATCTCCAGTCATCACATAAAATAACCACTTGATCTGAAAAGAGCACTTTTCTGCTAAAGTTCTTCATTTGCATTCCATAATGATTTTTTCTGAGGTTGGTGGCTTATTTAGTTATCTCAGTATAGACAATGTAAATCTTTGCTATTACAATGGGATACAGGTAAGTTGAAACAGCACATGTAACATCCTATTATTTTTTTTTATGTTTAAACACCTAATTCACTCTCACACATTTAGCAGTCTTTCTGATCTATGCGGCTACACAGATGAATTGGCCTGTCTTTCAGCTCTGCATTTGTAAGAATTCAGTGAGGGCTGGTGGGACGTTGGCATGAACTGGCACCTGGTCTGCCAGCATAAGTGCATCTATTAGCAGAGGTCCAGTTTTCCAGAATGTGTCAAAGGATCATCTTGACACCCAGTATAGTATGTACTTTTTCATTTATCCAAATGACAGTGGAATCTGAAAAGAAATTCAGTTCTTTAGGATATACACTTCTCTCTAGTAACCAGTGTTGTCTGATGTGTTGATTATGCATCAATTTTGTTGATTACACTTGGAGGATTAGTAGGTTCTCATTCTTTTTCGAGTGATTGCTCATGTGCATTCCAATATAGGTGTGTGCGCGCAGCGTGCACGCATCATTGGAAGTTTTCCCGCAGCAGTACCCTTAGGGCCAGCAGGGAGCCCCCTGGAGTGGCGCCGGTATACCGGCCCATATATACCCCTGCTGGCCCCTTCACCCACTCAGTTCCTTCTTACCACCATGACGGCCGTTGGAACAACCCTCAGCTCCTCAACGTGATCGTTGTCTTCATTGTTTTTCTTCAATCTCTAGTTAATCTTCAGCTAAGTGTCTGCAATTTAAGTTAAAGGCTCTTTTGTTATTTTCTGTTGATTGTTCCCCGCCGCGGCATGTCTTGCGCCCGCAGCAGGGCATGCCCGGCCCGCAAGGCTTTAAGCCCTGCAAAAAGTGTAATAGGCCTGTGCCGTGTGGTGACCCGCACTCATCATGCTTAAAGTGCCTGGGAGAAGCACACCTTACAGAGGTGTGTAAAATCTGTAAGGCCTTCAAGCCTGGACGAAACATGAGAGGGAGTTGCGCCTTAAGATCCTCCTCATGGAAGTGGCGCTCCAACCAGCACTGGACTTGGCACCAGCTTCCTGGAGCGCACCAGCCCCCCGTGCACGATGGTTCCACGCACCGTGCCTCTCCAGCACCACAGGGCCCCTGGCACCGCTCTCAATCGCCGGTGCCTCAGAAGAAAAGGTGGCTAAACAGGGGTCGGTCCCTGCCTAGGCACGCGCCCTCCGTGCGCCCTCCAGTGGGGCACATGGTGCTGATGAGCCCAGAGCCTGGGCCTTCTAGGTCGGGTGGGCCTGCCTCCCAGCGAGGGAACGTCAGCCCTCAGGAGGACTTCCCAGAGCCATCTACACCGGAGGCCTTAGAGGCAGCGAGGGTTCTAATCGAGTCCTCCGTCTCCCCTCCTCCGTCTCCCCTCTTCCTCCAACTCCGGCACCCCCTAGGTGGCACAGGGACTCTGGGCACCGATCACCTCCCGGGGCGACCAAAGGCATGGTGCATGAGGGCAGACATCGCCCAGCCCCGACGGCACTGCATGCGGCACCAGCCATCGAGGCACCAGCTCCCCCGGTACCGGCCAAAGACATGGCACCAGACTTGGCGCGGCAACATCGCCCAGCACTGTCACTGCCCTGAGGCCCATCGGCACCTACCTCCATTCAGGACTCCCGTGTAGCCATGCCTCCTCCACCGCCTCAGCACCATGGCAAGCCAGAATCCATGTCTCGGCGCACCGCAACTCCTTTGGCATCTGCGCTGGCACCGTCCTGGTCCGCCTCGGAGTACTTGTCCGACTCAGAGGCGGAATCTGTCCGATCCTCAAGGGGCTCCTGCTCTTGGCACCGTTCCCGGCACCATAGTCCTCCGCTCCTGTATCAGCAGCAGTGGGCTCAGCCGGTTCCGGTGCCCATGGTACAAACATGGCCCCCTCAGCCTCTGGGGCAATGGCCCTTCTGGGCTCCCTGGGCTTACCACCAGAGCCAGGGTGCGGACCCACCCAGACCGGCTTCTGTCTCCTTGGAGCCATGAGTTCCTCCGTCAGCAACACCTCTTGTCAGGTTCCCCGCCTTGGGATGTTCCATACCTCTGGACCAGTCGTCCCCGGGTCCAGGGGGGAGCGCAGCTCCGGTGAGCCAGTCTCCCCCCTCTTCATCCGTAGACACCTTGGACGATCCAGGTTGCGAGGATGCCCTGTGGGTGGGGTCCAAAAGGGGTCACGTCCTCCTCCCCGGACGAAGCGTTAGCCAACTCCACCCCGTCTGCGTCCTCCCTGGATGCTAGAACCCATCAGGACCTTCTTCGCTGCCTGGCTCAAAGTTTGGGGGTTCAAACAGAGAAGGTTTCCAACGACTCGGATCCTACTGTTGATATTCATGGCTTGCGAACAGGAGCAGCTAACAGGGAGTTTGGAGAGGGAGTTCTCCAGGTAAAGGAGGAGTAAATTCGGGACCCTTGTGGTAAGTGGCTGTCTGTAGTGTGTGTGGGGGGGGGGAGGGGGCGGGGGTTACTTGCTGTGTGCTGAGCTTGTGTTTGTCTGTTTGTTTGAAGGAGCTTCTAAAAGGTTTGAAATCTAGAAGCCTCTGTTAATTGGCTGAGCCTCAGTCAGGGGGAGGGGCTACCAGGGCTTTATAAGCTGTGAGTCAGCGATCAGGGAGCTTGCGAACAGGAGCAGCTAACAGGGAGTTTGGAGAGGGAGTTTAGAGGGGGAGGTTAGAGGGCACTAGTGACTTCTGACCTTCTTTAAGCATAACTTTTATAATAATCTATATTCCAGACATTTAATAAGAAGACCAGTTTATACTTAAACTTATTCATAAGAAAAATGGAGACGGAAGCCCAGCAGCAGAGTGGGGGCTATCCTGTTTATTGAGTCGAGTGTAACATGTATGATTACCTGCCCTGTGGGCGAGTGGCATATGTGTGCACCGGTTGCAAGGAGCTCCTGACCCTCAGAGACCGAGTTCGGGCTTTAGAGGCCAGGGTGGCTGAACTGGAGGAGCTAAGGGAGTTAGAGAGCTATGTTGATGAGACTTTCTGGGACACTGTAGTACTGTCCCACCTCCAGTCTGAGAGCCCCAGTGCTCTTAAAGAGGATGAAAGTCTCAAGGGAACAGAGCATTCAATGGGAACAGAGGGAAACCATCCTGTAGTTGGGACCCTCCTTCCAGAGGATGTTGCGGTATCCTCTCGCATTGAGGATACCTCTGAGGGGGAGGGAGCGCCAGTTGTTAGGAAGAGGCAGGTGTTAGTAGTGGGTGATTCGATCGTTAGAAACATAGATAGTTGGGTTTGTGATGACTGGGAGAACCGTATGGTCACTTGCCTGCGTGGTGGGAAGGTTGCGGATCTCTCGAGGCATCTAGATAGACTTATGTGTAGTGCTGGGGAGGAGCCGGTGGTCGTGGTACATGTAGGTACCAATGACGTAGGGAAGGGTAGGAGAGATGTCCTGGAGGCCGAATTTAGGTTGCTAGGAAAGAGACTGAAATCCAGGACCTCTATGGTGGCATTCTCGGAAATGCTTCCACTTCCACGCGCAGGGCCAGTAGGCAGGCAGAGCTTCAGAGTCTCAATGCGTGGATGAGACGATGGTGTAGGGAAGAGGGTTTTAGATTTATTAGGAACTGGGGACACTTTTGGGAGAGGGGGAGCCTATACAGGAAGGATGGGCTCCACCTAAACCAGGGTGGAACCAGACTGCTGGCACTAAACATTAAAAAGGCTGTAGAGCAGTTTTTAAATTAAGAGATGGGGGAAAGCCAATTGGTGCGGTAATGCACATAAATCAGATGGAGACTTCTCTTAAAGGAGAATCCATTGATAGAGATTCTCTAAGCTGTAGTCAGAAAGAGAGGAGGGGAGAGGACAAATCATGGGCCAGAGCAGACAAACAACCGCATATAAAGGAATCCAATGCATTAGGAAAGGGCAGACAAATAAGCAGTGGCAAATTTTTAAAGTGCTTCTACACAAATGCTAGGAGTCTGACTAATAAGATGGGTGAACTAGAGTACCTCGTATTAAAGGAGGAGATTGACATAATAGGCATCACTGAAACCTGGTGGAATGAGGAAAATCTGTGGGACACAATCATACCGGGATATAAAATATATCGGAAGGATAGAGCAGGCCGTGTGGGTGGCGGAGTGGCACTGTATGTGAAAAATAATGTAGAATCAAATGAAATAAAAATATTAAATGAAACAACATGTTCAATAGAATTGCTATGGATAGTAATTCCATGCTCCAATAATAAGAAATTAACAGTAGGGATATATTATTGACCACCTGACCAGGACAGTGATACTGACACTGAAATGCTGAGGGAGATTAGAGAGGCTACCAAAATAAAGAACTCTATAATAATGCGGGATTTTAATTATCCCCATATTGACTGGATACATGTCACCTCAGGAAGAGAAGCAGAGATAAAATTTCTCAATGGCTTAAATGACTGCTTCTTGGAGCAGCGGGTACAGGAACCCACAAGGGGAGAGGCAGTTCTTGATTTAGTCCTGAGTGGAGCGCAGGATCAGGCCCAGGAGATATCCATTACAGGACCGCTTGGGAATAGTGACCATAATATAATAACATTTAACATTCCTGTGGTGGGAAGAACACCTCAGCAGTCCAGCACTCTGGCATTTAATTTCAAAAAGGGGAATTTCACAAAAATGAGGAGGTTAGTTAAACAGAAATTAAAAGGCACAGTGACTAAAGCCAAATCCCTCCAAGCTGCATGGAAACTTTTTAAAGACACCATAATAGAGGCCCAACTTAAATGTATACCCCAAATTAAAAAACATAGTAAGAGACCTAAAAAAGAGTCACCGTGGCTTAACCACCGTGTAAAAGAAGCAGTGAGGGACAAAAAGGCATCTTTCAAGAAGTGGAAGTCCAATCCCAGTGAGATAAATAGAAAGGAACATAAACACTGTCAAATCAAGTGTAAAAATGTAATAAGAAAAGCAAAAAAAGATTTTGAGGAACAGCTAGCCAAAAACTCAAAAAGAAATAACAAAATGTTTTTTAAGTACATTAGAAGCAGGAAGCCTGCTAAAAAACCTGTGGGTCCCCTAGATGATCGAGATATAAAAGGAGCAATCAAGGACCATAAAGCCATTGTGGAGAAACTAAGTGATTTCTTTGCTTCAGTCTTCACAGCTGAGGACATTAGGGAGATTCCCAAATCTGCACCGTCCTTTGTGGGTGATGAATCTGAGGAACTGTCCCGGATTGAAGTGTCATTAGAGGAGGTTTTGGAACAAATAGAAAAACTTAATGTCAACAAATCTCCGGGACCGGATGGCATTCATCCAAGGGTTCTGAAAGAACTCAAATGGGAAATTGCTGAACTATTAATTGTGGTTTGTAACCTATCCTTTAAATCGGCTTCTGTACCTAATGACTGGAAGATAGCTAACGTGACACCAATATTTAAAAAGGGCTCTAGAGGTGATCCTGGCAATTATAGACCGGTAAGTCTAACTTCAGTACTGGGCAAATTAGTCGAAACAATAGTAAAGAATAAAATTGTGAGGCACATAGAAAAACATAATTTGTTGGGCAAAAGTCAACATGGTTTCTGTAAAGGGAAATCATGTCTTACTAATCTATAAGGGTATGTCTACACTACCACCCTAGTTCGAACTAGGGTGGTTAAGGTAGGCATTCGAAGTTGCAGATGGAGCCCGGGATTTAAATATCCCGGGCTTCATTTGCATCTTGCCGGGCGGGCACCATTTTTAAATCCCCTTAGGTCGAACTCCGTGCCCGCGGCTACACGCGGCACGGAGTAGGTAGTTCGAATTAGGATCTCTAATTCGAACTACCGGTACACTTCGTTCCACGAGGAGTAACGGTAGTTCGAATTAGAGATCCTAATTCGAACTACCTACTCCATGCCGCGTGTAGCCGCGGGCACGGAGTTCGACCTAAGGGGATTTAAAAATGGCACCGCCCGGCAAGATGCAAATGAAGCCCGGAATATTTAAATCCCGGGCTTCATTTGCAACTTCGAATGCCTATGTTAACCACCCTAGTTCGAACTAGGGTGGTAGTGCAGACATACCCTTAGAGTTCTTTGAAGGGGTTAACAAACATGCAGACAAGGGGGATCCAGTAGATATAGTATAATTAGATTTTCAGAAAGCCTTTGACAAGGTCCCTCACCAAAGGCTCTTGTGCAAATTACATTGTCATGGGATAAGAGGGAAGGTCCTTTCTTGGATTGAGAACTGGTTAAAAGACAGGAAACAAAGGGTAGGAATAAATGGTAAATTTTCAGAATGGAGAGGGGTAACTAGTGGTGTCCCCCAAGGGTCAGTCTTGGGACCAATCCTGTTCAACTTATTCATAAATGATCTGGAGAAAGGGGTAATCAGTGAGGTGGTAAAGTTTGCGGATGATACCAAACTGTTTAGGATAGTCAAGACAGAAGCAGACTGTGAGGTACTCCAAAAAGATCTCGCCAAACTGAGTGATTGGGCAACAAAATGGCAAATGAAATTTAATGTGGATAAGTGTAAAGTAATGCAGATTGGGAAAAATAACCCCAACTATACGTACAGTATGATGGGGGCTAATTTGGCTATGACAAATCAGGAAAGAGATCTTGGAGTTATCGTGGATAGTTCCCTGAAAACTTCCACACAGTGTGCAGCGGCGGTCAAAAAGGCAAATAGGATTCTAGGAATTATTAAGAAAGGGATAGAAAATAAGACACAGAATATCTTACTGCCCCTGTATAAAACTATGTTACGCCCACATCTTGAATACTGTGTACAGATGTGGTCTCCTCACCTCAAAAAAGATATTTTGGCCTTGGAAAGGGTTCTGAAAAGGGCAATTAAAATGATTAGGGGTTTGGAACGGGTCCCATATGAAGAGAGGTTAAAACGACTGGGACTTTTCAGTTTAGAAAAGAGGAGACTGAGGGGGGATATGATAGAGGTTTATAAAATCATGAGTGGTATGGAGAGGGCGAATAAAGAAAAGTTATTTATTAGTTCCCATAATAGAAGAACTAGAGGACACCAAATGAAATTAATGGGTAGCAGGTTTAAAACTAATGAAAGAAAGTTCTTCACACAGCGTATAGTCAACCTGTGGAACTCCTTGCCAGAGGAGGCTGTGAAGGCTAGGACTATAACAGAGTTTAAAGAGAAGCTAGATAATTTCATGGAGTTTAGGTCCATAAAAGGCTATTAGCCAGGGGATAGAAATGGTGTCCCTGGCCTCTGTTTGTCAGAGTCTGGAGAGGGATAGCACGAGACAAATCGCTTGATCATTGTCTTCGGTCCACCCTCTCTGGGGCACCTGGTGCTGGCCACTGTCGGCAGACAGGCTACTGGGCTAGATGGACCTTCGGTCTGACCCAGTACGGCTGTTCTTATGTTCTGCATGCCAACATCCCCTCTAGAGTGGCTTTACCGGTCAACAAAACAGTGGCCAAAATTTCTAAAGCCTAGTGGCAAACCCCGCCTCTATTCCTCCGATGGATAAGCGTGCGGAAAGGAGGTACTTTGTCCCCCAAGAGGGTAACGAACACCTCTTCTCTCACCCTTCCTCAGGCTCGTTGGTGGTGTAAGTCGTTAATCAAAGGGAGAGACAAGGGCAGCCTGCTGCCACCCCTAAGAACAGGGAGGCCAAAAAGTCTGACCTGCTGGAACGGAAGGTCTGCGCGTCTGGGGGCATTCAATATCGCATTGCCAACCAGCAAGTCCTCTTGTCCCCTTACACATACAACACCTGGGCGTCCATGGACAAGTTTACGGACTTGCTACCTGGGGACTCCTGCTCTGAGTACAAGGCTCTTCGCGATGAGAGGAGAGCAATCTCCAGAGCAGCTCTCTAGGTGGTTCTCGACGTGACAGATGCCACAGCTCGAGTGATGGCCACTAGGGTGGTTCTGTGCTGTAGCTCATGGCTCCAGGGTTCTGGGGTGCTGCTGCAGCTCCAAAGCACCGTTCAGGAACTCCCGTTCTAGGGCCCCTCACTCTTTTCGGAGCAGACTGACCAGAGGCTTCATGGTCTCAAGGATACCAGGGCAACATTAAAGTCCTTGGGCCTGCACACTCCTGCTACCCAGAGGAGTACCTACTCAAATAGGAATGTTCCTAGGGTGCCTCCCCAGGGCCCACGCCCCGACTTCGCCCACCGTAGGAGCAGGAGTGGCAATGGCAGAAACGACAGGCGCCGGCCGTGCCTAGCCCCTAATAATAGCCAGGGGCCCCCTAACAAGCCCCCGGGGCCCCATCAGGGGGTTTGATGGAACCCTTGAAGGCATCTTACCAGTCTCCTCTCTAACTTTCCAGGACCGTTTATCCCATTTCCTCCAGGCCTGGTGGTCTGTTACGTCGGACTGATGGGTGCTGGAGATAGTGGAAAGGGGTTATGTAATCCTTTCCACTCGCCCTTTCCTTTCCAGCTCCCTATCCCGTCCCTTTTCAGGGACCCCTCTCACGAGCCTCTACTACAGGAGGAAGTAAATCATCTCCTCGTGTTAGGGGTGGTAGAATGCGTTCCCCCTGAGCTTCGGAACAGGGGATTCTATTCCCGTAACTTTCTGGTTCGAAAGGCGAAAGGGGGCTTTCATCCCATTCTGGATCTCAGAGCTCTAAACTCCTTCATTGTCAAGACAAAATTCAAAATGGTGACTCTGGCATCCATTATCCCTTCCTTAGTCCCCGGAGACTGGTACGCTGCCCTCGACTTAAAAGATGCTTACTTTCACATTTCAATTACCTCCCGCCATCGGAGGTTTCTACAGTTTACCGTGGGCCCGGACCATTACCAATTCACAGTCCTCCCCTTTGGTATTTCTACGGCCCCTCGGGTCTTTACCAAATGCATGGCAGTGGTGGCTGCCGACCTCAGAAAAAGGGATGTCCAATTGTTCTCCTACCTAGATGATTGGCTCCTGAGGGGGGAGTCAGAGACTCAGGTGGGAGCCCACATCATCACAGTCCGCAGTCTCTTCGAAGACTTAGGCCTTCTGTTGAATCTGGACAAATTGACCCTAACTCCTACCCAGACAATAGAGTTTGTGGGCCCCACCCTAGATTCCCTGGCGCAGAGAGCCTCTCTGCCCAGATCCCGGTTTCTCACGATAGAGACGGCAGTCAGGGTGCTCCAGAACTTTCTGGTGACCACTGTCCGGACTTGCATGCGTCTGCTGGGCCTCATGGCCACCTGCACTTATGTAGTGCAGCACGCCAGACTATGCATGCGCCTGCTACAGATATGGCTATCGCAGATCCACAACCTGGTCGTCCGCTCTTGGGACCGGGTGCTGACAGTGCCCGCCCCCGTCCTCCTTGCATTGGAATGGTGGACCCACCAGGCAGAGGTCTGCGCAGGAGTTCCAGTCTCCAGACTAGTGCCATCCATCCGACTGGTCACGGACGCTTTGGACATGGGCTGGGGAGCTCACCGAGGAGACCTCCACAGGCAAGGTATGTGGTCTGCGGACAAAACCTCCCTGCATATCAATGTCAGAGAACTCCGGGCAGTCTGATTGGCTTGTGCGGTTTTCCTTCCCCACCTGAGGGGCAAGTCCGTCCTTGTTCTGTCGGACAACACGACAGTGGTGGCGTACATAAACAAGCAGGATGGGGCCCATTCCCCTCGCCTATACTTGCAGGCGGTCCGCCTATAAGACCTCTTGATCAGGGCGGACATCCACTCGATGGCCTCCTATCTCCCAGGCTCACAGAACGTCTTGGTGGACAGGCTGAGCAGATGGTTTGCGGGTCATGAGTGGTGCCTGTGCTGGGATGTAGCCCACTCCATCTTCTGCGCGTGGGGGTCTCCCCACCTGGATCTGTTCTCCACGGGACAGAACAAGAAGTGCTCTCTTTCCGCTCCCTGATAGGTCAGGGGCAGGGTTCCTTGGGAATGCCCTCCTCCTCCCCTGGCCGCGAGGCCTGTTGTATGCCTTCCCACCTTTTCTGCTAGTTCACAAGGTCCTCCTGAAAGTGCGGGAGTTCAGGGTGTCCCTGATTTTAATTGCCCTGGCATGGCCCTCCCATTGGTTTTCGACCCTCGTCAGCCTATCCTGCGAGAGGCCTGTTTCTCTCCCGCTGGTTCCGGACCTGATATCCCAAGACTTGGGCAGGCTTTGCCACCTGGACCTGCAATCGCTGCACCTGACAGAGTGGAAGCTCCGTGGTTAACGGCAAAGGAACTCCAGTGCTCCGAACAGGTTCAGGAGATCCTCCTGGGTAGCAGAAAACCCTCTACCAGGGCCACGTATTTGGCCAAGTGGAAGTGATTCTGCGGTTGGGCTTGGGGGCACACAAATTGGGTTCCAATTCCCCTGATCCTAGATTACCTGTGGGACCTTAGGCTCCAGCATCTCTCTCCCTCCTCCATCAAGGTTCACCTGGCGGCCATCTTGGCCTTCCATCCGGGGGAAGGGGGGAAAACCCTATTTGCCAATCCAATGGTCCACAGGTTCCTGAAAGGGCTGGACAGGCTCTATCCCCACGTCCGCCAGCCCGTCCCCCAGTGGGACCTAAACTTGGTTCTCTCCAAACTTATGGGGCCCCCATTTGAACCGTTAGCAACGTGCTCCCTCCTCCACCTATCCTATAAGGTGGCTCTCCTGGTGGCAAACACTTCCGCCAGGCAGGTATCTGAACTTAGGGCACTCACATCAGATCCCCCCACATGGTATTTTTTAGGGATAAGGTTCGGCTCCGCCCTCACCTGGCTTTCCTGCCGAAGGTGGTGTCGTCCTTCCATACCTCCCAGGACATCTTCCTGCCGGTTTTTTACCCTAACCCGCATGCATCTGGGAAAGAGCAGGCTTTATACACTCTAGACGTCCATAGGGCACTAGCCTTTTATTTAGACAGGACCAGACTGTTCCGGAAGTCGCCACAACTTTTCGTGGCTATCGCAGAGCGCATGAGGGGACAACCTGAGTCCACCCAGCAGATAGCCTCTTGGATAACCACCTGCATCAGGGAGCGCTACACCCTGGCGGGCGCTTCGGCTCTGCCCCTTGGAGCACACTCCACGAGGGCAGTGGCCGCCTCCACCGTTTTCGTAGCGCAGGTTCCTATCCTGGGCATCTGCAGAGCCACCACATGGTCCTCTGTCCATATGTTTGCCAACCACTATGCACTGTCGCATCAGGCCAGAGGGAATGCTTCTCTGGGTAAGGCGGTCTTCCACTCTTCTGTAGTTTCATTCTCCAGCCTGCCTCCTTAGGTTCTGCTTTGGAGTCATCTATATTGGAATGCACATGAGCAATCAGTCGAAGAAGAAAGAACAGTTACTTACTTCATAACTGTGATTCTTCGAGATGTGTTGCTCATGTCCATTCCAAATCCCTGCCCACTGCCCTAATGCTGGTATATGCCAGTAAGAAGGAACTGAGTGGGTGAGAGGGCCAGCAGGGGTATATATGGGCCAGTATACTGGCACCACTCCAGGGGGCTCCCTGCTGGCCCTAAGGGTACTGCTGAGGGAAAAACTTCCGATGGCACGTGCACACTGCGTGCGCACACCTATATTGGAATGGACATGAGCAACATATCTTGAAGAATCACAGTTACGAGGTAAGTAACCGTTCTTTCTAAGATCAGGTCCAGTGTTATTAAAATTACTATTCAGTTAGAGCTCCGACATGCATGGCTACAACACTCTCACATAAGAAAGCCTTTTGTATTTGTAATGGTTTTCTTAACACAATTAGTAAAGTCATAAGCACTCCAACATACCAAAGTAGACAGAGATCAGACAGAATGTGCATCTCAGCATCCATATACTTCCACCATTCTTTGCAAAAGGACTTGAAGTGTTATTTATTATCCTCACCATCAAATTCATCATAACCGTTATCACCAGTGATCACCATCCTGGCATCTCCCAAGAGCCGCATCTCCCAAAGGTATGCAGGCTGATACAACTCTGAAAATGTGTTATGCTGACACCATTATGCCAAATTCTATTCAGTAGGCCTGTCCTCTTTTCCTTACTTGTATTTCCTCTCCATACTAAAACTGGGATGCCCTTCTCCCGTAGTTAACTAATCTTTTTACCTTTAGTTTATTAGCATATACATTAGTTAATGACTATGGCACTTTGGTGCTCAGGCATTTGCTGATATCTTGTTATCTAGGGTTACTTTTGGTTAGTTGCTAATGCTAAGGGTTTTTGAGTCTTGTGTATTGATTAGTTTAGTTTTAAGCTATTATAGGCCTGGAACTTGAGATTTGTGAGCTCATTGCAGTATTGTCTTAACTTAGATCTATGCCTTATCTATTGGCTACAACTGCTGCGATACAGTTTTATGCTCTGTGGTATAAATGCAGGTATTCAAATTCAATTTTTAGGACTTTATACAATATTACCTGTTATTTGTTCCTTTAGCGTTGCTCTCTTTATAAAGATGCTTTTTTGAAAGTGGGCAATTCACTAAGTTATAGCAGGAATCAACCTATCAAGGAGGGAAGTGATAGAATTAATTATTTTTTGACATAATGTACACTAATAGAGTTAGTAAATTCCTTGAGTCATCTTCCCTCCTCTACCTCAAGTTCTTAATTAGCTAGGGATCAAATGCGTCAAGCTAAGTAAAAGCAGAGCTCAAATATGTATATTTCTGGGGAAGGAACTGTCACTCTTTGTTTATAACAGTGGTGGGCAACCTGCAGCCTGAGGGCCACATGCGGCTTATCAGGCCTCTGTGTGGCCTGTGAGACATGTTTACTATTGATCAAGTACAGGGTTGCCAGATTACACTGGTTACTGTGCACAAAGTTTTTTTGCTACTGATATTACTAAAATGACAAGCACTTAAAGCAAGGCCACATGAAGTGAGCTGTGGGCTGATTGCACATAATATTAAGTGTGAAAGCTGCATGTTCCCTCTGCATCCAATCAAAGTGCTCCTACCAGAGGCCGCAGGTTTGTATAGTTTTGGTGGTGCTCAGAACAGGCCCCAGTCCCCCTACCTGCCTTTATAAGATTTTGAGGTGCATGAGGACTCTGGCTCTATGGTGGGGCTAGGAAAAAGGGATTTGAGCTGCGAGAGGGACTCAGGGCTGGGGCAGAAGGTTGAGTGCAAGTTCTAGAGCGGGGGTGGCCAACCTAAACCTGAGAAGGAGCCAGAATTTACCAGTGCACATTGCCAAAGAGCCACAGTTCTATGTCACCAGCCCTGATAATCTTCCCACCACCACTCTCAGCACATCCCGCCTCATGGCAGCCCCACCGGTCAGTGCCGCCTTCTCCTTCTCCTTCTGCCCACTGGGATCAGCTCTTTCTCAGTGGGAGACATTGGAGGGGGGTGATAGGCTCAGTGGAGAGGGTGGGAAGTGGCAGGATCCTAAGGAGAAAGGGTGGAGGAGGACAGCGCATAGAGCAGAGCTGGGAATTGAACAGTGAGCACCCTCTGGCCCAGTGGAAAGTTGGTACCTGTAGCTCCAGCCCTGGATTTGATACCTATGTAAGGAGCTTCTCTTTTGAAGAGCCACATGTGGCTCTGGAGCCAGAGGTTGGCCATCTCTGTTCTAGGGTGAGGGGTTTGTGGTGAGGGGCTATGGGCTGGGGCAGAGGGTTGAGGTGTAGGCTCTAGGGTGCAGAGGAGGGGTTTGCGGTGTGGGTGAGACTCAGGACTAGGGCAGAGGGTTGAGGTGCAGGCTCTAGAGTGCAGAGGAGGGGTTTGCAGTGTGAGTGAGACTCAGGGCTGGGGCAGAGGGTTGAGGTGCAGGCTCTAGGGTGCAGAGAAGGGGTTTGCAGTGTGGAAGGGGATGGGGCAGAGGGTTGAGGTGCAGACTGGTGCAGAGAAGGGGTTTGCAGTGTGGAAGGAGATGGGGCAGAGGGTTGAGGTGCAGGCTCTAGGGTGCAGAGGAGGGATTTGGGGTTTGGGAGAAGATGGGGATGGGGCCCCCATTTCCCTCTTCTCCTCTCCAACTCCCACCCCACTCCTGGCACCACACACACTTAACAAGGCCCAGGCAGGAAGGACTCCACTTGGAGCTGCAGGGGATAGGGAGGGGAATGCCATGGGCCTCCTCCCCTCGGTAGATATAACAGCCAGCCTGCTGTCAAGGTTGCTCCCTATAGCCAGGCAGTGGAGAGCACCCGCAGCAGGAGCGGCCCTAGACGAGCTGCCGGCAACTGGTGCCCTAGGTAAAACGTGTGATCGGCGCCCCCTCCTCCAAAGTCCTCAACGGCTGTTTATCTTGGCGCCCTAGATGACTGCCTACTTTGCCTGTATTGATGGGCCGCCACTGACTCCCAGCAAAGCTACAGGCTGCAGACAGGGAAGAATGCAGGGCAGGTCTCTCAAGTCAGGCAGCAGGCAGGAACACTCTGGGTAGTGCACGGGGCTGGCAAGTGGGGTGAGAGGAGAGGCCTGGCTGACATTGGTGCAGCTGGCTTCTAAGGGCCCTCACATTGGTGGAGCCTGTGCACCATGGGCCCATACAGCTTGCCACCTACTTGTCTACATTCCTAGTTCTGGCTGTTGGGCCCTGGCCCCTTGTGAATTGCATGCCCCAGGGCAACTGTCCCCTTTCCCAACCTCCACCTCTTGCCCCGTCAGTGGGCCTGGCCTAGGTTGCTGATTGCTGGTTTATAGAGTGTCCAGCATAGTGTGGCTCCAGTTTTGGTTGGTATCTAGCTGCTAATGTAGTACCATTAAGAAATAATAATGTTCCCTCTTTGGCCTAAGCACTTGTTTCTGTTCAGGTATATTGATGATGGAGTCAGGTATTTCTGTGATTCCATCCTGTTTATTTACAAAGAATGTACATAAAATCCTGTTTTCCTGAATGAAGTGCTTCTCTGGCTAGATGATAGGCTTCCTTGCAGCCTCTGTGTGCTTCTCCTCTGTTTGTGCTGCCTCTCTGTGTCCTCCCCACACTCTGCAATCAAATCAGTATACCGTCCCTGTGTTTGGGGCCCAGTGGCCTAGTTCTTGGGCAGTGGTTTCTTTTGTTTTAGCCATCACTAAGCAAAGGAGCATTTACTTTCCCTCTTAATGTTGCAGAGTTCCTGACAGAACTGAGACCATTAGTGCTCCCTGTTTGAGGTAATAACTACTTCCTGGGCTGAATAAACAATGCCTTTGAGTGTGTCAGCCCCAGGATATGGCTGTGATCAAGGAACAGGAAGCCCTGTTGAGTTGTTTTAAAATACTGATATTTTAAAATGTAATATTTAAATTGAAAGTGAAGGAAGAAAATCTAATAAGAGGAATCATCCCCTCCAAACTAATTGAATGCCCTGTAGGCCCGTGCTTTCCCTCCCACTGCCATAACAGGGCTTGTCTGTCTAGAATAATAGCAATATATCTTTGCTTACATTGTTTTTAAAAACAAAGAGAAGGGAGGGACCTCTTGCAGTGTAAACGATGTAAACATAAATGTATGCAGTATTCTGGGAACTAGAGCCCTGCTGAACGGGACAGGAAAGAACAGAAAGGTTGTAAATCATGGAAAAGGGATTCATTTTTTTAAAAGTGTTGACAGCCCCATTTTCTTTGCTCCCTCCCTGCTATATTCAGGCCTGTACGCAGGAATTTCTGTGTGGAGGTGTGTGCTCTTTTTGTAAATGTGGACCACAAGAGTGCAAGTTCACCCTGCCTCCCCCCGCTAAGGTCCCCCAAGTAAGTGTGCTCTGGCTGGGGGGAATGCAGGAACAGCATGTTGCCTGAACCTCCCTCCCCCAAGCTTCAGCCAGCCTGGGGAAGGCTGGGGCTGATTTCCTCCAGGATAGGGAGGGAAATCAGCCCCAGCTTTCCTCCAGCCAGCTGGAACATGGGGGAGGGAGACTTAGGTAGTACACCGCTCCTTTGTCTGGCTGGTTGGAGCATGCTTACTTGGGGGACCTTGGTGGGGGATGAGGTGGTGCGCATGTACCTTTAAACCCCCCGTGTACAGGCCTGATTCATAAGTTGAAATTGCTAATTGGAAATCTGCCTGTATTTGAAGCCACATTCAGAAGCTGTTCTC
This sequence comes from Pelochelys cantorii, assembly GCA_032595735.1. NCBI lineage: Eukaryota > Metazoa > Chordata > Testudines > Trionychidae > Pelochelys > Pelochelys cantorii. The sequence continues at coordinate 3,889,020 of CM064342.1, read as the reverse complement.
CAGCTTTAACCCTGTTGTGCTCTGGAGAACCATGTCTATCCCAATGCTGATAGCTGAGAGGCTTCCATAAGCCTTGGTAAGAAGGGGAAGTATGACGTGTTGTTACGTCACAGAAACAAGTTGGCTGAGGTACTGTCTTGTATAAATTGTATTGGACCAATCTGAGCTGGTGAGAGAGAGACAAATTTTCAGGCTGCACAGCACTCTTCTTCAGGTTTGGGAAATACACTCCCAGTCAGTGTCACTGTCAAATGGAAGATGGAATAGATGGTTTAGCATAAATATTTAACACATTTTTCAAAGGACCATATAAGGTGCAGTGGCCTCTTAACAACTCCCCAGTCATGGGCTAGTTAAGAGGGTCATAGATTGTTGTGATAAATCATAAATCCAGTGTGTTTGTTCAGTTCATATTTTGTAGCATCTAGCAAAGGTATGAATTTAAATTCCCAGGCTCTTTTTTTTTTCCAGCTGTTGTGCAGGTTTCCCCTGAGGGTGAAGTCTGAGGGATCCAATACAGAGTGATGGCTTTGTGAAAAGTATAGTAGCTTCAGAGGCATTAACACACCTGCTCATACCCTTTTGCCCCTCTCTGAGCAAACTGCAATAGAATCAGACACCACCCAAAAGGATGGTCCCCTCACTTCCTGTAGAACTAGAATGTGGGACTGAGATGACAGCAATGAAGGGGGAATCACACTTCAGAAGTGTGTGTGTGGGGGGGGGGAGGATGGGCAGAGGCTGTCAGTACCAAGCTGTGGCTGAACAACAGCACTGATTAGAGCAGCAGTGGCCTCTCCTGCAGCAGCGGCCTCTCCTGCAGCAGCTCCTGTATATCCAGGCAGCAAAGGGCAAGGAGTGGGACATCACCTCAGCTGGAGGGAGTGGAGGACAAACTACACTCTTGGGTCCTTCCTTCTACAGCCAGCGGCCCCCCAGCCAGTCCCACCACTCGTCCTGGGACTCAGCCTGTCTGCCTTGCAGAGTAGGGGCTCTCATACTAAGCAGCTCCCCACTCCCCTCGCTATGAGACCTTTGAGACTCAGACTTGGAATGAAGATCTCTGAAGTCTCCCACTTTTGCTGTGTGCAGTGGTTAGGAGTGGTTTTTGATGTGGGGCCACTCCAAGAATTTGGAAAATGGTCAAGGGCTGCACTTTTCCATACTAATGGAGGAGGTGTGGGATCTAGAATGGCGATTGGGTGTAGAAAGGAGCTTTCAGTAAGGGATTGGGGTGCAGGAGAGGGTGTGGGGTCTGGGAGGGACTTTGGGTAAAGGAGGTAGTTGTGACTTGGGTTAGGGGACTAGGGTGCAGGGGTATGGGCTGTCACCTAGGGCAGGGGATTAGGGAGCAGGAGTGGGGCAGAAGATTTGGGTTGTGACGTGGAGCTGGGGATTGGGGTGTAGGCTCTGGGAGGGGATGTGGGGGCAAGAGTGGGGACAGAGGTTTTGGGCTGTGACCTGGGGAAGGAGATTGGGGTGCAGGATCTGGGAAGGGATTGGGGGCAGGAAGGGGGACAGAGTGTTTGGGTTATGTGGGGTGAGGGGTAGACGGTTGGTGTGCCAGAGGCAGGCTCTGGCTGGAAGACTTACCTACTTGGCTCCCAGCCAGCAGCCTTCTAAAGCAGCCCCCCCCCCCCAACCTGCCCTGCCCTCACACTGGCTGCGGGGTCCATGTGGTTTTTGAACAGCTATGGCCCTGAGGGGAAAGGGAGAGGATGGTTCACAAACTGCCTGTTAGCAACAGGCAGCTCTCATGGCCAGGAGTTGGCTAATGGGATTGTACTGGGGGCGGGAGCAGCGCATGAAAGTTCACAGTTGTTCAAACAGAGCCCTGCAGCAGTTTTTCTCAGCAGCATGTGGAGAGCAGGCAAGGAGTCTGCATGAGGCTCCCCACTGCGTCCCCAGGCTGAGGGTATTTTGTCGAGTCCTGGTCCATACCCTGCCCCTACCCCACCCACAGGGCTGGCTTCTGATATGCCATAAGAGAGCCACATGGCATGCTGGGAATTGTAGTTTTTTTTTCCCTCCCCTTCCTTCCCTCCCCATGTCAGGCAACATGGAGGGATGAGAGCAGGACTACAGCTGCCAGAGGGCCAGGGCCCTTCACTTCAGTGTCAGTCAGGCATTTGCAGTGGGTCCCATTCTTTGTTGGCTCTGATTGGCCCCTGTGGCAAGCAGCCAGTAGAGTGGGCGGCTGCTGCTTGAGTCTGTCTGGAGATGCTGCAGCCTTCCCCAGCCCAGATGGAATCGGCCCCATTGGAGCTGTGGGGAGTGCATTTGAACCCTTCGCGCACACACCCCTGTGTACTGACTGGCTTGATATTTCTCCCCTAGCTTCCATTCTCTTTCATGTAGATTTGGGATTTTTCTGTATCAGCCAAAGGGATTGAGGCACGGAGGCCAATCTTTGTTGCTGGAAAACAGCTAGAAAATTCTGAATATATGATCCAGTTGGAGTTGGGGAGAGTGCAGTACATAGAGGAGTGTGATTATCTACTAGATATTTGAGAGAGCTTGTGTGTCCATCTGTCTGTGAGTCTGTTTATTCAAGAACTCCTCTTAAATGGTAAGAGCTAGGACCACCACATTTGGTAGGCAGCTTCCTCTTATCATAACTTAAAGCAAGATCAGTGTTTGGTTGTGTGAGGAAAATGGGATGTGCGTGGAATCGGATTGTTTCTTATCAGACTGAAAGGAAGGGCTGTGATAGCAGGGACAGTTATACTCCTGAATGGCCATATGGGAACAGCAAGCACCTCAGCCCCCGGGAGCAGGCTCCAGCTGGATAGCATAGCCTCTGCTGCCCTGGCCTGGGCACGGGGAAAAGCCATCATCCACTCCTATCTCCTGTGCTGAACTCCCTGCTTGCCTGAATCCCCCCCACCTCCTGCCCTGATTCCTGCACCCCCACCCTCTGCTCTGATTTCTGCACCCCTACCACTGCCCCTCATCCCTGATCTGACTCCTGCACCCTCCACCCCCCGTTCTGAGCCTCTCCTCACCTCACAACCCTGATTCCTGCACACCCCGGGCCCCTGCTCTGATTCCCCTCTTCACTACCAACCCTAAATCCTGCAACCCCTCACACATCCAGCCTTCCGCCCTGAGGATCCCACATCTCCAAGCTCCTGCCTTGAATCCTGCACCTCCCACATCCTGAGCACCCTGCCCTAAAGGATCCAAGCAATGCTAGTTAAATCTTCTAGTTGATCACTAAGTGGGTAGTGAATACATAAATCCAAATTTAGCTATGAGTCATGCAAATAAACAGTAACAACCACCTTTTTTGTTACTATTTTGCAGCGAGTCACTGTGGCCAATTGAAGCTAGGAATGCAGCTATTGCTAACCACTGCTTTACATGTGCCATAAACCGAGTAGGAACTGTAAGTATTTCAAGACCTTGCTTTGTAGCCTTAGTTTCAGAATCTATGCTTTGTATCACGTTGTAATCCTAGCTAATTAATTATGTAGTAGGAATGTTAGATAATTTGTAACTGTTACACGGATACTAACGTACTCTCTGAGGGCAGTGCCGGCAGCCATTGCACTTCTGGCTCCTAGGCTGCTTCCTGTGATACAAAGACCACAGTGTGGGGCAGCAGCAGTCCCTGTCTTTAAAGGGCCCCGTCTGTGGCATGCCCAGGCCCGCTGTGGTGAGATACCTCTCCATGGCAGCAGCCTCTGTCCATGGCAAGTCTAGAGTGGGGTCCAGAGCAGCATGAGTGGGGTGGCAGCACTGTGGAGCCGGTGGTTGTGGGGAGTCGGTTTTTAAGCCCCATGCACCAGTTCCTGCCTCCTTCTGCCACTGGCTGGCTTCCACGCATATCGGCTCCTACCTGCCCCTCCCCTCTCTGATAGAGAGGCAGCAGCATAGGGGGAAGGCAGGTGACTCCACGGGAGCTAATATGCTTGGGGAACCATCTAGAAAGGTGGCTTCCTGCATGTCCCAGCTCTCATCTGCCCCCTCACCCTCTGCACTACTGCCTTTCTATCACAGGCAGCAGCACGGGTGTTGGGGGACAAGTGGCTCTGCAGGCTCTGATGCTCATGGGGTGCTGGCTTTTAAGCTGGCTCCCACTGAGCAATGGCTCCCACCTGCCTCCCACACTGCTTCCTCTGTGGGAAGCAGCGGCGGGGGGGGGGAGAGGGGGAGATGGCAGCTCCATGAGAACCAGCACGTGCGGGGAGACTGCTTAAAAGCCAGTTCCCTATGGGCACCAGCTCACGTCTCCCACCTCTTGCTGCCTCTGATGGTGAGGTGGCAGGAGGGGGTTGCGTGTAGTCATTTGGATTTACTGATAAGCCCAGGCTTATTGGTTAAACTTTTAATCATTTCAATGTCTGTATGCTAACATCCTTATAGTGTGGTGCTAGTGGGATTACAAGGTAGCAGTAGGATACCTGGAAAACTCCTGTATCCCTCTGTACAGCCAGTCCCCGACTTACGAACGAGTTAAGTACCAAACACTAGGTCATAACTCTTATCTGTTCGTAAGTCGGATTACATTCACTTACGTATGGCTGCACTGTTCGTAAGTGTGGATTTCATTCGTAACTCGGGGACTGGCTGTATAGGAGGTTGGTCATAAATACGAACGGTCATAAATCGATGCGTTCGTAACTCAGGGACCGGCTGTATAGCATGAGACCTTTTCTGTGATGAACGTTTGCAATGTACTTTGAATATTTGAAAATGTTACTGTGATTCCTGGTAAGCAGGGAAAGAGTGAGCTCCCTTCCCCACTGCAGGCTGCCTGCATTCTGCTGCAGTTCCTTCTAGGGATGTTAGATATAGTGTAATTGAATAGTTATGTAACTGCATGAAATCTTAACAGTTACACAACTAGAGAAATGGTCTGGGGTAAAAAAGATGAAATTTAATAAGGACAAATGCAAAGTACTCCTCTTAGGAAAGAACAATCCGGTTCACACGTACAGAATGGGAAGCGATTGTCTAGGAAAGAGTACTGCTGAAAGGAATCTAGGGGTCATAGTGGACCACAAGTTAAACATGAGTCAACAGTGTGATGCTGTTAAAAGAAAAGCCAACATGATTCTGGGCTTCATTAACAGGAATGTTGTGAGCAAGACACGAGAAGTCATTCTTCCGCTCTACTCTGCGTGGATTAGGCCTCAGTTAGAGTATTGTGTCCAGTTCTGGGCACCACATTTCAAGAAAGATGTGGAAAAATTAGAGAAGGTCCAGAGAAGAGCAACAAAAATGATGAAAGGTCTGGAGAACATGAGCTATGAGGGAAGACTGAAAGAATTGGGCTTTTTTAGTTTTGAAAAGAGAAGATTGAGAGGGGACAGCATAGTGGTTTTAGGTATCTAAAAGGGTGTCACAGGGAGGAGGGGGGAAATTGTTCTTGGCCTCTGATAATAGGACAAAAAGCAATGGGCTTAAACTACAGCATGGGAGGTTTAGGTTGGATATCAGGAAAAACTTCTGAACTGTCCAGGTGGTGAAACACTGGAATAAATTGCATAGGGAGGTGGTGGAATCGCCATCTCTGGAGATATTTAAGAGCAGATTAGACACCTGTCAGGGATGGGCTAGATCAGTGTTTCTGAAAGCATTCAGTGAAATCACTTTGAGTAACACATTAACTGGCTGCCCCGGTTTGTTTATTTACTGGCGCCGTGGCCATGGAGACTCATGGCTGCCATTGGCTCCATTTCGGTCTTTGCAGCCAAGCAGAGCAGTGTGCTCGTGGTCCCACTAATGAAGAGCCCCCTGTTAACCTGTGCTGCTGCCTCTGTATCAGCTTCCTGTGCCTGACACTCCATGCTGCTGCATCTGATACAGAAGCATCAGTGTGGGGTGGCACTAGCAGCTGTCCATGGGGTTCTGAGTTCCCTGTAGACAGAGGCTGGTCTGCAGCAGTAGCCCCGGTCTGCAGGGGGTCCAAGCTCCCTGCTGACAGAGGCTACTTTGTGGGATGCTGCTTTAGGGCATCCTCCCCCATTCTGCCCTGCGGAGGCAGGCGGCACTGCAGAGCTGGTTCTGGTACTGGTGCTGGGGGGAACTTTGAAGCCAGCTCCTCCCAGCGCTGGCTCCTGCCTGCCCCCCGTTGCTGTCTTTGTAGGAGGAAGCAAGGGTGGGGGACTGGTGGGTCTGCAGAGCCAGCATGCGTGAAGAGCCAAAAGCTGGTTCTGCACATGTAGCCTCTCCAGCCTATTCCCCTCACCCTCCGTGCTGCTGCCTCTCTGTCAGAGTGTGTTTAAATCCAGCTCCTTATGGGCACTGGCCCCGCTTTTCCCCTTGCAGCCTCTGATAGAGAGGCAGCAAGGGGGAGAGTGCTTGTAATTGAAAAGATTAACCAATAACCCGGGGGTGGGTAACCTTTTTTGGGTTGGGGGCTGCTGACCCTAAGGAAAAACAGTCGGGGCCACACATAGCGAAGTGAGAAGCCCCAGACTGAGAAGGAGAAAGAGCCTTCCCACATTCCCCTCGCACACCAGATCTTAGGGCAACCCAGGCTAGTAGATTTTGTGCACTCTTCTGACCTTTCTAGGAGGCTCCTCACAGACCACTATCCGCCAACTCAAAACTGCAACAGACCCTGCCATAAAAACAGATGCAAAGCCTGAAGACATTTCACTACCACTACAATAATCAGTATCTTCCACAGTGCATTTTTCAAGATGCATAGATCTTACTTATGCCTATCACAACATGTGATGTACCTCTACTAGTGCACTGAATGCCTTAGCAATAACTATATGGGTGAAATTAGATAGTTTCTATGTTCTTGAATGAACTCACAAAAATTCCATATTGTTCATGGGTGAACACTTTTTGCAAGACAGCCACTCCACTCAATATCTGACCTGTCATAACACACACACCCTGCTTCTTTTTTTTTTTTTTTTGACCTATGACTGGAGGAGTGTTAATGGGCCACTTTACTGTGAATGATTCCTTAAAATATTTTGGTTACTTATACTAAATAATCTTATATTTAGCTGAAACAAAAGACGGAACTATGCAGCACTTTAAAGACTAACAAGATGGTTTATTAAGTGATGAGCTTTTGTGGGCCAGACCCACTTCCTCAGATGAAATTGTGGAAGAAAATTGGTATGACTATATATACCCTTTGGTATAGACCAGACTAACACGGCTACATCTCTATTATATTTAGCTGTGACTCTCTTGAGTACCTTTCCCAGACCTGAAGAAATGCTCTTTGTAGCTCAAAAACTTGTCTCTTTCAGCAACAGAAGTTGGTGGAATGAAAGGTACCTCACCAATGTCTCTAATATCTTGGGACCAACATGACTACATCAACACTGCAACATTAAGAGCTAGAGCACATGCAGATTCTTTGTTGGGCACCTTAGGATATGTCTACACTACAAAATTAGGTCCATTTTATTTAATTTAACTTTGAATGTCCGATTTAACAAATGTGATTTTGCATATTCCAACTAGTAGAGTGTAGTCACGAGAGCACATCCACATTTCCAGAGGTTGCATTGACTCAAAGAATGATACACTTTGGGTAGTTATCCTAGGGCACATCTACAGAGCAGGGCAAAAATTGAATTAAGCTACGCAACTTCAGCTACGTCAATTGTGTAGCTGAAGTTGAAATAGCTTAACTCAACTTTTGGCACTGCCTACACAGTAGGAAGTTGAAGGAAGAATACTCTTCCTTCGACTACCGTTATTCCTTGTGAAATGAGTGTTAAGGAGTCAGAGTAAGAAGTCCTCCAGTTCTCTATTATTTTGAAATAATGGCTTGCTGTATAGACATGCTCTTTGTTATTTCAGAATAATGTCAGTTATTCTGAAATAATGTTGCTGTGTAGACATAGCCCTACAGTCCCTGCAACAGATTGGAATTCTGAGCTAGGGGTCCCAATGCCTCATGGGATGAAAACATTACTGCAGGTGGTTATAGGTGCCTGTCATCACCCTTCCGTGTCTGTGGCTCAGAACCAGAGCAGCAGTTCATTAGCCTTGTCCTATGGTATACTTTGTCTAAGCTCCTTTATTTTCATGTAGAATTGCTGTGTGAACCTGGTGTAGCCATTAACCACTGTGCCCTGATTTTGGCATAGATATCAGTGTTTCTTTTGCTGGTTCAGAGCTCTTGCCAGCACAGACTCCCTCCCCTTTGCTCCCCCACAGCAATCAGATGCAGCATTTCTCCTGAGCCATCCCTGCAGGAGTGAGTTCATGCCTCTGGCCATGCAGGCTTAGCTGTGCTGGTGAACTCTCCATTCCCAACAGGGAATGACCATTCAAAAGTTCACCAGGGCTTTTCCCACTTGTGTGGCTGAAGATCACCTTGGAGCTCTGATCGTCGTGTGGAGGCCAGTAACTCCAAATTATAATAGTGTTTACACTGCCCTTAATTAGAGACATGAATGTCTGGCTTTACTCCACTCGTTCAGGTGGACTACAGGAGACAATTTTAAAAGCCCTTTAGATAAATGGGAGGGACTCAGCGGTGTAAACCCACTCATTACAAATTGGACCCAGTGCTGAATATGTGGACCTAAGCTCGTAATATAGACCAGCCCTTGGGGTATATATTTTAAAGTGTTCTCTAAGAATCTGGATTTGTGTCCATTCAGGTAGATCATATGTTTTGTATTTCTATTATCTGCAAAGACTACCTCATTTAAATCTCTCTTATTCCAACCCCATATCAAAGCTGTCCTCTGCTTGGACTGTTACCTTGTTGTGGCGAAGAGGCTTGTATATCCCAATAATTGTAAGAATTATGTTATCTGGAGTCTTGTACTCCTGGTAGAGTCGCCCTTAGCAAACAGTTCTGAGGTGAGGTTCCACACAAAGTACAGTCCAGACTTCCCAAAATCCCAATGTTGGAACAGGTATATTTGGGAACATGTCTGTTTTCTGTGATTGTGAAGGTGGACATGGCTGCAAGCTGCAGCAGGAAGGACAGAGACACCCTGTTCTTTCAGGGTATGTCTACACTTGCCCCCTAGTTTGAACTAGGGAGGCAAATGAAGCATACCGAAGTTGCTAATGAAGTGCGGGATTTAAATATCCCGTGCTTGATTAGCATATTCGCGGCCGGTCGCCATTTTAAAAAGCCGGTAGCCCGAATTAACTTGCCACGTGTAGACGCGGTAGTCTGATCCAAAACTCTTCCCTCGAATTAACTGTTACTTCTCGTGCAATGAAGAGTAACAGTTAATTCAAGGGAAGGGTTTTGGATCGGACTACCGCATCTACATGCGGCAAGTTAATTCGGGCTACCGGCTTTTTAAAATGGCGACCGGATGCGAATATGCTAATCAAGTGTGGGATATTTAAATCCCGCGCTTCATTAGCAACTTTGGTATGCTTCATTTGCCTCCCTAGTTCGAACTAGGGGGCAAGTGTAGACACATCCCCTGACTCCAGGGCTTCTTCCAGTCAAGCTTTGTGAGGTTGGTGTCTGCACACCTGCTGTCCCATGTTAAAAGATTTCATGCATAGACCTCTGCCATGGCCAGAGCTGCGACACTCTAATATTACTACTCATATTCCCCAGAACATTATGAATACAGGGCTGTCACTCAAGCAAATGCCTCTCTTCCAGGCTAGTCCATCCTAAAATTCTAGCAAGACAGCCACTTCCTTGAATCTAGAAACTAGGCAATTATGAAAATTCCCTCTGTATGTAGTTTTGACAGTAAGCCAGACGAGTCTTAATAGATATATGCCAAACATTAAATTAATATGTTAGTACAGTGGTCCCCAGCCAGTAGATTGGGATCTACTGGTAGATCTTGGAGCTTCTGACAGGTGATCCTGAGTGTTTTGGCCAGGAAGCTATCAAGGGCTGGCACTTCAGTTGCCCCTCCATCCACCGTCATTCTGCTCCTGTCCTCTGCCTTGGACCTGCCCCCCCCCCGGGAGCCATCTGCTTGTTGTGCAGAGTGTGGGAGGGAGAAGAGGGGGGCACTGATGTCAGGGTGTTTCTCCTCTCCCCACTCCTGTACCCTATCTCCACTCAGAGAGAAGGGGGTGGAGGGAGCTTGGCAATGCAAATCTCTGTCATTCTCACACACTGTGTGTGTGTCTGTCATTCTCACAAACACACACTTCTTCACTCGCATCTCCCCACCCAACATATACGTGGGGGGTTGTTGTTATTTATTTTACTGCTTGCAAAGTGGGTTATTTTTGGTTTTGGACTAATCTGTGCATTTCATCATTTTCGTTTGTCTCTTATGCTTAAATTTCATTCTTTGAGCAGTGAGTTTTAAAATGCTGAACCTGGCATAGCTACAGTAGTTATCCCCATGGTAATTGCTGCTTCTGGATGTGGCTGGCACATCTCTGCAGCCCCTGCGAAAGTCAGAACAGGGGGTCTCCACAGGCTGTCCTTCCCTGCAGCTCCATTGATTAGTAATGGGGAACCATGGCCAGTAGAAGCTGTGGGCTCAGTGCCTGTAGATGAGGGGCAGCACATGGTACCATGAAGCCATTGCTGTACATGCCAGTGTCTTTCAGGAGTGGTGCAGGGTCAGGGCAGGAGTAAGCCTGCCTTAACCCCACTATTCCACTACCTGGAAGCCATCTCAGTTATATGGTGCCCAGCCAGAGCCTGCTTCCTGAACCCCTGTCCCAAACCTGAACCTCCTCCTACACTGAGCCTCTTGCACCAGACATGAGTCCCCCTGCACCCAACTCCTTCCAAGAACTTGCATCCTGAAACCCCTCCTGGACCCCAAGCTGCTACCCTAGGCTAAGCCTAGAGCCCCTCCCACACTCCAAATCCCTTGGCCCAAGACCAGAGCCTGCATCCCAACCCTCTATTCAATCTGGTGAAAGTGAGTGAGGACGGAGGAGGTGGGGGGATGGAGTGAGCAGGGTGAAGCTTCCAAGAAGGGGTGGAACAGGGGCTGGGCCTCAAAGAAGGATCAGGAAGGAAGTGGGACAAGGGTATTTGGGTCTGAGGTAGATCTTACATTGCATTGAAATTGAAAAAGTGATCTTGTGTTTAAAAAGGTTGGAGACCACTGTGTTAGTATATTAACCATTGTATTGAAGCAAAATTCTCTTGCATGAAATGAGATTATAGCGCCATCTACAGCTTCATTTTAAATTGGCCTTTTTTCACAGGAATACTACTTGAACGCATTTACATCTGGAGATGGTAGGAATGGTATGTACAGCAAATACCTTCATGGGTTGGTAATAGTTTATTTTGAAACATGAATAGCTATCTTTCTGGCTATCTGCCTGTAGTTTTCATATATATAAAATTTTAAATTGTTCGGAAGAAAAAATGCTAAAACAAGGGATAATTATCAACAGGGCTTGACTAATGGCAGCGAAAACCGCACGCCAGCCCCGTGCTGCGCATGCGCAAGAGCTGCAGTGCGCATGCGCGCACCGCGAATGAACGGGGCACGTGGCTGAAATCTTCTTGCCATGGGCGGGTAGATTGTATTGTTTGTCGAGCCCTGATTATCAAGATGCATGACCCTCCACCCACTCATCCTGAAAGCCACCAACTCTGCCCCTCCCCATGTGCCTCTTGCACAATGGGGCACTTCCTGTTCCTCCCCCTTCCTCCCACCATTTGTGAAGTGCCATGAATCACCTGATTTGCGCTCCGCTCCTGCTCCTCCTTCTCCCTTCTAGAGCTTGAACAGCCACAAACAGCTGAGTTGCAGCGTTCCAGCTCTTCACCAGGATTTATGGTGAAGTGCTGGGAGGGAGGGCGAGGAGTAGAAAGTTCACGTCTCCAGAGCCCCAGTGCATGAGAGGCACACGTGGGAGGGAGGCAGACAGGGTCCCTTGGCTGCAGGTGGGAGTCCCAGTGGGCCGCATGTAGGCCTCAGGTTGCCGACTACTGCTATATCTTGTGGTTCTTTGTGTTGCAAAAAGCTGAGACATCCTATGATTCTTTCCCAGTGAGTTGTAGTATCACTTATCTGTTGGGCACATAGGAGAAATTGTGAGAAGGGACAGGAAGTCTGTCAGTGCTAAGGATGTTAAAGAGCTATTATTTGGCTAATTGTGTAGTAAATACTGCGTGATTAGTTGATAAGAGGGCCACTCTGCAGAGCTGCAGCAGGAATAACTCCCAGAGCTGGCTCGAACCAGGATTGAGCAGTCCGGAATTGCTGCACCTCTGCATTTTAAATGTAGTAAGAGCTGCTTGACTCTTACTACATATAAAATGCAGAGCCACAGTATGGCTGGCTTATAGAGCCGGCATGAGCCAGGACTGAGCCGTCCCAGGTCGTGCAGGCTCCAGGTGCGCTGCGCCTTTGCATTTTAAATATAGTAAGAGCTGGACGGCTCTTACTACACTTAAAATGCAGAGATGCAGTGGTCCTGGAGCCGGAACAAGCTGGGACTGCTCAGTCATAAGACTATAAGAACGGCCATTTTGGGCCAGACCAAAGGTCATCTAGCCCAGTATCCTTTCTTCCAACAGTGGCCAATGCCAGATGCTCCAGAGGGAGTGAACAGATTGGAGAATCTTCAAGCAATCCCTCTCCCATCACCCATTCCCAGCCTTTGAAAGAGGCTAGGGACATCATTCCTACCCATTCTAGCTCATAGCCATTGATGGGCCTAACCTCCTTTCTTGAACCCTGTTAAAATCCTAGTTTTCACAACCTCCTCTGGCAAGGAGTTCCACAGGTTGACTGTGCACTGAGTGAAGAAAAACTTCCTTTTGTTTCTTTTAAACCTGCTACCTATTAATTTCATTTGGTGACCCTTAGTTCTTATGTTGTGGGAATAAGTAAACAACTTTTCCTTATTCACTTTTTCCATGCCAGTCATAATTGTATAGACCTCTGTCATATCTCTCCTTAGTCTCCTCTTTTTCTAAGCTGAAAAGTCCCAGTCTTTTTAATCTCTCTTCATATGGGACCCGTTCCAAACCCCTAATCATTTTTGTTGCCCTTTTCTGAACCTTTTCCAATGCTGAGATCTTTTCTGAGATGAGTCGACCACATCTGTACGCACTATTCAAGATGTAGGTGTACCATGGTTTTACATAAGGGCAATAAGATATTCTCTGTTTTATTCTCTACCCCTTTTTCAATTATTCCTAACATTCTATTTGTTTTTTTTTTGACTGCCACTGCACATTGAGTGGGTGTTTTCAGAGAACTATCCACAATGACTCCAAGATCTCTCTCTTGAGTAGTAATACTAAATTAGTCCCCATGATATTGTATGCATAGTTGGGATTATTTTTTTCAATGTGCATTGCTTTAGATTTAGCACATTAAATTTCATTTGCCATTTTGTTGCCCAATCACTTAGTTTTGTGAGATCTTTTTGAAGCTCTTAGCAGTCTGCTTTGGTCTTAACTATCTTGAGCAGTTTAGTATCATCTGCAAATTTTGCCACCTCACTGTTTACTCCTTTCTCCAGATTGTTTATAAATAGGTTGAATAGAATCAGTCCCAGTACGGACCCTTAGGGGACACCACTAGTTACATCTCTCCATTCTGAAAACTGACTATTTATTTGGTAGCCTGGGGCAGGGGTATAATAGAATTTATGTGGGTAAGGCTTGCCAATCTGACTAGAAGGTTCTAGGTTTCATCCTCTGTACCTGAGGTCACATATGATTCTGGCAGTAGATCTGGGGGTCCACAACAGTGGCCACGCTCACAATGAGGATAGTACCAAATTACAAGTTTTATTATGACAGGTATTAAAATGGCAAACAGAACAAAGCACACAGCAGTGATTACCCAGATTGATTGAATCACCTCTGAAGGTAACATTAATACAAATCTTGTTATGTAGATTGCGCTTATGTAAGTACACACATAGAATTATGTCATATAAAAACCATATTCACATCCCCTTCTCCTGAAGGCTGTGCATGGAAGAACCAGCCTCCCTCCGCCCGTAGGAACCTTGATGCTGGGTGGGGTAGGAAACTTAGAAACAGAGACTTAGAAAGAATAAGTAGAGTAAAGCAAAGAGTTTACAGGAAGAAATACTTTATGTAGAAAAGATAGATATGTCTTGAGCCCCGAGCTTCCTTATTCCCACAGCTTTTATCTCCCTTTTTGCATCATCACTCCCCAGCCTTTGATAATCAAAGCCAGAGTTCCGCACTCTTAAAATTTTGTAGGTATACATATTTGATTGGATGGTGATATCGGGACATCTTTCGAATATGCATGAATAAAACCACCTGCTATCACCTTGGACTCAGTCTCAGACAGAAAAAATGGGAGTTTTGCAGTTAGGTGCAACAGTGCCTTCTTCCTAATTCAAGAGGTCGGTTAAGCTGGGTCTGGCAGTTTCTGAATTTATTTATGTATCTCAAGCTCACGAGGAACTGAGTCACACATATCCATCTGTGTACTGACCCAACTGACGATTTTGCCACAAGATCTTTCATAATTTCTAAAAAGGTATTAGGAACATATAATTTTCTAGAAGATACATTAACCTTTTCTTCTCCCACTATACTACTGCTAATGCCAACTCATACAGGATAAATTAAATACTGCAGGCCTTGTATTACTAGCATTCCTACTAAAATATATGAAAAAAGAGATAGGATAGGAAAAGACATAGCTTGGCAGGCTACAATTCCTACCCTTTGTTTTCTGTCTTTTAACCAGTTATCAATCCATGAAAGGACCTTCCCCCTTATTCCATGACAGCTTACTTTACTTAAGAGCCTTTGGTGAGGGACCTTGTCAAAGGCTTTCTGGAAATCTCAATACATTATATCTACTGGATCCCTCTTATCCACATGTATGTTGACCCTCTCAAAGAACTCTAGTAGATTAGTAAGGCATGATTTCCCTTTACAAAAACCATGTTGACTTTCCCCCAACAAATGATATTCAGCTATGCGTCTGACAATTTTATTCTTTACTATAATTTCAACTAACTTGCCCAGTACTGACGTTAGACTTACTAGTCTGTAATTGCCAAGATCACTTCTAGAGCCCTTTTAAAATACTGGTGTCACATTAGCTATCTTCCAGTCATTAGGTACAGAAGATGATTTAAAGAATAGGTTACAATCCACAATTAATAGTTCCACAATTTCACATCTGAATTCTTTCAAAACTGTTGGCTGAATGCTATCTGATCCTGGTGACTTGTTACTGTTAAGTTTATCAATTTGTTCCAAAACCTCCTCTTACAATACCTCAGTCTGGGACAGTTCCTCAGATTTGTCACCTAAAAAGAATGGCTCAGGTTTGGGAATCTCCCTAATATCATCAGCCATGAAGATTGAAGCAAAGAATTAATTTTGTTTCTCCACAATGACCTTATTATCTTTGAGTTCTCACTCATTGCCCCGCTGGCTGTTTAGCAGGCTTTCTGCTTCTGATATATTTTTAAAACGTTTTGTTACTACTTTTTGAGTTTTTGACTAGCAGTTCTTCAGATTCCTTTTTGGCTTTTCTTATTATACTAGCCAATTAGCCCATCATAAAATGGGATTTTCAGGTCTCTCCTCCATGTCCTATTCCCTTTCTATCTCGGTCTTCTCTCCTGAGCCTCCGGTCTCTTGCTCTGTCTCTCTCTCTGTCCCCTCCTCCTACTGCCTCCCCCCTTCTCTCTCTCTCAGCTCTCCTCTGTCTCCTGCCTCTCTCTCTGTCTCTCTTTCTCTTCTCCCCCTTCTGCCTCTCACTCTCTTTCTCTTCTCTTCCTCCTCCTCCATGGGGAGTGCGGAACCCAAACGGCTGTTTGCGTCGCTTGCTCCCACGCAGCAGCCTGGCTGAGCGGCTGCCTATGAGCTCCAGCTGCCCCCCTGCACCATTTCCCTTCACCCCAGCACTGATCCTGCAGCCTCCCAGTTGTCCTCCACCTCCCCCTCCCCCTTGTTCCCCCGCCCTCCCCCTAGCCAGGGTCAGTTCATGGCCAGGGGGCGGGGCCTGGAGGCACTGTCACGCCGCACGTCAGCGCCCACCCCCCCGCTTCGCCTCCCGCCGTGGCGCTCGGCTGACTTCTGCGCCACTCAGCCAGGCTGCCGTGGGGGAGCAAGTGGCCATTTGGGCTCCCCCACGGTGGCCTGGCTGAGTGGTGTAGAAGTCAGCCAAGCGCCACAGCGGGAGGGAAGGGGGGCAGGGTGGTGATGTACATGGCCAGGGGGCGGGGCCTGGCCGTGTATATCACCACCCCGCCCCCCCTTCGCCTTTCACCGTGGCGCTCGGCTGAGTTCTGCACCGCTCCACTGGGCCACCGTGGGGGAGCCCAAACAGTCGCTTGCGCCGCTTGCTCCCCCGCGGTGGCCCAGCTGAGCGTCGCAGAAGTCAGCCAAGCGCTACAGTGGGAGGCAACAGCGCCGCCCAGAGGGAACAGCCAGCGTTTCAGCATTACAGAGTCACAGACATTGGTCCGCTATATATATGATTTTAACACTTAATTTGAGTTTATGTTCCTTCTATTTTACTCGCTAGGATTTAACTTCCACTTTTTAAACAATGCCTTTTTATCTCACACTTCTTCTTTTACTTGGTTGTTAGCCACAGTGACACTTTATTGGTTCTCTTACTGTGTTTTTTTAATATGGGGTATACATTTAAGTTGGGCATCTATTATGGTGTCCTTGAAAAGTTTCCATGCAGCTTGCATGCAGGGACTTTACTTTTGCCAATGTACCTTTAAGTTTGTTTAACCTCATTTTTGTGTAGTTTCCCTTTCTGAAATTAATTGACACAGTACAGTGTTGGGTTGCCGAGGTGTTTTTTGCACCTCAGGGATATTAAATTTTATTACATTATGGTCACTATTTCCAAGTGATTCAGTTATATTTACTCCTTGGACCAGATTCTGGGCTCCGCTTAGAACTAAATCAAGAATTGCCTCTCCCTTTGTGGGTTCCAGAACCAGCTGCTCCAAGAAGCTTGCACTGGGTCCCACAGCCCGTTTGCGGCGGCCAGTGCTGGCTGCGAACAGGGGCTGCTTGGTGGCATCAGCTCCTGTCCGCGGGAGGGAGGAAAAGGGGAGAGTAGCTCAGCTCCCCACTGGGACCCCCGTGGACAGCCTCAGCCCCCATGCCTCTCTCCTCACTAATAGAGGCAGTGGGGGAGGGGTAGGTGGCACCACAGAAACAGTGCTGGGGGAAACCAGCTTTTAAGCCAGCTTCCCCCAGCACTGGCTCTTTTTTTTCCCCTCCCCCCTTGATGCCTCTCATACAGAGGCAGCAAGAGGGGGAGAAGCAAGTAGTAGAGCACTCCACTTGACTACCCGATAAGCTTATGTTTACTGGGTAGTCGAGTAGTTGACTACTGGCTTACATCCCTAGTTAGTGCATGAGTGGTTTAGCCTGCATCTTTACTGCAAAATGGGGGAGTTAAAACCCAAGTAAAAGCAATACAGGAGCTCTTGCCTATACATCCAGCCCCCAGCTAGCATGGCTAGAAAGTACCTTCAGACCCAAAGGAAAAGTTTTTGTGTAACTGGCAGGGGGTGAAGGGCAACACCTGAAGAAGAACCCAAATGAACTGCAGTGAAGACATACCTGGAGCAAACCAAAATATATAAGCTAGTTTTATTCTGATCTTTTATAAATGGTGAGTACATGACCACGAAAAGCAAACGCTAATTATAATTCAGAAATAAGAGAAGAAAAGAATAATCTATTGCATTGTTGTGTTCACTGTAGGCTTGAACAAAAGGATAAGTTATGAAAGTCAAATAAACTTGCTGTACTCTGTTAGATTCCTAGGTCTATTCAGAAATCCAAAAGAAGTCTGAGATTCTGTATTGTTTTCTCTTGGGGTAGGTGTAACCCACCAATATTCAATTGCAAACTTAGCATTTTGTCCAATGGGAAGTCACCATCTTCTCTTATTTTTTCTGGCCTCAGTCAGAGTTGCAGCCAGCTCATTTGCTACATATCCTTGTATTGGCTTGCCTTTGGAGCTGAGTGTTAGCAGCTGCTGCATGAAGGGAGCCAGTGGTTGTTATCACTCACTTTGATTGTCTTCACTGAACATTCTAGAACTATAGAGGTATCTGATGCTCTTGAGCTTATGGCTAGTCCTTTGATCCTGTTGAAGATTTTGCATTTTTAATAAGATTTTTCTTTTTCCTATCTCAGTGTTTTATACTTTAGTCCTGCACTGAAGACCTAATGCTGTGAACTCTCTCATTAGCACTGAAACACATTGCGATGTCACAGCACTTTCAGGCTAGAGAGAAGGGGGAAACAAAGCCCTTATTTAAATGCAAATAAATGTAATAATTAGCAAGCACAGTAATACATTTTCAAAACCCAATGAAAGTTGCATGGATTCTTGTTTGTCCATATGAAAGCTCTCCTGTTTATGATACTAAAAGTTAGAGCTCAGTGTTCCTGTGGCTTGTTAAGTGAGGGCACAGCTGGGTGAAAAAAAGGGATGAATCAAGCCTAAGATTCTCAGGGGAAAGAACATGTGAAATTTTATACTTGTTTGCTCATCGCATTATATGTTATTTGATTTATTAAGCCCACCATGACTTGGGATATTTTTATGGCTCGAGTTATGTGACTGCACCAGATGGCAGTCGGACACCGGGACTGTCTCGCACACAGGATGGGCTTTTGGTGACTGAGGTAGATCTAAACCTTTGCAGGCAAGTTGGTGACAAATGGAGTTTTAAGGTAAGTCCTTATTCTCTAAAGAAACATGTTCAGTTCTCTAAGAAAAGTTTAACTTTTAAATGACACTGAATGGATCTTACAAGTTCGTTTTTGTGGAATTTAAGCTTTTACTGAACGTGAAACCACCTAGGCCTTATGATTAAGAAGATCACACTCAGAAGGTTAAGAAGTGGAGTGTTCACTTCCTCAGCCTGTAGACAGCCTGAAATTAAACATGAGAACTTCTTTCATTCACCTCTCACTCTGTTTCACTTTGGAAGTGAATTAAGTTAAATGGGAATTCAGGCCACTTTAATTCTGAGTGAAAGCATGCATTATTTTGGTTTGCCCATAGCTTTTGACAACCAGAAAGAAGTAGGAAGCAGTTTAATTTTTGTCATTTGATGGAGATAAACCCTTCTAGTTGTAAACAGCTAGAGGTGATCTGACATTTGGGGATGGTGGGCATAACCTTATTCCCCATCCAGACAACACCTGACAGTAATTAGATATCTCCTGTTCCAAGATCTGCTCTTGCATCCAGTGGCAATGGATAAGCACAATAACTGTATGTTTCTGCTAAAATTATCATCAGTAAAATAATTAACCATTCTCATCATTACATTTTAGAGTTCACTATTGCTATGAGAGGAGCAAATTAACTCCCCTCAAAGCTAACGTTTCAGGCTGCTTGCACACTCAAGAAAACAACATCATTTCACATTTAGAAGGTTTTGCTCTTAAAAGTGACTGTAAAAAGAGCAACATGGAATTTGTGTTTTATATGGCTATGTTACTCTCTCTCACTGTAACTACCAGCCCTAAAATGTCTGCCTATCTGAAAGTCAGAATGGGTCTTCTCTTACACATCATCAACAGATGATTATGCTACCATAGTGGGAGCTATTTAAGTTCCTATATAGATACAGGTTCTAAATGCTAAACTGACATCTATGCAAACCCATTTGAAGCAGTGGGGTTTTGAGTTGTTACTGGGAGCATCCCGGGAAGACTTCTTACTTGTATAGTTCCATTGCTTTCATTGGGTGTACATTGGTGTAACTGGGAGTACATGTGCTGACCAAGACAGTGTCACCTTTACATAGTCACTTTGCAGCATAAAACTACATTTTAATGCTTTTTTTTTAAATGAGAGTTTAGCTTTTGCAAGAGACTGACTGCTTGTTATGGCATTGATAATTTTTTAAGATTGATGGTATTAACACTTTACTATTTTTGGTATTCACTATTTTAAAAAAAGTTATGTAAATCAGTATTTTCTCTTGAAAATTCCGTCAACTGTAACCTTCCCTGTCAAGGGGGACAGGACCATATCTACTCATACACAAAATACACAGCTGCATGGAGCACCACAAAATTTGGAGAACCAAATTGCCCCATATTTCAGGGCGTTCTGTGTAGCTGTGTGCTGCCTATGGGCTCAAGCAGCCCTCAGCCCCATTTCCCCTCCCCCTATCTATGCCGGGGTTCTGGCAACTTCCAGCCATCCCTCTAGGGCCAGAAGAGGACACTCCTGAGAGGGAGTGTATCTGTATCACTATCTACCAACTCACGTTGTATTAATCCAGTATTTGAGCGTTTTGTCTGGGAAACAAATTGAGAAAATACCGGACATATAAAATGTCCAGTATTTTCTAATTAGGTAAGTTTTATTATTATTAGGAGTATCAGTACGTAGTTGTGAACTTCCTGGCTGGTAGGCACGCTCACGCTGCATGAGTGTGTCTACCAGCCAGGCAATACGCAACTACGCAAGGGGGGACGGAGTGGGAGGAAATTCCCGGGGCTGGACTCGCTCGTGCTTTGCTGGATCTATTTACACCCGGGTCAGTCCTGCTCCCCGCCGGCCGATTCTCTTCACTGCCCCCAATCCCCCCGGCCAGCCCTGCTCCCCCTAACCTCCTCCTGGCCAGCCGGTTCTTCCCCCCACCTCCTCCCGATCTCCCCTGGCCAGCTCCGCTGCCCCCAATCTTCCCTCCCCCCTCACGCCCCCCCCCCGGCCAGCCCTGCTTCCTGTCAGTCGATCTCCCCCGGCCAGCCCCACTGCTCCCGACACCCCCCATTTCCCCCGGCCAGCCTTGTTTCCCGCCGGCCGGTTCTCCTCTCCCCCTCCTCCTCCCGATCTCCCCGGCCAGCTCCACTGCCCCCTCCCCCAGCCAGCCCTGCTTCCTGCCAGTTGGTGCCCCCCCCATCTCCCCGGCCAGCCCTGCTGCCCCCAACCCCCCCCCCCCCCCCCCGGCCAGCCCCACTGCCCCCGACCCTCCCTGCTTCCTGCCGGCTGGTTTCACTCTCCCTCCTCCTGGCCAGCTCCGGTCCCCTCCCAGCTGGTTCCCCCTCCCCATCTGAGATCAAGTGTGTGGTATTTTTTTAAGCCATCTGGTAACCCTATATACTATATAGCACATTAATACAGCGTGAGTTGGTAGATACTGATACAGATATACTCCCTCTCATGAGTGTTCTCTTTTTTTAAAGTTCATATATGGTAACCCTAGCTCTGGTGGCCTCCATCCTCATCCACTGGCTTCCCCCTCAGGGCTCAATACCAAACCCCGTTCACAAAGTGACGTTTGCAGGAGTGCAGCACTCACAGAGCAGGGGGCAGCTACATAGCAGGGGGCTGGAGAGAAGTGGCATTTTCCCCTTAAAAGTGTTGCTTCTTTCTGGCCAACGGTGTGGCCACCCGCTGCTCCTTAAGCCCACACTGCTCTCCTGGTCCTGCTCCTGCTTTGCCAACTCTCCCGGACTGGGTGGACCAGACACTATTGCAATAAATAGTGTTCGGTCTGGGAGAGTTAGCAGTCCTTTTCCTCACAGCTTCAGCCCTCTCCTCCCCTTCCTGTGTGGAGCAGCTATTCAGGGGGTGGGGAGTGCTGGGCTGCATAGGGAGGAGAAGAGCAGCTACTGGAAAGTTACTGAAATAGGCTACAACTCTGCCTTTCTTTTCCAGATGACTGGTAGATACGAGATGTATGCAGAGGAACTCATGAAGGCTGTCCAGCCTAACTTTATACCCAATATTATTAAAGAGTAACTGTGGCGATGTCCTCTGGTAGGAGATCTCTCATACCAAGCATCTCCTTTAAAAAAAACAAAAGTGATCTATGTATGTTAGTCTGCAAAAATTGCCATCTTCTACTGTCTTACGGTTGATACTGAAACTTGGCAAATACAGGTGCAATGACTGCCAGTAAAAAGTTACTATATATTTTGATAAAGCAGCAATTTAGGGAACCTGCTTTACTGCAAAATGATGAACAAATGATAGAGAGCTGGCTGAGGAACTCACCTGGTCAGATTTAGTTTAAATTCTGAAATGTACATTAAACTGTATGGATGCATCTAGACTGGCATGATTTTCTGCAAATGCTTTTAACGGAAAAGTTTTCCGTTGAAAGCATTTGCGGAAAAGAGCGTCTAGATTGGCATGGACGCTTTTCCGCAAAATCTAGACGCGCTTTTGCGCAAAAAAGCCCCAATCACCATTTTCGCGATCGGGGCTTTTTTGCGCAAAACAATACCGTGTTGTCTACACTGGCCCTCTTGCACAAAAACATTTGCGCAAGAGGGCTTTTGCCCGAACGGGAGCAGCATAGTATTTCCGCAAGAACACTGACAATCTTACATGAGATCGTCAGTGTTCTTGCGGAAATTCAAGCGGCCAGTGTAGACAGCTGGCAAGTTTTTCTGGAAAAGCGGCTGATTTTCCGGAAAAACTGGCCAGTCTAGACACAGCCTCTAAGTGTTGGAAAAAGGTGATACAGCATGAAGAAACCCATCTGGTCTTGGGGAAATGCTAGTGCACTTTCCTTACATGCTTTGTTTCAATGGGATAAAAATGTCAACACTTAAGGTGCGTCTAAACTTGCCCCTTAGCTCGAAAAAAGCTATGCAATTTGAGCTACACAAATTGTGTAGTTAATTTCGAAATAGCTTATTTCGTAATAATTTCAAAATAAACCACTATTCCAAAACGTCCCTTAATCATCATGGAACAATGTTTACAGGGGTGTCAGAATAGAGCACCTGTTATTTCAAAAGATATTTTGAAATAATGGGCGTGTTGTCAAGACACAGAATAACTATTTCAGGTTAACGGAAGTATCTTGAAATAGCGTTACTGTGTAGATGTACCCTTAGAGGGTTTGTTTGGGACCTTCTGACACATGTAGTCTCTTTTTGTTTGGATGCAGAATCAGTCATAGTTCAGTAGGGTATCAGGAATGCAAGCATTGACTCTGGTACTTCCCAAAAGGAAGCACTAGTAATGTAACATTGTTACAAGTAGCTGACTTTCCTTGCTGTCACATAGATGTAATTTGTAAAATCATGTTTATGAAAAGTCAGAAATGGCTCTAAACAAAAACTGCCATCAACTATTCTGTTTGTTGTTACCATTGCTTTACGTTGATGAAGACATTCTTAGCTTCAGGGTAATGTTTGTGGTTAGGTGTGTGCTGGTTCAAAATGGTGTGTAATTACTGTATGTCAAGACATTTGTGTGTCTTGCTGGGGGTGGCTGTGTAAATTTCTCCAGGCTGGGAATGAGGAGGGTGGCTGCAGTGAAAGGGTGTGTGTGTTTATTATTGTGTAAGCTGGTTGTGTGTGGGCATGTTGTGCTTGATTTTGGTGGATGTGGCAGCTGAGCCAGGTAATCCAGTATCTGTGTAGTTTCCTTAGTACAACCAATGAAATCATTGCATGCAAATTAGCTATAGAGTAAGGTTGATTGGTCATGTTACCTCTGATACCACAGTGGTCTAGAACTCTTAGCATAGCATAGATAGATGCATATCTTACAATAGCTGTACACCACACAGTTGTAATATGTAAAGTCAAAATGTCTGAGAACTTAAAAATTGGATGGTAATAGACCATGAAATCCAGCAATGATTGAACCTGGTGATACTCTAACAGAGCTCTCAAGCCACGTTTGGATCTCTTTCTATTGCTTCACGCTGACTCAACAGACATTTTAGGCTTCAGAGTGTAATTCCTAGAATCTTTCCATATGCATGTTGCCACACTTCATATTTCCACTTGTGAACCTTGTACCTCTTAAGTTATCTATCTCGCTGGGCAGATAGATGGTTCAACAACAATGCTAAAGATACTGACTCCTTAGAGCAGGGATGCCTAACATATGGCACATAATCCTACACAGCACACCAGAGCATTCAGAAGGCCTGCAGAGGGGCCCAGGCTATCAGCCACAGTGTCAGCTGAAATTTTATTAAAATATGTAGAATCTGTTTGGCCCACACAAGGTTATGCTTATCTTTATGTGGCTCTCCTATGTAATAAAGCTGGGCACGACTAACTTAGGGAACTGGTGTATCTAAATTTGTGGTTAAAAATTGAAGTGCATGTCCCACATACTAGTTTTATAGGGGAAGATACAAAAGAAAAAGTTCTGACCAAAGTTTTCAAAACAAAAGTTAGGTTCTTATATCCTTATTTTGGTACCCAAATAAGGATTTCAGAGCCTAATTTTGGCAACCATTTTTAAGTCTTGGCCTGTCTTGTGAAGAAAGATTTAAAATGCAATATGTATGGTTTGACTTGTCTTATACCCAAAATCCATTTCATCTTCACCATTGAAAAACCTTCAAAGGATAAAAAGACTCAGTCTGTAACTTTAAAAACAATGAGTAGTTTAGTGACACCTTAGGTGTCACTTTGAAGGATAAGTAATTGTTTAAAGTGAGTCAAGAGTCAAACTATATATTATGGAATAAAAATAAGAAAAAGGTTTGTAGTATTCCCCATGAAAAAATGTAAAGGTAGAATTTTCTTACAAGAATTAGTGGAAGTTCCCATGTTTGGGATACTTACAACAAGCTAACAGCGTCCAGTGACTGTCCCACTTGAAATACAGCCATTGCATGATCCATGGATATAACAAATGATAGTGGAATTCATCATCACATGCAGAAGCAGATCATGTGAAATGAGTGGGGAAGGCGGGTGTCAGCAGAGAGAAAGAAATGTAATATTTTTAAGATTTGTTTGTGACATGCATTGGATCCGTCAGCTCATGTTTACTTTCCTGTCTTTCTGAGCCACAACCCTATTAAACACTTAATCCAAGCAGCATGAGAAAGCAGGGTACCCTAGTTCAGTGGCAAAACAAATGGTCTAAAATGCTTGTCAGTAGCAGGACTACTTCTCTCTCTCACTCACACAGAGTCTGAGGCTTTTTTCCCCCTATCTTCTTATCTCTCTGCAAGCCCCAACCTTCAATTGAGATTTGGCCATATTTATTTCTTATACAATTTAATTCTAGAGACTGGGATTTTTTTCATTCAGTTGTTTTGTATTATAAAGAACTTAATACAAACCACCTAGCACAAGATACTGGCCACAAACAGGATGTGACCTACTAGTTGGCAACCACTGGGGCACTGCTGTAGTACCCAATAATGGTGCTAGTGGCCCAGAGGCTTTTAAGGAATCTCCAAAAGCCCAGCATTCCATTGTGAGATGGAATTAGAAGCAGCAGCCAAATTGGTGCAGCAGTTCCAATTTTTGTGGTGTCTTTCTAACATTGCAGTGAAATTGATGTGGGTTGGACCAGTGAGCTAAAGACATCTATCAGAGTTGCACCTGTCTAGGATACCCAGTGGTTGTGTGATGCCTTAGAAGACTTGTGGGGATAGTAATGTTACATAGAATGGTTTGAGTCTGGAATGTAACCACGTTTGCTTTCCTTTTTTGTTTACCTAGTATAGTTGGATGGAGTGGTGTGTCTGCGAAATGTGAAAGGAATACAAGCCTAAATCCTAATGACAGCATACCTACAACTGAAGTAAATGTCTAAGAGTTTCAAAATGGCAGTTTCAGCTAATTATGACATTTTAAAAATCTTTTTTAAAAATCTTCACACATTTTTGCTTAATAAACTGGTCAACAAATACAGCTGCTGCACTACACTATAGGGTTAACAATGTAACACCTTTATTGAGAATGGCTTGATTACAGACAAAATATATTTATGTAAAAAATTTCTCTGAATGTAAAATATCCCTTTCTTTGCCATGGACAATATGAAAAAAACAAGGTATAATACAGATACAGTCTTAAAGCAGAAAAAAAGATTCTTTATTTGTGCTCACAACTTTTCTTAACCTAAAGTTTTATTTGTGCCTACTCAAAATATGGCCTTCACCTCCTCTCTCATTTTCCATGGCAGCTTTCATTTGTTTTCCCCCATTCTCTTTTGTCATCTTGTTAGTTATAATCTAATCTTTAAATTCCATTTAACTTTATAAAACCCAGCCACGCAAATACTTAACCCAAAAGTAGTAAAAATGATTACACCCATATATATGGTTTCATCATTTACACTAGGTATTCTCACAACACAAGATTACATTTTGCATTTGTAGTGAATATATGCACAGTCTAATCTCAAATTGGTTCAAAACCAGAATCAGAACATCAGAATCTAATACAGTCCAGCTCAAACCAGCTGTAAGAATTTTTCATTGGGCTAAACAAATCCCTTTCAGAAAATAAATTCCATCGTGCTGAAATTATATTGGAGTTGTGTGAAAAGAAAAATATTGTCTGAATGTAGTTAGTAACACAGCTAGAAATCCCCCCACACTGAATCATAATGCACAAATGGACTTTGACATACAATTCTCTTAATGGCCAGCTGGCAGCTTAGTTTTGTAAGCATTATAAGAAAAAAAAACCATTACAGGTTTTGGCCACAGGCTCTTGCAGCAATTGTTATGGAACTGCCGATACTTCTGTCAGCCAACTACTTGTAATACTTGTATCCTAATTCCCACTTATCTTCACATGCAGCAGGTAATTCCCTGCATCCCAGCCATACCTGCTGTAATTGAGTAATGACTGAAGACATGTTTCCATCAAACTCATTTTTTCAGATTTTGCATTTGTCAAAGGCAACTGCATTTCTACTCACCTGCCATTGTATTTCAGGCACTGACGAAAGGAACACTCCAACAGAACACATCCTGTCAAGTACTTTTTGAGCACTCTCCAGTTTGTTAGCCACCTAGATTAGAAAATATTTTTCCTTACAATTGCTACCCTTTATATTGCTAAACACTCCCTGTACACAGTATTCACCAAAAAGTGTGCCTTTTATTTACTACCTGCACCATCAAAGACACCTTAGGTTAGGAAATGGGTTTAGATGTGTGCCTCTGCTGGTTGTCTAGGTACAAAACATACAGTGTTATAGGGCTTACATCAATAGCAACTTTTTTGTTTTTAAAATCATTTAGAATTTCTAGGTAAGTGCCAAACAATTATAATTTAGAGTAGACCAGATTTTGGGTCCAAAGCATTTACCAGTGTCTTTTTAAATGAAATGTACATTATCTGAATTTTCAGCTCAAAAGGCTAAGTATAAAATCAAGTATCTTTATATTGTATTTAAAATCATAAAGCCAATTTAAAGAAGCAACAAAACTAGGACTCTAAATTTGTACGAAGTGCCAGGAGATGGCTGAATTTGGTGGTTATGCCCCACATTTTAATGCTTCTCTACCAAGCAGGTGATCCCAGATAGTATGTTAAAGATGTGTTCTAATCTTAGTTTAGTTTAGCTTGGAGCATCAGAATGTAGTGAGTGAACTGCTGCTTACTCCAAAGCACAGCTAGAGAGTAAGAAGAGGTAGAAAGTCTGGGCTCCTGTTATAATGTCTTTGGACTTCAGCCAAGAGAAGTCTGTTTTCCTTGCCTTTGTAATTAGAAGCTGAGTTCTGAGCCAGGCTACTGGCAGTATCTATTTCTGGGAAGTCCCTTAATAAATCTTAGCAAGAAACATTTAACCTCACATTACAATACAAGCTTTGGGCACAAATTGTTCTCTCTCCTTGCCAGACATTTCACCCCTTCCTTCCAACCTGGCACATCTAGCACATAAGATAAACCTTCAGTACTCACGGGTGGCTACTTAATGTGTTTGCTTAATTGACAGTTTAAAAATTGTTTCTAGACTTGATCTGAATACTGCAGAGAGGGATGGAAGATGACCCAAGCTTTTTGCACACAGACAATGTCAGCCATCAGTCTTTTGGGGCAACACAGAACTTTGGTCAAGCTGTTCTTAGAGCTGTTTTAATTCATGCAAGCTAACTAGGTAGGCAAAGTAACACTAGGTGTTTACTACTGGAAAGGAGTAGCCCTTAATAGGAAGATTGGTCCTCTGTTGCAAACTCAACCTACAGGTAAAGTGGTAAAACTAGTCAAGGTGGGTTTACACATGAAGCTTGCTTCAGCAAATGGTATTTCATTCCCATTATGCGGGCAACGCTGATAGGTTCTGTGGCAGAACGTCAACAGTTGACACGTCATTTTCTTCCTTGAAAAAAATAATCAGGGGCCAGGTTTAATATTATTCTGTCCACACCATACTGACCATTAAATAACTAGATCTAGGTTGAATATCTGCTCTGACAATGTTGAAGGCAAGCCAGCATATATTTCCTTTCCCTTTCTTGCTTTATGTAGCTAAACCTATACACAAATTCCCAAGTGAGGATTAAATTTGTGTTGGCATGTTTTATTTCAAGTATTTAATTCAGAAACAAGCTCACAGCCAATTATAAGAGTTGGACTCTGAGGGGATTGCATTTTGAAACTGCTCTCAAACATGCAATATTAAAATTAAAATGTGTTTTATATATTGCAACATCAGGTATTTCATATTCAGGAATAAAAAGATGAAGACAACACTGCAATGTATTTGAATGAATGTCTATAAAGCATCCCTTGTTTTAGATCCCACTGCAATTCAGGAGCTAAGTCTCTGCAGTAAGAGTCCTGAGACAAGCAGCCAGGTGCCATTGAGGTGCTGGGTTGACTGTGCCAGAAGTGACAGAGCAACAAGTATGGATGTCAGCTGTCCGTGTAGATAAACAGGATATCCTCATCTGTGCCATAACTTGTCCTGGCTTCCTCAAAATTACTGATGCTGGTGCTGCATGTTCCTGTGGGGCAGTAGCAGAGTGTTAGTCAAGTTGAGCCAGCAGAAGAATTTGCTCATGAACAGCTCATAGCCAGACTTTGGGTAACCAGAATTAGATTTCATGGGCTTGATCTTACAGCCCTTACTTGTCTGAGTAGTCCTTTTAATGTCAAGGGGAGTGCTTATTTGCTTAACAATAGCAGAAATGGGTAATGTAATGTATAATTCCACACTATGTTCTTTCTTCAAGATACCAAACAGATTTATAGTTTAGCTCTCCTGAACTGTGTTCCTCTTAATATTCATAAGGCTTCTGCAGCCAGAGGTATGGAGGCCATAGGACCTGTTAGAATAGGGGCAGGCAAGATACAGCCCACAAGCTGGATCTGGCCTGCCAAACCTTTGACTGCTGTTTGCCCTGCTGGGATATTCAGACAGGGAGCAGCCCCGAGCTGCTCAAAGTGCTGGCTGCTCCATCCGTCTCTGTGCTGCATGTGGGATTGGGGAGGGACAAAGGGGCTTCATGCACTGCCCTTACCCCAGCACAATCTCTCAGCTTCCATTGGCTGGTTGTGCTGGGGGCAGGGGCAGCACACAAAGCCCCCCCTCTCCAGTGTAGGGCACAGAGAGGCACATGGAGCAGCCAAACACTTTGAGTATCTAGGGCTGTGGCAGGCAGGGAGCCTGCCTGAGGATCCTGCTGGGCTGCTGGCCAGGAGCTGCCTAGATAAGTGTCTCTTGGCCAGAGCTTGCCTCTGGCACCCCACTCCCTCCTCGTCCAAGATCCCTGTCCCAGATCACTACCCAAACACCTTTGTACACATCTTTGCCTTGCCTCAAGTCACAACTCCTTCCCAGACCCTGCACCCTCTCATACACCCATTCCCATAGGCCAGAATCCTCTCCTGTACCTGTACCTCCTCCCGGATCCTGCACACTAATCCCCTATCCCGAGCTCCCTTCTGCAGTCAACCTCCATCCCAGATCCCATGCCCCCTCCACAGAAAAGTGCTGCCCATGACCCTCTACTGAAAGATTATTGACCACCCCTATATCAGAATGTATTTACAATGATTCATCTGAATCACAGCACAGAAAAGAATGAAATCACTGAATATAGTAAGAACAAGCATGGGCCAATCAGCTGGTGCTGCCTGACTCAGATGCCTGGTATCTGGGAAACTCCATCTGGTTCTGCACTATGCACATTAGTAACAAGGAGATGGATAATCCACACAGAATGAAGCAAGGTTCAGTTACTCACGATCTGCATAGGCAGGGTTGTTGTAGTAGACACTCCCTGAAGCTTTGTTATAGCCACATAACACAATGAAATGGCCCTGGTAGTCAGGATTCCTGCAGAAGCACTTCTGGCCAATAGGGAGGAAGCAGCAATATTTGACAGGACTTGAGCAAAGTTCACACAATAACAAGACTGCATTCACCAGGACAATGGCTATATGACCTTGGGACAGGTGTTCCTGAATGTCCTGGATAGTCACTGTGCTGCAGAAGAAAATTCAGACAGTCACAAAGAAACCCAGGAAAGACATCTGGTTGAGCTCACCCAACCATCTGAGAGAGGCTACTATCCATCTCTTATGTGACTGTTATGATTATATTACATATCTTTGTTGATGAGAGGACCCCTGCAGCAGTGGAGATAATTGTTCCATCCAAATGTATTTATACCTTTACTGCCAGTGAAGAGCAGAGGCATGCTGGCTAAAGTTCTATAGAGCATGCATTAAAATGAATGGAATCTCAAGAGGTCTCAGAGGCACATGGGGGAACAGCATGTTTACAGAAGTATCTGATAACTATTCCACCCTGGGGAGATTAATTTTATATATGGGGCAATCAGAGATGCTGTAGAATCCCATCCCTCCCACCCAAAAGCCCAAATGGAACTGTCTCTGAAGAACCAAGTCTTCCTCAGCTGGGGGATTAGATAGCACAAGATCCCCAATCATCCTGGTCTCTGTATCCCCAGATGCCTTTTTCAGGTAAGAATACAGTTTCCCAGTTATAAAGTTGCATTGTTTGGCTCTGTATTCTTGCCAGGATTATTGCTCTAATATTTTATTGTGTCCAATTTAGAGTATGAAAATCACCCATGCGGTAATCTCATTTGTTTGAACTGAGGCTCCTCATTCAGAGAGACAGACAGATGGTGTGTTCCATACCAGTCTGCACTCATCCCCTGGATCAGATCCAAACATTCAGCCTGCATACAATGCCTCACTGAACTGATGTCCTTTTTAATCTCTTCCAGCACTGCTCTTTCCCTATGCCTTCTCAGTGCTTTTGTTACACAGGCAAATATACAACCTCTTCTCCTTCCCTGATGTGAGCCAGATGCTAAAGCTCTGTTACTGTGCCAGATATGGCCTAGATTTTTTATGCCACTACCACCTCCTCCTCCCCCCATGTCATATCAGTAGGTGTATGGGTGCTGCCATGCAAATTCTGAATACATTAACTGGACACTAATGATCCTTGCAAATGCAAGTTTTAAAAGCACAATAAGGTCATTGTTTCCAGGCATAAATAGTACCTTCCCTTTCTTCTTAACACTCATCCAGCCTAGTAAACAACACAGAGTCAAATGCTGCCCTGGTGGAAGTGGATGCAACTCCTGACTTCTGTTTACACTCTTATATGGAGATATACCTATCTCATAGAGCTGGAAAGGACCTTGAGAGGTCATCAAGTCCAGTCCCCTGCCCTCACAGCAGGACCAAGTACCATCCCTGACAGATTTGCCACAGATTCCTAAATGGCCCCCTCAAGGATTGAGCTCACAACCCTGGGTTTAGCAGGCCAATGCTCAAACCACTGAGCTATCCCTCCCCTTTATATAGTCAGATACAACCTGACCAAGAGTCTTTTCTCCTCTTCAGAATTTCATTGTCAGCACTAGGGTTTTAAGATGTATGTCTATGATTCTTCTCTCTCCCATGTATGAGAGTCTGTCGGGGTGGTTCCTTCTCCTCTGAAGTCCTCCTTCATTTGACAAATACTGTAATTTACAGGGTTTCCAACAGAGCAAAAGCACACGTCTGATTTTGGTTTTTTTCTCTGGGAAGGTCTACGCTATGGAGAAAAGTTGATCTAAGCTACACAATTTGAGTTACATTAATAGTACAACACAAGTTGATGTAACTTAGATCAACTTACTGCAGGATCCACAATGTGCTGATTTGACGGGAGAAACCCTCCCATCATCTCCCCTTACTCTTCTCATTCCAGTGAAAATACCTGAGTCAATTAGGAGAGGGATTGGTGGATTTTTAGTACAGGAGTTTCAAACTCAATTCACCTTACGGCCAATGCCAGTTCTCAAATCCTCCTAGTGGACAACAGGCACCCTTCTCTGGCAGGGCTCTGGAAGGGAATGGGGGGGGGGGGTGTCTCCATACGTTCCCCCACACCATGTGTCTCTTGGCCCTGATTACTAGCCCACACAATCCCCCCCTCCCCCATGCATCCCCGTCCCCTCCTGCCAACCCTGGGTGAGTTAAACTCCGCCGGGGGGTCCCAGCCATATCACCAGTAGCACAGCAGGGCTGCAGTGGCTTCTGGCTGCTAGCTCTGAGCCAAGCTGGGACATCCTTCTGGCTAGGAGAGGTATGTGCTGAGTCAGCCAGTCTAGAGGATGGCTCAGTTTGGCCACCCTGGGCGCCACACTTTGGGCAGCCCTGCGGCAGCTGACCCAACCATCCTATAGATGGGATGGTCCTCCATACTCAGGTTAGCCTTTGTGGCCCTTGGCAGGGTGGGTCCGGGAGCAGCAGTTGCCCCCACAATCCCCGTACTCAATTCAGCAGCGGGAGCTGCAGAAAGGCAGAGCTACATAGCAGCCTATTGTGCTCCACTGCCATCTCCCATTCCATCACAGCCAAGCCTGCCTGTTCATGGGATGGGGTGCTCCACTTTCTGCCACTGTGGTGAATCAAAAGGACTGGGCTGTCCTAGGAGATAGAAGTGGAGTAGAACAGAGGCTGATGTGTTATTCTGCTTCCTCACAGCTCCCACTGCCACAGTGAATGTGGGGGGACGCGACCCCTGCTGCTGCCCCACATTAAGCTGTATTAGGGATGTAAAATCCCATTCAGAAAGTTAACCAATTAAATGTTACGGTTAACCAGTTAATTGGGATCCCATGTCATGACAGATCTGGCCAGGCCTGGAATGCTCCCCGCCCGCCCATGGTGCGGCAGGCCCCACCAGTCTGCTGTGGTCAGACTGCAGCATCAGTCCCACCAGTGGAGGAGACAAATCTAAACACAGACCATAGCAGTGTTAGCACAGCTCTGGAACAATCGATTTTTATCACAGCAACATTTGCTTCAGCTCTGATAGCAACTTTATTTAATAAAAGCTAATTACAAAAGAGAGGACATTCCCTACTAGTTTATCTTAATGGAAGACTATTTTAGGCCTTAGTTTCCAATCCAAAATCCTGCTTTTCCACTTCCAAGGCTCCACTTTTCTGCTCTTCTTCCCAGTCACCATTTTGCTACCTCCCTCTGTCTCAGCAGGAGAGGGCAGGACCCAGTGAAAAGACAATAGGGAACTGAAGAGGAGGTTGAGCCTGACTTTATCAGCACAGTCAGAAATAACAAAGTTACCCAAGTGTGAAAGAATTGTGCCCCTAACATCTACAATGGGAAAAAGAGGTGAAATGATAAGCTCACCACTTCTCCACCAGCACCTTGCTGGCTTTGGCTTGTGCGAACAGCTGATTCACTCTGTTCTCTTCAGTGTCAAAGTGTTTCCTGTAGAATGACTGAGGGAAAAAGAATAATTTATGAATAATTCATCAGAATGGAGATTCATTTTACCTAAATGAATTTCAATTAAAACCCAGTTAGAGAGGGACTGGGTGGTTAGAAGACAGATAACCGGGTTAAGGTTCAATTCTCCCTCAGGTCACTAGAAACAGAGTGAGACCATCTCCTGTAGGTTATCAGTTCACATTCAGCTCATGTCAGCAGTTACTGCAGCCTCCATTTGATGGCTATTTAGCTGCCTATGTGAAATAAATCTGGTAGTTATCAATCAAGTTCCTAGACTGCAGAACTCCACGTAAGAAAAACCATAACCACTACTGGAACGAACTGGCCCTTTTGTTGGCAATATCAACAGAGGCCAAGCATTGAATGGACATGGAGACTGAATTCCCCTCTCACCTCTAGAGGTGGTTCCTCCTGGTCAGGATTGAGGCACGTTGGCAGGGGGAAGTGTAGTGGAAGCTAGCACTGCTGCTGCCCAGGCTGTACCTGTTCTGTAGATAAATAGAGGGCTTCAGTCTCCAAGGCTGTTAAGTAGGCTGGAACCTTTCATGAACACTGAATTCGTATAATTTTTTTAAAACATGTATCATGGAATCAGAGCTGGAAAATATCTGGGACTATATCTAACCTGGATTTGGAATTGTTTTGTGGACAGTTTGGCAATAGGCAAGCCTTGCTTACAGGAACAGTGGCTTAACCACATCAGTAACAGCACTTCACCAATATTGCCCTGATGGGATAGTTATTAAAAGTGCCTGATATTTCCCAGTGAAAAGATACTTACCTGATTTTTGTAGCCCTTGTCCACTCCAAGTGTCTGTGTGCAGAACCTATGCTTTACACCAAAGTGCCGCATTAGGTAGGCCAAGTCAATGGTCCAGATACTTTTTGTTAACCGGAGATCCCGGATGGCTTTCTGAAATTCCTCATCATTCAAACGATTCAGGTACCTGGGGTATTAGAGGAAGTGAAAAAGCAAAGATATTAGGAGAAAGTGTGCCTACCAGTACAAAACCTCTTAAATATTACAAAAAGGAAAACCTGAAACAACGGGTTTGGTTGAGAAAACAACCAAAATACAACCCACAAATGAACCATAAATTCCAAAGCATGGGAAATGGGGCAGGGACCATTTCACTGGATTTATCACAGGTGACTGTTTCCCTTTTGGAAATTTAGTACTGTTTTAATTGTTTTACAGTGCCAAAGTGAGCAGGACACTGTATTTGCTCAGCTCAGCTTACCGCTTGTAATGAGGCACTAGCCTGAAGAGGTTGCAATCTAAGAACACAAATGCAACAGAGTAAATACAAGAAGGGATATGGCAACTATAGCTGGGTTAATTCATGGAACAGGTAGGTTTCAGAAGGAGTTTTTTGAAGGAGGAAAGGAACTTGATTAAATATTGAAAGGATGGTTGCCTCAGGCACTGAGGGTGGTGTGAATAAAAACAGTTGAGAGGCTTGGGTGAAGGCGATGTGGGAGAGCAGAGATTTATTCAGAGGCAAAGTTATGGTGCTTTGGAAGTGAGAAAACAAAATGCAGAAAAGAAGGAAACAATTGGAATTCAAGAGGAAAAGACACTAGGTCAGATCAGCAGGGTAGGCATATCTATCTTGGCAACTGAGGTTTTGAATGAAGTGGAAAGGAAAAGAGGTGAGGGGAACAGAGAGGCTAGAGGCAGAGGTTACAGTAGTCAAGATGGGAAATTACCAGCGTACGGACTAACGTCTTGGCAGAAGGGATGGAGAGAAAT
Organism: Pelochelys cantorii; assembly: GCA_032595735.1. Classification (NCBI taxonomy): domain Eukaryota; kingdom Metazoa; phylum Chordata; order Testudines; family Trionychidae; genus Pelochelys; species Pelochelys cantorii. Next base: position 3,853,936 of record CM064342.1, on the reverse strand, counting down.
GAAAATCTTCTGCTTCATATCTACTAAGTGGACATCTAAATAGATATTTCACTCTCCTGCACCTAAGCTCGTGTTCTGTGGAAGGAAAGACTAGTTCAGCAGGACAACTAGCAGGATAAAAAAAACGGGCAACAGAGAATAGCTTTGAAACTCATATATTCCTGGAATGGAAAACATTTACCCCACAGAACAGGTGCCCAACAGAACAATGGCAAGATGCTGATTCCTATAAATACAGAAGAAACCTGACGGTCATTTGAAGACACAGAGAAAGGAATTCAAGTGAATTGTTGTGATAAGTAACAGTTCCAATAAGAAGCAGAGAGAACACTCTACAGTATTAGACAAAACACGCTAATCTGCAAGGATGACATTGTTGATTTAAACATGCTAAACTGCAAAATTCTTAAAATTAATCAGATATTTTGTTCATAGTAAGAAACTTCTTTATTATCTTTCATCTGTGTTTTCTTTTCCTCCGGCTGGAATTCGGGTGCTATGCCCAGCAAGGCACCAGTAATTCTTATGGGGGTACTGGGGAAAATATGGTCTGATTAAATTGTGAGATTAGTCACAGCTATCCCACCCACTTTTGTTCCTTGGACATTTGATCCTGGTTCTAGGAAGGATCCCACGGTGGTGGCAACATTCCCAACTCTCCATGTCCCAAACCCACCCCTTTGAATCAAAACCAGTCACTTACTGCAGAACCATCCTGGAGCAGGCTAGCCCACAGTCCCAGTGATACAACTGCTGAAGAACTGGCACTTGCAACTGGACATAGTCAGCTGTAGTAAAGACAACACATCATTAGAAGAGCATGAGAGGTGAATTAGCCCAAATGTGGTATCCTTCCACACATTAGTATTTACAAGTCCTCTTGCTACCAACCATACTCAAGTGCTGTACTGGGACACTTGCGAAACACTTGTTATTTTGTTCCATTAGCAGATTATGTTTCTCAGCATAAAATTTAGATTTTTTTTAAAAAAAGGTAAATTTCCAAACTGTAAAAGTAAGTTAACTATTAAATGTCTGGTTTAATCTGACACTATTTCTTTGTCACAGGTCTGGCCAGTTCCGCAGCAAAGTCATCCTCTTATTCCTTACTAACTTCTCTTAATTCTTACTAGGCAGATCCACCTATTCCTGGTCACAGCTTCCGTAGGATGATGAAGTGGTAATAAAAACCTAAGACATGTTGAAGAAGCAATAGGTTTTCATCTTTTATTGTGGTGTGCCCAAAATGGAGTTTCTGGGTTTAAACAGATTTTGTAACTGTGGCAATTTTCAGTGCAGTCTAACTCCATCAAAGATGTGCCTAGACGCAGTGTTCATCCAACAACAAAACATACCATGCCACAAGAAAGTAGTGAGCCTGTGATCAACAGGAATAATAGGAGGACTTGACTCCTTGAGAACACTACACTGAGCTCCAGTAAGAGAAGTTGAATTAATGCGATGTCAACTGCGTCTTTAGAGTCAGTGTAAAGACAGGAACAAGGTGTCTTAAACTTGTGAGCTAGTCATGGTTAATAGCAACTCCTCAAGGTTCTGTTTTAACTTGATGTAATTTTCTAGGAAAGATATGCTCAAAATGCCTTTGGCAGAAAGAGGCCAACATGGATTTTGGGGCCTCCTTCCACAATTTCTCAGATTTCTATGTACCCTACCCTCTCATATCTTTTTCCTTGTGGCTTTGAAAACTAGTGTACTTGCCAAGGACATCAAATGTCTTTAGTCAGTCTATGGCTGGCCAGTACACATCAAATGCTAACTCGTTATCCTAAAGGAAATGCTAATCCCCAAAGTTCTCTCACATTAGGAATTATGAATCATTTGTCACAAATTTCTGGTGATGGACTATACTAATCTCATTTTCCACCAACGACTTTACCCCTACTAGGTCCCTAAAAGAGAACACATTTTCTTCTATAAAAAATTTCAAACAGTAATAACTGAAGCCTATTGTGTCAACTAATTTCCTTTGATTTATTGAGTTTCCAGCCATACTGCCGTGCCCTACACTCCCTTTGCCACACCAACTTCACATTCCTTTTCAAGCTCCCTAGAAGAGAACGATTACCAGCAGTTTTAGTGACAAATATGCTCCCACAATAAACTGAACAGCAGGTCACTTCCAATTTGATAAATACTCAGTGTGACAGATCTATGAAATGTAACCACTAATTCAGGAGACAGCACTACCCTTGGCAACATGGATCTTAGGCAGGTATAATCAGTATCCCTGATCTGACAGACCTGCAAGTGCATGGAAGACAGATCCTTGAAGATCTGCCTGTAGCTGGTTAAAGACACCATGTTCCTGGAACAGTGGTATTTTCACAAACACAGTGATAGAGCACTACCCTCTTTCCAGAGTGATACAGGATTCTTTTCACTATACATTCAAAAGTCCAAAATGTTCTGGAAAATACCTATCTGGTATTTATACACAAATCCTCACACTGAATCCAGTTCAACATAGGAAGTAAAGGGGTAACTGGTTTCCTGGTAAGCATTGCCTTACTGTATGCTTACTGGAATGACCAGTTAATGCCTGGCCCAGCTGGAGCAGCTACCTGCCATGGCAGAGGGGCTGCTCCAGCCCAGTCAAGCTCACAGTGCCACGGGGTTGTCCCATCCTGGCCAGGCCTTACCAGGCAGCGGGTTGCTCCAGCTGGGGCCTGCCTGTGTGCACTATGGTAGGCTGGTTAACCATATAGTTTAACCAGTTAACATTTTAAACTGGCTTTTGCATCCCTAGTTCAACATGATTGAAGAGGACAGGACGGTGCTCAGGAAAGCGGGGACAGACCCTCCTCTCAGCTGTTTATTTCAAGCCCCTCACTCATGCCCTTGCATGCATCTGATTTCAAAATCCCATCCACACATCTACAGAATAGGGGCTTTACTATCTCCGGGGTAAGGTCTCTTCCGGGGACCGGCAGGTTTCTCTGCTACGTGCACAGACCTTGGACATACTCTGCTTTCGCACTAAACCGCCACCTGCTGCATCAGCGGCCCCGCCGTGCAAAAGGGCGGCTGCGGCGAGGACTCTCGCCAGCCAGAGCTGCAGGATGAGACCCGCCCTCAGACGTCTCCCGCGAGGTCCAAGGACAAGAGTATTTATCTCCAGGGGCGGTTTCTGGCGGCAGCAGGCACCCGCCTCCCCACGGAGCGGCACGCGGGGCGCACTGCCCCGCACACGGGCGGCGGCCGCGGCGTCACGCACCAAACGGCACGGGGGGGGGGGGCGCGTGTCCGTGGCTCCCACGCCCCGGGGGGGGGGCTGCGCCCCCGCTGGCGGGAGGGGTCCTGCCGAGCTCAGAGGCGGCTCGGACCCCCCCCCCGGGGCGGGCGGAGGTCTCGCCGGGGCGTCGCTCGCGGGCGCCCCAGCCCGGGACACACTGACCTGAGGGCGGCTCCGCGGCCTCCGTGGGGCTTTTCATGGCGGCGGGAAGGGGCCGGGCCGCTCAGCGGGCGGGCGGCCCGCGGGCCGGGCTGCGGGGCTCGGCGGGGCCCCACCCGGCCCGGCGCCGCCGCCTGGCCGGGGCGGGGCGGGCGGGCGGGGAGCTGCAGCGCCGGGCCCAGCCCCCTCAGGCGCGGCGGGGGAGCGAGGAAAAGGTGGCGAGAGCGGCGCCCCCACCCCGCGCCGGGCGCGGCTCATCAGGGCCAGGCCGCCCCGCCCCCAACTGTCAGCCGCGCGCGGCCCCGCCCCCGGGCTCGTGCGGGGGGAGGGTGGGGGCGGGGTTTGCCCAGCACTCGGAACGCTCGCGGCCTGAGGCCGGCTGCGCGCAGCAACCACCCAATCGAAGGGGGAGGGGCGGAGCTCTCTTGGGGCCTCGAGGCCCTTCCGCATCCGGGCGCGCGCGCGCGCGCGGTGCATGGTGGGACGCCGGCGGGGGCCATTAAAGAGAGCTAGCGCGGAGCCCACGCCGCAGGGAGACGTGCCTCAGCGAGCGTAAGTGGCGGGCGGGAGCGGCCGGCCTCGTCCCCTCCCCCCGACCCCCTGGGCGGGGAGCCGGCCGGGCCTGCGGGGGGGGGGTCTTCTGTTCTCAGTGCCCCCCCCCCCCTCCAGCACCGGCCTTGTGACCGCCGGGGCGCGTGGGAGCGGCCGGGCCCGTGTGCGCGCCGCGCGGTGGCTCCCCGGGGGGGCGCTGCTCCGGCCCCGGGACACCGGCCGGGCGGGAACGCGCCCTCTAGGCGGGTCTGCCCCTTTGGCCGGGCTGCAGGCAGCCCCATTCGCCCCCCCCCCCCCGCAGCCACTGGGGGGGGCACGACCGGTGCAGTGAGACTTACCCGCCCGCTGAGCCCCCGGGGGGGGGGCGTTGTTTTCACATGGTCCAAATCCTCCCTCCCAGGTCCGTGGTTCCTAAGCCGCAGCGGGGAGCGGGGATCTCCTCGGGGCCTGGCGTAGCGAATGCAGCCCCATCGCTACCTAGGGAGGCATCACCCGTGCAGATGTCTAGTAAGGGTGTGAAATTGCAGCTTTCTGGCTAATCGGGTAGTGGGTGCAATGTGTGTCGGCTACACAATTAGTTGGCCCCTCTGCAGAGCCACGGCAGGGGCGGCTCTAGGAGCCGGGACTGAGCCGTCCTGGCTCGTGTTGGCTCTGGGAGCCACCTGTGCTGCAGCTCTGCATTTTAAATATAATAAAGAGCCTCCGGGCCCTTAGTACATTTAAAATGCAGAGGCGCAGCATCCAGGACCAGCGCAAGCTAGGACTGCTCTGTCGCAGCTCACACTGAGTCCAGCAGCCACTGTTCACAGTGGATGGGTCTGGTGGCGGATGGGGCTGGCTGTGGGCAGGCGCTGCTGATGGAGCAGCCTCTGCCTGCATTGAGCTTAGGCCCTCTGTGGGCAGAGGCTGCTTCACAGCAGCCTCTCCAATCCCCTTCCCGCTTCCTTGGATAGCGGAAGCAGGGGTGGGATAGGCAGGTGGCACTGCAGAGATGGTGCTGTGGCGAACTGGCTTTTAACTGGCTCCCACCAGCATTGGCTGCAGTTCTTCCTCCCTATCCCCTCCCCCCCACCTGCTAATTCTTCAGCCAGCAGTCAATACTCCACTCAACTACCCCATAAGAGTATGCTTATTAGGTAGTCAACTACTTGCTAACATCCCTACTTGTCTAGTAAGAATTACTTAATTATTTTTGCTCACATGAATAGTTTACTTGAAGTCCATAAATGTATCAGTAAGAATTTGCAGCATTGGGCCATAATGCGTCTCAGTGGCGTTGATACATCCTTTTCATAGGATACTAAGTTAATACTTTTTTCCTTTTTTGCTTAGCCTTTTTTTCCAATTTGAAAGAGGTAATGTCTTTTGTTATCAGCTTCAGTTAGTAAAGGAGACAAGCTCATGAGCTACATAGTAGGGATGTTAAAAAACAGGTAATTGGGCAAATATATAACCATTGAAAACCTCAGTGGTTACCTGCAACCTACATAGTTATACTTTCACATCCCTGCTACACAGAGCTCTTCTTCCATGAATAAAGATACTGCTTTTCTGTCTAATGTGTTGGGACTAACATGGCTATGAAACCTCTTTCCTGGATGATAAGCATCAGAGGGGTAGCCAAGTTAGTCTGTAACAGGAAAAACTTAAAAAATATCAAATAGTTTAGTAGCACCTTAAAGACTAACAAAACATGTAGATGGTATCATGAGTTTTTGTGGGCACAACTCACTCCTTGAAGAAGGCATCAGTTTCTTTAACTTAAAGGAAAATAATCTGGGGCATAGCCATGTTAATCTGAAACCAGTAGTCCTGTGGCACTTTAGGATCGTGAGCTTTTGTGGGTTAGACCCACTTCATCAGCTGCACTTCTCTGATGCCACAGAAATACTTGTTGTTTTTAAAGGAAAATATTATTTTCCTTTCATTAGTAGCAAGCTAGTGTGTCTTGGCATTGCTGATTTCTCTGCTTTGGTATTCTTAAGCCAGTTTCATTTTGTTGGTATAGAACATCAAAGTTAGAAGAGTTGAATAGATGTAACTAAAATGATATAGAAAAGAGCCACTAACCCCTCAAATTCCTCAGTGTTTCTTCTGAAAATGTAGAAAATTTGAACTTTTTCTTCCCCATCTTCCATGGCACTTGGAGATGTCTCATTTCTTTCCTTGCTACCAAGATTTTGAGACCCAACATGGTCTTTAAAATAAAACGATTTGACATTTATATAGCTGTTCAATGTGTATAGAAGCCTTAATTCTGATTCTGTTCTGTGAATAGTTAATGGTGGCAAAAATTCTATTTAAGCAAGCTGACACTTTTCAAGGACATTCAATTTATAGGGAAAAAAACCCCAGGAGCAAGTAGTTTTGTAATGTCTGGATAAAAGCTTTTAAAGAAATCTGTATTGTGTAGGCAAAGCTTCTGGATAAAGAAACTTACTGTGCTCTTCTGCTTTTGTGTGTGTGTGTGTGTGTGTGTGTCCCCCCTAGGTTTAGAGACGTACTGTTGCAAAGATGTCCATCGGAGTTCCAATTAAAGTGCTGCATGAGGCAGAAGGCCACATTGTGACATGTGAGACGAATACAGGGGAAGTCTACCGTGGCAAACTCATTGAGGCTGAGGACAACATGAACTGCCAGGTATGTCTGGGAAAAGGAATTATGTATTTTTGGAAAGGTCCCTCTTTGCTGCTTTTCAACTTTACTAAAAATTGACATCTGAGAATAGACAAGGAAGGTGGGTTATCATGCTTTGTAGCTTTGCCAAAGTGAAATAGTCTCACCTGTGATCTAGAGGGGACAGCTGAAACTTTTTGGTATATAGGGTATGTTCCTAATATAAATTATGCATTTTTCAGAACTCGGTTCTATCCCTAATTTGAGGAAATTGCATTTCTGCTCATTATTTCAACAGCTTCTCTTGAGTGCTACATGCTCAATTCTGATTGTTTTTCTTTTTTGAGCTAGAGTTTTATGTTCAAATAACAAATCGTTCACTTTTCTCATGAGAAATTATTTTTGTTAAAATAAACTAATCTTAATATATGTGATACTATGGAAGGGAAGATATTTCTTCTGCTCAGTGAGTTCCTGTTTTATCCCTAAAATAAATAAAGCTTATTTTGGGTTAATGTGAACAACTTTAGGAATTTGTTACTAGAAATACAATTCTGGGAAGATCTATATAGCCTACACAATCCCCAGGGTTGATAATAGTAAAAAAACTTAATGCCTTATCTCCCATAAACAACTACAATGGACAAAGAGTATTTGAAAATTCCGTAACGACTTTGGTGCTGAAGTTAAGACCTGAGCACCTTGGTAGTATTGGTGTTTGTGTACCAAACCACGTGCCATGCTCTTTTTTCCTCCTGCTCAACCATCTTTTTTTACATACAAGTACACAGCAGACTTGTATGTGTATGCTAAATCTGACTGTTTGCTGGCTAGATTACTTTGATTAACACTGAGCACACAAGGAAAACAAAACAGATGTAAGGCTGTGATATCTTAGCAGAGCACAATCATGAAGAATCTCTTTGTTTCAGTGTATTCTCTTAAGATTCCATTTACAATGGTTTACTTGCTGCAGCTTCTGAAGAAGACCAATCCATGTTAGCATGTTAGCATGCAACAGATGAAAACTTCTCTCAGAAATCACCTTCAAAATAATCCTGGAAAGCTCCTCTCTTGAATGTATATGTTCATGCTGCTATTTCTCCAGACAGCTTTCCATAGGAGAGAGATTTATTTGAATTAGAATTCTGTAGCCAAAACACTGAACACTTCACTATTTAGGAGGCAGTTACAGGCATTAATCAGTTTTATGTCTTTCAGATGTCCAACATCACAGTGACATACAGAGATGGGCGAGTGGCACAGCTGGAGCAGGTGTACATTAGGGGGAGCAAGATCCGGTTCCTCATTTTACCAGATATGTTGAAAAATGCTCCTATGTTAAAGAGCATGAAGAATAAAAACCAGGGTTCTGGGGCTGGACGAGGCAAAGCAGCTATTCTCAAAGCCCAAGGTGGGTACCTCTGTGTCTGGTCATCTTTAAATTTCCTGTAGGAAATTGAAGCAGGTGTCATTGTCTAGAGTTCTAGAGTAGAAAGAGTTTGGTTTATTATATCACTTAACTATGAAAGCCAAGCAGTTAAGAGGCATTTTGCAAGTATCCAGAAGAGAGATTTTAAAAACGAGTTAGTTTGCCCTTCATTTTCCTTTTTTCTTGCCTTGATTGTTTTCAGGTTCAAATTTCTAGTGCCTCAGAAAATTTAAAATAGTATTCAAAAATAGCTAGGTACTTAGTAGCCTTGTAAAATTTCAACACTTCTACATAAATCTCAAGATTTTAGTGCTCCCCAACTATGTGTGCAGATCTTGAAGCAGCTATTTGCATCATTTGGATCTTTTATCAGTGATCTTTCCCTCAGCATTGGGTTAATCAAATCTACTTCAGTTATCACCGAAGAATTAATTTAAATATAAAAATGGTGCTTAAGTTCAAATTCTTCTGTATTGCAAAACTAGAAAAATCAGACTTTATCTTTTGAGTGCCTAAATTATGCAGATTGGTATATAATGATTAAGAGTATCTATTTTGGGTCTATATATATAAATCACTTTGAAAAAGCTTTTGCACATAGGGATTAAAATATATGTAGAGCACTTCAAGATCTGTTCAGGCATGGCGTATAATTATGGTGGCAGTAAAAAATTATTCAGAAATGGCATTGACTTCTTAATACAGACCTGGACTGCACGTTTGTGCCACTAAATAGAATGAACACACATTTTGTTCTTCTGTCAATCCAATATTAGTTGCATCTTTTTCATATGGTTAGAAGCATGTAAACATTGAATTGTGCTCCCCATCACCAAGCATTTTGAAAGATCAGTACATCACCTACTGAATGGTACAGATTAACCTCATTTCCACATTGCTAACCCAGTGCAAGAGGCTAGGTACAATACCTTTTGATACAACTCTTGTAGTTTTACAAACATGTTATGTCTGATCCACATGATCCCTTATTTTCTTTCTTCAGTGGCTGCAAGAGGGAGAGGTCGTGGAATGGGCCGTGGCAACATTTTCCAGAAGCGAAGATAATTTTGGACTCGGCTGACTTTTTTTTTTGTTTAAATTAGGGCTTCATTTACTCCTTGTGCAGCAGTTAGGGTTCTGTTTAAATAAAATCTGTTTCTGACAAAAGAGTTGTGTTGACAAGTCTTGTCTGGGACATCACGGATGAGGGGATGGCTTTCTGGGAAGAGGGTTGCATACAGGTTTGGAAAGCTCAGTCTTAAAATGAGAGGCTGGTACCTGAATTTGTGAGTTCTCAGCATTTTTTTTATTTTGTTAACTCATGAATCTCAAAAATGTGTCCCTCACTGTTCTCACTAAATCCTGTTGCCATCAGTTCTGCAAGGAGAAATTAAGTCAGCATCTAAATGGACATTCTTAAGTAAGGGGATGCATTCCCAACTGGCGGAATGCTCATGTCCCAATGGAATGTTTCAGGGGTTTGCTGTGGCCTCTAATTTCTGTGACCCAATGGTGAGGATGAGAGACTCATTGTTGACAGTTCTGTAAGCACCAGCTCTTGACTTGTGCTCTAAATCACTTGAGTGAGCTGCTGTCTGATTTTGCAGTAGAGGAGTGAAGGAAAGGCATGCAACAGACCATGGGGAAGAAGAGAGCATTTGGATTGGCTACTTCAGTGGGTCATAATGCAATTAATAAACAGCTGTTTGACTGAGGATTTGCTGCCAAAAATACTCCCCTTATGTTCAGAGAAAGGGCCAAACGAAAAGTAGATCCTTGTCTCTCATATCACAGTGAGGATGCATCCAGAATCTGAGTTGTGATTTTTCTGTCTTGAAAGATGCCGATAGCATAAACATAGCTTCTGACTTTGCAATTATGAAAAGATTGTCAGTAAGTATTGTTTTGTAGTCTCCTGCCATCGATATTTCAGTAGAGTGACTTGGTGTATTTGGAGAGTTTAAAATGAGACTGTTTACTCAGCTGCTACCACTTGATCTGCTGTAGTTTTAAGAGACTAAAATAATTTTGATTTGCTGTTTAGGGGTTTACCAAGTTGAACTCTCCTTCAGTTCTAAACCCATAAATATGTGAAGACTCTCCTTAATTTTCAGTCATATTTTGCATCTTGCTGACTTAATTCTAGTGAACTTGTGACTAGTGACATTAAATTTAGATTAACTGGCTAATCGAATAGTCAATACAATTTGCATTGACTTTGATTAGTTGCTAAGCCTCTGCAAAGACGAACATAGATAAGTAGGAATAGGAGGTTGTGGTCTTTATTCCTGGGAATAGTGGTATCCAAGCACAGACAGTATCCGCAGGGACTCAGCCCTCTCCAGAAAGACCTCCGGGCTAGACCTCTGAGAATCTCAGTCTGCAGAGAGATTCTACCCCTCAAACTCACTGAACCTTGTTGTTATACCCTCTGGGTTGGGGGTACTACTGTGTAGAAAGTCTTTCACTAGTGGGTCCCAAGCTAGCATGCTCATAACAATGTGGATGTCACGTCTCTGGCCAAGACTGACTAGCCACTCTAGCTCAGACCCAGGGTGCCAGGTGCACTTGAGAACCTGAGCTGCTACCCAAGCAATAGCCACATCACTGTTTTCAGCAAGCTAGCATGAGCTGGTGTAACCAGGGTCAGATGTTCAGTCCCACATTCAGTGCAGACATACCTAGAGACCCCAACCTCACAGCACCTCAAAAGCCCCAAACCCCATACACACCCACAGGATGAGTTTGATTTTTATTTGCCTCACTTAAAATGAGTTTAAAAATTGATTCTTTTTTAAATGTAATATCTACAAGATGCTCATTATCTAAAGTGCTTGAATTAAAATTTCTGGTGGGACTGGCCTGCTCCCCTCTCAGGCACTTGAAGCATTGTGAGAACCTATTTTATGTTCTGTGCATCTTGAAAAGGTCCTTCAGAAAGCACTTGATCCTTCAGCCAGCATGTGTAGCATCTGGTGGTGGTATACAACACAATGCTTTGCCACCGTGACAGGCAAATTATTTAAATTACTCATACCTATTCCATATTATGTACTAGCAGATTTGCCTGGGACTTTCAGGGCAGAGCCTTGAAGATGTGTGTAGGGGGTGCAGGAGGCTGCAGGGGGGAAGGGGGGGAGAGGAGGGGCTCAGGGCAGGGGCATGTTCTCTCCCCCAGTTGCCCCTTCAACCTGCCCAGGGCATGTTCCCCTCCTCGCCCCAACACTGTGGCCAAGGGCTGGGGAGGTTTGAGGCAGGGGAGGCTACTTACTTGTGTGCTAGCCGGCAAGATGATGGAGATCTAGCTCTGCTGGCCTCTCAGTGGTGCAGCTGCTACCAGTGGACACTGCAGGACAGCTCTCCCCTGCAGGCTCCCTGCTCCCATTGGCCACTCTCGTTATGTCCCTCTGAACAGCAGCCCCTCCCTTTGCTTGTTATGAAAAACAGTCCTTTTCCTGGGGCTTCCAGTTGTCTTGGCACAACCAATCCCTGACCTTGCTTTGTTAGGAGAGGAAGCTGCACACTGAATTTGGTGGCCCTAGCTCTTATTGTTTAGGAGGAGTTTTTGAACAAATGGACTCAGACAGACACTCTAAAACGGGTGGCCAACCTGCAGCTCCTCTCCCCCAAAAGTGTGGCTCATGAAGCTGCTCCTGCATGCGCTCCCCCCCCCAATATGGCCCCTGCCTCCAGTTCCCCTCCGGCCCCTGGCTCCCCTGTGCTCATCAGGGTGGCAGTTCAAAATGGCACCCAAAATGGTGGCTGTCAATGAGAGCCTGAGATGGCCAAAAGCCTAAGCTTGTTTCTTAAAGGGGCAGCCTTCTCTTCCCCCCCCCCCCCCCCCCAATAATTCTGGTGCAACTCTTTGCATTTTTTCTGCTGCTGTTTCAGCTCTCTTTGTTAAATGGGTTAGCCACCCCTGCTCTAAAATATATATTAGATATAGATGAAGATATGAACTCACTGCATACGGGCCACACTTCAGATTTGGACTGTTTCTGCTGCAGCATGTTCTCTGAGTAACAATTCTAGCAGAACTTATTCTCTAGAATAAGAACATAGGAATGGCCAGACTGGGTCAGACCAAAGGTCCATCTAGCCCAGTATCCTGTCTGCTGCCAGTGGCCAATACAGATTGCCCAGAGGGAGGGATCACAATAGGTAATCCTCTTGTGATCCCTCCCGTCACCCACTTTCAGAGAAACAGAGGCTAGGAACACCATTCCTACCCATCCTGGCTAATAGCCATTGATGGACCTAACCTAACCAGACCTCAATTTGATCTGAGGAAGTGGGTCTGGCCCACGAAAGCTCATCACCTAATAAACCATCTTGTTAGTCTTTAAAGTGCTGCATAGTCCTGTCTTTTCTTTCTTCACGAGAGAATTTGATGCCAAATCTAACTTTATTTTTGATCTACAGCGTATTACCTTAAAAAAACCCTCCTAGTAGTTACTGCATTTATGAAGAAATACTGAGACAAATCAAGCCAAACACTTTCTGTAGGAGCAAAACAAATCATAACTTTAATTCAGTGTTGCATGTGTATAGAGCTTAGTGTGAATTAGAAAATGTACATTGAGCTTTATAATCACTCCATTTTTTCTTTGGCTATTGAGAAAACATGTAAACAGTTTTGTAAAAATACTTGTAAACTTTATGGATTGTAACTTGATTGCTTTTAGCCTAGAACTTTGTCTGCATTAGATCAAAGATCAAATCAATTCAGATCCTGTTAATTGGTTTAATTTTGTGGCTGAGAGGTGATGTTAATTATTGGAATTAGATTTAATGCTGTTTTCTAAAGGAAAAGATCTGATCCAAATATTTCATGTAGCCAAAATCTAGTGGGCTGAGAAAGATATAGCCCATGTAAACTGGTATGTTATGTTAACTGGCACATCCAACGGGGAATAGCCTTTTAAACAAGATGCAGAACTAACCTGAGCTACTGTCAAGATATCATACACCGCACTTGGCAGATCTAAACAAATACTAGGAGGAAGACCAATTTAGCCCTCATTTTATCGTATTTGACCATATATAGATATCGTGGCTATTTTTGTTTAAACACTTGCTATAGGTAGAATTTGGCTTTAACACTTTTTCCACATCTGAAATTATTCTGTTTGTTAATGTATACATGAGGCTATATAGCAGTTATATAGTCCTGCCTGCTTCTGTTGAGACCCTCTGTGGATTGATCTCCAAAAATGAAAGTCTGTGCATTAACTTGCAGACTTGTCTGTAACTGGAACCCCACTTAAGCATGGATCACTAGGAAAGTTCTAACATATCGTTGTGATCAGTTTTGTCATGACTTTAGACCCATCCTCTCTACAAGTTTACTTGTGATTTGAAGTTGAATCCTGAAATTGGAGCAATCCAATTGTGATTCCTGAATCTAAATGCTGTATACACTTCTCCTTAAAATAACATAAGAAGAATTATACTGGGTCAGACCAAAGGTCCATCTGGCCCAGTGTCCTGTTTTCTGACAATGGCCAATGCCAGGTGTCCTAGAGGGAATGAACAACAGGTAACTAAGTAATCCTTCTTGTCACTCATTCCTAGTTTCTGACAAGCGGAGGCTAGGGACACCATTCCTGCCTACCCTGGCTAATAGTTATTGATGGACCTAGCCTCCATGAATTTATCTAGCTCTTTTCTGAACCCTGTTAGGGTGTATCTACCTGCACCTGTGGCTCGAAATAATTTGAGCTATGCAAATTGCATTGCTTATTTTGAGTCAGTTTCAAAATAGCTAATTTTGAAATTTGGCGCTATCTACACAGCACTTATTTTGCAATAAATCACTATTCTGAAACATCCCTTACTCCTCATGGAATGAGGTTTACAGGGACATGTCTTGTTGTGAGCAAGACACGAGAAGTCATTCTTCCACTCTACTCTGTGCTAGTTAGGCCTCAGTTGGAGTATTGTGTCCAGGTCTGGGCACCGCATTTCAAGAAGGATGTGGAGAAATTGGAGAGGGTCCAGAGAAGAGCAACAAGAATGATTAAAGGTCTAGAGAACATGACCTATGAAGGAAGGCTGAAAGAATTGGGTTTGTTTAGTTTAGAAAAGAGAGGATTGAGGGGGGACATGATAGCAGTTTTCAGGTATCTAAAAGGGTGTCATAAGGAGGAGGGAGAAAACTTGTTCATCTTGGCCTCTGAGGATAGAACAAGAAGCAATGGGCTTAAACTGCAACAAGGGAGGTTTAGGTTGGACATTAGGAAAAAGTTCTTAACTGTAAGGGTAGTCAAACACTGGAATAAATTGCCCAGGGAGGTTGTGGAATCTCCGTCTCTGGAGATATTTAAGAGTAGGTTAGATAAATGTCTATCAGGGATGGTCTAGACAGTATTTGGTCCTGCCATGAGGGCAGGGGACTGGACTCGATGACCTCTCGAGGTCCCTTCCAGTCCTAGTATTCTATGATTCTATGACATTGGAATAGCAAGGCCGTTACATTTTGAAATAATGGGCGTGCTCAAAAGATGCAGAATAGCTATTTCAAGATACCTACAATATCCCAAAATAGCGCTGCAGCATAGATGTGCCCTTAAAGTCCTGGTCTTCACAACCTCATCTGGCAAGGAGTTCCACAGGTTGACTCTGCGTTCTATGAAGAAATACTTCCTTTTGTTTGTTTTAAAACTGCTACCTATTTATTTCATTTGATGAGCCCTAGTTCTTATGTTATGGTGGTAAAAAAAATTTCCTTATTTACTTTTTCCACACCTGTCATGATACTATAGACCTGCATCTTATCCCTCCCCAAAGGCTACATCTACATTGCACCTCTCTTGCACAAAAGCCTATGAAAAAATGAGGAAGAACGGCTTTTGCTCAAGAGGGGGGTTTTGCGCAAAAAGGAGCCATCTACACAGCTCCTTTTTGCGCAAAAGGCTCTTGTGCAAAAACGGCCCCTAATTAATTATGCAAACGAAGCGTGGCAATATGCTAATTTGCGCTTCATTTGCATAAGCTTTTGCGCAAGAGAGGTGCAGCACAGGCGTAGCCTGTGTTGTCTCTTTTCCAGACTGAAAAGTCCCAGTTTTATTAATCTAACCTCAATGCCAAGAGATTTTATTTTTAGATGAGGTGACCGCATCTGCATGCAGTATTCAAGATGTGGGTGTATCTTGGGTGTATATAGAGTCAATAAGATATTCTCTGTTTTATCTACCATATATTTGAAAGAGTTTGTTTGTTTGTTTGCTCAAGAACTCCTCCTAAATGGCAAGAGCTAGGACCACCAAATTTGGTAGGCAGCTTCCTCTTAGCATAACTTAAAACAACATAAGGGTTTGGTTGTGCCAGGGAAATGGTCTGTGCCTGGAATGGGATTGCTTCTCATAAAACTATACAGAAATGAGATAAAATCACCAGGCAGGTGAAAGGGTCTTGCTGGGGGTGCCCCACCTCAAGAAGGGTTTGTGGCAGGGGGGCTACTTACCTGGATGTGGAGCCCCATCTATGGCTGACCACTCTCTGCCTCATGTGGCTGCCCCCAGGGGTCACTCTGCAGTATAGTTCCCTCCTGTGGGCTTGCTGCCCCTAGTGGCCACTCTCAGTATAGTGTCCTTCCTCTCTGCCCCTCCCTTTCCATGTTTGGGAAAACATTCCTATTCTAGGCATTTCCAGCTTTCCTGGTGCAACCAGATCCTGTTCTTATTTAAGCTACGATAAGAGGAAGCAGTATACCGAATTTGGCAGTCTTAGCTCTTACTGTTTAGGAGCAGTTAGAACATAAGACCATAAGAACGGCCACACTGGGTCAGACCAAATGTCCATCTAGCCCAGTATCCTGTCTGCCTACAGTGGCCAATACCAGATGCCTCAGAGGGCAGGATCACAACAGGTAATCCTCATGTGATCACTCCCCTGTCACCCATCTCCAGAGAATCAGAGGCCAGGGACACCATTCCTACCCATCCTGGCTAATAGCCATTGATGGACCCAACCTCCATGAATCTATCCATCTCTTTTTTGAACCCTGTTAAAGTCCTGGCCTGCACCACATCCTCTGGCAAGGAGTTCCACAGGTTGACTGTGCGCTGAGTGAGGAAAAACGTCCTTTGGTTTGTTTTAAACCTGCTGCCTGTTAATTAGTTCTTGAACAAACAGACTCACAGGCAGACATTTCTAAAAAGATAGATGAGATCAAATCTTTTGTTGGAAACGGTTCTCCAGTCTGGGCTCAGCTTTCAGCAAATGTTTTAATGTGTTTTAGCTGTGTCCATGTGACCTTACTCAACACTGTTAATCAGAACAGTTTTCAAGGACAAACCTTCAATGACACTTCAGGACATAATAGTTGTGTGATGTGGATGAGGCATAGCTCTGGCATAACATTAAAATGTAATGTACTGTCTGAAAGCATTATTTCAAAAAAGAGGATTTAAAGGAATTTGCCAACTGTCTCAAACACTTTTGTATCAGGCTGGAATGGTATAAATATAGACACCCCCCCCCCCGCCACAGACAAAGCAAAGAATCTTTATTTCCATACAGCCCTAGTGCCTTCAAAATTTCCCCACCGACTGGTTGGAACACACGCCGTTTTGATTTTTAAAAGTTCTGCTTAAAGCTCTGGAGGGCAACACTGCATCAGCATGTTTGCGTGGGAGGGTGGCTTTCCTGATCAGAGGTGGATGATGCTTTTTTTAAAAAAAAAAAAAAAAAAGCTTCTTTAGTATCGGCCTCAGCTGTCGTGGTTTTATGGTGGTGGAGAGGCCATCTGCTGTCTTCATGGATTCTCTTAGCAACCTGGTCCAGAATTTCACAGGGACCACCAATGCAAATGAGTTCAGGTTCGTGGTTTCTTTTATGGGAGGGCAGCCATGCCACATATTTAACAGCATGTTGACTTAGGGTTTTAATAAAGGGGAGGATCCTATGCCTTGGATAGGGAAGTTTATTCATAGAAAAAAGTTAAGTGATGTTTGACAGACAGCCTATTGACACCTTGAATGGATTGGTCCAGGCTGGCATTGCATGTGGCTTTTGGAAGGGCTACATCCAGGCATTAAGCAAGTATTTATTTGCATTTCTGTATTGTCAAGAGCTCCTAGTCATAGACCAAGGACCTACTGTTTTGAGCTTGGATTGGAGGAAGAGCTCAAGTTGGGAGCACATCATGAGTGGCAAAGCTGATGATTTGTATGAAGTTGTGGGGAACCAGTAACAACATCAAAGGCTAAAAGGAAGATCCTAGAAAGGCCCTGAAGAGTGGGAACAGAATGGCACAATCTTGAGCTCTTACCTGAGTCTAGAGCACCGTAATTTAGCAAATATAACCCGCGGGTTATATTCATTTTTACAAACCCCGCTCCCCCTTTCCCCCCGCGGGGTATACTTGAGTGCGGGGTATACAGAATTTTTTTTACTCACCAGGTGGTGAGCTCTCCATCGCCTCTTCTGTGGCTGCGCAGCCGCCAGCCTCCAGCCTCCGGGCGGGGGAGCGTTCATCCCCCTGCCCCTTCCTGCGGCTACGCAGGAACTGGGTGGTGAGCGCTCCCCCACCCAGAGACTGGTGGTTCCTGCTCCCCTGCCCGGCGGCTGGCAGCTGCGCTGGAACCTACGGCGGTGAGTGGCTAATCCCCCCTCCGCCCCCAATATACCCACAGCAAATATACCCCCGGCAAAGAAAAGTCTTGTATACCCAGCAGGTTATATTCGTGCACGGGGTATACAAGTTTTTTTTTACTCAAATAGAAAAAAATGTGGGGTATATTCGGGTGCGGGGTATATTTGCTAAATTATGGTATGTTTCATTAATTGGCAGAGGTTTAAAATCACGGATAGAATATCAGAGGGTTAATTAGGCACTGAAGCCCTTTGTAGATAAAGGTGTAATGACATACACATATCTTATTAGGCTACATCTAGACTGCAGGCTTCTTGCACAAGACGATTTTCTCGGAAGAGATCTTCCACAAAAATGTCTTGCGCAAGAGACTGTCCACACTGCAGAAGCACATCGAAAAAGCAATGCACTTTTGCGCAAGAGAGCAAGTAAGCTCTGATTGCTATGAACAGAATGGCCACCAGGGCACCTATGCTTTTTCCTCTTCCCTCTTTTTGCACAAAAAGCCCCTCTTCCCCGTCCACACTTGCCTTTTTGCGAAAGAGCTCTTTCATAAAAAAAAATTCTTCCTCATAAAATGGGGAATACCTCTGTTCTTTCAGTTTTTTGGTGCAAAAACACACTTGAGGTGTGGATGCTCTGTGAGTTTTTTTGGAAAAACAGCCATTTTTCCAAAAAAACCTCTGTAGTGTAGACATAGCCTTAATAGGAATGTAATTCTTCAGGTCTTCATTCTGACAACTAATTGGCTGTCCACTAGGTGGCTCTGGGGCCAAAAAAGCCAAACAAGGAAGGGGTCTAGCTGTGTGTCCATCTACAGATCCTAATCTTATCTGCCTTCATCTATTCCTTTTTTTAAAAAAGCAAGGAATGAATTTTTCTGACCTCGCACCCATAAACACATTAGATGTCTTCATCCAGAACACAAAGCTGATTTCAGAAATTCCCTGTCAGCATCAGGTGAACCCAGGAACTCCTGTTTGTGAGCCTCATACCTCTGTAATTCAGTTTCACCTGTTCTTTTTCCCAGGCCTCATTTTCACTGGCCACAGAGCTGTTTACATTCACAGTCGCAGCAAAACCTGTCTATAAAAGCAATCTGGCTGGCTTGCATGGAAAGGGTCTAAACTAGGGCTGGCTAGAAAATGGTAAAACTTTTTTTATGGGGCAAATGTTGATGGGCTCTTACAACTTTAATTGGAAACCTGAAAACATGGACTAGGTCTAGCTTGTGTGCTAGTCTAGTGTTGAAAAGCATTCCTGAAGGGTTAACATACATGTCTAACAGAGATGTCTTGTTATAAATGTATGGTGTTGTAGGTAAAATAGTGGAGCGGGGCAGCTTTAACCAATAAGTATGGGTTAGTGTATTTTTATTACTTTAGAAAAGTTTGCAATTTGTTCACACAGAAACCAAAATAAAGTGTGCTAGGACATTAACTCAGGGTAAGATCCCTAGATTGCCAGAATAAATGTGTTCTCAAGTCAAATCATTTTTAAGTAACAATTAAAAAAATGCAGGTTGGTACTTTTGTTCCCTCATTGTGAACATGGCAAACTGTACTAACCACTAAAAGCAATCCTCAGAAGTGAGGTCTTCAACAATTGATTATAGCAGGACTGAGATCTCTCTTAACTTTGTAGCCCAGTCTCCCCATAAAGAAATACAAGCATGCTAGGCATCCCATTCTTACCTTACCATTTCATTCAGGTACGCAGAAAGAGCAAATGTTATCCCATCAAAACTTCGCAAAGCAGTAAAGCAAATCTGATGTGTAGTTTCCCCCTTTTGCTCCTCCAAAGCCCTGCAAATCCATTGGAAACTCTAGCACACTTTCCAGACCACCTGGCTTTCTAGAGGGGCGCTAGAGACAGTGAGCGCTGGATTTCCCTACGCACAGCTTGTCTCTGCAGCTGCTGTAGACTACTTGACCTCCAGATGCCGTTTCCTGACTCATGGCCACATTCTATCTCCCAGGCATGTGTGCTCAGGCATTTGGTGCATGTTCTTCTGGTTTGGTAACTTGTAAACATTATGGCTGCGTCTAGACTGGCATGATTTTCCGCAAATGCTTTTAATGGAAAAGTTTTTCCGTTAAAAGCATTTGCGGAAAAGAGCGTCTAGATTGGCACGGACACTTTTGCGCAAAAGCACTTTTTGCGGAACAGCGTCCGTGCCAATCTAGACGCGCTTTTGCGCAAGAAAGCCCCGATTGCCGTTTTAGCCATTGGGGCTTTTTTGCGCAAAACACTTTTTAGCTGTCTACACTGGCCCTCTTGCGCAAATACATTTGCGCAGGAGGGCTTTTGCCTGAACGGGAGCGTCACTGTATTTGCGCAAGAACACTGACGATCATACATGAGATCGTCAGTGTTCTTGCGCAAATTCAAGTGGCCAGTGTAGACAGCTGGCAAGTTTTTGCGCAAAAGCAGCTGCTTTTGTGCAAAAACTTGCCAGTCTAGACGCAGCCTATATGTTTAGATTCAAGTGAGGATTTTCTGCCATAGGTAGTGCAGCTGAGCAGCATTTCAGTGTCTCCTGCTTTCCTTGCTTTCATCTCAAGCTCTTGTATTTCTTTCCATTCTGACAGTTGTTCGTGTCTTTTTCGTCGGTGCTGGTTGATGGAAGTTTTCCTGCACCATGTTAGGCTCTGAATAAATTTCTGCCCATAACTTCCCCACCCAGGATGACAGGCATAGGCCATACTATTGGTATGAAGTGATGTGGGGAAACTTGTCTGCGCTTCTAGAATCAAATAGGGGCTCTTCCCTGAGGCACAAATGATGGTGCTTTGGAACAACGAGCAAAAGGTTTTAGGGGTCAGTGGGGGATTTTCAGTGCAAAGAACTTGAGGTTTCTTCCTCATTGTGCCAGATGTGGGCTAGCTGCAAGTCAGCCTCAAGGCAGCACCGCCCCTCGAAAGCAGCTGTGTCGGACCCTGAGGCCAGTTCCTCGGAAGGGAATGTACCCTCTCTTCTGGATATTTCTGAGAGCCTACTGCTCTCCGAACTGTGCCTGTCTCATCCTTTCCCCACTCCCACCCACACCTGTGGCTGAGTAGTACACAACCCGCCTACTCACAGCACACATCCCCGCCTGAACGGCACAGTCCCCGTATGATCCGGACACTTGTAACGCCCTGCCACGCCTGTAAGCAGTCCTGCCCCCCAAATTCATTTCTCTCCACTGTGTGTGTTCTTCACTGGTTACAGCGAGAAGTCTTTTGCTCTGTCTGGGGGGAGGCAGCAGGGAACGGGAGGCAAGCGGCTGCATCGGTTTCGTTCGTGTAATCACACCCCCCCGTGTAAAAGCTACTTCCTGGCTGGTGCTCGGCTTTGGCTTGCTTGCGAAGATTTGGATGGGTGTGGGGCAATAGGCAGCAGTCTATGACCCCTCCCCACTTCTGTAACATCCTTGCTAGCACAGGGATGTGATTCCTGAACCTCCTTTTCTTTCATCCTGGTAGGTTGGCTGGAGGGGGCCAACTGGCCCTAAAATTACCTTGTGATGTCCAGGAGGGCAGCACGTTCCAGCATCAGATTGCAGCCCTCACTCCCTAACATACTTAGTTATTTCTTAGCATTTTTGGTACAGAGAAAGGATGTAAAATCCCGTTTAATTAGTTAACTGCTTAAATGTTAAGTTTAAATGGTTAACAGAGCGGGGCTCTGGCTCCTTCTGGTCCTGGGTCAGGCTGCCAACTCCCAGCCTATGGGGGCTGGGAGCTGGCAGCCAGCCGGGCTGCTCCCAGATAACAATTAACCATTACCGGTAAGCACCACCTGTCAGTGGTGATGGTTATCTGTTCACATCCCTAGTACAGAGTTGACCTTGACTTTAATGTCACCCCTCTTTAAAACTTGAACAAAGGCAGTGGGCTGATAAACTTTTGTGATGTTGAAAAACCTGGATTGTTGGGTTGCCAGGTAGAAAAATTAGTCAAAATTTTGGCCCTCTGGCCATTCACCAATCAGCCGAGAGTGTTACCGCCGAGAAGAAAAACTCCTTCAAGAAGTCACAACAGTTGTCATGCCCTACGTACTCAAGCTGAACTGAATTTAATCCTCATTTAAACATAGTTGTAGCTAAGTTGGTTTCTGACAAGGGCCAGATCCTTCTCCCGCTGAAGTTAATAACATTGGCTTCAGTAAAGCGGGATCTGCCCAGTACTTTTTCTGCCAAGTGTGAAGGGGACAAAATTACATCACCACCAGCTTTGAAATGTCTTCTGGAATAGTCTTGCTTTAGGAGCTGGAGCCATTGAAATTAATTTGCCAACACATGAGCGTCGCTGTTCTTCACCGGGGCTGCTGAGGTGATCCGAGCCGAACGAGGCCTCTATCCCTGCTGCGCAAAGCCGCCGTATCATGGGACGGGTCAGAAGATGTTAGCAGATGGCCCAGCCAAAACATCAGTGGACTGTGTCTACTCGGCTACACCGTATTCTGCCTTAGTTGTCTCAGGTGTCCAGTCATCTGGTCCTGCAACCCAATAGCCTTTGGCAGTGTAGAGGAGCTGCATGTTAACTCAATGGTTCTCAAAGTGCGGATAGCAGACTTCTAATAGCAAGGGTGGAATTTCAGGAGGGTGTGGGGGGAAGCAGTCGTGCGCTCCAGGACTGGTGAAGGGAGCTCATCAGCCAGACGTGAGAGGCACGCACGGAATGCAGGCACTTTTCCCTCACTCCCTGATAGTCTGGGGACCAGGATGAAAAGCAAGCCACATCTTGGAGCGCGTGGCCGCTGCCCCCCGCACCCTCCCGATACTCTGCCCTTGACTAGTGGTTCGCGGTCATCTTGCAGGTGGGCCATGGGCTCAGGGCTTGCTCCCCCTGCAATGAGGAATGTGTGCTGGCGCTCCAGCTCTGTCCCCCTGCCCCACAAGGTTGGAGCACCAGTGCCAGCTTCTTCTTGAGGGGGAGGGGGGATGAGCCTCGTGGGCGGGGTCTGGTTGGTGGGGGGAGGAAGGGGCTCCGCATGCCGTCCCCCCCCTTCCCCAGCTGGGCGAATGGCAGCTCAGGAAACCATTCGCCTGGAGGCTTTCCCCATTGCTCCCATTGACCGGAATCAGGACCAATGGGAGCTGTGGGGGGCGGTGCTTGGAAGTAGCCTCCCATCCCACTCACGCCAAGACCCCACATTCCCATCCCGCTCCTGTACCCCATCTGCCACCCAGATCCCCCCAACCTCAGCCCACTTCTCCAGCCCAGACATCCCCACCCTCTATCCGCTCCTGCACACAACCTCCCAGCCAGTCTCTGTACTCCCTCACCTCTCCTGCACCCATTTTGCCATCGTTGGGAAGTTGGCTGATGGTCTGTGGAGAGGTTTGCATTAAGCAAGGTGGGCCATGGGCCAAAATGTTGGAAAATCACTGGTTTAATGAGTCATCTGGATTTAACTGGCCATGGTTTCCTTCATTAAAAAGACGATTCAACCCTGGCCTTTTATTAATGGCAAGAATGAGCAAAGAAGAAGAATAAACCTTCCCTGACATGAAGGATGGGGGGGGGGGATGTTGTACAGGACCTTCAGGGTTTGTTTTTGGTTTTTTGTTTGTCTATCTGCTTTTCACATTCTAACGAGAGAAATCTTTGTGTGTGTGTGTGTGTGTGTGTGTGTGTGTGTGTGTATTAGCCTTGGCTCAGGGCCAAATCTTTGCACAAGCTGGTATTGTGCAGCGTTTTCCCGCAGAAATGTTATCAAATAGGGTTCCTTGAAGAGTGGACGTTTCCAGCAGTCGTAATTAGATGGAGAATTGTGCAGCCATGGTGGAGAAAGGGATTTTGTACGTCATATGTGTGGTGGGGGAAGCTGCGAGAGTCACAGGAGAGTCCTTTGCTGCTGCTGCTGTTATTGGACTGGCTGCACTGAGCATTTAATTACAGGTTTTTTTTCACTTTGCCATGCCTTGGGGCTTAAAACACGCTGTCTGCAGTGATGATTTCCCCTGGTTTCAGCTCAGCAGCCAGACCCTAGTCTAGCTGTACCAATGCAAACCTCCAGCAGGACCAGCCATTATAAACCGTGACTTGCATGGGTCTTAGTGGTTTTGTCTGTGTGTACAATGCTGCTCTAGCAGTGAGTTAAGTTGGGGCAATCAAGCCCTTACTATTTGTACGTGAATAGCTCCTACAACAGGTATGGGGAGCCTAACATCCAGGGGCTGGATGTGGCCCCCGGCTTGCCTGGATTTGGCCTTCAAGGCTCGTGGCTTCCCCCCCACCATCATTGGGGATTACATGTCGGCGCTACAGCCCCTCCACCCCCCTCCATGGGGTTGGAGCACACAAAATCTACTAGGCTGCTACTCCCCCCCCAACCCCTGGCTCTGGTGTGCAAAGGGAATGTGGGGAGTGTCTTTCTGCGTCTCAGTCAGGGGCCACAGCAGTGAGAGTTGGGCCCCTGATCCAAAAAAGACTCCCCACCCCTGCTCTACAATATGCTAAGCTCTGGCTGCAAAGCAGAAGAGACGATTCCTGCTCAGAAGTTTTGCAATGTTCAGTAAAGATTTATTTAATTGCACCGCACCCCAGGGAAATCGGGCTCAGAGCAGCTGCAGGCTGTGGAGTGGGAAAAGGCACACAATGGGAACGTCAGTACTTCCTGAGGCGACACAAACACTCATTCTGAACATTGATCTGCTTCCAGCTTGGTTGTGCAGGCCAATTAGACAGGGTTATAATGTCCAGCAGATTATTTTGTGGCATACTCTTGTGGCCGCCCCCATGATGCTATCTGAGCACCTCGCCACCTGTAACAGGTTTCCACTCCA
Organism: Pelochelys cantorii; assembly: GCA_032595735.1. NCBI lineage: Eukaryota > Metazoa > Chordata > Testudines > Trionychidae > Pelochelys > Pelochelys cantorii. The sequence goes on along the minus strand of CM064342.1, from coordinate 3,829,551 downwards.
AGTCCACGTGAGTCAGAGAAATAACTACAATCCCCTTCTTACAAATGGAGAACCGAGTCAGACAAGTGAGATGGCTTGCCCGAGGGGTCATAGGAAGACAGTGGCAGAGCAGGGACTCACGTTCCAGTCTCACAAATCCTAGGCTGGTGCCCTAACCACCAGGTTTTCCCGATAACACCATTTATTGCTGAGACACTGGCTTTGCAGACGTGATCATTTACAATATTGAACGTTAATGGTGAGCACCGTGGTGGGAATGAATGCTCCCACTCTAGAGAAGGCTACTTGTTAGGAGGTGGCTGGGGCTGACGCCCTTCCAGATGCCAGGCTGGATGTCTCTGATTAAGCCGCTCTAATGCTCAGTTTTATAAAGTGGTTCTGTAGCTTCTCTTATAGGTTTACTTACTTCTTCTGGCCATTTGGTCTGACCAGTCAAATTCCCCTGAAACAGCTATTAATCTGCCTTGTTGGGCAGTTTTGTTAACGTGCATCAGATTTGCTCTTGCTTTGATTTATTGTCTTTCCTCCTGGGCTTTTATCTTCCTCTAGTTTTAAAAACTGTTGGCAAGTGAAAAAAAGAGTCAATTGTGTGGAAGAGATTCCAGGGGTAGGTGGATATGAACTGGCAACGGTTCAGTCCAATCCTGTTGCTGAGTCATGTTGTTCTGTCTCTTACCTCTGAGAGGCTGGACAGGGCATAGAGGGTATGTCTACACTAGCTCGTTAGTTCGAGCTAGGTAGGCAAATGAGGGCAACCGGAGTTGCAAATGAAGCCCGGGATTTAAATATCCTGGGCTTCATTGGCATGTTCCCGGGCGCCGCCATTTTTAAATCCCCCTTAGTCCGAACTCCGTGCCCGCAGCTACACACGGCACGGACTAGGTAGTTCGAATTAAAGATTCCATGAGGAGTAATGGTAGTTCAAATTAGGATCTCTAATTCGAACTACCTAGTCTGTGCTGCATGTAGCTGCGGGCACGGAGTTCAGACTAAGGGGGATTTAAAAATGGCGGCGCCCGGGAACATGCAAATGAAGCCCGGGATATTTAAATCCTGGGCTCCATTTGCAACTCTGCTTGCCCTCATTTGCCTACCTAGCTCGAACTAACGAGTGTAGACATATCCAAACAGAGAAAGGAAAGTGTTGTGGGCAAGATGCAAGACTGGAAATCAGGTGCTGGGGGTTTTGACCTTGCTTCTGTCATAGACTCGCTGGGTGGCCCGGTCACTTCACTGTGTTTCATTCCTATCTGTATAAAGATGACAGCACTGCCCTCCCTCCGGAGGCTGTTGTGAAGCTCAATACATCAAAGACCGCAAGCTGCTCGAATACCATGGTGAGAAGTGCTACATGCACCACTCCAACCAGATGGAATTGAAGGCTGATCAGAGGATTAGTTGGCTTTATGACCAAGAGGCCTGATGATTCCTTGGCCTAAGTGACTCACCCGATGTACTAGGCTTTACAGCAGAAGCAGGCAACACTCCAGAAAGGGAACTTTGGGCCACTTCTTGTACCAACACTTTTCTCATTTGAAGGGTGCTGAATACTGTAGAGCTGAAAAGGGAGAGATTCCCTGACAGCTGGTGAGAGATTTTGGGGCCTGCTGAGTTTCCTTGACTTTATCCATTGTTGCTAGGGTCATAGGATGTTGGTTGGTAGGTATTAGAATATTTGACTTCAATCTGTCTGAGCCCACCTTAGCCATTCAGACTTAGTGGCCTCCCAAAAGGTCTGAACCACTTAGAGACGGTGTGGAGATACGCGGAGGCTTCTCTAGACCAGTTGAGGCTTGCTCCTGGTGAAATGAGCCCAGCATTTCAGAACTCAAAGTAACCTGCATTCTTTCCCTTGCCCACGTTCCCAAGGGAGGGATGTGGGAACAGAAGCCTTTTCATTGTGTTTGCAGAGTTCATGTGTGTGTCATTTGCCACAATTTGTACTTTTCAGCTGCAGCACCAGTAAACAGGCCCCTGCTTTGGGGAGTCACGTGTGTTCTTAGAAGAGCTGTGCATGCTAAGTTCTCTCTGCCAGGTCGCTCCTGTCTGAGGGAAATGTATGGGAGAGGCTGAGCAACACAAGAAAGACACTTTAGGACAGGTCAGAGAAGCCCTTGTCCTTGGATGGGCATCAGCTCAGGGACATGATATCATCTGGTCTTGAATTAGCGGGGAGAAGCAGCGGTCCCCTCCTGGCTCTGGAAAGCCATGCAGTGGGAAGAAGACTGGCTGAGAGTCAGGAGTTTAGGTGCCAAGCTAAAGCATTCGTGCTGGGTGATTAACATGTTTCCCTGAGCCCAAGGAGCAGGAGTGCTGCTGGTTAAAGCTCGTTTGAACCTTGCAGGGCTTCAAGCACCCAAGGAATGGAGCTTGGCATTTAGCCTCTGTGTGATCTGGAAGAGCTGAATCCCCTCCGTGCCCATGAGAGTTCACTGCGCTATAGTGTAGCTCCGTGGCCTTTTTCATGTGCAGAGCTCCCAGACCAGACTGCACTCTGCCCTGAACCCCTGCATTCCCATTTACTTTAGTGGGCAGGTGCAACGGAGAGCAGAATGCAGTTCACTGCCTAATGAATCCTCCTGCAGTGCCCCCCGTGGTGTAACCAGGTGCAAATGTCCCCATTTTACAGAGAGGTCAACTGAGGAGAAGGAGTCTCTGAGGGACACAGGGATGCGACTGTGTTGTCCTCCTGGGTTGGCTGGAGCAGAGCTCCCTTCTGCTTCACCTCGTGCAGCTATTGCTTGCTTAGTGTTGGTCCAGCCCAAACGCTGAGCCTCAGATGCAGAAATGGGGAGGGGAATCTGGGCAAACATAACAGCCTCCTCACTGTTGGTATCTTGCCCACACACCCGGCTCTCCACCCTGTCACATTAGGACTCCTTCAAGGGCTGTACTGACCAGCCCGCACACAGTGAGGGTGCGTTGGTGGCCAGATTCTAGCCCAGCCAGGGGCCCTGTGTTCATGTAGCGCAATATGCAGCCTCACGTGCCTGTCTCAGTAAAACACAGCAGCAATGGGGAATGATTTGCAGCAGCTGCATGTTCCAAAGCTAAAGTACCGTCTGTCAACAGACAGCTGGGCTGAGTCACTGGCGCTCAGGCTCCGCACTTCCCTGGCGCGTTGCTTTTGGAGGTCAAACACCGGGAGCCCTATGGCGCTCTGTTCCTGCTTCCACTGAGCTGCCCCACAGTTGCTGTCCTCCCCAGCAGCCCCCCGAAAGTGCACCTCTGTTTCCTTTGGAAGGCCAGGGGGCTGGCAAGGAACCCAGTGGCCCCCAATTGTGTGTGTTTGTGTGTGTGTGTGTGTGTTTCAAGTAATTGCAAGGGCTACAGCTGAATCTCTGAGCAGGTGGAATTAAATGACCCCTTCGGTGTGGTTTGGCCCACACAAAAGGGGGCTTGTTAAGGCTGTTTCCCATCACACCTTTTAACAGTTGATTCACAAAGCTTGAGAGTGAGAGATGAAAATGCCGGCCAGTCCTGGAGGAAAAGAAGAAGGGTTGGAAGACAACAAATAGCTTCGTCATAGAGATGGGCACACGCTAGTTATCTGCCTCTCCCCTCCTTCAGGCTAAGCACTCCTGAAACTTTGGCTAATTTAGCTCGGTCTTTAAACTAGTGATAGTCCTGATGACAACTCAATCCAGCAGCTCACTCTAGCCAGGAGGGATTAGCCAGGAGGGGTGGGCAATAATTTTTGACCAGGGGACACTTCAGAAATTTTTGAAGTGGCCCTGGGCCGCACCAGAAGGGGCAGGTCCTCTGATGGAAGGGACGGGGCCAGGACACTTCCCTGCTTCCCCATCCACAGACCATGATTGGTCTGGGGGAGCGCATGAAGTCTTTGCCCCCCCCCCCAAAATGTTCCCCTAGGTATCCATGCCCCAGGCAGTGGGAGGAGACTACACGCTCTCCTTGGAGTTATAGTGGATAGTTCTATGAAGACATCCACGCAGTGTGCAGCGGCAGTTAGTAAGGCAAATAGGATGTTAGGAATTATTATTAAAAAAGGGATAGATAATAAGACAAAAGATATCATACTTCCCCTATATAAAACTATGGTACGCCCACATCTCGAGTACTGCGTGCAGATGTGGTCTCCTCACCTCAAAAAAGATATATTGGCATTAGAAAAGGTTCAGAAAAGGGTGACTAAGATGATTAGGGGCTTGGAAAGGGTCCCATATGGGGAGAGGCTAGAGAGACTGGGACTTTTCAGTTTGAAAAAAAGGCGATTGAGGGGCGATATGATAGAGGTATATAAAATCATGAATGGTGTGGAGAAAGTGATTATAGAAAAATTATTTACCTTTTCCCATAATACAAGAACTAGGGGACACCAAATGAAATTGATGGGTAGTAGGTTCAAAACTAATAAAAGGAAATTTTTCTTCACACAGCGCACAGTCAACCTGTGGAACTCCTTGCCCGAGGAGGCTGTGAAGGCCAGGACTCTATTAGGGTTTAAAAAAGAGCTTGATAAATTTTTGCAGGTTAGGTCCATAAATGGCTATTAGCCAGGGATAAAGTATGGTGCCCTAGCCTTCATAACAAGGGCAGGAGATGGATGGCAGGAGATAAATCACTTGATCATTGTCTTCTGTTCTCCTTCTCTGGGGCACCTGGCATTGGCCACCGTCGGCAGATGGGATGCTGGGCTCGATGGACCTTTGGTCTGACCCAGTATGGCCATTCTTATGTTCTTATGTTCTTATGCTCCTCCCTCCTCTAGGCCAATCAGGGCTTGGGAGCACACAAACTCTCCTCCTGCCCTGCCAGGAGCACACAGTGCTTCTAAGCACCACATACTCCTTGCAGGGTGGGGGCAGGGCCTCCATGGGCCGGATCAGCCCATTTGGCAAGCCTGGTCCGGCCCACAGAGGCCCTTTTGCCCACCTCTGGATTAGCCAGTGGTTAGGACACTAGCCTAAGACGTGGAATATGTGCATTCAAGTCTTTATTGGCCCCTGGCTTCCGGTGAAACCTTGAGCAAACCATTCCATCCTTCTGCAGTGCACTGAGAAGCAGGGCTAATAGCACTGTTCCCCCCCCCCCCCCGGGGAATAGTGAGGCTACATATATGAGCAACCACAATGTGTTCCAGTGCTACCTTAAGAAGGGTCAGGTAAGTATCTCAGGCTATGATTATACTACAGCTTAGTCCAGCGCAATTTATTTGTGCACAGCGCTCTGGCGGAGTGACGGCAGGGCAGAGAGCTTTTGCCCCTCACAGAGGTGGTTTTGCTGTGCTGACGGGAGAGCTCTCTCTCCTCTCCGTGGGAGCCTGCTGGTTGTTATCTTGTACCAGAAAAATGGCTTCTGGGGTTATCAGAGTGTCTGCTGCATTCAGCGTGACATGGTTGGGCCAGGCTCTGCACCCTGCTTGCTTGCTGTTCCATGGCAGTGCAAGGGCTGACAGGCAGCGTGTTTATGTCATGGCTCAGTGTTCTAGGGTTGCCTCATTGTGACTGATTTCCTGTTTTTTGTGGGGCAGCGTGTGCAGATTTGCAGAGGAGGTCTCCTGTAGAGACAGAGAGAGAGAGAGAGAGAGAGAGAGCCAACAGAAGTAATCTGCCTTTCTCCCATCGCCTCTTTGCCATCGTAACACCTGGAGAGATCTTTTTAAAGTCCTGGGATTTCTTTTGGAAATGGTAAATCCAGAGACTTGGCAAATGCACCAAGCCTGATGTCATCAGGATGAGCCGATGATAGCAAGGGTCTGTAAGATCATACCAATTAGCAACAAAAATGACATCCCGGATCATGGCAAGGATCTTGAATGAATGCCCCATTGAACAATTGCCCCTCTTCTAAGAATGCCTAAGAGGCTGCCCATTGGTGCCTGTTAATTGGGGCTATTTATAATGTACATACGGTGATGGCTTCACACCCAAGTGTAAACTCATTTTGGACAGACATAAAAAACAATGAATGTTCTTGAAGCACCTTAAAGACTAACAAAAAATGCAGATGGTTTCATGAGCTTTTGTGGGCCCAACCCACTTCTTCAGATGACTGGAGCAAGAGCTACAGGGGTACAAATAAATAGAAGAAAAAGGGGGAGATAGGGAGGGAAAGAGAAGGAAAAAAAATCTTGTTAATTAGCGTGTCCATGCTAAACGAGACTAATTGTCATTTGGGTGTTGAATGTAGTGGCCCATCCAGGTCAGGTCTTTGTTCAATCCTTGATTAAAGGTGACAGATTTTCACATGAGGGCAAGTTTCTCTGTCCAGCTAGTTTTTGAAATTGCCCTGTAGGAGTAGAGTCCCGTTGAGACCCATTAATGAGTTCCCGAGAGGCATAGGGCACAGTGGCTGTCCTGGGCTAGATTCTGTGGGGAAGATCTAAATCAGAACACAGAACCGGTCTGGTCTGGGGCCTGTCACACACGCAGCAGATCAGATGTGAGGCTTTAATAAAAGGTGGGCCCTGGAGGCTTTTCAAATAAGCAACCTGGCAGAGAGGGTTCCTGCCTGTCTGACAGTGCAGCAGTAGCCCAGCCCGGGGTCTTTGCACCCTTGTTCCCTTTGCTATTCTGCATCTCCTCTCCCCAGGAATTGCATTCATCTGGCACGAGATTTCAACATCGCCCCCCCCTAATCTCCAAATTTAGATTTGATGCAGAAACATACAAGGCGGGATGTGTAAACTGGGAGGGGACATGGCACCACCCTGACAATGCAGAGATTTAAAGAGGCTGCAGGGAACAACTTCTGGGTTTCGCAGCCTTTCCCATTGCTCCTGTGTCTGCCCCTGAGAAATCATCCTAACTTCTCTCTAGGCCTCAGACAGCAGTCCCTGGCTTTCTAGCAAGGCGGATGGGGCTGGACTCTATTCAGAGTCTATCAAAACTGCTCCTTAATTGGCTGCGGAGGTTGGTGTTCAGTGATGCAAAATGTCTTTCATGGACGAGTAAATCGCCGCCATGTGCTCCCTTCAGGGACCAAGGGAGCTGCCTACGCAGCCGTCCCATATCGCTTCAGGGTCGAGTGTGCTGCCCAGAGCATACATGTGTATAGCCAGCCCTGAAGCCCCTGGGGAAGAAGGGTTTCTAATAGACCTGCTGCGGGCTTCTTAATGGCATCTGCTAGTGCAGCCGCACTGTCTTGAACAGAGCACGTCTGTACTTGCCAGGGAGTCACGCAAAGTGCCCCCCCCCGGAACCAGATGCAGCAGGAGCACATTGGCAAGGGAGCCCACAGTAGGCTACAACAGGGGCACATGTAACTCACACACCCAGCGTGGTTCACTGTCCCATGCAGTGGCTCTTAGACCACTTGCAGAGAGAGATCAGAATGAGGGAGCTCTACTGCCTCACTCAAGAGCCAGCTGGCTGCATAGCTCAAGCTGCTATGCCTTCTACACTACACACCAGAGGTCCTAGGTTCCAATCTGCCATGGTGGTAGTTACACAAGCACATCAAGCAAGTGCCTTGATGAAAAGAGGTGACTTAAGGTAGTGCTCAGGAGCTCTGCTTCTGTTGCTAAGTGGAGTGCCTCCTTGCACCCCCTCCCTATTCCCTGGATGTGCACCCCTGCCCCTAAAGGCACAATGTCCTTCCCTGCACCCCCACAGGCACCAGACAGAGCCTGGTCTTGGACCTAGATCACAGCAGTTTCTTCTTTTGACAGGGAAACATGCTTTGGGTAGAAGGGGCTGTGAAAAGCTCTGAAGGGGAAAGAGAGCAATGCAGATAAAGTCTAATGTCCATCAATTCAGAAGGGGCCAAATCCTTCTACCAGCAAAGCTTTTGAAGGGTTTTTTTTTTTGAGGCAGCGCCCCCTTTTTGCACTAGCTCCCTGGTGGCACATGTCAGGCGGGTGGTTGAAACGAGGCATTGCTTACATAGAATGCATTCTGGCCAGTCATGTAGGGTGAGGTGCTTGACTGAATTTCCATTCTCTTGTATTTGGCCTATGGAGGAGTGCATCTTCCTGCAGGCCAGAGGCAATAGAATGGAAGAGTGACAGCGTGACGGAGGTAACAAATTTCAGAGGGGTATAGCCGAGTTAGTCTGTAACTGACAAAACTTACAAAACAACGAACAGTCCTGCAGCACCTTAAAGATGCACAAAACATGTAGACGGTAATGAATGAGCAGGGAATATAGGAACATTTGAAAGGTGTAAACATAATACATGGAGAGTGTTTATTTCTGCACATTCTACTCTAAATAATCTCAGGAGGAAGGGGAAATGTAGGGGAAACAGCAGGAGAAAACCCTCAGCAGTGCAGTGTGTTTAGGCTGTGGCTTAGGCTCTTACGGGAAGTGATGGAAGTCTTCTTATGCATTACTCTATGCCCCTCTCCTCAGTTACTATTTATAATGCCAAGCTGCCGTGCCACATTTCTCCTTGCTGCACGTTTCCCAATAGACAGCGGGGTCAACTGGTGGTATCAACTCTGACCCCCTACATGTTTAGTGTCTTTGTTCTTTTGGAGACAAGATAATAGATCCCTTCATCTCATGCTTCTGTTTCACTGGAACATGGGGAAATGCCAACAAAGCCCAGGTATCTGATTACAGAGGTGCTTAATGATGTCTTTGTTTCAGTTTTTGTCAAGAAGATGGATGGTGACGGGATGTCTAACACAGTGGATGCTAATGGAACTGCAGTAGGTTTAGAAGATAAAATAAAAGAACAAGTTAAAAATCACTTAGAAAAGCAAGATGTCTGCAAGTCACCAGGGCCTGAGGAAATGCATCCTAGAAACTCAAGGAGCTGAGAGAGGAGGTGTCTGAGCCTTTAGCTATCATCTTTGAAAAATCATGGAAGACAGGAGAGATTCCAGAAGACTGGAAAAATGCAAATCTAGTGCCCATCTATAAAAGGGAAATAAGAACAATCCAAGAAACTACAGACCAGTCAGTTTAACTTCTGTGCCAGGAAAGATATTGGAACAGGTAATTAAAGAATCCATCTGTAAACAACTGGAAGATAATAAGGTGACAGGTAACAGCCAGCATGGATTTGTAAAGAACAAATCATGTCAACCCAACCTGATAGCTTTCTTTGATAGGATAACGAGTCTTGTGGCTAAGGGAGAAGCGGTGGATGTGGTATACCTAGACTTTAGTAAGGCATTTGATACGGTCTCGCATGATCTTCTTAACAATAAGCTAGGAAAATACAACTTCGATGGGGCTACTATAAAGTGGGCACATATCTGGCTGGATAACCATTCTCAGAGAGTAGTTATTAATGATTCACAATCATGCTGGAAGGCATAACAAGTGGGGTTCTGCAGGGGTCTGTTTTAGGACTAGGTCTGTTCAATATCCTCATCAACGTTTATATATTGGCATAGAGAGTACTCTTATTAAGTCTGCAGATGATCCCAAGCTGGGAGGGGCTGCAAGTGCTTTGGAGGGTAGTGTCATAATTCAAAATGATCTAGACAAACTGGAGAAATGGTCTGAGGTAAATAGGAGGAAGTTTAAATGCAAAGTGCTCCACTTAGCAAGGACCCATCTGTTTCACACATACAGAATGAGAAGTGACTGTCTAGGAAGGAGTACAGCAGAAAGGGATCTACGGGTCATAGTGGACCACAAGCTAAATATGAATCAGAGGTGTGACACTGTTGCAAAAAAAGCAAACATGATTCTGGGCTGCATTAACAGGAGTGTTGTGAGCAAGACACGAGAAGTCATTCTTCCGCTCTACTCTGCGCTGATTAGGCCTGAATTAGAGTGTTGTGTCCTGTTTTGGGCACCACATTTCAAGAAAGATGTGGAGAAATTGGAGAAGCTCCAGAAAAGAGCAACAAAAATGATGAAAGGTCTAGAGAACATGACCTATGAGGGAAGACTGAAAGAATTGGGCTTGTTTAGTTTGGAAAGGAGAAGACTGAGAGGGGACATGATAGCAGTTTTCAGGTATCTAAAAGGGTGTCACAAGGAGGAGGGAGAAAAATTGTTCTCCTTGGTCTCTGAGGACAGGACAAGAAGCAATGGGCTTAAGCTGAGCAAGGGAGGTTTAGGTTGGACATTAAAACACTTCCTAAGTGTCTGGGTGTTTGAACACTGGAATAAATTGCTCAGGGAGGTTGTGGAATCTCCATCTCTGGAGATATTTAAGAGCAGGTTACACAGACACCTGTCAGGGATGATTCAGCTGGTGCTTGGTCCTGCCGTGAGGGCAGGGGACTGGACTCGATGACCTCTCGAGGTCCCTTCCAGTTCTAGTGTTCTATGATTACTTAAGGGATTTAAATGTTGCCAACTGGATTTTGTTCCAGTTGCCAACAATTAAATGAACAAGAAGTAGCAGTTTTCAAATTCTCTGTCTGGTTTCGGATACTCAAGCTCCCAAATTCCTATTTTAGGCACCTGCTGCCTGTGCTAGTTTGAGGCCTCAAATGTCAAATTGGGATGCTGTGAAAATGAAGCTCTGTGCCTGGGCACTGGGCTCACAAATCCCTTGTACCTCCCCCCCAAGCCCTGAACAATTCTGATGTAGCTTTGGAATATATTCTGCTTCTGGCAACCCGATCATTAGATGTGTCAATTATAGTGGACTGAAATACCAGGGGAAGATCAGATCTTATGTTCTTGGAGTGGATGCCACACTAGTAAAGCTGCATGTGCGCAAGACCAGAGACTTCTGAATTGCAGTGTCCTTTTGGAGCCACACATTTGCCCTTTGCCTCTTTAGCCTCCCAGACAAGACCATAAGGATGGAGCAGCTGCATGCCTCCCAGAGACCTTGTCTACACCTCAGTGTTAGATCAACCTAGGTACATAGCACATGGTTGCGAAAAATTTTGCACCCTGTTCAGCATAGCTAAGTCTGCCTAATAGCCACTATAAAGTTTCAGAGGGGTAGCTGTGTTAGTCTGTAACTGAGAAAACTTACACAATGAATGGTCCTGCAGCACCTTAGACACTAACAAAATGTAGATGGTACCATCTTGAAGAATCACATTTACTGCAGGGTAGGTAACCCACCCAATTGCTGGCTCTCTGGGACTTTAAAAACCTGCGGAAAACTGCGCATAGAGCCCTAGTTTGCAATCACTGGAATGCATTTAAAACATGTCATTCTATTTCACAATTGGCTACGTTTTATCCTTTGTAAATTTTTTTTTGCATTGTGGCTATAAATATCTATTCCACAGATATGTGTACCACAGTTATGAACTGTGCATTACTAGCGATGAGAGCCAACGACCGATTATTTTTATTTTAGGGCTGTCGATTAATCACAGTTCTCATGTGATTAACACAAAATTAATCATGATTAAAAATTCATCACGATTAATAACAATTTGAATTGCATTGCTAAATAACAGAATACCAACTGAAATTTATTAAATATTTTCTGATGTGTTTTTACGTGTTCAATTGCAGCACAGAATACAAAGTGTACAAAGTGCTCACTTTATATTTATTACAAATATCTGAATTGCAAAATTGATAAACGAAATAGTATTTTTCAAATTACCTTTTCCAAGTACTGCAGTGCAATCTCTTTACTGTGACAGTGCAACTTACCAATGTAGGCTGTTACATAACTGTGCTCAGAAAAAAAAAAAGAGTTAAACTTTAGAGCCTACAAGCCCACTCAGTCCTACTTTTTATTCAGCCAATCACTAAAGGTGAATCTACACAGCAGTGTTATTTCAAAATAAATTCAATATAACAGATGGCTCATTCCAACTCTGGGTGTGTCTAGACTACAGGGATTTTTGGAAAAAAGTGGCCTTTTTTCAAAAAATCTTTACCTGCGTCTAGACTGCAGCCACGTTCTTTCAAAAGTAAATCGAAAGAACGCGACAGTTTTTTCGACCGTGGAAAACCTCGTTTTACGAGGTATAACACCTTTTTTCTAAAGTGCTCTTTCGAAAAAAGGCACTATGTAATACAAACTGTGCTTTTTCAAAAGGGAGCATCCAGACTGCCTGGATGCTCTCTTTCGAAAAAGCGGCTCGCTTTTTCGAAAGTATTGGTTGCAGTCTAGACACTCTTTTTTGAAAGAGGCTTTTTTGAAAGTATCTTTTGAAAAAGCCTCTTTCAAAAGAGGCTTGCAGTCTAGACGTAGCCCTATAAACCTCATTCCACAAGGAATAACACCTCTTTCGAGATAGCTATTGAGAAATGCAGTAGTGTGGACGTTCCACTGCTGCTATTTTGAAATAGATCCTCTCTAGCACTAGTCAATGTAATGACTCCTCAGTGCCTTCTGGGACTCTAACTCAAGGTATCACGCCCATATTAGGGGAGCCGGCCTCAGACTAATTTTGAGACTTCCCTGTAGTGTAGACGTGTTATTTCGAAATAAGCTATTTCGGAGTATTTCTTCTGGAATAGCTTAGTTCAAAATAAATATGCAGTGTAGATGTACCCTAAGAGAAAAGAGTTTGTTTACATTTGCAGAAGACAATGCTGCCACTTCTTATTTACAATGTCACCTAAAAGTGAGAACAAGCATTCACATGGGACTTTTGAAGCTGGCATTGCAAGGTATTTACATGCCAGATGTGTTAAACATTTGTCTGCCCCTTTGTGCTTTAGCCACCATCCCAGAAGACATGCTGATGATGCTTGTTGAAAAAAACATGTTAATTAAATCTGTGATGGATTCAACTCCTTGGAGTAGAATTGGATGTCTCCTGCTCTGTGTTTTATCTGTGTTCTGCCACGTATTTCATGTTGCAGCCACCTCAGATGACGGCCCAGCACATAGTGTTCATTTTAAGAACCCTTTCACTGCAGATCTGACAAAATGCAAAGAAAATTACCAATGTGAGATTTCTAAAGATAGACACCGTGCTTGACCCCAGGTTTAAGAATCTGAAGTGCTGTCCAAAATATGTACGGAGTGAGGTGTGGTGCATGCTTCTAGAAGTCTTAAAAGAGCTAAACTCCAATGTGGAAACTACAGCATCTGAACCACCAAAAAAGAAAATCAATCTTCGTGTGGTGGCATCTGAGTCAGCTGATGATACTGAATATGTGTGAGCAGCATGGACACACATCCCCTGGAATAGTGGTAGAAGGGACACATGAATCTTTAGCGCAGAGGTGAAAGTCAGCGGGTGCGCCCTGGAGCGCAGCTCCTACAAGAGCTGGCTGAGCTGCAGCAAAAGCCAGCAGGGGGCTATTGAAAGAGCTGGCAGGCACCTGGGTTGCAATCAGGCAGTAACGGTAAGAAATTTTAAATTACATTCACCGCTGCATTAGCGCCTCTGACATGTAAATATTTTGCGACACTGGCTACCACAGTACTATGTGAACTCCTGTTCTTATTGTCAGGTGTCATTGCAAACAAGAAACGGCAGCATTATTTCCTGCAAAGTTAAAAAACCTCAAACAAACAAACAAACAAGCAAACAAAAACAAAATACCCCACAAACAAACAAACCAAAACCTCATTTGTGTGAATGGAAAAAAAGTAATACTGAGTAGACCTGAAGGCTCTACAGTTTTACGTTGTTTTATTTTTGAATGCAGTGCCTTTCTACGTAATTCCACATTAGTAATGTCACCTTTCATGATAAAGAGATTGCACTACAGTACTTGCATGAGATGAATTGAAAAATGTTTTTTTTTTGTTTTTTTACAGTGTCAGTATTTGTAGTCAAAAGTCTATACTATTATAAAAGGAGAGGTGTCCGTCACACTGTCTGTCACAGGGAACAGTTGAGAATACACAGGAAGACTTGAGAAGTCTGGGTTTGGGGTGGGTTCTCCAGTGGCCTAATGCATCAGGCCTAAGCCACCAGAACCTGGGGTTGTAGATTCAAATCCTGAAGCTGGGCAGCTGCCTCCAGCTTCCCCACGTATAGAGCAGGCACCAGCTGAGAGTAAGGAGATGGGCAGGGGTGAGTAGCTTGCTCTGGAACCACAGAGCTGCTTTCTCTGGCTGCAGTGAGACAGGAAAGGGAGAAACTGTGTGTGCAGGGGGAGCTGCCCCAGAATGTGTAAAGCAGCCTGGACCTTCCCCGGGGGGCCATGCTGGTACAGGGGAGCTCCCAATCCTGGGGGACAGGGAGTGGAGGCAAGGCTCCCTGCTTTCAGCACCTTGCCTGTGGGACCTCCCCCCCCACATCAGGGACAAGTGGAAGTAAAATTAGTGCCTTTAAAAGCAACCCTACAACAAACCAGCATGCCTGCCCAGGGGGAGAAAAACAGATACCTCCCCAAATACTTGCTATGAAGAATGAATTCAAATAAATAATCTTTTCAATGTAGGGAAAATACCTTGACAGGTTCCATTCTGAAATACGTCGTGTAAAAATAAATCATACAAGCTGGTGCTTCCAGATGCTCTCTGCCTTCTCACCTCTTGGAAATAGTTACTCATTTATCTCTACAGACCCCCTCACTCCCCAGGTGTGCATGGTGCTTTATAGCATGGCCCTATGCCAAGGATCTGACAACCTAGACAATGTGAGAACACACAGCTCTCGGAGCTGAACATTGAAGGGCTTGGGGCAACCACCAACACCCTCAGGAAAGGATGTGCCGGTTTGCCTCGGCAAAGATGGACCAGCTGTTCTGGATCCACGAAGCGCTGGCTTTCATCTGGGCCTGAACCCAAACCTATTTAGGAGGCTGCTAAAATCTTATTTGCGACTTTGTTATTTCTTCAGCCTCCTGCTCCATAAGCACCTCTCTTCCCTGCGCACTTAGCTGACTTCACACTTTTCACAATTTCCAGAGTCCATGCAGGTGAAGCCCCCTCGCACGCCACAGCTCCTGTGGCTCCTCTACTAGGGAGACACCACTGGGGAAGACCCACTTTGTCACCCCAGCTAGCCACGTCCCCCTTGGCCCTTAGCGCAGGGCGGGCCAGAAATACAGCAGCAAATAGCACAGAGCAAAGGGAGGGGGGGTGAGCTGTTTCTAGCCTGAGGCAACTGCTGCTGCAGCCTGTCATTGGAGAGGAGCCTGGGTGGGAAAGCAGGTTTCTCGCCGCAGATGGGGGGAGCTTTATTGCCTCAGTCAGCAGCAGAGTGGTTCTGAAAAGGGGCCAGGAGGAAGACTTCAGTGATCTTCAATACAGCAGGGCAGGGTGTGCACCTGGGGGATTGGTTAGCGACGCAGAGCATAAGCTGCAGGGTTAATGCTAGTGAAGCAAGAGCAAGCCAAGGGTGCCAGTGTGGTGCTGAAAGCTGCCACCTCTCCACTCCTAGGAGGTGCGTTTCAGGGGCACACGTGGCCCGGTCCTCATGAGCTGGCCGGCCCGCCTGCTGAAGGGAGCAAGCTCAGCTCTGCTCTCGGCCGCAGCACTGTGGATCCAGAGGGGCTTAGCAGGCATGGGTCTGCCCGGTTTGCTTCATTCCGCAGGGGGTACCTCTGGGTTACGTCACTGGGGGATGACCAGGGAGAGCATCTGACTGAGGACAGGGTCTAGTCTGGTATCAGCCAGGTGCAGTGTGAGCTCAACATTGGCCCTGGGCACACTGGGGTTAGGTCTGGCTGCTTTCCTTGCACAAGCGCCCTGCCTCCGCCGTGGGTGTGTCACCCTCCTCTGGCCACACTCCCCGCCTGGGTGTGGCCATGCTGAGGCCTGACAGCTGGGCCAGCACTCAGTGAATGCCCCAGGAACGGCGGAGTGGGTAATTAGCTAATCAGGAGAGGCTGGGGAGGTGAGGAATGAATTAGCCCTCACCTGACTGGCCTGGGAGGAAGTATTGCAGAGGAAGAGGACAGGGCTGGGTGAGCTGGAATGAAGCAGGGGCAAGACCTGTGCCTGCCCCACTGCCTTTTGGCTGAGGGCCCCAGCAAAGAGAGGCTGAAAGGCGAGGTTAGGCATGCGGTGTTGCACTGTATGGGTGGACCAGGGATGTCAGATTTAGATTAATGGGCTAATTGAATCATCAATGCTATTTCCATCGACTATCGGACTAGTCGATAAGGGCGCCTCTGCCTTTGAAGTGTAGCAATAGCTGTGGCTACACTTCAAAGGTGAAATCGCTGCAGGGAGCACGGGGGTGGGGGAGGGGGACCCAAGCCATCCCCACTGGCCCCATGCTTCCTGCGGCGTTTCAAAGCCGCGGCATCGCATGGAGCCCGGGCTCAGTGGGGAAGTCCCCAGCTGACCCTGGGCTCCATGTGATGCTGCTGCTTTGAAGCAGCCCCTCACCCACTGCCCGACTTGTCAACTAGTCATTCACATCCTGAGGGTGGGTGGGTGTGGAATACAATCCAGCCTGCCCCCCAGGAAGGAAGTGGATCTGAGCAGTTTGTAAAACCGGGCTATGACCCTGTTGCCATGGGTCCTCCACTGCCTCTGGAGGAAAGGCTAGTGTAGCTCATGTTCCCCTCAGGTGTCTGGGGGCAGCTTCCAGTGAAGCCTGCCTCCTGCAAAAAGGATTTGGCCCTCCATCCTTGCTGGGCCATTAGCCTCCCTCTGCTGATACCATAGAACAGGAAGGGACCTCCAGAGTCCCCTGCCCTCACTGCAGGACCAAACACCATCTAAACCAGGGGAGCAAACATTTTTGGTGGGGGGGGCACTCCAAGATTTTGGAAAGTGGTCAAGGGCCTCACTTCTCTGTGGAGGGGGTGCAGGGTCTAGGGTGGAGTCTGGGTGCATGTTTTCTATTTTGTTGTCAATTTTATGTTGGCTGGCCGACTAGATCGCCCTAGCAGAGACACCGGATTTTGGGGCCAGAGCAGCCAAGTGCACGCCTGCGAGGGAACATCCTTCTAGCTACAGCTTTTGAGCTTGCCAGCTGGCTGCTAGACACTCACAGCTGATTAAAGTGACAGCAGGGGCTGCCTTATGCTGCTAGCCTAGCTAAGACTAGAAACAGGACCCTCATGGCCTACAGGCAGTGGTACCAGGAGGGGAGGTACTGGAGTGGAGGGGCAGAAGACTCTGGGGCTGAGCTAGTCAGAACCACACCTTGGGTAGATAGATATACCTGAGCTGGCTCTACTCTGGCTAGCTTGGGTTCTAATAGCAGGGAAGCTGTGACAGTGCCTGCTTCAGCATGAGCTAGCCGCTACCCCTTCCCCCCCCCAAAAAAAACCCTGTTGCTGGGTGGGATGTTGCCGCCAGTGCAGACGCATGCACTGCAGCCTCATTGATCAGGGAAGCAGCTAACCCAGGCAGGCCCAGGCGAGCGGCAAGCGCATTGTGATGGCTCCGTGGGCACCCTGAACAATGAGTTCATTTTGATCCACCCCTAAGGGCGAGAGCAATGGTTTTAGGGGAGACCTAGTCACTTTGGAGGGAGGGTGGCGAGTGAGTTGTGTTCTTGCACCCTGAATTAGGCAGGGTGCCTCTGGGGCAGCAGAGGGAGCAATGTTCGTTCTGGAGACAGTGTGCACACCCCACCCTGCCATGCCCCTTTTGGAAGTGCGCAGGGCCCTGGCTGTGCTAAGGCTCCCTAACCTGGCCTTTGTATGCAAGCAGCAGGATTCTGGCTGCCTCATGGACCTTTCCCCCTCATCTTCATCACGAGAATGACTGTTCTGGGTCAGACCAAGAGCCATCTAGTGACCCAATGCCAGGAAGAAGAACAGAATAGCACAGTTTTGAGTAATACACCCCCTGTTGTCCAGTCCCAGTTTCTGGAAGTGAGAGGTTTAGGGCCAGCCAGAACAAGGTTTTGCATCCCTGACTGTCTTGGCTAATAGCCATTAATGGATCTATTCTCCCTGAGCTTGTCTAATTCTTTTTTTTTAAACCCAATTATCCTTTTGGCCATCACAACATCCAGTGGCAATGAGTTCCACAAGTTGAGTGTGCGCTGTGTGAATAAATGCTACCTTATATTTGTTTTAGATCTGCTGCCAATTAATTTCAGGAGATGACTGCTAGGTCTTGTTACATGAAAGGGTAAACAACACTTTACCCTGTACATTCTGTACACTAGTCATGATTCTGTAGACTGTAACCATATCCTCCCTCAGGGCAGGTCTATACTACACGGTAAAGTCAACTCAAGTACTGCAACTCCAGCAAGATGAATAATGTAGCTCAGCTTATTGCGACGTCTCCGCTGTGCTGCGTTGTTGGGAGAAATGCTCCCATCGGTTCACCTTAAGTTTCTTCTTCCAGTGAAGTACCAGAGTCTATGGGAGCATGTTTGGCGATCAATTTAGTGAGTCTTCACTAGACCCACTAAATTGACTCCTGATGGATTGATTGCTGCAGCATCAAGCAACCAGTAATGGAGACGCATCCTTAGTTATCTCCTGAACTGAATTGTCCCTGTCTTTTTAATCTCTAATAGAAGTTGTTCCGTGCCCCTAATCATTTTGGTTGCTTTTCTGTGCATCTTTTGCAGTTCTAACATACCTTTTTTGAGATGGGGTGACCGGAACTGCATGAAGTATTCAAGGTACTGGTGTGCCCTGGGTTTTATATAGTGGCATCCATATGGGGCAGCTGGGATCTGTCCCAAAATGTGCTTGCCTGACCATGCTGTATCCTCCATGCATCTCTGCCATAATACCCATTGATTAGGCCCTCAGTGTGCAATGTGCTTGCCTAGCTCTAGCCTCCCACAGGAAGACCAGGAAAATAGTTACCATTTGGACCTTTAGATAGCAGCAGAGTGAAAAGTTAGGAAATAAATGTCCATGAAATCAGCATGAAGATTGGTTAGAAATAATAGTGCATGGTACTTGTCTAGCATTCAGGGGCGTTAAAACACTCCCCGTTCATTCATGGATTTCCTCTGACAGCACCCAGGGGAGGCAGGCAAATGTCCTAAACCCCCTTCTACAGACATGCCAGCTGAGGCCCAAGAGTGTTAAGTAGCATGTCCAAATCCCACTCTGTGTAATGTGGCAAAGCTGGCACTAGATTCCAGATCTCCAACTTAAATACAACCTTCAGGTCACCCCACCTTTCCCTTAGCTCGATGAATAGTCTAGAGAACATATGCTTTCTGGGGGTGGGGGTGGGGGTGGCAAATAAGAATCCTGCCCCATCCCTTCATGTGCTTTATATGTCAAAGTACAAGTGATTATTTAGACCAGAAAAGTATCCTTTTAAAGAACGGCAGGTCTGGAAGTTCACACACTGAAGAGTCACCTTTTGATCTGGCTTTACTAACAAATAATTTAATAATTGACAAAGTTGAGACCAAATCTTTTCCCTGGGCTTAGCTGATCCCAGGGCTCCTCGCCCAGATCTGCTCAGCCTGCACTCTAGATACGCTCTTTAGAGAGCCCCTTTTACAGCCTAGCTATACCCAGCTGGGGGAATGAGCTGCCCGCCCCAGTGAGTCAGCACAGCCCCTCTTAACCCTCTCTCAGCAAGATCTGCACCTGCTAACAGGCTGGAACATCTCAGACAAATTCTCCCTGCCTGTTACAGCATCACTTTAGTGCCAGCTATGACCGTCTTTCTTCCTGGTGTGTACGTCTGGGGAGTTGGTGCAGCTGAGGCTAGGGGAGGCAGCCCTGCGCCCCACCTGCAGCCCCGCCCCCTCTGCTGAGGCCCCGCCCACACAACGGGAAGAGCGCACGTCCCCAAGCCTCCCCTGCCCCGGGTAGCAGCAGGAGGGAAGCAGCCAGGGCCCAACCCTCCTCACTGCCATGTGCGGGGCTGAGAAGGTTCCTGCTTCTCTGCCTTCCCAGCTGCCCTGGAACCTGCCTGGGCCACGCTAAGCAGCCCACAGCAACTGCACCTGGCAGCTGAAGGCAGGGAGGACAGGGGCAGGAGCAGCACAGCTCAGCTCAGCCTTGTTTTGCTGTCAAAAACAGATGCCCATGTGTGCACAACTGTCTATTCAGAAGTGGACCGAGTCCTATCAAGGCATCTCATGTCGGTCACCAAACTGGTGTGTGAAGTATAAACATTCACCCCTTGCTAACTGAGGCTTGATTTGAATCAGTGCCTTTCCCTCCTGGGTCTCTGTGTGCTGTTGGCAGTTTTCTGGGCTACCTGTCCCCCCACAAAAGCTTCCATGCTGGAAGACTACAGTGTCTCTGTCTTCCAATAACAAGGCCGTGGATGATCCCAGGCAATGTAAGAGTTTGATTCCAGAAGCAGGCTGAATAACTGAGAAAAGCCAATAAAGGCAGGGGATGTGTTTCTCTGCTCCACTGTACTATACCATGTGTGCAGTGTGAATGGAGAACAGGCCCTAGGTTTGATTGGTTTGGAAGAAAGAAGAGTAAAGGGGAACAAATTATAGATGATAATACAGAGGAAACCAACTAAATACTTCTATTTAACTTTTCCCAGAGTAATCAAGCAAATAGAAGGGCATCTAATGAAATTTAAAGGACACAATTTTGAAGTGAGAGGAAGGGAATAGATTTCCCTGTACAACGTATAGATAACCTACAGAACCCACTGCCACATGATATTGTTAAAGTAAATAGCCTGGTATGATTATAAAAGAAGATTCAGACACTATGTGATTAAAAGTGGTGCTTTTAATCCTATACCAGTAAGGTGGCTAAAAATTAAAGGCTTTTGGATTTCCTAGTTCATAGACTAAGAGCTGACCAGAATCAGGAGGAAATTTCTCCTCTGGCACAACACTGCACAGGTGAAGTGTATCAGAGGAGTTTTACAAACCTTCTCCTGGAACTTCGAGAACTGTCAACTTCTGGGAGAGAGGAATTTTTATAAGATAATTAACGCGCTTGAGAATGCTGATTCTACGCAGGCAACCAACCTGGTATCGACACCCTCAGATAGCCTCCCAGTTGATGTAAAGAGAAGCACTGTTGTGTAATGGTTCAGACAAGAGCCTAGGCATCATGGCTCTGCCACTAGCTTGCTGCATGAACTTGGGAAAGTCACTTAACTTCGGGGGGGGTAGTGGGGGGGTGGGTTCAGTTTCTCCGTCAGTACTTATCTTGTGCAAAGCCCCAAGCAGGCCTTATGAAGCATGCTGCGATCCCGCTAGAGAAGGCAAAAGCATCATTTTTAATTGCGGCGCACCAGCTGCAGTATCAGAAAATAGGGGGATGGAAGGGGAGAGAAGAGAGAGGCTTTTAAAAAAGGGAACAGCAAGTGGTTTCTTAAGTGGAACTGCACTGGGCAGCCCCAGAGACAGGTAGCACCTCTTGACTACAACTGAGGGCAACCTGGCTGTGTCTACACTGGCGCGATCTTGCGCAAAAGCAGTCGCTTTTGCGCCAAAACGTGCTGCCTGTCTACACTGGCCGTGTGTTCTTGCGCAAGAACACTGACGTTCTAATGTATGAAATCAGGGCTTCTTGCTCAAGAACTATGATGCTCCCGCTCAGGAATAAGCCGTCTTGCGCAACTGTTCTTGCGCAAGAGGCCAGTGTAGACAGGCAACATGAATTTCTTGCGCAAGAAAGCCCTGTGGTTAAAATGGCCATCAGAGCTTTCTTGCGCAAGAAAGCGTCTACACTGGCATTGATGCTCTTGCACAAAGGCACATGCCAGTGTCGACGCTCTCTTCTGGAAGGCTGCGTCTAGACTGGCAAGTTTTTCTGCAAAAGCAGCTGCTTTTGCGGAAAAACTTGCCAGCTGTCTACACTGGCCGCTTGTATTTGCGCAAGAACACTGACGATCTAATGTATGATCGTCAGTGTTCTTGCGCAAATACAATGACTCTCCCGTTCGGGAAAAAGCCCTCTTGCGCAAATGCTTTTGCGCAAGAGGGCCAGTGTAGACAATTGAGAACCGTTTTGCGCAAAAAAGCCTCGATGGCGAAAATGGCGATCGGGGCTTTCTTGCGCAAAACCACGTCTAGATTGGCCAGGGACTCTTCTCCGCAAAAAGTGCTTTTGCGCAAAAGCGTCCGTGCCAATCTAGACGCTCTTTTCCGCAAATGCTTTTAACGGAAAAACTTTAAAAGCATTTGCGGAAAATCATGCCAGTCTAGACGTAGGGGAAGAGTTTTTGCACAAGAACTCTTCCACAAAAGAGTTCTTGCGGAAAATTATGCCAGTGTAGACATAGCCAGCCTGTTTTTGTACCTCCATATGTGTCCAGCATCTTGCACAGTGGGGCTCAGGCATCTCCCATAGAAAACCAAACTGCAATTCTCTTAACAGCACTTCTGCTATTCATCTCAGCCATGCCCACTGGGGCCTCTCCTGCACTGTGTGGGCATTGCACCAGGACACTGAACTATATGTTGCAGCCAGTGCACTGCTAAAGCTAGAGGCACAAACGATACAGACACTCACACATGGCATTAGTGCTTTATGCTTGTGTCCAAGAGAACCATTTATTGTGGTCGCATACAGCATGGCAATGTGGAAAACACTGGAAATCTTGTGTCGCTGGTTTGGTTCCCTGGGCAGTGCCAGAAATGGTGACCCGGCCGTTCCCACCCCATCTATAATATTAGGAAACCCTTGGCCACAGATGGTCAGATGCACGGAATGTCTAACAGGGACTAAGCCACAGTTCTGCTGCAGTGTGGGCTGTGCCCAGATGCGCTGCCGCGTCTTGCCTTCTGGCTCCCACCATCCATGGACTTTTCGGTGAGCTCTTCTTCCCCGCCTGCCTTTGGGTTTTGTTTGTGTTGTACGAAAGCAGAGTTTGCAACGCCAGCCATGTGCATCCGCAAGGAGTGGTTCTTTCCTCCCTGTGTGCTCCCCACCCCCAGAGCAGAATCCCCATCACGCTCCCACCAATGCACACACGTAACCTGGCCCTAAATATCCTGACACTGCAATTCCAAGTCACGTGCCTTCACCCCCCCTGGCTGGCCAGCACACTCTGTTGGGCCCCCTGGTTTTAACTCCCTTTGTTTGGACATTACTACAAATCACACACTGGAAAAATAGAAAAACTGAGCCAGGCTCAAGGGGAAGACACACTCTGCGGGGCTCTGACTTCAGTCTCTGATGCATTCAACAAAGCCTGACAGAACCTCCGCCCTTGGGGCAGCTCCCATCCCACAACTCCAGGCCTCAGACCCCGAGAACTACCGCACACGGAGGAAAGAGATCACCTAGGTGGAGGCGTTGCTTTTTGCTTTGGTTCCCCCCTCCCCTTCCTCCGCTGCTGCCCTCCATAGACTGAGGGGAATATGCCGAACACTACAACTCAATTCCCATCTTCCAACAAGCCCCTGCTCCGAGGCTGGGCTGGCTGTGAGTATCTGCTTCCTGTTTGGAATGGGGGCGATGGCCGTGGCGGTGGGGAAGGGGGAGGCAGGCCCTCACTGAGAACGCGGCACGTCTGGGATGTCAGCAAAGGCGAGAGAAGCGCCAGCAGAAGCCGGTGAAGCTGGGCCTTCTTGCGCTGGGGGCGCTCCTTGCCGCGGCTTCCGTCCGACAGCCAAGGCCTGCCGCCACATCACCTTTCGCAGCACTGCTGAGGGAAGTCCCCAGGGGTGTCCCTGTCTTCCGCCACGGGCTGCGGGCCTCCCTCGCCCCTCTCCTCCGGGCGGCTGACTTCCTGCCCACCGGGCAGCTCGGCGTCGCAGTCAAGGGACTCGTAGATGGTGGGCAGGGTGGTCTGCTGGCTCAGGCGCTTGCGCAGGCCCACCAGCAAGGGCTGCGGCATGGAGGAGACGTCCACATTGTTGCCGAGGTCGATCCAGGCCAAGCAGGGGAACTTGCTCATGTCCTTCATGGTGTCCGTCAGCTCCTTCATGGTGGCCCGGGTCAGCCGGTTGCCGTTGAGAGAGAGGTGAGTGAGTCTGGGCAGGGCCCAGAAGAAGGGCAGTAGCAGGCGCATCATGTCGTCGGTCAGCTCGGTGAAGCTCAGGTCTACGGCAGTGAGGTTGTCTCCGTTGTTCTGTAGGTAATAGGCCATGCGGTGGACATCCCGCATGGTCAGGGGAATCCCTGATAAATCCATGGAGTCTTGGCTCAGCTTTTTCTGCAGGCTGGTCTTCAGGCTAATAAGGAGGAGAGGGAACTCATTAGAAATATGGACCCGGGGAAGGGAAGGAGCTTGTTAGGAATCTGGAAATGGAACCCAAATCACATTTCCTTGGATGGAACTTCCCTTACTAGATGTCTTGCTCCCATTCATTTTTTCTTGGCCAGCCCAAGCCAACGGCTGGCTGGCCCATGCACAGAGCTCTGGGATTGGTGGGGTGGGTTTACATTGTGGCAGAGGTGGATGTCCAATAATCAGGCTCTAAAGTAGTGGTGGGCAACCAGCAGCCCATGAACTGCATGTGGCCCCTTGGGATTCTATATGTGGCCCATGGGACATTTTGTTTACTGCTGCCCAGATGCAGGGTTGCCAGATTTTGCTGGTTTCCATCCGCACAGTTTTTTCCCTACCTATACTCCAAAAGTGAGACGCAAGTAAAGCACGGGCCAGTGCCGATTGCACGCAATGCTGACTGCGGGAGCCGTGTGCTCCCAATGCATCCAATCCCAGAGCTGCTGCAGTTCAACCAGCACACCCCACAAATTCTAGGTACATATGTGCAGTGAGCAAACTGCCCTATCCTGGGAGCCTGCCTTGGTTAGGACAATCTTGTGGCCCACTGAGAGGAAGGAGGGCCACTCGTGCGGCCCACTCGCTAGCCTAGGTTGCCCATCGCTGGTCTAAAGTGACTTTAACTTCCAATCCTTCCACCTTGATTTCTGCTTTACAAAGGCATGTAGGACATAACTCTGGTGAAAGCCCTCGTCCAGCGGACAGGTCTGCACTGCTCTGTGTCTATGGGTTGGCCAGGTCCCTAATCGAGTGCAGCGAGCTCCCGAGTCTCAGGACGGTTCTTGGGGTCATCTTCTGTGCAGCAGTCTCCCCACCCTCAGGATCTAATTTGAAGCACGCAAGTGGCCCTGCTGGAGTCAATGGGGACCATTCACACGCTTCATAGGCCCCAGCTCTGCAAGGTGCCTAAGAATAAACAAACCACTTCTTGCCCCTGCTCTCTGTTCTCAAGGAGGTGGCCAGGATGTGGTCACACTTCATTGCAAAACCATTTTCAGAGGCTGCAAGGAAATGCAACCCCCAGCAGGCAGGACAGTCAGTGTTCTTGGTGGCAGTGTGACAGCCAAAGGGCTACTGCCCTCTACCAAGCCTGAGACGATGGTGTTATCCCACCAGCTTCAGTCTGCAGCAATTGCTCCTGAGCAGGTGTCACCATTAATGCACATTTGTGTACGTCATGCCTGCAGGGCATGGTGGACTCTGGGATGCTCTCTGATGAGTCACAGAACTATGAGCCGGAAAAGATCTGTGGGACACCCCGTCTGTCCCTCTACACGTGGAGAATTTGTCCCTACTCGACACTTAGTGTCTGGGCTAGTTTCCAATGTCTGTGCGTGTTCCTGGGAATCCCTCCCTCAGCAAGGAGGCCCTAGTGTGGAAAGCTCTGATCTGAAATGGGAAATTGCTGCGCTGACTCAGTGAGTAATAACCATAATTAGTGACTTATGTTCCTGTGGCGCCACTCAGCCTGAAAACTCTCAAAGAGCCTTCCTCTACGGCCATTGTTATAGACTCCATTGGCTGCGCGGTACGTATGCAGAGGGTATGTATGCAAGCAGTTGTGTGCCTCCATACACATTTCACACCAGCCAACCCACCTCCCTGCCCTCATCGTGATGTGTGGGGTTATTTGCACACATGCAAAGGAGCATCAACCCTATCAAATCACAACTCCCTGCTTGCTTAGCTCCCACTTTGGGCAGGAGTTGCAAGGCCACGAAGAGCCAGGAGCACAAACTGCTGTTGCTCCATTGCAGAAATGCAGCTGCCATTGAACTAGCAGTGGGGAGTTCAGGTGGGCAGTGTATAATGCTCCACATTGGGCCTTTGCCAGGTTCCTGGGTTAATCCCTCAACTCTTCTGAAAACTGCCAGGTCAGTTTTAATACCCCCCAGGCAGCTCTCCTGAAAGAATTGCATTTGTTTTGTCCAGGAGTGGGCAACCGGCAGCCCAGGGCCACGTGCAGCCCATTGGGGTTCTGTTAGTGGCCTGCGAGACATTTTGTTTGCACTTTTCCACGTGCAGTGTCACCAGATTCCGCTGGTTTCCACCTGTGTAATTGTTTTCCTCTCCCTGTCGTTCCTAGAGCGACAGATACGTAAAGCCAGGGTAGGTGATGTGAGGTGCGTGCTGGGAGAGCTGTGCGCTCCAGTCACAGCGCCGCTATGGGACAACTGGCACACCCCTGCGAATTCTAGGTATGCAGGTGCAGTGAGCAAAACTGCCCTCTCTGGGCAGCCCGTCTGAGTTACGACAACCTTGCGTTCCACTGAGGAAAAGGAGGCCGCTCATGCAGCTCACTCCCTAGCCTCGATTGCCCCTTTGCTGGGTTTAGTCTGTCTCTGAAAAGGCCGTGCAACATGGGCAGAAGTAGGAAATTGCTCTTCTCACCTAGCGGATTTGATCTGGTGTCGGGATGTGGTGTAAAAATCTCACCTAAGACGGTCTGGACTCTAATGCAGAGGAAGGTGAGGCATTTATTGGTGCTGACTCCTTCAGCAGAGCTGGGAGCAGATGTCGCTGCAGGCTGATTTGCTTGAATTGATCGCCAGATGCAGGCGAGGGCCAGGAACACCGAGCTGCCTGGGAGGGATGCCCCAGGGACAAACAATAAGGGTGTATCTCTGCATAAGGTCAGCAGGTCTTAAAGGAGGAGCCCAGTTCCCAGGCTCGGTGTGGTGTATGGGGAAAGGCAGCATGTGGATGGGGAGAGGCTGTGCTGGACAGAAGCGGTAACACGGCAGATGGGGCTCGGTTCTCTGGTGTGAATTCAGAATGGCTCCATGAACTTCAGCGGTGTAAAAGGGGGGTGAGTGAAGGCAGGTGGAGAGGCTGTAATTTAAGAACTGGCCATGATGTGAGGTGCTCCGAAGGGCTGGGCTTCCCCTCTTGCGGGGAGTTATACCTCCAACATCCATCCCCCTCCCCCTCTGCCCCCAGTGGCTCCTTCAGTGCAGATTGCAGCACCAAGCCATGCAACCCACGCCGCCTGGGACTTTCTGTCTCTCCCCAGCAACAAGCCAAGGCCCAGAGGAAGCCTTCGCAAGCAGACAAATGATCTTCCCAGAACTGATTCTCCAGCCGGGGCTGCTGCTGGCTGAATGCAGTTTGCCTTCCTCCCTCAGTCCCTGCCCTGCCTTTCTGCCTGCTTCTCCCTCTCTTCCCCCTCTGAGTGACTCTCGTTCCCTCGCCTCCAGCATGTGCCTGTGCCTTTCACGATGCTACCAGGTTTCCTAGCTGCAGCCCTCTCGGGGCATGTGCTCCCTCCCCCCTGACCCTTTCTCCTGTGCCAGAGTCTGCTTGTTTGCCTGTCAAGGTTAATGCTGTGGAAGCTGCAGCAAGTGGCATGCGCTTGAGTACTCTGCTCTCTCTCTCCTGCTTTAAACCCAGCTTCCCATGTGTGCCAGCTGCTGCCTCTGATACAGAGGCAGCAAGGGGGGGGTGGATATATGTAGTCAATATGATTAACCTGAGCCCAGGCTTACTGGTTAATCTTGTAGTCAATTACACGCTGACATCCCTAGTGAAAATGGACTGAAATTTGCATGCACACCCCCCAAACGTTTGAGAGACAGAACTGGTGGATGATCTCCGCGCTTTCCATTCCCTTGGCACAGCATTTCAGCAGAGATAAGCCAGGTCCTTCGCTGGTGTTGACGGACCACGCGCCAGTGAAGCCAACATGCCCATTCACCCCAGTGGAGGGACTGCCCTGCTAACACAGAGACGGACGTTCACGTAGCAGCCATCTGCCTGAGTCCCAGCACTGGCTGGTCCTGGCTGCATCTTGCTTTCAGGAATGTGAAGGGGAAAGTTGAACCCACAAAATAAGTGGGTGACAAGGCAGGGAGTGGGGGCATACCAGCAAGACTGTGCATGTGCACACCCAGGTACTTGTGCACAGCCGGGTACTTGCACGCACAGTGGTGCAGTGAATGCAGGTGCATGTTGGCAGAGGTGGTTATTGGCTCTTGCACGTGCACCACTGTGCTATATCTGAAAGTGCAGCCTGGCTTCTTCCCATAGGCTATTGCCCCTGGGGCACCTGTTGGAATCTTCCCCTTAAACTGTTTGGACTAAACCAGCATCGATGGAGAACTGACTGCCTCACCTGGACATATCTCCCCGCTTCTCTGGCACCGTGCTGCAGCGTCAGAGGCACGAGAGAAAGAGAGTGAGTTTCTGGAGGAGGAAGGCAAGAAAACAGCGCAGGGGGGTTCAGCTCTTTGTCCCACCCTTGCCCCACAAGTGCATCACTCAGGGCCCTGGATGGCAGTTCTGGCAGATCAGAGAACAATGTGTGACACTCACACAGTGCTACGTGGCTATGAACTACAGCAGCCTCCTCTCCCTCTGCGGCAGGGAAAAGAAGCCGTGTTTTGCAGAGGGGAAACTGAGGCAGAGAACGGGAGTCTTGTTTCCCAAAGCCACCCAGCCATTCAGTGGCAGAGTGGGGGTAGGCATACAGACCTCCCACCCCCCACCCGCCCCCGCTGGATGCCAAGTCCTGGGCTGCTCCAGATACACCATCTCCCATGGGCCTGCACGTCAACCAGCTGGAGAGTGAGCAATCACTGCTGCAGGGCAGGCACCCCTCCACCTTAGAGCACAGATGAATCCCACATTCCAGCTGCCCCCTGTGACGCGGGTCATGGCTTGGGGAACCCAGCGACACCCAGGATCACTAGAGCCTCCCACGAAATGCACCAGGGTGTGCTGGGAGGGGCCGTGGCTAGTGGCAAGGCATGTTCATCGTGCGCCTGACAAAAGAACCTGCGAGGGATCCGCAGGCAAGACAGGTCTCAGAGCTTGCCATGAGGGCAAAGAGAGAGGGGGCAGCTGTAGGAGACGGTTGGTAAGGAGTAGGGCAGGGGCGGCAAGTGGAAGAGTGCAGTCAGCTAGCCAGCAATGGGAATCGGTTAGGGAATTGCTTCTTCAGAGCGCTAATGTGCTGTGGATCTATGCAGCATCCTTGTGCGGTAGGGAGACTCGGACAATGAAGGGAAGTGACTTGCCTGAGGTCACAGAGAGAGTCGGTGGCAGAGCCATAAGAACGGCCAGACAGAGTCAGACCAAAGGTCTATCCAGCCCAGTATCCTGTCTGCCAACAGTGGCCGATGCCAGATGCCCCAGAGGGAGGGAGCACAACAGGTAATCCTCACGTGATCCCTCCTCTGTCACCCACTTTCAGAGAAACAGAGGCCAGGGACACCATTCCTACCCATCCTGGCTAATAGCCATTGATGGACCTAACCTCCAGGAATCTATCTAGCTCTTTTTTGGAACCCAAAAGCCAGAAGGGGGAATGTTCCTGGCTCACAGATCAGGCCTCTCTCAGGGGGCGACGGCAGAGAGAAGCCAGGGGGGGCCAAGAGGGAAAAAATTCAGGGCTGGGTCATTACCCACTAAAAGCAATGATGGGGAGGAGAGAGGGAGAGAGAACAGCAGGAGACCACCTTTGTGCTCCACACCCCCTGCCTGTGCCCAAGGTTGCACGGCCTTGCACAGGGCCAGGTGGAGCAGCTGGAAGGTAATTGTGTGTTGGAATCCGGTTGGGCTGCTGCCTATTCTCATGCTCCAACAGCGAGCTGGGGAACCCAGTGCCAAACCACGGAAGAAGCACTCAAGCCAGCCCATGGGGCAGCCCCTGGGACCCAGGGAGGTGGGTTATGCTAATGAGGCAATTGAAAAGGGCCCTGTGCCATGCCAGGGATACAAGGGATTGTTTCAATGGCTTGGCTCCGTGCAGAGAGGAGCTGCCAGAACACGGATTCTCTGCTAATTAGCTGGTGGCAGCGGCTCCTCTCACTCGGGGCGGGTTGAGTGTTGACAGGAGACAGCAGCACTGGGAAATATTGTGACATGTTTATGCTGTGGATGCAGGGGACCAAAACACAAAAGGCAAAGAGGGAGTAGGCTAGCAATTAGCTGGGGGAGACAGGCACGGCTGTGCAGCGGGTGCCTCTGGCAGCTGAAATCACAGCTGGCAGGGGCTGTGCCAGGACACAGCAGGACAAAGGAATTATGAAGTCCAAGCCGCATGTGGATTAGAAGGTAGCATGAGTGGTTAGACCTGGCTTCAGACGGCAGAGGGGATGGGCTTGGCCCATGTCACTGAGCATGGCAGCCTTCACGTCAGTGAGGGAGCCACATACCATGGTAAATCCTATGCAGGCCCTCTTAGCAGAAACGCTGGTGTCCCCAACACAGGTCAGGTGGGTTGAAGCACTGCACACTGGAGCCTGCATCATGACTACTGGCCACCGCTCAGGTTGCAGCCTGCTCCAGTGTATTCGCAACTGGGGTGAGCACCCTTGCCCCAGTTCCAGGCAAGCTATCCATTAATCAGAAATGGGAATCAGTTATTGGACTGTATCTTCAGAGCTCCTATGCACCCACAGATCCATCCTTGTGAGGCAGGGAGACTCAGACGATGAAGGGAAGTGAATTGACCAAGGTCACACAGAGAGTCGGTGGCAGAGCCAGCTGGCGATTGCAGAGGAACGCCAGGGAGGGCCAAGGGGGAAAAAGGAGGGCACACAGCTTTCAAACAGAGTCTGGGCCAAAGGAACAAGCCCTTCTGAGCCGGGGAGCTAGTGCTGCTTGAGAAAAGCCGGGCATCCCTTGTGGCTGCGGGAAAGAGCTCCTCTGTAAATCCTCGCACTGTGACAGCGCAGCAGAGCCGCCATGGCAGTACACGGTGCATGCCCACCAGCACAGCCGACAAGCGCGAGGGGAGCTGAGCAGGGGCCAGTGAAAATCTGTACTGATGGAAAAGGGGAGAGCTCTCCTCTTGGACCCAAATTGTGAAAAGGCTGAGGGGAAGCGGGCCAGGCCCCTGGGACCTGGCAGGCACGGCATTTTTGGCAGACACGGCAAATTTCTTGTGGGCTGATTCTTTCATCTACAGCAGCGAAGCTTTCTGCATTAGTTAAGCACCAGTTTGCAGGAAGCCGGCGCGCTGAGCAGTGTTCAGAGGCTGTTTGTTATCCAAGAGAAAAGCCGGGGGGAGAGAGGGGGAATGCAGATGGGCGGAAGTCTGCTTCTTGTAGCGCTCTTTCCACCAAGACTGAGTTTGCTCTGATGCCAGCATGCATGGCCTGCTTCTTTGTCTCAACTGGCCAGTGTGCCCTATTTTCCTGCCTGAAGGGAAGGCAACATACATCGCAGGGAAGATGTTCAGATTTGTCCCTGTGGTTTCCTGGGCTGGTGCAGTGTGAGTTTCACACAGCCAGGTCTGCAAAATACTGCAGGGAACAGTCGGGAAACGGCCGTGTAAAACACAAGGTGAAGAGCGAATACAGCCCCCATCATCTTGTGGGTGGGGTGGTTTGAGATTCATAGAGTCTAAGGCCAGAAGGGATCATGGTTACCTTCCAGTCTGAACACGGGCCACAGAACCTGTCCACAATAATTCCTGGAGCAGATCTCTTCGAAAATCTAAGCTTTCTGTGTAAAAACAAGCACAACCCTCTAACGCACACAGTGGCACAGAGAAACCTCCAAAATGTGACTCAGCTACGAACTGATGCAATGGTATCTGGTGATACTGGGGAGAAGCCTGACTCGGATAAAAGGTTTGGGAGACGTACGCACTGTCCCACTCCCTTGTGAGACTTTTTCCACTCTGGAGCCTAATGGTGACCATTCAAATGTGAAGAGTGGTGATGATTTCACTGAGGATTAAGACATGGAAGAAAGCAGCGGGAGATTCACGTTTCAGCGATCTACACCAGCTGTGGTGAACTCACCCTGATGTCATGGGTGGGCGGAGCCTTGAAGAGAACCATCACTTTTCTTCCCCACCCCCTGTGCAACCCCTGACGTTCTTCACATATTAAAAGCACAATCACATTGAAACACACACTGGCTGGTTCTGACCTTGCCTGTACCAGCTTTGCCCCAGTGTCACGTCACTGATGGCAGTGGAGTTACTCCTGATTGACACCCACATGAGAGAAAGCTGCAGGAAGGGCCGTTACCTTGCCATGAAGCAAACCTGGCTGCATGTCAGATGGGCGGGATCACTCTCTTTGCTCGGGGGGGGGGGGAAGTAAACACCCCACGTGCAGCTCACCCTTCTCTGAGTCAGGCAGGCTGCTGCTGGCTGCGGCAAGTGTCTGTGTCCCACTGGAGTGGGAGGTGGGGGCCTTCGCCCAGCTATTTCCACAATTGCTTCACCATGCACGTGACCAGGATGTAACACGTGGCAATAAAAAGGGGCTGGATGGTGTCATACAGAGATCAGCAGCTGCTGAGAGGCCTTTGGACTGTAAGGAGTGCTCCGCTTCTGGGTTCCTCTGTTTACTACACTGCTGGCTTGGGGAATGTGACAGATAAAGTCATGGGCCATGATCCTGGCTGACGCTCTGTACATTGACTACTCCCAAGCGTCTCAGGACCAGCGAGTGCATTACAAGCACCTTCTGCTAGACAATCTTTAGATGACAAAGCAATGCCATTGCATTTAATTGCCCCTGGTTGAACGTAGGTGATTGGCGCTTAATACATTAGCGCCTACAGCTCTGTAGGATTTCACAGCAATGGCTGAGCAGAGAAGGCCCTTACCCCACAGAGCAGAGCACTGTGTCCATCCACTGTGTGGCATGTGGCACCTTTGCTTGTGCCAAGAGCTATATTAAACCAGGGTCCATTTTGGTGAATTTCACAGTCACATGATTTTTAAAATTGTACTTTTCATTATTTCACCTATGTGACTGAAATGTCACAGGGCTGTAATTATAGGGGTCCTGCCTGAACAGGAGTTGTAGGGGAGGTCGCAGGTTATTGGAGGAAGGGTTTCGGTCAGTATCCCCTGTAAACTGGGCAGGTATGCGGCATCTTGTGAGAAATTCAAATGCTGCCCAGTTGATTAACAGAGCGCCCACAGCCAGGTTTTGTTTCTACTGATGGTGCACATGCCTCGGTGCACATAAAAAAATTATTCCACACGTGGATGGAAAAAATTCACACTTGGATGGAAAAGATTAGAGGGAACATTGGTTGCCGTTGCCTTCAGAGCTGAGAAGTAATAAAAGAAACAGCCTATGGCAACCCTCCCTACAGTAACCCTACAATAAGGGTGAGCAGCTGGAGAGCAGCAGCTGCTGGCCAGGAGCCCAGCTTTGAAGACAGAGCCACCACTAGTGCAGAGGTAAGGATGGCTTGGTATAGTGCTGCCAGCCTTACCTTCCGTGGTGCTGCCCTCCGTCAGCAGCCACCACACTTTGGCCACTCAGCTCTGCAGGCAGCAGCACAGAAGTAAGTGTGGCATGGCACGGTATTGCCATGCTTGCTTCTGCATTGCTGCTGGCAGGGCGCTGCTTTCTGAGCTGGGTACCCAGCCAACACCTCTTCTTTCTGGCCGCTCAACTCTCAAGGCAACGCCAGAAGTAAGGGTTGCAATACAACCCCCCTCCCCAATAGCCTTGTGACCCCCTGTGACTCCATTTTGGGTCAGGACCCCTAATTTGAGACACGCTGGTCTTCCCCTGTGAAATCCATATAGTAAAGGGCAAAAACACCCCAAAGGCCAGATTTCATGGGTCAGACCAGATTTCATGGTCTGTGAATTAGGCAGGGCCCTAGTCGAGGCTACAGCCCATGTCTGAACAGCTGTGTGTGCTTTCTTGTTCAAGTTTGACTCCCACAATGCTGGGAGTCAATAGGAGCTTGGCCTCTGAACGCACTGGCATCAGGATTTGGTCTTTAATGAAGTGGAAGTCCAGCCTGAAAGCTCCAACAGAACTTGGTTGAGAGAGGCACTTTACAAACACAGTATGTCACTGGGTTTACAAGAGCATGCTTTCTAGCCTGGGTAACCTCCCACTGTTCCTAGGAGATAGAAGCCTGATCCGTACCTAAGAGGGTTAAACTCTTCCAGTCTCGCTCTGCGGAAGTGTGTCCCAACAGGAATGGGTTGGAAAAGAGATTTCCTCCCCTCCCCCCGTTGCCTTTTGGATTTCCTGGGTAGTTCAGCGCGTGATTTGCTGGGCAAGTTGGCACCGTCTTCGAGGATGGGGACTGTACCTGGTTACGTTCAGACCTGCTGGGTTTTTGCAGGAGATGAAAGGCTGGTGCATGGACCCCCTTGGAATGCAGCAACCGCCTCTGCCTCGCCTCCACAAAACTACATTTCCATAACAGCCCAAACTTAATTACTACCTAGCAGATGCTTCCCAGTTCTCACCATGGCAGGGCTTGTTAATTATCTTCCGGGCCCAGCTGACATGCTGCCAGAAAGCGGAAATAGCATTTCAGATGAGAACCGGGGGGGGGGGGGGGGTGCGGCATGTTTCTGCCTCTGCTCCATGACAACCAACTGCCAAACCGGGCAGGAGACGGAGAAGGCAAGAGGAGAGCTCACCCCTGAACGCGGCGTCCCTGCTCCGATCTTTCCCAGCTGCCCTGGGACCTGCCTTTGAACTTGATTAAACAGAAGCTGACACTTCTCCCCCGCAGCTGCATGGCAGGAAGGGCCCCAGGAATGCGCTGCAGAGGGGCTGGTTCTGCAGTGCTGGGTGGGCAGAGCGGTTGAAGACACTTACGGGCAGAATGAGGGAGGGAGCAGAGCAGTAGCGTGGGTTTTATGCACACTCTGCACACTCTGCACTGGAAAGGGCCAGGCAGTGGGGAGCCAGGCCCAAGGTTTGGTGCAGGTGTTTCTTAGCCTCCTGCTCCTGGCAGCTTCTGTTTCACTGCCGTGACATTGTGCCCCAGCTCCATGGGAGCTGGTTTCTCTCCAGCTTCCATGCCAGCTTAAACACCCGAAGTAAAAGATCCCTGTGTGACAGTCCATCAGGACTTGGCATGGCCCAGGGGCTGGAGATCCTGGAGCTAGGCCAGCCTCAATCACAGCATGAGTCTCATCTGGACCAGGTACGAGCGGTATAGGGAAGAGCAGGACGTTGCAGTGAAAGGGGGAAACTGAGGAAGCTGTGGCAGAGCCAATATGGCAGGGGTGGGCAATAATTTTTTGCCAGGGGCCACTTCGAAAATGTTTGAAGTGGCCCTGGGTCGCACAGGAAGGGGCGGGGCATTGCGCGGAAGAGGCGGGTCATTGAGCGGAAGGGGCGGGGCCAAGATATTTCCGGGTTCACCACCCTCAGACAATGATTGGTCTGGGGGTGGGGGAGTGCCTTTGTCCCCACACATTGTTCCCCCAAGGTGCCCAGGCCCCTGGGCATGGCAGGAGACTTCCCGGCTTCCCTGCCCCTAAGCCAATTAGGGCCTGGGGGCGGGGGAGCATGCTTAGCCTCCTCCGCTCTCCCCCCCACTGCGGGCAGCATCCAGTGCTTCAAACCGCCATGTGCTCCTGGAGGGGCGGGAGGAAGCTCGGGCGCTTCCCTGCACCCAGGCCTTAATTGGCCTGGGGGGAGGGGGGGGCGGCAGCAGGGCCTCCGCGGGCCGGATCCACCCGCTTGGCAGGCCGCAGAGGCCCTTTTGCCCACCCCTGCTATAGGGAGTGAAGAAAGCTCTTCAGGCAGGGAGCCCTGTGAGAGACCCTGACCGAGCAGG
Organism: Pelochelys cantorii; assembly: GCA_032595735.1. Classification (NCBI taxonomy): domain Eukaryota; kingdom Metazoa; phylum Chordata; order Testudines; family Trionychidae; genus Pelochelys; species Pelochelys cantorii. The sequence continues at coordinate 3,794,219 of CM064342.1, read as the reverse complement.
AGAGGAGGAATTTAAACCCAGGGTTGTGTGGAAGGACCCTGGTTTGGGGTGTTAGTCACAGTTTATTTGCTGTTCGTAAGCCCAGTCCCCAAGCAGCGGTGTGTCTGGTTCAAGAGACACTGGAAGTGGGTTTATCTGAGCTGTCTAAGAGGGGAAACTGGGGCAGGCTACTGCTCATGTGACCCTACGCCACGAGGGGGTACACAGAAGGCACCCCTCCTGGTTACAACTGGTGTAGCTCTTAGGAACCTGCAGGCCCCCCCCATCAAGGAGAGAAACTGAAGTCGGGGGCGGGGGTGGGGGGGAGATGTCAGATGCGGAGAATGGAGAGAGCCATTTGTTGGCTGACCTGCAGCGATGGATTCAAATATTTCCTCTGCAGGAGGGGGAGCAGAAGGCACGGCGAGCCATGCAAGAGAAGGTACTGGTGTTAGGGTGTGGGGCCCAGATGTCTGGAAAGCCAGGGACCTGGAGTAAGGTCCTCCAGAGGTTTTAGAGGCAGAAAGGCTGGGCACATTAAAAGGGCCTGCTCTTTGAAATCTGAGATCAGTGGGGTGAGAGGAGCCCTGTAGATCAAGAGAGAGACTCAAAGAGAAGTTGAGTCAAAGGGGCAAAGTAAGAGACACAGAACACTAGAACTAGAAGGAGCTTCGTGAGGTCATCGAGTCCAGTCCCCTGCCCGCATGGCAGGACCTGGCGCCATCTGGACCATCCCTGCTAAGTGTTTTTTAACCTACTCTGAGAAACGGGATGAAATTTAATAGGGCAAAGACATCAGTGTAGAGACTAGCTATAAGAATGTTTGCTATAAGCTGGGACTCCATTTGCAAACCTCTGGAAGATAAGAAGGTGATAAGTAGCAGCATAGATTTGCCAAGAACAAATCATGTCAAACCCACCTCAATCTGCAAGGAGTAAGGGAAGCCGACAGGAGCGTGTGCTCTCATCGGCCCCCTGTAGTGTGGATATTGAATGCAGCTATGCAGTTCTGTAGTTGGATGGTGTACTGTAAGCCGACCTGCCTGGTCTAGTGTCGACCTAGGCCAAGGTGCCACAGGACTCCTTTCGTTTTTGGAAATTCGAGTGCCCTCCCTTCCCTCGAGGCATTCCCTACAGGGTGCTCTGGTTACCCCTTGGCAGACTGCATCCGTCAGAAGTCACTCCCCTGAAATGAATGGAGTTGCAAAAGGGTAAAGCTGCAGTAACCAAGGCCAGAATTGGGTGGAAGCTTGCAGCCAGCTATCCCTGAGCTGCAGAACAGCAAAGGACAGAGGATGTCAGTCCCCGAGGCTGCCCCCTCTGGCCCTCCACCAATACCAAATTCATGCCAAGTTACAGTCCTGGGGGCTTAACAACCCCCCTGTCTGCCATGGAACATTGTCTGCGCGGCAGGAACTCAGAGTTACTGGATAGAATTCTCCACGGATGGCTTGGGGAGCTTTTAAGACCTAGGAGCCATAAAGAAATAACAAACGAAGCCTGCAGGTTTGTCATAAATTCGCCATGAACAATTTAGCTGAAGAACCTTTAAGAGATCAAATTCCAGGAAGGCATTTGGTTGCCACCCAGGTGTTTTTTGACTGTGGTCTTTCTCGTGGCTCTTGAGGGCACAGGCAGGGCTGAGCTAATCCACAACCAGAGAATGAACGGGGGGGGAGGGGTTCCTCCCAGCTCTCTCCTTGCCTCCCCTCCTCTTCCCAGCCGGGTCGCTCACCATGCCTGGGACTTCCTGCGGGGCATGCCATGCCTATGCCATGTGGAGTGAGGGCTCAGGTGGTAAATCAGCTGCCTGCAGATCCTGTCCGCGGACTTCCAGGGGTCATATTCCTGGAAACAAAAGGACATGTCAGCCCCCAGCCGCACGACTCGGGCACATGCCAGGGCCGTGGGGAGAACGTGAAACCGTAGAGTGTATCAGAGAGGACAGATGGGACGGGGGAAGGGTATGAGAGGCACAGGGATGAGGAAGAAAGTGAAAGGAACAAGAGAAAGGGGTAAAGGCAAAGATGGGGCAGCGGCCTGGGGCAACAGGAGATGAAGTAATGGGCAAGGTGACAGGGAGCGGGAAACAGGAGAGTGAAAGGAGGAACGTGGAAGGGTAAAGAGCTCTAGTGTTGGTCTGCCAGAGCTGGGAGTCAGGCAGAGAAAAAGGAAAATCCCTCCTCCCCCACCACACACTTTCCCCACCAGGCCCTGGTGTGCTCTGGGCGGGGGGGTGGGTCGTTGGATTTTGTCCCCTGCAGAGTGGGAGGGACACCTGGCACCCTAATCACAGTTCTACACAGGAAGCCTTCTAGTCCCTTTTGTCATCCATGCAAAATAGCTGCACCTGCCACACCCCAAAGGTTAGACAACGTGGAACAGAACGGCACTTGCAGGCCAGTTCCCCACTGCTGTTTCATCCTGTCCCACCAACCTTTACCGCCGCATTCGAACACACGCAAACACACATGCACACACGAAGCTCGGGCTAAAGACTTACTAGCAGTCACTAAACCTTTTCTTACTCCAATGGTTCACGGTAGCCCCCCAAGAGACTCCCTCTTTAACATGCCACTCATCCCACTTTACTCAAAATGGAAAACCAGTATATGCTGGTTTCCTGCCCTACATGGTTAAAATGACAAAGGTGCAGACTCTACCTCCATTTACTGAACCCTGCCCCAGCTTATGGTCTGCCCACGTCAGGGCAACAAACACTCTGCCGCACCATGAGAAAGTGGTCATAACTGTGATGTGACTGAATGGGCCGTGGGAATGTACCCCTTTGCAATCGTCAGGATACATCCAATAGCATATTTCCATTGCAGAGAAAAGCAATGGAGAGATGTCGGGGGGGTGGGAGGATTTTTTCTCCCTTGTAAATGGAAAGTTTTACCAGAGAAGTTCCATTTTCTCTCAGTTAGCTTTGCCAAAAAACATTCCATTTTTTGACAACAGAAAAATGAAAACTGTTGGTTTTTCTGTTGCTGAAAATGGGAACCTATTGTTTCAGGTTTTGGTTACCCAAACCCCCCACAATTTTTGTATTTGTATTTTCTATGAAAACACGAACATTTTCAAAGAAAATTATGTTCCTGACCTGTTCCAGGGAATATATTTTGGGGCAGGAGTGGGAAAGGGCATTAGCAGACTCCCCCCCAAGGACACATTTTAAAAGAGTAACTCTTTGTGAACATATATTTTTTTCTTTTGTATGAGAAGCTGCCCTAGAGCAGACAGTCTCACACTAAGCCAAGGGCGGGGAATCTTTTTTGCGTCAGGAGGCCGCTGACCCACAGAAAAATCAGTCGGGGACCACACAAGTGAGAAGCAGAAAAAAAAAAATTGAAACGAAACAAAAGAAGCCCTCACTGGAGTGGCCCCCACCTCAGAAGCAGAAAGACCTTCCCCACATTTCCCTTGCACACCAGCGCCTAGAAGTTCCAGGGTAGAAGATTTTGTGTGCTCCAGCCCCCTGGAGGGAGGCAGGCTCCCCAATGAAGGGCAAGGGGGAGCACTGAGGCTCAGGGGACAGATCCAGGCAAACCGGGGGCCGCTTCCAGCTCCCCGGGCCTTAGGTTTCCCACCCCTGCATTAAGCCCGTTCTGAGCAGCATGTGGGGAAGGCCCTTAGCAAGGGTTTTTCCGAATGAAATATCTGGGGAACTCCTGCCAAAGACTAAATGCTCCATGGGGAGGGATTTCTTTGAGCATTGGATAACAGGAATGGAACTGAATGGTAATTAGATTGTAAGGCCCAAATGAAGGCATTTGGATGTTTCTCTACTCAGCGTTTGCAAGGCCCATGTGACTTAGATAGAGTGATAGAATCATAGCACACTAGAGCTGGAAGGGACCTCGAGAGGGCATCAAGTCCAGTCCCCTGCCCTCACGGCAGGACCAAGCCCCATCTAGACCATCCCTGGTAGATGTCTATCCAACCTGCTCTTCGATAGCTCCATGGCTAACTCCCCTTTTCAAAAGTGAGTCTGGCACTTGAAAGTCAATGGGACTTAGGCTTCTATGAAACTGAAACTCCAGATCCCTAAGCAACATGGTTGTACAGACCTAACTCCCCATGCAGACCGGGAGGGGAGGGACTGTGGGAAGTCGACCCAATTACTGCTTCTTGGGGAAGTGGAGCACTAACGTTGACGGGAGAAAGCATCTTCACTAAGCCCTACAGCAGAGCCGCTCCATCACGGCAGCGCTGGAAGTGTAGTTACTTAGGCCTTGCAATGCTGAGCGGAGGCAGAGCAACACCCAAATAACTTAGAAAACCCGGACCCACAGAGCAAGGATCTTGCCTTATTTTGCTGTCTCTAGAGAATCCGGCTCGTCTGGCAGCATCTAAATCATAAATGGCGCTAATCAGAGCAGCTTTGCGAAGAGAGACTTAGAACTGTGAGGCCAAGCTCCAGGGTAAGAGGACTGTAAAGAATGAGAAGGGGCCCTGCGGTTGGAAGCTCTGTGGGCTTGATTCTCCATTGCTGGGCGGGAGCGGGAGTCACTGGCCCCAGGGCCCGGCGGCTGTGAGATGCTCCCATGGATGGACTAGGGTACACGGTGTACAAGTGAGAATGGTGACCAAGGTGCCTGGCAGGGAAGAATCGATCACTGGGAGTGTTCCCAGCACACTGGGACCGTGCTGCCGCCCTGCCCCTGTGTAGGCTCGCTGGCCCTGCCACACTCCAAGCTGCGCACGGGAGTTTTGTTTTGCTTTGGTTTCCGCAGCATCCCTGAGGACCAGGTTCTGTTTACCCCGGTGCCCCCACCCCTGGACACCTGTGCAGAGGCTGCCTGGCATCCCACCCAGTACCCAGTGGCAGGGATGTTAGCGAGTAGCTGACTAGTCAACTAGCCAGTAAGCATAACCAGGTAGTCGAGTGGAATATTGATTACTTGCTTCCCCCCCTCCACCTTGCTCCCTCTATCAGAGGCAGCAAGGCGGGGGAACGGAAGCTGGTGCTGGGGGGGAGCTGGCTTAAAAGCAGGTTCCCCGCAGCACTAGGGTTACCAGGTAGACCCCCCAAAAAACTGGACACACTTGATTGTGGGCGGGGGGGGGAGGGACCGGCCAGGAGGGGAGCGGGGTTGGCAGGGGGAGGGGGGATCAGGGGCCGCGGGGCTGGCCAGGAGGAAGGGAAGGCGGAAAGCAGAGCTGGCTGGGGGGGGTGGGGTGCAGCCACTGGCCACAGCCAGAGTCCAACAGGCTGCGCCCCCTGCAGGCACTCCCTCTAGTTGCTAGTAGAAGCCGGGCAGGGGTGGGGGGAAAGGCTGGGAGCCGCTCCCCCCACCCGGCTTCTGCATGCAACCAGAGGCTCTCAGCTGGGAGGCGGGGCCGCGATTGGCGCCGGGAGCCTCTGGTTGTGTACAGAAGCCGGGCAGGGGGAGTGGCTGGGAGTCCTGGCCTCCGCCCCACCCGGCTTCTGCATGCGACCACAGGGCTCCCAGCGCCAATCGCGGCTCCGCCTCCCAGTCGCTTCCCTGCCAGGCTTCCGTCCGGTGCCCAGCCGGGAATTCAGAAAATACCAGACATTGCACATGGCCGGTATTTTCTGAATTTTTCTACCGGACAGAGGGCGCAAATACAGGACTGTCCGGTAGAAAACCAGACACCTGTCCACCTTACCCAGCACTGTCTCCGGGGTGCCACCTATCAGAGGCAGCAGCGAGGGGGATAGGGGAGGCTGCTCCGGCAGCAAACCCCTGTTCACAGCGGACAGGGCTGCACCTCTGCTCAGTCCTGGCTGGAGCTGGCTGCTGGGAGCTACCCCCCGCTCTGCAGAGCAGCTCTATCAACTAATCGTGTAGGAGATACAAATTGTATTGACCACGCAATTAGCCAGATACCCACAATTTCACATCCTTAGGCACTAGCGATCTGAAAAGCAGGATAGAGGGTGTGACCATGGCTCTGTTTCTCCCCCACCCCCTACCTTGGCCCTGGCTTGTAGAGCTAGCATGATGTGGAGTAGAAAGCGTACTGCACCCTTCCTCCAGGGAAACAGGGTTACTGCCCTGGTCTATGGACAGAGGGGTTTTGGATCCAGCAGTGGAACCCTTTGCAGTCGTCTCTAGTGCCCTGAGTGTGACTGACGGTCTGCATGGGGAATGCAAGGCAGAGGTTGGCAGTAGCTTCCCAACCAGAGCTGGGTGAAAAAGGAGAAAAGGGGGAAGCAATGGAAGATTTCCCTCTCTACCCACCTATTTGTCTCTGCACAGAGACATCTGTCCAACAGGGCAGTTTCCTGCAATACCTTTGGAAGATCTTGATGTGTTATTTTTATGTGTCATCCTTTACTAGGATTGCCATGTAACCTCTGGGGGGTGGAGAGGGGTTTGTGTGTTGTGTGCGCCATGGCAGTTTAAAAGACTGTATTACAAATGTGCCACAGAAATGGGGACTCTGTGGACAGTAAGTGCAGAGTGGATTTCCTAGGGAATTCCTAGGGGGAGGTGGATGCAAATTCTCCAATTCCAATTATGCAAAAGCTGAGCCTGCCAAAAGCTGTGTGGGAGAGGAGGGTTCCTGTCTGATTACCTGTAACACAAGTCCCGGGTCAGCTCAGGCCTTTGCATAAGGAAATGGCTGATCTGTGCAGGGCCTGGTGTGTAACCAGTTAGTAGGGTTGCCAGGTGTCTGGTATTGACCCAGAGAGTCCATTATTTTCGCCTCCTGTCCAGTAAAAAAGTTCAGAAAATACTGGACACCTAAAATGTCCGGTACTTTTTGATTTTTCCCGGACAGGAGGCGAAAATCCCAGGTGCTTATTGGGTTCCGCAGGGCAGCTGTCTGGCCCAGTGCAGGGAGACAGAATTTTTTCCCTGGTGGGTTTTTTTTGGGAGGCGGGGGGTGTTCGGTATTTTTGGTTCAACCATCTGGCAACCCTAATCAGTTGTGCGTTCTGAAGGACTAAACCAGGGGTGGGGAATCTCAGGCCTGGGGGCCAGAAGCAGCCCCCAGCTTGCCTGGATCTGGCCCCTGAGGCTCCATATTGGGGAACCCATGCTGGCACTCCAGCCCTCCTGCCACCCACCCGCAGGGCTGGAGCGTACAAAATCTACTAGTCTGGCCCCCCAGGCTCTGGTGTGCAAGGGGAATGTGAGGAGTGTCTTTCCCCTTCTCAGTCAGGGGCTTCTCATTTGTGTGCGGCCCCGACTTATTTTTGTGTGTCAGTGTTCCCCCATCCAAAAAAGTTCCCCACCCTGGACTAAAAGCTACCAGAGCCACAGACTGATGTGAGGCGCTGGCTGGTAAGATTTTTTAGCATGTGTGAATGTTCTTTCATTGTTGCAGTGCATTCACCTTGAGGTGCTTGTGTAGGAGCTGTATGGCTGCTGGCAGTATATGGGTCACAGCCCTCAGAGAAAAGCAATGTGCAGGCCCTGACCTATTCACACAGTCTGGCTTGCTGGGGATGTTGCAGTTTAATCCCGGGAGCTCCGTAGCCCTAAAACCCCCCGACAGGTGCTGGCTTGAGATGTGGCTCTTCACTCAGGACAGGTGATGGCTACGAGCTGGAAGCCTAAAGGTCCCTAGAAGGACCATGGAGGCGGGAGGAGAGGAACAGTTTCCCTGAACTGTCAGAGTGTCGTGGGAACACTGTGAGATTATCCTGGCCCCATGCTGCACAGAACTGCTGGCCAGCGGAACTTGCACGGTGAGTAACAAAGGGAACGGATGGCATGATTGGCCCTCTACCCAGGGAATGGCAGGGGAAGGCGTGTGCACGCCCACGGGGCCTGGGAAGCTTCCTTCATCCCTTTGCTGCCCTCTTCGTTAGTGGTCATGGTAACGACCAAGACCAATGTTGGACATGTTGCTTGAATATGGGCAGGCAGCACCATCCAGCCTTGATACAAGAAGTTCCAGGGTGACCGCCATTGCTTTACGCAAGTCGGGACAGAACATTTCCCAAGCCCTAAATCAGATTACCATAAAATCTCGAGTATAATGCGCACCGATGTATAAGGTGCACCCTTACTTTTGAATCTTAGCATAATGAAAAAACTTGAACTATATATAATGCACACCCCATTGTACATCGAGCTTACCTCAGACATTTTTCTTTAAAAAGGCCAGGAGATGACCTGCCTGCACCAAGCCCAGCCTCACCTGCTTCCCGGAGGCAGCCCCGGGCTGCAGGAGAGCGAGAGGGAGGGACGCGTCACTCCCACCTGCAGCCTTGCCCAGGAAACGTGTGCGCAGCCTGGGGAGCCGGTGGCGGAGTTTGAAACCTGCCCCCCCGTCCCTCCGGACAGCTGCCTGCGCGTCGCACTTGCCGTGGGGACCCCTGGGTGCAGCCTGAAGGAGCACCGGGCAGGCAGTGAGCCAGGGCACTGCAGCCTGGCAGCGCTGCTGGCTCCTCGCCTTGTCTGGGAGCCTGGCGGGGTGGTGGCCCCCGCGCCGCGCTGCAGCGGGAAAGTTTCTGTGCAGAGGGGAGGGGGAATTCCCCAGCCCCGGGCTACTTACAGGTTCGTCAGCTTCTGCCAAAATAAAACTTTAAAATATAGTTCCTATGTATAATGCGCACCCCGACTTTGACGCTAAATAACCCGGAAAAAAAGTGTGTATTATACTCGAGATTTTACGGTATTACTGTGATTTAACTTCTGCCCTTCAGATATTGCAGTCCCAGCCACCGGCGCTCCCGCCCCGTCCCCTCCCACTCTGAGACGCTGGGACTTAACATCTGTTCTCCTCCCATTCCTGCCGTGACGTCTGCTCTGGGCCACTGGAAAGAGTCAGGGGGAGATCCCCACAGTCCGTGGTCTCATGCTGTTCTCTATGGCCCTTCCCATTGGGAAGAGACGGCACCAAAATAGCTGAATTCGGTTGCACAAGTTCTCCTTCATGCACGCTGCAGGGCGACTACGAGAGAGGCAGAGCTAAAAGCTACGTGGGGGTGTCTACGCTGCACCGTAGGTCAAAACAAGATAGGCAATTTGAGCTCCGCAAATAGCGTATCTTGTTTCAATGTTATTTCGAAAGAGCTTATTTTGGAAAATTCTAAATAACCCGCTATTCTGAAACTTCCCTTACCCCTCGTGGAACGAGGTTTGCAAGGGACGTCAAAATAGCGAGCCCGTTATATTTCCAAATAGCGGGCTTTCTGTGAAGACATGGGATAGCTGTTTTGGGATAGCTCTGGAATCCCGAAATAGCGCTGCTGCGTGGATGTAGCCTGTGAGCGCTATGGGAAGATCAGGCTGAGACAATTTCATCAGGTGAGGATTCCCCAACGTCTCTGTCTAATTTTAAAAACCTTCACGGCCGTCCAGTTTCCCAGCCCGTACCTGTGCAACTGCAACACAACACGTGGAAGTGGGAGCCGTCCAGGAAAGCTGACAGAAATGATGCTAATTTCATTCTTTAGGGCAAACAATTCAAATGCCACGCTTCTGGGTACCGTAACTTTACTAGGAAGTAGCTGAAGCATCCCAGCTCCCTGGGGACATGGGGCATGCGTAATGCCGGCACGTGGCTTTCCGCTATCGCTTACTGTGCTGCTTATCGCAAACAGCTGGCAGGGACCTGTGGACACCTGCTCTGCTGCAGCCTGCCGCATGGAATCCCACACAGGCTGGCAGGATCCCTGTGGTTCAGGGGGGCCCCTGCCTGCCTCTCTGCAGCCCACGGCTGGGTGCAGAGCTAGGAGTGGGGTCTGCGCAGTCATATACAATGTGACGTGTTCTCCAAATGCCTTAGGGCTTTGTGTTTGGCTGCTTTTGTTTTATAGCCTAGCACAGTCGGCTGCAGGCATTCCTACAGCTGAGCCCCTGCGGCCTGTTCCTTAAGTGTCCCTGTAACTAGAAACCTGCTCTGATTTTAATGGCTGGATGGGAAATTGTGCACAGTCCCTGTCTAGGATCCAGAGTTTGGTGCTGCCAGGTACCCCTCTGGCGAACAGAAAGAAGCAAGGTATGGTGGCTGGTCTCCACTATTTACCCCTTTACATTCCTGGAGGGCTGATGTAAAGAGGTAAATAGTGGTGCTGAGCCTGATCTACTCCTTCACTTTGCTCCCATTGACTTCAAAGGCAATTGAGGTGCTCAGAGTGTGTACCTGAGCAGAGGGGTATATATACGCAGACTGAGCTCTATCTGCTTACCCAGCAGAAGGTAGCACCATTTATCATCACCTCCCCTGCAAGGCACCGCGCTTCCTGAGGTCAAAGAAGCAGTCAGCGTGAAAGAACTTGTAAGCCCAGAGGCCACATGAGTCGCAGTTGTGAAGCACTTTCACTGCAAACCTTTATTTTGAGATGCTTATAACCTGCGGAAAGAAATGACCCTCCAAGAGGACATTTTTCATGCTGCTTCTCAGTGTGGAGGTGGTGGTTTAAAGTTTTCCCCTGCTGCCATTTGCCTGTTGGCGAGCCAGCTGCTTGGGGGGGCAGGGTGGGGTGTTCCCTGTCAGCTGAGTGCTTGGGCAGCCGCCCAGGAGAAATTCGAGTGCTGTCCTGATGAGCGCTCACAGCCTCACACAGCCAGCAGCATGAGTTTCTATTGGTGGTGCACCTCCACACATACCTGGCTGCACATAGAAAAATTTATTCTGCACATGGATGGAAAAAAATTAGAGGGCACATTGACCACAGCTAACTCGTCCTGATCCAAGGAGCTCTATGCGCTCCCTGTCACACTAACACTTTGCAGCACTCAGGAAATGATGCAGGTGCCGTTTTGGGGCTTGGATACCTGAGCCGTCCCATGTGGGATGGTAGGAAGAACTCCCCCCTCTGCCCACCCTTCCTGCAGCAAAGGTCTGCCGCGTAGCCTCTGTAATGGGGCTGAAGCAGCATCCCAGATGCACCCAGGATGGCCCTTTCTTTAGCAAAGTGGCTGAGTGCCCTCTACTCCCAATCAGGCCAACAGAGGGGGCAGCTCCCCACCCTGCAGGAACAGGCCTCCCTGGTCACATTTTTAAAGCAGCTCAGCTCCTTTACTTGGGGAGTTTTCAGAAGGGCTCTCCCCAGTGAGCACTGGGCTTGACTGAAGATCTGTCCCCATGGTCCTAATGGGAGCAGCTGGGGGGGCAAAGCACTCTTTGAAAAATCGGGCTCTTTTGGGCACCCAAATGGGAGCTGACCTCGTTTGAAAATCTACTCCCCTATGTGGATTCTGAGCCCTGGGGTAACTGGCCCTGAGCTCTTTGGGGTCCCTCAAGCTCATTCCTGCAAGGAAAAGCTGGTTGACTAGAATGGGAGTTGTGCATGTAGGGGGCTTGCTGAGTATCTCTCCAGATGTACCTGCATGCATCCCAGTGTCTGCCTGAATGCACGCATGCACAGGAACACCTAACCACAGCAGGTGCAGAGCCCCAGGGATATTCGGGGGATGGGTGGGGCTATAGCTGGAGCTCCACACATTTGCATCTTACACCTCACCACTCAATACACGGTTCAGTCTGATGGGTGGTCATTTGACTTTTTCTCCGTTCCCCCTTCTTTCTGAAATAGGGAAACCCACAGTATACCACTGACGTCAACGCCATGGCAGGATAGGCAGCCAAGTCAGGGGGCTTGATCCTCCACCACTTATACCCGTTTTACATTGGTGCCACTTCTTTGTATGGCCAGACAACACTTGTGAATGTACGTAGTGGGCTTGTGCGATGAAAGCTGGGCTTGCAAGCACGGACAGATTGCCCTAGAGACACCTGCATTTTTGACCCGCTTGTACACAAACGTACATTGCGACTCAGTTTACTATTGCGCTGGGAGGGAATTTCCTGACTTCCTTGCACTGAACACTTAAGACGCAGACTCTATGGGTACGTCTAGACTACAGGCTTTTGTCGACAGAAGTTTGGTCAACAGATACTGTCGACAAAGAGCGTCTATACTACATCCAGTTCTGTTGACAAAGCAAGCCGCTTTGTCAACATGACAGTGTAGACGCAAAGGACAGTGTAGATGCAATAACACCCTCTGTCAACAGAACTCTGTCGACAAAAAGCGTTATTCCTCGTAGAATGAGGTTTACCGCCGTCGACAAAACTGCCGAGTTCTGTTGACGTGATGTTGACAGAACTCAGCAGTAGTGTAGACGCAGGTATAGTTTTGTCGACAAAAGTCCACTTTTGTCAACAAAACCCTGTAGTCTAGACACACCCTATATGATGTTACTCCCGAGGGATTAGGTTGGCTCATTCTAGAGAAAAAAAGTGATCAGCTCTCTTTCATAACTGTGGTTCTTTGAGATGTGTTGCTCATGTTCATCCCATGTAGGTGTGTGCATGCACCGCATGCACAATTGTCAGATTTTTCCATCAAAGTACCTGTCGGGCCAGCCAGGGAACCTCTGGGAGTGGCGCCGGTATATTGGTGAATATATACCCCTGCTGGCCCTCCACCCCCTCAATTCCTTCTTGCTGGGACACTGATGAAGGTGGGTGGGATTTGGAATGGACACAAGCAACACATCTCAAAGAGCAACCATTACAAAAGGAAGGCAACGTTTTTTTCTTCTTCAAGTGCTTGCTCGCACCCATTCCATTTAGTTGAATCCCAAGCTCACACTAAAGCAGGTGGGCTCAGAGGCTCATTGGAAATGGACTGCAACACTGCTCTGCTGAAAGCTGTATCATCCTGTGTCTGCTGGAAGCTGGCATGGAGATGAGCTGCCCTGCCGATATCGAGGATGGGTACCTGCGCTAAAAAGGCTGCTGAAGAGGCCTGGGTGCAAGTGGAGGGGCCAGGATTGCTGGCACCAGCACTTTAGCGAGGTCAAAATAGGTCCTGATGCAGGCTGTGATCCATGACGATATACGCTAGACAGACTCTAAATACAAGGCCAAAGCATCCAGGGTTTGGTAAGGAGGCACTTGCAGAAGCAAGGACTGGAGTGTGCCAAGAACCATCACAGGTGGCAAGATGGAACTGAGGGGATGGAGGGAAATGCTCCCACTAATCTTTTCCATCTTTGTGTGGATTTCTTCCACCCAGGTGTGGAATAAATTTTTATGTGCACCAAGTCATGTGCCGATGTGCACCACCAGGGAGAAACACACACCCAGCTGGGGGTGCTCTGCTAATCAGCTGGGTGGCATTAGAATCTCTCCTGAGTGGCCACACAAGCGCCCAGCTTACAGGGAACTCGGGTGGAGGCATAGCAAAGGGGCTCCCCTACCTGCCCAGCGAGTACCGCTGAGGGAAAGCCTTCTGATGATCGGTGCACATGGTGTGTGCACACCTAAATGGCATGGAGGAGAGCGCTCACTCCCAAAACTACAGCTCCTCAGTTCAAACCCAACAGAGAATAGAGTGGCATCGGCCAACTCAATAAGCTCATTCCTGGGTCAGCTGTTTCTCCCAAAGGCACCACTGTATGAGCAGGCGTCACCTTTTTGGGGCACTGCAGGTCTCTAGCGAGGCTCATCAGCAGGTCGTGGGAGATGGGGTCCACCAAGTTGAGGAAAGTAGCGTTCTTGTAGAGCACTTCACTGAGGAATGTTCCTTCCAGCCCCAGGTCCTAGGAGAGAACACAGGCAGTGAAATGCAGGGGCTCCCGAAGAACAGAGAGTTGCTACACTTTTTTAAAGCATAGCGTGACAGCCACGAAGCAACCCCGCGAGGGCCCAAGCAAAACAGACTGCATAAGGGAGGCGGCTACCCAGCCATGTGAGTGTTGGATAAAGCACTCCCACCACAAGAGTGCCTGTAAGCGTCGGGATGGATACAGCCGAGTTGCTGGCCAGAGCTGGGTTGGACTGAGTAAGACTGGAGATTGTCTGCTGCTTGAGGGAAGGCCTCAACAGGTTTCACTCTGCTAACCAAGGAAAGACGAGCCAGTCCAATCCCAGCAGGAGAGGCTATCTGCACACTCCCAGCAGCTCCAGCCTTGCTCTGACCCAGCAAGAGTCATGGATGGAACGGTGCAGGACAAGCAGCATGGAGGGACCCGACAACTTGCTCACCCGCAGCCGTCACTTTTGAGTCAGAGGCGGGAGAGGAAGGCCCTAAGTGGCGGCAGTTTGCGGAATCTATTTGTCCTCCAGGGCTCTCGCAGGATCAGCAGGGAAGCAGCCGCCTGCTTCTCTTATCTCAGCATCCTTGGCACGAACCCCAGTCGGGAACGTGGTCCCTAGAGCTCACCTGTGGACTCAGGGCAGACCAGGAACATCGGGGGAGCTGGGGAGAGAGGGCGGGGATGATGAGGGTGATGGGACGGGTCACTTGGACCAGGCTTTGCCGCTCCCTCTGCCCTGGCTCATCTTTGCTATGCTAAAAAGGAAGGCGGAAGGATGTCCAGGTGGGAACTGAGGAAAGCTCTGATGTGGCAAAGGTAAACAGAAATAGCAGGAAGGTGAGAAACTGAGGCGACAGGAAACCTGGCAAGGAAAGCAAGACACCGATGAAGGCAACTGAAAGGGAAGGGGGAGGAATGAGAGAAGTTCTGGGGGTGGGGGCCTAGGCTGGGACTTGGTTCAGTCGACAGGGAGGATTCAGAGGAGGGAATAAACAAGTCCTCTCTCCAGTCTGCACGGCTGCCAGGAGACATGAGGAAGCAAATTGGTGGCCCATATGTTCTCATCACTCTACTCAGTCTGTGCTTAATAAAGCACGGGGTGAAAGAGGCATGGCCGGCACTGCGGGAAGGAGCTGCGTGCATGCACATCCCACGGGGGGGGGACAGAGCCATGGGAGAACGGGGGTACTTTGCCCTGAGACAGTGGGCATTGCTTTTTCTTTGGCTGCTATCCTCCCCCTACTCCCCTCTCCCCAAGCAGAGAGCAATATACAGAAGAGTCACGGGCTGCAAATCCAATGAAGGGAAGTAAGAGATCACATGCACTAGCGATGCAGTTCAGTGCGTGTGAGCTCATCTTCCGTGCACAGCTGATGCAGACAGGAGTAGGCTTGGGGGACATACTTTGTGGGTCAACAGCAGAAGAATAAGCTGCCCCCCAGGGCTATGGATAGAGTCACCTAGGTAGGGATTAGGAACACATCAGGGCATCATGCCAGCATCTGGCTGGAGCATAACTTAAGGGAAGTTGGCACAAGCTCTTTAGTCCTTTACTCACCCTCCTAAATACAGTGTGAAGCACAATGGTGAAGAAAGCTATGGGGAAATACTGCAGCTGTAACTAAACTCTCTAGAGCAGCAGCAGCAGCCCAGGTAAAGAAGATTCTGCATTCCCGTTATAAATCCCTTAGGTGACGGGCTTGTAGATGACACGGCTATGAATATTGACTTCAGATTGATAGTCCGCATGTTCTCAGCCCAGAAGCACTTGCTAGTCAACTCCCCCTCCCCCACCCCCAAATATTGTTTTAACGGGTTTGATTTGCAATTAGCAAACAGCACAGACCGATGGTTTTGATATTTTTGAGATTTCTGTTAATTGCAGCGGGCCCGGTCCTCGGCGGGTGCAGCTCCACTAATGTGGGTGGCACTTGCCAGGCCCTCTGACACCCCCAGAGCCTCTGGCTCCTGGTTTTGAAAACAGCGGCTGCCGCTGATGGTGCTGTCCCAGTGCTGACCCTCAAAGCCCCGCTTGGACTTCATCCTGGTAGTGGAACAGAGCCAGTCAAAGCACTGCCCACTTTGCACATACTGGCTTTTCTCAGATGAACTGCAGAAATGGGGAGGCTGTGGCTTAAGCATGTGGCTTAGCTGGATAAAGTTGCCAACACTGTATTTCACAAACAAGGGCCTGTTTCCTTAGCACATCTGCTCCGCCCTGCCTCCCAATATTAGTATTGATCAGGGTGGATATAAGGCGATGATTCTTTAAAAAAATTTAAAAATCAGATTTTTTATTTAGAGTAGATTTTTTAATTTAAATTGGATTTTATTTTTATTTTTTAAAATCATCAATAAATTACTAAATTTCTCATTTAAAAATAACAGTTACAATTAAATCTCATCACACACATGCTACACCTACAGTCTGATGAAAAGTGTACTAACTGGCTCCAGTCTGCCCAGACTAAATACCAGCTCTTGCTTCTCAAAAGTTCTGGGCTTCCAATTTCTGTTTTTCAACAGACTAAAGTAATATGTGCAAAGAAAGACACAAGCTAGATAGGATTGTTTTTGTTCTGTACTTATGTGGCAATGGCTCTGGGCCAAGCACGGCAGAGGCGTTAGTTAAGACATTGTCTTAAGACAAAGAGACAATACATAGGAAGGGATGGAGGCAGCACAGCAAGGAACAGAGCCATGGACTAGAAAGAAAAAGGAAAGACATTCAGCACAGACATTCCTATATTTCCCCATGCTTTTGCCACAGAAAAACTGTCCTGACTTCTGGGCGTAAAAGAAACCCCATCTGGGAATATTTTGAAGAAATTCATTCCCTGGGTAAAAAAAAGAAAAGGTTTCAACTGTAAGCAATGCAACAAGAAGTCACAGAGCCTAGTTGCAAGAATGAAGGAAAAGTGCTTATTGGAAGAAAATGATGTGGATATGGCCGAGTGGATAAACTGCTTAGTAACTTAAATCATTCATTTTGCAATGCATCATTCTTCAAGATTCCCTCTAAAGCCAGGTCTGCACTGGGGGAGAAATTCGACTTAAGATACACAACTCCAAATATGAGAATAGTGTAGCTGGAGTTGACGTACCTTAAATTGAATATCTGTGGCAGCCCCACTATGGGAGGTCCATGTGAGAAACTATCCTGTCAACTTCCCTTACTCCCCATGACCCTCTGGAGTACTGGAATAATGGGGGCATCACCAACAGTCAATTTAGTGGGTCCTTACTAGACTTGCTAAATCGACCCCTGGAAGATTGATCTCTGGAGCGTCAACCTCCAGGAAAGTATAGACAAGGCCTAAGTGTGATTTGACAAGTAAATTCCCAAGCTGTTTGCTGTGTTGGATGTTGCTAGAAAAAAAAATGTTTAGCCTAGCTCATCCTTGTGGCTGGTTTAATTAGTTAACTAGGTTTAGAATCTGTCATCCGAATCTACAGAACAGAAAGCTGCAGTAAGAGGAATTTTGAGTTGCCAGTTGCTGAGTGTAATTTTTTAATTTTATAAGACATAATACATGCCTCTTATTTTGGGGGATCATGGCCAAACTGTAATAGTGAAGCCTTAAGTCTATTTCCTCTTTTACTTCATCATAACTCAGCTTTTCCTAGGGAACCTCATCCTATACTTTTCTCAAAAAAAAAAAAAAAAGTACCAGTGAGTAAACTGGGGCTCACTCCAATTAAGATTAAAATTAAGAAACAACAAAAAGTCCTGTAGCACCTTAGGGTATGTCTACACTGCCACCCTAGTTCGAACTAGGGTGGCTAATGTAGTCATTCGAAGTTGCAAATGAAGCCCGGGATTTAAATATCCCGGGCTTCATTTGCATCTTGCCGGGCGGGCGCCAACGAGGTGTACCGGTAGTTCGAATTAGAGATCCTAATTCAAACTACCTACTCCGTGCCACGTGTAGCCGCGGGCACGGAGTTCGAACTAAGGGCATTTAAAAATGGCGCCCGCCCAGCAAGATGCAAATGAAGCCCGGGATATTTAAATCCCGAACTTCATTTGCAACTTCGAATGACTACATTAGCCACCCTAGTTCGAACTACGGTGGCAGTGTAGACATACCCTTAGAGACTAACAAAACATGTAGATGGTGTCATGAGCTTTCGCTGGCACTGCCCACTTCTTCAGATGACTAGAGTTTAAAGGGTCCGGTTTTCAAATAAATAGCACAGAGAGGGGATGCAGGGGGAGAAGGGAAAAAAAGGGGGGGAAAAATTGTCAATTAGAGCATCCGTGCTAAATGAACCATTGCTTCGGCCATATGGACTAGAAATCCATCAACCACACAAGGAAACTCACACAGATCCAAACAAACATCATTTTCCTATCCAAGTGCACAGCTTCATTTGGCATGGACACACTAATTGATAATTTCTTTCCCCTTCCCCCTCCCCCCTCCCGGCTTCTTTTTCCTTCTCTCCCCCCATCCCCTTTCTCTGCTATTTATTTGTCAACCCGGGCCCCTTAAACTCCGTTCATCTGAAGAAGTGGGTTGTGCCCACAAAAGCTCACGACACCATCTGCATGTTTTGTTAGTCTCTAAGGTGCTGCAGGACCATTCTTTGATTTGTAAATTTTTCCAGTTACAGACTAACAAGGCTACCCCTCCGCAAATCTAAAATTAAGGGCATTGTATGCACAATCAGTCTTAGCTTTTTTGATAACTTGATTTAAATCAAATTTTTTTGGTGAATGAAATCATGATTTAAATCTATTATTTAAATCTCCTTGGTTTTAAATCAATCCACCCGGTTATTGATTTATTTTACTATGCAGCTGTATTCTACGTTTGCCAGAGTATTTCTTGCTGCTTTTTGCACCGCTCAGCAACTCCTGATCTTGTTGTGTAGAGAGGAAGAAAAAAGGGATGTCCCTTCTAACCAGGGGTTGTTGGCAGCAGAGTAGCTGGACCAGAAAGAAGCTGTCTGGCCACGTGCAAAAGGTTTCAAAATGACCTTACACTCCAGATGGCCCAATGGCTCAGCATTAAACATCCCAGCTGCCATCTAATGACTGTCTGGAGACTTCAAGATCCAAGAGGGGTTTAAATGTTTGTTTGGGTAAGAGTCTGAGCACCATAGGAAATGACACTCTGTAATTCAGCCTCTGGCAAAGCCTACAAAAGTCTCTTCTTGTCCACATCACTGCATTTTGGAAGCAAGTCGCAGCCCCTTCCCCCCTCCTCCCTGAAATAATGTCTCCTCTTCGACCTCTGTCAGCATGAATTGCCTCTTCCCCCACTGCAGGCTTTCTGTAGAACATGTACGCTAAATGATTTAAAGTGAAGGGGCAGAAATGCTGGATTTATACCAACACAAAGACGAATGTATTGAGCCTATACGTGAAGGGGTAGGGCGGTAGAGAAAATTCTACTGCAAGAGGACACAATGGAATTAAGAAGCTACAATGATGGGTCCCGATTCTGCAGATTCTTGTTCATCAAAGTGCTGTTAACTCATGTGAGTAATCCTTCAAATAAGGTTACTCATAGGAACTAATTTTGTAGAATCAAGACCTTACACAAAATGTTATAAAAACCACTCTTTGTGCCAGGGGTCTCCAACCTTTGTAAGCACAAGGTGACTTTCTGAATCTAAGTCAATCCAAGATCTACCTCACGCCCAAATACCCTTGTTCCATCTCCTTCCCCACCTGTTCTTTGAGGCTCTGTCCCAACCTTCCTCATCTCCAAGGTCTTGCTCAGCTCACTCTGTGGAGATGGGGTACACCGGTGGGGGGGAGGAGAACATCCTGACATCAGTGGTACCCCTCTTGTGCATCCCCACCCTGCACACAAGCAGGAAGCTCTCAGGGGGCAACTCTAAGGCAGAGGGCAGGAGCAGCAGGGCAGTAGGCTCCAAGATCTACCGGTTGGTGACCACTGCCTTACACAATGCCCCGTGAATCTATGGAACTCACTGCTACAGGATGATTGCTACTATACTGTAGTAGTGCATAGAGGCCCACTTTAGACACATTAGTCAAGACACTGCATGAATATGACAGATGGCCCCAGCCCAGAGAGTTCACACACTAAATAAGTATAACTACTCAGTCTTATGCTGAATGTTTCAGATGAGGGTTAGATATGAACAAGACTGACACCTGCTAGGATAAGACATTGTTAAGGGCTTTTAGTCCTCAGAACTGCTTGCCCACCATGGCCAGAGAGGAAGTGTCCCGCTATGGTACAGAATACAAACTTAACTGCATGGGGGTGGGAGGCTGTACCTTTGCTGGATGGACTGTTCCAGTAATGGCACGTGCCGGTCTGTGGCAAACCCCCTGAGTGGATGGACCTATTCTAGCAGGGAGATAGCTGTGTCCCTAGGATCAGTTTGGCACAGCGTTGTCTGTATATTCCCTTTTAGCTCCTGAATGGACACAGACAAGAACAAGTTTGCCTGTGATCCACTAACCCACTTACCTCTCCCTCCCTGACTGGGTTATCCTCAGACATTCAGTGTTCAGGTCCATAGGCAGACCACCAGATGTTTTACAATGGTCCCCAAAACCTTTGTATTTGCATTATTATTATTATTATTATTATTATTATCATCATCATCATCATCATCATCTCTGGAGTCTGGATCTTGACTATACCTTGATCCGGACATTTGGATCTTGGCCAAAAAAAAAAAAAAAAAAAAAAAAAAAATGCACCCAGGCTCCTTGGTAGCCCATTTTGAGAGAATCAACAGGCAGGATTCTGGTTAGTCTCTGGTATACAATGGCTTTGATTAGTAGGTAGCTTTGCAAGGTCCTTGCCTGAAGTTTTGCTCACAGATTTTTGGTTCTACAGTCCCCTTATAGCACTGACCTGGCTGTGACCCTAGGTAATGCCCACTCATGCCCTCTTTCTAAGGAATCTGGGTAAGCTCTCCCCCTCTGACAAAATGAGACTTAGATGCTAGTAGCAATTAAAGATGAATGTCTAGATGGTTAGCTCTCTGGGTTCCCCTGCTTCCTCCCGGCACCCACCCCCCTTCGAGGGCAATGTCTCTAACTAGCCTTCCTGCCACTAGAACAAAGAGGCTGCCTCCCCCTCTCCTGATCCACACCCACAGTGGGACTGATGACCCAACATCCCCATGCCCTGCTAGGTAAAGCACCACTAAGAGCTCAGCCCAGTCAGGGAGCAGTCACTGGAGGACTCTGCACAAATTCGCTCCCCGCCCTCCCCTCCCCCCAGCATCCCAGAAAGGGGCAAATCTGACCCCGCCTTGCAGCTCTGCGGGGAGAGCATCTGGGGTGGAACAAAGCAATGGGGAAGGAGGAAAGGACTCTGCTCCAAAGCAGGAGTTTTCCTCCGTGAATAAGGCGCAGCACTCGCTGAAAAAGGGACCATGTGCAAATTCATTTCAGAATGAGGGGAAATCGGAATCCCCTCTCCAAATTCCTCTCTCGCCGACAGGACCAAGGGCTATTGTCTTGCCACAGACTCAGTGGCGCCCAGTTCCTAACAGCCCTCCTCAAGATTAACCCCTCCCCTGCTGTCATGTCGGGGTGGAAGTGCTTTGTTGTTTTTTAGCATCACTTTGTGTGTGTGTGGGGGGGGGGAGGACTTACAGGCACCTGCCTGCACTGACATATTGCTTTATTAGCGCAATGCCTTCCCCCCCTCCGCACTTCTTAAAGGGCCTTGCTTACTTTCAGAATTGGTCTATTAGTTGTATCCATTTTCCACAGCCTTTTTTTTTTTTTTTACTGCTTAATTTTGCATGCACTTTCTGCCTGCCTTCCTAGTTTGCCCTGCTTCGTGTATGTCCGCTTGTTTAAACATTTTGCATCGGGGTCTCGCTTGTCCTCATTTTGTTCATGCAAATTTTTTTTTGCACTGCCTTCTTGCTAGTCAGCATTGTTTTATTTCTGCACCCCTTGCCAATGTGGTCAGCATTTTGCATGCACGCACTTCTCCCCCCCCCCGCCCCCCCCCGCTACACACTTTAGCTCGGCTTTACTCCTTGGCTTGCCCTTCTCTTTGCCTTGCTTGGGGATTTATTAAAACAACTGATAACCCACCCCCCTGCACACACACACACACACACACATGCACTTCCTCCCCCCCAGCTTCGTCTTTTACCTTTCTGAGCAACCGGAGAACGTGCACCGCATGGTCCCTCTCGTGCTCCCGAATGGTCGCCTGGATCTCTCGGATCCAGCCCACCCTCCGCACGTAGGGCGCTGGGCTGCTTTTCCTCAGCACCCCGGACAGCTTCTCGGAGTTCAGCAGGAGGGAGGCGAGCTGGAAGTCCCCGCGGCTCCTCTCCGCCCTCCGGCGCGGCTCCTTCCTGGCTACCCAGGGGCGCGCGTCCTCCCCCGCGGCGCTCTCCTCCTCCGGGCTGCTTTGCCGGCTCAGCCGGGAGCCCATGGCCGGGGAGCCCCTGGCTGGCACCGGGCAGGCGGCCGCGGCTCCGCGCCGGGTTGGAACCGGGCGCCGGGCGCAGGCTGGGGGGCACAGTGGGGCGCTCAGGGCGCCCAAGTCAGCGCCGCAGAAGCAACATCCGAATCGCAGTCACGCCCGTTTGCAAAGCGGAAAAGCAACCGACCCACCCTGGGAGTGGGTGGGGGCGCCCTAGCAGGCACATCCCTCCTCCCCTCCCCATCAGTCCCCCCCACTCACCCACCCACACAGACGTGCTTCCCCGAGTGAGGTGTAGCCAGGGGGCTGGTCGAAGGAGGCGCTGGTGGGTTTGTGCCTGTCTTCTGCAGCCAATCGAGGCTGGAGCCAGGGCGGGAGCGTTTGTGTGCGGGTCCAGATCCCTCTGGAAAAGCAGAGTCTGGGCTCCGTCCTCCCCCCACCCCCTTCCCTTCTCCTCCCTCCTGTCCCCGTGTCCTGAGAGATTTCTGCAGGAGGAATGTGCACACACACACACACACACACACGCGCGCGCGGCTGCTGCTGAAGCACCCCGGGCGCCCTGCGCCCCGCTGCAATTTTTTTTTTTTGGAAGGAAGGGAAAGAAATGGCCACGGTGCCTCTTGTTTAAGTGGCTCCTGCCCAGGCGGCGGGGAGCGTGCGTGTGCTTATGTCTGCCAGCCCCACGAGTGGGTAGCGCCATGCACTCCTGGAGTGGAGTAAATTAGAGGCTGCAGCAACCGAGCCGCGCCTGGGTTTTTGTGCATTCAAGCGCGGTACAGACAGTCTTGCGATTCGAGACTCTTTTAACTCGCTGCTGCCATCTGGTTGTTCAGAAGGGACATCCCAGGAATGGCTGATTTGTCCTGGCTGTCTTCCATTCTAGAGTATCAGGCCCTTTCTATAGGCACCCACCTGAAACTTTAGCCCAGTTACAACTGCCTCGACAGCCCGGGGAGGGGGGATGTTAGAGTGCAGTATTTTGATCCCCTGGCTGTGTCTTTTATTTAATCCTTCTCTGCCTCTCATCTACCACTTCGGAAAATAGTGAACCCACCCTGTAGGTTAAAAAACAAACACAGGAGCTGGTGGCAGGGTAATAGCCAATTTCTGGTTCTTTTCTGTGTCTGACCTTGGATAGAATTGCCAAAAGCAGCCAGTCCTGACCATCATGGGCAGTGTTTTCCACCACTTCCCCTCTTAGAACCAGTCACAGCGATTTTAGAAATCCAGACTACCCTAGTCGCCAATAGTTTGCAATGGAGACTAGGATTCTGGCATGTTTCCTTGACAGAGTGTGGGAAGAGATGTTTTTTCTTCCTTAGACACCCTCACCCACACATCCTCACCCACCCACACTCTTAAGTTTTTCCTCTGGCAAAATCATCTTTATTGGATGAGGAAAGGATGCTAGAACCCCACTGGCAATAGCTGTGTAGCTAGCAAAATTCTGATCCCAGCACTGATAAAGTCTCCATCTGTCCTTCCATTGTCAGAGGTACTGGAACTTGTCCTGGACCCTCCTCTTCTGTGGCTTTGGCCCTGTGAGAGTAGATAAGAATGTGCAGAAGGTTCGGATCGGGGGTATCCAGACTCACAGTGCTGCCTGGATGAATGCACTGAAGGTGCATAAATATATTTACAAGGCTGGGGATTCGCTCATTTTGGTGATACTTGTGCACCTTGTGAGTGAGGCTAGTCTTGTGCATCTGCCAGCTTCCCATTCCAAACGTTGCTGCAAGGAAGAGAGAGGAAAAATTGTTCTTGTTAGGATAAGGCAAGAAGCAAGGGGCTTAAATTGCAACAAGGGCGGTTTAGGTTGCACGCCGGGAAAAACTTCCTGTCAGGGTGATTGGGCACTGGAACAGCACCACCCTTACAAAACAGGGTGCTGTGTGCAGCCTGAGGCACTCAGTGGGGTAGCTGGCCTCTCCACGAAGGGGGAGTTCCTCAGGGTGGCAGGGCCACGGGGGCAGGAGCTGTGGGGGGCAGGGCCAGGGCTGCTGAGGGCTGGAGATAGGCGGGGAGGAGCAGGTGGGAGGTGCAGGTGCCAGCCTGCGAATGGCACGATGAGCTGTGGGTCAGAGACAGAATGGGGGGGTAGATGTGCAGCCAGCCAGTGATGAGTAACCATTTCCCGTTCCACTAGAAGGGAAAACAGCTGGTGAGAAGCGCCAGTGGCTGGGGGGAGGGGGTGGGCAGCCCGCAGACCCTTGGCAGGGGAGGAGCTGGCTGCCAGAGTTGGTGCCGTGGCATATGCAACATGCAGCTGCGTAGGGCACCAGGAAATATGGGGCACCTGCGTATGCCTAGGGATGGCCCTGCACTGGAATAAGTGGCCTCGGGGGGCTGTGGAATCTCTGTCATTGGAGACTTTTAAGAGCAGGTTGGACAAATACGTCAGGGATGGTCTAATACTGGGCCCTGCCGTGAGAGCAGGGGACTGGACTGGACGGCCTCTCCAGGTCCCTTCCAGTCCTAGTGTTCTCTGATTCTAACAAAGAGGCCCCTAGAATTGAAAGCTGGAAGCTGAAGGCCTTATCCGCAAAGCAAGCCCAGTTGCACCGGGTTCCCCGCCCTGCCTAACACAGCCCCCTCAACGGGCAGGAGTTCCATCCCCAGGACCAGACAGTCCTCGATGTCTCTGGGGAGACACCAACAAGGTGGCTTAGAAGGTAATTGTGGTTTGTGGCTGACTGTGTGGGTTAGGTTCATCCGTGGGGGCACCAAAGGTGCAATGTGCATTGGAGCAGCCGCACACGAGACAGCTCACCCCAGGGAAAGTCTCACCACACACTGGTCCAGGGCAGCTGCAACCCTACCTTGCGCTCCATAGAACTCCCGACAGAGACTAATCAGCAAATCCCTCTGGTGCCTCTCCCTTCCCCCACCTTCCAGCCCCATCTACTTGTGCTGTTCTAGCCAGCTCCTGGCCCCAGCACGAGGAGGGGGCTGCTGGTGACTTGCATCACCGTGATCCCCTTTCAGGTTCCCTTTCCATCACCAGCGGCCTCAGCCAGCCCAGGATCTGGAGGCAGAAGTGAGTCTGAGCTGAAACGGGCACCAGGAAATAGATCTACGTTGTCACAATAGATCTCGGGCTCTGGTTACGATAGGCCCAGTCTGGCTTTTGCTCAGTCTCAGCCTTTAGTCCCAGGAGGATTTTTGCCTGCACGAGATGCTGCAGCAGCAATTTCTGAAATCAATGAAGTCCCAAGGTGAGGCTCAGCCCTTACTCAGGCAACCTCTATGGAGGGAGTAAATCCTGAGCAAGGATTTCAGGGTTTAGTCTGATGACTTTGCAAAAATAATTGGGTGCAAACAAACCTGATGGTTTTGCAGTTGGTCCCCGGGGTTCTGGTTGTGTCTCCAAGGAATGAGATCACCAGCCATCGGGGGGGGGGGGGAGCAGAAAATACCAATCAGTGGTAAATGGGGAAAAGTGAGGTCCAAACTGAGACGAGGGTGTCAGCCTCTCCCTCCCTCTCCGAGGCTTGATGGGACATTTCAATTCCATGCCCAGTCTTACTGTGCCGCATGAAACGGTACAACAATGGCAGCATTTGTAACCCAGGGATCAGTTTAATAAATGAGTATTTTGGATGACTGATTTATTTCATGGCTTATCTCTGGGACACAGGGAATAGGAACATAATCTCCTGTTGACACTTACTCCAGGATGAAATCAGCATGCATTGTTCCGTGGTGGCGGGAGAACTGAAGAGAATTAGTTAATCAAAGGTTGGTACCGTTACCAAGATACAGCCTCTGTGCACTCAGCTTGAAAACAGCCCACCAGCGAGCAAACCTCTTCACAAACAGGGGAACTGTCTGCAGAATGAATTGTCTGTGTGCTTTAAAATAGGAAACATAATAGTAGGAATAATGGGCACTAATTAGAAACACACAGCAAGGCTAGGACACTTTTGAGAGGGAAAACGGGAGGCTACTGGCTTATTTTGGACTAGCTAGGGCAAACCCTGCTCCCTCTCTCTGCTTGTGTATGCAAAAGGCCTGCGAGCAGTGGAGCAGGTAGAGCTCCACAGCCAAAGCGGACAGCAAAGAGCAGAACTTTATGAGGGATCCCTGCACACTGCTTTACTGGGAGGAAAATGGGTGGGGGGGCGGGAGGAGGCAACAGGGCCAGACTAGAGGAAGAATTAAATGAATTCTTCCTCTCCCAGAGACTGAGCAGGCTCTGGTTGTCATTAGAACATGGGTTGTCAGCCCCGGTTTTTATGGGTCAGTGGGGGGGGGGGGGGAAGAAAGCTCAAACTAGGGATGTTAAAGAGCTGGTAATTGGGTAACCATGTAACCACTGAAAATCTCAGGGGTTATATGGTTACCTACTGTGGGTTTTGCAGTATAAATCTTACACTGCACAGCCTACATTGCAGCCAGCTCCCTGGGAGCAGAGCTGGCTGGCCCCACTCCCGGGGAGCTGGCTGTGCTGAGGACTCTGCAGTATAAGCTTTATACTGCAGAGCTTACAGCGCGGGGTGGCAGCCGGCTCCCCAGGAGCTGGTGAACACCAGGAGCTGGCTTTTAAGTGTGTACCGGCTCCCAGGCCTTCTCCCAGCTCCTGCCCCACTTCCCAGGGAGCTGATTGCCGATCTGTGCTGTGGGCTTTTATACAGCGCCTGCATGTACTTATTAATGTTAACTGATTAGCCCAGGTTTATCAGTTAACCATTTAAATAGTTATCCTCTTACATCCCTATCTCAAACCAATGTGGGGGCGGGGGGAAGGAAAGGGTAGGACAGGTCCCTCAGCTTTTTTTCTTTGGAGAAAAGGCGGGGAGAGGAGTTTGACTCTTATTGTTATGAATGTGACTGACTTGGTCGAAGAGTCATGCTAGCTTAGGTGCTAGTATGGATGGAAAAGCAGGTAACTCTCAGGAATTATAAAACAAAAAAAGCAGTCATGTAGCACTTTAAAGACTAACAAGATGGTTTATTAGGTGATGAGCTTTCACGGGGCAGACCCACTTCTTCTCGCAACATTTGGTGTTGATGTTAAAGGCCCAGCTACTGGAGCTAACTGATCAGGGGAGACATGCAGGTTTCCTTTTTGTTTTGGTTTGGTTTTTGCTTTTTTTAAGGAAGGTCTGTGCCTCGCCCTCAGGATTTCAGAGAAAAGCTTGTAAATGCCACCTCTCCATGAAACCTAAAGACTCAGAAACTGGAAAGGCCTGAAAGAGAACCCAACATTTATTATTTAGAGGGAAACATAAAATCCTTGGTTCGTAGGCCAATCACATTAATTTCCATACCTGTCACATAGTTTTTTGAACCCTGGGAGTTGGGAACCCTGGAAAGACCACCTGTATGCTAGCATGCACAGACTCCAGAAACCAGCACTCTGCACTGGTTTATGGGAGGTGCTACACACAAGCATCTCTAGCAGGGAGGTCAGCGTCACCCTCTGTCCCTGGTCCCCTCCGAACAGGAGATGCTGATGGACATCCCAGGGTGGGAGCTAAGGATTGGTGCCCGTGTTCCCTGATCTGGCAGTGGCCACTAGGCACCTATCTCCGTGCGGATCATTTGTAGGAGGAGGGAAGAGTGGTGCAGGAACTTGCGTATGGTTGGATATTAATGGTGCTTCTGCAGCACTACAGCCACTTTGGGGCAGCAGGGCTGAGATAGAATTTGCCCCTAAAAGTGCCCCTTAATGTGAGAAAGCAGTTGGGGAGCACAGAGGAATGCTGTTGTTGAGGTCGTGCTTTGCTCTGTTTGCACAGCACCTTCACACAGAGGTCGTGGGCCATGACAGGGCCTCCTGGCCTCTACAGATACACATAGTGAATGCTACTGCCAACAGACCCCACCTCACCAGTGCAAATGCATCTCCTTATGCCCAGCCCGTGGAAGGGTTGTGATTCCAGGTCAGCCATTCCTGGGTCTGAGAGCCAGACCCTCTCCAGTAGGTGGGGTGGCCCAGGGCTAGGACCCAGCCCTACAGAATTCCAGGGTTGCCTTTGTCACTGTAGAGTTGGACAGCACAGGATGTGGCACTTACTGCCTCTGGGCCTCAGTTTCCTACATGTGGATAGTCGCTGTGGACCCCTTATGGTTGTCCATGTCTGCCAGGTGCTTTGAAAAGGCCTATCGCTGTAATTTTTGTACCATTTCATCCCAATTTGTCCAGCAATTCCCCAGTCCTAGGGTCCAGGCACTGTGACTTGGGGACTTTCTTTCTTCCGCTCTATGGTTTTACAGAGTATGTGTGGCATTATCTGTCCCCCCTTGTTCAGTTGCTCCTAGGGATGTCAAAGGTTAAATGGTTAACTGGTTACTCAGTAAGCATTAGCCTTACTGGCATGCCTAACTGGTAACTGGCTAACCAGAGGGCCCAGCCAGTAGGAGCAGCTGGCCCCCACATCCCCGATGGGCCAGCTAGCAGGACCTTGGCCAAAATAGCCTGGAGTAGCCCCCCAGTCGAAGGGGGGCAGAGCAGCCTGCAGTGACACTGGAACAGCCCCTGCCGCCTGCAATGGGGCTGGCAAGACCCCTGATGCTAGGGCCCAACATCCCTCCATAGTAAACTGGTTACATGATTGAAATTATATTGTTCAGCTTACTTACTTGCTTCTGCGAGCCTCAGCTCTCCTTCAGAGACTACGGGGCTACCCCGGTGCAAACAGAATTCGCTCCTTCCGTGGTTCACGGTGTGACGACAACTCCAATAGCCCCTTGCGTGGGGGAGACAGTCTCTCACGCACATTGTGCGCTGGGCAGGCCAGAGGTGGATGCTGCTGCTCATATATGCAGTTTTGACTGTTGTTGCTAGGCAGGAAACATAACTGATTAGCCCCTGTTAAGGGGATTAAGGTGCCCTGGGGCATTCAGAGCATCATTTTTGGTTTATCAATAAACTGGCTCCGAAGGCCTTGGGTGTGGCCAGCTCGCATTGGGGTGCTCAGGGCAGCAACGTCTCCTCTGGCAGCCTTCTCCAAGCCCACCCTGAGCTCATTGGTCCTTCCTTGTCTGAACGTAGCTATAATCCCACTAGATCCGTGCTGGCAGCTCTCTGTGCTGCTTGCAGGGAACTTCCCATCGCTGGCAGGTCAGTCCCTCCTACTCTTTGTGTCCCCCCCTGTTTAACAGCCTGGCCTCCATGCCCTCTGCCGGCGGGGCGTATTGGGAAGCAGGGGCAAAGTCTGGCCAGAGCTAGATTAAACAGGCACTGCGGGTTCCAAGTCTGGGGTGGGAAGAATTGCTGTCTGGCCACTGGGAGGGACCAGTTTCAGGGGAGGGAGGGAGAAAGGAGGGAGAATTTCCTTCCTCTCTTCCCTGGATGCTGCAAAATCGCTCCGAGTTTGGGGTGCAGCATAGTGGCGGATTTCCCCCATGGCAGCACAACATTTTAGGGAGGGCACGCTGGGCTAGGGGTGGGGGAAGAATCTTCCTGCCCCTTGGTGTGGGGGGGACACATGCAGGCTGTCCTTGCGAGCAGCAGCTGGGCTACCATACAGGGAAATCCTTTGCTTGAGAGCAGGGTCTGCGTGGGCAGTCGTGACAGCTCTGTGCAGACACAGCTGCGGCCTGCACTGCATGGCGTGCTTGTAGCAAGGCCCCAAGTCTTGTTCAGTAGCTCTGAAGCTTTCTTCCTTCTCTCACAGCTGAGGCTCCCTTGTCAGCCCACAATGTCCCTTTAAGGTTATGACACTGCTGGGCAGGGGCCTGTATCTGTTCAGTGCCCCAAAAGGAGGGCAGAAAGGACAGAGCTCTGCTGACTGCTTACGGATGAAATTCCTGCTGATCGTGTGCAAACAAATCGAATTCCAGCAGAGCTCCCCAGAAGACACACTGGCTGGCCTGAGTATTCCCTAGATGTCTCAGAGGGGCAGCTGGGTTAGTCTGTAACTTTAAAAACCACGAGTTGTCCTTAGAGACTAACAAAAATATATAGAGAGAGTATCATGAGCTTTAGTGGTCAAAACCCACTTGCTCATCTGAGGAAGTGGAATGGACCCAGGAAAGCTCATGATATTACATTTATATTTATTGTTAGTCTGTTGGGTGCTACAGGACCACTTGTTATTTGTGGATACGTCTAGACTGCGAGGATCTATCGGCAAATGATATGCAAAATGCACTCCACATTTTGCGTATTTTTTTCCAATATTTTTGTCGGAAGAGGCTTTTCCAAAATTTGGCCCATCCACACTGGGCCAGATTTCAGAAAAAAACTCTCTTTTGAAAGCCCCCTTCTTCCTCATGGAACGAGGAATACAGGGGTTTCCAAGAGAGTGTGTTTGCTCTTCGACAAAAAAAAAGTGGAAGAGCAAATGCATTACCAGGATGCGGCGGAGTTTTTTCAGGATACCTCCGGTATCCCAAAAAGCCCACACAGTCTAGCCACACCTGGGCTCTGGGAAGGGAGGAAGGAGGCTCTGGGTCAGCCCCGCTCTGTAGCAAAATCTCTCAGTTCTCATTGGCCAGTTTCCAACCAATAGGAGCTGAGAAATTTGCTGGCGGCCTGCAGGGGCAGCATGTGAAGCTTCAGTGTGCTTCCTGTGGCTCTTGGCAGCACATGATACTAAAACACTGTGGTGCAATTATTAACCAATCAGAATCATAGCACCATAGCAACACTAGAACTGGAAGGGACCTCGAGAGGTCATCGAGTCCAGTCCCCTGCCCTCACGGCAGGACCCAGCACCATCTAGACCATCCCCGACAGGTGCCTGTCCAACCGAGAAGGCTTTTACTATGTTATTAACCAATGGTAAGGTTCCATCCAGCCCTATATTTGTATAATTACAGCCAAACCTGTTGCTTTTCATGGTGTCACCTCTCTCTTCTAGCTGAATCAAACTCTTCACTGATTTGATCAGCTACAGAAGGTGGAAACTCCAGCCCACAGACTCCCCCCCACCCCTCCATGGCTGTCACACTACCCAGTCCATCACTCTTCTTAGGCTGAGCATTGTTATTCCTTTTCTGCAGTTTAAGCCACCCCCATACTGCCCCAGCACAGCTCCTAATCCCAGACCAGTGCCTTGTTTGAAAGCCTGGCCTTAGCCCTTCACTTTTTAGCTCTCTAGCATTGTATGGTTTTGGCTCAAATGTTCCTGGAAGGGAATATTCCCTTAACTGGCCAGGGCCTTTTCTCCTTGAGAAAGCAGCGCCGGTTTAACATAAATCAGTTCATAAACAACGTAGTTAAAGTAGAGCAAACCAATGTGCCGTTCTCTTATTTTTGGTGTAAGAGCAGCTCATCTGTGCATTAACGCCTGTGGGGGCAGCATTAGCTCCACTGCTGTACACACACACATGCATACCCTTTCAGGATCTGCGCTGGCTCAGAACTCGATCAAACGACTAGTCCCGTGTCACCTTAGAGATTTAACAGATTTATCAGGGCAAACATTGGTTAAGTCTCTAAGGTGCCACAGGACTCCTCGTTGTTTTTGTAGGTACAGACTGGCACAGACGACCTCCTCTGAGAGTCAGCACTAGAGGCTCTCAGGAGGGCTGAGCTGGCTTTGTAAGTGCAGGTTGAATCTCTCTAGTCCAGCATTCTCTGGTCCTTAAATATCCATGGCCTGGCATGATGTTAGTTCTCTGGATATCCACTTTTCATGGGTGTGGCCGAGTTTCCTGCAATCCCAGAAAGTTTATTTACAGCCAACAGTCCTGGCTCTCTGTGTTCTGTGCTGTTATTTAGCTCTGATTTACCCCTGAATGTCGTCTAGCAGCCCAGTACGCAGTGGAAGTGTTGGCAGTGCTGCTAGACAACACTGACCTCCTGTAGTCCAGCAAATTCTCTGGTTTGGAAGCAGTCAGGTTCTGAGGGTGCTGGACTAGAAAGGTTCAAGCTGTAGCTCATTCAGGGTGATGCAAAGCTCTATCAATGGCGTAAGCTCTTTAACTCACAGACCAGAAGAACAGAAAATTTCAGAGGCCCGATCCTGCTCCCCTCTAGGCAAAACTTTTGCTTATTCCATGGGGTGCTGATTCAGGTCTCCAGGGAGAAATTCACTCTGAGTAAACTCCAAGCACAAGGCCTATGTACTATTAAGGCATGGAACTGGGCCAGCTGCAGAAGGGTCCGGGCAGGAGATGACTGCCCCAGAGGACAGGAGCTGAGTATGAATTGTAGTTACATACAGTGCTGTAATATCGTGTCAACTGGTGCTCCAGAAATGCAGGAGCGCGAGGTTAGGATTGCCAGTTTTGGTTGGACATATTCCTGGTGGTGTCACATCTGTTATCATTAATTAACGATAAATCTTTAATTCTTGGAGACTCCAGGACAGTCCTGGAGGCCAGTTGGCAACCCTCACTGGAGAGAGAGCCCCCGTGCCATTGCTTAGCCAGATCTAAGAGTCTGCAATCCAAGGCGGGCTCTGCAGAGTAGGACGAATTGCATGTCTCCGTTGTGTGGGAATTTTGGCCCTTTAGTTGCCATATCAACCTGTTTGCCGTTCACTGCAGGCTTGGGAACACAACCAACTGGCTCTGTTCCTTTCCCAATCAATCTGCTTTTCTCTCATAATCTCAAGGGATCCTCTCTTTGAAGAAACTTCTATCAGTTAAAAAAAAAAGTGAAGTGTTTCCAGGAGAGAACATGGCTCAGATTTGCAGACTGGAACATAAGTGCCCACCTTTCTGCTGCATACGCCTTTGGAATCACAGCAGCAGTTTCATTGGCTTACGCTGCCTCCTGGGACTGCAGTTATTAAAGGTGACCTGGCAAGTAGTGAAAATAATTGGGGGGGTTGTGCTCTTATGTTGCTTCTTTGAGGTGCATAAAACCGGCCTCGACTTTTCATTTCCTGCTCGTTTTTTCACATTAGAAAGCTAAGCTGTGCCAGGGTTCTAGGACGACCCGAATGTTTGTGGAATGGAGACCACCCCGGAGCTGAGAGAGAGACTTGCATAGGGAAAGGATTTTTGAGTCAGATTGTTTAATACCCTCTCTGTCTTCTGGTAACACCCACAAACTTCAATGACTCGTTAAGTTTTGCATAAGCGTTGTCTTCACCAATCCTTCCGTTAAGCTGTGAGCGTTCCCATTGCACATCTGTGGAGAAGTGCACAAGCCAAGGAAGAGCTAAGATGACGCTCCTGATTCATATGGCCAAGGGGGAAAAAACCCAGCAGGCCAAAAATGCTTTGTGTGGCTTATGTATTCATCTGGAAGGCAATTTTATGATGGCTCCTAGTTCCCATCAGGTGGAGGAAGGAAGCAGTGAGATGGCTGTTTCTGGTTTAGAACATGTGGGGCTTGTTAGAGAAAAATAAAGCAGAGAGAAAAATGGATTAATTCCTTTGCAGCTTGCTCGGATCTGGCCCCCGAAGCACAGGCCTTCCCCTCCTCACCACTGGGGATCCCATGCTCGAGCTCCAGTCATCTCTCTGCCCGCCCCCCCCCCCCCCGCTGTTCTCCCTCAGGCTATGGCTACACTGCGGGGGGGGGGGGGGGAGGGAGGGTTTACAGAAGAGGATATGCAAATCACACTCTCACTTGCATATCTTCTTCTGATTCTTTTTGCGGAAGAGGTACTGCCGATAAAAAGACCCGTGTAGACGGGGCCATTTGTTGGGAAAAAAAACCCCTTTTTTGCAAGATGCTGTAAACCTTGATTTTGGAGGAAGTGCCTGTACAGGTTGCCTGCTGTGGGAGGGGATGAGAGAGGAAAAGCCCCAAGCCTGCAGCTCATTTGCAAGACAGTGGCGGATCACTAGTGGTCTGTGGACCACACTTTGAGAGCCATAGATCTGCAGTCACCATGTTAATCTTTGGAGTAAAGGGGGTTTCTAATGTAGCGATATCAGAGGCCAATGTGCCAGCCCTCCCAGCATGTTATAAAAAATACATTGTCCTTCTCTACCCACTACATCTGGCTTATGTGTATTAGGCAACATTGGCCTTGTAACATCTGGCACAAAAGGCATACATACATACCTTCTTCCTCATCCTTAAAGGAATTTCTGATAGAAAGCAAGAAAACTGGGGAGGAATGAAAGTAGCTACCCACCTTCTTCCTCACCTCCTCTTTGTATCTCAGCAAGTACATTAACAGAGCAGAGCTTTGAACCGAGGAACTTCAAACCTTCTTCAGTCTAAGAGCGGCATAACATCCCACTGCCCTGATGTTAGCATGTCCTGAGCGGCATCAGCGATGCTTGGCAACGAGAGATTTCCCTTTTCAAAGCACTTTACAAACATGGCCATATCCCAAGGAGACAGAGCACTCGTACTTTTCCCATTTTATGAATGGGGAAACTGAGGCACTAAAATGACAATGATTTTTAAAGGCAGGGCTAGGTTTCTGGTTCCTGGGTGTGACCACTACATTAGGCCTCACAAGTAATAGCTTAATTTTTTTTTAAGAAAAGCTAACTCTCAAGTTCCTTTATACAAAGAACATTTCTGAAGTATTCTATGTTTGCAGTCCAGAGCCCACGCAGCTGGGTTCCAGCAGGCTTGGAGGTACCTGCTGCAAATATTTCTGGTGGGAAGGAAGTACTTTTCCATCAGCAAGGGCTGACCCATCATAACTGAATGTTATGATGCAGGAATGGGATGATTCTGAAGAAATTCTGAGGAAACCAGCCAGGCTGGCTTGGAAAACTGCCTGATTTGCTGCTCATTCCCTCGGGCTGAGGGAGTCCCAGCTTCTAGGCTCCCAGCTCCTCAGCAGGGTACCTCTAATCTAGATCAGTCCACCCGATTGGCTGCCTTAGCGTCCAAGCTTCCAGGGACCCAGGCTACAGGGCAGCCTGCTAAGCAAGCCCAGGCTTTCTGAATTCCTGGGGAGTCAGTTGGCTAGTTCCCTACCAGGCCAGCTTCCCAGGTTGCCCTCCTGAGGATGGGCAGGCTGACTGGGTCCCTGACTGTGAGCTGGCAGCTGGGACAGCTGTTCGGATATAATTCAGAGGGATTTTGGTTGTTTTTCATGGAGCAGAAAATCCTGTCAGGGTCGGCCAACTCCAAGCCTTCAACACACATGAGCCAGGCCCTCAGAAAACACGAGACTGGCTTCAAATACTGAGATTTTCAAGAATAACAACTTTTGGGCTCCATTTATGGTCTGCTGGGGCCATAGCCTTCTGGGGCCATGTTTTCATGCTTTCCTCTGCAGCCACCAGGAAATTGACTCAGTGTGAATGTCCGATTGTCCCAAAACTTCATGTCACCTGGAGCTGGGACCTGAAGAAAAGCACCCAATGTTTCAAGGGCAAGAGTCAGATTGCAAGAGCTGACTTTATAGCCGGAGAGTACGGCAGTAGTTTCGTGAGCATTTTTTACTCAGTGCCCCAAGAGGGAGACCATGGTGCACGTCTATCTCGAGTGCGCCGGGTTACAGCCCTTCTTCTGCTTCCTCCAGAACCTCCTGTTGGGGTTCTGGCTGCACCTCTCCCCTCACCTACTAATCTACGCACACCCCATCCATGGCCCCACACAGTCCTGGGACCTCCTCATCAACCTCTTCCTGACTATGGCCAAGGTGGCCATTTATAAGACCGGGGAGCGGAGGTTGGCTGAGGTAGGGGCAGCAACTGTATCCTGTATCCTGTTCATGCCTCCAGGCAGAGTTCCACGGGGCGGTGTCTTTGAGGGGCAGTGGGCACTGTCCGGGGCTCTCTGCTCAGTGTCCCCATCCGGTTCCTTCATTTTAGCCCTTTGATCTCCTCCCCCCTGTTTTCTCGTAATTTGTAATCATTTGGTGTTCTGGGTTCTGTGGATCCACCCCATAGGCGTGTGTGTGTGTGTGTGTGTGTGTGTGTGGTGTGTGTGTGTGTGTGTGTGTGTGTGTGTGTGTGTGTGTGTGTGTGTGGTGTGTGTGTGTGTGGGGCTCCAAAGGGAGCAAATGTCAGAGAGACAAAGTAGCGATAATAAGAATGATCGTTATTCTTATTAAACATCCGTCACTTTATTCTGCCCCTATGGCCCGGCCCAGGTTGAGTGGTATTGTGTGATAGCTGTGACCTCACCCTATGAGGCATAATGGGACAGTGGGGGCTACTTGACAACCTAACTTCAAGAGGGAAGACAAAATCATAGGTCATTAGCCAGCTTCTCTGTAGCTGGGCACTTTGCTGAGTCATTTGTCTCAGTGCAAAGGGAGTGCAGTGCAAAATGCTACCCAGTCTGAGCCGTCGTGTAATACACAGTCACCTCTCCAGGAGCAGAGGTATAGTGAGGGGAGGGCAGGGGGGAGGCAGTTGCCCCCGGGCACCATGCTAGGGGGGTGCCGGGTGGGGGTGGGAGCGCACAGCCTCATGCGTAGTGGTGAGCCCAGTGCTGGTGGGCCATGTGCTCCCTGCAATCAAGCTGCTGAGGTAGGGCTGGGTGGTGGGTGTGGAAACTTCAAAGGTAGATTTTCCGTACGTCTGGTGCTTGGCTCTGCGGGAGGTGGTGGTGGGGGATTGGGTTAGAGTGGGAGGGGGGACTGGCGGTGCCTGGCTCTGGAGGAGGGGTGGGTGCATTGGGTTAGGGCAGGGAGGCTGGGGTGCCTAGCTCTGGGGGAGGGGCATTGGTTAGAGCAGGGGGTGGGGGCTGGGGTGCCTGGCTCTGGGGGAGGGGTAAGGCATTGAGTTAGAGGGGGAGCTGGAGGGCTGGCTGTGGGGGAGGGATATTGGGTTGGACTGGGGGGGATGGCGGTGCCTGGCTCTAGGGGAGGGCATTAGGTTAGAATGGGGCCGATGGGGTGCCTGGCTCTGGGGCAGGGATGGGTGTATTGCGTTAGAGTGGGGAGGCTGGAGTGCCTGGCTCTGGGGCAGGGGTGGGCATGTTGGGTGTACTTATCCTTTTTTTAAAGGGGTATTTTATTTAAAAAAAAAGGTTGAGAAACACTGCTCTATACTGTTCCATTCCTTTTGGCCTTCCTGTTTCCTTTCTCCTTTGCCGAGTTGGGCAGACAGGAGTTTTGGTAAAAATACATCAGCCATGTGCACTCAGTGCCCGCTCTACCTCAGCTGGTGCTGGATAATCAGAGCCTCAGTTCTAAAGCAGTTGGCATTACCGAGGTGATCGATCCCCCCATGTTTTGTTGCAGATTTTCCAAAGCAAATGCTGGTGTTTTCTATAGGTCACCCACATGTCCCAGTCCTAGCAGAGACTTGGGATTAACGTGGCTTTCTCAGCTAAAAGTCTGATACGTGTTTGGATGTTGTGATTGTGAACACCTGGTTAGGCAGTCTGCCCAAGGCAAGGCTGGCCTTGAATCTTGACATCTATGGCTTCAGTTGAATGGCTTGTGTGCAGTTTGGAAGAGCAGCTCAGAGGGACCTCTCTCCTTTCCTTCAGGATAGAATCTCACAGCAGCATGAAGGAAAAAGTCCCCATGGCAGACAGAAAGCCAGGCTTGCAGGGTATCCTCAGCCGTAGGCTGCTTATTGCTTCAAGTGCCTTCAAGAAAGTGAGGGTGAATCTCATGTTGTGTGTTAGTTTTATTTAAAAGTTCTTCTGAGTGTTATTTTAAGAGGTAAGTTAATCTCTTACATTCATAACTCTGATGTAGTTTATCACTGTGCGATAGTATGAAACACAACTAGGTTAACTCAGTAAGTAAGTAGGTAGTTAGGACGCATTACAGATTGCAATTACAATAGGTTTGATATGCTCAAAATCTTTTTACCTTTTATTCATTAAAGCAACACGTTGCTTGTTTGCTATAACAGTGGTTTTAAATGCTTGATTGCAATATAGTGATGAAATTCATATTTAGGTTGTATAACATTTCTTTCTCTTGTGTTTTATAAAACTTACATATGTTAAGCATTTGACATTTTTTATGAAAAGACATGAACCTAATGAGAACAGGATACAAACAAATTAAAGAGAAAACATGTAAACCACAAAAACTATCATTTATATTTGCCAGTCGTTAGTAAAATGAGTAATTCGTTAAACGATAAATATCCAAAGAGGTGGATTATTTACAGCGGTGTAGCGAGGGCGGTTGCGGGGGGGCAGTTGCCCCTAGGCACCACTCTAGGGGGTGCCAATTTAGTCCCTCTCCGCTCTCCCTGTGATCCCTCAGCTCACCTGCTCCTCCTCTGCCCACTGCCTCTGGCTGGAGCCTCCTCCCCGCTTCTCTGCCTCCAGCCCGACCCTCCTCCATCTCTGCTGGCGGGTTAGTACATGCAGGGGTGTAGCGGGGCCCGGAACCTGGCAGACGGCTGAGCCCAACCCTGAAAGGAGGGGGCGGGGGAAGACACGGTACCAGCTACGCCCCCTCCTCTCAGGGTTGGGCTCAGCTGTGTGCCAGGTTCCGGGCCCCACCGCATGGTGGGGGTGGTGCAGATTTTTCCTTTGCCCCTATGCACATAACACCCTCACTACGCCTCTGCCCAGGAGCAGGGGAGTGGAGTATCCAGCCTAGCGGTGCAGAATGCCTGATGTAGCCTGTCTCCTTTGAGGCCTCTGAGACATACCTTTGCATGCGAAGTAGCTCATTCAAACAAAAAAAAAAATCACAGATTGCCTTTAAATTTCCTATAACTCATGGCACATGCCATCTTCTGTCCAGGCAAGGCATTGCAACTTACTTAAGCTTGTCTATTTCACCCAGGAGACCAGACAGAGGGAAGTTGCTCTCAAGAAGTCTCCTCTCTCTTCAAGGAAGCACATCATCAGATAAACAGCCTGTGAGGTGATGTGTTGAAAACACCTGTGAAATGCCTCACAGACTCTGTGGAAAAATCAGACATAGTTCCAGGTAGGCTTGTGTGTGTCCAGGTGTATTTGGGGTTGGGTGGAAAGGGGAAAGAGGTGGTTATGGGGTAAGGTTTCAGGAAACATGCCCACAGCACACATAGCTGGAGCAGCCAGGATGCTAAAGATTTTGTAAGTAGGAAGGGGAAGAGCAGTTGCTATGACTGCTCTTTTTTCCCCTTCAGATATTAAATTACCTTATCAAGGTCTCAGCATGCCAGCGGCAGAAGCCCATCATAATAAATGCAGTGACCTACCTCTGTTTGATCTTGAATTGCTCTGTCTAATGAGTTGCCATTTCTATTGCAATCTGAGTGATACGCGGCTGCCTTAGACTGGAAAACACTTTTCTTTTAGTACAGGTTGCCCAGCACAGCCTCTGTTGCGCCATTTCCTACACAGGCAGCACAGACAGAGTCGTATCATTATTCTTCAGCGCTGAACTCCGGCGGTTGTTGATTGATTTGCCAGTTCTGATGCTTCACTCTCTCCTCGGTCCCCTTTATCCTTTCCAAAGAAATGCCTTCTCCCCTCCCCAGGCACAATTTCATTTATATGCCATGGAGAAGAGGGAATGAATTAGGAGCTATCAGGATCTGGATGACACATACAGTGCCTCCTGCATCCGCTTCTTACTGCATGTCTTCACACATGGATAGATAAAGATTTTTGTTTTGGGGTGAAAATTTCTCCTAA
Source organism: Pelochelys cantorii (assembly GCA_032595735.1). NCBI lineage: Eukaryota > Metazoa > Chordata > Testudines > Trionychidae > Pelochelys > Pelochelys cantorii. Next base: position 3,755,001 of record CM064342.1, on the reverse strand, counting down.
ACCATCCGTCTGCATTGGAAAGCTGTTCTTTCCCCCAGGTATTACACATATCATCATCATATTGCCCCATTTTTTTCAAGCTCTTCACGAGCTCCTTGAAAACTTCCCTGGGGTCTGACAAACCTAAATTTGAATCCTCACCCATTTCCTCAACACTCCCTCTTCCAGGTCATTAATAGATATATTGAACAGTACAGCTCCCACGCAGCCATAGGGCAACTCTGCTTCTAAGCACTCCCCTGTGCTGAGTCCAGGTAATTTATTCCTATATCTTTTAACCAGGACAGGGCTGCACAACGAAGGCAGTGCTTCCTTGATTGTTCCTTTATTAAAATCTTTATTGAATAGTTCTGTGGCTCATATCCAGCCCTTCCACACAATGGATCCGGTATTGCTAGCAAGTGATAGTCGCCAGTTTACCCTGACACACTGCACTGATCAGAAAAGGGTTGTAACTCTGTCTAATGATTTTTCTCGTTTAGCACTCTCAATACTTAGGTAAGCATTCCTGGTCTAGAATTCCTGGGAGCTCCCTTAAGCTTTTTAAAAAGTTACCACATTGATCCATTTCTGGCTGGCTAGAGTAGCAGCTGGTTTCACTCATCACTCAGCCATTTCATTTGCCGCTACCTCCAGTATTTTCACAGGCCTGCTATTTGGTCTTGGTGATTGATTATAGTTTAAGAGGCTGATCCTGCAAACAGAGGCTGGAATTCAGGAAAGCGTTCAAGACTTGTTTAAGTCCTATTGAGCTGTGAAGATGTCATTGACTTCAATGGGACTTCAACACATGGTGAAAGTTAAATGTGTGCTTAAGTGCTGTGGGGATGGATTCAAACCTATGTTAAAGTGCTTTTCTGAATCAGAGCCCCATATTGCTGGTACATGGAAGGTACTTTTGTGAGTAGGGTAGGCTGCTCTTAGGCCTTCTCTGCACTCACTGGCACAGTTGATTTACTCCAGCTACACAAATAGCATAGCTGAAGTCAACACACTTACCGTGGCATCTTGCATGCAGTAAGGTTGGCGGGGGCTGCACTTCCATCAGTGCTGGCTACTTTTCTTGTCTCGGTGGAATATGGGGATTGATGGAAGTGCGCCTGGAGATCGATTTATCGTGTCTTCAGCAGACATGGTAAATCAATGGCCGGTGGATCAATCCCTGCAGCGTTGATCCACTGTGGAAAAGCAAATGCTGCGCCCACTAGGGAATCATTGTAGAACTGGGCTCTTGTTTCTCACGCTATTCCATCAGCTTTTTATTGATCTCTCCGCCTGTGTTGAGGCCTTGCCCCTGCTGCCTGGCAAAAGTAATTTGGGTGTTTCTTTGTGACAATGATTCATGCAAACAACTCAATTAGCTCAGTTGCAGCCTCTTTGGCTGCTGCCTCCACATGGTGCAGTCGCAGCTCTGGCTCTCCAGAAAGCTTCCACCACGGACATGCCCAGAGAATTCCTTTGAGTGTCTCTAATCTCTTTGGCTATTAGTTTGCCATGTCCCTTCTCAGCCTCACGACATCTGTTGTGTGTCATTCTGTGCCGCACCTAGTACAAGGCACTGAGGAATTGCAGGAACAGCAGAGGTTCTCCCCATGGTATTGACCAGCTTTGGGCTGTTTCTTAGAAGGCACTTCCCTCCATAGCTCTCAAATGGCTTTAACAAAGGAATTCAGGATCAGTATGCCTGTTTTACACGCAGGGATACTGGGGCATGGAGCAATGAAGTGACTTGTCTAAGATCACCTAGCAGGCCAGTGGGAGAGCCAATAATTTCACCCACAACCCCTGAGTTCCAATCAATGTTTCCACTAATTTTTCCATCCATGTGCAGAACAAATTTTGTTATGTGCACCAAGCAGGTGTGGATGTGCACTACCAGTAGAAACCCATGCTGCTAGCTGTGGGAGCTCTGCTAATCAGCTGGGCAGAATTTGAACCTCTTCTGGGTGGCCAGCTAAGCGCTTAACTTACAGGGAACGCTGGTCCCAATCCAGTGCACCATCCACTGACTTACCTTTTTTTCCGTGATATGGAAGACCAGGGACTTTGCTAACATAGCCTGGCTGTAAATGAAGACTGACCTAGGTGTGGATGGACTACCACTGCTGCTGAGAAGGTGCTTTGCTGTGTACCATATCCTCCCTCATCACTGCTGTGGCTGTCTCCATTAGGAGAGTGGCTGAGTTGAGGTTGGGCTTCGATAACATGGTTGCTAAGTAGGGATGTAAAATCCCATGTAATTAGTTAACTGCTTAAACTTTAAGTTTAACCAGTTAACTGATAAAAGGGGGTGGCTGAGCGTGGGGCACAGCCAGGTTGGATCGGTACCTGCACCGCGGGCAGAGGCTGCTTCCAGCCCTGCATGGGGCTGATGACTCCCAAACTGCTCCCAGATACTACCACTTCTAGGAGCAGCTGCTGCTTCCACTTCGGGGGCCACTTCCATGTGGGGCTAGGCCATGGGCGAGCAGCTGCTCCCCAGATACCGGTTAACCATTACCCAGTAAGCATCACCTATTAAGGACAATGCTCACCAGGTTACTGGTTAACTGGTTACCTGTTAACATCCCCATTGCTAAGCCAAACTCAACTTGGCAGCTGGGAAGCCCCTTACAGCTTGACTCAGCTGGCTGAATTCTAGCCAGACTCATGTGGTCACATATGATTCTCAGGTGAGAAATTACAACAGGATTTTAATAAGATGAGAGCAACTTAATTTGCCCTGGCATCATAGGCTTTCTGTACTAGAGCAAAGAGTAGGATGTGCTTCAGGGTATGAGAAGCAGTAGTTTACTTTCCTCTCCCCCGCCAAGAAGGTGGGTTATTTGAGTGAACTCCTTCCACGGCTGAGTTTGCAGCCCACATTGGAAGGGGGGATGGAAATCTGACAAAGAAGGACCTGTTGGGGTTTTTTTACATGGCTTGGACTCTGGGGCACAATGATTACTAGGCCTGAGGAAAAGATCCACAGTGTGTAGCTTGGGTTAGCCCTGTAGACACATAGAGTGTGCTTATTATAGAAGCATGTGATGGAGCAAGCTCATCCCACACTAGGCAAGAGAGAGTTAACCCTGCGCTGAGGGCTGAGAAAACCACGCCCCTTCCACCATACTGGGCGTGCCCCAGGTACACAGGTATAGAAGGGAGCAGCTCAGCTCAGTGGGAGCTGATGGCTGGAGGGAGAGGACGTGCATTGCCCGCTCTGGGCTAGCTGCCGCGGAAACCCAGCCATCAAGAGTCTGTGACTCAGGCTGAAGGCAAGATGCTCCACAGGCCTCATCGAGTTTGGAGGCAATGAGGAGGGAGCAGCCCACTAATCAGGGAGATGAGATGGAGGCCCACACCACAGCTGTGGGGATGGTGGCAGGATGTCGCCCAGAGGAAGGTGATGGCTAAACAGTGAATGAGCAGATGCTGGGGAGTCAGCATGTTTTGGTAGGAGCTTTTCCCCACTGACTCAGAGGCTGGAGCTACCACCACTAATAGGACCCTGAGCTGGGATCCAGTGGACAGGGAGGGCTGGGCTCCCCTGCCAGGAGCTGTAACCTCCTTCTATGTCACCTGCCTCTGGCCATTGGACCGCACTGCCCTGCAAACTGGGGCGAGTTTAATGACTCTGGCTATTAGGCCATATTGCCCCATGACTAAAGGCAAACCTATAGGTTGAGGAGAACAAAGCTGGGAATGGCATGCACACTCCCCAAGGAGGACAGATGCACTCTCCCCCCGCTGGGTGTGGTCTTCCTCAATGAAGTCCCGCTTGGTGGAGAATGTTGCGATCGGTGCTGAACCACCCCCAGGCGATAACGCAGGCGCTGGCAAGCCCAATAGGAAAGGCTTTTCCAGCAATAGGCAGTGCTACTGCGATCTGACAGCGCGCCATCCAGTCCTACAGGGGATGCCAGCTGGGGTCTCTTCCTCCTGGACTCACCCTGAGACTCATGGAGCTGGAGCCCGGAGACGATCCAGAGGCCTTTCTAGCTCTTGAGTGGGGGGGCCCTGGCCACACAGTGACACTGGGCTCCCCTTCTAGCGCCTTATTTAACAGGACCCGCCCAGGCAGCCTGCCCCAGCTTAGACCCGCGGGATGCCCCGGCATATGAAAAGGTGACAGCTGCCATCCTGGCCCAGGCGGGACTTCACCCTGAGACATACCGGCAGCGCTTTTGGCAGGGGCGGTACCCGGCGGCAGCTTTGGGATTGTGCGTGGTGACGGCGAGCACCTGGCCAACCCGCCAGCAGACGGGGAGCAGAGTGACATTCGAACAGTTCGCCCCAATCCCCCCAGCAGGAGGGAAGGAGCAGGCGCACAGGCACTGCCCCACAACACTTATGGAAGCAGCACGGGTGATGGGAGATTATCTGCCAGCAGAGCTGCTAGAGCACGGAAGGCAAAAGACAGAAGAATGCACAAGGACAGCACAGTCAACCAGGGGGCAACCCCAACCAGTTCCCCAAAGGGGGTTCCCACACGGAACAGGAACCCCGCGCACATCCTCCCCTTCTTCGTCAGAGACTGACTGCCTCCCGCGGTCCCACCTGGCGAGAAGAGGCGCCCCTCCGCAGGGCCAAGCTGCCGGGAAGGGACAGGCCACCTGGAGGAGTGGGAGACCGTCCCGAGTGCAGCCAAGAGGGACGCTTTGGGCAGGACTGCCCATCCATGGATTGCAATGCAAGTCTGGGTAGCTTGCCCCCAAGCCTGGAGATGGGCCCCCGAGAAGTTTAGAGTGCACTCGCATGCCCGAGCGCTTCTTTCCTCCTTTCTGGATGGAGCCGGTGGCTGATTTGTGCTGTAAGAGGGGCCGCTGTGGGTAGAGAGCAGGTACAGAGGCACATGGGCTCTATGCCCCTCAGCCCTGGCCTCTTGGGGATCCCCAAGACATATGTAGTCCCAGGGATGCACAAGTTTGGAAAATTAAGCCCCTCTCCCAGCCATGTTTTGCAAAGGGACAAGCAAGGTGTGCGTGTGGGGGGACCCTCTCCACTGCTGCCCAAAAGGATCTGGTACATGTCAGCTCACACCTGTGCGTTCCCTTTCTATCAGCCTGTGCATTGCTGTGGGGGCCTCAGACTGAGCCTGGGGGTAGGGGCCGGCTCACAAAGAGCACATTCCTGACCCACGGGCTACCAGCTACTCACAGCTCTGGCCGTGGGTAAAAAGAAGCTGCAGTAAAATCCTGCCCGGAGATCCCGGCACAGCAGGTACAGAGATCCACATTCCCTGCCGGCAATGGGAGCAGCCACCGCAGACGTGGAGTAAGGCAGGTGAAAGCAGCACCAGGCCCTCTTTGGCACCCACACTAGCCGTCAGGGCTGGCGAGCTGCTGCTGTCCATGGCAACAGCAGAGTGGGAGCTCGTTCCCACAGCTGTGGCTGCCGCAGGCGTCCACTGACACCAGCATGGGGGCTGTAGCAGCTTCTTCTGCTCTCAGCCGGAGGTGCTGCCGCAAGCCAGCTCCGGAAAGGAAGGGGATTTGGTGGTGGTCCAGCACTGGTGAAGCGCATAGCCTCTCCTGGCTCCTGCACTGATGAGGAACAGGCTCACCTCTCAAACTCAGGGCACCCCAACCTTCCCGGGGCTTTGTGCCTCTGGCAGCGTGTGCGCACGCTAAATAATAACCCAGGTGGACGGCTCGATTCAGCTTGCTGTGGGACAGAGACGTCCTCTCCTCGCTGTGTTAAGTTGCCTGGCCCCTGGGTGGCTCTGCACAACTGCTAAAAAATCACCACCCAGGAGATGGGGGCGGCCGATTCTCTCTTCTCCTGGCAAGAGTACAGCTCTGTGCAGGGCCGGCCCACAACATTTTGGCACCTGAGGCGGGGAGCTCAAATGACACCCCGTGCCCCCTCGCTTGGGCCCAAACTTTGAAAGGTCTCAATTCTGCCTCCTTCCTGTTCTACCCCTCTCATGGGACTGCTCTGCTACCTACATAGGCACCAGCAGCAGACACAATTTTCTGCACTCTGGGTCCTAGTGGCGCCCCCCACAGTCTGGCACCTGAGGCGGCCGCCTCAGTTCGCCTCGTGGTAAGGCCGGCCCTGGCTCTGTGTGTAGTTAGTGTGCGAGACCGGGGGGAGCTCAGAGCTCTGCGTTGGCTGTAAAGGCACCAGGCTGCCCCTGGGGCAGGAGAGCCTTGCCTATATACGACCATGTGTGCATTAGCGCTTCTCCATGCTAAAGTTTGCTCCTGCAGTGCTCTATCCAAAGGAGCTGGCCTGCTGCACCGCCTTCCTTCCCCTCCCTCCCCCCGTGAGCCATCCTATCAGAGCAATGCTTAAATGGTTGGAGCCCTGGTCCCCACATTGTAAGGTCAGGGGAGGGGAGGCGAGGCACACCTGCTGCTTGAGATGGGGAAGAGGAGCAGTTTTAACCCGTTCCCATCCGTATCTATAAGCTTCATGGTTTCGCACCGAATTGGCCAATGGCAGGAGCCTGGGCTTACAGCCCACTGACGTCAAGGGGAATTAAGAAAGTGCTGCAAATTAGACACGTGCCTAATGCTGTGGCCTCAGTGACTAGTCTGTCCTTCTCTGTGGCAGTGACTGGCAGCCTAGGCTAGTGAGCGGCCCGCAGGAGTGCCCCTCCTTCCGCTCCTTGGGCCGCAAGAGCGTGGGAACCAAGACCGTCTCTCGGGACAGGGCAGTGTTGCTCACTATGCTGACATGCCTATAACGTGTGGGCGGTGCTGACTGACCCATAGCAGCGCTGTGATGGGAAGCAGAGGGGGTGCACGGCTCCCACAGCCAGCACTGTGTACAGTCAGCACGCCCCTCCCTTCCAGTGTCCTGGCTTTACATGCGTGTGCCACTGTAGCAAAACAGGCATGAAAAAAACAACATGGACGGAAACCAATGGAATCTGGCAACCTGGCACGTGGGCACTGGGAACAAAATGTCTCACAGGCCGCACACAGAACCCTGGTGGGATGCATGTGGCCCTTGGGCCACAGGTTGCCCTTCCACAACTCTATGGGGAGCACTAGGCAGCAGGGCCAGCCCAAGGGTTTTTGGCCCTCCAGGCAAACTATGACTTTGGTGCCTCCGCCCCCAATTCAATATAGAGAAAAATGAGAAGTCTAGAATTAAACGTTACTTTTATTGACTTGGCATTCAAAATGAACAACATAAAAATAAATATTTTATTGACTTTTTTTCTTTTCATGAACCCTAACATAATTATACTATACATAATTATAAACCGCCCGCACACTGATACTTTAAAGTGTTAACCATTTGACTTGTACACAGTGTTTCTGGTCAGCACTTTAAACAGTTACATTTCAAGATGCACCCGTCTTCCTTCCAACGGAACTGATTTTTGGGAAGGGATGAAAATCTTTATCCCTTAATACTGAATGAAGTCTGGTTTCGAGTTGTAACCTTTCCTGATGATTTACTACGCCTGCGATGACATCATAGTAACATAAATCTGGTAAATTTTAATTGATTTTATCAGCTCAATGTTCATTTAAAGCTAGTTAAAAATTAAACAGAAGGCCAGAATTTCTATTATTATTCAATATGGATTGCAATTAGAATGGAAAAGGAATGTATACGTTAAGTGGTATTGGTTAACATTAGCAGTCAGGTGTTCAAAAATCCAGGCTTTACTACTATTTTAACAGTATAAATATACAATCTCAATCCTAAAAATACTTGTGATTCTCCCTTTACAATCTTGATCAAACCTCTTCCTGAAATTTTCAAGTCTAATACAATACAAATTCTTTGTGGGCATAGCGTGTTTTGGATCACAGCTCGTAACACGGCAGCACAGCTGTTGTGGGTTGCTGGTTGGCCTTCATTAACGGGTGAGCAAACACTCCGGCTACATCTAGTCTGCAGAGCTTTTCCAGGATACTGGAGGTATCATGGAAAAACTCTGCTGTGTCCAAGGAACACGTCCACTTTTCTGGGAAAAAAAATGTCGGAAAAGCAGACACTTTTTTTGGCATTCCTGTAAATCTCGTTTTATGAGGAAGAAGGGATGTTCTGAAAGAGGGTTTTTTTCTGAAATTTGGCCCCGTATTGACGCACATTTGTGTACCGCAAGTAGCATTTCTTTTTCTGATTTATCTTTGTAGTGTAGACATAGCCTGAGTCAACTGTCTGACTGACCAACACTGAGAATGACTGAACTGCCAACCTTCCCACACTGCCCCCCAGGCAGCAAACTCAAGCAGTGCTCTTTTGAAGCTCTGCCGTGATGCAATTCAGCGGTATTTACATGCACAGCTGTGCTCCACAATGTGAAATAAATAACATAACTTCTGATGTGGCAATGATGTGTGCTGCTTGACACATCTGACATTTTTGTTGATGAGATAACACATTAATATTTTTAAACAGAAAAAAATCATTTCCTTCTGATTTGGTGCCCCTTAAAGTCTGGTGTTCGAGGCAACCTGCTTAGTTTGCCTTTATGGTTGGGCCAGCCCTGCTAGGAAGGTGGGGAGGCACTGGGAGGGGTTCCCTAGGGAGGGGGTGGAATCTCCATCCCTAGAGGTTTAAGTCTTGGCTTGACAAAGACCTGGCTGGGATGACTGAGTTGGGGTTGGTCCTGCTTTGGGCAGGGGGCTGGATGTGATGACTCCTTAGGTCTCTTCCAGACCTAATAGTCTCTGATTCAGTGAGCCCCTGGTACAGCCCATCTCTTGTACTGTTTGAGGACACTGGCAGCAAACTCAATCTTTGTTCACGCAGTGCTCCTCCTGCTGCTCATTCCCTTTCTAAGGCTGTCATCTTTTGATTCTGAAACAAAAGGCAGGACTATGCAGCACTTTAAAGACTAACAAGATGGTTTATTAGGCAGGAGGACAGGATCTTTCGAAAATGGCAGGAGTACAGGATCTTTCGAAAAAGCCTGCCATTTTCGACAGAACTGCGTCTAGATCTCGGTTTTACTTTCGAAATGGCACTTTTTCGAAAGAGCCATTATGTGATTATGCAAATGAAGCTAGTGATATTTAAATCCCCACTTCATTTGCAATTTTGAAGTGTCTAATTTACATCCCTCTGTCGAAAGAGGGATGTAGTCTAGACACAGCCTAGGTGTGGTAGTTTATTCTAGGTTGATCTAACTGTGGTATAACTACTATCCACAGGGAAGTATTAGCAGCAGGAGTGGAACTTTCAGAAATAAAGATCCTATTTAATGCTAGTAAGCAAACAGGATGTTAGGAATCATTAAAAAAGGGATAGAGAATAAGACAGAAAATACCTTATTGCCTCTATATAAAACCATGGTATGCCCACATTTTGAATATTATGTACAGATGTGATCTCCTCATCTCAAAAAGATATATTGGCATTGGAAAAGGTTCAGAAAAGGACAACAAAAATGATTAGGAGTTTGGAATTGGTCCCATATAAAGAGAGATTAAAAAGACTGGGACTTTTCAGTTTAGAAAAGAGAAGACTAAGGGGGAGATATGATAGAGGTCTATAAAATCATGATTGGTATGGAAAAAGTGAATGAGGAAAAGTTATTTACTTATTCCCACGATAAAAGAACCAAATGAAATTAATAGGCAGCAGGTTTAAAACAAAAGGAAGTTTTTCTTCCTTCAGCACACAGTCAACCTGTGGAAGTCCTGTCAGAGGATGCAGTGAAGACTAGAACTTTAACAGGGTTCAAAAAAGAGCTAGACAGATTCATGGAGGTTAGATCCATCAATGGCTATTAGCCAGGATACGTAGGAATGGTGTCCCTAGCCTCTGTTTCTCCGGAGTTTGGTAACAGCAGAGGGATCAAGTGAGGATTAACTGTTGTGTTCTCTCCCTCTGGGGCACCTGGGATTGGCCACTGTTGGCAGACAGGATACTGGGCTGGATGGATCATTGGTCTGAGCCAGTCTGGCCGTTCCTACGTTCTTATGTTCAGTAGCGCTCATCAGAAAGAATAAGGGGTGGGTAGTAGGCCCACAGCCAAGTCTAATGACAGACTTCATCAGGCCCTGGGCAGTGTGTGTGTGTGTGTGTGTGTGTGTATGTGTGTGTGTACATTTGGCTCCAGACTCCTGGGAGGGGTGGGGCCTTGATCAGAAGTGGGAGGGGATGGGGGCAGCCAGCCCTTAGCATAACCCCGACCTTGCCATGCCTTCCCAGCCAGCCCTGCCCACAGCTCACAGCATTTGCGTGCATTCAGGTCTTGACTCTGCCACTGGGACTGACAAGAAGTGGTTTATCAGCTCTTGGATAGAAAAGAGAGTGGGATTGATTTGTACAGCTACCAAGAGTGGACTTTGGTTACTCATAGAAATAGCCCTCATTACGTGGGTTTAGAGCCCTCTCACCTGAGCAGACTTTAATAGGAATCAGTCACCCAACAGCTCCTTACAGCAATCTGAAGGTTTTACATTAAATAGCAGGTACTTTGAACGTCTTTTCAACTCCTTTGCCGCAATGCAATGTGCCCTCGTTTTGCATGAGGAGTCTGAGTTGTCTTCATGTTTTATTCATTTCTTGTTTACACTGGAGGAGAAACCAAGCCAGAAGAGCCAGCAAAAGCAGCCCACACAGCTCCCTATATTTGTGCAGTCAAATCACAGCCATCATTTTCAGTTGCCATTTCCAACTTAGCCTGGGTTTAACACCCATGTTAGCTAAATGACAGAGAGAAGTGTTGTCTGTTGACTGGAGACAGAAGCTTTTTGAGTGCTGATTTCAGCTCTGACTCTGTTTTTCTTTGTGGCCTTGAGCAAGTCACTTTAATCTTTCCAGGTCTCTGTTTTCCTGTCTTTCCTATGGGGATAATGATACTTATTTTATCCAGAGTTGGGGGATTAATTGGCCCTGTGTATAAAAAGCTGTCAAGAATAAAAGTGCTACCTAGGCATAAAGTTTTGCTAAGGTTTCCAAAGGAATGGGGAAAGGTGGACATGTGGGATTGGGGGATCCTCTTCAAATGGTTTAAACTGTTTTTAAATAAATTACCAAGCCCTCCCTCTCCCTGCAGTTGCAATATTCTGTACTTCCGGCCCAAGCCGGCCTGTGTTGTGCATTGTAACGGGGGCATTCCCCACTAGGGGTAGCTGTAATTCAGTGGTAGGGGTAGATTGACTCCCTTACATATAAGGCTAAGAGATCCCATTGGCTGCTGTAAAGCATGGAGGAGATTACACAATTGTACCTACAGGCCACACTGCAACAGAGAGAGACATAATCTCTGCTTCTAACTCTACATCTGCCCTTTGGGCCCTCGCAATGCAGGAGGAACCAGCCACAAGGAGCAGAGGCAGGGAATGCCCACTGCATACAGCACCCTCCCCTGGCCGTTTCTAATTTCAGCAGTCAGCTCTGACAGCTAGCCAGTGCTTGCCCCTCCCTTACATTGGGAGAGCTAAGGAGGAAGGAGCCTTTTTTAAAGGATGGGTGGGCAATCGCAGCCCATTGGTTAGGCCCGGTGTGTCACAGGGCATCAGAGTCTGTCACTGTACAGCACAATTCACAGCGACTGCTGCACCTGTCTTCCTGCTCTGTGGCATGTGAAGAGTTCCTAGCTCCCACCCAGCACCTCTTTTGGGCAGACGTGTGTGTGTCTCTCTCTCCCTCCACAGCAGGGTTTGAAGGCTCAAAGTTCCCTGGATTATAAAGTGATGTGCCCAGGAAGCCAGATTGTCTAAACAAGCCAGTGACTGCTTTGGTCTCTCTCTCTCTCTCTCTCTCTCTCTCTCTCTGAGGTCTATGACCAGTGTTTTGCTGTAGTTACAGGTTACTACATAGCTCCTTCCAAGCAAGATGAATGATAGAATCATAGAATCTGAAGGCTGGAAGAGACCTCAGGAGGCATCAAGTCCAGCCCCCTGCCCAAAGCAGGACCAATCCCAACTCAATCAGCTGGGCCAGGGCTTGGTCAAGCTGAGACTTAAACCCCTCTAGGGATGGAGATTCCCAGTGCTTCCCCACCCTCCTAGGGAAATAGTTTTTCCTAACATCCAACCTAGACCTCCCCCAACTTGAGACCATTGCTCCCTGTTCTGCCACCCGTCACCACTGAGAACAGCCTCTGCCCTTCAGGAAGTTGAAGGCTGCTGTCAAATCCCTCCTCACTCATCTCTTCTACAGACTAAATAAGCCCAAGTCCCTCTGCCTCGCCTCATAGGTCATGTGCTCCAGCCTCCTCATTATTTTGGTTGCCCTCCACGGGACCCTCTCCAATGCGTCCACATCCTTTCTGTAGTGGGGGGCCCAGAACTGGACACAATACTCCAGATGTGGCCTCACCAGAGCCAAATAAAGGGGCATAATCACATCTCTGGATCTGCTGGCACTGCTCCTCCTAATGCACCGCAATAGCCCATTGGTCTTCTTGGCTACAAGGGCACACTGTTGGCTCATATCCACTTTCTCATCCACTGTAATCCTCAGGTCCTTTTCTGCAGAACTGCTGCTTAGCCAGTCGGTCCCCAGCCTGTAACAATGCTTGGGATTCTTCCCTCCCAAGTGCAAGACTCTGCACTTGTCCTTGTTGAACCTCATCAGATTTCTTTTGGCCCAATCCTTCAATTTGTTTAGGTCACTCTGGACCCTACCCCTGCCCTCCAGCGTATCTACCTCTCCCTCTAGCTTAGTGTCTTCTGTGAATTTGCTGAGGGTGCAATCCATCCCCTCATCCAGGTCATTCATAAAGATGTTGGACAAAACCAGCCTCAGAACCGATCCTTGGGGCGCTCCACTTGGTACTGACCACCAACCAGACATTGAGCCATTGATCACTATCCCTTGAGCCTGGCAATCTAGCCAGTTTTCTATCCATCTTACAGTCCATTTATCCAATCCATATTCCCTTAACTTGCTGGCAAGAATATGAAAGCCTTACAGATAAATCATGTGCAAATATAGGCAGGCTAAGAGCTCACCCAGCAGGCTGGTGTTCCAAGCAGTCCCATATTAAAAGGGATGTCCCTTATTTAAATAGAAAATTGCCTGTCCCATACGCCATCCCTGTATAACAAGAGTGGGAGTTGCTGAGTGCGGCAGAAAAGCAGCAAAGAAACACCTTGGTGAATAATTGCAATAATTAATTAATGGCTGGCAGTGGGGTGGGGCAGAGGTGCTAGGAACACCCTCCTTTGTATTTTGAAATGGAAGGTTGGCAACCCTACAGAATTCTGACGGGGCCTTGGTTGGTCAAGTCCTTATAGTCCATCTGCCAGGCTAGGACTCCCCCTTGGCAGCAGGGCTTTTCTGTTTGTTGGATCACAAAGGAGGCCCTGAGCCAGCTGAAACTCAGGCTATTTATTCTGCAGGCCTTTATTGGCTGGTTTCTGGAGACTATTGAACAGGGTGTATCTGAGTGTGCCTGGGTGATGGTACCTCTCTGGGCGGGGAAAGGGCTGATCACCAGCCACTGCTTTTAGTTCCTGGAGGCGCTGTGGTAATCCCTACTCCGATCAGAACTGAATTATTATTTCAAACAATGGCTCCCCAAAGATACTACATGGTGTTGCAATTTCTGTCACGTCTCCCCTAGATAATAATACCTCTCAATAATACATACACTTAATACAGGAAGTCTCAGAGGGGTAGCCGTGTTAGTCTGTAATTGGAAAAACTTAAAAGAACAACAAATAGTCCTGCAGTATCTACATTTTTTGTTAGTCTCTAGGGGTGTGTCTACACTACAACACTATTTCAAAATAACTAGTGCTATTCCAAAATAGCTTAGTCCATGTCTACACAGCCGGCAGTTATTTTGAAATAGTGTTGAAATACTGTCAAGCTGGAGGACTTCTTACTCCGACTATTGTAACCTTCACTGTACGAGGAGTAAGGGAAGTCGGAGGAAGAGTGCTCTATTTCGAAATAAGTGCTCTGTGGATGCTCCCTATTTTGAAATAAGCTATTTCAAAATAAGATACACAATTGATGTAGCTCAATTTGCGTAGCTTATTTCGAGTTAAGCTCTGCAGTGTAGACGCACCCTAAGGGTGCTGCGGGACCGTTTCTTGTTTTTTAAGTGAATACAGGAAGGGCTTTCAAGGCTATATCTGTCCCCCTCTTAAAAAGTGATTGTAACTTACAGTGGCATAGGGCAACCCACTAACTTACATCCGGGCCAGGATTTAAGCCATTACCTTTCGAAACTTCAGATTTCAATGATGAATATAACAACCTCTGTGACTGCTCTGTGGCAATGTCCTTGTTGAATTCCGTCAGGTTAAGTAGCTTGGACAGACCATTGTATGAAAACTGCAAATGTTTACGTATTGTTGTGGGATTATACGCAATGTCTGCATGGAAGGGGATCTGCTTTATGTATAAACTGAGGGATGTGTTTGAAGTGCCCGAGGACTGTTTTTGAATGCTGTGACCTTTGAGAGGTAAGTGGATTTTCCAAGATATCTAGGCAAAGGTGTATGCAAATGTAACTCCCCCATTTATGCAAAAGCCCAGCCTTTTGATGTTGTATCCTCTGGAAAAACACAGTGTCTATGAATTACCTATGCCCAGATCAAAGACCCAAGTTATTTACAAGAGGGACTAAACTTTTCAGAGTGGTTATGAATGTGTAACCACAGGAAAGCATCTTGGTGGGGTTTTCAAGGGCTTTTTACCTGCTAGAGCCCTTTGTGACGTTGGCGTGATCCCCGGGACCCTTATTTGCTTTTCTGCTTTTGCCTTTTTTCTGCAAAGCTTTCACCTTAAGAATAAATGTGCCTGCTTAGAAGGCGCAGTGTGGTCCTTTACCCATGAGTATTGTATAGCCTCTGAGGAAGGCAGGCAGAGCAGGCCTGTTCACAATGTAGGAAAGGAATAGAAATACCCAAGACATGGTCTCCCTCATTCTCCTGGGCAGAGCCCTGCACCTCATTCCCTCCTGACCCTGTGCGCTCTCTGATTTACACATGAAAGCCCCAGCAAGCCAGGCTGCCGAAAAGGCATTTTATCTTCTCTCCTTGGGCCACAGGCAGCAAGCTGTATGAGGTCATGGCAATCAGGCTCCACCAATGTGGGGCCAGGCCTCTCCCTCGTCCCCGCCTGCCAGCCCCGTGCACCACCCTGAGTGTTCCCGCCTGCTGCCTGACTTGAGATACCTGCCCTGCATTCTTCCCTGTCTGCAGCCTGTAGCTTTGCTGGCAGTGCTCTCCACTGCCTGGCTATAGGGAGCAGCCTTGACAGCAGGCTGGCTGTTGTATCTGCCGAGGGGAGGAGGCCCATGGCATTCCCCTCCCTATCCCCTGCAGCTCCAAGTGGAGTCCTTCCTGCCTAAGCCTTGGTGAGTGTGTGTGATACCAGGAATGGGGAGGGGGTTGGAGAAAAAAAGGGGGAGGAGAGGAAAAGGGGCAAATGGGGGCTCCACCCCCATCCCCTACCAAACCCCAAATCCCTCCTCTGCACCCTAGAACCTGCACCTCAACCCTTTGCCCCAGCCCTGAGTCTCTCCCACACGGATCTCTGAGGCCAGGTGGGTACGGAGGGGTTGGGGTTCCCTGGGAGAGGAGGACCCCAGAGTTCAGGGGCCCTGACTTAGGACGGGAGGAGGAGGAAAGGGCACCATGGGCAGGAAAGGGGTATTCCAGGGCTGGAGAGCTAATTCCCAGAGTGACCAACAGGCAGTGCTGTGGGAGTGAGTGTTTGTCCCTCATCCCCTGCCCCACCTGAGAGCCAGAGCCCTCACAGCCTGACAGCCTTAAAAGGCAGGTGTTTCGGGGAGGCTGGACTTGTACCAGCTCTGGGCACCACCAAAACTTATGCCAACCTGCTGCCTCTGCCTAGGGATGTCTAATTCAGGCCGATACAGATAATCACACACATCTTTCTAAACAAGCCCCTTTAAGGTAAAAGCACTACAGAGAAAACAAACCAAGAACACCG
Organism: Pelochelys cantorii; assembly: GCA_032595735.1. Taxonomy (NCBI): domain Eukaryota; kingdom Metazoa; phylum Chordata; order Testudines; family Trionychidae; genus Pelochelys; species Pelochelys cantorii. The sequence goes on along the minus strand of CM064342.1, from coordinate 3,739,182 downwards.
GATAACCCTCCAGCCAGGCTGAAAAGCTTAGGAGAGCTCAATTCAAGCCTCAGGTTGCTTTGAGTCCTTTAAAAGGACCCAGGATTCCTGGCTGCTGCTGTTACTGTGGCAGCAGTGGCCAGATCCCTGGGCCCTTTAAATTGCCACTGGAGCCCTGCGTGGTGCGCTCTGGAGAAGGCTAGCCCTAGCCCCGCCCCTTCTGCCGAAGGATGCAGCTGAGCCCTGCCCTTCTTTGCCCGGGGGCCCGACGAGTCTGTCAACCCCACTCCTCACAGCCAGGTTATCCTTGGTGTTATTAGATCTTATCTGTCATTAGAGCAGGAGCCAGAAGGAAGGCTGGGCCAGCTATTTCATTACACTGCTCAGCAGAGTTGTTGACTTGAGTCCCACGACTTGAACTCGAGTCCGACTTATGTCGCCGAGGTGACTCGACTTGAGACTCGACTCGGGTTCATTGTTTGTGACTTGAGACTCGACTTGAGACTTGCTAATTTTGTTAAATTGACTTGGTGAAAAAATTTTCCGAAAATGCCGATATCGATGGCTTGTACAAAAGTGACTTGACATTTTTTTAAATTAAGACTTGAGACTCGACTTGGGACTCAACTTGAAAGTGACTTTAGGGACTCGAGACTCGACTTGAGACTTGAACTGTAGTGACTTGAGACTTGACTTGGACTTGACAATGACGACTTGAAGACAACACTGCCACTCGGGTCTTAGATCTTGGTCTTTTGTAACAGGTCAGCGCGTGTAGCTTCTGAGTTTTCTTTAATTCCCCAACTCCAGGATTTCCTGACACATTTTCTATAGAGTCCTTTGAATTCACAAGTCTCTCCTCTGTCACATTTCCCTTCCTGCCCCACCCTCTCCCTGTTCCTGGAGAGATTACCTATAATCTCAGCCCACAATAACACAGAAACTTAATACGATAATAAAAAAACCCACCCCAAATAGTCTGGTAGCACTTTAAAGACTAACACCACATGTAGATTGGATCATGAACTTTCTCACAGCCCACGACTTCAGATGTCATCTGAAGAAGTGGGCTGTGCACACGAAAGCTCATGATCCCATCTACATGTGTTGTTAGTCTTTAAGGTGCTTCCTGACTATTTGTTGTTTTTTAAGTTTTTCCTGTTACAGACTCACTCGGCTGCCCCTCTGAAATGTTTAATACAATAAGAACTTTCAGGTTCCATCAGGAAATTGTCATATCTGTCACAAATACATAACAGGGCCAACTGTGTCCTAAGGGCCTAAGTCTGTTACAGCCCCTCCTGGGGAGACTTGACTCTTCAGTGCCTGTTTTCAGCTCTGGAGGTCCCCAGCTCTTCAGGGCATGTTGGACAAAATGGTGGCTATCTCCTACACCAGCTCTCAGCAACAACTTTATCAGCCTCCTGCCAACTTCCAAACAATATTGTGTGCCTATGGCCGGAGTTCTTTCTGCAGTGGGGAAGATGGGCTGCAAGGGGTCAGTAGGTTTAAGTATGATTGATGGACAGCCCTTGCCACCCACCCCAGCCTGGATAATCCTGCTGACCTCAGGGAGGAAGAGCTACTGTTTTTCACTGAGTTTAATACCAGGGGAAACTGTTCTGCCCTTGTTCCCCATGTGTTTTGGCAAGATGAGCTAGTTTACAGGGTTTTTTTTCAAATGCTCAAAGATGCAAGTGGATGCAAGATGCTGCATGAAGCCACTGGCATGATTACAAGACCCTTCTTGGGTGTTAGGAAGGCAGTTCACAATATGGTAAATGAGGCAGTGAGAGAAAGTGCCTCACCCAAGGTCAGAGTAAATCAGGGGTTAGTATCAGGAACTCACAACTTCTGAGTCAGAGGCTTGTACGGCAGCCTGAAGGCCCAGCTCCCAGATGTACAGATGATGCTGTTTATGCCCTGTGCACAAGCCGTGCTGTATAGTATGTAGGATGTGTCACACAAAGGCCATAAACCTTACCCCAGAGAATTTATAATCCCTGGGCATGGGGCAGACTGGTGCCATGTAAGGCTGGTGTTGCTGAATGCCTTTTTCTGTGCAATGTCCATGATTTCTGGTAGTAACGAGAGATGTCCCACCGCAGTCTTCATGCCAAAGCTGGGTGTGCTCTGGGTGCAGGCTGCATTCATGACCCTACTGGCTAATAAGAGCCTTGTCATCTGTTGTGGTTCTTGGTGTCCAGCAGGGTGAAGCTGCTCTTGGAGACCCTGGAGCAATACAGCCAGACTCAGTCTAGGTCAGTTGAACTAAGTTTCATTTAGAGGGTGAAACAAAACATCCCAGGGTTGTGAGTTCAATCCTTGAAGGGGCCATTTAGGGATCTGGGGCAAATCTGTCAGGGACAGGGCTGGCTTTAAGCTGATTCCCCTGAACTGGGCCCCATGCCTAAGAGAGCCCTGTGCCCTAAAGCCAGAATTATGCTGGGTGCACTGTGGGAGGGGGTGTCGGCCCTGGAGGAGGAGTGTGGTGGTTTCTCTGTGCTGCAGGAGAGGGGGGTTGGCCCTGGGGTTTGGCAGGAAGGTGGGACATGACTCTGCCCTGTAGCTGGAGATTTAAAGGGGCTGTGACTCTTTTTTTTTGTGTGCTGGTTTTTTGGGGTTTTTTTGCTCAACAAAAAATCCTGGCTGCCAGAGCCCCGTCAAAACTGTTCGAATTGGGCCCCGCACTTTCTAAAGCCAGCCCTGCTCACGGATGGTACTTGGTCCTGCCATGAGGGCAAGGGACTGGACTCAATGACCTCTCAAGGTCCCTTCCAGCTCTATGAGATGGTATATCTCCATATATTATATGACTGCTCTCCTATTGGTCAGCCAATGGAAGTCACATGGTGCAGGGTAGAAGGTTCACAGCTTGGAAGCCCAGAAAGACTAATAGACAGCTGAATGGTAGTGTGTTTTTAAAGTCCCATGCGGGTCTCTTTGAGACTGATAAGGGAAGGGAGACAGCTGTGTTTTTCTCTGGCTGTGGAGTAATTCTCCATTAGAGCTGGAGTATTATACAGTGGCTACTTCACAGCCGAGGCTGCAAATAAGTTTCCATTATAATCCTTTTTTTTTATCCTGACCTACTTCTTGGCCACTAAAATCCATCAACAAAAGGAAAATCAGCCTCAGCTTTGGCAGGTTAGGATAGGGACTGAGGCCCAAGTTTCCTGCTAAATATGAAGAGAATTGGTTATGGGTTTCCAGAATTATCACAACCCTCTGAAATGAGAGGTGTTCGCCTCCTCCCACTCGTTTAATCTCTGTTTGCTCCTTGGAGTGGAAAGAAGAAGAGAAATAAAACTTTACTGGACTCACCTAACTGTGGTCAAGCCTAATGATTAGTTTTTTTAGGGTTTAGTTTTAAAAGTTGTTAAGGTTTTAAATACTAACATTCAATAAGCTTATTGGCTCCAGTGCACTGAAAACAGGGTGTTGAATGACCTCTGGAGTTCTAGACTTTCATTTAAAGCAGGGTTGAGAAACCTTTTTTGGGTTGGGGGCCACTGACCCACAGAAAAATCAGTTGGGGGCCACACGCAAGTGGGAAGGGGTCCGGGGGGGGGGGGGGGCGGAAGCCACACTTTCACTGATGTGGCCTGTGACTGAGAAGGAGAAAAGCACTCCCCATATTCCTCTTGCACATCAGAGCCTATGGGGGCCCAGGCTAATAGATATTGTGTGGTCCAGCCTCACAGTGGGGCAGTGGAGGGCTGGAGTGCCTGTGCAGGCTCCCCAATACTTGGGGGGGGGGCCTGGGCCTCAGGGGCCAAATGCAGGCAATCTGGGGGCTGCATCTAGCCCCCAGACCTGAGGTTCCCCACCGCTGATTTAAAGGCGAAGCTCTAGCCTTGATAGCACTGAATGCTTGTTTTTTAGCACTGTGCTATTGTAGTGTGTCGAGCTCCCAGCTGAGACCAGGGCCCCACCATGCAACCCTAGCTCCAGCACTTACGGCTGAACCTGCTAAAGTCCATCTCTAATTCAGTATCTGAGACAAAGCTTCCTGCAAGGGACAGAGCAAAGCCACAGAGAAGGAAACGGAATCTGAAGGGGGTAAATCAGCCAGGGTGGGGAAAGAAACCCAGAACTGAGGAAGGAAAAGAAAAATGAACAGGGAAGCAATTTTCCAACCCCATCATTGGTGTTCAAAGAGCTGCCAGCTCCTTACATCAGACTCCGGAGTCCCTGCTCTGTGTCTGACCACTCCCATTTATAAAGTTTAACAGCCACCAAGCCCTGCCTGGAAGGTCTCACTCCTGAAATCACTTTGCAAGTGGGGACAAGGCAAGAGGGCCAAAAGAGCTGTCTTGGGTGTCCTGGCAGGAGGTGGACAGCTCCCAGCTAAAATCCCAGCGTTTCTGAGGGTAAGTAAGTGCATGGGTTTATTTGTCCCTCTGAATTCTCACTTGGGGTTGAGCTGTGTCCAAGTCTTGCTTCTTGCCTTGAAACAGCCCCGTTCTCTGGGCTGTTTTCATAATGTTACAGTGTCTTGGCTTTCTACACAACTGGGTCCTGTCCACAGATCAGGATGTGCAGAGAGGGAGTGTGTCTGATTTAGCTGGATGGTATCTCTTTGCAGAGAGTGTGGTTAGAGTGCGGGACTGGGCAACCCATGTCCTCTGATTGTTTCTCAGCTTTGCTAGTGACTGGTTGGGTGACCTAGGGTAAGCTGTTGAACCACCGTGTGACTCAGTTTACCCATCCATCTATTAGTAATAGTAATTCCTGCCCATCTCCTGCAGGGGTAGGGAGGCTTCATTAATGAATCTGTGCAGATGAAAGGGCTGATAGCAATGCCAGGTTTTTGTGTCACGAGCCTGAGTCACGCACTTTGACTTAGGTTCTGTCTACAAGAGGGTGGGGGGATGAGGGAGGCTGGAGAAAGCTGGGCAACATGACTGAGAGGAACCTGCCAAAATTACAGGAGAGAACTTGCTGGGCTGGGTGGTGTGTGTGTGTGTTGGGGAGGGTGGGGGAGGGAATTCCCCAGCCTTCTGAAGAAGAAATGGATTTGTCCTCTGTGATGGCCCGATCACTAGCATGGAGTCCCCTTTAGGCCACTGGAAACTAACTGGGCTAACTCCCAGGTGGCTGATACCTGATCAATAGCTGATTATCTGGGGCTAGAGGTTGGGGGAGGATTCTGTACCGGAGAGCCAGGGGGACTGGGCATCTTGGAGTTATTGGGTGGCCCTCCCTGCCTTCCTACCCTTCTTTTTCCCATGCTTTACACTCCTAGGTATCCCCCACCACCACCACCTCTGCTTATTCTCAACCCCAGGCAAAGGGACCAGCTGCCGGAGGCTGGGACACCAAGCACTGGGCAGGAAGAGGAACTAATCAAGCAGGGAAGAGGGGCCATCAGGCTGAGGAGGGGGACCTCCCGTTAGGGTGGATTTGATTTAAACCAAATTGATTTAAATAATTATTTAAATTAGTAGTCAGGAAGACTTGAATTAATCATTGGTTTTTACACAAAAGTCTGTTCTTGTTGGTTGTTATAACCTTAATGCGTATTCTTCACAACTCAGAGACAGATGTAGGTTTCATTTTTAGAAAGTGCACACTACACATTTTTAAACAGTGATTTATTTTGAAAACTTTTCAGATTAGCTTTACAGCTATATCAGAAGATGAATGATCGGTTATTTCATTTACCAAAGATAAATGAAACAGATATTTATGAAGTCACTGGGAGGTGAACGATCTCCAATTTAATAGGTTAATCATTAATATTTGGAGGATTTTCTTGCCATGCTGTAGTAGAAGGAGAACATCACCAGACAGACATTTAAATTGTTTTATTTAACTAAAACAACAGTATGTGTTCTGGATTTTTTTTAACAGCAAACATACAATGTTTTAACAAAACAGGCATGTTAATTTTTTAATTTAGTTAAACATTCAAGGTTTTTAAATCAGATTTTTGATAAAATTGTTTTTAACCAAAATAGTTAAATGAAATGTTTTTTAACCAAAATTTAAATCAACTATGTCAGCCATGTCAAAATGAGAAACTTAAATTATTTGTTTCTTCAGGTATCTCAGTCATCTTCACCTTCATTTTCCTGTTTGTTCATAATCTGGAAAAGAAAAACAAGCTTTCCTGTTTTTTCTGATCCCAAATGATTTCTCTAGTACAAGGGAAGAAAATGTTCTTTCTACACTGGCAGAAGAAGCTACTGCTGTTAAAAGTGAGATTATCACTACAACATTCTCTGAATCCAAGTACTTAAATGACTTCCACCATTTCGGTGGTATGGCTTTCTTTAAAACATCATTGGCAAACATATATTTCCTGAATGGTTCACTTTTAGCTCTGAAGTTTATTATAGCTGGCATTATGGAGGGATGATTGCTGGATGCCCGTGTTATAGCCAACTCCTCTTCTTTAGTTTGGAAAAGAGAAGGCTGAGAGAGGACATAATAGCGTATATAAAAGGGCGTCCTTGGGAGAGGGGGGAATTGTTCTCCTTGGCCTCTGAGGATAGGACAAGAGCAATGGGCTCAAGGGAGGTTTAGGTTGACATTAGCAAAAACTTCCTGACTGTCAGGGTAGTGAAGCACTGGAATAAATTGCCCAGGGAGATTGTGGAATCTCCATCTCTGGAGATATTTAAGAGCAGGTTAGATAGACACCTGTCAGAGATGATATAGACCTTGTTTGGTCCTGCCGTGTGGGCAGGGGACTGGACTCGATGACCTCTTAAGGCCCCTTCCAGTTTTAGTATTCTATGATTCTTCAGCATTTAAGATTTGACTCTGGTACTGAGTATTGAGAATATTTGCAAGAAAATGAGCTAGAGATAGTGCTTTTCCCAGTCGTTTTTTTTTAATGCTTGTAATTTAACTCAGTCCTTGCATATTTCTCTTTTTTAAGATCTCACTCAGTTCTTTCCAAACAGCATCAGCAATAAAACAGCTATTTCCCTGCTACAGAAATAGGCTCAGCATGTGTTCAGCATTTCTCTTAAGCTCAGTGTTGAGAACATTGATGGTGACAGTGACATCAATTTTTTTTTTACGATTTTGTTCACAAATTGTCATCAAATTAGGCCACTTCTTGATAACAGTGCTCAATAGGAATGTTGGAGTTTACTTGATTAACTGGTTAACCGATAAACTGATGCTTATTGGTTAATGTTATTGGTTAAACCGGGAAGCCACTTCCCCAAGATCAGATTCAGTAGCCTCTGCTGGCCCAGTTCCCGGGAAGACGGCTCCGCTGCGGCAGAAAAGCAACCCCGCTCCCAGAGATGTTTTGCTGGGGGCTCTGCAGAACAAAGCTTATTGAAGCTTTATATTGCAGAGCTCACAGTGCATGTAACCATGTAACTGCTAAGATTTTCAGCAGTTACACAGTTACCATTTTAACTGACTTTTTACATCCCTAGTACTCAAAACAGTCCCCTGCTGAGTTCCATTGCATGTCCCGTGGGAACATTAGCTTGGGCTCCTCCCACTTTTTTCAGAGCCGCTGCTGCGAAGTGGTGGTTATGGAAGTATTTTGCAATTTCGACATTAGCCTTTATTTCTGGAACACTGACGTCTTTGGCCAGGAGGTGCAGCAAATGAGCACTGCAAATGTAAGTTATTCACTTGGGACTCTCTTCACTCTCTCCTTCATTTCATCTCATCTTGGATGTATTTGCAGCATTGTCTGTGACCAAGCTTCGTACTAGACATTTGAATTTTTTTTCACAGTTTGGTATGGCTTTTGCTGCTACTTCTTGTACACCTTCTGCTATGTGTGCATTTCCTGATCTAGCAATGGTAAGGAAGACATTCCCTCCTTCTGTTGTTACACAAGCACATACAACAGGACCTTTGTGGACATTGCTCCACGCATCAAGACTCAGGTTAACAATTTTACCCTCTAGACCTTTTACACATGGCTCAGTTTCTCTTTCATACACTTTCTCCAGCAATTTGCCTGCAGTATCTGCTCTGTTGGGTGAACTGTATCCTGGTCTTAATGACAGAACCGTGTTAATGAATCATGGGTTCTCAATCATATGGAAAGGAGATTTTGTTGCATAAACACACGGGGCAATTTTTTCATCGACTATCTTTTTTTGTAATCTGCTGGTTCTTATCACAAACTTATCCAGGGCTGTTTCTGGATAAGAACTCCAAAACTAAGCATGTCTGATGGTATCTTCTAGACTGAGCACTGAGTCCCATTGGGGAGATAGAAATATATTAACCTAAATAATCTATACAGAAGCCTCTAGAACCCCATAAGACTGGGTCCCTAATCCATGAACTATTGGAACTCATTTGCAAAATGTTCTTAAATGTTACATGAATATATTGCCTCCTACTATAGAATTAGAAATTATAATTTCTATTCATGATGAGATATCTTTGAACTACAATGTATCTTAATTAAAACTATCTTAAGATAGGTTATTTTTCTCAAAAAGCATTTTATCAAAAAATTCTGATTTAAATTTTTGAAAATCCAATTTTTTAATTTAAAAAAAAATCATTGATTTTTGTCCACTCTGCCTCTAGTGTTTGTCAGGAGGAGAGAAGAGGCCTGGGGTCATGTAAAAAGCCATATTCTGTTTTGATGAGGTGGGGAGGGGAAGGGAGAATAGGGCAGGGCTCCTGTATGAGGCAGGGAGTCACTTACCCAGAGAGAGAGGGAGTGAGTGTACCCAGGCGGGGAGGTCAGGAGTGTGTGTGTGTGTGTGTGTGTGTGTGTGTGTAATGACCGAAGTAAAGGGCACTGCCAGAGACAGTAGCATTAATCTGACTAGGGGAGTGTGAGAAAACTACCCAGTGACGCTGAAGAGAGCTGTCCAGAGGCACTGAGCTGGCCGAACTTGATTCTTGGATCAGTCATCAAAACTTTGCGGAACTCTTAAGGGCAGCTGCAGACATGCATGGCCGAGCAAGAACTGGCTGGGACAGGCGTGCAGAAGGGCACTTGGCTGACAAGCATCCAGGAAACAATTTGCCTTCCATGAGAACAAGAAGGGCCCAGGGATCTCGCTGATCCGTTCACAACCCTCTCCCTCCGCTCATGCCCTCAGGAAGGTGTCTTGTGGGAGAGTTAGCTTGGTCTGCTCCCCTCAGCCCCATCTCACTCCTCAGGTATCTCGGCCTCGTGCTGCTCAGCAGATCCCATCCTGCCGGCTGTGTCGACAATCCCTTTGACCATTCTGCTGGAACAGCTGGTCACAAATCCCCTTATTACCACCCACCCTCGCCGCTTTGTCTCTGTGTCATTCAACTGCATGTGTGGAAAGTGAGTTTTCTCTCGGGCAGGGGCTGCCTGTGCACGGCTGTCCATCTACTGCATGTGCGAAATAGCTGCCACATGGACACTGTCAAACTTGCTAGGAGTGGACAGATAAAACAAACCAGAGCTAGTCCTAAAAATCTTCCTAGTAACTGTGAAAGCAGCATTCCTTTAATCACACACTCTGTACCAGGGGTGAGGAACCTTTTTTGGGTCAGGAGCTGCTGACCCAGAAAAAAAATCATTCGGGAGCCACACACAGGTGAGAAGCAAGAAAATACCCTCACTGACGTGACCCCTGACTGAGACACAGAAAGACACTCCCCACATTCCCCAGAGCCAGTGGGGGACCCAGCTTAGTTGATTTTGTCTGCTCCAGCCCCACGGTGGGGCTGTGGGGCTGCTGGAGTGCCAGCGCATTCCCCAGTGCTGGAAGGGGCCCTGAATCTTGGGGGCTGGATCCAGGCAAGCCAGGGGCCACATCTGGCCCTGGGGCCTGAGGTTTCCCACCCCTGCTCTATACTCTCTCTGACAAGTGCTGTTAATTGAATACAAGACCTTAGAATACAAGTCCCAGCACTAGAACAGATACAGATGCCAGGGAAGGAGTGTATTTATGGCTAGGCCTTTCAACTGAGTGACTGGCTGGCAACCTGCTTAGTATGGGCCAGAGGGACTGGAGCAAGATCTTTTTCTCCATTAGGGTCACTGCAGGCAATGTGACACCAACCCCACCCATATTCCCATTTTCCTCTTTAAGGGAAGTCCCTTGTTTGGGAAAGTACCTTATGCACCTGCCTAGGTCCCACTGACTTCAGTGAATGGGGATGGGAGAGGGGGCAGATTTAAGCAGGTAGGCAAGGCCCAGATCCTCAGAGTCATTTAGGTTCCCACTGTCCAGGGAAATCAGTGGCAGTTAGGAGGAGCCTAAAAACCTTTGAGGACCAGGGCCACTTTCCTGACTCAAGGTCTGAGCACTTTTCCATTGGGGTCTGTGGAACAAATTGACTGCTGCTGCAGTACATTTTAAAAAACAAACCACTAATCTCAAGAGAGCAAAATACTGTAAAAAAGCAAATCCCAAAAGGAACAAAATTATGCCTTCTATTTTCCCTGCAGCTTGCAGGGCCAGCAGGAAATGTCTGCATAGGAAAAACCATCCAATCTGCCTTAGCAGCAGGACTCAGTGAACCAGCAGCAATTAGCTTTAAGGCTGGGCATCGTATCTTGCTTTATCTTTCCCCTTCTCCAGGCTTGTCTTCTTTCTCCCCTTCCATCCCCCTCTTGCATTCTCTGTGTTGCTTTGTTTCTACTTTTCTGGCAAGCATTTGTTTACTCTGCCTCCCACAGGTATTTATTCTTCCACGTCTGGCTGGCTGTCTTCCTTCAAAAACTCCTCTCCCTCACCCTGCCTTCTTAAAGAACTGGGAGTGAGGTGATTTCTGTGGGGCCCCACCTGTGGCCCAGGCTACACCTGACTGTGGTTAGCAGAGGCAGACTCACTGTTACCGAGAAAGGAGAGTCTAGGAGGTGACCTGACAAGAGGATTCAAAATGATGAAGGGGTAAATAAAACAGCTAACCTGCAACGTTTCAGAAACTACAGAGCAGGCCCGAAAAGCAGGAGTAAAGAATGAATCCATGGCACCTGAAGAAGAGTAATCTAACCTATCAAAGAAATTGATGGAACCCAGAGGGTGGGAGCTCAGGGATATGGCATTTGCTTCTGGAAAGGAGGTGCTGGAACAGGCTCAGGGATGGGGTGAAACCTAATCAGCAATGGGCCATGGAACACTGTGAGTTAGCCCCCGTGGCTGGCAGGGAAAGGGTTAAAATCTCACTTTAGCACCGAAATACTCTTTCATCACCTGCCTGTCTTTACTGCAGGGAGCTGGGGTGCTGGGGGCTGGGCTCTCCTGGAGTTAATTGCTTCATTAGAGAGGAAATCTAGGGATTACAAATAAAAGCACATGGTGGGAGCTAGTCTCTATTGCTGGCTGGATTACTCTTGGAATGAGAGCATGAACTGGCTCTGAGATGCTCTTTGAACTATGGCTCTAGGACCAATGGCTTTGGTCTCGGTTTGCTTTGACCTCTCCCAGGCCTGTAACCTTTTTATCTTTTTAACATGTCTTTTCTTTGCAGGTTCCAGTCAGCTGACTACTTGCTTTCTAGAGCTCTGTCAGCAAAGCTGCCTGCTTCTATGATCTGAGGCTCAAAGGCTGGCCCAGGTTAGCAAATGCTGCCTTTTTATGACCCTCATATAGGGAAAAGAACAGCTGCCAGTTTTTTAATGGGGGAGGTGAGATGAGCTGTTGTAGTCCCATTGTATCCTGGAGACTAACAAATATATAGGATCATGAGCTTTTGTGAGTAAAACCCAATTCATCATATGAGTTGGAGTGGAAATAACAAAATCCAGTTTTATATATACCTTAGTTGATGTATATCTTGGTTCATCAGTGATTTAGATAATTGCATAGAGAATACACTTATAAAGCTTGCAAATGATACCAAGCTGGGAGGGGTTGCAAGTGCTTTGGAGGATAGGGTCAAAATTCAAACTGATCTGGAGAAATGGTGTGAGGTAAATAAGATGAAGTTTAATAAGGACAAATGCAAAGTTCTCCACTTAGGAAAGAACAATCAGTTTCACACATACAGAATGGGAAACAAAAGACAGGACTATGCAGCACTGTAAAGACTAACAAGATGGTTTATTGGGTAATGATGAGCTTTCATGGGCCAGACCCACTTCCTCAGATCAAATTGTGGAAGAAAATTGGCATGACCATATATACCAAAAGGGATACAATAAAAAAAAAAAGTTAACACATAAAATTGACAAGTCAGATTTTAGAACAGAGGGTGTGTGTGTGTGTGTGGGGGGGGACCTCATAGATACTAGCCTTCCCCCCCCCCCCAACCCCTTCCTCTGTTCTAAAATCTGATTTGTCAATTTTATGTGTTAACTTTTTTTTTTTATTGTATCCCTTTTGGTATATATGGTCATGCCAATTTTCTTCCACAATTTGATCTGAGGAAGTGGGTCTGGCCCATGAAAGCTCATCATTACCTAATAAACCATCTTGTTAGTCTTTACAGTGCTGCATAGTCCTGTCTTTTGTTTCAGCACGACCAGACTAAAATGGCTACATCTCTATTACAGAATGGGAAGTGACTGTCTAGGAAGGAGAACTGCAGAAAGGGATCTATGGGTCATGGTGGACCATAAGCTAAATGAGTCAACAGTGTGACACTGTTGCCAAAAAAAAGGCAAGCAAACTTGATTCTGAAATTGCAGCAAGGAAAGCTTAGGTTGGATATTAGGAAAAACTTCCTAACAGTCAGGATGGTTAAACACTGGAATAAATTACCTAGGGAGGTTGTGGAATCTCCAGCAGGAGAGATGTTTGTCCAACCTGCTCTTAAATATATCAGGGATGATCTAGATGGTGCTTGGTCCTGCCATGAGGGCAGGGGACTGGATTCGATGACCTCTCAAGGTCCCTTCCAGTTCTAGTGTTCTATGATTCTATGTTTATATATTTTACACACACACACACACACACACACACACTTTGGATTCTGTTATTTGCACTCCAACTCATCTGATGAAGTGGTTTGTGGGTTTTTTTTGTGTGTGTGTTTGTTTTGTTTGTTTTTTTTTTTTTAAACCCACAAGCTCATGCTATAATATATTTGTTAGTCTCTAAGGTGCCACAGGACCACTTGTTGGTTTTTTAAAGTTACGGACTAACACAGCTACTCCTCTGAGATTCTGTCTGACTAGTATCAAGAGAGGTAACCATGTTTGGGCATAAGCTTTCATAGCAAAAGACCCACTTCATCAGATGCATTGGAGTGGAAATTACAGAGGCAGGCATCAGTATGTGAGCACATGAAAAGAAGGGAGTTACTTTATCAAGTGGAGGACCAGCACTAGCTAGGCCAATTCAGTCAGGGTGGATATGGCCCACGCTTCTCAGATGATGATGAGGTCTGAATACCAAAAGAGGGGGAATGAGCCAGTCATTCCCATCTGGATTTGAATAAGCAGTGAGACTGAGGGGTCAAATAATTGCTGGGAGGTGAGCGTTTAATGCAGCAATTCATTAGGGGGCTAAACACTGGCTTTCTGCTTCTTTCCACCTCACACACGGTCTATGGGCCTGATTCTGATGCTGCTTGCATGGGTGAAATAATGGAGTTGCGCTTAGTGTGCGGGAGAGGCGGAGGCTCTAATAATCTGTAGCAGGGGATGGGGACCCTTTTTCGGGTCATGGGGCTGCCTGAGTCACAGAAAAATTGGCCGGGGCCACACAAGTGAGAAGCAAAAAACCCCCACCAAAAAACAAAATAAAAAATCATTCTTGCTGACGTGGCTCCCACCTGAGAAGCAGAAAGAGACTCTCTCCCTGTTCCTCTCACACACCAGAGCCCAGTGGGTCCCCGGCTAGTAGATTCCGTGTCTCCAGCCCTGTGGGAAGGTGCCAGGGGGCTGGTGTGCCAGCTCTGGCTCTCCAATGCTGGGGCAGGGGAGGGAGCCCTGAGCCTTGGGGGCCAGATCCAGGCAGACCCCTCCCTACCCCTGTGCTAGCAGCTCCGACTGTGTTCTGCCTCCTTTCATAAAAGAGAATTTCACCACCCATGTCCTTAGGCTAGGGGGAGACCGCCAGGCAGCAACACGCCCCCCCCCGGTTGGAATGAGCTGATCTTTACCTTGTAATCTTTGTGGTGCACTTTTCATGTAGCATCTTCTGGGGTGGCTTCTAGGAGGATGTTGAATGAGGCCTGGGGGCTTTGGGAGGGAGGTTGGGTAAGACTTCTATGTGCTCCATAACACCGAAAGACTAGCCACAAAGAGCCATTTGTCTGACCTCACTCCGAAAAGAGAGTTGCTGATAAGACTGCATGTGTTGTGATAAGATTAAGCTTCAACCTGCCTCTCTCTTTCCTTCTCTCTTCCCTCCCCCCCCCCTTTCCCCGGCTCCTGGGGGTGAGCTGGCTCTGCACTCCTGGAACAGATGAGGCTGGGGATATCTCCATGCCACACAGAGCGTGGTGTGTCCCCTCCAGCCCTCAGAGCAGCACATAGTGGCAGGGAGCCCTAGACCCCTTAAATTGCTGGGCCCTGTGGCAACTAGCCCATTGCCTTTTCCCCACCAGTAGATCTGACTCCTCTGCAAAGTGGAGCCTCCCCAAATAACCTCATTCTTCACCCTTGAGGAAGGAAACATCCATAAGCTCCAACAGCACATGTTTCAAATGGCTGGCTTGTAGCCCCCAATCAGGGCCGGCTTTAGGAAGTGCGGGGCCCAATTCAAACCATTTTGACAGGGCCCCGGCAACCAGGATTTCTTTGTTGACCAAAAAAAACCCAAAACCCGCACACTTTGGTTGAGCAAAAAAAAAAAAAAAACCAGCACACAAAGAAAAAAGTCACAGCTCCTTTAAATCCCCAGCTACAGGGCAGCGTCCCGCCTTCCGGCCAAACCCAGGGGCCAACTCCCCCTCTTGCAGCATACAGAAGCCGCCGCACTCCTCCTGTGGGGCTACTGCCCCCTCCCGCAGCATGTCCGGCACACCAGTACACTTCCAGCTTTAGGGCACGGGGGCCTTTTAGGCACAGGGCCCGATTCGGGTGAATCAGCCTAAAGCTGGCCCTGCCCCCAATATTAACCCCACAATGCTCTCCAGTTGACCATATTGCATGGGCTCACATGGCACAGGCCAGAGAAGGATGGTGGGTGCCTTGCTTGTGTCTGCATCTCATTTCTCTGATGGTGCTTCTCAGACATTTTGTCAAGGCCTGACCCAGCGTTTTAGCATAGTAGATACGTTCTTGCTTGTTCTTTTAAGATCTCTCATCTTTGTTCAGGTCAAAAGTCTCTTATCTTGAACAGGAGCAGATTACAATGATGGGAGAGCGCTGCTATCAGAGGGGAAAGGTGGCTTATGAAAGAATGAAGTGGTGTTTATTAAGCACAAATATCTGACAACTGACCCTTGGAGCAGAAGATGGTAATGACTCAGCAGCTGGAGGGCACAGGGTTTGATGTGACTGCTCTGTTTGCATCTTTCTTTCATTGCTGAGACCAGAAGTTCTGTTTGTGCCGATTCTCCTCAGGGATCCCAGATGGTGCCTCTTGGAGAGTCTGTGATGAAATTTATCACTTAGGATTGATTACAGCTTAGTGAAAGGCAGCTATAAAAAAAATCTGAAGGGGTGCAAACTTTGCAAGTGAAAAGAGGAAACAATATTAACACATCACTCCAGAAATAATCTCTAAGGTGCTTGAGGTATTTTCAATGTCCTCAAATTGTCTCCTAAGGAAAATAGAGAAAGAGCATCCCTAATGTAACTGAGAAATATATTCCTTTGGGAGAAATGGAAATTAGAGGGGAAAAACTTGGGCATCCTGTTTCACCAGGATCCTGTTTCCATCTAGGAGAGAGATGGCAAAGCCGGATGCTGATTACTTTCATATTAATGTTAAGGTGAAGGAAGGAGGAAGCATAAAATACAGTAAGGTATTTTCTTTTCTAGTTGAGTGAAACATGACCTATTCAATGTGACAAGGGAAACAATGTTTGAAATTTGTGGATTTTCAAGTTAGCTAATGTCTCTTATTCTGTGCCAGTCAAGCCTATTTCTTTATCCACATGAAAATGTTTAGTTAACTAAAGGCTGCTATGTGAGGTTCAAAAACATCCACCATATATGTTGCTGAAAAACCTCAGAACTAGAAATTTCAGTTCAAGTTTGGGTTGAAGATGAGTTACATAGGCCGGTAAACAGAGCAATCACTGACCAGAATCCAAAGTACTTTATTCTCCCTCTGTAACAAGTAACACACAATACTAGCAATAATCACAGACTAAATCAGCTTGTTGTAGAAACAACACAGCTGTTCCCTATCTAGGTGAAAACGTTTAGTCCTTCATCTGAAGAAGTGGGCTGTGGCTACAAAAGCTCATGATACCATCTACATTTTTTTTTGTTGGTTTCTAATGTTCCTCAAGACTATTCATTATTTTTAAAGTTTTTTTTTCTCTAGACCTTAAGATTGATGGAGATGTATTGTTTAAAAAGCCAGATTTCATAATCATGCATAACTCTCAAATACCATACTTATAACATCTTTGGACAGTAGAACTATGTTCTAAACAGAAAACCTTCTCCTGAGCAAAATAATTCCATGAACCTTCAAATAGATATGTTGCTGAATAAATGTTTTTAAATGCATCAGGAGCAGGAAGCCTGCTAAACAACCAGTAGCTCCCGTGGACAATTGAAACACCAAAGGAGAACTCAAAAATGATAAGGTCATTGCGGAGAAACTAAATGAATTCTTTGCTTGGGTCTTCCTGGCTGATATTAGGGAGATTCCCAAACTTGAGCCATTCTTTTTAGATGACCATTCTGAGGAATTGTCCCTGATTGTCATTAGAGGAGGTTTTGGAATCCACTGATAAACTTAACACTAAATATGGTTTCCGTAAAGGGAAATCATGCCTTACTAATCTGCTAGAGTTCTTTGAGGGGGGTCAACAAACACATGGACAAAAAGGATCCAGTAGATAGTGTACTTAGATTTCCAAAAAGCCTTTGACAAGCTCCCTCACCAAAGGCTCTTTAGCAAAATAAGTTGTCATGGGATAAGAGGGAAGGTCCTTTCATGGATTGATAACTGGTTAAAAGACAGGACACAAAGGATAGGAACAAATTATGAGTTTTAAGAATGGAGAAAGGTATCTAGTGGGGTCCTCCAAGGGTCCATACTGGGACCAATCCTATTCAAATTATTTATAAATGCTCTAGAGAAAGGGGTAAACAATGAGGTGGCAAAATTCACAGATGATACCAAACTGCTCAAGATATTTAAGACCAAAGCAGACTGTGAAGAGCTTCAAAAAGATCACAGAAAACTAAGTGATTGGGCAACAAAATGGCAAATGAAACTTAATGTTGATAAATCTAAAGTAATGCACAGTGGAAAAAATAATCCCAACTATACATACAATATGATGGGGATTAATTTAGCTATAACTAGTCAAAAGTGAGATGTTGGAGTCATTGTGGATAGTTCTCTGAAAACATCCACTCAATTGCAGCAGTCGTCAAATAGCAAACAGCATGTTAGGAATCCTTGAAAAAGGGATAGTGAATAAAACAGAATATCTTATTGCCTCTATATAAAACTGGTATGCCCACATCTTGAATACTGTGTACAGATGTGGTCACTTATCTCAGAGATATATTGGCATAGGAAAAGGTTCAGAAAAGGGCAACAAAAATGATTCGGGGTTTGGAACGGGTCCCATATGAAGAGATTAAAAAGACTGGGACTTCTCAGTTTAGAAAAGAGGAGACTAAGAGGGGGATAGGATAGAGGTTTATAAAACCATGACAGGTATGGAGAAAGTGAATAAGGAAAAGTTATTTACTTGTTCCCTTAACATAAGAACTAGGGGTCACCAAATAAAATTAATAGGCAGCAGGTTTACAACAAACAAAAGGTAAGTTTTTCTTCACACAGCGCATTGTTGGCCTGTGGAACTTCTTGCCAGAAGAGCTGTGAAGACCAGGACTTTAACAGGATTCAAGAAAGAACTAGTTAAATTCATGTAGGTGAGGTCCATCAATGGCTATGAGTTAGGATGGGTAGGAATGGTGTTCCCAGCCTCTCTCCAAGGCTGGGAATGGGTGACCGGAGAGGGATTACTTGAAGATTCTCTGTTCTGATCACACCCTCTGGGGCATCTGACGTTGGCCACTGTTGGCAGACAGGACACTGGGATAATGGACCATTGGTCTGACCTAGTATGGCCGTTCTGATGTTCTAAGACTTGCTGTTAACCCAGGTCTACAGTAGGGAGGTAATTCTGAAATAGCTTCCCTTATTTTGAAATAACAAGCGGAGCATCCACACCACCCTGCCCCTTATTTTGAAATAAGGGGCTGGTTATTTTCAAATAACTCCTGCTTTCCACAAGGGATAACACTTTTTTCAAAATAGCTATTTTGAAATAGCAGTAGCGTGGATGCTGTGCTGCTGTTATTTCAAAATAACGACTCCCCAGAGTCATTCAAAGTAATTACTCCCCAGTGTTTCCTGGGGCTCTATGTTGAGCCCACATTAAGGGAGCCTGCCTTTGACTAATTTCAAGGCTTCTCTGTAGTGTGGGACACACTATTTCGAAACAGTTATTTTGGGAATTAATATTATATGTTCCTTCAAAATAACTTCTTAATGTAGACATGCCCATAGTGTTGTTCCAAAGCTGAGTTTTATATTACATCAGAAGTATGTACATATAAGCTAACCATACAAAAAAAGAATTTAGTACCACAACTCTCAGCGTAAATTCTGCACCTAGAAAGCATATTCCATGTTTAATATAAAGATATTTAAAGTACTAACAGAAGCACAGGTTAGACTCAGGCCCACTGACAGCAATTCTGGGCCCCAGGGCAGAAATCAATGGGCCCCCTGCCACCCAGAAAAGCCACAAGCTGCCCCCAGAGAAGCACTGGGCCAGCCCAGCAACATCCTCCATCTGCTGGATGAGCCCCAGGGCAGCTGTACTGAGCCTCCCCTCCCTTCCTCAGAGCCAGCCTGCCTCCTGTGGGGGTGGGGGGAGAAGTTGCTGCAGCAGCATCTCTTAATTCAAAGATGGTTTTGATATGCCCCATGTATGTTCCAGAGTCCAATAATCCAGCCCCGCAACCTACACGGGCCATATAAAAAAAGGTTTTCAATTAAGAGCTGCTTTCAGCAGAGCTACAATGGCAGTGATAACCCCACCCCACCCCCCCACCGCCTACTTGCCTGGCCCCTGGGCAATTGCTCCCTTCCCCCCGCCCCTCATCAGCAGGCATGGATAGAGCTAAAGTAGTCTTGGTGCTGATTCTCCTGCACATATAAGGTTAGAATAACCTTGCTTATGTGGTCATGACCATTTCATCTACCAGGTAATTCGGTGGAGTCATTCAATATTTTAAAGTAGTAGGCACACATGGACTGAGTTTGATTGACAATGGTAATAGCGATGTTTGTAATCTACTTAGACTTCTGTAGGATGTTTGACTTGGTTGTGCACAACATTTTGTTTAAAAATCTATAAAGATATAAAATTAATTAACCAGTGGAACAATTTACCAAGGGTTGTGATGGATTTGTCATCACTGACCATCTTTAATTCAAGACTGGATGTTTTTCTAAAACCTCTGCTCAAGGAATTATATTGGGGAAGTTCTTTGGACTGTGTAAGATGGGCGCTCAGAATAGATAATCATAATGGTCCCTTCTGGCCTTAGTATCTAATAACCACAGGCACCAGTTTGGATACTTATGGGTATGAGTGGTCTTACCCACTATTTCTCCATTTCTGATCCTTTTCAGTCTGCAACATGTTAATTCCTTATGGTTCAAAATGCGGGTCTCCATTACCTACCTTCTGAAAGCTTCCTTTTGTCTTGTCCTCCTCTTTGGCTCTTTCACAACCTGCCTCCATCCCTCCACACACTAAACTTATTCTTGTAGTAGAATTGAAGTGTAACACACGGGGTGCTTTCACACGTCTGCTGTATAAGAGTGTGAGGCATATAACTGAAGTCAAAATCCTATCCAGTGTAACTTGAGGTATTCATAAACATTTACATGCCATGCGGGGGACTTCTGGGTGTCTCTGAGGCTAGAAAATAGATAATCTTATTCCAATATTAATAAGCTAATATAAATGTTTAGTAGAACTTCAAGTTTTGTTTTTTACCTTTGGGGATGGTCTCCTGGAGGAAAGGAATCACACTTTTATGTTAGGAAGCAATTGGCAACTACTCTTTTATTCTTATAGTCAAGTCAAACTACTTTAGCATTTCAGTATTGTACAGACAGTACATTTGTTATAGTGCCTCATGGCCTGAGGCAGGAGAACTTGGGTCAAAGGTAGGAAGAGGGTGAGCTGGCCGAGGATTGACAATGAGATTTTTGGAGTCTTTAATGATTAGGTGGCTGGTTTTAAAATAGCATCTGTTGCTAAAGGCCAAAAGTTAACATCTGATGGTATTAACTGACATCTCTGGAAGGCTGAGCAAGGAGCCAAAGAAGCGAAGTATTTATGTTCCCAGAGGAAAGAAGTTCCAGGAGTTAGGGCATGCAACTTGGGATAGTTGGTGCAAGTCCCTGATCAACTATGGGCAAATTACTTGGTCTGTCTCTGCCTTGGTTCTTCCCAGTCTTTTTATTATTAAGAATAATAATATTTCCCTACCTTGAAGGGCTGTGAGGATAAAGGCACTAAAGACTGAGTGATTCTACTACCATGGTAACAAGGGCCATATCCATACATAAGAGGACTCTGAATGCTTTCCTCCATAGGAGAGACCCCTCTTAATCAGAAGTCAGACATCTCAGTGTCCTGTGGGAAAGCTGCTGTTTATCTCTTGGTTCCATTTATAGGTAAGGACTTCACTCTCCAAGGCAATCAGTATGGTACCTTTTAATTAGCCCTAAATAAATATGAAATGAGGTGAATTCTTGATTCTGCAGTTAATGATTAATGTTCTCCTTTGAGACTGTTAATTGAAAAGTAACTAGATGGAGGGAACTCAGCCTCAATAATCAAGGCAGTGCAAACATCACACACTGAGGAATTCCGCAGAGAGCTTTTCAAGAGAAATATAATGATTGCTAGTGCTAGGACAGTACATTGGCACTTGAAAGAGCAATTACTGCTGCTTGGAAAACTGCATGAAAGGACAGGAGCTGATAAAAATTTGCACTTGTGAGAGATAAGGGATTAGAGAGGTTCTACAGCAGATGATCACCTAGGACCAACAGGTGACAAAGCTCTGTCTATGGAATTGCTTATGGACAAGGAAACAGCAGATTTGCCCTCCATGCCTTTCTTGATTGCTGGTCAGAAGGCCAGTCCTCTCATTTAATAAAACATAGAGCTGCCCAAAAATCTTCTTGACACAATGTAGGGAAAAAAGCTTTTCTATATCTGGTTTCCTCAAATTTCTAAATATAATATTCTGTTGAAGGCTTTTTCATTTTGATTTCCCCCATTTCAAAATCAAATTAGTTTTGATTCAACAGTTAAAATGTCATTTTGGGTTTTGGCAACTGAAAATTTGATTTGTATGCTTCCAATCTTTAGACTTTTGGGGAGCCATCGGAGCAGAGAAAGTGGGCAAGTAGTACATATGAAAAGTGGATTTTCTCCACTTACCACCTTCTCCCACCTTTGTTCCTTTAGAAGTAAAGGGGGAAGTTTATATTAAAGAATTACATTTTCAGTCAAAGCAAAAAAATCAGATTAGAAACGAAAATTGATGTGGAAAATCCCAAGCTCTGTTAGAAAATTTCAAACGATTATCTTTAGATGGAATTGGGGGGGTTCTGGTTTTCTGGCTTGTTCAAGCTTTTTCCAAAGTTCACAATGCGGAGAGAACTCAAGGGTAATGGATGTAGTCTTTGGACAGACTAATATTCCCATGGAGAGGCTGCAAACTTTTGTCTGCCAAAGTGCTCTGAGTGAACTGTACACACAGATTGTAAACCTGCTGCTGCTGACAATGTCACAGCAAGGCATCTATACTTTTTCAGCTGAACTGAATCCTGTTCTAGTCAAAATGTATCGAGACGCAAATGGTACGTTCTCTCCAGGTGTAGTGCTCTGCTAGGTGCTGTTCTTAAGGAGGGGAAACCTGGACTTCATTCAGGCCTATATTTCTTCAATATATTTGCAAAGATATTGGCCTCTGTTCAAGCCCTAGACTCCACACAGGAAGAGATGCAGGACACTGTTAAGGGTACTGCACCTGTTTTTCCCCTTCCAAAGTCCTTGGGCAGAGACCTATAATCTCTCCCTTCTGAGCAGAGTTTCTCTGAGCTGCACCATGCCCCGCCTACTCTGTAATTTCCATAGCAAACCAGACCACCTAGAAGAGCCAAAGCCTGTGCTTTGCTTTCCTCTTGGAGACTATAAACAACATAGCTGTCCACACGATAAAGTCCTTTGTAAAGCAAACTCATTTCTTCTTAAGGTGAAAGCATAATAGAGCACTTACTAAAAAATAATGGTTCCCATACACAGGGCTTTCCCTATAGGGGGCGCAGGGCTTGGGGCAACCCCCCTGCCACACACCCTCCCACCACCCTGTCTCTGGCTCACAATGATTTGTAAACTTAATATAGTAAATTCTCCCCCAGGATATTGCAGGAAATTGCCAGAATTGTCACAATGTGAAAAATGTTCACAGAACTTAGGCTGTGTTACAGTTGTGCTCACTTGGCTTATTTGAGCCCGGAAGAACCTCCCTTAGACTGCTTTTGTTGTAAAGTAGCTGTGTTGAGAAATGGTTTGATTTGAATTGTGTAGTCCTATTGAACAACCTGAAATGTGTGAACACTTGGCCAAAGCCACTTTTTGATAAACTTTTGTTATGTAACCCTTATCAGTTACTTTTAGGGAAAATTAATAAGTGTGGGAGAACAGATATGAGGTCTCTTTGACATCCTTAACATGTCAAAAGCTGCAAAAAGAAGAAAAAAAGAGTATGTACACCCTTCCTTTCTCTACTTAGATTTTTACTTTGAAAAGCTCTATAAAACTGTGAAATAAGATGTCTCAACTTAACTCACCAAAAATCTCTGGCTAAGTCTACATTACGAGTGTTTCTGGAAGAGGCAATGCAAATGAAGTGCAGATCAGCATTTTCTCCCACTTCATTTCTTCCAATCCATTTTTGCACTATGGATTCTTGCGCAAAAACAAGCAGTGTGGACACTTCCTTTTTGCGTAAAAACCCCTTTTTGTGCAAGATTCAAAAAAGGAATGTCCACATAGCTGGTTTTTGCGCAAAAACCCCTAGTGCAAAAACCAATTGGAAGAGATTATGCAAATGAAGCATGCGAAAATGCTAATCCATGCTTCATTTGCATTGCCTCTTCCAGCAAAACTCCTAGTGGTAGATGTAGCCTCAATGTTTAATCTCAAAACTGAAGTTTAAATGTCTTTCCAAGGATTGTCCAGAAAGCCTTTACACAAGCAAATGGAGGATATTGCTAGACATGTGAGTCTTTACATAAGTGATCCTTATTAGCCAACAGTTGAAGCCACAAACCTACAGGTATAGCTGAAAGGAAACCACTTCTGATTTGTTTTTTGAGAGAGTTTTCTCATCTCTAAACTTTCCTCTTATTTTAGACATTTCTTACTTGCCAGGAAATTAGCATGGGTATCATTCTGTGACAGGGTGTATGAACCCCAGCACTGGGTCTGAGAGGGTTAACTTGGCCTCACCTGGCTGAGGAGGCTCCTGCCGCACAGCCATCCAGCTGGAGGCCCGGTATAAAGGCCTGCGGAGCAGCTCAGTCAGGGCTGCATGCTGCCTGGGAAGGAGGTGCCACCGGAGTGCCTGAGGGAGAACCACTGACAGACCAAACCACGGCGGCCAGGCAGCAGAGGGAAGGGACGAGGAGGACTGTGCAGAAGCGACTGGTAGGAAGAGCCAAGGGCAGGTATTTTGTATTTGTTGTGGGGGGGTTTCCCACCAAGCTGGTGATGGTCCACTCCACCGCTGATAGGGCCCTGGACAGGGACCTGATAGAGAAGGTGGCCCCAGGTACCCCTAACCCTTCCTCACTAACCAAACATGGGCACCGATACCTGCTGTTAGGTAGGCCACACTGCCCTCGAGAGAGGGACCTTACTATGGACTGGCGGGGGGGGGGGGGGGGAGCGTCACCTGACCCTGGCGGGTGGGGCAGTGCCACCCTGGGGGGTTGGGGAGCGTCACCTGACCCTGGCGGGTGGGGCAGCGTCGCCTGACCCTGGTGGGTGGGGCAGCACCGCCCGGGGGGGGGTGGGGAGCATCACCTGACCCTGGCGGATGGGGCAGCGCCGCCCTGGGGGGGGGGGCGTCGCCTGACCCTGGTGGGTGGGGCAGCGCCACCCTTGGGGGGGGGGTCATTACCATTGACTGGCACCGGAAGGGCAGCACAGCTCTGAGTAAAGGTGTGTTGCCACACTGCCCTGAGAGCAAGAAAGATGGGTTTAAAAACTTGACCCAGCAGCCCTGATGGCTGGAGAAGACTGAGTGGAACTGTCACATGTGGGGTGAACACTATCTGAGGGGGCCATTGAGGGCCTGACATGGACAGACGAGAATCACCAAGAACTCATGGAGAACGTGGGCGTGAACATGATCCCTCCCTTGGTGTAAGAGGACATGTGAACAGGACTGATAAGACCCCAGGAAAGGGCTAGTGCAGGGGTCAGTAACCTATGTGTCAGTAGGGAGCTAGATAGGGCTGTTCTGAAGCTCAAGCCTAGCCCCTCGTTGCTCCCAGTGCAGCAGGCATGGGCAAAAAACACAGTGCTGGCTAGATCGGGCCTGCAGAGGCAGCAGGGAGCCAAGGCAGACTCCCCTGATTGCTCCGCTGCCGCACGCTGCACAGAAAAGCCGCAGCGGGGCCGTGTGTTTCCCACACACTGGGAGAGGAGGGGGGAGCGGTGCCTCGTGGCTGCTCCCACCCCCAGCACAATCCCATTGGCCAGTCTGGCCAAAGGAAACCGCCTTTTCAAGAACAGGCAGTGTAGGAAGCACCCTCCTACACCAATCACGTGGCCAGGCAGCCCGTGTGGGCCTGGAGAAATGTTCTGGGCTGCATGTCCCACTGGTAAGTGTCCCAGCCAGAACCTGCCTCTGGCACCCCAGCATCTCCCTGCCCCAGCCTTCTGCCCCCTCCAACTCCCCTTCCCCACACAACCCAAAAACTCTGTCCCCCTCTGTCAGCCGGTGGTCAGGGCAGTGAGTGGTGTGTGTGAATTATACACCCGAGACTTCAGCTGCTAGGACTGGGGTCCTTTAGCAGCGGGCAACCTGGAGGAGGTTGACGGGCGCCCCAAAGAGTTACAGGGAGAGCTTTACACCTCAGACTTTGACTGCTAGGATACACGATCCCTTCGCAGCGGGCAGCCTGGGGAGGCTGAGAGATGCCCCAACGGATCTGTCCCCTGGAAGCGACACGATCCAACGCTCAAGCTCTCCCTATATCTGTCCCTTATGACCGGCTGGAGTTCTTTTTAAAATTGTGCTTGGTTCTGTTACAGCAACTGAAGGAGTCAGGTCACAGCTTAAACAGTTACTATTTTATTGTTACAGGGTAAACTTAGCTGTTAAATGCTATTACTGTGTTACAGATAACACAGCCACTACAAAGGACAGGACAGAAATTACACTAAGAAGTCACTTACAGGTACCATGAAACCCTTTTGGTTCTCTGAGCTCTTATTACATGCATGCAAAATAGACACCTAGCAAGTATATATTCTCACCCCTGCGTTCCAGACTTGGCGTGGCCAGCGTCTTTCTCTCAATCCCTCGGGAAGAAGTAGGGCGAGGCTGGGCGTCCCACAGACCTCGGGAGACCACCAATACCTGCCAGCAGGTATAGATGATTGGAGCTCAAATGGGGTGGGCTACTAAACCCCTCTTTATACCCCTTGGGTCACGTAGGCTTCTTCCTGGTCTCAGGTGGCCAATTAGGGAAAATGGCTTTGAATGCCAAGTTTCCCACGAAGGGTGCAAAGCATAATTCACACCTGGGAAAATGCAGACAATGGGCACTTCTAGTATGTGATGGGTGAAGATTCCTCTCCTGGGACAGTGCAGGCGTGTCAATTACTGGTGCTAGCCATCAGGGCAGCAGGAGGTCCCCTGGTTGTCAGCTAGCCCATTTACTGTCTGGTTTCTGTTTATTAGAGTCAGGGACAAGCAGCACCCCTGCGTTCCCAGGGCATCAAAGGCTGACTGCCTTTCTCTTGCTCTCTGGGGGGGGGGAAAACAAGATGGGGTTCATGTCTGGCTACATTCCACCCCCTTGACATGCCTCACTATGTCCCAGAATGCAAGATGGTGGTGATGCCAGCACCTTTTTGCCCTCCTTGGAGGAAGCTAAAATCGCCCTATCGGCAGGGTCTGATCAGATAATTTTGGATCAAGGGATTGATTAGGATCGCTTCCGAACGCCATATACCGGACTTGTGCAGAGGAGGTAGCAGTGTACACCAAACACTTAACAATACATAGAAGCATGCAGCAAGCAATTACAACAAGAAAAATGGTTAATATAGTATTTACAATAGAGTGAAGGAATGGAGTTAACGAAAATCCTAGGTGTTGGTCTAGCCAATCTAGCCATGAGGCTTTTTCTGTCCTCAGTTACAGCATGTAGCACCTTAATAGCGCCCTTTATAGCAAATGCATCTTGTTTAATTTGTAAGCAGCAAGAATGGTTAATTATCGCACACACTCCCCCCCCCCCCCCCCGCTGGGCTAAAACTGCGTCTAAGGCTATTCACTAATGCCTTCTCCAGCTCAGCTACTCCAAGCCAGGGCAGGAATGCACAGGTGAACTGGTGAAAAATCTGTAGAGCGTTCTATAGGGGGTTCAGGGTGAATCTTCTTGGCATCCGGTGCAGGAAACTTCCAAGGTTAGTGAGACCAGGAGCCATAATGTGGGGGTGTACAGTGAGCCCCCCAGGGGCAGCGTGCCCCAGTGAGCAGCGCCCTATTTAATTCAGTGGCAGATACTCGTAGGCTTTCTGCCTGCAAATGAAAAAGAGTCCTGGCTCTTCCTTTAGAATAGGGGAGTAGGGTCCCTTATACCACCCTTTCTTTGGGGTATGGTGGGTAGCACAGTAACTATCATTAGCGGCTGTGCAATGCAAGGCAAGCAGCAAGTCCTGTAGGACCTGATCTGCTGCAAAAAGCTCTGCCCTAGCACACTGGTTTGGGAGTAGGGTGTTACTGGTTACCAGTGTGGGGTTGTATATTTGACCGGTGTTAGGAATAATGAATAATGACTGATTGTACCAGGCTTTTCCTTCCAGGTATTGGCTGAAGTTTAGGGGAATAATGGTAACATTGCTAGATAGTGGTGTATCACCTTGGGAGATGTTATATCCCCAGCACCTTAAGGGTTTTTGGTGGGTTGCACTGGGATAGACATCCCAGACTTTTAACTTCTCATTAAAACTTACAATGTGGGTACACTGCTGATCCCCTAACCACCCAAGGTGGGGTCCAGTACCAGTTTTGTTCTCAAAGCAGATGGGGTACACTTCCCTGGAGCTTCCTGTTACATACTCCAGAGTTTGACCCCATAGTGTAGGTTGCCATTGTCCATGCCACCCCCAAGTTCCCTTCCCAGAGTCATTTAAAAGTTTGTAGCTGCTGGAGCTGCTGTCATCAAACCAGGCTGGTCCCCACTTGAAAACGTTGTTCTTGTTCCACTAGCTCTTCAAGTTTAAAGGAACAAATTCAATCCCTAGTCCTGCGGAAAAGTTCAGCAGTGTACACGTCCAACAGTCCGTGGCGCCAGTTTGGGTGGCATTCTGGAAAGGGTGTCTGGGAACAGCGGAGGCTGCTATGGCCACAAGGAACGTTACAACGAGTCCAAACATCATGCTATCGCTCGGATCGGGGTCTGCCACACAACCAAGTCTGATTCTAAAAGAAAACATAAAGTCAACCGGTCTTGGATACAATCCAAGCCTTAGTTATAGTTATTGGCATCTTGTCGGGGTTTGCAATAATCCAAACACCCTTGTCTTTATAAGACTGAAGTACACAGGTATGTGTGCCCAGGCTGGGGTGTTTGACTACAATAGTATCCGCAGGGGCATATTTGGAGTCCTTATCTGATTGTATTACTTGGGGTGTTGGGACAAGTGCTGTTAAGTGGTTTAGTCCCATGATGGTTGACAACCCCATTGCTAATCGGGTCGGGTAGGCAAAGCCGAATCCCGAGACAATCTCTACTCCAGTCAAAACATATTTCCTTCTCTGTCTGGTGGAGGGTAATGGGCCAATATAATCAATTCGCCAGTTGCCTATTACCAGTTTTAGCAAGGAGGGTGGCCTTGTTCACTAATCCCCACACCTCCTGGTCCTTTTCTTAAGCATATTCCTGAAAAATCTGAGAGTTGCTTTAACTCTCAGTACCCATCCTTAAGGGAATCTAGCTCTGTCTGGGTACTGAGAGACATGCATTTCTACCTCTCTACTTCTGCAGCAAAGGCTTTTACATTTTTGCAGTTTCATATTTACATTCTTATATTCAGTCAATTTGAAGAACACCTCATTACAGGTTTTCCATAGAAGTCGAGCTGCAGCTGCTTCCCCCTTCATTGGGGCCAACGGTTTACATATCCACAAGTAGTTAGCCAATTTGTCTTCTAGGTCTGAAATTGTATGGACAGCAGCTAACACCTGATCAGACCAAGGGCTATGCCCGAACTTTTGCAAGATTTTGTTCAAAAGGGGTAACATCTTTTACAAATGCCAATTTCTCAGTCTTCTCTCTGGGAGCCTTCTTAAAAGACTGCTTACATTTAAACATTTTCTAGTATACCCAACCCCCTATTGGGACTAAAATAGCCAATACCAATACCTCCTTTTTTTTTTCTTTCTTTCAGGGGATAAGGCAACACGTCACATTTACTGAACATACATAGATCAATCAATACTTATCATATGCATATGATACATTACACTCATCTACTCTTACACACCCACAAGCACACTCCATCTTGTTACCAAAGGTTGCTCCCCCTTCTGTATCTGTTCTCACATTTAGCATTGTGCAAACATAAATCCTTTTAGATTCTCACTTTTATGTTTGACTTTCTGGAGGGCTACAGTTTGAACTTTCTGATCTCAGGTAGTTTGCTGATCAAACTTAGCCATTACCTGCAAAGCTTCTTTGTGCTGCCAGCCAGGGCATTTGCATCACAAAGGAAATTACAACCTGTTGTGGCTCCTGGAGCCTCCACAGCATTTTAATTTGTTTGCAGTTTTTACCCCTTCTACAATATACATGGCATGTCACAGGAAAATGTGCAGTCTTTGTTTACAACACTACTTAGCCACATTAAACTTTGCATAGGGTGTAACTCTTTCTTTATGCTTACAGTTTTCCTGTACTTTCATTAAACAACTTGGACTGAAATGGTCTTACTAAAAGTAAACCAAACCAATTTGTTTTAAACCTACAAAACAAGATTACTGGACCTTGAAAACCTCACTTATTTACACTATATATATTATATACACACAGATATACATACATTCTCTCTGAACCTTTCTTACATTATTTCTACATAGCTGTACAACAATTACATTCCCTTTTTATTCATTGGGGTAGTTAAGTTCCAACAGAACCCCCTCCCTTTAGAGTTCTTTTAGCAGTATCTATAATCAAATGTATGGATTTGAGTCAAATTTGCTTGGATTATTTACAGACATTCCTTTGGAAAAAGGACCCATTTTTCCTTCAGAATGGCTGCAAAGAAACCACAATTTTCTTCTACACCATTTTAGCATTTGCACAACTGCTCAGTTCTCTCCATTCTCTGTAGAGTTAAATTCTCTGTGGGTTTTTCTTTTCTTAAAACACTTTCTTATCTCTAAAAATAAAAAAAAAACTGGCCTTGTTTCAGATATTACTCTTGTAAGTATTGTTTTAAGGATTTAGATTTCCAGTACATGTACTTACTGCCTTTTCCTCAGTTCTACCACAAGGCCTTCAATCTATCTGTTACCTGCCTGCTTGTCTGGGCCTGATCCTGTTTTCCTTGCTAAATGGAAAGTGGCTCCTTTCCACAGACTCAGGCTTTGTCTCATTCTTTAACTTGCAAGCAGTTCTGTACTTACAGAACTGCACCCACAACTCCTCAGGATTTCCCAATCCTTTTCTAACATTTCTCTGTTCCATTTGGGTTGCCCCAACCTTCCTGGGCAAAAATTCTTTTCTACTTTACTGAAATCAGTATTTACCATGACTAGCTTCATGTTGCTGTATTTAAACCTATAACACAATCCTGCCGACTACGCCAATTCTGTCAGCCGGTGGTCAGGGCAGTGAGTGGTGTGTGTGAATTATACACCCGAGACTTCAACTGCTAGGACTGGGGTCCTTTAGCAGCGGGCAACCTGGAGGAGGTTGACGGGCGCCCCAAAGAGTTACAGGGAGAGCTTTACACCTCAGACTTTGACTGCTAGGATACACGATCCCTTCGTAGCGGGCAGCCTGGGGAGGCTGAGAGATGCCCCCAACGGATCTGTCCCCTGGAAGCGACACGATCCAACACTCAAGCTCTCCCTATATCTGTCCCTTATGACCGGCTGGAGTTCTTTTTAAAATTGTGCTTGGTTCTGTTACAGCAACTGAAGGAGTCAGGTCACAGCTTAAACAGTTACTATTTTATTGTTACAGGGTAAACTTAGCTGTTAAATGCTACTGCTGTGTTACAGATAACACAGCCACTACAAAGGACAGGACAGAAATTA
This sequence comes from Pelochelys cantorii, assembly GCA_032595735.1. Lineage (NCBI taxonomy): Eukaryota > Metazoa > Chordata > Testudines > Trionychidae > Pelochelys > Pelochelys cantorii. The sequence continues at coordinate 3,708,575 of CM064342.1, read as the reverse complement.
CACTAAGAAGTCACTTACAGGTACCATGAAACCCTTTTGGTTCTCTGAGCTCTTATTAAATGCATGTAAAATAGACACCTAGCAGGTATATATTCTCACCCCTGTGTTCCAGACTTGGCGTGGCCAGCGTCTTTCTCTCAATCCCTCGGGAAGAAGTAGGGCGAGGTTGGGTGTCCCACAGACCTCGGGAGACCACCAATACCTGCCAGCAGGTATAGATGATTGGAGCTCAAATGGGGTGGGCTACTAAATCCCTCTTTATACCCCTTGGGTCACGTAGGCTTCTTCCTGGTCTCAAGTGGCCAATTAGGGAAAATGGCTTTGAATGCCAAGTTTCCCACGAAGGGTACAAAGCATAATTCATACCTGGGAAAATGCAGACAATGGGCACTTCTAGTATGTGATGGGCGAAGATTCCTCTCCTGGGACAGTGTAGGCGTGTCAATTACTGGTGCTAGCCATCAGGGCGGCAGGAGGTCCCCTGGTTGTCAGCTAGCCCATTTACTGTCTGATTTCTGTTTATTAGAGTCAGGGACAAGCAGCACCACTGCGTTCCCAGGGCATCAAAGGCTGACTGCCTTTCTCTTGCTCTCTGGGGGGAGGGGGGGGAAACAAGATGGGGTTCATGTCTGGCTACACCCTCCTGAGCCCATACCCCCTCCCAGACACTGTACCCCAATCTTCTGTGCTAGGTCACAATCCGAATGCCTGGCCAGACAACCAACAGCACCCTGCCCCTCCCCTCTGGCCAGACACCTATTCCCAGCTTCCTCCCCCTCTCACCCTGGGGCCAGGCCAAGTTAGCACAAAAACTCTGGAATTATTGCTGGTGTTGGCTTGAAGCTGACGGGGGCACAGTTGGAAGAGGTTTGAGCAATTTTTTCAGCTCCTCCCCACCAGGCTGGGGGGTAGGCAAGGATGGGTAAAGTGTCATTGCCTGGCATCGCTCGTGAAGGTAATTTCCCAAAAGCCCTCTTGATAGCATTGCTGGTTATGAGGGTTCCATTAGAACAAATTGGTTTAGACTGGTAGGTCCTTTGGGGAAGACTAGTTTGAGGTCCCAGGATTTCCTAGAGAAAATAATCTTGAGAAAATAATCCCTAGGTTTACAATAGAATATGACTGTTCGTTTTTCAGGAAGAATTAGCAGAGAATAGGAGTAAACTTGAGAATTTTTATTTGTATTACATACTCACAACAAGGGAGAATTAAAAAATTCCAGGAAAGAATAGAAATTACATGAGGACTAGATCTTCTGAGTCCTGGTTGGTTATGAGAGTGCATTGATGTCAGACTTGCCAGAATCATGGATTCAACAGTAACCTGAAGATGGGACAACATCAAATTTGGGGAATGACCAAAGAGAAGGCACCAAAATCATGACCATGATCTTATCAGTCCATCCGCAAAGAAGGACGCATACAAAATGTACCACCACTGAAAGAGTAGAATCAGCCTCATTTGAAGATCCTGAATGCAGGTTCTCGTGATCTGAGCTAGAGAGAGTGGCAACCTACTTTAAGCAAGGAGCGATCAGTCATTTGAGTTTCTTTACATGAGTCATTCATGGACAAACCTTCGGGTTTGGATCTGGGTCCAAAATCCCAACCATAAGCCCAATTTCGAGAGAGAGGAAACTTTCTTCCTGAAGATCTGAGATGCCTAGAAGATCCTGTCGCCTCTTGAGAAGTCTAAAGACAACTGAGTTTAAGGGTGGTGATATATTAATCTGATGCAGAGACTGTGAAATAATATTTATTGCTATAAAATATTTCATAGGGAAATTCTGCACCAAAAGGTGACGCAGGACTTGGCTTTGAGGAGCAAGTATTTTGCTTCCCTCGTTAACTGAATGAATTGGAATTCAGATCTTTGTTCCATAAGTCCAGATTCTTGTTCTGATAGGATTTAAACTTTGGGCATATACAAAACAGATCAACTTAACAACTTCTAGAAATAAAAATGAATCGTGGCTACAAATAGAAAGAAAGACCATGCTAGAAAGAAAGAGATTGTATTGAAATAGCATTAAGGATTTGAACTCCTTCTTCTGTGAGCAATAATTGGACCGGGAAGATTTGAGCAGCAGGGCAAACAGGCACAGTATGCTTGGGGCCACGTGTGTGTGTGTTATCTCCCCCATAGTTTTTAACACACATTAACTCCACATACAATTAGAGCTACACCATTCACTCTGTATTGTTACAACAATCTTCAGCTAGTGTGTACGAATGCTACAAGTCCTTAAGCAAGAATGTCATATGACCTTGAGATTTATCTCTTTGAATCCTATGCTTAGTTCTAGAAATACCACTTTCTTAAACCAGGATTAAAAAGGAATTACTTGTTTGCTTTACTAGCCTTTAAGTTGACGTTGCTTAACAGTAGCCTGTCTTTATTAGCTTGACTCTTCCCTTTTTCTGTAGTTCATATTTTAGACTTAAAAAATTATATTTTGATCTGCTTTGATTTCATCATACAAACTGTTGGGGGAAAACATTTCCATTTTTTTATTTAAATATACAGTTAGGCAAAGTAAGAAAAATGCTGCTTGAACTTATTAATCTGATTAACGATACTTTGTATATTTTGAAGTGTGATGTTGACAGTTTGAGTTTTAATGATTATAAAACTCTAATCTCAATATCTGTCACTAAATCATTCTGGCCCCCTATTGTCTGCCCTTCCATAACTTCCTGCAGTTGTGGAAATTTAAATAATAAGAGAGCTTAAAATAAAAATGTATTTATCCAATTAAATTGTATTAAATAATGGATTCAGACAACCTAGATATTTTTAATAATTTGAAATTTAGTACAGTAATTACTTGTTTAACACGTGCCTGCTTAACACGTTTTCACAATAGCACGATTTTTAGAATAACACGACTGTCCCCGAATTAACACGAAAATAATCAAATGGTGGACTACTTGGTGTGGCGGTATAAATTGGTGAAAACAGTAGTAATACGCATGAGTGGATGAATACATGTGGTCACAGCATTCCTCCGCTCACTTACTTGTTTATCTTTGTGTTTTAACAAATTGCGGCGACTTGTGTTGCGAGATATCTAATGTTGTCATTGACGACCCAGCACCAACAAAAAATTGACTTGGCCACCACCACCTGAAACGCAACCCCCACCCTTTCCATTATTTTTAATGGGAAAATTGACCCCTGCATAGCACGTTTTCGCTTAGCACGAACATTTTCAGAAACGCATCTACAGTGTTGAATGAGGAATTACTGTATTGTTTTATGACATAATTTAGTTGAATTTATATCTGATTATATGCCAATAGTCTTTTAATTATGGACGTAGATTGGTAGTCTGGCACTTTCAATCTCTATTGAATAGAAATATTCTTTTGAAGCAGTAATATTCCAAGTGAACAGTTGAATATCATTGTGTTTGTCACTGCTTGTTGAGCTTTATATTCCCATAACATTAGTTCTTCAGATGTAGCAAATCAAATTATCTCTCTAATTTCCTTACATTCTAGACTTTCCCATGATTCAGATGTTCTTGACACTTAAAATATATAAACACACACATATTAATGCAACTTGCATACACTCGTCTGGTTTTGTTTTCTTCAGTAATTTGTCAAAATTAAGTTTCTTTTGTTAATTTTGGTTGTCATCTGCTAACAGAACATAGGATCAACTCCCTGGAAAAATCTCAGAAGTAACTGTTATCAGTACTTCTGTGTGGGGTTTTTTTTTTTTCTCTGAGCTAGCCATTTAATTGACTTCCCCTCCCCCCCCAACTTTCAATTTTGACTTAGGTGTCTTGGTGGCTTTAACTTTAGTTACCTGGTACTTCCCCCTGTGCCCAAGTCTCACAGGGGAGAAGGGAATTTAGCTTCTGCCGCTAAGGGCTTGGTAGGATGTGGAAGAGACCTGATGGGCAAACATGGTGGATGAACTGAAATGGGTGAGAAATGGCATAAGAACTACCCTGAAAACCAAAGTCCTCCAGAAAGACTTGTACTAAATCCGGGCGGGGCACCTTCGTTGGGTCGGGGGCCACTGACCCACATAAAAATCAGTTGGGGGCCACACACAAGTGAGAAGCCAAAAAAAATCAAAGCTAACCCTCACTGACCTGGGCCTCTACTGACAAGGAGAAAGACATGCCCCACATTCTCCTCACACAGCAGAACCTTGGGGGGGCCCTGGCTAGTGGATATGTGTGCTCCAGCCCCCCATGGGTACCCCAATACTACAGGAGAGCCCTGAGCCTCCAGGGTTGGAGCCAGGTAAGCGGGGACCACATCTGGCCCCTGGGCGTGAGGTTCCCCACTCCCTACTAAATGATGAGGTCACAGTTTATCTGTGCTGTGTGCTTAAGAAAGGCTGGTGGGTAAAACAAAAGCTTCCATTTTAAATCTACTGGACTGCTTGACTGTAACTGGGGGGAGGGGGGGACCTGTCTTTTGATTTATGGGATTATTCTGATTCTCTGGAAAATTAAATATTTCAGATCTTTGGTATCAAGTAACAAACCCACGGCCATCTAGATTTGTATTGCAGCTGCAGCCATCTAGAGCAAATTACCTGTTTCAAAGGCAGATGGTACCAACTGTGTTGAAGGGAATTCCCTTCATCTGCTAGCAATATTTGGGCCTATGTCCTACAGCTGAACTATTGCAGTTTCATTGAAGGGCAACGATGTGTATGTACACACTCCCAGTTCATTACAATGATACGTGATACAAGACTCTTATTCTGTGTAATGTATTCACAATCTGAGAGTTAAGTAATTCTATCAAATTACAGTGTTAACAGAGCCCAACAGTTACCTCTTACTAAGGATTGTGTAACTTGTCTAATAACACCGCTGGACAAGTTGCCTGTAAGAACTAATCTTGGGAACTGCCAAGTGAAAAGTATAATCCTCTATTGCTTGAGCTAAAAGACCAACCAAATCTGTCAGGTCGGATGCAGTAGAAGGCTCAAACCACTAAGTATGGTCTAGCACTAAAAGGGAGACAAAGATGGTGGTAGAGGTCATGCTAGGATAAAGCTTAGTGAAAGCAGGTGCATGTGAATAGGGACTAAATCTGACTATTTAAGTTTAGAAGAAACAAAGTTCTTAAATGTTTTCTGCGCAAAGGACATGGCAATACCACCTGAAATCACTGTCATTTGACCATGTCCAGGACAGGTTCAGTATATTCTCTGACTTCACTGGGGTGTGTGTTAGTTTTCCTTTTCCCAGTACTAGAAGGTGTCCTGTGGAGCAAATAACCACAGTTTAATGGGCTGTATAAGTGATGAGCTGGTATGTTGTTGCACACTCTGTGTGTGTGTGTGTGTGTGTGTGTGTGTGTGTGTGTGTGTGTGTGTGTGTGTGCGCGCGCGCATAATTAGACCACAGCATCCAAGGATATAAACAATGGCTAACTAGGCTTGAATACAACATCCTAGTGATCAGGGTTTCCAAGGCAGAAGGAATCATTTGTTTTCTGTTACACAGAGGTAAAGTGAGTTCACTGTCTGACATGTGAGCGAGGAAATGATGGTTTATTCCACTTATTGGTTAAATAACTACTGCAACCTACCGTAAGTGAGAGAATGAAGAGAAGTCATACACCAATCATGAATATTATCTGGTACTCTAGCGGCCTATTAGCAAATGCTGTCACGTAAGTACAGAGATATGAGGGAGAAGGCACTGACAGCCACAACTGAGGGAATGGTCGCTGGGTAACAAGGGATTCTCCCCTTAACTGGGAGACTGGAGGCAACGTGCTGCTTTGGAGAGTGACTGATCTATATGCACCTCTTCCTCTGAGCTGCACTGGTTTCTTTGGAGGGGAGAATTTAGGTGTCTTCTGCTGGTGGGGTTTTGGGTTATGGATGAATGTTGTTGGCGGCTGAGAGATCTGAATAATGTTTAAATCTCTTCAGGAGTTCTCGCTGCAGCCTTTGCCCTGACATGCTGAGGTGTCTGGAGTAATAGCCTGTGAATGCGACTCTTACAACTTTTCGGAGTCATCCTCCACAACCCACTTAATGCCCCCCTTCTATTCTGGTCCTTCCCCAGTTCTCTGGGCAACAAGACCTGCCCTCTGCTGAAAAGGGGGCCAGCTTTGTCTCCCTTCCGTGCCCCACCTTGCTGTGCCTTCATGTGGCTGGAGGAGAGCACCATGAGACCCATTCCCAGACCCGGCTATTTCTGGTACAGCATTGTGAACTTAGAATCGTAGAAGATGAGGCTTGGGGGAGACTGCAGCAGGTTCTCTAACAGGGACTTCCCTAGACTCCGTCCTGGGGTCTATAGCCCCTCCCCCATATTTCCCCAACATCCACCCCACCACCCCCTGTTATATGCAGTGTTGCCCATTTAGTTGGTTGGAAATCTAAGTTCAAACACTAATATACATCTAAAAGCCTATGCAATATAGGAGAAAATATTTGTACCAGAGAAAGCATAATGGGTTTGAAAACGATGAACAGAGACGAGCTTCCTCACACAGCTGTTATTTATGACCATGTCAGTGCATTTGTTTTGGCTGCGTTGGCCTAGCTAATTTCTATTGATTACATGATTAGTCGATAAGGGAGGAAGCCTCGGGGAATTACCCCTGCTGAGCCGCTGCAGTTTAACTGTAGTAAGAGCCGGGGAGGCAGGCAGCCCAGCTTCTATTACATTTACAGTGCAGAACCACAGTGTGGGTACTCCTGTCCTGGCTTGAGTGGGTACAGCAGCTACTGTGTGTGTGTGTGTGGGGGGGTCCTATTTGCATTCCCCCCCCCAACTCCTTTGCTGCCTCCCATCTGCTGTGCTACTGCCTCTATTGGACCCAGCAGCGTGGGTGGGGAGGGGAGGGGAGGGGGGCAGGCAGCACCACAGAGATGGTGCTGGGGGAAATCAGCTTCTAAGCTGGCTCTCCCCAGCTCCTGTTCTTCCCCCCTCCCCCCCCCTTGTTGCCTGTGATAGAGAGGCAGCAGAGGGAAGAGGGAGAGATTTGAGTGGTCAACTACTTGACTACATCCCTAGTTTGTAAGTAAAGTCTGAATGAGCTCTTCCCTGACAGGCAGTGATGAGCAAGGGTGGGTGGAAAGGCTTCAGGGCCAGGCTGTATTTACATGAACACACCTATTCTGCTTAGGTATTTGGCAGACCAACTGTGCTGCCCAATTCTGGCTAGTGTGGGATTACAAGTAACTGTAGTATTAATGTGGAGGGGGTCACAAAATGTGGCTACCCCTTTGTGGCAAGATACTTTTTTGTCTCACCAGCTTCCGCTCCTCTGCCTTGGCAAGATGGGTCTGGGGTAAATCAACCCCTAGCTGTTGTGCTTGGCAGTCTTTTCCTTAACCAGGCACTCAGGCTTGTCTCTTTCCCCTACCGCATGGGTTCCCAAACTGGGGGGGTGACCCAGCCTCCCCCTATCAAGTTTTGCTGCCCTGTTCAGTTTCTTTCTTTTTGCTCAACAAGTTTTGCTGCTATTTTGGGGGGGAAGGGTGTGAGGGCTTTTCAAAAAGGGGGGCGTGATGCCAAAAAGTTTGGGAACCACTGCCCTATCAGGAAGAAGCACAGCCTCTCCTGGAAATGCTTACTCCTCTGCCACTAGCCTAACAACACCTGGCCTCACCCCCTTCTCTCAACAGGGGAGGGGTTTAAAAAGGTTTTAGGCAGCTGTTAACTGGATTCAGCTGATCCTTATTGGCCAGTGGTAACTCTCTTCCCTATCCAGTAAGAAAGGGCTTTCAGCATGCCAGACCTTGCAGCTCTTCCTTCTAACACCCTCTTGTAGCTGGCTGGGCTGACTCTGTCGCACCTTATCGTATGAGTAAAGGGCAGCAGAATGGTATGCAACCTGACTGACTGAGGGGTCGCCCTCAGTGCTTCATTTGTGCTAGGGCTTGCCAGAGCTAAGCCCTCGCGCCTTTAGGCTTGGCAGTTCACAGCCTTGGCATCTCTGGGCTTGCTATATCTGTTAAGAAAGCAACAACCTTGCTGAGCCCCTAGACCACTAGAGCTGAAATCACTGATAATCAGGTCTAAATGCTTAGATGAACTGCAGGACCCTGTTTCTGTGGAAGAAACAGCCTAGCTTAGCAGTGAGATTCTCCACAGAGAATTGAAATCACTGAGAGTTGGATGGACCCTCCTGACTCTCAGATCACAGTGACACGTACCAGCAGAAGATGTTGGTGCAGGGCCTTTGGGAATGGCTCAACAAACAGCAGAAGGTAACTATCAAATCACTCTTCTCTGTTGTAGACTAAAGAAGCCCAAATCCCTCAGCCTCTCCTCATAAGATGTGCTCCAGCCCCCAAATCATTTTCCTTGTCCTCTCCTGGGCAAAAACTGGACACAGTCCTTCAGATGTGGCCTTCCTAGTTCCAAACAGAGGGAAGTGGTTATTCCTCTCTATCTGCTGGCAGTGCTCCTACTTATGCAGCCCAATATGCCATAAGCCTTCTTGGCTACAAGGACATACTGTTGGCTACTATCCAGCTTCTTGTGTATTATAATGCCCGGGTCCCTTCCTGCTGAATTGCTGCTCAGCCAATCAGGCCCCAACCTGTAACAATGCTTGGGACTCTTCCAGGAATGTACTGGCAATCAAAATAGGCCCGGGAAATGGGTTGAGAACAGCCCTCCCCCTGACGTCACCCCTGCGTGCCCCTCAAGCCCCGCCCCCTGCGTCATGTCCGGCAGGCGGTGGGTCGGGCTCTGTGAGCCTCATACAGTGTGGATGCAAAGCCACTCCGAGTGAGGGGCAATGGCGTGCAGACACGACAGCCCACTGGACGATGGCCCACTGGGAAATTCCCGGTATCCCGCTGGGCCAGTCTGCCCCTAGATTCTTCCGTCCCAAGCGTAGGACTCTGCACTTGTCCCTGTTGAACCTCATCAGATTTCTTTTGGCCCAATCCGCTAATCTGTCTAGGTCACTCTGGACTCTATTACTACCCTCTGGCGTACCACCTCTCTCTCCAGCTTGGCATCAACGGTGAATTTGCTGAGGGTGCAGTCCATCATCCAGACCAGTGGTTCTCAAACCGTTCTATAGGCTCGCTTAGGGAAAGCCGCAAGCAGGTCTGCAGAGCTTTGTTTACCTAAAAGGTCCACGTCCACATCCACAGAACCTTGCTGCTCCCATTGGCTTCTGTTTTTGTGTTCAGCCAAAGGGAGCCGTGGGAACCTGCAGCCCAGGCCGTGCCACTTCCTGTGGCTCCCCTTGCCTGGAAATAGCCAATCGGAGCCAGTGGGATCCACGACACTTTGTGGCTATGGAACCTTTAGGTAAGCCAAGGGCCTGCTAATGGCTTTCCCAAAATGGGCCCATGGAACAGTCTGCATACCGCTGATCCAGATAATTAACAAAGAGGTTGAACAAAACCCTAGGATGCTCCACTTGATACCAACAGGCCAACTAGATATCAAGCCATAGATTGCTACCTGTGGAGCAAGAAGATTTAGCCAACTTTCTATCCACCTTAAAGTCCATCCCTCCAACCCATGCCTATTTAACTTCCTGCCAAGAAAGCTATATCACATCCTCCACTTTCCTGTATCAACAGAGCAAGTTACCTCATCGTACAGGGTGCATCTCCCTTAACCAGGACTCTCTTGTCCAGCAAGATCCATGTTCTGTCATCACCACGAATGTTCCTGGATGAGAGAGCCCTGGAGCCGGAGGGCCAGCAGGTTGGAGCCCATTGAGACTGGTAGTGGTGGGGCCACAGCAGCTAGGGCAACGGCAGTGCTGGCCAGTGGTACAGCGCAATCGAGGCTGCCTGCCGCCCAACAATGTGGCTTGTACCACAGCAGCACAGGAGGGGAAGGCTGGCTGGGGATGTGTCAGCCTGGGTGGCAACAGAGCAGTAGTATCCTGGGCGGTCACAATAGGGCCACAGCAGCCTGGGAGGAGAAACAGCACGGCTGGGGCCATGTGTCACCCAACAGTGGGGCTGCAGCCACAGCAACCCAGGAGGAAAAACCTGGCCGTGGCAGTGGCAGCCCGGGAGGGGAAGCTGGGCTGGATTCGTGGCAGCCCGGCAGAAGCAGTACAGCTGGGTGCACGTGCCACCCAGTAGGAAGTAAAGCCGGGGCTGAGGTGGTGGCAGCCTGATTGGGCTTAATGCTGCCTGGCCGGCGGCAGAGCTGGGGCTGGGACTGGCCAGCAGGCAACCTGACCAGCTGAAGGAGCCAGCAGCAGGGGGAGCAGCAGGCTGAAGGGGTGGTGTCAAGGGACCTCCCCTTGTCCGGCAAATTCCCTCATCTGGGACTGGTCTGGCACTCTCAGCATCTGACCAGCGAGGTCCAACCTGTAGAAGTCTATTAGGTTGGTCAGGCACGATGTGCCCTGGTGAATCCCCATTGACTGTTCCTGATCACCTTTCTCTCCTCCAAGTGATCCAAAATGGATTTCTTGAGGGCCTGTTCCATGGCTTTTCTAGGGACTGAGGTGAGTCTGACTGGTTTGTAGTTCCCTATTTCCTTTCCTTTTTTTTTTTTTTTTAAAGATGGGCACTAAATTTGCCTTTTTCCAGTTGTCTGGGACCTCACCTACTTGCCATGAGTTTGCAGAGCCATTGGCCATTATCTCTGAAATCACACCAGCCTATTCTCTCAGATGCCTCAGATCTGGCCCCATGGACTTGTGCATGCCCCACTTTTCTAAATGGTCTTTAACCTATTCTTTCAATGCTGAGGGCTGCTCGCCTCCTCCCCACACTGTGCTGCCCAGTGCAGCAGTCTGGGAGCTGACTTTGTGGCAATCGAGGCAAAAAAAGCATGGAGTACTTCAACTTTTTCCACATCATCTGTTACTAAGTTGCCTTCCCTTTTCAGCTAGGGTCCCACACTTTCCGTGAGCTGCTTCTTGTTGCTAATATAGCAACCCTTCTTGTTAACGTTCACATCCCTTGCTAGCTGCGACTTAGTCATTCTTTGGCATTCGTGATTATACCCCTTCATGCTTGAATCACCCTGCCTGGCAGCAACTAGAGTGGTGTGCTGGGATTTTAAATAAAACTTCCATATGTTTAAGCCTGTGCAAGTTGTGACACAAATTAAAAACTCACTGGTAAAGTTGTTCATCCAGCGATAACAACTGTTGCTTGCTGTTCTTCCCCTACGTGAATTAAGACAGGTCCAGCTTGGCTTTGTTCAGTGCTAGGCAGGAAATTCAATGTCACAACCCTAATGTCTGAGAAGTAATTATAGCCCCCTTAATTACTTCATAGCTCCTCTGTCTTGGTCTCCTGCTGCTGAGAAGTGCTGTCTGACTGAAATACTAACAAAGCTTCAGCAGAGCTGAGAGGTTTCAGAGGTTAAAACCACTTGCAGAACACTGCTTGCTGGAGAGTTACACCACCTCCTGCTTCAGACAGAAGCAGAAAGTAATTGTTCTGACTGGACCCAGCAATAATCCTTGGAGAAAAGACACATCTTCAACAGGGAAAAACTAGGCCATTTTCACTTAACACTCTTGTCTATGCTACCTAGCCAGAGGCATCAGGTAAGTACTGAAATGTTACTTGTAACATTAAACTTCATGCTGCAGCATTCACAGGCTTCCTTCCTGTCTTCAAAACTGCAGTGTAGGGGCTCTTGTGTATAGGAGGGATGTTGCCCTGTAGTGACTGGGCCTACAATAGGCTAGGGAACCTAGTAGCTTTACCTCAGGCAGTCAAGACTTGTTCTAATCTGGGCTGTGCTCTGGATTGCCTGCTTTTCCTGTAGCTCAGTGCTCCAGTTTCTTACAGCAGTCAGACTCTGTTCTCTTGCTCTCTTCCCTGACAGGGTCCCTCTCACGCTGAAGTGTTTCGCTGAGATGGCTTCTTTCTTCTGGTTGTAGATCCATGTATGTTCAGTATCCTCATTGGCCCTTCTGAGTGCATGCTTTTTTCTTCATGCTTCGGCAGGACTTGGCCTCAGATTATGCTAGTTAGAAATGGAAACTCTCACCTCTTAGCTCAGAAGCCCCTGCAAGGCTGGGGACCTGGTCGAGGACTCACTGGATGTTCCACTATTTCTAAGCTCTGAGGACAAGGACACTTGGAAGCTGAATTCTGAGCTGAGCGTTGAACTGCAACACCGACTGTGACCGTAACACTTGAGCGCCTTGCTGTCTGATCGTCCCTGCCCTGAGGAGCAGGCCCCGCAGAGCTGCACTGCCCTGGTAGGAACATCCGGGGGTAGCCGTCGTTCCAGGAAAAGCTCCCAGATATGCAGGCAGAGACACTGACACCACTGTTCCCCTGTGTCTTTCCAGCTGTGCAGAGCCGAGGGAGTGAGAGGCCTTAGCCTGGCCCTCTTTGGGGGGCTACAGGGCGACTGGCTGGAGTTCAATGGGAGAGAGGCTTTATACAGTGTATGCACAGCCTAGCCTTCAATGGTCTGGAGTGACACCCCTCACTGTGGTATTTGAGTCACTTGCACTGATTAAAAACAGTGAGAAACAAGGTCCTTTTAATGTAAAGGGCCTGTGATAAACTCCTTCCCACCCTGCTCGAAGGATGGGTCCCCTATCAGTCAGTGCACCCCACATGCGCTCCCAGACAGCCAGGCCACTCAGCGCACTGTTGCCAGAGGCGTATTGCTTCAGGCGGCATCCTCAGGATGCGTGACTCCTGCCCCAGGATTCAGGGGTAGAGATGTGGTCCTTCAGAGGAGCCGCTGCAAAGAGGTGTCTCCTGCCTGGTGATAGATCCCACGGCTCTTTCTGTAACGTACCGAGGACTGAGCCAGTGCGCGAGCCAATCCTGCTGCCAACAAACAAAACTGTCTTTAAGCCTGTTGTTGGGGAGAGAATGGCTGCGCTGTTGCTGTGCACAGTAACTGTATGACAAAGATGCCACTGATTTCAGAGAGGTCTAGCGTTAAGTGAGCTCTGAACCTGTGCAGAGGGCTTCACCCTTTCTCTGTTTGCTGCCTGTCGTTAAGATTCACATGCATAATGGCACATGCCGTAGATTAGTTTGTAATGAGCTATGTGGCTTAGAAAGCATTCAGTGCATGCATGAGAGGAGCAATGCAATGGCTACTAATAGACAAAGGATCAGGGTAGCAAATTGACCTCTGTTGGGCAAGAAGTGTGCGTGCGTGCATGCGGGAGGGAGGAAGGGAGGGTGTTCACTTAATATCTCCGATAGGCCAGCTCACCCACTCTGTTTCCATCCTGGCTGGTCTGCTTCCTCCAGTGACCTCTGCACTGGCTCCCCTGCAGCCTGTATCTACCATCCAGTATATTTAACTTGGGGCTCCAGTAAAAATATTGGATCAGATGCTGAGAGGGAATCTTGTTTTCTCCAGGCACTCTCATGAGCAGGAAGCTGCAGAGACCAGCCCAGATGAGACAAGATGAGCCTTCAGCTTTTGATCAAATTACAAACAGTTGAATGAAGGGCACAGTGATCTAATAGAGCTGGAGTCTGGCAAAGCATCTAAGAGGCTCCTCAGTGTTCACTGAAGCGAGGTGGCATCTGAACCCCACTGACAATGAGGGCTCTTACTCTGACAGCACTGCGAGAGCAGGTGTAACCCACACACCTAGTGCCGGTCACTGTCCCATGCAGTGGCACTTAGACCACTTACAGCAAGAGATAAGAGCAAGGGAGCTTTACAGCCTAAGCTGAGAGCCAGCTGCGATAGCTCAAGCTGTAGAGGCTTCTGCACTGAGGTCCCAGGTTTGGTTCTGCTGGTCAGTGGTTACACAGGCGTGCCCAATGACTTCACTAGACTTTTTGGCATGGGGGGAGTTCTGAAAGTCAAAAGGGGGAATCAGGCACTCCGGTCCTAACTAAAGGCTGTTTGAGTTGGGGGCCCATTTGCCTTGGGTGGCTTTAGTGAGCTCCTAGTAATCTACCTCCCTTCCAAATGGAGTCGCTGCAGTCTCTATTTCTCTGAATGGAATGCGTCTTTGGCCTCCTTCAGTTGCTCTTTTCTGCACCTTCCCTTCAGAGGAGACCACTGGTGAGAAACCAGGGTGCAATTTCCATTGTATTTGAAAACCGATCGCTAGAAGCAGTCCCCTGGGACCATGTTCAGGGATCCCCTGTGGGGTTGCCTGCTCACAGTGTCTCTCTCCACAGAAAGATGAAGCGCTATTTGATGGTTGGGCTTCTGACTGTCTTCCTGGTGGGCCTGGCCCTTTTCTTTGGACTTTTCTTCGGGCTGCGCACTTCCCCAGTGCATCTCTACAAGAATGCAGCTGTGGCCACAGATGCTGGGCAGTGCTCAATAATTGGAAGGTATCTGTCCTTACTTGTGCCCACCCCTTTCTCTGAGCTCCTGTAACAAAGCCAAGGACTGTGCTGTTTGCTCTCCCTCAGGAGCTGCACTGCTAGCTGTCTGCCTGCCATGCACCCTTGTGCTCTGTAATCTGTCCCCTAGCATCAGGAGAGCGGAACTGCGGAGTCTTGCATTGCTGGGTTTGCTCCCCATGCCTGAAAGAACATGGTTGCTGGCACTCTGTGCTGTATATGAATGGGTTTAGAGGCCACAATCAAGGGAGCCATGAAATAAATTTTTCGAGCTGCTCTGAAAATCTTTTTTTTTTTTTTCCCAGTCTCCACAGGGATGTTAATGGCCCATTTAAAATGGGAGTGGGACCATTAAATGCCACAGGCAACTCTCTGAAACCTGAGCAGGGTTTTCAAACTTGTCTTAATGCACATTTGTCCAGCCCACACCAGCAGGAGATGGTGCTTAATAAAAATTGCTCCATCACAGCGAGGAAGCTTAAGAGTCAAAGATGATGCTACTCGGGGAGAGCGTGGTTTTCTGCGGGCTTCTTCCCTGTGAAACTGCACCAGCATCTTTGTCATCTCAAATAAAATGCCAAGAAGGTGACTACATACTGCTTCCCTCCTGCCTCCATGCTGAAGCCAGCAACCCCTGGAGGTCCTGTGAGCAGGAGGAGAGGGTGGCGGCTATACTGAGATGCTAACACTGTTTTATAATGTTCAGCTGCTAGCTGATGCTATGTGTAACGCAATTTATTTGAGTTGCTGGCCTTCAAGCAGACAGTCAAAGTATCTTTAGAGGGAGAACACATCTCTTGTATCTCTCTCTCTGTTGAAATCTCCATAGTTAGGCCAAATCTGGTACAAAAAGCAGTCTTGTCTGTAACAGCCCTGCCATCTGCCATGTACATGGGGTCCTGAAAGTGCAGGAAAAGAGGCTGCTGTGCTCTATCTGGATTATAATATTGTTCTCTCTTTTTTTTTTTTTTTTTTTTTGCCTGTGTAGGGACATCCTTCAGCAAGGAGGCTCCGCCGTGGATGCTGCCATTGCAGCTCTGCTCTGTGTAGGCCTCATGAATCCGCACAGTATGGGAATCGGCGGGGGTCTTGTCTTCACCATCTACACCAACTCTGGTAAGAGGGTCAGGACAGGTTGGAGCCCTGGTCCAGCACCCTCGGGACCTGACCAGTCCCAAACAAGGGAATTTGCTGGACCAGAAGAAGTTAATGCTGGCTCTCTTGCTGCTGCCAAAGCAGATCCCTGCAGCTGAGAGGCTGGCATCGGCAGAGTGTGGAAGGGGGCACTTAGGGGAAGAAACAGGACAGCTGCAAAACTCTGCACTCATGGCCCCTACTACAGGACTCTGAAGCCACCTCAAACTTTCTCCCCCACATCTCTGCTCCTCCTAGTCTTCCCCCATCCTCCCTGAGTTTGAATGCTGCAAATGAGCTATTTGTGATGCTCAGAGAGCAGGGGAGGAGTTGCTGAGCACAGGGCGCCTGGCTTTTTCCCCATGCGTGCTCCAGCCCCAGAGCAGCCATAGATGCCCAGCAGCAGATGTTGCTGGATGAGGGAAGCCTGAACTACAGAGATGCAACCTGTAGTAAATGCTGGCACCATTGCATTTGAAACATGGCTCTAAGCAAAGTTATTGCTTGTATCCTAGCACAGGGTGGGTATGATGAACATCACACCCTCCCACTATAGGCAGGGTATTCTCTGGCATCCCTACCAAGCAGGAGTTGGTTCTCAGTGTTGTAATACTCCTGTCCAATTCAGAGGTTCGGTAACTCAAAGCCAGAGTGCTGTGTGTCTGGGGCAAAGAGCAAATACCATCCTTCTCCTGGTGTGTCTTTAAAGGACAAGCAGAAGTCATCAATGCAAGAGAGATGGCTCCAAAGGGTGCATCCATGGGCATGTTTGGGAACAGCACAGAGCTCTCTGTCATAGGTAAGGAGATGTTAGATGGTGCTGATATGTTGATTCCAGTAAGTGAATCCTTGGAGTGTTCAAACTTTTTAGCTACTGTTACAATGTCTCTGGGATTCAAAGCACTGACTACTCTGCATCTTATACCTGGAGTTGGACGTGGGACACCCTCCGCCTCAGTTTCCCCAGAAACCTCTTCTGCCTCCTGCTGATTGCCATTGTGTATCTTGACTTGTCCAGGAGATCCAAATATACTGTCCCCATTGTTTCATTCATACAAAGAACAATGTAGAAAATTGATCTTAATACACAACTGTTAAGGAGCCCTTTTTATTGCCAGGAACAGTACAACATTGACCACTTTCCTCCTTGTACTCTGATAGATGAGAGCTGATACAGTCTGATTAATGGTGGCTCTAATTGGAGACTTAGAGCAGGGTGTGCAACCTGTGGCTGTCTTTCTGGGGGTTGCAGTGCTGGGCCAGCCACCGTTTTGTTTTCTTGGTTTGGTGCTCGATGTGCACGCAGCAGGGGCGGGGGGAGTAGCAGGAACGGACCTGTGCTTGGAATTAAAGGAGCCGCAACAAAATGTTACAGCCATTTTTGCTCAACCAAAATTTTCCTGCAAATTAAAAAAGGCGCACCACTGACTTAAAGGATCTAGAGGAGAAGCAGAAATTCTCCTTACTAGAAACGACATAAAAAAGACATGAGTCAGCTAAGTTAACTGACTTCTGAGAGACCTTTAAGGGACCTCGGAAAGAAAATTCTCTTGCTGGGGTACATCTGTATTTGAGGGGCAAGGGGAAAAGTCTTGCGGGGGAGGGAGAGCTGGTATCTGAAAAATACATGATAATTTGTGGAAGTGTCAAATTTTATACATGAGGTGAAAGTTGTTGCACCAAACCATGGATTGAAATCCCATCCACATGGGTTACAATGTTTCATGTCTACACCCAACAGCGATCCCAGTGCAGCTGGTACCAGGTGGATGCAATGAAACCTATGGTTCAGCCTTGGTTCTATTTGTGTTCTCTCCAACAGTGTTTCTCCTCTTTTGGGACAGAAGCCAGTCAGTTAAGCTAGCTCTAGTGATGCTAAACCATGCAGCAGGGCCTTATATTAGGTTAAAACCCCAACCCTCTTGCTACCAGAAAAGCTGCTGGACACTCTAGGATTAGATGCTTCAAGAGTTGCAGAACATGGAAAGAGAGTGAGTGGACCAAACCCGCTCCATCAAACAGCATCATTGTATGGATGGGCTGAACTCTTGCAAAGATAAGGGACACAATCAGCTATTTCATGTAGGCTATTCCCATAAAACAGCTTCCCTGCTGAGTGAAAATTGGAGCAAGGCAGAATTTTTCAGACTAATCACTTATTTGCCAAAAAATGCAGTTCTGGGCCAATGGGGACTTCGTGATTTCACGCGGAATTTACCACAAAAATTCAGCTTAAAAAAAATCTGAATGTTTAGACATTTCTGAAAGGAAACCTTTTGACTTCTCTTCTTGAAACAATGTTTTCATTTAGGTTTAATTAAATAACAAATAAAGTAAACACATCATCACCAACAAAAAAAAGTGTGTTAAATTGAATGAATGCATTTTGTTCAAAACCAAAATATTTTGTTCGGGTGTCGGGTTTTTTTTTCATTTTGGTGAGGAACTGAACTTCCTGTCTGGAACACAACAATTGTTTCCTCCCAGTTTGGCAACTGCAGTGCAAACAGCAACAACAAAAAATTGCTTGCTCAGCTCTAGTGAGGATTAGGGATGTAAACAACTAGTTGTCTATCCAATAAACATACTTGACTAGTTGCTCCCCCCACTTGCTGCCTCTATCAGAGCAGGAGTTTTTACTGGGGGGAGCCGGCTTAAAAGACAGCTACCCCCTGCACTGTCTCCACAGGGGGGTAGAGGAGACAGAGGCGTGGCATCTAGGACCAGGCATGAACCAGGACAGCTGATTCCTGGCTCACACCAGTCCCCTCTTCTCCCCCCCCCATCCCCCCCTGCTGTGCCTTTTCCTTTTAAATGTATGAAGAGCCTGAAGGCTCTTAATCCATTTAAAAGGCAGAGCTGCAGTGGGATTAGCTCCCGGGGCAGGGAACTTATCCCACTGTAGCTCTGCAGTTTCCCCCTTATTGACTAATGGAGTTGATGGAAATTCCAATTTAACATCCCTAGTGAGGATATGCCTGTGGAGAGGTATCTGTTGCTTCTCATTCTGGAAGTGGCAGGCCTGCCAACTGGGGTGGGGGACAGCTGTCTTGGGGCCTGGAGATTTGAAGGGGCCCATGTCCCCGGCCCTTTAAATCACCACCGGATTCCTGGACAGTGCATTCCAGGTGGTGCTGAAGGGCTGCTGGGGAGCCTTGCTCAGGAGCCTGGTAGGTCCGTCAGCCATTCTCAGAAATGGGTAGACGTAAAGAAAACTCTCTTTGCTCAGTGTTTGCCCAGTGGCCTAATGTAGTCCCTGTCTGCTCCAGGGGGCCTGTCTATTGCGGTGCCAGGAGAAATTCGTGGATATGATATGGCTCATAAGCGGCATGGCAGGTTGCCATGGAAAAGCCTTTTTCTGCCCAACATCAAGCTGGCAAGAGAGGGGTTCCCAGTTGGTAAAGCACTGGCAGATGCCTTGAAAGCAAAACAGAAGAATATTGAAAGCAATCCCTCACTGTGGTAGGTAGCACTTTGGATCTTGTGTCTGTTATGCCCCTGAGACTGACAGTAATCTTGGAACTCGGGAACTTCAGAACCATCTGCATGAGCCTCTGCCATTTGAGCACAAGGACAAGCCCCATCGCTGGCTGCTGTGATAGTCTTGCTCTCTTATGTAGACCAGATACTACTGGGCAAAAAGCCGTTCTCTGCTAGTGTCGGTTACACTGAGCAGGAATTTCTTTTGACTGTTCAGTGAGCATGCATGGTATTACATAGTTTGATACGTATGGCCGGGGGACCCTGAGAATAGCAGGTCTTCTAAGTCAGCAGTCCTGGTTTTCTCCTGGAAGCTGTTTGACTGAATGCTGGGTGCAATGCAAAGCCAAAGGTGTCTCTGCTGAAGTACGATATTACAGCTGATTCTCTCATTGCCTTTTCCTTTCTCCTCCAGTGAAGTGTTCTGCAAAGGAGGAAAGATCCTACAAGAGGGGAATGTCATCAAAATGCTCAAACTAGCAAACACCTATGAGACATTAGCCAATGAGGGAGCAGATGCTTTTTATACAGGGAGCCTGGCCCAGCAAATTGTCAAAGACATCAGGGAAGCAGGTGAGAAACCAGGGGTTTGAGTATCTTTCTTTTTTGAATAAAACTGAACACCCTAAACTTATTCTTCAACAAGAGGGGCAGGAGGTCAGCTTTAATGGAGGAAAATGTGATCTCAAGTTTCTGTTCTAGCAAAACTTCTTACAAGGGCCACAAAGCAAAACCCATTAGCAGCTGGCTCAAATTAAGTCATTGGTTATAAGCCAGGAGTAGTAGAACTTATCTATTCAATGATTTACAGAAATGACCCTCAGCCTTTCAAGACGAGTGTACTGCTTTCAGGAGGCTGACTTCTCTTGCACACTCCAAGTTTCACTTCACTTAAACTATTTGCTTACAAAATCAGACCTAAAAATATAGAAGCGTCACAACACACTAGTACAGACAAATTGTGTACTTTCTTACTTTTACCATATAATTAATAAATCAATTGGAATGTAAATATTATATTTGCATTTCAGTACATAAAGAAGTATAAAACGTCATTTGTGTGTATGAAATGTTAGTTTACATTGTTTGCTAATACTACTTAATGTAGCCTGTTGTACAACTAGACAAATATCTAGATGAGGTCATGTATCCCTTGAAAGATCTCTGCGTACGCCTGGCTAAGAACCCCTGATTTAGAGCCTTAATAGAGAGAGACTTTTTATTGGAAGAATATTTTGTCAGATTAAATTTAATCTTGGGGAAGCAATCAATAAAGTGTAGACTGTACACTTCTCCTCCTCCCCCAGCCAGTAAATAACCTGAAGTGAAATCTCTGATCCAAACATCTTTTGCTTTTAGGCTCATGGGATATACTGGCTTCCCATAACAGATCTGGGGTCTAGTCTGAGATGCAACCTCTGATGATAATTTAAAACCACAGGCCCATACCATGTTAACATAATCCGTTGTGTGGGAAGGTTTTAGAGGGGCAGCCGTGTTAGTCTGTAACTGAAAAAACTTAAACAGCAAATAGTCCTGCAGCACCTTAGACTCTAGAGACTAACAAAACATGTGGATGGTATCATGAGATTTTTGGGGGCACCGTCCGCTTCCTCAGATGAAATGGGTTGTGCCCACAAAAGCTCATGATACCATCTACCTGTTTTGTTAGCCCTGCAGCATCCTAGAGACCATTTGCTATTTTTTATGTTTGTTCTGTGGGAATGTAGCTTCTATACTTGTAGGCCACTAGATGGTGACAGAAGCACAGGCTTAGCTAATACATCGTACACAGCTTCAGAGTGCTACTGTGTTTGTCCTCCTAGGGGAGTGAATTCTGGGACTTTTTTCAAAGCGATTCCTTCAACTGGTTGTAAATGCTCAACATCAGAGTGCCCTCCCTGCTCTTGTATTAGGAGATAAAGATCCCAACATAAAGCACTTTTTCATCCGATCTCAAAGCCCTTTGCAAAGGAGGTCAGTCCAATGGGGAAACTGAGGCACAGAGAATAAGAGGGATGGCTCAGATTTGACAGTATCTGTATGTAGAAGCTGCCATCCTCTTCTGTTTTATCTGTTCTGAGCTCATTGCCCTTCTCAGGAGCTCCATCAGTCTTTCCTGTATTTTTCGTAAGGCAAGGGGATCAGATTTGGATGTGGACCCTGACCATCTACTGTCACTTGTCAGCCACATCCCTGAACCTCAGAGGTTTGTTTTGGGTTTGGAGGTCCAGGGATCCCTAGTTTCTTCTCTTTTGTTCTGTTAGTTCTTGGGCGTAGGAGTCTTCCTAAGAGCCTGTCTGGCTCTCACAATGCACAGCATGCTGGTGCCTGAATGGCAGAAGGTCAGTTTGTTGTAAGTGCTTGGCCCCCACAACTGGGGCCTACTCTTCAGAACTTTTTGGCCACTCTCCCTCCCCAGCCTTGTTCTCAGTGGGAGGTGCCGGCTGCTGAGCTTTCCTTGAAAATGTGGCCACAGGTTCTAGCGTGGCCCTGGAGCTAAAATGCATTAAAATCAAACTTTTCCTAGTCGGATGTATGGTCGGGTGTACGGGCTCCTTCCGTAATGATCCTTTCAGAAGATGTAATTTACAAGCATGATTATCCAGTCATGGGTATTGAGCAAGACCTGCCAATTCGTAATCTAAAGCAAATACAGCATGGATGAGACACCCTAGAAGCAGGGAGAGTAGAGAAAGCTAATCCCTATCCACACAGTGTTAACCCCCACTTTTTCACCACTCTCTGAAAGCCCGGCATGAGCCTCTTTCCTGGGAGGCTGGGACTAGTCAGCACTAAGGATGTTAAGGACTCGTCGACTATCCAATAAGCAAATGCTTATCGGATAGTAGAGTTGACTAGTCACTTCCCCCCCACCCCTTGTTGTCTCTATCCGATAGAGACAGCAAAGAGGGGGATGGAGGTTACTTCAAGGTGGCAGTGCCTGCACGGAGCCCAGGCTCTGTGCGGCACTGCCGGTTTGAAACACTGTGGCAGCATTTCACAGGGGCAGCGCCGCACAGCTGAACCTGGGCTCCATGCAGTGCTGCCCCTTTGAAATGCTGCCGTGGCGTTTCAAAGCGGCAGGGCTGCACAGAGTCCAGGATCATGTAGGGACTCCCTAGCTAACCCCAGACTCCCTACAGCATTTCCATGGAACCTGGGGTTGGCTGGGGACTCGCTAACTGACCCCAGGCCCTGCATGACATTTCAAAATGCATGGAGCCCAGGATCAGCTGTGAAGTCCCTAGCCGACCCCAGGTTCCATGGAAATGCTGCAGGGAGCCTGGGATCATCTGGGGAGTCTCCCAATGACCCCAGGTTCCATGGGGGCACTTCTGCTTTGAAATGCACAAGAGCCTTCGTTGGGGACCCTTGTACCTTTCAAAGCTGGCACCTGCGAGCAGCCCAGAGCCAGTAGGAAGTCCTGCTGACTCTGGGCTCCACGGGGGCCCTTTTGATTTGAAATGCAGACGTGCCCGGGTGGAGCCCAGAGTCAGTGGGACTTCGTATGCAGCCCGGGGCGAGTGGGGAGTTCCAACTCTGAAATTCACAAGAGCCCCCACTGAGGCTCTTGTACATTTCAAAGGAGGAATGCGGAACTGCCTATCGACTAGTCTATGGCAATTCCAAATTCCATTGACTACTCGACTGGTAAATTAATCAATATTTAACATCCTTCGTCAGCACCAGCTGCTCTACTTATCAGGGAGCACAAAGCATCAGCATCCCCACCACCCAAGCAGCATTCTTCCTCATTGCAAACAAGAGGATTCTGTGCTCTAGTCTCTGATTCCCACCCTCTCCCACCAGTCTTCCACAATGAGAGAAGGAGATGGTCCGAACCCTGCCTGGAGATTGTGAACCCAGAGTCACAGATGCAGGGGTGGATTTACAATGTAACATATTATGCCCTGGCATGCCCCCCGCCCCCAACAAATATGAGACACTCCCCCCCCCAGGGCCTGGCAGTCCTGCACCAGGTCTGGCACTCTTTCCCACCCCTGCACAGGGGGCAGCCGCTGTGCAGAGGGGCCAATCCCTCTGCAGAGAGGGCTGGGTGCAGCCTCAGGAGAGCAGGCAGAAGGCGGTGAGCAGCATGAACACAGGCTGGAAGTCTTCATAGGTGCATGGGGCAGCTGCGCAGCTAGCCGGAGAAAAGTGGTGCTTTGAAGCAGGAAAGCAGCATTTTTTTTTTTTCTCCATCCGCTGGCTCTGCAGCCACCCAGTGCTCCTCTGAAGCCATCCAGCCCGTGTTTGTGCTGCTGGCTGCCTCCTGGTGAGTGGTGGCCACTCATGGGTGGGGAGGGCAGCCGGGCATAGCTGTCCGCGGTGGGAGGTAGAGGGGGCAGCTGGCGGCTGGAGAGCCCACAAGCTGCACAGCTGGCAGGAAAAAGCTGCGCTTTGAAGTGGGAAAGCACCACTTCGCTGCAGCTGCACTGCCCCCTCCCTTGAGCCCCTGTAATGCTGCACTCCTGTTGGCTGCCAGCCGGTGAGTGGCTGCTGCCTGTGAGCGAGGGGGAGAGCAGCCAAGGAATGAAGTGTCCGTGGCGGGAAGGGCGGGGTGCTCAGGTGGCCGATGGAACTGTGCCCCCCTCACTTTCAGGTGGAGCACACGTGGGGGTCTGCCCACTTCTCCGGGCCAGCCAGCGCAGGGCCACTGGGGCACTTGAAGCTGTCCTCTGTGGCCATGGAAATCTTTGCATCTCCTCTGTCAGTCTTCTTCTCCAGCCCCACCAGGGCTGCTCTACTTTTGCACTGGGTCCCCCAGCTCCACCCCTTTCACCTGAGGCCCCGCCCTTCTGGGGGCCCCAGACCTGCTCCCCCTCCACACACACCTCTTATCCAGGGGCCTGGCTATTCTGTCAGCCGCCCTACCTGAACCCAGATCTGGATCTGCACCTAGGAGACACAGGGCCTGGCCTGCATCACCCCACTATTGCAAATGTTCCAGTGCCACTGGTGTTGCATCTAAGTGGGGAATGGGTGGTCCAGACCACAGCCCACCTAGGCACACCCATAATTATGCCCCTGCTCTTTCAGACATTTTTAATCTGCCTAAAAATCAAGGTCAGTTTTTTAGCAATAATGAAGTGATACCATGAGTCTGGCCAAAAACGTAAGAAAAACCCCAAGGGGATGCAAAAAGACAAAGCTAAGCAAAAAGACAGTTTGCCATCTTATTTAAAAAATCTTGAAGTATTGAATAGAGAACATTCATCAAAGTATGGGCGAGGAAACATCTCAGCCGCTTGCTGAGTTGGGGGGGGAAATCAGGATGACTGCAAACGCTGAACAGGTGAACTCTGAAGTGGCAATGAAACTACAAAATATTGGTAATTTTCTCAAAATAAGGGAAGAAACCTATCCTGAAGGCATTGTATTATGGCCAAAATCTGTTTCATTGGATATAATAGAATATTTCTTAGCAAATAAATAAAAAAACATAGGTAATATGGAACATTTGAGAAAAGAGTATGAGGTTGGAGGTCAAAAGGAAATTAGAGGCCTTCATTAATCCCATTTTCTGAGGATGAAGAAAAATGGGACCACAGAAATGAGAAATTGGTTGGTGGTTTTGTTTTTTGGGGTTTTTTGGAAACCACCAAGGCAGTCTACTGTTGTTAGCAAATTATTCCGTCACTGTAGTAAAAGAAGACAAACATTTGTTGATGGGCACTCTGGAGAAATGTTGCAAGAGATATTGTTGATCATGAAACTTCAAAAGCTCATATTAATGTTATGTGCAAGTTTGTTCAAAGATGCAAATTATCTGGAAGAGCTGATTCTGCATTATCAACTAAATTTGAGAGAGTGTTCTTATTGCAGAAAATGCCGAGACATGTTGTTGCAACAATGAAACTGCTGTTTTCTTTGGGACCACCTCTAAGAAGACATGAGTCATCAATGTCAAATAGAAAAGGCATTTTTTTTAACCTGTCTTGAATATCATAGTGAATTTGACAATTTTCTCAATGAACATTTGAAAAATTATCAGTATAGTGGCTCAGGGAACACCAACTTTTTAAGACACCAAACCTACAATGAATTCATTACCATAATGACAGAGCAGTTCCAAACCCAATTCACTAATGCCAAGTACTATTCCATAATTGACTCAACACCAGATGTGAATCATGTAGACCAATTAACATTAATTTTAAGAGGTGACCGGCAATAGTGAAGTTGTAGACTGATTTCTTTATTGTGTACCACTAAAACCCCACACTTCTGAATGTCTAGAGACAACAGTTTTGGAAATCAATGCAAATTTAGGTTTGGACATCCTGTGTAGAGCTTTGATAACACTGTACATATGGCATGAAAATACTCAGCTTTATAGGCAAAACTGAGCATTGCAAATGTCTCTGCTTTATTCATACTGTGTTTCAGCCATTCCTTAAATTTAATCTGCAATGCTACAGCCACGTCTTGAGAGAAAGCTACACATTATTTTGACTTTGTTCAAAACACACATGCTTTTTTTTTTTCGGTTTCCATACATCGAAGGAGTATACTACAATCATTCTTGGAGCAAACAAATGGAAAACATTTGATAGTCAAAAAATTTGTGACACCATGTGGTCTGCTTGTGCAGATGCTGTTTTGGCTTTGAAACTGAGCTATGATGTTTTAAAGAGAACCTTATTAGACATAGCCACATCAAATTCTGAAAAACCATATGCGAAAACAGAAGCAAAATCCTTGGCAGAAACATTTAAAAAGTATGCTATTGCTGTTTTTACTATTTTGTGGAACTGTTTACTTAAAAGAATTAATGTTGTCAGCAAATCACTGCAAAAAGTTGATGCAAATTTATTGAATGCTGCACAATTGTTAGCCTGAGAGACAAGTTTTGTCATGGAAGTTTGAAATGACTAGAGGCCTGTGGAAGTGGAGGCACTGATATTAACAGCAGATATAGGTTCCTCTGATATATTTGAGAAGCATAAAAAAACAGGAAGTTATTTTTCAATGAAACTAGAGACCATGAAATCAATTTAAAAGGAAAGAGAAGATCATCATTGAGACTGTACTATTGTTGTGTCACAAATAACATTGACAATTGCAGAGTAGAGGTGAATCTCTAAAGAAAACTGTTGATTTATTTTGCATGGTTTTTGACAGAAGTATGAATGAAGATGCTAAAAGCCACTACAGTAAGAAATTAAGTGAATTCTATCAAGAAGATATAGACACAAATCTTTTTGAAGATGAAGTGAAACATTTAATTTATTTTATCGAAAATGATGAGGTCTGTGCTTCAAGATCACCAGTTGATCTGTATAGATTTGTATATGATGGTTTGCAGGCAACCTTTCCAAATGTAGAAACCATTCTGAAAGTATTTTTAACAATACTTGTCACAAATGCTTCTGGTGAACATTCTTTTTCTGTATTGAAATGAATTAAAATTACTTGCGATGAGTCAGGAACATTTGACAAGTTCAGCAATATTGAAAATTGAAAGCTCCTCTTTATATAATATTACTTATGATGACTTAACTGACGATTTTGTAAAGAAAAAATGTGTGTGGGGGAAGCTATCTGAATAAATAGTTTCTTCAAATAGAATAAGTCTCTTCAGAGGAAGAAACTTTTTTTTTTCCCATTCATGTGTCACCTATGCATTTCATTTTAAACATTTTTCATGTTAGATTAATGCACATACAAGCCTTCATCTAGAACAGAAGTTCTCAAAGTGTTCTCTAAGAATTCCATTCAGGTAGACTGAGGAAAGGTTATGTTTTTTTCTTAAAGTTATCTTATCCAAAACACTTTACAATAGTTAGCCCATGGTATAAACAATATGTGAGAGATCATTAAGTGGTCCACTGAGACCCTCAGCAATTTTCAAAAGTTTGGGTATTTCTGAACTATACCCCTTTTTAAAACAGGGATGTAAATTAGACAAATCGAAACTGTAAATGAAGCTGGGATTAGAATTTCCTGCTCTTCATTTGCATAATGGCAGCCGCGCATTTTTCGAAAAAAGGTCTCTTCAAAAGTAAAACCACCATCTTGATGGGGTTCTTTTTAAAAAAACAAAAAGAAACTGCAAGAACCCATACTCAGATCTTTCCAAAAAGGTTTGTGTTTTTTTTTTTTAAAGAACCCCGTTTGGACAGCGGTTTTACTTTCGAAAAGCCCTTTTTTGAAAACGAGCAGCTGCCATTATGCTAATGAAGCACGGGAAATTCAAATCCCGGCTTCATTTGTAATTTCAATCTGTCTAATTTACATCCTCTTTTGGAAGAGGGATGTAGTCTAGACATGCCCTTAGACTATAAAAACAATCGAAGCACCTCACTTTATTTTCATATACTACCTATTACTTATAATATAGGAGGATGAAGAAAAAAGAAGGAAAAATGGGAGGGGCTGGGTCCCCAGGGAGACCCAAAAATGAAACTGAGCACTGGGCCCCCCTACCTCTAAATCCACCACTGCACAGATGGCTTTTCTCTCTGTTCTAGGGGGCATTGTTTCCATGGAGGACCTTAGAGACTATACTCCAATCCTGACTGAAAATCCTTTAAACATCACGATGGGGGAATTCACCATGTATACAGCCAGTGCCCCCCAGAGTGGCCCAGTGCTAGCGCTGATCCTCAACATACTGAAAGGTAAGAGCAAATCGGGGTGAGTCATTGGTACAGGCAAGAGCAAGTGTCTGCTGTTCAAGTTGCTTTGGCTTCACCACAGCAATCTCAGTAGGCCAACAGCAGCATTCCTAATTCACACTCAGTTCTGAAGTGGCTGGTGACTGAAGACTGTTAGCAGGAGACTTCATACATCTGTGAATTGGTCCTCGAATTCCATAAACATAGGATTTATGGCTTCCGCATATGAAAGAACAGGCTCAGGAACGAAAAGGATTCTCTTGATGGGTGTCTTCTGGTACTTGCATCTGTGGAAATTAAAAGGGCATGGACTTTTAAGAGACATCACTTTTTGTAATGCACTTACCTGCCATTCTTGCACATGACACCTGAGGTTATTCTAACAAATTAGAGGAGCTATTCTCTTAGGGTATGTCTACACTTGCAGCCTATTTCAGAATAGGGCTGCAAATGGAGGCATTCGGAATTGCAAATCAAGCCCAGGATTTAAATATCCCGCGTTTGATTTGCATCTTCCCAACCGGGCGCCATTTTCTGAAATTTACAAGCCCGGAATAACTGCCCGCGTCTACACGTGGCAACGAAACGGGCGTTCGAAATAAAGCCCTATTTCAAACTACCTGTTGTTCCTGCAATGAGGTTTAACAGGTAGTTTGAAATAGGGCTTTATTTCGAACGCCCGTTTCGCTGCCATGTGTAGACGTGGGCAATTATTCCGGGCTTATAAACTTCAAAAATGGCGCCCGGCCGGGAAGATGCAAATCAAGCGCGGGATATTTAAATCCTGGGCTTGATTTGCAATTCCGAATGCCTACATTTGCAGCCCTATTCTGAAATAGGCTGCAAGTGTAGACATACCCTTAGTGTTTACAGTGCTCTGTAACAGGGGCCTGTTTTTCCTGAGGAGGGTCTTGCATGTAGCAGTAGTAGAAAGGGAACAAATAAAGGTGACTGTCCGACTCCAAGCAGTGGTGGCTGTGGTGCAGAGGCTCGGCTGATACCTACGTCTGAGTCTTTCCTCAAAATCACTAGATTTCCAGTTGACCATCCTGCAGTGCTGGTTCCTGTTCACCACCCACTGGCTACATGCTCACAATGTGCTGTCTACTATTGACAGGATTTAATTTCTCCAGTGACAGTGTGTCAACCCTGGAGAAAAGGGGTCTAACCTACCACCGTATTGTGGAGGCCTTCCGCTTCGCGTATGCCAAGAGGACTTTACTGGGAGACCCGATATTTGTTGATGTCAAGGAGGTAAATAGCCAAGAAGTCACTGTGTGTCCCTATCCTTTCTGCATGTCCAGAACAGTATCAAAGCTGAGTGGAGACTGGCTTATTGCCCCTGACAGGGGACCCCCGATATTGCCAAGGACACTTCAAAGAATTCTGTTTGCCATCAGCAAGCTGATGAAATGAAGATCTGACTCCAAATGTAAAGCCATATGTTTCTACTGGTCCATGGGTTTACCTGCCAGGGATATAAAAACAAATTTCTTCTGGTGTTTGTTGGCAATGTGCAGGAGAATTTGCAAAACAAAAAAACAAAAAAAAACACAGATATTTTGCACTGCCGTAGCATGTTCAACATGCTGTGCAAAAAATAATCAACTATAATCCAGGATAACTCCACTTGTCTGCCTACCTCATGGGGCGGGTGACAAGGCACTTCCATAAAGTGTTTTAAGAATGAAAGATATAAACTGGTCTCAGTGATATTAATGTTGCTGGCCTGTACAGCGTTCTCTTTAGTAAAGTGTGAAATGCTGGTCTAGCAGCATGGGTTCCACTTTCTGTAATGAACAAAGGATTCCAGGCAATGGAAAGCCAGTGGTTCCCTTGCTGGATACCCTCCATTTTTTCCCCTAGGGTCTGATGTGCCCCATTTCATGTGAGTTCCAGCATAGAATTTATGGTTTTAATTGAAACTTATTGTCAGCATTGAACTGGGTCGTCTCTTCTAACAGGTGCTCAAGAACATGACCTCTGAGTTCTTTGCGGATAGCCTACGGAGGAGAATCACTGACGATACAACCCATCCAGTTGACTACTATGAGCCACAGTACTACAACCCAGATAATGCCGGTACATCCCATCTCTCCGTTGTGGCTGATGATGGCAGTGCTGTGTCCGCCACCAGCACCATCAACCTATAGTATGAGTCCAGACCTTACTTCCATGTACGGCTCTCCCATCTTTATAGTAGTTCTGTGGCTGGTATAAACATCACTGGTATAAACATCTGGTCTCTCCATTGTGGGTTAGTCGTTGGTGGAGGAATTGTTGACTGGAACTCCTTTTGCTGGAGTCCTATAGATTGCACTGTACTGGTAGGACTTCTGTGTTCTTTGTTTTCTCTGATCTGGTGTTGCATCAGTATCCTCCAGCCACTGAAATCCAAGGGGAGCTGAAGGCAACTTGGCGAGTTAGGCCCTTACTGCTGAATCCCATGTGCTTTGAGTTGGGCATCTAAAATATAAGGACTAGAAGTTTCCATTATGTTTGATTCAAGCCCACTTTTGTTTTTTTTTGCAATGACCTCTTCCAGCCCCTTTGCCCCTTAGCTCTGACATCAGGAAATCTCCTGCCACACTCTAGAACCCCTTTTCAATTAATATTTTCTTGAATTATCAGAGTCTCCCTGTATCTTTCTTTCCTTCTGTCATAACAAAGAAAATGTACTTAGTGCAGCTGGTCTGCCTATTATCAGCACATTCAGTGTTGCACTGTCATTGGCTATAAAGAGAAAAGTTCCCTAGTTAATAAACAGAGGCTTTATCCTTCGTTACCGGACTGCAGCCAGGACCACTTTTCCTTGCTTCTGCGCAGAGTGACTCTTTCCTGTCTAATCCATCTGTGAGGTCAACATCCAGCCTATCAAAATGCTTATAACGTAACACATGCTGGGCTGTGGCATTGCTGAATGAATTGGGTGTGAGACATGACCAGTTTATAAAGGCGGTTGCAATTTATTCAGTCACTGAGTGATTTAATCAGTGATGAGAAAATGCGACCAAAGTAAATGCTGCTGCCTTGGCATTCTGCCTCTTTTCTGGCAGAGATGGGTCTGGGTCCGAGCTTGCAACCTGAGCTGATCTCTGTGATAGATTGTACTGCAGCACTTATAGCCCTAGGGCAGTTGGGATCCTGAGTTCAGCCCTCACATTTGGGTATTTGGAGGTTTGGTTTGGCCCCTTATACTGGGCCTGATTGTCTGCTGCTCTCACACCTGGTGTAGTGCACATGCAAAGTGGCTGTAAATAGTTTCCCACTCCTGTCGGTGGAAGCCTTCTGTACAGAGAAGGTTACTACACTTACGTGAGGTGAAAGGAAGTGGAAAATAGGTTTCCCCAAGTGAGATCCAGAGCCTGGTGAAGGCCCGTCTGTTAGTTTACCTAGGAGCCCTGTCATTACGGGCCTATGCCTTACAGGGTGTGTGACCTCACTCTGCGAGACAATAGTTCTATGTAATCTGCCATTTACCTGAAACTTGTCCAGGAGTCTGGGTTTGACGTGCCTTCCCTTCTGCTCGCTCTCTTCAGCTTTGGCTCACAAGTTTGCTCCAACGTGAGTGGCATCATATTTAATGATGAGATGGATGACTTCAGTTCACCTTTTATCATCAATAGCTTTGGCGTCCCTCCCTCCACTGCAAACTTCATCAAACCAGGTAGCACTTTACTCCCTCTTCTTAGCTAGTCTCATGGCTGCCCCTTGCATGTCACAGTAATGCTGTCTGCCTGCTAGAGATCAACGTTCTCTCAGGCCAGGTCTACAGTGGGGGAGAGAGTTGACCTAAGAGATGCAACTCCAGGGATGTGAATAGTGTAGCTGGGGCTGATGTATCTTAGGTCGAATTTCTGTGGCATCTCCATTGCAGGAGGCCTATGGAAGAATCTCTGCTCTCAACATCCCTTGCTCCTTGCGACCTGGTGGAGTCCTGGGATTGACGGAGGCACTGTCGGCGGTTGATTTAGCAGGTCCTTCCTAGACCTGTTAAATCTAACCCCAGGAGAGGGGTCCCCACAGTGTCAATCTCTCTGTAAGTGCAGACAAACTCTAAGACTCTGCAGTAAGACATGGCTCAGGGGTGTCTGAAGTCCCTGTAACATGGGAAACCCGTATGTTCTGTATGCTACATCCAGTTTCCTTGCTGGGATCTCTATGCACGGGTGGGCTGAAAGGAGCACAAGTGTTTGTGGTGTCAAAGAAAATGCTTGGGACTTGCTTATCCCCAGCTGCCTGAAGCCCTCACAAAGGTTAAAATGAAGTGAAATGTGCCGTGACTCTGCCTTGGGCATCCCTGCTCGGGAGGGGGTAAGACTCAACGAGGGAGGTTTGGGGCGGAGGGAAGGGAGTTCACAACCTTGCAACGTTCCAACAGTCTGTGGGCTGTAAGTAATTTGCATGACATCTACATGTATTTAAATGATGTTGTGTCCATGTCTATGCTCTTCCTCCCCCACCATAACTTTGGAATACATCTGCGGGGGGGGGGGGGGGAATACACCATATTTTGGTAACCCTTAAACCCAGGTCTATTCCCTTGATTCCATTTCATTTCAGGCAGAATGGATTTGGAGAAGGACACCCCCTTTATGTAAACTGTGCCTTTTTGTAATGGCCAGCGGGGATCCTGGGCTGAGGAAGATGAGGTGGGGGCTATGGGGAAGCCCCGAGGTTTAATGCCAGGGAACCTCTCCAATCAGATCAAGGGCTACAGAGGTTCTCACCCAGATAGGGCAGTGACCAGGAAGGGCCCATTACTCAGGGCTGAGTTGTGCGGTTGAACCGTGGTCTCCAGTGCATGGGTGCACACAGATGAATAGCAGGCATGCTGAGGAGTGCCCGTTTGTCAGGAGTTGGCTCAAGCCCTTGTCATTCTCACTCCCACCCCATCTACAATGGGGGTTCAGGAGATGACAGACTCTCCGAGGGCAGCTGAGGAGACTTTTGCGCTGAGCCAGCAGATCTGGGATCTGCAAAAGAGCATCAGTAGCAGCACTCTGTGTTTCTAGCCTACCCGGGCTCTGGCGGTGTCGGCCCAGATGCTGTGCATGTAAGTAAGCACAAATTAATGTCTGTGCACATTCCTACAGGTAAACGGCCCCTGTCCTCCATGTGTCCCGCAATCCTGGTGGATAAAACAAATAAGGTTAAGATGGTGGTTGGTGCATCCGGAGGAACGAAAATCACCACAGGAACAGCACTGGTAAGTGTCACGGTGTGGGACGGAAGAGAAGACAGTCCGTAGAGGCCAGACAAGGTTGGAGAGTCTTGAGTTATAAAACAAGGTCCCCATCTAAGACCATCCCTGTTTATCCAACCTGGACATTCTGTCCTGCTGCTCACTGGGAAGGTTTCCATGAGAGTGACTTGAGTCATAGATTTTAAGGGTAGAACGAAGCATTATGACACTTTATTCTGACTTCCTGAAAAATGCTAACCCCTCCCCTCTCCCAGTGATTTTTTGCATCAAGCCCACAACTACTGTCTAATCTGTAGCATATAGTTTAAGAAATATAGTCTGGATATAAAGCATAAAAGTGATGGAAAATCCACAGCCTCCCTGTGTAAGTTCGTCCATTAGTTATTTGCCATCACTGTTAAAAACTGGCTCCTTAATTGTAGTCTGAATTTGTCGTTTCCAACCATAAAGATCTCATCATGCCTTTTTCTGCTTGATTAAAAAGCCCTTACCAACACATCTCTTCTCCGTGTAGTTAGTAACAGACTGTGATCAAATTGTCTCTGAACTTTCTCTTGGTGTAAATTCAATGGAGAGAGTTAAGAAGCTTATTAGTAGAGCTAATAATATCTGCAAATATCCACTTTATATCTGTGAATGTGGATATCCGTGGCTCATATTTGTAGATGCGGGATGTAATGTCCCAATTTTGTATGCACGCAGGGCTCTGTCCATTGGAAACACTTTCCAGACCTTAAATATCCTTTCCCTGAACCCTCTTTGATGCCTGGACACCAGAACTAGACATTAGTCTGATAATGGTCTCACTAATGGGGTAGACAGAAGTAATGTGGTTTCTCTCATCCTGTACAATAGTCTTCTGCTTAGATATCCAGGATGTGTCCACCCTCTCAGTTGTAGCATTGCACTTGGAGCTCTCTTAGGGTGCACAGATAGAAAGGTTCTAAATTCTGGGGTACTGTCTCCCATCTTGTGAGATCAACAGGCTTTGGTTCCAGGGAGGGTGTCACAGCCAGCATAACACACAGCAGCCATAATGTAATCTCTCAACTGGGATGCAGTTCAGAGATCTAGGTTCTGTTCCCAGCTCTGCTATTCACTGTTCTTGGGAGATACTCACCTGTACCTCCTTCCCCCTCCCCCCCCGACCTCAATAAAAGGAGGATGACTATGCTGGCCATCTTTGGGTCAATGGGTGACAGTGCTCTACAGGAGCAGAGCACTATTTAATGAAAACTGAAGCAATGCACCTACTGGATTAGTTGCATACATATTAAGCCCTAATGTACATCCCAGCTGAATCATTTACCATACCACATTCCTTTGATTTGGACATTATTTTACAGTAGAGTCTCGATTATCCGACCTTCCTTTATCCAACATTGCGTGTTATCCGACCTGCCTGTGGCCGCCCAAGGCAATTGTGCGGGCGGCGGAGCTGGCAGAGCGGAGGGTGGAAGAGAAGGCCCGGGCAGTGCGGAGACAAAGGCGGGGAGGGAGCAGGGCCATGCAGCAGGATGCCGGAGCCCAGCCGCACCCACCCCCTGAAGGTCACGGGGCACCCTGAGCTCCCCCATCCCCTCCGGCCAGTCGCACTGCCCCCGACCTCCTTGATCTCCCCCAGCCAGCCACACTGCCTCCACCCTCCCCAATCTCTCCCAGCCAGTCGCGCTGCCCTGCGGCTGGCCAGGAGAGATAGGGGAGGTTGGGAGCAGCGCAACTGGCTGGGAGAGATAGGCGAGGTCGGGGGCAGCGCGACTGGCCGGGAGAGATAGGTGAGGTCGGGGGCAGCGCAGCTCCCCATGAAGCAGCCCAGCACCTGCAGAGCGGCAGCTGATGGGGAAAATACCTTGGACCCCGAAGGTATTTTCCGTATTATCCAGCATTTCGATTATCCGACCATCCTTTGGTCCTGTTTAGGTCAGATAATCGAGACTACTGTAAATGCATGTTTTATGTTTCTGCAGAACTGAAACAAAATAATCAACAGAGCAGGGTGCTGCTCTGCCAAATAGTTACAATGCAATCAGTACAAAGTGGTTAGTTTACATTAAAGATATAGCCCTGACAAATGTAGAAATGCATAATTAAGATTTTTGTCCTATCCCTCACAACACCGTTACAATGGAAAACAGTATGGAATCATAGGCTGAAAGGGCCTTGAGTCCAGTCCCCTGCATTCCTGGCAGGACCATCCCTGATGGTGGTTGTCTAAACTCGGGATATTAAGGACAAGTCGACTATCTGATAAGCAAAGGCTTATCAGGTAGTCGACAGGATAATTGGCTAGTTGCTCCCCCCTCTTGCTGCCTCTATCAGAGGCAGCAAAGGAGAGGGGGGAAGGCCCAGGCTCCGTGCCACTTTGAACTGGCCCTGGCATTTCAAAGGGGCAGCACCGCATGGAGCCTGGGGTCAGCTGGGGAGTCCCCAGCTGATAGCAGGCTCCATGTGGCGCTGCCCCTTTGAAATACTGCAGTGCCATTTCAAAGGGCAGTGCTGCCCTATCAACTAAAAATGCATCGATTACTCAATTAGTCAGTTACATGATACATAACATCCTTAATCCAAACTGCCCTTAAATATCTCCAGAGATGGAGATTCTACAACCTCCCTGGGCAATTTATTCCAGTGTTTGACTACCCTGACAGTTAGGAACTTTTTCCTAATCTCCAACCTAAACCTCCCTTGCTGCAATTTAAGCCCATTGCTTCTTGTCCTATCATCAGTATGTGAAAGCTGTTAACATGTTCCTCTGTCTTCTCTTCTCCAGACTAAACAAACCTCCTTTTTTTTCAATCTTGCCTCATAGGTCATGTTTTCTAAATTTTTAACGATTTGTGTTGCTCTTCTCTGGACTTTTTCCAATTTGTCCACAACTGAGGCCTAATCAGTTGAAGCCTAATCAGCATAGAGTAGAACAGAAGAATTACTTCCCAAAATTATTGTTTTTTTTGCAACAGTGTTTCACTGTTGACTCATATTTAACTTGTGGTCCACTATGACTGCCCCCAGATTCCTTTGTGCAGTGCTCCTTCCTAGGCTGCCATTTCCCATGTTGTTGTTGTTGTTTCTAAGTGGAGCACTCTGCACATGTCCTTCCATAACTTCATCCTATTTGCCT
Source organism: Pelochelys cantorii (assembly GCA_032595735.1). Taxonomy (NCBI): domain Eukaryota; kingdom Metazoa; phylum Chordata; order Testudines; family Trionychidae; genus Pelochelys; species Pelochelys cantorii. Next base: position 3,672,775 of record CM064342.1, on the reverse strand, counting down.
CAGACAATTTCTCCAGTTTGTGTCCAGTTCATTTTGAACTGCAATCTTATACTCCAAAATACTTGCAACCCCTCCCAGTGGCATCACCCACAAATTTTATAATTGCATTCTCTATACCATTAACTAAATCCTTGGTGAATAGATTGAAGAGAATATTCCAGCATGACTGTGAGCCATTCATTCCTACTCCTTAGGAATGGTTTTCCAACCAGTTATGCACCCACATTATAGTAGCTCCATCTAGGTTGTATTTCCCTAATTTGTTAATGAGAAGGACATTAAAGGCGGAAGTCACAGACGTTGCTGGAAGCCACAAATTTTGTGACAAGTTGTAGCCTTATTTTTTGAGAATTAATGGGGCAGTCAGGTCACTTGAAACACAGGCATGCAGAGTTCTTAATTTATCTAAAACGTATGTTTCTGAGAACTACATGGTATTCATGGGAACTGCTCCTTTGTGTGTGTGCTAATGTACAACTCAGCTGTGTAGCGCAGCTGCCATTTATAGGTCACATTTACTGGTACTCTAACTTGGCTTCCTTTCAGTTGACTTTAGAAATGTGGGTCCTCATGATTCACTGTACCAACTTCTGTAAGAAGTCTGCAGACAGGATACTGGGATAGAAGGACTTTGGTCTGACGTAGTCTGGCTGTTCTTATGTTCTTGCATATGGAAGCAGCCGTACAAAGTGTTTTCATAGAATCATAGTACTCAAGAACTAGAAGGGACCTCAAAAGAGCATCGAGTCCAGTCCCCTGCCCTCACAGCAGGACCAAGCACCATCTGGACCATCCCTGACAGGTGTCTGTCTAACCTGCTCTTCAATATCTCCAGGGATGGAGATTCCAAAAGCCCCCTAGGCAATTTATTCCAGTGTTTAACCACCCTGACAGGTAGGAAGTTTTTCCTAATGTCCAACCTCAACCTCCCGTGCTGCAGTTTAAGCCCATTGCTTCTTGTCCTACCATCAGAGGCCAAGGAGAACCATTTTTCTCCCTCCTCCTTGTAACACCCTTATGGTATCATGGGGGAAAGCTGCTTCCTTTGATAAAGGCTGTTGCTGGCCCCCTTTGGGCACTTCAAAGTGACAGAGGTATATATGTGGTCTAAATACTGAGAAGTGCAAAGTTCAGATATTAACTCTGAATGTCCTAAGGTTTGGCCATTTTTATTTTGATTTATGAGGGCTTGGCTGAGCAATAGGGATCTGGGATTCTGAACTCCACCTCTAAATCACAGCCATGTTTAAACAGGATCTATAAAGCTCCTCAGAGCCACTGCAGTTCTGCTTTTGTGGTGCACCCTTCTTCCTGCTTATAGGTTTCCCCTGTACAAAGCACACAGCTGAATTGCAGGCAGGGTTTCCCTAAGCTCTCACAATGCACAGCAGTTGTATACATGGGGCTAATGCCGGGAATCCTGAGGAGACACTCTTGGAGACCACTCTTGGTGCAAGGTGAGAGGAGGTTGTGCAACAATTGTTTTAAGCCAGCTATTGAGGTCCTTGTTACATGCACCATCTGCTTGTAGCCCGAAGTGGCAGTGAAAACAGCCAGGGATGAGCCAGGTGTAGGGGAATTTTGTCCTGGCAGGCTTCAAGAGGGTGTGGAAAGCTGAGGTAGTTGCTCTGAATCACCCAAGGAGCCCTGTATACTGGGATCTCCTGTGTTCAGTGCAACCAGCTTTAAAGGCAGTATTATAGGGGTAAGGCAGTGCAAAGTTAACCTAAGGTGCTGAGGAATCTGGCTGTCTTTTACTGCAGTGTTTTGAGACCCCACTGATGGATTTTTCTGGGGGCAGGTCAGATACTAATGCTGTGGATTTCTACTTCATCCAGACGATCATCAATTCCCTCTGGTTTGGGTACAAAGTGACACAGGCTGTGGAAGAACCTCGAGTTCATGATCAGCTGTTTCCCAATGTCACACAGCTGGAGTACAACATAGAGAAGGTCTGTCTTCTTGTCTGTAAGGGATTGGGGCACGGGGTCAGAGGTCTGGCATGATCCTGGTTCCGCAGGAGCTGTGGGAATATTTCGTGGGAATATTTTTGCTATGTTGTGTTTCTGCTTAGAATTTCAGCTGCAAACCATTCCTGGACTAATGCAATGCCATCCCTTGACCCTGGATTGTTCAAAAGCTTTTCACAATACTCAGCCTGGGCTAGGCATAAAGTCTGTAACAGCTTCAAACCCAGTAAATTTTGAACAGGCTGTATCTCAATGTATCAATCGCTTCATGATCCTGAAGAATTGAGTATGAAGCCAAGTTGACTTTTGGCATTTGAAGGTTTGGGATGTTAGAATCAGCGGTGGATATAGGGCAGGGCGAGCGGGGTGGCTGTCCTGGGCCCCGCGCTTCAATAGGCCCCGCGCAGGCGCTACTACCTGTTGGCTGTGGCCATGGTGCATGCGCGAATATGTGCTGCTCCGGGCCCCGCAATTCAATAGGCCCTACGTCCTGGGCCCCGCAAAACTCTCATCCGCCCCTGGTTAGAATAGTTTGCCAGTTAATTGTTAATGCTTAACCAGTTAAACCATTTTAACCGGGGGTCCCGCCACATGGCCTGCTGGCCCCTCCAGCATACTTGTCAGCCTGATACTTACCAGTTACCCATTTAACATCTACTGAAGGATGCCAGAGATATTCAGAGCTGAGACCACCCTGCTGAGATAAAACCTGCTTGTAGTCCAGTTTCAGAATGACCGATGCCATTCAACTCAAGCTAGCAGACCTGCTTCTCTGACTCACTTCTCTGATAAGCTAGCCCTCCAGCTGCCCTGCAGTCAGATGTGGGTCAGCACTTTCTCTGTAGAGCTCCTGAACAACTCTAGCAGAGAGTCTAGGTCTTGTGTGGGGGGTGGGAGAGAGGGAGGAATGTCAGGGCAAACTTGCTTTGTTCCTCAAACTAGAAACACTGTCCAGAAACCTCTGTTCTGTCTGTGGAGGGCTGAAGGGCTTCCTCTGTAGTTACAGCAGCAATTGAAATACCAATTATCAAAGTTGGCCTCTGGCCTCTAAAAGTCATAAAAACCACCTCTGAACTAATCAGCTATCTGAAGTCAGGCAGGTCTCTTAAACTGTCATGGACAAGCGGTTTGTGAATGGACATGACATACTGTTGTGTTCAGAATGACTCATATACAGGTACCACACTGGGGGTGTGTCTAGACTACAGGGTTTTGTCGACAAAAGTGGCCTTTTGTCAACAAAACTATATCTGCATCTACACTACCGCCAAGTTCTGTCGACATAACGTCAACAGAATGCGGCAGTTTTGTCGAGGAATAACGCCTTGTGTTGACAGAGTTCTGTCGACAGAAGGCGTTATTGCATCTACACTGTCCTTTGTGTCCACTCTCTCATGTCGACAAAGCATGCTTGCTTTGTCACCAGAACTGGATATAGTCTAGACGTAGACGCTCTTTGTTGACAGAAGCCTCAGTCGACAAAAGCCTGTAGTCTAGACGTACCCTGGGTCAGACCAATGGTCCATTTAGCCCAGTATCCTGCCTTCCACCAATGGCAGTGGCCAGTGCCTGATGCTTCAAAGGCAGTGAACAGAACAGGCAGTCATCCATTGATCATCCCCTGTCATCCACTCCCATGTCTTCTGGCAAACAGAGCATTCCTACCATCCTGGCTCAGAGCCATTGATGGACCTACCCTCCATGAGCTTCTCTAGTTTGTAGGGTTGTTTTTTTTTTTTTAACACTGTTATCGCTGTTATAGTTTTGGCCTTCATAACATCTTTTCTGTCAAATAATTCCACAGGCTGACTATACATTGTGGAAGAATTTCCTTCTGTTCATTTTGAACCTGCAGCTTATCACTTTCCCTGTTAGTTAATGGCCTTGGTGTAGTTTCTGAAGGAAAAAAGCTCTCTGTAGCAAGTTTCATTTTCAACCGCTGTAAAACGCATCTAAAGGTTTTTTTTGCAATGAGGAGTAAATAACACTTTCTCCACACCAGTCAAGATTTTATAGACCTCTCATACTGCCTCCTCAACCTGAAAACCAGACAATTTGGGAGTCCCTGGTCTTCTTAATCTCTCTTCATACAGAAGCTGTTCTAGACCCTCGATTGCTTTTGTTGCTCGTGTCTGTACTTCTGTACCCTAATATCATCTTTTTTGAGATCGGGAGACCAGATATGCACACAGTATCTAAGGTGTGGGTGTACCACAAATTTTTATAGAAGTATTATGAAGTTTTATGTCTTATTTATCCCTTTCCTAATGGTTCTCAACATTGTTAGTTTTTTCTGACTGCTGCTGAACATGGAGCAGATGTTTTCAGAGAAGTGTGCACTATGACTCCAAAAATCTATCTTGTTGTTTAATTGTTAACTTAGACCCCATGATTTTGTATGTATAGTTAGGATTGTTTTCCAATGGGCATTCATTTGCCTTTATCCACATCGAATTTCATGTGGCATTTTGTTGCCCGGTCACCTACTTTTGTGAAATAATTTGTAGTTCTTTGCAATCTGCCAGGGACTGAATTGCCTTGCGTAGTTTTGTGTCATCTGCAAATTTTGTCATCTCACTGTTTTTTCCAGATACTTTATGAATATATTGAACAGTAGTGGTCCTAGTACAGCCTTCCTGAAGGACACCTTTCTTTACCTCTCTCCATCTGAAAACTATTTTTTCCTGATCTTTGTTTCCTATCTTATCCACTTACTGATCCATGAGAGGACCTACAAAACTTGTGGGTAAATCCCAGCTGGTCCTAGTGACCAATTTCTGTTTATCAATTTGTTCCAAAACTTCCTCTGTTGACAATCTCAGACAGTTCCTCAGCTTTGTCACCTAAAAAGAATAGCTCATGTGTGGGAATCTCCTTCACATCCTCTGCAGCGAAGACTGACACAAAAATATTTAGTTTCTCTGCAACAGCCTTATCTTCCTTGAGTGTTCATGGAGACTTTAATCATCCAGTGGCACCGCTGATTATCTAGAAGGCTTCCTACTTCTGATGTACTTCCTTTTTTTTTTTCTATTAGTTTTAAGTCCTTAGCTAGTTGCTCTTCAAATTCTTTTTTGGCCTGGGGAATTATACTTTTACACGTGATGTGCCAGAGTTTATGTTCCTTTTAATTTCTTTCAATAGGATTAACTTGCATTTTTTTTTAAAGGATGCCTCTTTGCCTCTAACCACATCTGTTACTTTATTGCTGGGCTACTCAACTTTGGAAGCCCCGGGGGCTACAATGATACTCACAGCACATGCTGAGGGCTGCAAATTAAGTGTAGTTGCATAGACATGCAAATATATATGCAAATAGCTTCTTTCACACTGGTGGGCATAAATACAAAAATTAAGGCAAGACTATACAACACACAGGCCCCATTTAAGTCACTTCTGCGGATATTAATAAAATGCAATATTTACCCGATTTCCACCTGATTCTGCACTTTTAATGAGCAGCTAGCCAATTAGCCCGTCATAAGACGGGATTTTCAGGTCTTCTCTCCAGAGCGCTCTCGCTCTGTCTCTGTCTCTCTCTCTCTCTCCTTACTGCCTCCCCCCCCAGCTCTCCTCCTCCTCCTGCCTCTCTCTTCATCTCTTTCTCTTCTCCCCCTCCCACCTCTCACTCTCCCTTTCTCTTCTCCTCCTCCTCCTCCTCCTGCCTCTCTCTCCCTTCCGTCTCTCCCCACCCTCCTTCCCCTTCCCCCCCGCTGTGGCGCTTGGCTGAGTGCTGCCTGCTCAGCCAGGCTGCCGTGAGGGAGGGGGCGGGACAGTGACGTACACAGCTGGGGCCAGGGCCGTGTACATCACCGCCCTCCCTTCCCCTCCCACCCCGGGGGAGCCCAAACAGCCCCTTGCGCTGCTGGCTCCCCCGCCGGGCCCCGGCCAGAGTGCCGGTCAGCAGGGCCCGGGGCGGCAAGTGGCTGTTTGGGGTCCGCGCTCCCCACGCATGGGGAGCACGGACCCCAAAGGGCCGCTTGCCGCCGCTTGCTTCCCCGCCGGGGCCCGGCAGGAGCACCGCTCAGCTGAGTGGCGCAGCGCGCCCCGGAGGGAGGGGAAGGGGGTGAGGCTGGCCGGATGGGGGGTGGTAAGCAGAGCTGGGGGGGTTTGGGGGCTGTGGGGCTGGAAGGGAGGATGGGGGGGGCCCAGAGGAAGGGGAGAAGGAAGCAACGCTGGGGGGTGGGGGGTGTCCGTGGGGCCCGAACCGCCAGGGATTGAGGGGAAGGGGGGCGGGGTGCTGATGTACACGGCCAGGGGGCGTGGCCGTGTACATCAGCGTTAGAGACGCACAGACGCTTCTGCTGATATTAATAAAATGCAATATATGATGACAGTCCAGGAATTTAACTACTAAAACTTGTATCAACCGAAGACCATTTTATATATATATATACACACATATATACTTGTTTGTTTTGGCTCCCACCTGTAGGCCATGTGTTGAGCCCTGCATCAACCCAAACTGCACCGTGGGCCACAAACAAACAGGCCATGTTGAGTAGCCCTGCTTTATTGTTTAGCTTTGGTGGCACTTTTTTGGTCTCTCTCTTGAAGTGTTTTTTAAAAGTTTCCATGTAGCTTGCAGGCATTTCACTTTTGGGATTATATGGTTTTTAATTTTTGTTTTAACTTTCTACTAGGGCTGTCAAGCGATTTTAAAAAATTTACTTGTGCTTAATCGCGTGATTAAAAAATTTAATCGCAATTAATTGTGCAATTAATCACGTGTGCCTCCCCTTTGAAATGCTGCAGTGACGTTTCAATGGGACAGCGCTGCATGGCACCTGGGATCAGCTGGGGACTCCAGCTGATCCCTGGCTCCGCTTACGCTGCCCCTTTGAAGTGTCATTTTGGTGCTTTAAAGGGGCAGCACATTAGGAGCCTGGGATGAGCTGGGGACTCCTGATGATTCCCAGCTCCGCATTGCAAAGCCCCTTGTTTACTCTTCTCTCTGCATTCCAGGGCATAGAAGTGGAATTAAAGAAGAGGAAACATGAAACTGAGCAGATGAATAATGGTTCCGTCGTCCAGGCCATTGTACGGACTGATGATGGCTGGGCTGCTGCATCTGACTCCCGGAAGGGTGGTGTCCCAGCAGGCTACTGACCTGGCTCGTGCTACTCTGACGGCCTGTTTCTTTGCCGATCTAGTGACCATCTTGTGTTTGGGGAAAGGGAGGGGGAAACTTGAGCAGTGCAACTCAGGGACTGTCACAGGAAGGAGAATTTGCCTGTGGTTCTGCTAATGGACCGGAATAGATGTTCTTGGGGAAAGGTTCACATTGCTGAGAAGTGCCTTACAAGAGATCAGCCCACATCTGCCAGCAATATACAATGCTTATCTAAAGAGTCTAAACCCTCCTCTTGCTTTCATCCCATACCCACTGACCAGGGACGAAGTGCACAGCACTTGGACGATCCAAAGCCCCAGCTCCAGCAAGTGCTGGTTTATTTTTCAGTTTTATCCAGCCAGTTGCTGTCCTTGTCTTTTCCCTAGCAGCAATCCGATTCCCATGAGAAATGTCTGATGGAGTGTGAAGGGGGATGTAAGGTGTTGACCATTGTAAGGTAAGCTGTCCAGCTACAGTCTGAATATGATTGAGAGAGCCCTTCTCCTCAAATAACTTGTTCGGTTTTTTTTAACAAAATATTGCCTTCTCATTTCAGAAGTTTTTTAGGGATGACTGGGTAGCTGAAGATGTGATAGTGGCAGTGTCTTCTGTGTTAATTTTTTAAGATATAAAAAGCAATCCAGGAATGAAAGAGGCTGCCTGTTCCACTTCTTCATTTTCCCCCTCAATTTCTGTTGAAAACAAAAATTACCTTTTGAAAAAGGCTTAGATTTTTGCAGTTACCACCATGTCATTTCTTAAATGTTTTGGGCTGAAAACTTGCATTTTCAAATTCTTTTTTTTTCCATTAAAAATGTCATTTGAATTAATTTCCTGTTCCATTCTATATTGACCTTTTTGCACTAGGCAAAGGTTCTTAAACGTTTTCCACAGTACAGCAAGGTTGAGCTGTCTTGTGTGTTGCTTTGCATTTACAGAAACTTCACTGTGACTCTGAAGTCCATGCCAGTTTGTCACAAACTAAGATTTGAACTGAGTTGTGCTGATTATGTTTAAAAAATCCAGAAACATGCACTGACAGGCTGTGAGTGATTGAAAGTCCCCCATAAAGGAAATGTTGGGTACTATTTTGGAAAGCACCTCAGCAGAGCAATAACCAATTGCTATAACTTCTCCAGGTCTTTGTAATGACTTTAGTTTTTCCCATATGTCTAATTTAAGGAGCCTGATTAAAATCTGTAGCAAGAGTTAAGCTATTGCTCTTTGACAGTCATTGGGGTGGCAGACCTCCCACAATTCAGTGTATGTAACAGAAAGCAGTGGTTGGGGACCAAGCCGTGAGAGCACAGTGCAGGCCGTGATGCCCTTATTTCAGAGGTGCAGGTGGTCGTTCATTGAACTCCTTGATGCTATTGTAAGAAATGCCAGAACCCCCTAGGACAGCAGTGACATGGAAACTGTGGCCCTGGTTCCATTTGCTAAGAACTGAGCATTGGGTGGGTGACACAGAACTGCATGCTACAAATTCCCAGCCTGTACAAGCCTTTTGGAAAAGTAGTTTATTAAAAATATCACTTTGTAAAACAAATGTCCATTGGAAAATAGAATAGCCTCTGCTCCCACTGTTACATAAAAGTCCATGGAATGTCAGAGAGGACAGATAAATTGCCTCCTTCCCATGGCATCACTCTTGGGGGTGGGGGGAGGGAGGAAGCAAACGGAAGAGACTGGGGACTGGAGCTGAGGAATGCTGAGGGCAGGTATGAGGTATGATACAGTAACAAAAATATTGCTTGCCTACTTCCAGCCCATTCCTCATTTTTATATACACTAAGCAGTTTTCAATCAGCCACAAGTAACGACAGCTCTAGTGCTACTTCTGTTCAGTCTATTTGCCTAGTGTTTTATGGTTCTAAGAGAGAGTTCCACTAGAGTACATTCAGTAGGCCTGAGCATGAAGAATTGGGTTCATCTTTGTACATGCTGCTTTGGGTCTATGTATTTACCCCATAATTTTAGCATGGCAATTAACTGTGCTACAATGGAGTGGTCAGTCTACTTGCAATACAGGTCATTAGATGGCTAAATTGCAGCAGACCTTGAAGCACCAGACTGTAACACAGATGTAGGTGAAATTAAAGCCATGCCAAAAAGCAGGGTCCCTATCATTCTACGTGAATGCTAGCAAAGCAAGAACATTCTGCTACCCATCACATTGTCACATTTACTACTGCGTCAGGCAGCACTTCAAAACATAAGCCCCATGCCAGGAACACACATGCTTTATGTACTGGTCACGTGGTAAGTTCCAGATAGACCATCAACTTCCTGTAGCTTGTGCAACCATATTTCTGTATGAGCAAACAATATGATGCAGTTGTAGCCTCTCATGGAGGCAATAAAGATGTTTTTTGGTGTATTTTCTGAAGGAAAAACGCTTTCTGGAGCAAGTTTCATTTTCAACAGCTGTAAAATGCATCTAAAAGCTGACTTTGTGTCTCCAAGTCAGCAGGTTTCTAAGTGACTAACGTTTTAGTTACATGATCATGGCTTATAGGAAGAACAGGCAGGCAGCCAGCAATCTGGTTACATTTGATATACGATATTTTTTTAAAGGCGTGTGCTTAGCCATTGGTGACAAAAAGATAATAATCAGAAGGGTCTGTAGAGACATTTTAAGCATGCGTTTTTAAAAAGTGATGGGAAGATAATGAGAATGGAGTAAAAATACTAAGATCTGACATGAATGCATTTGTGTTTCTGCATATGATATGTTAACATAATAGGGATCTATGAGTGCAAAAAAAAAAGGCACTATAAGTCTGTTAAAGGCAAAGTTTTCAATAAGTCTTTAAAAACATATCCTAGTCTCAAATTCCTGCATGCCACCAACGGTCCCTGTACATGTAAGTGACTGCAGGTCAGCACATAGAATGTTTGGTCCTATGAATTTTTTCAAGCCCTTTAAAATGATCAGTGTACAAATATAAGCCCAGTGGCTGCATGGCCAATCACATTTATGGCAGGGATGAGGTATAGTTAACCCCCAAGGCCATTCGTTTTTGTGACTCAGAGAGCACTATGCTGCTCCCCTGCTACAGGAGTATTAGCTCTTTGGCATAAGAGCTAATATTACACTTGTCTCTCTCATTCTCTGGACTATGTGGCTCACCCACAGTAGTTAATAAGAGGCAACTAGTTTTTGTGAAGCACATTTCTTCCTGCAGATATAGACATGAAATAGCTATAGAACACAGAGTATGACTCTAGAACAGCACCCTTATGTGAAAGGCTCCTCCCCGACCCCATTTCATTTTCTTTCCACGTCAGATCATCCAGGGGCCCATTTTCTGCTTTAGTGTGGAACAAGGATGAGCAAGGCAATTTAGTGAAGGCTTGGGTGGGAAGGTGTGACCCTGCAAGACAACCTGTAACAACACATCTTCTGAAGGCAAAAAGAATTCACATTGTCTGTGTTAATACAAAGTCACAGTTTACACCGGCTCCCTTTTAGGCAGTGCCTAAGAAAGATTAAGTGCTGCTAGGGAAGTTGCCCACATTCCTATAGTAGCTGAGTTCCCCGGCAGTCACCAAATCAGGTTTGTGCTCATTCTACCGTCAAGTGACGGGGTGGCAAGAGCTAGACAAAATGTTGTTAGAGTCACTCCCTTCTTGTGCGTCCATGCAAAGCTGTTGCTTGCAGCTCTGCTGTGCAACACGGTGGCGACTGGGAACACATCAGAGGAAAGAAAGAAGTCTGTCATTGCTTCCTATTGCACAGGAACGGTGGGACCAGAAGGCACATTGACACCTGGCAAGGGCTTGATTGAGAGGTTCCAAAGCCAGAAAGAAACCAATCCTGCTTTGAGTAACTTTAGAGGCTGGGGAAGATACAGTCAGATCCCTGAGCACAGCTCCCACAGGTATTGGGCCTGGTTCCCTGTTTCAAATTCCCACTGCTTGGTTAATGCCTGGTTTCTGGATTCATATTCTAAATAGCTGCTCTGTTTGCAAAATATATTTCTATATATCACACAAGTGCTGCTCCTTTGTCCTCTGGGCCCCACTACCAGATTAAAAGGAGGCTATGAGTCTAGCCAAGACTAGCACTTGTAACATCATGAAGGTAGCTTGCCGTATATTGGCTGGTCAGTTGTTACTATGAGTCTCGGCCACACTCTCTTCTAAGAGGCTTTAAGATGCCTGGTACAGGAGATGTGAGTGGTGCTTCTAGGCCAGCTGGTGTTCTGGCCCCGGTTACTTCACGCTCTTTTTGGCTGGAATAAAGTGCTTGTTACAGCACCTGTTCTTAATATCCAGATGACTTTCCATTCTTCCTTTTGTCAGAATAAGCAAAGATGCATCCGCCTTCCTTGGAAACCCCCTGCACCACATTCAGCATCATCCTTTCCCTTCATGGTGTCCTCTTTTCAGAAGTCCCCCCTTCACAACCTGAAAGGGAAAGAGCAGGAGAAAAATGAATGCTGTCTTTCCGGGGCCACTTTTGTCTGTTGCATCTGGATTTATTCGTCCAGGGGCTGGAAACAGCGGTTGTGCTGCTGGGCCAGAGACTGGGTTTAACTAAAAGGGACATCCCCTGGAAGTGAGACGCCTCCTAGCATTTGGGATGGCAACAAAAAAGGTGGCCTCTGCTTCCTGCCAGCGATATTTGTAACCAACACAAAGGACAAGAAACAAGTGCAGGGCGAGCCCACTGAAACTGCTCACCTCATCAAACGTTTCCTCAAAACGGAGAGAGTTGTTCATAGTAGCATGGAGAATGGGCATTGAGATGGCACGCTCCAGGTCGTAGCCAAACCAGAGTTTGTTCATGATTGCCTGCAGGGGAACAAACTCAGCAGTTAGTGACAGGCGTGGCACTGGCCCATGTTCTGCCTGACACCCGTGCAAACCCAGAGAAACTCCTTGGAAGTCTTTAGGTGGCTGCCTACTTGTGCGGCGATGTAAGTCTGAAATAACTCCAGACACTACGTCTACTTCTACACTACATGCTTCTTGAGCAAGAAGCCTTTTGCGTAAGAGTTTTTGCACAAAAATTTCTTGCACAAGAGTACGTCTACACCTCAAAGCACATCGCAAAAGCCATCTGCTTTTGCACAAGAGAGTGGCCACACTACCATGGACACTCTTGCTCAAGAAAGCTCTGATGGCCATTCACAGAATGGCCATCAGAGCACCTGTGCTTTTTCCCACAGGGATTTCTTGTGCGATAGCTGTAGCGCTAAAAGCAGTTATGCCTCAGAAAAGGCGGTTTACCTATGGCGGAAAAAGCCCTCTGTTCTGCTGTTTAACTGCTCACTTAATTGCGCTAGAGCTCATTTGAGGTGTGGACACTCCCCAGGTTTTTGCGCAAAAACCTTGTAGTGTAGACATAGCCTACTGGTTTACACCAGTTATTCCAGCAGAATTCGACTTAGATTTGTTTCTTTCCCGTTCCCTCCTCCCCTTCCTGTCTTACTTTCTCACAGTTCCCAAGGTAACTGCACTTCTGACTCCTTCATTACAATACTGAGTCCTCAAGTGACAAGCACAAATCTGGCATATATAGTTCAAACACTCATGCAAATTCCCAGTGACACACATAGGGCCAACAGGGGTTGGAAAGACCTAGCTAACACATGTGTTAGACTCACTGTGTGGGCAAGAGACTTTGTCACAGTAAGATATGTTGGAACCCTGCAATGAGTTTTCTAGCCATCACCTCTCCTGGGGCAGGAATGCACAAGCCTCTCCCCTCATACCAGGGATTTATGCTACAATTCACCCGCCAGCAAGGACAGCTCACTAGCGACCTGCCAACTTTCACAAAGCAAAACAGTATTCACACCAAAAGCATTCAAGAGTAAATACATCTCCGGAAAAATAAACAGCTTATGCACACACCTGACTTACCTTGTGTCCCCCATTCTCCATGCAGAGCCTGTGGTTGGTTTCTAAGAATTTCAGGGCGTCTCTTGGGACCTGTCCCTTTGGATCAAAGCCAATGTTCTCTCTAACCTCTTCCATCCATTTGTGGATTTTTTCCCATGAATGTGAAGAATAAATTTTATGCACACTGAGGCATGTGTGAATGTGCACCACCAGTAGAAACAAAGAACCTAGCTGTGGGTGCTCTGCTATTCAGCTGGGTGGCATTTGAATCTCTTAGAAGTGGCCATACAAGCGCACAACATACAAGGAAACAGTGGAGTCTCATGTCTGTTCCAGGCTCACCTGTCAGTGACTCTTCTCTCTCGGGCCAGGTAGACACTATTGACAATTTTCATTGGCTACGTCTAGATTGCAAGCCTCTTTTGAAAAAGAGCATCTAGACTGCAACCAGTACTTTCGAAAAAGCACAGTTTGCATTACATAGCACCTTTTTTCAAAAGAGCACTTTAGAAAAAAGGTGTTCTTCCTCATAAAATGAGGTTTTCCGCAGTCGAAAAAACTCCTGCGTTCTTTCAATTTACTTTCAAAAGAATGTGGCTGCAGGCTAGACGCAGGGGAAGTTTTTTTCAAAAAAAGGCCACTTTTTTCGAAAAAACCCTGTAGTCTAGACACACCCACAGTGTCATGCCTCTTGAACCTGATCAAACTAGCATCTGCAGTTCCCCCCATGGAGGTGAGGTTTCACTAGACTTGCTACCTACCTAGGAATTTGCATTATCTTCTAGTGATGCAGGGAATCTTGTAACTCTCTCTTAGAGCCAGAATACAATCTGTATCCCATGAAAACACCTCTAAAGTTGCTACCATGGCTTTGCTATTGTGCCCCTGGCTCTCAAAGAACTGGCCATAAAGGAGATGTGCATACCAAGGAAAGCAGATTATTCCCCACCCGCAATTGCTTCACGGGCCGATGAAGGCTCGACATGGCTTCCTTCAACATAAGAACATAAGAATGGCCGTCCTGGGTCAGACCAAAGGTCCATCTAGCCCAGTATCCTGTCTGCCGACAGTGGCCAGCACCAGGTGCCCCAGAGAGGGTGGACCAAAGACAATGATCAAGCGATTTGTCTCCTGCCATCCCTCTCCAGCCTCTGACAAACAGAGGCCAAGGACACCATTTTATCCCCTGGCTAATAGCCTTTTATGGACCTAACCTCCATGAAATTATCTAGCTTCTCTTTAAACTCTATTATAGTCCTAGCCTTCACAGCCTCCTCTGGCAAGGAGTTCCACAGGCTGACTACACACTGTGTGAAGAAGAACTTTCTTTTATTAGTTTTAAACCTGCTACCCATTAATCTCATTTGGTGTCCTCTAGTTCTTCTATTTAGGGAACTAATAAATAACTTTTCTTTATTGGCCCTCTCCACACCACTCATGATTTTATATACCTCTATCATATCCCCCCTCAGTCTCCTCTTTTCTAAACTGAAAAGTCCCAGTCGCTTTAACCTCTCCTCATATGGGACCCATTCCAAACCCCTAATCATTTTAGTTGCCCTTTTCTGAACCCTTTCCAAGGCCAAAATACCTTTTTTGAGGTGAGGAGACCACATCTGTACACAGTATTCAAGATGTGGGCGTACCATAGTTTTATACAGGGGCAGTAAGATATTCTGGGTCTTATTTTCTATCCCTTTCTTAATAATTCCTAGCATCCTATTTGCCTTTTTGACCGCCGCTGCACGCTGCGTGGAAGTTTTCAGAGAACTGTCCACGATAACTCCAAGATCTCTTTCCTGATTTGTCGTAGCCAAATTAGCCCCCATCATACTGTACGTATAGTTGGGGTTATTTTTCCCGATGTGCATTACTTTACACTTATCCACATTAAATTTCATTTGCCATTTTGTTGCCCAATCACTCAGTTTGGTGAGATCTTCTTGGAGTCCCTCACAGTCTGCTTCTGTCTTGACTATCCTAAACAGTTTGGTATCATCTGCAAACTTTACCACCTCACTGCTTACCCCTTTCTCCAGATCATTTATGAATAAGTTGAACAGGATTGGTCCTAGGGGTAACCACTAGTTACCCCTCTCCATTCTGAAAATTTACCATTTATTCCTACCCTTTGTTTCCTGTCTTTTAACCAGTTCTCAATCCAAGAAAGGACCTTCCCTCTTATCCCATGGCAATGTAATTTACACAAGAGCCTTTGGTGAGGGACCTTGTCATGCCTATGCTATCCCAGAAACAGACCCATGCTATCCCAGAAACAGGTGGAGGGACAGGTACAAACACACACAGGCTTTCCTGCCACACCCCACCACACTAGCTGGCCCAAATGAAAGGGCCAGAGTTTGACTCTGTTTTGATTCTCTTTCTGCCGCCTCCACCGCAGCACTTTGTGCTGCAGTTTGAACATCAGCCCAGCTATTGTTAACCTGACAAGACCGGTATCCGGCACTTTAACAAGCTTCTGGAATGAGCCTTTTTGTTGCTGGCAGGGAGGGGTTCCTTTTTCATTTAGCCTTCACTAAAAATAGATGACAGAGGAGAACAATGAGCTCCGGGGGACAGGAGATGGGCTGGAAGGTCTCACACAGAGCTGGCTTTGCCCATCCCTAACTGCTGTCAGTCAAGGCTGAGGCTACATCTACACTGCAGGCTTCTTGCACAAGAACTCTTTTGTGTAAGAGATCTTCTGCAAAAAGTTCTTGTGCAAGAGCATGTCCACACTGCCATGGACACTCTTGCGCAAGAAAGTTCTGATTGCCATTCACAGAATGGCCATCAGAGCACCTGTGCTTTTTCCAATAGGGGTTTCTTACGCAAGAAACCCCTGTTGTCCATCCACACACACCTTTTTGCACAAAAATTCTTGCGCAAAAAGGCTTATTCCTCGTAGAAAGAGGAATAACTCTTGCGCAAAAAGCCCTGTCTTCTGACGAGCTACTGTACTTTTTTTTTTTTTTGCACAAAAAAGCGCTTTTAGTGTGGACACTCCGAGTTTTTGCGAAAAATCGCTACAGTGTAGACATAGCCTGAGAGAACACTTTGGCCTATAGACTTGGCTTCCTCCATTTCGTGTCAGAGAGGGGCCTGGACTAGCAAAGGAGGGAGAAGAGAATGAAGGTGAGGTGACATCCAGAGCTGAAGGTTCCAACAGTGAAAGGGAGATTTGCCTTTTGAGCTGGCCTGAAATTGACTGTGAAATCCTGTGCCCTACCTGGAAAGCACCCTGGAGACACTTTGGTCCCAACTACATAGAGAGGAAGTGATTTTTCCCTACCCCCAACCTCTAAAGCAGGCCCACCAAGAGGGGGAAGTAAAAGGGGGAGTTGCCCTGGGGCCCAGCAATTCTAAAGGCTGATCCCCAAGCGACATGCTCCAAGCAACTGTCAGGGGTGGAATTTGGGGGCCAGCGTGGCATGCTCCTGGTGGCACTAAGGGCTTGCTGTCCTAGCCCTGCCCCTTCCACTCAAGACCCCACCCCTTTTGGGAGCATGAAACTGCCCCTCTCCCCTTCCCAGTGGCCTGGTGTGGCTGTTGGCTCCCTGCTCTAATGAGAGGTTTTTTTAAGGACAGGACTAGCAATCAGGTTTGGGGAAGAGGACCTGGGGTGTGCAGGAGGGCAGGCACATTCCTTGTCTGCTCTGGGAGAAAGTATCCTGATGCCCATTTCATCCTCTCTACCTCCAGGAGATATGTCACCTCTTGCTTTTAAGCAAGAAAATCTGAGCCATCCCTGTGGGGCCATGACAGAGCTGCCACAAAGTGAAGGACACGCCAGCTCTTAGCGATGTCAAAACCCACTGGGGCTAGTGTCCAGCCTAGGCACAAAGGCGGGTGAGCCGGCAGCACCGGCAGATGGTACTGACAGCTTCGAGGCATGCTGCCATCCCTCAGCCCTGCCGGCCGGCTTATGAACGTTCCACAACGGGAGGAAGTCCCAATGAAGAGCAGTAACGTCAGTGCTCCTTCCGATGCCTGGGAGATGGGCTACGTGGCCACTTGCTCACCAGGGCTGTGGCGCTGATAATCAAGTCCCCTCCGGAGCCTCCAATCACCAGCTTAGCGTTCTTGTCTTTGGAGATGAGAATGGAAGGAGCCATGGCAGAGGGGGGTCTCTCTCCTAGAGAAGAAGGAGAACATGTCATTGGCCCACCTAGCCAAAACAGGGAAAAATCTTTTGTTCACTGTGAATCTGTCTCCGCCCTGTTCCACACAGACCCTCACCAGTTTCCTCAGCAATTCAACTTTCCATCAGTTCTTCCAGAAATGAAGGGGGTTTTTTGGGGGGCGAGGGGGTGTTGTTTTTATCTCCCTTGGCCAGAGGAAGCCCATCCTGCACTAGAAGAGGCTTGGAACTACAAAGAGGGTCTCTCCACCCTGCTCAGTTTACTAGAGTACTGCAGCTTCAAAGTCCTTTGGGACCCACTGGAACTAGACACCACTGATAGGCACAAGTAAGACACCCCAGTAGACATGGTCAGGATACAGTCACTGGTCTGTCAGCCTTTGGCACATGAAAGCGTTCCTCAGGGTGACATTTATCTGGAAAACGATGTGCTAATAGCCCCAGACTCAAACACTTTATACAGCGCTAAAAAGTTGTACAGCTATTAATACACCGTTAACACTATTATAAAACCATTTAAATTCTTGGTGGATACATGTCTTGGGGGGGATTATTGTTTTCTCCATAACGTGAGAATTGTGAAATCATGAGGACCCGAGAATAAGGATGGCAGCATTTATCCCCATATGAATACCAGCTATTTTTCTGAGCGCCTCTTCTCAACAGTTTGCCTATGCTTTGAATGCCCTGGCCATTGAATGAACAAAAAGCGTTTTACACACCCAGACACTCCCCACTGGGATTTTACCCTGCACCAGTCCAGAACAAACTCATGTCTAGTGCTGGTCAGAAAGTGTGCTCGTCTGGCGCAGGGGGATGGACGGGTTGCTCCAGACCTAAGAGCGTATCCAGAGGGCTGTGAGTGCCCCTGGTATGTTCTGGCCTATTGTTTAGCTCAGAGGTGATGGCTCTCACCACTCATGATCTTGCTTCTTGGCTGCTTCTTGCAAAAGTCATGGAGCTCATTATTCAGAATGATCCCTGTGGCTGGAGAATATACCATGGAGCCGAACCTGAGTGGAGAGAAAGTATGTGTGAGATGCCATAGGCAGGGACTGTTATGCCAGATGTCACAGGCAGAACAGCAGCGAACACGGTGGGAATTACCACTGGCCATGCTGCACCATGCTGACCTAATGCTGCCAGATACAGAAGCCAACAGACAACTCTGCTAAGCCCATATTCAGCGCAGGGGCGATTATACAATGGTGCCAGTGCCGGGGTACCTTAATATTTACTGCTGTTTGGCCGTGTGGGTTGCAGAGTTCACTAGCTGTAAGGAGAGACAAGGAGTTTCACCTTTTGTAGGGGTAAGTTTTGAAATCAGTGTCAATAGGGGGGTCTCAAATGCATGGCCCATTCTTCCACAGCCACTCTAGCCTCCAGGAGGAATTCTCTATGGCCCTTTTGGCCTTACTGCCTAGCCCTATTACAAGCTGATACTTGCTATTATCAATACTTACTGAGAGGGCTATGTAGGACCCAAGCATTTCGCAGTCGGGGCCAGGAGCCCCTGAGGTCCAAGGGGGGGGGGTGTCCATATCTGTCCCCCAAGCCTGGCCCATTCCCACCTCCCCACCCCCCGTTGCACCCTTTCCTCCAAGCCCTCTCCCCCAGAATATAATGTTTCGGGGGAAGGAGCTTGGGGGAAAGCATGCAATGGGGCAGAGAAGGCAGGATGGGAAGGGGCAGGGCTTGAGGGATGGGGATACACGCAACCCCCCAGGGACTTCCAGACCAGACTGCCAAAATGCTTAGACTGCAGATGGGCCATGAGTTTGAGGCCCCTTGTTTGTAGGCTTGTGCTGGGCCAGCGGCATTATTGAGATACTTCTGTTTCCTAAGCCAGCTGTGCCCAGATGCTTGTAAAAGAGTTGCTAGCTGCCGCTTCCTAGGGCTCCACTGGGTGGCAAAAACCACCCAGCCAGCCTGACATGCCCACTTGACTGCTGAGTGGGCAGGGCAGTGAGGCTGTGCGGGGGGACCTCTCTTGGTAGCCAGGGGCCAGCTCACTGTTCCAGCTGGGAACTACCAAACTCAGCGGCCAGGCTGCGAAGGAAACCTCCGAGTAAGACTGTCCTGTGGGTAGCTGCGAATCCCTGCCCCGGCCTTACCTGTCTCTAGAAAACGGGAACACCGGACCACGGCATTGCTCGTTACCAGCGTGGACCACAGAGAGGTGGGTGAGTTTCGGCGTAGACTTGGGCCAGCTGGTCGGGGAGCTGACAGCCTGTGTGGGCCCCGGGGCAAGGTGCGCGTGTGTGAGGGGGCAGCCTCACAATCCCAGAAGGGGCGGAGCCTTGGCCAGAAAGGGCGGGGCTAGGGCAGTCAGCCCTCAGGACTGCACGGTGCACGCAGTGATATAAAAGGCCCGGGGTCTGGCAGCTGCTTCCAGTGGCTGGGAGTCTTGGGCCCCTTTGAATCGCTGAGCCCTGGGGCCCTTTGAATCGTGGGGCAACTGCCGCCTTTAGCCCCTCCCCCCACCAGTGCGCCTGCATCTGCTCCCCTCCCTACCCCCTCCCAGAGTGCTGGCGGCCAGCGTGTGCTGGCAACCTGGGAAAGGGAGTGGGGGGGGGGGACAGGTGAGACCTGCCATTTCCCCAGAACCACAAGATGGGCGCCACCCATGATTGGAGGCTCCCGTGGCCCCCCGGGCCCACTCAGAAGAGAGTCCTAGTCACACGCCCTCCGGGTGACCAAATCGCCCGGCGCTGGCCACTTACGGCTGGTTGATGGTGCTGGTGACAGACACAGCGCTGCCATCCTCAGCCAGGACGGAGACGTGGGCAGTGCCGTGGCTCGTGATTCCTGGCTGTGAGAGATCGTAAAAGCTGGCCGGGTGGTCACCTCTGTCGTCTATCTGCTTCCTGACCCGGTCAGCAAAGGAGCTGGATAGCAGTTCCTGAATCTTCACCTAGGAATAATGGCGAGGGCATTGAGAGGAGAGCACAGGGGGGGATGCAGCTGCAAGCTGAGGAGATAAGCCTCGTCTAGCAGCACGACCACACTTCCACTGCTCACTGAGCTCTTAAAAGACATTGAGGGGTAAATTAGAGCTAAACGACAGCACAGAACACTGAGAGCCAGGACTGGTGGCTGTAAGCCAGAGGTCCCCAGCCAGTCGATCTTGGAGCCTCTGACAGGTGATCCTGACTGGTTTGGCCAAGAGGCTATGGAGTGCAGTACTTCAGCTGCCCCTCCCCTCACTGCTGCACATCTCCTGCCCTTTGCCTTGGAGCTGCCCTTCCCCTTGGGGAGCCTCCTGCTTGCTGTGCAGGGCAGGGGAGGGAGAGGAGGGGTGCTGATGTCAAGGTGCCCCCTCCCACTCTGTATCCTGTCTCCACAGAGCAGAGTGGGGGGGACTTGGGATGGAGTTTGCTGGCTGCTTTTGGGAGTGGTGCAGGGCCAGAGCAGGGGTGAGCCTGCCTTAGTCCCACTGCACCACCACCCAGGAGCCACCTGAGGTAAACAGGGCCCAGTTGGAGCCCACATCCTGAAACCCTACCCCAGTCATGAACCCCCTCCTGCACCACAAACCCCTACCCCAACCCTGAGCACCCCTGCATCCAAACACCCTCCCAGAGCCTGCACCTAGAACCCCCTCGGCATCCCAATGACCTGCCCCAGGCTCCGCTCAGACCCCCTCTCACACTCCAAATCCCTTAATCTAAGGCCAGATCCTGTGCCCCAACCCTCTACCCCGGTCTGGTGAAAGTGAGGGAGGCTGGGGGAGGGAAGGAGGATGGAGTGAGCAGGGGCAGGGCCTCAGAGAAGGGGCACAATGGAGGCGCGGTAAGGGTGTTTGGGTTTGAGGTAGACCCTGGATTGCACTAAAATTCAAAAAGTGATCTCATGCTTAAAAAGGTTGGAGACCCCTGCTGTAAACAAACTTTAGGGGACCATGGGAAACTTTGCCACACCCATGAAAAGTGGACATCTGGCTAACTCAAATCATGCTGGACTACAGATGTTGCTGGACCAGAGAGTGCTGGACTGGAGAGGTTCAACCTGTACTTCTTCCCCAGTTGCAACAGGACTACGCCGAGTAAATTCCTACTGAGTATGAGTAAGCAAGGCAGAAGTAACATTTAACTCTGTGGTGTAGTGCTCTAATGAACATAATGAGGTAGTTTGGAAGGTTTACCCTGGAGAGTGTGATGAGCGTATTATGACAAGGAGGTTTCAGAACAGAAATAGCAATCCTGCATCAAAGCTATAGAATGGAAAAGGGGCCCCCAAGCAAAGAGCTTTTTCCATTACAGTGTTTCCTACCAACTATTCAATGGATAGTCAGGACAAGATGCCCAAGTGGGCACACATTCATCTTACAAGAGTACCCATGAGGTGGAGGTGCTCTGGGTTGGTGAGCTGTGAACTTGTGTGGGGTTTTGGGTACTTGAATTTTATCAGCAAGGAAATATATTGGCTGGACTTCAAAATACACAGACAATTTACTGCAAATTGATTTCCTTTTCCTCCCTCTCCACCCCTGAGTCTGAGTTCTGCAGCAGCATTTCTAGCTGTCCCACGGTACTGCACCAGCTCACCTGCTCAATGTCCAGTTTTGACTTTTGCCCATTGCCAAACTTCAGGGCCTCTGCTATACGATGGTAGGTCTCGATCTTCCCTTCGGGGGACTTCATGGACTCTGGTGTGAATTTAAACTCTTTGGGGCAGGATAAACCAAAAGAATTAATGGAGAGGGAAGACAGCCAGCAGCTGTCCATGATGAGCGCTAACCCAATCCACTCATCCTGTCCCATCTATATTCTTAATCCATTTCCTCCCACCCAACAGGTTATACCCCCACAGGCTGGGAGCCGGGAACAACAGAATTCTTATTCTGACTCTGAAATCTTTGTGACCTTGGGGAAGTCAGTAAATGTCTCTGCCTCTGTCCTCCCAGCTGTCAGGCGGGGCTGTTTCGAGGATTAGCTGAGCTAGAGCGGTCACATGCTTTGACGATAAGGGCCAAGAAATATTATTACATTGCTGCTCCTGAGCCCATCCTGCCCCTCCACGCACCAGGCTCAAATCCACCTTTCCTTCCAGAGATTACCTTTGAGGATGTTGAGGATGAAGAGGAGAATAGCGCCCCCAGAAGGCAGCGGAGGGGAATATATTGTGTAACTCCCCAGAGGAATATTCAGGGGTGTTGCCACTTCTGCCTGGAAATTCTTGAGGTCTTTCAGTGTCAGGTTGCCATCTTCAAGAAAAGACAAGAGAAGTGTGTGGCTTTGGAGTGTTCGCTTACTCTGTACCTGCCTTAGGCAGAGAGCCAAAGCCCCTGCCAGCCTGATGAATACTGCACCCTCCCCTCCCCGCCCTTATCTTTTGCCTTTCCTCTTATGTGTGTCAAACCCAGGGACAGTAAGAAACAAAAACAGCTGGCAAAACAACTGAACAGTGGCCCTGTCCCTGGCTCCTGTCTGCCCTCAGCGGGAAAGGGAAATAGCTCTTTTTGCCTGCTCTTGGAACGCCACCTGCTGGCTGCCCCCCCGGGGACAACACTGCTACCCTTCCCCGAACGAAGGACCAGGTGAGCCCACACTGAAGAGCAGAAGGGGAGCTCTCCTATTAGGGATGAAAAGGAAAAACATTATCTGGTGTATTCTGCGCTCTGGGAGTCAACAAGACATGAATAAAGTGCAGCAGCCAGTTGGGAGTCGATATCAAAGGGGGAAATGAACATCAAGTCAAACAGGAGACTTGGCCTCCCCCCTCCCTATCTCACATCAGGACACACGTGGGCAGAGTCAGCTTCCTCATGAGATAAAATTGCTGCAAGTTCTTCTCCTTCCTTCTTCTGATAAAATACCTTCAGCAGCACTGCAGTCAAGACAGCAGCTTTCATGACTGCTGACCTGTTTTCTTAGCTAGTCCCTGTAATCCTAGGCATGGGGGTCAAACTCAGGCCTGGTGAAATTCCACAGAGACGTCCGAGTTGCACCAGGAACTTTCGGGCCTGGCGTTCCCACCAATCCTTGCCATAATGTCAATTTTTTAAAAAGGTGACGAGTGCCATTCAGAGCCTCCGTTTCTGGGGCCTCCAATTCTGGGGCCCTAAAAGGGCCTGATTACCAGCAAGAACTCAGCACCCTCCTCATGAAAATTGGGACCCTTCAAAGGTGTCGCCTTTGGGCACCCAAAAAACCAAAGGGCCCCAAATCATCTGTCATATTAGAAACTCTTAACCAATACCACTCATCCCAGCTCTGCCACTATGCCCTTAGGTAAGACACCAAAAAAAAAAAAAAAAAACCCCACCCACAAAAATCAACAACAAAATACCAAAAAACTCAACCATCTCTGTGCCTGAGGCTACGTCTAGACTACAGGGTTTTTCTGGGATTCCAGAGGGATTCCGGAAAAACTGCCGCACCCAGGGAACGTGTCTGCTCTTCCGCTTTTTTTTGCGGAACAGCAGACATGCTCTTTCGGAAGCCCTGTCTGCCTTCTCCCATGAGGAAGAAGGGCTCTTCCAAAAGAGGAGGCTTTTCCGAAATTTGGCCCTGTGTAAATGCGCCAAATTTCAGAAAATCCTCTTCCGACAAAACTATTGGAAAAAGCTGCACAAATTGCGGAGTGCATTTTGCATACCTTTTTCTGATAGATCATTGTAGTCTAGACGTAGCCTGAGTTTCCCTGGCTATTAAATGGAGATAAATACATACCCACTTTTGTAAAGCACTTTAAGATCTTGGGGGTGAATATATAATGTTTTATTACTTCTTAATATTAATGTTATAGAAACATAGAAATGTTGCAATGGAAAGGACCTAGAGAAGTCATCAAGCCCTCCTTCCCATACTGAGTCAGGACCAAGTAAACCTAGACCAGCCCTGAGATGTGTTTTGTTCAATCTGCTCTGAAAAGGCCCAAGTGATGTGGATTCCCTTGGAAGCCTATTCCAGAGTTTAACTGCCTCTTCTAGTTCAAAAGTTGTTCCTAATGTGTCATCTAGAGCTCCCTTGCTCCAGATTAAGCCCATTACTTCTTGTCCTATCTTCAGTGGCCATGAAGAACAATGAGCCCTGTGCTCTTTATAACAACCCATAACTCACTGCAAGACCTATCAGATCTCACTCAGGCTACGGCTACACTGCCATTTTTTTGCAAAAGAGGATATGCAAATCGTGCTTGATTTTTGAGGAATAAGGGACTGTGTGCAAAAGAGGGGGTTTTCTGACAAATGGCCCCATTTACACGGGGCTTTTTATCAGTAAAACCTCTTCCACAAAAAGAATAGGAAGAAGATAAGCAGATGAGAGCGTGATTTGCATATCCTCTTCTGCAAAAAAACCCGGCAGCGTAGCCATAGCCCCAATCTTCTTTTTTTCAAGACTAAACATCCCCAGCTTTTTTTTAAGTCTTTCCTCACAGGTCAGGTTTTCTAAACCTTTTATCAACCATGGGCCCTCTCCAATTTGTCTATCTCTTTCCCAGAGTGGAGCAACTGGATTTGGACATGATAGTCCAACCGAGGCTCCTCCCCCTGGCCAAGTGGAGCCAGAGAATTACCTTGCACATGTTACAGACAACATTCCTATGAATACACTGCAAAATTGCATTAGCCCTTTTTGTAACTGCATCACACTGTTAACTGATATCCAGCTTGTGATCCACTATAATGCCAGCTACTTTTCTGAGTACTGCCACGTAACAATGACACTCCCAATTTTGAAGGGGTGTGCCTGCTTTTTTATTATAATTTTTTTTTTTTTTTTTTTTTTTTGGTAAATGAAGTTCTTTGCACTTCTCTTTATTGAATTTTGGCCAGTAGATTTCAGAATAATTTTCCAACTTCACGATGTCCTTTTGAATTCTAATTCTGTCCTCCAAAGTACTTGAAAGCAATGTTCCCTCTAATCTTTTCCATCCATGTGCAGAATAATTTTGTTATATGCACAAGGCATGTGCAAATGTGCACCACCAGGAGAAACACAAATCTAGTAGTGGGTGTTCTGCTGATCAGCTGGGCAGAATTGGA
The DNA here is from genome assembly GCA_032595735.1 of Pelochelys cantorii. Classification (NCBI taxonomy): domain Eukaryota; kingdom Metazoa; phylum Chordata; order Testudines; family Trionychidae; genus Pelochelys; species Pelochelys cantorii. The sequence continues at coordinate 3,647,708 of CM064342.1, read as the reverse complement.
ATCTAGGGAACATGACCACCCTTTAATTTGATGCCATCTCCAAAATGTATAAGCAAACTCCATTATCCAAGCCATTAATGAAAACACTGAATAGTAGTTCATCCAAGATTGACCCCCACCAAAACCCCCTGAGATATGCCCTCCCAGTTCAACAGTGAGCCTCTAATCACGTCTCTTTGAGCATGGTCTTTCAACCATCTTCCAGAAATTTCATCTATGAAGTATAACTGTTACCTACTTTCCTTCTTTATGTCCGTCACCAAATTCTGTGCTATCTCGCCCTCATAAAATTCTTGGGCTCCCTTCTCTGCTACAGCCTTCAGTGTTTTCAGCAGGGCTGGCCAAAAGAAGATCTCATCTGCTTTTACAGCTGTACCATTCTTATAGAATAGCTTGCTGTTAAGAGAGAATTCCAATCAGTTCAGGTTTATAGCATACACATGGTTATTTCTCTCCCCTGACAGACTCTCCCATTTGCCAGCCAAAGCTTGTTCACAGTTTGTTCCTGTTTTCCAAAGCTGCCACCTGGGAAAGGCCTGTCCTCCTATAGTGCCTCTCCCTGGGCAAGCATGTCTCCCTATCAAGTCCCATACAAAGATTGCTCACTTCGGGCCGGAAGTTGCAGCCTTGACTCAAGTAATCCCAAATGGGAACGTTCCTGCGAGTAAGACTGCAGGTTTCTGCTCCGTCAGCGTACAGCTGCCACCATCTTCTCAACATGTGGGCGTAAACCTCCTGGGTGCGGAGCGGCTCAAGAAAGGCTGACAAAGGGGAGGTTTTTCTGTTCTATTTCCCCAACCTCCCACAATCAATTTTTTTCCTGCAGTGGCAAAAACGTTGCCGGTTGCCAGCCAAGTGTTCCACGCTCAAGCCGATGGCATGGCACAGCCCTGCGTCATCCCCACCACCACCTCCACCACCTGCTGCCATGTGAAATAGACATCACTTACGCCAAGGCCGACTTTGTCAAAAGAGGCTGTATCATCGGGTGATTGAGAAACATGCCCAGCATTGTCGGAATTCTGATTCCACTTGAAAGGAGCTTGATGGTTGGTTCAAACAGCGATTTCCAAGGCAACCGGCCGTAACGCCTGTGGGCTTCTTCATAGCCACGAAGCTCCCCGGGGACTGCAATCCACTGGCTCCCTGCACAAGCAAATTATGGCATTACCCACTGCAGTAACCCCTGTCCCCAGTCAATACAGCCTCTACATTTTTCCATAGCTGTGAGGAATAAATTTTGTTCTGTGCACTGAGGCAGCACCACTAGTAGAAACACATGCTGCAGGCTATGGGAGGATCTGGGCACTGTTAATCAGCTGGGTGGCACTTGAATTGCTCCTGTGTGGCCAAGTGCGCTCAGCCTTCAGGGAACGTCATCCCCATTATACTGATCATTTGGCACATCATTCATGGCCACATCCAGCCGAGGCCACCACCAATAGCTATGAGATGCTCAGAAGCAAAGCAGAATCTAGCACCAGGAGTTGCCAATGGTTTCAATGGAGCAGCTGGAGCCGGCGTGCTGGGGAATTTATTCCCCTGCTGCCTGCCTGCAGGGGCGGGGGGAGTCCCAGACCACTCCAACTGCAACTGCTCGGGAAGCTTGCGCCTTGCCCCTCCCCTCCCCATGGCAGCATGCACTGCCTGAGCGGCCAGAGCCAGCGCAGTCCTGGACACCCAACCCCTTCCCCGCGCGCAGGAAGTCAGCAGAGGAAACAAGTCCCCAGTGCACGGCAGACTGGCATTTCAGGTTGGGGCTGGCACGGTCTAGGACTCTCCCCTCCCTGCCCCTGCCTGGAAGGGAGAGGGGAATAAAGTCTCCAGCATGCCAGCTGGAGCCGGCGCGGTCCGGGACTCCCCCTCCCCCCATTCCCAGCCCGCACAGGAAGGCATCAGGCACACGACGAACCAGGGTTTCAGGTACCGTGCTACTGTTTAGGGCTCGGGGGAGCAGCCCACTCACTTCCTGGACCTTGGCTTGCAGCTGCAGAATCCCCAGGTACTGGTCCCTGTCCCCTCCTCCTGCCCAGACCCCCCAAAGTACCCTGCCCCACCACCCACTGGTACCTTGTCCTCTGCCCCAGGCCCTTGCCCCAGCACCCACTGGCCCTCTGTCCCTTGCCCCAGCCCCCTGTCCCTTGCCCCAGCCCCCTGTCCCTTGCCCTGGCACCCAGTCTCCTGCCCCAGCACCTACAAGCACCCTGTCCCAGCACCCATTGGCACCCTACCCAGCACCCTGTCCCACTACCCCCTGGCACCCTTCCCCAATGTCCCCTGCTCCCACCAGCACAGTTGGGGACACATTAGGGAGGCTTGTGGGGGTTTTGGAGGAGTTTTGATTTTGCATCTCACCTGTGTGGCCCCAACTGACTTTTCTGTGGGTCAGTGACCCCTGACTCAAAACAGGTTCCCTGCCCTTCTCATAAATAAAGTCAATGTAGAAACTTTTTGTGTTTGACATAGTATTTTATTTAAAAATGAAGCCTGACCAACAAACCTCCAGTTGGGGCCAAGCCCCTATCTGGCCACAGCATCATAACACTCCTTCACTCCCCTTTCCCCCAGACCCTACATCTGAGCCTATCATACACTGGAACCCCCTGCCCTGAGCCCCTCACATACCCCAACCCAAATTCCTGAACCCTCATATCCACAAGCCTGTGGCTTGCTTAGTACCCTAACCCTACATCTGACCCCAACACTGCCCAGCCTGAAGCCCCCTCCCCGACTCAGCGTCCCCTTCTCCACCTCCTCCTGCATCCAGATTTCCTCCCAGAGCTTGTAACTCTCACCCCTTCCCACACCCAAACCCCTCATTCCCACCCACGAGCCTACACATCCTGTCTCAACCCAGCGAGGGTAAGGCTAGACTGCAGGAGTTTTTCAGGATTCCAGAGATATCTCAGAAAAACTCTTCTGCATCCAGTGATGTGTTTGTTCTTCCACTTATTTTAGTGGAAGAGCAAACATGATCTTTCGGTCGCCCCTATATTCCTCTTTCCATGAGGAATAAGGGGGCTTCCAAAAGAAGGGGTTTTTCTGACATTTGGTCCAGTCTAGACAGGCCAAATGTTGGAAAAACCTCTTCCTATAGAAGAATTGGGGGAAAAAGCAGCAGTATGAGGGTTGGGGATAGCAAGTGATGGAGAGGAGGAGAATAGAGAGGAAGGGGCGGGGTTTCAAGGAAGGGGCAGGGTGGTAGATCTTGGCTTGTTCTGTCATTTAAAAAGTGATCATGGGTGTAAAAAGGTTGGAGACCACTGGTCTAGACAGTATTTGGTCCTGCCGTGAGGACAGGGGACTGGACTCGATGACCTTTCGAGGTCCTTTCCAGTCCTAGTGTTCTATGATTCTATGACTCTGTGACAGCACAGCCTGCCCTGCATTCCTGCTGGTGACAGCCCAAGCCACCCTCTGCATTCCCACTGGTGACAGCACAGCCCCGCCCCCCCCCCCGCCCCTGCATTCCCGCTGGTGACAACCCAGGTCACCTCCACCCCCCCGTATTCCCACTGGTGACAGCACAGCCCCCTTCCCTGCATTCCCACTGGTGACATCACAGGCCACTCCCCCTGCACCACAGAGCCAGCCAGATCACCCCAAAACGGCAGCAGCTGCTCCTCAGACTAGGGGGTCAGCACCAGAGATGTCCTGGTGCTCTCCCTCCCCTGCTCTGCACCTACCTCTCTTCCCCTGCCCATTCTGCCAGCTCTCAGCCCCACCAGCCGCTGCCTCTGCACCCAGCCCTACACACACCCTGCCCCCCACCCCCCGCTGCCCCACACTCAGCTCTCAGCTTCCCCCCACCCCCAGAGTCCTCCCTGCATTACAGCCAGCCCCAGAGAGGCTGCCAGGCTGCAGCACGCTATCTCCACCAGGGGCCGGGCATTTCTGGGAACCTAGAGCCCATCTTCCCAGCTTCCTGGGCACAGGGGGTTCCTGGTACCCCCTGCTCCATTTCTCCAGAGACCTGACAAAGGGGCAGCCACACTAAAGTTCCAGCTCCGGCCAGGGGCCAAGAAGGGAGCCTGGGCTGTTTGGACCTTCCCCCTCCTTGCACCCCTGTGGATCGTCATTATAGGGCCAGGCTGCAACCAAACAGTGAAACAGTGGCAGACCTGAGAACAGACCCCCTCTCTCCCACGACACTCCAGTTTCCTGCCCTGTGCCCTATTCAGCAGGCCAGCATTGAGGAATGTGCATGGGGGTCTTCTCCACATGCACCACTCTACAGAGGCCGGTCACATTGACAGCCTGGCTACGGGCTTGTTCCCTGAAGCAGCAGCTGTGATGAGTAGTGGAAAGGGTGATGTAAATTCTTAGATAGGGAAATAGAGACTCCACCCTCTTAAAGGAGCCTATTCTTCTGCTCAGTAGCTCTTGGATCTCCTGGGGGAGGAGGAACAGCTGAGCTCTGCTCCTTTAAGAAATCACAATGGTTTTACCTCATCTGTTCCTCAGCTTATTAGCCTGTAAAAGAGGGACACTAAGGCCTAGTCTACACTACACCTGCCCGTCCCCCGTGGAGCTAAAGATACACAACCTCAGCGATGTGACGTCGATGTACTTAGAACTACTCAGCGCAGGGGCTTCCAGGCAGTAAGGTTGGTGGCTGATGCTCTCCCATCGATTCCACCTGCTCTTCATCCTGGTAGAGCACTGGTATCAACAGGAGAGCACGCGGAGATTGATTTATCACATCTAAGCAGACGCCATAAATCAACAGCGAGCAGATTGATCGCTGCAGCTTCCATCCACTGGGCTGTGGAGACAAGCCCTAATACATCCCTCCCTAGAGTGTCCTGAGGTTGACTTCAGTAGTGCCTGTAAAGACCTTTGGGACCCCTGGATGGAAGTTTGTAGGCATGAGTGGTGGTGAAGGTAGGGCTGGGGGAGGCAAAACTGGAGCACGGGGAGAGTAGGTGCTTCGGGCAGCAAAACTCCGCCCCAGTACACCTACAGCAGGTGTTCTGGGGGCGGAGTGAGGGTGGAGTCATGCCTGATGGTTTGAGAAGCCCCCACCTAGGATACCTAGCTAGTATTCTCTTTACAGGAGTAGAGTGGGGGTGAGACAAAAAAAGTTGTTTCCAGGCTGTAGGTGCTATTGGGAGAGAGAATAAGACAGAATATCTTATTGCTTCTACACAAAACCATGGTACGCCCACATCTTGAATACTGCATACAGATGTGGTCGCCTCATCTCAAAAAAGATATATTGCCTTTGGAAAAGGTTTAGAAAAAGGCAACAAAAATGGATAAGGGTTTGGAACGGGTCCCATATGAAGAGAGATTAAGAAGACTTGGACTTTTCAGCTTAGAAAAGAGGAGACTAAGGGAGGATATGATAGAGGTCTATAAAATCATGACTAGCGTGGAAAAAGTGAATAAGGAAAAGTTATTTACTTATTCCTACAATGTAAGAACAAGGGTCAGCAAATGAAATTAATAGGCAGCAGGTTTAAAACAAAGTAAAGGAAGTTTTTCTTTACTCAGTGCACAGTCAACCTGTGGAACTCCTTGCCAGAGGATGTTGTGAAGACCAGGACTTTAATGGGATTCAAAAAAGAGCTAGATAGATTCCTAGAGGTGAGGTCCATCAATGGCTATTCGCCAGGATGGGTAGGAATGGTGTCCCTAGCCTCTGTTTCTCTGCAGGTGGGTGACAGGGGAGGGATCACATGAGGATTCCCTATTCTGTTCCCTCCCTCTGGGGCATCCAGCATTGGCCACTGTTGGCAGACAGGACACTGGGCTAGATGGACCGTTGATCTGACCCAGGCTGGCTGCTGTTATGTTCTTACGTACTAGAACTCAGAAGACCTGGATGCAAGTCCAGTCTCTGCCACAGATGCCCTGAAGGATCTTGGGCAAAACACTCAGGACTTGAGCATCTTCCAACTTTAACTGTGCTCAGTAGGAGCTGCTGGGTGCCATGCATTTGGAAAACACATTCCTGCTTCCAAGGTTCTGTATAAAAGGCACCTCCTTACTCAGCCAGTCTGTCCCCTGTGTGGCCTTTCGCCTCTGTCAACAATAGTGACAAAAGTAATTTTTTAAAATGACTTTTACTCCTGCAAAGTCAACACGGCTACAAGACAAACCGCTGGCCTCTGGTCCTGCTTGTGCATCAACACAGTAACTTGCTCAATTCAGTCCAGTGGCGTAGCCACAAATGGGCATGTCTGGCCCTTGGCCCTCCCACTTTTGATCCAGGCCCACCCACCCCATCTCCCCACCACCTTCTGTCCTGCTCAGCTGATCTGGTGCTCTGCCAGGAAGCAGCGTCAGGACACGGGGCTTGGCCTGCTCTTCCATTCCAATGCTCAAGCTACGGAGCCCGGTCAGGGACAAGCTCCCATGGCATGGGGGATTTGGTGCTGATGCACAGAGTTTGGTGGTGATTGGCGAATTTAACTAACCAGAAAAATGCTGGGAAACTAGCACAGAGGGGCACAGATTATCCAACAAGTTCATGGACTGCATTGGAGACCACTTTTTATTTCTGAAGGCTGAGAAAGCTACTGCAGGAGAAGCTGTTCTAGATTGGATTTTAACAAATGGGGAGGAACTGGCTGAGAATTTGAAAGTGGAAGGCAGCTTGAGTGAAAGTGACCATGATTTCACAGAGTTCATGATCCTAAGGAATGGTAGAAGGGAGAACAGCAGAGACAATGGATTTCAGGAAGGCAGGTTTTAGTAAACTCAGAGAGGTGGTACCTAAGGTCCCATGGGAAGCAAAAATAAGAGGAAAAACAACTGAAGAGAGTTGGCAGTTTTTCAAAGGGACATTATTAAGGACCCAAAAGCAAACTATTCCGCTGCATAGGAGAGATAGAAAGTACAGCAAGAGACCGCCTTGGCTTAACCAGGAGATTTTACATGATCTAAAAATGAAAAAGGAGTCATATACAAGGTGGAAATATAAGTGAATAACACAAATATTCAGGGGCAAGATTAGAAAAACGAAGGCACAAAATGAGCTCAATCTTGCTAGAGACATAAAGACATCTGGAAGATGATAAGGTGCTAAGTAACAGCCAGCATGGATTTGTACAGAACAAATCATGTCAAACTAATCTGATAGCTTTCTTTGATAGGGTAACAAGCCTTGCGGATAAGGGAGAAGCAGTGAACATGGTATACTTAGACTTTAGTAAGGCATTTGATACGGTCTCGCATGACCTTCTCATCAATAAACTAGGCAAATACAACTTAGATGGGGCTACTGTAAGGTGGGTACATATCTGGCTGGATAACCATTCTCAGAGGGTAGTTATTAACGGTTCACAATCCTGCTGGAAGGGCATAACAAGTGGGGTTCCACAGGGGTCTGTTTTGGGATTGGTTCTGTTCAATATCTTCATCAATGATTTAGATGATGGCATAGAGAGTACGCTTATTAAGTTTGCAGATGATACCAAGCTGGGAGGGGTTGCGACTGCTCTGGAGGATAGGGTCATAATTCAAAATGATCTGGACAAACTGGAGAAATGGTCTGAGGTAAACAGGATGAAGTTTAATAAGGACAAATGCAAAGAGCTCCACTGAGGAAGGAACAATCAGTTTCACGCATACAGAATGGGAAGTGACAGCAGAAAGGAATCTAGGGGTCATCGTGGACCACAAGCTAAATATGAGTCAACAGTGTGACGCTGTTGTAAAAAAAGTAAACATGATTCTGGGAGGCATTAACAGGAGTGTTGTGAGCAAGACACAAGAAGTCATTCTTCCACTCTACTCTGTGCTGATTAGGCCTCAGTTGGAGTATTGTGTCCAGTTCTGGGCACCACATTTCAAGAAAGATGTGGAGACATTGGAGAAAGTCCAGAGAAGAGCAACAAAAATGATGAAAGGTCTGGAGAACATGAGCTATGAGGGAAGACTGAAAGAATTGGGCTTGTTTCGTTTGGAAAGGAGAAGACTGAGAGGAGACATGATAGCAGTTTTCAGGTATCTAAAAGGGTGTTACCGGGAGGAGGGAGAAAAATTGTTCTCCTTGGCTTCTGATGCTAGGACAAGAGGCAATGGGCTTACACTGCAGCAAGGGAGGTTGAGGCTGGACATTAGGAAAAACTTCCTGCCTGTCAGAGTGGTCAAACACTGCAATAAATTGCCTAGGGACGTTGTGGAATCTCCATCTCTGGAGATATTTAAGAGGAGGTAGGATAGACACCTGTCAGAGATGGGCTAGATGGGGCTTGGTCCTGCCGTGAGGGCAGGAGACTGGACTTGATGACCTCTCGAGGTCCCTTCCAGTTCTAGTGTTGCTATGACTCTATGGCCTGACCCTGCTCCCCAGGAAGAGCACCAGGTGGAGTGGAGCAATCCCTACTCCCCGAATGTGTTCTCCAGAGGGAGAGCTGGGCAGGTTGGGGCAAGCCCCCATTCCCATTCCTTGACTGTAGTGATGGGGGAGGGGACAGCACAGGCGGGAGTGCACTTTTCAGTGCTCCCCTCCCTCCTCAGGACACTGGAGGTGGGGAGAGCTGGCCTTGATGGCTCCTGCTGTCATAGTAAGTGCTGTACCCACCAAAGAGCAGAGTTCACGATCCGTGAGGCATTTTTCATGGCCATGACTTTGGCAGGGCCTTCGTCCTTTTGTACAACATTCTGCCAGACGTGCATCAATTCAGGAAAACAGCAGGGAGCTAAATACTATGCAAGGCACCTTTAGTGTCTGCTTCCATTTAAGACACATCAAGGAAGCTGCATGTACAGTAGCTGCTAAGTACCGCCTGGCCCAAAGATTATTATACTCTATCACATTCCCCGTCACTGTCAGACTGTCACAAGGCTATCCATATTCCATATGGAAATATGCTTATGAATATGCATATGCATAACTGGAAAATGCTTTATGCAAAATACTCCGTGTACAGTATTATTTGAAAAGTTCTAATCTGCGAAATGTATATATTCAAGTTGTGTGCATGTCCTATTCCGGTACTTAATTTAGAAGCATGAAGTATAAATCTCTTTTACTGATCCAGACATGCTAAGGGAGGGCCATGAAGGGAATGTCAGAAATCTGATAGCTCATGGATAAGGACAGTGATCTGTAAATGGGTTTGTTTTTCCTATGCAAGGGGCTGCATGCCCCAAAAGTACTTGAGTCTAGGTCACCTGATACTGGGACCCCTTTTGTTCCTTGTGCTTTTCCACTGACGGTGGGAAAAAGTTTGAACTGAACACAAAGGATTTCTGCCATGGGCAAAATCTACGGACGGGTGGGAAGCCAAACAATCGGCTTCCAGACAACAGGGCACCCCCTCCTCAGCACCCAAAATGCCTGCTGGAGACATCCAAGATTGAACTGGGGTGGGGGGAAACCAGGCCCAGGGCTGGGAAGCTGCCTAGCTTGTGAAAAATATATGAATAGAACTACTGTTAGGGTAAGGAATGTCTTAGTGTATCAGGCTTAGTTGGTGTTTATTTTGCTTAGTACCCGAGAGCCTCACAATTCGCGGAATTGCTATTTGCAGAGCCACATATTCACCGGGGGGGGGGGGTGTCTCCTGCCCCGGAAGGGTGGCACAGGCCGTGAGCTGTGGGGAACTCACCTCGGCTCCCAGCCCCCACGGTGAGTTCCCCACGGCTGCCCAAAGCCGGGCTGTTCCCCATGAAGTGAGTTCCCTGCAGCTGCCTGGAGCCACATGAGTTCCCCAATGTTCCTGGCAGCTGCCGTGAGTCCCCGGCAGCTCCCAGCCCCCATGGCGAGTTCAGGAACTGCAGGGAGCTCATTGAGGGGGTTGGGAGCTGATTTTGCTGTTCACAGTGGGTGCAGGATGCAAATGGAAAATGGCTTCCTGTATCTTACTTTGCTCTCTGTGCTATAACTTGCGACCACTTAAATCCTACTTTTTGTACATAATAAAATCACTTTAATGTATTCATCAACCCAGCAGGGAGCAGGTGGGGCTAGGAGCTGAGCAGAGGCGTGTGCTGTAGCGAGCTGGCAGGGCCTCAGCCAGGGGTGAGTCAATGTGGCTCGTCCTAGTGGTCTCCAGTGCAGGATCATCCCTTGCTTCTCGCTGTTAATCTGCTGCCCCCTCCACTCAGTCGCAGCTGAGCCTCCTCAAATGCTGCTGGGGTTGAATTAAAGCAGGGCCCTGGGGATTTTTTCAACCCCTGCGTGGAATGAATGTCCTTATGTGTCTCTGTTGTTATGTGCACCCTTATACTGCTGCACACAACAAAATTCATGGGCTGGGGGAAGAGGTTCTGAATGTGAAGGGGCCTCAGGGTGGGGGCAGAGGGTTGGGATGCAGGAGCATGAGGGTTCTGACTGGGTGTACGGGCTCTAGGGTGGGAATGGGGTTGATGGGCTCAGGGCTGGGACAGAGGGTTGAGATGTAAAGGCTTTGGGGTGGGGTTGAGGTTGAGGGATTTGGAGTGGGAGGGAGTACAGGTTCTGGGCTAGAGGTTGGGGTGCAGGAGGGGGTACGGGCTCTGGGCTAGAGGCTGGGATGCAGGAGGCGGTACAGGCTTTGGATGGGGGTTGTGGTGCAGGAGGGGGTATGGGCTTTGGGCTGGGAGTTGGGGGTGCAGGAGGGGGTACGGGCTCTGGGGTGGGGGTTGGGGTGCAGGAGGGGGTATGGGTTCTGGGCTGGGGGTTGGGGGTGCAGGAGGGGGTACGGGCTCTGGGCTGGGGGTTGGGGTGCAGGAGGGGGTATGGGTTCTGGGCTGGGGGTTGGGGTGCAGGAGGGGGTACGGGCTCTGGGCTAGAGATTGGGAAGCAGGAGGCAGTACAGGCTTTGGATGGGGGTTGTGGTGCAGGAGGGGGTATGGGCTCTGAGTTGGGGTTTGGGGTGCCGGAGGGGGTATGGGTTCTGGGCTAGAGGTTGGGGTGCAGAAGGGGGTACAGCCTTTGGGCTGGGGGTTGGGGTGCAGGAGGGGGTATGGGCTTTGGGCTGGGGGTTGGGGTGCAGGAGGGGGGTATGGGCTTTGGGCTGGGGGCTGGGGTGCAGGAGGCGGTACGGGCTCTGGGCTGGGAGTTGGGGTGCAAGAGGAGGTACGGGCTCTGGGCTGGGGGTTGGGGTGCAGGAGGGGGTACGGGCTCTGGGCTGGGAGTTGGGGTGCAAGAGGGAGTACGGGCTCTGGGCTGGGTGTTGGGGTGCAGGAGGGGGTACGGGCTGTGCGCTGGGAGTTGCGGTGCAGGAGGAGGTACGGGCTCTGGGCTGGGGGTCTGGGTTTGGTGTGCAGGAGGGTTGGGGGAGGGCTCAAGGTGGGTGGGGAGCTGGGGTTGGGGCTTTCAGGGGCCAGTGAGGAGGGGCTCCTTCCTGCCAGCGGTGGCAGCTCCATGCTGGAGCTGGCAAGGAGGCAGCTTCAGGGCCCGGGGAGAGATCTTTCTCCCCGCTGCAGCCCTGAGCCCCTGTGTGGGGCTTCATGGGAAGCCACACAGCCTAAGGGGATCTTAGCTGGGGAGCCAGGCTCAAGGGTCTCAAACGACCCAGTGAAGAAGAAACACAGAGCACATGACAAACCAGAGGCCAGATGGTCGGCTCTGCTCCATCTGGCGCCGACAAGGGGCCGGTGGTGGGTGGGTTGAAGTGACTGTGACTCCCTTCCCCCACGGCACTGGCAGATCCGGGGCTGGAGCCTCTGTCAGGCGTCACATCAGAGGGGCCGCATGGCTGGCTGAGACTTGCCAAACGAGGCCGTTCTTTGCAGGTGACAGGCTGAACTATTTCCATTATCAACTATTGACTGAAGCGGGTTATTTAAGTGTGTTAGGGCTTGTCTAGGTGAACGCTTAGTGCTCGTTAAAATGGGGTGTCAGTCCATCCTGCATTAGCCTTCCCCCTCTGCTGAGGCATGCCAACAGCTTATTATTTGGTCTGCTCAAAAAGGAGGTGAGCAAAGCACCCTCAGGACCCGGCCATACGGATCAGCGGCGCTCACCCAGACCAGGGGCAGTGGCTGCGAGCCGAGGTCCATGCAGACCAGCGCTTAGTGCTGTTTTGCTGTTTCGTGATTGTAAATGATGCCTAAGAACAGAAAGATTTTAAACAACCCAGTACTGCGGCCTAGGAGCCTTGAGAAGCCCAGCATTCTGGAGCGGAAATTGTAAACCTCTTCAGAAGAACAATAAATATTGCCGCAGCCGGCTCTGTGATGCAGAGGAGATTGAAAGAGGATCACAGGAAAAAAAAGGCAAACGTTCTTCCGATGAAGCCGTGTTGATCAGCTGTGGGGTAAGGACAGGACAGCTTTCCAGGCTTCTGGTTTGCATTTACATGTGTAATCATTTCCATGAGTTCTTCGTACTTTCTCTAGCTGATTGGAGGGTACAAAAGCTCTCCACTTCCAGAGGACTTTGCTTTAGAAGAAGTGTTTTAAAGGCAAGGTTCTCAGAAGTGGCTACTGCTAGTGGGTGTCTCAGATTGGAGTACCTCCCTTTTTGGTGGCCCCATTTCAAATGATGTGAAAATCCCTGATGTTTTAAGAAGCGCTCAGGGTCTTCCCTTTCCAGATTTCTCAGGGTGGGGACACAGACTCACTGGCCACAATGTTCAGTTGCACTGGCCTTCCTCTTCTGTTTCTCCACATCCACAAGCTGCTCTATTTGTTCAGCCTGAATGTATTTTATTTTGGATTAAGGGAAACCCGGGTGAAGAAAGAGCCTGGGTAACATTTCTGTGACAAGCACAGGGTGTGTTTCCTCGGTAACAATCTGTGAGTGTCTGGGAAATACGTCTGTGTCCTGACGTGGATGCCATGGAACAGCCCGTGTCATGGACGTCGGTACTGGGGTGAGATCATCCCTTTGTAGGAAATCCAACATGGAGCGGAGGGCCTACGCCTGGCAAACTGCCAAATCAGTCAGGGTCCATGGGCTCTGGACACTCTCCCTGCTCAGACAATGGGGTTTCTCACAGCAGGGCCTTTGATTCTTGACTAGATTTCAGTCTCTCCTCCGGCGCCCCAGGAGAGGGTGGGAATTCCTTCTGAGGGAAGCAAGGGGCTAGGAGAATGGCAGTCTCTCAGCTCTGCCACCCGACCCAGAGCTGCTGGGGCTGTTCTAAAAGGCAGGCAGCTCTTGCTAAGCTCTTGCCACATCAGCAAGGGACAATCCCGCAGAGGCTGATGTGGAGGCAGGACAGGCTTGGGCCCCCCCCCACGGACTTGGAGCAACCCCAGGGACTCAGGGAAGGGGGTGAAATCAGTCTGAGGGGGGTGCACTTGGGAGTTGTTTGTTTTCCAGAGTTCTGCAACTCTCTGGCACTGTGAGGAGTGAAGTGTGTGTGTGCGCGTTTAAGAAATTCCTTTGCTAACTGCAGTCTCTGTGTGTTTTGGCCTCGTTGTGTCTGAGAAGGGTTAGCGAGAAACCAGAGAGTGCCCACAGCCAGCTGGCCTCTGGGGACGAGGTGTCTATGCAGGCATTGGTTCCACATTCTTGCCCCACAGATTAGGGAGTGGCTTTGCCCAACTTTGTTTAGCTTAGTACTCAAGAGCAAGTGTGACCCTCCAGAGACCATGATCTCCCCATAATGCAGGGTCCACTGTCCTCTCCTGTAACCCCCTGCCCCACCTCTGCTTACTGCACCAAGCTGTTGGAAAGGTAAACAGTCCAATTCCTGTCCTTACCTACTTGGAGATAGTCTTCACACTCATTTAGCAAGTTTTGCTGGATATTTGCTGGAGCTCTTTCACGAGCATTAATCACCACCACCTTTCCTGGAAAGAAGAAGGGAAAACACAAAGTCTGGTCAGTTTTTTCACCATAGGCGGGGGGCAGAATGCAGAGGGCTAGAGTTTATGCTTTTTTTGTGGAAACTGGCACGGGGTGGAGCCCAGCTGGATTCTACACTCAGGAGGTCCACAACCAAATCTGCCAAGCTCTCATGTCACCTTTACAAATGCTACAGCAGGACACACGTGCAGAGTTTACATCTTCCCCAGTTTTAAGAATGGCACATCTCATCCTGCTGGTCTATTTGGCTCTGTATTTGATCAGAAAGCAAGATCACGAGTCAAGACATACAGAGGGGTTAATTCTGGCTGTATTAGTCTTACAAACTGTCATGGCCTTTTTATGGTGTGTCAGTGGTGCAAAGAGGCATCAAGTTGGCTTAACCCGCTAACTAGGAATTCTCGTCTCTACATCACTCCTGCACCTGCTGCAGGGGGCATGGTGGGTGGCAAGCTGCAATCAAGAGGCCATTCGCTGGCATATCAGAATCAGCACGGAGCCCTCTCCATCAGACTCCATGGCACCTTTTCTCACAGGAAGGCACTCAACTTTGAGAAGGATGCACTTCAGAAGTTCACTGGCTGCTGGAGACCAGGAGGCAACTGTGGTGTAACAAGCAGGCTTCTGGAGTTGCTAGGCCAAGACTTTTATCACGCAGACACGCAGGCTATGTCTAGACTGCAGGCTTCTTTCCGAAGAAGCTTTTCTGCAAGAGTACTTCTGAAAAAAACTGCTTCTGAAAGAGAGCGTCCACACTGCCAAAGCACATTGAAAAAGCAATCTGCTTTTTCGAAAGATAGCATCCACACTGAATGGACGCGCTCTCTCATATAAGCTGTGATTACTATGGATGGAATGGCCACCAGGGCACCTGTGCTTTTTCCTCTTTCCTCTTCTTCTGAAAGAACTTCCTCTTCCCCATCCACACACGCCTTTTTCCGAAAGAGCTCTTTCACAAAAAGCCTTCTTCCTCATAGAAAGAGGTTTACTAATGTCGGAAAAACCCCTCTATTCTTTCGATATTTTTTTTTTTAAATAACACGATTGCAGTGTGGACATAAGTGAATTTTTTTTGGAAAAATGGCTGTTTTCTCAAAAAAACCTCCGTAATGTAGACATAGCCTCAGTTCAAGCTGGTCTGCTGGCTGGGAACACCCAGGGTATGGCTAGACTGTGGGGAGTATCCTGAAAAAACTCCGCCGTGTCTGCTTTTTTTTGCGGAAGGGCAAGCACGCTCTTTCAGAAGCCCCTGTATTCCTCATTCCATGAGGAAGAGAGGGGCTTCCAAAAGAGGGTTTTTTTCTGAAATTTGGCCCAGTCTACACAGGCCAAGTTTCGGAAAAGCCTCTTCCGACAAAAGTATCGGAAAAAAAATATGCAAAATGCGGAGCACATTTTGCGTATCTTTTTCCGATAGATTCTCACTGTCTAGACGTACCCCCAGACAGGAAGCTGCAGCAGTGGAGTATTTTAAGGTACTGAGAGTTACAAGTTGCCCTGGTCTGGTTTAAGGTACTGAGAGTTACAAGTTGCCCTGGTCTGGTTTAAGGTACTGAGAGTTACAAGTTGCCCTGGGCTGCCAGAATGTGACAACCACCCCCTCAGTTATTCTCCTCTGCTACTTTCCGTACAAGTCCCTGCAGCCATCTAATACCCTCTAATTGTCTGCCACTATCAGTAAGACACTCCATTTTCCTAGTGCAAGTCAGTCATCAACACAACCTTAGATGTGAAGCACCATACACATGCTTACAGAACTGACTATTAATAATCATTAAACCGGAGGTAGGCTCAGAGGTGGGGCATGAGTGCAGATTATATTATCAGGCAACAGTAAAGTGCACTACTATCATTCATATCTGCAGCTGAGAGCACTTTGGTCCCTTTCATGTGCTAATGAATGGAATTCTCCTACCAGTGAAGGGGAAAGAAAGTGAAGTGAAACAGAAAACTTCAGGAGGGTGTTGGAACCACAAATGAATGCTGCACTGTGGGTTTGCAGCTGGAGGATAGTCTAATCTGTTAGGATCAGTCTGTGTGCAGACTGCTGCTGCCAAAAAAAAGCACACGTGCTAGAGGATGACAATGTTCTGAAAATGAGAACAATGATATCAGCAAAAATGAAGAGTTTGGTTGGTGGGGGACAACACACCAGGCTGTGCTGAGAAAAAGGAAAATTTTGCTAGCACAGCCTGCATATTGCCAGCCTTTTAACTTACCTTGTTTGCTTGCTTTAAACTACAGTGGTTAGTCTGACTACTCATGTCTATAGGCTCTGTCTGCTAGGTTAAACTCAGGCACTATTAAAACACCAAAGCAGGAACCCAAAACATTAGGTTCTAAAAGCCAAACAAAACCAACAAGTCTCACGTCAAGGACTGAAAGGCGCTAGACTGGAGCACGGCTAGATTGCCAGAGGGTCCTGGACCTCCACCAGCTCTTTGTGGATGCCCCTACCACCCACACCAAGTCGTGTTCTAACCTGGCAGCCTTTTGCACAGATATGTGGTAAAGGACCCAAGGTGAAAAAGTCACACAGCGTTAAGTCCACAATGTCATCAATAAAAGCGCCCCCAAACGAGGAGGGTCACATCCAGCCCTCAGTGCAGTCATGGGCGGAATATGACCCACAGTATTTACACTGAGAGTCTTGTAGCAGACTATTCTCTTCCAATCTCATTGGCATTGGCTGAGTGTACGGTGAGTGTCAGCCCTTTAGATAACTGGGACCCAGATAATGTTCAGACCTGGCTGGGTTCTTCACCAAACCTCTAACATTACCTCCCCTCCGTGAGATTTCTTTTTGACTTGCTGCGATCCCCTACTCCCACTGCTGTGAGTAAACACACGTCTCCTTACAACTGTCACTGTACTGTACTGGATAGTTTGGTCTGGGAGTACACCACGGAGTGCAGCTGTCGCTGAAAAATCCTTTGCCAAAGCTTCCAGGACATTGGTCTCTGCAAGGCTACGAGTGACCTTTCTGGTAAAGGGAGGGTGCAAAGGCTATGGGAGAATTACCTGGGAGGGACAGACCCTCACCCTACCTGTGGTTGCACTATAGATGGTAAAGATGACCCCTCCTCCCAGGCCCATGCTCTGGGGGTTCAAAACTGAAGTGCAGACCAGAGCAGCAATAGCAGCATCCACAGCTGAACCATTTTGTTGTAGGATGTCCCTGTAGGAGGGAGGAAGAGAACATATTGTTAAAGACCAGGCAGCACAGAACCCAGCAGGCACATGGCGGGTCCTGCTTGTAATGCCAATTATATGCAGGTGGCAAGTTGGGTGGAATCAATAGCTAAGTGCATGGAAGCAGCTGGGGGTGATTTCAGGGGGACTGGCAGCTTCTGTGGGTCCCCAGGCAAGATGGGGAGGGGGTGGAGCCATGCTCACAAAGAGGCGGGGCCTTGGGAGGAAGGGTGGAGCCAGGGCAGTCAGCCCCCAGCCCCGAGAGCCGCACAGTGTGTGCAGAGCGGTGCTCTGGCAGCAATTTAAAAAGTCCAAGGTTCCCACCACCACTGCCGCTACAGGAGCCAAGAGCCCCTTTGAATTGTCAGGCCCGATGGCAACTGCCCTCTTTGCCCATCCCCCCCACCCCGAGTGGCAGGCCCAGATGATTTCACAAAGCTGGGGGAAATGACAGTAGTGAGAAAGGAAACTGGGCAGAGAAGAGATAACCCCTGAAAAAAGAGACAGCAATTCTCTGTGAAATCTTACAAGGAAGTGACACATCTGGACCATGCCAGCATTGGCACTTAGCTGGAGAGTGAAAACAGAACAATCATCGGAAATCGCATCTGCTTTTTAAGTCACTGTGATAGGGCAGAGCAGGAAATTACCATACAAAGAGGTGGAAAGCTACTAAAACCAGAAGCCCCCCTCGTCCCCGCCCCCAGGCAAGCACAGAACACTGTAATGCACAGACAAACTCTTTACAGATGTCTTGAGTAATGTGTTTTGCAGCTAGTTCAGATGTGCTATGTTTCCAGCTTGTACAGCAATTAGACAAGGCACCATGTGGTTATTAAATGTGCTGTGGGGGGGGAGAAGTATGAGTTAGAGATGGGTAGGAAACAAGCCCGTAGCCCCAAACAGTAACTCCATGGAAATTCAGGGCCTGATTCTGCACTTGCTAACATCAGTGTAACCCTGCTGGTTTCACTGAAGCTACTCCAGATTCACACCAGAGTGAATGAGCTCATTCAGGGTCCCGGGTGGCAAACTAGGCTCCATTTCGAGCTCCTTCCGGAATGCAAACCTCACTCTGACCCTTGCCTCCTCAGGAAAGCCTGGATCCACCAACCGCCCTGTTCACAGGACACTCAAATCCCCGCTCCCTGCAGGCCAGGCCTTTCCATGTCTCTATTCCTTACATATCCTGGGGGCCCCAGCCATCTTCCCAACACGAATTTGTTTAGCCTCACAGTGCTCCTGGCAGAGAGGGGTAGAAGTATTCTGCCTACTAGACAGAGAGGGGCACAACTGGTGCACAGAGGGGCAGAGACATAGCGAGAGTGTTATGTGCCCAGGGGCAAAGGCAAAATTTGTTCCCCTTCTCCCCCTGTTGCCACCATGGCTGCGCGACACCCCAAAACCTGGCACATGACTGAGCCTGACCTTGGGAGGAGGGGTGAGGGGAGCTTGTACCACATCTTTCCCCTCTGCCTCCAGTGTGGGGCTGGGCCCCCGCATGCACTAACCCGCTGGCGGAGATAAAGGAGGGTTGGGCTGGAGGCAGAGGGGCTGGAGGCAGAGAGGCGGGGAGGAGGCTCCAGCCAGAGGCAGTGGGCAGAGGAGGAGCAGGTGAGCTGAGGGATCACAGGGAGAGCGGAGAGGGACTAAATTGGTGCCCCCCTAGAGTGGTGCCCAGGGGCAACTGCCCCCCCCCCCAACTGCCCTCGCTACGCCGCTGTAAATAATCCACCTCTTCGGATATTAATCGTTTAATGAATTACTCATTTTACTAACGACAGGCAAATATAAATGATAGTTTTTATGGTTTACATTCTGGTAAATCATTTTTTCTCTTTAATTTGTTCGTATCCCGTTCTCATTAGGTTCATGTCTTTTCTTAAAAAATGTCAAATGCTTAACATATGTAAGTTTTATAAAACACAAGAGAAAGAAATGTTATACAACCTAAATATGAATTTCATCACTATATTGCAATCAAGCATTTAAAACCACTGTTATAGCAAACAAGCAACGTGTTGCTTTAATGAATAAAAGGTAAAAAGATTCTGAGCATATCAAACCTATTGTAATTGCAATCTGTAATGCGTCCTAACTACCTAGTTACTTACTGAGTTAACCTAGTTGTGTTTCATACTATCGCACAGTGATAAACTACATCAGAGTTATGAATGTAAGAGATTAACTTACCTATTAAAATAACACTCAGAAAAACTTAAATAAAACTAACACACAACATGAGATTCACCCTCACTTTCTTGAAGGCACTTGAAGCAATAAGCAACCTACGGCTGAGGATACCCTGCAAGCCTGGCTTTCTGTCTGCCATGGGGACTTTTTCCTTCATGCTGCTGTGAGATTCTATCCTTAAGGAAAGGAGAGAGGTCCCTCTGAGCTGCTCTTCCAAACTGCACACAAGCCATTCAACTGAAGCCATAGATGTCAAGATTCAAGGCCAGCCTTGCCTTGGGCAGACTGCCTAACCAGGTGTTCACAATCACAACGTCCAAACACGTATCAGACTTTTAGCTGAGAAAGCCACGTTAATCCCAAGTCTCTGCTAGGACTGGGACATGTGGGTGACCTATAGAAAACACCAGCGTTTGCTTTGGAAAATCTGCAACAAAACATGGGGGGATCGATCACCTCGGTAATGCCAACTGCTTTAGAACTGAGGCTCTGATTATCCAGCACCAGCTGAGGTAGAGCGGGCACTGAGTGCACATGGCTGATGTATTTTTACCAAAACTCCTGTCTGCCCAACTCGGCAAAGGAGAAAGGAAACAGGGAGGCCAAAAGGAATGGAACAGTATAGAGCAGTGTTTCTCAACCTTTTTTTTATAAAGTACCCCTTTTCAAGAAAAGCCACCATTATAAGTACCCCCAATGCACCCACCCCTCCCCCAGAGACAGGCATCTCCCCCCCCCGGCTCTAACCCAATGCACCCACCCCTCCCCCAGAGCCAGGCACCCCCTAGCCCCCTCTCCCCCACTCTAACCCAATCCATCTCCCAGAGAGCCAAGCACTGGACATACGGTAACTCTACCTTTGAAGTTTCCGCTCCCGCTGCCCAGCCCTACCTCGGTGGCTTGCTTGCAGAGAGCACGTGGCCTGCCAGCACCAGGCTCACCGTGAGATGTGGGGCTGCGCGCTCCCACCCCAGCCTGGCACCCCCCTAGCGTGGCACCCGGCACCAACTGCCCTCCCCTGCTCCCGCTCGCTACACCTCTGCAGAGGGGGATACTGGGACCTGCCCAAGATCACACATAAGGTTTGTAGCAGAGCCAGGAACAGCACCTAGATCTCCAGCCCGATGTTCTATCTGCAAAGCCATTCTTCTGCAGTAAGTGGAATACATGTTTGCATCACTTCTCCAAGAACCACAGCTATAGTAAACAACCGTTTCTTTTGTCATGATATTGGTTGCCCTTGGCCCTAGCCTTACACCCAATCAGCAGCTGAGGATTGACAAAAGGATACACTCAATATTCCTTGGATATTGCTCTGGGAAGAGTAAAGCCAAGTCTACACTAAAAACTGTTTCCCAGTCTAGTTATCTAGGCAAACCCTCTAGTGTAGATGCAGTTTATGCTGGCCCAAAAGTACTTTTGATAATAGATCTTACAGGGCAGTGGTCACCACCCAGTAGATCAGGATGTACTGGTGGATCTTGGAGCCTCTGACAGGTGACCCTGACTGGTTTGGCTGGGAAGCTATCAAGGGCTGGCACTTCAGTTGCCCCTCCATCCACCGTCATTCTGCTCCTGCCCTCTGCCCTGGAGCTGCCCCCCTGGGAGCCTCCTGCTGGCTGTGCAGGGTGTGGGAGGGAAAAGGGGGGGTGCTGATGTCAGGGTGTCTCTCCTCCCCCCATTCTTGTACCCCATCTCCACACAGAAAGAGGGGGATGGAGGCAGCTTAGCAATACAAATCTCTGTCACGCTCTCTGGCCTTCACTCTCATCTCCCCACCCAACACGTACATGGTGTTGTTTCTTCTGTTACTGCTTGCCAAGTGGGTTATTTTGGGGTTTTGACTGGTCTGTGCAGTTCATCATTTTCATTTCTTTCTTACGCTTTGAGTACTGAATTCTAACATGCCAAACCTGTCATGGCAGGAGTCATTCTCCCTGTAGTCACTGCTGCTCCTGGAAGTGGCTGGCATGTCACTGCAGCCCCTGAGAAAGGCAGAGCAGGGGGGTCTCCACATGGTGTCCTTGCCTGCAGCCACCACAACTGCAGCTCCCATTGATCAGTAATGGGGAACGGTGGCCAGTAGAAGCTGTGGGCTCAGTGCCTGTAGATGAGGGGCAGCACATGGTGCCATGGAGCCATTGCTGTACATGCCAGAGTCTTTCAGGAGTGGTGCAGGGCCAAGGCAGGAGTAAGCCCTGCTTATCTTAACTCCACTGCTCCAGCACCCAGAAGCCATCTCAGTTGCCTGGCCAGAACCCCTGATCCAGCCCTGATCCTCCTCCTGCATCCAAACTCCTGCCCCAGACATGAATCCTCCTGCACCCAAACTCCTTCCCAAAGCTTGTACCCTCAACCCCATCCTGGACCTCAATCCCCCACCCTGGGCTAAGCCCAGAGCCCAGAGTCTTGGCCTAAGACCAGAGCTTGCACCCCAACTCCCTCCCCCAGCCTGGTTAAAGTGAATGAGGTTCAGAGAGGAAGGGGGATGGAGTGAGCAGGGTAAGGCCTTGCAGAAGGGGTGGAGCAGGGGCAGGATCTCAAAGAAGGGGCAGGAAGGAAGTGGGACAAGGGTATTTGGGTTTGAGGTAGATCTTACATTGCACTTGAATTGAAAAAGTGATCTTGTGGTTGAAAAGGTTGGGGACCCCTGTTATAGGGTATGTCTACATAGCAGCATTATTTCGGAATAATATCAGTTATTCCAAAATAATGTATTGTGCATCTACATAGCTATCCTATTATTTCAAATTTATTTTGAAATAACTGACTTCTTACTCTGACTTCTGTAAACCTCATTGTACAAGGAGTAAGGGAAGAGTGCTCTATTTTGAAATAAGTGCTGTGTAGACGTGCCCAAATTCAAAATAAGCTATTTCAACTTAAGCTACACAATTAACGTAGCTCAAGTTGAGTAGCTTATTCCAAGTTCAGCCCTGCTGTGTAGATGTGCCCATCAGTTCCCTGAGTGAAATAAGCTACTCCAGTAAAATCACTTTTGTGCTGTATAACTATAGCTACACTAGAACTTTTACCAGTATAAAAATGTCACCCACAAAAAAGTCACCCTTCCCCAATCAATTTTACTATATTAGAAAAATATTCTGGTGTAGACCTGGCCTAAGTGAAAACGGAATTGCACATAATCTCACACCACTGATCAGAAGTCGTCTTCCTGTGGGGGCTTGTTTTGCAAGTGCTTCTCAGAAGCACAAGTATAAAAATACCTTCATTCACTTTGAATTCCCCAAAACATTCTTTGTGTAAACAGGTGGCCCTTACAGTTGGATATTTTCCAATAACACTGCCTTGACTGATGTGCTTAAATCATGCTGAATTCCTCTGATAGCCGATCCTGACGCCAAAAGCCAGGAGTGAAATATCAAATCAGGACACTAGCTGCGGCATGCTTGAACAAACAGCTCTGCAAAAGCTTCAGGCTGCTACACTGGGTCCCTATGTGTGCCACTGTGTAAATTTTTCAGAGGGGTCGCTGTGTTGGTCTGTATCTGCCAAACCAACAAGGAGCCCTGCGGCACCTTAGAGATTTATTGGGGCATCCCCTTTCATGCTAAAAGCTACTTCCGATGAAAGCTTATGGCCAAATGAATCAGTTAGTCTCTAAGGTGCCACAGGTCTCCTCGATGTTTTTGTTTATATTTTGTTAATTGTTCTGATGCAGCCAGGCTGAACCACTACTAGAAACAGAATACTGAACTGGATGGGCCTTTGGTCTGCTCCACTGGGTTTCCCCACATGTGCCCACAGAAATCACTGCAATCTCTGTTTCAGAGGCCAAGTTTCCAGTTTGGCTTTATCTCCCCACGGGTATGTCTGGACTGCATCCCTCTGTCAGCAGAGGGATGCAGATTAGGCAGGTCGACATTGCAAATGAGGCAGGGATTTAAATATCCCTGCCTAATTTGCATAAAAATGGCCCCCGTGTTTTGCCAACTCAGCACTTTGTTGGGAAAAAGCGACAGTCTAGAGGGGGATCTGTCGAGAAAGAAAGCCTTTTTCGACAGATGTCTTATGCCTCCTGCAAGGAGGTTTACGGGATTTGTGGAAAAAGGCTTTTTTTCTCGACAGATCCCCCTCTAGACTGCCACTTTTTGCCGACAAAGTGCTGAGTCCACAAAACGCGGCAGCCATTTTTATGCAAATTAGGCACGGGATATTTAAATCCCTGCCTCATTTGCAATGTCGATCTGCCTAATCTGCATCCCTCTGCCGACAGAGGGATGCAGTCTAGACATACCCCGAGTGAAACAAATCTGCCACTTTTCACTTGTTCCCAGAGGGGCATATTCACTTGAAAAGGAAGCAGTGAATGTAGAGCCAGGGGTTGGTTAAAGATCGGCTAACAGGTCTGTCTCTCTTCTCTTCATCCACTCATGATGAGTCCTGTGGCATCAAACTAACAGATTTATTGGAGCATAAGTTTTGGTGGGTAAAACCCACTTCATCTTCACCCACAAAAGCGGATGCCCCAATGGCTCTGTTAGTCTCAAAGGTGCTGCAGGACTCTTTGTTGTTTTTGCAGATACAGACACGGTGATCCCTCTGAGACTTTTTATTATAAAAAGTTCCCTTCCCTGCTGTACACATATGAAGGCTTTTTTTTCCCTAACACAAGAGGTTTTAAGGGAGTAGGGATGGGATGTAAAACATAGAACCCCTATGACCCTCACATGAGTTGCTGATTCTTCTGTAAGAGCAAGAGCTCTATCTATAATGAATTACCACATTTGCCGTTCCTATGAGCCACTGTATCCAATGGTCTCAAGTTAACCATTATCCTTTTAGAGCAACACAGGCAAATCCCTCACCCCATCCTGAACATTAAACATTATCAAAACCTTCAGAGGGGCAGCCGAGTGAGTCTGTAACAGGAAAAACTTAAAAAACAGCAAATAGTCTGGCAGCACCTTGAAAACTAACAAAACATGTAGATGGTAACATGAGCTTTCGTGGGCACAGCCCACTTCTTCAGATAATAACTTCATTCATCTGAAGAAGTGGGCTGTGCCCACGAAAGCTCATGATACCGTCCGCATGTTTTCTTAATCTTTAAGGTACTATTAGACATGGGGTGGGCAATAATTTCTTGACTGGGGGCCACCTCAGAAATTTTTGAAGTGGCCTCAGGCCACCCCAGAAGGGGTGAAGACTGAAGAGGAAGGGGCGGGGCCAGGATATGTCCATGCTTCCCTGCCCCTGTGGGTGGCGGAGCACGTGAAGTCTTTGCCCCTCTCCCTCCAGTCAGGGCTGGCCCAAGTCATTTTGGCGCCCCAGGCCCGGGCGCACGGCTCCACCCCCGGGTGCACGGCACATGCGCGGGCCCGCCCCCCCTAGGGTGTGCACGCTCGCCCCCAGGGCGCACGGCTCATGCACTGCCCAGCCCGGCCCAGCTGCTGGCATGCAGCCCGGCCCGGCTGCTGGCATGCAGCCCGGGGCAGGCCATGCCTGGCTGTGCAGGGCCCCATGGCCGTGGGGGGAAGAGCGCTGCTGGCTGGCGCCACGGGGATAGGGGGGCCGGCGCTGCGGGAGCCTGACAGCAGCTATAAGGGACGCTGCACACCCCTTACAGGTGCCATCAGGTGCCCCCCATAGGTTGGCGCCCTGGGCAGCTGCCCGGCTCGCCCACCCCTTAGTCTGGCCCTGCCTCCAGAGAGAACCACGAGCTGTTCTGAATAGCTGGCTATTCCCTCGAGGTCCCCCTGCCCCTGGTAGTGGGAGGAGACTTTACATGCTCCCCTGCCCCCCGCTCCCAGGTTAATTAGGGCCTAGGGACAGGGCCCCTGCCCTGAAAAAATGAGGTTTATGCCGCTTTTCGAAAAAGGGGGGGTTGCCAAAAAAATGCATCCCGATGACTTTCACTTTCAAAAGCTCCACTTTCGAAAGTGAGAGCACAAGAAGATATGCAAATTCCCATGGAATTTGCATATCCTCTTTCGGAACATCGGTGTAGTCTAGACGAGCCCTAGGTCACCCGTCAGCAGAACAGCAGCTGGTGGTTGACTAAGCGCCCAGCCCCTTGCAGCGCAGGAGGAAACTTTGAGCACTCCCCTCGCCCCCAAGCTCTGATTGGCCTGGGGGTGGGGGAGTGGCAGGACCTCCTTGCATCAGATCAACCCACTTGGTGGGCCAGATCTGGCCTGTGGAGGTCTTTTTGCCCACCCCTGTAGTAGACTATTAGTTGTTTTTAAAATTTTTCCAGTTACAGACTAACACGGCTACCCCTCGGAAGCTTTTGAATACACCAAACTAGTTGCTTATCTTTGTCAGGAGATGAGCAGTTAATTCATACATAATCCTAGGAGATAATACTGAGTGTTCACCCTTCATAGACAAGTCTTTCCACCTCATCCAAACACACAGGAATTCAGAGCCAGTGACTTCCGCATTTTAAACCTATTAGCACATTGTACTAAGTTAGAGGATTGGAGTCTATAGAAGTCACACATATGCTCCCAGCACTTCTGTCTGCTGCTTATAGCTTGTAAATTCCCAGCCAAAGAAACATTTATTTAACAACAGCAACACTGTGTGATAAACACTGCTTAATTACTGCAAACACTTCTAGAGTTTTAGTCTCAGGCCAGCCATACAATGTGTAGTAATCCCCTGTCTCCCACAGACCTTGACACAAGTTAATAAAATTCAGGCCAATTCAATGTTCTGAAATGTGAATCCAGCTGAGGTCACTCTGAGGTGCCCGCAGCCAGGCCTAAGAAAGAAAATAAATCATAACTGTGCATTAAATAGTCCGAGACAAGTTCCTATTATCTGTAGCCTAGTGGGCCACCGCACCTCTCTTGTATTCACTGCTTGTGGACGCCATGGAAGACTGGTTAGAACTCATGCAAAGTCCACTCTTGACTCATGCCAAGTCACTACAGGTTGGAACTCCCTGGTCTGGCACCCTGAGGATCTAACTGGTCCCAGATGAGGGATTTTGCTGGACCAGGGGAGGTCATGTCTGGCCCCCCTGCTGCTTGCTCCACTCCCTGCACTGCATCTCCATCCGCTCCTCCCTCCCCTGGCAGCGTGGCAGCTTCCCAGCTCCCAGCCCCCAGGGCAGCGCAGCGGGACAACATACGGGGAGCTCTCTCTCCCCCCATCCTGCATCTGGCTGGTCTCCCAGCCCCCACCCCAACCTCATCACACCAGGCTCCTGGCCCTTCCACCCCCCTGCAGTGTGCAAGGACTCCAGTCCTAGAACATTGGTGGGCCGGTTGCTGGACCAGAAAGTCCCATTTTGTAGAGGTGCATCCTGTACTCATGTTCATTCACTGAAATAAGGGATTCACCATCCAGCCCAATGCTGCCAAATGTACTTTGCTAACCGGCCATGTGGCAGCAGAGTGAAAAGGGGTGCAGGTAGAATCCTGCCTGCTATTGGTTAGGGAAATAGTGAATTCTGATTTCTGCTAAACTCCATTCATGTTATATGTTTTGTCCTTCCAACCCACCCCAAACACTTGTCTGTTGCATCATATCTCCAATGACGAGCTCTCTGGGAGAGAAACTGTCTTCTTTTCCCCATGCCCACCTCCTTACCTGTAGGTGCTCGATGCTACAATAATACAAATAATAACACTAGAGCTAAGTAGGACCCAATTCCTGTTAATAATGTATCAGAGAATCATGCATCTTCCAGTCAAAGTAAAGCACATTTTGAATACTTAATCCCTTGTTTGGGTAGCACACATTAACCATGTGTGACACCTCAAGAGACGGCAAAGAAAATCTGCAGTGTGTCATGAAACCAAGTGCTTTAGGTACTCTTTTTACTGACTGATTAATAAAAACATCAGTAGAAGTGACTTTACCCATCTTGAAAATGCAACCATCTGTGGTCAAATCCAGCATCTGTCCAAAAGCATACAGGGTGTCTTTCTGTTTCTCAGCTGAAAGGTGACATTTCAAAAAGCACAATTCCCTTCTCTCCTACTAGTACAAAAGGGTACTGTATTGCTGACACCATTTCTTGCAGCACCTGTGGTCTGCCATCCAAGTACAAACCCAGCCAAGCTTATGAGTGGTGAATTCGATGCAACCATCACATGAGATGGCATGGTTTGAATTTTAGGAACTTTTTCATGCATTGGCAACTGCCAATATCCCCTTCAGTTACTGACCGCAACTGCAAAGGTAGCAGCATTCAGCAAACACAGCTGCTCTTTTAAAGGAACCTTTCCTATCATGAGAGTAGGTTTTGTGGTTCCATTGAACCTGGATTTCCATCACAGGCTGCGATTCCCACCGTCTCTTGCAGACGGAAGGATGCCCAATTGTGCGTTTCTCCTGCCCCTTGACGCGTTTCTCTTTGCAGCTTGGCTTGCAGCTTCCATTTGCAAGGAAGGCGGCAGCTCTCAAAGGGCAGGCACCAAACAGAGTGTCAAAGCAGCGCCATCAGTAGCAGGTCTCCGCTCTGTTCTTAGCGGTGCCGGTGCTGACCCTTGGGGTGGTTTCCTGGGAGCAAGAGCAGCAATTAATGAGCAAAGGTCTGAAGAGGTTTACAGTCGAGTAGTCCCCTGAAGGGAGCAGGCACGAAGAGTAGATAAGCGCTTGGCTCCACGCCACACCCAGGTTTCGTTCCAATCTGCTAAAGCAGCCCTATGGCAGAGGAATCCCCAAGGGGATTCAGGAGAGACCACGATGCGGAATCGCAGAGTCACCGGAGCAGAAGGGACCTTGAGAGGTCATCTAGGGCAGGGCTAAGTATCTAGACGGGGGTGGGCAACCTGCCGCCCATGCACCTCTTGTCTTCTTCCCACCCCCACATGCCTGGGGGCACTGGCACCCTGCACTTCCTGCTCATTCCTCTCCCTCCCAGCACTTATCATGAATCAACTGCCCCTGGCTCTCCAAGATGTGGGAGGGAGGGAGAGGGGGAGAGCACGAATCAGTGGGTTCATGGCACTCTGAAAGTGCCAGCAGGCAGGGGCAGGGAGTGTAACCACCACCTGAGGCGGATTTGAACCCAGGACCTCTGAAGTGGAGTATAGGAACCTCTACCCTCTGAGCTAAAAGCCCGTGCTGTAGCGGTTTCTTGAGCTTAACTGTTGCTGTGGTCTAGGTACCACTTGCATTGCTCAGTAACCACACTAGGTGTGTGGGTTACACAGGGCTCCGGTGCCCCAGTGCGCCAGTGGGGTGTGGGGAAAGGGGGCAGAGAGGAGGGACCTGGGCTGCAGGTTGCCCACCTCTGGATTTCAATCATGCGGCCCACTGAAATGAAGGAGGGTCACTCCATGCATCTGACGAAGTGGGTCTTTGCCCACGAAAGCTCATGCTCCAATAAATCTGTTAGTCTATAAGGCTATGTCTACACTGCCACCCTAGTTCGAACTAGGGTGGTTAATGTAGGCATTCGAAGTAAATATCCCGGGCTTCATTTGCATCTTGCCAGGCGGGCGCCATTTTTAAATCTCCTTAGGTCGAACTCCGTGCCCGCGGCTACACACGGCACGGAGTAGGTAGTTTGAATTAGGATCTCTAATTCGAACTACCGTTACTCCTCGTGGAACGAAGTGTACCGGTAGTTCGAATTAGGATCTCTAATTCGAACTACCGTTACTCCTCGTGGAACGAAGTGTACCGGTAGTTCGAATTAGAGATCCTAATTCGAACTACCTACTCTGTGCCGCGTGTAGCCGCGGGCACGGAGTTCGACCTAAGGAGATTTAAAAATGGCGCCCGCCCGGCAAGATGCAAATGAAGCCCGGGATATTTAAATCCCGGGCTTCATTTGCAACTTCGAATGCCTACATTAACCACCCTAGTTCGAACTAGGGTGGTAGTGTAGGCATACCCTAAGGTGCCACAGGACTCCTTGTTGTTTATGCAGATTCAGACTAATACGGCGACCCCTCTGAGACTTGTCACTAGCCTTGTTTGGCCATCACTGATCTAAGCCATTCCTGACAGGGGTTTGTCCAACCTATTCTTAAATATCCCCAGTGATGGAGATTCCACAACCCCCCTAGGCAATTTATTCCAGTGTTGAACCACCCTGACAGTTAGGAACTTTTTCCTAATAAGAACATAAGAACATAAGAATGGCCATACTGGGTCAGACCAAAGGTCCATCGAGCCCAGCATCCCATCTGCCGACGTTGGCCAATGTCAGGTGCCCCAGAGAAGGAGAACAGAAGACAATGATCAAGTGATTTATCTCCTGCCATCCATCTCCTGCCCTTGTTATGAAGGCTAGGGCACCATACTTTATCCCTGGCTAATAGCCATTTATGGACCTAACCTGCAAAAATTTATCAAGCTCTTTTTTAAACCCTAATAGAGTCCTGGCCTTCACAGCCTCCTCGGGCAAGGAGTTCCACAGGTTGACTGTGCGCTGTGTGAAGAAAAATTTCCTTTTATTAGTTTTGAACCTACTACCCATCAATTTCATTTGGTGTCCCCTAGTTCTTGTATTATGGGAAAAGGTAAATAATTTTTCTATAATCACTTTCTCCACACCATTCATGATTTTATATACCTCTATCATATCGCCCCTCAATCGCCTTTTTTCCAAACTGAAAAGTCCCAGTCTCTCTAGCCTCTCCCCATATGGGACCCTTTCCAAGCCCCTAATCATCTTAGTCGCCCTTTTCTGAACCTTTTCTAATGCCAATATATCTTTTTTGAGGTGAGGAGACCACATCTGCACGCAGTACTCGAGATGTGGGCGTACCATAGTTTTATATAGGGGAAGTATGATATCTTTTGTCTTATTATCTATCCCTTTTTTAATAATTCCTAACATCCTATTTGCCTTACTAACTGCCGCTGCACACTGCGTGGATGTCTTCATAGAACTATCCACTATAACTCCAAGATCCCTTTCCTGATCTGTCGTAGCTAAATTTGACCCCATCATGTAGTACGTGTAATTTGGGTTATTTTTTCCAACATGCATTACCTTACACTTACCCACATTAAATTTCATTTGCCATTTTGCTGCCCAATCACTCAGTTTGCTGAGATCTTTTTGTAGTTCTTCACAATCCCTTTTGCTTTTGACTGTCCTGAACAACTTTGTGTCATCTGCAAACTTGGCCACCTCACTGCTTACCTCATTTTCTAGATCATTGATGAACAAGTTGAACAGGATTGGTCCCAGTACTGACCCCTGGGGAACACCACTAGTTACCCTCCTCCATTGTGAAAATTTACCATTTATTCCCACCCTTTGTTTTCTGTCTTTTAACCAATTCTTGATCCATGAAAGGACCTTTCCTCCTATCCCATGACCACCTAATGTCCAACCTCAACCTCCCTTGCTGCAGTTTAAGCCCATTGCTTCTTGTCCTATCCTCAGAGGCCAAGGAGAACAATTTTTCTCCCTCCTCCTTCTGACAAATCTTTTATGGCCCCTCTCAGTCTTCTCTTCTCCAGACTAAACAAGCCCAATTCTTGCAGTCTTCCCTCATCGCTCGTGTCTTCTAGACCTTTCATCATTTCTGTTGCTTTTCTCTGGACTGTTTCCAGCTTAACCACATCTTTTCTGAAGAGTGGCACCCAGCACAGGGGATCGCCCCTGCTCCAGGATGCAGGGACAAGTCGGCAGCTGCGGAGAGTGAACCTCAGGAAGATGTTTGAAGCCCTGCTGCACTACCAGTGGGGGTGCCATCAGGAAATCCCTGGGGCTTTGTAAGATGCATGGGGGCAGCTAATGAGGCTGAGGGACACATCAGGGCAGAGAGTGCAGGGCACTGAGGAGCTGGGGAATACAGGGATCAGGGAGCAGCAGCTGGTGAGCTTTGGTGGAACCTGGCCACAGGCCTGGAATATCCCTGGAGATGGGGCACCATGGGCCCATACAGCTCACTGCTTATGCCAGGGAGTGTCTGACAGCTGAGCGAGCTGTTCCGTGTGGGGAACGAACAAAGAGCAAACCCTTGGAGTGCGAGGAACACAGCGGCAGGCCAGGTGCTGCTGCAGGGGGAGGGCTGGAGAGACGGCTGTGCTGCTTTGGCATGCCTCAGCCTGGAGGGCTCACAGAGCTACTCTTGATGCTGCTCCCAGCAGCTGAGGAAGTTGTGGGAGAACTCAGAGGGAATCCCAAGATGGAGGATCACGGCACTGTGGGATACATACCCACAATGCACTGCTCACATTGTCAGCGACGGTGCCCCTCTCCCACACGGACACGATCTGTTGGCAGCGGGAGCAAGCGGGAACACCCTCTTGCACTTTTTGTTGTGTCGACTTTTGGCTGTTGACATAAATTTTGTCGACAAAAAGGTGGCAGCCTAGTTGTAACCCAAGACTGTGTCTTAGTTTCATCTCAACCTCACAAACAAAACACCAAGGAAGCCTCTTCCTAACAATGCAGATCTTTGTTCCCAGAAGGGGTCTGGCAACCTGGGCTGGCTATAGGATGTCCTGACTGTGTAAATTGCATTTTAAAAATAGTCACAGAAGTGTCCCGGTTACCTGCTTTAGTGTCATGGGACCCGCATGGCCACCAAGGCCCCTCCACACTGTAAATTTTCCCAACTGCAGGGAGGCAGAACCTTGCTGAAGGCATGGCTGCTTGCGGATGTCAGCCTGCATTTGTAACCCTTTCCCACCAGTTGGTTTTACACTCGCCAGGACTTATACGGCGCACTGGAGCGGAGGCGAAGTTATTCTGCACCAGCAGCTGACTGTGTGTACAGAAGTCAGGTTAGATATTGGACACAGGCTTCCACTTAGACAGGTTGAGTTTCCAGCACAGGCTAAAAAAAATGTTCTGGGCTGATAATGACCAACTGTAAGGAGGCAGGGATTAAATGTAAACAACTATAATTAAAAGTGAAGTGTTTAGATGCATGAGCTTTTCTGTGGCTACAAGGCAGTGCTAGCCAGGTCTCCTGGCAGCTCTCTGCAGCATCACATTCCTCCGTACATCTGCCTTCCTGCTTATCTATTTCTACCGCACACAGAGATGATTGGAGCCATGCTGCTGCTTTCTCTACCATCTACCTGCCCCTCCCGCTGACTCTTTTTCTTCTATTTTACTAAAACTGTACATTTTCCTGTTTTTGGTTTTTTTTTTTTTTTTTCTGTTTTTGCCACAGCAAACCCTCCGGTCTAGTTATGACGCAGGAAGTTGTAAAGCTTCTAGGGTGTCCTGCCCACGGCCAGTTAACAAACAGCTCCTGCAGCCCCGGGGGGGCTGACAGCCTCCACAGGCCCCTGGGCATGGTGTGGGGAGTGGCTCCATGCTCCCAGAAGGGCAGGGCCTCAGGTGGAAGGGGCGGGGCAGCCAGTCTTCCACGCCACACACAGTGCAATGTGGCCCCTCTCCCCCAGCCCTTGGCACCACACTGAGCACACAGCATGGGGCTCCTGCACCGATTTAAAAGTCCCAGGGCTCCAGCTGGCACCACAGACGTCCTGGGCCCCTTTAAATTACCGGACCATAGGGCAGCATCCCCTTTCCTCCCATCGGCAAGCCTGCCTGCAGCAGTCGTGGCTAAACAGACAGTCAGCAAATTCTCAGATATCAGGGGTAACACGCTGACCCCGCTGAAATTATTGACTTCACTAGGACTGGGATTTGATCCTGGGCCGATCAGAGGGAGAAATTGGAGACGGTCCGGAGAAGAGCAACACAAATGATGAAAGGTCTGGAGAGCATGAGCAATGAGGGAAGACTGAAAAACTGGGCTTGTTTAGTTTGGAAAGGAGAAGACTGAGAGGGGACATGATAGCGGTTTTCAGGTATCTAAAAGGGTGTCACAAGGAAGAGGGAGAAAAATTGTTCTCCTTGGCCTCTGATGCTAGGACAAGGGGCAATAGGCTTAAACTGCAGCAACGGAGGTTGAGGTTGGACATTAGGAAAATCTTCGTGTCTGGGTGGTTAAACACTGGAATAAGTTGCCAAGGGAGGTTGTGGAATCTCCATCTCTGGAGATAGCGAAGAGCAGGTTAGATAGACACCTGTCAGGGATGGTCTAGACCAGGGGTGGCCAACCTGTGGCTCCAGAGCCACATGCGGCTCTTCAGAAGTTAATATGCGGCTCCTTGCTTAGGTACCAAATCCAGGGCTGGACCTACAGGTGCCAACTTTCCACTGGGCCAGAGGGTGCTCACTGTTCCACCCCCAGCTCTGCCCTAGGCCCTTTCTCCCTAAGATCCTGCCACTTTCTACCCTCTCTACTGAGCCTGTCACACCCATGCTTCCCCCTCCAGTGTCTGCCACTGAGAGAGCTGATCCCAGTGGGCAGGAGGAGAAGGAGAAGGAGGCACTGACTGGTGGGGCTGCCAGTGGGTGGGATGTGCTGAGAGTGGTGGTGGGGAGATGAGCAGGGCTGGTGACATAGAACTGTGGCTCTTTGGCAATGTGCATTGGTAAATTCTGGCTTCTTCTCAGGTTTAGGTTGGCCACCCCTGATCTAGGCAGTGCTGGGTCCTGCTGTGAGGGCAGGGGACTGGACTCGATGAGGTCTCGAGGTCTAGTGTTCTATGGTTCTATGATCTGTGTCGCTATTGGGTAAATGCTGGAAATGTGAAGGCATGAAACACTCTTGGGAGAAATTTCTTCTTCTTCATGCAAGAGTGTGTCTGAGGATGATACCAGCCCTTGTCTGGGCTGACTCACACGGCTTATCAAGAGTGAAGGCAACAGCTGTTCAATGGCTACGCTGATAATTCTTACACTTGGGATTCGGAGAAAGATTAACAAGATACACCCGAGGTTTTCAAAACTGCAGATGGCTCTTGTATAGTGTATCCCTGACTTATGAATTGGGTTTTATATAAATGCAAATGTCGTTTCTTTGTAAAAATGTTTGGCCTTCCGATCTGCCCATCTTCCAGGGGCATAGCTATGAGGAAACTAGTAAAGCACCACATGGACGCTGTTTTAAGAGAGATTAATTTCCAGCATTCCCCTTAGTACTAGAGAGGTTGGAAGACTGAAGGCTGCAGGGAAGGAAGGTCAAGTCAAGACAGGATTCCTGGCTGCAGTAATTCCCAGCTGGCCCTGCCTTTCTCTGCTAGGAACAGACTCTTCTCTTGCGGTCTGCCTTTTGAAAGTCCTCTGTCACCTCCTGTTGATGGCTTATCCCCTTACGTCCAGTTTCAAAAACAACAGAAGGCAAAACAACAGACACTACAGCAGTGCTGGTTGGTGCAGGTTTCTGCCCAGAGCTCCCAGAAGGCGGCCCCATCAGGAGGTGGATGGAGGCAGGCGGGGATGGGAATGTCTAGGCCTTTATCTGCTTGGGAGGAAGAACCGCTTCTAATGCTCACAGAGAGGGATATTGGATATTTCTCCATCTGTACGTTTTGTAGGGCAGGGGCTGGATAGGCCACAGCATTTACATCTGTAGATTTCAAATAGTTATAGCTCCCACAAAGTAAAAGTCTGGGGACATACAAGTTTCCTGATCAATATACTCCACACCCTAGTGGGTCCCATCCTTTTTTTATGCCATGGGCCGACAAACTCATTCAAAAATTTGGCAGACAGATATTGAGATATTTGCTTATTCATTATGGCTGCATTTCTCAAACTGTGGGTCCCGACCCCCGGTGGCGGGGGGGTACTGTGAGCAACTTAGAGGAGGGTCATGGTATCACAAAGTTTGAGAACCCCTGAGTCATGGTAATTAATTTATTTGCATATTTGTGTATCCATCGTGGGAATTAATTTTGAGTGGGGACGTGTTACTTTACATTGCAGCAATAAGGGAACAGGGGTGGCGAAGGGGGTGGGGGAGGGGAGAGATGGAGAAGAAGGGAAGGGAAAAGGAGGAAGGGGGCAAAGACTGCGAGCAAAAGGGGACCCAGCTGGGGAGAGGCAGGGCTGAAAGTGACGGGGCACTGACTCCGGCTTAGAGGGCTTCTCCTGCCCTGTTTCCTCATGCCACCCCAGCTGCCTGGGCAGTGGCGGTCCCAACTCCGGCCCAGCCACCCCGCCCCCGAACCAGTCCCAGGGCTCAGCATGGCCAGGCGGTGGCAGGTCCCTATATTTGTGAGTGCTGGCTGGGCCGGGAGCAACCAGAGGCCAGGGGAGACTCCCACCACGCAGGGAAGGAGGAGGGAGCCACTTGGCAGCGGCAGCGCGGGTGGGAGGAGAGCAGGCTCGCAGGGTGGCTGGTGCCGAGGTCTTTTTTCCTGCATGAGAAGCGGAGAGGGAGACTGGCGTGGGGGCGCCCGGGAGCTTCACCTCTAGCCGCAGTGGACCTCCATGCGGGCGCTGGCCCTGGGCACTGGAACAGCTGCCCGACGTGCAGCCCTGCCAGCCGGCCACGGTGAGGATTCCCCAGTAGGCAGAGGGAACTATGCTCCCCAGCCAGGAAGCTCTCTGCGGGCAGAGCTCAATTAGCATCTGTGTGGCCACGCTGCCACGCCACTTACAGGGAACTCCGCCAAACCATTCATCAAGCCACGTGGCCTAGCAGCATGCAGTTCGCAGCCCAGCAATGGTCCATGGACTGGTGGTTGGGAACCACTGCCATACGCTCACTGTCCGGGGTCTGTCGATAAGATAAGACAATAACATAATAGTCCTTTCCCCCTCTCTATTCTCCAGGAACCCTAATATTACACTTGTCACCTTTCAGCTGTGTAATGCTTCTGTATGGCCCAGGAGCCAGAAATGCTTTCTCCTAGCCACGGAATCAGTCGCGGCAAAACTAGCGCCGACTCGGTAAGATAGTGAGAGGCTTCACATCTGTACAGCTTCTGTCTCTAAAAGCTCTGAAGGGCTTTGGAGACATGCTAGTGAACCAAGCCTCAAAAACATCCACCAGAGGGAATTATCGTGGTCAGTGGGGAAACTGAGGCAGAGGTCACCCGTCGCCAACCATAGCTTAGCTGCAGAGCCTGGAGTAGCACCCTGGATGCCTGAGTCAGCCTCTGCAAACTACTGAGTTACGCTTCTGCCAAGGTTCAAGTACATGGTCAAGTCGATGAAGGAGACAGACACCTAAAGGGTTTCTTCTGTCTCCCCTGCTTCGCTCTTCCACGTTGGTGTCATCCCAGCCAAACAATTCATCAAACTGGGGATGAGTAGGGCTTTGTCCTCAAGACTCCAGAGGAACAGCTGTTACAAGGGCTGCAGTCCAACCCCTCTTGAAGTCAATGGAATCTTTCCTTTGAGTTTAACAGGAGTTGGACAGGACCTGGGTATCATATCTATTAAACACCATTAATTCAGCAGCCAGGAAGTTTGTGAAACGCTGCAGCATGTAAGGCCACAGGCATCCCATCTCCATTAAGGACTGCTCATTGCTAAGCATGTGACTGATATTTTGTTTAAAAAAAAATATTTTGACTGAAGAATAAAAACCAGCCAAGTTTCCAAAACCTGGAATTAACTCAGTCAGAGCAGCTCTCCTTTCACAGACTCCGTCATCGCTCAAGTCACTTTCAGTTCAGGACGACTGAAACAGAAATCCAGGGATGAACAAGCCAGGATCAGGGGGCAGGGCAGGGGGAGAGCCACGCGGCCTGGAGGGAGCTCTGTGTGGGAGGGTGGGGAAGAGGTGATGACAGCGCGGACATAGAAGTGTGAACCAGGAGGAAAGGGCAGGTGTCAAGAGACGCTACAGAGGAAGCAGCAATGGAATTTGGTGAGATGCGTGATGCTAGGAACAGAGCCATCCTTTCTCCTCATCCTGCATGGTGTGAGAGCTGGAGCAGTTGCCAGTGAGAAGAGGAAGGAAAGAGCAAGAATGGCTGGGAAGGGAAGGGAAACTGAGTCAGAGGAGGGTGAGTACATGGTCCAGGAAATGGGCAAAAGCAGGGAGGCGTATGGTTTAGTGAAGCAGGTTTCAAAGTCACCCACATAAAGGCAGTGCCTGAAACCTTGCGAGCCGCTGAGGGGGCTGTGGGAGAAAGCTTAGAGGGAGGAGAGGAGCAGGCCGGCTCCCATGCACAACAGTTCCCACCACAGCAGGGGTGCCGTTTCAGATATTTTTGGTGGGGGAGGGGGCAACCTGTGCACGCCATGAGAGTGCGGAGGGCGAGAGTGAGGGTATGGGGGGAGCAGACTAAGGATAGCAGCTTCAGCAGCGTTTCTCAGTATGCTCCGTAGAAGCCGGGCAGCATATCAGAGTGGGAGGGACTGACCCTGTCTGCCCTTCCCTGCGCACATGTCACCTCTTTCCAGGGGTACTCGGGCACTTGAAAGTTTTTAATTTTTGGGCGATAACTTAGCAATTAGCTTGACAGGAGCACTGTATCTAATTCTTATATAAAAGAAAGAAAATTAAATAAATATTAGATCCATTCATCTCTAATACTAATATGTTCTGACATCTTGTGGCAAGTCACTTAAGGGGCACTGGCTGGCCTTGGCATTTTAATACATATTCTTTCTTTGATGCTAACTCTGTAGCGACAGAGAAACACACACACCGTCAGGACTCCTGGGCTATATCCCAGCTCTGGGAGGCGAGCAGGGTCTCTTGGGTTAGAGCAGGGGGCAAATACATCTGGGTTCTATATAAGAAACACAGAAAAGCCATATTGGGTCAGACCAATGGCCCACCTAGCCCAGTGTCCTGTCTTCCTGCCAGGAACCCCAGAGGGAATGAACAGAATAGGCAGCCCTGAAGTAATCCATCCCCTGTCGCTCATTCCCAGCTTCTGGCAATTAATTAGAGGCTAGGGACACAATCCTTGCCCATCCTGATTGGAAGAGGATAGTGCAACTGTCCTCCTTGAACATACGTTGTTCTTATTGGAACCCTGTTATAGTTTGGACCCTTTCAGCATCTCCTGGCAAAGAGTTCCACCAGTTGATTGCGAAGGAATAATTTCTTTTGCATGTTTTAAATTGGCAGCCTAAAAATTTCTATGGGTAACCTTGTGTTATGTTAGTGAAAGAATAAATAACATTTCCTTATTCTATTTTCACACACCATTCTAGTTTTATAGACCTCTAGCTTATCCCCCCCCCCAACCCTTTAATAATTTCTTTTACAAGCTGAA
Source organism: Pelochelys cantorii (assembly GCA_032595735.1). NCBI lineage: Eukaryota > Metazoa > Chordata > Testudines > Trionychidae > Pelochelys > Pelochelys cantorii. The sequence goes on along the minus strand of CM064342.1, from coordinate 3,609,688 downwards.
GAATCCCAGTCTTTTTAATCTCTCCTCATATGGGAGCTGTCCTCATCATTCCTATAGCCCTTCTCTATCCAGTTTATCTTTTTTTTAGATGGGGTGACCAGATTCGCATGCAGTACTCAAGATGTGGACATACCATGACAATAGGCTATTTTCTGTCTTCATATCTATTCCTTTCCTAATGATTCCCCGTATTCTGTTAGCTTTTCAGATTGTTGCTTCACATTGAGCAGATGTTTTCAGAGGACTATCCACAGTGTTTCCAAGAGCTCCTTCTTGGGTGATAACAGCTAACTTAGATCCCATCATTTTTGTATGAATAGCTGGGATTCTATTTTTCCAAGTGCATTACTATGCATTGATCAACACTGAATTCCATCTGCCTTTGTGTTGCCCAATCACCCAGTTTTGCGCCATCTCATTCTTTACCTCCTTTTTAAGATCATTTATGAATGTGTTGAATAGCATTGGTCCCAATACAGACCCCTGAACAAACCTGTTTATTCCGACCCTTTGTTTCCTATCTTTTAAATGGAGTACCTGGCAATGTTTTCATGATTATCTAACAACCCTTCAATTGCTTGAATGACAAGCCTTTTGTTACCTGAACCACCCTGCCTCCCTCTGTTTACAGACAAACTCCCTGGCCCAAAGGCAGTAGCACAAGCTCTGTTGTAACTAAAGCACAAACCCTAGCCCCAGACAAAGCTCTTAAGCAGACCTCAAGTACATGGGTGGGGAAGGCAGGGCTGGGGGAGGCAAGCCCCCCACCTTTGGCCCCACCCTTTCTGCTAAAGCCCCTCCTCTTTCCTACCTCCATGGGGAGGGGAGGCTTTGTGCCATGTGTGTGCTCCTGCCTTCCAAACATGGGGTGGGGAGAGGAGTGGGCTGGCTCTTGCTTCAACGTCCCCAGCCCCAGAGGAGTGTATGCCACCTGGCCCAGCCTCTCCTGTCCCGGAGCACTGGGGGGAGGGAAGAGCGGAGGGTGCACCCGCAGCATAGCCCATCCTCCCCAGCCCCAGAGGAGGGCACACCATGCGGCCCGGCCTGGCCTCCCCAGTTCCAGAGCCTGGCTGGGAGGGGGAGGACGGAGGGTGCACAACGAGGCCTGGCCCAGCCTCTCCAGCACCAATGGGGCAGGCGCTGGGGGCAGCAACACTCTGCCCCCAGAATGTCTACAGCAGGTGTTCTGGGGGCGGAGTATGGGCAGGGCCATGCCTGGAGGTTTGGGAAGGCAAAGCCCTCCTCCCGCCTTACACACCGGACACCCATGCTCAAGTACAAAATTCAGCGTTTCAGACTTCGGGGGGGAGGGGGAGAACTACAGCACCAAGGGGCCCCTGTGCCACAGCACAGGAAAATCCCCCGGGAAGATGAGCTGGGTACTCCCTTCATTTTCCCATGGCTTTCATGGGCATGCCCTGGCAATGCAATAGCCTTTGAAATGCTGGGAACTGGGCCCTCACTTCCCATGGACTTGGCCTCTCACTGAGGGAGGGAAAGAACCTACATTTCCCTCCTGCCACGCCTCATTTTTTGCAGTTTAAGGGTTATTTCAAGGGAAGGGTTTTCTCCCGAAATAACCCCGTGGGGACCGAGTTTATTATCTCAAAAGCCGCTGTTCCGGAAAAGCGGCAGTCCGCAATTATGCAGATGAGATGCAGGATATTTAAATCCCCGCTTCATTTGCAATTTCAGATGTCTACTTTTGCTTTCCTCCCTCGAAGGAGGAATGCAGTGTAGACATACCCCAAGAGAGCATATTTTGACAGCCACAGTTTACATGTCTGCTAGTGATGTGAAAGATTAACTGATTAACCAGTTAGCTGGTAAGCATCACGGTAATGGGTGGTGCTTACCAGTTGTGGTTAACCAGTAACAGGTGGGGGCTGGAGCAGCTCCCCACCTGCTGCGGAAAGAGCTGAGCAGCCCTCTACTGCTGCTCTGGTAGAGGCCGGCAGTCACTTGGTTACTTGCCTAGGGTCTTGCATTAATCCCTCACCTTCAGGTCTTGCAGGAAACTCCTGCACCTCGTGCCCCTCCTGCCCAATTCCACGCGGATACACACAACGCAACATTGATACCATAGTCTCAGGAATCCATAGCATATAGAGGTTGACATTATCGATAATTCATTCATGCTTATGTGATGTCACACACACACATACCCCGGCACCAATCACTGCACAGCCTGGCTTGTTTCCGGCAGGGGTAGGGGGGAGAATTAAACCCTTCCCACCCAGCCACACCAGGACAAAGTGAGCAGAGAAACTGAGTCACGCCTGGTTCCAAAAGGACCTATCAGACGTTCTCCCGCTTTCGACACATGGCATTTGGAGAACTGCAAAATCCTGGCCTTCTTTTCTTCAGCGTTAATTTCAGATAATTAGGTGTATTCATTCCCCCATGCTTGCCCTGTCACTGATATCATGGACATTTCATCCCGCCCGGGAGCTACCCACACGCTGAGGTGTCTGGACTTTCGCAGAAACCTAACACCAAGTCTCCATGTTACGTCCATCAATCAGCTGCCTGCTTCACCTTGAGAGCGGCTTGTGGGAAGTCAGCTGACATAGCCACCCCCAGGAAACAGGGTTACAGAGTAGCCAGGCTTGTTAGGTGTGAGAGGAGGGACAGGCACCCCTGGCTGGCATGTCAGGCCAAGGCAGGTTTGTTGCCAGGGCTCTTACACCAGGAATGCTCTTGACCTAGGATTGGCAGCATGGGTTCAGGTAACTAGTTCACCCGCAAAGGTGAAAGGAAGCCAGTGCTCCCTAGTGTGGGGCACCAGGAAAGAGCAACCAGCCTGGGCCAGGCCCTGGATGCTGTCGGCATCCTGAGGAGCACAAGCACAGTGAATCCAGGCTCCAGTTCCAGGAATCCAGCAGCCAGGCAGCATAGCCCCTGCCTCCCTGGCCAGCCCCGAGCTACCCCCACAGACCAACTCTCCCTGCTCTGACTCCTGCTCCCCCCCCCCCCCCACTCCAGCCCTCATTTAAATTTCTTACAGGTACTGTCCTATTGTAACCAGACCCACTCTGGGGCCAGGGAGGTGACGCCAGAACAGTACCTGTAAGAAATTTAAGTTACTTTCGCCTCGGGTGTAACTCTTCAGACTGAGGATTGGGGAGAGAGAGGAGAAGACTCAGTTCCTCCTGGCCAGTCATTGGGGAATGATGGTTTTACCTGTGATATTATCTTCCTGTCTTTGGCTCTGGATCTAGCAGTGGTCTCCAACCTTTTGAAGCATGAGATCACTCTTTGGATTTAAGTGCAATCCAGGATCTACCTCAAACCCAAACACCCTTTCCCTGCCTCCTTCCTGCCCCTTCTCTCTCCATCCTCCCTTCCTCCCCCATCCTCACTCCTTTTTGTGAGGGGAGGGGGGTGCGGAGGCTGATCTTGGGTTAAAGGATTTGGAGGGTGGGTGGGGTTCTGAGCTGAGCCTGGGGCGGGGAGTTGAGGTGCAGGAGGAGGTTCAGGGTGCAGGTTCTGGAAGGGAGTTTGGGTGCAGGGGGACTCAAGGCTAGAACAGGTGTTTGGGGTGCACAAGGGGCTCAGGACTGGGGCTGGGGTTTGGAATGCTGGGCACCTCTTATCAGCTTCTGGGTGCTGGTGGGGCTAAGGCAGGCTCAGCCCTACTCTAGCCCTGCACCACTCCCAAAAGCAGCCAGCAAACTCCCTCCATCCCTACTCTCCCCCCCCCCCTGTGGAGATGGGGTACAGCGGAGGGGGAGGGGCATCCTGACATCGGCAGCCCCCCTTCTCTTCTTCCCGTGCCCTGCACAGCAAGCAGCAGGCTCCCGGGGCAGCGGGAAGGAGCAGCACAGCAGTGCTGAGAAGGGCAGATGAAGTGCCGGCACTTGATAGCCTCCTGGCCAGACCTGTCAGGATCACCTGTCACAGACTCCAAGAACTACCAGTGGATCCCGATCGACGGGTTGGTGACCCCTGCTCTACAATGCTCCACCGATACAAGTTACCAGCCGCAAAGTCCAGGCACATACCTGCCAATGTCTGAACAGGTCTCAGTGTCGGCGGCGACGGCAGCATGCCGGTAAGTTCCAGGCGCACACCTGGGCAGCACCAGGGTCAGAGTGACAGCCACTGCAATAGCCAGGAAGAGCAGGAACAGCGCAAGACAGCAGATCCTCCCCTTAGACATGGTGACCCAGACTGTCCCCAGCGCAGCGGAGAAAGAGAGGGGATTTCAGCCTGGCTCTGAGGCAGTGAGAGCTAGAGGAGGGAAGCTCTCATTATAAGGGATTCCTTGACTGCCCCACAGTGGCTTTGAAGGAAACAGTCTGGATATGAGGCGTGTGCCCAACATTTACACACATAAATCTCAGCCAGACTTTCCCCCCTTTTATGCACATAAATTGTTTTTTTTTTTTTTTTGGCAGAACACGCCAAAAATTGCTATGGAAGTAGAGCTAAAAACTATTAACCCCTTGACTCCTGGAGCATTTCTTGTGGAAAATCAACTTTCCACACTGTCTGATTCTAGCACATGCCAGCTGCAAAACTCCATGCAGAAGCAGATTAGACAGTATGGACCCTGTACCAAGCAGTCTTCACTGGACAGCGTCCCTGGGCCATGCCCTAAGATCCTTATTCATACATCAATTCTGCAACACAGAGAAGCTTACCTTCTTCCACAAGTAGTACCCTTTGCAACTCTCACGGTAACAAAGTTAAGCATATAAACAGGTAATTGCTGCCTGAGTTGTCACACTTTCAACCAGAACGTATTTTATTTTAAATTCAGAGGTCAAACAAAGAGAACCAAATTCCCTCTAGAGACTGTATTGTGTGTCCTCCACAACAGCCTGCACTGAGCTTTACACCAAGTGGCTGCTGTTCTCCACAGATAGAAAATTCCTGGTACATTTAAGGGTAAGGTGCACCACACAGATACACATACTTCAGTGAGAATTTTGCCTGAGTAAGAACTGTGGGAAGACTTCGAGATCTGACCATTTTAAATACAGTGGAACTCACCCATTAAGAATTACTGATACAAAACTAAAAAATTAATAAGAATCAATTCTTTGGACCCCAAACCATTTTTAACCTCTTAATTGCAATTGCAGTCATTAACAAAATTGGTGTCTAAGGCATCAAATCAGTTTAATTGTTGTAAAAAGCTTTTATTCATGTATCATCCATTCCTCTTTTTGGAATTCTGTACCATCCTTCTCCCAAACTTTCCAAGATGTGTCAATCTGGAAATATCTTACCAAACAGAAAATAGGCCTTTATATGGAAAAAGAAAACATTTACAGTTACATTAGCTAGGCTACAAAACAAGACAAGAAAAATGTGCCTTTCTGCTAAACAACCACTAACTGATGGAACTGAAAGAAATTTCCCCTGTGAGCAGGTTATTCCAAACTTACATGTCACAGGATGTCTTGCACTTTCTTCTAAATCATCTGATACTGGGCACTGGTAGTGATGGGATATTCAAAAAGATGGACCAGTGCTTTTACCTGGAATGACAATATCTATGTTCCTATGGAAGTGTCTCTTCAGGCCCCCAGACCATCTAATATTATACGTCTCACAGTAAACTGTTGCTCACGTGGGCAGAGTACAAATTAATTAGCTGATATTTGTGAAGGTCTTTGAGAATTCAAAGTGATATATAACTAACTGTGCTGAGTGTTATTAAAACTGATAAGAATAAAACACCTCTAGGAATACACCTTGGAGGCAAATATTTACCATGTTTTCTATTATAGGGCAGCTGGTAGATTATTCCTATACCTTTTCTCTTCTCTGTGGAGTTCTAGTCTACATAGTTATCCAAACAAGATATCACATCCCTGATTAAGGACTTTCATTGTTAGTGGGTTAGGTTTGTTTTTGAGGAGACAGTGAAGGAGATTTTCCATGCACATTTATTTTAGTCCTGGGCTTTTCCCGCAACTGTCTCTACATGGAATGGGTTGTGGGGAAGCTCACAGCTACCTCTGTCCAAATCTCTCCCAAAAGAAGTCACTATAGAAGATGGTACAGGAGCAACGGGTTAGGTCGGAGAGAGCTTACACGCTCTAGTGAATTGTGTAAGAATGCTGAGCATGGGAGCTCACAGACCACTCACGATGGTACCTGTTCCAAAGCCAACCTCTAGGACCATGCTGTCCTACACGCTAGCCACTAGCCCCAGGCTTGAACCATGTGGCTATTTCGCCAATTAAGTGTGGCTAGTTCACTACAGCAGTCACCACTAGCGTGACGACTGCTTCAGAACTGGCCAGACACCATGGACCTAGGAGGCACTATAGAGAAAATGCAGCTTTCGAGAGAACTAACATCTATTCGTAGTAGTCACAAAGGCAGCTGATATTAGCACTGGAAGCACTTTCCTAGCTCATTCCAGCCGCAGTGCATTGGAGTAAGAACTCTGGCAAACTCGGTGTAATTTTAACTGAGATCCAAACAGCCTCCATGAAAAATCTTTCTTCCTTTTCAGACGAATGCTTTTCAGTTTGACTCTCTCAGAAACCAGCTGCTTTATGAGAAAAGTCATCACGTTCCTCAGGGAATTGGGTAAGAAGCCAGCCTTGCACTGGTGGTCCAGAGCAATGGGGAGGAAGTAGGAGGGACTCCAAAGGGTATTAGCTAATGTTTTTTTAATTATACAAACCTTGTAGCAGCCGCGTCTCTCGTTCCTTAAAAGACTGCACAGAATCTTAAGGGTCTGACCTTGTAAGTACCCTGCCTCTCATTAACTGCAACGGAGTTTTGCGCAGCAGTGAAGGGCTACATCTGAAGATGCTTTTGCTGAATCAGGACGTGGGTTAATGGTGGTCTATAAATGGAATCAAAAACAATGAGTATCTGCACTTTCCTCCATACCTAAACTTCCACTGACACACAGAGGAGCTACGTGGGAACAAGCCGTGTTTGCTTGTGCTATTGCAAATAACCAGCCTCTAAAACATCTTTGCACATTAGGATACAGTTAGCAAGGAAAATGTCAAGGCCCCAGTCTAGACCCCCATCAAGAAAGACAGGAGGGGAAGAGCCAAAAGCAGATCCCCTCATATTTATCTTAAGTAGTGTTTGCTGCACAGAAAAGTTCTGCTCCCAATCTGCCTTTTCACAAAGTATCTTAAGGAGACCTCATGCTCTTATACACTGGCTGCAGCCCTCAGCGGCCCCTTTTCCACTCAGAAGGGGGGCAGATTCATCTAGATGCCCATCTACGAGAAACACTATAGGGCTAAGATTTTAAACATCAGTGTTTTAATTGCATCACCCACCGAAATGTGCCCTGCCCCTGAACATTTTGTGAACGATCCTATACAGACCTGGAGTTAATACAGCTTCTGAGCCTACTTCTAGCAGAGTTGTGGAAAGGAGAATACAGACGAGCAAAAGGGGATAACTGTAAGGTAGAGAAAAAGGGGGATTTTCGCTGTATATTTGTACTATTCACATGGGCTCATACAATTTCTGTGAAGACTAGGGCCACGGAATACGGTTTCTCTGTAAGTAAGGGCACAGAAATAAAGGCTTGAAATAAAAGGTAACAAAACAACCTCTCATTATAATATGTCTCATTCACGTGACTCCTTCCAGGTAAGAAATGCAAAATCCTTTCCATTCACTACTTAAGCATCATAGTGCTCCTACCCAAGTCTGCAGCAGAGCCAATATTAGAGAGTACAAGTCGTGACTCCTTCCTGAAGTTACTTCTGTGCAAGTTTCCCTATTAATTGCTATCTCCTCCTGTCAGAGACTTGAACCCAGCAGCTGAAGGACTTGGAAACTTGTTTCAAAGCATAATAGCCTCAAGGCCCACAGTTTAGTCTCCATCACAGCACTGCTATTAGCACTGTCTGCCAGCTGGCACCGGAACTGAAACACAACACACACAAAATAAACTTTCGGGATTATCATACTCCACCCAGGTAAGATTGGTGCCACTGCAGATACAATTCAGATTCAATTCAGTGGGCTCAGAACCAATGTTCCCCTCTATTTTTTTTCCATCCAGATGCAGAATAAATTTTGCTACGTGCACCAAGGCCTGCGTGGATGTGCACCATCTGGAGAAACACATGCTGCTGGCCATGGGTGCTCTGCTGATCAGCAGGGCAGCATGTGACTCTCCTGGGTGGCCATCCAAGTGCTTAGCTTGCAGGGAGCCCTGCTCAGGACTGATGTGATAGAACTGCCATGAAATGCCCTTTGAATATGGGAAACATGATTCAGACATGTCCTGCTCCATATGAATTATTGTATTAGAATAGATTGGGGGATCCAGGGCCACAGTACTGCCTTCGTACCCCAGCACTTAAGTGGTCTGAAAAAGCAAGGGAGCACAGGTGACTTGTAGTAGCAGTCAGGAGATGCCCCTGCCAAAATGTTAATTGTTAACTGGGGTGCCTCCTCCCTGTTCCTCTGAATGACCCTCCCAAACCCCTGCCCCAGGCTCAAGTCACCTATACATGGGTGGGGGCTCCTATCATAATTTGGGAGCAGCAGCTTTGGCAGTGGCGCATCTCTTGGCAACCCAACTCAGTTTTAAAAAAAAACCCTGTCGTTTTGCCCCGTTTTGAATCTCTTGCAACAGGCCTGTCACAGACACGCAAGCAACACAGACTGGGAGACACCTTGCTTAGAGAGAGGGAAGGGGACTTAGCAGGGAATTGTATGTTGGTGTTTAGAGTATTTTGGTTTCACCTGGAAAACTGTGCAGCGTTGTTAGTGGTCAGTGCAATCCCGCACACCCAACCAGCCAGGTAAGTAATGGATTTTTTTGTCTATCTGTTGAAGAAACTTGGATGAAGATAAAATAAATTGTCTAATCTTCCAGAAGAGAAAGAACATTGTTTCATGCCTTGCCCTCTAGTACACATCCCCTCTCATTACACTCTGGCCAGATCTACACTAAAGGGGATGGTCGAATCAGGATACACAACTCCAGTTACATTAATTAGGTAGTTAGAATCAGCATACCTTGATTCAAGTTTCTCTGCCATCCCCATAGTGGGAGGCCAACAGGAGGAAATGCTCCCATTGGCTTCCCTTACTCCTTGCGGGAGAAGGAGTACCAACCACTGATGGGCGCGCTGTCTGAGTTTGATTTAGCAGGTCTTCACTAGACCCACTAAACTGAACTCTGGCAGATCGATTGCGGCAGCATCTATCTTCCCCAGATTGAAGACATGGCCTCCGAAACCTGCATTTCGACATTGCCGGTATTTGACCAGGGCAAGCAGGGCTGCCAGAGCATGCTGATGAGGGTGCATCAGACACATAACATGTGACTTTACCTGCAGTCAGCCAGCTGGGCAGCAGGGGAAGCACTGCTACAAAAATGTCTCAAATGTACTATGTGAAGAAGGCAGTGACTGGCATGCTTTGTGCTTTGTTGTTACTGAAGCAGAAATGCCTTTAAGAATATAGGGACATGATGCCACAGCATGTCTCTGGACTGGATGGCTGAAAATTATTCAAGAAGAGGATGCACAGTGAAAACAAAACCGGAGGGTTTGGATTGAAATGGAAGAGCATTCAGCACTAGGGCCATAAGAGTTTAACCAATTAACCGATTAGGGATGTGAAGTCAAATGCTTATCGGATAGTCGACAGGTTAGTCGACTAGTCACTTCCCCATCCCTTGCTGTCTCTGTCAGAAACGGGGGGAGGGGGGAGAAAAGGAGGTACTTCAAAGCAGCAGCACTGCATGAAGCCTGGAGCCAGACCTCAGGCTCCATGTGGCACTGCTGCTGTGAAACCCTGAGCGCATCCCAGAGCCAGCTGGGGTGTCCCAGGCTGCACACGGCATTTCAAAGTGGCAACGCCACGTGGAGCCCAGGCTCAGTGGGGGACTCCCCTGCTGATCCCGGGGCTCTGTGCAGCGCTGCTGCTTTGCAACACTGCTCGGAGCCTGACACTGGGCTCCCCTAGGGCTGTTGCCACACTTCAAACGCAAAATGCATCAGCTACTCAATTAGTCAATGACTCGAAATTTAACGTCCCTATAACCGATAAGCATCAGCTTATCAGTTTCTCTTATGCTTAAACTCTGCCCTGCAGGCACATGCTGGCTTTATACTATCAAACTTAAATTGTAACATCTGTCTCTTTTTTGTATTTGTTTGCAGAGAACCATTCATCTCAGATGGCATTCACCCAAGAGATCTGAAAGAACTCAAATGAGAAACTGTGGAACTATTGACAGGTTTGTAACCTACCCTTTAAATTAGCTTCTGTACCCAATGACTGGAAGATAGCTAATGTGATGCCAATATTTAAAAAGGGCTCCAGAGGTGATCCTAGCAATTACAGACCGGTAAGTCTAATGTCAGTACCGGGCAAATTACTTGAAACTATAGTAAAGAATAAAATTGTCAGACACATAAATGAACATAATTTGTTGGGGAAAAGTCAACATGGATTCTGTGAAGGGAAATCATGCCTTACTAATCTACTGGAGTTCTTTGAGGAGGTCAACAAACACATGGATAAGGGGGATCCAGTGGATATAGTGTACTTAGATTTCCAGAAAGCCTTTGGCAAGATCCCTCACCAAAGGCTCCTTAAGTAAAGTTAGTTGTATACTGCATACAGATGTGGTCGCCTCATCTCCAAAAAGATCTATTGGCATTGGAAAAGGTGCAGAAAAGGGCAACAAAAATGATTAGGGGTTTGGAATGGGTCCCCTATGAAGAGAGATTAAAAACACTGGGACTTTTCAGCTTAAAAAAGAGACTAAGAGTAGATATGATTGAGGTCTATTAAATATTACTAGTATGGAAAACGTGACTAAGGAAAAGTTAATTACTTGTTCCCACAACATAAGAACTAGGGGTCACTAAATGAAATTAACAGGCAGCAGGTTTAAAACAAACCAAAGGAAGTTTTTCTTCACTCAGCACACCGTCACCCTGTGGAACTTCTTACCAGAGGATGTTGTGAAGACCAGGATTTTAACAGGGTTCAAAAAAGAGCTCAATAAATTCATGGAGGGTAAGTCTATCAAAGGCTATTGCCCAGGATGGGTAGGAATGGTGTCCCGAGGCTCTGTCAGAGGCTGGGAATGGGTGACGGGAGAGGGATTGCTTGATGATTCCCTGTTCTGTTCCCTTCCTCTGGGGCACTTGGCATTGGCCACTGTCAGCAGACAGGACACTGGGCTAGATGGACCTTTGGTCTGACCCAGTATAGCTGTTCTTATGTTCTCTTCAGTGGTATGTGTTTCTGTAATAAACAATAACATTAACAGTCTTGGACAAATGAGAAGCTCTAAATCAAGTTTACTCTGGTTAAAAAGTTCTGGAAAAGGTCCCAACCTTCATGAAACAAAAAAATTACATTGGATATATTTCATACATAGTTTATTTCCTCCTCCCAGCCAAACATAGTTCTAACCATAGGACACCAGCTGTTTCTAATATAATTAAATTACATGAGCTCAAGAGGACACATGCAAAGCTGACTACCACAGTATCTACGGTTGTGCTCAGTTTCATTGGGGCCCTTCTTTTCACCTCTGGTTTTGTTGAACCCCAGACAAGAGATGCAGCTGGGGGCGGTTCAGCTGCACAGTCACAAGGATGGCTCCTGGGGATGGCAGCATGACAACTGACTCCTTTGGTCATTGTGTTTCCTGAGACTAAAGTCCTGAGGATCAGCAGAAATCGATTTCTATCCATGGATGTCTGCACCTGTGAAAAAAATTCTTCATACATGCCAGGCTCTATTGATCCTTTGCTCTCATATGGATGAAATTCTCCCTTTTGCACAGGGTCAGTGTAAATCCTCAAAAATAAGACTTAAATGGGACTTAGCCATGCATAAACCTTTCACTGCCCACTGCATGTGGATGAGGTTCATTCATTTATTTTTAACTAGCAGGTAGGCCTGTCGTTGACCAGGCAAAGTTATTTTGCATAGATTACACTTACAGGAAAGTTCAATACATTTAATATATGTAATAGAATGTTTTATTAATGTGCTCACAAAAGGGAAGAAAAAGAACAGTTTTAAATTGGTAGGATTTCACTTCAGACTTTATTCATTTTATTGAATAATTACCACACACAGTAAATTTGAATCAGAAACACATAAAGCTTCCGTTACTTTTTCCATGACTAATTTGAACTATTTTGCGATTCGTAACAGTAAAATTTTTCTTCTCACTAAAAAGACAGTTGAATGGGCAACTTGATTTTAATTTTGTTAGCAAACATTTTTTATGAACTCTAATCATAATAGTCATGACTTTTTTCAGAAGAAAAACAAAAATAATTATTTCAACCTTTCACCCAGCATATTCCAGTGTACAAGGTAGTGCATTCAGCAAATTTAAGTGGCAGGATTGTTTATGCAAAATTTGGTCTCTGTAGGTAATCGTGAAGTATGACTTTATTTTTCACCAAAAAACAAACAAACAAACAAACTCTTTAAAATATACAGTAGATTATTACATTTGTTGAATACAATCTGGTGGTTTCCAGAACAGCACCTACTCTTGACTTCTACTCTCAACAGTGCATCCACATTCAAGGTTAGAATAGTAGAATTTTGTAATTTCACTAGTTAACTCTCTAATTGGATTTGGGTACAAATCCAGCAGGACATGTTTTCTGGAAGACAAAAGCTCATTAGAACAATTATGGCAGTGACTGAAAATTATGAAGCAAAACAAAGAAGGGGCTTGTCTCCCACCCAGAATTAGATACAGTGAACTTTATCTGAACTGTGCATTGGCTAAATTAGGTCCAAGAAGTACTGTAGCAAGCAAAACTGTTGTATTTGGACTTTCAGAAAACCTTAGACAAGTTCTCTCACCCAGGGGCGGCCCTAGACTAGCTGCCAGCAACTGTCGCCCTAGGCGAACCATACAATCGGCGCTCATACCTCCAAACCCCTCAATGATATTGTGCCATCATTTGGCGCCCCATTTAACTTGACACCCTAGGCAACCACCTAGTTCACCTATATGGATGGGCCACCCCTGCTCTCACCAAAGGCTCAACAAGGGAAGCCTTTGTCGACTGCTCCCTTATGCCTCATGAAACAAGGTTTACGGGAGCGGTCGACAAAGGCTTCCCTTGTCGACTGATCCATGTCTAGACTGCCACGCTGTGCTAGATCAGCTGATTGTCGGCACAGCGCGGCAGCCATTTTTATTTTAATGAAGCAGGGATTATTTAAATCCCCGCTTCATTGACTATGTCGGGTAAACTAGTTTACATGGTTCTGTCGACGAAGTCTTCACATAGTTTAGAGGTTTTGAAAGTCGTAATTAATCCTGTTACTGTAAAGTGATTTTGCTTGGTCTGAGGGTGAGTTTAACCTTTAAATTAGATGTTTATCTTTGCACAGGAGATTTTCATATTCCTGTTTTTTCGTATGTGTTTTCGTATACAATAACCATATCAGGCTCATCTGTCAGCTACCTCTTCATCCAGTTTTAGAGTCACCTTTAAAGCCTTTAAACCCTTTTTGTGGTAATAAACTTTTAATTCTAGTTGTTTAATAAACTTTATATCTAATCTGGCAATCGCCCTGTGGTCATATTCATAATAACACATGAGTTATTAGAGGAATATAATAATGGGAACATGCTAGCAGACGAAATTTCAAAACTTTGAAATAAGGCTATAAGGGCCATAGTAAATAACACTCCAAAACCATTATTATATAACATTCATTGCAAAGATTACACAATTAAAATTTTGCATAACCAATAGCCTTCAGTGAATTAATTTATTGTGTGTAACTGTGTTTTCAAAGAACCCCTTTATAAAAATGAAAAAAAAATTGAAATTGGTGCAAGTAAGAGATGGCAAAAGCAACAGAGTAAAGCAGCAGTTAAGCATTTAAAGCCAATATCATCTTTTCTCATAGAAAAGATGCCTCAGCCATTAGATGGCGATCATACTGACAGTGACACTTCCAGTTCTGATGATGAAAACTGTGTTTTCTCTTCCCTGTTGCACAGGAGTAAATCCAGAGTCAATGAAGTTACACTGGAATTTTTATGGTGTAAGTGAGAACAGAATCTAACCTTCTACGTGTACTTCAGTACAAACTCTTCTGACGAGTACAGACTTTCAGGGTTACTTTTAATGCCACAAATGACATTTCAATGCCACTGCCTCAAAATGAGGAGGTCATTAATCAAGACACAGAAATACCAACAGTGGCAATAGATGCAGAATCTACACTCGATTTAGAGACTGCAGGCAGAAAATGAGGACCTCAGAGATACTGCCCAGCAAGATCAAGAACTTATGACTAGCACAGGACACAGTATAACAACAGTGGCATCAGAACCTGATATTGGACTTCTTGATAAGAACAATGTTGCTCAAATGCAGTCATTTCTCAAAGTTAGTTGTTTTCAGATTCCAAGTAATATACCAGGAGATGCTAAAAATCATGCTTTTCTCACTCATCAGCTGACAAAAACTCTTCAGAGAGATCTACATAAGCGATGGGCTCTGCAGGGAGCATGGAAAAGCAGGCTCTGTACTGTGCACGCTGTTTCATTTTTAACAGTAATACTTTAAATGCATCAGTACTGTCTGAGCCATCCGGTTGGAGCATCAGTAGAGGTTGGAGGAACTTGAAAGACTGAATTCCTGCACATGAAACTTCACTATCACATAAAGATAGCTACGTTACATGGAAATCAGCTAGTAGAGCAGCACTTGCTGACAGTTCAATTGAAAACTTACTCCTGAGTGAAATAAACAAGGAAACTGATAAATGGAAAAAACTCCTTGAGCACATACTGAATGCCATTCCTTTTCTTTCTGAATGGGGATTGGCTTTGTCTGGTTCCAGTCAACGTATTGGTGACCCTACAAATGGAAACTTCCTTGGTATACTTGAGCTTCTTAGCTCAAGTTTTATCATGTTAAGTGTGTTCATAAATCACAAGAGAATGGAAAACACGTGCAAGCCCATTATCTGTCTGCCAGAATACAAAATGAGTTTATTGAGCTGCATGGGACATTTGTGCAAACAACAATTCTTAAAGAGGTATGACATGCAAAATACTTTTCAATTATTATTGATGCAACTTCAGACTGTTCTCGTCACGAAGAACAGATTACCTTGGTTGTTCAATATGTTTGCAAGAAGTTCAAAGATTTCAATTGAAGAATGATTCATTTTGTATGATAATTTCACCAAAAAAAACCTGTAAAAGAAATCACTACTCGTGTATTAGAAATTCTGGAAGGCGTCAAATTAAATTTTCAAGTCTGCATTCGCCAAGGCTATGACAATGGATCCAATATAGCTAGGAAGTACAATGGAGTACAAGCAGTCCTTCTTAAGCCAAATCCAACCTGTATTTTCTCCAGTTGTGGCAACCACACACTAAATCTTGTTAGCATTGATTGTGCTGAATCATGCAAGGAAGCAATCAAATACAATGCAACAATTATACAATCTTTTCAGTAGCAGTCCTCGAAAGTAGGAAATTCTGAAGCAGCATCTGCCTGTTTCCCATCACAGCATGTTGACAACGAGATGGTCAGCATGAATTGATGGTGTTAAACCACATGCACAGCATGTGGACTCTGTGAGAAAGGCTTTACATGAGCTTGAATCTCATAGACTCATAGACTCATAGACTTTAAGGTCAGAAGGGACCATTATGATCATCTAGTCTGACCCCCTGCACAATGCAGGCCACAGAATCTCACCCACCCACTCCTAGAATAATCCTCTCACCTATATCTCAGATACTGAAGTCCTTGAAACAATGGTTCAAAGACCCCAAGATGCAGAGAATCCTCCAGGTGTGATCTGTACCCCATGCTACAGAGGAAGGCGAAAAATCTCCAGGGCCTCTGCCAATCTACCCAGGAGGAAAATTCCTTCCCAACCCCAAATATGGTGATCAGCTGAACCCTGAGCATGTGGGCAAGACTCACCAGCCAGACACCCAGAAAGTTATAGTAACTCCTATCATCCCTCCATTGACCTATTTACCACTGATAATGAATGGTCAATTAGTTACCAAGATCATGTTATCTCATCAAACCATCCCCTTCATAAACCCATCTAGTTTAATCTTGAAGCCAGATAGATCTTTTGCCCCCACGACTTCCCTTGGAAGGCCGTTCCAGAACTTCACTCCTCTAATGGTTAGAAACCTTCATCGAATCTCAAGTCTAAACTTCCTACTAGCCAGCTTATATCCATTTGGTCTTGCGTCCACATTGGTATTAAGCTTAAATAATTCCTCTCCCTCCCTGGTATTTATCCCTCTAATATATTTAAAGAATGCAATCATGTCCCCCCTCAGCCTTCTTTTGGTTAAGGTAAACAAGCCAAGCTCCTTGAGTCTCCTTTCATAAGACAGGTTTTCCGTTCCTCGGATCATCCTAGTAGCCCTTCTTTGTACCTGTTCTAGTTTGAATTCATCCTTCTTAAACATGGGAGACCAGAACTGCACACAGTATTCCAAATGGGGTCTCACCAATGCCTTGTATAATGGCACTAACACCTCCTTATCCCTACTGGAAATACCTCGCCTAATACATCCCAAGACCATATTAGCCTTTTTCATGGCCATATCACAATGGCGGCTCATAGTCATCTTATAATCAACCAGGACTCCGAGGTCCTTCTCCTCTTCCATTACTTCCAACTGATATGTCCCCAGCTTATAACTAAAATTCTTGTTATTAATCCCTAAATGCATAACCTTACACTTCTCACTATTAAATTTCATCCTATTGCTATCACTCCAATTTACAAGGTCATCCAGATCTTCCTGTATGATATCCCGATCCTTTTCTGAATTGGCAATACCTCCCAACTTTGTGTCATCCGCAAATTTTATCAGAACACTTCCACTTTTGGTGCCAAGGTCAGCAATAAAAAGATTAAATAAAATTGGCCCCAAAACTGATCCCTGAGGAACTCCACTAGTAACCTTCCTCCAACCTGACAGTTCACCTTTCAATATGACCCGCTGTAGTCTCCCCTTTAACCAGTTGCTTATCCACCTCTCAACTTTTATATTAATTCCTATTTTTTCCAATTTAACCAATAATTCTCCATGTGGTACTGTATCAAATGCCTTACTAAAGTCGAGGTAGATTAGATCCACTGCATTTCCTTTATCTAAAAAATCTGTTACTTTCTCAGAAAAGGAGATCAGATTGGTTTGGCACGATCTACCTTTTGTAAAACCATGCTGTAATTTGTCCCAATTGCCATTAACCTCAATGTCTCTAACTACTTTCTCCTTCAAAATTTTTTCCAAGATCTTGCATACTACAGATGTCAAACTAACAGGCCTATAGTTACCCGGGTCGCTTTTTTTTCCTTTCTTAAAAATAGGAACTATATTAGCAATTCTCCAGTCAAATGGTACAACCCCTGAGTTTAGAGATTTATTAAAAATTTTTGCTAATGGACTTGCAATTTCATGTGCCAGTTCCTTTAATATTCTTGGATGAAGATTATCTGGCCCCCCGATTTACTCCCATTAAGCTGTTCAAGTTTGGCTTTTACCTCGGATATGGTAATATCTACCTCCATATCCTTAGTCCCATTTGTTATGTTACCATTATCCCTAAGCTCTTCATTAGCCTCATTAAAGACTGAAGCAAAGTATTTGTTTAGATATTGGACCATTCCTAGATTATCCTTAACCTCCACTCCATCCTTAGTAATTAGCGGTCCTACTTCTTCTTTTTTTGTTTTTTTTTCCTATTTATATGGCTATAAAACCTTTTACTATTGGTTTTAATTCCCTTTGCAAGGTCCAACTCTGCCTGACTTTTAGCCTCTCTCACTTTGTCCCTACATGCTCTAACCTCAATAAGATAGCTTTCTTTACTGATCCCTCCCATCTTCCACTCCTTATATGCTTTCTGCTTTTTCTTAATCACCTCTCTGAGATACTTGCTCATCCAGCTTGGTCTAACACACCTGTCTATAATTTTTTTCCCTTTTCTTGGGATACAGGCTTCTGACAGCTTCTGCAACTTTAACTTAAAATAATCCCAGGCCTCCTCCACCTCAAGATCCATAATTTCTTTAGTCCAATCAACTTCCCTAACTAATTTCCTTAATTTATTAAAGTTAGCCCTTTTGAAATAAAAAACCCTAGTCTCAGATTTATTTTCGTTTATCCTTCCATTTAATTTGAACTGTATTAGCTCATGATCGCTCGAGCCAAGATTGTCCCCTACAACCATTTCATCTATGAGGTCCTCGCTAGTCACCAAAACCATATCTAAAATAGCATCCCCCCTTGTTGGTTCAGCAACTACTTGATGAAGGAATTCATCAGCTATCACATCTAGGAAAATCTGAGCCCTATTATTATTACTAGCACTTGTTCTCCAGTCTATATCTGGAAAGTTGAAATCTCCCATGATTACGCAGTTTCCATGAGTATTTACTTCATTAAAAACATTAAAGAGGTCTCTATCCATATCCAGATTGGATCCTGGTGGTCTATAGCACACCCCAAGCACTATCCCAGGGGAGGATCTGATAGTTTTCTTCCCCAATGTGATTTTTGCCCAGACAGACTCTGTCTTCTCCATTCCATCACTTTTTATTTCTTTACAATCTACCTCATCTTTGATATACAATGCGACTCCACCACCTTTACCCTTATTTCTGTCTTTCCTAAACAGCACATACCCTTCAATACCTGTACTCCAGTCATGCCTAGTATTCCACCATGTTTCTGTTATTTCTATAATATCTGGTTTCACTTCTGGACCAATAGCTCTAGTTCCTCCATTTTGTTACCTAGGCTCCTCGCATTGGTGTACAAACATCTTAATTTTTGCTGTTTGGCCTCACGCACATTCTTTACCCAATTTGGCATGGACGTTGTACCTCCAATATGACCTATTAGACTAGTATCCACCCGACCCTTCCTCATGTACATTCTCCTACCCCCAGCTATATCCTTTCTTACTTCGTTTTCCTCCCTCTCAGTGTTAAAATCTGGCGTAGAGATTACCTGGACATCTCCCAACCATCTCCCCCAGATTCCTAGTTTAAAGCTCTCTTAATCAGTTGAGCCAGCCTCCATCCTAGAAGTCTATTTCCCTCCCTACTTAGGTGAAGTCCATCCCGAGAGAACAGTCTTCTGTCCATAAATGCCTCCCAGTGACCATACATCCCAAAGCCCTCCTTATAGCACCACTGCCTAAGCCATCTATTGATCATCATAATCCTGTCACATCTTAGTTGCCCTTCTCTAGGAACAGGCAGAATGCCACTAAAGATCACCTGAGCCTCAATTTCCTTGAGCGTCCTCCCCAGCCTAGCACAGTCTCCCTTAATTCGTTCCAGTGAGAATCTAGCCGTATCATTTGTTCCTACATGAAGGATGATCAATGGATTCCTTCCTGCTCCCTTAATAATCCTCTTCAATCTCAGTTCCACATCCCATATCGTAGCACCTGGCAGACAGCACACCCTTCTGTTCTCTGGATCAGCTCTGGTTACAGGCCTGTCTATTCTTCTCAATAAGGAGTCCCCAATCACGTAGACCTGCCTTTTCCTAGTGACAGTGCGATTCTCTGGTCTATCTCTTGTTTCTTCTGGCTGCAAGTCCTTGCCATTCCTGTTTTCCCTTGTAATCCTCTTTAACCCATCCTGTATCCTCCTAATGCTCATTATTGGTTTGTCTCCATTAATTCTTCCCCTTTATCTATGGGACTAGCCACTCTTCTCTTCTTCCTTACCCTTCCATCTTCATTATCTACCTGTTGTACCCCTTCTTCGTTCTCCAACTCCACATACCTGTTCTCGAGCTCTATTTTTCCTTCACTGACCCATCTTTTCCTCTGCCTGGTTCTCTTAGTCACATGCTTCCGCTGTCCATTTTCTTTGCCCAGCAGTCCCCCCTCTGAGGCCCTTGATCCTGCTTCCATCTGCATATCTAAACTTTCCCCTTCAGCCACGTCATGCCTTTGCTCCATCATCTGCTCAAACCCCCTTCTAAACTCGACCAGAGTTTCCACCTGCATCTCCAGTCCTCAGATCTTTTCTTCCATCAGCTCTATCAGGCGGCACTTCATGCAAACAAAACTCCTTTCAGGTAACCCCTCCAGAATCATGTACATACCACAGCTACCACATCCAGTCATCCTCCTTATGTTCTCTACTACTTGGGCCATGGCCACTACTGCCTCTATGTTTTATCTACTTTCTCACCAAAATCCTATTAGTCTGGTGAACACAAAAACAAACCAAAACACCCCCTCCACAGCAAAAACAAACCCCAAACAACTCCCACTCAAACTCCCCTGTTTACAGCTCTGTTTGCTGGCTCCTGTGCCGCTGCAGCTATCTATGCCGCTGCCTGCCTAGAAGGCTACCTTTATAGGACCTCCAGTGAAGCCCCACCCCCAATCAGGGCTCAGCTTCTCTCCCAGCACACTACCCCTACAAGCCTCTACACATACAAACAATACAAATACAAAACCAAATACAAACTTCTCCTCCAACAGAACTCCCACTCAAACTCCCCTTATTCCTCCTGGAATGAGGTTTAACAGGTAGTTCGAACTAGGGCTTTATTTCGAACTACCGGGTCCCTGCCACATGTAGATGAGGGCAGTTAGTCCGGACTTGTAAATTTCAAAAATTGGCGACCAGCCGGGAAGATGCAAATCAAGCGCGGGATATTTATATCCTGGGCTTGATTTGCAATTTCGAATGCCTACATTAGCCTCTCTAGTTCAAACTAGGGGGCCAGTGTAGACATACCCTTATTCTCACAGCATAGGTTCGCACTGAGCTTAAGTCAATTCAGAAGTTTACATCCGAATTTGAATGCATTTTAATGTATTCCTTATCGATGAAGCTGCTAAAGATGATCCACCAAACTAATCTTGTAATTGAAGTACGGAATGCTACATTAAATGTTGAGAGGGAGAACACTGAATAGCTTCTTAAAGATATTCAAAAGATTTGTGATCAATGGGACACAATCCTTTCTGAGTCTGAATAAAGAAAAGTTATTTACTTGTTCCCATAATATAAGAACTAGAGGACACCAAATGTAATTACTGGGTAGCAGGTTTAAAACAAATACAAGAAAGTTCTTCTTCACACAGCTCACAGTCAACCTGTGGAACTCCTTGCCAGAGGACTCTGTGAAGGCTAGGACTATAACAGAGTTTTAAAAAGAGCTAGATAAATTCATAGAGGTTAGGTCCATAAAAGGCTATTAGCCAGGGGGTAAGGAATGGTGCCCTGGCATGTTTGTCAAAGGCTGGAGAAGGATGGCAGGAGACAAATTGCTTGATTATTGTCTTCGGTCCACCCCTCTGGGGCATCTGGCACTGGCCACTGTTGGCAGACAGGATACTGGGCTAGATGGACCTTTGGTCTGATCCAGTATGGCCATTCTTATGTTCTTATGAGTCCATATCAATAGCACAGGGTATTGATATTTCATCTGAGTTTAACACCAATTGCAGCCTAACATCTCAATCTGATGCAGAAAGGCACTAACGAGTCAATGGTGGACATTTTTTGTTATTATAGACTCCATCAAATCTGGTTTTACATGTCAATTTGAGTCACTGTGACTAATTTGTACCCTTTATGGATTCTTTTGGGAGTTCAGAGAACTAAGTGATGAAGATCTATATTCAGCAGCTCAACAGTTTCAACAAAGGTACAACAACAAAATTTCAAGAGAAATCTCTGTGATGAGAATGTCTTCCTGAAACGTATACATTCCACCAACTTCAAACTGGACTGCAAGCCAAAAGAACTGCTTCAAGAAATATTTGATCTTGGCCTGTCAACTGTATTTCCTCCAATTGTATTATGTATTTTTGTCAGTCTCCCTGTATCAGTGGCTTCAGGTGAATGCACAGTCAACGTGTTAAAACAAGTAAAGAACTATCATTGTTCTACCATGGAACAGAGCGTGTGAATGGGCTCGGAATGCTTAACATTAACAGTGATGTTGAATATAAATTAGATTTTTCTTCAATTATAAACAAGTTTGCACACAGCAAATCCAAAAAAGCATTCCTGAAATGAAGAGTTTTGCTTGCATGAGTATTTTTAATATACATGCTATTGGTATGAAGACTTAACTGTTGATAAATAAATGTCTGAAGTGTTCATTTTCATATATTGTTTTGGTTTTAGTATGGCCCTGTGGATGAGAAGTTAGATATGTTGGGGGCCTGAGGCTCGGCTAGGGCCTCTAAACTCAAAGTGGTCTGGTTCTCTGTCATTCTCTGAGAAGGCCTGACCAACTCTGCTAACGCACCTCAGTCTCAAACTGCAACATCCCTCCCTGCTGGCCACTAGATCACATGGGTCAGCCTAGGCAGCGGCTAGGCCTTGTGACCTCGGCTCTCTCTATATTAAACCCCCATCATAGAACCTTAGGGCTGGAAGAGACCTCAGGAGGCATCGCATCCAGCCCCCTGCCCAAAGCAGGACCAGCCCCAACTCAGTCATCCCAGCCAGGGCTTGGTCAAGCCAGGACTTAAAACCCTCTAGGGATGGAGATTCCACCCCCTCCCTAGGGAACCCATCCCAGTGCTTCCCTACCCTCCTAGGGAAATTGTTTTTCCTAACATCCAACCTAGACCTCCTCTGCTGCATCTTCAGACTGTTGCTCCTTGTTATGTCATCTGCCACCACTGAGAACAGCCTCTCTCCAGCCTCTTTGGAACCCACCTTCAGACAGTAATTGAAGGCTGCTCTCAAATCCCCCCTCACTCTTCTCTTCTGTAGACTAAATGAGCCTAAATCCTTAGTCTCGCCTCATAAGCCTATGCAATTTCAGCTACACAAATAGTATAGCTGAAGTTGACATACTTACCACAGCATCTTCTATGCAGTAAGGTCAGTGGGAGCTGCTCTCCCATCAACTCCAGCTACTGTTCTGGTCCTGGTGGAATACCAGAATCGACAGCAGAGTGCTCAGAGATTGATTAATCGCATCTAAGCAGATGCGATAAATAGTGCACCAGCGAATCGATTGCTGTCACATTGATTTACTCCATAGTGGAGGCAAGGTCCCTACTGGGTTGTTTTGACTTTTTAGCTGTTCAGTTCTTCCAAGCTTTTCTCAATTATCAGCAGGATTGTAAAATACCTGTTGGAAAAAAGCTTCACTTCTGGAGTATGGCAAGCCCCACGAGACTGAACTTTCTCCGGGGAAACCATGTGTTATATTTCTGCCATTTTTTTCTAATTTATTTGTATGTCAAGAAAATGGCCCCAAGTGTTTACAGTTGAAAAACTGAGTATTCATCTGAAGCCCTCATATCAACAGAGATACTAGAAAGCTTGCAGATGTCGGGTCATATTCTTAGCTGCTGTAAGGTGGTGTCTCTGCTGAAGTCACTGGAGCTGCTCCAGTTAGTACCAGCTGAGAACTTGTCTTTTAGGATTTTACAATAATTTGAAAAAAGAGACCAAAGACATCATGCTTTTTTTGTTTTTGTTTTTGGAGGAAAAGTCCTTAGAAACTGCTGTCATACAGCACAGAGAAGCAGGAAAGGGCAGGAATGCCTCATTTCTTTTAAAGATACGGGTTGAACGTCTCTAGTGCGGCTCTCTCTGGTCTAGCAACATCTGTGGTCTGGTATGATTTTAGTGAGCTGGATGTCCATTTGTCGGCGTGGCCAGGTTTCTCACGGTTCCATGAATTTTGTTTGCAGCCAATAGTCCTGGCGCTCAGTGTTCTGTGCTGTTGTTTAGCTCTGATTTACCCCTAAATGTCTTCTCAGAGCCCAGTAAGCCATGGAATTATTGGTAATGCTGCTAGACAATATTGACCTCCTGTGGATTGGAAAATTCTCTCATTTGGAACCAATCAGATTCCGAGAGTACAGGACGAGAGAAGTACAACCTATCATTATTTGGGGTTTTTTTTTTTATTGCCTTCTTCTTTTTGGGCCTTTAGGAGGTCTCATTTTCAAGCTTTTCTTTGCAACCATGAGGGACAGACATTTACTTAAAAAAACTCCACTGAGATTCTCACATGATTCCAGGAAAAGGAGCTTTACGAATGTCACAAGATAAAATCGCAACAGCTGGTAACTCTATGAAGGAACATCCAGCTGCTGAAATCCACTGCATACAATCTTATTCTTTTGTTTTAAATAACCTGGAAGAGGAAAAGATGCCAGTAAATTTCAGCAGCAGCTGGGCACCACTGTCACAGCTGAACTTCCAGGAGAATTTCTCAGCTATGAAAAAGTCACATCAGCACATGGCCTGTGAATCCCTGTATCAGAAGCTTAAGCAAAATACATGTGGCACATAGTGTCACAGATTCAAGGCAAATGCACCTTTTTATACCTTTCTCTGTCCAATGGGAGGACTCACTTTAGACTTCAAGTTCTCAGCCACCATCCCTCCTGGATAGAAACCCATGTCTCATTCCCTCCTGGCCAAGGATTTTAAGGTTGCACAGCTCCCTGATTTACCCTGATAAGCCCAGCAAGCTTAAAAAAGGCTGGTGCCTGCATTTTGCCTTTTCACAAGAACTATGAGCAGTGAACTACCTTATTACACTTATTACACAGATCTTTCTGAACAAGCATGTTTGTTCTTAAAAGAAAAGCAATCCAGAGAAAACATTAAAACAACACATGCACCCTAAAAAGCTTAGCAGAGTCATCCCCAAATTCAAACTAGGGCTCTGGTAGGTGTGAGTCCTTCAAAACCCCACCAACGGGTTTTCCCTGTGGTTACAAGTTCCTTAGTCTTTAGATCAGGAACCAGACAGAAGGCTAGGTTGGTCAGCCCTTTCTTGATATTACTCAGGCCTTAGTTCTTGACTCCGTGCTAGGTAACCAGGGGGCAGTCATCTTCTTAAGGTGCTGCTTCAAAAAGCCAATTCTTTTTCATAACTAGAGCTGAGGAATTTGCATTAACTCGCCCCTCACTCCCAGAGATCCCTGGGAAATCCACTGAAGACTTATTGTCCCAAAAGTCCATACATGACTGGCACTCCCAGGTCTCATATCAGTCACATCTCCTGCCTGGAACAGTTATTTACAACTCTGGCCCACAATAATTCATAAACTTATTCCAACAAGATCTTTAAGAAATATTACAGAGAATTGACCTTTCTGTAACACATTGGGCTCACACCAGCTCTCTGCACAACGGTGACATTCCCTGATGGCTTTTTGTATCACCTAAGGTCTCCATCAGACCTGTGGAGACTTTCTGAAAGCAATGAGATATTTTTATCTTTTGGTCACCAATGGTATTCAGAATGGTGTCTGTTTACAAAATCACCATGTTTCCAGCCTCTTTTGTGACCCGTCACTTTACCAGGGAGCAGACATCAACAAGAGATGGAAATTTTTAATCTTACTTTCTCATTCCCTTCTCCCTCTGCACTCGAACATTTCAAGAGGCATAGAAATGTTATTATATAAGGAAGGGGAGTAGAAAAACAGGAAATGGAGACCCAAGGAGCAGTGGCATTTAAGACAGAATGATTTGAGGGAGCCGTATTTAAACACAAAGCTCCTTCACAGCCAATGTCCCCTCTAATTTTTTTCCATCCACGTGCGGAATGAATTTTGGTATGTGCACCACATCATTGAGATAGTGTGTGGATGTGCAGCACCACCAACACAAACAAAAAAAATCTAGATATCACCTATTGGAGAGTGATTGTCTGTCTGTTGGAGAACTCCTCCTAAACAGTAAGAGCTGTGTGCACCGAGGCAAGTGTGAATGTGCACCACCTCTAGAAACAGAAACCCAGCTGGGGGTGCCCTGCTAATCAGCTGGGCAGTATTTGAATCTCACCTGAGTGGCCACACAAGCACCCAGCTTACAGGGAACATTGGGCCCCCCCATTCTGGGTTGCAGTGGGGGACTAAAACTTGAAGCATCCATGTGCCCAAAATGGATGTCCTGGCTGACAGATCGCACATGCAGCTTCATGTCCATAGAGTGGTCAGGCCACTGTCCCAGGGTGGGAGAACACATCTCCCGGAACACACCCCTCGCAGAAAGGACCCCCTTTTCCCTCCTTCTCTCAGCCTTTTCTCTTCACCCAGGCAGCTCCCTGGAGGTGACTGTCATTCTAGCATGTACTCGTCAGTGGACGGTGCGATGACTCTGTATTCACAATGGGAAAAGATAGCAACTCAGGGATTGTTTAATGAAACCGCAGCATTTCAGAGGATGGCAAAAAATGCAGCCCAGCTGGTGCAGCCTGGTGAAAATCGTGAGAGGCTACTTCTTTTCAGCTTGTGCCACGTTGCTGGATGTTGCCCTTTTGAGTAGATCGACACTCAAAGCAGCTACAACAGCAGCCATCAGCAAGATTCATCTGTCCCTGGCCTGAGCAGAGGCAACCCATGCTCTGTGGGGGAGGGGGACAGAGTGAGGGAACCCAGCTTCAGCAATTAAAATCCAGGAGGGGGGGCAGTTGACCCATCTAGGTGTGTATGGAACCCCTTGTGCCCCCCCCCCCACATCACCTATGTCTCTGAACCCTGCTGAGTCCCACCTCTCCACCCACAGAGATGGGGCACAGCGGTTGGGGGCGGGGACACCCCAACATCAGCACCTGCCTTCCTCTCCCCCACGCTGCATCATAAGCAAGAGGCTCCTGGGAGCAGCTCCAAGGCAGAGGGCAGGTGCTGTGGTGGCAGCGGGGGAGAGGCACCCAAGTGAAGTGGGTGGCATTGGGTGTCTTAGAGCAGTGGTTCCCAAACTTTTTGGCATCACGCCCCCCCCTTTTTGAGAAACCCTCACACCCCCTCCCAGAAAAATAGCAGCAAAACTTGGGGTGGGATTGATGGGGGTGTGTGTGGCTCGGTCGCCTCGTACCCCCCCTGGAATTTCTTCACGCCCCCCCAGGGGGGCATGCCCCCCCAGTTTGGGAACCCATGTCTTAGAGGGACCTTAGCTCACAGCTTATTCATGTTAGAATTTTCCAAGCTGGACAGATAAATAATGATGTGAATAAGTAACGGTGATAAAACAAAAACTCAGACCCCCCCAGCTCAGCAGGCTTGGCAGGCTTATGAAGGGTGCACTTTGACTTATGGAAATCATTCTGGTCGCAAGGGTGTTTCAGGGAGCTGACCATAGCCACCTGCACTGGTCTGCCAGGTCAAGCTGGGCTCAATATTTTTTTTAACCCTTTCTGGCCCCGTTCTATCTCGCAGGTCTTGCCATCTAAACCAGCCTTCCCCTACTCTTCTTCATTCCAAATTGCATATGGGAATGTCTCCCCCCCTCCCCCACCCTTATCTATACTTCTTAAATCCTCCCTCCATGTACTGTTACTTCAGTAACTCTGTTACTGCATTTTCCTAGGCACCTTGAGATACCCCTTGTGGGAAAGTCATTATACAATAAAAAACAGGACTGTACAGGAATTCATCAGCCCCTCTGCCTGCAAACTGGGCATTGGTTTCCCCTGTTTCCTAGCAGTATTTCCTTATTTACTTTGTCAAAACAGACACCGAGACATGATGGGCGTTAATTTGGTCCTATTTAAACATCTAAGTGTCTATCACAAAATAGCCACCGAACAATAGAGTGGAAAATCGCATAGGAAATTACTTGTGATCACAGTGCAATGATAATGCGACAAAATTAAGCTCCGGAATCTTCCTGGCAGTCCTTTGGGATGTTGCATTAATATTCAATTGTATGTTCTTCCCAAACAGGCTGCTTTATTCATCATCGGAAGATTTACCCTGCTGCATCCTTGATTCAATTTTTGTTTTTCTTCATTTAAATCATTGTTCGGGGGTGGGGCTGGGGAGGAGGGGGGTCCAGTATGCAGGCTGCTCCACCCCTCTCTCGCCGTAGCAGCTTGGGGCCAAACAAGCATCTCAGAACAGCCGGAGAAGGGGTCCATGTCCCCCAGCAGGGGCAGGTCCAGGTTCATCTGCCCCTTGAACAATTTCTCCTCCCTCCCTGGCAAAGGGGAAGACCTAGCATTGTTCCCGTATGAAATTTGGATGAGAGAACTTCAGCCCCCCTGCCCTACCTAAAGGGCCCGTGGCAGGTGGGAAGTTCAGGGCTGGCACAGTCCCAGACAGGTGGGGGTGCACTCCCCGCCAACCCCTTTCACCTGCCTGGTGATTCTGTCCCTGTTCCATATGGGTTTTTTTGAGAAGCAATCCCATTTGGGGCACATCCCATTGTCCTAGCACAGCCAAACCCTGGCCTTGGTTGAAATTAGGATAAGAGGAAGCTGCCAGCCGAATGTGGTGGTCCGAGCTCTTACCGTCAGGGGGAGTTCTTGAAGAAACAGAGGGGTGCACAGACAGACAGACAGACAAACTCTCTTAAATCTATAGTGCATTAGTAAGGCGCCCATTTAGTCGTGGAGGTCACTGAATTCATAGAATTTGTGACTTCCAGTGATATTGGTGACTTCAGCTGTGGTGGTCAGGAACTACAGGATCCTCTGCCACCCTCAGGAGCAGGGAACCATGGGGTACCTCTGCTGCCTCTGGCACCCCCTGGAGCTCTAAGCTTCTGCAGACAGTGGGGAACCCCTTTCAGCTCCTGGCCACCACAGGCAGCAAAGTCCCCCATAGCTCCCAGCTGCCAGGGAGGATGGGGGAATTCCTCAGCTTCTGGCTGCCGAGGGCGATGGGGGAACCCCTGAGATCCAGGTTGCTGAGGCGGTGGGAACCCCAGAGCTGCAAGTGGCAGGGGAACTCTTAGCTCCTGGCCTCCCTGCATGCCAGGGAACCCCACAGCTGCCCACTGCTGGGGGGAGACCCCTAAGCACTCAGCCATCTTGGACCCCAGGAGCTGCATGGCTATCCTGCATCTCCGGGCTGCCATGGGGGGCCAGAGCACCCCACAGGCATTGGCCCTTCAGGCAATGGGGGATCCCAGGAGCTGCAGGGAGATAGGGTTCCCTGCTGCCCCTAGCGGCTGCAAGCTGCTCCGAGTCCCTGTGTAGCTCCCCTGTTTCCGATGGTGCGGGGGGCCCAGATCTCCATTTTATCAGGGATAGTTTAGTAAAAGTCAAGGACAAGTCACCATTTTGGGGTTTTTTTTTTTTTTTTTTGGATCTCCCCAAGACTTTGACTCTGACCTCTCCAAGACTCTTTACTAAAAATAGCCATGACAAAAGCTTAGCCTGACTGATTAGTATGTTTTAGATGCTGATAGTGTGTTCAGGCCAAGACAGGGTGTGGAAATAAAACCTGTCTCTTCCCCAAATGGTTTAACAAGAAAGCTTCAGAACTGAGTAATCTCTTGGGGTTTAAGTGGGGCTGCTTCCATTGTGGAATGACCTTGGGTTGGCTCCCAGCCCGTGGATGGGTGTCATGGAGTATATGTACTTCATGCTGCAAGCGAGAAGGATAAAAGTGCTGCGAGGAATCATAGAACCATAGAGCTGAAAGAGACCTCAGGAGGTCATCAAGTCCAGCCCCCTGCTCTAGGCAGGACCAATCCCAATTAGAAGGACAAGGAGGCTGTCAGAGGAGCAAGCAGGCTGGAGAAAGGAGTGCCTGCCAGCAGAGACGTAGCAAGGGTGTTATGTGCCCAGGGGCAAAGGGAAAATTTGCGCCCGCCACCATGTGGCACGGCCCCGAACCTGGTGCACACCTGAGGGGAACTTGGACTGCATCTTCCCCCACCCCCTACAGTTTGGGGCCAGGCTCCCGCATGCACTCACCCACCAGTGGAGATGGAGGAGGGTCCGGCTTGGAGCAGAGAGGCAGGGAGGAGGGTCCAGCTGCTGGTAGCAGGCGGAGTAGGAGCATGTGAGCTGAAGAGATAACAGGGAGAGCAGAATGGGATTAAATTGGCACCTCCCTAGCATGGTGCCCAGGGGCACTGACTCCTCTGGCCCCCTCACTGCGCCACTGCACCCCCTCCCCCCCGCAGATCTATCATCTTATGCATGTGCAAGATCTGTGAGAGCCGTCCCATGAATCTGCAGTTAGTGTCTGTGGTGCCTACTTCTGGGTGGTGTCTCAATGCTGCCACATTCACCTCCAAAGAGGGGGCTTCCCAAAGTAGCCCCTTGCTGCTGACCCCCAAGGCATCCACAGGTCCAGTCTCCTTTCAATGGGCCCACTTCCCAGGGCTCATTGATCTTGGATCTGGCTTCCATCCCCTCTCCAACCTTTGCAGCTGCCCAGAGGTGCTGACCTTCCGCCTTATCCATTCCCACCTCGTTCACCCCACAGGGACAGTCTCTGCCTCACTTGTCCTAGGGACTATTCTACCAAGACGTAATACAAAGTTTCCATGTAAAAGGACTCAATACAAAGC
Source organism: Pelochelys cantorii (assembly GCA_032595735.1). Classification (NCBI taxonomy): domain Eukaryota; kingdom Metazoa; phylum Chordata; order Testudines; family Trionychidae; genus Pelochelys; species Pelochelys cantorii. The sequence continues at coordinate 3,579,451 of CM064342.1, read as the reverse complement.
TAAAAACTTCAATGAGAGAATGATTAATACAGAGACATGTCTACATCTGCTGCAGGGAGACACCTCTGTCTGCCTCCACCCCTCTCCCCCAGAGTCTACAGCCCCATTGCAAAGCGGGGGAGGAGAAGAAAAGAGGCTGAGGCCCATCCAAAGGGACTGAAGCAGTCATGAGCAAGCCATGCACGGGAGCCATTCTCCTGTCCATTGCTGGTGCTGTGTTGCTTCAGGCACGCTGAAATGCAGTCACTTCTAGGGTGGGCTGGACAGCTGTTTTACACCTGCACAAGGTTTCAGGCAGGGAGCAGTGCGGGCTGCCTTCCAGCAGAGCCCCCATCAGATCTACTGTGCCCTCCTGGCTTAGGAAAAGAATAAACAGGAGGATTGGAAATTAACCCGCTCAGTCTTATGTCCCCTAGCCAGGGAATGAGCCATCTACATAGGCCCCAGCTGGAGTATCATGTCCAGTTCTGGGCGCCACATTTCAGGAAACGGAGAAACTGGAGAAAGTCCAGAGAAGATCAATACAAATGATGAAAGGTCTAGAGAACATGAGATATGAGGCAAGGCTGAAGGAATTGACCTTGTTTACCTTGGAAAAGAGAAGACAGAAAAGGGACATGAGAGCAGCTTTCAAGTATCTAAAAGAGTATCATAAGGAGGAGGAAGAAAAATTGTTCTCCTTGGCCTCTGAGGTTAGGATGAGAAGCAATGGGCTTAAATTGCAGCAAGGGAGGTTTAGGTTGGACATTAGGAAAAACTTCCTGCCTGTCAGGGTGGTTAAACACTGGAATAAATTGCCTAGGGAGATTGTGGAATCTCCATCACTGGAGATATTTAAGACCAGGTTAGACAGACACTTGTCAGGGATGAGCTGGGGCAACTCAACTTTGGAAGCCCCAGGGGCCACACCGATACTTACAGAACATGCTGAGGGCCTCAACTTAATGGTTAATGCAACTTAATGGTTGCATATGCAAGCAAATATATACAAATAGCTTCTCTCACACTGACAGGCATGAATACAAAGATTAAGGCAAGACTACACAACACACAGGCCCCATTTAAGTCAGTTCTACTGATATTAATAAAATGCAATATTTACCAGATTTCTACCCATGTGACAGCACTTTTCATAAGCAATGACAGTCCAAGAATTTAACTACTAAAACACATCTCAACAGAAGATCATTACACTGACTACTTTTTTGTTTTGGCTCCCACTCACCGGCCACGTGTTGATCCCCACATAGACCCAAACTGCACCGCAGGGCGCAGACAAATTGGCCATGGGCAGCATACCCAGATATTAATAAATATTTTTAAACCTTTACCTTTTCTCTCTGCTGTCATGTCTCCTCTCCTTGCTCCATCATCTCCCCTGGTGCCTGTTGCCCCCCAACTCCTCAGCCTGCTCTGCTGTCCTGACTCCTGCCCTTCTCACTGCCCTCAGCCCTCTTGCGACCTGCCCCCCTCCACCAGCCCTTCTCTGCCCCCTGTGCCCACTCCTCCAGTAGCCCCACTCTGATCATGTGAGCTACCCCTCCTCATCCCCTTTCCTAACACCTCCCTCTACGCACCTGCCCTGCCTCTCTCCTCTGGTGCTGGTCCCTCCCCTGCAGGTGTCTGCCCTTCTGCTTCACCCCAGAATCCCCTGGCACCTGCACCCTCCCTTACCCCTGCACCCTCCTGGTGCCTCCCCCTTCCCTCACTCACCCTGTCCCCTTTGCCCTCTTTTTCCCTGATGCCCACCTTCTCACCACCCTCTGCCCCATTCCCCTCATGCCCCTGTGCCCTCACACATGCCTTGCTCCATCCCCGCCTTCCTCATGCCCACCCCTTCTTTCAAGCCTTTGCCCAGCACCTCCCCTCCCCCCCAGACCCTAATGCCCTTCCCCTCTCCTCTCCCAGCATCACTGTCCCCCCTACCACTGACACCTCCCTTCCTGCCCTTTTCCTCATTGTCTGCACTTGGCCCCCTGGCATTTGTATCTTCCCTCTCCCCTCCCCCTCCGTACAAGTCCCTTTCTCTCCCCTCCCCCTCCACACAAGCCCCTTCCTCTCCCACCCTTTTCCCCTAGTTTTCCCCCTGCCCTGCCCTGCCGTACCTTCTCTCTTCCACTTTGCGGGGCCATAGTCTGCGCTCAGGCCCCAGAAGTCCCCAGACGCCGAACCAGAAGCTATGCCACACGGCACCACATGGCACTGAACACTTTAGACCCAGGCCGTGATGTCACGTCATGCCTGGGCATCTCCCCGGCCACCTGGAAATGCTGCGCATGGTGGCAGCAGCAGCCAGCAGCGTGCGTGGGCAAGGGGGAGCCGACTGAACGCTGCGCACGGCAGGGACGGTCCGGGGCTGGAGGGGACAGCCATATAACTTGCCGCCCATGCCAGGTGAGCCTGCGTAGTGTGCGCTCGCTCTCACCCTGGCCCAGTGCCCCCCTAGCGTGGCGCCCGGGGGCAATTGCACCCCCCTGCTCCCCCTTCACTATGCCTCTGCCTGCCAGCCCACTACTAAAGAGCCAGGGTAGAGTCCAGGTGGGGATGACGTGATTGACAGGCTGGGCAGCCTGCAGAGATGCAGGAGAAGGTAGGAGGCAGCTCCAGGCACTGTCAGAGTCAAAGGGTCCCGATGCTGCTTATCTAGCTTGAGGGGCCCTGCAGTGGAAACCGGGGAAGACGCAGGCCTGAGTTAAGTCCCCTGATGCACTTGGGAATGAAGAAAGGGATTTCAGACTCCTGGGCACCAGGAAGAGAGTGACAGCTCTGAAAGGCAATGTGAGCCCAGGGGCTTGGCCAGAGGAATGGCCAGGCTGGGTCAGACCAAAGGTCCATCCAGCCCAGTGTCCTGTCTGCCCACAATGGCCAATGCCAGGTGCCCCAGAGGGAGGGAACAGAACAGGGAATCCTCACGTGATCCCTCCCCTGTTACCCATTTCCAGACAAACAGAGGCTAAGGGCAGCATCCCCACCCATCCTAGCCAATAGCCATTGATGACCTCACCTCCATGAATGTATCTAATTCACCATTGCATGGATTGATCACATCGCAGATGGCTTAAACCCCAAGGAATTAGCAGAGATCTGAGTCTTTTCCAGGCCCAGGAATTAGCCAGATGTGCATGGGAAAAGCAACAGAGTCTAGTCTGCTTGTAGGGGTTGAAGAGGCGCTCACAGGAGCAAGAGCTGGGTTTCAGGAAATCCCTCCCTCTCGTTTTCTGTGACACTTGGAAAGCCAGGCCGAAAAGCTTGTGCTCTGGGCTTTGTGCACTTCTCTTAGCTCACCGTCAGTGATTTGCCCTCAGCGACCCGCTGCACCTCTAAAGATTCGGTGCCATTCTAAAAACTCCCTGGAGGCAGTTAACTGGAATTTGGAAGCAAACGAGACATTTCTCTGGAAGGTCCATCGGACAGCGAATGCAGCCTCCCTCTGGTAACTACGGTGAGGCTGATTGCTCTGGAGAAACAAGGGGATTTTTGAGCTCTCTCCCCCAAAAGAGCAATTTCTAATGAGTAAGTTCTTCCAGGAATTCACAGAGAAAGATGCTGATGACCCACAGTGAGCTCAGTCCCAGTGTGCTTAGTCAAGCTACCCTTTTAGCCAATGAGTCAGGACAAAGGCATGGATCCAGCACTTGTTTCAACATCTGTTGCAGAGATGGTTTCATTGGGCATGAGCAAAAGGCCCCAGGGAGAGAGGAAGGAGCAGAGCCTACCTTTCCCTGCAGCCCATGCTGGGCCTACAAGGCCATGTCTATGGTGCTGCTGGGAATGTATCTTCCAGCAGGGGTTGACGCACATGGAACTAGTTACTAAACATAGTCGTGTGGATGTTCTGGAAACATGAAAGTGTCATGGGCTGGCCACCCTTCTCAGCCCTGGGGGTGTCGAGAGGGCTTGTGCTTGGAAGGCTAGTCTGTAGGACCGCCCATGCTACAACACGCCTACTGCTATTGTTGGCATGCTAACTCACGTGGAACTAGCATGTGTCTGGCTCCCAGCTGCAAGGTGGACATACCCTAAGACTTTTCCCACTGCCATATTCATTGGCCCAACTGAACAGTCTTTGGGACAAAGGTTAAATGGACACAAATCAGACATCAGAAATGGTAACACACACAAACCTGTGGGACAACGTTTTAACCTGCCTGGGTGCTCATTAATGGATTTAAAATTAGCCATCCTTCTACAAAGTAATTTCAGGAACCAGCTACAGAGAGACTGAGAAACTAGCCTTCATCTGCAAATGTGACACTGTTTTCCTGGGCCTGAACAAAGACGTTAAATGGATGTCCCATTATAAAACCAGCCTTCCTTACATTTAACGCCTCATTGACATCAAAAGCTGAATATGGGACACTTTCAGCCCCTCAGTTAGCCTCATTAGCACCCATTCTACAATTGACAGGTACTTTTATTTCATTTCTCTTCTTTTTTCTGTTATAAATTCTGGGTCCCCCTTTTTTCCCCCACTCCAGCTCATCTGAAGAAGTGGGTTTTGCCACAAAAGCTCATGATACCTTCTATATAATTTTGTTCGTCTCTAAGGCTATGTCTACACAGCAACATTGTTTTGAAATAAGCAGCATTATTTCGAAATAACTTCGTCCGTGTCTACACAGCAGGCAGTTATTTCAAAATAATGTCAAAATACGGTCAAGCTGGAGAACTTCTTACTCTGACTCCTGAAATCCTCATTGTACGAGGAGTAAGGGAAGTCGGAGGAAGAGTGCTCTACTTTGAAATAAGTGCAGTATAGATAGCATCAAAGCTCAAAATAAGCAATTTCAAAATAAGGTACACAATTGACATAGCTCAAGTTGTGTAGCTTATTTCAAATTAAGCCCTACTGTGTACACACCCCCTAAGGGTACATCTACACAGCAGGGTTATTTTGGAATAATAGATGTTATTCTGAAATAACAATGTGAGCAGCTACACAGCCATTCCATTATTTTGAAAAAAATTTGAAATAATGGATGGCTTATTCCGAATTCTGTAAACCTCATTCCATGAGGAAAAACGCCTCTTCTGAAACAGCTATTTCAAAATAGCTGTAGTGCGGATGTTCCACTGCTGCTATTTCAAAATAGCTTCCCCCCAGGCCATTCAAACTAATTACCCCCTACTGCTTCCTCAGACTCTAAATTGAGGTAGCCTGTTCACATTTGGGAAGCCGGCCTCGGACTAATTTTGAGGCTTCCCTGTAGTGTAGACGTGCTATTTCGAAAGAAATTATTTCGGCGAATTTCTTCCGGAATAGCTTAATCCAAAATAAGAGTTCAGTGTAGACGTACCCTAAGGTGCCACAGGACCACTCGTTTTCAAAGTTACCGATGAACGCAGCTACCCCTCTGAGACCCACTTGACACCATTAAATCTGAGGAGGGGAATCCAGCAAGATGTACAGTGGTGAACTGGAACCAGAAAGTCACCCCAGTCAGCATTCTCAGATCATTTCCTGACTGGCATCAAGTGGCATCCACCCACCCCTTTGGTTGAAGTGCACAAAACTGGAGGGCTTGTTCTCTTCTAAGCAAAGCGTCTAGGTGCCGACTCCATGGGCGTTCTGGGGCTGCAGCACCCATAGAAAAAAAGATAGTGGGTACTCAGCACCCATTGGCAGCCTTGCCAATCAGCTCCTCCCTCTCCCCCAGCACCTCCTGGCCGCGGGTCATCAGCTGTTCAGCAGTGTGCGGGAGGTGTGGGGGAGGAGCAGGAGGAGTGAGGGAGAAGCGCACAGGCGGGAGGAGGCAGAACAGGGCAGGAAGAGGCAGGGTGAGGGTGGAGCTATGGTAAGAGGCAGGACAGGGATGGGGGTCGGGAGAAGGGGTGGAGTGGGGTCAGGGTCTGGGATGGGGCAGAGTTCGAGTACCCCCCCTAGGAAATCAGGGTATGTCTACACATCAAAGTTAATTCGAAATAACAGCCGTTATTTCGAATTAACTTTAATAGCATCTATACAGGCAAACTGCTATTTCAAAATAAATTCGAAATAGTGGAGCACTTATTTCGAATTTGGTAAACCTCATTCTATGAGGAATAATGCCAAATTCAAAATAGCTAATTTGAAATAAGCGCTGTAAAGACACTTATTTTGAAATAGGGGGCCTACAGCCTTCCCAGGGTACCCTGGTGGCCACTCTGGGCACAACCAGGAAAACTTCCTCTCCTCTCCCCCAGCCCCAGAGCCCTTAAAGGGGTTGACTCTGGCCACAGTGCCTGTGCCAGCTCCAAGCCTGCCAGCCCAGAGCCAGCAGTCACTGCCCCTGACCCAGTGGCCCCAAAACATGAGCCAGCAAGCCATTGGTAGCCAGCCCTCCACTGCTCCCCAGGAGCAGTCTGCCACCTCCCAGGAGCCTGCCAGGCCCCAGAGAAGGCAGGCGCCTTCCTGGTCCAGGGTGGAGATCATGGACCTTATTCAGGTTTGGGGGGGATGCCCCCAACATCCATGATCTCTGCACTAGACGGAGGAACACGGCCGTCTATGGCAGGATAGCTGCCAGCCTGGCCACCAAAGGCCACATGCGAACCCAGGAGCAGGTTTGCATGACAATCAAGTTGGTCTGGTGAAACCCCCAACCCTGGGCCCTGAGCTTCCCCTCCCCCTTCTTCCCCCTTCCAGCTCCCTCCTCCCAGGTTTCCCCCTCCCCTCTCCCACCCTCTCTCTTCCCCTCTCCCACCTCCTTTCTCCAGTCTCACCAGAGTTTCATTCCCCCCCCCCCCAGTTTTGTTAAATAAAGAGAGTTTGTGTTCATGAAAATATGTCTATTTTATTTGACATCAGGAAGAGGGACTGGGGCGGGGGGTAAGTGGAAGGACGTGAGGGAGGAATGAGGCACAAGCCCCCAGTGGGGCAGACCAGGGAGGTTCTTAGTGCTCCTCAGGGCGGAAGCTCTCCCGTGGGGCCTCCTGGATACTGACAGCCCCCCGATGGACCTCCCGGATAGCAGACTGCAGAAAGTGCAGCCAGGCTCGCAGCAACACATCCAAGAGAAGCACCAGAGTGCCCAGGGGCAACTCCAGCTCCGTGTTGCAGAGTGCTGTGGTGTCCCGAGTGAGGGCAACCAGAGCACGCAGAGACAAAATGCTTTGCTGTCCCTCATCGAGGTAGGCAAGCAAGCGGGAAAGCTGAGAACCGGCTGTCCGGAGGGAGGGGAAGGGGGGAGGGTCCCTTTAAGCACAAGCCTCAGGTAGCCTCAGGCAGCAGCCACACAAAGACACGCCTGACCTGAAGCCCTGCCTGAGCTGGTTCCAACCAGCCTTGATTTCGATTCAGAGTCCACTCAATGTGGATGTGCTATTTTGAAATAGCAAAACGCTATTTCGAATTGCATTTTGTCTGTAGATGTGTTATTTCAAAATAGCTTATTTCGAACTAACTATTTCGAAATAACGCTGTAGTGTAGATGTACCCTCACAAAGTCAGAGCCTGTGCCAGTGTTACAGGTGTGACGCAAGGGGGTTGGGCCAAGGGTTCTGGCTTGAATCCACCTCTGCTTACAATTCCTTTGTTCCCAGCACACCTCTCGCCAGCTGCAGCTCAAACACAAAACCAAACCAAAACAAAACTCACACACAACCGCCCAAAGAGAATGCAGACAGAATCTCCACTGCTAGGCAAGGGAGAAAAGCAGCACATTCATGAAGGCTGCCAGGGATTTCACCATAATGCCCTAATTTTCCTGGAAATCATCATCTAACTAGCTAGCTAGATCCTGTGTTTTTCAGAACCCCAGTGAGCAGCCATCTGGACATCTCAGTGCAAATCAGATCAGAATGAACTAATAATGGAAAGCCTGCTTTTTCTGATACAGTTTGGCTCCTAAATCTTTCCCTAGCAGCAAGCATGAAATACCCTTGATCTTGTGCAAGAATACAAGAAAACATTGGAAAATTAGGTTGGTTTTAGGTTTTGGTTTCTTGGCTGTTATTCTTTCACTTCTGTTTTACTTTGGAAATCCCCTGGGGGAAGGGGACTGGATCTTCAAGAGAATTGTTTATGCTTCCAAGTTCTTGCACAATGTGCCTTTGGGACTGTGTCTTTAACTACATGCTTACCCACTTTCCCATAACAGCTCCCCACTTTAAAAAACACATCCTCTCTGTCATATTTCACACGTTTTTTCTTATAGAGAAACTGATCTTATGCCAGCATCGTCTCCTAGTCTGAGTATGTGAAATAGGGATTGGGATGCCTGAGTTAAATCTCAGCCCTGTTACTCACTCATTACATGGCCTTGAACAAGTCACTGACTTTTGTTTGCCTCGGTTTCCCCAGCTGCAAAATGGGGATAGTAACAGCTGCCTGCCTTGAAGGAGCATTGTGGGCAATCCATCAATTAACGTCTAGGGATATGTCTACACAGCAACATTATTTCAAAATAACTTAGCCCGTGTCTACACAGCAGGGAGTTACTTCGAAATAAAATCGAAATACTGTCAAACTGGAGGACTTCTTACTCCAACTCCTGTAACACTCATTGTTAATAGGCAGCAGGTTTAAAACAAATCAAAGGAAGTTTTTCTTCACTCAGCTCACAGTCAACCTGTGGAACTCCTTGCCAAAGGATGAGGTGAAGACTAGGACTTTAACAGGGTTCAAAAAAGAGCTAGATAGATTCATGGAGGTTAGGTCCATTAATGGCTATTAGCCAGGATGGGTAGAAATGGTGTCCCTCGCCTCTGTTTCTCTGGAAGTGGATGACAAGGGAGGGATCACATGAGGATTACCTGTTGTGTTGCCTCCCTCTGGGTCATCTGTTATTGGCCACTGTCAGCAGACAGGATACTGGACTGGACGGACCTATGGTCTGGACAGTATGGCTGGTCTTATGTTCTTATGTTCTTATTGTACGAGGAGTGAGGGAAGTCAGAGGAAGAGTGCTCTCTTTCAAAATAAGTGCTGTATAGACTTCCCCAATTTCAAAATAAGCTATTTTAAAATAAGCCAAGCAATTGACGTAGCTCAATTTGTGTAGCTTATTTCAAGGTAAGCCCTGCTGTGCAGACGCACCCTAAGAAGTGCTAGATGTATGGTGAGTATTTTTCTGAGAGTGATCCAGGGAGAGATTTTGTGTGTTAATGAAGACTTCTCCTTGCCCTTTTTTCTATACTGTAAGTTCTGTTTTAAAGAGTCAGGAATATACCTGGAACATGTAGAGAAGCTCAGAATGCACCAGTCACTTTCAATTTAAAGGAGAAGAAAATGTATATGTGTCAAAGACAGCCGCAGACTCATCGGCTGCCAAGAGTTTCAAAGGTGAATAAACAGGATATCCAAATCTTGCCTTTGAATACTCAGATAAGTACTTAGGTTGGTGAACTGTGATAATGGATTTCAGAACTGCGTGACTGCTAGGTGATTATTGAAATACGCACACCCAACAACACTCAATCAAGAACAATGTGTTCAGAATTGTGTTATGGGCATGTAAGAGAAAGATTCCAATTATAGAGAGGATGATAATACAGAGGTAAGGAGAAAGGAAATGTTTTTTGAGACTCTTTAACAATACCATTCACTTATTCCCCTCTTGCAGAGATCCAAACCGTTAGGAAAACACAATTCTGAGCATTGCTTGCGGTGGGTAACAAAATCCACAGAACCCAGGGTAGGCCAACTACTATTTAACAGTAGTTCTACCAGAAATACTTACTAACCAACCATTTACCACAAAACACCTTGGCTGGATTAGACCCAAGTGGGCAGCAAAACACTCCAGGGCCAACGCCAAGCTGGTCAGCCAGCAAGGGAAAAGCCTGAAAGCTGGGAAAATAGCAGAACATTATTTCCATTAGCTCAGCGAGTGCGGAAACAGCCAATCACACACGAGCGGGGCTGCCGTATTCCAGCAGCAGTGTAGCATACCTCTATACCAATTCATCCCAGTGGGAGACCTTCCCTTTGTGCTATTTGTACCATGCTGGGGCGTGATGAGCTCATGGGTCTATACAGATTTTGGAAGAGAGGAAACACAAGTTCTAGTCTTCTATATTCCTTCACTCTTCGAAGCCAGATCCCTCGGGAGGACAGAGGGGACGATGTCAGTGCCTTTGAGCACCTTGGCCCTCCATCAGCCTAAATACTACACCCGCTTGCTCAAATCATCACATTCATTGCCGAGGGATGGGACACCCACACCCTACTTTTCTTCCAACACCAGTGTAAATCAGGATTAACGCCCCTGCAGTCAAAGGCCTTACACAGCCAGGCCAGCATACAGGGGTGTGTGAACGGTGTGAACGCACCCCCCCCCATGGTCCCTGATGGCCCCCCCATGGGGCCGATTCTGGCCGGCCGGGGGAAGGCAGGAGCAGCACTTTTCCCCAGCCTCTCCCCCCGTACTCCAGCCAACCAGGGGACAGCTGGGGCTGATTTCCCTCCCCTCCCCCAGGAACAGTGCACATATTCAGGCTCCAGCCTAAGCCCAACCATTGAGAAAGGAGGTGGGGGCAAATCAGCCCCTGGCTTTTCCTGGCTGGCAGGCACACAGGGGAGGGTCCGAGAGGACAGTAGCAGCCACCTGGCCAGGGTGATGCCTCCTCCGCAGCCGGCAGTGGCTGCAGCAGCACGGGGGAAAACATGTGCACACCTGTAAAAAAAAAGGCAAAGAGCAGAGACGAGCAGCAGACCCTGCAAGAGGGAAGAGCTGAAGCTGGCTGCTGTGGCCGGGGGGCGTGATGGGCTGGGGCTAAAGCCGTGGGGCTGATTGTTGGCCCCCCACCCCACATTGCCACAGAGGAGACAGCACAAGGCTGGTTGCTCCTGCTGCACCAGGCAAACTCCCAGCCAGACCCCTAGGGCAACAGCTCCGGGCAGCCTGCACCCCACACCTACCCGCTGCTGGTTCCTGTCCTGGCAGGGCTCCTCATGTTCGCACCAAGGCAACTGATCCCGGTTGCTTTTTCTCCTCCTCCCCCTCCTCCCCACCTCTCCAGGAGCACTGCCCAGACACCAGAGCAGGGGAGGCACAAGGCTTCCCAGAAGTGCCACCGAGCCACAGTGTGACCTTGGTCACATCACCGTGCCGCCCTGCCCCAGTCTTCCCCTCTGGGAAAGCGAAGTGGAAGTGCACACTGGGAGCTGGGGGGGGGGGTGATTCCCAATGGGAGGAGACATGCTTGAGCTTAATCTCATGGAGTTAGAGAGCTAAACACGGTAGCTGCAACAGCAGGGTAAGATGGGGGACTAGCTATTCTGAGAATGAGCCTAGGAGTGCAGCTGCTAGCCTGTCTGTGTCCGGGTGGCTAGTCTGGGTCCCATGCTACTCTCTGGTTTTAGCATCCATGAAAAATAGCTGCAGCTGGAAATTGCTTTCCCTGGTTGAAGTTGGGCACGATTCTTATTCTTGGGCTGTGCACAGGGAAACTGTGCTGGGCCGAGCGAAAGGGCATCTTTTCCTGCACATTTCAGCCCTCGAGCACACCATGGGACACACTCCCAACCCTTCCGCAAAGGGCATGCCCATATGCGTCGTCTCAGTTACACACCACAGTCTGAGCTCCACCTCTGCAGCCTCGGTGCTGAAACATCGGTTTTGTTCAACATTTTTATTACTGACCCGGAGGAGGGGACGGGCTGCACCCTCAGCAAGTCTGCCGATGACCCTAAGCTAGGGGGAGAGGTAGATACGTCTGCTGTCACATAGGCGCAAAAGTGTGGTGGGACTCAGGCTTTGGGTCTTGCACTCGGAAAAATGAAATCAAGGGAAAATCAATGCCCCCTTCCTCCCAACAGTATGTGCTGCTCAAAGCTGCCAGACTGACTGTGACAGGGTGTAGCAACCCTGCACTGGGCCTGCAGGAGTTACGCCTCGCTACCTGGCTGCAGAGGCCCCACCCCCAGAGCCCTGCTGGGCATGCTCCAACTGGAGGCCTGGTATATAAAGGCCTGTAGAGCCGCTCAGTCTGGGCTGGCGGTTGATGAGGAAGGAGGTGCTGCTGGAGGAGAAGCAGAGGGGCACCCAGCTGCTGCTGCCAGTCCACAGGGAACCACAGCAGAAGCTCCCAGTCTGGAGGGAAGGGATGGAGCAGATGATGAGGGAGAGACTGATAGGAAGTCGCCCAGAGTGGGGCGTTGAATGCTGGGTGCTCGGTGTGTTGCTGATTTGGTGGTGGTCCCTGCTGATCTGGTGGTGGTCCGCTCCACTGCTGACAGGGCCCTGGGCTGTCCACACCTGGGTCCCCCTAAGCCCTCTGCACCAATCCCACAATGGGCTTTAGCCATGCTTGTACTACTGACTCTGGCTGCTAGGCCATGCTGCCCCACATGAAGGGAGCTGGAATATTAACTTTAGATTTTAAGATGCACATGGGGTTGAGGACCAGGTGAGGGGCCTCGGAGGTCTGACGCCCCCTCCTGAGGGGGACAGGCAGGTGCACCCATGACACTAACACTATAGCATGTAGGATTCAAGCAGAAGTAGCTATTGCACTGCCCCAGAGCATCAGCTTGGGATTGTATGTTGGTCACCCCCGTAGAGCCCTCTGTGGGATTATTTTTTTTAATCCCACCCCCAGAATATTCACTCCCACCTGGTCCCACATTGTTCCTCGAGTATTTATCCCCACTCCTCTTATTGTGGGACCCGCAGGTTCCCCAGTCGTGCTGCACAGCCCTACTCCAAAACCATGAGGACTCTGCGTGAGTCTAGCAGGCCCAGCACGGATGGGGCAGGAGGTCACTTTTTGGTATATATGCCACCCCTTTGTCACCGCACCCGGGGTGAATTCCCTAGCTGCATTCCTTCTTGTCCCAGACTGTTCTCCTTCTGCAAAACCTCTGCCTTCCCCAGAGTGCAGTGTTGGACACCCTCTATCAATTTTTGTGTGTCTACACTACAGCTACTCAACATGGGCCGTATGCAGCTCGCAACCATACGGTTTGTTTGCAGCCTGCAGTGCGGTTTGGGTTTACACGGGGCTCAACACACAGCCTGCGGGTGGGATCCTTTGAACATGGCCTCCACTGGGAACACACTCCACAATGGCGAGTCATCTTCCAGGCGGGGTGAGCATTGCAAGATGTAAGCGGGTGGGCTGGCTGGAACAGATGGGTACAGGGTGTCGGCATTTCTAGCCCCAGGGAGGAAGTCCTGGGAGCGCTGGGGTATTGTGGGAAGTGCTTTGTATTCATGCCTGTCAGTGTGAAATAAACTATTTGCATATATTTGCGTATATATGCAACCACACTTAAGTTGCAGCCCTTGGCATGTGCTGTGAGTATCATTGTGGCCCCCGGGGCTTCCAAAGATGAGTAGCCCTGCTCTACACTGTAGCTGCGATTCCAATTTTTAAAATTAATTAATTGATTGATTGATTGATTGATTGCCTCTAGGGAGCTAATGATAACATGAGGGTTTTTTTCTGCCCACCTCTGGATATTTACTCCACATTCTTAAAAATGACACAGCATATAAAGCAAAGGTTGCGTCAAACCCCATAACCATCAGAGGCATCTTTTCACCTCTCAGCTTCGACAAGGAGAATACAGCAGGATAATAGGTGCATTGTCTGTGCCAAGAGCGAAAACAAATCCACCCAGATGCTGCTGGGTGATTAATATGTTCTGTGAGGGAAACGTCTGTGACAATGTCTTGGAACACAGAAAAGGAGCGTTGGAGCTGAGATCTTAAGAGAGGTGTCGCCCCTGAACTTGTATTCTAAAACAACAAATAAATGGGGCTGTTGCTTTAAGCAAAAGGATCCCCTTTTGGGGAATTAAAAGGCCAGATATCAGCACTGAGTTGGGCAGTGCCGCAGACACTGAGCTCAACGGTGAAAATAACTTGAAATTTCTTACAGGTACTTTCCTATTGCAACTGGGGTCCCTGCCAGGTCTTTAAATAGGTCCCTGCTGGCTTTTGCCGCAGCTCAGCCAGCTCTTGTGGGAGCTGGACACCAGGGCGCCCCCGCTGACTTTCACCTCTAACCTAGCTACTCACACTTCTGCTCCCTGCCTGGTCTCTCTGCACCTGTCTCAGGAGTGCAGCCCCTTGCATGGGCTGTGAGTTCTGTGGTGCCCAGGCACCAGGATTATTCCTGGTCTGGGGCCTGGTTCCAGCAAACTTCGGAGTTGGGTCTCTCCCCTTGCCCTGCCTGCCACCCCCATGTGCTCCCTCCTGGTGCGTCCCCTGGTGCACTGAATCCCATCCCATACTTCACTCTCTCCACAGCAGGCGATCCCGTGCTCACAGCTCCAGCCCCATGGTGGGGAACAGACGCTCAGGGTGGGGCCAGAAATGAGGGGTTCAGGAGGGGTCTCCAAGCTGGGGCAGGGGGTTGGAGTGAGGGCTGAGGATGAGGGTGTGGGCTCTGGGGAGTGGCAGGGGTGAGAGGTGTTAGGTGTAGGAAGGGGTCCCAGGCTGGGGTGAAAGCCTTGGAGTGGAGAAGTAGGCTTTGGGCTGGGGCAGGAGATTTGGGTGCAGGGTTTGGAAGGGACCTAGCTTGCAGGAGGGGGTTTGTGGAGGTGGAGTGGGGTCTGAGAGGGAGTTGGGGTGTAGGAGGGGGTCCAGGGTGTTTGGGGCGTGGGCTCCAGCCCGACAGTGCTTTCCTGAGGGGGTCCCCATCAGCAGCAGAGTTGGGCTAAGGCAGATTCCCTGCCCAGGCTGTCTGCCACTCCTGGAAACAGCTGCCATGTCCGGTCCCCAGCTGGAGGGGACAGGCAGCACTGCATGGTCCGTACTGGCCCCATAGCTCCTATTGGCTGTGGTTCTTGACCAATGGGAGCTGCAGAGTGATGCTGTGAGCCAGATGAAATTAAGTAGCAGGCTGGATGTGGCCCATAGCCTGGAGGTTTCCCACCCTTGCATGAGAGTGAAACATCCATCCTTATTATGGTACAGACATACCAGGGTAGTGACAGATCCAAACACAATATTAATAATTATTAAAGGGCACAACTCCATCAGTCCCAGGGGAGTCGGGTTCACTCGGGAAAGTGGGCACCTTTTTGACTTAGCCTGTCAATCCTCTGAACCAAGCCTGCATGATGAAGGGGAGCTATTCATACCATTGGGGCTCCATTTCCCCCGTGGGGATTGTATCTGAGGAAGGGAGTGGAACTAGCGAAACACAGGAAAGACCTGCAGGGTGTGGAATCCCATTATCAGGGCACGGGCTGGGCAGAAGACACCAGACAGCAAGAATGTCTCATGAACAAGATAATACAAGCCCTGTGGGATTTATGGCTTCAGCTGTAGCCCACATCATACAACCAACCACCTTCATTACTCTGACACATGGAATTAGACTAGATTTTAAATTGGCTCCCTGCACAGACCGGTTCCCACCTGCTGCCCTGAATTGCTGCCTCTGTATCAGAGGCAGCAGCACAGGGTGGTAGGCAGCTCCCCTGTCTGTTCTTTATTTAAAAATCAGACCAGCGGGCTGGGACTGAGCCAGCGTGCTTGTCCATGTTTTAAATGCAGAGCAAGAGGGGAAGTGTCCTTGCAGTTAACTGAGAACTGCTGATATCCCTCCTTCTCAGGCAGTGCAACGCTGCAGTCCAGCCTACGGTGTAGAACCAATGTCTCAGCCCTCCACAGCCCCCTACCTGTGAAGACACCTCATCCCCAGAGGCCAGCTGGCTGTGGGCACTCTCTGGTTTCTCGCTAACCCTTCTCAGACACAACGAGGCCAAAACACACAGAGACTGCAGTTAGCAAAGGAATTTCTTAAACGCGCACACACACACTTCACTCCTCACAGTGCCAGAGAGTTGCAGAACTCTGGAAAACAAACAACTCCCAAGTGCGCCCCCCTCAGACTGATTTCACCCCCTTCCCTGAGTCCCTGGGGTTGCTCCAAGTCCGTGGGGGGGGGGGCCCAAGCCTGTCCTGCCTCCACATCAGCCTCTGCGGGATTGTCCCTTGCTGATGTGGCAAGAGCTTAGCAAGAGCTGCCTGCCTTTTAGAACAGCCCCAGCAGCTCTGGGTCGGGTGGCAGAGCTGAGAGACTGCCGTTCTCCTAGCCCCTTGCTTCCCTCAGAAGGAATTCCCACCCTCTCCTGGGGCGCTGGAGGAGAGACTGAAATCTAGTCAAGAATCAAAGGCCCTGCTGTGAGAAACCCCATTGTCTGAGCAGGGAGAGTGTCCAGAGCCCATGGACCCTGACTGATTTGGCAGTTTGCCAGTCGTAGGCCCTCCGCTCCATGTTGGATTTCCTACAAAGGGATGATCTCACCCCAGTACCGACGTCCATGACACGGGCTGTTCCATGGCATCCACGTCAGGACACAGACGTATTTCCCAGACACTCAGGGTATGACTACACAGCAAAATTATTTCGAAATAACAATTGTTATTTCGAAATAACTTTACTAGCGTCTACACAAGCCAACCGCTATTTTGAAATTAATTCGAAATAGCGGAGGGCTTATTTCGAAATTGGTAAACCTCATTCCACGAGGAATAACACCAATCTCGAAATTGCTATTTCAAAATAAGCGCTGCGTAGACGCTTATTTCGAAATAGGGGGCCTCCAGCCCTTTCCAGGGTGCCCTGCTGGCCGCTCTGGACACAAGGTAACTTCTGACCTGATGCCCTGCTGGAACCAGTTCTGGCTGTCCTTAAATGCGATTCAGCATCCAATCAGTGTGGACGTGCTATTTCAAAATAGCAAAAGCTATTTCAAAATGCATTTTGTGTGTAGATGCGTTATTTCAAAATAAGATATTTTGAAATAACTATTTCAAAATTAGATATTTCGAAATAACGCTGTAGTGTAGACATACCCTCACCGATAGTTACCGAGGAAACACACCCTGTGCTTGTCACAGAAATTTTACCCAGGCTCTTTCTTCACCCGGTGTTTTCCTTAACCCAAAATAAAATACATTCAGGCTGAAATGATTACACATGTAAATGCAAACCAGAAGCCTGGAAAGCTGTCCTGGCCTTACCCCACAGCTGATCAACACGGCTTCATTGGAAGAACGTTTGCCTTTTTTTTCCTGTGATCCTCTTTCAATCTCCTCTGCATCACAGAGCCGGCTGCGGCAATATTTATTGTTCTTCTGAAGAGGTTTACAATTTCCGCTCCAGAATGCTGGGCTTGTCAAGGCTCCTTGGCCGCAGTACTGGGTTGTTTAAAATCTTTCTGTTCTTAGGCATCATTTACAATCACGAAACAGCAAAACAGCACTAAGTGCTGGTCTGCATGGACCTCGGCTCGCAGCCACTGCCCCTGGTCTGGGTGAGCGCCGCTGATCCGTATGGCCGGGTCCTGAGGGTGCTTTGCTCACCTCCTTTTTGAGCAGACCAAACAATAAACTGTTTGGCCTGTTTTAATGAGCACTAAGCGTTCACCTAGACAAGCCCTAACACGCTTAAGTAATCCACTTCAGTCAATAGTTGACAATGGAAATAGTTCAGCCTGTCACCTGCAAAGAACGGCCTCATTTGGCAAGTCTCAGCCAGCCATGCGGCCCCTCTGACGTGACGCCTGCCAGAGGCTCCAGCCACGGATCTGTGGGGGGGGGGGGGAGTAAAGCTCACTTAAAATCCACCCGCCACCAGTCACTCCTGGAGCAGAGCCGACCATCTGGCCTTTAGTAAGTCATGTGCTCTGAGCAGTGCCATGCTGAGGGAGGTGCTGGGGCTGGGATAACCCGCCTCCCCCCCCCACCACAAGCCTGCCCCTTTCCCTCCTCTGCTCCACTTCTCTCCTAAGGCCCTCCCTTTCTCCTTCCTCCACTTCCCCGAGCAATACGGGATTCGGGCATGGCGTCAGCATGGTTCAGGGAAAGGGGTCCCTTAACCTGCCACCTGCGTGGTGAGTAGAGAGCTCACCCCCTAATTCCCTGGTACGTCCCATCCATAGTTGGGGCAGCTCCCACAGGGCCCCCAAAAGTGTGGGGCCTGGAGTGACCACCCCGATTCTGACCCTGAGTCCTGAGATCTGCCTCTGGCTCTGAGTTTCTTCTGTATTGGGTCACCTTAGACCATTGAACCTGGATGCCCAGGGCCCTGCTATAATCCAACCCCAGTAGGGATGTAAGCAACTAATCGACTATCCGATAAGCTTATCAGAGAGTCGACACTATCTATCTGAAAGAGGCAGCAGGGGGAGAGAAGCCGGTTTAAAAGCCAGTTCCCCTCAGCTCCGGGGAAGGGGGCAGGATCACAGCAATGGTGTTCCAACTAGGGCCGGATTAAGGCATGGGCGAGCTGGGCAGCTGCCCAGGGCGCCAACCTGTGGGGGGTGCCTGATGGCAGCTGTAAGGGGCGCGCAGCACCCCTTATAGCTGCCATCAGGCGCCGCGCTCCCAGATCGTGTGCTGCAGCAGCTCTCAGCAGCCACCCTGCAGCGCCAGCCCAGGGCAGGGGCCGCGTTAACCCCCGCAGCACTAGCCAGCAGCGCCCTTCCCCCCTTGGCCGTGGGGCCCTGCACGGCCAGGCTCGGCCCGCCCCGGGCGGCCCCAGGCTGTGTGCCAGCAGCAGTAGCCAGGCTGGGCCAGGCCGGGCACGTGCGTCCTGCCACCGCCAGCTCTGCGCACCCTCCCCCACGTGCCGGTGCAGGGACGGAGCCGCACATGCGCCCTCCCCCAACCCGGGGTGCAATTCAACTGTCTGCCCGGGGTGCCGGAATGGCTAGGTCTGGCCCTGGTTCCAACTTTGAAAGGCACAAAAGCCCCAATGTCTTTCAAAGCGGAAGCGCCGCATGGAGCCCAAGGTCAGCAGGGGGACTCCCTGCTGGCCCCGGGCTCCACACGGCAATCAAATAGTCGATGGAAATCCCATTGACTTTTTGATTAATCAATTAATCAAAATTTAATATCCCTAAACCCCAGCAGCATTTGAGCAGGCTCAGCTGCGACTGAGTGGAGGGGGCAGCAGATTAACAGCGAGAAGCAAGGGATGAGCCTGCACGGGAGACCACTAGGACGAGCCACATTGACTCACCCCTGGCACACGCCTCTGCCCAGCTCCTAGCCCTACCTGCTCCCTGCCAAGGCACCTTTCTGCATGGGCCAGTCCCTGGCTCTTCTGGGGGAGGAGCTGGAGGAATCTGATGAAAGCTTTAGCACCCCTGCCCGAAAGGGAGACCTGGCACCACCAGGCTTGGTGTGAGAACAGCTGCACTGCCCATGCCAGGAAGGGCCCTGCAAACAGCAGCTGGAACTTGCCTCGTTTCCCAATGCTGTGGGGCTGCTCTCCAGAGCAAAGCCTCAGTCCCCAAGGGGCTTGGGAAGGGAGGCAGGGTTGGGGAATTGGGAAAGAAAGACCAGAAGAAACACTAGATCTTGATTCACTTTTCGGACGACTAAAAACATCCCTAAATCCAGGTTTTATTTTTTGCTTGATCGTGATGCCCGAACACTGGAACTGGGGTTTGTTGTGCAGGATTACTAACCCAACGGAAAGGAAACAAGACTAATGACCCCGCTCTCTGCGTAATTGGCCCTAAATCCCTGACAGAGAAGGCTGCGTAAGAAGATACTGTTACACTATTGATGCAATAACTGTGGCTGCCTCAGGCTGTGGGTTGCGTTGGCCAGTTAACTGGCGTCAGACAGGCTCTGTGAGCACATGGTGCTAGAAGAGCTGGGACCATTTATACTAGGGATGTAAGCAAGTAGTTGTCTACCCAATAAGCACAGGAGCTGGTGCAGGGGGGAGCTGGCTTAAAACAGATTACAACAGAGAACAGGAAATAAGGAAAATACTGTGCCCAGATGAAGTTTGTGGGTGAATTTAGGTCAGACTGAAATTCCCAATGGTCATAGGCGTGCGCACAGGGTGTGCCGGGTGTGCTTAGGCACACCCTGTCTCGGGCCAGCTAGCAGCTGCTGGAGGAGGAGAGGAATTTGTGACGGGGCGCCGCAAACCAGCACTTTAAATTCCCCACAGCCATCTACGGGACACTGTGGGGCAAGGAGAGTGCATGAGCGGCGTGCTGAAACGCCGCGCAACAGGTGAGAGGGGAGACGCCCGGCTGTGGCATGATGTCACGGCCCGGGACTTTCAAACCGTGCAGCCCAGCTCCACAAGCAGCTGAGGCCCTACTACAAATGCTGGCCGGCCCGAGCCATTTTTGCGCTCCGGGCCCCACAGCACTGCCCCTTATGCACCTGGGGGCGCCCCTGCCCGGCCTGGCAGCACCGCGCGGCCCCCCTGAGGTACCTCCCCCCAGCCCGGTGTTGTGCTTAAAAGAAGCACCCGGGATCTTTTTCAGGAGGATAAGGCAACACACCACATTTATTGAACATACATAGATCAATCAATACTTATCATATGCATAGGATACATTACACTCATGCACTCTCACACACACACAAGCACACTCCGTCTTCTTGTTACCAAAAGTTGCTACCCCTAACTGCACTGGCCAGGTGAGTTAGATGGGGGAGGGGTGGGGCCAGGCTTCTGCCGATCCGGATCGATGCTCCCATGTTGACAAGACAAAAACCCGGGGTCCCTCTGCAAGATGCCTCATATTTATCCCTCTTATGCAGACAATTAGTCATCACCTCACCTTTCTTAATGCTGCTTCAAAGAGAGTTCTTCCAAGGGCAGGCACTTGCTGCTTGACTCCCAAGGCATCTGTCTGTCCAGTCTTCTTAATGAGCTCACTGCACAGGTATTGTCTTGGGTCTGGCTCCCAGCCCCTCTCCACCCTTGCAACTGCTGCTGGATGTGCTCACCTTCCATTCTCCATTCACACCTCATTCATTTCAACAGGACAATCAAGGAAAGGGGAGAGCTCAAAAGACATTTTTTATCATACAAGATCTATATATCTAAATACAAAGTTATATGAGAAATGTTACAGAGATTCTATAAGAACACTTAAAGATATATCTAAAAGGACAAGATCTTAATATAAAGTATAATATTACAGGGATTTAACCACACCGGCAGCACTGTGTGGCCCCCCCTGAGGTGCCCTGGGGACGCCGTGCGGCCCCCCTTGAGGCACCCCCCACCCAGCCCGGCAGCACCACACAGCCCCCCCCGAGGCGCCCCAGGGATGCCCCTGCCCAACCCGGCAGCACCGCGCGGCGCCCCGGGGATGCCCCAGCTAGGGCCTGGCCAGCCTGTAGCTAGGGCCAGCTCTGACTCCAGCCCCGCGAATTGGAAGGCAGAAGCCGAAGGTAACGAAGGGAAGGGGGGGAAAAATAAGAGGAAGGGGTGGGAGACAAAGGGGATTGTGCTGAAGGGAGGGGGCAGGTCAGGAGAAGAACGGGGAAAGCGCTAAGGGACAGGGTAGAGGAGAGGCAAATGCCAGGGGGCCAAGTGGAGACAATGAGGAAAAGGGCAGGAGAGGAAGTGTCAGTGGGAGGGGGGACAGGGTGATTCTGGGAGAGGAGTGGGTAAGGGCTTTGGGGGCTAGAGGGGAGAAAGGGAGATACTGGGAGAAGGCTTGAAAGAAGGGGGTGCATTTAATTTCAAAAAGGGGAATTACACAAAAATGAGGAGGCTAGTTAAACAGAAATTAAAAGGCACAGTGACTAGAGCCAAATCTCTGCAAGCTGCATGGAAACTTTTTAAAGACACCATAATAGAGGCCCAACTTAAATGTATATCCCAAATTAAAAAACATAGCAAGAGACCTAAAAAAGTGTCACCGTGGCTTAACCACCATGTAAAAGAAGCAGTGAGGGACAAAAAGGCATCTTTTAAGAACTGGAAGTCCAATCCTAGTGAGATAAATAGAAAGGAACATAAACACTGTCAAATCAAGTGTAAAAATGTAATAAGAAAAGCAAAAAAAGATTTTGAGGAACAGCTAGCCAAAAACTCAAAAAGAAATAACAAAATGTTTTTTAAGTACATTAGAAGCAGGAAGCCTGCTAAAAAACCTGTGGGTCCCTTAGACGATCGAACTATAAAAGGCGCAATCAAGGACGATAAAGCCATTGCGGAGAAACTAAATGATTTCTTTGCTTCAGTCTTCATGGCTGAGGACGTTGGGGAGATTCCCAAATCTGCACCGTCCTTTGTGGGTGATGAATCTGAGGAACTGTCCCGGATTGAAGTGTCATTAGAGGAGGTTTTGGAACAAATAGAAAAACTTAATGTTAACAAATCTCCGGGACCGGATGGCATTCATCCAAGGGTTCTAAAAGAACTCAAATGGGAAATTGCTGAACTATTATCTGTGGTTTGCAACCTATCCCTTAAATCGGTTTCTGTACCTAATGACTGGAAGGTAGCTAACGTGACACCAATATTTAAAAAGGGCTCCAGAGGCGATCCGGGCAATTCCAGACCGGTAAGTCTAACTTCAGTACTGGGCAAATTAGTTGAAACAATAGTAAAGAATAAAATTGTGAAGCATGTAGAAGAACATAATTTGTTGGACAAAAGTCAACATGGTTTCTGTAAAGGGAAATCCTGTCTTACTAATCTCTATTTGAGTTCTTTGAAGGGGTTAACAAACATGCAGACAAGGGGGATCCAGTAGATATAGTATACTTAGATTTTCAGAAAGCCTTTGACAAGGTCCCTCACCAAAGGCTCTTGTGTAAATTACATGGCCATGGGATAAAAGGGAAGGTCCTTTCTTGGATTGAGAACTGGTTAAAAGACAGGAAACAAAGGGTAGGAATAAATGGTAAATTTTCAGAATGGAGAGGGGTAACTAGTGGTGTCCCCCAAGGGTCGGTCCTAGGACCAATCCTGTTCAACTTATTCATAAATGATCTGGAGAAAGGGGTAAGCAGTGAGGTGGTAAAGTTTGCAGATGATACCAAACTGTTTAGGATAGTCAAGACAGAAGCAGACTGTGAGGGACTCCAAGAAGATCTCACCAAACTGAGTGACTGGGCAACAAAATGGCAAATGAAATTTAATGTGGATAAGTGTAAAGTAATGCACATCGGGAAAAATAACCCCAACTATACGTACAGTATGATGGGGGCTAATTTGGCTACGACAAATCAGGAAAGAGATCTTGGAGTTATCGTGGAGAGTTCTCTGAAAACTTCCACGCAGTGTGCAGCGGCAGTCAAAAAGGCAAATAGGATGCTAGGAATTATTAAGAAAGGGATAGAAAATAAGACCCAGAATATCTTACTACCCCTGTATAAAACTATGGTACGCCCACATCTTGAATACTGTGTACAGATGTGGTCTCCTCACCTCAGAAAAGATATTTTGGCCTTGGAAAGGGTTCAGAAAAGGGCAACTAAAATGATTAGGGGTTTGGAACAGGTCCCATATGAGGAGAGGTTAAAGCGACTGGGACTTTTCAGTTTAGAAAAGAGGAGACTGAGGGGGGATATGATAGAGGTATATAAAATCATGAGTGGTGTGGAGAAGGCCGATAAAGAGAAGTTTTTTATTAGTTCCCTAAATAGAAGAACTAGAGGACACCAAATGAAATTAATGGGTAGCAGGTTTAAAACTAATAAAAGAAAGTTCTTCTTCACACAGCGTGTAGTCAGCCTGTGGAACTCCTTGCCAGAGGAGGCTGTGAAGGCTAGGACTATAACAGAGTTTAAAGAGAAGCTAGATAATTTCATGGAGGTTAGGTCCATAAAAGGCTATTAGCCAGGGGATAAAATGGTGTCCTTGGCCTCTGTTTGTCAGAGGCTGGAGAGGGATGGCAGGAGACAAATTGCTTGATCATTGTCTTTGGTCCACCCTCTCTGGGGCACCTGGTGCTGGCCACTGTCGGCAGACAGGATACTGGGCTAGATGGACCTTTGGTCTGACCCAGTACGGCCATTCTTATGTTCTTATGTTCTTATGAAGGCAGGGATGGAGCAAGGCATGTGTGAGGGCACAGGGGCATGGGGGGAATGGGGGCAGAGGGTGGTGAGGGGGTGGGCATCAGGGAAAAAGAGGGCAAAGGGGGCAGGGGCAGTGAGGGAAGGGGGAGGCACCAGGAGGGTGCAGGGGTAAGGGAAGGTGCAGGTGCCAGGGGATTCTGGGGATGAAGCAGAAGGGCAGACACCTGCAGGGGAGGGACCAGCACCAGAGGAGAGAGGCAGGGCAGGTTTGTAGAGGGAGGTGTTAGGAGAGGGGATGAGGAGGGGTAGCTCACATGATCAGAGCGGGGCTACTGGAGGAGTGGGCACAGGGGGGAGAGAAGGGCTGGTGGAGGGGGGCAGGTCTCAGGAGGGCTGAGGGCAGTGAGAAGGGCAGGAGTCAGGACAGCAGAGGAGGGTGAGGGGTAGGGGGGCAGCAGGCACCAGGGCAGCTGATGGAGCAAGGGAAGGAGACATGGTAGCAGAGGGAAAAGGTAGAGGTTTATGAGATATTGATTAATAACTTGGGTGCCACAGTGACACATCCAAACAAGCCACATGAACTCAGTACTGGTGCACAACACAAAATTCATTCTGCTCATGGGAGGAAACTCTTAGAGGGAGCACTTCCCCCAGCCTCTCCGCCCCCAGTTAATGTCACACACATTGGGGTAATGCAACTGCAGGATAGTTGCATGAGGGGAGTTTGCGGGGGGGGGGACTAATCCCTATTAGTAGGAGGATAGTGGGAAAAGTCCTTGGGGGCGGGGATCACATGACACCTTTTGGTCATGTGTCCACCTTGCCCAGAGAGTGTTACTTCCAGAGGTGTGGCCATTGGGGGTCAGGGGCATGGCTAACAGGGTCAGGGGTGTGGCTAATGAGGGTCAAAGTACATTTTTAAAAAATTCTTTGGGTGCACACCCTAATGAAATGTGCTGTGCACACCTATGCCAATGGTAACTCCTTTTCGGGATTTTAGCTAGGCAGAAAGCAGTCAACAGAACTGGAATCTGACCAGGACACTCATTTTAATAGCCCTTCTCTTACAAAAAGTTGCCAGGAGCATTACATGGCCCAGTGGGGGCAGAACTTGGAATTTATACCTTACTGAGGCCTGAATTTATACCCCCCACAGTCCTGGCTTCTGACTGACAATGAAAGAAGAGCAATCTCTGATGAGTTGAGTCAGCAGTCACTTTATTTACAAGAAATAAAGAAAATGTAATAGAATAGCGTGGGAATGGACAAGGAATTGCAAAGCTACAAGTGGGGGAGTGGGATGGAGCAGTACAAATAACTATGGTTACTCAAGTTGAGCAAAGGCTCAAGGAACTGAAATAGGGTCTGAGTAAAATAAGCACGTTAGCTCTGTGACACACATAATGCAACGGGCCAGGGATTTCTGTACATAAGGGAGCAGCAGGTTAAGAAAACAGGAAGATTAGGGAGTTTCGAAAACAATGAAGCTCAGTGAGGAAATTCTGATCCCCCCAGGAGCTCTGTGCAAGGCCGATTACAGTGTAATGGCAGGGTTCTGCATGAGGATGGCATTGAAGTTCCCCTCTGTCTAGGTCTGATGGCAACACGGTCCCACTGAGAGTGCGTGGGAGTTGGGTTCTGCCACCCTGCAGATTGTCAGCGTCTACAGTGCTAAGGGAAAAAGGATCTACATGGCTCATGGGACTTGAGGGTCACTCGGTGAGCTGATCTGGACTGTGCTGGGAGTCACAGAAATGCAGCCTTCTGTAGCTTGGGTTGCCAGCACTGTATTTCACAAATACGGCCGTTCCTTAGCATCCCTGCACCCCTGGTACAGGTTGTACCTCCCTAAATTGGGACTCCCTGGTCCAGCAATAGCAGGGCCATGGATGTTCCTGTACCACAAAGCCCAGGAACAGGGAGGTTGGGTGGGAGGGCAGGAGCACGATGGGTGGGGGAGACTCAGTCAGGAGCCTCATGGTGGGGGGGAGCAGGCAGCGTGGGGGGGAGTTCTGGCCCTGGCGCTGTTCTGACCCCAGCGGCTGGGGAGCACAAGCCCCAGTGGCAGCCAGGGAACTCTGGCCTCAGCCCTGGCTATGGAGCTCCCACCCTGCCCTGACACTTTGGCCTCAGCCACAGTGGGACCGGCGGCAGCTAGAGAGCCCTGGGGGGCTGGGGCCAGGCTGGAGCCCTAGCCTGGGGGCAGCACAGGCCATGAGGGAAGGAGCTTCCCTGGCTGTCAAATCCCCTCCTTTGGGACTGGTCAGGACCTGAGGGCGCCTAACCAGGGAAGTCCAACCTGCATTATTAGTACCATCGTTGGAGGTATTAATCATAATGTATACGCAGGACTCGCCTACATTCCCCCGGGGCGTCTCTTGCTTGCTTTTTGCCGCACTCTGCAACGCCTGCTCTTGTGCGGCGAGGAAACAAATAAGATACTTCCCTTGCAGAAGGGGCCCGTTGGCAGCTCTGTCTGCAGCCGAGCACTTTCATTCACAAGCCCCCAGGTTGGTCGAGGATTTGCCCCATGGGCTTTCAAACGGAGGCTCAAGCAATCTCAGCAGAGTTGGCGTCGTCCTTCCCCATCCAGGCCTTGCCTCGAAACGCTTGTGGCAAGAGCTGGTGGACCAGTGCAGGAAAAGAAAGCACCCACACAAAGCTAGTTGACACTCAACTGAACAGCGCCATGCAAGTGATAATGGGAACTTTAAAGCCCACTGCCGTAGAATGGTTACTGCCGCTGGCAAACATCAGCCCACCAAGCATCCATCGACAGGAGCAGGAATGCAGACTATACCAACGTATCAACCGCAGCAGCCAACCTCTTCCCATCCAGAAATACCTCTATCAGCCTCCAACATTGCGTCTAAAATCCCGCAAGCCCCCTTGGCAGTGAGCAAAGGAAGTCACGGTCAATGTCAAGGAACTATAGTGAGCTGAATGGCAGCAAGTAGATGCCCCAAACAAACATCTTATGTCGAATCCCGCCACTGAGCAGAAAGGCTTCAATCTTCCCCAGAGACTTTGGTGTGTACTAAACCGGCTGAGGGCCGGTCAGGGCAGGTGTGGTTATCTACTGCGTAAGTGGAATGTGTTGCCATCTCCACTTTGTGACTGTGGCAGTCCGCAAACTATGCACCACATTGTTGTTGCGGAATGCCCAACACGTAAATGTATTGGCTCACTGGAGGGTGTCCACAATCTAACCAGTGACACTGCTCACTGGCTGGAGAGTTTGGACGTCCAACTTTGACGAAGAAATACAGCGTTGGACGCGACATTCGAAAGAGAAGAGGGTGCAGGGAAGACTCCCAGAAGCTCTATGTTGGTGGTAAGGCCTGTGACTTGGCAGTGTTCTCTGAATACAGCAGGCTCACCACTACTGCAGGAGCAGCAGCAGCTAGAGCCCTGGGCCCTTTAAATTGCTGCCGGAGCATCGCACAGCATGCTCTGGGCAGCGCTGAGGGCTGGAGCGGGAAGGCCGGTGCAGTGCGGTCTGGGCAGTGCTGAAGGGCCATCTGTCCCACCCCGCCCCTTCCGCCTTACCCTTTCCAGGAGTGTAGAGCTGGCCCTCTCCCCCCACCTTACCCAGGGGCCCAGCAAGTCTCTTGGCCCCCCCAGAAGGCACGGAGCACCATCCACCCTGATATTGTGCTGCCCTTGCTCTGTAGCTAGATTATAGCTACCCCCTTGTGGGGGGGGGGGAGGACTCCAGAAAGGGGCACCCATAGCCTGGCCCTACATTTCTTGGCATAGTTAAATTCATATTAATGCTTTGCATTTCTCAGGTGCCTTTTGTCCGAAGACCACACATCGCTACAGCCATTAACTAACCCTCTAAACATGTCCCCGAGATACTGCTGGCAGAACTCCACGTATTCCACAGTTCTGTGGCAATGGAATCCACCTCTTCACACAGACTCATGCTCCAGAATGCTGCTTTCCCTGTAACAAAACTATGCTTCCAGCCTTCGTGGCTTTGAAGAAAACCTTGAACCCCTGAGCACGCAGTGTTATCTTCCTGAGTCTGCAGACAGCCTGAAAACCGCAGCTCTAAGAGCTGCCCTGTATATCTGAATGGGTAGTTAAGTCTGAAACTGGAAGATAATTCTGTGTGGCAGTGGATCTCAACCATAGTTTCAGTGCCCACAGGGGGTGACCATGAGCAGCATCGGGGATCCTCTAAGCACGGCCAGCATTAGACTAGCTGGAACCCAGTGCATGGGGCTGAACTGTGGAGCTCAGAGCCCTGTCACCTGGGGCTGAAGCCAACACCTGAGCAACTTAGCTCTGCAGAGGCCATGCTGCATGGGGCCATGGGCAATTGAATTGCCTATTACCCCCTAACTCTGGTACTGGCTTGTATATGCAGAAAACCAATTGTGGCAGAGATGGGCCATGGTGTTTTTGTAGCACCTTGGGGCAGGGGCTCAGATAGAAAGAGGTTGACAACCTGTGACCCACTGAAAGCCAAGTATGCGGAGGCAGTATGAAAAAACTGAACCCCACAATAAATGATACAGGCTATGCCAGGGGTGGGCAATAATTTTTGATGGGGGGCCACTCCAAGATTTTGGAAAGTGGTCGAGGGCCGCCCTCTTCCATGGTGTTAATGGAGGAGGTGCAGGGTCTGGGATGGAGGTTGGATGCAGAGGGGAGCTAGGGGTAAGGGATTGGGGTGCAGGAGGGAGAATGCAATCTGGGAGGGAGTTTGAATGAAGGAAGCAGTTGTGACGTAGGGCAGGGAATTGGGGTGCAGGGTTTGGGGATGTGACTTAGGGTAGGAGGGGATTGTGATCTCAGGCAGGAGATTGGGGTGCCAGATCTGGGAGGGGGCATGGGTGCATGTGGAGTAGCGGGGCAGGAGTGTGGGGCACAGGGTTGGGGAACGAAGGGGCTGAGGTGCCAGTGACAGGTTCTCTTTAGGAGACTTACCAGCCAGCAGCCAAACCAACCAGCCTGCCTGCAGAGCTAAAGGCTTGCAGAGCTTAAAATGTTTCTGCCTGTTCGGCTATGTGCTTGAGTGAGTGAGCAGGAGGGCTGTGTTTTGTGGCTGCCTGTTATTCAAACAGGAAGCTCCCATTGGTCAGTGTCTGTCCAGAAACCAGCCAATGGGATTGTGCTGGGGGCAGGAGCAGCAACTGAATCTTCCCCCATCCCCTCCCGACTCAAAGAGAAAGAGCCCCGCAGCTGCATTTCTGAGTGGCAGGGCAAGCTGGGGAGCCTTTCTGGAGCTCCCCACTGCCTCTGCAGGCCAGATCCGGTGGTTTGGCGGGCCATATCTGGCCCATGGGCCATATTTTGCCCAAGCCTGGGCTATGCTGTGCTGATGACAGTGTAACTGGGTGCGTGGAAGGACCATATTGATAAAGCCATGCTCAGGGCAGATTAAAGAAATTGGGCAGCTAATCCCCCAAACTGGTGATTTCCTTTGTAATTAGATTCACTGGTCCAATAACCAAAGAACTTATGCAGTACCACACTGGTTAACCAGAAGCAAAACACATAGTTTAGCATAATTCAGTCCCCTTTAGGCATTCCAGCTCTTGGCTTCCACCCAGGAAACCCAGTGTGATACAGTGAGGTTATTGAAACTCCATTTCACTGTACGTGAAGTTCTTTCTAATCCCAAAGGGTCAGGCACATTGTCCCAGGGCACTATGAGTCTCAGATCTTGCCAAAATATCAAAGTGTCAGCCAATCCTTAGTAAACTAACGGAAGATTTAATAATAAGACAATTATAAATGTTTAATAGATCATACATCTAATATATATTTGAAAGAGTTTGTGTTTGTCTGTCTGTGTGTGTCTGTCTGTCTGTCCCTCTGTAAGTCTGCTTGTTCAAGAACTCCTCCTAAAGGGTGAGGATCACCAAATTTGGTCGGCAGCTGCCTCTTATCATCACTTAAAAGTAAGGGTTTGTTTGTGCCAGGACAAAGGGATTTGCCTGGAATACAATCAAGGTTCCCTCTAAGCACGGCCACACAGCTGCTTAATGAGCCCCACCCACAGGCTCAAGGCTGCCATGCACGGAATTGCCTGGCTGGGGGAGGGGCACTTCTATCTCTGCTACAGCAGCAGCTCCCTGCTGCGGACAGAGCAGCAACTCTCCCAGCTGGTAGGGACATGAACCAAAAGGGCCCGGAGATCCCTGCAGCAGCACCCATGGCCGTGGGCCCTTTAAATTGACGCCAGAGCCCTGCACAGCACGCTCCAGGCAGAGCTGAGGGCTGCAGGAGGGGAGTGCAGCAGTCCAGGTGGCACTGGAGGCTGGCTGCTCCAGGCCCTGCCCTTTCCACCTGAGGCCTCGCCCCTTCCAGGAGGGCAAACCTGGCCCAACCTCATCTTGCCCAGGATCCTGAGGCAGGTAGAAGAGGGACCCCCCCCCCCCAGACACCTCAAATCCTGGCTCTCCTCGGCACAGCAGGTCCTGCCTGCTGCACGCCACTCCGCCTCTCTATGGTTCTTTAATTCCCTCCGAGTTACCCAGGCCTGCCGATGGGGGATGGAGAACTGCTACTGAGCGCTGCCTGGGGTGGTGCAGTGCATGCCAGACTGGCTGCTCCAGGCCCTGTCCCTTCCACCCAATGCTTCGCCCCTTCCAGAAGCAGGAGCCGCCTCCGCCTCCCCCTCCCCCCCCCCACACACATCTTGCCCAGGGGCCCACAGAGGCTGTCAGGCCCCTGGAGTTCTCCCACAGCCTCCTTAGCTGCTGGGGCAGTATTCTGATCAGCTCTGTGAGTCCTCCTTGCTGAGGAATGTCAAAGCAGCACAGCCATCCCACCCCCGTCCCCACCCCCACCCTTGACCCTCCTCACCATCACAGCAGCTGCCTGCCTGCCGCTGTGCTCCAAGGCCGGGCAGAGCAGCAGCATTCCACCTGAATGATTTGTTCCCAGAACAGAGTAGCATGCTCAGCTGTCAGATACCACCCTGCAGCTTTGATGGGGGGCGGGCCATGCCTGCAAGGCAGCAGAGATCAAACCAGTGAGCATAGCCATTACAGCAGCAATGTGGGATACGGGGGGGAGGGGAAGGAGCTGGTTCTGTTGACATGACATACAGAAGCATCTGCCTTGAGTGATTGTTGCTACAAAAAACTGTGTGCCTCTCATCCAGGTGGTTTGGTTTGGTCAGCAAAACTGCAGAGTTTTGCTGCTGGAAGTAGCTTTGCAATGTACACACCTCCGCTGTTTTGTTGGCGAAAGGCAGCTTTTTGCCAACAAAACTTTGTCAGTAGGCAAGTCCAAAAAAAAGACAGCCACCTGGGCAATCTCAGCTGACAGGCATGAGAAGAGTCAAGAAGAATGATAGCCCCCAGATATAAAAGACGACGTCTAGACTGCAACGCTTTTCGGGGATCCCAGAGGTAACCCGGAAAAGCAACACCGTGTCCAAGGAACGCGTCCGCTTTTCCGAAAAAAAAATTCAGAAAACTGGACACGTTCTTTCCCCATCCCTGTAAACTTCGTTGTATGAGGAAGAAGAGATGGCTTGAAAGAGCAGGTTTTTCTGGAATGTGGTGCCGTGTAGACGCGCCAAATTACAAAAAAGCCTCTTCTGAGAGAAAAGCGGAGAAAAATATGCAAATTGCAAAGATGTAGCCATACTGTATTGGGTTAGGAAGGAATACTTGTTAGGTATGTTGAGTTTTGCCTTCCTTAATGTGACAGGAATCTTCAACTGTTAGAAGTCAAATCACAACAGCAGATCAAAAAGTTCATTACCATACCCCACTGTGAAAGGATGTGGAGACATTTTAAGGTATTGCAAAGAGAAGTGATGTGTAGGTATGCCAGGCAAACTAAGAATCTCTTATTGTCCCTTTTGACAGAATATATCCCTGTATTGGTACGCTGCACACTACTGTAACTATTTTTTTACATAATCTGCCTTGTAACATACACATTAAAACTCATAACGTGCTCATCAGCATCCTCATGGTGAAATATATGTACCACTAGTTGAAAAGTTATGAATATAACCTGATATTATGACTGCAGCATGTTTCCAGACAAGTCTCAAAGACAAAGGACAAGTTGACATCTCTAATCATCTGTTTGGTTTTTTTTAAGGATGCACAGTTTCCTGCTTTACACTATGTTATACCCAGAAAATCAGTCAGCCCCCACTGACTCAGGGGAGGGGGCTTTGGGCAAGGGGACAGGAAGGGGCAGGGACAGGGTGGGGATGGAGCAGGGGGAAGGATTGGAATGGGAGCAGAGACAGAGTTGGGGCCTGCAGAAGGAGGGGTTGCCCCAGGCCCCACTCCTGGGACACTGGGAGGGAGTTGCTCCGCACCCCTCCAGGGATGGCCCTACAGAGCACTGATTGCCCTGAAAGGGCCCTGGGTCAGAGTCTGGTGGAGTGGGGAGGGCCCTGGCTCTACTACCAACAATCCCCCTGCACATCACAGGCCTAAGCTCTGCCCACTAGGCAACACTCCCCTACCAGCCAAACCCGAGTGAGGGCTATCATGAGCCCTAGTGTGCCAAAGTCTTTCCAATCCTTTCACAAGAGTTGTGGTCCCTTCTTGGAGAGAGGTCCTGTCCTTTTGCTGGAGCAGAGAGAAGGCCCTGAATTAGTTTAACCAGAGCCACTTTATAACAAAAGCACTGTCTCTGGATTCTGGAAAACTCAATATGAACCAGTCTGTGCAAGCCTCCCCAGAGGGTACCGCCCCTCTGAAAGTGTTTATAATCTGATTCCCCTTCATGGCTGCCTGCTGCTTGCTGTTCCTGCAAGAACTGAGATAACACTTCCATCTGGAAGGGCACACAATCCCTGACCCACAGTGATACATAAACTTAACACAATATGTTCCAGAAAGATATGGCATAGGACTGCCAGATCTGCCACAGTGTGTACTCTGGAAACTCACTCAGACTGGTAAACAACGAAAAGGGGTGGGATTGTTTCTTAAATGGCGTCAGTGGGCTCAAAAGAACTGGTATTTCAAATGAGTAACGCGCTCTTACACAGCGTCTTTTCAGTAACTAAGACACTTACTTAATTTTCACAGGCCTCCAGTGACCACCGCTTACCTCTGGCTTTGTCTACGCTGAAAAGTTTAACGTGCAGCCATGGTGGTGCTTTAACCTGAAAGCCTGACCACAGCACAAGTGCTGGGGGAGAACTCTCCCAGCACCCCATGGAAACCACCCCTGCAAGGGGAGTAGCTAACCGCACTGGGATCACAGCTCCCAGCACTGTAGCCTGGTTCACATGGGCGCATTACATGCTGTAATTTGCTGCACTTGTGGCGGGGGGAGGTTCACATCTCTCCAGAAGTAGACGTGTGGGGGGTGCGTGTCTGGTCACATGTGCCACCCAATGCGGATGGGGGGGGCGGTTAGTAGCCAACTGAGGGGCTAGCGGGCTGGAGGGCCGATGCCTGTAACAGGAGCCTGTGTCATGCCCTCCGCCCTGCGCTCGCCAGCAGCAATGGTGGGGAAGGCCCAGCAAAGCAGCACCAGCTGTGCCATTCCCGGGGTGGGGCAGGACCACCCCAGCACTCCTGGCAGCAGAAGTGACACGGCCAGAGAGCCATGCCACGAGAGCTGGACCCGCCTTGCTGCTCCTATCCCCCTGCTGATGAGTAGGGGCAGGGGGGAGAGACTCCTGCTGCCAGAGCTGGCCCCACAACCCCACTAATCCCCCGGGCTGCCGAGGGTGTAGGAAGAGGCAGGGCAGGGCAGGGGAGGAGCAAAGGGAGGGCAAGGACAGGGGGAGGTGGGCAGGACAGGACTCACAATGGAGTTGGGGAAATAATATACGTTGGTCTTAATTCACGTAGGGTATGTCTACACAGCAAAGTTATTTTGAAATAACTTTCCTAGCGTCTACACAAGCCAAGTCGCTATTTCAAAATTAAATCAAAATAGCGGAGCGCTTATTTCGAATTTGGTAAACCTCATTCCATGAGGAATAATGCCAAATTCAAAATAGCTAAATCGAAATAAGCACTGTGTAGATACTTATTTCGAAATAGGGGGCCTTGAGCCCTTCCCAGGGTGCCCTGGTGGCCACTCTGGGCACAACCAGAAAAACTCTTCTGTTCCCCACCCCAGCCCACTCTGGCCATAGTGCCTGTGACAGCTGCAAGCCTGCCAGCACAGAGCCAGCAATCGGTGCACCTGGCCCAGCATAAGCCAGCAACCCAGTGGCACCCAGCCCTCCACCGCTCCCCAGGAGCCGCCTGGCAGCTCCCAGGAGCCTGCCAGGGGCTGCAAAAGGCAGGCGCCTTCCTGGTCTAGTGTGGAGATTGTGGGCCTCATTGAGGTTTGGGGGGAGGCCTCCAATGTCCACAATCTCTGCACTAGATGCAGGAACATGGCCATCTACAGACGGATGGCTGATAGCCTGTCCACCAAAGGCCACATGCACACCCAGGAACAGGTGCAGATGAAAATAAAAGAGCTGCGGCAGGCCTATGCCAGGGCCTTTGGGGGCAGCTCCCAACCAGGGGCTGACCCAGACCCCTGCCTCTATTACAGTGCCCTGGACCGCATCCTGGAGGATCAGACGGTCTGTGCCCCCCAGGTAGTCATCGACCCTGGGGCAAAGGGCCCTGCCCATGACATCCAGGAGGAGGAGGAAGAGGAGGAGGAGGAGGATGGCCAGGAGCTGCAGGAGCCTGGAGGGAGTGTGACCCGCACCCAGAACCTCCAAGCCATCCCAGCAAGCCTGTCGTCGGTGTCATCTGAGGCCAGGGAGGCCTTGACATGTGAGTGCCATCACTGTCCCCTTATGCGGGGTGGGGGGAGGGAGGGAGAGGGAGACCAGGGACCGCGCCTGTGGGTCTTGCTGACCAAGGAGCATGCAGCAACCTGTGCATGTGCCGTGCCACCCTAGGCATGTGGCCCCGGCTGGCTGCCACACAGGGGCCCTGGCCTGTTACCCACACGCGTGTATGTATGAAGGCACATGACATGCTCCTGACCCCGGGGAGAGACACTGCACGATGCCCTCCCTCTACAAGCAGAGGCAGGGCACATCTCCCCTTTCCCCTCTCCACACCCACTATGTACAGCACAGGGGCCAGCTCACACTCCGGGGATAGCAGGACGTGATGGTGCGGAGACCTGCTGTCCTCGCCTTGCAGAGGGGGGCTGGGCTTCACCCACTGTGTCCCCAGGGATAACTGACCACTTCTCGTGTTTCTCCACAGCCGCAGCAGCTGCGAGTGCAGGGCGCACCACCCCACCCAGGACAGCCTCCTGCACCCGGGCCCTCAGCAGGCGCACCCGGAACCAGGAGGGGTACCAGCGGCAGCACCTGGGGATACTGCGAAGGCAAGTCCACACCCAGGAGCACTGGGTGCAGGAAGACCTGCAGCTGTGATGGGAGAGCTGGCAGGAGCTGCTTGACCAGGGCCGTGCCATCCGCAACCACCTGCAGACCCTGGGGCAGAGACTGCTGCCTGCTGCCGCTCCAGCCCCTGCAGCCGCCCCAGCTACTGCTCCTTCTCCCACTCCTGCTCCCCCTCCCGCTTCTTCCTCCCCTCCCCCCACCGCCCCACTCTCCATACCCGCTCCCCCTCCTCCGTGGATGCCGAGGCCCCCGCATCCACAGTGCTGGGAGATAGGTGGACCAGCAAGACCCCAACCCTCAGCTTCTCCTCCCCCTTTCTCCCCTTGCCTCCCCCTTCCAGCTCCCTCCTCCCAGGTTTCCCCCTCCTCTCTCCTGCCCTCATTCTCCCCTCACCCCAGTTATGGTCAATAAAGAGAGTTTGTTTTTGGCAACACAGGTGTTTTTATTTTACATCAGGAAGGGGAGTTAGGGAGGGGAAAGTGGAAGGACCTGAGGGCAGAATAAGGCACAAGGCCCCAGTGGGGCACACCAGGGAGACTCACTCCTCCTCCGGGTGGAAGCTCTCCCACAGGGCCTCCCAGATACGTTCAGCCCCCCGATGGGCCTCCTGGCTGGCAGCCATGCGGGGCTGCACGTAGAGGCCAGCCAAGTGGCTGGCCTCTGCCATCCAGCCCGGCAGGAAAGCCTCCCCCTTCCTCTCGCACAAATTATGCAGCACACAACACGCTGGCACCACGTGTGGAATATTCCGTTCAGAGAGGTCCAGGCGGGCGAGGAGGCATCGAAATCGGGCCTTCAGCCGGCCAAAGGCCCCCTCCACCACGATGCGGGCCCTACCGAGATGGGCATTAAAGGCCTGTCGGGAGGGGTTGAGGTGTCCCGTGTAGGGCTTCATGAGCCAGAGTTGTAGGGGATAGGCCATATTCCCCCACCAGGCACACAGGCACGTCCACATCCCCAACCCTGATATGGCGGTCGGGGAAGAAAGTCCCGGCGTGCAGCTTCTGGCACACGGAGGAGTTGCGGTACACCTGCGTGTCGTGTGCTTTGCCAGACCAGCCCATGTTGATGTCCATGAACTGGCCCTGGTGGTCAGACACAGCCAGCAGGATGACCAAGAAGAATCCCTTCCAGCTGATGTAGAGGGAGGCCTGATGGTCTAGGGCATGGATGGGGATGTGCGTCCCGTCAATTGCCCCCCCAAAGTTGGGGAAACCCCTGGATCACTGCATCCACATTGGCGAGGTGGATGACTCTGCAGAGCAGCACTCTATTGATGGCCTTGATCACCTGCAGAGGGACACACAAAACCGAGAGTCACTGGGGTGCCAGGGTGGCTATGAGAGTGCTCCTTCCCCGCCACTGCCCCGGACCCCCACTCCCAGGAGCAACCCCCGCTACAGTCCTGGCCATTGTGGGCAGTCTGTAATGCAGCTGGGACAGACCAAACCCTCCCGGGGAGGGGACTTTCATCACTTCTCCCCCTTTTCCCTAGGGCAGCCCATCCCCTCCTCGCAACCCCCCCTCCTGGCACAGTGGCCGGAGATTGCCAAACCTTCATGAGCACTGCTCCGACGATGGATCTCCCCACGCCGAACTGGTTCCCCACAGATCGGTAGCTATCTGGCATGGAGAGCTTCCAGAGGGCGATGGCCACATGCTAGTGGAGGGGAATGGTGGGCCTCATGTGCATATCCCGTCGCCGCAGAGCAGGGGCGAGCCACTCACAGAGCTCGAGGAAGGTGTTCTTCTTCATCCTGAAGTTCTGGGTCCACTGTTGGTCTCCCCAGTGCTCCAGGACGATGTGGTCCCACCAGTTACTGCTGGTGTCCAGACGCCAGATGCGGTGGGGCACGCTGGCATCCGGGTACTGCTGCTGCTCCTCCCCAGCCCCCAGGAGGGTTGGGAACAGGACCTGGGGGTCGGGCTGCAGCAGAAGCAGTCTTCAGCAATTGCAGCCAGGCTTGCAGCAACACGTCCAAAATGAGCACCAGAGTGCCCAGGGGCGGCTCTGGCTCCATGCTGTAGTGTGCTGTGGTGTCCCGAGTCAGGGCAACCAAAGCAGGCAGAGAGAAAAATGCTTTGCTGTCCCTCAGCGAGGTAGGCAAGCAAGCGGGAAAGCTGAGAACCGGCTGTCCAGGGGGGTCCCTTTAAGCACAAGCCTCAGATAGCCTCAGACAGCAGCCACACAAAGCAACTACTGACCTGATGCCCTGCTGGAACTGGTTTCAGCTGCCCTTAAATGCGATTCAGTGTCCAATTAGTGTTGACGTGCTATTTCGAAATAGCAAAACGCTATTTTGAAATGCATTTTGTGTGTAGACGTGTTATTTCGAAATAACTTATTTCGAATTAACTATTTTGAAATAGGATATTTTGAAATAACGCCTATGATACCTCAATGCTTTATAAGGTTCAATATCTTTTTATATACCAAGTTGTGGCTTTACAAGGGGCAGCCAGAACTAGGAAATTGAGGAGAGATTCTAGATTTCTTGTTTTTTGGTAAAAGAATAAGGGAAAAAAGGCAATGTTAAAAAAACCTGATCCTTAAGGTGGCTCTAAGTAATCAGACTACCACTTTGATAAATGTGCATGAAAACTGTAAGCATAAAAGAAAACAGTTACACTTTATGTAAAATAACAGTATAGCAAATGTAAGGTTATCGAAGTTAAACTATGAAGAATAATGCATTTTCATATGACATATGTATTGTTATATTGAAGGGGGTAAAAGAACAGCAAACAAAACATGCTATTTAATTAAAGTCCTATTAGGGCTCCTGGCTCAGATTGCTGTGTGTAGGAGCAGGATTTAAAAGTAAAAAGGAATCAGAATTCGGGTAAAAGTTATTATGCTCCTATTTTAGAGAAAACTACTGATATCTTTGGATCTAAAAGCAAGCCAGAAAGTATCTGGATGCAAATGACCTAGCTGTCAGCCCAAAGGAGCTTTGCAAATAATAAATATACCTGCTCAGCAAACAAACTACCTGGAACAAAAAAAAAGTTCAGATTGTAATCCTCCAGAAAGGAAGGGGAAGGGATGGGGTGGGGTAGGGTAGGGTAGGGTAGGATGGCGGGGGGGAGAGAGGAAGGAGTCAAACTTAAAGGTAAGAGGTTAACCCTAAGTAAGAAAAAAAAGTGTGTGTACAGTGCTAAAATCTAAAAACATACAAAAGGGTCTCTGCTTATATACATGAAACTCCTTCCTATTAATTCACCAAAATCCCAAGGCTATAATTAAATTAAAGTCTTTGCAAAGATTTCAAAAGGGTATTGAACACACTGACCTCAAAGATAAATTGTCTAAATTAAAGGCATCCTACAAGATACTTTAACACCCACTTGTAAAATATTTACAGGATTCTTCGTTATTTGATGCTAAAGTTACTGTTTAACATTGGGCTAAGTTTAATGTGCATGAGTAACCCTGTAATGATGTATGATGTACATGATTTTCTTTTGGAAAATGAAAAACTTGTAAGCATGCTGAAATGGGAACTGGAAACGCATCTTGTGCTAAAAACCCAAAATCACTAAGGGTATGTCTACACTAGCCCCCTAGTTCGAACTAGGGAGGCTAATGAGGGCGACCGAAATTGCAAATTAAGCGCGGGATTTAAATATCCCACGATTCATTAGCATGTTTCTGGGTGGTCGCCATTTTGGAAATTGACTAGCCCGGAAGAACTGCCCGCCTCATGAAGTTTAACTGTTAATTCGAAGTAAGGGGTTTATTTCGGAATTGCCCTTCTCTGCCACGTGTAGACGCGGGCAGTTCTTCCGGGCTAGTCAATTTCCAAAATGGCGACCTCCCGGGAACATGCTAATGAAGCGTGGGATATTTAAATCCCACGTTTCATTTGCAATTTCGGTCGCCCTCATTAGCCTCCCTAGTTCGAACTACGGTGCTAGTGTAGACATACCCTATAGTAAATAATGCGTCTTGGCTATTGTCTGTGAATAAACTTAAAGTTTAGCACAGCAGAGAAACTTACTAACCTGATCTGCTGTAAAAGAGGGAAACTGAGGTACACCATCTCATGATTTTGATGATTGGACAGTAGAATAATTCACTCTAAAGTTTAAAGGGCAGAAGCCATTGAAACCTGGCCTGCCTGTAGAACAAAAGCACAGGTAAGCATGGGAGCAATTTCAGGCAAAACAGAGGACTCAACAAAGGTATCTGCAAAAGAAAGGAGTATTTTAAGCAACAATCTGCCACCCCTCTGGGATGGGGGGTGGGGGGAGAAAGAACGTTCTTTTTGTCTTTCAGAAAATCAGAAAGAGCTGATACCAGCTGAAAACAACCTAAAATACCATGGATCAATCTGTTGCAACTAAGATTGTGTTTTGTGTTTGTGTTTGTCTTGTGGTTTGTCTTACTGCTAGCATTGTTGTGTAATTGTGTTAAACAAAATACCGCACTAGGCAGAAAAGGATTAATAAGCATTTTTGAGTGTATTTACAGAAGCTATTGTCTCAGAAAGGCGGAGGCCGTGGAATGCCAATCTAGCTAATAGGAAAACATCCAAAAGTGGTAAAGGCACTTTTAAAGGCAAAATATACATGAAACACAAGGTCTATCTGTTGGTGGAAATGAAAAGAATAAACATAAAAAATTTAAAGCACAAGGTTAAATTACTAATGAGAAGGATGGATCTGGGGAAACATTCATTGAAAAAAAAATCAGTGTTAACTGGAAAGTTTTAATCAACCTCCAACCTGCAAGCAAGCCCAGCTGAATGCACCTGGATGTTGTCTACAATTGGAAGTTTGAAAAGGAAGGCCATTCTCACCCCTTCCCTGATTACTGTTAGAGGCAGTACAATAAAGGTTAATAAAGGTTATTGGATTTCCTTTGTAGCCAGGAGGAGCATTAAAGAAAGGGCTCCCAAACTGTGTCTAAAAACACTGTTTTGGGCAAGACTGAATTAAGAGTTAAAGTGCAGGGTGCTACTAGCATAAAGCTCATGGCAAAAAAACAAAAGTTATAAAACAACAAATAATCCAGCACCTTAGAGACTAACAAAACATATAGATGGTATCATGAGCTTTTGTGGGCACAACCCACTTCTTCAGTCCAGTTCCAAAATAAATAAGGGATTGGAGGGGGAGAGGAGAAGGAAGGGGGGAAAATAGTGAGAGTGTTCATAAGCTTCAGGGGGTAGCTGAGTTAGTCTGTAACTGGAAAAAATTAAAAAACAACGAACAGTCTAGTAGCGCCTCAAAGACTAACAAAATATGTAGATGGCATCATGAGCTTTCGTGGGTGGGTTTTGCCTATGATACCATCTACATGTTTGTTAGTCTTTAAGGTGCTACTAGACTATTTGTTGTTTTTTTAAGTGTGTAGAGTCTTCATCATAGCTGACGCTGATAGAGAAAGTGCAAATTGTCCTTAAGTATCCACTGTTTGGTTGATTAAGTCATTAGGATGTGGAACATCCAACCAACCAAACAAACAAACTTCACCCTATTTACCTCGGACCATTTCTCTAGTTTGTCCAGATCTTTTTGAATTATGACTCTATTCTCCAAAGCAGTTGCAACCCCTCCCAGCTTGGTATCATCTGCAAAATTAATAAGCATCCACTCTATGCCAATATTAAATCCTTGATGAAGATATTGAACAGAACAGGTTGCACAACAAACCCCTGCTGAACCCCACTTGTTAGGCCCTTCCAGCATGACTGTGAATTATTAATAACTACTCTCTGAGAACAATTTTCCAGCCAGTTATGCACCCACCTTACAGTAGCCCCATTAGTAGTTATTATAGTTTATTATAAGAAGGTCATGCATGACCATATCAAATGCTTTTCTAAAGTGTAAGTATACCACATCCACTGCTTCTCCCTTATCCGCAAGGCTTGTTATCCGATCAAAGAAAGCTATCAGATTGATTTGACATGATTTGTTCTTGACAAATCCAAGCTGGCTCTTACCTATCACCTTATTTCTTACAGATGTTTGCAGATGATTTCCTTAATTACTTGCTCCATTATCTTCCCTGGCACAGAAGTTAAACTGACTGGTCTGTAGTTCCCTGGGTTGTTCTTATTTCCCTTTTTATAGATGGGCACTAGATTTGCCCTTTTCCAGTCTTCTGGAATCTCTCCTGTCTTCCATGATTTTTCAAAGATGATAGCTAAAGGCTCAGACACCTCCTCTCTCAGCTCCTTCAGTATTCTAGGATGCATTTCCTCAGGCCCTGGTGACTTGCAGACATCTCACTTTTCTAAGTCATTTTTAACTTGTTCTTTTTTTATTTTAACTTCTAAACCAAACCTTTTTCCACTAGCATCCACTAAGTTAGGCATCCCGTCACTGTCCATCTTCTTGGTGAAAACCAAAACAAAGAAGTCATTAAGCACCTCTGCCATTTCCAAGTTTCCTGTTATTGTTTCTCCCTCTTCACTGAGCAATGGGCCTACCCTGTCCTTGGTCTTCTTCTTGCTCCTAATATCCTTGTAGAACATCTTCTTGTTACCCTTTATGTCTCTACCAAGATTGAGCTCATTTTGTATCTTTGCTTTTCTAATCTTGCCCTGAATACTTGCATTGTTTGCTTATATTCTTATAATCCTTTGTAATTTGACCTCATTTCCACTTTGTATATGACTCCTTTTTTATTTTTAAATCATCTAAGATCTCTTGGTTAAGCCAAGGAGGTCTTTTGCTATACTTTCTATCTTTCCCACACAGTGGAATACTTTGCTTTTGGGCCCTCAACAATGTCCCTTTGAAAAACTGCCAACTCTCTTCAGTTGTTTTTCCTCTTAGTTTTCCTTCCCATGGGACCTTATCTACCAGCTCTCTGAGTTTACCAAAATCTGCCTTCCTGAAATCCAATGTCTCTATTTTGCTGCTGTCCCTTCTACCATCATGAACACTCAGTGGTGGCCCGAGGCAGGCTGCCAGCAGCTGGAGCCGCAGGCGGAATGCGTAATCGGCGCCCCTGCCTCCACCGCCTTCAATGGCGTGATGCCATCATTGGGTGCCCCGTTTAACGCGGCGCCCTAGGCGACGGCCTAGTCGGCCTATACGCACGGGCCGTCCCTGTGAACACTATCATTTCATGATCACTTTCACCCTAGCTGCCTTCCACTTTCAGATTTTCAACCAGTTCCTCCCTATTCGTTAAAATCCAGTCTAGAACAGCTTCCTCACAGTAGCTTTCTCAACCTTCTGAAATAAAAAGTTGTCTCCAATGCAGTCCAAGAACTTCTTGGATAGTCTGTGCCCTGCCGTGTTAGTTTCCCAACATACGTCTGGATAGTTGAACTCCCCCATCACCACCAAGTCCTGCGCTTTGGATGATTTTGTTAGCCGTTTAAAAAAGCCTCATCCACCTCTTCTGCCTGGGTCGGTGGTCTGAAGTAGACCCCTCACATGATATCACCTTTTCAACCTAACCCAGAAACTCTCAACAAGTCTGTCTCCTATGTCAGGCCTGTACACAGGGGTGTGCGAAGGGTGCAAATGCACCCCACAATGGTCCTCCAAGTATGTGTGCTCTGGCCAGCCAGGGGAAGGCTGGGGCTGATTTTCTCCCTTTCTCCCAGGAGCAAGACTGTCTTACAATGCCAAGTCTCACACAGGCTAAAAGAGTTACATGGCAGTGGGACTTATACTGAATGTTCAGATATATGGTAATCAAGCACGGATTGTTCTGAGTTAGAGCCAAGAGCAGTATTACTTGCAGATGTACTGCTTCTCATCCTCTGCCTTCAGCTTTTCTCACAACTTACAACAGAGAGTTTGGCCCACAGAGTTTAGTATTGCATGGACTTACATAGCATTCCACTTCTGATCTGTACATCACATCTCTTCTGTCCCTGTTTGGAGAGCACGGGTGATCTTTTCTTTGTGAGAAAAGCTGAAAAAAGATCACCCGTGCTCTCCAAACAGGGACAGAAGAGATGTGACGTACAAGTGATCAGAAGTGGAGTTATTAAGTCAAATGTTAGTCTGGATCTGCAAAAGCGACAAGGAGTCCTGTAGCACCTTATAGACTAACAGATGTATTGGAGCATAAGCTGGTGGTGGAGTGGCACTGTATGTGAAAGATAATGTAGAATCAAATGAAATAAAAATATTAAGTGAATCAACATGTTCAATAGAATCAATGGATAGTAATTCCATGCTGCAATAATAAGAAATTAGCAGTAGGGATATATTAGCGACCACCTGACCAGGACAGCGATACTGACATTGAAATGCTGAGGGAGATTAGAGAGGCTACCAAAATAAAGAACTCTATAATAATGGGGGATTTTAATTATCCCCATATTGACTGGGTACATGTCACCTCAGGAAGAGAAGCAGAGACAAAATTTCTCAATGGCCTAAATGACTGCTTCTTGGAGCAGCTGGTGCAGGAACCCACAAGGGGAGAGGCAATTCTCGATTTAGTCCTGAGTGGAGTGCAGGATCAGGTCCAGGAAATAACCGTTACAGGACCGCTTGGGAATAGTGACCATAATATAATACCATTCAACATTCCTGTGGTGGGTAGAACACCTCAGCAGTCCAGCACCCTGGCATTTAATTTCAAAAAGGGGAATTACACAAAAATGAGGAGGCTAGTTAAACAGAAATTAAAAGGCACAGTGACTAAAGCCAAATCCCTGCAAGCTGCATGGAAACTTTTTAAAGACACCATAATAGAGGCCCAACTTAAATGTATACCCCAAATTACAAAACATAGCAAGATCCCTAAAAAAGTGTCACCGTGGCTTAACCACTATGTAAAAGAAGCAGTGAGGGACAAAAAGGCATCTTTTAAGAAGTGGAAGTCCAATCCTAGTGAGATAAATAGAAAGGAACATAAACACTGTCAAATCAAGTGTAAAAATGTAATAAGAAAAGCAAAAAAAGATTTTGAGGAACAGCTAGCCAAAAACTCAAAAAGAAATAACAAAATGTTTTTTAAGTACATTAGAAGCAGGAAGCCTGCTAAAAAACCTGTGGGTCCCCTAGACGATCGAACTATAAAAGGCGCAATCAAGGACGATAAAGCCATTGCGGAGAAACTAAATGATTTCTTTGCTTCAGTCTTCACGGCTGAGGACGTTGGGGAGA
This sequence comes from Pelochelys cantorii, assembly GCA_032595735.1. Classification (NCBI taxonomy): domain Eukaryota; kingdom Metazoa; phylum Chordata; order Testudines; family Trionychidae; genus Pelochelys; species Pelochelys cantorii. The sequence continues at coordinate 3,535,363 of CM064342.1, read as the reverse complement.
TTCCCAAATCTGCACCATCGTTTGTGGGTGATGAATCTGAGGAACTGTCCCGGATTGAAGTGTCATTAGAGGAGGTTTTGGAACAAATAGAAAAACTTAATGTTAACAAATCTCCGGGACCGGATGGCATTCATCCAAGGGTTCTAAAAGAACTCAAATGGGAAATTGCTGAACTATTATCTGTGGTTTGTAACCTATCCCTTAAATCAGCTTCTGTACCTAATGACTGGAAGGTAGCCAACGTGACACCAATATTTAAAAAGGGCTCTAGAGGAGATCCAGGCAATTACAGACCGGTAAGTCTAACTTCAGTACCGGGCAAATTAGTTGAAACAATAGTAAAGAATAAAATTGTGAAGCATGTAGAAGAACATAATTTGTTGGACAAAAGTCAACAAGGTTTCTGTAAAGGGAAATCCTGTCTTACTAATCTCTATTTGAGTTCTTTGAAGGGGTTAACAAACATGCGGACAAGGGGGATCCAGTAGATATAGTATACTTAGATTTTCAGAAAGCCTTTGACAAGGTTCCTCACCAAAGGCTCTTGTGTAAATTACATGGCCGTGGGATAAGCGGGAAGGTCCTTTCTTGGATTGAGAACTGGTTAAAAGACAGGAAACAGAGGGTAGGAATAAATGGTAAATTTTCAGAATGGAGAGGGGTAACTAGTGGTGTCCCCCAAGGGTCGGTCCTAGGACCAATCCTGTTCAACTTATTCATAAATGATCTGGAGAAAGGGGTAAGCAGTGAGGTGGTAAAGTTTGCAGATGATACCAAACTGTTTAGGATAGTCAAGACAGAAGCAGACTGTGAGGGACTCCAAGAAGATCTCACCAAACTGAGTGATTGGGCAACAAAATGGCAAATGAAATTTAATGTGGATAAGTGTAAAGTAATGCACATCGGGAAAAATAACCCCAACTATACGTACAGTATGATGGGGGCTAATTTGGCTACGACAAATCAGGAAAGAGATCTTGGAGTTATCGTGGACAGTTCTCTGAAAACTTCCACACAGTGTGCAGCGGCGGTCAAAAAGGCAAATCGGATGCTAGGAATTATTAAGAAAGGGATAGAAAATAAGACCCAGAATATCTTACTGCCCCTGTATAAAACTATGGTACGCCCACATCTTGAATACTGTGTACAGATGTGGTCTCCTCACCTCAAAAAAGATATTTTGGTCTTGGAAAGGGTTCAGAAAAGGGCAACTAAAATGATTAGGGGTTTGGAATGGGTCCGATATGAGGAGAGGTTAAAGCGACTGGGACTTTTCAGTTTAGAAAAGAGGAGACTGAGGGGGGATATGATAGAGGTCTATAAAATCATGAGTGGTGTGGAGAGGGCCGATAAAGAGAAGTTATTTATTAGTTCCCTAAATAGAAGAACTAGAGGACACCAAATGAAATTAATGGGTAGCAGGTTTAAAACTAATAAAAGAAAGTTCTTCTTCACACAGCGTGTAGTCAGCCTGTGGAACTCCTTGCCAGAGGAGGCTGTGAAGGCTAGGACTATAATAGAGTTTAAAGAGAAGCTAGATAATTTCATGGAGGTTAGGTCCATAAAAGGCTATTAGCCAGGGGATAAAATGGTGTCCTTGGCCTCTGTTTGTCAGAGGCTGGAGAGGGATGGCAGGAGACAAATCGCTTGATCATTGTCTTCGGTCCACCCTCTCTGGGACACCTGGTGCTGGCCACTGTCGGCAGACAGGATACTGGGCTAGATGGACCTTTGGTCTGACCCAGTACGGCCGTTCTTATGTTCTTATGTTCTTATGTTCGTGGGCAAAGACCCAGTTGGTCAGATGCATGTAGTGGAAATATTCAGAGGCAGGTATAAATATGAAGGCCAGAATCAGGCTAGAGATGTCAAGATTAATTCAATCAGGGAGGATGAGGCCCACTTCGAGCAGCTGATCTGGAGGTGTGAATACCAAGAGAGGAGAAGCTGCTTTTGTAGTCAGCTAGCCGTTCACATATCATGGTATAGACATGGCTTTTCAGTGCTGCCAATTCTCATGACTTTATCTTGAGTACTGTGATTTATAGTTAAGTCTTTTTCTTAAAGTAACTGAAACCAGATGATGGTCAGAATCTCAGCTTTCGTTTTAAAAAAGTAAATTTCTAGGTCTCATGGTGACAGAGAAAAGCTTGAAAAGAGGACCCAAGAGCACCTCAAAGGTCCAGAAACCAAAAGATAAATGAAAAGCACCCAACATTTATTATTTTTGAAGCCTGTTTCATAATTGTTAAGTGAGTCTCACAATTTTTTTAATACCCAGGGTTGGCAATACTGAATCAGGGATAGAGGGAGTACCAACCTTTCAGAGATTAGCAGCAACTCTCCGAAATCATGTGGCAGGGTAACTATTGAGCAACGTAAGCCCCTGCATAAAGCCAAGAGGACTGTGCTTGTTTCCACTTTTAATAGAGCCAATAACAGCTACTGTGCTAGGTCTCGCTTCTGAGAGCAGCCAGCTTCTTTGGGCTTTAGCCTAAATGCTCTTAGGTTAATAGTTTTAAAATAAGAATCCTGAGAATGTTATTCTCAGAGCATCTCTGCTCTGGTGGCTTGGTGTGTAGGATGTAGGGATGTGAATAGTTAGCTGCGTAACTGGTTAGCATACCCCTTGCCAGGGGATACTTACAAGTCATGGTTAACCAGCCGTCCAGCAGCGGGACGTGGTGGGCTCGGTATAGCCGGAGCATCCCTCCCCTGCATCAGGCAGGGGTCGCTACAGCCCAGCCGAGCCTACTGCACTGTGGGTAGGGGGCACTGCAGCCCCCGCCCATGGCAGGCCCAGTCTGACTGGAGCAGCCCACCCCATCGCAGGCAGGGGGCACTCCAGCCCGGCCAGAGCAGCCCCCCACCATGGGCGGTGGGCTGCTCCAACCCAGCCAGGCTGACGTGCCCTCCCCCGCTCGCCTGTGTTTAAGCAGTTAACCATAATGATTAAACGGGATTTTACATCCCTAGAAGGGTGACCATATTTCCCAAAGGAAAAACAGGGCACCCTCATCTGCTTCCTTTCTCCCCCCGACCCCCCGCCTTGCAAGGCTTTTTTCCCATTGCTGGAATCCTGCCCTCCCTTCCCACCTCCATGCCTCTCCCCCAGCACCGCTCTCCCCACCCCATGCAGGGCTGGCATCTCTGGTCCCCCTACCCCACTGTGTCTCCACACCACCCTCCACCGTTGTGGCAAAAGCAGGCATCTGTCCCCTTTGCTCTTGTCAACAGATCAGGTCCACAAGAGCAAACAAGGCAAATGCCCACTTCTACAAAAAACAATTCAGGACGGCTGGGACAGGGCTTAAAAAAGGAACTGACCCAGCTGAAATGGGACATGTGTTTGCCCTAGACACAATCAGTGGGAATTCTGCCATTATCTACAGAGGTCCCTAACCCCATCCTGTATTCAAAGGACCTTTTCACACGTGTATCAGGAAGGCATTCATTTCCATATGTGTGTATCCTTTATTTTATCTTCCTCATGTTCTATCACGATGCTCATTAGCTCGTTATTTTTCATGGCTCCAGAACTATGCTGGGGTTAGAAGTTTCCCTTTCACACACAATGGATAGCACGGATTCTCAAGTGTTCAGTACTTTCCTCCCCTCGAGGGAAATGACCCAAATATTTACTTTATTTTGATTTGTCCCATCTTGGCAATCAGAATCTGAACACAGGATAATCTAAAAACAAGTTCTTCTCATGAGTAATTGTCCGAGAAGTCAGCAGTTGAACTGCTAGAAGATCCAAATGAGTTTGGCAGAGTGCCCGTGAGCGGGAGAGGCGAAACCTATTTTGCCTAACAAAGAAGTGGTGTACACCAAAAGGGTCCTTCTGAGCCGACTTATTCTTGTTACTGGGCATTAGAAAACATAGACAAAACTCTTAAAAAAACACAGCAACTGGCAGAGACAATAAAAAAGAGGAAAATAACATGAAATTCCCTATTGGCTTCTCCTTCCAGCTAAATTAATCCTACTCAGTGCATGTGAATGCTCTCATCTTATAACCTTCTTTAAGACATCTATTCAAAATATTACTTTGTTTTATTAAACAGCCAGGTCAGAGGTGGGCACAATATGAGCCATTTGATCTGTCCGGAGGCCCACCCTGGCAAGAGTGGGGGCAAGAGACTTTGCATACTCCCCTGCCCCCAAGCCCCGATTGGCCTGGGACAGGGGAGAATACAAAGTCTCCTCTCCCCCCCTTGTCTACCACCGCTAGGGGATCCCAGCACGTAGAGGGAGCCACCAGCTGTTCAACACAGCTGGGGCAAGAGAGTTCACACACTCCCTGGCTCCCCCACACCTCCTCCCAACTGCGATGATTGGCCTGGGGGTGGGGGGGCACATGAAGCCCCTTGCCCCCCAGGAAAGTATGGCCCTGGTGGCACATGGAGGCAACCCACGTGGCTGGGCTGCTGCAAGAGGGAGCCTGCCTCAGGGACCCTGTTGGGCTGCTGGCTGGGAGCCGCCTAAGGTAAGTGACTCCCGGCCAGAGCCTGCCTCTGGCACCTCAGCCCCAGCTTCTTGCGCCCAGTCCCTCCCACTTCTTAACTCCCTGCCCCAGGTCAATACCCAAATCCTCTGCACACCGCCCCATGTCACAATTCCCTCCCAGACCCTGCACCCCCTGATACACCCCTCCCCAGGTCAAAATTCATTCCTGCACCCCCACTCCCTCCAAAACCCTGCACCATAATCCCCGCTCCCAAGTCACAACCCTCTTCTTCACCCAAACTCCCTCTCAGACCCCACACCTCCTTCTGCATCCCAGTCTCCTATCCCAAGCTCCCTTCTGCACCCAGCCTCCATCCCAGACCCTGTGTCCCCTCCATAAAAGTGCGGCCTTTGACCACTTGCCAAAAATCTTGGAGTGACCCCACATCAAAAATGATTGCCTACCCCTGAGCTAGGCACTATCTTTACTTCATGTTTTTGGGGAAATTAAGGTTATCAAAGCACCTGGAGGCTAAAACATCCCCAGGATCTATGCGCCATAATCAATCATCACACACAACAATACTGTGTGTTCAAAAGCTGCTTTACAGACTCAGAGCGAGAACAATCTCAATCATAAATTGCTGAATGCACTTCTGGCAAGGAATGATATGTTTATGGAACTGCCCATGTATCATAGTGTGTTGTATTTTGCTGTCCGTGAACCTAAGTGAACACTAGAACTGACTCTCCTACACTGGAAAACCTTAAAAAACAATGAATACTCTAGCAGCACTTTAGGGACTAACAAAACATGTAGATGGAGCTTTCGTGGGCACTACCCACTTCTTCAGATGAATGGAGTTATTCAAGGTCCAGTTTCTAAATAAATAGGGGCTGCAGGGAGAGAAGGTAAAATAAGGGGGGCAGAGGAAAGAAAAAAGGAGGAAGAAATAGTCAGTGTGTCCAGGCTACATGAAGCTGATAGAGAAGGTGCTAATTGTTCTTAAGTACCCATTGTTTGGTTTTTTATGTCATGGGGATGTGGAATGTGATGTTGATTACTGCCTTATTGGGGCTGGTTCCATTTCCCCATGGCCAGGCCCCAATACTGCTGTGAGATTTGTGCAGGCAGAAGGATCCATCCTGGGGCCTGCATGGAACCCACTGAAATCTGTAGGCAGAGGTGGATTATGGTTTCCTGGAGTCCAGGGCCAGAACAAGTGGGGGGCCTCCCACCTCTTCCACTTGCAATCCCACCCCATTCCACCTCTTTCGCCTGCAGCCTGGCCCACAGCCCTACCCCTTTCTGACCCTTCCCTGGAGCTGCCCCGTGGTTCTACCCAGAGTTCCTTCATTCCACCTCCCCGCTGCTGCCACTTTTGCCCCTTTCTGCACCCTCCCACTGTAGCCCCCAGACTGGAGAAGCTCCGTCCCTGCGTCTCAGCCCCAGCCTGCAATGAGGAGTGGATCAGGTGCTGGGACTTCTGCCAGGGCAGGGTGCCCTGCAAGCTGGGAACTTCTGCAGCCATGCAGGAGAGATTCAAACGCCAGCCAGACAATTAACAGAGTGCCCATAGCTAAGTTTTGTTTCTGCGGTTGGTGCACATTCACACATACCTCGGTGCCTATAAAAATTTATTCTGCACCTGGGTGGAAAAAATCTGCACGTGAATGGAAGAGATTAGAGGGAACATTGATTGGGCCGACCAAGTCAGGAAAAAGTCCATTTAAGTTAATGGACCTGCTCTGAAAATTAGTGCAACTAAGGTCAAAACCAGGCCTACGAATGTCTTTCTGGCAAAGTATGTTTCGCAGAAAGCAGAACTTCTAGGCTACGTATAGACTGCAAGCCTCTTTTGAAAGAGGTTTTCTCAAAAGATACTTTCAAAAAATCCTCTTTCGAAAAAGAGCATCTAGACTACAAGTAGATTTTTCGAAAAAGTGAGCCGCTTTTTCGAAAAAGAGTCTAGACGCTCTCTTTCGAAAAAGCACAGTTTGCATTCAATAGCGCCTTTTTTCAAAAGAGTACTTTCGAAAAAAGGCATTATTCCTCGTAAATTGAGGTTTACCGTGATCAAAAAAACTGCCACGTTCTTTCGATTTACTTTCGATGCACTTGTCTTACTTAATGCAACAGTGTAATGTTTTGTAAATGTACACAGTTCTATGAGAAACCAGCAACTATCAGCTGGGGGCATTATTTTCTCTTTAAAGCTATGTCTGAGTACTAAGTCTAGACAAGTGCATATTACTCAGCATGGACTCACGCTTATTACTGGACATTAGAGGTGTGTCTAGACTACAGGTTTTTTTCAAAAAAAGTGGCCTTTTTTCAAAAAAAAAACTTCACCTGTGTCTAGACTGCAGCCACGTTCTTTTGAAGGTAAATCGAAAGAACACGGCAGTTTTTTCGACAGCAGTAAACCTAATTTTACAAGGAAGAATGCCTTTTTTTGAAAGCGCTCTCTTGAAAAAAGACATTCTTGACCACAAACAGGACTTTTTTGAAAGAGAGCATCCAGATTGCCTGGGTGCTCTCTTTCAAAAAAGTGGATCGCTTTTTCGAAAAAAGTTGTGGCTGTCTAGATGATCTCTTTTGAAAGAAGGGTGTAGTCTAGACGTACCCTCAGCCATCAGGTACGGGCAGTCGGTGAAGATAGGGCTGGGGGAGGCAAGCCCCTAGCCCTACCTCAAGCTCCACCCCTTCAGAGGCTCCGCCTCCATAGGAGCCAAGCTCCCTCTACCCCTCGCACGTGCAACCCTCCACGTATACAGGAAGAAGGTGGCCAGACGCGTGCGTGTACATGCCCCAGCCTCCCCGGGGAGGGAGGAAAGCACATAGCCCACGTCTCCCTGGCCGCTGGAGCATGGGGTGGGCGGGCAGCATGTGGCCCCAGCCTCCCTGGCCAGAAGCAAGGGAGTGTGGGCACTGGGAGAAGCAACACTCCACCCCCAGAATGCCTAAAGTAGGCATTCTGGGGCTGGCATGGGCGGGGCCAGACTGGCCGTTTGGGAAGGCAACACCTTCCCCTGCCGAGCATACTAGCCAACCATGTCATCTGGTATAATCAGGAAAAGGAACAAGATGATTCTCTAGACTTGCTAAAGTGGACAGCTGGAGTACAACTCTCCTGACAATTGTAGCTGATGATATGACATTAGTGCAGCAAAAATCGGAGTGGGAGCTCTGGGAACAAAGTTCCATGTCAGAACAAGAGCCAAACGTTCGCAAAACTTGGCTCCAGGCTTTGGTTTATCTCCTTGCCTGACATACAAAGGTCACTGCATGAAGTGTTGCCAATTCGTACAATTTATCACAAGTGTTGCAATACTTGGATTTTTATTAAAGCTTTAGGCTTCTGGAGTCATGATTTATGTAAAAATCCCAGCTTTCATTTTTAAAAAGATGTTCTAGCCCTCATTATGTACAAAAGCTTGAAAACAGGAATCCTAATGGCTCAAAATACAGAAAGCAAATAAAGACCCAAAATATATTATTTTCTAAAATCTCATTATTTTTAAGTCTTTCATGATTTGGGGAGCCCTTATTCATGATTTCTGAACAATTGGCTTTGGCGATACTGCCACCTTGCTTTAAAACTAGTGCGTTGTCTAACATCCTCTGCCTGTTAAAAGCTGACAAAAATGATATTTGTAAAATTGTTTGTAGAAATTAATCGTTTTTTAATTTAAAAAAAAAATATCCCAACAGAAATAAAGTGAAAAGTAGAAAAAACAGTTTCTTTCTTGCCCTTTTATCTCTTCTTTAGGTTGCTTAGAACAGGGCTGTTTTAGAACAGCAGCCCATGCAAGGCTGTTCTGGTCACTTGTATGCTCTGTTTCTCTACTATCCTCTGTGGCATGTACATCTCAGCCGCCCGTCCACTAGATGCTGTCTCAGATGAAGCACCACCTGATACCCTGTAAGGGATTTTACAGGACCTGTCAAAACCTCATAAGTTGGAGCAACTATTTTCAATCAGAGAGAAATGATTTTGTTGCATGAAAAGAGTTCCTAGCAGTAGAAGTGAGCAGGGACAATCTTATTTTAAAATGTTCCACTCTGCTGGAGAATCTGACTCTGGAATTGGGGCCCAGAGGTTCCATCCCACAGCTGCTCCAGCAGGTGCCGAACTGGGGTGCACAGCTCCTGACTGCATGGAACAAAATAACCTCATATGGGAAACAGAAAGGCCTGTTGGAATACAAAAAAGAACAGGAGCCCCCCATCCTGTTCATAGGACTGGGCTCATTATCAAGAACGACATTCTACAATGGAACCTGATTCCCAAACTCAGGATACATATAACAGGCCAGATTCTGCCCTGTTACAATGTCATTGAAGTCACTGGAGTTATAACAGGGATGGATTTGACTCTCTTTAATTTTTAACATCAGATGACAAAAATCTTTCCAGTGCTTGATTTGTTCTCAGCTGTGTCTCCAGTCCAAGACAAGCCTGATGGGACTGATGAAGACACAAAGGTATCTTCTGGGGTAAAACAACTGCATTTGTTCAGCATGGATGGCAGCAGCTGGGCCATTCATTTTGGGCCAAAACATGAATCTCAGCACAGCTCTAGTTCCTTGTGGGACAGTCTGAATTAGTACCCGCTTAAGTCAATGGCTGTTTGCTGGATCCAGTCACATTACCTACATTTTTAAAGCCCTGCATTCCAGCTGTTACCCTAGAAACACGCATTGATGAGTCCTGTGCCTGTTTAAAGATGAAGTGTGAGCAACTAACTGTTCCAAGAGCTAAGTGTTCAGCCAATCGCTACGAAAAACAAGTTGTTTACATTCACGGCAGATAATGTCACTTGCTAATTATTGACAATGTCACCTGAAAGTGATAAACTTTAAAAACAACAAATGAACTGGTAGCACTTTAAAGACTAACAAAACATGTAGATGGGATCATGAGCTTTCATGGGCACAGCCCACTTCTTCAGATGAGCAGAGTGTTGGATGTCAAGGACCAAAATAAATAGGAGAAAAGGGAGGGAGGCAGGGAAGAAGGAAAAAATGGGAGGGGGGGGACAAGAAGAGGCAGTGAGTAAAAAAATATATCAAGGGGAAAGCCCAGCAGGAATGTAATAGGAAAAACAAATAGTTTCTAAGTACCTAAAGGCTGGATACTCAAAAAAGGCAGATAAGAACCAACTTCAACAACTTTCAACAACTTCCACCCCACCATCAACCTCAGCCTGGACCAGTCCACACAGGAAATCCACTTCCTGGACACTACAGTACAATTAATTAATGGACAAATTTCCACCACCCTATAATGGAAACCCATCAACCACTACACTTACCTTCATGCCTCCAGCTTCCATCCCAGACACATTTCTCTGGGCCTACAGCCAGGCCCTAAGATAAAACCAGATTTGCTCTGATCCCACAGACAGAGACAAACACCTACAGGATCTTTACAGAGCATTCCTAAAACTGAAATACCCACCTGGAGAAGTGAAAAAACAGATTGACAGCGTCAAAAAAGTACCCAGACAAACTACTTCAAGACAGACCCCAAAGAGAAAACAACAGAATTCCACTACAGTCCACAACTCAAACCCCTCCAATGCATTATCAACAACCTATCTTGGAAAATGATCCCTCACTCTCAGAGGCCTTAGGGGAAAAGGCCTATTCTCGCTTACAGGCAATGCCCCAACCTGAAACGAATTCTTTCTGGTAACCATGCTACACAGCTACATCATAAACATCCAGGAACCCAGACCTGCAATCAGCTGCGGTGCCAACTCTGCCCACATATCTATACCAAGGTGTGTCCAGATTACAGGGATTTTTCAAAAAAAAAAGTGGCCTTTTTTCAAAAAATCTTTACCTGCGACTATACTGCCGCCACATTCTGTCGACAGTAAATCGAGAGAACGCAGTGGGTTTTTCGACCATGGTAAACCTCGTTTTACGAGGAATAATGCTATTTTCGACAGAGTTCTGTCGAAAAAAGGTATGTGTGGACGCGGGGAAGGTTTTTTTTTTTAAATAAAGGCCTCCAGGAAAAAGCCCTGGTGGACACTCCTTGCCAGACCTTTCACCTCTATTGTTCCTGCCTGTCACCATCTTTTAAAGGCACAGGCACCCAGGAGTAGCATTGTGGCAGCAAGCCAGCTCCAAGCAGGATCCTGACTGCTCGGCTCTTCCTAGGAGGCCCATTATAGCCAGGTCACAGGCACAAGCCCCCCGAGATCCCCTGGCCCTTCCAGGGACACATCCCTGCACCAAGCCAGGGGCACCAAACACCGGGCACCATCATGGTCTGGCCCTGAGATCAAAACCGTCTTGCAGCTCTGGTCTGAGGAGGCAGCCCTGCAGGCCAGGAGGAGGAATGCGGACATTTATGCCCGAATGGCCGATGGCCTTGCTAAGAAAGGCCACCATCCCCGCACACTAGACCAGGTCAGAGCAAAGGTGAAGGAGCTGCGGCAGGGGTATGGTAGGGCCCGTGAGCGCAGCTCCCGCTCGGGGAAATAGCACGCTATTGTGCATACTACGAGGACCTGGACGGGATCCTGGGGGCAGGGGAACCCCTGTCTCCAGAGAAGGTTGTGGAGTCCGGGATGGAGACCCCCTATGCAGCAGCAGCCACAGCTCCAGGATGACACCCCAGAGGACCAGCAGCTCCAAGAGGAGGAGGAGGAGGACGACACCAGGAGCACAGGGACCCTCACCCTGGAGCCGGACACCCAGATGCAGGAGACCTCCCAGACAACTTCAGACATCGAGGAGGGAACATGAGGTGAGTGCTGTGAGGGTCCAACACGCACAGGGCAGGGGAGGCGGGAGCAAAGAGGAAGGTGCGGTGCTGTGACGTGTCATGCTGATCACAGCCTGGGGGGGCCCCACACATGGCCGACCACAGGGAGGGCCCATCCTACCCTTGCACCCGCATGGCTGTGAGACACCACCTAATTCTGCAGGCAGTGATGCCAGGTGCAGGCATGGGTTGGGGACGTGGGGATTGCCACACAGCTCCAGGCCTCTCAGCAACCTGTGGGAACCCCAACTGTGGCCTGACACTTGTCTGTGCTGCTTGGCCATGGGGTGTGTGGGGGGAGGGCAGGATGTGGCCTGTACACCTTCTGGGCTCCAGGGAAGCCGTGGCTGCTGGCCAGGCCACACCACGCCTTGCTGAGACCACATCAGCATCCCCTGACCCTAGGACAGGTACTCACTGCTGAGAAGGAGGGCATGCCCTCTCAGGGAAAGTGTGAGCATGCATGACTGACGACTTTTCCCTCTTGTCCTCCACACCTAGACCAGCCGTCCAGGAGCGGGCACCACACCTGCCCCACCACCCAGATGGCTGCAGGGAACCCACCGGCACTGGCGCACATACCTGGACCTGACGGGCCAGCACATCTTGGTCCTGCAAGGGATGCGGGACACATTTACACAGAGGATGCAGGCAGAGGCAGAGTGGAGCAGTCGCTTGCTGGGTGAGTTCATCCAGCAGCGCACTGCAATTTGCGCTGCTATCCAGAAGGCGATGGCCTTCCCAGGTCCTGTCCTGTTCCTGCTCCTCCTGCTCAGCATGCCCTCCCCTCACCCTCTGCCACCCCCTTGCCCCCTGCCATCCCAGACCCCAATGTAGCCCCACCTCCTGCCCAGCCCCCTACTGTCCCAGGCCGCATACATGGCTGTCTCAGAGCAGGCCCCCGTACCCAAGGTGGCAGGACCTATTCATCCAGGCGGCACCCTCCCCCCTGAGCCTCCCTTCCCCCTTCCAGTTTACATTCCCCTTCCCCCCTTCGAGGTTTACATCCTCCTTCCCCCCTTCGAGGTTTACATCCTCCTTCCCCCCTTCGAGGTTTACATCCTCCTTCCCCCCTTCGAGGTTTACATCCTCCTTCCCACCCATGAGAGTGAGTGAGGGAAACACTTTAGTTTGTTAATGAAAAGTTTATTTTTCTTTACAAAAGAGTTATACTGTTTGTAACATACAACTGTGCAATAAACTGAAAGCATTTTGTAAACCACACCTGTCTCTCTTCTCTGTGTATGTGTACAAAGTGGGGCAGGGATGGATTTGGGGGGGAAGGCATTGGGGGCATGGAGCAAACCCACATTTGGAAGGCCCTGGGGAAAGTCATCGGGCTCCTAAGGAGAATCTCTCCCTCAGGGCCTCCCGAATTCGCAATCCCAACTGGTGGGCTTGGCAGATGACAGCTGTCCAGGGCTGCTCAAACTTCCTCCCCTCCCCATCAGCCCATGTCCCCCACCCTGGGAGGAAGGCCTCCCCTTTCCTCTCCACCAGGTTGTGCAGCACACAACAGGCAGCAACCATCTCGGGGATGTTGCGTTCCCCCACGTCCAGGTGAGTGAGCAGGCATCTAAACCTGCCCTTCAGATGCCCGAAGGCGCAGTCTACCTGCAAGCGAGCCCAGTTCAGGTGTGAGTTAAACAGTTCCCTGTTCGCATCCAGGTGTCCAGTGAACGGCTTCATGAGCCAGGGCATAAGGGGGTAGGCCGCGTCGGCCACGATGCACGTAGGCATCTGCTCACGCCCGACTGCAAAGTTCTGCTGCGGGAAGAATGTCCCAGCCTGCAGCCTGCGGCACGGGTATGGGTTCCGGAAGATACGGGCATCGTGTGCCCGGCCTGACCACCCCACACAAATGTCTGTGAATTGTCCCCGGTGGTCGACCAGGGCCTGCAACACCACGGAGAAGTAGCCCTTTGTGTTAATGTCCTGGGCTGTTCGATGGGGCGGTGCGCGGATCAGGATGTGAGTCCCATCGAGTGCTCCATCGCAGTTCGGAAATCCTAGCCCTGCAAATCCGGTCACAATGGTATCCAGGTCGCCGAGGTGGACAGTCCTGTGAAGCAGCTCCGAATTGATGGCCATCCCCACCTGAAGAAAGGGACAAATAGAAACACACAAAACAGGAAATTAGAGGAGTTGCCTGAGCTGATGAGAGGTGCTCCCCCACCTCACCCCTCCCAGACCCAAGAGCCTCCCCTCAAGCAACACCCCCCCCCCGCCCGCACCACGGGCTTCTACCACTCCCACCCCATCCCCCATTCTCTCTGCCTGGTCCTGACCATCCCCCTTGTCCACCCACTCCATGGACTGTCCCCAGAGAGTGACTTACCTCCATCAAGATGGTCCCAACAATAGACTCCCCACGCCAAACTGGTGTACCATCGACTGGTAGCTGTCGGGGGTGGCCAGCTTCCAGAGGGCAATAGCAACCCACTTCTGCAGGGGGATGGCGGGACACAAGTGCGTGTCCTGGCATTGTAGGGCAGGGGCAAGCCAGGCACACAGGTCCTGGAACGTGGACTTCCACATACCGAAGTTTCACAGCCAAGCCTTGTCGTCCCACTGCTCCATAACAAGACGGTCCCACCAGTCTGAACTGGTGTCCAGCCTCCAAACTTGCCTCTACAGGAACAAGTCCAGGGGCAAAGGCAGTGGGGCTGCAGCCCGAGTGAGGGGCTCAAAGCTGGGTTCTGAATCCAGATCTGGCAAAAACATCATGATGATCTCATGAAGATGGAGCAGAACTTCAAGCATCACATTGTGGGGCCATCGCCTGCCCAGTGGCAGCTCCGGCTCCATGGCAAAAAAACAATTAAAAACACAAAAAGCAATCAGGAAAGTAACTGCTGTGGTGTCCCAGAAAGCAGGGCAACCAGAGCAAGCACTGCAGAAACTTTGCTGTCCCTCTAGGAGGTAGGCAAGCCAGCTGCAGGAGCAGAGCAATGGCTGTTCAGGGGGGTCCCTTTAAGTACGCGTCTCTGCAAAGGGCATGTAGCAGCACCCAGAAGTAAATGCTTCCCCCATGCCTTGTCAGAAGTGGTTCCGGGTGCCTTTTTTTTTTCCCGAAAAAGCAGATCGCGTTTTCAGTTCACGTAATGCAATCTAGATGCTCTTTTTCAAAAAAGCCTCTTTCGAAAAAGGCGTGTAGTCTAGATGTAGCCCTAGTGAATTCATTACTGAAGCCACCACATAAGCCACCAGATCAGAGGCTCATTTAACTGCACATCCAGTAATTTAATATATACCATCAAATGCCAGCAATGCCCCACTGCTATATATATTGGACAAATTGGGCAGTCCCTACGGGAAAGAATTAATGGACATAAATCAGATATCCGAAAAGGGAACGTACAACCTGTTGGAGAACACTTTAACCTCCCTGGGCATACATTAACAGATCTTCAAGTAGCTGTTTTGTTACAAACCAATTCTACAAGCCAAATACACAGGGAAGGATTGGAACAACAACTCATTCACAAGTTCCATTCTCACACCCATGGACTGAATAAAGATACTGTTTGCCAATCAACCTCCCAGACAACGAAGGTGACAATGGTTCTTTGTCTATGTAGAATCTCATGATACCATTTACAAGTTTTGTCAGTCCTTAAGTGCTACCTGACCATTTGTTGTTTGCTAATTAATGGTTCTTATCTGCCTCTTTTGACTATCCAGCCTTTAGATACTTAGAAACTATTTGTTTTTCCTATTACATTCCTGCTCGGCTTTCCCCTTAATATATTTTTTACCCACTGCCTCTTCTTGTCCCCCCGCTCTCATTTTTTCCTTCTTCCACTCCCCCACCCCCTTTTCCCCTATTTATTTTGGTCCTTGACATCCAACACTCCAGTCATCTGAAGAAGTGGGCTGTGCCCACAAAAGCTCATGATATCATCTATATGTTTTGTTAGTCTTTAAAGTGCTACTAGACTATTTGTTGTTTTTTTAAGTTTATCCTGCACAGACTAACTTGGCTACCCCCGAAGCACCTGAAAGTGAGAACAGGCGTTCATAGGGAATTTTTGTAGCCAGAATTGCAAAGTATGTATGTACCAGTGGTGCTAAACATTCATATGCCCCTTCATTCCAGAGGACATGCTTCCATGCTGATGATACTTGTTAAAAAATAATTTGTTAATTAAATTTTGACTATACTCCTTAGGGGAGAACTGTAGCTTGGGGAAGGGGTGCAACGGGATTGAGAGGAAGAGGGTTTGGAAGAGGCAGGGTGGGGCTTGGGGGAAGGGGTGGATTGAGGTAGAGCACAGGTGGGAAGAGGAAAGGCAGGGGAGGTCCTGGAAAGAAATGGGAGGGTTGCCCTGGGACTGTACCCCGCTAGGAATGGCCCTCGGTATAGAGGCAGGTAAATATATCTGTCTGCAATTGGTTAACCCATGTATTGGATATGGTCAGTGTGTTGTTCAGAAAACAAACAGTTAAATACATTCTATGTGTGAAGCTTTCCTCCTTTCAGATCCACATAGATAGATCTCCATTCTTACGATTTGCTTTCCCTTTCTGTGCTACACTTCTGACTAATGTAACCCTCACACTAGGTGTGTGGGTTACACTAACATGCATAGCAGACCTGTGAGTATTAGGGAGAGCACATTCAGTGTGAGCTGTTGAGATCTAAAGAGGAGACTTTTTGCTCAGCGTGAGTAATGTGAGAAATCGTTTCAATGAGCTATGAATTTCCCTTTCTCCTGAGCCATTTCACTCTAGGATTTGTTCCAGCAGTCATGTTCATGACCTAGCAGCCAGGATACATTTCAGTCAGTGATGAGCTGACTGGACATTTTTTGAACTCTTCTACCCTTCTCTGCAGAACTAACACCTAAACAATTTTCCAGCCAAAGAAACCTGTGTGCCAGAGCTCTCCACCATCTACTTACCAGAATTGATGAAAATTTGGTAAATATCAGTTAAACTATCTTAACCTTCCGCTCCTTAAAGTATCTGTGTGTCTGCAGGGAAGTGGGCAAAAAGGATTTAATGCAGCCATGCCCAGTTTCTTCACATTGGGAGTGTCATGAGTACAGCACCATCCCTTGCATATCCAAAACCTACGTGGAAATGCCAAAGCGGACCATAAGTGGTATCAAAGATTTTTGTATAAAATATGCTAACTATAAAATGACTAAATATAATACTGGAATGGAATACGCCAGATTAAATTCTGTGCTACTGTGAGCTCCAGATTAAACTAGGACAGTGGTTCTCAAACATATTTGACTGGGCTCCCTTTCTTTATGTTTGTAGTCATTTTCGCCCCTTCACTCCCAATCCATAGACCGCCATCCAGCTCTGAAGACACAGAGAGCAGTAGCTGCTGGATGGACACCCGCTCTGAAGGCAGCAGCATGCCTGGAGCAGCAGCACAAAGATCTGCGAGTTTGCTTGCAGAGTCCTTCTGTACAAGCTCTAGCCACCCAGAGAGGGCTGACAGCCAGGACTCTGAAAAAAAATTACATTTTATATATATAATATATGTATAACTCATACAGCTCACATCTTCCTTGCCATATTCTCTTGGGAGGCCCACCCCACAATCTTAGAAACCACTGAACTTGGACAATATAAATGTTTCTTCATGATAAAATGTTGACTTGCCTTTGGAATTACATCAGCATAGAGTTGATATTGCTATCAGCTCGTGCCATGCATTTCTTTGCCCAACACGGGGGGGGGGGGGGGAGGGGGAGATTAATACAACAAACCAAGACAATCAAACAACAATTCACCTTATCAAGATGTACTTCTAGCTGACAACAAACAGCTGAACTTCTGCTTCAAACAGCCTGCCAGCTCAGGAGATTCCTGATAGAAACTAAGCCATATGTTGTTACCCTTGCTCAGAGACAGTTGTACAAGTTGAACCTCTCTAGTCTGGAATGCTCAGGACCTGACCAGTTCTAAATGAGAGAATTTTCTGGACCACGGGAAGTCAATATTGTACAGCAGCATTACCAACAGTTCTTCCACTGCTTGCTGGGCTCTTAGAGGACATGTAGGGATAAATTAGAGCTAAATAACAGCACAGAACACTGAAAGCCAGGACTGGCAGCAAACAGACTTTGTGAAACCACAGGAAACTTGGCCACACCCAAGAAAAGTGGACATCTGGTTAACTAAAATCATGCCGGACCACGGATGTTTCTGGACGAGAGAGTTCTGGATTAGAGAGGTTCAACCTGTAGTAGTGAATACAAGAAGGGAGTAAGAGTCAAAAGACCTGGCTCTGAGTGACAAAGGTAAGCGGCTTTAACTTACCTCTGTTTCTCCGTCTGTAAAAACTGAGATAATAATCCTAATCTTACTTTGAGATTTCTACGCGAAAAAGAACCATACAGGCCTGATGCCAGTGCTATTTAAATTAATGGGAGTTTACCCATTTACTTTAATGAAAGCAGGAACAGACCCTATAAAGGAAAAGCCTCATTACTGATGACTCGTTATTGGTCCCCCACATTTTATTAAAACTGGTGAATTAACAAATTTCACACCATGAAGCTATATTACTCACTCAATTACATAAATGTTGACTGAGCCTTTCCCATAAGTCCCATCAATTGTTCTGCTTCCACTTAGTCATACAGACACAAATCATTTATCGCACAGCTTTCCTGCTTCTTCCCGTCTCCAGTTAATGTTATAACCCACTGACAATGTAGCTAGGCCAAGATCTTTAATCTCTAGCATAGCTCATCCATCATCGCCTAAACACATTACAAAACTTGCCACAAAAACTAGTAAACCTGGCAGGTCTTCCAGATTTGACTATGGAGATACAGTAGAACCTTAGAATCATGGGTGGTAGGCAAAGCTTCCACTTGGGAAGGAGGTAGCTCTCCTGCCCTGGCCACATCCCCTGCCCTGTCCAGGCCACACCCCCTTTTTTACTATCCCCCTACCTGTGCATCCCTTGCCCCTGCTCACTGCCTGCTTGCCCCCTTCCACCCAAATCCCTGAACCCAAGCAAATTATTTTTGAAAAACTCTCCACTTTTCTGCAATTTATTTTTCAATGAAAAGGAGCATGTTTTGTACCATGTTACAGACCAGCAGAAGGTACCTAACTAAAGCACCAAATGTGAGAATAAGTAATGTCAGTCGCAGGTTTTTTTATATACCCTGATAGCTGACATGCAGGCAGCTCGCAAACCCCTGCCCCTGTCTCCCCCTACCTCCCACCCCGCAACCCTTTTAATTGATCCTGGGGAACACAGAATGGCAAGCACCAGTTAAAGCTAATTGAGAATCTCTGTCTTTTCTTCACACAATCAAACAAGGTGTCAGGCCTCACCCTTGGCTGGCATTTGCCCCCTGACAGGAAGAAAATGGATGGAATCAGACTGCAAATGTTGCCACTTCATTTTCTCTTCTTCACACAAATAAGTCAAGGGCTTCCTGTGTTGAAACAGCAAAAAGCACCCTGATAAGGCATAGGAATTGCCAAGAACATGGAACTTTTCGGTAAAATACAGGCTGGCTGCAGCATTAACAGCAACAGCACTGTTCAGCTCCTAGAACCCAAGAAGACAAAATGTCCCCCAGAGGCAGTGTTGGAAAAAGTAGCCAAAAAAGTTATTGAGTAAAAGTACTGCTACTCTGAAAAGAATGTAATCAAGTAAAAATCAAGTATCCTTCTGGAAAATGACTTGAATAAAAGTACAAAAGTATCGCATCATAATTGTACTCAAGTATCCAGAAGTAAAAAGTAGCCTATGGAAATGTATGGTTAACCACCTGAGTTATCATAGGACACCATTATTTTTCATATTATATATACACACACACACACACACACAAATATATATAATATGCGTGTGAACATATATATATATATATATATATATATATATATATATATATATATTTGTAAGAAAAAAAGGTACCTGTACTCTGGGGGAAACTTGTTGAGGAAAAGAAAAAGGGTCTCAGCCCCTTTAAGAACCGCGTGTCCCGAGCAGGCTTCCATCAGAAGCCAAGACTCCCCAGGAAAATGCTGGTGAAGTCTCCTCTGACAGTAGGTGCCGGTACACCCAAGGGGAATGGCATTCATTTCTGGTATGCTGGGAAAATAGGTGCTGGTACACATTTTTAGCATTGTAATAATTAACTACAAAAACGTTTGTTCAGCCTTATAAGCTGTTGGTTCTTAAAACTATCAGAGTCAAGCCTTGCTCTCCTAGGACAAAATATGAGTCCTTCAACACAGAAGAGTCTCCCACAGGCCCCTGAGGCAGGCTGAGATGTGTTGGGCCTGATGGACAGCTCCCTGATTGTAGGAAAGGACCACAGCAGATTCATGGTGTCTGCTGAGGGTGGGGTTTCTGGGAGGGTGGGAGGTGAGTAACCAAGCACTTCTGGAAATGGGAGGAGTAAAAAGTACAATATTTTCTAAAAAAAGTCTTGAATAAAAGTCAAAGTGTCACAAAAATAAATGACTCGAGTAAAGTGCAAACACTGAAAAAATGTACTTGGGTAGTGTAACGAAGTATTTCTGCTTAGTTACTATTCACCTCTGCCCAGAGGTAGCATGGTGGTGCCAGCTTTATGTACCAGTAACCCCAGGGGTGCAGGAACCAAATCCCCAGCCCTGTGCTCACCAGGCAAATGGAATTTCCCATCCACTGGAAAGAGTTGAGGCCCATCCTAGCAATACCTCCTCTCCTCCCTGCCACCACATTCCTCCTTCTTCTGCTCCCCTTTTCTTCCTTCTACACCCCTCTCTCCCCAGGTTCCCACAGCCCTCCCCAACCTAAAGTTCCCTCTGCCCTGCCCATCACAGAATTTGAAAAAATAAAAGAACCTAATTGTCCCAGCCGCAGCCACTGCCTACCAGTGGAAACCCTCTGAAGGGCTCCTCTGGCCCAGGTGAAGGGGATCCATTCCTCCTGGCCATTTATTGCTCCACCAAGTCCCACTTAGCTGCCCTTGGGCCTGGGGATAGGCCATCACAGGTAGGGTTGCCAGGTATCCAGTTTTGGACCGGAGAGTCTGGTATTTGAGCTTTCTGTCCGGGAAACAAATTGAGAAAATACCGGACATATAAATGTCCGGTATTTTCTAATTAAGTAAGTTTTATTGTTATCATGCGTATCAGTACGTAGTTGTGTACTGCGTGAGCGTGTCTACCAGCCAGGAAGTACACAGCTACGCAGTGGAGAGGAGAGGGGTGGGGCCGGGGTGGGATGGAATCCCCGGGGCCGGACTCGCTCGTGTGCCCCGCCGGGAGCGTGCGCGGGACAGGCAGCACCCCGGGATCTGCATGAGCCCGGGTCAGCCCCGCTCCTCACCAGCCAATTCTCCCCCAGACAGCCCTGCTCCTCCTGACCCCCTCCTGGCCAGCCCCGCTCCCCACCGGCCAGTCCCCCGCCCCTGATCTCCCCTGGCCAGCCCCGCTCCCCCAGACTCCTTCCCAGCCTGCCCTGCTTCTCGCCAGCTGGTTCCCGCCGCCAGCTCCGCTCCCCCCAACCCCCTCCCGGACAGCTCTGCTTCCTGCCAACTGGTCCGTCCGTCCCCCAATCAGCCCCGCTCCCCCCGACCCCCTCCTGACCAGCCCTGTTCCCCTCCCGGCCGGTCCCCCCTCCCACCCCCTGTTCTGAGATCATGTGTGTCCAGTATTTTTTAAAAGCTATCTGGTAATCCTAAAAACAGGCTGCCTGCAGCCACAAATCATTCAGTCCTACTTGCAGCACACACCCTTACTAAGGACACTCAGCATAAGGCTGGCAGACCTATCTGCATCTTTGTCTAGCCCTTTGAAAAGTGAGAACAGGGGGCAGAGGCCCTGTGGGGCCCTGCTTTCATTATCCCTGCCTGTTCTGGGAAATTGCTCCAATATGGGAGCAGCAGTGGGAGGATGAGTCATCCCATAAAATCTCAAACTGAAATTCTCCTGTAATCTAGGAGGAGGGACTACTGCATGAATAAAGTAGAAAGGTTTTGGAATTTAAAAAAAAAAAAAATTGCAAAATTGCACTTCTCAGCACTTTCCATCTGATGACCTCAAAGCACCTCACCAAAACCAATGAATTTACACATATTCCTGTGAGGCAGGCAGGTATTATTATTACCGTTCCTTTTTTCCAGATGGAGAAACTGCTGTTTTTTATAAATCAGTGGGAAAACTCCCCTGAGAGCAAGCCTTACACGATGGGCCCAATGTCCTACTGGAAGTCTATGACGGGCAGGGCCATTAAGAAATCCCCAAATCTACACATTTCTAGCAGTGGGGAGCCCAGCCCACTGGCTGCATTGAGGTGGGAACATCACCCGGAATTCCCAATGTCAGGGCTGTTCCCTACTCTGGGAGTACTCCGAGTGCAGAAAATGAGACCCTGCAAGAGACCTTATATACCTGCCTCTATAGGCTCTGCTTACAGAAACTCCCCAGAATCACAGATTCACTGACTTTTTTTGGGGGGGGGGACAGGGGGAGAAGGAGCTGCCACCACCAAGTGAAATAAAAGAAAACCCCCTTTCTTCTTGAGCCCAGGAAGACAGCACTTGGACTTCTTCCAGCAGGGTACCCCCACACTCCCTTACCATAATATAGCATGAAAACAATGAGAAAACAAGCTGCAGTCTCTGATATCTGACCTCTGAGTCTGAGGCATGCATGTACACCCACACAGACACCCACACCCAAACACCCCTCCTGTTTCTTTCCAGAACACAAGGCTCAAATCATCACCTTAAAAAGTGATTGTATTATCAAAACAAAAAGATCTACTTGACAAAGCATACTTGGTTGCTAGGTGTTACAGAGCAACTGAGTAAAACAAATTAGAACACAGAGAACATCTCTGGGTGCACTCTTAGATAGTGAGTGGGGGAGGGAAGGCACAGATCCACACAGAGACATTTTACCAAACAACCAAAACAAAGGAAAATACCCTGATTGCGACTGAATACACCTTTTCCCTCTACTCACGATACGGGCTGATCCGTACTTCAAGGCCCCAGTTCACTCCTATGCCCAATATTTCTTATAGGCTTGGTAACTCTGATTACTGCCTCTGCTCCCTCCAGCCCTTAACTTAGAATTCTCTTTCAAAGAGAGCAGGCAAGGTATCTAAATACAATTCAGATTTCAGCACTGTTGACAGAACTCAGAGGCAGTGTAGACGCAAGTATAGTTTTGTCAACGAAAGTCCACTTTTCTCGACAAAACCCTGTAGTCTAGACACACCCTAAGGTGCCACAGGACTGCTCATTGTTTATGAAATGTTCATAACTCTGAACAAAATGTTATGGTTGTTCTTTCAAAAGTTTACAACTGAACAATGACTTGATACAGCTTTGAAACTTTACTAACCAGAAGAAAAACAAAACCATCTTTTAACCATCTTAATTTAAGTGAAATAAGCTCAGAAACAGTTTCTTTACCTTGTCAATTTTTTAAAAACTTTCCTTTTTTAAAGCAGTGTAGATTTCATACAATACTGTACTGTATTTGCTTTTATTTTCTCCCCCTCCAACCCTACCTCTACTGCTGCCTGACTGCCTATTTTTGGTTCCAAATAAGGTGTGGAGATTCTGTCTCTGGCGTTTGTACTTCTGAGAGTCTACTTTAGCTCTTTATCACCACCTAGAGGAAATAACTTTAAGAAAGCTTTTATACTCAACTGCGAGTAACCTCCACTTTCAAATGCATTACTATGAAACGCAAAATATCCTTCCACCAACCTAGGAATTTTTATTTTTAGAGAATTGATGGGGAAATTTCCATTTATTTGAAATGTAGCATGAACAGTTATATTCAATCACACAGTTGTATGTATCAAAACAGCTTCTTACCATGAGTACACTGAAAATAACTGATGTTTCTGAACAAAATGTTCAATGTGAAATGCACAACAAAGAAAAGGAAAAGAGTTAGAAAACCAACAGTTTCCTAGGCCTGCTTCAGACATGTCAAACTGTCCACAGAACACTGATGATACAAGGAGTCCTACCTGTGCCTGTCAGGAGAACAGCTGCTATCTTTCCTCAGTTATTCTATTTGGTTATCATCTCATCAGCTGTTTTTCAGATGCTGGTTGTCCTTTGGCCTTTAAGTGTTTGAGAAAAATCTAAGTTCCGGCGGAGACCAACATTTTTATTAATCTATAATTATAGCTAACACTGTATTTTTCCTCACATTCACTTCCTGGTTTTGTACCCACTGTTCATTTTTCCACTGATGAATACCAGCATGGCTCTTGATTTTTACTACAGGTTGCACCGCTATAAACTGGAACTTTCTGGTCTGGCAACACCCATGGTCCAGAAGAGTCCTGGCTCACTGCAGGGAGTGGGGGGCTGGGAGCCCAGGATGACATAGGGGGACGGGAGAGCAATATGTGATTAGCTGGGCTGCATGTGGGGGGGGGGGGGGGAAGAGCTGGTAAGCCTGGTACATGGCTCAACTGGACTGGGGACGGGGGAGGGAATGGGGGCTGGTGCATGGCTAAGCTTGACTGGAGGAGCAGCTCAGTTGGGCTGTGGGGGGAGCAAGAAAGATCACTGGGGAGGGGGCAGGGCAGGGGGTGGAACTGGTAGCAAGGGGGAGGGCCAGAAATGACCTCCCCTGATCCAGAAAAATCCCTCATCCAGGACCAGTTAGGTCCCTAGGGAGCCAGACCAGGGAGGTCCAACCTGTAGTGCAGTGGTTCTCAACCTATTTACCATTGTGTATTACACAAGCCATAGCCAATACTACCTCTCTGGCCCTGAGGAGGTCACACGTGCCACAGATCTGTGCTGATCGGACCACAAATGACCTGCGGGCTTAGAACAGCTGCCCTAGTGAGAAGAACAGTTTCCACACCATCAGAGTGCAGACAAGTTCTGCCTTTATAAACATACCTGTCCAAGCAGCCTCTCCCTCTGACTGATGTTGCACTGAAGCAGGCTTAGTTCTCAGGTTCATTTACCATCAGGACTTCAACGGGGGAACTGGGAGAGAAGGGATGAATGTTTTTACCTCCTCTTTTTATAATGGTAGCCGTGGCAAATGGAAATTCTGCTGAGTCATCTCCGCTACCACCTATTCCCATGACCCAGTAGGTCACTGACAGCATTAGGGGCTATTCAGGAGGCTATGTCTTCTCCCCCTTAGGAGAGGAGGTTTCTTCTGGTGTTGTCTGAGGACATACAACCTCTTCCCACGCCGCTGTGGGGCATGTTGTTTACCAGTTGCTATCCAGCCTCCAGATGTAGCTACATGTCAGTGACCTCTGTGGCTGGAAAAGTCACAGAATGGAAAGGGCTAGGGAGACATCAAATGGCATGGTAATTGTGGCTGTCGTCTTGCAGTCATTTATGCACATATGAACTAACTTTACATGTGTCAGCCGTCCCACGAAACCCACGGGGCTACTCAACTTGTGGAAAGTTGCATATGAGCATGATTGTTGGCAGGGTCAGGGCCCATGTTTCAATTCCATTCAATCTATACCTCTTTCTAAATTAGACTAATGAGATTTTACATATTAAATTTAATCAGAGATTCATAGAATTTAAGGCCAGAAGGGGCCATTAGACCATATGGCCTGACTTCCTGTATAGCACAGGCACAGGCACCGAATCTGTGGGTGCTCCATGCCTAGAGTACCTAGGTGCCAGGTATCCAGTATTCACCCGGACAGTCCGGTATTTTCACCTTCTGTCCAGTAAAAAAATTCAGAGAATATCGGACACCTAAGATGTCTGGTATTTTCTGATTTTTTCCCCAGCCAGGAGGCGAAAATGCCGGACACCTGGCAACCCTACAAACACTCAGCGCCCGGCCTCCCCAAGTCCCCCCCACAGGGGCAGATGACCATTTTGCGGGGCCCAGGGCAGCACAATTTTGTGGGGCCCCCCTTTGCCATGGCGCATGTGCGGGGCTTTTTGAAGTGCGGGGCCCGGGGCAGCCGCCCCGCTCGCCCTGCCCTATATCCGCCCCTGCCCCCCCGGCTCCCAACACCCCCAACACCAGCCCCCATGCTTACCTAGCTCTGCAAGGCTGCCGGCACAAAATGGCTGCCGATCAAGGGGAAGCAATGTTCAACGTCTCCCCTATTCCTATCCCTGCACTCACTCTTAAAGGGGACATCCTGTTTTAATGCTGCTTTATTTTAATTTTTTTTTTTTTGCTTAATAAGTCTTGGAGTCCTTTTTTTTTTTTTTTGGTCTCCCCTCTCCCTTTTTTTTCCTTCAACAGACTTTTTTCCTGGTGTTTTTTTTGGCGGGGGGGTGTTTGGTATTTTTGTTTCAACCATATGGCAACCCTAAGAGTATCCATCTGCAACAAAGCCCCCTCTCCTGCTACCTCCTGCCCCTCTCACCTGCCAATGACCTCACTGGCCAATTCCTCCCCCTCCTTCTTAGACCATCCAGTCTGCTGTAAACAGCTTTTTCACGTCATGCAGGTTGGCTCCAGGAGGTAGGGGGAAGAGCTGAGAGGAAGGTGCTTTTAAGGTGTGGGGGAGGCAGAAAAGAGGTGGGGCAGAGGCAGGAACTTGGGGATGGGGTAGGGCTGGGTGAGCTGAGCACACCCCAGCTGAAGGGGAAATCGGTGCCTAAATGACTGGCCAGAGAATCTCTCCCACTTACCCCTGCATTGAGCCCAGTGTTTTGTGTATGGTTAGAGCATATCTTCCAGAAAAGCACCCGCTATTCAGCCAGTTCTTAATCCATTTAACATGTTCTTTGTTGATATTGTATAGTGCTAAATTTTCATCAGAATTTCAGACAGTACTTCTGCATTACTCACCCAGATCCCTTGCAAAAGTCTTAACGGTAGCTACATACATGTAATTACATATCAGTCAAATTTGAGATTTCATCAAAGAATTAAATCAGGTGTGATCCACAAGACCTATTCTTCGTAAAACTGTGTTGATTGGCATTAATTACATTCTTATCCTTGATTCTTTATCAGTTGAATCCCCATGTTATTAACCTTTACATTAATTTGCTCAGGATAGGCTAACCAGACCCAAATCATCCCACTTGTCCTTTTTGAATACAGGCAAAAAATGAGCACTCTTCTACTTGTCTGGAATTTCCCCAGGACTCCATTAACATCCACAGTCCAGAGATTTCCTCAGCTAATTCCTGTGGGACTTTTGCATACAAATTAGCTAGGCTTGCTGACTCTTAAATGTTTATCCCTAAAAGATGTTGCTTAACATCCTCACTTACGAATAGCTGGAATGTACTTTATCATCCTTATGTGCTACAAATGCACCATCATGTTTCTTTCCAAATACAAGACAAATGTTTATTATACATTTCTGCCTGTAATGTACCATTATTAACAATATTATTATCTCCATCTAATAATGGACCAGTAACATTGCAAGGATTAATTCTGTCCCTAATATATATTAAAAGCTCATTATTGTCTTCAGCCCTGCCAGTCATATATGTTGTCCTGATACATTTAGCTTCATTTATCAATTTTCTACACTTCTTAACTTCTTATATTGATTAGTATCTGTTTCTTCTTTTTTTCTGTATGTTATATATTGCTGACTTCACTTCACCACTGAACTAGGATGTGTCTTCAGCCAAAGTGGAACTTGGTCTTAGCCATCTAATAAACCTTTCTTGAAGAACTCCCACTGTTCATTTACATTTTTCAGTCTTGTATCAATACATTTTACTCATAATTTTCCTAACTTTGGAAAATTATTTCTTTTCAAGCACCAAGTTTATATATAACTAGTTGGGACTCTTCTCTGCTTGCCCACACTGAAAGTAATCAGGCCATGATCATTGTTCCCTCAGCAATCACCAACTTTCAGTCCAGGGATTAATTCATCTTTATCCATTGCAAGGAGTTTCACAATGTTGTTCCCTTAGGATGGGTGCATTATCAATAATTTTTAAAACCGACAGTGATGTTTTACAACTGTCTCCATGAGTCCAGCCACACTTATCTCCCAAATTGAAGTTACCCTTAACAACTAGGGATGTGAAGGTATAAAGGTGTATATGATTAACCAATGAGTCTGGGCTCATCAGTTAACCTTTATGGTTACACACACACACACACACACACACACACACAGGCTGCCTCTGTATCAGAAGCAGCAGAACTGGAGGGGGCAAGCGGGAGCTGGTGCTTGCAGGGAGCTGGCTTTTAAGATGGCTCCCCATGAGCACCAGCTCCTGAGGAGCTGGATGTCCCCTCTGCCACAGCTGCCTCTGACATAGAGGCAGAAGTGTGTGTGTTGGGGGGGGGAGGGAGGCAGGAGCCAGTATGTGCAGGGAGCAGCTTTTAAGCCAGCTTCCCATGAGCACCAGCTCCCAGGAGTCACCTGCCTCCCTCCCTGCATGTAAATGTGTAACCGCTGAAATTTTCAGCAGTTACGAATTTACCTCAATAAATGCATTTTAACATCACTAGTAACAACACAACTTTTCTTTCCAACATTACAGATGCTTAAGATGAAATACATCTTTTCCTCTGGTATGGTTTGTAACACTCCTCTTGGGCTTTATTAGTTAGCACTTAAATGCACCTGCCTTCAAGATCCAGTAGTTCTGCATTATCAATAACTCTAAAATAGGTAATGGTGTCTTTAACATAGGGTACCCCCCCACTTCTTTGCTCTGTCTATCCTTCCTGGTCTCCCGGGGGGGCGGGGGAATGGCACTGCCCCATGGCTCCCATTGGTCATGTTTCCCAGCCAATAGGAGCTGCGGAGGCGGTACCTGCAGGAGAGGGCAACACACAGCACTCCCTCAAGTCACCGCAAGCCAGCACTTGCAGTTCCAGCCCAGCAGTCAGGGAATAACAAGATGGGGAGCTGCCTCACTCACCTCCAGGCAGGGCTAGATTAACACAGGGGCTTTAGTGGCTGCAGCCCAGGTCTCCAGGTTAAGGGGGTCCCAAAAAATACCTGGACTTTTTGCAGCCTGCAGATTTTTTAGTCCCAGGTCTTGTGCTGCAGCCTCTAAAACAGGGATGGGCAAAAGGTCCTCCACGGTTCGGATCTGGCTCACCAAAGGGGTTGAACCAGCCCACGGAGGCCCTGCTGCTCCCCTGCCCCCAGGCCAATTAGCTTCTTCCTGCCCTGCCAGGAGTACATGGCGCTTTGAAGTGCCATGTGCTGCTCGCGGGGCGAGAGGAGACATCATGGGCTGCCCCGCCCCCAAGCCGTGATTGGCCTGGGGGCAGGGAAGCTGCGCAAAGTTTCCTCCCTCTCCCCCGCCCCGTGAGGAGTATACAGCACTTCAAAGGTGGCACTTTGAAGTGCCACATGCTCCTGGTGGGAGGGGGGGTGTACGGCGGGAGGAGGCTTCATGCACTCTTCCACCTCCAAGTCCTGATTGGCCTGGGGGTGGGGGAGCATGCGAAGCCTCTTCCCGCTTGCAGAGAGAGATAAGAACAAGGGAGTGCCACTGCATGGGACAGTGAACCACACTAGGGCTGTGTCTACACTGGCGCGATCTTGCACCAAAGCAGCCGCTCTTGCGCAAAAACTTGCTGCCTGTCTACACTGGCCCTGTGTTCTTGCGCAAGTAAACTGACGTTCTACTATATGAAATCAGGGCTTCTTGCGCAAGAACTATGATGCTCCCGCTCAGGAATAAGCCCTTTTGCGCAAGTGTTCTTCGCAAGAGGCCAGTGTAGACAGGCAACATGAATTTCTTGCGCAAGAAAGCCCTGTGGTTAAAATGGCCATCAGAGCTTTCTTGCGCAAGAGAGTGTCTTCACTGGCATGGATGCTCTTGCACAAAAGCACATGGCAGTGTAGACGCTCTCTTGCACAACTACTTAAAGGCAAGAACTCTTGTGCTAAAGAGTTTTTGCGCAAGATCACGCCAGTGTAGACATAGTCCAAGTGTGTGGGTTACACAACCACCCCAGAAACCCAGAGCCCCAAGCCCCTCATCCCAAGGCCTGCACTCTAGTCAAAAGATATAGTTGTGTTGAGTGGCAGGCATCCACAATTTTCTTCAACTGAGTGGTGAGGAAAGAAGTGCACTGCTCTAGAGAGAGGGTGTTCTGCTGAAAGCCTCAACTCCTGGAGTGAGGTGATCGTAGAAGAATCTCCGCTTCCGTTACACGAAGCATTGCGCCCTAGCGCTGGGCCGTGCAGTAACCAAGTTAAAAACGACAAGGAGTTCTGTGGCACCTTATAGACTAACAGATGTATTGGAGCATAAGCTTTCGTGGGCAAACCCACTTCGTCAGATGCATGTCAGATTAGGCATGTCTTTGCCCACGAAAGCTCATGCTCCAATACATCTGTTAGTCTATTAAGGTGCCACAGGACTCCGTGTCGCTTTTGCAGAGCCAGACTAACACAGTGACCCCTCAGAGACTTGACAAGTTAAACACGAGACTGGAGAGGAGCCTAAAGGCTCGGGAACCAGATGGCCACGACTCACAATGCCCCAAATTAACTTTTTTTACATTGTTTTACAACCAGCCACAGGACGCGCTGTGCGGCAGCTGAGCGCAGGCAGGTCCCAGCGGGGCTGGGGGGCAGCACACCGGGGGGGGGGGGGGGCGGTGGCAGGGTCCCTGCAGCTCCCGGGGCTTGCACAGCCTAGGGCTCCTGCAATTAGGGTGCCTTTGCGCCCTAACTTGGGGCGGCCCCCAGCGCTGCAATCTGCTGTTCAGGGGCCTGGCCGGGGGGTCCTGCCCTAATACAATGACCCCAATCGTTCCCTCCCGCCCCGGGGAGCCCTGGCTGGCAGGCTGCGGGGCGTTGCCAACTTTCCCGGCCGTGCGCCATTGCCGCGAACGGGGTCCGCTCCGCCCGCTCGGGAAAGTTGGCAACGCTCGCATGGGGACGGGAACTGAGCGGCCCCCACGGAGCAGGCTGAGCGCCGCCTCCCCAGTGCGCATGCGCACCGCGCGCTGCTTTCCCGCCCGCCCAGGGAAGGGGGGGGGGCAGGAGATTCCGTCAGTGCCGCGCGCCCAGAGACGTGACGTCATGACCGCGCCGGTCCCGCGCGGGGAGGAAGAAGCGGCGGCGGGTTGAAAAGGAGGCGGGGCGCGGGCTGAGGTGCGGGACCTGCGCCCCCGGCAGCGCGGGCCGCCTCGGCCTCCCCCTGGCGCTGCGCCCGGTGCCCGCCCTGGGGGGGCTGCAGGATGGGCCCCCGGTATCTGCCCTGGGGGGCCCCAGCCCTGGGGGGGGCTGCAGGCTCGGCCCCCGGTATCTGCCCTGGGGGGCCCCAGCCCTGGGGGGGGCTGCAGGCTCGGCCCCCGGTATCTGCCCTGGGGGGCCCCAGCCCTGGGGGGGGGCTGCAGGCTCGGCCCCCGGTATCTGCCCTGGGGGGCCCCAGCCCTGGGGGGGGGCTGCAGGCTCGGCCCCCGGTACCTTCCCTGGGGGGTCCCAGCCCTGGGGGGGGGCTGCAGGCTCGGCCCCCGGTATCTGCCCTGGGGGGCCCCAGCCCTGGGGGGGGCTGCAGGCTCGGCCCCCGGTATCTGCCCTGGGGGGGTCCCGGCCCTGGGGGGGGGCTGCAGGCTCGGCCCCCGGTATTTGCCCTGGGGGGGTCCCGGCCCTGGGGGGGGCTGCAGGCTCGGCCCCCGGTATCTGCCCTGGGGGGGGGCTGCAGGCTCAGCCCCTGGTGTCTGCCCCTTGGAGGGGCTGCAGGCTCGGCCCCCGGTATCTGCCCTTGGGTGGGGGGGCCAGGCTTTGCGGGGGGCTGCAGGCGGGGCCCCCGGTACACACCCCAGGAGGGGTCCCAGCCTTTGGGGCAGCTGCAGTCTGGGCCCCTGATATCCAGCCCCTTTGTAGGGTTTCCTTCCCAGGGGCAGGCTGCTGGGACCTCAGCATTCAGGGCCCCAGAGGGGTCTAAGCCCCACTGCTCCCAAGCAAAGATAAAATCTTCCGGGATCCTGCTTCTCTTAGTCCGTTCTTTGTTCTTTCCTGAGAGACAGCAGTTTGGGGTAATGTGCTTGTGCTCGCCATGTCGGTAGCCACCACCTCACAGGGAACTGTAGCCTTAATTGTTTGCAGACAATCTCTCATCCGGGTAGTGTCTTCTTTCTGCAGCTGGACCAGTGCTTCCCTGAACACGTCATACTGTCCATGCCATATGAATTGGACCCTCAGGTATGGTTTTGTGCTCCTGCAGCAGCTGCAGTCTAATTAAAGCAAGGCTCTTCTTGCATCCCCCTTTCCCCTCCCACTCTGTTATGTTTTCATTATGAATGTCCTACTAACTATAAGGGGAATATAATGTAGGTACCTTTGTTAGGGATCTGTCTTGGTTTAATCCAGTCACATAGCCATAATAAACATACATTTGCCTGTTTTCATGCATAAACACGAACATATCAGAAAGTGAGTTGTACCTGTGTTATAACGTGAGATTTTAATATTCATGATCATGAAGATGTTTCTGTCTCTTCTTTGCAGTGTTTTCCTGAGGCCATTTTGAGTATTATAGAAAGACAGTTATGGCTGTCCCTCACTTACAACAGCCCAGCTTCCTATTGGTAAGTGCCAGTACAAACGGTCATCAGTATTAAGAAAGTATTATAATGCTATTACTTTTGACTAATGAATTGCTAGATAATCACTACTTGTTCTTTATATAAAAATTGTAGGTCAAAGTAGGTTAAAAAAACTGAGTTTAAAATATTAAATCTTATGATGGAAACAATGACAGCCTGTTGCTTTGTTACAAGCGCAATATACAACACTGTTACTAGAGAATTCTTTTCCAAAATCTTTGCTAGTGTTGTCCTTTTTACTTTCTCTTGAAGTGATCTGATTTCAGTTTCTGTCCATAACAGGCCAGTTTGAAGGCAGATTGCATGAACAAGCCCTTTGTTCAGAGGTGCCATGATCTGGAGATAGTAATTGAAGACTTTCCTGCCAAGGTACAGAGCAGCACCCTTTATATTAATGTGTTTGAGCTATGCTTCAGTGGAGTTATACAAATCTTATTTTAATTTTTTTTTATTCTTGCCTTTTGTAAAGAATTTGAGATCCCTATGTGAAGTTTTAGGAGTAGTTTCTCAAATGTTACATAGCTGTTCCATTAGTAACAAAGCTGCAATATTTTAATTGATCACATTTAATTGAATGCTCTGCCCAGAGAAGTGTGTCCTGGCAGTAGCAAAAATTATGTACATGACATATATTGACGATAGTTGGTGGAAAGTATGTCATGCATTCAGATGTCTGAAATTTAGGCTCTTCCAGACAAAGAATCTACTTGAACAGAAAACTTTCTTTTTTAAAAATTGTATTTAGCTATTATCTGTTACGATTGCACTCTTTTTTTTTTTTCTGGTTATTTTTCTGTAGGAACTGCATGCCATCTTCCCATGGCTGGTGGAGACTATTTTTGGTAGTCTGGATGGCGTTATTGTAGGTTGGAATCTTCGCTGTTTGCATGGAAGAGCGAATCCTACAGAGTATGCAATTACTCTGGATTTCCTGGATCCCAGGTAACTTCTGAGCTGTGGAATATACATGGTGAATTACAAACTGGTATTTGACTTACTTCCCATTCTTTAAACATACAACTAAAATAGGGGTGGGAGGAGAGATGCTCACGGTGTTTTTCCTTGTCCTTGCTTCCAGTGGCCCAATGATGAAGCTGGTTTACAAACTCCAAGCTGAGGAGTACAGATATGAATTCCCAGTCTCCTATCTTCCCGTAAGTAACTGTTAAAAGCTGTGCAAGAGAGAATTATTTTGGTATTGCAGCAGCTGGAATGTTACTTACTTATATACTCTGGATTCAGGATAGGATCTGCCACTATGGTATTTGAGTTACTATTTCATAGCACAGTAGGCTCTGGAGACTGGCTTTTTAGCTTGTTGATTGTTTCAGAGGGCTGTTTGAAGCAGAGAATGCATTGTCATGGATTTCATAGGAAGTTGTGCTGTTAGCTTGTATTACTATCAGCAAACTTCTGTACTGTTCAACTAAGAAATTTCACTTTTCTTTTTTTATTTGGATGCCAAAAGGGGCACAAGACTATATTTGTCTTAATTATCAGTAAACAGTGGGGTTTAAAACTTCTCTTCCAAGCTTCTCTTACTCCTAACATCACATACCTCTCAGACACTTCATTTTTGTAAGCTTAATGAAGATTAACTATGCTCCTGGTTATGGAACATAACATTTTATGGTTGAAGGAAAAGAAGTGTCTGAAAGCATTGTGAAATAACTTTTCCATTGCTACCAGATAGCCATAATCTATAACTAAGAACCAGATATATTTTACAATTTAATACAAGAATATATTCTCAAGTGCATCCACATTTTCTGAGTAGCTTGTTAGAAATCTCATTTCTCCCTGTCTTTTCAGGGCCCCGTGAAGGCTTCAATGCAAGAGCGAGTCCTACCAGAGTGTTCACTGTACTACAACAAAGTCCATTTCCCTCCATCTGGAGGCCTAGGTTCAAATTTGGCCCTCAGTATCCTTTTAACAATTGAAGGGTTTATATTCTTTTAATTCCTTTTAATATTTTAAGCTACTAAAACTGAGAAATTCAGTCCTGTTTCTGCTGTTTGTTTGTTGAACTTCTACAGTGAAATGCGTTAGTCTATTACTGCTGTGTTCAGATTGCAAACACGGTAGGTAAATCATTAGACTTAAACTTGTTTGTCATTGAAGTCTTGAATCTTTAACAGCTATGGTAAAATTTTGGCCTCATTGAAGTTGATGGCAAAACTCCAGTTGACTTCAGTGGGGCCAGGATTTCACCTTTTATGTTCCATATACACTTCTAGGTTGTTTGTCTGGTAGAATGAGAGAACCTAAATTACCTGACAGTGTCTAATAAACACTGGGAAGAGAGTGAAAGCTCAAATCTGAACTTGCTGTTGAGCTATAGAATATCTTCTAACCCTAGCACTGAGACACTGAAGTTTTAAAAAGCCAGTAAGTTCATATTGTGTTTCCTGTAGCTGTACTTATTGTATCCTTGACTTTGTCTCTCCAGATCCATTTGAGTATTACATGTTTTACTTTGCAATAAGTCTTATCACACAGCGGGTAAATACATTTTATGTTTTTTACCTTTAAAATAGCATTATTCTGGCAAGCCATTTCTTCACTCCACTTTGAAAGCTTCCATCTCTTCTCTCAGTGCATGAATCCAGTTGAACTAAATCTTGTACCTGTTGACTTGTAAATAGCATTTGGTATGATGAAAACATAGGTAATGATTATACACCTCTAT
Source organism: Pelochelys cantorii (assembly GCA_032595735.1). Classification (NCBI taxonomy): domain Eukaryota; kingdom Metazoa; phylum Chordata; order Testudines; family Trionychidae; genus Pelochelys; species Pelochelys cantorii. Next base: position 3,500,972 of record CM064342.1, on the reverse strand, counting down.
AAAATTATACACATCCTTCCTCTTCTTAGTGCTGCATTCCATTGTTGGTGGCTGAGGATGAATAAGGTACAAAAATTTCAGCTTTCTGTGCACTCTATACCTGCTGAAAATGTGGGTCATCTTTTTTCCTTTGTTGTACAAACAATGTAAATAGCAATCTTATATTGGACATTAAACTTCCATTGTTTTTAGCAGTATCTAATGGTGCTGTCAGATGTGAAGTGCAGTATGGTCTACGGACTCATTGCAGAAGAGCTTATGAAAACATAGATCTTTAAGAACAGAATACAATGATCGTCCAGTATGATTTATTGCATAATGCAGGCAATATAATTTCATCCACTAATTCCTCCATCAGACCCACAATGAGATGTATCAGGTCCTGAAATCCTTGTACCCAATGACTTATTGTAACAGACTTTGTATTTGCTTATTGTAGCTATATGTACATATTCCAGATTTCTCCCACTACCCAACATGTCAGCCCTTCCAACAGCGCTTACTTCACTCTGGTGGACACATACCTGAAATGGTTCCTCCCCACGGAAGGAAGTGTTCTTCCTCCACCGTCCTCCAATCCTGGAGGAGCCATCTCTTCACCAGCTCCTAGGTAATGACTTGGTAAATTTGCACTATCAGTGATAGACTACATGAGTATTGCTCACAAACTGGCTTGCTTCAGTGTTGCGTTTGTGCCACAGATTATGTGAGAAAATACCACCAATTTTATATTGTGCATATGTATCTACTAGGGATGTTAGATACAGTGTAGTTGAATAGTCGTGTAACTGCATGAAATCTTATCAGTTAAACGACTATTCGATAGTCTCCGGGGGCAGGTCTGGCAGCTAGTGGACTCCTGGCCCTGCTCCTGGGGAGCCCCCTCTGTATCTGACAGACAGCAGCGTGGGCAATGGGGCAGGTGGCACTGTGGAGCTGGTGCTGGGGGAAACTGACTTTTAAGCTGGTTTCCCTCCCCCCAGCACTGGCTCTTGCCTCTCCCCTCCCCCTCCCCCCCTGGGGGGGGGGAGGGGGGCAGGCGCATCTGCAGAGCCGGCACTCATGGAGAGCCAAAGTTGGCTCCCTGCACATATTGGCTCCAGCCTGCCCCCTCACGCTGTTCTGCTGCCTCTATTAGAGAGGCAGCAGCATGGAGGGGAGTGAGGGGGCAGGTGGATCTGGTGTTCATGGGGAGCCTGCTTAAAGCCAGCTCCTCATGGACAGTGGCTCCTCTTTCCCCCCCACACCTATCTTACTGCCCTGAAACAGAGAGGGGAGAGTGTGTGTAGTTAAGATTAACCAGTAAGACAAGGCAACATATAATAAACATGATTGTACATATATAGCAGCCTTATACAGGTGTCATTGAAAGCAGAGAAGCTTCTATCCTGACAGTTCGCTAGCCTAGAATAGTGGAGCCAGAGATGAGTTATAAATATGGTTTGTAGCTCTTGGATTTTTTTTTTCATTTAGCACCACTAATTATGATGCTTGCTATATGCTGTGACCAGTGTGGGGGACAGTGACCATCCACCCAGGAGTGGTGTGTACTACTGAATGCATTTGCGTGCAGTCAGGGAGCAGTTGAGCTGATTTTGGCTGTAGCTCCAGGAACCTCTCACATTCTAACAACTTTGGTGCTGACTTCAGACAATTATGGCAAACAGTACTTTGTGTTTTAGCTTTTTGATGTTGCCAGCTTCAGTCGTCTCTGCTGCTATAACCTTTTATGTCCTACTTGAGAATGTCATTGTTTCCTGGCAAGCTATCAATTGTTGTGGGTTTCTTACTAGATCTTGTGTCCACAAAGCCTGGGTAGAATTTTTATTTTACTGATCAGCATGTAACAGGGCATCAAAGTTTGACAGACTATGCATGGTTCTCTGTTGATTGATTGAGCCACAAACTAAGAAGGACCTGAGAAAAGAGTTTCAACCTCTTAATAAAGTTTAAGCTTGTATGTAGTTTTAACTTGCATTTCTCAGTTAGCCGTGTAAAATTGACATGAAAAATTACTACCATATGCACAAAATCTGTCTACTTATCTGCCCTTTACAATGATTAATAATGACAAAACTGAAATTCATCTGCAATGGTTGGGAACGTACAATTTTGTAAGGCTAATTTTTAATTTGGTTTTGTATGTGGTGGTTTTATAAAAAAATCTTCATTCAACAACAATAACAATAGCATTTTGAGTGACTTCAAAAAGCCATCTCTCAGGCTTTTTTCACACTTAAACTAGATTAAATAATTAAAGTCTGTTATTGAACCAGACAGTTGACTAATGACCAATTTCACAATCAAATTGAATAGAAAACAGGGCTAAATAAAAGCAGAATGCAATGCGTGGTATGCATAGTAAAATTAAACATCATAAATGAAAATAGGCGCAGAATACTGACTCATACTATAGCTAGTAATTATAAACTCTTGCTTAATTTTAATTCTAAATTATGCAGCTTTACTTACAAAAAAATAAGAGTTTATGCTATGTCCTTGTAATTATAGTGTATTACTTCTGTGCCTGTACAGAGGCCTACTGACTTCAATATTTATATGCACTTCTTTTTAAAGGTCACCAGCAGTGCCTTTCACTTCTTATGGCATGCATCACACTAGCCTGCTGAAACGGCACATTGCCCATCAGCCTTCAGTCAATGCTGATCCTGCTTCCCAAGAGATCTGGAGATCAGAAACATTGCTTAAGGTGAGCCTGATTTATTTTCTTAGTGATTTCAAGTTAGAATGGCTGGAAAAGCTTATTTGCAGGTAAATCTTTTTTTTCCTAACGGACGATCACAGTGCTTTTCCATTCCTCTTAAGTTTGCAGTCTGCTAGTGGAACTGAGTAGTGCAGCTGCTGTTTTCTGTTAACCTCTTGCTATGTATTTTAGAAATGTGCATCTGTCTGTCCGTCCATCTGTGAGTCTTTTTGTTCCAGAACTCCTTCTAAACCATCTACATGTTTTGTTAGTCTTTAAAGTGCTACCAGGCTATTTGTTGTTGTTAAAGTTTTTCCTCATAAACAGTAAGAACTAAGACCACCAAATTTGGTATATAGCTTCCTCTTATCGTAACATAAGGGGGCAGGGGTGGAGAAGGGGACAGCTAGCTACCTACTGTATATTTCAGAGAGTTTGTCTGTATGACTGTTTGTGTGTGGATCTGTTCCCCACCCTTCCCCCAGCTGTGCCTGCTGCAGCTGCCATAAACAAGCGCTTCTCCCATAGCCCCACACTGTTGTGGTGAGAGAGGACTGGGGTTGTCTGTGTACTGTACTCCTCAGCCCCAGCCCTGCCCCGGAGCAATGATTTGGATGAAGAAAAAGAAAACTTTGAGTTACGGACTTGAGCAATGCCAGGTATATCTTCTAGTAACATAAAAAGACACTGCTACATTATTAAGCAACAGTTCTCATTCTCATTTGGATTTCAGGGGGCTAATTCTCTTCTAGCTTGTACCGGAGTTGCTCCTGGTTTAGGAGAACATCATCAGGAACTAGAAGTATATTTAAAAAAAAAAACCTGATCTTTTGCCCCCATGCTGAACTGAAATATTGATTTGTACAGTGTTCATGACTGTAGTATGTTTATGCGGAAGGATGTTCTTGTGACTAAAACATGATTGGGAGTTTGTAGGTTTATTCCTGGCTCTGCCACAAACTTCCTATGTGATTCTGGACAAGACAATCTTTGCACTTCAATTTAGGGACTTATACTTATCTTACAGATTATGAGGACTGATTCATTAATGTTTTGCATTATTTGCATTTCTCTGATGTCTTCTAGCCAAAGCATTAATAATATTATGAGGAGTTGCTTGCTAAAATAGACCTAAGTTTTGTTGTCTTTTCCATTAAGCAAGCAAGCAAAAATCAATTTTTAAAATTAATTTCTACAGTTAAGATGATCAGGGTCTCATCTCCATCTCCCCCTCTCTTCCCCCCCCCCCCCAAAAAAAATAAGCTGTTAATGTAGCTTTATTTTAAGATATTGTGACTTTTATAATGCGTCTCTTTTTCAAATAAAGCTGCTCTTCCCTTAAGTATAAGGGTATGTCTTCATTATGGAGCTAAATTGGTACTGCTCCAAGCGAATGCAGTAGCATCAACTTGGTAGGTCTGTTGAAGACATTCTAAATCAATGGGAGAATGCTTTTGTCAATTTCTGTGCTCCATCTCCCCAGGAAGTGTAGGGTAAGTCTTTGGGAGAATGTGCTTCTATGTCTTTCTGGCACCTCTCCCACTGACACAGCACATTGTAGACACCACAGTAAATCAATCTAGCTACATCAGCTTTAGTTATGTGATTCATGTAATGGAAGTAGTGTAGCAGATTGATTTACTGTGGTTGTGTAGACCAGGCCTAAGTGATGTGGTTCTTGTTCATTTCCTCCCCCATACTCCAGTCATCAGATAGGTAGTTGAAAAAAACGCTCTTTAAATGATTCTTCCCATTGCTACATCTATGTCTTTGTGTAGCCTGTAAATTCTTCCTTTCAAAGATAATGTATTTCTCTATATGAGGGAATTGATTAACATGTTTTGGGTGCTATTGCGCACTCAGTAATAAAATAACAGTGTCAGGGAGTCATCCACTGAAGTCTGTGCCTGCGTCACCCCCAAGTGTTTTGCTCTCCCTTGATTAACAAATAAATTAATATTTCACTTGAATAGATGTATCTTGGCCTTAAGAAACCTAACCTTATGTTGGTAGGTCTTGCTTCAGGATTCTTAGATTCTAAAGAGTTAAACTGATCATTGGACTTCCCTTCCAACTTGCTTTAAGAATAGAAGTGAATACAGATGGAAGAGTCAAAAGGGATAGGTAGTTCTGCTAAGGTATTTCAATTCAGGGATAGATAAGTAATAACTGTAGGAAATGTGTGATGTGCCTGTTGCGTAGTTCACTTGCAGCCTTTTCCCATCTCCCTTAGAGAGAGAGAGACACACGCACACACATGTTCTTATTAAACAGACATGCCAGTTAATAAATTTAAAGCTACTAAACTTGGATCACTGGTGTTCCTAAATGAGTGAATACTGCGTACAGATGTGGTTGCCTCATCTCAAAAAAGATACATTGGTATGGGAAAAGGTTCAGAAAAGGGCAATAAAAATGATTAGGGGTTTGGAACGGGTCCCATATGAAGAGAGATTAAAAAAACTGGGACTTTTCAGCTTAGAAAGAAGAGACTAAGGGGGATATGACAGGTCTATAAAATCATGACTTGTGTGGAAAAAGTGAATAAGGAAAAGTTATTTACTTACTCCCACAATATAAGAACTCAGTGTCACTAAATGAAATTAATAGGTTTAAACAAAAAAAAGTTTTTCTTCACGCAGCGCACAGTCAACCTGTGGAACTCCTTGCCAGAGGATGTTGCGAACACTAGGACTTTAACAGGGTTAAAAAAAGAGCTCGATAAATTCATGGAGGTTAGGTCCCTCAATGGCTTATAGCCAGGATGGGTAGGAATGGTGTCCCTAGCACTGTTTCTCTGGAGGTCTAGAGGTGGGTGACATGGGAGGGATCATGTGAGGATTACCTGTTGTGTTCCCTCCCTCTGTGGCATCTGGCATTGGCCACTGTTAGCAGACAGGATACTGGGCTGAATGGATAGTTGGTCTGACCCAGTATGGCCGTTCCTATGTTCTGCTATGTGACTTAAAGGAGGAACTCTTTTAGTGTTTCAGAACTGTGTTTACAATTCTTCAGACTTTATGATGTACATCATGTTTCTCAGAGTGTTCCACGAGTCCACTTTGGAGAAACTACTAGCAGCCCACACAGCTTTGTTGACCTAAAGCAGGAGTGGGGAAACTCAGGCCCAGCTTGCCTGGATCTGGCCTCTGAGGGTCAGGGCCTCCCCTAGCATTTGGGAGCCCACACTGGCACTCCATCCCCGCTGCTGGAGCACACAAAGTCTACTAGGCTGGGCCCTAGGCTTTGTGTGGGAGGTCACATCAGTGGCTGCTTTTTGCTTTTCACTTGTTTGAAGCCCTCAACTAATTTTTCTGTGGGTCAGCAGCCCCCAGAAAAGGTTCCCTACCTCTGACCTAAGGGGTCCATAGTAGGCATGTTAGTGTGTATATATTTACACAATTAAACAATGATAAACAATGAACCCAGGCTTATCGATTAATCAAGTTAGCCCTAATGGTTACACATACACATCCCTCCCCTTGCTGCCTCTTTATCAGAGGCAGCAAGGCAGGGGGGAGGAGGCGGGAGCTGGTGCCTGTGGGGAGTTAGTTTTTAAGCCAGCTTATTGTGCATGCTGGCCCCCTTTCCCTGCGCTTCTGCTTCTTTTATTTATGAGTTTCTTTGACTTGTATAATAGTCTCCTCAGAACATCTAGAGCAGGAACATGTTCAGTGATCATACAAGTGATAGCAGAAATACAATGGGCCTCAAAAATATTGAGAAGAAAATAGACACCTTGGGTGCAGAGTGCTCTTGCACCTATGTAACAACATTGAAATGTAGTAGTAGATTTGTGTGTGTGTAACTGGGAGAAGTTTTGGCCTCATGACTGCATTATGCAATGTAACTATACAGACGTGTGATTGCAGATCATGTGAAATAATCCTTAGGGATAATAGTATAATATGTATCAGATTTATCTCACTAAATATAATACATTTAGTAAAGGTTCTTTCCAGGTTCACCATGTCTGTAAGAAATGAGACACCCCTAAGTTCTGTCTTTTGTTGAGTGATGTACCACAGTTTGGCCAGTCAAAGGCAGCTTGTGATTGATTATTCCTGGGGCCTTCCGCTTTTCCTCTAGCTAAGAAAGCATTTATTGTTTTGCAGGTTTTTGTTGAAATGTGGCTTCACCATTACTCACTGGAAATGTATCAGAAAATGCAGTCCCCTCAGGTCAAGGTAATAAGCTTGTGTGTCATTCTTGGATGTCTTTTGCTTGTTGGCTTCTTATCTGGCGGAAAACCTTTATCACTTCCCATCTTACGGAGGATTTTTAACTGGATGGTTACAAAGGAGCATTCTTAAAAGCATACATCAGAGCTTCTAAACCTCAGTGATGAAAAGATGTTTTGAACAAATGCTTGTGTCATCCAAATTTGCCTTTGTTGCAATAGCTATGTAAGTCGACTTTTGGAATGGTTACAACAATCAATGCTACTTGTAGTAATTGGAGCAGTAAATACTGGTAAAACCTCAGCATAAAATGCCTTGTTTAAAATCCCACGCAAAAATATCAACATGGCCCTACAAGAGATTTAAATTTGGTTTCTGGAGCTGACAGTGTTACAGAGGAATTAATGACACTCTTGATGATCCAGTGACATACTTTTCAAGAGCAAAGATTTTAGCTTAAATCCAATTTCAATGGGTTTGCATAAACTCTCTTTATAGTTTTAATTGGTTAAAGCATATTCTGTGTTCCCTGTCCCAGAAACTGACCTTGTGAAATATATGCTGCATTTCAGTAGTGGCCAAAAGTGCTTTCTGTGTGTATGTAGCTTTAGGATCTCTTATAAGGTCAAACTTAAATAAGACATTAAATTGATTACAAGCCATTTGTTCTAGCTGTTCAAAAATAAAATTGATGTGCTTAAAGGGGAACCTGGTATAGGAAAAACTGGGAATGCTGAGATTGAGAGAATTTGGGGGAAAAAACGTGGGACTAATGATTTTTAGGATTCCCAGTGGGGGGAGAAATGCAAAAGTTACTAAAGGATGTTCATGTGTGAAGGAGCAAGATAATTGCTTGACTGGGAAATTCTGATCCTTCACTTCATCAGATTGTGAAACAAATATTTTGTTAGGAAAGAATGATGAAGAGCTAAGTGTAGTGAGTTTGCATGGTTTTGTTCAAAAATTATTTGATATCAAACTACAAACTCTTCATAGAGATGGTAGGTCTCCACTCAGGAACCCCAGGAGCATGGCTGTGCACTGATGACGCATAGGCTTTGCTTTTAAGTACCTTTGTTCTGTCTGCATAGTCTCTGTGCATGCAGCTTTATGTTGAAGTAAAAAAAATGCATTGCTTTAAACTTCTCTCCTCTATTCACCCTCTGTAGTTGAGCCGCTGTCCACTAATGGTATAGCAGCATTCAGGCAAACAATGATTTCTTAGTGCTCATATACAGTGCGACTAACGCTGTGGAATGTATAGCGAGAATCTGAAGGGGTTTTACCACATAGGCTCCTACCAGGATGCCTGGATTAGGTTAGGATTGAGGCTGCGTCTGCCTGATGGCTTTCTTCTTCTGTCCCTGATTATTTCCCAAGAATCACTAGCTATGACCATATAGACAGATGACATCCTCCTGCTTTTTTGGTGGGTTGCCGGATAGGAAACAGGGCCAAGTAGTATCCTCATCCAAAAAGGTACCTTCCTCCAGACCTCTGAGAGGTGTGGCTTTAGAAGGTGTGGAGACAGCACCATCTCTCTAGCAGTGACTTTAACTGACCAAGGTATTATGTGGAGGAGTTGAAGACGACGAGTGAAGCTTATCATTCAGATGTGAGCAAGAAACTAGAACTTGCAAAAGTAATATTTCTGTGGTATTGAGAGGAAGTTTTTTAAATGGCTGCTTTTGACTGCCAGTCTAGAGCACACCAAAACTTTTTTAAAAGTAAATTGAATAAAGACCACATATCCTCTCCTATTTCCACTTACCTTTCTGCATGTATGGAGCAGGGGGATGGTTAGTGCAACAGAAGGTCTCCTGTACTGGGTCTTAAATCATTGCTGTTTTACATCTCTCGCTAGAAACACTTCTGTAAAGAGGAGGGAGGGGATAACGTTCCTCAGAACTTGATGGCTCTTCCCCCATCAGAAAGACACAGTGTGCTGGAAGTGCCATGCTGGGTTCCAGCTGTGTCATTTCCCATTGCCCCTCTGAATTGTCTGAAAAAACAGGCAGATCCTAAGAATAATTCGTGCCATTAAGGATCTCTTACACTTAGTAATAAAGGGGTGGGTGAGGTATGGGGAGGAGCACTAGAGAGCTTACTTGAAGAGGAATTACCTGTAAGAAGAATTACTTTATTTTGTGATTATCCTGCTTCTAATTGCTCCCAGGTATGGAGTAAGCCTGAGGTTGACACTGTTATCATGCTGGGTTTGATTACTGCTCCATTAATTCAATTTGATTCAATTTCATATCCCCTCCCCCACTTTCTGCTGTACTCTCCTTTCCTCTCTCTGTTTTGCCGCAGCTCAATGCGGGGGAGCAGGTGTGCAGTATCTGTTTTCCTTTTAGCTTCTGCTTTTGCCATTATTTGATTTATTTTAAGGGGTCAGTATCTCACGGGCTTCTGTGGAAAGTCTGTTGCACCTCCACTCACAGGATCTCAGTAACAATTGCATGCGTGGCACCTCTCAGGTATCTAGATCTTGCTTCAGCGTATGGGAGAGGAGTTAATTACCATGGCAGAAGATGAGTTCTGCTCTTGGGGAGCTTGCAGTGGTATTACTACCACTCTCTTAGCAGTGTAGAAGCAAAGCAATTCTGAAAAACTGAATTGAAAATAGAGGAGAAAGAAACAGATAATCTTAGAGGAGATGAGATGGAGAGTTAATTTAGAAGCCTGATAATACTGATTGAAGTCTCTGTTTACATTTTGTTTTGATTTTCTTTTTTAATTTATTCCATACATGTATGTGGCTACAGTATCCTCTTCACCACTCTATTGGTTATTCTTAGAAAATGTTTCTGTCCCCAAGAAGGGGCACAGTTAAGGCTTCAAAAGATCTCTGCAGTAGACCTAGAACTTTAATGGCCCTGTTCTTATTTCAGCATGTCATCTTTACAACAAGCCTGTCTTTTTGTTTTGTTAGGTTCTTTTCCCCCCATGCTTTAATAGCAGAGGCTATTCTCTTTGAGACCTGTTAACTTTCCACAGACTTGTAATTACCATAATTAGTATTTAGCCTTTAAATAGGAGCTTGTATGTTCCATGCTTTGTTTTCCTATCTGGCGATTGCTAATACTGCAATTAATTAGAGAGACTCCTAGGGGTGCTATCAGCTCTTTCTTTTCCCCCTCCATTTCTCTGGGACAAAACAGTCCTCTGATTTACAAGTCCTCTGACAGGGTTCCTAATCAAAAGCTCTTAAGTAAAGTAAGTTGTCATGGGAGAAGAGGAAACGTCCACTAATGGACTGATAACAAAGTAAAAAATAGGATACAAAGGGGAGGAATAAATGGTCAGTTTTCAAAATGGGGAGAGGTAACTAGAGGTGTCCCACAAGGATCTGTACTGGGACCAGTACTATTCAACATATTCATAAATGATCTGGAGAAGGGGGTAAACAGTGTGATGGCAAAATTTGCATATGATACTAAACTGCTCAAGATGGTTTAGACCAAAGCAGACTGTGAAGAGCTTCAAAAAGATCTCACGAAACTAGAAAATTGGGCAAAAAAATTGCTAATTAATTTTAATATTGATATATGCAAAGTAATGCACATTGGAAAACATTATCCCAGCTATAGGTACAAAATAATGGGGACTAAATTAGTTATTACTACTCGAGAGAGATCTTGGAGTCATTTTGGATAGTTCTCTGAAAACATCCACTCAGTGTGCAGCGGCAGTCAAAAAAGGAAGCAGAATGTTAGGAATCATAAAAGAAGGAATAGAGAATAAGAAGAGAATATCTTTTTGCCTCTGTATTAATCCATGGTACGCCCACATCTCAAATACTGTGTACAGATGTGGTTGCCTTGTCTCAAAAAAGATATTTTGGCATTGATAAAACTTCAGAAGAGGTCAACCAAAATGATTAGGGGTTTGGAACAGTTGCCAGATGGAAAGATTTAAAATACTGGGACTTTTCATCTTAGAAAAGAGAAGACTAAGGGGGTTATGATAGAGTAGGGATGTTAAATTTTGATTGAGTAATCAAAGGGATTTTCATCAACTATTTGATTAGTCGATAAGGACTAGGGTAGCGTTCCACCTTTGAAATGTACAAGAGTCCCTGTTGGGGCTCTTGTACATTTCAAGAGGATGCGCTGCATGGAGTGTGGGGCCGGCGGGGTACTCAAAGTCCCAGGCTGGCCCCAGGCTCCATGCAGTGCTTCCTCTTTGAAATGTACAAGAGCCCCACCGGGAGCTCTTATACATTTCAAAGTTGGAATGCTGCCTGCACCCCTGCCCCCTCCCACAGAGCTGGAGCTGGGGGGAACCAGCTTTTAAGCCGGCTCCCCACAGAACCCTTTCCTCTTTCCCCTCCCCCTTGCTGCCTCTTTGTGATAGAGGCAGCAAGGGGGGAGAGCACAACTAGTCGACTATCCAATAAGCTTTTGCTTATTAGCTAGTCAATTAGTCACCAAATTAAATTAATACATAGTAGGCTTAAAACAAAGGAAGTTTTTCTTCACTCAGCCCACAGTCAACATGTGGAACTCCTTGCCAGAGGATGTTGTGAAGACCAGGACTTTAACAGGGTTCAAAAAATAACTAGACAAATTCATGGAGGTTGGGTCCATCAATGGCTATTAGGCAGGATGGGTGAGAGTGGTGTCCCTAGCCTGTCTATCAGTGGCTGGGAATGGGTGACAGGGTGAGGGATCACTTGATGATTCCCTGTTTTGTTCATTCTCTGTGAGGCACCTGACATTGGCCACTGTCGGCAGACGGACATTGGGCTAGATGGACCTTTGCTCTGACCCAGTCTGGCTGTTCTTATGATTCTCTCTGGCACACAAGCAAGAATCTCAAACCTTGGCCTCCCAGTGCTCTGTAGGCTAAGGGATAGCTTTATAGTAACCTTCCAAACACTAGTTTGGGACCAAAAGTTTTCAGAAAAATTACTAGGTTTGCTCCATTTCAAAGCATTCTGCATAGTTTAGCTGTTTTCAAGTGGAGAGATCAGACTTTTTTCCATGAACCTAAGATTTCCTCAACATGGAAGCTGTATGTCTCTGTGCACTGCTTGTTAGGTTACTGACACAAGCCTGTTGCTTTTGTGGTAGAGGCAAAGACAAAGTCTGCTCAATCATAGCTCTTCCCCCCCCCCCCCCCAGCTACTGTTAATTGTGAATCCAGTAACAACGTCCTGTCAATTACTTTCCCAACTTGAGTGAGGGTCAAGGTACCTGCAGAATCAGGCAACTGAGCCCCAGAAGAAGAGGATACTGTGGCTGCAGCTGTTGTGATATGTTGTCATGAACTGTACTTGTGACTTCCATTTTTTTCCCCACCCCTCCTCCTTCGGATCATTCTCACTGTTTCTTGTTTTTTGTTTTTTTGTTTTTTTTTTTTCTTGCTTTTCTCTCTCTTTTTTCCCTCCTTTTTTGTTTCTGTTGTCTCTCAGCTGGAGGTTCTCCACTACCGACTCAGTATCTCCAGTACACACCACAGTAGTCCTGCCCAATCCGGCTACCAGGCCCTCCACGCATACCAAGTATTACCATCTTTTCATTTTGTTTCTTTTTAAAAATCTTGTTTCATCCTATAATCTGCAAAGTGTATTAATTGACACGAGCAGAAAAGGCAGCTGTACAGCCAATGTTTGGTTTGCAAGATGATTCAGAGATTAGTGCCACTGAAACAAAATTTGGCAAAGCTAGGCGCAGCAGATACTGAGAGATGCAGGTGAACACCATGGGAAAGCATGTTAGTTGAATAGCTCATATTCAAAGGAGGAACTGGACTCCCTGTTTTAAGAGATGCATCCCTCAATAGATTGCAAAGGGAAAAAATTGGCACTGTGCTAATACCTCCTTGGCCCAACAACTTGCTTTGCTAATGGCAGAATTGTGACTGTCATGCACTGCTCCTTTAAATGAATCTTGCAGGGAAGAGGAGATCAGAAATTGCACAGCTGTATCTCTAATGAGAAAGGTAGGTAACATGGAAACAATCATTCTGCACTTCCAGTAGAACACAGCTGGACAGTGTTAAAGTAATATCGGCAGCCTGAGCTTGATTGCCTAACTTCACGAAGGGGCATGTGGGTTGCCCATCTGCCAATTGAGGACGTACCTGGCATGCGATTCCTGTTGGAGCGGGCACCTGGGTTCATCCTCTCCTGTTTCAGCCCTTTATTCACTGGTTCCTCATTTGGTGGGGCGCATATTCCATAAAGCCAAGTTAATTTTGGTATGAATTCTCCTTGCCTGTACCACTGAGTCCTCTGCTTTTGACATGAACACTTTTACTACTAATCATCATACTGCTTAAGAGGGAAAATAAGGATTTGCTACCAGGAGCTTGGTTTTATAGCCTTAAATCATCATGCCAAGCCACAGTGGTGTTCTTAAATGTATGTGAAATATGTATCTTTTCCACCTTCCTGGATGATTGTGTGAACATTCCTGCAAATGGGGCTGACAGTCAAGAGCTTTTGAAAAGAGTGGAGGGAACAGAAGTTGCCTTTTAAGGTTAAAGAACAATGCTCGTGGTGATGCTTGTGGTCCATCTTATGAGGAAATTAGCCTGTTAAACAGCTCTTAAGTGTCAGAGGATTTGTTAGTGTGAAAATGCAATTAAACACAGCCACAAAAACAACAGTTGGAAACTCCTATAAAATAATGGAGAATGCTTTCTTGGAGGTAGTTGATGGCCAAGATTTTAAAAAGTGACTGGTGATGTTGGGTGCCCAGATTGAGGTGAAAACCAGACACATTCTAGCTTTTGAAAATTTTGGCCTACGCTCATTGCACCAGAAAGACCCTTCCCAAAAGTTCTTTGTTAAGTATTTTCTCTTTCAGACTTTAAATAGACTAACTGACTTACAGCCACTTCTCAACTAGTGTGACCCCTTTTATAGCCTCACCTCCGTTGGGGATGGATACTGGCAGGAATACAAATGAAGTCTTCATTAATCCTAGTAATAGGGTCTTCGCTCCCTTTAGAAAAGGCATTGGTTCAACTGCACTGCTACAAGTAAGAGGCCCTTCACCACCTCCCATCACTCAAGATTTGAGCCTTTTCCTAGAGGGAACCTTGCTATGTAAAAGCAGTAAGTGAATGCTGGTAGCTTCTTCGTCACTGCCATTGGAATTAGGAGAGGCTCTAAGGGGTTATCACAGCTTCAAGAATTGTTCTGAATTGCTCATAAACACAATTAAAAATGAATGCCTTTTCCAAAAAAACAAAACAACCCATCCCAAGTAATCAAACTCTGCTGCTTTGTCATTTCACCTGAATTACCACTTCAGCATAGCATCCAGGAAACTCCTTTCATAGCTGCAGCTAACATCCCAGTGGGACCCTCCATCGCACTTGGTTTTGTTACCATGATGCTTTTGTTTGGCTATCCTTCATCTCCCACAACCATCAAGAGCTGTGAGATTTAGGAAAACAAAAATGCTCTACAAATCAGCTCTCAATAGTGGTTTGAGACTAATTTACTGTTTCCAAGGCAGGTTACAACATGAGTATATTTGGTGTGTGCGACTGGGCTCTGCAGTAGTGGGGAAGGATGCCCAGAGACCTGATTCCCTTTTTCTCTCCCTATAGATTTTCCCTAGTCCTATATATCACTCTTCTGGCAGCAATACCAGACTTGCTCCCCTTTGTTTCTGGTGTGAAAAAGATCTTCCCGTCTCCTACACTTCCAGTAAAAATACCCCACCCAAACACACTCACAAACTTACCCCAATGTTAAGTGCAACAGAATCATTCAGTGCATGAGCAGCAGAAGCAAATATTGCTCTTATCATAACTGTGTGCAGAATTTTTCTTTTTTTTAGGAGGAAGGAGAACACCCACATAAGAAGGAAGGCTTAGTAAAGAGTGAGCTGAGAGCATAACAATAGTTCTCTGGTGATACCCACAGCAGACACTAAATATTAATACATAAATTAAAGAATGGGTATTTTTATTTTTTCCTGGGAGGGCATAAGTTAAACTAAAACTTAGTGATGTTCTGTTACTACTCTCTAGGGGTTGCCATAACTTGAAGCAAATAGTGATAAAACCCTCTCCTCCGGTCATTACAGTGAATATAAATATTGTTAGTGAGCTATTGAAGGCAGAGTTGTGATGAAAATTGTTCTTTTGGGGAAATAATCTGTTCAAATCAGTGCAGAACTAAACATTTAGGGACACTCCTGATCTGTTTAAATGTCTGATATGAAAATACTTTTGTGTCAAGCTCCCTCATAGGGGGTTAACAGGTAAAATTTATCTTTATGCCTATTGCTTTGAATCCAGGAGTCATTTAAACCCACCGAGGAGCATGTGTTAGTGATAAGACTACTTGTGAAGCATCTACACGCTTTTGCCAACAGCCTGAAACCAGAGCCACTCTCGCCCTCAGCCCATTCCCATACAGCCAGCCCACTGGAGGAATTCAAGAGGTAGGCATACTGTAAAACTGCCTTTTGAGCATGCAGAACACCAATACACACCTTGACAGTTTTGCCTTTGAGCACTTGAAAGCAAATTGTTTGCGAGGCTTAAGTCAGAAATTGCATTGTTAGGAGGATGAGAGAACCCGTTGTTACATTCCTCATGTGCTTTGGGATGGAGTCCAGATCAGAATAGGGAAGAAGGAAATAGCTCCCACTCAAGAATGTTTCCACAGTGGAAAATGTTTCTGCTTTTTCAGGAAAGGGAGAGGGGATTAAACTGCTGTAGAGGTGCTAGCATTTGTTCTGAGAACAGCAAGAAGTTGAAACCAGTTTAGAAGAGCAGTCAGACTGGTGCAGAAGTAATTTCTGTACATTTCTCTGCAAAGGAGACGTGCAATTTAGTATCAGGTGGAGAGAAAGTTGTGTTACTGTAACTACACTGGAGGGAAATTCCATTTAAGAACACAGAGCAGTTGTCTTAGGCCCTGGAATTGCAGGTTGTGTGAATCAGCATTAGAACTCTGCAGACTGACTTCCATCTTGAAAGAGACCATGATTTGAGAACACCCATCCAAACTCATTATGTCAGTATTAAATGTTGGCGGTATTACTTTATTATCTATTTGTTTATACGTCTTTGTGTCTCAATCTCATTGCAGAGTTGTGATTCCTCGGTTTGTCCAGCAGAAGCTCTATGTCTTCCTGCAGCATTGCTTTGGCCACTGGCCTCTGGATGCCTCTTTCAGAGCTGTATGTACCAGCCTATATTATTGCTGAGTCTGTACAAAATCAGAGTTAGTGTTTAATAAAACATTGAGCCAACCACAGTGATAAAACTGCTGTTTTTATAGAATTGTTCCCCATTCCTGATTTGTTTTTTCCCTCAGGAGGAGGGAAATAAACATTTTTTAAGACAAGAGTTAGAAATGAAGTGTAGCAAGATGTGGAAGGGGGGATTCTGAGATACTGGTGAAATTGAGTTGTGGTTGTTTCTTTCTCTTTCCCTTTATGGAAATGATCTCTAGTTGAGAACATGTTTTTGTTAATACAAATAGCCTGTATGGATACATTTGTCCTATCTAATAATATGCTCTAATCTTGTAACTAACCAAACCTGAAGGAATGTGCCTTGAATTTCTCTGTCAAGATATGTTTAATATACATTTCTCCTTGGGGAAGGTTGGTTAGTCAGCCAACTGACCCCCTTAGAACTTGCTCCCCCCACCCCAAGAGATCACTTCTACCCTCTTCCCAAGATATACAAACAAGGGAATCCAAGCAAGCTATGGCACTGAATGAATATTGGGATTTATAGAAACCATCCTCCAGCCATGCATCAAGAAAAGGGCCAGGTTCCTCCAAGACACAATCATCTTCTTCCACAAACTCTGCAACATTAACAGCCTCCCTCAGAACACTGTCCTTGCCAGCATGGGTGTCACTTCACCCCAGCGTTCTTTGCACTGATGGCATAGCTGCCTGCTTCAAGTATTTATAAGACAGTGGCCAGCCAGCAGGTATCCACCCAAATACATCAGCCAGCTCTTCCATTTCATCCTCACCCATAACAATTTTGCACTTTGTCCAAACCATCAGAACAGGTCTGGATACTAGGATGGCTCGTCAATAGGCCCTATCTCCTTGAGGGTCAGTCCCCTTGAAGAATGTCTGGACAAATGCACCATGGCATCAATAAGATATCTGGGATAAGTTGATAGTATTTTCACCCTTTAGACAGATGAGATGCACACTCTGGTGGATTTCCCCCACAACTTCAACAACCCTTCCCCCCTCATCCATTAAGGCCTCTGGAATGCTCCCACACTAGCACCAACTTCCTGGACATCACAATCAAGAGAAAGTCCAGGATATACACCTTAACACACTCATAATCGCCTTACTAAATTACCACACTCCACCGGAGAAGTATATCCCATCATGGAACAAGCTACCCAAATACCCCAAGAACCTGCTTCAGTACAGAAATTAAACCCCTCCAACTGCACACCGTGGTTGTCACCTACCATCCCACACTGGCACCTTTATGGGGTATCATCAGAAACTACAACCCATTCTTGATGAAGGCCTGATCTTGAAAGTATGTGTCCCAGATCTGAAGAGTCCTGTGTAAACCTGAATATTTGTGTCTTTCTCTCCAACCCAAGTTGCTCCAATAATAGATATTATATCCCCCATCTTGTGTGTCTAATATATTTGGCCCAACAGTGCATACACCAGTATTAGTGCATCAGTTTGCTTGGTGGATGCATGTTCTTTTCTGAGACAGCCGCGTGTGCACGCTTTCCTCTCATTGTTATTGTAGAGGTGGAACTGCTTGTTCAGTACGACAAAGCATTTCCTAAAATGTTTTGTTAATGAATTGCTGCTAAGCATTTAATTCTCTTCAGCACTGATGCAAGGGCACATGATCACAATAAACTTGTTCTTCAGGCCTGAGACTTTTGCAAGATACTTTGATTCCTTAAGCCTTTTGTTGGCATCAAGAAAGTGGGTGTTATTGTCCAAAAGACTTAATAGAACAGACAAGCAAAATCTTTCTTCTTCTGTTGAATTGATATTGTATGTCTTTGTGTTCTTGCCTCAGGTGCTGGAGATGTGGCTAAGTTACTTGCAGCCTTGGAGATATGCTCCAGAGAAACCACTTCTGGGTGCAGAGCCTCAGCCTCGCAGTGTATCAGAGAAATGGTAAAAATAGGAATATTCCTGAGTAGAATCTGCAGGTCGCTCTAATTCTGACATCAGCATTTATTAACTACACTAGACCGCTGTACTCTGGGTGTCCCCGCTGCGGGAGTGGCAGCACATAGAGCCACTTCCCTTGAGGCTTTTCTCCACTGCTCCCGTACTGGTGTGGGGTGGTGCCTTGGAGCAGTGGGGAGTGTGAAGCCACCTGTACTCCCGGGAGCGGGGTGGCAGGTAAGTGCCCCATCCCCTCATGTCCAGGTCCCACTGCGCCCTCTCTGGCCCAGCAAAATGTTTAATCTGGCATACACTGTTTCCCAGGGTATGCTGGAGTAAAGAGGTTCAAGTGTATCAAGTAAGGACGTATGCCAGAGCAAGGAGGTTCAAGTTGTACACAAAAATTTCGAAGGCAGAGTTGTAAATGTTGTTCCTTATAAACATCCAGTTTATGGATTTCGAACTATGGAATTGTGACCAAGCACCCTCTTGTTTTATTGCTAGGTGGGATCACAGAATAGAAAAGGTTAAGAACTGCTTTCCTAGTTTACCCCATTTGGTTCTTCCTGACATGTTACTCCACATAGCTCGCTTTGTACAGCAGGTGCCAGACTGACCTTCCTGCTGAAGAAGAACAAAGATGGCATATCTATCACCCTGACATGAGTAAAAGTGTTTCTTTGGCTTAAAGCTATGTTGAGAAGCATAAGCCCTGTTCACTGTTTGTTCTGTGTGGTCTCCTTGGGGTCTTTTTTTTTTTCCCATCTCTCACGTGTTCAACAAAGTCCCTCTAGAAACAATGAGCAGTCCTGTAGCACCTTGAGACTAACAAATCTAATATATAATGAGCTCTATCTAGATCGATCAATCGATAGATAGATATTCAGCAAAATCACTCCACTGTAGGACCAGTGTTAATGAAACTAATTGAGTCAGGCTGGATGTGTCCCATTCATAGCTTTTGATATGTAAATGTGAACTTCAAAGGTGGGGGAAATTGTCTTTGTAGCGCATTTAACCAGTTAATATCTTTATTCAAGCCCAAGTTGATAGTGTTGAACTTGTAAATTAATTCCAGTTCAGCAGTCTTCCTCTGTACTTGAGTGATAAAATTCCTTTCTAGAATGGCTACTTTTACATCCATTATTAATGTTCAGGGAGGTTGAAATGTTCTCCTACAGATTTGTGTGTGTTACCATTTCTGATATCTGACTTGTGTCCATTAATCCGTTGTCGTAGAGACTGTCCAGTTTGGCCACTATACATTGCAGAGGAAGCATTGATGGTGCTTGATGTCAGACATCACATTAAGATGTGCAGTATGAGCCCCTAGTGTTTTGGGTTATGTGGTTAGCTCTTGTGATGGTGTCGCTTGTAGGTGGACAAAGTTGGCAGTGTGGTTTGTTGCAGGAATAGGTTCTTGGCTGAGTGTTTCTGAGTGTGGTGTGTGACTGCTGGTCAGTATTTGCTTACAGTTGGGGGGCTCTCTGTAGGTGAGGATTGGCCTGTCTTCCAAGGTCTGAGAGTGAGGGATTGTTGTCCAGGACTGGTTGTAGATTTTCAATGATGCTCTAGAGGGGTTTAAGTTGGGAGCTGTAGGTGAAGACAGGTGATGTTCTATTGTTTTCCTTGTTGAGCATGTCTTGAAGTAGGTGGCTCTGGGTACTTGTCTGTTTCTGTCAGTCTGTCTCCTCACTTCCCCAGGTGGGTATTTAAGAATGCCTGATAAAGATCTTGTAGGTGTTTGTCTCTGTCTGTTGGATTGTATCTTAGGGCTTGGCTATACACAGTGTATCATGTGACATGTCCTGGATGGAAGCTAGAGGTATGTAGGTAAGAAGATAAGATCAGTAGGTTTCCAGTATAGGGTGGTGTGTGACCATCCAGTTCCTTCTAGGTGGCTCCAGCATTACAAACTACACTACTCACTGCATAGTGTGCGGAGTCCAAAATCCTGACCCATACGAACAGCCATGCTGGGTTAGACCTCTGGTGCCGTATAACCCTGTCTTCTGCCAATTCCAGATGTTTCAGAATGAATGATCAGAACAAGCAGTCATTGAGAGATCTATCGTCTTGTCTGCTCCTTGCTTCTGGCAGTCAGTGGCTAGGGATGCCCAGAGAATGGTTTTGCATCCCTGACCATCTTGTATTATAGACCTGTCCTCCATATATTTATCCAGCTTTTTTAACTCTGTTATAGTTTTGACCATTACAACATCCCCTGGCCATGAGTTCTGCAAGTGATTGTGTGTTGACTTTACCAACTAATCTGAGGCACCTCCTCCTTCTCTAAGATCTGCAGTGGCACAAACCATTTAGCAATGAGGGTGGGCTTCATGGAGAGGCTGCACTAGTTTCCCTGGTTCATGGATATTTATGTGGGAGGAAGTGAAGTCATTGTTTTTTATAGAAACCACACCTGAGACTTCAGCTTGCCTCTGAAGTCCTCCCGTTGCACATCTATGCAACTAGATATCTGCCAGCACAAAGTCAGAGATTGCTACGGATAGGTAAAAACTCTTGAGTAAGGAGGGACATTCTTCTGTCTCTGTGGGAAATGGAAAGGATGAGATCATTCTGGTTGAGTTCTAAACTATATTCTATGGGATTATTTATTTGGCAGAAGACTGACTATACTTACTCATTTTAATATCTGTATTCATAAACCCACCATCACTTTGGCAGGGCTCCCTTCATTCAAGAAAACCTGCTGCTGTACACCAAGCTATTTGTAAGCTTTCTGAACCGAGCTCTCCGCACGGATTTGGTCAGTGCTAAAAATGCCCTGATGGTGTTCCGAGTAGCCAAGGTCTTTGCTCAGCCCAACCTCGCTGAAATGATCCAGAAAGGTACATGAATATCATGTTGCCTCCTTGCAGTTATCTGTCATGTGGTGACTCTTGCCTCAGAAGCGTGGAGAAATATGAACTGTCTGCTTCATATGACATTGAAATTCAGTGATCTGATGTCTTTGTTCCTATTTGCAGTGTTGGTTTAAAACGTATATTCAAGTTTTTCTTTTCTTTTTTCTTTTCTAATTTTCATTTCGTCAGTCTCACTGATTCCTATTTGTTCTAACTAGTATGAAAAAAATATATTCAGTAAACATAAACTCCTTGTATCCGCCAGCTCCTTATTGTTTGTCGTGATTGGTTATTAACTCAAAATTAAAACTTTGTAATACCTTCAGGAATTTATATGTACTCAGATTTCAGCAAGATGGCTAGTTACCAAAAACTTGCACCCCAAGTTCTAGATATCCGTTTAAAGTGTTTTGAAAGGTGCATGTTGAGAGTATTAGGATATGGGGGGCAGGGAGAGGAAAGATTTGGTGGGGACAGAAGAGTTTGGGCAGCAACAATTTCAGGTGCTGGAACATGCTCAGCTGGACAGGTATGGGGACCATAATATCCTTTCCACCAACCATGCAGGACCCAGAAGTACTATGTCTATAGACTTTTAGAGGCATTGGAATAATGAAAGCACTTTATTCTGTACAAATGAAAAACTTGAATTTATAACTAGGGTTCTACCCTCTCTCCTCCCACCAAATAATCTAGCAGCCCTGTTACAATGAGTGGTTAAAAACCTGTATTGCTAGAACTCCAGATCAGAAGGAAGGTGTAACCTAGTCTTCTCCACCCCACATTATCTTACCCCAATTCTAGGGGAGCAGTTATTCCTGGAGCCGGAACTTGTTATCCCTCACCGTCAACACCGAATTTTCATGAGCCCCACTCTTGGTGGGAGCTTCCTGTCATCATGGCCTCCAGCAATCACAGATGCCTCATTTAAGGTGAAGAGTCATGTTTACTGCCTGGAAGGACAGGACTCCCAGTACAAGCAGATGTTTGGTCCAGAAGTCAGGAATTTGGTAAGAAATTACCTTGCTTACTTGCTCCACATAAACCCTCTATTGCTGTTGTGAAGAAAATGAATCCACACTGAATATCTGCTCTGTCACATAAAAGAGGGGAGAAATTTTATCTGTTTAAAAGTAGAGTAAATCAAGAGAGGTTGTTGGTTGTAGGGTCGGATTGGAAAGCCCAGGACAAGTATTAAAATGGAAATGTGCAGACTGCTTTCCAGCCTTGAGGAGTGGGGTAGACTAGCCTTACTGTTTTGGAGCAATCTGCTATGGCCATGTACTTGTTTCATCTCTCAGCAGTAGTTGTGTCTTTCTGATCCATGGTGTTAACAATCAATAGCCAGCAGCAAGGCAATCACCAGTGGTGTAGCAGAGAGAGAGGGTCTCCCTAAGCACCAGGCTAATAAACTGAAGGAAGATGCATCTCAAAGGATGCAGAGGGACACTCCCATTCCCCTCTGTGCTTCAGATGCTGTAACTTCCTTTACTCTGTTGGAGATGGGGTGCATGACTGCTACCAGCACAAGTCCATTTTCAGCTAACTGAGTGAATGTACTGATTCTGTTCTGACCATTGGACCTGTGTGCACATGCTGGTGCGTGCTTATTGACTTGTGTCCTTTATTCTGTTGCTTTATTTAGTCATCCTCCCATCTTTTGTTTTTTAGGTATTAAGGCTGGCCCAGTTAATAGGCCAAGCCCAGCAAACAGCCAAATCCATATCTGACCACTCTGCAGAGACCATGGCTAGTCAGTCCTTCCTATCCTGGTTTAGGTTTGTCCCTTCTGACATGAATGGTTGCTATACAGGCAATGACCTAGATGAAATTGGGCAAGACAGCATCAAGAAAACAGATGAATATTTGGAGAAGGCACAGGAGTACTTATGCCAGATATTTCGGGTATGTAACTTCCTTCCAGGTGCTGTCACTAGGAAGTAGCATGACTAGAGGAATCCTGACTCCCAATCTATTTCCAGATTTCTTGCTTCCTTGCAGTATGATCATTAGCAAGTCACTTAGGGCAAAATTTTCAAAAATGGCCACTCATTCAAAAATGGCCATCTTGAGACACTTTCAGGATTTTTTTTCCAGGGTGCTGAGTGCCTGTAAACAGCTTGATTATTGCTAGAATTGTGGGTGCTTTGCACTAATGAATGTCAAGGTCAAGCCATCTTAATCTAGGCACTTTGCTATAAGTGACTACTTTAAAAATCCCATATTTTTCCTACCTACCAAGGGGCATTTTATGGCTGAGTGGTTTTTAAAACACTTTAGCATCTTACATTAGAAGGTTTCATAGAAATGCAAAAGGGTGTGCACAAGGTGATAAAGCTAATAGGAGATACTAGAAAGAGGCTGCCTTTTTCATTAAGCTAAAAGGAAGCAGAGAGACTTTACATAAGTTCTCTTGCATATAGCAAGAGAGAAAATAGAACTAAGCAACAGCTGGGAGAAACCAGGATGCACTGAGCCAACAATTCTTCTGTCTGCTAGGGCTTGCCACCTAAGTATTTAGTCACTTTTTTAATTTGTATTGTAGTCTGGTAAATGGATTGTTTTCAGTCCCTGTTCTGTTGCCAGTCACTGGCTTTGTGGTTGTCAGGAGATGGTGAATGGGGAAATAGAACAGAAAAAGGTGGTAAAACCAAATAATTATGAAGAAATTGATCTTGTTGACTAGCTGAATGAAGCCCAGCTGACCCAGCTGATGATGAACTGTGGAACAGCTCAGGATGAGAATGGAAAGAAGCAACTTCCAGACTGCGTTGAAAGTGAGAATGGACTAATTCTTACACCTCTTGGCAGGTATCAGGTAAGAGAGAAAGCTTCCAGCCCTGTAGTTCTAGAGCATCTGTTTAAGAAAGCAGCCTGTGCCTCTACAGCAGAATAAATAGCTTGTCAGGGATGAGAAGAGAGAGACCAGTATCAATGCTTTTCAGATTTGAGCTATAAAGTATTAGAATATTTACCCAGTGTTACTTGGGTCCTTAATTTCTATTTTTTGGAAAATAAAATGGAAATGTCCAGGCTTCATTTGAACCATTGATTTGGGGTGGGGCTGGGATGAGGGGTTCAGTTTTCAGGCTGCCCCGGGGAGAGAGGAGTATCCCAGCTCGCTCTAACCACAGCAGCTTGGGGCCAGGTGAGAAGTGCCTCTCCATAGCTGCAGCAAGTACAGCTGAGGGAGGGGTCCATGTTTCCCGACTAAGGTAGGTCCAGATTAGGCTAGGTGGGGGCCGGAGAAGGGACCGCCTATCCCCTGGCAGCAGCAGCTCTAGGTTGGGTGTCATGGGTGGGAGGGAGGCACCCCCTGCCAGACCTCTAGCAGGGAGCTGCCACAGCCAGGGGGAAGGCACTCTGCATACCCAGCTTGAGCCCTCTTTCAACATTCAGTTATGTCCATTTAGAGGACTGTACTTGATTTGGTGATTCTGTGTCTCTTCCTTTTGGTTTTGAGAGGCAATCCCCTTCCACGCACATCCCTGTTCTGGCACAACCAAACCTGACCTTGCTTTAAGTTATGATAAGAGGAAGCTGCCTACTGAATTTGGTGGTCCTAGCTCTTACCATTGAGGTGGAGTTTTTGGACAGACAGTACATGTGATTTTCTTTCTTGTTCGTAGATCATAAATGGCTTACGCAGGTTTGAGATAGAGTACCAGGGAGATACTGAGCTTCAGCCCATTAGAAGTTATGAAAATGCCACTCTAGTGCGACTGTTCTTCCAGTTATCCTCTGCAATTAATCAAAGAGTAAGTCCAGTGAGACGTCACTTTCTCTTTTCAGTTGAATATTCCTATTCTCCCTCTGACTCTGTACAGCCTACACACTTGCTTTATACTCTCACCGTTAATATGACGTCTGCATGAGTTTGCAGATACTCCATAGGGCTCTCTTAGCCTGGAATCACTTTTTTTTCCTATTGCTCAAGAGTCACAGCAAATGTCACAACATTCTCTTGAAATCAGAAATGGTCAGTACACTGAAATGTATTGTTCATGGTAGATGAGGTAGAAGGAATATCCTTCTCAGAATCACATTAGCACATGCAACCATAATGAAAAAACACTCTCTTTTCCTAGTTGTCAAAATAAGCAGGAAAAGGATTAATCGCTTTTATTCCTTCCTCCTGCCTCTTCTCCTTTAAGATCTGCCTTGCAATGTGTTGGTTAGTCCTCTCTCCATTGTGTCCTGACATAAGATTTGCAGCACGACTAATATTGTTATTCCAGATTTCCTTCTCTTGGTTTAGTGCTTTGTACTACTAATAGTAAATTAGCAGAATTACTACAATACACATGTATATTTTTGTGGAACAATTTTAAATTTTGAAATATATTTGAGTTCTGAGTTAATTGGTATAATCCTCTTTCCTAGCTCCCTAATAGACACCGAAATACAAAAAGTTTTCCAGTGTGAACTTAAAAAATAAATTGTGGATTTTGCTTACATTTTTCTTGTTTTGTTACTGACTTTTAAGTTTTTCTTACCTTAGTTTGCTGATCAAATGGAGACTCTCTGCTCCAGGGAAGACTTTATTGGCAGGTTGTGTCGCTATCATCTTACCAACCCATTCCCTGCAGAGAAGAGCAGACATAGCCCAGCACTGAAACAAAGGTCAAGACGTTCTCCGCAACCAAGGATCAGTCTGAGATTTCTGGCTAGCTACAGGACTCTTCTTTCCTTGTGTATGATATACTTCATCGCATCTTGGTTTTGTGTTGGACCCCTGGCTTGCACATTCATAATTCTTCTTGGGTATCTACTTTATGCAGTAGTAATGACTTTCTTCACTGAAAGGTGGAAACCTCATCAACACTAATTGTTGCCCTTCAGTATACACTGTAAAACAAACCTTTCCAGTATAAAAGTACAATGCTTAGTAATTAAAAGGTTTCAGCAAAAGGATCACTTTTGGGTTTGTGGTTGTAGAAGACACTGTAATCTATGTAAATCCAGTTTTGATAAACTCTTTTCTATACAGAGTATTGAATATGCAGGATGAGACATTGCTTGTGGTTCTGGGAACAAGCTTCAATAGTTGTGGAGCTAAATTGAACAGCTCAAAGCAGTATGGGAAAAATACACATAAACAGCTCTAGATTTGACACTATATCCATATTGCAGCTTTTTTACTTATCCCACTTCATGTGGGAATTGGACATTTGAGCTGCTTAATGCAGGTTTTCTATCATGTTGCTGGCGGGAGGGTTTTTCAATCTGACAAAGGCAATAGTAGTCACAAATCATGAGTTCTGGACATAAAGCTGAATCCCAAAAAATCAATAGGACAGACATGACATATGATTAGCAGAAACAAGTTTTTGGCTTAAGTTACACAGCAGAAAACTGAGGGAAATAGGTAATAATGGTTTGGCTCAGAAATGGGAGAGGGAAGTTGCATCTTGTTGCCAGGTATCTTCACTTGGTTTGATTTGAAAAAAATTGCATTATAAATATTTCAGAGTACAAGGAAAGAAGAAGGATGTGACAGCTAGAATCCCATAGCCTAGCACAGGATCTAACTCTGAATTCCCTTTTCTGAACCAATACCTACTTGTTTTTTTCACTGTCCCTGTCTATTAAAAATGAGTAACTTGGATGTTGATTCTTTTGGCATTTAACTGCACCATGAATCATGTGTTAAAGGGGAGAATTCAGCATTCGTCTAAACTAAAATTCTAGTTCTCTGGGTATTCCCAGATGCTATTGATCCAGCTTTCTCACTGTGACGGCAGTTAGCATCTAGTGGGAATAAATCAGTCACTTCACACCAGTAGTATAAAACTGTCAGAGAAACTGTACCTTCTATGGTATTGACACTCACTCAGTTGTAGAAGGAAAATTTATCTTTTAACATTTCCTCCAGAACTTGAGCTCTGACTAGACGTTTGTGTACCAGCCATAACATAGAGTCCTTCTCTGCCCTCAGTACCCCTTTCTCAAATGTGCTACCTTCCCAGCAACAAACTATTTAAGAACTAAACCAAAATAAATTGAGTCTTTCATTTAACCTGCTCACACCTGAAATACGCTGCTGTCAGATGTAGTTGTGGCATTTGTGGTGTAAAGGACTGAATATACCTTTGAGTAGAGATATGGGAGGTACTACATGATTTACATCAAGTGGAGTAAGTGTGTTCATTTTTTTTCTTACCTGTATGTATGCATTTAATAGCTGTTTTCTAAACACGTGTCTAACATTTGGCTCTGAACTGGGAGTTTTCTTTTACATTAGAATTCGTAACTCTATGGCAGCACCCAAACTATTTTTCCATGTTTCCTGATAACTGCTTTTACAGTTTGTTTACCAAAACCAGAGAAACTTTCACCCATGTTCATCCAATTTTTTTCTTTGTGGTACAAGATTTTCCTTTGGATCAGCATGTGTCAATTAAAGTGCTTGCTTGATTTATATGTAAAGCAAAGTTTTCTGGTATGTTTTGTATTGCACCTTCTTTTTGAGTAGAGCTGTGTTGCAATGTGAGAGAAATAGTGAGTACTGTGGTATGCATTTATTTTTAGTAAGATTTTGTCAGTTTCTTTTTAGTACTGCAAGTTGTTCTGGTAGATGGCATAAAGGAAGTGTGTTCAGGCTAGAGGTGTAAAATCTCATTTAATCAGTTAACCTGTTATATGTAAATGTGTAAGTACATCAGAAACAGGAAGCTTGCTAAACAACCTGGTTGGACCCCCGGACGATCGAGATGCCAAAGAAGCACTCAAAGATAAGGTCACTGTGGAGAAACTAAATGAATTCTTTGCTTTGGTCTTCACAGCTGAGGCTATTAGGGAGATTCCCAAACCTGAGCCATTCATTTTAGGCGACCAATCTGAGGAATTGTCCCAGATTCAGATGTCATTAGAGGAGGTTTTGGAACAAATTGATCAGCTTAACACTAACAAGTCACCGGGACCAGCTGGCATTCACTCAAGAGTTCTGAAAACTCAGATGTGAAATTGCAACACTATTAACTGTGGTTCATAACCTATCCTTTAAATCGTCTTCTGTACCTAATGATTGGAAGATAACTAATGTGACACCAATACTTAAAAAGGGCTCTAGAGGTGATCCTGGCAATTACAGACTGGTAAGTCTAATGTCAGTACTGGGCAAATTAGTTAAAACTGTAGTAAAGAATAAAATTGTCAGACACATAAATGAACATAATTTGTTGGGGAAAAGTCAACATGGTTTCTGTGAAGGGAAATCATGCCTTATTAATATACTAGAGTTCTTTGAGGGGGGCTAACAATTGTGGACAAGGGGGATCCAGTAAATATAGTGTACTTAGATTTCCAGAAAGCCTCTGACAAGATCCCTCACCAAAGGCTCTTAAGTAAAGATAAGAGGGATGGTCCTTTCATAAATTAAAATAACTGGTTAAGACAGGAAACAAAGTATAGGAATAAATGGTAAGTTTTCAGAATGGAGAGAAGTAACTAGTGGTGTCCTTCAAGGGTCCATGCTGGGACCAATCCTATTCAACCTATTTATAAATGATCTGGAGAAAGGGGTAAAAAGTGAGGTGACAACATTTGAAGATGATACTAAACTGCTCAAGATAGTTAAGACCAAAGCAGACTGTAAAGAGCTTCAAAAATATTTCACAAAACTGAGCAACAAAATGGCAAATGAAATTTAATGTTGACATGTATTAATGCCCAATGGAAAAAAATAATCCCAGCTATACATCCAGTATGATGGGGACTAATTTAGCTATAACTACTTAAGTGAGATCTTGGCGTCACTGTGGATAGTTCTCTGAAAATATCCACTTAATGTGCAGCAGCAGTCAAAAAAGCATTAGAAAAGGGATAGAGAATAAGACAGAGAACATCTTTATGGCTCTATATAAAACCATGGTATGCCCACATCTTGAATACTGTGTAAAGATGTGGTCACCTTAATTCAAAAAAGATATCTTGGCATTGGAAAAGGTTCAGAAAAGGGCAACAAAGATGATTAGGGGGTTTGCAATGGGTCCTATATGAAAAGAGTTTAAAACACTGGGACTTTTCAGCTTAAAAAAGAGACTAAGAGTAGATATGATTCAGGTCTATTAAATATTACTAGTATGGAAAAAGTGAATAAGGAAAAGTTATTTACTTGTTTCCATAACATAAGAACTAGGGGTCACCAGTGAAATTAATAGGCAGCAGATTTAAAACACACAAAAGGAAGTTTCTCTTCACTCAGCGCACAGTCAACCTGTGGAACTCCTTGCCAGATGATGTGATAAAGGCTAGGACTCTTAACAGGGTTCAAAAACAAGCTAGATAAATTCATGGAAGTTAGGTCCATCATTGGCTATTACCCAGGATGGGTAGGAATGGTGTCCCTAGGCTCTGTCAGAGGCTGGGAATGGGTGACAGGAGAGGGATTGCTTGATAATTCCCTGTTCTGTCCCTTTGTCGGGGACACTTGGCATTGGCCATTGGTGGCAGATAGGACACTGGGCTAGATGGACCTTTGGTCTGAGCCAGTATAGCCATTCTTATGTTCTAACCATTTAAGCAGGATCCTGCAGGTGTACAGCTGCTCCAGCCCAGCTGGGCTAGTGTGACCCCACCCCCTGCTTGCTCCAGTCTGCTCCCAGATGTTCATTAACCAGTTCCCACTAAGAATCACCCTCAGTAAGCCTCACCCAGTAAAGATGATACTTACCAGGTAACTAGCTAACTGGTTACCTTTTCACATCACTCATTCAGACCTTTGATTTGTAGACCTGAGTTAAAAATCTCTAGTGTTTCATTCTGGTAAACAACTTTAGGTAGAGATTTGTCATTTAACTTTTATAAAGCATCTTGCCTACCATGGGGCCTATATAAATTAACACTTGGCCATTGTCACATCCAAATCACATTGTCACATGATAGTTGGCTTCTGTACCAGGCAACTTGGACTAGCATAGCTATTATGCTAGTCCCAGTTACCAAAATATTATTTGAATGGGAGAAAGCTGGTTCAGATAGCTTTGTGTAATCACTGCTCTTACTGATGAGCATAAAATTAATCAATGCATCTTTGAAAGTGGTACAGAAGAGATGAAGCTGAAGGGCAAAAGCAGAATAAGAAATGTGGACTTGCTTGCATCGTAAGCAGATCTGGAAAAGCCTTTAGGATGTCTGGACTTTTCCCCTATTTTATCCTCTCATATGGTCTGGTCTACACTAGCCATTTAGGTCAAACTTAGCCTCATTAGGATGACTTTTCTAAACAATTAGTCCACAACACCAAGCCTGTTCCATTGACTTTAAGGACCATTAAAATTTATTTTGGTACTCTTGCTTTTCACAAGGAGTTACGTGCCAAGTTCACACAGGGTATGGCATGGTGGAGAGAGGCTACACCAGGAACACCCAGCAGTGCTGCATAAAGACAAAGGAGCTCGCTTGGGGCAGGCATCCCAGAAAACAAAAGAGGCAAATGGATGATCTGAGTCATCACTGGAAACATGCAGCTTCAGGGGATTCTCGGTGGGGAGGGCAGGTGAGGGGGGGAGGGAGAACCTGACCAGTTTCCCAAGCCATGATAGGACTCTTTTTCCTTGCCAAGCCTGGGTTCACAGGCAAACACACACTTAATGCAATGCACATGACTGTTGTGTTGCTGTCTGGCCATTCACAAAGCTGTTTTTCAAAGCCTCTCTGATTTCCAGTGCCACTTGCTGTGGTCTCCTTTTTGCCCTGGTGTCTGGCTGCTCATCGTTAGTGGCTAAACATGGTCAGGGCCGGCCCGAGGCATTCTGGCGGCAAGGGCGCATGGCGCATGCGTGGGCCTGCCCATGGGGAGCGGGCCCGCCCCCCCCAGGGGGCGCATGCGCGGCCCAGCTATGGCCGCTGGTGCGCAGCCCGGGGCCCGCCCCCGGGACGCACACCGCAAGCGCAGCCCGGGCGTTGCTGCTGGTGCGCGTGCAGGGCCCTGCGGCCGTGGGGGAGAGGGCACTGCTGGCCAGCGCCGCGGGGTTGGGGGCAGGCCAGCACTGCGGGAGCCAGGCGCGCGGCGCCTGATGGCAGCTATAAGGGACGCCGCGTGCCCCTTACAGCTGGCATCAGGCGCCCCCCATCGGTTGGCGCCCCGGGCAGCTGCCTGGCTCGCCCACCCCTTAATCCAGCCCTGAGCACAGTGCCTTGGCCACCCACCCTGGCATAAAACTCCCCCTTATTTTCACAGATATTATGGAGCACACAGCTAGCTGCCACAGTGGGAATGTTGCTTTCGCTAAGATGTGACCTAGTCAATAAATTGCAAAAGCTTCCCTTTAAATATCCAGAAGCACTTTCTACCACCATTCTGCACTTGTTCAGTTTGCAGTTGTCTCTTAGTACAGACAAGGCAAATAGTGCCATTCTGGGCCAACAAAGGCAGCATAGCTAGCTGTGATGTAGTGGGCAGACAAGAGTGAAGACCGGTTTCTAACTATGGAAGAAGTGAAGTTCTGAACAACCTTCCAACTGGAGTAAATTTGCAGGGGGGAAAACTAACTAGTTCTACAACTAAACTTAATGAGTATATGAAGGAGCTGGTATGGTGAGATTACCTGTAATGGTACAGAGATCCTTGACAGATAATACCTTCTCTGGTCATCAGTGGGGGAGGCTCTGATTCACTACAGAGAATTGTTCCCTGGGGCTATGTCTACACTGGAGGCTTTTTGCACAAGAACAGCTGTTCTTGTGCAAAAACGTGCAGAGTGTCTACACTGCACGCGCATTCTTGCGCAAGTAAATTTACAGTACAGTATCAGAAAACAGGGCTTCTTCCGGAAGAGTTATTCCTCTCCTCATGAGGAACAGGCCCTCTTGCGCAAGAGCTCTTCCAGAAGAAGACAGTATAGACAGGCAACATGAATTTCTTGTGCAAGAAACCCCTGTGGCTAAAACGGCCATCAGAGCTTTCTTGCACAAGAGACCGTAACAACCTACACCCCACCATCAATCTCAGTCTGGACCATTCAACATGAGAGATCCATTTCCTGGACACCACAGTACAACTCACTAATGGAAAATTAAATACCACTCTCTACAGAAAACCCACTGACTGCTACACTTACCTACATGCCTCCAACTTCCATCCAGGACACACCATATGATCCATCGTCTATAGTCAAGCCTTTAGGTACAACCGCATCTGCTCTAATCCCACTGACAGAGACCAGAAACTTCAAGATCTCTACCAAGCATTTGTAAATCTCAATTACCCACCAGGGGAAATAAAAAAACAAATTGAAAGAGCCAGACGAATACCCAGAAACCATCTACTTCAAGATAGGCCCAAGAAAACCAACAACACCACTTGTCATCACCTATAGCCCCCAACTTAAACCCGTCCAACACATTATCAATAACCTACAACATATACTGGAACAAGATACTACACTCCGAGAGGCTCTGGGAGAGAGACCCATAGTCTCCTATAGACAACCACCTAACCTCAGGATGATTCTTACCAACAACCACAGGACATACCACATTAATACCAATCCTGGAACTTTCCCTTGCAACAAACCCCAGGGCCAACTTTGTCCACATATTTACTCTGGTGACACCATCACTGGACCTCACCATGTCAGTTATATGATCAAGGACACATATTCCTGTTCATCCAGAAATATAATTTATGCCATCATGTGCTAACAGTGTCCTTCTGCTATGTGTATTGGACAGACTTCTCATACACTTCGCCAAAGAATTAATGCCCACAAATCAGACATCAGACATCTTCACAAGGAAAAACCAATTTCTTTTCATTTCAACCTACCTGGACATAGTCTTAACGACCTTACTACATGCATCTTACTTCAAAGAGACTTTAACACCAGATTACAGAGGGAAATTTACGAACCTTCTTTCACGCTTAAATTTGACACTTTACGAATGGGCCTTAACAAAGATGCTAATTACCTTAACCATTACAAAGATAGCTTCCCACTTAGCACCCCTGATTAGCCATTCATTGACTCAAATAGCTATTCCCTCCCTCCCCCCACACGACCTTCTATACTAAATCTGATTTGTCAGTTTAATAATGTGTTCACTTTTTTCATTGTATTCCTTTGGTATATATGGTCGTGCCAATTCTCTTCCAGAATATGATCTGAGGAAGTGGGTCTGGCCCACGAAAGCTCATCACCTATTAAACCATCTTGTTAGTCTTTAAAGTGCTGCATAGTTAAGAACATAAGAATGGCCATACTGGGTCAGACCAGAGGTCCATCTAGCCCAGTAGCCTGTCTGCCGACAGTGGCCAGCACCAGGTGCCCCAGAGAGGGTGGACTGAAGACAATGATCAAGCGATTTGTCTCCTGCCATCCTTCTCCAGCCTCTGACAAACAGAGGCCAGGGACACCATTCCTACCCCCTGGCTAACAGCCTTTTATGGACCTAACCTCCATGAATTTATCTAGCTTCTCTTTAAACTCTGTTATAGTTCTAGCCTTCATAGCCTCCTCTGGCAAGGAGTTCCACAGGTTGACTATACGCTGTGTAAAGAACTTTCACTTATTAGTTTTAAACCTGCTACGCATTAATTCATTTGGTGTCCTCTAGTCCTTCTAGTATGGGAACTAATAAATAACTTTTCTTTATTCACCCTCTCCACACCACTCATGATTTTATACACCTCTATCATATCTCCCCTCAGTCTCCTCTTTTCCAAACTGAAAAGTCCCAGTTGCTTTAGCCTCTCCTCATATGGGACCTGTTCCAAACCCCTGACCATTTTAGTTGCCCTTTTCTGAACCCTTTCCAAGGCCAAAATATCTTTTTTGAGGTGAGGAGACCACATCTGTACCCAGTACTCAAGATGTGGGCACCCCATAGTTTTATACAGGGGTAGTAAGATATTCTGGGTCTTATTTTCTATCCCTTTCTTAATAATTCCTAACATCCTATTTGCCTTTTTGACTGCCGCTGCACACTGTGTGGACGTTTTCAGAGAACTATCCACGGTAACTCCAAGATCTCTTTCCTGATTTGTCGTAGCCAAATTACCCCCCATCATATTATACGTATAGTTGGGGTTATTTTTTCCAATGTGCATTACTTTACACTTATCCACATTAGATTTCATTTGCCATTTTGTTGCCCAATCACTCAGTCTGGTGAGATCTTTTTTTAGTTCTTCACAGTCTGCTTCTGTCTTGACTATCTTAAACAGTTTAGTATCATCTGCAAACTTTACTACCTCACTGCTTGCCCCTTTCTTTAGATCATTTATGAATAAGTTGAACAGGATTGGTCCTAGGACCGACCCTTGGGGGACACCACTAGTTACCCCTCTCCATTCTGAAAATTTACCATTTATTCCTACCCTTTGTTTCCTGTCTTTTAACCAGTTCTCAATCCATGAAAGGACCTTCCCTCTTATCCCATGGCCATGTAATTTACACAAGAGCCTTTGGTGAGGGAATTTGTCAAAGGCTTTCTGAAAATCTAAGTATACTGTATCTACCGGATCCCCCTTGTCCGCATGTTTGTTAACCCCTTCAAAGAACTCTACTAGATTAATAGTTTTTCCCTTTTGTTTTAGCAAGATCAGACTCACACGGCTACCTCTCTATGACCACACTGCCAAGGCCGCCCTTAGGCAAAAGCACATGGCAGTGTGGACGGGCGATTGTGGAAGACCTTTTGCACAAGAACTCCTCGGCAAAGCCGGCAGTGCAGACGTAGCCCAGCTGCGTGTGGCAGGCGACACCTGCCCAGGCCAGGCGTGGGAGCAGGAAGGGATTTCGTGGGGGGGGGGGCAGACTGGCAGCGAGGGGCGGCACCAGAGAGCGCGCTACAGCCCCTGCCCCTGGGGGTGGCTACCCCAAGATTCAAGGCCTGGGGCCCAGCACGGGGCTGGCGCCAGGCGGGGCCTGGGTGTCTGTGGGCGGTTATAAGTGATATGGACCATCGGCCCCCAAGAGTGCTGCTCAGGGCCCCTCCCACTGCGGGGGGGAGGCAGGACGGTTCCATTCCCCCTTCCCCCCCCCCAGGGCAGGGCTCCCGCAGCGCCCCAGGCCCCGCTGCTCTGCCAGCCCCAGGCGCGGCTGTCCAGGCAGGCGCCTCATCGTACGCATGCGCCGCGCCCCTTGCCTCTGGGGGCCGCAGCTCGGCCCCTCCCCCGCGCGCTGAGCCGGACTTCGGGCCGGCTCCATCCCGCGGGTGATACCACCCTGCCACGGAGCGCGGGGGGGGGAGGGAGAGACACCCCCTCGCCCCCTTCTCGGGTGAGACCACTGTGGGAAGGGCGGTGCCCGGGCGACCGGCCCTGCTACTGTGGAGTGCCGCTGTCGCCATGGCAACGCGGAGAGCCGGCGCCGGGCCTGCGGGGAGCGGAGCGGGAAGGACGGGGGGTGGGGGGGAGGCTGCGTCCGGCCGCGGGTTCGAACCCGGGGCGGGGCGGGGGGGGTGTCTGAGCCTTCGCGTGCGGGGGGCTGCGCCCGGGCGTGTCTGGGGGCGGGTGAGACCGGCGGAGTGTGTGTGGGGGAGGGAGGGGCACTGAGCCCAAGGGGTGTATGTGGGGGAGGGGCGGCTGAGCCGGGGGGGGTATGTGGGGGAGGGGCAGCTGAGCCCGGGGGTGGTGGCGGGGTGTGTATAGGGGAGGGGTGGGAACCCGGGGCTGTTTGTGGGGGAGGGGTGGATGACCCCCAGGGTGTGGGGGGGGCATGAGGGGGTTTGAGCCCAAAAGGTGCGGGGGGTGGCTGACCCTGGGGGAGGGGGCACTGAGCCCAAAGGGGGGGTGTGTGTGGGAGTGGGGGGCTGAGTCCAAGATATGTGTATCTGGGGGAGTGGGTCTGAGCCCAAGGGGGGGGGGAAGTGGCTGACCCTGGCAGGGGCTGGGGGGCTGAGCCCAGTGTATGTGGGGATGGAGTGAGTATGGGGGAGCTGAGCACAGGGTGTGTGTCTGTGGGGTGGGGTGGCTGAGCCCAGAGATGTATCTGTACCTGCAGAGGGAGGGCTGAGTCCAGGGTGTGAGTGGGGAGCTGAGATAGGTGGGTGAGCTGGGTGCATGCGATATAAAGGGGGAGGAAGGAGAGTGACTGAACCTAGGTCCTGGGTTCAGCCTGCTAACTCCATGCTGACTTAAGTTCTTATTCTTTTGCCCCCTTTCCCCAATCCGTTCTAGGTTGGCAGCTGTAAATGTGAGGCTCCTGCAGAAATGGCTGGTGACGGTGAGGAGTGTTGGGGCAGTAATGCCTGCCTCATCCCCATCATCTTGTGAGGAAAAGTTACATAGGACAGAGGTGCACAGATCCATAGTCCACGTGTCCCCTTCACAGTGAACAGAAGCTCCAGTGTTAGGGCCAAGTCCTGAGGTTACAACCCCGACACTGAAACCCATGATGTCAGGGTCACAGTGAAGGAGCATTTGCATGCCAGGGGTTCTAGACAAATACAGGGTCTGACCTAATAGAGGCCGAAGCACATTAAACATGGTCACAACCCTTGTTCACCTTCAGGGCACTTCTGGCATTTCTTCAACTACTCTACTGAGAGGCTGTAGACTGCCTGCGTAAACCTAGCTTGAAAAATATTTTTGTACCAGGACTTTTGGGGATGTCCAATACCAGTTTGCCTCCATTGGGGAATCTACCACAGTGGTCAAGAGTAGGACGTCTGGATAAATCAAGCCATCTCCAGCTTGATAACCAGGATAATCTGGAGCATCAGCCTAACTCTAATTCCAAACCTGTTCAAGTCTGCAACAAGGACCCTGATAAACTAGTCATGGACTTGGAGAAAAGTCTGGCATTCTTGCAGCAGCAACATGCTGAGACCCTAATGAAGCTTCATGAGGAAATTGAGAATCTCAAAAGGGAAAACAAAGGTGAGGTGACTTTCCATGTATGACTTCCTATAGATTCTGAAATTATTAGATGAGAGATTGGGGAATTGCTGCTGTAAATCAAGAAATCTTTTAACTTCTTTTCCTCACAAATGCTAAGTTGTGAATGAATTACAATGAATGTAGGTTTTTTGTTTCTGCAAAATCTGATTCAATATCCCCAGTTTTTTTCTTTCGTGTCATCTCTTTAAAGACTACTCTGATGCCATTTGTTTAGGCCTACCATTCTTTGTGGTTTTTACAAGAGTTTTATTTTGGAATTGTTAGAACACATTTCCTAACATTTAAGATTATAACAGGAGATACAAGAAAGGAATGCCAATGATTTTGACTGTGAG
Source organism: Pelochelys cantorii (assembly GCA_032595735.1). Lineage (NCBI taxonomy): Eukaryota > Metazoa > Chordata > Testudines > Trionychidae > Pelochelys > Pelochelys cantorii. The sequence continues at coordinate 3,463,933 of CM064342.1, read as the reverse complement.
GGTTAACAAAAGCTACATGACAAATCCAGTCAGACACTAGACTCCAAAGCCAGAAAATGCACAAGAAACTACTAGATAGCTTAAGGAAAGGCAATGAATATAGTCTTTTCACAGCTTTTCACACTGGAATGGCCACCAGTTCCATTTATCAGAGGGTGGATACATAGTACAGGTTGAACTTCTGGTTTGGCATCCTTGGGGCCTGATCAGTGCCAAACCAGAGAATTTGCCAAACTATGGGCGGTCAGTATTGTAGATGCATTACCAATACTTCCAGTGCTTACTGGGCTCTTAGAAGACCTGAGTTATGCTATAGTTTGCCTTAAAACTACTGACATTTTTCTTCTTTAACTCTTCTTCCAATCGCTACTCCCATCCCAGTATTATTTAAATGTTACGAACTCTTAAGTTTCACATTATAGATGCTCCCTCACCCCTTGTACAATAAATGTATGGGCTTCATAGTTCCTGGTAAGGTGCGCAGCTGTGCGGCCATGCACAAAAAATTCTTCTCCCGCCCACCTCCTCTGGAGAGCCATGCAGCAGTACTTGTGCAGCAGATGGCTGCTTCAGCAGGCGGAGCTAGCAAAGATGGTGAGGGAACTACTGGGGCGAGGAGCTGGGACCTGCCGCAGCCACTGGTGAGGGGTTTCTGCTCTGGTGGCTGGGAATGGAACATGTTGCATGGCTGGGGGAGGAGGCGGAAATCTGCTCTGGCGGGTGAGAATGGGACATGCTGCATAGTGGTGGGGGAGGAGAGGGTTTCTGCTCCGGCGACCAGGAACGTGTGTGTGTTAATAAATTGGGTGCCATGGTGGCACATATCCAAACCAGTGCACATGACCTGGTGCACAAGCCAAAACTCACTCTGCTCATGGTTGGAAAATCTTAGAAGGAACACTCATGGACTTATATTTTTGATGAAAAAATCTTCAGTCAGAAATGTTGAAAGCAGATGTGAGAGGCATTCTCTAGGGACAAGCTTGGCTTACTCTACAATGGGAAAAGGGAAGTTGGGTTGGAGAGAGCTCAAACTAAATTGTGTTCTCATTTGATTACAGACCTTCATTATAAACTCATAATGAATGAGTCACTGCACAGGAGAGGTATGCTATTCTTTTTCCTGTTCTAGAAGTAAGATTATATAGTGTGTCTTGTCCGCTTGAAATCCCTTTTCCTCCCTCAGTAATTTAATTAGTAATAGACAGTTGCCTTGGTGCTTTGTCCATTTACCAGCTCCAAGAGAGGATCTTGGAAGTGTCAGCCTTCCCTTTGCAAAGCAGAAATGTTAAGTCTCTGGTGACACAGTACTTCATACAATGAATACAGTCTTGCTGCTTTCATATCAGAACTCAGTTTTCCATGGGTTGGTAGGGAGGAATGGAGTAGCTAAACATGGGCTGAATTTCATTATTCTGATCTGCCCTAAACCCATGTGTAGGTTGGCATGACTGACAGTTTACAATCTGAGTGGGTTAGGATAATCAGGAAGCATACTGGTGATGCTGTAAGAACCTTAAACAGTACTTGCCAGCACTATAATTCACTTCCGTTCAGCTTATGCTACAGTTAAGACCCTAAGGACCAGTCTAGACTAGAAGCTTTTTGCCAGTATAACAAGAGCAGTTGAATGTGATTTTTGGGAGGAGTGAAAGGGGGGTGATGTGGGGAGAAGTTTATACAAACAAAAGCAGTTCTGTAGATGTAATGCAGGCAAACACATTTTTGGCAGTATAATTTATTTTCCTCTCCAAACATAAGTTAGATTAGCTGAAACATTCTGTGGTTGGCATAAATTACATACTTTACTAGGAGAGTTTGGACAATATAGCTACAGTGGCAAAACTTTCACAAGTACAGATGTTCACAGAATGTATCATAATAGTTTTTTTCCTTTAAAGCTTGGGGTTCTGGCATGGTAATTACATGATATGTTGATTTAATTAAAGTTTCTAGCCATCTGAGTTTTAGAGCAGGGGTTGACAACCTATGGCTTGCAAGCCAAATATGGCTCTCCAGGGAGCCAGATATTTTGGAGCCCCAGTTCAGCTTCCTCTTGCTCCCCCCACAGCAGGGAGCCTGTGCCGCTGTGTGAGGAACAATCGGAGCCAAAATTGGCTCAGTGCACTACAGTTTTCCTTCCCCGATGTACTGGGAACAAGCGGAGCGCACTGCTGTTTTCCTTCTCTCAGCTGGGGGCCAGCCTTGCAGGGACACACTTCCTGGAGGCTTCCTTCTGGTGAATGGAAGCAGCAGGAGGCTGTTACACGTAGGATGTGGAAGCAAGTAAGTGGCTGCCCACGCCCTCGTGCCCAGACCCCGCTACCCCACCTCCACCCGCCTCACTCACCCTGCCCCCAGCCTGCTCCTGCCTCCCCCCTTGCTCCTGCTCCCTTCCCACGGCCAGACACCCTACTCCCAGCCTGCTTCTGCACCCTGCCTCCCACCCAGACCTCGCACCTTCACCCCCTCCTCACCCTCATCCCTATCCCATTCACTGGCTGCCCTGTCCTGCACACTTAACCGCTCATTTTTGGCCCCACCCCAGAGCCTAGGGGGCCCACAAAATCCACTAACTGTGGAACCCCAGAAGAGTAAATCTTGCCTGAGGCCTTGAACCTCAGTCCTCCCTGCCCCTCCCCCCACCATGGGGCTGGGCTAACAGGGTAGTGTGGTGTTTCAGTTGGGGGCCAGTGAGGGTTGGGTTTTTTTGCTTCTCATTTGTGTGGTCCCCAACTGATTTTTCCGGGGGTTAGTGGTTCCTGACCCAAAAAAGGTTCCCCAATCCTGCTATAAGTAAAGACAATGATGAAACCTTTTGTGTTGGACATATTTTACTTTATTTAAAATGAAGCCTGGCCAACAAGCCCCCAACTGGGGCCCAGCCCCCATCTGGCTGCAGCGTCATAACAGTCCTGCACCCCCGCCACACACCAAACCTGAGCCCATCATACACGTGAACCCCATGCCCTGAGCCATTTATACCCCCATCATCTCCAAACTCCTGCACCCCCACATCTCCAGTCCCCTGCCATAATATTCCTACACTCCCCCACTCCCCAACCTTTTGCCCTGATTCCATCATGCACCCAAACCCTCTGCCCTGAGCCTCTCATACACCCCAATCCAGACTCCTGTACCCCCACATCACCAGCCCCCTGCCATAAGATTGACCGAAGACAACCTGAATGTGTGCATGAAGCTGAATTTGACCAGTTATGATGTAAACTTGAAAGAACTGTTCAAAAAGATGCAGCAACAGAAGTCCCATTAAATAAAGTCTGTGAGTACAATGTTTCATTTGTGCTATTATTAATCATTATGTCAATTATCAGTAATATTAGATTGCATCTTTTCAGTTATGCAAATGGGTATTCTTATATGGCTCTTTGTGGATCACTTGTTCTGAATTTTGATGTAGTTTGGCTCTTTGGTTTGAAAAGGTTGCCAACCCCTGTTCTATAGAAGCAACATGTGAACAGGAGCCCTACAGGCTCAAAAACTAGAAGGGAAATAAAAAGCAGCCCTAATTTATTAAAGTGTCATGATGTTAGGGCTTGACTTACAACTTGAGAATGTTTGGCAGCTAACAATACTGAATCTTTCACTCACGAGGCAAATCTATAGGCAATCCATCAACTTTAATTATATACAAGGTCAAAGTTCAGATCTTTGTGGATAAATATTTATTACTTGTATGCATCCATCATGGACAACTGAAGGGATTTGTATCTCCACAACTTATCATAGAGATGATACATAATCAAATGTTCAACCTAAATTACACAATGTGCTTGCACTATGCTCCAAAGGTCAGTACTCACTTTGGCAACTAGAAAAAGCAAATTCTGCAGTTAGGAATCCTGCCCATAAAAATGCCTTGCCACATGTTCTCAATACTGCACATCTAGGATGTCAATGGGAGTGCTTAGCTTATCACAACTACTGTAGTGGTTTTTGGGAAAGAAGCACTCATGGAAATGGCTGGGTCCCAAGACAAGTTGCAATTTATAGATTATTTATTTGGTGTATGAAATCCAGTCAGGCCACAGCATTTTTATCAACAGTGTAGAAGGCATGAAGACTTCCAGAAAGTTGAGACATGTTGCATTCCTCAAAAATGTGTGTCATATATGGATTGTAGCTACCTTCATTGATATAGTGGACAGTCCCTAAAATGCCACCAGAATTCTACTGTAGCCCAAATTCCATGAAACTGGTTGAGATTGTTCCATTGCATTTGGTAAATAAAACCCATATTGATATTAGAGTCCAAAACAAGATAATAATTTATTACTTTCTTTGCGGATCATGAAGGTCACCACATGGTCTCTTCCATAAATCCTTCACCTGGCAAACTTATCCACAGTGGGCACCATGAGGGCAAAAAGCCATGGGCAGTAGATACAAGAGGCAATGGGAGGTAATGCATTCCCTAGGCCTTAGTGCTCTCCCCTCTTGTTATCCCTATTCTGACAGTTCCTGCAGGCTCCCACAACAGGCTGTTGCAGCATGATGAGTCTTCCTGGGAAGAGGATCTAGTAACTTAAAAGTGAAAAAAAGTCTCAGAGGATAGCCGTGTTAGTCTATAACTGAAAAAATTTAAAAAACAATTAATAGTTCTGCAGCACCTTAGTGCAGGCCTGGGCAAAATATAGCTCGTGGCTGGATCCAGCCCACAAGAGGCAGTGAGGAGCCCCATGGAGGCTCCCTTGCTTACTCCCTACGTGGTTCAGAAATACGGCTGCGTGGCGCTTTCTTTTTGAGTCTGGATGGGAGGAGGGAAGATTCAAATGCTGCACCCGCCCCCAGCACAATCCCATTGGCCGGTTTCTGGACAGAAACTGGCCAATGGGAACTGCTTGTTTGAGTAACAGGCAGCCACAAAGCACAGCCCTCCTGCTCAATCACTCAAGCACATAGCTGAGCAGGCAGAAACATTTTAAACTCTGCAAGCCTTTAGCTCTGCAGGCAGGTTTGGCTGCTGGCTGGTGAGTCTCCTGGCCAGAACCTGCCTCTGGCACCCCAGCCCCTCCCTTCCCCAACCCTCTGCTCCCCATTTCTGCCCTGCTACTCCACATGCACCCATACCCCCTCCCAGATCTTTCACCCTAATCTCCTGCCTGAGATCACAATCCCCTCATATCCTAGGTCACATCCCCAAACCCTGCACCCCAATTCGCTGCCCTAGGTCACAACTGCCTCCTTCACCCAAACTCCCTCCCAGACTCCCTCCTGCACCCCAAGCTCCCTTCTGCACCCAACCTTCATACCAGATCCACACCTCCTCCATTAATACCGTGGAAGAGTGCAGCCCTCAGCCACTTTCCAAAATCTTGGACTGGCCCCCCATCAAAAATTATTGTTCATCCCGCCATAAAGACTCACAAAAAATGTAGGTGGTATCATGAACTTTGCCCATGAAAGTTCATCATACTATCTACATTTTTGTTAGTTTCTAAGGTGCTGCAGAACTATTCAGTGTTTTTAAAGTTTTTTTTAAAAGTGAAAAGCCTTCCAGCTTGCCAGACCTATTAGCATAACATTGAACCTGTGAAAGAACCATTAAATCCTAATGAAGCCATTTAACAGGCAAGCCCCAAACTGGAGGTATGTACTGTCAAATTCTGAATTTACTGACAAAAATAGTTGTGCATTATTGTAATATATCTACAGGATCTCATTTTAAAATTTGCTTTAAATATTTCATTAATTTGTTGCTGAAGAAGATAAAAATCACATCTCTAAAAAGAATCCTTGCATAGATTTTTAGATGCACAATCTGAGTATTCAGCTTTAGCCTTAAATTCTTGTTTTTTCAGGCATAGTTTTTAATTGAATTCTTCCAACAGAAGCCAGAAATAATATGAATAAGAGAATTAAGTTGTTCATTGATCATTCTTGTGTGACATGAGCAAGTCCTTACCGGAGCACAGCACTCCACTGCTAAGAGTGCCAAGGCTGAAGTGTAACATTTGCACATCAGCCCCCTCATCATTTTCTAGCCAATTTTCCAAGCAAGTTGTTGCACATTTTTACTTTAGTGGGTGTCTTTTTAAGATGGTCATGATATGTGAGAGTTCTGTCCAACATGATGCCTAGATAGATGGGATGTGAATCATGCTTTATTTGCTGGCTATTGAGAACTATATTGAAATGTCTATCCATTTGTGCACTCGTGTGTCCAGTTCGTGTGCGGGGAGAGGGGGGCACATTTCAGAAAAGACCTGAACAAATTGGAAAAAGTCGAGAAGAGCAACAAAAATGATTAAAGGTCTAGAAAAGTGTGTCCTGTGAGGGAAGAATGCAAAAATTGTATTTGTTTAGTTTGGAAAAGAGAAGACTGAAAGGGGACATGATTCATTGAATGGTTTGAGACCCACGCCTTGAAGGGCCCCATGCTTCAGGGAAACGTGGGGCCTTGGTGGCATGGGGGCGAGTGGCAGTTGCTGGGGAGAGAAGGGGACGGGGACTGTAGGGAAGGGGCGGAATGGTGGCAGAGCAAGGGTGGGAAGAGACAGGGTGGAGTTTTGGAGGAGAGCAAGGTGGGAAGAGGTGGGCCATGGGCAGGGACTTGAGGGAAGGGGTGTCCCAGGCCCCACACCACTCGACAGATGGCCCTGGACATAAGAGTTTTCAAGTACCTCAAAGGCTGTTACAAAATGCTCTCCTTAACCTCTGAGAATAAGATATCAAGCAATGGGCTTAAATTGGAGCAAGGGAGGTTTCAACTTGACCTTAAGAAAAACTTCCTGTCAGGGTGGTTACCCACTGGAATCAGTTGTCCAGGGAGGTTATGAAATCTCCATCCTTGCAGATTTTTAAGAGTGATTTAGATAAATAGTTGAACTTACTGTGTGAAGTTTATTACTTACGGTTAACCGGCAGCCTGGCTGGGCCGAAGCAGTCCCTGCCCACCCACAGTGCGGCACAGTGTGCCCAGCCTGGCCTGAGAGGCCTGCCATGTTGTGGATAGGGGGGTTCTGCAGCCCGCCTGGCCTGCCATGCTGCGCTTCAGCCTGGTGTGGTTGGAACAGCTCCCTGCCCGTCCCCGTTTAAGCAGTTAACTGGTTAAATGTTATATTTATCTGGTTAACTGATTAAATGAGATTTTTACATCCCTAGTCAGGGATGGTCTACACCAGGAGTGGGCAATAATTTACACAAGGGCCACAATGAATTTTGCCATGTGGTTGTGAGCCAGCTTCACCCCCAGCAAGGGAGAGGTCTGGGGAGAAAAGGGCAGACCTGGGGATTAGCCTTTCCCCAGAGCTGTCTAAGGCTGGAGGCTTTGAATTAAAAACACAGCAAAGGGCTTGTGACTCCTGGTCCCACCATTACCGTGCTGCCTGGCAGATGCCCGGGGTTGTTGCAACTATTTAAAAGGCTCACGGCGCCGGCCTCTGCCAGGGTAATACCGCAACCTGGAGTCATTTAAATAGGGTCCTGCTGCACGAGCCCCTGCCTGGAAATTCAGTGGCACGGGCTGCAGGATATAAATAGCAAGTGGCCAGATGTAATCCATGGGCTGGATCAAAGTGTTAGATGGGCCAGATCTGGCCCCCTGCCCATATCTTGCCCAGCCCTGGTCTACGTGGTGCTGGGCCCTGCAACAAGTGCAGGGGACTAGACTGGATGACCTCTCAAAGGCTACGTCTAAACTACACCCCTTTGTCGGCAGAGGGATGTAAATGAAACACTTTGAAAGTGCAAATGAAGCGGGCATTTACATATCCCGCGCTTCATTTGCATAACCGCGTCATGGTAAGTTTTTGAGGAGTACAGGATCTTTTGAAAAGGCGCCCTGTTGTAGAAAAAAACCATGTCTAAGCTGCGGTTTCAGTTTCAAAATGGCGCTTGTTCGAAACGGTGCCATGACGTGATTATGCAAATGAAGCGTGGGATATTTAAATCCCTGCTTCATTTGCATTTTCGAAGTGCTTCATTTACATCCCTTTGCCGACAGTGGGGTGTAGTTTAGACATGGCCAAAGTTTCTTGCAGACCTGTGATTCTACATGTAGGACCTGAACCTATTTTTAAATTTTTCAGCATTTTACCCAGTTCCAGACTAGTGAATGGATCTATCTTATTATTAGCTGAATTACTTAGGAAATGCTGCCACTTATCATGCACCCTATTGTTTGGCAACTCTATTAACAGGAGTTTTGGTAACATTCAACTGCTGACTGGCAATTTGATTTGGAGTAACTGCTGGCCTGCTTTGTATACATGGGCATTTGAGCCACACTTAGTCAATTCAATTACGCTCCAGCTTAAAGTGAAGCATCATTGTTGCTGCCTCCCATCGAGTCCAGCAAGCGGCATCCAATGATTCTGTAAGATGGTCCATGATCTCCAGATTACCAGACTGCTCAAACTGCCTCATCCAGTCTGCACATTCCAACAGGGAATGTACACTGGTAGGAAGCCGCATGGAATTGTTGCACTTGTATGTTTGAAAAGGACACAACAGAAACAACAGTTTGTATCTTTGTTGGAGATTATATTTAATAGGAGTGTCATGATGCTCCCTCCTAATATGTAAAGTGGCCGTAATATGCCTTCCAGAAGTTCCATCTAGGCTTTGGTACACTCCTTATAGTTGGCAGACTGAAGACACATTACCATCTGAATCACAAGACAGCATTGGTTATGTGGAAAATCATTTGGCAAACAATGTAATCAAAGACAGATCTGGGCAACAGAATAGTCCCTATTCCAACATGTTGAATGGAAGGTACCATACTACTTACGGTTATGGGCCAGTGTGAGATCATTATTAGTTGCCCACCTTTTTTTTGTGTCTGCAGGCACATAGTCATCACAGCGAATGGGGTTAAGTTGCCAGCATACCCAGCTGGATGCATAAGCCTTGGGAGAACATGTGGACTCCATATTTTATCTGGTGGCTTATGCATTTTTTACTTGAAACTCACCAACCTCAGTTGTGCCACAAAAAGGTGAAGATTCAATATGGACAACTGATATCAGTATGTGTGTATATATCGACCATGTTTTGCATGAAGTCTGTGACTTAACAGATTGAATCCAGTGATCTTAAATGACATGTTTCATTCTGCATGGGAGTTTCTTGTAAGCAAATAATGTCAGCTAGGGACTTCCTTTGCCAGAACACCAACAAATTCCCTCCTGGCAGCAAATAACCCTTCAACATTCAGTTGGGGGACCTTAAGTGCCAGACCTATGACTAGAAAATCTTTGTCTGAAAGCTTTATAGATTAAAACACACTGAACTTCATTCAGAAGTAAATGAGGACTGGTGTATTTCGTAACATATTAATATACTCTTGCTGATTCACAATGAAGTAGATAATATATTTCAAATTCTACCTTAGCTTGAAGCTTCTAATGTATGCAAAAGTAATAAAGGAACATTGTCCAGATCAGAGAGGACAAAAGAAATTACTGATTGCAGTGAGATTAGCCTTAGTAAAAAAAAGGCTGCAGCCTCTAAGTTAACTATAGATAATTATATGAATCACTACTGCCATCTAAGCATATAAATGCCACCATGTGGCAGCAATCAATCTTCAGTGTTCTTAGTTGCCTTACCTTGCCCCCGAGCATCCCCACTTTTTACAGGTCAACCTTCAGTTATTTTGTCCAGGTCTTTGTGCTCATATTGTGTTGCATGAGGAGTGTAGAAAACAACTTTCACTGGTTAAACTAAACAGCTGTTGTGGTAGTATAGGAAACAGTTACACTGCAGCTTGCTCTCAGCAGTCCTACATGTAAAGAGCCTGGCTCTGCAGACCTTAGTTTACCTGTGTTTCTTGTTCTAAATGGAAGATAATATAACCTCCTTGCTGGTTAACTTGATGACCATGATGCCCAATTCACCACTTATTCTTCTTTGCAGATGGTAATTTAACTCCCGTCTCCTCTGACAAAGTCCATTCAAGGGTCTGTTCAGCAGGTAAGATAGCTTAAAACTGCAAGATAAACTTAAGGGTAGCAGGACTGTAAAAACTGGATATAGGAAAGAAAGCAAAGATAAATTATTAAATGAATATGTATGTAGACCCAGATAGAGAAACAAGCAACAATGTAAAAAGTCAGAGTCCCTCTGAGATTTGTTTTAAAATATTTTCTTAAGGCTCTTGATAATGATCAGGAGTTCTAGTATGCCTGTTTTCCACTTATTTGGATCATGAGTGTTTGCATACACATTCATCATCACTTTTACATTGTTAGTTACTAAGAAATTGGAAGAGTAAAGTCTAAGTCTGAGCTGCTTCTATTTGTGGTTGTTAATGTAAACATTGTCAAGAAATCCTCTTTACTATATGTTAAAGGATTAAAATAAGCTATACAACAAAACTGTCCAACTGCTCCTAAAGTAAAAAAGAGAGGATGGAATACTCTAAACTGCTGTGGGGATAAGGGTACTTAAAGCTAGGGTCTACAAAGTTGTGAGGTCTCTGGCCTGTGATACAGGAACTTAAATCCCCTCCCCCCCTTTCCTTTCCCCTTCTCATGTTTTGTCTAACAGCTGCTGCAGTAGCAGTTTTTAGGTCTTCACATTCAGCCACAAGCAAGCCACAGATGGATCCATCCAAACAGCAAAAACAGAATGAAGAAAATGTGATCAGTTTGGTACAAGGAGAACCAGAGACTCTCGGTCCGAAGGTGGAGAAGCCACTACAGGAGGTTCTTTCTAGGTAATAGCAGATTATTAGTACATTGAAGTTGTAGAGGCTTCTGGGGTGTAAGCATGTGTGGGTTTTTTGAGTCTTTGACCACGTGGATCCCACATGCACCTTGCCATTTAAGTCACATCAAGTACAAATTTCGGAGTGTTAACAATAGATTATTGTGAGCAACTGATTCTAGCAGTGGTATTAGAGCTCTCTGGGGATAAAGTCTTCAACTGAGTTATCACTCTGTTTGTGTCCATTGCAATACACAAGTACAGATTAATTCAAAGGAAAAACTCAGGACTAAAGTGTACTGCCCTGCACCTTACAAAAAGTAATAGTTTAGAATACAGAAAAGGATATTATCTTGTGGAGCTAAGATTCCTGGACCTGCTTGCCATGTTTCCATTTCCCACTTGTGAAATAAGTTTATCTACCTGTACCACCAAGCTCTTGACAACTGTAATCCATGTTTACAAGTGTTTTGGTGAGGTAAATGCAATAAATGCTTATTGATATAGTATCACAAGGGAAATGGTTTAATTTATTCATTAATTGTGATCACTTTTCTAGAGAGGAAAGAGAAGTCTGTCATCAAACGACATCTCCAGTACTTTCACTGCCAAGTCAGATTAGATCTAAACAAACTCACGTACCACCAGCCTCCTCCAACCCTTTCCTGGTGAATGTCCTCCCTTCCCACATCAGGAAACCACCTACACTGGAAGAGTGTGAGATTGTCATTCACCAGCTATGGAACATCAATCACATGCAAGCACAGGAGGTGAGGCTGTTTCACCCCAGGCTCACTATTTTATTCACAGCTTTTAAGATCTGGTACGTGTGTGGTGGTGAAATAGAAAATAGATTTTCAGAGGCAAGTAGAAAAGTTATTTTCTCCTCTCTGTTCTTTAGCTAATGTATTTGAAATCCTATCTGGAGGACATCCACAAGAACAAAAGGATTCCTGAAGACTATCTGCTAGCCAGCCAGATTGGGTAAGCTGTTTTGAGTTACGGTTTCAAGGCTAGGCTATGGGCCAGATTCTAGCTGAGTCCACTAGTTCCCTTTCTATTTTGTACTAACGTGAATTTGCAGAATAGAAGCCGTATGCAAGATACCTAGATAGAGGCCATTAGCGAGCTTTTTCACATTTTAGGGCTTTCCTCCTTAAGTCACAAGGGAAAGTTAATTTTGAGACACCCTTGCCCCTATCAAACTTTCCAAAATGTGACCTGTTAATCTGAGATGAGAGGGTTTTAATGATATATGCTTTAATGTATGTCTACACGCAAGGGGCCCGTGTGTGCTATATTATAACAAGATTACTGCACACAGCTGTTAATGCCACTAACCCAAATGGAGGTAAGTGTCCATAAAACAAGGTACAGAGAAGACATGTCAGTTTGTTCTTTCAGAGCACTTAGGTTCATTTAGCAGGGCAAGCATGGACCAGTCTAGGAGGTGTTGACACATGGTTAACAGAATCTGCTCAATCCAACTGAGTCAGACCCTTCCACAAAGGAGATTTCTGAGAGATTCAGAGGACCCGTGCTTTACTGGCTTATGTTTAAGGAAAACAATCATATATAGAGTGGTGATATGTACAGACCTCATTTGGGTTGAGGGCTGTATTGTAGTAGGCAGTATATTGTAAGCTCTTCAGGGCAGGAACTGTTGCTGTCTAAACAATGAAAATGAACAAGAGATTAAGGGGCAAGAGATTACTAGGGCAAAAGTGATCGTGGGTTCTCTTTTCCCTACCTCCCCATTATCGCCACAACAGTTCTCCAGTTATACTCTGGAAGGATGATCAATAAGTCTATTAGAGTAGCATTTGCTGCAGCCAGCTAACAAGGGGTGCATATTCAGAAGATTCCAAAATATCATCTAGCTTGATCTGAATACCAGAGGTCATTAAACTTCACCATGTTACCCCTATATTGCACCCAGACTAAACATCTTTTCCAGAAAGGTATCAACACATAGAGAATCCATTATTTCTGTTGTTAGTTTGTTCTCATAGTTAATCATTCTCGCTGTTACAAAATTTTCTGTGTTCAACTTGCAGCCCTTAGTTCTTGTTATACGTTTCATTGCTAAATTGACGAGCCCTGTATGTGGTATTTTCACCTTGTGAAGGTATTTGTGCACTATAATTTAGTCACCTCAGACTTTGAGGAGCTAAACAACTAAGCTTTTTAAATCTTTCATTTTCTCCAGATCTCTAATCATTTCGACTTCTTCCTACACCCCCTCCAGTTTTCTCGTCTTTTTTAAAAACATGGATACCAGAACTATATATACTACGCCAGTAGGTCTTAGCAGTGACGTCTACAGAGGCATTTCTGTGGAATATTCCTTACTATTCCCGGGCATACTTCCAAAGATTGCACTGTAGAGATCTTCCACAGCATTGTATGGGGCGCGCATGTTGAGTTGCATGATCCTTAAATCCTTTTCACAGTCATTGCTTTCTAGGATGCAATCCCCCAGTTCTATAAGTATGGCTTATATTCTTTGTTCCTAAATGTATAGCTGTTTATCTGGCTGCATTAAGGTGCATTTTGAGTGAATGGTCCCAGTTTATCACACGAGCCAGATACCATTGTATGACAGATGTATCCAGGTGCTGTTGTGAAGCTACTCCTGTTCTCCAAGTTCAACATTTACATGCAGCAAGATTACATTGTTTTCAAATATAAATTACACAGACTCAACTCACTCAATCTGTGCTCTGCTGCTATTCTACAGAGTAAAGTAGCCAAGGTATCACATCTACAAATATTTTTTGCTTTAGGAATAAAGAAGTTTCACGGTTACCCAGAATGCTAAAAGATACAGCTAAAAAATGGTAAGTACTTCTACTTTCTTTAGAGACTAACATATTTAATGAGAAGCCATGCTAGTTACATCTGTAATGTAATCCACTGAGCCAAGCATGTGATGCCTTTAGCAAATATTATTACATCATGAAGTAAAAAAACCCTATTATTGGTTTCCCCTGTCTTTCACCTCCAACTCCATCGTCAGGTATAAGATTTTCCCTACTTCTTTTGATCACCATTGCCTAAAGATCAATCCATATGCCCTGCTCAGAATAGTCAGATTTTAGAAGAGATCACTGCAGCTATCTGGCTTATTTCTGTGCCCTAGTATTATCACAGAGGAATCTTCACAAAGTGTCAAATCATTTAGGCCATGTTTACACAACGAGATTTAGGTCAAATTTATTTTTAGCACTCAGTTTTGTAAAGCTGAAAGTGTATGTCCACACTGGGTGCAAGAGTTTGACATAGTGCGCCCCCAGTACAGTGGCTACCTTTGACTCTGACAGCAATGTCCTGTGGATAACTCTCTCAGTTCCTGCCACCCCTTTACATTCTAGGTTAGACTTCCAGTGCCTGAGAGGACAAAAAACAGTGCAACCAGTTGTTCAGGATACATATTGTCAGCTGCCCATGGTGCACTTATCTCCACCCTCCCCCACTTGATGGTAATGGCAAACAGTGTTTTTGCGCCCCTTTTTCCTGGTTATCTGTGCAGGCACCATAGCAGGGCAAGCATGGGCCATGTTCAGCTTCCAAGTGCTGTGGCAAGAACACCTCACACATTCTGTGGCGGTATGTCCAGAGCCTAGCCAGGAGCAAGGAAGAATGCAAGGAGGGTTTGAACACAGACATGTATGAAACCATTCAGTGGAACAACTTGCAGATGCTGGAAGCATTCAGTCCCATTGGCACAGTGGCATGCCAGTTTTAGTACCATGAGACAAGCTGGTGGGACTGCTTAGTTATGTAGTTGGGGGACAATGAGCAATATCAGACAGCTACCAGTCAGTTGGGAATTAATTTGGACTGGGTAAATATACAGTAGGGGCTGCTGTAATTCAAGTAGCCAGAGGGAGTGAGCAACAGACTCAAGTGTTGCACTCACTGTAATGAAAAAAATGAAGGACAGACTTAGAATGCAGAAGTTAATCTCTTGCCGTGGACGAATGTCTGTCCAAAACTATAAGCGTGTGTTATGTACAAGTGCAAAGTTAATGTTTAAGCTCCGACTAGGCAGTAGGTACAACACACATCTTAAGGGAACAGCTGGACTTGGTATGGCAGGTATGGTAAGGAACAGGCTGGGACTCTTGCTCTTTTGCTTCTCCTTTGAAAGCATGAGTGACCCAGTGGTTGCAAATTGCAGCTCCCAGTGAAGAAAGGTCAGCATTTGTAAAGAGGGTCCCCGGGCACAAGAGGCTGTGCTGGTAAGGGAGATGCAGTTGTGGCTTACATAGTCACAGTATGTTCAGCACCTCGTTTCCCTTGAGTGCCAGGGCGGGGGCTCACATGGCCAGCAAACCGTGCTTTGTTGGGGATGAGCAAACAGGTACAGTGCCCTGGTATCAATTAGTTAGTTTCCCCTTCTTCATCCAGGTCGCCCTGTGCGATATCAGTCTTCTCCAACTCACAGAGGGACAGGTAGCAGATGTTGACTGAATGGGGCCAGAAACCTGGACCCTGTGCTGCAATGACACCAGACCGCTTACTGCTGGCTTCACGTGGCAAGGTGTCCTACTGTGCAGGATGGAATAAGACAGGCCTCCCCAGAAACCTTATGAGAAAGATTAGAGATCTCATCTAGAGAGTTTTTCAGAGATGTGCAGGGAGGAATCCTGCTCCATCTCCACAGACATTAAACTGTTCCAGGGAGCCCCCGCTGTGTAGGCAGATCATATCCAGTTGTCATAACCTACTTGGTAGCATGATTAAAAATGTGAACTCATCTGAACTGTCCTCCCTGTCACGAGTGTCCGGGAGTAACACATTCTGTGAGGAGGGGATTGGCTCCAAAGTTGAAAAGGTCCTGGCTGTCAGTGGCCTGCTGACCATTCTTCTCCTCAACAATGTCCTCCCCATTGTTACCCAAGGCTGCCTGAAGAAGTATCCACAGATGCTTGTGGGACACTGGGCGGGTCCCCGCTAAAATCCCAGGCAGCTGCTCATAGAAGCAGCATGTTTGCAGCTCTGGCCCAGACTGTCCATTTGCCTTGTGGTACTCCTGCCTGAGCTCCTTTACTTTCAAATGACATTGCTGGGAGAACCTGGTGTGTCCTGTTTCCACCATGCCCTGAGTGATTTTGACACAATAGCAGCATTTCTTCGGCTGCTTTGTAGTTCTGAGTACAGAAATTTACTTTAACTGCCCTTAAAAGTCAGTGGAATGGGCTTGATGATGTGATCTCATTGTTTAGCAAAATCGATCTAATGTGTCTAAGTTCAACCTAAAGTCATAGTGTAGACCAGTCTAATTCTTTGAGGTTTACTTTTGCATATCCACAGATTCCTCTCTGGCTCCCCCTTTAGAATGATTTGCTGAGATTCAACTGCAAGGATAAGTTCTGCCCATAACATTACACACATGTATTGCCACTGAGGAAGCAATCAGCAATTTGAATTTGAGAGTGTAGTGGGATTTAAAGCAGTACTCTGTTTTGTAAGAATTGCATAAAAGGGAAATAGAAAAGTAATGCTCTCATCTTCCACAGGCATTTGAACAAGACAAATAGTTGGATTAGATTGTAATTATTTACAGAAAAACAGGTATGCATAAAGTCATACAAGCCCTGCCAGGAAACACAAAAACTCAGTTCAGAACTCATCCTGTGAATAGGGTTTCTCCATTCCACCAAGTCAGAGATTACAAAGCCAATTAAAGTTTTCCACCTATGAAATAATGGGAGGAATAAAGATTCTAGACTTTCCAGTAGATGCAACCACAACACAAACCCATTAAAACACACAGGTGACAGATACAGGTATGTCCCTTTAAAAAGCTGAAGTGAATTGTGTTTATTGGTAAAGGTTTTTCTGCAAGTTAGACTGCAGGATCCCCATTTCATGTAAAAGTTTATGGGAGTATTGAAAAAAAGCAGGTCCCTGCTTTAGCTGTTCATTAACCACCTGAAGACAGGACTAGTCTCTTCTTTTAACTGAGATGTTAGCTACTCAAAACAGAGGAAGAAACCCAATTTCATGTAGTCAGTGTTACAGGAAAACTGAATTCTGAAATTGGATTTTGGCAGGTAATGAGCCATTCCCACTTAAAATACCTCTCTGACACACAGGACTTTTCATCTGTTGATCTCAAAGCATTTTACAAAGGTCAGTATTACTGCCTTCATTTTACAGAAGGCAATGGGAAAATATGTCTAGCTGAAGGACTGTTATCTATCAAAAAGGCTGCTATGTCTCTAAATGATCACTAGCAGGACATACACACTCAAGTCTCATGGCACTTGTATTGAAAACCACCTCTTTTCCTCATTTTACTAGAAAAATTTAAGCACATTGAAGGTTAGGGAGAGTTCTTACTACAGAAATTTCAGTCAGTGCAACAGAGCGCTGCTAAGTCATCATGTAGAATCACTGGGGTGACTAATGTGAAGAGTAACCCTAATCCAGGAGACCGTGGTTAAGGAGGAAGTGATTTTAAATCACATTGCCAATCATTCCTTTGTCCCACTCTTATCTCCAGCTTGATTTTAACTCCACTGCCAGCTGCTGAAAGGGCAGTTCTGCCAGCACTGAAGCAAACACTGGGAAACAGATTTGCTGAGAGACAGAAGAGAACTCAAGCTATTCAGAGAAGCCGTCTTCGTCGGACTGTGCTTTAGTCTGGTTGTTTAGTGACTGCATTACACATCTCCTCAAGTGATCCAGTAGCTATAGCACTCCCAATACATGTTTGAGTGTACATTGCAGTTTCAACATAGATTGGTTTGCTGCTATTTTCCCCCATTTCAAGTAAAAATGAATTATGAAATCACTGAGTCATTTATTCAGAAACAAAGGACTTACGTTTCTTTTGTTGCAGCCTTGCCTCGTTCATAAATGGTTTCTGTGGGTACCACTCCATTAGTTCCTTCAGAACTAAATTGAGAGTTAATTTAATGATGAAAGCCTGTAAGAGACTGCTGTTTGATAAGCATGCAATTTATCGAGCATGCCACAAACTTCTTTAGTTTGACAGACTGTTTAAAAGCAACATACATTTATATTTTATATAGATACAGGCTGCAGTTTTACACATAACACTAAATCACTGCTGATCCATCAATAGAAAAGCTGGAATCTACATGCTACATTGTGAGACTAGCCGGAACAAGATTTCACACCCTTCCATGGCTTTTAGATGAGAAATAAACTGAGTTCAGTAGTCTTAGAAAAAATTCTGATGCAGATATAGAACCCACTGATTAGCAGCAAGAGGCAGTTGAAATTACGGGGGCTCAGATATTATGCTGCTCTAGGTTGCTTATTTTTTACTCAGAATCTATAACATTCCATAGTTTCATCTTTGCTGTGGGCCAGTTTCCATTCGACTCACAGCAACATAGCATTGACTACTCTGCAAACTAATATATGTACAGCCAGGTATGCAAGATCTCCTATTCCAGGCTACTGCTATGCATCACGATCTTATTTCCAACGGAGCAGTCTTATGATTGTTAGCACCACAGTAACAGATACCTTAAAAATGTCTAAGAATGTGTATCTGTGTTCATTCAGCTTCAGAGGGGTAGCTGAGTTCGTTGTTTTTTAAGTTTTTGCAGTTACAGACTAACAGTCCTGCAGCACCTTAAAGACTAACAAAACATGTAGATGATATCATGAGCTTTCATGGGCATAAGCCACTTCTTGAGACGAATGAAATATTAAAGGTCCAGTTCCAAAATGAATGGAGGGGGGAAGAAGGAAAGGAAAAAGGGGGGAAAAAAAGTCAGTGTTCATGTTACATGAAGCTGATAAGAACAATTTTCACCTTCTCTAAGTACCCATTGTTTGGTTTTTTTAAGTCATTAGGATGTGGAAGGTAGTGTGCTAGCCAGGTAATGTCTATTCATACCTTTGTGATGGGTCCCAAACCTGTAAATAAAGTTTCAGAGGGGTAGCCGAGTTAGTCTGTAACAGGAAAAACTTAAAAAACAACGAACAGTCTAGTAGCATCTTAAAGACTAAATAGTTAAAAGAGGCTGGTAAGAACCATTAGTTTGCACTAGGAAAGGAAGAGTACTAACAACAGATTCTACTCAGACATCAAGAACCATTGGCACCTTCATTGTTTGATTGGTTGATAATGTGCAAGCCATCCGATACTGTGATTTAGACCATTTTCATGAGAGTTAAACTTGAGAATGAAGTGGAGTTCCAATCCTTCTGTGTGTATTTGGCTTGTGGAATTGGTCTGAAACAAAACGGCAATTTAGAGATCATTAATGAGTGTCCAGGGAGGTTAAAAGTGTTCCCCAACAGGTTTCTGTGTGTTGCCTTTCTGGATATCTGATTTGTGTCTTGTGTCTATTAATTCCTTCCCATAGGAATTGTCCAATATATATTGGGTTAGGAGGTTGTCTATAAGTGAGAATAGGCCTTTCCCCCAAGGCCTCTAAGAGTGAGGGGTCATTTTCCAAGATAGGTTGTAGATTGTGGATAATGCATTGGAGGAGTTTAAGTTGAGGACTGTAGGTAATAACTGGAATTCTGTTTTCTCTTTTGGGCCTCTCTTGAAGTAGTTAATGTCTGGGTACTTTGGCTCTGTCAGTCTGTTTTTTCACTTCTCCAGGGGGAATTTCAGCTTTAGGAATGCTCTGTATAGTTCCTGTAGGTGTTTGTCTCTGTGAGCAGTTATCAGCCTCTTTTTTGTTGTTTAAGTTTTTCCTGTTATAGACTGGCTTGGCTATCCATTTTAAACGTATCTACCCAATGTTCTCTTCCCCCTCGCCCCTCTTCCCTTATTTATTCTTGGTTCTGGACTTCCAACACTCCGGTTATCTGAAGTCGTAGGCTGTGCCCACAAAAGCTCATGATACCATCTACATGTTTTGTTAGTCTATAAAATGCTACCAGACTATTTGTTGTTTAAGTGTTTCCTGTAAATAAAGTTAAGTTCCAAGGCTTTCCTGTGTATTTGGCTTATGGCCTGAAACAACATGGTGACTGTAAGCTCCATTAATGAATGCCCGGGTAGGTTAAAGTGTTCTCCAACAGGTTTCTGTGCGTTGCCTTTTCGGATATCTGATTTGTATCCATTGATTCTTTCCAATAGAGACTGTCCAGTTTGGCCAATACATATAGCAGAGGGGCATTGCTGGCATAGATCACATTAGTGGTTGTGCAGTTAAATGAGCCTCTGATGTGGTGACTGATGTGGTTTGGTCCAGTGATGAAATCGTTAGTGTGGATGTGTGGCCAGAGTTGGCACCGGGGCTGATTTCAGGGGTGGGTTCCTGGATGATTATGATAGAGGTGTGTTGCATGGTTACTGGAAATAATTTGTTTGAGGTTAGGCGTTTGTCTGTAGGCAAGGACTGGCCTTTCGCCCAAGGCCTGAGAGAGTGAGGGATCATTTTCATAAGAACATAAGAATGGCCATACTGGGTCAGACCAAAGGTCCATCTAGCCCAGTATCCTGTCTGCCGACAGTGGCCAGCACCAGGTGCCCCAGAGAGGGTGGACCGAAGACAATGATCAAGCGATTTGTCTCCTGCCATCCCTCTCCAGCCTCTGACAAACAGAGGCCAAGGACACCATTCTATCCCCTGGCTAATAGCCTTTTATGGACCTAACCTCCATGAAATTATCTAGCTTCTCTTTAAACTCTGTTATAGTCCTAGCCTTCACAGCCTCCTCTGGCAAGGAGTTCCACAGGCTGACTACACGCCGTGTGAAGAACTTTCTTTTATTAGTTTTAAACCTGCTACCCATTCATTTCATTTGGTGTCCTCTAGTTCTTCTATTTAAGGAACTAATAAATAACTTTTCTTTATTGGCCCTCTCCACACCACTCATGATTTTATAGACCTCTATCATATCCCCCCTCAGTCTCCTCTTTTCTAAACTGAAAAGTCCCAGTCGCTTTAACCTCTCCTCATATGGGACCCGTTCCACACCCCTAATCATTTTAGTTGCCCTTTTCTGAACCCTTTCCAAGGCCAAAATATCTTTTTTGAGGTGAGGAGACCACATCCGTACGCAGTATTCAAGATGTGGGCATACCATAGTTTTATACAGGGGCAGTAAGATATTCTGGGTCTTATTTTCTATCCCTTTCTTAATAATTCCTAGCGTCCTATTTGCCTTTTTGACTGCCGCTGCACGCTGTGTGGAAGTTTTCAGAGAACTGTCCACGATAACTCCAAGATCTCTTTCCTGATTTGTCGTAGCCAAATTAGCCCCCAAGGATCACCATTTCCATGGTCACCAACCCATCAATTGTGAGGCCTCAACCAGTCGATTGCGCGGTGTTCTAGGCTCCCCATTTTCCCCCACCCCCAAGAAGCCCCACTGCCTACCTCCAGCGACAATGGAGATAGTGGTAGCTTCCTGCGGGGTGGACGGAAGTCTTGCAGATGCGCATCACTTCCGAGGGTTCTGGAAATGCGCTGGCTGCTTCCTTGCCCCAGGTCTGTGGCATGCCGGAAACTTACTGGGGGAGTCCCCAGAGGTGCGTGCACAGATATCCCTTGTCTGCAGGAGCGGGGAGTCAGGCCCAGAGGGGACATGTGTGCGAGCTTCCCTGCTCTGTGGGAGGCACGCACTGGCCCCAGAGGAGGCATGTGATGGGCTTCCTTCCTCTGCCAGGGGCGGGGGCGGGGCTGTTGGTCCCAGAGGGGGCGCATGTGTGGGCTTCTCTGCTCTGTGGGAGGCACACGCGCGGGCCCCCACGGAGGCGTGCAACAGGGCTTCCCTCGTCTGCTGGGAGCCCTGGGAGAAGGCGGCTGGAGGGGAGACTCTGCCTCCACTGGCACCCTCTCCCCTGCCACAGAACCCTGTCCCCTCTCCTCTGCCCCCAGCCACAGAACCCTGCCCCCACTGGCACCCTGTTCCCTGCCCCAGTGCCCATTAGCACCCTTCCCCAGTATCATGTCCCATGCTCCCACCAGCACAGTTGGGGCCACATTAGTGAGGCTTGGGGGCTTTTGGGAGGAGGGGTGGTGTGGGTGTTGTGGTTTTTTTTTGTTGGTTTTTTTTGCATCTCACTTGTGTGGCCCTAACTGACTTTTCTGTGGGTCAATGACCCCTGACTCCAAACAGGTTCCCTGCCCTTCTCATAAATAAAGACAATGCAGAAACTTTTTGTGTTTTACATAGTATTTTACTTAAAATCAAGCCTGGCCAACAAACCCCCAGTTGGGGCCATGGCCGCATCTGGCCACAGCATCATAACACTCCTGCACCTGCCCTTCCCCCAGGCCCTAGATCTGAGCCTATCATACACTGGAACCCCCTGCCCTGAGCCCCTCACATACCCCAAACCAAATTCTTGCACTCTCATATCCAGAAGTCTGTGGCTTGCTTAGTATACCAACCCTCCATCTGACCCCAACACTGCCCATCCTGGAGCCACCTCCCCAAGCCAGTCTCCCCTTCTCCATCTCCTCCTGCATCCAGATTTCCTCCCAGAGCTTGCACCGCTCACCCCTTCCCACACCCAAATCCCTCATTCCCACCCCAGAGTCTACACATCCTGTCTCAACCCAGCAAGGGTACGGCTAGACTGCAGGAGTTTTTCAGGATTCCAGAGAGATCCCAGAAAAATTCTTCCGCATCCAGGGATGCGTTTGTTCTTCCGCTTTTTTTAGTGGAAGAACAAACATGCTCTTCAAGTAACCCCTATATTCCTCTTTCCAAGAGGAATAAGGGGGCTTCCAAAAAAAGGGTTTTATTCTGACATTTGGTCCAGTCTAGAAGGCCAAATGTTGGAAAAACCTCTTCCTACAGAAGAACTGGGGAAAAAAGCAGCAGTATAAGGGTTGGGGATAGCAAGTGATGGAGAGGAAGAGAGTAGAGAGGGTGAAGCGGGGCTTCAAGGAAAGGGTGATCTTGGGTGTAAAAAGGTTGGAAACCACTGCTGTAGATTGTTGATAATGCACTGGAGGAGTTTAAGTTGTGGGCTATAGGCGATGACAAGTGGAATTCTGTTGTTTTCTCTTCTTGGCCTGTCTTGAAGTAGTTTGTGTCCAGGTACTCTTCTGGATCTGTTATTTCTCTTCTCCAGGTGGGTATTTCAGTTTTAAGAATGCACTATATAGATCCTGTAGGTGTTTGTCTCTGTCTGTGGGATTGGAGCAAATCCGGTTGTACCCTAGGCTGTAAACAATAGATTGAGAAATGTGTCTGGGATGGAAGCTAGAGGCATGAAGGTAAGTGTAGCAGTCAGTAGGTTTCCAGTATAAGGTGGTGGAAATGTGTCCGTCATGTAATTGTACTGTAACATCAAGGAAGTTGATCTCGTGTGTGTTCATTCAGTTCTTGTCTTCTCACCTGACTGCAACAAGAATACAAACTAAGTTGTTGGCTTTTCTGATATGAACATCTGTCCACTAATCCATTTCACATAAGCACCTGGACCTATATTAAGTTAGTAGTGAACTGGGTTAGATCAAAATTAAAAGTCTTTCACTTCTATATAACATTTCTATTAGCAATCTTTTGAATCTCTCCTTCAGTTGATGAACTCACTTCTGAGTGCAGAGATTACAGCTTCTGCTAGGACATATGAAGTAACCACCAGCCTTTGGTCACTGCAGAGCTGTTGTGCAAAGACTAACATTGGAATGAGAGTAGGTTAGTTTCAAACACAGAAATAATAATAAATTTATTATGATAAAACAAACAGGTAATGCATTAGTTCATGTACAAAATATTGATACCACTCGGCTGCCTCAATCAGTGCTTACTAAGTATCCACATTTTAAAACATCCTAAAACTGATGACACCACACAGATTTACAGGAGGTCACAGCAATTTCTTGACACCACTGTAAGAGTCCAGCTACTTGTCAGGGACTGCAGCACAATACTGGGGGATAGAGCAGGGTGTGACAGAAATACTTTAGACTTTGAAATTCCCTTACATCTGGGAATTAAGAATGAATGAACTACAAAGAGAGGGCAAATTTAAATGTAATCACATTGCATACAGAATCACTGTTGCTTATGGCAAGTGACTTCATTTGCATTGCCTCACAACATAGCAGCTGATAATCAGTCTTCTGACCCTAACTGAGATTACCAGTAATACTTTCACAGTTAGGTGCCCCTCAGTGCCTGAGGCACAGAAGTTCAGTTGTCAAGTCTCTGACCTGAGCTGTGTTCAGGTTTTTTTTTTAACTAAACATTTCCCAAGAAAGCCATCACCAAAGAGAATTGCCAGGTAAATATAAATGCAGATAAGTAGCTGAAGCCCACTGGATTCATTTACAGTGCTGCTATGATTAAATCAATTGATTTTCCCTACACACACAGGAGCTCACAGGGAAATCAGTCAGCATGCACACTTAACACACTTCCTTCAAATCACCCAACCTTCTAAGTGAGAGAAATGTATGGTCCATGCTAACCAAAAACTGTTTATACAAAGTAGTGTTTAAAATAAGCTATAAAAATTTTCCTATGGTTGGTTTTATTCCTAAACATAATTATTCAGATTAATCTGAAACAGTAGGCAGGCCCTAAAAATGCCCTGATTTCTTCTTTGTCTCCAAATCAAATTATCAGACTCCTGCAACCACAGAGAAGTTTGTGAGCACATTCTAGTTGCAGCTGATTTATTCTTGGGGCAATATCAAGTCACACAACATACAGAGTGTGAGGAATACTGGCATCAGGCAAAGTCTGAAGCAAATTAGGACATTCTCTCCTCTTCCTTCTATACCATTCAGACTCCCTGATGGAAGTCTACAAATAATTTCTTCTCTAAGAAGACAATAAAAGCCCCTTCTAATACAGTCTCAAGAACCATATATACACATGTTCTGTATATGTGAAAATGCTGGCAAAATCCACAAAGGCAGAAGATAAAAAGCATGAAATCTAAATCTAATGCCAGGTTCTCTATTGAACCTGACACCTAGAAACAAAACAGTATAAGGCTTTTTCTGGAGTTCCCTCCCAAAATGCCTGTGATTCTTCTAGTGGCCATGGGAAAGGCCAGCTGTTGAGACCCAATTTCTTTACTTCATGATTTCACAAGGTGAGGGTTGGGGACAGTTATGCAGCTGAGAGGCAGGCTTGACGAATACTCTGTGCCCAGGTGTTTAAGAGTGCTGTGACTGAATGCTTGTCTGGAAGTTGCAGCAATTTTGATGTCATGTACTGATATACCGATTGCAAGAAGGGATTGGCTGCTGGAAAAAAAAAGGAGACAGCCCAGATAAATACAGTTGCATAACTGATTATCACATATTGATCCCCCACTTTTAAAAAGCGATGCCATCCTTTTGTCCCCATACCATATTGCCGAGAGTTGTCTATCCACAGAGGGCTCTGATCTGGATAGTCAGCTGGAACACTGAGCTGTAGTGGTGGGACATTTGGAAGATTCTTGTCATCTAGGATTCAAACATACTTACTTTAACCAAAGATATTTTCCATCAGGGCATCAGTGTCTTCCCCATGTCTATTCATTAGATCTAGTCTCTTCCTATCCAGTCTAGTATCTAATCTTTGAAAGGAAGCAAGGCTAGGAGTCTTCATTTCTGAAAAGTTCACTTTAAAAATGGCCTCTGCTTGTTGGAAGCACAATATAAGACTTCTAGCTTCACAGCACATCCCCACTCAGTCTCAGTCTTTCATCTGAATTTGGTTTCCTAAATTCAAAACGTCTAGGCCAGGGTGGGGAATATTCTTTGGGTCAGGGGCTGCTGACCCACAGAAAAATCAGGTATGGGGGCAGCGTGGGCTCCTCAGCGCTGGGGAAAGAGCCCTGAGGAGCCAGATCCAGACAAGCCAGGGACAACATATAGCCCCTGGGCCTTACTTTCCCCACCCCGGTCCATAATACAGAAGTCAAGAAGAGAGCATTCCCATGTTTTGTCTGGTACGCACTAAAATTAGGGATGTAAAATCCCAATTTAAAAGTTAAACATTAAGTTTAACTGGTTAACCCACGATGTGGGCGGGGGCTGCTCCAGTCAGGCTGGGCCGAGCCTGCCACATTGCAGGCTGTGTGGCCCAGGCTCACTACCACCATTCCCACTCCAACCTGCCAGCAAGCCCCACATTATCTATTTCAGTTCAAGGGCAAAACAAGTTCACCTGAAGATATATTCTATTCTTGCTTGTTTGAGAAAGAAGGGCAAAGACTTACACCCTTCCTCACTTATAAGACCAGCTGTGACAATTAGTGGTGAAGTGGGAAAGACATTCTCAATTCCAAAAAACAGACCTAGTTCCTCTATGTCCCAGTATCAGATTTCAAGGTGCTGAAAACTTTTGTCCAGACTACACAAGGCATCAAACCATTTTCTAATACCAGGGAAGGTTGAGCCAAGGGTGAGAAATTGTTATCAGCAAAGTACACTTATCATTGCAAGAGGCAAGATTTTTCATCTGGGGAGCAGAAATCTAACAAGATCCAGTTGTACAATTAAATACTGTATTGTTTCATTCTTGGGATTCTCCCACGTGGCAACAATTACCTGGTCCTATTTATTTTTCACATCCCAAACAGCAAATTTCTTGAAATACAAAGAAAAGGGAATGTAGATATGTTTATAAATAGGCTACTTCATACTATCAGGAATTCAGATTACCTGGAAAATTTGCTTGGATCCCAACTTAGGGAGCCAATTAAATGCACACATTTAGCAACAAAAATCCACCAATATTTCAGGTTAAAAAGGCTCCTTTCCCTCCCTCCCCCCCCTCCCGAGATTAGCCTAAATGGCCCTGGGGTGGGAGGATGCAGAAGAAAACAGAATGATTTAGCTTTAGAAAGATTATTTCCCACTTTCTAAAAAAAAAGTGCAAATGGATTAAATATCTGTCTACTTGATCTGGGGTACATCTGGAGACTTGCTGCTGAACCAAGCTTCGCAGAGCACTAATACACTGCCACAACTCTGGCAAGCTAAAGAAAAACCATGATGAAATTGCATGTTGGCAGGATTTACAGTTGTACATATTAACAGAAGATAAAAAATTAATACCCCTTAAATAGTCTTCATTTCTTCGTAGCTTACCTAGCTTGCATATGAGGTGGACTGTACCATTATTACTGCAATGGGAGGGATCCAGATTCACCAAGAATTTAGGATTTAATCTTGCAACTTCCCCTTGTAATACATTTGGTATGGTCTGCCTTTCATCCTCTTCATATTTACGCTTTCGAGGCGAAGCCATTTGGGCTCTGTATAAAATACATCCACAAAAGAACTCAGAATGGGCACCATGTTATGCCAAGTCCATGTTTTTCAATCACCTTACAGATGACAAGGAAACATCCACCTCCATCACCCTAGCCCATCATTCCAACATTTCAACCAAATGATTAATTTCTCTAAAGCAGATAACAGGGCAATCATACATACGTGATTGGAGGGCCATGTATTGCAGTCATAGCTGGCACAAAGGTACGATAAAGGGAATGGTTGAAGACTGGTGAACGAATGTTTGCCAAAACAGCATCCAAAAGTGGCTGGCACAAGTACTGCTGTTTGGTAGGGGGCACTGGTGGAGGTGGTGGTGTGGGCTAAAGTACAAAGAAGCATATCTTACTTTATGTGCTGTAACAAATATTTCTTAGACATCTTGACATATAATTCATTATGCAAACTTTCAGTTCAGTATTTCTAATACATAGAAGAATTTCTTGCATTCCTCTAACCTGTTTTATGCTACTCTAGAAACATTAACTGCTTGAATACGTAGGGATACTCATGAATGCAAATTCAAATTTAACTGAAATTTTAAATGGATTAGTTAAATTGTATTAAACCTCTTTACAGGTACACTCACTCAGCTTAAACTCTGAAAATCATTAAGCTAAATCAAATTAAGACCACTAACTCTGAATGGGATTGTCCATAAAAATATTTAATGCAGTTTTGGATTCATGCTTTTAATATGAATTAATTGTCTTGATTGTCCTCATGTAGACAAACCCACAGTAACCAAAGCTGACACGTAAGAACAGCCATACTGAGTCAGACCAAAGGTCTATCCAGCCTAGTGTCCTGTCTACCGACAGTGGCCAATACCAGATGTCCCAGAGGGAGGGAACACAACAGGTAATCCTCCCGTGATCCCTCTCCTGGCATTTCATTTCCAGATACTGTCAGTATCTTTCATGTAGAAAGCCTTGTTGGCAACATCTGCTCAAGTCAAGAACAAGAATCATTCCTAGGTGCTTGTACAAGACAGGAATACCTGAAAAGAATACCTTGTACAAGAAAGGAATACCTGATTATTCAGTAGAATAATCTTTAAAAGGTGTGCACAAAGACACTTCTGTTGAATGGCCCAGGGTTTAATCAGTTTTCAGTTTACTTGCTCAGTCCAGCACTAACACAGATAATCCTGTTATGACCATGAAGAGAAGGGAAACAATTCTGCCAAACTGGTGCCCTCTCTGTGGAATTCACTGCCAGCCTGACTCTCCAGTTAGATTAAAAGTAACTCTCATTGCTTACCACAGCCATGTCATTCTTGAGCTTCTCTAGAGCAATTTCACATTTCTGTAGCGTCTTCAGAGGGCATCTGAAAAGAAAAAGGAAAGAGTTAGCATAATCCTCTCTACTGTTCAAGATGAGGATTTTGTGATATCTGAGCCACCCATCAACATTATTTCAAATGCTGATGTGCGTGAGTGCTATTCAAAACAGGAACTATAGCCCTGCCTCAGGGAGCATAAATTCTAAGTTAGATAACATGGTTCAGACCTAACATTCTGGCAAAGAAGTGCCAGATCACAAAGTACTTAGATTTTTAAATAACTTATCTGGATCCTTTAAAGGATTTGCTGAAGGGCAAGAAAGGGAGTGATATAACAATGAAAGTCTGCAAAAACAAAGACATTCAGATTAGAATTAAGAACTCCTAATTTATTGCTATGTCTAGACACTAATATTGCCACAGAATGGCAGACTAATGTCTGGGACACCCCTACTCATCTGGAACACCCATGGTAGCCTAGGTATTCTCTCATACTCCTGACAGTGGTCTGGGAGGACCAGAATTCACTGGGGAGGTGCTGATACAAGCTGACCAGAAAAGGAAGTTACCGTTTTGAAGGATCAGTCAGGATATCCAAGAGGCTCTTCATCTTACTTAGGTCCTTCTTCCTATCTGAAATAAAATAAAAAGGACTAATGAGAAATGCACTCAGTAACTGCAGAGCTGGAAACGCTGACCACAGTCATTAACACAAAAATGAGGAAGCTTGGGAAAACCAAAAACATGACCCATATAAGGAGAAAGCAGAAAAGGATCTATGATTCTCCATCTTTTCCTAAGGAAGAAAGAGCGGATCAAAGAAAGTATAGTTATAGTAAAGAAAAACACAGAGGTCCTGAAGAGAAAGGGATTTGGAGATGTTGCCATGCTTCAGAGTTAAGTCACTGCAACCACGAGCGAGGAAAACAATACACATAGGCCTGCTCCTGCCAGAACAACCAAAAGAGCAGTACACAGCTGTCTCAACCAAAGGCTGACAGAACTGTACAGTGAAATACAAGGGGTCACACCTTCGTTTTTATCAATCTTATTGATCATCCTCCGGAGTGGTTCAATGTACTTTGACAGCTGTTTGAGTTTCTCCAGGTACTGCTGTTCCTCAGACTGGCTGGAGCTCGCTGGACTCATGACAGAATTTGGATTTCCTGCACAAGGCAAAAAATTGAAAATTATACATCACTTGTCAGAAGGGGTCAGGCAAATCAGCACATTGGTTTATAAACTGCTAGCAGTTTCCAGCTGCATGAAACCCCAGAGCCAACAGGCTTTACATCCCCTTCCGGTTATCATTTTTGTTTTGTCAGAAAGTTATGAAAACCCTCATGTAATTCAATGACCAAAAAACAAACCAACAGTAATATCAGATCAGAGAATCCCAAACAAGCTAAAGACCAGAATATCCTCCTTGCTGTGCATATAGCAAGTCAACCACTTGACTACTGCTCACTTGGCAGAGCCGCCATAAAGCCAAGGGCACAACTGTGCAACTTTAGATTTCTCTGTATATGTTTTATTTGCTGAGATGCATCACTGGATCATGCTGTGCAGCACAATTCTCACGGACGACCACATGAGTTACCTGGAGTGTTTAAAGGACCTGGAGATGGGACACTGAAGTTTTGTGGTGTTCGTGCAGCTGCTGGGCTCTGGGATGGTTGAGGAGATGGACTGGGGAGGAAGCTGCTGGGAGATGGGGCTGGACCGGAGCTGGAGAATGGAAATGAAAGTCAATTAATCACTTAACATGTGGATAAAGCAGCCTGTAAGACGCTAGCAGAGAAATAGTTAGTCTGAGCAGGTGTGTTTTACTAACTGCTGCTGCGTTCTGCAACCCCCCCACCGACGGTTACTATTGTTGAGTGCCTATCCCACCCATTTGCACTGGAATGAAATTTACAAGTGTTCAGCACTGACCTAGCCCTGATCCCAGTGAAGTCTGTGGTTAAAATATCATTGATTTCAATGGGAGCAAGGTTAGATAATGCTGACTGCTTTTGAAAATCCTACCCTTATGTCACTGTACTGGCCGCAGGTCCCAGTCAGAACCAGGGCCCACTGTGCTGATCAGTGCAGCACAAACTGGTCTCTTCCCCAAAAAGCCTACAGTCTAGAACTGACCCAGTTTTGTGGCAGTGTCAATGCCACTGCTGCAAGATGAAGAGTCAGAATGCCCTGCCAGATAGCTTTGATTACAGCAATCAGGAAAGATTCCAAAGCTAACACCACTGAATTGTGGCTTAGTGAAAGAGACTCGCAGCTCTAGTGAGACTGAATTTTGTTAGTAGGTCTTTAATAACTCCAGAGGTCTCTGCATACCTCCTCCATCAATCTAGGAGCATGATGGGGCCTTTCTCTGCAGACCAAGCAGAAGTCTTCGATTTAGGGCCACTGCCTTCTGCTTTTGGCATTCCATCCAGTCCTTTAACTCCTGCCTTCCATTAAGCCACACAAGGCAGGGGAGTGAGTATCTGTATGTGGCTAACCACAGAGTGGCCTCGGAGAAGGTGACTAAGGAGGGGAATAGCAATATGAGCATGAAAGGCCAACAAGTTCTAGCGTATGCAGTGCTACAGCCTCAAGGCATCACTAGGATTAGAACCCCCCCTGGAAAACGCAGTAGGGCAAGTGCCTATAACCACTTTGTTTTAACATCCATTCATGTTCAATTGCCATCTGGTGAGAGAATCTGCAGCTGCCACTCATCTTAGGTGGTCACATTCTGGCTCACCTGACATTTGAGTTTGGCTGGGAAGTGGGCTGCCCTGGTTGGGGCGATGGCTGTGGCTGAGGAGGCGGTGGCATTGACTGGGGTGTCTGCACTTGCTGGACAGGTGAAGGAGACGACATCATGGTAATGCTACTCTGGTTGACCTAAAGTTGGAAAAAATACAATCAACCAAGAAGCGAGCTGGCAATGGGAACCTATCTAAAAAGGCTTTGGCTATGGTAAGAAAAGCATCCTTTGGACTCTATAAGAAACAGAAAGTGTTAGTTTCCTAAACCCCCCCATAAAGAGATCACTGCCAGTATCTCACATTTCCTTTGAGGTACACAGAGGAATGTTACATACCAAGATTTAACAGTTAGAACTCAAAAAGCATGCATTATTTGAGTCAGATTGCATTCCTCCTTCCCTAAAGCAACAAGGTTAGATTAAAATAGCAAGAGTTTTATCTGAACTATCATTTCCTTTATTAAAGCTACAATGAACAGAGTCATGAAGAACTGGCTTGAGAATTTGTGATCACAATAAAAAAAACCCTTCCTTATTTTGGCTTTCAACTTAAGTCTTCAAAGCCTTTTCTTATTTTTTGGCTACTGCCTCCAAATCTGTTTTCTTTCAGAGGAGGGATAAGGAAAAGGCAGTGTATGAAGAATGAAACACAAGACTCTTACTATTCAAATTTGAAAGCGTGGGGAGCCAGAAAAGATTTCAAGGGTTTGGGATGGGATGAGGAGGGGCAAGAGGTGCTTATTTATTGGTCTTATAGGTGGGGTTGCATAAACTTAAAGGATGGAAGGTCAAGATGGGGAGTATTCTAAGATGATGCAACAACTTCAAATCTACAGTCCTTAAGAGAAGAAATTCTGGGTACAATAAAGTTGATTCAACTTGTAATGGTAAGATGATGAAATTAAGGAAAAGAGACTAAAATAAAACAATTTATTTCTACTGTCTCGGAGTGTTAACTCAGATAAAAAAGGTGATTTGAGCTAGCGTACAAGACAGCATATCATCAATTAATTTACCATGAGTCTTCTAACGGGATCTTGATAATAAGCCAACTTCTATCATGTGGAAACCAAAGAACACAAAAATACCATTCCAAACGCTACAGGGGCTCTGTAGATTTGTTCCTTTCCCTCATTAACTCCTAGCCACTCCATTATTGCTACAGGCCATACTGACTCTGGCAAACACGGTATGGCATAATTTACCACATGCACCCACGGTAACCAGGTATTTTTGGCCTGGAACATCACATCTGCAGAGTACAAAGTGTTGAACTTTTATTATCTCTCCTCTCACATTCTCTACCACCTCTTACACAGCTTACAATGAGCCATAACATGAAAGTTACTATAATCCTATATGCAGGGCTCAACGATCGCAGCGAAAACCACTCGCTAGCCCCGCACTGTGCATGCACGAGACCCGCACTGAGCATGCGCAAACTGCCAGCGAACGGGGCGACTGGCTGAAATCTACTTGCCATGGGCAAGTAGATAAGCGGATTTGTCGAGCCCTGCCTATATGTGGTGTTCCAAGGAGTTGTATTTTAGTAAAGTGTGCTCCCCACCCTTCAGCCAGCAACAGGGCACAGCAAAATAGCAGAGAACAAACAAAAGCAAAACTGACAGTACTGGGATTCCAGACAAGCAAAAGTAATGAGCCCAAATGATTAAGGTAGGTGGAAATCCAGGGCCTCTTTGAATGGACACTTTAGTTGACCATCCACTGAAACACAGCTTAAGGGTCATGGCAATACAACATGTTACGGTCTCATTTCTACTTCCAGTAACACCATTCCTTTCCCACCCACTCCCCCATGATTTTAATACATGTTTTCCAGGCCTCTCTTTCCAGATGCTTTGAGACAGAGTTACCCCACTTTTCTCCAAAACAAGCAGTGAGGCTGTGCTCACTGGTTTTCTTGGAGAGGAGGGGGCTATTTGCCAGGTTCCCAGCAGCTGAAGAACAATACTTGGAATTAAATGGCGTAATTCTGCCTCTGTTGGTACTTGTCCCCAAAAGCTCAAGCAAAGGAAGAAAAACATTTCACGGGGGGTTCCCTCTGTTTTAACTCCCAGTCTGCCCCAGTGCAGAGCTCCTCTCTCTCTGGCAAGTAATCCTTCAGACCACATCAAATACAACTGTCGGAGAGCAAAGGACCGCATCTGCAGTGCTCTTAGCTCAGGATCACATCCTCATCTCCTATGTATGGGGTCCTTCTCTAAAAGACTGTATATCCATCATACAGTCCCCCTACAACACAATGGAAAAATGAATTAATGCTTATATCCTGTTTCCTTTAATAGCATATCCATTCCCACAAGTTGCTCAGACGGTAGCACCCTTTATGGGACTCTTACCAAGGAATGAGGATACTTTTGGTGTAAAGGAAAACTAGCAATCAGTTAACCATCAATATTTTTATTTTTAATGCTTTGCCAGTGAACCCATGTAACCTGTAGTAAACTGTTTTGAAGTTTGTCACCAGGGGTCCCTGAAAATTCTGCAAAAACTTCAAATATGGCTTACCACACAGGTTTTCATATTCACAGTTGTATGAGTATCTGATCTATTTAATTTCATATTAAATTCATTTTTATTTTAATCCTAAATTTCCAGTGTGCTCAAGATTTTTGCACAAACATTTCGTAAGTGCTTTATAGCAGTCAAAGCTACTGAAGATTATAGTGGATCGGGCAGGGAAGATGGGGATTTTGACACCAAAAAATATATATTACAGACTGCTTGGGATGAGTACACTGGCTCTTATGTTAATAGAAAGCTTTGGCTAAACATTATTAAAATAGATGAAAGCTATTTAATCTGACATTTCAAATACAGTCAGTAAGCTTCACAGTCAACCCAAATAAGGCAAATGGGGAAGCCCACACTTCTTAGTTATTGTTTTAGACTTTGCAAGATGCCATTGAGTAGGGATGTGAAAGTATAACATGTACATGGCTAATCAGTGAGCCTGGGCTCATTGGTTAACATTCACAGCATGTTCGCTCCCAGCACACACTGGCTCCCCCAAGCAGATTGCACCACCCTGTGTGTAACCATGTAACTGCTGAAATTTTCAGCGTTTAAGTAACTGTAACTGTTTTGCAACATCCTTACCACTGACATTCAGTTTGTGCTTCATAGCCCTTCAGTCACAAGGGCCAGAACAGGTGCCTAACTTTTTTTAGATGAAAGTTTAAAAAAATTGAGCTCAGTTCTGAATTTGGCAGCAAGTTCAATTAGGGACATTAGCATGCAGTCATTTATATGATTAACCAATAAGCCTGTATCAGAGGCAACAAGGGGGGGGAGCTGGTGCATGCAGAGCTACCTGCCCTCCCAGCGCTACTACCTCTGTGGCAATTTTCAAGCAGACTCCACACACATTTTGGCTCCTACCATTTATCTTTAAAAGCCAGCTCCGCACAAGCACTGGCTCCCACCTCCACCCCACCCCCAGCAAAGAAACGTGTAACCGCTAAAAATCCAGCAGTTACACGTTTACACAAATACACATTTACACAAATATATATTAACATCCCTGAGTTCAATAGCCATGAAACTGTTGAGTATTAAACCCTAACAGTGATTAACAGTGCAGCTGCGTGCTGAACAAGATCCAGAAGGGACTCTGCAAAGAGTCTATCAAGCCTTATAGTGAGAGGGGCATGTGCAGGTTTTGTATCATGTAGGATAAAAAGAAAGCACAGCCTGGACAACAAATATTTTTATACCAAGTCTACATTTAGCCCTTTCTTGGGAAAGGTGTTATCAAATATGATACCAAAATTCTTAACTTTAGCACTGTTTCCCATTTAATCTTTTAATTACTGAGATCAAGATGATAGACTTACACAGTACCAATAATCAGATACAGCCATAAGCTATTTCTAGTGCTGCTTTAACCAAGAGCAAGATGTCTGAAGACAAGATAATGATGACACATTCAAGTTCAACTAACAATATTATTCGAGCATTTCTCTAGGAGACAGACCAGAACTATGTTTTCTGCCATCTGAATTGAATTTGGGGGGATTGTTTTTACTAAAAAAAATTCACACTTTGGGTCTTGAACTACCCAAACACCTGCCAAATCAGTTTGCTTTTTAAACATTCTTCCCACCACTGCTAACCAATTGGCTGTTCATCCCACTATTTTCATTGCAACTAGTGCCACACATACACATTCCCCTCTTTCACTGACCTACACTTCCCCAGTAGACAATACTACAGGACATCATTTTTCATGAAACTGACATGTTCTGCATCTGGTTCATTCCATATCAAGAGTTAATGCTTCCCAGCAACCACTAGCACAATATTAAGAGATCAATATGTAGGACAGACAGATGGAGAGACAGGTTAAGGCTCTCTCCCCATTGTGGTGGTCCCACTTTAATGGATGGATGAGAGATTCAGGGCTATTAATGTAGCACCACCTACTGAAATTCTTCTTTGACTCAAGTAATCCCAACTACAGAACAATTAGGAGGAGTAAAAATTTCCAGCTCAAAACCCAGGAAAAAAGGCAATGAATAAACATGCCAGTCTCTGGTGTATTTCTGGTCACTGCATCTTGCTACAGCACATGCCACCTTCCCGACACCTTACTTTAACACTAAATGTACCTCATAAGTGTGAACACCATGCTAAGGACTCAGGGTCTATGGGTCTCATACTCCAGAGCTCCCAGGAAACTCAACTCACAACACTGGGAGAAATGGGAGAAGCCATTTGTCACCTGTTAATAAGAGAAAGCAATATGGAAACTGGAGCTTCTGGGCAGGAATCAGTCTGTGAAGGTGACAGCATGAACATGTAAGACATGCAGCTCATGGAGTCTGTCTTTATACATGCAAAGCCAATCAAGCACTGGATGAGCAGTAGAAAGAGTTGATCTCCGCTTCAGGGTCACTGCATAAAATAGCTTTAAATCAAGAGATTCAGATAGAGCTGAGCACTATGGAACAGTAGTGCATGGTTTTATAACCAATTCATAGAGCTGAAGAGGGACTTTGTTATTGTGACAATGCTAATAAGTAGATGTGCAAAGAACTCCCTTTCTGCTTCCGTTTACTTTACCCCCTTTCATTCCTGGAATGACATATACTGGGGCAAGTGAAACAAATGCAAGAAAGGCTAGTGTTGGTCCTATTCTGTTACAGGAGGTATAATAATAGACTCATATTTCAAAGGTCAGAAGGGACCATCATGATCATCTAGTCTGTCCTCTACAGGCCACAGAACCTCACCCACCCACTTGTGTAACAGACCCAGAACCTCTGGTATATTCTGATCCAAAACATCTCTCAAAATCAACTGGATAGGAGCCATGTGAGCCTCTTCATTATTGCAGTTCCCACAGACAAAGTGCAGCTATGCTAATTCCTTTTTTGTACCTCTGAAAGGATAGGCAGAACATGGACAATTGTCCTGACTGTGGAAGAGTGGTAGGAAATGTAGCAGAAATCTAGAACTGTGATTTGGGGGCATAATCACATGCTGTTTGCCATAGGTCCATATTTTATTTTATTCAAAGATTGTTTGCAACTTGCAGCTTTGCTAGGAATTTAAAGTATTAATTTTTTTCTTCAGTTCAGGGTCATTTCAATTAGCTCTGTATTTCCTGCATCATATCTTAATCTCAAACTGAAATTAGCCAAATTTGATTGCTCATAAAAGGGTCTAATGTTAGCTAGCATAATGCATAATATGAGGAAGTATCACGCAAGCTTCTTAATACAACCCAGCCAATGCCCTTATACTCCTGACCTATGACACATCAGTCCTGGGGCGTCTCCAGAGCAAAAACTATCCATGCAGTGGTTTTGTGATATGCGCAAAGATTAAGCAGAGACCAAAAATTTTGATTCATTTGAGACCTGAACCAGATATGAACATGGAAAAGTTTTAAACATTCAAAATGTGAATTGTGTAACTTTTGCAAAATTTTATTTAATAGCTCAAGTTCTCAAAAAATCTTCCTTTAAAGGGAGGAAGGTACACTTGGACTGTCATGCTCTCCGCCTCCTCCCCCCCCCCCCAAAATGCCCAACACTCAGTAGCTAAGAGCAATTATCTGCACACAGTATTCTGAGGAAGATAAGTGAACTTCTTTTAGTCTGATGAGCACTAAATATAACCCAAGTACTGAACACCTTGTATAATTCCTGACACAATGTGCTTTGACTCAGTAAATACCTGTGGCATTTGCTGTCCGCCCAAAGGAATGGAGCTTGGAGGCGTGGCAGATACAGCGGTGGTAGGCGGGAACCGTGGTCTTATTTGCATCCCACCTCTGGCCATAGTTGCGGTGATCATCTTTGAGGACAGAGGGACAACAGACAAAAGTAATCGCAAAACAAGAAATGCAGTGCACTGGCAGGATGAGAAGCACATGCAACCTCCGGGATGGGACTTGAGTGAACTTTTCTCCTGACAAGCCTAAGGAGCTAGTTTATTGACCCAGCCCCCTGCTTCATACCCTATATATCCACTGTAGAGGGTATCTGTTGGATCCTAAAAATTGTGTGGGGTGACATTTAGATTAAAATGTATGAGAAAAGGCCAATTATATAGAAGTATGATTTAGTTGAAGGGGTTTCCCAAATTTTGCCTGACATCTTGAATTTCTAACTTAATATTAGAATTAAAGGCTCTAAGACTGCTATCAAAAATGCTTTGTTCAAGCTTCTTCAATCATGTACTGTCACAAGTCTTTGTTTCTGATGTCCACCACCACATTCTGGATTCATCTGAGGATTTGGAATCCACAGTAATATTGGTACGTTACCCCTTTCCACATGAATGGAACTGATTGGTATGTCAATAGTACAGACTGCACCTCTATAAACCTGAATGTTATGGTCCGACAACATCAGTAAGTCCACCAGGACCACGGATGTTCCAGGATCAAAGAGTCCCACTGCTGCAGAGTATGTGTGGAGGCCCCACGAACCCAGTGCAGTGTATGCGTGAGGGGCCCTGCAAGCCTGGCACACAGCCCAGCTAGATTTGGAGGGAAAGGGAGGGCAGGAAGGCCATGTGCAGCTCAACTGGGATGTGTGTGTGGGGGGTGTGGAGTTGGGGAGGCCTGTGCCTGGCCCAGCTAGGCAAAGAGGGGGTCAGAAAGCTCGGCATGCAAGCCAGCTGGGCTGCCTGGGGAGGTGGGGAGCCCGGTGGGCTGACAGGACAGGGAGTGGTGCCAGCAGCAGGGGCCAGAAAAGACCTCCCCAGTCCGGTCCCAAGGGTGCCAGACCAGAGAGGTCCAGCCTGTAAAGGATTGATAAGAATCCTCAAATGAAGCCTGTGATTTAGTGAACAAGACTTCAGAACCAACCAACCTATGGCAGTATAATGATTCTAAAGAAAAGACTTTCATCATTCCAACAGAAAGGACTTCTAGGATTTAGATAAAATACTTCCTGCCATCTCCAGAATAGGTGCTACAATTAGGGTTGTGAACGTGTATCTGAATATACGGTTAACCGATTAGCCTGGATTCATCAGTTAACCCTCTAGGTTACATGCATCCTGCTGCATGTACCCACAGAGCTGCCTGTCCCTCCCATCCCAACGCTGCTGCCTCTGATAAAAAGGTAGCAGCACGGGGTGGAAGGGGGTGCGCAGGTGGGAACCAGTACATGCAGGGAGCCAGGAGGCAGCAGTGCATGGAGTGGGAAGCCAGTACTTGCGGAGAGCTGGCTTTTAAGCTTCTCTTAAAAAGCTGGCTCCCCACAAGCACTGGCTTTCCTCCACCCCCTGTGTAAACGTGTACCTGCTGAAAATTTCAACGGGTGCACATTTACACGAATAATGCATTTTAACATCCCTACCTAGAATGCATTTATTTTTAGAAGTGATCTTAAGGGATGAGCTATTCTTGGTTCCACAATATTCAAACCTCCTTGCAGGCTGCTGGTTCTAGAAACCAGCCAGTTTTAATTATGTATACCTGCATGTTGGTTTTTGTTTAATAATTGCTTTCAATTCTGTAACTACACAGAATGTGCTATGGATCAGAAGTCTGATACAAGAAGTGAAAATTTAGCATTTTGTGGCACATTCTGCTATTGATATTCAGGAAACGAGGGCTATCAGTGAGGAAGAGCTCTTTTTCACTTCTTGACAGAGAGCTCCAAGTTCCCTTTCTCTAATCTGCATACTACTAGTGGTTCTAGCAGGGCCTAATTAATCCAGGTATGAAAAATGTCTCTCTATTTCAATGGCTATGGGCATTTTTGCTTAGTTTCTGTGTCAATGGATTGAAGCAGCCAGCAATATGTTTCTAGAGAGAGTCAGAGAATGCATGTGCTTACAATTGTTAAAATAAATAAAATTAAATTACAACACAAAGATTGAGAAAGGAAAGCAATAACTGATAAAAAAAACCAGCATCAAATTCAGCACAGCTGTTAGTTCACAACATTAGAGCAATGACATCTCTTTCCATCCAAGCAATGAAGGATGGTCAGAGACAGTATTTCGGAAGATCAACAAATGAGAGAATTTCAGACACCACACACACATGCACATGTACAAACACAGCATGCAACAGCCACCACAAGCAAAAAACTGAGCACTGGCACAAAGCACAGGTGGATGCTACAGAGTGCAGTGAAGAGCTACAGTATCAACATAAGAGCGTGTGGAGCAACACAACCCTAACAAAAAGGTAAGTGCTGGCAGAATACATGTCCCTCGAAGCCCAGTCCATTCATCCCACAGACTCACATGTACACACAGGAGGATCCAGTAACATATGTGAAAACCCATGTATGCCATGCTGAACTGCATGTACCATCTTGGTCCTACATCTCATCATGCCAAACCACCAAAGTGCGTGTATCATATCTCCTTCAGAGTCAATGAAATCAGATGCAGATTCACGCTTAAGGAGTCTGGCTAACCATGAAGCAACAAAAGGAGAAATTCTGATTCAAAGGCTCATAGCTGTTTGATGATTTGTTTTGGATTAGTTTGTTTTTTTAAGCATGTGTTGCTGGAGAGGAAGGGAAAGTACTGTTAAAATTATACCAATTCCATGACCAGGTGCTCACAAAGTTCATGACAGTATTTCCAGTGGGCATGTAAGGGACCACCACCCTTTAGTATATGAGGGAGGGATAGCAATTCAAGAGACTGCTGTTGCTTTGTGCAAGCAAATACAGGACATCAGCATCACATTTACAAGACAAGATATTGCTGCTCCTGAGACAGTGCTCCAGGACTTCTGGAGAAAAATGTATACTGGAGGCAAAACAAACTACGCTTGAGATACCCTTGCTGTAAAAATCAGAAAAAATTAGCTTGAGGGAAGGGAGAGAATCCTTCTTGAGAGAAGACGACAAGGATAATAAAGAAAGGATTCTTCCCCTAAGACACAGATGGGCCGGATCTGTCCCACCAAGCCATTTGATCCAGCCCATGGCCCACCCAGCTGCATCCTCGCCTCCAGGCTAATTGAGACCGGGAACGGGGGAGTGCACAAAGTCTCTCCCCTCCCCCCACCAGGAGTCCATGGCATTAGGTTCAAAATGGCTGGCAGTTCTCTCTGGCGCTGCATGCCCCTGGTTGGAGGGAGAGACCTCCCATGGTCTCCTGCCCCATGGGAGCGCGCAAAGCCTCCTTCCCCTGATTCGTATGCAGGGCCTAGAGGGACCTATTGCTCTGCCCAAACCCCGACCCCTTCTGGGGCTGGCCAATATTGGTGAAGTGGCCCCTCTACAAAAATTATTGCCCACTCCTGTCTTAAGATATAAATCCCATGATTTAATAGTATCAATCCAGATATAAGAACCCACAGATTTGCTCCAGATGAAGTCTTGATTCTTTGGTTAGAGGAATGGGCAGCAGGTTTAAAACAAATAAAAGGAAGTTCTTCTTCACACAGCACGTAGTCAATCTGTGGAACTCCTTGCCTGAGGAAGTTGTGAAGGCTAGGACTATAACAGGGTTTAAAAGAGAACTAGATAAATTAATGGAGGTTAAGTCCATTAATGGCTATTAGCCGGGATGGGTAAGGAATGGTGTCAGAGGGTGGAGATGGATGGCAGGAGAGAGATCACTTGATCATTCCCTGTTCGGTTCACTTCCTCTGGGGCATCTGGCATTGGCCACTGTCAGCAGACAGGACACTGGGCTGGATGGACCTTTGGTCTGACCCAGTATGGCCGTTCTTATGTATTCAGAATTCCCCAAATATCTAAGTTAGCATGATGTTGGGATTACTAGGATAGCTCCTTATTTTCAAAGAGCAACAAGCAAATCTGCATTCTGAGCATTAACATTTGGAATAAGTCAAAGCAGAACAAGAGAGGCTCAAACTTTAAACTTAAGTTTGGGTCATGATTCCTTTGTGTGGTGTCCAGTGTGATCTCATAGCACTTCATGTAGGCTCTTGTCACTAGAACACTGCTTATTTCATTATCTGCTCAATCTGTAAGCGCCGTTACAGTCTCATAAAGGGTTGGTTCATAAGCAGCAGAATGCTTGTGTCTGAACACAATCAGTGTACTTTCACACTTGAGGCATGTTAGAATTTAGGAATTACTTTAGTTTTACCTGAAGACACTGAACAGAGACTTAAATGAAAACGACACACATAATGGTTGGTACTCCTTGGTGCTAAAATACAAATAATAGCAGCATTGATCCAGAGTCCCAGACCATTTGACAACTACAGGACATAGGGTATGTTTATAATAAAACTTCCTCACAACAGACCCTAGAATTCAAGGAAGCTTTACAGAAAATTTTAAGGAAGCATTGTTAATTGACTAAAAGTAATGGATAAAATTTACTCCCCAAAAGATGTTCTTTATAAATCCAGGAAAATCCAATCAATGCTCTGAAGTCCACAATCATATGGAAATAAACATTTTACTATACAAGATAACATGAAAGTAAAGGAACATGTTTAATTACTAGACAGAAGAGAATTAATTTAAATTTTAATTTATTTACCTTGTATCAGTATGGCTATACATGGAGCTTCATGAATAAGTCTGCCAGGGGGATTTAGAAAGCTTTCAGCAGCCCTACTGTTGTGACAGACACTGAATTATACCTTAGTTTAGTTTATACCATATGTTAGTGTAGCTTGGATGCAAAACCAGCTGTCAACCACCATCACCAGAAGCTTTCCAGATGCACTATGGTATTAAGTCACCTGCATGAGGAATTCATTTAACCAGGGCAGGAAGTAGAATGCCCCCCATATAAACACAACCCATTTGACGGACAGCAATACTAAATTAATGACATGACAGCTATCCTGCTTGCAACCTTAATTCCCTGTAGCGCCCACCTGGAGATTATTCACAAAACAAAACAAAACAAAATTTTATAAGCACATGTTTAAACTGTAGTGAATAGGTTCGGTGTCATTGCCACTGTACTTACCATTGTTCATCTTTCATCCGGTGTCAACATAACGTAAGAAATATAAAAGGCCCAGTATAGAAACAGAATAATGGCCTAGCAGAACTTCAGCATCAATAAGAAAAGTGGCTTTCAGTTATCCTATTCCTAGCACAAATCCTAAGGGATACAGGTGAGACGAGCCACCAACTGTTACAGCTCACCATGTACACAAACTTTAAACACTGACAAGGTATAAGATGTTTAGGCCATTACTTTTGCACTGGAGACAGCATGATACAGTAGACAGGGAGTCAGGAGAACCGAATTCTACTCCCAGCTGTGCCACTGACAATATGAACAAGTCACTTCATCTATGTACCTCAGTTTCCCCTCCTGAAAAATGGTGATAATTATACTTACCCACATCAGTAAAACAGTACAAATGACAAGCAACAAGCATTATATGAGACCCCTAGGGAGGATGGGAAGCATGGTTCAACTCAAGCCCAAATAGTCTTCCCTTGATGCTGGGCACACACAGGAGCACAGGCATTGAGGCTAGAGTATACTGCAGGTTAAGGAAACTGAATTGTGCACTGGACAACTTTTCATCCAGCACTTCGTGCTACTCATTTACATGTACCATTTATCTTGAGCGTTCTCATTCAAAACAAGAGGTAGCAACACCTGTCCACTGTACTAAGAATGACAGGGGGGAGGAAATAATGGAACAAGAAAAGTGTGGTTGGGGAGGGCGGGGGGGAAACATGCCAGAAATTCCTGTATTACTACTGTGTGTTGAAGATGGGGAAGAGATATCACATCTGAATATAGACCAGCAGTCACCAGTTCACAGTAGAGAAATAAGTCTAAATGACAAGACAGTCTCCTCAGAAACAGTTTTGGAAATAGAAGTGAAACACTCCAGGAACAAAGACAGACCTATCGCATGACTACAGAAGACAGTCTTAATGTGCGTTGCTAGGTCACTCCAGGCAGTACTATCTGACCTACCAGGGACAAGCATGCACAAAGAAGATGTCAACGAAATCCTGCCTCTGACTCACTCATACCTCCTTTGTAAAGACAACTGATCTTAGAGTCCTCCTCAGACAGCCACCAAAAATCCACCTCCATGCTCAGTTTTAGCATGCACTTGCTACAGGCCTGCACTACTAACGGTGACTCCATGGGCCCTTACCTGTCCTGACGCTCCCATCTGAGCAGCCTGGGCTGCTGCTGCTGCCTGCTGCTGCTGCACCAGTTGAGCTCTTACCTGGAATGTTAAAAAGAAGTCAGGAGTAAACGTGTGTGCTGATTATGGGAGATGGAGCAGCCTCTGTCCATGGCGAGGTCGGGCCCAACCTCCCCATGGACAGAGGCTGCTCTGCAGCAGCCTCCCCTGGGCCCGACCTCCCCATGGACAGAGGCTGCTTTGCAGCAGCCTCCCCTGGGCCCGACCTCCCCATGGACAGAGGCTGCTCTGCAGCAGCCTCCCCTGGGCCCGACCTCCCCATGGACAGAGGCTGCTTTGCAGCAGCCTCCCCTGCCCTTCACCCCACGTGCTGCCTGATCGAGCAAGCACTCGGGGGTGGGGGGGGA
Source organism: Pelochelys cantorii (assembly GCA_032595735.1). Classification (NCBI taxonomy): domain Eukaryota; kingdom Metazoa; phylum Chordata; order Testudines; family Trionychidae; genus Pelochelys; species Pelochelys cantorii. The sequence goes on along the minus strand of CM064342.1, from coordinate 3,420,060 downwards.
CAGGCAGCACTACAGCGCCTCTGCTGGGGGAACCAGCTTTTAAGTCAGCTCCTCCCACCCCCCCTTGCTGTCTCCGATACAGTGGCGAGGGGGGAGGAGAAATGTGCGTCGTCAAGATTAACTGATAAGCCCAGGCTTATAGGTTAATCGTCTAGTCGACATCCCTAACATGTACTAGAGCATTCGATTAACTTTGCTCATGTTCTAGCAAGATCAGCATTCATCAGAATTTAATGTTATGTCTATATAAATGAGATTTCTCATCTCCTTGTCCCACCAATGGCAATAGAGGAACTGCATTTCAAACACTAGCATCTCTCTTTAGTGCACCAAACAATTTCATAGACTAGCTCCACAACTGTTAGCAAAGAACTATGCTGAGCTGGCAAGAAATAAAGCAATACAAGTTAGTGGTTAGCATTCTTATGCATGCACTAGGTTAACAGGTAGCCTCTTAACATGGCACACTATTTCACATCTCAGCTATTCACAGTAACAAGGCTTATTATTATTTATTTTTCTATTTCCCTAGTGGCTCACAGAGCACACAACCACTGGTTTTGGGTCTTTAACGCACTTACCTGCATGGCTTTTAACTGCTGCTGGGTAAAAGTGACAGGCATAACTTGACTAGGGATCTGTCCTGAGATTGCCTGTGCCTGAGAGACCATGGGCTGGGGCTGTGACTGCGGTGGAAGCTGAGACTGCTGGGCCTGAGCAACCTGCTGCTGCTGCTGCTGCTGCTGCTGCTGCTGCTGTTGCTGTTGCTGTTGCTGCTGCTGTTGCTGCTGCATCTGTTGTATCTGCTGTTGCATGACTTGCTGAGGTGGCTGCTGCTGTATCTGTTGCTGTGGAATTTGTTGCTGCTGCTGCTGCACCTGCAAAGCCTGCGCTGCCTGCTGTTGGTGTAACTGCTGCATTTGAGCAATTCGCTGAAGCTGTTGCTGCTGCTGCTGCTGCATCTAAAACGGGAAAAGCCAGGGTGCTAAACTTTCCAGCAGTGTCTTTGGTTTTAGAATGAAAGCCAGTGGCAGGCAGCATACTAACGTAAAGCAGATAGCCCAGATGAAGAGTCTTACACTTTGAAGCCTCAGGCTTCAAACACCTCACCTGTATCCTGTTACTATTCTCAGTTCCCTTTCCAGATGGGCACAAAGTATTTGACATTTGTGTACCTCAATTTTTTTAAGTTACAATGAGTAATTCACACAACTGACATAAAACAGCTCCTATTTCTAGAGGGAACTTTGGGGGAGGGGCGGAGGAAAGTAGGTTGTCCACTATTGTTCCCTGTAAGCTGGGCACTTGTGCAGCCACCCAGGAGAGATTCAAATGCTGCCCAGCTGATTAGCAGAGCGCCCACAGCCAAAGGTGTGTTTATATTGGTGGTGCACATCCACACATACCTCAGTACGCAGAACTGAATTCATTTTGTGCATTGTGACACTTAGACTCAAACAAGAAGGCAACAAAATTCTTAGCTTTTTTCTTGCTATGAAAGATCAGTCTGATCAAGACAAGAAAGAATCCCTCTTCTCTAGAATAGAGCACAATTGTTGCCAATAAACTCTACTAGCCCAAGCTGATGCCTTGACCATGAGCAGAAGCATGTTAGTCCCTCTGGGCACGTCTCCACTCACTGCACCAAAAATCAACGTTCTGGCGTTCAGTTTAGCAAGTTTGATTTAGGCCCGCAAATCAAATGATGAGGGCAGCTCCAACCAGTGCTCGTGTTCCTCGCAGTCGTGACGAGTAAGGGAAGCCGCCCCCCACTGTGAGGACGCCGCCAAGCTCAGTTTAAGGTAAACCAACTCCAGCTACGCATTCTACATAGATTAAGCCAACCTGCCTGGTCTAGTGTAAACCTGGTCTTAGCGTGGAGAGCTGATACCTAATATGGCTATGTAAGCCAGAGCTCTGGAAAGGTTCCATTTGACAAGTGGCTGAGAGGGTTTATTGGTCATGTGTGTGACTGCTTTGCTGTTCATTACCTGTTGCTGATTTTGCTGCTGCTGCTGCATCTGCAGTTTCAGCATATGCTGCTGCTGCTGGGCTGCTTGCAGTTGTTGCTGTTGCTGCTGCTGCTGCTGTGCAGCTGCTGCTGCTGCCGCTTGCTGCTGTTGGACCTGGAACTGCTGCTGCATGACTGACTGTGCCTGGAATTGTTGCTGCTGCTGCAAAGCCACCTGCTGCTGCTGAAATTGCTGCTGCTGCTGTTGTTGCTGCTGCGCCATCTGTTGCAGTTGGAGCTGTGCTGAAAGCCAGAATGTGGGTATGCAATGTGACAAATGTGGACAGCTGTCCAACAGATTGGTAATCTCAACCTAACTATTTTACTGGAAATTTAAGGTACCGTACCTTGGTTTCTTTTCCAGCACACATTCATGCTAGTAGCAATCATGTATAAGCTAGTCCATTAACTCATTATAACCTCTCAATTCCAGATATATGTTATAACACATCTGAACAAACTTTGTTATCTGCATTGTCATGGCATTTCTTACTTCTATTTCATCTAAGCCTCAATTCTTTGGCTGACTCTACAATCGAATTCAATATCTTAAGAACTGCAGTAAAGAGGTGGAGAAGCTTGGGCTCGTTCATACCCTTGAAAGGAACAGAAGGAAAAAGTCTCACACTGTTCTACAAAGAAATCGTTGGTCAAAGGAGGAGCAGTTCTGATGGGCTCAGAATACTCCACTTCAGTCTCAAATGCAGTAGCAAATGAATCCAGACCCAAGTGGAAAGCCACAAATGTTACATATGGATAGACAAACAAGTTGAGTGAGGTAATCTCTTTTATTGGACCAACTTCTGTTGGTGAGAGACAAGCCTTCAAGCTTACAGAGAGACAAAGAAGAGTTGGTCCAACAAAAAATACTACCTTCTTTCTCCTTCACTCTCTAATACTCTGCAACCAACATAGCTACAGCATTGCAAGCAAGTATAGGCAGGACATGTATTGTGGGAATGGAGGTATTGTAAGGCAACTCTCTCTTTCCCCAACCTGATTTAAATCTGTTTTTCCCATATCAGTGACTAGGGGTGAGATGCACCATATTCCCCAAACATCCTGCCTGAAGCAATAAAAACAGACCTAGGGAGTATTTTGTAATTTTCTCCTCCTTTCAACCTAGAAAAGCGTTCTGCACTGGAAGCCTAAACTAACTTAATTTCAGAGAATGGGAGCATTGCGTACTTACTCTGTTGAGTAGCTGCAGAGACACCAGTCATACCATGAGGAGCCATCCCAGAGGTTCCAGGAGGCTGCTGCCCTGGAAGGCTCATCTGTTGCCCCATTGGCCCAAGTCCACTCAGCCCACCCATTGGTGCTCCTGGAGCTCGTGACGCCATGCCCATTCCAGCTGCTCCTGCTGGGGGGCCGCCTGTTAGATTCTGCAGTGCATTCATAGGATCTGCCAATACAACATCAGTACTAAGTGAACAAGATGAGGACTTGTCCACAGAATAGTGCTCTGTGCTGCGGATCCATAAGGAAGTTTTGGCCTAGTGGACTCAGCATCAGACTACAGGTCCAACTTAAATTCTACACTCATAATTCTGCCACTGAGTCAGCAGCTCTACATAAGTGTTGCCATCTGTAAATTGTGGACAACAGTGTTTGTGTATTTAAATCACTTCACCAACCTCTAAATAACCCTCAAAACACCAAACAAATGCTAAATATATATAACAAAAGTGAAATCATTAGTCACTTCTCAGATAGCTAGGTACACAGACAAGACATGGCAGCCGCAGCATGCTGTCAACAGAGCTTTGTGCTACCACATGGGATACATTGCCTTTAACTCCAGGAAATAAGAGCACGCTGATGTGATGGCTCCCATTTAGGTCCCTTCTGTCCTGGGAAAGGAGTGAGAGTGTTCAGGAGACCAGGTGTCCAGCCTGAGGCACCTTGCAAGGCATTTCCTCTAAACTGCACAATGACGCTCCTTACACTCCTCAGATTCTTATGGTCAGCACTCCTTCCTCAGAGAGAGGGTGATAAACTAGGGAAAAGCATCACCAGCTTTTCAGAACAATATTACTGTTATTTATCAAGTAATGTATGCCTGGCTTATAATAATATAAGCACCCTGGCTTTTCCCGTGTAATATATGCCTTCCTCCAACGGCAGAGATCGAAGTGGACATAACTTTAGAGCACCTCCAAGTGCTGGCATTCCCATTACTGTGCAGCACATCTTCCATCCATGCTGGGAGGAGATGGCAACAGACAGTGCCTTGCTATATATTCCCTTACGGGGGATTAACAATTCCAGAGGAGCCTGTTTTAGTCACATGCAGAGTCCACCAGGACATGTTCCAGTTGATGGGACTACTCCACAGACTCGTGGAGGTATCAGGTATCAAACTCAAATACCAATGAGGACTGCAGGAAGGTAAGCTGGGAGGAACTCAGCTGCTCCCTGCTGAAGAGTACATATCACAATATTGGCATTTGTTGCATAGGTTTAATAATGATTAACACTAGTAGACAGTACAGAGGTAGAATCAAAGGCATGTTCCATGCAACAGCCATATGTGAAGAGTGCAGAAGGCTCACTAGAACTTTCCTCCTCCTCACAGTATGATTAACAGTTTCAGTTGCCCTCCTTTGCTGCAAGTATGCAGTATTCCCTCCCCAGTTTATACGTCACCAAAAATATTGACAGTTTTTTTTTTTTTTTTTTTTTACTTAGACTGAAAAAATGCTCTTACCACTGACTGAGGCCTGAGATTTCTTATTGACTAGAAAATAGGAATGAAAACATACACAAGTTATACATTTTGCTGTACTGCATTGAACAGGTGACCATAAATACATGGCAATGTAAACCTTTGTTCCCAACAACCAATACATTAACACCACAAAAAACTGCTTCCTGTTAGTTAGCCCAATGCCAATATGTCTCCAAACATTTTACCTAGATTCCTTAGCACAGGCAGCAAGCTACAGAGCTCATAAGTTACTTCCTCATCAGGGACTTAACATCCCAGCTGGGCACAGAGTGCTGCTGCACATGGCTCTGTAATGTCAATTATTGCTACCAATATCCCACACAGTTTGTCAGTTTAAGAGCTCTGCAAATCAGATTTCACACTCAGGCTTCGAGACTAACACTTGCTTTGTGAAATTTTCTACAGAATGGGACAAGCATCTAAAGCAGCTCCTCTATATAGCTTCCTGGTCCAGTGTATGAGAGTTGGCTTCCTATAGCAATTCCACACAGAGGAAGACTCAAGCACTTTGAGATGTTTGTTCCATTCCAGAAACTTATTTCAGAAGGAACAAAACTCAAAGGAAGGGCAGATACCCTAACTACAGGGTCCATGTCAAGGAGAAAATGTACTTGATTTGTAAATCAAAGTAAAGCAAATAAATGAAACACAACCACTTTGAAGCTCTTCAGCATTCTGGCCATGATGAAAACAAGAGAGAGGGGGTGACTTGAGAGAAAACATTTGGTAAAATGAAAATGTTGTTTATTGATAACTTTCTACTGGGTTCTTTAGTTCTAGACATCGTGAAGATGGTTACACATTCAGGAGCTGGGCCCAGACCCCACACAGAAACCACTAGAATAACTCCTGCCCCAGTCAGAACTGGCAGATTCAAGCTACTCATGAACCTAGCTATAACTGTAACAAGTAAATGCAAGGTTTACTTACGAATGTCTCGAAAGTGGATAATAAGTCTGGCCACAAGAGAAAGATATTCCTCCTAAAATTGAAAACAAGTCATAGATTAGCACAAAACAGGGAAGCAATGCACTCCATCCCTCGGTGTTTCCCTTCCTCACATTGTTACACTGAGGGAGTGGCAGTGTACATCCTCCTGCAGGACTGGCACACTTTTAATAACAGACCAGGATCTACTCAGGATCTAAAATGGACATTTCTGTTAAAAAAAAGCATTGTGTTTAACTGTGCAGGACAGGAGGAGAAACAGTGAATGCTCAGTAGAAGGTGGAGACAATTGCCAATACAGCTACATACTGTATGTATGTTTATATAACAACAAAGGCTATGTCTACACTTCAAGTGCTACTGTTGCATTTTCAGTGTAGACACTCACTATAGCAACCGGAATGGGTTCTCCCATTGCTGAAATTAATTCATCGCCTAGAGAAGCGGCAGTGCTGTCTACATTGGGGGTTAAAATGGCATAACTACATCTCTCAGGGGATAGATTTTTCCCATGAGAGATGTAGCTATACAAATGTAAGTTTTCAGCATAGACCACCCAATGCCTATACTTAAACCAGATCTACACTTAAAAATTATGTCAATCCAGCTACACTGCATGGGATGTCAAAAATCCTGAGCAGGGTAATTAAGCACAAGTCATGCTAAGCTGTACATAAAGTGCAACCCCCTTTGGTTTCCTTGAGCATTAAATGCTCCTGTTTCCATTTAACCTCGTTTATGCAAATGTTCTGACCAGTGTTGCTAGACAGCCAGGTTTTAGGCACTTGGCTTATCTACTCCCAGAAGACAGACACAATTGGAAATATACGGAAGTACCTTACCCGAGTTTTGGCTTTCATAAAAACATGACTCTCCATATCTTTGCTGGATTTATTATGGGCTACACCAGCCTTCCTCATGGCCTCATCGCTGCAAAACAAGAGACAGAATCCATGAAGCACATTAACCGGGGCCAGCAGTCATCTTGCCCTACCAAGGGAACAGATAGATGGCAACTTTTCACAATGAAACACTGACAAATTCATGCACACATCACACATAAAGGAAAGCAATATTGTTGATTTACATGCACATAAATCTTATTATCAATAGCAGATAGCCAGGCTAGGGATGTTACATGTTGAGTAACTGACCAATCGAATAGTCAATGCATTTAGTGTAGCAACAGCCCTAGCTGCCCTGAAGTGTAGCAAAGGCAAAAGCATCATGTGGAGCCTGGGGTCAGATGAAGACTCCCCCACTGACCCTGGTTCCATGGGGCACTGCCACTTTGAAATGGCACGGGGCCCCAGTGTCAGGCTCCACGTGGCATTTCAAAGCGGTAGTGCCGCATAGAGCCCGGGATCAGCAGGGCGAGTCCCCAGCTGCCCCGGGCTCCATGTGGCACTGCCACTTTGAAGTACCCCCATTTCTCCCCCCCTCCTTGCTGCTTCTTTCTGATAGAGGCAGCAAGGGGAGAGAGAGCAACTAATTGACTAGCCTGTCAACTATCTGATAAGCATTTGCCTGCCCATCTGGCTCTTAGTACATTTAAACTGCAGAGCCGCAGCAAGGGTAGGCCCTGGACCCAGCATGAGCCGGGACTGAGCTGGGATGCCTGCCTGGCCGAAGCAGCCTCTGTCCACCACTGAGCTGCCATGGACAAAGGCTGCTTCACTTCAGCAGTTCAGCTGCAGGGGTCCCAGCGGGAAGCTGGGACACTCCACAGTCAGGGGCTGCTCCGGGGGAGGGGCACGAGGGAAGGCATAAGGGAAGGCACCTCGGAAACAGTGCTGGGGGGAACCAGGTTTTAAGCCGGTTCCCCCCAGTACCAGCTCCTGTTTCCCCCCACCTTAGCTGCCTCTGATACAGGGCGGGGGGGGGGGACTAGTTGAGTAGATCAGCAATTCCCAACTAAGGATGTAAATATAGGGTAATTGACTAATTGAATAGTCGATGCATTTTTGCATCGACTATTCAATTAGTCGATAGGGTGCTTCCACCTTTGAAGTGTAGCAATCCTAGGGCTGTTGCTATTCTTCAAAGGCGAAAGCACTGAAGCCCAGAGTCAGTGGGGAGCCCCCAAGCTGCTCTCAGGCTCCACGCAGCACTGCCACTTTGAAATGCCACCGCATGAAGCGCCGATGCCGCACAGAGCCCGGGGTCAGCTGGGGAGTTCTCAGCTGATCCTGGGCTCCAGGCGGCGCTGCGCTTTGAAATGCTGTGAGGAGCCTGAAGCCAGGCTCCCCACGGCATTCGAAGTGGCAGCGCCACACAGAGCAGCTGACCCTGGGTTCTGTGCGGCACTGCTACTTTGAAGTACCCCTGTCTTCTCCCTGCAACTTGCTGCCTCTATCTGATAGAGGCAGCGGGGGGTGGGAGTAATGAAGCGACTAGTTGACTAGCCTGTCAACTATCCGATAAGTATTTGCCAGTCTGCAGCAGCAGCAGCAGCTGGGGATTTTGCCCACCAGCAATGCTGGGGCTGAGGCGGTGACAGAACAGTAGAAGCCTCCTTCCCTCGTCCCACGCAGGTAAGATGGAAGACTGGCTGCGACTCCAGGCTGCCCCCACCCCCCGCCACCTTTAGTCATGGGGGCATGAGATGTGCTTGGGGATGGAGGGGGTCAAAGGAGGAGGGAGCGCGCCAACAGCCACTCCCCCTGCCCGCATGGCCGATTTTGCCCAGTGGTAGCATTGGGCTGAGGTGGCACCAGGAGGCACTTCCCTCCTGCCTCCCCCTCCCTTCAAGTAAGATGGTGACCCAGCCAGGGCTCTACTGCAGAGGGACACGGTCACAAACACGGAGGTGACTGAGGAGTGTAAGTCACTGAGAGTCAGGAGGTCGGAGGCTCCTAAGTGCCTCAGTCACTTGTGAAAATTTTACCCTAAGTGACTTGCCAAAGGACGTGCAGGAAGTTTGTGGCAAGACAGGGAATCCAGCTCCATAGGAAACCTTTGCTGCCTGGAGGGGGGAGTTAAATATGCTTGGAGAGGGAGGGGGCGCAAAGGAAGAGGGAGTCATGCGCTGCCAACAGCCACTCACCCTGCCCGTGCGGCAGCAACAGCCTTGTTTCCTAAGGGCAGCCTTGCTCCAGGGAGCGCGGGGGGTGGGATGGGGTAAAAGGGGTGTTGGGTGAGGGCATGGTGGGGTCACGGGGCAGGAGGATGTTGGCATGGGCTGTAGAGGTCAGAAGTTAAAGAGTCAAAGGGCCTGGGGCGTAGGGGTGGAGGTCAAAGCATGTTAGGGGCACTGGGTAACAAAGGGGAGGGTTGGGGCTAGGCAGAGCAGTAACATTTTATTTGCATATCTGCATATTCATTATTTGCCTAATGAATATACAAATAAAATGTTACCAGTTCACCGAAAGTTTGTGAATGAGTTTGCCAGTCCAAGACATAAAAAAGGTTGGGACCCTCTGGACTACATTACCCGATAAGCCTAGGTTTATCGGTTAATTGACTAGTCAACTACTCGCTTACATCCCTATTTGGAACACTGATTGTACCCCACCTTTCACTTTTCCAACATCACCTACCTCTTTTGATTGTTAACCCTTCGGAGCAGGGACTACTGCATCTATGACACTGCTATGCTTCTCATAGAGGTGGACTGGGCAACTTAGATTGCTGCAAGCTACATTCTAGTGTAGCTGCTTACCATTAGGTCAAGGTAAGCTGCCTTATGTCAACTAATCTCTGATGTGCAGACTAGGCCTGACTTTTTGTTTCTTTCCAACTTCTCTCAGATTGGCCACCATCTGTTTCCTGACAAAGTTCCTCCCTAATTTTAAACAGCTCCAGTTTCTCAGAGTATCCTATCAATAGTTTGGTATGGAATTTATTCTATCCTAAACGTAAGGACTGTTTTGTACTTCTGTTGTTTAGGATTGCTTCTTTTCAGCTTGTGAAAATGGCCAAACCAGAGCACAATGCCAAACATGCTAAGGCCTGTACCTTTCCACAATCTCCCCATGCCTTTTCAGTAAAATAATGCCTCAACTTACCATAGCCCTGCACCAGCAATGAATAATCTATTAGCTTTGATTAAATCTAGGGAAGATCAAAAAGTTGGGATAATGAAATCTGGTTTCCTAGACAGTGAACCTCAGTGTGCTTAAAGCAGAGGCGGGCAAAGTCCAGCCTGCCAAATTGCTGGATCTGGCTTGCAGCCCAGTATGAGCCTCAGGCAGGCTCCCTGCCTGCTCCATCCCTGCACACCACTCCCAGTGGCCGGACGTGGGAGCCACGTGCTCTCTGCACACCACTGGGAGAGAGGGGCTTTGTGCGTTGCCTATGTCCCCAAATCAATCCTCCAACTCCCACTGGCCAGTTTCCAGCCAATGGCAGCTGCCTGGGCTGTGCTTACAACAGGCAGCATATGGCGAGCCTCTCCAAAAGGGCACCCAGCATGCAGAGAACACATGGCCCCTGCAGCCAGCTACTTTTAGTGGCATGCATGGCCATGGAAAACAGGGAGCCTACCTGAGGAACCCACTGGGCCGCCATCTGGAAGCCACCTAAAGTAAGTGCCTCCGGGCCAGAACCTGCACCTGGCAACCCACCATCTCCCTCCTCATCCCATGTCACAAGTCAAACCCTCTTCAGCCCTGCTCCTGCATCCATATCCCCTCCAAGACCTTGCATGTCAAATGCCTGTCCCAGGTCACAACCAAAACCCTTGCCCCTGAACCAGGTCACAAACCCCACCCAGACCCTGCATCCCAATAGATATGTTAACGTCTATCTGTTTACACAATTAACTGATACGCCTGGGCTTATCAGTCCATCCTAACACACACACACCTTTATATTAGAGGCACCAAGGGTGTGGGGAAGATAGGAGCCAGTGCCAGTAAGGAGCAAGCTCTTAAGCTCCCATAGAGGCAGCAACACAGAGAGGCAGGCAGGAACCAGAGTTCAGGGGAGCCAGCTTAAAAGCTTTCCACAGAGGCAGCAGTGCAGGTGGGGGGAAGAGCAGGGAGAAACTGGTACGCACGGTACCTCTCCTCCCCCTGCATTGCCACCCACAGAGGTAGCGGGGGCGGGGGGCCTGGTGCCAGTGGGTGCCAGCTTTCAAGCCAGCCCCCTGCACATTCTGGTTCCTACAGAGCTGCCTGCCCCCAAGCTGCTGCCTCTATCAGAGGCAGCAATGGGGGGGGGGGAGGGGGCACGTGGGAGCCAGTGCTTTTAAGCCAGCTCCTCTCAAGCACCAGCTCCAGCTTGCCTTCCACCCCACATGTAAACTAGCTATGTTAGATAGTATGTAATTGAATTGTCACCTAACCGCATGTAAGGCAGAGACAGCAGCACTGACAGAGGCTGCACTGGCATCCCATGGAACATAGCTCCACCTACTCTGCTCCGCCCCCCATGCTGCTGCCTCAATCCTGTCCGGTCTATGTGCATGTCAGGCTGCTGAGAAACAGAAACAAAAGACTCAGCTTTCAAGAAGCAAGAGTTGGTTGTTAGGCTGGACAGACCATTAGTTCATTTTTATGAGACTATAAATGTAGATATAGTATATTTGTGATAAGATTTCATTGTAACATTTTTTAAATAAGAAATGTAGTGTTTCATTGATAATTAAAAAAATAAAAACATGATTTAAATAAAAAAATCCAATTTTTAAATCTCTCTATATAAAAAATGTTTCAGCACGGTGACAGAATGACATCATGTCAACAGGCGAGGTTGGGGGCAGGCAAGAGGGAGATTTTCCCTAGTGACGCTGCGATGCCGGGGGATGAGGAAGTGAGGCGGTCCTTCGCTCAATATGGGAAGGAGCCCTGGCTGGTGTAAGTTGCACCCCACTGCTGGGGGAGCCAAGGGAGCTCAGAGTACTACAGAGAGGCGAGGAAAGCCCAGCTTGGCCGCAGGCCACACATTGTGGAAAAGCCCTGGGCGCAGGGCAGCAGCCGCACCACAAAAGGCGCTTTGTGCTCTGTCTGCCTCCCTTGCAGGTGAAGTCAAAGCGGAGGGAGCCCTGTGGGCAGCGACAGAGGACATGGCAAGCTCCCTGCTCACCCTACTGTTGGCTTCCTTGCTCCTGCCCCTCCACCCACCCCCTTACTCACAAGCTCAGCCTCCCTTGCTCCCACAGGAGGGAGCCCGCGCTGGCACTCCAGCCTCGCCTCCCCACAAGCTGAGACCCCTATACCTCCATCCTCCTCACTCACCACCCTACCGAGCAGCAGGAAAAGCCTCCTTTAAGCATGTCTCTGTGCTGCTGTTCCCTTCCTCCTCTCCCGGCTGGGGAAAGTGGCAGCGCGCAGGGAGCCTCAGGGGTCTCCCCAACCCGTGCAGGAAGCTGGCACTGGCACTTCAACCTCATGGGGCGGGGCAAGGCTGGAGTGCCAGTGCCAGCTTCCTGCAAGAGGCAGGGGAAGAAAGCCCCAAGGCTCTCCATACACTGCTGCTTCCCTTCCCCCTCCTGGGGGAACAGCAGCACAAGGACGTGCAAAGCTTAGCCCGCTGCTTGGCAGGGCAGTGAGGGGGTGGGGTCTCAGCTTGGAGAGGGGGCAAGGCTCAAATGCCAGTGCAGCCCCAGACCACTCACTCAACACCCTGCATGACCCCACACCCCTCTCACTCATCCCCTCCACTGAGAGCTGCAAGCCAGGCCCTTCACTCATCCAAGCCAGCTCCTTCACTCATCCACGCCACCAAGACCCTTCAGCCCCAGCCCACTCACTCATACCCCCCGAAACCAAGATCCCACACCCCCAGCACCTTCACATCTCCCCCTCCACCAAGATCCTGAATCCCCATCTGACTTACTCACCCCTTCCACTAAGACGCCTATCCCCAGCATGCTCCTGCACCCTCCCCTGCTCTTGCACCCTTTCCCCCAGCCAGACACCTACCCCCGGGGAGGAGGGAAGGGCCTGGCAAGCGTAGCTTTCATGCTCTCTGGCTGCAAAAACCTCTGGGGGAGGGTGTTGGCAAATGCAGTGCCCAGGGGGCACAGCACCCAAGCTTTTTTAAATAATTTATTTTTATCTACCCTGCTGATGAATTAAACATAAGCACCTTAAATCAATAATACAGATACATTTTAAACAACTATTTATTTGCAACCACCATACCATCACCTATCCCTTTTTAATAAAGGCCGATTCAAAGTGCAAGTAAATATGTTTTGTAATGTACCAAGTCTGAAGCAAACTGTTAATGGTGTGGAGGTCTAGTGATGCAAGTTCTCTGAGCACACCCTGCTGCTGGCTATAGGAACTCTGACAGGAATCTACAGTGAGACTGGATCTTGCCAATAAGAACTCCGAGAACACAGAGGCAAGCCCAGGTACTTACAGCGTAGAAATAGTAAGTACAGTATAATTAAACCATACAGGGCACTTGGAGACCTCTGACATTCTGTTTACATTCATCCCATTCCAGTTCTACCTTACACAAAGCAGGAAGTTTCCAGTGTAGTTCCAAATAGAGCACACTGTAATATTCTCATTACAAGGGCGTGTATCCAAGTACCAAGACATGCAGAGAAACTGTCTCAGCTTCCTGAGTAGCCATGGGTGGAAAATGACACACAATGATATTCTCATCTGATGGCCAAGAACAGCAACGGATTGAGAGTAACCCATAGACTGAATCATATTGACAAGTGCGGGACAAATACTTCAAACAGAAGACACACTCAGCCCCCACTCACTCCTCTAACTTTTCCATGTACCTAAGAGCACAGCCTCCAACATATCTATTGCCCGAGGAGGCTGTGAAGGCCAGGACTCTATTAGGGTTTAAAAAAGAGCTTGATAAATTTTTGCAGGTTAGGTCCATAAATGGCTATTAGCCAGGGATAAAGTATGGTGCCCTAGCCTTCATAACAAGGGCAGGAGATGGATGGCAGGAGATAAATCACTTGATCATTGTCTTCTGTTCTCCTTCTCTGGGGCACCTGGCATTGGCCACCGTCGGCAGATGGGATGCTGGGCTCGATGGACCTTTGGTCTGACCCAGTATGGCCATTCTTATGTTCTTATGTTCTTATCCAGGATACCCTTAGCCTTCTCTCTCGTGTACTTCCCCAGTGCTCTCAGCAGAACACTACTGAAACTGTAGTATCCAAATTAAATCAGAATGAATCATAAAGCCTAAGTGTCATCCATCCTTGTCAATCCTACTGCCACTACCAGTTGAAACATGCACATCAATAAGATGGAACCATGCACAAGACAAACTCCTGAAAGGAAGAATAAGCATCTATTACTAGCCTTTGAAGCTCTCAAAATAATATACTGAGTCATCTTCCCATTCGTTCCCAAAAGCTTAGCAGAAAAGTCAACAAAATGTGGTGGTCAATAGTATCCAGGACTATTTACAATTGAAACAAGACTAGCATGGATGTTTTGCTTGTGCCCATACCATCATTTTGCAGTAGCCATGACATGCTCAATCTCCAGCAAATGCCTAAAATCAAGACTCAGAGGGAACCCCACATTTGAAGTTAAAGCAACAAAAGTAGGAATGTAAGTGACTGGTTGACTACCCGTACCCAAAAAGCATGTGCTCACTGGGTAATTGAGCAGTGACTCGACTAGTTGCTTTCCTCCCCTCCCCCCACACCCTTTGCTGCCTCTATCAGAAGGAAGAGAGCAGGAGTCAATGCTGGGGGGAAGCGGTCTTAAAGGCCAGTTCCCCCCAGAACTGTCTCTGCAGAGGGGACAGAGCCCAAGCCAGGAATCAGCACCCCAGCCAACTCACACCCCAGCCCCCGCTGCTGCCCCTCTGTTTTTTAAAGGTATTCAGAGCCTGGCACCAGGGTCTTAATACATTTAAAAAGCTGAAGTGCAGTGACTGGGACCCACCAAGAGTGGGGACAGCTGATTCCCAGCTCGCATTTGGTGTTCCCACTCCTCCTCCCCCTGTTGCGCCTCTGCCTTTTAAATGTACATTTTAAATGCCTAAAGACAGATCCACAATGGGGTTAGCTCCCGAAGCAGGGAGCTAACCCAACTGCACCTCTGCAGTTTTCCCCCATATCAACTAATTGAGTAGTCGATGGAATTTCCATCGACTACTCAATTAGCTGATTAAACATAATTTAACATCCCTGAACAAAAATGGCCTATTACTACTTATGCAGCTATGCTACACCCAAGTGTCTCTCTCTAACAAGAGGTCATTTGAATACTTTCATACAAGTTTAATTTATTTTAAATGGTTCTTAATAGCATGACTATTGTTAATGGGAAGTAAAATTAGTTTTTATCATCTTATAAAGATGAACTAGATTTGTGCCTGGACTAGTGAACTTTCAAATCTATTTTGCAAGATCTTGTTAAACACTTTCTATGATTATAGAACATTTTCTAAAGGAAATCTACATAGTAATTATTTTAATTATTTCCTTTCCATGTCAGTTACTTATGACTCATTGAAGGTAAAAATGGAAGCACAGAAAGAAGAACCAACGTGTGATCAGACCTCAAAATCATTCTTAAGCAACAGCTCCCAACCGTGGTGCTATATTTCACACTGAGCATACCTCTATTATAACCCCTGGTCGTGGCAAGTCTCATTTTATTCTATTGGCAACAAGATGAAACTGACAATCTGTAATTTCAGATGTGACATGTGAACTCAATCCTAGTAAAACCATTATATTGATTCACCAATACCAGCACCTCATTTTAAAAAAATAATATATATGGTTACTTTTACCTCAGATATGCTATGCAGTTCAGGGCAGGATTGTCACTTGCAGAATACAAAGTTTAGAACCTGAGAAAAACTGTCATTGATTACAATGAGAATCCAAACCTTGGAAACACAGAGTCTATGAATCGAAAGCGTATTTTAATACTATCTACTTTCCAGTTTTCAGAATTTTAAATGTTTAAGTGCCATTCTTTGTTATATAGAAATTATATTTTTAATTAAGGTTTTGTCTGCTAAAATTATACATTTACTTAATCTATTACCCTAAGCTTCTCTTGAAGGTACTGATCCATTTTTAAAAAATATCACTGACAGAAGACTGCTACAGACTGCAGTGCAAGAGAGCAAAAAACTTAACAGCACTGCAGGGACAAGGGCACTTGGAGCAGATTGTCTCTGTGCAAGATAGGTGACTTGACAGAAAAAATTAAAAGTGTAACATATTAGAGCTGAGCACCCATGAAGCTTGCAAGGACCAAGCAAATACACTTCTTGTCCTAGAGAGTTTATAACCTAAATTTAGACATGGGACTCAAGGAAGACCACAACAAATAAAACAGGACAGGAACAAGAGTTACAAGAATACGATCAGGTGGCTAAATTGTGAAGCATCTATGCATCCTGATAAAAAGTGTTAAGACTGCAATTATTTGCTTCCCATAAGCAACAAAACAGAGAAGTGTAGGACCCATACAACCAACAATTTGTTTCAATAGTGCTCTGAAACCACGGAGGCCACAGCGGGCGATGCTCCCAAAGAAGAGACAGAAATGGAGTAGGGATGTGAAGGACTAGTTGACTATCCGATAAGAAAATGCTTATCGGATAGTCAACATGCTATTCGACTCGTCACTTCCCCCCGCCACCACTTCCTGCCTCTATCAGAAAGAGGCAGTAAGGGGGGAGGAGAGAAAGTGGTGTATCAAGGTGGAGCATTGGCCCCAGGGTGACCGGGCGAGTCCCCAGCTGGCCCCAGGCTGCATGTGGTATTTCAAAGCAGCAGCATCGTGTGAAGCCCAGGGGTCAGCTGAGGAGTCCCCAGATGATCCTGGGCTCCATGCGGCTTTGCCGCTTTGAAACACCGCATGGAGTCTGACGCCGTGCTCCCTGCAGTGTTTCAAAGCGGCCGCGCCACATGCAGCCCACGGTCAGCTGGGGACTCCGCCACTGCCCCCCAGGCTCCATGCAGCGCTGTCGCTTTGAAACACCCCAGAGAACAAGGGGACTGCTTGAGTCCCCCGCACTGGCCCCGTGCTCCCTGTGGCGCTTTCGCCTTTGACATGCAGCAACAGCCCTGGGGCAGATGCTACGCTTCAAAGGCGGCGCCGCCTGCTCGGCTCACTGAATCGTTGGTGCAAACTGCATGGAGTATTCGATGAGCCAAGTTCACCGAAATGTTACATCCCTGGAAGGGAGCTGGGAGGGAGCAGGAAGCAGCGCGGCCAGGCTGCTCCAGAGCGCGTTCGTGGTGGGGAAGGGCTACGGGGGGGGGGGTGGAATTACCGCCCCCGCGAGCCACTGCTAGGGGAAGGGACGGGGCGGGCGCCGGGGGACTGAGCTGGGGGCAGGCGGGGAGCGTCCCCCAGTCACACGGGCGGGCGGGGAGACAGCCCGCCCCCCCGCCGGGCAGCGCCTGCGGCCTAGCAGCTCCAGAGGCGGGAGGCGCCTGCGGGGAGCCCCCCCGGCGCAGGGCGCCCCGATGCCCGGCCGGTCTCCCAGCGCGGGGCGCGCGGGCGGCCTAGGCGGCGGGGCCGCGGGACTCACATCTGGCTGACCAGCTTCTGCCGGAAGTTCGCGCTGCGCCAGTCGCTCTCCTGCCCGGGCCCGTCCATCGCCGCCGCGCGCCCCAACCGCCGCCGACGACGGTCCGCCACAGGTTAACCCGGAAGTGACATCAACTTCCGGCGCGCCGCTGCGCTGGAAAGTGAAGTCTCCGCTGACCTCGCTCTCGCCAAAGGCTCGTCCCCCTCCCCCAATGCATGTTGGGAAACGTAGTCCAGCTGTTGCCATAGTCACAGCGCGGGGGGGGGAGGCGGCCCTATGCATGATGGGAGATGTAGTTCTGATACCAGCTACATGTTTTGTTAGTCTATAAAGTGCTACCAGACCATTTGCTTGCTGTTTTTTTGAAGAGGCACTGGATAGCCAGGCTCTTGTGGGCAGCAATCCTCGGAGCCTGTCGCTCCAGTGCGGCCTTGGTCCTGCAGGGAGGCAGCCCCCAGCAGGCCGGCAGCCCCCTCCCAGACCCTGGGGCACTCAGCTTCCCCCGGGAGGCCGGGGGGAGGGGGAGGCCTGTATTTGGTCTTCAGTCCCTCAAGGGCAAATGAAAGGATGGGGCTTGAGCGCCCGCCCGGGTCTGCCAGTGACGCCCACGGCGCTTGCCCTGGCTCAGCGGGCCTGGGTTATTGCCAGCATTTATTCCAAGCCAGGTCCGTCCCGCCACTGAACATTTTCTGTTCCAAGAGCCAGCGTGAAGCAGCGCAGGGAACTGGCCTCCTAAAAGGTTCCAGAACTAGAGGCTTCGTTTACAAAAATAATAACGGGAGACTCTTCTATCTTGCACCTTACTTTGCTTTTAGTAAGTGTGCTTAACTAACACAGGAGTAGTGTCACAAAATTCACTAGAACTAAGCACATGCTTAAAGTTAAGCACAGGGTCAGAGTTTTAGTTCCAATTAGCACCACTCATCTCCATACATTTAGCATAAGTGTAACCCACACACCTAGGCTATGTCTACACTGGCGGCTTCTTGCGTGAGAAATATGCAAATGAGGCTAAGCGTGGAATATCGCCAAGCCTCATTTGCATACCTAATGAGCCACCATTTTTGCAGAAGAGGCTCTTGCGCCAGAAGGAGCTGTCTACACTGCCCCTTCTTGCGCAAGAAAACCCCTCTTGCGCAATGCCGTTATTCCTGAAAATAATTGGCATAATGGCATTGCACAAGAGGGGTTTTCTTGCGCAAGAAGGGGCAGTGTAGACAGCTCCTTCTGGTGCAAGAGCCTCTTCTGCAAAAATGGCGGCTCATTAGGTATGCAAATGAGGCTCGGCGATATTCCACGAGTAGCCTCATTTGCATATTTCTGACACAAGAAGCCGTGGGTGTAGACATAGCCCTAGTGTGGTTCACTGTCCCATGAAGTGGCACTTACAGTGAGAGTTAAGAACAGGCAAACACTACAGCCTTATAGTTCAAGCTATAGAGGCTCCTATACTATGCTCCAGAGGTCCCAGGTTTGAATCTGCCTGGTAGTGGTTACATAAGTGCTTGCAGAATCAGAGCTTAGAATTCCTAAAGCTACTAGATTAGAGGGGGAACATATTTTTGTTTGTTTTCTTTGTGCATTAGACAGCCCTACATATTTGTTCACTTGCTAAATTGTTCAGTGAGGCCACCCTGAAGAGACATATCAAGAATGAGAATAGACAGAGGAATAAAGTAATAAATGTAGTAAAGGCAGGATGAGCAGGCAAAATGGAGAGATGTTTACTATATGGGGCAAAATGATGGAGGACTTTATGTAGATGAAGAAAAAATTAATAGGATTCTATAAGAGATAAGTAGCTAATGGAAAGATTCAGGGAACACAGTTGGAATGATGGGATAGGAAATTTAATTTGGCAGCCTCATTTGTGAAGACTCCAGGAAGAAGAGGTGAAAGACATAGAGGCCAGGCAAGCCAGTTACACAAATTAAGGCTAGATGGGAACAGAGAAATTTAAAGAGAAGGAAATTCTTCAGGTTAATTTAAATTATTTCCTTCGGGTGCTTTTAACATCTATAGTCCATTTAAATTGAAAACTGAAAATGGAAGCATAAGGAAAGACCCAAAGGATATTCTAACAATTCAGAAACGTTCCTAGGGAGCAACAATTAATGGTATTTCTATAGTTCAGGTTCCATGTACTTTTCAAAATGAAATTCTAGTTATGCAAGTTCCAGTTGATTCAAACACAATCAGGATGAAATTTAAAGCCAATTTAAAGTGTAATGAGCAACAAGCCCAGTCTCAGTAGACTCCCCCACTCCCATACTCTGCCACCAAGGATACTGTTTCAAATGTTCTGAGACAAGCAGCCATACAGGTTGCACCTTGATAATGTGATAAGTATGAGCATCCACATGCATATTACAAAATGGAAGCCATACAAAGCTTTCAGAGCTATAGCTGTAGGCAGATAGCATGTTAATAGGTTTGTAATTATAATACATATAAATATGAAAAAGGAAACAAAAATACATTCCCTGGCAGGCAAGTTAGAGGTAAAGAGTGATAATCTGGTAATGGGATTTTTCTGACTCAAATAAGACACTGTAGAATTAATCTTTGAGGAAGCAGAGGGGAAAATGTCACACTTAAAAGCATATTTAATAAGGAAAATGTCAACCAAATTGCTCTGACTTTGCTGGTCATTCACTTAAAAGCAACAGCAGCATATTTAGGAGTAAGGCACCTGTGGATAGGACCAGTCACTGTAGAAACTTCCAATAATAGAATTATAGGTAATGGGTGAGGTTTTCACAAGAAACTAAGGGATTTGTGCATAGAATATCTAATGTCCCAATACTTCATACACACATGCTTATTGTTACACATGCAAATTAGTCACGCTGAACTTAATGAGTTTTCATGCCTGTGGTTTAAGATTACTAAAACTGAAAGACATTAGAAAGAAAACCTATATTTTTTTCTTTGTGCATTGGACACCACTGTCTGCATTGTCATTTTCACTGTTTCCACTCCATAGTAAGCATGTCAGTCACTTTTTCCTTTGCTAGAGACTCAAGGGGTCAGGAAACAATGTCATGATGCCAAAAATGGGAGAAGTGAGGGGCAAAGTAAATGGTTGGCAAAGGCAGAGAACAGAGGTAGATGTGAGAGAAAAAGGGAAGCAGAGATATCTGTTTGGGAACATTCTGCCGGGTGTTATGTGGATTATGTAGGTGAAGCAGACAAAGAACTTTAATAGGATGCTGTAAAAAGAACAGAAGATAAAGAAGATTTCAAAAGACGTAACTAGTAGTGTTATGTCTAACAGAGTAGAAATGGAAAGCCAGACAGGAGATGAGATGATTACATTAAGGCTAGCATGACTCAAGCAATGCGTTCACACAAGTATTCATGCATGCTGAATTAACATGCAATTAATTCATTTTAATTTAATACACACCAGCAAGTGAATTATTCCATATGTATTGGCTAGCAAGTCAGTATGCTTTAAGAACTGTGTGTACCCAGGTCATTTTAATCCATGTGCACAAACTAAAATTAATGTGTAATAAGCCTCCCCTGCAGAGAAGCTCTTAAATATGTAGATCACCTCAGTCCCAATAAATCTACTTTAATAACTGCACGTTAATGCGCAGTGAATGTTCTGAAATAAGCAGCCATGCACTGTGAAAATGTGGTGGGTCTGGTCCCCTGCAGAACACAGGGAGAAGCTATGAAAGTTGTGTATGGGAGGACAACAGCGTGCTAAATGAAAATGCACTGAAAACTATGGACCCGGGAGACAAAATGCACCCACTTCTAGCAAGTGATTGCCAGGGCCAATGGACGGATAGTTTCGTAGCAGGGAGATTTCTGTGACTCTCTGCACCCTCCCTTTACAGATCAGTTACGGGCACTCCTCGCTTCTGGGGGGGGGGGGAGGAGAAGCGGGTTGTGGGGCTGGCAGGCAGGCGCCTTTACGCCGCACCGCCCTTGGTTTGGGGACTGCCCCGGGTTCCCCCCTCTGCTGCCTGCCTGTCAGCGCTGGCAGCCCCTTGAGGGCGACGTGCGTGGGCGGACGGGGCCGCGCCCTGCCCGCGGCAGGCAACCGCACCAGCGCGACGCGACCAGCTGGCGCCCGCACGCCGACCTGGGCGGGTCCCTTTAAGAGGGACGCGGGAGGGGGAGGGGGAAGAGCGCGAGCGCGCGCGCGCGCGCGCGCCGTTGGGTCACGTGGGAAGGGCGCGCTGGCCTGACTCTATGGTGGCGTGCCGGCGAACCCGGAAGCGGGCGGCGGGCGCGGGGGCGGGGGCAGGCCCGGGGTCGCCGCTGCCGGCAGGTGAGCGCAGGGCTGTGTCTGCGGGGGCGGGGGAGGGGCAGGGGCGACCTCCGCGGGCTTCCCCGCCGGGAGAACTGCGCCCCGCCCCCGGCTTCCCGCCGCGCACTGACTGACTGACTGACAGGCCGGGGGGAGGGGGGGTTGGAGAGCGGCCCCCCCCCCTGCCCCGTCAGCCCCCCCCCCCCCGGCGCCACCCGCCCCGCCTGGGGCAGCGGGGCTGCAGTGGGGGGCCCGCTTCCCGCCGGCTCTTCTTCGCTAGCGGCGCGACGCCGAGAGCCCTGCCCCCCCCCCCCGCAGCTTTACACGAGCCCCCCGCAGCCGCAGGCGGAGCGGAGGCCCGGCTGTTCGGGGGAAGGAGCGGTACTCGTTCTGGCTCCGCTGGCCCTTAGGGCCGGGCAAGGCGGCCAGGCCCGCCGTGCCTAGCCAGGGGGGCCGCAGCGAGCTGGCCGGCTCAGGCGCTTCCCGCGAAGACAAGAAGGCGTCTGGCCGCACTTTACAGGCTTTGCTGCACGAGTTAGGGCGCAAGCTGTGGTGAGATGCAACTGAGTTCCCCCCTCAATCGCTTACCGGGGGGGGGGGCGGGGGGAAGGAAGGGAGGGATACAGTTATGCGAGTGTGACAGCAGTGCCAATTAAATCAGAGTGGGTGTGGCTCCTCTCCAGCAGCCATGAGAAGGTACCTCAAGGGGAAATTACGTATTGTAATGTGAGAACTACTCCCGGTTTCTATTGAAACCTCTTCTCGGGGTGTCTGAAAAACTAACGTAGTCTGCGCTCCCGAGGGCCTCTCAAAGCAGTCACGGAATAGGTTTGCGAACTGTGTTATACTGCCATTGAGTGGACCAGAATTTGAAAGCCATTGTGTTAACGTAGCCACTGTTTAAAAACCTGTGCAGCCTCCTAGAATCTTTACAGTTATTTCCAAGTTAAACTTTTGTGTCACTTTTTTCCCCATCCTTTTAATGAAAGATAATTGGTATAAAAACAAGCACGTTTTCAAACAAAATTCAACAGCTCCTGTCTGTCAGAATCCTCTCCAGGGCTATGGCTACACTGCTGTTTCTTTTGCGGTAGAGGATATGCAAATCGTGTTCACATTTGCATATCTTCTTCTGATCCTTTTTGTGGAAGAGGTTTTGCCAATAAAAAGCCCCGTGTAGATGGGGCCATTTGTCAGGGAAAAACCCCCTCTTTTGTAAGATCCCTTATTCCTCAAAAATCGAGGTTCAAAGGATCTTGCAAAAGAGGGGGTTTTTTCTGATAAATGGCCCCATCTACATGGGGGATTTGTAGTAGCAAAACCTCTTCCACAAAAAGAATCGGAAGAAGATATGCGAGTACGATTACATATCCTTTACTGCAAAAAAGGCTACAGCTACACTGCCTTAAGTAGATGCTGTGAAAATTATGATGTTTAAAACAACAGGCGAGCATGATGTGAAAGGAGGAATAAATAGCAGACACAACTGAACTTTTAAAGATATGCTGAGGCCTTGTGAAAAAGTTTTGAAAACATTGTTTAAAGACACTTTCACTTATTTAGCATTTTTCTTTATTTATTATTACATTATTATGCCCAGTGTCTGGCCTACAAGGGAGTACTAAAGAACACAGTGCAAAATTTGTAGTAATCTTATAATGTGGGGAAAAGTCACATGAGAGAAAAATATTGGGCAAGCACCTCAGTAAAACAGCCACTCATAAGAAATAAAAAGTCATACTTTTTAAGGTGTCTTCATAATGTTGTTTCTCAGAGAGAAATTGTGAACTGTTACAGTAAATATATTGCCGTTGACAGAGAGAGCAAGCGAGAGATGTGTTCAAAAGGAAAAAATTACATTTAGCTACCTTGTAATGTAGACACCTGTAAATTCAGTGGGAGTTTTGCCATTAATTTCAATGGAGCTAAGATTTTCCCCATGATCTATAGAAAAGAGAACTTGTACCAAGAAGAATCACTATAGCATACTTCCTAAGATGATGAGCATAATGTGGGTATGAGGCTATGTATTGCCAGATGCTGTTTGAGTATAGAGAATCCATATTTTGTATGAGAATATTCTGTGATTAAACAGTTAATATCTGTTTTGTGCTTGTGTAAATACGAAGTTGTGTGTTCAATTTTAACTTTGGCCTTTCCTGACTCTTGATTGCCTTGCTGTGCAATTTGCAGCTTTAACATTTTCTTAGCATAATTGTGCAGTGAATGCTATATAGAAAAATGTGTGCATAAATCTTCTTTAAGCAACATTTACATCATGGAGATTTCTCCCTTTCAGATGTTCCACTGAGTCTAGACATTGGACTTGTTTAGAAATTCATTTCTTTCTGGAAGTTGTCTTTATATTCCCACTTTGGTAACCTTCTAAAAAAGTAGTGCCCACTTGGACAGCAAAATCATGCCCTCATGGTACCGAATAGCCAAGGTTATAACATTTCAATAAAGCTTCTAGTCGCCTGAATTCCTTCCTTTTCTTGATTAGCCATGAATATGACTGTGATTTAGCCACAGAAGTCATGGAATCTGTGACTTCCAAAGACCTTTGTGACTTCAGCCAGCACCGCATGAGACTTGCAGGGTCCCCTGCCTCCCACAGAGATGGGGAATGGCAGGGTACTCTTGACACCCCAGGCAGCAGGAGCCCTTTGCAGCTCATGGGCGCTGCCAGTGGCAGACAAACTGCCAGCCGTTCCTGGCCACGGGAGCCCCATTGCTCCTGGCCGCAGAGGGTGGCGGGGCCGGGGGGAGGGGGGGGAACCTCTGGAGCTCCTGGCCTCAGTGGGCAGCAGGGGGAACCCCACAGCCGAGAGCCTCCAGTGGAGATGGTCCTTGGAGCTCCAAGTAGCAGGATGATGGGGGATGGAGCTCCCACACCACCAGCAGATGCCCAGGCTCCCCATTTGGTCATGGATAACCCTAGTAAAAGTCAGAGAGTGGTCACAGGCTTCCCTGAATTGCTCATGATTTCCCATGCCCTGTCTCTGACTCCTACCCACGACCTGACTGTGGCTAAACATCCATGACAAAATCTTAGCCTCACCCATGAATGTAGGAGCCTTCACCCTTGGCCATGAAGGGCCATTTGTGGAAATGTGCTCAGCCAAAGCAATTAAAAAAGCAAAGACAAGGAAAAAAATGCACCAAAATAAGCCTTTCGATGTACTGTGCTAAACTAAAACTAGAGATTCAACTGGCAGTTTGTTACAGCACAGGTATCTGAAGAACACTGTGCAGCTGGGAATTTGGTAAATGAAAGCAACATTTCGCACCACACTCTGCTCTAGGTGTAAATCCAAAATAATCCCAGGGGGTAAAACTCTCTCTTAAGATCCCCCCATTGTAGGTAAGGTTTGTATTTGTTGTTGATTGTGGTAAGAGTTAAAATGCCGTTAAAGAATCAGCAAACGCAAACATTGGTTATTTCTGTTGTCTCAGATCTCATCTTGCTGTAACTGGTGGCTGAGGTTCTGAGCATTTCTGCTTGTGATGGCAGAAGATCAGGAGCTGACTCAGCCATGCAAGACTCACTGGGAGACCTCCCTCCAGCAGTGCAGCAGCCACACTTACCGCAGTGCACAGCATTCCCAGTCCTTGCTCAGCGGCTTGGTCGCTCTCCGAGATAGTGGCATCCTGTTTGATGTTGTCCTGGTAGTGGAAGGGAAACCCATTGAAGCTCATCGGATACTTCTGGCTGCATCATGTGACTATTTCAGGTATGTGCCATGTCACTGTTTAATCTTTAACCAGCATCTTTCTCTATGACTCAAACCAGCAAAAAACAAGAGCTTCTGAATTGTGGCTGGATTTCTGTCTTTTAGCCCTTGGGACTCCCCATCCTTCCCCAAGTTTGGAGTAAGGTCACACTGGTCCAAAACACACACTCCCAGATTTCAGCTCTGATCACATCGGTTTCTTTGCACTCAAAGAGTAAAACAACTCCTAGTTGTTCAGTCCATAAAGCCTGACATAACAGCCATTATCATTCTAAACAGGGATTGCATGGGACTTCCTTAGGGACCCCATCCACTCAGCTGTGGGTAGGTTGCCACTGAATGATGTAAGGCACACCTTTCTCCTCCTAGCAGCTGAGAGTATGCCTACGCTGCATAATATAACTGTGTCTGGGCACCTCTGCCTGTGAGGCTGTGCTCGTCCATCTTGCTGATGATGCGCGTATGCGCTCTAGTGTGATGCATGCCCATGCCTTGTCCATACCATCCCTGCATTAACAAATTTCAAATCTCTGGAAGTTGGGGTTGGTTGAGGTGAGTAGGAGCTTGGGAATTAGAAAAACCAGCACACGCAGGCCCCAGGAATTGTGGGATAGCTCTGATGGACTGTCTCAGCATGAACCTAGCAACGCAAACTCTTAGCTCTGTCTACGCCACAAAGTGGGAGGGTAGAAATATGTGGTACAGTGAGACAAGCTTATACCTGTATCCCTGGATGAGCCACCAAGCGCACATGCTGAGAACATACAGGCACGTGCCTGAGGACTTTGTGGATGGGAGGCGGGATTGGTCTTCAACATGTGTCAAAGTCTGTCAGACCTGCAATGTAGACGCTTTATGGGCTTGTTCACCTCTGAACTCAGTGCATTCACTTCCCTATCACTCCAGCCCTCTCTGGATGAGATCACAAGGGCATCTGAATCAACAGGTCCTTTGTAGCATTAAAGCACTGTCACTAGGCTAGCACATTTCCACATCTGTTTTAAAGTTCTTTAAAACAAGGGCTTATAACATGAGCCCTAACATCTTTTAAAGACAATGACCCCGTTGTGGGATGCAGAAGTCTATATTGCTTTTATTTATTTTAATTCATTTAATGAGGGAGATTTTTATGCTTTCCAGGGTGCCCAGTGATTTATGAGGAAGCCATTTATAGGTTAAACTAATGCAAGGATGCACAAGGAGAATAGATGTACAGCTGGTTATCCAAAGCTTGACTGCCTTCTGGATCTTCAGAACTAGCTGGCTGGTGTGTCTTCACTGCATTCTGAAAAGGCTGTGCTCTGGGTTTCTAGTTTGAAAACTGTATTGCCTGGCATAATTCCTGGAGAACTGGATTTGGCAACAGGCACGGAGGCTTTGCAAAGCTGTCTGTCCAGTTGCCCGTCTGACTGTTTTGGGTGACCCCAGAACAGTATGGCTAAGATGGGTTGAACTGTACATAGCTTTGGCACATCTCCAGTGTCATCCGTATCTTTTTCTTTCTACAGAGGCATGTTTGCTGGTGGGCTAAGAGAGATGGGACAGGAAGAGGTTCATATTCATGGAGTTTCCTACAATGCTATGTGTAAAATCCTGAGCTTCATTTACACCTCTGAGCTGGAACTCAGCCTGAACAATGTGCAAGAAACCCTAACTGCTGCCTGCCAACTTCAGGTGAGGGACTGGGAGATGGAGCAAGAAGTCACAGAAAAGAATGGGACAAATGAGGAATGGCAACACTCTGGGAGAGGTTGAGGAAATGAGCAAACACAGTAGAGGAGGAGTAAAGGGACAGGAGCTTTTCTGTCTACATATGTGGATTTGATTCAGGCTTTTGTCCTGTGTGCTCTACGCTGTGGATTCAGGGCTTTTCTACACTTCCAGTGCTGTCATGGCAGAGCAGCACTTGATGAAGATGCTGTTCCACCAGCCCTCAAGTGGACATAGCACCATCTACACCAGGGGTTAGGTCAGTGTAAGTATGTTGCTCAGGCATTGTGGGTTTTCCACACTCCTGAGTGACGTAGTTATAGCAACGTAAGTTTGTAGTGTAGACCGGAGCTTTGTAAGTAGCTAGAGATGTGTCTAAATTGGATTTGGATGAATGGATGTGTTGTTCCTATAAGTAGTTTTATGTTTTTATTTATATTTTTTTCATTCTTTCCATAGTGTGACTCTTCTAGCAGTTGACTTCCCTTGATGTGCTCAGTAACCCCTTCCTGCTAATATCAAGGAAGTTTCTGCTAGAGTTCTTACATTATGATCTACATTCAAGGACCCAACTTCCCTCTCCTGACCTCACTGTCGTGCTGTTCCTCCCAGGCTCTCATCTATAGCATAAAGGCTGGTTCACAGTAGGGATGTGAACGACTAGTCCACTATCCGCTAAGAAAATGCTCATTGGATAGTCAAGTCTATTCCATTTCCCCCCCTTACCCCTCAATGCCTCTATCAGAGGCAACAAGGGTGGGGACGAGGAGGGGGTGCTTCAAAGCAGCAGTACCATGTGGAGCCTGGGGCCAGACCCTGGGCTCCACGTTGCACTGCTCCTTTGAAATGCTACATGCAGCGTGGAGCCAGCTGGGGAATCACCTGCTGACCCTGGGCTCCATGTGGAATTGCCACTTTGAAACACCACGTGGAGCCTCACACCGGGCTCCCTGCGGCATTTCAAAACGGCAGCGCTGCATGCAGCCTGGAGTCAGCTCGGGACCCTGGGCTCCATGCAGCACTGCCACTTTGAAACACTATGGGGAGCATTGGGCCAGTGGGAGACTGCTTGAGTTCCCCCCGCTGTCCCCGTGCCCCCTGCAGCGCTTTCGCCTTTGAAGTGTAGCAGCAGCCCTGGGGTTGTTGCTACACTTCAAAGGTGGAAATGCCCTTATCGATTGCTTGAGTGGTTGATGCAAATTGCATCAACTATTCAATTAGTCAGTTAATCTCAATTTAACATCCCTGGTTCACAGACCCACTGTGAGTGGAAATAAGATCCCAGTTTCTATAACTACAGTGGCTCTTGTTTTGCCATTGAAACAGTTTTTGTCTATTTCCGACACTATACATGTTGTGGTACTACATTACGTACTCTATCAACCCTTGTGGAGTCAACAGAAGTTCGTAAAGTATAGTAAAGAATTTTCCTGCTATCTTCTGATGTACAGAAGGAAATGCTATACTAAGTAAACTACATAAAATACCTTAATTTTTTTTTTTTTTCAAAAAGTTTCCTCTCCATTTGAATGATACAGCCCAGTTTACTATCTTGTCTGCCTTTTGCTCACTGGTTAACCTGTCTGGAAACAAAATAATTATATTCTGTTAATCTACAAATCCACATTGGATCATAGTCATGTCATCTTTGGTGAAAGATTGAGTGCTTTTGGCCATGACTATCAGTTTTTATTTCCAGCCAGCACTGATAACAGGCAGAGACCACTATTAGCTTCTTGGGGATCCTGACCCAAAAGAGAATTGTGAAGTGATTGCCAAATTATTTTAGGGGATGCCACAGTATATTGCCACCCTTCCTTGTGCACTGCCTTCAGAGTAGGGATGTAAAATCTCAGTTAACCAGGATCTGGGCTGGAGCAACTTCTTGCCCAAAGTGTGGTGAACTGAGCCAGCACAGCTGCTGGCTCCCGGCCCCACGGTCAGCAGTGCAGAAAGGTGACAATACCATACCGTGCCATCTTTCCTTCTGCACTGCTTCTGATGGCATCCCTGCCTTCAGAGCTGATGTCCTGGCCTGCATTAACTGCCACTGCCAGCAGCAGTGCAGAAGTAAGAGTAGCAGTACTACAAGCCACCTACAATAACCTTGTGACCCCTGCAAAACTCCTTTTTCAGTTAGTACACCTACAGTTACCGCATGTGAAATTTCAGATTTAAATAGATGAAATACTGATATTTGTTTTTGTTTTTTTTTAAATCCTCTGACTATGAAATTAACCAAAATGGACTGTGAATTTTGTAGAGCATAGGTGGGCAATAATTTTTAATGGAGGGGCCACTCCCAAGATTTTGGCAAGTGGTCAAGGGCCGCGCTTCTATGGAGGATTCGTGGGGTCTGGGACAGAGGTTGGGTGCAGAAGGGAAATTGGGGTAGGGGACGGGTGCAGAAGGAGGTGTGGGGTCTGAGAAAGAGGTTGGGTGAAGGAGGGGGTTGTGACCTGGGGCAAGGGATTGGGGGGGGCAGGGTCCAGGAGTGGGTATGGGTGCAGGAGATGATTCTGGCCTAAGGGAGGGGCTCTAGGAGGGGGGTGCATGGTTTGGGAGGGAGGTGTGATCTGGAAGAAATTGGTGCAGAGTGTTTGGGTGATGTCCAGGGGCAGAGGAATGGGGTGCAGCGTCAGGGAAGGTGTATTGCGGCAGGAGAGGATTCTGGCCTGGGGAAGGAGTGGAGGAGTGGGTGCAGGGTCTGGAAGGAAGCTATGACCTGGGGGAAGGGGAGTCAAGAGGGTTTGGGTGGTGGCCTGGGGCAGGTAGAATTGGTGGGGAGGTGCCAGAGGCAGGCTCTGGCTGGGAGGTGCTTACCTAGTCAGCTCCCATTCAGCAGCTCTCCAGAAACCTGAGGCAGGCTCTCTCTGCTGAAGTCTCAGTTTCCTGGGTGCTCTACGTGGGGTCTGCTCTGGGCATAAGGAGGGGAGGAACAGCGGGAGAAGGCTTCACATGCTGTTCCTGGCCCCAGCAACATTTTTCGGCTCCTGTTGTCCAGAAACTGGCCAGTGGGAGCTGAGAGATTCTTCTGCGGGCCGGGAGCAATGCGCAGAGTCTCCCTCCTCCATCTCCAGCAATCCAGAGTGGAGAGCAACCTGCTGTCTGAGTGAGCTGCTCTCTGTGTAAGGGTTCTGGCAAGGCAGCCCGGGGCCAGATCCAGTGTCTTGTTGGGTTGGATGTGGTCCATTGGCAGCCTCTTCCTCATCCCTGTGGGCAGAGCCTCTTTAAGAATCTGGTCTCTCAAGGGTAAGACAAGAATTTTTTTTAAAGTAAATAAACCATCTGCTTTATCTCTTGCAGATTCCAGAAGTCATTAAGTTCTGTTGTGACTTTCTCATGTCTTGGGTGGATGAGGAGAACATCTTGGATATATACAAATTAGCTGACCTCTTTGGCTTGACCCATTTAAGCGAGCAGCTGGACTCCTGTATTCTCAAGAACTTTTTAACTTTTTCAAAGACTGAGAAATACCGCCAGCTGCCCTTGGAGAAGGTCTACTCCCTCCTCAGCAGCAACCTCTTAGAAGTCAAATGTGAGGCTGAGGTTTACGAAGGGGCGCTTTTATACCATTACACCCCAGAACAGGTGGAAACTGATCAGATTTCATTGATGGAGCCACCTAAGTTACTGGAAACAGTGCGCTTCCCCCTGATGGATCTCCAAATCTTGCAAAGGCTCCATGATAAACTAAGCCCATGCCCATTAAAAGAAACTGTAGGCGATGCCCTAATGTACCACAAGAATGAATGGCTTCAGCCCATGCTTCAAAGCTCACAGACACAGGTGAGGTCCGAGTTCCACTGTGTAGTGGGCTTTGGAGGGAT
This sequence comes from Pelochelys cantorii, assembly GCA_032595735.1. Taxonomy (NCBI): domain Eukaryota; kingdom Metazoa; phylum Chordata; order Testudines; family Trionychidae; genus Pelochelys; species Pelochelys cantorii. The sequence continues at coordinate 3,389,387 of CM064342.1, read as the reverse complement.
GCATTCTATTCCGTCCACAGTCCTCAGTGACCAAGCGAAGTACTTGAACCCCCTATTGGGAGAGTGGAAACACTTTACTGCTACGTTAGCCCCCAGAATGTCCAACCAAGGGATTGCTGTTTTCAACAACTTTGTATACTTGATTGGGGGAGATAACAACGTACGAGGCTTTCGAGCAGAATCCAGGTGTTGGAGGTAAGAGGAGACTACTTCTGCCCCCGTTCTTTTTTACCAGCTAATTACTGTTCCCTGAGTTGGGCAGCCACTTTCACAATCCACATTCTGTCTGGCCAGAAGAGTTGGGCATCGTACTGAGACATCGTTGAAAGAAACTGCAAGGACTAAGGAAGACCAACCTCATTGTAAAGGAGGAAGTTTTCTGTTTGTGTGTGCTTCATTTACTAATCAACCACAAGGGGGAAAGCAAATGTAGCAACGTTCCAACAGCTGTTGAGTTGTGGTAAGATATTTGTGAGTTCTGAGCACAGAACAGGGAGTCCTGTGTGCTGTTGTTGGCGCTAACTCCCTTTGTTACCTGGGTTGATTTTCTTAACTTCTCTCACTGTGTTTCTTTCTCATATGTAAAATGGGGATAATATTTACCACCCTGTAGGGTCATTTTGAGGTTTAATGAGGTTAATGTTTGTGTAGCGCTCTGACGTCAGACCTGCTACTGAAGAAGTGGGCTGTGCCCACGAAAGCTCATGATACCATCTACATGTTTTGTTAGTCTATAAGGTGCTACAAGACTATATGTTGTGTGTGAAGTTTTTCCTGCTATTGTGTGTTTGCATGAATGGTGCAGGAATGGAAGCTTGTTAAGAATTTCTGAAAAGAGAGCTCTTCCTCATATCTTAGAGGGGAAATGGCAGCAGGATGGTCAAAAATTCAGATTTGCAGTGCACGTGAATCTAATATAAAAGGCAAGTGATTTAATGAGCACAGTTATCAAACACTTCAAATAAAATTGTAACTGATTCATTATTTTGAATTGGTGTCTATAATAACATTAATGGGCCTCCTGTTACTCCCTAAGATTGAAGCACAACTAAATAATCATGTAAAAAAAAAATTCTTAAATTTCAAGTTAGAAAATTACAATTGAGCGTGGTAACATTTTGGGGATTTTTTTTTTCCAAGTTCCATTGAGATCAGTCTTTCTTAAAAGTTCTTTGTCTGCAAACTATTGTTATCAGACAAAAGGATGTTATTTACAGGTTTTAGTCCGGTGGTTACGTTTGCACATGCAAGATAGATTTTAAGTGCCTGCCGTTGCATTCAAGTTGCTCCAGTAATTAAGATTACCGTATTTTCTCTGGAATTGATACTTGGGGATGAAAGCTAAAGTTGAAAAGGGTGAGGTGCCTGTGATTGCCCCTCCCCCCAGGTGCAGTGTGGAAGACATTGGAACTGCTGTGCCCCCTAACAATTCAGCTACATTGGCCTTTCTCACATTGTTCTACTGATACCCAATATCTAACATTCCTAGTACTTGAATAATCATGTAAACCACATGAAATCGTAGTGATTACACGACTATTCAATAGTTATGAGAGGCGGGGTTGACAGCCAGTGCGTTCCCGGCCCCACTCCTGGCATGCCCCCTATCACCCCACGCTGCTGCCTCTGTATCCGTGGCAGTGCAGGCGGGAGCTGGTTTGCACAGCTTCCTGTGCAAACTGGCTGCCTGCCACCCTGCGCTGCTGCCTCTGATAAAGAGGCAGCAGGGTGGGGTGGCAGCAGCCTCTGTCTGCAGGGCACTCAGGCCCGCCGCAGTCGGAGGCTGTCTCACAGCAGCCTCCTTTGCCTCTCCTAACCGCCACTGCTGTCTCTGATAGAGCAGTAGTACAGGGGCTGGGTAGATGGTACCACAGAGCTGGTGCTGGGGGAACGACACGTTGACGTCTGTAACTGATGCACAGCCAATAAGCCAGCCAGTTTCCTTGCTCTGTGGCCTTGCACCCTTCCTGGAGTATAAACCAGAATTATACTGTCTTGCGCAGCACAGGGTAAGCTTGTTAATATCGTTTGCTTTCCCATCAGTGTGGGGAAGATAAGCAACAAATCTGTTACCCAAGCTGAGATTTTTCCCAAGTGCTTCACTCAGAACAGCATAAAACAAGATAAATCATAAAACAAGTTTAACTACCGAAAGATTTTAAGTGATTATAAATGATAACAGATCAAAGCAGGTTACACAGGAAATTAAAAATGCAAACTAAGCCTAATATATTCAATAGGATTCAAATCAGCATTATCTCATCCTGACTGATACAAGCAGTTCATCAAGTTTCCATACACAGGCTAAAAATCCCTTTTCTTGGGACCAGTGCTTCTCCCAGTCCTGTCTTTGCTCCTCAGGTGCTCACTTCTGGGCCTTGCTCCTCATACCAGAGGTGTCATGCCCCATCTTTTATAGCCTTTCCATATGGTGGGAACTCTTTATGGCAGGTCCCCAGCCCAGTTTATGGACAAATCCAGGTACCAAAATGGAGTTCATGATCATGTGGTCTGGTCACATGGTCTTGCATGCCTTGAATCACAGTAGCCATTGTGCATAGGCTGTGTGAAGTGTTCTCAGAGAGTCTCACCAGGTGAGGAGGGATAAGCTTCTCTCAAAACCTGTTGTTTTTCTTAGTGGCCTTTTACCTTGCATAGCCCTTCACAAATCAACTATCTAGATTGGAAGCATCTTGCCTAGAGGGCGTCACCCATATGTAACCACATCTGAAATACAGATACATTGAATATTGACTATGTAAGTCCAGATACAAAAACATGCATACAAATCGTCTTCAGCAAATCACAGCTTTTCCAGTGACCCCTCCTCTGTCACATTCTCTATCCGGTGCATCGTAGTTATGATGACATTGCCTTAGAATTGTACTACTAAGAGGAATAAGGATTGCAGAGGTACCCTCTGCAATTCCCTTTTACCAGCAAACGTCTGAACAAATCAAAGAAGCTCCAAATACTCATGCTCTTCCTGGCCTTTTAAGTTCCCAGGTACAATCTTTGTGCTGATTCTAACCAATCTCGACATTGTGGAATGATTGCAAATTGACAAGATTGATGGTAAGTAGCCTGGCAGTGGTGTAAAGAATACTGGAAATAATAGACCTGTAGAATATGATTATATTTGCTAATGCATTCTTCAGAATAGATTATCAGCTCTGCTTTTACTTGTGTTTTGACATGAATGGCCAACTTTCACTCTAGTGAATTGCATCTAGTTACACTAAAGCTGAATTTGGGCCAGAGAGAATGCACTGGCCTAAATCTGTGCGGTGATGACCCCTTGTTCCAGTTAGTAACCCAGTTTGGTATTACTCCTTAAGGTATGACCCACGGCACAACAAATGGTTCCAGATCCAGTCCCTACAGCAAGAGCATGCTGACCTCTGTGTCTGTGTTGTGGGCGAATATATATATGCTGTCGCAGGGCGAGACTACCATGAAGACCTACGGGAGGTAGAGAGATATGATCCAAAAACCAACACGTGGAAGTACATGGCACAGCTGAGGAAGGAGGTAAGGAATGCACGTGCCAGAAAATACTAATAAGCTCCCTTAATAATTGCCTTCATCTTTCCTAAATGCTTTTTGCTATTATTTCTCAAGCATACTTCTCAAACTGCAAAAAATGCTGATCGTGGCATCTGTGTGCGTGACAAAAAACAGTAAGAAGGATGCTTAAAATATCCCTGGGTCTTCATCTTTGTTGTGAATGTTCTCTTGAACTGATAGAAAATTCTAGTCCTTAAAAATTAAATCATATTGGGAAATGCATTCTGCATTTGCACATGACAGAGGTTAGTTTGGGTGTAATATTAAGCTAGTCATCCTCTTTCTGAGAACTTTGTTTTGGAGGTTTTACACTTCCATTTTTCTCATTTCATTCGCCATGTAAAGGGGTTGTTCTCTGGTGCTCTACTGATGCTACCTTGCTACTAATATTGAATTGACCAATTAGAATACACTTTCCAAAGAAAAGTAGTTCCTAAATAACATAGAGCAGGGCTACTCAACTTTGGAAGCCCTGGGGGCCACAATGATACCCACAGCACATGCTGAGGGTCGCAATGTAAGTGTGGTTGCATAAATATGCAAATATTTATGTAAATATATGCAAATAGCTTCTCTCACACTGACGGTCATAAATACAAAGATTAAGGCAAGACTACACAACACGCAGGCCCCATTTAAGTCAATTCTGCTGATATTAATAAAATGCAATATTTACCTGATTTCCACCCATATGACAGCACTTTTAATGAGCAATGACGGTCCAGGAATTTAACTACTAAAACACGTATCAACATTATCTTGATTACTTTTTTGTTTTGGCTTCACAATTTTAACAAATCAAACAAAAACTGCCAATACAATGTTTACTGAAATATAAGTACAATCAATGTGAAGTTAAAGGCACCACGCGGAGAAGTGGCATGGCTAGAAGAGGAACCCAGGAATCCTGCTTCCTAGAATCCCTTCCTTTCTCCTACCCACCCCACCAAGTACCAGCTCCCACAGTCCTCACAGAGCAGAGACTGGAACCCCCAAATCTAACCCACAGACCCACTGCCCACCTACAGGAAAGGAAAGAAGTCAGAAGTTTTAACACCCAGTTCCCTGCTCTAACCCAGTGCACCCACCCCTCCCCGAGAGCCAGGCACCATCCAGCCCTCCCGCTCCACTCCCAATGCCCCTGCTCTCCCCCAAAACCAAGTACCATCCAGCCCCCTGCTCCAATGCTCCTCCCCTGCCCCAGAGCCAGGCACCCTCCAGCCCTCCCACTGCAGCCCAGTGCCCCTCCCCCAGAGTCAGGCACTCCAGCCCCCATGCTCCAACCCAATGCCCTTCCCCTCCTGTAGAGCCAGGTATCCCGCAGCCCCCTGCTCCAATGTCCTTCCCCTCCCTCAGACCCAAGCAACCTCAGCCCCCCCCTGCTCTAACCCAATGGCCTTTCTCTCCCACAGAGCTGGGGACAAATCTAGCAGGGCGGAGGGTAATGCCTGGGTCTCACCGAAGCCATCCGCTTTTCCCTCCAGGTGCTGGGGCCGGTGCGCAGAGCGGCTGTGAATGCTCTGGGCACGCGGCTCCAAATGTTCCATTGAAGGCACGAGCCGCCGTCCCCTCCCCGATCCCCCTTGCAGAGCAAAAAATCCTGGACATTTTTTGCCTTTTAAAAAACCCGTCTGGATGGTGATTTAACATGTGAAAACAAGGGCATGTCCAGGGAAAAACTGGACGTATGGTAACCCTAACCCAAGCCCCAGTGCAGACCTGTCTCACCCCTCTCTCGCTGCCTGGCTCCGTCGCTGCTTCTTGCCACCTCCGGCAGCTCCTGCACAGGTGGCCTGGCTCAGTGCGGCACTGCGCGGCTCGGCTCACCAGGAGGCACTGCCGCTGGAGCCCACAGCGATGAGGCAGGCAGGCGGCGTGGGAAGTGGCTCAAGGCGCTGCGGGCCACATGTTGAGTAGCCCCGACATAAAGTATGATCCTGAGAGGTAGTGAGCATCTTCAAGACTGTGTTAGACAGAGTTGCAAGTGCTCTATCCCTTTCACTGGTACAGGCAGAGACACAAGAAATACTTCAGTATACGAGAACCAGAAACAGTACATGTATCACTGCCTATTGAAGTTACATGCTTGTCTTCCTGTTTTATTCCCCCCCTTTAAATATTTATTGTATTATTTTTAAAAAATAAAAATTTAATTTCATACTGGTGAGCGGTGCTTGATTCATATCCTTAGAGAACAAAGGCCTCTCTATTTCCAGAATGGATACAGCATGGGCCGCAGTAGTGCAAACCTCCCTGTTTCAACTCTGATCTGAAGGGACCACCTCTCGGGTGTTAGGATAAGTCAGTCTCCATGGCCCTTTAAGTCCTTGGCCTGAGACTGCTCTGAGGCTATGGCTACACTGCCGGTTTTTTGCAGAAGAGGATATGCAAATGGCACGCTCACCTGCATATTTTCTTCCAGCTCTTTTTGCGGAAGAAGTTTTGCCTTTAAAAAGCCCCGTTTAGATGGGGCCATTGGTCGGGAAAAAACCCCTCTTTCACAAGATCCTGTAAACCTCGTGTTTTTTTTTTTTTTTAAGGAATAAGGGATCTTGCAAAAGAGGGTTTTTTTTCCAACAAATGGCCCCTCTACATGGGGCTTTTTATCAGCAAAACCTCTTCCACAAAAGGAATTGGAAGAAGATATGCAAATCGTGCTCTCATTTGCATATCTTCCGCAAAACAATGGCAGTGTAGCCATAGCCTGAGACTTCATGGAAGGGTGACTGGTAGAAGTTTGTGATGTGACCATCAAACAAGAGTGGCAGAGGTGGAGATTTATGTGATGAGGCCATCAGCTCTTGGTAAACTAAATTGAGACCATGTGCTCATTTGAGATAAGTCACTGAACAGCTGCTTATATGGTATTTATCCTTCTAAGTTTTCTACCTAACCAGCCCAATTGTGCTGTTTTTAGTTCTCTAAAACTGCCACAAAACAAGGAGGAAATAAATAATTGCCTGCAAATTATTGATGCTTAGGAAAGAGAAGTAAAGTTCTAGTTCTCCTTTTTTAAAGAAATTATGCTGAATCCTACTGTAACTTATTTTGTATTGTTAATCTTCTGCAAAACATAAGATCACTTCATAATGCTTATCTAAAAACCTCAAGTTACTTTACAAATGTGTAAGTATTATTCCCATTTGACAGATGGGAAATAGGGGCTCAGAAGTCAAATGACTTGCCTGAAGTCAGAAATAACAAATCAGTGCTGAGAATAGAGCCCAGGTCATAAGACTTGCTCAAATTCTACCTACTAGCCTGCTCTGCCTTTCTGATAATGTTGCTAAAACTTCTGTAAGACTTAATTTCCATATAGGGCTTCAGAAAAGGCAGTGGAGGAAAGCAGTGATATGGAAGAGCTGCTAATTCAGGAGCAATAGGAAACATGAAGGCACTGTAGCTGTGGAGGAGTCAGTCCAATTTTACTGAATTTCAGTTTGAAGAGTGATCTTCATACCTATGGAATAATAGCATACGCAGAATCCTTCCAAATGTTGGCTTCTAAGTAAGCAGAGGAAGACACTTTCTCTAATGTCATATATTGCCAGGAGATTGATATTCCAGCCTTACTGTGGTTAAAGCTGGAGAAAACACACAATTAAACCCCTTATCTTTTTTTGTCTTTTGTTTTTGTGATGGGGCAGGTGTATGCACATGCTGGAACCACACTGGATGGGAAGATGTATATTGCATGTGGGAGGAGAGGAGAGGATTATTTGAAGGAACTACACTGTTACGATCCAGGGGCTGACCGCTGGGATAGCTTAGCTGATAGTCCAGTCAGACGTGCCTGGCATGGGATGGCTGCACTCCTGGGAAAACTGTATGTGATTGGAGGTAGCAACAATGATTCAGGCTATAGGAGAGATGTTCACCAGGTAAGATAATGTCACAGCTATTTCTTACTTGCCTAGGCACATGACATTCACATGTTCAATGGACGGAAGGTGTTATTGCACATACACTTACCTACTAGGCTCCTCCATCTCAGTAACTGCTTTACTCACTGCTCCCACTCCTTCATGCCTTCTCTCTGACTCCACCAACCTTACAGCTCCTGATCCTTCAGTCATCTTGTAATTCAGAAGGGTGGTGGACATTCAGGACAGTCCCCTTTCAATAGGAACTAAGTGCTTTTTCCAGCAAGGCTAATCTAAATTCTGTAGCACTTTGGTGTGGCAGACTAGAAAGTTTGCAGCAGCGTCATTAAAACCAAAGTTGTGGGGTTTTTTTTTAAATAAGATGAAGTCAATTATCATTTAATAGTTTTGATTTTTTTTTTTTTTTTTAATCAAGGTTTTTTACACTATCCCCACACTTTCATGTTTTGATATGTATCAGAGGGCTAGCCGTGTTAGTCTGAATCTGCAAGAACAACAAGAAGTCCTGTGGCACCTTATAGACTAACAGATGTATTGGAGCATCAGATGAAGTGGGTTTGCCCACGAAAGCTTATGCTCCAATACATCTGTTAGTCTATAAGGTGCCACAGGACTTCTTGTTGTTCTTGCATGTTTTGATAGATGTCAATTGCTTTGGGACTAGCAATGTGTAACGACTTCAGAGACAGTATTTTGAAGAAGATGGAGGTGTACTTGACTGGAAGCAGTTGAGTTGCAGCATTTGTGGTGGCACGGAACTGTGAGAAACACATTTGCTAGATATTTCTACTAAGAGCAGCAGTGAAAAGTTGGCAACCCTGGATTTATTTTTGGCACTTATACAGAATGCCCCATTGTGTCATGATATTGTACACTATGGTAGACACCCATTACATGTAGACATTTTAATATTTTATTTTAAAGAATAAGTTGCCTTGTGTTTTGTTTATATTCTTGCAGGTTTCCTGTTATAGCCCAAGTACTGATCAGTGGACAAATGTATGCCCTCTACCTGCAGGGCATGGAGAGCCGGGTATTGCTGTCCTGGCCAACAGAATCTACGTCTTGGGGGGCAGATCCCACAACCGAGGGATTCGGATGGACTATGTCCATATTTATGAAGCTGAGAGAGACTGCTGGGAGGAAGGTCCCCAGTTGGAAGATGATATTTCTGGGATGGCTGCTTGTGTCCTCACTTTGCCTAGGGCTATTCTAATGGACACAGAGAGATGGACTCCTGAGTGGTATGCAGACCGACTACAGCATCACCCAGACGTTTCCTCTGAGGTCATGAGTGTAACAGACTGGGAGGAATTTGACAACTCAAGTGAAGATTAAGGACCTGAGGGTATTTGTCTTTTTTTCCAGGGAGGGAAGGAAATGTAAGGCTGGGGAAATTTAGAAACTTTCTAATATCTTTGGCATAACATTAATTGAATGAATATTTAAATATTTGGAAACGTAAATGTTCTGCATTCTATTTTGCCATAAAGCAGCCATATGAAAGGAACCAAAGAGCTTTCTTTTTCAATTAAAATGCAGAGGTTTTTGCGCTCTCCTCAACCCACAGCATGGACTGAACAAGCATAAGACCTAGCTTGGCTAGCTCCTTTGCTTCAGACTTTCAGCGTGAAATCACTTCTTTGTTCCTCTGTAATGATTTTGTCAGTATAAAACCTAATGGCTAGGAAGAGACAACCTAGTGCCTGCCTCCTGTGTAAATTGTCAGTCCGCTCAATAGGTCAGGCAGTGAAGGTGAGTGCTGTAACAGTGACAGCATTAAGAAAGCCAAAATCCTCCTGGCATCTGGGCATGCAGCCATTGTCATAACAGGCTTAGAAACTGTGATCTGACATCAGCTCACTTCTGAATCATGCTGCAGGTTTTATCAAAGAGGTGGAAGACTTCTAGAAAAATACTTTGTACTGATTATGGTTCTCTCTCTAATCAGATGAACTCTCACAAATAACATTTGTTCACAAATGAAATAATAAATCCTTGGAGGAACTATTTGTTTTGCTTTTGCTTTTTTTTTTTTTTTTTTTTTCTTCCCATCAGAATGTGGGGGACTAACAGGGGGTAAGTTCATTGCATCATTGCAGTGAAGTTACATCAGTAACTAATTTGGCCTAGTGATGCTGTTGTTTTTATTTTCAGTTATATGCTTAGAAAGTAAAAACAGAGACGGCACAAAGAGAAGAAGGAAAAAAACCTCAACAACATGGGTAACTAAAGGGTTTGAAAATTACTGGTCCAAGGTCCAGTACTTGTTAGAATAGTGGCAGGAAAGCAATGTTAGACCACTACGGCAAGAAACAAATATGCATATCAAAGCATTCCTTTATTAACTGACAGCATGTAAAAATATTTACTTCTGATATAACAGATTTCTTGCTGTTAAATCTTAATTTAGCATCTTCCATAAAACCCAATGCTGTGACACCAAAAACTTTCTGTGCCTTTAAGTAGGCATAAGGGAACCAATTATTTCAGTTCAGTCAATATCAGGTGATAAAACCATGGGGTCCACCCAGTTCTGAAGCAGTAGCCCAGGGGTAGGGCAATCATTTTTGAAGGGGGGGGGGGTCACTTAATGGATTTCAGAAGTGGTTGCAGGCTACACTGGAAGGAGTAGACGCAGGAGACTTCACATGCTCTCCTGATCAGACCCCCATTGGCCTAGGGGCAGGGGAACACATGAAGTCTCTCTCCCTTTCCCCTGCTCCGCTGGGGTACATATCTAAATGGAACTGGCAGCTGTTTTGAACAGCTGGCGGTTCCCTCTGATGTTGCATGCCCCCTGGCCGGGGGGAAGGAGACTTTGCACTCTTCCCCCACCCCCACCCATTCCCAACTCTTGATTGGCCTGGGGGCAGAGGGGAGGCAGAGTGGCCAAGGGTTGGATCAGAGGCTTGGCAGGCCAGATCCAGCCTTCAGAGGCTGTCTTGCCCACCTCCGGAGTAGAGTCTAGGGGGTCAAACCTGGGGTGGGAGTGCAGGGATTTGGGCTGTGACCAGGGCTAGTGGATTGGGGTGCAAGGTTTGGGAGGGGGTTGTGGTCTGAGGAGGGCTGTAGGAGGGGGTGCAGTGTCTGAAAAAGTGTATGGGGGCTGGAGCAGGGGTGCAGAAGGTTTGGATTACATGGGGTAGGGGGAGCAGAGGGTTGAGGAGAGAGAGGGGCTAGGGTGCCAGAGGCAGGCTCTGACTGGGAGACCTTACCTGGGTGGCTCCCAGCCAACAGCCCAGCAGGTTCCTTAACCAGGGTCTCTGCCTTCCATGCCCCTGAACTGCTCACTGCAGCTACTAGGGCCAGGTGCTGCAAACACTGTGAGCCTGGGGGATGAAGCAGGAGGGGTGCTTCACATGCTGTCTGTCCTGAAAACAGGCAGCTGCTATTGGCTGGAAACCAGCCATTGGGAGCTCCTGGAGGCGGGAGCAGTGTGAGAAGCCTCTGCCCTCTGGCCCAGGCTCACAGTCACAGAAGCACATGGCCCTCCCTGCAGCTGCCTTCGCTGAGGGCCGAGCGGGGCTGGGCAAGTAGGGAGTTGGGTGAGGCTCTCGTGGGCCAGATCTGGCAGCTTGGTGGGGCAGATGTGGCCTGCAGATCATATTTTACCCAGCCCCACATTAGCTGTTATAGTGGCTACTGCTGTAGCAAACTAGCCACGTTTCTCTGAAAATGCAATAGCAAATAGGAATCAATTGAATAGTTGGTTAATTGCACAGTGAAGTAACCTCATGAATTCTTATGGGTTACTCAACTAATCTGTAGTCCCCGGGGGAGGGGCCAGCAGCCAGTGTACTCTGGCCTTACTCCCAAGGAGACCCCCCTGCCACTCTGCACTGCTGCCTCTGTATCGGGGTGCCAGGCAGGAGCTGGTCCATGAAGGGAGCCAGTTTAAAAACCAGCTCCCCTCGCGGATCGGCTGCCTGTCGCCCCGTGCTGTTGCCTCTGATACAGTTCTGGTGTGGGCCAGAACTGAGCTGGGTTGCCTGCTTGCCTGGCTCCTAATACACTTTAAATACAGAGCCACAGAGGGGCTAGGTCTTGGACCTGACACAAACAAGGACTGAGCCAGGCTACTGGCCATGCTGCTAAAAAATATACTGGCAAGGGGAGGAGGGGGAATGTGTGTATCCTATAGCATCCTAATCGGTTTTTGCTTATCGGTTATCCACTACACTATTGCATCCCTAATAGCAAACTAGCCACGTTATTCAAGCCAATTAGCCACACTCATCCAGCCAAGCGTGTTGGATACCACTGTGTTAAAATAATATAGTTAGTGGGATAATATAGAAGGGAAGGGGCAGGACTGAAGAGACAATTAGCATGATTTGATCTTGAGTCAGGTAGGGCATCAAATAGGGGCTATGGAGGTTGAACATAAAACTAGTACTATAAAGAACTGGAGGAAGCCAGTGGAAATTAACTTCAACTTTGGAACCATCGCAAAGGAAACAGATAACATGTAAAATGATCTAGATGATTCCACATTGGTAAACAGGATTTCTAGGAAAGATTATTAAGGCCTCCATGCAGTTACTTCAAAACACTAATCAACTTTCAGGGTCAGAGTAAAATTAATAGAGCTGAAAAAACTAAACCCAGAGTCCTTGGCTAAGCCAGGCTAGGTCTACAATACAGCTTTTTTTTTTCAGAAAAAGCTACGCGAAATGCACTCTGCATTTTGCATACCTTTTCCCGATTTTTTTTTTTTTTCCAGAAGAGGCTTTTCCGAAATTTGGCCCGTCTACACTGGGCCTCTCTTCCTCGCAGAATGAGGAAGACAGGGCTTCCAAAAGAGCACATTTGTACTTCCACAAAAAAAAGCGGAAGAGCAAACACATTCCCTGCATGTGGCGGAGTTTTTCCAGGATAGCTCTGATATCCTGGAAAACCTCTGCAGTGTAGACGTACCCCCAGTTCAGAGGCCCTGTCTGCAACCTGAAATGGGTGTGCTATACATGAAGCAAAAGGGCCGTGGAAAAAGACCCAGAAAAACCACAGATGAGCACCTTCAGAAAAGGTCCATTCAAAAGGTAATGAACCTAATGCCTATACAGGCACTCCAGGATTGGAGATTGATGGCTCTTTATTCTGTGTCTAGGAAGCTGCTTTGAATAAATGAGAGAACTAAATTAAATGTGGATCTTTTGTTAGTTGCATTGATTGCTGTGTACCAACTAGGGATGTAATAGTGTAGTTGATTAACTGATAAGCAAAAGCTTACAGGTTAATGCTATAGAGTACATGCATTTTCCCTCCCCTGCAAGTAAATTTTTTAGCAGGCTGGCCAGTAGCCTGGCTCAGTCCTGGCTTGCGCTGGGTCGAGAATAAGGATGCTAAGTATCATGTGTTTCACTAATTGAACAGTTGATGCATTTTTGCATCAACTATTCGATCAGTAGATAGGGCGGCGCTGCCCCTTTGAAACGTGGCCATGGCATTTCCAAGGGGCAGCACCACAAAGAGCCTAGGCTCCCTGCGGCATTGCTGTTTTGAAGTACCTCCCTTTTCCTCCCTGCTGCCTCTACCTGATAGAGGCAGCAATGGGGGAGAGGGGGAGTGACTAATCTACTATCCTGTTGACTAGTCCTTAACATCCCCAGTGCAGGACCTATTTCCCCCCCCATCCTCTGCAGTTAAATTGTATTTGGAGCCAGGTGGGCAGGCAGCCTGGCTCAGTTCTGCTCACACTGTGTCCAGGAGCTCAGTCTCCTGCCTCTCCCCTGACAGGGGGCTGCTGCCTCTGTATCAGAGGCAGCAGCGTGGGGCAACAGGCAGCCAGTCCATGAGGGAATCTGGTTTTTAAACCTATATGTACCAGTAGAGGGCACTGGATACAACTGCAAATCAGCTGGCCTGCAGGCCAATTCTTGGATTTCACGGAAGTGGTCAAGGAGAGGCAATATATAACGTGTTCCAAATAAATGTTCCTCAGCCGAGCTAAAGAAGCAGCTGGTAACAAGTTCTGATTTTAGATACTGTCAGGTGCCTTCAGTTTTCATATGTATACATAAATGTATGAGTTATTGTGATGGTATTAGTTGTTTAATGTTGAGAATTGACAACCTGCCTGACAAGAGTCCAGAATAATTCCTTTCTTTAGCTGTGCATAGTGTGTCCGATCCAAATGTTGTGTGACCCATTTTGTCTGTGTACTTTTTGTGTTGGTAGATAACAGAAGTCTAGTGTACGTTCAACCAAACAAGTCATTCAGAAGTGGTTTACTTCAGCTATAAATATGGATATAAAATCCTGTTTAATTGGCTAACTGGTTAAACATATTTTAACTGATTAAAGGGGGCAGGCCCGGCTTGCCAGATGCTTTCACCCAAAATCCCGAACATGGCAGGAAAAAAACTTGGTTGAGGGAGGGAAAAAAAAACCCCAACAACATAGGACACACAAGTCGTTGAACCAAAAAACGGGAGAACAAAAAAAAAAAAGGTCACTCTGCCTTTAAGACTCCCTGCACTCCTCACTTCCCGACACCAGACGTGATGGGGACAATGTCCCTGCCGGCCTTCTGTCCAAGAAAAACAGAAAATACTGGACATTTTACATGTCCGCTACTTTCTGGGGTTTTTTAACGGACAGGAGCCAGAAATAATGGACTGTCCAGGTAAAAACCAGACACCTGGCAACAGTGGCTGCGTCTCCCCTCTACACCCCGCCACAGGCAGGGGCTGCACCAGCCGGAACACTGGAGCAGCCACTGCCTGTGAGGCTGCTGGGCCTGCTGCAGACAGAGACTGCTCTGCAGGATGCCAGAGCATCCACTGCCTTTACAGGACTATGGCACCCACAGGCAGAAGCTGTTCTGGCGCTCCAGTTGGAGCAAGTCCTGCCTGCTTCCAGCCCCGCTGGTTAACCTTAAACTGTAGGGCTTTGTGCACACTGCAGGGTTTTTGCAGAAGAAGCTTTTAGAGGAAGAGATTTTCTGCAAAAACTTCTCGCGCAAAAGCGCGTCCACACCTCAAGTGCATCGCAAAAGCCATGTGCTTTTGCGCAAGAGAGCGTCCGCACTGCATGGACACTCTTGCGCAAGAAAGTTTTGATGGGCATTCACAGAATGGCCATCAGAGCACCAGTGCTTTTTCAGATAGGCTCTTTTTGCACAAGAAACCCCTGCGGAGTGTCCATGCCTGACTTGTTGTGCAAGAGCTGTAGCACAAAAAGGAGTTATTTCTCATGGGGAGAGGAATAATTCTACCAGCAAAAGCCCTCTGTCCTGTCAATTTACTGTATTTTTTTGGTGCAAAAACGCACTTGAGGTGTGGATGCGCTGCAGGTTTTTGCACAAAAACCTTGTAGTGTAGATATAGCCTAAGTCTCAACTGTTAAGGGCAAGGCTTACTGGTTTACCAGATACACGTTCACATCCCTAGTTATTAAGTACATCTTTCCAAATGAATGTGTTCATAATGAAATCGCAGTTTTCAAAGTCAGAAGGTTGTCTAATAGAGAACATGGAAAGTTCTTTGTAGCTTTTGTTTACTGGAAATACTGCATCTTTCAGAGGAAAAACTACAGGAGAGGGCAGATTGATATTACCGGTCATTACTGATGTTTCCTATCAAGAACAATTTTCCAGGAATTGCATAGGGACCTTACCTTCAAAAGCCCAACTAAGCCTTCCCTTTTCCTTTGGGAAAGCATGCACTAGGAGTAGATTCTGTTTTATTTTAGGTTGACCCTATTTTCAGTGATTAAATCTGATTCCTCTGATTTCCTGAATATGCCAGCCTTGTATCAAAAAGGAAGTACATTCATAATTACACAGAGTTCTGTTGGACATAGCACAAGTCCTATCCACAAATGGGAAAATTTAATAAAAATGTTTCTAATAAAGAATAATGCAATACGTCTATCTGCATCAAGTGATTTTAAAAACACAAAATCTCATCTCACTGATACGTTACAAGGCTTACTAGAATAATAATTGGGTCACATAGCTGATGGTTTGGGGGTTTTTTGCATCTGGTCCAGCAATGAAGTTTGGTAGCAGAACTTCCATTTGGAATCCCAGTGTCGTCATCTGCTTATTAAAGGTTGTCTCAAAATACCCAGAAAGCAATCAGAAAAGCTTCTGTCACAAGCTACGATAAGGACAAGACTTTGCTTACACCTTCTTCTGCAGAGTGTTGAAAATACAGAATTGGAGGTGGTTGTTCAAGTACGTACGATTCATCACAGAAGACTCTTCTTGGTACTTTTCAAATCCTAGAAAATGCTAATTTATGGGCCCATTCCCACCATGAGGAAAATCATGGTCTCCTCCAATTGGCTGGAATGAATCTGGTGCAGGGATAAGCCAAGGGTATAGAGTAGTCCTATGTGTGAAGGAGGATTTCTAGAAGAGGGATTTGAAGGAAGCAGAAGAGGGTACGTACTTAGTTGAGAGTGAAAAAAGGAAGTCTAGTTCAGTTGTAGGAAGTAGCATGACGGATGGGATCAACCTCAAAATGAGCTAAAGTTACACAGGCAGCAGTAAAGTGAGTAGGGAGGAAGTAAGAGCACAGATGTGGGCAGAGTCAAGATTATAC
This sequence comes from Pelochelys cantorii, assembly GCA_032595735.1. Taxonomy (NCBI): domain Eukaryota; kingdom Metazoa; phylum Chordata; order Testudines; family Trionychidae; genus Pelochelys; species Pelochelys cantorii. The sequence goes on along the minus strand of CM064342.1, from coordinate 3,373,384 downwards.
TGAGGCTTGAAGATGAGAGCAAGCTTATCTGGTGCAGTAAGAGGAAGCTATTCATTGGATTCAGGAAAGCAAAGAGGTGTCTTAGGGTGAGTTTTTGTGAAAAACCGAGGAAAGCATGATGAATAGTTTAGATGTTCAATGTTACAGAAGCTGAATTGCCTTTATAACTTCTTCACTGCTGATTTCATTATCCTGTTGTTCACATTCTTATAAGACAGAGATGTGATGATTTTTAAATCCAGGAGATGCTGTGCGCCTTTGGATGCATTTACTGTAAGTATTAGTCATGACAATCAGGTTGCTAAAACCCAAGATTTTGTTATGTTAACATAGGTAACATAATTATTATACAATACTTTGGTTGAAGTCCTAGCTTGTGTTAAATAATTATGGCCTACAGTTTGCATTTCTGGGATTTGTAATTAGTTCATTTGTTTACTGAACTATATTAAAAACTCACACTTCGAAAAGAAGTGGTTGTTGTGGCTTCAGTTTATTTCAGAAGAACTCTGTCTTCCTCCTTACCCCCAATCCAGCATTCAAAATTGAAATGTCCCTTTTCATTCTCTGAAAACCAAAACTTTAAAAATATATTTTTAAAAAACCCTCGCCTTTAAACCAAAGTGTTTTGAGTGTTTGCTGCCAAAATGGTCAATTTCACCTCTCTGCCTGCTGGCAGGCCTAGACTACAAGTGGTGATAGGGAGGTATTAATTAATAGTACATTGAGTTAACTCCCAGCTTTATTAGCTAACCTGTTTTGTGAGACCTTGCACAAACTGTCCCCTTTCTATCTCTGTTTAAATCCAGACTGGATCTTTTTAAAAAAGATATGCTCTCCTTTAACCTGGTATTGGACTAGAAGCAGGAGTGATTATAGGGAAGTCCGACAGCCTGTGTTTATACAGGAGTGAGACCACCTGAACACAATGACTTTAACATATAATAGCTTTTTAAATCCTCCTTTTGTATGGTAAGTTGTGTTCCCTGGGATTCATCCAAAGAAGCAAGTTAGTTGTTCAATTATATGCAGTACTAAAATTGCAGCATAGTTCCTATCCCAGTCATTCAGCATTTATATGGAGTAAAGATGTTACTACTTAGACCAAAAATTGTTATAATAAAATACTGCTTACTATTGATAGCTTTCAGTTCCTTCCTTTACAGTTCCTTTTCTTTAGATACCGCTAGGTGAGAAAATAGGAGCAGTCTCTGTATAATGGGCTTGCTAAATTTATTTTCTAGTAAATCAAACCATAACGAAGTTGAGAAAAAAATCCAGTAGGGCTGACAGATGGTTTCAACAAAAATACCTAACACACTTGACATTACATCACAATCTACATTACATCTTATTTAGAAAATGCCAGACATTTTCTATTTTCTCAATTTGTTTCCTGAACAGAAAGCTCAAATACTGGACTGTCTGGTTCAAAACCGGACACCTGGCAACCCTAAAATCCAGTAAAAACTTAATGGAACTCTTCACTGCTCTCTTTCTGTTTCTGGTTATACCACTAACCAGTTATGGCATTGGACAAGTCACTTCCTTTGTGTCATTTTCTCCATTTATTAAGTTGGGTTACTAATACCTTACAGAAGCTTCAGGGGGTAGCCGAGTTAGTCTGTACAGCATAAACTTAAAAAACAACAAATGGTCTGGTAGCACTTTATAGACTAACAAAACATATAAATGATATCATGAGCGGTCATCTGAAGAAGTGGGCTGTGCCCAGGAAAGCTCATGATACCACTACATGTTTTGTTCATCTATAAAGTGCTACCAGACCATTTGTGCTTTTTTAAGTTAATACCTTACAGTTATGCAGCTTAATGTTTGTAAAAGCTCTTTCATTTTATGGAGATTTTTCCATCCCCAAATCTCAGAAGTATTGATACTGTTGTAATGTGTGTATATAAATATAGCTACACAAATTACTGTATTTAGCATGTAAACGTGTTTAATCCAAAATTATTTCTCCATTTCAGTTGTAACCACATTGGGAGAGGACTAAACCCCATCTTCTTCAAAAGATGTAAGGCATCCCTTTTATGACCTTCTCAATCCAGTCTAAACTATCTGTACATGAATGAACCTTAAAGATTCTGAATGGACAGATGTGAACTCTTAACTCATTCAGAGTTGAAGCATGACTCATAGATAACTTTCCTTAGAAATGCAGGAAATATTTTTGCATGTATAGGCAGCTTCCAAATGCATTCTTCACTTCCAGGCCTAACAATTTCTGTTTGCATTCCTTTATGCTGTTAAATAGCTGTGATTTTCCATTTTAGAGGTGGCTGTATTTCAGTGTTTGGAGATGCCAATACACACAAAGTTAATGGTGTACTTTGGGATCCTTTCATATTAAAGGTGTTATGAGATTCTATATTTAAAATACGGTTTTGGATTTGACCTACAATCTCCATGTTACACAAAATTGGCAATTTTGCATATATGAATAGTAAGCTTTGAATTCCTCTAGGACAGTGGTCTCCAGCCTTTTCAAGCATGAGATCACTTTTTGAATTTAAATGCAATCCAGGGTCCACTTCAAACCCAGACAGCCTTGCCCCACCAACTTCCCACCCCTTCTCCAAGGCCTCACCCCTGTCCACTCCATCCTCCCTCCCTCCCCCATCCTCACTCACTTTTATGAGGCTGATTCTGAGCTGAGCCAGGGGCAGCAAGTTGAGGTGCAGGAGGGGGTTCAGGGTGCAGGTTTTGGGAGGGCGTTTGGGTGCAGGGGGACTCAGAGCTAGAGCAGGGGTTTGGGGTGCAGGGGGACTCAGGGCTAGGGCAGTGGTTTGGGATGCAGGGGGACTCAGGATTACCATAGGTGGCTTCTGGGTGGTGGTGCAGGGGACTAAGGCAGGCTTACCCCTACTCTGGCCCTGCACCACTCCCAAAAGCAGCCAGCAAACTCCATCCCTGTTCCCCCTCTGCTCTGTGGAGGTGGAGTACAGGGTGGGGGAGGGGTACACTGACATCAGCACCCCCTCCTCTCCTTCCTGTGCCCTGCACAGCAAGCAGCAGGCTCCCCAGGGTGGGGGGCATCTCCAAGGCAGCGGGAAGGAGCAGCACAGCAGTGCTCAGAAGGGCAGATGAAGTGCCGGCACTTGAGAGCCTCCTGGCCAAACCTGTCAGGATCACGTGTCAAAGGCTCCAAGATCTACTAGTAGATCCCGATCCACTGGTTGGTGACCCCTGCTCTAGGACTATTACAGGTTGGCAGTTGTACCTTAGGTATCTAGAAATGTTATGTCTAATTTGCAATAAAATCTCCAGTTTTGACCTGAGACCTTGATATCATGATCTGGCCCTTTGTGTGTTTCTTTGACCATGGGTTTGGTTTGGTTTTTTAAATAAGTGCCTGGTTTAAATCTTCCATGTTAGCCGATTTTGACAATATTAAGGTCCTGCAAACTTAACCCCCCCATTTTTCCCTAAAGAGAGGTTTAAATTGAATTTTAGGAAACACTTCCTACCTGTCTGGTGGTTAAACATTGGAATAAGTTGCCTAGGGGGGTTCTGGAATCTCCATCATTGGAGATATTGAAGTGCTGGTTGGATAGACATCTGTCAGGGATGGTCTAGACCGGGGTAGGCAATGATTTTTAATGAGGCCACTCCAAGATTTTGGCAAATGGGCCAGGAGGTCTATGAAGGAAGTACAGGATCTGGGACAGAGGTTGCTTGCAGAAGGGAGCTTGGGGTAGAGGCCTGGGGTGCAGAAGGGCATGTGAGGTCCAAGAGGGAGTTTGGGTAAATGAGAAGGTTGTGATCTGGGGTAGGGGAATGGGATGCAGGGTCAGGGAGGGAGTATGGGTGCAGGAGAGGATTCTGGCCTGGGAGAAGAGTATAGGGGGAGAATAGGGTCTGGGAGTGAATTATGACCTGGGAAAAAGGGGTACAGAGGGTTTGGGTGGTGGCCTGGGGCAGGTAGCTGGCGAGGAAAGAGGAGGTGAAGTGCCAGAAACAGGCTCTGGCTGGGAGGTGCTTATCTAGGCAGCTCCCAGCCAGTATCCCTGAAGGAACCTAAGGCAGGCTGTCTGCTGCAGTCCCAGGCTGATCGGCTGCCTGAACCTTGTGGGTGTGCTCTGGGCATGGGGGAGGGAGGGAGTCTTCACAGGCTGTCCCTGGCCTCCCCGCGCCCTCCTCCCCCCAGCGAAATTTCTCAGCTGCCTATTGGCAACTACGGACTGGATCCAGTGGCTTGATGGGCTGGATCTGGCCCACTGGCAGCCTCTTGCCCACCTCTGTCCTAGATGCTACCTGAAAAGTCCTCTCATTTCTGGAGAGCAGAGGGGAATAGGTCTGTCTTCCTTCTGCAGCTGCTGGGTATTGGCCCCCTGGCAGAACTGAAATTTATTAGTGGGCTTAACCTTCTGGCATGGCTCCAGCTCTAGCCAAAATAGCATAGATTTGTGAGAGTTGGCAACATTCGTTTCAACTTCTGTTTATCTGGAGTGGCCCATTTTTTGGCCCCTCTCAAGCATTCCCCAGGGTTGGCTTCTGTTTTGGTATCTCAGCTCTTTCCTGTTGATGTCCTTCTATTCTGCACCAGCATGGCTATCACAACTGTTTAGATAATGTGAAATGGCTCATCCCATAGAGCTGCATGCACCTGCCAACATGCTGGAACTATGGAAGTGGAGGGAAAAGGCTGCACTTGAAGAGGGAACATACTGGTTAATAACCCCTTGCTGCTATTCAAACCTCAGGCAAAATGTCATGAGTCAGGCTGATTTGCCTGGTCTTTTGTTAGAACATTGATGCTGGATGTTTTCTGTGACTGGTAGGAATGGCAGTTTGGACTCTTTTAGACTGCAAAGAAGAGCTGGAGGAAAATAACAGATGCTGTTTCGCATGGTCACATGATTTTTTCGGCCTCGCAATATTCCATGTGTGCGTGGAGTCACGACGACTCCTGGTTGTAAAGAAAATAATGAAAAATGTGCCAGCTTTAAAGAGCTCTCAATCTTGATGTCTGGCGAGGTCTAAATCTGGGCTTCGAAGAAGCTGGGCTTGATACAAATCCTTACCTTCCCGGCACCTGCTGCTGAAAAGAGACACAGGAAAAGGGTGGAGAATTGGCTCCGCTTGCAGTTCTTTGCCATAAACATAGGGCAACGCAGATCGGCCAGATTATCACAGTAGCGCCTTCTGGCTCTAAAATCCAGTAGGAAAACCACCTTAACCGCTGACACGACGGCAGCCCTCCCTGTAGCGCTTGCTTCCAGTTGTTCTCAACAGCCTGCAGCCCGCGCCTCCCAAGGCAACGTATAGTCAGGCGGAGACTGGGCTCGGGAAGCGGGGGCACCGACAGGTAGGGCAGCAGGCTGCCGCCTGCGATGTAGCTGGAGGCGAGGCCCGCCTGGCTGTGAGGGGTGTGCTGGGGAGGGGAGCACAGGGCCGCTGGGGCCCTGGCACAGCCGTGGCCACGAAGCACGTGTCAGGGTCTTTTGTGCTTTCTTACTTGAAGGGGGGGGACCTGCATTTTCCACGGGGGGGGGTCCTGGCCCCAGAGAGGTGAGCTGGGGGGGGGGCTGCAGTCTTGCCACGCTGCTCCTGCACTGCCTTGGGGGGGGGGCACAGAGCGCCAGGTCTGAAGGCGGCAGAAGAAGAAAAGGGGGGGGGCAAGACTGTAAACCCCCCCCCCACAGTCTCCCCACGTGACCGCCCCCGCCCCTCACAGAGAGGGGCAGTTCCGCCTGGCAGGGGCGGGGCGCTGAGGAGAAGAGGGAGCAGCGGGCCACGCGCCGGCCCAGCGGCGTCCCCGCTGGAAGCGCCTGGAACGCTCGGCGCACGCGGAGCGGAGGGGGAGGGAGGAGGGGCGGAGATCGTGGCAGCGCTGTGATTGGCGGAAAGAGCCCTCGAGGAGGGCGGGCGCGAGCCGCTGAGGGGCGGAGCCCCGCCCCCGCCGCCAGAGAGCGGCTCAGCCCGAACCGCCTCGCCCCAAGCCGGCCGGGGAAGGGGGGCGGGGCCGCAGCAGGCAGCGGCCGCTCCTCCCACCCCCTCCCCGTGGGCGCGGGCCGAGGCGCGCAGCGCGCCTGCGCGGGGCGGGGCGCTCCGGAACCCTCTGGCAGGCTGCGGAGGCCGCCATTTTGGCGCTTGGCTCTGGGGACGGGCGCCCGCCGGATAAAGCGCGAGCCCAGCCGCCCTCGCTTCTTCGCCGCGCCGCGCCGCCCTTCGCCAGCGCCCCGGGCCCAGCCCCGGCCGCGCCCGCCGCCCCTCAGCGCGCCCGGCCCGAGCGCCAGGCGGGGAGGATGCCGCGCACGCCCCGCCGCTGAGGGAGACGCCGGGGCCTGCCCGCCCGCCCGCCCGCGAGCCGCTTCCCGCCCGCCCTTCCTGCCCGCGCCTCCCTGCCCCGGGCCTTCGGGCGGCGCCGGCCATGTCCTCGGCCGCCCGCTTCGACGCGTCGGACCGCTCCAGCTGGTACGTGGGCCCGCTGTCGCGGGCGGAGGCGCAGGCGCGGCTGCAGGGGCAGCGGCACGGCACGTTCCTGGTGCGGGACTCGTCCACCTGCCCGGGCGACTACGTGCTGTCGGTGTCGGAGAACTCGCGCGTCTCGCACTACATCATCAACTCGCTGCCCAGCCGCCGCTTCAAGATCGGCGACCAGGAGTTCGAGCACCTGCCGGCGCTGCTGGACTTCTACAAGATCCACTACCTGGACACCACCACCCTCATCGAGCCCGCGCCCAGGTACGTGCCGCCCCCGCCCCCGCCCGGCAGCTGCCTCTGTGCGGGGCGCCGCCGCCTCGCTTCTCCCGCTGAGAGCAGCGGGCCCGCCCGATCTCGCAGAGCCCGCGTGCGGACTCCGCTGGACTGTGGGCTCGCTGGGGGCAGTGGGTGTGAGGGCAGCACTCCCTCAGCTCTTTAACAGTGCCCCCCCCCTTTCTCCTCTTCAGTAAAACATGCTTTCCCCCGTCCTCCCACTGTTTGGTGTTCAAGGCCTGCCCGCTTGAATGTACATCTCTTACATGGCCCGCGCTTTAGGAAAGCTGGGGTAGACTACAGGCCGAAGATATTAATCCTGTCTCTGGAGCGAGCTGGTTACCTTAGTCCAACCCATGCTTGCTCATGCCTTGCCCTGTATCCAGCATAGTGTACCCTACTTGCCTGAGTCACTAAACTACACTAGAAACTGACTGATACACTTGTTCTTCATCCTTAATTTATAAAGTCTCTCAGCACTCTGCTTTGGGGCCTGTGGGATCCTGCACAAAACAGCTGCTGTTGAAACATTATATGAAAGTAAAACAATATATTAGGAGCTCAAATGGTATTTAAAATCCCGTTTCAGCTCACTTGATTTAATTGCTTCGGGGGGTAGCAGAGTTAGTCTGTACAGGATAAACTTAAAAAACAACACATAGTCTGGTAGCACTTTAAAGACTAACAAAACATTCAGATGGTGTCATGAGCTTTGGGGACAAGGGGGCTGTGCCCATGAAAGCTCATGATACTATCTACATGTTCTGTTAGTCTTTAAAGTGCTACCAGACTCTTTGTTTTTTAATTAATTGGGCAGTTTAAAAAATTGTTTGTCACTAATGAGGAGATTTTAAAGAACTTCCTCAGCTAAACTGATCCTTGTTTTAAATTGAGCTCCAGACTTTGCATTTGATGACTAAGGGTCAAATAGGCTTATCAAAAATTTCTATTGAGTAGAAAAACTTTACCTGTCACAAAAGCTTTTGGATCGAATTATTAAGCAATGGAATAATTTTACCAGGGACTTGATGGAAGCAGGTCACTTGGAATTTTTAAAACTAAATATTATATTGTTCAGTACCTATTTATCATGTTTTGACAGGAAGGTTAGCTTCTCATTAATTAAACAGGTGGACTTACCCATTTGCAAGAACAGTGGAGCAGGACTGTTTGGTAATTCAGTCAGTGAAGTGCTGTGGCTCATTTCAGATAAGCAAAATGTCTTTGAAGGACTATCTTAATTCTTCTCCACCTGGATGCTCACTAATTTCTAGGAAAGCAAGCCTCTGTTCTCAGTCATGTGTTCTAGTGACTTAATTTAGTTTCTTTATCCATTTGAGGCTTTGGTGCTATCTAACTTGATTCCAAGCAAGCCTGTTCATTTGCCATTTATTTATTGGCCTTGAGCATATAGGGATGGTTTGGTTTAGTTCAGTGAACATAGTCAGTATGCCAGCAAAACTATAAAAATCTATTGGAATTCTGCATAAAGAATACAGAAGGGGGCCCTAACTTAATGCAAACTGATGTGCTTGCTAGCAGTAGTATTACAAATTGGATTTATTTAGAGGAGGAAATATGCTGTATTCTTAAACTGTTAACCTAACTAAGCCTTCATGTTAAAAAATTGACAGCTGTAGAAATTCAGTGACATGCTGATAGGGTCTCAAAGGTCTCTTTAAAGAGGCTGTGGGGTGGGATTTGTTTCTAAACTGCAGCATTTCTCAGATTGCCTTTTAATATATTGGAATATGGGCAGGACTGAGGTGGTAGTGTGGGTAGCCAGTTGCATGTTCTTGGAAATATGTAATAGTATTCATTTTTCCCTCCAATTGATTTTTTTTTTCCAGTGGAATGTCTCATTCCAGGATGTTCGCCTTTTGAAGATGCTATTCATTCTTTTTTTAAACAATGTGGATGGATGAGATCAGTCCTCAGCTTAAAAATATTTAATGTAGAAAAGTATTTTTTCTCTAAGAGCTACTGATTTATATTCATTTAAGTGAACAATTCTGAGGGGCTACTAGAGCTATATAAGCCTGTGACTCAGCGACCAGGGAGCTTGCGAACAGGAGCAGCTAACAGGGAGTTTGGACAGGGAGTTTAGAGGGGGAGGTTAGAGGGCACGAGGGACTTCTGACCTTCTTAAAAACAACTCTTATAATAATCTGTATTCCAGAGGTTTAAAAAGAATCCCAGTTTCTGCTTAAACTTATTCATTAGAAAAATGGAGACCGAAGCCCAGCAGCAGAGTGGGGGCTATCCTGTTTATTGCGTCGAGTGTAACATGTATGATTACCTGCCCTGTGGGCGGGTGGCGTATGTGTGCACCCGTTGCAAGGAGCTCCTGACCCTCAGAGACCGGGTTCGGGCTTTGGAGGCCAGGGTGGCTGAACTGGAGGAGCTAAGGGAGGTAGAGAGAGATGTTGATGAGGCTTTCCGGGACATTGTAGTACTGTCCCACCTCCAGTCTGAGAGCCCCAGTGCTCTTAAGGAGGATGAAAGTCTCAAGGGAACAGAGCATTCAATGGGAGCAGAGGGAAACCATCCCGTAGTTGGGACCCTCCTCCCAGAGGATGTTGCGATATCCTCTCGCACTGAGGATACCTCTGAGGGGGAGGGAATGCCAGTTAGGAAGAGGCAGGTGTTAGTAGTGGGTGATTCGATTGTTAGAAACATAGATAGTTGGGTTTGTGATGACCGGGAGAACCGTATGGTCACTTGCCTGCCTGGTGCGAAGGTTGCGGATCTCTCGAGGCATCTAGATAGACTTATGCGTAGTGCTGGGGAGGAGCCGGTGGTCGTGGTACATGTAGGTACCAATGACGTAGGGAAGGGTGGGAGAGATGTCCTGGAGGCCAAATTTAGGCTGCTAGGAAAGAGACTGAAATCCAGGACCTCTATGGTGGCATTCTCGGAAATGCTTCTGGTTCCACGTGCAGGGCCAGGTAGGCAGGCAGAGCTTCAGAGTCTCAATGCGTGGATGAGACGATGGTGTAGGGAAGAGGGGTTTGGATTTATTAGGAACTGGGAACACTTTTGAGAGAGGGGGGAGCCTATACAGGGAAGGATGGGCTCCACCTAAACCAGGGTGGAACCAGACTGCTGGCACTAAACATTAAAAACGCTGTAGAGCAGTTTTTAAACTAAGAGATGGGGGAAAGCCGATTGGTGCGGAGATGCACGTAAATCGGAGGGAGACTTCTCTTAGAGGAGAATCCATTGATAGAGAGTCTCTAAGCTATGGTCAGAAAGAGAGGAGGGGAGAGGGCAAACCATGGGCCAGAGCAGACAAACAACCGCATACAAAGGAATCCAATGCACCAGGGAAGGGCAGACAAATAAGCAGTGGCAAATTTTTAAAGTGCTTCTACACAAATGCTAGGAGTCTGACTAATAAGATGGGTGAACTAGAGTACCTAGTATTAAATGAGGAGATTGACATAATAGGCATCACTGAAACCTGGTGGAATGAGGAAAATCTGCGGGACACAATCATACCGGGATATAAAATATATCGAAAGGATAGAGCAGGCCGTGTGGGTGGCGGAGTGGCACTGTATGTGAAAGATAATGTAGAATCAAATGAAATAAAAATATTAAGTGAATCAACATGCTCAATAGACTCGCTATGGATAGTAATTACATGCTCCAATAATAAGAAATTAGCAGTAGGGATATATTACCGACCACCTGACCAGGACAGTGATACTGACATTGAAATGCTGAGGGAGATTAGAGAGGCTACCAAAATAAAGAACTCTATAATAATGGGGGATTTTAATTATCCCCATATTGACTGGGTACATGTCACCTCAGGAAGAGAAGGGGAGATAAAATTTCTCAATGGCCTAAATGACTGCTTCTTGGAGCAGCTGGTGCAGGAACCCACAAGGGGAGAGGCAATTCTCAATTTAGTCCTGAGTGGAGTGCAGGATCAGGTCCAGGAAATAACCGTTACAGGACCGCTTGGGAATAGTGACCATAATATAATAACATTCAACATTCCTGTGGTGGGTAGAACACCTCAGCAGTCCAGCACCCTGGCATTTAATTTCAAAAAGGGGAATTACACAAAAATGAGGAGGCTAGTTAAACAGAAATTAAAAGGCACAGTGACTAGAGCCAAATCCCTGCAAGCTGCATGGAAACTTTTTAAAGACACCATAATAGAGGCCCAACTTAAATGTATACCCCAAATTAAAAAATATAGCAAGAGACCTCAAGTGTCACCGTGGCTTAACCACCATGTAAAAGAAGCAGTGAGGGACAAAAAGGCATCTTTTAAGAAGTGGAAGTCCAATCCTAGTGAGATAAATAGAAGGGAACATAAACACTATCAAATCAAGTGTAAAAATGTAATAAGAAAAGCAAAAAAAGATTTTGAGGAACAGCTAGCCAAAAACTCAAAAAGAAATAACAAAATGTTTTTTAAGTACATTAGAAGCAGGAAGCCTGCTAAAAAACCTGTGGGTCCCCATGACGATCGAACTATAAAAGGCGCAATCAAGGACGATAAAGCCATTGCGGAGAAACTAAATGATTTCTTTGCTTCAGTCTTCACGGCTGAGGACGTTGGGGAGATTCCCAAATCTGCACTGTCCTTTGTGGGTAATGAATCTGAGGAACTGTCCCAGATTGAAGTGTCATTAGAGGAGGTTTTGGAACAAATAGAAAAACTTAATGTTAACAAATCTCCGGGACCGGATGGCATTCATCCAAGGACTCTAAAAGAACTCAAATGGGAAATTGCTGAACTATTATCTGTGGTTTGTAACCTATCCCTTAAATCGGCTTCTGTACCTAATGACTGGAAGGTAGCTAACGTGACACCAATATTTAAAAAGGGCTCCAGAGGCAATCCGGGCAATTACAGACCGGTAAGTCTAACTTCAGTACCGGGCAAATTAGTTGAAACAATAGTAAAGATAAAATTGTGAAGCATGTAGAAGAACATAATTTGTTGGACAAAAGTCAACATGGTTTCTGTGAAGGGAAATCCTGCCTTACTAATCTATTAGAGTTCTTTGAAGGGGTTAACAAACATGCGGACAAGGGGGATCCAGTAGATATAGTATACTTAGATTTTCAGAAAGCCTTTGACAAGGTCCCTCACCAAAGGCTCTTGTGTAAATTACATGGCCGTGGGATAAGAGGGAAGGTCCTTTCTTGGATTGAGAACTGGTTAAAAGACAGGAAACAAAGGGTAGGAATACATGGTAATGTTCAGAATGGAGAGGGGTAACTAGTGGTGTCCCCCAAGGGTCAGTCCTAGGACCAATCCTGTTCAACTTATTCATAAATGATCTGGAGAAAGGGGTAAGCAGTGAGGTGGTAAAGTTTGCAGATACCAAACTGTTTAGGATAGTCAAGGCAGAAGCAGACTGTGAGGGACTCCAAGAAGATCTCACCAAACTGAGTGATTGGGCAACAAAATGGCAAATGAAATTTAATGCGGATAAGTGTAAAGTAATGCACATCGGGGAAAAATAACCCCAACTATACGTACAGTATGATGGGGGCTAATTTGGCTACGACAAATCAGGAAAGAGATCTTGGAGTTACCGTGGACAGTTCTTTGAAAACTTCCACACAGTGTGCTGCGGCAGTCAAAAAGGCAAATAGGATGCTAGGAATTATTAAGAAAGGGATAGAAAATAAGACCCAGAATATCTTACTGCCCCTGTATAAAACTATGGTACGCCCACATCTTGAATACTGTGTACAGATGTGGTCTCCTCACCTCAAAAAAGATATTTTGGCCTTGGAAAGGGTTCAGAAAAGGGCAACTAAAATGATTAGGGGTTTGGAACGGGTCCCATATGAGGAGAGGTTAAAGCGACTGTGACTTTTCAGTTTAGAAAAGAGGAGACTGAGGGGGGATATGATAGAGGTATATAAAATCATGAGTGGTGTGGAGAGGGCCGATAAAGAGAAGTTATTTATTAGTTCCCTAAATAGAAGAACTAGAGGACACCAAATGAAATTAATGGGTAGCAGGTTTAAAACTAATAAAAGAAAGTTCTTCTTCACACAGCGTGTAGTCAGCCTGTGGAACTCCTTGCCAGAGGAGGCTGTGAAGGCTAGGACTATAATAGAGTTTAAAGAGAAGCTAGATAATTTCATGGAGGTTAGGTCCATAAAAGGCTATTAGCCAGGGGATAAAATGGTGTCCTTGGCCTCTGTTTGTCAGAGGCTGGAGAGGGATGGCAGGAGACAAATCGCTTGATCATTGTCTTCGGTCCACCCTCTCTGGGGCACCTGGTGCTGGCCACTGTCGGCAGACAGGATACTGGGCTAGATGGACCTTTGGTCTGACCCAGTACGGCCGTTATGTTCTTAACTGTTTATTGGTACTTGTGCTTTAAATCAGATGCAAGTTTTGACTGTAATTGAAAGTATACCTGGGCTATTGCTCTTAAGTATTGTATCTTTTGTCCTTTCTGACTTCAGTAGAAATTAATTTTAAACAAGTATTATTCCATATGTGTTTTTTCCTAAATAGCTTTTAAAATCATGGGTAATCTTGTGACTTTTTTCAAAATGATTTCAATTTCACTTTTGTCAAGTTTACCGCTTACTACTGCATTATGCATGCAGGAGCACATACAAACACCTGATAGTTTACAGCACTTTAGCAGCTGCTCTGCTGCTATACCAATAGTTGGAAACATGGAAGCATTAATGTGGACTGGTGATAAGATTCCTTATTTTTCTGGGTTAGACAATCTATTTCTGACCTACATTAGTGCTTCCCCCTGTTATAACCTCATGTGCTGTTGCACCTATATTAGACAATGATGGGCAAAAAAGCTAATGAGAAAAACACTAGGAGTGGCTGCAGTGAAGTCTGATTGTGAAGTGTTCCCAAACAGCAACAGTATAGTAATGAATAGTAAATAAAATGAAAATTATCTAATGGTGAACCTTCATGTTCTTATTTTTAATATACTTCTCTTTTCCAGTACTTTAAGCAATGGAAAAGTTGCTGAGTACTAAAAGTATGGGTTTTACACAGATTATTTTTGTTGTGAAGAAATCACTGTTCTAGGCTACTATAGGGCTTATTTTTAAACAAATTTTCTTATTTCTGAAGTTCTAAGGATTGTGAAGCTAGGTCAGTTGAAGCAGCAATTATGCCTTGGTTTATCGTCTTCTGCACCCCCCCGCCCCCATAGCCCACAAGAGTTTTGAAGCTGCTGCAAGGGGATTGGAAATACTCCGCTGCTTTTCTTTGTGTTTTGGATTCTGCTTTCTCCTGAATAACACCTCTGCCTGCCTTGTTCATATCTTTCCCAGGCAGTAACAGTACAAAACTGATTCTTGACTGCATCAGTGTTGCATACAGGATTCTGAATCATAGCAGTAATCTGAACAGGCTTCTTAATTTCATTCTGTTGCTAAGAAATTCTAAAGCACCAGGTCAGCAAGATGGGAGGCTGCAATCATGTGTGCTAGAAACATTCATTTTAAATAAGAACTTAAATTCTGTAGAAACTGATACTAGATTACCACACTTGCCAAGGAAAGCTGCAGCCTTGTCATGGAAGAGTGGATTTTTTAAAATGTTGCACTATAGATTATTATATATGCGTAAAAAGGACTTTATGCTGAAGTCTTAAATTTGCCTATCTGTAAGGACAACTTCTCAGCAAACTGAGACTGTTTTACAGTAGGGATGTAAATGACTAGTCTAATAGTGGGCTATCCAATAAGCAAATGGTTACCAGATAGTCACACAGTAGTCAACTAGTTGTTTCCCCTCCCTTTGCTGTGTCTATCAGAAAGAGATAGCAAGGTGGGGAAGAGGAGGGGGTGCTTCAAAGCGGCAGCGTGGCATGGAGCCTGGGGCCAGACCCTGGGCTGCACACAGCGCTGCCACTTTGAAACACAGCATGCAGCCAGGGGCCAGCTGGGAAGTCCCCAGGCTGCACGTGGTGTTTCGAAGAGGCAGCGCTGCATGGAGCCCCAAGGTCAGCAGGGGAGTCCCCAGCTGATTCTGGGCTCCATGTGGCACTGCCGCTTTGAAACACCGTGGAGAACTTGGGGCCAGTGGGGGACTGCCCCGCTGGTCCCATACTCCCCACAGCGCTTTCCCCTTTGAAGTGTAGCAACAGCCCTGGGACTGTTGCTACACTTCAAAGGCGGAGGTGCCCTTATCGGCTAATCGAATAGTTGATGGAAATTGTCGACTATTCGATTAATCAATTAATTGAAATTTAACATCCCTATTTTACAGTGGATTTTAATTCCATTTAATTCAACACCTTATTGCTAGGTAATTTCATCACTGTGGATGAGATTCCAGATAACAGCTTTATGCTGATGACTGACAAATCTACCTTTCTACGACAGACCTATTGTCTTCTTTCCAAACTGAAATCCTGTGTTTCTGACACCACCTCCAGAGATGTCTCACCAGCCCAGCTAAACATGGTTAAAACAGAGCACTCAATTATTTTTCCCAAACTCTTCCTGTTAATCTATTTTCTTGATCACTGTGGATAACACCATCTACCTGTTGCTTAGACCAGGGTAGTGTTCAATTCCAACTTCTTTGAATCCTCACATCCAGATTATGTCTATATCTATGCATATTTTTTCTATGTAACATCTCTAAGGTAAAACCTTCCTATACATTCACACAGCTAAAACTTTCTTCCAAGTTCTTACCATCTTGTATATTAATTTCTGCAACATCGTTTTCTCTGACCCTTGTAAATAGTCTTGCTCTGGTCATGGCTATTAAGAATGCTATTTTTTCTGGTCTGTCGCTTTTACTGTCATCCTCTTTGTATTCCTCCACTGACTTCCCCTTCTCTCTTATGACAGATGGAATCTGCTTGTATTCACATTCAAGATCCTTCAGTCTATCCTCTACCTTGTCTGTATCATCTCTTATTCAGTAAAGTTGTGGATGATTGCCTCTGTCCCATGATGTGAGCCTGTACTAGCTGCTTGTTAAAATTTTCAATCATTTTTGTGATTGCTCCCATGCTGCCGTCAAACTTCTGCAAAACTAACTTTCATCTTACATTCTTTGTTCCTGTAATGCCTATACAAACTTAACACTATCCATCTGTTTCTTCTTTTATACTTAAATTGTAAGACTTTGGAGCAGGATTTTTTGTGTGTTCTGCATGTGTACAGTTCCATGGACTTCCCGGTGCTAAGGTAATTCAAATAGGGATGTAAATATTGGTGAAAACATCTGATTAAACAACTAAAATTATACTGTTTAACTGGTCAACCATTGGTGGGCTGGGGTCCCACCTGCTAATAATGGTTGTGGGCAGAAGCCACTCCAGCATGGCCAGGACTGTTCTGACTTGGTGCAGCTAGCCTCCACCGGGGTTTGGACAAGACCTAGTTAATCTTACCCCAGGGGTGGGGAACCTAAGGCTCCAGGGGCCAGATGTGGCCCTCGGCTTGCCTGCATCGGGCCCCTAAGTCTCAGGGATCCCCCCACTCCCAACATTGACACTCCAGCCCCCTGCTGCCTTACGTCAGGGCGGGAACTCGCAAAATCTACTGTTGTGGGCCCCACTAGGCTCTGATGTGCGAGGGGAATCTCTATCTCCTTCTCAGTTGGGGGCCACATCAATGAGAATGTTTTGGGGTTCTTTGTGTGTGGCCTCTGGCTGATCTTTTTTCTGTGGGTCAGCAACTCTCAACCCCAAAAAGGTTCCACCTGTCTGGCTTATCTGGTTACCATTCTGGTAAGCCTAACGTGTACTGAGTAACTGGTTAAACTTTTACATCTTAAATTCAAATAATAAAAGTACCTTGCTGTATTGAATCAGTAGAATAAATTATGCATCATTCACCCATTTTTCTCCATCCTCCAGTGAACAAATCTGTAACTTTTTAAATGAGCTGTTAAGAGACTACGCAGTGTAGTTTATAGCTCATTGTTTCATTAGAGACATCAAGTAAGCACTAGTTGCATTAAATGCTTGAGTGCCATCAAACTGGCAATCTTGTGACTGCTGAATTTCTTAGTATAACTCTTTAATATTAATAACTATTTCTATTGTAAGAAATGAGAGTAAATTTTGGTACCAGTATACAGAGTAAGGTAAATATCTATTGAAAGTGCTTTCTTTTTTAAAAAAATACTCAGGTATCCAAGTCCACCAGTGGGCTCTGGATCAGCCGCTACCATACCCACTGCAGAAGACAATTTGGAATACGTTCGGACTCTCTATGACTTTCTTGGGAATGATGCTGAAGATCTGCCATTTAAAAAGGGTGAGATACTGGTAATTTTAGAGAAGCCTGAAGAACAGTGGTGGAGTGCCAGAAACAAGGATGGTCGAATTGGGATGATCCCTGTTCCTTATGTAGAGAAGATGGTCAGATCGTCTCCTCATGGGAAGCACGGTAACAGGAATTCCAACAGCTATGGTATTCCAGAACCTGCACATGCTTATGCTCAACCTCAGACCACAAGTCCCCTTCCCTCTGTATCCAGTACACCTGGAGCAGTGATCAGTCCTCTGCCATCAACACAGAATGGACCGGTCTATGCCAAAGCTATTCAAAAAAGAGTTCCATGTGCTTATGACAAGACTGCCTTGGCATTAGAGGTAAGATTTTTCTCAAGTTCTAAATTTCTAACATTTTTCATTGGTTAGGTTTTTTATAACATATAAGCACAACTTGATTGAAATGGTGGCAACCTGATTATGTAATTTATTTGAGCCATTCATGTGGGTGGTTGTCTTTAGTAAATTGTTCTTTGCTTGACTCTCTGACTCAAGTGACAAAGTCTTTCTTCATACCATAACAGCTCTACAAAAATAATTGCTTCATGCATACCACTTCCCCTTGGAAAGTGAATAGAGCACATATAAAGATATACTTAATTCAGACAGCTACTTTCTTATCTTTTCCACAATATAAATTGTTTCCTATATTGTTTGTAAGAATAATGGGGTGTACATATCTGGTTGCTGTAAACATCTGGTTCCATCACCTCTTAGCAGCAAGGAAATAATCTGATTGGCTTGGCTTATTTCTTGCATTTGAACCCAGCTGACCCTGGGTTCTGTGGCAGCTGCCCCTTTGAAATGCTGCCTTGGGGTTTCAAAGCAGCAGTGTTGCACAGCTATGCGCTGCTGCCACTTCTGAAGTACCCTCCCCCCTTCTTGCTGCCTCCATCAGTCAAATAGTCTTTTACATCCCTAAACCACATTAGTGGCCCTTGTTGGGAGAACTACTTATAGCTTCCTCCAGAGATAATTAATACTGTTGTCAGTCATGTGTGGGTGCTAAGCATATGAGGCATTGTCTTATCTCCTGCTTATATCTTTGTATGTATTTGTTCATTGCTATTAGGCTTCAATTTCCATAGGCCTATATGGTGTTTCTATAATTCTTAGTATGGCCTTTGGTCATGTTCTAACAGTCAACAGTTGAATTAGTTTGGCTCTGGGTTATGTGAAACTTAGACCTTGTTTGCATTGGGATTTTCCTTGTTTATAGGCATTGGTATAGCTGCATCAGTGCAAACCCCTAGTACAGTTAGCAGTTTTGCCTATTTGTACTCATGAAACATCAGTTTCAAGCGCCATTACTTAATTTGCACTAGTTAAAATCATGGTTTATAGTAGCCTACCCTGTCTTATGGCAAAACTGCTTGTAGTGATAACTTGTACATACATACTTTAAATTGCTATTCCATAACTCTGTGATTACTTGAGATTTTCACCGCTGCTCCTGTGGAATTAATTGTCTGGGAATAATATATGGGATTGGATGATTTAAATCTCCAAATCCTTGGAATCTGATCAAGAGGCGGCCTTTCTTTTCTTTTCATGCTTTCATTGCTTCTGCCTTTTCAGATTTTGTGGGAAAGGGGACATCTTTCTGTCCAATCACTAGCTTTCAATAAGAATTGATATTGAGGGTCACATTGGTGTAATTACTGAAGTGAAGTTGGGGGGGGGTGGGACTGTTCCACTTCTGTTTATAGTCACAGTGGTTGCAGCTCTTTCGTACAACTACATACAGAATCTCATAGGCCATCTCTTCCAGTGTGTTGTGATATATTTTTATGAAGGAATTATTTTATGATCTTCATTCTGCTTGAACCCCACCTGAAGCACTGACCAAATATGTAGGATCTTGAAGAGGCAGAGCTTTAATAAACTAATTATGTAAGGTAATAGCAGGGGAGGGCAATATATTTTGATGGGGGCATTTCAGGAATTTCATAAATGATTAATGGTTGCACTTCTCTGTGATATTAATGAAGGAAGTTTAGGGGTAGAAAGAAGCTTGGGATAAGGAATTGATGTGAGGAGTGGGATTTGGGAGGGGGTATGGGTGTACGAGGTGGTTCTGGTCTGGAGGAAGGGTGCAGGATTTGGGGGAGTTGCTACCTGGGGGAAGGGTGTAGGAGGGGGGTGCAGGGCCTGAGAGGGGGTACGGATGCAGAAGCAGGGGTGTAGAGGGTTTGGATTACATAGTGTATGGGAGCCGGGGGGGGGGGAAAGGCTCTTACCTAAGTGGCTCCTTGCCAGCAGCCCAGTTGGTTCCTCAGCCAGAGTCCCTGCCTTCATTTTCCTGAACTAGCTGTAGGATTCATGTGTGGCTCTGAATTCTGAGAGTCTGGGGGGGTACTTTGCATGCAGTCTGTCTTGTAAACAGGTAGTTCCCATTGGCTAGAAACCAGCCAGTGGAAGCTGCAAGATTTTTCTGGAGGCAGGGGCAGCATGCAAAGCCTCCCCCTCAAGGTTTGCAGTGGTCAGAGTTACTCTGAGCAGGGGGTGTGGGCAGGATAGGCAGGGAGCCTGGCAGAGGCTGCAGTGGCTCGGTACGCTGTATCTGGCCTGTTGGCTATATTTTGCCTGCCCTTGGGTAATAGTTCAATGCAAGAGTGGTCAGTAGGTTACCTGCAGGCCAGATCCACACTGCCGGATGCTTTTAACCCGACCATTAAATCTTTTTATTTTATTATTTTCTCTGAAGTGTGGATCTTGTCTATACCTTGGCCAAGAAATTTGGACTAACAAAACTAGACTACCCTTGTTTTTAATGGCTCTGGCAAAATGGAATCCTCTTTTTAGTAAATCAGTATGTTTATAATTGGTAGGGAAAAACAGGCCTGCTAAAGATGAAGTATAGGCAACTTTCTGTAGTTTTTAGTGCTACAGCTAGTGGGAATGCTTAGGAGAAGAAAGGTTAGCTGGCATGCTGTTTCTTAAATCAAAGTTTGTTTGCAGCTGCAATACTGGCAGTACAGTTATACTCTACACGATGCTTGGCATTGTACTGCCTTTCATTAGCCAGTGATTGTTTCTCTTTAAGCAAACTTTTTAAGAATAAGATTACGTAATATAAGAAAACTGAATGTCTTATACACTAGCATTAACTTTAATATGGTTGGTGTACAGAAGATATTTGTGAGGATTAGAGTACTATCTAGAGTAAACAAACCTGTTGCATAGTAGTCTATTGACTACTTTTTTTTAAAAAGAGAAAGGAATGGGCAGGGGGCAACTTGAGGTGGTCTGCTTTGTAGGGAGATGCTACTTATTTTATAGTTGAAGCTGTGACATGCTTTCCATTGCCCCATGCTGAGTTCTATTAAAGAACCTGGTAGAAGGGAGGGAGAAGTAATTAAGTTTATTGAAAATCACAGACAACTTTGTCATGAAAATAAATGGCTTGGAATATAAATTTTCTTTTCCATTAAGATTCCTTGACATAACCTGACATTAAATTGATTGAGACTGGGGACTAATCGCTCCTCCCCCCCCCCCCCCTTGCTGTCACAGGCAGCTCTTAATACCTTTAAAAGGCAGCTCTCAAAAGGGAGCTCGCAGGGCTTTTGCTACATTTCAAAGGGAGAGGTGGCACGCCAGATGAGCAGGGACTGCTTGAGTCCTCATTGCTTTTCTGCCTTTTAAATGTAGTAATAGCCGCAAACGGCTCTTACAACATTTAAAAGGCAGAGGTGCAGCAGGATATGAGCGCCCCACCGAACCCCTTTTCGACTAATTGAATAGACAGCGGAAATTCCATCGACTACTCGATTAGTTAATCAAAATTTAATATCCTTAGTTGGGGTGCCTAGAATAGCATTGAAGAATGTTACTCTCAATGCCCAAGGGCAGTTCTTAGTGTGAAAGTATTGTCATAGTAGACCTTGAGTCATCAGATTGCTGATGTAGCATTTTTATAATTATAGACCTTGCAAGACTAGAACTACTTCAAATATGAATAATGAATGCTACATTGTTGTAGTGCTGTGGAGCTGTAGTCCTGGATCAGGACCTCGTGCTAGATGCTGTCTAGATGTAGAACAAAAATTATTCCAGTCTCAAGAGCTTATAATTAAAGTTGTTCTTTGCTAATGTGCTCAAACTTGGCCAAGGTCTGCGGAAAGCATAGTCTCGCCACACTGTGAGAAGACGTAACAATTTAGGAGAAGCTAATTAGCTTTTTGTAAAAAATATAAAATCTTAATACATATACTACTGTTAAGAATATTACCATAAACAGAACTGTTAGTTGTTAGTGAAATACAAATTATTGGTCAGTTAATGATATTCAGTGAGATTTCATCAGGTATTTCCCACTAACTCATATTACCATTGTATATGGCATTTTCCCATGGATACACAGGAATTCTGTGAAACTGGGGATAGAGCCCAAACTTTATTATTCTCAATCATATGCTTTACCCATAAGATTATTTCCCTCTCGCTTCTCTCTATGCACGCTTTCAGAAGCTTTAGAGGTAGGGGATATCCTGTACTTGGTAGGACTAAAATTCAGCAACTAAATTCTTGGGCTTCTCCTTTGACCTTATCCTTCTGGGAAAATTAGGAGGGAATCCCACAAATCGCCACTCCTGTGGTGCTTTTGACAGTTGAACTGAGTTTTAGCTCTACAAGAGCAGTGCTCGAAAGTGGTAGCAGCATTACAATATGAAGTGGAGCCAACCTTAAGTTTCCCAATTTTGGGGATTTCATGGCTTTCTAATTATCTTAAATATATATGAGCTTATAAGTAGGGCTTGGAAAATGTGTCACCACCTAGTCTAATGATAAAATTCTGACTGGGCCAAAATACACCATTCTCCTAGCTAGTGATCCTTCCTGCCCAGTCTCCTGTGAATTGGTACCTCCATTGCTTGGTCTCTCCTAGCTGAGTTCTCCAACACCAAGTTAATGGTGCCAAATACCTTTGAGTCAGTTAGTGCTATGTAACTCCTTAAATAAAATGTGTCCTATCCACCAGAGGTGATGTTTCCATGTCCTGAACCAGACTGAGGTCAGCACACCCGAGAAATGGAACTGCTGCTAAGGAATAAGAAATCCCTTACTTCTCATGTCAGAAGTGCTCTTGAGTTTGCGCTGGTCTTCTTACAATCCAGGCAGAAAGCTTTTTTTATTTTGTGTACAGAGGTGAGGACCTACTAACCTCACAGAGTCTGTTGGTTGTTGGGGGTACCTAAATACAGTGCCTTATCTGAGTTGCAGCCACAATTGGGGTACCATGTTTCTAACACAAGCATACCACCCAACACGCTCCTCTAAAGCAGCAGTAACTCCACTGTACCGGTAGCATCAGCCAGAGCTCTTTGCAGTGGCAGTGTCTTTTAAGTCTGTAGATACACATCACTGCATTGGTTAACACAGTTTATATTAGGAAGGTTATCTTGCAATCAGAAGAGCTAGTTCCCTGTAAGACATTTTTATAAAAGAAAACTTAAATTTTGCAGAATTTAATGGCATTAGCCTAGGAAAATCTCCTGTTCACTGCGGAGGGTCACTTTTCAAGTCCTGCTTATAAAGTGCTTTACTGTATTTTCCAGCTGACATTGCCTTGGATTGGAAATGTATAGCTGTGAAAGTTTTGAGTGTCATTGAAGTATTTATTTCACCAGAATAGATATCTATTGACCTTAATTATATAACTGACTTCTAGACTTTCTCTTGGGCTTGTTACAATTAGGTTACAGAGAAAACAATTAATAGTGAAGGAAAATTGAGTCACAAGTAGGACAAAATGTGCCGGTAATTAGATTCCCCTGACAATGATGTACAAAACTGCAAGTTCCAAAAATTAGGCTACTTTTTTCATTAAAGTTTCAACATTCATATAGCAATGATGAATTTTCTTTGTGGAAAAATAGTCCAAGTAAAGGGTATTTAAAATGTGTAATATTTGTAGCATCCAATCTACAACAGCTGTTTACCTAATACTTGAAGATGTGCGCACACAAGTTCCAAGTATATATTTTGAGACAGGACAAGTCCCATAGACCTCTGTTAATCGAAGGAATTCTGGCACTTTATTTTTTTTTTTAATTCAGTCTCCATAGTAGATGAAGTGTACCAAGTCCTTACTTCAGCATTTTTGTCGAAGACACTGTTGGCTTATTATTGCTAGAACTTTTTCTGTATGAGATTTTTTTTCTAGCTATATTGGGGATCTTTGTTCCTGCTTCCCTCCCATCCCTCCCAATTTGGTGTAGGTGTGCTGAAGATGTTGGTTGAAATTCTGTGCTGTGCCTCATAAGAGATGTACAACAGCACTTGCAGCCTAGAAAGTGAAAAATATAAGGGTTCTTTAAGCCACCTTTATACCTACCACTTCTAGACAGCCTGTCCCCAACTGTCTGTATACCACAGTAATGCTACAATCCCTGTACTGGGGTTGCAAAGAGATCCTTGGGAGGTAGCCTTATAGTTGTCTTCCTCAGTCCCCTGCACTGGGGAAATCTGGTTTCTGCAGGATGTAGGTTTTTTAGGCTTCCTGGGTCAATTTGGTAATCTTACTTGATATAAAGAGGCTTAAATGGATGAGTGTCTTGCTCCCTGGTCGAAATGGCTAGATTCTTTGGCCTGGGCATCTTATTTCTCTGCCATCCTCTGCTTTCCCTTAGCTTTGGAATCCAATGGAAGAAATGAAATGATCTGCATAATTTCTCTGCTGTTGACTCTTTAATCTCCCAATGCCACCCTTTGCCTCCCTCCTGCTGCCTCTAGTAGCCTACATTTCTACCAGCTTCTTTCCTTTCATGTAGCTGGACTTGGCTGATTGTACCTGCTTTTTGCTGCAGCAGTTTAGCTCCACCCACTATTTTTCTCATTCAGTTGGCCCATAAATATTCTTCAGTCCCACATTGTGACTCAGCCTGGTTCTGAATGAGCAGCTAAGTCTTCGTGGTCCATTAAGTATTATTCACTACTAGTGATTCTGCCAATAAAAATACCAGTTTTGAGGCAGACACCTGTCTGTTAGCATTGGAATGAGATTGCCAACATCAAATAGGTTCCAAACAGCTGTTTGATTATTTCTGACAGCTACTGACCTAGTCAGCTACCAGCGAGCTGTTGTTTTACAGTCAAGATTTGTATTTTTTCCACTCCATGGTCAGTCCTGTCCCTAAATACGCATCACTTGTACCTTTATGAAATTGTTAATGAATCTTTACAATTCACTTGGATGTAATCTTATTTGTCTAATAATAAAATGGCTTGTACCAAGCTTCCTTTTTTATGATGCATGAATTGGTTCCCAAAGGAAGACACAGGTTTGGAAGAGTCTAGAATACATGAGTAACACTTTGACCAGCACATTCCAAGAGCTGTATTCCCTGAGGCTTTGATTTTGTGCTACCACTGGAACATAATCTAAAATACATTCCAATTTTATAATAGGGTGGGACTGAAAGGCTGCAACTTTAAAGAATTACTCATTTCAAGAATCTAATATATTTTACTCCTCCTTCTAAAGATATTAACATGCTTTGCAAATAAAGTTAGCCTCAGAATATCTCTGAGATAACTAAGCATTGCCCTTTTTTACGAATTAAGATAATGAAGTCTTGAAGTTGACTTGCCCAGGTAATAAAAAGTTTTGTGGCAGAGCTAAGAAAAGTACCATCTAGGGTTTCATTGCTGTCCCATAGTGAAGTTTGTATTCTACACCTTACTCATTTCCCTCAACTGCCTCTACTCCACCAGGCTTTAAATATGACAATCCGTAGTGGTGGCTTAAAATACTTTTTGATCAAATGTTTTGTTCTCTAGTGTGTGTTGTTCAAAAGAGCATGGGAATATCTTAACACCTCTGACTTGCCATTGTTGACTTTACTTTTCTGCAAACAACATTTTGTTTTAAACCATTTGCAGTATGCTGACTAATTATATATAGGAAGAGTCGATTAATAAATTCTCAAACAAAAACTCCTTAAGCTGAAATACACCTCACACTTTCCTGACATCCTTTTCCTAAAATCTTCAAAACTAAAGCAGTTTCCTTGAGTAGATACAGTGTGAGGCTGTTCTGAGCTTTCAAATAACTTCACTGATTAATTGTAATTCAGAAAAGTCTTGGATTCTGGCACATTGCTTCTACATCCACTCTTCTAAACCCATTGCTCTTTGTGCTGCATGTATTCAAAAGCAGGAAACTTTCGTACTTTCTTAGGAAAATTGTGGCCATTAGCTCTTTTTAAAAGCTATTCCTTAGAGTAAATCCATGTTAAATTAACGCTGGTGTAGAACATGTGTTTGGAAAACATACGGTAAACTAGCAGTGTCATATTTTACACACTAAGTACTTGACTACTAAGTAGCCCTTTATTGCCAGTTGGCAGAAATAACATTTTGAATTTGATTTAATATAAGTCAGACAAAGCAACAAAGGTGGTTGGTGTTGTGGTTTCCTTCATTATTGTGCACAGATAAATTTTCTGGGAGATTGGGAAGACTTGTTGTCAGTGTTCAAATTTGGTTGACCTCTTCCCTCCTCTCCCTCCCCCCATGAGGCATTTTACTAATTCATGAATAAGATTGAAATCAAATTGGTTGGTGTTTAGCTTGTGCGGGCAAATGCAACATCTCACAGGATTGTAACCCCTGAAGCTTTAGAGATGTACAATGTAACTTGGGTCCCCAATCAGTGTTTTAGAACACCACCCTGACATGTTGTTTAAATCTAGTAGCGTGACATTAGGCCTTTATTTTTAGATGGTGAGCACCTTCCTAAACACATGTTTTAGGCCAGTATTTAAGTAGTAACCTCTTGGTGCTGAGTTTGTCAGTTTTGAGTAATCTTTTTCAGGATAAGTCATTCTGAAATAGCTTTGTTTGCTAGTGTTGTGTGTTCAGTGTGTGTATATTTGTCACATTCAAAAGTCAGTTGTTAGTGCCCTCTGCTTGGGGCTGAAACCCAACCCAACTTCAGCTAATGCAGGTGCATATACCTTTTCTTTCAGAATTTCTACTGCTTCCTGTTCAGTTCTAGGAGTAATTAAAGTGGGCTGTTGATAGTAAAGCAGTGTGTGGTTTAAATTGTATTAGCGGCGAGGAGTTCTGTGGCACCTTATAGACTTACCTGAAGTGTTGGAGCATAAGCTTTCGTGGGCAAAGACCCACTTCGTCAGATGCGTGACATCTGACGAAGTGGGTCTTTGCCCACGAAAGCTTATGCTCCAACACTTCAGGTAAGTCTATAAGGTGCCACAGAACTCCTCGCTGCTTTTGCAGATTCAGACTAACACGGCTACCTCTCTGATATTTAAATTGTATTGTGACCCCTTAATAGTTTGACAGTACTTTGGCTGATCAGCTATCAGTCCCAGTTAAAATACCTTGGAAGTAGTGCTTCTTAGCAAAAAATCTTCAATTCAATTAAATTCTTCAATTTTCTTCCCAGCTGGTAGTGAGTGATTTGATCTTCAGTGTGGTAGTATTTATTTCTGTCTGAGAGCACTTATGTGAGGATGAGGTGAATCTCTCTTCTATGGAGAGTGGGAGAATATGGAGTCCCTAAATTATCAGTTTAGTCTGATTATGGTTTTGCTGTCTCATGTTCTAAATGTTTGGATTACAATAAATTCATTTGATTAAATCAGAAACACAAGATGGAAATGAAGTACTACAACACTGAAGTTGCTTTCAGCTTACTTGCAGAAAATTGAACAGAGCCGAGATAAATAGTGCTTTATTAGTCTTCAACCAGTTGCTGAATGTTTCCAGAAAATTGCCCAGTGACACGAAACTGTTTAAACAAAGTATTGTATGTACAAAATACTGTTTGTTCAAATGATAGTTGTGGTAAACTGGGAGAAAGAAGTGGGGTTAAATGAGCTCTTTACTTTTGAAAAGTTGAAATAAACTACATTCTTGAGTTGAGTCTTTATAGCATTTCACATTTGAAGAAGCTGAAAATCTTTATTTTCAGTTCACATTTTTTTCTTATGCTGCACATAGTTAATCTGTAGAAAGAGCAGCTTGAAGTTGCTTCTG
Source organism: Pelochelys cantorii (assembly GCA_032595735.1). Classification (NCBI taxonomy): domain Eukaryota; kingdom Metazoa; phylum Chordata; order Testudines; family Trionychidae; genus Pelochelys; species Pelochelys cantorii. The sequence continues at coordinate 3,346,388 of CM064342.1, read as the reverse complement.
ACAGACATTGAGCGTTTACTTGTCCCTCTTTGTGGCTTCTGCTGCAGCCGGAAATCAAGCCATGTTTATAATAGCTATGAGGACACTGCTGCTGAAGATAACTTAAATATAAATGTTGTTAAAGGAGCATTGCTAAAAGGGAGAGCGGTGGCGACATAAAGCATTTCTAATCACCAATTCAAATATACCTCGTCGTGTTGTTCAAATGGTCTTAAATAGTCCATTTAAACAAACTTAGGGCCAAATACGGTTTGTTTAGTGATATTCTACCAATACACTGGAATGTATAGTTTAAAGAAGAGGTGGGGAATCTTTTTAGGCTTGGGGACCACTGACCCACAGAAAAATCGGTTGAGCCCCACACAGTGAGAACCCTCACTGATTGGCCCCTGACAGAGAAAGAGAAACACTGCCCACATTCCCCTCACACCAGAGCATAGGGGCCCAGACTAGTAGTGTTTCAGCCCCACAGGAAAGCGGCAGAGGGCTGGAATGCTAGCATGGCTCTCCAATGCTGGGTGGGATGGAGCGCCTCTTGAGCCTCGGGGGTGGGATCTGGCTCTCAGGCCTAAGTTTTGTCAGCCCTGCTTTAAAGTATTACAGATGCCACATTTACTAAGTACATGTTTAAAAAATACAAAACACCAAGGAGAAGCTATATTCCAGGTAACCATCCCTTTGACCACTAGTTGCTGTTACTACTTGGGATCTTTCTCTCCATAGCATAGCAGAGTGTGGTATTTTGTTGTTCCACGCTAGAACTAGTCACAATTGTCTACATTTTTATTTACATTTTTGTTTAAAAAAAATTCAAAACAGGTTTAATAACTTAAACCATTTAAGTTACAAAATTTGAAATGTTTCACTGTTTTTTCAAGGAGCTCTACTCTGCACCTTGCTCAGTCTGACTGCCTCTAATCCCTAATTAATATTTGCTCTTGTGTTTGCCTCTGCTTGTTGCTTCTTTTCCAGGTATCAGCAGAACTAAAGTAACTGGATTCTTGTCCAGCTGCTAACATTGTGTTGAAAAGCAAAATGGACCTTTTTGTAGTTATAATTATCACCAGAAGCTAACACTGGATGTGTCCATAAAATTAGGAAGACACCGTCAACTAACATTTTGAGAATGTTCATTGGCCATAATGACTCAAATTTTTTTAAATGAAAGCTTTTATTCTGATTGATTGTATTGGTCCCCATGCTCACTCAAGTAGGTGGTGAATTCTTCATAGATGAGCTGATACATGTCTCCAAGCCCTGATTCTGGACATCTTGAGACTGCGTTCTGTATAGCAACACAAGGAAAAGTCAGCACAATGTGTAACTACTGAAATGTACGAGTTGCTAAAATGTTAAATGAAAACTGTTAAAGTAAACATCTGCTGCAGTTTCCCATATTGATGCAATGTAATTATGAACAGTACAGGAAGGTAAGGGGCACTAAAGTTTGAGAGCTACTAGAAAGGGAGAGATCTGTGTTTAACTGTTAACATTTTTAAACACTAAGAATATTTCAGGAAAAATTAACCAACTTACCTTGATGGTAGTTGGAGATAGAGTTTCTGGGTATTGCTTCATGCACCACTTTTTCTAACTAATACGTGGTAGAATCTATTGAAAAATTAGAAGGGTATCTTGCCATCGGTGGGAATGTACTAATTTCCAGTTTGTTTACCATTATGTTCCTTAGTTCTTGTTGTACTTCATTCCTATTATGAAGTGGGAAGGAATTGTCTTGACATTGCTTCTGCTCTAAATTCTTAAATAGGGGTAGAAACAGTGAATAAAGCTAGAATCTTAATACTAGTTCTTATTAATAATAATAAGGGGTTTAAGCAATTAATTGAATAGTCTTCTAGCTTCATATTATTGGTTACATGACTATTTGATAGTCCCGGGGGGCAGGGGCAGCAGCCAGTGTGTTCCCAGGGAACCCCCTGCAGCCCCATGCTGCTGCCTCTGTATCAAAGATGGCAGTGCAGGGAGGCAGCCTTCCCCTGCCCCCTCCCACAGTGCTGCCTCTGATAGAGGCAGCAAGGCAGGGTGCATGTAGTCAGTAAGATTAACCAGTAACCCAGGCTTATCAGTTAATCAGGTATTTGACTACACTGACATCCCTAATAAGGCATTTTTCTCTTTAATAGGAAATGTAACATTGATTTAGAAAACTGTAGCTTATTCCCATGTAAATTCAAAGTAAGTGTTCTCTCATAACCAGGGCTTGACAAACTATAGAATCTACTCGCCCGTGGCAAGTAGATTTCAGCCGCGCGCCCTTTTTACTGGTGGCGCGCGCATGCGCAATGTGGCTCTTGCACATGTGCAGTGAGGGGCTGGTGAGCGGCTTTCGCCGCTGTTTGTCAAGCCCTGCTCATAACCATACGTTTTTGTAACATTTCATATTTATGTATACATTACCCCCTCAGTTTTGCAGCCAAATGGATCATTTTAAATTTTTTTTTGAAAATTTATTCATGGGGCAAATTCAGTGAATTATACAGGAATATGTCCTTCTCTCCTTAGTGGGAGAGTGCAGTTTTTTTACTTTAGTTATGCAATGGTATATTTAGCTTATATGTGCAGTGAAACTTCTTTAAAACTAACATTAATATTAATGAAATGTGGTGTCCATTTTTCAGAGGCATGCAGTATTCTCACTATTACAGGTTTCAGCCTTAACCTGGTCTGTGACATTAAACAAGGCTGAATTTCAGAATTATAGGGGGGGAAATCTTCATTTTATGATCAAATGTATTTTAATTGCTTTAGGGGATGCAGTAGTTGTACAAAACTTTTTTCTCTGTTCTTTAAAGCTGTATTCTTTCTCCTCATTTCAGTTGTATATCTTTATGCTGGCAACTGTAGTCCTGTACTGTGGTAACACTTTTTTTTATTACTATGCAGGTTGGAGACATTGTGAAGGTTACAAGAATGAATATAAATGGTCAGTGGGAAGGCGAAGTCAATGGCAGAAAAGGGCTCTTCCCTTTCACGCATGTCAAAATAATTGACCCTCAAAACCCAGATGAAAACGAGTGATTCCTGTTGCCCAGCTTACACTGCTGCTTCATTTTTCTGGCTACAATAAGCATTTGAGGTGGGAATGATGACTGTCAATGGCACACTGTCCATTTTTTTTCTAGCTTGCTGCAGTTTGGTGGGTCTTTTCATACACATTGGGAATGCACACAACTGAAGTCATGTGCTGACCATACTATAGTTGCATCATCCAGACTGTAGTATCACTTTTAAAACTATTTTGGCCCTTAAGATGGAGAAGACTGAAGCAGCACAGGCAGAAAGTAGATAGGAGCAAGAAAACCTTTCCTCTTGAGGCTTACAAGGACAGCATGTTCTTCTGGCTTAATCATTAGGAGGAGGTTTCTAACTCTCAGATCAAATACAAAACTTCTGCTTTGTTGTACAAAGAGAGCAACAAAAAACCCCTGCAGTTTTGGGGCTAAGGGAGGGAATAGCTAGATTTGGAGAAATCCTAAAATAGTATAGTCAAAATAAATCTTTTTACAGACAATAAATCGGACACTTTGAGCAGCTGTTTTAACAAGGCTGTTTTGTGATACAACTCTAAGCTTGCTGTTGACCTAGAAATAAAGTTTGTGACTAAAGCAAATACCGATCGAAAACCGCATTGAAATAGAATACTTTGTAAGACAACTTTAGTTCACATTGTAAACAATAGCCTATTTTGTCATATACATGAAACCATTTCTACAGATGAGTGCAGAGATGAAAAGTTGCTGGATGACTTGCAAGCACTAGAACTATAGAAAACGAGCTTTAAAAGGGAAACACTTAAGCCTGGTCTACTCACAGACTTTTGTACTGGTTTAGTTCTTAAGGAGGGGCTATAGGGTTTTTAAAATAGCTTTACTAGTACAACCCAGTTTGAGGGAGAGGTACAGAGAAAGGTGCCTTATACTGGCATTACTTACTCCTTTGTATAAATTATATCAGTATAATAGCATCCATACCTGTGGGTCATACCACTTTAAAAGTTTAGTTATAGTTAAACAGAACAATTTGTGTGATGAGTCCACCTTTGTGACCTCTCCTGCTTGCCTCTCAAGGTGAACTGAAACATCTTTAAAATAAGTAGAATACTCGTGTAAAATTTTTAATATTCCTGAGGACTTCATTTGCATCTTCCCTACAGAAGCTGACAGCTCTAAATAGCAGGATGTACTTTTACCCTTTTAAGGTTTTAAGGATGTCTTCAAGCATAGCAAAAGATGCAGAAATCCAAACTTTCATTTCAGCATTTAGAAGAATTTACTTGAAACGTTAAACACAAGTGGTTTTTTTCATCCTATGTTGGAACATGTATTCTTTTAAGGATGTTGGACTGTCAAGCCCGGAGCACATGTTGCTCTGAACTGTATATTGAAGTGCCTTGAGATTCTTACAGAGAAGGCACTGAAGAATGCAAAAATTCAGCCATTGTTCACTTTTAGAAAAGCATCTCAGTTAACCTATTAAATATTATGTAGTGCTGATCAAATGGCTGAAACTCTACTTAAACTATTTTACTGCCAAACTTACTGTGAAATAGAATAACATTTGACTAAAAGTGTGTGGTGCTGGAGGAATGCCTGGCTGTGGGCAATAATTGTCGTTTCAGTGGCAACAGTTCTGCAGCTTTAGAAAGTAGGTGTCCCTGTTAATGTTTGTGTTCTGACCCTACCTTAAATTATTATGAAGCTCATACTACTGAAAGTTATCTTGTTCTTTAACTGCACTAAACTCAGTCTACCATAAGGATCTCTTATTTTGGCCCTAATCTAGTTCTCATCAGTGTAGGGTTTTTCATTTTCTTTTAAAAATCTATAAATATATGGCTTGGAAAATTTAATGTTAATTTTTTATCAAAAATAAGCATTTCCTTTCAAGCAGTCCTTCGCTGGCTATACTGTATACCTGGAACACTATAAGCAGTGTTCTGAGTTAAACTAATCTGGTGATCCCACAAAAAAGCAAACCATCTGTCAGCAAAAATCTCAGGCAGGGTCAGCATAAGAAAGCACATCATTACATGGTGATTTCTAATGCAGAGAAAAATATCTAGTAAGTATGAACCTAGTTTGGGACCACTTAAATGGCTCCCCCTGTCTAGCAGTAAATGCCTCCTAAAGTTGATTGTAAACTTGCATCAAAATGTCAATTTTATTAGGAGATAAGTATTTTCATATAGACACTGCATTTGATCAGTTTGTGTTTCTCCTTCAAAGATTGGTTTCTTGAGATCACTTGCTGCTTGTAGTGCTGTCTGTTGCTTTATAGAACCTCTTCAGAAATTCCTGGATGATAGATAACTGTCAGTGTTGCTGTCCCTTGTGACTATGAAATATAGGCATCACGTTAAAATGAGGCATAACGTTTTATCAAGTGATGGCTTCAATCTATGCACCATTAAGTCGATCATGTTTCACATTTAATTTTTAGATAGATGTCTGGGTTCAAATTAGCAATTGTTTCAGTTGTTAAAACAATTAATCATGAGAGGTTTACTGCTTAACTTCTCCCTGTTATGTACGTGTATATACATTGAAGCCTCCGACCAGTATGAAAAGTTAAAATGAAAACCGTTCTAATCCGTGTCCACATCACTGGATAAGCACTAGCGCAATTCAAGATTGTTTACAAATCAGGCAGGAATAAATAAAGGGAATATATTCTGTTTGGGTTGGGGCTCTGAACATATTTTTGTAAAGGGAAAAAATGCATTCTTTGTGCCATTTCATGTGCCTACTATAATCCAACTTTTTATATTAACATCCTGGGAATGAATGGGCTTTTTGTCTATAGCAAAGTTTTGAATCATCTCTATCTGCAACTGAAAAAGTGAGAACTGCCTAAAAAGATGGCCTTTTGGGACCAGTAGGAGTGTTCTTGTATTGTTGTCATTTTCTGTTTACTTGTATTTTAAAAGAAAATGTGTTCTGGGAAAAGGACATTTTTTGCAGCAGAAGAGGTGGCCTTCTATTTGAGACAGTCTTCACTGTGTAAACATTAAAACAGTATGTAATTTAAAGACCATGAACTTCAGGCAATAAGTAAGCTTTTAAAGTTTATTTTGGGGATCATAGCTTGTTTTATTTTTGTGCTATAAAATTAACAGTATTAAATGAATTATATTCTTAGAATATATGGAGTGTCTCTTTTTAAGACTAGTGCCTTTTATTTTCTTACTCCACTTATTTCATAATATGGTCCCAACATCAAGCCAGTGTTGTTAGTGCCCTGTTTGTACAGTCTCTAAATAAAAAAACCTTGTGATGTTATTTGTGGTCTTTACAGCTTTCTCCAATATCATTAACAGATATCTGCCATCACTCTAGGCCATGTAAGTTACACCAGTGATCTTGGGAAAACTTCAGCAAAGGAAGGGTCAGATATATTTTTTTTAACTGTTGCCCTTGCCAGAGGTGTGAAACTGATCATTTGCTTTCCTCCAGCCTTATACTTCTAGGTGAAGAAGGTTGCTCTGATCATAGGATAGATTAGATGCAGTGTGTAAATAGCCTATCTTCTGTTTCTGAGGAACTTAATTAAGCTGTTCTTGGGGTGAGGGGGAGCTCTACTATTGTGTTCTTTTCACTAATTTAAACTGTTCAGTTTTCTGTGCATGGACATAAGAACCTTGAAAGGAGAGTAGTTGGCTTATAGAGGTAGCTAACATAATTATACAGTTCTCTTTTTTTCTTTAAGAGAAAAAGCGTGCTTCTGCAGCTACTTTTAAACCAGAGCTCAAAAGATCAGATGGTTGCTCTTTTTGCTGCAGGCTTTAACTATAAGGAATTTAACTCTGGTTCTCATTCAGGACCAAATACAATCTAATATGAAAAAACATTAGTTTTAGTACCAATATTTTGGAAGAAGGAAATGCTTAAAGGCACATGATTGTTTTTTTTGAAGGGGGTAGGGAAGAGATCCTGAGACAGATAGTATTTACTGCTTTATAACCTCCCTCTCAGTAGGCTACTGCAGAGGAATAACTATTCTGGCCACATAGCCAATGCAGATGGTAAAGGAGAAACAGTTACAGGCATTACCAGCATGTGTCTCTCCCTCCTCCCACCCCCAGCACTATTTAAATAGGCATAACAAAAAGCTAGAAACTGTGCTATCTGCTCTTTAGGGAGCAAGATGTCAGTTGTTGCACAAAGGCCAGGCCAAATTTGTCCATCAGTGAGTATTCCCTGTATAAGCAGCCTTCTTTAAACCTAGTAATGGATATGCTAAAAACTCTTACGCTGTGTGCTACTGTAGTTAACTATCTTGTACTCACACTTTTTAAAAAAACTTGTCATAAGCATGTGTTACAGCAGTTGCTTCTGGTGGCATCTTCAGCACGCAAAGGCAAGAAGAATGTATAGTATTTAAATACACAATCCAGATGGTGCCCAGGTAGAGACTTTCTTCGGTTTTTGATTAACATCCAGTCCAAGCCTTGTTTTTAATGAACTTTTAGCTAGCTGATGCAGAAGGTGGTGGAAGTAAGGGAAGGAGACCACCCCATGGACAAGCTTTCACATTTAAACAAGTCTAAACTGCTTATTATAATTACTTCAGCTTTCTTCCATTCTCCTGCAATTCCAATTCTCAGAGCTGCTACTACAATCTCCCCTATTTCATGACACAGTTCAAGTTAATGTTGCCAACATTTTAAAAGGTAAAAAGATCCACCTGCATAGTAACCTTGTTAGCCTGACCTTGATTCGGGGCAAAATATTGGGAGCACTTGATATGTGAATCTATTCATGTGCACCCCTCAGCACAGGGGAGCCCACACTGGGGCCATGGCAGTATGGGGGGTTTTAATTTCTTCCCCCTGGTGTGCAGCCCCTGATTGGTGCCCCCCCCCCTTCTCTGGGGTCAGTGGCCCCAAACCCTAAAAGTTTCCCCACCACTCACATAAATATTGCATGGTACTAGATCCAAAGGCCTTGCTGAAGTCTTTTAAGACATTAGATGGATCAACCACGCCTTACTCAATGGATTAAACTATCTGACAGATTTTATAATGTGATTGTAACCAGGAACCATAAATCATTTAGGTGTGTTTCTAGTAAGGTCCCAAAGGCATGGGTTCCTGACTCTGGGTCATGGATAAAAATATTAAACAGTGTGGAGGAAAACCACTGGTGAATTTTGCAAATAATTGTAAATGGCAAAGAGGACAGGACTCACGGATACCAAGTGATTGAGATAATGCTCCAAACCGGCTACAAGGAAATTATTTTAACATGGCTAATGTGCAGCCATGTTTACAAGATGAGGGATCTATGCAGGGAAGCAGTGACATTGGGAAAAATCTGCAGGTTGTGGATAATCAGCAGAACATGTTTCCAGTGTAATGCTATAGCTTTTAAAAGAGCTAATACAATCCTTGAATGCCAATCTCAGGTATAATAGAAAAGTCATGTAGCACTTTAAAGAATAACAAGATGGTTTATTAGGTGATGAGCTTTCAAGTAGGTATGTTATCACTGTATTTGGCATTAGTATCACCATCACTGGAGTGTGCCCTGTTTTGGTCTCCACAATTTAACAAGGAAATTGAAAAAATGGAGGGGATTCAGAGGAGCCACAAGAATGATTAGGGCACATTTTCCAATCTTTTATAGTGATACTCAAAATTTTCTATGGGAAGCTACTTAAGACTTGACTTATAGCAGTGTTTCTTAAACTTTTTAAGACCAAGGAACACCAAGGTTTTTTTTGTTGAGCAAAAAAGATTTGGGAAAGTTGAGTGCAAAAAAAAAGGTCACCTGCCCCCTTTAAGGGTGGCCATTTTGAACTCTGTTGTTCTCCATGGCACACCTCTGACTGCCTGGTGGCATATCAGTGTGTCTCAGACCACAGTTTAAGAAACACTGACTTACAGTGTACAAAGGGAATAAATACTTGATAATGGGTTTTTCAAACTAGCAGACAAAGGCATAAAGCTACATCTTGTTTCCAGTCTGAATTTAATACATAAACAATGTGGGTATTAAATATTACACCAACTTACCAAGAATTGGGATGGATTCTTCAACACTGGCAATTTTAAAATCAAGATAGGATGTGGTGTTTGGTTTTTGTTAATCATTCTCACTTTCATGATCAATCAGTATACAAAACAAATATTGCAGCACTAGCAGGTAAGTAAACAATCTGAAGTTTCCTACATAATGTCAGTTGGTGCACTTGAATTCTTACTTGCAACATGATCCCAAGGAGTTTTATGACTGGAACAGGAGTTAACAAATGCACATTGGTGAACTTGGTGACCTTCCAAGTACAGCACCATCAACCTAGTGAGCTTATGATAATGCTGTCTCCTCTTGTCAGTGTTAGAATTAAAATATCTCATTCCTCTTTCCCTGGGAGGAGCTTCCCTTCCCTGTATTTCAGCTTTTCAATACTCCTTCCACTTTCACCCCCTGTGCAAGTTCCACAAATATCTGTGCCTGGCAAAGTGTACTGAGACACCCTTTGGGAGCTAAAAGCAGTCTGACAGGTGAACTATATCACTAAAACAAAATTCTTGGAGGGGCGGTGATAGAAGCAGCACAATAAATTCTTTGAGAGAGGTTCCCTGTGCTCATGATAATCAGGTGAAGTGTGATTTTTTTTCATTCACATAAAATCAATCAAAGAAATATGCCCAAAAGTAAAGGTCATGTGTCATACATCCACATGCTTCAAGCATCCATCAGTTAACTAATAATAATTGCAAAATGGAGATATAAAGTCTGCTCTTCCTGCTGCCTGACCTGCCATGTTCACTAGTTCTTACAATTAACATACATGGGGAAGGGGAGTGACCCATTCTGACTCGTGCTCAGTGATTCTAATTTACAAAATAGCATGAAATCAAATTACTGGAAAAAAAAACATGAGTCTGAATTCCTTGTGATCATTGTTGGAAAGGAGGCCTACAGCTGTAGAGTGGAAGGCCAAAGTGGACTAATCCACATCCATTTCAAGTTTCTTTCCTCATGTGCAGGAAATAGCAGCTGGGTAGGTATGAGGTACACATGCTGGCTGTGTCTACATTGGTGCAATCTTGCTGCCTGTCTACACTGGCCGTGAGTTCTTGCGCAAGAACACTGACGTTCTAATGTATGAAATCAGTGCTGCTTGTGCAACTGTTCTTGCGCAAGAGGCCAGTATGGACAGGCAACATGAATTTCTTGCGCAAGAAAGCCCGATGGTTAAAATGGCCATCAGAGCTTTCTTGCATAAGAGAGTGTCTACACTGGCATGGATGCTCTTGCACAAAAGCACATCTCTTGTGCAAAGGCACATGCCAGTGTAGACGCTCTCTTCTGGAAGAGTTTTTGCACAAGAACTCTTGCGCAAAATCATGCCAGTGTAGACATAGCCACAAGGAAGAGCTGACTAGGAGAACAATTGCAGCCATTTGCTCAGTTAACCTTTTTAGCAGCTGCTTACTCTGTTCCCATTTTGTGAGAAACATTTGCTCACCAGAACCCATTCAGCACAAGTTATTGACCAACAACTCAAGCACCTTGCAATGAGAAACACTGTTCCAAACCTGGGGATTCCTTAGGGAGCAAATTCCTGAGCTGACTCTATTGCACATCCTGTCTAGTCTGCAAAAGGACAACTAAAAGACAATTCTTTGAAACATGCTCCGGTTTTTAATTTTGCATTGTTCTCGTAATTACGCACTCAGGCACGGCCCAGTGTATCTGCTCAGTGATTTTTGGCATGCCTGAGGTGGTGCTGTAATACCAACACTTCATATGTGCAGCATCACAGCACATGGACAGTATTGTAGAATCATAGAACAATGGAACTGGAATGGACCTCGCAAGGTCATCGGGTCCAGTCCCCTGCCCTCACAGCAGGACCAAGCACCGTCTAGATCATCCCTGGTCAATGCCAATCGAACCTGATCTTCAGTATTTCCACTGATGGAGATTCCACAACCTTCCTATGCTCAGAATTTATTCCAGTATTTAAACACCCCGACAGGAAGTTTTTCCTAATGGCCAACCTAAACCTCCCTGGCTACAATTGTGGTGTTCAATCCAGTCTCACAACACCACTGCAAATCAGTAAGTAGAATCCATGCCTGTCACAGATGGGGAAGTTGACACAATGATTATACCAGGCTGAATTTTCACAAGTATGCATGCATAGTTCAGTGTTCACTTAGACACAGAGTGCCCCAGTAGTCATATAGCAGCTTTGATTGGTGCAAAGTCATACTTGTCTGCACATCTGAGAGACCCAGGGTTTGTGCACACACAAGTTGGGTGGGTGGGGGAGAGGGGAAAGAGAGGGAGCACACACCATTTTTAAAAAATGGCCCCAGGGAATAGTTAATAACAGTGAGTCAGTGGCAGAAGTAGGTTTAACATTCCTGGCATGCCCTGTTCACCCTAGCAAAGCTCCCTTCCTCATAAAACAGTCGCACAAAAGGCCCAGGGACTCTGACCTCTAGAGGGATGATAATCCCACCAAAGTCTTCTAGAGCATGGTGTTACTGTTCAACAGATTGTGTAATAAAATGAGTAATATACAAGTAAAGTTTTTCCTTAAGTAAACCCAGATCACGTACTGCCAGTAAAGGAGTGCTCTGTCTGTGTTGCAAACATGACCGTTTCTAAGTCCCAGTAACTTACGGTTCACTCTGGGGATATAGCTGTTAGCTTGCAATGGAACCTAACTCCTGTTTTGCTTCATCCAGTCACAAAAATCACTGCTTCCATCTCATTTCCTGAGCAGTGACATCTTTGATGGGCTGACAGGGAAGAGATTTTCTCTTTAACTAGAGTAAATCATCTGATGAAAGACCCATGGTCATATCTAGCCAAAAGTCTGCAATACACATCAATGTGTGCATATACAAAACTCTAGCTGCTGGGCACCCCTCCTAATACAAATAAATTAGGAACTGAAATTCACTGGAATCATTTTTTTTTTAATGCACTGAAGGGCTGGATTCTGTAAGGGTCAGTGCACCACCGACGGCCACTACCGGCAAAGGGAAATGTGTGTGCTAGGTACTGCACTACTTCAGCAGAAACATGGGCAGGAAACCCACTAAGTGGAAACCTTAAACTTGTCTTGCATCTGGGATCATCTTACATGTGCAGCCCACAGGACACTGATCAGACTTGTAGGAGTTGGCATGTCTACACTAAGTCCACGTAAGTTGACATACAGTTGCCACAGTAATTACAGCGGTGTTCCATGTCCATGTTCTATTGTACAGGTGGAGTTCTAAGTCAGTGTAGTGGGTGAGATATGGTATAGCGTAGATGCTACAGAGTTAGGTAGACATAAGGTACCTTGCATCCAGCTTAACTGTATTACTGACTAAGGATGTTAAGGACTAGTTGACTATCTGATAAGCAAATGACTAGTCAGTCAACTAGTCGATTTCCTTGCTGCCACTATCACAGTGTTTCTTAAACTTTTTAAGATGAAGGAACGCCAAACAATAATTGAGGAGAGAAAAAAAGTTACCTGCCCCTTTAAGGGCAGCCATTTTGAATTCTGTTGTTCTCCATGGCACACGTCTGACTGCTTCGTGGCACACCGGTGTGCCGCGGAACACAGTTTAAGAAACATTGCTCTATCAGATAGAGGCAGAAAAAGGGGTGGGGGGAAGAGGAGGTACTTCAAAGTGGCAGTGCTGCACAGCTGAGGCTGGGATCACCTGTGCGGCGCTGCCCCTTTGAAACACTGAGGCAGTGTTTCAAAGCGGCAGCTGCCGCATGGAGCCCGGGATCAGCTGGGGAGTCCCCAGCTGACCCCGGGCTCCGCATGGTATTTCAAATCGACAGCACCACATAGAGCCTGGGGCCAGCAGGGGACCTTGAGTTCTCCACTGACCCTGGGCTCCAGGAGGGTCCTGTGGCTTTGAAATGCACAAGAGCTCCTGCTGGGGACTCTTGTACATTTCAAAGCTAGCCCATGTTCAGCCCAGAGTCAGCAGGACTTCCCACTGGCCCTGGGCTGCACATGGAGTTCCGCATTCCTCCTTTGAAATGTACAGGAGCCCCAGTGGGGCTATCAAGTAGTCGATGGAAATTTCCTATCAAGTAGTCGATGGAAATTCCATCAAATACTCGACTAGTAAATTAACCGCTAGTTAACATCCTTAATACAGACCAGGCTTTTAGTGACAATGTACTGCATGCACAGAACAACCATTTGATAATTATTTCAATATTTTACATGATACAAGACAGTGAGGATTCTTCCCCCAAAGAACTCACAAGGTTCATTTAGTAAACATGGAGACCTAAACTGGGGGTCCTCATTTTGCCACTTATATGCCTAGCAGGGTATTTCTTCATCCAGTGATGGAACTGAGCACTGTAACATGGATACTACATAAGAACAGCGGGGCCAGAAGCATACTCAGATAAAAAAATATTCTTGGGTCTAGTAATGTAAACGGGTAACCAGTTACCTGGTAAGCCTTGCCCTGGAAGGGTGATGCTTACTGGTTAACAGTTAACCAGTGCCTGGGCACAGCCTGCCGTCCACCACAGGGGGAGAGCTGTTCCAGCTTTGCCGGGCCCACTGGAGCGAGGGGCTGGGAGCCAGTGGTCCCACAGGTGGGGGCTGCTCTAGCTGGAGCAGTTCACCGCCCGGGATCCTGCTTAATCAGTTAACCAGTTGCATTTAACATTGACCTAGTTAGCTGATTCAAAGGGATTTGACATCCCTGCTGGGGACTGTGTTTTAGGAATGAGAAAAGGATTAGAACAACCCACAGCTTCCAGCATATAGCGACCATGAACCTGCCCTTACAGCTGCTGTCCAGCAGCACACCAGATTAGGCCAGGAATTGAAGACGCCAAAGAAGCTTGCCTGCTTGTAAGTGCAAGGGGAATTGAAGGTGGCAGAATGTAATGACCTAAGGAGAAGGTGGCTCAGAGAGTTGGATTAACCACCTCTCTCACCTTCTCCAAGCCAACAGCTCTGTTCCCCACAAACCGTCAGGACCTTGGCATCACACTTCATCTGAAGAGAGTTCCTCCTTGAAGTGCATCAGGGTGTTCACTGTCAGAAGTTGTGTTGTAGCCCTAGTGGTCCTAGGACATTAGAAACACAAAGTGTGTGTTTGGAGGGGGGGAGGGTAATGTCTTTAATTGGACCAACTTCCATTGGTGAAAAAGTAGCTATTCAGGCCTGAAGAAAAGCCCCATGTATCAAGAAAGCTTGTCTCTCAGCCAAATTGGTCCAATAAAAAAATATTACCCTCGCCCTCCTCTCAGGGCATACATTTCACATTTAAAAGGCAGCAGAGTAACAGAAGCCAAGATATGTGCAGCTACATGAGATACAGGGCAATCAAGGTGACACATGCCCCCTCTCTGCAATCAATAAGCAGTTCTTTTAGAGAATCTACTGTTTCTCAATCATGATTCAGCTAGAAGAGTTCTTAGCAGTTCTATACAGCGATTTACATTTTCTAAACCCTGCCAAACATTAACTCTCAAGCACCTCCCAAGGAAAGAATTCGCATTGTCTACAGATAAGGCACCCACAGGAAAATTACATTTCCATGGTCACAACACAAGTTAGCGACACAGTCAGGATCAGACTTTTGAAGAACATGCTGCCCTCAGTCCGTTAAACAATGGTGCCACCCATTTCAGTGTCTTAAGAACTGAAAACTCTAATGAACTCACCTGCCTTCTCAGACAGAGGATGTGGTAAAGGCCAGGACTTTCACAGTGTTCAAAAAAGGAGCTTGATAAATTCATGGAGAATAGGTCCATCAATGGCTATTAGCCAGGATGGGTAGGGATGGTGTCCCTAGCCTCTGTTTTTCAGAGGCTGGAGATGGGCGACAGGGGAGGGATCACTTGATGGTTCCCTGTTCTGTTCACTCCCTCCGGGGCATCTGGCATTGGCCACCGTCGGCAGACAGGACACTAGGCTAGAGGGACCTTTGATCTGACCCAGTCTGGCCATTATTATGTTCTTATGACTGCACATCAATAGGTGAAGTGTCAGAAGGGGATCAGAACAGCCAATCTTGGCTAATTCCAGGCAGAAAGAGAGCAATTAGCTTGCTAACAGGAATTTACTGAACAGATTTCAGAACAGCATGTCTTCGTATCAGTACTTCCATTCCATGAATGGAATCAACGTATTTCACTACGGAAATACTTCTGCAGCCTGGACTGATCCAGTGTCTGACTCAAAATCAGCTTTCCTATTACAGATCAGAGCATTTTAAAGCTATTGACAGAGAAGAACTTCCATAAAAATGTTTTGGTTAATTAACTGTTGGTTTAATAACTATTACATTCATTAAAGAAATCTATCTCAATATTGCAATCTTGACATGCACTGCTGCCCGATATATTTTTTGTGTTAATAAGAATAAATCTCTTCAGAGTGACTAATTTCTCTGTTCAGTTTGATACATTCAGAATCTCTTTTCCAACAGTTTTGTACAGACTTGTCAAAGGCAAAGCTCAATCAGAGGAACCTTGTAAAACAAACACACCCTGTTGAAGCTACCGAGTGACCAGAAACACTCCCTAAAGATGCAGGAAATGTCTTTGTTTTTATAACTCAAAAAATGAGTCGCCCAACTTATTTCAAAGCAACGAGAAAAAAACTGGCACTGCCCTGGGGTCCTGCACTAGAATTTTTCAGACCCAAGGAAGTTTGCCTGGAGAAAATTTAAGGAAAGTAAGGTCACAAGTATGGACTGATGATTGTAACCTCAGCTATGGAGACATCGCTGTAATTGCTTGGTTACAATGGAGTTTTCCTTTAAATCTCTCTCTCTGTGTTGTGTGTGTGTGTTGTGTTGTGTGTGTGTACACGCGTGCCATATGGCCACCAGGTGGCACTACAGCATTGCAATTGGTCATTCCGTGACTTTTTCACCCTGTGCCTAGTGAGGCACAGGTAAGAATCTTTCATTCTCTTCCTGCCATCCCATCCTCAGCTCAAATGTTCCCTAAAAGGAACTGGCCATTATTGACACTGGCGCTGGAACATCATGTGGATGCAGAGGTTTGCATCTGGGATGCTGGCATTCACAGCTGGCGAACAGCCAGAAATAACTGGCTCAGAATCCCCTCCGTGTGCAAAGCCCCACTTAATAGCGAGGTGCTCTCCCTCAGAGCCTTCCACTAGGAGAACTTGAAGGACTGTAATAAGGGCAAGCAACAAAGCCTTGCAACACCCTTCCTGGGTGAGCTATGCATTCCTTATCCCCATGAGACACAAGGGGTCAGTGGCCAGAGATGGAACAGCTCCACCCTATGGGTAAACATTCACTGCATTGGTAACAATCAATTGTATCATTCCTCAGTCTACCCCCTCCTCCTCCGCTATCCCTCTCTATATGGATTAACAGGCTAGGCCAGTGTTCCTCAACCTTTTTTTTTATAAAGTACCCCTTTAAAAAAATTATAAGTACCCCCAATACCTACGGTTTTCAGACACACAAAACATTTTTCTACCATTGCAACACATTTGTTTAAACAACTGAATCGTAGCCATGTCGATGACATTTTTGGGTGTAAAAAGTACAAAAATAGTAAAGTGCTGTAAAACTGAAACCAAACATTCAGTTTTCTCCAAATTTCAGTTGTGTTGACATAACCTCCCCTCCCCCCGACTTCTCTCAAGTACCCCTAAGGGTACTTGTACCACTGGTTGACAAACACCGGGCCAGGCCACTGAGACACTCTCAAGTACTCCAGAGTCCACTTATTAGATTAACAGATTTACTGGAGCGTATGCTTTTGTGGGCAAAGACCCACTTCGTCAGATGCATCGTGGGTCTTTGCCCATGAAAGCTCATGCTCCAATACATCTTAGTCTATAAAGTACCACAGGACTCCTTGTCGCTTTTGCAGATCCAGACTAACACGGCGACCCCTCTGATACTTATTAGATGTGACTCAGTGACTCACAAGAGGACCCTAGTTCCTTCTCTGGCAATGGGATCAAAGGAGGGAAAGAATTCTGCTACATCCTTACTTCTCTGGCTAGAAATGGATGGTCCCAAGCTTTGCATTTCTGAGCTTCCCAACATGCTGGGGCATTGCAATCCAGAGTTTCTGTCTTGGCCCTGTCTCTGCTTCCAGCGCTGGCAGCCCCACAGCTCACAAGATATGAAAATCATCTTAGAAACCTCCGTCACAGTCCTTTGTTCTTACTCTGTTTGCCAAACACTCTTTGGAGCTGAAGCCCAGCATCTCCATGAACTTCCCCTGGGGCAGCGGGGGCCTACAACTTGTCACTGTACTGGGCAGAGAACAGTGCAGACTGCTGTCTTTACCCTCATAGAGTTCTCCCCACCTGGAAAATAGCCTGTTGGGTTGCCAGGTGTCCGGTATTCACCCGGACAGTCTGGTATTTTTGGCTCCTGTCCAGTAAAAAAATTCAGAGAATACTGGACACCTAAAATGTCCGGTATTTTCTGAATTTTTCCCCGGCCAGGAGGTGAAAATGCCGGACACCTGGCAACCCTACAAACACTCAGCGCCCAGCCTCCCCGCCCGGGTCCCCCTTGGCCCCCAGCCCCCCGGCCCCAGCCCCCATGCTTACCTGGTTCCCCAAGGCTGCCGGCACAAAATGGCTGCTGGCCAAAAGACCTAGGGGAAGCATTACTTCCCCTGGGTCTTAGTGTTTAACCACTCCACTGTTCCTATCCCTGAATTCTTAAAGGGGACATGCTGGGTTTTTTTAATTTTTTTTTTTGCTCAACAACTTTGGTCTCTCCCCCCCCCCTTTTTTCCCTTCAACAGAATTTTTTCCGGGTATTTTTTTGGGGGGGGGGAGATGTTCGGTATTTTTGTTTCAACCATCTGGCAACCCTATCTGTTGCTGACCACCGCCAACGGCAGCAGAGCCCCTGAGCTCTGGCTCTCTTACACAGAAGAAATCCACAGACAGCAGAACTTGCACCACCCTGGCTCAACTGCACTTGCTCCAAGACAGCTAAAAACAAGCTAGCCCCTCTCCTCCCCCCTCCAACCCCCCAGAGCAGGGAAGCCATTTTCAGCACTTTCTAGAGTGGCGTCAAGATCCATGAGTTGTCCGCAGTGGCTGTGGGCAGAAGGACCCACGCCACCTCAAAGAATTGCAGCAGCAATACCAGCTGGGGGTGAAGCCAGCCATTGACAAAGCCCTCTGTGTAAACCCTTTTGCCATTTGCTTCATTTGCAGCTGAAAGGTGGGGCCTCCTGTGCCCTCCATTGTGATTGCAAAAAAAGGGGCCATTCCTGACCTTGTGGTAAAACTTCTTCAGCTTTGTAAAAAGAGACTGCCCTCCAGTCCTGTATGTTTGGCTGCAAAGCTGGAAGTCACTCAGGGACGGAGAACTGCTGGATTATCTTCCTACATTGCTGTAACCTTGCTGGCTTCAACAGAATTGCTCCCAAATTACACCAGTGAGAGGCCAGGCTCAGACCCAAGAGGGCACTCTTCTGGTTCTGTCTACTTGAGCCCTCAAGAAAAAGAAAAAATTGGGTTTGTGCCCTTTCCTGCTTCTTTCCAATGAATAAAAGCAGCTGGTGAAAGGGTTCCTTTTTATTGCTTGGTTTTTACACATTAAATATTCCAGTCTTGTCTACCCCTGTTTTTCTGGAAGACTATGAATGACTGGAGAACTAGCACCGCTACCACATTGCAAGTACCAAGGAAATGAAAGCTGAACAACTGAGAGGGGATGGGATTTTCAGTTGGATTATTCAAAGCACTTCTCTTTTGTTAACACCTGTAGCTCCAATGCCCGATAAATGGGAGAAAAGACACCCTTCTTAAGATGGATATGACTTATCAGTAAGACCTAGATATTCTTACAGAGAATAAAAGAGTCTGCTAGCAAAAACAAGACAGACAAGACATTATGTTCCTAATCCTGGGAAGGTAAAATGAAAGAAAAAAAATCCCCTTTGAAGCAAAAATAAACTAGAAGCTCCTCAGGCCGCAATATAAAGAAAAGCAGCAGACGATGCGCATGCACCTATATTTGTCCCTGTGACCCATCAACCTTTAATTTCTCCCCGTCTCACTTTTTCCACTTACAACACAGGATATGGTACCATTTATTTGCCACATCAAGATGTCGAGGCTTCGCTAGATTTTGCTAAGCAGAGGAGCAGTGCTAACAAAGGGTGAAGTGTTCTTATGGCTCCCTTCAGGAAGACCTGTTTCCCAACGAGGTACAAAACCAAAAGCAAGGCTGCTGCCTGAGCTATTGGGGTAAACACCGTAAACCACCTGCATTTTCTAAGCTGGTGCAGGTGTGAATGAACACTGAAATTCTCTCCCATTCTTTCCTGTTTACTGTCAGGCTTCCCCTCACTTAAGTCTGGGTCCACATTAGGGGATTGTATTAAACAGTTCTCAAAGGCACAACTGCAGCTGAACAGACAACAGCAATGGCCGGGGGAGGGGCGGGGTGGAGCCAGAGTGTAGACGAGGCTCTGATGTGGCCTCTGGGCATTTTTACCACCCTGCAAATTAAACTAATTCCAAAATAGCCTAAAGAGTTCAGTGCCAAGCTCCCATAGACAGTTAATGAGACTTGGGCACCTAACTCCCTTCGGGCCTTGTCTAAACCCCAGCCTACATCTGCCCGGTCAGCAGCAACTCAGGTGAGCACATGTTGGCCCTAGCGTAGACAAGGCTTTTGAAGTGCTGGGTTAACTTCGGCCAGGCTCTGCCGCAACATTGTGCTGCCCCCAGGACAGGAAGTGCCTGACATTCCTGCTTGGTAACCTGCTCACTACGCCACAATTGGAACCTCACCAGCGTCCAAGGAGGCGACCCCTTTGCTCTGTGGTGGCTTGGATAATGTAAATTCAGATTTGTATCTGAGATTGTGTCTGAATTCTGAGCTCTGACTGCCTGGCGGAAAAGTGACATCCCCCAATGCCACTGGGGCCTTGTGGTCGGATTCCACAAACTAGTTTTCACCCAGTCTCGGACACCGAGTGGCCCGTCCGTCCCAGGAGACCAGTCAGAGCCCTGGACTGGACATGCTGGGGCCAGGGAAGGTTTTTTTTGAGATGTTTCCCTGCTGGATGGAAGATGCAAATGGAGCCGGTTTTCCCCAGGAGAAGACTGTTCGAAAAGCACAGAGACAGACAGACGCTTTTGCACATCAAAGGACACAGGATCCTGAGAGGCTTTCAGGGAAATGCACAAATCGATAGTCTCCTTTTAAATACCAAGCGCATTTGTGTGAGTGCATGGAGATTAGTCCCTCTGGATGGAGGTAGGACGGGGGACTATTAACAGACATGCTGACAGGACAAACGGGGAGTTCAGAGATGTGCACTTAAACTGCGTGTACCGTCCCTGGCTCCCTGCTGGGCTCAGCGTCAGGGAGACTTGTCAGGACTCTCCACAAACTCTTAAGACAGCTCAGCAGCAGCTGAATTAGCTGCATCCAGGCAAGACTCACACTGCCCTTCCCACTGGGTTCTCAACCGCAGCGTTCGCCCATTGAAGTCACCAAGAAGGGAGGAGCTTGCGTCAGGGTTGAAGCAGTGGCCTGGGATTCAGGGCACACCCCCCCCCCCATCCCTTCCCAGCTCTGTCGTAGACTTTGGCCAAATCATTTAACCTCCTTGTGCCTCAGTTTCCTTGGTTGTCAAGTGGGGATTGTTATCAATGACTTTCTACTGTGCCCAGCTTAATTCATTTACAACTGTAAAGCAAGGTCCTTCTAGGACAGGGGCCAGAGAGAGGCAGAGGGATTATTATGCCATGCATGTGGCTATGACTCCTGAAATATCCCTGCAGGTTGTACTGAAACTCATGCTTTTATTTGGTTTCACTGGTCCCGTTTCAATACCGTCCTCAGAACCTAGAGACACGAATAGGGCGATTTTTACTTATGTCCCTGTCTACCTGCCACCCTTCCGAGGTGCTTGGCTTGGACCAGCCATCACAAGTCTTGAGAACTGGGCACAGGGGGTGCCTTGGCATGACGGAGCCCTTTCTACACACATCTGAGGGGAGGTGCCCAGTCTGTTCAGGGGAGATTTTTTCCATCCTTGGTGAGTTTGTTCTGCCATTCTCTGCTGAACCAGCCGTGATCCTGGAACCGCTCTGGCTAGAACTTTGCTACGTTACACGACCTCAGCTCCACCATTCTGGAGCCCACAGTAACACAGCTGACAACAGGGAGGAGGCAGGGAGCACATGGACTCTATGAACAGATGCAAGTGGAAGGCTATCTAGCTAGGCAGGAGAATGGGCAGCATCACAACCAGGGCTAGGTCAATGCCCAGCAGCCTAGTGCAAATCTCGTCTGACTCTTGGGCTGTGCCTACACCCTCTCACCACAGATGGGTCATTTTCCCAGAGGCTTCTTATTAAAAAGCTTTAAAATCCAGCATCAGTACAGGGGAGAGTGCACGGAGCCCCGAGCCACCCAAATCTGTCATCTTCAGCATGCTGAGGCCAGAGAAGGGCCAGTGCCCATGGCCTCGGTGTATCGTTCAGATTTTGACTTCGACTTCATCTTTGGCCCACTGGTTTGTGTTTTTAAGGTGCGGAGCTGCTGCTGACACTCCGGTTTAGGGGTGCACATGTAACCTTTGGGTGGGGGCCAGACTTCACTGCCCTTCTCCAGGGTCTAAAATAAAGAAAGCCCCTCAAATCCCAGAGACAGTCACTGGAGACCCAGAGCTCAGTCTGTAAGGAATTTCAGCAAGGATGGCCCAGTGTCAGCCTCCCTGCATTCAAGTTCCAAAAGAAACTAAAGAAATTAATTTAATTAAATAACTTTAAAAATCTTATGATGAAGAAACAACTAACCTAATTTTTACAACATAACAGAACCATTTTATAACCCACAGACACTGTCTTCACCGTTACAACAAACAAATAAAGAGAAAACCAAAAGTAAGATTTGAAGAGTTCAGTCCACACAAACACAGTAAGAAGCGTGCTCACCCCAGCTGCTGAGACTTTTAACAGTGGTAGGCAGTATCACATCTCCTTAGAGCTTAGGGAGCCGAGGGACAGATCTCAGGGTGCTAGCAGGAAGCTAAACCTGGCAGCTCACTTTATGCCCTCAGGCGCCGCTTGCCATCAGTGAGCAAAAGATTGGGGGGGCAGCGGATGGGTGCATACGGGGACGAAGGGGAGTTTTAAATGCGCTCATTTTGCTTTAGAGCTGGGCCTGAGCATGAAGAGGGCCGAGGTGCTTTGGAATATGGCTTTATGTCTTTCCAATTGTCAAGGGGGCATTAAGCAGCAAAAGCTGCCATTTGTTATTACCAGCCTGAATGCTGCTTATCAGCTGTGAAGACGTCCCTCCTGGGATCCTTGCCTGGTACTTCTTAGTTAAGTGGCTCTTAAGTTGTGCAGTAAAAAATGATTCAGCATTAAGGACCCCGGTTGTGTCCCTGAAAGTTGTTCTTGGGTGCGTTTTTTTCATGCCTGACTTCTCTGAAGGTGGCCAGCTAAAGGGGCAGCTCAAGAAGTGGGGGGTTTTTTGGAGGGGGGGGGCGATTTATACTCTCAACTATGGATGGCTAGAAACCCCCACACTCGGTAGGCACTTGTATCTCCAGCACATGGCCAAGGGCTGACACAGCTCAGCCCAGGTTCTCCAGGCAGCTAGCAGAACTGCCAGACTCTGCTTGGGGGAATGGACAAGCATCTCCCCTAGCAGATCTCCCAGCTCTCAGAAGGAAAGGCAGCCACATGGACCCACCGATCCCAGCCCTTTCATTGGCTTCCTCTCCCCTTCAAGCGTCATCTCCTCCCCAGCTCTGGTTTGTGCCTGAAGCATCTCCTGCCTTCATCAGCCACGGACAGCACCTGCAGCTGCCCAGCTCACACACACCTTGGCCTAGAGTCCTGCCGGGATGGGCTGGGTCATTGCTAAAGCCAACTTCCAGAAGCTGCTAGGAAGCCTCAAGGCCTAAGTTTGTTCTGATGTTGCAATGCCTCCAGCTTATTAATTAATAATTATTTAACTATTAATAATAATTATTATTGTTATTATTGGTGGATTGAAAATCTCTTCCCCTCTTCCTTCTGGAGTTTGGAGAAGACCTTATTAAACTCAGCTGATGCTTTTTAACTAGGGCTGCTGCAAACAAACAGGACAACTAAGTAGCCCTGCCAGGGGAGAGAAAGCCGCACATGCACAGCAAGCAAGCGTTGTTCCTCGGGTTTCTCCTGGGTACGGGCTGATGGTGGGAGAATTATTTTCCTTCCCTGTCTGAAAACCGTCTTGCAAGCTGCTTTCCCACACGTTTTTGAGGCTACATCTGCACGTGGCACTATGGGGCGGGGGGGACACACTCCTAGCCAACTCTCATGGAGCGAGCCTTCTAAATATAGTGGTATAGACACTAGCTGCAGCAGCATGGGCAGTGAAGGGAGGGTCACACCACCCTGCACACGCACCCCTCCCCTGCATCCTGTGGGTATGTACTTAGACAACAAGCCTAAGCTATTCCCATAATAGTGCAGGTATGTTACTATTTCATAGAACCCCAGGCTGGCAGAGACCTCAGGAGTCATCAAGTCCAGCCCCCTGCTCAAAGCAGGACCAACCCCAACTCAATCAACCCAGCCAGGGCTTTGTCAAGCCAAGACTTAAACCCCTCTAGGGATGGAGATTCCACCCCCTCCCTGGGGAACCCAGCCCAGCGCTTCCCCACCCTCCTAGGGAAATAGTTTTTCCTAATCTCCAACCTAGACCTCCCCCACTGCAACCTGAGACCATTGGCTCCTTGTTCTGCCGTCCGTCACTACTGAGAACAGCCTCTCTCCATCCTCTTTGGAACCCCCCTTCAGGAAGTTGAAGGCTGCTGTCAAATCCCCCCTCGCTCTTCCCTTCTGCAGACTAAAGAAGCCCAAATCCCTCAGCCTCTCCTTGTAGGTCATGTGCTCCAACCCCCAAATCATTTCCATTGCCCTCCACTGGACCCTCTCCAATGCGTCCACATCCTTTCTGTAGTGGGGGGGCCCAGAATTGAATGCTATACACCAGATGTGGCCTCATCAGTGCCAAATAAAGGGGAATAAACACTTCTCTGGATCTGCTGGCAATGCTCCTCCTAATGCACCCTAATATGCCATTAGCCTTCTTGGCTACAAGGGCACACAGTTAACTACACTGCCCATACATCCCGGAATTTCTAGGACAATCCCAAATTTAAACACTCTGTCCCATTGTCCCCATCAAATAGTTAAATGTCCCGGAAAGCCCTGCCAGATCTGGCTTGCGGGGAAGAAGCAAGCCAGAAATGGCTCCATACACTGCCGTTTCCCTTCCTCTGGCTGAGGCAGCCAGGCGAGGACGTTGGGCCGACATCCGGTGGCGTGCGGTTTCTGGAGCCAATCAGAAACTGGAGTCTGGAGCATTCCCCTCCACCCACCGTGTGGCTCCCTTCTTCCCTCCAGCAGGATCGGGGGTCCTTTTTTTTTGCTCAACAAACTTTTTCCTGGCATGTTTTTGTTGTTGTTGGGTATATTTTCTTGAACCATCTGGCAACCTTACTTCCTGTCATGTGTCCATCTTGACCCTGATAGTACTACCCACAGTGGTGGGACTTCCAGGGGCCAGAGGGTATGGCTAATGGAGAGGTCAGTGGGGGTCAGTGGGGGTCAGTGGGTGTGGTCACCATATTGTTGACTCATATCCAGCTTCTCATCCATTTCTCAACCATTGCAACCCCCACGTCCTTTTCTGCCGAACTGCTGCCTCGCTAGTTGGTCCCCAGCCTGTCACAGTCTCTACCTTTATTTGTAGCATGGGCCCATCTCCCAGAGTGGGAATTAGCCTATCCCCAAGAACAGTCAGAGCCTCAGGCTGCCTGGGCACAGAGAACAGTCGGCTCTCAAACTGCCTACCAGTTATAAGCCCCACTGCAACGGGAACAGCACAGGCCCCACTGCAGCGGGAACAATATAGGCCCCACTGCAGCGGGAACAGCACAGGCCCCACTGCAGCGGGAACAGCACAGGCCCCACTGCAGCGGGAACAATACAGGCCCCACTGCA
This sequence comes from Pelochelys cantorii, assembly GCA_032595735.1. Classification (NCBI taxonomy): domain Eukaryota; kingdom Metazoa; phylum Chordata; order Testudines; family Trionychidae; genus Pelochelys; species Pelochelys cantorii. The sequence goes on along the minus strand of CM064342.1, from coordinate 3,321,377 downwards.
GCGGGAACAGCACAGGCCCCACTGCAGCGGGAACAATACAGGCTACACTGCAGACAGAGAGAAGGTGATTTTACCAACATGCTATTTGTACTAAGCCACATTAGCCAAGGTCCAAGAGTTCAAAAACCAGTCAGGGAAACCAAAGTAAACATGGGTCTATTTTCACCTTGAAATGAACACAAAGCCCCTTCCCTATGCATGGGCCCGCATCTAGGGTTGCCAGATGGTTGAAACAAAAATACTGAACCCCCCCCCCAAAAAAAAACACTGGGAAAAAATTCTGTTGAAGGGGGGAAAAGAAAGGGGGCGGGAGACCAAAGTTGTTGAGAAAAAAAAAAACCCTCCAAGGATGTCCCCTTTAAGTGCAGGGATAAGAACAGGGAAGAAGATGAGCACTAAGACCCAGGGGAAAGCATTGCTTCCCCTAGGTCTTTTGCCAGGCAGCCATTTTGTGCCGGCAGCCTTGGGGAACCAGCTAAGCATGGGGGCTGGGGTCGGGGGGGCTGGGGTCGGGGGGGCTGGGGGTTTTGGGGGCCAGAGGGCGGTTCGGGGCAGGGGGGGGAGGCCGGATGCTGAGTGTTTGTAGGGTTGCCAGGTGCCGGGCATTTTCGCCTCCTGGCCAGGGAAAAATTCAGAAAATACTGGACATTTTAGGTGTCCACTATTCTCTGAATTTTTTTACCTGACAGGAGGCGAAAATACCGGACTGTCCGGGTGAATACTAGACACCTGGCAACCCAACCCGCATCCAAACCCATGTCTTACAGCAAGCGAACAGAAAACTTAGAGGAAATAAAGAGCATCCTTCAAGGAATGAGTGCAAGAGATTGTGTGTCATAACCAGGTAGGCGGGCCTGGTTATGAGACACAAGCCCATTGCACATCATGAACTTGTGTAAAATGCCACAAGCTTTATCCAAGAACATGCGTCACAACTTCTTGTCACTAGGGTTGCCAGATGGTCTCCCAAAAAATACCGGACACGCAGTATTTTTTGGTGGAGCAAAAAAAAAAAAAAAAAAGCGACGCGGGATAATAAGCCCCCCCATTCTGTACGATCATCACAACCCCCCCTCCCAGCTGGGACTCCCACTCCCCCTGCCCCTACCAGGCTTCTGCACAATCACAGGCTCCTAGTGCTGATTGTGGCCTCGCCTTCCAGCCACTCCCTCCATCCACGCCAGGCTTCCATCCGGTGCGCAGCCGGAAAAATCAGAGAATACCGGACATTGCACATTCCACCGGACAGTCCAGCCAAAGAGCGCAAATACTGCACTGTCAGGTAGAATACTAGACACCTGGCAACCCTACTTGTCACCAGACAACACCACTCAACCGGACCGATTGTGTGCGTGAACCAGGACACATGGCGGCAACCACACTTTGCTTTGCTGCGGACCATGATGTGGCCTCTTCAGGTGTCTCATTTCCTTTCCATGAAGGCTTTCGGGGGGGGGGGGGAGCAGCTTAGAACAGCACCCGACAAGCACAAACGGAGGAAGCAGCGGCCGTTCAGATGAGATGATGCAGATTTGCAAGATGCCAAAGCCACATGCAGGCAAGCCAGTGGGAACTTGAGAAGCCAGAGAATGGAGTCGGAGACGCGGCTGGGGGCAAGAGACCTAGTGCTTAATGTAATTCCGGTCTCTGGCTACAGATAGGGTCGCCAGGTGTCTGGTTTTGAACCGGACAGTCCAGTATTTGAGCTTTCTGTTTGGGAAACAAATTGAGAACATAGAACTGTTGGGTATTTTCTAAATCAGATGTCATGTCGATTGTGATGTCATGTCAAGTGTGTCTGGTATTTTGGTTGAAACCATCTGGCAGCCCTAGCTACAGAGAGCAGCAAGACAGGCAAACGGGTGTAGTGCTCTAAGTCTGGAATGATTCACTGACGAGCGCTGCATGGACCTGCTACACGGCAGACCGCTGAGGTATAAAGGGCTTTTCCTCTGCGTGAACCTGGAGTTCTTTAGGCCTGCAGACTAGGGGGCAGTGGCCACAAAGCCGGGGCACCCAGCCATTGCCACAGCTCCCGTGACATTGCCGGAACCCTGGGGCCTTTAAATCACCTCTGGAGCAGTGTGCCGCAGGCTCCAAGCGGCTCTGAGGGCTGGGTGGGTTCCTTGCAGGCTGTTGGTTCCGCTGGAGTCCCTTGCTCCATATTGCCACGGCTGGGGGTTTTATCAGCTAAAGCTAACCAGCTGTACCAAGCTAAAGACTAACCAGCTGTACCAATAAGCCACGCGCAGGCCCCAGCCCTCGCAGAACTATTTTTGACAACTCGAGCCCCTGCCATGTGCCTATTTGCAAAGAGCCCCGGGCTACCCAGTTCTCTTTGCGAGGCGTGCTGACTCACCTGCATAGCTCTACCTTCAAAGCGCTTCACAAGCATTATTAAAGTGCTTTGAACAACAGCCGGGATGCAGGAAAGATGCCACCTCCCCATTTTATAGAAGGGGGAGGGCTGAGACACAAGAGGCCAAGTTAGCCCTTGGGGGCAAGCACAGGCATGTAAATTCTTTTCTGTGACTTTCCTGGGCCATTTTGCCAGGCCGGTTTTAATGGCGGTCGGTGTGGGTGGTCAGTGAAGGTGGGGCTGGAGAAGGCAGGCCCCCCCCGTCCCACCTCCAGCCTCATGTCTTCTGTGGAAGCCCCCACACCACCACAGGGAAGGGAGGAGGCAGGGCAGCATGCCAAGTGCACACCCCCCTCACAGGGAGGGGCACACGCCTGGAGCACTGGGGAGGGAAGAGGGCTCGCGGCCTGAGCACGCCCAGCCCCAGAGCGCCATGGAGGGAGGGAGAGAGGAGGGTGCGTGACTCCAGCCTCCCTGGCCCCAGAGGTCAGGTGCTCAGAGGCAGCAACACTCCACCCCAGTTCGCCTACAGCAGCTGTTCTGAGGATGGAGTCTGGGCAGGGCCATGCTTGGTGGTTGGGAAGGCAAAGCCTTCCCCCGTCTAGGATACCACATGCCCGTGATGGTCGCCATATGACCAATATCTCCCGGGAGAGAGAGATCAACAGGGGAATCGCCTGCAATTTAAATTCTGTTGCCTTCTTTGTAGTCTCCAAAGCCGCTACCAGAAACCTGCAGCCATTTCAATGACCCAAGAAATGTGGGGTCTCAAAAGATGGTGACAAATGACTTGCTGGAGTTTGCTTCACACCAGCTATTCCACCCCAAACAGCGGGATGGTCTTTTGTACCTCACCTGGTCTTCCAAGCTGGTGCTAGGATGGGGGGCAGTAGGGAAGTTTGGGGATAAAGACAAAAAGCAAAGCGCTTTTTTTGGTCCAGACCATGCCCTGTTTTTTAGTGATCCACCTGCCCCACCCAGCATGCGTGTGCCGCACCATCCCAGCTTGGGGCAGAGAAAGTGCTGAAGGAGCTTTATGTTATGTGGCTGCAGCAAAGTTCAAATTCTTGTTTCTGTGGTTGCTTCTCTTCCACCCACTCTGTGGAGCTTGAACTCTCAGTGCAACTCACACGCACAATGCAGAGGTAATCGGCAATGCACTCATTATATGAGAAAGTCATTAGTCTCAGGAACTGAGGGTTTAATGGGTTACCAGTCATTTGCAATAATTACTTTTTCAAAGCAATTTTAATAATGCACAATAAAGGCAGCCTGACACCCCCACACCACAGACACGTCAGGCTGGCTTCCCCACACCGCACACAACAAACACCGTAAAGGAAACGTACAAACCCCTGACGCAGACCGAGATATCCACGTCCATTTGCCACTAACGCCCCGATCCAAGCTCTCTCTGCCACATGCCCACGCACAGCAGGCTTACTCACTCAGCTCTGCGACATCCAGTGCCCGCTGCAAATGACACACCCCAACTCCCCACTGACCGGTACATACCAAACTGTAGTTTATTTAAAGCGTGACAAGAAAACATTCTCTTAAATAACGCCAGACAGTCTAGGATCACGTTCATCACCCCAAGAGAAACAGAGAGCCCCTCCCCAATGGAGCCCCTCTCCAGTTGTGGGTCTGTATTGGGACACATCTGGCTGCTACTCCACTCAACAAAGTAAGAAAATAAAACCCAGGGTAAGATACAAGGACCTTCCCTCCAAAGCAATGCACCTGGTACAGTGGCTAATGCAATGGACCAGCTCTTCCAGAGGAAGGGACTGCATAGGTCAGGGAGGGCTTCACAGCAGTGAGTACGTTCCTAGAGGGGGGTCAAAACAGCGGCAGCACAGTGACATAGCAGGGAACTGTTTGTTCAGAACAACACATCAGGCAGCTTACGATTGTGGGAGCGTTTTTTTTTTTTTTTAAGGTAAATGTCCAGTGAAAAGAGTCAGCTTGGTTACAGCTCATGCCTTGTCAGGATTGTTTCACAGATCACAGGGAGTAGTAGAGAAACTACAAGTGAATGGGCCACTTTAAGCTACGGGAGAAGCAGAGGTGGGGGGCATTTGAGATTTACCGTGAAAACTACCTTCCCTCCCCTGGACAGAGATCAGCGTCACAGAACGAGCTCGGTTTCTGCCAACACAAGGCCCTTCCAAGAATTCCCAGGGCGTCTCCCCAACCCCGCCAGCTCAAGTATACATAACAACAAAAAGGACAGCAAGAAACCCTGGGGCAACAGATGTGAACTGAGCAAGGCTGAGGGAGCTAGTGTGAAGACACATGGACAAACACAGGCACCTACAGTTATGTGTGCCTTGAACTCGCATCTGCCTCCATGACCCTTTCAAACTCCACTCCCAACAGCACCTGCATTGCTACGTCTACTCCATGACGTGCCTTTGGGGAAAGGGCCATGACTCTGGGTGTCTACACGGAGTAACAACACCACTGCAGGGACATGGCCAGGTTGGTTGTTGGGCATATCCTTGCAGTGGTGTATGCACCCTCGCGGCCACGCTTACAGTCCAACTGACTTTGATGTCCACACTCCGTGACCTCTGAGGCACATGTCCCCGGGGTACCCACCCCCCACCCCTCTGGGAACAGGGGCTTTTGGGTAATTTCCAAATGCAAGCTACAAACGCATCGTGGGACCGAGTTAGGAAACTGACTGAACCAATGCAGCTGCAATGCTCCAGGCCCCCCAGGCACCCTTGGAGACAGCATTGTAGGACACATTGATTCAGACAGACCGAAACTACTGCAGGAGTTGCAACCAACCAGCACAACCCATGCTAGAAACATGCCTGGGACTGCTGTTAGGGTGGGGCAGACGGCGTTGTATGCAGCGGTGGCAGGATAAAACGTGTCCCAGCTTACGGATCTTGCAACACCTCTTTGCCCATTTGCACAAGGTGACAGTCCTAGAGCCAATTTGAAAATGGTTTCCCTTACAATGTTCCTTGAGTTCTTTCATTGGGGAGTCCTTCCCTTCACCAGCAGGCATAGGGGAACAAAGGGTACTGGCTCCAGTCTGCCATGCTCCCATGGGCATGCCCCGAAGCCCCCTGAGCATTATAATCGGAGGAGAAGGGAGAATAGCTCATTGCCCTGTACTGGCTGTGGGGAGGTACCACCCACTGGCTGAGGCCTTGCTCGGGGCCATATGGATTGTACATGGCACCTCGGGCCCCTGGTTTCCCAGCAGAGTCTACAGCCATGTTGACCATCCCAGTATAGTCCTGTGGAGGAGGGAGAGGAGGAGGGAGTGCTGGCAGGCTAGCGAAACCTTCTGACAGCTGTTTGGCATCTGGCTCGGGCACCATGGCTATCTCCACTCGGTGGGGTCTGGCCCGGAACTCATTGAAAGCCAGGAGGTCACGCGCGGGCGCCTGCTGCGTCTCCCCACTGTCGTGGAACCTGAGCCCAGAGAGCGGAAAGAAGAGGAGTGAATCAAACTTACCGTGTGATAACTTCCCTGAATTAACCCAGGCGGCCTGTGGTTCCACACTTAATCCAGGGGCGTGGGGCAAGCCAATCACACAGGGCAGCTGCCTCCCCACTCAGTTTTAAACATCAGCTGCCCTTCTGAAACAAATGCGCTGATTAAACTTACCTGTCGCTGCCTTCCTGCTTATTCCTCTCCCTCCACCTCTGCCCTCTTCCTGCCCCTCCAAACCCCACCCCTGCCTTTCGCTAACAGGAAACACTGGGTCTCTCTTACGGATAAATATCCCCTACGGAATCATGCTGCACAAGGGAAGCACCTTCCAGTAACTATGGGGAGGACCTGGACCCTGCCCACTGAACATAAATAGCCGGGAGGTAAGACTCACCTGTATGCGTGGTAGGAGGAAGGTGTTGGCACTTGCTGCTCACTGACAGGTGCTTCTCTTTGGTCTGCAGGCACAGGTGATGCAACAGGTATCGAATGGCCGCTGTTTTGCTCCGCGACCCAGAAGGGGTATCCGCTGCTGACAGGAATGGAATTATTCTCTTCCTTCACCTCCACTTTCTCTTTCTTCACAAGATCTGACTCATAACAGGGGAAAGAAAGAGAGAAAAAAGGAGGGGTGGGACGAGAGAAACCGGAGTTCAGCAATGGTGATTCAGGCTGGGGTCCCCCAGACGGAATGGGAGGCCCGAGGGTTAAGGCCTTTGTGAGCAGTCTAAAATGTCTAAGAATTAGCAAATCTTAGCAGGGAGCCATGTTAGTCTGTAACTTTAAAACAAGGCATAATCCTGTAGCACCTTAGACTGTGTCTACAGAACCACGTTATTTTGAAAGAAGTTATTCTGAAATAAGAACTCCTGAAATAACCATTTCGAAATAAGCTTTTTCCTCTCGAAATAAGCAGGAGTTCTTATTTCGAAATAACAGGCATGGTAGACTTCTTCTCATCTGAGGAAGTGGGTTCTGCCCACCCAAAGCTCATGATGCTCTGTAGCAAGAATCTTCCTACATTCCATTAATCAGAAACAAAGTGCAAGCGTGTTTCTAATCTCTCTCTCATTCTCAGTGTGAGATGTTGGAGACCATGACAGGCAGGCTAGTAATTCAGCTGGAAATCAGAGCTTGGCAGGACCTGGCAGGACAGAGCCTCCTGAACTATTGCTGGTCACATGGTGTCAGCTGCTCCTCCTCTCCAAACTGCACTGAAAGACAGCTAAAAAGACATTCGATATTTCCCTAACGACACCCTTCCATCAGCGGTAGCTCCTGCAGCCGTGTTATTAGATCATCATCGGCAGGGGAAGAGGCAGAGACCCCCATAAGTGAGAAAGGTGGGGTTCACCAATCGCTACAATACAGTTCACACTCTGAAAATTTTGAGCATCCCTGTTTTACGTGGCTGGCTGCTGCATGACAGGCCCGCCTGCCTCAGTTTCTCCTTCTGTTTGCCCATGAAAAGAACAGGCCCTCAGAGTCCAGTTCTGTGCACAATGTATGCCTGTGCGCCAGGGCAGTAGCTCTCCCCAAACCCTGTAGTAAGACCATTCTCAACAAGCACACAGTAGGGAGGACCATTTTCCCATTCCTCTCGTCAGGGAAAACATCTCCAGGTCTCTCACCCGTGCCTCATTAGCTGCACTGTGCTCCCCTGATGCAGGGCCCTGTTCCTGACAGCAGCCCAACTATTTCAGCCCCAGCAAGCGTGCTCCGCCTCCCACCATTTCGCTCCAAGGGCGCCCTGCCTGAGCCTCCTCCCAGTTAAGGAAGGTCTCTCCAGGACTGGCCTCTTGGTATGGGCGTCCTCAGGCCAGGGGCTCCCTGCAGCATTCTCACTCCCTTGGCCTTCTTGCCTCAGATGTCCACCCAGAGTCCCCCCGGCTTTTGCATCCAGGTTTGGACTCCCCCGACCAAGCGCTTCCCCTTTTGTCTAGGAGCCCATAGTCCGAGCCTTCCGCTCCTCAGGCATTCCCAGCAGTTCTATTCCGGCCCGCGTCGCACTCCACTCTCTCTCCCAGTGCTCCTCCAGCTCTGTCCCAAGCAACTCTTGCCTGCCCTCCCTGTCCGGGCCTGAGCCTCAGGCAGCTCTCACCCGCCCCTCCTGTGTCTTAGCGCTTGTCTTCACTACACAGCATTGATCCACCGGCGGTCCGTTGAGTGCATCTGCTCAGACACAACCAGTCGCCCGCTGAGCGCTCGCGTATCGATGCTGGTATTCCACCAGGATGGGCAGAGTAGCTGGAGTCGACAGGAGAGCAGCCCCCGCTGATCTTAGCGTGTGAAAGACGCCGTGGTAAAGTATGTCAGCTTCGGCTACGCTGTTCTGAAGTTGCATAGGTTAGATTGACTGTGTGTGCGTGCATGTGTGTGTGTGTGTGTGTCATCCAGTGACAGAGTCCATCTCCCTGCCAATGCCAGGCTGTTCCCTGAAGGATATTTTCTAAGCCACTGTACAGTCTAACTGCCAAGGTAATGGGGATTTCCTGACACTCTATGAGAGACTCTCCTGCCATTGACTAGAAGGCGGCAGCTATTGTGTATTTCTAACATATTTCTCTCTGCAAAGCCACTTCCGAACAGCAGCATACAAATCCTAACAGGGACTCGCCCTGCAGCATGCTACATGTACAGCCCAGCGCAGACACAAAATCTGCCGTCATATCTGCCTCTTTAGTGGCAAAAATGATCCAGGGACAGCCATGGCCACAGCCACGGATGCAGATACCTGCAGATACAAAGCGCATGTCCGCAGTGTTGGCTCTAGCTACATGCTCCAATTCTTTCCCACAGGAGCACAAAGATTCCTCTTTGAATGGGGATGCTGTCTTCTTCTTGCTTCACACCCTCTGCCCTGTTTTGTGTCAGTTACTGAAGGACCAGATTAGCTCAACAGATGACAATTTTATGTGCCCATCCTGAGTCTTAACCCCCTAGTGCCAGCTCAGAAATTACTCAAATCACAACGCCAACTTAATTGGCTCTGCAACACACCTTTTGTCCTCCCCTGTGCCTGGGATAGTTTTTCTCTCCTGACACCAGTCAGCATGATGCTCTTTCACAGTGCCTGGCCAGACTCGCTGGAACTCCTACAGCTGGGCAATAGCTCTACGAGGTCCCCTTTACTGCACCTCCCTCCTCCACCACACATCCACCTGCCTCAACCCTCACCCACCTCTCCCACGCTGCTCTGCCTGCTCTTCCTGCCCAGGACCCTTCATCCCAGCCAATATTCCTTCTATCTCTTTTCCATTCACATGTGGGTTTTTTTTTTTTTGCATCCCTGTGAAGAATGAATTTTGTTATGTGCACTGAGGCATGTGTGAATGTGCACCACCAGCTCTGCTTATCAGCTGGGTGGCATTGGGATCTCTTCTGAGCAGCTGCACAAGCGCACCATTTACTGGGAACCAGTGGGGCTGGCAGCCACCACAGGCCCCGGGGCAAGGTGGGAGGGGGGCCCAGCTCCACACCCCCGGAAAGGGCAGAGCGGAGGGCAGAAGTCTCACCTGGACTGCGGCGCTGGCCTCCTCCCAGCCCTCAAAGCTGCATGGAGCGGCTCTCCCATGGCACTTCAAAGGGGCTTGGAGCTCGGGCCATGGAGGAGGTGCTCTGGGCCCCTATGCAGTTGCCCACTCTGACCCTAATTCCTTCCGGCTGTACCCTCAACTCCATCTATTCCCTCCCTTATGCTCGTGAACTTGGTGAGAGCAAACATTCACTTTCTTTTCTACTCAAGAAGACCTATAGGGTCCTCTAAAACCCCTGCCCTTGGGGCCCAGGGCTCCCCAGCCTGCAGGACAACATGGCTCTGTGCAGAAAGAAGCTTGGCAGCGCTCCTCCCCTTGGCATGGGCCCCACTGGCAAGCCCCTTCCCGGGTTTGTTGTCAATATTACCAGATTCCTCAGCACCCGAGTCGGTTTCTTCTGGCAGCTTCCTCTTCTGCCCTTTGGCTGAACTAACTTTCTGGACTTTGGCGCGCCCTTCCCTGCAAAAAGAACAATGCCTGGAGGCAGGACGTATGCTACCTTCCCACCCCGATGCCTGTGCGGGGGACTCTGGAGCAAACACAAAACCCTCATGTGCTGGGGGAAGCAGGAAGGCCAAGTACCTGTCCACCTCTGCAAAAAGAGAGGGTAGGGTCAATATTTTCCAGGGTTTTGAAGTTGCACTTTGGCAGGTGATACACCAACACAGCGGTGGGTCTGACTTCTTGGGAATGGACTTGTCTAGAAGTGTGAGGCGCAGTTACTTGTGCTGGCGGCCACTAGAGAACAGGCATCCGGGAGAACGAGTGACTTCCCCCAGCAGGATTCAGTTGCTGGGACTAATCAGGGAATGGAGTACCTGAGTTTCACAAGAGACTCTGTGACACTGGAAGACCTCTGCGTTGGAGGTTTGGAAAGTGAATTTGGAAAAGCAGGACGATATATCACACACATACTAAAAATGCGGTGGGGCGTTTGTTTGAAAGTGGGTCCTTTTCTGAGGGAACATGGACTCCATTTAACTAAAAAATATTAGGTGAAATATTTCACCGATTAGGTGAAAAACAAATCTTGAAATTTTCAAAATATTCTTTGGCTGAAAATCAGCGTTTCCAAAAATCAAGGTATTTTCCAGGCAGGAAACTCCCCTAAAATATTTCAAATATTTTCATGAAAAGTTTTGTTTCTAAGTACCCAATATCCTCTCTACTACCTGCGTTCATTCACTCTAAAGTTTTCCTGTTATCTTATGCATTGCCCTTATGACAGACAGAAGTCCTCCCTGGGGGGTGGCATCCAACCTTTTCTTCAAGGTAACTGGGGGCCAGGAGGAGGATGGCAGAACCTACATGAGAGAATTAAGCTGACACCACATAGGGGCAGCGATAGCAGATCCTTTATTCACTCGGGAGAGTGTCTACCTTCGCGTGTTCTTCCCGTGTTCCCGGAATCCCTTAGCAAATGGATTGTTGTCAATCTTGAGTTTTGTGATCTACAAGCAGAGGCATAAGATCCAGGATTAGAATAAGCGGCTGCCCACAGGTGCCACATGTTTGGCTCTGAACGCTCTGAAGCATCTGGCATTAACAACTGCTCAATGGATAAATGCTCCATCTGAGCATCTCACAGCTCTAGTGTACTCATCCTCACAGCAGCCCACTTCACAGATGGGGACCCAAGACTCAGAGGGAATAAGTAACTTGGACAAGTCCCCACAGGAAGTCAGTGGCAGGGCAAGGCTCCTGAATTTGGTCTCCTAGGTGCCAGATGCATGCCCTAACCACCGGTTTATCTTTCCTCTGGAAATTAATTTAAAATGTTAGCTGTAGGCAGCAATACGAGCCTCATTTTAAGCCATCAGATACAATAAGTTCAGAGTCTGCAAGGCACTAAAACACCACAGAGCCGTGCAACACTGTACACAAATTGCTAGAGAAACGTCCACCTATCTCCAGCTGATAAGAGACTGAGTTCCCTTTTGGAAGTAAAACCTGTAGAGTCCTTGTGGTGTCCCAGATGAAGACGTGGGGAAGGTGAGAGCTGACATGCACACAGGCAAGGGAAGAGGGACATATACCTGTATTACCCCATGGGAAAAGGGGTACTCACTCCCGTTACATTCAAATGGAAAGGGGAGACGATTCCTATATTGCCCATATAGGGGAGAATTCCATCTGGACGGCCCTCCCAGTGGGGAGAGCCATGCCATGTTATCTGCAGTGGAGTGGGGAAAGAGAGGAAGGGCCTTTGTGGGCCCCTGGGGAAGCGGAGCATCTCCCCCCTTGGGAGGGAGCAGAAGGCTAGTTGCACACTCTACCTGCTCGTTTTGGTAGGCAGTGACAGAGGTGAAGACCGTCTCAGGGAAGCTGAACATCTGGAATATGCTCCAGCGGGCACTGAAGAGGTCATCCGCCTGAACGATGTGGAAGCGGGGCTTGTAGCGGTGCATGGAGTGCAGGATGATCTGGTGGAGACGGAGGGAGGAAGAAATTCCATGTGCAGTTTGGCTGAGCCCCCTCGCCCCAGCCATGCTCTGTAGTGGTCAGACACCCCACATGGGGAGCCCCCTCCTCTCTGTCAAGCTCCATCAGTCTTTAGCCGGGGGCGTTTTCTGAGGGGGCCCAGGGACTGGGGTCTCCCTGCATCTCCCAGCAGGTGGCAGCAAATGAAAGGTGAATCCTGCACATTCTGAATAGGGTGGCCCCCCCCATCTTTTAATTGCACGATTAGGGCAATAAACGAAGAGGCCACCCAGTGGGGTAGCAGTATAGCAAGAAAGGTGCTTTGGCTCTCTTCCAGTTAAACCGGCTGACCGAGTCAATGCTTTGAACCATTGGTGCTGTAGTCAGGAGGTCAAAGTGCGTGTCCTGCCTACAGACACCACTGCCCCGCAAGCATATGCCCTCTCAGAGATTTTATACTGCACTTTTCCCATTGGTAGCGCAGGGAGGTGGGGGTGCTGAGAGCTGTTAGGAACGTAAGAATGGCACAGTCAGCCTGTGGAACTCCTTGCCAGAGGATATTGTGAAGACTAGGACTTTAACAGGGTTAAAAAAAGACAGATTCATGGAGGTTAGGTCCATCAATACTTATTTGCCAGGATGGGTAGGGATGGTGTCCCTAGCCTCTGTTTGTCAGAGGATGGGAATGGGCGACAGGGGAGGGATCACTTGATGATTCCCTGTTGTTCACTCCCTTTGGGGCACCTGGCAGCATACTGGACTGAGATGGGCTAGATGGACCTTTGGTCTGACCCCATAGGGTTGTTCTTATGGAGTTTCCACAAAAGTTCCCAAACCATTTAATTTCTCATGACACCAACATTTTATTTGCAACCAAGCCCTTCTTCCTGCGAAGTCCTAGGTAACAGGTCCTGGTGGGCAGTGACCAGCCCAGCTCTTATCTTACGTGTCCATGTTGGTCCAGGGTATTGTTGGTGAGCTTCAGCTTTTGGAAGGAGACGGGTTCTTTCATCCAGTGGCTGCCGGGAGCTGGAGAATCTGGGTGAATGTAGGTGCGGCAGGGGAGCTGGGGTTCTGCTTTTCCAGCCACTTCCCACTGATCCTTATTCCACTGGGGAAGGTGACGCAGAAATTCCACAGCTGAGCAGACGGGCCCTTGCTGCATCAAAGCAACCAGGGCTCCAGCGCTGAAGGCAGAGCCCAAAGCTTTCCCTGCCCCACCCGCCCTCTTCCCCTTTACCTGGGAGCAGACCTGGGGGCCAGGGAGGAATTGGGGCCAGAGGCTCAGCTAGGCTGCGGGCACAGTCGCCTGGCGACCTTGCTAGACCATGGAGTGTGACTAGGGAGCTGACGGCCACAGCAGGCCCCTGACCAAAGTGAGTGAGGGAGGGGCTGGCGCTGTGATCCCAGAAGGGGCGGGGCCACGGGCAGAAGGGGTGGGGCCAAGGACCACCACCTGGATTCTGCTCCCCGCAGCACTGCCTGGAGCGCATTGTGTGGTGCCGCTGCCTCGCTGGGCCCGGAGCATGCCATGCAATGCTCTGGCAGTGATGTAAAAGGCCTGGGGCTCCAGCCACCACCGCAGGAGTGGCAGCAGTGGCTGGAGCCCCCGTCTCCTTTGAATCCCCACGCCCTGGGGCAGTTGCCCCATTTGCTGCTTCCCGTCTCCCTGTGTGTCGGCGGGCCTGCGGGCGGCTGGCTGTGGGCATGGAGGCATTCTGCAATGTTCCCACGGAAGCAGCTACGTTCAGGCCCCGGTTTGCTTTTGCTTTCTCCTGCCTTCAAAGCCCTTTGCAAACCCGCACTAGTGGCTGCCCGGTTCGTGCGTCTGTGATTCAAAGTGCAGTTTGCACAGAGAACGAATGAACACAAAAGGTCGTTTGGCTAGCGCCTGAACCTAGCTGCAGAGCTGGCAAATGGTGGCGGATTCGGAAAGACATAAACCCTCCAGAGAGCCGCTAATGTGCAGGGCACTGAGAGGCCTTTATTCCCCCCCTTGGCTGGTGACCCGGGGGTGCTTGGAGCGAACAGGCAGATTCTCCTGGTGCAGGGGGCAGGACACAAGTCCCGTTTCAGACGTACGGCACCTCGGCTTTACATGGGCTCCCTGCACAGGGGTGGATTTCACTGAGCAGGAAGAGCAGACAGAATGACATTTTCAAGGAGAATTTACCTTGTACCTGAAGTTGTCCATCGGCACAAAATCAACCAGCATGAGGTACTTAGCATACGGGATCAAGCCAGAGACTTTGATTTTGCACTGGGGAAACATTCGTCTGAAGAAGAAATAAAATCTACATTACAAATGGTGTTGGCGTGGGGAGTGGGTAATGCAGGCAAGGAAAGGCATTGCCTTGACAAACCTGCCTATGCTGCCCGGGCTGGGCTGGGGCCACCCCACTCAGCTGCCTGGTGGCCGGACTGCATGGATGCCCTGGCCCTCACCTGGGGTGGTGCGGGGCTTCGCTGGGGGGCAGGGGAGTGTTGTTGAAGGGGCATGGTCTCGGGAGAAGGGGTGTGGCTTTGGGTGGAAGGGGCGGGGCTTCGGCTTTCCTTCCCCAGCTGCGGTTTCACCCACCACTTGTCCGTGAGTATTGGGTTTTCTTTAAAGGTCCAAGCAGGTATCACGTCTTGTTTGCGCTTTGTCAGGTAAAACTGCCGGCGAGAGCCCTATGAGTGCAAACCCACTGAGGGGCATTTTAACCAGTCTATTGTCTCACCCTGCTCGGGGCAGGGGCTGGTGACAGCTGGGGTTAAAAGACTTGCTGCTGCTGCCTAGAGCTCCTTCCGATACTACCCCTGTAATGCAGCAGCGGGAAATGTAACCAGAATATCGTGTAGCTCTGGTTTCAGGCTTATGCACTTCCCAGCCCTGGTGCAATTGCAGCAGGGATGGGAAACAGCTTAGAAACAGTTCTAAGGTGGCACCCATTCAACAGTCTCTCTCCCTCTCGCCGAGTGAGTCCCCCACCACCTTCATTTCCCCGTCTGGCCCCGAAGGAGTCTTATTGCTTCTGCCCTGGCAGGACTCTCCCTACCCACTGCATAGCCAGTGTCCAGTCTAGGAGGCTCTGGCACCCTCTCTGCTGGCTTCATCTTGCACCATGAATTAATATGCCACCTACTTCAGCTGCGCGGGCTGGGGGAGGGGTGGAACCTCCCCCCGCACTCCCTGGCAGTGGAACACACCGAGCTGCGGACAGGTTGCACCTTTTCTACCATGGGGGTGAATGTGTGTGGGGGTGGGGACCCCTACTGAGGGTGCCAGGCCCCCTGCCAGTCTCCCAGGTTGCCCTGGGACCCACAGGGCCTCCCGAAGTGCAGGGCTTGGGACAACTTTGCCTGCCTGCTGCTGACGCCTTGCCCTGTGGTGTGTGGAGGGAGCACGTGATCCTGCATGCCCCGCCACCTGTCGCCCCTGCCCGACGCCTCTGGGCTCGGTAGGCAAATTGCTTGATGCTCTGCACCTCTGTTCATTGCAAATTAAGCACTGGTGCCAGACCTAACTCAGCGTTCACAAGCCTTCGGTGGGGAAGGGAGGAGAACGGGGGACAAGATAATGGGACTGAAAACCAGCCTAAGAGTGGCCTCTCCAAAAGCGAGGGGGTGAGGGAGCTGGGGAATGCAATCTGCAGGGAGAGGGCAGGCACTGCGTTTCTCGCCTTCCTTACCTGCCAGACTTGGTGATGATCATCTCAGTCCCTACTTGGTGGAACTGCATCCAGAGGTCCATGTCTTCCAGGGTAACCACAATAGAGCTCTGAGGGTAAGGCTCCAGGCTGGAGGAAGGAAGTGCATCACACTGAGCTTTCACATCTACCAGGGAAGAGGAGAGAGAGGATACCTCAGAGAGCACCGTAATGCTTCAGGAGGCAAAGCTCTGGGAATCAGCACCAACACCAACATGTAAAAAAACGCAACTGGAGTTGACGTACCTTAAGCCAAGCTTCAGCGCCGTCCTCACCATGGAACGTCAATGGGAGAAATGTTCCCGTCAACTTCCCTTACTTCTTGTGAGGAGTAGGCAGGCCAGCATCATCAGGGGGCGCCCTCTGCATTTGACTTAGCAGGTCTTTACTAGACCCGCTAAATCAAATTCTGGAAGATCAACCGCTGCAGCGTCGATCTTCTGGGATTTTCCGGGAAGGGAAGATGTAGTCTATTGTGTCAGTGCCTAAGGAGGTCCCGCTATAGAGTTTCTCATGCTGAGGTAGCAGACTGGTCCAGTGTACATGGTCACCACTTCACCCCACTCCTGGATCTATTCAACCAACTATTTATTGTCTCAGCTTGTGGCACTTTCCTTTAGTTCAGACAGAAGAAACCTACGTTTCTGGTGCTGAAGATCCCCGGTTTTTTCCATTAACATCTGTGGAGTCTCTATGGAATCACAACTAGCTACACTGTAACTTGCCTGCAGATACCTGTGGCTATCCTAGCTCAGTAAATAGGCAGGGCATTGAGATGTTTTTCAGGGGGGCAATATTTTTCTTGGTAGAGATATCGGCTCATGTTGCTCCATTTAGTACTCAAGACAGGGAGCCACAATGCTGTACATTTCACCCCTCCCAGTGCTTTTACGCAATCATGGACACACAAAACATTTTCTGTAGGGAGAGTAAAGCCAAGAAGATTTTAAGTGGCTTGGAGAAGGAGAATACTGCTGGCGAGACAGGGCAGCAGAAGTGACATAAGCAACCCTAGAGGACAGTGAGAAAAGGACAGGTAGAAGAGCTAAGCCAGGGGAATGAAGCTGGTAGATAGACAAGAGAAGAGAGTGGGAGAGTGAAGCTAGACCACGGAGGGTTTTCAAAAATGGAAGGCCATTTTGAAATGTTTTTTCTAAGCCTAGGAAGTCTGTTGGGGGGTGGGGGGAGAAAACTATAACCCATGTCAGGGGAGCCATTCACAGTATGACTCCATTTTATAGCGTAGTCAGGGTTTAACAATGCTCCTGAGCCATATGGACCTCTGAGCAGGCATCTGTAGCATAGAGGACATTCTAATTCAGGTGAGTGACAAGAAAGCCAGAGATGCGGAACTTCACAGAGACCGTGGCAGCCAAATAAACAAGACGCAAAGGGATCACTGAGTGACTCCCTTTGAAAAGTTTTTATAGAGATCTCAACTGATGCAGACACTTTAGGGGAGGTCTGGTAAAACTCATATTTTCAAAGAGACAAAAAGTTGGTTGTTTTTTCCCCTTCCTCTATTTCAGCCTGAACACAAGGAATAGCAGGTCTGATTCACACATGAAGCATCTCTGGGATGTGAAATGTTGTTTTGTTTTGCAGAAGTGCTAGTTTACCTTTCAAATGATCATGTACCTCGTGGCTAGTTTTTGGACAACGGAATGTTTTGCCCAGTATTTGTAGACTATCTACTGTGGGGAAAGAAAGCTTGCTTGCTTGTCATGGAATTTTATTGCTTTAATTTTTCACCCAAACCACGTTCCTTTGAGGATTTTCTCCCCGCATTGGTCTGACACACACTGTAATTCGTGTGGTTCTGAGGGGCCTGGTAATGACACAGTAATGCCCAATATTGTTAGAGGATATTTTGGTCTTGCAGAGTATAGGAAATTCGGCTGTGCTCCTGAGCTGCATAGCAATCCTAAGTACAAAGCTGTAGCACAGTTTGCAAACAGTTAAAACGAGATTCAGCCCCTTTATGCTGTAAGACCAAAACAACATTTTAGCAAAATATGATCACAGTAGCCTTTGAGGCTATCAGAGTAGTTATAAATTTAATGCAAGTGAATTTTAAAATTATATAATACACTGATTAAAGAGTTTCCTACTGTAGACAGGATCACTAACATTATCCAGTGAATTCTGGTCCCAAAACCTAGGTCTAAAACCTGATCTTACTGAAGTTAGTGGCAAAGTCCCTCTTGATTTCTGCTGGACTGGGGTTTGGCCCTTTGTCTTATAATAACATTAGTATATTAATAATATATATATATAACTCTTCATTTGTAGGTATCCAGAACAGCAATGCTGTCATCAGTTTAACAAAAGCAGGTCCACTTTTGCCTAACAGAGAGTGATACATTATCAGCCATCCACAGCCATTTATTTTAACAGGGAATTGTCTCTCAGCCTGCATCAAGTCCTATACAGAAACAAGAGAATTTGTCACCTCATTACAACTTTCCTGAGCAACATCTTTAAACAAATACACATGGAAAGTAGCCAAGTATTTCCAGGGAAAGCAGACCCTTTTCAAGATACAACTTTCCTTGCAAGAAGCACAATGCAAACCAAATAGGTTGTTTCCACAAGACTGGGATGCAAACACCATTTAAACACAACTTTGTCAGTTTGCAAAGGCCTTTAGGTGTTTTTTTTTAAAAAAAGACCCTTCACCCATAGACTTTTCCTGCTTTGATCCAACATTAATGAACTGGCTAAGAAGTGACACCTAATTGGCTCACTAACATTAGCCTGTTAACATCTTCTTACTAAAGCTTTTCTCATATCCTCTAGCAGAGACATGAAAGCTACAGTGGAATTGTGCATTTTGTTGTTCAGTGCAGAGCACATATTAAAAGGAATTACAATAAAATTGAGCTAATTTTCTGCAAGACATTGTCCAAAAACAGATGCATGCAAACAGCTTTTGATGGAATTAATAGTTACGATAGGTAACTCCCCGCACTGCATTCTACAGTTAACTTGTTTTTTAACAAATTCCAAGACCAGTAAATGAAATACGGGATGGGGTGGGAGGTGGGGAGAGGGAAATCTGCCCTTACTCAGGTAAGATATACAGTGAAGTGAATGGGAATTAAACTCAGTGGGACTTTTGCCTCTGTAAATATTGAATCAAAACCCAAATACAGATCTCAGAATCTGGCTCCACAGATATGAACCCAGAATATAGCCACATGAGTAAAATATTGCAGAAAACAGCAGCCTGGCCATATTTATAACCAGCACAGGGGCAAAGATTTTTTTAAAAGTAAATAATTATTTTGGTGCCTCAATTTTTGGGTGCCCAAACTTGATGTATCTTAAAGGGGCTGGGTTTTCAGAGACAGGGCTTGGATATGGATCTGCGCTACACTGGATCCTACAGATAGATGGATCCATGTGGTGGCCCAATGATTTGAATGCACATACACACACACCCCACCACACAAGCACAGAGGCAGAGGCAGGATCTAGCCTCCAGTTTGATTTTGCAAAACCAAAGTCACCATGTTTTTGCTCTTCTTTCATCAGCATGCCATGCAGTGCAAAGAGCCAAACATTTATTTCCCCTCTGACCAGGCCTTGCACTGGAAGGGAATCATCTTGTGGAAAGGTTTGTGGCACCCACAGCTCATCTGGGGCCAGCTCTGCTCATACTCTTAAAAAGAAACTTTATAGAGTTTGTAGGCTCATTATTTTAATTGATTTTAACAGCAGGTTTCCAGTCTGACGCTCATTTATGTTTTCGTCTTGTTAGGTGGACACTTAGGGCTTGGATTTTATTTTAGGGTTTTATTTTACTATCTGGAGTTTAACATTTGTTTGCAGGAGTTTTAGTTTTTCAAGCACCATTTTAAAGGTATCCGCTTCTATTAACAGCGCAGAGTGGAACATGATGCACTTTTCTCTGTCCCAAGACAGAACTGGAGAGGAAAAGCGGTCTTTCGTGGGTGAAGCAAACCGTTGGGAATCAGGACTTCTCCGATCTACTATTCCCTATTCTGCTGCAGTCTTCTGCTGAGAACGTGAACAAGTCACAAAGCCTGTCTGGACTTCAGTTTTGCCATCTGCAAAGTGTGAAAAATAGTGGTTTCTGCTACATCGAGCGGGACTTGGACTTCAGAGGCATGGAACATGCAGTGAAAGGAACAGTCTGTCTCATACCCTAATATCTTGCCAAGGATTCCAGTTTTAAAAATATATATTATTTTTTCATAGGACAGTTTATACCACACAGAAATCAGAAACAGTCCTGCTGACCAATGAGAAATAAAGCCATAGCACTTATGAAACACCCAGGGTGGGACTGGATAAACCTTGATGAGCCATCTGTTCTCCCGAGGTTAATGCCAAAAGTGTTGCAATTCCAGGAGTCTGAGAGCTCTCCCACTTAATGAGTGGGGTGTTTCTATTGTCAGTTACAAAGCTAGGGACCTGTGGTGGTCCCCCCCAAAGTATTGGAAAGGTTTCTTTCCCGGGTAGTGTCACTGGAGAAAAAATCCTTCTCTCCAGTAGATACCAAATAATCTTTAGACTTCCACACTGGTTGTGTAACAGCAACAAATGTAATTGAAACTGGTCTGAGTGAAGGTGGGAGACCTATCCTGTATTTTACTGGGGATTTGCAGTGCACACAGGACCCAGTTCTAGACAACTCACAAGAAATCCATGACAAACCAGTAGCTCTGCACAGTGGGATATTTAAGAGGGATTCGCTGCAGAGGGATTGGTTATTTTCTGGAATACTTCTCTAGAATCTTTCATTCAGGGATCTCAAAGCACTTTGCAAATCTGAAAGTAGCATCCCCACTGGAGATAGGAACATACTATTATACTCCTGTACTAAAACATTTACAGTTGAGATGAAAATTATCGAGCCACATATCTACCTAAGTGCTTACAAACAGGGGACAAGGGACGCAGAGGACAGCTAGCTGTTTGAAATGTACCCATGAAATGTGTACACCCCAGGGGTAAATGGCCTGCCGCCTTCATCCAAAGCACAGAACCTTATGTCTGGACTTGAGATACATCAGCGAACGGAATTTTCTCGGGATTGACACTCGTGTTGTAACTGGCATTAGAAGCCAGTTCTCTGTCTCTGGGTGCAACCTGCCATTGCCCACAATCTGTTCACAAACCAGCCAGAGAGAGGTTTACAGGGTGTTGTTAAAAGGGACTGATGAATGAAGAGAAATGAAAAAAAAAGTACTTAATAAAAAATCCTTGGCAATCAATACAAGTTACATGTTGCTCCCCAGGGATTGAAAATTTATGACATATGCCTGCCTTGTGCTTCCATTCTTAGAAGGCAGAGAAAACCCCAAATCGAGCTGACCATGTCTTATGGATCAAAAATGTTTTTAGCCCCTTAACAAAAATAACACACGCAGATTTTTAGATTCCTGTTGGGCCTTTCATCCCAAAGGGACCCCGTGGTGCTTCACAGACTTGACCCTCAGCATCCGCATCTCTGCGTGTATGTTCATACCGCACAGGTCAGTGGTGGCCGGGGGATTTTGGGCAAAGACATTAAAGCAAATCCCTACTAGTCTTACAAAAAATGTGACAGGAGAGCTCAGAAGTCTGCCCAGAGCAGACATAACCTCAGTTTGTGTTCTGCTTCTATCTGGGGCGGATTAGAAAATCCACTGTTACTCATAAATGCTGATAACCCTGTGAGTAACACTTCTTGCCCCTCCACCACCATTTTTTTAAATTATAGCCCACCTCTAGCACCGTTCTCAATTCAGCTCTGTGCATTGAAGACATGGAAAAGTCACCTACCAGATAAAGCTTGCATTTTCCATGTACTGTGAAGACAGAGAGGTTGTGTGAGTCACAGCAGGCGAGAGGTCCACCAAGACTCTTCTCTCAAAAACCAAAACACTCCAGTTCAAAATCAGAAGGCTTGATTTCCCAAAGGAAGCGAGCACTCTTCTGTGTTCCGGTGTCAAGAGTGCCAAGGGTTAGGATGGGACTCCAGGCGCAGCTAGCCAAGGTGAGTCCCTGTTTTATGAAGGCTAATGAGCAAGGAGGAGCTTCTCCCCAGGGCTGTCCCCTTGCAGTGCTTTGATGTCCAAAGGGACAAAGAGATGTCGGATCTGCAGGAATGGCTGGGGCTGAGGGAAGAAAATCAAAGAGAATTAACATGGCTTTGACATACAGGAAACCCTACAGGGGAAATGCACCTTGATTTACTGCTAACACACTTTTAAACAAACAGAGACAAAACCCAAAATGCCAGCTGAAGAGGCACCTACAAAAAATAACTTCATTGCAGACAACCGGGGAGATTTCCTTCTGGGCAGTTTTGGAGTTTTAATAAAACTTTCATCTCCTAAACAGATTCCTGCCTTCCAAATGCAGAGCTTGGCAAGACAATGATTTTTAAAAAGCTGATTCCTCCAAGATGAATGAAATAACTGTCTGATATAACCTTTCAGTCTCAGAATACATAAAAGAAAATATTCCTTTTCCTCTGTCAATAGATGTCTCCAGTCTCATTGGTGTTTGACCTCTGCAGAAACTTATTCAAGGGAACACCAAAGCATTATCAGTTGTCTATATCTGTCCCTTCAACTAGGCTCAGTGTGAAATAAATTCTCTTCTTTACCACGTCACTTTTCTATTGCATTGTAACAATTGGTACAGCAGAAATTTATTTTCTTGGGATAAATCCTGATGGCCTTATTTGGAGCTGGCCTACATGCAGAGGTTTTGCTGTTGGTCAGGGCTGTGATTTTTTGCAGACATAGGTATGCTGTCAAAAGTCTGAGACAGCTAGATAGCAAAAAAAAGCCCTTTTGCCTGGATAGTGAATGTTGCTTGGGGCACTGGTATAAGATATACAGTAATTCCTCATTTAACACATGCCCACTTAACATGTTTTCGCGATAGCACGATTTTTTTTTAGGGAACGTTTTTTAAATTACACGACCATCCCTGGAATAACACCATTTCCCCCGCCGGCCTGTTGCTGACGGCTGCGTGGGGCTTCCCCCGCCTCCCTGCAAAGCGGTGGAGGGTTTGCTACTTGCCGCACCGTTCCCCAGCGACCCCCCCCTCACTGGACGCAGTGTGGGTCCCTGCAGACCCGTCACAGGGGCATACTCCCAACCCAATCCCCCTCCCCTCTCCTCCCCTTCCCTTCCCCAGAGCCAAACGCCTCCCCTCCCTGCTGTAACCCAGTCCCCTTTCTCCCCCAACCTTATGTTCCGGTCCCAACAGACACCACCGCTTGAAATGCAACCCCCACCTTTTCCATTATTTTCAATGGGAAAATTGACCCCGCAAAACACGTTTTCACTTAACACGATCATTTTGGGAAACATATCTATAGTGTTAAATGAGGAATTACTGTACCAGCAAAAGGAATATTTTGTTCCTATTACCTGCACCTCTATGTAGGTGAGGTAATATCCTCTCCTGAGCTGACTTCTGTTAATGAGAGAGACAAGCCCTGGGCAAGCTCGAAAGCTTGTCTCTCTCACTAACAAAAGTTGACCCAATAAAAGATATTGCCTCACCCAGCTTGTCTAATATCCTGGGACCCATCTGGATACAACTCTACATTAGGGTAACCCTTTACGTGTAGACTATACAAAACCTGGTTTTTATTCAGTCACTGAATTTAAGGCTGAGTAGAAAACTAATGACTTCAGAATTTGGCCCTTAATGAGTTTATTTGGAGAGTGCGAGCAGGAACATTGGTGCTTATAAGTGCCAAAAGAGGGCCAATCAATTCTCATGCTTCAGGACAGAAACTGACCACCATGCGGTCAAGAAAGGGATTCCTTTGCATCACTGTACAATATTTCATTATTAGCTACGTAGAGCAGGGGCCAAGAGAGGCAGCTCAAAAACTGATCACTGCCAAAGCAGGATATTGGTTTTGAAGGACCAGAGCCTGATTTGGTGGGCAAAATCTCTTACGTTCCTTCTAATCTTCGATTCATTTCAAACGGCAGCATTAGACTGCTGTGGCTGATTTAGGGTCTCCTCCCCCCCCCTCTGAGATAGACGTTTTGTCACTGCTTTTAATGGCAGCCAGACCAGACCTTAGTTTGGAGCATGAAATACAGATTTTTAACACGCCAGTTCCTTAGTTGGGCTTCTGTTCAAAATAGATGTCAGGCCAGGTAATATTAATTC
Source organism: Pelochelys cantorii (assembly GCA_032595735.1). Taxonomy (NCBI): domain Eukaryota; kingdom Metazoa; phylum Chordata; order Testudines; family Trionychidae; genus Pelochelys; species Pelochelys cantorii. Next base: position 3,297,752 of record CM064342.1, on the reverse strand, counting down.
AGAAATAAATAGCAATTAAAAAACACCTTCAGCAATTGTCGTTAGGAACCTGAGACGACTTATCTTTGAACTCCAGGAAGCCCCTCTCCTCCTTCCAACTTATTTACACTCATCTCAGCCACACATTCCGACTAGATCTCAGGACGTAACCAGCGCCTACTCTGGTTTTAATAAAAAGGATTTTCTCTTCTCTGTTACTGCAGCTCATTACCCCCTGCAGTAACTTGGCTGTGGTAGGTACATCCCTCTATATACCCCCCACCAATGTTCCCTCTAATCTTTTCCACTCACGTGCAGATTTTTTCCATCCATGTGCAGAATAATTTTATGTGCATATGTGAGTGTACACCACCAATGGAAATACAAAACCTAGCCATGGGCACTCTGCTGATCAGCTGGGCGGCATCTGAATCTCCAAGCACGCAGCCTAAGGGATTGCAGCACAGCACGCATGATGAGAATGGATCCTAACCTGGAATGCTCTGTGAGGCAGCGGTTCTCAAAGGGCAGTGCCTTTGTGACCTGAAGAGAGGTACTGGTGACTGAGCCCGTCCACGCTGGGGAGCCCCAGCCACAGCCCCACTGCCCCGGGTGTTCAAGCTGGCCAAAGCTGAAGTCCAAAGGCTTCAGCTCTGGGGGTGGAAGGCTGCAACCTAAGCCCAGGACTGAAGATCCTGGACTTCAGTGTCGGCACTGGGCAATAAGGGTTGGGCTTCAGCCCCACTTTTGGGTCCTGACCCCACTCTGAGAACTGTAGGGTAGGAAAATCCAAACTCTTATTACCCACCAGGCCAGATCCCAAGACCTTTCCATCCAGACAAAACTCCCCAGTGACTTCAGCGGGAGCTACCCAGAGTAAACCCAGCATCCAAGCCTCAGGCTTTGACTCAGGGCGGGTGGGAACAGCAATATTTGCAGTCCACTTCTGCACTCATCCCTGCCCTAGTACCCCAGACTAGCGTATTGTGCTTGGCATTGCTGAACGCTGGACAGCCCTGCTAACGGAGCCTTTCTGCTGCCATGGGCGGAGACTGAAAACACTGCTCCTTGCCTCGCTCTGCCTAAGCGCTGGGAATAGATAACCCCACCCCACACCCTGGTTCCTGCAGTGGTAGGCCCAGGAGCCTTCCACTTGGGTTCTCTGAAACACTCCAAGAGCGGGCTGGTCTGACTGGCACTTTCCAGTCTCCTGGGCATGTGGTTCACTGCTAGTAGCACCGAGCACTCTGGATTGATGTGCCAGTGCTTAGCACAGTGGGATCAAGAGGAATGTTTTTTTCAGTAGCGGCCAAGCAGCGACGGGCAACCCAGGTTAGTCAGTGGGGCCCTCTTTGCTCTCAGTGGGCTGCAAAACTGTCCTGCCTAAGGCAGGCTCCCAGACTAGGGCGGTTTGCTCACTGCGCCGGCGTGCCGAGAACGTGCGGGCGGTGCCAACTGACCCATCGCTGTGCCGGGATTGGCTGCAGAGGGTGCACATGGCTCATCTGCACCCACCTCCCTTCCAGTGCCCTCGCTTTACGGGAGTGCGACTTTAGTAACACCGGCAAGAAGAGAACCAGGAGGACGGAAACCAGCGGAATATGGCAGCCCTAGGCACGGGAAACGGTAACAAAATGTCTCCTGGGCCACCGGCTGCCCCCCCCCACCACACCACGTAAAGTGACAGGTTAGGGACACCGGGGAAGACTCTGCCCCAGGAGGAGTTTTGCGGGAAGGGTCAGGTCCCTTGAAGAGCCGGGGGCAATCCACCTGGCTGCCCTTCAGATGTGGGGCTGGCGGATGAGTGTCAAACAGGATACCACAAGTTCTCCACCTTCCGGGGAGAGCTGGGGACAGCTCTAGAGTGGAGGGGCTCAGCCCTTGAAAGGGAGGCAAGGGGCTTTGGACGGTCCTATGGGGACGGAGAGTCAGCTCTGAGGAGGAGGGGGGATGATCTCGGGGCAACGGACTGGGGGGCAGGGCACAAGAACTGAGGCCTTAAGGGTGTAGAAAATCCATACCCCTGCGTGACCTAATCTCCCTCCCCAGAGCAGACTCAGCTGCTACCTCTTGGGGGGAGTCGTCGTCTCCTCCCTCAGCGCCGCAGGGGCAGACAAGTCCTTGAGAGGCACAGTTCTTGTCCAGCCCACCTTGCCCAGGGTCAGCGCCTCAACTCGTCTTCCCTTCCCGGCACATCAGCACTGGCTCACATGTCCGAGGGGAGCAGCGGCCCCTTTGTTCTCATCCGGCCCCAGGGGGCAGGACACATGAGCACCCAAAAGGGAGGGGAAGGTGAGGAGAATGTGGAAAAGAGACCCAGCAGCCTGGGGATGCGGGGCCGGCCTTAGGGGTGGGCCACCTGGATGGCTGCCCAGGGCGCCATGATCAATGGGGCGCTGCGCAGAGATGCATGCTGGGAGCATCAGCTGCTCTCCCCAGACATCGTTCCTCGCTCCTCCTTCCCAGCATCCGAGGGGTGTTCAGCGGAGCAGCGGGGCCGGGGGGAGACAGGGCTGTAGTACCAGTTGCTGCCTACGTGCAGGTCAGCTTCCCTGCATGGCAGCAAAAGGCAAGGGGGTACAGTGCAGGGGCAGGGGTGTCCATGGGGGTCCAGGGCACCATTTTCCCCAAGGGCAGCCTTGTGGGAGTGACAAGGGTGGGCCCAGGGCCAGACCGAGCCATTCTGGCACCCCGGGAAGACAATTTAATTGTGCCCTGGGTTGGGGGAGGGCGCATGCGCGGTCCTGGTCCCATGCCAGCGTGTGGGGGAGGGTGCGCGGAGCTGGAGGTGGCAGGACGCATGTGCCCGGCCCAGCCCAGCCCTGCTACCGCTGCTGGCGAGCAGCCTGGGGCTGCCCGGGGCGAGCTGAGCCGAGCCTAGCCACGCAGGGCCCCACGGCCGCGGGGGGAAGGGCGCTGCTGGTTGGCTCTGCGAGGGTTAACGTGGCCCCCACCCCGGGCAGCCGCTGCAGGGTGGCCACTGGGAGCTGCTGCAGCCCGCGATCCGGGAGCCGGGCGTGCGGCGCCTGATGGCAGCTATAAGGGGCGCTGCACGGCCTTTACAGCTGCCATCAGGCGCCCCCCCATCGGTTGGCACCTGGGGCAGCTGCCCAGCTCACCCATGCCTTAATCTGGCCCTGGGTGGGCCCCAGCGTAGGCCGACTGTCTATGTTCCTTCAAACACTGCATCACACAATTTAAATGTAAAGAAGGCACGACAAACAAAAAGCAGGAGGCATTCACATAGAGACATAGGCCAGCTGCCTGGGGCACAGGTCCTGAGGCTCTGTACCAGCACCGCTCTGGGAGAAAGAGCAGCAGAGACACCTCAGTTATAGGCGCAGAGGAAGAAGAAGATGAAAAAGGGTTGAAGCCAAACCCGCCCCCGGCTTCAGTCCTCCCAGCCCCCATGCCACAGCAGCAAGCAGAAGAGGGCTCAGGATGCAGGGCTACATCACTGCAGTGCAGGCCAGCTGCGCCGGGGCCTGGACCCTCTGGGAAGGGCCCAAAGCCCACACTCCAGCGGGCTCCCAAGCAGACACACTGCAGTGTTTTAGCCCTGCTGCCCTCGCCCCCTGAGTCCGAGTCACTGACTGGCCTCTGAGACGCCGCGCTGCAGGTCTTCTGAAATCAGCCCTCGCTGCAGAAGACTGGAGAAGACCGAGGGAAGAGGAGCTACAATCAAACGAGCGGGGAGCTGGATGAGCAGCCGACTCAATCAACCACGGCACAGCAGCAGCACCGCTGGGGAGCTCAGCTAAGTGCCCCGCCAGCCTGCCGAATAGGTGGGGGAGCCAATTTTGCACGTGTACCGGGAGTTTGTTTACACCAATAAAAAGCACGGCACTATCTCGCTCGCCCAGGTCATCTGGACCTTTGTTATCGGTATTTCTGCAAACCCCTTTTCTGCAAGCGCCCACCCCTTTCATCTCCTCCCCACTGATTGATGGGGAAGCGGAGTCATTAATTACCAATTACTAGTTAGCAGCTGGTTCTCCCTCAGCCATTCTAGGAGAGAGAGAGGTTCTTAAAAGGGAAGACAAGTGAATTTGTTATAATTGCTGGAAAGTGTGGCTAATAGCAGCAAAACCCATGAAATTCACCACCACCAAGGCGGAGTTTAACACATCACCCTGTGTCTGTCTGTCCCCAGCGTGCCTCAGGCTTTTCACTGAGAAATCAGATGTGAGAGGCTGGCGTCTAACCATTCATGGGCAAATTGGATGGGTGAGAGGGATGACCGGGAAGGAGAGAGGTGGCTGGGGGTGGGGGAGGGAAAGGTGAAAGTGAGTGACATGGACAGCTCCTTGCCCTGCACATTTACAGCAGTGAACAAAGACCATATTGCGCCTGTATCTAAGCAGGAGCTACGCCCGGCACCCCAAAGGGAATGAGGCGGGGAAGGTACATGCCAGTGAATATGGGATGAAGGGGAAGAGTAAACACAGAGTTTATTTTTGTCTCCCCGCAGAGCTGATCTCTGTGCTTTTAACAAATCAAACTTTTTCGGGCAAATTTCATGGCGCGGGAAGCGTTTTCAAGGACAATTTCCACCCTCTCTCCTCCTGCTGGCAGCTAACGCGTAGCAGGACTTTGTGCTGAACTGGTCCACGGGCCACATCCCATTCCTGCCTTCTTCCGAGCCCCTCCCATGCGGCGTGGTCACCGTGAAGATCAGTGCGTCGAGTCACCCGTTGCTGGGGCTGGATCCTGTAAGATGCCGACTGGGCGGCACCCATGTCGCTCCGCTGCAGCTTCTACAACACAAGTCGCAGCCCCGCACCCGCGCTGCAGGCTTGCCAGCTGCCACCTCAGTGCCAGGAGCGCCGAGATGCCGCAGGCATCCCTGTGAGGAGTAATGCTTCCTTTGGGCACTCCCTGCCTAGTGCCAAGTGTAGCCGGAATGAAAGTAACTTGCATTTCTTGCAGGCACTGCTGCATCGCAACCTCCTCCCCACAAGCCGTAACAACTGAAGGGGAGCGCTTTGTTTCTAGCGATACAGTTTCATTCCCATTAGGGCCCCCCTTTTTTTTAAGGGGAGCTTGCCGTGTAGCAAACGAAACCCTGTAATGCCCAAGCTCAGGGCAAGGAGTTGGAGTACGAGGCTGGAGTCTTGGGGCGCAGGAGTCCGGGCAAGGGTTTGGGCAGCATGGGAGAGAATGTGGAAGGCGCTTGGGGAGTCCCAGTCATGGTTGGTGACCCTGCCCCGTACTGCTTTGAAAGGGGGGGGGGGACACCTGCAGACAAGGCAGCGCATGAAGACCTGCTACTGCTCCCTGCACGTTGAAGGGATGAGTCTCCACTACCTCCAGGTGCAGCGTGGGACCAGCAGGACAGGTTGGGGGCCCCACACTGCTGGCGGGGCGCACGTGCACCTCCAGCCCAGCACTGGGGCAGCCAGCCTGGCCTCCTAGGGGGCACAGCTGCCAACCCCCCCCCGCTGTCACAGCAGCCCCAGCTGCTTCCAAATCCCCTGCAGCAGAGGGAGCTTTTTTTCTAGCTCCCCAACACCAGCACCCCGGGAACCATTAACTGGCACCCAGAACCTCACCCCCAGCCAGCCACTTTGTTCCTGGTATGGTGTCCCGGGGCACACCAGCCGACTCTCACCTTGGCCTGTGTTAAACCCTGTCCCTGCCATTTCCTGTTCAGCTTGGTAGCCAGAGGTTCATTTACATATAGGCACCCCTACACTACACAATTTTCCGGCGGTGGAATTTGCTGCAGAATTGTGTGCCGGAACACGAGCCTTCATTTTTTTTTAAAGACTGTTTCTAGCCCTTATGGCTGTTTAGAGAACTTTAAAAATACGACCTGTGTGTTACTGAAGCAACACAGTCTTCCTGAGTCTGCAAGTAGCCTGGAACAATGGCCTAGAGAAGTGTGAACTGCAATATATTTGCTTAAAAATAGCAGTGTTGGCATTTTAATTTGTTAATCAATTTAGTGGGGACTAATGGGACTGTGGGATAAGCACAGACCACGTCTTACGTGTCCCCAAAAGACCTCGCTGCCCACTCCTCTTTTGGCCATGTTTGACACATGCAATACTAACACACATATCTCTGGAAGACTGAAAATGTGGGGAGGGCCTAAATTAATGGCTAGGGTTGCCAGGTGTCCGGTATTGACCCAGACACTCCGGTATTTTCGCTTCCTGTCCAGTAAAAAAATTCAGAAAATACTGGACACCTAAAATGTCCGGTATTTTCTGTTTTTTCCCCAGTCAGGAGGTGAAAATCCCAGGTGCTTATTGGGTTCCGCAGGGGAGCTGTCTGTCTCAGCACAGGGAGACAGGATGACAGACGGCTGCCAGCAGCCTGTCAGGGTCAAAAAGCCTCAAAAGCATTTCTTAAAGGGGCCACGCTGGTTTTTTTTAGCTTAATAACTCTTGGGTTTTTTTTTTTTTTTTTTGCTCAACAATTTTGGTCCCCCCCTTTTCTTTCTCTCAACAGAATTTTTTCCCCGGTGGTTTTTTTTTGGGGGGGGAGGGGAGGAAGGGGTTTGGTATTTTTGGTTAAACCATCTGGCAACCTTATTAATGGAATTGGATATAAAATAAATAGAGGGTGCTAGTATCATAACTGTTCATCAAAATCCATCATTATTCCACAGGCCCTGACATAAAATTTAGGCCTGGCTTGCTGAAAGGGTCCTGATTTTGCACATGCGGTCTCCCCACAATGAGCAGCATGCCTGAATCCATTTTTCCGGAGAGGAGGCGGCAGAATGACTCCCTATCAGGCCTGGAGCCGGATAATGACACCAATGAACATTCCAGTATCTAAGCCAACTTCACGGTGTCCTGGCTAGACTTGAAGTATCTTACCAGGAGAGACAAGAAAGAAAATGTGAATGTCCCTCTCTAAGCAGAGCCGACTGTTCTGCAAGAAGTACATTCAGTGGCGCAGAAAGCTGGGAATCAGGAGTGAGGGATTCTATGCCCGATGTTCCCACTGACTCAGTCCCGCCTTGGGCCAGTTACTTAGGTTCTCTCAGAGGCTCGGTTTCCTCAGACATCGGGATGTGAAGCTAAAATCAGCTAATAGCAGTAAATCAGTAATAATATCAACTTTGAGAGCCTCACATGAAGTGCTGGAAAGGTGCAAAGTATTTTGCTGTTATTCAGTGAGCAGAACTTCCCACATGTTGGTTCAAAAATATCCCATTTCCTCTCCTGCCATAGTGGGAGGAGGGGCTGCCGGACAGCCCCGTATGTCAGCGCAGGCGCTGCAGCGTTATCTTTTGACGAGGAGAGTTTGCACATTTTTAAGTGGATAATTTGGGTTGCAATTTTCCCAGAATCAGTAGCCAGGCTTAGGGATGTTGCTCATTAAAAACCTTCTGTTCAGAAGTCCAGAGCCATGTGAGAGGCAGGCAGAGATTTGCAGGGCTACTGAGCCAGAAATTGCAAACCATCTGGGGGTTCACAAAAAGCAAAATCACTTTTGGGAAAGCAAGGGTTAAATAAGACGGCTGGAGATGGCCTTTTGGTAACAGATGTATCTTGGTCACCCAGCCCAGAGTAGGCTGCACTGAAAAAGTGCTGAATGTATTTTATGGTGGACTTTGGGGCCTGGGGCTTAAAGGGGCTCATGCAAATGTAACATAGGATATTACAGTATGAACTTAGGCATTGCCTCTTGGCAGCTTTGTGGATTGAGCTCTCTGGCCAAAGAGTTATGATTGTGAATTGGAGAAATGAAGCTGCTTTTTCCTCCTTCCCCATCTCATCCCCCCCTACCCCCCATCCCTTCTATAATATGCACCCACTTCTTCCTACCCACAGGCTAGTTAGCATTGAGACAAGAAGGGAAACACTTAACGGCCACTTAACAGGGCAGGCTGAGTTTGGGCTCAAAGGCTACAGTCCAGAGTCAAATGCTGATCTCTCCAAATGCAAAATGTTGGGGGCCTTAGGTTCTTTCAAGTTTTCACAGACTCCTGATGTTAGCTGCACTGTTTTCCTGTCCGCCCATTGTGTTTCCCAGACACTGCTCAGCACTCCTTCCCATTCAAATCCACAAAAGCTCTTTTTTTTTTTAAAGGACTTTACAGCTCCAATGGGACACACAACAAAAATAGCTTCACAACATGGCATACAAGAGGAGAGTAACCACAAAGCACAACACAGAACAATGTTGCTTTTCTTGACTGCGGGAAAGCCCCCATGCCCTTGGGCACCATATAAGGAAAAGCCAACAATAAAGGAAGAATCCAATCAGCTCCAAACCCTGTCACATTCATTGCATAGGGAGAAGGCAGCAACAAACAGCTATAGTTAACGTGCACAAGGAAAAGAGAAGCTACATAGAGGATATATACAGCATGTCACTTAAACGTTACATATTTGAGGGTGAGCTAAATTAGGACACTGATCAAAACAAGCCCTGGGCTTTTGCCATCTTTTCTAGAAAAAAGAAGGGCCAAAACCAGAAAGATGTATCTGTGGGCCTTTTGGATTTTGGGGGAGTTCAGATAACAGCTACAGAATTAGCCAGAATGTGAACATTTAATCACTTTTTAAGTTCATTAGTGTAACTTCTGAAATCAGTGGTGTACATCCACATTATACAATTGTTTCCAAATCAGACTTTAGTGTATCCCACCATAATTACACTGTGACTACATTACATTAATGAACAATTAAATAAAGGAGCCAATGGGACAACTCACATGCATAGCACTAAAGCATGTGATTTTGCTGGCACGGAGCCAAAGTTTGCTGAAAGGACTGTGGAATGTGCTATCTATAACATAATTTTATGGACTTACCCCACAATAGAATCACTATTGGATAAAGATAATCAAGAGACCTGGGAAGATTATTAATAAAACAGATAAAAAATTTCAGGTCAGAAAATAGAATACTTGGGACAGAAATCTGAAATACAGGATTAAAAAGGAAAAAATAAAATTGATTAGAAAGTTATTTCTAGCTGGGAAATACTCCATGGAAATTGGTCTTTTGCCCTCTAACACAAACTAACTATATAAGTACGGCGTATGCTAGAAAAAGAAATAAGAAAAAGAAACTCTTGTCCATTTGGTTTTCACTCCTTGATTACTTTAATGGTGCTACTCACAACCCAAAAAACAATGAATAAATGACATTTATAGGGCAATGGTGTTATTTCTTAATCTCCAATAACATCTTCTCTTGAAGGAAAAGGGAATCATACTAGAAGGAAGTCTCATATCATGACTTTCAATACCTGTGATATTCATAGAATCCTATAACACTAGCACAGGAAGGGACCTCATGAGGTCATCGAGTCCAGTCCCCTGCCCTCATGGCAGGACCCAGCACCGTCTAGAAAATGTATCTGTCATTCAGGCTATTTCTACATTTAATACTCTACAGCAGTGTTTCTCAACCTTTTTTTTTTATAAAGTACCCCCCTTTAAAAAAAATTTTAAGTACCCCCAGACCCTACAGTTTTCAGACACACACATTTTTTTTCTACCATTGCAACACATTTGTTTAAACAACTTAATCATAGCCAGGTGGGTGATGAAATTTTTGGGTGTAAAAAGTATAAAAATAATAAAGCGCTGTAAAGCTTACAACAAAAATTGAGTTGTCTCCAAATTTCAGTTGTGTTCACGTACCCCCCCAGACTTCTCTCAAGTACCCCTAAGGGCACTCGTACCACTGGTTGAGAAACACTGCACTACAGCACTGCACTTGTGCAGTTGTATACTTCAGTGCAGACACTCACCACAGTGACAGGAGGCGCTCTCTCATCACTGTAGCTAATCCACCTCCCCAAGAGACTCAAGCTAGTTTGACAGAAGAATGTTTCCAGCAACCTAGCACTATCCAGATTGGAGGTAGGTAGATTTTTCACATGCTTGAGAGATGTGGCAGCCCTCAGGAATTAAACAGAAGTTGCTGCTGGTCTAAGTTTGTTATTATGATGGAATTCTGTTAGCAATATATTTTAGTATTGTAAAAAAGGGGATTCCATTTTTTCTGCCTGTTTTTTTATATATGTCATTTATATTTTTTCAGTTAAAAAGAAGAACAAGTCTTGACTGCCTCTACTGTACTATATAACCCTAGGAGATATAAATGATATAAGAAAGGAAGACAGAATTAGATACCCAGAAAGAATATAAGCATTGTATTGGAGGGAAGAGGTTGAACCCAGAGAGCTGGAGGATGTAAGTAGAATCCACAGAAGAATCTGAGCTGAGGGAGTGAGTTACAGCACACGCACCTGTATGCTTCAGAAGAAGGAACTAAATGCAGAAGCAGAGGCACAAAGTGCATTCTAGAGACTGGTTCTGAAACTATGAGCAAAGATTGTGATGGGACAAGAGACAAATGCAGTGCATTGTGGAAAGGAGGCACAGTGCAGTCACAGTGCTTTCACATACACAGTTCAGTTCAATGGACAGATTCTGATCCATGTTTGCTCTCTCAGCCGTTGATCAGCACCTGGTAGCAAAACTGGTATGTGGGTCAGCAACAGAAATTCAAGCAGGAATCCCTGTCACCAGGCATGGAAGCAGAGCCTATCAGATTTCATAAATTCCTGAGGTCTGCCTGTGGGATAACACAGCCCATGAATTCCCATGCCTTTGCCTAGTTTTGCATGATGGGTGCTCTGTCTTTTTCCTAAAGCAACTTGTTTGTACAAGTGCCCCCCTCCAACTTTAGTTAGCAAGATCGTCATCCTTGCCCTTAGTTGTGTTCACAGACCTGGGTGCAAACTCCTGGCAGTAATCACAGACCTACTGCTCCCACCCCTGACCCCCAGTATATTGTGAAATGTTTATGACCAGGATCTTATGGCACTGGAGGTGCTGAATAGCCTGTTTTCTGCAAGTCTCAACTCTTGATGGGCAGCTACAGACCAGCTTTTAGCCGGTTTGGTCCCTAGTTGTGCATTTTATTACCCAGTTTGTCCCTTCGGCTCACATTTGTAAACTCCGGAGTAACTTTCTCCCTGGTTAACACTCTGGAGCTCAAAGAACTTTTCGTGTTTTTATTACATCCTTAGTGATTAAGGTGAAATTTAAACCTGAAAATGTCCCCTGCCATGATTATAAAAGCACAGCATCATTTTGGGTAGACATGTTTTTAAACAATAAATTAAAAATTTGCCCTCCCAAAGTGGACAAATGTGTTTAAATTAAATGCAGGATGTTATTAACAATAAATACACTACAATTCCTTCATAGATGAGACCTCTATGCAGTTAAAACAGGTCTATTTTAATTTGACTGGGGAAGATGAGGTAAGAAATGGTTATTATACACTAAAATAATAGACTTTATCCAACTTGTGTGCTCCTGCTCATAATAGTCTGAGTTCCAATCTCACATCTACCTACAGAATCAGTAGCACAGAAGTGTCCTGTGTGTCTGGAGGGGGGGGGGGGGAGAAAAAAGCTGCAATAGGAGCATAGATTTAAAATGCAAACCCTATAAGGTACCACCAATGGAAACATTCACATTCTGTGCTAAAGTTCCAAATGGGAATGTAGGAGAGGGCTGAAATTGGAACAGGGTGTGGATTTCCTTCTAGGGATGGCTTGTGTTCACCTGCGTAATGATCAGGAGTTCACCTGCGTAATGATCAGGAGTGGGGGGGGTAGTGTTTTGTTATGGATTATATGAAAAATCACAGTCTGAGTGTCGTCAGAGCTACTACCAGTGAGCGGTGGGTGTGCAAAGGAAAAGTGCCTGCACCCATGAAGTGTTGTGTAGCAAGCTGCTCTGCCTCAGAGGATACAGCAGCATCGGACTCACTGGCAAAGGGGCTCAGAGCTGGTCTCCTCAGTGCTTGCTTGCTGTGCCATTTCAGTACTGCCAACCCTTCCCACTCTAGAACAAAGGGGAAAAGGGACATTGCGATTGCACAGCCCATGAAAATCCATTCACACGCAGCCTTCCAGGTGTTCAGACAAATACATCGTACCTGCACCACGCATACACTCTCCCCGCCAACCTGCCCACCACATGCTGCAGCTCCCCCACACATAAAGATGCCATTTGTACTTCTGCCCACACATTTAGACCTACTAGCCTCATGCACAGACTTGGCAACATCCCAATGACTAAACACACAGACATACAGGCCTACATGCCCTCACACCCCAGAATGCTTGTATTCAGACATAGACCTCAGCAAGCAGCATTCTTCTGCTCACACATCTGGGCTCTTGTGCTCTCCCACGCACATCTAGGTGCACATCTGATCCATCTGAACAGAGAGTCTATGATCCTAGTGCTCGCTCCAGGGTGTTTCTCTAGCCGTGCATGTACAAAATTGAAGACAGCGAGTGAGCTAGCAGGGTAAAGCTGACTCTCCAGCACGTGACTACTTGTCTGTTTTCCATCCCCACTGGACTGAGGCCTTGACTTCAATGAAGCTGAAACTGGCTGTTAGTAGCTGTTTATGCAGTGTGGTTGGTAGGCATAATGCTTTACATTAGTGCCTGTGCCCAGGAGAGTTAACGATCTTTAGGCAGTTGAACAAAGATGGCAAGAGGCAGGCCCATATGCAAGGGGTGCTTTCACATCCTTCACACCCAAGTAAGCATGCTCTGGCTGGCTGGTGAAAGGCAGGAGGGGTGCGCTGCTCGAGCTTCCCGCCCCCATGCTCTGACCAGCCGGAGGAAGGCTGGGACTGATTTCCCCATTTACTTGGGGGACCATAGGAGGTGCATTCACATCCTGGCGGTCCACATGTTCGAATAAAAGCATACATACCCCGAAATTCCTGTGCATGCGCCTGTGAGCAGAGGTGCAGAGAGGAAGGGAAGGATAACAAAAAACAAGGGGAAAGGGAGGAGCTTGTGGGACAGGATTGTTTGACCATTATTACATCAGAACTGGTCTTATATAGGCTTTGCTTGGCTACGGTAGATGTTATAACGTTACTCAAGCTTAGATCTTTCAAGGTTTTAATCATAAGTTCTAACAATGTACACTCGACCCATGCTGGCTGGTAAAACCATGCCAGAGCTGAGTGTAAGGGAAACTCTTTAAACATGCTTCCCATACTCTCTTTAAAGACCAGTGTGGAGAGGACTTTTGTGGGCTTTAGTCACTGTGCCTGCAAATGAGGAGTACCCCATCCAGATTTAGAATAACCAAGAGATAAACCACAGCAGTTTCAGAACAGAGAATGTTTTAGAAAAGCGGAGAGTACATTAGCCCTCTTGTGGAAGGCAGGGGAAGAAACTCCATCGTTTTGCTACAGCTAGTGTACTACTGCTACCTTACGGCTTGTCTCCACAATGGGATGGATCGATACTGCAGCAATCAATCCACCAGTGGTCGATTTAGCGAATCTAGTAAAGACCCTCTAAATCAACCACTGATCATCCTCCTGTCAACTCCAGGAGAATGAGAGGAGTGCGGGGAGCTGACAGCAGAGCGTTTTGTGTTGACCCTGTGCAGTGTGGACCCCATGGTGAGTAGTTCTAGGCTACGTCGATCTGAGTTGCACTTTAATATAACCCAAATTGCGTTGCTTCAATTGACCTGTCTTTGTAGAGTAGACCTCCCTCTAGCACCAACAGCACGAGCATAGAAAGGGCACCAGTGTTTTTATCCTGGTGTCCTCAAAAACTCCTTTGAGACAGTCTGGCTGGCATGGTGCTTAAAATGCTGGTGGTGATCAATGTCCTCTCTAGGCTACTTCTATCCCCATCTCTCCACTAATGGACTTGCAGCTGTGTGAGGGAAATGGTGCAGTATCCCCCCCCCCCACAAAAAAGTGTTGTACAGACAAGGCCTAAGTGGGTTTGGCGCAACAGGGGCTTCCAAAGGAGGCAAGTTCTTACCAGTGCTTCTTACAGCCAAATCCATTCTAGCAGAACCCCTTTGCGAATGGATTTTTATCAATCTTCAGTTGGGTAATCCGTGATGGGAAGATAATGGAGGGAGAGCTGGAAATGGAAAGGGGGGAGGTAGATGGGAAGACAGAGACACACAGAGGAAGGAAAAGAAATGCAAGGGGAAGGAATTGGAGAAAGGACAGAGGAGAGGAAGAGGAAGAGGAAGAGGAAGGAGGAATGGTAATGAGAGAAAGAGAGAATTGGAGAGGAATTGAAAAAGGGGGAAGATTAAGTGAGGGAAGAGAGAGAAGGACAACGTTATTTCTGTGGATATTCTCCAGTCTACTGGTGAAATGGCTTCAGAGTCAGACCATTTGGAAATGGAGGTTATTTGAGGAGCAAATGGGACAGAAAAATATTGGAAACATGGAAGATGAAGAGGATAAAATCTGGGCACAAGGCTGTCCTCGAAGGAAAGAACCCACATAATCTATATGGAATTGTGCCTGTTTCCCTTCCCTTAAAAACAACAGTTTCTGAGAGAACGAAAATTTCTGTCGACCATTAGAAACTTCACTGGTTTTCTCATTTTTGCCACTACCAATTAACTGGGAGAAAGCAGCCTCTCTTTGTAAGGCATAATTATATTCATGTTACCAGCCCTGTGGGGCTCAAGCAGGCCAGTTTACCCAGTATGAAAACACTCCTCAAACCGAGGTGTCCTTGCTGGCTTGGGCACGTGTGCCGAATGAATGGGGGCACATCTCAGAGGAGGCCTTCTATGGCAAACTGTCTGGAAAAAGACAAAAAGGGCATCCACAATTTCATTTCAAGGGTGTGAGCAAGGGAGACCTCAAAGAAATGGGCACTGATATCAACCACTGGGAAGTTCACACTCCAGACTGCAGCTTTTGGAAACAATTAAGGTCTCTTGATGAGCTTAACGAAGGTCTCTTGAGGAGACCCAGGAGCCCAGCATGGCAGAGGAGAAAAGAGCTCGCAGAAGGCAGAGACCAAAAGGGGTGAAACACCACCGCTGAATGCGACAGATGTGGTAAAGATTGCTTCTTCTGAGTGGGTCTTTTTAGCCACAGCTAGGCTGCCATAAAACCAAGGGAGTAAGTTCTTTACCTCTCGGGGGGAGGGGAGATACCCATGCTCTCTCGAGACTAAAGGATGCCTGCCACGTTCATGTCACATGCAATGTTCGTGGGAGATATAGTTATTTAGAGTGAATTTGGTGGACTTGAGAGTGGAGAAGAGAGTGTGCATGCTAGTGTCGGCTATGGTGCTGCACAGGCGTGACAACACAGCTTTGCCAACGAGCCACAGTCCTGATGTTATGGCACCCTGGGGTATTGCTGTACTTGGTCTCTCTTCAGACAACGCCATGGACAATTATGGAGTGTTTCTTGTGATGGGAGCAAATGTCTTTGGCTAAATTATCAAACTCACACTTTTTGTGATTAGAGCTAGGATTTGAACCTAGGTCTGCAAGGTGTTAACTACTAAAGCTGCCTTTGTGCAATTTTAGCACTGGAGCACCTGAAATGTTCCCCCATCGTAGTTTTAGTTGCCTGTAACAGGGCATGACTCAATGCCACGGTGCTTCCTGCAGGTCACTTGGGGTATGTCTACACTGCAAAGTTAATTCGAAATAACAGACGTTATTCTGAATTAACTTTAATAGCATCTATACATGCAAACCGCTATTTCGAAATTAATTCGAAATAGCAGAGCGCTTCATTCGAATTTGGTAAACCTCATTCTACGAGGAGTAACACCAAATTCAAAATAGCTATTTTGAATTAAGTGCTGTGTAGACACTTAATTCGAAATAGGGGATCTCCAGCCCTTCCCAGGGAGCCCTGGTGGCCACTCTGGGCACAACCAGGAAAACTTACTCTCCTCTCCCCCAGCCCCGGAGCCCTTAAAGGGGTAGACCCTGGCCACAGTGCCTGTGCCAGCTCCAAGCCTGCCAGCCCAGAGCCAGCAGTCACTGCCCCTGACCCAGTGGCCCCAAAACATGAGCCAGCAAGCCATTGGTAGCCAGCCCTCCACTGCTCCCCAGGTGCAGTCTGCCAGCTCCCAGGAGCCTGACAGGGGCTGGAGAAGGCAGGCGCCTTCCTGGTCCAGGTGGAGATCATGGACCTTATTCAAGTTTGGGGGGGATGCCCCCAACATCCATGATCTCCGCACTAGACGGAGGAACGCGGCTGTCTATGGCAGGATAGCTGCCAGCCTGGCCACCAAAGGCCACATGCGAACCCAGGAGCAGGTTTGCATGAAAATCAAGTTGGTATGGCGAGACCCCCAACCCTAGGCCCTGAGCTTCCCCTCCCGCTTCTTCCCCTTGCTTCCCCCTTCCCACTCCCTCCTCCCAGGTTTCCTCCTCCCCTCTCCCACCCTCTCTCTTCCCCTCTCCCACCTCCTTTTCCCAGTCTCCCCAGAGGTTCATCTCCCCCCCGCCCAGTTTTGTTCAATAAACCCAGTTTCTATTTTTGAACATACATGTCTTTCGTTTGCCATCAGGAAGGGAGGCTGGGGAGGGGTAAGTGGAAGGATGTGAGGGAGGAATGGGGCATGAGCCCCGGTGGGGAGGACCGGGGTGGCTCCTCGGGCTACTTGGGGTAGACACTTACCCGCAGGGCCTCCTGGATCCTGACAGCCCCCCGATGGACCCCGCCGGATGGCAGCCTGCAGCAAATGCAGCCGGGCTGATGGCAACGACCCCACGAGATGCACCGGCATGCCCAGGGGCAGCTCTGGCTCCATGTGGCTGAGGGCTGTGGTGTCCCGGGTGTGGGCACTCAGGGCACTCCAAGACAGGACTGCTTTGCTGTCCCTCATCGAGGTAGACAAGCAAGCGGGGAACCCTGAGAACTGTCTGTCCGGGTTGCGGGTAGGGTCCCTTTAAGCACGGAGCTCAGTTAGCCTCAGGCAGCAGCCCCACACACTAAGTCCTAACCTGATGCCCTGCCGGCACTTGTTCCGGCCAGCCTTGACTTCGGTTCAGGGTCCACTCAGTGTGGATGCGCTATTTCGAAACAGGTTTTGTGTGTAGATGCGTTAATTCGAATTAGCTTAATTCGAATTAACTATTTTGAATTAAGTTAATTTGAAATAGCGCTGTAGTGTAGACGTACCCTCGGGGATCAGCTCCTCCCAGCTCTGCCTGCCTTTCCCCAGCCCTGCCCCATCTCAGGAATCCTCAGAGCCTGTGAGTGTTTGTTCTCTTCTCAGGAGACCTTATTTATATAGCCATCAGCTGGGCCCTAATGGGTTGCTATCTGCTTGCTTTGCAGCCCCAGCCTTCTAACAGGGCTGGATTTAACCCTTCTGAGGCCAGTGCTGGGCAGAAGCCCCGTCCCACTGCCTCTTAGTGCTGATGTTCCTTTTGCCTGAAGGAAGCTTTGTTTACCACTGAGTCATCCCAGGCTCACAGAAAGTGAGGGGCAGAGAAGAGAGGAGAAGTCAGAGAAAAGCGTTACCTTGGAATTCTGACAGGCCCTCCCGGCCATAAAGGTTGTTTCTGGGAACACAAAGCTGGCCACCGCATTCCAGGGCTGGGTGAACGTGTGCAAGCTGGTCAGTGCCACATGGAAGCGTGGCTGGTATTTGTGCATTGAATGCAGAGTGATCTACAGCAAAGAGGGAACAAGCAGTCAGGAGGGTTTGATTACAGGGCTGAATTCTGTGTGGCGTCACGGGGATGAACTCGATGCTGCTGGAAGAGGCACCTACAAAGACTTCAGATGCAGTAGCAAGTTGCTCTTCAGCTCCTCACTGTCACTTTTAAATAACATTCACATGCAAATGAAATACAGGGTCACATTAGATTTCAAGACAGGAGAAGTGAACCCCACACCTCACCTAGCCCCGAAGGTTTGTCTTAAATAAAACAAAGTCTAGAATAAATTTGAAACCCTAGCTCCATGCATGGGCCTCCATGCTTGTTGCTTCTTTCCAGACTCTCTCTTCTCTCTCTCCTGCCTCCCCCCACAATCTCTCTCAACTGTGGGACCTCCTACTGCAGCTCCCACGGGTGATTGTGTACCGTGCTGTGCCACCTCTCTGGAAATTCCTGCAGAGTGATACATTGAAGTGAAAACTTTCTTTTTCATTTAGTGCAGAGTGGGGATGTAAGACTATTAACCAATTAACCGATATGCAAAAGCTTATAGGCCAATGCTGTATAGCAGCGGTCCAACCTTTTTACACCCAAGATCACTTTTTAAGTCTCAGAACAGGCGAAGAGCTACCGCCCCGCCCCTTCCTTGAAGCCCCGTCCCTTCCTTGAAGCCACGCCCTCTCTATTTTCCTGTCCATCACTTGCTATCCCCAGCCCTTATACACTCGGTTAAACAGTTTATTTTTAAATTATGCAATATATAAAATTAAAATCACGTTTATAGTTATGAAATAGATGGTCTGTTTTTAATTCATGCTATTTAAATGTCAAATGAAGCATTTACAATTATACATTTTGTTCTCTGCTATTTTGTAAATCTAAAATCAAGTATTGATAATTATATATGTTTTCCTCCAATAACAAAGTCTCAGTGTGACATCTGTGACTGAACAGTATCTGCCAGTGTCTTGAAGTCTGGGTTGTAGTCTGAGATTGCTAGTCGTATACAGTCTATCAAATGGGCATCTGTGAGGCGGGTGCGATACTTGGATTTGATTATCTTTAATTGGGAAAATGCTGTCTCACAGAGATATGCGGAGCCAAAGTAAGCCTTCACTTTGAAAGCACAAGATGATAGAAGTGGATATTTTTCTCTGTTTACCATTCTCCAAAAATCACTGTCCCTTGCTCTGACTTTCAGCTCAATATCATTTTGCATAGTAATTATCTCCATATTAAGTCCATTGCTTTGTAAATGAAACACCTGATGAAATTTTGTAGCCAAGCTGCGAATATCTTCTACTTGAAGGAATGGATTTAAGACAAACATGACAATTGGTTCCATCACATCTAATTCCTGAAATCTCCTGTGGAATTCGTCTGCTAATTTCTTCAGGTGTGCACAGAAGTTTTCTGGGTGGAACCATTTTTCTTTCTCATTAATTTTTTCTAGTATTCCCCCCAAACTTGGGAAGTCATGCAGTGTTTTATTTTCTAATTCGGAGGACCATAGGCCCAGTTTCAGTTTGAATGCATTCACAGCACTGAGCATATGTGCTAAGTCTCTGTCCTTTCCCTGAAGTTCACAGTTCAACTCATTCAGTTTTGATGTCATATCTGTAAGGAACCCAAAGTCTAGCAACCATGCAGTATCTGACAGTTCACTGCACACTTCATTCTTTGATTTAAGAAAAGTGTTGATTTCAGGCATCAGGTCTAAAAATCTTTGCAGGACCTTTCCTCGACTTAACCACCTCACATCAGCATGGAGGATTAGTTCACCATAGGCAGCATCCAGTTCGTTGAGTAAGGATTTAAACAGGCGGTGCTGAAGGGGTCTTGCTCGATTTCAGTTTACAATCTTAACAACTACTTTCATTATATGAGAGAAGTCCATAACTTGACTTGCTAATACTTGCTGGTGGATTATACAGTGATAATTGACAAAAGAAGGGAAATCAGGATCATTCTTGCAAAATGCAACAAAGCCCGCATTTGCGCCAAGCATGGCTGGTGCACCATCTGTTGTGATGGAAACCAATTTCTTGATTGGAATGTTTTTCTCAAGCACATACCTTTTGAATGTGTTGTATAAATCCTCACCTCTTGTCATCTCTTTAAGGGGCAAAAGGGTGAGAAGATCCTCTTTAATTGTCATATCCTTAAAAACCATACGCACAAAACCAATCAGCTGGGCAGTGTCAGTCGTGTCAATAGATTCATCAAACTGCAGTGAGAAGCATTTGCAGTCCTTCAGGTCCTGCTGTAGTTGCTGAAAGACGTCTTCTGACAAAGATTCCACTCTTCTTGCTACTGTGGAAGCACCAAGTGACACGCCTGGATCGCTGTCATTATTTCTTCTTTGTTTTTAAAATCTTTTAATAAAGAGTCAGCTGCCACAATCATTGCTTCTTTAATTATTTCGCCATCTGTGAATGATTTCTTATGTTTTGCCAGCAAATGGCAAATACGAAATGATGCTTCAGTGCAGGCCTTGCCTTTTGCTGCTGGTTTAAAAAATAATGACTGTCGAGCTTTCAAAATGGCCTTCAGTTCATTAACTTTCTTTGTACGTAGCATGCTGTTCAAGGGAAAACTATCCTTGAATTTACTATGTACTGTTGCGTGGTGTCGTTCCAAATTGCTCCTTTTACTTAATGATAAACTTTGATGACATATCAAGCATACACTCTTATCTTTTATATTTGTGAACAGAAATTCATTTTCCCATTCCATGTGGAAGTCGTACATTTTTGATTTCTTAGGTGGCCTAGGTTTGCCATTCATGTTTATCGCCAGCCAGGGAGGTAGAGCTAAAATAAAAAGCAAGATAGCACTAAACTACCAAATGTGTGATATTTGTGTTTTGGTACAGTGTAGTGATATTATTGTCATGGACAGACCGAAGACAGCTTTTACAGCTGTTTGGATTTAGAATTTAAAATTTTCATGATTTATTTGTGCATGCTAGTCAGTGTGGTCTGCTGGAGCTGGAACCCAGCAGGGACAGCTTCACCGGGCCCCAGGCCTTTCGTAGGACCCAGGCGGACCCAGTTAGAATCATAGCTGCTGTCAGTGATGGATACACTCAAGACAGCACAGGTCAATATGAGGGCCTCTCCAGGCTTTACTGTCACTGGGCTGGACGGGACCAGCTACACCTGGCCTGGGAGAGGACAGGCAAAGGAAAAGCAGCAGAGGTTCCATTCTCATTACCAGGCACTGAGGAAAACTCCCCAGATGGCAAGGCTGGGCAGGTCTATGTCTGGGGGGAGACTGAGGCTCCTAGAATATGGCACAGAGGGGAAGCTGCCTGGCCACTTGGCTGTGGCATTCAGCTGCCCCACTCCACCTGATGGAGTGGCTTCTCCTCTGTCAGCCCATGTGGAGCATGGTGCACCTGGGCTGAACACAGTAACCTCCCCACAAATTGAAATTAAGGGGATTGTTCAAATTTACAAGGGGGGGGGAGATCAGGATCGATGACAGGTGAGACCGTGAGGGTGAAGGTGGGCTGTATGGCATCATAGCTCACAAAACTGGGGGGTGCTGGGGAAATTCAGGGGGATATACACCCCCCATGGGGGGGGTAGGGAAATCCCTGGCTGAGTGCCATGGCCAGGCAGCTTCCCCTCTTCACCAGCCCACCTGGAGCTGGTGCACCCTAGCTGAGTGCCATGGCCAGCTGGCAGGGCAGCCCCTTCGCTTCACTCTAGCCCTGCTGCCCTGCACTCAGCCCGGGAGGCTGCGCCAGGATCCTCAGGAAGCTGTTCATCTTTTACTCCAGCACAGCTGGAGCTAGGCGCAGCCTCCCTGGGCTGAGCGCAGGGCAGCCGGGCAGGAGGGAAGAGAAGCGGCTGCCCAGCCAGCTGGCCAAGGCGCTCAGGCAGGGTGCACCAAGCTCCATGTGGACAGGCGCAGAGGAGAAGCCGCCGATCAGCTGGAGCGCGGGGCAGCCTCTTTCAGCTGAAAGCCACAGTCAGCTGGCTGGGGTGTTTCAGCCCTCCCAACCTCCCAGCTCCCACCATTCCTCGCAGCTACTCACCTGTGTTGTTGCTCGGTGAGTAGCTGCTCCTCAAATGAGGAAATCTAATGGGAATGTACTGAGCAGGTGCGCAGTTCAGAGAGGGCTCAAGAGCTACTCTTAGAGCCCCTGAGATCGACCGGTAGATCGCGATCTACCGGTTGGTAACCATGGCTGTATAGACTACATGCATTCTCCCGCCCTACTTGCCAGTACATTTTTTAGCAGGCTGGCTAGCAGCCCAGCTCAGTCCTGGCTTGAAATGATCTGGGACTCACCCCTGCAGCAGCTCTGCATTTCAAGTGTATTATGAGCCAGGCAGGAAGGCAGCCCAGCTCAGTCCTGGCTCACATCGGATCTGGGAGCTCAGACCCACCCTAGACAGGGGCTGCTGCCACCCTGTTCTGCTGCCTCTGTATCAGAGGTAGAGGCCGGGGGCCATAGGCAGCCAGTCCATGATACAGAGGCAGCAGTGCGGAGTGGCAGAGGGTTCTTCAGGAGTGAGGCTGGAGTACACTGGCGGCTGGCCCTGCCCCCAGGGACTAACCAACTAACTGATGGGAATTCTTGAGGTTACTTGACTATTCAATTAACTGATATTTAACATCCCTAGTGCGGGAGAAGGGGGAAACCTAAGGCCTGGGGACTGGATGCTGCCCCTGGCTTGCCTGGATCCAGCCCTCAGGGCTTGGGGCTCCCCTCCCAGCCAGCTCCTGTGCTCTTCCTCCCCCCAGACCCCACCCCCCACCCCTGCTTCTTAGCAGCCCCCTCTCACACACTGAACTCATTTTTGGCCCCACCCCCAGAGCCTAGGGAGACCCACAAAACCTACTTGCCTGGGCCCCCCATGGCTCTGGAGCAGCCCCCAACTTATTTTCCTATAAGTCAGCAGCCCTCGGCCCAAAAAAGGTTCCTCACCCCTGCTTTAGTGTGCAACTGAGGAGCTGATGGTAATATAAAAAATGCTGTTCTACAGACAGATCATTCATACAGTGTGGGATTGCACTGGGGAAAAAGGCCTTACAACAAATGAGAGATTTTCAGTCCACCAACGGGGAAACAGTGAAGGCCAATGCACTGCCACCTGGCAGAACAGAGAGGTAGCAGAGGCTCCCTCTATGAACCCACCTAACCCTTCAATCCTCACGTGAATGGCGCGAGTAGTGTGGTGTGCACCTGGCATTCTCTGAGCATCCTTTATACCGTTATGGTGGGTTGCTACCTGGTTACATGCATCTAGTGAATGAATGGCCCTGGTCACTTATGGGCAGGCACAGCACTTGGTTGGCTCGGCTCAGAGAAATAAACTGACAGAGCAGCAGCTTCCGTGTTTGCCCAGCCTGTGGCATGGAAGGTGGGGTGGAAAGTAGCATGTGACAGGTTTACTCTGACCTGCCAGATTTGGTGATGATCATTTCAGTGCGAAGTGTGTAGAACTCCTCCCACAATGCCTTGTTCTCCGGAGAGAGACAGGCTCTGCCAGAGGCACCGTTTATGGAGGGAGGGAAGCAGTTCTCATTATGGAGGGAAGTCATTTGTGAGCTCTGAAGAGGTATCATCTGGAGCAGAGGAAACCAGCCTTGGCATGGGCTACATGAGGGGACAGGCTTGTAGCCTTGCAGGAGGGGGAGAGAAAAGCAAACACACAGATATAGGTTCTAGAGAGCGGCCCACACAGCTGGAATACAAGCAATCCAGCTGCAAATGGAACACGTCAGAGGAAGGGGAGAAGCCTGCCTGGAGAGCTATGACCCTTTCCAGCCAGGGAGGACATCCTGCAGGGTCACCTCCATGTGCGTGCTTCTGGGCTGCCAGCCTAGCGGGTCTCTTTGCAGGCACGGAGAGGCTTGGGACACTGACCCCAGAGAATCTGGTGAGCTGTCCCGGTCAGAGTGAACATCTCAAAGTTCAGGCTGCAACCAGGATTCCGTCACACATAGCGCACATGAGTGAGCCCACCAAGTCCTTGACACAAGCAGCAAATTGTGGCAATGGTTGGGAAGACAGGGTAGCGCCATGCTCAGCTGGCCCTACACAGCAAACGGCCCCGTGCGGCACAAGGCCACGTTCCCCACCAGCCCTTGTCTGCCCTGCTTCCAATGACAGAGGTTTGGTTTCTCCCCTGGGCTCGTTCCCTCCCAACCCTCTCTGCTGCTCAGGATTCTCAGCACAGCCCCACCAATGTCCTGAGCATTCTGGCCACAGAGGGATGGGAATGGAGGGAAAACTGAAAGATGCGGAGAGACAAAGATGACTCGTGCTCGTTATTCAACCTCCCCCAAAGCCCCATTTAGCCTGCTCTAGGGCCAGCATTTTGTCTGAGAATCCTCGTGACCAAGAGCATCCTCGTGCCAGGCTGAGCAGACAGAACCACGAAGGTCACCCTGAAGTCTGCAGGGGGCCTTTTGCCAGCTGGAGGAGAGCTCCACTCAGACACAGCCCTGCATATGCTTACAGAGGAGGCAGAATCCTCACAGATTAGGATCCAGGATTGCCCGAGCCATCCCTTACCTGGCATCAGCACTGGTGTCCTCGCTTGGTGGCCCAAGCTGCAGCTATCACCCCGCTGGGGTCTGCATTCACACTGGTGCCTTGAGCCACCGATATACGGGTGCCCGGAGGCAGAAAGCATTGCCTAAGAACCTGGAGAGAGGCAGGAGCACTCAAAGTCCTGTGTTTGCCAAGAGAGGCAGGGAGCAGCCTGTAATTTGGTCAGGCAAACCTTCACATTCGCCACAGGAGCAGAAGGGGTAAAAAAGGGAGAAAAGAGCGAGAGAGAGAGCGCAAAGAGAAATAAGGGAAAGAATCAATGAAAGGAGGCAATAGAGACAAAATGATAAGGGTCCCAAGGACACATACTGGCAATGCAGGATTCTCTCTGTCTTTAATATCCTCTCCCTGAACTCGGGGGTCTTGCCATTGGCTTTTGTAGCCAGCACAGGCACGGCAATAAAGAAATCCTCTACTTCCACACTTCATAATTCACAAGACCCCAGCAGTTTGCTCACAGGAGAGGCATAACACTCTCTGAATGTTGCTAGCTTCAGAGAGCAACTCTCTCCACCAGCCCAGAGATTGGACCAGAGCTGACAGAGGGGTGCTATATTATGGAGCAGGCCTGCACCCAGACAGGTTTCATTCTGTGCCTTTCCCCCACCCCCGGAGATGGCTCCAGGAAGCGGGGGGAGGGGGGGGTGAACAGTGGAGGTATTAAAGCTGGCAGCCCTCCTGTTAAGGCTGACAAAAGATCGACCCAGGGATGAATGGCGCTATTTTATTGTCATTCCAAAGTGCGGTGTTCCCAAGCTCCTCTTCTCACAGCTTTCAGGGAGCTTCAGATGGCTCTCCAGGGAGGGTGTGTGTGTGTGTGTCTCAGATTAATGCTGGCCACTTCCTCTCAGTGCCTTTAACTCCAGCACAACATCCAACACGTCTCACTTCCCCACTTGCCAAGTCTCTACAAATTCCCACTCAGATCAGGCGCCTGGTTCCAGAAATCAAAACCCTCCCTTCCCTCTACTAGTCCCCCTAGGAGCAACTGCAGCGGAGAAGCTGGGGGCACCCTGCAAGATTCCTTCCACCCCGACCTTCCTCCGGGCTGTCTGGGTCCAGATTAACAGTCACAAAAGGGAGATGGACACTTCCTCCCATTTTACATTCGTGAGACATGTGAGACTGTTGCCTGGAGGCTCTTGTTCTGTTGCCACAGAACACGTTTCCCCCCCACCTGGCTGCCAATGTGCATCTGCCGTGACTTGGAGGCAGCAGGATGACAAGATGGACCATGTTTGTTTGTAGCACAGAGACTGTGGTGGCACAGGCACGGACCCACTGAAAGCGGGAGTAGGACTCCAAGGCCTCGGCACGGGCAACGCAGTGGTTGTGGGAAGCAAAGTGCAGTGCAGCGGGAGCGAGAGTAGAAAGAGAACCAGACACTGGAGACGTCTGGGGGACCAGGAGGGGGCTGTTTTTAAAACTGATTTTTGCACTCACAGCTTTTCTAGACATTTCTCATCAGTGGCCCCCTCAACCGCACAGGTTGGATTCCTGCTCCCATTGCAGTGGGATCAGGACCTGCCTGCTGGGGCTGGGCAGACGACGTGCCATCCGTGCAGGTTATTCAGTATTACACCTCTCAGACCGAGGCCACCGTAAGACACCAAAGTAGAGAAATGGGGGGAGGGGTAGACAATCCTGGAGGGGGGGCAAATTTCTAGAGCCTCTCCCTGGAGTAACCCCCAAACTGGTACCTTTGGACACACTAGTCCCAGAGGTCATCACCTCTTGCCTCTCCTTCAAGGCTCAAGTCCCCCGAGATGGGTCAAGCTATGTACAATTAACACACAATGGATCAGTGCCCACTGTTGTGGAGTGTGCCTGTTGCTCAAACCCTGGGAGAGTGGAGATGGGTAATAACGGGGATGTTTTAGATTTAGGCCTTGTCTCTGCTGATGGCTGTGTGTCTCGGGCCTGGGCAGCTACTCCCTGCAATGATGGGGAGGCTGCGTCCACAACTGCAGCATGGAGCTACAAGAAGGGGTGAAAGGCTCTGTCATGGGCCGGGAGGGGGACGGGCATGACAGTGGGGAGCAATGCCAGAGCCTCTTCCCCTCCTGTGCTGGGTCTGTTTCACTGCAGTGTGGAAGGAGCCTACCCCTCTTGCTGGAATCTTTCACTGTGGCAGGGAAAGGCTCCAGCAGCAGGACAGGACATGGCTAAAAACAGCATAGACCTGGGAGGCACTGCTTGGCCATGCGGAGATCTGGGTAGGATATATTATACCCTAGGATTCGAGTCTCTACTCTACCCACCTACACCATGCTCTGCACTGCTATTTCCACCCATGCTAGTGGGGTGTGCAATGTCTGTGCTCTACAACAGGCTCCCACAAAGGTAGATCTAACTCGAGAAAACCATTTGGGTTCGTGTTCTACAAAAGCCGTGCTGCCCATATCCAAGTTTCAGCACTGGGAAACAGGCCCCTCCTCCATCAATCACGAGAGTGACTTAAAAACATTTCAGAAGAATCCACTTTCAAGTTTTAACCTTCAGGGTTCAGGTTTTTCAGTCTCATTTATGAGGGCTAGTAACTTTCATTCCGAAAGGGAAGCTCAGAGTCCTGTTTATTCAGATGGCTCCAAGAGTTCTGGTTTTCAATACACAAATACAAATATGGTCTAAAGTACCCATTAAGGTCACTGGGAAGGAAGGGACTGTATTATATAAATGGTTCTGCTTTGACTGTTATTCTCTGATAAAACTTTTCTTCCATTAAAGTATTTACCATAGACACACAAGGAAAAAATTGCTAAAAATCAGCAACTCATAGAACCACAGAACACTAGTTCAGTCCCCTGCCCTCCTCAGTGATTAAGAAACTGGTGACCATGCAGGAAAGCTTTTACTATGGTTTTACTCTTACTAACTGGCTGGAGCTTCGCAAGAGAGGCAATATCCAACCACATCACGGTTGGGTCATC
Organism: Pelochelys cantorii; assembly: GCA_032595735.1. Lineage (NCBI taxonomy): Eukaryota > Metazoa > Chordata > Testudines > Trionychidae > Pelochelys > Pelochelys cantorii. The sequence goes on along the minus strand of CM064342.1, from coordinate 3,270,841 downwards.
ATCACAGTTTCCTTCTGTGATGCCCCAGATTACAAGCAGCTACTTTTAAAAGCTTCATTATTTCTCTTTTATGATAGATGATGAGACCAGAGTGGGAGTTTATGCTCCATAATGGTCCATAACTGCTTTAAAAAATTACCTGATCATCTTGTTCTCATTATCTGTCTGCCAGATATAGGGAACTGAAGTTGAAGCTGAATCTCGTGTTTAATGTTACCACATAATGCTGTGCCCGATCAAACCAGCACCAGACAATTAACTGGCCTTTAAGCAAGAACAGTTTTGAAAAGCAAATGGAGTGAAACCAGGGCAGGAACTGATAGTCTTTAAGCAAACTCTGACCAGTCCAAGGAACAGTCAATTCCACCCCACTTCCACTGGAAGACTCACATCTGCCAAGCAACCGATTTTTGTCAGTCCCTGCAGACAGGTTTCACTGTAGAAACTCAGCAGAGGTTATGAGTTACAAGCAATTTTAGCTGGGGAAAGAGGAAAAATCCCAGTGAGTTTATACTGAGAAAGAAATGAAGAGCATTGACGTTTCTGTACTGAATTATTCCAGGATCTGAGCACTTAAAGTTTCCCCAAGCAATTAGCAGTAGTGTCTCTCTTAACAGCAGATGCTAAATCAGCCAACAGCCCCCTTGTGAATCTTCACCAGAACTTTGCTCAAGGGAAACTACTGATGATTGATCCTGGCGAAATCCAAATGGGTTTCTGTACTCTGGCTATTCAATTAAATCACTAGTCTACATTAATCTCAATGATTACATCATCTATCCAGGACGAACAGAGAAGAAAATAAAAGGTTGGATCAAATATTAAATAGCAAAATTGCAATCTGTTCCAAATATCTAAAAAATAGCCTAGCTTCAGTTCATGGATGACAAATTATTCTTGTCAAAACATTTTTCTGTACATACCTGTAACAACCTTGATCCAAGATCTTAAGGCACTTTACAAATTAATTAATCCTTACCACAACATGGTGAGATAAGCGTCTATCATTACACCCATTTTACAGATGGGGAAACAGAGGCATAAGCTGAAAAGCCACATAGCGAGCCAATGGCAGAACTGTGACCAAAACTCTCCCAACTTCCAGTTTTTCACTTTAGCCATTAAGCCGATGATCTTTAATGAGACAGAAAGGACATCAGTGATTACAAAGGGTCAGCTATACAAAGTAACCTAGCATCAACTTGTGTCCAGCCTATCTAAAAGAGTGGGATACCTCCACTTCCATTGTTGCTGCTTTGATAGCCTCCAGGAATTGTAGCTTATTTTGAAATAGCTTCTTTCAAGTTTTGGTGCTTTCTACACTTATTTCGAAATAGAGCGACTTCCCTTACTCCTTGTACAAGGAGGGTTACAGGAGTTGGAGTAAGAAGTCCTCCAACCTGATAGTATTTCGACATTATGTCGAAATAACTGCCTGCTATGTAGACGCTAGTTATTTTGAAATAATGTTGCTGTGTAGACATAGCCTTATGGACCAATGCAGGATTACATTCTATAGCACATTATATTCTCCACTACCATTCCAGTCAAGCAGCAATGCTTTCATCAGTATTCTTGAGAGATTATTCCACCATAATCTAACTTTGGGGGCATTTTTTCCTCATATTCACATTCAGCCTTAAATTATTTTTGCTTGTCAGATATTTTCTGGATAAGGTTATTCCATATTTATTTGTTGAATTCAATATTAAAATGGCAGAGCACCAATGCTTCCTCTAATCTTTTCCACCTATGTGCGGAATAAATTGGTATGTGCAACAAGGCATGTGCAAATGTGCACCACCAGTAGAAACAAAAGAACTAGCCATGGGTGCTCTGCTTATCAGCTGGGCAGCAGATAGCTTACAGGGAATGCGGATGGGCAATAATGTACACCCTGAAGTAATGAGTGCCATTAACATACCATCCCACGTATGTGACAAAAACAAACAACTTTTCCCACTGACACATTTGGGTGGCTTTATAGATAAATAAAGGCAGCAAGTAAAAATGTATGAAAAGAAATTTGACCTAACAAAGGGGATGATAGTAACCTAAGAAAGAGGCGGGGTGGTCAGATTATTGCAGCGTAACTGTTCTAGCCTTTAGCATGTTGAGAGTCTCTGGGTTAGGCTAAAAGGGGCTAAAAAAACAAGGGTGATGTCATGACCACTACCCAGGCGGAAGAAGTGGATGAGACTTTTTTTAAACAACTAACAAAATCATCCAATGCGCAGGATTTGGTGGTGATGGGGGACTTCAACTATCCAGACATATATTGGGAAACTAACACGGCGGGACACAGACTATCCAATGAGTTCTTGGACTGCACTGAAGACAACTTTTTATTTCAGAAGGTTGAAAAAGCTACTGGGGGGAAGCTGTTCTAGATTGGATTTTAACAAATAGGGAGGAACTGGTTGAGAATTTGAAAGTGGAAGGCAGCTTGGGTGAAAGTGATCATGAAATGGGGAAGTTACTCACCTTCATGCAGTAACGATGGTTCTTTGAGATGGGTCCCCGTGGGTGCTCCACTCATGGTGTCGGGCTCGTCCCAGCACCGGGATGAGCCCGACACCATGAGTGGAGCACCCACGGGGACCACTCGAAGAAGAACATAGAGTTCAAGATTCTAAGGTATGGTAGAAGGGAAAACGGCAAATTAGAGACAATGGATTTCAGGAAGGCAGACTTTAGTAAGCTCAGAGAGCTGGTAGGTAAGGTCCGATGGGAAGCAGGACTGAGGGGAAAAACAACTGAAGGGATTTGGCAGTTTTTCAAAGGGACATTATTAAGGGCCCAAAAGGAAGCTATTCTGCTACATAGGAAAGATAAAAAATATGGCAAAAGACCGCCTTGGATCAACCAGGAGATCTTGCATGTTCTAAAAATAAAAAAGGAGTCATATAAAAAATGGAAACTAGGATAAATTACAAAGGATGAATATAGGCAAACAATACAGGAATGCAGGGGCAAGATTAGAAAGGCAAAGGCACAAAACGAGCTCAGACTAGCTACAGGCATAAAGGGAAACAAGAAGACATTCTATAAATATATTAGAAGCAAGAGGAAGACCAAGGACAGGGTAGGCCCATTGCTCAGTGAGGAGGGAGAAACAGTAACAGGAAACTTGGAAATGGAAGAGATGTTTAATGACTTCTTTGTTTCGGTCTTCACCGAGAAGTCTGATGAAGGAATGCTTAACATAGTGAATGCTAGTGGGAAGGGGGTAGGTTTAGAAGATAAAATAAAAAAAGAAGAAGTTAAAAATCACTTAGAAAAGTGAGATGTCTGCAAGTCACCAGGGCCTGATTAAATGCATCCTAGAATACTCAAGGAGCTGATAGAGGAGGTATCTGAGCCTTTAGCTATCATCTTTAGAAAATCATGGGAGATAGGAGAGATTCCAGAAGACTGGAAAAGGGCAAATCTAGTGCCCATCTATAAAAAGAGAAATAAAAACAACCCAAGAAACTACAGACCAGTCAGTTTAACTTCTGTGCCAGTAAAGATAATGGAGCAAGTAATTAAGGAAATCATCTGCAAACACTTGGAAGATAATAAGGTGATAGGGAAGAGGCAGCGTGGATTTGTAAAGAACAAATCATGTCAAACCAGTCTGATAGCTTTCTTTGATAGGATAACAAGTCTTGTGGATAAGGGAGAAGCAGTGGACGTGGTATAGCTAGACTTTAGTAAGGCATTTGATACAGTCTCTCATGATATTCTTGTCAATAAACTAGGCATATACAACTTAGATGGGGCTACTTACTATACGGTGGGTGCATGACTGGCTGGATAACCGTTCCCAGAGAGTAGTTATTAACGGTTCACAATCCTGCTAGAAAGGTATAACAAGTGGGGTTCCGCAGGGGTCTGTTTTGGGAGCGGCTCTGTTCAATATCTTCATCAATGATTTTGATATCAGCATAGAAAGGACGCTTATTAAGTTTGCAGATGATACCAAAATAGGAGGGGTTGCAACTGCTCTGGAGGATAGGGTCATAATTCAAAATGATCTGGACAAACTAGAGAAGTGGTCTGAGGTAAACAGGATGATGTTTAATAAGGACAAATGCAAAGTGCTCTACTTAGGAAGGAACAATCAGTTTCACACATACAGAACAGGAAGTGACTGTCTAGGAAGGAGTATGGCAGAAAGGGATCTAGGGGTCATAGTGGACCACAAGCTAAATATGAGTCAACAGTGTGACACTGTTACAAAAAAAGCAAACATGATTCTGGGATGCATTAACAGGTGTGTTATGAGCAAGACATGAGAAGTCATTCTTCCACTCTACTCTGCGCTGATTAGGCCTGTTGGAGTATTGTGTCCAGTTCTGGGCACCACATTTCAAGAAAGATGTGGAGAAATTGGAGAAGGTCCAGAGAAGAGCAACAAAAATGATTAAAGGTCTAGAGAACATGACCTATGAAGGAAGACTGAAAGAATTGGGCTTGTTTAGTTTGGAAAAGAGAAGATTGAGGGGGGACATGATAGTGGTTTTCAGGTATCTAAAAGGGTGTCACAAGGAGGAGGGAGAAAATTTGTTCTTCCTGGCCTCTGAGGATAGAACAAGAAGCAATGGGCTTAAACTGCAGCAAGGGAGGTTTAGGTTGGACATTAGGAAAAAGTTCCTAACTGTCAGGGTGGTCAAACACTGGAATAAATTGCCCAGGGAGGTTGTGGAATCTCCATCTGTGGAGATATTTAAGAGTAGGTTAGATAAATGTCTATCAGGGATGGTCTAGACAGTGCTGGGTCCTGCCATGAGAGCAGGAGACTGGACTTGATGACCTCTCCAGGTCCCTTCCAGTCCTAGTGTTCTATGATTCTATCCAATCACAAATAAAGACATGAATTGTTAGTTCCAGATGAGACCTAGACATTTACCCATATCTGAAAAATTGGTCTTGATGCATTTGGTATGATTGTTACTTTCTGCTCTGCAGAGGCTCAGCATGGTCATGTTTACACTACAGCATTATTTCAAAATAATCGAGTGTGCATCTACACAGCAAGCCCGTTATTTCGAAATAATGGGCTTCTCACTCCGATTTTTGTAACCTTGCTGCCATGAGGAGTAAGGAAAGTCGAAGGGAAAGTGTTCTCCCTTCATCTTCCTGCAGTGTGGACAGCACCTAAAGCCAAGTTAAGGTACTTTGACTTCAGCTACGCTGAAATTGCACAACTTAATTCGACTTTGTCCTGTAGTGTAACTTTTAGGAAAAGGTGTAGAATGCAGGTCAGAATTAAGGTCCATCAAGCATCTAGCAATCTAGGAGACTAGTAGGTCATTATTAAAAATGAATCAACAAATTGCACAGTGGACCCTGACTGGAGAAGTGGAAACCTGCAACAGGGAATGGAGTGAAGGTTTCCTACCATGAAGATGTAGGGTGGGGCTGAGAAAGGAGTCTTTCAGAAGCAGCACAGTTTATCTATGTTGGAAAATGATTCATGTTCCTAGGTTAGCACCACTGCTGCCTCCTCCCCATAACCCTTACAATTTAGCCAGCTGCCAGGTTGGAATTTACGTATTTACTAAGGAGTAATTCACATAACCATAGTAGCTTCCACTGCCAGCCTCTGACCACATGAGAAGGAGTTACTCACCTTGTGCAGTAACAATGGTTCTTCGAGGTGTGTGTCTCCATGGGTGCTCCACCATAGGTGTTGGGCTCATTCCAGCATCTCAGGTCAGAGATTCATCAGCCGTGGTTTAGCCAGACCGCGCATGCGTGGTGGCATCGTGTGCCATTCGCACCGTTTCTGAGGCTGCGTGCGGTCCGGCTCCTGCCAGTTCCTCCTAATCAGGTCACTCTGAAAAAAATAAGAGAAGACTCCGAAACAGGGAGGAGGGTGGGTCGTGGAGCACCCAGGGGGACACACACCTCAAAGAACTGTTGTTACTGCACAAGGTGAGTAACTTCCTCTTCTTCTTTGGGTAGTGTCCCCATGGGTGCTCCACTGTAGGTGAATACTGAGCTGTTGTCGGGCCTATGGAGGAGGGATCGGAGTCAGGACTTCTGCGCTGTGGAGAGCATTGCCAATGCTAGCACTGAGTCCCGAACAATGGCATCAATTGCATAATGTTTTGCAAATGTCATGTCTGAGGACCAGGTCGCTGCTCTTCGAATATCTTGCAGCACAACACCTCGGAGGAAGGCTGTGGTTGCAGCTGTCACTTTGGTGGAATGTGCATGTATCGAGGAAGGTACTGTCCTATGGCATAGCAAATAACAGTATGCAATGCATTTCACAATTAGTTTGGAAATACGCTGCGATGATAAAGGCTGACCTTGGATCACCCGTCCATGCATAGTAGAAGACGTTGTGATTGTCGGAAGGGTCGTGTTCTCTCTAGGTAAAAGGCCAAGGCCCTCCGGAAATCTAGAGTATGAAGTCGAGCCTCATGAAGTGAGGCATGCGGTTTGGGATAAAAGGTAGGAAGTATTATTGTCTCATTAATATGAAATTCCAAGTTCACTTTTGGAAGGAAATTAGGATGTGGCCATAGCATCACTCCTGTATTAGTAAACAGAGTGTAAGGTGGGTCGGCTGAGAGAGCGGCGAGTTCGCCCACCCTTCATGCTGAGATGATGGCTAGAAGGAAGACGACTTTCATGGTAAGTATGGGGAAGTCACAGGTGGCTATTGGCTCAAAGGGTGGATGTGGGAGAATGTCTAATACCAACTGAAGATCCCAGAGCACTGGAGGCCTTCTCCGCACAGGGTAAAGATTCGTGAGTCCTTTCAAAAAATCTTTTGGTCAAGGGATGAGCAAATACTGAGTATTCTTCTATTGGTTGCCTAAAGGTGGAGATCACCGATAGGTGGACCCTTATGGATGATATAGCAAGACCGGAGCATTGGAGGTGCAGCGCGTAGTCCAAAACACGATGGATCGGAAGTGTCATGGCATCTCAGCTGTTGTCGTTGCACCAAAAGTGGAATCGCCGCCACTTATAAAGGTAAGTCTTTCGCATGGAGTCGCACCTACTCTGTAACAAGACACATGCTTTACGTCCTGAGAACAGACTATCTCTGTCTGATGGAACCAGCTAGGAGCCAAGCTGTAAGATGTAGTTGATCGATTTGTGGATGTATCATGGTTTGCCCACATTGTGTCAGGAGGTCTGGTCTCTCCGGTAAGTGATATGGTGGTCATAGGGACATTTGTATTAGAAGCGGAAGCCATGTTTGGCTGGGCCAGTATGGAGCTATGAGTATGACCGTGGCCCCATCTGTGACTATTTTCTCCAATACTCTTGGACGAAGTGGAATTGGGGGAAAAGCGTAGAGTAGCCATTGGCCCCAGTGCAGTAGGAAAGCGTCCCCTAGCGAGTTCGGTCCAAGTCCTGCTCTGGAGCAGTACTTCAGGCATTTTGTATTAATGTGCGTAGCGAATAAGTCTATGTGAGGATACCCCCAGCGGAACAGAAAGTGTGCTATGTGTCGATTCAGTTCCCACTCGTGTTGAAGGAAGAATTGTCTGCTGAGCGTGTCGGCAATAGTATTGTCCTTGCCTGGCAAGTATGTTGCAATGATGCTGATTCCATGGAGAATGCACCAGTTCCTTAAGTGCGTGGCTTCTGCACAAACGGGCTTTGATCTGGCTCCGCCTTGGCGGTTGATATAATATACCATGGTTATGTTGTCAGTAAGAATCTGGACCGTGTGGCATTGAATTTTGGGCAAGAATGCTTTGCAGGCATTGAATACTGTCCTTAGCTCCAGCAGGTTGATGTGCTAGAGCGCTTCTGCTGTGGTCCATTATCCTTGTACGTGTTCTCCTGTGCAGTGTGCTCCCCATCCCATGAGAGACACGTCCATAGTAATTTGGATATCCGGTTGTGGATGATGAAAGGGGAGACCTGTAAGCATGTTGGCAGTGGACATCTACCATTTGAGGGAGTGCCTCACCATAGTGGGTACTGTGACTAGTCTGTGGACATCTTGCTTGCCAGTGCGATAGATTGAAGCTATCCAGTACTGCAGGTATCTGAGACGAAGCCTTGCATGCTGTACCACATAGGTGGTTGCTGCCATATGCCCCATGAGCCTTAAACAGGTCAGTATGGTGACTCTTGGGCTGACAGAGATGGTGTGGATGAGATCCTGTATCTTGTTGAATCTGGCCATTGGAAGATAAGCCCTTGCTGTTGTAGAGTCTAACCGTGCCCCAATGAACTTGAGGGACGTTTGTGGAATGAGCGAGGATTTCTGAATGTTGATTATGAGGCCTAGAGCTGCAAATAAGTCTCTTGTAATGTGGGTGGCTTGCAGTGCCTGTTGGTATGTAAGTGCTTTGATTAGGCAATCATCCAGGTATGGAAATATCATGATGCCTTGGTGATGGAGATAGGCTGAAACTACCGACAGTTTTGGAGAAAACTCTGGGGGTAGGCGAAAGGCCGAATGGGAGGACTTTGTATTGAAAATGATGGTTGTCTATGGTGAACCTGAGGAAACATCTGTGTTCCAGGTGTATTGTGACATGAAAATACGCATTTTGTAAATCGAGGGACGTAAACCAATCTCCCATATTCAGGGCTGCGATAATAGAAACCAGTGTCACCATCCTGAATCTGTGTTTTCTGAGATACCGATTGGGGCGTCAGAGATCCAGAATGGGTCTCCATCCTCCTGATTTTTTCTTGGTGAGGAAATAGCGGGAGTAAAACCCTCTACTGTGAAATTGTTCTGGCACTCTCTCTATCGCCCCAGTGTTGAGAAGACGTAGAGCCTCCTGCATCAGGAGAGTCTTGTTAGATGGGTCCCTGAAAAGGGACGGGGGTGGGGGAGAGGTGGGTGGTAGAGAGAGAAGGGGTATAGTGTAGCCAGATGTTATCAGTTCCTGGACCCAGCAGTTGGTGGTGATGGCAAACCACCTTTGTTGGAAGGGCCATAAGCGATGGTGAAATAGCTCCCAGGTTTCTGATTGATGTGTTAGGGGGATGGTCTGTAGTCCCTGGACTATACCGTCAAACTGGCTGCTTACTGTTGTGTTGGTTGGGCGCTCTATTCGATTGTGGTCGAGGTTTCCCTCTCTGTTGAGGTTCATATTGTCTGAACCTAGGATTGGCATATGAAGTTGGCTGCTGCCTGTATATCGTTTGTGGTGGTATGGTGTTGTATACATGCCAAGAGTCCTGAGTATTGTCCTGGAATCTTTTCCAGAGTGGAGTACTTGGTCGGTGTTAGCTGCAAACAGACTCTGCCTGTCGAATGACAGGTCCTCTACCTTTGTCTGTAGATCTTTCAGTACGGACGCCATCTGAAGCCAAGAAGAGCGCCGCATTGCTACTGATGTTGCGGTGGTACAGGCTGCTGTGTCCACAATGTCCAAGGAGATTTGCAATGCTGTTCTTGAGGCCGTATAACCTTCTTGTACCACTGATTTCAAAAGCTGATGCTTGTCTTCTAGCAGATGTTCCAGAAGTGTCACCAACTTTGCATAATTATCAAAGTTGTGGTTGGAGAGCTGCGCCGAGTAGTTTGCCATTCGTAATGTTAGCGTGGCAGATGAGTATACTTTTCTTCCGAAAAGATCTAAGCACTTAGCATCCTTGTCTGCGGAGGTGTTTTTATATTGAGGGATCTTGGATCATTGCTCAGCGGCATCAACTACCAAGGAATTCAGCTGAGGATGTGTGTATGTATAGAAATTCCATCCCTTTGAAGGGGACGAAATACTTTTTGTCGGCTCTCTTATGTGTCTCTTGGGTGGAAGCTGGAGTCTGCCAGATGTCATCTGCAATTTCCAATATTGTTTCGTCCAAGGGTAAAGCCATCTTGTTTTTCTGTGAAGGTTGAAGATTTTTAAGCAGTCGATGCTGTTTTTGTTGCACCTCCCCTAGTTGTATTTCCTGAGATTCTGCCACCCACTTAAGGGTCATGGAATTGTTTGATGTCATCTACTGGGGAAGACTTTCTGGGAAAAACCGCGTCATCGGGGAAGAAGAAAACTGGTCAGTTGGGGACCGTGTCTGGGGTTGAGCTTGCTCTGAGAGCGTTTCCTGCTGCTCCAGTTGTTGTACTGGTGGAGATGCATCTTCTGAAGGATTTGGTGGCCTTGTGGATGATTGAGTCAGTGATGGTAACCTGGTGGTACTGCATGAATGTCTTCGATGATAATGTGGAGAAGACAAGCAGGAGTGGCTATATGAGCATCGACGCGAATAGTAGTCCCTGTGGTGATGATATCTGTCATGGCCATGGTGAGAAGATGAATAATATGGTGAGTATCTCGTGTGCGATATGTGGTGATACCTAGTGTAGGAGGATCTTGTAGGTGACCTCGGAAAACGAGATCTTCCTCTAGGGTAAGTTGGCGAGTGTGAACACCTATGGTAGCACTGCAGGGATGGAGAATACCATGGTGAGCACCTCTGGTAGGGATTAGGGCGGTCTTCGCGTTGCATAGGGACCACGTGTGGTGAAGGTGGTGAAGACGGTTGTGGAGAAAATACCGCCAGTTCCGGGCTAGGGGAAGGTGTTGTTATCCTCCTAGATTTATGGGTAGCCTTGCATTGAGGAGAACGTTGTGATGACGGAGCCGTGTGTGGGATTGGGACAGGCTGTTGTCTTGAGGTCAGTGCTGGTGTTGTGTGTGCTGGTCCGTGCAGCATTTGTGTGGAAGGGGGAGTCGCTGGAGATGGTGCCGCTGTGGTCGGTGCCAGCGGACTTGGTGCCGCTACAGTCGGTGCCGCATGACTTGGTGTGGTATGAGTGCGTGCCACATGACTCGGTGCTGTGTGGGTCGGTGCCACATGTCTCGGTGCTGTTGAGCTGGCCGTAGAGCCCAAAGATGCTGAAGGACTCAGGGGCGGGGCCATAGATGGTGATCTCAGTGCCATAATTGGTGCCGTCCTCTGTGTACCTTCAGTGACAATTTTGCCAGTGTTGTTGGACTTTGTTTGCTTGGCGCGGGTACCGAATCAGCTCTTGGCACCATTGGTGTTGCCTGTGCCGCCTCCCTATTTGAGGCTGGGCTCGGCTCGGATACCGTACGGCGCATTCTATGTCTGTGAGCCTGGGTGCTAGGAGACGAGCCGGATATGCCCGGCTTATCAACCGTGCTAATTCTGTGGGCTGCTGGCAGTCTTCCTGCAGCCGTAGGACTCGTAGTCGACTCTTTCTCAGCAGGTTGCAATGCCTTGCTGAATAATAACAATTTTAGGCGCATTTTGCGGTCCTGTCTCACACAAGCCGTCAGCTTTGAGCAGTGCGGGCATTTCTGAGGGATGTGGCCCTCACCCAAGCACTTGATATAGCTAGCGTGGCCATGAGATGCCAGCATCACGTCGCGGCAAGTCGAACACTTCTTGAAACTGGGAGAACCCATCTTTTTTTTTTTTTTTTGGCTGTAAGTAGTATAACTATGTACAAGAATAACTATGAAGAACTATATCTTGGGTAAGGAAAAAAACCACTTTTTTTTTTTAAAGTTAACAAGTGAAGCTATATCTAAAACAAGTAATTATGACTAAAAACTAAGAATAAACTAACTATTTCTAAATTTTTTTAGTCAGGACAGGGAGAAGCAGTTCACTCCACCTGTGACCGTGAACGGTTAGGAGGAACTGGCAGGAGCTGATCTGTGCACAGCCTCAGAAACGGCGTGAAGGGCATGTGACGCTGCCGCGCATGCGCGGTCCAGCTAAACCATGGCTGATGAATCTCTGACCTGTGGCGCCGGGATGAGCCCGACACCTATGGGCTGAAGTGCTCTGTAAATGAAAAGTTCATCAGATTACCTCTCACCTTAACTTGCCTCTCCTTGTCAGAAGTCTTGAAGCCATCCTTGACCCCAAATTATTAACTTCCTCAGTCTTCCCCTGGAAGCCCTCCCTCTTAACTATGACATATTACCATCTGGAAAGTCAGATCATTCCTGCCTTGACCCTGCCATTGTGGAAACCCTGATTCATGCTGCAGTCACTTCCTGTCTTTATCAATCCCCTCCTTTTACATTGTTCCTAAAGCCCTAACTTCAGGGCGGCCCAGAAATTTGAGGGCCTACATTTATCTCTCATTCCAGGAAGTAGGGCTACTATATTCACCATAACTAAGTTATCTATCTGACTCTAGCCTTCTATATGTGCAGAGCTGCACTAGCTGAAAAACCAACAGTTAAATGATGTGACTCTTATAAAAGAAGGGGTTAGCTTGATATAATTTAATATAAACTCCTAAACTAGGCTTCAATGGGCATGTCGACACAGCAGGTCTAAAGTTGAAGTAAGCTACGCAACTTCAGCTATGTCAATTGTGTAGCTGAAGTTGAAATACATTAACTCAACTTTTGGCACTGCCTACACAGCAGGAAGTTGAAGGAAGAGCGCTCTTCCTCCGACTTCCCTTACTCCTCACAAAATGAGGGTTACCAGGAGTTGGAGTCAGAAGTCCTCCAGCTCAACATTATTTCAAAATAAAGACGTGCTGTGTAGACATGCTCTTCATTATTTCAGAATAACACTAGTTATTCTGAAATAATGCTGCTGTGTAGATGTACCCAATTAGATTAAGAGCATCCACATAGGATTTTGTACTGATTTAACTGAATAGATTTAAAATCACATCTTTAAAGTGGAACAACTTTCGATATCCATTGGGTAAAATTTTCCAAAGGATCTAAGTTCCATTTCCAAAAGTGAATTAGGCTCTCTGGAGCCAAAATTTAATGGACTTTCTTTGGGTATTACACCAAGTCTACCACAGAAAAGGGTTGTCTGACAAGCTGTCCACTGTAGATGCAGATTATGTTGAGCAAAAATACGCTAGCCAGTATAGCTCATATCTGTTCAGTGAGCAAATTAATTGGCAACAAAAGCTTACTTATGACAGTACAACTGTGTCTAAAATAGGGACTTTGCCAGCACGGAGATGTCACACAAAAAAACCCAACCCAGTAACTGTTGTTATATCTGCAAAAGTTTCTAGCGTAGACTTGGCTTTAGCTTCTTATGTGTCTATTTCCATTTTGAAAACAGACCTTAGGTGCTTTTGCAAATTTTACTAAAGGCTTCTGCATCCAATTAGAACTACCTTCCTCTTAATGCTCCATGGACATGCCCCTTCTGGTCCACTTGGAGTTCATGTCCACCTCCAAGTCCCCACATAACCACTCATTCCACTTCTCTAACTTTCTTTTCCTCCCTGACCTCTCTATTGATTCTCTCATGTTGTGTTGGGGGAGTGGGTGGAGCCAGCATTTAGATGCTGATAGATGATTGGCTGTGTCAGTATATTCCTGCTGTGCACCCACCCAGCCTGGCACAGAAAGCTGGCATGGAAGACCTCAAGTGAACTGCCCAATGACCAAAAGATTTGTTAAGGGATAATGACATCCAGCCAGGTTCACTGTTGATGAATTATAATACTAGTATCCTGCAGACTCTACTAGACCGCTAATACACATATGCCTATAACAGTGAACCAGCTCAGTGAATGGTGGGACTTTCTGTTCCTCCCTAGGTCTGACAAAGATACTCTGTGAGGGGGCCGCACTGCCCCACACTGAAGTCCCAGGAGCTCCCCTGGCCCAGCTGGCCAAACAGGCCCCACCCCCTCGGCCCAGCTGGGCATGCTCGAGAGTGAGGCTAGGGATAAAAGCCCGGGCAGACAGGCAGTCTGGGGAGATAGCTGGAGCGGCAGGAGCTCGTGAACAGCACCCGCCGCTGCAGCCTCCCCAGGAGCAGTGTCTGCTGCGGCCTCAGCGACAGCGCTGGACAAGGGGATCGTCAGACTGGGGCTGACACAGGGAGCTGCACGCAGAGGAGGGCGCCCAGCACTGGAGGCGGTAGGAAGGAGCCCAGGGCGGAGCACTGACCTCTGGGAGCTCGGTGTGTTCTGGCAGGCGTCCCCGCCAAGCAGACAGCGAAATGTTTCGCTGCTATCAGAGCCCTGGCTGGGACCCGGTGGTGTGGGAGGGCCCGGGTCCCCCTACCTTCCCACCCCACCACAGCCATGCTCCCTAGATGGTGGGAGAGAAGCTCACTGAGGGGCTAGGCCGAAGGCCCTCTGCAACCCTACAGGGGGATTTGTACTTCGGGATTGGGCCTAGAGGGCTGTATATGCCCATGTAGAGGGACTTGTACTGTGAAGGAACTCGGCCTATAAGGCTGTATACACCCTACAAGAGGGACATCTGGGTGAAACTAAGGATGGCCCGGTCCGAAGGGGGCCGTAACCCAGCCGTAGGGGACTTCTGGGTTACCAAGGGGCAGGCAATCCCTCAACATACTCCCTGTGGCACACATCTTTAGACCCCGGTACAAAGAAGCGAGTACTGCCCCGGTGATGTGGCTAGTGATTACCCATTATCTTGCACAGGTTGATCCCATCAAAACATTGGTATAACTGCTGTCATCTTGACTTTATTTTTTAGGAGGGGCCAGTGATATCCTGTTATCTCGAAGAATGTTTTTGTACCATTCTTGATATTGGGGTGTTCTCGTACCACTTTGATACTGGGATGTGTTTGCGTGAGTACTTTGTGAATAGCACTTTTTAGGAATGTGTATTTTTGCAGCATCAGCCCTGTTCTTGCCAGATTTTGTGAGTAGGTTCTGCTTCATATCAGGACTCAGATATAAGGGCTTATGGCTCAGGCACTTTTCCTATCACAGTGCTCATTACCTTGTGCTAGCCCAGTGGTTCCCAAACTTTTTGGCATCACGCCCCCTTTTTGATGTTTGAGAAACCCTCACGTCTGTCTGTCCCCCCCCCTCCAAATAGCAACAAAGCTTGTTGAGGAAAAAAAAGAAGGAACTGACTGGGGCCGAAAAACAGTCGTGGCCCCTTTAATTGCCGGGACCAGTGTAAAAAAAAAAAAATGGTTCCGGTACTCCAAGGGAAAAGTTGTTGACCAAAAAAACCCCCAAAAAACAGTTGCCCTTTTAAGCAGGCCATTTTGCCCTTTTAAGGTGACCATTTTGAAGTCTGCCTGGGACGCTCCATCCTCCCCCTGCCCCAGCCAGCCCGAGCTGTGCATGTTTCGGCAGATGCCCAAGCCACAAAAACCAGAAAATACCAGACATTTCACATGGTATTTTCTGATTTTTTTTTTTAACCAGACAGCGCGGGCTCTTTCTTGAGGGGGGATTAATGGGGGGGGTAGAGGGGAGGAGGAAGGGGGCTGGGTTGCCTCACATCCCCCCTAGAATTTTTTCATGCCCCCCCCAGGGGGGCACGCTCCCCAGTTTGGGAACCTATGTGCTAGCCTATTACCCTACCTGGATTTCTCTTCTTCCTGTGAGTCACAATCATTCTCTCTTGTCTAAATCTCACCTTGAAGGCTTACCTCCTTTTCTCCTCAGCGCAGGACGAGGAGAAGTCCAAGTAGGGAAATGACTCTCTGCAAAACTGTTTCTGATACTCTGCACTACGAATGGTATAAAAAGGGTTGTTAGAAAGACAAAGTGGGTGAGGTAATATCTTTCACTGAACCAACTTCTGTTGATCAGAGAGACAAGTTTCTGAGCTATACAAAGTTTTTTGAAAGCTTCTCTCTCACACCAACAGAACTTGTTCGAATAAAACATATTACCTCACTCAGCTTATCTAATATCCTGTGACCAACATGGCTTCAACAACATTGCATACATATAAAAATGGTTAGATTTTCTAAAAATCTAAAAACTCCTCCAGAAGAATTCTTGTTTGTTCCAGATTACTCTGGTTGAGTCCAAAGCAGATGTCCAGTAGGCCGCCTATTTTATTTCCCTATCTATTGTATCATACACATGGGCATTCTTTTCAGTCACTTGTAACTTTGTTTCAAACATTTCACTTGAACTGAATATGCTTGATTGGAATCATTTTCACTTTTAAGTCAAGTCATTTTTACTTTCAGGTTCTTAGGCACGGTCTACACTTAAAAACTTTGGTTGTCTTAGTTATGGTGCTCTGTGGTGTGAAATATCTAAACCCCTCAACTCTGTAGTAAGGCCAACTTAGTTGCGTAGAAGGTTTCCATGGACTTAGCTGGAAAGGTGAAGTTTGGAGAGGTGAAGTTTCTAAACAGTGGAAAAAGCCCTTCTGTCATTGTACACTGCATCTATACTAGGGGTTATGGCGGCATAGCTGTTGTGCCAGTAGCTATGCTGCTAGTCCATGTAGAGTAGACATGATTTTAGGGGTGGAATTCCAGATTTGCAAATACTGGAAGGTAACACATTTATTCTGTTTTCACTAGATTTTTTTTAAATCAGGGAAACATTTCTTAAGGTCTGTAATTAGCTTGATTTTACAAAATTTTAATTTGTGGCCAAATTTAAGTTGGCAATATCTCTTAACATGAACATTAAGAGTAATGAGACAGTGAGTTCTTTAACTACTGTATACTTCAATTCTTAATAGTAACACTGTGTTAAGCTACTCCAGATTTCTCTTAAGAGGGTCTTTGATAGGCTAGCCTATACAAACGCCAGTCCTGATTCTGTAAGATAATTAATTATATGAGTTGCTTCATTGAAGTCAATGGGACTACTCACATGGATATGTACCTTGCTGGATCAACACTGTATTTAAAAACATGCTGTATTTTGCTTTCTGCAATTTCTCCAGCATCCTTTGCTCTTACGTTTTTTGTTTCAAATATCAGCCTTACTTGCCAGACAGTATGAGGGCTGGTACACCATGCTGTCTTGTATGTGAAGTGCAACCTTTACTCTATGCTGACATATTCACTAACTCTACATTATCACTCAGTGCTGGATACATCATCCCACTGAATACTACAGTGGAGAATAAAGTATAAACTCCTACTATTTACGATCTCTCTTACTTCAGCTATCAAATGTCTAAAAATAGGTCCAGTAATCTAGATATTAATGGCTCTGAATTGCCATGGTCATAATTGCCATTTTCATTACGAGCAGTTGTGGAAGGACTTTGTCTGCTTCTTAACAGCTGCCAATACACACGTACACGAAGCTCAGCCTTAGAAATCATTCACTCTCCTGCAGAGGGAGAGCTACTGTGCTCAGACAGGGCTAAGCACCTATTAGTCAAGTTGAATAGGGACATATTTGTAGCCAACAGGGAGGCAAGGGACAATATCAAAGGATTAAATTGGCTCTGAGGCTGGTCTTCCCTTTCGCAGGTAAAGCTTCGTTGCTTTCTTACTTTTTTTTAAGGAAAACTGACAGCAAAGGTCAGGAAGGACCATGGTTGGAAGAATGGTAGCTCAGCTCATATGGAGTGCTGACCCTAGGGAAACTCAGACTGAGCAGAAGCATGGAGCATTAATATGGAAAAAGACACCTGCTGGGCAAATGGTCTCCGCCAATTTGGGTTCAATCAGAAGCTCCAAATAATTTCTCGTCTTACATTTAAAATAGACAATGCCAGCTGGCACTGGCTAAGTGCCTCTGCTTCTAACCACAGAGGTAGAATTTCAGGTGTTTGGCTTCCTTCATCTGCAAATCAAGGACATTAATGGTATTTTGGGCTCAGCAGTGCAACAGGGAGCATGGGTACAGCCCTGTAACTCCACAGATTTCCTTGTCACATACACAGATATCCACATCTGCAGATGTAGATGTGGATATCCTTGGTTCATTTTTGCAGATCTGGATCCAGGTGCAGATACAGATTGTATATTTTTTTCTTCTTAAACCCAGAACCCTGCAAATTTGCAGATATCCACGGGCACCTGCATCCACGGATGTGGATATCCACAGCTCATTTCTGAGATATGGATGCACATACAGATGCAAATTTTGTGTCCACGCAGGGCTCTCTCTAAGCATGTGCAGTTCTCGCATTGATCTTTTGAAATAACAAATCCCGACACTTGCAATGCTGTTGTAGCCATGTCAGTCCCAGGATATGAGTGAGACAAGAAGAGAGACACAATGACCTCTGTGCAAACTCAAGACGGTGTGTCTTTTATCTACTGCTGTTGGTTCTTCAACCAATTCTGCTTTCCTGTGAAATCAGAGTGTTTCACTCAGCAGAACTGATATGCTTACTGGGACATGGAAGGAGTTTCCAGCACTGCCATCTACTGGGGAATCCATCATAGTACGGTTGTTTCACTGAACTTGAACTCATGAGTGGAAAGAGTTTAAAACTCAACACTGCAAAGTTTACATGACAAACGGTATGATTTTCACAATGAACTTCTACATCTTCAAATATTTTAACTCTCTCAAGTCTAAGTTAATGGAAATCAACAGCATATTATCTAGAATACAACCTAAATTGATGAAAAACTTAAAAAGCAACAAATACTCTTGCAGTAGCTAAGGTGCTGCAAGACTGTTTGCTGTTTTTTAAGTTTTTCTAGTTACAGATTAACTCATCTACCCCTCTGAAGCAAATTGATTGGCAGACTTCTGAAAACAAAAAGTACCCCTCCCCTACATCTTAGTGTGAGAATGTTAGTTAAAAGTTGGCTGTTAAGAATATTAATAAGGTTTGAGAATGTTTTAGGGCTCAAGGTGCAATCTTATTTCAGAAGTTACTGTATATATACACATGAATTTAGCAAGGAAAACAACATGTTCTTACATCACAATTAAGGAGTATAAAATATGGGGTATGGCCGGGGCGGGGAACCCTTTTGGGTCAGGGGCCACTGACCCACAGAAAAATCAGTTGGGGGCTGCACACAAGTGAGATTCAGCCAACGAAAAAAGAACAAACAACCCAAGACACCAAGCCCTCACCGATGTGGCCCCGGCTGAGGAGAAAAATACACACACCGAAGCCGAGAGAGGCCCAGGCTAGCAGATTTTGTGCGCTCCAGCCCTGGGGGAAGGCAGCAGGGGGCTGAAGTACCAGCACAAACTCCCCAAAGCTGGGGGGGGGGGGGAAGAGGAGTCCTGAGCCTCAGGGACCGGATCCAGGCAACCCGGGGGCTGCGCCTGAGGTCCCCCACCTCTGGAGTATGCATTTGTGACATTATAGGGAACCAAAGGGCAGTTTTAAGTATAAGCAGCACTTTTTTTGTTCCTAAAACACTCTTGCCTTAGTACTGTGTTACATATAAAGAATAAACTATGATGTGGCAGCATATAGAGTATTTGAAAGTAAGTCCTGCCCCAGTTTTATGTGTGACCCCTGTGTCATCTTGTCTCAGTCAACTCAAAGGGGCTGGATATGGATTTAGGGGTCTGCATACATAGACTAGATTGCAGTATTGGTCTATAGATTAAAGGCTCTGAGCCTTTATATCTGAGACAAGCAAAATTCCTCTTGGTTTAGAGGGGATTTCTGCCTGTCAAAGATAATGGAATCAAACCTTTGTTGACCTGATTTTCAAAGGGTCTTGAGTACCAGTAAATCTCAATGAACTCGATTATTATTTCTATTACGGTAGCTCTTAGAGCCTCAAATGAGAAATGAGGTTATTTTGTGCAAAGTGCTACATACACACATAACAGCTGTTAGAGGTGATCAAGCATCTGAAAATCATATCTTGATTTTCAAAAACTGTTTCAGCTGAGTTTGGCAGGTTCCTACTAGTGTATTTGGTACCTGTGCCACAAATATGTGGTTCTATGTTTGCACAGTATTTTGTATGCTTAAAACATACCATTTACTTAAAAATTGAACTGTGAGTTTTTTATCTAGTGGTGTGGCAAGTCTAAAATTACTGCCTCTGAGGACTTGTCTAAGTGGCTAGTTAGTGATGTAAATATACAGCATGTTTGCCTGCTGTGCACTAGCTAGCCATGTGGACTCTGCTACAGCATACTAAAAGTACCTTAATGCTCTGAGTACATCAAAGCATACTATGGGACCAGTTTAGAGTATGGTTACAAAGCCCACACTGGTAGGCTGTGCATGGCAGGCTAGCTCTCTGTACATTCACACCCAGGTTTGTCATGCACTAATGAGCTATATAGACAAGCAAAAAGATTAAAAGGAAATATTTTGGTGTTATTTCAGTTTGGTTACTTTGTGCATTTGACAGCACTTTATGTATAGTCAGTTTCACTAGTTCCCTGGTAACTGTGTGGGACTGTCAAACAACAGGTGAAAGAAAAATGTTTAAAAAATAGATTGTGAAATAAAAATTGGCAGGGATCTCAGTGGCTAATTTAGTCCCAGAACCTACTTTCTACTTTGTGTTTTTCAAATATATTGATAAGATTTCAAACAGGCAGGGTCCCTTAGAGACACATTGTGAAGCGTTCCTCCTAATGGGACTGTATAATGGAGGGCTTTCATACTAAGCCCATGGCCATGTATCCAATCAGCTAGTTGCACAAATAAATCCTAAAGGTAGCAGAATAAAATCCATTTTCCCTTACTGGAGGAAGAGGCAGGAACTTATGAGCTTTTCATTTTCTGGTTACTGCAGACCATGCCATCCAAGAGCTATTTGTCACTATCCTAATTCATGTGCATTACTGTAAGGTGACTACAGGACTTGCTCTTATCTCCGAGCAGCCTGTTCAGTTATTCCGTCCTATACAAGGGACATGTTGTCTGATCTTTTCCAGCTCAAAATCTAGCTGCAAATATAATTCTCATGCTACTCTCAGATTCTTGTTTTCGCTCCAATTAGAATTTGGTTTTATATAGTGTCTTTAATGATCAACGTAGCACTTTATAAAGCAAAGAGGATAAATACCAGGGCCCAAATTCTGCTCTCAGTTACACTAAGGCAAGTCCCGAGTAACTGTAGCTACGTAAATCCTCAGTTCTCAGACTGTGGGTCGGGTCCCTGAAGTGGGCCACAACTCAAGACTTGGCACCCATAACAGGAGTCTGGTCCCCCCACTCACCAGCAGCAGGAAGCAGAGCTGGGCAACCCTAACTGGTTTCCTTTCCTGGCCGTGTTGCTTCTGGGAAGAAGGTGGTCACCTACACTGCCTGGCGGGAAGCAGAGCAAAGAGAGATTGGGCCAGCTTACTCTGCTTTCCCCGCTGCCGCCAGAGAGTATAGGGGCGAAACCCGTTGCCGGCACCCCTCCAGCTATGCTAGTCCCCCAAGTCACCTCATTTGGGGGGAGAATCAGGGCAGGGGTGGAGCAAAGCTTGGGTGGAGCAGGGAGGTGGAGCAGGGCAGAGATGGGATCTGGGATAGAGGGGGGTTGTCCCAGCCCTTCCCGGGATGGGGGGGGGATATCATGTGGCCTCCCCTCCACCCCCAATTCCCCCTCACCAGTCACCTCTGCTCCTTTGTTTTCAGAAGGGAGTCACAGCATAATTAATTTTAGAACTCCTGAACTAAATGAAATTATTCAGGATTTACACTGATGTAACTGAAAGCACAATTTGAGCCGTTTAATGAAGTAATGCTAGTTAAAACACGAAGACTTTTTTCCCCTGTCCAAAATAAGTTGTACACTGAAGGATTGCTAATCACTCAGCAGGAGTTCTTTTAAAGAAAAAAACAAGTGTTTAACCTTACTAAAACAAAACACATCCAAGAAGACAAAGATGAGAACAGCTTTAATCTGGCAAACATGCACAGAATAATTTTGTTTTCAGGGAAAACAGGACTTCAAAACAACATTAGTAGCAATAATTCACCATTTTAGGTTGTTTCCAAGAACTTTAAGCAATAGGGATATAACTTATATTGATTTACCTTAATCCCAGGGTATCTGTTGACAATAAAATTTATCCTTCCAGCTGTTAGATTTTAGTTTCATTCTGTCCAAAGGATAGCTCTAACGAGATTTTTGTTGAGGTTCCACAAAAACAGATTGGGCAGCGGGGAATATGGATACCTTAGCTTAGTCTTTGAAGGGCTCAAATGAAGACCCTGGTTATCCTGGGACAAAGATTTTTTTAAAATGTAAAAATAGGGTTTAAACAAACTAATTCAAATTAAATTTGAAACTGACAACCTCTATTAAGGCCTAAGCTTCCTATAATGCATTAAAATTATTTAAGTCAAATAGTGCATTGTTTAAAGTTAAACATTGCTGCTGTGTTTAAAGAATGTCAAATTAGTGAGTGGTAGATTTACTGGCTAACCTCCTGGAACCCGTTTGTTGATGTGAGTAGTAGTACCATGCAGGGGGAGAAAGGGGCTGCTCCACTGGGCCCACAGCTGAGCCCACTTTGCCACACCAAGGGCAGGGGGAGGGGCTCATCCAGCAGCCAGATAGTTTAACAGGTTAACATTTTATATGGGATTTTATATCCCTACTGCATACCAGATTTGGTGGTCCTAAGACCGTTTAGGAGAAGTCCTTGAACACATGCAGACAGACAGACACGGATTCACAGACGCCTCTAAAAAAATATATTAAACTTGGTGATATAAATCTCCAATTTAAAATCATCCTACCCTGTAGTCATCAATTTTGCTGTTAGCTTTTATTCTGCAATATGGTACCCTCTAGTGATTTTGTTAAAAAGAGTTGCTGTGACTTTAAGATATGATGAGATTCACTACCAAGGTCATCAGGCTAACAATTTTACTTTTTAAAAATCCCAGTAAATGCCATTTCTACATTTCACATAACTTAGTGTAAAGAAGATTGTAGTCATTAGGATACTTTTGGAGTTTGCCAATTAAACTTTCTAAACTCATTCCCTTCACCAAAGACTCACTTGGGCTGTGTCATTACTCACCATTCTGGGTAGACAACTCAGCTGTTAGTTTTCCAGGGTAGTTACAGATGTGAGAAGACAACAGCAGGGTAACTAGTAAATGGACAACAACGGTGAAAAGGAACAAAAGGACAGGCAGAGGATCAAAGAAACAAACCCTCAATATTTCCTGGGGAAACTGTTCCAAACTTCCCCCAAAATGCTTGCATATTACATAGGACCACAATTTCACTTTTCATAGTTTGGAACTAATCATGAACCAAAAGGAAGAAGTCTAGCAGTAACTGCAGACTCTCTTCTTGCCAAAAGCCCTCATCTTCTCTAAGGGTAGGCCTACATTAACATGTTAAGTTGACACAGCTATGTCGGAGTGTGAAAAATCCACACCTGAGCAACATAATGAAGCTGACCTAACCCTCAGAATTCTTCTGTCTACCTAGTTACTTCCATTCGGGGAGGTGCATTAACTGCAATGATGGGAGAACTCCCTTTCACGCCTCTCAGCAAAACATTTAAGTGTTAGGTATAGACAAGGTCTTAAGGTGTGTGATGATCACCTACAGGACTAAGTGCTGTGTTTAGCCTTGTACAAACTAGCCAGGTGCAGGACAGGCTTTTCACCTTCCCCAGAACTGTCATCAGCACTATCAAAGGCTTAACTGCTGACTAATCTGATCAGACACAGTGAATTCTATGTTCTGTCCTCACCTAACACCTCATTTGCCTCCAAGGAGTCCAGTCTGACCAAGCTGGGATTCCTTACAGTAGCCAACACTTCTGCTGACATATTTTCCTCATCCTTTTTTGGTCCCTTCTGTTGACAAGTCTTATTTCCTTTGGCTGCAAGAGACACATTGATGTCATCATCCACAAGACAGACCTTCATTCTTAATTGAAAAAAAAAATCTGAACACATGAATACCTGATCTCACATTTCAACTGTGGAATAAAGTCTGCATTCACTCTTTTAAATTGTATTTTTGAGCCAGTGGAAGAACAGTAAGGAAATCAGTAGTCTCAGTGTTGGACAGATCCAACCTGGCAGATTGGAATTTGGAATGAGGAAGAATGGCTCTTGTGCAAGAGGGAGTTTTTGTGCAAAGGAGCCATCTACACATCTCCTTTTTGTGCAAAAGCCTCTTGCGCAAAAACGGCCCCTAATTAATTATGCAAATGAAGTACGGCAATATGCTAATCTGTGCTTCATTTGCATAAGCTTTTGTGGAAGAAGAGTACAGTATAGACGTAGCCCACCTGACAGGTTCCTGAATGCACACTGGCATCTCTAAGTACTATAATATTAATATTAAATTTCAATAATAGGCCAGTTATCTTTGCAGGTACAAAGACACGCACACAATGAGGGTGCAGGAACAATAAAAATCCTCTAATTCTTTTGAACATCAGACTCAAAATAGTCATTTTTTCCCCTGGCTCCAAGATGTTAAATTTAGATGATAATACAAGAAGTCTGGGTTTGTTCTTTTTTGTTCTGTTTTTAGGTCAAAATAACCCTAAATTGGACACTAGCTATATTTGGGTGGAAAAGAAACAACTATGGATTTGCTCTTTTAAGAAATTACTGACAGAATAGCCAGGACAAAGAGACTCTTTCATCAGAGATCCTGCTGGTTTTGGAAGATGCTTGCGTGCTGACATCGAAAATGCATGTCTGACCTTCCTTTGGCTGGTCACTTAGAGAGTACAACTACTACAATCGTAACAAAGGCCAGCACAGAAGATCCAAGGAGACATAGGGAGCAATAGCAAAGAAAGTTGTTACCACTTTGTTCGTTCAGTGTTATATATGGAGAATCATCCCGTTATATAAAAAAATGACTTGTGTCTGAAGTTTTGGAATCTTCTACGAGCACCTACCATTTTGCTGAAAAATGACATTGGACACCAATAATATATCTTACCAGGCAAACTAAATTTCATGTTTAAATGTTAAGTTCTTCCTATTGTTAAAGCAAACAGATGATATAACAGTCCATTTTCTAATACAGTACTGTTTTTAAGTGGCAAGAAGAGCTCCTTACTTCATGTGGTAGGTACAAAGAGAAACATTTCCCTTTAACTTCATATTCTGCAACAGAACTGCCTCCCTATGTTCCTTTACAATAAAAGTAGGCTCCCACCGTCCTTTTTTCTCTTTTTTTGGTGGTTGTCATTTATCTGGCACACTTGTATGAAGAAACCCAGGAGCCTTTCCACAGATGTCAGAGAGGATATTGGTCCAGCAGTTCCCCTAAAAAATGTATTATCACATGAAGCAGGTAAGCAAAGTTGGGCTACTTGCTTATATTTGATATGCAATCCTGAACCTGGAAGCGATATTAGCTTTGATAAATTATGTCTTATCTACACTGGGGATTTTAAGCAATCATAAAATATGATTTGTACCATCATAACTTACCTTTGCTTGAAATAGAGGTAAACTATGCTGATGTGAAGGATGACTATTATGTTTTACTTGTCTAATTTAGAGCTTTGCACTAATGCAGTTATAATAGGTATATCTCCATATATTATTATCTCATAGAGCTGGAAGGGACCTTGAAAGGTCATCAAGTCCAGACCCCTGCCTTCACAGCAGCATCAAGTACCATCCCTGACAGATTTGCCCCAGATCCCTAAATGGCCCCCTCAAGGACTGAACTCACAACCTTGGGTTTAGCAGGCCAATGCTCAAACCACTGAACTATCCTTCCCCCCTCAAAGGAGATTTCCCCCACCATTGGAGAGTGTGGGTAACGATCCCACTGCCTCTCACATACCAAGTGAGCACTCTACCACTTGAGCTAATGCCCCCACTGTTACTCCAGTGGCTATAACTGGAACAAGTCCCACTTTATTAGACTTTACTGACTGGCCTCTCAAAAGGTGATAACGAGGGCATGTTGCACTCTTTAAAAAAAAAAAAAGTCAATGTTCACCATGTGATCCCTTTTGTGCATGGTTTTAAGACAAGCATGTTACACAAAATGGGTCCTTACTGGTATCTTTTGTCTCAGGACAAGCTTCATTGAACTGAACGGTGCCTGAATAACCACAATTTTCAGAGACACGGTGTGGGGGATAAGGAAGGTATGTGGTTCCTTTGGCTAAAGTCAACAGAAATCCAATTACAAAAGATGGTACAGAGCCTTGCCAGAAGAGTATGTAGCCAGTAGGTAAAGACTGCTGCTTGGGGGAGGTAGTACATATGCCAGATCAGTATGAACCCTCTACATGTGTGCAAGGAAGAAAGTTCTCAAGGCACTTAGGGCTAATGGGAATTAAGCATGACAAATAAAAGGAAGGGAGAGAAGCAACAGATCTTTCAATCCAGCCCAAATGCATATATTACATAGTACTGTAAACACAAATACAACAGAACAATGGATTTAAAACAGACCTAAAATGTTCAACTTGCTTTGAGAACAGAAAATGGAAACCTCTAGACTCCTTACAACCTATCTTGAGCACAAAAAAAGGACACGTCTCTTTAAAAAAGGAGGTGGGCTAGAGTCAAAGAAGGTCCCAGACATTTTAGAAATTGTGGGGAAAATCTGGAAAATATATTAGAAAAATTTCTAGCACCGTAGAATTCTAAGGAGAAATAAAGGTAAATATAATACTTTGCACTTACTGACTTAATTATTTAAATAAAAGGTATGTTCTTAATTCATGCAGACAAAAACATCATAGTCTAGTAATTACACATTTAAAAACAAAATACCTAGATTCATTAATACAATGAAAATAGGATGTCAAAAATCTAATCAAAACTTCAGCCTTGGTTTAATATCACCAAACCCATGCTAGATGCCGGGAGCCAAGAATTCAGACTATCCTAAACTTAACCATACATCTGAGAGTGTATATTATCTACATGATCAGTCCATTTGTGTGAATGAACATTGCACAGAATTATGTGATCCTTGAAAGTTTGGCCCTAAGGGCAATACTGTTCAGTCATCTATTTCTTGATATAGACCAGCGTTTCCCAAACTATGGGCTGCGGCCCGCTACCGGGCCGCAGGAAAAAAATACCGGGCCTTAGCATGGTTGCCGGGGTGTTCCGGGCTCCTGGAGTGCTTGTGTGGCGCTGGGTCCCCCAAGCCCTTGGCCAGCCTGCGCAGAGTCTGCAGCTGGATCTCCCGGCTCCCAGCAGAGGCATAGCTAGGGGAAGTCGGGGAGGGCGGGGGAGGAGGGGAGAGCTGGCCATCGGAAGCAGCACTGGATGGGGGAATTGGGGCGGGCCAGGCAGATCGGGAGGAGTAGTAGGGGAGAAGCGGCCGCTGGAAGCAGGGCTTGCCTAGGGCATCGGGACTGTCCGGGAAAGATTGGGGGGGCCGGCAGAAGCAGGGTTGCTGGGGGGCACGAGGTCGGGGGTAGGGAGCTGGCCGGAGAAGGTGTTGGGGGGGGGGGAAGAAGCGGCCACTGGAAGCAGGGCTGGACGTGGGCAGCGGGGCTGGCCAAGGGAGATTGGGAGGAGAAGCGGGGGAGAACTGGCTGTCCAGAAGGGGGTTGCGGGAAGTGGGGCTGGCTGGAGGCGCAGCGGAGGGAGTGAATCGGCCGGTGGGGAGCGGGACTGACCTGGCCATACGTGGATCTCGGGGCGCTGCCCCCCTTCCCGCCCTCGAGTGAGTCCGGCACGAGTGAGTCCGGCCCAGGGATTCTATTGTGCCCCCCGCCCCCCCTCGAGTAGTTGCGAACTGTCTGGCTGGTAGACACACTCATGCAGTCTGAGCACATTTACCAGCCAGGCAGTTCGAAACTACAAACTGATACATCTAGTAATAATAAAACTTACCTAATGAGAAAATACCAGACATGTTATATGTCTGGTATTTTCTCAGTTTGTTTTTTATGTGTTTATATTTTTGGGCTGCAAAAAACAGTATGGGAAAAAAAAAGGGTTCCAACTAAAGTAAAAAGTTTGGGAAACCCTGGTCTAACCAGCTTTGTCTGTCTGTCTTACACTCCACTTATCCAATCCATATTCCTTAACTTGCTGGCAAGAATATTGTGGGTGACCATATCAAAAGCTTTGCTAAAGCTGGCACTGGGGGCTTTGGGAGGACCAGAAACAACATATTTGAATATTCATTATTTGATTAATGAATATGCAAATATGCAAATGAATGTTACCTGTCCTCCAAAAGTTTGTGAATGGATTTACTGGTCCCCGTGTCAAAAAGTTTGGGAACCCCTGACATAGACTGTACCACTCCTTTTGAGTGAGCTCATGTAGAAACCGACACAGATCATAAAATGTTACAAAGACCTATGGACAACAACCTAGTCAGTTAATGTCTTCAGAATATAGCACGCTATACATTCAGTTTATTAAAACAAAGGCCAAATTAAATGACCAAGACAACACTGGATACTTTCTTCATTGAAAAACGAATGCATCTGCAT
This sequence comes from Pelochelys cantorii, assembly GCA_032595735.1. Lineage (NCBI taxonomy): Eukaryota > Metazoa > Chordata > Testudines > Trionychidae > Pelochelys > Pelochelys cantorii. The sequence goes on along the minus strand of CM064342.1, from coordinate 3,242,896 downwards.
TGCTTGTTCACTGATCCAGACAAATACGCTGTTAGAATCATGTACATAATTTGGTCATTTCCGTGACCTAGTTTCATCAGCATTTATTGATGTCCTAGCTGGTGAACTGGTATGCCACAGTTTCCTATTCATTCTCCATTGGAACTAAACTCTGTAGGGGTGAAGTTTAGAAACATGGGTCTGAGATTCAAATTTTGGATCTGAACTCTTCCAAAGTTTGTAAAAATTGGAATTTCTGTTTTGACCTGGGCTCACATTTATGTATAGAAAAAAGTTCTTCCTTATAATGAGAAAAAGTGATCACTATGACAGTGTATGAATTTCAGTTTTGTACAGCTATATGCTCATTCAATATGGCCATTGACATCACTGGGCTAGGTTCTCTTCCCTTACGTTATCTTTCAGCATACAAAGACTAGTTTGTAAGCTCTCTCAGGAAGGAACTGTCTTTTTGTTCTGTGTTTGTACAACATCCAGCACAACGGAATGCTGGTTCATTACAACAATACAAATAATAATATCCCTAATATGTCATGAAAATATTTTAGAACGGATTTTGTAGCAGGGCTCCCTGTGGCTGCATGTTTGACAAGACTGCCTGACCTGGTGTTGGCTAATTCTTAAAGAGACAGAGATGTGAGACCTGGTTTATTTGAGACAGATTTATGGCCAAACTTCACAAAATAGTGGATTTCCTCCCATTGCATCCCTCCTCTTACCACAGAGGGCATTTTCCTAGAACCATGGTAGGATGAGCAGATGTCCTGCTCTTTCTAACCAGCAGTTAAGAGAGGCAACCATGAGTACATTTTAACTTTATTAGAAAAAATGTTTATACAAAGCTCCGCACTGCACAAAAAACCAAAAAACCAAACAAAACCCCTAATCACCCACCTCCCCCCAAACACAAAGAGCAATCTAACATGGCAAGCGGTATGCATATTATATATGTGACAAGTATTTTTTTGCATGGTTTGCATTCATTATTTTACAAAGTTAACATTCAGTAGAAAAAATGCTGTTTGTTACCATTATTTTCCCATATAAATAACTGTGAGCAATCCCTTTTCAGATAGATAAAAAACACCTTTTCGTGTCATTCTGTAAAAAACAGACTGAAATGGTATTGAAATCTATAACATTCCCCAATACCACCATAAAAATATCATATAGCTCTCCCTTCCCCCCCACCACAAAATGCTTGTCCAAGGCAATTAGAAGAGAAGGGATCATAAAACAATGCTGGAAAGTATGTCTTCTGTCTAGTTCTTTGAGCCAACATTCATGTGAATAATCTTTTATTGGACTGAACGCTTAAGAGTGAAATAATCACAAGTTGGGAGGGACAAAACCTCTGCCCACATTAGAAACCCAACTTCCTGGTTATCTGTCATCCAACCAACTTCTGACATGTCTTGTGCCTGTGCCAAGAAGCCAAACACACAAATCTCTCCAGAAGGCATAGGAAATTAGGGATGCCAGGAGAAACCGTTGCTGATTTGCCAACCTTTCCCCTCTACTCCCACTCCCTTTTGTTGGAGTTACTGGAAACACAGAGGAGAGGGATGATCGTTGCACCTCTATACAGAGGCTGGGCTGCTAAATTATCTGGAGGAAAAGTCAACTAGGGGAAAATGCTAAAAGACAGCTAAAGGGAAGCTTTAAAGAAAAAGCCACTGGAATGGTTCCCAAGGATTTGTTTTGGAGAAGCAAGAGCAAGTAGAAAGAAATGCTTGCAGCTCACAAGACTGGCTTTATGGGTGGTGTTTTGTTTCGATGAAATAACTGGCTGGTGACCAATCATTCTTTCTGTCAAGCACCATGATGGGCAGAATGGAGAAGTTTTTGAAGGCAACACAGAGGCGGTGATGGCGGTGAAGATAATGGAGGTGAATGACACAATGCTGAGGAAGATTAATTGGAGGATAATGCCAACCCAAGAGGAAGATGTGCAGCCTGGCAGTGATGCTGGCAACAAAAAGAATGGTTTTTGGTGATGACCACTGCAATCTAATCATATGTCCATGTAGTCATCCTCTTCATCAGTATCACTCTCCAATGAGGACTCTTGGCTTGAAGTTTCCAAGATCTCCAAAGCTGGTTGACAAAGGCTCTCCTTCTTTACATTTGCTGCAGACTGAGCAGACAAAATAGCAGACTGACCCAAAGAAGAAAAAAAGAGAAATATATTGCTGAATAGTTAAAATAAACCCGCGATCACATGGCTTGAAGACAAAAGGCTGATATTCCTCAACATTCATGAGTGTCCTTATTTGTAAAACTTTGTGTCCCAGCTTGTGGCTCCATAAAACTGAACCATCAGCAAACTTCCCCACAACTGGTACTTCTGAAGTTCTCTATCAAGACACAGACAGAAACAGCTGGGATATCCCTCTCAAACTGTACTTCTATCACATCCTTTGCCATGACTACTGCAAGGACTACAGTCGCTGTGAGCTCTCACAAGCACTGGGACCATGATAGCTATGAGCTCACCTACAGTGTGTGGGCAGACTGCACTGTAGGCCGAAATAAGATATGCAATTTGAGCTATGTAAACTGCATATCTTATTTCGCTCTTATTGGCGCTGTCTACAGAGCACTTCGTTTGAAATAAACTGCTATTCTGAAACATCTCTTACTCCTCGTGGAATGAGGTTTTCAGGAACGTTGAAATAGATACCGTTTATATTTTGAAATAATGGGTGCCCTCAAAAAACGTGGAATAGCGATTTCGGGATACTTCTAGTATCTCGAAATAGCACTGCAGTGTAGATATAGCCCTGCAGTCTACACTTCACTACTCCTTAACGTAACTCCAGGTTGGGTCTTCATACTACTCTATCATCTCCTATGATGAGCTGGGGACAGGGGCAGCAGTTCTAATGACATGAAAAATCGTATTTTAAAGGGAGATGTAAGATAAAACCCAAACAGACTAAAAGTTATTATTTTTCTTGAATTACCTTTAATTTTTGCTTTGTCTCTTCTGAAATGCTGCCCTTTGGAGAAAGTAAGGTTGGTGTTGGTGGGGTGACAGTAATCTCAGGTGGGAATTTGGTGATAGATGAAGGGATAAAAAGCTTTGGCATGTTGGGCAGAATACGGGTTTTTACTCGGGTGCTATCTGCCTTGTTCTGCTGGTTTCCCACGGACTGTGAACTGGAACTGACTTCTGGTTTAGAACTGGAGGCTGAGGAGAAAAGAACCAGGAAGAGAATTTTAGGGATTATCCATGCTTACATATGCCCTGGGTAAAAAACAATGTGACAGTTAAAAAAAAATCATCTTAGCCAGCCACATATTTCACTGCAAAAATTTCTGTATGAAGACTCAGAAATGAAAAAAGAAATGGAAGAGCGGGAGGAGATGCAAAGAAAACAGATTCAGGACTCTTTACTTCATGCTCTTGATAACAGCAAAAATGCAGGGACATTTCTTGAAACACAACATCTCAAACTTTCCTTCACAAGTACAATTGGCAAATGCAATCTTGTCCCATTCACATCCATTCAGAATGCTTGCCCAGCATCTAGCACACAGGGTCCCTCTGGTCCCTGATTAGGGATCCTATGAGCTACAGTAATACAAATTATAAATAATATTTCTGTAATAATGGTCAGTATAAGACATTGTCTCTGGCTATCTACTTAGTCCACAGAGAGGAGTCAGCTACCTAATGGAGTTTTTTCAGCCAGACTGTTATTCTGTCAATATAAACAATGTCAAAACACACCACCAAAACCCAACCAATCAATACAATAAAAAATGATGCAAGCCAGATCCATGATGTGAGCCTCTTAAGCAGTACAACAACAAGAGGTGCTACAATTCTCCTGCTCTTTAAATGAAAATCTTTCAGTCCCAGATAGGGATATGAAGGTCTAGGTGACAGGATAGTCGCTTCCCCGACCTGGCTACCTCTATCAGACAGAGGCAAGCAAGAGAGGGAAAATCAGGGGTACTTCCAAGTGGCAGCGCTGCATGGAGCCTGGGGTCAGCTGCTCGGTGTGGCATGGCTGCTTTGAATGACACAGGGAACCCGATGTCAGGCTCCTCGGGGCATTTCAAAACAGCAGCACCGCGTGGAACCTGGGATCAGCTGGGGAGTCCCCATCTGACCCCAGGCTCCATGCAGCGCTGCTGCTTTGAAATGCTGTGGGGAGCCTGCTGTGGGGCTGCTCATGGCATTTCAAAGCAGCAGTACCATGTCAGACCCAGGCTCTGTGTGGTGCTGACGGTTTGAATCGCCGATTAGTGAATTACACAATACTTAACATCCTTAGTTCCAGAAACCTGTAAGAGGTTGGGCAGCCTTTTGGGATTAGGCAGAGCTACTTATCAGCGCCAAACGGAACCCCCATTTATGAAGGCCTGCCAGGAAAGGAGACATCTCACCTTCTACAAAATGATGTACAACTGAATTTGGTGTGTTCTTAATACTACAGAGGAAGGTTAGATCTGCCACATTCAATTAGACCTGAGGTCCTTTTATATCATAGTATCTTGTCTTCAAGCGTGGCCAGTGCCATATGCTTCAGAGGAAAGTGCAAGAAATACTGCATCGCTCATGTAGATGTCAATCATCTTAATTATTACTTCTATTTGTATTATTGGAGCACTAATCATGGAACTGCATCCCAGAGCGCTCAGTGCTGTACAAACACAGAACAAAAAACGAGTCCCTATCCCAATCTTAACAATAGAGAGGTAGCCGTGTTAGTCTGATCTTGCTAAAACAAAAGGAAAAACTATGTAGCACGTTAGTCTTGTTAGTCTTTGAAGTGCTACATAGTTTTTCCTTTTGTTTTATCAATCCTAACAGCTAGAGAGACAGGCTTAAGCTCTGTAGCAACAGGCATTACATTCCTTTTAAAGCATAAAGTGTTATAACTATGGATATCCTTGTTATTCACATAAATGTCCAGTCTCTCTCTGAATCTCGCTGAAAACCTTTTCCATGAGCTGGTACTCTAGCAATATAGTTAGAAAAGGAGACTCATAGGAAAAAATAAAAGGTAATAAATGTGAATTTCTGATTTTGCTTTCAGACTATATCCAATTTATCTGGGACAGTGGAGGAATCCTCTGTTAGGAAAGGGCATAATTGAAGCAGTGACAAAAGGACTGGATATATTAACATCTCCTCTGGATTTGAAGTACTGAAGACCTTACGTGACCTCAGTAAGCTTTTTAAACTATTACTTTAAAAGCTGCAGACTACAGAGTAAGGACCAGGTTCAATAGTGCTTTTTGTTTGGCTATGCTGCCACAGGTATTCAGCATGCAAGTCATATGCCAAAGAGAATTACTAATGAAGAGTTATAAGGTACTTCTTCAGGAATCTGGGCCATTGCCATGAATGTCTGTAAAATATGGAAGACTGAAAGCATGGAGAGAAAATTGGGGAAAGCATAGCCCATGCAGTTAAAAGGTTGCTACAGATGAATTTGTTGCTCATTAAAACAAACTTTCAGAAATGAAACCAAAAGAAAGCCCATTCAGCTTCTATGGAGCACAAAACAGTCTCACCTTGGGTACAGACATGTCCTGAATTTGTGCTGGTGACCGATTCCACTTGCCAGCATGCAGCCTCAGGTGATGGAGCAACAGTAGCCATTTTCATCTGCTGGCAAAGTCGGGATTCTTGATGCTGAAATCCAAGTCCTTCCAAAGGTCCTTCCACCTCCTCCTCTTCTTAATTAATAAAGGATAATTAATAAATACATTAATTTTAATTATTGTATGTGCATCTTATAAATGGTGGATATTTCGTTACTCTGCCTTTAAACCATAGCATAACTGAAGTGAAATATTGAGACTTTAAAGTGGCAACGTTACACAATTCTGACACTTCATGCCATCAATTCAAGCACAGATTTTCATGAATGTGCATATCTGATCACCAACCTCCAGGGGTTGGAATGTCTATCCAAAGCACTGTTGCACAAAAAATGCAAAGGCAGATTAGTTGGCTGGAGTGCCAAGAGATGCATGTCTGATTACTGATAATAAAAGATACATACTATATTAAAAACTAGGAATGTAAATATTGGTTGACTGAATAGTCAAGCAACCTCATGAATTCTTATCTGTTACTTGACTATTCTTATCAGTTACTGGACTATTCAATAGTCCCGAGAGGCAGAGCTGGCAGCCAGTTAGTTCCAGCCTCACTCCCAAGAAGCCCCCTGCTATTCCGCATTTCTGTCTCTGTATCAGAGGCAGCAGTGCGGGGTGTCAGGTGGGAGCTGGTCCATGAGGAGAGTCAGTTTAAAAACCAGCTCCCCTTGTGGACCAGCTGCCTGTCGCCCTGTGCTGCTGCCTCTGATTCAGAGTTAGTAGTGTGGGGTGGCAGCAGCCCCTGTTCAGCAGGGGGGCGGAGACGAGTCTGAGCTCCCGGACCCAGCACAAGCCAGGACTGAGCCAGGTTGCCTGCCCGCCACGCTCCTAATACACTTTAAATGCAGAGCTGCAGCAGGAATAGGTTGGAGGGAGGGAAATGCGTGTAGTCTATAGCATTAACTGATAAGCTTTTGCTTATTGATTACATTGACTACACTATTACATCCCTATTAAAAACCTCCTTAAAACAAGTGTTAAGGTTATTTATTAGGAGTACCAAGACACAGTGGAAGCAGCAGCTTGGCTTATCCTATTTGGAGGCAAAAATTATAGTAAAATGCTCTACCTTCTGTGACATATCTACTGTACTTTTATTAATGCTTTTAAAAAAATCAACACATTGTGAAATTCTCCAATTCTGGCATTTAAAGAGTATATATGTACACAACTCAAACCTTTATAGCATCTGTATTGGTTTGCACACGCTCTTTTTCTCCACTGACTCCCCACACATACCCACATTAATTTATATTAGAAAAATATTTTATCTAATGCAATTTTACCCTGTTTTTCACAGTCATCGATTCTAAGGCCAGGACTACCTGTTTTATACAAGTAATATGATGTTCACTGACTACCATAAAACAGTCATTTTTTGAAAGGACAGGTTGAAATACCTGTTAGCTTTCTCAGATTCACTGATAACAATGCTTACTGCCTAAGAAAAGAAGGTTTTATGGCTAAAGTACAATCTGCTATCTCTATTAAAAGGAATATCTAACTAGCCTGGGATTCCTCATTTAGATATAATTCTTTAATGAGTTACATTTCCTAAATTTCTTAAACTTATTCTCACAAATTGTGTCATCGAGATCGGGGATGGTGAAATTATTGCACTTGCAAATTTGAATTGGTAAAAGAAAGAAATGTCACCTAAATTGAGAATTGTCAGCCTGTACAAGTCTGTGAACTGAAAACTTTGCTGGCAGGAAATTCTATAACAAGTCCAGCACACCAACATTCAAATGTCAAGTGAAACATAATTAGAATGTATACTATGATGTTATATGCATCATCAGCCTTAAAGCAGAAAGGTCTGACAGACAGGAATATGCTTCCCACTGATATCAGAACTCTACTCCATAGTCCTTCCTGTATTATGCTTTGTGCAGTGTTAGAGTAGCCATGTTGTTTCCAGAATATTAGCCAGATAAGGTGGGTAAGATAATACCTTTTATGGACCAACTGCTGTTGGTGATAGACAAGCACTTGAGCTACGCAGAACTCTTCTTCTACATGTTACCCAATATCAGGGTGCATAGAACAATAAAACAAAAGTAATGTACAACCTATAACAAAGATAACAACAATATATTTGAGAAGAGCCAGATATAAATATGCTTTGTGTGAACAGATCAGAAGAACCTGAAACAATACCAAAATGGAGTACTTAAACTACAGGGATCTTGAAGAAACACAAATCATCTCTTTTGGTTTAAGAGAAACAGTCTATCTGGGTTAATATTTCCCAAACTTTCTAACTTGGATTTTCTCTACTTACACCTGTTATCATAACAATTGTGACTACCAGAGGCTGTGTAGCAAAAGAATAACAGCCCTAAAGTGGACTGAAGCCAGTACAAATGCTCCATATGCTGCTGGCCTCTTAAGTATAAGCTGTGGGCTAGACACTGTAGACCTAGAGAATCAAACATCTGGGGGAAAAAAAACCCTCTTCTGACTCTGAGGTAGAGAAAGGAACATTGCACCCTCCCCAAGAGACAAGCAGGAGGACAATGATGATTTCAGGGCACTATCCCATACAACAGCATTGTTATCAAATCTCATCTTGTTGCTGCAACTTCTCAGATTATTGATTTTAAGAACTGGGATAAATATAAAGTGTTCTTTATATTCACCTAGGTTTGCCATCTTCTGTTACAAGGACTCAATAAACTTAAAAAATAACAAGTGGTCTGGTAGCACTTTACAGACTAACAAAACATATAGATGGTATGTATGAACTCAATAGTTCTGTATCCAATTTAAGTTTACCCCTTATTCATATTAAGAGATGTGATTTGTGTTATTGCTTAATGACAGAATACTTATCCTTTAATGCTGATTATTTGTTTTGTTTGATTATAAGGTATCTCGCTATTTCGACTGGTTTGCTAGATTTTAATTCTAGCTAGATTGTGTCACGTGACCTGACTGATTGGGTCTTCTGTGCAAATTTAAGCCTAATGCTCCAAGTTTGAAATATACATAGTCTATTCATGTACCTGTCCCACATTCAATAATCTGCTTTATTAATTTTTTGTGTGCCTTGTATATCTAATTTCATAGAATGAGATTAGAGATCACTTGCATAAAAATTAAATTAAATTTATCAGCTCCCTTTAACTCTTAAGAGAATACAAATGAAAGGACATAAAGCTGATAACACCACTTAAGAATTTTCATTGTGACCTTTCTGGAAACAGCAATTATTAATGCAACATTGTAGCGAATACTCCAAACTATCAGTAAGAGAAGCCAACATCAAATTAATCAATCAATAAATTTATTCTCAGACGTGTTAAATGCCCAGTGACTGACTTATGCCCCTATATTGGCTAAGACTCCTCATGACACTGCTGTTTTGTGCCATGGTTACTTGAGTCACATTTTTTTTAAGTTTAAAAACTGAATTTACAAAGCACCAAAAACTCACTTAACCTGTGATCTTACGGAACATGGGTGTGTGCACATACAAATGTCCCTCTCATAATATGTACCAATGATATTTCAATATAATACGGAGTTATTCATTGTATTTCTTCTCTTTGGATAGAAAAAGCAAGAGACTGATGGATAAAAAAAAGACCACACAATTCAATTTTTTCTCATTCTCCTAAAACAGATTCTGAAGAAAATATCCCAATACTTGTCTTTGTGGAAGACACTGTTACAGCCCTGACGAACATAATGTCCTAGTTCTGCTTATAAAAACTTTCCCCAGGGAGGCAAAGACTCCACTAAGTCATGAGCGACAATATTCTGCATCAGGACAACAGCATGAAGAAATCGATAAAGCATATTCTGGAGGTGTTCAGAAGCTCATTTTTAGCCCTGTTCAACTACATCTTTCTATATCAGACAGTACAGGCACCAGCCTGGCAGATTTTCAGATGTTAGTTCCCCAAACACAGCTTTAGAATAAAATCAGTTTTTGAGGACATGCGATATCTACCAGTCCCCAGGCAGAAGATGGGACACTTTACTTCAGAGATTTATTTGGCACTCAAACCCTATAGTGCAACTTGCAAATAGTAAGCCCAAAGGGAAACAAAGATCTGCAACACAGAAAATGTATATCAATATTCAAGTAGAAAAGTTCATGGCTGTCTGAGCAAAATGGAGCTGAATAAGATAAAAATTAGCGTACCCCTTCCCAAAGCTCTCTATTACACATAATACAATATACACAATAGAAAGAGGCACATCATACCTTCCAACATCTCCCTGCTCTAGTGAAGAAGAAACAAGCTGAAAACAATTCAGTGCAACAACCTACTCCAGCTTTCCTCTCCAACCTCTTTCCACTTGTTGCCAGGGTAACCAGTGTTTGCAGATGCCTATAGCGGGCGCCTGGGTTCATGACTTCATTATAGTTAATATTCTCTCTCACTGCCTCTCTCTTCAGAGAACACATTATATACATACAGATCTACAACTCCAGATATATCACACACTGACAGTAATCATCATATATACAAATATCACAGGTTATTTTGCAAATCTAACATGTATACAATGAAAAAATGGCAAATATTCTTCCTGCATTTTACAGATACACAGAAAGTTTACAAGCAGAGGGCCTGTAAGTCAAACTGCTGTTCTGCTCTCTTTCTGCTCCGTACAGTGTCATTTGATTTCCTTGTACTGTCAGGTATTACAAGAGCCCAACATTATGTTGTTAATGTTTTAATCAGAATCAAACACCTGCCTTTATTTATTGAGAAAAACAGACTGGATAATATGACTAACACCTTAAACAGCTGCTTTCCAGCTGTTCAAGGGCAGCAACTATTAATACATACCTACATTAAGGCATATTAAGAATTAAGAGTGAAGACAAAGAGCAAAATACCTCATCAAAGGACAGACGAAAGAGCTGAGCTCTGAAGCCAAATTCCAAAACAGATTCACACCATGGTTTCAAAAAGGCATGACTGGGAGAAACCATAGCGAAGAACATCAAGTGCTTAAGTAGGCAATACAAAAAACCCTACAAGTATTGTATTATGAAAGAAAGGAATTCCTAGAAAAATATAATAGTATTAAGTAGTCCTATAGTACTTTACATCATAAAAACACTTTAGACAGAGTCAAAACATTCTGCAATCCTTACTAACACTGAATAGTACTCACATGATTTGGTCTCAGTGACCTCAATGGGTTTAATTGCACGTAAGTACTACTCTCAGCTCAAGCAAAGAGTTGCAGAATCAAACCTTAATTCACCATGCAAGGCTGGTAAGTATTGCAATCCCCATTTTTTAGCTGGGGCGTAGACATGGGGCCAAACTCTCTGCTCCAAACTCCATACCCCACCCCCCTTTTTTTAAGTGCTCAGAAAGCCTTCAAAGAGGTGTGCTAGTGCATAAAGACATGGACACTACCGAAAAGCTTTCTGCATCCTGCCTATCCTTAGCCTGAAGAGTGGGGAGTTTCATGCCTATAAAAGGGAGGGGAATTAAATGCTCCATAGAGAGTTAAGGAACATGTCCTAGACTACACAGCAAGCAAGAGGTAAGATTAGCATTTCGGTATTTCTGGCTGATGGTATTGTACTTAGTTTAGTCTATGCTGCCTCTCTACAGGGATATTGTGCCTGCACGGAAATGAATGAGATGATTTAACAGGGCTTTTGTATCTCTAGCATGCTAGGTCTTTAGCATGAAGATCCACATAAATACACAGTGCAGAGAAAGTTAAACTGGAACAGATGAAGAGAAAAAAAAAGGTAGAGTGTGGAAGTTAGAAGAGGGCTTAAAACATATTGTTACCAATATCAGTGCACAAATTGTGACAAAAAATAAAAGTAATGAATATTTGAATGGAAGTGCAACATGCAAGAAACTAGATCTAACAATGAAGCATATAGCACATTTCACAAAAACCTGGAAGGCGGCAAGAAGTTTTGGAGCAAAGTTATGTGGTCTGATATAATGAAAGATGCTCAGATACCATGGTGAAGAGAATACTGCACTGTAAGGGTTAGGGTTGCCAGGTGTCTGGTTTTCATCCGGACAGTCCGGTATTTGCGGGCTCCATTCGGTAAAAAACCCAGGAAATACTGGACATGTGCAATGTCTAGTATTTCCTGTTTTCCTGGGACGGAAACCTGGAGGGGACAAATTTCCCCTACTGCATCTGGCGGGGGCGGGGGAGTGAGGAGAGCGGTAAAGTCTAGCAAAGGGGGAGCAGGAGGGAGCAGTTGCTGGGTGCCACACCAGGGGGGCACCAGGCTAGGAGCGGAGTGCACGCTGCTCTGGCCCACGTGACCAGCAGAGACCGGGAGCTGGCTATGTGATGCGTCCCTCTCTACAATGTGAGCCAAGGCAGCCGGGCCAGGTGGCAGGAGCAGCCACTTTAAAAATCAGATTGTTCCTCTGTGCCTGGCTCTGTGGGGGTGAGTGCATTGGAATGGGGAGGGAGATTTGATTGGAGCGGGGGCTCCCGACGCTGGAGATGCCTGCCTCAGGGGGAGTGCACTGGGATGGGGGGACGCTAGGCGGGGCCTGGCTCTGAGGCAGGGGTAAGTGCATTGGAATGAGGAGACTGGGGGGGGCCTGGCTCAGGGGGAGGGGTGGGTGCACTGGTGGTTAGTGTGTGGTCCCAAACTGGAGGGAGTGGTCCAACCTTTGCTTAACAACTTTGGCTCCCCCTCTTTTTTTTGCTTAACAACTTTGGACTCCCTCTGTTTTCCCCCCCGGTGCATTTTTTTTTTTGGTGGGGGTGGGGAAGGTGGAGAAGTTTGGTATTTTTTGTTAAACCATCTGGCAACCCTAGTAAGGGTACGTTTACACAGCAACATTATTTTGAAATAACTAGCGTTATTTCAAAATAACTTAGTCCATGTCTGCACAGCAGGCACTTATTTTGAAATAATGTCAAATACTGTCAAGCTGGAGGACTTCTTACTCCGACTCCGGTAACCCTCACTGTATGAGGAGTAAGGGAAGTCGGAGGAAGAGTGCTCTACTTCAAAATAAGTGCTGTGTGGATGCTCCCTATTTTGAAATAAGCTATTTTGAAATATGATACACAACTGATGTAGCTCAATTTGCGCAGCTTATTTCAAATTATGCTCTGCTGTGTAGACGCACCCTAATTGAAAAGTGAAAGTGTCTATCTCCAGTTCTATCAATACTGCAAAACTCATGGGGGGAAAGGAAAGCCCTAAAAAATAATGTTTTGTTCCCAAAATCCCTTTTATTAAACTTTAAAATTTGTTTCTAAATATTTGTTGAAGACTAAAGTTTGTTGTTCAGTCCCATAAATTCTTCACAATGCTAGTTAAAAACCAGTAAGCTCATTGATTTTAGTGTCTTAAGAGCTGACTCAACAGGAGTCAATAACTCGGAAAGAACACAGTGCTGTTAGAGAACAGCAGCAGTTTTTCATTTATAGTCCATTGCTGATGAATACTGTGTATGTTAATCTGTTGTTTGAATGGAATACCTGCCTGGCAAAAGTCGCAGGTCTCTCCCTTGTCCGACAAAATATCATCCTTCTTGATCCCTGAGCCAATTATACACAGTAAAGGTTAGATCTGTGAATGATTAAAGCTTTATATAAGTTATGCAATAGCTGTGGTGTAGATCTTCAGCTGGACTTATATTCAGCTTTCACTTGGGTGGGCTTGCAGGTGATCATATCTACTAAAATTTCTATCACTTGTATGTGCAATTTTTATTTAATTTGCAATGTGCAAGTAAGTTAGCATCTGCACTCAAAAATTCCATTAACCTCAATGTATTTTGCAATTATTAACCCCTCTATGAACAAGGGTTTACACCATTTACAGATTGCATGCAAAGATCAAAATTGCAAGCAGGCATGCATGTTAAACACATAAAAGAGGTGCCCAACAACTGAAAATCTAGCCCCCAGTATAAATTTGAAATGTATGTACAGTCAAACGTCCATATGCACTGTCTCACTATCAGCTCTTCTTAGAAGATCACACTGTCTCAGGAAGATATATCCCAATATCTCTGCCATAATTTTGTATACTGTAGGTCTATCCTTGTTGTTTTAATTGTATGTATGCATATACATAATGGATCTCACACACAGGATTAATTCTATCAAGGGATCCCGGTGACTAAGAGTTTGTAATATATATCATACATGTGGAATTCAATTAGTAGCTATCAGAAAAAGAAAGGGAGTAAAGCCACTATGTGGACTGAAATGTTTCTGGCATAAATGTGTCATGCTAGCTACCTAACTCTTATCTGCTGTATCTTAAATAGGTATATTGTGAAGATGAGGGAGAACACAAGAACAAGTGGTCACCAAATGAAATTAACAGGTATCAGGTTTAAAGCAAACAAAAGGAAGTTTTTCTTCATGCAGCGCACAGTCAACCTGTGGAACTCCTTGCCAGAGGATGTTGTGAAGTCTAAGAATATAACAGGGTTCAAAAAAGAGCTAGATAAATTCTTGGAGAATAGGTCCATAAATGGCTATTAGTCAGGAATGGTGTCTCTAGACTCTATTAGAAGTTGGTTAAGGGCAATAGGATGATGATTTCTGGTTCTGGTCATTCCCTCTGGGGTAACTGGCATTGGCCACTGTCGGAAGACAGGATATTGGTCTGACCCACTGCGGCCATTCTTAGGTTCTTATGAAAAAATGTATCCAATCAAGTGACCAGCTTGAAGTATTTGACTGTGATGCAAAAGTGAATTAAGAGATCCTTCACAAACAGGAAAGACTTCACTGATAATCGAAAGTGAGGTTGTTCTCAAAGTGCACCTGTGGTGAAGACAGAAAAAAAATCTGCATGAAAGACATAGATTGTAATGAATGAGACAAGAGGAAGTGAGTATACCAAGGCCAACCTTAGGTGACTGATGTAGCAAGAGATCAGAAAAGAGAAAACAGATCATCTGTAACTGGCTCAAAAGCTGCTTGGTTCATTCCTGCTAGCAAATCCATCCACTGTAAAATCTCAGCCTGGAGTATACAACTAACAGATACCACACTGCTTGCCCTATTTCAGAAAACCTTATTAAAATGGAGATGAAAGCTCAGGAAAACCAAAAAAATGGTCAAGGGAATAAGAGAAATAAGGGAGGGGGAGATGGCAAATGGAAGTAAACGAGGGGGAGAAGACAACAAGAAAAAGACATAAGGGGTTATAAAAACAATAAGATTTAAGATGAGATGCTGAAATTCTCTCCTGAAAGAGCTCTTGTTAAAATGAACCTCAGCAGCTTCAGAATGAAATGCCAAGCCCACCTCTTTGGTAGAGCTTACCCAAAATAACATCACATGTTTAAAAAAGGGAATCAAGTCCCTAGAAAGCAGAAGGCATGCAAGAAACTCATGATGCTATGAGAAAGCTTGGGTTTTGCACTTCACTCAGAAGGAGACAAAGATTCACGGTCATACTAGATCTCCTCCAAGAGCAAGTTTCAGTTTTTTTGGCCAGTCACTGAGAAAGCTCCATTTTCTGTGCACCATGTACCATTCTTAGGTCTGGCACTTCCATTTTCCAGTGGAACATAGCTGTCAGTGCAGATCACTGATCACACAGGATTAAGGAAGTCCCCCAGTTAACGTAGTCCAGTCCCAAGATGGACTGAAACCTCAAATTTAATTCAGAATTTGGAAAAAGAAGAGAGCAATAGGATCATGTGATCTTGGCATTCTGTGTTGGAGAGCAGATGGACTGCTGTATTCTGAGCTAACTGCAGCTTATATAAAGGTTGACATTTTGTCTGTGGGTATAAAAAATTGCAATAAGCGAACCTACATGTTGCTGTTGATCTGTGTGGCTAAACCCAAACAAAACAGAACTGGGTGCCATCTAATCAGCCACAGATGAAAAAAGGATGATTTGGATGTTTAGAAACAAAAAGAAATCAATATGAATACTTACACTATGTACTGTATTAATATGAAGGCAGATTCCCTCACTGGAAGGTAATGTCAAGTAAGTTGGTGAGCTCTCTGAACTACTTCCCACTCCAGTTGCATCACTTCAGTCTTTTAAGCTTCAGCTTCAATCAGCTGCTGTGCACACAGCTGCTGAACTCAACCAACCCAGGAAAGCTGGGTAAAGGTACTAGTTGTATCAGATATGAAGGCGATGTAGAGCTGGGTGTCTTCTATAAACATCTGGCATTTTAGTTCATGACGTTTCACAATCTTTCCTTGTAGCTTTTTTAGGAATCATTAAAAAAGGGATAGAGAATAAGACAGAGAATATCTTATTGCTCTTATATAAATCTATAGTACGCCCACATCTGGAATACTGCGTACAGATGTGGTCTCCTCATCTCAAAAAAGATATACTGGCATTAGAAAAAGTTCAGAGAAGGGCAGCTAAAATGATTAGGGATTTGGAATGGGTCCCATATGAAGAGAGATTAAAGAGACTTGGACTTTTCAGCTTGGAAAAGAGGAGACTAAGGGGGGATATGACAGAGGTATATAAAATCATGAGTGGTGTGGAGAAAGTGAATAAGGAAAAGTTGTTTATTTACTTGTTCCCATAATATAAGAACTGGGGCCACCAAATGAAACGAATGGGCAGCAGGTTTAAAATAAATAAAAGGAAGTTCTTCTTCACACAGCGCATATTCAATCTGTGGAACTCCTGGCCTGAGGAGGTTGTGAAGGCTAGAACTATAACAGGGTTTAAAAGAGAACTAGACAAATTCATGGAGGTTAAGTCCATTAATGGCTATTAGCCAAGATGGGTAAGGAATTGTGTCCCTGGCCTCTGTTTGTCACGGGGTGGAGATAGATGGCAGGAGAGAGATGGCTTGATCATTACCTGTTCGGTTCACTCCCTCTGGGGCACCTGGCACTGGCCACTGTCAGCAGACAGGATACTGGGCTGGATGGATCTTTGGTCTGACCCAGTATGGCCATTCTTATATAATTTGAATTGGGGAAAAAAAAGAAACGAAAAAAAAAAGAAACGAAAAATGGAGATAACTCTGAGAACTCTGGAGATGGAAGAGAAAATGCCCATCATGATTCTCTTGGGTGTTGTCTAGGGTGTAAAATAAACCATCGTAGCATGATCCTTGCCATGTCTCTGAAGTAGGGCAGGAAAATTTTACACCCTGCCATATTAAATGCTGTATTAACATGTATCAAAAACCTCCCATCCTACAATCACCTTTATTTTGACCTTCTGCCTTTGAGATCACTTTTCCTGCCCATTTTTGTTGTATAGCTATTATCAAAATGTGACTCAACCTTGTGGGCTCTACACAGCCTTCTTCAACCACCACAGTATCTCATTTGCTATATTTCAACAGATAGTACTTAAGTACTTGTACAGAAAAATCAGTATATTCTTAACTTATTCCATTGTGTCCAGATATTGCAAATATTTGGGATCAAAGCAGGATATTTACACAGAATGTATGCTGCAATACTTAAGATACTACAGAAAGATCTAAGGTTGTAGTATTTGCCTTAACTCTGAATTTCCTAGCTTTGGAAGGATCATGTTTCAGCTTCAATGTTTGATAAAAATCTGTTTTTCATGTAAGTAAAGGTGTCATTTACAAGTTTCAGGAAAAATGAATCATGGCAAATTAAAACAATTTAATGTATTTGGAAGTCAAAAGTGATAAAGCTCTGAGTACCACTACCATAACAGATGGTAGAGGTAAAAATAAGGCAACTGATGGCAGGTAATTAAATCTTAGTCTGCATTGCATTCTGCTCTAGTCTCACCAGAGGGACCCAACTCTCCTCCACTGTGATTCCTTTCTGAAGGAATGGAGACCAAAATACAATGTTGGTGATCTGCTGCTCTTGGAAAGCGGTGGGTGTGGCTATCTAAGGTGGGGAGAAGAAAAAAAGAAAGGGGGGGGCGCACGTCAAAAGACTCATAATAATCAGAAGATTTTCACCAGCTAAAATCTTAACCTTTTACTTTTTTATACTTTAATGTTCTTTAAAAATTTCAGCATTTATTTAGCAGGTTGGGACCCATTCTGCCACCCTCCATTTTATATGCTGCTTTAGTGCAATACTGGTTTCAAACATAGTCATCCTCACTTCTGAATAAATCAAGATGTGGAAAGACTCTCCTGCACCTCCCTGCCTGGACCTGTCTTAGTACTTTCCTGACCACTTCTTATAACAGTCATCACTAGATTAAGAAATGAGGGGGAGGAGGGCAGGAGACCATCTAAGGAAAAAGCAACCATACTTGTAAGATTTTCAGAGCTGTGGAACAGTACAGCTATTGATATTGTGTAAGAGCTGGAGAAGGTTTATCCTACTTGACCTATTTTACAGCTCTCCCCTGAGTCAATTCTGTGCTGAGCTAAAAAGGCTGGCAGCTCCATATGAATTTATGTCTAAATGTAGGAAGTTTCCATGTGATCATTAGCACATGGTCATTGGACTTCATCATGCTGTAGCTTCTGTACTGGTTGTTGTACACCAGTTCCAACATCTCATTAAAATGTTTATATGGGGAAAGACTGGCAGAACACCAACACTGCTTGGAAAACTGTTGTGTAATTCCTTTTTCTCAATGAAGTAATGAAGGATTACAGTAGTTAGTGCTTAGGGACAGGGAATCTTCTGAGATGGACAGAGATGACGGGGGTTTGAAAATGGCTACTAAAAGGAAAGGCAGGAAGGAAAATGGGTGAAAATTTGAAAATATTACTTGGAAAATGAGGAAGAGGAGAGTCTTTACAAAGAAAAGGAGAACTTCTAGAGGAAAAGAGTAAAAAGAAAGGGTAAAACTTGAATTTAGCAATAATTTTTTAAAAAGTGTGGGTGTGGCTCGAGAGAAGAGTAAAAAGAAAAAAGAAGCAAAGGACTGAGCAGTAATTGGAGTCTCTCCCAGCTAGAGAAACAATTTGTCAGGTGGGTCTGAGATCCAGACAGCCAGAAATGATACATGCATTCAGCACTGAAATGAGAGCCACACAGAACTTGATCTTCAGACAGGAGAC
The DNA here is from genome assembly GCA_032595735.1 of Pelochelys cantorii. Taxonomy (NCBI): domain Eukaryota; kingdom Metazoa; phylum Chordata; order Testudines; family Trionychidae; genus Pelochelys; species Pelochelys cantorii. Next base: position 3,224,330 of record CM064342.1, on the reverse strand, counting down.
TTCAGGGCAATACTTTTGACAGCTAACCCACTCCTTTCCCACCACCGGAAGATGTATAAAAATCATGAAAGAAGCTATCAGAAGCTTCATAAATCACTAAAAGGCCTAGAGAGTCAAAAGATTAAAATAAATGTTCCAACAACTGTAGAATGGCCTGGAAAATTAGAGAGAGGAAAGCATGTCAGAAGTGCTTATGAGTTTTGTGCAAAGCAATGGCACAGGGGAGCGCTAACCTGCATTGTCATTCTTACCTCTGGCTCAGTGAGAACACTATAACTTACTTAAATTATTCTCTGTTAAACAAGCCTGGAAAGACATCCCATGATAATACTTTATAATTCCATTTCTGGATAAATCTGAATGCAAAAGGATTTGCCAAGAAGGAATGTGAGGTGATTATAATGTGACTATTAGTGGCGGATGTTAAATTTCAATTTCATCCTGAGAGATTAGCTTATTGGGAAAATTGATTTCTCTGTGGTTTGCTCTTTGTTGCTGATGTATTCAGAAGATTATGTGCATTTAGCAGCCAAAACCGATTACATAAGGTATATGTGCATCAACTGTACAAAGACACTCAGTCACAAAGCAAAATTACTTTCACACAAACTAGTCTGAGACTAGCTCACACAGTATTGATGATGACTCTTAATGAGTAAGCTCCAATACCCTGGCACTACCTTAACACTATTCTCATTTGCTCTATCCTACCGTGCCTGGATGGATATAGGATCTTTCACTCTTAACAGTAAATACCCAAGTTTCTGTAGATTGGTCTCTGGCTTTTATTATTTGAAAATAGTTTGCTGATTTTCTTTATACAGTGAAACCTTTGTTATCTAGCACTCTGTTAACCAGAAAACTTTGTTAACCGGCATTACCCCCAGCCACAAAACTGTTACATCTTCAGGCGCACAGGCCTGGCTTGGTTTACCATGATTAGCTTAACAATTTTTTATTTAAGAAATACTAATAATCTTTAACTCAAAATAGAAACGTGAGACCAACTGCCTCACACTACAAAACTACCAATATTAAAAACGAGTTTTACTATTATTGTCCATTGGTTTTTCCTAGGTTGATGGGACCCACAGATAACTGGAATTTTTAGATAACTGGAACGCCCTAATCCCCGAGCATGCCAGTTAACATAGGTTTTACTGTACATACAGGGCCCAAGTCATTTCTGAAAAAAAGGAATTTAGGCATTCTTGATCATTATGCCTATAAAGTAAATACTAATTCTTTCTAAAAGAGGCAGCAAAGGGAAGTGGGGGAGGATGCCATGCTTCAAAGTGACAGCGACGCGTGGAGCAGGGTCAACTGGGGACTCCCCAGCTGACTCTGGGCTCCATATGGTGCTGCTGCTATGAAATGCTGCTGCACCATGACCCCAGCCTTCCGTGGAGGCCGTGGAGCATAGGCATTTTTGGGAAGGCAATGCCTTCCCTTGCTTACATTACCTACCACCCATCCCTACTGAAATCCACAGTTCCTTCTGATTTACCCCAGCCTATGCCTGAGGAGAATCATGCCCACGCCTCTGCTTGAGTCCCCCGCTGGCCCCGTGCTCCCTTCAACGCTTTCGTCTTTGAAGTGTAGCAACAGCCCTGGGGTTGTTGCTACACTTCAGAGGTGGAGGCGTCCTTATTGACTAATCTAAATAGCCAATTAATCTAAATTTAGCATCCTTTTTCCCTCTCCGCCTCTCTGCAGGCAACCAATAACATATAAGATGACTAAATGTCTTACAAAATAGTTTCTCTCTAAAAAGTGTAGCATAAAGATGATGCTACCCTATGGAAATGTTACCAGTACTGCACAAGTTTGGGATTTACTACTTTCTGCATCTCTACAGACATACCCATATCAGTGATGCCCATATAGTAAGTTACATTAATCATGCACCTTCGACTACTTCCCATATACACTACCAACTGATCCGTGTCCACTGGTATTATGTGGAACATTTCAAACTCCTAAGCAATGTTAAAGTATCATTATTTCCTTAAGTCAACAACTTGAGAAAATAAATACTTTGTATCACAGCAGAATTAGAAACTCTCCTTTTCAATGAGTTGTAGCACTTTCATAATTTTACATATACACACAGAGGACAACTCTTTGATCAGGACTAGTACTAGATATGTCCCTTTCAGAACCAAGGACAAGTCTCAATGTTTGGGGCCTCTTGTGTTCTTTTGCACATGGATTAGTGGTTAAAAATTTCATTTGGATTCAGGATACTTCCAGTTACTTACCATGTGCCTTGGGCAAGTCAATTAGAGAAGGTCAAGATATTTCATTAGGTGCAAACTTACCATGTGTAATGTAAGACATGCTGGGAGCAGTGTCTGCACTCTGGCGTTGATGTGGCTCGATGTCCTTGTGTGATGCCTGTGGTGGGGGCACTGAAGAAGATGCAGAGGAAGAGGGCTTGGGTTTGGATTGAAGGTCATTCAGTTTTAGAAGGTTTTCTGAAGTCACAGTGTCTGGATTCACTGGTGTGGGATGCAGTGTTGTTGGAGTTGCTGGGAAGAAACTCTCTTTATTGTCCTTTATGTGCTTTGGGGTTGTTGGTGTTTCCCCTATGGACTACATTAAAAAAAGGAAATATAGTGAGAAAAACGTGTGCTGCTGAGCTCATATATGTAATCTTATTGAACAGAAACTGCAAGTATTGTGGTCACTTGCATAACACAAAAAAAATCATTTCTCTCGTACACATATACCTACATTAACCATAACAATAAAATCTTCCCCCAGATGAGTATGTATCTTTCACACTTTACAGTTCATTTACTAAACCACCACCCGGAGAAGTTATTCGTATTCACATTTATAGTGCTCTAAATGAGCTGCTTTGTATAGGAAGTTACTTATAACATAATATACTGAGCTGAATTTTATTATTTACAAGATGAAATTTAGGAAGGTTCCAAACGCCAATGAGTAGAAAGAAGCTCTTTCAATTAAAAAGAATTGTTGGCAAACTCTGGGCTTAATCTAACAGATTTGGGAAGAACTGAGCTTCAAATCCCCAAACTATTAAAAGAAAATACTATGTGTAAGTCTATGAAAGTGAGCATAAGAAATGGAGTAGACTAGAAAGTAGAAGGCATTTATATTTGTAAGAAAAAAAAATGTACTTATGATAAGATCAGTGATTATCACCTGCTACAAAAGAGAAAATAGTGCTGATGTCCAGCTTGAAATGACTGATCTCGAAGCTCTTTTGCACCTTTGGACCTTTATTTGAAGATAAAACATCAATACTAACAGCTGTGCTCTCATCCAAGGGCACAGCTAAGAATACGATATATTGCTACTAGTTACATACCCAAGAGGTGGAACAGTGATTTAAATTCACCAAAGGAGGGAAAGACAGCTCAAACAATATAAAAAGTCTCCTATTTTTTGTACTAACAGATACCACTAAAGTGAAAGGAGAAAGGAGATTAATTTCCAGTTCATGCAGTAGAGCCTGTGCTTTTGGAATAAGAAGATCAGAATTCCATCTCTACTGTCCATGTTCTAAGTGACTGAGGTGTCTTAAATGGCCACAGGTTTGTTACAATAGGGTGAGAAGCAGAGGTTGAACTCCGCTGACAAATTCCAGAGTGAATTTGGACCAGAGATTCAGCAATATCTGATACAATAAAAATTCAACACTGTAGAGGACTCCTGGACTTATTTAAACTTCTAAAGTCACTTCTGTATTACAATGTGTGTATTTAATCGGTCTCAGTATTTTAATGGATATGATGAAACTCTCATTACCAATTAATAAAAAAAGATATATTTACATTATACTTGTTATAATGGATCAGATAAGGTCTATCGTGTCTCAAGGAATGTCCAGTTTCTGACAGTTTAGAGGATGTAAAAAACCCCTAATGCACCTAATGAATGTATGCAACATTCTACAGAAAGGACAAATTTCCTGCATACATAATGTCCTAAATTCTGAAACTTGAATAGATAACTGAAGACGCTACTCATAGACAAAGCTACCCAAACATTAAAAATAATCCAGCCACACTATTAGTAATGAATAAGCCTTATCTTTACATAGGTAAAAAACAACAAATGGTCTGGTATCACTTTATAGATTAACAAAACATGTAGATGGTATCATGAGCTTTCGTGGGCACAGACTACTTCTTCAGATACCATCTACATGTTTTGTTAGTCTATAAAGTGCTACCAGATCATTTGTTGTTTTTTTCTGTAACAGACTAACTCGGCTACCCCTTGAAGCTCCTTTACATAGGCAGGGAGCACAGAAAGAGGAGAATGGAGGAGTGACAAAAAAAAAGGGGACAGATAGGGACTAAATTAGTTAATCGACTATAGGAGACAAGTAGTTTATATTACTGGTGGGAAATGAGTGTATGAATAGAAAGATCAGAGAGAAGGAAAAGTTAAGATCTGGGGACACACAAGGGATAAAGGAGAAAACAGATGGTGAAGCAAGAAGAAACAGACAAAGAAAGGTACGTGAAAGGCGAGAAACGGCCAAGTTTCCCTCTTGGCCTTGCAGCTCCCTAATAAGCCTTGGAAAGGGGCTCAGGGCTGCTATGCACAGAGCTGTCATGACTGGGGGAGAGGCCTGTCACCAAGGTATGGGGAACCACCGGGCCCTGCACCATCTGCAGTCGGAGGAGACTCTCAGCTGGCAGGTAGATGAGAAGGTTTATTAGTTGTCAGGGACACAGCGTTGAACAGACTTGTCAACTCAGGAACCAGAAGCGGTTGGTACAATCCATCTTGGGGAGAGATGCACCCCAAGCCAGCCAAGCCTAACTCACACTCTCTACACTTCTCCCAGTCCTGGAGCCAAGCCCCTCCTCTTGCCTTTGTGCTGCTTGCCCCAGTAAAAGATGTCACCTGGTTACACTCCCCTTCCAGGCTAAAGATACAGAAAGCATCAGTCACTGTGTACGTGAGGAAGGCTGTAATATTGAAATGTCCATCACCTCTAGGTACTGGTGCAGTGCTCAGGGAAACTGAGGCACACACATGGCGTTACTGCAGGACAGTAGAAGTCACATGCAATATAACAAGGGGAATAAAATCCCCATGATGCTCGCTTTGTCACCAGGCCTCTTTCCTCTGGCTGCAGCAACAGGGCCAGATTAAGAAAGGGGCTTTAGAGGCTGCAGCCCAGAGCCATGGAGTGAGGGAGCCCCTTTAGCCCATGACTTGGGTGACAGCCCCTAAAGACCTTGTGTTCTGGACCAGCCATTCCTGGGGAGGGGGTTCCATGTGCTGCCATTCTTTCTCCCCTGGCTGGTGTCATGTCCCCGTTGAGTACCAGAAAGCTTTGTTCCTACAACTCCCACTGGCCAATGGGAGTTGCAGGAGGCAGTGCCTGCAGGTGAGCACGGGGCAGCATAGAGCCACCTATTCTTCCCACCAAGTGGGAGTTGTTCAAGATAAGCATCCTGCACCCCAAACTCCTGCCTCGAGCCTCCTCCTCTACACTAGCTCCCTCCTAGACCCCACACCCCAACTACAAGTTCCCTCTTGCACCCTAACTCCTGCCCAGATCCCCCACCCTAATCTCCTGTCTTCAGTCCCCTCCCACATGCCAAACACCTCATCCCCAACACCACCCCAAAGCCCACATCCCCAGCCAGAGCCCTCATCCACACAACCCTGAGCCCCCTCCCACACTCCAAACCTCTCGGCAAATGGAAGTGTGTGTATGGTGGAGACAGAAATTTGACTGACATAATGCACGCATGCATTTGTACATACAAAGCCAATAAATATCTGGTAAAGCTGAACTCAACAAACGCTGAAAAGCACTATTATTGACAGCGGGGTTGGACTTTGTTTTTAAATTCCTGCGAGAGCTCTTCCTTGGTGATAAAGAGCTGTAATGTGGTCACCAACCAGTAGATCAGGATCTTCTGGTAGACCCTGGAGCTTCTGATAGCTTCCTGGCCGAACCAGTCAGGATCACCTATCAAGTACAGGCACTTCAGCTGCCCCTCCCTCCACTGCTGTGTTTCTTCTGCCCTATGCCTTGGACCTGCTTCCTGGGGCCTCCTGAGTGCTGTGCATGGTGGGGGAGACTGAAGAGGGGGATGCTGAGATGTTAGAGTGTCCCCTTTCCTCCACCCCTAACCCCACTGCCACAGAATGAGCAGAGTAGGGCCTCAGAAAGGGTGGGGCAAGGACAGGGCCTCAAGCCTCATGGAAGGAGGTGGGGCAAAAGTGTTTGAGTTTGAGGTGGATCCTGGATTCACTTAAATCACGGATCATTAATTATAACATTTCTGGGGTGATTTAAAATATTTAGCCTCAAGCACACAAAGATATTTGCAACATGCTCTGGTACAATGATAAGATCCAGACTTTGACTGTAGGGAAAAGCAAACTGTGATAGGCTTCCCATAAATATTTTTTAACTGTGAAAATTGGTAGTATGAAGGATACAGCATTCTTACTTCACTTCTGAGTTCCCAACTCAAATTTTACCCTATGTGAAATGACTTCAGCATGGTCTTGGTCTTCCTGTTAGTAGATGGTACCTTTACCCATTCATATTCTGGAAAAATACCCACCAGAACATGAAGTCTCAACAGCTGGAGTGATACCAACCAGAACATGGAATGCTGGAGTGATAATAGCAGCCATGTTGCACTATGTTACCCCTCCTAGTTCCCCTAAAATTTTAGTTGCTGAAAACTATCTGGTCACAGTATCTTTTCTACATTTCTGCGTACTGATATTTGAAACAAGACCTCTGTTGAAACTTTCTTCAATGTATCTTTAGAACTAACAGTAATGCCATAATATGGTATTCCATATCTTTGAAGAACTGTATTTCAACTTCAGCATGGCCTCCTGATTTGGGTTTAGTGTATGGATGTTGGTGGTCTGGCATATAAAAGGAGCTATGACTAGATGATCAAGTTTTCCCTTGTGACATTAGACTCTATGATATTCAAAACAGAATTATCCGATCAAGAGAGGTAAGATGGCAGGGTGAAAAATATTAATAAATGAAAAAAAGGAATAGTGGATTTTTCTTCCCTTCTTGCTCATTTAACAATTGTCTTCAGCTGCGGGCTGAGAGAGGCAAGCTGCTAATTACACTGAGAGTGCACCTCCAGTATAAAGTGAGAGGGGGATGCCATGGTAACTGGTGAATACAACAGTGAACAAAATGGTCCATCTTTCAGTAGAAATGAGATCTAAAAGTGCTCGTCCTTTTGTTCCCCTTTTCCCACCTTCTTCCACTTTTTCTTGCTTTCTTTCTGCAGCATTAATAAAACCTACAGACTTTCAGCTCCATAAGCAGTCTCTGACATCTTGATGTGCAGAACGAAAAGAAAATGAGGAGATGAAAATTAGCAGCAAGTGGGTGGAACAAAGAGGGGGAGAAAAACCACATGAAGCAGAACAAGACATGCTTATTTTCTAATTATTTAATGTTTCACTTAAAACCCTTTCCCAGACAGAGATGGGGGAGATAAGAGTTTCTTTTACAAATCAACAAGGTAAAAATGTGTGAAAGAAAAAAAATCTAGACCTCCAAGCCAGATCAAACAATATCCTCTCATCGGTTTCGTCCCTGAAGAAAAAATGTTTACAGTCCTTCTAAATTGTCATCTTCCAAGAAAGGAAGAAAACCCCCCTCAACCCAATGTTCCATGTCAGTCCACATTCAGTTTTGCTGATGCATGACAATTACAAACAAACAACAATTTGAAACAAATTTTAAAAATCCACTTTGATTATAAAATCTAACATGGTGAGTGACCAACTGTAAATCCATTGACACTGAAATTTGAGAGACTGATTTCAGTTTGAGACTGGCTAACGAGAAGCCTTACAAAGCTCTAGTTAAAGGTTATATTGCAGAGAGATGGTTTTCCCACATGGAGTCCCCCCCAAAGCCTTTTTTTAATTTGTCATCATATAAAGATATAAAGAATATTGATTTCCAGGATCTGAGAGATTAACATTTTGGATTAATGAAAGAAAACACAAAAATCTCTCGTACTTCCATTGTGAAACAGGCTGAAACATAGAAAAGTGTATTCGCAGTTACTTTTTTCTTGAGAGGACATTCCTTTATATTATGGAAGAGCCCCAAATTTAAACCAAAACAAAGCTAAAGACAATAAGGTGCCTTCTTTGCATGCTCTTTATTAAAATGTACTTATTTTGATTTCATTGACAGATTCCCTCATAAAGCGTATTTTAAAACAAGCTGATATTAAAAGTGGCTGAAAGGTTTCGACTGCCAAATTTAACAGGGGAAAGGAAGAAAAGATACAAATGGGGAGTGTCATAAATACATTATTTTGACAGGGTGTACAAAGCTGGGGGTAAAGAGGTTTTTAGATGAGGTGGTATCAGGAGAATAGGTTTTTTGTAAATGGAGTGGGTAGGGATGGCTGGGAATTTCTCCCTCACTCTTCAGGAATGGGGATTTCAAAGAAGGGACTCATTGTGGCCAGAGAGTAGATAACACAAAGAAATAATCTTGTAATGTTGGAATAGCCTCCCTCATTGTCTTCTTGTGACTTTTAAATGATCATATGTGTAATACCCTCCCAAGAATGATCTTGGAGTCATTTTGGATAGTTCTTTGAAAACATCTTCTCAATGTGTGGCAGCAGTTAAAAAAGCTAACAAAATGTTAGGAACCATTAGAAAAATGACAGATAATAACACAGAAAATATCATAATGCCCTTATATAAAATCCATAGAACGTCCACAGCTTCAAAACTCCATGCCATTTGGTTGCTATTTTTTTAAAAAAAAGCTATATTAAGAATTGGAGAAGATACAGAGAAAAGCAACAAAAATGATTTAAGGGTATGGAACAGCTTCCATATGAGGGCAGATTAAAAAGACTGGAACTTTTCAGCTTGGAAAAGCAATGAGTAAGCGGTGTATGTCATGGGACAAGCACCCTGTCCCCTTCAGGGGTTGGGCATCAGGACTTAGAAGCCCTTTCAAAGGGTGCCCAACCCCATGTGCATATCAGGTTCAATGACCCAGAGCCAATAACTACTCCCCTTCACTGTGAGGCAGTCAGGCCTAGAGACCAAAGTCAATAACAACACTGCGGTCTTGCGGCCATAATCACCAAGTCAGTAACAATGCCCCTTCATGCACAGCAGTGTGGCCTAGCAACCAGAGTCAATAGTAATACTCCTCTCTCTCAGGGCAGTAGGGCCAGGCGGCCAGAGTCCACAATGACAATGCCTCTTCATGCAGGGCAGTGTGGTCTAGCAGTCAGAGTCAATAGCAACAGCTATAGCTCCCCATGTGGGGTTGATGGGGTGGGATAGGACGACCCAGGCCCACTCTCTCCATCAGGTCCCAGACCAGGACCCATCAGCAGTGAAGTGGTCCAGCTCTAGCTCAGCAGGGAATCCCACCGAAACACACCGAGCTCTAGTGGTAACTCCCCCACCCTGGGCTACTTCCTACCATGCTTGCTGTTGCAGCCTTCCTCAACACTTTCCTCCGGACTGGAGGCTTCTCCAGCCATTTCCCACTGAGTGGCCTCCTTATCTGGGTCTGTAAGCAGCGCTTCTCAGGAGTGCTGACAGCACCTCCTTCCCCCATGGTAGTCAGCCCAGACTGAGTGGCTCCCAAAACCTTTATAGCTGGCCTCCAGCTGGAGCATGCCCAGCAGGGCTGTGGGGCTGGGGCCTTCTCAGCCAGGTAACTGGGCCTAACCTTTGCAATGCGAGTAAGGTAGCCAGATGGTTTAACCAAAAATACCGAACTCCCTTCCCCTTCTCCCCCCCCCCCCCCAAAAAAAAAACCACCGGGGAAAAAATTCTGTTGAGGAAAAAAAAAAAAGGGGGGTGGGGGACCAAAGTTGTCGAGGGAAAAAAAAAAAGACCCCAAGAGTTATTAAGCTAAATTTTTTTTAAAAAAAACCCAGCGTGCCTCCTGGCTGGGAAAAAAACAGAAAATACTGGACATTTTAGGTGTCCAGTATTTTCTGAATTTTTTTTACTGGACAGGAAGTGAAAATACTGGAGTGTTCAGGTCAATACCGGACATCTGGCAACCCTAAATGCGAGTGTGCAGTTGGTACACCCCATTTTATAGAGGCCTATAAGATCATAAATGGTATGGAGAAAGTGAATAAGGGAGTGTTATTTAGTCGGTTAAATAACACAAGAGTTGGGGTCACCTAATAAAATTAATAGTCAAGTTTAAAACAAATCAAAGGAAGCACTTCTTTACACAACTTACAGTCGCCTTGCGGAACTCACTGAAGGGGTGCATTGTGAAGGTCAGTACAAAAAATAATTAGAGAAATTAATGGAGGATAATCCCTACTGCTGACTGCCAGAAACTGGAAGTGGATGACAGGGGATGGATAACTCCATGACTGTCTCTTCTGTTCATTCCCTTTCAAGCACCTGGCAATCCTGTAAGATAACAGAATCCTGGGCTAGACTGACCATTGATCTGACTCAGGAGGACTGTTTTTATGTTATGTTCTTATGCAGTAGCCAATGGGAAAAGCTGCTATAATGACCGTATTAATAGTTCTGCGCACATGTATGATTCCATGCCTTCAAGAATTACAATGTAATAGAGACACAGTTTACCTGCATACTGGAAATGTATATTCTGGACACACCCAATTTATATGGTATTTTTCAGATATACAAAATTCTATCTTTGTTTGCAGTAGATGTTTGCAATATTTTATACACTTTTAACTTACATATCATTTCTATGAGCTATTCTGAAGTGATAGGTAATATACAATATATCCAGCAACTGCACATCACTACGGAAGCTCTATTTATTCCTTACATGCTACTTGGTTTACCACAATTTCAATTATGATTCAAGAGGCAAATTGAAATTTTTGAAAATGTAGAGTTGTAACAGTTATCAGACACTATAAGACTCATAAGTTTCTGTTCCTGTGTTAATAAAAGTGCTGTTTGTAAGGTATAGTTGGAAAGATTAACAATAGCTTATAATTCTCAAAGTAGCAGAATGCTTTCAAAACTTCAAACATCTTTGAGACTAAGTTTACAACCACACTGGAAGAAGCATAAAGAAAAACAAAATGTCTTTCCAAACTGCTGTGTAACTGTGGAACAAATTAATTTCTGGTAAAACTCCAATGATTCAAAGAGAATATAGTGAAGTGATTAATAATTATTCCATTGATAATAGACATAACCAGTGACTGATTGAAAGATATATGGAGAAGGAGAAAGTTTTTTTTTTTTTAATTCCAAACCCTCCAGCATATGAAAGAAAAATGTTGTTAATAGTTTAGCTAACATTACATAAGCTACAGTCTGTTATTGCCACAGTATCAGTCAGAGTGATTTCATCAGTTTTCTAGAATTATCCCTGGACAAGACTCCCTAGTAACTTAGTTCACCAGATGATACGCTTTCAGGTAATCATTTTGAAAATTGTATATTTCCATTTCTGAGACAAGGGCAGTAGTATCTTATTCCTTTTGCTCTTTCAACAATAGTCAAAATTTAATTTTTTTTAACAGCTAGGAGGATAGATTACAAGGCTTAAAGGGACAACCGTGAACATCTTGCGTGATCTCCTGCATGACACGGACAATAGATTTCTTCTGAAGTAGAGAACATTGTTAAAAATATAACCTTGATTTCAAATTTGTCAGTGATGAAATTGACATTATTTTTTACATCCTGAAATTGCCTAGCTTCAACTTCTAGCACTGGATCTTGTTATCCCTTTCCCTGCTAGATTAAAGAGTCCATTATCAAATATTTGTTCACCATGTAAGTACTTAAAGACTGATCAAGTCACCTTTAATTTTCTCTGGTTAAGCTGAACAGAGTAGGCTCTTTGTGCCTATCACTAAAGACATGTTTTTCTATACTTTAATCATTCTTGTAACTCTTCTCTGTACTCTCTCCAATTTATCAACATACTTCTTGAATTGTAGACACCAGAACTGAACAGTGGACACAACCATGCTTAGTACAGAGGTCAAATAAACTCTTTACTATTTCTTGAGAAACCCCTGTCAATTCATTCAAGGATCACATTAGCCTTTTCAGCTGCAGCATCACACTCAGAAAAGCCTGGAAAATGTGAAGTATATTCAGATCAGATACACAGGGATTTTTTTTTCCATCTTGCTCTAGTTTTTCTTGGCTTTTTTGCCTTCAAAAATTATCTGGGTCAAGCAGTGGAAACAATTATCCTTCATAATGGAATTCAGTTTTGAATCCCTTAGACTCAGAAGAAAACCAGAAGCCATTAGACAAAAACTCTCCTTATATAAAAAATATAGCTAATACCTTGATTATAAGTTAAACCTTTATTAATGTATTTTTCTCATAACCCATCTCTGTGCCAAGAAAGAGTCACCGTCCTATCATAATCAAGGAAGGTGGTTAAGTGATTCAACAAAGGCCTCTCAAAGTTTATAAATGAGCTTGGAATACAATTTTGGTCTCTAATCTTTTAATCAAAAGGTCATCTTTTGCCCCTTTCCTTATGACCTCACCATATTGTGAAGAAGGATGAACTAGACCCAAGAGAAAAATCTTTAATCAAAGAAGTATTTATAACTGGAGAAAAGAGGTTCAGGGTTTTGTTTAAAGCTAGTTATTTTTTTTTCATCAAAATATCTCTTAGGACTTATTTTTTGGAGGCTTTATTTTCTATCATCTTAAGATATTCAAATTCTTCAGTATGTATTCTTTAGTAATGCTGGTTACATAAAAATGATCATAGAAGAGAAACAATAAATACTGAGAATAATTAAATAACCAGAAGATAATAGAACTGTGATCAAGTATCAATGGCTTATAAAGAACAAACAATGCCAAACAAACCTGTGTATGTAATTCAGTAAAAAAAAAAGATCAGCGTATGAAGAAAATGCAGTATGTCTAATATACTCAGACTTTAAAAACACATTTAATACACGTTTTGAATTCATCTTGTGAGTAGGATTTCTCAAGACGTTTTTTTAATAGAATGAAGTCTGCCTGAAAGACCATAAACTGAGTAATGTAGAAATTAGGGAAAGTGCCACAGGAAATCAGTGTTAAGTTTGGTTTAACATTTCTGTGAACATACAGGAGTGGAAGTAAACAGCGTATTTATGAAATTCACAGACACTGGTAACTTGGGAGGTATTGTGAGGCAAAAAATAATTCACAGAGAACTAGGGACATTAGATGTGGGCAGGAAATGCAACTTGGAAAAATGCAAAGAATATTTCTGGGGAGAAAAAAATATGAAACAATTAAGGAGAAGGAGAAAGCTGGAAAACAAAACAACAGAAGACTTATATAGAATGGAATACTAAATGAGATAATGTATAAGATATTAAGTAGGTGTTTGCAATCTAACATAATAGCAAAAAAGGCCACTGATTATACCATCTCATAGAACTGGAAGGGACTTTGAGAGGTCATTAAGTCCAGTCCCCTGCCCTCATGGCAGGATCAAGTACCTTCCCTGACAGATTTGCCCCAGATCCCTAAATGTCCCCCTCAAGGATTGAGCTCACAAACCTGGGATTAGCAGGCCAATGCTCAAACCACTGAGCTATCCCTCTGCCCATGAATTCTATATATCCTATTTGTATTACAGTAGGGCTGAGAGATTCCAACTACAACTTAGGCTGTGATGTTTTAAACACTGTACAAAACATATCAAGTGAATTCCTTCCATATTACAATAGAAACAGACAAAACCGACAAAGAATAGGAGGAAAACAGATATAGAAAGTGAAATATTTTGCCCAATGTGACAAGGGTGGGCCAGAGTTATGACTAGAATCCCCTCTCCCAAGTGCTAGTTCAGTACCCCACACACTAGATCATGTTGCCCCTCTCATGCAGAGGGATCAAGTTTTGGAGCAGAGAAAGTATTTCCCTTCTTTGGTCTTAAGTCAGCAAAGTTAACAGTATGTTAACAATACTGGGAAGATAACGGAGCAAGTAATTAAGGAATTCATCTGCAAACATATGGAAGAAAATAAAGTGAGAGGTAACAGTTCATATGGATCTGTAAAGAACAAATCACGTCAAACCAATCTGATAGCTTTCTTTGGTAGGATAACAAGTCTTGTATATAAGGAACAAAGAACAGGACGATGTACCACTTTAAAGACTAACAAGATGGTTTATTAGGTGATGCGCTTTCGTGGGCCAGACCCACTTCCTCAGATCAAATTGTATAAGGGAGAGAGTAGTTATTAACAGTTCACAATTATGCTGGAAGGGCATAGCAAGTGGGGTTCTGCAGGGGTCTGGTTTGGGGCTGGTTCTGTTCAGTATCTTCATAAATGATTTGATGATGGCATAGAGAACACGATTATTAAGTTTGCAGATGATCCCAAGCTGGGAGGGGTTGCAAGTGCTTTGGAGGATAGGGTCAAAATTCAGAATGTCTGGACAAACTAGAGAAATGGTCTGAGGTAAACAGGATGAAGTTTAATAAGGACAAATGCAAAGCACTCTACTTAGGAAGGAACAATCTGTTTCGGACATACAGAATGGGGGGTGGCTATCTAGGAAGGAGTACAGCAGAAAGGGATCTAGGGGTCATAGTGGACCACAAGCTAAATATGAGTCAACAGTGTGATGCTGTTGCAAAAAAAGCAAACACGATTCTGGGATGCATTAATAGGAATGTTGTGAGGAAGACACGAAAAGTCATTCTTTCGCTCTACTCTGTGCTGATTAGGCCTCAATTGGAGTATTGTGTCCAGTTCTGGGCACCATATTTCAAGAAAGATGTGGAGAAATTGGAGAAGGAGCAGAGAAGAGCAACACAAATGATTAAAGGTCTAAAAAACATGACTTATGAAGGAAGACTGAAACAATTGGGCTTATTTAGTTTAGAAAAGAGAAGATTGAGAAAGTATCTAAAAGGGTGTTATAAGGAGGAGGGAGAAAAATTGTTCTCCTTGGCCTCTGAGAATAGAACAAGCAGCAATGGGCTTAAACTACAGCAAGGGAGGTTGAGGCTGGACATCAGGAAAAAATTCCTACCTGTCAGGGTGGTTAAACACTGGAATAAACTGCCTAGGGAGGCTGTAGAATCTCCATCACTGAAAATACTGAAGAGCAGGTTAGAACAGACACCTGTCAGGGATGGTCTAGGCAGTGCTTGGTCCTGCCAGGAGGGCACGGGACAGGACTCGATGACCTCACTAGAACTGGAAGGGACCTCGAGTTTCTATGATATGATTGGCCTGCAGGTGGGGGGAGCACATGAAGTCTCCTCCTCCCCTCCAGGGGCACTTGTCACCACAGGGAACCGCCAGCTTTTAAAAAACAGCTGGCAGTTCTCTCTAGCTGCTGTGTTTCCCTGACAGGGTGGGGGAAAGGGGCAAAAACTCCACATGCTCCCCTGCCCCCACACCCTGATTGGCCTGGGGGCAGGGAAACACCTAAAGTCTCTTCCTGCTCCAGTGCCTAGAGGGAACTGCCAGCTGTTTTAGCTGACAATTCTCTCTAGGTGCCAGGAGCAGGGGGCAAAAGCTTCCAACAGGCCAATCAGGTTCAGCGGGCGGGAGAGCACGAAAAGTCTCCTGGCCCTGCTCCTTTTGGAGCAGTGCAGGCCACTTCAAAAGTTTCTTTTAAAATTATTATCCACTCCTGATCTAGATGGTCTTGATCCTGCTGGGAGTGCAGGGGACTGGACTTCATGACCTTTTGTGGTACTTCCAGTTCTAGTGTTCTAGGATTCGGAGGAGTATAAAAAACAAGGAGGTAAAAGAACAATTTAGAGTGATGTAAAGCGATGGAGGAGCAATGGGATGAAATTAAGGAGAAAATGTAGGTTGGATACCAGAAGAATATTTTAAACAGCACACTATCACATCACAGAATAGTCCCCAGATAGTGGATGGGACTAGAAATTATACTGAAGGGAACAATTCTGTATTTGCAGGGAAGATGAATTAGACGATCTAAAGTGTCTCTTCCATGTCTAACGCTTAAGTTCTATGATTCTGTGTCATGGCTTCTTGAAATACATGCACACGAGTGGATGTACGTACCCCACCCATCTCAAAAAGTACTGCCCATATTCTCCCATCAACCAAACCAATTCACTGGACGGGAAGGAAAATGCCAAATTGTTTGAACAACAGGACAAGCAACTGCTTAGTTAAAAAAGATGAGTCTTTCACCATGTCTCAGGAAAATGAGTGACTAAGAACTGTTGTGAAGAAATTAAATGCTCCATAACAATAATTTGTTTTAGTCTGCATTTTATGCCTACATCACAGCACTACATATTTACTTCTGCAAATTCATACACTTGCCAGCACCTGGAACCTTAATGAAGTAAATAAGGACTTGCTGTAGAAAACCTCTTCCCAACTACTTACACTAGAATAAAAGGAGACAGAATTACATTTTAGAAACATGTTATGTAATTGGAGTGAATCCTCTTTATGTTTTGTGAAACTAGAAATGTAGTGTTCTAGGGTTATATTTATGTCTGCACTAAGGCACATACAGCGCATTTTGTCCAGTTCAAGGTCATCAGCATCAAAATACGAACATATTCATTTGCTTTTACCTTAATACCTTGAAATGATACAATGGTATCTTAATACAATTACTACTAGCAGCAAGTTGTATGATAGCTCCTTTTTGGAAAAGTATACATTGCCCTATAATTAATGGCACAGAGAAAAAGTATTGGGGGAGGGGGCTTGAGTAAAAAGCGGAGAGACAAGCAGCTGTACAACAGAGCCTGCATCTGGCATACCTTACTCCAATTCTGTGCCCCTTGTGCTCCCAAACTCTCTCCCACACCCTGCACCTCCTCCTACATGTCTGCCCAATATCAGAATCCTCTCCTGAAATTACTGCCCAGACCCCACAGCCCCTCTTGTACTGCAATCCCTGACTGGAGCACCCTCCTGCACCCCAGCTCCATCCCAAAACCACACCCTTTTCATTAATATAATAGAAAAGTGCAGCCCATGACCACATACCAAAATTTTTTGAATACCTGTTTGCAAAAATTATTGCCCACCCCTGATTTATGTCAAGATGTATATTCTGCAATGCTAAATGAAACTTTTGGCATTAGAGAATACAAACCCCTGGCAAAGGCAAGCTATATGAATGTTTTGTCCAGGTACAAATTTGAGAGGTGCATTCACACTTGCTGGTATCTAAAATGTGGTAAACAAGAGATGAGAAAAAGTAGAAAACAAACTAACTGAGGGACTGGTAGAAAATGGTGTGTTGGATCTTAGATGACATTTGAGGTGCTTTTGGTTTGTAAACAACCCTTTTATGAACAGAGGGTGTATATGTGAAACACAATTACTGTATAAGAGGAACATGCTACGAAATAAGAATTGCTTCCCAGAAGCTGGGACATGTAGGTCTCCTTTTTATATTGTACTACTAGGGGGGGCTGTGCTCTCTGCTCAATATACTCACCAACCCCCCTCTCTGGGCGTTGGCAGCCCCCCTGCCTCTCCCTGCTGGCTGCTGGGGAGGACTAGGTTAAGGTGTGGCAGACCCAGCCTGCCCCCCTTCTCCTCACCGGCCACTGAGCTGGGCCGAGGCTGGGCCAAGGCCATGCCAGTCCTAGGTCTCCATCCACAGGGCAGGAGAGCTGGGCTGAGGACCTAGCTCTATTCCCTGCAGCTGCCAGGCAGGGGGGCAGGAGAGGGGTTGGGCCGTGGCAGCCCCAGCTGTCCCCTGGAGCTGGGGAGTGGGGGAAGGTAGCACAGCTCCAGCCTCCTCAAGCACCAGGGAAGCTGAAGGGGGAAGGAGGTGGCAGGTGGGACACAGAGTGACGTGATGACATCACTATGTTGTCCCACGGGAATTAAAAATATATATATATATATATATATACATATAAAAAAAAATGACAGAGAAAGCAAGCGAGCGCGAGAGATATTTTGTTTTAGAAAATACATTGGCTAAGTTCTGCTATTTGGTTCTTTGATTTCTTTGATCATTTTTACTATTGAACTGCAAATATAGTTAATTGGCCGCCCATTTTAATAAGTAATTCCTGCCTCCCATCTGTCTGTCTCCACCTGTCTCTTGTCTTAAGATGTCTGTAGCACACCAAGCAAAATGGCATCCTGGTCCTTCAGAGATACCAATAAATAGTTCTATAAACAAAGACATGGTATTGTATTTCTCATTCTAGGATGAGGAATGCACTTGTAATGACTGGGAAAATCGAAACAGATACAAACTGGTTCAAAGTCTTTCTGATTCTCTTAACTTTCTCAGGCCAGGTCTACACGGGTGGAGAAAAATCGATACAAGGATATGTAACTCCAGCAATGTGAATCATGTAGCTGGAGTCAGTGTACCTTGCATAGCTATTCTGCGGCAGCTCCACAGAAGGAAGTTGATGGAAGAAATGCTCCCATCAATTTTCCTTACTCCTCATGACAGCAAAGAGTACTGTGGTTGTTAAGGGTGTCCTCAGTGTTCAATTTAGTGGGTCTTTATTAGACATGCTAAATAGAACCCTGGATGATCAACTGTTGGAGTGCTGATCCTCTGGTAAGTGGAGACAAGATCTCAGATGACTGGGATGTTTCTCTTTGCCATATCACACAATAAGATCACAAGTGAAGTAGCAGTTAAACAAACCTTTTGGGGTAGTCTATGCTAAAGGTGCTTCCACAGCAAAGCTGCATGGTCAAGCAGTGCTGCTATAACTCCGTAACATATACGCATTCTCCATCATTGGTAGCTGAGAGGACACACACAGCCTTCTATCAACGTAACTATATCTTCAGCAGGGGTTAGGGTGGCATAGCTAAAACACTCATGAGGACTTATTTTCTGCACATTTTTAAAAAGAGAAACACCAACACCCTGAAAACAACACTGCCAAATATCCAAGTGAAAATCTTCCCTGATGGGGCTGGAAAAAAGTTAAAAACGGGTATTGATTGGACATCCCATTCAGTCACTTGTTCTAACAATCAATGAAAGTCTTCAGAACAAATATGCATGCTGATTGGCTGTTACAGCTGTAACCATGTGGCCATAAAAGAAAAACCCCAAGATACTGGCTTGAAAAAAAAAATTCAAGTAACAGAAAAACCACATACCTTGTACATCTATTTCCCCATCAAAATCCTCCGGTAACATAGCCCTATCTCTTTGGGCTGCTGCTGTTTTACATATCAGCATCATTTGTTTACAGAAGGTAAATATTTGCTAGTTTGAGATAAAGGAGGATTCATTCTGCTGGAACAAGACAGATGTTCCTTAGAGTAAATATTTTAGTGTCTGCATATTAATTCATGACTTTGTACTAGCAATCAGCAACATTCTACCCTGAACAGAAGAGAGTTAAGCAGACTACAGGGTTGAGTAATCTCTAAAATTCAGATTCCTATATTCCCAAAGGGAGTTTCTAGAAGGCTTTGAAGAAAGGCATATGTTAAATTAGAAATTAAGTATTATTACAAATGACTTATTAGGAGAATCTGTTCTGTTCCAATGTACTTAGATATCAAATCTTGTTTTGCAGTATGCTCTCATCTCAGAATTTAGCTACATGACCAAATAATGAGTGACTTCGCTAGAGGCTCTGGCTGCAAAGGAATCACATTCCCAGAAGAGAAGGTTACTCACCTCGGCAGTAACTAACCGTTCTTCCAAATGTGGGTGCTCCACTCCAGGTCAAGGTGCATCCCAACATCTTTGATCAGAGATTTTGACAGCAGTAGTGATCTGGGCTGCACATGTGCTCTGCTGCTTCATGAGCTGACACTGTTTACACAGCACATGCACAGCCTGGGCTCCTCAGTTCCTCCTCCACAACCGAGTGGGGTTGAGACCCTAAGTGGAGGGGAGGAAGGCAAGTAGTAAAACACCCACAGGGACACTCACTCCAAAGAATGTCAGTTACTGCACATATGAGTAACTTTCTCTTCTCCTCCAAGACACATTCCTGTGGGTGCTGCACTCCAGGTGACTGTAAGCAGTATATCTCCTAGGAAGGTAGGGGATCGGATCAGGAAGGAAGGCTGCATACAAGACAGCTCTGCCCAGTGTGATGTCAGATGTGGAGATCTGTAGCAGAGCATAATGCTATGCAAACATGAGATTCGATTCCCATGTGGTCACCTTGCGTATGTCAGAGAGGGGTCTGTGGAAGGCAGTGGAGCTAGATTGTGTAGAATGTGCCCTGGACTTGTTTCACTTGATAGCAGAGGTGTATGCATTAGAGTCTCTGTGCTGAGATGGTGTTGCACTGGAATTGTGGAGCCTTGGAGACAGAGAGCTTAAGTGTGTGTCAGAGGGGTTTTGTTCTATTCAGGTTAAATGATAGCACTCTCTACAAGACCAATGTGTGCATAGCAGTTTCAAATTCATTGGCATGTTGCTAAATGAATGGGTTTGTTTAAGTGAAGGAGGAAAGTACCCTAGACAGAAATTTGGGATGTATGGGGAATGTGACTTTAGCACAGAAGAAAGAGATATAGGGAGGGTCAATCATAAGAGCGCCAAGCTCTCCCAAACTTCTGGCAGAGATAACTGCCACCAGGAAGGCTATTTTCATTGGAAAGTATAGAAGAGAACACATGGCCAGGGGCTCAAATGGCTTGTGAATTAGGGCATTAAGAATGAGATGTAAGTCTTTGGGTGGTCTAATATCAGGATACAGAAACTAGATGCCCTTCATAAATCTTTTGGTGATTGGGTGGGTAAATATTGTATTATCCACCTTGTAGTGAAACGTGGGGATGACGGAGAGGCGGACTTTGACAGAGTTGCTGGAGGTGCCCATGGCTTTTAGTTCAAGTACGTAATCAAGAATCAGTGGAAGAGGAGAAGAAGTTGGGAAAGTATTTTTTTGTATGCACCAGGATGTGAATCTTTTCCAGTTATGCAGGTAGACAGTATGCATGATGAGTATCCTGCTATGCAGAAGTATTTTCTGGGCTGGTTCGGGGCATGCTAGCACTGAGTAGCCAGGCCTTGAGGTGGAAGCAGTTTACATTGGGATGAAGTATCTGGCTATTGTGCTGAGATAGAAAATTTGGCAGGAGGGGAAAGGAGATGGCCAACATGCCCGTCAGGAAGGGGTACCATGGTTGCCTGGGCCATGAAGTTGCTATTAAGATCACGTGGGATTTGTCTGTCCTGATCTTCTGCATCACTCTGTTCAGAAGGGTGTGGGTAGGAAAGCATACAGAAGGGTGTTGTTCAATGGAGCGTGAAGGCAACCCCTCAAGAGTGGGGTCCCAGACCTGCTCTGGAGCAGAATGTGGAGCACTTTTTTCTCTGCTATTGGCAAACAGGTCAGTAGGAGATAACCCCAGCATTGGACGATGCTGTGTAGGACTGTGTCATCCATTTCCCACTTGTGCTGGAGGGCATAGCATCAGCTTGAGTTTGTCCGCGGTGATACTCTTAGCGCCAGAGAGGTATAAAGGGGATATAGTGATGTTGTGCTGGAAGCACCAATTCCATAGCTTGATGGCCTTGGTACACAAGGAGTGGGAATGAGAGCCTCTTTGTCTGTTGCCATAAAACATGCATGCGATGGTGTCGGCCATGAATAACATTGAACCTCTGATGACGGGGAGGAAATGGAGGCAGGCATAACTTATATCTCTCTGAGTTAGAGAAGATTTATGTGGACGGTGGTCTCGGAGAGAGACCATAGTCCTTGAGTTATGATGTGTCCTATGTGTGCTCCCCATCCAATGAGGGATGTGTCTATTGTGATGGTGATTGTGGGAGGGTCTTGACAGAAGGGGACCCTTGTACATAGGTAGCAAGGGGAGGTCTACAACAAGAAAGAATCTTTGATGGTGGAAGGCATCATAAGATGTTTGTTTGGTCTGTGCCATTTTGATTTTTATATGGAGGCTAGCCAACTCTGAAGGCATCTCATATGTAGATGGTCATTAGGGACGACTAACGAGGAAGTGGCCATGTGCCCCAATCGCTGAAGGAATTCCTGAGCTGTGCCTCATGGGTTGCTGAGAATGGTGATGATGAGGGTATGGATTGCATGGAATCTTTCATCTGGCTGGTGGTGGAGTCGAGATGACCTATGAAGCTGATTTGTTGGCTGGGTTTTAATGTAAGTGTGCAGTACCATATTCAGCCAAGCTGGTGATGGTACAGGTTGTGTCGGTGCCGGGTTATTAATGCTGTGTGCTTCTCTGTGTGTGGGGTGCACTGGAGCTTGAAGTGGTACGGCAGGATCAGAGGAGATAGCCGCTGCTCCAGAATGAATTGGCGGCACCGTGACACTATTTGGCACCAGATTCAGTGAGGTAACCGCAGATGCATGCTATGAGGCAGGCAGCTGACAGCCCTTTGCATCTGCACCATTCAAAATGGCCATCAGCTCACGGTTGGTACCAAAGGTGCCTGCCAAGCACTGAAGAAATTGACTGCAGCTTTAACTTTTTTGTGTTGTGTCTGTGAGGTGAAAAGGAGGAAGCTGCTCTTTTCTTCCCAGGCCTCTTGTCTTTTTCTGATCTGGGGGTAGTTGTCTCAGGTTGGATGCAGGTCTGAGGGAGTTCTGAAGAAGCAAGAGCTTCAGGTGCAATTCTTTGTTGTGCATATCCTTACCTTGTGCTTCAGACATATGTTTTTGAACTACATGGGACTCTCCCAAACAACAGACACATTAGAATGACCGTCCAAAACAAGAATGGCCTCTCTGGAAGAGGCATACCTCTTGAATCCTGGAGAGCCCAGCATGTTCAGTGGAGAAACGAGGTTTTTTTCCCCCTTTTATGAAGGAACTCTAATTGTCATTTACTAACTGCTAGTAAGGAAAAACGAGTTTTGATGAAGGAAAGGTAGCAGGACTACTGCTCTCCATCTCTAGTCAGGGATGAAAGAGAAGGAACTGAGGAACCTGGGTCGGGCACATGCTATTTTAACAATAACAACTTGCAAGACAGGCAGAGTGTGTGTGTGGTCCAAATGGATTCTGCTGTCAAATTCTCCAAATGATCTAAAGAGACTCCAGCACCTCCTTCTCTCTCTTTCCTTCCAGAAATCAACCAGCTAGATTTCAAGAGCTTGTCAAATTGCTTCTTAAATAAAGCTGCATTGCAAAATACAGTATAAGCAACTTGAATATAGAGAATAAAATGTAGCATTCTTCCAACTATATGTAACATGTAGCACATTCTGCTCCTGCTGCTTTTCTGCTTATATTTCTAAGAGAAGGAAAGAGTTCTTTTGTTTTATCTTGCTTACACAAAAATTATTTAAATAAAAGCTAATAATGCAAATAACGAAACTCCACTACCATCACGTCTAAGAATCTGTATCTTTAGGGAGTACTGTGTACTAGCAGAATGGGAAGAATTTTCTTACACAGATTAAAAGATTAAACCAGTATCTTCACTGAAACTCCCACGCTGAAAAAAAAAATTGTTGGTCTGTGTGAAGGCAAATGGTGTAAACCTTTAAATCAACTGTATTATTCTCATGATAACTTTACAGATGAACCTGAACAATAAAAGGTGTGTTTGTAATACATATATATATGAAGCAGAAGAAGAAATATTTTCATCAAGACAAGAAAAAGAATTTTAGTTAATCAGTGCTGCTAAAATCCTACTGCTTCAGGTCTTCATTTCCTGGCATGGCAAGCCATTAACTTGTTAAACCTACAGTTTACCTGGTTAGCAATTTACAAAGGCTTTTACATCCCTCATGGTGGCACTCTACATCTAAGGAATGAATAAATAATAATAATAATGGCAATAATAAAATGGAAGACAAGTCCTCAAGTGGTGTGACCAAGCACAATACGTTCCGTTGTTTTCTGGTTTATGAACTCTCGTGTTTACAGAGCAATGCTAATTCCAGTGGGGTGCACTCTTCCATGATATTAATGGAGGTTAGGTGCAGAGGGAGCTTGGAGTAAGGGACTGGGGTGTAGGAGGGAGACTGGAGTCTGGGAGGGAGTTTGGGTGACGGAAGTGGTTGTGACCTAGGGTAGGGGACTGGAGTGTAGGGGTTTGGGATGTGACCTAGCTTAGGAGGGGATTGTGATCTGGGGTAGAAGATTGGGGTGCCAGATCTGGGAGGGGGTATGAATGCAAGAGGGGGACAGAGGGTTTGGGTATGTTGAGTGGTGGGGCAGAGGGTTGGGGCAAGGAGGGGTTAGGATGCTTGAGGCAAGCTGTGGCCAGGAGACTTACCAGCCAGCAGCCAGACCTATCTGCTAAGGCTTGCAGAGCTTAAAATGTTTTGCAGCCAGTCAGCTTGCATGCCTGGCCATGTGCTTCAGCGAATAAATTGAGCTGAGGAGAGGTGGCATGGTTCTTCTTGGCTGCCTGTTATTCAAACAAGCAGCTCCGATTGGCTGGCTTCTGGCCAGAAACTGGTCAATGAAATTGTGCTGGGGGCGGCTCCTGAAGCTTCCCTTGTCCCCTGCAGTTTTGAAACAGAAATGGAGCTCTACAGCTGCATTTCTGCACGGTGCGCCAGGCTGCGGGGCAAGCAGGGGCACCTGCATAGGACTCCCCGCTGCCTCCGTGGGCTGGATCTGGTGGCTTGGTGGGCCATATTTTACCTAGGCCTGATATAAGCGCATGTTATGTCACCAATGACTTTCCTTTTAGTAACAGATTGAGTAATGAGAAAAACTACAAACAGTCAAGGGGTTTGCAATGGACTTTCACACAGAAACTAGAAGACCCCGAGACTTTACATACGACATCAGCTTGCTGTCCCATACCCACAATGATATGCAAGCTGAAACAATCTCCAGACTAGGGATATAAAAAAACCTGTAAAATTGTTAACTGGGTAAACAATTAAAATTATTTCATTTAACTGCTTAACCACTGTGCCGTGGGCAGGGGGTTGTTCCAGCCTGCAGCGGATGGGGTCTAGCCAGCCAGACCTGCCACAGCTGTGGACAGAGGCTTGCTCCAGCCTGCCGCACCACAGCCAAGGTCCAGCCATGTGGGCCTGCCATGGGCAGAGGACTACTCCAGCCTAGCCTGCCACAGCTGGGTTGCTCCAGCCAGGCAGGTTTACCAGTTACAGGGTGAGCAGGCCAATAAGCTACTGATTACTGTGTAACCAGTTAACTTCTTAAATCCCTATTTCAGAATGTTACAAGGG
Source organism: Pelochelys cantorii (assembly GCA_032595735.1). NCBI lineage: Eukaryota > Metazoa > Chordata > Testudines > Trionychidae > Pelochelys > Pelochelys cantorii. Next base: position 3,199,232 of record CM064342.1, on the reverse strand, counting down.
CTGAAAATCAATATCTATGAAAACTAAAACCATGAGAATCAACCCCAATAATGCTTTCTGGGCTTAGAGAGACATAAGGTGAGTTTTACTGGACCAACTTTTGTTGATGAGAGAGTTAAGGTTAGGACCATTCTTGGATTGATATATAAGAGGTCTAATATTTCACGTATCTTGGCAACATCATAAGCAAAACAGGTAGAACTGACAAAAAAACTAGTGGTCACAAAGTTATTTAGAACAGGGGAATGTGTCTTTATCATTTGTGGCATACCAGCATGCAAATAAAATTGACCATAAGCTAAGGAGAGTAAGCAAATGAAAACAGAACGCAAGTCTATGGGCCAAAATCAGCAACTTGAACAAGTGGTCTAAGTAGATGGAAAACAGGTGATGTAACTTTTACTGATTAAGTATTAAATGTATATGCAAAATGACTGTAGCTTATTGATCTAGACGTAAGGATGTTAAAATGCATTTATTTTAGTAAGCGCGTAATGGCCAAAATTTTCAGCAGTTCTACATTTACATGTGGGGGAGAGGTGGCTCCACAGGAGCTGCAGACAAGAGCCACTCCCCGTGAGCACTGGCTCCTGCGGAGGTGGGGGTTACGAGCACTGGCTCCACCTGCCTCTCACCCTGGCGCTGCTGCCTCTGTATGAGAAGCAGCAGTGGGAGGAGATGGGGGGACTACATGTAACCATGAAGGTTAACCAATGAGCCCAGGTTCATCAGTTAACCGCTTACACTATCACATCCCTAGATGTGAGTGTGGGAGTGTACAAAGAAAAGCAACTAAATGGGTAGGTGTAGTCCTCCAGCTTAACTTTCATCATCGTTTTAGTTATTTTCCTGCTGTAGCCCCCTTGGTGCATAAGTTATACAGGTTGAATGTTTTTAGTCTGGCACCTTTGTGACCTGACTGGTGTCGAACCAGAGAATTTGCTAAACCATGCGAGGTCAATGTTGTTTAGCAGCATCACCAACACTACTGCTTACTGGACTCTTAGAAGACATTTAGAGGCACATTAGAGCTAAGTAACAGCACAGAACCCTTAGAGCCAGGACTGATGGCTGTAAATAAACTTTATAGGAATGCATGAAATGCAGCCACACCCATGATAAGTGGTCATTCAGGTAACTAAAGTCATGCCAGACCACGGATGTTGCTGGACCAAAGAGTGCTGTACTCAACTTGTACTCATTTTGCACCCCCCATTAAATATCAAACTGATACAAGAGTCACTACTTTACCATTTTCATCCATTTTTCAATGCTCTTCTGAATGGTGAATATATTATCTATCTATCATAGAATATGTCTGTCTGTGACTGCCTGTGAGTCCAAGAACTCTTAAAAATTAAGAGCTAGAACCACCAAATTTGGTAGGCAGCTTCTTCTTACCCTAAATTAAAGCAAGATCAGGTTTTGGTTGCGCCAGGAAAACAGGAAGTGTTGGGAATGGGACAGTTTTCCATAACAAGGAAGGGGGAGGGGACAGAGAGGAGGGATGCGATACTCACGGCCACCACTGGGGGCAGCGAGTACAGGGGACAGCTATATTGCAGAATGGCCACTGGGGGCAGCCACGCCAGCTGGATATGTGGCTCCATACGACTGGCCATCAGAATTGGCTCCCTTGTACCAAACAATGTCAGATGGGGGGGAGGAAGCTCATCTGTTGCGGCCCACCCGAGACCACATACCGTGGCCCCTACCCAGCAGAAGCCAGGGCCGCCAACTAGGGATGTAAGCAACTAGTTGACTATCCAATAAGCTTATCAGATAGTTGACTGATTCAACTAGTCTCTTCCGCCCCCTTGCTGCTTCTATCAGTGAGAGGCAGTGAGAGGGGGAGCAAGAATCAATGTGTGTGTGTGGGGGGGGGGAAGGACAGCTTAAAAACTGGTTCCCCCCCCCAGCATCATCTCCACAAGGGGCAGGGGAGGCAGAGGCACAGTGGGGAAATGGCGTGAGTGAGGACTGAAGCAGCTCCTGCTCATACCAGTTCCCACTGCAGCGCTTCAGCCTTTGAAATGTAGCAAGAGCTGTGTGGTCCTGGTGACTTTTACTACATTTAAAATGCACATCTGCAGTACGGGTGGCTCCCAGAGGCAACATGAGCTGGGATTGCTCTGTCTTGGCTCAAGCAGGCTCCTAGAGCTACCCCCACAGTGGCTCTACAGAGTGGTCCTATCCACAATTTAACATCCTTACCGCCAACCATAGCCCACCTCCCCGTCCTGGGGAAGCGCACCCCTCACAAAGGAGGCCAGGGCTGGGAACTGTGGCCTGACCCCAGAGCAACTGCAGACTAGGGGGAGGGCCACTGGATACCAGGGTCGGCCCCTGGAGCCCCGCCCTCCGCAGACCTGCTGCAGGGCAGGAGTGGTGGGGCAGCAAGAGGCCTGCACCAGCCCCTGGCCATCTCCCCAGCAAGACTGCAGCACGGGAGGGTGGGAGCGAAGTGTAGGCTGCAGACTGCCCACAGAACCCGAGACCTAGCTCCCTCGAAAGGCTGGAAGCCCTGGGGGGGGAGGGGAAAGGGAGGAAGAAGGAAGCTGAAGGCTGGGGCCAGCCCATGGAGCTCTGCCTTCCTCTCCAGCTTCAGGGTGTGTTGGTAGGGTTGCCAGGTGTTCGTATCGTCCTAGACAGTCTGGTACTTTCGCCTCCTGTCCAGTAAAAAAATTCACAAAATAGCGGACACCTAAAATGTCCAGTATTTTCTGGGTTTTTTTCCTTGCCAGGGGGTGAAAATACCGGACACCTGGCAACCCTACGACACACTCGGCAACTGGGCCAGCCCCCGGCCTCCTGCTTACCTGGACCTCCTGATTACCTGGTTCCACAGGGAAAATGCATTCTGGGTTGATCAAGAAAACAAAATGGCCAGCGGCAAAAAGCCTAAAGACCAAGGGGAAGCAATGCCTTCCCTGGTTCTTTAGTGTTTAACCACTCCCCTGTTCCTATCCCTATTCTGACTCTGCACGCACTAAAAAGGCCATACTGTTTTATTTTTTAATTTTTTTTTGGCTTAACTCTCGGAGTCCTTTTTTTTTTTTTTTGGCTCAACAACTTTGGTCTCCCCCTCCCCCTCCCCCCCAACAGAATTTTTTCCCCAGTGTTCTTTCTTTGGGGGGGGGTGCGGGGGGGGGGAGAGGGTGTTCAGTATTTTTGGTTAAACCATATGGCAACCCTATGTGTTGGTGGTGGGTTCCTGTTGGAGGATGGGGCTGGCTCCCAGAGACCTGCCTGCCCCAGATGGGTTGAAGCTGGGAGGGTGGTTGGCTAGAGGCCCGGTGGGCTGGTGCCAGCCCCTGGATCCTTGCTCCCCACCCCCGCATTGACTGGAAGCTGGGGGAGGGCAGCTGGAGGCTGGGACTGGCCCACGAAACCTCACTCCCTGCTTCTACCAGCTGCAGGGCGGACAAAGAAGCTGGAGGGTGGGGCCAGCCCCTGCAGCCTTAGCCCCCTGGGAGGAGCTGCCACCGGAGCAGCGCTACCCTAGCCACCATAGGCCTCCCAGCCCTGAGGCCCTTGCAGCTCCCACCTAGATTCCTACACCCCCACCTTGTGCCCTGAACACCCCCACTTCACTCCCCCTGCCCTGAGCCCACCCAGTGAACCAACTCCCAACCCCGACTTCATTCTGGCACCCCCTACTCCCTGCTCTGAGCTCCCCCTCCAAACCCTGTGCCCGTGGCCCCCTACAGCCTGCACTCTCTTGTACCCCAGCCCTTTTTTATTCTAGCAAGACAGAAAAACTGCAAATACTGTCTGTCAACAAGCTCTATCTAATGTATGTATCACTTTCCTTCTTTTATTAATACAAACTTCTTTTTTCCTTCATTTTTGAAAAATACAATTATTTACACAAAGCATGTACATTTTCCTTCTATTGTCTAACAAACCCAAAAACCCACTACTTAACCTGAAGACCTGAGCAACACCAGGTACATCTGCTAGTCTAATATATTAAGGAGAATGTTTGTGCTCTAATCACTTGGCCACTATAAGAGCTACTGCAACCAAACTTTGCATGGGATAACCTTTCCCCCAGGAGAAGGTTTTAAGGTACTGTGGGAGGGTGTGATGGGGGCCCCACTCTCCCCCCGCATTAGCTCCTCTGGCAGCAATGCGCTCCCAGGCCCCTGCTGTTCTGGGCCTGTGGTGCTTGCGCAGAGGTGGTGCGCGGAGGACTGCCCTCACGGCGCAGGTACGCCTCAGCAGGTGTGCAAACCGGCGGGCAGGTGGACCCGGGGAGAGCAGGGGCGCCGGCAGGGACACCAGCATGGAAAAGGGCGATGACGGTTAAAACCGGCACCAGGCCAGACACAAGGGAGGGAAAGAGAAGGAGGAAGAGGGAGCGGGGTCGGCTCTTTTGCACGCTGCCACCCCCCCTTCCCCACCACCTCTCTAACTGCCGGCCTGTGCCCCACACAGACAGCGCCCCGCTCCTCCCCACCTTTTCCCCACCACCTCCTTAAATGTCACCCTGTGCCCCACATAGACAGCGCCCTGCTCCTCCCCACCCGTCACCTGCCATCTCCCAAACTGCCAGCCTGTGCCCCACACAGACAGTGCCCCCTCCTCCCCACCCTTTACCCGCCACCTCCCTAACTGCCAGTCTGTGCCCCACATGGACACAGAATCTGATTTTCTTCCACCACATCTGTCCAAGTACCACCCTATCTAATATATAAAGGAGAATGTTTTTAAGTTTGTGCACTAATAACTTGGACACTATAAGAGCTACCACAACCAAACTTTGCATGGGATAACCTTTCCTTCAGGAGGTTTTAAGGTACTTTTGGACTCGATCGGGGTCCTGCCCTGCCCCCCCGTGGCACCTGCAGCCCTGGGCGTGAGCTGGGGCAACCCGCCTGTGTGTAGCCTCCTTGGACTTGCCCCCTCCTGCCTGCGAGGTTACATAACGGACCCTCTTCCTGCCCCCCTGCCGGCACGCAGTGCTCCCACCCCCATGCGCACAACGGCTTGGGCACCTGACCTGCCCCCCTTCCGCGTGTAACCTTCCTGCCACCCGGGGTCGCTCCCCACCTGCCACCCCCCCGCTCCGGAAACCAAAACCAAAGCTGGCCAGCCTTTCTGCTCAGCTCGCTGGGCTCATCTGAGCAGAAGGAATCCGTGTGCCTGCTGAGCGCAGGGCAGAGGGGCCGGGTTAAACCCTCGATGTGTCACACTGCTGTGAAGCCAGCCGGCTGCTGTTCGTACTGTGAGTGGGGCTCTTCTGGGTCTGGTTCCAGCCATCGGGGTGAGATGTGAGCTCTGAGCTTTTGCTTGCCAAGGCAGGGCAGGTGGATCCCTTGCAAAGAGAAGTCCCCTTGCTACTGGCTGCTTGACTGTGTGCTGTTCTCCTGGGGGCTGGCTGCTCTGTTCTGGGGGGAGGAGGGTCCTGCTGTTCTCAGAGGGTCAGTGTGGGCCAGGAGCCATCAGCCCCCAGGGTCTGTGGCTCTGCGGGTCCCCTGGCTTGGCGGTCCCCTCCTTTCCTAAATTTTCTAAATTTTGTTCCTCCAGTTTCCTGAGCAACACCAGGTAAGTCCAGATAGTATATTATATTTAAGTCATGTCTGAATTTGGCTCAGCATGTATGCACGGATCTACATTTTTGATACAAAAAATAGCTGAGATTTTTTGCATCTAGTTTTACAATTTTACCTCTACAACTTTATAACAACAGGAAACAATAAACAGTTTTTAATTGGACTTTTAATATTTCAAATAGATTTGTTTTTACTATAAATACATTTGAGGCTGTCAATCTACAACTAGATTTTTATATTGGAAAGCATGCATAAAAGCAACTGGGTAATAATTAAGAACTGGCTGTTGAGTAAGCATGCTGGAATTTTTCCAAGACATACTTTACATTTTCTAGTTGGACTTTGAGTCACTGTTTCTGCTCTCAATCAATGTGCACTCATGGTATGAATTTAGGAAATTATGCTGCTGTTGCTAGAAACCATAAAATCCTGTGGTTTTGACAGCTCATGGTTTGCCAGCAACATGAACAACCACAGGACATACTTACTGACCTATATGTTCCTTCTTCCTGGCTTTAGCGCTCTCTCCTAGAGTAGGTAAATAACCATCTCCTTTCAGCTTCCACAGCTGTTGTTTGAAGTAGAAACCCAGAAACCACAGAGTTGCTGGGTGACTATGAAAAACAAGCCCTTTACATATAGCAATATGTTCAGATCAGCTGCTGCTGGTCCAAAGGTTTAGAATAGGGCGGGGAACCTTTTTTGGGTCAGGGGCTGCTGACCCACAGAAAAATCAGTCGGGGGCCACACACAAGTGAGAAGCCCCTGTCTGAGAAGGAGAAAGACATGCTCCACATTCCACTTGCACACCAGAACCTAGGGGGTCCAGGCTAGCAGATTTTGTATGCTCCAGCCCTGTGGGTGGGTGGCTAGGGGGCTGGTGAGCCAGCACAGGCTTCTCAATGCTGAGCCTTGAAAGCCAGACCCAGGCAAGCTGGGGGCCACATCTGGGTCCTGGGCCTGAGGTTCCCCACCCCAGTTTAGAAAATTTAGGTAGAGGAGTCATTGTTAAGGTAAGGAAATCACTTGGATTTCCACCGCTAGCTACCTACACTTACACATCTTAAATCAGTTCATCTCAACTGCTCAATAGACTACAGGTCATCACAATCCTGCAATAGTTTTTGTAATGACTGATATAAAATCTGACAAGGAGAAAATGAGCATAAAGGCTGGGTAAATAAATTTCAGCCAGTGGACAAAGAGGAAATGTGACAAAGGGCTAAGAAACAAATAAGAACTGAATTATCCTTAACAAAAACATAATTAAAAACTTAAACAAGTGGTTCTGTAGCACTTTAGAGATTAACAAAAATATTGATAGTTTTTATTAGTCTCTAAGGTGCTACTGGGCCACTCATTTTTAAAGTTTTCTTTAAATTACAGACTAACATGGCTACCCCTCTGAGACCTAAAAACTTGATTAAACATTCATGGTGTAAAAACCCTCCTCACTGATCTCCAACGATATTTGCTCCTCAAAAACAATGTGAAGAGGAAGTTGACCTACAATAGTAGTGTTAATGATGGCAAAGGGATGAAAGAAGGCTTAGTGCTTACCTGTTTCTGTGCTGAGGCTCCCATATGCACCTGACAGAACTTGACTGCCTGTTCCAGGGCTGCTTCCTCATCCACCTGAACAAAGAAGGGCATTTGTTGAAGCCAGGATGATCTAGTACTTATCAGGAAAGCTACCACTGATTTCAGAGAAACAGAAGCAGGCCCTTGAATCCTAATACCACATCGGTAGGACTCTGGGTCTTGCAAACAATGCTTTTGTCCTGGCAAGTCACTCTGTAGCAAAGGACCATCTTGTTCATAGGCAATTTAGTGAGATGGTCTGAAGCCATTTCAAATATATGGCTCCTTTTATATATTTTGTTGGATACAGCATTAACTGTTGCTCACTGGTTTAATCTGGTTGATTAATCTGTCGCCGGTGCAACAAGCAGATTCAGAATATGTTAACAAACTCATTACAAAATGTCAAGTTGGAAATGCTAAAGGCCCACCTCTCTACAGTCTATCAACTATCAGTCAATCCTACTGACCAAGAAAGCAAAAAATAAGGTCCCTTTTGTACCTTCTCTGCCAAGATCATATACCAGAAATATTAAACATTATTTTAATGTACTTTACTTTATAGATAAGACATCATGCAACTTCAAAAAATTAAGAATTCCAAAGTAAGGATGCATTAGGGACTTGTGTTTGTAACCTATGTGGCATATTTTGATTATAATCACTCCCTGCCATCTGATTCATAAAACGATAATGGTAACAGAGACAAGGTGGATGAGAGAATACCTTTTTTATTGGACCAATTTCAATTGATGAGACACAAACTTTTTGAGCTACACAGAATTCTTCTTCAGGTAACAGAGAAAGCTGTGTGCCCAAAATCCTACCAGAGGTCAGAGAAAGTAGAAACTGAGAGTAAAAAGTCACTTGCCTGTTTAATCAGCATGTATGTTTCTGACATGATTTTCTCAATCCTGCCCAGGTCATAGGCCATGACCTTCTGACCTTGTTGCCATACCCTATAGGCATCCAGTAATAGGGTTTTTCCAGACTCTGCATCATCTAGTAACTTCCTCTTTCTATTTGATCTCTGTACAGCTTCCTCTGCAGGGGCTCCCTGGACTGTTCCTTTAGCTGCCTGCTGTTGTTGCTGTTTTGAGCTGATACTTAACTCCTCCAGGGAGAGTTCTGCAGTCCTGCTTTCAGAGGTTTTGTCCTTTATGTTCCTGCCAGACTGAACACGATCGGGCTCAATATGTTTAAAGGAAGAATCGATTTTTTCAGGGTCTTTGGAATATCCATCAAAATCCATGGGCTCAACTGAGCCAGGCCCGAGGACCTCTTTCATCTCCTTGTCATTTTTATCCTCTTGTTCCAATGTATCCATAGCATTGACAGTTGGCCCCTGGGTCCCTTCTTTTACACCATTCTCAGAACCACACACTGCTCCATCAGAGAGAGCTGATTTTTTGGGAAGGACCTCTTTCCCCTCTTCAGCACTAGCTTTGTTGGAGACATCTGTCGTCATCTTTCCTAATGCAAGGCTACAAGATTGGGAACCTTGATCTTCTGATACCTTTAAAAAAAAAAGCATCCTTTTGAATTATCACCGAAATCAGAAGAAGCTTAGTGTTTGAAAGCTAACTACTGGCAACATGAAGGCTGACAATAAGGACTGTTGCTGTCTTTTGTGCTACAGAGAATGTGCTTAATTAGTGTTCATTCTTGCTTAGTCCTAAAAAGAATTAGTTAACATTAATTCAAGTCACTAACTTTAAAATGGGGTATAATAGTTTGATGAAAAGATCACAGTTGAACCAACAGCACAGACTAGATAAAACTGCAATAGCAGGTTTATTTTAATCCTAAATTTCCTTTTGTTGCTTCAGTCTGTGCTATATATTTGGGTTTTGATAGCTAGAAATTCCCCCATTGTATTGGAACCAAAACCAAATTACTTCTTTTGGCTCCTAACGCTAAGATAATTTCATAACGATCTTTTAGCTTGCTAAGACATAACCTTCTCTTGTGCTTATAGGCTTAAAAGATATCATGGGCTCCAATATAACATTTTAATTTATATGCTTCAGTGGGTTGTGCCACTACATGTTTTGTTAGTCTTTAAGGTGCTGCTAGACTATTTGTTTTTTATTTTAATTTATGGCTTTGATGTGGAGAAATCTACCTTTGGAACAGCACCATAGTGTACCTTCTCCTCTCTTAGACTAGGGATGTTAAGTAGCGGTTAATAAGCTAATTGAGCAGTCAATAGAATTTCCATTAACTACCTAATTAGTCGATAAGGCTGTTAGTTCCCTGGAGTGGTGTGAGCTGGGACTTCAGGACCGCTGCAGCTCTGCCTTTTAAATGTAGCAAGAGCCACCTAGCTCTTACTACATTTAAAAGGCAGAGCAGCAGTGGTCTGGGACATGTTGGGTCCCCCATTGTGGCTCTGTCTTTTAAATGTCCTAAGAGCTGCCTGATACAGAGGCAGCAAGGGTGGGGATGGGGAGGAAGCAAGTAGTCAAGTATGGCTCAACTACCTGATAAGCCTAGGCATCTACATGACTAGATGCTTACATCCCTATTTCAGACCACAGCTGATATAAAATACAGTCATTCTTACTACACTCTGATAGAAGAACTGCAGTACAGCCGGTCCCCAAGTTGCGAACGGTTGACTTACGACCGTTCGCATTTACGACCAAAGCTCCCATGCAGCAGTTGTAAAAGCGGTCCCCGAGTTACGAACGCGACCCGCGCTTACGAACAGTGTGGTCTTTATGTGACTCAATGGGGTATGAGTTACGAGCAGATCGAGTTACGACCAAGTGTTTGGTCCGTAATTCATTCGTAACTTGCGGAGAGGCTGTAAAAAACAAGGGTCCCAGCTTCTTTAAGCTTGTTTTCTGCGAGTTTATTAGCGTGCATTCCTCTTAATCAAAAAATCCTTAGACCAGAGCTCCTCCCTGGAAATGTATTTGGCTAATATGCTTCCAAGCTCCAGCAAAGTTTGTTTGAGGGCTTGTCTACACATCAAATTGCAAAGCTATCTAAATAGTGAATCTACAGCACACTAACTTGCTGCACAGTAACATTCAAGTGTATACTGTTACAATGCAACTGGAATGCAACTTGGTGGATTTTCACTGTACTGTACAAGTGCCCAAATGGGATGCTGTTCTGAGAAAAGCTACTGTGCTGTGAACTGGCACTTGCCTTGCAAACAAGCCCTGAAACTGATTTAACTTGCAAACAATATGGAAAGTTGGATGCTGACTGATTCAGCCATTTAGTTCTTTTTCAGAGAGACATGAAACACACAGCTATTCTTTTATTCCTTTCACAGAATGACTGGAAGCTATAAACATATCTATGCATGTGGTTGTGATGAAAAAGCATTAAAGAAATAATCCAGATTTACAGAGTATAGGTTTGCTGGGCTAGCAGAGCCCCATGTTGAACTAATGAAAAATCCTGAGCCAAATTTTGCTCACTTGCATTTGTTTTATATTAATGGAATTATGTGTGTGTGTGTGTGTAGGGAGACAAGAACAGTTTTTTTCTAACTTCCACAATTTTAAGGAAAAACAAAAAAGTTCTGGTTTTCATGACTGAGCAATAAGCCATCACTATACTGCATCCATGACATTTTCTGGGCAATTGTATAATGCTTTTTTACCTCTGTTAGCTCATTGAGTGTGTCCTCCAACACTTTCACTGTGAGAACAAAGGCTCTTTGCGCAAGAACCTGGCGATCGGCATCCCGTAAGTACTTCCTATGCCAGGATGAGAAAGGAAATTAAGCATCAAAAAGTTCCAGGGCTTTAAAAACATGAATAAATGTACATTTTCTAAAAATAAAAATCTGTTTGGAACAGATGTTGCGGGAAAAAGTGAGCAAAAGTTTATATTTCTACACCAAACTGCTTCAAACTTGCTCCATATCCCTCCCAAGTCTGAGAGGCATTTTATGGAGAGAGATATTTGTACTGGCAAGCAGGGATGTAAAATCCTATTTAATCAGTTAACTGGTTAATGTTACGTTAAACTGCTTAAACAGGGGCATGGTGGGCCTGGCTGGGCTGGAGTGGCCCCCCCCATCCATGGTGCAATGGGCTGCTCTGGCCAGGCCAGGCCCGCCCCAGGCAAGGGCTGCTCCTGCCAGGCTGGAACGCCCCCACCTATGGCGTGGCAATCCAAACCAGGATGGAGCGTCTCCCGCCCATGGCATGGGAGGAGCTGTTCCAGCCTGCTTGGGACTACTGCACTGCACCATGGGTGGGCAGGGAGCTGTTCCAGCCAGCCAGGTCACCGGCTAACCAATAACCAGTAAGGGTGATGCCTACCTGTTAACCACTGACATCCCAACTGGCAAGACAGTGATACAATTATCTATAGGTATGAAAAATGTGGGCAAATGGTGTACAAGTTTTTCCACACAACTCTTTCAATATTCCTCGAACCCTGGCCTACAGCATATTCCTTAGTCAAAACTTGGACTTCTCCTGGCAGAGGATGTTAATTATGCAGAATTAGGCTAAAATGTTAGGTGGTTTTTGTAAAACAGATTAATGTCCATTTGAGGCTAAGGGGAGTTCAGTAGATTCATTTCCACTTGTGGTCCAAGTCACCTTTGTATCCTGATTTCTAGACTTAAAAAGCTAGTGAATTAACACATGTAATTCCTAATGATTATTTACAATACATCCTAACTATTTACATTAAGTGCCACAGAAAAGTGATATTGAGTGGAACCTTCTTAAACTACAGATTTAACCCATCTTCAATAAAATAGTGTAGTCTCAGTGAGCTGCCATTCATAACAGTGCATTTCATTTTAAAAGAACCAGTTTTCACAGAAAAATGTTCTCAGAAACCAGTTTTGCCCATCCAGCTTGATGAAAAACATTTCAGTCTCAGAGTTCATGATTTCTAAGCAGAACTGGCTACAAATGCAAAACACACATTTAGACAGAAATGCACCAATTGTAATGTGTATTATAGTATTTATTTAATCAAACTGTTTTCTATTTTGTTTTTCAAATGGATGTTTACTGAACTGATGACAATTCTCTGATTTATTACAACTAACGGGTTAAAGATAAGGATATTAAGGACTAGTCGACTATCCAATAGAGGCAGCAAAAGCGGAGGAGTGGGGGTGGAGGGGGAGAAGGACTTCAAAGAGGCAGCGCTGCATGGAGCCCGTGGCAACATTTCAAATGGGCAGCGCGCACAGCTGACCCAGGCTCCATATGGAACTTCTGCTTTGAAATGCACAAGAGCCCCCGTTGGGTCTACTAGTCAAGTAGTTGATGGAAATTCCATCCATTATTCAACTAGTAAATTAATGGATATTTAACATCCTTAAAGTCATAAAGAAAATCCCTATTTTTAGTGAAACAGAAATATCAAATATAATGGGCACATGGTTTATGTACCCAAATATTATCCCTTACAGGCACCTGACATGGCTATAGTTATTTTAGACAAGTTAAGAATACGCTGAACTTAATGTTAGAACTGTAAATGAATATGCTGTATTTTGAACACAGCCTGAACTGACTTGATATAAATTTAAAGCCTTCTGTCCTCCAGTACTTTTGACAGGCTAAAAATTAACATATTTTTAGCTGCAACTTTGCTGAACATGTGATCACATATACACAAATGTACTGCACCATATATAAACCCGCAAGCTTTTACACCTTGAAACACCCAGTTAGCGGTGTGATGTCTCTAAAACTGATAGCTTGTTATCATCCACCTCAAGTTCAATTTCTTAAAAACTGCATACTACTGTACATATCTGCTTCCCACTAACCAATTTTACCATGTTTTTAATTTACCCTGCAATATTTAGATTCTGGCCTCTCTCCTTTTATATAAAGTTGACATTAAAATGTCATTCTTTCAAGTCGAATCGCAAGACTGGAAGAGACCAGGGGTCATCAAAGTCCTGTCCCCTGCACTCACGGCAGGACCAGCACCATTTAGACTATGCCTGAGAGGTGTTTTTCACCTGTTCTTTAAAATCTCCAATGACAGAGATTCCACAACCTCCCTGGGCAATTTATTCCAGTGTTTCACCACCCTGACAGTTAGGAACTTTTTCCTAATGTCCAACCAAGCCTCTCTGCAATTTAAGCCCATTGCCTTTGCCCTATCCTCAGGTGTTAAGAACAACAATTTATTTTATTTCATGGTGACATCCTTTTATGTACTTGAAAACTACTATCATATCCCCTCTTACTTTCCAGACTAAACAAACCCAATTCTTTCAATTTTTCCTCAGAGGTCATATTTTTTAGACCTTCAATCATTTCTGTTGCTCTTCTCAGGACTTATTCCAATTTGTCCACTCTTTTCTGAAATGTGGTGCTCAGAACTAGAAAAAATACTCCAGCTGAGGCTATATCAGCATGGACTAGAGCAGAAGAATTGTATCTTGCTCACAACACTTCTGCTAATGCATCTCAGAATGATGATGCTTTTTTTTTTTTTTTTTTTTTTGAAAGAGTGTCACACTGTTGACTCTCATTTAACTTGTGGTCCACTGTGACTCCCACATCCCTAGGTGCTCCTTCCTAGGTAATAAAACTAATATAATTAAAATCACTCCTGTGTTAGATCAACTCTTACATCAGGGCTGGGTGTTAATTTTTGATGGGCGGGATACTCCAAGAATTTTCAAAGTGGTTGAGGGCTGCACTCTTCCATGATATTAATGGAGGAGGTCTGGGATCTGGGATGGAGGTTGGGTGCAGCAGGGAGCTTGTGGAAAGAGATTGGGGTGCAGGAGAGGGCATGGGATCTGGGAGGGAGTTTGGGTGAAGGAGGCAGTTGTGATCTGGAGCAAGGGACTAGGGTTCAGGGATTTGGGTTTTGACCTTGGACAAGAGGTAGTTGTGACCTGGGACAGGGAACAGGGGTGCAAGATCTGGGAGAAAATATGGGTGCAGGAGGAGGGGCAGAGGGTTTGTGTTCAGGAGAAGGGGCAGAGGGTTTGGGTTATGTGGGATAGGGGTACAGGAGGAGGGACAGAGAGTTTGCGTTGTGACCCAGCACAGGAAAGGGCTGAGAGGGGATATAGGGGCAGGAGGAGCAGAGGGTTTAGGTTATGTGGAGAGGGGGGCGGAGGGTTGGGGTGCCAGAGGCAGGCTCTGGCTGGGAGATGTACCTACTTCCTTCCAGCAGCCTTCTCAGGCAGACTCCTTGCCTGCCTGGGCCCCGCACTGGCTGCAGGGGCATGTGGTCTTTGAATAGCTAGAACCTGAGGGGAGGGTGCTTTCAAGCTACCTGTTGAAAACAGGGATTATGCTGGGGGCAGCAAGTGAAGCCTCCCTCTCCTCCCCCAGGCTCTCAACTGTTCAAACAGAACCCCACAGCAGCTGCTTTTCTCAGCAGTGTATGGTGGGGAGGCAGGAAGCCTGCCTAAGGCTCCTCAATGCATCCATGGTCTGGATCTGGCCCAGGGACTGTATTTTGTCCAGGTCTATCCTACATTGTGACAGCTGCTAAAAGCCAGTGAGGAGCTATTCCATCAGTCAGGAATTACAGGGACACAGAATATCTGTGCCTAAAATTCTGAACATGCCAGAGATGAGGAAAAGGGTGGTATATGCTTCTATAGTGTCTCTATGACACCCATGAGTCTCCTCACATAAGACAAAATAAGGTCAGGAAAGCAAGCTCAATAGCTGCTTTGTGCTGGAGGAGTGTAAAGCAGTTCTATTAGGGATAAGAGTCTGGCCCTAGGAGTAATAGGTCTCAGTACCATTTTTAAGCATAGGCAGAACTTCCTCAGAACCATATTAATTCACTCTCTTGAAATACCTTCTTCCTTCAGCAGAAATACAAATAGTGTTAGAGATCAGGGTTTTGGTTTTTTAAAGCAGTTATGTATTTTTTTCAAAGAAACAGAAAAATGGGGAGAGGGAAGAATATTCAAAATGGAAAGAAAAAATATGGTAAGTGAAGACTAAACATATGGGCCTCACTTTCCCTGATCAGGTGTCCTCTGCAGCATGGACGAGACTTTCAGCAGGGTGTTGTAATCCTTGAGTTGAGACAGCACATTCAGCAGCAAGACAATGGAGCGATTCATATGAGATGCAAAGCTGCCTGGGCGGTCAATTTCATCCACAGGGATTCGCCAGATTCCCTGAAAAGAAATCAAGAGAAGAAGCCTTTAAAGATGGATCCGTGGTAAAAGAAGAGAAAACTAAAAATATGGATCAGGTTCCTCTGCGTTCTGTGGATGCTGTTTCAGTATGAGACGGGGTACAATGAATGAAGTAATGCAACTGTTCTTCAAATAAGGAAATCTGGATAAAGAACACAGTCTTACAGAACCCAAAGCACGCACCTTTGAAATATTTGCCAATGAATTCCTGAAAAAGGCAAGAGAAGATTAATATTGTGAAGGTTTTTTCTGAACTTGGCCCAAGTTCAAAGATTTTAGTGTCACAGAAACCAAATCTTATTATCAAAGAAAACAAATTGAATGTTTGAATACAGTTTTCCTGATCTAATTCACAGACTTGCAATTGAACTGTCAGTCAGCTACTGTAAGCATGTATCTTCAAATAGGCTGTTAACATAAAGTCTTCGTTTGCTTGGTGGCTGCGCTGATATTACTATTAAAGCATTAGCCATGGAGCAAGAAACCTCTGGCCTGGTATTAATAACGTGATTCCTCACAGTTCAATTTCCCCACTCGCACATTTTAAACACACTTGTGCTCACATCCTGAACTTTAACTAAATCTCAGGAGCCAAAGGAATCTTTGGTAAAGACACTGTAGACAAAAGCAACGCTTAACAAATCTGAGGTGATTTCCCCCCTAATATTAATAAAATGTGTTTAAGATGGACATTAGCTAGATTTTAAAAATTATGTTCAAACAATATACATAAATCAGTAGTGGTGGCAGAGATCACTGACAGCCTGGACTGGGGTCATCTGAAAAAACAAATATGACCGTTGCTATACCAATACCGATTCTCTTATTATTTCCCTTGTTTAATGACGGAAATTCTCCAGGGGTACATCTGAAGAATGGAAACCTCATCTTGACCATGCTGTTCATTAAAGCTGTAGGAAGAATCACACTGATTTGAGAATGCCTGCTAAAGAGTGAATCTTGCTTTCCAAACTTGTCCAGAATATGAGACAAATATTTAACCTTTCCTTCTTGTTTAAAACGGATGTTAACTAATGTGTATTCATGTAAACATAGAACTGCTGGCATTTTTAGTGGTTACACGTTTACACCAGTTTTTAGCTGGTTCCCTAGAAGAACTGGCTCCATCTGTTCCCCTGCTGACACTGATAAAGAGAGTCAGCAACAGGGAAGGGGGGCAGGTGGCTCCATAGGAGCGGATATGCACTGGGAGGTGGCTTGAAAGCTGCTTCTTGTGTGTAGCAGCTCCCACCTGCCTCTCTTCATCAACCGTACTGCTGCCTGACAGATGCAGGAGTTGGGGGGAGGGGGGAGTAGGTGAAGGGAAGAGAGAGGGAGATGGCTCTGTGGGAGCAAGTGCTGTGAGGAGCCAGCTTTTAATCTGGCTACCCCCTGCCCCATTGCACTGCTGTCTCTGTGGGAGCTGATACATGCAAGGTGCTGGCTCGAAAGCTGGCTTCCCACATGTGCTGTATCCTGCCTGCCTCCACCCCATGCTGCTGTCTCTGTATCAAAGGCAGCAGCATGGGGGGCAGGCAACTCTGCAGAAGCCAGTGCTCATGGGGAGCTGGCTTTTAAATCCAGTTTCCTCTGAGCATTGGCTCCCACCTGTCCCCCCTCCTCTCCCCCGCGTGCTCCTGTCTCTATGGGAAGCAGTGGGGAGGAGAGGAGGTGTTGGGGAAGCTCCCTACGGGCGCTGACTGCCACATCCCCCAGAGGAAATAAGAGGGGAAGTGCACGTCATTATTAGGATTAACTGATAAACCCAGGATTATCAATAATTGCATAAATGACTACACCCTAACATTTCTAGTTTAAAAGTCTTGTTTTGTTATTTTTAGCTGTACTGTAATGTGAGCAAAGTTCTTTAGAATGTATTGAACGGTGGAAGTGAAGAAACTGATTACAGACCCCCCCCCCCCAAAAAAAACCCCACCACATATGACAGCTAAACATCAGAACCAGCTATGTAAAAAGCCTGTCCACGGTAGGTCTGCCTACTACTTTTTGGTGAATTTGCAGCTCTACCCCCATAAATTTATTTAAAGATTTGTAAACTACTTATATTTTCTCCCTAACGGGGGCCAATTTTCCATGTTTTCAAAAGAGTAACACTGACTTAGGCTATGCATAAAGTTCTGCAGACTTTTCTTCCACTTGCTTTCCACAATGCTCTTTTTTCCAGCCATCCCTGTTTATATTAACACTTCCCCAGAGTATCAGAGGCAGAAGCACAGAGTGGCAGAGGTCTCCTCGGGAGTGGGGTTGGAGTGCACTGGTTGCCGGTCTCACCCCTGGGGACTATAGAATAGTCAAGTAACCAGTAAAGATTCATAAGGTTCATAGACTATTCAATTAACCGATATTTAACAACCCTAATTAAAGCCCTGTGATTATGCTTCTTGGCTACACCAGTTCTAAAGAGACTACACCAAGAAGCCAGGTTATCATTAAACTGGTTCCCAACAAAACCTCAAAAGATGAGTTGACCTCAATGATGGCAACACACAAGTAGATAAAACAATCTTCCTAGCTGATGCCGCTTTGGTTCTTTTATAAATGAATCATAGGAATGGAAAGCAGCTAACTGTGTAATCTCCTAGTTTGTTCTGACAGGGCACACAACCCTGTACCTATATTTCACTTGCATCAGATATTTTATTCAGAGCAAACTTTAGGACATGGTACCGGAATTCAGCTGACAATGATCCCATCTGGCCAATGAACATTTGAACTACTCCCCCTCTCCCCCACTGTGTATTATCAGGAAAGTTAGATGACCGTTGTACAGGTCCCCAATAGAAATTTTAAGAAGGGGATATTTCACTAACTGTAGTTGATAGAATTTTTATCTTGCTATTATCTGCCATACGAAAAGTCTCTGTCTCTGGTAGGGCCTGTAGCACCTCCTATGGTAGGGGGATGTATACATCCCTAAGGCGCGTAAGGTGGTACATAAATCTTTGCTGGAGTAAAGGACTTAATCTGTCTTTGCAGTAAAGAGTTTACCCTTATTGAATGGGAAATCCTTGACCTTTGTTTGGAGGTCTCTGGGGACACCAGCTGCTTGCACCCATAATGTGTGCCTCATCACTATGGATGTTGCTGTTGGCAGAATTGAGCACCATTTGCAGTGCTGTGGAGGATGTAGTGTGGTGTTAGCGCCCTAGGATGGTGCAGCCTTAAACAACAGATTTTAATATGGGTCTTTTATCATCAGGAAGATGCTGCATCAGTTCTGTTAGTGTAATTGCTAACTGCTCACTAACTACGTACAAGAACTTTTGCTTTAAGTAACTCTATTAGAATGAAAACAGAACAATATTTAACTAACTATAACTCAATTTCTATCTACAAA
This sequence comes from Pelochelys cantorii, assembly GCA_032595735.1. Taxonomy (NCBI): domain Eukaryota; kingdom Metazoa; phylum Chordata; order Testudines; family Trionychidae; genus Pelochelys; species Pelochelys cantorii. Next base: position 3,180,607 of record CM064342.1, on the reverse strand, counting down.
GAACAAAGAGAAGGAGAAAGGCTGGAGATCCATCTGCAGCAGAAGATTGCAACGAAGGAACTGAGGGGAGCTGGCTGCGAACAGCAGATATCCCTCCCGCGCATGCATGGCCCGATCAGATATTGCTCATAAAAGTCTCTGATCTGCAGCACCAGGATGAGCCTGACATTGAGATGTAATAGTGTAATTGATTAACCGATGAGCAAAAGCTTATAGGTTAATGCTATAGACCACATGCATTCCCCTCCTTCTCCAGTACATTTTTAGCAGGCTGGACAGCAGCCTGGCTCAGTCCCGGCTTGCGCCGCGTCTGGGACCTACTCCCGCTGCAGCTCTGCATTTAAAGTGTATCAGGAACCAGGTGGGCAGGCAGCCCGGGTCATGCCGGGTCCAGGAGCTCAGATGACCCTGGACAGGGGCTGCTGCCACCCCAGGCTGCTGCCTCTGATACAGAGGCAGCAGCACCAGGCAACAGGCAGCCAGTCTGTGAGGGGAGCTGGTTTTTAAACTGGCTCCCCTCACGGACTAGCTCCTGCCTAGCATGGAGTGGCAGAGGCCTCCTCAGAAGTGGGGCTGGAATGCACTGCTGGCCCCATCCCGAGGGACTATAGAATAGTCGACTAACTGATAAGAATTCATGAGGTTAACTGACTGTTCAATTTACCAATATTTAACATCCCTAGTCCTACACCAACAGTGGAGCATCTACAGGGACATCACTCAAAGGCGGCGGCTCTCTTCCACACTGTCGAGGGGCAATCTGCCCCTTGGTAACCCAAACGTTCCCTATGGCTGCATTATGGCCCCCTTCAGACCCGGCTGCTCTTAGTTTCACCCAGATGCCCCTCTTCTAGGGGGCACACTTCCTTATAGGCCCAGTTCCCCCAAAGTACAAGTCTCTCTATTCAGGTATATATGGCCCCTTTAGGCCCAATCCCAAAGTACAAGCCATCTATTCTGGTATATACGGCCCCCTAGGTCCAATCCCAAAGTACAAGCCCTCTATTCAGGTCTATATGGCCCTCTATGCCCAATCCCAAAGTACAAGTCCCTCTGTAAGGTTGCAGAGGGCCTTCGGCCTAGCCCTTCAGTGAGATTCTCCCACACAAGCTAAGAAGCAAGGCTGTGGTGGGGTGGGAAGGTAGGGGGACCCGGGCCCTCTCACTCCACTGGGTCCCAGCCCAGGGCCCTGATGGTAGCGAACTTTCGCTGTCTGATTGGTAGGGATGCCTGCCAGAACATGCCGAGCTCCCGGAGGTCAATCCTCTGCCCTGGGCTCCTTCCTACCTCCTCCAACGCTGGGTGCCCTCCTCTGCGTGCAGCTCCCCAGATCAGTCCCAGTCCAACGGTCTCCCCGCACAATGCGGTCGCTGCAGCTGTGGTGGCTCCTGGGGTGGCCGGCGCAGTTCAGGAGCTCCTCTCTGAGCTCCTGCCCCTCTGGCTATTCCCTCTGACTGAACGCTTGCCTGGGCTTTTATCCTCGGCCTTACTCTTGAGCATGCCTAGCAGGGTCGTGGGGGTGGGGCCTATTTGGGCAGGGGAGCTCCTGGGGCTTCAGTGCGGAGCAGCGCCACCCCGTCACACATGCACTTCCAGCTTCCAGAATGCTCAAGTTCAGATGAGCACAGTTTACATGGTTTCGTTTATAAAGTTATGGTATTGCCATATTTTTTTACTGAACAAGAAAAAAATAATTAATATATAGTCCTATCTACATATAGATCTTACTGTGCTGAAAAAAATACAAGTATGATACTTAACTCTAAGCTCATCTTCTTTCAATGTTCTACAAATACAGGATAAAGAGATTTAAAACAAAGCTTCCTCAACAGCTCTTGCACTGATTTTTCATCGTCTTGCAAAGAACTATACAGATTAGTAGAAGTATACTTTGTTAAATATGACTCCTCCCCATGCCATCTATTCAAAGGAATTTTCCATTAAGAACCAACCATCTTGCTTGCTTTCCCTCAGTTATACTTTTAAATTTTGACATGATGAAACACTAGCTGTTTTAACTGACAACCAGAATCCTACCAGGATTTCCAGCTGAAATGGGATCCTCCTTAGACTCACAGTCCGAGTTAAAGATACACCCTCATTCAGAGTACTCCCAGAATAATCCCACACATATACACAGAGAAGGATCTATTCAAGCTTTCACTGGCTGTCATCTACCTCCAGGGAAAACATATTTCTGAATTCAGAACACAAGTACTGCAATAAAAAAAATCTATTTCTCAGTATTCAGAAAATCTGGCATTCTTAACTAGAACAAAACACACCATATTAGATACACTTGCTGGAACTGCCACAGTACCAACCGGGAAACAGACAGGAAAAAGTTAGTTGGATGTACCATTAAGTTTTCACATGATTTGAAAAGTCAAGTTTTTAACCAAATGTGCCCTTTAATCTACTCATACATAACAGTGCAGACATTTTAGATCCATCACAGACAATATTTGCAATCCTCTTCAGAGTTTCTATTACTTATAATTAGACCATCCAGGCCACTCGGCAGAGGCTCTTCCACCTGATCAGTCTCTGAGTGGAATTTATGTTCAAAACAGCACTCTGCTGCACAGCTTCTGTGTGCCAGCCAGCCTAAGGCCCTCCTCCCTTTGGTTACAGCCAACTGAGTTGTTTACACGGAACCAAGGGAAGGAGTGAGAAGCTTTCAAAAGCTTTAAATGCTTCCAGGGTTTCAGAACTGCAAACCTACTAGAAAAACACTCTGCTCCCTCTTAAAAAAAATTACAATCCTGTTAATAAAAATCTGCAGCCAAGTAAAAGCTGAGGACAACATAAAATCAATTGAATTCTACATTAATATAAATACCACAAAGAATGATGATTGCATTGTTCATTTTCATATTTATTTCAAGTTGCTGCAAAATTTCCAATTGCTGCAGAATCATCAGAGAAGCAAGAGGGAGAACCTTGCTGCAGTATTCAGTTCCAGCTTTTAATGCACAGTACATGAAGGGTTGTGGACATGATTCAGAAAGTATCTATTGTGATCCATCTCAGCCATTCTGAAAACAAACAGGCAAGAAGTGCTAGCTCCTCCATGCAGCTTATCTTAGCATTTTTTGAAGGGAAGGGATTCCCCCAGGTTTAGGAATCTCTTTGGTGGGGAAAAACCTGACAGTTCTCAACAAAATGAGGTATCTGTGTCTTTCTACTGAAACTGTATAAAAGCAATAACAGGTTACGTGTTTGAGAATTCTGAGCATTGGGTGACTCAGTATGCAAGTTACTGGATTAGTTACAGGATTTCTGTTTTTGCCAATAGTTCTTGAACAAAAGGAGTGGCCTCTGGTCACACTCAAGATACTCCTACCCCCTGAAACAAATGCACTATAACATAGTCAGGGCCTTCCAGTTACATCAGGCTTCCCTGAAGGGATGTGAATGGGTAATCAGTTACCTGATAAGCATCACCCTTGTGCTGCTCCCTGGGAGCTGGCTTTTGAGCCCACAGCAAAGGCTTTCTGGGAATGGGGCTGGCAGCTCCTGCTGGCCCTGAGTCCAAGCAGCCGGCTTCACTGTGGGTCTTGCCTGCAGCACATGTAACCGACAGGATTTTTAACAGTTACACAGTTACATTTTTTAACGGACTTTTTACATCCCTAGTAGAAGGTCAGGATTCTGCATAGCCCAGTAGTATAAAACTGAAGAAAAGCCGCTGGACCAAAATGGTAGTGTGAAAGAAATGCTCAGCCTAACCCCCACCTCAAAGTAGGGATGTAAAAGTATATTTGATTAACTGATAAGCAAAAATGTATAGGCTACTGTTGGAGACTACACACATTCCCCTCCCCCACAGCCGTATAAATGTTTTAGCAGGCTGGCCAGCAGCCCGGCTTGTGCTGGGTCTGGGACCTACCCCCACTGTGGCTCTGCATTTAAAGTGTATTAGGAGCCAGGCAGGCAATTCTGGATCGTGCTGAGTCTGGGAGCTCAGAGCCGCCCCCCCCCCTCACTCCTGGGCAGGGGCTGCTGCCGCCCTGTGCTACTGCCTCTGTATCAGAGGCAGCAGCCTAGGGTGACAGACAGCTGGTCCACTAAGGGAGCTGGTTTCTAAATTGGCTCCCCTTGTGGACCAACTCCCTCTTGGCACCCTGTGCTGCTGCCTCTGTTACAGAGGCAGCAGCACAGGGTGGCAGGGGGCTCCCCAGGAGTGGGGCTGGAGCTCACTGGCTGCCAGCCATACCCCAGAGACTACAGAATAGTCGACTAACCAAAAAGAATTCATGACATTAATCGATTATTCAATTAACTGATATTTAACATCCTTATCTCAAAGTGCCTGAGGGAAGGAAGTAGGAAGGGAAGAGGACTGAAAAATCTGCTCTTTGAACTTCTCTATTCTAAACAATAGGGAATTTTTAATTTGAATTTTAAATTTAATATTTTCAGTTCCTAGAATTAACATAATTTCACAAAGCTGAACTCACTCAGTGTTTATGTGGAGTTAAATTGGGTTTCTAACCACATGAAAAGCACACCAAAACTATCTATTCAAAGTGTGTGTGAGAGAAAGAGAAAGAAAGGGTAAGAAAAATTAACAGTCATTTCCTCCTGAATAAGCAATTATCAAAAACCAGAAATGCCTTGTTAAGATGATGAGTTAAGGGTTCAACGAAAATTAGTGAAAGAGAAACCGAGGTTTGCAGATAGCCTTTATGACAGCTGGCTTTGGCCAGTTGCCAGTTGAGATTTAGGGCGGGCAGGTTTTGCTCACAAAAGCAGGACGCTGGAGGAGTTTTTACTCAAAATGTTCCAACATCTAGTTCAAATGTACAAGGCTCACAGCAGCAATACTAAACTGTACTCTTTTCATGGGAGTGCACTGGACCAACAGAAAGAGCAGCCATCCTATTCAGTGGCTGCTGCAGAAGCAAAGACTAGGGAAAGGAAGAAAGGAAAAATAAATCACTTTGGGCTGTAACTTCAGGTTGTGTCTCCCTGTTAGTGCTCCACTTTGGATGCATAAGCTCCTGTGCTTTTGGTCTGAAATTTTAATAGCAGTGTCCATTTTCCCTGTGCATGAGTCCAACACATAGAATCCTAGGGTTGGAAGAGACTTCAGGAGGTCACCGAGTCCAATCCCCTGCCCAAAGCAGGACTAATCCCAACTCAATCATCCCAGCCAGAGCTTGGTCAAGCCAGGACTTAAAACCCTCTAGGGATGAAGATTCCACCCCCTCCCTAGGGAACCCATCCCAGTGCTTCCCCACCCTTAGAGAAATAGTTTTCCCTAATATCCCACCTAGACCTCCCCCACGGCAACTTGAGACCATTGCTCCCTGTTCTGCCATCTGTCTCCCAAGAGAACAGCCTCTTTCCATCCTCTTTGAACCCACCCCCTTTCAGGTAGTTGAAGGCTTCTATCAAATCCCCCCTCACTCTTCTCTCCTGCAGACTAAACAAGCCAAAATCCATCAGCCTCTCTTTGTAGGTCATGTGCTCCAGCCCCTCATCATATTAGTTGTCCTTTGCTGGATCCTCCCCAATGCAGCCACATCTTTTCTGTAACGGGGTCCCAGAATTGGACACAAAAGTCCAGATGTGGCCTCCCTAGTGACTAATAAAGAGGAATAATCACTTCTCTAGATCTGCTGGAAACACTCTTCTTAATGCACCTTAAAATGCCATTATTATTCTTGGCTACAAGGGCATACTGTTGACTCACATCCAGCTTCTCATCCACTGTCATCCCTAGGTTCTTTTCTGCTGAACTGCTGCTTAGCCAGTCGGTCCCCAGCCTGTAACAATGCTTGGGATTCTTCCATCCCAAGTGCAAGACTCTGTACTTCTCCTTGTTGAACCTCATCAGATTTATTTTGGCCCGTGTGGTAGTGTGTCAGGGTCCCCCGACTCCTGCACCCCCGTGGTGGCACGAACAGACTCCACCAGCCAGTAGAATAGAGGGAGTTTATTGCTTCTCCGGGATACAGCACAGCACAGATGGTTACAGGGCCAGGCCTAGGATCCTCAGCTCCTCTTGGGATGGGGGAGACTGGGCTCCTAAATCCCAGCCCCCCTTTGCTCAGGCTGCTTCCTCCATGATTCCAGACAGAAACTGTCCCCCTCTTTCAGCCCTGCCCCCCTTGCCAGGCCTGGCCTCGCCCCCTTCCTTTGTCTCTCTCCCTGGGAAGTAACTGGTCGGACAAGTTGAGAGACCCTTGCATAATGACTCATTCCCTGTCCTGCTGGGCCATGCTTTGTACAAACAGCCGCCAGCGGGGGTCACTCACAGCCCACCGCCCAACATAGCAACCAACAAGGTACCCACACTACATCACAGCCCAATCCTCCAATTTGTGTAGGTCACTCTGGACCCTATCCCTACCCTCCAGTGTATCTACTTTCCCCCTAGCTTAGTGTCATCTGCGAACTTGCTGAGAGTGCAATCCATCCCCTCATCCAGGTAATTAATAAAGATGTTGAACAAAATCGGCCCGAGAACTGATCCTTGGGGTATTCCGCTTTACACCAACCAGACATCAAGCTGCTGATCACTACTAGTTGAGCCCGACACTCTAGCCAGCTTTCTGTCCCCTTACAGTCCATTTATCCAATTCAGACTTCCTTAACTTGCAGGCACGAATACTGTGGGAGTCAAGGTATATTACATCCACCAACTTCCCCATGTCCACAGAGCCAGTTACCTGGTCGTAGAAGGCAATCAGATTGGTCAGGCATGACTTGCCCTTGGTGAATCCATACTGACTATTCTTGATCACTTTTCCCTCTTCCAAATGCTTCAAAATGGATTCCTTGAGGATTCCCTCCATAATTTTTTAGGGACTGAGGTGAGGCTCAACAGTCTGTAGTTCCCTGGATTGTCCTTCTTCCCTTTTTTAAAGATGGGTACTACATTTGCCTTTTTCCAATTGTCTGGGACCTTCCTGATCTCCATGAGTTTTCGAAGATAATGGCCAATGGCTCTTCAATCACATCTGCCAACTCTCTCAGCATCCTCGGATGCATGAAATTTGGTCCCATGGATTTTTATGTCCAGCTTATCTAAATAGTTCTTAACTTGTTCTTTCTCCACAAAGGGCTGCCCACCTTTGTTGCCTAGTGCAGTATTCTAGGAGCTGACCTTGTCTGTGAAGACAGAGGCAAAATAATATTGAATACTTCAGCTTTTCCCACATCATCTGACACTTAAGTTATCCTTATCCAGTAAGGGTTCCACACATTCCCTGACCACCCTCTTATTGCTAACATGCATGTAGAGAAACCTTTCATTACCCTTCACATCCCTTGCTAGCTGCAATTCCAGTTGCACTTTGGCCTTCCTGATTACACTCCTGTACGCTCGAGGAATAGATTTATACTCCCTCCAAGCCATCTGTCCAAGTTTCCACTTCTTGTAAGCTTCATTTCTGTGTTTAAGTGCGCCACAGATTTCATTGTTAAGCCATCCTCACGTCCCGTACCAAAGCTATATAGAACTGCATAGGTGGACTGCCCTCAGTTCCTTCTCTATTTAAAGCTCACAGAGACTGCTCCAAAGAGGAGTGGAGGAAGGCAGGTAGCAGAGGACCCACAGAGGGACACATCTTAAAGAAGTTCAGTTACTACACACAGGGGGTAATTTATCTTTCTTCTTCAAGTAGCGTCCCTATGGGTGTGCCACTTAAGGTGTCTCCCTAGCAGTACCCTTTAAAGAGATGGCAGGTTGACAAAAGAGTCCATCACTGAAGAAAGGACTTTGTTGCCTACTGCAGATTCTGATCTTGTTACATGAACTACAGCAAAATGGATGGAAATCATGGGCAACGATGACATTATTATAGCCCTGTGGTTTTTAGCAACTGTAATATTTTTGAGTTGGACTCCAGATGTAAAATGTGATCTAGCAGAATGCGTGCAAAGGGGTAACAGGACCAGCTCCCCCCAACTTGCTGCCTCTGTGGGAGGCAGCAAGGGGAGCAAAGGTGGCACAATGGAACCAGCATGCGTGGAAAGCTATCCCCTCCATGCTTATCAGCTCCCGCCTGCACCTGTTCCCCCCCATGCTGCTGCCTTTGATAGAGAGGCAGCAGTGCGGGGGGGGGGGGGAGGGGGTGGAGGAAGGGGGACAGCTCCATGGTATCTGGTGGGAGAAGGAGGCCAGTGCTCTGAGCTCTGCCCTCCATCCCATGGAGTAATGGGGTCCTCTTCTGAAGCTTTGGTGGGGGCCTCTCCACTACGGGTGTTATCTATAGGTTAACTGACCAACTGAGTAGTCAGTGGAGCCCGGTGGGCACTTAATACATTTAAAGTGCAGAGCTGCAGTGGGGTTAGCTCCCTGGGATGGCGCAGCTGGGACTGACTAGTCGAGTAGTCACTTGACTACTTATCAGGTAGTCAACTACTCAACCAGTCACTTACATCCCTACTCTCCACAGGGTCTCGCACCTCCTGCAAAGGTTGACAAACAGAGGCTGATGGCCTCTCTGAAGCCCTCAAAATCAGCCAGGTAACCTGAGACAGTTAAGTGAACCCCCAAGCATTCCATGGATACCAAGGGACTGGCCATTGCTCCTGTGGCCATGTGGGAAAGTATTGTGTTGAAGTTGTGGGCAGTACCACTGGAGTCGGTGCCTGACATGGTGGCAGGGACCCTTGGTCTGTGCTGGCCTCTAAGGCCTGGCTACAAGGACTGGGAGAGCCTATGATCTTTTCCTACATGGTTGCAGGAGCTGTGCTCCTGAAAGGATCCATTGGAGTGGGATGAGTCTGTCTTGAGACTTCAGGGGGCAGGCAGACTGGTGATGATAAACCAGCCATCCCATGCCTCCTATGTTCACATGGTGCCAGGATCCAGAGTGGGACCAGGAGCTGGACTATCACAGAATCCTAAAACACTAGAACTGGAAGGGACCTCTAGAGGTCATCAAGACCAGTCCTCTGCCCTCACGGCAGGACCCAGTACTGTCTAGACCACTGGTCACCAAACAGTAGATCGAGCCTCTGACAGGTGATCTTCGAGCCTCTGACAGGTGATCCTGACCAGTTTGGCCAGGAATTTATCAAGGGCTAGCACTTCAGTTGTTCCTCCACCCACTGTCATGCTGCTCCTGCCCTCTGCCTTGGAGCTGCCCCCTGGGAGCCTCCTGCTTACTGTGCAGGCTGTGGGAGGAAGAAGAGGGAGGGGCGCTGATGTCAGGGTGTCTCTCCTCCCCCCCCACTCCTGTACCGTATCTCCACAGAGAGAGAAGAGAATGGAGGAAGCTTAGCAATGCAAATCTCTGTCACTCTCACAAACACAGACTGTCTTTCACTCTCATCTCCCAACCCAACACATACATGGGGTTGTTGTTACTTCTGTTACTGCTTGCAAAGTGGGTTAATTTTGGTTTTGACTGGTCTGTGCATTTCATCATTTTCATTTCTCTCTTATGCTTAAATTTAATTATTTGATAGTGAGTTCTAAAATGCTGAACCTGTTGTGGCTGGAGTAATTATCCCTGTGGTCACTGCTGCTCCTGGAAGTGGCTGGCATGTCCCTGCAGCCCCTGAGAAAGGCAGAGAGGGGGTCTCCACATGCTGTCCTGGCCTGCAGACACCACAACTGCAGCTCCCATTGATCAATAATGTGGGCTCAGTGCCTGTAGATGAGGGGCAGCACATGGTGCCATGGAGCCATTGCTGTACATGCCAGAGTCTTTCAGGAGTGGTGCAGGACCAGGGCAGGAGTAAGCCTGCCTTAACCCCATTGCTCCATCACCTAGAAACCATCTCAGTTATATGGTGTCCAGCCAGAGCCTGCTTCCTGAACTCCTGACCTAGCCCTGAACTTCCTCCTGCACCCAACCTCCTGCCCCAGATGTGAGTTCTCCGACACCCAACCTCCTGCCCCATATGTGAGTCCCCCTGCACTCAAACTCCTTGCCAGAGCTTGACCCTGAAACCCTTCCTGGACTGCAATCCCCCACCCTGGGCTAAGCCTCGAGCCTCTCCCACACTCCAAATCCCTTGGCCCAAGACCAGAGCCTGCAGCCCAACCTCTTACCCCAGCCTGATGGAAATGAGTGAGGATGGGGAAAAAAGGAGACTGGGGTGAGTAGGGTAAGGCCTCAAAGAAGGGATGGATTAGGGTCAGGGCTGCAAACAAGTGGTGGGAAGGAAGTGGAGCAAGGGTATTTGGGTTTGAGGTAGCACTTACATTGCACTTAAATTGAAAAAGTGATCTTGTAGTTAAAAAGGTTGGAGACCACTGGTCTAGACCACTCCTAATAGATGTCTATTCAACCTGCTCTTAAATATCTCCACAGATGGAGATTCCACAACCTCCCTCAGCAATTTATTCCAGTGTTTAACCACCCTGACAGTTAGGAATTTTTTCCTAATGTCCAATCTAAATCTCCCTTGCTACAGTTTAAGCCCATTGCTTCTTGTTCTATCTTCAGAGGTCAAGGAGAACAGTTTTTCTCCCTCCTCTTTGTATCACCCTTTTAGGTACTTTAAAGTCGCTATCATGTCCCCTCTCAGTCTTCTCCTTTCCAAACTAAACAAGCCCAATTCTTTCAGTCGTCCCTCACAGCTCATGTTCTCTAGTCCTTTAATCATTCTTGCTGCTTTTCTATGGACTTCCTCCAATTTCTCCACCAATTTCTTTCTTGAAATGTGGTGCCTGGAACTGGACACAATACTCCAATTGAGGCCTAATCAGCACAGAGTAGAGCAGAAGAATGACTTCTTGTGTCTTGCTCACAACACTCCTGTGAATGCATCCCAGAATCATATTTGTTTCTTTTGCAACAGCGTCACACTGTTGACTCATATTTAGCTTGTGGTCCACGATGACCCCTAGATCCCTTTCTGCCATACTCCTTCCTAGACAGTCGCTTCCCATTCTGTATGTGTGAAACTGATTGTTCCTTCCTCAGTGGAGTACTTTGCATTTGTCCTTATTAAACTTCATCCTGTTTACCTCAGACCATTTTTCCCGTTTATCCAGATCAGTTTGAATTATGACCCTATCCTCAAAAGCAATTGCAACTCCTCCCAGCTTGGTGTCATCTGCAAATTTAATAATTGTACTCTCTATGCCATCATCTAAATCGTAGATGAAGATATTGAACAGAACTGGTCCCAAAACAGACCCCTGCGGAACCCCACTTGTTATGTCCTTCCAGCATGACTGTGAACCATTAGTAACTACTCTCTGAGAATGGTTATCCAGCCAATTATGTACTCACCTTATAGTAGCCCCATCTAAGTTGTATTTGCCTAGTTTCTTGATAAGAAGATCATGCAAGACTGTATCAAATGCCTTACTAAAGTCTACGTATACCATGTCCACCTTTTCTCCCTTATCTACCAGACTCGTTATCCTATCAAAAAAAGCTATCAGATTGGTTTGACACGATTTCTTCTATGTCCAGTGGAGAGAGAACCTCTGAGACCAGGAGGACCTGTGCAGAGAAGACCAGTGTCGGCTTGATGGTGACTGGTGATGCCACTCCAATGAACAGTTCTGAGTGATGCTGAGGTCTGAGAGATAAGGGGGGAGGAGGGACCTGTCCTGATGTTCCTAACAGGGGATGTGAGCCTTGCTGTTCTGTGCTGAGGTTCCAGTGAGCCGCACCTCGAGTCTGGCTTTCGGTGCTCCAAGTCTGGGGATAAAAAGGGCACCCACAAAGCTTGCCTCTCAATGTCCGAGGTGTGAAGACTTTGGTTAGGGGAAACAGTGGCAGGAATACCCCTTAGAAAGAGAGTGGGGTCTCTGGAGGGAGATGCCCAAAAGGAGCCCAGTGCTTGGGCAGGTGTGGCTGGAACAGGCAAAGAAAATATATCTTGTGCTGCCCACAAGGCCTCAGGAGTCGAAGGCACCTCCAAGTGCCAGAGTCCCCCATAATTGCCTGTGGTAGCAAGCATGGAAAGGAAAAGGCTAGATTGCTCAGCTTGAGCTGGGGCCCAACTTCCAGATGGGTGAGATGAGCCACCCACAATGCACCTTGGCACTCCTCCTGATCTTTTGTTTCCCTCATGGGACATTGGAGATCTTCCCCTTAGGGATCCCTTAAGCTTCCTGGGAGCAGCTGGTGAGGGAGAATGGCACCAGCTTGAAGATGGCACTGGAAGAACTTCATACTGATGTTCCCAGTGCTTTGCAATGAGTCCAACCTGTGCTTTGGAGCTGGCACTAACCACACACCATTAGCAGTGCCCTGAGACAAATGTCTCTTTCTTTCTTTGTCCAGGGCTTAGAAGACTTGTAAATATGGCATTTATCAACTAATGTGACCCTAACCACAAGAACTGAGGCTAGCTGTCCTGAATTTTAGATATCTGACATGCTTGTTCAATTGTTTGAGATTTAATATTCTGAGAAGATCTGCTGTGTTAGCAACTGCTGGTAAGAATGGTCCCTGCAAAGTGATAGGGTTAGGAGGTTGAAAGGGCAGGATGGAGGAAAACAGGACTGCATAACCTGAAGTAATAGCCTCCACTGAACATCTGTCTGATATTATAGCCTCCCAGACTTGAGGAAAGACAAAGAGAGAGTGTCCAAATTGAGGAGTGGTGGTTGTCTTGTGCATCTAATAAAACCTGGTTGGCTGGCCTAGATTCTTGATCAGACCATCAGAACTGGCATTTGGACAGTGTTGCAGGCTTGGAGGAAGCAGCTGAGGTAGCTGCTGGCTTTTTCTGAATGGTGTCCTAAAGTTCTTTATGAAGAGAATGGTCCATGAAATCTGTGAACAGCTTATGGCCACCGAAAGGTAAATCTTCCACAGTTGATTATACTGCCTGTGGAAACCTGGACAACTGAAGGCAGGAACTCATCTCATTGCTACCGCAGACATAGCTGCAGTGTCTGATGCATTAAGTGAAGTCTGCAGTGAAGTTTTAGCCAAAAGTTGGTATCAGGATCCAGAGTAGGACCAGGAGCTGGACTAAGTCCTATGGTGGGAAGACCTCCAAGACCAGGAGAACCTTCTTTATAATGGCACTGAACTGTTCTCATTGTTCCTCTGGTAAATAGTCAATAAAACATTAAACTTTTCATAGTTCAGGTTAGGGGTGTTAAATTTAGATTAATTGGCTAATTGAGTAGTTGATGCAATCTGCATTGACTAATCAATTAGTCAATAAGGGTGCCTCTGCCTTTGAAGTATAGCAACAGACTGTACAACTTTCTCTCATGTGCAACAAAATTTTTGGCAACTGGTAATTACCTCCTCAAACAGAAGATAAGTTATGGATTGAGACAGCCAAGCAACATATTTTTGTGCAATTTGATTATTTTTTTAAAGTCCGTGCCTTGGTGATACACAATTCTCTGAGCTGCTTCCAACTTTTAGGCCAGGTCATATCATATACTGATGAAAGTTTTCAATTTTTTAAAATTAAATTCCTATACCAGTAAAAGCCCTAGTATAGAGGCAGTTATACAAGCAACATCTCCACTAAGGCTAGTCTAGACTACAGTGATTTTTTGGAAAAAGGTATGCAAAATGCACTCCACAATTTGTGTACCTTTTTCCGATAGTTTTGTCAGAAAAGGCTTTTCCGAAATTTAGCCTGTCTACTCTGGAAGGATAAGACAGGGCTTCCAAAAGAGCATGTCTGCTCTTTTGCAAAAAAAAAAAAGCAGAAGAGCAGACGCGTTCCCTGGACGCAGTGGAGTTTGGTATCCCAGAAAAACCCCATGGTCTAGACGTAACCTAAGAGTGTTTCCTGATATAGCTATACCAGCAAGTATTTTCTAGTGTGGGTTAGGCCTTAGGAGTAATTGCAAGTCATAGAATGGGGGAAAATATATACTCTTTCTTCTGCATGAGACTAACAATACAACAGTAGAATCTATGTCGTACAAGCAACACAGCATACACACTAAATCTCACAAGAAGGAAGGATGCAAACAGCTGATAGGACACAAATTCAGTTATGCAAAACTTACATTTGTTATGAAGCTGGTTTTTGCTCCCTAAAAAATATTTAACGCATGAGTAGTTCCATGGAGAATAAGAGATCTCAGGTCAGGAAATAAAGATCTAATTAAGCAGTGGGGTTGAGTATAGCTTTCACAGTTTGTGTACCTTTTGCTTTTTTTAATTGTTGGGAAAATATGGCGGACAGTAAAGGAGACTTTGAGAAAGTCTTCTGGGAGTTGTGTCTCATTTTCACTGAGCATAGTGCAGTATCTTTGCTTGCCCAGTATCTGACTGCAATAGGACCTTGAATGAAAGCAAGGTAGCCGAGACACAATCTTTGCATTGGGGCAGGAGGATAGCATTCACTGAACTTGACAAGAATAGCGTCAGCTTTTTTTTCGTTTAATAATTTAGGGATTATTCTGGATACCTGATTTCTCCCAGAGGCCCAAGTGGCTTTGGTGGTTAGAAATCTTTATTTTCCATCTGCACCTACGTTGAAAATTCTTAATATCACTCTTACAACCCATCTCAAAGAACCAGTACTGTAAGGTAAATAACATTTTTCAAGTGGTTGTCCACTCAGATTCTACTCTTGCTGACTGTTTACACACAGATGGGTACTATAAGTTCTTCTTAAGCAATGACTGCAGGACAGTTGCTACCAAAACAGAATTTAAATCTGGTAGTCCCTATCAAATAATAGTGTCTTGTAAATGTGACTGAGCTTCATGTAGCTGATTTACAAATTTCAAAAATAGGGACGGTCACAGTTACAGGACTAGATGCACCTCTTATTTACTTTCTGTTCTTTTTGAGTGACATCTCTCTGGTGTCAGACCATGTGCCTTTAGCTTTCCCAGGATTGATTTCCACAATTCTCACATTCTTAGACTGGGCCCTGGGCTACATTACCTGTATTCTCACCCTAAAAGTCCAAACGAGTTCAAACACCTGCTGTTCTCTTTAGAAGTCTGACCAGAATACTGACAGCTTTTTTCACATGAACATAGTATTTTAAGCCATGTGAAAAAGGCATGTAGAAAAAATGGATTTTAAAACACAAGTAAGAAAAGCCAAAAAGAAGTCTGAAGAACAAAGTCACCAAAGTCAAAAAGTAATAGCGAAGTGTTTTTTAAGTACATCAGAAGCAGGAAGACTGCTAAACAACCAGTGGAGCCCTGGACAATCAAGATGCCAAAGGAGAACTCAAAGATGACAAAGTCATTTCGGAGAAACTAAATTAATTCTTTGTTTCAGTCTTCATGGCTGAGGATGTTAGGGAGATTACCAAACCTGAGCCAGTCTTTTTAGGTGACAAAAGATTAAGGTGTCATTAGAGGAGGTTTTGGAACAAACTGATAAACTTCACAGTAACAAGTCACCGGAATCAGATGGCATTCACCCAAGAGTTCTGAAAGAACTCAAATGGGAAATTGAGGAACTATTAACTGTGGTTTGTAACCTATCCTTTAAATCAGCTTCCGTATCTAATGACTGGAAGATAGCTAACGTAATGTCAATATTTAAAAAGGGCTCTAGAGGTGATCCTAGATTTACTGGGCTGTAATTGCTATCAACAATACTGGGCAAATTAGTTGAAACTATAGTAAAGAATAAAATTGTCAGACACATAGAAGAACATAATTTGTTGGTGAAAAGTCAACATGAGTTCTATGAAGGGAAATCATGCCTTACTATTAGAGTTCTTTGAGTGGGGTCAACAAAGATGTGGACAAAGGGGATCTAGTAGATATAGTGTACTTAGATTTCCAGAAAGCCTTTGACAAGGTCCGTCACCGAAAGCTCTTCAGTAAAATTAGTTGTCGTGGAATAAGAGGGAAGGTCCTCTCATGGATTGATAACTGGTTAAAAGACAGGAAACAAAGGGTAGGAATAAATGATAACTTTTCAGAATGGAGAGGGGTAACTAGTGGTGTCCCCTAAGGGTCCATACTAGGACCCATCCTATTCAACCTATTTATAAATGATCTGGAGAAAGGGGTAGACAGGGAGGTGGCAAAATTTGCAGATGATACTAAACTGCTCAAGATAGTTAAGACCAAAGCAGACTGTGAAGAGTTTCTAAAAGATCTTACAAAACTAAACCACTGGGCAACAAAATGGCAAATGAAAGTTAATGTTGATAAATGTAAAGTAATGCAGATTGGAAAAAATAATCCCAACTATACATACAATATGATGGGGACTAATTCAGCCACAACTACTGAGAGAGAGATCTTGGAGTCACTGTGGATAGTTCTCTGAAAACGTCCACTCAGTGTGCAACAGCAGTCAAAAAAGCAATGTTAAAAAGAAATAGAGAATAAGAGTATCTTATTGCCTCCATATAAAACCATGGGACGCCCACATTTTGAATACTGCATACAGATGTGGTTGACTCATCTCAAAAAAGATATCTTGGCATTGGAAAAGGTTCAGAAAAGAGAAACTAAAAAGATTAGGGGTTTGAAATGGGTCCCATATGAAGAGAGATTAAAAAGACTGGGACTTTTCATCTTAGAAAAGAGGAGACTAAGGAGGGATATGACAGAGGTCTATAAAATCATGACTGGTGTGAAAAAAGTGAATAAGGAAAAGTTATTTACTTGTCCCATAATATAAGAACTAAGGGTCACCAAATGAAATTAATAGGTAGCAGGTTTAAGACAAACAAAAGAAAGTTTTTCTTCCCACAATGCACGGTCAGCCTGTGGAACTTCTTGCCAGAGTATGTTGTGAAGACCAGCACTTTAACAGGGTTCAATAAAGAACTAGATACATTCATGGAGGTTAGGTCCATCGATGGCTTTTAGCCAGACTGGTTAGGAATGGTGTCCCTAGCCTCTGTCAGAGGCTGGGAATGGATGATGAGAGAAGGATTGCTTGATGATTCCCTGTTCTGTTCACTCCCTCTGAAGCATCTGCCATTGGCCACTGTCAGAAGACAGGATACTGGGCTAGATGGATTTTTGGTATGACCCAGTAAGGCTGTTGTTATGTTCTTACATAGATCTGTTTTCTCTATAGCCTTATCATCCCTTGATGACAACCAAGGGCAGGCCTAACTTCTTCAAATGGTTCTCTCAGACTGGCTCTCCTAAACAACTAGACCCCCTCTTGAAAAACTGAGTATTTCTAATTCCTGCTATAGTTCTAGGGATGCCAGGTGTCCGGTTTTGAACCAGACAATCTGGTTTTGAGCTTTATGTCTGGGAAACAAATTGAGAAAATACTGGACATATAAATGTCTGATATTTTCTAATTAAGTAAGTTTTATTATCATGAGTATCAGTACGTAGTTCCGTACTGCCTGGCTGGTAGACACGCTCGCACTGCGTGAGCATGTCTACCAGCCAGGCAGTATGCAGCTACGCAGTAGAGAGAGTGAGGCGGGATGGAATCCCAGGGGCTGGACTCTCCCGAGCGCCCCGCCGGGACCGTGTGCGGGACGGGCAGCACCCTGGGATCTGCGTGTGCCTGGGCCAGCCCTGCTCTCCGCCGACCGGTTCCCCCTCGGCCAACCCTGCTCTCTCCGACCCTCTCCTGGCCAGCCCTGATTCCCACCGGCCGGTTCCTTCCCCCTATCTCCCCTGGCCAGCCACGCTCCTCCTGACTCCCTCCCGGCCAGCCCTGCTCCCTGCCGGCTGGCCCTCCCCACTGATCTTCCCCGGCCAGCCCCGCTCCCCCTAACCCACTCCC
Source organism: Pelochelys cantorii (assembly GCA_032595735.1). NCBI lineage: Eukaryota > Metazoa > Chordata > Testudines > Trionychidae > Pelochelys > Pelochelys cantorii. Next base: position 3,163,016 of record CM064342.1, on the reverse strand, counting down.
AGCCATCCCTCCTTCCTGCTGGCTGGTCCCCCCACTCCACAAGATCTCCCCCGGTCAGCCCTGCTCCCGCCGACCCTCTCCCAGCAAGCCCCACTCCGCTCCCAGCCAGCCCCCCCCACCTCGTGTTCTGAGATCACGTGTGTCCAGTATTTTTTTGAAATCCATCTGGTAACCCTATATAGTTCTTTTGACCTCATGTAATCCTAGGCCTTTCCTTATCTTTCACTGTTCTTCCACAATGCTCAAATGTTTGCTGTGAACTGACTTATCTTCAGCCATTTTTGCTTTCCTGTTCCCTCCATCCCCTTATCAAACTATCCTATTATTGTCATACAGTAAACATCTCCATAACCAGGTCAACATATACTACAGGTTGAACCTCAGGCACCCTTGGGACCTGAGTGGTCCCAAACAAGGGAATTTGCTGGACCAGGGGAGGTCAGGCATCCAGGCTCGCCCTGGGGCTCACCTCCTGGCTACTGCCCTGGGTGAATCCTGAGCCTGACCTCCCTGCCCCCATCCGCCACAGGATGACAGTCTCTCCCAGGGCTCTCTACCCCCAGATTGTTGGCCTACAGGCTGCTGCTGAACAGACCGGCTCCATTCCCAGCTGCTCTCAACCTCTATGGCCAGGGCCCTGCAGGACCATGGATGTTGTCAGACCAGAGAGTCCCAGAAAGAGGTTCAACCTGTATTATTAATTTCTTACAGTGTAGCTCTGAATTCACCACAAGGACAATTTTCAAGCAGGTAAAAAAGTTTGCCAGAATGAACTCTATCTAATATGGCCAGGTGGATCTAACTTGGCTAGCTAGATCCTAACATGTTCTTATATAGCTGGATACACTTAAATATTATCAGACTGGGTAAGGCAATATTCTCACGATCCTTTTATTTTAAAAAGCCAGAAGGGGTCTAGGGATGTAAACAGGCAAATCGTTACCTGGTAAGCATCACCCTTGTCAGGTGATGTTTACCAGTAACCAATTAACAAGTGCCAGGCCCAGCCAGAGCATTCCCCTCTTGATGCTATGGGGGAGGGGTGCTTCAGCCCAGCCACACCTACTGTGCCAGGTGGTGGTGGTTGCTCCAATGACCCCCAGCTGCGGTGCACCGTAGCAAGTAAGTTAACCAGTTAAACATATAATTTAACCAGTTAACATTTAAAATGTGATTTTACATCACTAAAGGAGTCTAGTTTGAGCCCCCTCTGCCCTTTATGCCCTTAGGTGGGGTAGCATAGGGACACATAAGGTGCCTTAAGGAATACTTCTGGACAGAAGTATCTTGCATCTATGGGGCACTTTTATACCAAAAATGGAATATCACTTAAAGAGCAGGATGTTTTTAATTCATGGCCATATGCACTGAAATCCAGTTATCCCACTGGTCTAACACAGTCCAAATCTGCTGAAATTCAGCACACTACATAAATCTTTTGGCTGAGGAATAATGGTGGGTCACTTAGGTACAAGTGATAATGACTTGATCACATTTGTTACATGCAAAGAGAATAAATGCAAACTGAAATATATACTTGTTTCTCTGTAAGGCCAATTCCACTAAATTGAAAACAATCAGGAACCAAATCCATTGACAGAAGAATTTAAACAGAAAAATGTGAATGACAACTGGCAATTGTTTAGGAACATTTTACTACATGCCTAAAAAAGCCACAATGCCACAGTAATTAAAGGGAGCCACACTGGTTAAAAAAAACCAAAAACTTGGCTTAGAGGGAGAGTAAAGGCGGCTATAAAAAATAACTCTAGCCTCCACCACTCTACACATACAAGTTGAACCTCTCTAGTCTGGCACTCTTGGGACCTGCCTGGTGCTGAACCAGACAATTTGCTGGGTCACTGGAGGTCAATATTGTCTAGCAGCATTATCCACACTTCTACTGCTTACGGGGCTCTTAGAAGAATACATTTAGGAGAAAATTAGAGCTAAATAATAGCACAGAACACTGAGAGCCAGGATGGGCAGCTGTAAATAAAGCTTATTGGATCATTGAAAACTTGGCCACAGCCATAAGTGGACGTCTAATTAATTAAAATCATGCTGGATTCATGGATGTTGCTGGGTTTGAGAGTGGTGAACTAGAGAGGTTTAACCTGTGTAACAAATGGAAGAAAGAGGAAATTGGTAATAATATCTATAATCCACTACCTAGAGAATGTTGGAAAATGGATAAGGAAAGTGAAAAGACAAGGAGAACTCTATAGACAGCAGAGTTAAAGACAAGAAAGAGGTTTTTTATCAGTATATCATGAAAAAAGAACTGGCAACAGTCCAACAAAATATAGTAACAACAAAGAATGTGCCAACAAAGTCTCCAATTGTACTCCTGTATCTGCCTCTAATCTTTCACTTGGGAAGTAGTGAAGACAGTTGAAAGAAGATAGAGCAGTAGAGCAGTATGATAATGCAAAGAACCAGTAAGATGAGAAAATTAGAAACAGATTTTTTGCATGGTGACTTTGGAATTAGTGTACAAATGCTAAATCTATGCAATTTAGTTTGTATCTAGACCAAGACACCAAGTTGTTGATGTTGGATTAATCTGCTGTCACAATACTGTAGAGAATGAGGGAGGAGTGAATATAAAGCAAGCAGGAAATTAAAAAAAACCCAACAACCCTGATCTGGTGCTCCCACCCATTCCTCATTGTCTGTAGAGGGCTACGTACAATGCTCTTGACAGTGGAATTGAGGATTCCATTGTGGCATTGAGGGTGTCACGCTGTTGTGACTGGCCACCAGGGGAGCCCTGAAGACAAGCTTAGGTTTTTAGGCTATCCCCTGAAACAATACGTGCAGTCTACTCTCCTAGCTGTCTACAATAGGGGTATACAAGGAAACTGGTAGTTCCAAAGAAACATGCAATGGAGGAAGACATATGCCTATTCAGGGTCATGATGCTTTCCCCATTGCTTTCTCTTCTATATTTTCTCTTTACCTAGTGTGGTACCCTCTCTGCCCTATAGGTTACAATCTAACCAACCTTGAGTGGATTAATGAACTGTTAGAACACAGTTTGGCTAACTCAGTTACTGGAGCATGAGACTCTTAATCTCAGGGTTGTCGGGTTCAAGGCCCATGGTGGGTGATACCATTCTTTCTAGGTAGTGCTTTGGTCCTGCCATGTGTGAGTGCAGGGTACTGGACTTGATGACCCCTTGAGGTCCCTTCCAGTTCTATGATTCTAACTAGGCTTTTGCTTGGAACACAGGCTGAAATGTAATTTAACTCCCAAGAAATATATTTTTTGCCTCAGCCTAGTTCCCAAAGAACTTTAATCCAGATCTCAAACCCACCATATAATAGAGCATTACTTGTTCTGACCATTGAGGACAGACACCTTAAGATAATAGCAAAATCATTCCAGATCTAGAATGTTGGGGTCACTATGTTTCCAGCATCATTTGGAAAACACAGCTGCCTGTAAAAAATAATAAAAGGGACCCAACTTTGGGGGGGGGGGGGAAAGACAACAAGCTAGAAACGAAAAAGTTCTATAGTTTAGTCCAAGGATAGAAGACTAATGGGAGGCAAAAGATTTGAAAACGATACATCTATTTTTACTCCCCAAAAGACAGTACTTCCATCCCTACTGGAATAACAGCACAAATGGAAAATAAAGAAAAATGTAAGACAGATGTGTTCAAAAGGATGCGGAAAATGATACAATCTATGAAATGTTGGGCAGATATTTTGAGGGGGAAGAAGAAGAAGAAGAAGAAGAAGAAGACTTTCCTTTTCGCAAGAAACATCAGCTAATTTTCTGATGGATTTGATTAGAGCAATTAAAAACAGAAAATGCTTTATGAACTGATGTATTAACATATTAATTATAATAGCAAAAATCATAATATAGTGATTCAGTATTAAGCATATTATACATTTAGTTTTACATAAACTGCCTCTCACCATTATATCTAGACATATTTCATTAATTTACTGCAACCATCCAGTCTTGGTGCTGTTACACTACAGGTAAGAGAAAAACTTATAAGCGTTAAGAACACTAAACACTTAAAAAACAACTAATAGTCTAGTAGCACCTTAAAGACTAATAAAACATGTAGATGGTATCATGAGCTTTCATGGGCACAAACCACTTCTTTAGATGACGGAAGTATTAGAAGTCCAGATACAAGAATAAATAAGGGAAGGGGGGAAGGAGCAAAAAAAGAGAAAAAAAGAAAAAAAAAAAGAGAGAAAGAGACAGACAGACAGAAAGTTCAAGTAGTTATAAGAGGCTGATAGGAACAATTAGCACCTCAATTGGTTGGTTAAGTCATTAGGATGTGGAAGGTAGTGTGCCAGCCAGCCAATGTCCCTATTCATTCAATCTGCATAAGAATTAAACTTGTAAATGAAGTTAAGTTCCATATCTTCTCTTTGTATTTGGCTTGTGGAATTGGCCTGAAACAACAACGTTACTTGGAGATCCATTAATGTGTTATTCATTGAGAGCTATAATGAATTTTCAATTTGGACCTCTGAATGACCCATAGCCCTTCATCTCCAAACATGGCAATGCAGAGGTCACTCTATTAGGGGATACCTCTTCCTCATAATAATCTAACAGAGCACAAAGTATTCCTTCACATGTGATCTGAAGAAACTGTCAAATGCACATTTTATTACCTTAAATATCTGAGTTCTTGATGTGATATTTGAGCTATTTAATATAGTATACAGACTAGTAATAGAGATGTAGCCGTGTTAGTCTAGTCTAGTCTAGCTGAAACAAAAAACAGGACTATGTAGCACTTTAAAGACTAACAAGATGGTTTATTAGGTGATGAGCTTTCGTGGGCCAGACCCACTTCCTCAGATCAAATTGTGGAAGAAAATAGGCATGACCATATATACCAAAGGGATACAATCAAAAAAAGTGAACACACATAAAAAAGGACAAATCAAATTTCAGAACAGAGGGGGGATAAGGGGGAGGGGGAGATAAATGTCTGTGAGCTAATGATATTAGAGGTAATAATTGGGGAAGCTATCTTTGTAATGGGTAAGGTAGTTAGAGTCTTTGTTGAGACCCCGGTGTAAAGTGTCAAATTTAAGCATGAATGACAGTTCAGAGGTTTCTCTTTCAAGCCTGGTGTGAAAGTGTCTTTGAAGCCAACTTTGTCCACATATTTACTCTGCTGACACCATTATTGGACCTAACCAATTCAGTTATAAGATCAAGAACACATATTCCTGCTCATCCAGAAATATAATCTATATCATCATGTGCCGACCGTGTCCATCTGCTAAGTACATCGGACAAACGTCTCAGATGCTTCGCCAAAGAATCAATGCACACAAAACGGATATCAGACAGTATCACAAAGAAAAAACAGTTTCTTGCCATTTCAGCCAGAAAGGGCATTGTCTCAATGACTTGATTACCTGCATACTGCTTCAAAGACATTTTAACACCAGGCTTGAAAGAGAAACCTCTGAACTGTCATTCATGCTTAAATTTGACACTTTACACCGGGGTCTCAACAATGACTCTAATTACCTTACCCATTACAAAGATAGCTTCCCCAATTATCACCTCTAATATCATTAGCTCACAGACATTTACCTCCCCCCCCCTTATCCCCCCTCTGTTCTGAAATTTGATTTGTCCTTTTTTATGTGTGTTCACTTTTTTTGATTGTATCCCTTTGGTATATATGGTCATGCCTATTTTCTTCCACAATTTGATCTGAGGAAGTGGGTCTGGCCCACGAAAGCTCATCACTTAATAAACCATCTTGTTAGTCTTTAAAGTGCTGCATAGTCCTGTCTTTTGCATAAAAGTAAGCATTCTAAGATACAAAGTTAAAGAGGCATGAAATTAGGAGGATCTGAGAAACCAAAGAAAGCATTTTAAGGTGATATTACATATTTCATTATCACAGCTGAGAGAAGAACTTTCATCTTGTCTGTATGCTAATATAATCATATCAACGAGCTGTGTTATGATTCCATGAGATATCTCCACCTGGGTCAAGTCAGTACTTGTATGGGAGACCTTAGAGGAAAATTCACATGTTGTAGAAACTGCTAATCATTCAATCACTGATGCCTGAATCAGTACTAAAAGAATGTCACAGCACTGCATTATGACACTATGCTGGAGATAGTCTCATCCCTTGGATCAAACATAAAACAGAGGTCCTAACCACTTGTGGTTAGTTTCTACGGCAGTTTTCATGACAGAAAAACATTTATACAGCATCCTCCACAACGTCACAAAGCACTTTATAACTAAAGTGAAATTATCAGCACATAGAAACGGTTACAAACTGAATAGGTGCTGGCATTCTGGCTTAATTCCAACTTGTCTAACAACATTTTGCCCGCATAAAAACATTTCTCCACATAATTTAAGTTTAACTCTTTGGCTGAGCTATACCCTCATGCAATATATGTGCTGTTCTTATTTCCAAGGGTTTTTAATACTCTTGTAGAACTATTGTCCTTTGATTTTAGAAAACTGGGAAGGGAACATCTCTTTGGGTTCTTTCCTCCTCACTACCTCCAATCCCTGTTGGCATGCAGTTTCTTTTGACAGACAGGGCTCACATGAAAAATAGTTCTTTCCTGCCTCTTGACAGTGCTTGGAGCTGGGGGGGGCGCATGCTTCTGTCTATGCCACAACTTTTAACATTATGGTAATTGTGTCATGAGATGGCCATTTTGCAACCAGCCCTGACTCTGATAAATAGCTGTAGCACTGACAGGTCCCAAACATAACCAATTGTTTCAGCAGATTACCATAAGATGACTTAGTAAGGAAGTTGCATATAAACTAGCAGGTGAACACCCCAGCCTCCAAAATTGTGAAGTGGCAGTTATTTTGATTTCAGTGCTAAATTTGGTAGCAGGTTGGGCTCTTCGAAAATACCAGATTTCACCAAAAAATTGATCCAATTTACAAACACAGAGGATTCTTTTGGGGAGGGAGCAGAGGGAGAGGTAACTGGCATCAGAGTTATTTTTACTTCTTTCTTTATGGAGTTTAAATTTTTTTAAAATAACGATGAATGCATTGTGTAATTCACAAGGATCACAAAATTATAAAGTGTTATTAATAATAAGCAATATGTATACAAGTACAACTTCACAATTCACTAGTAGAATCACTGATTATTGGCATAGGGTTTCTGAAAGAGAGTAAGGAGGACCTCTCCTATTGCTGATATACAGAGTATACACATACGGGGGCAGAGGGGGAAGTGGATTATTAATCCCTTTTATCAACATAATCTGAACAGAATTATTGGACAGTCGAACTGATAGCAAAATTACTAATAAACATCCTCCTAGTCTTCTGTTTCAACAGAAGGGAAAACGGGGCAGAGGTCAGTTGAAAAGCCTTTCCATCCTGAGTCAGAATATTTATCAGGCATCTGTAACTAGGGCTTTCTATTCCTCCTTTATAATGCCAAATCATTAAAGATGCACATTTGTTCATAGATGAGTTTGCTCACATTTGAGGGTCAAAGTTCTGTCTGAGGTTTCACAATCTGTTAGAAGATTGGAGATGATGTGCATCCCAGATTATAAACTGTTAGCAGGAAAAGGCATAAGAGGAGGAAGAGGCTTAAACGAGATAGGTATTTGATTCTCATTATCTACAAATTAGCGATTAGGCATAAGAAACACACACAGCAGTAACCACTGTTAGAAAGGAGTTAAGTCTTCAGACAGGCATAATCCCCTCCAACAGATAAAAGATCTCTACAGAAATGTGTACATTCCAACCTCACTAAATGCACTCTTCAGCAGGCGTAGGGGGGCTATTAAATCATTTCTTTTACCTCCTTTTCCACTTGCTACTGAAATGTCTATAGCACATTTCCCTCTCCATCAAGCAAGTCAAGGGTCTAAACTGAAATCTTGATTGCTACACAAAGCAAACAACATTGCTTCTACTAATGGCTATGCATCCCATCACTAAGCTTACAATATATGTTTCTTTGACTATGCTGCAATTACTGCAGTTGACAACAAAGAGTTCTCTACAAGAGAGTTATTTATTATGCCAGTTTCTCCATTTTCAGCTACTTTATCAGACCAACTAAAATAAAAGAAAAATCATGCTCACACTGTTCCTATTTATTTGCTTTTCCAGGACTTTTTTTTTATAATTTGGAGTTAACAAAAGGGTTTTTTCCCAGTTAGGAGATTGACAGAAATGCCAACTCATGTAAACAATGAGGACTGCCAATCAGTCCAGCTAAAGTTAACCATTGTTTGGTCATACTGGGGGAAAAAGGAAAAGCACAATGTAGTTATGCTTGAATTACCTTAATTACAATAACACAATGCATAGTATAGACAAGGATTTTTCAAAAAAAAATTACCAGCAGTGTTTTTACAATAGCTTCATCTGGCACAGGGCACAAGAAGTGACTCTGTTGGCTAAGTGGGAGAAAACATTCAGTCTGCTGCTGTTTGATTTCTGGGATACTGTCAGATGGGCCCTGTATCTATGTCAACTGACAGAATACGTATAAATGTGAGTATGGGTGGAAGAGCACTCAACAATCACAGTATCTTACATACTTTGAAAAAAGTAAAGAAGTAGGACAGTTCATTAAACACAACTGATGATTCCTAATTGGAACATATTGTCAAGGTTACTAAAAGAATTCAAAAGTTTCAGAGGGGTAGTCATGTTAAGTGTGAAACTGAAAAAAAATAATTAAAAAATAACATAGTCCTGCAGCACCTTAGAGACTAACATTTGTAGATGGTATCATGAGCTTTTGTGGGCACAACACACTTCTTCAGAAAGAGTTCAGGATGTCAGCTTCAATGTGTTCTCAATAAAAAAGATACATCTTCCAGACTTGAGGGTGACAAAGATGCTCGGAAATGAATATTCTAATTTAGGGATCTGCTTTAAATTAAATAGTCACACTAGGCACATACCTTGCAGCATCAAATAAGCAAACAGACTTCGCAATGTATCAAAAATTTAGCAACATTAAGATGCTGAAGCCAATGCCACAAATGGCAGCTGGCACTTGCTTCATTTATATTAATTAGAATGTCTTGTGATTAAGACATACAACAGAAATCTCAAAAATTGTGACCGTACGACCAAGGTGGACTGATTTTACCTAATTGCTAATTAAATTAGAAACCCCTTTTCTTTCAGATGACTGAAACAGTGACTGCTACAGTTCAGTCCTTTGTACAAAAGGATACCAAATGACAGACTGTTCTGTTAGGTCACTGTTAAAAAGGGGGAATCTCCAGTGTAAGCATGACAGCCACAGTCAAAACAGCAGAGTGCATACTAGAGATCACAGCTGGTTGCTCTGTGCCAGACGTTATTTTACAGGGCATACCGCGTCTCTTCTTCTTCCAGACATGAAATCCTCCCCTTTTAAGCTCTAGGTTGGAATTAAAATGATGGTGCTAAATAATTCATTCTACTCAGGAAAAAAAACACTGAAAAAAACCAAACAAACCACTCCCCATCCAAACGTAATGCTTGATTTCCTGCTCTCCCATCCTTTTGCAGATTTCTCTGGGTAGCAAGCAAGACTCTGCTAAAACCTTTAATAGAACAAAACCTGAACTACTGAAGTAAATTCTTCCCAGGCACCACAACAAATGTCCTTACAGCACACCCTGCCTCTTTATGCCGCTAAATGACTGCACATAGCACAGTGGAGAAATCTTCAGGGCACACACAGATCTCCCTTCCCCCATCCTCTCTCTCAGCTTTTTAAGGGAAGGGATTCCCCACCATATCCACAGGTAATGAATAGCTAGAAGAGGGAAGATATTAATATCCAGAGACAACTTGACCAAAGAAGGGGTAAAAAACCAGTACTTATTTACAGCAGAGGGTCATAAGGAAAGTAAAAAGATATTAGCATATTCACAAATTTTCTCTCCTACTACGGGTTATAGGCCCTATGAGAGGGCCTATCCAACACACCATTTTCAACAGTAAAACATTCAAGACTAAAATCAAAAGCACAGACATTCTCTCGCGGCTGCACTGGGTATGTTTTCTCCTTCTGCCTGAAACATACTCGCAGTGGTACATAAACACTATCTCCATACAACCACTCTGACTCTCAGCCTCTCTTCCCCTCCCTCTCGCTGGTAAGTTTAGCTCATCACCTTCACAACACTTCCTATCAAGTTCAGGCGAAGGGCCACAACCATCTGGGAAAGGAAAAGCCCCAAGGGTGGCTCTCCTGCCTTAATGAACTGCTGCCATACAAAGGATTCGCTCCATTTCCCCTCCCCCTGAATAAGCTCTATTTATAGCCTTCAAAATAGAGGCACTGGAGCAGAAGGACAGCCCCGCAGAAGCCCTGCGTCTGGGCAGGTAACTCACCATTACAAAGGGAGAGGGCACCTCCAGAGCTGGGCTTTACTTCACCCGCATGTACAATCAGCCATTCTGCAATTAAAAAGTTCATTAAAATCCCCCAGCCCCGCAGAGCGGGCTTTGCAAGCGCCGTGTTTGAAGGGAGTAGAGCGGTGGCTGAGAAGCGGCGGCAGCACCAGGGGCTAGGAGAGACAGCATGCCTCTGGCAGACACCCTGCTTTCTCTTTCAGAGCCTTCCATTGCACACCCACGCACCCCTGCGCTCGCTCGCTCTCCCCTCCCCCCGGACTCCTCCAGCTTTCATTAGTGTGTGTGAGAGCTGCCGTGTGTTTCTGGTTTTTTTAAGGCAGTCCTGAGGTTGAAGGCGGCCAATCACGTGGGACTTTAAATCCACCCACTCATCCACCCGCACAAAATGCACTAAACAAATCCAACCCACCTGACTGCACAGAGAGCACAACTGTGACTTGGAGTGTCTGGGATTGTCCAAGACAACACAACAAAGAAAGAAACTGCACTGACAAACAGCCTGGTAACCCACTGCGTCTACCGCCCCCTCTCTTTTCTCTACCCCCCTTCACATACTTCCTCTCTGCATGAAAGTAGACCAGTTTCTAGAAACCACATACTTTAGATTTCCTGCTTCATGTTTTTGCAACTCTTATTTTAAGGTGGCAAGAAAAAGTCTGTGCAATGTGCACGAGCTGCAGACCTGTCTGCTTTAATATAAGGGAGAATATTTATGCTTGACAGAAGATATTGTATCAGTTGACCACAATAATTACTCAGGTCCAGTTCCAAGAGGTCTGCTGCTGCTCAGCAAACGAGGACATCCACCCAGGTATGCCCACACTAATACTCAGCAGTTATCTGACCCCTATCCCTCCAAAAATATCTCTTGACCCAGCCTAACCCTCTATATATGGACCATCTCTCTTTACTTCTAAACATACTGTCAATCACAACTGTTGCCTCATTACTTTCAACTGCAGCCTTGATGCTCTCCAATCTGGCTTCCTCTCTCTCCATGCTACCATAACTACTTTTAACAAGGAGATGAGACTCACCAAATTTCAGGGTCCATTACTTCCACCTCATGCTAGTGGTTTTGACAATGTCAGTCACAACTTCCCCCATCCAAGGGCTTCTGTAATACTATAATAGCCTGGTCTTATACCTCCCCATCCATTCATTTAGCATCTTATTTGGTAAGTCCTTCTTTTCTTCTTTCCTGCTGTGAAATGAAAAAGTTCTCCCTCATCTTTTCATCTTACTGTGAGTAACTGCATCTACTTAGTGTCAATTACTACATCTATGCTTATAACATAGAAATCTACCTGTACACTCATGACCTTCTGTCCATCCATCCAATCCTGCATCTCAGACAGAATCATCTCATTCTGAGTCTCTCACAGCTCTTGTTTAACACAGCCAAAACGAAACTCTTCATCTTCCCTTCAGTGCCTCTCGACTCCCATCAGTCTGTCATGTCAGCAATATCACCATCTTTCCCTTCACTCAAGCCTGCAACCTGCTTTTATCTCTGGCTTCCGTCTTGCCCCAGATATTGACATTCAGATATTCTTCCTGAACATCACTGTGTAAACTAGAAAACTTACAGCAGCTACAGCTGAGCCACTGTAAGATCTCTGGTGCAGCCACTCTATGCTGACAGGAAAGAGCTTTCTTGTCGACATAATTAAACCACTCCAATGTGCAGTTGGTAGGAGGGGCTGTCCACACCAGCATTTCTGTTCATATAATTGTTGCTTGTGAATCTGTTTTGTTCACACCTCTGAGCAATGTAAGTTTTGCCATTGTAAGTGAATGTTAACATAGACTAGAGCTGTTCTTTTCTCATGAACTCAAAATTTGCCATCTTGCTTTTTGAAACATCATGTTTACTTACTGCTTGACACCCACAGTATGTCCTCCTGTCCCTACAAAATTCAACAGCTATCATCCTTCCAGTCATGTTAACCATATTCCGATTCCCACAGTCTTTAAATCCCTCCATTAACTTATTTCCCATGTTTAAGGTTTTTGTCATATTAGACACCCTGCAAATGTCTGCTCCTACTTGTCCATCCTTATCTTTATGTTGCCTGTATTGGTCTGCTAGCCTTGTTTGCTCATTTATCTGCTTTTAAGATGTGTCTGTGCCTTCTTCTATGTCAGTGGTTCTCAAACTTTTTGGACTGTGGTCCACCTGGCTCAATGCAAACCTTTCTGTGGACCACCAGTTGCTAATGGAAAATTGACATTTATTACACTTGAGCCATTTTGCTGGTACTGCAGCTAGGGAGAATGGTTTAATTTAACCAGTAAGAAAGGAAATATTAAATTATTAAACAGATTAAGCATTTTAACTTTCTCATGTTAATTTATCAAACTTCATTTTAAATAAAGTAAAATATGTATTCATGTGCAATACAAAAGGTTTCAATGTTTTCTTTATTTATAGCATGGATGAGAAACTTTTTTGGACTGGGGGCCACTAATCCACAGAAAAATCAGTGGGGACCACACAAGTGAGAAGCAAAAAACACAACCCTCCAAACCCTCCCCCCCAACCCTCACTGATGTGGCCCCCAGTTGAGATAACTCACTCCTCTGGTGCTCCAGCCCTACGGGGTGAAGGGGAGGCACAGGGAGGGATGGAGATTTAGGGCTTCCCATGGGCCAGATTTATTCTTCTGGGGTTCCAGGGTTAATGGATTTTTGTGGACCCTCCCCCGAATCTCTAGGGTGGGGACAAAAATGAGGAGTTTAGTGTGTGGGACAGGGCTGCCAATGTGTGGAATAAGGATGGAGGTGCAAGATCTGGGGTGCAGGAAGGGGTGAGGGTACCAGGTCTGGGGGGGAGGTAGCGTGCAGGAGCAGGCTGGGAATAGGGTGTTTGGCCGGGGGGACGGGGAAAGAGCAAGGGAAGGTGCAGTGTGTGGCCAGAAAAGAGGGTTCAGGAGCAGGCTGGAGGAAGGGTGCCTGACCAGGGGAGAGGGTGCAAGAATAAGAAGGCTGCAGGAGCAGGGTAGGGGTAGGGTGTCTGTCCGGGGAGAGGGTGCAGGAGCAGGCTGAAGATAGGGTGTCTCGCCAGAGGGAAGCAGGATGGTGGTGCAGGGTGTTGCCTTATCTGATTGCTTATACATTTCCCATTACCACCTTTAGGGCTGATGGGTTCTTTGTCCAAGGATCAGGCCCAGTAGTCAATTATTCTGTGGTTGGGAAACCCTGATGTGCACAGATACAACACTCACATTATAGGAATTCTTGTGTATTTACAAATATAGTTTATTACATTTAGCACAGTCACAAACACCCCAATTTTATAAAATAAATAGGGAACGTACATCTATATTTCCATACTCATATCACCTTCACCGTCCCCATCATCACAGTGATCATTCTGGCACTTCCCAAGAACTACGCCTGCTTCTTCTACTACCCCTATGCAGTAGAGGATGGTTCCTTTTCCCCTTATTTGGAATTCCTCACCTTACTAATGATGAAGTGTTTTTTTCCAATTGGTCAGTATATAACTGATATCAACTTATTATGATATACGTCAATTCATTACCATTGGCCTTTCGTGGTTGCCTATCACATTTATTATTTTTGTCTTACCTGGTTATTCAGTCTGGTCTCAACTGGTTATTTTGGATTTTTCTAAGTAATGATGTACCTCCTCAGTTTGATGATACTCTTGGAAGCGCCTATACCATAGAAAATCCCTCTATTTTACCACCATCTATCTAGGTGAAAGGTCCTGAACATGTGTGAGCTAACTATGCTACCTCGGTGAAAGGTCCCAGGCAAAAATACTAACTTTGCCTTAGTTCAGCATAGAGGACAATGCCGGTAAATCTCTCACGCTGCAGCCAAACTGCCAATATAAACCTACTGTAGCTTATTATAATAAACATTACTCAAAACCATAAGGAAATAATAAATATCTATCTATCTATCTATAAGCCAGCAAGCACATTAGCCATATAGGCTACAGGAGTGTAGGCATGAATGGGGAGGGGAAGGAGGTGGAAGTACTTACTTGCCTTTGCGCCCTGCAGTACTCCCAGGCACCATATCACAGGCACAACCTTCTGTGCTGCTCCCACTGGCCAATGGGAGCGGCGGGGAAAACCTCCAGGTAGCGTGTCTGTGTGCTGCTATTTCCCCAGGGGGTCGAGGGAACAGCAGCATGCAGAGCTGCTTCTGGCTCTGCTTCCTCCCCATGAGGCAGTTCTGGTGGGGAGGCTCAAGGCCCTCCCACCCCAAAGGGAAGCCAGTGCTGGTGCTCCAACCTCGCATGGTAAGAAAGGAGAGAGGACAGGAGACAGCAGGAGGCTGGAGTGCCAGTGCAGGCTCCCTGCTGAGGGGAGAGGGAGAGTGGAAGGGAGGAGCTGTGCTCGAGCTGCGAACTACCTGGAAGACAGCTGCAGACCACAGTTTAAGAACCACAGTTCCATGTTAATCCCTAAACAATGCATTCAACACCCTTCCTGATGTGATTAGCCTTTCCACACTTGGAATCTACTGTTAACATGATAGCTACATGAAACTAACCAGCTGATAATGGCACATTTGAAGAATAGCTGGAAATTATTTATTTATCCTATTTATCTTTTTTAAAAATTAACTTCTTTGCATGTTGTACCCCTACCTAAGTGCCCTACAGCACGCTAACATCTTTATGGCTGACTTAGAACAACGTTTCCTCAGATCCCGTCCCCTTTTACCCCTTCTCTACTTACGCTACATTGATGACATCTTTATGATCTGGACCCATGGCCAAGAAACACTGGATGCATTCCACAGAGACTTTAACAACCTATACCCCACCATCAATCTCAGCCTTGACCATTCTACACGAGAGATCCATTTCCTGGACACCACAGTACAAATCACCAATGGTAAATTAGACACCACTCTCTACAGAAAACCCACTGACTCATACAGTTACCTACATGCCTCCAGCTCCCATACAGAACACACCATACGATCCATTGTCTATAGCCAAGCGCTTCGATACAACCGCATCTGCTCTAATCCCACTGACAGAGACCAGAAACTTCAGGATCTCTACCAAGCATTTATAAACCTCAATTACCCACCCAGAGAAATAAAAAAACAAATTGAAAGAGCCAGACGAATACCCAGAAACCATCTACTTCAAGACAGACCCAAGAAAACCAACAATAGAACACCACTTGTCATCACCTATAGCCCCCAACTTAAACCCGTCCAACACATTATCAATAACCTACAACCTATACTGGAACAGGATACTACACTCCGAGAGGCTCTGGGAGACAGACCCATAGTCTCCTATAGACAACCACCTAACCTCAGGATGATTCTTACCAACAACCACAGGACATATCACACTAATACCAACCCTGGAACTTTCCCTTGCAACAAACCCCATTGCCAGCTTTGTCCACATATTTACTCTGCTGACACCATCATTGGACCTAACCAGTTCAGTTATAAGATCAAGAACACATATTCCTGCTCATCCAGAAATATAATTTATGCCATCATGTGCCGACAGTGTCCATCTGCTATGTACATTGGACAAACGTCTCAGACACTTTGCCAAAGAATCAATGCACACAAAACAGATATCAGACAGTGTCACTGTGACGGGCCGCCACCGGCCCGCACGGGGAACCACCCGGACTCCCAGGGGGTGGGGGAGGGTGAAGACGCCCGGGGGGGGTCCCCAACCCCGGACGCGGCGCGGCGGAGACCGGGCTGCGGGACCGGATCCAACCGCCGCGCCTACGCTGCCCGGCTGCCACTGACCCCGCCCCCAGGGTAGCGCACGGCGGGGCGCAGCGGGAGGCCGGCAGCCGGATGGCTGCGGAGTACGCCGGCACGCCGCCGGAAGGGGGAGAGCCCCGAGCGGCGTCCGGCGTGGCGAGCCATTTTAAAAAGGCCTGCCATCTGAGAGGAAGAGGGGCAGCCTCCTTGGACGGGGGGAGAAGAGCCCGGAGGCCAGGACGGATCCAGGGCAGGACCGAGGCCGGCGGACGGTCCGGCCTCGACCCCAGGAGCTGCGGGAGGGGGGGCCGGCGCGGTGGGCGGCCGGCCAGCCCCGGCTCCGAAGTGGACGGGACCCGACCCGACCCGACCGGACCTGGGGAGAGCGACCGGACAAGGACTGGGCTTCCCGGAAGGGTCGGACCCGCGAGCGGTCACCCAAGCAGCCCCTGACCCGGACGGCTGAACCAGGGTAGGTTCCGGGAAGCAGAAGAGCGGCCCGAAAGGGCCCTCCCGGAGGGGAGGAAGCAGCCCGGGGCAGGGCCTTTTTGGCGCCCCTGGGTAGACGGGTCTCGGAGGGAATTACCCTCGTCTACCGCGTTGGGGCGCAAGAGAGTCCCAGCGCTTAGGGCCCCGGGCTGGAACCCAGGGAGAGGGTGGGACCGGGTCCCCCTCCCCATTCCCCCGGAGGACTTGATTCCGGTGGGTGGCAGCGCACGGGAAGAGAGGGAAAGGGCGGACGAAGGGGTTCGCTGATCCCCCCTCCCCTCCCGGGAGGGGGTGATCGCCCCCGCGTCCTCAACAGTCACAAAGAAAAAACAGTTTGTTGCCTTTTCAACCAGAAAGGGCATTGTCTCAACGACTTGACTACCTGCATACTGCTTCAAAGACATTTTAACACAAGACTTCAAAGAGAAACCTCTGTGG
Source organism: Pelochelys cantorii (assembly GCA_032595735.1). NCBI lineage: Eukaryota > Metazoa > Chordata > Testudines > Trionychidae > Pelochelys > Pelochelys cantorii. The sequence continues at coordinate 3,145,966 of CM064342.1, read as the reverse complement.
GTCTGGCCCATGAAAGCTCATCACCTAATAAACCATCTTGTTAGTTTTTAAAGTGCTGCATAGTCCTGTCTTTTGTTCTTTCTCTTCAGATTGTGAACTCCCTGGGGCAGAAACCATTTCTTTCGTGTTTAGAAAGTTCATAGCAGAACTGCTATAAATAAATAACACATTTTGTTGCCTCTCAACATTTTTCTATAGTGGAGGCAATTGTCTATTTTGCACTTAACATAGAGCAACTCTGAAAGTCGGTCCAAAAACCCATTAACCTTTCATCTCCAGACTGTTTAGCATACATACATCTTTTACATAGAACTAAAATGCGTTTACTTTCTATATATTTAATTTACTTGAGCTTCTTTCTGACTGCAGTTTTTAATCTATTGATTTATTCACAATTAACTGTAGAGCTTCCATTCACTCTGTTTCAGTGGAGTTTTTTCCGACTGAATTGTCATTTATTTATGCAATTTAAATTGTTGCTGTACCTGGAGTTAAATATATCTTAAAACATTTAAAAATTAAAAGCCTGGGAACTGATGCTCAAGAGACTGGAAATTATACCATACAGAAGTGGTGTAGAGTTAAATCCATTTTGTCTTTCTATTGTAAGCTTGGAGATACAAATGTTCTTTTCTAATTAAAACACTTGATCTATTGTGATAAACACTTACAGCGCCAAAAACCAACATGTGAGACTTTAAATGTTGATAAGTAGTAAATAAGAATGATTATCACTAATATTAGACTATCCCCTCACTGTTACAGAGCTCTTTTCTTCTGCAGGTCTGAAAGAGTTTTACAACTCAGGCAAATATCATTATTCCCATTTCATAGACGGAGAAACTTACATCATATATTTGTTTTTACATATATTTCAAGAGTTGATCTATCTTATTCATTAAGATACTTACTATATATTGATGATTTTTTTTTAATAGGAGAAGTATTTTTTACAAAGGTCATTCACACTCACAAGGCAACAAAACACGATCTGCCTAAAGTTTAACAGAATGGAGTTTACCTCACAGACAATCCTCCCACTGATCTAGGCTCGAAAGTCTCCCAGCTTTTTTCCTCAGTTAGAATTTTGCTTATTCATAATTAATTTTTCCTTCCATGGTTGTTGTGATGCTTTTCCAGGGTTCTGTAGCGTTACCACTGGCCTTAGAGTGAGTGTGCCCTATCTGACCCAGGCAAGGTTCAGTTGCCCTACTACACTGCCCAGAGGCAACACAAGTACTCTCCTCTCAGCCTCTGTAACTTTTGCTATCCCCCTGCAGACAAGCGATAGGTACAAATCAACTCTCAAACTCCCTGTGTCCCCCTTTGGAATTGCAAGCCCAAGTTCCAATTGTGGGAGCAGGCAGTGTTCCACCCTTGCTACCAACCTTCCCACCATGGTTCTGGAGAACCGTTATGCTGTTCTGGATATGGGAAACAAGGAATCACCTCTGAGGCAAAAGAGAAGCCTTGTACCCACAAGGGTGGAAGGTCAGTAGCCACCACTGCGAGGAGAAAATGTAGGGTAGTGGTGGTTGGAGATTTTCTTCTGAGGGGGACGGAGGTGCCCATTTGTTGCCCTAAAATGTCATCTCGGGAGGTATACTGCCTGCCAGGGGCCCATACTAGAGATGTTACGGAAGCTTTGACCTTGAGCAGATCAAGAGTGACTACAGGGCTTGGGAAGTACAGATGAAGGAGTTTGGAGCACAGGTAGTGTTCTCTTCAGTCATTCCTGTCAAAACTAGGGGCCCAGGCAGAGACAGGTGCATCCTGCAAGTGAATGCCTGGCTGCGAAGATGGTGTCACCAGGAGGGCTTTGGCTTCCTTGACCACGGGATGCTGTTCCAAGGACTGCTAAGCAGGAATGGGGTTCATCTTTCGAGGAAGGGGAAGGAAATAGTTGGATTCAGATTGTCTAACCTAGTGAGGAGGGCATTAAACTACATTTGATGGGGGCAGGTTACCAAAGCCCACCAGTAAGTGAACAACATGGGGACCTGAAAGATGGGTCAGAAATGGGGTAGAGCATGGGTTATAATAGAGATAAAGAAGGGACAAGATGGAACTAAGGGGCAAAATCAAATCAGTATCTTAGATGCTTATATACAAATGCAAGAAGTATGTGAAATAAGCAGGAAGAACTTGAAGTGCTAATAAATAAACACAACTATGACATAGTTGGTATCACAGAGTCTTGGTGGGTAATACACACAATTGGAATATTGGTATAGAAGGGTACAGCTTGCTCAGGAAGGATAGGCGAGGTAAACAGGGAGGAGGTGTTGTCTCATATATTAAAAATGTACACACTTGGACCGAAGTTGAGGTAGACATAAAAGACAGACTTGTTGAGAATCTCTGGGTTAGATTAAAAGGGGGTAAAAAACAAGGGTGATGTCATGCTAGGGGTCTACTACAGACCACATACCCAGGCAGAAGAGGTGGATGAGGCTTTTTTTAAACAACTAACAAAATCATCCAAAGTGTAAGATTTGGTGGTGGTGGTGGTGGTGGTGGTGGACTTAAACTATCCAGACATATGTTGGGAAACTAACAGCAGGAACTTATCCAGTAAGTTCTTGGACTGCATTGAAGACTTTTTTTTAATTTTAGAAGGTTGAGACAGCCGCTAGGGGGGAAGCTGTTCTAGATTTGATTTTAACAAATAGGGAGGAACTGGTTGAGAATTTGAAAGTGGAAGGCAGCTTGAGTGAAAGTGACCATGAAATCAGAGAGTTCATGATTATAAGGAATGGTAGAAGGGAGACAATGGATTTCAGGAAGGCAGATTTTGGTAAACTCGGAGAGCTGGTAGATAAGGTCCCATGGAAAGCAAAACTAAAAGGAAAAACAACTGAAGAGAGTTGGCAGTTTTTCAAAGGGACATTATTAAGGGCCCAAAGCAAACTATTCCATTGCATGGGAAAGATAGAAAGTATGGCAAGAGACCACCTTGTCTTAACCAGGAGATCTTATATGATCTAAAAATCAAAAAGGAGTCTTATATAAAGTGGAAACTAGGATGAATATAAGCAAACAATACAGGTATGCAGGGGCAAGATTAGAAAGGTAAAGGCACAAATGAGCTCAATCTTGCTAGAGACATAAAAGGGTAACAAGAAGATGTTCTACAAGTATATTAGGAGCAAGAGGAAGACAAAGGACAGGGTAGACACATTGCTCAGTGAAGAGGAGAAACAACAACAGAAAACTTGGAAATGGCAGAGGTGCTTAATGACTTCTTTGTTTTGGTTTTCACCAAGAAGATGGATGGTGACGGGATGCCTAACTTAGAGGATGCTAGTGGAAATGGATTTGGTTTAGAAGTTAAAATAAAAAAAGAACAAGTTAAAAATGACTTAGAAAAGTTAGATGTCTGCAAGTCACCAGGGCCTCAGGAAATGCATCCTAGAATACTGAAGGAGCTGAGAGAGGAGGTGTCTGAGCCTTGAGCTATCATCTTTGAAAAATCATGGAAGACAGGAAAGATTCCAGAAGACTGGAAAAGGGCAAATCTAGTGCCCATCTATAAAAGGGAAATAAGAACAATCCGGGGAACTACAGACCAGTCAGTTTACCTTCTGTGCCAGGGAAGATAATGAAGCAAGTAATTAAGGAATCCATCTGCAAACATCTGCCATTTCCAAGTTTCCTGTTATTGTTTCTCTCTCTTCCCTGAGCAATGGACCTACCCTGTCCTTGGTCTTTCTCTTGCTTCTAATATGTCTGTAGAAGTTTCTTGTTACCCTTTCTGTCTCTACCCAGATTGAGCGTGTTTTTTGCCTTTACTTTTCTAATCTTGCTCCTGCATATTTGCATGATTTGCTTATATTCATCCTTTGACCTAGTTTCCACTTTGTATATGACTCCTTTTTGATTTTTAGATCATGTAAAATTCTCCTGGTTAAGCCAAGTGGTCTTGCCAAAGCCCTCCTGGTGACACCATCTTTACAGGCAGGCATTCACCTCCAGGATGCACCTGTCTCTGCCTGAGCCCCTATCTTTGACAGGAAGGACTGAAGAGAATACCACCTGCATTCCAAATTCTGTCACCCGTACTCCCTGAGCCCTGTAGTCATGCTTTATCTGATCAAGGTCCTACCTTGAAGAATCATTAGTGTCCACATGGATGAGTAGCATGGAGTAGTAGTCAGAGGGCCAGATAATCCTCAACAATGCCTCTGTAATGTCTCGGATATGGGCCCTGGCAGGCAGCATACCTCCCGAGATGACATGTCAGGGCGACAGATGGGTGCCCTCCATCCTCCTCAGAAGAGCGTCTCCAACCACCACTACCCTACATTTCCTCCTCGAAGAGATGGCTGCAGACCTCCCAGTCTTGGGGGTACAAGGCTTCTCTTCTGCCTCAGAGGTGATTCCTTGTCTCCCATATCCAGAACAGTGTAATGGTTCTCCAGAATCACAGTGAGAGGGTTGGGAGCATGGGTGGAGCACTGCCTGCTGCCAGAAGAGACCAGCTGCCAGTGTCCCCCTTGAGACAGAGCCATATCCTCCTCCACCAGTGGTGTGCCAGCAGTCTTTTGTAATAGGACAGTTTCCTCAGCCAAAGCAGTCTCCACATGGATACTGTCCAGGAATTGCTTGTGGATTCAGATGCTCCTCAGCCTAACCACCTCTTCCTGTAGGTCTCCCACCTGCAAAACCACACCAGGATCTAGGTAGAGGTATCTATGGTCAGGTAGTCTGTCTGGCTACAGGTGCAGGCGGAGGAGACAGAAGCAGTTATGGCACAGGTGTTATGGGTCTTCCTAGCCATATTAGGACTCCTCCTTTGAAACTCCCTCTCATACTCCCCTGTCTGCAGCCCACTGTCTGCTGACTCCAGCTGTTCTGGGGTTTTGTCCCTCTCACACCCCATACCTGCTCCTGCACCCCAGTCCTCTATCCTATCCCAAGCTCCCTTCTGCACCCAACCTCCATCCCACACCTCCTCCATAGAAAAGTGTGGCTCTTTACCACTTACCAAAATCTTGGAGTGCCCCCGCAACAAAAATTATTGCCACTCCTAGGACCTAAGAGATCACAGGTCACACTTACGTTGTATGCATTCGTGTTGCTCCATTGGCATTGCAAACAAAATCCAGCTGGCTGAGACAAGGTGATGCAAATTAAATTAGTCCTATATTACTGCCTTTGTAGCTGGGCATAATTTCTGGTGTCATTGTCCAAGATATGACATGCCATAAAACATAGAAGCCTCAGTGAGGTGCAAATGGCAGTTACTTTGCCTGTGGGGACAGATATTGGTATTATTACTGGCGATGCACTGACTCATCACATCTCCTGATTGACTTTGCTCCCTCTCCAACTGGCTCCAAGCTCCCTGCTGAAACCAGCTGGGGATAGTCTGTGACACTGTGCTTTAAACTTTTTACCACTGGGACCTTCAACATAAGCCAATGAGGTATTTGAGGCCTTTACATGGATTCTCACTTAATTCAGCATTTGGGACACCCTTCCTTACTCCTTTAGCAGCCCAGGAAGAAAAGACCAATACCTTTTGTTATTTTTTAACCTTTAATTACTTGGGAGGCACTTAGATACTACAGAGATGGGAACCAAATAAACAGCTTAGACAGAGAGAGAGCTGCTGCTTTTGATGCTTCTCAACTGCAATAGAGAAAATGATGGGGGGAGGGCAAGACAATTACAAAGAACTCCCATGGTCAGCAATAAAGCCCTAACAACTGCTAGCTTAATACCCAAACCCAAAAATTTTGAATATATGCCCACAATTCAGCAAACACTCCTCTGAACTGAAAGAACAGTACATATGACAAGACATTTGTAACCCCTCAAATACCATTCTTCTCTCACATCCCACTCACTTTTATCCATGCTGAAGACTGCTTTCTTTAAAATCATCTCTTATTCATGTAGGCCTTTATTTTCATTTTAGCATTCTATAGCCTTTATAATAGATCAATATCCACATAAAATAGATTGTGGAATATCTTAGTGAGCCAGAATTGCCTGCTGAGATTTAAATTCCAGTCCTAAATCTCCTTTATCACAATAGCAAGAGCCAGAGCAAAATAATTTTAGACTTTTAGCACTTTTAACCCGTGTGAACTGGGATTACCTGATGAAATTTGCTGGATTAAAAAAAATGAAAATTCATAAAGATGAGATCTTCACACTTCTATGTATCAGGAAGATAAGGAGACAAACTTTATACATGAGTAGAACATGTCAGTTTGTTATGGAATTGCTTATGAAAGTCATAGATATGATAAACTTTCCTACTTTCAATAGAATTTCTTCAGGTCAGCAGATTTTCACCACATGTACTACTAGCGTGAATTCTTTTTCCATTAAAAAAAGACTACATCTGGTCATTTGTTTTAAAGTAGCAAGAGATTCTTGTTTTCTTTTAGAGTTGAAGCTAATCAAATCTCAAGATTCAGGGGTTCAAAAACATTCCCCTACAGTACAGTTGGGTAGATTTATTAAAGGACTTTTTCACCTTCCTTCTGAAGCATCAGTTGGTGGTTACTGCCAGAGGCCAATGCTCTGATCCAGCATGGGAAATTTTATATTCTGATAGAAGTAACTTCCAGCCTGATATCTCCCTTATCAGTATTGAGAGACTCTTCAGAGTCCAACTTTGCTGAGCAGCATACCTTGCAGGACTGAATCCTAGAAATGCAGGAGGGTCTGAAGTCCTAAATTTAGCATCTTAGGGACAGCTGTAGAAGTGACTCAAGAAAGTAATGTGCTGTCTAGCAAAGAAAAAGGGTTGTTGTGATTGAAAATGAAGCACTATGGCTTCTCAGAAAATGACAACTGTCTTAGAGCTAAAAGCCACAGGTGGCCTGTGTGGTGACAAAGAACAGAGGATATAGTTTGAGGGGGGAAAACAGCTCAGAAAACAACAAATGAAGTTCTCAATGAAGTCTGCACTGATTGAGCTTTAAGGAAAGGTCTTCCTTTTTTATTCAGTCTGCACTCTAATACCATAAGATCATCTACAAATTTGTATTCTTTGTTGTGTCAAATGAGTCACCAAGAATGAAGATGTACCAGCAGAGCCAGCAAAAGCCAGACTGGGGCCTGTAGCAGAGGGGTAACTTTTTAATACCCAGCCTTGCTATTGGTATGCCCATTCAGTACTGGTGATAATTTCTTATGGTAACTAGTGTTTCGTATTTGGAAACCACAATTTCTTCATCAAAGTGATTATTATTTCAGCAAGTTCAACATGGTTGTACATCATTATTTGAGACATTCCACTAAACTATCACAGAATCTTACTAAAAAGCAGCTATTTCTAAGCACAAAACCATTATTTTAGTAATTGAACATGCTCAATCTACTGTCTCTTACAGATAGAGTCTCCAATATTCAGGTGCCCAATTATTTGTCTATATACTACACTTAAAATAAGCTTACTAAAGGATAAAGGGAACAAGAAAAAGGAACCAATGTGAATAGGAAAATAAGCAGAGCTATATCGTCAAAAGGTAGAAACAGGAATACAGAGAACATAAAAGTTGATTCAGAACAAATTATATAGCATATCACCATGCTATCTTCACCTTGCTGCCTGCATATTTAAAGAACTTCAGATTCAGTCTAGTCTCCTAGTGGGTTTTTCATTCTGCTAGGTTCAGGAAGTCACTGGAGGCAGATTTCAGATGGAAGTTTTCAGGAAAAAAGACATCTTCTTTCTCCACTGCTTTAGTTTATCAATTTTAGAACACACAGAGTCAGGAAATTTTATTCCAATTCTACCACCCTGTCTCTCTCTCGCCCTCTCACACGCACACTCCTTCCCAGTTAGAAGGGAGAAGCTATCATACAAATTATGTTTCTACTTAGACTGTCACAGCAATGCAATGTCTAGAATGCGCTGTGAGCACTATCAAGGATTATTGCAAGGGGAGTACTACTGAGACCACTGTACTTAGTAATAGTATAGAGTGACACATATGATAAATTAGTTTCTCCTCCCTCCCTTCTCCTGTCCTTTGTCAATGTATTTGCTTGATGGGTATTATTTAAATCCTAAATTGTGAGCTCTCTGGGAACCAGGGTTTTTTTTTTTTGGTACAATTGGTAGTATAATGGGGTCCTGATCCCCAATTGAGGTTTTTAAGTGTTACTGCACTAGTAATAAATTATAATAATAATTGACTGGGCAGATATTCAGAATGTGCTGCTTTGTCTATACTTCCTGTACTCTGATTATTGTTAAAGTGCCAACATTGATAATTATTTCAGTGATGACCACTATGCTTCCAAGTTGGATGAATGGAACAATTCATGCTTCTCAGAACTATTACATCAGATTGCCTTCAGATGTCACAGTTTATACTCAAGTCACAGACTGACAATCTTTTTCAGAACCATGTCACTAGTGGACTAATTTCTTTTTGCTGGAAACAGATTCTGAAACAGAATTGCCACCTATGAGACAACCAAATTCAGCTGATGGCAATGTAGAGTGGAAAAAAACCTTCCTCCCATATTAAACTCTTCATGCAATGGCCAGGAGCAAGCAGGGGCCAAGTGTCCTGAAGAGGGTAGGAAAGGAGGTAAGTAATGACTGGCCCTGGTCCTACCCCTCTAGTAGGTTCACAGAGATGGATGGGTACATGAGGAAACGAAGGCTCTACCATTCTGAAAGATGGTGTGACATGCACATTCCTCCTGTACATCAGAGAGCTGGGGAAGGGATTTTGTCTCCTTGCTGGCAAACGCTTGGATCTGCACTCAGTGTATGGGAATAGTGGGAAAACCATGGCCAAGTTTTAATCATCAGCAGGACAATCCACGCCTGTCTCTGTTTGTAATCCTGGTAACCTGCAATGACTCTAATATGTTAGTTCTTTCCAATAGCAAAAGTTTTAAATTCAGGTACATTAGAACAATATATTCCATAACTATGTGGAAAGGTCAGTCTGTGACTATGGGTCTGCTGTGACCACTCAACCATCAGCAAACCAGAGTCACAATTTTTAATCCTTAAAAGTGATTCTCATAGCAGATCCACACAGTTAGAGAATAGAAATCTCATGGATGTCTCCATTTGTTTTAAGTAAGAAAAGAATAAAGAATACTGCAATTGTAGGATGATGGAACATCAGGCTCCCAAAAAGAAAAATACAACATAGTTCTCAAATGATACCATGCTCCAAAACAGAAGCACTATAATATGAAAGAGCATAGCCAAATCACTACACCAATAAAATAATTGGAACAGATTGTGTAACAATAAGTCAAAACTGGAAATACAACCCAGTACACAGAGTCTACACAAGATGTCTTGGAAAATTTCATGTGGCTACTCTGCAAATCTGGCTGAGAAATTATCTGAAGCTGGTTATATAGGACTCTACGACAGTGGTCCTCAAACTGTGGGATCCGCTTCTCCACGCAGGGGGACATGGATGAATGTTTGGTGGGTGGCATGGCAGGTCCAGGTCAGCCTGAACAAGGGCAAGGAGGGAACATCACCCAATCCCACTCTCCCCCAGATCTGCTCTAGTCTTGCCCATCCCTGGCTCTGGCTGCAGCTCTATTTCTGACATGAGATCCAAAACTGGATGTTTCCTTACTCAGTCTGTGTCCCACCCCACTCCCAACCCAGGCTCCTGGGCTGGGGGACAGGGATAGTGGTAAATGGAGTGTGACCCTGAAAAATTTGGGGACTACTGCCTAAGAGCACAACAGTGCCAGAAGGCAAGAGGTTGCCTGGTATTTTTCAGTGAGTCTCAACTTGCTTCACCAGGTTCGTATTCCCAACTTGTTGTAATCCGTATCTAAAATGACTCACGTAACATAACATCTGCAAACTAGTAACACTCTGGGCATTAATAATATTGAATCGTTTAGGTAGAGGTGTTATATGAAAAATTATAAATGTATGCCGCAAATATGCACCTAAACCGTGTAGCGCAGGTAGGGCTAGAGATATGTCACCCTAGACAAAAGAATGTGGTTCTGCCTGCTTGAATTAGTCTTCAATGTAAACTGAGCATAAAGAGATAATGAAAGTACCTATACATAAAAGGTTAATAAAACCATCCAAGCAGCCAGTAGGGGAGATATCCACTTCACTATCTCAATGGGCGAGAGCAGAGGAAGGAGAATGCAAAAATTAACATGGCATCAGCTTCCTAGCAAACACAGCAAGACAGACCCCCATGATGGCTTCCTGCTTTGAAAATAAAGATAAACTTTGAGGATGTGTAAGCACAGACAGAAGGGCATCCATCACCTGAAGAGACAAAGAAATCAAATGCTTTACACTCTGGACTGGATTTTGGTGAAGAACTGGCCAGCAATGATGGAAGAACAACTATTCTGATAAACTATTTTGAACAGAAGGCTCCAATTTGTTACAATATATTTTAGTCTTAGAAATGTAGATTTAGTTTTGTTTTTTGTAACTATTTCTATCTTGATTTTTTCTACTTGGTATCTAAATATCTGTTCTTTGTTAATAAACTTAATTTTGTTTTATTGCAAAACCATCTCAGAGCAGTGATTTGAACTGAAAAGTAAAATCCTTAGCCAAACTAAAAAGTTAATGCTGTGTACTTTCTCTTTAAAAAAACCTGCAATCTTGGTACGGTTTTGTGAGTGCCGCAGCAAGAAGGGCTGAGCACTGCAGAGATGTTTCTTGGTAGCTGTTCTACTGGGAAAACTGTTGGTGCTATTCTGCAATGGAGTGACTGTGCTGGTGGAAGCCAGGGTGAGGTCACTGTCCTTTCAGCAGGCTGCTGCTGTCAAGGCTCTGAGCAAAAGATGCATAGCTTAGAAGTACCCAGGGGTACAGGCAGTGTTCCCTGTAAGCTGAGTGCTTGGGGAGCCATGCAGAAGAGATTCAGGTGCCATTCAGCTGATTGGTAGAGCACTCATAGCTGACCACAGCCAGCAGAATGTGTTTCTGGTGGTGGTGTACAATTTCACATACCTTACTGCACATTAACATTATTCCACATGGATAGAAAAAGTCAGAGAGAGAATATTGGTTACAGGGCAAGCAGTGACAAACCTTGACTGGTCTGGATGAACCAGGTACATTGGTATAGTCAAACAGAATTTGCACACACTTTGCTATTTAATTGAGATTTATGCTTCAAGCATTGGTAAAATAGTTTTAAGTGATTCTCATGTGAAAAGTCTGGGAATGGTCAAAGAAAGGTTACAGTTTTATTATTTTCTATTTATTTTAAGTGAGGATACAGAACAAAAGAATGAACAGCAGCAAAGCAGTCCCCTAAAGTGTCACACACTATCATATCTGATGTTCCACAGACTGAATGTGACCTAACTTGACCCTAACACTGAAGGTCCGCTTGAAATCAGAGATGCAGCCAGAATACCTCTTCATTACAGTTTTATACAGCATGACCTATTGATCCAGGGTCAAAGAAATGAAAAGCTGATGGATGTTCCAACTCCTTTATTATTTTCCACAGGCAGAAGTAACTGAAGAACTTTTCATATCATAGATTTGTCAAGTACCGGAGTGAAACTAACAAGACTCTAGTGGTCAGTTTCTTTGCTCTTTTTCTGAACAGTATGGGCAGCAGCAAAATGGTTAGAAATCACATCTACTTCTCACTGTTGCGTCTTCAAAAAACTCTGAGAAGTTGCAGAGGCAAGAACTGGAGTTATTCACAAAGATGGAGAACCCCAAAAATGGAGATTGAGAAAGAAGCAGAGTACTGGGACCTCTTCTCAGACACATGGAGCCAGAGGGGACAAAGTTTCAAATTTATCAAATCTCTAATAGCCAGAAACTGGTATGAAGAATAGAATCCACAAGTGGCGCCTAGGTAAAGCCCCCTGAAACAAATCTTCTCCCCTCTACGCAGTGGGAAGCGGTAACGGGTCTATTCATCGGTATGTTAACCCTATACTTTAAGGGTGGAGATCCTCCACTACAAAATATGACATATCTACCTCTGGATATTAGATATAGTCCTTTGGCTATTAGCTGTCAAATAATTTTCAAGCACTGCATCAAGACTCATGGATTATGTCTAGAAGAGAGAAGGCTTTGAGACAAGTTTTTTCCAATAAGTTTCCTACATATTCCAATTGTCTCTAGAAAACAAATGAGATATTAGTTTAGGATGAAACTCAGTAACTTCACAATAAAATCACATTATTTTCTAGCATACTGTTTTTCTCTAGCCAATCATCCAGATATGGTGAAATGAACTCCATTTCTTTCTAGAAATGCTACAGCTCAAAAACATTTTGCAAACACATTCCATGCTGATACCGGCTCAAAAGGCTATGCTCTGCACTGAGTGTATACTCTCTTATAACATATTTGATAAATATCTGGCAGTTTAGCTATACTGCGGGTCCAAAGTGAACATCCCATTATTACCATCTAGATGAGATAAGATTGTTTCAAGAGATGTCATTTGCAGTGTCTCTTGAATTTTCTGAGATTCAAACTGGGCCTTAGTTCACCTACATTTTTGGGCACTTACCCACAATAAAACCCTGTCTTTCTGTTGCTGGGTAGCATAAATTCATTCACATGTTTTTGCCATATGCCTTTTGAGGTTTCCGAGTTGAAGGCTTGGTCTGAATTTCCTAAAGTTTCTCATCCAGATGTTGAAGGTCTCAAGAGCATTTGTGAAAGAGTCAGTTTGAAGGAATGTCTTTACACCAAACTTCACAACACTAATAACCCCTGCGTCAGAGGCAAGCAAAAGCCCTTAGTTTTTTTCCAGTTGGAACATCTGAACCCTTCTTCCTCTGCTGGTAGTGAGGTTTGGTGACCTGACTCTGGGAATACTGGGTGGCCCTTAAAGCTATAGCTAAAATACAGATTCTTTTCTATGTAAGTGGCTTTCCTTTTCCTTCTTTGTGATGGGAAATGGCTGAGGACTGAACAATGGATCTAAAGGAATTAAATGTGACATTCTTTTTAGCTTATGTAAATCTATCTTTCAACTTCTTTCTAAAGAAGTTAGTTTTGTCCTAATGCAGAACCCAAGTTTTTCTGAACTTACTGAGGGGAATTCTTTAACCATTGGCGATTAGGAAGGAACAAGCTGTGTTACTTTGCTCTATAGTGCTCAGCACAGTAACAATATCAAATGAACTGTTAAAGGCACACTAAGATTTCAAGAAGGAACAGGAGCACATCATCTAGCTATTGTCATTTGCAATGACTTAGCTATGGAAGTCCAAGCAGTCACATGAAAGAGCACATATATGAGAACTGGGCTCAGCTATGACACCCACTTTTAAAGAAATCCAGATACAACATGTACTTTGTACAAAGAATTTCTGGTAATAATCATATTAGAGTTTGAACCTCTTAACTCTGTACTGTACTTCCTCAGGATTTTTGTAACTACCAGCTAGAGATTGCATGTTTTCTATTAAAATTCAAGCTTGTCTGATATCTTTAACATAGAAGAAGGTGTCTCTTCAATTCCCTTCCCCAAACTTTAATTACAGGATTCTTCCATGCTCAATATTGGTGGACACATACTTTCACATTTTCCTTGAAGGTGAGGTAAATCCCAGATAGTCTCCTGCCTACCTCCTCCTGTTTCATCTCTGCAGGAGCAGAACACAACCTGGAAAAACCTGTCTGATGTGGATGCCAAGGCAATAAGGACATATTTTTCTATCATTTTTAATTGGTAAAAGTGATGTTTTCTCCCTGGGATATAGAACCATTATACACAAGGCCTGCAGAGTTGCTACAGGACTGTGAAACATTTCTAGGATCCCTCTGTACTATTGTTATTAGGGGTGGCTGTTGCAAGGGTAAGATGGAAACAGCTTCACACAACAATTACAAAACGACCTGCAGGAAGTGGACAAAGATTATAATATAAACCATCACATACTGTTTTAGCTGATTGATTTTATTTTGTTAAAGTTAATACAAAGCTAAAACCCAAAACAGCAAAAATATGCCACCCCAAAATAGATGGAGGAGATACATTTCTTTCTTGAAAAGGGAGGGACAGTGGATCTGCAACTAATGGTTATAGCACACTGACTCCTGGTTTCTAGTCCTAGTTCCAAAACTCGCTTGATGCCAGAGCTTTGGACATGGAGGTAAATATTTTCAAAAGTGAAGTTCAGCATCTTGATTGATAAGACTGAGAGGGGACATGAGGTATCACAGGGAGGAGGGGGGAATTGTTCTCCTTGACCTCTGGGGATAGAACAAGAAGCAATGGGCTTAAATTGCAGCAAGAGAGGTTGGACATTAGGAAAAACCTCCGGTCAAGGTGATTAAGCACTGGAATAAACTACCTAGGGAGGTTATGGAATCTCCATCATTGGAGATATTTAAGAGCAGGTTAAATAGACACCTGTCAGGGATGATCTTCTTGGTGCTTGGTCCTGCTGTGAAGGCAGGGGACTGGACTTGATGACCTCTCGAGGTCCCTTCCAGTTCTAGTATTCAATGATTCCTGAGAAACCTTAAAGTGGACTGATTTCAGGAAGTGCTGAGTACCCACCCACCCTTTTGGTTATCTCAGGTTAGATATACAAGATCACTAGTCAGTTTTGAAAATACTTACTTTAATATCTGTGCCACTGAATATTTTGCTATAAAATGGCTATATTGCTAGGTATATGCCTTACAGAACTATGAAGGAGCTTAAAAGGATATTTCCAAGTTAAAAAAATCAAAAGCAAAACATTCTTATCTCTGTTACAGGAACCACATCAGAATATTTTAACTGAAAGATTAGTCTACATTTTTATGGTTTATATGGTATGTTTTTCAGCTTGAATAATGAAAAGAGTTTAGCCATTTCACTTTTGTTTATAATCAGTTTCTACTCATTTTATGCTGCAGTGTTTAGATCTTGGAGTTATCGTGGATAGTTCTCTGAAAACTTCCACACAGTGTGCAGTGGCAGTCAAAAAGGCAAATAGGATGTTAGGAATTATTAAGAAAGGGATAAAAAATAAGACCCAGAATATCTTACTGCCCCTGTATAAAACTATGGTACGCCCACATCTTGAATACTGTGTACAGATGTGGTCTCCTCACCTCAAAAAAGATATTTTGGCCTTGGAAAGGGTTCAGAAAAGGACAACTAAAATGATTAGGGGTTTGGAACGGGTCCCATATGAAGAAAGGCTAAAGCGACTGGGACTTTTCAGTTTAGAAAAGAGGAGACTAAGGGGGGATATGATAGAGGTATATAAAATCATGAGTGGTGTGGAGAGGGTGAATAAAGAAAAGTTATTTATTAGTTCCCATAATGGAAGAACTAGAGGACACCAAATGAAATTAATGAGTAGCAGGTTTAAAACTAATAAAAGAAAGTTCTTCTTCACACAGCGTGTAGTCAGCCTGTGGAACTCCTTGCCAGAGAAGGCTGTGAAGGCTAGGACTATAACCAAGTTTAAAGAGAAGCTAGATAAATTCATGGAGGTTAGGTCCATAAAAGGCTATTAGCCAGGGGATAGAAATGGTGTCCCTGGCCTCTGTTTGTCAGAGTCTGGAGATGGATGGCACGAGACAAATCGCTTGATCATTGTCTTCGGTCCACCCCCTCTGGGGCACCTGGCGCTGGCCACTGTCAGCAGACAGGCTACTGGGCTAGATGGACCTTTGGTCTGACCCAGTACGGCCATTCTTATGTAGGGTAGCAATACTTTATTCACAGAAAGCTGTTGCTAATGGAATTTTAAAAAAACAGAAAATAGTCCTTTAACATTAAATTCTACAAAGATTTATTTTTTTAAAAATTACATTTTGAGACTAATTTAACTTGACAGGATTTCTTTGATTAATTACTATTTGCAGTACATTTTGAGATCTGGAGATGAAGATGCCACAAAATGTTCTTAATGTTTTTTAAAGTATATAAAAAAGTTTCAGTCTTGAAACCCATGTATTGTTAATTTTATCTTCTTACAAATTACTTTTCATTATTGGTTTCTTAGAGAGGAAGGGCAAATGAAAAGAAAAATGTTCAAAATTAAAATCTTCAGTTAGCTAATGAAATTCTAAATCAGGCATTAACATAGTGCTGTTAGGTTAAGACAAAAACCAAAAACAATATTAAAAAAACCAAACCAACCAAGCCTGTTGGAACAGCAACTTCATTACAGGTGGGGAAGCCGCAGCTTTTAACCTTGCTAGAGAGAACCTGTCATGTTTTATTTTACTCCCTTGCCAGTACTTCAGTTAATGAGGTATTCAGAGCATTCTTGCTTTAACGTTTGTCTATGGAACAGTTCCAATTAATACGTTTTTTTTAAATCTTATACTGAAGAGAAAGTGATTTCTCAAATAAGTTCTTCTAGGGGGGTTCTGTTGGGAACCACTGGATTTTACAGTCTGGTAAACAATAGGATACTTTATCTCAAAGCTCTTCCACAGCACTCAAATTAGAACTTGAACACTGAAGGAGATAAATGGTAAGGGTATATGTTTTTGTGTGTGTCTTATATGATTATACTAAAAAACCTCATTAAAAGAATATTAAGATTCCAAAGTCAAGCACTAAAAAATTCAGAAATGCCACTAAGTGAAGTGCAACTTTATTCATCCACCTTGTGTGTATGCACTATAATAGCAGCCTTTATTTACATAACATTTTTTCTACAGGACCCCCACCTGATACACTGCACAGAATGAATGGAGCTCAACTAACAACTATCCAAAATTTTGTTTTCTTCTATTTCAGAGCATGGCTCCATGCCTCATTTAATATACACTATCCTAAACTTACTCTAAAGTCAGTTATTCATTTCTTCATATGCTTTTCTATGGTGTGCATATAATTACAGAATCTGAGTGCTTCACAAAAATTAATGAATTTATTTTCAGAGCTTCCCAGAGAGAAAGGGGGTACATATTATTCCTATTTTATAAATGACAAACTAAGGCACAGCAAAACTAACGTTAAAAAAACCTAATAGTTGTGGTTCTCTAGGGAGAGACACCTAGGACCTGATTTTTTGGAATATTTAGCATAATATAGAACTTAATATGTTCAAAGCCCAACTGCCATTGAATTTAGTTACAGCTGAATTTTATACCATGGTTTTTGAAACAGTATATAAAGTATGTTGGCTTTCATGATCACATACTGAATATAGTGTTGCCAGCTACATAATAAATGCTGGGCTGGAAAAGCTTTTATAGATCATTTAAACCCCACCAGTCCTCCATGCTGAGGCAAGATTAAGGTCTAACTAGACCATCCCTGACAGGTGTTTGTCCAGCTTGTTCTTAAAAACCTCTAATGATGTGGATTCCATAACCTCTCTAGATAACGTGTTTTACTCCATAGCCTACGGGATAGTTTTTCCTAACATTTAACCCTTGCTGCAAACTAAGCCAATTACTCCTTATCTTATCCTCAGTGGACATGGAGAACAACTGATCACCATCCTCTTTATGAAAATCTTTTATATCCCCCCTCAATCTTCTTAACTCTGGACTAAATATGCCCAATTATTTCAACCTTTTCTGATAGGTCTGTGGGGGAGCCTGCACTACTCTGCCTTGACAATAAATGGTGATGTCTGCCTTGTCTAAAGTGTGGATTTCTGGCCTCTCTCAAATCTGGTGTAACAAAGCATGCAGGCAAGGCTGGATTAATAAAGAAAGCTGTGAGAGTCAGGAAACGTTTTGCATAACAATGCAGATTAAGCCTGGTATGCGAGACCACATCAAGAACACAGGACAAGTGGCCTTGTTCTAATAAGCAAAAAGTACAGATGCAACCATGAAACTGTTAACTGCGCACATAGCAGCAACCTCCTGTGTAGCAGGATGTACCCCAAATAGGAGCATTTGGCATTTTTACGTATTCCACACAATAAGTAATCAATTGGTAAATATTATTGGAACGACCAAGTCTCTGTCTGCTAGGGTTGCCAGATGGTTTCAACAAAAATACTGGACACACTTGACATTACATCACAATCTACATTATATCTTATTTAGAAAATACCGGACATTTATATTTTCCCATTTATATTTTCTCAATTTATTTACCGGACAGAAAGCTCAAATATTGGACTGTCCAGTTCAAAACCGGACACCTGGCAACCCTACTCTCGGCTATAAATTGGGTTTAGTAAGAACAATCGATGGAAGGGAATAGGCAGGATTGATCCACACATCCTGCTCGATGTATCTAGAAGTGATTAAGCCCTTCACACCAGCTACGTCAGTGGTAGCATTCCTATGGGTGGGAAAAGACAGAACCACAAGCTCCTGCTTGCTCTGTAGGTAATATACGGGTGAAGTATAAGTGAATTAGGGGTTTATCATTGTATATAGTAGATTTTTTAGTAATTGCTTTTGCTTTGCGCAGTATTATTTGCTTTAGAATTTATAGTATTTAAGGTTTAAATTGCATAGTAATTGTTCTTAAGGCTTGTAAACAAACAACTGTATTAACTGCTTAAAACTTGCAATAAATAAGAAAGTGGTTAACTAGCGCTGAAGTCTACTGGTTTCCCTTGGATCTAAAAATCAAACCACGTGACATAGGTCATATTCTCTAAGCCTCTTATTTTTGTTGGACTCCTCTGGATTCTATCTAATTTGTTCATAATTTTCTTGAAGTGTGATACCCAAAACTGTACAAGTATCCCAGGTGTTGTCTCCCCAGTGCCAAGTACAGTTCAGCAACACATAAATGAAATTTAAAACATTACTAGGGAAAAGCAGAAGTTAGGGGAAATACAATCTAGATGGAGGGAAATGCAAAACAATTAAGCTAGGGAAATACAACCTAGTTGGAGCTACTATAAAGTGGGTGCACAACTGGTTGGAAAACCATTCCTAGAAAGCAGTTATAAATGGTTCACAGTCAAGCTGGAATGACATGTTGAGTGGGTCTGGCAGGGATCAGTTCTGGGTCTCATTCTGTTCAATATCTTCATCAAGGATTTAAATAATGGCATAGAGAGCACAGTTATAAAGTCTATGGATGATACCAACCTGGGAGGGTTGTAAATGATCTAGAGAAATTGGAGAAATGGTCTGAAGTAAGTAGGATGAAATTCCGTAACAACAAATGGTGGGTGCTCCGCATGGAAAGGCAGCCAGCTCCCTCCACCCCCTAGTTCCTTCCATCCACCAGAGATACCACACATCAACTCTTCCCCAACACTCCTAGTGCTAGCAGTCTAATGGCATGCAGGAAGCACTGGAGGAGGGGGTAGGAGCAGGGATGGGAAACGCTCAGGCAAAGGGGCAGAACTGGGCAGAAAGGGGCAGGGCAAAGGTTAAAGGCTTAAGGGAAGGTGTCAGGTGGGGCAAGGCCTCAAGCGGAGCAAGTGGCTGAGCACCAATAAGGCTTGAGGGAAGCTGGTGCTGTGTCTAGGGGTCAAAGCAGATCATAAACTAAATATGAATGAACAGTGTAACACTGTTGCAAAAAAAGCAAACATCATTCTGGAATGTTTTAAAACAAGTATTCTAAGCAAGACACGAGAAGTAATTCTTCTGCTCTATTCCATGCTGATCAGGCCTCAACTGAAATACCGTGTACAGTTCAGGGTGCCACTTTTCAAGAAAGATGTGGAAAAATTGGAGAAAATCCAGAGAAGAGCAACAGAGATGACTGAAGTACAGAAAACATGACCAATGAAGGAAGATTAAAAAATTGGACTGATTTAGTCTGGAGAAGACTGAGAAGGGACATGGCAACAATTTTTGAGTCCAGAAAAAAAGGTTGTTACATGGAGAAGGGAGAAAAGTTATTTTCCTAAACCTCTGATGAAAGGACAAGAGGCAGCAGCGCGGGGAGGGGAGGAAGGCAGGTGGGAGCCGATAGACACAGGGAGCCGGCTTTTAAGTTGGTTCTCCGTTTGTCCTGGCTCCGATGGAACCATCTGCCTCCCCCACTTGCTGCCTTACACTGTTGCCTCTGATAAGAGAAGCAGGAGCACAGGGGAAGGGAGGGCAGGTGGAAGATGATACATGTGGGAAGCCGGCTTTCAACTGGCTCCCTGTTAAACTGGTTCCCATGGTGCCACCTGTCCCCTCCCCTTGCAGTGCTGCCTCTGTATCAGAAACAGCAGGGGGAGTAGGGAGGGTAGGTGGGAGCTGATGCTCACAAGGAACTGGCTTAAACGCCGTCTCCCCCTGTGCACCTCCTCGTGCCAACCTCCCCCCCGACGTGTAAATGTGTAACTGTTGAAAAATTCGTAAGCCCTTTAGCCAAAATATGTCAGTGCCAGTAGTATTGGCATATGCTGCTTTAATAGAGCAAAAGCTTTTCAATACTAGTCCTCTTTCCATTAAAAGGCTGAAAATTCGAATAAATGACTCATTTTCCTAGTAAACTGAGATATAATCCCAGTTTCAGCCCCAATTCATGTCAGGATTTCACAAAGATAATATAATCTGCGTAGTAGAAGATATTTTTGCATCTACTTAGAATCATAGAATCCTAGGGTTGGAAGAGACTTCAGGAAGTCACCAAGTCCAGCCCCCTGCCCAAAGCAGGACCAATCCCAACTCAATCATCCCAGCCAGGTCTTCAAAACCAATAGGGATGGAGATTCCACCACCTCCTTAGGGAACCCATCCCAGTGCTTCACCCTCCCCCAAGGAAAATAGTTTTTCCTAATAGCCAACCTAGACCTGCACCGCTGTAACTCGAGACCTTCTGCCACCTGTCACTAGTGAGACCAGCCTCTCTCCATCCTCTTTGGTATCACCCTTCAAGGAGTTGAAGGTTGCTGTCAAATCCTCCCTAACTCTTCTCTTCTGTAGACTAAACAAGCCCAAATCCCTCAGCCTCTCCTCGTAGGTCATGTGCTCCAGACCCCTAAATCATTTTCTTTGTCCTCTGCTGCACCCTCCAAAATGCGTCCACATCCTTTCTGTAATGGGGGGCCCAGAATTAGACGCAGTATTCCAGATATGGCCTCACCTGTGCCTAATAAAGGGAAATAATCACTTCTCTAGATCTGGTGTCAATGCTCCTCTAATGCACCCTAAATATGCCATTAGCATTCTTGGCTACAAGGGCGCCCTGTTGACTCATACCCAGCTTCTCATCCACTGGAATCTCCAGATCCTTTTCCGCCAAATTGCTGCCTCATTAGTTGGTCCCCAGCCTCTAATAATGCCTGGGATTCTTCTGTCCTTGTAGAACCTCATCAGATTTCTTTTGGCCCAATCCTCCAATTTGTCTAGGTCACTCTGGACCGTATCCCTACCCTCCACCGTCTCTACCTCTCTCCCTAGCTTAGTGTCTCCTGCGAACTTGTTGAGACAGCAATTCGTCTCCTCATCTAGGTCATTAATAAAGATGTTGAACCTCACAGTTACTTACTATCTCTCCATTCATACACAGCCATATACCAGCCTGAGTTCACATCTGATGCTGCTGAATTAAAATGAGTAACTGTCATGTCAGGGCTTTCAGACAAAGGCTTGAAGAGTTATTGGGCAAAGAATGCTGATGCCAACTATTTTTTTTAATGTTAAATTTTGCTTATTTTTTTCTTAGTTTTCTTTTTAAAACATACTTATAAAAGCTTAAAATACACTATTTCTGGCAAATGTTCATAGAAAAAATACGGACAGATTAATGTGGATTTATATTGTTTTCTTTGCTTATGCACCAGTACTACTGATGTCAACATAGTTCTGAGAAAATTATTGCCATATTCACTTCTGCTATAAACCAGAATAAGTAGCTCACTTAATTAAGAAGAGCAGAGAACTTGTTTGTCAGGCAGAGAATGGGCATATACTACTACTATTAAAACAAAAGAATATATATTTTAAATGTTCAAGAACTACAATAGATTATTATGTTCAAAAACTCTAGTCACGGTGAAGCTATAGTATTTTTCAGAATTTGAAGGTGTCCCATTAGATTATATTTTTAAAGGAAGAAATCTGAAGTAGTTTTAAACCTAAACTGCGCATTCTCCTTAGGTGACTCACTCTCCAAACCATTTCATTTCTTTTCTTTTTACTGATCTCCCCTGTTCACAGTTGGTAAAGCAAAACTATGGAATTTATTCCCTGTACCTTTGTAAAATGATGTACTTAACAGTTCACCAAATCTAGATCACAGAACAACTTCTAAGAAGTACTAGTGTGGTACATGCAGTAAAATACACTAAGCTTTCACCTCTTCAGACACAGGTCCAAAAGTGGCTGCTTTATATCCTGCAACATTTTTGTATCTCCAGGACATTATTTCTTTCCCAAGGCAAGTCCAAGTTTTCATTATTCTATTTTTCTATTTCCTAGCTTCCCTATGTCTTATTCAACAGAAGAGGAAATTTTGCATTGGTAATAGAGCACAAAATGAGTTGCTTCATATCCAAAGATGAAAACCACAGCATGAAATTCCTTTCCTGTGTACTTCAAGCAAGTTAGCATTACTAGCATCACTACTAGCTGGCTTGTAGAAGACTGAAAAGTTAACCAGAAAGAACGGTGAGTATGGGTTAAGACAGAAAACTGGATGAACATTTTTCAGCCATAAGTTCTGTTTTTACAAGAAATGAAGTGAAGTATTTAAATAACATGTTGGCATAGGCTGATAATTGAAAAATTATCAACTTTTTACAGCCAATTCTATGACTTCACTGTTCACTGGGTTCCTGGTTATAATCCAGTAACTATGACAGTTGCACTTTTAGTTAATTACTTCTTTATCCCTGTTTTTATTTTGATGGAGACAGGTATAATGCATAAACAACAAGAAGTCCTGTGGCATCTTATAGACTAACAGATTTATTGGAACATAAGCTTTTGTGGGCAAAGACCCACTTCATCAGATGCATGTAGTGGAAATTACTAATATTAAAACTAAATTTAATATTAAAACTAAAATCTGTGAGTCTATAAGGTGCCACAGGCCTTCTCGTTGTTTATGCAGATTCAGACTAGCATGGCTACCCCTCTGATAGATATAATGCAAAAATCTTAGCATCTTTTATAAATTTTCATCTAATTAACCCTCGGAATCCTCTAGATGGTGGGTATATGTATGCTATGTCATTAACACTGCAAATGGACATAGTAAGGGAAAGGGGTGAAATGACTTGCACAATATCATACAGCAAGTCAGTGGCAGAGACAGAAGAAGAACTCAGGAGTCCTAACTTTCGTCCTGATATGACAGTTCTCTTATCAAAGATTTTTTCATTACATCCAAATTTCTTGGGTCTCCTCCAAAGTTAACTTCCTCTATAAAGGCAATGTCTGCCATAAATAAAGGTTCATGTTATTACATTTTAAATTAAATCATAAAAAGCAACTGAAGCTTTCTTATGGTTACATGTCATGGTTTTAGAGAGAGGGTGTCAAACACAGAGCTGCAGGCTGACTCCATCCTTTATGATATATTTATGAAAGTCACATTCTCCAGAATCTAAGCTTTCATTTAAAAACAAGTTAATTTCAAGATCTTATGGCTGCATAGTTATCTTTTTAAATGTGAAATGAGTCTGAGCGATGTAGATATTTGCCTGAGTCTGCACGCAACTCAAATGACTGTGATGTGAACTCTCCTGTTGCCTATTAGTCTGACAGGAATAACAACTTTAAATGACACTTGGTTGAATATTAACCATTTAGTCACCAGTACAATGGGAAAGAGACTTAGAATGAAGCACGCTGGGATGGGAATTGGGAGTTGTTGAGGGGAAAGAAACACAGAGAAAAGAACAGTAAGAAGTTGCAGAAAAGACTCCTGCAACAAGGAGCTGCTGGAGCCCAAGTTTCTTATAGTTGGAATCTTTCCCTACAGCAGAGAAAGGCTCCAACTGCAGGGAGTTGCTGGAATCTCCTAGCATCAGATCCTTTTTTGCAGTGTTGAGACTCCAGGAGCAGAGAATAGCACTGTAGATGAAGAGGCAATTCTCAGGCAAGAAGAAAACCCTATAGGGTATACTCCCACAGGGTCCAGGAGTGCCGTTAGTGTACTCACCTAAACAGTGCCTCACTGTCCACACTGCTTTTTATACCTGTGCTCAAGGGCTTGTCAGGTTTGCTCTCTGCATGCCATGGAAATGAGTGTGCAGTACTGACACACACTCACAGGAAAGTATGGATACCAGGATACCTTCTGTATCACCAATAGTCTTTTTTGCAGCATCTGGTTTTCCTTGGAGGTCCCCTCAGACAAATATTTTGCAGTTCTGCCTCTACAGAAAACTCTGAGAAGTTCACAATCTGTGGTGGTGATGCTGTAAGGAATTCCATGCACTGTTCTACTGAACTGCACTTTTCCAGAACAGGGTCTAATCACAACATCGCAGTAACAATTGAAGGGGAGCTAGTTACACGATAGCTGTCTCCTGAGCTGTCTTGTAGGGTGGATGAGATTTAATTACATTTTAATCACATCTCTAAGCCTTGCTACAGCCTTACACAGAACATACATGTTAAGAAATTGTATTTTTGCTGTGCTCTTTATTATTTTATTGTTCCCACTTCACAGCTCAGGGTTAATGCTGTGGGCTGCAAGTGGGACATGTACGTATTGTTGCCAATTCATGTAATTTTATTATGAATCTCAGGATATTTGTTTTTATTAAAGCCACAGCTGTTGGAATTAAGAGATTGCATGGGAACCTAAGATTTCATCTAAATAAGAAAAGTTTCTAGCCTCCTTGGGTGTGGAGACAAAGCATCCTAAGACTTTAGGGTGCATCTACACAGCACAGTTATTTCAAAATAACGGCTGTTATTTCAAAATGACAATGCGAGCGTCTGCATAGAATTCTGTTATTTCAAAATAATTTTTGAAATAACGGCCAACTTATTTTGAAATTTGTAAACCTTATTCCACAAAGAACATCATCCATTTTGAAATAGCTATTTCAGAAGAGGGCGTGTGTAGATGCGGCAGCTGGAGTTATTTCAAAATAAGGGGCCGTCAGGAAATCCCACAGGCGTCCTGCTGGCCACTCAGTCCACAGTCATCAGGACACTATAGTTCCTCTTCCCCTGTAGTCCTTAAAGCTGCAGCCACAGGAGAAAGGGCTTGTGGCAGGAAGCTGACCCTGACAGCCTCCAACCACACTGGTGCTGGCACTCCAAGGGCAATCATGAGTGATCCTCGAGCACACCAAAACCCCTCCCCCATTCCCAGGGAGCAAGAGGAAGTTACTCACCTTCGTGCAGTAATGATGGTTCTTCGAGATGGGTCCCCATGGGTGCTCCACTCACGGTGTTGGGCTCGTCCCAGCGCCGCAGCTCGTAGGCTTTCCATAGCTGTTTTCAGCCAGGTCGCGCCTGCGCAGTGTGCAGCACGCGCCATTCACGCTCTTCGATCTTCGTGCGCACTCGGCTTACCTGTCAGTTCCTCTCACCGTTCCGTATCTGTAAGGATACAAAAGAAAACAACTCCGGAATGGGGAGGAAGGGTGGGATGTGGAGCATCCACAGGGACCCATCTCGAAGAACCATCGTTACTGCACGAAGGTGAGTAACTTCCTCTTCTTCTTCTTCAAGTGGTCCCCATGGGTGCTCCACTCATGGTGACTTTGTAGCAGTACTCGTGTTGCGTTCCTGGAGTTCAGGTTTGTCAATGACCGAAAGAACTGCTGAGGTCACCGAAGAGTCAGGCGTCCATCTACACACTATTGCGTAGTGATTCATAAAGGTCAAGCTTGAGGACCATGTAGCTGCCCTACAGATTTCCGTCAGAGAGACTCCTTTGACAAACGCTGTGGATGTTGCCACTGCCCTGGTGGAACGCGCCCTAGGTACAGTCTGAAGGGGCTTATTGCGCATTGAATGACACATGGTGATATAAGAGACTATGATGCTGGACAGACGCTGGGAAGACAATGCATTGCCCTTGGAGCGGTCCGCTATGGATACTGTTAGACGGTCGGTCTTATGCCAGGTCCGTGTTCTGTCTATATAGAATGCTAACGCTCGTATGTCGAGGGTATGGAATAGCGAGTCTCGAGTCGAAGCATGCGGTTTCGGGTAAAAGACGGGTAAAATGACGGGTTCGTTGATATGAAATTGTGTTGCAAGCTTGGAGATAAAGGCTGGATGGGTACGTAATGTGATTGAATCCTTGGTGAAAACTGTGAAGGGCGGTGTTGCCATTAATGCTGCCAGTTCACTCACCCTACTGGCGGATGTAATAGCCAACAAGAATACCACCTTTGTGTTGAGCATTGATAACTACGTGGTAGCTAGTGGCTCAAAGGGTGGGTACATTAACGTGTCAAGGACCAAATCCAACTCCAAATAGGGGGAATGGGTCTTTGTGGGGGTTTAGGATTAGCTATTCCCTTAAGCAGTCTTTTGGTCATGGGATGAGCAAAGACTGAATGGCCTTCGGTGGTGGTATGGAAGGCAGTGATTGCTGAGAGGTGAACTCTCAGCGTAGAAATCGAAAGGCCTGCCTGGTGTAGGGAAAGGATATAATCAAGAATCTCATGCATTGGTCAGAGTGCGGTTGGATGCCAGTTTTCTCACACCAAGCAATGAACCTCCTCCATTTTGCCAGATAAGACTTTCTTGTGGTTTGTCTTCTACTGTTCAACAGTACTGTCTTTACAGCCTCTGAACAAAGTTGCTTCTCTACCCTGAACCAGCTATGAGCCACACTATCAGATGGAGGGTCTCTGGTCTGGGGTGTAGCAGAGACCCCTGGTTCTGGGAGAGGAGGTCTGGGAGGAGTGGCAAGGGACGTGGTGGTAACAGGGACATCCTGTGGAGGAACAGGTACCACGGTTGTCTTGCCCAGGCTGGTGCTAGGAGTATGACCCGGGCTAAGTCTTCCTTGATTTTTTGGATTACTCTCAGAATAAGTATCGTTGGTGGGAAAGCATAGAGCAGAGGTGCTCCCCAACGGATTAGCAGTGCATCTCCAAGGGAGCCTTTGCCCATGCCTCCTCTGGAGCAGTAAAGGTGACACTTCTGGTTTTCGTAGGTCACGAAGAGGTCTATTTGCGGTGATCCCCAAGCTCGGAAGATGTTGTCCAAGACATTGGGGTGAATTTCCCACTCATGATCCTGAGGGAAAAATCTGCTCAGAGCATCCGCCATGACATTGCTCGTGCCTGGTAAGTAGGATGCTACCAGAGTGGCACAGTTTCTTATGCACCAGTTCCATAAGTGGACTGCCTGTGTGCAAAGTAATCGGGATCGTGCTCCTCCTTGTCAATTGACATAATACATAGTTGCTATGTTGTCTGTAAGCACTCGGACGGTTGTACCAGCTATATTTGAGCGGAAGTGTTTGCAAGCAAGGAATACAGCTTTTAGCTCTAGGAGGTTGATGTGAGAAACTGCCTCCGCTGCCAACCATCTGCTCTGCACGGACATACCATCGATGTGTGCTCCCCAGCCCAAAAGAGAGGCGTCTGTAGTCAACTGGGTCGATGGCTGCTGACATTTGAATGGAACCCCTGCTAGCAGATTTTTGGGGTTGAACCACCAACTCAGGGATCTGTGAACTAGAGGAGTTGGGGTTATCACTTTGTGCGTGGAGTGCTTTGTTGGAATATACACCGATGCCAACCAGTGTTGGAGATAGTGAAAATGAACTCTCACATGTTGGACCACGAAGGTGGTGGCTGCCATATGCCCCATGAGATGGAGACAGGTAAGGGGCGTGGATGACTACCGTGGCCACCTCGTGTAGAACTTGGAAGCACTCTTGAGGTAAGTACACATGGGCCGTGGTGGAATCCAGAGAAAATACCGTGAATAGAAGCCCCTTCCTCTGAACTGAGGAGGTACGGGCTCTATGGCTCCTATGGAGAGCAAACGCTGAGCCTCTTCTTTCAACCAGGTCTCATGAAATGGGTCCCTGAAAAGGGACAGGGTTGGCGGATTTGTGGGTGGTATGGCAGTGAAGGGGATGGTGAGCCCAGATACCACCAGTTGCAATACCCAGTGGTCTGATGTAATCGCCGCCCATTGATCTCGAAAAGGTCGAAGTCAATGCTGAAAGAGATGAGTGACTTCTTGTTCCGTCACCATAAGGACTTGTTGCATGCCCTTGACCGAACCATCAAACTTGCTGTTTGGAATTTTGTTGGTTGTTCGAGCGGAATGGTTGGGGTCATCTACGTTGCGGGCGCTGTCTTGGACGTGATTGGTCCATGGCTCACTGTTGATGTTGTTGTCTTTGACAGGGGTAGTTGTACCTCTTCTGGTATGGGTAATATCTCTTGCGCCAAAAAGGGGGTGTATACATCCATCCCCAAGGTGCGGAGCGTAGACCGGGAATCTTTTCCGGAGTGGAGGATCTCATCTGTCTTTTCCGCAAACAACTTGTTTTTGTCAAAAGGGAGGTCCTCCACTTTTGTGTGAAGCTCCTTTGGAACTGCTGTGGAAGCCAGCCAAGATGAGCGCCTCATCGTTACTGCAGTTGCAGTGGTGCGAGCTGCCATGTCTGCCGCATCAAAGGAGATCTGCAGACTCACTCTAGATGCCGTAAAATCCTCCTGCACTAGAGACTTTAAGAGGAGGCACTTGTTCTCTGGGAGGTAGAGAAGAAGCTGCAATATCTTTTCATAATTGTCAAAGTTGTGGTTCGATAGCAAGGCGGCATAATTAGAAATACACAGGAGACAGGTCGCCGAGGAGTAAACTTTCCTGCCGTATATATTCAGTTTTTTGGCATCTGGTGTTGTCTTATACTGCGGTGTCTTGGCCCGTTGTTGTGCTGCATCTACCACCAGGGAGTTCGGCTGCGCTTGGTTGAAGAGGAATTCTAAATTCTTGGAAGGGACAAAATATCTCCTATCCGCTCTCCGGCTGGTTGGTGGTACTGAAGCTGGTGTCTGCCAGATGATGTCTGCCACTTCCATAATGGCTTCATCAGTAGGGATGGCCACTTTCGTGCTCTGCCTCAGATGCAAATTTTTCAGTAGTCGATGCTGTTTTGTTTGTGCGTCTGTTATCTGGATTTCTTGGGACTGAGCCACCCGCTTGAAGAGGTCTTGGAACTGCTTAAAATCATCTGGCAGGGACGTGTCCGGTGGGAAAACCGCCTCGTGTGTTGAAGAGAGTGAACGGTCAGGAACTGGATTTTCAGACTGATGGTTGTCCACTTCAGACAACTGTCCATCTTCCAGGTCTATCTGCTGTGTTGTGTCCCCCGGACTGCGTATTCGAGAAGTCAGGCGACAGTCACAGTGCTGCTGTGGTGGAGAGTGCCTCGCTGATGGTGGATTGTAGTGTGAGGGCTGTTGATACACATAGTGATGGGAATGTGAACGTGACGAGTACGGAGAAGGATGGCGATACTCGTAATATCAATTTGATGGATGAGGCAACGAGCACCTAGACGATCTATTGCTGGTATGTCACCTCTCGTGCCTGACACACGGAGAGTAGTAATAACGTGGCGACCGTCCATATGGTGGAGAGTAGGATCGGTGTCTATAATAGTTGCTGTAATGGGGGCGTCCATATGGAGAATCCTGTCTATAGTAAATATGGTGTCTTGGGCTGTGGTGCCGATAGTTATGGTGCAGAGGTGAGGCATACATCGGAGAAGGAGAGGGACCTGGTGAAAATTTTGGAGAAGAGGAGTGGTGAGTGCCCTGCCCCCATGCTTTGACTGATGCCTTTGCTGGAGGCTGTGCTTGGATAGACTCCTGCTCTGGTGCCGGTATTTCAGTCAGCTGCTGCTGCACTGCTGTATATGCTGGTGCCGGGGCTGTTTGTAACTGAGAAGCACCATGTGGCACCGGCAACAGTGCTTGTTGTGATGCCGGTGCCGGAAGAGTTCCCTCTGGTGCCGCAGCTCTACCCACGATTGTCTGGAAAAAAGAAAGAAGATCTCCCCTGCCAGATCCCTCCCACCTGAAATAATGGTGGGAGGCAAACCTGGATCCTCTGGCTCTGTCCTGCAATCCTCACCATCTAGGTAGGGGACTAAGGGGAAAAAGGCTGCGGCGTCTGATAGAGCTCATTCGGCGCCAGAAGCAGCCTTGGTGCCAGCAAGCGCAGCCTGTGTTACAAAGGCGCCGGCACCGCACCGGTTACCCACTAAAGCCCAGCAGAAAACCACGCAGGCAGCAGTGGCACCTCAGAGAACTCTCCCAGCACCGGCAACACAGCTAGCAACATTGCCGGTGCCAAAGGCAGCCTCAGTGCTGACAAGTGGCGCACATACTTCAAATGCGTCGGCACCGCTCCATTCAGTTCAGCAAGCGGCTCTGGAGCAGCAGACAATCGTGGGTACAGCTGCGGCACCAAAGGGAAATGCGCCTTAAAATGTTCCTCTTTGACAAGGCGCTGGACCCCAATGAAGGGAATGCTGAACAGCTGGGAGGGACCCAGAGCCGCTTGCTGGGCTGAATGGAGCGGTGCTGGCGCATTTGAAGTATGTGCCTGGAGTCTTGTTTGATTATTTTATAGGTAAGATAAGAACAGGCAACAAAAGAAGGCTAATTATTTACAATTAACTAATTATAGGTTCCCTGAGGGGAAGAAGAACTACTGAGGGGATGAGAGAATAGAAGCTCCCTCTGCATCCAGGGACAGTTGAGAGGAACTGACAGGTAAGCTGGGTGCGCGCGAAGACCAAAGAGCACGAACAGCGCGTGCTGCACACTGCGCAGGCGCGACCCGGCTGAAAACAGCTATGCAAAGCCTCCGAGCTGCGGCGCCAGGACGAGCCTCACACCATGAGTGGAGCACCCCCGGGGACCACTTGAAGAAGAATCTGATGGTTCCCAGGAGCCTGCCAGGCGCTGAAAGAGGCGCACAACATCCTGGTCCAGGGTGGAGATCCTGGCCCTCATTGAGGTTTGGGGTGAGGAGGAAAACCTCCAGGTCTCTGCACCAGATGGCACAATGCCAACATCTACAGCTGCATGGATGACAGCCTGGCCACAAAGAACAGGAACAGGTCAGGATGAAAGTTAAGGAGCTCTGCCAGGTCTATTCCAGGCCTATTCCAGGACAAGGGAGCGCAGGTCCTGCTCTGGGGCAGAACCTCATTCCTGCCCCTATTACAGGCCTGGGCAAAATATGGCTCATGGGCCAGATCTGACCCGCAGAGGCAATGGGGAGCTCCAGGCAGGGTCCCCAGCTTGCCCCGCAGCCTGGCACACCGTGCAGAAATGTGGCTGCAGAGCTCCGTTTCTGTTTAAAACTGGAGGGGGGGGGGGGAGTTTTAGGAGCTGCCTCACTCCCAGCATATTCCCATTGGATGGTTTCTGGCAGAAACCAGCCAATGGGAGCTGCTTGTTGGAATAACAGGCAGCTAAAAATAACCATGCCCCCTCTTCTCGGCTCAGTTATTCATGAAGCACATGGCCATGAAGGCAGATAGGAAACATTTTAAGTTCTGCAGGCAGGCAGGCAGGCTGGCTAGCTTGGCATCTGACAAGTAAGTCTCTTGGCCACAGCCTGCTTCTGGCACCCCAGCCCTTTCCTTCCCCAACTCTCTGTGCCCCCACTCAACATACCCAAACCCTCTGTCCCCCTCTTACACCCATAGCCCCTCCCAGATCTGGCACCCCAATCTTCTACCCCAGATCACAATCCCCTCCTACCCTAGGGCACATCCCAAACCCCTGAACTCCAGTCCCCTGCCTAGGTCACAACTGCCTGCTACATCCCAACTTCCTCTCAGAGGCCAGTCTCCCTCCTGCATCTCAATCCCTTATCCCAAGCTCCCTTCTGCACCCAACCTCCATCCCAGACCCCTCACCTCCTCCATTAATATCATGGAAGAGTGCAGCCCTCGACCACTTTCCCAAATCTTGGACTGGTCCCCTGTTAAAAATTATTGCCCACCCCTACCCTATTACCGGGATCTGCATCGCATCCTGAGTGGTGGTGCAGCCCCTTTCCCATCCTGGTGGCTGGAGATGCCTGTCATTGCCTGCCCAGGGGGCAAAGCTGGTTGTGGGGAGGAAGAGGACGACGACAATCCCAACACAGCCAGCACTGTCACCATGGTGACCCTGGAACTGGTACCCCATGGCCTGGATATGTCCCAAGCATCCTCCAAGGCCAGAGAAGGGTCATCAGGTGAGTGATCTGCGGTGCCTGACACAGACGAGGGTTGGGGGCCACTCCACACTTGGCCTTCTTGGCCTGTGGATCACGCCGCAGTGCATGCACATGGACGCACGTGCAGCACCAGTCTGGGCTACGCAGCCTCAGGAGGCTACACCACAGCACCCCAGGCCGCTTGCTCACAGGATATGGCGAAGCCGGCCACACTTCGGACACCTGGATGGGACACCCCCTACCAGAAGGAAACTGGGAACATGGCTAAACCCCCACAAACCCACACGCAGAAGTGCCGCATATGGCATATGGACATGCCTGCGTGCTCGAGGCAGCACCTGCTCCCTGGGTCAGTGCTCACACCTCTCCCCATACTCTGACTCCCTCTCCCGCAGTCCTCTCCCATTGGGATGCCACCAATGCCGGACCCAGTGTGTATGCAGCACCGAGGCAAGCCCAGCCGTCCAGAAGCCCTCCCTCCCGCCTGCAGGATCCTGGTGTGGCTTGTCCCTGGGATGTGGGGGGGTGGAGGAGCTGTTCCCTGGGGCACATCAGGGCCTCTGTTAGAAAGGCCCGCTCTCCAAGCCACACATGGAGTTGCTCCCAGTATATCATCTTCATCTGACCCAAGAACTGTCGGTTTCGGCTCACAGATGAGGGCAAGATTCAGGGACAGTGTCTCCAAGGATGACTGACCCTCTCTTTTTTCTCCTCAGCTGGATCAGTTGCGTGAGGGGGGCAGGCGAGAACCACCCGGGGCAGCCGCCCAACACTGGGAGAGCCACAGGCGCTGGAGAATTCAGGAAGACTGCTGCAGAAGCACATCTCCGTACTCCGGGCCCTGCATGAGATGCTGGACCAGAGGCTCTGGAAGGACATGTAGTTGCACACAGAAACCTGGAGTGAGTTGCTGCAGCAGGGCTGCACCATGTATGTGACCATTCAGTCTCTCCTCACCCACTCGGAGCCAGCTACTGCTCCTGTCGCTCCTGCCCCAGCCCCAAATCCTGCCCCATCTCCCATGCCAACCCCTCCTCCAGCTCCCTCTCCTGCCTCTCCCCCAGTTTCTGCCCCCCATGGTAGCTGAGGTCCCCACACACAAGGAGGCAGAGCCAACCGAGCCAAGGGCCAAAATCACTCCCCACCCTGAGCCTCTCCTCACCCCTTCTTCTGCCCCCTCAAAGTCCCCCCCACCCGCCCCGCACATCCCTCCCACCACTCTCCTCTCCCAGGTTCTTTCTCCAGTTACTGTGGCCTCAAATAAAAACCATATACAGTTGATTGTTTCCAGTAAAACAATGTCAGTTTTATTGTCTCTGCAGGACAGAGAAGGGAGGGTAGGAGAGGAAAGTCAGAGAGGGGCAAGGCACAGGCCCCTAGTGGGGAGGCCCTGGGGAGAGCGTCACTGGGGTCCTTGTGAGAAACTCTCACTCAGGGCCTCCTGGATGCGCCCCCCCCCGATGGGTCTGCTGGATGGCAGCGTTGTGTGGCCCTGCTGACCTGGCCAGCCTCTGCCCCCCCCACCCTGACAGGAATGCCCTCCCCTCACATACGTTGTAGCGCACACAACACATGGCCACCGCCTGGGGGATGTTCCGCTCCCCTATGTCTAGCTGGGTGAGGAGGCATCTGCAATGTGCCCTGAGGTGCCCTCCACAAACATGCCGGCTCTGCTGAGCCTGGCATTAAAGCTTTCCTTGCTGGTGTCAAGATGTCCTGAGTGGGGCTTTGTGACTCTCAGATTCGGAAAGTAGGTCGTGTCCCCCACAATGCACAGTGGCATGTCCATTTCTCCAACCCTGATGGTGTGTCCAGAGAAGAAAATGCCAGCTTCCAGCTTCTGAAAGATGCTGGAGTTTCTGAAGATTCAGGCACTGTGCACCTTCTCCGACCACTCGAGGTAGATGTCGGTAAACTATCCGCGGTGGTCGACCAGGGCCTGCAGGACCATGGAGAAGTAGCCCTTGCCGTTTATGTAGACAGATGCCCAGTGGCCCAGATGAGGATGTGGGTGCCACAGTTGGGGAAGCCCATGGTGGCAAAGCCGGCAATGATGGGGATCCTGTGTAGCAGGACCATATTGATGGCCTTCACCACCTGCAGAAGGAGACAAACAGAGAATCATAGGGGTGTCAGGAGGTCCCTGAGCCCACCTCTCCTTCCCCCCTCCCACACACATCAGGAGCCACTCCCTACGCAGCCCATCACCCATCAGGGCTGAGAGAGGGTGGAACTGAAAAACTGACTGGGGAAGGGGGCTTCCCCCTGCCAATACCACCCCTACTATCCTTTTCCCTAGGGTTCCCCATTCTCACCCCAGCCCAAGTATACCTACATGATGAGGGCCCCGATGGTCGACTTCCCCATGTCAAACTGGTTGCTGATGATCGGTAGCTGTCCAGCATGGCAAGCTTCCAGATAGCGATGGTGACCCGCTTCTCCAGATAGATGGCGGGTCACATGTGTGTCCTGTCATGAGAGGGCAGGGGCGAGCCAGGAGCACAGTTCCAGAAAGGTCTCCTTCCTCATGCAGAAATTCTGGAGCCACTGCTGGTTGTCCAACTGCTCCATAATGAGCCGGTCCCATCAGTTGGAACTGGTGTCCAGCCACCAGAAGTAGCAGTGCACAGTGGGGTACAACTGGAAGAGCTGCACTCCCAGACAGATGATGAGGGTTTCCTCAAGGAGCTGGCGGTTGCGTTCCTGCATGGCCAGGAGGGCAGCCTACAGAAACTGCTACATAAACTACAGCATGACAGATAGGGGCCATCACATGCCCAGAGGCAGTTCCAGCTCCATGACTCGCAAGCTAAAGTGTCCGTAAGGAGAACCACAGCAGTCAGAGAAAATGCTTTGCTTTCCCTCAGAGAGGCAGGCAAGCAGGAAAAGAACCTGAGAAATGGTTGTACAGGGGGTCCCTTTAAGCACGAATCTCAGATAGTCTAAGGCAGCAGTTGTGTCCTGATGCCCTGCCTGAAGTGGTTCCGGGTGGCCTTACATGCAATTCAGCATCTAATCAGTGTGGATGTTCTATTTTGAAATAGCTCAGCACTATTTCGATGCACTTTTTGTGTATAAATGCACTATTTTGAAATAAGCTATTTCGAAATTTTTTTTCCAAAATAGCTTATTTCGAAATAAGCATGCTGTGTAGACGAACTCTTAGGGCAGTGGTCACCAACCAGTACATCGGGATCTAGTAGATCTTAGAGCCTCTGACAGGTGATACTGACTGGTTTGGCCAAAAGGCTATCAAGCGCAGCACTTCAGCTGTCCCTTCCCACACTGCTGTGCATCTCCTGCCCTTTGCCTTGGAGCTGCCCCTCCCCCTGGGGAGCCTCCTGCTTGCTGTACAGGGCAGGTGAGGGAGAAGAAGAGCCCTGATGTCAAGGTACCTCCTCCCACCCTGTATTCTATCTCCACAGAATAGAGAAGGGGCACAACAGGGCTTGGGATGGAATTTGCTGGCTGCTTTTGGGAGTGGTGCAGGGCCAGAGCAGGGGTGAGCCTGCCTTAGCCCCATTGCACTACCAACCAGGAGCCACCTGAGGTAAGCTGGAGGCTGGAGCCCACAACCCGAACTCCTACCCCAGTTATGAACGCCCTCCTACACCCCAAGCTCTGAGCACCCCTGCATCCAAACACTATCCCAGAGCCTGCACCTAGAACCCCCTCCTACATCCCAACTGCCTGCCCCAAGAGCAGCTCAGAGCCCCTCTCATGCTCCAGATCCCTTAATCCAAGACCAGAGCCTGCACCCCAACCCGCTGCCCCAGCCTGATGAAAGTGAGGGAGGCTGGGGGAGGAAGGGAGGATGGAGTGAGCAGGGGCGGGGCCTCGGAGAAGGGGTAAAAAGGAGGAGGGGCAAGGGTATTTGGGTTTGAGGTAGATCTTGGATTGCACTTAAATTCAAAAAGTGATCTCATGCTTAAAAGATTGGAGACCCCTGCCTTAGGGACTAGAAGGGAAATAAACCCCCTCACATATATATTTTTTTTAAATCTCACAATGTGGGAGGGGAACCCTGACTCATGAGTTTTGAGTGTTAAGAGCATTTAAGGTTGAAAATAGTGCATAACAATATTCAGAATAAATGTGAAAAGTGCCAGAAGGGCCACAATCTCCTTGCAAAGGGTGGCAACCAAGCATGAACACAGCCCATCCAACCATGAACTTACTACAGCCATAATGCACGCAATTAAATACATTCAGAGACAGAATCCCAACCCCCAAACCCATTTATTATTCTCCCATCCCCGCCCAGAAATCTTTTCCCTGTATTCTTTGGGTTTTTTCATGCTAATTCAACTGGTGCTCCTCCTCCCCGAATATTACACCTCCCTGCAGCAGCTGCCTAGGAGTTGGAGGCTGAGAAATCACCACCAGCCTGCAAGAGCTATCAGATAGGAGAGAGGTGGAGAAAGTGTCCCTAATCCATCACCAGCCAAAGGAAAGAAGAGGAGAAGAGTAGCAGACTCTATAAGAAAGTGGCTTAAGCCAGCTGCAGAAGCCAGCCCAAGAATCCCCCAGTGAGCAGCCAGAAGGAGATGGGGGACTTGAGACCTCAGCAGACATGTCATCACAAGCCTACAGGCCCACCCCTTGCCAGATATCTTGGTCTTCTCCAGAGCAGCAGGATTAGTTGGTTCAGGCTGGCCTGAAAAAGAGCCCAGTACTGGCTCAAGCAACTGCTATTGTCCTGCTTCCTTCCTCCCTCAGCTGTTATGTGTGAGGTCATCATAACACAGGACGAGCAGGGACACCATTATAGCCTATGCTGCATGTGGTTAGGATCCCTGAGTCCAAGTCATGTGAGTCAATAATGCATTGTAGAATCCTGGCAGGAATAGGACTGCTTCCCTGCTGCCCAATCATATAAACAACAATCATAATGCCCTCAGCCTCAAATTCACCTGCCCAACTCCGGCTGTTCAAAATTCCAGTTCAAAGTCACATGTTCCTAATTAGATGCCCTCTTCAGAACCAACTGCTTTCTTTCAGAACTACAAGAGCAGGCAGGGAAGAAGAACTCACAGGACCCGCAGCAGGGCCACAGAAAGCCCACTAGTCACAGAGCAATAGAAGAGGTGCTCACAGTGACTAAATCTGCCCCATAAGCATCTTGTGATTGTGCACAAACACAGAGGGCTTCATTTTTGACTGCACAGCAGCCAGAGCTCTCAATCCTATAGGGCCCATTCACAGTGTGCCAATGCCCAATCATATTTAGCATGAACAGTCCCAAAGCAAAGAAAATAAATCACACTAATCTGAGTCATCACCTGCTCCTCTCAGAATGCTGTAATGATTTGATAGCTGCTGTCTCTGTGAAGGCTGATGCCTATGCTTGGCTCTGCTTCTCCAGAGTTTGGAAGGAGGAATGGAAAACCATGGGGACATACAGCACAATAAAAATGTTGTGCCACTTTTGGAGGTAGAAAGAATGCTGAAGTCCTTGGCAGCGTTCATCCCTACATGATTTGGTGCACCTACCTCTATGCATAGCGTATTGTACATGCGTGTTTGTTATTTATTCCTGTCTTTTCCTCCTAAGTAAAAACTGTCAAAGATGATCATCAGATCAGGATTCTTACTGCGCAATTTTTAACACAAACACCTCCCCTCCCCACACACAATATTTCAAACTAGACATTTGTAAGGAACTATGTAAAGATATTTTGGGCCAATTAATTTTATTGTGAAATTCAGACATGAAAATGAGCATGAAAAAAACTTTTAAAATTTTATGAGTATTACCTTGAACATCTGCAAGTTTTTACAGTGACTAATTTTACCAATGCTATGGGGGATATACGATCAAACCACAGATCCTGGATAGCAAAGTGCGTAGTATGGGCAGCTACTGATACACACAGTGTTCAACCCACATATTGGTAAAAATCATCACCTGTGCGCTGAGAAAAATATTTTTTAGTATTATTAATAGTGGCATAGCATCTGTATTGAAAAAGCTGCCTATCATATAAAGAAAATTCTCCTTCCCCCCATGATTAATCTCTGACTTAAGTTACTATAGAAATCTTTCTGAAGAAATTTAAAATAAAAACTTTGTGTGTATACACATAGACATGCACATGCATGTTTGTATATTTTTATGTGTACACACACAAAATCAGCTAAGCAAAGTAGAAGTAGTACCATCAGTGCTGAGCACACCAGAAGGAATAAAGTCAACTCCAAAGTCAGGAACACTATCAACACATCTGATGGCAGTGAGAAATGAAATGACAACATTTACATTGCCAGCACTGCCAGTTGTGGCAGTGTGGAGGTGTCCCATACTGATACCAATACTCGGTCCATTTAGGATTTGGTGCTGACCAACGCAGTGGATCAGCAACCTGATCGGCCAACAGGTATGTAAATGATGTAGTCTTGGCAAAGTCCTGGAAAAAAGAGAGGTCGGGACTGAAAGAGTTGGGGACTGAAAGGCAATTATCTGTTGCAACCTGACATGCCACCAGTGAGGGAACAGTCCTCCATGGGTACCAGTCTCAATGGATGCCTTGAAGCCAGAAGTGGAATTGAGGTTACCGGCTTCCTAACCTCCACAATCAGTACTAGGACAATGTTACAGGTATTTGTGCCATCCTGCGCATTGGCACTGGCCCTGTGCCAACACATGCTCCTTCTGAGGGAGGCGGGGGTGTCCTCACTGGATTTGGGACCATCTCAGTTAGCCTTGTGCCACTTGTTTCTCAATGCAGGCAATGGAGAACAACTCCACTTCATGGGAGAGGCACGTGTTCTGGAACATGAAACCAGAGGACTCTTGGAACCCAAGGGTGATCTCTGACCAGATGGCTTCAGTACAGAAGCAAGCCACATGAGCTGCACAGATAGATGCTGCTTTAAATGAAGGACTCCAGCCATTTGAGTCTGCTTTTTAAATGATCTACAGATTTTGCACAGCACTCTCTAATGTGGGACACACTAAGCTCTGCATGTGGGACATGAAGGACAATGTTTAAACTCTGGTGAGGGCATCACTGGGAAAACTTAGCTCACAATAACTCACACTAAGGCACTACTAACTGTACAATTATAAAACAGTAAACACGACTGAGAAGGATGTGGGATTAAATCACACAGAGCTCTGACTCCAGCCACCAGTGGTAAGAAGAAATGAGGGATGGTCATTGGCACCTAATACAGTCTCAGGAGAAACTACAGCTGAGGCATGAGTGCTGCCCATCTACAGGCACTGATAAGCAAAATTTTCCAGCTCCAGGGTGCGGACGTGCTCATACTTAAGTGGAATACATATCTGCCCGTAATCAAAGAAGCATATTTCCTTCAGATTTAGAATACTGAGTTTTAAGGACCCTGAAGCGCAATTTAATGTCATGGGGTGAATCAAGGCTAAGCAAACAAGCCTTACTTGCTGTTCCTCAAAGCAGCAGAACATGGTACAAAGAGATCTCACTCACAACTGCTGGAGGGCTAACAAATTAAGTAACAGAACAGGACACCCTGAGATTCAGACCTGTAGTCCTGCAGCAAAATTTAATAGCAGACAGAACTACCCTGTCTACATCTTTTCATATACTGTCATTTATTTCAGGAATATGCATGATTTATAATGTCTGGAAGAGCAGGTTGGCAGGGTCCCTTTTCAAGTCCTAGAGCCATTAGCTTACACAATGGTTATGTGTAGATGTAAAATTAAATCAGCTACAATTTCAACCGCACTGAATCTTCCATATGAGAACAGTAGGACTATTCACTTTGGAAATAAATGGTACATAAACAGCAAATCATATGGAGAAAGCCACTTAGGCATTCCTTTTAACCTTTTCTATGATGAGAACAAAAGAGCACTATGAAATCAAAAGGGCATACACTTCAAGTGGATACAAGTAAATACTTTAAGCAACAGTTTGTTAACCTGTGGAAATCACTGCTGCAGGAGATTACTGAATTTAGTAAGATTAAAAATATATGACACATGAATAAAATTAGTGTGATAGATGCTTTAGATGCTTATTTTTACGGGGTTCTGCAAAAGTCTATTTTGTTATTGCCTAGTCCTATTCAACATATATGTAATGCTACTAAGGAAGACAGTAGGCTTCAAAGATGTCAGTGTATGGTAGATGGCATGCAGCTCTGTATCTCCTTTTTGCCAGACTCAATCATGCAGCTAATTTGCTTTTACAGTGTTTCCCAACATAGCAACTTGATTGAGGGTAAACTAGCGGAAACTTAACCCAGACAAGATGGATGTGATACTAGTGAGATGGGGGTTATTTTTGAGGCCTGGTGGGAGTGGTGCCTCTTATTTCAATTATGGAGGGAGTTTTTCCAAATGGAGGTTCTTTGAACATTACTTGCTCTTGGAATCTCAGGTGGCATTGGTGGCTTTTCTCATATATATCACAGAAACTATAACTGTTTCTCTTGGATGGGGATCTTGCTACTTTGGTCCATGTTTATGTGTCTTCTGTGCTGAATTACTACAATTTGTTCTACATGATAATCCCACTGAAGAGGACTAGAGAGATAGATATAATGCAGAATGCCATTGTCAGCCTTTTAAGATGAGTTAGCCTCAAGATTAATATTATGTCTGTTCAGTAACAGTACTAACTTTTTATTTGTATGCAGGTGTTAATCAGGATATTAGTCTTGATCTATAAACCCTTAAATGGCCTACTTTAGAGTTTTTTTAACCCTCCCCCCCCACCCTACTGTGTCATTACGGGAGTTGAGAGATGCTGGGGCACTTGAGTTAAGAGTCCCTAGATTTAAGCATCTCATGGTTTAGGACAGCATCCCAAATGAGGGCTCTTGACTGCAGTAAGTACACCAAGTGCAGAAACCAAAGCCTTAGTGGAGTCTGTTGTCCTTTGAAGAAGGATCATCACTTGTCTAATGCTACTTTTTGAGAACTGTGTTGAGTTGGAGCATAGCTCCCTTTTGGAGACTGTACGCTTATTTTTATTGGTATAACATTTAAGCTGTAGGTGTGAATATCCTAAACTGTGGGAATTCAGTAATTTTTTTAAATGACAAAACTGAATAAATATGAAAATGTATAATATCTAGGATAAAATTAACAAGACTATCATTTCTCATTCTTTAAGACACAAACAGATAATTGTCTGTGGTCAGGAAGAATTTCTATCACATGGCACTGCACCATAAAATTAGGGACATGATGAGAATTTATACCTTCCTTTGAAATATCTTATACTGACACTCAAAAACTAGATACCAAATTAGGTGGACCACTTTCCTCTTTTTATAAACTAAATCCTATTTTTGAGTATGTATGGATTGAGCCATCGATCAACAGATCTCATCTTCCATGACGCCGTTGGTGAGCTACTAAACCAATCCTTGACTGGCAAATCCGCTTACAGATTAGATGTCACATAAAAATCCACCATCTATGGGTGTTGTACACTCTTTTTGGATCCTACACTTTTCTTGTCATGTCTGGACACATTGCTCTCAGAGCATTTGAGAGCCTGTACAATAATTTGTCACCAGAACAATCTGTCCTAAGTTATGATTTCCAGGTCACCGACAGATACAACACATGACTTTACATTTGCCTTTAAGATAGCTTTATAATGCTTTTACTGACCACCAATGGAACACTTTCTGTGAACAAGCTGGCAAAAGAAGATCATCTTTGGTATCCATGTATCATCCATCCTCATAACATGACCAATCCAGCAAAACTTTGTGTCATCTGAAGAAGTGGGCTATGCCCACGAAAGCTCATGATACCACCTACATCAGTGGTTCCCAAACTTTCTGGCATCACGCCCCCCTTTTGATTTTTGAGAAACCCTCATGCCCCCCCCCCCAAAAAAATAGCAGCAAAACTTTGGGTGGGATTAACAGGGGTGTGTGTGGCTGGGTCGCCTCGCGCCCCCCCCTGGAATTTCTTCACGCCCCCCAGTTTGGGAACCCATGATCTACATGTTTTGTTAGTCTATAAAGTGCTACCAGACCATTCGCTTGCTGTTTTTTATCTTTCATAAGCACTGCTTCCATGCCTGTAACACCATACAGCTT
Source organism: Pelochelys cantorii (assembly GCA_032595735.1). NCBI lineage: Eukaryota > Metazoa > Chordata > Testudines > Trionychidae > Pelochelys > Pelochelys cantorii. The sequence goes on along the minus strand of CM064342.1, from coordinate 3,103,980 downwards.
AAGGACCTCCATATTAGGAATTTTGTCCCACCAATTCATAAGGGCAATCTTCCCGAGGCAGCGCATGTGGAACTGATCAAGTTTCAAAACATGGCAGCAGTATTTGGTCCACGACTCCAAGCCATACAGCAGTATATTCAGGACAGAAGCCCAATAAACTGTTACCTTCATATGAAATTTAACACCATGGTCACTCCATAAGCACGCGGTCAATCTTCCGAAGCTTTGGCTAGTTGAGCATCAGCATTTATGCTGGTGGATAATATGTTTCCAAGATAGCAAAACTTATCAACAGCCTTAAGGACAGTATCAGCCACAGGGATCATTGGAGGAGTGCTGGGCTCTTTCCAATCAGATTGGAACATCTGTATTTTTGAGGATCATAGTGAGTCCAAAATAGTGAGCAGAAGTAGCAAATGATCAAAAACTTAACAAGAGAGGAGCAAGGACACATCCTTGCTTTGTACCATTTGTTACTTCAAAAGGTGCCGATATCTTTCCACTGTTAAGGACATGACGCAGCATACCATCATGAAAGGACCCAACTATATTGATACATTTTTCAGGACTGCCAATTCGTCCAACTACTTTCCAAAGAGCATTTCTGTTGACCATGTTGAATACTTTGGATGGGTTGATGAAAATCATGTAGTGATCCTGATGTGCTCTCTACATTTTTTTTGATTTGCCTGGCTGTGAATACCATGTCAGCAGTGCATTGACCAGCAAGAAATCCACACTGACTTTCAGGAATGATGCCAATTATGAAAACATGTAATGAAAGCTAGTTGTACATCATACAGACCAGGATCTTACCAGCTATAGACAGTGTCATGATGGGGTATTATAGCATTGAGGCATGTCCTTGGGGTGGTGGATTTGAATAGAAATCAATTCTCCCACAAACTGCACAGTTCCCTCCTGGCTGGCTCTTCTAGTCTGTTTAGTGCAGCCACTGGAATGTGATCCAGCAAGGTGCCAAATGCTCTGCTACCAATCCACCAGAGCATATGGTTAACTTTAAGCGTATGAACAGTCCAACTGACTTATTTAGGAACACTAGTGTGCTCAGAGCTAAGCATGAAGTAAGAAGAGTGGAATATTTAATGCTTATTTTGTGTCTCTCTTCACTAAAGAAGTTAAATTACGAACGGATACTTAAAAAGGGGAAAACCAGGGAAAGGAACACGAGAACAGGGAAAGAAGATATTAAAAATATTCAGATAAAATTTGATGTACTCAGGCCAACAGAGTCTCATGATATTATCCTATTCTACTCAGCACTGGAAAGGCCTTAGCTGGAGTAATGTGTCAATTTCTGGGCAACACTTTAGGAAAGATGTAGATAAATTGGAGAGAATCCAGATGAGAGCTTCAAAAATGATAAAAGGCTTAGAAAACCTGACCTAAAAGGACAGATTTAAAAGCTCAGTCTGTTCAGTCTTGAGAAAGTAAGACTGAGGGGAAACCTGACAAAAATTTTAAAATGAGTTTAAGGCTGCTATAAAGAAGATGTTTTCCATTTCCACTGGAGATAGGATATGAAATAATCAGCTTAATCTCAAGGATGGGAGGTTTGTGTTAGGTATTAGGAAAAACTTTCTACTTAGAAAGCTAGTTAAGCACTATAATAGATTTCCAAAGGAGGCTATGGAATCCTAATCTTTGGAGGCTTTGAAAAATAGGTTAGGCAAACACCTGTCAGGGATAGTTTAAGGTATACTTAGTTCTGCCTCACTGCAAGTGGACAGACTAAATGATTTCTTGAAACCCCTTCCAGCTCTACATTTTTATGAATCTATATACTTAACTACTCTGCTAAATCAAAGCCAGAGTGCTCAATAGTTTGCAGGACTAAGCTTTTATGGAGCAAGATTTGTATAGGAAAAGCAGTCAGGCACTGCAGGAAAACAACATAACACACAGGTACATGCTCACCAACTAAAGCTTATATGTCAAGTATACACCCTACCAGACATGGCAGTCTTTATTACAAAAATCTCTCTTCAGAAACAGGAAGGGAGAAGGAGTTTAAGATTAGCAGCCCTGTCCATGATTTTGAAACACCTGAAATTTCATTTAATATTTTCAAATAGATTGCACTGGAAAAGAACACATACTATTCACCAAAAGAAACTGGTATAAGAGGACTACCGAGAACAGAATGCACAAAACACCAAATGATCTTCAGAAGAGCGTTTTTTGCTTTACATAGATGCAAAGGAGAAATCAATTCTTATGAGAAAACCATTTTGTATAGGAAATAATAGCTTTAAACAGTGATAGCAAATATTGAGCACTATAATGATCCAAAAAACACTTTAGACAACTAGCTTGCTGCATGGTGAGACTCTGCTAGAGACTGGACTTCGTGAGACTACCTAGAATTCTTATTCCTGCTGATAAAGTAACTCACATTTAGATACAGTATTTCAGTACACTTCCCCAGCCTCAACAATTTTCTGAACACTGTTCTTTGCACTATCTTTGGCTGTTCCAAAAAGTGCAAATGGACTTACCCAAATTAGGGAGACAGTGAAAGAGAAAGAGAGTGTATGTACATGAAGATGTGAACAGAACAAGAATTTTAAAGTTTTTAATCCCAGCAACTTTTAGTGACCATCATGTAACTGCAAGCTACTGATTCTCCTCCCGCTTCCCTGCAGTCATGTTAATACTGCAAAATGATAGCTTCACAAGCTTGTAAGAAATAAGCATTAGACATGCGGCCTCTTAGATGGGACAACACCGGTAAATTCTGCTGTAATACAAACCCAACTTCTCCTTTATCCTCTGTGTTGCTCCTTCATCTCTCTTTGTTAAATTCCCCCATAACTCTCAACAAATCTTCCATATGAGAAGGAAGTATTAAAATATCCAAGTAGGGCGTATGTTTATCAACAGTATTAACTTACATTGAAGAAATTAGTCTTGTTCCTCTCACAGAAGAGACCCTGTGCTGGCATGTGCTTCAGTTGCTGCCATGGGATACTGCTGCCTAGCAACACATCTCGGGCCCACTGGAGATTCTATAGAAGCAAGAAAGAATTGAAATGAGTAGGAGACAGATGAACAGTTTGTTAATTCAGGTAAAAGTACAAAACATCCTCTTGCTTTTATTTATACATTACCAGCTATAATTTTTTCAGAGAGATCTGTCTAATTGCAACCAGACTCAATTCAGCTAACATTTGTGCATTTTGGACTCCATAATGCAATTCAGAGGTGAGATTATCCCATCTTCTCGCAAAAGCCCTTATACAGAAAACAGGGTGTTTTAACAGCACAAGCCCTAAGACTTACTGGCCCTGACGGTAGGCAGAGGATTACTCAATCCCATAAAGCTTCAAACTCAGTCTCATACCCTCATATTTTGTATTGACTTAGACTTGTTTTTGTGCTTCCTCATTGCAACTGAAATCTGTTTTCATTTCTTGTCACGTAGAGCAGCCTGAGTTGCACAGACATTTTCTGTTATTTAAAAACCCATATAATCATTTTAATAGAATAATTGTCGCTTCATTAACAATATAAAAGATTAGATAGCAAACACACTCAGAACAAAAAGTCACTAATTTCATACACCAATTTCTTGTCCACAAATATTAAATAGATAGCTAGATCTCTTGAATATTTAGCAAATTATCTATCAGTGCTTTTTTGGTTGTCTAGAATGTGTGCTTGTGTGCCAAATCACCTTATTTCAGTGCACTACATTTCCAAACACTGTTATCCTTAAAAATGAGACCAAGTTAGAGTGAAATGTTCATCTTTCAGATGGCAAGAAAGTTCACTACTGCCATGTCAACTAAAACCTAGCCATTAACTAACACCTACCCTACAGTTAGATTAAAAAATGCATCTACTATTCGATAAGTCAATTACACAATACTTAACATCCTTAGTATGACTGTGCCCACACTAGGTATTTTGTACCCCCTTAGCTATACCAGTACAGATAAAGAAGTACGGTGTAACTAAGCCATGTATTGGTTTTATAAATTGAGAAATTAAGGCCACATACAAACTTAATTCACATGTCTAATCTTGATTTACACACAAACATTTGTGAGAATAAGAAATATTCCTGAAAGTAAGATCTTGCAGGATCAATCTTGTAAAGAAGAAAAAATTATGACACAATAGAACTCAATGCCTGACATGAACATATGAATATGAAAGCTTTTAATCAAGCCTTTATTTGGTCACAAGAACAACTGTTATCCCTGGGCAAAACATGCTACCCAGGAGTACTAACAGAAAGGACAATTATTACTTATAAAGTTTCACTGACAGGGTAAATCTTTGGTTTACTTCTACTTTTTGTTCAATCATTCCATAATTTCCTTAGCAGTTGAGCACTGGGTTGCTTTCTCCCCAGAGCATTAAAACTGTAGTGCAAACAAAATGTAGACAAGAAAGAGGAAGCATTGATATCTGCATTGAGAGGCATGTGACAATGCTATAACCTGCCTGTGGTAGTCTTTTCATGGACCTGGGAGCTGCATCTATAAACCATAAAGCTGACTAATCCATGTATATATACCCTGTAATTATATTCTGGTTATAATTTCATCTTCATCCTTTCCTTCTTGCTTCATCTTCTGTGGGCATTATTGATTTTTAGACTGATTTTTACCTTATTTCACTGTCCATGCTGTAAGTATCAACAGAAATATGCACAACTGACGTATAACCCCTATTCAGTTTTAAACTCTTTCAAACCTATAATTACAGTAACCACGCAGAAATCTGCCATATTTTTTTAGAATTGGAGTGTCACCCCTGGACAGACTGCTGTTTCTAGAATCAAGTGTATCAAAGCATAATGTTGGAAAGGCCACTCAGCTGCTGGTAGAGATCAAAAACACTTCCAAATAAACTAGAAAGATTGTCAGAAATTAGGGAGAAACAGACAAAGTTTCTGTAATTACAGCATCTAATATTAAACAGAATTTGAAAGCTTATATTGAGTATGAGACAAATACATGTTACTTTAAAAATACCATTAGGCATATTCTTGCTTTTTATGAGCGCCAATACATATATTTGTTACCACAGAATCTCATGAATAAAAAAAGGTTCATGAGTGTTGTGACTGGAAAATAACATGCTTTGATTCACCTAGCTATCTTTTCATAGCACTGTTTTCTGCAATTTATACCATGCACTGACTTTTCTTATATAAAACTATAAATCTTTTAAAGATATAAACAGTAGAAAACCAAAGATATAAAAGAAGCTATGCAAAAAGGGCCTGTTTCTGCTTTTATTGGGGAAAAACGGCAAAAAACACTCATTAATTTCAGCATGGTAGAGGTTCTGCCCTAAAGTTGTATTGCTATCAGAACATTTATACGTTCAGGAATTCATGATCATGGACTAGGTTGCTTGTGATACTGAGGTGAATATATCCTAATTACATTTAGAATATAATCTGAAGAGTAGGGGTTTTTTTTTTTTTAGGGTTCCTCCTTTGTCCATTTCATATGAAATTTTCAATAATATATCAGTTACACAGCAATGCTATTATCTGACCCATGGTGTCTGATATTTCAGGACCACAGTAATGTTTAAGATATTGCAAACGTGTGAATTTTATCTTAAAATTTACTCTTGTAGAAATTAAAATAACTGACGGCACTGTATCTCACAGTACGTGTTATACAGAACACCCCCAGGTTTTCCAATGAACTGTGAAAGACACGGTTATTGCCAGATTCTGCCCTGCATTAAGATTGCTTTGTACTGGTATAGTGGTACAAAACAATATAGAAGTAATCTCAACTAGTCACTTAAGATTTTCCTCCCAATTTAGGGGATCTTGGGCTGCCACAAGGATAACTTTAAATCTGCTACTAGGTCACCTTCTAGATCTTTCCCATATCTCCTGATAAAGGAATCATGGCTAGAAAAAGTGAGCTGGGAATAAGGTTGCTTTATGCCCTGGCAAGTCCCAGGTGACAATGGCCTCTGTGCTACTGGCAGTAGTCTAAGGCCATGTCTCCACTTACCAGAGGATCAACGCTCTAGGGATCAATCTTCCGGGGTCTGATTTAGTGGGTTTGATAAAGATCCATTAAATCAAATGCAGAGGGCACCCCTGTTGCCACTCCTTGCTGTTATGTGGAGTATGGAAAGGCAACAGGAGTGTTTCTCAGCTTAAGGTACATTGACTCTAGCTATGTTATTTATGTAGCTGGAGTTGCCGACCTTAAACCAACCTTCTCCCTGCAGTGTAGATAGACCTGGCTTTAGTTTAGGAGAATCCAATCTACACCAGGAACTTGATTCCCAGAACCCAGGGAATGCCTTTCAAATTAGGGACTAGGGGCCTCATAGAGGGCACCCTTATATTATTCTCTTCTGCAACTACACTATGTTGAGATCTAGCCCACAATATGGAAATTCCAAAACAAAACAAAAACAACCCAGTTCATTTACTTTTACTGCTTTTGGTGCTGAAACAAAGAAGAAACATGTGAACAATAACTAAACCCACAGTTTATTTTGTGTGATGTTTGTGCCATTCTGTGCTGAATGAAGTCAGTATGCAGCACAAGTGATAATTATTACAATCAGCACTTCATATCTCTCAAGATGCAGGCACATGAATACTTTTTATAGTGTTCACCCACATCAAAGCCAAAAAAATAAAACAACAACAACAACAACAAAAAAGCTGTGAATGGAGCAAAGAAATAGTAAACCTAGTGTTCTCTGCCTATTTTAACTCGGGCTCTCCCATAGAGATATATGTTGTTGTTTTTCTACCTATGGTATTTAACTATCATAATAAAATAGCTGCTTTCAAATTTGATCTTAAACCATTTCTACTTCCTCTAAATGCCGGCAATGCCTATGATAGATTCTGTTTTTCCTAACAGACCAGTCTACATCCTCCAAGCTCAAAATGTCACTTCTGCAGTGCTGGCTCTCTACTGCTTTTTGGACTGAAACTACACTAGGCTGCAGTCACATGAAATGATTGGCTTCCTCTTAAGAACAAGACATCAGCATTTGGCTACCTAGTAGAGAATGTAAGAAGACTGTTGTATTATTTTACACTTCAAAAATATTCTGGTAGCTATAAGACTCTCTCACAAATGGCTGAGTCTGTAAAACCAGCAAACCAGAATTTCCAGCCTATCAATTGATAGAACAAAAGGGCAGCCTATGTTTTAATGGTTAGGCTTCCCATTGCTCCAGGAAAAAGTTCAAGGCTAAATAAGGCCAGGAAAAAAAAAGCCAAGTGTTTAATCATTGTACTTTCTGCTTTGTTTGCAAGCATCTGTTTCAGTCCAATCCATGATGATCTATGGTGTATGAAAGTGGAATGAAAACTTAGAGCATCTCTCCACACATGGTTGTGTGAATTCCTACTTACAGTAAAAAAAACCAAAAAAACCCTGAAATATTTTAAATCAAAAATCAGAAAAGTTGCCATCACAAGACTATAACCATATATATAAAATCACAACCGTGAATGACCCTTCAGATATGGCTTATATACATCACACTGGATATTCTGAGAGATCTGTAAATGTAGTGGCATTGCTCTCGTGTTGCAGTAATAGTGTATGATATACATATACTCAATATATGTATATGCTGTCTATATGTATATAGGTATGCTGTCTGCTAGGGCCCTGTATCCAAGATGTTACGGAGGCATTGTCAAGGATTATCCAGCCCTCTGACTGCTAGCCCATGCTACTCATCCATGTGGGCACAAATGATACTGCAAGGTATGACACTGAGCGGATCAAGAGTGACTACAGGGCTCTGGGAGTACGGATGAAGGAGTTTGGTGCGCAGGTGGTATTCTCTTCGATCCTTCCTGTCAAAGGTAGGGGCCCGGGCAGAGACAGATGCATCCTGGAGGTGAATGCCTGGCTGCGAAGATGGTGTCGCTAGGAGGGCTTTGGCTTCCTCAACCATGGGATGCTATTCCAGGAAGGACTGCTAGGCAGAGATGGCGTTCACCTTTCAAGCAGGGAGAAGATCCTATTTGGACTCAGACTGGCTAATCTAATGAGGAGGGCTTTAAACTAGGTTCGATGGGGGCAGGTGAGCAAAGCCCACAGGTAAGTGGAGAACATGGAGACCTGGGAGATGGGTGGGAAATGGTAGGGAGCTTGGGCTATAATGGCAGAGAGAAAGGAGGGTCAGGGCAAAACTGGGAGGCAAGATCAAATCAGTATCTTAGATGCCTATATACAAATGCAAGAAGTATGGGTAATAAGCAGGAAGAACTGGAAGTGCTAATAAATAAATACAACTATGACATTGCTGGCATCACAGAAACTTGGTGGGATAATACACATGATTGGAATGTTGGTATGGAAGGGTACAGCTTGCTCAGGAAGGATAGACAAGGAAAAAAGGGAGGAGGTGTTGCCTTATATATTAAAAATGTACACATTTGGACGGAGGTGGAGATGGACATAGGAAACGGAAGTGATGAGTGTGTCTGGGTTAGGCTAAAAGGGATAAAAAGGGGTCATGCTAGGAGTCTACTACAGGCCACCTACCCAGGTGAAAGAAGTGGATGAGGCTTTTTTTAAACAACTAACGAAATCATCCAAAGCCCAAGATTTGGTGGTGATGGGGGACTTCAACTATCCAGATATATGCTGGGAAAATAACACAGAGGGGCACAGACTATCCAATAAGTTCTTGTACTGCATTGGAGACAACTTTTTGTTTCAGAAGGTTGAAAAAGCTACCGGGGGGAAGCTGTTCTAGATTTGATTTTAACAAATAGGGAGGAACTGGTTGAGAATTTGAAAGTGGAAGGCAGCTTGGGTGAAAGTGATCATGAAATCATAGAGTTCACAATTCTAAGGAAGGGTAGAAGGGAGAACAGCAAAATAGAGACAATGGACTTCAGGAAGGCAGATTTTGGTAAGCTCAGAGAGTTGATAGGTAAGGTCCCATGGGAATCAAGACTGAGGGGAAAAGCAACTGAGGAGAGTTGGCAGTTTTTCAAAGGGACATTATTAAGGGTCCAAAAGCAAGCTATTCCACTGCGTAGGAAAGATAGAAAATATGGCAAAAGACCGCCTTGGCTTAACCACGAGATCTTGCATGATCTAAAAATAAAAAAGGAGTCATAAAAAATGGAAACTAGGACAAATTACAAAGGATGAATATAGGCAAACAATACAGGAATGCAGGGGCAAGATTAGAAAGGCAAAGGCACAAAATGAGCTCAAACTAGCTACAGGAATAAACGGAAACAAGAAGACTTTTTATAAATACATTAGAAGCAAGAGGAAGACCAAGGACAGGGTAGGCCCACTGTTCAGTGAAGAGGGAGAAACAGTAACAAGAAACTTGGAAATGGCAGAGATGCTTAATGACTTCTTTGTTTTGGTCTTCACTGAGAAGTCTGAAGGAATGCCTAACATAGTGAATGCTAGTGGGAAGGGGGTAGGTTTAGAAGATACAATAAAAAAAGAACAAGCTAAAAAATCACCTAGAAAAGTTAGATGCCTGCAAGTCACCAGGGCCTGATGAAATGCATCCTAGAATACTCAAGGAGCTGATAGAGGAGGTATCTGAGACTTTAGCTATCATCTTTGGAAAATCATGGGAGAGAGGAGAGATTCCAGAAGACTGGAAAATGGCAAATCTAGTGCCCATCTATAAAAAGGGAAACAAGAACAACCCAAGAAACTACAGACCAGTTAGTTTAACTTCTGTGTCAGGGAAGATAATGGAGCAAGTAATTAAGGAAATCATCTGCAAACACTTGGAAGGTAGTAAGGTGACAGGGAACAGCCAGCATGGATTTGTAAAGAACAAATCATGTCAGATCAATCTGATAGCTTTCTTTGATAGGATAACGAGTCTTGTGGATAAGGAAGAAGCGGTGGTATACCTAGATTTTAGTAAGGCATTTGATACGGTCTCGCATGATATTCTTATCAATAAACTAGGGAAATACAACTTAGATGGGGCTACTATAAGGTGGGTGCATAACTGGCTAACCCTAACCCTAACCATACTCAGAGAGTAGTTATTAATGGTTCTCAATCCTGCTGGAAAGGTATAACAAGTGGGGTTCCTCAGGGGTCTGTTTTAGGACCGGCTCTGTTCAATATCTTCATCAACGATTTTGATATTGGCATAGAAAGTACACTTATTAAGTCTGCAGATGATACCAAGCTGGGAGGGGTTGCAACTGCTTTGGAGGATAGGATCATAATTCAAAATGTCTGGACAAATTGGAGAAATGGTCTGAGGTAAACAGGATGAAGTTTAATAAAACAAGTGCTCCACTGAGGAAGGAACAATCAGTTTCACACATACAGAATGGGAAGCGACTGTCTAGGAAGGAGTACGGCAGAAAGGGATCTAGGGGTTATACAAGCTAAATATGAGTCAACAGGGTGATGCTGTTGCAAAAAAAGCAAACATGATTCTGGGATGCATTAACAGGTGTGTTGTGAGCAAGACACGAGAAGTCATTCTTCTGCTCTACTCTGTGCTGGTTAGGCCTCAGTTGGAGGATTGTGTCCAGTTCTGGGTACCGCATTTCAAGAAAGATGTGGAGAAATTGGAGAGGGTCCAGAGAAGAGCAACAAGAATGATTAAAGGTTTAGAGAACATGACCTATGAAGGAAGGCTGAAAGAACTGGGTTTGTATAGTTTAGAAAAGAGAAGATTGAGGGGGGACATGATCGCAGTTTTCAGGTATCTAAAAGGGTGTCATGAGTAGAACGGAGAAAACTTGCTCATCTTGGACTCTGAGGATAGAACAAGAAGCAATGGGCTTAAACTGCAGCAAGGGAGGTTTAGGTTGGACATTAGGAAAAAGTTCCTAACCGTCCGGGTGGTCAAACACTGGAATAAATTGCCCAGGGAGGTTGTGGAATCTCCATCTGTGGAGATATTTAAGAGTAGGTTAGATAAATGTCTATCAGGGATGGTCTAGTCAGTACTTGATCCTGCCATGAGGGCAGGGGACTGGACTCGATGACCTCTCGAGGTCCCTTCCAGTCCTAGTATTCTATGATTCTATGATCTGTAGGGATTCACGTTGTTTGTGAAGTGATGCTGAGTAGTCTAGCCAAACACAAAAAAGGTGATTTAAACAAAAAATGCATTTTTTCAGCAATCTTCCCACAACTGTATGTAATGGGAGTAAAGGGTGTAGTTAAGGATGTTCTACTGCTCTTATCCTTAAATTAGGATAATAAGTAATTCCCAATAAATATACTTGAGTGATCTCAACTCATTGGTTTCATAGACTCTGCTCACCTTTTTAACTCATGGAATCATTAGGAGCAGAAGAAAGGATCCAGGACAGCATCCAGGACAAAGTTATGCTGAAAACTTGGACTGGGAAGAACATTTTAAACATATAACTTTTACTAACACTTCCTGACTGCCTACGGGGAGGATATTATACCCCCTTGCTGGACTGACTACCACAACACTGAACTATTCTCTTCCATTTATTTTTTCATAGTACTTTCAAGCCATATTTATGACCAAAGGCATGACTTTTTCCTTGCTCATCTTGTCCTTCTTATTTTATCCTGGATTTAAATCATAAAAGATAAAATTGTGGCATTGTATTCATTTGTGTGGTAAAAGACTGATGTCAGTAAAAAGGATTGGGACTTCACTGCTTTTGAAAAATCACTTTATACTCTCCCCCTACCAGTATGAAAGTCCCCTTTAAAAAAACCCCAAAACTAGCAACTAAACACAGATGAACCCCAAAGACAATGTGAAATGGAAAAAAAAAAACCCATGTAGTAGCAGGCAACATTTTCAGGTGGAAAGGAAGAAAGTGGAGTGCCTAGCCAAACAAAATGTAGAACAGGTACTGAAAAAGAACTTGGTAAAGAAACGTACGCCTTTATCAACATCCTGTTTAAGCAAAATCAGCTCTACAAAGACATTACAGAAAAGAGATAAAACAACCAGTACACTAGAAATTTGCAGTTTTATATGCACTGTGGAAAACAGACAATCATCTCTTTTGGCCAGCTATGAATTTTGTCCTTCCTTAGTTTTTCATGCAAATTTCTGACAGTGGACAAGTGCTGAACTTCACAAGAGTTTGTGCATTTTAAAGTTACCCGCAGTTGTATGAAACCTCATCAGAAAACTATTCAAGCCCCATAGCAACTCACCTCTAGCTAATCTATTTATCAAGATTCTTATACCAAGCTTGTCGCCATGGTATCTAAACATCCTTCTTACTCCAATTGTTAATATATATGCTTAGATATATTTTACTGTTTAAATTTATTTATGGGTAATACTCCCACAAAGGGCATAAGAGAGGGACATAGCTTTTTGGTCCTCACTAACCAGAGGAAGCAACTGTATAAAACAGTATGAATCTGTGGTCCAAGACAAAAAATCCTGTCCTCTGGAAATTCTGTGGTATAAGTAGTCATTATAGTAGAAAGTGATAGAAGTGTTTTGGGAGGTTGAATGGCAGTTTATTATGCACCAAAAATAAAAATTACCTATAACTCTATGGATTTCAGGGATGACGAAGGACTGAACTGGCAAAAACAAGATTCAATCCTATGGATTCCAGGAAAGTCAGGTTTCTGACATTTGATATTTAGACTACTATGCCAGCTTCCTCTCCTATGCGGTCTACTGCCCAGCCAATAGGCAAACATAACGAATTACTAACTAGTTAGTGGAAGGAAGGAAGGAAGGAATACAGAAAATGTTTTGTGAGTGGTTCCTCAGGCAAGGATATGCTTCCGTTTGACCAACTCCATTAAAGACAGACAGGCTTTGTTACTGGAAGTTGATACACCCACAATTAGTCAGCAATAGCAATGACAGATTGTGAAAATCCATTACTGATCTTAGGCATTGAATTTTATGAAGAAATTAATGACTGTCATATACAAACAGTGTGAAAATGTTTTCAAACCCGGCTGTGTTTAAGTGTCATTTTTTTGCTAGCTAATGACTTATTTTATAGCCAGTCTGAATGCTGGACAAATTCCACTGGATTAGTAATACATGTTACAGTTCAATTTGGTGTCTCTTGTGCTGTTAATATTTTTGTACTACAAGATGACAAACTTAGCTGACATGTAATAAGGTTATGAACACTGTAGGAACTGCTATATTTTAATCTATGAATACAGATATGTAAAAATAATGTGAACATTGTATATGACAAGAGCAACGAGGAAAACATTCTATATATGCTAATAAGATTTTCCTGTGTGAATGCACTGATCTAACTTGCATTCGGATTAACTGAACATTTATTATATGCTTATCATGCTTGAATTCAATGGGAATTGTGTATAAAGGCAATACTGTGAGAATACATAGGAACACATGAAAAAGAAAAGGAACCCAGCTGTTGGCTTCCACATGGAGCAATATGGAGGAACTGAGCTCCCAGATCTAGAGAATGAAAAGCCTTAGAGAAGTACTAGCTATGCAGACAGAATGTGCTGTGTTTCCTCTGAAACGTTTATGTTCAAAATAAAAGCTGTTATGTTTAAGGAAGTTGTTTGGTGCCTAATTACCATTGTCACTCAGAAAAAAACTGTAGGTTTGAGACAAAGTCAGACCTGTTAAAGTGGTTACGATTGGACACAGGGGACTGCCACCCAGCATCCAGTCTAAGAGTGGGAGAAATGTGTGTTTTCATCACAAGAAAAGGGTGACAGTCTGAATTCTAGAGGGAGCATTCTTTGGAAAACAGGAAGTATCAAAGGTGCACTTATACCCATAACAGTGGCAAGCAGTTTAATTTCCTTTTTCTGTACCTTCCCTCGCTATTATTAGAGTGTACAGTGGAAATTAAATTAATAGAAATGACAGCATAGATGGGGAAGGAATACCAGAGGGTAAGGTAGTGCCGTGTGTCACTGCACAAGCCTTTCAAATCAAGAGATTTAGGCTCAAATCCTGATTTTGAACAACAGAAAAGTAATCTTACTACTCATGGATACTTTACAAGCTGGTATGATAGGCAGCTGCTGCTCAAAAAAGGCCCTAGACTAGAAAATCCGGATCATTGCAGGCCAAAACTCAGGTTGTACTAAAGAACTGTGGTGAAGAAACATTCAAAGTACCCAAATGTAGTGTACTTTGCCTCATTCTAGGCTAGCGGTATCCATCTATTATTTTCATGAGCACCAAATTTAAAAAAAAAAAAAATAAGGCTATAGCATACAAGAGTCACTCAAAACATCCGCAGCTGCAAAGGTTAATTCTCAACACATTTTGTATGCTGCTTGTTTGTGTAGGAGACAGAATGTCCTCTGTAGAAACATGGTAACTTGCTCTGGATGCAAAATTAACATGCTAAATCTAAAATAAAGATTATAGTTCAAAACGGAGAGGAAAATAATTCACGATAGTTAAAGTCCTTTGACACTAATACTACCATGAAGAACATATAAAAGTCATGCTGGAGGCGGAAAATATACACTAATACCAACACAGGGACCAAGACATTTTATGCCCTGTTTAAACCAAGACCACAGGCCTATCCACCACAATCTGTTCTGGAATTGCAATAGGATCCTTGTGTGATGTTCACTCCGTGATTTCTAACAGCTAGTAAACTCAGGGGAAAGTAATGACAGATTCCAGAAACAGGAGACTTAGAATCACAATACCCTAGCACAGCAATTTGGATTTAATATTAAGTATGGAAAAAAAATTTCCCCCACACCCTAATTCTTATTTTAATCTTCACTTAGTGATAGCTAGGATCCTGCATCTATATAGCTATTGTCTGATTATGCTACCCATCTAGTGAATACCATTAAAAAGGCATGCATTCCTATTGGGGATATGAATGGTTAACTGGTTAACCAGAAAGTATCACTGCTATACTGGGTGATGCATACCAGTTACAGTCAAACAGTGGGCTGGAACAACCCCCACCTGTGATGGGCCCAGCCCACCTGGAGCAGTCCCTGCCCGCGGAGCACCCACGAGGACACACATCTTGGAGAATCATCGTTACTGCACCAAGGTGAGTAACTTCCTCTTTTTCTTCAAGTGATGTCCCCATGGGTGCTCCACTGTAGGTGACTTTGTAGCAGTACTCAAGAGTGCCTGGGCAGCAGGTCCTGGAGTTATGGTTTGACTACTGTTGAAAGCACTGCTGAAGCTAATGAGAAGTCCACAGCCAAAAGGTGTACAATCATATAATGCTTAATGAAAGTGTCATTAAATGACCATGTGGCTGCATGGCAGATGTATTGGAGGGAAACTCCTCATAGGAAGGCCACGGATGTTGCTACAGCTCTTGTGGAATGAGCTCTGGGTTCTGTTGGAAGCAGCTTATTTCATAAGGAATAGCACGTGTTGATGCATGAAACTATGAGCCTCGACACGTGCTGATACAATAGTGGTTTGCCCTTGGAACGATCAGCTAGAGAAACCAGTAAGCATTGCATCATGCAAAAGGCTCCACTTCTATCTATGCAAAAGGCAAGGGCTCTACATATGTCGAGGGAATGCAGGGGTGCCTGTCAGGGAGAGGTACAGGGTTTGGCATAGAAAGAAGGAAGGATGGATGACTGGTTCGTTAATATGGAACTCAGAGCACACCTTGGGAATGAAGGCTGGGTGAGGGCGTAGAATAACATTGTCTTTGTTAAATGTGGTATACGGTGGTACTGCCATGAAAGCTGCAAGTTCACTGACTCTGCATGCAGATGTAATGGCAAGCAGAAAAACCACCTTGAGTGTCATCACTGGGAATGGGGAAGTGGCCAGAGGTTCAAAAGGTGGTGGAGTAAGGGTGTCCAGGGCTAGGTCCAAGGTCCAGGATGGAGGAGGGGCTCTGAGGCAGATTAGGGTTGGTCAACCTCTTTAGGAACCTTTTGGTAGTTGGGTGGGCAAATACAGAGGTGCTGTCTATAAAATGTCAGGCCATAACCAAGGCGTACTTTGAGAGAGGCAACAGCTAGTCCTGACTGCTTTAGGGAGAGGATGTATTTAAAGATTTGATGAAGGGGTGCTGTGAATGGGTCAACATGTGCACCAGGAGATGAACCTACGCCACTTGTGGAGGTAAACAGAGCAAGTGGTATCCTTTCTGCTATGCATCAAGACCTCTTAACTGTATGCAGAACAGATCTCTTTAGATGCACAGAACCAACTAGGAACCAAGCTGTCAGGTGCAGCATCTGGGCCTGAGGTGCAGGAGGGTACCCCAGTCCTGGATCAGTAGATCGTGGAGTTTGGGAAGGGCACATAGTGGGTGAAGAGACATTTGGCAAAGAAAAGGAAACCAGGGCTGGTGAGCCCAGGAGGGCACTATGAGAATCACCCTGGCTCCATCCTTGTTGATCTTCTCAAGGACTCTGGGAATGAGCACAATGGGGGGAAATGCATATAGGAGAAGGCCCCCCAGTTGAGAAGAAAGGTGTCTCCCAGGGATCCCTGACTAATGCGTGTTCTGGAACAGTATTATCGGCACTTTGTATTTCCGTAGGAGGCAAAGAGGCCTATTAGGGGGACACACCAACCATGGAAAATATGTTGGAGTGTTTTGTGTCGAAGTTCCCACTCATGTTCCAGTGCGAAATGTCTGCTCAGGGAGTCCGTGGTAGCATTGTTGGCACCAGGTAAGTAAGATGCAATTAGAGCGGTCTTGTTGCGAATGCACCAGTTCCAGAGGGTCACTGCTTCTGCACAAAGGGATTGGAATTGAGTGCCCCCTTGGCGATTTTTATAGTACATCGTGGTGATGTTATTGGTGAGTATTCTGACAGTGGTGTCACGAACATGTGCCTGGAAATGTCTGCAGGCAATGAAGACTGCCCTGAGTTCCAGGATGTTTATGTGGAAAGTTGTTTCTCATGGTGACCATCATCCCTGAACAGACATATCATTCATGTGAGCACCTCAGCCCATGAAGGAGGCATCTGTAGTAACATGGGCAGAAGGTTGAGGCCAATAAAATGGGACTCCTGCAAGGAGATTGCGTGGTTCAGTCTATCATCTGAGGGAAGTTAGAACATCGTGCTGTGGTGGAGTCCAGGTGAGCACCTGTGAACTCCAAGGTTTCTGATGGCTTGAGTGTGAATTTCTGGTTGTTGATGATCAGACCGAGAGATCTGAATGTCTGCCTGGCTACAAGTATCATATGGTATGTTTCTGCAGAGAATGGGCCCTTTATGAGGCAGTCGTCGAGACAGGGGAAGATTAAAATGCCCCACTGATGTAGGTGTGCTGCTACTACCGCAAGCGTTTTTTAAAACACCCTGGATGCGGGGAAAAAGCCTAAAGGAAGCACACGATACTGGAAGTGCTCCATGCCGACAGTGAATTGAAGAAACCACCTGTGAGTGGGTTGGATGGTGATGTGAAAATAAGCATCCTGAAGGTCGAAGGCTGCAAGCCAATCCTGGTTGTCTAACACCAGGATTATAGATGCAAGAGTTACCATTTTGAACCTCTGCCTCCAAAGGTAGAGCTTCTGGAGATCGAGTATAGGCCTCGACCCTCCTATTTTTTTCTGGGTGAGGAAATAGTGGGAATAGAAGCCTTTTCCTTTGAATTCATCCAGTACCTTCTCTACCACTCTGATGGAGAGGAGTCGATGAACCTCCTGTTTTAATAGAGCCTTGTGAGAAGAGTCCCTGAAGAAGGACAGGGTAGATGGGTGGGGTGGGGTAGATGGGTGGGATTGGATATAGAGATAGGAAGGGGATGCTGTAAGCCACATGAGACGATCTCCAGAACCCAACAATCAGACGTGATGGTGGACCAGTGATGGTAAAAGGATCTGAGGCAGTGGTGGAAAATGGGAGCTGTGTGATTGTGTGGGTTCACAGCAGCGAGGGTTTGAGAGTCCTCGACCAAGAAGTCAAATTTGCTGTTTATTTGATGGTTGGTTAGAGGTGCGGTTGGTCTGATTACACCTCTTCTGGACTTTCTGCCTTGTTCATGCTGATCGAAACCACACTGTTGCTGTCTAACATAGGAGCAGTCATGGAGTTTCTGGTGAGGTGTGTACCGCTTGCGCTGGTATGGAGGTATGTACATACCAAGGATACAAAGAGTGGTATGGGAATCCTTACTTGAATGAAGGACCTTATCCGTCTTTTCAGCAAAGAGCTTCTGTTTATCAAATGGAAGGTCTTCGACTTTATTCTGCAGCTTCCATGGGTCTCCAGGAGTTTGTAGTCATGCAGCTTTTCGCATGACTATTGCGGTAGCTGTCAAACGAGCTGCTGTGTCAGCCACGTCCAACACGATTTGGAGGCCTGTCCTAGCGGAAGCATAGCCTTCCTGAACTATGGACTTCAGGAATGGTCTCTGAGTTTGATAAGTGCTCCAGGAGTGCTGTGAGCTTGGTGTAATTGGTGATGCAACGCATCTATGACCAAGGAGTTGGGCTGGGGATGAGAAAATAAAAATTCCATTTGCTTAGCCGGGACAAAGTACTTTTTGTCTGCTCTCTTATTGGTCAGCAGGGCAGAAGCTGGAATCTGCCAGATCTCCTCAGCAGCTTCCATAATCACCTGATCTATTGGCAACGTGAATTTAGCTCGTTGGGACAGTTGAAGATTTTTGAGGAGGAGGTATTGCTTTTCCTGAACCTCCATAAGCTGGACCTCCTGGCTCACAGTGACCCTTTTAAACAATTCCTAGAATTGTTTAAGGTCGTCTGAAGGTGACGTGTCCTCTGGAATTATGGCTTCGTCCAGAGACGAGAACTGGTCTGTAGGAGAAGTATCGGGCTGCTGTTCCTCAGGGTCTGATAAATGACCCTCTTCAGGTTCTGAATGGTGTGTTTGAGGGGAAGAACTCTGAGGTAGGGTGTGTGTGTTGCTTGCGAGAAAGCACTAAAGCAGAAGGATATCTATGTGTAGGCAAAGATCTGTAGCAGCAGGGTGACCAGTATCTAGGATGTGCAGGCTGATGATGATGGTGGTAGCCAGTGAACCAATAAGGTGCACGGTCGTGATATTAGCTATGGTGATAGTGTGACAACCTGGTTAATGAGTGTCTCGAAGAAAGCACACTCTTATGTCCTACCCAGTATGCTGTGTGTGGAGACAATGTTGTCAAATGGGAAAGTATCACTAAGCCCCTAGAGGAGGGAGGTGGAGAAAGAGATGTGTGCCTCGGATGGGTGTGATGATGGAACTCCCTCTGCAATGCCGCAGGTAGTGGAGACAGGGATCTCCGTTGTCTCCTATATGGGGGGCATCATGCCCAGTTACAAAAAGGTACAGCACCAGTGAGCCCGGTACCAGCGGCAAGAGCAACAACGCTGGAGAGAAGGTTGGAGATGCTGGGCTAGGGCTCTGGCACCTATTAGATTTTGTGGGAGCCTTTTTCAGTGCTGATGGTCTATCATGCATCTCCAGTGCTGGGCTAGAAGGTTGCAGTATTGGCTCCAGCATAGTGGGTACCGCTGGTGCCATTGGGGCCGATGCCAACGTAGGTGCTGGGGCACTGCAGGATGGGGCTGCCGGTGCCAATGTAGACTTCAGTGCCGGTGGTGTTCGCGATATCAGCACCCAATGGTGCCCTTTGTCGGGCTTTCGAGTCCAGAACCGCCTTTGAGCGTGAAGGGATCGTGCTGGATGTCCCGGGTTTGTCTCCCATGCTGTCTCTGCTTGTCAGGACTGGTGAAAGGGAGCGAGCTGGTGAAGCCCATTTCTTTTTAGCAGACCGCGATCCGGGGGAAGATGCCCTCTGGTTTTGGGCAGTAGTGAGGTCTGAGTGAGTCGCGGATACAGAGTCCGATGGCTGGAGCACCTTATCAAACAAGATCATACACAGGCACATTTCTCTGTCACGGCATGCTCTTGCTGTTAGTTTTGAGCAGTGTGGGCATTTCTGAGGCACATGTGCCTTGCCCAGAGACCAAATGCAAGAATGGCCGTTGGAGGCCAGCATGGGTTCACAACAGGTGTCGCATTTTTTAAACCCCCTTGAGCCAGGCATTATAAGGGGTATCCTTATTAGGTATTCCCCGAGTTGATTCCTGACAACAGAGACAGAGAAGAAAAGAAGAAGAAAATCTCTCTTTTTTTTTTTTTTTTTTTAAGGAAAGCGGGTAACAACGAAGGAATACATTTTTTTAAACAAACTATGAACTTCTTAAGACTAAGTTGTAACCAGAAACTAAACTAAACATTAAACAACTAAGTAAGAACTCTTTTTTTTTTCTGATTAGAACAGTTGAAGAGAAGAGCTCGCTCTGTCTGTGACTGAGGGCGGCAACAAAGGAACTGGCGAGAACCAGATCGCGTGCGTGTGTAAAACAGTGTGAACGCCACAATGCGCCTGCTGCACATGCACATTTCGGTTGACTACTGCTGCTCAAAACTCTGATCTTCGGCACCGGGACAACCCGACACCTACAGTGGAGCATCCATGGGGACCTCACTCTAAGAAGAATCTGATATGCTAAAGAGGCTAAGTGAATTAGTCAAGGTCACACAGCATGTCCATATCAACACTGATGACTTTCTAGCCATTTGTTCAGAACACTTAGTTACAATTAAGGCAGAATTCTTTTTATATTTATACGAAATTCAGTATTCAC
The DNA here is from genome assembly GCA_032595735.1 of Pelochelys cantorii. Lineage (NCBI taxonomy): Eukaryota > Metazoa > Chordata > Testudines > Trionychidae > Pelochelys > Pelochelys cantorii. Next base: position 3,083,441 of record CM064342.1, on the reverse strand, counting down.
AAACCATACATTTCTGACTAATCGCTCCTGGACAGGGGAAAAATAACATGGTAATAATAATAATAATAATAAAAAAAATAGTCTAGCAGCATTTTAAAGACTAACAAAACATGTAGATGGTTTCATGAGCATTCGTGTAGGTAGCCCTGGTGGATGGTCCTCTGCTCTGTAGGAGAATTTCCTTCACGCGGTCTGAGCATAGGGATTCTGTTCCTTGGAACCAGAGAGGAGCCACGCATGAGAGGTGGAGTGTGAGAGGCTGGGGGTGAAGTAATCTGCCCCTGTCCTGAGACAGAATGTCATGCTGGAGCGGGAGAGGATATGGCGTGGCTACTGACATCATGTGTAGAAATGGGAAACAGGTCTGTCTGGTCCAGGATGGTGCTATTAGATGACCAGAGCCCCGTCCATCTGGATCTTGCGTAGCACTCGGGCTATGAGCAGGATTGGTGGGAAGGCATAGTGTAGTGGGTCATCCCAACGGATGAGGAAGACATCGCCGTGAGATCCCCTGTCTAGGCCGGCTCTCAAGCAAAACTGGGGACATTTGGTATTGTTGGGAGTTGCAAAGAGGTCTATAGTCGGGACTCCCCAGCTGTGGAAGACAGAGGTGAGTATGGCTGGATATAATTCCCATTCATGGTTGGAGTTGAAATTTCAACTCAGGGCGTCCGCCCGAACATTGTTTATTCCGGGTAAGAATGAAGTCTTCAGAGTGATGCTAGGCTGGATGCACCAATTCCAGAGGCAGATAGCTTAGACGCACAGTGACGGGGAGCAAGCTCCCCCGTGCCTATTTATGTAAAACATGGTCGTCAAGTTGTCGGTGAGTATGTGAACAGTCTGGTTGATAATAAGCGGGAGAAAATGGTTGCAGGCATTCCTCACGGCTCTGAGCTCGAGGAGGTTGATATACAGTGAGGATTCGTGTGTCAACCACCTGCCCTGAACTGTGTGATAAAGTAGATGCGCGCCCCAGCCAAGAGAGGCATCTGTCATGATCTGTCTGGAAGATTCGTGCTGGTGGAAGTGAATGCCTGTTAGAAGGTTGGTGGGAACTGTCCACCATGTAAGTGAGTCCAGCACCCTCTTGGGAAGCACGACCTATATGTGTAGGGAGTGGAGGCCTGGTCTGTAAACTGATGCTAGCCAGTGCTGTAGGGCTCGGAAGTGGAGGTGAGCATATTGTACAACATAGGTGGTAGCCACCATGTGTCCCTTCACTTGTAGGCAGGTCAGAACCATAGTTGTAGGGGTGATCAGCAATACAGTCACGTAGTGCTGAGAATCAGTGTTGGGAAAGATAAGCCCTCGCTGTCAACGAATCGAGGCAAGCACCAATAAATTCTATGCCCTGAGTGGGTAGAAGGGTAGATTTCTGTTCGTTTATTAGTAAGGCCGAGACGGATGAAGATCTGCCTGGTATTGGCGATCATGTCAGCAGTCTCCACCTGAGATCGACCTTTTATAAGACAGTCATCTAAGTATGGAAAGATGACAACGGCCTGTTGTCGGAGATAGGCTGTCACCATGGCCAGGACCTTTGAGAAGACTCTGGGAGCCGAAGATAGTCCAAAGGGAAGTACTCTGTACTGGTAACGGTCATGGACAGTAATAAATCAGAGGTAGCGCCTGTGTGATGGGTGTATGGCGATGTGAAAGTATGCATCCTGAAGGTTGAGGGCTGCGAACCAATCCCCTTCATCCAAAGCTGGTATAATCGATGCCAGCGTTACCATTCTGAAGCATTGTTTCCACAGATACTTGTTTAACTTGCGCAGATCTAGTCTGGGTCTCCATCCCCCTGTGCGCTTCTGTGTCAGGAAATATTTGGAGTAGAATCCTCCCCCTCGAAAGGCCCAGGGAACCTCCTCTATCGCTCCCAAGTGGAGAAGGTGATTGATTTCCTATTTGAGGAGCGTCTCGTGAGAGGGGTCCCTGAAGAGGGACGGGGAGGGGAGGTGGGCAGGGGGAAGCACTGTAAAGGGAATGGCATATCCTGTGTGGATGATCTCCAAGACCCATTGATCTGATGTTATGACGGCCCACTGATGGTAAAAGGGATGGAGTCTGTTGGTGAAGAGATGGTACTGGCTTGTTGGCAGCGGTCAAAGTGGGAGGTTGGGCAGACACTCGACCAAACGCTCAAACCTGCTGTTTTGTTGACTGGGAGCCCGAGGAGTGGGTTGCAGGTGGGCGTCTCCTCTGAGGGCGTTGTCTAGGGCAGTTATAATCGTACCGTCTTTGCTGGGCGCGGCTGTAGTAGCTAACCCTGGTTTTGTTGTATGGCGTATAACGCCTTCGCCGATAGGGTGGGGTGTGCATTCCGAGTGCATGGAGGGTGGTGTGGGAGTCCTTGCTACTATGTAGGACTTCATCAGTGGTTGCTGCGAAAAGCTTGAGCTTATCAAAGGGAAAGTCTTCTCCTAGACTGGAGCTCTTTGGGCATCCCAGCCGCAAGGAGCCAAGAAGCTCTTCTCATCACCATGGCTGTGGCAGTTGCCCTGGCTGCTATGTTGACTACATCTACTGTGGAAAGGAGAGCTGTACGAGCGATCATATGACTTTCATGTATAATGCCTCTAAGGATGGACCTTTGGGAGTCAGGGAGATGTTCCATCAATTTGTCCAGTTTGCAATAGTTGTCGAAGTCATGGTTTGCTAGCAAGGCCGAGTAGTTGGCTATTCTTAGTTGAAGGGTGGCCAACGAATAGACCTTCTTACCAAATAGGTCCAACTTTTTGTGTTCTTTGTCACTGGATGCTGGTTTCGTATAAGGCACTTTTGCATTTTGGTTAGCTGTACCAACGACCAAAGAGTGAGGTTGTGGATGCAAGATCTTTCTGGGGTACAAAGTACTTCCTGTCAGACTTCTTGCATTTTGGCTGAATCAAGGCAGGGGTCTGCCAGATTTCATCAGAGACCTCCATTATTGCTTCATCAATCGGAAATGCAATTCTGCCTTGTGAAGCGGGGCGGATATTCTTTAAAAGTAGGTGCTGTTTCTCTCCTACTTCCTGGTGGTGGATCTCCTGTGTTGTTGTCACCCTCTTAAACAGCTCGTGGAATTATTTTATGTCGTCAGATGGATGCATCTCATCCGGTATTACTGTCTCTTGGAGGTGGGAGGACGCATTGTCGGGAGGTGAATCCACCTGACATAATTCAGTATGATCATCGGAGAGTTGACCCTCCTCCTCTTCGTCCGAATCTGCAGTGGACAGTACAGTTTGAGACGGGGAGGGTGGAAGTAATCTCCCTGAGGCAGAGGATGACACAATGCCTCTCTCATATGCTCCAGTGTTCCCATGGCACCCAATGAGGTAGGTAATAGAATGGAGGGTACGGGCACTCCGAGTGCCAGGGCAGGTATGGTGATTTACTATGGAAGTAGTAAGGGTGACGAGATGTAATAGGGGATGAGTGGTGCGATGAGAAGACACTGTACTGGTCCTCCCACTTGATAGCACCCCGTTCAGACAATACCGGAGATCTTGGACAGCGTGGAGAGAGCCTTGGGGAAGGCTGCAGGGGGGATGCCCGTCTGGAGTGCAGGGGTGAAAGCTGTGGTCTGTCAGTTTTGCCTGCATCTTGCTGAGGCTGCACCAGAGTCTCCTGGGGTGGGGGGGGACACAGCATAGAGCTGTTGGTGGACAGGCTCGCCTTTGAACCCCATTGCCTCCGAGTGGGCTGTTTGGCTGCGTGTGGCGCAATTATCGGTGACGCATCTGTTGATAATGCTGGCACTGGTGTGCATGGACGCCCGGAAGCGCTCTCCAGTGCCACTTCTAGCACTAGATTCCCTGGTGCAGGTGGTGCTAGTCCTATCCACTCCCAACATTCGGGGGGGATGGAGTTGGGGGCAGGAATTTAGCCGGAGATTATCCCCCTTTTGCCCATGCTGGTGGTGTTGGTGAAGTGGCCCTTTTCTGAGCAGATTGTACTGCTGGTAAGGGGACCTGAGAGCATTCAGGCTGCATTGCCTTGTCCAGCAAAATCATGCAGAGGCAGAGCTCTCTGTCTTTCCTCGCTCTCACTGTGAGAGAGTGGCAGAGCTCACATTTCTGGGGAACATGTGTCTCCCAAAGACAACAGATGCAGTCCACGTGTTTATCTGAAACTGGCATGAGCTCCTGGCATGAGTGACACTAATTAAAGCTATATGAACCCGGCACTGCGGCTTCTGACAGGCTCATCACAAGTGTTCTATTGAGGGTTACCCCTGTAGCCGTTACTACTGTTAATGTCGGAGTTGCAGTTTTATTTTTGTCTTTTTTTCCCCCTTTTTTGTAAAGGGAGAGGGCAGCTGAGGGAAGGATGCAGCTAGGTTAGCAGTCGCCCGCAGGCGGGTGCCCACAAAAGCCAGTAGTCTGTGAGAGGCTGGCTGAAAAAATCCTCTCTCTCTCTTTTTTTTTTCCCCCCCTAGGATGAAACCAAATGAGAAGACAGGTGAGAGGAGATAGGGCGAGCAAAACAAGGAGGTTTTCCCACTCTCCCTGAAGAGAAGCTGAGGAGAACGAAGAACTCTGTCAGAGGCCAAGGACAGGAGAAGAGGAACTGAAGAGGGGGGAGGGAGCCACGTGCGAGGCACCAAGCAGAACACAGCGCGAGGCTCTCCTCATGCATGCGTGGCTCTCAGGCACTTCTGGAAAAAGCTCTGCTCCGTGGCTCTGGGACATCCCTACACCTGACGCGGATCACCCATGGGGACATCACCTGAAGAACAAGGATTAGAGAGAGTTGTGGGGAAGGGTAATACTTCCCAATACATACTGGGAACCCATACTACAGTAGATTGAAAATACCTCACTTTGCAGTAGTTTAATAATGAGATAACTTGGATATTCATTCCTTCCGGTCAATAAAAGCTGGAATGTATCTCACAGTCACCTACTTTAGTTTTAAACATAGCTGGCCAGTTATTCTGCCAGTGCTATGCCTTACCTTGTGTGTTTTGCTGTACGTATACAAAAAGGCCAGTCTGTAGAGGCTCTTATAGTGCTGGGGGAAACGGCTCAGACACAAACGGAACGAGGAGATACACTGTTCTGTCAGGAATTTACGTTGCTCTTCAAGATCTGCTGGAAGACACTGGGGAAACTCTGATGCATCTCCACAAGATTCAGCTTTCTTCTTACAGTCCCACTGTAAAGGTGGGGGGACTGTAGCCTTGAAAGGGACGCCAGATGATGCTTGAGGATCTAAAATAACTTTCTGGACACTATGTTCAGCTGCATGATAAGATTCAGAGTTCTCCAAGGGTTCTTCTGACTTTCCTACAGGTGGCAAATGAACAAAGACTTAGCATTTGTGTTTTAGAATCGATGTGTACTGAAAAATTTAATTCCTTTTCTCCATTAAACTACATTCCAAATAATTTCAGAAACATCCCAATATACATTTGACCTCTCGATGTTAAGTGAACAACACACTTTCAGTTTCTAGTGAAATATATATATCAAAAGGAAGGCAATATATCAAAAGGAAGGCAATTTTAGAGTCACAGGTTTTAGGGGTGAAAGGAACAATGATGATCACCTAATCTGACTTCCTAAATAATACAGAGACCACAGAATTCCATCCAGTAATTTCTCCACTGAGTCTAACAACTTGTGGTTCAATCTGCCCATCTCTTTTAGAAGTGCAAAATTTTCATTTAACTATTCCAGGTATTGCTGAATTTACAAAGTCCTTGTCACTTATTGCAAAGGTCAATTACCTTCACTGTTAAAAAATTGCAACCTATTGCTAACTAAAATTTTTTCAAGCTTCAGCTTTCAACCATTGAATCTTGTTACATCTGTCTATTAGACTATTAAGCCCTCTTATAAATGATATGCTCACTTGATATAGCTATTTATTGTCCAAGGTCAAATTGCCTCTTAACCTTCTCTTTAATAAGCTGAAAAAACAGACTTTAAGTCTCTTTTAGGTGTGTTTTCCACACCATGAATCATTCCTGAAGATCTTGTATGAATCCTCTCCAATTTTTCAACAGCTTTTTGAATGTGCTGACACTAGAAATGGACAGAGCATCCCAGCAGGATGTACTTTGTTTTTTTGGAAGCTTCTGAAGACTGTAGAAAATATTTCAATTTCATTTTTAAAGCGTTAAATATTTTACAATCACCACCTTCTGGCACAGAACTGCTAGCACACTTGATGTGTCGAACCATCCTAAGTTTGAGAAAGACTATCTTAAATATTTAACTTTAAAACGATTACAGATTTTTCAAGCTAGAGTATATTCATACACTCTTTCAGAATGTTTTAATAATTCTCAACTCAAAAGTTTCAGTCATTCCAATGTTCAAATCATCCCAATAGGAGAGGAAAAAAAAGCTGTCAAAATTAACATGAGCAAACCCCTTTTACAGATCTAGCTGATAACATTTTGCATTTATCTTCCTAGCATCTGGGTGCCTTAACATTTTAAGTATATTATATGTCAAAAGTTTATATCCCTTCCCTAAAAATAGGCTTTTTAAAATTAATTGTAAGAAAGCTAATTCAAATAACCAATTATACAAAAAATGTGGTGGATTTTTTTTTAAGTAGATGGTATAATTAGAAGTGTAAGTATAAAACATACATACCACCTGTTACACTAGGTCATATTATATAACTTGGAAATACCTTGGAAAATGAAGCCCTCAAATCTTATATTAATTTACATTTATATAACATATACCTTAATTGCACGCTATTAATTTTCAGAGGGCTAAATGACACAGCTGTCAGTCTCTTCTCAGACTAAAACATTTCAATCTTTGCCATACAAGAAATATAAAATATGCACATTATATCACCTACATATATTATACTGTGTTAGTAGCAATCCTATATTTATAGCTGGCTTAGAAAGGCACTTTTCCAGACACGTGTTACAGCAGCTGCAAATAATGTGATACCCAATTTAACAAAGGTGCCCAAACAACCATCTGATTGCAAAGAATTTTAAATGACTATTGCCTAGAACACTGTCATTGAGTGATAAATAAAAAGCTTTGTATCTCATTACCTACCAATTCCTCCCAAATATGATTTATATAAAGCTTGGTCTATACTAGGTATTTTGCATCGATGTGGCTATGCTGCTACACACCTAAAATACAGATACACTTTAGTGCTATAAGATGGTGACTACCATCACAGGTTACTGGAACTGGTCACATACTAGCACAAGTACAGTTATGCACATTTGATCGTTTGCACCTGAGTGAATTTATTGGTATAGACACTCTGGTGCAAGGTTCCCTAGTTTAGACAAACTTTAAGAAAAAGCATAATTCAAAGGAAGGAAACAAATCAAATCAGTCAAAATGTAAATGAGACAATGTTGGAAAAAAACCAGTTTCCTACTTCTTATAACTGTTGGTCTTCAAGATGAGCTGCTCATGTCCATTCAAATAGGTATTCATTTACTGCATGCACAATCGTTGGGAGGTTTTTCTCTAGCAGTACCTGCCAGATTGGCTGTGGAGCTCCCTGAATAGTGCCTTTATGGTGACATAGGTGATCCGATGCCTATTCAGTCCCTTTTTGCTGGACTATTCTGACACAGGGGAGGTGGGTGGGATTTGGAATGCATATGAGCAATACATCTCGAAGAACAACAGTTTTAAGAGGTAAGCCACTGTGCTTTCTTCTTTGAGTTCTTGCTCATGTCTAGTCCAATAGGTGACTCCTATGCATTTTCTATGGAGGAGGGGTCACTGACTGCACAACCACCCTTCCACAAACTGCATCATCCCTTGTCTGTTGGATAATGGCATAGTGTGATGTGAAGATGTGAATGGAAGACCCTGGCACGTCCATATGTGCCAGGAATGCTGCAGCAGATGCCTGTGCTTTTGTGGAGTGAACTCTCTATGATAGAGCTGGTACCTTAGCCAATTGTAGCAGGCCCTAATACAGGAGGTGATCCACGATGAAATACACTAGGAAGGGATGGAAAGCTCTTTCATTTTCTCAGCTATTGCAATAAAGGGCTGTGATGACTCATGAAACGGCTTTGTGCATTCAATGTAGAAAGCTAGGGTGCACCTGACATCCAGGGAATGGAGAGCTCCCTCCTTATTGCTAGCATGGGGTTTGGAAAGAAAACTGGCAGAAAGATGTCCTGGCTCACATGAAAATGCCTACCTTAGGCAGGAATGCTGGATGTGGACATAGTTATTCTTTGTCCTTATAAAAGACTACATATGGGGGTTCAGAGGTGAGGGCTCAGAGCTATGAGACCAGTCTGGCTGACTATAGCCACCAAAAAGGCGACCTTCCAGGAGAGGTAGGATAAGGGGCAGGTTGGTAGGGGCTTGAAAGGGAAGGGAGTCCCATGAGTTTGGAAAGGACCAGGTTAAGGTACCATTGTGGAATAAGGTATCTAACCTGGGGATACGGTCTATTCAAACCCGCAAGAAAGTGCCCCATCATGGAGTTGCTGAAGACAGATCTGCCTCCCATATCGGGGTAGAAGGTAGAGATGGACAAAAGATGGATCAGCCAGCCCCTGGTGTTTCAGATGTAAAAGACAGTTGACCTCAATGGGACTGGGACTTGTTTGAGGAATACATTTTTGGGGCTTCCAGCTGCCCAAAAGGACTTCTCTAACTGAATAAAAAACTACAGTTCAAGCTGATTTAGCCAGGGAGTTTTCATGCTCCCCGCTAGGTCCCCCATTACAGAAAGGATGTGAAGCACTGGAGAGGGTCCAGCATGGGGCAATCAAAATGTTTAAGGGGCTGGAGCACATGACCTGAAGAAGCAGGCTAATCAGGCACTATAGCCAATTAAGGCCTTCTGGTCTACTTTAAAAGGTTTTCTCTCAGGTAAGGAAGGGGGAAGGAGAAGAGTGAAGGACTGAGGAGGAAGTGTGTTGCTGGAGAGTGAGGACTGCAAAAAGGAAAGTGTGTTTGTGCTGAAGCAGGAAACATTCACTCAGGTAACAGGGAGAAGATACTATGGGAGCGTGTGGGGATGTGGCCCAGGGAAAAAAGCTGCTGTACTGGGGCTAGAGGAAAAACCCTGTCAGTTGCTACTTAGGGTCCCTAGGCCGGAACCCAGAGTAGTGGGAGGGCCCAGGTTCCCCTCAACATTCCCCAGACCACTAAAAAGTAATCTCAAAAGGGAGAATAGGATTACGGAGGGTTTTATCCCAAACCTTTGACTCTGCCTATAATGAGGATGGTTAAGTAAGCTGTGACCCCGACCTCTAAAAGAAGTTAGAATAAAGAAATGGATCAGGACCAGCTATGTATCAAATTTTGTGGATCCATAAAATTGACAGAGGTATAATATTATGGAAGGAGAGACTTAACATACTGTGATATGATAGGAAAATGTCATTAGCCTAAGTTTGGATACCAGTATTACTTACAAAGATGAACAAATTACTCATCAATAATATTTATACTACACCTTCACCTTGTACATGAAAAAAGTTCACTTTTAGAGAGTTTTAAACAAATGTTTTGGTTTTGATTTCATATCCTGTTGCTTGTAAAGCCCACCTCCCTTATCAAGTTCATCTTATACAGGCTTCATACAGAGAGATAAATTCTAACCAATCGATTTTGGAAAGCCTAAAATTTATTTTGAAACACTTTTTGATACATAAAATCTGATATCAAGTCATCTACTGGAGATACAAATAATTGCTGTATTCTACTGGAAAGAGACAGCAGAGGGTGATTTCACATTCTCCAGTGTGCATTCAATTCCAGTATTTATCATTTGCAAGATATTGAATAGTAATCTATTGTTAGTCCAAGTTAAGTATGGGCAAAATAGACAAAACATTTTTTTGAGAGATTGTTTTACAATAACGATTCCTTGAAATGCTCAGGACTTGTAGAAGCCAGAGTACAGATAAGGCAGCCAAAAGAACATGACAAACATTGATTTACCAAAAGATTCTGCAGGTTATGATAGGGTTCAATCACATATGTCAGTGGTATCACTACTATGTGCATCTGACAAAGTGAGCTCCAGCCCATGAAAGCTAATCCCCAAATTAATTTGTTATTCTTTAAGTGCTATGGGACTCCTTACTGTTTTTGCTGAAAGTCTAATGTTGCTATCCCTCTGAAACTACCACATGGTTGATATAAACAAAGTTTAAACAAAGTCTGTATATAAACTTTTTAAAACACAAACTATATGTGTGTGTACACACACACACACACACACACACACACACACACACACACACACACACACACACACACACACACACACACCCCCCCCAACTAGTGTCCAATAAAAATTCAAGCATAGTTCAACATCTGTCTATCATTTCTGCATGCTGGACAAGACATTTTAATGTCATCACACAAGCCGCTGTGAGTTACGTAACTGTACCTCTTTCTTCTTCAGATCCTAGGATCTCTTTGCAGGACGCCATGACATCTGAACAGGAAGTGGAAATCCTCTTCTCTGAGTAAGGCTTCCTTAAACTGTCTTGAGAACTGGCAGGTTCATTAAAGATGTCCTGTGTGGAGTTGGAATCAGAGAGCACCACTGCTGTGCTATCCTGACTCCTTTCTGCAAAAAATGAGAATCAGGTAAAGAATGAAAGTGCTACTTCATCCTCATTACAGGAGACATTAGGACCAAACAGTCCTCTATCTTAAATCATAAGATAGTGCTTTCTTCTCAATCTATGTAGCATAATGACTGTAGTCATTCTGCAAAGCTTTCTCTATTGTTATGCCAACCAATGTGCCTACTGTCTAAAAGGTAAGTGAATGTATTTTCTTGTAATCTGTCTGCTACAGTTTATTGCCATATTCCTCTCCTCACCTGTTTGTTCCAAGAATTGAAATTTTAATTGTTTTTTTCACAAGGGGTTGCTAAATATTCATGCAGACTTCATTTTTTCTAATGATTTCCTGGGGTATCTAATCAAGTTAGAAACTCTGTAAAATGGCGATGGTGTGAAACCCTCATAAGCAATCAACGTTGGGATCAAATGTAGCCAACATTTTATACCCGTAACATTATAGCATTTTTACTGTGCCACTTGTGGCATCTCAAAAGGTAGACCGGATAAATGGTACACTAAGTAAAAATCTGAGACCACTAGAACTCATTTGTTCGGGGAAGACCATGAGCAGTCAAGATTTCTAAGAATTTTTGGTAACAGTTCCTAGCAAAAGATACAAGAACATAACTAGAGATGCAAAAGACCTAACAGAATAATCATTAACATCATTCACCTGACTAGATAGAGTTTGATACCACATAATGAATGGTCATAAAGTTAATCTGCTTAGCATCTTGCTAAGACTTAGGTTTAAGAGAGAAACTGAGATTCTTAGACTTCAAGCTAGCAGCAGCACTTAATTTGTAAGTTAATCTGCAATTAGGTGCTGGGGCTCAAGCAACTTTTTTTTTTTTTTTTACTTTCATAACTGATGTGGCAAGCCCAGAGGTTATGAACTGCCAATTTAAGCACTGGCTTAAATAGAAGGGTGAGAGAAGTGATTCACTCTAGGTGGGGACAGCTGATTAATATATCACACCTGCTAACTGCTTTACAGTTTGGAGGGGCTGTTAGTTTTTTCAGCCATATTTGTTTCAGCATAGAAAACAATTATACAAGGCTGTGATTAGAGGGAGATAAAAACTGCACCCTAGAATAAAGGAACAAGTGAAAGCTGCTCAGATACATCTGGAATCAGTCTAATATACTCTTGGTCACTATGTCAGGGTTAGTAAGAGACTACCTAACAGCATAACTGGAACTGGAACAGCCCTTGCACATATAGGCTCAAACGCCAATACAACTTTAGAAAAAGATACACACTTTCTTCCTCAGATGAGAGAAAAAAATATTTTTCCATAATTTTCCACTAGCAAAATCCAATGTCTGATGTGAAATCCTAGTAGACAGAACCTTCTCTGTATCTAAAACTCATGGATGAATTTAGTCCCCTTTCCAGAAAAAGGATTGGCTCAACTGATCCTCAGACCTCAATTTATAGTGCAGGTATTATTTGTTTTGATTCCAAAAAAGATTAAAATGCAATTTGATGCAACCTATAGGTTTTTATTTGACATGTGAAAATCTGCCTATCCAGTGAACTGGAAAAGGAAATGGGGGGGAAAAGTGTTCCCTGATTCCTAATGGCAAGTTTTACAGATGACAGACTTTATACAGAAATCATATAACTACCAAAGAATAGGAGAGGAAAGATTCTGAATGGATCAGTCAAGTTTTCATGACTCATTCGCCGAGGTTTAAGAATATTCTTTGGTATATGTGGCTATAGCTGAATGCCTGTCAGTATCAGGAAAAAAATGTTTTAAACTTGTTAAGGTTTAGAAACAGATTGTAAAGTTTTGAGGGATAAAATAAAAGATATTTTTGTGATCTAAAGTGGTTCTTAGCAGTTTTGTAACACCCTGAAAGACTTGTTGACTGACAGCTCCACCAACAAAATCCCTGCTACAGACAATCAACACATGCAACCTTTACAGAAATTCATCTAACAGATTTTTTTTAAAATGGGAGAAACTTGTGCATCTGCTTGAGGAGCAGGCTAGAGGTTGAAGAAGACGTGGCCTAGCAGTTTAGGAAAGGGTGTGCAGATGCAAAAATATAGCAGTTGCAAGACTATAGATGTTTCATTTTCCCATAAGCATCGAAGTTACTTTTGATGTACAGGCTGTAACAGATGAAAGGTCAAAATGCTGGAATGGGAATCAAGAATGTCTGGTATACAGTAAGTTTGTGAAAGCTACATCAATTACTAAGAAATTATACTAACCTCTCAGAATAAAAAAATTATGCTCATAAACACTGAACTAGCATGTTATATTTCAAAAACCAGCATATCAATCAGGTTGTTCATCCCAAGGAAGCAAACATAAAGTCTTCCTTTTCAAATCCTAATGAGCAAGCTCAGCTTGAAGTTTCTACTAAAAGAGTAGGTATATATGAGCCTCTTTCCTGTACCGTAGCCAAATACCCAATATGTCAACCATATCATCTAATCCTGCATTGCGCATACAACATAATGATAAAAATGCAACTGTTCATCAATGTCTTGTCTCCACAGTGGCTCTCAATATTACTTCTGCTAGTAGAGCTGAGATGGTGGGCTGCAACAACATAACATTTTTCAAAAGGCAGGCCAGGATACGCTTGGGAGTGGATGTTTTGTGCTATTGTATCTAAGACGTTTTTAATGATTTCTTCTGAGTCAACTGCCATATTTTCAATGTACATTTCCCAGACATTTTAAAAAAGATTATCATTTGATTTTTTTAATATTAAAATAAATCAAGACTTCTAAAAAGATGTCATAGGTAAATGTAGTATCTTATTTTCTTTTTTCATGGGTTCCAAAACAACCATAGAACAAAAGGTCAAAGGAACACTTTCTTAAGTTGCTATGTGTTAATTACTATGTGCAGGGCACATAAACATAACTATTTTACTTCACCTGCTCTGACCATTGATCTGTTACACTGTGGTGTGTGTTACTGTGGAATAGAAATGAAAATATTTTATATATTCAATGCATTCCACCCTCAATTGAAAGTCACCATAAAAATTGTAAAATGAGAGTCTGAGGTTATTAGGATTCAACTAATAGTAATTCTGAGGCTGGGAAGTGCTAATATCCATACACTGGAGATATTCTCTGCTCAAAATACATTAAAATATATGTCTTAGTGAGTCAAGATTCAGACTGTCTGAAGAAGTTCCTAAACAGGACACACTTTCAACCAGCACTGCAAACAACTATGGGAACAAGAGCTAGGGGTTTCCCGCACCCCCACCCAAAAAAAGTTTATAAACTAAGAAAAAAAAAAAAGATAAGACATACCCTAGTAGTTTAGGAAAGGGAAGTGTGTGTATTGTTTCAATAACTTCTATATCAAATGTGCTCAGTTTACAAGCAAAAGGATGCTTTCTGGCTGCCAGTTCCACAAACTCAGCCTAGAATCTGAGAATCAAGCTATGTTCTTTCTATTTCATCCACCAGCGCAGCTGTGAAGGTCTCAGATTAAACCCTCATGATATATAGAACTCCAAATTATACTTTCAGCAACACCTGCACAAACTCAGTGTGAGAGTCTCTCCTTTGCTATAGTCAACGTACATACAATTGTGTAGGCCTTGTTGCAAGGCTAAGAGAAGGAAGTATGCTGAGGATGGGGGTCATTATGGGGATTTTAAAGTAACCCCTGGGAATTCCTACACTATCCTACAGAACCATTATAGTCCTCTTGGCAGCCCAGAATTGGGGGATGAAAAGTTAGTGTAAAGTCACATTTACCTTCCTTCTTCCAAGCTTGAGTTCTATGCTGTGCCTCCAAGAGACATAGCAGAGAGTCCCACCAAATGTTTTTAATGTGTTTGCACAGGTGTAACTGAAAGGAAAGAATCAATTTGTTCAAGAGCATGTGAAAGTATGGAATCCAACTCACTAATAGCTGTCTTGTCGCTGTGGTGCTAACAGTAGTAAAAGACAAAAACATATAGGGTAAAATTTCCTAATGTTAGAAGTCGACAAGAAAAAAAAAATCAATGGAACTCATGTGCCTAAGTCAACCATACTTTAGAAAAAATTAACCATTGGCACTAAATTCAGTACACTACTGATTACACAAATGGTGAAGATCTGCTGAGCAAAAAGGTGTATTTTACAGTCACTATTTCAGTAGCACTGCACTTTATAGTGGATTTGAAGGAGGAAAAGATAGTTACCTCTTTTCATAAATGGTGTTCTTCAAAATGTGGTGCTCACATCCATTCCACATCAAGTGTTTGTGCTCACCACATGCACTGGTGCCGGAAGTCTTTCTCTCTACAGTATCTGAAGGGGAGAGCCTTTGGCGATCCCTAGATAACTGTCTCTTTCGAATGCTTGCTAATGTCCCTTTCATATTAGGTAACTAAGTCAGTAGTGGTTAATCTGAGGCCCACAGGCCACAGATTTTGTGTGTGGTCCATGAGACATTTTGTTTACTGTTACCCACGTGCAGAGTTGCCAGATTCCACTGATTTCCATTCACAGTTTTTTTCCAACTGTTATTACTAAAGTGACAGGCCCGTAAAGCAAGGGCACAGTTCAATCAGCACACCCTACAAATTTTAGGTATGCAAGCACCGTTAGCAGAACTGCTCTATCCCAGGAGGCTATCTTGATTACAACAATCTGGTAGCCCACTAAAATGAAGGGTGGCCACTCATGTGGCCCTCTCACTACTCTAGGCTGCCCTGTCACTGTTCTAAGCAGTCCCCTGGCAGGAGGATTGAAGTTCATGGCCATGTAGATTGAAGCACATCTCTGTCTAACCCAGAGTCATCTCTGGCTTGCTGAGTTATGGCATAGCGACCCATAAACATGTGGACTGAAGATGATGCTGAGGCTCTACAAATGTCCCAGATTGGTACATGCGCAAGAAGGCCGCCAATGATGCTTGAATGGGCTCTGATGATCACTAGTGGTCTGTTTGCAAGAGGTGATTCAACTGGAAATTTTCTGCGACAACACTGGGAGCCCCTTCCTTAGGTCCACTGTAGCAATGAAGAGTTGGGTAGATCTGTGGAATGACTTAGCCCACTCCAAGTAGAAAGCCAAGGCTCTCTGAACATCGACACTGTGGAGGTGCCTCTCCTCTGGTATCCTATGAGGCTTAGGATAAAACACAGGCAGGAATATGTCCTGGTTCACATGGAAGGAGGACACCACCTTAGGCAGAAAAGCCAGTGGTGCTGTAATTGGACCTTGTTCTTGTGAAACACTGTAGGAAAATTCCAAGGTCAGGGCCTTGAGCTACAATACTTGCCTTGTTGACATCAGTGCCACGGGGAAAGCAACCTTCCAAGATAAGTAGGAGACGGCACAAGAATCCAGTGATTCAAAGGGTGGGCTGGTGAACCTGAAGAGGACCAGATTAAGGTCCCACTGTGGGACGGGGTCCCAGACCCTGGATAAAGCCTCCTGAGCCTTTCAGGAATCTGTCAGAAGACTGTCTCATTTTGAAACAGCTGATGATTGCAGAGATAACCTCAAGGTGCAAATTTATGGAAGAGTGTGTTAGACCCTAGTTCCTGAGCTGCAGCAAGTAGTCCAAGATGGATCACAGAGGTGAAGGTGAGGGAAATATGCCACACTCCAAAGCCCAGCAGGAGAACTGCATCCATTTGGCCAGGTAAGCCATCTTGGTTGAGGGCTTCCTCTTTTCTTGGAGGACCCAGGGACCTCCTCCGAGCAGATAAACTCTTCCAGGTTTCACCATGCAGAACTACAATGTGAGGTGTAGATTCCAGGTTGAGGTGCAAGAAATGACCATGATCCTATGACAATAGGTCTGAACAGCTGGGAAGGGAGCAGGAAGGGTCCACCATCACATTCAGGAGAGTCCTGAAACAGAGCTGTCACAGTCACATGGGGGCAAGTAGTATCACTCGAACCGTGTCCCTCTTGGTCTTTACTAGGACCCGGCTAATAAGGGGAACCAGCGGGAACACTTACATCAGAACCCCCACCCATGACAGGAGAGGAAGTTCTTGCTCCACTCCCGTTGGGAACAAAAGCCATAACACTTTCTGTTCTCGCAGGTGCTAAACAAGGCCTGTTGGGAAACTCCTCACCTCTGGAAGAGAGCATGGGCCACCTTGTGTGGAGTGACCACTCGTGAGGTGAGGAAAAGTCCCTGCTGAGTGGATCTCTGATGGTATTCTTGACACTGGGGAGGTGAAAGGCTTCTAGATGGATGTCATGGCCAATACAGAAATCCAAGAAATTGAGGGTCTCCCTGCAGATCTGAGGAGTGCGCCCCTCTCCCCTGCCTGTGGATGTGAATAATTAAGTCTCTTACTGCCCTGTTTGCCAGTTGAGGCAGGAAAACCCCGCACACCAAGAGGACTGCTCTGAGTTCTTTTCCATTTATGTGCAGCATCATCTCTCTTGGGGACCACATACCCTTGCACTGAAGGACACAATTGTGAGATCCCCAGGCAAGGGCTGAGGCATCCATCACACACCAGCTCAATGTAGGGTGCCGGGCTGTCAAACAGGACTCTGTCTAGGATAGACTCAGTCCTCATCCATCACCGCAGCGAGGTAAGCACTGCTGAGGGAATTGTAATTCTCTTTGACAGATGGCGCTTGGACTGGAATTAGGCCAAGTCCAGCTACAGCTACAGTGGTGCATGGCATGTTGTTCCACATATGTGCATGTGGCCATGAGACCCAGAAGTCATAGGCAGATCCTGGCAGTCGTGAGAGGGAACTTCCTCGATGAGGGCTGAGAAAACTTGGAACCCGTCATGGGGCAGAAAAACTTGTGCGCAAATTGAGCCCAGCATTGCTCCCATGAGTTCTATCCTTTGCCCTGGGAAGAGCATCAGCGTTTCCTCTAATTTTTTCCACTCCAAGCAGAATGAATTTTCTTATGGGCATCAATATTGTGGATGTGCAACACATCACCTTCATATTGCTGCACACTGTAAAATTCATGTCACAGGAGCAGAGTCAAGGGGTTCTGACTGTGGAAGGGGGCTCAGGCCCGGGATAGAAGGTTGGGGTGCAGGAGTGTGAGGGGTTCAGCCGTGGGTGCAGGCTCTAGGGTGGGGCAAGGATTGTGGGACAGAGGATTGGGGAACATTGGCTCTGGCTGGAGTGCAGACTCTGAGGTGGGGTTGGAGATGAAAGGTTTGGAGTGCCGGGGGGTGGGGATAGGGCTCCAAGTTTGTGGGTGGGGCTCAGAGCCGAGTTCAAGGATGGTACAGGTTCTGGGCTGGAGAGGAGGGCTTTGGGATACAGAAGGATGCTCAGGGCTGGGAGGGCTCAAGGTGGGGTAGGGGATGCGGCTTATCTGAGTGGCTCTGTACTAGGGCTGGCAGGGAGGGCCACCCCTCCGCTGTCTGAGACGGCTTGCTGCTGGGGCTAGCAGGGAGACGCTCCCTTCCACCAGCTGAGAAGGGCTCCCTTCTGCTGGCCATGGCAGCTTCCAGTCTTGGGGAGAGGTATCTCTCCCTGCTGCAGCCCTGAGCCCCTGCACAGGACTTAATAGCTTCAGCTCAGGATTTAAGGGGATGCTGTGCAGCCATGCAGCTTAGAGGGAACTATGATGAGCATGCATTCTTCTATATTCATAAACAGGCTGAGGAATATGCAAGTGGAGCACAATATCTCGATGTCCCTTGGATGCTGGACCTGAAGTGGCCCTTGATGAGCCTAGACATTGAGTTACCTGCACTTCAGGTAAGCAGCAACCACTGCCATGCACTTGGTGAACATCTTTGGTGCTGTCACCAAGCCAAATGGAAGGACCATGAACTGAAAGTAGCCAGAAACCCCTGTAAAGTGTAGAATGTGTCTGTGTCCCAGAAAAATCACTGTGATGCTTTGCCCCCATGTTTTTATGGAAATATGTTAATATAAATATACATAACTGCTTTATGCAAAATAGGTCACATATCTGATCATTCAAGAGCCTGCAATTCCCTGAATGTGTATATTCTATTTGTGTGCCTCCTTCCTGCAACCAGCTCTTTGAAGACCCTGTGATCTTGGGCAGACTAGGCACTGTAGTCCACGAGTGATGTCCTTGCATTTCATCCAGAAGTATCTGCAGTGTGCCTGGAATTCTCCCAAAGTGGACCTGGAACTGCCTCTAATCAGATGGTGAAGGTGTGTTCACTTCATCTCGTGTGGACTATGATAATCATTCCATGGAGTGAATGGTTCCAGCATCTGGGTTGCTTCTCTTCAGTGTGTACCTGACCAAGCTGAGGTTCATTTCCTGGCGAGAATCCTGCCTCAGCTCTCACTGAAGCATCACATATTTGGGAATCACATACATGGCTCTCGAGGACACTCAATAAAGTTAGTATAAGGGATCATAGAAAGAAGGGTACCATTGGTCCTGAACTGGGCAGTCATTCCGATGAAAAAATTAAGGTGCCCAAGAGATCTTGGGGTTTCTCTTGGGGCTGACTTCCTGATTCATTAAAGCTGGTGAAGTGGTATCTCCCACTGATACCACACTTAGTGGAGGAAACTAAGGCCTCTGTGCTAGTGGGTGGCACCATCAGTACCAAGGGTCTTCTTATATATTGACTGGCTGATAATACAGCAGAGTGGTGAAGTGATGGTGCCAAGAGCTCCTTGGTTAGGACTGGATCTGACGGTATCAGTGATTCCAGGTCTGCAAAGACAGTAAATGTCTTCCATGATAGGGTATGGACCCAGCTTCTGTCCCTTGGCAGTGCTGGTTTCAGAAGAACAGTGGTTTTCAGTAACAATGATTTCTTATCTCTTTACAATGGAATCATCGGCATAAGATATGTCCACACTCCTCTTTCCATCATCAGTACCAGGAATGAGCCTATCCCTCCGCTATCAACTGTTTTAGGGGACTCTTTTTCAGTGCCAAGGAACCAGTATTTTGCTTCTTATTAGTTCCTGTAGTAGGGTGTGGGCTATTACCAACAAGGAAACCCTCTTTTCTAGTGGAGTATCAGCAAGGAAACCCTCTTTTCCTGTGAGTGTTTGCTCTTCTCCTCCTCCTCCTGACTCTGTTTGGAAGAATCTTTAACTCTGCTATGAGCAGCTCTGGAGTCGGACACCACCATGATCAAAGGGGTGCTTCTCAATGCCTTTGTCTGATGTGTAAGGGAGTCTAATGGGGCAGAATAAGATTCAAGTCTCAATCTTCAATTGTTCATCTGGAATCTTATAGCCTAAACTCATTAGATTGATGGGCTTGACAAGGAAAGCAAGGCCAGATACCACACTTAGAGGGATTATGAGATTCTCCAAGGCAACAGAGGCATGTATTGTGAAGTTAGTGACCAGGCATAGGCCTTGCAGACCCTCTGATTTTGGGTATACTAAGCACCCCCATACGGAGGGGAGGGAGGTGTTTGGTTGGGGGCGTCCCCCCCAGATCTCAGAATTTCTATAACTACATGATCTAAATCTGCTAAAACTATTAATAATATCTAATTTTTAAAGTATCACTAGGAAAAGCTACAGACATTTAGAGAAGCTCAGTCTTAGACCACATGCAGTAGAAAGGAACAGGAGAAGTGGCAGATCTGCTCCACCCTTATGCCCTTGGTTCAGAGCAAGAGAAGAAAGGTGCAGGCCAGGCAAAACAACTTCCCATCTCAAGCATGTGGAATGCATATGCACCTTGAGTGGCATACACATGGTGACCATCACTCAAAGAACACTGGTTTACACTCATGTTTATCTTCATTGGTATGCAGTACAAACATTTGGGATTACTTGGCCTCATACAACTTGAAAAAGACCCCAGCCATAATAGATGACGCTATACAAACTGGAATCAAAGTGCATTTTCATGTAAGTAATTAAAAAGAAAAATGGATAAAAAGTTAAGTTTTGCATTGGATTAGGTTGACACTTGAGTATCTCTCTAAGTGTACAGAAGGGACCCACCACTTACAAAATGAGTCCAAGATATAGCCCTAGATTGGACCTAATTTCATCAAATGATTACACATGTTAATAATTAGCATCTCTAACAACAGCTATATTTTTATCAAGAACGATCTCAAAGTACAAAGATTCATCAGCATTCCGTTTATGTGGCCAGATTCTTCCTATATATTTTATACTAAATACCAATTTCAGATTTTTTTTCTCACGAACCCCATTCAAATAAGGGCAATAGACAGATTAAATTACAGAAAGGATAAAAGCAGGTTAACACTAACTGTCATCCTGGATTGAATGTTCTGTCTCTAAGAGCATCCAATACCAGATGCCTCAGAGGCAGGTGCAAAAATCACAACAATAGTCAAATGTGCTATTATCTCCTCCCCCTCCATAAAGGTTTCATTCTAATCTCTAAACATGAGAGACTGGTTTAAACTCTGATGCATGAAGATTTTGTATCCCTTCCAAAACTCTATTTGTACTGTTATCCGGCTATTCTTGTTATCCATATAAATGTCTGATCCCTCTTTGAATCTCGTTAAATTCTTGGCACCACTGACATGTGATGCACAGTATTTTCATGGAATACCTTTAACTCACAGATACCTTGAGAATCTCCTTCACAGAATCTGTGAAACTCTATAACATTTGCGGAATCACAAGACCAACAGACTATGAAGAAAGACTCCTTCCACAGCACAAAGCAAGTAGCCTTTCCCATTGAGCTTAACATGCAGTTTTTGCCAATTATTGAAGCAAGCCGTGACAGGTAAAAGCGGGAACAGAATGTCTAAAGAATAGATTTGTATAAAGGTTAGGGGCAGCACGGGCAATATTGGTTGCAAAAGCAATCAAGCAAAGATAAAACACACACACAAAAAAAACCGATCAGACCTAATTTAACATAAAGCAGTAAATGACAAGGATAAAAACAACAACATGTTTTCAGCACTACAGTAGCAATGGGCATTCCATGCATTTTCTGCCCTGTCTCACAACACTTTACCGGTAGATCATCAACATATCCAAAAGACAGACACGACAGCAAACAGACATACTTCTCAGTTCTCCTCTGGGACCCAGATATCTTATTTGAATGACTGCTTTTATTTAGATACCTTTTATTTTCTTTTTCTGAATGAAGTACAATATTAAAAGCAGGGGTTAGCTGAACTGTGAGCGTAAGGGTTGAACAACTGTTTTTCTGCCTGTCTCTCTGTGAAGAACTGCACATATCCAAGGCTTAATCACTGTGTATTCAGTAGAAAGTTGGCCCTCTAGCTAAATGTACTGATATCCTAGGTGAAGCAAATGTCCTATTGAATCCCAGATTAATATTTAAAAAAATAAATAAAAGAGGTGTACATTTTGTTCATCCATTGTTAAATGTGAAGGAGAGAGGAAAGGAGAGACTGGGCTAACACAACACAAGGGAAAAGGACTATTGCTGGAGAATGAGTAAGAAAGAGCACCAAAAGAAACAGCCGCCTGTTTTGTGCATGCAAAATTGCCAGCAAACACTAACTGCAACTCAGATATATTTCTCGCCTCCTGAAGGAAAGATGAAGGTCAGCAGCTGCTGTAGGGAGATAGGGTTAAAAATGTGTATACTGTACTAGTCTATAAGCTTTTATTGCTCTATATTTTCCAGTTTGTCTAAAAAGCTTGATACTCTAAACCAGCACTACAAGGATTCAAAGTGGTCTTTACTATAGCAGCCATTTCTGAATTTTTTTGTCTATCTTTTCCCAAGTATAGAAATATGCTGGGTAGTTATAGTACAATATGAGAGAGATAAGGTGAGGGAGGGACAGAAGTTGGTCCAATAAAATATATTACCTCACCCACCATCTCTAATACACTTTGACCACCCGGCATTATATCTCTCTAATATACAGGACCAACATGGATATAACTACACTAAATGGACATTCAGCTACATCATCTGAAAATAAATGCTTGCCCTTTACATTTTAGCTATGTAGAGGTGCACACTTGAGGACTTGAGTCCAGTGATTTTCAGTGAAGGGCTCCCGTCTGTGAACAAACTCTCTCTCTCCAAGTCAACCAAGTTGCTGACCTACAAGTGCAGTAGAAAGATACCTTGGCATTACATTTGCTTGTAGTAATGCAAAAAGAGGGAATGTATGTGTGTGAGCTCTTCTGCATACACTTAAATTACTGGCATTTATTTTGTCAGGCCACCATATACCATGGTGAGAAGCACATAAAAATACTAAAACAATTAGAGTAAATATCTGTACTGAATTTGGACCAAACTATTTTATTCAAGAACAATGCCAATGTGGGCCATTTCAATTGGTGTCAGAATAGTAAAAGTTTCCTGAAAGCGGTAAGTTTTAAAAAAAGGCAAATAACTATTTGACTATTTTTAGGAACAATATAATGGAAATGCAGACACCACACTTCTGCAGCAATTAGGTTGCGTTAAAGATGTCAGTAGTGCTTTAGTTAAAAGCAGTACATATTTTAATAAAAGCATTATGCAAATTAATGCAAAGCAATGCAATATTGGTCTCACATACACACACACACACACACACACACGAATAGCTTCTAAGCTTCTTAACCTGTTAGCACTCCTCCATCTGCAACAGCAGCTTTAGGCAAATATTTTAATTTCCTGGGGCTCTTCAACGTGCTGTTGCTGTAATTTGGCTCTGCCAGGAATTTATAAGGCATTATGATATGGGCAGTGTTTTGCAATTCTATTTGTAATAGTCACCCTCTACCTTCCTAGAGCGCACCCTAACTAAACTTCTGCAAATTGACAATTTCAGTAAGCTGTGAGAGCAACTATACTATGCTATGGCATGCTTGCAGGTCTGGAATTGCTGCTTCAGCCCTGATGGATGCAGTGACTCCTTAGCTTGTACCTTTTGATTCTGTGAAGCAGTTCACCTTCCTCCCATCGGAAAATTAGTATGCCACAACCCAGAATACTTTGCTGTGAGTGAATGCTTTCTTGTCTCCTCGGAACATTTCAGCAAGCCATAGGGCCTGTGCATATGTACTCTGACAGAGAATTGAATCACACAGTGCATATTACTTCAGGATACTTTTAATTTTTTTTATATATTTTTCACTTCTAATGTCGGTCTCCAAATTGAGTGGGGGGAGGGAGGAAAGCATAGCATGACTAGCCTCATATCTAAGGGTATGTCTAGACTACATGTCTCTGTCAGCAGAGGCATGTAGATTAGGCTACCCGACATAGTCAGTGAAGCGGGGATTTAAATAATCCCCGCTTCATTAAAATAAACATGGCCGCCGCGCTGTGCAGGATCAGCTGATCGTCAGCACAGTGCAGCGGCCATGTTTATTTTAATGAAGCGGGGATTATTTAAATCCCCGCTTCACTGACTATGTCGGGTAGCCTAATCTACATGCCTCTGCCGACAGAGACATGTAGTCTAGACATACCCTAAGTAACAGCAGAGAGAGGAGGTTACTCACCTGTGGAGTAACTGACATACTTCATGATGAATGTCCCTAAGAGTGCTCCACTGTAGGTGTCGGTGTGTTCCTGTGCCATTGACTCAAGTCTTTTAAAGCAGTCTACTCGTGGGCCACACAGGTACAGTGCCTGGTTCATGCGCTTTCAGTGCCCTGACATTGTGCGTGCATGCTCCCACCTCAATTTTTTCTGTACATACCCCACCAAAAAACTTTGAAACAGAAGGGAGGAGGATGGGTAGTGACGCACCAACAGGGACACTCATCTCAAAGAATGCCAGGTAAGTAACTGTCTCTTCTTCTTTGAGAGAAATACCCATAGTGGGGCATCCACAAGGACAACTATAAAGCAGTGTTTCTCAAAGTGGTCTGCGAAACCACTTTGAAAAACCTATTAGCTGGCCGTGCCAGTTTGTTTACGTACTGGTACCACAGCTATGGGGCCTTGCGGCTGCTATTGGCTCCATTCTGCCATTTGCAGCCAAGGGGAGCCATGGGAAGCAATGGCCCAGTCCACACTGCTTCCCATGGCTCCCTTTGGCTGGAAACGACAAAACAGAGCCAAGAGGAGCTGCGAGGCCCCGTGGCTGCAGTACTGGTAAGTAAACAAACCAGCACGGCCAGCTAATAGGTTTCTCAAAGTGGTTTTGTGGACCACTTTGAGAAACACTGCTATAAAACAATACATTTAAAGGAGGTAGGGACTTTGGATCTCTCAGAAAAGCCATGGATAGCAAAGCAGTATCAGAAAAAAGACCTCAGGAGAACGTGTAGTGTTTTGCAATGGTGTGTTTAGAGGCCCGTGTGGCAGCTCTACAAATGTCTGCAATTGGAACCTTCCATAGGTAGGCTATAGAGGTAGAGACTGCTTTGTGAGATGGATGTATAGTCATGTGAAAACATGGCCAACTGCTCATTGAAGAGGGAGAACCAATAACAGGAAACTTGGAAATGGCAGAGGTGCTTAACAACTTCTTTGTTTCGACTTTTGTGAAGAAGGTTGATGGTGACTGGATGCCTAACATAGTGAATGCTAGTGGAAATGGGTTAAGTTTAGAAGATAAAAATTACTTAATAAAGTTAGATGTCTTCAAGTCACCAGGGCCTGACGAAATACATCTTAGAATACTTGAAGTGCAGATAGAGGAGGTATCTGAGTCTTTAGCTATCATCTTTGAAAAGTTATGGATGTCGGGAGAGATTCCAGAAGACTGGAAAAGGGAAAATATAGTGCCCATGTATAAAAGGGGAAATAAGAACAACTCAAGAATCTACAGATCAGTCAGCTTAACTTCTGTGCCAGGAAAGATAATGGAGCAAGTAATTAAGGAATTCATCTGCAAATGACTGAAAGATAATAAGGTGATAATAAGGTGATAACAAATCCATGCTGACTATTACCTAAGAACAAATCATGTCAAACCAATCTGATAGGTTTCTTTAATAGAATAACAAGTCTTCTTGATAAGGGAGAAGTAGTAGACTGGTATACCTAGACTTTAGTAAATCATTTGATACAGTATATCATGACCTTCTTATCAATAAACTAGGGGAAAACAACCTAGATGGAACTACTGTAAGGGAGGTACATAACTGGCTGGATAACAGTTCTCAGAGAAAAACTTTAAAAACAACCAATAGTCTAGCACCTTAAAAACTAACAAAACATGTAGATGATATCATGGGCTCACGTCGACACAACCCATCTACATGTTTTATTAGTCTTTAAGGTGCTTCAAGACCATTCATTATTTTTTAAGTTTGTCCAGTTACGGACTAACTTGGCTACCCCTCTGGAACATTCTCAGAGAGTAGTTATTAATGGTTAACAATCATGTTGGAAGGGCGGGGTCTGTTTTGGGACTGGTTCTGTTCAATATCTTCATCAGTGATTTAGATAGTGGCATAGAGGACGCTTATTAAGTTTGCAGATGATACTAAGCTGGGAGGGTTTGCAAGTGCTTTGGAGGATAGGGTCATAATTCAAAATGATCAGGACAAACTAGAGAAATGATCTGAGGTAAACAGGATGACATTTAATAAGGACAAATGCAAAGTGCTCCTCTTAGGAAGGAACAGTCAGTTTCACACATACAGAATGGGAAGTGACGGTCTAGGAAGGAGCACTGCTGAAAGGGATCTAGGGGACCATAAGCTAAATATGAGTCAACAGTGTGATGCTGTTGCAAAAAAAGCAAATATGATTCTGGGTTGCATTAACAGGTGTGTTGTGAGCAAGACACAAGAAGTTGTTCTTCCGCTCTACTCTGCATTGATTAAGCCTCAACTGGAGTATTGTGTCCAGTTCTGGGCACCACATTTCAAGAAAGATGTGGAAAAAATGGAGAAGGTCCAGAGAAGAGCAACAAAAAGGACTAAAGGCCTAGAAAACATGAGCTATGAGGGAAGACTGAAAGAATTGGGTTTGTTTAGTTTAGAAAAGGGAAGACTGAGAGGAGACATGATAGCGGTTTTCAAGTATCTTAAAGGGTGTTAACAAGCAAGAGAGAGAAAAATTGTTCTCCTTGGCTTCTGATGATAGGACAAGAAACAATGGGCTTAAACTGTAGCAAGGAAGTTTAGGTTGGACATTAGGAAAAACTTCCTGTCAGGGTGGTTAAACTGCCTAAGGAGGATGTGGAATCTTTGTCACTGGAGATATTGAAGAGAATTGGATAGACATCTGTCAGGATGGTGCTTGGTCCTGCTGTGAGGGCAGGGAACTAGATTTGATGATCTCTCAAGATCCCTTCCAGTTCTAGTGTTCTGTGTGTCTTTCAGGTCAAGGGATGAAAACTCGTCCTCCTGCTCCAGTACTAGAATAATGGTTTAGAGGGGCACCATCTTGATATCTGATTTTTTACATATTTATTCAGAGCTCTGAGATCAAGAATGGGGCCGTAACCCCCATTTTACTTCTCTGTGCAAAAATAATGGGAACCGAATCCCTTTCCCTTGTATTGGACATGTACGGGTTCTGTTGCTTCAAGATGGCAGAGATGTTATACCTTCCGGAGAAGCAGCTGTTCATGAGAATGGTCCCTGAAGAGGGATGGGAAAAGAGGTTGAGAAGGGAGTACAATCTGATAGTTTGCAAAACCCATTTATCTGAAGTGATTGCATGCTAATTGCTATAAAAAAGAAGATGGTCACCAAATATTTTCGAAAATGTTATAGTAGCTGGAGAAAGTGAGAGATTTTCCAAACCTTCGATCACTGCCTCAAATTTGCTTATTCGGCTGAGGGGCATGTGGTGTGCTGGACATCAGGGGATGTCGAGACTGGGTCTGAAGCACTGAGATTGTTGATCATAAGCATGGTAGGTTGCTGTGAATAACAGGATAAAATCATCACGGGTATGGCTGATATTATCTTTGTTGGCATCTTGTAGGTGCCAGTGTGTGGATGCCTAGAGAACAGAGAATAACCCTGGAATCCTTCATGGAGGACCTTGATGGTCTTAGCAAGGAAGAGTTTCTCTCCATTGAACAGAAGGTCCTCCACAGTAGACTATATCTCCCATGGGAAAGAGGAGTCAAACTAGGAGACCCGTTGCATTACTACAGCAGTAGCCATACACCTGGCAGCTGTGTCTGCAGCATCAAGCACTGCCTGAAGTGTGGTGTGAGAGACAGTGCGATTCTTTGCTATCACCACCTTGATCTGTTGTCTCCTTTGCCTCTGGGATCTCATTAATAAAGTCACTGAACTTGGAATAATCCTTGTGGTTGGATTGGCTAAGGAGAGCCATTTAATTGGCTACTCTGAATTGTAGGGTGGAAGAGGCATAAACTTTACTATTGAAAAGATCCAATCTTTTACTGTCTTGGTCAGAAGGAGTGGAATGAAAATACTTCTGTTTGTTCTTTTGGTGAGCAGCTTCTACAACCAGGGAGTTTGGAGTAGGGATGTAATAGTATAGTTGATTAACCAATTAACCAATAAGCAAAAGCTTATAGGTTAATGCTATAAACTGGATGCATTTCCCCCCCACCCCTTGCCAGAACATTTTTTAGCAGGCTGGCCAGCAGCCCAGCTCAGACCCAGCTTGCACTGGGTCCTGGAACTAGTCCTGCTGCGGCTCTGCATTTAAAGTGTATTAGGAGTCAGGTGGGCAGGCAGCCCAGCTCTGTTCCGGATCGTGCTGGGTTTAAGAGCTCAGACCCTTCCCCCCTGGACAGGGACTGCCCAGGGACTATAGAATATTCGACTAACCGATAAGAATTCATGAGGTTAATCGCCTATTCATTTAAGCGATATTTAAAATCCCTAGTTCAGAGCTGGATGTGTAAAGAGGAAATCAGAACCGTTAGGAACATAGTATTTTCTGTCTGCTCTTTTACAGGTGAGAGTTATGGTAGCTGGAGTCTGCCAAATGGTTTGGGCAGAGTCCATTATGGCAGGGTTAACAGGAAGTGCTATCTTAGACGATGATGCTGATTGGAAAATATTGGTAAGTTCATGTTTGTTTTCTGTGACTCCCTCAAGAGTAATGCTGATCTCTGCAGCTACCTCTTGAAGAGCTCCTGAAAATGGGTAAAATTGTCCACTACGAGAGAGGGAAAGGGGCACAATGGCCTCATCTGGTGAAGAAGACTGAAGTGGTGTTATCTGGCAAGATGTTGGGGGGCAGATGGTTGCATTTGAGATGGAGCAGGTTCCTCCTGTCCCTCTGTCTATGAAGGGTCACGTATCGGTATCTTCGTTTGGCAATGCTGTAATGATACATAGTGCTAGGCTTGGCAATGGTGCAGATGGCTTGGCACTGTTGCTGCTGTATGGTGCCAGTGGGAGAGAGGCAGACAACTTCAAGCCTATTGCCTCAGCACCAGAGCAGTGTGTATTGCTAGATTTTGAGGTGTGGAAGGTACCAAAAACCCCTGGTGTCTCACAGGTGCTTAGTCACTGTGCTGTTGACACAGTTGGCACCAAAGTCCATAGAGAGCACCTAACTGCCAGGGGAGCCTTATCAGGCAAAGAAGACAGGTGCTTTTTTGTAGTCTTCTTGGAGTTGAAGATTCAGGAGTAGATTGGGCCATACAGGGCTCAGAACCTGGGACTCAGGCAGAGCAAATGGCCTTCTCCATCAGGATAAGTTTAAATCTTAGGTCTCTGTGTTTTCACCCCCTCACATTTAACTTGCAGCAATGGACAAATTTTTGAGGAACACAGACTTCCTCCAAGCATCCAGTACATTGAGAATGCCCATCTGATATTGGTATAGTGTCCTTACATATCGTGCACTGCTTAAAATCTGGTGAACGAGGCATCATGACTAACCACGAGGGAAAAGCAAGTCAGTATTTTTTTTTGTTTTGTTTAGAATTGGGGAGAAAAAAAAAATATATGTAATTAAGACGTAACTACTTATCCAATTAAGGTAGATAACAAACACCAAATTTTTGATCTGAAGAACACTGCAGAGCTCCATCTCAGGCTAGGGACGGTAGAGAAGAAAAGGGGGGGGGGGGGGAGGAGGAGGCGCCATGCATGTGTGATGTCAGCCTGCAAGGACACTGCTCCAAAAGACTCTGATAAATGGCACAGAGGTGTGTGATGTAGTGGGGGTGCTGTCTGCTCTGTAACCAGGGGTTCCCCCACACTGTGATGTGGGATTCCCACTGACTCACCCATATGTGTATTGGCCCAGACACCTAGTCCCAGCCTGAGCAGATAACACAGCTCTTCCCAGGGGGAGAGACAAAGGAAGGGAGGCGGAAATGGCAACCTGGCTGGAGGGCAGGGCCTGGGAGCTGGGCAGTCTTAGCTGGGCAAACATGAAGAGAAAAGACTAAGCTGAGTACTGTGGGTTCGGGGGCCTGTGGACCCCTACCCCAAGAGGTCTGAGGCTGCCTGGCCCCTCACTTCCATGCCCGCATAGAACCCAGGCTGTGCTGTACCTCGCAGAAGCAATAAACCCTCTCTATTCTACTGGCTGGCGGAGTCTCATCCTGCTACAGACGGGGTGCAGGATTGGGGGGGTCCCCGAGACGCTGCCACAAGGTGCACCAACACCTAGAGGGAAGCACCCACAGGGCCATCTCTCAAAGAAGAGCAGCAGTTCCATGGGGAGGACGCTTTAATTCAGGGGAGAAGAATCTATGGATACAGCCACTGGCTTAATTTGATCCGGCCTGCGGCAAGTCTCTGTACTGCAGGCCAGAAGCCCTGATCCTCAGTGCTCACCCTGCAAGGCTACAGCACCAGTCTTGGCTCACCCCACTGCCTTGGCCCCATTCCCACTTCATGGCTGGAAGTGCAAGCACCAGCTCGCTCAGCGGTTGGGGGAAGACTGGAGCCTTGGGTGTGAGTGATGGGTGGCTGGTTTTGTTTTCTACCTTGGAAGCATGGGGAGCAGGTGAATAGGGAGGGTTTTTGTTTTGCTTCTCACTAAGAGCAGGTAAGTAGTGAGGGGCTTTTTTACCTATGTGGTCCCCGAATGACTTTTCTGTAGGGCAGTGGTTCCTGACTGAAAAAAGTTCCCCAACCCTGCTGTAATCCATCAACACTCAGCTGCAGAAGTGCTCTGCAGAATATGCATTTCATGCATGAATGCTGGTAGCCAAAGCTAAACTGGTCACCAGAGTGGCGATACTGAAACAAAACTGCCTGCCAAAAGATAGCATCAGGTTTCCTAAATAGTAGATTTCTATTAATTTGTACTGCAATGACACTACTACACTGCCTTACTACTTTTCTTTCTAAATCAAGCAGCTGTTATTTTATGATCCACAAAAATGTGCTACTAGCCAGTTATTGTAAATAATAAAGAAAAAATTAAAAGATAATGTCTATTAGACCACCATGCAATCCACCTTGATAAGCAATATATTCATACAGTCGCCACCTGCCTCATTCCAAATGGGATACACTCTGGTGGGATTTGTTGGATGAAATATCACAGAAAGTTAACTGATTTACTCAGAATTTAACCAAGTAGTAGTATCAAGTATAAAATATCAATTAAGCACAAGTCTTATCTCAAACTCAACAAGCACATGTCTGGCTCAAGATATACAATGTTACTGAAGGAAAAATTTAATTACTTCCATACTCCATCCTACCCCCAATTCCCATTTAGTTTGGATGGGAGGTGACGACTTTGAATTTTCTGTTTAAAGCTCTGACTACTGTGAATTTATGAAGTTAATGAGCAGCAATATTGCCCGTGTTACCACAGACCCATCACCCTCCTTGAAAAGAGCAGATTGATCTTCCCAGGTCAAGCCCCACATGATTAGAGCACCTCCCTGTGCTGGCAGTATTGAGAACAGGGACTGTACCGTCCGGCGTTGCCTGCTGATGGGGTTTTTTACATTTGACGTAATCGTGGTCAACTGGAGTGGCTGTGTAAGGTGGGGATGTCAGACCTGGACCAGAGGATGAGGGGAGGGAAGTCCCAGGGCCTGGCACTGTTCCAACAGACGAGTGAGAATCTTCATCAATCATGCAAGTCTTTTCCCTGGGGAGATGGGAAGAAAAGAAAAATGAAAAGGAAGAATAGTCTCTCTATAAATGAAACTGAAAGAGACTGCTGCTCTTGCATCATTATCTTCTGTATATAATCAAATCTATTAGTAACACCAACAAGATGCATTTTCACCATAAGACACAGGAAAGAAATGAAAACAGGCAAATTGGGTCCTCATTAATGGTTTGTGTTGAGACATTTTTATTTTATAGCCACTAACAAACCAAAGCTAGATAGTTCATGTCAACAAATTAAATTGGACTTTAAAGTAAAGCATCTGCTAATTAAACAAAAATAATGGTTTCAAAACCAGGGATCAAAAGATAAGGTTGTCTCCTTTTCTTGTTAACATTCCTCCCTACATTGTACCTACAGATTGCAGAGATCTCAAAAAAATCATTAATGTAAGATCTATAACATGGAACACTAGATGCCATAAGACTGAGTTGAAGTCTTAACATTTTGTAACTTCTGCTGGTTCATGGCACATTCATTGTTACTGTAATAGCTTGTGACACCATTTTTTGAATCTGTCTGAACAAATATTAATCTTTACACTCATAGCCCACTGGGTGTGGAAAAGCACGGCTTGCAGATTATTTTCTGGAAGTTAGCACTTACTTTTCTGTGACTTTTGGGGTGTTCTTCTCTTCACCCCTGGCAAATGGTCCTTCAGAAGCCTCTTTCATGAAAGTAACTAATATCTCTGCATCTATCCCAGAGTCTGGCTTCCCCACGAGTTTCAGGATGGAAGCATGAAGACGGAAGTAAACCTAGGAATACAAAACACAATCCATTAAATCAGCAGAGAGCTCAGAATTTCTGAAACTAGCTCCAAGAAGTAGGCCCTGCTTTGCAGAAAATGCTGAAATTTGCAGAGCAAGCTATTTGCTGTCACATGTAACTCTCCAAGAGATTTCCTGTCTATCCAATTCAAGAAAATGGCACCTTTTCAAAACAAAAATGTGCTCCCTTTAGGCAATGGAACGAAGCAATGGAAACACATGGGAGGAGGTCACTGTATGCTTAATTCAGTCAATATCCTTAACAAGCTGCACCATAGGTGCAGAGGGTCTGTGACTATTACATCAGCTCATGAAGTCATGTCCTGCCTCTGGGCTAGGGGATGAATTTCACATCAGTCACATACGCTCCAATCTCAGAGTCTGATCGATGAGTTTTATGTGGCTAAATCTGACTCTTATTAAAGAAGTGATAAATAGTAGCATTATCTGATACCAGTATCATATTTATAAACTGGCTTTACAGTGCAAACATTTAGGAATTCCATTTGATTCTTGGGTTTTGTCTTGCAAATATATCCATCTGTAAGGTACAGTGCACTTCTATTGCCACTATGTTACTAATATAAATATCGTTATTTCAACTAACTGGAGAAAACAAAATTTTAAATCATAGGGTCATAAATAGAAAATGGTGTCTACTGGTTAACTATGCATGCGTATCAACATTTTCATTATACTGAAAACATGGTAACAGCTTTTAAATTCTGATTCAGTTTAGTTAGTAGACGTGACATTAAGCTTTTGTATATGTTTTCCCGTTTTACCTCTAATGCCTCCATGGCCAGTTCTGGTGGGTTATGGTAATGAATCTTCTTTGGATACCTGGCAGCTTCCTCATGGAGGTAGTGACCTGCCTGTTTGTAATGAAGCAGATAGACAACAGGAGGCTGTTCTTGCTTCTCTGCAATCTTTCCCAGCATGTAGTGAATAAGCCACTCCTCTTCATCTCCATCTCCCTCACAGCGAGATGCCGAAGTAAAGCAGAGTTTGGCTGTCTCCAACATGCTGTCTCGACGCTCTTCCATCTGCAATGGGACAAGATGCTGAAAACACAAGTTTACCCTTAGCTGGCATGAAAAATGCTGAAATGTATTCTACTGTGTATGAAAGTTCTCAAAAGCAATAGGCTATTTAAAAATCCTTTGGCTTTAATGGC
This sequence comes from Pelochelys cantorii, assembly GCA_032595735.1. Classification (NCBI taxonomy): domain Eukaryota; kingdom Metazoa; phylum Chordata; order Testudines; family Trionychidae; genus Pelochelys; species Pelochelys cantorii. The sequence goes on along the minus strand of CM064342.1, from coordinate 3,050,099 downwards.
AGAGCATACAAAACGTATCGAAATACTCAAATGACTTCTGAAAACTCAAAATGCGGTGTATATGAATCTGTTCCATCCAGTTTAATGACTTTTCATATCAATGACTGAAATAAAGCAATAAGAAAAATGTATAAACATAAAACACTTATGGAGAAATTAATAGTGATTAACCATCATTGTAAGTAATTCAACACATTTATTTAAAAATAAGTATTAGTGATATTTACCTCTCTCTACAACTAATAGTCTGCTAGAACACAGCTTATTAGAATACACAAGAAAATACATTTTGTAATAGTTGGTAAGAAGCCTATAAGCAAGGCTGCAGTATTGATTTTTTACTAAAACGGCAGTATAAATTAAGGTTAGCCTTCAGCAAGGGAGAACTAAAAAATATCTATAAAGTTATAACAGCATCTAAAGTACTGTCTGGAAAAATGTTGCTTTATTTTACAGAATTTCAGTGTAACATACAACATCCTTGCACAGAAAATATTCTTGAAACATCTCTGTCTCATTTTACATAATTTAAGGAAAACCCCTTTGATTATGGTTTGGTATACAATAACAATGTTTTGTGTTTGTTTTTAAACAGATATATACCTGAAACAAAAAATCACTCTGTTCTAATTTAACTTTTGTTACAGTGGAAGCGTAGCCTTCTCAAAGGCTTATACCCTTATAACATATCATTTTAAAAAGAAGAGTGAAGCCATTTTAAAGAAATATTATGATTTCATGCATGGAAACTTAAAGTTGAATGGTCAGTACCACATTATTTACTCTGTTACACGTTACATACTCTGTCCACTCAATTCCTAAGTAAGTACTAAGGATGTTAAGTAACGGTTAATTTACTAGTTGAGTAGTCGATGGAATTTCCATTGACTACTCGAAAGGCACTTCTGCATTCCTCCTTTGAAATGTACAAAAGCCAGGGCTGGGGTTCTTGTACATTTCAAAGGAGGAATGTGAAACTCCAGGGGCAGCCCGGGGCCAGCGGGAAGTCCCACTGACTTTGGGGCTGCACACAGCATGCCAGCTTTGAAATGTACAAGAGTCCCCAGCAGGGGCTCTTGTGCATTTCAAAGCAGCACTGTAGCATGGAGCCTGGGTCAGCGGGGGTCTCAGAGTTGACCCCGGAGCTCCATGCTGCACTGCCGATTTGAAATGCCAGGGCCCGGGCCAGATTTAACCTCTTCTGCTTGCTTGTGGTGAGGCAGGCTGGTCTCACTCTGACCCTGGACAGATTCGGGACCCCGGCCTGATCCATTACTCCCACCAATAGTACTGAATACTTCAATCAGAAAGACTATAAGGTTTAAATAAGCATTTCACACAGCTCTAACTTAGACCCCACCTGATGTACAACTTCAGGGGGAAGTTCTAACTTCCACTGCTTAAGCTGCCGGGATGCAAAAGAATGCAGGGCATAGGAAATGGTGCCATATTCTATCCAGAGAGAAAGATTGGAGCTATCAATCTCCAGGGCTCGTTTGAAGCAATTGAGGACAGGAGTAGAGTGCTTCCAAATGGGGCCATCACTCTTCAGCTCATTGGAGTTCAACTTGTCCTGAATTCGACTTGCTCTAGCCAGTGCCATGCCAGCCCAAGAATCAAATCTATGCAAGAAAGAACAGACAAAAAACTATTCACTACTAAGTCTTAAATTAGTGTGATTATTTCTTTTGCTATTTCTCCTGATATTTCCTTCTTTCATCACAGGCCTGTCCAAAACTATATTCCTGCAGCACATCCTCCTGTTTGTGGCATTTGAGATACACCATACATATTTAACCCTTACTATGCTTAAAATTAACTGAAAATGCTTCCTCTGACCCTATTTTCTACTTCAGCTGAGTGAGGAACCTGGTCTAGAAATGCATGAAACAGAAAAACAGTTAAAATGGATAAAATGTATATGCTGATTCTGAAAAATCCATTTTCTAGATAACCTAATACTGCCCTAAAGATCCATCATCAAAGAAAACTGAAAACAAATAATAGGATAACTGGTGTCTTTTCATACAAATCCAGTCTGTCCAAGTTTGAATAGTTCCATTACCAACAACTTCTTCTCTCAGAAACTATGCTGTGCTATCAAAACAAAATATGGTGCCCTTTCATCCTAATCGCCAAAAATTAGCAAATCTTGCCCAACAGGCGGCAAGATTCACAACGTTCTGTATTGCAGGACTGGATGACATTGTCTTTACTATCATTATGCTTTCCTGACATCAACATGACTAGGAACCAAAAAAATCTCACTCTGGGAAAATCTTAATGAATGGCAAAAACTACCTTGTGAAGAAATACTTCAAGATGAAGCACTGTGCCTATAAGTAAGGTTAAAATTTTGTCAGTTATTTTTATTACAAGTCAAGGACAGTTTGCAGACTAAAAATAAAAAAATCATGAAAGCTCACAACTTTTTCATAACTTGTACTAAAAATAACTGAGGGCAGGGGGCTGATAGGTCCTGCTGTCAGGGGGAAGAGGGAGTACAGCTCTGGGTCCTCACTGCAGGGGGGAAGGGAGAGGATGACTGACTGTCCTTGCTGCTGTGGAGAAATCAGCTCCAGCTCTAGCCTGCAGCCACAGAGCTCCATTAAAGTCACAGAATCCATGACCTGTGTGACTAAATCATATCCTTACTTTTAAGTGACAGTAAATTCAAAGGTATTCTTCACATTGGATTATCCCAAATTGCTAAATCATTTAAGACCATCAGACCACTTTTAATGTGATTCTAGCACCAGATGGTTAATATATATAAATATATATATACGCTTTTAAAGTTTCTGCTCATCGACATTGACATAAAATTGAACTCAATGTCAAATCAAAAGGTAATGTGCCAAGTAACTGGGGTGAAAATACCAATTGCTATACAACTGGTATTCTTTTCTAGACAATTAAATGTAACAAATTAATGGCAGTCTGTGGCACAGAATTTTAAAGTGACACTCAGAGGGCATTTTTCTCAAGAAAAGCACAACTTTTTATTAAAATGTTCTTGAAGTTTTATTGTAAGTCATCAATTGAAGATTTCAACACTTGGACAATCGCAGTTCCTATACTGGAAGACTCAACAATAACTTTGTTAAATATGCTAAAGCAAAACATGAGTCAACAGTCTGACACTGTTGCAAAAACACAAAACATAATTCTGGAATGCATTTAACAGGAGTGTTGTGAGCAAGACATAAGAAGAAATTTTTCTGCTCTACTCTGTGCTAATTAGGCCTCAGTTGGAGTATTGTGGCACTCACATTTCAAAAAAGATGTGGAGAAATTGGAGAAGATGTAGAGAAGAGCAACAAAAATGATGAAAGGTCTAGAAAACATGAACTATGAGGGAAGACTTAAAGAATTAGACTTGTTTAGTTTAGAAAGAGAAGACCAAGAGGGGACAAGATAACAGTTTTCAAGTACATAAAGGGTGTTATAAGGAGGAAGGAGATTTTTCTCGTTGACCTCCGACGATAGGACAAGAAGCAATGGGCTTAAATCGCAGCAAGAGAGGTTTAGGTTAGACATTAAGAAAAAATTCCTAAGTGGTTAAACACTGGAATAAATTGCCTAGGAAGGGTGTGGAATCTACATCACTGGAGATATTGAAGAGCAGGTTACACAGATATCTACCAGGGATGATCTAGATCCATGGTCACCAACGAGTCGATCGGTGAGGGCCCAAACAGTCGATTGCGAGGAGTTCCGGACGCCCCCATTTTCCCCCATCCCTAAGAAGCCCCACTGCCTACCTCCAGCAACCATGGAGGTAGCACCGGCTTCCTGCAGGGTGGACGGAAGTCCCACACCTGCGCGCCACTTCCGGGGTTTCTGGAAGTGCGCTGGCTGGTCCCCCTCCCCCAAACAGCCGGCATGGTACCAGATGCAGGTCTATGGCATGCCAGGGACTTCCTGTGCAAGGGGGGGAGGGGAAGGAGGGGCAGGAGAGTGTAGGAGTCCCTGGAGAAGGAGTGTGAGGACTTCCCTCCTCTGCGGGAGGTGGGAAGGGGGGTGAGAGGGTAGGAGTCCCCGGAGGAGGTGAGTGCCGGAATGTGCTTCCCCTGCCGGGGGGGGGGGGGAGTCCCTGGAGGAGGTGAGTGCCAGGACGTGTTTCTCCTGTGGCGGCAGGGTGGGGGGGTAGGAGTCCCCGGAGCAGGCGAGTTCCAGGATGTGCTTCCCCTGTGTGTGTGTGGGGGGGGGGGGGTGTAGGAGTCCTCGGAGGAGGCGAGTGCCGGGGACTCCCTGTTCCCTGCCCCCACCAACACCCTGTCCCCTGCTGCAGCACTCACCGGCAGCCTGCTACCTGCCCCATCAGCCTGTCCCCTACCCCCACCAACACCCTGTCCCCTCCTACAGCACCCTGTCCCCTGTCACAGCACCCACTGGCACCGTCCCCTGTCCCCACTGGCACACTACCCCCACTGGCACCCCGTCCCTGTCCTGAGCACCCTTCCCCAGTACCATGTCCCCTGCTCCCACCAGCACAGTTGGGGCCACATTAGTGAGGCTTGGGGGGTTTTGGAGGAGTTGGGGGTTTTTTTTTTTTTTTTTGCATCTCATTTGTGTGGCCCCAACTGACTTTTCTGTGCGTCAGTGACTCCGACTCAAAACAGGTTCCCTGCCCTTCTCATAAATAAAGTCAATGCTGAAACTTTGCGTTTGACATAGTATTTTATTTAAAAATGAAGCCTGGCCAACAAGCCCCCAATTGGGGCCAAGCCCCCATCTGCCCACAGCATCATAACACTCTTGTACCACCCCCCAATCCCAAATCTGAGCTTATCGTGCACTGGAACCCCCTGTCCTGAGCTTCTCACATCCCCAAACTCCTGCACCCCACATCCTCAGGCTTCTGCCGCAACACTTCTGCATCATCAACACACCGCAAATCTGTGTCCTGAGCCCATCATACTCCCAACCTCTCTGCCCTGAGCCCCTCACATGCCTCAACCCAAACTCCTGCACCCTCACATCCACAAGCCTGTGGCTTGCTCAGTACCCCAACCTTCCACCTGACCCCAACACTCCCCAGCCTGGAGCCCCCTCCCCAAGCCAGCATCCCCTTCTCCACCTCCCCCTGCATCCAAATTCCCTCCCAGAGCTTGCACCTCTCACCCCTTCCCACACCCAAATCCCTCATTCCCACCCAAGAGCCCACACATCCTATCTCAACCCAGTGAGGGTACGGCTAGACTGCAGGAGTTTTTTCCGGGATACCATATCCCAGAAAAACTCTTCTGCATCCAGGGACGTGTTTGTTCTTCTGCTTTTTTTAGCGGAAGAGCAAACACGCTCTTTCGGCAACTCCTGTATTTCCCATTCCATGAGGAATAAGGGGGCTTCCGAAAGAAGGGTTTTTTTTCCTGACATTTGGCCCAGTCTAGACAGGCCAAATGTTGGAAAAACCCTCTTCCTACAGAAGAATCGGAAAAGCGGCCATGTAGCCATACCCTGAGAGTGTATAAGGGTCAGGGATAGCAAGTGATGGAGAGGAGGAGAACAGAGAGGGCGGGGCTTCAAGAAAGGGGTGGAGTCTTAGGGGAAGGATGGGGTAGATCTTGGCTTGTTCTAACATTTAAAAAGTGATCTTGGGCATAAAAAGGTTGGAGACCACTGATTTAGATGGTGCTTGGTCCTGCCGTGAGAGCAGGGGACTGGATTTGATGACCTCTAGAGGTCCCTTCCAGTTCTAGCGTTCTATGATTCTACAATTCTAAAATATATATTTGTATTATGCAGGTAGTTTCCATTTCTTACTGTCTGTAATCCCCACTCAGGGAAATGAATGAGTAAAAAAGAAAAGGAAGTCAAGTCATTGTACCTCTTGCTCTTCCTGATTTTAATTCAATTTTTCCTACTCTCTGAATTCTGGTTCTCTCGCAAAGCAAAGGAAAATGTCAAATAATTCATAGTTTTTTCCCTCCCAAATGCTCCCGTTAGAACTTAGTTCTAACAATAAACACCAGAAAATGTTATTACTTTCCAAATAGAACAAAACAACTGACTTATCCCTCATTTCAGCACTGATGAATTGAAGGAAATTAGCAACACTGACCTATTTGGACAAATACAGATGTCATGCATGTAGAATTTAATGGCCTTAGATTGCTCTTTATTCTTGAAGTGATAGTCTGCCAGGAGGTAATACAGCTCAGTCACCACTGGAGGACAGTAGTCTGCACCCTCAGGGAGAGATGGTACCTGTAAAGAGAAAACCTGAGATGCCTCTGAAGCACATTCTAAAATAGTTTTGTATGTGTTACTACTTCTCCACATCCCTAAATCTATCCATATTCATATACATTTTACCTTTTCCTTATAAAACTGCAAGCTTTGGAAAGGCCATTCTAACCCAATCAAAATGTGATTTTTATGAGCATCAAATGCCAAACCAGGTATCACCCAACAATCCCTTACTGTGAAAGCAAAACTACACAATCATTTCTTCCCCCTGAAGTTTTTTAAACACAATTAACCTTGCTGAAGGTTCCTTCAATATAGCCAGAGACATCATCTAAGCTTAACATCGGTTTGTCTGTTCGAGGAACAATTGTAGCAATCTTCTTCAGAAGGTTGGCCAGATCTGCAGATACAGTGCTGGTCTTGTAACTATCAAATTCAGGGAGGGTTTTGGGCTTAAAATATTCAAACATAAATAATGCATCTTCCCACATCAGATCCACCTTAAGGGAAGGAGGCAAAAAAAAGAGAGAAAGAAATTGTCTCAAAAAGTCAAAAGATATGGAATTTTTTTAAAAATAGCATAAAATAAAACATTACATCAGCTGGAAACCAGTGGAAGCTTCCCAGAATGGAAGATCCAAAGGCATTATTAAAAATATGTTGTTCAACATAGTAATTACAGACTAAAGCTCCCAACTATAACTCAACAAATGCTTTAACGGGGATAGCTTTACTTACTTGAAGAGTTGGAGACTCTGCTTAAACCTCCCTGGGAAACAGGACAGTTAGAGGCAGGCATTTATACCTCCATTGCAGCTGATACAAACTGACATGGAAGGCGTGGGATAAGACAGACGTAAAGAACTACATTTGCTACAGATTTTGAAACAACAAATCTATGTAATGCATAAGGAAAATTCCAGGGGCCTCTCCAGCAATAACAGTGTTGAAAGCATTTGCAAATCAAACAGTAAAATAGCCAGTCACAACCTTGTCCCATCACCTTTTTTTCTTCATTTAAAATAATGTTTATGTGTTTGCAGTTTTCCTATTTTAAGATAAATGAATTATGCTTCCCTATTGTTTGTGAAACTCTGGAATCTGCTTTTCTGAAGACAGGGCAAAATTGTAGCCCCAGGGAAGTCAATGGGAGTTTTGTCATTTACTTCAGTGGGGCCAGGATTTCACCCAGAGTTTTCCATCTTTTTTAGACAAGAAATGTTGTTTCAAGCAGGAGCGATTCTCTTCTCCCACATTTCTGTTTTTCTTTGTACTTCCTATTCCTTTATTCCTTTTTATTAGTCTCGCAAAACTGTCTACCTAAGCCACTTCTTGTGGCTCTCTACCATATCACTAGATGGGATGGGAAAGTTTGAGAAGAATGTACTGACAGACTATGATCAGGAAAACACAGCTATTATTCAGCAAACTGTACTATAAAATTATTAACAGAGTTAGTCACATTATGATTTCAGAGGCACTAATCAATTAAATGGGGTTTTTTGGGGTAAAATTCATTTTACCAGCATCAATTTAAACTGTGCATTTTCCATATTCATCAATAGTAAGATGTTTGGGATATTATATCATGGATAAAGCTACAGTTGGCTTTATTTCCAATATTTAGCCCTCTTATTCCATGCTTATAACCTTTTAGGGACCCATGGAATTTTTTCATCATTTCTACCTGATACAAAGGAAATTAATCTCAGGTCTGGAAAAAAAGGCCCTTACTATTACGAATCTTTCCCATTAATTCAGTTCAACATATTGACAAAGGAAAAAACCATGTTCTCCAGCATTCTAAGATGCTATACTAAAGATAAGTTGAGTTTATCTTACCTGCTGCACAGAATGCTCTTCCAGGTACCTTGCTTTGCTTTTTTTACTTGGGAAGCTGTACAAACAATAAAAACACTGTTCAAGGGCTGTCTCCAGTTCTTCTTTGTAGGGATGAGTATCTTCAGAGGTTGATACTGCAAGCTCCTTTTGCAGCACCCACACCTAGAATATCACAAGCATTATAACCCAAAGTCTGATAACTGAATTTCACATTAAATTAAATGCTTCCTATTTTCCTAAACATGGTACTCATATACTATGGTGAGGAATACAGTATAAGAGCCAGTGGTCTCCAACCTTTTTAACTTCACTCCATCCCCCTTCCTCCTCCATCTTCACTCACTTTCACCATGCTGAGGTAGGAGGTTGAGGTACAGGCTCTGGTCTTGGGCCAAAGGGTTCAGAGTGTGGGAGGGGCTCCAGGCTTAGCCCAGTATGGGGGAGTAGGGTCCAGGAGGGCTTTCAGGGTGCAAGGTCTGGGAAGGAGTTTGGGTGCAGAGGACTCCTGTCTGGGGCAGGGTGTTGGATGCAAGAGGAGGATCAGGGCTAGAACAAGGGTTCAAGAAGCACACTCTGGCTGGGCACCATTTAACTGAGATGGTTTCTGGGTAGTGGAGCAGTGGAATTAAGATAAGCAGGGCTTACTCCTGCCCTGTTCCAGCCCCACTCCTGAAAGCAGCTGGCATGTACAGCAGTGGTTCCATGGTGCCATGTACTGCCCCTCCTCTACAGGCACTGAGCTCACAGCTTCTGCTGGCCACGGTTACCTGTTATTGATCAATGGGAGCTGCAGTTGTGGTGTCTGCAGGCAAGGACAGCCTGTGGAGACCCCCCCTGCTCTGCCTTTCTCAGGGACTGCAGGAACGTGCCAGCCAATTCCAGGAGCAGCAATTACCATAGAGATAATTACTCCATACATGACAAGTTGGACATTTTAGAATTCACTACCCAAAGAATTAAATGTAAGCTTAAGAGAGAAATGAAAATGATGAAATGCACAGATCAGTCAAAACCAAAACTAACCCACTTTGCAAGCAGTAACATAAGTAACAACAAACCCCCAAGTATATGTTGTGTTGGGAGATGAGAGGGAAGGAAGTGTATGTTTGTGAGAATGACAGACACACACACACAGTGTTGAGAGTGACAGAGATTTGCATGGCCAAGCTCCCTCCATCCCCTTCTCTCTGTGTGGAGACAGGGTACAGAAATGGGGGGAGGAGGGACAGCTTGACATCAGTGTCCCCCTTTCTCCATCCCAGATCTGGCACAGCAAGCAGGAGTCTCCCAGGGGGCAGCTCCAAGGCAGAGGGCAGGAGCAGCATGATAGTGGGTGGAGGGGCAACTGAAGTGCCAGCACTTGATAGATTCCTGGCCAAACCTCAAGAGCTCTCTCCCCCAGCCTTGTGCTGGGGCTGCCACCAGCTCCCAGCCTCTGTGCTGGGGCTGGCGCCAACTCCTGGATGCCATTTCCTGACAGATCAGTCCCTGCCTGCAGCAGACTCAGGCTGCCCGCAGACAGAGGCTGCTCTGGGTGAGAGCCGCCCTTGTTTGCAGCAGGCTCCCTGCGGGGCTGGAGCAGACCCTGCCAGTGTCAGGCAGAAAGCTGCTCCAGCTCCCACTGGTTACCAGTTAACCAGAACCGATAAGCATTACCCATTTCAAATGATGCTTACTGGTTAACCTTTCCCTAATTAGCTCAGCTGCCGCTTCAGCTCCCACATGTTCCAGCTCCTGCATGCTTCCTCCCCCCTGCCATGCTGCTTCCTCTGATACAGAAGCAGCAGCACGGGAGCAGTGGGGGGAAGGTTAGGCTGGTGGTGGCAGGAGCGGAGTTGCAGCCAGCCACTGTGAGGCCTAGAGACAGGCTTGCAATCGGTTGCAGCTTCGCTCCTGGCCTTGACCCTAGTCTTGTACCCAGGCCTGGAACAGAGCCACAGTTGGGGCAGGACTGGGAGTAGGACCTGCAGCCTGGCTGAGTGCAGAGTCGCACCTAGGCTGGGAATGGGGCCAGGGACATAACTGGGGGCAGGACCAGAGCTAGGGGTGGGGCTGGGTAGGGTTCCCTCACTGCCCCCCCCCCAGTGGTGGCCGTCCAGGGTCACTGCTCACCACAAAATGTTCCTGTTACCCTCTGAGGGGGGTGCACCCCATAGTCTGGGTATAAACTGGAGTTATAGCTGGGGTGTAACTGTGAAGGTTAACCAATGAGCCCAGGCCCATCGGTTAACTGTGTACACGTTCATATGCCTAGACTAGGCTTCTTATTACAGTGCTTTTATCCAAAGCACTTTACAATAGATAGCTAACAGTAAAAACAAGTGGTCCACCAAGCTCCTCAGCAATTTTCAAGTGGTCCATGGAAAATAAAGTTTGAGAACCACTGTTTTCGAATACACTACACCGAAGGCTAACTCACACTGGTCACCTTATCATGGCAGAGATAATGTAATGGAAGAATACCACAGGAAATGTAATGGAAGAATTTTTTTTAAATAAACAATATAAAATGGAGGTTAATAGTGATTAGAGTGAAAGGAAGGAATAAATTATTAAAGCATACTATAGTAAAAGCAAGGCATGCCTACCCAATGCGAAGTGCATAAACACTCAAATATAATTTGACAGAATTATTATTGGAACAGTGACCAGTACAGCCTCCTCTGCCTTTGCTCAGTTTTTAATAATAATCATTCTTAGCTGTGTCTGCTGCAGCCATGGAGCTCACCTGGCCCCAAGCTGCTGCAGTGAGAGAGAGCTGGGGTAGTCCTCTCTTTCCGGGGCAGCCTGTGTACTGAATCCCTCATCCCCAGCTCTAAAGCAGCATGCCAAGCCTCTCTCCCCTTTCCTCCAGGCTTGCAGCTCTTCAAAGACAACAGCGCACTGCAGCCACTTTTCTGAGCACCATGCTTGGGGGAGGGGCAGGCAGGGAGGCTCCCCTCTATGTCCATGGCTGGATCCGGCCTGCAGATCATATTTTCCCCAGCCCTATCCTGGCCAGTTTACTGCATGGGAGCCACCTGGACCAGACAGGTCTGTGTTTCTCTAGGACAGGGGTGGGGAACCTTTTTTTGGCAGGAACTACTGACCCACCAAAAAATAAGTTGGGGGCCGCACACAAATGAGAAGCAAAAAAAAACAAAAACCAACCCCTCAATGACATGGCTTCTGACTGAGAAGCAGAAAGACACTCCCCTCATTCCCCTTGAACACCAAAGCCTAGCGGCCCAGGCTAGTAAATGCTGTGTGCTCCAGGTCCATGGGGGTGTAGCAGGGGGCTAGAGCACCAGTGCAGGTTCCCAACACTGGGGAGAGGCCCTGAGCCTCAGGAGACAGATCCAGGCAAGCCAGGGGCCGCATCCAGCCCCCAGGCCTTAGGTTACCCGCCCCTGGTCTAGAAGGCTCCAGACTGGAAGTACAGAACAGCTGGGAAGCAGGCTGTAAATGTAGTAGCATGGGAAGGAAACTGGGCATGGAGGTCACTTATCACACTCTGGTATCAGAAACATCCATGCTGTGTGTGCAACCACCACCAGGCAGATTTGAACCTGGGACCTCTGAAGCTTAGTATAGGAGCCAGCTGAAAAGCCAGCTGGCTTCCAGGCCATGCTGTAGAGGTCTCTAGTTCTTATCTGTTGCTGTGGTCTAAGTGCCACTGCATGGGACAGTGAACCACACCAGGCGTGTGGGTTACATATGTAGTGTCCTCCATCCACTGCCTGAGAAGAGACTGAGGAGGACGAGGAGGTGGCTGAATTCTGCAGTCAGAAGTGTGGCTGCTGGTGATAGCTCTAGGGCCACAGGCATGATGCCATTCTGGCATCATGCCCCTCATGGAGCTGAGAGAAGGGAAGCTGGTTGCCTCCTGGAGCTGGTTTTTCTAATCATACTGCCTCCTTTTTTGCTGGAGTGAGGGGGCCTGAAGTGACCCCACCTAGACTAAGCTGCTGAAACTATGCGTGCATCTTGCCCAGCAATGGTGGCCTCTTTCATCCCTCATGGCAGGAAATGGTAGCAAAGGCAAACCTGCTCACACTGAGCTGAGAGAAACTGCATTTTGCCCATGGAGCTGGCTGTGTTCCTTAATATGACACTTGATAAACAGAGGAACCAGACACAGATCTTGCCTTTTGCCTTTCCTTGCCCTAGCTATCTCCCTGAAGCCTGCAGGGATGCTAGCTGCTGCAAATGCCTCAAAGGGAGAAGTAAGATAATTTCCCCAAAAATAGAGAAACACACAGCCCTAGGAGATAGCAGGGAAATAAAATATGCTACTGAGCCAAAAAGCTTTTTAATAACTTGAAACAATGTTTCAGAAAAGCTCTGCAAATGGGGAGATCTGGAGGAACCACCAGCTGCTGTAAAGGCAAATAAAAATTTCAGTCACAGTATTCCCTTGAAGCTAGTGACTAACAGGTCTGGTTCTGCCCCCAAACTGCAAAGCAACAAGCACCCTTCATACCAAATATCTGGACCACAGCACAATACAAAATGTGTAGTATCATGATTGGTCATCAGGTTACAAGTAATGTTGATGGATGTTGATGATTTCATTCATTGTTGTGGTTTCTACTAATGTAGAAAACATCAGTTCAGTTAATTCTTTTCCTCCCTTTTTAAAAGATTACAATACCCTCCATTGCTTTATTAAAATTTCACTTGCATAATTTGAATCTTGCATTGATCACTGAGAACACTGGCTGATGCAAGAGTATAATATTTTTAAGCAAATCCGTAAAAAACATTTCAAAGAAATATATAGTGAATGAGTAATGAATAGTTAATGAGTTAACATAAAATAAACCTGTTATCCTGGGCAAGTGGGATGGTATGTCTTTTTTAGGAAAAAAGTCTGAAAAAGTTAAGGATTGCTCTTCCAATCTGCTGTGCGTCATAACAATTTCATTACCTAGGATGACCATTCTGATAAATGTATATGGGATAGGGAACAGGAGAAAAAAACAAATTTTAAAAAAGATTTTTAATATTTAGGCATCAATACTTACATAGAATTTGAGAAGGGCACCATCTGAGTTACAACACCAAGATCTTCTTCCGAGGTACTCATGAGCAGTATTCAGTAACATGAGAGAAGGAGGCAGCATAGGTGTGTCAGGACTCACTGGAAGAAAGAGGCCAATAATTAGATCTCCTAAGTACAAAACTGAGATAACCTACCTAGCCACTTGTTTTTCCATGTTCGGGAAAGGAAACCTTTCCTCAGAATGACTACTTCCCCCTCCCCCTAGTGAAGAAATGAGAATTGGCAACTCTAAGTGAGGGGTACAAAGGAACACCAGCCATTCCTATACACATGCCAAAGAGCAAAAGGATAAAGAGCAATGTTTTAACAACACGTAACATTGAAAAATTAATCTATTACCTTCTTCCCCCTGGCTTTGGAGCTGTTGCTGCTGGCAGCAAAGTGATCGGAAAGCTTCTTCTTCATGCTGGATGATCCGGTGCAAAATAATCCAGGGAAGCACTGACGAGACATATGGCTCTTTGGGTTCCTCTTGGACAGCCATGCTGCAGTCTATAATCTAATAAAGAAATAGAGGGTATCCATTATATGCACAAAGATATACACATTAGTAAAAGGATTTACACGTGTCCAGATCAGTGTTCCCTCTAAGATTTTCTATCCACGAGGGGAGTGAGTTTTGTCTTACGCACAAGTATGGGGGTCATGAGCACTTGTTTGGATGTGTGCCACCATCGTCCCCTTAAGTTGCTCACATATATCTACTATATATTTGTTAAATGTTATGGAAGAAAGAATAATTAACAACTTTAAATAATATGAACTCAAATAAATAAAATTAATACTGTAAAATTGTCAGTAGCCGTGAAGAAACTAGATGTCTGCCAAACAATGGGAATTACAAATCTGTTCAGTTTGAAGTGTTAGTTATATTAAGTTTCCTGGTAATGTGACTCAAAGTCCTACAAAACATATTGGGCTTCTTCACTGTCAACTTCTTTATGAATAATGGGAGACATTCCAGCTATTGCTCTCCTGAGCAGTTCATTGCTTGATCTGCATGTTTGTCTACCGCTCTCATACATCTGCCTGCCTCCATACACAGCCCCACACACTATTTCATCTCTCCCTCTCTCACACACACACCTGTGCGCACACACACCTTCATTCACTGAATTTTGTGCTGGGGATTGAGTTTGCATCTCTGAGTCACATATTTTAGTGATTATAGCTGATTTTGTAAGCAAGTAGTTTTTAAACTTGGGAGTTCACAAGACAAATCAGACTACTGAGAGGGGGTACAATATCTTGAAAGGTTGAGTGTCACTGATATAACAACAGTGCTTTTTGGGCTCTTGAATTTGTGAATTACATGTTTGATGGTTTGTCTTCTGATTTCTTCAGCTATTGTATCTTGGACAGCCCTGACATCTGTTATAGTTGCCTTGCTCTATACTATGTCTTCCTCGTGTTGTGATGAGTCAGTAGATGATGAGTTAAAAGTATATTCAGAAAAGAAACTGTTTGTTTTAGTTCTTTGTAACTTTTGGCCATTTGAAAATGTTGCATTAAAAGTGTTTAGATTAAATATGGTTTTTTAAAAATGTAAAGACAGGCAATCTGTCTAATTAAAACTAATTAAAATGAGAGAGCCTACTGAGTTTGACATAATAATTGAAGAAATTCAGCTGTTTTAAGAGAACCAGTTCATGAATTAAAGATGGTCAATTAAGGCAAAGAAAATAGGGAAACTCAAACCACAGTGCATTTGAGTTCAAGTGATGCCCTCAATGAAGTGCAAGTGATGACCCGCCTGCCAGATCTGGAACCAGGACTGCTGACACTGTCCCAGCCGGAGCAAAGGGGGCAACCGCCTGCCTCTATGTGGCTGGCCAGGACCCACAAGGCCACTGCCACCACCACCCCTCACTTTCCGATCCAGCAGGAAAGTGAGTGGTGGCGAGTGCAGCTTTGTGGCTCTGCAAATGAGGTGGGTGGGCCCAAAAATTCTTTTGCACAGCCACGCAGGTGCGCAGCTTAGAGGGAACGCTGGTCAGGATGACTCACTCAAACAATCTACATTTAAATAAGCATCTTTGCCTCTTGTGCTGGCAGGGTCTGAAAATACTAAAAAGAGAAGAGACATAGTATGGGAAAAGGTCATTTTTCTTACCTGTACGGTAATTTTCTAACTAATATGACACTAGAACTAAGGATGTGAATAGTTAACTGGTAAGCATCATCCTTAATGGGTAATATTTACAAGTTACAGTTAACCAGTGGGGCTGGAGAGCCCCCCACCCACTATGGGCAGGAAGCTGGCTCCAGCCCCGTAGGGCCCACCATGGGCAGACGGTGCTTTAGCCCAGTAGGAGCAGCCCCGTCTCTGGAGGGCTCAACCCAGGTGCACAGGGGCAGAGCCGCTCTAGTGTGCCAGAGCAACCCCTACCTGCAGTGGGAATGGGCACTCCAGCCCAGCTGAGCTGGAGCAGCCCCCTCACCCACTGCCATTTAATCAGTTAAATGGTTAAACTAACCATTTAACTGATTAACTAATTAAACAGGATTTTACATCCTTAACTAGAACTAATGCAAATAGCTAAAGGAATAGCAGAATTTTTGAGCATCAGCCAAAGTTGCATTAAGGCTCCTGTTAGCAATGATTATAAAGAGACATATTTGTAGCCTGGAAGATGCTTAGAATGAACTGGGACAAAAGTTAGTGCCAACAAATTTAAATAAAATGAAAATCTTATAGCCAGATGGAGCCAACTAGGAATTATGCACAGAAATTCTCCCAAAGAGATAAATTTCAGAAACAGTAGTTAGCAAGTGAATAATGCCTAATAACAAACAGCCAAGAAAAAAGGGGCATGTGGGTGTGTGACAGACTGTTAGAGAAATATCGGTATCATTTCCTTATGAAAAACTGCCTATTTTCAAAACGGAGAAGAGAACAGCTCAGAGAAAAGGGTTTTACAGTAAACTTCCGATAATCCGGCACCTTTAGGACCCAGGGGGTGCCGGATTATCAAGTATGCCAGACTATCAGAAGGGGGAGCGATGAGGGGTCTGGGGTGGAGTGGGGGGGGATGAGCCCCTCGGCGCTATGGGACCAACCCGGCAGCACCCCAGCTACTCTGCCCCGGGCGTCCCCGAGTCAGCCGCTGGTCAGTTTCAGTAGCAGCTGAATCGGGGAAGCCGGGGAAAGAGCAGCTCCAATTGTCTGGCTGCCCGGAGCACTTCCGGGTTCCAGATGGTCCTGGACCATCAGGAATGGCAGACCATTGGATGCCGGACCACTCGAGTTTTACTGTATATGGCTCCCCCTCTAAACAATAGGGTGGATTACTTCTCCAGAACATGTACCAGAAGAACTCTACTGAAGCATATTTGCCAACCTTATCGTGTCTATATTGTTAGAACATTTGTATTTTATTCCAGTTTTTATGACCTATTGAACATCTCAGCATAGGTGTAGAGACAAAGGCATAGGGAAGGAAAGCTGATCTCTTGATTCTGATAAAAATTACTAGTGCAAACCACATAAACACTCTATGCTTCAGTTTCACCAACTGAAAAATGGGAGTAATAATACAATGTTTTATAAAGGACAGAGAGCTGCTGATGAAAAAATCTATATGAGAGATCATCATCACTTTGTTTTTTGTTAACATAAGAAATAAAACCCAACTCTTGACTTCTAATATAAAAGACCCTTTGAAGAAGAACTACACTGTAACATGAAAGGTGATCCAACAGCTATATATATTTCAAGATAAGAGTGTGCCTCTATATAATTTTAAGTGTCTAATCCATAACTAAAAAAAACCCACTGACAACAATCAAGAAGCAATTAAAAACAAAAACAAAATAATCAAGCAAAAACGTAACTGATTCAGAATAAAATAAATAGGAAACTAGCATTTTTACATTTTTGAGATTATTTAGGATTGAGAAAATTCAGAAACTTTCAAGAAACTCTCTGGAGAGCCCTTTCTATCAGAAACTTTCTGAAAGCCTTTCTACACTAAATCAAAAAACATTTTTTTTTTCTTAAGAAATTTACTTTCTAGCAAATTTGAAATTCTCTGATTTTCCTTCGCTCACCTCCCATGAGAAACCAATTTATTATTCCCAACGTACCTCCTCAGAGAGCCTCTTGGTGAACAGTACAATATCCCATTATTAAAACAGTAGCTATAATCTTACTGCAAGATAAGTATCCTAGTTACTAAAACAATGACAAGTGTTTCTAAAACTGCTAACAATTCCCTCTTTCTTCCTTGTGTTAGTGTGTAATCATTTACATAATTAACCAATAAGCCTGGCCTTATTGGTCAATCCAAATGACTACATGCACTCTCCTCCCTTGCTGCCTCTCTATCAGAGGCAGCGGGGATGAAGCTGGAGCCAATGCCCATGGGGAGCTAGCTTTCCCCACACATGCGGGCTTCTGTGGAACTGCCTCCTATAGAGGCAGCACTGGCTCTCAGAGCCACCTCCCCACAGCCCCTCTCTACTGCCTCTGATAAAGAGGCAGCAGCACAGGAGGTATGAAGGTCAGGCGGAAGCCAATACATGCAGAAAGCCGACTTTCAAGCTGTCTCCCTGCACGTATCAGGTCCTGTGGAGCTGCCTGCCCCTTCATCCCCCCTGTGACGGGGCGTACAGGCCCCGCACTGACGGACAGGGGGTAGCCCAGGCCCAGCTGGCGGAGAAAGCCCCGCCCCTCCGGCCCTGCTGGGC
The DNA here is from genome assembly GCA_032595735.1 of Pelochelys cantorii. NCBI lineage: Eukaryota > Metazoa > Chordata > Testudines > Trionychidae > Pelochelys > Pelochelys cantorii. Next base: position 3,032,329 of record CM064342.1, on the reverse strand, counting down.
ATGCTCCCAGCAGAGGCCGGGTATAAAAGCAGAGGGAGCCCTGCAGCCAGGAGGACCGCAGGAGGAGGGCGTAGACCAGGCCGGGCCAGTGTTTCTGCAGCAGCTGGGACCGGAGTGGCCACCCGTACCTGATCTGGGGATAAAGCCAGCAGCCGCCAATCCCAGCGAGGCAGGAGCGTGCCCACAACACCGGCAGGTACTGATGCGGAGGCGAATGGGCCCCAGGGGAACCAGGGCATAGTAGGAAGCAGCCCAGGGCAAAGGTTTCAAAGCTTGGCTCGGCGCGTATCGGCTGGAGTCCCCGCCGTGCAGACAGGAGCCATCGGCCCTGCCTAAAGGGCCCTGGGCTGGGACCCAGTGGAGAGGGAGGGCCCGGGTCCCCCTACCACCCATTTTCCCTTCCCTGGTTACTCTCCCCCGGGCCAGGAGAGGCTTCTCGGAGCGGCTAGGCCTCTTAGGCCGTATTTACCCGGATAGAGGGGCATGAACTTCATAGAGAGACTGGTTAGGCTGTATTTACCCTGATAAAGGGACATGGACTTTTAGGTGGGGACTGTTAGGGTTGTACTCACCCTGATAAAGTGGGCGGCGGGCCCGTAAGGAAGGGGGGCGCGCCCCATGCCAGGGGCGTACCCCGTGACAACTTGGTGGAGAATGTGGGCAGGAGGCCACCCCTGAATCTAGGGGGTACGGTGGTGCGAGTGTCATCACAGGGATAAAACCATTAAGGTAAAGAGGACGAGATGGAACCCAGGAAATTGTGGGAAGAGATGGCCGAGAGGCAGTGGGAACAGCTCCTACTGCTAGCCCGGAGTTTGCAGCAGTGGACTGTGCAACAGCTGGAGCAACAATGGCAGCTGTTCCAGAAGCTGACGGAAGGGTGGCAAGCCAGGCAGGAGCAGAGGCTGCTATCAGGGGCGACGGCGGACAGTGGATATGCCCAGGTATCGACTGTGGGGCACAGGGCTCGGGGAAGCGGGCCAGCAAAGGCTGTGGCGGAGGTACGGGTGGAAGGGACCCTTGTCAGGGCCCTAATAGACTCTGGGTGTAGCCAGACCATGGTACAGGAGAACCTGGTAAAGAACCCCGAACCTGCAGGGGGTCCAGTCATGCTACAGTGTGTGCACGGGGATATAAGGGCATACCCGATGGCCTGGGTATGGATAGCAGACGACTGTGAGGTAAAGATTTGTCGGGTAGGGTTAGCCCCCCAACTGGCGTACCCGGTAATACTGGGGCGAGATTGGCCCGGTCTCCGCAGGTTGGTCCAAGATTAGGCCCAGCAAGAACCTCCTGAAGTAGGAAGACAGCCCCGAGGAGGGATGGTGGCAGCCCAGGGCGACACCCCAGAACCCGAGGTTGAGCCGAGAGCCGAAGCCGGGACATCGGGTCCAGTGGTACCCCTGCGGCTGCCGATAGATGAGGGAGAGACGGAGTGGCTGGGCACCGGAGGGGATTTTCTGCGGGACCAGAGAGAGGACCCAACGTTAAGCCGAGCCTGGGAGCAAGTCCAGGAGGCAGAGGATAAGGAGCCTGGAGGCGCAAGGGGGCAGAGCAAGGACCGAGGTTTGAGGTCCGGAACGACAGGCTCTACCGGGTGGTCCGAGACCCACAGACAGAGGAGGAATTCGCACAGCTCCTAGTCTCCACCAGGTACCGAAAGGGGGTGCTGCGGTTGGGCCATGCTAGCCCCTGGGCCGGACACTTGGGCTGCGAGAAAACCCTCCAGTGCGTGGCCCAGAGATTTTTTTGGCCAGGGATCCACCGGGAGGTAAGGGAGTTCTGCGAATCCTGCCCTGAGTGTCAGCACACCAACCCAAAGGGAGTACCCAAGGCCCCACTGGTGGCCCTGCCAGTGGTAGGAGTCCCCTTCAAACGGATCGGGTTGGACTTGGTGGGGCCGCTTGAGAAGGCTAGCTCAGGGTGCCAATATATCCTAGTTATAGTGGATTATGCCACTAGGTACCCCGAGGCCGTGCCATTACGGAACATGACCGCCGCTACCATAGCCACGGAACTCCTTGAGGTATTCTCCAGAGTGGGGATACCGAAGGAGATACTGACAGATCAGGGCACCAATGTCACATCCAAATTAATGGCCGAGATATGCCGGCTTTTAGACATCCGAGCCCTGCGAACTACTGTGTACCACTCTCAAACAGATGGGTTGGTAGAGCGTTTTAATCGGACGTTGAAGTCAACGCTCCGCAAATTCGTAGAAGAGGAACCCCGGGGGTGGGACAAAATGCTGCCGGCCTTGCTTTTCGCTGTGCGAGAAGTCCCACAAGCCTCGACGGGCTTTTCCCCTTTTGAGCTCCTATACGGGCGGCAACCCTGGGGGATCCTTGACCTCCTGAGAGAGGACTGGGAGGGGCAGGAGTCCCGCATGATGGGGACGGTCCCCTACGTGTTGCGACTGAGGGAGCGCTTGCAGAAGATAGGGGAGTTTGCCCGGACCAACCTCTTACAGGCTCAGGAGACCCAAGCCACGTACTACAACCGAGGGACAAAGCTACGAACGTTCAAGCCTGGCGATCGGGTGCTCCTACTCCTACCTTCGCAAGAGTCAAAGCTACTAGCCAAATGGCAAGGCCCATTCGAGGTAGTACGCAGAGTGGGGCCTGTCGATTACGAGGTGAGATTGACGGGGGGGGAAGAAAGGAGTCCAGGTGTATCATGTGAATTTGCTAAAGAAATGGAAGGTGCAGGAAGGACTCATGATCGATCCCTGCCCACCTGATGAGGACTGGGGGCTGTCGGCCGTCGACCCACCCATGAACCGGCCAGTCACCCTGGGAGAGGAATTGAACCCTGCCCAAGAGGAGGAGCTATGCCGCTTAGTCCAGAAGTACGTCCACATCTTGTCTACCCAGCCAGGCCGGACCAGCGTGATGAGTCAACATATAAGCACCCTACCAGGCCATAAGGTTCGGGACCCACACCGGCCCCTACCCCGGAAAATGTGGGAGCCGGTGCGAAGAGAACTCCAGGTGATGCTGGAAATGGGGGTAATCGAGGAATCCCGCAGCAAGTGGCGCAGCCCCATCGTGCTTGTCCTAAAATCTGACGGAACGATGCGGTTTTGTATTGACTTTCGGAAGGTCAACGCCATATCACGATTTGATGCCTACCCCATGCCACGCGTGGACGAGCTACTCAAGAGGCTAGGAAAAGCACAGTACCTCTCCACGCTGGATTTGACAAAAGGGTACTGGCGGATTCCGCTGACCCCGACCTCCAAGGAAAAGACTGCCTTCCCCACCCCGTTCGGGTTATACCAATTCGTCACAATGCCCTTCGGCCTACATGGGGCAGCTGCCACCTTCCAGCGCTTAGTGGATCAGCTATTACGCCCTCACCAGCTATATGCCACCGCGTACATAGATGATACAGTGGTCTACAGCCACACGTGGCCGGAACATCTCCAACACCTGGAAGCAGTATTAAAGGCCCTGGGGGAAGCGAACCTCACGGCAAACCCCGGGAAATGTCACTTGGGACGAAGGGAGGTGACTTATCTGGGATATACAGTGGGGCGAGGGACGTTGAGACCCTTAGTCGACAAAGTGCAGGCCCTCCAGGAGTGGACAAGACCAACGACGAAGAAGCAGGTTCGACAATTTCTGGGACTGGCGGGCTATTACCGCCGATTCATACCCGATTTTTCAGCACTGGCGGCACCGCTATCGGACCTGACCAGGAGTTCCATGCCGACAAAGTTATAATGGACACCAGAATGTGAAGGGGCTTTCCAAGCACTGAAAAGACGTCTGATGAAAGAACCAGTGTTGTTTCCCCCAGACTTTTCCAAGGACTTTATCCTCCAGACCGACGCCTCTGAGAGGGGACTAGGAGCCGTACTAGCCCAAGAAGTGGATGGTGAAGAGCACCCAGTGCTCTACCTGAGCTGGAAACTCTTCCCAAGGGAACAGAAGTACTCCACGATTGAAAAAGAGGCGCTGGCAGTAAAATGGGCCATAGATGCGCTCCGATATTACCTCTTAGGTAGCCACTTCCAACTGGTAACTGACCAAGCCCCTTTGAGATGGCTGCACAGCATGAAGGACACCAACCCTAGGATAATGCGTTGGTACTTATCGTTGCAGCCATACGATTTTGAAGTGGCTCACCGCCCGGGTAAGGCTCACGTGAATGCAGATTTCTTTTCCCGAGTAGGGGAAGAGGAAGCCAGGTCAAAGCAGGCCATAACCACCAATTTAAGGGGGAAGGTGTGTGACGGGGCGTACAGGCCCCGCACTGACGGACAGGGGGTAGCCCAGGCCCAGCTGGCGGAGAAAGCCCCGCCCCTCCGGCCCTGCTGGGCATGCTCCCAGCAGAGGCCAGGTATAAAAGCAGAGGGAGCCCTGCAGCCAGGAGGACCGCAGGAGGAGGGCGTAGACCAGGCCGGGCCAGTGTTTCTGCAGCAGCTGGGACCGGAGTGGCCACCCGTACCTGATCTGGGGATAAAGCCAGCAGCCGCCAATCCCAGCGAGGCAGGAGCGTGCCCACAACACCGGCAGGTACTGATGCGGAGGCGAATGGGCCCCAGGGGAACCAGGGCATAGTAGGAAGCAGCCCAGGGCAAAGGTTTCAAAGCTTGGCTCGGCGCGTATCGGCTGGAGTCCCCGCCGTGCAGACAGGAGCCATCGGCCCTGCCTAAAGGGCCCTGGGCTGGGACCCAGTGGAGAGGGAGGGCCCGGGTCCCCCTACCACCCATTTTCCCTTCCCTGGTTACTCTCCCCCGGGCCAGGAGAGGCTTCTCGGAGCGGCTAGGCCTCTTAGGCCGTATTTACCCTGATAGAGGGGCATGAACTTCATAGAGAGACTGGTTAGGCAGTATTTACCCTGATAAAGGGACATGGACTTTTAGGTGGGGACTGTTAGGGTTGTACTCACCCTGACAGAGCGGGCGGCAGGCCCGTAAGGAAGGGGGGCGCGCCCCACGCCAGGGGCGTACCCTGTGACACCCCCACACTGCTGCCTCTGTAGGAGAGTCAGTAGGGCAGGACGAGGGCGGGGGGGGAGACAGGAAGGCGGGAACCAATATGCGCAGGAAGTCATCCTTTGGGACAGCTCCCCGTGTGTATCAGCTCTGCAGAAAAACCCATTTCCTGTGAGCACCAGCTCCTGCCTGATCCCTCTGTGTGTTAACATGTAACTGATGAAAAAATCATGGTTATACATTTACAAAAATAAACATTTGCTAACATTCCTACTCTTTATATTAAACTTTTGAGAAGTATTTTACATATGATACATAAAAATTGTTTACATTTGTTCTTATTTGTGAAAATATTTATAGTATTACAAGAAATTTCTGCCGTTTCCCTGTAATAGCCTTACCTTTAGTGTCAATTTAACTAGCACCATGCAGGCATCATTGTGCATATTGCATGTTTAAAGCCTAAAGATCAGATTGTGCAAGGTGTTGACTGACCCCAGCTGCCACTGAAGTTAATGACAGTTGAGGGCACTCAGAATGTACCAGACAGAAGTTGGCAAGCACGGATCTTTAAAAAGAAAATAATATTAAAAGTAGTTTACCACTCTGGCATTTGTAGCACTTAAATGAGAAGCTCAGGAGAAAAGTAAGCCTTTTCAAAATTTCAGAAGAACGTCTACAAAAAGAAGTAATGACCATCATTTTACCTAAATCTGTCCTTAAGAGGAAGGGGAAGGGAAAGAGGAATGAGGATGAAAACACCCTTTATAATCATCAGAGTCCCAATTCTGACTTAAGTCCTGCTTCTCTATAAATATCTTCTAAAGAACTGACCAGTGACCAGAGCAACTAGCATCTCAGTTGAACTAATGATATAACATACCAATTATACCAACTGACTGTCCTAAGGCTCATAGGATTGTTCTTCCCACCTTCATGTGAAAAGCAGGAATATACAGCAAGATCTGTGCCAGAAACAAACTAGGCCTTGCCAGCTGGACCAAACCTTGCATTGCTTCCCCTAGCCTAGGAACAGAGTCAAAACCAGCAGTACTGCTCTGTGAGCCACCTTATTACTATTCCTCACTCATTTCAGCAGAGAGAGTTCTCAGAATTAGCTGCCATTACTGATTCTAGAAGAGATTCTCAGTGCACCTGACATCTTGCAGTGAAAACAGAGTGTGAAAGGAAACAACCCACACAAAACTGTAACCCAACAGAGACCCTGCAAGTGGGTGGCAGTTTAGGCAGCAGCTGCATCATGCCTAAAAAAGATCTGTAGCACAGAGCGGCTGCTTGTTAGTGTGTGAGAGAACAGGTTACCTGAATGAGGTTGTTTGTTAACCGAATGAGGCTCAGCGTTACAGAAGATTCCTTCAGGATGCTGCTGTCTGACGACAATGAGCCATCAATCCCTGCAAGCAGCTGTGTTACTGTTGCAACCCACTCTTCTTTAGCAGAAGCTACTGTCATGTTAATCATCTGCTGAATTGCTTCGTTCAAGGCAACTTCAGAGCATTCAAAACATTGCCTATAATCCTTCTGTTTCAGCAGGGAATCCTAGTGAATGTTAACATGAAAAATAATGTTATATGAACCTAATATTTATTTCAAAACATAAAAGAACAATAAACGGGAAGGTGAATAGAAGAAGGTACATAGTTTGCAGCTAATGTTTACTCTGCTGAGATACCAGTAGGAAGTTTCTAAATGTGACATTAAAATGGGCGACACAAGATTCCAGAACCCATGCTCCTCAATTAAGTGGCATCAGAGAAGTAATATTAAGTCCCATTCTCTGAATACAAAGAGCGTCCGCATGACTCTAACTTTGAAGGGAAGAACAACAATGAGTCTCTTGCTTCCTAGCTATATACTGCCATGTATGGGAGGTTCAACAGAATCAGAGTTGAGTCACTGTGGACCCATGCTACAATTTCATTACTGGTTTAGAAAACAAGCTCATACAATGATAAAGGCTACAATCCTCAAAGAATTATGATCTTCAGATCTAAGGTTCTTCCTTGTTGAGTATGGAGAAGATAAAAATAGCCAGCAAAATGAACGATTAAGGAACTGACAGACTGCATCCTTTCCCTTAGCAGAGGACATCTATCCATTGAGTTTCATAGAATCATAGAACACTAGAACTGGAAGGGACCTCGAGAGGTCATCGAGTCCAGTCCCCTGCCCTCACGGCAGGACCCAGTACTGTCTAGACCATCCCTGATAGATGTCTATCTAACCTGCTCTTAAATATCTCCAGAGATGGACATTCCACAACCTCCTTCGGCAATTTATTCCAGTGTTGAACCACCCCGCCAGGTAGGAAGTTTTTCCTAATGTCCAACCTAAACTTCCCTTGCTGCAGTTTAAGCCCATTGCTTCTTCTCCTATCCTCAGAGGCTAAGGAGAACAATTTTTCTCCCTCCTCCTTGTGACATCCTTTTAGATACCTGAAAACTGCTACCATGATCCCTCTCAATCTTCTCCTTTCCAAACTAAACAAGCCCAATTCTTTCCATCTTCCCTCATAGCTCATGTTCTCTAGACTTTTCATCATTTGTGTTGCTCTTCTCTGAACCTTCTCCAATTTCTCCAGCTCTTTATTGAAATGTGGTGCCCAGAACTGGACTCAATACTCCAATTGAGGCCTAATCAGCGCAGAGAAGAGCCGAAGAATGACTTCTCATGTCTTGCTGACAACACACCTGTTAATGCATTCTAGAATGATGTTTGGTTTTTTTGCAACAGCATCACACTGTTGACTCACTATGACCCCTAGATTCCTTTTTGCAGTACTCCTTCCTAGACAGTCGCTTCCCATTCTGTATGGGAAGTTTAGCAAGGTCAAAAGATTATGGTAGTGCTTAATCTTTTGACCTCGCTAAACTAATCTCCTATATTGTACTTCCTGACCCCTGCAGTGGTCAAGAACTTTTTTTTAAATCTAAAGCTAGGGAATATCTACACTGTGTTCTGTTAAGTAAGGCTTGTCATAGTGATTTATGTATTTATCACCTCCATATTGGAGTCTTGTAATATGCTGGGAAGCTGGACATTACAGCTTGTGTAACAGCCTGCCTGGAAAGCAGGAAAGACCAATGAGAAATTATCACACGAGTGCTTCTTGCCACACATCCAACTGGCTAACAACTTTTATTATAGAGGATGCTTGGGAGCCACCACATAAAATATTTAATGGCACAAAAAACTCCAAGTCCTAGTAAAGTGGGTTCATCCATAATAAACATCTAAAACTGAGTCAGGTCATTCAAGTTTGTAAACTGCAAGGATGGACAGGCAGATGCACGCACACTCATACACACACAGAACTAGTGATCAGAAAGCCTACACTATAAGTTTAAGCTTCATCTGAACTTTGCCAATTTACCTCACTTGAGAATCTGGCACTAACCCTCCAAATCTTTTTGATGTGATTCTTAGATATAAAGCAGATGTAAGGCTTTCAAACTCTCACCAAAGAGCATTTTTAAAAGAAAGATAACAAACCTGCAGCAGTAGCAACTGTGTTGGTCTCTCTGGTATAGATATAACAAATTCCAGATGTTTAGCCCTACCATATCCACTAAAGCACAAAGTTGGGCGAAGCAGATGCACCACTGCCTTGTAATCCCCTGCCTCATACAGTCGCTGGATCTCCTCCAAAGACTGGCATCTCTCCAGAGACTTTAGGTTCTTGTCAATCTGCAAAAGTCACAGATGGTGCAATCCAACCTACATTTCACCTTCATGTGCAAATGACTGGCTTTTCTTATGAACCACAAAGCTACAGATGTAGGATGTGTACAGTTTACAGTATTATATAGGACAAGGAGGAAAGTAGACAATCTTCCATCCCATTATCATTTATAAATTGGGGGTATTTATCTTTATAAAGAAAGCATTTAACTGAAAAAGAGAAAGATGGTTTTCAAATCAATTAACTGTAAAAACACAATCAATGTTTGTTTCATCTTAGTTCACTTTAAAACAGCTAATATTGATGCTGTACCTACTACTTTTCCATCAGGGCAAAGTGCTAGTAATTTGAAATGAGTCTTGCAGCTATGGCATTGTCTCTGAGCATTGTTGATATAGAAGCCACACTAGATTTTAAAAATAATAATTATAAAACATGTTTTTAATCCCCAAAGGAAATAAATGCCTCTAAGAAGCATAGGGACTTGTCCATTATCATCTCCATCCTCAGAAGTATCACAATACAATCCCAAAAGAAATTGGATTTAGCATAAGAAAATGGCATGCACATCTAAAATCTCTAGTTTCTCACAAGACTTAGCTCTTTTTTAGAAATGTCTCAAATACACATTAAGATGACTGGAATCTTCTATTTTGGATGAACTTCAAAACAGAAAAACCAAAAAAAACCAAACTGATCCCTACCTCTTCTAGAGAAACAACAGAATCAATATGGAGATTAGGTAATCGGATTATTATGCTGCTTTCATTTCCAGCTTTGATTTGGACTTCAGTGGAACTCTGCAGCATTTCAGTGCAGATATCGTAATTCTCCAACGCCTGCTCCATGTCACCCTGTGGAAATAGTTCAAGGAAATCACACAATCTTGCATGAGACTCGTCAAAAGCAGCTAGGCAATGTTGAATCACTAACTGCATGAGTACACCATCAGGGAGAATGCAAATTATTTGGGAGAGTACTTTACTAATCAAAATAGCAACCAAGGAGTAATCAGCAATTAAAAGCTTATGAATCTATTCTACTAGTGACCTTCACCACCCCGGGAGGACGTCAGACACCTAGATATTCAAGTTACATAGCAGGAAAATGTATTTTTATAAATTAACTCTGAAAGTGAAGGGATGCGGATTAATTCCAGAAGTGAGCCTTGCTTTTGCACTCACTGGAACCATAAATTCAGGTAACATGATTGAGATGTACAGCTAACTGGTTAAGAAACTGTGAACAACCACTTTGTCCATCCTAAGCAGATCTGAATTTTCCTAAAATGGAGGGATCAAGACAGGGAGAGAAGCTACAGAGGGAGAAAATATAATTCAATAAAGCTAAAGAGATATAGCACTAGCCATAAGGGCAGTTATTTAGTAAAGACAATCAATCCAATTTTGACTGGACAACCAGTAGTATTCAGTTTAAGTGGAGCTGGCTCTGATTCCAAATGTATATTTGTTTCAGATTATCCTTCAACTTCCATCTTTGTTTTTTAAATTCAAGTAACTACATCTGTTGTGAAAGAGAGGAGTTACATGCGTACCCTAACCATTAAAACGGTACCTTTTAGTGAAACAGAGCAAAAAGTATGCCTAGTCCAATGTTTCTCATAGTGGTCCGCGGACCCACTCTGAGAAAGCTGCTGACTGTGCCCATTTGTTTATGTACCAGCTCTGCAGCCACGGAAGCTTGCAGCTCCCATTGGCTGCTTTTTACCATTTGCAGCCAAGGGGAGCCGCAGAAAGCAGCAGCCTGGTTGGTCCACGCCACTTTCTATGGCTCCCCTTGTCTCCCCAAACGACGAAACGAAGCCAATGGGAGCTGCAAGGCTCTGTGGCTGCAGAACCAGTAAATAAACAATTGGGAGCAGCCAGTTAGCAGCTTTTTCAGAGCGGGTCTGCAGAACACTTTGAGAAACACCAGTCTAATATATGTTTCTACATTACTGGGATTGTGCAGTGATAGTTGATTTTGACTAGGTGTCACCTGGAAAGGGAATTAGAAATTTTATTAATATAAAGAAATTTTATTTTATGTGAAAATAAAATAACTTATCAAGAAGTCTCTACTTCAGATGTATAAAATGATTAAATAGTTTATAAATGAGAGAGGATTTGTCTCCACTAATTATTCTGAAGAACAATCCAGTTTATTAGGTGGATTTATTAAAGGATTTTGAAATATGAAAATGAAAAGGGAATGTATCACCCAGTGGGTGTATATGAAATCAACTGATAAAAGTACTTTATTGATTGTAGATTAAAATTTGATTAGTAAAAACCATATTTTTTCTCTCAACAGTTTAGACTTAAGTATGGAAAATTTGTAAACATTTTCTTCACTTCTTAAGAAAATGATGCTTGAAATAAAATAATAATAAACTCTGGGATTCAATAAGTAACTTTTCTTTGGATTGTTTACTTAAGCAATGGATCTCGGACAAACTGATCAAAAAGTCTGTATATTAAATGAACAATTGTTGCCAAAAGAAGAACCAAGCTCCACTGGGGAAAAAGAATCAATCACAACTCAGTACACAATTGCATTTCAGACGTTCTGGGTTTCTATACAGATTCTAAGAGCTAGAATCCAGGCTTTTGTCTGCTAGTGAATTTGTGCCTTGCAGCTGCTCATTGTAATTCCAAGATAACTCCAATGGAAATTTGTTTTGGGGACCTAAGACAAACCACTTTAAATACAATGCATAAGGATTTTGGCCAGACCCTTTGCCTCTGGCTAATTACTGAATAATATATGTTCTTTCCATAGGGAAATTTAACTTAACTAAATAAAATAGACAAATATAACCACTACTTTGTCATCAAATTAGAGATCAGTTGAAATATTCATGAATCACTTGACTAGAGTGCATTTATGACTTAGTATACCCACCACTTCAAATGCTTATAATAATTCTAATGTCCATTTGTTTAAAAAAAATTCTAGATGAGAAAATGTTCTATTTGTTGTACGCAAAATAAAAACAAACCTGCAGTGCTAGAAAGCGAGCCTTCAACCAATACACTCGAGCCACAAACTCTAGCCAGTCTTCCTCAAACAAATCTCGCTGGGAGGATGCAAATGAGAGCTGCAACAAGTCCCCCAGAAAATGGGATCCTGGGAAGTCAGGACCAAACTTTCCATTCACAGTGGCAGAAGGGCAGTTTCGAGGGGAAACTGTAAATCATGTATTGACAGGTTAGCATAAAATTACATTATTCTCCTTATGCAAACAATTCCATGTGCAGCAGCTGCAGTGCTTAGCTCACCCTTCTAAGACAAACACTAGTCCATGTCTACACTACAAGATAAGGTTGAATTTATTAAGATCTTATTTCTTGACACATAATTTTGCAAAGTCGAAGATCTATGTTCCCATATGTGCAAGAATTTAAAGTAGTTAGAAGTAGTGTGTCCCCATTAAGGAGACTGCTGTCAACTTTTGAGAGTGATGCACTGTGGGTAGCTATCCCACACTGCCTGCGCCACTTTGTATTCTGGGTTATGCATGCTGGGACCAAAACTGTGCAGCGGGTGGCTCTGGGTTCATGTCATCAGTTTCCCATAATGCACTCATCTACCCGCTCCCCCTTTGTTTGAGATCAATGGGAAACAGTCTTTTCACACCCTTTTTGACCCTGGATATTTGCACCGATGCCATAGCAGCACGAGCATGCCCCTCATGGATTCTGCTGTGCATCAAACCATTGTGATACTGATGTGTACCGTGGTGCAAGTAATGGTGCAGTACGTCAAGAGCGTATGCACATCGCTGCACCAAAAAGAGGATGAGGAGGAATCGTTGTCTCAGGATGTCACAGGCACACTGTACAGGCAAGCCCTTGAACTGAGCAAATTGAAAATGTAGCTGGCATACGATCCTTTGGAAACAGTGGAATGCCAGTTTTGGTGCCGTGAGACAAGCACAGACTAGTAGGACCGCATAATGCTGCAGGTCTGGTACGATCAACAGTGGTTGTAAAGCTTCTGAATGTACAACAACACTTTCATGGAACTTTGTGAATGGTTCTCCCCTGTCCTGAAGTGCCGGGACACCCAAATGAGACATGCTCTGACAGTGCAGATGCCTGTGGTAATTGCTCTGTGCAACTTTGCAACGCCAGACTGCTACCAATCAGTTGTGAATCAATTTGGAGTGGGAAAATCTACAGCAGGGGCTGTTGTTATATTAGTAGCAAAGGCAATCAATACCATTCTGTTATGGAGGGTAGTGACTCTGAGTAAGGTGGATGGTTTTGCCATGATGGGATTCCCTAACTGTGGTGGGGCAATAGATGGAAGGCACATTCCCATGTTGGCTCCCAACCATCTTGCCAAGGAATACATAAACCGCAAGCGGTAATTCTTAAGGTGCTGCAGGAGCTGGTGGATCACAAGGGCCGTTTCAACAACACTAATGTGAGATGGTCGGGAAAGGCACATGATGCACACATCTTTAGGAACTCCTGCCTTTTCAGAAAGATGCAAGCTGCAACTTTCTTCCCAGACTGGAAAATCAAATCTGAGAGGTATAAATGCCAATAGCGATCCGCAGCAAATGCAACATTCCCTTTTGGTGGCAGCCTACTGTGTGCTCCATAATATTTGTGAGAAGTGGGAAAGTTATCTGTCACGATGGGGGGGCTAAGGCAGAGTGCCTAGCCAGAGATTTTCAGCAGCCAGACACCAAGGCGATAAGGAGGGCACATCATGGGGCAGTGAAAATCAGAGAGGCTTTGAAAGAAAGAGTTATAAATGGCCTGTTCCGAGAGTCATGCACGTTGCTCTCAATGAAGTGCTCTGCATTCAGTGTGTTTGCCTGTAATCCCCACCACTGCAATACAGGTGTGGAAACCATTTCATATTTAGCTAGAAGCCATCTTGTATAACAAAAACCATTTCAGCTTCTCGCTTTAGCACCTAGACCAGAGTAAACTTTCTGTCACCCCGTGAGAGAGGCCTACAGGATGGGCTATTGGAATGTGTTAATTGGCCTGGTTGAGAAGGAAGATTCACTCCCAAGTACCTGCCCACCATCTTGCTGATAAGACTTTGTTTTTCCAAGTTTAATTGATGATTTCTGTAATTGGATGCCCTGACACCAGACTGTTTGGTTAAGGGTATAAAGATACTAGGATTGGTTGTATTAGCAGCCTTACTGGGCCCGGCTCTGCTGGGACCACGTTTGGCTCACTTTGCATTATTGATCAATAAAGCTGTTTGTTAGCTGCCAAAACAGAGGGAAGCCTTTGCTTCAACACAGGCAATAAAGAGACTGTTGTTCAGAGATCATGTGTTTTTATTTAGGGAAGAGAGGAGGGACAGGTAAGACCTGAGGTTGGGGAGAGATCAGAAAGATGCGACAGATAGCCATTTGTTTCTTGAGGCTTTGGAGATTCCTCCACCCTTTGGGAGTAGAGGCTATGGGACTGGGTGAGGAGAGAAAGTTGTTCTGCATGTGGTAGGTGGGTTCCTCTTCAGGCACGTAGCCATGCAGTCCATCAACGCCACCAGGAATGAAAAGACATTCTCCTGTTGTTTTACTTGCAGTTCCCTGCATGCTCACCCCCTCCTGTCACTCCGCTATCCTACCCTGCCACTCTGCTCGTCTCCTCCAGGAGCGTATTCCTCCACTTCATTTGCTTCTTAAATGTGTCTTCCCTTGTCCTTTTTCACCTGGGGATTTCTGCAAGCTGGACAGCTGGTGGATTACACAGCAAGCTCCCTGCTGTTCCTGCTATAACAAAAAGTTACAAGGGCACAAATTACAGGAGATACATTGCAGAGCCTAAAACCTAATCTGTTAATCTATAACAAAGGTCTCTCTAAAGATAATGAAGGTGTGTTCTGTGCAAAGCCAAAGTTTTGCTTTAAAGCTGCCACTGTACAGCAGGTACACAACAAAGTTCTCAAGGGAACATCTAGAATCACATGGTTTGGAGGCAGGCATGGTAAGGGCCCTGCCAGGGCACGATCCTGCGGGTCGAAGGGGACAGCGGGGCAGAGTGGTGGCTCACATGGCTTCCTTCCTCTGTGTCTGCCACAACCTGCTTCCTGCTACTTTGCCACCCCGCAGAAGCTTACCAGAGGAAAACAGGGAGAGAGAGGGTGTCAGAGGCTGCTTCTACCAGCAAAGGCAGCAGCTAATAGGTTTCCCTCCTCCTTCATCCACATTGCCATGCAAGATATCAGTCTTCTCCGAATCACACAGTGAGTTAGGGAGCTGAGAATGACTGAATGTGGCCAGAAATCTAGGCTTTATGCTGCAGTGTTTTGTCCTGAAATGATGCTAGACCATTTACTGCTGGCTTGGCATGGAAAGGTATCCTACCATGGAAGACAGAATAAGGCAGGCCTCCTCAGAAACCTTGTGAGAAGGATCAAAGAGTTCCTATATGAGAGCTTTGTGGAGATATGCAGGGAGGATTCCCACTCCATCTCCCGACACGTTAACAAGCTGTTTCAGGTCCCCCACGCTGTGCAGGCACAGAGCACACCACACACCACACCCAACTGCTTTAACCTTCTTGGAGCAAGAAAAAAATTGTGAACTCACCAGAAGTGCCCTCTCCAGGATCAGAGCCTGACTGTGAGATGTCCTGGGAGGAATGGATTGGATCCAAAGTGATGAAAAGTTCTTGACTCTTGTCATTCACCATTCTCCTCGTCTTCCATCTCTTCCTTCACCACCCCACTGTCCTCCATGTGGCTGCTCTGAGTCTCTTGGGCAGATTCCACGATCTGGCTTGGGAAGCAGGTTGGGTCCCCTGCTAGGTTTGTATGCAGCTGGCTATAGAAGAGGTATGTTTGCTGCAAATGCACCAGACCATCCATTTGCCTCCTTTGTCTTGTGATAAAACTGCCTCAGTTCTTTTATTTTAACACAGTACTGCTGGGAGTAACTGGCATATCCTTTTTCCTCTATGCACTTTGCATCTTCACATCGAAAGAGCAAAAGAAACGCCACTATCTGAGCTCCAAGAGAACGGATTCCTCTCCCCATGCATCAATGAGGTCCAAAATCTCCTGCACAATCCATAATGATGCTCTTTTGCACCTGGGGGAACTGGAACTCATTAAACTTGAACTCATGGAGTGCTTCCTGTTCTGATGTATGCTCGCAATGCTGATTTTCCCAGGGCTTTTCCTACTTGCCTGGAGAGCAGTAGATGCACAAGTTATGACCAGAGCGGTCACAGCAGGGCACTGTGGGATGCCTCCCAGAGGCCAAGAATGTCGACTTTCTCAACACTGAGTCTACATGTCCTTTTTGACCATGTAAGGTCAAATTTTGCGTTTCTCCTCGTGAAAAACAGGAGTACCTTCAGCAGCCCTTAAAGTTGATCGAATGGGCTAGGTAGTGTGGACTCACTGTTTAGAAAATCGACCGTATACAGCTAAATTCAACCTAAATTCCTACTGAAACTAGGCGAACAAAAAAAAACCCCTGATGATCAACAGTACACATCCATAGTTAAGAACTGCAGCTGGAGAAGTAACAGCTCAATATTCTAATAAATGACTCATAAAACTTCTTAAAAGTATAATTTATGTTGTAAGATTACCCTAGCAAAGAAATGCCAATTCTCACCTGTAGAGCTTTTTCCTTTGGTCAGCAGCCATTGGTCAAGTTGTAGCTCCATGCAAGAAAGACTCATCAGCATCATATCCTACAGATAAAGTATGAAGAGATCAGGGAAGAATACAAAAAACCTTGTTTTGATAGTAAAAAGAATTTGGCAGTTAACTGGAATGGAAGATTTCCATTAATTTAATCCTCTTTTGTGGTTTCTGGCACCAATGCTGGCATTGTTTTGGCGCCAGGCTACAGTCACCCTTTTTACTGTGCTTTTATTGGTGTTTGAGTTTGTAAGTGTGTGTGTCACGCCTCTTCTCGGTGTATCTTAGTAGGTTTTATGTCCCTTCTTCGGGTCTTTTATTCTACATTTTATATGTTGTGTTTTAAAATTTTGTAAGCCACCTTGAATGTTTTAAATAAAGAGGCGGAGTAAAAATATTTAAAATAAAATAAATAAAAAATAAAGTATTTCCAAGCTACAGCCATTGTGGCCTTCTGTTTAGGGAAAGGAGGTTGCCTTACAATTCTCAGTAAGATTAAAGAGACCCCCTTGCCTTTTACAACTAGAAAGAGGAATGAAAAGAATCTGTCCTTGGAAAGATAAGATGATCTAATAAGGAAGATAATACCAAGGGCCCACTATTGAAAAAAGGCAGCATTTTCCAATCTAAAATACAACCATTTCAATTGTTGCATCATTAATACTTTATTAGAACACCGAAAAATATACATATCAAAAGTCTGAGAAGAATACTGAAGAAGTTGTAGGAATCAAGGAGATTGAGCACATATATTAGTTTTGCCAGCTCATTAATGTGTTCTGCATAAAGAGAGGAGGTTTTTTTTTTAAACCTGGATAGGAGTTACTCCTGGTAACAATGTTCTGTTACAGCTTTTACAGACATGGTTGTATGGATTAAAGAAAGAATTATGTTCACACTTTTTCATAGTAACTAGGGTTGTAACTGCAGCTCCATCTGAAGAGAGTGAAAGCCCTGATGTTCAAAAAATTGCTGCATCCAAAAAAATGTTGGGTCTTTGTTACATCCAAGGTGTCACTGTCTATTCCCAATGACCTCAAAAACAAAAGGGAATCTTGGAAATCAATGTATGACCAAAGTGAAATAGAAAGATTCAGAAGTAATAAGTCCTCTCAGAATTCACAAATTTCCTAATATTTATTTGTGTAAAATCTAATCCATAATGTTCTGTGTAGTATTTCTGTTTTTTAATTTAGAACATAAGCAATAACGATCAAGCAATTATATACAAGTAACATTTGAAATAGATATACAGTGAAGTCCGGATTATCCGACCTTCCGGTTTATCCGACATAGCCATTTGACATGCTATTTACACGTCCATGCATCACATACCGCCATGGCCGTAGCTTCGTTTGCTCCTTTGCGCCAGTGATTTATGTTTGTGCTGTGATTGTGTTTCATTTGTCCAATTGCATTTTCCCCTTAGTGTAATATAATTTTATTGTTTGAGGAACATGGCATGTGAAAAGAGAAAAAAAGTGATTCTTTCCATTGAACAAAACTTGAAGTGTAAAAGAGAATAGACAAAGGCGAGTCCATACTAAAAATTGCATCTGAACTCGGTGTGGGGCGAGTTACAGTTGGTGACTGGAAGAGGAAAAGAAGTGAGTTAGAAGTGGTGCTCTGATCAACCCTCAATTGTAGGAATGAAGGGCAGAAAAACAATGAAAAAATGTGAATATGAAAAAGTGAGTGAAGCTTTGTTCTTATGGTTCACACAGCAAAGGGATAAGGGCATGCCTATCACAGGCCCGATTCTGCAAGAGAAAGCTCTGAGTTTCCAAAAGGAATTTAATGAAGGGGAACTTGATTCACAGCTAGTGTAGGCTGGCTTGATCGCTGGAAAAAACGATATGGGTTAAGGCAGCTCAGTATATGTGGCAAAAAATTATCGGCAAATCAGGAAGGGTTTCTGAAATTTAAAGCAAATTTTCATTGTCTCATTGAAAATGAAGGATTATCATGTGAGCAGATATATAACTGCGATGAGACAGGCTTAAACTATAAAATGCTGCCTTCAAAAACTCTAGCTTCCCGGGCTGAAGCTTCAGCTCCTGAGTATAAACGAAGTAAAGAAAGAGTGACGATTCTAGCCTGTAGTAACGCTACTGGTAACCATAAACTAAGACTCACATTTATTGGAAAGTCAAAAAGCCCACGAGCTTTCAAAAACATATCACCTAGTGCTCTACCAGTTTCGTACAAGAATCAGAGGAATGCATGGATGGATTCAGCAATTTTCCGAGGCTGGTTTTTCAATGAATTTCTTCCTTCAGTTGAACAATTTTTGAATTCGATAAACCTACCAAGGAAAGCAATCCTTGTCATTGATAATGCGCCATCTCATCCGCATGAGGATGAACTGCTCAGTGGGGACATTAGAGTGATTTTTCTTCCTCCTAATATCACCTCGTTGTGTCAGCCTATGAACCAGGGTGTGCTTGAAGCATTAAAGAAAAAATATCATCATAAGCTTTTAACTACACTCATTGAGGCGACAGACGATGGAAATGATATGCCAGATAAGCTAAGGACAGTGAACATAAAAGATGTTATTTATTGGATCACACAATCATGGGAAGAGATTGAACCACAAACTCTGGCAAGATCATGGAGAAAGTTAATTCCGAATGACGAAAACACACAAGAAATGATGCAAGAAAATTGTGATAACCTGCTACATTTGTTACAACAAATTCCAGGCTGTAAGAAAGTGAATGATGATGATATACAGGAATGGATGGAGAAAGACGAGCAACAGAAACTGATTGACCGCGACATAATAGCTCTGGTGAATCAGGATGACAATGACAATGAAGATGATGAAGATACAAATGACAATGACAAAACGGAGAGAATTAGTCATAGTGAAGGGGTCAAGGCTCTCGAGGCAGCACTGGCTTATGTTGAACAACAAGGGGAGGCAACTACTAGTGATGTTATGTTACTGAGACGCTGGCGCGACCTCGCCGCAAGGAAGAAAAACAAAGCTGGGAAACAAACTTCAATCACTAATTTTTTTAAACAATAACTTTAGCTTTTTGCCATACTGCATACTAAATGTTCTGTACTCTATTAGTTATTTATTATGTTAGTTGTTCTGTAGAATAATAAGTAATAAACCTGATTTCATACCAGTTTCCGTTTTATCCAACATTCTCATTAATCCAACCACCCCTTGGTCCCGTTTATGTCAGATAATCGGGACTCTACTGTATAGGATACTGTAAATTGTTTAGATTATGTTATATCTAGAGTATATACAATTACATTACTTTTTTAAATCACCAAGATATTTTCAAACCTCAATTTTTTTTTCTACACAGCATTAAATACTTGGTGATGGAAAAGCTATAATGTGAGAAACAGGAAAAGAAGAAATTACATGGAAGCGTAGTTACCATGAATAATCAAAAGTCAGAACTCCTCAGCGTCAGGACTGATCCTTCTTACTAATGTCTTAAAACCCTAATAATATAAACAGCATCCAGTGGACAAGGAATATCACTTTTTGATTTTACTGTTACCACATATAGATTTAACCTAAAATGTGTACATTCATGACCTATTCTGATTTCAAATTTACTGTATTATTTACGTTTTTCTCTCTTGTATTTGTGAAATGTATGTACCTATATGTGGAAATAGCAAATAAAAGTTTGTCACTGTCCTTTCACTATGGGATGTAATTATTTTTTTATAAACAAGCTCAACAATTTGCCTTTAATAAAATCACTATATATTTAACACACTATTTAAAACAGGAACAAAAGATAGAACTATGTAGTACTTTAAAGACTAACAAGATAGTTTATTAGGTGATGAGCTTTCATGGGCCAGAATTAGCTCATCACCTAATAAACCATCTTGTTAGTCTTTAAAGTGCTACATAGTTCTGTCTTTTGTTTCAGCTAGACCAGACTAACATGACTGCATCTCTATCACTATTTAAAACAGGTACTTTTTTAAAACCCAGGTACTTGAAATCTCAGTATGGCATCTACATCCCAAAAATTTTGAGCCAATTATCAATGCTACACACACCATAAGAAATGTTCAGTGAATGGTAAAGCCTCAACTCAGACTCTAAAGGCAGAACACAAGGCTAATGTGTGTGTCATATGAGATGCAGAAGGCAACTCTAGACACATGGTGTGTATAAAGTACTTTAGGACAAAGCCGGTCAGGGACAGAAACAATGCCATCTGCATTGGACTCAAGGTAGTTTTAGACTGAAGTTAGAACTAGGCTAACAATAACCCAGGCACAGATTGTTTGAAGGACAACTTGACTTGAGTTGCTTTGCTGCACTGAGGTTAGCTACATTCAAGGCACACAGAGCAATACACAATGAACAGGGCATATTATGAAGTTCAAAAAATAGAGTATGTTTCCTTACCTTGATGTGCTGGTTACTACAGTCCCTCAGTAATGGGTTGGGCAAATTACTACTGTGCTTTCTCCAGCTGTTGTAGATACTAAGGACCACCTCAGATAAGCCAGACGGCCACTTCACCAGGAACTTCTGGCCAATTACTTTCAGATATCTCATCATCAGTTCTAAAATACCACCATTGTTCAGGTTATCCAATAGGAATTCATGAACATCCTGCTTCTCTGGAAAGCAGATGAGCATAAAATATATCAGATCCATTTGTTGTGGTTCTCCTTTTGTAGGAGTGGCCTTTAATTTATGCAGAATAAAATGACTATACTAAAATGATTAAATGAGATCATGCATACAATACAGATCACACAGAGAGAGCAAATAAGCAGCCCAATGAAATCACAAAATAAATTGTTATTAATATTATGGAACTCAGTCAACTGATCTAATAAACACTTCAAAAGAATGGATTCTTTTGTGCACAGAAAGATAAAAAGAAAACAGAAGAAGTGGGGAAAAGAAAGCAGATGTCGGGGGTAGAAGGTAGAAGAATAGATATGCTGAAGTCCCTACCAGATTCCATGAATGTTGTAGAATCAAACGACATTCTATGTGGTCCAATATGCTGGAAATTCTCTTGTTTAATCTCTGACTGCACCTCATAGTTATTGAAAGGATCATCCTCTTCTTCTGGATCCAGTTTCCTCAGTCTGAGTGAAAACAAGTAAAAGATAGCATTGTATTTATGAGAGTGTGAATATTACTTTCAATAACAAATAACTACACCTGGCAAGCTATGTATATCTTCACAATGAAAGTGCCCTTGTGGGAGTTTCTCCTCAGAAATGTAAATTTGATTCCTGAACTTCACCAGAGGGAAAAAAGCATGCTACACTTAAAAATGAAAAGAAACAGCCTACAGAAAAGAGCAAATCCTAGCAAATACCCTTCAGAAACTGACAAGACTACTCTACAAGGTTTGGGATTGTTTTTCAAAAACAGTACTGTCATGTCAATTGCTAGCAGACTCTAAGTTTTAGTAATGAAACTTAAAATTTCCTTTCAGACGGACTTTTGTTTTAGAAATTATCCCACTCAAAACAATAATCAATGTAAAGACAAAATATGCCCCTCTGATAGAATGAAAAATGCTGATCTGATTCGTTGACAATGATACTAGGGTCCATATAGACCCAATAAGGTATTAATCATACCTACTACTTAAACTATGCAAAAAAGTTCATTTCTAGAGAAGAAGCAGAAGTAAGTTAACACTGAGAAATAAACCTGAGAATACCTTACATGGGCTTTAAAATGTTTATATATTTACTTTTCTCTATCAAGCCAGATTCCAGAAGACAAGCTGTAGAAGCCCAGTTCTGAAACAGGAAGATATTCTAATTACCTTGCCTTAAGAATAAGAAATGGAGAAGATGAAACGGATCATAAATTTGAACTTATCTTTAATTTTGCATATGAATGAATGTTGCGTGACTGGCTGTTGAACAACCCTTCCAATCAGCTATTTTTATAGGAATTTTGAATTAAAAATTTGTAAACTAATGACAATGTCATCTCAATTCCCTTTTACCATGATAAGACCATGCCAACTTCCTCAAAAGTACTCTCATACCCATTTTTTATATTTTGGGGATCACAGGAAACAGTCTGTGTGGTATGTAAAATACTCAGTATTTTTAAACTGCTGATCTAAACAGGAGTCTTCCTAAAATTGATGTTAAGGATAACATCATTTGATCCAGCATGGACCAAGATGTATAGCTGCCAGGCACGTCTTACACATGCCTTGTTTGATGGCCCTGGGGGAGGAACTACAAGACAAAGTTCACAAACCATAAAAATCAAGGGTAAGACCAAGAAACCTCAACCTTTGGGTCAACAAGACAGCAGAGGAAAGACTAACATTCTAGAATCCTCAAGACTAAACACCTCAAGGAGAAGAATTCATGTCATCAATCATCAGGCCACTCCTACCCAGAAGGAGGCCCACTAGTGAAAATCATTTTGCCAGCAGAACAACATTGTTTAATTCCTTGACTGCAGGTCCAGCTCATACTCTGAGAATATCTATAAGACTATGAGAGCTGAAGGAGTTTGAAAATTCCATTCTCTTAATACCTTATTTTTCCTTTTCCTATTTTTATCTTTTGTTTTTATTAGCTAGGAGATGGCCCAGACAATTTAGACTTTTTATTTTTAGGTATGGAAGTGAAAAGTGCACCAATAGCAATAAGTATGTAAGCACCAATAATGCCCAAATGAGGAAGTCACCTGAAAGAAAAGTGTCCCAGGTAAGCAGTCCTCAATAGTGTCTCTCAAAAATTACTCAGAGTGTATTTTATGTTTCAAAATCTTGAAACCACACACAAAAACTGAAATGTAAAGAGGATAGTTTTATAATTGGATCTGAGGTTGTACTCCAGACATTAGATAATAATTTGGTAAGATACTTAATCATTCAAATTAAAGAGCTGATGAACTTTAAAGGAACAGTCAATACCTTAGAACAGTGGTCACCAACCAGCAAGTTGGGCTACTGGTAGATCTTGAGCCTTTGACAGGTGATCCTGACAGGTTTGGCCAGGAGGCTATCAAATGTTGGCACTTCATCTGCCCTTCTCAGCACTGCTGTGCTGCTCCTTCCCGCTGCCTTGTAGATGTTCCCCACCCCCGGGAGCCTGCTACTTGCTGTGCAGGGCACAGGAAGAAGAGGAGTGGGTGCTGATGTCAGTGTACCCCTCCCCTACCCTGTACCTCATCTCCACGGATCAGTGGGGTAGGGATGGAGAGAGTTTGTTGGTTGCTTTTGGGAGTGGTGCAGGGCCAGAGTAGGGATGAGCCTGCCTTAGCCCCACTGCACTGCCACCCAAAATCCACCTGTGATAAGAGGTGCCCAGCATTCCAAATCCCAGCCCCAGTCCTGAACCCCTTGTGCACCCAAACACCTGTTCTAGCCTTGAGTCCCCCGTACCCAAACTCCTTTCCAGAACCTGCACCCTGAACTTCCTCCTGCACCTCAACTCCCCGCCCCAGGCTCAGCTCAGAACCCCACCCACACTCCAAATCCTTTAACCCAAGATCAGCCTCCGCATCCCCCTCCCCTCATAAAAAGGAGTGAGGATGGGGGAGGAAGGGAGGATGGAGAGAGAAGGGGCAGGAAGGAGGCAGGGAAAGGGTGTTTGGGTTTGAGGTAGATCCTGGATTGCACTTAAATTCAAAAAGTGATCTCATGCTTCAAAAGGTTGGAGACCACTGCCTTAGAATGTATAAGGGCTGGTTATTTTTTGTATTTATCTGATGACTCAACAAAAATGATTATTTAATTAAATCCAATATTGAGATTAATTTGTTATTTAACTGATTTTACAACTGTTTTATTTTTAAGAGTTTCAATACCATTTATAAAAAAGATAGTGAGTCACATTTCTGTCAATAAGCAAGATGAGGTGGAAAACTTGCAGATCCACAAAAAAGCCTGACCGGTTCCTTGGCATTATGTGAGGATGACAGACTAACAACTCTCATTACAAATGAAGATCTGTATACCTTGAAGGAAGAAATTTTACCAACAGTTCTTGAAAGTCAACCTTCTCCTCCTTTTTACACTTGGTGTTTCGGACTCTAGCAGACCGCCTTTTTGCTGTTTCACCACTATCTTCTATAATTTTCTTCCGCTTCACCCCTTTCTTGGATTTATCACTAACAGTTGTGTCTCCTAGAAAACAGAATCAAATGTTTTCAAAACTCAAATTTCCAAACACCACACAATGGATGTTGCTTAATATCATGATAATTTATGAAGACTATTTTAAATTTATTTTCTTCTATGGCAATATCAAGGACTCAATTCTGTTCCTACTGAAGTCAATGGGAGAATTACTATTAACTTAAGGGGACTAGAATAATTTGCACAGTACTTTGGGCAATGACCAGGTTTTCAAATTTACATTTGACGTTGGCCTTTGTAGCCCACTTGAACAGAATCATGTTCATCTCTGATAGATCTATCTGTAGTTTAAGTCATTTTTTCTTTCACACAACAACTATCATGAATAACAGCAAATATATGCAGGGACACACAACTAAAAACCAGATTGCTTGAAAGCCTGATTTTTTTAATAACTTTCTTTTAATTTTCAGCACAATTTTCTGGGTTTTTAGGAAAATATAGGACTCTGCCTACAGAGTGTAAACTCCCATAAACATCAAAGACTGCAAATATGAATATTAACATGCAAACAAATTAGCACACATGTAATTAGAAATAAACAGGCCATGCAACTGATCTTGTTTAAAAATCATAATATGTTGTATTCTTTTTTAGTGTTTCCATCTGATATCCTCGAGGCAATTAACAAATATTAAAAATTCAGTCTCATATCACCCATGGAAGGCAGGCTTTATTATTCGTATATTACAGATGGGGAAACTGAGGCATGAGACAGCAGCACAATCAGGAGTACAAGAGAACAGATCAGCAAAGGGCAGCCTTGGTTAGTGAGTGGGCTGCATGAGTGTCCCTCCATCTCAGTGGACCACAAGATTGTCATAACCAAGACGTTCTCCGGGGAGAACTGAACATATGTAGTTTTGCTAACTGCACATGTGTACCTAGAACTTGTGGAGTGTGCCAATTGAACCACAATAGCTTTCTAATTGGATACAAAGGAATAGCTCTAATGGGTTGCAAATTGGATAGCTCTCACAATGCTGTGTACAGCCAGCATGACTTCATTTCACATGACTTTGCTTTAAATCAGGGGTGGACAAGAGGCAGTCAACAGGCTAGATCCTGCCCACCAAGCCACCGGATCCCACCCATGGCCACCTCCCCAGAATCTTTAGGCAGAGAGTAGTTCACGCTGTGCTCTTGGTGCTAGGAAGGGAAGAAAGAGGCTCCAGGTGCTGCCCCCCTCCCCCCCCCCAATCTCTTGGCTCTCATTGACCAGTTTCCAGCCAATAGGAGCCAAGAAATTTGCTGGCGGCAGGGGCAAATTTCTTTCCCCTCCCCCAATCCCAGAACAGAGCCACATGGTGCAGCCAGCCCAAGAGCCTTGGACTGCAGCAGAGAGCCTGCCTAAAGTTCCCGCAGGGCTACTGGCTGGGAGCCACCTAGATAAGTGCCTCCCATCCAGAGCCTGCCTCTGGCACCTCTCCCCCTCCTTCTCCTCCAACTACCTGCCACAGGCCACCACCAAACCCTCTGTACCCCGTTCTCCCAGGCCACAACTCCCTCCCAGACCCTGAACTCCCTCCTACAGCCCTCCAGGCCAAATCCTCCCCTGCACTCATACCCCCTTCCTGGACTCTGCACCCCAACCCCCTCCCCCAGATCACAGTCGCCTCCTTCACCCAAACTCCCTCTCAGCCCCCACTCTCCCTCCTGCACCCTAATCCTCTAGCTGAAGCTCCCTTCTGCACCCAACCTCCGTCCCAGACCTTGAACCCCCTCCAAAGAAGTGCAGCCCTTGACTGCTTGTCAAAATGTTGGAGTGGCCCCCATTAAAAGGTATTGCCCACCCCTGCTTTAAGTGTATGTTACTTTTATAATGCCAATAGGAAAAAAACTATGCAGGCCAAAACCAACAGAATCTGGCAACCCTGTGCATGGGCAACTGTAAACAAAATATCTCATGGGCCAAACATAGAACGCCAATGGCCCATAGTTTGCCCATCACTGAATTAGATACTTCCACGATGAGTTCTATAGATAGACAATTATGGATAGAACTATGAACTAATCATTAGCCAGTACCTGCTAGACCAGAGGTGGGCAAAAATTTTTAATAAGATGCCACTCCAAGAATTTGGCACTTTTCTATGGAGAGAGTGTGGGATCTGGGCTGAAGATTGGGGTGCAGAAAGACGGTCAGAGTACAAGATGGGGAAGCAGGATGGAGTGTGGGGTCTGCCAGGAAATTTGGGTGAAGGTTGTGACCTGGGCCAGGGTGGGCAGGGGATGTGACCAAGGGCAGAGGTGAAAGGAGACGGGGTGCAGGGTCTGGGAAGAAGCTGTGACCAGTGGCAGGGGTGCAGGAGGAGATGCAGAGAGTGTGAGTTGGTTGCGGAAGGGATGCAGGCTCTGGCTAAGAGGCACTTATCCTAGGCAGCTCCAGCCACCACCCCAGTGGGACCCTCGGGCAGGCTCCCTGTGTGCGCATCCTGCATCCTGCTCAAAGGGATCAGCTGCTGAGGCCAGTTTG
Organism: Pelochelys cantorii; assembly: GCA_032595735.1. NCBI lineage: Eukaryota > Metazoa > Chordata > Testudines > Trionychidae > Pelochelys > Pelochelys cantorii. The sequence goes on along the minus strand of CM064342.1, from coordinate 3,005,438 downwards.
TGTGCATCTCTGCGTGGCATACCATGGGAGGGAGGTGGGGAAAGTGCTCTGAGAACTGCTTGTGCCCACAAACACAGTCCCAAGGACTGTACTAAGGCCACGGGCAATATGCAGAGACTCCCTTTCCCCCCAAAGGAACATGCATTACACAGAGACATCCATGCTGGCCCCAGCAGCTGGCCACTTTGAGCAGTGTCCAGGGCACAGGAGAGAAGAAGCCCACCTGAGGGTCCCACTTGGTTTCATGACACTGACAACCCAACGGATCCTGGGGGTCATAACCATCCCACAGGCCGGATTTTGCTCACCTTTGTCCTATGAACCCTTTTCTTAAAATAACTGTTTTATAGATATCACAGCTTTATATGACTGAACTTAGTTTTTTCTGACTTGGAATATAAGTAAAACAAAAATGCACTGGATCAGCTAGAAGTTAATTTAGAAAATACTTATTTTCCAAGACAACAGACAATTTCTAGTCCCTTTTATGTCTGGAAATACAACAGTGTTATCTGGAATTATAGACTAAAGTACCTTGCTCACCTATAGGCATTACTGGTTCCAGTATATTCTCAGTATGACTGGGAAAGCTCGGTGCCACTGGAGTGTATGTTAATTCTGGGTTACTCATTGTAACCACTGGATTAGTGCTGACAGGATTGGGCTGGATAACACTGACAGGAGTGGAGGTTGGAGAAAGAATCAAGTGCTGGACTGGGTCTTGGTATTCTGAAAGGTCAATTCTCTTCCCCAGGCTCGGTCGAGGAGGCTCACATGTTGTCAGGTGATGATACATAGCAAGTAAACTTTCTCCTAGACACTTCCACCTGCATGTGAAAACATAATCACAACATAACCTTATTAACATTTAATTCATCTATTTATACATTAGTTCTTGCCACAAAGACTAGCGTTAAAAACCCCTCTGTTGCAGGACATAAGAATTACAATTAAGATGTTCCACTGCAGAAGATTACAATTACTGAGGGTATCCAAAGTGATTTTATCAGTATAAGAGACATAGATACTCATGGAGTCAAACTCTGCCGTGCCCCTGAAAAGTTTGCAATTATTATTTTTGGCATCCTGCCACCTGGCGATTTCAGTTAAGTAGCAAATGTCTCATGGCTTTTTCTTCCTGTTTGGAACATGCTGTAGAACCAAAGAGCAGGATCAACGTTATCGCATTTAAAGCATTACTGGGAACAAGATGTCTATGTTAAAGAATCAAGTGTAACAGAAGGAAAATAAAGCTCATAGTATGCTTCACACCGAGGCTGGGTCTACACTGAAGGGGAAAGTCGACGTAAGATACACAATTCTAGCTACATTAATTACATAGTTGGAGTCAAAATATCTTAAATTGTATTTTCAGGCCATCCACGCAGTGGGAGGATGATGGGAGCAAAATGTGACACTGATTTCCCCTACTCCTCGTGAGGAGCAGGACTACCAACAGCAAGGGGGGGGGGGGGCGCACTCTCTACACTCTTCCACATAGTGTAGACATGGCCCAAGAAGTGTCAATTGCAGAGGAAATTGCCACACCTCAAAACCAAAAACATGAATCCAGTTTAATATGAACCATTTTCAGGTATAGCATTATATTCAATGGAAAAAGCCAAGATTTTGTCAGCCTTTTGGACAATTAGTAGTAACCTGCTCTGTAATGGGACTACTTGCAGAGCAACCTACTATTCAGAACAAATAAAGATGCAAATACAGAATCAGGTCCAAAATAAGCTCACAGAAGTCTCTAACACAGGTATTTTAAACAGCAGATGCACTCTAACAGGTTTCCTAGACTATCCAAATACACAGTAAAACATTTTTGTAGAACAGTAATTTGATTATAAATCTCCATTATCCAAATAGTAAAAATATTAAAAACACAAGTTGAAAAAAGTTTAAATTCAGATGTAAACCAATTAAAATTTCAATTTTTTTGTTTCCCAGATATCCTAAATTTAGCTATTTCTCCCTAGTTCACACATTAGTTTTGTTTTAGCAGGTTTTAATGGATATGTATCGACTTCAATCTGGAAACATGAATAGAGTCAAACTCCTTATAGATTAGTGAAACTTTAAAAAATAAATATATGAGGAGAAACGCATGCTGAAGAGATTCCAGTGCATCATGGCTGTGACATTCTCAAATAAAGACAGTGATGACTCACGTGAAAAAAGGAATTGGCTGGACAAGCTTAAGATCTGGTACTCTCTCTCGCACCATGAGAGCCTGCCGCTTCCTACGCAGCTCCAATACTTCATCTACGATAGCTCTTGTTTCAGCTGCACTCACAGTCACATCATGGATTGACATATCACTGAGAAGTGGTGAGAAAGAAAGACAACAAAAGTAATTTTATTTAGTATCAAACAGATTCATTTACGATTCTCCTCTAGCACAGTATACAAAAACAGCAATCACATATTAAAAAAACACATATAAAGTTGGTTTGAGGAAATTCTTTTTAGAACCTGTCTCTTTGAGGAGACACTTTTTAGAAAGTGAAAGATGAATAGAAAAGCAGTGAAATAGATAACAGCAGCACTCTGTTATAGTTGAGAAACTCCTTTTCTTCCATGCTCTCATTTTGAGCAACTCAAAAGTTCCAGCAAAAACAACATCTGGGGTTGAAAACTGTCTTGCAGGTTTTCAATCCAGATGTGTCTGAAAAATATTTATTCTAAATTTTTGAGATATCAGAGAGTGAGGAAAAATATCATTAAATGCTTTGCTGAATATATGTGCTTAAAACTTTGCTAATCATGTCGTAAGTACCTAACCAATCAAAAGTCTGTATCAGAGGCCTTTATTTTGTGTATCTAAGCCAAGTTACAAAACAAGATCATCCTGCCTCTAAGATTTGCAGGCTAGCAAGCCATCTCTACATTAAACTTCTACTTTAAGATTCCCATGTAGGTCTGTCAGCCTTTCTGCTCTTCCCCAGCACACACTCCACTTTAACTATGTAGGATTATTTGAATCTGTAACTGTATGTCCGCAAAAATTCAATTTTTAAATCAACAGTTTGCCATGCCCGAAATAAAAAAAATATTAAATGACTCTCTCAGGATACTATAAAAAGCCAGTGATACATCTGGGTCCCTTCTGATGGTCCACCACACTTCACATTTCAAAATTTGTAAGCTATGTACGGTGCCCAGAATGTGAAAAGCTTTGAATGCCTCAATCAACTGATGTACACCAAGACACACATCCAGTACTCCCTCTAAGTTTTTCCATCCATGAGCAGAGTGAGTTTTGTCAAGTGCACCAGTATCGAGATCATGTGTGCTTATGCAGATGTGGCACCCACCAGTTACTAACAAAAATCCAATATATATAATTAAATGTTATGGAGAAGGAGGAAGAAGGAATACTAAAACAAGGGAAAATTAACAAGATGCATGACTAACTATTTAATATGAAATCAAATAAAAAGAAAAGTAATACCAAATGGCTACTGAAAAATTTGCAGTATCTTATTATAAAGGTGTCTGCTCTTGTTGTCTTTGCCTGGAAATTAGAGTTGAAGGCACTGGGAACTAAGCAGGCAGGGACTGGGTTGGGCTGTTGGGATAGAGGTTTTAAATTGTTTTCAACTACTGCTTAAATGTTATTTAATGGGCTCATTTCTGAACAGTTTTTGTGCACATATTGCTCCCTATTACCCAAGAAACAGGATTTTTTTCATATTTCAGTTCTATTTACATATCTCAAATCTTTCAGATAATTTGTTTTGCCATTCATCAAAGCCGGTGTGATTCAGCTCTAGGAAAAGATTGAGGAATGAAATCCTTCTGCACATCTTATTCATTTATTTTTATTTCTGCACCTAAGCAATGTCTGAATAACACAGGTGAACAGCAAGCTTAAGCATTTTAGCACCAAGTTAGCGCAGTCTCATTCTCAGGTCTGAATTGCTCACTCTGTGTTATGGGTGCTTCCTACCTTGTGCTCTGAATAGGCGCCAAGCACCTGAAGTTACCTGCGTGGAAGGAGTAGAGGGACAAGGAAGTGCCACTTTTACTCAAAGCAGCCCAACACACGGGGCTGCCTGAAAGGGAGAGTGGAGGAGGTGTGCTGTTTCTATTTGCAGATACACTCACTGACAGCCACCCAGCTGCTGGAGCTGGCTGAGAAGAAGGAAGTGCCCCCTACATGCACAGCAACAGGCAGCTCCAGCTGCTGAGAAAGCTGGACTCAGAGTAGACTCTTCCTCTGCTTCCTGACCCCGTTGCTGACTCCCCTCACTCCTTATTCTCCCACACCTTACCTTTTTCCACTTACAGGATCAGGACTCAGATGGAGACAGCTAAGGCTCTACTAATGATGTGTGAAGTGCCTAATTTCTTCATGCACGATGCTTTATAGAAACGGTGCCTAACCGCTGGGCCGTGGCCAGGCTGCAAAGCTCTGTTGGGCCACAGAGGCTATGGGGGCTGGGGTACATCCTGACTGTTGGGAGAAGTGTGTCCTGCCCTGCCTCTCAGCCAGCCAGCCAGTGTCAGGCAGGGGCGGAGTCTCCTCCCAGCTGTGAAAGAAAGCTTCCTTCCAGGGCTGGAAGGAGACCCCAGCCCAGCCCCGCCCAGCACTGGCTGGCTGAGAGGCAGGACAGTACACACTTCTCCCAACAGCCACAGTGACGGAAGGCATTGGGTGGTGTACCCTAGCCACGAAGGCCACCACAATGCAGGCAGCAGTGCAGGGTTAGGTCGGGGGGGCGGGGCAGGCACTTGGGGCTCCAGGGGAGGGGCTAATGCTGGGGGGCTCCTGAGGCTGAGCTAGTAGTGGGGGGGTGCGGGGCCAAGAGTTCTGAAGGCAGGGCTGATCCTGGGGGAGGAGGGTAGAGGGATTGGTTGCAGTGAGGCTCTGGAAACAGGATGCTGATACCGGGGGGGGAGGCGGGGGGGGTTGGTGTCTGGTGTGGCCTCTAAGGGGGGGGGGGGCTGGCACTGAGGTGTTTGGGATGGGGAGCTAAACTATGAAGCTTTGAGGGTGGGAGGCTGGCACCGGGAAGGTTATGACTAGGGGTAGTGGAGGGGTGGGGGGCTCTAGGCGTTAGGGCTGGCACTGGGGGCTGGGCTTCTGGTGGACAGGCAACATTTTATTTGCATGTTTGCTTATTCATCATTTGCAAAATGAAGATGCAAATATGAAAATACCAGTCCGCCACATCCCACTTTAATTCATCCACATAGCACACACACAGTAAGGCACTGCGGTTATCCACATATATAGCAACATCAACTGTCATGGATGCTCAATCAGACTGACAGATTTCTTGAGTTTTGTTAATGGATAGTGTTAGATAGGGAGTCAGGAGACCTGACTCTGCTACTGATCTGCTGGTGACTCTAGGTAAATCACTTCAATTCCCTGTATCACTATGTGTTTCACCTTTTAAATTATTAAATCTTCAAGGCAGGAAGAAGTCTCTAACTATAGATCTGTACAATGCCTAGCAAAATGGAACCCCAACCTTTGTTGGGGCTTCTAGCTATTATAATAATATAAATAATAAAGCAATAAAGTACAGTAATGTAAAATCTCAATCAGAATGTTGGAATAATGAAGTTTTCAGAATTAATATAAATAAGACAAAGGCTCACACAATCTTACAGGATTCTTGCAACTTAGACACTACAGAGGCTTACAAAACTAATAACTGTATAACATTTTTTACTGAACTCAGTGTACGTCTTAATATATTGACTTCAGCGGCAGCTGGAGCTAGTCCCAAGTCAAACTCTCTGCAAAGGTAATCAATACAGGATCTCAGGTAGAAAAGTTAATCCTGAAAAAGTCAGGCAATGGACATGAATGTACATATTTCCATTATAATTATATATAAAAGCAAAATACCATAATGAGGGGTTTTTTTAAGTCTGGGAATTAAAGTAAGTTTGGAATAGTACAAAGAAAAGTTTGAATTTTCTTATAGCATCATGAAAATTAACATGGACTATGCTGCCTAACTCAGCATCAGGTTTGATTTCTGCAGGGGAGGGGGTTATAAAACAAAGACTATAGAGTACAATTACATTAGTTTAAAGGGTTGGATGTCAATAGCCTTTTTAAATTACTCCTGTCCTAAAATTCTAATAAAGGAACTACAGGATGACTAAGAATGGCATTCACCATTTGAGGAACATCCTTAAGGAGTCTTTCCTGAGACAAGGTTGCTCCTGAAAAATCTTCTCCTTTAGTACCAGTCCTTTGCTGTATTGGCAGTCTTTCTCCAGAGCTTTGCAGATAAAATACAAACATGCTAATTGAGGGAAACAGAAATAAAGAGTTATGGACAATTTGACACTTCGTATCATTCAAAAATTCCCATTTCTGGGTTTCATATAAACAATTAACAAGATTGTTAAGATTTCCAACTGGACATGAAATATTTTCACAATCAGTGGTTTGTAATTCTTTCAGCAAATTGCTAAACACATGGAAATACAGTTAAAATAACTTACCAGAAACCCCACATTAACTTATCTTAATCAAAACCTCACATTCTCAAGTTTTAGCCCCTAAAAAGAAATCTACAACTTTGCTATTCATCTTAAAGTCATTTATCATCACATATTCAGTTCAAATTCCCTATTTCTGAAAAAACAGAAAGTCCTTTAATGTTTTTACATCATCCCTTAGTATTTCTCATGATTGCTGCATTACAAATTATATTACAACAAGAAAGGCCTACATTCCTTACTCATAAGAGTAATCTCATCAATTCCACTAAGATTATTCTCATGAGGAAGGTCTACAGAATGAGGCTCTAGATCTCCAATTTACCTATAAGCCTTCATTTGCATTGGTTCATCTACCACATAAAATCTGAATTTCAAAACAGAGAGCCACTTACATCAATTGCTTCATAATTAACCATCCCAGGCTCTGAGCTATATTGTAGTTGTATACTCAAACCCTGGAGGTAACTTGCTAGAAATGAAAACAAAGACAAAGACTATGCACAAGACAAAGAGAGGTCTGCAAGAAAGCTTCTTGCAGAGCTCTGAGGTATAACAGATCACAGCTCCAAATGACACTTCCACTCTAAACCCTGTTGTGGAGCAGAGAATAGATTATTCCTGACAGAATTAAATGTTCTTCCACATAGAGACAAATATCCTACTATCAGAAAAAAAAAAGGTATTGATTAAGAAAAACTTTATTGAAATGTTTGCTGTTTAATTTTTTATTTAAGTTCAGTCAATTCTTGCTTAAGTAGATTTTAGAAGTGCCATTTATAACTTCAGACTGGTGCAGAGCCAAATCATCTCTTGCTGTATGGTACAGAGGAAATAGAAGAAGTGGCTATCCTGTTCTTAAGGACTAGAATTGCATGGGGAGGATTTAATGCTGCATCGCTCCACTTTCAAGACCACAAAGAACTTTCCTCAGGAAGAGATATTGTAAACAAGCAGGCAGCATTATACTGTGAAAATGTAAACAAATTTGTCGGTTCTAAAGTTTTTTGTACATAATTATATATTTATTAATTCAACTTTCATGGCAAACAGATTGCATTACAATAGTTGTATTGGGGGAACTGAAAAATACTATTGTTTTGTTTTTACAGTGGAAATATTTGTAACCAAATATACATATAAAGTGAACACTGCACATTTCATATTCTTTGTTGTAACTGAAATACAAATATTTGAAAAGGTAGAAAACATCCAAAATATGTAAATAAATTATAATATCTTATTTTAATCATGCAATTAATTGCAATTATTTGTAATCACGATTAATTTTTTTAATGGTGTGACAATTTTAGTATCCAACATATTTTAATAAAAAATTTAAATGCTGTTCTTGTGAATTTTTAATTAAAACCATGAGAATCTTGTATCCAACCAGGGATACTGAATTTAAAAAAGAATTTCCTCAAAAAGGTTCTTGCTTACAGTCTACTTCATATGTTTTCTACAGAAAAGCAAATCCTTTGGGGACGTCAGGGAGAAACACTATTCAACTCATTATCCCTGATTTGAGCTTTTGGGTTTTTTTAACACCACTTTATCTGTTGCATTTGCAATCTTCCTTTAAGAAACTTGCAATATATAATACAAAAAATTCATTTCCATTTTTAGATAAGTCATAGGAATTCTGAGAGAGAAAAGAACAAAATAAGAATGCTTTAATAGTAGTGAGCATGATGCTGGCTTCTAGTAAATAGAGCAGATAGAAATTTTTACCAGAATTAAAACTAGTTAAAAGTCAATATACATTATCACAAAACACTTATATGCTACACAGTCTTAAAAATTTCAATACATTGCATGTTTAAAATATTGTTTCTGTAAGACTGCATCACTGCATTGTTCTAATCATATGGAATTTTACTTAACTTAATTACAAATATTGTAACAAAAATTATACAGAATTAATGGCACTTACCTGTATAGTCACTGAGCGTGTACAAAACTGTGATGAGGTTATCTAAACAAGGCCAGTGATCAGGATTACATCTGAGTCCTTCTTCAAAAGCATGACGTGCCAGTGGCATACGGATTAGTCTTATTGCCACACGACCAATTTTATACCACAGGTTGACATCAGTAGAGTCTAACATTACAGCCTTGAAAACATCATAAATATCACATCACATATACGTGCATATTCAGATTGTCTTATATTAGGGCAGGCAATAATTTTTTTTGGGGGGGGGCCACTCCAAGATTTTGGAAAGTGGTCAAGGGCCAAGAGAGAGTTTGGGTGAAGGAGGGGATTGTAACCTGGGTCAGGAGATTGGAGTGTAGGGTCAGGGAGGGAGTATAGGTGCAGGAGAGGATTCTGTGCTGGAGGAGGGACTCTAGGAGGGGGTGCAAAGTCCAGGAGGGAATTGTGACCTGGGAGAAGGGGAAAAGGGAATGCAGACTGCAGAGGTTTTGGATGGTGACCTGGAGGTGGAAGTTGGATTGTGGGAGGGGCAGAGGTGCCAGAGGCAGGTTATGACTAGGAGGTGCTTGCCTAAGCCAACAGCCCTGCAGCACCCCCAAAGCAGGCTGGGCTCCCTGCTGCTGCAGCCCCAGATCACTTGAAACTGCAGGCTTGTTCCTACCACATAGCTCTCAGCCCCATGAAGAGAAAGAGGCTTGTGCTGCCCCCAATCCCAGGCCAATCTCTCAGCTCCTTTCGGCTGGTTACCACTACCCTCCTGCTTCTTCATGTAGGAACTAATGATATGGCCAAGAATGACCTTGAGTAGGTCACTGCAGATTATGTAGCACTGGGAAGAAAGATCAAGGAATCTGAAGTGCAAGTGGTGTTCTCATCCATCCTCCTTGTTGAAGGAAAAGGTCCAGGTAGGGATCGTCAAATCATAGAAGTAAATGTGTGGTTGCACAGGTGGTGTCAGAGAGAGGGCTTTGGTTTCTTCAACCATGGGACTCTGTTCTGGGCACAAAGATTGCTAGGAAGAGATGGGATCCACCTAACCAAGAGAGGAAAGAGCATCTTTGCGGGCAGACTTGCAAACCTAGAGAGGAGGGCTTTAAACTAGGTTCACTAGGGAACGGTGACCTAAGCCCTGAAGAAAGTGGGGTATCAGGAAGAAACACAAGAAGGAAAGAACAACAAAGGAGGACCCCTCATTCAAATGGAGAAGGTAGGTCAATCAACTGATTATATAAGGTGTTCATACACGAATTCAAGAAGCCTGGGAAACAAACAGGAAGAATTAGAAGCCATGGCACAGTCAAAGAACTAAGATGTGATTGAAATAACAAAGACTTGGTGGGATGATTCACATGACTGGAGCACTGTCATGGAAGGTTATAAACTGTTCAGGATGAACAGACAAGGGAGAAAAGGAGGAGGAGTTGCACTGTATGTAAGAGCAGTATGATTGATCAGAGCTCCAGTATATAGAGGGAGAAAAGCCTGTTGAGAGTATATGGGTTAAGTTTAGAGGCAGGAGCAACAGGGGTGATGCTGTGGTTGGTGTCTGCTACAGACCACCAGATCAGGTGGATGAGATAGATGAGGCTTTCTTCAGACAAGTAAGAGAAGCTTCCAGATCACAGGCCCAGGTTCTCATGGGGGACTTTAATCATACTGACATCTGTTGGGAGACCAATACAGCAATACAGACAATCAAGAAATTTTGGGAGAATGTTGGGGATAACTTGGTACAAGTGCTGAAGGAACCGACATGGGGCCATGCGCAGCTTGACCTGCTGCTCACGAACAGGGAGGAACTAGTAGGGGAAGCAGATGTGGGTGGCAATCTGAGCAGCAGTGATCATGAGATGGTAGATTCAGGATCCTGACAAAAGGAAGTAAGGTGTGCAACAAAATACACACCCTGGTCTTTAGAAAAGCAGACTTTGACTCCCTCAGAGAACTGATGGGCAGGATACCCTGGTATGCTAACATGAAGGGGAAAGGAGTCCAGGAGAGCTAGCAGTATTTTAAAGAAGCCTTATTGAAGGCACAGGAAGAAACCATCCCGATTCAGAGTACAAAAAGCAAATATGGTAGGCGACCAGAGTGGCTTACTGGGGAAGTCTTTGGTGAGCTTAAACACAAAAAGTAAGCTTATAAGAAGTGGAAACTTGGACATATGACTAGGGAGGAGTATAAATATATTACTCGAGAATGCAGGAGAGTTATAAGGAAGGTGAAAGCACAATTGGAATTGCAGCTAGCAAGGGATGTGAAGGGTAACAAGAAAGGTTTCTACAGGCATGTTAGCAATAAGAGGGTGATCAGAGAGGGCGTAGGGCCCTTACTGGATGAGGGAGGTAATTGAGTGACAGATGATGTGGGAAAAGCTGAAGTACTTAATGCTTTTTTTTGCCTCTGTCTTCACAGACATGCTCAGCTCCCAGACAACTGCACTGAGCAATGCAGTATGGGAAGAAGGTGGGCAGCCCTCGGTGGACATACAAAAATCCATGAGTCCGGATTTAATGCATCCAAGGGTACTGAGGGAGTTGGCAAATGTCATTGCAGAGCCTTTGACCGTTATCTTTGAAAATTCATGGAGATCAGGAGAGCTCCCGAATGATTGGAAAAAGGCAAATGTTGTCCCCATCTTTGAAAAAGGACAATCCAGGGAACTATAAACCAGTCAGCCTTACCCGAGTTTCCAAAAAATCATGCAAGGAATCCTCAAGGAATCCATTTTGAAGCACTTGGAAGAGGGGAACATGATCAGCAGGGCTTGACAAATAATGTAATCTACTCGCCTGTGGCGAGTAGACTACAACCTGGAAGAGCCGGCACAGAGCGCAGAACCATGCGAAATCGCGCGGCTGGCGAGCAGGGCTCGCCACCGCTTGGCGAGCCCTGGTGATCAGGAATACTCAAGACGGATACACCAAAGGCAAGTCAAGCCTCACCAATCTGATTAGCTTCTATGATGAGGTAACTGGCTCTGTGGACGTGGGGAAGTCGGTGGATGTGATATACCTTGACTTTAGCAAAGCTTTTCATAAGGTCTCCCACAATATATTTGCCAGCAAGTTAAGGAAGTATGGATTGGATAAATGGACTGTAAAGTGGATAGAAAGCTGGCTAGTTTGTCAGGCCCAATGGAAAGTGATCAACGGCTCGATGTCAGGTTGGTTTCAAGCAGAGTGCCCCAGGGATCGATTCTAGGGCCAGTTTTGTTCAACATTTTTATTAATGACCTGGATGAGGTGATGGATTGCACCCTCAGCAAGTTTGTGTATGACACTAAGCTAGGGGGAAAGGTAGATATGTTAGAGGGTAGGAATGGAATACAGAGTGACCTAGACAAATTGAAGGATTGGGCCAAAAGAAATCGAGTAAGGTTCAACAAGGACAAGTTAGAGTCCTGCACTTGGGATGGAAGAATCCCAAGCATTGTTACAGGCTGGAGACCGACTGGCTAAGTAGCAGTTCTGCAGAAAAGGACCTGGGCATTACAGTGGATGAGAAGCTGGATATGAGCCAACAGTGTGCCCTTGTAGCCAAGAAGGCTACTGGCATATTAGGGTGCATTAGGAGGAGCATTGCCAGCAGATCTAGAGAAGTGATTATTCCCCTTTATTCGGCACTGGTGAGGCCACATCTGGAATACTGCGTCCAATTCTGGGCCCCACCACTACAGAAAGGATGTGGATGCACTGGAGAGGGTCCAGTGGAGGGCAACCAAAATGATTAGAGGGCTGGAGCACATGACCTATGAGGAAAGGTTGAGGGACTTGGGCTTATTTAGTCTGCAGAAGAGTGAGGGGAGATTTGATAGCAGCCTTCAACTTCCTGAAGGGAGGTGTAGTTCTTCAGAGAGGGCGGTCAGGATTTATTGCCGAGGTGTCCTCACAGGCCTCTGGCTCCGTTGATAATGATAACCAGAAGGCTGCTTGTGTGTGTGCGCTCAGTGATGTGTGCTGTGTAGACTTGTGCACTTAGTCTTCACAGCAGACTCCAAGAGAGCCCCCAAAGACCACAAACCAGATAAGGATCAAAGGTGCCAAGCCAGGTTTATTGTAAAGCAAAGTACAATAATAGTTGTCAGTAGACTCTACTGAACCACTATGCATATGTACTTGCCACAATGGAATGCCCAGTCAGTGGGAAATTTCCACTGTGCTCTACATCATCCAAAGACTGTCCACCCACCCCCCCAACACCACCTTATATACAGGTACAACAAATCACACCTCACTGCTGAGGTATCAGGTTACCACCCTCTGACGCTACTTAGATACCACCCATCACCTTGTACCTCGTGGTTTGATTAGATCATCTCTATCCATCAAGCTGTCATTTTAGACCCTTTCCTGAACCTGAGTCTGTATCTGTGAGGAGTGGGTACCAAGGTCTTTTTAATAAGCTAGTGACATCATGTACTTTTCATTTATGACCAGTACTAATTATTGTTCTGCACCTGGGCCTATTACCAATTAGTGTTTTGCTCTCTCAGCCCTGTTTGTATCAAGTTCTGTGAGCTGGGGCCTGCCTCTTACTCACAGCTTAGCCATATTTTTTTCCATTGCTAGCTAGGCCTCAGACCAGGCCTATGCTGCATGGGCTTATGTTTTAGGCCTTCATCTTACTACAGGAGGTTCCAAAGAGGGTGGAGAGAGGCTGTTCTCAGTAGCGAGGAAGGCAGAACGAGGAGCAATGGTCTCAAGTTACAGTGGGAGAAATCTAGGTTGGAGATTAGGAAAAACTATTTCCCTGGGGGGTGTGAAGTACTGGAATGGATTATCTAAGGAGGTGGTGGAATCTCCATCCTTAGAGGTTTTTAAGTCTTGGCTTGACAAAGCTCTGGCTGGGTTGATTTAGTTGGGGTTGGTCCTGCTTTGGGCAGGGGACTGGAGTCAATGACCTCCTGAGGTCTCTTCCAGCCATAGGATTCTATGGTTGTTTCCAGCCAATAAGGAGCTGAGGATTGGGCTATGGGCCAGGAGATCACATGAAGCCTCCCCCTCCCTGCAGAGCAAAGAGCTGCATAGACTGTGCTTTAAACCGTGGCAGCTATGTGCCTGAAAGTGCCGGCAGGGTGGTCTGTGGGCCAGATCCGGTGGCTTGGTGGGCCAGATTTGGCCTCCGGGACATATTTTGCCCAGCCCTGCCTTACACACAGTCTGCATTTGCTAGAGTTGAAGTTTATGATAGAACACTATTGTTCTTTGGGACTGAAATGGTGAGCAATACCATATTTATTACCTAAATATATATACGATATATGCAAATCACTTACACAAAAATGTTGAGGGTCTCACAACTCTACATCAGCAAGACTAGTAAATACTGAGACTCCTGTATTCAAACTGCACTATACCTCTAAGTAGAACTCCATGGCTGTCTCCAGATCATTTCGTTGTGATGCCAACTGTGCTAGATTTTTATAGGTGGAATATTTTAACATCAAACCTGGATGTTTCAACCCTTCTTTCTCATCACCAGAGAGAACTGCCTGAAATTTGTAAATGAAACAAGTGTACCAGGAATTATAAATAACAGCAAACAATCTGCCAAATGACAACTAACATTTCATTTTTAAGTCATCCATGGCCAAGACATAATGATACAAAATGCAATAAAGCTGTAGCTATCTTTCACTTTGATTCTCTGAATATCACTGACCTCTCGCAGAAGACGAATCTCAAGCAGCTCATGGTAAGCTTTGGCAGATTCTTCAAATCGGTCATGTTTCTGAAGGTCCAAAGCTTTATGATACAGAGCAAAAGCTTCTGCTTCCTGTGGGTCAAAATAACAAAACAACAATATAATCATTACAACTCAATGCACAAGTAACACTCTCTACTTATTTTTCTATTAATTTTTTATTTAATATTCTTCAGAAAAAGAATAAAATATTAGAACAACCAAGGAGAATTATTGCAATATCATTAGCGATTTTAAGAAAATACAGTAAAACCTGTGTTATCCGGCATGCTCGGGAATTAGGGCATTCCGATTATCTAAAAATTCCAGTTATCTGAGAGTGGTACGGAACCTTTTTGGAGCTGCGACCCCCACACAAGGGCCACCAGCTGCCCGGCCCAGCTGGATCATAGCGGTGTGCCGCGAGGCTGTGCCCAGCGTCGAGCCGGCCGGATCAAAGCGGCATGCCGCGCGACCATGCCCAGCCTTGCACTGGCTGGATCAAAGCGCAGTGTGGCTGCGCCAAGCCCCTAGGAAATTTGCCAGTTTCTAAAGTTTTCTGGACAGTTAAGTGCCCTGTATGTTAGGAGCTTCAGGGGGTAGCCAAGTTAGTCTGTTAGGGTGTGTCTAGACTACATGGCTCCGTTGACCGAGCCATGTAGATGAGGCAGGACGACAAAGGGAAATGAAGTGGCGATTTAAATAATAGCCGCTTCATTTAAATCAAAATGGCCGCCGCGCTGTGCCAATCAGCTGTTTGTCAGCACAGCGCGGCAGTCTAGATGGGGATCTGCCGACCCCAGAACCCTTCATCGACAGATCCTTTATGCCTCATGAACAGGATCTGCCAACGAAGGGTTCTGGGGTCAGCAGATCCCCGTCTAGACTGCCGCGCTGTGCCAACAAACAGCTGATCAGCACAGCGTGGTGGCCATTTTGATTTAAATGAAGCGGCGATTATTTAAATCACCACATCATTTCCCTTTTTCGAGTAAACTAATGTACATGGCTCTGTCAATGGAACCATGTAGCTTAGACGTACCCTTACAGAAAAAAACAACAAATGGTCTGGTAGCACTTTATAGACTAACAAAACATGTGGATGGTATCATGAGCTTTCGTGGGCACAGCCCACTTCTTCAGATGACTGGAGTTATGTGGAAGTCAAAAGCAGTTTGCCTGGGGAAGGGGGGAAACCCTAGGCTTAACACCATGTGCATATTATGGTCATTATTCAGGAAAATATTTATGTCAATCCCTATTTAGGAAAGTACTTATGCACATGTTTAACTTTAAGCACATGCTTAAGTCCCATTGGCTTCAGTGGAATATAAGTATGTTCCTTCATTGATGAGTGGCTCTTACCCTGGGGGTAATTACCCCTCCAGGGGTAATTTGACATATTCCAAGGGGTAATGAACTGGTCAGCAACACACACTTCTGATAAATAGAGTAACATCAGCAAAAAGTTAAATTACTAAATTGAATTAACACAAAGTAACGGCAACAACTGTAAATTGTTTAATTTACTTTATTCAACAATATATTTTATTATTGTTCCTTCTAAGGTGATGTAGCATAAGTCATGCAGTAAGAGTGTGCATTGCAGCACACCTTGATCTGATTTGCAGAGACATGTTCAATCCTGTTACTGTTCAGCTCCTATAAAACCACTGGCAAACGTAATGAAAGATTATTTTCGATTTAGCTTTGGTAGTGAAATATCTCTCTATAATGTCATCTGTCATTCCAGAATCCTGGGTCCGCTCCACTTGGCCAGTTCCCCCTGCCACCAGTGGTGGAGCAGCCCTTTGAGGCGGGGCTCCAGGATTTCAGTTGATAGTGGCAGCGCCACTGCATCTTGTTACCTACTCGCGCACCCCTTCCTCTCTGGAGCCAGGAACTACCCCCTCCTGCACGTGCTCTTCCACTCACGCCAGTTCCCGGCAGCAGTTCAGGCTCCTGCCTGCAGAGAAGGGGGGCACACACCGCTGGAGGCAACAAGGGATGGTCTGACTCTGGGAACACCCCTCCCTCCCCCCAATTGTCTGCTGTAGGCATCGAGCTGCTTCACCTCCTCACCCTCTCTACCTCCCCGCCCCCAGGACTCAAGCGGGATAGTTCCTCAAGTCATAGGGCTGTCACCACAGCCTGCCAGCAGCTCAGCTGTCCGGCCTCCCTCCTCCCCGATACTCCAGGGAGGCAGGAGCCATGGCCTCTCCCCTCACACACACACCCAGCCTCCTCACACACACCCTTGGCCGAGACACCACACCCCTAACCCCCTCGCACACTCCCTCCACCAAGACCCCCACACCCCCAGCACACTCTGGCACCTCTCCCCTGGCCAGACACCCTGACCCCAGCCTGCTCCTGCACCCTCCCCTGGCCAGATAACTACCCCCAGAGAGAAGAAGATTGCCAAGCATAGAGAACAGGGGGTGCAGCCGCTCAGTAATAGCTAATTTAAATACAGCTGTTATTTGAGGTAATTCAATCATTATTAATATTTAATTGAATTTTGAATTAATTACAAATTAACATTCTGACTTATCTTTTAGATTGTAAAAGAGAAAAGTAATTTTTTTAAATTTAGTTTTAGAGTAATATACGTTAATGAGGTTATTACCTTTTTCAATATAAAATTACAAAAAAGATTAACACTAATTTATAATTGTACATTACATGTAAATGATGGTGATTTAATTAGTGATTTATAATATAATACATATTTTAAGGTAGTATGATGTAATTTACAATATGGTGAATAATCATATTTGTTTTTCAAATTATAATCAGTAATAAATTACTTTTTTTTTAATTTATTTTCCAAGATTTCTAATTTTAGATTTTTAATTTCAGTCATGGCTTCAGCAAAGAAACGGTCATATGAAGAAGCATTTTTACAATGGGGATTTGCTAGAATTATTGACTATTCAGCAGAAAAGCCTCAATGCCTTCTTTACAGTAAAGTACTTATTGCAGAGAGTATGAAACTCAGCAAACCGAAGGACCATATTGAACAACTCCATAAAGAGTTTGTAGGAAAATACATTGAATATTTTTTTAAAAAGGAATGCACGTTGAAATCCTCTGGTTTGGATTCAACTGGTCAATTTGTAAAAACAAATGAAGCTGTTCTTGAAGCATCCTATCATATTGCCCTCCGAATTACTGAATGTATAAAATCTCATTCAATCAGAGAGGATCTCATCAAACCATGTCTGGCTGAAACAATGAGGGTTGTTCTTGGGGAGAAACATGTGAAAAAGGTGGATCAGATTATCATTTTCAAACTGCACCATGAAAGGATGCATTTCTGAGATGACTGAAAAAGACATTTTGGATCAAGTAGTTGCAAAGATGAAAGCTAGTCCCTACTTTGCACTTCAGTTGGACGAATCAACAGATGTCACCACTTGTGAACAATTACTTGTATATGCTTGGTACATAAAAGGTGACTCTGTGAAGGAGGAATTCCTATTCTTTGAATCGCCGACCACTACTGTACACAGAGGAGATGTGTTCAGAACACTGCAGAATTTCTTTGTCGATAAGGGGTTACAAAGGACAAAATTAGTTGATATGTGCATTGATGGAGCTCCGGCAATGACGTGAATTCATTCTGGGTTTAATGCTCCCCCTCAAGCCACATTCATCCACTGCGTGCTTCATAGATACACTTTGGCTGTGAAGACACTGCCACAAAATCTTAGCGAAGTGGTCTGTGCACTTGTTAAAATTGTTAATCATATTCAAGGTAGTGCCACAAATTCCAGAACGCGTAAAGTATTATGTGAAGAGGTTGGCGCTGAATTTAGCACACTTCTGTTTCATACAGAAGTTCGCTAGTTATCAAGCAAAAAAGTTTTAAACTGAGTGTTGCAACTAAAAGATGACATATCAGTGTTCTTTGAAAGAGAGATCTGCTAAAGAGTAAAAATTGTTTGGGAAAATAATGGACCATACAGTCATTCTAAAATTGGCATACCTTGCAGATTTTTTTACTGAAATTAATCAGCTAAACCTCTCACTACAAGGAAATATGGTGAATATTTTCACAGCTCAAGACAAGGTTGCTAGCTTCCTCATTAAGTTCAAGCTTTACCAACGTAGGGCTGAAGCTGGTGATGTATCCATGTGATTAGAATTGACAACTCTGCTTGAGGCAACCAAACAGAAATGATAATTTCCTGATGGTATCATAAGACCCTTATTGTAGGTGACAGAATCCATCAGTGGATACTTTCCAGATATAGAACAGCATCACATGAATGCATGGACTTTGAGATCATTTACAGTGGAAGAAAAAGTAATCAAAGACAAAGACGATATCAAAATTCTTTGGTCTGCGAGAAGATAACACATTGAAAGCAGATTTTCAGGATTCTGATCTAGCAACATTTTGGCAAAAAGCTGGTTTAGAATATCTGATTCTCTCGGATACAGCTCTCAATCTTCTCCTCTCATTTGCTACTACATATCATTGTGAGGTCGGCTTTTCTACAATAGTCAACGTTAAAATGAAAGCATGGAATCGAGTGGATCTTTGTCATGACTTGCAATGTGCATTAGCTGTGACAAAACCTTGTATCACTAAGCTAGTCAAGCAGAAGCAATATCAACCATCACACAGAGAAATTCATCTGAGAAATGCTATTCGAGATGTGTTTTCATTTTCTGAATAATGAACCTAATATAGAATAAGTTTAAAACACAATTGGTGTTCAGTTTTGTTCAACATAATGTAATCGTAATTTTCTGTCTATTACCATTTTAAAAAAGGAGGAGGGGTAATTTTGGTTTATTGGTTAAGCTTACAGGGTAACAGAGCCAAAGAGGTTAAGAACCACTAAGATACAAACAATAAAGCACCCTCTATGAACAGATGGGATTTTCTGAATTGGGAGCAATAGCTGTAACCAGATCTAGGTGCAGTTGTTGTAATTAGGATTCTATCATCATTTCTCTTTCCAGTTTGCAAAATATTTTTTGTGACTCCTGTTAAACAATCATTCTAGAAGCTACCTATCCAAGTGGCTATTATTCAGCACAGTTTTGCAACAGAAAAAAAATCTGCACTGGTCAGGAAAATTAATTTAGTTGCTGCTAGCAACAACTCTCCTTAAATAGAGTAGCTGCTACAATGATTTCATACACAGAATGAACAAGGCCTAAATGAAGCCATAAAAATCTCACATTTTAACAATAAATACACTTTTTCTTTTTAACTCTTCCCTTCTGTTAATATGATGTTTTACCAATAATTTTAGTTAAATAATTCACTTATCCTACAGTAGGGATGTTAAAATGTATAATTAATTAAATAACCATGTAACCACTGAAAAAAGTATTGGTTACACACCAATAGGGGGGTAGTTACACAAATATCGGGAGGCTGCACGTAATCGTGAAGGTCAGCTGATGAGCCCAGGCTCATCAATTAACCATGTATACAGTAGGGATGTTAGATAGTGGGTAACAGAATAGTCGACTAACTGCATGAATCCAGTTAGTTGACTATTCTGTAGTCCCGAGGGGCAGGGTCAGCAGCAACTGCACTCCAGCCCCACTCCCGGAGAGCCCCCTGCCACCTAACGCTGCTTCCTCTATATCAGTTTAAACATCAGCTCCCCACGCAGACTGGCTGCCTACTACCCTGCGCTGTTGCCTCTGATACAGAGGCAGCAGTGCAGAGTGACAGCAGCCTCAGTCCACAGGAGGTCCAAGCTCCCAGCAGACAGAGGCTGGAGCTTGAAGCAGCCTCTGTCCATGGCCAGCCCGTGGTGAGCAAGGACCCTCCGTGAGCAGAGACCGCTTCATAGCAACCTTCCCTGTGCCCCAACTCCTGCGTTACTCTGACAGAGGCAGCAGCATGGGGCTGGGGGAGGTGGCACTGAGGAGCCAGTGCTGGGGGGGAACAAGCTTTTAAGCCATCTGCCCCCAGCACCAGCTCCTGCTTCCCCCCACCTTGCTGCCTCTGAATGTGAGTAATCAACTAGATTAACCAATAAGCCTAGTCGACTACTCATTGACATCCCTAGTACATGGTTACAGTTTCACATCCCTATGCTACACTGAGTTCCATATGGACAGCCTCCTGCATTTGTTCAGCCTTTATTATATAATAGAAGTGTAAGAACTGAGACAGGCATTACAATTGTCATGAAGAGTTAATAATTAAAGTAACTTTGAAGGAGAAAGAAAACAATGGCCAACTCCCAGACAGAAAAATAAATGTATCTCTTCAGTTTGTAAAAATACAACTATAGATGAGCATCCAATGCTCCATTTGCCTTTCCCATAATTAAAAATCAAACATAAAAAAAGGACTGCCCATAAACATTAGAGAGACAAGGTGGGTGGGATTTTGGGGGGGGGGGTGGGGAAGCCAACATTAGTTGGTAAAAGAGAGCTTTCAAGCTCCTACAGAGCTCTTCTTTATAGCTATCTTTCCACTGCAGACAATACCCATAAATATGTTCCCCATAGTTGACAACCTCCTTAACAAGCAAAACAAAGAGAGGAAAAAATGGGATGTGCAGTGAGGATGTTAAGGACTAGTTGACTAGTCGATTCCCTTCCCCCTTTGCTGCCTCTATCAGATAGAGGCAGCAAAGACAGGGGAAGAGGGAGCACTTCAAAGCAGCAGTGCTGCAAATAGCCCGTACCCAGTCTCCACGTGGTGCTGCCCCTTTGAAACGCTGCCACACGGTTTGAAAGGGGCAGTGCCGCACCAAGCTGACCCTAGGCTCCATGTGGTGCTGCCTCTCTGAAGCCCCAGCTGATCCTGGATTCTGAAAAAATGCTGTGCTGACCCTGAGATCAGCTGAGGAGTCCCCAGTTCACCCTGAGCTCTGCATGGCATTTCAAAGCGGCAGCGCAGCATGGAGCACCCAGGCTCCATGAGGGCACTTCCACTTTGAAATGCACAAGAGCCCCCACTGGGGATTCTTGTACATTTCAAAGTTGGCACGCCAAGTGCAGCCCAGAGTCAGTGGGCCTTCCTGCTGGCCCCAGGCGGCATGCGGAGTTCCACAATCCTCCTTTGTATTCCTCCACATTCCCCCCCTCTTGTACATTTCAAAGGAGGAATGCAGAAGTGCCTGTCGAGTAGTCGATGGAAATTCCATCGACTGCTTGACTAGCAAATTACTCAATATTTAACATCCTTAATGTGCAGCATCCTCAGTTGATTAACAAACCTGGGCTCTGGTAGACCCAGTAGAGGGAGTTCCAGAATCAATGACTTCTCACAGAGGATGCCCTACCAGCAGCACCATCTCACTTATTTTGAGGGAGCAACTTGAGTTCCATTGTTCTCAACTCTAGTAGCAGATCAGAGACATGATCTCTACTTTAATCTCTAATCAATCTAACAGCCAATATTTGGCCTACTGGATCTCTCTTCTATCTTTCCCTGTGTCATTGTTACCTACATGTATCACAATCATCGACACTGTACCTCCAACATTGCAAATAAGTCTGCCTAGATGTCTGGAGAGGAAGAAAGATTGACACCTGCCATCAACCAGCTCTATAAACAATTACCATAGTGGTTTAAGCTGCTAGTTCTGCTAACAAAGATGCCTGTGGCTCTGGCTGTCCCCAGTTCCCCCCCTTTTGATTTTCTGATTTTCACCAAGACCAACAGGGGTTCTGTCCACTGAAGCATTGATCATTCCTAAAATACTGGAATTGATCAGGACAGCACTGAAAAGTTACCATATTACATCCAAACAGAGAAATGCCACTAAGCTGAATGAATATAAAGCCTGGCAAGGTCAATTAAAGATACCGTATATACTCAAACATAAGCCCTTTCTTTTCTAAGCTTCCCCCCAAACTTACAGAGAAAAAATGTTAAAAATACACTGACCCATTTATAAGCCGACTCCAGAGTACAGACTTCCAGGCCCAGCTCAACAGTATCAATGCCGGCTGAGGGGCAAGCAGGCTGCAGGCACAGAGCCACTGCTGTTCACTATTCCCAGCCAATGGGAGCTGAGAGGCTCCATGTTGGCAGCCAACAAGTCCTTCAGTTCACATTACTTCACAAGCCGCGGGAAGAACCCATTCATAAGCCAATCTCCGCTAATCACAGTGGGATGTTTTTCCAGAAAAAATTGGCTTATGAATGACTACATACAGTACACACTCTGTTTCTTCTTGCAATAATCTGTACACATGAGACTTTTATAAAGAAACAGACTATACTCAAACTAGTTATCTACAATTACATTCCTGAATAAGATATAAACAGCAAGATAAATCAGGATCTTGAACTTGGCCTCTATAAATTTGCTTAGTCTCCCTAACTAACATGACTGGAATGATTCACAAAGCAGAGACACTGAGATCATTCCTATCAAAATGTCTTCAGTTTTCATCAAAAAGTAGAGTCAGGCAAATTAGCTCTTCCAACATCCAATATTTCTTCATCTCTTCAGTAAGCAAACAGGAAACTCAGCTCCTCAGCTCATGCAACCTACTCACAGATAAGCCAGACAGATGCACTGCACACCATTTCAGTGGAGTCATAATGGCATCCTAAGGGCCGAGTTTAGGAAATGAGAATATTACTCTTCGCCATGGAACCAAAAATTACGAGAGAACAGACCCCAATGTCTGGAGCACTGAACGTATTAAAAGAGATTCACTGTCAATTTTCCACATTTTGAAAACTGTTCTACTTACTTGAGCCTCTTTTGTCTGTGTTTTATGACTTTTGAAGGTACCTTCGTGCTCATCCTCAACTGTGGAGCTGGCATTCAATGCTGCAATTCGGATCTAAGAATGAGAATCAAGAAACAGTTACGTACATGAAATTCATATCTGGCACAGCTTCTCATTTCATTCTCATCACCAACATTTATCATTTTCTTTCTCTCTCATCACAAATCTCACAATAAAATTCATGCTAACATGGAAAATATAAGAAATTATTACTACTTCAGTATATAATAGTTAGGCAAATTAGCTATTTATCACCAACAGAAGAATATGACAAGCAAGCCAAAGAAAGCTCATTTAAAGGCAGGAAAGGAAATTCAAACCATCCCTAGGAATCCTAGAACTGAAGAACGGTAAATTAAGGAACTACACTGTTACTACAAACATAATTGTTAAAAAGGCAATGTTCTAACTGTGCCATGTAACACTCCACTAAGAGTGGATAAGTCTTGGAATAAGGAAATATAGAAAACTGGGTTTGGTTTCTCACATCATGCGCAAAAGGATTTTAAGCAACACAAGGCATAGAGAATTTACGCTGATTATTTTCAGGAATAACGGCATTGCGCAAGAGGGGTTTTCTTGCGCAAGAAGGGGCAGTGTAGACAGCTCCTTCTGGCGCAAGAGCCTCTCCCGCAAAAATGGTGGCTCATTAGATATGCAAATGAGGCTCAGCGATATTCCACGCTTAGCCTCATTTGCATATTTCTGGCACAAGATCGCGACAGTGTAGACATAGCCTAGCAGTTTGTGCTGAAGTATCATCTTACCATGTTCACCAAGATTCAATGTGGTCTTCCACTACAATCACGTAGCAAGGCCAGTCACAAATAGGTCTGAAAAGCAAACAGGGATTAAAATTATATTTACAATAAATGGAGAGCATTTATTATTACAAATATATATTCATTATTTACCATTTAATTGGAAATTTTCACAAGCAAAGGATCTTACCATATAAACAAGAATTGACAATAACAATCTTAAAAACAATTGTAAATGAAGTTCTAAAATAATTAAGATGAAAGAAAATTCAGTTGTTCCTTATTTTTGCTTTTAAGGCCTTAAACACTAGCGGAAAAAAATGAACATTTGCAATGCACTTATAACCCTCTGAGATTTTCCCTCTATGAGTGGTGTAGTTTTGTCTTTTGCACCAATACTGAGGTCATGTGCACTTGTTCGGATGTGTGCCACCCTGACACCAAGTTATAACCTTCTCCCTTTTCCCCTCTGCTGTCATGTCTCCCATTCTCCCCTCACCTCATCTGCTCCCCCAGTACCTTCTGCTGCCCACCACTCACCCTCTGCTGTCCTGGCTCTTGCCCTTCTCGCTCCCCTCAGCCCACCTGGGATTTGCCCCACCTCTTCATCCTCCCTGACCCCTGCACCCCGCCCTTCCCTCCGTGAGCACCTCTCCTCTAGATCCCCTTTCCTCCCCTCCCCTAACACCTGCCCTGCCTCTCTCCTCTGCCCTCTGTTGCCTATTCCTCCCCTCCCCATGTCTGCCCTTCTCCTTCACCCCCACAATCCCCCCAGCACCTGCACCTTCCCTTACCCCCTGCAGTCCCTTGGTACCTCCCCCTTCCCTCACTGCCCCTGCCCTACCAATACCTGCCCCCTTTCCCTTTTCCACCCTAGTGCCCACCCCCCTTACCATCCTCTGCCCCAAGTTCTGCTCACACCCGTGCCCTCACACATGACTTGCTCCATCACCTGCCTTCCTCATGCCCACTCCTCCTTTCAACCCCTCTTCTCCCAGCATCCACACCTCCCCTCTCCTCACCCATTGCCTCTCCCCTCTCCTCTCCCAGCATCATCCTGTCCACTCCCCAAATCCACGCCCACTGACACCTGCCCATTCCCCCACCCCTGCTCCTCCTGCTTTTTCCCCTGTGACGGGGCGCCACGACTCCACACTTTAAGCCCCCTCCCCCGCGCCGGCCCTGTACAGGGCGTGGCAAGCCAGGGCGAGTGCATGCGCGGCATGTTCAAATGCCGCCAAACAGTTGGGAGGGGGGGCATCCAGGCATGACAGGATGCTATGTCCCCACACTTTAAAACCGCCTGCAGCAACTCTGCAGGTGGTGAAGGGTGTGGTGAGCTGGGACGAGCATGGGTGCAGCACACCCCCACACTACCAAACAGTGATACGGGGCGGGGCTCCAGGGAGGAACGTAAGAGGGCGGAGGGAGCGGGACTGGGGAGGAGGAGGCGGCGTCTGATGGAGGACAGAAGAAGGAGATGTCAGTTGGGGAGGGGGCAGGAAGCCAAACCCGAACGTGGGTGATTTGAAAAGGGAGTCGGAGAACAAACGGGGCGGAGAGGCAGATGTAGCACCAGAGGCCAGCAAGTTAGGTAAGGACAGAGGAAGCAGCCCAGGGTAGGGCCCTCGCAGATGGTCCGTGGGCTGGTGTGTTTCAGCAGGAAGCCCCGCCATCCAGACTGGACCAAGCCAGGTTCGCGTCCTTAGGGCACTGGGCTGGGGTCTGTGAGTGAGGGTGGGCCCGGACCCCCCTGTCCCCACCACCCAAGGCGGCATTGCCAGTCTACATCCCAGGCAGGGTGGACTAACTCTAAACTGAAACTGAGGGAAAAAAACTAATATTGTAAGGACACGGTGCGGGTTGAACCTCAGGACTCACAGGGTGGGGTCCTGATGGTGGTGTAAATAAAGCCACAGGGTGACAAGAAAACCTTATACCCCCATTGACTCCTCTTGGACCACTGGCATTTGTCTCTCCTCCACCCTGCCCTTTGGTACCTTCCTCTTTCTTCTCCTGCCCTGGCCCCCTCCTTGCCCCTCAGCACAAGCTCCTTCCTCTTCTCACCTCCCCCTCCCCTTATTTCTCCCCCTGCCTCTTCCCTTACCTTCTGCTTTCTTGACACCTGCACCTGCTGGGTGGTGCAGCATGGTGGGTGGTTGCCCTGTGCACTGGGGCTGGAGCGAGGGCCACGGTGCTATTTTTAGTACTGCATCCCCGTCCCAGGAGCAGCTGCACCGTGGCCCGACTCTAGTCCTGGAGGGCAGCTGCCTGTCATGGGGCCCAGCCCTGGGACTGAAGTACTAAAAATAGCACCTTGGGCCTGGCTCCACTCCCAGCACACAGGGCAGCATGCTCCATGTGCCAGGACTCGAGCCGGGGCCACAGTGTTATTTATAGTACCGCAGTCCCGGTCCCAGCAGCCACCATGAAGCCACAGCCCCAGCTGCTTCCAGAGGCTGGGCCACGCGGCAGGCAGCTGCCCCATGTGTCAGGACTGGAGCCGGACCACGGTGCTACTTTTAGTACCGCAGCCAAGGCTCCAGCTCCGGCAGCCACTACTTAGGCTGCGTGGTGGCTGTCCAGCTGCTCCTGGAGTGGAAAGTTACCCACCATGAGGTCCCACCCCTGGGAGTAGCTCGGGCCACAGCTGCGCGGCTCTGCTGAGGGGTAGGAGGGAAAGAAATACTTTGTGTGCACCTGCGCAGGTATGCACCTTATAGGGAGCCCTGCTTATAACAATGGTATATTTGTCAACTGTAGATTCATGTATAATGAAAGAATAATACTAAATGTAATCCCAACATTACATATGACATTGATAAAACCATCCAAATTATTAAATGAATGTTAAGGCTGCAGCATTAAATGCAACACTTAAATGTTAGAAAACGACAAAGATAAAGTTGCCTCTATAACCACAACTCTGCCTTTCAGTGCATTATTATAATCTAACTGTACCATTGCATGCCTTTTTTTTTTTTTTTTTTTGAATTATGGAAAAAGCCCTGCTTTGAGAAAAGGACCTATTTCCTGCCCCTGTATTGGCAACAGAAGGTCAAAATCTCTGTTTACAGATGCATTTCTGGGACTAGAACCCAATACCATTTCCATAACAAGAATCTGTGAAACATGCCAGAAAACAAGGAAATAGTCATTCTGGGGCTCTAACTGACCGACTATTTAAAATGAGCTGGCAAGCCCTCTACACTAGCACTCCCATGCCTACTGTTGCTTATTTTTATGAAACTGACCTAACATTTGTATCAATGGGGGACTTAAAAAATAACTTTCCCTATACAGAGAGTACATGAGCCAATGACAACACAGTGTCTCTGTCACCCATCTTGCAAAACCAGGAGTTTAGAACTGCATACCCACAGAACTCTAAAAAATAACTATTCAGCAATTAAAAGAAGCTAAACTTCTATGACAAAGCCTGAAAACTGATATTCACATTTAAAATCAGTTATTTTTCATTTAAATTAAACCTATAATTTTCATTCTATTAATTTCTTGAAGTATAATGTAAATAATGGTAAAAGAATGTGAAATGATTTTGTACATTTTCTTCTAAATTTTCACTGCCCTGAGACAAATCACTCACATTAGCAGAAATAAAAAAAGCCAACACGTGCAGGTTAAAAACAGTCTTTTATACTGTAGATCATATTAATAGCAAGACAACTCCAGAATTAAGCATAGTAGGAAGTAGTAGGAGTACTGAACAATGAGCTGAATGAATTCAGACATCATTGATGAGCACTTTCACATGTAAAGAAAGCATGTTTTTACTTTAATGAAACTCATTCAGAAATGGTCACATTTTATTGGTTCACTCACACGGATTTTTCCTCTCAACTAAAGTTTCTGTCACTTGCATTCATATTACATAGACAACTACACAATAATATATTGCACATCTTCAAAGCTTTTCAGAAACATTAGTTAATAATGCTACAAAATCCCTACAAGACACACACATATTTTCCCCATTTAATACATGGGAAAAACAAAGGTCCGATTTTCAGAAACTAAGTAACTAGAGATGGGCAAAATTTTCAGTCTGAATTTTTTTCTTTCAAAATGTCTTTAACTTTTAAAAATTCAAAAACACTTTAAATTGTGCAAAACAAAATATTTTGATTATATCAAAATAAAATATTTTGTTTCACCCAAAAGAGGTTTTAGTTTTTAATTTGTTTTTTTAAAAAAGGTTTTGGTTTAACACTAAACAATTTTTTTTCTATTTTTTAAACTTGCCAATGAAACCAAAAAACCCTAGATCTAAACTGAACATAGATCTAAACTGAACATCCATGACTCCAAATTAAATTCACCTAGATCTAAACTGAACATCCATGACTCCAAATTAAATTATCACCAGCTCTAATAAAAAAAAAAAATAGACTCCATGGCCCAATTCAATAAGATAAATATATACCTACCTTTAAGTAAATTTACTCAAGCTTAAGTACCTGGCTAAATCAGGGCCATAGTGACTTGCTAAGGTCACACATCAAGTCACTGGTAGATAGGGTGACCATGCATCCCATTTTGGATGGGACGGTCCCTAAAGTCTTCTCCCAGCTATCCCGTTTTTTTTGGTTTTGTATTTTTGGCAAACTGGGCATTTGTACTGTTTGCTCTTGCCAACTGATAATTAGATGGCAAGAGCAAATGGGATAAATGCCTACTTTTACCAAAAAAAGTGGGCATGCCCCCTAAGGAGAGCATAGAGGAACATTTAGGAGGTGGGCAAGCTGCAAAGGGCCTATTCCTAGGAGTTAGGCCAACCCCATGTAGGCAACAGGGACCATCAGACCAGCCCCATGTGGTATCCTATTTTTCCTTTGGGAAATATGGCACCCTATTGATAACAAGGATGTTAAATGGTTAACCCTGTAGTGTCCACAACCAGTTCTGAAACAGCAGCCCCTATAGTGCCTACTGCTATAGCAAACTAGCCCCATTCAACCGGCCAAATAGCCACATGTGGCTAGCGTGTTAACCGGTAAGCATACGGGTAAGCATGAAGCCTACAGGTATGCTTATCAATTAACCAGCCGTTATCAGTGAATTCTGGTGGAGGCCAGCCACAGTCTGCCGGAGCAGCTCTGACCACAGAGTGGCTGGTGGACCGGGTGGCAGTACCCCTTAAGCACTTCCTAACTTGTAAACACAGGATTAGAACTCAATAGCTTGGCTGATATTGCACTAGACCTACCATTGCTATAAAGAAACACTGGTAATCAATTTAATTCTGCATTTTCCTCAAATGTTTTAATAAGAATTAAATGCTAATAGAGGGAGAGAAATAAAACTGAAAAACAGTTTTCGTACTGACATAGCTATGCCAGTTAAGAGTGTGGTATTTATACTGATACAGTTACAATGGTACAATTCCTAATACGGGCACAACTATTTTATAGCAGAATAATACTTCATGGGAATAAATTATAACAGTATAGGTATTTTTATGCTAGTATAACTGAATTCACACAAAATGGTTTATACCACTCTAAGTATATTAGCATACCTAGTATAACAACACAGTTAAAGCAACTTTTATGTGTAAGACAAAACCTTAGGCATCTGCAGACTTTGTCTTGACAGATTTCCTCAATATAAGATTGCTCCTTTAAATTTTCCAACTTAAAACTCATATATGTACTGCAATACATGTATTTGTTTCACACAGCTCCTTAGATGATTTAAAACTGAAATCAATTTTCTAATTCTAATTTACTTGATAATTATTTATGCTCCATTTTCATTTTGCAGTTCTCTTGTGAGTTTCATGGCACATACTCACAGCAGTTATGTTTGGGTTTCATGCATTAAAAGGGAATATTTGTTTAAAGACAGCTGTTTTCAGTGGTTTAAAAAAATGTGAAATGTTTCTATCAGATTTAAGAAAAGTTTATTCTTCCAAAATTGCAGTTTTCGACCACGTGCTAACAGGGATAGTTCCCATAAGTCGTGCACACAGTGCCAATGCCCACAGCAGAGCTGAGTGTTTTCCTAACTGCAGGGGAAGACAGTAGGGCTACATCTACACTGGCAGCTTCTTGAGCAAGAACTCTTTTGCGGAAGAGTTCTTGTGCAAAAACTCTTTCAGAAGAGAGCATCTACACTAGCATGTGCTTTTGTGCAAGAGCATCCAGCATAGACGCTCTCTTGCGCAAAAAAGCTCTGATGGCCATTTTAACCACAGGGCTTTCTTGCGCAAGAAATTCATGTTGCCTGTCCACACTGGCCTCTTGCGCAAGAACAGTTGCGCAAGAGGGCTTATTCCTGAGCGGGAGCATCATAGTTCTTGTGCAATCCCTGATTTCATACATTGGAACGTCAGTGTTCTTGCACAAGGACTCACGGCCAGTGTAGACAGGCAGCACGTTTTTACGCAAGCGTGGCCGCTTTGGCGCAAGATCGCGCCAGTGTAGACACAGCCTAGGTGTATGAATGATGGGTAGACTGGGGGAGGAGGAGGAGATGCACAATCCCTTCTATTTCCTAAATGAAAACACCCTGAGAAAGCCTGCGGTACAGGACGCAGGAGCCTAGCAGAACCGGGCCAGGAGGCGAGTGGGACAAAAGCGGACAGAGGGGCCCCTCAGTGGTAACTAGCCTATCAGCAGGGTAACGGGGCAACGCTAAAACCGGCGGCGGGTACACCTGAGGCCTCCCCAGGGGCGGAGCTGGCAGCCCCCGCCCGTGCAGTCCGCGGGGAGGCGGCGGCGGCTTGGCTACCCTGCCACAGCCAATCCAAGCCCCGCCCCTCCCCCCCCCCTTGAGGGGGGGAAGCCGGAGGCGTTTAACTGACACCGTTGCTGGCGGTTGTGTCGGTTAAACGGTTCTTCGGCTGCGCGCGACTCCGGAGGACGCTGGGGCGGCTGTAGGCTCTGGAGGCAGGGGCGGCTCGTCCTGCGGAGATCGCTCGCCCAGCGCGCCTCCCCCCCACCCCAGACAAAGCCGATGCCGACCCAGGACTCCAGCCGCTCCCCACAGAGGTAGCCGGGCAGCACCGAGCCCCCCGCCCCGCGCAGGTACCGGCCCGGCAGCGCCTCAGCCCTTCGCGCAGCCCCGTGCCCAGCCGCCTCGCGCCGGGCCCGGGAACCGGCGGGCCGAGGGTCCCGCCTGAGGCAGGTGGGAGGAGGAGGAGGAGGGGGGGGCACTGCTGAGGGGAGCCTCACCTGCAGTCTCCACGGCAACCTCCTCCCCGGGCCCCTGGAGCCCTGCCGGCCAACAAAACGCCCGCTCATTGGCTGGACGGCGGTTCCCCACCCAGCCAATAGAGATGTGGGATGCAGCCGTGCCCGGCACCGCGCCCCACCTCTCCTTCCTTCCCTGCCTCGGGCGCCGTCACCTGAGCTCCCGTCAGCCCGGCACGTTCGCCGGCCTCTGCGCGCGCCGGCGCCGTGTGGCTACCGCGTCATGGCGTCGCTCTGTGACGGCATCTCGCGAGGGACACCACCCTGCGGCGCGTCGGGCCCGCTCCCGTGACGTAGGCGCGCTTCCGGCCAGACCCGCTGAAAATTCCGCGCAGGGCGAGACGCGCTGTGGGATCCCGGCCTTGCTTCCGCTTCCGGCCCCGCCTCGGCTCGCTGGTTTCATCGCTCATGGAGTCAGCCGCTGCCGTCTCTGCGTGGGGCCGGGCTCGGTTCGGTCCCCTCGCTCCGGCCTGGGTGCCGCGCTGCCTCTGATGCTCATCTTCTCAAGCGCCGAAAAGTCACCTGAAGAAGTGGGCTGTGCCCACGAAAGCTCATGACACCATCTACATGTTTCCTTAGTCTATAAAGTGCCACCAGACCATTTGCTTGCTGTTTTCTTTCTGTAACAGACTAAGTTGGCTACCCCCTGAAGCGCCTTTTCACTATATGCTTTCATAGTCGGCTATGCACTTCTCCTCGCTTTGCCTGCCTATTGCTCGTGTGTATTTTGCATGCGCTCGCCCCTTAACGGGAGGTGAGTTGAGTCTTTAACAAAAATGCCCCTGAAGTGTCACCACAATGTTATTTACTTAAATAGGAGCTAACAGAAAGCAAGCGATTTAAACGAGGTCAGTAATTTTCACCATCTCTTGATTCTTAGGAGGTAATGAGTGCACTTGTTCTCTTGTCACCCAAGAGTCTTCCAACATAGATACCACCTAAACAAAAGCAAAACATCACCAACTCTGGTTTTCTTCAAACATAGCACAGAAGAAAAAAACGCTCACAGTTTTGTTCCCTCCAAAGATACTGGCAAAGAATGTGTCTTGAGGCCAGTTTTGACAGCCACGGTTAGCTTGAGTTACTAGCTCAAGTTGCCGTGCTTTAATTAGCCTAGCTCAAGGGAGAGCAGCCACATCACAATATCATAATGGATCTGCAGAGAATAATTGCAATAGTAGCAAAGTAATTGGATTAATATCTCATAAATTGTGCTTACTTGTGATGTAGCTGCATCCCCACTGTATTAATAGTATATGCCACCTAATGGGCCAAGTAATTCAAATTTAAAACATTGGTTTAACTCAAGGTAGAGGATTTTGCCTATGAACTGGAGTCAGATGGGGGGTAACACTTGAGTTGTCTCTCAAGATAAACATTGCACTGCAGACAAGCCCTTGCTCTATGGCTGCATCTAGACTGGCATGATTTTCCGCAAATGCTTTTAACGGAAAAGAGCGTCTAGATTGGCACGGATGCTTTTC
Organism: Pelochelys cantorii; assembly: GCA_032595735.1. Taxonomy (NCBI): domain Eukaryota; kingdom Metazoa; phylum Chordata; order Testudines; family Trionychidae; genus Pelochelys; species Pelochelys cantorii. The sequence continues at coordinate 2,973,142 of CM064342.1, read as the reverse complement.
CGCAAAAGCACTTTTTGCGGAAAAGTGTCCCTGGCCAATCTAGACGCTCTTTTGCGCAAGAAAGCCCCGATCGCCATTTTAGCCATTGGGGCTTTTTTGCGCAAAACAATACCGCACTGTCTACACTGGCCCTTTTGCGCAAAAGCTTTTGCGCAAAAGGACTTTTGCCCGAATGGGAGCGCATAGTATTTCCGCAAGAACACTGACACTTTTACATGAGATCGTCAGTGTTCTTGCGGAAATTCAAGTGGCCAGTGTAGACAGCTGGCAAGTTTTTCTGGAAAAGCAGCTGATTTTCTGGAAAAACTGGCCAGTCTAGACACAGCCCATGTGTGTATTGTGTTATGTAGTTAGACCACTTGGTAAATGGATTATAATTAACAATGCCTTGCTCTTATAAAATGGTAGAAAAAGTAGAGTTGGCTGGAACCTCAGGAGGTCATTTAGTTCATTTTTCTCACATTGAGGCAGGAATCTTGGTCATCCCTGACAGGTGATTGTCCAACCTGTTCTTAAAAACCTCCAATGGCTTGCATTCCACAATCTTCCTTGGTAACCCATTCCAGAGTTTAACTGTCCTAGTTAGAATACCATCTACATGTTTTGTTAGTCTCTAAAGTGCTACCAGACCTTCTGTTGTTTTTTAAGTTTATGTTGTACAGACTAACTCGGCTACCCCCTGAAACTAGTTAGAAAGTTTCTCTTAGAATCTAACCTAAATCTTCCTTGCTGCAGATTAAGCTGATTACTTCTTGTCCTGCTTTCAGTGGACATGAAGAACAATTGGTCAGTTTTCTCCATCAAGTTAATTACAATCACTTTAGCCAAAGTGAGTGATTTATTAAGCTACTCTGATGGTCTTTAGAAAGCATATAACAACTTGTGCATTACACTGGAGTTCCCTATAGTGAAATATCTACAACAGTTGAAACACACAAAATTTAGTCATTGTTGGAGCTAGATCTTTGATCTTTTCCAGAATGTGAATCACCCGAAAATGCATTTTTGGAGCTGTGAATCAACTCTGTCCACTAAACAAAGTGATGAGTGGTGTGGAAAGGGTGAATACAGAAAAGTTATTTATTAGTTCCCATAATAGAAGAACTAAAGGACACCAAATGAAATGAATGGGTAGCAGGTTTAAAAGTAATAAAAGAAAGTTCTTCACACAGTGCATAGTCAACCTGTGGAATTCCTTGCCAGAGGAGGCTGTGAAGGCTAGGACTATAACAGAGTTTAAAGAGAAGCTAGATAATTTCATGGAGGTTAGGTCCATAAAAGGTTATTAGCCAAGGGATAGAAATGGTGTCCCTAGCCTCTGTTTGTCAGAGGCTGGAGATGGATGGCATGAGACAAATCACTTGATCATTGTCTTTGGTCCACCTCCTCTGAGGCACCTGGCGCTGGCCACAGTCGGCAGATAGACCTTTGGTCTGACCCAGTACGGCCATACTTATGTTCTTATGATGGTAAGAATCACCTGATAAATTATTAGAAAGCGATGTGTGTTTAGGCAGACACTGGAGAAAGTAGAGGACTGGTAGTAAGATAGGGACTCTGTTAAGCAGATCATTGGACTGACCAGATGTTACCATCCAATGCAGCGGGGCTGGCAGAATTGCCAGGATGCTGGGCAAGGGGTGGGGGAGGTCAGCTCTGCGCTCCTAGGAGGGGGGGCCTTGGGTGGAAGAGATGGGGCAGAGGGCTTCTCCTGCCAGCCATTCAGCGCTGCCTGGAATACGCCACCTAGGCCTTTTCTGGTAATTTAAAGGGCCCGGGGTTCTGGGATTGCCACCCCTAGCGCTGTTATCCCCTTTGCATTCCCGATCCAATCAGCGGACCTGATCCAATGCTAATGCTGTCAGTCCTGGTAGACACCAGGGGTACATCTACACTGGCAGCTTCTTGAGCAAGAACAAGCGTTCTTGCGCAAAAACTTGCCTGCTGTCTACACTGCACAAGCGTTTTTGTGCAAGTAAATTTACAGTATAGTGTTGTAAAACAGAGCTTCTTCCAGAAGAGTTATTCCTCTCCCCACAAGGAATAAGCCCTCTTGTGCAAGAGCTCTTCCACAAAAGGGCAGTGTAGACAGGCAACATGAATTTCTTGCACAAGAAGCCTCTATGGTTAAAATGGCCATCAGAGCTTTCTTGCGCAAGAGAGCATCTACACTGCCATGGATGCTCTTGCGCAAAAGCACATGCTAGTGTAGACGCGCTCTTGTGGAAGATTTTTTGCACAAGAACTCTTCTGCAAAAGAGTTCTTGCACAATAAGCCACCAGTGTAGACGTAGCCCAGCTGTACATGTTGACAGTCTGTAGTACCCAAAGTCTGAAAGTGTGGAGACTGAAGTGCCCCTTCAGTCAGGGGTTTTATTGAAGTGTGCTGATAGGGTTACGTAGGGAAAGCTGATAGCAACATGATTATAAGAAGAAATTATGTTTCATTAGTCTGGGTTTGTTTTTTTATTTGTATTATTTTTTAAATTAAAACAGATTAATTGCACATTTGATTGTAGACTGGTTGATTGTTTACAATGTGAAGAAGGCTGAAGAAAATGAGCAGAGGCTTAGTGCATTGACCTGTCACCCATATACATCCGAGTTCCAAATGCAGCTTGTCAAATTAAAAAAATGTGCAGTTCCCATTTTGTGCTTATCAAAGAAACATCTCAGGGATGGGTAGAGAAGACATCTAAAATAGCAGGGGTGTTGCAAGTCAAGTTTCAGAGGCATTCACAGAACTTGTATGGAGGAAGCTTTTGAAGAAGATATATATTGCTTCCTAATTTACATTGTTGAAATCTAAGGAACCATATCAGCCTGCAGCTATACCATTTTCTACTACAAGGAAGTCTCCCACCCTAAGTGATATAAAGAATAGTTTCCCTCCTGTAGAATGTACACATATTCCTCATAATCTTTGACTCCAGGCTTAAGAAAACAGATTAGCCCCACTACCAGCTATCTTATAAGTTGATAATTGGGGATGAGGTATTCATACACCTTAAAGCAATCTCTCCACATTTACTCTTTAAACTAAAAAATGATCATTATTTAATGTTTATCTTAATAGCGTCCAAAGTTTATCAGCAGGATCAGCCCCTTGTGCTGGTTAAATACACACAGTCCTTGTCCCAAAGACTTGACAATCTCTGAAGTTATCTTGGAGTCATTGCATCAATCTATTTAAATTTTTGGAGATGCAAAACATGTCAGTATAGAGATCTTGAACAATACAGTAAAGATCACTGACCCTTAGAAACAGTAGCCAAAGGTTTGAAGTTCAAAGCTTGAAATATTTAGAAATTGTAAAAAGATCTCTTGCTGGTGACATTAGGGATCAGATGTCTGGCAGGCAGCATATAAGAAAAGCTGGACAATTATGGGGTCATATTTGTGGGAAGCAGATGTTTAAACAATTCCTATTGAGACTTAGGCAGTTGGTACCATTTCTAAGATGTAGAGTAACAGATCTAAGCAAATAGGCTGTTAAGCATGAACAAAGGCTAACAGTTTCCTTGGTTTCTCTATACTATGCAAGGTTGTGTAGTAATTTTAGCTTGTGGATTTAAAGGGCCTGCATAACCTCCCTATGCCAGTTTCCTCCTTAAGCCCAAAACATTAATCTTCACTAAGGGTACGTCTAGACTGCACTCTAAAATCAAAATAAGATACGCAATTTGTACTACACAAATTGCATATCTTATTTCAATTTTATTTTGAAATCGGCTATTTCAAAATTTAGCACATCTACACGGCACCAAATTTCAAAATAAAGCATTATATCAAGACATCCTTTATTCCTCGTGGAACGAGGTTTACAGGGCTGCTGAAATAGCGCATACGTTATTTAAAAAATTATTTCAAAATAGTGGACATGTTCCTTGGACACCTCCGGGATCCCGAAATAGCCTTGCAGTCTAGACGTATTCTAAGAGTGAATGAGCTAAATGGCTGTTTTCATATCCAACATGACAACAAAGAACTTTGAGCACTAGTAGTTTGTGGAGTAGGAGACCCTACAGCAGGGGTCTCCAACCTTTTTAAACACAAGATCACTTTTTGAATTTAAATGCAATCCAGGATCTACCTCAAACCCAACACCCTTACCGCGCCTCCATTGTGCCCCTTCTCCAAGGCCCCGTCCCTGCTCACTCTGTCCTCCCTCCCGCATCCTCCCTCACTTTCACCAGGCAGGGACAGAACGCTGGGGTGCAGGCTCTGGTCTTGGATTAAGGGATTTGGAGTGAGTGGGACTCCAAACTGAGCTTGGGGCAGGCCATTGGGGTGCTGACGGGGTTCTAGGTGCAGGCTCTGGGAGGGTGTTCGGATGCAGGGGTGCTCAGGGTTGGGGTAGGGGTTTGTGGTGCAGGAGGGGGTTCATGACTGGGGTAGGGTTTCAGGATGTGGGCTCTGACTGGTCCCTGTTTACCTCAGGTGGCGGTGCAGTGGGGCTAAGGCAGGCTCACCCCTGTCCTGGCCCTGCACTACTCCCAAAAGCAGGTAGCAAACTCCATCCCAAATCCTGTTGTGCCCCCTCTCTGTTCTGTGGAGATAGAATACAGAGTGGGAGAGGGGGTACCTTGACATCAGCACCCCTCTTCTCCACCCCTGCACTGCAAGCAGGAGACTCCGGGGGGGAGGGAGGGCAACTCCAAGGCAAAGGGCAGGAGATGAGCAGCAGTGGGGGGGAAGGGCAGTTGAAGTGCTGCGCTTGATAGCCTCTTGGCCAAACCAGTCAGGATCACCTGTCAGAGGCTCCAAGATCTACTGGTTGGTAACCACTGCCCTACAGAGATTTCATTGTATTAAACCATAACTGTTACTTTGATCACACTCCATCCTCTGCAGTTGCCAGAGCCAAATAAAAGGTAAGAGGACTCATGCTGAGAAAAACAATCTGCTCCTGCCATTCACCTTTTGGTTTAATATTTTAACTGCTCTCTTACAAAAGAGGCAAAGTCCAGGAGCAACAAAGCTCTCAGCAAGTTACCTGCTCCAGCTTATATTATGATTTTGCACTAGTATGGATGTTTTGTCACTAATGTCACAGCACACTGGGGGTGTGAAAGGGATTGCTGACATTGCATGGAAAGTCTGAGATAGGAGGAAGTAGTCATCTGAACCTAGTAAGACTCCTGCGAACACCCAAGACAATCGTCCCACAAACTTACCCCTCCTCTAAACATGCCCTTGTGCCCCTTTATGTATTTTCTTCTAGGGAACAGGGAGCCCTCTGGTTTACAATCCCCTTCAGCATTTGCAAAAGCTCAGCAATCATTCTCTTCTGCCATCTTTGCATGGCAACCTCCTTCACAAGCTTTCCCCACTATTAACCCCTGTATGGTATCTACCCCCTTTCCTCTCCTTTGTCCACATCTACAGCACGGTGTAATGGAGAACATGGGTGGAGGCTGCCTCTTCTTGAACCTGCTCTCTTTTATAGCAATGAACTGGACACAAAGCCAGGAAGCAGCTAACAGGAGAAGCAATGGAGAAACAGCTTTTAAAAGCAACCAGTGGTAAGAAGCCAACAAGGCATAATAAGAGTTAGGGCCCACAGCAAAATCAAGAGTGTCCTAAGGGAAGTACTTTACATTTCTGTAATATAACAGTTATTGGGTTTTTTCCAGATTGCACAAAGGGCACATCTACACTGCACCGCTATTTCAGGATACACATGCCACCCATTATTTCGAAATATCAGGCACGCTATTTTGCCATCCCTGTAAAACTTGTTGCACAAGGAATAAGGGATGGCTCGAAATAGCACATTATTTTGAAATTTGACACAGTGTTGACATGCCAAATTTCAAATTAGATTTGAAAAAAAGATATGCAATTTGTGCTATGCAAATTGCGTATCTTATTTTGAGTTTCGGGTGCTGCGTAGACGCACCCAAAGAGTACACCTCCACTTTTTAGAGCCACACCATAGGGACATGGGCAGTACAATCCCCCAGCCTGGATAGAGGGTAATAATAGGGTTTAAGTCATATGTAAGGATCCTAGCTTTCCATGATAAACCCTCAAAATTCATTCAAATCATAAAAATCCATGTTTTCCATGATTAAAATGAAATACTGAACTTTAATTTTCCTAACCACAATATATAGGTAACAGTTGAACACAGCATTTTAATGATATATTTACAATTTTAAGCAAGCTTGAAGCCTACCGGTGCCATCAATCATTATAATAAAATAAAATTAATAGAATTGCAATTTGTATTTCATATATATATATATATATATAGATATATATACAATATATACACACACACACACACACACACCAAATAATTCTGTCTGTATTGTATATTTTCAGAAATTTTTTAAATGCACAAAAATGCTGTAATGATACAATCACAATGCATTTTCTTACTGTTGTCAACGGACCTGCTGTTTCAGTCTTTTGTGTTTGCATTTTTTTCATTCAATTTATGCTTCAGCCTTTTCCATCTGTTCTACAATTGTCTACCTCGAATGCAGTCTATAGCCTTGCTGCATACAGTAGAGAACTGCACTTTACCATTAACATGAAATTTGTTCTTGCCAAACAAAGAGAGACAGTCTTTGGGGTAATTTTTAAAGTTTTTGGCATCTTTTCATAACTTTAACCACTCATGGCTGGAGACAGATGTGAAATTTGAGATGCATTTAAAAAAAGACACTAGCCCATATGCCATTGGGTAATCTCTAGAAAGTGGAAACAATTTATTGGAGGGTATTTAGCAATGTAAATTTAAAGCACATTCAAAATTAAGCACAAGATGAGGAGGTTGCACACACTGAATAAGTGACACTGGTATGTTCAGTAAAATGTATTGATATGTTTTAAAATTTAAAACCTGAAGATTCTTTGTAAAACACACATTCTGCTTCCCCCCCCCCCCCCCGCCCATCGCAAATGGCTTTTTAGGATTACTGGTCATCTGCTTAGTGATACAGAATTGTTTAATTTACTATCCTATTTTTAAAAGCATTTAATTGAAAAGACCACAGAAGAAAAATACACAAATGGAGGCAGTCCTGAATAGCTATGTTATCTATAAGTGAGTTTAAAAAGAGTGAGATATGAGAAAGGGGAACAAAGTGAAAGTATTGTGATAATCTAATGAATCGACACACACTAACAAAATATTTTGACACAAATTTTATTGACCAGATAAACTCCTAATGTTTGGTGCATATTTTGTTTAGAGCACAAAAACTCATTTTTGCAACAACGGAAGAAAGTTATGCTGCATGTATAGTGACTAGTTTGAGATATTAATAAATCATTTGTTTTTAATTCCTTTTGAATAACCTAATTGGTTTCAGTTATTTTTGAATAAATGAAAGACACTTCCAACTTAATGAGACCTGGGGAGGGGCTGAAAAGCTTTTTAAAAATAAAATATTGAGTGTAATCCAGTTATAGAAAATGACCAACTAGAAAGGCCCAAAGAGAAAACTCCCCTGCTAAGAAAATAAACATTACAGCAGAAATAGAAAGACCTTGGGTCCAATAAGAAAACAAAAAATGCAAGCACTGCAAGAACTCATTATATGTCAATTCACTAGCTCTTCCATACCACCTACAAAACAGTACATTGAAAACATTAGTCAAATAAAAGCTGTTCTGATATTGTTCAGAGGAAAAGTACTGTGGACAAGAAGACAAGTTATAGGAATTGAAATTATCAGAACCAGCAAAACAATTTCCTGGCTCCACACCATTCGGTATAGCCTGATACTGCAATAAGTAGCCCTCTTCCAAACATACCCTAATGCATGTTGTTCACATGGATAATAGACTACAGGAATCTACTGAATGAAGGAAATCCCATGGGAACATCCACCAGTGCAAGCAAATGATCCTAATGAAATAGAGCTCAGAGCAGGAGATTTGCGAGGAGCCCTAGCCCACACATCCCATACCAATTTAAAGATTCTTTCTTCAGACCAATATTCCCTTTTCCCTGAAAGGAGGGGGAAGGAGGTTAGATAGAAGAAATTTTCACAGAAGTTGAAAACAGAAGACCTCACCTCTCCTTGGCTTTCTCTGCCCACCAGTGGCAGCAAGTTAGGCTAAGTACTGTGTGTTAGTTTAGCACATACTGATAGATTACTGAGCAACATTTACTAACTATTGAAGTAGAAGAGTTTACAGGGTCATGGTCCCAATTACAATTCTATTTGGACAGTGAAGCTCAACCTGTAAGATTTCAAGCTATGGCCCATGGACTCCTAGAACAGACAGAATTTCACAAGAAAGAGGGAAGATTGGGAGGACAGATGTCATGACAGGATCTGTCTCTCTCTTGCAAAGTGGCCCTAGGACTGAGCAAAACTGGAGAACCTCTGCAGTCAGTTATCAATGATACCAGTCTCGCAACAGAAATAAAGAACTCTAGGCCGTTCTTAAGATTTATGGGGCCCTAGGCAGTTTTATTAAACTGCCGCCCCTCTGCCCAATGACAGCTGTGGGGGGGGGAACAATTATTCAGTGTTGTGATTTTATAATCTTCAGTAACACACTAATGAAATATTTTAAAGCAAATTTTAAACTAAGGTCCAGTTGAATAACATAGTAAATTCAGGAGCTGACACTATAGACCTGATATTGGCAAATGCCTGTTACATGGCTTTCTTACTACTTGAATGGCTCTTTCACAGAGTCAGTATTCTGCTAATAGTTCTGGCAGGCTTTTCACATTTAAATTAACTAGATCCTCTGTGGAGGAAGGAGAGCCACAGGACAGGGATAGGAAGAGGTGGGTAGGTGGGTGCCCCAAATTTTCAGGTGCCCTAAATAACTGTATTCTGCATATGGGCAAGGACAGCCCTGAAAGAACTGTTCATTGCTAAAAGAAAAGACTATAGAACTTGGATTAACTTGATCCAGATAAGGAAGGCCATTGCAATGCTGCTGCTGACAAAAACTCGCACAAAGATTCACATTCAGTTTGAGATCACAGGTAACTGCATTGTTTCTGGGCAGGAAGAGGGGTGTGAAACAAAGGCTGTGTGCACACGCAGGAAACAGAAACAGAAGAGAATGACATGAGGGAAGAGGCAGAAGGACAGAGATCAATTTTGCATAGGAACAAACAGGTAGAGCTGGCCATTCTTGAATTGTGCCTTTGACAAGGGTTTCTTTTTAATGGACTTCTTGAACGGTTCATAAGAAAGTCATGACAGTTCCTTTCTTGCCAATCTGCCAAGGTTCCAGTGGATAAAAACGGATAACAATCCTTTGTGTGTGGAAGAGAAGAAAACACAGAAGGAAAGGAAAAATTATTATTTTATAATGCAACATTACCTCCAGTAAGTTCTCTCAACAACCCAGAAACGTACCACTAAACATAGCTCTCAGTGGTCTGGTCTGGTTTTGAATGTAATAAAGAACAGGATTTTTATATGGGTCAGTGTATGAGGGGGTTCTAAAATCCTGTCCACAGCTACAGGAAGTTAAACTGTTAACTATTTATCCAAGGTACTTGTACATTTTCATTGCTGTAGCATCTGAGTGCCTGCTGACCCCCACTACAGAGAAAAGCAAGCTGCACTGGGGTTTGTGCTAATTATGTTAAATGGAGCTACTCAAGTTCAGAATAGCGTAAACCCAACTAGCTCAGTCAGTGCAGCGCCTTCCATGTCCTTGCCTATCCTTGCAGCTCAGCCCAGGGTGAGCATTAACACAGATACACAGAATGCTAAATTCAGAGCTATTCTTGGAAGCAGAAAATACCTTAGTTACATGGACAACAGGAATTCACTGCCTTTTTCATTTCAGGCATCTGCCCTACTTACGTTTGCTGTATTCCTCTTAGCTGTTACACACTGGTTATTTTCAAACCACCATGCTTTTTACCAGCGTTACTTGCAAGACACCATAGCACAGTGTTTCTTAAACTGTGTTCCACGGCACACCGGTGTGCCACAAGGCAATCGGAGGTGTGCCGCGGAGAATAACAGAATTCAAAATGGCCACACTTAAAGGGGCTGGCAACCTTCCCCCCCCCCCCCACACACACACACCCTTTTTCCCCCCAAACTTTTTTTTTTGCTCAATAAAAAAAAATCCTTGGTGTTCCCCATTAAAAACAAATATTGTTGGTGTTCCTCGGTCTTAAAAAGTTTAAGAAACACTGCCATAGCAGCAGGATTCCAAAGGCAGCCAGTTAGGCAACTGGCTTACAACCTAGTTAACATAGTTAATATTTCTCTGTTATCCTGTGGTAATTCAGTGCTAGGAATTTGTTTTAAAACTTCTGCTCATCAAAAATCATTAAACACAAACAATTTTTCTCCCATATAAACATAAAGGGAAGGATAAAAGAATTCTCTTCCCAGAGCTGTGAACTACACTTGGAGCGAGTTTTTCTCTCTGCTGCTGCTACTGGATTAAGGGGAAAATAAAAGAGAAAGGGACAGAGGAAAAAAGACTGGCAAATTCATCTCAGAGGCAAAGTAAGCCTTATGCTACCATCTTACCCGGATGGGTCATTTCAAGGACGTGTCTGACCTTGTGAACAGGTGAGTGCTAACAGGGAGTTTAGAGAGGGAGTTCAGGAGGGAAGGGGGTGAGGTTCTCTTGCCTTTCTTTTTAAATCCCTTCTCCAGGACAGCAGGGATGGATGGTGATAGGTCTGCTGTTGTTACCTGCATAGAGTGTGCCATGTTTGTCTTCCTCCCGGAAGAAAGAACGGATTTCATCTGCACTAAGTGCAATCTGGTCGCCATTTTGGAAGAAAAAATTAGAGGACTGGAGGCCCAAGTGTCAACCCTACACTCAATCAGAGAGGATGAAGACTTCCTCGATAGAAGGCAGCATTTAATCCTTCAAGCACGGGAGGCGGAAGAGTCAGAGAGGGCAGTACGTGACCAGGAAGAGAACTGGCAGCATGTAACTTCTAGCAGGGGAAAAAGGCCAGCATGGGAATCCCCCAATGCTATAGAGGTAAGTAATCGCTTTCAGGCTCTCTCCACAGGCTCTGCGGTGGTGAATGCTTTGGAAGGGACCTCACAAGGAAGAAACCGCAAGGGAACACCATCTACTGGAAGGCATGGGATGCGTAGTCCTAGGGATGGGGGTTCCATGGCCACCACCCCCAAAAGAAAACGACGGGTGGTGGTGGTCGGGGACTCCCTCCTAAGAGAGACTGAGCCATCCCTCTGCCATTCAGACCTGGAATCTCGAGAGGTGTGCTGCTTACCGGGAGCTCGAATTCAGGATGTGACTGAGAGGCTTACCAAACTGATCAAATCTTCGGATCGCTACCCCTTCCTGCTTCTCCACGTGGGAACTAACGATACGGCCAAGAATGACCTTGAGCAGGTTACTGCGGATTATGTAGCGCTGGGAATAAGGATCCAAGAATTCGGAGCGCAAGTGGTGTTCTCGTCCATCCTCCCTGTTGAAGGGAAAGGACTGGGCAGGGATCGTCAAATTGAGGAAGTAAATGCGTGGTTGCGCAGGTGGTGTTGCAGAGAGGGTTTTGGTTTCTTCGACCATGGGACTCTGTTCCGGGCACAAGGATTGTTAGGAAGAAATGGGATCCACCTAACGAAGAGAGGAAGGAGCATCTTCGCAGGCAGGCTTGCAAACCTAGTGAGGAGGCTTTAAACTAGGTTCGTCGGGGGACGGTGACCAAAACCCTGAGGGGAGTGGGAAAGTCGGATACCGGGAAGAAATGCAGAGAGGAACGAGCAAGAAAGGAGGACCCCTGTTTCGAATGGAGAAGATAGGGCAATCAACTGGTTACCTGAGGTGTTTGTACACTAATGCGAAAAGCCTGGGCAACAAACAAGAAGAACTGGAGGCCCTGGCCCAGTCCAAGAAATATGATTTAAGTGGGATAACAGAGACTTGGTGGGATGACTCGCATGACTGGAGCGCTGTCATGGAAGGGTATAAACTGTTCAGGAAGAACAGGCAGGGGAGAAAAGGAGGAGGAGTTGCACTGTATGTAAGAGAGCACTATGATAGTTCTGAACTCCAGTATAAAGAGGGAGAAAAACCTGTTGAGAGTCTAGGGGTTAAGTTTAAAGGAGCAAACAACAGCAGTGATGTTGTGGTTGCTGTCTGCTACAGGCCACTGAATCAGGTGGATGAGGTAGATGAGGCTTTCTTCGGACAATTGAGAGAAGCTTCCAGATCGCAGGCCCTGGTTCTCGTGGGGGACTTTAATCACCCTGACATCTGTTGGGAAATCAATACGGCAGTACACAGGCAATGCAGGAAGTTTTTGGAAAATGTTGGGGATAGCTTCTTGGTACAAGTGCTGAAGGATCCGACCAGGGGCCGTGCACAGCTTGACCTTCTGCTCACAAACAGGGAGAAACTAATAGGGGAAGTAGAGGTGGGTGACAACCTGGGAAGCAGTGATCATGAGATGGTAGATTTCAGGACCCTGACCAAAGGAAGAAGAGAGAGTAGTAAAATACACACCTTGGACTTCAAAAAAGCAGACTTTGACTCCCTCAGAGATCTGATGGGCAGAATCACCTGGGATGCTAACATGAAGGGGAAAGGAGTCCAGGACAGCTGGCAGTATTTTAAAGAAGCCTTATTGAAGGCACAGAAAGAAACTATCCCGACGCATAGCAAGAGAAGCAAAAATGGTCAGAGACCGGATTGGCTTACAGGAGAAATCCTTGGTGAACTTAAGCACAAAAAGGAAGTTTACAAAAAGTGGAAACTTGGACAAATGACCAGGGAAGGGTTTAAATGTATAGCTCGAGAATGCCAGGGGGTTATCAGGAAGGCGAAAGCGCAAATGGAATTGCAACTGGCTAAGGATGTGAAGGATAACAAGAAAAGTTTCTACAGGCATGTTAACAAGAAGGAGGTGATCAGAGAGGGTGTGCGGCCCCTACTGGATGAAGGAGGTAACCTAGTGACAGATGATGTGGGGAAAGCTGAAGTACTCAATGCTTTCTTTGCCTCTGTATTCACGGACAAGGTCAGCGCAGAAGTCCAGGAGCCAAGTGACGCAAGATGGGATGAAGATGGACAGCCCGTGGTGGGTAAAGAACAGGTTAGGAACTATTTACAAAAGCTAAACGTACACAAATCCATGGGTCCGGACTTAATGCATCCGAGGGAACCGAGGGAGTTGGCAAATGTCACTGAGGAGCCTTCGGCCATTATCTTTGAAAAGTCGTGGAGATCAGGAGCAATCCCGGATGATTGGAAAAAGGCAAAGGTAGTGCCCATCTTCAAAAAGGGAAGAAGGACCATCCAGGGAACTATAGGCCGGTCAGTCTTACCTCGGTTCCTAGAAAAATCATGGAAGGGATCCTTAAGGAATCCATTTTGAGGCACTTGGAAGAGAGGAAAGTGATTAGGAATAGTCAGCAGGGATTCACAAAGGGCAAGTCGTGCCTGACCAATTTGATTAGCTTCTATGATGAGGTAACTGGCTCTGTGGACATGGGAAAGTCAGTGATATACCTTGACTTTAGCAAGGCTTTTGATACGGTCTCCCACAATATTCTTGCCAGCAAGTTAAGGGAATGTGGATTGGATAAATGGACAGTAAGATGGATAGAAAGCTAGCTAGAAGGCCGGGCCCAGTGGGTAGTGATCAACAGCTGGATGTCAGGATGGCGGTCGGTTTCTATAGGAGTGCCCCAAGGTTTGGTTCTAGGACCGGTTTTATTCAATATCTTTATTAATGACCTGGATGAGGGGATGGATTGCACCCTCAGCAAGTTTGCGGATGACACTAAGCTAGGGGGAGAGGTAGATAAGTTGGAGGGCAGAGATAGGGTCCAGAGTGACTTAGACAAATTGGAGGATTGGGCCACAAGAAATCTGATGAAGTTCAACAAGGACAAGTGCAGAGTCCTGCACTTGGGAAGGAAGAATCCCAAGCATTGTTACAGGCTGGGGACCAACCAGCTAAGTAGTAGTTCTGCAGAAAAGGACCTTGGCGTTACAGTGGCTGAGAAGCTGGAGATGAGTCAGTGTGCTCTTGTAGCCAAGAAGGCTAATGGCATACTAGGGTACATTAGGAGGAGCATTGCCAGCAGATCCAGAGATGTCATTATTCCCCTTTATTCAGCTCTGGTGAGGCCACATCTGGAGTACTGTGTCCAGTTCTGGGCCCCCCACTACAAAAAGGATGTGGACGCATTGGAGAGGGTCCAGCGGAGGGCAACCAAAATGATTAGGGGGCTGGAGCATATGACCTATGAGGAGAGGCTGAGGGAGTTGGGTCTGTTCAGTCTGCAGAAGCGAAGAGTGAGGGGGGATTTGATAGCAGCCTTCAACTTTCTGAAGGGAGGTTCCAAAGAGGCTGGAGAGAGGCTGTTCTCAGTAGTGACAGATGGCAGAACAAGGAGCCAATGGTCTCAAGTTGTGGTGGGAGAGGTCAAGGTTGGAGATTAGGAAAAACTATTTCTCTAGGAGAGTAGTGAAACACTGGAATGGGTTACCTAGGGAAGTGGTGGAATCTCCATTCCTAGAGGTGTTTATGTCTCGGCTTGACCAAGCCCTGGCTGGGTTGATTTAGTTGGGATTGGTCCTGCCTAGAGCAGGGGGCTGGACTTGATGACCTTCTGAGGTCTCTTCCAGCTCTATGGTTCTATGATTCTATGATTTTCTTTAAATAGATAAATTAATTTTATATTTCTTGTACTGAATAAATCCTGACATCCATGACAGTAATTAGCCCTTCTGAGGGGTTATTGGGATCAGAGGTGACTAATAGTATAGCGAACTTTATGTAAGATGGTGGGGAGATGGGAGTCAGAGCTGCTATGTAACAGAATAGGGGAACCCAATTAATCCAGCCCAAAGAATAGTGACAGTCAATTGCCATAACTCTTTTTTTAATCCGTTTTCATTCCAATGCAGCTCTGCTTCTAACACTTCTCCCCAAAATCCTCACTCAGAGGTCACCAGGCTCTCTCTGATCCCATCATTGCACCACTGCATTTTGGGGGTAACTCTGCTATTGTTACTCCTCTGCCATAACTACATCTGGGGGATTAACCCCTCACTTAGAAAGCCAGGAGAGGAGCAAGAAAGAAGGTATCTCATGAGTGCAGGAAATCAGCAGCAGAGCAAGGGGGAAATCAGAGAACTGGAGGAAAGAGTGCCTCCCTGCTAAGGCCTCTTATAAAGCTTCCCCTACTTGTACCTAAACCAGTGGTCTCCAACCTTTTTACGCCCAAGATCACTTTTTAAATGTCAGAACACGGCAAGATCTACCCATCCTTCTCCCAAGACTTCACCCCTTCCTTGAAGCCCCGCCCTCTCTGTTCTCCTCCTCTCCATCACTTGCTATCCCTAGCCCTTATACACTTCCAGCGTATGGCTACATGGCCATTTTTTTTTTCCCCAATTCTTCTGTAGGAAGAGGTTTTCCCAACATTTGGCCTGTCTAGACTGGGCCAAATGTTAGAAAAAACTCCTTCTTTCGGAAGCCCCCTTATTCCTTGTGGAATGTGGAATACAGGGGTTGCCAAAAGAGCATGTTTACTCTTCTGCTAAAAAAAGCAGAACAAAAAACACGTCCCTGGATGCAGAAGAGTTTTTCTGGGATACCTCTGGTACCCCAGAAAAAACTCCTGCATCTAGCTGTACCCTCACTGGGTTGAGACAGGAGGTGCGGGCTCTGGGGTGGGAAGGGGTGAGAGGTGCAAGCTCTGGGAGGGAATTTGGATGCAGGAGGAGGTGGAGAAGGATGCTGGCTCGGGGAGGAGGGTCCAGGCTGAGGAGTGTTGGGGTCAGGTGGAGGGTTGGGGTACTGAGCAAGCCACAGGCTTGTGGAAGTGAGGGTGCAGGAGTTTGGGTTGGAGTATGTAAGGGGCTCAGGGCAGAGAGGTTGGGAGTATGATGGGCTCAGGGCAGAGATTTGCAGTGTGTGGATGGTGCAGAAGTGTTGTGGCAGAAGACTGAGGATGTGGGGGTGTAGGAGTTTGGAGATATGAGAAGCTCAGCACAGGGTGTTCCAGTGTATGCTAGGCTCAGGTTTGGGGTTGGGGGGCAATACAGGAATGTTATGATTCTGTGGCCAGAAGGGGGCTTGGTGCCATTTGGTTTGTTGGCCAGGCTTCATTTTTAAACAACATTATCTCAAACACAAAGTTTCAGCATTGACTTTATTTATGAGAAGGACAGGGAACCTGTTTCGAGTCGGAGTCACTGACGCACAGAAAAGTCAGTTGGGGCCATACAAGGGAGATGAAATAAATAAATCAATCGCCTCCAAAACTCCCCCTCACTAATGTGGCCCCAACTGTGCTGGTGGGAGGAGGGGACATGATACTGAGGAAGGGTGCTTGGGACGGAGACAGGGTGCCAGTGGATGTTGAAGCAGGAGACTGGGTGCTGCGGCAGGGGACAGGGTGCTGGTGGGGTTAGGGGACAAGCTGATGGGGCAGGAGGCAGGCTGCCAGTGGGTGCTGCAGCAGGGGACAGGGTGTTGGTAGGGGCAAGGGACAGGGAGTCCCTGGCACTGCCTCCTCTGAGGACTGCTACCTCCTCCCCCACCCGGGGCAGCTCTTCCCAGTGCACACCCCTTCCAGGGAGACAGACAGACAGACACCCCGTGCTGGAAGTCCCCAG
Organism: Pelochelys cantorii; assembly: GCA_032595735.1. Lineage (NCBI taxonomy): Eukaryota > Metazoa > Chordata > Testudines > Trionychidae > Pelochelys > Pelochelys cantorii. Next base: position 2,956,573 of record CM064342.1, on the reverse strand, counting down.
CATGTCACAGACCTGGGTCTGGTATCACGCCAGCTGTTTGGGGGAGGGGGACCAGCCAGTGCACTTCCTGAATCCCCAGAAGAAGCATGCAGCTGTGGGACTTCCATCCACCCTGCAGGAAGCCAGCACTACCTCCATTATCACTGGAGGTAGGCAGTGGGGCTTCTTGGGGTTGGGAGAAATGGGGGGAGCCAAACACCTCGCATTCGACTGGTCAGGCCCTCCCGATCAACCAGTCGATCGCGATCGACGGGTTGGTGACCACAGACCTAAACAGAGACCTTGATTAGTGAGAGAGCTCCGCAGCACTGAGCTGGGTCTGACTAGGAGGCTGTACTAAACCCCCCTACCAGCTGAACACATCACCAAACCCACACTCTCTCTCGTCCCTGTGCTGCTCTCACCTGTCTGCATCCAGCCCCAGCTCCTTGGTGAGGAACTCAAAGAACTTGGCACTATGCCCTCTGTTCTGCTCAGCGGTTCCAACTACTGCGATGGACGAGATCAGCAGCTGAGCACACGGCGCTGTGGAGCCGCTCACCACCATGGGCAAGTCGCTCTTCACTGTGACGTTTATCCTCTGCCAGGCCAGGCACCAGGGAAACAGGCATGGGAGGGAAAAACACAGAACAGATCTGAGCAGTGTGTGATGAGGAGCTGGTGCCTGGGCCACCCACCCACCTCCAGCTTTCCCTATAAAGATGCTGGCTTGGGAGAGGTTCAAATGCCATGCAGTGGATTAGCAGAGTGCCCATCGCCACCCTCCGCTGGCTACTGGTGCTGCACATCCATACATGCCTCGGTGCACATAACAAAATTTATTCCCAACATGGATGGAAAAAACCTAGAGGGCACATTGCCAACCCAGCCCATGCATCCTAGGGGAATCCATTTCCCTACTATTAGGGTGCGCCCCAGACTAGTGGTTCCCACCCCGTACCTCCCATACCAGAACCCCTCCCGCTCCCCTCTAGCCCAGACACCCTGTCTCCCACAGGGTGGGTGCGGCGCCAGCAGAGAGCGGTGGGCCGAGGGAACAAGGCAGCTGCTGCCGTCTCACCCGCGCAGAGAGGACAAACCCTGCACGTGTCGCAGGCGTAGGGCGCCGGCCCCGCCAGGGGAGCCGCAGGGCCAGGGCGCGGGGAGCCCGCCCACGCCAGGGGAGCCGCAGGGCCAGGGCAGGGAGCCGGCTGCACGGTGAGCGCAGGCGCCAGGGCGCCGGGAGCCCGCCCACGCCAGGGGAGCCGCAAGGGCCAGGGCGCGGGGAGCCCGGCCCACGCCAGGGGAGCCGCAGGGCCAGGGCGCGGGGAGCCGGCCCCGCCAGGGGAGCCGCAAGGGCCAGGGCGCGGGGAGCCGGCCCCGCCAGGGGAGCCGCAGGGCCAGGGCGCGGGGAGCCCGCCCACGCCAGGGGAGCCGCAGGGCCAGGGCGCGGGGAGCCGGCCCCGCCAGGGGAGCCGCAAGGCCAGGGCGCACGGGGCCCGCCCACGCCAGCGGCCTGCGTGGCGACTCACCTCCTCGGGCTTGCTGAGGATGGCAGCGGCGGCCTCGCACAACTTGCCGGCTAAGCCCGGGGGCAGCTGCGCGGCCGGGAGGCTGGTCTCCAGCTCCACGAAGGGCATGGCCGAGGCAAGCGCTACCAAGCAGCCAGAGTCTGCGGGACCGCTGCCGCTTCCTTTCCCCGAGCTCCGGCTGCAAGGCCAGGGGTGGGGAGCGAGCTCTCGGCTTGCGATTGGCTGCGTTTGGAGACACCCTCCTCTGTCTCTCCTTGACCCGCCTCGCCCCAGGCCTACGTCTCGCCGGGTAGCATCCCGGAGCACCACCAGGGGCAGCCTGGCCCACGCGCGTTCCTCTCGCGCGGGGAGGTTTGCTTTGCCTGACCCTTTATAACAGGGCTGGCCTTACCATGACGCGAACTGAGGCTAGCGCCTGAGGTGCCAGACTGTGCGGGGGGTGAGGGGTGCCACTAGGACCCAGAGTGTAGAAAATTGTGTCTGCTACTGGTGCATATTCTCTCTGCTCTAGATGCACAGAGAGCAGTACCATGAGAGGAGTAGAACAGGAAGAATTGAGACCTTTCAAAGTTTGGGCCCAAGCGAGGGGACATGGGGGGGGGGGGGGGGAAAGGGTGTCATCTGAGCTCTCCTCCTCAGGTGCCAAAATGTTGTGGGCCAACCCTGCTTTATGAACATCTTGTCATGGGTGTCCACCTTGCACCAGGCCAGTCCTTGCCCAGGCAGGGTAGGAAAAGCAGTTCTGGAGCCTCCAAAGCTGTGCCCCCTTTACTAGATCTGAAGGCAAAATATAGTAGAATGGATCTGATGCCTTGTTGGTGGGGGGGGGGGGGGAGGGGGGAAGAGTGTAATTTCCACAAGGCAGAGAAATCTGTTTGGTGAATGGTGTCAAAGACTTAGAGATACACAACCTGCCTTTAATGGCATATGTACCCTCAGGGGTGAAAGGAATACATCCAAAGGAAACCCTCTATTCTTTTAATTTCCTGTGGCACTGCCAGGCAGAGATATGAAAAGGCAATACAGATTATTTATCAGGAAGGCAGCTTGTGTACTTCATGCAATCCTCAGACCTGGACCATCTCTAACAAAGCCACACATGGAAATGTACCAGTGGTGTTTTCTCTTTCATTTGTCTGTTGCTGGAAATAAATGTTTCTCTCTCACACCCTGAGTGACCTGAGAAGAACAGAAGTGGTGAGGAGGTGGAAAGGCATAAAACACATGGCACACACAATAATAACCTGGACACTGAAATGTATCAGTAAATCTTGACATGTAGCATGACCACAACAGCAAGACTGATTGATCACACCCGGTCATGCGACACAGAGTGCTTATAATCATATGCCTATACCCACATGAACACAGCTTACTGTGATACTTAATTTCTCTTGTGTTGGCAGCCTTTTTCTCATTCCTTTATCTTCCCTAAAGATTGGAAATTGTTTCTGCCCCTAGTTGGGAGATGGATAGAGAGGTTTATGTGCCTACAGCTGGCTGGCGCTCTATGCCTTCCATGTATTCATTGTTTCTTCACACTTTGATCTCTCTTCTTATTTAGATACTCCATATGGATAAATGGGCTGAAAAAAATATTCTCCTTTTCACTAATAGCTGCCTGTTTTATCTCCAGGTAGGGTTGCAAAAATCCAAGAAGCCCGTTTTAGAGGCTATGTTCAACTGATGTGGCTAATTCTAATATACATTTATAATACCTGACTATTTATGCTGAAATACACCTTAATTATCATTAGAAAAAGTTCTGCTGCAAAGTCTGAGATTGGCCCATGTGACAGAGACTTAATGATGTACAGCTTTTGAATGGAAAAGCCTCAGTAAAAGTGGACACTTACAGCAGATCGTGGCATTTAAAAACCAAACCCACAACCCTACTTGGAGCTTCTTAAGAAAGGGAAGTATGTATGTTAAGAGAAGGGAACAAAGTCCTGCTTTAAACTGACTACATTTCAAATTAGGGATGAAACAGGATAACCATTTAAATGGTTAACCTGGGATTATCAAAACATGTAGATGGTGTCATGAGCTTTCGTGGGCACAACCCACTTCTTCAGAAACTCTGGTCATCTGAAGAAGTGGGCTGTGCCCATGAAAGCTCATGACACCATCTGCATGTTTTGTTAGTCTTTAAAGTGCTGCCAGACTATGTGTTGTTTTTTAATTTTATCCTGTACAGACGAACTCAGCTACCCCCTGAAACTTCCTGGGATTATCAGTTAACATGAACAGCTGTACACAAGCTAATACCCTGCTCCCAGGAAGCCAGCTGCCACCCCCCAGCATGTTCCCACTCCTGACTCCTACCCTGTGCTTTATATCAGAGCCCGCAGCACAGGGTAGGAGTCAGGAGTGGGAACATGCTTAAAAGCCAGCTTCTGGACCACACTGGCTCCTGGGGAACCCACTGCTGTGTTGCAAGTGTGTTTAACCCCTGACATTTTTAGCAGTTACATGGTTACCCAATTACCTGCTTTTTAACATCCCCCCTTTTCAAGCCCAGAACCTCTGAAATCAAAGATAACAAAACATCCAGAGACAAAAGACTGCCTTTTTATTTTGAACATGTGCTATAAAAGGGTACAGTATTCTGAAGAGGCACATTAGCAGGTGATGAATCTGAGGGTTGGATGTCCATGACAATTTAAGAAGATTCAGAAAATGTTGGTACATAAAATACCAAACTCCTGCTCTGAATTTTCTAGGGAAGAATGGTAATGACATTACAGTGAAGTATGCAAGAGCTGCCTGTCTGGCTGGATGATTGTTATATCCATGTGAAAAAGCTACAGTAAATGCTGTTTCTAGTTTTAATTTCTATTTTATAGCAGTAACAGCCCATCAGACAGTGCATTTTCAAGATTTGCGCAAAACATTTAGCACTTCATGTGATAGAAGATACCTGATGGTTGGTATTCTGGGCAAGCAGTGCACTTTTAGTGCAGCTGCATGGAGGGTCCAAATGGCATAGTTATTTCTAGCAACATCTTAAGAGCATAAAATCCTGAATAGATGGGATACAGGAGGTTAAAACAGAAAACTCACCGAGGAATGAATCAGTCCTCTGCAGCAAACTTCCCACTGTGAAGAGTGGCATTGGCAATTACGGGATGAGAAAAGGAAAATAAGAACCATGTGTGCAGCCCAAAGAAGCTAAACTGTCTCAGAGATTAGTAAACTTCCCTAGAGAGAAATCCAGAGTATACGTGTGGATGGCGGAGAAAGACTCTGAGCTAGAAATCTGCATTCTTTCTGAGTTTGTCAAAATTGTCCAAGAAGCCGAGGCTATTTAAGAGGACTGTGACAAGGAAGCCTTGTGAGAAATAATGGGTGAATTTAGGGAAGGTGGTGTGTTGTGCTTAAAAGAAGCACCTGGGATCTTATGAGGGGGATAAGGCAAAAAGCCACATTTATTGTAAAGATAATAAAGAAAAGATAGAAGCAAACAACATTGTTTAACTACTTATTCCTATCACTACTTTACCCTTACACACACACATATATATATATAAACATTCATTCAATCATTCATCCATTCAGGTTCTGTGTAGTTGTTATAGTTACCAGCCTGGAAGTTGCTTGTGACAGAGTACTGGCCAGGTATTCTGTACACAAGTGATGGTAGTGGGGAGCAAAGTCCTGATCAGATGCACATCTGAAGCTCCTGGTAGGCTGGCAGCAGAACCTTGGACTCTGACTCCATAGTCTTTTGGTCCAGTCTTTATAGGAATTTCTTCCTATGCCAGTCTATGGGAATTGCTGCGTCATGCTGATGTCTACAGGGTGGCTGCCAGGTGCTCATCAGTGATCTCATAGGGTGGACCTCCAGTCTTTCTCCACTTGACACCTTTTGGTTGCACTGGCACCTGATGCCTTCTTCAGCCCTTTGATACTGTATTCGCAGGCTGGCACCTCTCAAACCATTCATTCATTGTCCAAGCACTCTCTCTCTTACATACATTCCCTAATTAATGTTTCACAAACAGTATTTTGTATAATAATAATTTTACATATACAAGAGTTGTAGTTACAAAAGTTTCTGGGTGGCATTTCTTAAAACATTCTCTCTCTAAGTGAGGAGTTAGTTACTGTTATAGTTACAATGTTTCACTTTGCGATTAGGGTTAATTGGTTCACAATGCTCTGAAGAGAACAGGTGTCAATTGTGTAACAATGCCCTTAATCAATTACAGGGCTTGGCTCCCAGAGCAGAGTTAGTGGCTTGACAAGCAGCCACTTGCAAAAGTTTGAGCATGCCCTGGAACACAGAGAGGGGAGCTGTTTCTGGCTACATAGTATTATATTCTTAACAAATTATATTCTAGAGGGGCAATAATTATAAATCTAAACATTTAACAATCTTAACAAATAATAATAATAATAATAATAAACGTAAACACTTATCAAGCTTGATAACACTAAATCTAAACATTTTAACAAGAATAAATCTAAACACTTATATGCTTCTTCTACTTGGGGAATCATTTTTAATACTTTAATATGTTATCCCTACACATGCACTTCAAGTAAACAAAACAGAACTGTCTTTGATTTTTTTGGTGTTATTCAGATTCTTTATGCCTTCATGGAGGAGAGTCCTGTGCAACATGCAGTAATGGAGAAGATTTCATAAGGAGTAGGATCCCAGTTGAAGACTTTGAAGTCACTATCAAACACAAGATGGGCATGCAGAGCAGAAGCAGTGGCTGCTGTAAGACAAAACTACTCCATCATTTTACAAGCTTTACAAGAGATTATCAAAACAACTCGCCTTGCTGATGCTAAAATAAAAGCCAGGGGCCTTATCCATGAACTAAATGCATTCAAGTTCATCTTTGCCCTTCACATGATGTACCCTGTTCTCCAGATGGTGGTAAAAGTGAGTAAGGCTCTTCAGACTCCAGATCTCAACTTACTTACTGCAATGACAGGGGTGAAAAGCTTGTGTAACTCTTTAGCTACGATGAGAAGTGGCCCAGAACATTTTCAATCTATTTTCAATGACACTGTGAAAATGTGTGTCGAGAATGATATATCGATTCCCCCAGTTAAGAAGAGAAAAACGTCCACTCGTATTGATGACGCATTTGAGTCCCAGCATCACTTAGATACAAAAGAGGAGCAGGAGAGAATAACTTCATTTTGCCCACTCCTAGACTCAGTGATTACCGGCATTGACCAGCGATTTGAACAGGAGACTTGTAAAATTATGACTGCAGTGGGAAAACTGCTGAGCTTAGACATTGGCAGGGACGCTACGAGAATCATTGCCAACAAATGTAAAGCATCCTTGGATGAATTAGAAGCTGAAGTCGGATTGCTTCAGGGTTATGACGGATCTGTTCCTAAAGGTAGCACTACGAACACCGCCAGAGAGTGGCTTGATTGGCTAAAGGAATCGGATCGGTTTTCCATGTTCCAGGCCTTTTACAAATCTGTTCAATGCTTTGCAGTCTTACCTGTTACAAGCTGTTCATGTGAAAGAGCCTTTTCAAAACTAGCACATGTAAAAAACAAACAAAGAAGTACAATGTCCCAACAGCGCCTCGACTCACTCGTGATTTTGTACATTGAACAAGAGTTGGCTTCGTCAGTTTCTTACAATGATGTGATTGAGGAATTTAAGACCATAATACCTGGTGAGTGACCTCTCATTCTCTAGGACAGGAAGATGAAAAAACCTTAATCTGTTTTGGTCAATTTGGGTTAGCTCATTATCTGGTTAAAGATAAAGATCATGAAAATTGACTGTATCTTTGTATTCGCCTGGTTATCACTGCAGCAAAAATTTGGTATTTTGTGTCTCATTTTTTAAGTTTGTATTTTTTAAGTAAAGTTTAGTTGTTAATTTTTAAAAAAATTAAGTTTAGTTAAGTTTTAGTTTGTTTGATGAATAAAAATAATGTCCTTTATGATTGAGTAGTCAATAAATATTCACCTTCAAAAATAAAATTCCCTGGGTGCATACCCTAATGAAATGTGCTGCGCATGACTATGGAGATGGGTTAGAAGCACCAGCCTGCAATTTCCCCCTGGGATTCTGCTGGGGCTTGGCTGCAGCAGGGAAGTTTGTGTGGGCTTTGGTGTTTCCAGCTCCCGCTGCCACGTGGGGAGGGGAACTCTCTACTGCCACGTGGGGAGGAGACACGCAGCAGCATCCCTGCTCCCCCCTGGGCAAATGATGAGCCCTCCAGCCTCCTCCAGAGCGCTTTGCAGGTGGATATTCTGCCCCTCCTGGCTCCAGTCTTTCTCTCAACGGGCACGCAGCACTTTCCTCTTTGCCTTGTGTTACAGCAGGGCACATAAAAAGCGCTTCCGTGCCCACTGCAATGGCAAATGAGGGCTTTTTCAGATTTCAGACTAGTACTGCTCACTGAAGCATAAGGGCGATGTTTTTATTTCTGTGCGTTTATTGTCTCACGATATGGCGAAAACAAGCGGGCCAGCAAGTTTTTTTTCCAGTAACAGTGGCTGCGACACTTGTATGCTGTTAGGTCTGATTTGACGAGCAGGTAGTTTTGAGGTGAGGTGAAACTCGGTGCACATGGCAAACCAGACAACTCCTGGAAGGGGTCGCTATTTGCGGTGCTCTGAAAGCTCCGGGAAGGTGAAAGTGGGAGTTGCTGAGCACAGGGCCTCCAGCTTTTCCCTGTGAGTGCTCCAGGCATGAGGGGAGTCTGCCTTATCGAGGTCTATCTCCTTCAGCACTTCAACAACAGCAACACACACAGCTGAGATAGCAAATCCTGAAAGGGAAGAGTGTGTAAAATCCTGACGCTTTTAGTCATCCTATTTTCACTGACAATGGGAGAAGAGTTTTGCTTGACCAGATTATGGTTCAAGGATAGCAGGAAATCATGCACGTGAGCACACAGAACTATAGATTCCACGCTTTTAGAGTGCTTTCACAATTGGCTGCTTTCAGAACCATCCCAAGTCCTTGTAGGGTTTTCTCATCATTGCCTCCTTAATTTTGCTGCAGTTCAAGAGGGTTTATGTGTTAGAGCAGCAGATCTCCTAACAGAACACACACAAAAAAGTCATAAAGGCCCTTTAAAAGATTTGCTGCATTACTCTGAGCCACAAAATACCTTCATGACTCCAAGCGTGCTCGGTGACTTATCTGGTGAATTTCTGTCTGAAAGTCCCTAAAATGGGTTTAGATTTTTTTCGCTGCATGTTTTCTAGGGGAGTGGTTAGCTGCTAATCAGAAAGTTCTTGCTGAGAGGCTAGTTTGTTATCATATTCTTTGTCAAGAAGTCGCCATAAATATAATCCTGAGTTCAGAGTGATTTCTATGCAATAACAAAATAATAATAGGACGCTTTAGGCAAGCAGCTGTCACAAGACTGTGACCATGCTCAGGTGGTTGGAATTTCCTGGACTTTATTACAATCCCCAAAATGCCTCCTCTAGAGCTTCTGATCATGGCACATCTCTCTCTGGAAAACACTTGCTTTGGGATATATTCAGCACTGGCCGGTCCAAACCTGTTCTGTTTTAGATAGAGAGGTAGGATATCTGGATGAACCACCGACAGACTTCATTGAGACAGATGGTGTGAACTCACCCCACCCTCTGTTAATACAGCTCAGGATAAGTCAGTCACAGCCCCTGTTAGACAAAAAGTGTGTTGCAATAGCACCTCCAGGGTGCTACAACCTGTGAGTCATGAGTGCTGGCAATTTGCTTTTGGGGAGAATGTGATCTGTCCTGGGGGCAGGGAGAGAATTAGGCATCTGAATGCCTCCTGGGCAGGGAGCAGTATTAGGAGTCAGAGAAGTGGAGAAATTAAAGGGAGAATGGTGTGGGAAGAGGGAGAGAAGTGGGGATAGAGGGAGGGAGAAAAACTGGGGTTCGAGTGAGCCCCACCCAGCAATTCCAGTGCACTTCCAGACCCCTCCTGTGCACCCCATCTCTGCACGCCTTGTCCAGAGTCTAACAGTAGCAGGGACAGAGACAGATAAAGGAAATACAGCTTCAGTGCTATGAGAATTCATCCTAGGAACTAGTAGTGCACTTTAAGCCCTTCAGTTTCTTAAATCACCTGACGGTGCCTTCCCAAACACAGCCAGAGCAGACAGGCTTTTGCTGACAATCCTGGAGGCTGGAGGCTTCCAGGGAGCGAAGTTTTTTCCAAATTAAAAATGAAGAACTACCTACAGCCCACTGCATCTCAAGAGAGGCTGGGTGGACTTGCCATCCTGTCCATTGAGAAGGAAGTAAAATCAATGCTGGATCACCCTGACTTGGGAGCAGAGTTTGCTGCAAGGAATTCTGGGAAGATGGATCTCAGAATGTTAGTGGTGTGATGCTGATCATGATGAGTGAGGTTTTTAAAAAATATATGAACTTTATTATAATGAATAAAAAAAGAGCTACCATATAACATTATAATTACACAGCTGGGCGTTATCAATGTTTAACCTGCAGCCAGCTGCTGCCCTTGAAGTTCACTGTAATCAGATTTCACCCTGTACAAAAAATATTAAGGGGGGAAGGACCATACACTTGGCTTGTCCCAGGTCCCGTGCTCCCCTCGGGACAGCCGTGGATATACTAACCTAGTTAACAATGGAAAAGGGAGAGTCAGAAACCGGAGTTGGAGTGAAAAATCCCAGAGAAGGGAGTCAAGTTATGCATAATTTTGAACAAAATTATTGGCTGGAAAGATGCCATGGAAACCCAGAATCAGGTGTGTTACCCTGGGGAGAGATGTAGAATGTGTCTGAATAGCCAAGCCAGGGCCCTAGAGACAAGGAAGTTTCCACAAAGAAATCGAGGGCATTTGTTCAGCTCTGTGGCCTGGCTATAGTTTTTCTCTTTGAGTTATCTGTATGGGTTACATGTAAAAGAAATGGAGACCAATCATTTATAGTTTGCAGTGTTTAATGTTTCAGAAAAGTCTACACGCAGCAGAAAAGGCTACAAAGAACATGAAAACACAGTGGGGTTTTGCCTCATTACCCTGGAAAGAAGAAAGGGAACCTTGGGGGCATACAGTTGTCAAGAGTCCCCAACTTACAGATTAACTCAGAATTTGCCAGGAATAAGTTTCTTATCTCTGCCAAGTTTCAAGGACTAGGAAGGCTAAAAATAAACCCAGAATTGTATATTAAAAAATAACCTGTTGGACCTAAGTTCTCAGCTGCTTTCCATGAATTTATAGCTTCTGATTCTAGGATTTCACCAGCGTCTGACCCTAAAGAGGCTAAAATGGATCAGGGGAGGGCGGGTTTGCATTTTCCACATGGAAAATTCTACAGAGCATTCTCTATGTCTTATGAAGGGCAGTTACTCATGGTGCTGGAGAGGGAGTTGGAGGAGCAGGAAGGCGGAAAGATGCATTTTAAATGGTAACAGAACATAAACTCATTTCAGCATTTTCATCAGTGTCGGTGCCAGATGCTCTTTCAGCTTTGGCTCGACTTCGATGCTGCTGAGTTCCTTGATATTCAGAATCTGCTCGTGTGCTTCCTGGAAGAGCTCCTTCCCCACCGCTTCTTCCACCCGGCTGCGCCACGCCGCCAGCTTGGGCCTCTCCTCAAAGATGTGGCAACCGACTCCAACGGGCTGCACAGAGAGAGACAACGGCAGTGAGACACCCACAAGGGGAGTCACCATCTTATGGGAGAGCATCTGAAAGGTGGGAATCTCTCCTAGTTTACCTATATCTCCGGTGGGGAAACAACTGGACTGTATAGTTTTAATAGTCCCCGACCCACTCCTGACAACAGATCATACATGTGACTCGCACTTATTTTGAGTAACGCTCAGCGACAGCATTAGAGAGATGGGGGCTGCAATACCACTGGTAGCTACTTGCTATTTGTAGTGCAGATAGCAACAAAGTCCACCACCAGCATTGTAACTTAAGCTGAGGTTTTAGCTGGCACAATCCAGCCTCCCTCCTACTATCAGCATATTCCACCTTCCAAAACTCTTTACTCCAAAGATGCAAGCACTGCTGTTTGTTGGCCCCTGGGACATGGAATTAGGAGAGGGACGAATTCTCTTGCTCTGCAGGATCTCAGCTTTGCTGGCCCAGGACCGATCAACAAATCTAAGCCGGATCCACCAAATTTGGTTTCTTAAAAAGCTCCTCCTGACTTTGCGACTGGAGTAGTGTCCAGCTGGCATTTTGTAGGCTTGGTGTGGTGACGGCTCAGATAGGTCTGGGAAGAGAACATTTTAATGTGGGAATCCCTCCCTCTGTTGAATTAGATCTGTGCCCCTGCTCTAGGGAAATGGTATTGCAGGCTGTTCACTCTTCAGGTGGTTTAGATAATATCAGCTTTTGCTTGTGCCGAGTCTTCATTATTACAGTCCCACGACTCACCTGCATGAGCTCCACAATAGCCATCAGATCTGCCAGGGAGATCTCGCTGCCCACGATGAAGGGCTTGTCCTGCAGGAACTTCTCCTCAAACTGCGTCAGGGAAGCAGCCAGCTCATCGATAACTTCCTGCAGCTTCTCTGGGGGCAGTGCCTGGCCTGTGAAGAGGGGAATGAGCACCTGTGTGGGGAGCAGGGAGTGGAGTTAGCCTCCAGAGATGCACTTGCACTGGATTTCATCTGCCATGGCCAATGGGATCCACTGTGTTTCCTGATCATCATGTCATACAACCTAGGATCAGTCGGAAGTGGTGCTGGACTCACATTTGGCGAGACCCCACCTTTCATTCAAAGATGATTCTTTACCCTACAAAAGGCTCACCCTCAAAACAAAGTCGCACACAGAATAAAAATCCTGTGTGTCACTGCTGCATAGCTTTGTCCTGCTATGACTTCTGATTAAATCTCTTGTTTATTTGGGGAATGTGCCACCACTGACAGCTAGCTAGCGCAGGTCTCTAGGAAGTGTGAAGTGTATCACTTCACTTGCTAGAACAGAACAAAAGGGTTGTTATCCTATGTCCTATATCCCATGGAATGTACACAGTAATTACATTTGCTTTAGATCAGTGTTTTTCAAAGTGGGCCCATTAGAGAAAGCTGCTAACAGGCTGCTCCGGTTTGTTTTCTTAGTGGCTCCCATTAGCTGCGGTTCTCCATTTGCAGCCAATGGGAGCTGCAGGAAGCAGCGGCCCAGGCCACGCCATTTCCCACGGCTCCCCTTGGCTACAAACAGTGAACCGCAGCCAATGGGAGCTGTGAGGCTCCATGACTGCGGAGAAGTTAAATAAACAAATTGGAGTGCCTGCTTGCAGCTTTTGAGAAACACTGCTTTAGCTGTATGAAAGCCAGTGAAACTATAATTTTATTGTTTTCACCTGTTTCCTGTGATTGTTATCTTTGTATTTAATTAATCTTAGATCTCAGATATGTCAGGATAAGAATTGGCATGATGTCACCTTTTTCATAAAAATGAAGTAAAATTGTAACTAAGGCTTTGTCCACATGACACAACTTTTAGCAATGTAGCCACTGTTCAGTTCTTTTGCTGGTGAAAATACTTCCACTCCCAAAAAGTGATGTTCACACTGTCAGCAGGAGAATGTGTCTGTTGACAATGCACTGTTCACACTGGCACTTACTGCAGTAAAACTTTTATCCTTTAGGGAGGGACAGGCTGAATGACAGCAGCTTTGTTGTTCAATTACCGGTATAGACATAACTTAACCATATTAGATGTGTCTCTGTGTAACTGAACAGCCCATTAACTGGAGTTGAAGCCTTACATTTTAAATGATACTTCAGGGGGTAGCTGAGTTAGTCTGTACAGGAAAAAAATAACGAATAGTCTGGTAGCACTTTAAAGACTAACAAAACATGTAGACGGTATCATGAGCTTCTGTGGGCACAGCCCACTTCTTCAGATGACCGGAGTTTTGAGTTTAGGATGTGCAGACCCAAAATAAATAAGGGGGGAGGAAAAAAAGGGGTGGGTGGGAGACAGGGAGCAGAGGGTATGGATAATCAAAGGCACAAACAGGAAGGCAGAGCTGCGAATCAGTGAGCACCTGAAGACTGGGTAGTTAAAACGAAGCAGATAAGAATCAAAGTCAATAGCTAGTATCCTTCCTGACACAGGAGTTTACACAAAGAGCTGTTTGCACCTTCATTGAGTGTTAGGTTGATAGTGTCCCAACCATCCCTCATCACAATTGAGTCCATTAGCATATCTTTATGGCTGACCTTGAACAAGGTCTATTGACACTTTGTAAGATGTGGCCACCTGTGATGTATTTTACCCACTTTAACCTCTCAGTAACTTTCACTTCTTTTTCTTAGCTAATAAATCTTTTAGTTAGTTTTACTAGAGAAACTGACTTCAGCATTGTCTTTGGTGAGATCTGGCATATACCTTGACCTGGAGAAAGTGACTGGTCCGTTGGGGCTGGAAGAACCTGTTGGACAGTGAATTTTTCGTGTTTATACATTTTCATCATAAAGTTCATTTAGTCTGCGTGGTGAAAAGGAGCTGGAGAGCTTACAGGAACTATTCATGGCTCTATGATGAGACGAATATAGCAGTCCAGGAGTGCACATTTGTTACTGGTTTGGTGGAATCTGATTATAGAAAATACCACCAGTTTGGGGTATTGGCTCTGCATTCTGACAGTCTGAGCTGAGATTGGCTTTCTCTGTTTTAGCCACATACCAGGCACCATCAGAGGAAAGCAGAACTCTGATCACAGGTTTTTGCAGGTGAAACTAGAGCAAATGTCTCCTAATCTTTAGCACACATGGCAATTCCTTCTAGGAGTGCTTAAACCAGGCCAGGATGTAAGCAAAGTCTATACAGCAACAGTAGGCAGCACAAGCAGTATTCCTCAGGGTGTGGGCTATATTATATGTACTGATAGATTTCAAGACCAGTAGGGACTATTTGCATCATCTCATGTTACCTGTGCCCACAGAACTTCATCTTGTGATTCCTGTGTAAAGATAACTTGTGGCTAAACTACAACATTTCCGACTGTCTGAAAAGGCTCTGACTGATCGTAAATGTGTACTTTCCGTGGCATCCTGTTCTAGTGGTTAATTATATTCCCACTTAGAATCTAAAGTAGCTACAAGGTCTTTATAAGTCCAGCATCCTGAATAAACCCTCTCTATTTACTATTCCCAAGACCTGTCTCTTCTCCATGACAAGGGACACAACAGTCATATGGTTTTCATTTGACATTGGTAAGAGAAAAAAGATATAAATCCTTCATTTATTTTCCAGGAATAATCAAGGAAGCCAGGAAGACGTTCTATTACTTGGTTCAGAAGCAATGCTGGGGCTCAGCCCTTACCCTGCAAAATCTATTCAGAACTGGACGAGTCATAGATCTTTCAGACCAAAGGGACTATTAAGATCATCTTGTTGGTTTTCCTGCATATCACAGGTTAGTAAACCTCATCCCTTAACTTTTCCATCAAGCCCATAGATTCTGTTTGAGCTATAGCATATCTATTAGAAAGACATCCAGTCTTGATTTAAAGACTTCTGGTATGGATAACCCATTCCATTCCCAGGTCAGATGTTGCAGTAGTGAATCATAGCATTTCAATGTAGTGGGTTGGGACAGCATCTTTCTCCTTTATCCATTCTTGGGACAATTTGTCTTCTGCCATAATCTAGTTAAAAAACTTAAAAAACCAATGAATGGTCCTGTAGCACCTTAGAAACTAACATATATATAATATATAAATAGTATCATGAGCTGTTGTGGGCACAACCCACTTCTTCAGAAACTAGTTCGTGTGTTCTATGCTGCAGAGTGGTTTTGTAGCCTTTCCTACCTCCAATGATCTAGGAGATAATAATTCCTGGACCAGGGTTATCTAATCAACAGTCATATTAAATTGAATTAATGTTCTTTCAAGCCATGTGAGAACAGGTTCCAGAGATTGGAAGCAACTGTACATTGCATGTGACTCATTAATGTTTCTTTTTTGTGGCCTTTTGCCAAAACTCTACTGTCAACAGAACAAGAAACCAAGCAAGTCCCAAAGTGTTTAGTCAGTTACTGATGAGGGCAAAGTTACAACAAGCAAGCTGAAATTATTACATGTTTACTGATAATTCTCCACTCAAGAGATATGCCCCCATCATATCTATTCCTGTCCTTATTTTGTAGTAGCAACTGTGCTGGAAACACATGGTCCCTGCAGATTTCAGAATTAGACTGCTACAGATTTCAGTTTCAGGAAAGCTGTGATTAAAGAATACGAGCCTTTCAGCTTTGTGTAGCAGAGCATGCACTCACCTGGGAAGCAAAAGGAACCCAGGTGGAGTGTTTTCTGTAAGCTGAGTACTTGGGCTGCCACCCAGGAGAGGCTAAGCTGCTGCCCAGCTGACTAGCAGGGTGCCCACAGCCAGCATGTGTTTCTACTGGTGGTGCACACCCGCACATGCCTGGGTGCAGCACATAACAAAAATTATTCTGCACATTGTTGGGAAAATTAGAGGGAACATTTTCCTCTAATTGGTAAAGGTGTATTTACCCAAGCTACAATCATCTCCTGGGGCTGCAGTATAAACACACCTTTGTGCACTGGGTGCTCATGTGGCTGCATAATGAAGGGAGGTCCATTTAGGTCCAATACCCTATTCTGCTTTTCTGAGTTAATCCTGAAATTCAGACTGTAAAGATCTGCGCTTTTTTGGTGAGCCTGCAGCCCTCTCTGTTAGACTGGTATTTTAAGGGGAAATTATTACCAAGGCCTTCCTTCCCACATCCACCTATCAAAGAACTGGGAACAATTCCCTACATGGTGTTTCCTCTGGGGAAGGGGCCAAGCGTGCTATTTTCGGGAGACAAACTTGCTTTGTATAGGAGCTGTTTAAACATCCCATGTCCAGTGAGGAAATACTAGTGTTCTGGGCTCTTTGTATTTAATCTCCTTACCTTGATCCACAAGGTCTTGGGAGCAGTTCTCCGGATGTTGTTATGATGCCAGGAGAGGTATTCATCTACCCGGGCCCTTTTCTGTAAATCAGATGGATACCAGTGGTCAGGAGTGTTGTACTTCCGGCTCAGATACAGAAGAATTGCAGTGCTGTCCAGAAATTAATGGGAGACAAACAGCAGGGCAGATAAGGTGAAAGGGTATTACTCAGCCGCATCAATCTCTCCTCCCCCTTTTCTAACATGGCTCCTTTGAACATCCCTGCCCCAAGTGGAGGTAGCCACTCAAGTCCTACAGAAAGTCTGAGTTGGGCACCTAACTCCTGTAGGCTCCTTTCAGAACTTTAACCCGTTGGAAAATTAAGCTTCCTGATGAAATTAGTGTTTGTAAAGCACTGGAACAACAGAGTCCTGGTGTCCCTAGTCTCTGTTTGTCTGGAGGTGGCTGGCAGGGGAGGGATCATGTGAGGATTCCCTGTTGTGTTCCCTCCCTCTGGGACACCTGGCATTGGCCACTGTCAGCAGACAGGATACTGGGCTGGATGGACCTTTGGTCTGACCCAGTATGGCTGTTCTTATGTTTTTATGACTAGTGTTCACAGATGCTACAGTAACAGTACTTTTACCACCACTACGAATAATAATAATCTGTAGACAATATTTTGCTAAAACACCATTAGCAACTGTACTTTTCGGATGCCTCTCTTATCACGGCAGATTTCCAAGGGGTTTGTGTACCCGCTGAAGCTCCCTTGAAGAAGCCTCCCCGAACAGTCATCTTCATAAAGGCCCTGTCCTGCAAATCTTCCTCCCCCCGCAGGGCTCCAAGCGAAGTCAGTGGAATCCCTTGCACACAGAGCTTGCAGGATCATGCCCTGGGTGTTTGCTGCATTCCAGTGTTTATGTCATTGCTAGCTGGCCGGAGAAATAAGCTGGTGAAAAATCTCGGTCATTTGCAGTGAGGGATGGTCAGCTACTGTGGGCAGGAAGGGAGTCCCATAGAAAAATCTCTACTGGGAAAAGTAAAGAAAGAAAATACAGGCAGCCCATGCCTCTCTGATACCAGTTTTAGTATTATGATAACAGTGTCAGCCTGCTGAGTGCGGGTTGTGCAAAGGACACAGACAGGTCATTTTGTAAAATCAAGGTAAGATTTTATCTGATGTGTATATGGAGTGACTAAGATATATTGCCATGATTCTGCATTTCAGAGTATAAGGGCTTTTTGTTTGTTTAACTTAAAGCATTCCTCTGCAGTGTTTGTAATCCAGGATTTTTGTTGGGAGGCACATGCTCATGAGAACAAAGTGGCAAAGCCCATAACTGAGGCTCCTAGGTGCTATGAGAATACAAAATAATAAGCAATAACTATAGCGTGCTCCCATCATAGAAGCTGAAATCCCAGAGAAATGCAGAAAAGTAAAGTAAATTAGATTTTTTTCCATTACCATAACTTGGGATGTTAAAAGGTCAGAATTTTAAATCTTTGTTGTGATTTTTATCTTGTCAGCTTCCCTTTCACTGTAAAGAGGTGTGAAATGTAAAAAGGTAATTGCAGACACATTCTAGGTGGGTATCCACACAGTCTAAGCATGAGTACCAGATAAATTAACTCTTTCAGAGCCAGTGGGAGTCAAACACTGAATTGTTCTGCTCCAGTTTGGGGCAATTCCCCATGAATAAGAAGGATCAATTAATCTAGAAATAGCTATTGCACAATTTCTAATACTCCTGACCAAAGAAGACCCTTTTTAGTATCAGCTCCAAGCCTGAAACATATATATTTGAAATATGTGCATAGCTTTAAACAGCTAAATCATAGAACACTAGAACTGGAAGGCATCTTGAGAGGTCGTCGAGTCCAGTCCCCGGCCCTCATGGCAGGACCAAATACTGTCTAGATCATCCCTGACAGGTGTCTACCCAACCTGCTCTTCAGTATCTCTAATGATGGAGATTCCACAACCTCCCTAGGCAACTTATTCCAGTGTTTAACTATCCTGACAGTTAGAAAGTTTTTCCTAATGTCCAACCTAAACCTCCCTTGCTGCAATTTAAGCCCGTTGCTCCCTTGCTGCAATTTAAGCCTCAGAGGCCAAGGAGAACAATTTTTCTCCCACCTCCTTCTAACACCATTTAAGATACGTGAAAACTACTATCTTGTCTCCTCTCAGTCTTCTCTTTTCTAAACTAAACAAGCCCAATTCTTTCAGTCTTCCCTCATAGCTCATGTTCTCTAGACCTTTCATCATTCTTGTTGTTCTTCTCTGGACCTTCTCTAATTTCTCCATCTCTTTCTTGAAATGTGGTGCCCAGAACTGGACGTAATACTCCAATTGAGATCTAATCAGCACAGAGTAGAGCGGAAGAATGACTTCTCGTGTCTTTCTCACAACACTCCTGTTAATGCGTCCCAGAATCGTGTTTGCTTTTTTTGCAACAGTGTCACACTGTTTATCTTGTGACCCCTAGATCCCTTTCTGCAGTACTCCTTCCTAGACAGTCACTTCCCATTCTGTATTTGTGAAATGGATTGTTCCTTCCTAAGTACTTTGCATTTGTCCTTATTACATTTCATTCCATTTACCTCAGAGCATTTCTCCAGTTTGTCCAGATCATTTTGAATTATGACCCTATCCTCCAAAGCACTTGCAACCCCTTCCAGCTTGGTATCATCTGCAAACTTAATAAGCGTGCTCTCTGTACCAATATTTAAATCATTGATGAAGATATTGAACAGAACCGGTCCCAAAACAGACCCCTGCAGAACCCCACTTGTTATGCCCTTTGAACATGACTGTGAACCGTTAATAACTACTCTCTGAGAATGGTTATCCAGCCAGTTATGCACCTACCTTATAGTAGCCCTATCTACTCAATGATAACACTGCATGTGAGTAAGGTCCCTACCCTCTCCTTGCTTGGATACCTAAACAGACAATCTGTCTAATCCATACATGGCAAATTCTGCAATTTTAAAAATCATCTGTCGGGAATGGTACTTCCCAGCCCCTGAATTTGATGACCTTATCCCCTCATCATGGTGAGTAAATGGGGACTGAATTCTTACCTCTCTGCTAAGGTGAAGACTCCATCCTTCAGTGCTGGCACTTTCTTTAGGATGTTCACTTTAGCGAACTCCTCCGTATACTGTTGCCCTAAAACAATTAAAATGTGATGGACCATGTTCAGAAATGTCTACATCTGTGAAAATTGAAGCAAGCGCCGAGATCACACTAGACCATGGATGAATGAGGATCAGTCAGACCCATGAGACCATTACGCCTTCACTGCTGTTAGAATTTCCCTGCAGATGCATGTTTCATATTCAAATGGGGGCATAATTTAAAGAGCCAAAACATAAGTTACTTGTAAATTTGCAAGCTACTCAGGTTGGCAAATGACATGGTGCAGTCATTTGACTCCCGACAATGCCAGTTGTTAGTCAACATTATAGTTTATATTATGTAGCAAGTATTATACCTTTTAAAGGCCATGCATTTAAGCTAATGGAATCAACCTCCTAGCATGCTTTGCACTAGAGATGTATTAAAGTGTGATGAGGGTTTTTCCGTGATGATTTTCACATGTACCAAGGACAAGATAGTGTTTTGCTGAGTTTGCTAGAGTGAATAGGAAACTATAATTGTTGCAGTTTTCTAGAATTGTTTTGGCGGCTATGTCCAGGAATCTTGGAAAGCGTGAGCAGAACTGGATAAGAAAGGGAAAATAGGATCCATAATGACATTGGAATGTGGTAATTTCCTGTCCATGGTAAACAACACAGAGAGTCGAAAATGGAGCTCTCATACAATGGTAGGTGAGCAATGTACTGAAGACTTGAGCCGGGCCCACATTATAGACTGTTGCTGACACAGCATGTCAATCAGCAGTGTGATGATCTGTGGTCTCTGATCTGAATAGCTATGCTGTTAATTTTGGTGCATTATAATTATAAACATGCTTTTGCCAGTATAGCTTATTTCACTCGGGGAGGAAGGATGGGATAATCATTAGGCCAATGTAACTCACCCACATTAGGAGTGCTTTGCCAGTGCAATAGACGTGATTGGCTACCGATTTCTCCTCAGCAACCCAAAGCAGTCTCACAGGAGGGATGGGGAGGGAAGAGGGGACAGCAGAAAGAGACCGGCCCACAGGACAGCTACGCTCCCTCCTCCTCTTGCAACACCGTCCCTGGGCAGGAGGAGGGGGTGAAGAGCCTGTGGAGATGCCCCCAGCCTGGAAGGGAAAGGGGATCCCAGTACAGCCCCCAGGCCTGGGAGTGGAGGGTGCAGAACCCTGGAAAGAACCAAGGTGAAGCTGGAGGCCGGGGAGGGGGGGAAGGGGAGGAGCTGAGCTGATTTGGAGATTGGGGCAGGGGCAGAAATAGTTGCTGGGGAGGAGATGGACAGAAGCAGAGGCCAAAATCATCTCACCCAATACATTTGGGAGAGGCGGCAACACTAGCTGTCACACACACACACACACACGCACGCGTGTGCACGCGCACACACTAAGAGGCACACATGCACACACGAGGGCTGTCCGTGCATTGCATAACACATTTCCAAACCCTGCCCACCCCTTGTATTACTGAAACAAAGACACAACATGAAGGGTCCGCTCATGCCTTATGGACAGACCATTGGCCCCACCTCACAAAGAGAAGGGGCAAGAGGAGTTAAAAACAATCAAAAGACAGACCCAAAAATATACAATACTGTATCAATCTTTCAAAAAAATCATGATTTTTTTTGAGGAGGAGGGTCTGACTCTTGAACTTGGCAATACTGGAATGATTCCAGGAAATCAGACCAGCAGAGCAGGGTAGTTAAGCTCAATGGTGAGATCTGCACTCCAGCTGCTGCAGCTATCCTGTGCAGAAGTGGGAGGACTTCTTTGGGGGGGTGTCCCATTCCCACACCTTTCACCAACCCGGAGAGTCGCTAAACTTATTAAAGAAATCTCTTAACTGACAGGCTCGGACACATTTCTGAAGAGAAGCCCAGCCCTGAGGCAAAGTACAAGGGTGAGACTCATTGGCCTACCCCCAGTATTTTAAGTTCTGTTGACAGAGTGAGCTTTCTGCAGAATTAGGCTGGGCTTTTGGATTCTGTAACAGACAGAGCAGGCAGTTCATCTCCATAAGGACTTAGTGATTGTCCAGGTTTAATGACACAAAAGATCACGCGATCTCCTCTGTATGTGGGAATCCCCTTCGAATGTGGCAATAATTTTAAGAACATAAAATTAGTGTCCTTGATGGGACAGTTAAATTATTAAAGCAGCTGGCGGACTGGTTCAGAGTCTCTTACAGGAAGTTCTCACAGAGCCTGTGTCACAGATGAGAAATGGCATCTAATTCTTTTTTGTTTTGTTTTGTTTTGTTGTTGTTGTTGTTGTTCTGTGAGGGCTTTACATACACAATCCAGCCTTGTTGAGAATTCTGCCACAGGGATGTGCTGCCAGCCATTAAAGGTTTTCAAAGAAAAGCCTTCATACCAAAACTGGTTTCACATTACTTCAGTGGGATGAACCGTTTTATTATTATGACTGATCTTTATATTTTCAGTGTAGCAGAAATAACACATCACCCCATTCTAGTAGGCTGCGCTGGCCTGTGCATGTGAAAAGCCTTGTTCGCAGGTTACCTGGTGTTGTCCTGTCTTATGAAACCAGCCTTTGAATGGGAACTGGATCTGCTGTAAATTAATGAATTCAAACTAGCACATCCAGCTCTCTTGTGGTTATGTACACAAGAGTGGCTGAACCTGCCTCAAAGAGCAATTTCAATAGGCAGTAGACACAGTTGTTCCTGGAGTAAAAAAAATACCGGTCATGTTACAAACAGTAAGCACTCCTAGGTATAATGCTTTGGGGAAAGGAAGTTTAGTGGGCAAAGGGAAAGGAGCTAAGTAAGTAATACTTTATAAAGCAAAGGAAAAACAATCAGTCCATTTGTCATGGCCAGCCATTTTCCCAGTGCTCACATTTCTGAGAGCCCCACATCGTTTTAGTTTCAGTGCTGACAGACAGATGTAGCTTTAGCTAGAAGGAACCGCCAATAAATTGGGGACAGTCATTTTAAACAATTGTGGGGGTCTAAACAGAAGCAGGCTCAGTGCTTCTGATAAATTCACAGTCCCATACAGCTTTCCCATGAAAAGATTTCGGACATCTCTACACAGCAAGGTCCAGTGACTAGGGCGTGCTTCCCCTGCAGATTCTCTGTAACTACCCAAAGAAACACACTAGAATTGGTGAAGGCATTCCCTGGAGTGCCATAGGAGCACCCATAATACAGATGAAAAGTCTCAGAGGGATTGCCGTGTTAGTCTGTATCAGCAAAAATAATTAGGAGTCCTGCAGCACCTTAAAGACTAACTGATTTATTGGGGCACAAGCTTTTGTGGGAAAAAACCCACTTCATCAGATGAATTGGAGTAGACATTACAGAAGCAGGGGTGTATATATATAAGGAATAAGTTGCTTGCTCCAGTTCAAATTCATTTTCAAATTCAACACTATTAATTTAGGATTGAATAAGGATCTCCACTGATTTTCATGTGACAAAGGCAATTTCCCCTCTCTGAATATTCACATTCCAGACCAAATGTTATGAATGAACCCTTCCATTCTGACTTGACAAGCTTCATTAACGCAAGCAACTTCCCCCTTATGTACATATACCCCTGCTTCTGTAACTTCCACTCCAGTTCAGCTAATGAAGTGGATTTTAGCCACAGAAGCTCATGTCCTAATAATTCTGTTTGTCTCGATGCCCTGATCTACACTAGGGAGTTATTTTGAAATAACAAGCAAAGCGTCCACACTGCCAAGCCTATTATTTCAAAATAAGGTGCTGGTTATTTTGAAATCTGTACTTAGGGTTGCCAGGTATCCGGTTTTCACCTGGACAGTCCGGTAATTGTGTCTTCTGTCTCGTAAAAAACCTCCAGAAAATACTGGACATGTAAAATGTCTGGTATTTTTTGTTTTTCTCAGACGGAAGGCCAGTGGGGACATTTTTCTCCTGCCGTGTCTGGTGTTGTCGGGGGGAGCGTGGGAATTTAAAGGTGCAGCGACTTTTTTTTTTCCTCAACAAGTTTGGTCCCCCCCCTTTTTTTTTGCTCAACCAATTTTTTTCCCCCGCCATGTTAGGGATTTTTTGTGGTGGTATTTGGCAACCCTCTCTGTACTCCTGCTTTCCAAGAGGAATAACACTTATTTTGAAATAGTGATTTAAAAATACCAGTAGTGTGGATGCTCCGCTGCCGCTATTTTGAAATAACTACTCCCCAGTCATTCAGAGTAATTACTCCCCAGTGCTTCCCAGGGCTCTAAATCAAGGTAACGCATCCGTATTAAAGGAGCCTGGCTCAAACTAATTTTGAGGTGTCCCCTGTAGTGTGGACGCGCTATTTCGAAATTATTATTTTGGGAGTTATTTTGAAATAAATCATTTTGAAATAGTTTCCTAGTGTAGGTCAGCTCTTAGGTGCCACAGGACTCCACAATGCAGGTGAGTCATCTGGGCGCTCCAGGAATAGGGGCATATTGGTCAAACCATGGTAGCCTCTCCACCCTGATCTTCCCACCGTTGGGAGTTAAAATAGTGCCATTATCTGAGCAGTGAACCCTTCACACCACTTCATATGCTTTGCCTTCGTTTGTGTCACTCTCATGCACTAAGGGCCCGGGCTGGAAGGCTGGTGGTTGACAGCAAGAGGCTGGTATACAACTGTGTCTGAGCACTGCTTCTCTGGCTCTTCCCCCAAACAGTCCCTCTCTCCCTCTTCTCTCAGCATTTTTTACAGGCTGTGAGAGTCTGTTTCCATTTTCGGGGAAGCAAAAGCTCTACTTGTTCATTCAGCACTGGCAGAGGAAGAAGTCCACTGACTTGCTGTCATTAGAAGTACAGTAGTTTGAACTTCCTGGCAGGAATAGCTACAAAATGAATCAATAATATGATGAACTCCTGATCAGGGGCAGCTTATTGAGGAAGGGTAAGTTTAAAAGGAAGCAACTGAGATACTGGTCACAGAGCAAAACAGGAGTGGGAGGAAGCAGAAATGTGATGACCAGATAAAAGATAACAATTATGTTTTCTCTTATTGGTGAGACAAGAAGATTCCACTGATATTGGTGAGAACAAAAGTGCTTGGGGATTGGACATCAGTATTTGCTCTTTGACATCTAGGTCTTTCAGACCTATGAGCAAGAGATGATGTTTGAGGAAAATCAGCCCATTTTCTTGAGAAAGCAGCATATGGATATAAACACCAGCCTGCACTTCCAAAATGACCACTGTCTAAGACTGCCAGTGAGCCTCTGGATGCTGAATCCCAAGCGGTCCATCGACACTGCAGAAAGTCATGTTACAAGATGACATTTCTCTGACCGCTTTATAGAAAAGTCTGTTCTTGCTGCATAGATGATGCCAAATAGTGTTACCCATGTTGCCACAGCCCTGCAAAGCCTTTCCATCCAGAGGAGGCTGAACAACCCATTTTAAAAGAAGATCCAGGGACCATTTTGTTAGAACATGATGTCAAAGGACATTTCTTCGTTCTTACGTCCAAACGAGAGAGGCCTTTGATTTGTCAAGCTGAACAACAGGCATTGCTTGTTAACTGGCTATAAGTCCTATTGGTTAGTTGTGGAGTCAGTGCAGGAAAGCTCCATGTGTCTCTAAGCTAGGGAGAGGAGAAGCTAATGAGATGACACTTGGGGAGGAACAGGGGACACAAAGAGCGATGAATGGTGGGGGAAGAAGAGGGCTATTTCAGGACCCCCAAAGCTGTGATAGAAAGGGGAGTCAGTTCATTTTTGTAGGAGTCTCTCTCTTTTGTGTGATGCAAGAGCAGCGTCTGTAACCAGGACCCTTACCTTCATGTGACTGTCCACCTGACATTTTCCTCCCCAGAATGGAATCTGCCAATAGACATGTAGATTGCTGTGACCAAATGCATCCCTGTATTCATACTCTACAGGCTAGTGAAATAATCTTTGTACAAAATATGCCCTGGGAGGAATCATTTGAAAACTAACACTTTGCTGGTAAATAATATCATGGTAAAATGTATGTAGTGACAGCATATGCAAAGTTATGAATTCTTCCTGAATGATAGTGGTACAAGTTCAAACCCGTGCAGTCTCAGTTAGGCAGAACTAGACAAGCAGGCCTATCTTAACCAAAGAAATGTGTGTTTAACTCAATTTACATATACATAGTAAACAGGCAGCAAGATGCAGACAAGGCAAATCCGCATTTTAGCAAATCACAGCAAGGGGCCTCTTCACCACCAGATTCCTTGGCTCTGTCCTCACAGGTGACCCTGAGGAAAATTTTCAGAGGGGTGGCTGAGTTAGTTTGTAAGAGGAAAAACTTAAAAAACAACAAATAGTCTAGCAGCACCTTAAAGACTAACAACACGTGTAGATGGCATCATGAGCTTTCGTGGATACAGCCCACTGCTTCAGATGAAAATGCATTTCAAAGGGTGATAGGACTGTAAAAGTGAGGGGCAAAAACACCTGACGCTCCTCTCTCTTTCACTTAAACAGACAAAAAACCAAACCAAAACAAAAAAACCCAAACCAGTCTGTGGACGGGTGGGAGCAGATCCTGACCAGAAACTTGGTAGCAACGTTACTGGAAACCTGTAGTGAGAATGTCATCTTGGGCCAAGTCTAGTTGGCTAATTTTAGTACTAGGAAGCATTTTATCTTATTTCTCTAGTGACCATTTCTAACTTTGATGCCTTATACCTGTGCTTTCTTAAAATTGATCTCTTCATACTTTTAGAGGGACTTAATTTATTCTTTCACCAAAGCTCATTCATTGTTGTGAATTGTTTGGGTAATACCACTTAGGGCAGCACACTCTGGTGTACAGATCCCCTGATAGGAGCCCTGGGCCTAGTATCTGGACTGTCCAGGAAGGGGCAGGATAATGCAAAATACAAATTTGGGGGAGGAAACCCAGGACTGGGAGTGCATTGGGGTCACCCTCAAAATGGTACCAAAGCTAATGCCTTTGACTGGTACCTTCCAAGTGTGACTGATGTAGGGCTGGCAGGCTGCAGCGTGACACAGACACTCAGAGGGTGCGTCTACACAGCTACATTATTTCGGCACAACAGCCGGTATTCCGAAATAGCCATGCGAGCGTCTATGCAGCAATTCCGTTATTCTGAAATAAATTCGAAATAACAGACAGCTTCTTCCGACGTCTGTGAACCTCATTCCATGAGGAATAACTCCTCTTCTGAAATAGCTGTTTTGGAATAGCAATAGTGTGGATGCTCCCCCCCGGCCATTCAGAGTAATCACTCCCAGCGCCTCCTGGGGCTGTAACTCAAGGTAGCGCATCCACATTAGGGGAGCCTGCCTTGGACTAATTCTCAGGCTTCCCTGTAGCGTAGACGCACTATTTCCAGCTAAGCTATTTTGGAGTATTTCGTCTGGAAAAGCTTAATCTGAAATAAGAGTTCAGTGTAGACGCCCCTTGGTGTCGTTACCTGCATGCTGTCGGGCTGTTTGTGAGCAGCCCAGCAGGTGTTACAGTGGCAAAGCATTGTGAGACACTTGAATTTGCTGCACAGGGGTGACACAACTGTGCTGGATTGCACCCTGGAAGGTCATAATTACACAGGGTCAAAAGAAAAAATGCCTTATTGGCTGGGAGAGGGAGTCCTTAGGGCCTATTTTCTTTTCACCTGAAGTAAAGCTCATGCTGTCTACAAATATCCCTGCAAACCTCGCATTCCAACCTAATAAACTTCCAACTCTTTACCCAAAATGTCTATCACCCCCATCTTCCTACCCCACCCCCACAAAGAGACAAAATTTTCTTCCTTTACAAACTCCTGGCCCTCTCTAACTTCCATCCCACTAGAAAAGATCCCAAGATTTGAACTCAGCTTGTTTCAATTACTTTCCAGAACCCAGGCCTTGTAATACCTGTCCCCAGACTTCCCTGTCTCATGCATACTCCCTCTCAGCAGAAAAGGCTTCCATGCTTTGTACGGCTTTTCTTTTACTGGCTTCTGTAAAGTCTGTTAATAGCAGAATAATTAGGGGTTTTCTACCTGGAAATTTACCAAAATATTTATTCTGGACTATACCAGAACAATTATTTTTGTATGAGCCTCCATATGGACCCTCCTATTCCAGAACAAGCCTGTCCCTACAGAAACTGATACCAAAATTAAATTCAGTCTGGAATAACTATTTTGATACAAGTCCAACTAAAGAAAAGTCCTCTAAGGAGGAAGGGAAATGCACTGCAACCCTAAGCAGGGGATGGGGGAAGAAGGAAACACCACAGTCCCTTAGGGAAATGGGTAACAAAGCTAAAGTTACCCATCCCCCAAAAGTGCAAGAAGGGTAACTGGACTCGGTTCCCCAGGGACAGGCACTAATTAGTTGCAAACCCCAGGGGGGGAGGGGGTAAGAGAGCGGTAAAAGGGCTCAGTTTCCCTCATTCACCTTTGAACAGCTCCACAGGCTTGAACTCGAAAGGGATGTTGTTCTTCTTTGCAAAGATGTAGACGGTCCGGCAGGGCTGGGAGAGCAGATCCAGGTACAGCTCCAGCCCCATCCTGCCTGTCAAGCATAGGGAGCAGCAGAAAAAGAGAGAGACTTGTCTCAGTGTGACTTTGGCAGCAGCAACAGACAGGAGGGCGGACAGAAATTTCTCTCCAATGTAGCCAGTGGCTTAACTCTTAACCAATAAGGAGAGCCCTTTCCCTGCTCTGCCAGGTGTTCCTCTACGGGAGGTAGAAGGGCAGGGACTGCTGTAGGCAGGCAGTAACTTTCCCTCTCATTCAGAAGGGGATTAGACAGTCGTACAGATAATACTGAGCACAGCCACTGTTATGTTACATGGGAATATCAATAAACCTTCATCTGAATCATTAACCAGTTAGGTAGCTCTCATGCTGTGACCACTGTTTGTTGTCTGGGACGCTACTACCATGTAACCCTCCATCTCTTTCTTCCACCCACCTGTTGTCTCTCCTCATAGGCAGGAAGCTCTCTGCAGCAGGTACCAACTTTTCATACTATCTGTCAGTGATGCCTGAGACAGTACAGTGCGGGTATGTCTAGACTACATGGCTCGGAGCCATGTAGATGAGTTTACTAGACATAGGAAAATGAAGTGGCGATTTAAATAATTGCCGCTTCATTCACATCAAAATGGCCGCTGTGCTGTGCCGATCAGCTGTTTGGCGGCACAGCGGGGCAGTCTGGACGTGCTGCGGTTGACAAGGGAAGCCTTTGTCGACCGCTCCGGTAAACCTTATTTCATGAGGCATAACAGAGCGGTAGACAAAGGCTTCTGTTGTCAACCGCAGTGCATCCATACTGCCCCGCTGTGCCGCCAAACAGCTGATTGGCACAGCGCAGCGGCCATTTTGATGTGAATGAAGCGGCAATTATTTACATCGCTGCTTCATTTTCCTATGTCTAGTAAACTCATCTACATGGCTCCATCGATGTAGCCCTGTAGTCTAGACACACCCTGACTGATCACACAATACAAATAAATATTTAACTTGGTGGCGTTAGGAAGAACTTTCCCCGCTGCGCAGGTTTTTCCATAACTGAGGGCCCTTGTACTTCCCTGTGACATCTCTGTAACCCTTTGATTATTTGCTGCTTTTATATACCTTGGGGGAAAGCAGCCCAAGGGCATTGATCAAAAGTAATTGTAAACCAGGCAGCTCAGCAAACCCCGTAATCAATAGGAGACAAGGGGTTGGGAAAGAGCCCAGGACAGCTGTGGCCAACCCGTGGCTCGTGAGCCGCTTGCGGCTCTTCCCCCGCCCCGGGTGAGGCTCACAAAGCCCCCCTGTGGCTTGTAAAGCAACCCCCCTACCCCTGAAAACAGCCCTCTCCTCCTGGCTTCCTGTGCCCACCAGGGGAGGGGAGCTGTCAGGCATGGCCATTAAAGATGGAGCTGGTGGGAACCTCTAAACGCGTTTTCTTAAAGGGGCAGTCCTTTTTTTTTGTTTTTGCTCAACAACTTTGCCCTGGCTCTTCATGCTGGATCCATTGATATCTTGGTGCTTTGCCCGGAATGGGTTGGCCACCCCAGTCTAGGATAAGTCCTGGCACCATCACAGACTTCCTGTGTGACCCTCAGCAAGTTTAAAACAATTAGTAGTCCTGGGGCACCTTAGTCCTTCTAAATAACCCCCCTTATTCCAAAATAATAATTGGAGTGTTCACATTACCAAGCCTGTTATTTCAAAATAACAGGCTAGTTATTTCAAAATAACAGGCTAGTTATTTCAAAATCTGTACTCCTGCTTTCCTTGGGGAATGACGGTAATTTTGAAATTGTTATTTCGAAATAGTGGTCGTGTGGCCACTCCGATGCTGCTATTTCAAAATAACTAATCCTCTGAGTCATTCAGAGTAATTACTCCCCAGTGCTTCCTGAGTCTCTCAGTCGAGGTAGCGCGTCCACATTAATGGAGCCTGCTTCAGACTAATTTTGAGGCTTCCTTGTAGTGTGGACACGCTATTTCCATTTTGTTATTTCAGGAGTTGTTATTTCGAATTTAGTTATTTCGAAATAGTCTCCTAGTGTAGACTTGCCCCTAGAGACTAACAAAAAAATGCAGATGGAATCATGAGCTTTCATGGGCACAATCCACTTCTTCAGGTGAATGGAGCAAGTTTGTAAGGCATCTAGTTATCTTTCTACATCTCACCCTTAGTCTCTCTTTGCCTCCATGCCCCTCTATAAAACAGGGATAACAGCACTTGCCTGTCTCATGAGTGTTGAGAGGATAAATACATTAAAAATTGGAAGGCACTCCAATCAGAGGCGTAGAGAGGGTGTTTTGTGCCTGGGGGGTGAAGGCCAAATTTGCGCCCCCCCCCCATCATTTGTTTCTGTTGATCTGTTATTATTTCTAATGCATTACTTGCTAGTAAACCTAGTTGTTTTTCATACTATCACATAGAGATAAACTACATCATAATTATGAATGTAAGAGATTAACTTGCCTATTAAAATAACACTCAGAAATATTTTTAAATCAAAGTAACACACAATTTGAGAATTGACCTCACTTTTTTTAAAGCACTTGAAGCAATAAATTAGAGCAGGAGGGGTGGTGCTCTGGGGGAGTAAAAGGGGTTTGAGTTAGAATGGGGGTATGGGAGTGCCTGACTCTGGGGGAAAGGAGGGGAATATTTTGTTAATGTTTTGTTTTTTATTTATTTATTCCCAAGTAAAATCACACAATGTATATTACTTTTATATCAATAAATATGTCAATTTTTTACAGTTGCATGAATAATTATATGTTTATGAAAAATCTTAGACTTACAAAGTATCTGAAATTTTCACAAAAGCCTGTTCTATTTGATTGATCGTGGTCTATACTTGTCTTTATTTCAACAAAACAAGTTATGTATCATATAAAAAATTAAAGTACCTTAAATTTATATTTAAATTAAAAATATTTTATATGAGCAAATAACAATTTTACACATCAAATTATTGTATTATATTAAAACAATACCTGAAAAAATATTATAAAACATATCTAAAACATAATCTATAATAATAAATAATTACAACTTTCCTATAGAAGTACATTTTCTTTGGTGTCCCTGAAAGCTATCAGTTTTCATTTGTGTGGCCCTCAGAGAGCTTCAAGTTTGACATGCCTAATATATGTTTGTTAGTCCTTAAAGTGCTACCAGACTATTGTTTTTTAAGGTTTTCCATTTGTTATAAAGTATCATCTATTTAAAAAAAAAAAAGTAACCCCAGTGAACTTATCCCTGCCCTTCAGTCAGGTCCCACCAGTACCCCAATCCCAATGCACTCACCCCTTCCCCAGAGCAGGCACCTCAGCAATGCAACTGTAGGTAAATCTCATTAATCTCTGTATTAATCATTTTGTCATTGAAATTTTTTTTATTTTAACTTTGTATCAAGTCCTTTTAGCATTGTAATAAGTCTTTAGTTTGTTGTATTAAGTCCTTTTATAGCAACTTTGTATACTTTTACAGAACATAGAAACTTTGTATGAAGCCGTTTTACACAGAAACCTTGTATCTTGTAGACTTTGTACCCCCTTTGCTAAACTGATTGTCCTGTTGAGTGAATGAGGTGTGAATGGATAAGGCATGAAAGACAAGCACCTCTGGGCACTTGCATTGGTTGGAGAAAGGTGGAAGCCAGATTCAAGAACAATAAGAACAATGGGACCGGTGAAGTGGGCTCATTGAAAGAAGACTGGACCTATGGATGCCTTGGGAGCAAGCAGCAAGTGCCTGCTTTTGGAAGGTCCCTCTTTGAAGGTGAATGGGGGAGCATTAAAACAACACCCAGAAGAAGATGCCACAGACAAATAACTACATATGCATATCATGACTCTCTGCACGAGAGGGAAGACACTAGACATCTAATCTTGCAGTCAACATGGGAGTATTGATCTGGCTCCAACCCTCCGGCAACTAAATAATCAGGCCAGCACTTAGGTGGAACAACTACTGGTAAAAATAAGACATGGTGTGTATGTGCATGTGAGTGCTGTATTACATACATATAAGTGTTGACTGCTATATGTGTGTATTACCAATAAATGTGGCATTTTGCCTTTTCCCCCCAAAAGATCTCATGCAGTATTTTTAAGTACAACACAACCATCCCTGCCCCAGAGCCAGCCCCCTCCAGTACCCCTATCCCAATGCACTCACCCCTGTCCAGAGCCAGCCCCCGATCCCAATGCACTCACCCCTCTCCCTGAGCCAATCCCCCCACAGTGCTCCCCATATCAATATACCCACCTCATCCCTTCCCCAAAGCCAGCCCCTGCCATGAAATCACCCCGCCTCCCCCAGAGCACCCCCCCCCCCCAAGCCAGGCACCAGAGGATCGTACCTTTAAAAACCACTGCTCCGCCCACCCAGCGTGGCTGCTTCAGCTCACAATATGTAGCAAGCCAGCAGCACTTAGCCAGAAGATCCCAGGTCTCTGTTCAAAGAGTAATGTGGGCCAGAGCAGTGTGTGCTCCGGTCCCACCCCAGCCAGGTGCCCCCCTGCACTGTGGTACTCAGAGGCAACTGCCCTTCCCTGCCCCCCCCCTTTGCTTCTCCTCTGAATCCAATACTACAGCACCAGGGCTATATAAGTACATAGATACATTTCCTCACTACTGTTGCTTACTGACGTGAGAAATCCACTGTCAGAGACGCCTAGTGCTTTTAGGGGTGAGATGAGATCCAAGGCTGATCTGTAGATTTGGGAGGCCATGTTACCCAAGGAACCGGGCTCTGGCATCAGAGCTCTGGAAAGTTTCCATCCAGATGGCCCTCTGCAGTTGAGACTGCTCCCCAGCTGAGCAGACACTGGGGGTCTTTGCTCTCAGGAGGGATTGCGCAGGGACATAAAAGGCATTTCAGGCTCATGAACTGAGTACAAAACTGAGACCAATGACACTATAATGAAGGATTTAGGCTTTAATCTTGCACGATTAAGCCCCATTAAAAAGGGTTTTCATTTACATGGCCCGTTAAGACTTGCACTGCCAGTTCCCAGTATAATGCAGTGTATTGCTAACAGCATCACATTACTGGCCTGCACCGTGTCTTCATGTGCATCCCCTGGGTACCTGAGATGTGCACAACAGACAGAACGCAGGGGGAAGACTCGTTGTTTAGGAACATGTTGTGTGTGGTCATGTGACCTCATATGCATAACCTTTAGTAACTAAAAATCTTTATTAATATCTCTAATTATTTCAATTCTCTTTAATGAAATTATGTAAAGCGTTTCATGATTGTTTTTAGTTTGCTTGTGTCAGTTTGCATTAGTTGTGAGTTCAAGTGTGGTAGCCACTGTGGGCAGTGCGGTCAAGTGGGCTTTTTCCCTTTAGCACCCCAGGAGGAGGAGTTGGCCTTCTATCAGCAGCCCCATAAACTGAGGCCGGGTGACAGCAATTTTGGAATGTTCACAGACAGTGAGGCAGGGACATTGGAACGGCCAGACAGGGTCAGACCAATGGTCTGTCTCACCCAGTGTCCTGTCTGCCCACAGTGACTGTTGCCAAGTGCTTCAGAGGGAATAACCAGAACTTGGCAATTTATCATGTGATCTAGCCCTCGTCATCCAGCCCCAGTTTCTGGCAGTTAGAGGTTTAGGGAAGCCCCATGCATGGAGTTGTCCCCCTCACCCTTTTGGCTAATAGCACTTGCTGGACCTATCCTCCATAAACGTCTCTAATTCTTTTTTTTTGAACACCAGGAGCTCTCAGGGGGAAGGAGTTGGAAACAATCGCCATAGTTTTTATTTACCTTGATACACACGTGTTGCTAGGACCATGTGACCAGCGCTAGTGGATTGGGGTGCAAGGTTTGGGAGGGGGTTGTGGTCTGAGGAGGGCTGTAGGAGGGGGTGCAGTGTCTGAAAAAGTGTATGGGGGCTGGAGCAGGGGTGCAGAAGGTTTGGGTTACAGGGGGTAGGGGGAGCAGTGGGTTGAGGAGAGAGAGGGGCTAGGGTGCCAGAGGCAGGCTCTGGCTGGGAGACCTTACCTGGGTGGCTCCCAGCCAGCAGCCCAGCAGGTTCCTTAACCAGGGTCTCTGCCTTCCATGCCCCTGAACTGCTCACTGCAGCTACTAGGGCCAGGTGCTGCAAACACTGTGAGCCTGGGGGACGAAGCAGGAGGGGTGCTTCACATGCTGTCTGTCCTGAAAACAGGCAGCTGCTATTGGCTGGAAACCAGCCATTGGGAGCTCCTGGAGGCGGGAGCAGTGTGAGAAGCCTCTGCCCTCTCCAGCCCTGGGCTCACAGTCACAGAAGCACATGGCACTCAGCGAAGGCAGCTGCAGGGCCGAGCAGGGCTGGGCTGGCAGGGAGCCGGCCCTTTTAGCTGTGGCTCAGTCAGCATGTTATTCAAATCCTTGAAATTCAGGAGCACTTTATGTATCCCTGGAAACGCTCCATCTCCACTTGATTGCGCCACTCCCCCAGCCTGGGCAAAATGTGATCCGCGGGCTGGATCTGGCCCATGACAGCCTCAGCCAGCACCCTGCCTGCCTGGCCCTGCTCGGCGCTCAGGGAAGCTGGCTGCAGGGCCATGTGCTTCTGTGAGTGAGAGAGCCCGGGCAGGGGGCAGCAGCAGCTTCTCACACTACTCCCACCCCCAGTAGCTGCCTGGGTAAACAAAGGAAGCTGCCTGCATTGCTCTCCCCCCTGGCTAGAGGAGAAGTAGGAAATCGGGTTCTGCCGTGGTAGGAAACTTAAGTGAGGGGCTACAGCTCTCTCTTTCCACTGCCTCGCTGGCACCCTGGCATGCAAGCATTCGCTTGCTTAGAAATTCTCATGCCCGGCTTCCCAGCAGTTGTTTTATTCTGTGCCGCTGGAGGGGCTCTGTGTGCTTTCCTTGGACAGGTGTAAGTGTGCAGCCTATTCCCTGGGCAGATCGGGAGCTATATGATACCACCAGGGAGCTTCTGGTGCATGTCGCTGCGCCCCTCTTAGATCTCTAGCGGCGCTGGTCTGCCCCCAAGGAGAGGTTGTAGCTGTGCTGGTGGGAAATCTGCCTGTCAGCATAGTGCTGTCTATGCGGGAGGGGCCTAAGCTGGTGAGTTCCATGCCCCTGAGTGAGGTGACTGTACCACCCCAAGGCTGGAGTACAGATCAGAACTTGGCCTCTAAATACTTTTCCTTCCCCATTTGGAATCCGCTCCCATGCCCCTGCCCCATGTGACCTAGATGTCGCAGTGCAACCATTTACACCAGTGGTCTCCAACCTTTTTACACCCAAGATCACTTTTTAAATGACAGACCAAGCCAAGATCTACCGCCCCGCCCCTTCCTTGAAGCCCCGCCCTCTCTATTCTCCTCCTCTCCATCACTTGCTATCTCCAATCCTTATACTGCTGCTTTAAAAAAAAAAAAATTCTTCTGTAGGAAGAGGTTTTTCCAACATTTGGCCTGTCCAGACTGGACCAAATGTCAGAAAAAACCCCTTCTTTTGGAAGCCACCTTATTCCTTGTGGAAAGAGGAATATAGGGGTGACTGAAAGAGCCTGTTGGCTCTTCCACTAAAAAAGCGGAAGAACAAAAGCAACCCTGGATGCAGAAGAGTTTTTCTGGGATATCTCCAGAATCCTGAAAAACTCCTGCAGTCTAGCTGGACCCTTGCTGGGTTGAGACAGGATGTGTAGTCTCTGGGGTGGGAATGAGGGGTTTGGGTGTGGGAAGTGGTGAGAGGTGCAAGCTCTGGGAGGAAATCTGGATGCAGGAGGAGGTGGAGAAGGGGACACTGGCTCGGGGAGGGGGCTCCAGGCTGGGCAGTGTTGGGATACTAAGCAAGCCACAGGCTTGTGGATGTGAGGGTGCAGGAATTTGGGTTGGGGTATGCGAGGGGCTCAGGGCAGGGGGTTCCAGTGTTTGATAGGCTCAGATCTAGGGTCTGGGGAAGGGGGAATGCAGGAATGGTTGTGGCCAGATGGGGGGTTGGCCCCAATTGGGGGTTTGTTGGCCAGGCTTCATTTTTAAATAAAATACTATGTTAAACACAAAAAGTTTCTGCATTGTCTTTATTTATGAGAATGGCAGGGAACCTGCCTTCAGTCAGGGGTCACTGACCCATAGAAAAGTCATTTGGGAGCAGGGGACACAGTACTGGGGAGGGGTGCTAGTGGGTTCTGGGGCAGGGAACAGGGTGCCAGTGGGGGCAGGGGAGAGGGGGCAGGGTGCCAGGACAGGTTTCTGTAGCAGGGGATGGGTTTCTGTAGTGGGGAAGACAGGGGGACAGGTTTCTGCAGTAGGAGACAGGGTGCCAGAGGAAACTGGTTTCTGCAGGGGGGGCAGGGTGCCGGGGGACAAGTTTCTGCAGAGGGGGGGCAGGTTTCTGCAGCAGGGTGGGGGGGCAAGGGAGAGGGAACAAGGGGCCAGGAGGGCAGGGGACAGGTTTGGGGCAGAGGAGAGGGAACAAGGTTGGGGGCAGGGAGTTCCCTACACCAGCCACGGAGGGAAGCCTCAGACCCGCGCTCCCTCCGGACTGACTGCAGGGCAGCCGGGCAGGAGGGAAGAGAAGCGGCTGCCCAGCCAGCTGGCCATGGCGCTCAGCCAGGGTGCACCAAGCTCCACGTGGGCAGGCGTAGAGGAGAAGCCGCCGATCAGCTGGAGCGCGGGGCAGCCTCTTTCAGCTGAAAGCCACAGTCAGCTGGCCGGGGTGTTTCAGCCCTCCCGACCTCCCAGCTCCCACCATTCCTCGCAGCTACTCACCTGTGTTGTTGCTCGGTGAGTAGCTGCTCCTCAAATGAGGAAATCTAATGGAAATGTACTGCGCAGGTGCGCAGTTCAGAGAGGGCTCAAGAGCTACTCTTAGAGCCCCTGAGATCGACCGGTAGATCGCGATCTACTGGTTGGTGACCACGGATTTACACAGTTACCCAATAAGCATCTACCCATTGGTTTCGGTTACCCTCTTTGCTGGCAAGCACCGGCTCCTAGCCCTGCTCCTGGAGAGCCAGCTGCTGCCCCATGCTGCAGGCCCTGCAGTATAAAGCACCGCAGCCGGCTCCCCGGGAGTGGGGCCAGAACCTGGCCTACATAAGGCGGCTCCCAGCATGCACCAGCTGCCGGCCCCTTCTCCCAGGAGCCAACTGTGCTGCAGGCTAATTACCATATAAGCCTTATATAGCAGCGCTTGCAGTGCGTGTAACAGCAAGGGCTCTTATCTATTACTTCTTTTTAACAACCCTAATGTACCCACATCTCTGAAATGTAGGCCTCTCGCCAGTGAGGGACTGGGGGCTTGCATCATGCAGAGCGCCAGTGTGGACGGAGCTGCTGTGAGTCCCAGATAAGTCCGGCAAGGATGAGTCCAGGAAAGAAAGAAGCCCTTCCAGTGCTGCCGCTTACAGGGTAAAAGGGTGATTCCGTGTTTGTAACAACAAGAGAGAGCCTCTCCTGAGATGTACGATGGGGGAGGGCTGGGATCGGGGCAGGGGCGAGGGAGAGAAGGGCTGTGACAAAGTATTGTTAGTAAGGTGCAATTCTTTCATCTCAGGAAGGAGGGCCACCGAGATGCAGTGTTGGACAAGGGAGTTAAATGCACAGAAAAAAACCCTTCACGGGATTAGCTTTGCTTAGAGGGTCACTTTCCCTTTTTTTAATTCAAGGCTTTAGAAGCTGTTTCAGATGTTCCTTCAGTTCTGAGGAAAGTTGCATGGAGCTCAGACTCTTGGCATTCAGGATCTGCTCGTGTGCTTCCTGGAAGAGCTCCTTCCCCACCGCTTCCTCCACCCGGCTGCGCCACGCCGCCAGCTTGGGCCTGTCCGCAAAGAGGTCACAACCACTTCCGACGGGCTGCCAAGACAAAAGCAAAAACCACATTAGCACCACTTCCATGCAAACAGTACAACACAGAATCCACTTGGAAGGATGAGATTAAAACCCAAAAGCCAGCTGAGTTCAAAATAAATCTCAGGTGAAGCCGGATCAAGTAAAATCTGGAAGATTTGAGAGTTTAGGGCCTAATTTTAGCTCATTTCAAGTTTTCCCTTTCTAGGAGACTAGAGTAGTATCTCAGGACACCAATGACTGCTATTCCTCCGAGTATCTTCATGTAGCTATGGGGTCTTCTCCGTCTGCCCTCTACCCCAGCATTAAAAAGGAAAGAAATTCTTGAGTTTTCATTGGAAACACTTCATTATTTGGGTTTAGATATCCCTCTGCAGGGTTTGCAACCCAAAAAATTAGGATCATGCTAACAGATAAAAGTCAGAATGTGACAAAACTGGCATTTCATTCCACTGGGCAATGAAAATATAGACATGACAAAACAGCCACGTGAATGTCAAATGTTAAAGACACTGTTTCAAGAAACAAAATGAAAAGTAAGGTGGATTCATACCAGCCAATAAAAAGGAGACTCCTGCAGAATTCAAAAGCAGGTACTTCATTCTTATTTAGGGATACAGAGGAAGTAATCTCTCTCTAACAGACACAAGTTTTCTTTCTAAGTTTAGACTGCATGTTCAGCATTTTGAGAAAAAAAGCAAAACCGCCCCCCAGACTTTTCTCTGTAGAATTCCTGGTCGAAGGAAGGAACATCCATGCACTACTCAGAAAGTTTTAAATACTGACAGTTTTCCCACAGTGCTAAGCACCTCCAGTTACTCTCACCCAAGAATAAGTTCCAAGTAATTTAAGACTTTTCAGCTAGTTTACTGATTTCCAGTTGTTTCTGCCAGAGAACCAGTACTCAGAGCAGACAAAGTTTTTTGTTCACAATATTTCTCATTTCCTTAGTGTCCCTTCAACTCTTTTTTAGCTTATCCAAAAAGTGTTTTAACACAAACTGTCAAAGCAAACTCTTATTTTTGAGATATTTTTTCAGGATCTGAAAGCCACGTCTTTGCTGGCACTCCCAGAAACAGAGCTTGCTTTGGGTATATCTACATTACAGAGGGTTTTTTTCCCCACTCAAAAATGGCCATTTTTCCGAAAAAAAAAAAAACCCTTGAGTTATGTCCACACTGCAATTGCGTTCTTCTGCAAGAAAATAGAAGGAACAGAAGGGTTTTCCCGGCACTGGTAATCCTAATTCTACGAGGAAGAAGCCTTTTTGAGAAAGAGCTCTTTTGGAAAAAGGCATGTGTGGATGGGGAAGAGGGAGTTCTTTCAAAAGAAGAGGAAAGAGGAAAAAGCACAGGTGCCTTGGTGGCCAATCCATCCATAGTAATCACAGCTTACATGCGAGAGAGTGTCCATTCAGTGTGGATGCTCTCTGTCGAAAAAGCAGATCGCTTTTTCGATGCGCTTTGCCCATGTGGATGCTTTCTTTCGGAAGATCTCTTCCGGAAAAGCTTCTTCCAAAAGAAGCCTGCAGTCTAGATGTAGCCTCTGTCTGAAGTCTGGCTGGCCACTGGAACCGGTAGCACCAACACTCACCTGCATGAGCTCCACAATAGCCACCAGGTCTGCCAGGGAGATCTCGTTACCCACGATGAAGGGCTTGTCCTGCAGGAACTTCTCCTCAAACTGCGTCAGGGTGAAATTCATTTCCTTGACAGCCTCCTCGAGCTTGTCTGGAGAAAATGGCTGCCCAACCGCGAGAGGCACCAGTACCTACCAGGGAGAGGAAAATGTAGCCCCGACATGTTACCTGACACTTTCAGTCCATCCGCTACTAGGCAGCCACTGCACCCTCAACTCCTCTGAGTATCCCTCATTTGTATAATATGGAGTGGGCTGGGTTAACTGATGCTGGGAACCTCCTCTGCCAGACTGGGTAGCATTACAGCCTGTTGCATCCTACTCCTCCAAGCCAGGCAGGCTTGTTCATATTCTCTTCTTTGGGGACATTTGCCTTCAGAAACCAACTCATGCTAATTCCCATCACAACCAAAATTCCCTCTAATTTTTTCCATCTGTGTGCAGAATAAATTGTGTTCTGTGCACCAAGGCAGGTGCAGAGGTGCACCACCAGCAGAAATACATGCTGCTGGCTCTTGGTACCCTGCTAATCAGCTGGGTGGCACCTGAATTTCTCCTGGGCATGCACCCAAGCACTCAGCTTACAGGGAACTCTGATCACAACCCCTTGTTTGATGAAGGGAGGGTCTATCTCTGCAGAGACAGGTACCCACTATGCCTGATTAGAGAGAAAGCCGGAGGAAAGGGGTCAGCACCTGGCACCGTCCTACCCTGGCCGTGCCGGATCAGTTACATTTACTATTCTGGACCGAGCACAGTGGAGAGAATGTTCCTGCAGATTCTCTCTTGGGAAGAACTGGGGCTAGAATATAAAAGAATCGTGCAGTAGGAGTCAGTGGGGTCATTTTAATCCCTCAGGCAGAGTGCTGGCTCACCAGCCATTAGTGATGTGAATGTTTAACCGATAAACCTCACCCTTTGTGGTTAAGTTTAACCATAAAAACTGGTGGGGGTTGGAACAGCTCCCTGCCTGCCATGGGGAGCCCACCACAGACAGGGCCTGCTCCAGTCAAGGCTGGAGTGCCCCCTCCTCCTGCCCCTCCTTTAATCAGTCAAGCATTATGTTTAACTAGTTAATCAATGAAATGGGATTTTACACCCTTCCCAGGGATACGATACAAGTTACACTGTGGGCTCCAAGTATCAGCTGGTCGGTCACTGGCTAGCGAGGCACAGCACCTAGGAACGCTGCAGCCGCCCACATAAGAAACTCCAAGCAGGGAATGCGTCTGGCTTCTTCTAACTTTGCAAGTGCTGGGCTTTGCAGCCTCAGCGCTCTTCCAGTGTCATTTCCGGGGTGCAATGGAGCTCCACCCTGCCTTGGCAAGGTACCCTCCCGGCGAGATGGTGACGCTGCGTCAGGGCCCCCAGCAGCCCTGCGCACCAAGCCGTACTTTACGGGAACGAGGGGGCTACGGAACAGGGAGGCGGAAGGGCGCCGGCAGCACTGACACAAGAGCTTTACCTTGGCGAGGAAGATTCGGCAGCCTCTCTCCCGAATGGCAGTGTGCTGCCAGGACAGGTACTCGTCAGCGCGGGCCCGTTTCCGCAGGTCTGAAGGGTACCAATGGTCAGGCGTGTTGAATTTTCGGCTCAGGTAGAGAAGGATGGCGATGCTGCCCAGACGGCAGGAAGCAATGCACAGGTAAATGCTTGTGAGGCGGAAAGGGACTTGTCTTTCCCCTCCCCCATCTCACAGTACTTGGGCCATCAATAGCAATGTCAGTGGGTCAATACGGACAGACTCAAAAACCTCCTAATAGTCCCCCCCGACCAGTAACAGGAGAGCCGGGGTGACACATGGGGACAGGAGGGGTCACATGCACCCCCAGGTGGGACGGGATGGCCGGCAGCTGGTGGGAGAGGGGGACAAGCGAGGGTGGAGGGCCAGCAGCAGAGGTCTGCACCCCACCTTTGCATTCACCGGCAGTGCTGTGGCTTGAAAAAAGTGGCCCCAACTCTTACTGCTCCCCAGCCATGCAGCATGCAAGTGGCTGGGCCAACCTTTGCACCTTGCTAGAGTCGTGCATCCCCTCTGAATACAAGGAAACGAGGATAAGGGACAAAAGGCCAGGAGAAACACAGGATTGGGAGAGACAGACAAGGGGAGCTGATAAATAGGTAGAGAAGAGAAAGGGCAGGAATGCAGAAGAAAACAAAACAAAACAAAAAATCAAACCAAGATAAGGCAAGACTTGGAAAGAGAGAGAGAGAGAGAGAGAGAGAGAGAGAAAAGATGAGCAGGTAATAAGGCCGGACTCTGAACAGGGGCAGAGGCAGCTGGAAAGTGTTGTGATGCGAGACAGCGCACCGTGGGATTGCGCTGGTTTAGCCCTTACCTCTCTGCTAAGGTAAAGGTCCCATCCTTTAACGCTGGCACTTTCTTCAGAACATTAACCTTGCCGAACTCTTCACTAAGGTGCTGCCCTACAAGGGATTTACAAGGAGATTAAGGGGGTGGGTTGTGGCATGCAAGGAAGATTCAGCGATAAGCTTAGCACCCAAATCAAGATGGAATCTTCACCCATGACTGAGGATCAGCGTGGTCCAGGGGACTCTTTGGCCATGGCTTCCCAACTTGGGAAAAGCAGCAGGAGTCTCCCTTCTGTGGTCGATGGGCAATAGAGCTCCATAATGGAGACAGAATTTGCACCAAGATTTACCCTGATGCCAGCTTCCCTGTTAATCAGTTCAGCTTGTCTGCCTCTCTCCCGCTCGTTTAAGAGAAGGTTCAGTTTTCAAGTGTCTATGGCTCAGTTTATGCTGCTCATCTTGTCAGCTCAGGTCCACTTGATAGACCTTGTTTTAATAATCCGTCGTCTGCTGCATGGTGCCCCAAAATGCCTGCCAGGGTCCCTGCACGAGGCATTTTCCACGGGGCAGAGTGAGAGCCTCAGAGGGCTTGCAGTCTAATTTTAAGTAGAGAAATAAATAACTTTAATTCTGAGAAGGAAGCAGGACGAGGGTCATGGCGAGAGTGACAGCTGCATAGGCCTACTCGGAGCACAACTTGATTCAGATGCTGTTAGCTTTGCAGGCCCTGTTAGAGTGAGTGGGGTTTCTGCCACAATTTTGAAATAGATGAAAATGAAATATTTTGTAAGAGTGAGAGTTTTACTAAACCCCCTCGAGGCGGCTGTTGGATTCAAGGCATTTTCTGTGGGTTATGCCCATTACAGTTTGTACTCAGATATCCATTGCTTTTGATGATCAGCAGAAATGCCACCACCATTAGTTTATTGCAAGAAGAATTTGCATGAGGGCAGGGAAGGGGGAGGAAAAATAAAACACGCATATGCTTTCAGGTCTTAGGTCTGTGATAGACATAGGACGGATTTGCAGAGGCATGGGTTTGCATTCTCAAGACCATTCTTTAGAGTGCCAATACAAGACAGGAGGAGAGGGATGAGTGTTACAGCCCAGAAGGGAAATCTGTTTAGTTTACCTGAAGTCTGAGTGCTCTTCACGTTATTTGGCCCCCATCCTGAGAAACCTCTCTCACACACAAGCAGTGCTAGCAGCACTTGCCACCCTGGTGATACTCACTTCGGGGGCTGAATATGTGTGTTTGTAGGACAGGGCCCTTCGCTTTCAAAGATTTAACCCACTTGCAGCAGTGAGCCTGAGAGAGCTAAAGGAAGCAACGCTCAAGCCTTTTACCCCACATTTTGGCAGCTGATCCCCAAACAATGCAGAACTTTCTGGGAGATGGTTTATTCTTCTTGGAATAGGCACAGAGGAACTTGCCATTGTCCCAAGGGAACTTGCCATTGTTCCACTTGGAACACAGCATTGTTCAGCAGCCTTCCAAACAGAATGCCAAGATTTGTCTGTGTATCACTGTCTGCTCACTCCTGGACTCTAGAGCTGCCTGGAGGATTCCAGGCCTAAACTTCACTCCAGCCCCCCACCAGCCTCTGAGTGGCTATTTCTGTTCTGTTCAGTCCTCATCCTTTGCCTCTGTCCCTCCAGCCCACAGTGTTACAGAAGCAAGAATGCTGCCGAGGCCTTGTTCCTAGAGTTGCCAGATGGTTTCAACAAAAAAAACTGGACACACTTGACATTACATCACAATCTACATTACATCTTATTTAGAAAATACCGGACAGTTCTATTTTCTCAATTTGTTTCCTGAACACAAAGCTCAAATAAGAACATATAAGAACATAAGAACATAAGAACATAAGAACGGCCGTACCGGGTCAGACCAAAGGTCCATCTAGCCCAGTATCCTGTCTGCT
Source organism: Pelochelys cantorii (assembly GCA_032595735.1). Lineage (NCBI taxonomy): Eukaryota > Metazoa > Chordata > Testudines > Trionychidae > Pelochelys > Pelochelys cantorii. The sequence continues at coordinate 2,912,970 of CM064342.1, read as the reverse complement.
GACAGTGGCCAGCACCAGGTGCCCCAGAGGGGGTGGACCGAAGACAATGATCAAGCACTTTGTCTCCTGCCATCCCTCTCCAGCCTCTGACAAACAGAGGCCAAGGACACCATTTTATCCCCTGGCTAATAGCCTTTTATGGACCTAACCTCCATGAAATTATCTAGCTTCTCTTTAAACTCTGTTATAGTCAAATACTACACTCTCTGGTTCAAAACCAGACACCTGGCAACCCTACTTGTTCCAGCCAGCCTGCCATGACGCTCAAGATGGAAATTCACTTCCAAAGCAGCATCTCTGAAATTCTGGCCATCCTTAAGCCACAGAATGAGTCTTCCAGTGGTTACTGGACTCTGCGTTACAATGAATGGTTTTGCTGATATCACACAGATTAAAGAGATTTATTTTTAGTTCAGTGGGTGGACTTTATACATGCACACTAATACTTAATTGCAAACTCGCCTTCTTAAAAAAAAAAAAACACAGCCTAACCTGTATATTGCATTTTTTAGCCAGGGTTTGGTCTTCGCCTGTTAGCTCATCACCACAGATCCTGCTTAATATGCAGTTTCCATTTTATGAAAGAGTTCTGAAGCATGGGTGTAGTTGGGGGTAGTTCAGGCTTTGGGCTGAACTTTGCACCCTCTTCATGGCCCTGCCTGTGCTCAGCAACTCTGTCAGGATTTAACAAATCCTGAGAGCAGCAGTCTCAGAGGGGCAGCCATATTAGTCTGTAAGAGAAAAAAACTTAAAAACCAACAAATAATCCTGCAGCACCTCAGAGACTAACAAAACACGTAGACGGTGTCGTGAGCTTTCGTGGCCACAACCAAAATCATCTGAAGAAGTGGGTTGTACCCACAATAGCTCACGATACCATCTACATGTTTTGTTAGTCTCTAAGGCAGGGCTACGCAACACGTGGCCTGTGGCCCATTTGTTTGTGGCCCCTGGTGCGGTTTGGGTTTACACAGGGCTCAACACGCAGCCCATGGGTGGGTGAGCACTGAAAGGGAAGTGCTTTGTATTCATGCCCATCAGTGTGAAAGAAGCTATTTGTATATATTTGCATATATATTTGCATGTCTATGCAACCACACACAAGATGCGGCCCTCAGCATGTGCTGTGAGTATCCTTGTGGCCCCCGGGGCTTCCAAAGTTGAGTAGCCCTGCATGTCACCAGGAACAGGATGAAGGAACTGCAGGACTATTCGTTGTCTTTTAAGTTTTTCCTGAGAGTAGGGGTTGATGCACAAGTGTTGATCGGGGCTGTTTTAATGTCTCATGGTGGTCAGTAGCAAAATGGAAAGGAGGCCCAAACCTCTCTGTAATAAGTTACATTATTTTTAAACAGAACCCCCTGTCCCCCAGTGCCCGGAATAATCTTATTCATCTCTCTCTACCCAAAGCCGCTAAAAAGGTGAATGTCAAGCATGACAAGGCAGGAGGGAGGAGAGATTATGCAGTGAAACGCTTCCTCATTAGCAGGCTGTATTACAAATTCAGGCTTCCTGAGAGGATGAACAGAAGCAAGGGTGAGACTTCTTGGAGCAGGCACCTGGTGAAAACATCAGCTGGCCATAGGCCTAAAAGGGGATTCACTTAATTTGCAAGTTTTCATTGGACTGCTGCTCTGAAAGGTGAACTGCTGCCAGGCAGCACAGGGAAAGGAAAGAACAAATGCAGAGAATCTGCTGGAGAAAGAGCATTTCTCCTTCCCGCTGTGACCGTGAGGGGGACCTGGAGCGAGAGCCGGAGTGCGTTGCAACAGCAAACCCAGGGAATCCTAGGCATTTTTAATATGCCATGACTGCAGTCTGAAGATCACCCCAGCATACAAAGCCTAAACCTGACGTTATGCCTTAGCTGCAAGAGGGGCTGGGGAGTAGCTTATGCGTTTCTCCTTTCTGGTTTGCTCCAGCCTACATTACATCTGGTTTGCTTAAGCTACATTTTGTGTCATAAGATGGGTGGCCAGGGAGCACCCCTGCTGTGCCCTCTCACATTCACCTCCCCAGCAGGGCTGCAGCAGACGCCAGGGAGGTGTAACCTCTCTGCAGAATGTAGGGCAGGAACCAGCAAGGAGTCCAAGACACGGCACAAAGCAGCTGCCGCCGGGTCAGCATAGAGACGTTAAGGCCACATTACTCTGACAGATTCTTTTGCGTGTGTCATAGCTCAGCCCGGCCCCAGATGGGGCTGTCTGAACTCGGCCCACCTGGCTACCACAGTCACAGTGAAACCCCAGGGATGCTGTTTGCAGAGATGGGCACCCTGTTCTGGGTCCGTATTCCAGTTCATCAAGAGAAAGGGCAGCAGACCTGTAATTAACTTGGCTTGCAAACCTAGTATCCTTCCTGACGTAGAAGGCTATCAGTTGACTGATTCTTATCTGCTTCATTTAACTACCCAATCTTCAGATACTTACTGATTCCCTCTAGCTCCCTGTCTCCCACCCCCCTTCTTTTTTTCCCTCCCCCCCAGTTCAGAGTGGGGGCAAGCAACAGCCTCTGCTGCAAGAGATAGAAATGTGCCATGATCATGGCAGTGTTTGCTTTTTACAGCATTAATTTCATGGGTCCGCCGCACACTCCCCTTTATGTCAGGCAGCATTGCCATCCTAGAAGAACAGGAGAATATTTGAGCAGAAGACAAACATCCCCTTTAAAAAAAAAAAAAGAAAGAAGCTGGAAGGGAGCATGTGACATCTGGCCGTAGCCCAGAGAGATAAAGAAAGGGGCACATCCCAAGAGGGAGGAAAGGCCGTACCAGCTGTTCAGTGGAATAAGTCCTCTCTCGACTGCAATGGGAGAAACCCGCAGGAAGGGACAGGGCAAGAAAGACTCTGGAGAGCAGCGGTCATCGAGATAAATCGTCCAGGCTACTCATTATCACAGCAGATAGTCTCTTCGGGACCTCCGTTTTAGCGACTGTGCAAAAATCTGCTTTAGGGGCATAATTGGGAGACCAAATTTGAGACTTTTTTAATGTTAAAGACAACACACAAGCGCCCAGGGTTAGACCCAGACCAGCAAGTCTGAATGGCAGGAAGCTGGAGACAACTAGGAGGGACTTTTCAGAAAGAATTTATGTTCCGGGCTCTGGGCTAGTCATCCAACAGCAGGAAAGAATTTTGTGGTGCACGGAAGCTTGCCTACTGCTAGCGGGGAACCTGCACCTGTGTGTGGCTGCCAGCCCCTGCCCCAGCCCCATTCCTTCACTGAACAATGCTCAGTCATTACAACAGTCAAAAGTGAAAGTGAGATGGTAGAAAAAGGAGCTTAAAGAGCTGGGGAGAAGTCTCTTTCACCCATCTCATTTCCTAAATACAACTTCCACTCTCAACTGGCGGCCACAGCAAGGCAAAATCCCTGTGCCACCGGACAGGGATACTTTAGGGCTGAGAGGTGTGTGGGAGCAGTGATACCTGAGGAGTATAACATGGTGCTAGCCTGCCCAGCATAGCTCAGTTTGCTTGAGATCTAACCTCCTCCCTGAGTAGGTTACTGCTGCACTCCCCTAGCAGAGTAAGGAGATGACAACACCCACCCCCCCGTCACTCCCCACAGGTACAGGCGCCTTTCACTCACCTTTTATCAGCTCCACATGCTTGAACTCAAATGGGATGTTGTTTTTCTTGGCGAATATAAAGAGGGCTCGGCAGGGCTGGGATAGGAGATCCAGGAAAAGCTCGACCACCATGCTGGCAGGATTCAGCCAGAGAAATGTCCTGCAGCCCAAAGAAAAGTCCTACGGGGGGTGTCCTGGAAGAGAGACTGAGAATAACTTCTGTATACCTCTGCTAAGAGCCCTGAATAAGCAACTCAGCCAGTGCTGCTAGTTACTTTGGACCAATCACGAAAGACTGCAAGCTCATTCAGGATGGAAACATCCCAGTCCTAGTTCCCCAGCCACAGGGGTAAAGGTCAGGGATGGGGGAGGGGAAAAGTAGATAAAGATTGACTTGGATTTATGAAAGGCCGGGCTATTTGTCTTGCCTTTTTAGTTATAATGAGGAATAAATTAAATCAACTCAGTACTCGAAAACGGGGAACTGCAGTAAAACTGTCATGAATGCAGAGTCCTGTGTCACCTCTGGACTTCAGTACGGAGAGACGGTCAGCAATTCATAGTAGGAGTCCCAAAAGCACCCGTGTAACTTAGGTGCCTAGCTCCTGTTTTCAGAAGTGACTTATGAGCCTAAGTCTCCTTGAGTCAACTCTGATTTGCAACTGGGACTTAGGTGCCTAAATCATTTAGGCACTTTTGAAAATTTGACCCCTTGCCCTATTGCGTGCTGTGCTTAACACTCGGTGCTTTGTACAGGGAGACGGTCCTGGTTTTCATTCAGTGGTAGAAAAATGTTCATCACAGGACGAGTAGTGAGAATTTATATCATCCTGCTACACACACAGCATATTCAGGTCTGCGTCTAAGCCGACGCTGAGTTCCATGAGGGCAGAGACCTCCACCTAGTCAGAGCTCATCACACGATCCGGGTCTAATGGCTTTAGTGAAGGCCCACCCTGAATACAGCTGAGAAGGTTCTACCTGATACTGACCTCTATAGTGTGCTTTGAGCTCCAAGGATGAGAAGCACTATGTGAGAGCGAGGTATCACATGACTTTCTTCTATGCAGCTTTTTATCCACACGTCAGCTGTATTGTGAGAGACATGTTTTTAAGTGCCAGATCATAGGTATAAAAAGCATAACCGTCACGCCTGCACAGAACCTGTCAGAAATCACTGTGCTTTATAGGTATGGAAACTGGGTTAGTTTATCTTCAGCTGAAAGCTGGTAACAGCCAGAAATTATTTTGAGGATTCCACCTGGAGCAGACCAGTGCAGTAGAAAGCTGAAGGGACCTGTGCAGCATAGTCTCTCCCCACCACTCATAATACCCAGTGACACTTTAACAGACTTGAGCTGCAACCCTACTGCCTGCGCATGTAGCTAATTGCAGACTTAAGCAGAACTAGACAGAAATTCATTAATTTAAGCACAATGTATGCTGGTGAAAGTATCATGCAACTTTATTCCATGAAGACTAGTCTCACTGAGTTACTTTCTCCGCCACCCATTTTCTCTTTTATTTTTGCATTATGACTTTTTCTAGTTGAAGTTGATTGCTTTCCAGGTACAAACAGGTATGTTTCCTGCCTGCTGCATCTAGGGCACACATTTCTTTAATTGGCGTAGAAGCTCCCCCTCACAGTCCCTTGACATTTTACCTCAAAAATTAAAACCCCTTTAGCTTATCAAGTTCTGCTTGTGCAAAAAGCTGTGCCAGGTCTTTTGAAAGGACAGCCAATACCTGCAAGCACAAAGCAACAGGGTCGGGCCTCAAATGCAAAAGCATTCATAGCAGACAATTGCAACATTGCTGCAACAGCAAACAAGGTGGGAGACTCTTTTTTCAGCTAGACTAAAAAAACCCCAAAACTTTAAATCAAGGCAAAATGTTGGATGATGATTTCAAAGAACACACTTATTGGGAGGAGGCAGAGACAGATGGACCTGGCCTGTTCCCTATTAGAGAACAGCTGAGCATGTGGAAAGCTGCATGTTGTTTTTAGTTTTCCATCCTGACGACTTCAGTAGTCAATGTTATGAAGTGTGACGTGGGAGGCAATTGCAGTGCAGAGATGGTGTGGCTATTAGCCTGAAGGATGGAAGATGGCTTTAGCATTATGCACGTGCTATGACAGATATTGTGTTCCCCCCGTCCTACAAAACTAAGCACCCCCCAATCAATTCAGGATAGTCACCCATCTTCACCATCCTCCCAAAAGCTCTGTCCCTCACTAGCCTCCTTCATAGCCGCCTCCCCCCCAAGACTCCCTTCTTTCTGGAAGCTTTTCAGTGTCGGCGACACTCAGCTGGCTCCTGGGGAGGTGGCTTCGCTACAGCAGGGCAGTGAAGCCTCCTCTCTCCCCAGGAGCTAGGTGAGCAATTCCCCAAGAGGGGAGCTGCCAGCCAACTCTGCTCATGGGGAGGTGGCTTTGCTACCGCAACAAAACCACCTCCCCATGAGTTGGGCCACCAGCCACTGCTGACCCAGATCCTAGGAAGGAGGCTGGTAGCCCTGCTCCTGGGGAACCTTTTCTGCAGGCTCTGCCGTATAAAGCATGTAACCGTGTAATCACTGAGATTTTCAGCAGTTACACTGTTACCTATTTAACCGAGCTTAACATCCCTAGTAAGTGGTAAAACTCTTCAGCATAACTAATAGCGTAATTTAGGCTGATAAATCAGCTGATGTTTCCAGCAAGAACTCTAAGCATGGGTCGATCTTCAAAAAAGGGGAATAAAGGCTGGTAGGGGGGACCCAAGACAACAATTAGTTCACTGAGAACTCCTTTAGCCACCCAGAACCATCCTTTAAAAGAAAACAAAACCACTGTTTTATAAAGTTACTCTTTATTTAAAATTTTAATCTGTCCCGTTTCTCTCCCCCCCCAACCCGCTTCGAACAATTCTTGAAACATTAGCGCTCCCACATTACAGCTTTTGATGCACTTTGCTGTGTCTGCAGCAAGGGAGTGCAAACGATTGTCTCTGCAAAATGATCCACAAGAAAAGCCAAGAAGGGCCTGGTCCCATGAAGATTGATACCTGGAATCTCCATCAGAAGTGCACTCTAAGAAAGTTCTATATACTGCTGGCGGCTTTAAATACATCAGAAGGGCAGGAGAGAAAGTTCCCTTTCAAAGGATATTTATTCAACCTGAGAGCCAAGCTTTGTTGCCAGTTCCCTCAGAATAGACGTGGACTATAAGACTCCTGAGGGTCCACCATGCCTATGGGCAAGGCAACAATTTAGCTTTTGGACTAGGAAGGTTGGGCAGCTAATCCATTAGCTCTGGAGCTGCATTGTTACCCCAACACTTGCCATGAACAGGAAAAACACAGCCAGTTCCGGCTGGATTTCAGTGCCATAGAAAATAAACACCAATCTTCTCTCCTGGGCTGTCTCATGCTCGTTTCTGTGCTCGCTCATCCTGTTAAGACAGAGAAAGTGACTGCAGATACTCAATGCCTCAGTCATGGGGCTGTACACAAGCTGTATCCAACAGGCATCAGTACAGCGGAATTTGACACATTTTCTTTCCCTTCTCAATTACTTCTCTGACACTCCTAACAGTCCAGAACTGGCTACCAAAGCCATCAGTTTTGCTGGACATCAATCTCTTGACTCTAAGTTTTAGGACTCTCCACAAAAGTGCTAGAGCAGGAGCTACCTTCCCCCTGCCCCCCAAATCAGTTACAATGTGAGACTGCTCTTATGCTTAACCAATTTTCTGTTTTCATCTTATCTAATGGAGGGTCAGCAAATGCAACCATTTTCCTTGGATGATCAAAACACAGCCACGCAATTTACAAATTCTGATCTGGCAGAAGGTTCAGCCTGTGCATATGGGTATTCTGTCTTCCTCCCGCCAGCCCTCAAACCCTCCAGAGAAAATCAACAGATCTGCAGTAAAATAAGTAGTGCCTGCTGTACTTTTAACACAGGGCCCCTCTCTCCTCTATGGGCTCCACCTTAAGTCTGAGCATTCTATCATAGTGGATGGTACAATTCTGATTTTGTATTCAGGGAATGTAGCATCTCAGCAGATTAGACTCTGAACACTAACAGACGTTAAGTCTGCGGCAGGTTACAACGAGCTGTGTGCGGCAGCTGAATTTCACACTGCAGCTCTACACTGGTGTGGTTACCTTAACAGTTTTCTGAAGCTTGGACAATGCCTCCTCGTACTGCTGCAACAGCGGCTTTAAGTACTCGCTCTTCACCAGCTGCTTCTCTAGTTCTGGGGAGCCAGCATCCCTCAGCATCTTCAAAAACTTCCATTCCTGCGCCGCAAACAGACACAGGAAATTAAGGGGAGAAGGAGAGTCAGGGAAGTGGGTGCTGCTCCCTGTATCTTTTCACCACAACTGTCAGACCATGAGCCTGCGAAGTGAGCGAGTCTGGAAGGCTCCATCTAGCTGGGAAACTGCTAGTGAATAAAATTCACAACTAAATATAAGTTCAATTCTGGGAACACTTAACTGTCATGCTTAAAACCTGGGCTTGTATTCTCCCCAAAGACCTGAAGAACTCACATATGAAGCCTGGAATGTAACAGAGTTCTTAAGTTAGAAAGAAACAAGGGTTCATTTTCAGTACTGGATGTGGAAACTTAGGCATATTGCTTTCCCCTGTGTGACGCTAAAGGCATATCGAAGAATTCTTACTCAATACAGACACAACCAATGAAGAGAGCATATAAGTAGTCTATGGAAAACATATGAGTGTGTTGTACAGATGCCACTGAAGGGGAAGGTCCCAGGCACAGAATTGAACTGCAGGTCAGCTGCGACTAGAGGGAGGGAAATTAATTAACCCCACCCTCCTCACCACTCTGCGGTGCTGTGTGTCAGAACTGCTGCTACTGCGAGGACGTACCTGCACTCTCAGAAGCATGGTGAATGCTAATCCCGCCTTCCCAGCTCGAGCTGTTCTTCCAACTCTGAAATCAGATAAAGGAGGCCTGCCTCAACATCAGTGTAGTTGTCCAGCTGCAGCACACGACTTCCCACCTTGCCCCAACACATCACACTATCAAGTTCTTAAAATCCGAAGAGGACTATTCAGTTTAAGTCCATTAGAAATATAAAAATGTGGTTAAAAACATAATGTAGCTGTTAAAAATCCCAGCGGTTACAGGTTCTGCAGCATAAAACTTAAATAATCTTTGTACTGCAGAGCTCACAGCGAAGCTGCCTCCACAGAAGCAGGAGCTAGCAACCCCCGTTCCTAGGGAGGAGGCTTCGCTCCAGGAGTAAAGCCACCTCCCTTGGAGGGAGATCAGCAGGGGCTGCTGCCAGCCCTGCTCCCAGGGAGTCAGCGTGTAACCTGCGGTGTGGGAAGAGGGGAGCCCAGGGCCAGCCCACAACATTTTGGCACCTGAGGCGGGGAGCTCAAATGACACCCCTATGCCCCCTCGCTTGGGCCAAAATTTTGAAAGGTCTCAATTCTGCCTTCTTCCTAGTCTACTCCTCCACCTCTGCATCTAGAGCAGAGAGAATAGGTATGCACCAGCAACAGACACAATTTTCTACACTCTGGGTCCTAGTGGCGGCCCCCCCACAGTCTGGCACCTGAGGCAGCCACCTCAGTTCGCCTCATGGTAAGGCCAGCCCTGGGGGAGCTGGCTGAACCCGCCACAGACAGTGGTGCAACCCCCTGCCCGGGGTGGGCAGGGAACTACTCCAGCCACTACTAGTTAACTGGAACCAGTAAGCCTCACCTGGTAAGGGTGAGGTTAACTGGTTAACATTTTACATCCCTAATGTCTAGAGTATAACTAGGGTTGTGCAGAAACACAAAAAATTTAACATGTCAGGGCTGAATCTTTAGAAGTGCTCACCCTACAGCCCACATTGATTTCATCTAGAGTTGGGGTCCTTGGCCATCAGTATTTGGAACCATTCAGGGTAATACCCACTTCTCCTATAAATCAAGACTGGTTTAATAGAAGCATCCCTACTTTATACTGGCCTCATGTCACTACAATGGCTCTGAAGGCTTAAGTTTGATCAAACAACTGCTTTCATATTAAGCTAACAGATCTATTGCAATGGAATTAAAATAACTTTTCATACCTCATAATTTGTATACATGGAAAGAATGCTTAAATATCTAAAAAGTTACATCCAGATTTAAACCTCTCTCTTTTGAATTCAGTTCTCTGTATCTCTCATCCACTCACCGGTGAATGTAAGTCCTGATGAACTGAGGGGCATCATAGTTTATCACACACTTCACTCCTTTAATGTCAATCCCTCGAGCAGTTGCATCTGTGCTGATCAACCTGTTTTATATGTTTTAAAGAAAAAACAAACTAGTTGCGCTCATTTCCAGGTCTGTTGCGCTGCATAAAGCAATTGCTCAATGACACTGTAAATTTTGATAACTGGATATGGAGCAGCTCCCAATGTGTGTCTCTCTAACCAACTAACAAAACCATACAGAGGGCTGGGTCTTTGGAGCATAAGATTGCACCATGAATCACATCACAGGTATATTAGCTGTACCAGCTGTATTAGATACCTGCAGGGAAAAGCCACTCCAGCCATCTGCTATGTACTTTTGGAGGTTTCTTTACTATTGATTTTAAAACTTGACACTATTGGTGTGCCCAGGTTTGGTAGACACAAAGGTATTAGCAGCACTACATGTGGAATTTTTAGCCCGGTGACTCCTATCAAAGTAATTGGGAGCTAAATGCACACTAACCATATTGAAAATGCACGCTAGTGTTCATACTCAAAGAATTCAAGATAGAACATCTGAACAGTCAGTGTAAAGCGTGGTTTGCATGAAAAATGAGCTGTCCGGTGGCACCTTGGAGACTAACTAGTATCGTGAGCTAATGAAATGGGTTTTACCTACGAAAGATGAGCTTATGATACTATATATTTTCGTTAGTTTCTAAGGTGCCACGGGACTACACACTGTTTTTAAAAGTTACAGACTAACATGGCTACCCTTCAGACTTTTTTGCACAAAAAATAATCATTTTAATATGGTTTACCCTTTCATGAAAAGTTCTCAAGGACTCTTATCAAGCAGTAAGTACTCAGTGCCCCTATCAGTATTAAAATGAAGCGCTAGAAGGTTAAGTGATAAACCCCAAGTCAGAGCCAATCAATGAGAGCTGGGAATAAAAATCCAGATAGCCAGCATAGCAGGGTCTTGCTGTTAGATTACATTACTTCTGTTCAATATGGCACCCGTGCTAAAACGACATCCATTTTCTATTATATGCCAATAAACACCTGATCTGCAGAAAGGCTCAGATTTTCAGAATTACATGTGCAATTTATGCATTCACTGCACTGCACGGAACAAGACAAATGCAGCTAGATTCTAAGTGGCTATCTGCACAAACAAGTAGCTCAGCTGTACAAAAAATTGCAGCAAATATACACACACAAATGAATCAACATCTGCACAATTTATATGGCTATACTACAGAGTGCAGCTGAGTCACTGTAGTGCTGCTAGGCCAGATGCTCTAGACTGACAGGAGAGGCATTTTCACTTAGAATTATTTCAGCCCTCACAAGCGGTGGTAGCTACATCAGCAGAAGCTCTCCCATCAGAGTAACACGGTCTAAATTGGTGCTTATGTCAGTTACTCACACTGCGCAGGGTGGGTGCTTGCTCACATCCCTGAACGACATATTTTACACTGACAAACTGTTGTGTGTATATAGCTTATACTTCCCACTGAGTTCACATGTTGGATTTTGTAAGCTGATGAGTTGGTTTCATTACATTTATGTTTCTATCACTACACAAAGTAGCATGGGCCAGGATTAAACCACAAACTCTCACACATGCACACACTCATCTAAGACACTCACAACTGTATCTTCCCCTGCTCAAACTCCTTCAGGGTCCTCTGTCTTTCACTTGGAGTCAGCCAGGAAGAGAACTCAGCTACATTCACTCCACCGAAGGCTTGAATCAGTAAGAACAACCTATTTGGAAGCGAGTGAGGAGATAAAACAGAACCATGAATTGACTCAATTGATTCAGAGAGGCTCACCTAGTAAAAGAGGTTCACCAATCAATGAACTCACCTGTGGGAAGCCTGCTTGGAGTTGGTAAAACACAGCACCCGGGTGAATTTCATTCTCAGCATGAAATACAAGAGGAACAAAGGCTTGGAATTCAGGTTACATGGTATATAATATTGCTGCAGGGGACAGAGAAGAAACAGTCAATTCTAAAAATGCTGCTCCTCACATGGACTTTTCTCCCAAACCTATTTGTCTGAACTTCTAACTTAGTACAGCATTTCTCCAAATCCATCCAGTAATATTGATAACTGATCCCACAGCGCTGTCTCCTTTGGGATAAGTCGTGCAGGGAAGGAAGCATGGTCTCATGGATACTCCACGGGATTGAGGTAGAAAACCTGTGTTCCAGTCTTGTCTCTGACACTGATGCATGGTGCAGCCTCAGGCAAAATAAAGCTGCCTCAATTTCCGGATCTCTAAAAGATAATGGCGGGTATTTGCCTTTGCTACCTACTTTGTGTCTACATCTGGAAAGTGTGATATGTACTACTTCTATTATTGCACCCCATGTACTGGTGGGTTTTTTCATCGTCTTTTAAGGGAGTATGTGTGTAAAAAAGCCCTGTTCTGAGAGGAGAGACACGTGGAGATCCCTCAATAGATATGCTTATGTAGAGCTACATAAGTAGGACCTATCTGCTCCCTTAAGCGTTTCTCCTCCTGATCCTCAATAATGCAAGATTGTGAGGGGAAGAAATGGTATATTCAAGAGATAAAATTAAGGAAAAACATAACCACATTTCCAGAAGCAGATCAAGCTGCTTTCAGTCTGTTGTGTTCTTCAGATATAATCTATACAAGCTCCTTCCATCATGGAAAGCTGCCCAGCAAGGTACCTTCTGTGGCTGTAAGAGGATAAATGACCATACCGAAAGCCCCTCAGGCAGGGAGTATTTCTTCTCAGCATCCTGTTCTGTGTCTGTCCCAGCTGTGACGGCTTGTTTCTCAGAATAGACAGATGTGAAGAGGCGAGGCTGGTACAAGCCCAGCTGCTGCAGTTTCTCTGGATTCCGAGTCAATGTGGCAGAGAACAGCAACTTCTGCAGTGGTATCTGGGGACAGCAGGTGCTGAAACAAACAGAGCGCAGGTACTGAGCATCAAGGCAGCTGGAAGAAATGTCACATTCACTCCTCCCCTCTACTGTAAAAACAGCCAGGATGGGTCAAGTCCATCTATCCCAGTATCCTGTCTGCCCACAGTGAACAATGTCAGGTGCCTCAGAAGGAAGTGATCCCTCCTCCGTCACCCATTCCCAGCCTCTGACAAACAGAGGCTAGGGACACCATCCCTACCCATCCTGGCTAATAATCATCAATGAGCCTATGCTCCATGAACTTATCTAGTTCTTGTTTGAATCTTTTATAGTCTTGACTGTCACAATATCCTCTGGCAAGTAGTCCCACAGGTTGACTGCATTGTGTGAATAAATACTTCCTTTTGTTTGTTTTAAAACTGCTGCTATTAATTTGATTGTGGGCCCCTAGCTCTTACGTTATGAAAAGGAGTAAATAACACTTCTCCACACCAGTTATGATGTTATAGACCTCTATCACATCCCCCCTTAGTCATCTCATTTCCCAGCTGAATAGGCCCAATCTTCTTAAACTCTCCTCACATGGCAGCCCTTCCATATCCGTAGTGATTTTTGCTGACTCTTTTCCAATTCTAATATATCTTTTTGAGATGAGGTGACCACATCTGCACACAGAACTCAAGAGGTATGTGTACATCATGGACTTGTCCAGAAGTAATATGATATTTTCTGTTTTAATTTCTATCCCTTTAATGATTCCCAACATTCTGTTCACTACCATCATCTGAAAAACTTGAAGTAATTAACTCTTCCTGAAAGTCTCTTCCTGACCCAAACCCCTTTCTGAAAGTCACTTTGCAACCTCCTGCCTCTTTGAGCTTGCTTATAGAGATGAAGCTATAATTAGGTTCAAAGCAGTTAATATCAACTAAAAAAACCCCATGTAAACTCGCCTTCTTCCCACAGTCCATACACCAGTTTCCCAAAGGACCAGGCAAACTTCATGTTCTCACCTTGCTCCTACCCCTATCGCCAACAGGGGAAAATTGGTGGAAGTGTTATTGTTTTAACCCCGTTCTGGGCAAGTAATGTGCCTGTATGAATTCTGTGAAAGGATTGCTCAGGTATGTTTCAGCCAACATTTAGTCAATCTCTTCATAGGGGAGCTGTGATAGTTATGGTGCTCAAAATATAGCATTTGGTCCTTAAAGTTTTGTACTTTTTTGCTTCATTTAATGCCACCCCAATCTGGCTGGAGAAAGGAAAACTCAATCAACTTGGTAAAGTTTACTTCAAAAAGCATGGATCAATTCCTAGCATCAACTCTTTGCCACCTGCATTTTCAAGCCACTGAAAAACCGCAGACTTGATCAGCGGCATGTTTTCTAACAAAATGAGTGTTAAAGTGTATGCAGTACTCCACGTTCAAATGGAGTGGATAATAAAACAAAGACTGAACAGAAGGATGATCTGGAATCTCTCTCTGTAGTTCGGATTCACCAGAGGGCATTTTGCAAGTTACCTGGCTGCCGTTACGGGTCCCGGTTCCGTCCTCTGGAAAAGCATGCTGGGGCCAGAGTCCTCTTCGGCTCGGAACACGGCTTTTACTACTTGATGCAACCAGTTCTGGTGCATGTCATCTATCATACGATCAGCTTCATCTATAATCTGCACTCAGACAGAAACAGCCCTTGCTATTAGGCTCTTTTACGTGCTGCAGCTTTCCTTCTACATACGTTAAAACTCACTCTTTTTAACAGGCAGCAGATATTTTTGCTCGGGATAAACAAATGATAGAAAGGAGCATGCGCAGGGCTCGACAAATACACTCGCCCGCGGTGAGTAGATTTTACCAGCTGGTGAGCGCAGGGGCGGACTGGCCTGGTGGGCCGTTGTGACGGGCTGGCCGAAGCCCACACTATGGGTGGCGCAGCCCCATCCAATCCGCCGGCTGGCAGAGGAGCGGAGTGCTGCCGGGAAGGGGAAAGTGCGGCGATTCTTGCCACTGGGCTGCCTGCATGCAGCTCCGGTGCAAGGAGGCGGGGCGCGAGCCAGAAGGTGGGATGCAGGCAGATGCCAGGGACACTGGCGTGACGTGGCCCCGCTGATTTTAAAGGGCCGCAGCAGATCAACTCTGGCTGCATGTCCCCGGGAGCTGGCTGCGCCGTGCGACGCAGCCAGGCCCCACCCCGCCGGCTCCAGTCCTGCCACGGCCCCAGCCCCCTTGCCGGTGAGAGACCGCTCCCTGTTGACCGCCCACCCCACTGCGCCTGCCCCGCACCACCCGTTCCCCACGCAGCCCCTGTGCCCCGCACCCTGCTCCCCGGACCCCCTGCTCTCCCTCTTCCCTGCAACTCTCTGGCTCTGTGCCGACTTTGCACCCCACACCCTGCTCCCCCCCCAGCTCTGTGCTGCCTGTTCCCTGCACTGCCCCTAGACCCCGATCCCTCACCCCTCCCGTCCCCCGCGTCCCATTCCCCGTGCCTCCACCACACCCCTCACCCTGCTTCCTCCGATCCCTGCATCCCTCTGGCTCTGTGCCTCCCGTTCCCCGCGCCACCCCTGTATCCCCCCCACTGTTCCCTGCACCCCTCTGGCTCTGTGCTGTCCCTGCACCCTGCTCCCCCTGTGGGTAGGGAGTGAGGGGTGCTTGTCCATAGGTAGGGGCTGGACAAGGCAGGGAAAAGGCTGCTGTGACCCAGCAGCGAGTGAAAGGGGGAGTTCGCTTGAAGCGCCTTTGCCTTTATGGAAAAAAACAAATGAAAATGCTATTTGCTATTAATAGGGCTAAAATGCCAGGACAAAAATGAAAACAAACAAAAAAAAAACCCCATTGCAAAATGCAAGCGTGTAAAAGACAACAAAAAAAAGGGGGGCGGCCAAAAAATGTTTTGCTTGAGGCAGCAAAAAACCTAGAGCTGGCCCTGGGGGAGGGGAAGGGGCTGAGCTGGGGAAGGGAGGGGAGGAAGGTCAGAAGAAGAAGAAGAAGAAGAAGAAAGAGGAAGGCACCAAGGGATAGGGGTGCAGGAGAGACAAATGCCAGGGGGCCAAGTGGAGACAATGAGGAAAAGGGCAGGAGGGGAGGTGTCAATGTGAGGGGGGACAGGGTGATGCTGGGAGAGGAGAGAGTAAGGGCATTGGGGGCGGAAGGAGGGAGGGGGAGGTGCTGGGAGAAGGCTTGAAAGAAGGGGTGGGCATGAGGAAGGCGGGGATGGAGCAAGGCATGTGTGAGGGCACAGGGGCATGAGGGGAATGGGGGCAGAGGGTGGTGAGGGGGTGGGCATCAGGGAAAAAGAGGGCAAAGGGGGCAGGGGCAGTGAAGGAAGGGGGAGGCACCAGCAGGGTGCAGGGGTAAGGGAGGGTGCAGGTGCCAAGGGATTCTGGGGCTGAAGCAGAAGGGCAGACACCTGCAGGGGAGGGACCAGCACCAGAGGAGAGAGGCAGGGCAGGTGTGTAGAGGGAGGTGTTAGAAGAGGGGATGAGGAGGGGTAGCTCACATGATCAGAGTGGGGCTACTGGAGGAGTGGGCACAGGGGGGGAGAGAAGGGCTGGTGGAGGGGGGCAGGTCTCAGGAAGGCTGAGGGCCGTGAGAAAGGGCAGGAGTCAGGACAGCAGAGGAGGGTGAGGAGTTGGGGGGCAGCAGGCACCAGGGGAGCTGATGGAGCAAGGGGAGGAGACATGGCAGCAGAGGGAAAAGGTAGAGGTTTATAGGATATTTATTAATAACTTGGATGATATTTATTAATAACTTATTAGTAATTACTGTTCTTATTCTTATTAGGAATTTATGCCATTAACAAACACTTCTTTGGGGGAAGGGTGGCGAGCCCCTCTTTTGTCTGGCAAGTCGGGTTTTCCATAATTTGCTGAGCCCTGAGCATGCGAGTGGATTTACACAATCCTTGTGTAAATGCATACATTTCTAATCATCCAAAGTATTTAACTAATTCAAAAAAATTGAGCACAGTTTTAAGATGAAAGCTAAATCCTACGTTTGGGTCCTTGCAGAGGTATCTAAATACCAAATTCATAGGTTCCAAAGGCAGAAGGAACCATTATCTTCTAGTCTGACCTCAGGTAAACAACAAAAAAGTTCTCCATAATAATTCCTAGATCTTATCTTTCGCAAAAAGATCTAATCTTGTTTTATGGCCAAACTGGAGGGGCGCTTTTAGTCCCAAATGATACATAGATTTAGTTGCACTTAAATCCATTGGCAAATACACTCCATGTGGCGTTAAATAACGTAAGGGATATCAGACCCCGAATAAATAAAACATCAAATAAGCTTAGCCCTAGTGCACGCTCTGATATGCTGCTGATTTACTGTAAATTTGACAATGTACTGTGAAATCTTGGTGTTGAGAGTTGAAGTTAGACCCTTTAAGTTTTATTTTTGTAGATTTTTTTCCCTTCTAGGTGTTTACATAAAATGCTTTCTCTGGAGGTAAACATTAGGATTAGATGAGACCAATAATCTGAACGGCATGGTAATTCCTACAGACGGCTGTGTATATGCACTAGGCGTACTAAAAGATGGAGAATAAGAATTACAGACAGAGTGTCTTGTCACAGTCAACTCCATAGATCTGATTGTTTTAACTCACCAGAAAGCGAAGTTGTCTCAAGCTAAATCCTGGAGTCTGGTCGATATGATCCACCAGTCGTCCAGGTGTGGCCACAATGATATCAGCCAGACTGCAGTAACCCATCACTCTGAAAAGACAAGTGTCCTGTCACCAAGCTGCTCTCTGCTGTGCACAGTAGGGTGAGATCAATGTAACACATTCCTGTGACCAAAAAATACCTGGGTTGCTTTTCTTCCCTGTCTCACTTTTTTAATTGAAGAAGTTGTTTATATTAAAGACTGTGTCTGTATGAAACTTGCTTTGCTCTGGAGAGCCGAGATGGAAACTCGGTTATTTCAGACAGATTAGGAGAATGCGTCGCTGCTAAACAATTGGAAATGATCTGCTGTGCGATTCTTTTTTAGCCAGTGTTATTATGTGAGCTGCAGGCCACCACCACTAGGGATACAAATGGTTAAGCAGATAACTGGTAAGACTCACCCTTTCCTGGTTAGCTGGTAGGGGCTGGAACAGCTCCCTGCCTGCCACCAGTAGGGAGTTGCTCCAGCCCCACAGGGCCCACAACAGACATCAGCCTCTGTCTGTGATGGGCCCAGCTCCCCCACCGTAGACAGGGGCTGCTCTAGTCAGCTTGCCGGAGCAGCCCTCGTCTACAGTGGGGGATGCTCCAGCCTTCCTGCACCCCTTTAATCAGTTAACAACAATGTTTAACTAGTTAACTGATTAAATGGGATTTTACATCTCTAATCCCTATTGCCCCAATCCTGGATTCATGTATAACAAGTGTTATCTGTGTTGGAGAACCTAACTGCAAAGATAAGAGGACAGACCTGAAACACAGTCCAAATAAACAGCAAACCTACAAAGTAGCAACTGGACAACAAAACAGTTTCCTGAGGCAATGGTTAGAGACCCGTCTGAAGGAAACAGATCTCATCAAATCAGACAAGAGCAGAAAGCACTAAGTGCTAAGGATCCCCATAAGGAGGGACATCTTCCACTCTTCTGACTTCATGACCAATCTGATTTCTGAAGGTGCAACTGACAGACACAGTCACTTCTTTCCCTACCCCTGAGTACACGGCTGAGCCCAAAGACAGGCCACTATTGCACAAGTAGCAGATTGTACTCAAGGTCACAGACAGTGTGTTTCTACCCTATTAAAGCCAACAGAACTTTAGAAATTGTAGCTATGACCAGAAAATTCTGCTCCAAGGAACTTTGGGCAAGCAGAGATTAACCAATATTCAATATGAACCTCTCACCCCAACCTGTGATGCAACAGCCTACAGTTTGACCTCGACATGCACAGAGATAAGGGATTGTGACATTTGAGCTGTAAAACATTATCCAAAAGAATATTTAACCTACGTTCTTTGGACAAGAGTCTCCTGCTCCTTCGCGAAAGATTTCTGCCCAGTAACCAAAACAACCTTCAGACCTGTCCCATCAGTGTAGATGTTGAATACTTTACTCACCTGCAGAGAGGAAATGGGATTTGTTAGCTACTTTGACAGCTGTTTATGATGATGCTTTCTGTTATGTTAGTCAGCATCAAACCCATGGTCATTCTTGAACCTTCTTCACATGGTACATATCATGTGTGTTTGGGCAATGACTTAAGTTCAGCTCAGAGCAAAGGAGGAAAAAAAGTCTCTTACCTGCTGTGCCAGTTCTTTGGTAGGCAAAACCGCCAGGGCTCGCACCTGGCAAACCACTCGTTCTAACAGAGCCTACCAAAACAAAAACCAAATAAACACTTGAAAACTAAGGAAGTCTCTGTGCCCTATCTGCGGCATCGCAATAATCTCCCAACACTTATTAATTCATTTATTCCTCTCCATCTTCCCCAACTCCCCACATTATGTTCTTTGGTAATGAAAGCCAAATGGGGAACTGAATTTAATGGGAGCTGTATTCAGGCAACTTTGAAGGTCCAAGTCTCAGTGTTTTTGTTGGTGTTTCTTTCTGACTTTGACCTACCTCAGCAGGCTTCCATTTTATACCCCTGGTGACAAAGAAAGGCAGTTGTGGCTCTCTGTGTTACAACTACACATCTTAGCTGAACTCACCTGTACCACTGGGATGACAAAAGACAGTGTTTTACCACTGCCCGTCGGAGCCGAGACACAGATATCGCTGGGCTGGTATCCTCCTCTCCCTACCAAAAAGCCACTGGATACACTCTCTAGAATAGCAGGAATAACCTCGCCCTGGACTGAACAAAAGGAAAATGAGGATCAGTACAAAGCACTGACTGGGCCAAAGTCTATCCGTCAAATGCTATTAAAAACCATACAATGCCAATTTTTTTCTGCGTCTTGGAAAGCCTTGTGTTCTCCCTGCTATTAAAGTTAGATTTTTTGGTGCAAATACAGGACATCTAGGGTTCAAAAGAGTTCTTCACTGCTTAAGGGGAACCCCAATTCATTCTGGAGAAGCTATTTCATATCCTTTGATCAGGGTCTTTTTTAACTGGCTATAAGCGAAAGATTAGATCAATGTATCATTTTGGAAAGTGAGCCCTGACTAGATCTAGGCAATGATTATGGGGTTTCCCTATACAAGTAGTTCAGCTGTCCCTAAAGTTGACCTTAGCACCACTTTATAGCTCACTATGTATTCTTTTCTTGTTTGCGTATGTATCAAGGCGGTGAAGGTGTGAACAGCATGACCCTGACAGGTGTTTAACAAGAATCACCACTGAGCTATTTAGAATACTTTAAAATCTTCTCTTCTCTAGGAGACAGCACAGAGGCAGGAACACAGTCTGTTCCTTCCTGCTGTTCTGTATGGTCTGTCTAAACAGATAGCTCTCGTTCTCATCTGGAGCTAGTCCTACAAGGGGTTAAATCAGGCATGGGCACAATACGGCCCACGGGCTGCCCCCCAGCTTACCCAACAGAGAAATGTGGCTGCAGGGCTGTGTTTCTGTTTTGAAACTGGAGGGTCGGGGGAAGTTTTAGGAGCTGCCTCACTCCCAGCACATTCCCATTGGCCGGTTTCTGGCAGAAACTGGCCAATGGGAGCTGCCTGTTGGAGTAACAGGCAGCTAAGAAGAACCACACCCCTGCTCCTCAGCTCAGTTATTCATGAAGCACATGGCCAGGCAGGCAGGCTGGGAAACATTTTAAGTCTGCAGGCAGTCAGGCAAGTTTGGCAGCTGACAAGTAAATCTCTTGGCCATAGCCTGCTTCTCACACCCCAGCCCTTTCCTGCCCCAACTCTCTGCCTTCCCCCCACCCCCACTCAACATACCCAAACCCTCTGTCCCTAGGGTTGCCAGATACTTTCACAAAAAATCCCGAACATGTGGGGAAAAAAATTGCGTCCTTCTCTTACACCATACCCCCTCCCAGATCTACACTAGGGCACATCCCAAACCCTTGCACTCCAGTCCCCTACCCTTGGTCACAACTGCCTGCTTCATCCCAGCTCCCTCTCAGACTCCAGTCTCCCTCCTGCACCTCAGTCCCTTACCTCAAACTCCCCTCTGCATCCAATCTCCATCCCAGACCCCACATCTCCTCCATTAATATCATGAAGAGTGTAGCCCTGGGCCACTTTCCAAAATCTTGGAGTGGCCCCCCGTCAACAATTATTGTCCACCCCTGGGTTAAATGCTGCCAAATCATGTCAACTTCAGTAAGAGCTGATGGTGCCTAGTTGCTTGTAGTACTGGTCCTTGAGGAGAAAGTTACATATGAAGCAAAAGCAAATTAGCCATGATAAAAGCTTTGACTGCAGCCTGTGACTTCTCCACATCCTTCAGGAGCTCTAGTTTATTAGCCAACTTTGTACTGAATATCCACTAATAAATTATTTACAAACCTCTCCTTCACAGAAAATTATATCCTGACAATGGGAGGCTGAGCCATGTCATGTGTTGGTTTTATATTACATTTATTGATGAAGAAAAGCTATTTACAGGGACAGTAAACTATTGAACTTACTTCCTGCCAGTGAGTACTATAAACTGAAGACAGGGAATTCTGGACCTCAAAGTAGAGGACTCCGTGATTGACGTAAGGAGAGTAATTGAGGATAGCATACTAGCAATTCATTACACGCTGCTACATCTTAGCACATCAAAATATTAAATAGTGAAATAATTTAAATCAGAAAAGGTCTGAGCTAGATCTGAAGTTCTTTGATGGTCTGCTGATAAAGGCTAAGACCTGATAACTAATTGCATTTGTGATCTGGATTTAAGTTTTTAAAAGTGAAGGGTTAAGGCAATAACACATTGTAATAATCCTATATTTGTTTTAATTTCTTAGTCTTAATCAAATCAATAATGTTCAGTATGCATGCTATCAACAAGGCCTTCTAGTGTTGATTTTACAGAGGTTTATCCCTATCTGGCCTATGTCATAGCCTCTACATATACACTGTAATAGCTCAGCTCCACCTGATGTCCAAGTATTAAATAGCAAGTTTTTTCTAAGATGAATCAGTCTATGACACAAACAGGTACCTAATTCTTCTCTCCAGCTAGCTTTGGTAATGCAGATGACTGATTCCTAAGTAATCACTTTACATATTGATTTAAATTAATGTAATGTCAACAGATCCACACCACACTGGTTAAACCATGGGTTCCCAAACTGGGGATCGTGAAGAAATTCCAGGGGGGGTGCAAGGTGACCCAGCCCTCCCTCCCCCCCATTCAGTTTTGCTGCCCCAGTCAGTTCCTTTTTTTTTTTTGGCTCAACAAGTTTTGCTGCTTTTTTTTGGGGGGGGGGGGGGGGGGGGAGAGCACGGAGAAGGGGCTTGAGGTTTTTCAAAAATCAAAAAGGGAGCGTGATGCTGAAAAGTCTGGGAACCACTGGGTTAAAGTATGATAGTCTTATCAGCTTTTGAGAAATTTTGGAATTGTTTTCATCCAAAAAACCCACTCATCACCAGTATTCCCCTGAGTTCTGATTTTCTAAGATGTTCTTTATGTCATACCTACACACATACACAACATGAGCAGTTTGAATGATGGAGAACTTAGCTGATTGAAAAAAAAGAATATGAAAAAGGTACCTGGGAAAAAAGACTCTATTCCATTTATTTGCAGCTTCTTCAACAGTTTGGGATGGATTCCTGGGACTTCCTGGATTGGAACTAAGTTATCTTTTATGTGTTTATGGACAAGCTTGGGTTGAGCAAGCCACTGTGGTAAGATGGGCTGAACCTAGAAATAAAAAACTGAATGAATCCTGAAATAGAGATTCTCAGCAGCTGGTCTGAAGCTGATGTTCCTTTAATCCATTGTAAAAAGTCAGTGTAACAAAAAGCAGTAACTAATTAGTATCCAGTATTTTTAAAATAATTAACATTGTGGCAATATTTTATGTATTTGGACTAATCGTTTTCTATAGAAAATATTATCCTCTGAACATACTGTCCCAAAGTAATACACAAACAGCATGTTACAGCCATTGAATATAAGCCAATTTGTTCATCTCTACACTTCAACAATTAAAAATTTAGTATCTGCATAAAGAGTGTTTAGGATTAGGACCTTATACACTGACCACACCATTAAAAATGAGAAACAGTAAAATGCTTGTAGAGCAAACTGAAGTCAAAAGGCTGTCAACCATGTATTATATATCAAGATTACATTAATCACTGTTTTAAGTTTATCAAGATGACTGTCTAGTCAATAACGAGTTGTGTTTGTGTGACTTATGTGAAATATTTTATCCTTTATAGGAAACAAGAAGTTATTTAGAAAAGTTAGTAAACCATGTATTAATGAAATTACTTCTACCATAAAGCCTAACAATGCTATATATAAAGCATTTTAGAGTATGCCTTCTCTCAGCAAAATAGCACAATCAGATCAAAATTCCTTGCCACTTGGTTACCTTTTGTACTGATTTTCTGTCATACCCTCCAAGAACCAACAAGCTAGAGGCTGGCAATGTTGCTTCTTCATTCAAAGTAGGTATGCATGCTTCCTTCTTTGTGCTCCGAGTCCCTTTAACTTCTTCACTACTTTCTTTCTTGGCATTTTCAGCTCTATTTGTTTCCACTTCTGTTGGTATGTCCCTCTCCTCCTTCTTCACAGTTTGGTTTCTCTTCAAATTACTTTTATTTTCCTGTTGTCTACTGTTTTCTTTAAGTTCTGAAATTTTGGAAGAAGGATTAAAATGCTAATAAGAAGACAGTTGGGCAGACAAATGGAAGTATTTTTATCAATTAGGGTTTCTAGGACCTAAAAATCCACCTACATTCTCACCCTTCTTTCCAGTCCTAAGTGTGAAAAGTTTACCACTGATTTAACAGTATCAAAAGGGCAGCTAAAGCTGCATTTCAACCTTATGTTGCTCTCTTACCCTCAAACACCAACTAGACCCGGAAGTTAAGAATTTTGCACTTCTAAAATAAAATAAAAATAGGACATTCAATTTTAACTATTAAATCTTAATCTTTCAGGAATCAATCATTAAAAAAGGGATAGAGAATAAGACAGCGAATATATTATTGCTTCTATATAAAACCATGCTATGCCCACATCTTGAATACTGCGTACACATGCGGTTACCTCAAAAAAGATACACTGGCATTGGAAAAAGTTCAGAAAAAGGCAACAAAAATGATTAGGGGATTTGGAACGGGCCCCATATGAAGAGAGATTAAAAAGACTTGGACTTTTCATCTTAGAAAAGAGGAGACTAAAGGGGGATATGATAGAGGTCTATAAAATCATGACTGGTGTGGAAAAAGTGAATAAGGAAAAGTTATTTACTTATTCCCACGATATAAGAACTAGGAGTCACCAAATGAAATGAATAAGCAGCAGGTTTAAAACAAAAAGGACTTTTTTTCACTCAGCGCACAGTCAACCTGTGGAACTCCTTGCCAGAGAATGTGGTGAAGACTAGGACTTTAACAGGATTCAAAAAAGAGCTAGATAGATTCATGGAGGTTAGATCCGTCAACGGCTATTAGCCAGGATGGGCAGGAATGGTGTTCCAGCCTCTGTTAGTCTGGAAATGGGTGACAGGACAGGGATCATGTGAAGACCACCTGTTGTGTTCCCTTCCTCTGAGGCATCTGGTATTGGTCACTGTCAGCAGACAGAATACTGGGCTAGATGGACCTTTTATCTGATCCAGTGTGGCCCTTCTTACATTTGCTTTTACCTGTTTCAGTTTTCTTTTGAGACACACTTGGTTTTTTTCCATTTTCTTTCTCTCTCTTCTTTGCTGGAATGTATTCATTGGCTGCCTCACCAAGTAGGCCAGAATCTGACCCTCGTGAAGGCTTCTCAGAATCACTACTAATTTGGTGACTCTTCCTCAGCTTCTTTTCCCTTTCTCCAGGGGAACCCTCATCACTGTGTCCTCTCTTCCTTTTCTTTGTTTCTCTCTGTGATTTATGGTTATACTCAGATTCAGAGTCTCTGTGTCCGAGCTGCTGATCGAGTTCATCTTCTGTCTTCTTTTGTTTTAATTCATCAGAAGACAAAAGCACTTGCTGCTGCTTTTTCAGTTGCCTGGCTCTAGCTTGTGCACGCAGACGTTCTAACAGGGCCTGTGATCGGTCCTCAGCATCCTCCTCCTCATCACCAAGGTATCTGAATATTTCATAAAGAAAATGCTTTAAACATACCAGAGTGGGCACTACAACAAGGCTGGAAGCACCCTTTTCACACCATTATTGTCAAAGAAATGGCAACAAAATCCAATTTCAGAGTTAATTAGAACTAGATACTGTAGTAAGGCACAGCAATCTAATCCAGTGGCTCTCAACCTTTCCAGATGCCTGCAACACTTTCAGGAGTCTGATTTGTCTTGCATACCCCCATGTTTCACCACACTTAAAAACTACTTGTTTGAAAAAATCAGACATAAAAATACAAAAGTGTCACAGCACACTGTTACCAAAAAAAAAAAAATGTACTTTGATTTATTTTACAATTATATGGTAAAGCTAGCAATCTGAATAGGAGTAGTATATTTATATGCCAGTATATAGCATATAGAGCAGTACACACACGTTTTTATTTGTACTAACGTCACTAGTGCTTTATCTAGATGAGTTGATGTACCCCCTGAAAGACCTCTATCTACTGCCAAGGGTACATATAACTGTGGTTAAGAACCACTGTTTTTGTCTACCTCTTGGGCCAGCTAGCTCAGCTGTTCAGTGTGGTGCTGAAAATGCCAAGGTCACGGGATGGCAGCCTGTTTTCTTTTTTTGGGGCCTGGAGCTGTATTCAATGACCTTCTGAGGTCTCTTCTAACCCTCAGATTCTATGATCTTTGTGGCCAATTAAAGAGTATTTCCTTCTATAGTCGTGTATTAAGCAAAGTAAAACCAGCATGTAAAAGTGAGTCTGTTGATTGCATAAAGGCTCCAGCACTGCAAACAATATGGACTCCTTAGTTTAGACGAGTCATTGCAGCCTGGGGATCGTGGAGGTGGAGGGGTTGCCTACTGATTTGGATGTTTGGGTGGGGACTGCAATGGAGCCCCCCCCACACCCCCCATACTCCCACACCCTATAGACACCCCCATACATACCCCCACACCCCGTACACACACCCCATAGACACCCCTATACACACACACACCCCATAGACACCCCCCCACACACAACCACACCCCGTACACCCACCATAGACAGCCCACACCACACACACAGGCCCTTGTTACACCTCCACACCCCTTACACCGGGACCCGAGTACAGGGTCACACAATTGACCCTGTACTACGGGCCCACACCCACAGGACACCCCTACACACACACACCCCGTACACCCCCACACCCCAAGACACCCCTACACACACACACCCCGTACACCCCCACACCCCATAACACACCCCACAGACACCCCTATACCCACACCCGTACACCACCCCAAGACACCCCCACACACACACACCCATAGACACCCCCCACACCACCCACCCGTACACCCACCCCATAGACACCCAAACACACACACACACACACACCCTGTACACCTCCCCACACCCCCTTACACCACCCATACACACACAAACACCCTGTACACCCCCCACACCCCACAGACACCCCCTACACACACACACCCCGTACACACCCAAACATACACACACCCCGTACACCCCCCACACCCCTACACACACACACAACACACACACACACAGAGGGGCACGCAGGCGGTGAGTGACGCAGTCACGCCGCGCGAGGCCGGGAGAGGGGGGGCCGCGGTCGGCGCGAGGCCCGGCACACGCGCAGCGCCTACCTGTTGATGAGGAAAAGCGCCATGGCACCGCGGCTCCGCTTCCGGGGTTGGGCACCCTCCCGCGCACACGCGGGTCGCGCTCAGGAAACGTCCCCGGCGCACTTGTGACGTAGGCGGCCGAGGCGGGCGTCCGGATTCGCCCAGCGCGAGCCCCGGCGCCCCCTACCGGCCTCTCGGGCTGGCCACGCCCCCACCCCCAGGGGCCGCCTAACGAACTCCAGGGGCTGGCCGGCCCCTGAGCACCCCTCCCCCCCCTCCCCCTCCCCCTCGCGCCCGGCCGGGTCCCTCCCCCGCCAGCCTCCCCTGCGCCGCGGGGCTGCTCGGCCCCCCTCCCCCCTCCCAGCGCCACTGGCCTCATGGGGCTGTACGGCCCCCCTCCCCCCTCACACCGCCACTGGCCTCAGGGGCTGTACGGCCCCCCCCCCCCCCTCACACCGCCACTGGCCTCAGGGGCTGTACGGCCCCCCTCCCCCCTCACAGCGCCACTGGCCTCAGGGGCTGTACGGCCCCCTTCCCCCCCTCACACCGCCACTGGCCTCAGGGGCTGTACGGCCCCCCTCCCCCCCCTCACAGCTGCCACTGGCCTCAGGGGCTGTACGGCCCCCCCTCCCCCCCCACAGCGCCACTGGCCTCAGGGGCTGTACGGCCCCCCTCCCCCCCCTCCCAGCGCCACTGGCCTCAGGAGCTGTACGGCCCCCCTCCCCCCTCCCAGCGCCACTGGCCTCAGGAGCTGTACGGCCCCCCTCCCCCCTCCACACCGCCACTGGCCTCAGGGGCTGTACGGCCCCCCTCCCCCCCTCACACTGCCACTGGCCTCAGGAGCTGTACGGCCCCCCTCCCCCCCCACAGCGCCACTGGCCTCAGGGGCTGTACGGCCCCCCTCCCCCCTCCCAGCCCACTGGCCTCATGAGCTGTACGGCCCCCCTCCCCCCCCCCTCCCCCAGCGCCACTGGCCTCAGGAGCTGTACGGCCCCCACTCACAGCGCCACTGGCCTCAGGGGCTGTACGGCCCCCCCCCCCCTCACACCGCCACTGGCCTCAGGGGCTGTACGGCCCCCCTCCCCCCCCTCACACCGCCACTGGCCTCAGGGGCTGTACGGCCCCCTCCCCCCCTCACACCGCCACTGGCCTCAGGGGCTGTACGGCCCCCCTCCCCCCCTCACAGCGCCACTGGCCTCAGGAGCTGTACGGCCCCCCCTCCCCCCCTCACACTGCCACTGGCCTCAGGAGCTGTACGGCCCCCCTCCCCCCCCACAGCGCCACTGGCCTCAGGGGCTGTACGGCCCCCCTCCCCCCCCTCCAGCGCCACTGGCCTCAGGAGCTGTACGGCCCCCCCTCCCCCCCCCTCACAGCACCACAGGCCTCATGAGCTGTACGGCCCCCCTCCCCCCCCTCCCAGCGCCACTGGCCTCAGGAGCTGTACGGCCCCCCCTCCCCCCCCCGTCACAGCACCACTGGCCTCAGGAGCTGTACGGCCCCACCTCACAGCGCCACTGGCCTCAGGGGCTGTACGGCCCCCCCCCCCCCCCTCACACCGCCACTGGCCTCAGGGGCTGTACGGCCCCCCTCCCCCCCTCACACCGCCACTGGCCTCAGGGGCTGTACGGCCCCCCTCCCCCCTCACACCGCCACTGGCCTCAGGGGCTGTACGGCCCCCCTCCCCCCTCACAGCGCCACTGGCCTCAGGAGCTGTACGGCCCCCCCCCCCCCCTCACACTGCCACTGGCCTCAGGAGCTGTACGGCCCCCCTCCCCCCCCACAGCGCCACTGGCCTCAGGGGCTGTACGGCCCCCCTCCCCCCCCCCTCACCAGCGCCACTGGCCTCAGGAGCTGTACGGCCCCCCCTCCCCCCCCCTCACAGCACCACTGGCCTCATGAGCTGTACGGCCCCCCTCCCCCCCCTCACAGCGCCACTGGCCTCAGGGGCTGTACGGCCCCCCTTCCCCCCCACAGCGCCACTGGCCTCAGGGGCTGTACGGCCCCCCTCCCCCCCCCTCACAGCACCACTGGCCTCAGGGGCTGGACGGCCCCCCTCCCCCCCTCACAGCACCACTGGCCTCAGGAGCTGTACGGCCCCCCTCCCCCCCCCTCACAGCACCACTGGCCTCATGAGGTGTACGGCCCCCCTCCCTCCCCTCACAGCGCCACTGGCCTCAGGGGCTGTACGGCCCCCCTCCCCCCCCACAGCGCCACTGGCCTCAGGGGCTGTACGGCCCCCCTCCCCCCCCCTCACAGCACCACTGGCCTCAGGGGCTGTACGGCCCCCCTCCCCCCCTCACAGCACCACTGGCCTCAGGAGCTGTACGGCCCCCCCTCACAGCGCCACTGGCCTCAGGGGCTGTATGGCCCCCCTCCCCCCTCTCCAGCGCCACTGGCCTCAGGGGCTGTACGGCCCCCCTCCCCCCCCTCACAGCACCACTGGCCTCAGGAACTGTACGGCCCCCCTCCCCCCCCTCACAGCGCCACTGGCCTCAGGGGCTGTACGGCCCCCCTCTCCCCCCTCACAGCGCCACTGGCCTCAGGGGCTGTACGGCCCCCCTCTCCCCCCTCACAGCGCCACTGGCCTCAGGGGCTGTACGGCCCCCCTCTCCCCCCTCACAGCGCCACTGGCCTCAGGGGGTGTACGGCCCCCCTCTCCCCCCTCACAGCGCCACTGGCCTCAGGGGCTGTACGGCCCCCCTCTCCCCCCTCACAGCGCCACTGGCCTCAGGGGCTGTACGGCCCCCCTCTCCCCCCTCACACCGCCACTGGCCTCAGGGGCTGTACGGCCCCCCTCCCCCTCCCTCCACAGCGCCACTGGCCTCAGGGGCTGTACGGCCCCCCTCTCCCTCCTCACAGCGCCACTGGCCTCAGGGGCTGTACGGCCCCCCTCTCCCCCCTCACAGCGCCACTGGCCTCAGGGGCTGTACGGCCCCCCTCTCCCCCCTCACACCGCCACTGGCCTCAGGGGCTGTACGGCCCCCCCTCCCCCCTACAGCACCACTGGCCTCAGGGGCTGTACGGCCCCCCTCCCCCCCCTCATAGCGCCACTGGCCTCAGGGGCTGCACGGCCCCCCCCCCCCCCTCACAGCACCACTGGCCTCAGGGGCTGTACGGCCCCCGCCACCCCCTCACAGCACCACTGGCCTCAGGGGCTGCACGGTCCCCCCTCCCTCCCCACAGGACCAGTGGCCTCAGGGGCTGCACGGTCCCCCCTTCCCCCCCCCACAGCACCACTGGCCTCAGGAGCTGTACGGGTCCCTGGGCCCTGCCCCATCGCTGGTGCCAGCCCCTGGCACAACGCTGCTGGCAAGGGGACCCTGGGGCAGTAGGATAGGCGCTGTTCTGCAGAAGGACCAGGAGAATTAGGGGGCTTGAGCCCCAGCAAAACCCCTCCAGAAACAGGATCCTCTTTTGCATCCTCTTCTGCTGAGCGTGTGAAACATGCCCCTCTTGAGGGCTAAAGAACAGTGCTGTGCGTCTGTCCCCGGGGCATGTGTGCATTTGGGAGAGCTTCCGCCAGATTTAAACACTGCAGCTACGAAATGGGAAACGAGAGAATACCTGGGTTAGAACACATTGGAATTACCTTCACGCACTGGAATTAAAAAGGATCAAAGTGTGCGATCTCCATTTTGATCACTGGCAAATTACTCTGCTTGCTGCTTTATAAGGAGCTAGGTGTATATCTCCCTATTGTTTTTGCAGTACACTAACTTCCTCTGATGTGACTTGCTTCTCCTGAAACCCCAAGGATGGCAAGGCAGCCTCCATAGATATGCCAGAAGCTGGCAGTCTTTTCATTTTCTGAGGGTATGTCAACAGCACACAACTTTTATCAACAAAGCTGTGTTGACATAGTCCTGTTGCTAAAAGTCAGTGCGTGCGGCACCTTTACAAACAAAATACTTCCACTCTCAACAAGGAGGGCTCGCTTTGTTGGCAGAAGCACCATTCACACTTTAACTTGTGGCAAAATTTTGTTCATTGGGGGGATAGGATAAGCATCTGTGAACAACAAAAGTTTTCTTGCTCAAATGCTGTTACTGTTGAAAAATGGCAATTTACTCTTGGAAACATAAGACTATGCTTTTATTCACACAGCAGGATCTATGCAGTCCTAATTTTGGAAGTGTAAGAGCTCATTCTAACTACCATTGTTACGGTGTGAGTCATGCCTTCATCAATTAGGGATGTGAAAGGTTAACCGGTAATGATCACACTTAATGGGTGATGCTTATCTGTTCCAGTTAACTGGTAGGGGCTGGAGCAGCTCCTGCCCTCCTCTCCTCCCAGAAGGTGGGCTGTTTCCCCCCCCCCGCAGGTAGACTGGCAGGCCACTTCTGCCCTCCCCTTTTAATCTATTAACCAATTAAATGAGATTTTACATCCCTACCATCAATATGAATCAGTTTGCACTCTGGAGTCATGGAAACCTAATATGATTTATTTAGCCTCATCCCTGTTCCTAAAATGCAGTGATAGAGAGAGAGAGAGAAAGAAAAGCATTTGTTTATTAGGCCAGCCAAATGATCTCTCCCATGCCACTTCCTTCTATATCTTTATTATTTATTTTCTATCTGTAGAAAACAAAAGGAATGTGAACACACTAGCAAGGAACTGTCATCTGTGAGACTGCACAAAATTCAGGGAAGGGCAATGTGCGCCACGGTCTGCTAACAGGCAGGAGAGGTGCAGGTCCAGGAAAAGACTTCACTTCCATGGGAGTGCCCTATGCGAAGGTGGAACCATTCCAGCCCACATTAGCAGCATTCATGTCGTAATAGTTGATGTAAACTCTGTAAAAGAGTAGAAATGTTGAACATGACAAAATGTTAGTGCATGAAATGTAAGCATCTGTTCATTAATACTATCGTAGGAAACAAAGGAAAAAATGTATTCCTCTTCCCATCCTCCAAGGGATATGGTTTCACATTTTCCACTTTAATTTTTATAAAAGCTATTGAGATCTTAAGCAGCTTCTGGGTTTAAACCAAAATTTATTGGTTATCTCCAACTTTCCTTCTCTAATGCTTTACCAAGCACTTGCAAACTGGGCTCGCAAAGGCTCCTGCCCTAAGCACACACATTTTCTTCTTTGCATTTCCAAGCTCATTCTTTAATTAAAACATGTCATTTTAGTAACATGTCTGGAACCGCAGGAGAGATCAAAGGGTTTGAGTGGTTTGACTGCAGCAAATTTTTACCAACACCAAATGGGCTTTCCTGGCTGCCTGCATATCCCTGCTAGGAATGTTAAACTTCAATTAATCAGCTAATTGAGTAGTCAATGGAATTTCCATCAACTACTCTATTAGTTGATAAGGGGGGGCACCCTGCTGCACTGGTCCCTTTGAAATGTACAAGAGCCGCCCACAAATCTTGTACATTTCAAAGAGAAAAAGAGGCAGCAGAAGTGCCAGCAGGTACTATTCCCCTCTGTGCCTTTTCCTTTGAAATGTACAAGAGCTGCAGGTACTCAGAGAGGAGCAGCAGCTGGGACTGGCAGGAGAGGGACTGTTTCCCCACTGCCCTCAGCCTCCCCTTCCTCTCTCCCCTCCCCATAGAGATGGTGCTGGGGGGGGGGGAACCGTCTTTTAAGACAGCTCCCTCCCAACACTGGCTCCTGCTCACCCACTTGCTGCCTCTAACAGAGGCAGCAAAGGGTGGGGAAGTGACTAGTCGAGTTCCTAATTGAATACCCGATAAGCATTTGCTTATTAGTTAGTCGACTAGTCGCTAACATCACTAATCCGTGCCTTCTCACACATAGGCAGCAGCAGCTCCTGCTGGTGGGCACTGCTGCTTTACTCCCTTGCTGGCTGACAGAACAGCAACTGCTTGTCAAGTGGCATCATTCTTCTGGGACTCCTTGCCTACCTTCAAACTCCCCAAGGTGCCCAATGATCACCCTTCATGCCGGGGGGGGGGAGGGGGGGGAAGGAGGGCACTGAATATAATATATTTGTTCATCATATTTAACCCTAACCCCCAAGGCTCAGATTATACTGTATCAGCCAGCCACTTGGGATTACAGGTAGCCCACTAGACAAGTGGTTCTCAACAAGGGGTATGTAGAGGTTTTCCAGGGATACATCAACTCATTTAGATATTTGTGTAGTTAATTTCATAAAATGACTTGTTTATGGGGCTGTATATTCTGTATGGTGAAATATATATATTCAATATTTATATTCCCATTTATTTTATAATTATATCGTACAAATAAGAAAGTAAGCTATTTTTATGTCTGATTTTGTAAGCAAGTATTTAAGTGAGACCACTTGCGGGTATGCCAGAGACTTCTTAAAGAGGTACAGTAATCTGGAAAGGTTGAGAGCCACCTGAACCACATTAATCTGGGGCCACATTAATCATGGCACGAGCACACAACTGTTGTGAAGTCTGAAAGGTGTATCTCCCTATTCAAAATAGATAGTTTTCCCCTTGGGTGTTAATAAACAACAGCCACCAGGGAGCATAATAGAGAATCCAAAGAAATAATTTTAGACAAGCCAGTAACTGGAATGTCACTCTAGTGCAGCCTTACCTGTCTGCAGGTATGTGCAGCTGTTTAGTGAGCAGGTCACACAACAGCTTGGAATAGTTCTTGTTCTGCTGGCCTCCTATCTTGCCAATGCTGTGCAGGCTGCAAAGGGCACAGGGATCCCTGGAGCCTCCAAAGGACATCAGCTGATCAGCTGCAATGTGCACAGCTATGTACTGCGAAACAAAATCAACTGTTAGTGAGGAGGTTAATATTCCGTCCTCAATCTCTCTCCTCTTAGGTGTATTTAGATGGAATCCAGAGAGCAGGCCTGTTTCCTGGGATTAGCTATGGCAAGCACAAGTGGTGTTTAATTGTACATCCACTGCACTAGTACAGTACCTTCACCAGACACATAGCGATGTAGCCCCCCCAGCTTAATTTTAAATAATTCTGTGAAGAATGACTTAGTGATCCTCTTCATTGAGGCTAATGCTTGAATAGGACTTGCTTTCTAGCCAGTCAATGTTTAGCTATTGGGAGGGCTATAATTGTTAGCCTCTATACAAGTTGTAAGCAGTCGCACATTACAGGAGCCACTGACCAATCAGCTTGCTCCCATAAATCTATAAAACTTTAAGCACAGGAGGGCTGGGCTCTGTTCTCTTGCTTGCTCTGCAGCAGATTCACTGGTGTTGACTGTTGAGTACAGCAGCCTTTTGGTTCTCATTGTACACCAGTACCACTGCAATAGTGTGACTGCAACTCATGGAGTAAGCCCATGGCCACCTCATCTGCTAAGCCTGCTTACAGGCATGTTAAGATAACAGAGTGATCAAAACAATAATGGGCTGTCTACTCTGATGCTAATAGAGCTTTAGCTCCCATTACTGTGGAATGGAAGGGACATTCACAGAAAATTCCAGCAGATAATAGCCACTGTATCACCTAAGGCAAGCTACTTGGCTACTCTATACCTCTGCTAAGAGAAGCCAAAGATGCACACCCATGTTTGCAAAGTTTCTGAGAGCTTTGGGGACAGAAGCCTCTGTATGTGCAAGATATTAGTGGAACATTTTCTTGACTTAACAGGATATGAAACTTTGCCTGGGGCTGAGTCACTATCCTTCTTACCCATTGCTGCCCTCTGTGGCAGAAGGTTTTTCTGTCCCACCGGGCTTTGTCGCAACACAGCCAAAAAATGGTAACCTCGGGTAGCATTAGTCTTTTGTACACACCATTCTTTAATAGCGAAGGCCCATTTTGATCCTGCTTTAGTGGACCTCATAGAGCAAAATACTTGGTGACAGGAACTTGCCAGGTTAGTAAGAAATGAAAGATGTTTGCATGGTTAATATTCCTAATGTATACACCCATTACAATGAGAACCTACCCATTTTAACAGGACCGTTCCCTCCCACAAACACACCTACCTATGGCAAACTGGGATATCTTATTAGCTTTTCCTAGCAGATAAGCATGCGAGAACCCACCCAAACCATGCACCCATAGAGCCTGGCCTTGTCCACGAGGCAGCGTAGTGTCATTTCTGCCTATGAGTCAGACGCCCAGTCATTTATTCCATTAGTGGAAAAGCAGCCAACCTCCTGGGGCCATGCAATCACGTTTCCACGTGCTTCAGGCCTTCCATCCCTGTCTCGCCTCACTCCCCCAGACAGACGACCCAGACTGAACTAAAGGCTGTTTGCAGCCAGAGAAATTAGAGGTCTCCCTTTTACACCGAGAATAGTTACAAGAGACTCAATTCTGTTTCCGCTAGGTTAGAAAG
Source organism: Pelochelys cantorii (assembly GCA_032595735.1). NCBI lineage: Eukaryota > Metazoa > Chordata > Testudines > Trionychidae > Pelochelys > Pelochelys cantorii. The sequence goes on along the minus strand of CM064342.1, from coordinate 2,878,221 downwards.
GAAGCACCGAGGTGGGAGACCAGCACCAAGTCTCCCGGCTAACTGTAACATCCTTAGGCGCTGCGACTTGCTCTTTCTGCATGCAAATGGCAGCGCTGGGATGGAGTTACAGCCTCCTCAACTCACCTGGGCAGGCTTGCCGGTAGCCTTTGCGAGCTGCTGGGTGAGCTCCCCCACCAGGCTCTCCGGCACTGCGTCCTTGCTCACGTTGGTGTTCACCACAAACATGGGCATCTTGGAGCCTTGCAAAGAACTGCCCCTGTCTGCAATACGGATCCTCTGCCCCTGCCGCTACTTGCTGCTGCTGCTGCTGCAAAATGGAGCTGAACCGGAGACTCTGCCCTCATCCCTCGCTGGGGGCTCCGAAATGCAGCCCATGTGATCCGCGCTGGACCGGATTCTTAAAGGGACAGCAGCGCCCAAAATACGGGTTCCTTACTGCAGACCATTTTGGCAACTGAACAATCTGTTCAAGCGCGTTCCTGGGGCACCTACTGGATGCAATGTGTGTGTAGTTTCCTCTCTTCCCTCCTGATTTCAGTGGGACTATCGATGCAGGGTGACACCTCCCAGAGGCCTGTCTGCAGGATGGGGGCAAAGACACAAGTCCTAACCAGAAAGTGATCTTTTATTTGCAAAATAAATGGCACCCCTCTGCAATTTTTTTATATACATGTGTGTTTGGGTTTGCCTGGTTCTGCCCCCCACCCCCATCACATAATGCAAAACCATGGCTTATTTCTGTGTTGCTGGCATGAGTTCTACAGTCCTTCTCTTTTGCTTTTCGCTCTTACGTAGGAAACGATCCATTACTTCTCAGTGTGGCCACCATTTCTATATTGTATCCTGCCTTTTGTTTCAGCTAGACCAGACTAACACGGCTGCATCTCTATCACTATTCTATATTGTGTGTTCTTGTTTGAACTGAATTATGCAGAAGTGGTCTGATCCTGGCTCGTGCCTGAAGAGGAGTGAGCTGCCTTTACGTAGCAGCCAAAGGCTGCTTGGGACACGAGCCCTCTGCTGGGCTGTGATGCACGAAGCTTTCCCTGCACCTTGTCTAGTCATTTACGTCAATGCTGCTCAATCAGAATGGTAGGTAGCATGCCATCCCCAACCCGCACTAGTAAGATGACTTACAAAATGGAAGGTAACACACACACACACATACACACTATATAAATGGAGGGCAACACACACATAGAGCCAATATATAAATAATCCTATAATAAGTAATGATCCACAAAACCAGTGTACAATAAATAATGAAAGGCAGGGTCTGGGCCAAGAACATGGGGGAATGTTTTAAGATGTTTTAGTAATACCATTTAAAAAAAGACACTGCCTCTATTATTCCCTGCAATTGCTTAAATCATTCTCCCTCCCTCCTCCCCAACCTCCAGCTCCCTGAAAGATTGCAGGAAGATAAGGGTATTGCTTCTGGGAATTTATGCAATACGGGGGGGGGGGGGGGCGGGAGAATGCTGTAGTCAGTGACTGCACCCCAGATGTTCTCACATACTTCCCCTGGTCTGCTAACCCCAAAACAGTAGAACCCCAGCCATGCTGCTGTTCTTGCATGGAGAGGATCTATGGTCTTTCTCGGGAATGATGCTGTGGATGTACTCTTCTCCACTTTGGCAGGTTTCCTCTACACAATGAGAGGCAATGTTTGGCCCTCTCTTTGGATCTCAGGTATGTATAGGGCTTGCATGTTCACTAAAACTGCCCATGTGCATGTGTAACCCACTTGGAATGTGTATATGTTGCACATGCACACACAAGTTTAAGCATTCATTTTTGGTTACACAGCATACTTTATACAATGTGACCTGCACCTTTTGTTCTCACTTAAGCATGACCTCATACAATAAAGACTCAGAATTTATGAACACCAGAGTTATGAACTGACCAGTCAAACACATACTTCATTTGGATCCAGAAGTACATCTCAGGCAGCAGTAGAAACAAAACAAACAGAAAGCAAATACAGTACAGCACTGCATTAAATATAAACTTAAAAAAAAAGTTAAGCAGCATTTTTCTTCTGCATTGTAAAGTTTCAAAGCTGTATTGTTAGTATTCAGTTGTAAACTTTTTGAAAGAGCTACCATAACTTTTTCTTCAGGGCTGCATACGTTTCAGAGTTACAAACAATGTTCATTCTTGAGGTATTTGTAATTCTCAGGTTCTACTGTATTTTATAATAATAATAATAATAAATAAATCTCAGGAAGAAAGGTGTTGAAAAAATTAAGATGCTGGAATCGCACCCAACATTTTTTTTAATGTAATGCAAAGCAGTTAGGTCCAGATCCTCAAAAGGGTTTAAGCTCCTAACTTCCATTCAGGGCTGGCTCTAGGCACCAGCAAATCAAGCACGTACTTGGGGCGGCACATTTCCAGGGGCGGCATTTGCAGGTAAGCAGCCGCCCCCGGCTATGCCAGGCCCCACCCCCCCGATTTTAAAGGGCCGCAGGAGCTCGGCTCTGGCTGCGTGTCCCCGGGAGCTGGCTGCGGAGTGCGGCGCGGCCGGGCCCCGCCCTGCCCCACTGGCTCCAGTCCTGCCGCGGCCCCAGCCCCCTTCGCTGGTGAGAGACTGCTCCCTGCCGGCCGCCCAGCTCGCTGCGCACGCCCCGCCCCGCCCCCCTCTGGCTCCGCGCCGCCCGTTTGCTGCGCCGCCCCTGCAGCCCGGTCCCTGCACCCCTCTGGCTCTGTACCCCGCAGCCTCTTTTCCCTGTGACCCTCTGGGTCTGTGACCCCCATTCCCCGCACTGCCCCTGGACCCTGATCCCTCTGCCCCTCCTGTTCCCCGCGTCCCATTCCTCGTGCCTCCCCTGCACCCCGCACCCTGCTCCCCCTGATCCCTGCATCCCTCTGGCTCTGCGCCTCCTGTTCCCCGCGCCACCCCTGTACCCCCCACACTGTTCCCCGCACCCTTCTGGCTCTGCGCACCCCAGCACCCCAGTTCCCCTGTTTCCCCTGGTCCCCGCACCCCTCTGGCTTTGCGCCCCCCATTCCCCACGGTGAACCCTGCTCCCCCTGTTCCCCATGGCCCTCTGGCTCTGCACTGTCCCTGCACTCTGCTCCCCTTGTGGGTCGGGAGTGAGGGGTGCTTGTCCATAGGGAGGGGCTGGACAGGGCAGGGAAAAGGCTGTTGTGACCCAGCAGCGAGTGAAAGGGGAGGGGGAGTTTACCTGAAGCGCCTTTGCCTTTATGGAAAAAATATAATTGAAATGATATTTGCTATTTATAGGGCTAAAATGCCGGGACAAAAATGAAACCGAAAACAAACAAATAAAAAACATTGCAAAGTGCAAATGTGTAAAAGCCAACAAAAAAAGGGGGGGGGAGGGGCAGGCAAAATTGTTTTTGCTTGTGGTGGCAAAAAACCGAGAGCTGGCCCTGCTTCCATTCCAGTCTTCTATGTCATTGGAAATTGCTCAGCTGGTGAAAAGGGGGAGGAGGGATAAACGAGTGGAATTTGTCCATTTGCTGTCTCTGCACATTCCAAATCCTAGGATCTGATATTGCCCTTTTGAGGCAGATGTGATCTGCTTTCCTCTAAGCAGCTACCTACCTACTGACAACTATGGGGTTTTTTTTGGTGTAAGTACAATTTTGGACTTTTGCTAATACAGATACAGGCAGGGTTTGCAGGGTCGCCCTATCCTTTAGCTTAAAGTGTGCCGACGGAGGTTATATCTTCACTATACAGCTTTTAGCAACAAGTCTGTGTGGACACAGCCCTGTCACGAAAAGCAGGCCAGCATGAGGTGTGTGCAGTCGGTTCCCCTGCACATGGCCCTGCACTTTATTATTGGCCCCTCCTGCCTGGGTGGCGAATTCTACCTAAGGCATGTCCCAAAGCTCCGGGCAGCTCATGGCAGCGGTGGCCTCCCACCTGGAGGGGCCCCCAACCCATAGGAGGAGAAAGCTACCATGCACGCTGGTGCTGAATGTGCCCCAGGTGGCCCCATGCCCGTTGCTGCCTTCCCAGGATCACTTTGCTCTGCTGGGGGCCACAATGCCCCATTCAAACTAACCCCCCGCAGATAATCACACCAGCCCTGGATAAAAGTCAGCGTGTGTGAGCCCTGTTTGTTGGCACTTGTGTCGACAGAACACTTGTGCCCCCAACAAGGGGGTTCCGCTTCGTGGACAGCTGAGCTCTCCTGCCGACAGAGCAGTGTTCACACTTCCACTTGCTGTGGCAAAACTTTGTCCTTCATGGAGGGGGGTGGGGTTAAGCACCTGTGAACGATAAACGTTTTGTCAGTCATATGCAAGTGTAGACACAGCCTGCTTCTAAAAGAAGGGCAGAGCAAGGGGAACCATGTTATTCAAACTATTTTTAACTACAATTTAAAATCAGTTCAAGTTAATTCTGTTTACATTTTGTTAGACCGGCTAGTATGATCAGGCCAAAAAGCATATCTAAACTTCATTTAGAAGCCCAGATTTCTACCTAGTAGAACACACGTTTCTAAATTAATTTTTAATTTCTCCACACTGGCTAACTTGACTGAACTCTGTTTAAAAGGAATAATTTTATATATTAAAAAGCATTTTTAGGAAGCACATTTCCTTAAGTATTGCCAAAGGGGGGCTGGTCCCTTTAAGGTGAGTCTGAGCCTGGGCTATCTATAACTGAAGTCTTAAGGAGAATGAGCCAGTTTTGGCCCACCTGTTAATTAACTGCCTAGGTCGATGGTTGGCAACTAATATGTCTAATGAGCAGTCACAGCTGATAAATGGCAACCAGGGTGCAGGGTGCCCCTATGCAGAGAGAAGCCCACTAAGGAAAGGAGCTGACTGGATAGGTGCAGGATGCCTGGTTTGTGAGGGGTTGTATGCTGTCTGGAGAAGAGTTGCAGCTGTAAGAATGGTCCAGGGAAGCAATCAGAGAAAAGGCCTGATATGTGGCATATAGTGCTATTTGCCATGAGGATAATGGGGAATTACTCTTACCTGCTACTTGACTCTTCCTAGGTCTCTGTGCTCTGTTATGTCTTCTGTTCCTTGCTTGTCCTTCTCCCTGACTTTGGACATGGTCATTAGAAAGATAAACTTTGGCTCCCCACCGCAGAATCTTTTTTTAAAATGATTTACCTGATGTGGGACTAGCCTGAGACTGAGATGAACTGTTCCCTAGTAAAGAAGCCTGGGCTCAGAGAAAGACTTTTGTGTACTCTGTTAATATCTGAGAGTCACAGAATTGGGGAAGGGCTTGCTTGCTACGTAAAAGCCTTGGCTAAACTTATTGATAACTGAGCTGGGGAAGCTATGGTAGAATATCCACAGTGCTAGAAGGATGTTTGTGTTGGATGGAAGGAGTGGATGACATGTGCCTTGTATACATTTGATCAAGCCCTGAATCAAATTAAATGACTGACTTTTTACTACAGTAATTCCTCATTTAACACTGTAGATATGTTTCAGAAAATGATCGTGTTAAGTGAAAACGTGTTTTGCGGGGTCAATTTTCCCATTGAAAATAATGGAAAAGGTGGGGGTTGCGTTTCAAGCAGTGGTGTCTGTTGGGACCGGGACATAAGGTTGGGGGAGAAAGGGGACTGGGTTACAGCAGGGAGGGGAGGTGTTTGGCTTTGGGGAAGGGGAGGAGAGGGGAGAGGGTTTGGGTTGGGAGTATGTCCCTGAGACGGGTCTGCCAGGACCCGCACTGCGTCCGGCGAGGGGGGGGTCGCCGGGGAACAGCGCAGCGAGCGGTGAACCCTCTGCTGCTTTGCAGGGAGGCGGGGGAAGCCCCGCGCAGCCGCCGGCAATGGTCCAGCTGGGGAAAACCACCTGCTGGCCTGCAAGTGGGGGCGGAGGAGAAGGGGCAAGGAGTCCGGTGAGGGGGAGTCAGCAGGGAATGGCACGGCAAGCGGGGGAAGCCCCACACAGCTGCTGGCAATGGGCCGGCTGGGGAAATCGTGTTATTCCGGGGACGGTCATGTAATTCAAAAAATGTTCCCTAAAAAAAAATCTTGCTATCGCAAAATGTGTTAAGTGGGCATGTGTTAAATGAGGAATTACTGTACTTTTATGCTGTTTATGTCTGGTATTTCTGCTTGAATGTGGAAAGTGGACTACCTGGGATAACTCTGGTTTCTTGTGAGTTTGTAGTGCCTGAGACCCGGAAATACTGCAGTGTTTGGAAGCTGTTGCTTAAGAGGGGGAATGGTCATGGTGGTGGTGGTTCAGTTTTTGTTTTTTTTAAGAAAACTTCCATTGGAAAAGCGCTCTTTGGGTAAAACCAGTCTTCAGGCAGGAGACAAGTTAAGTGTTGATAAATTCAGTTTCCCAAGATCTCTGTACTACAGATGATAATACATATTTCCGCAAAGACTAACTGGTTGTACTTTCAGTTAAACAAATCTAAGAAGGCCATTTACAATGGTATGAGCTGTGGTAATGCTGCACAAATATTGACCAACTTCTGTTAGCTTTGGTTGCAGTTTAGAAAATCCAAATGGCTACACTTTTGGGCCAGATAGGTTCTTTAAAATGAATTAACCTGACCAGGTTTAAAACCTGCTCAGTAATATGGCTTTTGGCCAGCTGTTAATGGAATTTTACTGCCCAATCCTGTACTTCTTCCTCTGGTAAAACTGCTATTGAAGTCAGACCATGTATACTACTTTCAAAATTGCCTTAAAAATCAAGTGCCTGGTACAGACTGACTAAACTTTCGATGGCAATAGAAATCTATCCAGTCTGGCATGAAGTGCTGTGCCTGCCTCTTTCCATGGCAATGAAAACTCATATTTCGCCCTAGGAACCTTTGTGTAGATAGATTGCTGCTGACATTTAATAAGTTTCTAATTCTAGTTGGAGCAAGTCTAATGTACAATTAAAAAGTGTGTCTCATACAGATCATCAGAAAGTGTGTCCATCTTCCCATGTCTCTGAAAAGTAATGAGGCTCACACTCAAGCATTTTTTTCTAAGTCTTTACTTCACTTTTACAGGTGTGGTGCAGAAGAATGTACAAGCAGCAACAAGTAAGCATGTTATCACAGAATCCTTGAATTTGCTCACCCAATGCAGAAAGTATGGCTGGAGCCACAGTGCGTACAAATCCAAGAATAACCTGTTAGCTTATGTAGGTTCCTTAAGCCATGGTGGTACGATTCCAGCCTATGTTGGCAGCACTCATATCAAAGTAGCTGATGTAGATTCTGAAATTGAAGAGAGATGCTAAGAACAGAGCTCTGCAAACCTTCTGAGTTTTACTAAGTGAAACTAACATATTTACAGCATAAATATCCCCAAATTCTTGAGGCTTTCTCCAGATTTTACTATCTGAATTACATGTGCCTTAAATTGTCAAGCATGTGCAAAAGCTTAATATATTCTTATCTTCCAGACAATTTGTACACATTGTTTCTACTTAACTTACAATTATTTAAAACTCTGGTCATCTGAAGAAGTGGACGGTGCCCACGAAAGCTCATGATACCGTCCACATGTTTTGTTAGTCTATAAAGTGCTACCAGACCATTTGTTGTTTTTTTAAGTTTATCCTGTACAGACTAACTCGGCTACCCCCTGAAGCTTCCAATTATTTAAAAAATGGTCATGCCCAGTCTGGGCCTACATACAGGAAGAGCAATGGAAGTGCTGTCTTGTAAAAATTCTGTTGGAAACAGTTTAAAAAAATTGCTTGGAAGTTGGCAGTTTTGTTTCCCTAATGCTGCACTGAAATGCTAGTTCTTATTAATTTCACTTTCAGGTGCTCATGAGCTTGCAAGTGATGCTGATTAATACAATCTTACATTCTGGAAGATGAGATGGAAAAAGGAAACAAGTTGTGGAAAGTGACTTAATGTGTTAAACCTTTATTTTTAATTAGAAGCATTGTAACACAAGTGAGGTATTTTTAATAAGGCTTTCAAACTGACAGGATTTGAACACTTTCCTCCTGCCCTCCTTTTTCAGTTCTCATAGCATCTGTTTTGTTCTCTAATATTTAGTCTGGTTGTATCTAATTAGTTGGCCTTGCCCACGTACTGGGGATGTTCAGCACCAAAAGCAGACTACTTTTGTAATAAAGGGGTTATTTCCTTCCTGTTTTTTAATGACAATTGGCAATATCAACTTTAAATATTTATTTTAGCATCTTCAAATAGGCTGTTCAAAAAAGTGTTGTTGGAAAGAGCTGTGTAGTTTGGGGTTAGTAGTTTTAGCAGATATGCAGGTCCCAAATCAGGCAAGCTATAGTCCAGGCTCACCTGTCTGCAGGTATTTTCAGATGTTTGCTCAGCAGGTCACACAGCAGCTTGGAATAGTCCTTATTCTCCTGCTCTCCTATTTTGCCAATGCAATAGAGAAAGCACATGGCACAGGGGTCTGTGGAGCCATGGAAGAACATCAGCTGATCAGTAGAGATCTGTAGCGCTACATACTGTGAGAAGAGGGGGGAAAAAAGACAAATGACATTTGGGTGCCTAAATCCCATTATCTGCTCTTTGTTGTGGAACTCTCCTCTTGTATCCTCATTTTACCATGACTTGTTGTCATGTGCAAGGTACATTCAACACTTGTGAGGAAACTTTTCCCTGTGCCTTGTTCCCTCAAGTGCCTCACAATGGCTATGGTGACCATAGTTTCTGAACCAAAAATGGGGATATGTTACCCATGCCCCTTACCCTGTTAGTCACGCCCTTTGACCCTTAGCTCTACCCACCTGTCAATGTGGATGGCCTGCCCCTGAAGGGAGTACTTTTGGGGTCAAGATGGACACATGACTGAAAGTAAAGGGTGTCAAGTGACCCCTCTAAACTCCTCCCACTGTCATTTACCAAAGGGCATGGGCTTGGGGCCTGTAAGAACCCTCCCATGCAACTATACTGCAATTGCATTAACCCAACTTGCAATGCTGGGGAGAACGGTTTAGTTTAAATTATTAAACAGACTGAGCATTTTAAACTTTCACATGTTAGTTTATCGTAATAGAGATGTAGCTGTGTTAGTCTGGTCTAGCTGACCTGAGGAAGTGGGTCTGGCCCATGAAAGCTCATCACCTAATAAACCATCTTGTTAGTCTTTACAGTGCTACATAGTCCTGTCTTTTGTTTCATGTTAGTTTATCAAACTTCATTTTAAATAAAGTAAAATATTAATTTATGTCCAACACAAGGCTTCAATGTTTTCTTAACTTATGGCAGGAGTGGGGAACCTTTTTTGGGCCGGGGCCACTGACCCACAGAAAAATCAGTTGGGGACCACACAAGTGAGAAGCAAAAAAGCCCCTCCACAAACCCCCAACCCTCACTGATGTGGACCCCAACTGAGACACCTCACCCCTCTGGTGCTCCATCCCCACAAGGCCAGGGGAAGGGAGAGGGAGGACTGAGATTCAGGGCTTCTCATAGGCCAGATTTAATTTTTTGAGGTTCTGGAGTTAGTCGATTTTATGGGCCCCCTTAGGCTCTGGGTGGGGACAAAAATAAGGGGTTCAGGGTATGTGACAGGGCTGCCACTGTGTGGGCTAGGGATGGGGATGCAGGGTTTGGGCGGGAGGTGGGGTGAAGAAGCAAGCTGGGGGTATGGCCAGGAGGGAGGGTGCAGGGGGAGGCTCGGGGTAGGGTGTCTGGCCAGGAGGGAAGGTGCAGGAGCAAGGGAAGATGTTGGAGCAAGCTGGGGAAGTGGCATCTTGGCAGAGGGAGAGAAGTGAGTGAGGAGGGTTGGGCATGAGGGGGGATGCTTACCTGGCTTCGTGCTCCCTTGCAATGGGGAAAGCCTCCGGACAGCAGGCTGCTGTTCCCCCAGTGGGGTAGGAAGGAGGAGGGAGCTCAGCTCCTCCCCCCCCCCCGCCCTCTACCCATCTTCATGCAGCAGGGATTCTGATGCAGCCATGAGGCTGCTGCACCTCCTCTGGCTTCCCATTCAGAGGGCACGGAGGGTGGTGAAGAAACCCTGGCCTTCCCCGCCAGACCAGGCTCACTGTTACTCCTCCACTGGGTTGGGAAGGGGGAGGGAGCTCATCTCTTCTCCATGCAGCAGGGATCCCAGCACAGCCGCAAAAGTGCAGCACCAGCTCCGGCTTCCTGCTCGGAGGGCACGGGGGGGGGGGGGGGGGGGCAGGGGTGAAGAAATCCTGACCTTCCTGGCCAGGCCACGCTCTGTCACTCCCTCAGTGGGGTGGGGAGGGGTGGGAGGAGAGAAAGCGGCAGTGCATGGAGCACACCTGCTGAGCATGAGCCCCACCCTGCAGTGCTCCAGCTGGTCTCCACATGGCCCCTGCTGGAGCTGAGGCAGTAGCTCCAAAGTGCGGTGGTCTGGGAGCGGCTTTGCTGGGTTTTGTCTTGGGCCTGCCTGGCCCCTCTGGCCACGGCCACTGTACCAACAAGTGGCCTGGAGATGCAGGAGGAGAGAGCACAGCTGGACTGGTGGTCCCGCGTGCCAGAGGCAGTCCAGCGGGGGGTAGGGGGAGCGGGAGGGAAAGGGCTGGTGCGGCAGTGGGTGGTGCAGTGGCCAGAAACGGCGCACCACCAGAAGCTGGTCCGGCTGCCCACTGGCAACGCTCCAGTGGAGCTGCTGGCCGGGTTCAGGGGAAGGAGGCTGTTGCTGCTGCATCGCATGGGGGGAAATGGCAGTTGCATGGAGCCATTTCTCGGTTGCTTCTCCCCCACGAGCCTGAGTCTCCATCAAGTAGTGGAGTGTCTGGTGGGGTTTCTGGGACATCTTACTACTTGAGGCGGACACCAGGACAGAGTATTTAAAATGGGGACTGTCTTGGAAAGTCTGGGACATATGGTGGGTGTAACTACGGCTTCTCTGTCTGGGTCCCCTGCTGTCAGCAACAAGCATGTGCTCTCTGTATATAGTGGGCAGCCCTGGTACAATGCTTTGTATCCTGAAGCCTCCTGCAATCCCCCAGATTTCCACTGGCTTCCACCAGCCTTGATAATAACTGGTATGGTGACCCCACACATGCATAGCTCTGCAGCAGGATATTAAAGGTTTGTTGCACTTTTAAGGAGTAGAGATCCAACAGTTGGCTACCTTAATGGGAGTTACCAAACTGTCCAGTTTCAATACATCACTAGATTAAAAACAAAACAAGCTTATTAGCAAAAGAAGATACAAATTCAAGCATGAGAGAAAGTTAGAAATGGCTACCTGAAAATAAAAGTAAAAGCACATGTCTAAAATTTAATCTAGCAAGTTTTGGTTCAAGGTTTTAAGATGGTCCATGTCCCCCCTAATTTTCCATGAAGATGGTGACTGATCTTCTCCATGGTCAGGATCTCACCAAGGTACCCAAAGGTGCTTAGGTGAAAGAATTTTGGGAGTTCTTATGTTCTCTTTCTCCTTCTTTTATAGTCCATGGAACCCTTGAAGTGCATTCTTCTGAAGGATTTCCTGCTTCCCTCCCCCCAGGTAAAGCTCATTCAAACTGCAAGGTAGATAGCATGCAGCCTCATCACCAGACTACTTCCCCCACTTGTTTGCTGAAATTCAAAGTTGTTCTGTTTGCTGTCCTGTGGATCCTGTTCACTCCTTATATGTAAACTGAGGTCAACACACATTTTTGGGGGTTAAGATAGACCTGTTTAACGGCTTTTGCTTAAGCAGGGCTTTCTGGTTTTGAACATTTGCTAATGAGATCATACAGGGACTTCATAACAATACATATGGTATTGCTACTTTTGTTTCCCCATGGTACATTAGTGGCAAGTAAATCTAGTCTTCAAGTGATGCCTGGTGCACATAGATTAAAATAGTGCATAGGGTAAGATCACCAAGGGTGCTTTTGGTCACACTTGTGCCATACAATCTTCTAAAGATAGTGCTGCTTGGTCATCCATGCTACATGCTAGAACTGGACTGGCCGAAGCTACCTACAATACTCCAGCTGCAGCAGAACGGTTTTCTTAGAAAGCGCTACAAGGATGGTGTGAGGCACACTTCAGCGCTTGCTACAGTGCTTCTGTTGTCCTTGCTAGTACTAAGTTATAGGAGGTAGCATCATTCCCTCTCTCTCCTTTCCCTGTCCACAGAGGAATCTTTCCCTCTGTGCCTCACAACTCTCCCTAATGGATACATTTAACCAAAATCCAGCCCACCTCGTTGTGTAAGAATAACCAGGATTAGTTTCCTAATAGAGGAAAATGGATGACACTAAACTCTGCTGCCATTTTTGCCTCCAAGGGGCAGGTGTCCATGACATCAGCCATGAAAATAACAAAGATTAAGGAAGGACTGCCAGTTACGTGCGCACTCACAGACACAGCAACAATATAGTGGGAGGTTTGTAAATGGGAAGTAGTCCTCTACTGTGAGATGAATTTCAGGAGGGATTTTCAAAACTGCTTTGGGTTGGTCTAACTTGGCTCCCCTTGAACAGGAAGCATGGCGGAACTGCTGTTAAGCACTTCTGAAAATCTCGTCTGTTCCCCCCCGCTGGGAACTGAAGTGTGCACTGTGACTGTCTTGCTGTGGATGTCTCACCTAAACACACATTTGTAAGATGGACTCCTGGAGTGTTGTGATGCCCAGTATATGTGTAAACCCCTGTCCAGTCTTCCATTTTATTCCTCAGCTTTTATTCTGAAACATAGAAGGCACAGACTCCCGTCTTGTGTCCCTCCCGGCACATGATGGACAGCAACAGAGAATGAAATGAAGCACGGGGGAATGGTGTGGTTAATTGACATATACTCTCCCCTACCAAAAATTTAAAAAATAGTGCACGTCACGTGCCTGACCCAACCCCTCCCTGCCCTGTGCTCACCACACTTGGCTGGGCCCTGGGACGGACCCACCTCGCCTGGTGCTATGTTGAGCAACATAGAAGGGGCACACAGGATCGTAAGATTTCTGTCATGGTTCACACCACAACATGTCCAGAAGCTGCCTTTCAGCCCTGGGCAGGAGAGAAGGGAGAGGAGTGGCTTCCAGCCACAGAAGGTGGGGATGGGGTGGGGATGATTTTGCCTTTGCAGAGATCATCTCTCCCCCAGCCCCCTTGGCTCCCCTGTGGCTAGAAGCAGCATGTCCACAGAAAGACAGCTCACACCTCCAAGCTGTTGCTGGCTACGGACTTTCCTAATGTTCTAAGCCCCTGTCCGGGGCGCTGCTGCGGAGTGGCAGGGCTGGGTGGTGAACGGGTTGGAAATAGCTTCCTTCCCATCATGCGGGAGCATAGCTGAGGGGTGGAGAGGCTTCCCCAGGCCAGGGCTGTGTGGGGCTTTGGTGCATGCAGGGCTTAGCTCTTCCTGGCCATGGTCCTGGGCCAGGGGGTCTTGAGTTTCCGTGGCTGCCAGCCCAGCTGGAGGCAGTGGGGGGCAGGAAGGAGCCTGCCAGCCAGGCAGTGGGTGAGCGGAATGGTCTGACCAGGGGCTGGTTCTCTGCACAGCACTGGGAGTAGCATGCATCGTGCTGGAGAGGATATGGAGGAGCAGTGGAGAGGGAAGGGGCACAGTAGGGAGAAGACGGGGGAGGGGGAGAGAAGAAGCATGTAAAGGGCTGATGGGCTGGCTGCAGAGGCAACGTGTAACCAGCCCCCACCTGCTCGCACTCACCAGCCACTGCAGCCAGCAGCCAGTGTCAGCAGTGAACAGGGCAGAAAGTGGGAGGAGTATGCTGGCCCAGGGGAGGCACAGCAGCAGAGACTGCACTGATGGGCAGGCAGGGAGCAACTGGTCCTGCATGCTGCAGCTTTGCCAGCCCTGTACATCCGCTCCAGCATCAGCTACTGTACCTCTCCCACCGCCCCACTCACCACTGGTGGGTGGGCGGCTGGCGAGCAAGGGTCTGGTGAGCAACGGGACCCACCAATACTGATGGGAAGGGAGAGACAGAAAATACAGGACAATCTTCCCACTTAAAAAGTTGGGACCCCTGCAGGAGGGCTTAAATAAGGCACTGTCCCTTTAAAAAAAGGATACCTAGTCACATACTAAAATGCACCATGGTGAAGATTTTTACAGCTGAGTACACATGTTAGAACTGTTACTGCTTTCAAAAACAGCAATGCATAGTCGTGTAGCGCCTTAGAGACTAATAAAAATATATATGTAGTATGAGCTTTTGTGAAGTGGGTTTTCCCCATGAAAACTCATGATACTATTTTATCTATCTATCTATCTATCTATCTACTCCCTGTTATTTTTTTAAAGTTATAGACTAACACGGCTACCCCTCCGAGATTAGTTTAAAAAAGTCACTAAGGGACAAATTTCGAACAGTATATAGGTAGCTAATGATGCAGTTCGATTTTTTCTAAAGAGTACAGGGCTCAGATCCACAAATATATTTTGGTCCCTGACCTGCACTGAAATCCATGGGATTTAGATGCATAAATACCTTTAAGGCTCTGGGTATAGTTGCCTACCTCACATGTCACCGGTCCCTGACCTGCAGTCCCTTTCTTTTGTTTCCTGTCTATTTCTGCACTCTTCAGTTCAGACCCCGTTTATGCCATTGTGTGGGGAATCAGCAAGCAATCATGAAAGGTTTCTGAAAGCGCATCCATCACTTAACAGCCACACAGAGCTAACACTTTGCTATTTTTATAAAATAAAGATGTCTGTGAAAAGAGTAACGAGAATATTAAAGTTTCAGGTCAATATTGTTATTCCTTATTTCCTTTTATGTATATGCTCAAATGCCTACTCATTCTCTTTTTAAAATCAGCACATGGAGGAATTGACCCAGCTGGCACTCTTGTCTCTTTTGATTCTGCAGTCTCTTTCAAAGAAAGAGAAGGTGCCCTCCCTGTATCTTCGGGGTTTAAAATTCAAGCTTAATTATGGCCAATTATATGCCAGCTGTGTTAATCTTTTAATTTTTGATTGTACAACTAGAAATGTCAAGGTTGTTTCTCTAGTAGGTCTGTGTAGGAACAGTAGTGGGTACCCAGCAAGTAAAGAGTTAACAGTTGATCTTCCTTGTCCCCTTGCACAGGAGCTGAATAGAAGAGCTATAGGAGTGGCTGCTAGGGAGACTGGTGAATCGTAGGGGGGGATCAAGTTCCATGTGCAGAGCTCCTAGAGTGGCTTGAAACTCGGTCTGGAAGGTGTTCTGTTTTGTAATTTTAAATTTCCTTTTTCCTATGAATATCTGTTGAGGTGGAGAGTTTGCTGACTGGCAGCATGTTGTTCTACTGCATCATTCTGCCCATTCATAGTAGCAAAGTAAATTGTGTTCCCTGATGCACCATTGATTTGAAAGGATGTTCCTAGGGAATCAGACTGCAAGTTTTGAGGATGCAAATTCTCATTCTGTTTAATGGACTTCTGACTAGCGTCGGGGGGGGGGGGGGGGGAAGAGACTGTACAGAGAAAAGATTACAAAGGTGACTATACTATAGGCTCTTAGCAATAGGAATGAAGAGGAAAGGGTTGGCTTTAAATGATGATGCAGAAGTGGCAGGAGTTCTTAAAAGCCTGAGTGTGGAAGAAAGCTAAGAGGTGTTGAAAATCATGCTAACATTATGACTGTAGGAGCTGGAGAGAAAACTTTCTCTTTTGTAAGAGAAACGAGCAAGGTTTGTGAGAAAAATGTGAGTAGTATGGGATATCAGTGAGGAAATTAACTCCTAGTGTAATGTCACTGACTTTCCTGAATTTACACCTTGCATGAATTTGGGTCACTGAATTGACTTAGTTGTGCCTATCAGAGAGTGAAGTTCATATTTAAGTATTTGCAAAGGTACAGTGGTAGCTAGGTATGAGATTGGCTTTTTCAACTGTTTTAAAAAAGAACTGATTCTTGGAAAAGAGGATGAGACCAGTGGAAAGTGAGCTACATGTAGGAATTAGTCCCTCACAGTGGAAAGTCCAACACCTGTTGGCTATTGGTAATCATCAGATTACAAATGAAGTGTTCAATTTCAATTATTGGTATCAATGTCCTGTTGAAGAACTGCCCTACCACACTACTACAATGGGTGGTGTAGCATTATGAAACTCTTAATTATACTGCCAGCATTCTGAGGGAATGCTCCCATGGGCTGGCACCTTTCTTCTTTTGTTCAAAGGTATCGTCCTAGACTGGAATAGGGAACCCAGCTTTCTCAAATGCTCCTCTGCTAATGGAAAGGTGTCAGTGGGGTACAGTAGGTGAACAAGCTGTGTATTATTTATGAAAGCTGCAGCTGCTTTAGGGAGGACTAGACAGATTAGCTTGTGCTTTTAAAATTATATTATTAAATAAAGATTAAATTGTGCAAATGTTTTAGACCTTTCACTTGCATATTAATATGGGACGTAGTGCCACTAACTACTTTTGAGTGATGAATTGTGAGGAATATAGTCTATTCTGACCTGATAAAAGTTGAGAATGTTACCAATTAATTTTGCAGCCATTTCTTTAAAGTTGATCAACAAGCCACTTGTGCCTTGCTTTTCATATAAAACTTCTCCTGCAGTTTTTCAGTAAAAATCTGATGCAATTCCCAGCAGCTTTTTGGTGTTCATGAAGAAAACAGATCGTTGTAAAGGCTCTTGGGAGCAATAGCTGTTTTAAGGTGGTGCTTAGGACCTTGAATACCTTCATGCACTCAAGAATCTTTGTTGGCTAAAAAGTCCCCATGGATTTGGTAATGAGGCAAGCAGAGAGCAATGTGGTACTGGGTATTCTGACTGCTCCTATTAGTTTAGGACATGACCAGAAAACTTATAATGAGACATGCTATGCTCTTTTTTTTTTTTTTTTTAACCTTCACTCAAATGATAATTGCCTTATGACTTTTACTTACTATCTAGCACATCTTCTTAGGTTAGCTTCAGTTGGAGGCAGCAAGAATGTATATGCTAGTATCTCCTTCAGGCCTGTATGCAGGAATTTCTGGGGTGTGTGCTGTTTTTGTAAATGTGGACTGCCAGGGTGTGAATGCATCCCCAAAAGTCCCCCAAGTAAGTGGGGAAATCAGCCCCAGCCTTCCCCTGGCTGGCCAGAGCATGGAAGAGGTAGGCTCAGGCAGTGAGCATTCCTGCCTTCCCTGGACTGGTGGGGGCATGCTTACTTGGGGGACCAAAAGGGTACTTTCGCATCCTTCCCCCCCGCCCCCACCTACGGGCTTCTCATTGTTTCTGTTACTGCTTGATGGTACTTCCAAAGAAGCTGTGTTTTATGCAGGATTCTTGCATAATTACTTAAAGTTGTGGAACTTGTGGATTCTCCATTCCTGGCAGTTTTAGAATCAAGATTTTTTAGAAGAAGATAATACCTCGTTCAAAAGAAACTATACTGGGAAAGTTCTAGCACCTCTTTTATACGGGAGGTCAGGCAAGAGAAGTGGTCCCCGTCTGGACTGGCAGTCTAAGAATCTGTGCAAAGCAGTTATTTGATACTAATAGTGATAGTCACAAACTTGAGCAAGTTGATAAAAACACATATCTGTGAATTACTGAGACGTTGCCCAACTTTGCAGCAAACATGATTTACCGTGAATTCAAACATCTGTAGTAAAACCTGTTACATTGCCCTGATTCTAACTGTAAAACTTCCTATTACATGTTGTAAACATGTACTTCACCTCTGTTCTTTTCCCTACCTCCTTGGCCACCTAATAGTGAAACACAGGCAGTAATTAAATAAATCACCAGCCCTTTCCCAACCAATTCATTCCTAAACACTGCAGCTTCCCACTGAAACAACTCAAGCGGGGGCTGACTGTAGTTAATTGTACTCAAGGTCTTTCTTTTTCCACATTGAAAATAGTTTGGGTTTTCTAAGTGTTTTGTACAAAAAGGAGCTGCGTCTGGGAAGAGGAGCATGTTTATGCAAAAAGCAGTTTTGCATTATTAGTTCAGTTCTGTTTGAATAACAATTCTTCTCCCTCACCGTCCAGTGTCTACTCCCATCGGCTTTCACACCACACTTATCTCACTACGGGTATGTTTACACAGCAGTGTTATTTTGGAATAACGCCTGTTATTCTGAAATAACGCAGTGCACCTCTACACAGCAAGCTCATGATTTCGAAATAAATTTGAAATAACTGGCTTCTTACTCCGACTCCTGTAAACCTGATTGTACGAGGAGTAAGGGAAGTCGGGGGAAGAGTGCTCTATTTCGAAATAACTGCTGTGTAGACAGCACCAAAAGTCGAAATAAGCTATTTCTACTTAAGCTACCCAGTTAGCATAGCGCAAGTTGGATAGCTTATTTCAAGTTTAGCCCTGCAGTGTAGACATGCCATATGCTACTATTGAAAGCCACCTCTCTGTGTGTACCACTGATTGAGATGTTAAAGTCAAAAACACTTCTGATGGAAACATTTCCATGAGCCTTAATTTTATTATCTCAAGTTCACTGTGTCTCTCTGATTGCATATAAAATTGTCAGCTTGCAAACAAAAAGTTGTCTTTTCTAACTGTCAGCAC
This sequence comes from Pelochelys cantorii, assembly GCA_032595735.1. NCBI lineage: Eukaryota > Metazoa > Chordata > Testudines > Trionychidae > Pelochelys > Pelochelys cantorii. The sequence goes on along the minus strand of CM064342.1, from coordinate 2,859,878 downwards.
TGCAACCTCAGAGACCTGGGTCCTGAAATTCAGGCTGGGTTCTTTCTCTCTCATACATTTTCACCCGAAATAAAGATAGTAGAGGCCATAGTTTGTTATCTTATTGATACCTATGCACATCTGTGGTTGCATATGGGAAATGGAAGTCTGAATATGAAGACAATAGGATTGAGGGAAGCAAACTTTGGAAGTATGATGTGTGTGAGGAAGAGGGTTCCGCTTGACTTAAAGTTGAGTTTGCCTTGGTGTTAGTTGCAAAAATGACTGCACCAAGCAAACATGGGGTCACACACAATGAATATTAGCCCCCATTTATACCATTGTAACAAAGTCATTTTTCAGCAAAAAGCTACACTTCCATCTGAAAGTTTCCACTTAGAATGCTTAATTACTTATTTATATTTAGATCATATTTTTAGTTTTTGCATCCTGATTGCACAATACTGAACCAAATGTCTTACCCCTCTTCTAAATCAGGGCATTATTCAAGCAGGTGTTTTGTACATTTACATGCTTATTCTTAGTCCCAAACTAAATTTCCTTTGGTTAGTAAGAAGTCTGTTTGTGTTATAAAAATGTTTGCGCGTTCTAAGAAACATTAGATAACTGGAAAATGGTTGCTGTTTAAAACTTGTTTAGATTTGCCATAGACTTACTTCTCAAAATGAGAAAAATGCCTCTGAAAACATTGGCCTAAATCTAGCTAGACAACAACCGATTTGGATCCTCTTCGTTTAGAAATACTGGAAATGTGTTTTGAAAATACTGCTGGACTATTTTATTGACTTCATCTATTGGCACATCAGTTTATTTGAATCGTATATTAGAGTCCATTTGTTTTTAATAAAAAAAAGACTGAAAATTTCAATGCACATAGTTTCAGTGCAAAATTCCATGTCAGTGCAACAAAATAGTTGAGTATTGAATGCCTAAATATAAATTAAAAAATCAGGAAAGCTTGTGGCAAAACTGGAACTGCAACCCAGATCTCAGGATTTCATAATGCAATGTAAATGTTACTTCTAGCAAAATCCACATTAGTGGGGAATTTGAACACAAACTCAGGAAGTTAAATTATGATTGTTCATCAAGTGAATCATTTTGTGTCCTTATGAATCATCCTAAATGTTATACACTGGCCATTCAGGTCTTGTTTTAGGTAAATTATAGAAAGGTGTTTAAAATGTGTATGTGCATATGCACACACTCAAACAGTTTTTGAATACTGTTAAATTCTTCAGGAATTCAGTGAAGTAACAATAGATGTCTTAATCCTGAAAAGAACTCATGGAACTACTTCAGTGTATTGTACATGATTATAAATACAATAATTGTTTGAACCTTTTCTGCTTACCTGTGCCGGTTTGCCCAGTGCTTTTGGTAGTTGCTGAGTGAGCTCTCCTATAAAACAATCCGTCACTTCATCCTTTCTCACATTTGTGTTAATAATGAATTTAGGCATCTTTTGATTACAAGAGAGCCTTTTTTTGTATGCCTTTGTTAAAATCCTCACTGAAGCGCTTACTCGCGGTGCTATTTCACAGTATACCTGTTTTGCTGCTCCCTCTGCTGTAAAAAGCCCCACTGATGCATAATAATTAATTAGTCTCTCCTAATAGTCATCAGTTCCCTCCCCACCTCCCACTTTGATTCAGCGATAGGGGGTTAGAATTAGTGAAGAGGGTGGCTAAGACAGCTGCTGGACCATGCAAGTAGGAACTGTAAATATACTACAGTGAGGAAATAGTGTATTTTTCAGTCTCTCAAAAAAAGCAAAACCAGATTTTCTTTGCAATTTAAACAATAATTCTTTTTTGGATACAGACCAATCCTAAAAAATATTTAAAAAGAGAATGTGTGAGAAAATTACAAGTAAGTATAAGTAAGTCAGTAAAAACAGGGCTTATAATTGGAATTTTTTGCAATGTTCAGTATAATAATAAATGCAGAAACTTTCCGTAACTGTAGGTTCTGGAGGCACTTTACATGGACTAGATTATGAGAAAATAACACAAGGACCATTTGCTGTGTTGGCCGAGCCAAAACTCAGTGGGAAGACTCCCATTGCCATCAATGGACTTCAGATCAGGTCTTCTGACTTTCTCTTTCAGCAGTGCTGTGATTGATAATCTTAAAAGGAAAAGACTAGTCCCTGAATTCTTCATCCTGTATGCTACAAGTGGTCCCACTGTGGCTGTGAAATCAGTGGGAATGCACATAGCAAAAGGTACTACACAGAATGAATATAGGTGGCAAAATCGGGCCGGTGTGACTTTTGTTCCTAATGTGGAGTGCTGTTAGGGTTGCCATCCCTCCAGGGTTGTTCTGGAGTCTCCAGGAATGAAAGATTAATCTTTAACTGAAGATTATATCACGTGATGAGACCTCCAGGAATACCTTCCACTGAAATTGGCAACCCTGATAGCTGTCCACTCAAACGTTGAGTAGGGATGTAAAAAGTCGATGAAAAGGTAACTTTGTAACCGCTGAAAATCTTAGCGATTACACGTGCTTTAGGCTCTACAGCAGGGGTGAGCAATAATTTTTTGCTGGGGGCCATTTCACAAATTTTTGATTGGTCTGGTGGTAGAGGAGCGCATGAAGTCTTTGCCTCCCCAGAAGTTCTCCCTAGGCACCCAGGCCCCTGGTAGTGGGAGGAGATTATGTGCGCTCCCCCTTCTGCCCATAGGCCAATCAGGAAATGGGGGCAGGGGAGTGTGCAAAGTTTCCTCCCACCCTGCCAGGAGTGCGTGGCGCTTCTAAGCACCGCATGCTCCTTGCAGGGCAGAGGAAACTTTGGGCACTTCTCCCCGCCGCCAGACACTAATTGTGGGGGAGGATCTCCCCAGGCTGGATCAACCTGCTTGGCGGCCCAGATCCAGCCCGTGGAGGCCCTTTTTGCCCACCCCTGAGTAAGGTGATTTAATCCTAGTCTGCCTGTGGGTCTGTATGTTCCTGAGCCACTCTCTAGGAATTTGCCAGTGTAGTTACTTGAGAGTGACGGAGGCTCCATGTTGTCCTTTCCAGTAGGAAGGTGCTTCGTTAGGCAGCTGATACTTAGCATGCTGGTATTCTGCCAGGGTTTACTTTGTTTCCTTCTTTTAGCTAGAGCTAGGGCTAGGATTGGCAACGTCATGATTATGTCATGTGACTGAAGGCGTCCAATCAAAATGGGCAGTCCTACATAGGGCTGCAGCAAGGCTCTGGGTGGTAGCGAGTGAAGGCACAGCTGGGGAAGGCAGCCAAAGCCCCGCCCCTTCTACTCAAAGCCACACCCCTTCCCTGAGACCACGCCCCTTCACATCCTTCCCCCGCAGTTAAGCCCTGCCCAACCCCAGTGGAGGACTGGGGAGCCGCGTGGCACAGCCCCAACCTTCCCCAGTCGCCGGGGAGCCGTGCAACACAGCTCCAGCCTCTCCTGGGCGGCTGGGCAGTGCAGGCAGTTTTGGGAGGGCAATGCCTTCCCTGGCCTCCATTAGCAGCCGCCTATGAGCAAGGCCAACAGCGGGGAGCCCAGGCGGAGATGCGGGGAAGGTGGGAGTGGAATGCAGCCCGGGCGGAAGGTCAGGCTGACTCACGAGGGGAAGCAATGATGTGATTTCTCCTTCCTGGACCTAAAGGTTCAGGTGGGGAGGGAAAAACCCCACCCTGGTTCACCTGGTGAGAGAGAGAGCGACTCCCTCGCTGGGTCATCTTGAACTGAGCCAGAGAGAGAGAGAGAGAGAGAGAGAGAAGAGATCCTACCTGGCCCCCAGCAAAGGTGGGGTCAAGGAAGCACCACTGAAATTCTGAAATGCCTCCTGAGAGGCGGTCATTAATGCCCCCTCCCCCTCCTGCAACGGAGGGCCTGCCTGAGGAGAGGAGACCCGGCCCTCCTCCTCTCCTTCTGAAGAACTGAGCTAGACTCCCCTCTTGCCCCCCCCCCCGCCCTTCCCAGCGGCTGGGACTGAGGGGAGGGAAACGGTGTTGAGAGAAAGGCAGCATGAGACAAACCAACGACTTGCCACCTCATCCGGAGCAGCAGGCAGAGAAATGCTGCTCCCCTTGGGCTGCCTGCAGCTGGGGGAGGCTACCCTCCTGGTCACCACTGGTGGGCAGGGCCCTCCACACCTCACAACGGCAGAGAAGAGACCGAAAGGATCCCTTTCGTAGTCACTCGAGGGGTTGGGGGTCTAGCTGGGTGCCCGAGCGGACAGTGAGGGGATCGACCTCCCCTGTCACCCCTGAGGAGCTAGGCCATGGGGAGAAGAGGATGTGTTCAGATTGGCTGTGGGTAGCATCAGGCCCCCTGAAAGGCTGTACCAGAGGGACCAGGCCCTGTGAGGAGGGAGCTTGGGGAAGAGCAGACTGCCTCACCCCTAGGGATGCTGCAAGATTCCACGAGGCTGGATCAGAGAGCTGGAGAGACTCTTGCAACTGGGGTGAGTCTCCTGCTTGGTGGAGGGTGGGACAGTGCCCGCCGTGGCAGTGTATTGCCTGAGGTGTTCCAGGGTCCATTCCAGCTCAGGGTGGTCTGTCACAAGAGCTGAGTGCCATTCGCAGCATTCAGCGTCGTAGAAATTTCAAGTACACATATGCCAGTGTCTCTCTACCAGTAGCTGTGTAGATGGCTGCAGCTGTGTGAGGTGTGATCATGTCTCCTTAAATAAGAATTGAGGTTGTAATCATGGTTTCATGGGAAATTTTGGAGTACCTTCCTATATTACCCCAGCAATTTTAGTTGGATATGTTATTTCTCACTTCCTCTCCTGAAGTGGTCCTTTGTGGTCTCAGTCTAAGACAAATACAAATGTTGGAAAGGCTTCTTCGAAGACAACCTGTATCACAAATGTTGTTGCCTGATGCAAGAATGGAGTTCTCACATTGTATGGATACACAAACATATTTAGCTGGGTCTGCCCATCCTGGAGTGTAATAGATAATGCAATTGGCTTCTTATTTTGGAGCCACCAGAAAATTTGACAAAGTAGTGGGGCTGGGCTGGTATGCAGGAGATGGGAGACCAATTTTACCAGGATGGAGGTGGGAGACCAATTTTCATTTTCAAATTAAAATAAATAAGCCTAGCATTTTTAAGGGTAGATCTGCAGCTTGTCTAGTTGTCAGATCAGGTTTTTGGTTGATTTGAGCCGCTGCACTATAAAGTTTTCCTGTTCTGAGAGCAGCTGAGGTCTAGCTGACGCGGTTGCATTTCAGTGGTAGGTGGAGTGAGTATGTGGCCAGCTCTTTACAACCCTTTGAGTTGAAAGGCATACTACAAATGTACGAACACTACACTGAAGGGAAGGCAGCATGTGGTGCCATGCACTCCCTAGGCCTAACTACATTTTTACCAGCACTGAAGCTGGAAAGTTTTGCTATACCCACCTCTGCTTTCGGCCCAATCACCTGGCTTGATTCAAGTCTCTGAGACTTGAGAAGGAGGAATGGGTCTAAGACCTATCATCCAAAAGTTCAGCAAAGCTTTTCTGCTGGGATGGGGAGGAGAGGGTATTTGTGTGCTGTGTGGAGTAGAGGAAAAGGCCACTTTTCAGTTTTCAGGGTTAGAGAGAGTAGGTTAGTGGTCCCCAACCTTTCTGTGTGGCGGGCGCCGCACCAGTGGGTGACATCATCCTGCTGCGTTGCCCGGCCGGCCGGCCCTGTGCCAACTGCTCCTGTGCTGGCTCCAGACCTCCCACCACGGCCATTTCGCCGCTCCAGACCAGCCGCCCTGCTCCTGCGGCTTCCCCGCCACGCTCCCTGGCAGGTTCTCCCACCGCTGGCGCTTTCCCACGCCTCGTCATGGTGCGAGTTCGGCCCTGCAGCGCACGCGGCCTGTCCTCCCCCGGCCATCCCACGTCGCGACCCCGACTAGGCGGGCACACACAAATGCCCCGGTGGGCGCCATGGCGCCCACGGGCACTGCGTTGGGGACCACTGGACTAGGTCATAATCCATGTTCTCCTAACTCCTTGGCAGTGGCTGTTTATCATATCCCCTTCTGACTTTTTGGCATTGAAAAGTAGGGTGTCCAACTTTCTACTCACTCACGGACACCCTACTTTTGCCCTCGGCTCCCTACATTCCCCCATTCACTGGGAGCTAGGGTGCAGGACGAGGCGAGGGCTCCTGCTGGAGGTGTGGGCTCTGGGGTAGAGCCAGAAATGAGGAGACCAGAGTGCAAGAGGGGGCTCTCCTGGGTTGCAGGAGGGGGTGAGAACTCTGGCTGGGGATGCAGGCTCTGGGGTGAGGCCGGGGATGGGAGGTTTGGGTGCAGGAAGGGACGCCAGGCTGGGGAGGTGGGGGTGGAGACAAGGGATTCTGAGTGTGGCAGGAGACTGCAGGTTGAGGCAGGAGATTGGGATGCTGGACAGGTGATGGCTCTGGTGTGGGGCCAGGGATGAGGGGTCTGTGGTACAGAAGCGAACGTTGGGTCTGGGGAGCTCAGAGCTGGGGCAGGAGGTTAGGGCTTAGGCGTGGGGCATTGGCTTACCTCAGGTGGCTCCTGTTCAGTAGTGCAAGGGGGCTAAGGCGGGCTCCTTGCCTGTCCTGGCTCGGTGCTGTGTCCAGGTCCAGCTCCTAGGTGGGGTGGCCATGAACTGCTCTCATTCACGAGCAGAGCATGAGCTCTGAGCTCACGAGCAGAGCATGAGCTCAGAGCTCCCCTTGGCCGTGATCCTTAGATAATCCAACACTTTGGGAGTTTGTATTTCATTTTCTGATACCCATTTGCACTTTTTCGCAGGCACAAGATCTTTTCTCTCTCTGGTAGGTTATTTAAGCCAATCTCCGTGCCAGTCCAGGGCTGATCCTGGAGATATTTATTAGTGCACTGTACAGGGTCATGGGAAGCAAGGAAGTTTCCATTACTTTCCTGAAAAGACTATTCCACAGTCAAGTTGATTTCATCATCAAGAAACTTACCCTGATTTTCAGCCTGAATTTTCTTAATTTTATGCAGAACTCTCATTTATGCTTTTTTGTGTTGTGTGTATATATATTTATATTTTAGAGACGTGTATGTCAGTCTGTGAGTCTGTCTGTCTCTCTGTGAGTCAGTTTATTCAAGAACTCCTCTTAAACGGTGAGAGCTAGGACCACCACATTTGGGATGTAGCTTCCTCTTCTCCTAACTTAAAGCGAGGTCGGGTTTTGGTTGTGCCAGGAAAATGGGAAGTGCTGGGAATGGGACAGTTTTCCATAGCATGGAAAGGGAGGAGGATCGAAAGAGGAGGGATGCGATACTCATGGCCACCACTGGGGGCAAAGTGACCACTGGGGGCAGCTGCACCACAAAGAGTGGCCAGCTCAGGATGGGGCCCATCATGTGGCCTGCCAAAGGTTGGGGTAAGTGGTCCCCCTGCCTCTAACCCCTCCCCCTGTCCCTGAGCAGGCCCTCCTTCCAGCACGGCTGGGCTGCCTTGTGTGGCTCCTCCTGCTCTGGGCTGGGCCTGGGAAATGCCAGTGGGAGGCCTGAGCCCAGGGAACACTGGCGGGAACCCTCTGCAGGCTCCCCCTCCACCTCCAAAATTCCACTTAATCTTTTTGTCCTCAGTAATTTCTCTTGATCGTTGTTGTTTTATAGCCTGGCCTTCAGATATTTTTAAATTGTCTCTGCTTGTCTGTTGCAGTCATTGTAGCCACGTTATACCTATTTAGCCTTTTAAAATTTTTCCTCGTAAATCAGTCCATTTAGCCCCTTAATGTTTTTTGTTGCTCTTTGCTGAAGTCCTATAATTTGTCAATGTTTTGATACTGAGATGCTTAGAACCGAACGAAGTATTCCAGGTGTCACATTAACACAACTCATACAGAGAAAATTGTTTCCTTGCTGAGCAGTGTGATGCTTTGGTATGTAACCATATTTCTTAATGCAAATTGTTGCTTAATTTAATGATACCTGGTATCATTTCTTTTATCCTTACTGCTCCCACTAATTAATGTTCCACAGTATTTTTCTGGACTGAATGCCATTTTGTTTCCTTCACGTTTTTCTAAGCTTCCTAAGAGAAGAGTTGAAGAACTGAGTTTTTAACTACTCTCTATGTACAGTTTGGTAATTCATTAGAAATTTCTTGTCAGTTGAGTATGTTGCCATTTATAGATGTCATTTTTAAATTCAAGGTGTTGAGGTCATATGGCAATATTCTAATTCCAGCCAGGAAGAAGTAAGACTAAAGATTTTATTAGACGCTGTATCAAATGCTTTATTAAAATACAAATATAACATTTAGCATAGTCACTTCATCTGTTGTCTTTATACATCTATGGGGAAAAGCAATTGTTTGTGATGAGATGCTCTTTTTCCATTATTTCCATTAATTTTTACTCGTGATTGAGCCCTGCAAGTCCAAGGTTATCTGCACTAGGTCCACAGATATTGGCATCTGCAGACCATTTTTGTGACTTGCGGATGGATATGGATTCAAATTTTTCATCTGAGCAGCATAGGTGGCAAGTTATATGGGCCCATGGTGCCTGAGCTCCACCCATATTCAGGAGTATGGACCTGGCTCCACCAGTGTTTGGGCTGATATTATAGGATGGATCAGGGCAACCACCCCAAGTCCCATGTTTTGAGGGGTCCTGCACTTCAGGTGCATGGTGGGTCTGGGGTGGTCTGGGGGACCAGTGGGGAGCCTGATGCCAGCAGTGGGGACGCTGCCCCGCAGGCTTCTGGGGTTGAAGCCGGGAAGAGGCAAAGTGGTCACAGAGGTTTGGGGCAAGAGGAGCAGCAGGCCTGGGAGAGGGAGGAGCAGGTGCTGTCTGGGGCCAGGTCACTCGCTACTGCTGGCACCAGGCTGCCCTGAAGGGTGGGGCCCCCAAAGCCTATGGATGGGGCAACTCTGCTTGGACCCATTCTGTATACCACCTAAAATTATATAAACCGCCTGCCCAGAAGTTAGACTTGACATGCTTTCTCTTATTAATTGCAGAGTGGTCCATTTGCCTTTGTCCCAATCTTCTGTAAACGTATCTAGTTTTTCTATGGTGATTTTCACTTGTCTGGTAAACTCATTAGGGGCCGTGTCTACCCAGCAGGGCTTAACTCGAAATAAGCTGTGCAAATTGAGCTATGTCAATTGCGTAGCTTATTTCGAAATTGGGAGCGTGCACACAGCGCTTATTTTGAAATAGCACACTCTTCCTCTGACTTCCCTTACTCCTCGTACAGTGAGGGTTACAGGAGTTGCAGTAAGAAGTCCTCTAGCTTGACAGTATTTTAACATTCTTTTGAAATAACTGCCTGCTGTGCACACACGGACTAAGTTATTTCAAAATAACACTAGTTATTTTGAAATAATGTTGCTGTGTAGACGTACCCTAACTTAATTCCCTTGATATGGCTCTTCCAGTCTGGCTGAACTGTTTACAGTGATCCTCTTTTAGCAACCTGATACCTCTTCTTTATCAATAGCTACTTGACAAGGTCTTCCATTGCTTCCTAAACACACAGTCTTGCTTCTTTCTTATGAACAGAGACTAATGTTCTGATCCATTGACTTCAATGGGTTTTGGATCAGGGCCACAATCAATATGAAATGTAGTCAACTAATGTGAATACACAGAAGTAATTTCAGGAACTTCACGTGCTTGAGTTGCCTCAACTGTGTGGGTTTTTTTTTAAGTCCCATTTCTCTGTTTTTTGTAAAATTGTTTCTTTGTTCAATATGAAAGACCAACTGTAATATGGGAAACTGATTAAGCATAGGTCTTATGGAAATGAATCCTGGGGCAGGATTGACTAGAGTTCAAATTGAATGTCCTAAGCAGCCTTGAAAATGTTTGGCTATCTGCAGGAAAATAAGACTTATGCATGAAAAATGTCACGTCTATATAATTTTATCAAAATAAAAATAAGACAGTAAAATCAACAGTCATTTTAGGAATATAGTTCAGTCTGTTTGCAACAGTGCTGCCTGTCCCTCTAATACATAACAGTTTCCATCTGAGCAGTCAGAATTTGGTACACAGGGTATGTTCCTTAGATAAATTATTTTCTGTGTCCATAGCTTGACTCTTTCCAAAATTTAACTTATTAAATTCCCCTTTAATTTCCATAATTGACTTCCCCTTTGTCTCAGGGAGAAACAGGTAGGTGAAGATTGATGAGAACACAAGAATCCCCAAAAAAATAAGGAAGCAGAAAGATCCAAGGAATCCCTAAAAACAGAAACAAGAGAAGATTATAAGAAAAATACCCTTCTGACTCTGAGTCCCTTGGCTGTTGAGTGTAGGGTTGTATTTTAGGAATGAGGAAAATTCTTAATTCTGTAATAAAACAGAATCCCCAGTCGTTAATGAAGGTGGACTTTTGAATGCATTATCTATTGGGATTGTTTATATCATTAGGTATAGAATTCTGAAATATTTTGCCTTGCCTAGAATGTCTAATTCTGGGCATGGGATTTGTATACCCCAAATTAAAAAACATAGTAGAAGAACTAAAAAAGAACCACCGTGACTTAACAACCATGTAAAAGAAGCAGTGAGAGATAAAAAGACATCTTATAAAAGGTGGAAGTCAAATCCTAGTGAGGTAAATAGAAAGGAGCATAAACACTGCCAGATTAAGTGTAAAAATGTAATAAGAAAAGCCAAAAAGGAGTTTGAAGAACAGCTAGCCAAAAACTCAGAAGGTAATAACAAAATGTTTTTTAAGTACATCAGAAGCAGGAAGCCAGCTAAACAACCAGTGGGGCCCCTGGATGATTGAGATACAAAAGGAGCACTTAAAGACGATAAAGTCTTTGCAGAGAAACTAAATGAATTCTTTGCTTCAGTCTTCACGGCTGAGGATGTTAGGGAGATTGCCAAACCTGACCCGTCCTTTGTAGGTGACAAATCTGAGGACTTGTCACAGATTGAAGTGTCATTTGAGAAGGTTTTGGAATTAATTGATAAACTTAACAGTAACAAGTCACTGGGACCAGATGGCATTCATCCAAGAGTTCTGAAGAACTCAGATGTGAAATTGCGGAACTATTAACTATGGTTTGTAACCTATCCTTTAAATCAGCTTCTGTACCCAATGACTGGAAGATAGCTAATGTAACGCCAATATTTAAAAAGGGCTCTAGAGGTGATCCCAGCAATTACAGACCGGTAAGTCTAACGTCAGTACTGGGCAAATTAGCTGAAACAATAGTAGAGAATAAAATTGTCAGACACATAGAAGAACATAATTTGTTGGGTAAAAGTCAGCATGGTTTCTGTAAAGGGAAATCATGTCTTACTAATCTATTAGAGTTCTTTGAGGGGGTCAACAAACATGTGGACAAGGGGGATGCAGTAGATACAGTGTACTTAGATTTCCAGAAAGCCTTTCATAAGGTCCCTCACCAAAGGCTCTTAAGTAAATTAAGTTGTCATGGGATAAGAGGGAAGATCCTTTCATGGATTGAGAACTGGTTAAAAGACAGGAAACAAAGGGTAGGAATAAATGGTAAATTTTCAGAATGGAGAGGGGTAACTAGTGGTGTCCCCCAACGGTCAGTCCTAGGACCAGTCCTATTCAACTTATTCATAAATGATCTGGAGAAAGGGGTAAACAGTGAGGTGGTAAAGTTTACAGAGGATACTAAACTGCTCAAGGTAGTTAAGACCAAAGCAGACTATGAAGAACTTCAAAAAGATCTCACCAAACTAAGTGACTGGGCGACAAAATGGCAAAAGAAATTTAATGTGGATAAATGTAAAGTAATGCACATTGGAAAAACTAACCCCAACTACACATATAATATGATGGGGGCTAATTTAGCTACAACTAATCAGGAAAGAGATCTTGGAGTCATCATGGATAGGTGGAAGACGTCCGTGCAGTGTGCAGCCGCAGTCAAAAAAGCAAACAGGATGTTAGGAATCGTTAGAAAAGGGATAGAGAATAAGATGGAGAATATCTTATTGCCCTTATATAAATCCATGGTACGCCCACATCTTGAATACTGCGTACAGATGTGGTCTCATCTCAAAAAAGTTATACTGGCATAAGAAAAGGTTCAGAGAAGGGCAACTAAAATGATTAGGGGTTTGGAACGGGTCCCATATGAGGAGAGATTAAAGAGACTGAGACTTTTCAGCCTGGGAAAGAGGAGACTAAGGGGGGATACGATAGAGGTCTATAAAATCATCAGTGGTGTGGGGAAAGTGAATAAGGAAAAGTTATTTACTTGGTCCCATAATATAAGAACTAGGGGCCACCAAATGAAACTAATGGGCAGCAGGTTTAAAACAAATAAAAGGAAGTTCTTCTTCACACAGCGCATAGTCAATCTGTGGAACTCCTTGCCTGAGGAGGTTGTGAAGGCGAGGACTATAACAGAGTTTAAAAGAGAACTAGATAAATTCATAGAGGTTAAGTCCATCAATGGCTATTAGCCAGGATGGGTAAGGAATGGTGTCCCTAGCCTCTGTTTGTCAGAGGGTGGAGATGGATGGCAAGAGAGAGATTGCTTGATCATTACCTGTTCAATTCACTCCCTCTGGGACACCTGGCATTGGCCGCTGTCGACAGACAGGGTACTGGGCTGGATGGACCTTTGGTCTGACCCAGTATGGCCGTTCGTATGTTCTTATGGTCAGGAACTGTGATGGCGTTAAGCCATCTGTAATCCACACAAAAACGTATGGTCGCATCTTTTCTGAGCACTGTGCCATCTGGAGAAGTCCAGAGACTGTTTGACACTTTCACTATCCCCATGTGCAGCATGATTTTTATCTCCTTATGAACGAATTCTCTGCTTCCTTTTTCCAGTGCTCTGCTCTGCGGGGGGCAGGCTATGGCTCCACAATATTAGTCCTTTGGAGCACTTCATGACAGGGGAATTGACAGCTTGCCTGGGATCCTCGGCAAGGGGAGGGGGGAGCTCCATGCTCCTGGAAGGGGTGGGGCCTCAGGCAGCAGGGGTGGGGCCAGGGGCAGCCAGCTCTCCATGCTGCTCAGCGCCCCCACCAGCCCTAAGCAGGACCTGTGGCCCTTGAGGTGCCAGAGTGCGGAACAGCGCCTCCCCTTTCTCTTGGAACACATTCTGTGCTTTTAAGGGGGCTGAGACGTCTCTTCCCCCTCAGCTCCCTTTCTCTCCTCGGAGGAATGTCTGCCAACTCAGGGACATATTCCCTTGTTGCGGGTCACAGTGCCGGCAGCTTTGGGCAGTGACATCACATAATTGTCAGGCAAAACAGCTGTTGGTAAGTTTTAAACAACCTCCTTCTTTCCGAGTACCCCTTAAACTCTCCCATTCCGATTTGATCAGGCCACAGTGATTTTAAATTGTCCTAAAGCTAGTCGTTTTACCCTCCTGCATCACATCCCTCCTGACCAGGGAAATCCAAGCACCAATGTCTTGCCACGTCTGGCACACGTCAACATTTCTGTGTGGCCAAAATTGTAAACTAATCCACCCTTCAGGAGGTCAGACCCGACAAGTTAACCAGTTCTCCCTCTGCTACCACGGAAGTTTCTGACTCCAGTGTAGCTGCATTAGCCTGAACAGATCAGGGAGTGAATTGGGCTCCCCCATACTTAAAGCACTGCCTTTTCATGTGGTTAAAGGAGCCACATAAATAATGTTTCTTTGGGGTGCAACCCAATTATTAAGGTTACTAGGAGGCTGATTTCATGGGTGGTGTGGACTTAGTTCCCTCACCTCTCTCCCTGTTTCCAAGGACAAGCTGGGAATCCCCTTTTGTGCCAAATTTTTGCCCCTCCCTTTGTGCTCCTTGAATAGTCTCACTCATATTTACGACTTCCCTACTTCAGCAGCTGTTTTCACTAATACTGGAGTTTTTCTCCCTCGCCATGGCCTGCCCTTCCTCAGAGCGGACCTCACAGAACTGCTCCACTGTGCAACGCTTCTCAAACTTGTTTGAGTGAGCCCTACTTTCCTTGTGTCTCCAGTCATTCGCACCTCCCCTCCCTGCCCACGTATGCCCAGCTCTGCAGAGAGAGTGGAGAGCAGAGGCTGTTGGCCGGGCGCCCCGTTCTGAAGGCGGGACAGCAGCAGCACAGTGGGGTGGCAGCATGATTTGTCAATATCGCGTTGCAAAACACTGCTACCCTTACTTTTGTGCTGCTACTGCCACCCTGGGGCCAACAGCTGGAGCCCTGGCACCTCCTGGTGAGGTGGGGAAGGAGAACCCGAGCCTGAGTGATGGGGCTTTGGCTGCCAGCCCCTGGGTGATGTGACTCCAACTGTCCCCCTTATCTCATCCCCCGCCTCCCCGGCCAGGTGTGCATGGCCCTTTCACACAAGCCCCCATCACCTTTATGACAGAGCTTTTTAAAAAAACTACAACTCCACAGCTCACGCCTCCCTGGATGCATTCCTCTACCTCCCTTTGGGAGGCCTTCTGCACAGTTTGAGCCTCTCTGCCCTTGAGTGATCAGATCTACCGACTCATGTGTCCCTTTACTCTTCATCCATTTTCTCGAAAAATTGGCCACTATATGCACATATTCCCCTCAATGTAGCTCATCAGTCTTTTTGAGGTTTCTGAATGCCTCCAGAGTAGTGTGAAACCTTTTTAACAGGCTCCTCGAAACACATGTCTGTGGGGTGGTGTAGGTAATACTTAGTTTTGCCTCAGCGTAGGGGACTGAACTAAGGATGTTAAAGACTAGTCAACTGTCCAATAAGCATTTGCTTATCGGATAGTCTTTTGACTAGTCGACTAAGTGTACTCCTGTGCCCTCAGCTGGATGGCATCATGAGGTTTATGGTTCAGAGAGTCACTTACCACAATGTAAGGAAAAATCATTCCAAGGACAAAAAGCCACATCCAGCTGACGCATCCATTAATGAAAAAAGATGATGGTCTGAATGACTGGCTGAAGATTTCCGTTATTATGGCTACCGTGGCTCCAGCTGGAGAAGAGATGTTTCTTTTGTTATTTTAATTCATTGGCCTCTGCAAAGAACTCACCCGTTCTGATGCATGCGAGTGATATGGTACAAAACTCCCTCCCCACCCCACCATCATCTAAAATGGATGTACTTACATGGTCCAATTCCATAGCAGATAACAAACAAGAAGATCAGCATGACGCTGAAGTAATGCATCCAGAAGAACCGATGCTAGAGTGAAAAAGGAAAAGTGAGAGCAGACTCTTGAACAGCATGCTCCCTTTGAAGGCTGCCTTTACACCTTGCGTGCACCTAGACACTGCATCTTTAGCACCCACCTCCTCCACTTTGCATGGCTCTCCAGCCCAGTCAGGGCACAGCACCCCTAGTCCAGGTGAGATGCAAGTGGGGCAGTGAACCTCTCCACATGGTGAGCGATCCCTGGGTGTCTTCCATCCCTCCCACAGACCAGCTTGGCAGCTGTGCTCCAGCCCTGCCTGTGCAAGTAAAGGGTTTGCTGGCCAAGCCCTTCCCTGGCAAGGAACAGAGTCAACTGGGCAGCCAAGATTGGAAAGGAGCTGAGATGCTCCCAGTGCCTTCAGGAGCCTCCTTATCTGGGTGCAGCTCCCCACTTTTAGATACCCCTGGATCCCCAGCATCCTTGCTTCTTTAATTGGAAACCCGGCCCTCGCTCCTGCTTTCCACCATGGTGACTGATGTTCACTTTGGTGATTATTTTGTTGTGAAAAGTCCCTGCCTGGGAGGAAAGATCAGAAATGGGAGCTGATGCTGAAAAGCAGGGATTTCCCTAGAAACCCCCTGTGGGGGTGTACACCTCCCATAATTTCCCCCAACATCCTCCCCACTTACATGCAGTGTTGTGCATTTAGTCGTTGCTTGGAAATGTGAATTGAAATTGAAACACTAACACACATTCTGAAAGCCTATACAGTAGATGAGACAATATTTGTACCTGAGAAAGCATAATGGGTTTGAAAACGATGAACAGAGACGAGCTTCCTCACACAGCTGTTGTTTATGACCATGTCAGTGCATTTGTTTTGGCTGCGTTGGCCAGGCTAATTTCAAATTATAATTTGTAAGTAAAGTCTGGGATGAGCTCTCCCCTGACAGGCAAGGATGAGCAAGGGTGGGTGGAAAGTCTCCGGCCCGCTCTGCACTGAAGGCAGCCGCATGGGAGCAAAGATGGCGTGGTATGGTATTGCCGTATCATACTGCTGTGCTGCCGCTGTGCCCTCAGACCCGGGCACATGCTCTAGTCACCCAGCTCCGAAGGCAGCGCAGAAGTAAGGGTGGCAGAGCTGCAATGACCCCAAAATAACTCTGTAACCTCCCTGCAGCTCCCTTTTGTGTCAGGACCCCCCAGTCTGAGAAATGATCTCGTCCCTGTGAAGCAGAGGAACCAGATTTCGTTGTCCGTGGCTTGCTTTTTACGGCTGTGAGTTTGGTCGGGCCCTGCACCTTGGTTATGAAAGTAGCAAACTTGCTTTTCACTGCAAATTCAGCACTGGTCACAACTGAACCGCACTCCCTAAGCAGGAGGTTTGGGTGCCACACCCTAAGGAAGAGAGAGGAGGTGGGACAAAGGTGTTCTGCTTAGAGGTGTGGGCTGATTAGGTGCCACTGAGTTTTTTGTTTTGTTAAGTGACTGCTAGAGCTAACTCACTGACCATCAGGAGCTTAGACCACAGCGGGATGGTGTTTCTGTGGAAAAGGCAGCCCCGCCTGCACTAGCAGTGAGGTTCCGCACTGAGACTGGGATGGAACCTCAAGAGACAGACTCCCCGAGGTGATGGGGCAGAAGGTGACAGTCCAGGGCCATAGGGGATGAAGCAGTAGAGCGAATGGTGGCATGACAAGCAACAGGGGCCAGAGCATTTGTTTGCTGCAGTACGTTTTAGTGACCTCTCCTGAATGCTAGATTAGTGGCTGGGAAACTTACATAAATATGTTTCCTAGTAGGCCAAGATTTTTAAAATGCATTTATTTATTAAGGGTGTTATCTCACATCACTGCTATCTTGAGAGATTATTATCTTGGAGAATTTCTACTAAACTCTTTTATTATAATTAATTTTTAAATAAGAATGGCCATATTGGCTCAGACCAATGGTCTATCTATCCTGTCTTCCAAAAGTGGCTACTCCAGGTGCTTCAGAGGGAATGAACGTAATAGAGTATCTCTGATGATCCGTGCCCTTTTGTCTGGTGCACCAGAGGCAAGGGTGTTGCATCCCTCCCATCCTGGCTAATAACTGTTGATGGACCTAACCTCCATGAATTTATCTAGTCCTTTTTTGAGCCCTCTTAAAGTGTTCAAAACATCCTCTGGCAAGGAGTTCCACAGGTTGACTGTGCACTGTGTGAAGAAATACTTGCTTTTGTTTTGTTTGTTTTTAAACTTTCTGTTTATTAATTTCATTATGCGACCCCCTAGTTCTTGTGTTAAGTGAAGAGGTAAATAAAACTTCCCTTATTATTTTTTTCTACACCAGTCAGATTTTATAGGCCTCTATCATATCCTCTCATAGATGTCTTCTTTCCAATCTGAAAAGTCCTAGTCTTTTTAATCTCTCCACATATGGAATCTGTTCCACACCCCTAATCATTTTAGTTGCCCTTCTCGGTACTTTTCCCAATTCCAATAGATCTTTTTTGAGATGGGGTGACCAGAACTACACCTAGTATTCAAGATGTGGGCATATCATGGATTTATATAAGCGGAGGAGCCAGACTGATCAATATTGCCAGACTGCAAATATTGACTGTCATATGACACGCCGGCAGGCCTGTAGGCCTCAGAGAGCCAGGAAGGAAGTTTCCATCCTAGCTGTACACAGCCTGGTAACCTTGTACCCTGCAAGTGCAAATGCCAGGTGTTTTCTATCAGATGGCCTTTGTTGGCCACAACTCCCTAGGCTGGCTAGCTGAGAGCCGACTATGGAATAAATAACATGACCTCGGCTCTCAGCCCCGTGGGAATGTTAAAAGTGGCATTGGGCCCACTCGCGCACACTCAGTAAACAGCTACGCTATGTCTACGCTACAGCCTTTTCTTCAAAAGCATATGCAAATGAGGCGAAGCGTGGAATATCACCATGCCTCATTTGCATAATTAATTAGGTTCTGTTTTTGCACAAAACCCCCCTCTTGCACGAGAGCCGTTCTTCCGGAAAAAATGCGGACACAGCGGAGCACCAGCCATGTGACCTCCCCCACATGACTCCTTCCCATGCTACCTGGGGGAGGGTCAGGACAATCCCCCTTCTGCCCTTGACCCCCCTCCCACTCTTTCTGCTCCTGCCCTGCTGCTGCTCCACCCCATCTCGTTCAAGCCCCCTCCCCCAGCAATGGGGCTAGTGAAGGGGGGGCTGGTGCCCGCAGCCGGGGTCCACCCCCCTTCATGCTCACCAGCAGCAGTGGGGGAAACAGAACAACCTGATTCTGCTTCCCAGCTGCTGGCTGCATGGCTCCACTTCCTGCTGGTGAGTGTGGGGGGCAGTCCCATCCCTCCCCCAAGTGATTTTTGTGGGGAGTGGAACCGCATTACCCTGCGGCCGCTGGTGAGTGTGAGGACACCTTACTCCTGCTTTGTGTGCCCGGTCTCCCCACTCATCCCCCGACCCACCCTGAGGCTTTGGCCCCTTATCCCTCCCACCATTGACATTGCAGGAAGCCCTGTGGTCCCTCAGACTCTCCTTGCATGTTGCCAGTGCCTCCCCTTATATTTGAACACCCCATCCTCCAATTTCAAGTTGTGGGGAAAACGTATTAGGAAATCTCCTTACCTGCAGCGAGAGAGTCATTGTGAGGAGTGCTAACACAAAAATCATGAGTACGTATCCTCCGCACAACAGCATTCTCCTGCCAAACCGCTCGATAAGGCAGCTCTGGAAACCAGAAAACACACCACCACAAATGTGGCTAACTCCGGCTTCAAACGAACGGATGATATCCCATTCTGCTAACATTCTTCTCAGAGGTCTTATTCAGGTGATACAAACAGAAATATATAAGTAACTGAGAGATTCTCTAAACATCTGATACATTTTATAGATGTTTCAGTTCATCCCTTGTACTGGGGAGTATGCCTTTAGACCAGAAAGATTGATTTGGACTGATTCTGCTTCAGCATCTTCTATTGACTTATTCAGAAATATTTTCCCATTTGAATATTTCTTCTTTAAAACCATGGGGAAGAGGTATATTTTACTTTAATTTCTGTGTGTCAGTCTTGATCCCTGGATATCTAGAGATAATCTGTTTTTAGCCAAGAGTGCTATATGTGCCAACATGAGCTATATATATCTACCCTACTTGCAGGAATAATTATTGTATTATCTTGTGTCATGAGAAAAGATCTTGTCAACACATAGGTAGTTTGAGCCTGAGACTTATCACAGAAAGTAAGGCTCAAAGCACATGTTTTTGAAGGGCTTATATATGCTGGAGCTTCCACTGCAACTCCTTAAACATTGAGGGGATAAAAGAGTTCACGGACTTTAGTCTCCTCCATGGTAGGAGCTATTAACTTTCCCTGATCCGAATAAGGAAAGTGTCCAGCCAATTGACAGCCGTTCCCTGCAGGCTATAACATCTTTTGACCCAGAATGGCAGTGATTAGACATGCACCAGCTTCTCGGCAAATGACATAAATTCCTTTGTTACATGCAGATCTGTGCCAGACTGCACAATCCTAAATCAATTCAAAATTTCACAGGGCTTCACGTAATCCACTATTTTGCCCTTGTAGGGGCCACTGGACCTGTGCCTTTTTCTCTTCCTGTCTGTTCCTATCTATTCACAAAGCAGTAATCTGTATAAAGCCATGCTTGGTTAAGCATGAGGTGAAACTTATTTCACAGGGTAAAATGAGGACAAAGTTAATGGGAGGGAAGGGCTGCCTTTCGCAGCCCTTTCATGTGGCTTATAGGTAGGAGGAAATTTGTTGGTTAGTTTACAGCCAAGTGATTAGCTCCCCTCTGCCAAAGCCACACATTAAAATTTTTTGCTATTTCCGAACACATCCCTCTCTTCCTACAAAGTTTAGTGAGACTTACGCACAATACAGATGAAAGGCATTCACACACTCCAACTCCTACTGATAAGTAGGGGATAAGATCTTCTTCAAACCTGGCGGTACGGAATACTTCAAAAGAGTAGAAATAGATCTGAAACATGCAGAGAGAAGATAGTGTGAACAGTCATCTTGGAGGCCTGCTGTGAAATTCCTCATGTGTGAGCCAGAGATCAGACAAAAAATATTCTAATACGATGCAAATTTACTGATGGGTAGGCTGCCTCCACACATGCAGTTCACTGGTTTGTTCATTTTGGTGCCACCTAGTGCTCACTATATGTGTGATAGCAAATCACAAGCTCCTTGTATAAGTGAAGCTCTGTCTCTGTTCATTCCTGTCTTTACAACCACAGCTTTCTAGGTTTGCACGCTGGTAACTCAAAATTAGGCACATGCCCTTCTTGCTTCTTTTGGAGGATTATATATACTCTTACATCAGAGGGGGGCAATAATTTTTGATGGGGGGCCACTCCAAGATTTTGGAAAGTGGTTGAGGGCTGCACTTTTCCAGGATATCAATGGGGGAGGTGCGGGGTCTGGAATGGAGGCTGGGTGCAGTGGGGAGCTTGGGGTAAGGGATTGGGGTGCAGGAGGGAGACTGGAGTCTGGGAGGGAGTTGGGATGAAGCAGGCGGGTGTGACCGAGGGCAGGGGACTGGAGTGCAGGGGTTTGGGATGTGCCCTAGGGTAGGAGGGGATTGTGATCTGGGGCAGGAGATTGGGGTGCCAGATCTACGTTTTGCCAACTCAGCACTTTGTTGTCAAAAAGTGGCAGTCTAGAGGGGGATCTGTCGAGAAAGAAAGCCTTTTTCCACAGGTCCATTGTGACATGGCCGTGAAAAAGGCTAATACGGTCTTGGGATGCATTAGGCGAGGTATTTCCAGTAGGGATAAGGAGGTGTTAGTGCCGTTATACAAGGCACTGGTGAGACCTCATTTGGAATACTGTGTGCAGTTCTGGTCTCCCATGTTTAAGAAGGATGAATTCAAATTGGAACAGGTACAAAGAAAGGCCACTAGGATGATCCGAGGAATGGAAAACCTGTCTTATGAAGGGAGACTCAAGGAGCTTGGATTGTTTACCTTAACCAAAAGAAGGCTGAGGGGAGATATGATTGCTCTCTTTAAATATATTAGAGGGATAAATGTCAAGGACGGAGAAGAATTATTTAAGCTCAATACCAATGTGGACACAAGAACAAATGGATATAAGCTGGCTATTAGGAAGTTTAGACTCGCAATTAGGCAAAGGTTTCTAACCATCAGAGGAGTAAAGTTCTGGAACAGCCTTCCATGGGAAGTAGTGGGGGCAAAAGACCTATCTGGCTTCAAGCCCTTTATGAAAGGGATGGTTTGATGGGGTAACATGATCTTGGCAATTAATTGACCTTTCACTATCAATGGTATATAGGCCAATGGTGGGAAGATAGGAGTTGCTATAGAGAACTTTTTTCTGAGTGTCTGGCTCGTGAGTCTTGCCCACATGCTCAGGGTTCAGCTGATCGCCATATTTGGGGTCGGGAAGGAATTTTCCTCCAGGGTAGATTGGCTGAGGCCCTGGAGGTTTTTCGTCTTCCTCTGTAGCATGGGGCATGGGTCACTAGCGGGAGGATTCTCTGCATCTTGGGGTCTTTGAACCATCATTTCAAGGATTTCAATATCTGAGATATAGGTGAGAGGATTATTCTAGCAGTGGGTGGGTGAGATTCTGTGGCCTGCATTGTGCAGGGGGTCAGACTAGATGATCAAAATGGTCCCTTCTGACCTTAAAGTCTATGAGTCTATGAGATCCCTTATGCCTCCCGCAAGGAGGTTTACAGGATCTGTCAAAAAAGGCTTTCTTTCTCCACAGATTTCTCCCCTCTAGACTACCGCTTTTTGCCGACAAAGTGCCGAGTTGGCAAAACGCGGTGGCCATTTTTATGCAAATTAGGCATGGGATATTTAAATCCCTGCCTCATTTGCAATGTCGACCTGCCTAATCTGCATCCCTCTGCCGACAGAGGGATGCCGTCTAGACATACCCAGAGTGTGATGCAGCACTGGTGTGTTTCTGTTCATCTCCTCTTTTGGTAGACACTGATCCTAGAACTGGGCATTGAATATGGGCTCCCAATCACGCTGCTTGTAGCAATTCTGGGAAGGTTCCCTCATGTCAGAGAGAGGCCTATGCTGGCTCTTTGGAAGAACTAGCACCAGAGACATTTAGGGAAGGTATCATCTGTACTGGCAGACTCTCTAATGCGTTCAGGATTCCATACTAGAAATGTCAGAGCAGAATTATAAAGGCAACCACCAGAGACACGTTGTTCAGGAAGAAAAGGGCCAAGGTTCTTAGATTTTAAGGCCAGAAGGGATTGTTATGATCATCTAGTCTGACATCCTGCATAATGCGTGTCACAGACTATAATAGTGTAACCAATAGCTAGCCATTTTCAAGGCTGCTTCGCAATGACTCCGAGTTTTTACAGAGGGGAAACACTCAGCTGCATTGACACCACTAAGCTGCAAGGTAGTCATGATGATGACCAGCATGTACAGTTGCCAGCGCAAGGACTGATCTTTAAATACTTCCAGGACTCGCAAGCTTTTAGTGCTTTTCATTGCAGCCTTTTCCTTCAGGATGTCATCAATCTCCGCTTGATGATCTCTGTCACCCCAGAGCTGCTTAATGGCTATGCAGGAGAAAAAAAAATATATAGTTTTAATCTACTGGCTCATTTCCATCATGGTTTATTAACAAATCCTTTTAAACTGTCTGAATCACAGAGACTTAATTAGTCGCCTGTGCATAGAGTTGGTTTCATAGAATCATAGAACACTAGGACTGGAAGGGACCTCGAGAGGTCATCGAGTCCAGTCCCCTGCCCTCATGGCAGGACCCAGTACTGTCTAGACCATCCCTGATAGACATTTATCTAACCTACTCTTAAATGTCTCCAGAGATGGAGATTCCACAACCTCCCGGGGCAATTTATTCCAGGATTTCACTACCCTGACAGTTAGGAACTTTTTCCGAATGTCCAACCTAAACCTCCCTTGCTGTAGTTTAAGACCATTGCTTTTTGGTCTATCCTCAGAGGCCAGGAAGAACAGTTTCACCACATCATGATTTGGTGTATGTTGTGAGGGCAATATGTCGAAGTCTAATCTTCTTGCCCAGATGGCACTTGTCCAATAGATGGCAATTGTCCAATAGATAACAAGAGTTTTGGCTTCAGGGCCATCAGTAAGTCATTTCACACTAATACTGAGTTGACTTCAATGTCACCATTTTTAAAATGTATTTAATACAAATGAATGTAAAGATAGCAGGTTTATTCAAGTAGTAAGAGACTTGGAGGGGTCACCTCTCCCTTCTTGCAGTGAAAACAATGAGTCGTCCTGTGGCACCTTAGAGACTAATAAAAATATATATAGAGATAATCATGAGCTTCCTCAAAACCCATGAAAAGTCATGATCCTATATGTATAATTTCAGTTAGTCTTTAAGGCTACATCTAGACTGCATCCCTCTGACGACAGAGGGATGCAAATCAAGCACGTTGAAATTGCTAATGCAGCAGGGATTTAAATATCCTGTGCTTCATTAGCATAAACACGGCCACCACTTTTTTTAGAAATGGAGCTTTTTCGAAAAAAAAAAAAAAAAAAAAAAAAAAAAAAAGAGGCAGTCTAGATGCGGATCTGTCGAAAATAAAGCCTTTTTTGACAGATCCTGTGTTCCTCAAAAAATGAACTTTACAGGATCTGTCGAAAAAGGGTTTATTTTTGACAGATTCGCGTCTAGATTGCCGTTTTTTTCGAAAAAGCTCTGTTTCGAAAAAAAAGCGGCGGCCATGTTTATGCTAATGAAGCGCGGGACATTTAAATCCCTGCTTCATTAGCAATTTCGATGTGCCTAATCTACATCTCTCTGTCGACAGAGAGGTGTAGTCTAGACACAGCGTATGGTGCCACAGGACCACTCATTTTAAAAGTTACAGACTAACATGGTTCCCCCCCAGGGGACTTTCTTATAATGGTTTACATTCCAACAAATTAGACAATTTATGGAAATAAGGGAAGTAAGCATTTTACCTTTCATGAAGGCATCCTCATTATCCTTCTGTATCAGAAGGTAGGATGGGGAATCAGGGAAGAAAGGGAGCAGAATCAGTTGAATCAGTGCCGTGAGTCCTGTAGAAGCCAACAACAATGGCCACAACGATTCATTTCCTAAGAGCTCTCTGGGGAATATATGTGAAAGTGCACTTATGGTCAAACCATTACATTAGTATTCAATAACTTTCTCTGAAGGATAAGTAAGAGAGACAGCAAATGGACCAATTGCAGTGGTGAGTGCATTGCAGCAAGGTAGCTGGGTCAACAGTGTGGCAAAATTTGTGAAACTCAGCAGCACTTTGGAAAACTTTCTAATTATAATTATTAGGTCCCACCTGAACTTTAGGAAGTCCATGAGATTCTGATACTAATTTTTAACTGAGTAGCTATCTAATATGCTGCTCCTCTCAGATGTGATCCAATGTGCTAGATCTCACCAAAATATTTCAAAAAAACCTCAGGAAGTTTTTAAGGTAAGCCATACAGTCGCAAGGCTACAAAGGAAAAAATTCAGATTGTGGTTAACTTGTTGTATTTTTGCTGTGCCCAATGACTTAAACATTAAAATCTCAGGTTTGGTCAAAACTGTCTATTGGTTTAAGACAAAAAACATTTAAATGTGAAGATGAAAGGACTTACTGAAGGTTTTAGAGGGTGGCATTTATTTGTTCTTTTTTTTTTAATTAAAAAAAAAAACCCTTCAGACCAGCTTCTGCTGCTGTATGGAAAAAATGGTATAAGATTTTATTTTACCTTAGTCCAATAATCTGCCCTGAAACTTTTCCGAGTGTCAGAAAAACAGAGACAGTGGAGTTTGAAAATCCACGCAGTTTCTTGGGTGAAATCTCTCCTACATACTGAGGGTGTATAGTGAGTGAGAAACCTTGACAGGAAAGAAAGAGAGAGTGAGAGATGGCCATTAAATGGAGAAAAATGTTAACCGTCTCATCATATGCTCTTCCCATTGTTCATTTCCACTCCCTGCCCCTTCGACCAAAAGTTGTGTGTCAGTGTCTTCTGTGTCATACGAAGTATAGTTGTTGGGTAATATAAAATAATTCTAAAGGAATGACAGAAATGAAGGGAGACTGTACTGGAACAGCCTTTTGATGTATACAGAAGTATTACCTGTACCGATGCCATATAGGAAGCGTCCAATCAGAATCATCTCAAAGGACTTGACCATCTTAGAGAAGCCCATGAAAAGTGCAGCTACCAGCATGATCAGGTTAGTGACAATCTGACACTTCTTTCTGAAAACAAACAAACAAAAAAAAGAGAGACTGATACAAAGTGCGTACCTCCTGTGCAGGTTTTGATTAATGTCTTTGCTGTTACTTATCCAACATACAAGCACTTAACTTCTTAAATACGTTAACTCTAGGCATTGTACAGTAATTACAGTCTCTTTGTGGCATGGTTTATGCAAATAACAGAACTGGGTATGTGAAGGAGAAATTAAATGACTCTTCACTTTCAGAGTCCAAAAGTTTTACTTTATGAATGTATCCTGGCAGCAAGTGCATTTATAAATGCGTAGCGTGTGTCAGCATTTCTGTAGGACGGGAATTCATGTGGAGTTGTACTCGCAGGTTGATCAAAGATAGTATGAAGAGAGGTACAAGCATATGGGTTGCCATTGGGTCACTGAATTCACTAGCACTTATGCTATCGTGACTTATTATGAGACTTTAGGGTTGCCAAACCTCCAGGATTATTCTAGAGTCTCTAGGAATTAAAGAATAACCTTTAATTAAATATAGTATCATGTGATGAAACCTCCAGGAATTCATCCAACCCAAGTTGGCAACCCTATGAGACATTCCAGTTGAAGTATAGGATCCAAGGCACCTAGGGATCTAACAGGAAGGGTTTACCAAAGAGAGACTTGAGTAAAGACGATGATGTAAATTTTAGTCCTGATTGCTGCAGTAGCATGTGTACGTGGTGAAGTAACATGGCATGTCCCCTCAGTGGACCCTGATGTGTCTGATTTGAACCAGATAGACTTTTGCATCAGGGTGACTAGGGGTCTCTGAAACACATTGTCTGGGTTACTGTCCAGAGATGTTTAGCATTCTTGGAGAGATCTTGCAGATTCTCTGATTCAAATTATAACTCTGGATCCACTTGTGACAAGGAGCCTGCCTGGAATAGCTTTTTACTCCAAGTTGTTGGTGTCTCCAAGACCAGTTGCTGCGCATAGCTGCTCTTGAGACAAATGTCATCTTGTATGCAGTAGGACCATACAGAGGCCTTATACCTAAAAGGTGGTTCTTGGGCACCTAGACTACCAAGGTTTACATGAACAAGTGGAGCAGAGCAGGATCTTGCTTCCTGTGTCAGAGGGCCTTCAAATGTGGGATTAGGCAGTGTCCCACAAGAAACTTCTTGGGGGGCACTTACCTGGCAGGAAAGAACAATTGCGGTCAGGCTAAGATGGTTGAGACCCACATGAGGGACCTCTGAATCAGAAGAGCAGATCTTTAAGTGGAACATGCCAGCAGATCTGTTTGCCAATTTCTCTGCAAATGAAATTATTGGTGTTATACACAAGACACTGGGAACACACCAGATGCATAAGGAATCTTTTCTCCATGCCTACTGGAGTTACTTTGGAACAGACTTTTAATAGAGGAGCTGACTAGCAACGGCGTGGTCTCTCTTCTGTTCAATTTCAGGTTTTTGTTAGAATAGGCACTAATAATTCTTTAATGCAACATGTACCCCAGAATGAATATACTTCATTGGAAATCAGACTTTGTTTCAAACAAGCACTTTCATGTTTAAAAACCTTAAGGCTGCGTCTAGACTGGCAAGTATTTCCGCAAAAGCAGCTGCTTTTGCGGAAAAACTTGCCAGCTGTCTACACTGGCCACTTCAATTTGCACAAGAACACTGACGATCTAATGTATGATCGTCAGTGTTCTTGCGCAAATACAATGACTCTCCCATTCGGGAAAAAGCCCTCTTGTGCAAATGCTTTTGTGCAAGAGGGCCAGTGTAGACAACTGAGAGCCGTTTTGCACAAAAAAGCCCAGATGGCAAAAATGGCGATCGGGGCTTTCTTGCGCAAAACCGCGTCTAGATTGGCACAGACGCTTTTCCGCAAAAAGTGCTTTTGCGCAAAAGCATCTGTGCCAATCTAGATGTTCTTTTCTGCAAATGCTTTTAACGGAAAAACTTTTCCGTTAAAATCATTTGCGGAAAATCATGCCTGTCTAGACGCAGCCTAAGTGTTTTTAGCTACATCTCTCAAAAGTTAAATTCAGGCTAGCCCAGATGTGGAAATTGGATGTTATAGTTCCCAAGAA
The DNA here is from genome assembly GCA_032595735.1 of Pelochelys cantorii. Lineage (NCBI taxonomy): Eukaryota > Metazoa > Chordata > Testudines > Trionychidae > Pelochelys > Pelochelys cantorii. The sequence continues at coordinate 2,832,539 of CM064342.1, read as the reverse complement.
ACCTGTGTTTGAATGAATATGCATAGCGCCTGTTCCTGAGTTCCTGGGAAATTCTGTCCTGGAGATATGTGATTTTAAGGATGATGTGCAGAAACTGCACTGCATGTTGCTCCACCAACAAGGCACTAGCCAATGCGGAGAGTTGGTAAGGACGTCTTCAGAGGCGACTTCGCTTCTTCATGAGCATATTGTTTACATGCACTGAATGAAAGACTAGTTACCTAGGTGGCTATGATAGCAAACTACAGCAATTTAGTGCATGTATTTATGGTCAGGCTATACTGAATAAGAATAGCTGGATGTGTGCTTTGCTAGCACACTGTCCCCCACATGCCTGGATTACCAAGCCATTGAAAGAAATACCTACTTTCTGTATTTTGTAGTAAGGTAGCCACAATATGTGCTCCCTAGCAATCCTCCTATACCATAAACAGACACAATGAGGGACCACAGCAACATGACGGTCTCTTGACGGAGGGGAGAGCCATATCTCTGTATCCAGGTTTCATTGATAAACCTCCTAATGTACTGCAAGAGAAAAATGAGATTTTATTTAATCGTAAACATGGATTTTCTTCATATGATTCTTTTACTGTGCCTCAACTCTGCTCTAAGGTTGCCGCTTTGGACCCCTTTTAAAAATAACCTTTATTGTCAAAACAAACTGGCCAATTTATTTGTGTACTTTGCCAAAAGTTGAGCTACACTTTTTGTAAGTTTAGATATTCAATGCACCTTGAGTTTATTTTCTTTATAAGCTAGTCAAAGTGTTTTTGTTTTGTTTTTTTCTAATGAAGCCATCGCTTGGGAAACTCTGATGCAATAGACTGGCTTAGAATGGTTTATCATATCTCCTCCTAATTGGCTAGACCCAGCAACCAGAACAGTCAATTACAACAGAAGGAGCTTTCCTGGACTTCAAGTATCAGTACAAGTATTAGAGCTATATGCTTTTTGTAATGACAGTTCAACGTTTTGTCTCTGATCTTTTTCTATATTTGCTAAATTGGACTTGAATTTTTGTAGACCTTGAGCTCAGGATGAGCTAGCTGTTTTACCAAACCCAAACATTGAAAAGTAGTGAGTCAGCTCCCTCCCTCCATCATAAGATTGGTCTAAAACCCATGAGATTTTGAATGTAATTTGGGAGTCTTTTTATTTTTGCTTTGATTTTGAGCCATTGGGGCATGAATGCTAGACACTTTTAAAATGGAAGCTGAACATTTCCTGTAGTAACTTGATTTTTAGAGCTATGATTTTAAGAAAGACCAAATCTCATGAGGCTTGTGATAAAATGGAGTAGTTGGTGGAGTTGATATACCTTGACCTTAGCAAAGCTTTTGATATAGTGTCCCACAGTATTCTTGCCAGCAAATTAAGGAAGTATGGATTGGATAAATGGACTGTAAGGTGGATAGAAAGCTGGCTAGTTTGTCAGGCCCAACGGGTAGTGATCAACGGCTCGATGTCTGGCACCCATCCCAGTGCTTCCCCACGCTCCTAGGGAAATAGTTTTTCCTAATATCCAACCTAGACCTCCCCTACTAACTTGAGACCATTGCTCCTCGTTCTGCCATTCGTCACTACTGAGAACAGCCTTTCTCTGTCCTCTTTGGAACCTCCCTTCAGGAAGTTGAAGGCTGCTCTCAAATCCCCCCTTACTCTTCTCTTCTGCAGACTAAACAGACCCAACTCCCTCAGCCTCTCCTCGTAGGTCATGTGCTCCAGCCCCCGAATCATTTTGGTCACCCTCCACTTGACCCTCTCCAATGCGTCCACATCCTTTCTGTAGTGGGGGCCCAGAACTGGACACAATACTCCAGATGTGGCCTCACCAGAGCCGAATAAAGGGGAATAATCACTTCTCTGGATCTGCTGGCAATGCTCCTCCTAATGCACCCTAATATGCCCTTAGCCTTCTTGGCTACAAGGGCGCCCTGGTGACTCATCTCCAGCTTCTCATCCACTGTAATCCCCAGGTCCTTTTCTGCAAAACTGCTACTTAACCAATTGGTCCCCAGCCTGTAACAATGCTTGGGATTCTTCCATCCCAAGAGCAGGACTCTACACTTGACCTTGTTGAACCTCATCAGATTTGTTTTGGCCCAATCCTCTAATCTGTCCAGGTCACTCTGGACCCTATCCCTGCCCTCCAGCGTATCTACCTCTCCCCCCAGCTTAGTGTCATCTGCAAACTTGCTGAGGGTGCAATCCATCCCCTCATCCAGGTCATTCATAAAGATGTTGAACAAAACCAGTCCTAGAACAGATCCTTGGGGCACTCCACTTGGTACCAACCGCCAACCAGACATCAGGCCATTGATCACTACCCATTGGGCCCAACGGTCTAGCCATCTTTCTATCCATCTTACAGTCCATTTATCCAATCCATACTCCCTTAACTTGCTGGCAAGAATATTGTGGGAGACCATATCAAAAGCTTTGCTAAAGTCAAGGTATATCACATCCACTGACTTTCCCACGTCCACAGAGCCAGTTACCTCGTAATAGAAGCTAATCAGATTGGTCAGGCATGACTTGCCCTTCGTGAATCCATGTTGACTATTCCTGATCACTTTCCCCTCCTTCAAGTTCTTCAAAATGGATTCCTTGAGGATCCCCTCCATGATTTTTCTGGGGACTGAGGTAAGGCTGACTGGTCTGTAGTTCCCTGGTTTGTTCTTCTTCTCTTTTTTAAAGATGGGCACTCCATATGCCTTTTTCCAGTCATCAGGGATCTCTCCCAATCTCCATGAGTTTTCAAAGATAATGGCCAAAGGCTCCTCAATGACATTTGCCAACTGCCTCAGTACCCTCGGATGCATTAAGTCCAGGCCTCCTGAAGAGAGGTTCCAGAGAGGATGAAGAGAGGCTGTCCTCATTGGTGGCAGATGACAGAACAAGGAGCAGTGGTCTCAAGTTGCCGTGGGGGAGGTCTAGTTTGGATATCAGGAAAAAACAATTTCCCTAGGAGGGTGGGAAGCACTGGGATGGGTTCCCTAGGGAGGGGGTGGAATCTCCATCCCTAGAGGTATTGAAGGGCTGGCTTGACCAAGCCCTGGCTGGGATGATTGGGTTGGGGTTGGTCCTACCTTGGGCAGGGGGCTGGACTCGATGACTCCTGAGGTCTCTGCCAGCCCTGGGGTTCCATGATTCTAGGATTCTATGAAAATCATGAGCTAAATGGCAAAAAGTCAGGTCTAACAGGAGCAAGTCTAGATACTTCATAATTCTAAGTCTGCATTCTCTGAGATTTCAGAAAGCCGACCAAATTTTCACTTTGTAAATTCACAACACAGATGCAGGCTTATGGACTTGAACTGTGGGGAAGCATATGTTTATCAGAGCTATGCAAAAGAAACACATTTCATTTTAGAGATAAACTGGGCTTCTTGCCTGGCTCCTGATGACCTGCTAAATGAATATGGTTACTGATTTTTGTTTCCAAAGCCATTTTTAAAACCTTCTCTCAAAGAGGATTTAAATATTACCTTTAAGGAGAGACTGCAAAATTGTGATTTCAGGTGTAGTGGTTTTACACTGAGATCCCCACATTTGATTTCTCTTGTTATGTAAAAGAAAATTTAAACCCAAGTCTTTAAAGATAAAAAGCTTGCACACAAATTGACTGTACCAGGTAGTCCCCTGAAGCTTGGCCTATAATCACATAAATACCTCCCAACATTTTGGCTCTTCAGTTCTGAAATGCAGAAAACTCATCTTGGATGTCACTTATTTAGATTGCAAAAAAAGATATTCCTTCTCCCACAGGGCTAACAATTTCTTTTTAAATACTGTTCTATCTGCAGATAAGGTGTTCTACCCACATGATATTTGAAGAAATGGCAACTGAGTTTGTTGAAATGCTCAGCAAGTTTTGAGATTATTCTTAATTTAAGCACCTCCACTAAGTGAACTCTCCCTGGGGGAATTTTTACTTACCAGGGAAGGGTAGTTGATCACAGAAATATGGAACCCATATGGGAAACTTCCACCAATTCCCAGCACTAAGATCATCTGACACAGTCCCCGATGCTGAATCTGCAAAGTGAAGGCAATGCTCCATCAACTTGTCATGAATCTTGGTTCCCTCATGGTCTTGCGTCCTTGTCAGCCATACTTACCAATTCTCTCTAAAAGCATAAATTGTTTTCACTACAGAATGTGACGGCGTGTCGGGGTTCCCCCGACACTGCACCCCCTAGCAGCAAGAACAGACTCCGCCAGCCAGTAGAATAGAGGGGGTTTATTGCTTCTCCAGGATACAGCACAGCCTAGACGTGATGAGTCTACAGGAGTCTGGGCCAGGATGCCGCAAACCCCTTGAGATGGGGTCCCTGGGCCCCTAGATTCCATCCCCCTCCTTAGACTGGTTCCTTCATGATTCCAGCCCAAGACTGACCCTTCCCCTGAACACTCACTTCCCTAGTTCCCTCGCTCCCCCAACTCGTCTGACCAGTTGGGTCTTTGTCTACGTGCCTTAGGCAGCCCCCCTGCTGAGCAGTGCTCACAGGCAGAGGCCAGCAGGGTCATTCACAGCCCACAGCCCAAGCACAGCGACCAGCAAGGTACTGACACCACATCACTACATGTGGGTGAGTCAGTGGGAATCACACATGACAGTGCAGGAGGACCCCGGGATACAGAGCAGACAGCCCCCCCACTACACCACACAGATACTTTCAGATGTAAACATTCTTCCAAAAGTGCATAATCCCACCCCAAAAGCAGAACAATTGGCCATAGGACCAGATTAAGGCTAAATTTTACCTAGTGCAAGGAAAATTATTATGTATTGCAAAATTATCTATATATCTTTGCTTAGAAGTAAGGTAGCAGAAATTAACCAAAAAGTTCCCAGTGGCCTGACTCTTGCCATATGGATCTGAGAGCCAGTGTGACAAGCTGACAGGAAAAAGGGCGTCTGTCCAGGTAGGATGAGGTTCTAGTACCTTGAATGTGCAGTTTGTTTACTGTTCATAAACCATAACTGTTTTACCCCCAAGGCCTCTCCAGATCAGACTTCCTTGAAAGTAAAACAAGACTTTCTCTCTCCCAGGCTTAACATAAAGCTGTACCGCTCCACTGTATTGCAAACACAGAATTTTTAAAAACAACCAAACCTTTCTGTCCACCCATTCTAACTTTAAATATGATAATAGAAAGATACCTTCTTCTCTCATCACTGGTAGAGAGAACAAGAGAAAACAACTATATGCTGTTTACCCAACCCTAGTTCTTCTCTTCATCCAAATTCTACTGGCTCCAAATCCCTTTGAGATGGACAGATGAAAAGTGAGGTATTATCACCATTCTGAATGGTAATAGGCGTCATTATTTTGTAATTTTCTAATCCTCTGTGCTCTTCTGTTTTTCCCTTGTAAATGGGCTGTACTTTACCAGCCTTTAGGGGCCCAGATGGTAGTGCAGGTTTCTCTCTATACTTTTTCTTTTTGTCCCCCTTCTGCTGCTGTTTAACTCAAACCATTTTGTGATCCAGTTATAAAATGAGTCTTGTCCTGTATTGCAAGGAATAGTCATAGCTGGCCTAGCACAGTTGTTCTCAAACCTTTTGGACCACCTGACTCAACGCAAACCTTTCTGTGGACCACCAGCTGCTAATGGAAACTGGCTGTTAATTACGTAATTACACCTGAGGCATTTTGCTAGGGCTGCAGCTTGCAAGAATGGTTTAATTTAAATTTGTAGACAAATTAGGCTTTTTAACTTTCTCATGTTAGTTTATCGACCTTCATTTTAAATAAAGTAAAATGTTAATATCCAACACAAAAAGTTTCAATGTTTTCTTTATTTATGGCAGGGGTGGGCAGCCTTTTTTGGGTTGGGGGGCCACTGACCCACAGAAAAATCAGTTGTGGACCACACAAGTGAGAAGCAAAAAAACTCCTCCAGAAACCCCCAACGCTCACTGATGTGGCCCCCAACTGAGACACCTCACTCCTCTGGTGCTCTAGCCCCGTGGGGAGAGGGGGAGGGACAGGGAGGACTGAGGTTCAGGGCTTCCCACAGGCCACATTTACTTTTTGGGGGTTCCAGAGCTAGTGGATTTTATGGGCCCCCTTAGACTCTGGGGTGGGGAGAAAAATGAGCGGTGCAGGGACTGCCTGTGAGTGGGATAGGGATGGGGGTGCAGGATCTGGACAGGAGGTGGGGTATAGGAGGGGGTGAGGGTGCAAGGTCTGGATGGAGGCACAGTGCAGGAGCAGGCTGGGAGTATGGTGTCTGGCGAAGGGGAAGGGAACAGAAGCAAGGGAGGTGCAGTGTTGGCCAGGAGGGAGGGCGCAGGAGCAATGGTGGATGCAGGAGCAGGGTGTGGGTGAGTGTCTGTCTGGGGAAAGATGCAGGAGCAAGGGAGGGTGCAGGAGCAAGCTGGGGGTGCGGAGTCCTGGCAGGGTGATGGGAGTGAGTCATGGGGGTTGGGGTGCAGGGGTCTGAGCATGAGGGGGACACTTATCCAGCTTTGCACCCCATTGCAGCGGGGAAAGTCTCCAGACGGGGCATCACTGCGCTGCCATTCCCCCAGCGGGCTGAGTGGGGGGAGGGGAGGAAACTCAGCTCCCTCCTGGCCAGCAAGTAGCTCCTGGCTCCGCACTCCCAGGACCAGGCAGTTCATTTACCCTGCCAGAGATGTTGGCTCCCAGCGTCCCCCCACAGCAGGACACTCAGGGACGCTTCACAGGCTACGAGACACCCAGGGCCAGTGCAGCATTGGCACTAGGGCTGGTCATACAGGGATCTCTCACCTATGCTGGGAAGCAGCTGGCCCTGGCGTGGGGCAGGGATCCCCTGCTCAGTGCTGAGATGCAGCCACCTCTGGGGTGGAGCTGTGCAAAAGCAGCACGGCACAGTTGGTCGGTGGGTTTCTGGAAGAGCTGTGGGTTGACACTGACCTCAGTTCCCTGATGTGATGCGAAAGGGGTCGATGGTCTGTCCCCAGCTGGGGTGTGTGTGTGTCTAGTTTGTTAGAGCAGGGGGTGATCTGGGCAGCCTTGTCCTCCCTGAGAGCAGGCCAGGCCTCTTTCCCCTCCTCCACCCTCGCTCCTCCTGCATTGGTCTAGGCCTTGCTCTCTGTCTGTCTGTCTGTCTGTGCCCCACTCCCTGGGTCAAGCTATGGGCAGTCCCCGAGGGCTGCTCCTTGCACAGCCTTGCCTGGGAGGAGGGGTCACATTTTACCATGTGCCGCCAGGTCCTACGATCTCTGAGCCCATCAGCACCCCAGTCCCCAACTCACCCCAGCCCCGCTTCCCCCGCCCCGGCCCCCACTTCCTGCTGTGGGGGGAGCTCTGTGCGGGGTCCCTATGCCACCCGTGGCAGCAGGTGAGGAGCTGGGGCAACTCTCGGGGGTGGCTCTCGGGAGCAGCGGGGGCAGACTCCCCCGCCCCCTTGCATCCTTCTCCCGCAGTCCCCCCACTGCCTCATCGCCCCCCAACCCGGCTCCACCATAGTCTCCCCCACCCTATTGTTTCCTTGGTCCCAGCCCCCTCATCACCCCCGCAGCCCTCAACATCCCAGATCCCCCTGCCTGTCTCGCACTGTGGCAGCTGCTCGGGGACGGTCCTGGCAGGGAGGCCTGTTCCCGCCCCTCTACCTGCAAGTCCCCGCATGCTGGCAGGGCTGGGGTGGGCAGAGCACATGTGGGGGCAGAGCCATAACCCTGGGAGTGGGTCCCAGCGCTGCATGGGGTCCCTGTGCCACCTGGTAGAGGCAGGAAGGGAGCCAGGGTGGCTCTCGTGAGCGGACGTGAGTGGGGAGCCGGGTCTGGTTGGTGCTTTCTTCACTCCTCCCTCCCCCCCCGCAGCATGCCCTCTGAGCCAGAAGCCGGAGATGGTGCTCCCAGCCTTGCAGCTGCCTGGGATCCCTGCTGCATGTGGAGGGCGGAGGCTGAACGTGAACTGCGGACCCACCTGGGAGGTGGCCGTGGACCAGTAATGGTCCGCAGACCGCACTTGGAGAACCACTGATCTAGTATATAGGGCTCTATTTAAACAAAAGCTGTTGGTTCAATCTACTTTGTCCAGGCTGCCAAATACAGCAGGGACGTCTTAATTATTATGGAGCTTGAATATTCAAAACCACTCCTAACTGGGATTATCGGCTGTGCATTGGTTTGTGCTGCAGGAGAAAGGTCTGAACAGACCATTTAAGAGATTATGATTCATCCATAAAAACATTACCCTAAACAAATGTCACACAGGTACAGAAAGGTAAAAACAACTCATCCACTTTTCACTCCGCTGTGCCGTGGCACTTCGGTTATTTCATGCCACTGCCACCCGATGCATGGTCAGTGGTAGGGTAATATGGGTTGAGAGGAATTGCTAGTGCAGTTTGTAAGATAGGGGATGTATTTGGATGAACTCACTGGGTGACTGTGGAATAACTGTTCTTCACTGTTTAAGCAAGGGTCGGACGCAAGTGACTTTTCCAGTGGCACTTAGCTCTTTCCTGTACGTTGAGCTTCTCAAAATGTGGCCAGAAAAAAATGAACCCATAATGATAACTGTTCACTGACTTTGACCAGAACGAGGAACTTTGTCGCTCATCTTTTCAGCTGCACTCCTAATGACTAACTGCTAAATGTAATATTAAAAATAACAGCATAAAAATAGCTATTCCCTGGGTGCATAGCCTCTAGACTCAACAGCTCTTACGATCAGCCCCCAAACTAATCTCAGTGGCAGCCAAAGGTGCTCAGCACTGTACAAGGTAGTAGTAAATTAGTTACAGGACAAGGATCCTTAGAGAGTAAACATCATGTGAAAGACATAACATAAGAACGGCCGTACTGGGTCAGACCAAAGGTCCATCTATCTCAGTACCCTGTCTGCTGACAGTGGAAACCACCAGGTGCCCCAGAGGGAGGGAACAGAACAGGAAATCATCAAGTGATACCTTCCCTGTCATCAATTCCCAGTCTCCGACAAACACACACCATTTCCACCCATCCTGGCTAATAAGTACTGATGGACCTAAACTCCATGAATTTATCTAGTTCTTTTTTGAACCCTGGGCTTCCTCAACATCCTCCTGCAAGGAGTGCTGCCTGCAGAAAAGCTTCCTTTTGTTTGTTTTAAACCAGCTATTGATTGACTTCGTTTGGTGACCCCTAGTTCTTGTGTTATGGGAACAAGTCAATAACTTTTCCTTATTCACTTTCTCCACAACAGTCATGATTTTATAGACCTCTGTCATATCCCCCCTTAGACTCCTCTTTTCTAAGATGAAAAGTGTCCATCTTTTTCTCTCTCTTCATAGGGGACCCTTTCCAAACCCCTAATCGTTTTTGTTGCCCTTTTCTGAACTTTTTCCAATGCCAACAGATCTTTTTTTTTTTTTTTGCAATGAGGTAGCCACATCTGTCACATCCCTCCGAGTTACAAGCATAGTAGTTTTGAAATTACTTCCTTTGTGGATGCACTGAAGGCGCTTCTGTCGATATAAGGGTGCAGCTGTGGGAGTGCTGAGCAAGTGTAACGCCAACAGGCGGAACTGAACTTGGGACCTCTGTGCTTGAGCCTCTACAGCTTGAGCTAAAAGCCAGCTGCCCCTCAGCTAAGGTGGTAGAGAAAACTCCTTCCTTCTTGCTGCGTGTGGTCTCAGTGCCACTGCACAGGACAGTGTACCTCACCCATTAGGTGTGTGCGTTACACGAGCACCCAAGGAGAAAACCCCTGAATGCTTGTGGGAAGCAGGGCTCTGCCTTCCCCGCACAGTGCCCCTTAGGACAGCTGCCTCCCAGGCTTGGGGGGGGGGGGGCAAGGGCAAGGGCAAGGGAAAAGCTGGTGTGGGTGGGTGCATCACAGGGCTTGGTGGAGTTTGCTTGAGCATAAGCAAACTGTAAGGGGGTGGTCTGGGCAGTTGCCTGAGTCCATCTTCCCTCCTAGTGGAGGCAGCATCTTCTTGTCAATGCTCACAGGCACCTACTCCGGCACCCCTTGGCTAGCCGGTTTGCGATTATCCACTCACCCCAGAGCTCCCTGCTGAATGCATGGGGGCAGTCCATGCAAGCAGCCTCCCCGCCCCTCCTGAGGCTCTGGGGGCCGTACTCGGAGAAATAGCTTTTTGCTGGCCAGACCTACCATTTGCCCCCACGGCTGGACCAGCGCTCTCTCTTCTCCAATCCCAGATTAGCCCCCCAGGCACCAGCCATTTCCTGAACAAGATCAGGGGTGTCAGGAGGGGAAGGGACAGAAGCCAGGGGGACGAGGGGGGGGGTTTAGCAGCAGCAGGAGGAAGCGAATTGATGATGGGGGCAGCAAACAGTGGAAGGAAGCAACAGGAAAAGGGGTGAAAGAGGCAGAAGCAGTGGGGAGGATGGAAATGAGAGGGGTCCCAAAAGAAGGGGGGAGAGAGGAGATGTGACAGTGGAGGGGTAAGTGGGTGAGAGGCAGCAAGAGACAGGGAGCCAAGTGCCTGGGGAAGGGGCTGCAGTAACACCAGGGCAATGGGGGCAGGAGAAGGCGGAAGGTCTAGCGAATGACAAGGTTGTCTAGGAGATCAGCCTGTTTTCTAGTGCCCAAAGGAGCCCAGCTGAGCCCTGGCTCTCCAGCCCCTCACTCCCTCTGCATGCTGATTGCAATGGCCCTGCTCCCGGCAGAAGTGCCAGCAGCTCTCTCAGCACTTGGTGTTCACAGGGCTGCTCTCTCCTGGGCTGCATGAGAGGAGGAGTTTCCGGTTTGTCCTGCTGCAGGAGGTTCAGAGTACGGCATGCCTGCCCTCCCCGCAGGTAAAAGAAACCCCAGTGCGCACCGCATTTTAAAGAAGCCCAAATCCATTCCACAGGGAAATCAGCTCTGCTGAAGCTTTAAATTGGAGTGGAGGAAGGGGTAGCTGGAGAGCAGGATCAGCAAAGGGAAGGTGGGTTGAGGGGCATGGGAGGTGGGGAGCCAGGCTCCCAAGAAGAGAAGGGAGAGGATGAAGAGCAGAGGGGATGGGTGCTGGGGAGGGGAGAAAAGCGGGGGGGGAGGGAGCTGATGTGGGGCTGGGAGCAGAAGTGAGGCCTACATATGAAGTTTGCCAATGTAGCTTGTTTTGCTGAGACAAGCTGATAAAAACGCTGGTTGGGACAGCCCCGTGAACACCTCGCCATAGTGCAAACACGTGCACAGAGCTGGGCACGCAAGAACCACCCTGCCCCCACACGCTCCTGGCTGCATTCCCCCGGAAGTGACTGGATTTTGTTCAGGAAGGCAGAGGGACTTTCCCTCTTCTATCCGCTAGATCAGGGCTACTCAACTTTGGACGCCACGGGGGCCACAATGATACTCACAGCACATGGTGAGGACCGCAACTTAAGTGTGGTTGCATACACATGCAAATATATATGCAAATTTACGCAAATAGCTTTTGTCACACTGATGGCATGAATACAAAGATGAAGGCAAGACTACACAACACACAGGCCCCACTGAAGTCAGTTCTGCTGATATTAATAACATGCAATAGTTACCTGATTTCCACCCACCTAACAGCACTTTGAATGAGCAATGACAGTCCAGGAATTTAACTACTAAAACACGTATCAATAGGAGACTATTATATTGACTCCTTTTTTGTTGAGCTCCGCGAAAACCCAGACTGCACTGCAGGCTGCAAACAGATGGGCTGCGGGGCCACATGTAGAATAGCACTGTGCTAGTGCAACCCTGCTCGTCCCTTCATCACTCCCCCTTCTCCCGGTTCAACACCACGCTACCCGGCAGGGCTCACTCTGTGCCCCCCCACACAATGAATTGTGGTGGTGTGCCAGTGGTGACATCAAACACCATTTTGAATTCGCGGGGAGCAGGTAACCATTGCACCCCCCCCCACACACACACCTGGCTGCGTGCTACAAACTGGCTCTGCTCCATCCGTGGCATTTCAAAGCCCCGAGGAGGGGGCAGGAATATTTCATGTCATGCCAGGGCAGTTACCAAGGTGGCTGTAACTGGACAAACTTACAAAGCAGCACACAGCCCTGCCGCACCTGAGAGACTAATCAAACACACGGACGGTGTCATGAGCTTCCGAGGGCACGACACAGCCCTCTGCAGCCTGGCTGCTCTCTGGCTGACCGCCTTGCGTGTGTGTGGATTTACCTGTGTGTGTGTGGGGAGGGGTAGGGAAGGGGGGGGCTTGTTTGGGCAAGGCTGTTCTCAAGCTGGGGCTTCCTTTGATTCCCCCTCCCCCCAGCCTGAAACTGCTGAGCTGCTGGGGGCTGGACTCGATGGCCTCTCGAAGTCCCTTCCAGCCCTAGGATTCTAGGATTCTGTGATCCCCTCCCTTAGGGATGGGGCTGGGAGGCTGTGGAGGGTCCCACCCACCCACCAGCCCGCCCACTGCTGCAGCTGGGAGCCTGCAAGAGTTGGGGGGGGGGTCTGTGGGGAATTCCCTCCCCCCCCATGTAGTCTCTTCTGGTTGGCTGTGGAAAGGAAGCCCCTTGACCATGGGTGGTTGGTACAGCTAGGGGTGGAGGAAGCAGGCTCCCAGCCCCACCTACAGCCCCGCCCCCTCTGCTGAGGCCCCGCCCCCACCATGTGTTGGGGAGGAAGAGAATGCACGTGGTCTAGCCTCCCCATCCCGAAGCATGGGGAGGGAGGGCTCTGGGGGCAGCAACACTCTGCCCCCAGTTTGCCTACAGTAGCTGGTCTGGGGCGGAGTGTGGCAGGGCCGTGCCTGTCAGTTTGGGAAGGCAACGCCTCCCCCCGCCTTACACACTGGACGCCCACGCCTCTGACCCCCTGGGCACTGCTGGAACTTGTTTTCTGTGCTGCAGACACAGCTCCTGTGCAGGTTAGGAGGGGGGTCACAAGAGGGGACCTAGCAGCAATTTGAAGCAGTGAGCCCAGCCTGCGCCCCTCTCAATGTCTGCCTGCCCTTTAAGCACCTTTCGAGGAAAAGGCAGCAACCCCTGCTGAGAATCACCCAACAAATCAGCCGGGGGCCAGGATAAGGGAGCTCAGCAGAGGCGTTTGTTCTAATTCTCTCTGGCACTGGAAAACCAAGGGGCACGGGAGGAGATGGGAGAGATCGACTGCCAGAGTCTGGGAAATGGACCAGCCTCCCTGGATCTACAAGCTGGGGCAGCCTCTATAGGCGTTCATGAGTGAGAGCCAAAGCAAGACCACTGGATCTGTAACTAGACCCGATAGGAGAGTCTTCCAACCTCACCCCACCCACAGGTAAACAGGAAACCCACCTCTTCACTCCTGAGGGATATTCATCCACCGTATTCTTAAATCCCCCCATCACGGGAATTCCACACCCTCCCTCCAAAGCCTATTCCAGTACCTCACTCTCCTTATAATTAATTTTTCCTATTATCTAACTGAAATCACCCTTGCTGCAGTTTAAGCTGGTCCTGTCTTCAGGGGATATGGAGGGTACTTGATCCACCCTCCTCTTTATGACAGCACTTAACATATTTGAAAACTATCCAGCCCCCAATCATTCGTCTTTTTCAAGACGCAAAATGCCCAGGTTTTTTAACCTTTTCTCAGACATCAGGCTGTCTAGACGTTTTCTCGTTTTTGTTCCTTTCCTCTGAATAACCCCCAGTTTGTTCACCTCTTTCTTAAAGTGTGGTGCCCAAAACAGGACACGTCACTCCATCTGAGGATTCCTCAGTTCTGAACAGTGTGGGACTGCTCTTTCCTGTTTTGCATACACCACTCCTGTTAACCAAATCCATCCTGCCACCATCCTGTGGCCCAGTGGTAGTCTTAGGCCGGCTTCCTGCCTGCCACACCTCCTCATGCCACTCAAAACAGTGAGTTGTGGAGGCCATGTGCCCTCTGTGTGCTGTGTGCCCCTGGAGGGGGTTCGTGCACTGCCCCCGCCCCCAGAATAATCTCGCAGCTCCCATTGGCTAGAACCCAGCCAATAGGAGCTGCCTGGGGTATGCTTGCAGCGCAGGCAGCATGTGGAAGGCCCAACCTATGGGCACGTCAGGCAGAGAGAGCACACGGCCACTCATTCGGCAGCTCTGAGCAGTGTGGGGGATGTGGCAGGCAGGGGGCCCATCTGAGGGACTCACTGGGCTGCTGCCTAGGAGCCAGCAAAGGTAAGTACCTCCTGGCCAGAGCCTGCACCTGCCACCCCACTGCCTCCTGTACTCCAGCTCCCTGAAGAGAGATTAAAAGGATTTGAATATTCAGCTTAGAAAAGGGGAGACTAAGGGGGGATATGATAGAGGTCTATAAAATCATGAGTGGTGTGGAAAAAGTGAATAAGGAAAAGTTATTTACTTATTCCCACAATATAAGAACTAGGGGCCACCCAATTAAATTAAGAGGCAGCAGGTTTACAACAAACTAAAGGAAGTTTTTCTTCACTCAGCACATAGTCAACCTGTGGAACTCCTTGCCCGAGGATGTGGTGAAGTCCAGGACTTCAACAGGGTTCAAAAAAGAGCTAGATAGGTTCATGGAGGTTATTAATCAATGGCTATTAGCCAGGATGGGTAGGGATGGTGTCCCTCGCCTCTGTTTGTCTGGAAATGGGTGACGGTGAGGGATCACATTACGTTCCCTCCCTCTGGGGCACCTGGCACTGGCCACTGTTGGCAGACAGGACACTGGGCTGGATGGACCTTTGGTCTGACCCAGTCTGGCCGTTCTTGTGTTCTTATGTTCCTGCCCCAGGTCACAAATCATCCCCTTTGCACTCCTCTCTGCATCCCTGCCCCATGTCACAATCCCCTCCAAGGCGCTGCACTCCTCCCACACCCCTCTTCTAGGTCAGAACCCTCTCCTACACCTATATTCCTTGCCAGGCCCTGCACCCCTCCTGCACCTCAGTCCACAGCCCCAGGTCACAACCCTCTCTTGCCTTAGGTCACAACCCAAATCCCTGCATGTCTGCCCTGATCAGAACCCTCTAGCAGACTCTGTGCCCCCTCCTGCATACCAATCCCGTACTCAGGTCAGAATCCCCTCCGACCCTCTGTTACAGCCCAGACCCCTGCACCTCCTCCTGCACTTCTGTCCCAGATCACAACCCACTCCCAGGTCCGGCACCCTCACATCCCTCTTCCAGGGCAGAATCCTCTCCTTCCCACAAATCCCCTCCCACACTCTGCACCTCCTCCTGCACCCCAGTCTCCTGCCCCATGTCGCAGCCCTCTCCTTCACTCAAATTCCCTCCCAGACCCTGAATTCCCTCTTTACACCCCTATGTCGAGGTCCCTTCTGCACCCAACCTCCATCCCAGAGTCCTTTAATATCATGAAAGAGTACGGCCCTGGACCGCTTACCAAATTATTGGTGTGGCCCCCCCCCATCAAAAATTATTGCCCACTCCTGTGTTAATGCATTCCAGAATATTAGCTTTTTTCACAACTATGACATGTTGCCGGCTCATACTTTGTTTGTGATCCATCATACATCCCCAGATCCTCTTCTGTAGTACTACCACCTGGTCAGCAATTCTCCATTTTGATTTTGTGTGTGTGATTTTTCTTTTCCTAAGTGTAGTCCTTTGCATTTGTCTTTCCTGAATTTCATCTCTTTGACTTCTAGTCCTGCCTCTTCAAGGCTGGCAGGAAAGGAAGAGAGATGATCATTTTGTCTTTCTGGAGCAGTGGTTCCCAACCTTTTCCAGATGGGGACCCATTTTGACAATTCAGGAAGACTTGGTGACTCAAGGCAATTCAAAAAATGTGTGAATGGCTCCTTAAGAGCAATCTGGGGAGACACCTGGTGACTCGTTTGAAATGTAATGGCAACCCATATTTGGGTCCCGACCCATAGGTTGGGAAACCCTTCTCTGGAGGCATCTGGACACAACAGATGCTAACAGATGTAGGCAGTGTGAAAGCTTTGCCCTAATGAAATCAAAGGGAGCTTTGACATCAACTTTAATATAGTCAGGATTTCACCCCTATATAGACGTGATAACCGGTTCACCTTTTCAAAGTGACTTATCTCTGCCATTACAGGAAACAAAAGACTGCTGAATCTTCTTTTAAAATCAAAGCTGGAACAGTTTAGGCACCATTTGGGTGATCAGAGAAGAAAGTGATTATGGGTGGGCTATTAATGGCTTTTGTCTGGATAAACAAACTATCAAATTCAGTTATTATAAGCATATTATGATGAAAAGATGCCATCGATTTCAGTTATGGTCACAGGAAACAAGATTATTATTTGCATTGTGACAGCACCTACAAGCCCCTGTCACAGTCCAGCACTCCACTGTGTGATGTGCTTTACTAACACAGAAGACAGAACAGTCTAAACATGTTAAATCTTTCCTATTCTTCTAGTATTATATTGCTCTTTGGTCTGCTATGGCTAAATAGAGCCCCCAGATTAAATGACCGGTTACTTACCAGATCTGAGAGACTGTTAGCCATCTCCTACAAAGGGGCTGCCTGCTGTTGGTCACAGACTCTTTGGTGTCAAAGGGAAATGTGTTCTGGGTGTCCTTATTTGAGTTATGCTGTGGCACCAGTAGCAAAGTGGCACCATGTGATTCAAGTTAAATTTTACTTTCAGGCTTTTCAGTTACCTGCAGTCTATTTCAGCTTTTGTACAAAGTTTAGTGAGGCTGGATTAAATATTTGAACCAGGAGTTATGCCCAGTCAAATGAAGCGGCCTTGTTGGTGAGGAAAGTATTTTCTGAAGTTCTCACTGACAGCAGGAAGGGAAGGAATTTAGTGTAGGCTTCAATTCTAAATAGGACTCGTTCTATTGTAACTTATTTTGTCTGTAATAGGCATTGAAAACTAGCTGGGAGTTGTTATCTGGCAGAAGTGGTAGGTGCCATGGATGGAATTTGGACACTGAACTTTAGGACTGTAATATAAAAGTGAATAATTCTGTCCCCGGAGCTCTACTGTTAATTGGAGTGCACTTTACAACAGCCATTATTTATGGCAATTGAATTGCTTCAGTGGTTTAGTGGTGGATGCTGTGCTAAACAGCTCTGCAACGGGGAATCAGGGTGTTACGTGATTGGATTTTAATAGGAACAAGCGGGTAATTGTTGCTCCTACAGGTGGTGTTTGCCCCAAATTCTGTGCCAAGTGGGCCAAGTGAGGTGTCTAATGAAAGCTTATGCTCTGTGCGCTACTCACATACCTGTATGGTTTTTAGGTAGAAGATCTGATTGAGGGCTCTGTAGTTGCATTTGAAATGTTTTATGGCTGGGAGACAGCAATAGGTGTCGACCACCTATTGAGAGGAGTGGTTAGTCCGTGAGTAACGGTGCTGATTAACGATGCTGCACAGACAATGGCTCTCAAGGCTGCCAATAAACACCTGAGGGATGCAGCTGGGAACCTGCAGACTGGCAGGCACCCCGTGATCAGCTCCCATTTGGGAGGTCCCATCAAAACAATGGATTTCCCTCCACACAGGCAAGGTGATAAAAGCATCCTACCCCTGTTCTACGCAATGCTTATTTGCATATGCTGATTGCTCCACAGTCCCTCTTCTTCAGTTTCTCCCTTCAACCTGTATTACTTCCCCTCCCCACTTTTTTCAACCCCCCTCCCCAGAGTTTTTACAAGACCCGTTGCAGTTGTAGGAATTCACCTCTGGAAGCAGACAATCATAGTTATTCGCTGGACAGTCTGGGGCATTCTCACCCTAGAAACAGGAGTGATTGTATTCCTGACTTTAAATCTTTTGTTGGTCTGATTGTGAACCTTGGCAAGTTTTCAGTCTCCTACGCAGAAACAGGTTTACCCTGGAATTAACTTCCATACAGAGCTCACAGATGGGAAAGCTCTTCAAAGCAGTCACGCATCTTGGAGAAGTCCCCTAGTAAAGGGCAGGCCTAACAAAGAAAGCAACAGAACGCCACTAACCATTACCTACAAACCCTCTATTACACATCATCAAGGGTCTACAACATATTCTAGATGACGAACCCTCGCTGTGACAGCCCTTGGGGGGCAGGCCAGTCCTCACTTACAGACAGCCCACCAACCTGTGGCAAATACTCACAACCAATGTCACACCCCACAGCAGAATCACTAACCCTGGAACCGATCCCTGCAACAAACCCCAGTGCCAACTCTGCCCACACATCTACCCGAGTGACATCATCCCAGAACCTAACCACATCAGCCACATCATCAAAGGCTCGTTCGCCTGCACATCTGCTAATGCCCCTCTGCCATGGACATTGAACAAACCTAACTGCCTCTATGCAGAAGAATAAATAGACACAAATCAGACATTAAGAATGGCAACATACAAAAACCAGTGGGGGAGCATTTTAACCTCCCTGGGCACACAGTTTCTGACTTGCAAGCTGCAATTCTCAGGCAAAAAAAATCTTCAAGAACAGACTGAAATGAGAAACTGCTGACCTGGAATTCATATGCAAATTTGACAGCCTGAAAAGAGATATAAATAGACACTTGGGCTACGTCTAGACTGCAAGCCTCTTTCGAAAGAGGGCGTCTAGACTGCAACCAGTACGTCCGAAAAAGCAAGCCGCTTTTTCAAAAGAGAGCACCACCCAGGCAGTCTGGATGCTCTCTTTTGAAAAAGCACAGTTTGCATTATGTAGCTCCTTTTTTTGAAAGAGCGGTTTTGAAAAAAGGCATTGTTCCTCGTAAAATGAGGTTTTCCGTGGTTGAAAAAACTGCTGCATTCTTTTGATTTACTTTCGAAAGAACACGGTAGCAGTCTAGATGCAGGGGAAGTTTTTCGGAAAAAAAAAAGGCCACTTTTTTCGAAAAAACCCTGTAGTCTAGACACATCCTTAGGCTATGTCTAGACTGCAAGCTTCTTTCGAAAGAGGGCGTCTAGACTACAACCAGTACTTCTGAAAAAGCAAGCCGCTTTTTCGAAAGAGAGCACCACCCAGGCAGTCTGGATGCTCTCTTTTGAAAAAGCACAGTTTGCATTACATAGGGCCTTTTTTCAAAAGAGCACTTTTGAAAAAAGGCATTATTCCTCATAAAATCAGGTTTTCTGTGGTCAAAAAAACTGCCGCGTTCTTTCAATTTACTTTCGAAAGAATGTGGTAGCAGTCTAGACGCAGGGGAAGTTTTTTTTTTTTAAAAAAACCCTGTAATCTAGACACACCTTTGGAGTGGTTCTCACATTGCAGTAGGTAACTTCCTCTTCAGGTACTCTCACCTCCTCATCGCTGTTGGAGAGGAGCCACATCAACTCTGGTTTAATTAGCACTGATGTCACGCTCACATAACTGTATCCCTACTTTCTTTTCTTTTCTTTTCTTTTCTTTTCTTTTCTTTTCTTTTCAAGTGAGTTGTATCTCATGAAAATTTATGCCCTAATCAATTTGTTAGTCTTTAAAATGCCACCAGACTCCATGTTTTTGCTGAAACAGAGTAACATGGCTACTCCTCTGAGCTCTGTTCCCTTCACCAAGGAAAACAATTCCTTGGCTTTCTTGTATCTTGCCTCTAGGTGGTCTTCTGGCTCCATTTCTGGCTTCAGCTCCTATAGTTGTTTCTTCTGTGAGTTGGAGCCAAGCAGAAACAAAACTAGATGGTTAGCCTAACCTTTCTCTGGATTGTTCTAAGAACAAATATAACCCTCTCTGGTTGTGAAGGGTATATAGGGTATAAAATTGCTCGGGAGAAATGGTCCAGCTCTCAGTTTAGGTTAAGAACATAAGAACATAAGAACGGCCGTACTGGGTCAGACCAAAGGTCCATCTAGCCCAGTATCCTGTCTGCCGACAGTGGCCAGCACCAGGTGCCCCAGAGGGGGTGGACCGAAGACAATGATCAAGCGCTTTGTCTCCTGCCATCCCTCTCCAGCCTCTGTCAAACAGAGGCCAAGGACACCATTTTATCCCCTGGCTAATAGCCTTTTATGGACCTAACCTCCATGAAATTATCTAGCTTCTCTTTAAACTCTGTTATAGTCCTAGCCTTCACAGCCTCCTCTGGCAAGGAGTTCCACATGCTGACTACACGCTGTGTGAAGAAGAACTTTCTTTTATTAGTTTTAAACCTGCTACCCATTAATTTCATTTGGTGTCCTCTAGTTCTTCTATTTAGGGAACTAATAAATAACTTTTCTTTATCGGCCCTCTCCATACCACTCATGATTTTATACACCTCTATCATATCCCCCCTCAGTCTCCTCTTTTCTAAACTGAAAAGTCCCAGTCGCTTTAACCTCTCCTCATATGGGACCCGTTCCAAACCCCTAATCAATTTAGTTGCCCTTTTCTGAACCCTTTCCAAGGCCAAAATATCTTTTTTGAGGTGAGGAGACCACATCTGTACACAGTATTCAAGATGTGGGCGTACCATAGTTTTATACAGGGGCAGTAAGATATTCCGGGTCTTATTTTCTATCCCTTTCTTAATAATACCTAGCATCCTATTTGCCTTTTTGACCGCCGCTGCACACTGTGTGGAAGTTTTCAGAGAACTGTCCACGATAACTCCAAGATCTCTTTCCTGATTTGTCGTAGCCAAATTAGCCCCCATCATACTGTACGTATAGTTGGGGTTATTTTTCCCAATGTGCATTACTTTACACTTATCCACATTAAATTTCATTTGCCATTTTGTTGCCCAATCACTCAGTTTGGTGAGATCTTCTTGGAGTCCCTTACAGTCTGCTTCTGTCTTGACTATCCTAAACAGTTTGGTATCATCCGCAAACTTTACCACCTCACTGCTTACCCCTTTCTCCAGATCATTTATGAATAAGTTGAACAGGATTGGTCCTAGGACTGACCCTTGGGGGACACCACTAGTTACCCCTCTCCACTCTGAAAATTTACCATTTATTCCTACCCTTTGTTTCCTGTCTTTTAACCAGTTCTCAATCCAAGAAAGGACCTTCCCTCTTATCCCATGGCCATGTAATTTACACAAGAGCCTTTGGTGAGGGACCTTGTCAAAGGCTTTCTGGAAATCTAAGTATACTATATCTACTGGATCCCCCTTGTCCGCATGTTTGTTAACCCCTTCAAAGAACTCTAATAGATTAGTAAGACAGGATTTCCCTTTACAAAACCCATGTTGACTTTTGTCCAACAAATTATGTTCTTCTACATGCTTCACAATTTTATTCTTTACTATTGTTTCGACTAATTTGCCCGGTACTGAAGTTAGACTTACCGGTCTGTAATTGCCCGGATCGTCTCTAGAGCCCTTTTTAAATATTGGTGTCACGTTGGCTACCTTCCAGTCATTAGGTACGGAAGCCGATTTAAGGGATAGGTTACAAACCACAGATAATAGTTCAGCAATTTCCCATTTGAGTTCTTTTAGAACCCTTGGATGAATGCCATCCGGTCCCGGAGATTTGTTAACATTAAGTTTTTCTATTTGTTCCAAAACCTCCTCTAATGACACTTCAATCCGGGACAGTTCCTCAGATTCATTACCCACAAAGGACGGTGCAGATTTGGGAATCTCCCCAACGTCCTCAGCCGTGAAGACTGAAGCAAAGAAATCATTTAGTTTCTCCGCAATGGCTTTATCGTCCTTGATTGCGCCTTTTATAGTTCGATCGTCTAGGGGACCCACAGGTTTTTTAGCAGGCTTCCTGCTTCTAATGTACTTAAAAAACATTTTGTTATTTCTTTTTGAGTTTTTGGCTAGCTGTTCCTCAAAATCTTTTTTTGCTTTTCTTATTACATTTTTACACTTGATTTGACAGTGTTTATGTTCCTTTCTATTTATCTCACTAGGATTGGACTTCCACTTCTTAAAAGATGCCTTTTTGTCCCTCACTGCTTCTTTTACATGGTGGTTAAGCCACGGTGACTCTTTTTTAGGTCTCTTGCTATGTTTTTTAATTTGGGGTATACATTTAAGTTGGGCCTCTATTATGGTGTCTTTAAGAAGTTTCCATGCAGCTTGCAGGGATTTGGCTCTAGTCACTGTGCCTTTTAATTTCTGTTTAACTAACCTCCTCATTTTTGTGTAATTCCCCTTTTTGAAATTAAATGCCAGGGTGCTGGTCTGCTGAGGTGTTCTTCCCACCACAGGAATGTTGAATGTTATTATATTATGGTCACTATTCCCAAGCGGTCCTGTAACGGTTATTTCCTGGACCTGTTCCTGCGCTCCACTCAGGACTAAATCGAGAATTGCCTCTCCCCTTGTGGGTTCCTGCACTAGCTGCTCCAAGAAGCAGTCATTTAAGCCATTGAGAAATTTTATCTCCGCTTCTCTTCCTGAGGTGACATGTATCCAGTCAATATGGGGGTAATTAAAATCCCCCATTATTATAGAGTTCTTTGTTTTGGTAGCCTCTCTAATCTCCCTCAGCATTTCAATGTCAGTATCCCTGTCCTGGTCTTTCTTAAAAGAGATGCTGTAGGTGAAACAAGAGCTAATTCAGGCAAGTCCTATTGCCTGTGTTATGCAGGAGTCCAGACTAGGGTTAGAGTGGTCCCTTCTGGCCTTGTAATCTGTGGAAAAGAGCACGAGTGGGACTGTGGTGCCAGCCGTTCTTTCCTGTGCAGAACCTGTCTCTTCTCTAGTTCTCACTAGGGGTGTAAGTGACTAGTCAGCTAGTCAATGGATGACTACTCAATTAGTCATTTCCCGCCCCCCACTGGAACAGAGGCAGCAAGGAGGGGGGAGCAGGAGCTGGTATTGGGGGGAGCTGACTTAAAAGCTGCCCCCCCCCAGCAGTGTCTCTTCAGGAGTGGGGGGTAGGAGGGGCAGAGGTGCAGCAGGGGGAAGGATGAGTGTAATAGAAAGCATGGTGGAACAATCCCTCAAACAACGGCATAGGAGCTACCCACAGGTCTTGTACACGTCAAAGGGAGAGGCGCAGCAGTTGGGACCCCGTGCGATTGGGAACTGCTCCAGTCCCCCCTTGCGCGGGTTCCCCACTGCACCTTTTCCTTTGAAATGTACAAGACCTGCGGGTAGCTCTTGTACATTTCAAAGGCAGAGGCACAGCGGGATAGCAAGTGCCCTTCCCTCCTTATCAAGGCCTGAATGTGAAGCAGTGTGGTAGGTTCTGAAGTGGCCTCGTGGCTAGGATAATTGCTTGGGGAGCACAGAGTGGCAAGCTTGAGTCCTGGCCACCCTTGGAGCAGCCGGATGGCCAACACTAGTTTTCCAAGGGATGGAGCAGCCTCTGGCATTAGGAAGGCAAGATAAAGGATGCCCTGAAATTCCATCGACTACTCGATTAGCTGTTTAATCTAAATTTAACATCTCTACTTCTCACTGATTCCAAATCTTTTTCCAGCAAGTGCCTCATGGAACTGGCAACGGGTGTCCCTCCCACATGAGAAGAGATGTGGCACAGAAATTATGTTCTTTCTTGGTGCCCGTTCTGCCCTTCGTTGTGTAGATTCCTCCCTGGAATGCCTAGAAAGGTGAATTCCGTTGACTGAGCTCTCTTTGAGTAGACACAAAGTGGGACCATGGGATGAGCTAAGCATGCCGGTCAAGAGGTTGTCAGAGAATCAGGGGCACGTATCCTGGGGTTACAAGGCTCGAGAGGCCTGGTCCTCACTTGTGCCTCAGTTCTGTTGAGGTTCTTCTGCCACCTCCTCTTTCCACTTACCAAATTTCACCGTACCTGTCAGGGAGCTCTCCCTGTGCTGCAGATGTTCTGGTAAATTGTGTTACTGCTAGCTGGGCATGCAGTGCCCTTTGTGAATCCCAATGCCAGAGCATTTTTTACATTATAATTTCCCTCCATTGCACTGCCACTAGAGGAGGTCCTCCAGCAAGAAGGACGGTGGAAGCATGAGGGTAGGGCAGGCACTCATGTCTGCTGGCGTTTATTCTATCGTGTCATCTAAACTTGCTCGGACCAAGAGTTAATCAAAATGGTGTCCTTGTCTATCCAGATGCAACCAAAACAAAGAGGCAAAGTCTGTAGCAGGCCCTGTGTGAGGAATGAGAAGGGGAGGAGGGGCTCCTTGCCTCTCTTCCTCCCATACAGACTCAAGCAATGACCAACCAAGACTTGTCCCAAGACACTACAGAAAGTTAAATACCCTTCAGGTTCTCCCACACAGCGCCAAATTTCATAATAACATGCTATTTCGAGACATCCCTTAATCCTTATGGAATTAGGGTTACAGGGATATCGATATAGCATGTCCACTCTTTCGAGGCCTATCCAAAGCATTCCAAAGACGCGGGGTAGCTATTTTGGGATACATCTGGCATCCCGAAATAGCCCCACTGTGTAGACGTACCCATGAAGTTTTAAATCTAATGACTAAAAATATATTTTAAGTATAAAAACTGGCCAGTATTGCATGGTTGTATTCATACGGCATCTATGATACAGATGGCTACAGGTGCTCTATTTGTCAGGACTTGATGAGGTAAGATGTGTAAGGTTCCATCCAGCTTTTTTGCCACATTTGAAAAGACTCCCTCATCACCTCCACATTCCTCTACCAAATGTGTGGGTTTGGTTAGTAGTTCTTAGGTAAGAGAAGAAGGGTGCAGGTACCAGGGTGCTAGAACTAGCAGCTAGGTTGGTGGTGTGGTTGAGGCACTCTAGCTGACGGCTGACAGGAGTAGCAGAAGATATGCAGACCACTGGACAGCTGCACAGGTAACTGCTGCTAATTCATTTGCTGAAACATGAAGTCAATGGGGCAGCTTTTCCTTTTGCTCTGAAATTGATTTGAATATAGATTCCCCAAGGCTCAGTCCAACTCACATTAAAGTCAGTGGTGGACTCCCATTGGCTTCCATGTGAATCTTTCCATTGACTTTAATGGGATTTGGATTGGGCCCTTAACCTATGCTCCAAGATCCATTCCTGCTGCTGATTCTGTTAATGTTACACAGAGCATTTTTCTGCTTGCGAGTAAGATCATTTAGGGAAGGGAAGTGGGTAAAAAGTCAGGAGCACCAAATAAGTAACTGGAATCAGATGGGTCAGTCACCTACTCTTTTGTAGGAGGCACATACCTGCTTCTGACCCAGCATAAAACAGCTATGTCATGCCATGAAATTCAATGCATACTAGCTGGGGAAAAGAGGAATTTTGAGGCTGATATTTTTGCTGAATTCTGACCCTAGAAACTTGATTTTTTTTAACATAGCCCTCAAGAAATCCAAAGTGTAAGTAGGTGTACTGTTGTTATATCAGTTATATACAGTGCATGCCCCTCCCTTGTTCCTTTGGGCCCTATTGTTGCTTTTCACTTTCTAACATAATATATCATAATGTGATTCTGATTCCACTCTCAAACCAATGATTTGCCGTCTCTGTTGTGTGTTTTGTGATACAGGGGGACAATAAAAAAGTTGGCCTTACATGCAAACCTCATTATTGTAGTGCAGTTTATTGGGGTTTAAAGCAAATGATTGTCAGTCGGGGGTTGGTAGTATTAATTTTAAAGTTTTTCAGTAGAAATTCTTGATTTTAATGGTACCATTCAATTTTTAAATGTATTTTTCCCCCTGCTCACAGACTGCACTGTGATAAAATTTTTTTTTTGGGGGGGAGAGGGGGAAGGAACAAGCCTCAGCCACTAAAGTTTGTTTTGGAACATTTCTAGTTATTACAGTTTTGGTAATTAGGTGTCCAGCAGTTTATGTTTTTGGTAAACAATCCAAAAAAAATTCCAAAATGAAAGCCATGTCTACTCACTTTCTTTTCCAATATTTGCAGAGTGGGCTATGAGAGAAAAATGACTCCACCAATCTGCAGAGACTCATAACCAGCATCATTTAAAAAGGAATGATTTCTGGAATACAGATACCATTTTTTTTTACAATAAATGTGGGAATACATTTTTGTATAGGTCAAGGTAGAAAGATGGTAAATATCTGTTTATTAGTTAAGAGAATTGTGACAATTTTATTGCAGGTTGGGGAATACAGAAAATTTATCTCTGATGGAGCTATCTGAAAATCATAATACCATACTTCCACATATTTGGTCAGCTACAGGTTAAAAATCCATGTTTTCAATGGACCTCAGCCCTACCTGACTTTTTTTTTTCGGTAGTGCTAATTGCCCACATTGTAAATATAAATAAGTTACAAGCTCAAATATTAGCAGCTGGGCACATAATTCCCTGATCTGTATGCAAAAATATATGAGCTTTTAATTTATATGTAGGCACAAAACATGCTAGCACGTCTTGGGTACGTCCAGACTACAGGCTTTTGTCGACAGAAGGTTTGTCGACAGATACTGTCGACAAAGCTTCTGTCAACAAAGAGCGTCTAGACTGCATCCAGTTCTGTCGACAAAGCAAGTTGCTTTGTCGACATGAGAGTGTGGATGCAAAGGACAGTATAGATGCAATAATGCCTTCTGTCAACAGAACTCTGTCAACAAAAGGTGTTATTCCTCGTTATGTCGACAGAACTCGGAGGTAGTGTAGACGCAGGTATAATTTTGTTGACAAACGTCCACTTTTGTCGACAAAACTCTGTAGTCTAGACACACCCCTTGTGTCCACAAAAATGAAGAATAAGGAGAAAACCCCACAACATGTGTGAATTGTCATAACTGCTTTGCCATGACAGTTTGCACAACCTGACAATGTGCTTCTGAATTTTTTATTAATTTTTCCCATGATTTCCTGGATTGACTAGTGGCTTTATTATTGAGGCACTATTGAAGGGCATCTGTAGGCAATAAATGCTGACTTTTAGTGTCCCTGGTTGCTTATTGGCAAAAGAAAGTGCTCTTTTTTCCTTTGGTTATTAAACAATATCCTAGGAAGTGGAATATTTCAGTGGAAAATTTCACATGGAAGAAATTAGAGATTGCTCTACTGCCTAGGAGTTTGTTTCAATGGAATATTTTGATAAAACAGGTTTTCCCAGAATTTCTCTTAGGTCTTCGTTTGTCCCGTTTTTGTTTGCTTGGGACCTATGTGATCGTCCAGTTAAGGAACTTAATTATAATAGCTCGTACAAACAGAGGGGAAAGCACTGGAGTGAGTGCTGAAGATCTGGATGTGACCACAGCGGCTCACAGGAAGAAATGCTGACTAGTAATAGAGATGTAGCCATGTTAGTCTGGAAATGCTGACTTCCTGTCCTTTAGCACTAAATATTTAATCTCTTATTTTTACAGCGGGTAAAAGAAAGCAACTCTTCTCCCACATACCTCCAAACTGGCACCATATGCTTGGAAAAAACCACAATAAACCAGGAAAAACTGTACACCTGTAACCCACGCATCTAGTGTCATTCACTGTCCCATGCAGTGGCACCTAGACCACAGCAACAGCTAAGATCAAGAGACCTCTACAGCTGGACTAGGAGCCAGCTGGCTTTTAGCTCAGAGGTAGAGGCTCCTATAGTAAGCTCCCGCAGTCCCAAGTTCAAATGTGCCCGGAGGCGGTTATACATCATCTTAGAGCATGTGTTATGCCGTCTCTGTATGGATATGTCTACACTTGCTCCCTAGTTCGAACTAGGGAGCAAGTGTAGATGTACCTTATTATTACAGTGATCCAAATCTCCTTGCAGGTTCTACACAGAATTGTACAAAACGTTCACAGCGAAACAAGGGATCGCGTGAAAGTAGCCTCATGTTCAGTCCCACGCTTGACAGATCATTTTTGTGTCAAGATAAAATGGTCTTCCACTTGGACCCCGTTTTGAGCCAGCACGGCCGAGTTTATGTTTTTTCATTTAAACTGTGAAATGATCTGCTGCATATTTTCACTGTTACCCGGCCTGCTGACGGGGGAGGGGCATAGAGGAGGGCAAAGGGGGGCACGATTCTAAAGAGCCAGGGGCTCCTGGCTGCTGCCCAAAGCCCAGCCCTTTAAATTGCCACTGGAGCACTGCGCAGCACACTCCGTATGGCTCTAAGAGTTGGCGTGGCTGGCGTGGCACACACTGAGTGGTGCTGAGGGCTGGCTGCTTTGGTCCCACCCTGCCAGAGGCCCCGCCCCTTCTGGGAGCACTGAGCCAGCCCACCCTGCCTTACCCATGGGCCCAGTTTGGTTATACATTGAGAAACTCAGTGTTTTCTGCTGAGCTTGTTTTAAGATTTGGGGTTCATTCTAGCCTGAAACTCACCGTGAAAATCAAAGGGGCAGAGCCATGTGGACCGCAGCTAGAAAGTGTTCATGTTAAACTCTTGCAAAGTGAACCCTACACGTTTAACATTTGTTCAGTGACGGAACTTCATGGTTCCTGACGAATATCATCATGCTTCACTGTTGCTTAGGGACCAGCTACTGTGAAGTAGAGATGTTAAATATCGGTTAATTGAATAGTCGAGTAACCTCGTGAATTCTTATCAGTCACCCGACTAGTCAATAGTCCCCAGGGGCAGGGGCAGCAGCCAGCGTGCTCTGGCCCCGCTCCCGAGGAGCCCCTTGCCATCCTGTGCTGCTGTCTCTGTATCAGAGGCAGCAGCGCAGGGTGTCAGGTGGGAACCAGTTTAAAAACCAGCTCCCCTCGCGGACCGGCTGCCTGTCGCCCTGTGCTGCTGCCTCTGATTCAGAGGCAGCAGCGCAGGGTGGCAGCAATCCTTGTCCAGGGGTGGTCTGAGCTCCTGAACGCATGCCAGAACTGAGCTGGGCTGCCTGCCCGCCAGGCTCCTAATACACTTGAAATGCAGAGCTACAGTGGGGGTAGGTCCCAGACCCGATGCAAGCCAGGGCTGAGCCAGCCTGCTAAAACATGTACTGGCTGGAGGAGGGGAGGATGCATGTAGTTTATAGCATTAACCTATAAGCTTTTGCTTATCAGTTAATAGGTTAATTAACTACACTATTACATCCCTACTGTGCAGATATAATCTGAATGAAACACTGGTCATTGCAAAGTGGCAATAATGGGAACTGGATAAATCGGGTTTGTTTCATTTTCCAGTCTGAGTGTGCCAATATCACCCATGGTTTTAAGATATTTTATTGAGTTTATGTTATTTTATTGGCTGTTTAGGGTGCATCTACACTGCACCCTTAGCTCGAAATAAGATATGCAATTTGTGCTAAGCAAATTGCATATCTTATTTTGAGTCTATTTCGAAATAGGCTATTTCAAAATTTGGCATGTCTACACAACACCAGATTTCAAAATAACACACTATTTTGAGACATCCCTTATTCCTCGTGGAACGAAGTTTACAGAGATGCCGAAATAGCAGGTCCGCTATATTTTGCAATAGCGGATGCATTCAAAAGACGCAAGGTAGCTATTTCGAGATACCTCTGATATCCCAAAATAGCCTTACAGTGTAGATGTACCCTTAGAAGCAGCGCCAGAAAAAAGATCAGTTCGGACCTGAAGGATTTACCTAAGATAAGATTGAGGGTGAGAAATCATGCTTTGTAACTATGTCTCCTTGTGTATTAGGTTTAATTGGCGTATTCTGTGTATTTTGGCTTAGTAACTGACTTTGATCTGGCTGCTTTCACTTGCCATCACTTCAATCCCATTTTTTATACATTTGTTTATTATGAAGCCCAGTGTAAATAACTGATGGGGAGGGGCTACAGAGGGGGAGAGCCACCGCTGTGTATCTCTCTCATTGATCAAGAGGGTGAATTTTGTAAGCTTCCTCTGTGTAAAACTTTTATACAGAGAAAGACAGATGTATTGGGGGGTTTGCTCCTTTTTGAAAGCTATGCTCTTGGGTGCTGGCAAGTTGCTGTAGCTAAGCTCTCCCAGAACTGAGCTGATTCAGTGTCTGTGTAGCTCTTTGAGGGGGGCTGTGACCCCAACGCTGTGCCTTGGCTGAGGGGGGAGACCAGAGCTTCTGGTCCAGCAGGACAGGGTGGTGGGGCATCCCAAAGGGGAGATGAGCAAGCTCAGTGGTTTGATCAACACACTGGGTGACTGCCCCAAGGGGATCCCTGTGATCCAACCCTTCACACTAAGTATATACCGTATCAAAGCCCAGTGGCCACTATGTACACCATTCATTAATCCTTCAATGTTCCATATGTGGCAGGTGGGTGAATATTGTGACCCCCAATTTACAGGTGAGGAAAGTAAGACAAAGAGGCCCACAGCTATACAGTGAGTTAGTTGCAGAACCAGGAACAGAACTCATGGTCTAGCGACTCCTAACCAACTTGCTAACTCGTGCAAAGCACATTGCAAAGAATAAAGGGCACTTTTCTCAATCATACCTAAGAATTGTTCTAAGGTTCTAACTGAGGGAAGAAACTTAATTGCATTTGATGATAAGCAAAATGTGCAATTGCCAGCACAAGGATGGGTCTTCCACCATTTCCAGGATGCTCTTGCTTTCGATGCTTTTCACTGAAGCCTTCCCCCCTCAAACGGATGATCTAACTATCCCCAGACTTCCCCCATGGCTATGTGGGGGAAAGAACAAAGCATGGAAATTCTACAACTGATCTGTCCTTCTGCTGCCTGGTATGCTCATTTATTTAGATCATTCATAAATTGTTCAATCAATCCATGAACTGATCTATCAGTCGTCCAAGGAAACAATCAGTCAGACTTTTTTTAAAGACGCTTTTACAGAGCTGTGTTGGGAGAAAAGCATCATATGCAAAGATGCTGCACGTGAGCATGAAAAACAAAGATCCAAATATAAAATGGGGCTACTGGTAATAGGAGGGAAGACACGTGAGTTATTTTTCAAATAAGATTTTATTAAAAAAGAGTCTCTTTTAGCTTCAGCTTCCCGTCTTGACCATGATTTGTATCAATGAAATCTGACCCCGCTGGCCGGTCAGAGTTTGGTGCAGAAGGTATGTTCCTCAGTAGGTTTCTTCCCCACAGTCAGTAAAAGTTTCTTTCCAAAATGTATTGTACTGAACTCCTTTGCTATTTCCACAATTGACTTCCCCTTTGTTTCTGGGAGGAACAGATAGAAAAATATCCCTGAGATGACAAGAACAGCCATGAAGATGAGGAAGCAGAAGGGACCCAGGGCTTCCTGAAAATAAAAATAGAAGAGAAAAAGATGAACAAACCCTTGACTGATACTTATTTTCTTTGGGTACATCTGCAACACACAGGAAGATCGAAGCTTCCCCGTCGATCTTCCAGGGTTCGAATTAGAGGGTCTAGTGAAGACAGCTAATTCGAAGTGAGAGGGACACTCCAGTCGATGCCAGTGAACCTTCAGAGGAAGAGTGTTCTGCCTTCAACTTCCTGCAGTGTAGATGCGCCAAAAGTCGAGTTTGGGCGCTTTGACTTCAGTTACGCAATTAACGTCTCTGAAGTTGCGTATCTTAATTCGACTTTGTCCCCTAGTGTAGACCTATCCCTAACTCCTTGAAGGTTGCTTTGCCTCTCGGGCATGCGAAATAACTTCTGTTTGAAGAAAGTTTAATGTATTTCTAAAAAAGCCAAGGGCAGTTGATGATTTGGGCCAGCTCAGACCTTTTATCTCAAGACTGGGTATGCCTCCTGGGCCGCGTTGCTGCCCTCCACAGAACAGGGGCTTTGTGGTGGGTTCAGAACATTGGTCAGCTATGTGCCACTACAATGCACTTGCTGTGCTTTGCTGCCTAAGACCGTCATACACATCGGTTTAAATGGGAAGCAACTAAGAAGAAATTCAAAAGGCATTACCACAGCGAAGGGGAATGTCATCCCGATTATGATGAGGCCAATCCAGCCAATGGTCCCATAAATCACAAAGGCAGATGATCGGGCTGACTGGTTGAAGATTTCTACCACAATAAACAGGCCTGCCCCAGCTGAACAAACAACATAAAACAATAACAAAGACATTTATGTGGGTTTCTTCCCTACGAACTTTGGTCACCTGTTTCCCCCAAAGTGAAAAAAATGCAAATTCCTACAATTAATATTTAGGAGCAATATTGTGGTCAGGCAGAAGCCTGAAGAGTGATTATATGTGCCCCCCTCTCCTGGCATACATGCAGAATTCCTGCTTCTGCTGGGGGCTAGTACCAAAACAGGTGTCATGACACTTGTACACTATGGTTATGGCTATGAAATAAAAACCCAGTATCAGTGACACACAAAATATCAGCATAATAATATCTGGGGTTCCGGTCACAAAAAGCTGCCGTTTGTCAGAGACCTAATGTTAGCTTTGGTCCTAAGTGAGGAGCAGAACCCTAACAGGGAGTTGTGGTATTGTGGTTATATCTGATTCAGACTGAAAAAAAAAAAAAAAAAGGAAAAGAAAGGCTGAAGGGTTGCTATGAGAAAAAACTGAACAACCCTGCATGGGACTGAGGTTTTATTTTTGAGTTGAGGGTGTTGTCGGATTCTGCATCACTTCCTTGTCTATGAAGATGTATTTAGAAAGTCTAGTTCTTGCTCATATTGTGCTCAGATGGGACTCACAGGGTTCCTATCATTGCCCAAGTCGATATACTCACCTGGTCCAATCCCAAAGGAGATAATGAACAAGAATATGAGAATCACACTGCAATAGGCCATCCATGAGAACTGATTCTACGGAGGAAACAGTGAGGAGAGAGAGTGGGAATTAATATGGTGGCAGAATAACACTCTCACCACTTGTTAGTATCTGTTTGGGGATTGCCAAGGGTCTTCTTTGTAGAGAGAGTAAAACCCCGTGTATCAAGGGGTGGGATGGAGGAGAGTTTAACAGCTGCAGCGTGAGGCAGTGGGTTACTCATTTTGCTAGAGAAAGTTTCAGGGGCTGAACAAGTGTGTTAGATGCTTTGCCCTGAGGGAAAAAGCATTTTTCAGCAGCTGAGAGGGTCATTGGGTGGATGCTCAGAGAGTGAAGAGGAGGCTGAGGGAACTGGTGAATGAGAAAGGAGGCTGCAGGAATGCCCATTTCAAAGATTGTGGCGACAGCACGGCACGATACGCCCACTGGAGAGGGATATGGGAGGGACTAGTTAATAAGAAGTTTGGAGAAAGACGAGATCAGGGCACCTTGTACACGGGACTGTTACGCTGGCCCCAGGAATGCTTGTTTAGGAGGAGGCGGCACATGGACCCCTCCAAGTGAGGACACGGACAAAGTCCTCACAGAAGGAGCCATGAGTAGTCACGTGATATGCAGCCCTGCATTTGTTAGAGTGTCAAACTAATGACGTTTCTGTCTCCCGCCCCCCGCCACCCAATGTCCCCATGGGGACGAGGCTTAACTGGAGCCCAACAAACCGCAGCTTCTGTGGAAGTAGGAAACGGTGCCCCAAAATGAGAAGCATCCTCACCTGCAGGGAGAGGGCTGTGACTAGGAGTGCCAGCAACCCTGCCATCACCCCATAACCACCCCACAACAGCATCCGCCTGCTAAACCGGTCGATGATGGAACTCTGAGGGTTAGAAAACAAGGACATTATTAGGAGCATGGCAAGTTCCAGTCTTCACTCCCCAACGGGTTTGGCTTTCGTGTTCTCTTGCTAGCTCACTTCCTTTTCTCCCAGAACTACGAGGTGTTGTTTAGCCCCGTGACTAAGCAAAGCACTGCTAGGTGCTAGTCTGATTGACTCTGTGTGTCTTTGAGCCATAAAGGGCAGCTTGTATCTCTGGAATGACTCTGCTTCACTCAGACCCTCCCTTTCCTACTAAGTCAAATTGGGGATATTATTCTACTTTACCTGTGGGTAATGAGATGTTAATATGTCAGCTATCGGTGGCGTTGGCTTGGAATCACATGCAGAGTCTGTACCTGGTGTGCATCTTTGACTCTGCTCTCGTAATAGTCGTGGCCTTGACAGAAAAGTCTCCTAAACCCTTGCCTGAAAACCTTTGCCTCTTTTCAAATAAGAAAAATGCAAATCACCATACGTTTTATAAGGCGCTCTCTCTCCTAACCGTGTTAGTTCCTTCTCTCGTGTCACTGATAAAGGTGAAATTATTATATTATGGTCGTGGCTATAAATGGATGCCAAGGATCTATGCAAAGATGGGTGAAGTAGATTCCTTGGATTCTGTATTTTCAGAAAAATTCTGGCAGACAGGGGGAATACCATGGCTGGCCTACTTTGCCTTGCAAAACATGTCATAGAGATTTTAGTATTCAAGGGTTCCATGTTATATCTCATTTAGAGGGGATGGGAACATATCTCCAGGGGTGCATCCACACTGCACCATAACTCGAAATAAGATACTACACAAATTGCGTATATTCTTTTGATGCTATTTCGAAATAGCTTATTGACAGTGCCAAATTTCAAAACAAAGCGCTATTCCAAAACGTCCCATACTCCTTGTGGAACGAGGTTTACAGGGATGTCAAAATAGTGAGCTTGAAATAACAAGCTGGCTGTGAAGATGCAGGATAGCTATTTCGGGATACTCCAGTATCCTGAAATAGCGTTGCAGAGTGGACATAGTCCAACAGTGTGGCGAGTCCCCTAGCAGCATGCTGTACCATTGGATCATGACTGAGTTTCTGAGTGCTACCTGCTGAATCTCATCACTTTCTCTAGCACTGCGATGTTTTCCTTGAACATTTCTCTTTTAAGGAATTACTCATCTATGCCCTTTTTAGCAAATGAGTTACCATGAGACTATAAGTCAAGGTTGTAGTCTACCTCTGTACCTGACAAACTATCACATAGATTTTCTGGTTAGGTATAAAATGTGCCAAATTATAGCCTGAAAGCCAGATTTTCAAAAGTGAATCAAATATTCCATGCAGTTGCTGCAGCTGCCACTCTTTTAACATAAAGAGGCAGGGTTCCCCTCTGTCTTTCCAACTTCTGCCATATCTGATCTCTCACATAGCTCTCACCTGCATATAAACAATTTTATCAATGGGAGCATGATATAAACTCCGTTTAAAAATAACCCTAAGCCTTGATTTTTCAAATAAATTGTGGACCATGACATCCCAGCTGGGGGTCATGGGCAGGTGTTTGAGTCCTGGTTTTTCTCAAGGGGAGGCACTTGGCCTTCTGAAGCAGATGGCTTCACAGCCCCCCTGCTAAATCGTCTGGATGCTTACCCCTTTCAGAGTCCCAGGGAAAAAACAAACAACATGAAAACAGCAACATAAACAAAGGAAAAGGAAATATACAGACAGACCCCATTGGCCACTGGCCTTTTCCTTCAGAGGGGCCCTGGGCAGGTTGTAGGGGAGCTCCAGGGGAGCCGACAGCCTTGTTCGGCCCCTAGGCAAGGTGGAGGAGGCTGGTTCCATGGTTCCACACTCCCAGAAGGGGTAGGGCCTCGAGTGGAAGAGGCGGGTTCAGGAGCAGCCAGCCCTCAGTGCTGCCTGGACCACAGCATGCCCGTCCCCCCAGCACTGCCCAGAGGGTGTGTTGTGGTGCTCCAGCAGCGATTTAAATGAGCTGGGGCGATCAATGCTGCTGCAGTCGCAACAGCTAGGAGACCTGAGCCCTTTCGAATTGTCGGGCCCTGGGGCAGTTGCCCCATTTCCCTCCTCCCTCCCCGTCGGTCTATATTTAAAGATGAAATGGACCTAGTTATGACACTGAGAGCTAAGAAAACATGTGTGTGCTCGCAGTGCTGTTGTTAGGTCGGCCTATTTCCTGGTATAGACACTGCCGGTTTGATGGACCAGTTGACTTAGCTACTGCTTTGCAGAGAGCTGGATTATCTATACTGACAGAAAAACTCCTCCTGTTGATGTGGGAATCACCTACAGAGTGGCCCTGCCACACCATCGCTGCAGCAGCATGTCTGTGTCACCGCAGGAGAGGCATGCTCTGGGCTGCACTGCTCCCATCTTAGACTTTTCTCTCAAGCTCAACGGGATTGGCAGGTGTGGTGAGAAGGGGCCACTCCAGCCCAGGGAAACTCCTTGACCCCTTCCGGCGGCAGTAACCCAAACCAGATTCTTTGGCTCATGCATCGAAAAGGCAGTTCTTAGGAACTGGCTCAACTCACATTTCCTTTCACCCTCCAAACCCAAGTCAGGTGTGACTTACACACAGGATGATAGAGACGAGTTCGCAGACTCCAATTCCTACGGGGAAATACGGAATAATGTCTTCATCCAACCTGGCTGTGCGGAACACTTCAAAGGCATAAAAATAGATCTGGAAAATGCAGTGAAAAGGAATGTTAATGAAGAAGCTAACTGAGGGGTGCCGCGGCATTCTGATCTCGACTTCTTCCCCAGGAGATTGTCATTGAGTCTGGATTTATTAGGGGGCCAGGAAAGGAAAAAGAAGGGGCCTGGAATCTATTTGTACAAAAGAAAAGCCGAGGCAGCTATTTGAAGTCTGACATTCCAGGGTCTGTTCAGGATTAACTAAAAGGTTTTGAGGGTCACGAAAAGAATGGATCTCCAAGAAACTTTGCATTTGGAGAAAGGAGGGAATGAATAAGGGAATTGGGAGAAGGAGCTGATTGGATCCAAAAGAAAGAAGAGTGGTCTGGGGAAGGAGAGATGAGAAAAAAAAAAAAGTTCTAAGGGTCCTTGCTGTCTGGTTTGGCAGAGACTGGTGGAAGGAAATCCCTTGACACCACGAGATAAAAGGATAGATGGAATTACACATCTGCTTCTAGGAAAACTGAGGAACTTAAGGAAAACCGAGACCCAGTTTGTACAAAGAGTTGTCAGGGTCTTACATGAAGAGAGTGAGCTCGTATAGCCATATGGGGGAGTGAAGAAAGGAGGGTCTGGCATCACAGGAGTCCAGCAAAGCCTTTCGGCCCTGCTAGCCCGGCTCCACTTTACCTATCCGTAGCCAGTGCCAGGCCTGGAGGGAGGATAAAAGGAAGGAGCCTGGCTCAGTGCAGGGCTGACCCGCAAGGAGAGAGGATTGTGATTCTGCCGACTTCAGGACCCGAGCCAAAGCCTATCCACTTGGCCAGCCACAGGAGCAAGAAAGCCTCCAACCCCACCCCCTGGGGCCAAAGGGAGGAACCTACTCAGAGTCCTCACTGAGGTAGGGGAAATTTGGGCTCGTGGGACCCCCCCGCAAACTTAAGGACTGTATGCAGATAGTAGGCTGGAATTCGTAGGCTCAGGGCATCAGCAGCAAGGGTCTGCACCCTTCTTCTACCAGCAAAATCCAGGACCTAACCACTAGGCCACCCTGCTGCCAGGGACACCCAGCCGCAAGCCATCTGTCCTAGAGAAGAGCTTCTAGTGAGAACAGAAATGAAATAAATGGGACAGTATTCTTTATTAATATCCACGGTGCTGTACAAAGTGAATGGGTTCACTTTAGAGTGCTGAGAAGTCTGGTAGTGGGAATGTTTGTGAATGTTAATACCACAAGTGAACCATCTGTGAGGAGGAGAAAAGAGGGTGAAGAGGAAGTAACAAATAGGAACCAGAGTCCTGTAATATTCTCAGTGCTACCCAATAACAGTTCTGAGCTCAGATACTCAACTGCATTCAAGCCACAAAGCTGGAAACTCATCATAAGGGCAATCAGGATATACAGCTGCCAGCGCAGGGATGGTTCTTTCACCAGTTCCAGGACACTCATGGTTTTGGTGCTTTTCATTGCTGCCTTCTCCTTCCTCATGTCGTCAATCTCCACTTGATAATCCGCATGACCCCAAAGTTGCTTCATGGCTGTGGAGGAGAAAAAGCAAAGCATAATTATTCGTTTCAGAGGGGTAGCCAAGTTAGTCTGTAACTGGAAAAACTTAAAAACAACCAATAGTCCTGCAGCACCTTAGAGACTAACAAAACATGCAGATAGTGTCGTGAGCTTTTGTGGGCACCACCCACTTCTTCAGATGAATGGAGTAGATTCATCCGGTCATCTGAAGAAGGGGGTTGTGCCCACGAAAGCTCATGACACCCTCTACATTTTGTGTTAGTCTCTAAGGTGCTGCAGGACTATTTGTTGTTTCATAATTATTAGTAGTATTGGTTTTTATTTATAATATTGGAGTGCCTTGGAACCCCATCCATCAGCCGATGCCTTCATCATTCAACTGGCTAATAAACTTGTGATTAGATGATTAATTAATCATTCAGTAAGCAAATTCAGTCCATGTATCAATCCATTAATCATTGACTGAAGAAATCAATCAGCTATTGCCTACTGGAACACACTGATATACATTGTAATGAGCTGGTAGATATCTATCTTTTGTTTGCGTAATGAAGTAATATTTTAGAGCAGGGGTTCCCAACCTGGGGTACGCGTACCCCCAGGGGGTACGAGAAGCTTGTCAAGGAACTACGGGGAATATTTGATAAATAACTAGATTATCCTAATTGAAATATTCCAAAAGTAGTAGTGTTAGTGAAAAAAGTTGTGGATTCTAGAGTCTAGAATTTATTTCCTTTCATATTGAATAGGGGGTACGGGAAGGTTTACTAAAAGCCATGGAGGTACGGGGACCGAAAAAGGTTGGGAACACCTGTTTTAGAGTATCTCTACTAATTGCAAATTAGCCATTTTTTTATACTGATGTAGATCTACACCAATATCAGTACAAGATCCTGGTTGATTAGATTTCGTAAGAAAGATCATGGGTGGACAATAGGGAGAGCCCTGCAAATCTGCAGCTATCTGAGGCTCTTTTTTGCAGAGACGGATGTAGATAACAAAATTTTGTATCTGCGCAGGGCTCTAACTATGGGAAACTTGGTTCCATCAACCAGACCCATCCTTTTATGGCCATCAATATACAAACATCAGAGATTTACAGAAGGGCTCTCCCATTTTACCTTTTAAACAACCTTCGGTGTCTTCTTTTTGCATGAAAAGGTAGGAGGGAGACTCAGGGAAGAATGGCAAAGAGACCAGCTGGAAAAATGCTGCAATTCCACATATGGACAACAACACAGACCACAAGGATTCGGTTCCTAATAACTCTCTGTAGAGAGCATATAAAATATATTTGTGATGCAATGCAATAAAATTGACTAACTTTACCAGGGATGGGGGAGGCCTTGTGGCTCTGGTCCCCCCCAGTATGGGGGAGGGTACATGGCCTTCATCTCTCCCCCAGAGGGGAGAGGGCCTACAGCTCACAGCCCCCAATCCCGCCTGTGAAGGGGGAGGCTGTGCAGCTCTCCGGCCCCCCTGTGAGGGGGGGAGGGTGTGTGGCTCCAGCCCCCCCCCACAAGAGGGGAGAGGGTGTGCAGCTCTGGCCCCCCCGGATGGGGAAGGAGGGAAGCCGTGTGGCTGGAGTACCAGGGAGAACCAGCGAGGGGGCGGGGCGGGAGGGAGGAGGCAGGGATGCTGAGGGTGGAGGGAGGGGCAGTGGGACACAGAGAGACATGATGACATCACTCTGTTGTCCCGCAGGAAAAGTTTTTTATACATATAGAGAGAGATAGCCAGGCAGTGGAATTTGTTAATCCGTGCAACTACTATCAAGGCCAGTGCTACAATTCTACAAAATAATTCAGATCCTGAATATCTGTGAGATTCAACTCTGTGAAATTATTTATTAGTAACTTCAGCTACTTCCTTTTTGTGTGATAAGTAGAGAAACTGACATAAAATGCATAGACAGTGGGGGAAATGGCAGCGTGATCCATTGATAAGTACTTATATTCGACCTGGGGAAAGGACTGGTCTAATACAGAGGTGGGGAACCTCAGGTCGGAGAAGGGGGGGCTGAATGTGGCTCCCAAGTTGTGTGGATCCAGCCCCCGAGGCTCAGGGTCCCCCTCCCAGCACTGGGGAGCCCACGCTGGCACTCCAGCCCTTTGACTGCCCCACCGTGGGGTTGGAGCACACTAAATCTACTCCCCTGGCCCTGCCAAGGCTCTGGTGTGTGAGGGAATGTGGGGAGTGTCTT
Source organism: Pelochelys cantorii (assembly GCA_032595735.1). Classification (NCBI taxonomy): domain Eukaryota; kingdom Metazoa; phylum Chordata; order Testudines; family Trionychidae; genus Pelochelys; species Pelochelys cantorii. The sequence continues at coordinate 2,793,033 of CM064342.1, read as the reverse complement.
TCTCCTTCCCAGTTGGGGATCAGGTCAATGAGATTTCTTTTTCCTTCTCACTTGTAATTTTTCTATGGGTCAACAGCTCCCCCAACCCAAAGAAGTCCCCCCCCCCCCGGCAGTCTAATAGTTAAGTCACTAACCTAGGACTTGGCAGACAAGTATTTGATGCTGTCTTCTGACATATTGTTTCTGTGAAATGGTGGGCAAGTCACTTAGCCTCTCTGTGCTCGGTCCCCCATTTTACAAATGGGAATTATAGCACATAGCTAACTTGCAAGGGTGTTGTGAGGAGAAATATATTAAAAACTGTGGTGTGCTCACATACCGGTGATAAGGTTTTGTAAAAAGGCAAAATAGGGCAAATACCTTAATCCCATAATTTGTCCTGAAACTTTTCCGAGTGTCAAAAACAACATAGCAGTTGTATTTGCAAATCCACGGAACTTCTTGGGTGAAATTTCTCCTAAGTATTGACTATGTACATTCAAACATATACCTTGAATGGGGAGAAGAAATGGGAAAGTTATATGTTTAGAAAGAAAAATGATCTTTTTTTTCTAATCACATTCTGCCAAACTGTGGCGCTCTCCTTGTTTGCATGGTTTCTTACGTAACCCTTACAGTAAGTATTCAAATGGGGAGCTTGCATCGTCTAGAGCAAGACATGTAATACATCATTCAATACTTCCCAGCACCGAGTGTTTTTTCAGCTGAGTCCTTGTGGAAGTAATTTGTGATTTGCTCTATTTTATTATTCAGGCCCAAAAACACCTCCCCCCCGTCCTTCATGGTCTGCCATGGGGCCGATTCCAGACAGTCTGGGAAAGGCAGGGGCTGTCTCAGCCTCCTTCCCCACCTGCTCTGGCCGGCTGGGGAAGCCTTCGGCTGATTCCCCGCTTCCGCCTCCAGGAGAGAGGCTGGGGGTGGGGTTGGGCTGTGAGGGCAGGGCAGCCACCGGCCCCTCCCACAGCTTGCAACCCCTCCCCCACACATGTAGTGATTCCTGAGTATGGGCCTATTATTGCACAAACCCGCTCCAGCTGGCTTAATATGGAGGAGGACTCTGCTTGAGCTATACCGTCCTATAGATGTGCGCAGCCTGCTTCCTCTGACGCTGGGTGTGGCATGGCCCCCTCCTCCTCCCTGACCCTTCCTGGGCTCCTGGGCTCCTTGTGGAGCTCTGAGAGTGGTCCCTGTGTTCTCCTGAGCGCCTAGCTTGTGTGCATACAACAGAGTAAGATCCTACCTGCATTGATGCCATAGAGGAAGCGTCCAATCAGAATCATCTCAAAAGACTGGGCTGTCCTACTGAAGCCCACATGCAAGGCAGCCACTATTAAGAGCATATTGTTGCCCAAGAGACACTTCTTTCTGTAGCCACAAATGAAATACAGAGGTGAACCAGGTGTTCCCATAAATATCTCTCTCCTCTGACACTTGGAGCAAACGTGCTCCTGCTAACCAGTGAACATACAGACCAAGCCATGGCTGCTTCGGGGTTCAGAAGTTAGTGTTATGTCGTGACAGGACAGACATCAAAGGGGAGCACTATGTTACAGTTATAATGGCTTCCTGAAGAGAGAAGCGCTGAGAGAAATAATAGTTAAACAGTAATCTTTGCTCCCTTTCCAGGATCTGATTTCCCATAAAAAATATGACATGTATCCCAAAGTATAGAAAGAAAAGGTCAGCTTTGTGAGAGCCACATTAAACAGCCATATTCAATGGGAGAGAATTTACATTCTCTCTTCCACTCCTCAAAACCTCATTCTACAAGGAAAAGTCTTTTTCCGAAAAAGCTTTTCCAAGAAAAAGGTGTGCGTGGACGCAAAAGGGGGAGTTCTTTTGGAAGAAGAGGCCTCCAGGAACCATACAGGTGCCCTGGTGGCCTCTCCGTCCAGACTAATCTCAACTAAAATGAGAGATGGCATCCAATCAATGTGGACACTATCTTTCGAAAAAGCACATCGCTTTTTCTTTGCGCTTTTGCCATGTGGACACTCTTTTTCGAAAGAAGATTTTCCGGAAGATCCCTTCGAAAAGCTCATTTCAAAAGAAGCCTGCAGTTTAGATGTAGCCTAAGTGAGCTTTGTTTAAATGTCCTGAAGGCCTAAATATATTCACGGAGATCAGAACTTGAAAGGCTTTTTAAAGGACCCACACAGTTAAACCCAAAAAGCCTTCTCAAGATGCTTTAAGAATTCCCACATTCACTAGCCTGTATTTCCTCATGGAAGATTTAGGAATGTTGACCTGTATCCGTGAAAATGGTCACACACTAAGCCTGGGCTTATCTGTTAACCCTCACAGTTACAACCCAATGTGCATGGCAGAGCCAGCTTTTAAGTGAGCACTGGCTCGCACCTACCTTCTTGCGTGCAAGCGTGTAACTGCTAAAAAATGTTCGTATTCCTAGAAGGAGTGTGTTTCAGTGGGAATTCTATTGGACAGATATTAAAATGATGTTTCACCTCTACTCCCAGCCTGTTGGAAAGGAATTGTATATACAAAACCAGCTATCATGGAAATGTGTGTGTGTATCTCTAAGGGAAGAGACAGCTTGTTAATCGTCAAAACTCTGTGTTCTCATTTAGGGACACTGGAGAACTTTAGAAGGTTTGGAGACTGGGTAAGGTAACTTGGTCTGGATTTTATTAGGGATGTTAGATATGTAGTTGAATAGTCGTGTAACTGCATGAAATCTTAGTGGTTACATGACTATTCAATAGTCCCCAGGGGCAGGGCTGGCAGCCAGTGCGCTCCTGGCCCCATTCCCAAGGAGCCCCCTGCCTCCCCAGGCTGCTGCCTCTGATACAGAGGCAGCAGCGGGGGGTGGCAGAGAGAGCTGGTCCATCAGGGGAGCCAGTTTAAAACCCAGCTCCTCATGCAGATAGCTGCCTAGAGCAGCCTCTGTCCACGGCAGGCCCTGGCTTATCGGTTAATTGCATAGTTGTTTACATGACGACATCGCTAGATTTTATTGTTTACATGATGACATCCTTAGACTTTCTGACAGCTGAAAGTGGCATTGTCAGATAGTGGCAGAAAAGTTAGTCTGGGGAGTTGTTGTTCAAGTGTGTATGTGTGTGTGTGTGTTCACGGGAGTTGGTTGGAGGGGAAACCAGCATGGAAAGAGAGGTTGCATGGAAGCAGATAGTGAAGAGAGAAAGAGAGAAGTGGACCAAAAAGCTGCTGCCAGAATTGGAGAGTGAATGGAGATGGGGGAACAGAAAGAAGCAGAGATACAAAGAAATGAAGTAGGGAAGTAGTATGTGGGAAGCAGTACATATGGTGTTCATTGAAAGGAATCTGCAGCTGGTTTGATATTTGCTCCTGCAGGGAATACAGAATAATGAACTTGGCCCTGGTAGCAAATACATGGGGAAATTATTTTCAAATATTTTGTGAGTCTGTGTGGGTTGACAGCCGTATCTATCTTTGTAATTTTAAGTCCACTTCCCCTCAGGGGTTCTACCAAAGGATGGCATCTTCCCTTTCCACAAGAGGCGCTCTAGCTGTTTTTCCTGTGGAGACTGAAACAGGGAGCAACTAAATTAGTTTATCTCTTGACTGCCCTGGGCACACTCTTCTCAGCTAGCAGCTCTGATGACTTGTGCAGCTGGCACTGCTCCATGGGGCCCTGCACACTGCTCTGCCCTGGCTGAAATTGGTGAAAAACAGGAGAGATTCTGGGCTACATTTAGTTAGTGCTTTAGCCCTCCGTCCTATTCCCAGTGGTAGCTTTGCAACTGACTTCAGTGAAACCAAGTTTGAGCCTTTAGTGATGTGGGAACTTAAACAGGTTTTTTGTTTTTATTTATTTAAGATTTGTTTTGTGTCCCTTTCAGTAGCATGTGTCTCAGTGTGAAATTACCTAATGGGAGCCCAAGCAAACTAATTAGTTGGTTGGTTAGCTGGTTCCATTGTTACAATTTCCCATAAGTGAGCTGTTCAGAAAAGATACGTACTTTCCATATTTCTCAGACAGGTATCCGCTACACAGACTCCCCAGCAGTCCCCCTACAAAGTAGATAGACACAATGAGGGACCACAGCAATGTGATGGTCTCCTGATGGAGGGGAAAGCCATGTCGCTCCAGCCAGGTTTTGTTGATAAACCTCTTAATGTGCTGAGAAGGAAAAGGGGATTTTCATTAACAGTCGTCATGACTCAATGCATGCTTCATTATATTTAAAGCGGGTGTGTGTTTCAATAGTAACCAATAATTACTATTTAAAGAAATTACATCATGAGACTGGCAAATAAAAGTCTAGGAAAAGTCCACATACCCACATTTCTTGTTCTTACCAATGTTGTCTCTGGAAATCCATTTTGAAATGCTGTGTATTGATTTCAGGGTGAAAGGAGGGGCTAACGACTGTGGGTGTTTCAAATAGCAGCAGTAGAACTGAGATGATGTCAGAAATGTTTGTTACTTTTCAGTTAACATTTTGATTGACTGTATTGCTTACAGAAGCAAGAGACTAGTAGAATGTGAACTTCCCCCAGTAAATTCTGATACTACGTCTAGCAGAGATGTGACAGTGTACACGTTTAGACGGTTACCCAATGCGTCTAGGCTCATTGATTAACCTTCCCGGTTACATGCAAGCACCTCCCTACCCCCGCATGCTGCTGCCCCTTTTAAGCAGGTTTGCTGTGAACACCGGCTCTCGGGGAGCCTCCTGCCATCCCTGGCTTAAAAGCCAGCTCCCTGCAAGCACCGACTCCTGTCTGTCCCTTCCCCCCAACCTGTGCTGCTGCCTCTGATACAGCAGCATGGGGCGGGGGTCCATACAGGTGGCTCTGCAGAAACCAGTGTACACAGGGAACCGGTTTAAAAACCTCCCTCCCCCATGTAACCACTGAAAATGTCAGCGGCTACACTTTTACACACAAATGCATTTTCACATCTCTCCACCAAATCCCTGACAAGATGGTGTTATTAATTAATTAATATTCCAGTCCAGGGTTCCTCTCTTAAGCAAAGATGGCAGCAAATTGTGCCCCGTTATCGGTGACTGTATTATGTAAGAAACCAAACTTGTTTTCACACACCCTCTGAATCCCAAGTGTTGCGAGAGGAAAGGCTGCTGTACAGGTTAAATGCACCATTTCCTCCACTGACACTTGGGCTTGTGCAAATTTTGTGCAAATTTCCACACACAAATGTCAGGTCGTCTGATGGGTTCCTTTCACATATCCATAATCCTACGTAGGTGAAACCAAAGGACTTTTTGGGGATTAGAGGCTCAGCTACACCACCACTTTTTAATCTTGAAATATACCCTCTCTGTTAATCAGGTGTCTGTGTCACACACACAGCCTTTGCTCTTCTGTCCATGCAGGGTGACTTTTGTTTCAAAAGGAAGAAGGCAGTAGCAGAGAGGGTTTTACCAAGAATTCTCTCCCCAAGTGGCTGGAGTCAGCAATAGACTACTCAGCTCTCCCTTCCCAGCGTTCTCCGCAGCCTCGCAAAATGCTGCTGGCAGGGGCAGTGGGTATAATGGGCAGGGGAACCTCCTTCCCCATGCTCCAGGGAAGCCTGGGGCTGCCAGCCACCTCCCCGCCTGTCCTTCGGCCAGGGCTGGGGAAGGGGTGGCCTGTCCCTGTGGGAGAGGGTGTACTTGACTCCCACGAGCTCCTGGGCAGAAGGGGTGGGGGGGGGGCTTGTGCTACGTTCACCCACCCCTCCTGTCTACTGGAATGGTATCTGTGAAGTTCTGTGCTTCATCTAGACTCTCTTCTTACTCTTCTTTGCTGTACATACAGGGTGGGGATGGAGAGTGCTGGGAACAGTCTCAATAGACACACACAATGAATTTTTTAAAGGCACATCCTCAAGCTCGGAGCCAGCCTCAGTCATGGAGGGGTCTCCAATGAAGGCTTTGCTTACCATTGAAGGGTAGCTGATCACAGACATGTGAAAACCTGGCAGGAAGCTTCCACCAATTCCCAGCACAAACATCATCTGAAATAGCCCCCGGTACTGAATCTGCAAAAAGATGATAAAACACACCCCAAGTTTATGGTATGGTCCTCAGATCCATGTGTAATACAGCTCTCTCCTTCCGGAACCATGTTATTCATGGCGGGCACTTCTAACCCGAGAAACCTTTTCACAGTAAGCAAGGTTCAAGCCCAAAGGGGTGCCATCCCCCATTCACAGGTGCCCCCAATCCCAGCCAGGAGGTGAGAGAGAACCAACATTCCCTAGGAATCTCATCTAAAGAGACAAGACAAAGACCTGCTATAACCCACTTCACTGGAAGGACCATTGCATTCAGGACAATAGGGGTATGTCTAGACTACATGGCTCCGTAAGTCTAGACATACCCTGGGGTTGTCCACGAACATGTTAAATATGCTGTCTAAAGGCTTACGAATGATGCTGGAGTTGGATGTGTGGAACGGCAGTGTTTCATCCCCTCTTTTCCCATGTACCTGTTTTACTTCTGTAAAGTGAGAATTGTTTTTTCTTTGTCCCTTTTGCCGAAACAGTATCTCAGGAATTCGCTAAAAGAAAGCCTTTTCACATGAGGCTTATGACACAGATGCCAAGTCTACGCCACCACTTATGCTGGGAAAACTTACGTCACAACCGCACCCCCCTCCCCTCGAGAGACATAAGTCTTGCCTGTGTAAGTGATAGTGGACACAGTGCCAGCACGGCAGGAGATCCTCTCCTACTGAGATAGCTACCACCCACTGCTTGTTGGGGTTTTTAATGTTGACAGAAGAGTTTGCTGCCGTCTACACAGTGCAGCTGTGCATCAGTACAGTTGTACCACTGGAAGCATGCTAATGGATACATAGCCTGAACGAATTATTAGTCTTCGGTCTGCAAACCCCTCTGAGCCACAAGAGAATCCAACACCTTAGGCAAGTTTGTTTTCATTCTGCCTCATACTTTGGGAAGGACTAGTGGCAAACAGGCTGTGCTAGCCTTCCTCCTTGCTCCTGGAACATAAAATTCTTGTGATTTTACCTTCTCCTGTTGGCCATCCCAATGCAACCATATAGCTAAGACAACTGTAAACTAACTATAACCTGAAAAATTAGAACTATAAAAGAGAAATAAGAACAACCCAGGAAACTACAGACCAATCAGCTTAACTTCAGTGCCAGGGAAGATAATGGAGCAAGTAATTAAGGAATCCATCTGCAAACATCTAGAAGATACAGTAAAACTCCAATAGTCTGCATCCAGTTGTCTGGCACTACTGATAGGCCGCATCAACTGGAACCCGGAACTGCTCAGGTTAGCCACTCTCACGGCTGGGCTGCTGTGACCCACGCCGTTCCGCTCACGGTCCCCAGCATACACAGCATCCAGCCAGCACGTGCTAGCAGCTGGCTGCTGAGGACAGGCAGCTGCTTTGGGACCTGGACATAAGGTTGGGGGAGAAGGGGGATTGAGTGACAGCAGCGAGGGGAGGTGTTTGGCTCTGGGAAAGGGGAGGGTAGAGGAGGGGGATTGGGTTGTGCAAGGCGTCCCGGCCAGCTCATTGAAAAGCCGGCTGCTCGGCTCACGTGCCCCAGCGCCTGAAGGGAGGTGCGTGGCTGTACCGGCGGCTCCAGGACCCAAGCATGGTGGGGGGGAGGGGGATTGGGTTGGGAGTATGGCCCCTCCTGGTACGCCGGCATATCCGATAATCCGGCACCACCTCGCTTCCAAAGATGCCAGATTATCGGAAGTCTACTGTAATAAGGTGATAAACAATCACCAGCATGGATTTGTAGAGAACAAATCATGTCAACCCAACCCGATAACTTTCTTTGAATGGATAAATAGCCTGTGGGATAAGGTGGAAGTGATAGATGCAGTATACCAGGACTTTAATAAAAATAACGAGGAATCCTGTGGCACCTTAGAGACTAACAGATTTATCTGGGCATAAGCTTTTGTGGGATTTACCCAAGAAGGTGTATTCCCTAATAAATCTGTTAGGGTACGTCTACACTTGCACCCTAGTTCAAACTAGGGATGCAAATGTAGGCGACTGAAATTGCTAATGAAGTGGGAATTTAAATATCCCGCGCTTCATTAGCATGGTCTCGCTGGCGCGTTACTCCACTCAACAGCTGTTTCAAAAGTGAAAGTGCGCGCTGGGTGTGACGTAGTGGGGGTACTTTGCTGGTTGCTATGCTGGGCAGTGGGTTGTCAGTGACCTCCACTGGCTGCTGTCTGCAGCACGGCCCAGCAGGGCAGGGGATGAGTCATTATGCAAGGGGGCTTCAAAACTGGTCAGACAGGTATCTCCCATGGAGCGGAACAATGGAAAGGAAGGGGGCAAGGCCAGCCCTGGCTGGGGGCAGGGCTGGAAGGAAGAGTTAGTTTCTGTCTGGGATCATGGAGGAGATGGCCTAGGGAAAGGGGCTGGAATTTAAGGGCCCAGCATCCCCCATCTCAAGGGGGGCTGAGGCATCCTAGGCCCGGTTCCTGTAACCAGATGACATCTATGCTGTGCTGTATCCTGGAGAAGCAATAAACTCCCTCTATTCTACTGGCTGGTGGAGTCTGTACGTGCCATCATGGGGGTGCAGGAGTCGGGGGACCCCGACGTGCCGCCACACTGGGACACGTTAGTTCTAATCAAACCTCTAATTTTTTGAGGAGTAATGTTAGTTCAAACCAAGGGGTTTGGTTCGAACTAACGCATCCCGGCGCGCACTTTCACTTTCGAAACAGCTGTTGAGCGGAGTAACGCGCCGGTGAGATCATGCTAATGAAACATGGGATATTTAAATTCCCGCTTCATTAGCAATTTCTGTTGCCTATATTTGCATCCCTAGTTTGAAGTAGGGTGCAAGTGTAGACGTACCTTTAGGTTTGAAAATTCATGGAGATCGGGAGAGATCCCGCATGATTGGAAAAAGACAAATGTAGTGCCCATCTTTTAAAAAGGGAAGAAGGACAATCCAGAGAAGTACAGACCGGTCAGCCTCACCTTAGTCCATGGAAAAATCATGGAGGGGATCCTCAAGGAATCTATTCTGAAGAACTTGAAAGAGGGGAAGGTGATTAGGAATAGTCAATATGGATTCACCAAGGGCAAGTCATGCCTGACTAATCTGATTAGCTTCTATGAGGCTGTAATAGGCTCTGTGGATGTGGGGAAGTCAGTGGATGTGATATACCTTGACTTTAGCAAAGCTTTTGATATGGTCTCCCACAATATTCTTGCCAGCAAGTTAAGGAAGTATGGATTGGATAAGTGGACTGTAAGTGAATAGAAAGCTGGCTAGATTGTTGAGCCCAAAGGCTAGTGATCAATGTCATGATGTCTGGTTGGTGCTTGGTTTCAAGTGGAGTGCCCCAAGTATAGGTTCTAAGGCTGGTTTTGTTCAACATCTTTATTAATGACCTGGATGAGGGGATGGATTGTACCCTCAGCAAGTTTGCAGATAACACTAAGCTAGGGGGAGAGATAGATACATTGGAGGATTGGGCCAAGAGAAATCTGATGAGGTTCAACAAGGAGAAGTGCAGACTCCTGCACTTGGGATGGAAGAATCCCAAGCATTGTTACAGGCTGGGGCCCGACTGGCTAAGTAGCACTTCTGCAGAAAAGGACCTGGGGATTACAGTGGATGGGAAGCTGGATGAGTGCCCTTGTAGCCAGGGTGGCTAATGGCATATTAGGGTGCATTAAGAGAAGCATTTCCAGCAGATCCAGAGAAGTGTTTATTCCCCTTTACTCGGCTCAGGTGAGGCCACATCTGGAGTATTGTGTCCAGTTCTGGGCCCCCCACTACTGAAAGGATGTGGACGCATTGGAGAGGGTCCAGCGGAGGGCGACCAAAATGATTCAGGGGCTGGAGCACATGACCTACGAGGAGAGGCTGAGGGAGTTGGGTCTATTTAGTCCGCAGAAGAGAAGAATGTGGGGGGATTTGGTAGCAGCCTTCAACTTCCTGAAGGGAGGTTCCAAAGAGGATGGAGAGAGGCTGTTCTCAGTAGTGATGGACGGCAGAACAAGGAGCAATGGGCTCAGGTTGCAGTGGGGGAGGTTTAGGTTGGATATTAGGAAAAACTATTTCCGTAGGAGGGTGGAGAAGCACTGGGATGGGTTCCCTAGGGAGGTGGAATCTCTAACCCTAGAGGTTTTGAAGGCTGGGATGATTGAGTTGGGGTTGGTCCTGCTTTGGGCAGGGAGCTGGACTTGTTGGCTTCCTGAGGTCTCTGCCCGCCCTAGGGTTCTATGATTCTATAATTCTATAAAAGGTCTGGAAAACATGAGCCATGAAGGAAGACTGAAAGAATTGGGTTTGTTTAGTCTAGAAAAGAGAAGACTGAGAGGGGACCTAGCAGCTTTCAATTACCTAAAGGGGTGTTACGAGGAGGGAGAAAAAATATTCTCCTTAACCTCTGAGGATAGAACAAGCAGCAAGGGGCTTAAATTGCAGCAAGGGAGGTTTAGGTTGGACATTAGGAAAAACTTCCTAACTGTCGGGGTGGTTCAGCACTGGAATAAATTGCTGAGAGAGGTTGTAGAATCTCCATTATTGGAGATTTTTAAGAGAAGGTTAGATAAACATCTGTCAGGGATGGTCTACAAAGTGCTTGGGCCTGCCATGAATGCAGGGGACTGGACTTGATGACCTCTCGAGGTTCTACTATTCTATGATTCTAACTATAACTCTGCCTGACTACACACACACACACAATAAGAAAGACAAGACAGAGAACAACTTTTTCATACATTCGTTAAACTCGCTCCTTTCCTCCCCCTACCTCTATGGTAGTATTTACTATTATGTGTAGGGCCCTGCATCACAGGCCATGAAATCTCATTTCCACCTATGAAATCTGGATAGATACTTGTTGTTTTACAGGGGATGCCATTTTTACTCAAATTTGGGGCTCTGTCCCAATATGGGCATCACAAGGTTATTTTATGGGGTGGCTTACTCTATAGCCACCCTTACTTCTCTACTGTCTTTAGCGCTGGGGGTCAGAGAGCAGCAGCTCTGGCCAGGCCCACCGGCAGCAGTGCAGAAGTAAGGGTGTCAATACCATACCATGCCACCCTTACTTCTGCACTGCTGTCTTTAGAGCTGGGTGGCTGGAGTGTGGGTGGCTGCTGACCGAGTGCCCAGCTCTGCCAGCAGCAGTGCAGAAGTAGGAGTGGCATGGTATGGTATTGGCACCCTTACTTTTGCGCTGCTGCTGAGCTGGGCTCCGAGCTAGCAGCCACTGTGCTCCAGCTGTCCAGCTCTGAAAACAGTGCCACCACCAGCAGCTGCTCAGAAGTAAAGACATCAGTACTGCAACCACCCCAACAATAACCTTGAAACCACTCACAACTCCTTTTTGGGTCAGGACCCCTATAATCACAACATCTTGAAATTTCAGATGTAAATAACTGAAATCATGAAATGTATTATTTTAAAAACTGTAGAACCATGAAACTGAACAAAGATTTGGATTAAATCTCAGGAAAAACTTCTTAGCGGGAAGAACACTAGGGGTAGTGGGAGAGAGGAGGGTTTCAAAAGCTGGCTGGATAGGCATCTGTCTTAAATGATTGAGACACAAATCCTGCATCTTGGCCGGGGGTTAGACTGGGTGACCTTGAGGTCCCTCCCGGCTCTATGTTTCCATAACCCTTATTGTGTGAGCATTGCCAACCGTACAACTTCAAACGTTAAAAGACAGAATTTTTAAAAATCCCATGAGACTGTTACGAAGATAATGAGGCTCTAAAATAAATTTGGTTCTTTGTGTCTATATTATTGTTTTTGAACTCTCAATGAGGGGGAAGAATGTGCTCATACTTGCGGTGGTGCATTTTTAGACGAATTTTCACACACCAGTTCAATCTCTGTGCTGTTCGCAGCGCTTGGTTTCTCCTGCTTTCCCACATCACTTCGTGTACAGCTGTCTCTCATTTATACTTGTACATTTTCAGGAAATTTTGCCTCCTCCCGAGCCCTTCAGAACAGAGGCAAAGCTTCTGTGTGTCTCACTGCGACCGCGCTTTGCTGTGTCTCCTCCCGGCCTTGCTGTATTTCCAGATGCCCCAGCACCTAGAGGAAATCATCCTTTATCAACAGCACCTCCCTACTTTTGTTAAAAGGGTATTACCACAGCTAGAGGTGCAAGGAAGAGCTGGCTGCACTGCAGGAAAAGCCCGCAGGGAGCTATTCAAAGAGCTGGATTACAACGGGACAGCACCTGTAAGAAAGGTTAAGTTGCTTTCACTGCTGGCCACAGCAATTGTTTGCTTGCTCTGTCCATCATACTCACTACCCAAAAGACCACTAGCTACCCCCATATTATACTCTTTTATTGCCCCATCAAAGTTTTTTAAAAATTGTTTGCTGGAAAAATGCAGCATCTTCTCCAGCACTGGTAATGGTGAGTAAAAAGTGGAAAGTGGATCCTTCCTGTTATTATCTGATGTGATTGAAAGGCATGGTACTCACCAGGTCTGAGAGGCAGCTGGCCATTTCCTACTGAAAGCTCGGCTATTCCTAGTCACTGGCAAGTCCCTGTCAAGTGTGTGATCCTCTTTCTAAGCGTTTTTTACTCAAGCATGTTATTTAAGTAACGAGGAGCTGGGATCATGGGACCGAAGTTAAATTTTTACTTTTTGTTTTCAATGAATTATGTTATTTTTAGTCATTGGGCAGGACACATCCCTATTGGATTAAATATTTCAGGAAACAAGATATGCCAGGCCAAACCCAATATGGAAAGAGATTTTTCCTCCCCTTTTATTTGGCGGGTTCTTGCTGATGTGGGATGGAAAGCAGGCAGCTATTTCAGACATCAAAGCTAAATGATGTTCCAGTTATTGTCACATACTCTGATTCTCTGACATTACATGAGAAATTGCTTAGAGGTTGTTTCTTTTTGGCTTTGGAGGTGCATTGTATTGTAACACATTCATTTAAAGGCTCATGAAATGTTTATACCGTTTAATATCATCTTCAGACCTAATCTCTGTAATTGTTGTTTCAGCCTGTTTCAGCCCATTTCAACTTACAAACTTCTTGCCTCACTTTTAAGACCCTGCTGAGCTCCCTTCTTCTTTGCTTTTGTTCCCTCATCCTCCTCTTCATTTTGTGTTTATGCCTCCCAAACCTCATCTAAATGTCTCGCTTATATCTTCTCCCCACACCTACCCTTGCACTCTGAACTTCCAAAGCTGATACTGTGGCCACTAACCCTTCTCTGGCATGGTAGTATTTACATTTTATGTTGTCAGCTGTATCTTGTATGGACATACAACCCATTTGATCAAGCACAAGAAATTCATGTAAATTGGAGTTTCTCCCTCTCCCATGGAGCTGATTCATATTTATGAGCAGTCACTTAATCTGTGTTCCAAAATCCAGTTTAGCTGGCGGCTGTGTTAGTGTTATTCAGAACATTTCTTGATGATCAAGTTCACATGGGGAAAGTAGGTGAAAAGTTAGAGAGACTGGATGAGCAAGACTGGGATCACGTAAATCACATGGCATGCTGTATGGTGACACAGTACCTGATCTTGCTCTGTGTACAGCTGCTGTGTCATGCCAAGAAATGCAATACAGACTGAAGGAGACCCTTCACACAGATTATTTCACTTCATTCTCAGAGCCCTACCTAACCTAAGAAGTCCAAGGGAGAGGAAGATGCTTTAGCACTTCACAGGAGTGGGTCCAAAATGTACAGACATGGGGACAGATTGACCAAGGCTTTTAGGTGCCTAAAGATGCAGATGGGCACCTGGAGCCAGATTTTTAAAAAGTGTTAGGCATGTAAGTGCTTTTGAAAATCCCACTAGGCAACTAACTGCATCTTCAGGTGCCTAAATACCATTGAAAATCTACAGCCTTCAAAAATACCTTACGTGAGTCAGGTACCTAACTCCCATGGACTTTCAATAGGAATTAGTCACCTAACCTGCTTAAGAGCTTTAGTAAATCCCACTGGATGCTTATCTTCATCTTAACGTCTTAAATATCTGAGTAAATCTGGCCTCTGGAGTACAGGAAGCTAACTCTTTTATCCAGGCCTCCGCTGCCAAAGAAATCCAGTCATGTACTATTTATACCTTTTGTGGTATATTACACACAAAAATTGTGAAAAGAACATTGTGAAGGCAGCCAAGTCAAGCACTGAAAAGTTAGGGCATGCCAGACTCTTAAATTGATCTTCTTGTGCATATGCTTTATTATGAGCCTATACTTATGTCGTGTGTTTCGATTTATTTTAGATCCGAGGGAAACCAGGACACTCCAGAGAGACTTAACCACTTCCTTATTTATTGCAAGCCTTCAAACAGTTAATACAGTGGTTTAAGTTTTAGAAGCCTTAAAAACAATTACTACACAATTTAAACCATAAATACTATAAATTTTTAAAACAATTAGTACAGCACAAAACAATAAAAAAGCAATTAATGGAAGATTTATTATAGTACAATAATTATGCCTAGGTCACTTATACTTTACCCGTATGCTGCCTACAGTAGCAGACAGGAGGTTCGTGCGCCCTTTGACTCCTACGCTTCAGTACACCATGCACTACCGTAGCCAGTGTGAAGGGTCTTTTACTTCTAGTTACAATGAGAAGGACCTGTGTGTCAATCCTACTCGCTACCTCCCATCGATTCTTCTTACTAAGGCCATATTATAGCAAAGTGAGACTGGGCCTTCTAATAAAACCTACCAATTAATTACATATTGTGTAACATACCTATTGTGCCCTTATTTGGGGTATATCCTGCTACTTGGGATGTTGCAAAACAACATGCTTAGTTAACAGTTCTATGGCTGTCTCTGCTTTTTGCTTATCAGAAATAAAATGTACCAGTTTACTCCCGTTTTTTTTGGCATGATCACACTGAACTATGCTGGATACACATGACTGTGCAAAAACATTCCTGCCACTCCAAGCCTCAGCCTGGCCTGCATGCTACGTACACCAGACTTGAGACAGGCCTGGGTTTGGCTTTGTTAGAGGTCAGTACTTTGAGTAAAGCAGACATAGTGGGGTTTAGTCAAGACAGGGCCGTCTACAACTTATCACTTACTATTATTTCTCCAGGACCTTTGCTTTTATTCAGTGTACAGAATGGATGGAGCTCACTAAGGCTATTTTCTACACAGCGGCATTATTTTGGAGTAAATGATAGTATTCTGAAAGAACATAGTCCATGTCTACACACAATCAATTATTTCAACATAATATCGAAACACTGTTGAGCTGGAGGACTTCTTACTCCAACTCCTCTAATCTTCATTGTATGAGGGGTAAAGGAAGTCGGGAGAAGAGTGCTCTATTTCGACAGCACCAAAAGTTGAAATAAAAAAGTCGAAATAAGCCATTTCGACTTAAGCTACGCGATTAGCGTTGCTCGAGTTGAGCAGCTTATTTTGAGTTTAGCCCTGCTATGTAGACGTGGCCTTAATGAGCAGCTATTCAGTATTTTTTTTATTTTCAGTATTCAATGTGCAGCCTTAAGCCTCATTTACTGCACACTGTTCAAACCTTGCTCTACAGACCGAGTTACTAATTTCCACAAGGGGTTTTCTGTGGCACTCATCAGAATAATATCTGAATACTTTATGTAAATTAATTAATTTTCATAAAACCTCTCTGAAAGGGGGGCTGTGATATTAACTCCTTTTACAAATGGAGATCTGAGCACTGAAGATTAATATCAGAATTATCTACTAACTCTGAGTGCCCAACTTGAGACACCTAAAACCTGATTTTTCAGAGCACCTTCAAATCCTTATTTTACTAACTAATTGGGGATTGAACTGTTGATAAAACAGAAAGGTTCCTGTGGATGAATGCCTCGAAATCACAGTGGGCATGGTGCATCAGTTACAGTCTGGAGCATTGCATTTGTTTCCTCTTGTCCTTCAAACCACAGCTGTGACTTCTAGTGCTTCCAAAGTATCAGTATGTGAAAGGGTGTGGAATTGTTTTTTTTAGACATCACTTCCATTATGTGATTCCCTCCCCCCCACCCCGCATTGATAAAAATGGTTCATATAGCCCCTCCAGTCCCAAGTCCCGTTTGTAAGATTGGTGTTCATAAAATCACGGATCTTCTGTACTTAGGGGCATATAAAACTTTATATATTCAAGCATAGCTCTGGTTGGCTTTGGCAGCATTTATGAGCACTCACTACTTCCTCAGATAAAGTCCTCACCTCAGGCATGCAGGAAAGGAGGAACACCCAATTAGTGACCACCGCTGCAAAGTTTGCTTGCTTAATATCACACAGGAGCAAGGATAGAATCCATATCTCCTGGGCAGCATGCAGCTGCCTTCACCTTGTGATTCTCTGGGCCATTTTGGGGATCACTCCGACCGATAAGGGACTTTGTCACTGTCTGTCCTGTAACCTTGGGGCTCCTTGGCATCACACCAAGCTACAGTTCAGATCACTGATGTCACGAGCCACTCCACAGGTACGGTCTCACCCAGACTCTCACCAGCCTAGTTGCTTCTGGCACAGTGACACCTGCAGCCCCTCCAGTCCCAGGTCTCCCTAAACCGCCTTCCCCGAGTTCTTAATTACCAGACACGTGGACTTTCCCCTCTGGTTCACCCCTCCGCTTGAAAATGTGAGACAAGCCTGCCAATTATCAAGTCACTGTGACCTGGTGCAAGCCACACAGTTTGCCTGCCAACAAGCAGCTGGGATGAAAATAAGCCAAAAGGACATTTGATCAAAAGCCATTGATTCCAAGGTACACTAGGAAGGGAAGCAAGCCTAGGGGAGTGTTGCAGAAAACCCACACCATGACACCACCCCTGGCTTTACATATCCATCATCCTAGAACAAACCCTTTTTCTCACACAAATTATCTGTTATCTTCGAACAGGTTCCCAATGGACCTCCTGGCCCTAGAGGGGATCCAGCATTTCAGGGTCAGGGTCCCACGTAGCAGCTGTGCCTTAGTTTGTGGATAAAAAACCTCAGACACTAGCCTGCTTTTAAACGGGTTTTTTCCCCTCTCTTTCTTTATTTTTCTCTTAGTCCGTGCTTAGTTTACTTGGAAACTCCTTTTTTTGGGAGCCAGGGTCTCTCTGAGTCCATTCATTAACTTGAATGGTCGATTCCCTTCCCTTTTCCTGAGCTGGGCATTACCTGGAGCTGATTACATGCAAACATTGGGCTGCAGGGGTGCCCCTCGCACTGCTGTGAGGTGTGGTTGAGCACAGCTTCCTCTCTGTACAAACAGAGCCCTCCCAGACCCTGCACTTTGGGGGCGGGGGGCAGAGGGGTCTAGGGGATTACCAGGAGGGCCTGGCACTGGCGGCAGGAGTTGGGCCTCCCTCTCCTCCCTGCACTCACCTGCAGCATCAGGAGCCATGGGAAAGGGACCCCCCGCTTGACCCCAGCCAGCTCCGCTGCTCCGGACCACTCATCTGTGGTCTAGGGAGCACAGCAGACGGTGATAAGGCTGCTCCACTTCCTGCTGCCCTTGTGAGGGCGGGAGAGGGACCTCAACCCCACCCCACTCCCCAGTAACCCTCTGGGTCATGTCATTTGGGGAGGAGGGGAAGAAGAGGGCAGGGTAGGGGCAGGGTTTGGGGGAAGGGTTGGAGTGGGGGCAGAAGGGGGTGAGCCAGGGGTGGGGCTTGTGGTGGAGTGGGAGAGTTGTCCCGAGCCCTGCACCTTTCCAGGGATACAAGTGTATACGATTGCACAGATTCATAGCCAGGGTCTGTTTATGCAGCCCATAATGACCGTGATGTTCAGAGCATGACAGGCTCTCATTGGTGACCTTAGCTGATACACTGTTATGGTACCGTAGTACAGTATGCAACAGGCTGGTTCAACTGCTAGTTTTGGGGGGGGACAAAAATAATGAAAAACTGAGTGCTCTCGCAGCACCTTAGGGTGCGTCTATACCACACCCTGAGCTCGAAATAAGATACGCAATTTGCGCAACACGAATTGCGTATCTCATTTCGAATCTACTTTGAAACAGCTTATTTTGAAATTTGGTGCGTCTCCACAGCGCCACATTTCAAAATAACGTGCTATTTCGAGCCATCCCTTAACCCCTGTGCAATGAGGTTTACCGGGATGGCAAAATGGTGTGCCCGTTATTTCGAAAAATATTTTGAAATAGCGGGCGGCTTGTGTAGATGCAGGGTAGCTGTTTTGGTATCCTGAAACAGCTGTGCAGAGTAGTTGCACCCTTAGGGTATGTCTACACTACAGCACTAATTAGTTAATTCGAACTAAGCTAATTCGAATTAGTGCATCTAGACCTAAAAACTAATTCGAATGAGCGTTTTGTAATTCAAAATAGCATGTCCACATTGAGTGGACCGTGAACCGAAGTTAAGGCTGGCCGGAACCAGTGCCGGCAGGGCATCAGGTTAGGACTTAGTGTGTGGGGCTGCTGCCTGAGGCTAGCCAAGGGCTGTGCTTAAAGGGACCCGACCCCCATCCTGGACAGACAGTTCTCAGGGTTTCCCGCTTGCTTGTCTACCTCGATGAGAGACAGCAAAGCAGTCCTGTCTTGGAGTGCCCTGAGTGCCCACACTCGGCACATCACAGCACTCGGCCATCAGCCCGGCTGCACTTGCCACAGGCTGCCATCCGGGGGGGTCAATCGGGGGGCTGTCAGGATCCAGGAGGCCCTGCAGGAGAGCTTCCACCCCGAGGAGCCGCAGAGCCACCCCAGTCCTCCCCATCGGGGGCTTGTGCCCCATTCCTCCCTCACTTCCTTCCACTTACCCCTCCCTAGCTCCCCTTCCTGATGTAAAAAATAAAGGACAAGTGTTCAAAAATAGAAACTCTCTTTATTTAACAAAACTGGGGGGGGGGGGAATTAACCTCTGGGGAGACTGGGAAAAGGAGGTGGGAGAGGGGAAGAGAGAGGGTGGGAGAGGGGAGGTGGAAACCTGGGAGGAGGGAGCTGGAAGGGGGAAGCCAAGGGAAGAAGGAGGAGGGAAAGTCTAAAACTATGGTACACCATATCTTCAGTATTGTGTACAGATGTGGTCTCCTCACTTCAAAAAAGATATTTTGGCCTTGGAAAGGGTTCAGAAAAGGGCACCTACAATGATTAGGGGTTTGGAACGGGTCCCATATGAAGAGAGGCTAAAGAGACTGGGACTTTTCAGCTTAGAAAAGAGGAGACTGAGGGGGGATATGATAGAGGTCTATAAAAGCATGAGTGGTGTGGAGAGGGTGAATAAAGAAAAGTTCTTCATTAGTTCCCATAATAGAAGGACTAGAGGACACCAGATGAAATGAATGGACAGCAGGTTTAAAACTAATAAGCGAAAGTTCTTCACACAGCGAAAGTTCTTCCACAACCTGTGGAACTCCTTGCCACAGGAGGCTGTGAAGGCTAGACCTATAACAGAGTTTAAAGAGAAGTTAGATAAATTCATGGAGGTTGGGTCCATGGAGTGCTATTAGCCTGGAGGTAGGGACGGTGTCCCTGGCCTCTGTTTGTGGAAGGCTGGAGATGGATAGCACGAGACAAATTGCTTGGTCATTGTCTTTGGTCCATCGCCTCCGGGGTACCTGGTGTTGGCTGCTGTTGGCAGACAGGCTACTGGGCTAGATGGACCTTTGGTCTGACCCAGTACGGCCGTTCTTATGTTCTTATGTTCTAAGCTCAGGGATCAGGGTCGGGGGTCTCACTGGACCAACTTGATTTTCATGCAAACCTGCTCCTCGGTTCGCATGTGGCCTTTGGTGGCCAGGCTGGCAGCTATCCTGGCCTAGATGGCCGCATTCCTGTGCCTACTGCGGAGGTCATGGACATAGGAGGCCTCCCCCCAAACCTTGATGAGGTCCATGATCTCCACACTAGACCAGGTGGGCGCCCGTCTCTTGCGGCCCCGGGCAGGCTCCTGGGAGCCACCAGCCTGGTCCTGGGAAGAGGGGGAGGGCTGGGTGGTAGCGGGTGGCTGGCTCATGCCGTGCCAGGTGCAGGGTCTGCTGGCCGGGTGCTGGCAGGCTTGCAACTGGCACAGGCACCGTAGCCAGACCGTGCCCCTTTAAGGGCTCCGGGGCTGGGAGGGGGGCAGAAGAGTTTCCCTGGCTTGGCCCAGAGTGGCCACCAGGGCAATCTGGGAAGGGCTAGCCTCCAACTAATTCGAATTAATTGGCTACACAGCCCTTAATTCGAACTAATTAATTCGAACTAGGCATTAGTCCTTGTAGAATGAGGTTTACCTAGTTCGAATTAAGCGCTCCACTAGTTCGAATTAAGTTCGAACTAGCGGTTTGTATGTATAGATGCTATGAAAGTTAATTCGAACTAACCGCTGTTAGTTCGAATTAACTTTGTAGTGTAGACATACCCTTTGAGACTAACAAAACATGTAGATGGTATCATGAGCTTTCGTGAGCACAGCCCGCTTCTTCAGATGCGTGGATCAAGGGATTCAAATCTTCTGCTGAAAAAACAGACCTGCCTTTTGCATATGCTCAAGCTAATCTCTTCTGAGCCTTCTTCTGTTAAAGAGGCATCAGTTTTCTTATGCCAGCTCCCCTTATTCTGCCCCACGTAGACCCCAAAACACAGAACTCCAGGGAAAATACTCTGCATTCAAAAAGATCAGCTTGGAACGCATTTCACCTTTCAATACTTAAAAGGGAAAATGGCACAAAGGCTGCATAATAACTTTCTTAAATATACACGAATCCTGGTGTTTAGAGTGTTAGTGAAGTGGCAGAATACTCCTCATGAGTAACTTGATAGGGCGTGAGAGTGAACGGTGGGGACTTAGCAGTAGCAACTCCCGACCCCTGGCTGCTATGGGGAGAGTATGCGTATCTCCAGGACATGGGCTTGCTGTGTATATGTGTGATCATGTTACTCTCTAGTGGCTGGCTAAGGGATAAGGGATACACAAATATCACTACTGAAGAGACCCTCTTCAGCTGCAGTGCCAACGGCCCTTGTTTGTGGAGCTGGAGTTTATGTTTGTGTCTATCTTCTTCTTCAGACCTTTCCCCCCCTTTTAATGGAGTTCTTGTTATGCAGTTTGTCATTATCATGCTGATTACTGATGAAACGGTCCATGAGTTTGATGAGTCATGATAAGTCTGCATTTCAGTCCAGGCGACTTGGGAAGAAGACAGCTGACAACTGATAGGCAGCTTCAGGAGCTGGGTAAAAGGCAATAGAAGGGCACTGATGTAAGCTAGAATGGACTGGCTGAGAATCTGATAGTTGATTTCCCAAGACTTTTGTTCTAGCTGAAATTTTATTGCCCTGAGTAAACAATCAGTGCCTTCTGCATAAGTAACATTTGATTCTTCCCTCAGGCCACAATGTAACAAGGGATTTCATAGCTAAAAATACCTAGTGCAATGGATGCTGGAGAAGGGAAAATATTCCCCAGCTTTTAAAATAACATAGGACTAGAAGATTTAGCTGGTGTTGCTGGGGGCCTTCACTCCATTACATTTTGTTCTGTGGCAAATACAATGAAAATGTCCAGGCTTCATTTTAATCATAGAATCCTAGAATCCCAGGGCGGGCAGAGACCTCAGGAGTCATCGAGTCCAGCCCCCTGCCCAAAGCAGGACCAACCCCCAACTCAATCAACCCAGCCAGGGCTTGGTCAAGCCGAGACTTAAACCCCTCTAGGGATGGAGATTCCACCCCCTCCCTGGGGAACCCATCCCAGTGCTTCCCCCCTCCTAGGGAAATCGTTTTTCCTAATATCCAACCTAGCCCTCCCCCACGGCAACTTGGCTCAGGGGTGGGGCTGGGGAGGAGGGGTTCAGTTCACAGGTTGCCCCAGGGAGAGAGGACAACACCAGCCCTCTCTCAGCATAGCCAGGGGAGAAGCACCTCTCCTTGGCTGCTGCAGTTCCAGTGGGCACTGCCAGGGAAGAGGGGCATGTCCCCCAGCTGGAGCAGGTCCAGGTTAGTCTGCCCCCTGCACTCCCCAGCCAGAGTGAAGAATGGAGCACACTGGGCACTTTCCCCTGGCACCCTGAGAAAGGGGAACAACCAGCAGTGTCCCCCTATGAATTGGGAAGGGGAAGCTTCAACTCTCCCCACCGCATACCTGGGGGATGGGAGGCTCAGGGATGGGGCAGTCCTGGACAGGGGGGTAACCCTGCTTGCCCCCCCAATGCCAGCCCTGTGCTTGAGAATGCCCAGAATGCCCCATCCTGTAACACCCATTCTAGGAGTTACCACCCCCAGACTGAGAAACACTGATATAGTGTAGAGAACAGTATGAACAGGACGTTGCCTGTATGAAACTGTAGTTTGTACTGACATCACACTGGTGTTTTTTATGTAGCCAGTTGTAAACATAGGCCAATATTTAGATGAGTCGGTGAACCCCCTGGCAGATCTCTGCATCTCCCCGGGGATGTTGAGAACCACTGCAGTAGAAGCTCAACTGATCAGTTTAGCTTTTCTCAGAGGCATGTGTAGATGTGATGGGAGCCGGGTCTAAAGGACAGCGAGGGTACGTCTACACTGCGGCGCTGTTTCAGATACCTCTGGTATCCAGAAATAGCTATTCCGCGTCTTTGAAACAAGCCTGTTATTTCTAAATGTAACAGGCTCGTTATTCCAATGTCCCTGTAAACCTCATTCCATGAGGATTAAGGGAAGTTTTGGGAAACATTTTGGCGTTCAGACAGCGCCAAATTATGAAATTAGCTATTTCAAAATGAGCCCGAAATAAGCCACGCAATTTGCATAGCTCAAATTGCATAGCTTATTTCGAGCTAAGGGTGCAGTATAGATGCACCTCTAGTTGGTGATAACATTTGTAACTGTTGCTCTCTGTTGTGATTGTTGGAAATTGATTTGGAACGCTTGTTTGTTGCTGCCATTTCTCTGTACACCCTAAATCAAGCTTAGACTCTTTGGTATTTCTGTTCTTGAAGGTGTCCCTGTGTCCAAAGGCTTGAGCAATGGGCATGTAGTCTATTAATATTGATCTATGTACGTAACTTACATTGTACAGTGTATGGAGGAGTTCTTTAATTGATGAACAGTTAACCAGCCTGGTAAATGCTCTGAGTAAAATGTAATCATTTAACAATGTTTGTATGCCTCAGCTGGACTGGTCTGAACACAGCTGCTTTCTTGCGAAATCCAGACAAAGCCAGCAGGGAGCACTGCGCTCATCTAGTCTGACCACCTTTATGACACAGAGTGTAGAACTCCCCCAGAATAATTCCTAATGCAGAATCTCTTAGAATACCAGGTGGTCTTGATTTTAAAACTGCCACCGGGATGTAGAATTAACAGTGGCCCTTGTGAAAATTGCTCCAATGGTTAATTACACTCACAGTTAAAAATTGATGCTTTATTTCTGGTCTCAATTCGTCTAGTCCAACACCCAGTCGTTCTGTAAGCAGGGGAACAGTCTCGCTGTTGTGGGGGACTTTCCGGCCTCCAACAATGCCCACATGAGACCGGCCAAACGAAACAATCTGAGTCCCCACTCCCACTCCCTTTACTCAGAGGCCTCCCAGACCTCAGGAGCTCTCCTGTGAAGCAGAGTCCCCATTGCCCTAACCAGGCTGGGCCCAGGATTCCTGGGGGGGGGGGCTCAACGCCCAACCTTCTTGTGGTCACCTAGGGCAGGGGCTGGGCGTCCCCACTCCCGGATGCTCTGTCTACAGTGGTGGCTCCCCTGACTCATTGATCATTGCCTGAGGCTCGAAGCAAATACCGTCTACTCACCAGCAATCCATTTAAAAAAAGAATAAGGAAAATGGGAAAGGAGACAGGAAGCATGTCTGTGGCGGGGGGCGACACAAACCGTGTTTCTGGAATGTGAGGGCAGGTCACCGTCTGCTCCTCCCAGACCCTGGGCATGCCACAGGGATGCTGTTGGTCGGACACTCGGTGGCCACTCACTCTCAGTGGCAGGACCATTCTCCTCAGCATCAGCCCTCCAGCTGGGGTTACAATCTCCCTCCAAGTCCAGCCAGCAAGGCCTCTTGGCTGGTGGCGTCTCCCTGTGCCGGGCCTCTATCGGGAGTACTCCCCCATAGGCCCAGACAGCTCCAGCCCACCCGGCTCCAGACAGCTCCAGCCCCATCTCCAGCTCCACCCTGCCTCCAGCTGCCTGGACCACTCCCCTGGGCTTGCTGGCTCTGGTTGCTGCAGCCCTGCTGCCAGCACGGGTCTGCTGTCTGCCCCATCTCTGCAGCTCTGTCCCAGCACTGACCTGCTCCCTAGGCTGTGTCTCGGACTTTGCTCCCCAGCTCAGCTCGGGGCCCTGCTCTCCTTAATGTGGCCCCACTCTGCCCGACCTATCCAGCTCCCGTGGCTCTGCCCTGCCCGACCCATCCAGCTCCTGTGGCCCCACTCTGCCAGACCCATCCAGCTCCCGTGGCCCCACTCTGCCCGACCTATCCAGCTCCCGTGGCCCCACTCTGCCCGATCCATCCAGCTCCCGTGGCCCCACTGTGCCCGATCCATCCAGCTCCCATGGCCCCATTCTGCCTGACCCATCCAGCTCCCGTGGCCCCACTGTGCCCGACCCAGCCAGCTCCTATGGCCCCACTCTGCCCGACCTATCCAGCTCCCGTGGCCCCACTCTGCCTGACCCATCCAGCTCCCGTGGCCCCACTCTGCCCAACCCAGCCAGCTCCCGTGGTTCTGCCCTGCCCGACCCATCCAGCTCCTATGGAGGATGGGACCCTTCCCCCCAGCCTCCTGACTCCCTCATCAGCCTGCCCGCCCTGTCAATCAGGCTGAGCTGGAGAGCTGGCCTCTCTCCATTGCCCCTGGAGACTGTCAATCTCAGGGTCCTGATTTCCCATCGATTCTTCTCCTTCCTTTCGGTGCTGGGAGCTGGGCAATCAAAAACCCCTCCCTGAGTGTTAGGAAAGGGCCAACAGTCCCCTTGCCTTTGGATCAGGTTGTACATTGTTCTGCTGGACTGAAGAGCCCTTTATTAAATATTTATTTCCCAGGCAGGTACCTACAGACTGTGCCCAAGTCACCCTTTGGCCTTCTCTTTGTTCAGCCCAATCGATGGAGCTTCCTGAGGCTTGCTGTCAGGTGTGTTTTCTTGCATCATTCCCATGGCTCATCATCCCCATGGCTCATCTCTGAACTCCCTTCACGGTATCAACATCCTCCGGAATCGTGGGCCTCAGATCTGGACACAGGAGTCCAGCAGCAGTGCCAAGTGCAGAGATAAAATAACCTCTCCACGCGCATGTGAGATTTCCCTGTTCGTGCATCCCACAATCGCATTAGCACAATAGCATTATCCACCACAACACCCCAATATTTTTCAGTCGCCACGTCCCAGGAGAAGGCTGTACGTAAGACCGACGGTCTTTGTTTCTCGATGTTTCCTTTGACACAGAGCTGTACTAGAAGATTTACCTGGCATTGCTCAGGTCCTTAACTCAATTCATTTATGTTTTTCTTCATTTTAATCATTGCCCCCCTGGGTGGGGGGAGAGAACTTTTTCATTTGCATGACTATCTTAATTTACTTCACTGCTCAGTGTGCAGGCTGTCCTGGGGAGAGAGGACTACCACAGCCCTCTCTTACTGCAGCAAGTTGGGGCCAGCTGAGACACACCTGTCCATGGCTGCTGCATCTCCACAGCCTAAGGAAGGGTCCATGCCCCCCAGCTGGGGGGACAGAGACACAAACAGAGAAATGCTCTGAAATATGTCATAGATAGCTGTCACTTACTCCACTCCCGCCCCCTGCTGCCCCAATGGTTTTATAGTTGGCCTGGTCCCCATCTCTGGCCTCTTGCTGCCTCTCTGTGGTCATTCTACAATATAACTGTCCCCGCTTTCCATCCCGTATCCCCTGCTGCCCCCATGTGGTCATTACATAGCAGAGCCCTCCCTTTCCGTTTTATGAGAACCAATCCCAGCTCAGGTACATCCCATTGTCCCGGCACAGCCAAACCCTGGCCTTGGTTGACGTTAGGATAAGAGGAAGCTGCCAGCAGAATGTGGTGGTCCTAGCTCTTACCATTAGGGGGAGTTCTTGAACAGACAGATGGACAGACACACCGTCTCAACTATATGGTAGATTAAAACACATTATTTGCTTGTGTTCAGTTCACTAAGCAACCCAGATTGCTCTCAGTCAGGGACCTGTCCTCTTCATTATTTACCACTCCCCAATTTTTGTGTCACCTGCAAACTGTGTCAGTGATTATTTTATATTTTCTTCCAGGTCATTGATAAATATGTTAAATAGCACAGAGCCAAGAGTCAATCCCTATGAGGCCCGCTAGGTGACAATCCTCCACTCATGGTTACATTTTGAGACCTGTCAGTTTTCAATCTACTGAACCTGTGCCATTTTAATATGCATCTTCTGTAGCTGAAATCATGAAGTCACACTTGTCTGTGGGGTGTGTACACGTAACATAAACAGGTGTGTTTGTGTATTACTACACAACTATTCTGCTTGTGGGTGCCAAATAATTTTTCAACTACATAGTCAGAGCCATGGGTAGAAGAAATAAGGAGGGAAATTAATTAGAAACTTTGATTTTTCTTTACTCCTTTTAATACACCTTTTAAAAATTATTTTTGCTATATTGGAGTAAGGTGACTGGACATTTTGGTGCCTCCCTCCATATCCCAAGGCTCTTTCTTCTCCCGTAAGCCTGCATATCTCTTTAGCAGCACTTTATGGAACACCCATCACTTTCAAATCTCACTTTCTGTCCCTACTCCCACAGCATTCATCTCCATCAGCAGTTCAGCCCTTCAGCCTTCTGAAACAGGCACCCTAACTTTCATGTGGTTTAGTTCTGTGTCAGTGTTTTCAGTGTGACTTTAAAACCTAAGGCCATGTCCATGTTACATCCATGTGGTGCCTTGTACAATAGTTAGATTGTTCAGCAGAGATACCACTGCAACACAAATACATAAATAGCCTAAAAGCTCTACTGGCACTTTTTGAAAAGTTATGATTTTGACCCCATATCTGTGTCCTATTGTATCAATATAAATGTTGCTTACATTGTCTGCTACAGGTTGGATCTCCCTGTTCCGGCATCCTCAGGGCCTGATCAGTCCCGGATGAGGGATTTTGCCCTGGCAGGACAGTCCTGGTTTAGAGAGGTTCGACCAATAGCAAAAATGTCGCAAACCATGGTAAATAAATAGCGTGAGTGTGTAAAAAGACAATTCAACAATGACACTAATGACAAACCAATTTCAGATTTATCTTTTTATATATTACATATATCAGACACTGAAATATAGAATAGCTGTCACGCCATTTTCTATTCCACAAAACAAAACCTTCCTTTTCATTCATGCCCAGCATGATAATAACAGACAGTCAGGATTTTACATTTAAATTCACTGCTTGTTTTTTTCAACTCTGTAGTTTTAAAAATAATTGTACAAATTAAGCTGTTTGGCAAGAAATTTCTCTCTCGATTGCACATGCCCCTTTGTGAGCAGCAGGTAGCAGTACTGCAGCTTTTACATAAGCAACTTTAGAAAGAAGAGCTGGATGGGGCACAGCTTCCAGGCTATAAATAGAAACCGGAGATGAACGCAGATGGAACGCAGAGATGTATCCAACATACAGACGTATCCAACAGGAATAGGTATGTGCTCAATGAGAAGCCCCGGCTATGACCTGCACTCAGCTTGCTGAAATGATTAGCAGAACACAGTAGGACTTTTGGTAGTAGAGATTATGGTGCTACCCTGAAGCCTTTCGTACTTTGCAACGTTCTACTTACTGTTGGAACCCCATGCACCCAACACAAACAAGCGGCTACATCGGCCCTCAGATCATGCATCGCTCTGGGATCTGACCAGTGATACCTGCTTTCCAGGAACATTTAACTATGCATTTCCATTTCATGCACTGTAAGAGAAAGTGGGGTTGTTTGGGAAGATCCCTGACCATGTCAGCTACCCATTGGGACAAAAGTACCACAGGGGTAGGCACTTTACAACACATATGGTAGATACAGCTACAAGAAATGCTACAGCCCAAAGCCAAGTTTCTTACTGCACAAATAAAATGTGACACCCCAGACAGGTACTGAGAGGGCAAATGTAGTCTCAAGCACTGTGACTAATAAGCACTGGTGCATTTACTACCTGGATTCCAGCGCCGGGGGGCAGACATATAAGGTGCATCGTGTTTAGCCATGCTGAAGTCTATGCTGCGCTCAGTGAATCGGAGCTTGGGAGCAGAGTTCGACTGTTCCTCAGGGCTCCTGTTAGTCCAAGCAGAAGCTCACAACCCTTTTACCATGTGAGCAGTTAACAGAGCAATGTCTGGAGAGCAGCAATAAGCATGGCACCAAAGATGCCTCAGGCATGGCTCTCAGGATACGGTTTGCACACCTCTGTCACTGGCAGCTGCTTAGCATGTCGCTGGAGCATTTTATTTATGGCTTGGGAGGGACTAACAAGGTGGCAGGATTCAGGAAGACCCACGAAGCCAGCAGGCCACAGAGGAGAGGAGGGAAAGGCAGTTTCACTGCAGCCTCTAAAGCAAAGATTGGTAAGAACTGTCCCGGAAGCAAGCATTTACCCTCATCAAACCCTTCAGAAACAGTGGGAGACACCAGCAATGCTTCACTTCAGTGCTGTGGGTTAGGGTCACCTATCTTGGGAGTGGACTGGACTGAAGTCAAATGAAGCCTTAATGGATTTACACTAGGGATAGCTTTGGGCCCTTTATGGCAGGGGGTAACCGACAGCATGTCAGTGATTATGGCAGGCGAATATTTAAGTGCTGGCAACCTTCAGGAAAGGATGCCTGTCTCTGAGCCAGATTCTCTGACTGACAAGTTCATTCTTCCCAGCTTACCTAAAGCAGCCAGGGACTGCCCTTGGAAAGTTATGAATCTGTGGGCATAAAGACAGAAGCAGCCGCTCTGCTGTTGCTGGCTTCACTGCCTTCTTTACAGAACCTCCACTCCCTTCAGGGGGAGAAAGGAGGGCAGGGAGCACAGGGGAACGGAATGGCTGGAAAAAGGCTTTCACTACCTCTGATGCTTCAGGGATGGAGTAAGGTAGAGCGGCCCACGACAGCTTGAACTTGAGCTGGATGCACGTCACTGAGAATCGGGACAGCCTGAGGCAAAATGACCACCTCCCCTCTCTGTTCTGAGCTTGGCAGAGCTGACATGCGGGGCCAAGCCCTGTGAGAAGTATCCAGAGTGCCCTTGGATATCCCCATGTGCCTCTCACACAGCCCATGCAAGAGAAGTTTCTGTAAAAGTTTTTAAATGTCCATAAGCAAGCCGTGAAAAGAACCAAGCCAGAATGAATAATTCCAAAAGCAGTGCCCAGAAGTTAAGTGTATAACAAGTCACTGATTAAGTACCAGGAAGAGCTTTCCTTCCCAAGCTGTTAAATTATTAACAGCCTGTTATTGCTCAACAGGTAGGCGTCTTTGTGAGATCACTTTATACCCTCAATAACCTGAGCACTGAGATGAGTTACTAAGGAATAAAGTATCACTTGACTTCTGAAAGCAGAACTTAATTAATCATACTAAAGCCTGTCTTGTTTCAGAATCAGGTGTACAGGCAAAGACTCGAGAGGATTAGAGTGAGGTAGATATTGTTTGGGTGAAGAAGGGCTAAAGAAGAAATATAGTTAAGTAATTAACAGGTGTCTGGACACTGCTCAGAGATAAACAAAATATCCAACCAGTCTGTAACACTTTAAATTAGGTTCCCAAATACATGCCATTTAGCTCTGAAAAATATCAACTGATCGTTAAATGGTCACTGAGATTTATCAGTCATTTGTCTCACGTGAGTAACACAACAGTCAGTATACACACGCCTCAGGGCAGCAGAGGTACTGGGCATGCCAGTGTACTTATATAAACATGCACGGTTTGATGGGTCATCGCATTTATCAAATAATGTTTAATTCTGGGGAAACCAATTTTCTAGACCATGATATTTAAATGAAGACCCTTTTAAAAGTGCTAGACTTTTGGGGCCAACTGGGGTGTCTAAACCCAAGCACCTTAAGAACAGCTAAAGATCTGTCTAGCCCAGTGTCCTGTCTGCCCACAGTGGCCAATACCAGATGCCCCAGAGGGAGGGAACACAACAGGGAATCCTCACATAATCCCTCTCCTGTCATCCATTTCCAGACAAACAGAGGCTAAGAACACCATTCCTGCTCATCCTGGCTAATAACTATTGATGGACCTAATGTCCATCAATCTGTCTAGCACTTTTTTGAACCCTGTTAAAGTCCTAGCCTTCATCACCACATCCTCTGGCAAGGAGTTCCACAGACTGGCAGTGCGCTGAATGAAGCAAAACTTCCTTTTGTTTGTTTTAAACCTGCTGCCTATTAACCTTAATCCATATTAGACCACTTGAATAAGTGGCATGATGTTCAAAACAATAACATATGATGCTGTTTTAGGCTTCAACTGAATAAACTCATGCTCTCAAGTGGCAGGAATATTCTCCATAAAATGTGGCTGGAAAACATATTACAGTTAGGGTACATCTACACTTACTCCCTAGTTCGAACTAGGGATGCAAATGTAGGCGACTGAAATTGCTAATGAAACGAGGATTTAACTATCCCGTGCTTCATTAGCATGATCTCACCGGTGCGTAACTCCACTCAACAGCTGTTTCGAAAGTGAAAGTGCGCGCCGGGACGCATTAGTTCAAACCAAACCCCCATTACTCCTCATTTTTTGAGGAGTAACATTGAGGATGCCTACATTTGCATCCCTACTTCAAACTAGGGAGCAAGTGTAGATGTACCCTTAGAAATCAACTTTCCATCAGAAAGATTAACTTCCCTGTTTTGCACTTGAGAGGGTGAGAATACAAAAATCAATAACTGAATTTCATCACTGCCACAAGCAATGCCAATGCCCGTCTCTGGATGGATGAGATTGTCTGAACCACAATGGGACGGGGGTAGATAGATGAGAGGAAAACACATGACTGTGCAGGACGAGACCTTGAGAAGTTACATTTGCACCTGCCCGATGCAGATTATCCCCAAATAAAAGTCCTCTTAAAGATTTAGTATGTGTGTAAAATTAAAAATAAATCAAAAGTGATGAGTTTCATGGAGAGAGGCAGGGAAACATCTTCAGAAATGAACACATTATTTGATCATACTTTACTTTACTGTTCCATGTATGAAGGGCTTATAAAAGATCATTGAATTATTTGTTAATCAAACATGATAGATTATTACACAGGTCAAAAGGTCGACAGGTAGCTTTTAACTAAAGTCATGTGTAAATTGCAATTCTTTTTTAGAAAATCCACAACAATTTAAATGGCAAAGTACTGAATTTCACGGAGTTTGTATAGAATGAATTTTACAGCTACTGTTAGTGAATTTCGAATATGGAATGAATTTTACCACTATATTTAGGTAATTTCAAGGTTGGAAACTAATTTTATCCTTGAAACTGACAAAGGGTGTGTCTTCACAGCATCCTAAACTCGAAATAAGATATGCAAATTGCATATCTTATTTCAAATATAGTTTGAAATAGCTTATTTTGAAATATGGTGTGTTTACACAGTGCCAAATTTCAAAATAACGTGCTATTTCAAGACATCTCTTAACCCTTGTGGAAAGAGGATTACTGAGATGCCGAAATAGTGTGCCCGTTATTTCGAAAAATATTTTGAAATGATGGGCAGCTTGTGTAGACACGGGGTAGCTATTTCAGAATACCTCCAGTATTGCGAAATAGCTGTGCAGTGTAGACATACCCTTACATTACATGTAAAATTCATCCTGCCCTTATTAAAGCTGATTATGTATAAAATGTATTCTAGTCCTGAAATTGACTAAATTTAGTTGTAAAATTCATACTGTCCCTGAAATTGTCTAACATTCATTGTTTTGGGGCATTTTTTTACAGTGAAATTGTGATTTAATGAGGGCCAACTTTTAACCATCAAGAACACCTTCTGCTGATGTGCTTATGACAATCTATAAAGCATACTACTCATGTCTGCAACATAGTTATAATAGCCATTAACAGTATATTAACCCTTTATAAGCCATTTATAACTGGAATTATGAAATATAGTATGATCCTTTATTTAAAAAAAAAAGATTTCAAAATAGTTTGTCAAAGCAGCCTGTCACTGTGGATGTTTCCAAGAGATGGCACAGGGGCACTGTGAAATAAATAAGTGCTACTGTTCTAATCAGAAATGCAGAGCAACTGTTTTTAACAAATGAAATGAACAAGAGAATCAGTTGAACTTCCTGCTTTGGTATGAAAACTTTCGAGTATGCTACCAAGAGTAGTGTGTTCTCCTTAACCCCCACCTCTTCTAACTCCACCCTAAAGAAAAGCAAAACAGGTCAGGATGTTTTCCTGCCACCTGCCATCTCTACTTATTCCCAGACTATAACATGGTGGATTTTATTTCCTCAGGGCCTTTCCAAAACTTCTCACATGTTTGAGCTTTAAAATTGCGCTTGTTGAACTCCTTGGAGATTTCCAGGAAGGTCTTCCCCTTTGTCTCAGGAAGGAAAAAGCCGACGTAGAGAGCAGTGCAGACACAAACGGTGAAGAATGGAAGGTAGCAGAAATGAGCAAGACCTTCCTGCAGGGGGAAAAAAAGGAGAAGCGTTGGAAATGTACCACAGTCTGTGGCAAGGCCCCTCTACAAATAGTTTCCGACGTATAATAGCTTAATTTATGAAATATTTCTGTACTAAGGATCTTATATACATGAAGAAGCAGCTCTCCTCTAAAAGGACTAGCCTGTAGTCCTAAGGCCTGTATCTCTGGGAATACGATCATGCTTCATTTGTGTTACAAGTAAGGGCCTGCGCGGAGAGAAATGTCTTCTTGCAGAGGCAGATAGCCCCCGGATAGACACTGGTCCACAGAGGTCTACTTCCAAGAGCCGCTGCAGACAACGGAGGGGAATGTGGTTCCATCCCACTGGGAGCTCTGTGGATATCTATCTGCAGATCTCCACATCCCCAGGTAGACACGTCTATCTGCTCGGGGCTCTACTCACAAAGGTTGGTCCTGAGGGGAAACGGCAGTTACTGAAAGGGAAAGTTTGGGAGATATGGCTGGGAGCGGGGAGCATTTCATATCTTCTCCTGACCCACAGTATATCTCATGCTGATGTACGACGTAAACACAGCCTCTCTTTTCAGGATTCACTGTACAAAATAATACTGGGGCACTGGAACAGCCCACGGTTTCTCCCCCACAGGTTAATAACATCTCCTCTCCCAGCCTTTCCAAGCTGGGGACAGATTGGGCTCTCGGGGATGCAAAACTATTCCAACCTCATCCTTTTCCAGCAGAAATCACGCTAGGGAAGCAGTCAGATTCATGGCTGAGACAGCCCTGCTACTCCAGTCACAACTTCTAGCCAAAGTCTCTGCTTCGAGAAAGCCTAGGACTTGCAGACACTACAGACCCCATCTCTTCCAGTAAGTCTTGCTGGAGGCTATAGAGCAAGAACACTTGTTTGTGAACTAAAATAGTGGATCAGCTTCCACACTTACCACAATGAACGGAAAGGCCATTCCAACGGCAAACAGATTGGACCAGAGCAGAGAGCCACAGATCATGTAAGCAGCCGGACGAGACATTTGATCAAAAATCTCTGTGGGCAAAACGCCTGTCACACCAGCTAGAAAAAGAATTTGCAAATAAAGGTGTATGTCTGAAATGCTAAAACTGGAAAACTTGTTCTGACAAATATGAAAAGGGATATAAAAAGGACAGGAACCAATTATTAACTGATTACATCGCCAATTGTTCTCTCTAGTCAACATGGCCAGAACGCTTAGTAATGGACCTAACAGCAACAGGGAAGTTTTAGGTTAAATTTTAAGTGCTAACTATATGAGCCATCTGGTAATGGAATGAGCTGCCAAGAATCATGGACAGATTAAAAATAATTAATCAATTCTGAGATGCTGCAGGGATGTGGCCTGGATGACTCACTGGAAATTACTTCCAACTCAGATGATTTTATGGCAGTAGGAGTTGATTCTCCTCTTGCTTGCACATGTTTTATACTGATCTAAGTAGAGAATCATGCCCACCGTATATACCAAAACAGCACACACTCACATACACACATGCATGCACACACCTGTACTCATGTCCTGAAGGGTTGCCAGATGGTTTCAACAAAAATACTGGACACACTTGACATGACCTCACAATCTACATTATATCTGATGTAGAAAATACCGGACAGTTCTATGTTCTCAATTTGTTTCCCGAACAGAAAGCTCAAATACTGGACTGTCTGGTTCAAAACCAGACACCTGGCAACCCTAACGCCCTGGTTCTGAGAAAACGTGCACGCTCATGTTAGAAATATGTATTAAAATATGCATATTCAAAGATGTAACCAAATAATAGGGCTTCACAGCCTGGAAAGCCATTCTGTGAAAGAATGAGGCAATAGGAGCACTTGCTTACAGCCCTAATGAACCAGTTAGCAAATCCAAGGACTGTTGCTTACTGTCACAAATTAGACAGGAAGGGTATGTCTAGACTACATGCCTCTGCTGACAGAGGCATGTAAAATAGGCTACCCGACATAGTCAATGAAGCGGGGATTTACATATCCCCGGCTTCATTAAAATAAAAATGGCTGCTGCGCTGTGCCAGCTCAACTGATCGTCGGCACAGCGCGCGAGTCAAGATGTGGATAGGTCAACGGGGAAGGCTTTGTCGACCGCTCCTGTAAA
Source organism: Pelochelys cantorii (assembly GCA_032595735.1). Taxonomy (NCBI): domain Eukaryota; kingdom Metazoa; phylum Chordata; order Testudines; family Trionychidae; genus Pelochelys; species Pelochelys cantorii. The sequence goes on along the minus strand of CM064342.1, from coordinate 2,758,391 downwards.
CATTGTTTCGCGAGGCATAAGGGAGCGGTCAACAAAGGCTTCCTCTGTCGACCGATCCACGTCTTGAGTGCTGTGCTGTGCCGACGATCAGCTGAGTCTGCACAGCGTGGCGGCCATTTTTATTTTAATGAAACTGGGGATATGTAAATCCCCGCTTCATTGACTATGTTGGGTAGCCCATTTTACATGCCTCTGTTGGCAGAGGCATGTAGTCTAGACGTACCTGAAGTTACTACCTAGAGAAGAAACTTGTTTTTATGCTTCAAGTTTCCTGTCACACTGTCTGTTTTCAGGGACGCAAACAGAAATGGCTCCCGAGAATGACAGATTGTCACTACGCGCTCTGAGGACTGCTGCTAACACTGTAGACGGCGAGGGTTTGAAACGTAATGCCCCTTTCATTCCAATGCGATGCGAGTGCTAAGAACACTCTTCAGCCCCTGCAGTCGCACAATGGTTGAGTGAAAAACCTCAGATCACTGACCTGGTCCGATTCCAAAGCTCAGGATATAGGCGAAAATGCAGGCCATGCTGAGGTAAGGCATCCAGCTAATCCGGCCCTGTTCAAGGGAATACAGGTTAAGGCATTTGTAATCACCTGCCCCTATTTAATATCCCCATCAGTATCCATGGCAGAACCAGAATCCATTTCACTTAGATAATTCAATAGCTTTTGTTACCTGCTGGGATAAAGCAACCATGAAGACGATGGCCCATACTGCCATGAGGCTGTATCCCCCCAGAATCAGCAACCGCCGGCCAGCACGCTCTATGACTACATTCTGAAACAAAGCAATGCAGGGCATGTCATAGCGATTCATGCCTCTTGCCCACTTTCCTCCTCCGCTCCCACCTGTAGTTAGCTTGCCAGGCAACCTACTTCTTGCCCACTCCCCATTTAATAAATAATAATAATAACCAATGATAATTAATTACGATAGTAAGGGTTGTGTTGATGGGATTGAGTCAGGCTGGGCAACAAGGAGATATCAAGGATTGGTCACAACTGTAGCCTACAGCCTTTTGCTGCAAATAGGTCAGTACGGAGCAAGTCTGTATTGGAGCAAAAAGTTCAAGCTCTTGCGGAGACTCTCTCAAGCTGTGTGCTGCCCCAAGATTGCAGGCCGAGGGAATAAAGTAATACTTAGAGAGCATCCAGAAGAGACATGTGAGTTACCACAAGATCATGGGAAATTAAGAGAAATTTTTGACTGCAAAGTAGCAAGCCAAAGAGACAAAGGCTCTGTGTCTCTGGCTATTTATTTTTTCTCTTGGTGTCTATGTTACAGGAAAGAAAACTGACCACAATGCACAGTATCAGTATGGCTGGATCGAACACGAAGTCTGGAGAGTAGCTATTTCGAAATAGCAGCAGTGGAGCGTCCACACTACTGCTATTCCAAAATATCTATTTCAGAATAGGCCTTATTCCTTGTGGAATGAGGGTTACAGGATTTGGAATAACCGTCTGTTATTTCAAAATTATTTCAAAATAACGGAATTACTGTGTAGATGCTTGCATTGTTATTCCAAAACAACGCTGCTGTGTAGACGCACCCTAACAGGCCACAACAACTGTCATAACAAACAAATACTCTGGCTCCACGCATGTTTTAAATATTTGACAAGTCTCAGAAGGGTTAGTTCGTATCCACAAAAACAATGAGGAGTCCCTGTGGCACCTTAAAGACTAGCAGATTCATTTGGCCATAAACGTTTGGGGGTAAAAACCTGTATCTGATGAAGTGGGTTTTGGCCCATGAAAGCTTATGACCAAATAAATCTGTTAGTCTTGAAAGTGCCACAAGACTCCTCGATATTTTAAATATTTATGTAGAATTGGAGAAGCTGGTATTCAGAGACTAGGGATACAGAAGAACTTGATACCCTCCAATATTGTCAAATTCACAAACAAAAATCTTTGCTGGTGTCCACTCAAACACTTTCAAACACAACTCTTTTCTAGCAAACACCTTATAAAAACACAGCACTTTTAATAAAAATACGCAAATGTCATAACACTTGAAAATGCACAAGGGCAGATTTAGTGATTGCTGTATGAATAATCTGTAAAGTGCTTCTTTGGGAAGAAAGCTCTTGTAGATATGAAAGTTGCCTTTTCTCCAACAGTGGGGTTTACTCACAAGCAAAATGCATTAGAGATTCTTACACAAGTAACAGCTGTGATCAATTCGCAGCACCCAGTGCCGATAATGACATATTGGATTTTATCATATGGAATTCCAGCCTCTTGGAACACATAGGAAGCATAAAAATACATCTAGGAAGGAGAGAAAGAGAGAGTGAACTGTCAGAGAAGCTGTCTTGGAATCGCAAACCACTGCCAGTCCCACCCCTTCAGACACCTTGTTCCTCCTCCCACTCTGGAGAATAACACTGACACCCAGAGAACTGGCTACTTGTGCTGACATTCAGATTGCTTCTCCATCATGTCCATATGCAATCTGCACAATTGCAAAACCGATCCGTGAACGAACTCCGATGTTATTCCAACAGCGCAGGCAAAGAGAGTACAGATCTCTCCCCTAGAACAAAAATTACCCTTTCCATTATGCCCAATGTACCAGGGTCTGGCACATAAGAACATAAGAATGGCCAGACTGCGTCAGACCAAAGGTCCATCCAGCCCAGTATCCTGTCTGCCAACAGTGGCCAATTCCAGATGCCCCAGAGGGAGTGAACAGAACTGGTAATGATCAAGTGATCTCTCTCCTGCCATCCATCTCCACCCTCTGACAAACAGAGGCTAGGGACACCATTCCTTACCCATCCTGGCTAATAGCCATGAATGGACTTAACCTCCATGAATTTATCTAGTTCTCTTTTAAACTCTGTTATAGTCCTAGCCTGCACAACCTCCTCAGGCAAGGAGTTCCACAGATTGACTGTGCGCTGCGTGAAGAAGAACTTCCTTTTATTTGTTTTAAACCTGCTGCCCATTCGTTTCATTTGGTGGCCGCCAGTTCTTATATGATGGGAACAAGTCAATAACTTTTCCTTATTCACTTTCTCCACACCACTCATGATTTTATAGACCTTTATCATATCCTCCCTTAGTCTCCTCTTTTCCAAGCTGAAAAGTCTCAGTCTCTTTAATCTCTCCTCATATGGGACCCGTTCCAAACCCCTAATCATTTTAGTTGCCCTTCTCTGAATCTTTTCCAAAGCTAGCGTATCTTTTTGGAGATGAGGCGACCACATCTGTATGCAGTATTGCAGATGTGGGCGTCCCATGGATTTATATAAGGGCAATAAGATATTCTCCGTCTTATTCTCTATCACTTTTTTAATGACTCCTAACAGTCTATTTGGTTTTTTGACTGCCACTGCACACTGCGTGGACGTCTTCAGAGAACTATCCACGATGACTCCAAGATCTCTTTCCTGATTAGTTGTAGCTAAATTAGCCCCCATCACAGGCCACTCATGAGCAATGCCAGGCACTCCGTGCCACTCCACATTTTGTGATATCTCAGAAGACCATTATGCACATATTTCTGCAGATACATTTACATTCACACATTCTTGTTTTCTAGTTTCTTGGGCATCTCCGTCTGGTCTCTCCTTATCCACCCTTTCCTGCCCTTGAGTGGATGGCGAAAGATTCACTGAGCAAGGACCTTGCCTTTATACCTGCCTCTCTTTTTAGGCCACCATTTCCCCTGCTCTTATTTCAGTTCTCAACGCCCATTCCTCCTGCGTGGGTAGGCTCACGTCGCTCTCTGGAGAGGAACTCCGCAAGGAAAGCGGCTAACTTGCCCCCCACCCTTCCAGAACAGGGGGAGGTTCTGGGCCTCTGTTTCCCCAAACCATGACAAGTCTTGCTTGCGTTGCTGTCTCACATCCGATGCCTGCTGATGACATGGAGGCTCTCATGCTCACCGAGTCGTTTCCACAGAGCTGCATGGCACTGCTCAGCACGATGATACTTATTAGCTGCCATCTCACAGCTGGGTTCTGGAACAGTTCCCACGGCCTCTTTGCCCTCTGGCCTTTGATGGCAGCCTGTTCTGCTAACATTTCCTCCAGCTCGCTGCTCAGGTCGTCGCTACCTCTCAGCTTCTGCAAGGCTGTCAGGGAAAAGGTAGGGTTTATCTGCTGTATGAAAGTGCTTTAACTTCATCCATTCATCTCCTTGTTGGAGTGAGAGATTGGGTGGCAAGGGACAGCCATAGAGAGCAGTGTAGTGGTAGGACTTCATGACCTGAGAAATCACCTTTGACAAGCAGAGAAGGCAAGATGTGCTTTGCAAGATGAAGCTATTAGAAAGACTTTGAGGGAAAAGACATGACAAAATCCATGTCACTTTCCTAGAAGGTAGTATTTCTAACCATTTGCAATTTCAGCAACCATGCTTCTGGCTCTTATAGTGATAATTTTACTCTACGGTAACTCTCCAGTGAATCAAAGGGCACGTCTACACAGCAGGGCTTAACTCGAAATAAGCTATACAAAATCAGCTACGTCAATTGCGTAGCTTATTTTGAAATAACTTATTTCAAAATCAGGAGCATCCACACAGTGCTTATTTTGAAGTAGAGCACTCTTCCTCCAACTTCCCTTACTCCTCAGACAATGAGGGTTACAGGAGTTGCAGTAAGAAGTTCTCCAGCTTGACAGTATTTCCACATTATTTCGAAATAACTGCCTGCTGTGTAGACACGGACTAAGTTATTTCGAAATAACTCTAGTTATTTTGAAATAATGTTGCTGTGTAGATGTACCCTGAAGGAGTTAAGGTTTTTTTGGTGCAGAGCACATGTTAATGTTTGGTGCATAGCGCATGTTTAATTCCAGCTTGGTCCACATATGGAGATCTGTATATTACAAATTTCCTTATATGAGATAGATTCAGATTTGGCCACTGAAATCTTTATCTAACCTTTATTTTACATCATAGTTACAGGCTACCTATGAAGTTATCTAGGTATCCTTAAACAGAGAGCAGGTTACATGATAATACCTTTTAGACTCACTATATATGGTGAAAAAGTCATTTGCAGCAACAAATAAATACCTTAACAGGTTAAAAAAAACAGTCATCATGTAAACTGCACTTTAGTTTGGAAGAAAGAAATAATCACATATTTATCCTGCCTGCTCTTTGCATGACTTACAGTAACATACCATACAGCATAACTGAGGGCAATTCTGAAACGGTGGGGGCCGGGTACAAATGCACACTTGCTTGCATGTACAACTATTGCAACTGTATGTACAAATGTTGAGGTGGCTGCCTGCCTCGCAGTATCCAAGTGCACATGCAGGTGAGGCTGCACTTTTGTGCACACATTTTATGCACAAAGAACATGGGCCGCTATTTTTGAAAACTGTCCCCCTAAATGTCCAGCAGAAACTGGCATAGACATTGCTTGGGTGCAAGCATCTGGTATCCATTAAAGGAGGCCAGTAGCACCACAGGACGGAATATTGAAAACCGTACGGTTCATGTTGCTTGCTACAGGCTATATATGCTGGACTAACTGTGCAACAGAACTAACATCAGCTCATTTGTACCATCCACAAATCTTACCTCCTGCATCAGACATTAACACGACCACTTGGCACTCACCACAGATGCAGGACTCCTTGTCACCTCGGTCAATCAAGAGGTATCTGGGGCTTTCTGGTACCCACGGCAGAGTCATCAATTGGATCAGTCCGGGCACCACATTGCTGGCTAAAAGAAGAGGCCAACTCTCCTCCCCCCCTAATAGTTCCCTGAAGAAAAATAAAACATAGTTAAGTTCAATCAATCAAACATTCCGTAAGGCAAAACACAGTGCTCTGAGCTGGCTGGATGAATGGGTGGCGGCGCCACATGCGGTAGGAGAGCCGGGTTTGACAGTCAGCCCTGCTCTCGCTCTCTGAGCTGTCTGCAGGTGGGTTTGGTGCTGAGAGATGACAAGAGAGCAGTCCGGAGGCATAAAATGGCAGCCACAGAATGAAGGGTTAGAGTAGCCAGGGGCAACCAAGGCTAGTGACTGGGCCGCATGAGTGACCTCCTTCATCTCAGTGGGCCGCAAGATTGTCCCAACCAATGGGTTAGAGAACTCCATCTGAAAAGGCTCTTGGGTCACAACCAGGGGCACCAAAAGCTCACACAGTGGTGCGGGGTAGGGGGGCGGGCAATGCATTACACCAAACCTCCCCATCCGCCTACGCACCAAAACTACAGACCGCCCTGCTGTTTTTGTGTATTGGACAGCCGCTCTTAAAAGAAGACAAGGCAGCCCTATTAACCTGGAGAGATGGGATGTGATTAACATGTCTCCTCATTGGGAGAAGGACTTGGTTCAGAGGCTGAGATAGGTAAGTGAGATATTAAGGGACAGAGGAGTTTGGGGGAGTCGATTCTAGACTATGGCCCCCCCCCAAAGCATTTTCAGCACAAGGGGAGGCAGAATGCACTTTTAGAAAGTGTGGTGGGCAACCTGCCACCCGCGAGCCTCATGCAGCCAATTGGAGTTCCATGTGCGGCCCACGTACCCCCCGATCCCTTTCCCCATGCCTCTCATGCACTGAGGGCCCCGCATTTACCTACCCTTCCCTCTCAGTACTTCCAGAGCACTGTGAGCGGGCTGATTTGTATCCCATCCCTGTTCCTCCTGCCCCTTTCAGAGCTCAAACACCGTGGATCAGCAGATTGATGGCGCTCTGGAAGTGCTTGGCAGGAGGGGGAGCAGCAGGGATGGGACACACAAGGGAGAGGAGGCAGGGAAGGGGCTGGGCATAGATATAATGGATGGAAACCTCAGTGCTGAATTGTGAAGCATCTGCACATCCCTTACTCCTAAGCTTGTGGAGGACAGATCCAACTAGAAGTCACGTTGAATACGATGTATTGTAAAGTAAGCGCAAATGTTCCTTTATTATGATTATTATTATTGTGAGAAGTGTATTACAGTTCCATTAATACGTGAATGATTAAAGCATCGACGCTTGTTGTGAACGATTCAGCGTGCCGTGTACTTAATCTTATTCTTGGGTCATGCTTAGTGCACGTGACCGATTTCAGTCTTGCAGCTCAAAGAGATGAAGAAGGACCATTCACTAGCCTTGGCTGCCCATCGCTGGCCTGGTTTAGCAACGTGGTGGTAAGGACCGGTATAGAGCAGAAGCAGTCTCTCTTTCTGGGCTGTGGATACACTGCTGCAGTCATTCTGGTACTGAGTGGTTTTCATTCTACTCTTAAGGTTTCACCCATATACATTTTCCTCTGGGCACAGTTCACACTTGGCTGTCTTTTCTGCATCTCTTGGAAGGACTCTCTCCAGCCCAGTGACTGTCATGAGCAACAGGGAAATTCTATTGCTACTTCGGGACTGGCTGATCAAAGTAAGCAGTGTTGGGTGTCATGTACAGGGCTGAGCCAGGAGCACTGCGGCTCTGCATCTATTCTGGGATTGACAGAGCAGCAGGTTTTCAAACTCACTAAATTCACGAGGCCCTTTCTAAAACATGTAGAGCCTCTTCAGACACAAGGCAAAATGCTAGCTGGAATAAAAAAGTGCAACTCCTATAGATGTTTCTGGGCCAAAATGGCATAAATGTGGTACAAGTTACACACTAGGGCTACGTCTACACTGCAGAGTTTTTGCACAAAACCGGTTGTTTTTGTGCAAAAACTCGCGGAGCATCCACACTACAAGCGCGTTTTTGTGCAAGAAAAAGTACAGTAGATCATCAGAAGACAGGGACTTTTGCACAAGAGTCATTCCTCTTTCTATGAGGAATAAACCTTTTTGCACAAGAGCTCTTATGCAAAAAGGCACGTGTGGACGGACAACAGGAAACCCCTATCACAGAAAGCACAGGTGCTCTGATGGCCATTCGTATCAGAGCTTTCTTGTGCAAGAGCGTCCGTGGTAGTGTGGACACTTTCTTGCACAAAAGCACATGGCAGTGGGGATGTGCTCTTGCACAGGAACTTTTTGCAGAAGATCTCTTTCGCAAAAAGTTCTTGTGCAGGAATCCTGCTGTGTAGACGTAGTCTAGGTGTGAGGTGCTTTCAGCACCACTGACGGAGAGCATCCCAGAAGAGTGAGGGATAGTTACTGCACCGCTTTGGTCATCAATGAGTGTGATAAAAAAGCATTTTTTGCACCAAGAGGGGCAGTGGTGAGGTTGTAGCACTAACACAAAAGTCTTGCCCCACATACTCACTTACATCTTCTCCCCTAACACACGAAGCCAACTTCAGCCCTGAGGTACAAAGGCATATTTCCTACTGAAGTCAATGTCCCTGCAGAATTTGGTCCACAGAATCCCAAATTCATGCAAGTTACGCTCGTTTTTACATCCACTGAATGGCGAGTAAGTGAAAACAGCACTCTCACTTACACCCAGGCCTCGTCTACACTGAGTGATAAGGTCGAATGTATTAAGGTTGATTTTTTAGCACCCAATTTTGTAATGTCAAAGGTGCATGTCCCCTCTGTGTGCTAGAATTCGACGCAGTTCGAAATAGCATGCCCTCAGTAGGGTGGCTACGGTCATCTTTGAGAGCCGTGCATTGTGGGTAGCTATTCCACGGTGCCTGTGCCCCTTTACTTTCTGGGTTATGGTCCTAGTGCATGCTGGTACCAAAACTGTGCAGCAGTGGCTCTGGGTACACATTGTCAGTGTCCCATAATGCATTCGTCTGCTCCCTCCCTCCCTGTTTGAAAGCAGCAGCAGACCGTCTTTTTGCAACTTTCCACCCATTTATCTGTGCAGATGCCATAGCAGCGTACACATGGAACCCATCATGGATCCTGCTGAGCACCAAAGCATTGCGGCAATCATATTAACCGTGGTGCACCTTACCTGATGCCAACCACTTGTCCTAGTACCAACCCCAGGGCAGTAAATGATGCAGAAGTCAAAGTCACTGCTCCTCGGAGCCTCTTGGGAGCACTTTCCCCCAGGTACATGGGCTGAATGTTCATGCTCACCCCTGTATAAGGCAGACAAACACTGACCTCAGCTTAGACTCTCAAAATGTACATAAAAAATTAAAAGAGCCCTTATGAGGCAGTTAGGTGTAATCTCTCTGCTTGTTACACAAACTGCTGCTTGCACTGACCTCTCAATGCTTATTATTTACACCAATATATTTCTATTGCCGCTAATTCACTGTAATTTTGATAAATATACATTAATGTGTTTGCAAGGACTGTAGGGTAACGAAAAGCAACTTTACATTTTTCAAAGAAGGCTACATAGATTATCATTATTAAAACTGCAACAGTATTTTCCATTTTTAGTGCCCTGCGGGTGAATGACTAATAATACTGGCTAGAGGCAGATAAGGGATACATTTTCTGCCACACATCTAAATGGCTTCCAGGTGTGTCATGCAAAACTGCATAGGCTCATATCTGTGTATTATGCAGATGCAAAAGTCTGCATGCTCTTTAAACATTCTAATCCTGGCATACAAGCCCATTTGGAATTTGTAGACACAAAAGCTTTTCAGACGGGTTTGCAGGAGCACATTTTTCATTGGTGTTGAGTAGATGCTAAAACTGTTCACGTGCCACGGGGGTGTTTTCACCGTCAACATGCAGGAATGTGTGTATGGAATTTAATTTGCATAAGCAGAGACTGGGGCTATAATTGAGCCTAAATGTGGGTAAGCTCTGGGGAAGATTCCCAGCATAGTTTGACCTATACACCACAATATAATCTACCGCATTAAGTCCCTGCCAGCGTTCCCTGCAAGCTGTGTGCTTGTGCAGCTGCTCAGGAAAGATTCAAATGCCACCCAGCTGATTAGCAGTAGCCTAACCACAAAACCATCCCCCCTTTTTTTAAGGGGCTAGCATGAAATCAAGCATATTTAATAATTAGCAGAGCTGGATTTGTGGTTTCTACTGGTGGTGCACATTCACACATGCCTTGGTGCACATAAAAATTTATTCCACACATGGATGGAAAATTCCTGGCATTATTCTGTTCTTAGTATTTTGTATTACATAGAGCCTAGAAGGGGCCTTGAAGGGGTCATGAGTTCAATGCCAAATACAGCACCAGGGATCACATACATAATGCCACATACATTTGTATTGGTATTTTTACAGCCCTCGTTACCCTAGTATCACTGTTCCATACCAGCATTGATTCCAGTAAAAAATCTGCCAAGCATGATCATTTCGAAGGATTTGGCCATCTGGCTGAATCCAGACAAGACTGCAGCTATGATCACAAATGCATTATTCAGCAGCAAAGACGTCTTCCTTCAGAGAGAACAGAAACAGGATTGAAGGATCAGCGTTCACCGGGGCTGGTTACCTGAGTCTAATGCAGTGCAATTTCCTAAATCTGAAAGTTTAACTCAGGGTGCCTATTCTACACTTGTATGTTCAGAGGGGCACTTAGGATGTGGATACACTGCACCTGGAGTTCGAAATAAGTGACACAATTTGAGCTAAGCAAATTGCATTTCTTATTTCGAGTCAATTTCAAAATAGCTTGTTTCAGAGTTTGCCGTTGTCTGCACAGCACTTATTTCAAAATAAATCACTATTCCAAAACGTCTCTTACTCCTCGTGAAATGAGGTTTACCGGGACGTCGGAATAGCAAGCCCATTATATTTCAAAATAACGGTTATGCTCAAAGGATGCGGAATAGCTATTTCAGGATACCGGAAGTATCCCAAAATAGCACTGCCATGTAGATATAGCCTTACAGCCCAAATACCCCTTTCTGGTGCCTACATGGCCCACTGGAGCTCACTAACTTAAGTGTCCAGCTATGAAAACTGGGCTTGACTTTGGCAGATAAGATGTCATCTGTATTGCACACTACAAAGAGTGGAATCCCATCCATTGTGAACTAAGATAACTGATGCTTGCAGGACCAGAGTCAGAGAACCAGGCTGATTCATTGTTCCTGCATTTGCACTTAACAAAATCTGTTTCTTAATGCAACAGAAGAATCAAAACATCAGGATGTACACCCCCTGGAGGAACAGGGTGAGCTCTGGAAGACAGCTCCATGCTTTGGTCCGTGATTACCTACTGAAATCGTAAAACTGGTCCCTTCTTTCCATAAGAGGGAGCTGCAGTTTCTACCAAAAGCACAGCATTGGCACACCATGCTAAAGGAATTTCCGGAGTTGGACAGAGAGCCCAGCGTATCGTGTCCCTTCTGCGGTTGCACAATAAAAAACATTGTTTTTCCAGAGAGAGTGGGAGGTTCTATTACCACGTGTGAAATTTGAAGGTAAGAAAAAGCAGACTTTTTTGAATACACTCCCAAACACAGGTTAGATAAGAAATTTGGAAGACTCGGCGGATAATCACATACATTGTAAGCCAGGGGTGGGGAACCCTTTTAGGGCTGGGGCCGCACACAAGTGAGAAGCCAAAACAACAACAACAAAAAACCTTCATTGACCTGATCGCTGACTGAGAAGGGGAAGGACACTCCCCCCATGCCCTTCACACAGCAGAGTCTAGGGGAGCCCAGGCTAGTAAATTTTGTGTGCTCCAGCCCTGTGGGCGGGGAGGTGGCAGGGCTGGAGCAACAACATGGGTTCCCAAGGCTGAGTGGGAGCCCTAAGCCTCAGGGGCTGGATCCAGGCAAGCCAGGGGCCACATCCAGCCCCCAGGCCACAGGTTCCCCTCCCCTCTTGTAAGAGATGTGATCTGAGAAGCAGGAATGGCCTGTGAGAACTGAAGTGATTGCAATGCTTGGTGATGCAACTCTCCTAGCTGCACTCTTCTTCTAAGGTCCTTATGCAGCCTCAAGCTATGGGTTTCGTGCACCATTCCTACCAGTTCCCATTCCCCATTAATTTTGTGTATGCCTCCTACTTTCACTGTGACAACAACTTAGGTGGAGACAGCACACTTTCCTGCTGCATGTTGTGTTATCCTGGTTGAGCAGAAAGCCAGACCTAGATTTTTTTCGGTGGTGCAAAGGACTGTGCTCCATTGGATGATGAGAAGTGAAATGCTACCATGCAAGGTAGCTCCCTTCAAAGGCTAATGCCAGATTGCATGGTCTTGTTTTCTTAGATTAAGAATGAATTCCATGGCTTTCAGTCAAGTTGGGTAATTTGGAGTTGGGCTCTTACTAGTTTAACATCCCAATGTGGCACAGGCATTACATGAATGAACAATCATCTACCACGTTCAAGGTCCAGAAGCCTCTTACCTTCCCAGCTTGATTGCCATGGGGCCTGCAATGAGAGCTCCAGTGAGTCCCCCCAGAGAATAGACAGAAACAACGAAAGACCACACCAGCAATATCACACCACTCTCCAGGGACGCACCTGTGCGCTCCAGCCATGTTTCATTTATAAATGCCTGGATGTACTGTAAGTGAAGGAGAAGAGTCACTTCACTGTATAGGGATTCAAAAATAATGATTGCTGAGAAATAGCAATGGTTTTCTTTGTGTCAGTCTTGATTTACACATGGTCACAAGTGCCAAGCTCAGCATGAAGAAAACATTCAATTCCAATGCTGTGTTTTTGTCATCCCCTTATAAAATGTTCATTGCCAAGAAGCTGTAGTAGACACATTGCCTTTCCAAAATGAAATTATCTTGCATATTTAAAAAAAAAAAGTTCTAAAGGTGTTTAATGAACCCAATCCTGAATTCAGCAAGGAAGCTTGATTCTGAAGGGTGCATGATTGGACACTACACACTCATTGCTCCCAATAGCAAAATAAATGGGGTGCTCCCTACATAACTCATTTTAAACTAACCTTTCTCTCCCCGTCATTTCAGGGCCCCCAAAACACACCACCAAGTCCCAGATCCATTAGAACATTTGGTAGAGAGCACATAGAACATCGCAGTGACCACAGAGTCCCCAGGGAGCTAGCCAGCCAGGAATCAGATAAGTGGTTGTCATATGTTATATAGTCTGTTTTAAAAAATACTATTTTATAAGGTAAGACAAATGAATCTAACTTGTAACAATGTTCTTCTAGACTGGAAAGTTTGAGAATTATATTTGCTAAAGTTCTGACTACTTAAAAAATATTCTGACTGGCAAATCTGTGGTCATAATAACCTCCTCTGAGTCTTAGCTGTAACACTGCTAGCATATGGATGGCAGGAGAGAGATCGCTTGATCGTTACCTGTTCAGTTCACTCCCTCTGGGGCACCTGGCATTGGCCACTGTCGGCAGACAGGACACTGGACTGGATGGACCTTTGGTCTGACCCAGTTCTTGTGTTCTTATGATGCAAGAGCTAAATTATTAATTATGTAAAGGACACAAATCCTTCCTTTACTTTCCAGCTTCAGTAGTAGCTGGCTGAAGGTTTTTGGCAACATATGCCTGTTTTTTCCCAGGCTGGTGGCTATTGAGGATCCCTGCAAAGACTACGGAGTTTAGACCTCACAAGATTCACCATCTCAAGAGATGACTGCAAAAACCAGTAGTGTACTTACTGTAGTTGGAGCATTGATGATGGAGATGTTGTAGCCATATTGGAAAGTCCCTCCAATCCCAGCAGCGCATATTGTAAGAATTAGGACCTTGCCTTGAAGCTGAGGGAAACCCAAATATAATAAATACATTAAAAGGTCAGGAAATGTTGATAGTTTTCCTCTGCTAAAATGTAAAATGGATAAACAGGAAGTTGGCCCAATAATGTGTCTGGGAGGTTTGAATGAGGACAGAGGCTACAATACTGAAAATGAAAGGTTCCAAAGACAAAATAATCACCCTAGCAGACTCCACATTTTAAGGTGCCTCAAAATATTTTAAGAAGTAATTGTTGTAAGTGAATTCAGGGCTGGTTCTTGGCAGCAATGCTAAGAATGCTCAAAGTTTAATATTTAATGTATTTCTAAAAGTCAGTTCAGCAGTCTGGAAATATCACTGCATAAGCATGCTGAGATGCCACCAATAAAAGTCTTCCCTGATATTACGGATGTATTAGACAAGTACTGCCAAAGTTTAAAACACAGTCACAATATCCATCTGAAGACAAATATCTCCATCAGATAAGGGCTCCATAGGACACTGTGATTTTGTTCCATGGCCCTTTGCAAATATTGTGAATTTCTGATTTGGTGGGATGCTATTTTTTCTGCTATCTCTTTCTTTTATCTAGAATCAAGCACAAAGTTTCTCTTCATTTTTATGAAAAGTCCTTTCTTTTTTTTTCTGATAATTTGAGGATGTATCTTGCTTGCATGGCTCCATATTTTGTACATTGCAGAGATGAATGCTGTTTCACTCTCTCCCCTTAGACAGTTCTTCTCTAGGTTTCCACTATGCTTTCTCCTCCTAGTTTACAATCTGCAATTCTGTATCTGGGGAGGGTCTCCTCCATCTATTTTTCATATTTGCTGTGGCCAGGTCTATGCTGAGGTGTTAGGCCTTGGGGTGCTACCATCCCTCTTAGCTTGAAGTGTTTTCTATTATATACAAGGCTTAGTTCAAGGGCTCTCAGCACCCACTTCTATAAAAATTGTTCCAGTCCCACCCCCCTTTATTGATACAGCTCTTACTTGTCTGTTTCTCTGTGCCTTTCCCTCCCCACTTCTCAGTTACTGCTGTTTTAAATCTGTCTCGTCTCTTCAGCAGTGTTCCTTGGCGAGCAGGGTTTCCCCCTACCTATGCTGGGGGTCAGTGCCTGAGATGCTGCCTAGGCAGGAAGAATCCGATCAGGTGTGGGGTGGGTGGTGCTCTGTGCTCCTCTGGGGGAAATGGCACCAGAAGCGGAGAGCTCATTGTCTGGGTGTCCATCCCCCGCCCCCGCCCCCGAGGCTGTAACGTGCCTGGGGCAGCCCCAATAACGCGCAGTGCCCGGCAGTCACCAGCACGGGGCAGCACCCAGCGCTGGCGCATGGAGCTGGGCAGGGAACAGCGGGGAGGGGCGGCAGCCAGCGGGGGCCGCGGCCCCGGGGAGTGAGAGCGCCGGGGAAGCGGGCGGGCCCGGGGCGCCAGGCCAGGCGCTGCGCGGAGGGGTGCGGGGGCAGCGCGGGGGAGGGGATGCGGGAGCGGGGCGGGGGATGTGGGGGTGGGGGGGGGATACGGGAGCGGGGCGGAGGATGCGGCGCATGCGGGGAAGGTGGGGATGCGGGAGCGGGGTGGGGGAGGATGCGGGGGCGGGGCGGAGGATGCGGGGGCGGGGGGATTTAGGGAGGGGGGCTGCGGGAGCGGGGACAGGGGGATGCGGGGAGGGGGGATTTAGGGAGGGGGGCTGCGGGAGCGGGGACAGGGGGATGCGGGGAGGGGGATTTAGGGAGGGGGGCTGCGGGAGCGGGGACAGGGGGATGCGGGGAGGGGGGATTTAGGGAGGGGGGCTGCGGGAGCGGGGACAGGGGGATGCGGGGAGGGGGGATTTGGGGAGGGGGGCTGCGGGAGCGGGGACAGGGGGAAGCGGGGAGGGGGGATTTGGGGAGGGGGGCTGCGGGAGCGGGGCGGAGGATGCGGGGAGGGGGGTTGCGGGAGCAGGGCCAGAGGCGCCCCCGTCACCTGGGCCTCCGCGCCGCGGCTCAGCCCCTCTTCCTCCTCCTGCTCCTCCTCCATGCGGCCGCAGTGCGGGCCGGGCCGGGCAGGCTGGAGCCGGCTCCTGCAGGGGTGCTCGGGCCGGGCTCCCCGCGGCTCCTCCCGCGCCCGCTGCGCTGCCCTGGGCGCCGGCAGCCCCCAGGCGGAGAAACCCGGCCGGGCCCTTGCTCCCTGCGGGGCGGTGCCCGCGCCAGTCACCCCAGAGCCGCCGGGCTCCCGCAGCCTCGGCGCGTCCGCACCGGGGCCCTGCCCCGTGCCCAGGGCCCCCGGCGCAACCCGGTGCCCATCCTCAGCGCGGCAGGATGTCTGGCTGGAGGGCGGCCGCCCCGCTGTGTGGGGCTGTGCCCCGTCGGGGAGCCCTGCAGCTCTGCGGAGACGCGTTGCGAGCGGCTGTAGCACTGAGATCGTCGAGACGCGCTGCAGCTTTCGAGAGCCCTTTGTGCCTTTGAGAAGAGAGCTCCGGTCACCCGCTGCTGCCAGGCCGGAGAGACACCGGTGCATGTCAGAAATGGAGCGGGCTATCCTCCGCACGCGGGCCTCTTACCGTTTCTCCCACCGGCGAAGCTGCCCCAGGGCTGGTGGGACATGCGAATAATGCTCAGGAAGAGACAGCCTTGCTTCCTCCCTGAGTGGGGTGGGAGATGGCCAGACCCTCGTGGAACGCTTTGGCTTGATTAAAATTAAAGTAGAAACTCTAATCGGCTACCCAGATAGGGGAGATTTGGTCGCTCAGTTCCCCCATAAATGTTATTGGAAAATTCTTGTTCCTTCAATACCTTCAAATCAAATTCTAATATAAAAAAGTCTATAACGCCTGTCCAACTGTCAGTAACTTGTGTTGCCTTAATTCATGATTACATTGTTGCTATAGAGCAAAGCCCTACACTCTCAGAAAGGGATAAGGGGCTAGATTTTTATCCCAGTTACATCACTACAAATCCATAGGAACTCCATTGGCTTCACAGTACTTACCCTATTATACGTGCAAAATAACAAGCGATTAGAATGTGTGTGAAGCTTTCTTACTTTCCCCAGCCAATTTTCCCTTTACCCTTCATTTGCAATATGTGAAAAGGTGAAAATAAGCCTTTGCCATGCCTGATAAAGAGGGGATTCTTAAATCACAAATTCAGATAATCTTGGAGATTGATCATCTCCAGAGCTTTCTTGTCAAAATCAGTTTCTTTATTCCACATTGTGTCTCCTCTTTTCTCTCCTCCACAGGACCTACATTTCCCTAGTCTGAGTAAAGTTTTAGGGCTCTTCTTTCAGAACCCATCAAAACAACTCCCAGTTTAGCCTGAGAGTTGACTACACCATGAGATGAAGTGTAACTTCCCAAAGTAGTGAATATGCTGCCTATGCTGAATATTCTTCTCCCTGGCCAGTGCAAAGACGCGGCTGTCAATGCTAACAGTTGGCCAGTTCTTTCTCTATTTGTTTTGAGTAGTCAGTTATGGTCTCGTCGGTTAATTCGTTATTTCTTTAAAGTACTTTGGTACTTGCAGAAGTTGCTACATAAATCAGCAAATAATAATAGTAAAATATGAAATAGTACCAGTCTCTGCAGTTTGTTCATTCTTCGCTGGTAAGCTTTGTGTCTCTCTTTTTCCGATGAAAGTGTCTCTTGCACTTTGGGAAGAGTTGTAGAGGATTATTTAAATCTTCAGTGCAGGAATGTGTGTATTTAGTCATCCATTAGATTGAGTTACCGACACTTGACTTGGCAGGTGTCTTGCCAACTACTTGTCAAAAAGGGGTTGCATGATCATAAATGAAGGACTGGTTGGTTAGTTGGTTTTTAATCAAAACATATAATAAATAGCCTGGTGGTCACTGAGGTAGTTTCATTTTTATGCATACATCCCAGATTTCTTCAGACTTGGCTTCATGTCGGGGGGATAGAAGACCTTTCTGGGTCATGCAATGTTACTTTGAAATTCGCATCCTTTCCTGCCCAAGTTTATTAAAGAACTTTTCAAAGATCTGTTATTTGTGCAGGTTTGAATGTGGCACTGCTACTGTATTCAGCAAGTGATGGTACATCTGTCTTCTGTAAGCATCTGTGGTCAGAAATAGTCTCATGCAGTACTGAGAATGCTGTCAGTGGTTTGTAAATAAGAATGCTAAATCACTTGCTATGCAATTTAACAAATGGTGGAACTGGGGAGAGGTTAGCTCCTCTTCTGAAACTTCACTTTTCCATCTACACAAAGGCCTGGGGCAACATCTCTGGCACTGCACTGCTGCCTCTTTTACATAAAGCCTGTTTCTACTTTGAAAAGTGATTCAGTAAAAATAATACAGTGGGCTTCCATATGTATTACTTGAATTAATGTCACTATTCCATGTGCTGAGATTAGAGGCAAAACATTGTTTTGCCGGCTGTGCAAACTCCACTTGGTATCTCAAAGAAAAGGTGAGTTAATGCTCCCCTCAAATGAATACCAGTAATGAAAGTCCGTTTAGGCCCTCAGTGACTCCTATGCAACCCCAGTGTAATGAATTATGCCTCAGTGACATCTGCATAACCTAACTGGGTTTGCACAGGACAGGTATAAAGTATAGATGCGGGCCATTTTTTAATACACAGGAAGAAATGGAATCCCGTTCACTTTCTTACAGCTTTATCGATGCAACAGAGTCAGTGGCACTAAAAACTAGTAAAATCTTTGTTTTGTCGCTAACATGGCATGCGTGACATTAAATACACAAAAGGCATATTTGATAACTCAGAAGGTGCCATTTTCACTTACACACTTTTCAGATTAGCAGTGTATTTTAAAATACATCATAAATTCCATCAACGTTGGAAACCTCATGCTGCAAATAATCCTAGCACAGGCAGGCGGTGTGACAGGCACTGGTGGGGAAGGGCGAGTGTAGCATGTAAAATATCTATATTTAATTCCTTTTTGTGGTTACATCCAACAGGCTAATTTTGTGGGAACTTCCTCCAGAAAATGTGGCAGTGCGTATTTCAGTCGTGGCTCTTTTCTGAGAAATGTCATAGAGGATGGTGTTTTTTGCTTTATGGGAAAATGTCAACCAAGGAATGAGACGAAACCAAATATATCCACTTCACTCTTGACCTAACATTCTGTGAGCAGCAAAGGGGAGAGGGAGCATATGTCTGAAATTGAATGGACTTGGGGTAGAGTCCTACTTTGCAACACACCCCCAGGGCACAATACTTTTTCTATTTTGAGTCATAAAACACAGCTGAGTTATGGTTAAAAAATTAAACGGTTGTATAGCTGTGAAGAAAAAAAAAGAGACATGCTCAAGCTACCTTCTAACTAGCAGAGACAGTTTGACTTCAACGAACTCTGCACTTCAATGGTCTGCTTCCCTCATATGACCTTTCATCCTCCTCTTTGGCTTATTTTTCACCAGGGTCACGTGTTTTGCACTCTGCTTTCTGGCAGCATTGGTTACACACCATTAAGTTAGGATGCAATAACTGGGAAGCATCAGCCAGTACTTCTGGTTTAAATAGCAGTTTTTATGACTCCAGAAATGGCTGCATTTTCCCATCTGGGTACCAGAAGACAATAAGGCAGTCGTAGTAGCAACAGTAATGGCAGAGTTGCTTTTCTCCTGTGAGAGGACCAGGCTCTTGAAGTTACAATCAACAGTAATAGCAGAGCTGCTACTTCGTATCTATCTGACATTTCTGTATAATGGGGGCATTTAGCATATTTCATCCAGAAGGTTCCCAAAGCTCTTTTAACTACTGTACAAACCATAGAGGGACCCTGTAATTAACCACTGAAGTACTGCTACTTCAAGTGCGGGATACAGCATCTTAGTACCATAAAGCAACAGTTTTGGATACGAGCCGAAGGAGTTCATGTTAATTTGAAACCAGAGTAATTTAGGGAGGTAGGTTTTATGCTGTGATTCCCTACCTGGCTCATAGACATAAAACAGGTGGGATGAGAGCTCTCTGCACCTTAGCAAAGGTTTGTTGGGCCCAAATGGCCAATTAGCCCACCTGCTTGCACAAGGAGAGAGAGGCAAACATAAGGAGTGATCAAGCCCAACTGGAGAGGAGCTGGAGGCAAGTTTTCATAAAAGCACTGAAAAAGCTCCGGGAAGACCTGGGAAGGAAGGAATTTGCCTGAGGCAGGCTATAGGGAAGCCGTTAATCAGGAGAAGTGGTATTAGTCATGGGTTGTGGGAAAGTAGCATAAGGAGCCTCGAGATAGGAAGAGGTCCAGGAAAAATCTTGTGAGTGGTCAATACAGGGATGATGGGATAGAACCCAGAACAGCTGGTGGGTTCATTGCAAAGACTATTACTCCTAGCTTGGGGCTGCAGCTGAGCCTTGAAGATGTGGCAGACAGATCTTGTACGAGATATTTTGGGGACTTTTTGAACAGTTTAGTATCCCTAAAGGGGTGGGCTGAGTTGTGAAGAAAGAGGCTGCCTGCCAGAGGAGCGGTCAGCAGCAGGTGCCATATAGCGGGAGAGGACTGCTGGACCATGTTCAGCCACCAGAAAAGCCCTAATGGCAAGTAAGCTCTGTCCCAACAGGACTAGCCCTCTTGCAGAAAATGCCGGGACACATCTAGGGGCGGGTGCTCTGGACTTTAGTTTTATGGCTCATCGTAAGAGATTAATGACATTATCTAAGGCAAGAGTAAAAAGTCCAAGACTAGTTAGCACCGAGAGGCGGTGAGGAAGAAATGGTATATGATAAACTCACAAACACTGATAGCACACCGATCAGCTCGCTGCTCCAGCTTCCCCCTTATCACACTAAGAGAGCAAAAGGGCAATCAATTGAATTGAAAGGCAGCACATTTAAAGCTGATCAAAGGAAATATGTTTTCCCATGGTGTTATTCGCCTGCGGAACTCACTGCCACAAAAGATGTCACTAGGACCAAGAGCAGAGGAGGTTTAAAAGAAGGCTGACACTCACAGGAATAAGATTTCCTGTTACGATATCCAATATAAAAATACCTGACTTGTTCTCCCTTCCCCGCCCCCAATGACCCCATAGCATGTAAAAGAATTACAGATGGCATTAGATCTGCAGCCCACGCCAGCTAATTAAAGTCCCCTGGGACTCGCTGACGATGGAACGAGTATCATCACAAGTGTGGAATTGCAGGAGTGGGCCTGGATCCCTCTGCCCCCAACGCCCAGGACTGTTCAGCTTGGGTTGGCCTAGCAGGACTGAGTTGAATGGAATGGAAAAGCAGGCAGGGTCGGCCTCTTCCCCCCGCTCTCTGGGGTATGCGGTCAGACGGCAGAGGAGGATCACTCTCCTCTCTTCCTTATGTGCTAGTGGAGGTTGCCATGTGGACTGGAATAAGAGGCAGGGGCTGGCTCTCACAGCTTCCCGCTTGCGATGGGGTTAGTGTGTAGAAACTGCCTGGCCAGGCGGGAGTCCTTCCAAACACACAGCCTGCTCTGAGGCCAGGGTGACGGGCCCAGTCCTGGCTCCGCATGGGATGAAAGCTGAGTGCGGGACAGAAAGCTCCCAACCCTGCTGCTAGCGTCCATGTTCACTGCAGCCATCAGGCCTGACAACAGGGGGAGCGGGCAAAGGGGGTAATTCAGAGGGGCCCAGGGTTCCGGGCTCTTTAAATGGTCACCAGAGTGCCACATGGCTCCGAGGGCGGGGGGTGGGGAGGGCTGGCTGCCCCCAGCCCTGTCCCTTCTGCCGGAGCCCCTCCCCTCCTGGGGGGCACAGAGCTGCCCTCCCCCCACACACACCTTGCCTGGGGCCCCTGGTGACTGTCGCAATGTGTTGATGAGAACACAGCTGCTATCCTTGGTACTGCATGGCTAAGGACACGCACAAAGCAGCCGTGTTTGCTACTGCTTGGAGGAGTCTCTGGTGGTAACCATGGTCCTGCATGACCAGAAGCCTTTTGCAGCTGTAAGCCCCCCCGCACCCCCACAGCTTTACCCAGGCAGTGATAAAGACACAGATGTCCTAGGTCTGAGGGCACAGGGAGAAGTTATCACTGCTGCACAAACATACCTCATTCACCTCTCTGCTAAAACCTCCTCTCGGCCTTGAAGCCAGCAAGACGTGAAAAGGGGAGGAAACATATTCAACAAAACATTATTTTTAAACACTGAAGTAAACTCTCAAGATGATAGTTCACTGCCTTCCTGAGTCACCCTGAGATCTGACTGTTGTCACCTTTCTCCTGTGCCTCCTCTCCATCTTGTCCAAGTCAGATCAGAACAACAGCATATGTCTTCTTTTTTTGGCAGATACTCTGTCTTGTTTGAGAGGTACCTGGCATTTAGGTACTCAAAAACCAATTCTGAAGCATCCATTAAACACTGCATCATGGTGGGGAAAATGTTACAATTTTAAAATGTCATTTTTCCTCAGGAGAAATTTCTGGGCTCCATAAAAGAGAGAAGGAGAGAGAGAGAGAGAATTTAGCAATTTCAAAATGGTTTCCTAGTGTAGACATGGCCCTGGAGGCCAATAAGTTAGTAGCACTGGAGCATCTGTGCTAATATTATTTTGGACTTACAAGTTCGGAATTAGCGTTATTCCTCATGAAAAGCAGGAGGTCAGAGTTCGAATTCTGTGGCCCCTTATTCCAGAATAACGAGCTTGGTAGTGTGGACGCTCCACTTACAAATTCGAATGGGGAGGGGGGTATTTTGGACTAAGGTCCTAGTGTAGACCGGGCCCAAGGTGCCACAGGACTATTCATTGTGTTGAGAGGTGTTCTGCTGAATACAGCACAAAGCTTGCACCACTAGATGGCAGAATAAGAACAAAGTTCCACACTCTGGATACTAAAACCAGCGCCTGGCTGAAAGCATCTAGAATGGCTATTGCTGTAGAATATAGGTGCTACAGAGCTCAGCAGGAGTCACGACATGTATTTTTTTTTTAAACAGAACCTGAACTCTCCATTCCCATCCTCATTTTAGTTGTTATCCTGGATGTGATCGATTTTCTTGCTGTCTTACAGGAGGCCAATTCTTAGCCACCCGTAGGTCTATGATTGGGATACATTACAAGAGCATCCCACTCCGGACAGTAGGCCACAGGATCCCTAATTATCCTAGCTATCCTGGCAGGGTAGGCTAGACCAGTCATAGCTTCACAGATCAAGAGCAACATCTTGAAGCAAACATGGAGCTGGATAGGGAGCGAGTACAGAATAACCCCCTCCCAACCTCCCCCCCCCCCATGTGATGTGATCTTCTTAACGAGTTCCACAGGGGAACTATGCATTAACGCAATGAATTAGATGCGGCTTTCTTGGGGGTTTAGTGGTCAACACCGCATGTAGGGCCAGTGTTAATGAGGCCAGTTCAGGCAGGGTGGAGGTGTCTGGCTCACAGCAGCTGAGGGGGAGGTGTGAATAACAGAAGAGGAAAAACTACTTTTGTAGTGAGATGACCAATCTCAATCCTTATTCAGGCCCCATTTGATGGTATTAAATTGCCGAAGGGATTGCAGCTCTGCTGTCTCTCTTTGTAGCGTGGCCAAGCAGCTGTGAGGACAGTAATGCCTCGGTTTGATCTTTGTCACTCTTTGCCAAGACAATACAGTCTTTTTTGCTGTCCCCATGCAATTCCCAGTGCTCCCTCTACCACACAGTCCACCATACAGGTGTCCATTCCGTGGGTGCTCTGGGGCTGGAGCACCCGTGGGGAAAAATAGTGGGTGCTTAGCACCGACCAGCAGCCCCTCCATCAGCTCCTACCTCTCCCTGCCCGCCCCCCACCTCTCACCCACCGGCAATCCCTCCATCAGCTCCTCTCCCTGCCCGCCCCCCACCTCTCACCCACCAGCAACCCCTCCATCAGCTCCTCTCCCTGCCCGCCCCCCACCTCTCACCCACTGGCAACCCCTCCATCAGCTCCTCTCCCTGCCCGCCCCCCACCTCTCACCCACTGGCAACCCCTCCATCAGCTCCTCTCCCTGCCCGCCCCCCACCTCTCACCCACTGGCAACCCCTTCATCAGCTCCTCTCCTTGCCCGCCCCCTACCTCTCACCCACTGGCAGGCTGGACATGAGCTCCTCTCCCTCTCAGTTCCTCTTGCCCTTAGGGATTAGCTGTTCAGTGTCATGAAGGAGGCGGTGGGGGTGGGGGAGGAGCAGAGGCAGGGCAGGGGTTGTGGGGGGTGTGGGGGGGGAAGTTGTCTGGAAGTGGAGCCAGAGCAAAGCAGGGGTCTAGCACCGCTGGGGAAAATCACAAGGTAGGCATCTCTGGTCTGCTAAAGGGAGCTGGAGCAACTGAGAGCGATGGGTCCAATATAGTTGAGTGGGAGTCTCCTGGGACACAGATTAATAAAAATTCCTTCATCCTTCCCCTAACACTCTCAGTAAACCTAGCCATGGAGCACCAATCCCCCCTGTCTCCATTGGACCCGTGAACCTGCAAACACCCCCGAGTGCAGTTCTCAGCACACCTATCAACACTTGCTCTCGAAGGCAGGGCCTAGTCTGCTTTCTCGGCCATGTGACATTCATCACAGTAAAACACTAATCTGGGTGTGAGAAAACATTAAACTCCTGTTCAGTGTTCTCTTATTCTGAACACCAGCCAGATACCTGATTTCACTAATCCTTGGGTGGTGAAAAGGTTTCTCTCCATTCCCTTTGTTCTCTTTTTTTTTTTTCAGCCTCTGAGGTTTGGAGTACCACTCTGGTTCTGTTCTTCCCAAAGAGATGTGTTATCTGGGAAAGATAACTTGAAGGAGACAGTCCCATGTTCTCTCCCTCAGGAGAAGTCCTCATAACCTCTGAGAGTGTCTGTGCAGCTGTGGGGTCATCTCAACCAAGCGAAGTTATCAGCTCAAGTGAAACCAGAACATCCATGTCACTGAATACCCACAGCATTAGAAAAGTTTCCTACTATACTCTGGCTGGCTTCCAGCACTCCCCCTTCCCCCCGCCCCAGACCTCTTCTCTTTTAATATTTTTAAACTGAACTCAGTCCTGTCATTATCAAGGTGAAATACGATGCCATTAGCATGGGAGAGTAGTTATTTGTCGAATGAGATGGCAGCTTTTCTGCTTGTAATTATCGGAGTGTATGAGTAATCCTGCCATTAGGAACAGACCGTCACTGCAGCAAGAAGCCTTTCAATCCACCACGCACTGAGATGCTTGTACGTTTTAGACCTTTTCTATAAAAAACCAGCAATCCTTGGACAAAATGTAGAAGCACTATTGCTTGGTTAGGGGGGCAGCGGCAGGGTCTAGTTTCTTAATTAAGAGCCAGGGACAGAAAAGAAATGCCCAGCAAATCTGAGCTGCTAGTCAGCAATTGGCACATGTTACTGAAAGACACAAAAGGTAAATGACATCATGGGCACCTTCAGAACTCTGATTTTATTTTTCCTTCCCGCTTTTCAGGGAACCCCGCAAGAAACTACAGCGGGACAATACTGATTTCTATTCCAACAGCCACTGGCCAGGTATCCCTGGGGAATGAGATATTTCAGTCCTCTCTTCTAATCCCAGTGACACCTACATCGAAAGCATTGCTTTTAAATCACGTTGTATTGCACAGGCTGCTTATCTGCGGGCCTCATTTTGAACACCTACGTTTGTACATCAGTGCTACAAACATGCCCATGTCTACAGAAGGCAGCTGACAAAATGTTCTTTTTTGTTCTACCCTCTGCACCAGTTCCATGAACAGAACAAACAACTGAGTTCACCATTGAGTAAGGG
The DNA here is from genome assembly GCA_032595735.1 of Pelochelys cantorii. Classification (NCBI taxonomy): domain Eukaryota; kingdom Metazoa; phylum Chordata; order Testudines; family Trionychidae; genus Pelochelys; species Pelochelys cantorii. The sequence continues at coordinate 2,733,220 of CM064342.1, read as the reverse complement.
TGCAGCTATCCTCTCTTACATGGACAGACCCAACCATTTTGCTCTTTCCTTCACCCAAAATGTGATGTTGCATTTTATTTTAGAGCTGTTGATTGACCTGCGTTAACGCCTGCCATTTCCCGTTTTGGCGCTTTAAAGGGGCAGCCCATTAGGAGGTGGGGATCAGCTGGGGATTCCACCTGATCCTGGGTTCCATGAAGTGCTGCCCTGTTGAAACGCCGCTGTGGCGTTTCAAAGGGGAGGCGCACACGATTAATCGCAATTACATTTTTAATCGCGTGATTATTCATGATTAAATTTTTTAATCGCTTGACAGACCTACATTTTATTTCCTCTGGGTTATCAGTCAGCTTCTCAAGATGATTCTCCTACATTAAGAAGCTTCAAGGGGTAGCTGAGTTAGTCTGCACATTCTCCTACATTAAGTCACTTTTCAATAGGTTTGGCTTGTCATGATCTGGAAGCTGTTACTAAAGTTAAAGACACAAATATTTTTGTTGTGACTAAAATAGGCCAAAACAGAAGCCCTCAGCAAGATTACTTCAACTTCATTATCGCTAGCTTGATTAAAAATAGTCTTTCTCGATATGCAATGAAGCACTAATGTTGCATGTGTTTGTAATGGCCCATCAGACAAATACAATACAGACCAAATCCGTCTTTGATATAACTCCGCGGAAGCCAGTGAAGTCACACCACAGATTAATTTTGCCCTGTTATGTCATGTTCCGGAGTCCCTCAAACAATGGGAGTGGATAAATCAGTGAGATTACAAAGAAGCATCCCTTACTATTCAAGGGCTGAGATTTCTGGGGTTTAAAGCATCACTTTGCAGGACCTGGTCATTAAATGGGATTTTCTTTGGAGAAAATGAGTGCCCTACTGGGATACCATTATTCTGCAGTCCCACTGCTCAATGGGTATTAGAAGAAAATACATTAATCCATTCTGGCCACAAGAGTTTGCAAGGCTTGGTAATAAGATCTAAGTGCTTTTCCAGATGGTCTATATTCAGGAGATTTCCCAGGGCAAGGCTGAGGGGGTTTCTCTTTTCACACAGCCTCAGGCTTGTTTCTGGAAGGCATAGAATCCAGATACATAAAATGATGCTGGACAGCACAAAAAAACCCAGGGGTACAACGTTTGACAAGGTGGACTTTGTTACATATTTCTACTGGCAACAGACATGTCACTTTCTCTTGTCAACTAAGATGTCTCTAGACCTCTTGGAAGAATGGCTTTTCCTTTCACCTACAGGGTCAGGCAAAAGAGAGGGCAGCTGGAAGGAAGTGGCTTTTATTTTCATCCATGTATGGAAAGCAGTTTTTCATGGACATCCAGAAGGCTCTAATATTTCAGGCACTTGAAACCTGTTTCCTTAGGCCACACACAGCCTGAGTGATGCAGCTGTTGAGTTCTCACACTTGTCTTAACTCCTTATGTGCCTCCATCACTGCAGTTGTGCCTTAATTTAAGCTGGCCATCCGGAAAGTCATAGGGATGGTACCTTACTGGATAAGCATGGGATGAACTAGGGATCTAGTCAAACCATTCTCTGTTTTGCTCCCTATGTGTCTCTGTTCTTGAACACTGCAGGAAGGAAAGGAACACAGACACTGCCAGGTAGGAACACTGAATCTTTATTCCAGCATGCGACACAGGAAAACCTGTGAAGGTGCTAGATGACTGAGGACTAATAGGCAGTTGTTAAAGTTAATTGTGAACAGTGCACTGGGGCAAGCTAACACGTTATCCTAGTGGCACTGGAGTTTACAATGCTAGAACAATGCCGGCATCCCTGATGCTGCTGAGACCTACCTTTCTTTAAAGATGTAAGGAACAAGCCCACTACTTATTCCCCATCATTGTGGGCATTGCCTGGTACTCCAGCTGGTAAATACCTCTTTGCTGTTTCTACTATTTTACGTGTTGCGACCCTGGAACCTTTTTATTAGGTCCCATTGTCTGCCTTCCGGATGATGGACCCATGAGGGTTACAAAATACGTGCTACAAAATAAAGAGACTCATCCAGCTCACTGATGCCAAAGAAAGCTGGACTGTGAGGTAAGGGACCAGGCCAAAAGAGAGTGGGAATTTTTAACTATGAGCGTTCTCAGCCATTGCAATGAGCTACTAAGGGAACTGGGGGATTCTCCATCTCTTGATAACTTTAGATTATAATTGGATGCCTTTCTGGATGACTGATTGATAGGAGAGATTCATAAGACTGGGGCTTTTCAGCTCGGAAAAGAGATGACTAAGGGGTGGGGAAAGGATAGAGGTCTATGAAATCATGACTGGTGTGGAAAAGATGAATAAAGAAGAGTTATCTACTTCTTCCCATCACACAAGAGGTAGGGGTCACCAAATGAAATGAATAGGGAGCAGGTTTAAAACAAACAAAAAAAATATTTTTTCATGCAGCGTTCAGTCAACCTGTGGAACTCCTTGCTGGAGGATGTGGTGAAGACCAGGACTTTAACAGGGTTCAAAAAGAGCTAGATAGATTCATGGAGGTTAGGTCCATTAATGGCTGTTAGCCAGGATGGGTAGGGATGGTGTCCCTAGCTTCTGTTTGTCAGCGGCTGGAAATGGGTGACAGGGGAGGGATCACTTGATGATTCCCTGTTCTATTCACTCCCTCTGGGGCACCTGGCATTGGCCACTGTGGGCACACAGGATACTGGGCCAGATGGACCTTTGGTCTGACCCACTCTGACCATTTGTATATTCTTATGATATACATTAATCAAACATAAACTGTTGTGTTAAATCTAGAGAATTCAATGAAACCCTATGGGCTGTGTTATAAGGAAGTCAGTCTAGATCTAATGGTACTTCTGCCATTAAAATCTATGAAATAGTAAAGGAAGCTAATTTCCATCTCCAGCAAAGGCCCTAAACAAACCATACATTTTTCTGGGGCTTGAACTCATTTTATTTTTAACATAATCCATATGAAATTACCTATTCTGCATGGCTCACTTCCCTTTGATCTTTCACCATTAACCTGTACATCTAATTGGGGATAAGAGATTACAAAATATTTCCCCTAATTAAGGGGAAGGAATTTCTTTGTGGTCATTAGACATCTAAAAATAAATCCTACAAAATGAAAGGTGGCTATGATTGTACAGCTTTTCACTGTAGAAAGATTATCTGATTATTTCCAGCATCATTAAGTGAACATGGCCTCTTATTGCTAACATAAAGTCTGTGAACTCTCTTACTCACTGAACTATGCATCCTGTTGCACCGCTGATCAGACATGTGAGGGATATTTGGGTAGCATTATAATTGTGGTGCTATTTCAGATGGCTGTTACCTTTCGAAGATGGAGGGATGAGGGGTGAGAAGGACCCACCTCTATTCTTTGTGAAAAAATTCCAAGGGCAGCTCTGTCCCTCCTAGAATAGAAAGCCCTCTCATGGTTGTTCCAATGGGGTTAGTTTCCTATCATTAACTATCATTTAGCATTTACTGTCTAGTCTTAGGCTGAGCTAGGCACTGAGGCTGGTCCCTTCATGCTCCCTGCTGAAAAATCGACATTGGGCCCTCAATTAGGGTGGGTTTTCTTTTCCTGCAGAAGAGAGCCAGGTTCAAGGGGAGGGTGTCTCAAGACCAGGATCCTTTGTGGTTGGGAAACAAAGACAATTTTCAAATGTTAGTATTAATCTGTACATTCCAGTTAATTAAACATGGTATTATCATTGTCTTCTGCCGGGAACTATTTTTCGCAGTGGAAGGATATGTTGGGAATTTAGCCAAGAAGTTGTTGAATTTATTGTTTGCAAATGAGTCTTGAAATGAAGGCACAAGTCCTGATGCTCGGGTCCTCTATACACTGTGTTTGGGAGGCTGTTTCTTGAGTTTCTCAGGTGGCCGATGCCAGGGGATGAGGTTATGTACACACAATGGTTTACTGCAGAAGCAGCTTATTGCTCTATCTCTTGCTTGCCCCTTCCCTGTTCAGGGGTGGTGACTTCTGTAGCCTTCTTCCAAAACTCCTGACAGTCAGCCTGGCTCTTATGTAATTGACCGCAATAAGGGCAGAGGTGGGCACCCTGGGGGTGCTGTGTGTGATCTGCAAGACATGTTGACTGGTGCCCATATTCAGGGTTGTCCAATTCCACTTTATTTCCATCTGTGTTGGGTTTTTTCCCTACTGAAGTTACTAAAGTGACACACACATAAAGCGAGGGCATTGCAAAGGGAGGGGTGTGTGGATGGCACACAACACTGGCTGTGGGAGCCGCGTGCTCCCTCGGCATCCCATCCCAGCGCTGCTGCGGTTCAATCGGCGCTCCCTGAAAATTCCAAGCACGCCAGCGCAGTGAGTGAAACTCCCCTGTCCCAGGAGACTGTCTTGGTGATGACAGTCTTGAGACCCACTGAGATGAAGAAGGGCCACTCACTAGCCTCTGTTTGCCCATCACTGCTATAAGGTCTGCGACAATGTGTTTACAGCCTATGGACTCACCCCTGGGGCATCTTCCAGCCATGCTGATTGCAAAAGCCATCCTACTAATTGGGTCTCCACTGGACATATCCCCACCAACATCACCCAGCCTCTCTCAGCTTGCCTTTCGTTGGGGCAAGCCTCACACCTGCACCTGTGTCCAACCATTTCACTCTCTCAACATCTACATTCCTGTGGTGGGAGCCATCTGAGGTCTTTTCCTGTGGCTGGCCAAGCCTCCGCGCCATTGGGGAGATTCCCAAATCTGCACCGTCCTTTGTGGGTAATGAATCTGAGGAACTGTCCCGGATTGAAGTGTCATTAGAGGAGGTTTTGGAACAAATAGAAAAACTTAATGTTAACAAATCTCCGGGACCGGATGGCATTCATCCAAGGGTTCTAAAAGAACTCAAATGGGAAATTGCTGAACTATTATCTGTGGTTTGCAACCTATCCCTTAAATCGGCTTCCGTACCTAATGACTGGAAGGTAGCCAACGTGACACCAATATTTAAAAAGGGCTCTAGAGGCGATCCGGGCAATTACAGACCGGTAAGTCTAACTTCAGTACCGGGCAAATTAGTTGAAACAATAGTAAAGAATAAAATTGTGAAGCATGTAGAAGAACATAATTTGTTGGACAAAAGTCAACATGGGTTTTGTAAAGGGAAATCCTGTCTTACTAATCTATTAGAGTTCTTTGAAGGGGTTAACAAACATGCGGACAAGGGGGATCCAGTAGATATAGTATACTTAGATTTCCAGAAAGCCTTTGACAAGGTCCCTCACCAAAGGCTCTTGTGTAAATTACATGGCCATGGGATAAGAGGGAAGGTCCTTTCTTGGATTGAGAACTGGTTAAAAGACAGGAAACAAAGGGTAGGAATAAATGGTAAATTTTCAGAGTGGAGAGGGGTAACTAGTGGTGTCCCCCAAGGGTCAGTCCTAGGACCAATCCTGTTCAACTTATTCATAAATGATCTGGAGAAAGGGGTAAGCAGTGAGGTGGTAAAGTTTGCGGATGATACCAAACTGTTTAGGATAGTCAAGACAGAAGCAGACTGTAAGGGACTCCAAGAAGATCTCACCAAACTGAGTGATTGGGCAACAAAATGGCAAATGAAATTTAATGTGGATAAGTGTAAAGTAATGCACATTGGGAAAAATAACCCCAACTATACGTACAGTATGATGGGGGCTAATTTGGCTACGACAAATCAGGAAAGAGATCTTGGAGTTATCGTGGACAGTTCTCTGAAAACTTCCACACAGTGTGCAGCGGCGGTCAAAAAGGCAAATAGGATGCTAGGTATTATTAAGAAAGGGATAGAAAATAAGACCCGGAATATCTTACTGCCCCTGTATAAAACTATGGTACGCCCACATCTTGAATACTGTGTACAGATGTGGTCTCCTCACCTCAAAAAAGATATTTTGGCCTTGGAAAGGGTTCAGAAAAGGGCAACTAAATTGATTAGGGGTTTGGAACGGGTCCCATATGAGGAGAGGTTAAAGCGACTGGGACTTTTCAGTTTAGAAAAGAGGAGACTGAGGGGGGATATGATAGAGGTGTATAAAATCATGAGTGGTATGGAGAGGGCTGATAAAGAAAAGTTATTTATTAGTTCCCTAAATAGAAGAACTAGAGGACACCAAATGAAATTAATGGGTAGCAGGTTTAAAACTAATAAAAGAAAGTTCTTCTTCACACAGCGTGTAGTCAGCATGTGGAACTCCTTGCCAGAGGAGGCTGTGAAGGCTAGGACTATAACAGAGTTTAAAGAGAAGCTAGATAATTTCATGGAGGTTAGGTCCATAAAAGGCTATTAGCCAGGGGATAAAATGGTGTCCTTGGCCTCTGTTTGACAGAGGCTGGAGAGGGATGGCAGGAGACAAAGCGCTTGATCATTGTCTTCGGTCCACCCCCTCTGGGGCACCTGGTGCTGGCCACTGTCGGCAGACAGGATACTGGGCTAGATGGACCTTTGGTCTGACCCGGTACGGCCGTTCTTATGTTCTTATGTTCTTATGTTCATACATGAGGGTGGGCTGGATTCTAGTCTTGTACATTCTGCCTTATAACTTCATTGGCATCTTTCTGTTACAGAGAACTGGGATTGGTTCAACCCCCTTTACACCACGCCGCTTTGGTACCGTGCTCAGACCATTGTCAGCAACCGCTCATCTAGGGATTTAAATTCTTTCACTTTGAATCCGTCCGCCTGTAATATACTATATGGTGGGTCCTCCTCCCTCAATTATCAGAGCCTCATATTTACTAGTGTTTGCTCTGTTCTGCCTGCTAGACCCTATCTTGTCATGGCTCAAAGTCGGTTTGCAAGGTCTTACATCTTTTGTACACACCGGTGAATAGACTATTCCAAGGTATTTCCATCATAGAGGCTCATCACATCTATGACAACTGTAACCACAAAAGGGCTCGGTGCGCTTCCCTGAGGCGAGACAGTATTAATTGTAAATTTTTTGATTTAGCCCCATTTGATTCTGACTATGGTAGTCACTCTATTGTCCATATCCTGGGTAAGGCAGCAATGGCCTTCTGACACGCCTTTCTGCTGCAAACTCCACCAAACTAATTCTCTCAGTCCTTGGAGAAGGAGTGTATCCTTATCCAAGTCCACAGAGACCATACCTGCTTGCATCCCTTTTCTCGGAACTTCCTCATGAGAATTTGTAGAACAAATATGACATCAGCTATACTCTCTTCTGGCATAAATACATACTGAACCTTCCCAATTTCAGCTGTTCCATGCAGAAGATTTTCAATAATCTTCTCCAATAGTTTCATAGTAAGTGATGTCAGCTTACTTGAGTGATTATTAAAACATAGTATAATATCTCTTTTATGTTTAAAAATGGGCACCACAAAACGTTTAGGCTATTTATCTAGTGTTTTCTTTCTTAAGAATACCGTGGTCTTAGATTCTCTTTCATCACCCTTTCAGAATAATCACTCCAGCCTTTGTTGGTTGGTTCACTGTTTGTTTGCAACAGACCATGTTCATGTCTAATACAAACAAACTGATTCGCATCTCTCAGCATTTTGTCTTTTAATGAGTTTGTAGATGGTCTTTTCCCCCTTATAGTCTAGTTGGTTCCATAGTTCATCTGAGACCAAACATAATCATCTGAGACCAAAGTTTTAGCTATCACAACTGGCTTTTATTTTTAACTCTGCATTTATCATATCCTTTCTTCACATCCTTTCCAACACAGCTTCAGCCATTGTTAGGACTTCCACGTGCCTTTTCCAGCAATGGTACCCTTACTTTGTATCCTTCAAATTTTCTTCACTTCCTTTCTTAGCAGCCCTTGCCCAGGTATAAGAATCAGGTAAAGCTGCTGTTTCCTGGAAGCAACATAGGTGCTAGCCCTCTCAGGTACCCATGGCTGGGAATGAAAAAAAATAAATCTTCAAACAAGATGGAATGCATAGACTTCCTGAATACGTGACCACATCTATTTCTACAGCTCAGCTCCCCAAGCTTCACACACTTGGTCTGAGAGCTGAATTTCCTTTTTCCTACATGAGTTACCTACCAAGGTTGTCAAACCCCATCCGCCTGGCATGACTTGTTTTAATGCCCTCTCTATTTGCTTTGTTTTCCTTGTTGTAGGGCCTTTTACAGAGGGAGCCATGCCACCGACGACTCCGCCACGCCCTGCTGAGAGATGCCACCAGAGAGTCTGTGGATATTTGCAGCTGTCTTGCAGCTGCAGAACGTTCCCCCCTGCACCACCTAGCAATGTGCCTCACGGGAGTTAGATGTCCCTTCACAAGGCAGAAGATGCTTATTGCTGTACCCCCAAATCTATAATCTCACAGTTGATACTTTTACCCTGTGACCTAGCAAGAATGCTGTGCTGAGCAAAATGGGAGCTGCTTGCTTTAAAGAGATCATCTGTTAGCTCTTGACGCAATTAGAAAGGGCAGACATGTTCCTGAAATAGTTACAGAACACAAAACAGTTGTGGTTGAAACAAGTTCCAGATGGTGTTTGAGCGGCTTTGGTTTTCGTAACAACACATTAGAATGGATTCCATGTCTTAAAATTCCTCTGGTATCTAATGAACAGGAAACATGAATTACAAGTAATAATTTACTACAAACAAAAGAGATGAACTCAGAGACAGACCCATTTATCTTTGTTCCTTGAGGTTTGCATGTTTACCTCGTGAGGGCTAATGGCTTTCCTCCGCAGGCTTTGTGTTTTCAAGCTCTTACCTAGTTGGGGGTCCAACACACAGGGAAAAAGGAGGGTGCTGAGGTCATACAGAAAGGTCTGGCTTACCTGTGACCTTGGAGAGATACACGGACGTTCCTCGAAAGAGCACCACAGACAAAACATGAGACATGATTGCGAGAGGAGGTCAAGGACGAGAGGCGGTTAAACAGCAAAGGGGAGCTTGATGTGCCCCCATCCTCAAGGCTGCGGCACATTTAGGAAATATTTCATTTAGAAACACAGGGCCAAATTTATCCCAGGTGTAACTTTAATGGACTGGCACTAGGGGTTATCTGGACTCTTTAGCTACAGGGGCATTTCTCTCCGGCTTGATTTACTGACTGCAAAGCTTCTGAGCGTAACTGATAGCAGTTGCTAGTACTGCAGCATGATTTAGGAATACCATACCGCTCTCAAGGCTGTCTCCTGTTCAAATGTGTCAAGTCAGGGTTATAGATGGATATGTTTGGCCATTAGTCTGTCCACCCGTTCCAATATGCATCTTTCATGTCATAATAGATTTGACCCGGATCTAGCAGTCAGGCTGGTTTTATAGAAATTTGGATCATAACCTCCGTGGTCAGCAGCTCTCAGAGGCCCTGGAACTGGATACTGACCAGTAAGAAAGCAACAGCAATTGCACAAATCACTCTTATAAGGGGTAAGAGAATGGCAGAGGAACTAGAGTAAGTGATTGCTGAGAGGGTCAGTATTAACTCTATGCCTGAAGCCCTTATGGGCAGAAAGGACAATGCCACAGAGAGAGAGAATCAGTCCAGAGGCCTTGGGACAATGTTCCTGTTCACGTGAGCTCTTGATATGCAGAATTTTCTGTGTTAATTCTGGAATAAAAATGATTTCTTTTCAATCCACTCTAGCTGTAACTTTATACTGAGTCATTCAAAAGTGAGCGTGGCTCTGTTGTGCAATTGTATTCATGTTCAAGAGAGGAAAGAGATCATTCTTGAATCCCGTAAAATGTTGACAAGATTAAATCTGTCTCTGGCTATACTACCCCGAATGCACCCAGCCTTGGCTGAACTCAAAGGCAAAGCAGGTAGCCGTGTTAGTCAAAATGAACAAAGTTAACAAAAGTAAAATTAATAAAAGTTAACAAAAAATGTAGATGGTATCATGAGCTTTTGTGGGCACAACCCATGAAAGCTCATGATACCATCTCTGTTTTGTTAGTCTGTAAGATGCTGCAGAACTATTCATTATTTTTTAAGTGAAGGAAGGTCAGGCGGGGTTGGTGTTTGGGTAGGAAACTGTCTAAGATAACATCTTTTGCTTCTTCTAACACTAGGTGGCAATCTTCTCAGAGCATTTACTTATTCTACCGCCACCCTGCCCCGCTTCTCTTAAAATGAAAAGCAAGAAAGAGCTTTGAAAAATTGTAGACAAGCCAAACTATTCCTCTTTTACTTCTCATATAAGGGGAAAATAGGAAGAACAACGAGACTGTGAAAATCAAAACTGTCTTATGAGACAAAAAAGAACTTTAGGTAAGTTCATGGCGGTTAGGTCCATCAATGGCTATTAGCCAGGATGGGTAGGAATGGTGTCCCCAGCCTCTGTTTGTCAGAGACTGGAAATGGGTGACAAAGGAGGGATCACGTGATGATTCCCTGTGCTGTTCCCTCCCTCTGGGGTATCTGGCATTGGCCACTGTGGGCAGACAGGACACTGGGCTGGATGGACCTTTGGTCTGACCCCGTCTGGCTGTTCCTATGTTTTTATGACATTCCATCCCCCCCAAGAACTTACCTTTTTTATTGGCCACTGAATATTCATTTATTCTTAGACTTTTCTTCTTTACAGTTAACAAGACACAGTGCCTTTAGCTCTTAACATTGAGATTGTTCATTTTAGCAGCTAGTGTCTATGGAGTTACGGCAGGGTTTGGGAGCTGGACCTCCTGCGTTCCATCTGTCGCTCTCTGGGATGGGGTTTGGCAGGACACTCACCTTCCTGTGCCTTGGGGACATGCCTGAGGGAGAAGACCTCATTCACCCACCTCTCCATCTGTTCTTTAGGGTGTATATCTAGGCACCATGGACAATAACCTGCACTGACTCTCATGCTACGTCTATACTGTTTCCTTCTTGCGCAAAAGCCTACGCAAAAGAAGTGCAGATTAGCATATTGCCGCGCTACATTTGCATAATTAATTAGGATTCGTTTTTGCGCAGAAAGGAGCTGTGTAGACAGCTCCTTTTTGTGCAAAAACCCCCTCTTGCACAAGAGCCGTTCTTCCTGAAAAAATGAGGAAGAATGGCTCTTGTGCAAGAGGGGGCTTTTGTGCAAAAAGGAGCCTCTTGCGCAAAAGCAGTACCTAATTAAGTATGCAAATGAAGCATGGCAATATGCTAATCTGCATTTCATTTGCATAGGCTTTTGTGCAAGAAAGAAGCAGTATAGACAGATGTAGCCTTTTTGTTTTGTGCTGTGCAGAGCTGATAACATGCATTCCCCCTACCTCCACTGCTTGCTGTCTCTCCATCCTTCAGCCAGCCACGCTGCACTGTGGGCAAGGCAGAAAGATGGCCACCGTAGCTGCTGACAGCACCCTCTCCTTTGGAGGAAGAAGCTGCCCCTAACCCTTGTTAGCCCAGAGCTTGGATACAGGTAGGAGATGTCAATAGGCAGTTGAGAGACCGACCAGAATAAGCATTGGGGGATAAAATAGGGGGACTTAATCCATAGGGCAGCTCCCCAGTTCCAGAGTTTCCAGGGGCTAGCTTGGCCCGAGGTGCAGGATAGCTTCACTCTATGGGCTGCCATGAACGGTGCTGAGTTGACATGGTTCCTGTGAGCCTTGTGGCAGCCAAGGAATGGCTGGAGTGCAGGAGCACTTAACCGGCGAGCCCGCCTCGTCGGTATCCCCCCCGTGGCTCTCTTACACACACACCCTGTGCCAGGAGAGTCTGTGCCTTGTGGCCTCGGCGTGACAATGAAGAATTCTCTAGGGAAGCCCTCCTAGTTCCGCTGTCACTACCCTGCACTCCCGGTGCTCGTTGGACCTAACGGTGTGACTGCTATCAGCAACTGTGCTGTAGAGCGATAGCAGCGCAGAGGGCCTGATTCTGCTTATGTGAGGCTGGGAAGAGTTTGGTCACTGTCTTGAAGGAGCAAGGTCGGGCATGAGGTGCACCAGGTGCAGTGTTTTCACACTCCCCAGTGCCCAGCAAGTCTTTCACCAGGACAGGTCTTCCAGTGGGCTTGGCTGCTGTTACCTGCCGGGAGACTCACGTCCCTCTGAACTCCCACTCACGCGGCTATATCAACGAAACAAAAGTGCATGGACACAGGTTAAATTCAGGTCCACATTCACCCTTCCCCCACTCTCTATCTACGGTCCAGCTCCAGAGTTAATAGCCTCACCTGTGAGTGGTCAGGCCCCTGACAGCTTCCTCACCCCTTTGGATCAAGGGGCCTTGTGTCACCAAACTGCTTCGGTTTCACGTGTCCCCCACTTGTCTTATGTTTGTTTCCTGCCCTGGCATGTTTCTTTCACCTCCTGGTCCCCTCATTTTCCAGGGAGTTTTGTTCTTTTCCAAACAGCTGATCCGGGTGGGAAAGATAAAAAGGAGAGGCTCTCTCTCTCCCCACTGACAACTTTATTCCCCATTAATGAAGATTTAAAAAGAAATCCCAGGGCTCCTTAAGAACCTGATGACAGCTTTACCTTCTTACACAGAAACTTAACACCAGACCAATTCCCCTGTGTCTAAAGCCAGCACGGCTGCAGTGTTAGTTCTCACTCTACTGGGGAGTGCTGGAAAGCGGGATCATGCGGCAGCACAAATGGATATCAAGAGGTTTGCTTGTACCTTTATCAGATCTTCCTTTCCAAGGGCATTTCATGATATATTTGACACAGCGATGCAGGGAGCTGAGGGTCTCTGCCACCTCCTCAAGCACTGAATGCTAATCTGAATGTTACCATCCTCAGATAATCCCCAAGAACAGTGCTGGAGCACGTCACACAAATGCATGGGCTGAGTGTAGGGTTGTAGAAATGTTTCTGATTGTTATTTTTCCAGTGAACTTTTTCCCATTTACACGTATTTCCCTCTGAGTCTGGTGAGAGGCCTTCCCTCTGCACCACAAGAGGAAATGATATTTTTCCTCTTCAGTAAGAAACAGTTTAAAACAAACAAAAAAAACACTTCCATATGGCAGTGCTAAGCACCACCCTGAGCACCAGCATTGCTGCAGCCGGCTCCCTTGGGAGCAATGACACACTTTCTCTCAGGGGATTATGAGCACCCAGATGGTAATCACTGGGCTAACGATGTAACTTGGAGGAGACAAGTAAAAGGAACAGAAAGCAAAGGGCAAGCTTTGAGGTTGAGAGATGCTGAGGAGGGAAACGGCATGAATAGCTCCTCATACCAGGCGCCTGTGCTGTGTTGCCTGGGTAGAAGTGCAGAGGAATAAAAGGTACATGGGGTGAATGAAGAACAGCCTGTGCGTGGCCAGGACAGATGCAGGCTAGGCCGTGGGCACACTGAACACCCGCAAGTATACTCTGTGATATACCCCCGAATGCTTTAGCAAGTAGCAAAACCATTGTGCACCATCCAGTTTGGGGTTCTTTTTGCCAGCTTTTTATAAGGCCAAAGTGGCTGAACTGTTCACAAATCTACTGAAGTTGACCATTTGTAACCTCTCTTTTTGTGGTATGTTCAGAAGCTTCAGGGGGGTAGCTGAGTTAGTCTGTACAGGATAAACTTAAACAACACAACAAATGGTCTGGTAGCACTTTAAAGTTAGTCTATAAAGTGCTACCAGACCATTTGTTGTTTTTTAAGTTTATTTTTGTGGTTTGGCATTCATGAAAGCAAACTACATCCTTGGTCTTCACCAAGAAGTCTGATGATGAAAGGATGCCTCACACAGTGAATGCTAGTGGGAAGGGGGTACGTTTAGAAGATAAACTCACCTCAAAAAAGATATTTTGGCCTTGGAAAGGGTTCAGAAAAGGGCAACTAAAATGATTAGGGGTTTGGAACAGGTCCCATATGAAGAGAGGCTAAAGCGACTGGGACTTTTCAGTTTGGAAAAGAGGAGACTAAGGGGGGATATGATAGAGGTCTATAAAATCATGAGTGGTGTGGAGAGGGTGAATAAAGAAAAGTTATTCATTAGTTCCCATAATAGAAGGACTAGAGGACACCACATGAAATTATTTAAAACTAATAAGCAAAAGTTCTTCTTCACACAGCGTGTAGTCAACCTGTGGAACTCCTTGCAAGGGGAGGCTGTGAAGGGTAGGACTAGAACAGAGTTTAAAGAGAAGCTAGATAATTTCATGGAGGTTAGGTCCATAAAAGGCTATTAGCCAGGGGATAGAAATGGTGTCCCTGGCCTCTGTTTGTCAGAGGCTGGAGAGGGATGGCAGGAGACAAATCGCTTGATCATTGTCTTCGGTCCACCCCCTCTGGGGCGCCTGGTGCTGGCCACTGTCGGCAGACAGGCTACTGGGCTAGATGGACCTTTGGTCTGACCCAGTACGGCCGTTCTTATGTTCTTATAAAATAAAAAAAGAACAAGTTAAAATCACTTAGAAAAGTTAGATGTCTGCAAGTCTCTGGGGCCTGATGAAATGCATCCTAGAATACTCAAGGAGCTGATAGAGGAGGTATCTGAGCTTCTAGCTATCATCTTTGAAAAGTCATGGATGTCTGGAGAGATTCCAGAAGACTGGAAAAGGGCAAATCTAGTGTCCATCTATAAAAAGGGAAATAAGAACATCCAGGAAACTACAGACCGGTCAGTTTAACTTGTGTGCCAGAGAAGATAACGGATCAAGTAATTAAGAAATCCATCTGCAAACATCTGTAAGAAAACAAAGTGATAGGTAACAGCCAGCATGGATTTGTATAGAACAAATCATGTCAAACCAATCTGATAGCTTTCTTTGATAGAATAGCAAGCCTTGTGGATAATGGAGAAGCGGTGGACATGGTATATCTGGATTTTAGTAAGGCATTTGATAGGGTCTCGCATGACCTTCTTATCAAGAAACAAGGCATATACAACTTAGATGGGGCTACTATAAAGTGGGTGTATAACTGGCTGGATAATCATTCTCAGAGAGTAGTTATTAACAGTTCACAGTCATGCCGAAAGGGCATAACAAGTGGGGTTCCGCAGGGGTCTGTTTTGGGACCCGTCCTCTTCAATATCTTCATCAACGATTCAGATATTCGCATAGAGAGTACACTTATTAAGTTTCCAGATGATCCCAAGCTGGGAGGGGTTGCAAGTGCTCTGGAGGATAGGGTCATAATTCAAACTCATCTGGACAAACTGGAGAAATGGTCGGAGGTAAATAGGATGAAGTTTAATAAGGACAAATGCAAAGTGCTCCCCTGAGAAAGGAACAATCAGTTTCACACATACAGAATGGGAAGCGACTGTCTAGGAAGGAGTCCTGCAGAAAGGGATCTAGGGGTCATAGTGGACCACAAGATAAATATGAGTCAGCAGTGTGACGCTGTTGCAAAAAAAGCAAACGTGATTCTGGGCTGCATGAACAGGAGTGTTGTGAGCAAGACACGAGAAGTTATTCTTCCACTCTACTCTCCCCTGGTTAGGCCTCAATTGGAGTACAGGAGGCCCCCAAGATGTGACTGCCCGAGTTCCGACCCCTCGCACTTACAACCATTTTTGTAAGCGCTGAAGGAGCCCAAAACCCCCGACTTACAACCTTGGCCCACATTTACAACGGTGCATGGCACCTACCGTAAATGCGGGTTCAAATTACGACACCCCCAACTTGCAACGCTTCCTCTGGAATGAATCACATCGCAAGTCAGGGGCCTCCTGTATTGTGTCCAGCTCTGGGCACCACATTTCAAGAAAGATGTGGAGAAATTGGAGAGGGTCCACCAGAGAAGAGCAACAAGAATGATGAAAGGTCTAGAGAACATGAGCTATGAAGGAAGACTGAAAGAATTGGGCTTGTTTAGTTTGGAAAAGAGAAGACTGGGAGGGGACATGAGAGTGGTTTTCAGGTATCTAAAAGTGTGTTACAAGGAGGAGGGAGAAAAATGGTTCTCCTTGGCCTCTGAGGATAGGACAAGAAGCAATGGGCTTAAACTGCAGCAAGGGAGGTTTAGGTTGGACATTAGGAAAAACTTCCTACCTATCAGGGTGCTTAAACACTGGAATAAATTGCCTAGGGGGTGTGTGGAAGTTCCATCTTTGGAGATATTTAAGAGTAAGTTAGTATGAATACTAACATTACTAATATACCCTGTGCGGGTGGCAATGAGAACTCCCTTGCAAAATGTCAAGAGAGAATCCAGTAAAAAAACAGCTGCTGGCATTTGAAAAAAGGATATAAATGCCACACAAAGACTATTTTAGATCCCAGCAAGTGACAAGTGGAGCCTAGAGTGTTGTCCTGTAGTGAGGTAAAAAGCAGGAATTGCATCCTACTTAATTTTCCAGGTTGAATGTACTTTGAGCTTCCACGACACAATTCTGAGAGTTGCTCAAACCTACGTGTTGTCCAGTGAGCTATTTTTTAGCTTATCTACATTGACATACTTTGAAATAGGAACTGAGGGTGAAATTCTCCTCTGTGCAAAGGCAAAAACACAGCCTACTTACAGGGGGCCCTGTGCATCTCTGAGTGCCATGAGTGGGGGGAGGTACTGCCCCCACCTCTATCCACCAGCACAATCTTGCTGCTCCCATTGGCCGGAAAAAGGCCATTGGGATCTGCCTGGGCTGTGCCTGTGGTGCAGGCAGTGTGCGAAGTACATCCGCCCCATGCTCATGACACCAGAGAGCACATGGTCCCTGTGGCTGTCCACTTTGAGCAGCGTGTGGGGGTGTGGCAGGCAGAGAGCCTGCCTGAGGGTCCCGCTGGGATGCTGGCCAGGAGCGCCTAGGTAACCCAGTCCCTTCCTCCCCCACAACCGTCTGTTCCCTTCCTGCCCCCCTGCCCGAAGTCACAACCCAAACCCTTGCATTTCCTCAAGCATCTCTGCTCCAGTTCACAACACCCCCCTCTAGACAACACACCTCTCCTGCACCCTGCCTCTAGGTCAGAATCCTCCCCTGAACCTGTACCCCTTCGCAAAACCCCCCTTCTGCACCCACACTCCCTCCCAGCCCCCCTTCTGCACCCGTCCCCCCTCCTAACCCCCCCGCACCCGTCCCCCTCCCAACCCCCCTGCACCCATCCCCCCTCCCACCCCCTCTGCACCCTTCCCCCCTCCCAGCAAACCCCCCTGCACCCGCATCCCCCTCCCAACCCCCCCTGCACCCGTCCCCCCTCCCAACCTCCCCTGCACCCTTACCCCCTCCCAACCCCCCTTCTGCACCCACCTCCCACCCTGCACCCTTACCCCCTCCCAACCCCCCTGCACCCTACCCCCTCCTAACCCCCCTGCACCCTACCCCTCCCACCTCCCCTGCACCCTTACCCCTCCCAACCCCCCTGCACCCGACCCCCTCCAACCCCCCTGCACCCGCTACCCCCTCCCAACCTCCCTGCACCCTTACCCCCTTCCTAACCCCCCCTGCACCCTTACCCCCTCCCAACCTCCCTGCACCCTTACCCCCAACCCCTGCACCTACCCCCCACCCCCCTGCCCCTACCCCTCCAACCCCCTGCACCCTACCCCCAACCCCCCTGCACCCGCACCCCCTCCAACCTCCCTGCACCCTTACCCCTCCTAACCCCCCTGCACCCTTACCCCCTCCCAACCTCCCTGCACCCTTACCCCCTCCCAACCCCCCTGCACCAGTACCCCCTCCCAACCCCCCTGCACCCTCACCCCTCCTAACCCCCCTGCACCCTTACCCCTCCCAACCCCCCCTGCACCCTTACCCCCCCAACCCCCTCTGCACCCTTACCCCCTCCTAACCCACCCTGCACCCTTACCCCCTCCCAACCCCCCTCCTGCACCCTTACCCCTCCTAACCCCCCTGCACCCTTACCCCCTCCAACCCCCCTGCACCCTTACCCCTCCCAACCCCCCTGCACCCTTACCCCCTCCTAACCCCCCTGCACCCTTACCCCCTCCCAACCCCCCTGCACCCGCACCCCCTCCCAACCCCCCTGCACCCTTACCCCCTCCTAACCCCCCTGCACCCTTACCCCTCCCAAACTCCCTGCACCCTTACCCCCCAACCCCCCTGCACCCGCACCCCCTCCCAACCCCCCTGCACCCTTACCCCCTCCTAACCCCCCTGCACCCTTACCCCTCCCAAACTCCCTGCACCCGCACCCCCCCAAACCCCCTGCACCCTTACCCCCCCAACCCCCCTGCACCCGCACCCCCTCCCAACCCCCCTGCACCCTTACCCCCTCCTAACCCCCCCTGCACCCTTACCCCTCCCAAACTCCCCCTGCACCCGCACCCCCCAACCCCCCTGCACCCGCACCCCCCCAACCCCCCCTGCACCCGCACCCCCTCCCAACCCCCCTGCACCCTTACCCCCTCCTAACCCCCCCTGCACCCGTACCCCCCCCAACCCCCCTGCACCCGCACCCCCTCCTAACCCCCCCTGCACCCTTACCCCTCCCAAACTCCCTGCACCCGCACCCCCCAACCCCCCTGCACCCATACCCCCTCCTAACCCCCCCTGCACCCTTACCCCCCCAACCCCCCTGCACCCGCACCCCCTCCCAACCCCCCTGCACCCTTACCCCCTCCCTAACCCCCCCTGCACCCTTACCCCTCCCAAACTCCCTGCACCCCCCCCCCGCACACCCCCCAACCCCCCTGCACCCGCACCCCCTCCCAACCCCCCTGCACCCTTACCCCCTCCTAACCCCCCCTGCACCCTTACCCCTCCCAAACTCCCTGCACCCGCACCCCCCAACCCCCCTGCACCCTTACCCCCTCCCAACCCCCCCTGCACCCTTACCCCTCCCAAACTCCCTGCACCCGCACCCCCCAACCCCCCTGCACCCGCACCCCCTCCCAACCCCCCTGCACCCTTACCCCCTCCTAACCCCCCCTGCACCCTTACCCCTCCCAAACTCCCTGCACCCGCACCCCCCCAACCCCCCTGCACCCGCACCCCCTCCCAACCCCCCTGCACCCTTACCCCCTCCTAACCCCCCCTGCACCCTTACCCCTCCCAAACTCCCTGCACCCGCACCCCCCCAACCCCCCTGCACCACCCCCCTCAACCCCTGCACCCTTACCCCCTCCCAACCCCCCCTGCACCCTTACCCCCCAACTCCCTGCACCACCCCCCCCCAACCCCCCTGCACCCTTACCCCCTCCCAACCCCCCCCTGCACCCTTACCCCTCCCAAACTCCCTGCACCCGCACCCCCCAACCCCCCTGCACCCTTACCCCCTCCCAACCCCCCTGCACCCTTACCCCCTCCTAACCCCCCCTGCACCCTTACCCCTCCCAAACTCCCTGCACCCGCACCCCCCCAACCCCCCTGCACCCTTACCCCCTCCTAACCCCCCCTGCACCCTTACCCCTCCCAAACTCCCTGCACCCGCACCCCCCAACCCACCTGCACCCTTACCCCCTCCCAACCCCCCTGCACCCTTACCCCTCCCAACCCCCCTGCACCCTTACCCCCTCCTAACCCCCCCTGCACCCTTACCCCTCCCAAACTCCCTGCACCCGCACCCCCCCAACCCCCCTGCACCCTTACCCCTCCTAACCCCCCCTGCACCCTTACCCCTCCCAAACTCCCTGCACCCGCACCCCCCCAACCCCCCTGCACCCTTACCCCCTCCTAACCCCCCCTGCACCCTTACCCCTCCCAAACTCCCTGCACCCGCACCCCCCAACCCCCCTGCACCCTTACCCCCTCCCAACCCCCCTGCACCCTTACCCCCTCCCAACCCCCCTGCACCCTTACCCCCTCCTAACCCCCCTGCACCCTTACCCCTCCCAAACTCCCTGCACCCGCACCCCCCCAACCCCCCTGCACCCTTACCCCCTCCTAACCCCCCCTGCACCCTTACCCCTCCCAAACTCCCTGCACCCGCACCCCCCAACCCACCTGCACCCTTACCCCCTCCCAACCCCCCTGCACCCTTACCCCCTCCCAACCCCCCTGCACCCTTACCCCCTCCTAACCCCCCCTGCACCCTTACCCCTCCCAAACTCCCTGCACCCGCACCCCCCCAACCCCCCTGCACCCTTACCCCCTCCTAACCCCCCCTGCACCCTTACCCCTCCCAAACTCCCTGCACCCGCACCCCCCCAACCCCCCTGCACCCTTACCCCCTCCTAACCCCCCCTGCACCCTTACCCCTCCCAAACTCCCTGCACCCGCACCCCCCAACCCCCCTGCACCCTTACCCCCTCCCAACCCCCCTGCACCCTTACCCCCTCCCAACCCCCCTGCACCCTTACCCCCTCCTAACCCCCCCCTGCACCCTTACCCCTCCCAAACTCCCTGCACCCGCACCCCCCCAACCCCCCTGCACCCTTACCCCCTCCTAACCCCCCCTGCACCCTTACCCCTCCCAAACTCCCTGCACCCGCACCCCCCAACCCACCTGCACCCTTACCCCCTCCCAACCCCCCTGCACCCTTACCCCCTCCCAACCCCCCTGCACCCTTACCCCCTCCTAACCCCCCCTGCACCCTTACCCCTCCCAAACTCCCTGCACCCGCACCCCCCCAACCCCCCTGCACCCTTACCCCCTCCTAACCCCCCTGCACCCTTACCCCTCCCAAACTCCCTGCACCCGCACCCCCCCAACCCCCCTGCACCCTTACCCCCTCCCAACCCCCCTGCACCCTTACCCCCTCCTAACCCCCCCTGCACCCTTACCCCTCCCAAACTCCCTGCACCCGCACCCCCCAACCCACCTGCACCCTTACCCCCTCCCAACCCCCCTGCACCCTTACCCCCTCCCAACCCCCCTGCACCCTTACCCCCTCCCAACCCCCCCTGCACCCTTACCCCTCCCAACCCCCCTCCTGCACCCTTACCCCCTCCTAACCCACCTGCACTCTTACCCCCTCCCAACCCCCCTGCACCCTTACCCCCTCCCAACCCCCCCTGCACCCTTACCCCTCCCAAACTCCCTGCACCCGCACCCCCCAACCCCCCTGCACCCCTCCCCCTCCCAGACCCCGCCTCCAGTTCCCTTCGCTGTCTCCTCCCTGCGCTCTGGGGCGGGTCCCAGCTGCTCCATGGGGGCGGGGTCCCATCCCGGCCCCGCCCCCCCCACCACCTGGCTGCTCCATCCCCACCGCTACACACCCACCCCCGGGAGCCTGGGCGCTTCCTATTGGCCGAGGGGTGATCCCGCACCGCCCTGCTGCGCGCCGATTGGTCGCCTCCCAGACACACGTGGCCCTCTCCTCTCCTGCCACAACAACACCCCCCCCTTCCAGCGCGCCACGGGGCGCGTGCGCGCTCATTGGCGCCGGGGCGCCTCACTCTGCGCTCTGTCCCGCCCCCGGGCCGCGGCGCTTCCCCGCGATTGGCTCCTCGCCGCCGCCTCGCGCTCCCCATCGAGCCCGCCAACATCAGGGTTCCTTCCGGGTTGGGGGCGGCGGACGCTGGTTGGCTGCCGGGGCGCTGCGATTGGCGGGGCGGGGCGGCGCGCGGGGTTAAAGGGGCCGCGGCGGGGGGGGGGGGCTGCCGCGCGGCCATGGCCTACCAGGGCCTGGCGCAGGAGTTCCTGGGCATCCCGGCCGTCACGCGCGCCTACACCACCGCCTGCGTGCTCACCACCGCCGCCGTGGTAAGGGGCGGGGCGAACCATTGACCCCGCGCGGGGGGGGGGACCGTGCGCGCCCTTCCCCCCTCCTCTTCCCGGTGGCTCGCTCCGCATTTGCATAATGCGTGCCAACGTTCTGTGGGGCGGGACACGTGGCCGGCCCCCCCCCCCCCCCGCGCTGCCCACTGAGGCTGGACACGGACCGGCCACTGATGGGCCACCGGCCCCGCCCCTTCGGGGGGGCGGAGCCAGCCGCAGAGCCGCGCCTGCCCCCCCCTCCACAGGGGGCCCCCCCCAGAGCATCCCGGGTCCTGCCCCCCCCTCCGCAGGGGGCCCCCCCCGAGCACCCCGGGTCCTGCCCCCCCTCCGCAGGGGGCCCCCCCGAGCACCCCGGGTCCTGCCCCCCCTCCGCAGGGGGCCCCCCCGAGCACCCCGGGTCCTGCCCCCCCTCCGCAGGGGGCCCCCCCCGAGCACCCCGGGTCCTGCCCCCCCTCCGCAGGGGGGCCCCCCTGAGCACCCCGGGTCCTGCCCCCCCCCGCCTGGCCGGGTGCCCTGCGTCTCCCCGCTCCCCTGGCAGGAAGCGGCGCGGGCCTGGGGGTGAGACAGCGGGGCGCGCTGCGGGGCTAAATGGCCCCTCTCTTGGCTTCCTGCAGCAGCTGGAGTTCATCACCCCCTTCCAGCTGTATTTCAACCCGGATCTGATCTTCAGGAAGCTCCAGGTGAGAGTCTGTTGGCAGGGAAGTCCTCCCTCGGTCAGGAGCCCCCCATTCCACGACCCGCAGTGGAGCCAGGAGCAGCCCAGCCCCGCCCAGCCTCCCTGTTCGCTTGCCCTCCTTCCTGAGCGGGGTTCCTCCGCTCCCACCGCGCGCTTGTCCTCTCTGAGCGTGGCTGCTGGGCCCTGTAGGGCACTTTCTCCGCAGGAGCTGTGATGGTTCCCCCCTTCCCTTACACCGCAGCGGGTTCTCTCGGTCCCGTTCCTGTTTTGCTCCCCTCCTAAGACTGTTAACTCCAGGCCCTTTCAAGAAGGCTGGGTGAGATTTAAGTCTCTTGGAGAGTGTCCCCTCTCTCCAGCCCCGTTAGAGGAAGGAGTCTTGACTTGGGCGCTGGGATCACAAATTGTCCCTTCCCTTTGGGAGGTGTGGAAATGTCCCTCACCACGGGGGTGCTGAGAGGGTAGCTGGAACCACAGGAGACATGTCATACAAGTATCTGGCTTCCTGCAGGTGATTAACAGGACGAAATGGCGATATGGGACAGGAAGATGTGTGTGGGGGAGCTTTCAAACTGGAGAAGAGAGATGACTGTCCATCTTGCTCTTTTTCTGTCTCTTCTCTTACAGATTTGGAGGCTGATCACCAACTTCCTCTTTTTTGGGCCGTTGGGATTCAGTTTCTTTTTCAACATGATATTTTTGTATCCTTTGGACTCAGCAGCACTTTTTGCTCCATTTTCGTTTTAAATTGGACTCTTCACACACCCACCTTCCTGATCTAGCTGGCTTGTCCCATCTTCAGTGCCGGGCTGTAACAATCCCCTTCATCTGGTCTCTGCCAGTCGGAACTGAAAAGTCACTTCCCAGACGGGGTCACTCCAGATCAGTGTTCCTTAAACTTTTTAAGACTGGGGAACACCAAACAACTTTTTTAAAGACGAACGCCAAGGATTTTTGGTTGAGCGCCAAAAAAAAAAAAAAAAAAGTTGAGGGCAGAAAGGGTTGGGGGAAGTTATTTAGCCAAAAAGTCATGTGCCCCTGTAAGGGTGGCCATTTTGAATTCTGTTCTCTGTGGCACACCTCTGGACTGCCTCACTGCACACCGGTGTGCCATGGAACACAGTTTAAGAAACACTGCTCCAGACCCTGCTGATGTCTTAGATGGGAGATGACCAAGCTCGCTGCTGCAGAGATCCAGCTTAGTCCATCACTCATTTGCTGGGCTGTCTAAAAGACCTATCTGGTGGGAGCAGTTCCCCTGGAGGAAAGCCTAGGGGTGGTATCAATGAGACAGGCAGTGTTAGCTGCCGCCAGAGACTACAGAGCTCTGTGAACTCCTGGAACTACACTGCTGTGTGGCTTCTGCAGCCACACGGGACAGAGCTGAACAGGTGACTCACTCGTCTCAAGTCTGGTAGCACAAGATGAATCTCACTGCTCTGGCTCTGGGCTTGGACAGCAGCTGGCTGCCAGCTTCCTCCAATGAAACTACTTGCCAGCAAACCCTGTGGCTCAGTCGGTGACATAGGGTAGCCAGCTGTTAATTTTCCTATACTGCAAACCCTCTCGTTTCCCACTCTCAGGTACAGATATTGCCGAATGCTAGAGGAAGGCTCCTTTCGGGGGCGGACGGCCGACTTTGTCTTTATGTTTCTCTTTGGGGGATTTCTCATGACAGTATCCTTTGTTTGAGTTGGTCAAGACTCCGGGGCAGCTGCTGCTGCTGCTCCACTGCACGGAGGACCACCTCGAGCTCTTCTGTACGCCTCTCTCCGCTCTGGTTGGCATTACGTTAGGGTAGAACAGGGGCTGCAGGGTGTGAAATGCATGTTTCCTAGGGCGGGCAGACAAACCCTGGAGCCACCTGGCTGGCAGATGCAGTTTCTGCTCATGGGATGGCTTTTCTCACAGACAGCAGCCTCTGTTGGTGCTGCCAGTCAAATAGTGGGCTAAGCAACTCCCCTGGCTCATTCCTTTTGTTCTACATCTCTGTTCATACTCACCAGGCCTTGAAAGGCCTGGTCTAAGATTTATGCTCTGTTTCTTCCATTGGCCACAGGAGTGCTGATGTACCTGGAGAGGTTGTGTACACTTGGGCAGGGCAGGTGGAATGTTGTGTAATTGTGGGCGCAGGAAGCTGTTGGATCAATAGGTTTAGTGAGAAATGGAGCCAGGTGGTTCTTAACCATCTTAAGTAACCCTACTGAGCTGCTGGATTCTCTGCCCTGATCCATGCTGTTATTTCAGGGAGGTGGTTACTCCACAAAACCCGCTCACACTAGAGTGTCTAATTTAGAGAGCAGCAGCAGCAATTAAAACATTTAGCCCCAAGCTCCCAGAGAGTGTGGGACTGGGAAGAGGAGTTGCACATATGGAGCTGAAGACAGAGCTTGGTCCTGAGTCTTTAGCAGCTTGTGTAGCATGAGGCTCTGAGCTGTGTTAATGGGCATGACCAGGGCTACTTTGATTTCTTTTTTTGTACCTAGTGTGAATGTTGTTTTAAGCTTTGGAACCATTTAAAGTAAGAGAAACACGTCCGGGAAGGACAAAAACTCCCTTGGCAGACAAACTTTTCTGCCACCTGTTGCAGGGTGCCCTCTGAGGGGTGTTGTGGCCCATGTGTTAACCACAAGCAGCGCTCTTCCTCTACAGCTGTGCGTTCCTATGTAAATACTGCACAGACTTGCACATCTTGTGAGCAGTGTCTGTAAGTGCTTAGTGAGGCCAATGCCAATGCACCTGTGCTGTCCCCACTCTTGAGCTGTCATCTGCGTCAGAGCCCCTGCACACAGTAGGAGCAATGAGTGCGAAGTCTCCCTTCTGCAAGCCTGCAGCTAGCCCGTAGGGTTCTTGGTGTGTTAGAAACCACCTATCCCTCTCCCTGAGCAGGCAAAGGAACAGAGGAAAGTTAGGGTTTCTCTGACAGAACTCTCTTGCAGAGGGCAAAGTGGGGTCAACTGGGATGCAGATAAATAGCAGGCACTCCTCTTGTGCTTGAAAGGTGAAACTTAACTTTGAGAAGTGGCCTGGCTGGCTCCTAAACCTAATGCGGGGACAGACTCTCCTTCTAGGGCAGTTTAGCCCCAGATAGTAGTTACAACCCTCTGGTGCTGGTTCAGAGCCTGGGAATGAGGTGTTTGCTCTCAGTCCAGCTCCGACTGGACTTAATGTCAGTGCAACATCCTGGCTTTCTTGGCACAAACAGACCTACTCCCCACAGCCTTGGAAGGCAGTTTGGTCTTGTGAGCTGGCCATGGTAGAGGGAATTGAGGGTGGGGAGTGTTTTGGGATCAAACACAGACTCACAGGGGGCACAGGTAGGTTGACCGCTCTCCATTAACTTCCCCAGGGGTGAAAAGCAGAAATTTGGCTTACCTACCTTTGTAAAGTGTTTGAGGTGCTTTCGCTGAACAGTGGTGAGTGGGCTAAAGATTTCAGAGGGCTGTGGGCTGTCAGGCAAGTCCACTGGCAACTAAGTTTGTGCTCTGGAGGTTGACAGGCGAGAATTAACAAAGTTTCCCTAGGGAATAAGAGCTGTTTGGGTGACAACTGCCCGGAGGGTGGACATTGATCTTCCTCAGCAGAACAGCCTGCTCACATTGCTGCTGTTAGAGGGTTGGGTACAAGGAAGGGGTAAGTGTGAGGGATGAACTTCTGCAGGGTACATCTGGTGGCTTGTGCAGTCATATGGCTGTCCAAGTTATCTGCATCCAGACTGGCCCTGCTCAGTCATACGAGGCCTGGATTCAAAGGGACCTCTCCTATTCAGTCTCCCTTCTTGCAGAGTTTATCAGCTATATTAACACCCCTGGAAGCCTTGTAATGACCAGGCAGTAATTAGGTCTCTTCCAGGTTATAGAGAACTCTGTTCCCTAAAAACCCCAAAACCTACATCTGGTGTTGGGAGTATTGTCCTGTGCTATAGGTGAGGCCAGTGTCCTGGGGGGGAGTGTAGGGGGGGTGTGTGGTAGTGTAGAGGAGAGGGTGCAGACCATCACTTGCCACAGCTCACACGAGGCAGCACAGAGTAGCTGAGGTGTAAATGACAGTCAGTGCTTGTTTTGTTACTGGGGAAGGAGAGGAGGTGGGACTGGCAGAGGATTGGTGTGCCCCAGACTGCATGGAAAGAGCGGGCTGGGGTGTGGGATCGGTCACTCATATAATCAACCCCAGGACACTGAAGTTCTGGGCAGCTGTCTAAGTACCTAAGTAATCGGTCAGAACTTCAGTATCTCCTGTCCTACTGCTTTGGGGTATCATGTAAGCAGTGACACTGTTCTCCTTAACTCTGTAGCTCTCAGCTCTTTGGCCTCTTTGCCAGCCTCTTTTTCCTGGGCCAGGCTTTCACCATCATGCTGGTGTATGTGTGGAGCCGCCGGAACCCCTACATCCGCATGAACTTTTTTGGGCTCCTGAACTTCCAGGCCCCCTTCTTGCCCTGGGTCCTGATGGGCTTCTCCCTGCTGCTGGGGAATTCCATAATCATTGATTTGTTGGGTAAGCAGACCTCTGGGCGCTTGTATGAGCACACAGCTCTTCCAGCTGTGACTCTCAGCACATTACATCATGGGGAAGCCTGGCCCTCGTGCCCCCTTGCTGATGCCACACCCTTTCTCCAAGGAGCACAGCTGGCCTGGCCTCTTGTGCCCTCCGACATCCAAGTGCATCCTCAGTGTTAGGAACTCAGTGCACTTTGAACAGCACCTTTGTTGTGCCTGTGAAGCACCAAGCACCAGTGTGGGAAGGGGGGCACAGTGCCCCCTATGAATCCACAGTAGAGCTGCCCAGCTGGCTGAGCAGTCATGGAGATGAGAGGGTGAACTCTGAGCGGACACTCATACCCTGTCCTTCTACCCTCCCTGCTTTTTCCAGAGCAGCTCCCAGGTCTTTGTTTTACTTCCCATATCCCAGGAGTTTTCTCCAACCACGCTTTGCTTTGGAGCATAAAGCCATTCAAAGCTAAGGGCTTAGGCTAAAGGTAACTTCCCTCCCTTCCCCTGTAGTCCTCCCAAATTAAGCATGCAGGGACAATGCAGTTGTCTTGTGGGACAACTGCTAGGAGTAGTCCCTCTTTTCCCCCCCCCCCCCCCCCCCCGCAGTTCCATAACTTCAGTGAGAAATTAGCTGCCCTCTGTCCCAGTGAAGAGATCTGAGGGTAACCCTTCTGCCTTTCTCTTCTCTACAGGAATTGCAGTGGGTCACATCTATTACTTCCTTGAAGATGTTTTTCCCAGCCAGCCTGGAGGGAAGAAGTTGCTACTCACACCAGGCTTCCTGTAAGTGGAAATTCCAGTCCCCTTTCCTGGGTGCAGTGCACCATCTCCTCCAAGGGTGTTCATCACGAATAGCTCACCTACCTCACTTGGGCTAGTCTTGCCTAAGAACCAGGCTACAAATGCTACACGCAGCATTGCCTGCTGTGGAAAGCATCCCATGCCTTAAATTGTGTCTCTACAATTTAGCAGCTCTGCTGCTTCTCACATACTTTCACTCGGGCCCCCTTGTTGCCGCAGAAGGAAGGTGGCCCTCTCAGACCATGAGGGCAGCTCCAGTCTTGATAACTTACATACAAGGTACCAGTAACCGTGGAGCAGGTTGTTGGGGAGGGTGGCCAGCAATGCATTTGCTGTTTCCCTAACTCAGCTGGGAACTAGGTGCTGTGGCAGTCCTCCTGGTGTTGTATCAGACAGTGGCTGTCCCTGAGAGAGGGTTTGGTCCTAGGACAGATGGGGTGGCTTTTTGTCCATCTTGGGCCTAACTTGCTATTTGCTTCTCTTGTGGGTGGGCCTGGTCCCTGCCAGGAAGCTGGTGTTTGACACTCCAGAAGAGGATCCCAACTACAACCCCCTTCCTGAGGATCAGCCAGAGAATCGGCCAGCTGATGAGCCAGGCCAGAATCAGCAACAGCTGCCCCCTCAGTAGTGGGAAGAACCTGCTCTCCCCCACCTGACCAAACTCTTCTCTTTCTTGCTGGACTGATGCTGTTCCCAAGGCAGAGGGAGTGTTGCCATGGACCAAGGCTGCCTGGAGAACTACTCTGGGCCTGATTTTAGTCTGTATTAATATCTCATTGTTCTCTTGCGCTCACCTGTTTGCCAAGCTGTTCTCTGGAGTATCATATTTATAGACTGAGAAGTTACATAGGTGCAGAAGTGGTGTGTGTCTGTTTAATGCCAGGGAAGTGCATGAAGTTCCATGTTGTTCAGCTGTTGCAACATGCCAGCCATCCCAGTCCTAGAGCATCACAAGGGCACATTGCTTCAGCTCTGCCCCTCTTCTCCTTTCCCCTAGCTTTATTTTTCACTGGCAGGGCTGCATCTGGCTGGGGGAGCTGCAACCCCGAACAGTCATTACTTAGGCACTAGTCTGAGATTTAGCAAGGGCAGTGTCCCTAGGGGAAAATTATTTCACATTCAGCTTAAACAGGGAAGGCAGAGTGAATTTACCCCCACATAGGGAGAGCCCCACCACAAGGATGATAGGAGCTTGAATGCTGCAGGGAGAGGAAATAAGTCCTCTGGGGCCGGGACAAACTTGGGGTGATGCAGGATCCTTAAAGACACTAAAAGGGCCTTATTAGTGTAAGTCAGAGGTTTGTTTGAGGCTATGCCTCCAAGCTCTAACAGTGCTCACAGCTCAATCTTCTAGGCTCTGTTCAGTGGCTCACCTGTTAAGTCACTACATTTAAATAAGGTTTGCCCCTGTACAGCCCAGCACTAAGTTTTAGGCTGTATCTACAGTCAAAGTTACACTGTGTAAAAAGCCAATTGCACTAAACCTGTGTAAATGCCTGTGAACTCTATCTAAAATTGAAACCCATTTAACTAAGGATCCATGCCAAGTTGCACCAGTTTAACCAATGCAAAAAGTTTATATTAGAAGAGCACCAGAGATCCTGGAATCAAAGAGTAGTGAGTAACTATCACTAAGTTAGCAGAAGCCAAACAGAGCAGGAGGCTGAAGGGAAAGGAAGCTCAATGCTCAGCCATATACTTCATTCTCTGCTGCTTGCATCAAGTATTGCTGTAAGCAGAGGCTGAAGACTTCTCCCTACAAAGTAGGCATAGCCTTAGCACCCACAAAATGAAAAATCTATTGCTATCAAGCCCCATTTAAGGTGAGGGGGGTCACAAGGAAATTTACTCAGAATTATTTAAATTCTAAGCTTAGTTGTGTAGCAGTCAAGCTTTTGGCAGTAGGAAATTATGTTGGAATAACCTCCTGGCAAAAGGTAAGAGGGAAATAGCACTTGGACAGCATAGTAGTTAGTGCAGGGGTTAAGATGGCAGTGACAGAGCAGCTGAATCTGAAGTCCATAGCTTTTGGTAACTCCCTGACATCTGAATTTTTATATCTTCCCTCCCCAAATCAGAAACCTGTTAACTTTCAAACTGCCATGGTGCAAGGGGCAGCATGACAATAGTCATGCTAAAAGGAGATTTCTGACCATGCTAGAAGTGTGGGTGGACAAGGACAAAGAGGTTTTACAGCCTCCTTTAGTGCAAGAGCTATGACATCAGTGTCAGATTACACTGACAATATTCCCTGCTTGCAACATTTTCTCTCAGTTTTCCTGGGGGAGGAGTGCAAATTCTAGCAAAGCAGCCAACCAGCTTGCCTTTGTTGCTAGGTAAATAAAAAAACCCAAAAAGCTGATACTTCTGTATCTTGTTTATAAGCAGCTGAATAAAACTGCCCCTGGGAAGGGGCAGATGTCTTTTCTCACCAGCCTGATCAACTGTTGGTACCAAAGTGTTTAGGTCATAGGTGAATACAGCTTTACTCTCAGTGACCGTGTGGTTGATTCATTAGCAGCAAGGGAGGGACTGACTGCATGTGATCATTCACAGTGACTACAGGAGTGGCTTTTTGCTGAAGGAAAGATGCAGTTTCAGCAACTAAAAGTCAGAACCGAAATGCAGAGTCTGCAGTCTCACTCCCTGCTAGTTCTGGGAGTCTTGGTGTAGTCTCCCCAACTTGGCTCCCAACCAACCCACAATAACACTAGACAGAGATGAGCTTCAAAGCCTAGCAGGAGCCATGAACTGTACCATGTTCACAGAGCATATCAGCCAAGCTCCATTTGCGCTGAGATAATTAGAGAGACGGCTGGTTTTGATCACCCTGAGGGCACCGAACATACACAGCTCCTTCATGATTTGGAATATGTTAACATTCGATGTAGGCCTCATGATCTTTGCTATTCCCACATCACTGAGTCACAAAGCCCAGTCCCATGGTAAAAGACAACTACTGGACAAGATTCCCTTTGAAGCCTATTCGATCCATTCAAAATGAGCAGCTAGAGGACAGGCCTCCGCACCAGGTGTGATCATCCAGCCCCTGTGAACCTGGGGAGCAGGAGCAAGGCCGGAAACAGCCTGTGGAGCTCCAAGGCCAAGCACTAGGCCACTGAAACGCTTGACTGGCGTGAGTGCGAGCAACGGGAGGCCTGCATGTACGCTACTGAGTCAAACCAACTACGCATTCCTTTTATTTAAAAAGTTCTAACAGCGCACTTTGCCCCTATACAATAATAATTAAAAAAAAAGGAATCTTTACTCAGTCCACACATGGGTACACGAGGGCTCTAACAGCTGCCACAGGCCTAGGAAGAATGTGCTAATGCAATGTTCTCAGCACATGGTGTTAAAGTGGGGGCAAGGGAGTCAGCAATACTCTGAATTGCTTAGCAAGTGGAATGTAACCCCCTCATTCTGGGCCAGAAAGATGCAAGACAAACCCCTGCCAACCCTCGGACCTCTTGGGGGAGCGGAGTGGAGACAGAGTCTGTAGGATGAGCACCACTGTCTCGGCAGAGAGGGTTACCAGGCTGGAGCAGTGTTGGCCAAACGTCTCATGCGCCTGTAGGAAGCAAAGGAAAAAAAGGCACAGTTAAGTGTTGGGAAAAATGGTTTAGAAGATCTGCCTGGATTCATACCACACTGCCCCCACAGATGCCAAAGGGCAAGTTACTGCACAGTCTGCTAGACAAACTTACTTGCTAGTTAACACCTTAGCCCGGTTGTACTACTTAAACCTCATTCCCATCTGCACAGCTCCGTAGGAGCGTATATCAGTTCCGCCATTGTGGAGAAACCTGGCTACCCATTTCCACCTGGTCTCATGTATGAACTGTATTTCTACCTCCATCAGCCACTGACAATTCAGCTTTATTACATGAGCTTAGAGCTGAATATCAGAAGGTCACAGTCTTATCAAACTCAATATTAAATGATTGGGAGATAGTTTATCAGCTACAAATGGCAGGGTCTCCACAGTTCTGAGCCACCCAGGGGTGTGGCTAGAACCACTAGAACAGGGTGGGCAATAATTTTTGACCAGGGACCACTTCAGAAATTTTTGAAGTGGCCTCGGGCCGCACTGCCAGGGTTGACTTAAGCACTGCACACTCCCCAATCCCTGATTGGCCGGGGGGAGGGGCCTTTTCCCACCCCTGCACTATAATCTTTCAATGTTATGACCTTCAGTATCCTGTGGAGACAACTCTGAAGCCAGGAAGATTTCACTTCGTATCTAGGCAGGTTTGACCTCCCTAACAGTGCTGCTTTCTAAGTCCCTCCCTAGAAGGGCAAAAGCTGCTCTTATCACAACTGTATTCCTGTCTGTGCTAGCAACCAGGCAGAAGTGCAGTGAACTTCACTCCCACTTCAAACTGCGCATCGCCAGATGTATGAGAGAAGCATTGTTAGGATGCTAGTTAAATGTGACATTTAATCTTAACACTCCTACGGGCCTCAGATATTCCTGCATCAGACGGGAGCTAGCTTTGACCAGGAGAGGGTTAAAAAGAAAATGTTAAGACACTAGCAGAGTGAAGTGATAACAGTTAAATATCCTGAAGCAAAGGGGAGATAAATCCTTTCTGGTGTTATCAATCTGAAATCTTGCCAGTTGGCTCTCAGCAGAGAAAAATAAAACTTCAAAGCTTTTAAATTCTACCCTAGAGAGGAGAGGGACCAGAATGAAAACTGTACGAAGGGACAGCACCTGGTGTTTCTGTCTTGGTCTCTGATCTTCTTCTCCATCTCTGCGTCTGTTAGGGTTTCAAGCAAAGGGCACCACTGGTCAGCGTCTCCTGTGTTGCGAATGGCGATCTCTACGGTTGGCAGAGGGTTCTCACTAAAACACCAGGTCAAGACAAAACAAAATTCAGCAAAATCTGAATTGCAACAGCAAGATGCACAGACTTTTTGCTTCCCTTGGGCACTGCCCGAGAGCTAAGAGGGGCATGAAGGGAGGGGAGTTACTCAGTGGTCCTCAGCTCTGTCAGGACAAGCTTTATTACATCTGGTTGGTACATCTGGTTCCTGCCTGGTAGACAAACGGCAGTTCTTGGAGCCTAGGATTTCCATGAATCTAACTACTTCAGAGCCATCATTTCTTGTACGCTCCAGTGGCACAGGAAGCATCACAGCAAACACTAAACAAGTCAAGTCTCAGGGGGTCGCCGTGTTAATCTGAATCTGCAAAAGCGACGGAGTCCTGTGGCACCTTATAGACCATGAGATTTATTGGAGCATAAGCTTTTGTGGGCAAAGACCCACGAAAGCTTATGCTCCAATAAATCTGTTCATCTATAAGGTGCCACAGGACTCCTCGTCACTAAACAAGTCCTTATTTTAGAAGATATGGGCCATCAGGAGGCATACGACCAACATTAAAAACAGCATGAGGGCTGCAGTTTAGAGAGCCATTAACGTTTTGAATACCAATCCCAGTCTCAGATTCCCCTCTCCACCCCAAGGCAGACGATGTGACTGACTAATGGACAGATGGCATTCAGGGTCAATGATCACACTAAGGAAAAGATCCTATCAGTTTATGAATGCTGAAAGCTGTGTCGTATCCAAGGTGCTATTCACGAACTGGGAGAGTCTGGCTTCCTGAGGTTCTTGCCAGCATTTCTCAATCTATGTAAAATGCAAGGGGTAATACCGAGTTGCCTAGTACACCCGATACGATCACTCTTCCTTTGCAGCCTCTGGATAGCCCTTCCGTTCACAAGACCTTGTGTCAACAATTAATGCCGCCTCCCGCTGAAGAGCAACACTGTATTGCCACTGACTCGAGAGAGCCTAGTCACACACTGGGTTCCACTGCACTGGGTATTCCAGACATGAGTGACAGTCCCTGACCTTCACAGTCTTCACTCCCGTTCCCTTTCAGAATTAGAACTCTGTGCTTATGTGAGTGTACACTGAGGCACTGGGAATCTAGGCATGTCACAGTGTAAATATTTGTTTCCAGCATTTCACACAGGTGCACACAGCCACATCTGGCTGCTCTCACAGGAACACCACTACACACGGTAGGATCCTATCACTTCTCTGCAGCTAATCCCAGCTCTCTGAGTCACAGGACACCAGTCAACTGCTGATCACCATGGAAATGGGTTATCTGCAGCAAAGCTATTCATCTAGAATGGCCAACCTTTATACCACTTTCCAATCAAATTAATCCAAGGGAGGTGGCCTCGCTTGAATCGACTTCTGATATCTCGGATGCCAATTTTAACCACTCAGAATAGAATTTTTGTTTACATGGTTAATATTTTATTCATTTTTACATCCCTAGTCACTATATGTAATAAGATATAGGGACAGGAGAACTTGATGGGTCCCACTTCCGGCTACTCCCTGGCCCACACCTCACTGTATAAAGTAGTTCAGTATAGTGGCTCACAGTCCTGCACTGCTCTGCTTCTGACTGTCCTTGTTTTGCACTAACAATGCTGACCAGCAAAAGCAGAATCCCACAAAACTGCACGGTTTCACCTCTCCCTCAGACTCTCATTAAGATCTGCATGACTGCTCAGACTCCGACAGTCCCTGGAGATATTAAGGCTGTTCTTTTGATATTGCTACAGCAGACCCTTCTCCTACATCACTGGAATGTCTTTCTTTAGTAACCACCACTAGTGTGGTTTGGGAATTCAGGAACTAACCAACCACAGAACCCAAATATCATTAATCACAAGGTTTCAAAGCCACCCCTCTGCTGGAGGAGAAGCAGACGGAAGAGGACATTTGCAGTAAGAAAAACAAAACAAGGTTTCAATTAGTGTTTTTTTAAACAAGAGATGATGTCTGAGTATTGATGATTACTTTCTTCTGCTGGGGCCTCCTCTCCGTGCAGCAACCAGCACGTTGATTTCATTGTTTGTGATAAGGTTCCTCTATCTTTTAAAGGAAGTTTGAGGTCTACCTATTGCAATCACCCGCTCTGTAAAAACTCTCCATAAGAATCAGGGCCATGCAGAAGTCCTCGGTAAACTGCTTTAACAAGCCAGGGTATAGAGCCACCAGCTGGGACCATGGGGTGATGCTACATCAGGGCAACTGGGGCCAATTGTACACTGTCTAGAAGAACTGCTTTCGTCAGGGAGCTTCAGAGGGGTAGCTGTGTTAGTCTGTAACTGAAAAAAAAAAAAAAAAAAAAAAAAAAAAAAAAAAAAAAAAAAACCTTAAGCAGCAAATAGTCCTGCAGCACCTTAGAGACTAACAAAGCATGTGGATGGTATCATGAGCTTTCGTGGGCACAATCCACTTCTTCAGATGAATGGAGTTAAGAGGTTCCAGGTACAAATAAATAGCAGAGAAAGAGAAAGGGGAAAATGGTGAAAAAAACTGTCAGAGTGTCCATGCTAAATGAGACTAATAAGAGTGGGCTCCAAGTATTCTAAGTACCTGGTAGAGCCCACTCTATTAGCCTCATTTAGCATGGACACTCAAATTGACAATTTTTTCCCCTTCTCTTTCCCTCACCATCCCCTCTTTCTCTGCTATTTATTTGTACCTAGGACCCCTTAACTCCACTCATCTGAAGCAGTGGGTTGTCCCCACAAAAGCTCACGATACCAGCTACATGTTTTGTTAATTTCTAAGGTGCTCAGGACCATTTGCTGCTTTAAGTTGTCAGGGAGGTCCATTTTCTTTTCATGCAAGCAGCTTCCTGGGAACAATAGCTATCTACTTGCAAATCTACTTGCCTAACCAGGCCATCTGTGATAAATGGGAAGCAGAGGTACATTAGCAAGTTTATAGGACCCCTCTGAAGCAGTAAGGGACAAGAACTATGAAGAATGGCCATCTAGGAATGCTAGTCTCCTCTGGATAGGAGATGCATTATAATGGGGTGGGCAGAAAACAATTTAAACTGACTTCTAAGGAATGGAGCAATAGCTATCTGTGGCTTATCCAAAAGACAGTCCCCCTACCCCAGTGTTTTCCAAGAGTTTACTCCCTAGCATGCCAGGATAAAACTATTTCGGGCACCACTACACAGACCTTGGGATGTACTTCTACCCAATCTCACGGACTACACCTACAATTAGGAACACACCTGTAATTCTGTCTTGGTGGAGGCAATAGTGTAGATGTGCCTACAACATTTTCCCCATTACTTTGTACAACTCTACCGGGAGAAGGTTAGAAGATAGTGGGAAAGACGCAACAACCCTGTCAACATTGCGGCTTTTTTAGCGTGGACAAGATCAAAAGCCCTTCTAGCAATGATGCCAAAAACCGCACCAGGAGATTCCAGTAACAAAAGGAAGGTATAAATCGCATCCAGAGATGCTAACAGAGCGGATGCCAGCAGCAGGACACAGGACAAGCCCACAAGCTCTAACAATGAGACTGTACTCTTGCTGAAACCTGTAACTACAAACTCCTGAACTCCTCTGCAGACAGGCTGTTCTCCACACTTAAGCAGAGAGTATTTTATGTTAACCTTTGGTTATACTGTCTCCCTCCAGCCTCTAATGAACACTGCACTGGTGATAACTGGAATGACACTGCTTCTGGGTATATTCTCATGGGGGTATATTCTTGAAGGAAAAGTAACTGAGAAGTGCCAAGAGGCACATGACGAGTAAAAAAGCTGCTGGTCTAAAGTACTTGGTGTGCCATTTCCACAAGAGGCAGCCATGATGCAGGTTATGGAAAGTCAGGAACATACAAAGACCATGACAACTGGCAGGAGCAAAAGGCAGAAGGTTACTGTAACACCGACATATGCTCAAGTCATGCGATGGTGCCAAGGGTGCAAGCTGGCTGGGACATTTCTAACGTAATCAAAAACTGACTGAGACGTGACTGTAGTGGCTAAAGAGTTCTCACTACACAACGTGAACTCTGATAAACTAGGCAGACTGAGGATTGCCTCTTACACAATAAAGATGTCAAACTTGGAATCTAAGTGCCAGCACTGAATTACTTCTATTTGCGCCATTAAGCAGAGTAATTCTGCGGACTAGCCTATTACACCTACACTAACTCCAGGAGGTCTCAGAACCTTGAAAAGTTATTTTCTGTTTTCTGCTTCAATGCTCCCTCATCCCCTGGAACAGGGGTAGGCAAAAAGGCCTCCACAGGCCAGATTCGACCCGCCAAGTGGGTAGATCCACTCCATGGAGGCCCTGCCACTACCCCGTCCCCAGGCCAATCAGGGCCTAAGGACAGGGGAGCGCATGGCACTTAGTCAATCCTGCTGGTTGACTCTAAGCACCTAGTGCCTGAGGGCAGGGAACGACAGACAGACGTTGCGCTCCCACCGCCCCCAGGCCAATCAAGGGCTGGAGGCAGGTCAGGAAGTGCACAAACTCTCCTCCGGCCCTGCCCCTGCCTTGCAAGGAGTGCATGGCACTTAGAAGCACCACATACTCCTTGCAGGATGGGGGCAGGGAGGGAGGACACTTTGCATGCTCCCCTCGACCCCAGGCCCTGATTGGCCTGGGGAGCATGTGAAGTCTCCTCCTGTCCTGCATGGAGGTTCAGAACAGCTGGCGGTTCTCTGGAAGGGAGGTGGAGGCAAAGAGTTCACGCACCCCCCTACCCACAGATCAATCAGGGTGGGGAGCACAGAAGTGTCCTGGCCCTGCCCCTTCTGTCTGAGCACCCTCCCCCCCACACACACACTTTCAGGGCAGCCTGGGGCCATTTCAAAAATTTCTGAAGTGGCCCCCAGTCAAAAACTATTGCCCATCCCGGCCCTAGAATCAATCCCTAGGCATTACCCACCCCTTCAATCAAGGGCACAGCTCTCTTTCAAGCACTGTCGTGTACAATTGTGACAGCCTGAAATGGCCACACAGAACTGCTAAAAACCAAGGCCAGGTATTTCCTTTCCCCCAGCCAGTGCTGGCCCCACAAAACATCTCTCAGGTGCTGAGCTCTGACCCTTCACACAGGGTGACAATGACGAGAGTTTAGTCTGCCAAGCCAGCTCAGAGACTAGCTCAATGCCTACCCCCTACTCTCATACCTGTAATATAACAGAAGGTAAAACAGAAAGGATAAAAGCCATCCACATACTAACACCATAGACTGCTACATCTCACAAGTGCAACCTGCCATTGCCAGGATTTGTAACCTGTCTCCTGGTGATATGTAAATCCTGTAGTTGCTGCATGCCAGCTAGGAAGCCGGTCTGGAATTACACGAACTTTTATTGTGGCCAATGCAGAGCTCTATAGTGGGTGTTTTAATCCACATTACGCTCTGAAAATACCTACGACACCATGATCAGTGCGACAGAGGGAACGCAAAAGGCTTAGAGTGGTCTCTGTTGATCCGCAGGGCTCTACAGAGGTGCTGCGGTCAAAGGAGATAAGTGTGGTGTCACCACTCCAAGGAGACAGCGACCCAAGCCAGCAGCTCTTCCCAGCCATACGGTTGTACTGCCGGCAGCTTGGCTGTAGAACCCCAGACAGGAGACGTGGGTATATTGGCAGAATTGTCTCCCAGAGAATATCTTTTAACAAGGAATCATAGGACTGGAAGAAACCTTGAGAGGTCATCAAGTCCAGTCCTCTGTACTCATGGTAGAACTAAGCACCAACTCTGACCAGTGTCTGTCTAAACTGCTCTTAAAAATCTCCCGGGATGGAGATTCTACAACCTCTCTAGGCAATTTAGAGGCAGATATTTAACAGACTGACTGACTGACTTACAGAACAGGAGAAAGAAGAAGGGACGAGCACTTCTCCCCAAACCTTTCCAGAACTATTCTGTCGAGGCCACATGCTCCAATGAGGTAAGACTACCGTGTTCTGTACCTGAAGGCATAAGTCTTCTGATGCCAGCTCAACTGTCCCCGAATGCTGTAAGCGATGGTGGTAACAAATTCCCCACCTAGCCCAAGCTCTGAACACAGCTTCAGTGCAAACTTCTCCGGGGAGTTCTCCTTCTCCGACATGTCCCATTCAAACTGATCTACCAGGGAAATGTTTCCCACATGGATATTCAGCTGTACACAATGTCATAAAACACAAGTCAGATATGTCTGCATTTCAAATGCTCTTACACATATTAATCTTGCATTACCTGGTCATGATCGTGCTTATTTAAGGCATGTGATAAAGTTCAGGGGCAAAGAAGATACATGCATGTCTAGAACTACTGTGTTCGGGTTCTTTATTGCAGTTATTAGTGCTGGGAAGCCAAATGATGTGTGAGGAATTCTAGCTCCCCTCCCCAAAACACGACCATGTTACTTCCCCCTCTGGAGCTCACATGTCACAGCACCATTTCAATTTCTGGCATACGACTGCAGTGTTCACCAGTCTGCCACTAGGGCCTCAACACAGTGCATAGAGATGTGATCCAGACACAGGACTGGGAGCCAGGAACTCCTAGCTTGAGGAGCCCGTTTGCTTTTCCTTCCCCAAACAGCCTTCTACAAAATAATTTAACTCAGGTCACGCCTCCCTCCCTCATTACCTTAATGATAACTCGCTGATCGGACTGGTCCTCTAGGATGCTGTCCGTCGGGTAAGACTCAATCTGTTGTCGAATTGCAGAGGCAATGGCAGGAACAAAGGTCAGAGGATTCAAATCCAGGTCATCACAGAGAATCTCCGAGAACATCTCCGGGGTCATTAGCTTTTCTGGCAGAGGTGAAGAACAGACAACCAATTTCATCTGAACAAGCCGGTAGTCCCCCTTAATTCAGTCAGAGCAGGCAACAATCAGAATCTTCCGCTCGCTCACCAATTACAAGGTACTAAGCCTCTTGCTGCAACCCGCCCCGCCACACAGAGGGAAGCCTCAAGTAAACCTCTTCCTTGGAGGTTTTTAGACTCTGGTTTTTAAGGGCATAAACAATCTACAAACTTTGACTTAAGGAACGGACACTATTTACTATTTGTTCCTATGGGAACAATGTAGCTGCAATCTAACACACAGATGAGACTATGGAAATGGGTTTTCTGTGTTTTAGTACTCGTATCTCCTCTGCATACCAGATGAGCTCAGAGACACTGGACTGTGGCATCACTGAATCAGGTCAGGAGAACAGGCCGGTTACAAAAGATGGCCTCAAATTACACACATGTGCCTACTGATCACTGCAGCCAGAAGGAAGGACATATGATCCAGGGCAAGACATGACCATTAAAATGGAATCCCGGTGAAATGTGAGTCCTTGACAGCTTTGCCCATGTGTGGCGAGGGATGTCTATCAAAAAACATTTGTTATTGTATGGATGCAACTGAATCCCTCCAAGCTCTGTAGACAAAACTTGGCTGCCTACATACCATTCATGTTCCACGTAAAAGCATCTCTGAGTTTTTGCCCATCAATTTCCATGTCCAGTCGGATTGGAACCAGAACCTCTGGTTGGGATGCATTCTCATGGATCACTGCTGGGTCATGGTCATCAAAGCTGAAAACAAACCAGGCCAACACCAGCATTAGGCCTTAGTAAAAGGTTCAACAGTGTCCATGAGAGAAAAGACAGGATTTAACAGCAGTACCTCCCTCTGACAATCATAGCCTTTGCATGGGCTTGAAAACATAAGCTTTCAGGTCCAGGGCAACAACAGACACTGGGTTTCATTTTCACCTTGAATGTGCCTATGGTAAAATATTATCCTAGAGAATACAAGGAGGAAGATCCTCAAATTAGTTTGCATGACTGGCTTCTTTTGAACTCTCCAGGACAAGTCATTTATGGAAGGTATAAAATCATATGAGTCACTGTCTAACTGCTATGTTGCACAGAAATAAAGGACTTGATTTAGCAGCAGGAAAATAACAATGTAATGTGATTTTCATCACTGTGGGATACACATCTTCTCTCTTCTAAACTCGGGGCTTGTCTTCACTACCAGATGGATGGCTGCAGTGAGCGATGTACCAGGGTTCAATTTAGCAGGTCTAGTGAAGACCGACTAAATTAATCACTGAAAGCTCGGATGTCGTCATCTGCAGTACTGCACCAGAACAAAAGGAATAAGGAGAATCAACAGGGGAGATCCAGTATAGAAAACCCACTTAAATTTTGCAACTAGTAGAGCTCAAATGGCATAGCTTTGATTGGCCTTCCCCCTGCAGTGTAGACCTGCCCATGGTGTTCAACTTCAGAACACATCTTTAGCAAATGAAGACCATTACTATTGAATGGTTGGTTACTGTCCTATGTGAACTGAGCAGCAATCTCAGTCTAGTGCCCAGAGGACAGACATGCACCTCATAACCACCACCACATCCTTGTTGACAATCTCCTTGCTACTGACAATGGCCCATCCTGAGAGAGTGTAGACGCAGGGCAAGGAGCAGCATAGGAAAGCCTGCATGTCTGCCTGGGCTGTGTGTGTCCTATCAAAAAACGGTCGATTTGCATTGAGGGCTGCCAATCGGGCACAAGCAATTCAAATTGTGTGTCTGGTTGGGAACTGTGATGTGCACAATCAAGGCACTCCAGCCAAGGGCAAAGCCAAACTTTACCAGCTGCACTAATAAAAATGCTTCAAGACACAAATAAGAAGATAGCACTAGTATAGCATTAAAGTCGTATCATGCGTTCTATTTCAAAGGCTCATATCCTTTCTTTGGGTTCTGGTGTTAAGAGACAGGTGGCTGCCCATAAGGGTCCTTCCTCTGTCCCTGACATGCCAAACGAGTGATGGTCCAAATCTCTTCTTATGTACATGGTGGCCTATGGGCTGTCATGAATATTCATACAATGCCCAGCCTCCCTTGTCCATATCTGACTTCTTCAGCCTAATATTGGTGTGTCCTTATCCACAGGGTAACGTATCAATTAGGTTAATAACTTACTAACACATATACCAATTTTACTGCCAAATGAAGTTTGTGATTAAGCATCTGCCACCATTTCTACTCCAAATTAAACAAACGTAGTACCAATTCAATGGTCCTGCTGTTACCTGCTGTCATTTTGCATGGACTATACGCCCTCCCCCCCCCCCCGCACAATATTCCCAGTTCCCTGAAACTCTGGGGGACTGTGGGGCCACTTATTTATGCTAATGTTCATAGGCCTGGAAGCCATACACTAACACCTTAGTTCTTTCAGTTAGTGCAGAATGGAATGCTAAGCTAGCTCTATGGCACCACATACATTTTATAACACCATTCGGTCTCTGTCGAGGGCTGCAGATCTGAAAGTTCTGAGAAAGGCAGCAGTGGTAGAAACACAGACCAGCAAGGGAGGCCACCCATAACGGTGCATGAAATATTAAACAGGCAACACATTTTCTGTTGCCCCTGAACTTTTATCATATGGAGGTGAAATTCACCCCATGCAGGGGTCAGTGTGCCATTCAGGTTTCCTGAAGCATTATATGGTACAAAGACCTAACGTACAGGGCCTTGTGTACGACACGATGGTGAATTTCATGCTTGATGCATAAGTACTTAGCTTCAAAAAGCCCAGCCTAACCAAGTGTCTTAGTTTGGGGACAGCCAGGTCTTTATCACTAAGCATAACGTGGTATTTTTAAAGGCATAAAACAAACACTGTACAAGTCAATACAACATGCCTGTTTCAGGCATCCTCCACACAATTGCCATCATGCAGGGAAATTTAGCAGATTCTAAGAGCAGCTGACCGACTCACCAGAGTGGGAAGGTTCTCTTCTTATCCCTGCCCATGCGGTTTCTGTTGATGGTTGTTGAGCACGGCACAGCATCGAGGTGATGAGAGCTGTTGGGTAGGGTCGGCACCCACTGGTTATTCCTTTTTGCCTTCTGCTCTCTGCAGGAGGAGACGTCATGTTAAAGCTCGGCATTCAAGCATTGAGTATTTCCTTCTCATTTTTTAGGTGTGATCGATCATATACACAGCTCTAAGCCTGACTGCAGGCTTTTACAATGGTAACCTGAAAGTTACATTATGCAATGTGTTCCATTCGTAAGTCTCCAAATGGTGGAATGGAGAAATCCCACCCCAGCTGGGAGCATTGGGGCTGGCCTTCTGGAAAATAAGTGTAGCCATCTGATAACACGTGGTGCTTCTACAGTGCTCACCTGAGGGAGCTCCCAGCACTTCATTTAGCATATACCATTGTTCCAATTAATTAGCCAGACTTTTCTGTTTGATCTCACTTTGTTTTAATCCAGCGGTTCTCAAACTTTTTGGGCTCCGGAGCCCTTTACATGAGTAAAAATTTGTGCGGAGCCCCAGCAGTCCACTGATTGTATGTGTTGTACCTATCAATGTTTCCAGTTTGTCAATCTCGCGGAACCCCTGGAGATGTCTCGCGGAGCCCTGGGGCTCCGTGGAGCACAGTTTGAGAAACACTGTTTTAATCTATTTCCACCCATCCTTTTTGGGCCAAATAAAGAATCCATTGCCAGGACTTATGGCCTAAGTGATACTACTTTGTCCTTCTATATAATGCTTCTTATCTGTGGACCTCAAAATGTGTTGCAGAGATTAATTTGCATCCGTACATAATCCCGCTAAGGCAAGTCAATTTGCAGATAGGAAAATTAAGGTACAAAAAGGGTAAGTGACTTGCCCATGGTCAACCTAGAAACCCAACTCCTAGCTCACCGAACTCTAGACATTAGAAAGCACTCCTTCCCTTAATTAAGGGACTGTCATTGTCTATATTCTATTTCTGCCCCAGCTGAAAAATGCTACAATCACATGCACCATTTTTAAATACCAGATTAAGTGACCAATGGAGTACGCACCTATTTCTATTCTACCCCCCGAGCATTCACTAGATCCTAGGATGAAGCAGTTCTAAGGTAAGCAATGTCGCCAGATTTCAAGGTACCTGAATGCCCACAATCAAATCCTTCCATATAAAAAAATCTTCATTTAATGAGCCAGTGATTTGACATCAGCAATGTCAGGGAACACAGAGAACAAGAGATACTCCACTAAACACTGTAAGAATAGCTCTTCCAATCACTTCTACACCGATTCTAGCCCTCAGCGGTGTTTGTTACCTGAGGTAAGTGGGAGGCTCTGTGCTGATAGACACGGCCTTGTATTTCTCATCATTTCCATCCAAGATCTCTTCCACTTCAGAGGCTTTCAGGAGAGTCACACTAGTAGCTAGTGTCGTATAACCGTGATCTGTGACCAAAGAGCATTGGAAATACTGTCAATCGTGGAGCTAAGTAATGATTCTGTCTGCTGGGGTTTGGCAATGTTAACGTCTACTGAGAGCATCTAAAAAACTGCAAGGAGCTCAGATTCCTTCATCCTGTCCCTTTAAATCATTTCATTTTAGAGGAGTTAGCTGGTCTACTCCTGTGCACAAGAAGCTCCAAAAGGCTCTGGCTCCATATGCTCATTGCTGTACAAAGATGGTCCTTGTCCTAGAGATTATGCATTCTAGTTCTGGGCTCAGTCCAGTTAGGTCAGGCAAGTTTGTTTTACTTTGGTAACATGCCAGTCAGGTCCAGTCCCTCCCCTGCCACTGGGGAAAACAGGAGACTTGAACCACAAAGCATGTGCAACTGAATCCCATAACCATATGTGACGGGCATATAAAAGTGACAAGTAAGGTCTTTTACGAAAGCCTGTGAGGCTCTGACCCTGACAGTCATTTGAGATATGACTGCAGTGTGCGGCTATGAATTTATGTGTTTATAGATACAAAAGTGTGCTTGTAATTTGTGCTACAACATTCTGCTCCACCTCACAAGAGGAAGGGTTGATTAGGCAGGTAGCAGCTCCCTCCCTAGCCAGACAAGACTCACGCCAAGTCTCTACTCTGGCACAACCCAGAAAATGATAATGGTAGCCTATTAAGGTTAGTGGAAAGACACAAACTGAAGAGAAAACCCATCTTGGAAGGCTAAGAATGGAGGGAGATTCCTTTGATCTGGATAACCATGAATCACTGGCATGTCCACAGTGCGTATAAACTCAGCAGTTGCTGTGCTCTAGGAAAACCACTTCCAACGAGAAGCACAGAGCTTTCTTGTGCCATGGCTATAGCGCTGCAGTGCCAGTGTGGATACCCTGCACTACAACTGGCCTCCAGTACCTGTCTCACAATGCCTCTTCTCCCATCTCCAGGCATCAAATGCTACACTGTCCTTCGGTGAGCAACCCTCAGACAGGCCCTTTACATTCCTTGGGAACTTGGAAAGCCCCCTTCCTGTTTGCTCAGTGACGCATGGAGTGCCCTCAGCGCATCCTTCCAGGGAACCATGCTTGCTCCATCGCCTGCTCCAAGCAGCCCTCTACTTGGAGCAA
This sequence comes from Pelochelys cantorii, assembly GCA_032595735.1. Lineage (NCBI taxonomy): Eukaryota > Metazoa > Chordata > Testudines > Trionychidae > Pelochelys > Pelochelys cantorii. The sequence goes on along the minus strand of CM064342.1, from coordinate 2,688,627 downwards.
TGCTGAGGTGCTGGACCTCATCAGCGTTTGAGGAGAGAAGGCTGTCCCTGCACTCCAACCGTAGAAATCACGATACTGAAGGGCAGACATCAAGATGCAGGAACCAAAAAAGCCAAGACCGGAACACACTGCAGTGCATGTTCAAAGTGAAAGAGCTGCACAAAGCACAAAAGGCAAACTGCTGCTCCACTGCTGTGCCCACGACATTCTGATTCTACAATGAGCTGGATATGATACTTGGGAATGAAGCCTCCTCCACTGCAAAGACCCCAAAGATATTTGTGGGGCTGTGACAGCCAAGAGTGAACAAAAATCATGGACAAAGGTGCTGAAGGGGGAGAGGAACCAGAGGCAGTGGACGATTCAGCATCCACAAATGCACGTAGTCAGGCGCTCTGTGCTATTGCAGACGAGGCTAACCGGTCACAGCAGTCAGACCATGGGGAAGCACAAACAGCAGAGCAGGTCCCTAAAAAGTGACTTTGATTAGAGGAACTGCTGAAGCAAGTTGTTGGGTGCAGGATGATTGCAGAAAGCAGTTGTGGGTCTGTATGGTGCTCATACTGACACAAACCTAGTTCGAGAGGTGTAACATGTTGTTGGACACTCATTTCACATTAATTGGGCTCAGGTCTAAGTCCCATGGAGATACTGGGCAATCCACTGCCACAGGTTCTTTAGCAGAGCAGCTTGGTTCTTTGCCCCATTATGGGTAACATGCCTGCACCACTGTGCCACCATGGAGGCAGAAAGGGACATTGCTGCAAACAGGCAAGCCACATAAGGGCCAGGGAAGAAGCTGCAGTCTTGCAAAAGATCCACAAATTTCCCCCACCGCTAGCCCCTCCCCGCTTCCACTTGTCACCCTCAATGTGAATATCTTCTAGGATGTGCACAGCCTGGGGAACGTGTGGACAGTAATAATTATAAGGTCTCCCTGGCAATCTTGGCTCTCCCCAAGACACACCCTGCCCAGAGCACAGGGGTCTTGTGGCTCATGAGTACTTTCCTTCGGACAGCCAACTAGTGACAGATATTTGAATAGTGCCAGTGTTCGAAAACAGTAATGGCAGGGCTCTATCAAGTGTTAACAATGGTGCCTCTGCAAAACACGTTTTGGCTTCCGAGGTAACTTTGGGAACCCAGCCTGGCTTGCTATTGCTGGCTGAATAGCCGCGCAGAATTAGAAAGCAGCCTCGAAAAAGTAAGGAGGACCTTCTGCATGATCAACAAGTCGTCCTGTGGCATCTTATAGACTAACAGATTTATTGGAGCATAGTTTCCCTCATACATCCCTACCAAGGTACCGCAGTGATTACCACCTATAACTCTGCTATATATAACTGCTATATAACTCGCCTGTAACTCGGCAGTACTGGGCATCATGAGCAGACCATCAAGAACAGGGCTTCTGGCTCTGAAACGTGGACCAGAGTCCACAGAAAACAGACTGAGGCTTGTACCAAACACACACACAAACCCAGCGCTTCCAGATCCATTATTTACAGCATCAAACAGGTTTTTTTGAAGGACAAAAGGAAGAACGCAGATGTAGTAGTGTTCATGAAACAAAATGAACAGAAATCCTTAGGTCCTCATTAAAATAAGAGTGTCAGAGCTACAGCTAATGTGCAGTCTATTAAAAATATGATTCTGGCCTGGAATTCCCATTAAAGAAATCCTACTAACCTGCTTTTCTTGGACCCAACATCATAATCCACAAACAGCGCAGAGACATTTCTGGAGGCAAGACCTTTACTCAGAATGAAAAAAGGCCAAACAATAGCACTCTACTTTCACTGTGCCACAGAGGTCTGTAAATGCCATCTCGGCCATAAGCTCTGATGTGCACTTGGGGCCCTCCGGTGTGATACAGCTGAGTACCCACTGCAGCAAAGAAGGAATACCCCAGAAACAAATGAACCCTGGACGCACAAATGGTATGTCAGAAAGTGGTGATAAAGGTTAATCACAGAACTGAGTTGCTGAACAGACCTATCAAAAAAATTAACAAAGGCCTGATTCCATTGCAGTAATGCTGTAACAACAAAAATTGGGAACAGGGCAGTGGCAGAACCATTTGTATGTTGCATGCCCACAAAATCCCTTGAAAAAGAAGAGAAGAGCCCATGAATTAGGATGTCCAGTCTGTGCAAACACAGAAAAAACTTCCCTCTTAAAAGTGACGAGAGCCAAGGGCCAAGGAAAGAGTAAGCACAGGGAAAAAAGAATTATACCACTCTTCACATGAGTGTGATGAGCCAAAAGAGAAAATAATTAAACATCTGAATATAATATTTGATAGCAGCAGGGGCCACAACAGTGATTCTTTCTCCAGCTAAAGTATGAATATAAACAGAAGTCTTACATCTTCTGGGGCTGTGAGTCCGCTGATTCTCTGTTGAAAGAATAAAAAGCAACAAGTCAGCAGAAAACTACATAAATCCATAACATGTCAGGTTTGCTGTACTCCAGCCCTGTAGCTTGTATGTAAGGTTATCTTTTAAAAGGACGTTGTTTCATCATTTGCTTCTCTTGCCAAGGAGAGAAGAAGATTCTTATTGTCTTTTATACAACTATTAAACAACACTAATTCTGGAAACTTTCTTCCCACCCTTTTACACAGAGACAACTGTGGTCAGACAAAGCACCTCATTCTCAAGAAGAAAAAAAATTTGCAACATCACAAAAGGGTTGTGTGTACATATCACACACACAAAGCCTTTTATGCCAAGTGAAATTATATGGAATTAATTTAGAAATTTATAAATCTTTTGCAATTCAACATATATAGCTGCTTCAATAAAAATCAAAACTTATGGGCATTTTTAAGAATGTACTTATTTCATTTTTAAAAAATATCCTTCCTGGAATATTTATTATTTTTCTTACCATGTGAAGATGCAACTATTTTCTTCCTTTCTTCTACTGTGGCTAGTCGCCTCCAGAGAGAGGGATACCTCTTGTACAGGGAGCCACGAAACATACGTAGGTAGTTCCCCACCTATGAGCAAAAAGGAGAAGGTTTGTTTTGACGGATGCAGCTCAAATAGAAGGTGTGTCCAGCAAGAATCTGAGGCGTACTGATATCTTTGTGCTGGTGAAATACAGCACTCAATCAGCAACAAAACACTTTCTTTGACAACACCAAAACTTATGAAGAAATATATGGCTTTGTCTACACTTGACAGCTTTTAGTGACAAGTCACACAGTATGAACTCTGTTTGATGATAAAATACTTGAAAATCCCACTCACAGGGAGTGAGATTTTCATTTTGGACAGGGCAGGACTCCTGCTGACAATGAGCCATTTGCCATAACAAGACTTCTGTCTTTCAGGGGGCAGGGGATTAAGCACCTCAGAATGACAAATTTCTTGCTCAACTGGCAGTGTAGAAAAAGCCTGGGAAACAAAACTCATATTGACCAGCATTCCTTTTCTTAGCCGAGTGAGAGAAAATCCCATCTTAATTTTCAATTTAATAAGACTAACAGTAGTTTTTATATAATTTCTTAATTAATCCACTGTAGGTTTGTATTTTATCAGTTTTATTGTTATTCCTAGAGCCCTGCAAATCTGCGGATATCCACTTTATATCCATCGCTCATTTTTGCAGATATGGATGCGGACACAAATTTTAAATCTAGAATAGCAATGTTAAAAAGCAGGTAATTGGGCAACTGTGTAACTGATGAAACTCTCAGCAGTTAAACGGTTACGCACACCTGCAGGGCTGCAGCTGGCTCCCCAGGAGCTGGTGCATGCCTAAATGGCTTTAAGGCCTCTCCTTCTTGCTGGCTCCCCAGGAGCTGGTGTATGCCAGGAGCCAGTTTTTAAGCCAGCTCCTGGTGCATATTGGCTCCCGCCTGCAGCCCCGCTCCAGGGGAGCTAGCTGCCACTTCTACGCTGCTGGCTCTGATATAGAGGAAAAAGGGGGGTGGGAGCCCAGGCGTATCAATTAACCATTTAAACGGTTATACTTTCACACCCCTGATCTAGAACCATGCAAATGTGTGGATATCCCTGCGTATCAATCTATAAATCAGTGATTCATTTTTGTGGCTACAGATGCGGATACAAATTGTGTACAGGACTCTAGTTATTCCCCCACTACCATTTTTTATATTGAACCTTTGCTGTTTGCAACATTTTTCTTTGTTCAGAACCTAGTAACCTAAGACCTGGTTTGCATTTTGTGTTTTAAATGCTCTGATGAACATGCAGACTTCAAACACAAATCACAAATTAATGACTCACTTGCCAACAATCTCTTTTAAAATTCAGTCAACATCTGTAAAGCAGTTTCATTCTTCCTGGCATAATGTCTGCATCTGTGTTATTTTATGTAAGCACTAAAGGTTACAGCAAGCTTTAGTGAACAATAAGGTTATTTCAAGACTATGAAACTAACACTTATGGCAGTAACATACCAGCAGCCTGCAGAATGTCATATAATGGGCTTTTCTTCTATATTAAGTGCCAGTCTAGACTTAGCTTTACAGTGCTGTAACTTTCTGGGGGTGTGAAAAAACACACCTTGAGTGAAGCAAGTTACACAGCACTGTAAAGCACCAGTATGAACCAGGCTCCCAGCGCTGTTAGCGACTCTCCTCATGGAGGTGGTCAGATAGAGTCATGGTCATAATTTCAGTTTAAAGCGCTGCCTAGTTTCAGCTTTTCTTATACTGTTTTTTGTTATTAGATGTCTTATCAGTAAATGGGGTTAGAATTCAGCTGGTAGCTAAGAAAATAAAGCTGCATTTTCCTTCCACACCCTCAGGATTGCAATCTTACTGGTTAGTGAACAGACGAATAACATCTCCGTTTTTTCATTTTACAACTTTTCCAATTCTTTCAGAAGTACCACTGGCCAGAACCTTGTCACTGTTAAAAATATACAGCTGGAGATCTAAGTTGGACAAGACTCCTCTCCGCACTTTAACAGTGCTGAATACACATTTTTCTGTTCTCTCTCTCAAAAAATGTCCTGCGGAATGACAGAGTGATGTCATCACATCATCTGCCTCCTCATGCTGCCGCCCACCTAAGTCCTCCCCTCTGAGCATGTGGGTTGCTCTAGCTCCTGCTCCATGCCCCAGGGGGCTGTGCCACGGGAAGGAGCTGCTAGCGCTGGGTCCCCGCCGTCATCTGAGCCCACTCCCCCCTGGGGACCTTTACACCAGCCGATCCCGATCCCAAGCCGCCCGGTCTGCGCTGGGTCCCCTCCGCCATCTGAGCCTGAACCCTCCTGGGCTGTGCCAGGTCCTCTCCACCATCAGAGCCCAACACCCCCGCCCCCACCCTTGGGTCCCCGCCTCTAGCTGAACCCCACCCCCATCCTGGTCGTGCTGTGTTCCCGCCGCCATCTGAGCTTGACCCCCTCCACCCCCTCGGCCACATTAGGTCCCCTCCGCCGTCCAAGCCCGAGCCCCCACAACCCCCTCACTTCTTTGACTGAGACCCTGCACCCCTAGACTGCTCCTCCCCCACTACCCTGGCCAGAAAACCTGCCCTCAGTTTGTTCCTGCCCCCTTCCCCAAGGACAGATGCCTACCCCCAGAGGGGGGTTGGCGAGTATAACAAACACCGAATAAAAATGTCACCAGATCACTGATACTGCTGAGTCAATCAAAGGTTCTTGCCTCAAATGAGCCAATTCATAGAGATAGTGAAACTTCTTTGACTGAAAGAAGCACTGCTTCCGCAAGTAGTTACTTTAGTGTGCCAAAACAATGAGAACTGTAGGAGCATTAACTGGATTTTCCTCACAAAAGCCTGAACTTAATATTATCATTTCAATTAACTTAATCACAGGACAGTTTTTGGAAAGTTGAGGATCTTTCTACTACAAATGCTAAGACAGTCACAATATAATATCGTTAAGGAGTGTGATGATGCTCAGGCAGTTGGGACTTGGAGAACAGAGACACAATCCTGGTTTGGGTTAAGTCTTACACCTCAACAGGGCTAACACTTAAACATGCTTACATTTTTGTATATGGCCAGTCTCACTTAAAACCACTGACTCAGCTTCTACTCCCATTCTCATGCAATCACGCCAACTGAAGAACTCCTAAAGCAGGGGTGGGGAATCTAAGGCCTTGGGCCGGATGCAGCCTTCCTTCCCCGGCTTACCTGGATCCAGACCCTTAGGCTGGGGGCAGGGATGTTAAAATAAGGTTAATTTACTAATTGAGTAGTCGATAGGCAGCCTGGCTCAGTCCAAGCTTGCACCAGGTCAAGGGTCAACCTGCTGCAGCTCTGCAATTTAAAAGGCAGTAGGAGCCAGGGGGCAGGCTGCCCGGTTCCTACTGCCTTTTAAATTGCAGACCTAACAGTGGGGTTTGGTTCTGGACCCGGCACGAGTCGGGATTGAGCTGGGCTGCCTGCCCAGCCAGCAACAACCCCTGTCCGCATGGGGTCCCAGCTGCTGCTGGAGGCCTCCCATACCCCTGCCCCTCCCCCACGCTGACACAGGCAGCAGCAAGGGGAAAAGGGGAGGCAGCACCATGGAGACAGTGCTGGGGGGGAGACAGCTTTTAAGCCATCTACCCCGCAGCACTGACTCCTGCTTCACCCTCCTTGCTGCCCCTGTATCAGAGGCAGCGGGGGAGGGAGGGGAGAATGTGAGTCGTTGACTTGACTACCCGATAAGCCTAACTTTTTCTCACTTGTCTGTGGCCATGCACTAATTTTTCTGTGGTCAGCAGTTGCTGACCCCAAAAAAGGTTCCCCAGCCCTGTCCTAAAGTCCTCGTAGCTATAAACATCCACCAGAGCTTCACAGCCAGCACAGCACAGATGTTGGAAGCACATCCAGACTTTACACAAGAACAGCCATACTGGGACAGACAAAAGGTCCATCTAGCCCAGTATCCTGTCTGCCCACAGTGGCCAATGCCAGATGCCCCAGAGGGAGTGAACAGAACAGGGAATCCTCATCACATGACCCCTCTTCCATCACCCATTCCCAGCCTCTGACAAAGCTAGGGACACCATTCCTACCCATCCTGGCTAATGGTCATTAATGGACCTGTCCTTCATGAATTATCTAGTTCTTTTTTGAACCCTGTTAGGATGTGTCTACACAGCACCCTTAGCTCAAAATAAGATATGCAAATTGTGTAGCTTATTTTGAGTTTATTTCAAAATAGCTTATTTTGGAATTTGGCTTATTATGGAACAAGGGTTACTGGGACATCGGAATAAGCCGCCCATTATTTTGAAATCTATTTTGAAATAACAGGCTGCTTCAATAGATGTGGAATAACTATTTCAGGATACGTCTGGTATCCCAAAATAGCTCTGCAGTATAGATGTACCCTTAAAGTTCTGGTCTTCACAACATCCTCTGGCAAGGATTTCCACAGGTTGACTGTGCGCTGAGTAAAGAAATACTTCCTTTTGTTTGTTTTAAACCTGGTGCCTATTAATTTCATTTAGTGACCCCTAGTTCTTATGTTATGAGAATAAGTAAATAACTTTTCATTATTCACTTTCTCCACACCAGTCATGATTTTACAGACCTCTATCATATCCCCCCTTAGGCTTCTGTACACAGTATTCAAGATGTGGCCATACCATGGTTTTACATAGAGGCAATAAGATATCCTCTGTCAGTCTCTATTCCATTTTTAATGATTCCTAACATTCTTTTTGCTTTTTTGACTGCCACTGCACACTGAGTGGACATTTTCAGAGAATTATCCACAATGACTGCAAGATCTCTCTCTCGAGTAGTTATGGCTAAATTAGTTCCCATCATATTGTATGTATAGTTGGGATTATTTTTTCCAATGTGCATTACTTTACATTTATCAACATGAAATTTCATTTGCCATTTTATTACCCAATCACTTAGTTTGGTGAGATCTTCTTGAAGTTCTTCACAGTCTGCTTTGGTCTTAACTATTTTGAGCAGTTTGCTATCATCTGCAAATTTTGCCACCTTACTGTTTATCCACTTGCTCCAGGTCATTTATAAATAGGTTGAATAGGATTGGTCCCAGTGGGAACTTTGGGGGACCCCACTAATTACCTCTCTCCATTCTGAAAGCATACCAATTATTCCTATCCTTTGTTTCCTGTCTTTTAACCAGTTATCAATCCACAAAAGGACTTTCCCTCTTATCCCATGACAACTTACTTTACTTAAGAGCCTTTGGTGAGGGACCTTGTCAGAGGCTTTCTGGAAATCTAAGTATACTATATCCACTGGATCCCCCTTGTCCACATGTTTGTTGACCCCCTCAGAGAACTCTAGCAGATCAGTAAGGCATGATTTCCCTTTGCAGAAACCACGCTGACTTTTCCATAACAAATTATGTTCATCTATGTGTCTGACAATTTTATTTTTCACTATAGTTTCAACTGACGTTAGACTTACTGGTCTATAATAGCCAGAATCACCTCTAGAGCCCTTTTTAAATATTGGCATCACATTAGCCATCTTCCAGTCATTATGTACAGAACCTAGGCTTCTCGGATAGTCGAGTCACTACTCGACTAGTCATTTCCCCCTTTACTGCCTCTGTATCATGTTAAATAGCAGCTAGTAAACTAATCAAGTCGTTGATGGAATTTCCATTTCCGTAGAGAGTTTTCAAGATGTGGGCATACCCTGGATGCATCTTGTGGGTGCTGAAGATGCCCGTTACAAGCCACTGTGAACCAGGCTTCCTAAAGAGTGGCAGCAACTTCAGAGTCTCTTCTGAATTAAAAACTTTTACAATGAATGGTCCTGTAGAACCTTAGAGACTAACCAAAAAAATATAGATAGCATCATTAGCTTTCGTGGGCACAACCCCCTTCAGCTGAAGAAACCTGCATGACACTATCTATATTTTGTGGTTAGTCTCTATGGTGCTACAGGACCATTTGTTGTTTTTTAAGGTTTTTAGTTACAGACTAACATGGCAACTCCTCTGAGACTCTTCTGGATTAAGCAATTAGGGCAGACTCTGGGGAACACAACAGCTCCCTCATCCTATCCATCAGGTGCTCACCCCTCTCTCCAAGGGGGCAGCACAGTAGCACAACGGGAAAAGTGGCAGCATGGAGCTACTGCTAGGGCTGCCTCTTTCCTGCTGGGGGGGGGGGGGGGCTTGCACAGTAGGGGAGATCTCGCCTCAGTCAAAGCCTCCACCTCCAGGGATAGATCCTCCTGCCCCATATCACCCACTTCCTGCAGCCTCTTCCTACCGGGCCAAGCCCTAAGAGCACCCCCCATAGCTTGTGTCCCCCCCCAGCCTCTCCCACCTTCCAGCTGCCCATCCCACCACCCAGCATTACACAATACCTGGCCCCCGGCCCATCCCCCCCCCACCTTCCCCCCCCACCCAGCCAGCCCCCCCGGCCCATCCCCCCACACCCCCCCAGCCAGCCCCCCCCACACCCCACCCAGCCAGCCCCCCCACCAGCCCCCCCGGCCCATCCCCCCCCACCCAGCCAGCCCCCCCCCACCATCCCCCCCGGCCCATTCCCCCCTCAGCCAGCCCCCCCCCAAGCCAGCCCGCCCCCGGCCGCACCTCGGATCCGATCATGTAGAACTCTCCGTCCTCCTCCAGCTGGAACTTGACGGGCTTCTGGCCGAAGGTTTTGCTCAGCGCCATCATCATCATGGCGGCGGCGGCCGGGCTGCGGGCGCTGCGGGGACGCGGGCGAGGGGCAGGCTGCGGCCTAGTCCCTGGGCTCAGTGCGCATGCGCCGGAGTCGCCGGGGCGGGCGGGGCTCCGGCGCATGCGCCAGGTCGGGGGGGGGCGGAGCCACGGGGCCATCCGCCGGGGCCGCGCACAAGTGGGAAGCGAAAACGCCCCCCCCCCGCCAGGGCCCCCCACGTGCCCCCCCACAGCGGTCAGCGGGGGGGCTCTGAGCCTCGGGCCCCGGATCCAGGCGAGCTGGGGGGGCACCTCCCGGCCCGGGGGCTGAGCCCCCCCCAGGTGGTGCAAGTTGCCGTGGGGGGGTCCAGGCGTGGGAGCAGGACACGCGGCTTCCCCGGGCGGGCTGGGTCCCTGGGCGGCGGGTGGAGTCTCCACCCCTAGGGGTGTGAAGTCCCCGCTGGACCAAGCCCTGGCCGGGCTGGCTGAGTGGGGCGGGTCCTGCCTTGGGCCGGGGGCTGGACACGATGCCTCCCGAGGTCCCTGCCCGCCCTGGGGCTCTGGGCTTCCACGTGCCACTCGCCAGGGTGGTGACCTGCACCCAGCCCGGGTGTGGGCGGCACTTGGTCCTGCCCCGGGACGGGGCTTGATGGCCTCTCGAGGTCCCTTCCCGGCCTAGGACTCTGCGCAAAGCCCCCGCCCACGCCCGGGCAGCTTGCCATGAATTGCCCGGGCAGCGGGAGCAGAGCATGCTCTTTGGGCCCTGGGCCTGCGTAAGTGGGGGCCTGTCCCCACCCCCTTTTCCCGCAGCCCCCCTGGTCCTCCTGCTGCGGAGCGGGGTTGGGATGCAGGTTCTCCTCCTTCCCCGTCCCCATCAGGAGCGTTACGTAGGCCAGGGCAGTACCCATTTATCCATGGGCCCCTGGGCACATGACCTGTTGGCCCAGGAGCTGATTCACCACTGCATTTGGGGGGCTCTGACCCCTTGTGAACCTGCCCGGTTTTGTGCATGGAGCTGAGTCCACCCCTGTGTCAGAGACAGCGCTCCCTGTAAGCCACTCAGGAGAGATTCAAATGCCACCCTGCTGATTAGCTCACAGCTGGGGTTTTTGTTTCTACCGGTGGTGCACCTTCACACATGCCTCAGTGCACATTTATTCTGCACATGGATCACACATGGGGATGGGACAGATGTGCAGGAACATTGCTTCGAGATCCTGGCAGCCACCTTCCCCCCGCTCTGCTCCTATTTTCAGCACAGTTCAGAGTGCACCAGTGCAGGAGGTGGCATATTTGGAAGCATGGGCACCACATACCCTGAGCTGCTGAAACAGTTTGTCCAGGGGCGCTGCTAAGAGCTCTTGAGCCAAACTGGAAAGCCTGGATCGAATGGATACCACTTCAAGCCAAGGGTGAAGCAGCACCCCTCATTCCAGCACCTGTGCAGATCTCTCTTGCACCAGGCTTCCCGCCAGGCAATATTGGCCTAGTGGTGCTGGCTGGGAAGCCCTGTTGATGCTATGTTTGCTGGGTTGTTGCCAGCTTGTTCCTATTGTTCGTGAGAAACACGATTTATGGCGACGCCACCTGATTAGTGATCATGGCATCTGTGCGTGTTGACCTAGCCAGCAGTATAGGCTGGAACACGCTTGTCTTCCTGAAGATACTTTGCAATGTGGTGAGGATTTGCATAATTGAGTGGGCCCTGCCTCCCTCGTTCCTTGTGCAGCAGTGTATCACAGATTGCGCTATCTTGCACATGGCGGGTGTTCACCTTTTCCAGCTACACTGTTCCCTTCTGAGGCAGTCTGGGATATTTACTCAGCAGGATGTACAGATACCATCCTGGGTAGGCCACATATGGTGCAGATAAGCAAACATGGTGATGTTGTAAAGAAAGCTGATATCTCTTCAGCAGTTTCTTTAGGATCCCATTCAAAGGTAACGCCTCCTCTTTTCTTTATGGATTCCACAAAGCTTCGTCCTCGACACTTACCCCCTCCCACCCTTTTTCTAGACAATCAAATTTGCTCACCACTTCAACTGAGGTATCTCCCCTGACCAGTCCCAAGTCTCAGCCCCTCTCTCCAACCTGGACTCTATGAACCAAACACTTACCTTTTCTCACTCTGTATTGGGGACACCACCATCTTCCCAATAATACAGGTCAATCTAGGAAACTGTATCTACCCTGTCCCCTCAACCCACTATGTCTGTGTTTTGCAGCTTCTTCCAATATCACTCCTTTTCATTCTATCCAGAAAGCCAAAAAAACTGTCAGCTTCTCCAGATTTCTCATCATCTCTCCTGTAGCCTTCTCCATGCCTCTCTGACAACCACATAATCCCCTCCAGTTCATTCACAACACAGCTGTCCAGATTATTTTTGTTGCCTGTCACTCTGACCCTATCCCCTCCCTCTTTGAATTCCAGTTCCCTTTATATCACCACACCAAGTTCAAGAGTCTTAGTCTCTCCTCCAAGACCCTTCTCAGCTGTCCCCATCTGTGTGGCTACTCCTATCCAATCCTCTCACTCTTCCTCTGCTGCAACATCCACTTTACCCACCCATTCATAAGCTTCTCCAACATCTCCCCATCTCATGCCACACACAAGGCACTAAATCCATCTTTTCTGCCACTAACTCTCATCTCAAAAGCCACTTTTACAATGAGTGGCTATTGGGCTGAAGGTTAGCTACTGATATTTTTTAAAATCTATATTTCAATTGTATATGAATATCATACCTATCGTAGTACCTTCTCTATCCCTTTCTTACATCGGTTGTCTTTTTAAATTGTGGCCTCTTTAAAGCAGAGGCCCTGTCTTTGCACAGGGTTCACTTGCATGATATATACAACCCCTCCTTCACAAATCCTTGTCCACTTTCCCCTACTGCAATGCTGCCCTCTTATAAGAACCATTTTCCCAGCATGCCTTTTTGTCTGTCTCTTTAAATATAGCAGAGTCAAGCCGCTGCCACTCTAGAGACACCATTTTGTAGTTAGTTACTGCTCGCTGTGCTTCCTGATGAAAAATGCTCTTTACGGTTGCTACAGTTTTCTTATTCTCAAGAGGAAAATGTTTCTCACAGCTCCAGTTTTGATCTAGGCCTCTAAGTGCTGCTGTAATATAAAAGTTCAATAGTGACAGTATGACACAAACTCACCTATATTTGTTGCAGCTGGGTCTGGTGGACAGGTCACAGTCTGATTTCAAAAACACCCTTGTACTAACAGCTTAAAATAGTGCTCAAGATAAGGGTGTGTAGGTGGGCTCTGTTTTAAAGCTGTAGTTGAACATGGTGTTAAAAGCAATTCAGACTAAACAGGGCATAGAAAAAAGACCACATTTATTGTTGCAGCACAGTATATATATACATACATACACACAGTATATATAAAAAGGTTTTATACACATTGTACAAACATTTACATACTCACTTTGAAGAAGGGTTGTAAAAATAAACACTGAGAAGTAAAAAACCCTAGTCCTGAAATATGAATGAGGTAAAACTTCAATGTTTAGAGAGAATGTGCAGGCCTAAGGATGATAACGGCCACTGAGTCATATTTCTTTATTCGCTGTGGGTAGGTTTAAATCCCACCTTGTCTCTGCTGGGCTAAATCTGAAGGAAAGCTGATAAATAGCAAGGATAACTGAGTAGGTTTCTACTTTTTCTTGACTTCCCTTTTTTGGGCAGTCAGAAAAGGCCACTGGAGTTTATTGTGCTACCCAAGATTGTTACAAGACATAAAGTTTTACTACGCAGCAAAAACCACGAGATCTAGAAGCAGTTACATTTTTGCTCAATTGGAGATATGGTTTGGGAGATGACTAGTATGTGTGAAAGATGGGAAGGCAAACGGGACAAAGAATAGATAAGAAAGAAAATGCACAGCCCTCTTGTGTGTGTTGATTTGCACCAATAGGTAGAGAGTAAAGAAGTGTGAAAGAAGGCACAACCATTGGTTCTGAATCTGGCTAAGCTTAACAACCTGAAATGTTGGTAAAAGTTACAGACACCCAGCCAATATTGTGGGGAGTGAGTGTCTTAGTGAGATCCCAGAGTTAGTAACAATATACAGAGATACAGGGCAGTGTCCAGCACTGAAACCCAGCACCTTTAAAAAACAAACAGGACGTTTCTACAAATCAGTACAAAATTATAAAGAATATTACTGACAATACAATGCAAACGCTGAAATGCGGGGGCCCACTTACCTTTATGACTGGGGTGAAGCAGCCCCCACGACCCGGGCGCATCTGAATTTTGTCACAGTTAAAAGTCCCCTTTCAATGCGAGGGAAGTGGCCTTTGGGGGAATCCATTCTCAACAAGGCAGATTGAACAATGGCAAAGGTGACTTTGCTGTGGCCACGTCCACATAGGGAATACCCGTGGGATCCATTTTCTAAGGGAATGGGCCCAGAAAACTACTATCCCAGGCTGGCCTCTGGCATCTAATGGTGGAAGTGTTAACGTAGCCAGTGGCAATCAGTCTGCATCCTTATTTCCAACACCTAAGTGTGATGGAGGGGCCCTGGAATCGGAAAATGGGCAACCTCAAGCCAGGAGTCTCCTTAAGCCATGGGTGCAACCGTTGTGTCAGGAGATGGGCACAGCAGGAGGCCAAGAACAGATGTGAGATTCCTCGGTATGAGAGCATCGCACCTTTCAAAGTGACAGGTGGAGACCCGGGGAGATGGGAGAACGCCCCCCCCCTTTCATCTGAAGAAATTGGAGGAGGGTGCGCAGCTGAAGAAGTCATGGCCGATCTGGCGCGGGTAACCCTCTAGCACTTTCACCTGCACGGGGTCGAACTTCCAGTAAAGCCGGCCTCTCAGGAAATAGGCAAAACCTGTGGCGGAGACAGAGGCGCAGAGATGAGCGTCAGAGGAGACAGAGAAGATGGGGTTTGCGGGGCGCTTCCCTGTCTAGCATTACTACTCCTTGTGTCTGTGCCCCATAGGGGACTTTATGCTCAATTTGCCAGTAGGCAAAAGGGTGGCAAAGGCCCACAGTGAAGGACGGTTCACTAATTAGCAAAGACGGATGAGGAGGAAGCTCAAGATGCTGCAAGATCCATGTCCCCTCCACGCAGCTTCTTGACTCCACAGTGCTCTTTTGGGCTATTTTGTTTTACTACAGTAGCAAACAAAAAAAAAATTTTTTTTTTTTAGTTTGTAATATTGTTTCAGGACCTGGTTGTAGGAAGATCAAGGAGAGTTGAGAAATCAGGATGAGGCTTTTTATCAGCACAGCAAGGACTTGATGGAAGAGGATAAACTTAAAAAACAACAAATGGTCTGGTAGCATTTTAAAGACTAACAAAACATGTAGATGGGATCATGAGCTTTCGTAGGCACAGCCCACTTCTTCAGATGACTGGAGTGCTGGATGTCCAGAACCAAAATAAATGAGGGAAGATGGGGGGTAGGGGAGGGGAGAGGAGAGAAGGAAAAAAAACGGGAGGGGGGAAACAAGCAGAGGGTAGATAAGTATCAAAGAGAAAGCTGAGAATGTATGTCACTGGAAAAACTGGAAAACAACAGATAGTCTAATAGCACCTAAAAACTAGATAGTTAAAAGAGGCAGATAAGAACCATTAGTTAGCAATAGAGAGGAAGAGAACTAAAACCAGATTCTCATAGACACAAAGAACCACTGGCGCCTTCGTTGGTTGGTTGGTTGATAATGTCCCAGCCATCCAGTATCTCTATTTAAACGTTACAGAGGGGTGAGAAATAAACTTGTGAATGAATTGTAGTTCCAATCCTTCTCTGTGTATTTGACTTGTGGAATTGGTCTGCAATGAAACAGCAACTTGGAGATCTCTTAATGAGTGACCAGGTAGATTAAAGTATTCACCAACAGGTTTCTGTATGTATCTATAGTATCATGAGCTTTCATGGGCACAACCCACGGTTTTGCCCATGAAAGCTCATGATACTATATATATATTTTTGTTAGTCCCTAAGGTGCCACTGGACTACTCATTGTTTTTAAAGTTACAGACCAGCACGGCAACCCCTCTGAAATGTTTAAACATTTCTAAAATAATTCCTTGAAAGGGGAGGGTATATGGCTTGACATATCTGTTGTATCTCTGGATGATAAGGCTGTGTATTGTCACTGTGCCATTTTCAGCAAGGAGCCCTGCCCGGGGAAATGGTAGACTATTTTCTATATTCAAACACCATTATAAGCAGCAAAATGTTGTATGTCATTCAGTCACCCGTGAATCTTTTTCTTCCTTAAGTTTTCTTGTGATTACGAGAGGTCTGGGGAGTCTCTCCATCTCCCCCCTCAAAGAAAGTGGCTGCCGTGTCCGGCATGTGTTTTTGGTTTATGGAGTAATGGCACTATTATGGTTTTAATTGTTTGTTTACATGATCGTCTACAGAATTATGGTCAATGCCTCTGATCCATTGCAATCTTAACTGTACAATCTCAACGCAAATTGTAACACACATGTGCTTATTACATTTCCCTTTGTGGATGAAACATTTGTAAAAGCGCTTCACTATTAATAGTCCCGATTAAGGTAAATGTCCAAATCCCACCGATTCCCTTTGCACCGGAGATGCAGGAATCCCCATAAAAGCCTACACGTGAACTGGCCTCTGTTCTGAGCTGCACTTACCAAACTCATCCTGGAAAGCAGCGTCAATCTCCTGAGGGATGCCACGCCAGTCAGCCATCCTGCGGGGGTGGAGGGTCTCCACCTGGCGGGCACTTGGGTTGAAGCGCCAGTAATTGCCTCCCTGGAAGAAGTAAATCTTGTTCTGCTCTTTCCCCCACATTAAAGCTGCCTGGACCGAAGAAGCAGAGAGGCCCAGTTCCGAGACGGAAGCAGGGCCAGACACACGTCGCTCGCCATCATAAATCCAGTACTGGGAGCCTGAGGATGGGACAAAAGGAGAACGCACGCTGGCAGAGGTGACCACACGCTGTGTATTGCCTAACAGCCATAGGGTCACCTCCGTGTCAAATGAGCCCAGACCCAGTGGACAGGTGTCCGTGACAGAAAAACCACTAGCACAGCTGGCACCTTTGCATGGCCCTTGAGAGGCCAGACATCAAGTGGGCAGGGGAGAACAAACTCTGCTCTGGCCTCTAAGCAGGGCGGAGGCCAGGGAGAAAGCCTGCATAGCTACCGCCTTTGCATCTGGAGGAGGAGCTGGCCTCATTCTCTAGGGTGGCCAGGCTTGTTACATGCTGCCTGTTCCCCTGTGGTGTGGGAGAGCTTCCAGCAATGGGCATGTGTATAGACACAGCAGTGAGCGGGCTTTGGTTGTTTTTTTAAAGTGGCTATTATGGGTCGGTGAATCAAAAAGCGTGGGGTTTGAATTGGGCTTTGAATGTGCTGAGGGAGGCCAAACCATCCTGCCAGCGCTACATCTATTGAGGCTGCTGAGCTTTTAATCTAAGAGGATGATAATGTACGGGAGGGGAGGTGGAAAGAAGTGGAGTCACACTGCCAAAGCACAACCCCTGTCTGTTTTATTCTCCCGGTGCAAGAGTCTGCGGGCGCAGAGCGGGGAGAGGGAAGGAGAAAAATGGGCCTCGCTTGGATGTGGGGGAGAGAATTAAGCGAGGGAGTAAGATCCTTGTGCACTGAAAATGTGGGTCTACACTAATCAGTACTGTCAGGCCTGCTAACTTGGGGGAGGGGGGAGGGCAAAGGGGGCAGCTGTCCTGGAACCTGGGGATTCAAAGGGACCTGGGCTCTCGTTACTGCCCGCTGTAACAGCAGCCAAAGCCCTGGGCCTTTAAATCTCTGCAAGAGCACTGCTCCATGAGCTCTGGGCTGGGGCGGGAGGGGAAATGTGTGCTCTGTGCTCTGGACAGTGCTGAGGGGTGGGAGCATGTAGCTGCACCCCCCACCTTGCCCAGGGAGGCTCTTGGCTCCGCTGAGTATTGTAGTGCCTGAAATTAAACATCCTCTTCTGTGGACCACATATAAACCAGCTTCATGCTCCTGCTGCAGTGAGCTGTCCACATGGGGCCATCAGCGACGCTGGTGCATAAACAAGCCAAACACCAGCCCTGCGAATGTCAAACTTCACTAGAAAGAGAAACACAGGAAGGCAGGAGAAAAAATGGAAAAAAAAACCCCACCCCTAAATGAGAGGAGGGGAAATGTTTTATGTTTATATTTACTGCAGTATTGCAAAGTGTGGGAAATGGAAATTAAATTTAAATTAATGAAGCGTCCTTGAGAGAGTTCTTTTAATTTGTTTATTTAACTGCTGAGTGTAGCTAGGAACCCTTCAGCAGAAGCTATTGCTTTCTTTCAAAAACCTGATTGCGGGTTTCCTTGTCACTCACTGGAAATCTACAGCTCCCTGTGGCAAAAACACAAAACAAATACCCGTTTCGGGTTATAGCTACTTGTAAGAGAGATTGTCCAGGCTATGGTGGAGGAAAGAAGAACCACCTGTAAGTGGTTCAGTGTTAAGAACCAACTTCTGTGCTGTGTGCATTCAGTTTGCGCACAACTGGATCCCATTTCTGCCTGGCCCTTAGGCACTACCGTAATGAACATGATTAATAATACAGTACATCTGTAAGTGCGTGTGTGTTTAAATGGGGGTTCTGCATAAATGAGCAAGAAGTTGTCAAAATAAAATAACAGACAAAAATAGTATGTTGAGTTTAGATTAAAAGTGCAGTCTTCACTACTCCTAGGCAAGTAATGGTTTCTTTAAGCAACACTCCACGCCGCTGACCCAGTTAAAATCCTGCCAGTTTTAGCATTCTTAAACTTCTCTTTGCAGATCTGTCTGGATAAGTTGAACCTCTCTAGACCGGCACTCTCTGGTCTGGCAATATCCATGGTCCGGCAAGATTTCAGTGAGCCCGGTGTCCACTTGTCATGAGTGTGGCCAAGTTTCCTGTGGTCTCATAAAGTTCCTTACAACCACCCATCCTGGCTCTCAGAGTTCTGCTATTTAGCTCTAATTTACCCCCTCAATGTCCTCTAACAGCCCAGTGAGCAGTGGAAGAGTTGACAACACTGCTAGACAATATTGACCTCCCCTGGTTCAACACATTCTCTGGTTTGGGACAATCAGATTCTGGCTGCTGAGCCATTTGATAACGGTCTGTGAGATGGTGAGTGATGATGTAACACACGTACACACAAAACTGGGCAATAAAACCCAACCAGCTTCTGGATTTTCTCTCCATAATTTAAACTTGGAAAGAGAGTTAAAGAGAACAGCAAGTGCTTATTCAGGTGCAGCAGGGCAAACTGTTCTTCTTGGGATCCAGAGATCCCCAGGAACAAAATTTGGTGTCTGCACTGTTTTTTAAAGTCACTGCACCTAGCAGAGGATGCATATCTGGCTCCAGGCAGCAGCACGAGGAATGCAAGGATCTTGTTTAAATTCTGGGCTCTGGTCCAGCTCTCACAATCCCAGCCCCCACTGTAACAGGAATGAAGCTGTGCAGATGCTTTGCCCTGGTTGCAGGCACCCCAGGAACTCATGTTAGACTGAGAACACTGAAAGTGCACCAGGCCTCACTTCTTGCACCACCTTTCCTCGGACGGCTGCTGTGTTCCCTTAAGTGGCTGCTCAGGAGAAATTCAGGTGCCACCCAGCGGATCGGAAGAGCACCCACAGCCAGCAACATGTTTTTCTAGTGGTAGTGCACATCTGCACATGCCTCGGTGCACAGAACAAAATTTATTCTGCACACAAATGGAAAAAATGAGCGGGAACATTGGATGGTTGGTGCAGAAAGTGGGTGGTAAGGCTGTGGCCTGACAACCATCATGTTGGTAAGCCTGTTGCGTGCTGGAAGCACAATGAGCCTGGCTTGCCCCGCACACAGTTTGGGGTGGGGAATGTTCCTTGTAGCTCACCCCCAACACACAGGCGCACATAGAGGCTCCCTACGATCTAGTCCTATGAGTGTTGGTTACTAACGAGCTTGTTCTGGTTTTGCAAATTGCATTGTGCACTTGTGAGCCCTTGCATGGAAAGCAGTACTGTCCCGTAATGCCCAGTGGGTGCTGTGAGCGTGTCACTGCACTGGACTGAAATACAGACTGCTGGGAGAAGGATGGAACTCACTGCAGGTTTGAGCCGTCTTTGCCGCTGCTCAGGACTTACACTAAAGTACTCTGTGGCCAGACCAGAGAACTGGGGCCACTGGCTATAAAAAGTGAAACTGACCAAGCTTAGGATTTTATCTGGAACGAAATGCAGGAATAAACAAATACCCATAAATAGTGGAGAACCAGTCAGAGCCCTTTCTGTTCAATATGCTCAGTTTGTTTCTAAGTAATGGAGGGGAGTCTATGAACCCGCTGGGCAATGCCACTTGAAGAAGAACTGGCCTGTTCGTCCTCACCAGTTTTCACACCCACAGGACAGGCACTAAGGGTTGCCTTCACGCCTCATCTCTGAGCGAGGCACATTTTCAGATCTTCTAGGCAGACACGTGGCAGCAAATAATTGCTCCTGTTCCAAAGGAGGAAAGTTTGATATTTGGCTTTGTCTAAAATGAAAGGGAACTTCCCTCCTCCCACTCAGGACAAATGCTAAAATATTTAAATTAAAGAGAGAGGAAAACAAACAAAGGATCAATGTATCAAGAGGGGGGGCAGGGTCTCGATGCTGCCCTGGAACCTCTTGGGTCTTGTGTCCCCCACCCCATACAGGAGTTTGTCCTTTCTAGCCCTCCAATCCCGTCTCTGTTCTCACTTACCTTCGAAAAACCAGATATTGCCTAGGGAGTCCTCAAAGGCTGCATCGACAGAGCCGGGAATTCCCTGCCAATGGCGAGAGGCCAGGGCTGGGTAGCCGGCCTGCAGCTTCCCATTCCTGAGCCGCCAGACGTAGTGCGACTTGAAAAAGAACAGCTCCCCCCGGATGGTGGAAACGGCGTCAAAATCCGTGTCGCAGGCATCAGGCTGCACAGACTGAGAACACCGTATGCCAGTCAGGTGCTGAGTTCTGTGGGGCGCCCCGCCCCGGTGCCAAGCATGGGGGTTACCCTGCCCTGGCCCCGTGCTTTGCCCGAGGAGGCTGCAGACAGTCGCTGCAGACAACCGGCTCTTTCCCCAATAATATGTGCATCTTCCCCATGCGTCACTGATTAAGACAAGTGCTTGAATCAAGACGCCCAGGAGCAAGAAGGAGCTTTAAACAGCAGAAGCCTAAATCATCCTTGGTGTGAATTACTGCATTGTCTGCAGGAGGTTTGCACTGGGGTGATCAGGACTCTGTGCCTCTTGATATGGACTGGTTTCTTAACATGACAGGAAGCTTGCTCTGGCTACAACCTGGTGTTGCATGTGCAAGGGCTGTGCCAGCTTCCCCATGTAGTCCCACTGGTGGGTCTGTCCTGCTTGGGGATACCTGTCTCTGCTGACATGGATCTCCTGTGCGCAGGGCTTGGGGAGCTGCCAGTGAAAAGCGTGGCCTAAGAGCGAAGTATTGTTACCATGGCAGTCCTCAGGCCCCTGAACCAGCTCTGCCAACAGGCTTCACTGCCCTTGCAAGGCAAGTCTTTGACTCCTCTTCCCCAGGAGCTGCCGCTTGTGCTAACGTGAGCCACACTGGGAGGTGGGAGGGGGTTCAGTCGTTATCAAACCCCTTTTCCTTGCATCCAAGCCTGGAGTAGCCAGCTCCCAGTGCAGGGAGACTCCCACTGAGTCCCTATGCTCCTTGCTGTGGTTCCCCCAGAGCTTCACTGCAGTGTGTGTGTGTGGGGGGGGGGGCATTCTAGGAGAATAGCTGGGGCTGCCTTAGTGCCATTGGGGTCACTTGGTCATCGTGGATTTGACACAAGCACTGTTGGTCACTCACCCCCACATGGCTGATCTCATTCGTTTCAATGTCTGGCGGGCTTGGCTCCGCCTTCTCCGTCGGGGCTGGCAGGGGTCCGCCCTTTGGTTTCCCATAGAGGTACTGGATGCCTTGCTTGTCGTCCTCACTCAAGCTTAGCGGGTAGCGGAAGATGTAGAAGGGAGACATCAGCGACTTGGCAACGGCTGTGTGCTGCAGGCCCAGGACGTGGCCAAATTCGTGGGCAGCCACTTGCAGCAGGTCAGTCCCTGCACAGGGAAGAAGGGGCCGGGGTTGTTCCATGTGCTGGAGGAGAGCCGGGAGGGGCAGAGCCCTCACTGTGTGCTCCGTAGGATGGGACCAAAAAAAGGGAAATGTGGTTTGCAGGGTTGCTGCACATGTCCCAAGCACATGGGGTCCACGGGCCCAGCTCCCAGGAGAATCTTCCCCCTTGCATGTGAAGGGACAATTCTGCTGGCCCCCAGGAAGCAGGCACTACAGTGGGGTCCACTACATCAGCTATGCAAAGTGGGGAGCATCTTTCCTTGGTTAGCCACTCGCATGGCAGGGGTCCCAGCAAGACGCCATCTTGCGGAACAACTGGTGTGACGCAGATTGACGGTGCCGGGCACCACCCTGAGAACAGCAGTTGCCAGCAAAGGTTGCTACCCAGCCAGCTGGGGACGATCACAGATTGCTTTTGGGTGGGTTGCCATGAGAGCATGAAAGGCCCAATAAATTCTGGTGTTTTACCTCCAGACTCTAGTAGGTTTAAGGGAGGATGTGCTTAGGCATAAACTCCTTGAAAACGCCTTTAAAGGGAACATAAAGGGATTTACGGATGCGGAAACACAGATCCCTCTTGGGAGATCTCATTTAGTTCCCAGCTGACCAGCTGCATGTTCTAAAATTCTAGGAGAAAAGAAGAACTTAAAAGAGCAAATCAAGCAAGAAAGACTCTGAGGAGAGAGTCCTGATGTTTTCTGAGGAGTCCAAATGCAGATTAATTCTTCTCTGCTTTCAGTCAGAAATCGCCAGGTTGCAGCCCAATGGGAGAAGAGAGTCAGCTAACAGAGCAAGTGCCTCCCTCCCCCATACTCTGACTGGCCAGGGGACGGCTGGAGCTGATTTCCCGGCTTACTTGGGGGAGCATGGGGCAGCACCCTTACAGTCCATATTTACAAAAAAAGCACATACCCCCGCCCCAGAAAGTCCTGCGTACAGGCTTGTGATGGAGCTTGGCAGGGTCTGATTCAAGAAGTTTTCAAGCGCTCCTCTAATACAGGATTAATTAGGAGCAATATATTAGGACATTTTTCAAATGGCTTATCTAACTTGTGAGAGAGTGGAGAAAATTGATTGCACATGTTCCCAGGTTCTCCCATTGGAAAAACTAGTGGGAAGTACCCCAGACATTGCAAAAAGTTACTGGTGATTTATTATTATCTGGTGTTGGAGTGTGCTTGATGCTCTACAGACAAAAAGCCAGTCCTTGGCTGCAGGGAGTTTACAAACTGTCAGTAAAGTAGAATGGGAAAACTGCCGTGGGCTTCAGTGTGTGCAGGGCTGAGCCTTAACACGGACCCGGACAAGGCAAGATGTACAGGGATACCCCGCAGGGAAGTGTTAGCTTAGCTGTTTTCATTTTCTTCTCCCTGTCGATCCTGTTGGCATGGAGGAGGGTGAGAGCCGTGAGTTACTGCCTATGCATCTTGCAGAAGAACTGTGGCCTTCGGCAGTGATCCGGCTAGATCCCACGACACCATATGTATCTAGGGAGGTGTTGTGATGTCGAGCTCTGAACAAAACACTGGTACCAGCCTGGCTCTGTTATTAGGAAAATAATCAAGGGACTCCCCCAAGCTAACCATGACATGTTGTGTGGACTCAGTGTATTCCCAGGCCAAAGGGAGAGGCTTGCAGCCTGTGTGGTTTCCCATTAGAGGCGTTCAGGAAGAAAGGTTTTGGAAACAGATGGTGAACAATGGGGACTCTGACTGGGACCTGCCTGTTATACTGGAGCCGGGCAGAGAAACACTCCCTCTCAGCATCGTGGGCTTCCTTTCCCTTCATCTCTCCCCTGTTTTATTTTCTAACTGTGGCTCTTTGGGTGACCTGGTGTTAGAACCCAACTTAACTGCGACTGGAAAGAGACAAGGACACAGACCATATGAAGTGTCCTCACCTTGGTGTGTGGGCAAGCCTGTTCAGACCTCTTCTCTCTGAATTAAATGCTTTTTAAATTTATCCATGGCCATCCCACCCCTGCCCCTCAGAAACACTCCCCCCCCCATGCCTCCATCTGAATCGACAACACACCTAAGTTGTTCCCAATCGTCCAGGTCTCATCGTAGTCGAAATGGACATCTCCCTCACGGTGTGTCTTGGGAAAGAAGGCATGCGCCAGGATGCCTCCCGGCCCATCGAAGGGCAGGTTATCACCATGCCAATACCTGGAGGGCAAGCACAGTGCAATTCAGCGAAACCATAACTAGGCAACTTGGGGGAATCTTGAGAACAGCATCTCACATTCTCCACAATTCTGAGGCCTCCCATCCCTGCACACCTTGTAAGGCATCCATACCCTCCACAAAAGCCCTGCACCTTCGTGCAAGACCGTAGAAACTAGTAGTTTCTCACTGGGTTTATTCCTTCCTCTGTAAAATTCAGGTGACGGTAGGGTCGCCAGGTGTCCAGTTTTGAACCGGACAGTCCAGTATTTGAGCTTTCTGTTCGGGAAACAAATTGAGAACATAGAACTGTCCAGTATTTTCTAAATCAGCTGTGATGTCGATTGTGATGTCAAGTCAAGTGTGTCCGGTATTTTTGTTGAAACCATCTGGCAACCCTAGGTGAAGGCCATGAAATTCAGGTGAGGGCTGTAAAATTCAAGTGAAGGTTGATCAAGCTACCAGTATTAAGGCAGCAGAACCGAACTGAGGAAAACACATTTAAACTTTTTGGACCAAATCCTCAAATCCTCACTCAGGCTCAACTCCTGCTGACCGAGGAAGCCCTGGCTAGAGGTGACCAGTGCAGCGAAGAGTAGACAAACTCCCTGAATACAGCCCACATCCTCACTTGGATGGGCTCCACAATCCCTTTTATTAGCTTTGTGTAAATAGTAATTGGAGCCAAGGTTTTGCTCCTGCAAATATTTTGCAGAAAGTGAAGCTCAGGCCTGGCGTCAAGATTTATTTAACGAAGAAACTAAAATTTGTTTTGGGGCCAGAGTTGAGGTCATTCAATCCCGGGAGAGACAGAGGAGCTGGAAGCCGTCAAAATAAACTCTTGGCCAATGATTCCTGGCTGACAAGTGGTAGCATAAATTAATCGGTGAACAATTTCAATAAGAAACAAATCAGTAACATAGATTATTTGTGGTAGGGTGGCACTGAAGGGCTGCAATATGCTAGGTGCTGCACACACATATTACAAAACAATAGACCTTGCCCAGGCAGCCTACTATAAGAAGTAAGAAAACAAAAGTTTGGAACCAGAGCATGGAACTAACTTCAATGAATAAATAATGTGCTGCCACTTGCGTGACCACCTCTTGTGGGGACTTTGGGATCTGTCCTTTCCACACGAGGCCCCGTGGGGGAAGAGGGGTGTTTCCTTTTGGTCAGAACAGCTTCTCTCTCCGTGCTCACCGTGTGAAATCAATCACTATGTCGGCTCGGCCCTCGTGCACTTCGGTGAAAGTTAATGGTGTCACGTCACTCCAGACTTTCAAGGCTTCTGCAATGGTCCGTCTCACTTTAGTGTTTACAAGTTGCCATGGGAATCTTATAATTCTAAAAAGCAGGAGATTGAATGTTTAGAGATAGGAAACCCTAAAAATGTCACAGTGGCCCTACTGGGTCAGACCAATGACTGCTGTAACCCAATAGCCTGTCTTCCAACAGTGGCCAGTGCCAGATACTTCAGAGGGAGTAGAATAGGACAAGACAATTTTATCAAGGGATCCATCCCATTATCCAGTCCCAGCCTCTAGAAGTCAGGGGTGTAGGAACACATGCAGGACCCGGCTCACTCTTACCTGCTGTCCCAGTGTTGCCCCAAATTTTCAGGTGCCCTACACAGCCACGGGTACTGCAGATGCATAGGAATGGCCCTAATTATAGACATTAGCAGCAGCAGGGAGTGCCACTGATACCTTAAAAAGGGACGTTAACATCAAAATCACCTTCGCCCACATAGTCATGGTCACAGTGGGCCCCAGACCAGAGCACTGAATCCTGAGTTCACCAACAGCTTGTTGTCAGTATTCACATCCTCTACGATCCATTTGTTGCCACCACAGTAGGGATGTAAAATTTCGATTAACTGGCTAATCGAATAGTCGATAGGGCGCCTCTGCCTCTGAAGTGTAGCAACAGCCCCTGGGGACTCAAGCAGTCTCCCACTGGCCCCCGGCTCCATGCAGCGCTGCCGCTTTGAAACGCCCCCTCTTCATTTCCCCTCTTGTTGTCTCTTTCTGACAGAGGCAGCCAGGGGAGGGGAAGCGACTAGTTGACTAGCCTGTCGACTAGTCATTCACATTCCTACACCACAGCCACCACTGAAATGGCCATTAAGCAAATGCGACCCTGTCCATCATCTTTACAATCCGCACTAATTCCATCTAATGAGTCTCTTCTGCATTGAATTTCTGTCATTGCACTGGCTGCAAATTGCCATTTCAGTAGGACCACAGGGAATGTCCTCACCACAAATTCCACCATCCACTTTTCGTTATTACCAACGGTCTCCCGTGCAGCCCTGGTTTGCCCCGGGGCCATGTAAGCACAGTAACAGACCTGGGCTTTGCCCCCTGAAGAGGACACTCTAGAATTGCTTGGGTTCTAGCACACAAGATACCCGGCTGAGTCCAAGGTGATGCAAGGAATTCTGCATAGATGATTTTCTAACGGCTTTGCAGACACATGGTATTTTTTGCTAGGGCTCTGGAGGTAGAGAGGGAGGCTGTTTGGTGCCTGTGCTAGAGTGAATTGCTGCAACACTAACTGGGAGGGGTATAACCAGAGAATATGAGAACGGGAAGAGACCTCGAGAGATCATCAAGCCCCGTCCCCTGCCCTCATGGCAGGACCAAGCCTCATCTTGCATTAGGGGTGGGCAGCCTTTTCAAAGCAAAGAGCCAAACTACATCCAAATTCAGAACAAGTGGTTGGCAAAGAACCAGTATCAGAATGCCCAATTGCATGACTGAAAATATACAACTTAACTTTACTGATCACTGATATAATGTTTAAGAATAGCATCAGTGAAACATTGTACTCACAGACTTCATTTAATGGGACTTCTGCTGCTGCTGGGGGTGCAGTTTAAGAACATAAGAACGGCCGTACTGGGTCAGACCAAAGGTCCATCTAGCCCAGTATCCTGTCTGCCGACAGTGGCCAATGCCAGGTGCCCCAGAGGGAGGGAACACAACAGGGAATCCCCATGTGATCCTCCCCTGTCACCCACTTCCAGTGAAATAGGCTAGGGACACCATTCCTACCCATCCTGGCTCATAGCCATTGATGAACCTAATCTCCATGAATCTATCTCGCTCTTTTTTGAACTCTGTTAAAGTTCTAACCTTTACCACATCTTCTGGCAAGGAGTTCCACTGGTTGACTGTGAGCTGAGTGAAGAAAAACTTCCTTTTGTTTGTTTTAAAACTGCTGCCCAATTTGTGAATGGGGGGAGGGTGGTGCAAGAGTCAGGGTAAGAGTGCATGAGGGGCTCAGGGCAGGGGTTTGGGGTGTGTGGGAGGTGCAGGAGGCAGGGCAGGGCACTGCGTGTGGGGAAGTAGAATATGTGGGGGGGCCCTGTGACCCGAAGAAGAGGTCCCTGCTGACCCATCCCAGCACCATTCAGTATTACAATACACTCATCCCCACTATAATCACCAATAATATCACCAACGTTGCTGCTAACACCACTGGCCCCTGACCCTGAAAATCACTTGCCAGCACCGTCAGTTGCTACAGCCTTGGGGAAATTGCCCTACAAACGGGGCTGTCCTCTAATCACTGGAAATTCGTGGGCTCCGCATTTTTTCAGGAAGAATGGCTCTTGCTCAAGAGGGGGGGTTTTGCGAAAAATAAAGAGCCGTCTACACAGCTCCTTTTTGCACAAAAGCCTCTTGCGCAAAAGCAGCTGCTAATTAATTATGCAGATGAAGTGCAGTGATATTCCACTCTGCACTTCATTTGCATAAGCTTTTGCAGAAGAAGGCTACAGTGTAGCTGTAGCCTGGGGGTGTGCATGGTGCTCGGCACAGGTGGGTGCCTGTGAGTAGCGTGGGGGAGGGGCGCTGCGTTTGCAGGGTGGGTGAGTGGCTTTGGAGGCCGTCACATTGACAGTGAGCACATGTGTTTGTGAGACAGTGCGGGGCTCTCAAGGCTTTTTCCCCACTTTGGCACGATGAATGCAGAAGTGGGGGCCCACAAAAGCACCCCAAAACCTGATCTCTACAAGCTTTGGTATAAAACTTCCCCCAAAATCTTAAAATCCTAGATTTTGGGGATAAGAATCCACTGCCAGCATCAAGTGCTTTTGAACCCACAACCGGGGATGGACACTTGAAACCAACCCCAGGGCACCCCAAGCTCTTTTCTCCAAAGAGCTTGAAAAAGAAAGAGAAAATACCAGCTGCAGTCTGTGGCTGTTGTCCCCTAGCCAGAGGCCTGCAGATCCCACAGACAGATTTCCCAGGACACAGAACTGACCCAATACCAGGTTAATAAAAAAAGAAGGAACTTTTATTATCAGAACAGTATTCCTGTTCCAAGCATAGTTGGATTGGCTAGATGGTAAGAGCCACCAATTAATAAACTCATGGGGAATTTTCCCATGGGAACAAAACATAGTTACAAAAGAGAGGAAAATCCATTTCTAAATGCACAGACATCAGATTCCCATTCCCAAACCATAAAACAATAAAACCTAATGGATTTATCTCGACTTTGCCCTACTTACAGATGGTGAAGAGTCTTTTCTTGGTGGGAGACATGTCCTCTGCCCCCCTCAGTAGCTGGAGAGCAACTGCCCTGAGACAAAGGAGGGAAAAACCCCAAAATTCCTTTGTCCCAGTTTGAAATTCCTACCTGCATTTCTATTGGCCAACTCTACCTGGCTTAGGTAGGGTTAACCCCTTAGTCCCCAGACTGCTGGTCATTTCTCATGATCATGACGGGGCTATGGGGTGTGTGTGGAGTACCCCCCGGCGCACCAGCGCTGTGAGCACCTCTCCCTGGGATTTGCGCTTCCTGGTTCTTGGACAGGTTCCCAGCCTGGACAGGCCTGTCGGGGCCCAAGAAGCACCCGATGGAAACGACCTGCCCAGGACTCGCTCCCTGCACACCAGGCAGGTTCTTACTTGTAGGTGAGGTCCGTCTTCTCCCAGCGTCCTCCCGACAGCACGAACCGCTTCTGCCGGTTCCGCCCGGTCTGCCCATCTGGCGGGGCAGGGAGGTCCGGCACACCGCAGCGGGGCGGGTTCCAGATTGCTGCTGGCCCTGCGGTGCCCCCGGAGAAGCCCTTGACAGAGACACCAGTCTCCATGGTATTCACCGAGGAGGAAATCCAGGGGCTTTGCTCCTTCCAGGCATGGTGTTTCCGAGGCCCATCCTAGGCAAGAGACAAACAGGGCTGTGACTTTCACAGATGGCAGGAGGAAGCGTGGCCCATCGCTACACAAAGCTGCACCAGTCCCCCCTTCTAGCCAGCGCACTAGCCCCTCCTGATATCTCTGTGAGGTGCAGAGCCTCCTTTCTCCTCTCCAGACTGTGCAGCATCCCCACCCTGGTCTTGGTTCTCTCCTTCCCCTGGGCTCTGCTGCTCTCTAGGAAAGCCACAGCAGCGCCTGGCCCGTGGCCCCAGTGGGAAATGCTTTGGCAGGAACCAGACCTTTGGGGAAAAAAAGCAGGAAATTGCTAAACAGTAAATCCCCCTGCCTGCCTCTTTTCCCCACTTGGCTGCTCGCTGTCATCAACCCAAGCACACTGTGCTCAGGAATCAGTTTAACTATGCACCTCCCCTTCCCCCTTGCACTTGAGACAGAAGCATCTCTGAGCCCGGACGCTGTGCCAGGGGGTGCAACCCCCCCATCTTTGCCCATGGGAAGCAGGAGGCTGGGCAACAGGGAGAGAGGGAAAATGCGTGGGGGGGGCATACTGGTCTCTCCTATCCCCTTGTTATCCTTCCATCATTGTCCCCATCGCTTCTAGCATCTGCCTCGACCTGCAGAACATGACTCCTGGCAACCCCTGGGTGATCCCCCAGGCTGGTGACGGTAGTGACGTGCCCCTACCCTGTGTCCTTTGGCACGAGATCTCACCCCAAAGGGTTCACAAGAGGTGTCTGGCTGACACCGCCCTGCCCATCCCATATTGCTGCATGGAAAGGAGACGGGCCTAACTAGATGGGAGGGGAGCACCAGGAACGGGGATGACTCTGGCCATTGTTCCCTCTAATTTTTCCCCATTCATGTGCAGAATATATTTTATGTGCACCGAAGCATGTGCAGATGTGCACCACCCGTAGGAACACATGCAGCCAGCTGTGTGCGCTCTGCTTATCCACTGGGCAGCAGTTGAATCTCTCCTGGGCAGCTGCCCAAGCCCCCGGCTTACACTGGTCCTGGCAGTGAACCACTTGTGTGTGGTCCATACACATGTGGGGATGGCACTGAACATTTTAGATAGGTGCTTTTCAGCAGCAGCATTTTATAGCGGCTACCACTGATTAACACAGCCCTCTCCCCGGAGAGTGAAATCAGCCCTACAAGTCTCCATTGCATAGCACGGTCTGATGTGCTACAGAGTGGTGAATGCCAACATTTTTCACGGCCACGCCCGGAGAAGCTCTGTAGCGTTCAGCCCCGGGCTGCATAGTTCAGGTGTCCAAACATGGA
The DNA here is from genome assembly GCA_032595735.1 of Pelochelys cantorii. Taxonomy (NCBI): domain Eukaryota; kingdom Metazoa; phylum Chordata; order Testudines; family Trionychidae; genus Pelochelys; species Pelochelys cantorii. Next base: position 2,658,316 of record CM064342.1, on the reverse strand, counting down.
CTCAGCTGCTTAACTGGAGGCGTCCATGTAGGAAAGCGTTGGTCTAGGCAGGGATAAGGCGGAAGAAGTCAGTGTAAAAGCTGTGAATCCCTTCCTCCCAGCCCTGTGCTTAGGCTGTTCCACCGCCCTTCTCTCACAGCGGCCATCTGCTCGGCTCCCTCCCTGGCAGCCCAGCCTGGCTAGACAGTGGCTAATCCATTATAGTTCATACAGTTCAGGTAGGCAGTGAGGCCTAGTGGATAGAACAGTGGACTAAGACCTTGTTTGTGTCCCTCGTTCCATCACCGGCCTGATGGGTAACCTTGGGCAAGCCACTTGATTGCTCTGTGCCTCAGTGTCCCCGTGGGGATAACACTGACACCTCCTTTCTTTGGGTTCCACCCATGAAAAAGCGCTAGGTAAGAACTACTCACTTTATTATTCCTACCGGGTCACACAGTGACGTGACAGCGTCAGTATCAGCGGGCAGCCAGATGTTCAGCTCCCGTGGCAACGAACATGGTATAAATCAGGGGTGGGAAACCTCAGGCCTGGGGGCCGGATGCGGCCCTTAGCTTGCCTGGATCCAGCCCCTGAGGCTCAGGGTCTCTGCCCCCCACCAGCACGGGAGAGTCTGTGCTGGTTCTCCAGCCCCCAATTCTGCCCTGTGGGGGCTGGAGTGTACAAAATCTACTAGATTGGGCCCTCCAGCGAGGGGAATGTGGGGAGTGTCTTTCAGCTTCTCAGTCGGGGGCCACTTTGAAGGTTTTTTCTGCTTCTCACTTGTGTGCAGCCCCCAACTGATTTTTCTGTGGGTCAGTGGCCCCTGCCCAAAAAAGGTTCCCCCGCCCTTGGCAACAAATACTTAGGTCAGCAGACGACAGTAAGGCCCATGGTCTTATATTTAAAATAAGGTTCGTCTGAGAGCCCTCTGTGCCACAGCTGCTAACGACATTTGCTTGATCACTGAACAGCATCTTGGGCTGGCACTAGACATGCAGGGTAGCTGAATCCCCCACCACCCCGTTACAGACAGAGAAATGTCTGCCAGCAGTTAAAATGCAGTCCCTCCCAAATGGGTAACCCCTGGAGGGGATGGGCGCTAACCGCTTTTTACAAAGCCCACTGCTGTCTCAGACCCATCCTGCAAACCCCTTCGCTGCTGCTGACTCCGGGAGTCTTACCTCCGGGGGCAATTACCAGGTTATGGCGATAACCCAGGGGTCAGCTTAGAAGCAGGACAGAAGCTCCCTTTATCCTCAAGGAATCCGCTGGACAGTGGAGGCCATCCAGGCTCTGCCCTGCCCATTTGTTTTCCTTAGGGCTCTAGTTTGCTGTGATTGTTCAATGGAAACTCGCTGTGCTGACAGACACCCCCCCACCTCACCCCAGCCTGGTCTCTCAGGTGCCAGCACTGTCTGGCTGGCTATGGAGGGAGCTGCAGTTTAATCCCCTGCATCGCCCTCTCTCTGTCCCAGCACAATAGTGCCATTCACAGGGCCTGTAATGAAGTGTGAAGCCCCGGGCATTAATTCCGCCATCGTGGCTCACATCTATGTCGCAGCCCCGGGCCCTCCGGCTGGGCGGCAGGGATGGACACAGGAACTTGGCAGGTCACAAGAAGGCACGTGGCTTCTAGCATTGCTCCACCCGCCCACCCTGGCCCTCCCCTGCCAGCCAGGCACTCCTCTCCCTCGACGGCAGCCTGCTGCCTGCACTGGAGACACCAGAGTGAGTCTTCCTAGCCAGCAAATCAGTCCTACCTCCCCCAGCGACCGCCCCAGCCACCAGCTCCGTCAGGAGGCACGGCAGTGGCTGCACGGCTCCCAGGAACATGATGTTCTGCACTTCGGCTCAAGCCACCAAGAACTAGAGTGGGCGTGGGAAATAATTTTGGGGGGGGGGGGCACTTCACAAATGTTGGTTGTGGTCACGGGCCAGCTCTGACCCTGGAAAGGGTGGGGCTGTGGGTGGAAAGGGGGCGGGGCCTCAGGCAGAAAGAGGACGGGGCCCCAAGCAGGAAGAGGTGTTTCCCTCTAGGCCCCATACGCCCCTGGTGGGGGGAGGAGACTTTGAAAACTCCCCTGTCCCCTGGCCAATTGGTGGCTGGGAGCGGGAGGTGCACAAAGTCATTCGCTGTCCAAAACCGTGGGTGGTTCCCTCTAAACACCACGCACCCCTGACGGGGGGAGGGAGCTGCCAGCCGCTTTGAACAGCGAATGACTTTCTGCACTCCCCCATCCCTGGGTCTCTATTGGCCTGGAGGCGGCGACGCAGCAGGATGACCGTGGGCCAGATCAAACAGCTTGGCGGGCTGGATCTGGCCCATGGGCCGTATCTTACCCACTCCTGAACTAGAGCTTTGAGATGATTTATGACAAAGAGGAGGCGGGAGTCCTCTGGGCTCCCCTCCCACGCCCGCAGCTCCCAGGAGCAGAGCCTTACAGAACACAAAGGGGTCCAGACATGCTTTGTTGCAGGGTCGGTAGTGGGACGAGCCGTCAGTGTTGCGCTCAGGACTCGGCGACACTTCTAAAGGCGGTGGTCCGGCCTCCAGCCCAGCCCACGCTCAGAACAGCTGGCTGGGGCACACCGTGGCAGCTCCATTGACCTACGCGGGCCCCCTTACACAGGCCCAGGGAAGTCCCAGACTGGTGCAAAGGAGGAGCCAGCAGGTTGCACAATAGAGATGAGCCCCAGTGGGGTCTGGTCTCTGAGCCCCTCGCCACTGCCGGACAGTTGTGCCTGTGCAGATTAGTGCTTCCAGGACTTGTCGGTGGGCCTGCAGGGCACACACCCAAGTGGGTAAAACTCCTTGTGGTTCGCCCTGGCTTTGCTGGAGGAGCCCATGGATTTCTCAATGGTTGAGATCCTGTTAGCTCCCCTGGTGCGAGCACTGGTGGACATCAGCAGTGGGTGGAGATTCCCTTCAGACAGGCTAGGCTCTCCCAGCTCCTAATTCTGCCTGAGCCTCCCCACCTTCCTGGAGAAGCCATGCCCCCTCCTGCCCCATAGCTGAAGGACTCCTGGGCCAGCTGAAGCCTCGAGCCTCCCACCCCCTCCCTACAGCCAAAGGTGCCCCAGTCTGGCCTAGGGATGTTAAAAAGCTGGTAATTGTGTAACTACTGAAAAACTCAGCAGCTACATGGTTACATGCACTCCCAGTGGCAGCTGGCTCCACAGGAGCTGGTGCACACTGGAAGCCAGCTTTTAAGCAGGTTCCTGGCATGTGCTGCCTCCCACCTGTTGGTCCCACTCCCAGGGAGCTGGCTGCCGCCCCATGTGGCTGCCCCCCATACAGAGGCAGCAGTGCGGGGTGGAAGCTGAATCTGCAGCAGTGGGATGGGAGCCCGCATATAACTGTGAATGTGATCTGATCAGCCCAAGCTCATCGATTAATCATGTACACGGTTATACATTCATATCCCTACTCTGGTCAGAGTCCCCCTGTGGCACCACATTTCTCCCTTCCTGCCACCCACAACCTAGTCCGCAGGAAAAGCTCACTTCTCTGCCAAAAGCCCTGAGTTTTCCTATGCTCCATGCAGGTTCTTGGGCAGCTGAGGAGGCAGTGTGTTATCGGCTTCTTGAGTTCAACACTCACCTTCTGGAGCCCAGGTCTACTATAGCTGCCCTGGTCTAGGCTGGTGGAGACTATCGTCCTGCCCTGAGCCGAGTGGCGATAGACGCACTTGAGCCCTGTCTACATTAAGGACCAGGGCTAGAGACAAAGGGAAGGCAGCTTGTGTCTCCCCATATTTTGGGGCTGGTTTGCCTAATGGGTACCCCGAGGTGATGAGTCGCTGCAGCTACCCAGAGCCACTGGATTTCTGGGCCTGCCCCCCCACCACACTCCAGCCCCCTCCTGCTCTGACCCTGTCCCGTCCACCTCTGCTGTGCCGCCGAGCATCCTTCACTGCTGAAGGAAGCAGCACAGAGCTGGCTCAGCTCACGGTAGAGGGGCTTCTTGTGCTGGGCCGCTTTGTACCCATCCCATGGCAGCCTGTGCCCCAGCGCTCCCTCCTGCTGGGCTCCCCCAGGCTTGCTTTGTGCGCTGACCCTGGGAGGGGGTGGAAGGCCTGGCCGTCAGCACGGATGTCGCCTTGTCTGTAAAGGGGGACGGCTCTTCCTGACCCGCCGCTCCATTAGGAGTGAGCGCGGGGGGGCTGGAATGCGACAGCCTCTCGTGGCGGGTTTGCTCGGGCTGAGGAAAGCATTAGCTACTTAGCAGTGCCAGGGGGCTTCCCTTCCCCCTCCCTGATCTGGAGGGGAGATAAAATTCCAGTGGGCCACAAGGAAAGAGAAGCCGTCGCCGCGGAGGAGCCAAAGTTGGAGCCCGGAGCCATGGAATCCGTGGGATCTGGGGGAGGAGGGCCGTGCATCCCTCTCCCACAATGTCGGCCAGCGCTTGTCACCAATCCACCCCCCCAGGGCTGCCTGCAAAGGGCTGGAGGGAGAGACCCGCTTGCTGGGGGGCTGCCTCACTCCGGGGATGGGTGGCCCTACGAGCCTATGGAGGTTCTACCCTGCTAATTCTCATTGGCCTTGTAGGGCTTTCCCCACCCACCCCGGGAGCGCAACAATAGCTCGCTGGGGGGGCATTCAGCACTGGCCAGCCTGCAGCCCCACGTGCAGCCTATTGGTGCTCTATGCAGGGGGCCGACAGGCACCGCAGGCCCCTGGGCAAGGTGTGCGTGTGGGGAGGGGGTGGACTTGGGCAGGAGGGGCAGGGCTAAGGCAGTCATCTCTCGCACTGCCTGGACCATTGCGCCACCCCCCTCCAGCTCCCGGCGGCAATTTGAAGGGCCCTTAGCTCCAGCTGCCACTGCTCAGGGCTCTGGGGAAACGGCCCCCTTTACCACCCCCGTTGGTGGGTCTGGTTCTGGGTGTGGCCCACGGGATGTTTCATTTGCTGGCGCCCACTTGCAGGGTTGCCAGATTCCGCTGGTTTCCATCCATGAGGGTTTTTCCCTCTACCAGTTATTACAAAAGTGACAGGCCCATAAAACAAAGGCACCGGAAGGGAGGGGCAGGCCGACGGCACGCAGCACTAGCTGTGGGAGCGATGTGCTCCCCTGCATCCGCTCCCAGCACTGCTACAGGGCAGTCAGCACCGGCCGCACATCCTCAGCACGCCAGCACAGCGGGCATAACGGCCCCGTCTTGGGAGAGCGTCTCGGTTACCACACTCTTGTGGCCCACTGAGATGAAGGAGGCTGCCCGTGCGGCCCAGTCACTGGCCTCGATTGGCCCTCACTGGTCTGCGGCTTGCAAACTGATGTCTCCCCGCCAAGGGAGCAAGGCAGAGGGTTGGCAATATGGAGTTACAGTGACTCTCCAGCTGCATCTCTCATGCTGGTGAAAGTCCTGAGTGGAATCCCTGGGGATGCCATGGAGCCAAGGCCTGTCCCTGCCATGGGTGTTTCTCCCGGGCTGCAGTGATACACAAAGAGGGCTAAGCAGCACAGTGGCAGGGTGGCTGCAAAAACTCCAGCCTGGAAGGAGAGAGCAGGCAGCGCCACAAAGAAGAGACGGCCTGTTCCAGTCTCCTGGGCACTGCATCATCATGGGTGCATGGCGACGGACGTCCCATGGAGAACAGCCAGGCTCCCTAGTGCATGTCCCAGCCCCGTTCATGAGATGAAATCGTCCCCAACACAGGAGGCTGCCAAGAGGGCAGCCCAGCCAAGACTCAGGGCCTGAAGCAGAAAAGCAGGGACATTTTCTGTCCACACACACAGCTAACACCGTGACTACCAGGCTGCTAGTGTGCAGAGCCCGCAGGCTGTCTTGCCCACAGCCACACCCTCTCCTTGCTGCCTTTCGCTCCCCCACCAGGCTGGCTGTCTCCACCTGCTGTCTGCCAGCTCCATTGTTGTAGCCTGGGTTTGTACAACACCTATGGGAGTCCTGGGCCAAGACAGAGGCTCCCAGCTGCCGCCCCAACATTGATAACAACAATATGCTGTCATCTTAGCCCCTCCCAGCTGGCTGGGAGCAAACTTGGCATAGGCCAGTTTAATATTGGATACTTCCCCTGCTGGAGGGGTTAGCCTGCCCTGCAGGGGGACAGACTCAATTGGTTTCTCTCCCTCCCCTCCGTGACTTACATCTGCAGTACCACATTCAAGGTAGAAACCCCAGTGACTCTCCTGCTCCCAGGAACTGGAGAGCTCTCCTGCAGCCCAGCCTCTCTGCTGGAAGTTCCTGACTCTGAGGATACCCCGTGTCTTGATCCGGACGATGACAGAAGTGTAGGACTGGAAGGGACCCTGAGAGACCATCCAGCTTCTATCATCTACACCATCCCGGATAGCTGTCCATCCAGCCGGTTCTTAAAAACCTCCGGTGACAGAAATTCCACAACCTCCTTAGGTAATTTATTCCAGTGCTAAATTATCCAGTGCCTGGCAGTTAGGAAGCTTTCCCTAATGTCTAACCTAAATCTCCCCTGATGTAAATTAAGCCCATTGCTTCTTGTCCTGTCCTCAGTGGTCAAGGAGAACAATTTATCTCACTCCTCTTGATGGCAACTTTTTATATACTTGAAAACTCTTATCTCTTCCCCACCTCAGTCTTCTCTTCTCCAGACTAAACAAACAATTTTTTTCCCTGTCTGTCTTCATAGCTCGTTTTCTAGCCCTTTATCATTTTTGTTGCTCTCTCCTCTGGACTTTCTCCAGTTTGTTCACCCCTTTCCTGAAGCATGGTGCCCGGAACTGGACACAAGGCTCCATCTGAGGCCATATCAGTGCAGTGCAGAGTGGAAGAGTGATTTGACTTTGGCTAGTGCCCCGGTGTCATGCAGCTCATACAAGTGCTTGTGAGGAGTACCTGGAGCTCAGTGCTCTGGGATGACCAGTTCCAAGCAATTCCCCCCGTCATTTCACTCCTTATGGGCATTGTGCGCAGTAGCCAGTGGCCACAAGGGCTCTGTAGTTCACTGATCTCTTCCCCTAGGAACAGATCTCCTGCTCTCCTCAAAGGGAGCGGCAGGGTGGGACTTGGGGATCAGAATCACAGCTGCCTTCTGACAGCATCCTGGGGGAGCCGAGACATTCTCTTGCTCCCTGTGCTGCTGCCATGACTGATCATACAGCTACTCAGACCAACCTTCACTGGGGGAGACGTCATCCTTTTGGGCCATCCCCCAAGCCTGCACCCGAAGGCGCTGTATTTCTGCAAGCTCCCGGTCTCAGCTTCACACCCCATGAGGAAGGGGAAAGATCGGCTCTCTTTACATCACTGGCAAGTAAAGCTATTTCCTCCGAGACTGGAGGGTAGGAAATTGCTGCTGTCTGCGCCCCAGTTCTTGTCCTGGAGCAGAGCCACACTGAGGGCTGCCTCCTGGGTTTGCACCCTGGCTCTGAGACATGTGGCTGCTCCAGCCTGGATTCGAAAGACGAACACACTTCTGCGGGAGCGCCAGTCACCTCCGCCCCCTGCGTGGCGCAAGCCTGTCCTCCAGCCCAGAACAGATTTGGATCCCAAAGCGCTCCCCGAGTGCCTAGGCTTGTAGCTTCCAAGGCCAGAAGGGCCCACTGCCACCGTCTAGCCTGGTCTCCTGCATCGTAGGGATGTAAAAACCCTTTTAATTAGTTAACTGATTAAGCAGGAGTGGGCGGGAGAGGAGGGAGGAGCTGGCAATCCCTCCGCCCTCCCTGCTGCTTCCATCCAGTGTAAGCCTGCGGACGCCCAGCATGTGAGCTGCCACTTCTGCCCCCTCCAATCCCGCAGCGTGAGTAGGGTTGCCAGGTGTCCGGTATTGGTCCGGACTGTCTGATATTTGAGACCTCTGTCCAGTAAAAAAAGCAGAAAATGCCAGGCATGTAAAGTGTCCGGTATTTTCTGTTTGTCTCGGACAGAAGGCCGCTTAGGACATTCTTCCCCTGCCACATCTGGAGGGGGCAGGAGGAGTGGGGAGCATGGATATTTAAAGGCGCAGTGACTTTTTTGTGCTCAACAACTTTGTTCCCCCCCCCTTTTTTTTGCTCAACCAATTTTTTCCCCTCGCCATGTCTGGTGTTTTTTGTGAAAGTATCCGACAACCCTAGTGGTGCCCCACCAGCAGGGCACTGGGGCCAGTGACCAGGAGGGGAGCCCTGGGAGAGCCTGAGGCCCAACCTCCCCTGGTCCAGCAAAATCCCTCCTTCGGGGAGGTCCAACCTGCACTTAGATTTTCAGCCAGTGCCCTGATGCACCGTCTTGGTGCGTGTGGTGTGTGGGCAGGCGCCCTACTGAGAATCACTTGATGGGGTGACCTTGCTGTGCTTCCTGGGAAGGCCACACCAGGGTAAAACCGAGTGTTGTGACAGTCAGGAAGAGGTTCTGGAATCCCTTGCATAGTGGTCGAAAATGTGAGCCCTCCCCCACCCAGCAATTTTCAGCCCGTTCACCCAGTAGCCCGAGGGTCTCCACGGGTGGGCCAGGGAGCTGGGGGTGTCTCTCAGCACATGCTCAGCGCGGGGTCCTGCCCCCAGGGGATTCTCCTCCTGTAGAAAGAGGGATCCCAGTCCCTGGCCTGGGCAGGCACATCCTCCTCGATCAAGGGTGCTGTTCCCTGGCCCAATTCATTCTTGCTCCCCTTAGGTTGGGTGGGTGTTGGTCTCTGGCACATGACCCCTCATATGTGGGGGGTCCCTGCTGGGGCCAATCTTCGATTTATGGGGCCTATGCAGGACTAGTAAACTGGTGCCCCTATGCCTGACAACAGCCCGTGCATGTGTATGCGCATGTGTGTGTGTGTGTTAGAAATGTGATTTTTTTTTCCTTTGATAATCTTCGGCAACACGCTCATGAAATAGCTTGAAAGCAGATTTTTACACTAAGGCCCCGTCGACTCGCACAGTAAATTCAGAAAGGGACAAGATGGAGCTGGGGCTGGCGAACAGCTGGGGAAGGGCTCCACTGCCACTCAAATGGCTCTGTGACAGGTTCCATGCTCTCTTAACCCGTCTGGCAGGCCTTGTCATGATGGAGTCAGAGCCTCTCCAGGGGAAGCAAAGCCAGGGATAGGAAGAGGCAGGCGGGTGAATACGAAGACCCAGCGGGGCCCCAAATTTTCAGGTGCCCAACACAGCTGCATATGGGGAAGGACAACTCTGGGCCCTACACAGGTGACGCCATAGGCCAGTAGATCCCATTCCCCGGCATGGGCTGACAGCTGGTGCTTCATTTTAGCTATGACCTTCCACACACAAAGAATAACGCTCCTGTGACCGGACTGCCCTAAGTCCAGGGAGGGTTCCTTGATTTCCAGGGAATTCTGTCTCAGACTAGGGGCTCTTGAGATCTTTGGCCAGCCGGATCTCTGGGGATCCGTTTCCTTGTCCCTCGTGCACACTCTTGCCTTTGGTAGTTCACAGGCTTTGGCTGCAATGGAGCTACGTGAGGACCAAAGCTGCAAATTATCATCACCTAACTAAAAGGGCTGCAAATGACCATAACCCTGATGTCTTCATTAATTCACCCTCCCTCTGTACATCCGCTTGGGCCCTCTCCCTGGCTCTGAGGGCATAAACATTTGCAGTTCTCCGTGGTTCGTGGTCCCTGTTGCTAAGGAAAAATAAACATTTTCATTCTTTGTTGCCAACAACAACCGCCACCAGACAAACGGGAAACAGAGCCCGGTCACGGGGCGATTGCCCGGGAGCCTTCCAAAGCAATATGGGGGCGGGGGGCCCTGGGTCCGTGAGTGAAAGCAGCTCTGTTCCTGTGCCTTTTTCCCACCTGACTTCAAATTCCTGATGGCCGCCTCTTTGTGTTCACCAGCATGCAGCCCAGACGCCCTGGGCTGGCCCTGTGGCGGGCGTACTCTGCCTGTGTGTGTGTAAATAGTTAACAAAGCCAGCGCCGGAAGGCGGCTCTCACGAGTCCACATCATTCTGGGTTTTGTAGGATCCCTAGAGCTTGGGCTGACTTCCTGCGTGCGGCTCTTTCCCTCAGACCCACCGGGCAGGGACACGAGGGTGCTGGACACGGAATAAGGGTCCCTTCCGTGAACCAGGACATGGCTACGAGTCTCCGGTACCATTACGGCCCACAGTGCCAGGTGCCTGGCCTCCGCATGGAACTGACCCCCTCAGAGGAAGCAATCGTGTGGGCAGGGCAGCACATCACCTGACCCTCCCCCAAACGCTGCGTCTGATTGGCTAAGATCCCCACGTTGGCGCGGCCCACTCCATGAAGGGGGAGCACCTGGCCCTCGGACAGGTTCACGCGCTTCACCTCGACGGCAGACCCGACAGGCCCCCGAGCTTTGCTCTGGCCTGGGCTCCGAAGCAGAACAGTAGCACCCCAAAGCTCCGGGCACCTACGCAGTGTGGACACCTCCCTTCTCAGCGGCCTCACGGGCTCCTGTTTCGCACTGGCTTTCATCCGAGCCGCTCAAAGTGCTGCGCCACGCCTGGAAAGTCTTATCCCCACATCCTAGGGGAGAAAGGGGGGCACAGAGGGGATCTGCCCACGGGAGCTGCTGGCGGAGTCAGCAGCAGAACCCGGGTCCCCTGACGTCTGGACTGAACCACTAGCTCATCCTGCTTCTTAGCTGGTCCTTGTCCTGCAGGGAGAGCTGCCTGGGGGCACTGTGATCAACATGGCACCCTGGGGTGCAGAATGCTCTAGACACACAAAGGCAGGTCCGTGCCTGGTCTTGGTCTGCCTTGTGCAATAGGGATGTGAGCAGCTAACCAGTTAACTGGCCACCCGCTAAGCATCATCCTTAACACGTGAGGCTTGCTGGGTAATAGTTGAATGTTACCTGAGAGCAGCCCTCTGCCCATGGCCCACCTGGCCAGCAGCCTCACGCTTAGGGTTGCCAGATACTTTCATAAAAAATACCGAACATAGCGGGACCAAACTTGTTGAGCAAACAAACAGGTCACTGTGCCTTTAAATATCCCCATGCTGCCCGCTCCCACAGACAGGGCAGGTGAAGAATGTCCTCATCAGCCTTCTATCTGAGAGAAACAGAAAATACCGAACTTTTAACATATTTTTTTAACCAGACAGAGACAGTGAAAACCTGACTGTCCAGGCAAAAACCGGACACCTGGCAACCCTACGGGTACAGGTGCAGTGCCCAGGTAAACTGAGGCACACACATGGGGTTACTATAGGATGGTAGAAATCACATGCCACACCACAAGGTGAACAAAACCCCCACTTCGTCACAGCCATTCGTTACTGCTCATCACACCCACATGAGAGTCCTCCCGCCCTGCCAGCATTGCTGAAGCAAACCAGCCAAGCCCCCTAGGCCAGTTCTGTGATGGGGAGAAGAAAGCATGGGAGAGGGTGTAGGGGGGAAGCAGGATCTCTCCTGACCCCAGCCGATGTGTTCCTGACCACAAACATGAAGCATGGTGGCCTTTGCTGTTATTTTTATCCTCCCCAGGATAATTGGGGATGTGATTTGGTATGGGGGGCACAGCAGCTGGATTCTACTCATTTTGTTTTCCTCCTTCTCCCGCTTCCGACACCCCTAGGCCCTCCCTTCTGCGCCATGTTAGAGCCAGATGCCACAAAGTCTTCAGCAAGGATAGTTTGTTGGTGTGTGTCTATGAGGGGGGAGGTAGACACTGCCAAAGCCTTCCCTAACAGGAGCGTAAATGTTTACACACACACTTGAGTCACTGCTGAATTGGAGGATAAACAGGTCTAAATTCTGAACTGCTCATTTCAATATTTAAAGAGTGAAAACAAACAGCATAGATCAACCTTGCCTTGTAAACTGTGTCTGCGTGGGGAGGGAGAAGCCTGTATGCTCCCAGTTTTGTTTCCTTAACTAGTTTCCCGAAACAGTTTAGACTAGTTTCTTAGGGTATGTCTAGACTATATCCCTCTTTCAAAAGAGGGATGTAAATTAGACAGATCGAAATTGCAAATGAAGCCGGGATTTGAATTTCCCATGCTTCATTTACATAATGGCCACCACGTGTTCTTCCGAAAAATGCTATTTTGAAAGTGAAACCATGGTCTAGAGGAGTACAGGAACTTTCGAAAAAGGCCTCGCTTTTGAAATAGCGTTTTTCGAAAGAACACGTGGCCGCCATTATGCAAATAAAGCACAGGGAAATTCGAATCCTGGCTTCATTTGCAATTTTGCTCTGTCTAATTTACATCCCTCTTTCAAAAGAACGATGTAGTTTTAGGGTTGCCGACAGTCCAGTATTTGAGCTTTCTGTTCAAGGAAACAAACCGAGAAAATATAACTGAGAAAATAGAACTGTCCAGTATTTTCTAAATAAGATGTAATGTAGATTGTGATGTAATGTCAAGTGTGTCCGATATTTTTGTTGAAACCATCTGGCAACCCTATGTAGTTTGGCTGTACCCTTAGTGAAATGGGCTGCGGTTAATTTCCCAGAGGGAGCTGAATGCCAGGCTATATCCAGGGGCTCCATTTGGTCTGGAAAAACAACTAGGACATCACCAAGGCTGGTGATGGCATCAGCTAGGGAGGTGGGGCGGGTCCTATTCAAATAATAACTCCAAAAATAACTACAGGTTGAACCTCTTTAGTTCAGAACTCTCTCATCCAGAAACATCGGTGGTCCGGCATGATGTTAGTTTGCCAGATGTCCACTTTTTATGCGTGGCCAAGTTTCCCGCAGTCCCATAAAGTTTTTCAGCCACCAGTCCTGGTGCTCAGTGTTCTGGGCAGTTATTTAGCTTTAATTTACCCCTAAATGTCCTCTAACCGACCAGTAAGCTGCTAGACAATACTGACCTTCCGTGGTCCGGCAAATTCTCGTGTTCAGAACCAGTCAGGTCCTGAAGGTGCCGGACTAGAGAGATTCAACCTGTATTGTGAAAAAAGCTTATTCCTCTTTGGTGTGTCTAGACAGCATCCTTATCTTGGGATAAGCTACACAGTTTGCACTACGCAAATTGCATAGTTTATTTCGAATGTATTTTGAAAGAGCTTATTTCGAAATTTGAAAGTAACAGGCTATTTTGAGACATCCCTTAACCCTCGGGGAAGGTTACAAGGATGCCGGAATAGCGTGCCCATTATTTCGAAATCTATGTTGAAATAACGGGCACGTGTAAAAGATCTGGAATAGCTATTTCAGGATACTGAGCTCCGCTGTCTAGACGTAACCCTTTCACAAACAGCACTTATTATTTCAAAACAACAAGCCCCATTATTTCGAAATAACAGGCTGGGTCGTGTGGACGTGCACCTTGTCATTTCAAAATAAGGGGAATTATTTTGAAATAATTCCCCAATGTGGACATGCCCTTAGAGACCAACAGATTTCATAGAATCATAGAATACTAGGACTGGAAGGGACCTCGAGAGGTCATCAAGTCCAGTCCCCTGCCCTCACGGCAGGACCAAATACTGACTAGACCATCCCTGATAGACATTTATCTAACCTACTCTTAAATATCTCCAGAGATGGAGATTCCACAACCTCCCTCGGCAATTTATTCCAGTGTTTCACCACCCTGACAGTTAGGAACTTTTTCCTAATGTCCAACCTAAACCTCCCTTGCTGCAATTTAAGCCCATTGCTTCTTGTTCTATCCTCAGAGGCCAAGATGAACACGTTTTCTCCGTTCTACTCATGACACCCTTTTAGATACCTGAAAACTGCTATCATGTCCCCCCTCAGTCTTCTCTTTTCCAAACTAAACAAACCCAATTCTTTCAGCCTTCCTTTATAGGTCATGTTCGCTAGACCTTTAATCATTCTTGTTGCTCTTCTCTGGACCCTCTCCAATTTCTCCACATCTTTCTTGATCATTTACTAGGAGATGAGCTTTTGTGGGTAAAACCTACGTCATCATATGAATTGGAGTGGAAGTCACAGAAGCAGCTATATATATATATATATATATATATATATATATATATATATAAGGAAGAAATTGCTTGTGTTAATGAAGCTAATCAAGTCAGGGTGGAAGTGAGGCCTCATTGTTTTTGCAAATTTGAGATCTTAGTTCCGGGCTTTTACAAGAGCCACTGCAGATAGCTCGGCTTTTGTTCTCATTCGCTCTTCCTTTAGGCGCCAATGTAAAAGCTCAGCCCTTGTGACCAGAGCTTTGAGAGCTCCAGGGCCAGCATTCCCTGTAAGCTGAGCCCTTGTGTGGCCACCCAGCAGAGATCTGGGGGGTCACCCAGCTGATTAGCAGAGTGCCCACAGCTGCTCACAGCGGATGGCATTGTTTCTGTGAGTGGTGCATATCTGCACATACTGTGGTGCACGTAACAAAATTTATTCCACCCATGGATAGAAAAAAAAACAACCTTAGTGGAAATCTTGTCCAGAACCCCTAAATTTCCCCCACTCAGTTGGAACAAACATTAGGCCTTGAGCTTAGTGTTGGTATACCAACAGCAAACAAGCCTGCTTGAGGACTAAAACGGACGTGCCGAGGTCAGGAAGAAATCCAGCCTCTCCGCCCCCAACTTTCCCCCCCCCACTCTCTGGGTACAACAAAAGGTTTTTGGCCTCCATCAAGAGGTCAATCCATAAATCCCAGGCAAGCCTGTCTTAATACGAGAATCAAGCATCCCATTAAATTACATGGCAAGATGTTTTTTACTTGGCTGCAGTGCAAATGTAACCCACACACCTAGTGTCGTTCACTATCCCATGCAGTGGCACCTAGCCCACAGCAACAGTTAAGTTCAAGAGACCTCTACAGCACGGGCTGAGAACCAGCTAGCTTTTAGCTGAGAGGGTAGAGGGTCCTATACTAAAGTCCCAGGTTCAAATCCACCTGGTGGCGGTTACAGAAACACATTTACACTAACTGGAAAATTAGTTTCTCACTTGCTGGGAAGATCAGGAAACCTTTCTGGAAAGAGAGCACCTCTGCAGAAGCCAGTAGTGGGGGCTGACAAAATGATTTTTGAAAAAAATCTGATGATTAAAAAAAAGCCCTAAACTGCCTGTGTCCCTTTGGAAAGGAAACATATTTTTGCACGACACACCGTTAACACAACCAGTGGGTGAAATGCTCAGCTCTGGAACTGAATGTTTATGAGGATGCCAAAAGGAGGTATCAGTGGTTTAAGCAGAATATGGATATTATCCCTTGTTACTCTTGCTCTGTCTGGGTAGTTCACGATCACAATTCAGAATAACATAAGCCAGCAGCTGGCTGCCGGGGATGAAGGGGAAGCTTTCCTCCCAGCCAGGTGATGGCACTTGCTAGGTTTGCCAGATGGTTTAACAAAAAATACTGAACATCCCCCCCCCCTTCCATCTCCCCCCAAAAAAAACCCACATTGGGAAAAAATTCTGTTGAGCCAAAAAAAAAAAAAAAGAGTCACTGCGCCTTTAAATTCCCATGCTCCTCGCTCCCCCTGCCCTCGCCAGACATGGCAGGGGAAAAATGTCCCTGCCGGCCTTCCGCCTGAGGAAAACAGAACATACCGGACATTTTACATGTCTGGTATTTTCTGGGTTTTTACATCAGATGGAAGGCACAATTACCGAACTGTCGGGGTGAAAACTGGACACCTGGCAACCCTAACTCCTTCCCTCATGGGAATGGTGTACTATTCTCTGAAGCATCTGGGATTGGACATTGCACAGTGATTAGCAAAGCACTGGCCAGCAGCAGAATGTGTTTCTATTGGTGGTGCACATCTGCACTTGCTTTGGTGCGCAGAACAATGTTTTTTTCTCCATTTGGGTGTGGAATAAACAATTAGAGGGAACATTGCTGGCAGCACTGCCTTCCTACCAAGTACCAACATGGGCTTGTTGCCCGCAGGACCCAGATGAAATGCCCAACCGGTCCATTTGAGACCAGAGAGTCCTGTGTTTCCTTATGCAGTGATGCCATGAGGTGGCTTAGAATCTTTCCTCCTCTTCTTATTCCAGTTCATGTCTCTGCAGATTTGGCTCCAGATTTGTCAGTTACTAACTCTGGCTCACTGGTGGAGCTACAGATCAACCAGTGGCAAAGTTTAACTGAAGGGCTAACATAGCTGGGAATGTGCAAAGAAATCCCCTGCATTCGGCTCTGCCGTACTGCCCAGGGAGACGCAGCTGGGTTGTGTTCAGTGACATTTTGTGTTGAATAATAAATGTGTGACGTAGGCCAAGAATGGTTCAGCCCAGCTCCAGCCGCCAGCAAATTGAACAGCCAAGTTATTAAACCTCTCTGATGACAGAGCTGGATTGTAAAACCATTGCGGGGCCCTGCACTAATCCCCAGCAGTGCTACTGGGCATTCATTGCTCTGTCACCCATTCAGACACCAGAAAGGCATGTGCCTAATAAACCCAATTACACAGGCACAGTGCTAGTAGAGGCAATGGTCTGTCCTCTCTGGCTGCCCCCCCAGCTTCTCCCACACCTTGGTATCAGCCCTTCCAGTAGCTGATGGCCTCAGCCAGGTTTTGCAAGTCCACACTGGTTGAGGGTGGGGCTTGAACCCTTGACCTCTGGCAGGAGGTGCCTTGCCTTGTCCATTGGGGGAAAGCATCCCAGGTGCCCTGCCTTCAAGGCTGCTCTTATCTGTCTTATGTCCTAAGGGTGCTAAGTCTGCATTGGTTGAGGGTGGGGCTTGAACACTAGACCTCTGGCTTGAGAGACAGATATCTTAGCCACTAGAGAAGTCCCCCAAACTCCCCTACATTCTAGGCCCCCTTTTCCATCCTTTGTTTCAAGGGTGCCAGGGGGCATCCATCAGCAGGTGACCCTCCTCCTTTCCCTGTAGTCTGCCGCTTTGATTCATCTGTTCAGTTAACATTTCTCGCTCTCATCTGGAATGGCCAGCGCAGCCTGAGGGATGCATTCTGACCAGGCAACGGATGCCGCAATACTTACACGGCCAGGGTGGGGAATCTCTAGGCCTGGGGGCCGAATGTGGCCCCCACCTTGCCTGGATCCAGCCCCCAAGACTCAGCTCCCCTCCCCAGTATTGGTGTGCCAGTCTCCCCTGTGGGGCTACAGCAGTGTTTCTCAACCTTTTTTTATAAAGTACCCCTTTAAAAAAAATTAGTATCCCCAGTACCTACAGTTTTCAGACACACAAATTTTTTTTCTACTGTTGCAACACATTTGTTTCAACAACTTCATCGTCACCGGGCAGGCAATGACATTTTTGGGTGTAAAAAGTCCAGAAATAATAAAGTGCTGTAAAATGTACAACAAACACTCAGTTTTCTCCAAGTTTCCCTTGTGTTGAGGTACACAGACTTCTCTCCAGTACCCCTAAGGGTACTTGTACCACTGGGTGAGAAACCTGCACTAGAGCACACAAAATCTACTAGCCTCTATCCCCCCTGCTGTGTGAGGGGAATGTCTCTCCTCATTCGGGAGCCCCACAGAGAGGGTTTTTCCTCTTACTTGTGTGTGCCGCCCCCAGTGATTTTTCTGGGGGTCAGCGGCCCCTGATTCAAAAAAAGGTTCCCCATTCCTGCTTTATGGAGAAGAGGGGAAGAATTCCTTGTCATCTTCTGGCTAGTAATCACAGTAATCTCCTGCCCCTCTCCGCAAAGGGAGCACATTTGAAAACAGACCCTGACATGCAAAGAGCCAGGGGGCAGCTTTCGCTGCCCTCCAACAAAACAGAAGGCAGCTGACATTACAAAAAACAACAACAACAAAAACCCCAACCCGCTCCAAAACAAACCCCGCCCCCTCCAAAACAAACCATGCATCTGCAGCTGGGAGACAACTGGAGCTTGGGGAGGGGGACAGGATGAGGAAGGAAAGAGGGGGGAGAGAGAAAGAGAGAGATTTGTTTCCCCGGCAGAACAACAACACAAAGTTTCCAAGTTCTCTTTTGGAGCAGGGAGGGGCTTGCCAAGGAAAATGCCCCAATGGGGAGCAGCCGCAGGTTCTTAAAGAAAAAAGGGAGGCGCAGGAAAGGAGACTCGTTATGTGTATATCAAAAACACAAACGTGGCTCTCTGGAGTGGGGGTGACAGGGAGAAGCCCCAACGCAGAGGGGCTGTGGGATATGGGACACGCTCCCCCCTCCAGCCCTAGGCAGAGTTTCTCCCGCGCCCGGCGTGGGAACTTGGGGGGAAGGGGGTGTTCTCCCGCGCCCGGCGTGGGAACCTGGGGGGCTCGTGGCCATCGGTCTGTCCAGCCCCCCAGGAGGGCAGAGAGGGGACCCCGGGAAGGTCGCAGGGAGAGGGGACCCCCCCCCGTGGTACTCACCAGGGGCTTGTGCCGGCGGGCCCCCCGCGAGGCGGGCAGCGCCGCGCCCCCCAGCAGCAGCAGCAGCGCGAGCAGGGCGGGGAGCGGCGCCCGAGCCATCAGGCAGGGGGCGGGCGAGCGCTGCGAGCCGGAGCCGGAGCCGGAGCGGAGCCGGAGCGCGGCGCAGACCTGCGGCCGGGGGGTGCCCGCCGCCCCTTTTATACGCCTCGCTGCCCTTTGTTCTCCCGCTTCGAATTACACGGGACTCAGCCCCGGGGTCACGTGGGGACTGGGGGGGGCAGGCCGCGGGGGGGGGGGGACGCGTTAACCCCTTCAGCGCAGTCACCGTCCAGGGGACAAGTGTGTGTGGGGGGGGCAGGGTGTGGGAGGGCAGCAAGGCAGGGAGCTGCTTGGGAGCAGGTGGTTCTCGCCCCCCCCCCCTCCTCCGGAGCGCTATGGTTGCAGGTTTCCCAGGAGGGCTTTTACCTGGGGTGCGAAGGACCCGCGGGAGCCCCCCTCCCAAGTGGGGGCTGTGTCTATAGCGGGGAACCTGCTTGAAGTTGGTGGAAGTTGTCCCAGGGGGGCCAGGATTGAAATGGGGGGGCCCCAATGGGGTGAAAGGATCTTAAAATTTTGTCCTATTCGGGTCTTTCAATAGCTCCCTGCTGGCTTTTGCTGTAGCTGCACACAGGGCACCTCCCTTTACTTTCCCCTCTGCTCCCCACCCGGCATGGGAACTGGGGGGGTTCTCCTGCACCCGGCATGGGAACTGGGGGGGGGTTCTCCTGCACCCAGCATGGGAACTGGGGGATTCTCCTGCACCCAGCATGGGAACTGGGGGGGGGATTCTCCTGCACCCAGCATGGGAACTGGGGGGGGGGTTCTCCTGCACCCGGCATGGGGACTGGGGGGGATTCTCCTGCACCCAGCATGGGAACTGGGGGGGGGTTCTCCTGAACCCGGCGTGGGAACTGGGGTTCTTCTCCTGTGCCTGGTGTGGAAACTGGGGGAGGGGGTTCTCCTGCACCTAGCGTGGGAACTGGAGGGGGGGTTCCCTGCAAGGTCATCCTGGTCCCTACGAGGCATCTGGAAATATTTCGTTTTGCTGTTCACCTCACTTCCCCCCAGGACACTTGTCCCCAGGCAGGTAGCTAATTATCCCCCTACTGCCATCCCTCTGCCTCCTGGACCCTCCCAGCCTGCATGATCTGTTACCCCTTGCATTAGGCCGTAGAGGGCTCTGCCCTAGAACCAGGGCTTGTAGGACTGAGGCTTTAGGCCGGCTGCACCTATTTAACTCTGTACATCTTCCCACGTCAAACCAATCCTCCCAGGTCTTGAGCTCTGGGGTTGTTCCCTGCCTTCCCTCGAGGTAGCTGATAGCCCTGTCAATAATTTACCTCACATGAATGCAGTATTCCAGGTACAGTCCCAGCAGGGTTTCTCAACAAGTGGTCCGAGTACAGCAGCGATTTTTTCAACAGAGAAACTCTTTCCCTAGGGGTATGTCTAAACCAGTGTTTCTCAACCAGTGCCCCTACCCTTAGGGGCACTCAAGAGAAGTCGGGGGGGGGGGGAGGGTACAGCAACACAAAACAAAAATCAGTTTTCTCCAAATTTCAGTTACGTTTTACGGCATTTTATTATGTGTGGACTTTTTACACCCAAAAATGTCATCGCCCGCCTGACAACAGTGAAGTTGTTGAAACAAATGTGGTGTGTACTGTAGGTACTGGGGGTACTTATAACTTTTTTTTAAAGCGGTACTTTATAAAAAAAAGGTTGAGAAACACTGGTTTAGAAACCTGTCTCCCCTCCCCCCACCCATGGCTGCATCATGAAATGTTTGCAAATAGAGCGTAAGATTACTCCGGCCGTTTTAGCTGCCATGTCACACTGTGAATTCACATCTAGTAGTCCCTTGGTTCATCTCATCTCCAGTATCATGCCTCCTCCTGGGTATATGATGGGGATAACCTTCCCCAGTGGCATTAGCTTGTGCTCTACCAAGGACAATCTTCCTGTGGTATTTTCTGTCCATGTCTGTAAACCAATGTGGCAGGCATAGGGTCTGCCCAGGCATTGGATTAGGGCCATCAGAGAGAATCCGTCCCAATGTGGTGATGCTAGCCCTGCAGGGCCAGCTCGGTCCCTACCAGGCATCCCAGAAAGGATGGGGTGGAAGGGGGCGGGGCTGGTTCTAGCTTCCCCCAGGCAGCCTCAGTGCCATGCAGAGCTCCAGCAGTGCTTTAAAAGGCCAACAGACTCACTGGGCCCCAGTGGAAATGCCCTCTTTGACCGTTCCCCTCCCTCATTTGTAGGCCTGCTGTAGACGCCTCTGGGTTAGGGAGACATTTTTCCCCTGGCAGGGGGAGCGGGAAGTGTGGGAATTTAAAGGTGCAGTGCCTTTTTCTTTTTTTTTGCTCAACAGAATTTTTTCCCGACGTGTTTTTTTTTGGGTGGGAGGGGGGAGAAGTGGAGAGGTGTTTCGTATTTTTTGTTAAACCATCTGACAATCCTAGCGAGTGCCATCACCTGGCTGGGAGGAAAGCATTTTTTTCCCCCAACAAGTTTGGTCTCCAGTTTGTTTGTTTGTTTTGTTTGTTTGTTTGTTTTTTTGGCTCAACCATTTTTTCCCGCACCATGTTCGGGAGTTTTTGTGACGGTATCTAGCAACCCTACTCCTGCTCGCTTCCTCTAATTTCTCTCTCCCCATGGCGTGCTGTGACGCCTCCTGATGTAAATTCATCCGTGAAGTTCACTAGCATGCTGTTTATCCCCTCTTCAAGGTAATCAATGATGATGTTAAGTAGAACCAGACCTATGCGTGATATCCTACTTGACACCCCGGAGCCATTCATCTTCAGTGCTGTATTCCCCGACATGCTTGAACATAGCCCTTGATGCGCCCCGAGGGAGGATGATGGGCACCCTGCATAAACTCAACAAATTAGCACTGTAAACGGAATTAGCATTTGTTGACAGCTCCTTTGCCAGTTTTCAGTCCAGGATAATAAATGACTCGAATAATTTGGAGACAAGGGTTTTGTGAGAGAGTCTATCAGTTGTTTTATGAATGTATTTTCTTTGTATCCACTCATGTTGTGGTGCTGTCACAATGGATCATGATTTTTTCAGAGCAGGGTTAAGTATGGGGTTAAAAACACGTCAGTCCTGTCTATGCTGTTGCTCCCTCTTTTGGTCCAGGTCCACATTTTGCCTTTGTAGATGGAAACTCAGAGCATGTGGACTGTAAAGAATGATCTAGCCTCCAAGAGTGAGAGAGGATGGATTAGATCAGTGTTTCTCAACCTTTTTTAAATAAAGTACCCCTTTTTAATATATATATATATATATATATATATAAGTACCCCCAGTACCTACACTTTTCAGACACACCATTTTTTTTCTACCATTTCAACACGTTTGTTTAAACCGGTGTTTCTCAACCATTGAACTTGATGACTTCTCAAGGTCCCTTTCAGTTCTAGTGTCTTATAATTCTGTAGACATCTACCAGGGATGGTCTAGATGGTGCTTGGTCCTGCCGTGAGGGCAGGGGACTGGACTTGATGACTTCCTGAGGTCCCTTCCAGTTCTATGATTCTATGGACATCTACCAGGGATGGTCTAGATGGGGCTTGGTCCTACTGGAAGGGCAGGGGACTGGACTTGGTGACTTCGCAAGAGCTCTTCCACAAGAGGGCAGTGTAGACAGGCAACATGAATTTCTTGCGCAAGAAACCCCTATGGCTAAAACGGCCATCAGAGCTTTCTTGCACAAGAGAGTGTCCACACTGCCATGGATGGTCTTGTGCAAAAGCACATGGCAGTGTGGACGCGCTCTTGTGGAAGATTTTTGGCACAAGGACTCTTCCACAAAACAGTTCTTGCTCAAGAAACCTCCTGTGTAGATGTGGCCTTTGAGTTTAAATGCAATCCAAGATCTACCTCAAATAGAAATGCCCTGGCCCCGCCTCCTTCCTGCCCCTTCTCTGAGGCCCCGCCCCTGCTCACTCCATCCTCCATCTTCCCCACCCTCCCTCCCTTTCACCAGGCTGGGGCAGAGGGGTAGGGGCACAGTCTCTGGTCTTGGATTAAGGGATTTGGAGTGTGAGAGGGGGTCTGAGCTGCGCTTGGGGCAGGCAGCTAGGGTGTTGGAGAGGGTTGAGCTTTTGTGGGCACAGCCCACTTCTTCAGATGACTGGAGTTATGAGTTGGGGATATGAAAACTCGAAATAAATAGGAGAGGGGAAGGAGAGGGGGGAGAGAAAGAAAAAGGAGGGGGGTGGGAGGCAGAGCATCATTAAGTATCTGGAGAATGGGTACTTAAACCTAAGCAGATAAAAATCAAAGTCAATAGATAGATTCCTAAAACAGGAAGGATACCACTCAGGAAGCTTTTAGCACCTTCGGTGGTTATTAAGTAGGTAGTGTCCCAACCAACCCATATCACGATTGAGTCCATTAGCATGTGAATTGAATTTGTGGATGAACTGGGATTCCAGGGCTTCTCTGGGTACGTCTAGACTCCAGGCTTTTGTCAACAGAGGCTTTGTCGACAGATACTGTCGACAAAGCTTCTGTTGACAAAGAGCGTCTAGACTACAGCCAGTTCTGTCGACAAAGCAAGCCGCTTTGTTGACATGAGAGTGTAGACGCAAAGGACAGTGTAGATGCAATAACGCCGTCTGTCGACAGAACTCTGTCGACAAAAAGGCGTTATTCCTTGTCGAATGAGGTTTACTGCCGTCAAGAAAACTGCCGCGTTCTGTCGACGTTATGTCGACAGAACTCGGTGGTAGTGTAGACGCAGGTATAGTTTTGTTGACAAAAGTCCACTTTTGTCGACAAAACCCTGTAGTCTAGATACATCCTTATATTGGTTTGAAGTTGGTTTAGCCTGCAGCGTGTGCCCAACTCCCCTTCCCCCCAGGAGCTGCCCTGATTTAACCGAATCACACACCTTTAGTTAAACGTATGCACCTGCACGCACAGAGCAAATATGTAGGTCCCATTAAAAGAATATCAGTGCTCCTGGTAGTAAAGGAAAGAGCAAATGAGTGTAAGAGGCAAAATCATAGGGTCATAGAGCTAGAAGAGACCTCAGGAGTCATCCAGTCCAGTTCTGTGCCCAAAGCAGGACCAATCCCAACTAAATCAACCCAGCCAGGGCTTTGTCAAGCCAGGACTTAAACACCTCTAGGGATGGAAATTCCACCCCCTCCCTAGGTAACCCATCCCAGTGCTTCCCCACCCGCCTAGGGAAATAGTTTCTCCTAATCTCCAACCTAGACCTCCCCTACTAACTTGAGCCCATTGCTCCTTGTTCTGCCACCCGTCACCACTGAGAACAGCCGTCTTATCTCTGTCCTCTCCCCTCCCCACAGCTAAGGCTGGGGGCAAAGTCCTGGCGTATGGGGTACAGGGCTGGTAGCGGAGCTGAAGGTACACAGGGCAGCATCCGGGACCCCAGCAGCACAACCCTGGCGTGGGGGGAGGCAGCGGGGCCCCTGGGTGCGAGGCCGGGAGCCCAGGATCCACCCCGTAGCTCCTGTGTCTATGGAAAAGGCAGTGGGAGCAGGGTCCAGGTTTGGAAAAGCTCATTCCAGGATCACCGGAGTCTCAGCTAACTGTGTGTTCTGCGGAGGAGGAGGAGGGTTTCATGCTGCATCTCCTCTTGCCAGTGCCGTGGTGGACTGAGCGTCTGCCGTGGTTGCCAGCTCCTTGGGGCAGGGGCCTATAAGCCGCCTCTATGGAATGGGGCAAATTAGCACGAGGATGGCAAGGACTTCTGCTGTGCTTGGGGCACATCTCAGCTCAGCCCTGTGCCTTTTCCCGAGAGGGCGCCTGGCACGCCGGAGCCATGTAGGACAGCGGTGGCCAACCCGTGCCATCAAGCTAGGGGGAGAAGTAGATACGCTGGAGGGCAGGGATAGGGTCCAGAGTGACCTGGACATATTAGAGGATTGGGCCAAAAAAAATCTGATGAGGTTCAACAAGGACAAGTGCAGAGTCCTGCCCTTTGGACGGAAGAATCCCAAGCATTGTTACAGGCTGGGGACCGACCGGCTAAGTAGTAGTTCTGCAGAAGAGGACCTGGGGGTTACAGTGGAAGAGAAGCTGGAGATGAATCAACAGGGCGCCCTTGTAGCCAAGAGGGCAAATGGCATATTGGGGTGCATTAGGAGGAACATTGCCAGCAGATCCAGAGAAGTGATTTCCCCTTTATTTGGGTCTGGTGAGGCCACATCTGGAGTGTTGTGTCCAGTTCTGGGTCCCCAATTACAGGAAGGATGTGGATGCATTGGAGAGGGTCCAGCGGAGGGCGACCAAAATGATTTGGGGGCTGGAGCGCATGACCTACGAGGAGAGGCTGAGGGATTTAGGTCTGTTTAGTCTGCAGAAGAGAAGAGCGAGGGGGGATTTGAGAGCAGCCTTCAACTTCCTGAAGGAAGGTTCCAAAGAGGCTGGAGAGAGGCTGTTCACCGTAGTGATGGATGGCAGAACAAGGAGCAATGGGCTCAAGTTACAGTGTGGGAGGTCTAGGTTGGATATTAGGAAAAACTATTTCACTAGGAAGGTGGGGAAGCACTGGGATGGGTTCCCTAGGGAGGTAGTGGAATCTCCATCCCTAGAGGTTTTTAAGTCTTGGCTTGAGCAAGCCCTGGTTGGGTTGATTGAGTTTGGATTGGTCCTGCCTTGGGCAGGGGGCTGGACTTGATGACCTCCTGAGGTCTCTTCCAGCTCTAGGATTCTATGATTCTATAGACGAAGAGCCAAAATAGTGGTGGATATAGAATCATAGAACACTAGGACTGGAAGGGACCTTGAGAGGTCATCGAGTCCAGTCCCCTGCCCTCATGGCAGGACCCAGCACCATCTAGACTATCCCTGATAGATGTATATCTAACCTACTCTTAAATATCTCCACAGATGGAGATTCCACAACCTCCCTGGGCAATTTATTCCAGTGTTTCACCACCCTGACAGTTGGGAACTTTTTCCTAATGTCCAACCTAAACCTCCCTTGCTGCAATTCAAGCCCATTGCTTCTTGTTCTATCCTCAGAGGCCAAGAAGAACAAGTTTTAGACACCCTTTTAGACACCTGAAAACTGCTTTCATGTCCCCTCTCAATCTCTTTTCTAAACTAAACAAACCCAATTCTTTCAGCCTTCCTTCATAGCTCATGTTCTCTAGACCTTTCATCATACTTGTTGCTCTTCTCTGGACCCTCTCCAATTTCTCCACATCTTTCTTGAAATGCGATGCCCAGAACCGGACACAGTACTCCAATGGAGGCCTAACCAGCGCAGAGTAGAGCGGAAGAATGACTTCTCACATCTTGATCACAACACACCTGTTAATGCAGCCCAGAATCCTGTTTGCTTTTATTGCAACAGCATCACACTGTTGACTCATATTTAGCTTGTGGTCCACTATAACCCCTAGATCCCTTTCTGCCATACTCCTTCCTAGACAGTCGCTTCCCATTCTGTAGGTGTGAAACTGATTGTTCCTTCCTAAGTGGAGCACTTTGCATTTGTCCTTATTAAACTTCATCCTGTTTACCTCAGACCATTTCTCCAATTTGTCCAGATCATTTTGAATTATGACCCTATCCTCCAAAGCAGTCGCAACCCTTCCCAACTTGGTATATAGAGCCAAAAGCTGAGGGGAAAAAAGTTGTTGAGCAAAACCAACAAAAAAAAGTCCCGGCCACCGCGTTTGGTCGAGCAAAAACCAAAAAAGGGCCCGGCCACAGCCCTTTTAAGAGCAGAGCAGCCATTTTCCTTTTAAGGCGGCCATTTTGAAGTCTGCACCGGTGTCCCGAGCAGACAGAAACATGTTGCCCCTTTCATGGCCACGGGTGCGGGAGCCGCAATTTTTTCTTTGAAGAGCCGCACACGCGCGAGCCGTGGGTTGGCCACCCCGGTGTAGGAGACACACTGAATTCGCAGGCGCTGTTTTCTGCTGTCGCACAGCACCAGAACATTCTCATGACGGTTGAGTTCTGCAAGGAGGATTGGGACCGGGGAGTCGGGACCCATTTCTGTCAGTGACTGCAGTAGGGAAAGCTGGATTCATGTGTGCTGTCCCAGGTCAAGATAGTCAAGACGAAAGCAGACTGTGAAGAACTTCAAAAAGATCTCACCAAACTGAGTGATTGGGCAACAAAATGGCAAATGAAATTTAATGTGGATACGTGTAAAGTAATGTCCGTTGGAAAAAATAACCCCAACTATACATACAATATGATGGGGGCTAATTTAGCTATAACTACAGCCTCTTCCCGACTTACGAACCGATTACGGACCAAGCAATTGGTCGTAACTCGGTTCGTTCGTAAGTCGGACCCCGTAGAGTTACACATGACCGCGCAGTTCGTAAGCGCGGATCGCATTCGTAACTCGGGGTCCGCCATTTATGACAGCTTCGGTCGTAACTGGGAACGGTCGTAAGTCGACCGTTCGCAACTTGGGAACCGGCTGTAATCAGGAAAGAGATCGTGGAGTTATCATAGTATCATAGAACACTAAGACTGGAAGGGACCTCGAGAGGTCATCAAGTCCAGTCCCCTGCCCACATGGCAGGACCAAATACTGTCTAGACCATCCCTGATAGACATTTATCTAACCTACTCTTAAATATCTCCAGAGACGGAGATTCCACAACCTCCCTGGGCAATTTATTCCAGTGTTTGACCACCCTGACAGGTAGGAACTTTTTCCTAATGTCCAACCTCAACTATTACCGTGGATAGTTCTCTGAAAACATCCATGCAGTGTGCAGTGGAAGTTAAAAAAGCAAACAGGATGCTTGGAATTATTAAAAAAGGGATAGAAAATAAGATGGAGAATATCTTACTGCCCCTAGATAAAACTATGGTACGCCCACATCTTGAATACTGTGTACAGAGGTGATCTCCTCACCTCAGAAAAGATATTTTAGCATTAGAAAAGGTTCAGAAAAGGGCAACTAAAATGATTTGGGGTTTGGAACGGGTCCCATATGAGGAGAGGCTAAAGAGACTGGGACTTTTCAGTTTAGAAAAGAGGAGACTGAGGGGGGTATGATAGAGGTCTATAAAATCATGAGTGGTGTGGAGAGGGTGAATGAAGAAAAGTTATTTACTTGTTCCCATAATATAAGAACTAGAGGACACTAAATGAAATGAATGGGCAGCAAGTTCAAAACAAATAAAAGAAAGTTCTTCACACAGCTCACAGTCAACCTGTGGAACTCCTCGCCAGAGGAGGCTGTGAAGGCTAGGACTATAACAGAGTTTAAAAAAGAGCTAGATAAATTCATAGATGTTAGGTCCATAAAAGGCTATTAGCCAGGGGGTAGGAATGGTGTCCCTGGCCTCTGTCTCCTGCCATCCATCTCCAGCCTTTGACAAACAAATCGCTTGATCATTGTCTTTGGTCCACCCCCTCTGGGGCATCTGGTATCGGCCATTGTCGGCAGACAGGATACTGGGCTGGATGGACCTTTGGTCTGGCCCTGTCTGGCCATTCTTATGTTCTTAGGTCCCGGCATGGTCGTTTGGAGAAACAGAAGTAAGAACATAAGAACGGCCAGACTGGGTCAGACCAAAGGTCCATCCAGCCCAGTATCCTGTCTGCTGACAGTGGCCAGTGCCAGGTGCTCTAGAGGGAGTGAACCAAACAGGTAATCATCAAACGAGCTCTCTCCTGCCATCCATCTCCACCCTCTGCCATCAATGGATGGGTCCCAGTGGCCTAATGGTTAAGGCACCAGCCTCTGGAGTTGTGGGTTCAAGTCCCACCGCCCCTGCTCCCTGGGAGCAATCAAGTAGCCATCCCCCATGTTGGAGCTGGCCCTGAAAGTCCAGGGTCATAACTAGCAGCAACCACAGAGGGGTCAAGATCAGGTCCACCAGGCCTTCTGACCCATCCCACAGGGACCTTGAGGCTGGTTCTCTCCATGAGCTGCCCAAAGCAGCTGGTGGATCCCTCTAGGTATCACATGCCCCTTCAGTGGTGGTGGGGATACCTTAAGCACTGCTCTACCCCAGTCCAATCATCACAACTCCTATTGGCTGGAAACTGGCCAATGGGAGCTGTGATGACTGGGCAGGGGCAGCATGTGAAGTCCCTTCCTTCCTGAGTGCAGAGAGGCAGGTGGAGGAAGGAGGCTGCAGCAGGCAGGGACCCTGCCTGAGGGTGTTGCAGGGCTGCTGGCTGGGAGCTGCCTAGGTGAGCGCCTCCTGGCTGCAGCCTGACTCTGGCACCCCATGTCCTCCCGTACCCCAACTCCCTGCCCCAGGTCATAACTCAAAACCTCTGCACCCCCAGATCACAGCTCCCTCCCAGACGCTGCACTCACGTCTGCACTCCTCCCCAGATCACAACCCTCTCCTTCACCCAAACTCCCTCTCAGACCCCACACCCCTTCCTGCACCCCAGCCCGCTACCCCAATCTCCCTTCTACACCCAACCTCCATCCCAGAGCCAGTACTTCCTCCATAGAAAATGCAGTCCCAATCACTGGCCAAAATCATGCAGTGGTCCCCTCCAATCAAAAGTTAATGCCCACTGTTGCTCTAGGAGAAGGTCCAGAGAAGAGCAACAAGAATGATGAAAGGTCTAGAGAACACGACCTATGAAGGAAGGCTGAAAGAATTGGGCTTGTTTAGCTTGGAAAAGAGCAGACCGAGAGGGGACATGATGGTGGTTTTCAGGTATCTAAAAGGGTGTCACAAGGAGGAGGGAGAAAAATTGTTCTCCGTGGCTTCTGGTGATAGAATAAAAAGCAATGGGCTTAAACTGCAGCAAGGGAGGTTGAGGTTGGACAGTAGGAAAAAGTTCCTAACTGTCAGGGTGGTGAAATACTGGAATAAATTGCCGAGGGAGGTGGTGGAATCTCCATCACTGGAGGTATTGAAGAGTAGGTGAGATAGACATCTACCAGGGATAGTCTAGACAGTACTGGGTCCTGCCACGAGGGCAGGGGGCTGGACTCGATGACCTCTCGAGGTCCGTTCCAGTTCTATGACTCTGTAGACATCTGCCAGGGATGGTCTAGATGGGGCTTGGTCCTGCCGTGAGGGCAGGGGGCTGGACTTGATGCCCTCTCGAGGTCCCTTCCAGTTCTATGATTCTGTAGACATCTACCAGGGATGGTCTAGATGGGGCTTGGTCCTGCCGTGAGGGCAGGGGGCTGGACTTGATGACCTCTCGAGGTCCCTTCCAGTTCTAGTGTGCTATGATTCTATCCAGTCCTAGTCCAGGATACTGTTGTGCTGGCTGATGTGCAAACTCTCTTAGCTGTGTCCCTCACATGAATTAGCACATCCAAAAGCCACACAGCACTGCGGCCCGGACAGCACCCCTCCCTTCCTAAAAGCCGGCGAGGAAAAGACGGGCTTTACAGCTGGCCCCGTTGCTTAACACATCCTGGTGCGCGCTCGTTGCCCAAAAATGTTACCTCGCTGTCATGAATACACAGCCAGGCCATGACCCGGATCAGCCACCAGCCCCAAGTAGCCCTGCTCCAAAATCCTAGGAGGCAGGGACTTCATGGTAACTTTTCTGGTCTGCGTGTGATGCATCCGGGCCAGGAGGGGGATAGGATCCAGAGGGGATGTCCACCCTACAAAGTTGGATTAAGCGGCACAACTTCAGCAATGTCAATTTGGAAGGCGAAATAGCGCAGCTTGGCATTAGGGGCAGTCTGAGCAGGAGGAAGAACTCTCTCCCTTTGACTTCCCTTCTGGAGGGTGACCATATTTCCCCGTGCCAAATACAGGACACCAAGTCGGGGGGAGGGCTGCTGGCGTGTGGGGTTCTGGTCCCCCGCAGGGAAGGGGGGAAGGAACTGCTGGCACTCGGGACTCCAGCCTTGAGGGCAGGGGAAGGAGCCAATGGCGCGCGGGACTCCAGCGACTGAAGCCCTGAGTGCTGACAGCTTCTCCCCACCGCTTGCTGCAGGAAAAATACAGGACAATGTGCCCGTTCTTTTTAAAAAGTCAGGATGCTGGGAACAGTCCTTAAATATGGGACTTTCCCAGGAAAAATGGGCCGGATGGTCACTCTATCCTTATTCCTCGTGAAAGCAAGGTTACCGGTATTGACCGGTGTGCCCCTTACTTTGAATTAGCCTGTCTTCACTGGACCCGCTAATTTGAACCCTGGAAGATGGGCAGCGGCAGTTTTAATCTTCCTCTGCAGAGCAGACGTATCCAGAGAGATGGTGGAGGTGAAGTGGCCAATGTTCCCTCTTTTTTTTCCCCCCCATCTGTGTGCAGAGTAAACTTTGTTATGTGCATCAAGGCATGTGCAATGTGCACCACCAGTCGAAACACAAACCCAATTGTGGGTGCTCTGTTCATCAGATGGGCGGCGTTCGAATCTCGCCTGCATGGCAGCCTGAGTGGTCAGCTGACAGGGAACACCGAACGTGACTTAACGTAAAAAACAACGAATGGTCTGGTAGCACTTGATAGACTAACAAAACATGTAGGCTGTGTCTAGACTGGCAAGATTTTCCACAAAAGCGGCCACTTTTGCGCAAAAACTTGACAGCTGTCTACACTGGCCACTTGATTTTGTGCAAAAGCACTGACGTTCTAATGTAAGAAATCAGTGCTTCTTGCGCAAATACTTTGATGCTCCTGTTCGGGCAAAAGTCCTTTTGCGCAAAAGCTTTTGCGCAAAAGGGCCAGTGTAGACAGCTCAGATTTGTTTTGTGCAAAAAAGCCCCGATGGCTAAAATGGCGATCAGGGCTTTCTTGCACACAACCACGTCTAGATTGGCACAGACACTTTTCCGCAAAAAGTGCTTTTGCGGAAAAGTGTCCGTGCCAATCTAGACACTCTTTTCCGCAAATGCTTTTAACGGAAAAACTTTTCCGTTAAAAGCATTTGCGGAAAATCATGCCAGTCTAGATGTAGCCATAGATGGTATCATGAGTTTTCATGGGCACAGCCCACTTCTTCAGATGACTGGAGTTTTGAGTTTAGGATGTGCAGACCCAAAATAAATAGGCGAGAAGAGAGAAGGGGGAAGGCAAAAAAGGAAGGGGATGGGAAACAAGGAGCAGAGGATATGAAAATATCAAAGGGAAAAACAAGTGGGCAGAACTAGCAATCTATAAGCACCTGACGATTGGATAGTTAAAAAGAACCAGTCAAGTGGTCATGTAATAGGCATTTGCCAGTGCTAGGTATATTCTGTCTGTTTCTAAATTTAGCATGTTATTCTTTATTTTAAAATGTGCTTTTAAAGCATTTGATTAACGTGTTGCTGACAATAGTAAAATCACACTTCTAAAAAGTCATCTTTCCTCCTCCCCCCCCGGACTGCGGTGGGGCAGAGGGGCATCCGTTTAATAGTTCTGCGTAGGACCCCATAAATCCTAAGGACATCTCTAGTCTTCAGCAGACCGATAGCAGAGCGGAAGAGTGTGTCTGCCACGACCTGCCAGCTCTGAGAAGCAGGTCCTAGTGTTCACTCAGGAAACACTCGTTTTAGATCAATTACCGGGGGGGAAAAAACCTTTCAGAACTGAAACTAGGCCAGCCGAAAGGGGCTGAAAGCCCTTTTGTTTGCTTTATGAAGTTTCTTGAGAACTACACAGTTCATCTGCTGAAACGACACAGCTGTTGCGTTTGTCCTCGGGGCAAACCACATCCGAGAACTGGCATGTAAAACTTGAGAGTTCAAGACTTAAAAGCTGAACTGCGGCTCTCCGTTTGCTGTCTTCCCTCATTCCTTCTCCGTCCTGCCTACCTGTCCGTCCCCTGGACTTTTTGGCTTCCTTTTTCCTCTCTTGGGCTTTCTCTAGTTCTCATTGTTCTGGTTTCTAACGCCTGTCTTTTTGCAGTTAGTGAACCCTCAAATCCGAACGTGAAAGAGGCTATGTCTACAATACCAGAGGCTATGTCTACTCTAAGCACGTCTAAACTACATTTTTTTTCGGAAGAGGAATAAGCATATTTCAAAATAGTTATCTCAGAACTTAGGCTAGGTCTAGACTACGTAGAATTTTCAAAAGAGGCTATGCAAATTCCATGGGATTATTCATCCGAATAAATTTGTCTGGTTTTACAAGCCACTGTACTGTGAGACAGGTCAATATACAACATACAGCCAAACATCTGCAGAAGAGCAAAAATGCCAAACATCTGAAGAAGAGCAAAAGCACCCAACAACACCCCCGCCCCACGGCTGCGTAAACCTCCTTTTTAAAGGCAACCTAAGATGGACCAGTACTGCAAAAAGTGTATTTGTTTGCTCCAAGAACGCCTGCTTTGGGTCATGCCATAGATTTTCTCCCGGCAAAGGAGTCAGTTTTCACTTGCAAACAAGGAAGTATGCATGGGCGACGTGTGTTGTAGCCTGGGGAAGGCTAAACCTCCTCAAACAGTGCTGCATGGCCCCACCCATGCTCCACCTGGAGGCCTCCTCCTGCTTGTCTCTTTCCCTTGGCTCCTGGGTTGGAAGTGCTCCAGCAGCCTGAGGGTGGGGGAGTGACACCCGTGTGTGTGTCTGGGCTTCTGTGGGGGGAAGGGAGGTGAGAGGTGTGGGGCCTGGGGCAAGTTTGGGCAGGGTCTAGCTCCCCCAAGCCCATGGGTCACCTCCTGCCCATGGAGGTGTGATTACACCTGCAAATAAATATATGCACGTGTGGCTGCCCAAAAAATTCGCACCAGATTTGCAATTTCTTTGTGGGTTTGGGAGCCATCCAATTGGGGAGCAGAATCAAAAGCATGTGACTCTGCTGATCAAGCACCCAGCGTTAAGAGCGGATTATGACAAGCCCACATACCAAGCAGCAGTTGTGGTGAATAATAAAAGAGGAATAAAAATAGAATGTGAAACCTGTTGGCTGAAATATAGTGAGTCCTAAACCAGTCTTGAAATCATGCAGTGTGACAAGCATGTGTATCAGCACCCACGATTTCCGAAGATCACTCACAAACAAAAAGGGGCTAAATTCATCTGAATAAGTTTGTCCGGCTCTACAAGCCACCGTACCATGAGAGAGGCCAACACAATGCACACAGCCAAACATCTGAAGAGGAGCAAAACCGCCAAACATCTGAAGAAGGGCAAAAGTGCCAAACATCCGAAGAAGAGCAAAAACGCCAAACATCTGAAGAAGATCAAAAGCACCAAACATCTGAAGGGCAAAAGCGCCAAACATCTGAAGAAGGGCAAAAATGCCAAACATCTGAAGAAGAGCAAAAGCACCAAACATCTGAAGAAGGGCAAAAGTGCCAAACATCTGAAGAAGAGCAAAAGCACCAAATATCTGAAGGGCAAAAGCGCCAAACATCTGAAGAAGAGCAAAAGCACCAAACATCTGAAGAAGGGCAAAAACGCCAAACATCTGAAGAAGAGCAAAAGCGCCAAACATATGAAGAAGAGCAAAGGCGCCAAATATCTGAAGAAGAGCAAAAACGCCAAACATCTGAAGAAGAGCAAAATCGCCAAATATCTGAAGAAGAGCAAAAACGCCAAACATCTGAAGAAGAGCAAAAGCGCCAAATATCTGAAGAAGGGCAAAAACGCCGAACATATGAAGAAGAGCAAAAGCACCAAACGTCTGAAGAAGGGCAAAAATGCCAAACATATGAAGAAGAGCAAAGGCGCCAAATATCTGAAGAAGAGCAAAAACGCCAAACATCTGAAGAAGAGCAAAATCGCCAAATATCTGAAGAAGAGCAAAAACGCCAAACATCTGAAGAAGAGCAAAAGCGCCAAATATCTGAAGAAGGGCAAAAACGCCGAACATATGAAGAAGAGCAAAAGCACCAAACATCTGAAGAAGGGCAAAAATGCCAAACATCTGAAGAAGAGCAGAAGCACCAAACATCTGAAGAAGGGCAAAAATGCCAAACATCTGAAGAAGAGCAGAAGCACCAAACATCTGAAGAAGGGCAAAAATGCCAAACATCTGAAGAAGAGCAAAAGCACCAAACATCTGAAGGGCAAAGGCGCCAAACATCTGAAGAAGAGCAAAAGCACCAAACATCTGAAGCGCAAAAGCGCCAAACATCTGAAGAAGGGCAAAAACGTCAAACATCTGAAGAAGAGCAAAAGCACCAAACATCTGAAGAAGGGCAAAAACGCCAAACATCTGAAGAAGAGCAAAAGCGCCAAACATATGAAGAAGAGCAAAAGCGCCAAACATCTGAAGAAGGGCAAAAACGCCAAACATCTGAAGAAGAGCAAAAGCGCCAAACATATGAAGAAGAGCAAAAGCGCCAAATATCTGAAGAAGGGCAAAAACGCCGAACATATGAAGAAGAGGAAAAGCACCAAACATATGAAGAAGAGCAGAAGCACCAAACATCTGAAGAAGGGCAAAAGTGCCAAACATGTGAAGAAGAGCAAAAGCGCCAAACATCTGAAGGGCAAAAGCGCCAAACATCTGAAGAAGAGCAAAAGCACCAAACATCTGAAGGGCAAAAACGCCAAACATCTGAAGAAGGGCAAAAACGTCAAACATCTGAAGAAGGGCAAAAATGCCAAACATATGAAGAAGGGCAAAAATGCCAAACATCTGAAGAAGGGCAAAAGCGCCAAACATCTGAAGAAGAGCAAAAGCGCCAAATATCTGAAGAAGGGCAAAAACGCCAAACATCTGAAGAAGGGCAAAAACGCCAAACATCTGAAGAAGAGCAAAAGCGCCAAATATCTGAAGAAGGGCAAAAACGCCAAACATCTGAAGAAGAGCAAAAGCACCAAACATCTGAAGAAGGGCAAAAGTGCCAAACATGTGAAGAAGAGCAAAAGCGCATAATACACCCAGTGTGCTGCCCATACATGTGGGTAATTAGTGGATTCCATGTGCAAACATGTAGGCAGGCAGACAGTCATCTCAATAAGCCTCTGCAAATGGTGCATTGTCAAACAGTGCTATGCCCAATGCTATTGTGCAACTATTTTAGAGTTTAGGATTATGTAGACCCGTGAGCAGCAAAATTCCCCTATTTTACCATGATCAGGGACT
Source organism: Pelochelys cantorii (assembly GCA_032595735.1). Taxonomy (NCBI): domain Eukaryota; kingdom Metazoa; phylum Chordata; order Testudines; family Trionychidae; genus Pelochelys; species Pelochelys cantorii. The sequence goes on along the minus strand of CM064342.1, from coordinate 2,623,229 downwards.
CCCATAAAAATACAGAATGACCCAAGGAAAGGGGCCATCATGCCAGAGTACATGAGAGGAAAGATACCCAGGATCGAAGGGCTATCCACCCCCTATGACTGTGGGAAATACACCCTGGCAGTCCCAATGTGCACTCAGTCCCTGCATCTCTCTGTGCACATGCACTGTGGGAGGCGTCCTAACATGGGCACACAAGAACATGTACGCCGCAATTAATTATTATGCCAACATGAACGTTGCACTCCTATGCCCGCCAGACACTAGAGCCAGCCAAAAAGTTGGCTGAATGTACAAACACAGCCCTGAAGTCATCTTAGAGCTGAGATATTTTTTAATGTAATTTAATAATTCCCGAGTCTTGTCTACTTTTTAAATAGCCTTCGTGGTACGGGCTGGAGGGAGCCAGTGGCAGCCACTAAAGCTGGAAGGAGCAGTACATGGGGTGTCTATGCAAACTACGGCAGGCACAGTGTGGGTTCAAGAAAATACAGTGTGTGGGTAAGAGATGGGCGAGGGGAGAAAGCAGACCTTCTCCACCTCTGCTGTCACAGATTAATTTCATAGGGTGTGTCTAGACTACAGTGTTTTGTCGACAAAAGTGGATTTTTGTCGACAAAACTATACCTGCGTCAACATTGCCACTGAGTTCTGTCGACATAACGTTGATAGAACTCGGCAGTTTTGTCGATGGCTGTAAACCTCATTCTACGAGGAATAACGCTGTTTGTCAACAGAGTTCTGTCGACGGAAGGCGTTATTGCATCTACACTGTCCTTTGTGTCTACACTCTCATGTCGACAAAGCGGCTTGCTTTGTCGACAGAACTGGCTGTAGTCTAGATGCTCTTTGTCGACAGAAGCTTTGTTGACAGTATCTGTCGACAAAACTTCTGTCAACAAAAGCCTGTCATCTAGACGTACCCATAGACTCCTAGAAACCCAGGGCTGGAAGGGACCTCAGGAGTCATCGCGTCCAGCCCCCTGCCCAAAGCAGGACCAAGCCCAACCCAATCAGCCCGGCCAGGGCTTGGTCATGCCGGACCTTCCAAACCTCTAGGGATGGAGATTCCACCACCTCATCCCAGTGCTTCCCCATGCTCCTTGGGAAATCGTTTTTCCTAATATCCCACCTAGACCTCCCCCACTGTAACTTGAGACCGTTGCTCCTCGTTCTGCCATCTGCCCCCCCTGAGAACAGCCTCTCTCCATCCTCTTTGGAATCCCCCTTCAGGAAGCTGAAGGCTGCTACCAAAAGTTGAAGGCTTCTATTTCCTACCAGGGCTGCACAGTGAGTGTGGCAGAAATCCCTGGTTGTTTTCAGGCAGGTACTGAATTCTTCTTTGTGGGGGAGGTCTAGGTGTATATAAATCCATGGGACGCCCACATCTGGAATACCGCGTACAGATGTGGTCTCCTCATCTCAAAAAAGATATTTTGGCATTAGAAAAGGTTCAGAGAAGGGCAACTAAAACGATTTGGGGTTTGGAACGGGTCCCATATGAGGAGAGATTAAAGAGACTGGGACTTTTCAGCTTGGAAAAGAGGAGACTAAGGGGGGATACGACAGAGGTCTATAAAACCATGCGTGGTGCGGAGAGCGTGAATAAGGAAAAGTTATTGACTTGTTCCCATCATAGAAGAACTAGGGGCCACCAAATGAAATGAATGGGCAGCAGGTTTCAAACAAATAAAAGGAAGTTCTTCTTCACACAGCACATAGTCAATCTGTGGAACTCCTTGCCAGAGGAGGTTGTGAAGGCGAGGACTATAACAGGGTTTAAAAGAGAACTCAATAAATTCATGGAAGTTAAGTCCATCAATGGCTATTAGCCAGGATGGGTAAGGAATGGTGTCCCTAGCCTCTGTTAGAGGCTGGGAATTGGTGGCAGCAGTGGGATCACTTGATCATTACCTGTTTGGTTCACTCCCTCTGGGAGACCTGGCATTGGCCACGGTCGGCAGACAGGGTACTGGGCTGGATGGACCTTTGGTCTGACCCAGTCTGGCCGTTCTTATGTTCTTCTCCTCGCCGGCATCGTCTTTCATTCCAGATTCCAACAGAGGAGAGGTAGGATGGTACGGTATTTAGTGCGATAGCTTGGGACGTGGGAGACCCAAGTTCAATTTTCCTGCTCCGCTACAGACCTCCTCTGCGACTGACCTCATTCCCCGGGACACGAGATAGGTGTAATACCATTTCACTACCCCCAGGGGCTCTGGGAAGGGTTACTTTGTCAAAAGATCGTGAGGCGCTCTCGGATACAATCAGTATCCAGTGGGGTCTGTAAGCAGTAAGGAACCCTTCAGCCTGCTCAGTACCCCGAGGGAAGGTGTGGGTGGCTGAACCACACTCCCCTCCCCGCTCTGGAAGGGCCGGGGCCTCAGGAGGAAGGGGCAGGGCCGGGGACAGTCAACCCTCAGCGCTGCCCAGACCATGTCACTGGATACCCTTCCCCCTAGCTTTCAGAGCGGGCGGGGATTTAAAGGGCCAGCAGTCTGGGAATCGCAGGGCCCTGGGGCGGACCCGTCCCTGTCGGCAGGCCTGCATGGATGGAACGAGATCGAAATCCAGCTCAGGATCCTCACCCAGAGCCCAGTGCAGGCAGGCCCAGACGGACAGCCCAGGTGTAGATCAGATGCCTCATGCTTGCCAGGACTCGAATGCCCGGGCCAGCCGGCTGGGCAGCTTTCCGACGCCGGATCTCTCGTTCTGCCCAGGCTTGTGCTGACGTTCAGAAATCCTCCGCTGGGGGGGGAAGTACAAATTCTGAACTGAAGGCAGTCAATGCGATGACGTGTCTGTCTGCCCTGACTGGGACCTAGGAATACTATGCGGATCCAGGCTTGCTACAGGGAGCGCTGTTGGGTCACTGGTGCTGCATAACATAGAACCCTAGAACTGGAAGGGACCTCGAGAGGTCATCGGGTCCCGTCCCCTGCCCTCACGGCAGGACCAAGCCCCATCTCGGCCATCCCTGGTCGATGTCGATAGAATCACAGAACCATAGAACACTAGAACTGGAAGGGACCTTGAGAGGTCATCGGGTCCCGTCCCCTGCCCTCACGGCAGGACCAAGCCCCATCTTGGCCATCCCTGGTCGATGTTGATAGAATCATAGCACCCTAGAACTGGAAGGGACCTCGAGAGGTCATCGTGTCCCGTCCCCTGCCCTCACGGCAGGACCAAGCCCCATCTCGGCCATCCCTGGTCGATGTCGATAGAATCACAGAACCATAGAACACTAGAACTGGAAGGGACCTCAAGAGGTCATCGGGTCCCATCCCCTGCCCTCACGGCAGGACCAAGAGCCATCTAGACCATCCATGGTAGATGTCTATAGTATCATAGAACACTAGAACTGGAAGGGACCTCGAGAGGTCATCGGGTCCCATCCCCTGCCCTCACGGCAGGCCCAAGAGCCATCTAGACCATCCATGGTAGATGTCTATAGTATCATAGAACACTAGAACTGGAAGGGACCTCGAGAGGTCATCGGGTCCCGTCCCCTGCCCTCACGGCAGGACCAAGCCCCATCTAGGCCATCCCTGGTCGATGTCGATAGAATCATAGCACCCTAGAACTGAAAGGGACCTTGAGAGGACATAGAGTCCCATCCCCTGCTCTCCCGGCAGGACCAAGCCCCATCTAGACCATTCCTGGTAGATGTCTATAGAATCATAGAACACTAGGACTGGAAGGGACCTCAAGAGGACATCGGGTCCAGTCCCCTGCCCTCATGGAAGGACCAAGCACCATCTAGATCAGGGCTACCCAACACGTGGCCCATGGGTGGGATCCTTTGAACGTGGCCTCCCCTGGGAACATGCTCCACAATGGTGAGATGTCTCTCAGGTGGGGTGAGCATCAAAAGACGCAAGCGGACGGGCTGGCTGGAACAGACGGGTACAGGGTGTTGGTGTTTCTAGCCCCCAGGGAGGAGGTGCCGGGAGCGCCGGGGCATTGTGGGAAGTGCTGGCTGCTTAGCCTTGTGGGCAGAGCCTGAGAAGTGCTGACTGGCGCACATTGGCCACGTTTGGGTCCAGCGCCACGGCATAAGGCTTAATCTGTGTATTCATGCCCGTCAGTGTTAAAGAAGCTATTTGCATATATTTGCATACATATTTGCATGTATATGTAACCACACTTAAGTTGCGGCCCTCGGCATGTGCTGTGCGTATCATTGTGGCTTCCAGGGCTTCCAAAGTTGAGTAGCCCTGGTCTAGATCACACCTGGTCGATGTCTATCCAACCCGCTCTTCAATATCTCCAGAGATGGAGATTCCACCACCTCCCTCGGCAACTTATTCTAGTGTTTAACCACCCTGACAGTTAGGAAGTTTTTCCTAATGTCCAACCTAAACCTCCCTTGCTGCAGTTTAAGCCCATGGCCTCTTGTCCTGTCCTCAGAGGCCAAGGAGAACCATTTTTCTCCCTCCTCCTCGTAACACCCTTTTAGATACCTGAAAACCGCTATCATGTCCCCTCTCCGTCTTCTCTTTTCTAAACTAAACAAGCCCAGTTCTTCCAGTTTTCCCTCATCGCTCATGTTCTCTAGACCTTTCATCATTCTTGTTGCTCTTCTCTGGACCTTCTCCAATTTCTCCACCTCTTTCTTGAAATGTGGTGCCCAGAACTGGACACAATACAGGGGGGCCTTGCTATAAGTCCAAGATACGTTCCAAGAAACTTGGACTTATAGCGAAGCAACTTAGAGAGTGGAATGTTTTTCCTGCGGCTGACTTCCATGGAAGCAAATTGGGGGGAGTGTTTCACACGACTTATAGTGGGAAATGGGAGGACTTACATTGCATCCATTCCTACAAACGTCAATGACTTTAGTGTAGAACGGATGTATACCGGGGCGACTTATAGCGGGGAACCCCGGTACTCCAACTGAGGTGTAATCAGTGCAGAGTAGAGCAGAAGAAGGACTTCTCGTGTCTCGCTCACAACACTACTGTGAATGCCTCCCAGAATCAGGTTTGCTTTTTTTGCAACAGTGACACATTGTTGACTTATATTTAGCTTGTGGTCCACTCTGACCCATAGATCCCTTTCTGCAGGACTTCTTCCTAGACAGTCGTTAAACTAATAATCACGTTGCTGGTCACCTAGTCTCACCAGCACCCGTCTTCATCAACCTGTAGGTTGTGGGAAGATGCAAGAAACGCCTGGCGCTCCGAGAAAGTAGCCCATGATGGCGGTGAGTAACCACACCAGCCAGTTCACTATTGGTCACAGAGAAAAATGGCCACAGAAGTAGGCTAAACTGAAGGAATCAGGGGAACATCTGGAGAGGGCTGTGGAGGGAGTGGCTTAAACTTATTGGGATTCATCTTGTTAGGAATTATTTCTGCAGGGTGCGATGTTGGGGTGGATTAGGAAAAACTATTTCCCTAGGAGGGTGGGGAAGCACTGGGATGGGTTCCCTAGGGAGGTGGTGGAATCTCCATCCCTAGAGGTGTTTAAGTCTTGTCTTGACCAAGCCCTGGCTGGGTTGATTGAGTTGGATTGGTCCTGCCTTGGGCAGGGGGCTGGACTTGATGACTCCTGAGGTCTCCTCCAGCCCTAGGATTCTGTGAATTCAAAATTTTACACTAGATAACCATGTTACGATGATAACAGTAATGGAAAGTCCTGAAACATAATTTATGGGATTGGTCCTGCCTTGGGCAGGGGGCTGGACTTGATGACCTCCTGAGGTCTCTTCCAGCCCTAGGATTCTGTGAATTCAAAGTTTTACACTAGATAACCATGTTACGATGATAACAGTAATGGAAAGTCCTGAAACATAATTTATGGGATTGGTCCTGCCTTGGGCAGGGGGCTGGACTTGATGACCTCCTGAGGTCTCTTCCAGCCCTAGGATTCTATGATTCTATGATTTGCATGGGTGGGGCTGGCAGGTTCCCCATCCTCCCCCTTGTAGGACAAAGACCAAAAGCAAAGAGATTGCCCCCTGGGGAAACAAGTTCGGAAAACACCCGCTGCAAGGAGCAGTTTAATAAGTGGATAAGGACATTTCTAACCCCTCTGAAACCTCTGTCTGCTCGGGGGACCTGAATCTCACAATGACAGGGTTACCGTCAAAGCACAGAGGAGGGCAGAGAAAGCAAAAGGAGGGTGTAGAGGAGTCGGGACAGGCCTTCCTTGACTATTACAATAGTGTCCGCCTTGACCACAGTGTGGATCTCTAGCAAGCAACACCCAGGCCTGTCTCCAGTCGGTTCCACGTAAGCCCACAGGCAAGGCTGGGGGTAGATTTGGGAGGCAGGAATGTTTTGCATGACAATGCAGATTAAGCGGTACCGCGAGACCCTGTCAAGGACACACGACAAACCACCTTGGACTGGTACTTCTGTGTCTGAGAAGCAAAAATTCCAGACCAGCCAAACACCTGTTAAACACACACGTAGTTTTTGCAACATCCCGAGTAGCAGGATGTACCCCAAATAAGCGCATTGGGCCTTGTAGCTCTCTTACCCAATTAGGGTTTCCAGGTGTCTGCTTTTCGCCCAGATAGTCCGTTATTTCTGGCCTGCTGTCCAGTAAAAAAACAGAAAAGACCGGAGGCGAGGGTGGGGGGGGGGGCAGTGAGGAGGGCGGGGATAGTTAAAGGCATTTAAAGGCACAGCGACTTTTTTTTTTTTGCTCAACAACTTTGGCTCCTTGTTTATTTCTTTATTTATTTTTGCTCAACCAATTTTTTTTTCCTGCCATGTTTGGGATTTTTTGTGAAAGTATCTGGCAACGTTATACACCAGTGTTTCTCAACCAATGCCATGAGTTCCCTTAGGCAGCGGCAGGGGACTGGACTTGCTGACCTCTCGAGAACCCTTCCAGTTCTAGTGTTTTATGATTCTAGGATTCTAAGGTCATCTAACCCAGTGTTTCTCAACCAGTGGTACGAATACCCTTAGGGGTACTCGAGAGAAGTCTGGGGGGGTATGTCAACACAACCGAAATCTGGAGAAAAGGGAATGTTTGTTTTAAGTTTTACAGCGCTTTATTATTTTTGTACTTTTTACACTGAAAAATTTCATTGCCTGCCTGGCTATGATTAAGTTGTTTAAACCAGTGTTTTTCAACTTTTTTCTTACAAAGTACCCCTATAAAAAGTGATAAGTACCCCCAGTACCTACAGTTTTCAGACACACACAATTTTTTTCTACCGTTGCAACACATTCGTTTCAACAACCTCATTGTAGCTGGGTGGGCGATGACATGTTTGGGTGTAAAAAGTAGAAAAATAATAAAAGGCAGTAAAACTTCAAACATTCAGTTTTCTCCAAATTTCAGTTGTGTTGATGTACCTCCCAGACGTCTCTCGATTACCCCAAAGGGTACTCGTACCCCTGGTTGAGAAACACTGGATTAGATGACCCTAGAATCCTAGAATCATAGAACACTAGAACTGGAAGGGACCTCGAGAGGTCACCAAGTCCAGTCCCTTGACCTCACGGCAGGACCAAGCACCATCTAGACCATCCCTGGTAGATGTCTACAGAATCATAGAAATGGAAGGGGCCTCAAGAGGTCACCAAGACCAGTCCCCTGCCCTCACGGCAGGACCAAGCACAATCTAAACCATCCCTGGTAGATGTCTACAGAACCATAAGACACTAGAACTGGAAGAGACCTCTAGAGGTCACCAAGTCCAGTCCCTTGACCTCACAGCAGGACCAAGCATCATCTAGACCATCCCTGGTAGATGTCTACAGAATCATAAGACACTAGAACTGGAAGGGACCTCGAGAGGTCATCAAGTCCAGTCCCCTGCCCTCACAGCAGAACCAAGCACCGTCCAGACCATCCCTGGTAGATGTCTACAGAATCCTAGAACACTAGAACTGGAAGGGACCTCGAGAGGTCATCAAGTCCAATGGTTGAGAAACACTGGTTTAAACAAACATGTTGAAATGGTAGAAAAAAAAATTGTGTGTCTGAAAACTGTAGGTACTGGGGGTACTTATATGTATAAGGGGTACTTTATAAAAAAAGGTTGAGAAACACTGCTATGCACAATACGTAACCAATTGGTAAATATTATTAGAAGGATCAAGTCTTGCTTTGCTATAAAACGGGCTTAGTAAGAAGAATCGATGGGAGGGAGTGAGCAGGATTGAACCGCAGGTCTTGCTCATTGTTACTAGAAGTAATCGACCCTTCACACTGGCTACAGCAATGCACGGTGTCCCGACACGTGGGAATCAAACGGACCGCAACAGGAGCGTACTGGCAATCAAAATAGGCCCGGGAAATGGGTTGAGAATGGCCCTCCCCATGACGTCACCCCTGCGTGCCCCTCAAGACCCGTCCCCTTTCCCTGCGTCATGTCTGGCACGCGGCGCAAGTGGCAGGTCGGGCTCTGTGTGCCACATACAGCGTGGACGCGGAGCTGCTCAGAGTGCGGGGCAACGGCACGCAGACATGACGGCCCACCAGAAAATTCCCGGTATCCTGCCAGGCCAGTCCACCCCTGGACCGCAACCTCCTGCCTGGTATGGTAGGTGGTATATGGGCAGAGTGTAAGTGAACTAGATGTAATGATTGTAATTTATGAAATCTTCTATTAATTGCTTTGTGTTGCTTTGCGCTGTACTAATCGCTTTCGAATTTATAGCATTCATGGTGTCAGTTGTGTACTAATTGTTTTTAAGGCTTGTAAAACTTAAGCCACTATATTAACTGCTTAAAGGCTTGCAATAAATAAGGAAGTGGTTAAATCTCCCTGGAGCGTCCTGGTTTCTTTCGGATCTAAAATAAATCTAACCGCGCGACAGACCTGAAGATCAGATACTATGGTGGACACGGCAAAACTCTCTGGCTTCCTTCACAGTGCAGGAAGCTGGCTGCGATGGTTTCATGAACATCTGCAGCTCTTTAATGGGTAGATATATCCTCCTCCCCAGTTGCAATCCCCTCTTTACTTGGAACTTCTTTTAACGTGGCTGCAGTGCTTTGGGGTACGTCTAGACGACAGGCTTTTGTCGACAGAAGTTTTGTCGACAGATACTGTCAACAAAGCGTCTGTCGACAAAGAGCGTCTAGACTACAGCCAGTTCTGTCGACAAAGCAAGCCGCTTTGTCGACATGACAGTGTAGACACAAAGGACAGTGTAGATGCCATAACGCCTTCTGTCGACAGAACTCTGTTGACAAAAAGGCGTTATTCCTCGTAGAATGAGGTTTACAGCTGTCAACAAAACTGCTGTGTTCTGTCAACGTTATGTCGACAGAACTCAGTGGCAGTGTAGAAGCAGGTATAGTTTTGTTGGCAAAAGTCCACTTTTGTTGACAAAACCCTGTAGTCTAGACACACGGAGACCAAAGGCCTGGATCTATCCATACAATAACATAGGGTCGCGCTGGCCTCTCGTTGACATGACAATGTGGGTGTGTCTAGACTACAGGGTTTTGTCGACAAAAGTGGACTTTTGTCGACAAAACTATACCTGCATCTACACTGCCGCCGCGTTCTGTCGACAGTAAGTCGACAGAACGCGGCAGTTTTGTCGATGGTGGTAAGCCTCATTCTACGAGGAATAACGCCGTTTGTCGACAGAGTTATGTTGAAAAAAGGTGCTATTGCAGCCTGTGACGGGGCGCCGGGCTCTGACGCAATGGAGGCCTCGGCCCCCCGCACTCTCCGACCCCCCGTGGGGGCAGGGGAGGCTGGAGCCACGACAAAGATACTCACCCGCATGGATGGGGATTCCCCCTGCCGCCCCCGAGCGGGACCGCGGCGTGCGTGTGCCGGCTGTGCCAGGGGAGCTGTCTGGGCAGAGGAGCCGACTGGGCAGAGACGCCGGCTGATGTCATCAGCCCGCACCCCAGAGGAAAGGGAGTGGGGCTAGGGTTGGAGGGGAATTCAAAAGGGAGAGACGCCAGCCGGGAAGAGGAGGAAGCCGGAGAAGCAGGAAGGGGTAAGGGGCCGAGGAGGGGAATCCGGAGAGAAGCCCCTGCCGACCACTGTGGACTGGCGAGCTGCGGGCTGAACCCCGCCTCGGAGGAGAACGTCCCGGTGGACAGGGAGGACCCCGAGCCGGAACCGGGAGAGAGGTAGACCCCGAATCACGTCCTGCACCACCGCGGGGCCGGCATGACGGCCGCCCCAGCCGACGGGTAACTGTGGGAACACTCGGAAGGCAGAACGGCCCGAGCCTATAGACTAAAGAACACGGGTGGAGGGTGGTGACTTTGGGGGCAGGCGACCCCAATGATGATTGGGCTGTAAGCCTGAGGGGGAGCCTGAACCCTGACAGATGGTGGAGAACGTGGGCAGCTGATCCTACACCCTGGGGGTAGAGTGAAAAAAAAATATAGATAAGATGGAGGTGAAGGAAGTCTGGCAATGGCTGTCGGAACAGCAACGCCAGCAACAGCAACCGCAGACTCAGTTGCTGCAGCAGTTGGCCGCGCAGCAACAAGAACAGCAGAGACAGCTGATTAGGGAACTCATGGATCACCAGCAGGTCCAGAGAGAGACGTGGCTCCAGCAAGGGGCCGCGTTAGCCAGGGCAGGGTCCGGGTCTGATGAGGGCCCCGGAGGGGTGCCCCAGCTACCCATCCGCTTAACTAAGATGGGAGCCCAGGACGACCCGGAAGCCTTCCTCGAGACATTCGAGAGAGTGGCAACGGCAGCCCGATGGCCGGGTGACCATTGGGCTACCTTGTTGGCCCCCTATTTATCGGGGCTGGCCCAGTTAGCTTATAGAAGTTTGGGGTATTGGCAAATTCCCCTGACGCCCGCCTTCGAGGAGAAGACAGCCTTCTCCACCCCCTTTGGGCTATACCACTTTAGGACCATGCCCTTTGGGCTCCATGGGGCTGCCGCCACGTTCCAGAGGCTCATGGACCAAGTACTGAGGGGGCACCTGTGGTACGCAGCCGCCTACATAGACGATATAGTCGTGTACAGTAGACTGTGGGCAGACCATCTCCAGCACTTGTGCGCCGTTTTGGACGCACTGCGGCAAGCCGGGCTGACCGCAAACCCAGAAAAATGCCACCTGGGGCAGCGAGAAGTGACCTATCTGGGATTCACGGTAGGAAGGGGACAATTGAAGCCCTCAGCCAGTAAGGTACAGGCCCTGGCAGACTTCAGGACCCCCCGGACGAAAAGACAGGTCCGGCAATTCCTGGGTCTGGCCGGATATTATAGGCGGTTCATCCCGGGGTTCGCATCAGAGGCTGCACCTTTGACGGATTTAACAAAGAAAAACAGCCCAAAGCAGGTGGTATGGACAGAACAGTGCGCCCAAGCCTTCCGCCGGTTAAAAACGGGATTAATGAAGGCCCCCGTCTTGGTACAGCCAGATTTCACAAAAGAATTTACCTTACAGATCGACGCGTCCGCCGTGGGTCTCGGAGCCGTTCTGGCTCAGCAGGTAGCGAGACACAAACACCCGGTGGCCTACGTGAGTCGTAAGCTATTCCCCCGTGAACAGCGGTACGCCACGATTGAGAAAGAAGCACTGGCGGTTAAATGGGTGGTTAAGACGGTGAGGTATTATTTGCTTGGAAACCCGTTTAAATTGGTAACAGATCACGCCCCTTTACGGTGGATCCAAGCAATGAAAGAAACCAATCCCCGGGTAATGAGATGGTCTCTCGCCCTACAGCCATATAAGTTTGAAGTACAGCATCGTCCAGGACTAAGGCATAAAAACACTGATTTCTTTTCCAGGGTAATGGAAGAGGAAGAGGGGCTGCCTAGACGGACTGTGAGTAGCTTAAAGGGGAGAGATGCGTGAAGGGGCGCCGGGCTCTGACGCAACGGAGGCCTTGGCCCCCCGCACTCTCCAACCCCCCGCGGGTGGGGGGGGAGGGCTGGAGCCACGACAAAGATACTCACCCGCACGGACGGGGATTCCCCCTGCCGCCCCTGAGCGGGACCGCGGCGCGCGTGTGCCGGCTGGGCAGAGACGCCGGCTGATGTCATCAGCCCGCACCCCGGAGGAAAGGGGGCGGGGCTAGGGTTGGAGGGGAATTCAAAAGGCAGAGACGCCAGCCGGGAAGGGGAGGAAGCCGGAGAAGCAGGAAGGGGTAAGGGGCCGAGGAGGGGAATCCGGAGAGAAGCCCCCGCCGACCCCCGTGGACTGGCGAGCTGCGGGCTGAACCCCGCCTCGGAGGAGAATGTCCCAGTGGACAGGAAGGTCCCCGAGCCGGAACCGGGAGAGAAGTAGACCCCGAATCACGTCCTGCATCACCGCGGGGCCGGCATGATGGCTGCTCCAGCAGTTGGGTAACTGTGGGAACACTCGGAGGGCAGAACGGCCTCAGCCTATAGACTAAAGAACACGGGTGGAGGGTGGTGACTTTGGGGGCAGGCGACCCCAATGATGATTGGGCTGTAAGCCTGAGGGGGAGCCCGAACCCTGGCACAGCCACACTGTGCTTTTTCTAAAGAGAGCGTCTCGACTCTCTGTCGAAAAACCGGCTTGCTTTGCCGACGGAACTGGTTGTAGTCGAGACGCTCTTTTTCGACAGAGGCTTTGTTGACAATATGGGTGTGTCTAGACTACAGGGTTTTGTCGACAAAAGTCCACTTTTGTCGACAAAACTATACCTGCGTCTACACTACCGCCAAGTTCTGCCGACATAACGTCAACAGAACACGGCAGTTTTGTTGACGGCGGTAAACCTCATTTGACGAGAATAACGCTGTTTGTCGACAGAGTTCTGTCGCCAGAAGGCGGTATTGCATCGACACTGTCCTTTGCGTCCACACTCTCATGTCAACCAAGCGGCTGGCTTTGTCGGCAGAACTGGATGGAGTCTAGACGCTCTTTGTCGACAGAAGCGTTAGAACATAAGAACATAAGAACGGCCGTACTGGGTCAGACCAAAGGTCCATCTAGCCCAGTATCCTGTCTGCCGACAGTGGCCAGCACCAGGTGCCCCAGAGAGGGTGGACCAAAGACAATGATCAAGCGATTTGTCTCCTGCCATCCCTCTCCAGCCTCTGACAAACAGAGGCCAAGGACACCATTTTATCCCCTGGCTAATAGCCTTTTATGGACCTAACCTCCATGAAATTATCTAGCTTCTCTTTAAACTCTATTATAGTCCTAGCCTTCACAGCCTCCTCTGGCAAGGAGTTCCACAGGCTGACTACACGCTGTGTGAAGAAGAACTTTCTTTTACTAGTTTTAAACCTGCTACCCATTAATTTCATTTGGTGTCCTCTAGTTCTTCTATTTAGGGAACTAATAAATAACTTCTCTTTATCGGCCCTCTCCACACCACTCATGATTTTATAGACCTCTCTCATATCCCCCCTCAGTCTCCTCTTTTCTAAACTGAAAAGTCCCAGTCGCTTTAACCTCTCCTCATATGGCACCCGTTCCAAACCCCTAATCATTTTAGTTGCCCTTTTCTGAACCCTTTCCAAGGCCAAAATATCTTTTTTGAGGTGAGGAGACCACATCTGTACACAGTATTCGAGATGTGGCCGTACCATAGTTTTATACAGTAAGATAATCTGGGTCTTATTTTCTATCCCTTTCTTAATAATTGCTAGCATCCTATTTGCCTTTTTGACTGCCGCTGCACACTGTGTGGAAGTTTTCAGAGAACTGTCCATGATAACTCCAAGATCTCTTTCCTGATTTGTCGTAGCCAAATTAGCCCCCATCATACTGTACGTATAGTTGGGGTTATTTTTCCCGATGTGCATTACTTTACACTTATCCGCATTAAATTTCATTTGCCATTTTGTTGCCCAATCACTCAGTTTGGTGAGATCTTCTTGGAGTCCCTCACAGTCTGCTTCTGTCTTGACTATCCTAAACAGTTTGGTATCATCCGCAAACTTTACCACCTCACTGCTTACCCCTTTCTCCAGATCATTTATGAATAAGTTGAACAGGATTGGTCCTAGGACCGACCCTTGGGGGACACCACTAGTTACCCCTCTCCATTCTGAGAATTTACCATTTATTCCTACCCTTTGTTTCCTGTCTTTTAACCAGTTCTCAATCCAAGAAAGGACCTACCCTCTTATCCCACGGCCATGTAATTTACACAAGAGCCTTTGGTGAGGAACCTTGTCAAAGGCTTTCTGAAAATCTAAGTATACTATATGTACTGGATCCCCCTTGTCCGCATGTTTGTTAACCCCTTCAAAGAACTCGAATAGATTAGTAAGACAGGATTTCCCTTTACAGAAACCATGTTGACTTTTGTCCAACAAATTATGTTCTTCTACATGCTTCACAATTTTATTCTTTACTATTGTTTCGACTAATTTGCCCGGTACTGAAGTTAGACTTACCGGTCTGTAATTGCCCGGATCGCCTCTGGAGCCCTTTTTAAATATTGGTGTCACGTTAGCTACCTTCCAGTCATTAGGTACGGAAGCCGATTTAAGGGATAGGTTACAAACCACAGATAATAGTTCAGCAATTTCCCATTTGAGTTCTTTTAGAACCCTTGGATGAATGCCATCCGGTCCCGGAGATTTGTTGACATTAAGTTTTTCTATTTGTTCCAAAACCTCCTCTAATGACACTTCAATCCGGGACAGTTCCTCAGATTCATCACCCACAAAGGACGGTGCAGATCTGATAATCTCCCCAACGTCCTCAGCCGTGAAGACTGAAGCAAAGAAATCATTCAGTTTCTCCGCAATGGCTTTATCGTCCTTGATTGCGCCTTTTATAGTTCGATCGTCTAGGGGACCCACAGGTTTTTTAGCAGGCTTCCTGCTTCTAATGTACTTAAAAAACATTTTGTTATTTCTTTCTGAGTTTTTGGCTAGTATCTGTCGACAAAGCCTCTGTCGACAAAAGCCTGGAGTCCTGACGTACTCTGTGTCTCCACCATGCCCAGAAAGAGGGTCTAGTCTTCCCAGTGCCTACCTCACAGGGCCGTGGGGAGAAGTTGAAGACGATAAAGCCGACGTGGCCAACCCATGGCTCGCAAGCTGCATGTGGCTCTTCCCCCCTGTCAGCGCGGCTCACAAAGCCACCTCCCTGCTCACCAGGGCAGGGGAGCCATCCGGATCCAAAATGGCGGCCGCGGACGGGCGCCTGCTGAGGCACAAAAGCCAAAAAGCCTTCTTAAAGGGTGTGATGGCGTGTCAGGGGTCCCCCCCGATCCTGCACCCCTGTAGCAGCAAGAACAGACTCTGCCAGCCAGTAGAATAGAGGGGGTTTATTGCTCCTCCAGGACACAGCACAGCCTAGACGTGATGTGGGGACGGGAGTCAGGGCCCGGATGCCCCAGACCCCTGGGGTTAGGGGGTCCATCGCCCCCCCCCAACCCTCAGCACCCAGCTTAGTCTGTTCCCTTCCTGTTTTCTCGCCAGAAACTGCCTCGCTCCCAGATCTTGACCCCAGCCAGGTGTTCATCCCCTGCTCCCTTCCTTTGTCTCTCCCCCTGGGAAGAGCCTTGTTATCTGCTCAGGCTGGAACTAGGTGTCTGGGCCAACACACATGTGGGTGAGTCGGTGGGAATCACACATCACAGTGTGGGGGAACCCCTGGTTACAGAGCAGACAGCACCCCTACTACGTCACAAAGGGCCAATCTTTTTTTTTGTTTTGCTCTACCATTTTTGGGGGGCTCCTTTTTTTTTGGCCCCAGGCTCTTCGCGCTGGCTCCAGCTGGATCTTGGCTCTTCGTCCGGAACGGGTTGGCCACCCCTGACATGAAGACTGTGAGGCAGTCAGAATGACAGGGACACAGGCCATGTGAGTATTTGAGGGTACATCTACACAGCGGGCTAAAGCAAACGTAAGCGATGCAACCTGAGCTACGTCAATTGCGTAGCTTGAGTTGAACGAGCTTATTTCGGCTTTTGGCGCTGCCGACGCGGAAGGAAGTCCTACGTACAATGCTCTTCCTCTGACTTCCCTCACTCCTGGGCTGTGTCGAGACTGGCCAGTTTTTCCGCAAAAGCGTCCGCTTTTGCGCAAAAACTTGCCAGCTGTCTACACTGGCCGCTTGAATTTGCGCAAGAGCACTGACGTTCTAATGTAATAAATCAGTGCTTCTTGTGCAAATACTTTGACGCTCCTGTTTGGGCAAAAGTCCTTTTGCGCAAAACCTTTTGCGCAAAAGGGCCAGTGTAGACAGCTCCGTTTTGTTTTGCGCAAAAAAGCCCCGATGGCTAAATGGCGATCGGGGCTTTCTTGCGCAAAAGTGCGTCTAGATTGGCCACGGACGCTTTTGCGCAAAAAGTGCTTTTGCGCAAAAGTGTTCGTGCCAATCTAGACGCCCTCTTGCGCAAATACTTTTAACGGAAAACTTTTCCATTAAAAGCATTTGCGCAAATTCATGCCAGTCTAGACATAGGGTGGAATAGGGTTGCCTAAGTCAGAATAAGAAGTCCTCCCGCTCGCCGTTATTTTGAAATAAAGGCTTGTCGTGTAGACGCGTGCTTTGTTATTTCGGAATAACGTCAGTTATTCTGAAATGCTGTTGCTGTGTAGACGTACCCTAAGACAGCCAGTCTCCAGGGCCCATTCAGGTCTTGGCCTCTCTTCCAGATGTTGTGTTCTTGTGATGAGGACAAAGAAGAGGGAAGTGAACCCTAATTTAACAACACTCGTCATGATTTTTGATTATCGCTGACCTGAGCGGGGGTCAAGATGTCTGGGTGGTCCTCTCTTTTTGAGGTCACATCTGGGTCCAATTCTGGGTCCCCCACACAGAAAGGAAGTGGAGGCATTGGAGAGGGTCCAGCGGAGGGCGACCAAAATGATTCGGGGGCTGGAGCACTTGACTTACAAAGAGAGGCGGAGAGATTTGGGCTTGTTTGGTTTGCAGAAGAGAAGAGGGAGGGGGGATTTGAGAGCAGCCTTCAACTCCCTGAAGGGAGTGTGACGGTGTGTTGGGGAGCCGCTGACCCTGCACCCCCGTCCGGGAAAAAAATCCCCAGAAAATACATGTAAAATGTCTGGTATTTTCTGTTTTTCTTGGATGGAAGGTCGGCAGGGACAATTTTCCTCTGCTGCGTCTGGCGGGGGCAGTGCGGGAATTTAAAGGTGCAGCGACTTTTTTTTTTCTCTCAACAAGTTTGGGCTCCCGTTTTGGTTTGGTTTGGTTTTTTGCTCAACAATTTGCAGTCGGGCCGTGGAATAGAAGTTTATTTGCTTCTCAGCACAGGCTCGACATTGCCATAGGAGCCAGGGCAGACAGCCTCGTCCTCTTGGGGGAAAGGGGCTCACAGGCCCCTAAAACCCCCTGTCCTGGACTTAGTCGTCTTTCTTCATGCTTGCTCCTCTAAGACTGTCCCAACCCCCAGCAACTGGTCCCTCAGCCTCCAGGCAGCCACAAACCCTTGCCTTGTTCAGATTCCACCACCTAGCCTAGGTGTCAGGCGGCTGGGCCACGCCTACGTGCCCCCCTCAGGGACCAAGCCCTGCTGGGCACTGCACACACACACACACACACCCAGGCCAATAGGCATCACCCACAGCCCAACACAGCAAGCAGTGAATGCCCAACCAGAGCGGATCCAGGGCCACAAGAGCAGACAGCACCCCCCACTACGTCACAGGGGGTTCCAGAGAAGATGGAGAGAGGTGGCAGAACGAGGAGCAACGGTCTCACATTGCAGAGGGGGAGGTCTACGTTGGAGATCAGGAAAAACGATTTCCCGAGGAGGGTGGGGAAGCACTGGGATGGGTTTCCTAGGGAGGGGGTGGAATCTCCATCCCTAGAGGTGTTTAAGTCTCAGCTTGACAAAGCCCTGGCTGGGCTGATTGAGTTGGGGTTGGTCCTGCCTTGGGCAGGGGGCTGGACTTGATTCCTGAGGTCTCTTCCAGACCTGGGATTCTATGATTCTAAGCCATTGTCCTTGTCCCATTGGCCAGTGAGGTGCCTGGACCAGGGAGGTGTCTTCATTTTGCAGTGATTTTACACTCTCCAAAGGGATGACTAGGCATGGTCAGAGCCAGGCACAATGCCCTCAAGCAGTGTTTAAGCGACCCCTCCACCGTTCCACTCCAGCCTCTCTTTTCTGGCGTGATGTACTCCTGCCCTGGCCTTTTGAAGAGAGGCAGCTGCTGGCCACGCCGCACGATGGGGTGCTTTGTGATGCGGCCCAGGATGCTGAGACCACCTAAATGCCTGTAGATGAAAGTCGCTCATACCGTATCACTTAAT
The DNA here is from genome assembly GCA_032595735.1 of Pelochelys cantorii. Taxonomy (NCBI): domain Eukaryota; kingdom Metazoa; phylum Chordata; order Testudines; family Trionychidae; genus Pelochelys; species Pelochelys cantorii. The sequence goes on along the minus strand of CM064342.1, from coordinate 2,605,113 downwards.
CCTTGCGATACTGTCTCGTTACGGGTAGTCAGAAAACCAAGTGTCCAAACGCTCTGAGGCTGTTGACACACTGCCGTTTTTTTTCAGCAGAAGCTAGGCAAATTGCCCTTTCTTTGCATATCTTCTGCCCAGCGCTTTTTTGGTTTAAAAAAAAAAAAAAAAGGAGCCAGTACTCCAGGGGAAAAAGGTGTTGAGCACAAAAAAAAAAAAAAAAAAAAAAAGCCACAGTGGGGCCAGCATTGCCCTTTTAAGAGATATGGCCCCTTTAAGACATGCGGCCCAGCTCACTGTCGGACATTTCCATACAGAGATTTCTTTGCATATCTTCTGCCCAGTGTTTGTTTTGTTAAAAAAAAGAAAGGAGCCAGTACTCCAAGGGAAAAAGTTGTTGAGCAGAAAAAAAAACAAAGCCGCAGTGGGGCCGGCATTGCCCTTTTAAAAGATGTGGCCCCTTTAAGACACGTGGCCCAGCTCACTGTCAAACATTTCCATACAGAGGTTTCTTTGCATATCTTCTGCCCAGTGCTTTTTTTGTAAAAAAAAGGAGCCGGTATTCCAGGGGAAAAAGTTGTTGAGCAAAAAAAAAAAAGCCGTAGCGGGGCTGGCATTGCCTTTTTCAGAGATGTGGCCCCTTTAAGACACGCAGCACATACAGAGGTGCCGGTACACTCCGTTCTTTCCACGTAAGCTCTGACTGGAGGTGCCGGTACTGCGTCTGGAGGTACCGGTACTGCATACCTGACAGTACCATCACAAAAACAGCACTATGAGAACATAAGAACATAAAAATGGCCATACTGGGTCAGACCAAAGGTCCGTCCAGCCCAGTACCCTTCTGCCAACAGTGGCCAATGCCAGGTGTCCCAGAGGGAGTGAATTGAACAGGTAATGATCAAGCGATCTCTCTCCTGCCATCCATCTCCAGCCTTTGCCAAACAGAGGCCAGGTACACCATTCCTTACCCATCCTGGCTAATAGCCGTTGATGGACTTAACCTCCATGAATTTATCTACTTCACTTTTAAACCCTGTTATAGTCCTCACCTTCACAACCTCCTTAGGCGAGGAGTTCCACAGATTGACAATGCGCTGTGTGACGAAGAACTTCCTTTTATTTGTTTGAAACCTGCTGCCCATTCATTTCATTTGGTGGCCCCTAGTTCTTATATTATGGGAACAAGTCAATAACTTTTCCTTATTCACTTTCTCCACACCACTCATGATTTTATAGACCTCTATCCTATCCCCCCTTAGTCTCCTCTTTTCCAAGCTGAAAAGTCCCAGTCTCTTTAATCTCTCCTCATATGGGACCCGTTCCAAACCCCGAATCATTTTAGTTGCACTTGCGCGGGCGAGATTATGCTAATGATATTTAAATCCCCGCTTCATTAGCAATTTCGGTTGCCTACATTTGCATCCCTAGCTCACACTAGGGAGCAAGTGTAGATGTACCCTTGGTGATTTGGTGCATGTATTCTTCTTAACAACCTCATTCTCAACCTTTTTTTTCTTTTAGTAATAAACCTTTAGATTTTAGATGCTAAAGGATTGGTCCAGCATGCTCTTGTGGGTAAGATCTAAAGTATAAATTGACTGGGAATCTGTGGCTGGTTCTTTGGGACTGGGAGGACCCGTTCGGGGAGGTGAGATTGGGTTCTATAACCCCTCACCTGTGTGTTAGGCCTGGGGCTGACTGTGGCACAGGGAGAGCTGGAGTATCTGAGGGGTTTTGCTTGTGAAGCTTCCTGCTGGCTGAATTGGCAGCTGAAGCACTCTGTGTGACTGTTTGGGAAAGATCTCCAGTCTGGGGCTGTAAGGAGCCCTGGTTTTGAGCAATTCGCTCTGAGCGGATACCCTCAGCGGTGCCCAGACCTGGCCCGGTCCATCACAGATGGTACAAGCCACGAGGAGAGAGAAGAGTTATTCCGCTGTGTACTAACACCTCTGTAGCTCTGCTCTGGAGTCCCGAATCTCACAACGGCAGGGTCAGCATCGCAATGCGCGGGAGGGCGGAGAAAGCAACGCGGGGAGGTGTCGACTCACAGGGCTGAAGGACGGACAGGATTATAGGATTCGCGTCAACGCCGAGCCGATTCGGGAGAATGTGCTTTATTAAGCATCAGAGAGATTGCCGTGTTAGTCTGAATCTGCAAAAGCAATGAGACGTCCTGGGGCACCATATAGACTAACAGATTTATTGGAGCATTAAGCTTAAGATTTATTGGAGCCTTTTTTAGATAGCTCAGTGGTTTGCGCATTGGTCTGCTAAGCCCAGGATTGTGAGTTTAATCCCTCAGAGATCTGGGGCAAATCTGTCAGGGATGGTACTTGGTCCTGCCATGAGGGTAGGAAATTGGACTTAATTATCTCTAAAGATCCCTTCCAGTTCTATGAGATAAGTATCTTTCCATATATTTATTATTCTTTTATTTTATAACTGCTACTACATTTCACAGGGTACACTCTAGCAAGCGAAAGCACCCCAGGACAATGCTTAAAGGCGTAAAAGGCTCTTTGGAATGGGCACGCCTCTTCTGCCACGGGGTGTCCTGAACCCGAGATGCCTCATATCAGGGCCACGGCGGACGTGGCTCCAGCTGGGGGAATCCAGGGCACCTCTGAGGCTGGATGTCCCCAGTGAGACTCAGAAAGGGGCAGGATTCCCGGTGATCTTCTACTTTAGCTGTTCACTGAGGGTGTGTCTAGACTACGAGGTTTTGTCGACAAAAGTCCACTTTTGTCGACAAAACTATACCTGCGTCTACACTGCCGCTGAGTTCTGTCGACATAACGTTGATAGAACTCGGCAGTTTTGTCGACGGCGGTAAACCTCATTCTACGAGGAATAACGCCTTTTTGTCGACAGAGTTCTGTCGACGGAAGGCGTTATTGCCTCTACACTGTGCTTTGCGTCCACACTGTCATGTCGACAAAGCGGCTTGCTTTGTCGACAGAACTGGATGCAGTCTAGATGCTCTTTGTCGACAGAAGCTTTGTCGACAGTACCTGTCGCCAAAACTTCTGTCGACAAAAGCCTGTCGTCTAGACGTACCCTGAGTTTGCGCTGTTACGCACAAATTTCTTTACCCATCTTGAGATCAGGGCTCAGGGTGTAACAACCGGCGGGTTGGCAGGATCTCTAGCCACTTGAAAGAGCCTCACACGATAATGTCCTTATCCTCTATTTATTGACAGTCAGATGGGTGAGGCTACAAGGACAGTATGAGTCACGGTCTCCCCTCACATTCTAGAGACGAGTCTAAAGCCCTCGGCTCACATCTCGACAGTGTGGCCCTGTGGCTGAATCCCATGGTCTTGAACCAACTGTATTTGTGCAGCGACTGTGCAGGTTGTCCCACCCATCTCGGACATGCCTTTGTTTAGTTTAGTGAGGCTTTCATCTGAAGGAGCATCCTTTTGTAAGCCTTGCCTTTCCTCCAGTGGGCTGGCACAGCACAGTTGAACGGCCCACACACAGAACCACAGTCGGTGCGTGGCTGAATACAGTGGTGATTTTATAGCAACCAGGGCACTTCACGTCCATGAAATAGGAGTTCGGGCTCTAGACCAGAAGCATCTTCTTGTGTTTCCGCGTCTCCTCCTCGGGGGAGGGATGCAACAGATCCTTTGCCAGAGGCATGTTCGCGTGATAGCTGGCTCAGTTAGAGTTGCCAGCTACCTTCACAAAAGATCCCAAACATGGCAGGGAAAAAAATTGGTTGAGCAAAAAAAACTGTTTGAGAGAGAGAAAAAAAAAAAAGGATGCTGCACCTTTAAATTCCCCCGCTCCTCCTACCCCCGCCAGACGTGGCAAGGGAAAAATATCCCCGCCGATCTTCCATCCGAGAAAAACAGAAAATACTGGACATTTTACATGTCCGGTATTTTCTGTTTTTTTTTTTAGCCGGACAGAAGATGCAATTACCAGACTGTCTGGGCGAAAACTGGACACTTGGCAACTGTAGGTCCAATGCCACTTTTAACGTTCCCATGGGGCTGAGGTCATGTTACCCCATAGTTGGCTGTCAGCTAGCAAGCATAGGGAGTTGTGGCCAATGAAGGCCAGCTGATAAGGAATGCCTGCGCTTTACGCTGGCAGTGTACCAGGCTATGCTGTATGCAGCTAAGATGGAAGCTTCCATTCCTGCTCTCGGCCAATTAGAGTTGCCGGATACCTTCACAAAAAATCCCAAACATGGCGGGGAAAAAAAGGGGTTGAGCAAAAAAAACTTGTTGAGAGAAAAAAAAAACCCCTGAGAAAATAGAAAGGAGAAAATAGAACTGTCCGGTATTTTCTAAATCAGCTGGAAAGTAGATTGTGCTCTCATGTCAAGTGTGTCCTGTATTTTTGTTGAAACCATCTGGCAACCCTAGTTCTGGAAATGGCACCGTCACCAGCCTCAGTGTGAAAAAACTCCTGGGCTCGTAATCCCAAAATCACGAGAGTGGATTAAAAATCAGGAGATTGTTGCGCAGAATAACCTCAGGGCTCCATGTTTTGGTCTTCCGCTGCTGGAGACTTTAGGGTTCATGTTGTCAAGCTTTCCTCTGCAACCATCAGAGCTAAAACTTTTTTAAAAAAACCGAAGTTGACACACTCAGCTAATCCCATAATTCCAGTGCCTGGGGCTTTCACAAAATCACTGTATACTGGGAGAGGGGGCCGCACCGAAGGGTGAACCCTTTGGATTGTTCTCCTGCGCAAGAGCGAGATGGAAAGGCTAAGGTCAGGGTCTTAAATGCTTTCCCCTGATCTCATTGGGTACATCTAGACGACAGGCTTTTGTCGACAGAAGCTTTGTCGACGGATACTGTCGACAAAGCTTCTGTCGACAAAGAGCGTCTAGACTACATCCAGTTCTGTCGACAAAGCAAACTGCTTTGTCAACATGAAAGTATCGACGCAAAGGACAGTGTAGATGCAATAAGGCCTTCTGTCGACAGAACTCTGTCGACAAAAGGCATTATTCCTCGTAGAATGAGGTTTACCGCCGTCGACAAAACTGCCGAGTGGTAGTGTAGACGCAGGTATAGTTTTGTCGACAAAAGGCCACTTTTGTCGACAAAACCCTGTAGTCTAGACACACCTATTATGAGCCTCTCCGGTTGTTGGGAAGTTCTAGACCAGTGTTTCTCAAACACGGGTATGAGAACCCTTCGGGGTACCCGAGAGAAGTCTGAGGGTACATCAACACTACTGAAATGTGAAGAAAACAGAATGTTTGTTGTACGTTTCACAGCGCTTTATTATTTTGGGACTTTTTACACCCAAAAATGTCATGGCCCGCCCAGCTATGGTGACATTGTTGAAACAAATGTGTTGCAATGGTCGAAAAAAATTTGTGTGTGTCTGAAAACTGTAGGTCAGCCATGGCCAACCGGCAACTCGTGAGCCGCATGCGGTTCTTCCCCTCCAGGGTGCGGCTCATGAAACCCCGCCTCCCCATGGCTTGTAAAGCCGGCCCTCTCCTCCTGGCTCCCTGTGCTGATCTGGGCAGGGGAGCCATCCGGCGTGGCCATTAAAGATGGAGAATTAAAGATGGTGTTAGCCGGTGTGAGCGTGATGTGGCCAAAAAGCCTCTAAACGCATTTTCTTAAAGGGGCAGAACCTTTTTTTTTTTTTTTTGCTCACAACTTTGCCCTGGCTCTTCGCGCTGGATCCATTGATATCTTGGTTCTTTGCCCAGAATGGGTTGGCCACTCCTGCTGTAGGTACTGGGGGCCTGTATAATATTTTTTTTAAAAAGGGGTACTTTATAAAAAAAGGTTGAGAGACACTGGTCTAGCTGATAGCTCTGGAGGGAGAGGTAGCTAGGGCAAGACCCATAGAAACGTCAGGCTATGAGAGCAGAGAGGCCGAATGGGGCTCTGCATAGTTCAGAAAGACAGTACTGAGAGTAAAGCCCCCCCTCCCGCAGGCTTGGAGGGCACGTCTGTTAGTGCCGCATTCAGAAAAATGAGGAGACAACAGCATGTTAAACTAAAAGCATGGTCAAGGCACGAGTGGTGGGGCAGAGCTCTTCCGGTGCTCCATGGAAACTACTCGTGCGAGGGGAGTAGCGAACAGTGCTGGGGGAGAGTTCTCCCAGCGCTCCATGGAAACCATTCGTGCGAGGGGAGTAGTGAACAGCGCTGGGGGAGAGCTCTCCCGGCACTCCATGGAAGCCACTCGTGCGAGGGGAGTAGCGAACAGAGCTCGGGGAGCGCTCTCCCAGTGCTCCATGGAAACCACTCGTGCGAGGGGAGTAGTGAACAGCGCTGGGGGAGAGCTCTCCCGGCACTCCATGGAAGCCACTCGTGCGAGGGGAGTAGCGAACAGAGCTCGGGGAGCGCTCTCCCAGTGCTCCATGGAAACCACTCGTGCGAGGGGAGTAGTGAACAGCGCTGGGGGAGAGCTCTCCCGGCACTCCATGGAAGCCACTCATGCGAGGGGAGTAGCGAACAATGCTCAGGGAGCACTCTCCCAGTGCTCCATGGAAACCACTCGTGCGAGGGGAGTAGCTAACAGTGCTCGGGGAGAGCTCTCCCAGTGCTCCATGGAAACCACTCGTGAGAGGGGAGTAGCGAACAGCACTGGGGGAGAGCTCTCCCAGCGCTCCATGGAAACCACTTGTGCAAGGGGAGTAGCTAACAGTGTTGGGGGAGAGCTCTCCCATCGCTCCATGGAAACCACTCGTGCGAGGAGAGTAGCAAACAGTGCTGGGGGAGAGCTCTTCCAGCACTCCATGGAAACCACTTGTGTGAGGGGAGTAGTGAACAGCACTAGGGAGCGCTCTCCCAGTGCTCCATGGAAACCACTCGTGCAAGGGGAGTAGCTAACAGTGCTTGGGGAGCGCTCTCCCATTGCTCCATGGAAACCACTCGTGCGAGGGGAGTAGCTAACAGTGCTGGGGGAGAGCTCTCCCAGTGCTTCATGGAAACCACTCGTGCGAGGGGAGTAGCTAACAGTGACGGGGAAGAGCTCTCCTGGCACTTCATGGAAACCACTCGTACGAGGGAGTAGCTAACAGTGCTGGGGGAGAGGTCTCCCATTGCTCCATGGAAACCACTTGTGCGAGGGGAGTAGTGAACAGTACTGGGAGTGGCCTGCTTCACACTGATATTTTACAGTGTGGTAACTTGCTGTACTCTGAGTGTGGTTTTTCACGCCCCTGAGCAAGAAAGTTTCAGTGCTCCCATTTCTGTTCCCCTCTTATTCCCAAACTATCCTCATAAGACAACGTCGATTCTCCCCCGTAGCTATCCTCCCCACACCTCTGGGCGGCTGAGCTATTCTATTATTCCCATTTTACAGACAAAGGGGACAGAGAGCCTACCCCAGAATCAAGCACAAAGTTTGGGATAGAAGAGGGAACTGTACCAAAACCAATAAGGAATCCGGTAGCATGTTAAAGACCTTCAAATGTATTAGGGGATTCATAAATTTGCTAGTCTCGAACGAGACACCAGACACTAGGGTTGCCAGCTATTTGCGGCTTCTGTCCGGTAAAAAAAAAAAAAACACCCAGAAAATACCGGACATGGAAAATGTCTGGTATTTTGTGTTTTTCTCGGACCTCAGGCTGCTTGGGACATTATTCCCCTGCCGCATCTGGTGGGGGCGGGGAGTGTGGGATTGAAAGGCATCATGACTTTTTTTGGTGTGGTTTTTTGCTCAACGACTTTGGTCCCCGTTTTTTTTTCCTCAAGCAATTTTTTCCCCACCATGTTCGGTAGTTTTTGTGACACTATCAGGCAACTCTACCAGACTCTTTGAAACAGACTAACACGGCTACCCCTCTGAAATTGATATTCCAAATCCCAGGCCGGTATCTTGTGTCTCTGTTTAAATCTACCCTCTCAATATACCATTTCCATGTGAGAAACCATATTTGTGGTACAATGCCCATTGAATGTGTATTGATCACAGACTCTGTAGAAAATACTAGATAAGAGAGTTACTTGTGAAAATACCAAACCTGGTTTTCCCGAGTTATAAAATCCTGATTTCCCATGAGAGCCACGCAACGTTTTGTAAGAGATTATGTAAAGGCAACTTGCGTATGTGTGTGTGTGTGTATCCGTGTGCATATCTTCCTTCCATATACTCACCATAATGAACTTTATGCTAGCGCTCCGGCTGCTACAAGAAGTCAGACAGCACCCTCAGGTGGGCATGTGAGTAGTTACTGCATCATGTAGGCACCCAGGTTGTTTCTCTCACGACAAAAGGACACCGTGATAGCCATGGAAACGGATTGGTGGATTGCGATAATTCGGTCCGGTCGGCGTGAGAAGCTACAGGAGACTCTACCAAAACTGGGTCAACTGGCCATGAGGTGTTAACCGTGGAAAAACTCATTGCCACTGCAGTAAAGTATGTGCCTTCTGGCGCAGCAACAACAGGAATGCTCGAGATATGCTAACGTTGTTGTACTGGAGAGCAGGGTTAGCACAGGCAAACTGGTCTACAACAACGTAGCCTGGCACACTGTCCTGGAAGCAGAAGACCCCTCCAAAAGCACAGTACTCCCCCTCCAACACAGGGACATGAGTTTAGTTCTCACGAAGCAACAGCTGGGCAGAATGACTATCTCTGGCATCTCTCCACACTCTGACAAATAGAGTGGGTACGTCTAGACTACAGGCTTTTGTCGACAGAGGCTTTGTCGACAGATAGGGTGTGTCTAGACTACAGGGTTTTGTCGACAAAAGTGGACTCCGTTATTCCTCGTAGAATGAGGTTGAAGGATAAACTTAATTTGTTGTCAGTATGACCTCTGTGACACCTGGATGTTAAGTCTGGTCTTTGTAAAGAGGTACGTGCTTGAACTCAGGTGAGCAAAGGGAGGGGGGGGGTAGGTAAAACTGGTTTGAACCTGTTGTAAGGCCTGCAAAGGGACTGAGGGGGGACAGATAATGATTGGAGGGAATTTGGTGCAAAGGGGCATGACCTGTATATGCATGCAATTGTAAGTGGTCAGTGAGAAAAAGGTAATTACCATGTAAGGTGGTACAAAAGACCTTGCCTTTTGTTTGGGAAGTTGCAGAAACTTTTCCTGAGAGTATCCTGGAGATTTTTGCCCTGGAATGCATTCCTGAATAAAGCTGGTTGCTTAAGAAGGGTGTCTGGAACTGATTTGGTAGGGGTTTTGGGCCCCCATCCGAACCCTCGGATTAAAAAATTCTCCGTCATTTATGGTGTCAGAAGTGGGATGGATCGGGACACCAGGTGATTGAGACGGGCCGGACCGGAGAGACTGAACAGAAAGGCGCCATACAAATCGGTAAGAGATCCGTGTTACAAAATCTCACTGTTCCGTTCCTCTCTCCTTGTCCTGAACGGCTGCTTTCACTGGCGGTAAGCGTCCACCCTACGTTAAGAACATCCTTCCCAAGCAACTGTAAGTCTTTTTCCCTTCTCTTTTTATTTTTATTTTTTTTTGAATAAGTTTGTTAAGAGGGGACAGTGGGAAGACACTGAAACAGGGTCAGCTCAGGCTTGAAGCTGAGAGGAAGGCAGGTTAGTGCCGGATTGGAACTGTCTTATAGGTAATAGGGCAGGGATTATGGGGAATAAGGGATCTAAGATAGATCCAAAAAACCCCATTGGGTAAAATGCTGCAGATTTATAGTCAGCCAGGGAAATTGCCAGCAGGTCTTAAACTCAGGAGGCTGGTAAAGCTCACACACGCGTGGAATGAATATACTTATGTAGAATCAGAATTACAATTCCCAGTTCAAGGTACCTTTCAATTAGACAAATTAAATTATTTAAAGGGTGTCTTAGAGTCCAGTCACCCCTCCCAGATGAATTATTGGCACCTCTGGGATGATCAGGCCTCAAAATTAAGAGATAAATCCATAATGGCTAGCCTAAAGGACTCAAATGAAAAACTGAAAAAACAATTGGCAGAAATAAAGGAGAAATCTGACTCCTCTAAAGTTTGTCCCCCTCTGTACAACCACGTTCCTACACCAAGCGCGCCCAGCGGAATCTACCCATCCATCTTGAAACCATCAACTCCGCTGCCAGACCCACCTGAAGATCTATTGGACCTGTGGGTCCCCAATTTCCCAGCTCCCCTTCCCACCAACCTGCCCCAGCATCAGCAAATACTGCTTACCGATCATTCAGCTGCACCAGCCCAATTTGAATCCCCCGCACATACTCACAGTTCTGCAGGGGCAGTAGGGAATGCCAACCTGGCCAATAAAACTTCGGATTCTGAGCATACTCAGAGTCCAGTAATTCTAAAGCTGTCAGAAGTCCCCACACAAATGTTGCAGCGAACATTGGCTAAAGACTTAAAGGACCTGGGGTTTGTTATAACTAAAATAGATCCCGAAAATAACTCGGTGACTATAGGTAATGACGTAAACAAGGCTGTGATTATTGAAGTTGGACCTAAAAGTTTTCCTGGACTGTTTAAAGAGCATATTAAACTTCTCCCACTAAGACAATTTCCTAATCCAGCAGGGGGCGCCCCAGCACTTGTCCACGTCCCCTGGACACCTAATGACATCATGAATTTCAGACTTACTCTCCCCAAAATAAGAGAGGATCCTTTGGGCTTGCAAAGGGAGTTGTGTCAGATTTTTGAAGTTTATCAGCCTGCCCACAGAGACATTGACATGCTACTCTCGGGAATAATGGAACCCCATGAGAAGCAAGTTCTTTACACCCAAGCAAGGCGAGGTCCTGGGGATACTCCTGCCCACCTGGGTGAGCAATGGCCCCAAGATTTGCCAGGAATTCCTACTACTGCTGCAGAACGTACCGAGCTAGCAAATGACCGTACAGGTCTCCTGAATGCAATTACCGAAATGGTTCCAGTGCAAACCGATTGGTCTAAAGTATATAACTGCAAACAGAAGCCAGATGAAAGCCCTATTGATTTTCAGGCAAGGCTCTTTGCAGCCATACGGAAGTATAGCACCTTTAACCCAAATGATGCCAATATGCGCACTATGGTAGTAACCACCTTTGTGCAGAATTTAAGACCAGAAATTGGGGACAAGATTATTAATAATATGATTGGATGGAAAATGGAAACTACTGAGAAAATTTTGGAAGCTGCAACTCAGTTTTTTGAAAACCTGCAAGTAGAAAAACAAAAGAAAAAGGAACTAAAAAATACCCTAATGGCACTCCAAATACAGGATTTACAAGGCCACGGGCAACCAAAAGGTCAGAGGGAAGGTCCAAACAGACCCCGGCGGGGCCCCCTACCTAATGATGTGTGTAATTACTGTGGTGGGTTTGGCCACTGGAAAATTGAATGTCGCAAAAGACAACGACAAAATAGATTTAACCAGGGCCCCAACAGACAGTCCGGACCATCGTCACAAGGACAGAGGTGGCCCAATACTAACCCCTTTTCAGCAGGTGCACCCAACAGAGGCTACCCTCCAGAAGACCGACAAAGGAGCAATCCTTACTGACTATGCCAAGAGGTTATTGATAAACCATTGCAATGCTCTCTGTTACCTTCTGTCTCTCTTTCTGCTACACCTGATGCCTTAGTTTCATTTTCTGTTAATGGAAACAAACATGAATTTCTAATTGATACTGGTGCCTCTCTTTCCACAATACGAGAGGATGAAGCTCCCAATCTGGCCAGAACTGGAGAAATAGTAAATGCTGTAGGGGTGGGGGGAGTAACTATACCCCATGCAATGAGTGAACCATGTTCCTTAACCATTGGGCCTTTGACAGAGGAACATGCCTTTTTGTTATCCCCCAGTACACCTGTAAACTTGATGGGTAGAGATCTGCTGTGTAAATTGAATGCTACAATTTATTGTTCCTCTGAAGGGGTCTTTGTTGATATACCCCATAATCAGGCAACAAATTTCCTCATGATGTTAACAACAGACGGACAAGGTATAGACTCAGACTCCAAATTGGAGAGTGTGGAGCTGGATCAGGTACCAACGTCTTTGTGGGCTTCTCACTCCAATGAAGTTGGGAAACTGTTAACAGCAGAGCCTGTAAAGATCAGGTATAAACACGGCCGACCTTACCCTCGAGTGTCTCAGTACCCCTTGTCCCAGGAAGCGGAGGAGGGCATAGCGCCTGTAATCTCCTCCCTGTTGGAACAAGGAGTGCTCATAAGAACACAGTCTGTGTGTAATACCCCAATACTTCCGGTCAAAAAGGAGGGGAAATTTGATGATCAAGGGAGACAGATATATAGATTTGTGCAGGACCTAAGAGCTGTAAATCAGTTTGTTATCCCCAGATTTCCTGTGGTTCCTAATCCAGCAACAATATTGTCCTCTATCCCTGCAGGTGCTAAATGTTTTTCTGTCATAGATTTATGTTCAGCTTTCTTCTCCATTCCCATTGATAAGGATTCACAGTTTTTGTTTGCTTTTTCCTATAAAGGGGAGCAGCTGACTTGGACCAGACTTCCTCAAGGATATACTGAAAGTCCTACCCTTTTCTCACAATTGTTAAAAAGGGACCTTGATTCAATTTCTTTGCCCAAGGAGTCTATCCTTGTTCAGTATGTTGATGATTTATTGATAGCCTCACCTAATCATGAAGCATGTAAAACGGATACTGTTCATTTGCTGTGTGAATTAGCAAAGAGAGGTCACAAAGCCTCCAAGGCAAAGCTCCAGTTCTGTAAAGCAGAGGTTGAATATTTGGGTCACCTCATATCTCAAGAAGGGCGAAAGCTCACTGATAAACGCATAACCTCTGTTCTTTCTCTCCCTCGCCCAGTAACTAAGAAACAGGTTCGGTCTCTCTTAGGCGCTGCTGGCTATTGCAGACAATGGATTCCTAATTTCTCTGGTCTTGTAAAACCCCTTGTATCTCTGACAGCTGACAAGGTGAAGGATCCCGTCCCATGGACAGAGGAGGAAGAAGAATCCTTTCAGAAAGTGAAAGCTGCTTTGGCCTCTCCACCCTCTTTTGGGCTCCCTGATTATGATAAACCCTTTACTCTTTTTTGCCATGAACAGGATCAGGTCGCTTCAGGAGTATTATGCCAGCCATTTGGAAATCGCCCTCGTCCTGTAGCTTATTTTAGTGCTCAGCTTGACCCAGTAGCAAAGGGTTTTCCCCCGTGCCTCAGAGCTGTGGCCGCAGCTGCTGTGCTATTAGAGAAAAGTCAATGTCTAGTATTAGGTCACAACCTAACACTTGCTGTACCCCATGCAGTGCAAGCTTTAGTGAATAAGACTAAGACCCAGCATTTGTCAATGCAAAGATTGACTAACTATGAGAAAGCCCTTTTAGGAGCCCAGAATGTCTCCATAGTACGCTGTTCTACTTTAAATCCCGCCACCCTTTTCCCTAACCCTACTGATGGAGAGACCCATGAGATGGAACCCCACGATTGTTTAGCATTGGTGGACCTCACTTGTACCCCGCGATCCGATCTAAGGGACGTTCCTTTGTCAAATCCTGATTTAGTGTATTACACTGATGGGTCATGTAAAAGGGATGAAAGGGGAAACCTTATAAGCGGGTATGCTGTTGTTTCTGATCATGCAATAATTGAAACTCATTCTCTTCCAGGAATAAAAAGTGCTCAAGCAGCTGAACTAATTGCTCTCACTCGTGCCTGTATTTTAGCTATTGATCAATCTGTTAACATTTATACTGACTCAATGTATGCTTTTAATATCTGCCATTCTGTAGGTCAGATTTGGAAACATCGAGGATTCTTAACGTCCTCGGGAAGTGCCATTTCTAATGGATCCCTTGTTAATGACCTCTTGCTTGCTATTCAATTACCTTTTGCTATTTCTATTATGCATTGCAGTGCTCACACTGATAAAACTGATACTGTATCAGTAGGAAACAGACGGGCAGATTTTGCAGCCAGGAATGCAGCTGCCTGTGGACCTCCAGCTCCATTTCAAATCCTGGTCGCTGTTTCTGTTCCCCGACTTTAAATGATTTATCCCTATTGCAATCTAGGGCACCTGAGAAGGAACAACACAATTGGTACAAAGCTGGGTGTCGTATTCAAGATAATAACATTTGGCTTTCACCAGATGGACGACCTGTGGCTCCTTCTACTTTGGTGTCCCAATTGGCTACCATTACCCATGGATTAGGACATATGAACAAAAGGGGGGTAGCGGACCAGATTCTAAAGCATTGGTATGCGCCTAGGATTCACCAAGCTGCTGCTAAAATCACCAGCAATTGTGCTACTTGCCAAAAGTTCTCTACCCAGGGTGGAGAAAAGACTACTCCGAGTGCTCATACTTGGGCCTATGGACCCTTCCAATATTTGCAGATCGATTTTATAGAGTTAACCCTTTCCTGTGGGTTTAAGTATTGTCTGGTTATTGTATGTGTGTTCAGTGGTTGGGTGGAAGCTTTCCCTTGCCGTCGAGCAGACGCCACTACTGTGGTAAAGAAATTAGTTACTGAGGTGGTTCCCAGATTTGGAATCCCTTTAAAAATTGACTCGGATAAAGGAACCCATTTCACGGCCAAAATCCTGCAAGATCTGTGTAGAGCCCTCCACATAGAACAACGGTTCCATACCCCATATCATCCCCAAAGTTCAGGGCATGTTGAAAGAAAAAACCTCGATATCAAAAGGAAGTTAAGCAAGATTATCTCTGACACTGGATTAAAGTGGCCGCAGGCATTGCCCCTTGCCCTCATGCATATCCGAAATACCCCGAACCGCAAACATGGTCTCACCCCTCATGAAATTCTATTTGGGAGACCAATTTTACTTGGATTTGAACCTCCTGAAAAAATTAATCCTTCCCACTTATCTGAATGTTATGACGAACTACTTCAATACTGTATACATCTGTCTAAAATTGCTTTCAGTCTCTCCTCTCAGGTTGCAGAAGCCTTACCTGTCCCAACTGATGTGCCTTGCCATGACGTGCAGCCAGGAAATTGGGTCCTGATAAAAGAATTCCGGAGGAAAGACTGCCTATCTCCAAGGTGGAATGGTCCCTTCCAGGTCCTGCTGACTACCAACACGGCTGTGAAGGTAGCCGAGCGAGATTCTTGGATACACGCAAGCCACGTGCGCCGCACCATTGACCCTCATAAGTTTGTGTGAACTTGCCTCTCCCGACATATCGCCTCCTACTGAACCTGTCAGCCCAGAGCCAGAAGAAAACGACTTTCTACCGCTTTCTGAGAGAGAAATTGAATCACTTCTCCTGGACAAGGGATATACATCATCGGAAATCAGAGACCAGGACCTCGTTCACTACGCTCTCACTACAGGCCAGATCCCTTCTGGTCCTACTAGTCACATTGACATTTCACACGAATCTACACCCAACCTTGCCATTGACCCTACCGGCACTTTGTCAGAGGACGGTGGGTTTTCTGAAAGCTGTTTTCCTTCCTCCACACTTCCTTATAACCTCCGTCCGCGCAAGTGCTGAAAGGATTACAATCTCTGCACAATGGCTAAACTCTTGTTCCTCCTTTGTATAGGCCTTATTTGGCTCCAAAGGGGGAATGGTATTGGGACTAATACCTTTCTGCAGCTGGCAGAAGGTATGGCATGAGCCGCAAACAAAACTAACTGTTGGGTGTGTGCCTGGGCACCACAAAGCGCGCACAGTGGATACCCAATAGGTGCCCTTCCGTTAAACAAAACTGGACTAGTAAGTGATGCATTACTGGAACAAAATGACCAAACTGTGTGGTTCAGCCAGACTGGGTGCATCCAATTATCATTTAGTGGTACAAGTCCCCTATGTAGGAATCTTACAGGTACCACCTTTGTAGGGAAATCAAGCTGTACACACATTATAACAAAGGTGGATGGGACACATGTATGGCATAATGGTTCCACTATGTCTACCACAAACCTTTGGTGTACTCTATTCAAACCAGAAATAACAACCATATGGGGAGGGACCACTAGTACAGACCTTTGCAAGGAAGGTAACATCACCTTTGCAAACCGAGCCATGATGATATATCAGTCTGACTCGTGGAACATGTACAATTATTGGTGGATATGCGGTAAATTTGCCTATAAAAGGCTTCCGCAAAATGCATCAGGGTTTTGTTACCTCGGTCTCGTGGCACCAGCTATGAGGATTGTTGACACTTTGCCACCAGGGCATATCAGGAACAAAAGGGATGGGTCTTGGGAAAAGGCATGGAACTGGATAGAACAAACTGCCCTTGCAGTAGCTGAAACTACCATTCCATGGGTAGGGCAAGCAAAAACCAATCATGATTTGAAAACAATGTCCCTGCTTATGGAGAAATTCATGAATACCACAGAGGGGGCACTAGGTGTGGTACAAGGAAATTTAAATGAATTGCGAATCTTTACCCAGCAAAACAGACTGGCTCTTGACTATCTACTAGCAGCTCAGGGAGGGGTATGTGGATTAATAGGCCCAGAGTGTTGTGTTAAAGTTTCTGATGTGAGTTCAAACCTAACCACAAGGATAAAAGAAATCCAAACATTGTCTGTCCAGACAAAAACAGTTAGAGAGCAGTTGCAAGACTGGAATCCTTTAAATTGGTTGGGAATAGGGTTAAGCGAACTCATGAAGAAGGTGGTGGCAGGAATATTGATGTTCCTTGTCTTAATATGCTCTATATACATAATGATACAGCTAGCCTTATGCTGTATTAAAGGGTGCTTACAAAAGACAGAGAATGTAGCAGAAAACAAGGTACAACAGATGCTTCTGCTAAATGTACCGAACCCTCCCGAGAAAGACTACAAAGACACTTGCACGTTTGAGGATGAATGGGAAAGGATGCTTAAGATTAATTGTGATCCACAAGTGGATCAAAGGGGGGAATGAAGGATAAACTTAATTTGTTGTCAGTATGACCTCTGTGACACCTGGATGTTAAGTCTGGTCTTTGTAAAGAGGTACGTGCTTGAACTCAGGTGAGCAAAGGGAGGGGGGGGGTAGGTAAAAACTGGTTTGAACCTGTTGTAAGGCCTGCAAAGGGACTGAGGGGGACAGATAATGATTGGAGGGAATTTGGTGCAAAGGGGCATGACCTGTATATGCATGCAATTGTAAGTGGTCAGTGAGAAAAAGGTAATTACCATGTAAGGTGGTACAAAAGACCTTGCCTTTTGTTTGGGAAGTTGCAGAAACTTTTCCTGAGAGTATCCTGGAGATTTTTGCCCTGGAATGCATTCCTGAATAAAGCTGGTTGCTTAAGAAGGGTGTCTGGAACTGATTTGGTAGGGGTTTTGGGCCCCCATCCGAACCCTTGGATTAAAAAAATTCTCCGTCAAGGTTTACAGCAGACAACAAAACTGCTGAGTTCTGTCGACGTTATGTCGACAGAACTCAGCAGCAGTGTAGATGCAGGTATAGTTTTGTCGACAAAAGTTATTTCGAAATGCATTTTGTGTGTGGACGCATTATTTTGAAATAAGATATTCCGAAATAACTATTTTGAAATTAGATATTTCGAAATAACGCTGTAGTGTAGATATACACACAGAGGCTAAGTACACCATTCCTTACCCATCCTGGCTAATAGCCATTGGTGGACCTAACCTCCATGAATGTATCTAGTTCTCTTTTAAACTCTGTTATAGTCCTAGCCTTCACAACCTCCTCCGGCAAGGAGTTCCACAGGTTGACTATGCGCTGTGTGAAGAAGAACTTCCTGTTATTTGTTTGAAACCTGCTGCCCATTCGTTTTATTTGGTGGCCCCTAGTTCTTATATTATGGGAACAAGTCAATAACTTTTACTTATTCACTTTCTCCACACCACTCATGATTTTATAGAGCTCTATCCTATCCCCGTTTAGTCTCCAGCTTTGCCTGTGGCCCTGCAGGTTGACTGTGCACTGTGTGAAGAAGAGACGCCGGGTTCAGAAGCCGCCAAAACCACGGCAGGCAATTACTAGCTCTGTGGGCTGGATCCCGTCCGCCAGGTCTAACTCTTGGTGGGCCCCCACCACTATATTTACCTGAGCCTCTGCAGAGATGGGTGATCAGTGCTCCCATTGGCTGTGGATCGCTGTTCCTGGCCAATGGGAGCGGCGGGAAATGGTGTCCCGGTCCATGTCCCATCGTGCCACTCCCTTTGGCCGGGAATGTCAGTCCAAAGCCAATGGGAGCTGCGGGAAACGGTATCCCGGTCCACGTCCCGTCCTGCCGCTCCCTTTGGCCGGGAATGTCAGTCCAAAGCCAATGGGAGCTGCGGGAAACGGTATCCCGGTCCACGTCCCGTCCTGCCGCTCCCTTTGGCCGGGAATGTCAGTCCAAAGCCAATGGGAGCTGCGGGAAACGGTATCCCGGTCCACGTCCCGTCCTGCCGCTCCCTTTGGCCGGGAATGTCAGTCCAAAGCCAATGGGAGCTGCGGGAAACGGTATCCCAGTCCACGTCCCGTCCTGCCGCTCCCTTTGGCCGGGAATGTCAGTCCAAAGCCAATGGGAGCTGCGATCATAAGAACATAAGAACGGCCAGAGTGGATCAGAGCAAAGGTCCATCCAGCCCAGTACCCTGTCTACCGACAGTGGCCAATGCCAGGTGCCCCAGGGAGAGTGAACCAAACAGCGAATGATCAAGCGATCTCTCTCCTGCCATCCATCTCCACCCTCTGACAAACAGAGGCCAGGGACACCATTCCTACCCCCTGGCTAATAGTCATTAGGCTTTTATAACGGGCGGGGCGGTCAGGGAGGGGGGTGGGGTGGGCGGGGCCAGGAGGGAGTTGGGGGGCCAGGGAGGGGGTTGGGGTGGGGTGGGCAGGGCCAGGAGGGAGTTGGGGGGCCAGGGAGGGGGTTGGGGTGGGCGGGGCCAGGAGGGAGTTGGGGGGCCAGGGAGGGAGTTGGGGTGGGGTGGGCGGGGGCAGGAGGGAGTTGGGGGCCAGGGAGGGGGGGGGTTAGGGTGGGTGGGGGCAAGAGGGGGGTTAGGTTGGGGTGGGTGGGGGCAGGAGGGAGTTGGGGGGCCAGGGAGGGGGTTGGGGTGGGGTGGGGTGGGCAGGGGCAGGGGCAGGAGGGAGTTGGGGGGGCCAGGGAGGGGGTTGGGTTGGGGTGGGCAGGGCAGGGGCAGGAGGGAGTTGGGGGGCCAAGAAGGGGGTTGGGTTGGAGTGGGCGGGGGCAGGAGGGAGTTGGGGGGGGTCAGGGAGGGGGGTTGGGCTGGGGTGGGCAGGGGCAGGAGGAGTTGGGGGGCCAGGGAGGGGGTGGGGTGGGCGGGGGCAGGAGGGAGTTGGGGGGCCAGGGAGGGGGTTGGGGTGGGGTGGGGTGGGCAGGGCCAGGGAGGGGGGGTGGGTTGGGGTGGGCAGGGGCAGAAGGGAGTTGGCGGGCCAGGGAGGGGGTTGGGTTAGGGTGGGTGGGGGCAGGAGGGAGTTGGGGGGCCAGGGAGGGGGTTGGGTTGGGGTGGGTGGGGGCAGGAGGGAGTTGGGTGGGCGGGGGCAGGAGGGAGTTGGGGGGCCAGGGAGGGGGAGGGAGTTGGGGGGCCAGGGGGGGGGGTGGGGGTTGGGGTGGGCGGGGGGGGGGTTCCAGGGAGGGGGGTTGGGGTGGGTTGGGGGGGGGGGCCAGGAGGGGGAGGTTGGGGGGCCAGGGAGGGGGGTTGGGGTTGGGGGGGGCGGGGGAGGAGGGGTTGGGGGGCCAGGGAGGGGGGGGTTGGGGTGGGCGGGGGCAGGAGGGAGTTGGGGGGCCAGGGGGGGGGTGGGTTGGGGTGGGCGGGGGCCAGGAGGGGGAGTTGGGGGGCCAGGGGAGGGGGGTTGGGGTTGGGGTGGGCGGGGGCCAGGAGGGGTTGGGGGGCCAGGGAGGGGGTTGGGGTGGGCGGGGGCAGGGAGGGGGAGTTGGGGGGCCAGGGGGGGGGGTGGGGGTTTGGGGTGGGGGGGGCCAGGAGGGAGGGGGGGGCCAGGGAGGGGGGGTTGGGGTTGGGGGTGGGCGGGGGCAGGGAGGGAGTTGGGGGGCCAGGGAGGGGGGTGGGGTTGGGGGTGGGCGGGGCCAGGAGGGAGTTGGGGGGGCCAGGGAGGGGGGTTGGGGGGGTGGGCGGGGGCAGGAGGGAGTTGGGGGGCCAGGGAGGGGGTGGGGGTGGGGTGGGCGGGGGCCGGAGGGAGTTTGGGGGGCCAGGGGGAGGGGGGTTGGGGTTGGGTTGGTGGGCGGGGGGCAGGAGGGAGTTTGGGGGGGCCAGGGAGGGGGGGGTGGGCTGGGCTGGGCGGGGGCCAGGAGGGAGTTGGGGGGCCAGGGAGGGGGGTTGGGGGGGGTGGGCGGGGGCCAGGAGGGAGTTGGGGGGCCAGGGAGGGGGTTGGGGTGGGGTGGGGGGGCAGGAGGGAGTTGGGGGGCCAGGGAGGGGGGGGTGGGGGTTGGGGGTGGGCGGGGGCCAGGAGGGAGTTGGGGGGCCAGGGAGGGGGGTTGGGGTGGGGGGGGCGGGGGCCAGGAGGGAGTTGGGGGGCCAGGGAGGGGGGGTGGGTTGGGGTGGGGCGGGGGCAGGAGGGAGTTGGGGGGCCAGGGAGGGGGGTTGGGGTTGGGGGGTGGGCGGGGGCCAGGAGGGAGGGTTGGGGGGCCAGGGAGGGGGGTTGGGGGTTGGGGTGGGCGGGGGCAGGAGGGAGTTGGGGGGCCAGGGAGGGGGGGGTGGGTTGGGGGGGCGGGGCCAGGAGGGAGTTGGGGGGCCAGGGAGGGGGGGTTTTGGGGTGGGGGCGGGGGCAGGAGGGAGTTGGGGGGCCAGGGAGGGGGGTGGGGTTGGGGGGGGGGGGGCCAGGGAGGGAGTTGGGGGGCCAGGGAGGGGGTTGGGGTTGGGGTGGGCGGGGGCAGGAAGGGAGTTGGGGGGGCCAGGGAGGGGGTTGGGGTGGGGTGGGCGGGGCCAGGAGGGAGTTGGGGGGCCAGGGAGGGGGTTGGGGTGGGTGGGGGCGGGGGGCAGGAGGGGAGTTGGGGGGCCAGGGAGGGGGGTTGGGGGTGGGGTGGGGGGGGCCAGGAGGGAGTTTGGGGGGCCAGGGAGGGGGGTTGGGTTGGGGTGGGCGGGGGCCAGGAAGGGAGTTGGGGGGGCCAGGGAGGGGGGTTGGGGGGTTGGGGTGGGGCGGGGGCCAGGAGGGAGTTGGGGGGCCAGGGAGGGGGGTTGGGGTGGGCGGGGGCAGGAGGGAGTTGGGGGGCCAGGGAGGGGGTTGGGGTGGGGTGGGGGGGGCAGGAGGGAGTTGGGGGGGGCCAGGGAGGGGGGTGGGGTTGGGGTGGGCGGGGGGCAGGAGGGAGTTGGGGGGCCAGGGAGGGGGGTTGGGGTTGGGGTGGGGGGGGCAGGAGGGGAGTTGGGGGGCCAGGGAGGGGGGTGGGGTTGGGGTGGGCGGGGGCAGGAGGGGAGTTGGGGGGCCAGGGAGGGGGGTGGGTTGGGGTGGGGGGGCCGGGGGAGTTGGGGGGGGGGGGGGTTGGGGTGGGTGGGCGGGGGCAGGAGGGAGTTGGGGGGCCAGGGAGGGGGGTGGGTTGGGGTGGGCGGGGCCAGGAGGGAGTTGGGGGGCCAGGGGGGGGGGGTTGGGGGGGGGGGGGGCCAGGGAAGGGGTTGGGGGGGCCAGGGAGGGGGGTTGGGGTGGGGTGGGCGGGGGCCAGGAGGGAGTTGGGGGGGCCAGGGAGGGGGGGGGTTGGGGTGGGTGGGGGGAGGGAGGGGGGGGGGCCAGGGGGGGGGTGGGTTGGGGTGGGCGGGGGGCAGGAGGGGAAGTTGGGGGGGCCAGGGAGGGGGGTGGGGTTGGGGTGGGGGGGGGGGGCAGGAGGGAGTTGGGGGGGCCAGGGAGGGGGGGTGGGTTGGGGTGGGCGGGGGCCGGAGGGAGTTGGGGGGCCAGGGAGGGGGTTTGGGGTGGGTGGGGGGGGCGGGAGGGAGTTTTGGGGGGCCAGGGAGGGGGGTGGGGTTGGGGGTGGGCGGGGCCAGGAGGGAGTTGGGGGGCCAGGGAGGGGGTTGGGGGTTGGGGGTGGGCGGGGGCAGGAAGGGAGTTGGGGGGGCCAGGGGGGGGGGGTTGGGGTGGGCGGGGGCAGGAGGGAGTTGGGGGGCCAGGGGGGGGGGGTTGGGGTGGGGTGGGGGGGCCAGGAGGGAGGTTGGGGGGGCCAGGGAGGGGGTTGGGGGGTGGGGGGGGGCGGGGCAGGAGGGAGTTGGGGGGGCCAGGGAGGGGGGGGTGGGGTTGGGGGGGGGGGGGCCAGGAGGGAGTTGGGGGGCCAGGGAGGGGGGGGGGTGGGGGGGGGGGGCAGGAGGGAGTTGGGGGGCCAGGGAGGGGGTTGGGGTGGGGTGGGGCGGGGCCAGGAGGGAGTTGGGGGGGGCCAGGGAGGGGGGTGGGGTTTGGGGGTGGGCCGGGGGCAGGAGGGAGTTGGGGGGGCCAGGGGGGGGGGGTTGGGGTGGGGGTGGGCGGGGGCCAGGAGGGAGTTGGGGGGCCAGGGAGGGGGGGGTTGGGGTGGGGTGGGCGGGGGCAGGAAGGGAGTTGGGGGGCCAGGGAGGGGGGTTGGGGTGGGGTGGGCGGGGGCCAGGAAGGGAGTTGGGGGGGGGCCAGGGAGGGGGGTTGGGGTGGGGTGGGCGGGGGCAGGAGGGAGTTGGGGGGCCAGGGAGGGGGGGGGGTGGGGTGGGCGGGGGCAGGAGGGAGTTGGGGGGCCAGGGAGGGGGTTGGGGTGGGTGGGGGGGGCAGGAGGGATTGGGGGAGGGGGGGGTTGGGGTGGGGGTGGGCGGGGCCAGGAGGGAGTTGGGGGGCCAGGGAGGGGGTTGGGGTGGGGGGGGGGCCAGGAGGGAGTTGGGGGGCCAGGGAGGGGGGGGGGGGGGTGGGGGGGGGGCCAGGAGGGAGTTGGGGGGCCAGGGGGGGGGTGGGGGGGGTGGGCGGGGGGCCAGGAGGGAGTTGGGGGGCCAGGGAGGGGGTTGGGGTGGGGTGGGCGGGGGCAGGAGGGAGTTGGGGGGCCAGGGGAGGGGGTTAGGGTGGGCGGGGCCAGGAGGGAGTTGGGGGGGTCAGGCTGGGGGCTGGGCGGGGGCCACGTGGCGGCGGACGGGACCAGGAGGGGGCGGGGCGGGGCGCGCAGGCGCTCCAGGCCTGCCGGGAGCGGCCCGGGCCCCAGCTCAAGGTGAGACGCCGGGCCCTGACCCGGTGGGCGGGGGCCGCGGGAGGAGGGCGCCTGCGCAGGGGTCCACCGCGCTGGCAGGCGTGGCGAGGGCAGACGCGTCAGGGGCGGTGACAGCGCAGGCGCCAGCCCCGCGGCGCATGCCCAGTCGCAGCCCCGCGGCGCCGCCTGCCCACGTGGGGCGGCCCTTTAACCCCCCGCGCTGCGCTGCGCTGCCCAGGAGAGTCGGGACGCGGCCGCAGGATGCCCCGCGGGAGCCGGAGCGCGGCCCGGCCGGCTGCGGCCAGGTGCGGCGGGGGCGGGGGAGGGAGCCCCGCTGGCTCCGGAGTGGGGCAGCGTGTCTAGGGCGGGGGCACCTCCGGCCCGCGGGGCTCACGGTGCCCGCCCTCCCGCTGCGGGGCTGGAGTGCTCTGACTCTCCGCGGCTGCCCCCCTCCCTCCCTTCTGGCGTGCGGGGGGGGGGTAAGGGGGGTGTCTTTCTCTTTCTCAGCCAGGTTACCCCCCCCTCCGCCCCACTGATTTTTTTTTTTCCGTGGGTTTCTGCCCCATAACCAAGGAGGTCCCCAACCCCTGGGCTAGAGCAGTGTTTCTCAGCCGGGGGTACAAGTACCCTTAGGGGGTACTCGAGAGACGTCTCGGGGGTACATCAACACCACTGAAATTTGGGGAGACCTGAATGTTGGTTGTAAGTTTTACAGCCCTTTATTATGTTTGTACTCTTTACACCCCGAAATTTTGTTGCCCGCCTGGCAACAATGAAGTTATTGAAACAAATGTGTTGCAACGGTAGGAAAAAAATGGTGTGTCTGAAAACTGTAGGTACTAGGGGTACTTATAATTGTGGGTTTTTTTTTTTTAAAAAAGGGGTACTTTATAAAAATGTTGAGACACACTGGTCTAGGGGGTGCTAACCACAGCTGATGAACTGGTATGATGGGAACCACTTCCAACCAGCGGGTGTGGTAGCTCCCTTGTTCACCACCTGTCGCCAGCCTGGCATGTGGGGGGAAGGCTCTGTTATTGGCGCAGCTGGAGGTGGTGGGAGAGCCAAACTTTCTGCCACGCAGCAGGACACTTCCACCAGTCCAAGGTCACGGCTCAATCCGAGGTCAATCGCCCGGTTCAGCATAAATCCGTAGCACGGGTGAGAAGGGCTCGGTGAAGCAGTGAATCTCTCCAGCCTGGTAGCGTGTACTAATCCCTGCCGTTTTGTCCAACCGGGGAGCTGTCTTTTGCCCTGGTGAGCACCCCAGGGAGGGTTTCCCCTGGAGTGACTTTGTGGGTCACCTTCAGTCTGTTCGCACGCTCCTCACCAGTGATAAATGCTGTTTCCGTCCTGTGGCTGGAAAGGCGGAACTCGCCCTCTGGGACCCTGATACCGCTCTGGAGCGAGTGAATCCGTTATAAAAGCCCAATGCCAGCTGTATTCCTGGCGGTGTCTTTGGCAGTCTGAGGGGGTGGCTTTACCCAGGGTGTTGCCCGTGTGACGTACAGGACATCCCCACTATAAGTCTCCCTGATACACAGCCGTTCCACGCTAAAGTTGTTGATATTTGATACATCAGAACAGTAGTTTTCAGCCGTGGGCCATGTGGCTCCCCAGGGGCCACGCTCTACCTCTAGGGGGCCACATGGAAAAAACAGAACATTAGGTACATTATGTACCTTTTTTCCAACTAACAGTGGCTATGAGGGGGGCCACAGAGGTAAACTGGCTCAGAAGGGGGCCATGAGCAAAAAAAGGTTGAGAAACAGTGCATTAGAACAGTGTTTCTCAACCAGTAGTACAAGTACCCTTAGGGGTACTTGAGAAAAGTCTGGGGGGGTACATCACAACTGAAATTTGGAGAGAACTGAATTTTTGTTTTAAGTTTTATAGCGTTTTATTATTCTTGTACTTTTTACACCCCAAAATTTCATTGCCTGCCCACGATGAAGTTCAAATGTGTTGCAACAGTAGAAAAAAATTGTCTGAACTGTAGGTATTGGGGGTACTTATAATTTTTTTTGAAAAAGGGGTACTTCATTAAAAATGTTGAGAAACTTTAAGTTCTCCCATTGCCCGCTATAAGTTGTGCCAAATACCCTTTCCCTGCCCAATTTGCTTAAAGGGAAGTCAGCCGTGGGTGGGCGGTTGTTTCGCTATAAGGCCAAGTTTCTTTTTGGAACAGATCTTGGACTTCTGGGCTACGTCTACACTGGCGGCTTCTTGCGCAAGAACATCTTGCGCAAGAACACGGCCACGCTGCCGTGTGCGAACTGTGCTTTTGCGCAAGAGCGCCCATGGCAGTGTGGACGCTCTCTTGAGCAAGAAAGCTCCGATGGCTGTTTTAGCCATAGGGCTTTCTTCCGCAAGAAATCCTTTCCGAGCGTCCACACCGCCCTTTTGTGCAAGAGGGCTTACACCTGTTAAAAAAGAGCGTAGCTCTTGCGCAAAGAGCCGTCTCTTACCACGCCGTACTGTAAATTTCTTTGCGCAAGAGTGGGCGGGCAGTGTGGACGCTCTGCGGATTCTTGCGCAAGAACTTGCCAGTGTAGGCATAGCCCTAGTGAGGTCGGCCCGAATTGTCCTAGAAGTGGATGTTTGGTTAGGGGGAGAGCGTGAATTCTTCTGCTGGCGCATGCAGGTTTGAGAGGCAGTAAATAGGGTTCAGTAAATTGCTTCTCGGCCTCTTGAAGGCGAAGATCAAGTGTAGACTCTGGGCTGGCCGAGCCAGATTGGTAACCACAAGCCTGTGGCCTTAACACCTGAGAAAACAGGTTCACGGGGTCCTTTGTTCTTTCACTTGATGCAAAACTGGGTCTCCAAAACGTGCCACGCTCGGGATTCGTCCTTGCACCCACCCCGGGAATACATCTCCATGGGGTCCCAGACACGCAGGCCAGCTGGGGTGGGAGATTCCCGTGGTCCTTAGCCTATTGTCAGCGCCTTTTCTTTGCCAATTTCGCTAACTTGTATTTCTTCCTCCTTCCCTCTGCTCCATTCCCTTGTTCTCAGCAGTGTAGCACCTTCTCATGCCCGCACGCCAGCTCCGCCGCCGCCGTCCGCGGTTGCAGCCCCGGCGCCGCCCCAGCAGCCCGGCCTGATGGCCCAGATGGCCACCACTGCGGCAGGGGTGGCTGTGGGCTCCGCGGTGGGCCACGTGGTCGGCAGTGCGCTGACGGGGGCTTTCGGCGGAGGGAGCAGCGCCGAGCCAGCGAAACCAGCCAGTCCTGCCCAGGTAATGCAGCGCTGTGGGGCCACTAGGGAGCTGGTTTTTCAGGACTTCATGGAGTCCCGGAAGCAGGGCTGGTGGTCGGGTGTCCTGCCTAGAGGGCCTTCCTGCATGCCAAGACAACACACACAATAGCCACTTAAAGCCCTGCTATTACTGAGAGTTGGCTGGGGTGTGTGTGTGGGGGCAGGGGTGGGGTGTGGGGGGGAAGTGGCAGAGGGGGTGGATGTGGGGGGAGGGTGTGGGTGTGGGGGGGGATATTTTTGTTGGTGTGTGTGGGGGGGGAATGGGGAGATGGCGGGTGTGTGGGGGGGTGGGGGGATGGCGGGTGTGTGTGTGGCAGGGTGGGGGGGTGGTGTGGGGGAATGGGGGTGTGGGTAGAGGGTGTGTGTGTGTGTGTAGTGGGGAGGGGGTGGGTGTAGAGGGTGTGTGTGTGTGTGGAATGGGTGTGGGGGTGGGTGTAGAGGGTGTGTGTGTGTGTGTGTGGAATGGGTGTGGGGGGGTGGGTGTAGAGGGGGGTGTGTTGTGTGTGGGTGGAATGGGTGTGGGGGTGGGTGTAGAGGGGGTGTGTGTGTGTGTTGGTGGAATGGGTGGGGGGTGGGTGTAGAGGGGGGTGTGGAATGGGTGTGGGGGGGTGTGGTGTGTGTGTTGGGGAATGGGGGTGGTGGGGTGTGGGTAGAGGGGTGTGTTGGGGGGGGTAAGTAATCGGGTGCGGGTAGAGGGGGGGTGTGTGTGTGTGTGTGTGTGGCAGGGGGGAGGGGGTGTAAGTAATTAGGCGCATATTTGTCCCTTGAGTGAGTTTGGCTGGGCTATACCTGTGATTTTAAGTGGGGACAAGAGCCATATTCCCCCTCATTTTTTTTCCGTCTGTGTGCAATAAATTTTGTGCACACCACGGCATGTGCAGAGGTGCACCACCAAAAGCAACACATGCTGCTGGCCAGAAGTACTCTACTAATCCGCTGCGCGGGACTGAAATCTCTCTTGGCCAGCCGCCCAAGTGCTCGGCTTGCAGGGAACACTGGACAGGAAGGCAGGACATGACAAAAAGTTTAAGAAATACTGCACTAGTAAGACTGAGGAACACCAAACAAGCATTGTTTTTTATGCACAACACCAAGGATTTTTTGTTTTGCGGGGAGGGGGGAGAAGATCAGGGGAAAGCTATTGAGCAAAACCCCCCGCTCCTTTTTGGGGTTAAGTTAAGAGTTGTTGAGGGGGGGGGGGAAAAAAAATCTCCTGCC
This sequence comes from Pelochelys cantorii, assembly GCA_032595735.1. NCBI lineage: Eukaryota > Metazoa > Chordata > Testudines > Trionychidae > Pelochelys > Pelochelys cantorii. The sequence goes on along the minus strand of CM064342.1, from coordinate 2,577,699 downwards.
CCTTTAAGGATGGCCATTTTGAACTCTGTTCTCAACAGCACACCTGCGACTGCCTTGTGCTGCGGATCACAGTTTAAGAAACACTGTGCTAGTCTGTAGAGGAACCCGCCACACGCCTAGTATCTCCCTAGATGTAGGACACTGAGCTATTGAATTCTGGTCACTTTTGACATTAAGCTGCTTGGATCCATTCCAGCTGGAGAAGCCGTGTGCTGGCCCTAACCAGGACACAAACCACGTTCCACCTTTTCCATGTTTAATAGGAAATCTCCCTCCCCTCCACTACTTGAATCGTCACTCCCAAACAACCAGACACCTTCCTGGATCTCCAGCTTGGGAAATTAACCTTCTAACCACCTGGGGCAGCGCACACAAACCTGGTCCCTTGCTGCTTAGCGGGTGGGGCAGTTAGATGACTCGTTGGGGGGGGGGTCCCATCTTTTGGAATGGGCCCTGAGTCTACAGCTGGGGCTGAATGAGGTCTGCGGTTTGGACAGAGACCTCTACCCTGCCTTGGAGACAGGCCCTTTCTAGTCTTAATCCTGCCCCGGGGGGTGGTTCCGCTTTGGCGTTGGAATTGAATTGCTCTGCCGCTGCATCTCTGTCTAAAGTGGTGCTAATCCCGACTCGTTTGTCCGGGCTGTCGAAGAAGAGAGATGAGCTTTTTGGAGAGGCAGTGCACCAGGGTCTTTTCTGCCTGGGAGCAATATTGGGACCCACCAACACTGGTCAGTCCTAGGACCAATCCTATTCAACATATTCATAAATGATCTGGAGAAAGGGGTAAACAGTGAGGTGGCAAAGTTTGCAGACGATACTAAACTGCTCAGGATAGTTAAGACCAAAGCAGATTGTGAAGAACTTCAGAAAGATCTCACCAAACTAAGTGACTGGGCAACAAAATGGCAAATGAAATTTAATGTGGATAAATGTAAAGTAATGCACATTGGGGAAAAATAACCACAACTATACATACAATATGATGGGGGCTAATTTAGCTACAACTAATCAGGAAAGATCTTGGAGTCATGGTGGATAGTCCTCCGAAGACGTCCACGCCGTGGGCAGCGGCAGTCAAAAAAGCAAACAGGATGTTAGGAATCATTAAAAAAGGGATAGCGAATAAGACGGAGAATATCTTATTGCCCTTGTATAAATCCATAGTATGCCCACATCTGGAATACTGCGTACAGATGTGGTCTCATCTCAAAAAAGATATACTGGCATAAGAGAAGGGCAACTAAAATGATTAGGGGTTTGGAACGGGTGAGAGGTTAAAGAGACTGGGACTTTTCAGCTTAGAAAAGAGGAGATTAAGGGGGAATAGGAGAGAGGTCTATAAAATCATGGGTGATGTGGAGAAAGTGAATAAGGAAAAGTTATTTACTTGTTCCCATAATATAAGAACTAGGGGCCACCAAATGAAACGAATGGGCAGCAGGTTTAAAACAAATAAAAGGAAGTTCTTCACACAGCGCACAGGAAACTTGTGGAACTCCTCGCCGGAGTAGGTTGTGAAGGCTGGGACTATAACAGGGTGTAAGAGGCCTAGATACATTCATGGAGGTTAAGTCCATAAATGGCTATTAGCCAGGATGGGTAAGGAATTGTGTCCCTAGCCTCTGTTTATCAGAGGGTGGGGATGGATAGCAGGAGAGAGGTCGCTTGATCATTACCTGTTTGGTTCACTCTCTCTGGGGCACCTGGCGTTGGCCACTGTCCGCAGACAGGGTACTGGGCTGGATGGACCTTTGGTCTGACCCAGTATGGCTGTTCTTATGTTCACCTGTCCCTTTGCAGAGACGCTGTATTTCCCTAATGAGGCATCTAAAAGTAGAAATTATTAGCGAAGGACAGGCATGACTGACATAAAACAGTCTGCCTGGGGGTTTAGCTGGATCTCTAGGTGCTTGGGAGGGACGGCAGAAAGACGGAGATGTTTTCTCCTTCCCGTTTCCCCTCGCTGTGCTCTCTAGGATCTGTCTTTAAACTGAATGTGAGGCAGTGTGTATTGCGGTAGCAGCTGGGTATTGCCAAGGGCGAGTACAATCCCGTTGCACTAGCCAATGTGCAAACCCTGAGGCAGAGTCTTTTGGATCTTGTCTTGCCGTCCACGTAGCTAGTTCAAGTCCAGAAGCTGGCAAATGCCAGCTGTTCTGCAGACACAAAGGCACGACAGGAGCTCACCCTGAAGTGTGGCTGGAATTGTAAGCTGTAGTGCGGGGCCGGACGTGGTGCTCCCGGATTACTCCTTTTGGTCCACTAGATGCTTTATCGGCAGGTACACCCCCTTGCAGTTCCCGTTGGCTGTGGGTTGCCGTTCCTGGCTAAGTGATCTCCTGGTGCGTGCTGCTTCCCACAGCTCCCATTGGTCAGGAATGGGCACGCACGGCCACTGGGAGCAGCAAGCAGGTAAATAAACATAAGAATGGCCATACCGGGTCAGACCAAAGGTCCATCTAGCCTAGTATCCTTTCTGCTGACAGTGGCCAGTGCCAGATGCCCCAGAGGGAGTGAACCGAACAGGTAACGGTCAAACGATCTCTCTCTCCTGCCATCCATCCATCTCCACCCGCTGAGAAACAGAGGCTAGGGACACCATTCCTTACCCATCCTGGCTAATAGCCATTAATGGACTTAACCATCATGAATTTATCTAGCTCTTTTTTTCAACCCTGTTATAGTCCTAGCCTTCATAACCTCCTCAGGCAAGGAGTTCCACAGGTTGACTGTGTGCTGTGTGAAGAAGAACTTGCTTTTATAAAGCATCTGGTGGCCTGCTAGGGTCTAACCTTGGAGAACAGCATCTGGCCCATGGGCCGTTTATTGCCCACCCCTTCTGTAGAATGTGTGGGGCTTGACTGGCTGAATGCTGGTCACGATTCTAATAACGCACATGGAATATAGGGGCCCAAAGAGTCAAAGATGTTAACCAAACAGTGGCTATGTCTAGACTACATAGAATTTTTGAAAGAGGATATGCCAATTCTGTGAGACTTTGCCTGTCTTCTTCCGATCTCCCTTTCGAAAGAGGATCTTTCAAAAGTGAAAGTAGTCTGGACGCAGTTTTTTCGGGAAAAAACCCCTTTTGGAAAAAACTGCTCTTAAAAAAAGGTTTACGCATTTTTTCGAAAAAGGGTTTTTTCCTGAAAAAAACACATCCAGACTACTTTCGCTTTCAAAGGTGAGATCAGAAGAAGATATGCAAATTCCTGTGGAATTTGCATAGCCTCTTTCGAAACCCCCCCCACCCCCCATAGTTTAGGCGTGCCCTCAGTCACTGCTGAACAGTAAACAATTTGAAACAAAGTTCGTGGCTTGGACAGAGACCTCCGCCCGCTTCATACCGTGGCAAATGCACCATTAAAAATCTCTAACTTTTTATGAAAGACACAGAAAAGAATGAAAACCAGTTGCAGAATTTGAAATACAAAGTTTTAAGGTCTTCGTTGGTATCTAGGGCTACATCTAAACTACACCCCTGTGTAGGAAGAGGGATGTACTTTAGACGTATCGAAAGTGCGAATGAAGTTGGGATTTAAATATCCCGTGCTTCATTTGCATAATGGCAGCCACCGCTTTTTTCAAAACGGGGCTTTTCAAAAAAACCGGCAGTTTAGATGGGGCATTTTTGACAGAAATGCCCCGTTTCGAAAGATCCTGTACTCCTCGAATGAAAATAAGCGGTGGCTGCCATTATGCAAATGAAGTGTAGGATATAAGGACAATATGCAAAGTTTAATAAGGACAAATGCAGAGTGTGCCACTTAAGAAGGAACATCCGTTTCACACATACAGAATGGGAAGCGACTGTCTAGGAAGGAGTCCAGTAGAAAGGGATCTAGGCGTCATAGTGGACCACGAGCTAAATATGAGTCAGCAGTGTGACGCTGTTGCAAAAAAAGCAAACCCGATTCAGGGATGCAGTCACAGGAGTGTTGAGAGCAAGACGTGAGAAGTAATTCGTCCGCTCTACTCTGCGCTGATTAGGCTTCAGTTGGAGGATTGTGTCCAGTTCTGGGCACCACATTTCAAGAAGAATGTGGAGAAATTGGAGAAGGTCCAGAGAAGAGCAACAAGAATGATGAAAGGTCTAGAGAACATGAGCTATGAGGGAAGACTGAAAGAATTGGGCTTGTTTAGTTTGGAAAAGAGAAAATTGAGAGGGAACGTGATAGCGGTTTTCAGGTATCTAAAAGGGTGTCACAAGGCGGAGGGAGAAAACTTGTTCTTCCTGGTCGCTGAGGATAGAACAAGAAGCAATGGGCTTAAACTGCAGCAAGGGAGGTTGAGGTTGGACATTAGGAAAAAGTTCCTAACTATCAGGGTGGTGAAAGACTGGAATAAATTGCCCAGGGAGGTTGCGGAATCTCCATCTCTGGAGATATTTAAGAGCAGGTTAGATAAATGTCTATCAGGGATGGTCTAGACAGTACTGGGTCCTGCGTGAGGGCAGGGGACTGGACTCGATGACCTCTCGAGGTCCCTTCCAGTCCTACTATTCTATGATATTTAAATCCCGGCTTTATTTGCACTTTCGATACGTATAATTTACATCCCTCTGCCGACAGGCAGGTGTAGTTTAGACACGGCGTAGGAGAGGGTTTTTTTATTCTCAGTTTGGCCATCCCTTTTGTGTATTTGATGATGAACTGATAATTTAGGACTGTAATGATTCGGAAACCAGTCCAAGATAGTGGGATATGAGCACCGTTTAGACATGTTTACCCTGACCGGTAGCTAAATGTGGCTCATTGTATTTCTCCTTCTGTCCCAGAGGTTGTGTCCTAAACTGGGATGTTTTCTTCTTTGTTGCGTGTCTGTAGGAGCCCAAGCCGCCTGCGTACCAGCAGTCGCAGTATGGACCTTGCCACTATGAGATGAAGCAGTTCTTGGAGTGTGCTACCAATCAGAGTGATCTGACCTTGTGCGAAGGCTTCAGTGAGGCACTGAAGCAGTGCAAATATAATCATGGTGAGGTTTTTGGTTGGCTTTGCTGCCGAATGCATAGATGGGCGAGCGCTCAAGTCTGGGACGGATCAGCTCGTGTTTGAAAGTCGCGTGACTCAGTCCGGCGAGGTCTGAGCGTTCGAGCAGTAGCTAATCGGTAGTTTCTCCTAAAGAAACCGAACCCCTCCATGTGGAAGACATTGCTGTCCTCGTTGACATGATGGCAAGTCCCCACACCTCTGCCATGTCAGGAGTGTTGTACCCTCTATGCTTGGGAATCCTGGAAAGGAGAAGAGGGTCACCTCTTTGCCCATGACTTAACGGCATGAAAATGGTGGTCCAGATAGTGGGCTTTAGGGGTTGGATGCTCTATTGCCAAGTTCCTTGTGGGCACCTACCCCTTTCCCAGTGGTGGTTCTTTGGCAAATTGGCAAGAAGTAAAGAGATGGTTTCCTTCTCCTGGAGCAACTATGGAGACACCCCTCCTTCCTTGCGTGCTTGGTCAAAACTGGCACCTCCCATTCTGGCCAGTCATAGGGAGTTAACCTCCCTCAGGTGTGACGCGGGACGCGCTCTTCTGCCAGATACTGAACTTGAGTTTCTCCAACCTTGCAGGTGTGTCTTCCCTCCTGTGAAGAAATTCAGCCCTACCCCAGGGAAAGGAGAGCCAGAAAAGAATGGAAGAGCCAGGAAGGAAGGGCTAGTGACCAAAGTAACCGGTGGAAAGGAAGGATAGTCCGGCCAGAGCAAAGAGCCACGTAGACCTAATTCGCTTCTAGAAGTGCCAGGAAAGACTGATGGTTGGAATTTGAGGCTTTTAGAATCCAGATCACATTTGATTTCCTAGATCTAATAAAAGCAGATGGCTTATTTTAATCGATGAGCCGTTTGTATGTTGTTCCTTACTCTAGACGCGAAGGCTTTTGCTGTTCGGATCTCTCAATGTGCTTCCCCCCCCCCCCCCCCCCCCCCCCCCCCCCACACACACACAAAGGGGAGCAGGAAAATTTTAAATCCATGTGGCTGGATGACTCAGCAAAACCAAATTAAGTCCAGGCCTGGATTTCCACTCACAGGACATGTACACTGACCCTGCTGCGCTGTTTTTGTTTGCTGAAAAGGCCCGAGCAGGAAGCCTAAGGTAGGGGGTGGGGAACCTCAGACCCAGGGGCCGAATGCGGCCCCTGACTTGCCTGGATCGGGCCCTCGAGGCTCAGCATTGGGGAACCCATCCTGGAGCTCCAGTTCCCCCTCCTTGCCACCCACCCACAATCTACTAGGGGGGAGGGCCTTTCTCCTCAGCCAGGGGCTTCTCACTTGTGTGTGGCCCCCCGACTGATTTTTTTCCTGTGGCCCCCGACCTGAAAAAGGTTCCCCACCCCTGCTCTAGGGGTACGGCTATTCAAAAATAACAGGGTGGGCATCTGAAGGAACAGAAGACGGACATTTATCAGGGATGGTCTAGACAGTACTGGGTCCTGCCGTGAGGGCAGGGGATTGGACTCGATGACCTCTCGAGGTCCCTTCCAGTCCTAGTGTTCTATGATTCCAATCAATCTGTTAGTCTAGAAGGTGCCACAGGACTTCTCGTTGAAATGCATTAGACACCCCCCAAAGGCATCGCTCTGCAAAAGCCCAGCGGGTTCAGTTATAGGGGAGCAACACGTAGCAAAATCGAAACTGACGCAATTAGGAATGCAGCTGCCGGTGGCAAGCAAAACGCGGCTTTGCATAGTCCAGTTGGGATTTTCTTTCCAGGTGGATGAAATCTCTCCAAAACTTAGGACGTTTAGACTACAGGCTTTTGTCGACAAAGCTTCTGTTGACAGAGCGTCTAGACTGCATCCAGTTCTGTCGGCAAAGCAAGCTGCTTTGTTGATATGAGAGTGTAGACGCAAAGGACAGTGTAGATGCAATAACGCCTTCTGTCGACAAAAGGCGTTATTCCTCGTCAAATGAGGTTTAGCGATGTCGACAAAACGGCTGAGCTCTGTTGACGTTATGTCGACAGAACTCAGCGGTAGTGTAGACGCAGGTATAGTTTTGTCGACAAAACCCTGTAGTCTAGACATATCCTCATTTATTTTAGTTGTCCCTTCTCTGTGGCTGCTGACAGAGTTGTCTGAATCTCATTCCCTGGATGGGTTTGTAAGAAGAATTTCTGCTAGTGCAGTTGGATTACTCTTTGCTATTTGGCAGAAAGGGGAAGCTGGATTTCTTTTCTAAAAATAACACAAGAATGGGCATACCCCAGCCTTGAAATTTAGGCCTCTCCCTCGCCAAAACTTCATGATCTTAACTTTGGGCTGGGTTTCGTTTCTCCTGCCATCTGGCTTCCAGGGCATATCTTGACTTGCTTTCACTTTCGAAAGAAGATATGCAGATCTGGTGCAAATTTGCATATCTTCCGATCCTTTTTTGGAAGAGTTTTTTTTTTTTTTTTTTAAAAGAAAGTAGTCTAGATGCGGGTCTCTTGGGGAGAAAAAATACCCCTTTTTCGAAAGAACCATTTTTCCTAAAACAACAAATGCTCTGGTAGCACTTTATAGGCTAGTAAAACATGTAGATGGTATCATGAGCTTTCGTGAGCACGCTTCTTCAGATAACTGGAGAACTTACATCATCTTCCTTTCCAAATGCAAACAGATGGACATTATACCTAATGGCGTAAGGGTGAAAAACCCACTACAATAACAGATTAACTCGGCTACCCACTGAAGCGCCTTTCTTAAAACAATGAGGTTTACGCGGTTTTTTTTGAAAAAGGGTGGGTTTTTTTTTTTTTCGAAAGAACCACGTCTAGACTACTTTCTTTTCTGGAGAAAACCTCTTCTGAAAAAGCGATTGGAAGAAGATATGCAAATTTGTGCCAAATTTGCATATCTTTCGAAAGTGAAAGCAAATCTAGACATGCCTGCAAGTGCGCTAGACATGCCCGTGAGTGGTGAGAGAGACTGCTAAGGAAAATCTAGATGCGAAGGACACTCAGGTCTTGCTTTGTGTGCAAGGGATGAGTTTGTGGTCCCGGGAACATCAATATAAATCTGGAATAACTAACAGAGCAACTCCAAAATATACCTACTGCAAATGAGATCAGAATTGGTGTTCGCACGTGGGCTGACACGTCTGTGAAAGACCAGTTCTGTGCGGTGTTCCACGCACTCTTTTAATCACTATTTTAATTCTGTGACATGCTTCTGATATTTTATGAAATACGTTCTAGTCTGGTTCATACAAATATTCCTCCGTGAGCCACTTTGGCATACTCGGGCTACATCTAGACTGCAGGCTTCTTGTGCAAGAAGCTTTTTGCGGAAGAGATCTTCTGCACAAACATGTGCAAGAGTGCGTCCACACTGTGAAAGCGCCTCGTTAAAGCGATGCGCTTCTGCGCATGAGAGTGTCCAGACTGCATGGACGCTGTCTCGCAAGAAAGTTCTGATTGCCATTCACAGAGTAGCCACCAGGGCACCTGTGCTTTTTTTCAATTACCTCTTTATGCGCAAAAACCCCGTTTCCTGTCCCCACTTACTTGTTCCCATAATATAAGAACTACGGGCCACGAAAAGAAACTAATGGGCAGCAGGTTTAACACTAATAAAAGGAAGTACTTCACACCGTGCATAGTCAATCTGTGGAACTCCTTGCCTGAGGAGGTTGTGAAGGCTAGGACTATAACAGGGTTTAAAAGAGAACTAGATAAATTAATGGAGGTTAAGTCCATTAATGGCTATTAGCCAGGATGGGTAAGGAATTGTGTCCCTAGCCTCTGTTTGTCAGAGGGTGGAGATGGATGGCAGGAGAGAGATCGCTTGATCATTACCTGTTCGATTCACTTCCTCTGGGGCACCTGGCATTGGCCACTGTTGGCAGACAGGGTACTGGGCTGGGTGGGCCTTTGGTCTGACCCAGTATGGCCGTTCTTATGTTCACACACCTTTTTGTGTAAGAGCTCTTGCGCAAAAAGGAGTTGTTTCTCGTAGAAAGAGGGAGACCTATACCGCAAAACTCCCTCTGTTCTGTCGATTCACTGTAAATATTCTTGCGCAAAAAGGAGTTGTTCGTTGTGGAAAGAGGGGGACCTATACCGCAAAACTCCCTCTGTTCTGTCGATTCACTGTAAATATTCTTGTGCAAAAAGGAGTTGTTCGTTGTGGAAAGAGGGGGATCTATACCGCAAAACTCCCTCTGTTCTGTCGATTCACTGTAAATATTCTTGCGCAAAAAGGAGTTGTTCGTTGTGGAAAGAGGGGGACCTATACCGCAAAACTCCCTCTGTTCTGTCGATTCACTGTAAATATTCTTGCGCAAAAAGGAGTTGTTCGTTGTGGAAAGAGGGGGATCTATACCGCAAAACTCCCTCTGTTCTGTCGATTCACTGTGAATTTTCTTGAACAAAAACGGCCTTGAGGTGTGGACGCTCTGCGAATGTTTGCACAAAACTGGCCATGTTTGCACAAAAACTCAGCAGTGTAGACGTAGCCTCAGTCCTAAGAGTGCCCTCGTTAGAAAGCAAATAACGGTTTTGATGAAGCAGAAAGAATACAATCCGCTTTGCGCTCCCATACGTAGTGTGCGTTCTCTGGGGGTAACCGCAATAACGAAAGGCATGTTTACCTCAAGTGTCATGATCAGGGCTCGACAAATAATGTAATCTACTCTCCCGGGGCGAGTAGATTACACCCTGGAAGAGCCAGCACAGAACGATCTGTGCATACGCAGAGCGCAGAACCGCACGGCTGGCGAGCGGGGTTCGCCGCTGCTCAGCGAGCCCTGGTCATGATTATTATTTTTCTTATAAAAGTACCAGCTGTCTCAGGCATGGGGATAGGAAGCGAGTTTACATGACAGGAGAAATGGCTTGCAGCAAGCAGGCTGGAGAAACCTTCACACATCAAAAGGTTCCCGTTTCTATTAGGAGTTGTTAGAATGTGTTACTATTGTACCACACGCTTCTTTGTGAGCTAACTGCGGCTTGGGTTGGGTCGTGACTACGGATGTGGAGTCTTCTTGCGGAAGAAACCTGGCCCCTATAGAGTGCGTCTAGACTACATTCCTCTTTCGAAAGAGGAATGCAAATGAGAGACATTGAAAATGCAAATGAAGTGCGGATTTACAAATCTTGCGCTTCATTTGCATAATCTCTTCCGAGTGCTTTTTCGGAAGAGATTTTTTTGAAAAAAAAAATGCAGTCTAGGCGGGGTTCTTTTGGGGGAAAAAAACCCTTTTTCGAAAGAATTCTGTAACCTCATTTTTTCAGGAATAAGGGTTCTTTTGAAAAAGGGTTGTTTTTTCGAAAGAAGACTGCTTTTTTTTTTCTTCGAAAAAATCTCTTCCAAAAAAGCGATCGGAAGAGATTATGCAAATGAAGCGCGAGATTTGTAAATTCGTGCTTCATCTGCATTTTTGATTTCCCTCATTTGCATTCCCCTTTCAAAAGAGGGAATGTAGTCTAGACCAATGTTTCTTAAATGTTTTAAGACCGAGGAACACCAAGGATTTTTTTTTATGAGGAACACCAATGATTTTTTTGGTGAGCAAAAAAAAAAAGCGGGGGGGACGGGACGGGGACCTGGGGAAAGGTTATTAAGCAGAAAAAAAAAATGTTGGGGGGGAAGTTATTGAGGAAAAAAAAAGGGCGCCTGCCCTTTTAAGGGCGGCCATTTTGAACTGTGTTGTTCTCCGCAGCGCACAGTTTAAGAAACACTGGTCTAGACTCACCCTAAGTGTCAGGGTTGTCATTGCCAGAAGTAAATCTGCACTTTCAGGGTGCATCTACACTGTGGCGTTTTTCCGGAAACACGGCCGTATTTCCAGAAAAACAATTCTTGCGTCCACACTGCCATTGAGTTCTTTTGATGGAAAGTTGAAAGAACGAAGGGCGTTTTTTTGATGGCAGTAAACCTCATTCAACGAGGAAGAAGCCTTTTTCGGAAAAAGCTTTTTCAGAAAACGGCGTGTGTGGATGCGGCAGAGGGAGTCCAGGAAATAACACAGGTGCCCTGGTGGCCACTCCGTCCATAGTAATCCCAACTGAAATGCGAGAGAGCGTCCAATCAGTGTGGACGCTCTCTTTCGAAAAAGCACATCGCTTTTTCGTTGCGCTTTTGCTGTATGGATGCTCTCTTTCGAAAGAAGCTTTCCCAGAAGATCAGACAGATGCCTGAGGTCCATCCTTCACATCAAATGGCAAGACTTGGTCACAAATGAGGAGCTTTGGAACAGAGCAGGACAAGAACCACTTGACGTTCACATCAAGAGAAGAAAGTGGGGATGGCGAGGCCATACTCTCAGAAAACCATCATCCAGCGTAGTTGGTCAAGCTCTCACATGGAACCCGCAAGGAAAACGCAAAAGAGGAAGACCTCGGACACCGTGGAGAAGATCGACTGAGACTGAAGGACAACAACTGGGGTACTCCTGGAGTCAGCTAGAAGATTTGTCTCAAGACAGAGTGAAATGGAGGAGACTTGTAGATGACCTATGCTCCACTCGGACTACAAGGGTTGAAGAAGAAGAAGAAGAGTCTTGATGTTTCCAAATGCCAGGAGGCCTTGCTTCTGTAAGGGTATGTCTACACTACAGCGTTAATTTGAGTTAACTGCCATCCGGGGGGTCCATCGGGGGGCTGTCAGGATCCAGGAGGCCCTGCGGGAGAGCGTCCACCCCAAGGAGCCCTCAGAGCCACCCCAGTCCTCCCCACCGGGGGCTCGTGCCCCATTCCTCCCTCACGTCCTTCCACTTACCCCTCCCTAGCCCCCCTTCCTGATGTCAAACAAAAGACATGTATGTTCAAAAATAGAAACTGGGTTTATTGAACAAAACTGGGGGGGATGAACCTCTGGGGAGACTGGGAAAAGGAGGCGGGAGAGGGGAAGAGAGAGGGTGGGAGAGAGGAGGGGGAAACCTGGGAGGAGGGAGCTGGAAGGGGCAAGCAAGGGGAAGAAGCGGGAGGGGAAGCTCAGGGCCCAGGGTTGGGGGTCTCACTGGACCAACTTGACTTTCATGCAAACCTGCTCCTGGGTTCGCATGTGGCCTTTGGTGGCCAGGCTGGCAGCTATCCTGCCATAGACGGCCGCGTTCCTCCGTCTAGTGCGGAGATCATGGACATTGGGGGCATCCCCCCCAAACCTGAATAAGGTCCATGATCTCCACCAGGACCAGGAAGGCGCCCGCCTTCTCCAGCCCCTGTCAGGCTCCTGGGAGCTGGCAGACTGCACCTGGGGAGCAGTGGAGGGCTGGCCCACAGTAGCCTGCTGGCTCATGTTTTGGGGCCACTGGGTCAGGGGCGCCGGTGGCCACTGCTGGCTCTGGGCTGGCAGGCTTGGAGCTGGCACAGGCACTGCAGCCAGGGTCTACCCCTTTAATGGCTCCGGGGCTGGGGGAGAGGAGAGTAAGTTTTCCTGGTTGTGCCCAGAGTGGCCACCAGGGCTCCCTGGGAAGGGCTGGAGACCCCCTATTGCGAATTAAGTGTCTACACAGCACTTAATTTGAAATAGCGATTTTGAATTTGGCGTTACTCCTCGTAGGATGAGGTTTACCAAATTCGAATGAAGCGCTCTGCTATTTTGAAATAATTTCGAACTAGCGGTTTGCACGTATAGACGCTATTAAAGTTACTTTGAAATAACGGCTGTTATTTCGAATTAACTTTGCAGTGTAGACATACCCTAAGGGATCCTCTACTCTATCTATCTGGGCCTGCTGGAGAGGCCAGAGTTTTCTTAGTCTGCTGTGTGCTTCTGAACTTAGCTGGGGAGCCCAGGAGCGGTTCCTTAGCTGGGCCAGATTTTCTCTGTGTGGAACTCTTCCCTGTGCCGTCCTTCAGCGGAGGGTGTGCTGATAACTTCTGCAGCCGCTCTGGGGAGCAAACCCAGAAACCAGCGGTTAGTTTCTCGCGAGGCTCCGGCTTTCTAAACGAAGAACTGGTTTTTGTACTTTCTCATCCCTGCTCTGACCGACTCGCCCTCTTTATCCTGATCTAAAACCCGTCATTCTTCCGATTCTGTGGGGCCGTGTCTGAAATGGGGGTGGTAACTTACCTACCCACCATCCCTGGATGGGGTGAGGATTAGTAAGAAAACATTAGTAAGCTCCGGGCGCAGTACGGATGGAAAATCGTGCCCCGCTTAAGCTAACCAGACATGGTTTGGCTTGTGGTTAGTTTTGTGCCTTTTTTCACCCATGTGCCTGGGATCTTTTGTTCCTTTATTCAGAGCAACATCCATTGTGGGCCAAGTCAGGTCTGGAAAAAGTCACAAAAGGAACCTCAGGCCAAGTTCTGCACAAGGGGCCGTGAAATGCAGTGGTGATGGTGGTGCAGGAGCAGGTGGATCGGGGATTTGGCTGCCAGTGGCTGGAGTCATACATTTAATGCAGTCGTTCCCAACCTGTGGTCCGCGGACCCCTGGTACTCTGCGATGGGACTGCAGGGGGTCTGCGGAAAGTTTAAAAATAAGGGTCAGGCCCCCCAAGCGGGCCAGATCCTTTCTTTTTCTCTTTCTCTCTCTTTTCTCCCTCTCTTTTTTTCTTGTTTCACCCTCTCTTTTTTCTATTATTTTCTTTTCTCCCTCTTTTTTCTTGTTTCCCTCTCTTTTTTCTTTTTTTCCTCTTTCTTCCCTTTTTTCTTTCTTTTTCTCTTTTTTTCCCTCTTTCTTTTTTCTCCGATTTTCTTTTTTTCTTTTTCTTTTCTCCCTTTTTTTCCTGTTTCCCTCTCTCTTTTTCCTCTCTTTTTTCTCTGATTTTCTTTTTCTCTTTTCTCTTTCTTTTTGTCATGTTTCCCTCTCTTTTTTCTCTCTTTTTGCCTCTTTCTTTCTCTTTTCTCTTATTTTCTTTTTTCTCTTTTTTCTTTTCTCCCTCTTTTTTTCTTGTTTCCCTCACTCTTTTTTTCCCTCTTTTTTCTGCCTCTTTTTTCCTTCTCTCTCTTTTTTCTTGTATTTTCTTTTTCTCTTTTTTCTTTCTTTGTCTCTTTTTTCCCTCTCTCTTTTTTCTCTTATTTTCTTCTTTTCTCTTTTTTCTTTTCTCCCTTTTTTTCTTGTTTCTCTCTATTTTTTCTCTTTTTTCTTTTTTCCTCTTTTTTCTTTCTTTTTCCTCTGATTTTCTTTTTCTCTTTCTCTTTCTTTTTTCTTGTTTCCCTCTCTCTTTTCTTGCTTTTTTCTTTTTTCCTCTTTTTTCTTTCTTTTTCTCTCTTTTTCCTCTCTTTTCTCTTATTTTCTTTCTTTTTTTTCTTTTCTCCCTCATTTTTCTTATTTCCCTTTCTCTTTTTTCTTCCTCTTTTTTCCTCTTCTTTCTTTTTCTCTTCTTTTCTTTTTCATTTTTTCTTTTCTCCCTCTTTTTCTTGTTTCCCTCTCTTGTTTCTCTTTACTTTTTTCCTTTTTTCTTTCTTTTTCTCTCTTTTCCCTCTCTCTCTTTCTTATTTTCTGTTTCTCTCTTTTTTCTTTTCTCCCTCTTTTCTTGTTTCCTTCTCTCTTTTCTCTTTTTTCTTTTTTTCTTCCTCTTTTTTCCTCTTCTTTCTTTTTCTCTCTTTTTTCTCTTATTTTCTTTTTTTTCTTTCTTTTTCTCTTTTTTCCCTCTCTCTTTTCGCTTATTTTCTTTTTTCTTTTCTCCCTCTTTTTTTCTTGTTTTCCTCTCTCTTTTTCCTCTTTTTTCTTTTTTCCTCTTTTTTCTTTCTTTTTCTCTCTTTTTCCTCTCTCTTTTTTCTCTTTTTTTCTTCTGCAGGGAAGGGGGTGGTCCATGAAATGTTAATAGATTGAAGAGGGTCCGTCCTTATGCTCAAGAAGGTTGGGAACCATTGATCTAAAGCACTGGTCTCCCTGTGGTGATTTGACGGAATCGGATACCAGCTCTCACCTGCCAACTCAGGGTGGTGTTTTTCCAGGTTCTCCAGGAGGGATTCATAGCGCGTCGGTTCTGAGTTTTCTCCTCCTGCTGACAGAATTAGTTCAGAATTAGTTCACTTCATATTATGGACGCTGTTTCTGAGCCATGAGACCTATGTGGGCTTGGATCGGCCTGCGACGTTCCTTCCAGAAGTAATTGTTTCACACTCCCGTGACGGAGGCTGGCAGGAGACTGTCATGATACAATTCCCACATGGTTTCTTTCTATCCCCCTACCGCCCCATGTCCATTATTACACCGTGGTGTCCGTGTGGCCTGGACGCTATTCCTTTGCTGGCTTGTACCTTTGCTCTCTTGGGTACGTCTCTCCACCACGGGGTGGAACTTTGCTTGTGGACCTTGGGAGAAAGGAGTGGGGACCCTTTCCTGTCATGGGGTACATGACCCCGGAGCAGGGTGGCCAACCCACAGAAATTTCATGTACGGACGAAATGGGAAAAATGTATGGACAGACCCATTTTTTTACGGACATAATTTTTATACTTTTAGGTTTTGTCTGGCTAAGAAGGTTGCTACTTTTAGTTCACCTTCTGTGACCGTTTTCTGGTGATGAATCGCTGCTGGATTTATTTTAACAACAAATAGGGTTACCAGATGATTTTAAAAAAATACCGGACACACTTGATCTCAGATGGGGGTGGGGACTGGCCGAGAGGGGAGTGGGGCTGTCCAGGAGGAGGTCGGGGGGGGCGGCGCTGGTCATGGGAGATCGCGGGAGGGAGGGGGGGAAACAGCCAGCAGGAAGAAGGGCTAGCCGGGAGGGGATTGGGGGGAGTGGGGCTGGCCAGGGGGGAACCGGCCAGTGGGGAGTGGGGCTGGCCGGGGGAGATTGGGAGGGGGGAAACCAGGCGGTGGGAAGCAGGGCTAGCCGGGAGGGAACTGGAGGGAGTAGGGCTAGCTGGGAGGGGGTCGGGGGGAGCGGGGCTGGCCGGGGAAGATTGGGAGGGGGGAAACTGGCTGGCGGGAAGCAGGGCTAGCCGGGAGGGGATTGGGGGGAGCAGGGCTGGTTGGGAGGGGGTCAGGGGACGTGGGACTGGCTGGAGGAGATCAGGATGGGGGGGAACCGGCTGGCAGGAAGCAGGGCTGGCTGGGAGGGGGTTGGGAGAGCGGGACTAGCTGGGGGAGACTGGGAGGGGGGAAACTGGCCAGCGGGAAGCAGGGAGGGGATTAGGGGGAGCTGGGAGGGGATTAGGGGGAGCAGGGCTAGCCGGTAGGGGGTTGGGGGGAGCGGGGCTGGCCGGGGGAGATTGGGAAGGGGGAAACTGGCTGGCAGGAAGCAGGGCTTGCCAGGGGGGAGCGGGGCTGGCTGGGGGAGATTGGGAGGGGGAAAACTGGCTGGCGGGAAGCACGCTGGCCGGGAGGGGGTTGGGGGGAGTGGGGCTGGCCGGGGGAGATTGGGAGGGGGGAAACTGGCTGGCAGGAAGCAGGGCTTGCCAGGAGGGGATTGGGGGGAGCAGGGCTGGCCAGAGGAGATTGGGAGGGGGGAAACTGGTTGGTGGGAAGGAGGGCTTGCTGGGAGGGGATTGGGAGGGGGGAACCGGCCGGCTGGAAGCAGGGCTAGAGGGAGGGGGTTGGGGGGAGTGGGGCTGGCCAGGAGGGGGTCGGGGGGAGTGGGGCTGGCCAGGGGATATCGGGAGGGGGGAACCGGCTGGCAGGAAGCAGGGCTAGAGGGAGGGGGTTGGGGGGAGCGGGGCTGGCCAGGAGGGGGTCGGGGGAGTGGGGCTGGCCAGGGGATATCGGGAGGGGGGAACCGGCTGGCAGGAAGCAGGGCTGG
The DNA here is from genome assembly GCA_032595735.1 of Pelochelys cantorii. Lineage (NCBI taxonomy): Eukaryota > Metazoa > Chordata > Testudines > Trionychidae > Pelochelys > Pelochelys cantorii. The sequence continues at coordinate 2,561,076 of CM064342.1, read as the reverse complement.
CCCGGGTGCATGCAGATCCCGGGTTGCTGCCCATGCCTCTCATGGTCCCAGTAGGGCGCACGGGCGAGTCCGGCCCTGGCGATTCCATCCCGCCCAGCTCCCGCCCCCGCCCCCCTCCTCTCTACTGTGTGGTTGCGTACTGCCTGGCTGGTAGACATACACAGCTCCGTACTGATACTCATGATAACAATAAAACTTACTTAATTAGAAAATACCGGACATTTCTACGTCTGGTTTCTCTCAATTTGTTTCCCGAACAGAACGCTCAAATACCGGACTGTCCGGTTCAAAACCGGCCACCTGGCAACCCTAGCAATGAAACTCATCACTCCAGGTGTAGAGCTCCTTGCAGACATTACGCTTTGGTGCATGGCTACGAACATCTCGCCCTCCGCCAGAAGCGATACTGATCACCTTTGTACCCCACATGCGTTTGGCGCTGTGTTTGCTTTCACTGTCTCCTATGCAAACGCAATCGTTGAACTCACCATCTGTGAGCCATCTGGACGAAAACACGCACGCTCTACCTTCTGATGTCTCGGTAACGGGCGCTTCGTCGGGTGATGATTCACCGGAGTCATTGGACTCGTTATTCTCTTCGGCACAATCCATTCTTCTCATAGATTGGGACATTGTCAACTGTCGATGGCCCAAGCGGCCCCCGAACGCGTGTGGGGTGGTGAACGCTCCCAGCGAAGGCAGGGAGCATCCCGACCCGGGTTTGTTCTGGTCCCGCTTTAGTGGTGGCAATGGCCTAGCCCGGACGATGGGGCCTGCTGCTGGCATCCAGGCAGGCCACTACGTATGGGGCGCTCGAATCCGTGGGCAAGACCCCCGCTCTTTACCCGAGGCGTTCGATCCTTACGTTGCAGGGTGCCGGGTCCTCCACCAACAGTCTCCCCGATCCGGGGCTGGCCACACGGTGGGTTTTAGTCCCCACGGCACCCTCTATGACCCCGAATGAGTTCCTGGGTGGTGATGTCAGGGTAGAGGGACCTGGACCCACCCACTCTACTGGGTCCGGCCCAGGGCCCTTGGGGCAGCAGCTGGCAGGTCTACCCTGTTGACCGTCGCTGGAACCGCTCGCTTTCCTGCCCTGGGCCACTTCCTAGCCCCGTACATGCTATGCCTCCTCCTCCACATCGTGGTGCCACTCTTGGGTCTTACCGACATCCGGCGTCTTCCCTCGTCTAGGAGCTGCGGTCCCGCTGGCGTAGGGGCTTCCGTGCTGCACTCAACTTCGGGGGGCTTTCGAGGTGCAGGCGAGCCTCCTTGCTGTTACCTACCAGCCCTGTGCTCTTCGGAGTCAGGGAGTAACATTCATGGAAAACCATCTTCCCCCCCTTCCCCTAAGCCTTTGCTAGAATCAAACAAAGCCATGAAAAGGCCAGGGAAGACACACCTAAACTAATTAAGGAAACACCCCAGCCTCATCTGCATTGAAGATAGAACTCGTTAGCATACAGTATGGAGACCAGCTCTTCCAAGGCAGGAACCGCAGTGAACGATGGGATACCGAAAGCAGAGAAGCACGGCCTGATGGGAAATCTCTACTCCAGATGCTAATAAACCCAGGCCTGCTCACCCCCAAATTAGGCATTATCAGACCAATTCTAGTAACGATCCTATTGACATCTAAAATACTGAAACTGCCCAGTTGCATTGTGAGCTCGTTCAAGGAACATCACCCATAACCAGAGGTGATCAGTCTCTAGTGTCTTTCCTCTTTCTCTTTGAACTATTGTCCCATCCCTATAAAAACTCTACCCTTACCCAAGAAAAACTGTTCTGATACCTGGATTTAAACGGCATCAGTTCCATTGAGACTTCTCCATCTCCGGGCTGATCGTGCTGGGGGCTCTGCTCTGCTTGTCTCCTGCCCTCTGGACCCCCGGCTCCCATCACCATCTGGGAACCCCGATCAGTGCAAGCTCCACAGAGTCCTGAGCTCTCTCTGTCTCTCTCTCTCTCTCTCTCTGTCCCATCAACTACCTCTCTAAGCATAGCCTCCTGACCCTGCCCAATGTAAACTGTTATAAGGTTACCGAACAATTGTAATCAGTTTCAATTTAGATTTAATATTGTAACTGTTAGATTTAATATTGTCACTTTTTGATATCTATTCACTACTCAGAAATAAATCACTTTCGTGGTTAAGCTGGTTGCTTCTCTCTCTTCCTTTCTCTTTCGCTCGCTCTTCCTCAAGGGGGGTTGTTTTGGCTTCCCCATTCGCTCTGCAACAACGTGTCTTGTACCCAAGCTAAAGATCCCTGGAGTGCCCCAAATCCTGTGGGGTTTGCTCATCGTGTGGTTTCCCAGTGAATGACTGTGGTGGGAAAGTGGGGATTGGGGGTGCTGACCCTGGGGGTGTATGAGGATGGCAGCTTAAAGTGCTGTTTAATCCAGCCCACTGAGTCCAAAGGCTCATGAGGGTGCAGTGTGGCATTGCTGTTAAACCCAGCCTGCTGAATCCAGGGACATAGGAGGGGTCAGCTTGGGAGGGCCGAGGACCCAGTCCTCTCAGACGTGCTCTGGTAGCAGGTGTGAGTGTCTGTGTGTGTTGCTGAGGTGGGAAGAACCCCGTCCCCAGGAACCTAGTTCCTGCAGGAGAGCTCCAGTGGGAGGGGGAATTGGCAGCAAGGAGAATTCAGCCCAGTTTGGGGACACAAGTAGCACACGGATAGAATTGTTAACCTTTCCCCAGTCCCATAAGAGTAACCCTAATAAATGAACATACCCCAGAGTATTGGGCAAATCTGGTAACATTGCTCAAGGGGTGGGGGCTGGGCCCTTCCTGGTGCTCACCCGAGCCGTCCCTCTCCAGCGTTCCTGTGGCAGGCCGTACCCCGACTTGGGACCCCTATTCGGGTCTCTCCTACCCCTTCTCCAGGCGGCCGCTTCACCCTTGGCCCAAGCCCACCGGGTAGCTCTGGGGCTTCCCCTAGCCCCCACTGCCCCGAGGGGGGTTCTCCTCCCACGGCGTCCTCCACCGCCTCCAGCCTCTGCCGGCCGGCTGCCACTTCTGCCCTGCCGGCCACGCTCCCAGCATCTTCACTCCACCCGCAGATGTGCCGGCACGGTCTTTAATCGGCCCCCGCGGCTGCCCAAGCATGCGCAGTGCTGCTCACCCCAGAGCGCGGCGTCTCCTTCTGTGAGGGGGCGGGGGCGAGGCCGCCCCGTCACATAAACGTTAACGGTACACAATATTAAATGACATAAATTGCCAATGTGCTGACGCGAACTTGGCGGGAGAATGTAGAGGATACCATCGCGATTCACGTTCCGTCCCCTGAACCATTGGGTACATCTAGACTAGAGGATGTCTAGACTACATCCAGCAGTCTGTCGACAAAGGGTGTCTAGACGACATCCAGTTCTGTCGACAAAGCAAGCCGCTTTGTCGACATGGCAGTGTAGACGCAAAGGACAGTGTCGATGCAATAACGCCTTCCGGCGACAGAACTCCGTCGACAAAAAGGCGTTATTCCTCGTCGAATGAGGTTTACCGCCGTCAACAAAACTGCCGCGTTCTGTCGACATTATGTCGACAGAACTCAGCGGCAGTGTAGACGCAGGTATAGTTTTATCGACAAAAGTCCACTTTTGTCGACAAAACCCTGTAGTCTAGACACATCCATTGAGCTCAATAAACAACGAAAACATCCCATTTCCGTTGCTCCACAGTACAATGGCGGAAGCAGCACAGAAGAACTGTAATCGCTATAGAATAATTGCCGGGTTTTGAAAGTGTATTACACTTTTACGAAATTTACAGACACCTCCATTTTTTTACGGACTTTACGGACATGCCTGATTTCAGCTCATTTTTTATGGAGTGTCCGTAAATGTACTGTCGGTTGGCAGCCCTGCGCCGGAGGTAGCAGACCAGTGTTCTCGGTTTACAGGGGGCTTGGTGAGTAACTTACGCACAACTCTGATGAGGATGTAATGCTGCCTCTCCTGTAGGTATTTCCTGGCCAGCTCAGAACCAGGACTTTCCACTTGGCTCAGGTTCATCAGCGTCCCGGACTCATCTAGAAGATCGATGCAATCTGGGGAGAGAGGTTGGATTAAGACGCACGTTCTGACATACCTGCATATGGCTGGTCTCTACCTGCCGCTCTAAAATTCAGACAGCATTGGTTTCTCGATGCAGGGGGTGCGTCTGGACTTCGTTTTTCTTTTGAAAGGAGCTTTGCAAATTCGGTGCTAATTTGCATAGCTTCCGATCGCATTTTCGATTGCGTTTTTTTAAAAAGAAAGCTGTTTAGATGAGGTTCTTTCGAAAGAAAAAAACACCTTTTTCGAAAGAACCCTTTTTCCTCAAACCATGAGGTGCGTGGGCTTCTTTCGAAAAAGGGTGGGTTTCTTTCTCAAAAGAACCGCGTCCAAACTGCTTTCTTTTTCGAGACAACCACGTTCGAAAAAGTGATTGGGAGAAGCTGTGCAAATTAGTGCCGAATTTGCATATCTCCTTTCGAAAGAAAAACGTAGTCTAGATGTATCCCAGGGGTCGCTGAGGAAAGCGCCGGAAACAAAGCCAAATGGAAGCCTCTTGAATTCTGAATAAGGGTATGTCTAGACTACAATGTTTTTTCGAAAAAACTGCCCTATTTTCCAAAAAACCCCTTCACCTACGTCCATGCTACGATCACGTTCTTTCAAAATTAAATCAAAAGTACGCAGGGGGGTTTCGACATTGGTAAACCTCAGATTACGAGGAAGAATGCCTTTTTCGAACGAGCTCTTTCGAAAAAAGACGTGTGTGGATGCAGAACAGGGATATTTTTCGAAAGAAGAGGCAGTTGAAAAAAGCACAGGTGCCCTGGTGGCCATTCTGTGAATAGCAATCAGGGCTTTCTTTCGAGAGAGCGTCCGTGCATTCTGGATGCTCTCTTTCGAAAAGGCAGATCGCTTTTTTGATCCGGTTTTGAGGTGTGGACGCTCTCTTTCGAAAGAAGCTTGCAGTCTAGATGTACCCTAAGGGAGTCCACATGAGCAGCTAGTGCCGTTTAATGAATCCAGTTTGAATTTCAAGCTTTAGTTTATTCGGATGAACTTTCCCAGGCGTTCTTGTGTAAACTTTCCCCTCCACTCTGCTCATTAGGTACAGCCGGTAAGAGACTCCACCTGGACAAGGGACTTGGTTACAGAGATAGGAAATCCACGTGCCACTTCCTGGTATGAAGTGTTCTGCCTCCATGTGTTGTAAAGGCAACGTTTTTCGGTCAGTAAAACCCCCAACCAGCCATGGCTGTCTGTCTACTTCAGTGTTTCCTAAACTGTGTTCTGCAGCACACCGGTGTGCCGCAAGGCAGTCGAAAGTATGCGGTGGCGAACAACAGAATTCAGAATGGCCACCCTTAAAGGGGCAGGCGACCTTTTTTTTTTTTTTTTGCTCAATAACTTTCCCTGGCCTCTTTTTTTCCTCAGTAACTTTCCCTGACCTCTTTTTTTCCTCAGTAATTTTCCCCCCCAATCCTTTTCCCCTGACCTTTTTTTTGCTCAACCAAAAATCCTTGGTGTTCTTCATAAGAAAAAAAAATTGTTTGGTGTTCCTCAGTCTTAAAAAGTTTAAGAAACACTGGTCTATTTTGCCCAGTGCTTAGGAAAAGGACTATGGGACTCTCAATGTGTATTTCCTAGTGGACTTTTAGTACGTGGCATTGATCACAAGCTACGGAGGGCCATGAGGAAGGGACCTTTTATGAGACAGAGAGAAATACTTCATCTGCTCCAGCCCCCTCCTTTGTGTGTCTCAGTCTGACCCTCTCCACCCCAGCAGGACCCATATTCCACCAGCTCCATCTCTGAAGAGAATCTGAGTCAGCCCCCCAGGAAGGTGGCCCTTCGCTTCCGTTACATGAGGAACGGAGACACGGTACCTTCTGGCCTGCACTGGCATTTCTGCTTCAAGTGTGCGGTGAGGCTCAGGACCCGGCACTGCAGGTTCACAATCTCGTGGCAGTCGGCTGGGAAGGAGGAAAAGGGAATTAGCAATGGGAGAGACAGCGATTTCCCCCCCCCCCCCCGCCATGTTTAGGGGCCGCCCAACCCCAGAAGCCGTAGTAGATGGTTCAAGTACAATGAAGAGACAGTGGTTTTCTGCTCACGGCAGCCGACATGGCAAACAGACCTGGCAGGGTCAATTTGGCTATCATAGACGGCTCTGGAGCGACACACCTGGGCTTCTTCCTGGGTCAACCAGAAAGCAAACCAGGTCAGGAATACACCTCACTGCTTCATAAGAAGCCTGTGGATTTGGTTTGGTGTGTGTAACCTTGGTCTGATGAAATAGACCAGCGATTCCCAACCTATGGTCCGCAGACCCCGGGTGGTCTGCAACTGTACTGCAGGGGGTCCATGGAAAGTTTAAAAATAAGGATCGGGCCGCGGTGGGCCTGATCTTTTCTGTTTCTCTTTTTCTCTCTCTTTCTCCCTCTCTTTTTTTCTTGCTTCCCCCTCTCTTTTTTCTCTTATTTTCATTTTCTCTCTTTTTTCTCTCCTTTTTCTTTTTTCTTTCTCTTTTTTCTCTTTCTCTCTATCTCTCTTTTTCTTGTTTCCCTCTCTCTTTTTTCTTTTCTCTCTCTTTTTTCTACCTCTTTTTTTCCTCTTTTCTCTTTTTCCTTTCTCTCTCTTTTTTCTTTTTCTCTCTTTTCTCTCTCTCTCTCTTTTCTCTTTTTTCTCTTTTTTTCTTCTCTCCTCTTTTTCTTTTCTCTCTTTTTTCCTCTTTTCTCTTTTTTCTTTCTCTCTCTTTTTTCTTTTTTTTTCTTTTCTTTCTTTTGGCTTTTTCTCTTTTTTTTCTCTTTTTCTTTTCTCTCTCTCTTTGTTCTTTTTTTTTCTCTCTCTCCTCTCTCTTTTTTCTTTTTTCTCTTTTTTTCTTCTCTCCTCTTTTTCTTTTCTCTCTTTTTTCCTCTTTTCTCTTTTTTCTTTCTCTCTCTTTTTTCTTTTTTTTTCTTTTCTTTCTTTTGGCTTTTTCTCTTTTTTTTCTCTTTTTCTTTTCTCTCTCTCTTTGTTCTTTTTTTTTCTCTCTCTCCTCTATCTTTTTTGTTTTTTCTCTTTTCTTTTTGTTTTTTCTCTTTTTCTTTTCTCTTTTTTCCCTCTTTCTCTTCTCTTTTTCTTTTCTCTCTCTTTTCTCTTTTTTTTCTCTCTCTTTTTTTCTTCTCTCCCTCTTTTTTTCTCTCTTTTCTTTCTTTTGGCTTTTTCTCTTTTTTCTTTTTTTACTTTCTCTCTCTCTTTTTTCTTTTTCTTTTTCTCTCTTTTCTCTCTCTCTTTCTTTTCTCTTTTTTCCTCTCTTTTTTTTTCTTTTCTCTCTTTTTTCTCATTTATCTTTTTTCTTTTCTCTCTCTCTTTTTTCTGTCTCTCTTTTTCTCTTTTTCTTTTCTCTCTCTCTTTTCTCTTTTTTTCTTTTTTCTCTGTCTTTTTTCTCTCTTTTTTTCTTCTCTTTTTTTTCTCCCGCAGGGAGGAGCGAGGGGAAGGTCCAGGAAATTTTAATAAAGTGAAAAGAGGTCCACGTGCTCAAAAAGGTTGGGAAACACTCAAATAGAAGAAACAGGGACAGTCGGTGTGGCTGGGCCCTTTGCTCTCCCCTCTGCCAACCTGCGACTGTCGCACGTGAGGTGAGTTTGGGAGCCTCAAGTGGGTCACCAGTGGATATTTGCCTAGAAAACATTTAAGGGCAGCTGCAAAACAGCCGGTGTCTTTTGTTAAATGACTGCATACGCTGTGTGGGCCTGGAACCGTTTTTTTCCTCAACAACTTTGCCCCGGGACTTCATGCTCTATCCATAGCAATTTTGGCTCTTTGTCCGGAACGGGTTGGCCACCTCTGGCATAAAGTCACCTTTCATGCTTTGAGGCCTGTCCCTGCAAATAATACCAGAAAATGCTTGGCTCTGATTTAAGTACTTTGCTCCCCCCCCGCTCCCTGTCTCAAATCTCTTTCCAGAGGAGGTGAAACGTTTGTCTGATATGTGGGGAAACTGAGGCACAGGGGCTCCCACAGCGAGTCAGGGGCCCCCCGGACACCCTACTCTAGTCTCTAGCCATTAAACAACATGGCCACCCCAAATACGCTTGCTAAGACTTTAGGCAAAGTGGGAGCAGCCGTGCACGGTGGGAAGAACAAGAACACGCAACACGCGGCCGTGTTTCCTGACAAGAGACACCAGCCGATTCTGAGCAGCTGGCTCCATCGGGCAAAATCCGAGCTGCTGCCACTTACCTCCATAGCTCACGGTGATAAACATGGTGCTTCCACCTCCTCCGCTCCCTCCTGGGGGGTGCTGTGCTGCTCCCCCACGCCCGAGGACTGTGGTGAGGAAGGGCTCGAATTGCCTTGTGTTTTGGGGCAGAGAGCCTTGGTAACCAAAGCCCGTGAGGACCAGCAGCATAATTAGCCTGCCAGGAGCTGGTGGGAGGAGTCAGCCTTTCCCTTGTTCAGGCTCTGAGTGATTTCAACAAGCGGATTTCCCAGCAACGGGGAAATTAATCCGGCCGTTTCCAAAGCTTTGGTGGGGCTGCCACAGGCATCCGGGAGGGTTCCCCTCGTTCTGTTCCAATGCCACCATCTCATCGTCAGCAAATAACAAACCTGGGGACCTCTCCCTCGGAGGTTTCCTCGCATGGCTCCCGTGCAAGGCCATCGTCTCTTTCTCCCTGCCAGTGCACGATGTGTGTCAATCAGATATGTCAGTCTGCAGCCTCGCCTGTCTGCTGCGTCAGCCCATCCCAAGTGCAGTCCTTCTTTCTGGGTGGTATCCGGAGCGAGGGAACTCCTTTCCCACTCTGGCACGATAAATGCAGAAGTGGGGGCCTGCAAAAGTACCCTAAAACCTTATCTACCAGGCTTTGGTATAAAACTTCCCCCCAAAATCTTAAAACCCTCAATTTTGGGGATAACATCCACTGCCACCACCCAAGTAATGATAAAGAAACCAGGGAGCCATCACTTGGGAAATCTCACCCCTAAGGGTACGTCTAGACTACAGGCTTTGGTCGACAGAGGCTTTGTCGACAAATACTGTCGACAAAGCTTCTGTCGACAAAGAGCGTCTAGGCTACATCCAGTTCTGTCGACAAAGCAAGCCGCTTTGTCGACATGAGAGTGTAGACGCAACGGACAGCGTCGATGCAATACCGCCTTCTGTCGACAGAGCTCTGTCGACAAAAGGCGTTATTCCTCCTAGAATGAGGTTTACCGTCGTCGACAAAACTGTCGAGTTCTGTCGACGTTGTGTCAATAGAATTTGGCGGCAGTGTAGATGCAGGTATAGTTTTGTTGACAAAAGTCCACTTTTGTCGTCAAAACCCTGTAGTCTACACACACCCATGCTGTCGACAAAGCTTCTGTCGACAAAGAGCATCTAGACTCCATCCAGTTCTGTCGACAAAGCAAGCCGCTTTGTCGACATGAGAGTGTAGACGCAACGGACAGCGTCGATGCAATACCGCCTTCTGGCGACAGAACTCTCGTAGAACCTCGTAGAATGAGGTTTACCACCGTCGACAAAACTGCCGAGTTCTGTCAACGTTGTGTCGACAGAACTTGGCAGTAGCGTAGACGCAGGTATAGAGTTGTTAACAAAAGGCCGCTTTTGTCGACAAAACCCTGTAGTCTAAACACACCCAGAAGTACAAACCAGGACGCAAGAATTAACCAATACCAGGTTAATATAAAGAAAAGAGAAAGAACTTTTATTATCACCCCAATATTCCTGTTACAAGCATAATGACTAGACGGGAAAGTCACAAAGTAATATACTCATGGGGGGATTCCACCAGAGCCCCAAACTTAGTTGCAAAAGAGAGAAAAACCCATTTTAAATGTATAGACATCAGATCCCATTTGCCAAACCATAAAACAATAAAACCTAATGGATTTATCTAAACTTTACTCTACCTACAGAAGACTGAAGAGTCTATTCTTAGAGGGAGACATTCTGTCTGACTCCCTCAGTAGCTGGAGAGAAACTGCTCAGGACAAAGGAGGGTGAAACCAGGCATTTGAAACCAGGAATTTGAAATTCCTACCTACATTTCTATTGGCTGAATCTACCTGATTTAGGTAAGGTTAACCCCTTAGTTCCCAGGCTGCTGGCTACCCCTCATCATCATGACAGTAGGGTTGCCCCGTGTCCGGTTTTGAACCAGACAGTCCAGGATTTGAGCTTTCTTTTTGGGGAAACAAATTGAGAACACAGAAATGAGAAAATAGAAATGTCTGGTATTTTCGAAAGACGCGGATAAGTCAAAAAGTATCCACAAAATGGTCGTATCTTTTTTTTGAGATTGGCCCAACAGCTGAATTCACGCGCAACCGTAAACACAGAACCTCCCTATATTGTAGGGACATATTTGGCCTTGAGCGTTGTGATGGACTGGGCCGGGTCTGGGCCGCACGGAGCGACCGGCTGAAATCTACTCGCCACGGGTGAGTAGAAACAGCAGTTTGTCGAGCCCTGGGCATGACCATTATATAACAGAGGGATACAATGAAAAAAGTACAAACTGATGAATCAGCTCCATGAAACAGGAGATGGGGACGAGAGGGGGGAGTGACAAGGAAGGAGGAAATTGCTTACTGTAAGAGTCAATGAAGTGGCTAATCTGGGGTCACTACGAATATCAAAAGGTGGGGAAGCTGTCTTTGTAATGTGTAAGATAATTATCATCTTGATTAAGGCCCTGTGAGGCACTGGACTAGGTCCCACCGCCCCCTACAGGAGGTTAGCGGCCTTGCCGCCCCCCATCCCAGAAGGAGGAGCGGAGAAGAGGTCCTCCAGACATATAGAGTGGCTGTCTCTGCAGCAGCCATTCAGGACCCAGCAGAGGGGTATAAAAGAAGCTGCAGGGAGTCACATATTAATTTCGAAAAGACACCCAGAACTGGTCGTGCCCCTGAAGGTTTGCTGAAATCCCTGAGGCCATGACAGACGCCCAGGACACTTAAAACAAACTCTTCTTGCAATAGTCCCAGAGAGGTGGCCGTGTTAGTGTGATCTTGGTAAAACAAAAAAGCAAAAAAGGCGTCATGTAGCACATTAAAGACTAACAAACTAGTTTATTAGGTGATGAGCTTTCATGGGGCAGACCCACTTCTTCAGATCATATTCTGAAAGTGAACAGGCATGACCATTTTATAACAGAGGGATACGATGAAAGAAGGTTACAAAAATTACAAACTGACAATTAGAACATAAGAACAGCCAGACTGGGTCAGACCAAAGGTCCATCCAGCCCAGTACCCTGTCTGCCGACAGTGGCCAATGCCAGGTGCCCCAGAGGGAGTGAACCAAACAGGGAATGATCAAGCGATCTCTCTCCTGCCATCCATCTCCACCCTCTGACAAACAGAGGCTAGGGACGCCATTCCTGACCCATCCTGGCTAATAGCCATTGATGGACTTAACCTCCATGAATTTATCTAGTTCTCTTTTCAACCCTGTTATAGTCCTCGCCTTCACAACCTCCTCAGGCAAGGAGTTCCACAGATTGACAATGCGCTGTGTGAAGAAAAACTGCCTTTTATTTGTTTGAAACCTGCTGCCCATTCATTTCATTTGGTGGCCCTGAGTTCTTATATGATGGGAACAAGTAAATAACTTTTCCTTACTCACTTTCTCCACACCAGTCATGATTTTATAGACCTTTATCCTATCCCCCCTTAGTCTCCTCTTTTCCAAGCTGAAAAGTCCCTGTCTCTTTAATCTCTCCTCATATGGGACCCGTTCCAAACCCCTAATCATTTTAGTTGCTCTTCTCTGAACCTTTTCTAATGCCAGGATATCTTTTTTTGAGATGAGGAAACCACATCTGTACACAGTATTCCAGATGTGGGTGTACCATTGATCTATACAAGGGCAATAAGATATCCTTCGTCTTATTCTCTTATGGTGGCCCTTCTCTGAACCTTTTCTAAGGTACATAGAACATTTTCTTCATCTACATAGAACAGAAGGCGGGGGTGAGGGGGAGGGAGTGACAAGGAAGGAGGAAATTGCTTACTGTAAGAGTCAATTCAGTGGCTAATCTGAGGTCACTACGAATATCAAAAGGTGGGGAGGCTGTCTTTGTAATGTGTAAGATAAGGCCCATTCGCAACGTGTCGAATTTTAGCATAAATACAAATTCTGAGGTCTCCCTCTGTAATCTGGTGTTCGCGCCTCTTTGTTGTAAGACACCCGTTGTCAGGTCTTTTAGGGAACGGCCAGTTGGATTGAAATGCTGGCTGACAGGTTTGTGTGTGTGGAGACTTCTGATGTCTGATCTGTGAGCATTGATTCTTTGGCAAAGTGACTGACCAGTTTGTCCAATGTACATGTGTCATGATCATAAGGGTTAGCCGGCGGCCTGGGGACTAAGGGGTTAACTATGTCCCTGGTTAACTAGCCAGGTGGAGTGGCCAATAGGAATGAAGGTAGGAATTTCAAAATGGGACAAAGGAATTTTGGGTGTCTGTCTCTGGGTCAGTTCTCTCCAGCTATTGAGGGGGACAGACACTACGTCTCCCTCCAAGAAAAGACTCTTTCTTCACTTTCTGTAAGTAGGGTAAAGTTTAGATAAATCCGTTAGGTTTTATTGCTTTATTGTTTGGGTTTGGGATTTGCTGTCTGTGCACTTTTTAAGAAGGTTGGGCCTACACTGGCGCATTCTTGAACGAAAACGGCCGCTCTTGTGCAAAAACTTGCCGCCTGTCTACACTGGCCGCTCGTTCTTGTGCAAGTAAACTGACGTTGTACTGTAGAAAATCAGGGCTTCTTGCGCGAGAACTCTGACGCTCCCATGCAGGAATAAGCCCTCTTGCACAAGAGCTCTTCCAGAAGAGGCCAGTATAGACAGACAACATGAATTTCTTGCGCAAGAAGCCCCTATGGTTAAAATGGCCATCAGAGCTTTCTTGCGGAAGAGAGCGTCCACATTGGCATGGATGCTCTTGCACAAAAGCACATGGCAGTATAGACGCTCCCTTGTGGAAGAGTTTTTGCACCAGAACTCTTGCACAAAAGAGTTCTTGCACAAGAAGCTGCCAGTGTAGACGTAGCCGAAATGTTTTGGCTTTTCTTTGTAACTAAGCTCTAGGCCCATGGAGTTTCTCCATGAGTATATTTTGTTTTTAGTCCATCTAGTCATTATGCTTGCAACAGGAATATTGTGGTGGTAATAAAAGTTTTCTCTTTTCTTTTTATTAACCTGGTATTGGTTAATAGGATGTCCTGGTTTGTACTTTAGGGGTGAAATTTCCCAAGTGATCTTTCCCCTGATTTGTCACATCAATATTTGGGTGGTGGCAGCGGAAGTTTTATTCTCAGAATCTAGGGTTTTAAGATTTTGGAGGGAAGTTTTATACCAAAGCCTGCTAGATAAGGTTTTGGGGTACACTTGCTGGCGCCCACTTCTGCATTTATTGTGCTAGAGCGGGGAAGGAGCCATGACAACGTGGCAGAGGGCCATTGCTGGCACATGATGGCATAGATCACGTTGCTGGACGTACAGGAATATGAGCCCTGGACCGTGTGACTGACGTGGTTAGGTCCGGCGATGGTGTCTCCGGAGTAAATATGTGGACAAAGCTGGCAAGGGGGTTTGTTGCAAGGGAAAGTTCCAGGGTTCGTTTTAATGTGGTGTGCCCGGTGGTTGTTAGGGACCATCTTCCTGAGGTGAGGAAGGCTGTGTGGGAAAGAAGTTGGCGCAGCAAGATGATCCCAGGGTGTTGTTGAATTATTGCTGCACTTTGTGCCTGAGGTCCAGAGGCCTGCTTCCCTCCATTTGAATGGTGCCCATGCCTCGTGTTTTTCCTCTTCCAAGCCATTGAGCGGGGCTTCTTTGCAGCCACCTGTGGGCCCCATGGGCCCATGGATTGGGGGGGACATTTTGCTGAAGAAGGCCTGAGACTCATGCGCCCGGCCACCCAGCAATTTGGGCCTGGCCTGGTGGGGTGTGGGAATGCCCGTTGGAATGGCTGGTTCCTGAGGACTCCCCTTCCAGCCTTTCCGCCCTCTCTCAGGCTATTTTGTGAGTGGCGTACTCTGCCTCTCCCCTCCTGTTGATTTCTGACAAGGTTTGGGTCCAGCAAGGGACATCCTGCCTCGTCCCGGCTTTGGGACGGTTTCCACGGTGACACGCATCGCCAGAGTGGACTGGCGTAATCCTCCACGTGACGCTTTCTGCGCCAGACTGTCCCCATGGCGATGGTTGTCAGGCCTGCGGCGAGGCATTTCTATTTCGGCCTGGTGGGGCCTTTTCAGAAGGTGCCTTCGAGGGGCCGTCTCCTCACTGCCGTGGCCGTGCAGCCACGGCTGTAGGCCTGAGTGTGTAGCTGAAAAGGTGGCCTGAGGTGGGGTGAGGGGCTGTGTGTGTCTGTGGGACGCATTGGTGCGTCTTAGGAAATAGGACGCAAACTCTCGTGTCATGGATACACTCTCCCGTCCTCAGGTTGAGCCGGGAAGAGGGAGTCAGTGCTGAAGGAGGCCTCTATGTTGCCCAAAATCGTCTCCGGCCTCTAGGGTTGCCAGATGGTTTCAACAAAAATACCGGATACATTTGACCAAAAAAATATATATATATATACACGCTATGGGACGTTTAGGGTGTGTTTAGATGACAGGGTTTTTTCGAAAAAAGTAGCCTCGAAAAAGCCCAGTTTGCATTCAACAGTAGCCTTTTTTTGAAAAAAAGTCCCCTGTGTCTAGACTGCCACTGCGTTCTTTTGAAAGTAAATCGAAAGAACGTGGCAGTTTTTTCGATCGTGGTACACCTCATTTTACGAGGAATAGCGCCTTTTTTTTGAAAGTACTCTTTCGAAAAAAGGCGCTATTGAACACAAACTGGGCATTTTCGAAAGAGAGCGTCGAGGTTCTCTTTCGAAAAAGGGGCTTCGCTTTTTCGAAAAATCTGCTTGTCGTCTCGACGCTGTCTTTCAAAAGAGGCTTTTTTGAAAGATTCGTTTCAAAAAAGCCTCTTTTAAGAACGTAAGAACATAAGAGCGGCCATACGGGGTCAGACCAAAGGTCCATCCAGCCCAGTATCCTGTCTGCTGACAGCGGCCAATGCCAGGTGCCCCAGAGGGAGTGAACCGAACAGGGAATGATCAAGCCATCTCTCTCCTGCCATCCCTCTGATTAACAGAGTCTAGGGACACCATTCCTTACACATCCCGGCTAATAGCCATTAATGGACTTAACCTCCATGAATTTATCTAGTTCACTTTTAAACCCTGTTATAGTCCTAGCCTTGATAACCTCCTCCAGCGAGGAGTTCCACAGATTGACTATGCGCTGTGTGAAGAAGAACTTCCTTTTATTTGTTTGAAACCTGCTGCCCATTAGTTTCATTTGGTGGCCCCAAGTTCTTATATTATGGGAACAAGTAAATAACGTTTCCTTATTCACTTTCTCCACACCACTCATGATTTCATAGACCTCTTTCTTATCCCCCCTTAGTCTCCTCTTTTCCACACTGAAAAGTCCCAGTTTCTTTAATCTCTCCTCATATGGCACCCGTTCCAAACCCCGAATCATTTTAGTTGCCCTTCTCTGAGCCTTTTCTAAGGTACATAGAACCTTTTCTTCAGCCACATAGAACAGAAGGCGGGGGTGAGGGGGAGGGAGTGACAAGGAAGGAGGAAACTGCTTACTGTAAGAGTCAATTAAGTGGCTTATTTGAGGTCACTATGAATATCAAAAGGTGGGGAGGCTGTCTTTGTAATGTATAGGATAATTATCATCTTGATTAAGGCCCTTTTGCAACGTGTCGAATTTTAGCATAAAT
The DNA here is from genome assembly GCA_032595735.1 of Pelochelys cantorii. NCBI lineage: Eukaryota > Metazoa > Chordata > Testudines > Trionychidae > Pelochelys > Pelochelys cantorii. The sequence goes on along the minus strand of CM064342.1, from coordinate 2,545,309 downwards.
ACAAATTCTGAGGTCTCCCTCTGTAATCCGGTGTTCGTGCCTCTGTTGTAAGACGCCCGTTGTCAGGTTTTTAAGGGAACGGCCAGTTGGATTGAAATGCTGGCTGACAGGTTTGTGTGTGTGGAGATTTCCGACGTCTGATCTGTGAACATTGATTCTCTGGCAAAGTGACTGATAAGTTTGTCCAATATACATGGCAGAGAGGCATTGCTGGCACACGATGGCATATATCATGTTGCTAGATGTACAGGACTGTGATCATATAACTGACATGGTTAGGTCCGGCGATGGTGTCTCCAGAATAAATATGTGGACAAAGCTAGCAACGGGGTTTGTTGTAAGGGCGGCTTTTCTCCATTTTTTTATTTTTCCAAAACTCATCTTTTGCTTCCAGACCAGTGAAAGGTATATTAAAAAACAAAGTTGACTTCCTACTGACTCAACACTCAATTTTTTTGCTTTCATCAGTCCGTAGTTTACCCATGACACTAAAAATTCTTTCCAGACCGGCATTTGGCACAAGAATTAAAACAGACAATTGAACCAGTTTTAATAAATTTGGAGCAGCAGGTTCTTTGTGGAAAAAGTATTCCTTGTCTTCGAAGAGCGCTGCGAGATATGAGAAAGAGGAAAGCGAGACAAAGGACGACACTGTCGCGAATCGTACGTTTATAAAAGGAAAATACGCAGCACTATTGCGTCGTTGTGTACTGCCAGGCTGGTAGACACACACGCCGTGAGTGTGTCTACCAGCCAGTAGTACACAACTACGTACTGATACTCATATCCAAGCGGTAAATCGGCATAGTAACGCATAGCGCAGGCCTAGAGAGTGAGTGAGAATACTTGCACACAAGTCACGTCATAACATGAAAATAATAAAACGTACTTAATTAGAAAATATCAGACATTTATATCCCGGTATTTTCTCAATTTGTTTCCTGGACAGAAAGCTCAAATATTGGACTGTCCCGTTCAAAACCGGACACCTGGCAACGCTAGGCCTCACAATTGTGGGTAGCAGCATGTTCGCAATGCAAGGGCAGCGGGAGGTAGGCCCACGTCTCCGCGAATGCCACAGAGCTTCCTCGCTCCTGATACCACCCTGAAAGAAGGATCTGGTTGCGGTTGCTAAGTGCAGCATAAGAGAGGAGGTACCACTGAACAACGCTGGCATCAGCCGCAACGTTCACCCCGTTTGCCCCCTGCCCCCTAAATCAGACCGGTTCCCGGCGACTGGCACTTAACATTTTAGACATGACCCTCCCTTCCCACAGTCGCTGGGCCCAGTGGTTTTCACCCGGTGCAAAGATGTCAGTACCCCAGAGCCGCCACTTGAGGGGGGTGTTGGGTTACGGTGACAAGCAGGGCCCGCTGGGCTGTGATCCTGTCAGCCCTTGGAAGTGGGGTGGGGACGCCTCTGCCGAGTTCTTGTCGTGGATACCCTCCAGGGAAACTTAGGGGCCTCCAGGGAAGGGGCGCTGGGGACTCAGGGTGACGTGGGTCCCCATCTGCCAGCACTGAACACGAGGGCCCAGCGTGGCGACCGCAAACACCGAGCTGGGACCGAGGGGACATTTAGGTACCTCAGGGATAGAGGGTGGCTGCATTTAGTGCATAGGGGGCCCCGAGCCGGGGAAGTGGGGATTCAGGAGTCAGGGGGGTGGCAAGGTGCTGGGGAGAGTGTGTCCGGGTTGTAGGGGGCAAAAGGCTCCACACCACCCAGTCACTGCTGCTCTTCTTCCTCGGACTCTCAGGGAGGAAGGAGAAAGTTCACAGCCCCCCGCGTCCTCCTCTGAACTCCCCTCGGCACCCGGGGGCAAGAGGAAGGCACAAGCAGAGCGTGCTCCCCTGACGCCCTCACAGGGGAAGAGGAAGAAGATCCGGTACATGCGGCTGCAGCCCTCCCCAAAGGGTGTCCAGGAGGGGCTAGGTGCTGGGGCAATCCTGGGGGGGCCACTTAACCCCAGCCAGCCCTTTTCACATGCCTGGCCGCCTGCTGCTTCACAAGGCAGCCTGCAGGAGAGCTCTGGGAGTGGAGTGCACCGTCTTCCTGGCACCGTCTTCCTGTCCCCATCTTCCTGTCACCCTCCTCCTTTCACCCTCTTCCTGTTCCCGTTTTCCTTTCACCGTCTTCCTGTTCCCGTTTTCCTTTCACTGTCTTCCTGTCACTGTTTTCCTGTCACCGTCTTCCTGTCCCCATCTTCCTGTCACCCTCTTCCTGTTCCCGTTTTCCTTTCAGCGTCTTCCTGTCCCCGTTTTCCTTTCACTGTCTTCCTGTCACCCTCTTCCTGTTCCCGTTTTCCTTTCAGCGTCTTCCTGTCCCCGTTTTCCTTTCACTGTCTTCCTGTCACCCTCTTCCTGTCCCCATCTTCCTGTCACCCTCCTCCTTTCACCCTCTTCCTGTTCCCGTTTTCCTTTCACCGTCTTCCTGTTCCCGTTTTCCTTTCACCCTCTTCCTCACCATCTTCCTTTCACTGTCTTCCTGTTCCCGTTTTCCTGTCACCATCTTCCTGTCATCCTCTTCCTTTCACCGTCTTCCTGTTCCCGTTTTCCTTTCACCATCTTCCTGTCACCATCTTCCTTTCACTGTCTTCCTGTTCCCGTTTTCCTTTCACCATCTTCCTGTCACCGTCTTCCTGTCCCCATCTTCCTGTCATCCTCTTCCTTTCACCGTCTTCCTGTTCCTGTTTTCCTTTCACTGTCTTCCTGTCACCATCTTCCTTTCACCATCTTCAATTCATCTTCTTCTTGTCATCGTCTTCCTATCACCATCTTGTCACCGTCTTCCTTTCACCGTCTTCCTTTCACACTCTTCCTGTCACCGTCTTCCTGTCATCGTCTTCTTTTCACCATCTTCCTGTCCCTGTCTTCCTGTCACCCTCTTCCTGTCGCCGTCTACCTTTCACCATCTTCCTTTCACACTCTTCCTGTCTCCCCGTCACCCTCTTCCCGTCACCATCTTCCTGTCACCCTCTTCCTGTCGCTGTCTTCCTGTCACCTCAGATCTCAACAAAAAAACAGTGAACAGAAAGGTGCCCTGTTTTGTGTCGATAGAGGAGTAAACAACAGGCCTGCTCTCTATAAGAGGACCAATAGCCGCCCTAGATGGGACGGGGGCTGTATGTCAGATGCAGGGTCAAATCGAGGCCCTGAACGCCTGTGTATTCAAGACCCCTTGGCTCTCTTGGGAAGGGCAGGGCTGCCTATGCCGGCATCACACTCGAATTCCAGTCCTCTTTTCTATTTCCACAGACTCTGCTGCTCATGTCTCAATTGCCCCTTCTGCTCACTCAAACCCATGGCCCTTCACGGGCCCCTTGTCTCCCATCCAACCCGTCCTGCTCCGGCAGTGCAGCCCGCTTCGCTGATTGATGCTGCCACCGCTGTGCTTGCCTCCAGAGGCCTCATCTCTGCCATCCTGCTGCCCTGAGGTGATCACAAAATGGTCAGTGAGCTTTATTGGGCTGCTGCTGCCAGTTCCAGCTCCTCTCCCTGCCTCCCACTTTCTTCCCCTCTGTTCAGTCCCTCAGGCCCCCCCTGCCTCTGTCACCTGCATCGCGCACATTTCTGGCCGAGGTTCCTCATAGCGTTAGAGAGACGAGGTGAGTGAGGGAAGATCTTTTATTGGACCAGCTTCAGTGGGTGAATGGGATACGCTGTCAGCTACACCAGGCTTAGGTGGTCACAAATCTTCATGAGCAGAACTTGGTCCAGTCAACAGCACTCCCTTGCCCACTTTGTCTCACTTGTAGACCAGGACCAACATGGCTACCAGTAGTAACACAGGAGTTTGACCTTCAAAATGTGGGATTTCGGTGTGAAGAGGGATAAGAACAGGTCCTGCGACCTAGGACCAAGGCTCCCAGCCCTCTGGCTCCAGAGCAGCTTGCCAGCCTTTGCTGCCAAGGGTCAGGAAAGCCTGAGGGACGCACCATGTCCGTGAGTGGCCCCGGGAGGGGTGGAGGGTGAGTCTGAGAGGGAGATGGAACAGGGTAGAAGCTGGCCTCATGGAGAGTGGTGATAAGGCAGGGGTTCCCAACCTTCTTGAGCATAATGACCCCTTTTCAAGCTATTACATTTTCATGGACCACCCCCTCCTTCTGGGAGAAAAAAAAAAAAAAAGAGAGAAAGAAAAAAGAAGAAAAAAGAAAAGCGGGGGGGGGGGGGGGAGAAAGAAAGAAAGAAAAAGAGAGCAAAAGAGAAAAAAGAGGAAAGAGAAAGGGAAACAAGAAAAAAGAGGAGAAAAGAGAGAGGGAGAGAGAACAAAAGGAAAAGAGAGAGAAAGAGAGCGAAAGAGAAAAAAGAAAAAAGAGAAAAGAGAAAAGAGGAAGGGAAACAAAAAAGAGGAGAAAATAGAGAGGGAGAGAGAACGAAAGGAGAAGAGAGAAAAAAGAGAGAGGGAGAAAAGAAAAAAGAGAGAAAAGAGAGAGGGAAACAAGAAAAAAGAGAAAGATAAAAGAGTGAGACAGAGAAAAAAGAGAAATCAGAGAGAGGGAAATAAGAAAACAGAAGGAGGAGAGAGAGAGAGAAAAAGAGAGCAAAAGAGAAAAAAGAGAAAAGAGAAAAGAGGAAGGGAAACAAAAAAGAGGAGAAAATAGAGAGGGAGAGAGAATGAAAGGAGAAGAGAGAAAAAAGAGAGAGGGAGAAAAGAAAAAAGAGAGAAAAGAGAGAGGGAAACAAGAAAAAAGAGAAAGATAAAAGAGTGAGACAGAGAAAAAAGAAATCAGAGAGAGGGAAATAAGAAAGAAAGAAAGAAAGAAGAGTGAGAAAAGAAAAAAGAGAGAGAGAAAAGAGTGACAGAGGAAAAAGAGAGAGGGGAAAAGAGGAAAAAAGAAAGAAAGACCAGAAAAAAGAGAAAAGAGTGAGAGAGAAAAGAGAGAGGGAAACAAGAAAAAGAGAAGGAGAAAGAGAGAGAGAGAAAAGAGAGAAACAAAAAAAGAGAGAGAAAAGAGAGAAAAAGAGAAAAAGGAAGGATGAGGCCCACTGCGATGGGCCCGATCCTTATTTTTACACTTGCCACGGCCCTCCTGCAGTATCGGCGAGGACCATAGGTTGGGAACGGCTGTGCTGAGGGATTGTGAGGCGAGAGAGAACCAGGAGCCAAGGGGTGGAGGTGGACAGTGGTGAAGAGGGATCGTGAGGCGGAAGAAATCTCATACGGGTCCTGTCAGGGAACTGGGATTTCTCCTCCTCCGGGGGAAGCCGCGCATGGAATTTTCCACTCCATTTTGGCCAGGCACGTCTCTGACCCTCAGCTTTCCATTCTCCCCTCTCCCCTCTCATCAGTGCTTGAGAAGGTCGCGGTGCTGGTGTTGCATTGATGTGTCGTCTCTCCTCTGAAGCATGCGCTCTGGGCTGTCTTCACGGTGAGGCCGTGGGGGCAGAGCTGGGTTATTATTAGGGTTCCTTCTCACGCCGTGGGCTCGTGTGCACCCTGCAGACCACGCCCTGGGTGAGGTGAGAGATTTGCTCTCTCGCCTACTCAGACGCACGCCCGGGTTGCAGCCTCTGCTACCAGTACATGGTGTCTGCAGACTCCACAAACAACACAGGCCTTGGGAGGTAGAGAGAGATGTAAGAGGCAAGAGCAAGCGTGGGATAAACATGGCTCTTTCCATTGCTGTGTTGGTGGTTTCCTTCTTGCTGGAAGCGTTCCTTTCCCTAGGAAAGTAGAGTCACCTCACTCAGATATTTTTCTGCCTTGAATCAGAGGCGTCTCCGTGTTAGTCTGAATTTGCATAAACAATGAGAAGTCCTGTGGCACCTTATAGACCAACAGATTTCTTGGAGCATAAGCTTTCGTGGGCAAAGACCCACTTCGCCCCATTTATGCTCCAAGAAATCTGTTCGTCTATAAGGACGTCTCGTTGTTTATGTCTCTTGCCTTGGGCCTTTGGGAAGTTTGCTCCAGAGACGAGCCAGGTGGAAACCGGCAGACCTGGGCATGGAGTGGCTGAAACTGGAAATCTGACATATTAAAAATCCCAATCCCTGATGAGAAGTATCTTGAACTTGAAGAGGCACAGAACGCAGCTCTGGCCCTTCCATCTTACAGACCGTAACCCAAAGCCCACATCCAAACACATCCCTAAAATTATTGAAATCTGGGTTTGAGTTGAATCTTGTGGACCAGGTCTCTGTTAAGAATGTGCTTTCTTGCTGACAATCTTCACACATTGTTTGAATTGTATTATTTCTGGTGCATCAATGGAGAATTATTATTTTGGGATTTTTTTATGGATCTTGGCATTATAGAATCATAAAGCTGGAAGAGACCTCAGGAGGTCATCAAGTCCAGCCCCCCCGCCCAAGGAAGGACCAATCCCAACTATTATACAAATGTGGTGAATCCAAATTAACAGTGAGAGAGCTACCAACCGGGAACCTGTTTTTGCAAAGCTTGGGGAAAAAAAGAGTGAATAAAAATGCTAATTGTGATGAATAGTGGTGTAGTTTTCTTCTGAACTGTCTACCAATGGAAAAAAAATTGCAATATGTGTATAATTATGCCTTAGGATTCAAATGCAACTCATGATTGTGGTGTAAAGTGTAGAAGTAAGTGGAAAATAGGTGATTCCAGTTGCTTTGAAATGTACTATATAGAACAGTGGTTCCCAAACTTTTCGGCATCATGCCCCCCCCTTTCTGATTTTTGAGAAACCCTTATGCCCCTCCCCCCTAAAAATAGCAGAAAAACTTGTTGAGCAAAGAAAAAAAAAAAAAAGGAACTGAGTGGGGGGTCTGTGTGGGGTGTGAAAAAAAAATAGCAGCAAAACATGTTGAGAACAAAAAGAAAAAAGATTGCCCTGCCCTTTTAAGAACAAAGCAGGCATTGCCCTTTTAAGCCAGCCTTGAAATCTGCCCCAGCTAGTCAGAGCTGCACATGTTCCAGCGGCCGAGCAGACAGACGGACTGGGCTCTTTCTTGAGGGGGGGAATTGATGGGAGGGGCTGGGTCGCCTTGCGCCCCCCCTGGAATTTCTACATGCCCCCCCAGGGGGGCACGCCCCCCAGTTTGGGAACCCATGATATAGAAAGAAACAATTAAATTGAATTTAATTAGATTTTTTTTCCAATTATGGTTTCCTTCGCTCTCCCTAGAAAGATGAGGTTAAATAATGACTAATTTGGGTGTGAGCAGGCCTGGGTTTATTAGCATCTGGAGTAGAGATTTCCCATCAGGCAGTGCTTCTCTGCTTTCGGTATCCCATCGTTCACTGCGGTTCCTGCCTTGGAAGAGCTGGTCTCCATACTGTATGCTAACGAGTTCTATCTTCAGTGCAGATGAGGCTGGGGTGTTTCCTTAATTAGTTTAGGTGTGTCTTCCCTGGCCTTTTCATGGCTTTGTCTGATTCTAGCAAAGGCTTAGGGGAAGGGGGGAAGATGGTTTTCCATGCATGTCACTACCTGGCTCCCCAAGAGCAGAAGGCTGGTAGGTAACAGTGCAAAGATCATATTGTCCTTGAAAAGCGACTCCCCTGGGAATGGACCGACAGCTGAGCACTGTCAGGACAGAGATCGGCGCTTGCGCTGGACCTGTGCCAATGCCGTTTGGAATAGATCATTTCACGGCCGCCGGGCTATGGAAACGACTCTCCCTGGGCTGGAAAGAGGATCAGACAGTTGCAGGGAAACAGGATCAGATGATTCCAGGGAAACGTCTATTTTCTTGGCTTGGATTTGATGCTTTACTAATATAAAATACAGAGAGACACAGTGATCAGGAATAGTCAACATGGATTCACAAAGGGCAAGGCGTGCCTGACCAATCTCATTAGCTTCTATGACGAGGTAACTGGCTCTGTGGACGTGGGAAAGTCAGTGATATACCTTGACTTTAGCAAGGCTTTTGATACGGTTTCCCACGATATTCTTGCCAGCAAGTTAAGGGAATGTGGATTGGATACATGGACGGTAAGATGGATAGAAAGCTGGCTAGACTGTCAGGGCCAACGGGTCGTGATCAATGGCTCGGTGTCAGGTTGGCGGTCGGTTTCTAGCGGACTGCCCCAAGGATCGGTTCTAAGGCCGGTTTTGTTCAACATCTTTATGAATGACCTGGAGGAGGGGATGGATTGCACCCTCAGCAAGTTCACAGATGACACTAAGCTAGGGGGAGAGGTAGATACGTTGGAGGGCAGGGATAGGGTCCAGAGTGACCTGGACAGATTGGAGGACTGGGCCAAAAGAAATCTGATGAGGTTCAACAAGGACAAATGCGGAGTCCTGCACTTGGGACGGAAGAATCCCAAACATTGTTACAGGCTGGGGACGGACTGGCTAAGCAGCAGTTTGGCAGAAAAGGCCCTGGGGATGACAGTGGATGAGAAGCTGGAGATGAGTCACCAGGGCGCCCTTGTAGCCAAGAAGGCGAATGGCATATTAAGGTGCATTAGGAGGAGCGTTGCCAGCAGATCCAGAGAAGTGATTATTCCCCTTTCTTCGGCTCTGGTGAGGCCACATTTGGAGTATTGTGTCCAGTTCTGGGCCCCCCACTACAGAAAGGATGTGGACGCATTGGAGAGGGTCCAGCGGAGGGGAACCAAAATGATTCGGGGGCTGGAGCACAAGACCTATGAGGAGAGGCTGAGGGATTTGGGTTTGTTTAGGCTGCAGAAGAGAAGAGCGAGGGGGGGGTTTGAGAGCAGCCTTCAACTTCCTGAAGGGGGGGTCCAAAGAGGCTGGCGAGAGGCTGTTCACAGTAGTGACGGATGGCAGAACAAGGAGCAATGGTCTCAAGTTGCCATGGGGGAGGTCTAGGTTGGATATGAGGAAAAACGATTTCCCAAGGAGGGTGGGGAAGCACTGGGATGGGTTCCCTAGGGAGGGGGTGGAATCTCCATCCCTAGAGGTGTTTAAGTCCCAACTTGACAAAGCCCTGGCTGGGATGATTGAGTTGGATTGGTCCTGCCTTGGGCAAGGGGCTGGACTTGATGACCTCCTGAGGTCTCTTCCAGCTCTAGGGTTCGATGCTCCAGCCTTCACATTTAACTGGTTGACTCATTAAATGGGATTTTTCCATCCCTCCTGGGATGAAACCTAAAGAGAGACATGAGAACTTACTGGCACTTCTTTCTCAGCCCCTACTTACATGTAAAACACACAGCCAAAGCCAGGAGCCCACCAATCAGACACGCGATTGCTGCAACATTCTCCCGGGCTACAAAGGAGAACAAATAAGATTTGTGAACAGTCAAAAAAGGGGGGAAAAAACTGGAAACTCTTCTGTTTGCTCCGGGGCAAAGCCGCGGGTGAGATCGCCCCTGAGGTTAAGGATGAAAAAGACGCTCAGATACTATGGTATACAACCCTCCAGAACAGACTCGAAAGACGATTCCAGAAGTGCAGCAAGTTTTCCAACCAAAATGTACATTCCTGCTTTTTCAAAGGTCAGACCCAAGCAGAAGCATTAAAAAAAGGGATCAAGAATAAGACAGAGAATATCTTATTGCCCTTATATAAATCCATGGGACGCCCACATCTTCAATACTGCGTACAGACGTGGTCGCCTCATCTCAAAAAAGATATATCAGCATTAGAAAAGGTTCAGAGAAGGGCAACTAAAATGATTAGGGGTTTGGAACGGGTCCCCTATGAAGAGAAATTAAAAAGACTTGGGCTTTTCAGCTTAGAAAAGAGGAGACTAAGGGGGGATAGGATAGAGGTCTATAAAATCATGAGTGGTGTGGAGAAAGTGAATAAGGAAAAGTGATTGACTTGTTCCCATCATATAAGAATGAGGGGCCACCAAATGAAATGAATGGGCAGCAGGTTTCAAACAAATAAAAGGCAGTTCTTCTTCACACAGCGCACAGTCAACCTGTGGAACTCCTCGCCGGTGGAGGTTGTGAAGGCTAGAACTATAGCAGGGTTTAAAAGAGAACTAGATACATTCATGGAGCGTAAGTCCATTAATGGCTATTAGCCAGGATGGGTAAGGATTGGTGTCCCTAGCCTCTGTTAATCAGATGGATGGAAGGAGAGAGATCGCTTATGTAAAGCCCGTTACAAAAATCCTTCTTGTTACAGGTCAAAGAACAGAAAGATACATCCTCCCCCCCCCCAAACTCACTGTTTAAAATATCCCTGGCAGGTCACCTTGAAGCATATTGTTGGCGTTTTAGGCCTTGCTCCAAGACTGAAGAGAACAGTCACCAACCTGCAAACTATTTTCACTCTGGTCACTTCACCAGTACAATTTACCACATCATAGATTCAGCCTGCTACCTTCATAACTTCAGTCCTTGTCGGTAGTAGGGATGTAATAGTGTAGCCGATGAACTGACTCACTGACAAGCAAAAGCAGATCGGTTATGGCTATAGATTAGACGTGTTTCCTCTTCGTCCTCGCCGGCCAATGTTTTAGCAGGCTGGCCAGCATCCTGGGTCCATGCTCTACCCCTCCTGTGGCGCTGCATTTAAAGTGTATCAGGAGACTCTGCAGCCCTGGTGGTTTTAAGTCTTAGATTGAATGGCCTCGAGGAGAGAGCAGTAGCTGAGGGACCACTGGATTGTGGGTTCAAGCCCCTACCAACCTGAAATATTACTATACCTCTGGCTGTATCAGAGATGGCAACAAACTCCCCCAGAGCATGCTGGCCCTGCGCCTAGCATAGTTGCCAAGTGTCAGTAAGTTTATGAACAAAAAAATAATCTTAAAAAATTAGCCCAAATTGGACATGTCCATACAAAAATGTAGGTGTCCATAAATTTCATCAAAGTGCAATGAAATTTCAACCACAATTGCTCCATAGCAATGAAGTGTCTTCTGTGCTGCTTCCGCCATTTTACTGCAGAGCAGCGGAAATTGGACGTTTTCGTTGTTTGTTTAGCTCAGTGGTGAACAGCGTCAGTGTTCGGATGGACGCTCACAAAATGGAAAACTTCCAGGACCATGACTAACTAAATCAGGGGAGGCCACATGCGGGTCTTCGCCCCTGGAAGTGCGGCTCGCCCACAGCTCGTGAAGCCGCCCCACACGCTCCTAAAAACGGCCCCCTGAGCTCACCGGGTGCAGGGGAGCCATCCGGCACGGCAAAATGGCGTTGGCAAGATGGCGGTGGCCGACGGGAGCCCAATGTAGCCAAAAAGTCTAACGTGTGGTTTTTAAAGAGGCGGCGTCCTTTTTTTTTTTTTTTTTTGGCTCAACAATTCTGGTGCGGCTCTGCATTTTTTCCACTGCTGTTTCGGCTCTCTTCATTTAAGGGGTTGGCCACCCCTGAACTACATGAAAGTGAATTAAATAACATAGTCTGATGTATGAATGACCACGAGTACTTTTCACTTTTGGCCACTTATGTCATCTTAATATAGTATAAAAACTAGCTGGACTTATCTGGCGTTGCCCGGGAAACCGGAGGAACAAAATTTAGAAAAGCAGAAGCTGGTCCTGACAGCCGCCAGCCACACCGCAGCTGCCAATGCCTGACATTATGGCAGACCCACATGCTTTCCTACTGCTGCATAAAGCAAAATCTGACTCAAAAAAGAGGCACTGCAATGTTGAGAATCAGAGCTATTTGACTTGGCAAACTTAGATACAAAAGTCACAATAGAAACTATGTCTCTGTTTTCTTCCCATGTCATGAGTCTTGGGGCCATTAAAAGCACAGTGGAAGGGAGAGCCCCCAAACCACCATGGCTTGTTTCCCCACCATTGCTGGAAGCATACGGAAGCCCCTCTTCAATCGTGTGATGTTTTGCTTCCTATCAGATGGTATTTTTGCTAATTATCCTTGTAGAAGCTAATGGTTTTTTGGTAGCGACGTAGGGGACAGGCATGCTGGGTCTGCAAATTCTCATGCAAGAGCTGAGTAGAGGGATGCGTCAATCCATGGGGCTGGCCCTACTGAATCGGAGAGACTTCAGGGTGACACCTCAAACTGGTCTCCCATCTTTTTTGAGGAAACTATGAGTCAGCTACCTGAGCCTGCTGGCACCTCTATAGTCCCTCCTCCAGCACCACCCCCTTGACCAGCTGCCCCTCCCATGGACTGCATCTCTCACCCCCCCTCCCCAGGATCATCCAGTATCAAACCCAGGACCAGTGCCCAGATTTGAGGGATCCCCCCCGCCTTGGATTAATTTCTCACCCACCCAGCATCATCCAGTGCTGCCCCTTGGGCCAGTGCCCCACAAAGGAGACCCCCCCATGGGCTTCATTTCTCACTCACTCCCTGCAGGATTGTCCAGCCCCACTTCCTCCATCCCCCCACAATCCTGCCCTCCCCCCACTCGCCCCCAATGGTCCAGCCCCACCCTCCTACAGTCCTGCCCTCCCCCCACTCGCCCCCAATGGTCCAGCCCCAAGGACCAGCCTGCCCCCCAATGATCCAGCCCCCCCATCCTGCCCTCTCCCACTTGCCCCCAATGGTCCAGCCCCACCCCCCTACAATCCTGCCTTCCCCCCACTCGCCCCCAATTGTCCAGACCCACCCCCCTACAATCCTGCCCTCCCCACACTCGCCCCCAATGGTCCAGCCCCACCCCCCTACAATCCTGCCCTCCCCACACTCGCCCCCAATGGTCCAGCCCCACCCCCTACAATCCTGCCTTCCCCCCACTCGCCCCAATTGTCCAGACCCACCCCTCTACAATCCTGCCCTCCTCCCACTCACCCCCAATGGTCCAGCCCCACCCTCCTACAATCCTGCCTTCCCCCCACTCGCCCCCAATGGTCCAGCCCCACCCTCCTACAATCCTGCCTTCCCCCCACTCGCCCCCAATGGTCCAGCCCCACCCCCCTACAATCCTGCCTTCCCCCCACTCGCCCCCAATTGTCCAGACCCACCCCTCTACAATCCTGCCCTCCTCCCACTCACCCCCAATGGTCCAGCCCCACCCTCCTACAATCCTGCCTTCCCCCCACTCGCCCCCAATGGTCCAGCCCCACCCTCCTACAATCCTGCCTTCCCCCCACTCGCCCCCAATTGTCCAGACCCACCCCTCTACAATCCTGCCCTCCCCCCACTCGCCCCCAATGGTCCAGACCCACCCCCTACAATCCTGCCCTCCCCCCACTCGCCCCCAATTGTCCAGACCCACCCCTCTACAATCCTGCCCTCCCCCCACTCGCCCCCTATGGTCCAGACCTACCCTCTACAATCCTGCCCTCCCCCCACTCACCCCCTATGGTCCAGACCTACCCCCTACAATCCTGCCCTCCCCGCACTCGCCCCCTATGGTCCAGACCTACCCCCTACAATCCTGCCCTCCCCCCACTCACCCCCTATGGTCCAGCCCCACCCCGCTACAATCCTGCCCTCCCCCCACTCACCCCCAATGGTCCAGACCCACCCCCCTACAATCCTGCCCTCCCCCCACTCGCCCCCAATGGTCCAGACCCACCCCCCTACAATCCTGCCCTCCCCCCACTCACCCCCAATGGTCCAGACCCACCCCCCTACAATCCTGCCCTCCCCCCACTCGCCACCAACGGTCCAGCCCCCAGGACCAGCCCGCCCCCCCAATGATCCAGCCCCCCCCCCCAGTCCTGCCCTCCCCCCCATGCGTCCCCCAATGGTCCAGGTCCCCCTCTTCCTGCCCTCCCCCCATTCGCCCCCAACGGTCCAGCCCCCCCCCCCCATTCATTCCCTCTTCTCCCCCGCTCTCACCTCCCGGTCCCCGATGCGCCTCCTTCTGGACATTTTTTCTAAGTGGCAGCTGAGCAGTAACACCAGCCCCACCCCGTCTGCCTAGAGCGAACCCCGGCAGCAACCCGCCCGCCCATTGGTCGGCCTCCGGCCCCGAGCCAATTGCTGTATTGAAGGGGGCCTCCATACACTTCCAGGAATGGCGGGGAAGCCGCGTCTCCCCGCACTGCCAAGCTCCCTGCAGCCCCGGGGAGAGACTCATAGAATCATAGGACCCTAGAGCTGGCAGAGACCTCAGGAGTCATCAAGTCCAGCCCCCTGCCCAAGGCAGGACCAACCCCAACTCAATCAACCCATCCCAGGGCTTGGTCAAGCCGAGACTTAAACACCTCTAGGGATGGAGACTCCACCCCCTCCCTGGGGAACCCAGCCCAGCGCTTCCCCACCCGCCTAGGGAAATAGTTTTTCCTGATATCCAACCTGGACCTCTCCCACCACAACTTGAGCCCATTGCTCCTTGTTCTGCCATCCGTCACTACTGAGAACAGCCTCTCTCCAGCCTCTTTGGAACCTCCCTTCAAGAAGTTGAAGGCTGCTATCAACTCCCCCCTCGCTCTTCTCTTCTGCAGACTAAACAACCCCAAATCCCTCAGTGTCTCCTCATAGGTCGTATGCTCCAGCCCCCGAATCATTTTGTTTGGCCTCCACTGGACCCTCTCCAATGTGTCCACGTCCTTTCTGTAGTGGGAGGCCCAGAACTGGACACAATACTCCAGATGTGGCCTCACCAGAGCTGAATAAAGGGGAATAATCACTTCTCTGGATCTGCTGGCAACGCTCCTCCTAATGCACCCTAATATGCCATTCGCCTTCTTGGCTACAAGGGCGCCCTGGTGACTCATCGCCAGCTTCTCATCCACTGTAACCCCCAGGTCCTTTTCTGAAGAACTACGACTTAACTGGTTGGTCCCCAGCCTGTAACAACGTTTGGGATTCTTCCGTCCCAAGTGCAGGACTCTACACTTGACCTTGTTGAACCTCATCAGATTTCTTGTGGCCCAATCCTCCAATTTGTCTAAGTCACTCCAGACCCTATCCCTGCCCTCCAGCGTATCTACCTCTCCCCCTAGCTTAGTGTCATCTGCGAACTTGCTGAGGGTGCAATCCATCCCCTCATCCAGGTCATTAATAAAGATATTGAACAAAACCGGTCCTAGAACCGAACCTTGGGGCACTCCGCTAGAAACCGACCGCCATCCAGACATGGAGCCGTTGATCACTACCCACTGGGCCTGGTCTTCTAGCTAGCTTTCTATCCATCTTACCGTCCATTTATCCAATCCACATTCCCTTAACTTGCTGGCAAGAATATTGTGGGAGACTGTATCAAAAGCCTTGCTAAAGTCAAGGTAGATCACATCCATTGACTTTCCCACGTCCACAGAGCCAGTTACCTCATCATAGAAGCTAATCAAATTGGTCAGGCACGACTTGCCCTTTGTGAATCCCTGCGGACTATTCCTGATCACTTTCCTCTCTTCCAAGTGCTTCAAAATGGATTCCTTAAGGATCCCTTCCATGATTTTTCCAGGAACCGAGGTAAGACTGACCGGCCTGTTCCCTGGATCATCCTTCTTCCCTTTTTGAAGATGGGCACTACATTTGCCTTTTTCCAATCATCCGGGATCTCTCCCGATCTCCACGGCTTTTCAAAGATAATGGCCAAAGGCTCCTCAGTGACATTTGCCAACTCCCTCAGTACCCTCGGATGCATTAAGTCCGGACCCATGGATTTGTGTACGTTTAGCTTTTCTAAATAGTTCCTAACTTGTTCTTTACCCACCATGGGCTGTCCATCTTCATCCCATCTTGCGTCACTTGGCTCCTGGACTTCTGCGCTGACCTTGTCCGTGAATACAGAGGCAAAGAAAGCATTGAGTACTTCAGCTTTCCCCACATCATCTGTCACTAGGTTACCTCCTTCATCCAGTAGGGGCCGCACACCCTCTCTGATCACCTCCTTCTTGTTAACATGCCTGTAGAAACCTTTCTTGTTATCCTTCACATCCTTAGCCAGTTGCAATTCCATTTGCGCTTTCGCCTTCCTGATAACCCCCCGGCATTCTCGAGCTATACATTTAAACCCCTCCCTGGTCATTTGTCCAAGTTTCCACTTTTTGTAAGCTTCCTTTTTGTGCTTAAGTTCACCAAGGATTTCCCCCGTAAGCCAATCTGGTCTCCTACCATGTTTGCCTCTCTTGCTACACGTCGGGATGGTTTCTTTCTGTGCCTTCAATAAGGCTTCTTTAAAATACTGCCAGCTGTCCTGGACTCCTTTCCCCTTCATGTTAGCATCCCAGGGGATTCTGTCCATCAGGTCTCTGAGGGAGTCAAAGTCTGCTTTTTTGAAGTCCAAGGTGTGTATTTTACTACTCTCTTTTCTTCCTTTGGTCAGGGTCCTGAAATCTACCATCTCATGATCACTGCTTCCCCGGTTATTACCCACCTCTACTTCCCCTATTAGTTCCTCCCTGTTTGTGAGCAGAAGGTCAAGCTGCGCACGGCCCCTGGTCGGATCCTTCAGCACTTGTACCAAGAAGTTATCCCCAACATTCTCCAAAAACTTCCTGGATTGCCTGTGTACTGCCGTATTGGTTTCCCAACAGATGTCAGGGTGATTAAAGTCCCCTACGAGAACCAGGGCCTGCGATCTGGAAGCTTCTCTCAGTTGTCCGAAGAAAGCCTCATCTACCTCATCCACCTGATTCGGTGGCCTATAGTAGACACCAACCACAACATTGTTTGCACCTCTAAACTTAACCCATAGACTCTCAACAGGTTTTTCTCCCTCTTTATACTGGAGTTCAGAGCAATCATAATGCTCTCTTACGTATAGTGGAATTCCTCCTCCTTTTCTCCCCTGCGTCGGGCTCTCATCTCTTCCCTCCCACAGTCCCTTAAAACCTTCTCCTGGAGGAAAGGTTATCCCATGCAAAGTTTGGTTGCGGTCGCTCTTATAGTGGCCAAGTTATTAGCGCACAAACGTACAAACATTCTCCTCTCTATAGTAGATTATGTCCATAAAAAAATGGACATTTTTTTCCCATTTTGCCTGTAAATGAAATTTCTGTGGGTTGGCCACCCTGGACCCCAGGGACTATCGGAAAAGTCGAGTACCACGTACAAATTGATGAGGTTAATCGACGAGTCAATTAACTGATGTTTAACATCCCTCGCCCTGTTAAGACAGTAAATGCTGGGAGGGTTGTTTCAAGACAACCTTTGTGAGTCGGTCTCAGGAAATGTAACACTAGTACAGCTCCTTATCACCAGCAACCATCAACAGTCAACAGCCACCAAAAAGTCACCTCGGCAGCTGTCAACAGCCGCAGAGAGGCAGCTTCAGCAGCGGAGGCACGTTGGTTGCAGGTTTGTGGTTTTCTTACAGGCCTCGGCGGACGCCTCTGCTCCCCGAATGTGTGAAAACCCACATCACTGCTCTTCAAAGAGCTTCTCGTTTCGCCACGCGCCACTGCAAAGAGTGAGCTGGATCTTCGGAGGCCCTGGTCACGTCCAGTTTGAACGCCCCCGCGTACCCTCCCCCAAACGATGCCCGGGTTTTGTTATTTGTGTGGTACACTTGGGCATAGCTTGAGGGACAAGCAAGGCAGGTCCAGAATTTTCCCCACACATGTACACGGCTCTCTTGGCCTGGCTGCAGCTTCCCCCTCAAACATAGCCGTCAAATACACCTACGGGGAAAGCGACCCTTTATCACAGAGGGCAGCTGGGTGGTAAATAGACCAGAGAGTCTAACAGGTAACATGTTTGTTACTCGCTTGGGGAAATCTACGTAGAGCAGTGTTTCTCAACCTTTTTTATAAAGTACCCCTTTTTAAAAAAAATATAAGTACCCCCTTTTTAAAAAAAATATAAGCAGGTTTAAAACAAATAAAAGGAAGTTCTTCTTCACACAGCACAAGGTCAACCTGTGGAACTCCTCGCCGGAGGAGGTTGTGAAGGCTAGCACTATAACAGGGTTTAAAAGAGAACTAGATAAATTCACGGAGGTTAAGTCCATCAATGGCTATTAGCCAGGATGGGTAAGGAATGGTGTCCCTAGCCTCTGTTTGTCGGAGGATGAAGATGGACAGCAGGAGAGAGATCGCTTGATCATTATCAGTTCGATTCACTCCCTCTGGGGCACCTGGCGCTGGCCGCTGTCGGCAGACAGGACACTGGGCTGGATGGACCTTTGGCATGACCCAGTACGGCCATTCTTATGTTCTTATGTTCTTAAGTACCCCCGGTACCTACAGTTTTCAGATATGCAATTTTTTTTCTATCATTGCAACACATTTGTTTAAACAACTTCATCAGCCGAGTGATGACATTTTTGGGCCTACAAAGTCCAAAAATAAAGCACTGTAAAACGTACAATAAAAATTCCATTTTCTCCACATTTCAGTTGTGTTGACGTACCCCCCAGACTTCTCTCGAGTATCCCTGAGGGTACTTGTCCCACTGGTTGAGAAACACTGACTTATAGGACTCACCACCCTGCTTTTGACAGTCAGCACAGAGGTAAGATTTCGTGGTCCAGTCAACCCATCTTGAATACATACATCTAGCAACCTAGATTCCAGAAAATACATCTTATTTCAGCTATAAAAAAATACAACAATCCAGGATTAGAAAGATCAACCGATTTCTGGAGCCCATTTGTGAATAGACTAATATCATTATAAATTCCAAACCTGTGAACTCCATTTGTATATTTTTAGTTTGCTGCTATTTTATCATTATCCATTAAAGCAGATAAATAATGCAGACGTGAAAACCATTTTAAATGATTTCTTTGTCATAACAAGGTGCCATAAATAGATTTATTGATAATATGTTGGACGGGTTTAAGTTGGGGGCTATAGGTGATGACAAGTGGTGTTCTATTGTTGGTTTTCTTGGGTCTGTCTTGAAATAGATGGTTTCTGGGTATTCGTCTGGCTCTTTCAATTTGTGTTTTTATTTCCCCAGGTGGGTAATTGAGGTTTATAAATGCTTGGTAGAGATCCTGAAGTTTCTGGGCTCTGTCAGTGGGATTAGAGCAGATGCGGTTGTATTGAAGGGCTTCGCTATAGATGATGGATCATATGGTGTGTTCTGGATGGGAGCTGGAGGCATGAAGGTAACTGAGTCAGTGGGTTTTCTGTAGAGAGCTGTGTCTAATTTACCATTGGTGATCTGTACTGTGGTATCCAGGAAATGGATCTCTCGTGTAAAATGGTCCAGGCTGAGATATTAACATATTATCAATAAACTATAACCTATACTAGAACAGGATACTACACTCTGAGAGGCTCTGGGAGACAGACCCATAGTCTCCTACAGACAACCACCTAACCTCAGGATGATTCTTACCAACAACCACAGGACATACCACACTAATACCAACCCTGGGACTTTTCCTTGCAGCAAACCCCGTTGCCAACTTTGCCCACATATTTACTCTGCTGACACCACTATTGGACCTAACCAATTCAGTTATAAGATCAAGAACACATATTCCTGCTCATCCAGAAATATAATCTATATCATCATGTGCCGACCGTGTCCATCTGCTAAGTACATCGGACAAACGTCTCAGACGCTTCGCCAAAGAATCAATGCACACAAAACGGATATCAGACAGTATCACAAAGAAAAAAGTTTCTTGCCATTTCAGCCAGAAAGGGCATTGTCTCAATGACTTGATTACCTGCATACTGCTTCAAAGACATTTTCACACCAGGCTTGAAAGAGAAACCTCTGAACTGTCATTCATGCTTAAATTTGACACTTTACACCGGGGTCTCAACAAAGACTCTAACTACCTTACCCATTACAAAGATAGCTTCCCCAATTATCACCTCTAATATCATTAGCTCACAGACATTTACCTCCCCCCCCCTTATCCCCCCTCTGTTCTGAAATTTGATTTGTCCTTTTTTATGTGTGTTCATTTTTTTGATTGTATCCCTTTGGTATATATGGTCATGCCAATTTTCTTCCACAATTTGATCTGAGGAAGTGGGTCTGGCCCACGAAAGCTCATCAACTAATAAACCATCTTGTTAGTCTTTAAAGTGCTACATAGTCCTGTTTTTTGTTTCAGCTAGACTAGACTAACACGGCTACATCTCTATTACTATAAATAGATTTAGCGCTGCTAAATTAGCAGGGTTTTTTTTTTGAAACCTGGTAAGGCTTTTTATGGTGGTATACTACTTTCTCATAAATTCAGGGAAGGAAATGCAGTAGATATAATTACCAGCGTAATTTTTGCCTTAGGGATGAAGAATATCTACCAGAAAGTCGAGTATTGCTATAAAATATAGCAAATTTACCTTTTGGGTCAAATTTTGCTAACTCTTTTGTGGAAAATACACAAAAGAAGCCATGTATATATGTGATATTTTTGTAAACAAGCGGCTAAATATTCTCCCCAAATCCTGAAGAATATTTTATTATGGCGCCTTCTCACACTATAAAATATCTACAAATGGTCTGGAGCTATAAAATATCAAGGTATTCTCAGTCGAACCAATGAACTTTCATAAACTTGTCTAAGATCCGATTGAGTTTAGGAGTGCCAGATAGTCCTTGCACAATGTGATTTCGGACAATCACGACCAACGTACAATCTCACAACCTCAGAGAAGAGGAGATGCAGGTGACGTGATTGCTTCGATAAATAAGCTACTGTTTCTTGCAGTGTTCAAATAAAGCGATGCAGTCAATGAAAAGGAAATCGTAAGAATTCAAGTATAATTGTGGTCGAATGTTGAGGAAGCTTTTAACCAAGTCATAAACATGCTTGAATCCTAGATCTACTTAGATGCATCTGACGACGTGGGTCTTTGCCCACGAAAGCTTATGCTCCAATCCATCTGTTAGTCTATAAGGGTGTGTCTAGACTACAGGGTTTTGTCGACAAAAGTGGACTTTTGTCGACAAAACTATACCTGTGTCTACACTACTGCCGGGTTCTGTCGACATAACGTCGACAGAACTTGGCAATTTTGTCGACAGCGATAAACCTCATTTTACAAGGAATAATGCCTTTTATGGACAGAGTTCTGTCGACAGAAGGCGTTATTGCAACTACACTGTCCTTTGTGTCTACACTGTCATGTCGACAGAAAGCGGCTTGCTTTGTCGACAGAACTGGATGCAGTCTAGACGCGCTTTGTCGACAGAAGCTTTGTCGACAGTATCTGTCGACAAAGCCTCTGTCGACAAAAGCCTGTCGTCTAGACGTATCCTTAGGTGCCACAGGACTCCTTGTCGCTTTTAGGTCTTGTTAATTTCACAGGACGCAAAAGAGCTAAGATAGTTCCTGCACATAGGTGCTGACTTTTGCTTTTGCCAGGTGTGTGGTAGGGTGGACATTGTGACAAGTGTAAGGGAGACTATTTTGATCATATTTATATACTTCTACAGAGTCTAGTTATTGGATATCTCTATCATTGGTATCTTTTCTATTTTAATAATGATTCCATTGTTATACACTATATCAGCAAGGGAAGTTTAGGTTGGACTTTAGGAAAAACTTTGAATCTGGGTGGTTAAAAACTGGAATAAATTGCCTAGGAGGGAATCTCCATCTCTGGAGATATTTAAGAGCAGGTTAGACAGATACCAGCCAGGGACGGTCTACCCGATACTTTAGTCCTGCCAGTGGTGCAGGGTACAGGACAAGATGACCGTTCAAGGTCCCTTCCAGTCCTATGATACTGTGATTCTACAGTTACATTATCATGAATTACAGTAATTCCTCATTTAACACGGTAGATACGTTTCAGAAAATGATCGTACGACGTGAAAACGTGTTATGTGGGGTCAATTTTCCCATTGAAAATCATGGAAAAGGTGGGTGGGGTGCATTTCAAGCGCACATGCGCTCGCAGCTCCAGCCTGCACTTGTTAGCAGTTGGGCCCGGATCATAAGGTTGGGGGAGAAAGGGGACTGGGTTATAGCAGGGAGGGGAGGTGTTTGGCTCTGGAGAAGGGAAGGGAAGGACAGGGGAGGGGGCTTGCAGCTGGCGGCTGGGTTCCCCCAGCTGGCCGGTTGCCAGCAGCTGCGCGGGGCTTGCTCTGCCTTCTTACAAAGCGGCGGAGGTTTGCGCCATTCCCTGGCCTTGCGTCCAGCCAGAGGGGGTCACCGGGGAACAGCCCGGTGAGTGGCAAACCTCTGTTGCTTTGCAGGGTGGCCGGGGAAGCCTCGTGCAGCTGCCGGCCACCAGCCGGCCCTAGGGGAAATCGTGTTATTGTGGGGACGGGGTCGTGTTGTTTGAAAAATGTTCCCCCCCCAAAAAAAACCATGCTATCGTGAAAACGTGGTAAGTGGGCACATGTTAAGTGAGGAATTACTGTATAGCATATTAAAATCAATACTATTTTAACTGCCACCAGGCAGATTTGAACCTGGGACCTCTGAAGCAGAGTATAGGAGCTGCTACCCTCTGAGCAAAAAGCCAGCTGATTCCCAGTCTGGACTGTAGAGGTCTCTGGATCTTAGCTGTTGCTGTGGTCTAGGTACCACTTGCATTGCTCAGTAACCATGCTAGGTGTGTGGGTAACGCAATCACTTACCGCTAGCTCTCCGGTATTGTTTTGATGCACATTCAGGACAGGTACAATCCTCAGTCGTGCTTGTCCGGGGGGCGACTGGAGATCCTTTTAAAGTCCTCTGTTGTTGGAGAGGGAGTCCCAGCAGTACTGCAAATGACTCCGAGATCTCTCTCTTGATCGATAACGGTGAGTTTAGGCACCGTCGTTTTGGATCGTTCTTTGGGATGATGGTTTGCCATGGGAATATTTTTTTTTTTTGCATTTCATACTGAATTTTATCTGCTGTTTGGCTGCCTAGTCACCGAGGACTGTGACATCCCTTTGTAACTCTTTGCAGTCTGTTTTAGACTTCCTGATCTTGAGTAATGTAAACTTTGCCACCTCACTTTTCCCACCAAACTTTGCCACCAAACTTTTGGCAGAGGATTTATGGATAGATTGAACAGCACCGGTCCAATATAAGTCCACGGAAGACACCACAGTTTACCTCTTTCTATTCTGAACATGGACCGTTTATTTCGATCCTTAGTTTTCTATCTGTTAACGCCGGGGTTCTCAACTGGTGGTCCATGGACCACTGGTGGTCCACAGGAACATTGTCCCAAGTCACACGGTGTGGGCGGGCACGAAACATCTGTTCGTCAGAAATAAATTTCAAACCAAAATGTGCGTTGTCTGCTCTTTTTTATCATGTCTCAAAAAGGAGGTGGTCCACAAACATTTTTTGATTGGCCTGGTGGTCCGTGGACTGAAACGAGTTGAGAACCACTGTTTTAATGGGATGATCTGGGAATGCTTTCGGGGGCTTTTAATGGGCCTGAATTTAATGGCAAGCCCTTGGTTATCTTAATCCGCCGGCCTCTGTTTAGAAAGAAACTCCCTGTCTTCAGGGCAGAAGCTGTGGGCAGCCCAGAACACACCACGTTCCACCAGGTCTGCTCCTGGGAGCTGAGTCCCTGTTGGTTTTGTTTGTGTGGTTGTTGGAGCCACTGAGCGCCCCCGCACTGCCTGACAGAGGGAAAGACACAGGAGAGAAAAGGCGACACACTCACCCTCACCCCTGAAGACAGTAAGATGAATCCCGTCTGTTCTTGAATGGACCAGTGGTGGCCCTATGACCATGTCACAGTAATACAGGCCGCTGTCATTCATGGACACGGCAGGGATGGAGAGAGAGCTGGTGTTCTTTTCGAATTTTAACCGGGCCCTAAAATGGCCGGCAGTGACAGTGACAGGGGTGCTGGTATTGGGACGAGTCACCCTAAATTGCAGGATCCTGTCTGACGTATTACGGGAATTTGTATACATCCAGATTATCTCGCAGAATGGATTGCCCATCTCCGGGGATCCATTAAAGTGGCATTCAAAGGAGACCAGTTTCCCTTCCGCTACCGAGATCTCCAGAGGGGTCCCCCAAAAACCTAAAGGAGAAAAAACCGAGTGAACAGCATCTCAGCACACCCTGGACCCCTCCTGTTTTGTACGGAACGACTTCACTTCGTTCAACCGACTTACGTTGTATTTACTGTTCATGGGTTTGTCTGCGTGAGTTTTGCATCGCTTAAAGCCGACAGCACGCCCTCCTTGAAGAATTCATGTCTGTGTTTAGCTGCAGATCTGGCTTCGCCTAGACAAGTCACCAGCCTGATCGGTTTCTGCCTCTTGATATTAATCCATCTGAAGTCCGTCAAGATATATCACCGGTATATTTGTGTTACTATACATGCTGTGATGGGTTTTGTGTTTTTCTGTGCACTGAATGAATTGTAAAATCAGCGACTGCGGGGAACGCCACCTCTGTCGAATGCTCTTCGAGCCTTCTTTTTAATAAAGTAAACTTATTTAGATTGATGATCACTGGACACACAACTGCCCTAGGTTTTCATTCATCACAGCAGAATGGTCAGGGACTTGCAAACATTCGTCCTTAAATTTGCGGATGTCAATAAAATGCAAAAATGCTCCCACGTTTTAACCAGCTACCCCAAATATTGAATGCTACCTAGATAATATGTCGCTAACGATTCTATTGCTCAGTTAATTTGTATAATAGATACCAAGAACTAGTTACACTGCTCTACAGCCAAAATGCTTCTGAAATAAATGTAGTCAAACTTTACTAATTCTGGGTCACTGAGAACGAAAATGATGCTTAAAATTGTTGATTGGCTCTAGTTTTCAAGATATGCTGTTGGGTCAGTATATACGACCCTTGACTTGGGAATGGCAGAGGATAAGTGAGTTATAAAGGGAAGGGATCTCAATTTAAACCAGAAATGACTAAAATACATCTTTGACTGGATCGATGAATAAATCTATGACTGGGTTTGGACAGTACTTGCTTTTTAGGCAAAACAATGAAGGATGCAACCTGAAGCTGGTATTGCGTCATACATGATATGAATTGCATCGTGTTATTCCTAGAAGTCATGGATGATGCAATCATAACGAAGCTTACATCACTCTGCTGAACAAATTGCCCTATATCAGCTCTAGAAATCATACAGCGTCGTGCTCTCTTATTTGTCAGTGTTTGATTTTGCAAAGGGACACATTTCTGTTGAGCCAAAGTGAGCAGAGATGCCTCGTACTTGTGTGAACAGTGCAGATAACTTCTGCTATGTTTGTGGTGAAGTGACTTTTGCAGCACAAAAGCGCAGTATAACCACTATGGTTAAGAAAGTCTATCACCTTTATTTGGGCTGCAGAATTGGAGATCAGGACAAGAGGTGGGCCCCACACATATGCTGCAACACTTGTGCAACAAATCTTCGCCAGCGGTTGAACAGGAAAAGGAAATCTATGCCTTTTGCAGTGCCAATGATTTGGAGAGAGCCAACAGATCATACCAGCAATTGTTACTTCTGCGTGGTGCCTCCAGTTGGGAAAGGTGTGTCAAAGAAGAAAAAGTGGACTGTGCATTATCCAAACATTGCATCAGCTATACGCCCAGTACCGCACGGAGAAGGACTGCCGGTTCCTGATGCACCAGAATCATTCTCACTTGAGTCAGACGAGGAAGAGGAAGAGGATGAAACTTCTGGTCCTGAACCATCAGTGTCACAGGACCCACATTTTCTCCCATCCTCCTCCTCTGAACCACACCTCATAACACAAGGTGAACTGAATGACCTTGTCAGGGATTTGGAACTACCCGAGAGTAAGGCAGAGCTGTTGGGCTCCAGACTACAGCAGTGGGATCTCCTGGCAGGTGACGTTAGGGTTTCCATGTTCCGTGACCGTCAAAAGGATCTTGTCCCATTCTTCTTCATGGAAGGTGATCTTGTAGCCTGCAACAACATCGATGGCGTGATGGCAGCCCTCAACATCGTTCACGATCCAGATGAGTGGAGACTGTTCATTGATTCATCGGAGACGAGTCTTAAAGCTGTTTTGCTGCACAATGGCAATGTTTTGCCATCAATTCCAGTTGGTCATGCAGTCCATATGAAGGAAACCTATGACAACATGAAACAACTTTTGAGGTGCATAAACTATGACCAACATCAGAGGCAGCTTTGTGGCGATTTGAAGGTTGTTGCTCTCTTGCTTGGTCTGCAGACTGGATACACAAAGTACTGCTGTTTTCTCTGCGAATGGGATAGTCGTGCAAGAGATTCCCACTACATCAGGATAGATTGGCCACTCCGACAGTCATTGGAGCCTGGGAGGAAAAGTGTTCAGCATCCGCCACTTGTTGAATCAAGGAAGATTTTGTTACCACCCTTACACATCAAGCTGGGTCTGATGAAGAACTTTGTCAAGGCCATGGACAAAACACAAGCAGCTTTCAAGTACCTCCGTGGAAAATTTCCAAGGTTAAGTGAAGCTAAGATAAAGGAAGGAGTCTTTGTTGGTCCTCAGATTCGTGCACTTCTTCGAGATGATGCATTTGGCCGTGCACGGCATGGCAAGGAAAAGACGGCATAGAAAGCCTTCCAGTTAGTGGCAATAAATTTTCTCGGAAACAACAAGGTAGACAACTACAGGTTGTTGGTGGAAAACCTCCTCAAGGCATACAAAAGCCTTGGTTGCAACATGTCACTAAAGATACATTTTTTGCACTCTCTTCTAGATTTTTTTCCACCGAACTGCGGAGCAGCGAGCGACGAGCACAGCGAGCGATTTCACCAGGACATTGCAACAATGGAGAAACACTATCAGGGCAAATGGAGCCCATCAATGCTTGCAGACTATGGCTGGACAGTGACAAGAGATGCTCCATTTAATGAATACAAGAGACAAGCCAAGAAGCGCCGAGTAGACACTGAATAGGACTAAACTATGTCCATAATAGTTTTTTGCCTTTTGTTTCATAATAACTTTTATTTATATAACCCTTTTGCTGATTTTTAAAGTGTTACATAAACAGGACAGGTGAAATATTATCATGTAAAGCAACCATGAACACATGAAAAGACCTAGGTTTACAATTTATGATTAAAACTCTACTATCTACACAATATACATAGACGTAAAATGTAAAAACTTAAATATCTTGGAAACAGTAGCCAATAAGTTGTTTTAATTGTCATATTTGAATTCAGCACATCAAAATACATAATAAATAGCACATTTTATCTCTGAAGCAGACGACTTCTAAAAATTGTAGACCAGTGTTAACAGACCAATTCTAGTAACGATCCTATTGATATCTAAAATACTGAAACTGCCCAGTTGCATTGTGAGCTCGTTCAAGGAACATCACCCATAACCAGAGGTGATCAGTCTCTAGTGTCTTTCCTCCTTCTCTTTGAACTATTGTCCTATCCCTATAAAAACTCTACCCTTACCCAAGAAAAACTGTTCTGAAACCTGGATTTAAACGGCATCAGTTCCATTGAGACTTCTCCATCTCCGGGCTGATCGTGCTGGGGGCTCTGCTCTGCTTGTCTCCTGCCCTCTGGACCCCCGTCTCCCATCACCATCTGGGAACCCCGATCAGTGCAAGCTCCACGGAGTTGTGAGGTCTCTCTCTCTCGCTTCCTCCCCCCCGCCCCCGCATAGCCTCCTGACTCTGCCCTATGTAAACTGTTATATGGTTAGCTAGCCCTCACATTTGTAATCAGTTTCAATTTAGATTTAATATTGTAACTGTTATGTGGCTACGTGTAGACGGGCATGATTTTCCGCAAATGCTTTTAACGGAAAAGTTTTTCCGTTAAAAGCATTTGTGGAAAAGAGCGTCTAGATTGGCATGGATGCTTTTCCGCAAAAGCACTTTTTGCGGAAAAGCGTCCATACCAATCTAGACACGGTTTTGCTCAAGAAAGTCCCGATCGCCATTTTAGCCGTCGGGGCTTTTTTGCGCAAAACAAAACTGAGCTGTCTACACTGGCCCTTTTGTGCAAAAGCTTTTGCGCAAAAGGACTTTTGCCCGAACGGGAGCGTCAAAGTATTTGCGCAAGCAGCACTGATTTCTTACATTAGAACGTCAGTGCTTTTGCGCAAAATCAAGCGGCCAGTGTCGACAGCTGTCAAGTTTTTGCGCAAAAGCGGCCGCTTTTGCGGAAAAACTTGCCAGTCTAGACACAGCCTGTGTGTTTGGCTTCCCATCACTACCCAGAAACAAATCACTTTCATGGTTAAGCTGGTTGCTTCTCTCTCTTCCTTTCTCTTTGGCTCGCTCTTCCTCAAGGGGCGTTGTTTTGGCTTCCCCATTTGCTCTGCAACAACGCGTCTCGTACCCAAGCTAAAGAACCCTGTAGTGCCCCAAATCCTGTGGGGTTTGCTCAGCGTGTGGTTTCCCAGTGAATGACTGTGGTGGGAAAGTGGGGATAGGGGGTGCTGACCCTGGGGGTGTATGAGGATGGCAGCTTAAAGTGCTGTTTAATCCAGCCCACTGAGTCCAAAGGCTCATGAGGGTGCAGTGTGGCATTGCTGTTAAACCCAGCCTGCTGAGTCCAGGGACATAGGAGGGGTCAGCTTGGGAGTGCCGAGGACCCAGTCCTCTCAGATGTGCTCTGGTAGTGGGTGTGAGTGTCTGTGTGTGTTGCTGAGGTGGGAAGAACCCCGTCCCCAGGAACCTAGTTCCTGCAGGAGAGCTCCAGTGGGAGGGGGAATTGGCAGCAAGGAGAATTCAGCCCAGTATGAGAGCACAAGCAGCATAGAATTGTTAACCTCCCCCCAACCCCACAAGAGTAACCCTAATAAATGAGCATACCCCAGGGTATGGGGCACATCTGGTAACAGCACTCTTCACAGCCGTTGAGGACAGACACAAACGGCGAGAGGCGTATCTTGTTGGCCTTCTGTCTGCCTTTTTTAAAGAGCTTTCCACACCTCACTGAGTAGCTGGCTGTTCCTGCCCTGTGGTTGCAGATGGGTAAACTGAGGCACAAGCTGACTTGTGGCAGGGGCACAGAGTGAAACTCGCCCCGCCCCCCATGCAGAGAGCTTGTGCAAAGCCAAAAAGGGATAGAAAATAAGATGGAGAATATTTTATTGCCCTTATATAAATCCATAATACGCCCACATCTGGAATACTGCGTACAGATGTGGTCTCATCTCAAAAAAGATATACTGGAATTAGAAAAGGTTCAGAGAAGGGCAACTAAAATGATTCGGGGTTTGGAACGGGTCCCATATGAGGAGAGATTAAAGAGACTGGACTTTTCAGCTTGGAAAAGAGGAGACTAAGGGGAGATATGATAGAGGTCTATAAAATCATTAGTGATGTGGAGAAAGTGAATAAGGAAAAGTTACTGACTTGTTCCCATAATATAAGAACTAGGGGCCACCAAATTAAATGAATGGGCAGCAGGTTTAAAACAAATAAAAGGACATTCTTCTTCACACAGCGCATAGTCAATCTGTGGAACTCCTCGCTGGAGGAGGTTGTGAAGGCGAGGACTATAACAGGGTTTAAAAGAGAACTAGATAAATTCATGGAGGTTAAGTCCACAAATGGCTATTAGCCAGTATGGGTAAGGAATGGTGTCCCTAGCCACTGTTTGTGAGAGGGTGGAGATGGATGGCAGGAGAGAGATCACTTGATCATTCCCTGTTCGGTTCACTCCCTCTGGGCACCTGGCATTGGCCACTGTGGGCAGACAGGGCACTGGGCTGGATGGACCTTTGGTCTGACCCAGTATGGCCGTTCTTATGTTCTTATGTACTAAGGCCCGGAAAGGGACTATCATCTCATTCAAGCTGGGAGGAGCCAAGGCGCAGTTGGCAAGCTCACACAACTGGGACCAAATGGCATGGTGGAGGCTGTTTGGTTGTGAACACTCCAGGTGGGACAGTGTAAAGGGCACCCCAAGGAGCGGTCTGGGGTTACAGATGTATGGCCAGGCTGGGCTATATTAGTGCTACAGAGGGCAGCCATATTTCCCTGTACGGAATACGGGACACCTGATAAAATGACTCCCATGCAAGTTCAGTGGACAGGTGCCGCTTCCAACCCCAGGCGGTGGGAATGGTCTGCCCTGGCACACAGCAAGGGCTGCACCCACAGACCAGCAGGGGAAGCAGGCCTGTTCTGTTAAAATAATAGCCCCTCATTCTGTGAGGGATAACGTCTCTTTCGAAATGGCTATTTCGAACTAGGATCAGTGTGGATTCTCCACTGCTGCTATTTTGAAATAATGGCTCTGCAGAGTCATTCAATGACTCCCCAGTGCTAACTGGGGTAGCGTGTCTGCATTAAGGGAGCCTGCCTCGGACGAATTTCGAGGCTTCCCTGTAGCGTGGACGGGCTATTTCAAAATAGTTATTTTGGGAGCAATTCTTTCTGTCAGGTCACAGAGGCAAGGCCCAACAGAGTTGTGGATTTGCTTCAAGACAGAGTCGATTAGGGATAGATAATTGCTTTTATTAATCTCACTACATCACTGCTAGTACAGGCTTAATACTGCCAGATGGTTACACAGCTACCACAAAGTGACACATCAATAAGCACAGGCAGAGCAATGCATAAGAGAGTAACAGGCACTTAGAAATTCTTACGTCTCTTCAGTCTTCGGGGAGTCCCGTCGCTGTCACCTCGCTCCAGGGCCACAGTGGACGTGGCTCCAGCTAGGGGGACTCAGGACACCCTTTGAGGTCTAGGTCCCTGGTGGGACTCTCAGAGGGGCGAGACTCCCAGTGATCTTATACTGCAGTTGTTTACTGGGTGTGCACATACCTGGCTCAGCGCCACTCTTATCACTCTGATGGGCTGAAACTGAGGTCAGACTTGTTTACTGCTCAGTAGTTTCCCAGCTCAAGATCTGGGTTAAAGCTAATAAGGGCCAGCTGCTCTTTGTGCTTGTAGGGTCCCAGGCTATGTACTTCAAGGATGGAAACTTCCATCCCAGGCCTGCTAAGCTGCAGGACCCGCATATGACTTCTTTGTGACAATTTTGACATCACTTATTTAGAAATAATCTTGTCGTGTTGACGTAGCCTCTCAGTCCTTAGAGCTGCCTTGGCCGGGCTGCGGTCAGTGCAAAGGATTCTGGGGGTGCCTGGGAGCTAAATATGCCCCCAGGCCACAGGGCTGGAACCTGAGCACCCATCCCGGGTGCAGAGCCAGGTGGGGGGATGGGATGGAGGGAACAGGGAGGGGCTGACTCTTCGGGTTGCCTCGGCCATTTTTGGCAGCCTGGTAGCAGACCTCTCAGGGAGCCTCCCTTCCCCGCCCTGCCCTGTCAGAGCCATCGACGGGTGGGGAGGTGCTGTGATCTGCTCCCACTTCCTAGGCTGGGACCTCGCCCATGTCACTGGGTCCCAGAAGCCATGCTGCACAAGCCCTTCCAGGCTCCATCTTTTGGGGGGGTTGGCTCTCATGGGGCAGCAGAATGGACAGTCTTCCCTGGGGACCACGCCGCGGCTGACAGCTCCCTCAGCTCTTGAGGAACAAGCCAACCAGAAACCGAGAGACCCCTGAGCAGTGCCCAGGCCTGGATTCCCAGGGCGTTTTGGTGCCCAGGGTCGGCCCCCGCGAGGGAAAGCCCAGCCCCGACTCCAGCCCCCCACCCGCGGGGGGGGTGGGTGGTCTGCACAGCAAGCGACGTGCAGCCCAGTTGGCACTTATGGTGGACATGCCCCCGAGCGGGCAGGAGAGTTGAACATCCCCCTCTTGAGATGGGGACAGCTCACAGGAGCTGGATTTCTGCTGCTTTGCCACCTCCGTGAACCCCAGGGCAGTTTTCAGGGCCCTTATGGGGAGAGGTTGCTCAGGCCCATCTTCAAATGAGCCCTGGGGTCAAACTCACACAGCCCTGTAGGTAAAATGAGCCACCGGGGGTGTAGACCAGAGAGTGCTTGTTTAAGACCAAGAGGGGAGAGGAGAGAGGTCTATAAAATCACGACTGGTGTGGAAAAAGTGAATAAGGAAATGTTATTTACTTGTTCCCATAATATGAGAACGAGGGGTCACCCAATGAAATGAAGAGGCTGTAGGTTTCAAACAAACCGAAGGATGTTTTTCGTCCCGCAGGCGCATCGTTAACCTGTGGAACTCCTCGCCACAGGATGTTGTGACGACTAGGACTTGAACAGGGTTCCAAAAAGAGCTTGCTAGATTCATGGAGGTGAGGTCCCTCCATGGCGATTAGCCAGGCTGGGTAGGAATGGTGTCCCTCGACTTAGTTTGTCTGGAAATGGAGAGGGACTACGTGAAGATTCCCTGTTGTGTTCCATCCCTCTGAGGCATCTGTCATGGGCCGCTGTCAGCAGACAGGATCCTGGGCTAGATGGACCATTGGTCTGACCCAGTCTGGCCGTTCTTATGTTTTCTTTTCATGCTCAAGGCTCCCTCAGTTCTCAAGTCTGCTCCCCCTCTGGCTTATCCGCCCTCCTGTCTCCAGAATGGCCCTTGCCAAGGCGTTGTACCTCCTTCACAAACAATTACACAACAGTCCAGAGGGGCTGGGCTTTTGGTCTGGACGTGTCCCTGGGGATGGCTCGACCCTCCCTCTGAGCTGGTGGGGGCGGATTGGTATGTCCCTGCTCCTGGGGTCCCTCTCTCCCTCCCCCATGGAGGGGCACACTCTTGTCCATGCTCCTGAGGGCTGGCACATTATTTCGGTTGTCGGCAGGTAAAAGAGACGAGGGGAGGCACAGCCGTCCCGAACTACCAGCCTGGCCCCGCCCACACGCCGCCCCCAGAATGCCTGCTGTAGGCACATAGTGGGCAGAGAGTTGTTGCCCCCTGGTGCCCACCCTCCCCATGCTCCAGGGCCAAGGAGGCTGGGGCCGTGTGCTATCCGCCCTCCTTGTGCCGGGTTGCTGGAGGCGGATGGATTCAGGGAGCCGCCGTACAGCCAGCACAGACAAGACCAGGGGACCATAGGGGGTTCTGGTGTAGACTAGGGGGTAGGGCATTTGCCTGGAAAAGGAAGGGGGTGGGTTCAAGTCCCACCCATGCTGGGATGTGGGGGGGCAACCACCATGCAGGCTGCCCAAATGATGTGTCTCACAATTCTGGGTAACCCCCCATGGGGGTGTACGATAACCAGCCAGGCCAATAGAAAGAGCAATGTGAACTCCAGGGGGTGTCTGGACCAAGGGCAGCAAAGCAGGAAGTTGAGAAGAGGCCCAGTTCTGAGCTGTTAAAAAGAGGAAGCGCCCTGCGGAAGGCTGTGTAGCTCAGGATGCAAGCTGGGAAGCTAATTATGAGCATTTATTGCTCGGAGGGTGGAGTCGCACCTCAAGGCTGTGTCTCGACCGCAGGGTTTTGTCTGCAAAACTATACCTGCGTCTACACTGCCGCTGAGTTCTGTCGCCGGCGGTAAACCGCATTCGACGAGGAACAGCGCCTTTTGTCGACGGGCCACTGTCGCCGGAAGGCGTTATTGCATCGACGCTGTCCTTTGCGTCCACACTGTCATGTCGACAAAGCGGCTGGCTTTGTCGACAGAACTGGATGGAGTCGAGCCGCTCTTTTGTCGCCAGAAGCTTTGTCGACAGTAACTGTTGACAAAACTTCTGTCGACAAAAGCCTGTCGTCAAGACATACCCCAAGAGAGAGGAATTGCTGGACATTGCTGGAAAGGCCTTGAACCGGCCTTTGCTTAAGCCAGGGTGGGCAAAAGGGACTTGGCGGGCCAGATCTGGCCCATGGAGGCCCTGCCACTCCCCTGCTCCCAGGCCAGTTAGGACCTGGGGGCAGGGGGAGGGAAGCGCACCAAGTTTCTTCCACCTTATTCCCGCCCTGTGAGGAGTGGGCAGCACTTAGAAGTACCGCATGCTCCTGGCAGGGTGGGAGGAGACTGTGCATGGTGCCCCGCCCCCAGGACCTGATTGGTGGGGGAGCACGGGAAGTCTCCTCCCCCCGCCAGGGGCATGGGTGCTTAGTGGGAAGAAGGGGCACCCCCAGACCAATCATGGTCTGTGGGTGGGGAAGCCGGAAGCATCCTGGCCCCGCCCCTTCCTTTGGAGGCCCCGCCCCTTCTGGTTCGGCCTGGGGCCGCTTCAAAAATGTTTGAAGATTGATCAGAGTCCGGCCAAATCTGAATCTTTCCCCCTCCCCGCCGGACTCCAATTTTTGAAGCCAGCTTAGGGTCCGGCCAAAGCCGCTATTACCCTTTCTGATGTATAAACATGCTCCGTCCCTTTGTTTTTGCCGTAAGCATGTAGGGATGTGATCTAGGGTAGGAGGGGACTGTGATCTCAGGCAGGAGATTGGGGGGGGGGGGCAGAGCTGAGCGTGGGCATGCGGATGAGTGTGCAGCAGCGGGTTGGGGAAACTTTTGAAGAGGCCCGCGGCAAAAAATGATTGCTTAAGCACAGACAGATCCTTATTTTGAAACTTTCCCACTGCGGTACGGTCGCGGGCCGCAAGTTGGGAACCACTGATCTAAAGGACTATACCGTGGCAGTGCCTCGACCTGGCCGCCCCACATGCACACACTGAACCTGACGGCCTTGGGAAGAAATTGCCTCCAGTGAGAATCTGGCGCGAACGCCAAAACAACACGTATCCGTACTCCACCTCGGATTGATGCCGTTCGACTCCCCCCCGCCTTCACGGAACCACTTCAGACAACGGGGGGGGGGCTGAGCGGCCGAAACGTGACGAAAACCCGGTCCCAAAGCACCCAGAAAGACAGGAAACCGGAGCGCGCCCACGTCAGAGTCTCAGACACAGGCTGGGGTGGGCGCGCCGGACATGCCGCAACGGCCGTGGAGACAGCCCCCGGGCAGGTTGTGTGTGTCTCAGTCCAAGGTAGGCAGTCCAGCAGCCTTGGGCAGATCTATCTGAAGATAGATTAGGGTCCGGCCAAATCTGAATCTTCCCCCCTACCCGCCGGACTCCAATTTCTGAAGACAGGTTAAGGTCCGGCCAAAGCCGCTATTACCCTTTCTAATGTATAAACATGCTCCCGGCCACAGGGTCTCTCCCCTCCAGGGACACAACCAGTCAGCTAGATCCTTGCTCCATGGGTTTGTTTCCAGCAGCCGTCCTTGGACTGGAAAAGGCTCCACCCCAGCAACCTGGCTCGCTCTCCAAATTGGACCCCCTTCCTCCCCGACCGCACTCTCTGCACTGCCTGGAAGAGAGCTGGTTTCCGTCCCTTTTCCCCATGGCATCTGTGATGGATCGGGCTGGGTCTGGGCATGGCTGAGGGCGTCCGCTCAGGGCAAATTGCTCAAACTCGGGGCTCCTTACACCCCTGATTGGAGGCCTTTCCCAAATAGGCCACAAACCAGTCACACCGAGTGCTTCAGCTGCCTACCTGGCCAGCCAGAAGCCTCGCGATCAAATCCCCTCTGACAGCCCAGCTCTCCCTGTGCCCCAATCAGCCCCAGGCCTGACACACAGGTGAGGGGTTATAGGACCCAATGTCATCTACCCTGAATGGGTTCTCCGGTCCCAAGAAATCCCACAGATCCCTGGTCAATTTATCCTTTGGATCTTACCCACAAGATCACGCTGAGCCAATCCTTTAGAATCTAAAATCTAAGGCTACGTCTACACTGGTGGCTTCTTGCGCCAAAACTTGCCGGGTGTCTACACTGCCCGTGTGTTCTTGTGCAAGTAAATTTACAGTCTAGCGTCGGAAAACAGGGCTTCTTCTGGAAGACTCATTCCTCTCCCCATGAGGAATAAGCCCTCTTGTGCAAGAACTCTTGTGCAAGAGGGCAGTGTAGACAGGCAACATGAATTTCTTGTGCCAGAAACCCCTATGGCTAAAATGGCCAGCAGAGCTTTCTTGCCGAAGACAGCGTCCACACTGCCATGGACGCTCTTGTGCAAAAGCACATCTCTTGTGCAAAAGCACATGGCAGTGTGGACACGCTCTTGTGGAAGACTTTTTGCACAAGACCTCGTCTGCAAAACAGTTCTTGCACAAGAAGCCAGCAGTGTAGACGTCGCCTAAAGGTTTATTATTAAAAGGAAGAAAAGCATGAGAGTAAGGCTTAGGGTTACCAGCTAGTCTTAAAAAAAAAACGGACACACTTCATGGGAAGGGGAGTGGGGCTGGCCGGGAGGAAGGGGGGGGGCGGGAAGCAGAGCTGGTGGGGGGGAGTCGAGGGCTGGCTGGGGGAGATCGGGGGGTGGGACGGTCGACGGGAAGCAGAGCTGGTCAGCGTGGGGAGGGGGATCGGGCAGAGCGGGGCTGGCCGGGGGAGATCGGGGAGAAGGGGGCGAGAACTGGCCGCTGGAAGCAGCGCTGGTGGCGGGTGCAGTAGGGCTGGCCGGGGAAGATCGGGAGGAGAAGTGGGGGAGGACCAACCGGCCAGCCAGGAGGGGGCAGCAGGGGGAGGAGCGTATCAGCTGGTGGGGAGCGGGACTGACCCGGGCAGTACAGCTCCCAGGGCGCTCCTGCCCCCCGGCACGGTCCAGGCGAAGCGCGAGTCAGTCTGGCTGCGGCTCCACCACGCGCTTGAGCAGCGCACGGAGCACGGACCGGGCTGCCCTTCCTCCTCACATGTAACCAGGGCTCCTAGCACCGATCACGCCCCACCTCCCAGCCACTCCCCCTGCCAGACTTCTGGGCGCCCAGTCAGAAAACCAGAAAATACCGGACCTTGCACATGTCTGATATTTTCTGGATTTTTTTACCGGACAGAGTCTCAAAAAACCAGACTGTCCGATAGAAAACCGGACGCCTGGCAACCTTAGTAAGGCTGTTAAAGGAGAATACATGACATGCATCGAATCACCCAGGTCTCGATGCAGGATCTGAGCAGAGATGTTATAACTGCTGGCTTAAAAGTCTCTGGTGTACATCCTATGTCAGGATGGGTCCACGGGTCTTTCCGGCTCGTGGTTCCCTGCAAGGCTGCCTCTGGGATCAGGAGCCAAACTGATGGCCAAGAGGGAGTCTGCCACATGGCATTTTATATCCATCCCTGGGCTCTTCCAAGCTGGAGGGGGTCACATGGTCCGTGGCCAGGTGTGTCTTTGGCACTTAGAGATCCATTGTCGCTTGAGCCTTGCTCATCAGCATGCCCATCGGGGGAGCATTCCTCTGCATTGCTCAGCCACAGACAGAGACGTTTCCAGCATCCATACAGCGTACATGTTTATAACCCCACCTACAGACATTATACAATTACACGAACAGCCTCTACAGAACCAGTAGATGGAAAGCTTTTGTTTGACACCTCACATGCCCCCCTTTGTATACACTTTGGGGCCAACGCCCACCCCCAACGGGTGCAGCATTTATCTGGCTGCTCCTCTTACAATCCAGTAATGTGACAGAACCATGGGAGTTGTAGTCTCTAGGGCTAGATTTCAGCCCCCAGGAGCGTCGAGTAAAAGTCAGAGGCGCCTATAATAAAAGCGGGTTATGTCAGCTGGACAGAGTGCCCCCCATGTAGCTGCCAGGGCCCTGTGAAGATAGACAGGGGCCTACAGGCAGGAAAGACCAGCTCTGTGGATACAGCAGTAACCGCCACCAGGTAGGTTTGAACCTGCGGCCATCTGGCTTGAGCGCTAACGGCAGCTAGCTTCTGGCTGGGGCAGTAGAGCTCCCTTGTGCGCAGCTCTCTCTGTAAGTGGTCTAAGTGACACTGCATGGGCCAGTGACCACCGGAGGTGTGTGGTTTACACAGGTGCCCGGCTTCTGTCAAACAGGAACCACCATCGGTCACAGCTCTCTGAGCACAACCGTCTGGCGGGCCTTGCCTGTAGGCTCACTCAAGGGTGAGGAAAAGGAGCTGTTTCTTTTTTTCCGTTCCTCACAGGTGCCCATGTGTGCGGTTCTGCATGGCTAGAGGTAGAAGATGGTATACCGAATGGAGCAGTAATAATCGGCGGCGTCCTCAGCCCGGACCCCGGCGATGGTCAGGACGCAGGCGTTGCTGGCGGGGCTCTTGGTAGCGGAGAACCGGGCGGGGATCCCGGCGGGTTTGTGCTGGTCCGCCTCCGAGTTGTAGTACAACAGGTACCTCGGAGGGCGGCCGGCTCGCTGCTGGTACCAGGCTACCCCGTACTCCCTGATGTTGTACTTCGGGTTCAGGGCGCACGAGAGTTTCACCGTTTGTCCTGGCAACACTACAATAGAGGCCGGCTGAGTCAGCACCGGCTGCGCCCTGCAGGCTGACCGAAACAAGGGGGTGGTTATGGACGCATTGTGCCGATCCCCACCCCGGCCTCAAACCTAGGGATGACATGGTGTCGTCGATTAGCGTATCGGTTAATGCAATCGACAACACACATCCCTCCCCTCCCCTTGCCAGTACATATTTTAGCAGGCTGGCCAGCAGTCCTGGCTTGAAATGGGTCTGGGACCTACCCCTGTGGCAGGGCTGCATTTAAATGGGTCTGGGACCTACCCCTAGAAGTGGGTCTGGGGCCTACCCCTTGAAATGGGTCTGGGACCTACCCCTAGAAGTGGGTCTGGGACCTACCCCTAGAAGTGGGTCTGGGGCCTACCCCTGGAAATGGGTCTGGGACCTACCCCTGCGGCGGGTCTGCATTTAAATGGGTCTGGGACCTACCCCTAGAAGTGGGTCTGGGACCTACCCCTAGAAGTGGGTCTGGGTCCTACCTCTGGAAATGGGTCTGGGACCTACCCCTAGAAGTGGGTCTGGGGCCTACCCCTGGAAGTGGGTCTGGGACCTACCCCTGGAAGTGGGTCTGGGGCCTACCCCTGGAAGTGGGTCTGGGGCCTACCCTTGGAAATGGGTGTGGGGCCTACCTCGGCCATGGCTCAGTTCCAGCTCGCACCGGGGTCCAGGAGCTCAGACACCCCCTAGACAGGGGCTGCTGCCTCCCCGCACCGCTGCCTCTTTATCAGAGGCAGCAGCGTGGGGCGACGGGCGGGCGCTCCGTGAGGAGAGCTGGATTTTAAACTGGCTCCCCTCACGGACCAGCCCCCGCCTGGCACCTCGTGCTTAGGGTTGCCAGATGGTTTAACAAAAAATACCGAACACTCCCCCCCGCCAAAAAACCAGGAAAAAATTCTGTTGAGAAAAAAAGGGGGGAGACTAAAGTTGTGGAGCCAAAAAAAAAAAAAAACGGGGGCGCTGTGCCTTTAAATGCCCCCCTCGCACTGCACTCCCCCACCTGAGCCAGATGCGGCAAAATTATCCCCGTTGGGCTTCCATCCGAGGGAAACAGGGAATACTGGACATTTCACATGTTGGGTATTTTCTCATTTTTTTTACCAGACGGGGGCCCCGAATAACCGATAGTCTGGGCGAAAACCTTGCAACCCTACTCTGAGACAGAGGCAGCAGCGCAAAGAGGGAGAGGCCTCCTTGGGAATGGGGCCGGACCACACTGGCTGCCGGCCCCGCCTCCGGGGACTGTAGAATAAGAATTCATGAGGTCACTCGACTATTCAGTCGAGTGAACATCCCAGCCTCGGGCGTTGCTTCCCCACTGGCTCCGGTTTAGCCCTTCCCCGCCCGTCCCCGTCAGCAGCCCAGCGCCGGCTCAGCCAGGAGCCTCGCCCTCCCTCGGCAGCTCCCCTCAGCCTCCCCCGGGAACGTACCTGGCACCAACGCCGTGGGGAGGAGCAGAGCCAGGAGCCACGGCCCCATCGCCAAGGCCTGGGCGCCGGAGGGACAGGAATCGGCAGCCAGGCCCCTGGCGTGGTGCGAGCCGGCAGCAGCTCGACAGCTCTGGGAGGCCCGGCAGACCAAGCGGGTCTATGCAAATGAGCCCGGGGACACGGGGACGGCTCCGTCACCCTGCCCTGTGTACCGTGCAGTCACACGGCCAGCTCTGGGGGAGGCTCCAAGCACTGCAGGGAAGAACGCAGGCCCGGCTGTATTTCGGGCTCCGTCCTTTGCTGAGGGATCCACCCTCCGCGTCCGGCCTGCCCTCCCCTCTGCAGGTTCCTGTGGAGGGGAACAAGGTGCTGGGTTAGTCCGGCCGTGGCCGCCTCACGGCCTCGCGCCGGGCCTGCATCCTCACGGGGAAAGCGGGGGCAAGGAACCCCCCTCGCCCGCAGGAGCCGGGAGGCGGCACCCCCTCGATCCTCCGAAACGCGGAGGGGAAAGGGCGGGGGGAGGAGAATCGGAGCAGGGCAGAGCAAGCCGCTTTCCCCGCAGAAACATGGAGGAGCATCCGGAGCCGGTCCCGGCGCTGGGGTCACAAGGCCGGAGCCGTCCCCGGGCAGCTGGCTCACTTCAGACACTGAGCGGAGAAGGAGCCCAGGGCTGGTCCCGGTGACGGAGCTACTGCTGCCGGGCCCAGGCACGCGGGGTCAACCCGCCTCCTGCCTGGATGCCAGCTCTGGATCAGCCCTGCCCTGCTGCCAGCGTCTGTGGTGCCCGAGGTTGGCCTAGGAGCCTCTAGCACCCATGTGTGCCCCCTAGCAACAGCAGCATCTTCGCCTGCCTAGCGACGTCCCCAGGCCTCAGCTGGATCCCTCTGGCCCTGCTGACACGGGGAGAGTCTGAGGGACCTGGACCCCGAGGAGAAAAGGGGCTGATGGTGTCACCCATGACGAGGCAGGTCCCCGGGCACAACATTGGTGATGGAGAAGTCTGACTTTATTTTGCACAAACACATCCACAAACAATTTTGCAATTTAGCTGAGTGGCGCTGAGAGGCCGTAGGCAAGCGGCAAAGAGGCTCCGAGGTGGTGAGAGAGACCTTTCTGGTCAGAAATGAAGGCTCATGGAACACTGTGACAGTATGAAAGGCATTTCTGGCTCCCTGTGCCTCAGCTTGATTTCTTGTGGGCCCCTCGGTGGGGTCTTTGTCATGTGTGGCCAGGACCACCAACAGGCCCCTAGGCAAGGTGCAGGAAGCCGGCTCCATGCCCCCAGAAGGAAAAAAAAAGAAAAAAAAAAAGGGCACTGTGCCTTTAAATGGCCCTGCACTCCTCATTGCCCCGCCCCCGCCAGGGGAAAATTGTCCCTGCCGGGCTTCTGTCCGAGGGAGAAAGGAAATACCGGACATTTCACATGTCCAGTATTTTCTTTTTTTTTTTAACCAAACGGGGGATTCGAATAACGGACAGTCTGGGTGAAAACTGGACACTTGGCTTTCCGGACAGAAGGGGCGGAGCCTGGGGAAGAAGGGGGTGGGGCAGGGAATCCAGATCCCCTCCTCCCAATCCTCAGAGCTGC
The DNA here is from genome assembly GCA_032595735.1 of Pelochelys cantorii. Classification (NCBI taxonomy): domain Eukaryota; kingdom Metazoa; phylum Chordata; order Testudines; family Trionychidae; genus Pelochelys; species Pelochelys cantorii. The sequence continues at coordinate 2,504,637 of CM064342.1, read as the reverse complement.
CCAGAGTGCCCGCGACAGCAGCGGTGGGAGCTGCCCACTGAGACACCAGGTTCAAGAAGTTGCCAGAACTGGAGCGGGAAAATACTGCTTCTGCAGGCTAGATCTGGTCCGTCAGGTCTAGCTCCTGGTGGGCCCCCACCACTATATTTACTTGTGCCTCTGCAGATAGGAGAAGTCCTGTGGCACCTTATAGACCAGTGGTTCCCAACCTTCTCGATCACACAGACCCCTTTTCAAGATATGAAAATTTCATGGACTGCCCCCTACCCTGCGGGAGAAAACGAAAGAAAAAAAGAGAGCGAGAGAGAGAAAAAAAGAGAAAAAAGAGAGAGGGGAGAAAAGAGGGGAAAAAAGAGTGAGGAAGAAAGAAAGAGGGTGAAAAGAGGAAAAAAGGAAAAAGAGAAAAAGAGAGAGAAAGTGAAAAGAGAGAGAGAGAAAAGAAAAAAGATATAAAAGAGAGGGAAACAAGAAAAAGAGAAAAAAGAGAGAGAAAATAGTGACAAAAGAAAGAGAAAAAAGAAAGAGGGAAAAGAGGATAAAAGAAAAAAGAGAGAGAAAAATGAGAGAGAGAAAAGAAAAAAGAGAGAAAAGAGCAAGGGAAACAAGAAAGAAGGTGAAAAGAGGAAAAAAGGAAAAAGAGAAAAAGAGAGAGAAAGAGAAAAAAGGAAAAGAGAGAGAGAGAGAAAAGAAAAAAGAGATAAAAGAGAGAGCAACAAGAAAAAAGAGAGAAAAGAGAGAGAAAGAGAAAAAAGAGAGGGGAAAAAGAGGAAAAAAGAAAAGAGAGAGAGAAAAAGAGAGAGAAAAGAAAAAAGAGAAAAGAGAGAGGGAAACAAGAAAAAAGAGAGAGAAAGGAGAGAGAAAAAGAAAAAAAGAGTGAGGGAAACAAGAAAAAGGAGAAAAAAGAGAGGGGAAAATGAGGATAAAAGAAAAAAGAGAGAAAAAAGAGAGAGAGAAAAGAAAAAAGAGAGAAAAGCGAGGGAAACAAGAAAGAAAGAAAGAAAGAAAGAAAGGGTGAAAAGAGGAAAAAGAGAAAAAGAAAGAGAAAAGAGGAAAAGAGAGAGAGAGAGAAAAGAAAAAAAGAGATAAAAGAGGGAAATGAAAAAAGAGAAAGAGAAAAAAGAGAGAGGGAAAAAAGAGGAAAAAGGAAAAAAGAGAGAAAAAAGAGAGAGAAAAGAAAAAAGAGAAAACAAAGAGGGAAACAAGAAAAAAGACAGAGAAAGGAGAGAGAAAGAGAAAAAAGAGAGAGGGGAAAAAGGAAAAAAGGAAAAAGAGAGAGAGAAAAAGAGAGAGAAAAAAGAAAAAAGAGATAAAAGAGAGGGAAACAAGAAAAAAGAGAGAAAAAAGAGAGAGGGGGAAAAAAGAGGAAAAAAGACAAAAGCGAGAGAAAAAGAGAAAAACTTTGTTCAAAACTTTCCACAGAAGTCCCAGACCACCAGGGGTCTGTGGACCACAGGTTGGGAACCGCTGTATAGACCAGCAGATTTATTGGCGCATAAGCTTTCGTGGGCAAACACCCACTTCGTCAGATGCGTCACGACTTTGCCCACGAAAGCTTATGCGCCAATAACTGTTCATTTATAAGGTGCCACGGGATTTCTCGTTGTTTCTGTAGATTCCGACTCACACAGCGACCTCTCTGATCCTTGTCTGCAGCGATGGCTGATCAGAGCTCCCATTGGCCTGGGGATGGCTGTTCCCGGCCAATGGGAGCGGTGGGAAGCGGGCTCCCGGTCCACGTCCCATCCTGCCGCTCCCGTTGGCCGGGGATATCCGCCCACAGCCAATGGGAGCTGCGCTTGCTCCTGCCTGTAGCCATGCAGGTGAATACAGCAGCGGCAGCCTGCCAGTGGCTTAGCCTGAAGCCCTGTGCGTTTTTGTGTCTCTCCCAGCCTCAGCCACAGCCAGCTGGGAGCGCTGGGGCGTGACTCTGCGGTGGAGCAAGGTGGGGCGTGTCCCGCAGCTTGTCCCGGCCCACTGCACAGTCTGGACGTGGGAGAAGCAGGTGTGGTCGGTGCCCGGCCTTTGCTGACTCGGGGCCGGGGCATTCCTGTGGAGGGAAGCCGGCAGGACGATGGCAGAGGTCGGTGGAATGGGAGGCGGAGGAGAACCCATTCACCATGCCTGGAGCACCGCGTAGACAGCGTCTGGCGCTGGGTTACCGGTCCCCGCGCGCGGCTGGTTCCTCGTCTCGGGCTCGCCAGAACGAGTGCTCGTCTCAGGGGAGGACACCATCTGAGAACAAGCAGAACCACTTGGGTTACACCGTATCAGCACAGGAAACAGAGACATTCACCGAGCTTGAAGGGCGGAGGAGGCAGAAATGAAACAGGTGAGATAGGTGCGGATGTCATCCTTAGGGCTGAAATAAGAACATAAGAACGGCCTCACCCGGTCAGACCAATGGTCCATCTAGCCCAGCGTCCTGTCTTCCCACAGTGGCCAATGCCAGGTGCCCCAGAGGGAGGGAACAAAACAGGGAACCATCAAGTGATCCCACTTCTAGCACCAATTCCCAGCCTCTGACAAACAGAGGCTAGGAACACCATTCCTACCCATCCTCGCTAATAAGTATTGATGGACCTGGAGTCCATGAATATATCTAGTTCTTTTTTTGAACGCTGTTAAAATCCTGGTCTTCATCAAATCCTGCGGCAAGGAGTTCCACAGGTTGGCCATGCGCTGCATGAAGAAAAACTTCCTTTGGTTTGTTTGAAACTTGCTACCTGTACGCTGGGCTGCCTGACATCCTCAGCTGCTCTGCCAGCGTCGGAACTGCAGTAACAGCCGTCACGCCCGCTGCAGGGAATCCCAGGCTCATGTACGCAAACCTGCCTCAATTACCCGTGCTCTCCATAAATATGGCCAGTTCAGAGACCTGTCTCCTCGCACCTAGAACTAGGCAAACACCCCCGTTTGGTTGCTTAGTAAAAGGGCTTTGCACAAGTCCTCTGCACGGGCGGGTGAGTTTCACGCTGGGACCTGCAACAAGTCAGCCCATGCCTCAGTTTACCCATCTGTAACCACAGGACAGGAACAGCCAGCTATTCAGTGAGCTTTGTAAAGCACTTTAAAAAGACTCTGCTGCTACAGAAGTGCAACAAGTAACTCCTCTCGTCTGTTCTCCATGTGACCCCGCGGGGCTGGGATTAACAACTGAGCACTTTCAGTACGGCGCTCGGCACTTACTCTGTACTCGCTCCACCGCAGTTTGGAATAGATCGTTTCATGGCCGCCGGGCTGCGGAAAGGTCTCTCCCCGGGCAAGGACCGGGGGGCTGGAAATGGGATCAGATAGTTCCAGGGAAACTTCTGGTTTCTGGGCCTTGCTTCGGCGCTTCACTAATGCAAAACACAGAGGGCACATGCATAGTATGAAACTAGCGAAGGCAGGCATCACAGGGAAGACAGAATTCTAGTGTCTCCAGCATGGGTTCCCAAACTGGGGGACGTGAAGAAATTCCAGGGGGGGCACAAGGCAACCCAGCACCCCCCCCTCAAATTCCCCCCCAAGAAAGAGCCCGGTCTGTCCATCCTCTCAGGCATCCACCAGAACATGTGCAGCTCGGGCTGGCTGGGGCAGACTTCAATATGGCCACCTTAAAAGGGTAATGCCTGCTCTGCTGTTAAAAGGGCAATTCTTTTTTTTTTTTTTTTTTTTGCTCAACAAGTTTTGCTGCTCTTTTTCTGGGGGGGAGCATGAGGCTTTCTCAAAAATTAAAAAGGGGCCATGATGCTGAAAAGTTTGGGAACCACTGGTCTCCAGGGACAGGCTGGCTTCTGGCATTGTCAGGTTTTTAATTCTGTTCGCTTATTTTACCCCTAAAGGGTCTGACTGGGAACCCCCGGCCTGGGAGATTTTGCATTGACTTCAGTTGGCTCTCGGTCAGGCAGAGGGTCCGAACGTTGACTGATCCATAAGAATGGCCATACTGGGTCAGACCAAAGGTCCATCCAGCCCAGTGCCCTGTCTGCCCACAGTGGCCAATGCCAGGTGTCCCAGAGGGAGTGAACCGAACAGATAATGATCAAGCGATCTCTTTCCTGCCATCCATCTGACAAACAGAAGCTAGGGACACCATTCCTTACCCATCCTGGCTAATAGCCAGGAATGGACTTAACCCCTATGAATGTATCCAGTTCTCTTTTAAACCCTGTTATAGTCCTCGCCTTCAGAACCTCCTCCGGCGAGGGGTTCCACAGGTTGACTGTGCACTGTATGAAGAAGAACGTCCTTTTATTTCATAGAATCATAGAATCATAGAGCTGGAAGAGACCTCAGGAGGTCATCAAGTCCAGCCCCCTGCCCCAGGCAGGACCAATCCCAACTTGTTTGTTTTAAATCTGCTGCCCATTCATTTCATTTGGTGGCCCCGAGTTCTTATATGATGGGAACAAGTCAATAACTTTTCCTTATTCATTTTCTCCACACCACTCATGATTTTATAGAGCTCTAGCCTATCCCCCTTTAGTCTCCTGTTTTCCAAGCTGAAAAGTCCTAGCCCAGTGTTTCTTAAATTGTATTCCGCGGGACACCAGTGTGCTGCGGAGAACAACAGAGTTAAAAATGGCCGCCCTTAAAGGTTCAGGCGCTTTTTTTTTTTTTTTTTTGCTCACCAAAAAATCCTTGTTGTTCCTCATAAAAAAAATATTGTTTGGTGTTCCTTGGTCTTGAAAAGTTTAAGAAACACTGTCCCAGTCTCTTTAATCTCTCCTCATAGGGGACCCGTTCCAAACCCCGAATCATTTTACTTGCCCTTCTCTGAACCTTTTCTAATGCCGGTATATCTTTTTGGAGATAAGGCGACCACAAACTGTATGCAGTCTAACAAACTGCTGGGGTGTGGGTTCGGGGGGCTCAGAGATTCTGCCTTGAGATGGGGTGGTGGGACTTCAGTTTCTGCCTCCCATGGGCTCCGAGTTTTGGCAGGTGCCTCCATGAAGCAAACATCCCAAGTCCCACCACTCCGCCACAGGGCTGAAGCCCCAAGCCGCGGCAGATGCACCCACCTTACAAGGTTATGCAGATTATCCTATACAGATCGGACCGTTTGGCCTCCCCTGAATTAGAACATGACTGCTTTATGCATGTGTTGTCATAATTAAGAGGTGTATTCCCTTTTCTGCCTTTGCTTTAAACTTGAAGAACGTTACAGACTTGTCAATAACGAACAGACTAAGCAGGGAGTTGCGTCTTAATTTCGAAAAGACACCCAGAACTGGCCATGCCCCTGAAGGTTTGCTGAGATCCCTGGGGCCATGACAGCCGCCTGGGACGCTTAAAACAAACTCTTCTTGCAATAGTCAAAGAGAGGTAGCCGTGTTAGTCTGATCTTGGTAAAGCAAAAAAGCAGTTATGTAGCACTTTAAAAAATAACAAACTAGTTTATTAGGTGATGAGCTTTCGTGGGGCAGACCCATTTCTTCAGATCATATTCTGAAAGTGAGTCGGCATGACCATTTTATAACAGAGGGATATGATGAAAGAAGGTAAAAAAAATGACAAACTGACAATTCAGCTACATAGAACAGAAGGTGGGGGTGAGGGGGAGGGAGTGACAAGGAAGGAGGAAATTGCTTACCGTAAGGGTATATCTAGACTACAAGGTTTTTTTTCGAAAAAAGTGGCCTTTTTTCGAAAAAACTTCCCCCGCGTCTACACTGCTGCCGCATTCTTTCAAAAGTAAATCGAAAGAACGCAGGTTTTTTCGACCGCGGAAAACCTCGTTTTATGAGGAAGAATGCCTTTTTTCGAAAGCGCTCTTTGGAAAAAAGGCGCTGTGTAATGCAAACTGTGCTTTTTCAAAAGAGAGCATCCAGGCTGCCTGGGTGCTCTCTCTCGAAAAAGCGGCTTGCTTTTGTGAAAGTACTGGTTGTACTCTAGACGCTTTTTTTCGAAAGAGGCTTTTTCAAAAGTATCTTTCGAAAAAGCCTCTTTCGAAAGAGGTTTGCAGTCTAGACGTAGCCTAAGAGTCAATTCAGTGGCTAATCTGAGGTCACCACGAATATCAAAAGTTGGGGAGGCTGTCTTTGTAATGTGTAAGGTAACTGTCATCTCAATTAAGGCCCATTCGCAACGTGTCAAATTTTAGCATAAATGCAAGTTCTGACGTTTCCCTCTGTAATCTGGTGTTCAAGTCTCTTTGTTGTAAGACGCACGTTGTCAGGTCTTTAAGGGAACGGCCGGTTGGATTGAAATGCTGGCTGACAGGTTTGTGTGTGTGGAGATTTCTGATGTCTGATCTGTGAGCATTGATTCTCCGGCAAAGTGACTGACCAGTTTGTCCAATATACGTCACAGAGGGACATTGCTGGCACATGATGGCATAGATCACATTGCTGGACATACAGGAATATGAGCCCTGGATCGTGTAACTGACGTGGTTAGGTCCAGTGATGGTGTCTCCAGAATAAATATGTGGACAAAGCTGGCAACGGGGTTTGTTGCAAGGGAAAGTTCCAGGGTTCGTTTTAATGTGGTATGCCTGGTGGTTGTTAGGGACCATCTTCCCGAGGTTAGGTGGCTGTCTATAAGAGAGTACAGGTCTGTCACCCAGAGCCACTCGGAGTGTAGCATCCTGTTCCAGTACAGGTTGTGGGTTATTGATAATGCATTGGAGGGGGTTGAGTTGGCAGCTGTAGATGCTGATAAGTGTTGATTTTCTTGGGCCTATCTAGGAGTAGCTGGTTTCTGGGTATTCGTCTGGCCCTTTCAATCTGTTTTTTCACTTCCCCCGGTGGGTAATTGAGTTTTACGAATGCTTGGTAGAGATCTCGACGTTTTTGGTCTCTGTCAGTGGGACTGGAGCAGATGCGGTTGTATCTAAGGGCTTGACTATAGACGATGGATCGTATGGTGTGTCCTGGATGGAAGCTGGAGGCATGTAAGTAAGTGTGGCAGCCAGTGGGCTTCCTGTAGAGAGTGGTATTGATTTTGCCATCAGTAATTTGTACTGTGGTGTCCAGGAAACGGCTCTCTCATGTCAGATGGTCTAGGCCAGCCGTGGCCCCCCCAAAAGTATGGCAAAGCCACTCCTGTGCCCCCCCCAAATGGTCCCCACCGGGCCCCCCCCCCGCCCGGTCTCCGGCTTCCTTGTGCTTACTGGGTCAGAGCTGTGGGGTTTTAAAAATGGCGCCCAAGAAGGCAGCCGTCTTAAAGGGGCAGCCTCCTTTTTAAAAAAATTTTTTTTTGGTTTTGCTCGACAATTCTGTTCTGGAGGGCTTTTTTCTTTTTCTGGTGTGGCTCTTCACGTTTTTTCTGCCGCTGTTTTGGCTCTCTTTGTTAAATGGGCTGGCCACCCCTGGTGTAGGCTGAGATTGATGGTGGGGTGCAGGTTGGTAAAATCTCTGTGGAATTCTGCCTGGCAATGTGTAAGATGAAGTGCAAAGAGAGCTACAAAGCAACACCATCACAGGACCTAACCATATCAACCACACGATTATGGACTCATTCACCTGCCAGTGTCATATACACCATCATGGGCCAGCAATGCCCCTCTGCCATATACACAGGCCAAACTGGACAGCCCCTACGTAAAAGAATTAACAGACATAAATCAGGAATGGTAACATACCAAAAACGTGTAGGAGAACACTTCAGTCTCCCTGGACACAGTGGCAGATTCAAAAGGAGCCATCCAGCAACGGAAGAACTTCAAAACCAGACTCCAAAGAGAAACTGAAGAGCTACAGTTCATCTGCAAATTGGACACTATCAATTTAGGATTGAACAAAGACTGTGAATGGCTAGCCAACTACAAAGGAAGTTTCTCCTCTCTTGGACTATGTCTAGACAAAAAGGAGTACCAATCAAGAGGACGGCTAGAGATAATGAGGGCAGGATGAGGCCCACTTCTAGCAGCTGATGCGGAGGTGTGAACACCACGGGCATGTCTAAACTACACCCCTCTTTCGAAAGAGGGATGTAAATCGGGCAGATTGAAATTGCAAATGAAACCGGGATTGGAATGTCCCGCGCGTCATCTGCATAATGGCGGCCGCGCGGTCTTTCAAAAAAGGGGATTTCGAAAGTGAAACTGCCGCCTTTTGGAAAAAAAACCCAACCCTTTTTCGAAAGAACCGGTAAACCTCATTTTTTCAGGCATTACGGTTCTTTCGGAAAAGGGTTTTTTCCCCCCGAAAGAACCGCGTCTAGACGGCGGTTTCACTTTCAAAATACCCATCTTTGAAAGACCATGCGGCCACCATTATGCAAATGAAACACAGGAAATTCAAATCCCAGCTTCATTTGCAATTTTGGTCTGCCTAATTTACATCTCTCTTTCAAGAGAGGGGTGTAGTTTAGACACACCCATGGTGTTCACACCTCCACATCAGCTGCTAAGAGCAGGCTATATCCTGTCCATCCTCTTAACTGGTACTACTTCCTGTTCATAATATATGAAGACATATCTATTTCATAGAACTGGAAGGGACTTTGAGAGGTCATCAAGTCCACTCCCCTACCCTCACAGCAGTACCAAGTACCATCCCTGATAGATGGTCCCCTCAAGGATCAAACTCATAACCCTGGGTTTAGTAGGCCAATGCTCAAACCACTGAGCTATCCCTCCCATGTATGTAGAGTTATACCTGCCTCTGGAATTTCCATCACATACATCTGATGAAGTGGGTCTTTGCCCACGAAAGCTTATGCTCCAATAAATCCATCCATCTATAAGGTGCCCCAGGACTTCTCGTTGTTTAAGGAGAGATACAAGAACTTGCTGGCACTTCTTTACCAGCCGCTACTTACGTGTAAAACACACGCCCAAAGCCAGGAGGAACGCCAGAAGGAGCCCGCCAGCCACTTGGGAGATCAGCTGAACATTCTCCGGGGCTATGAAGGAGAACAAAAAAAAAAAAAAGTGTGAAAACTCAAGACAGCGGGAAAGAAAATGGAATCTCTCCTGTTTGCTCTTAGGCTAAGCTGCGGGTGAGATCACTCCTTCCGTTAAGGGTGAGAAAGGTGCTCAGATACTATCGTATAAGACCCTAAACAGAGTAGAAAGACTGCTCTAGTATGCATGGCAAGTCTCCCAGATAGTCTGTACTTAACATTCCTGCTATTTCAACGCTAAAACCCGAGCTGAAAGCCCATTACAAGAGTCCTTCTTGGCACATGTTCAAGGAGGTATAAGACAAACCCCCACAAACCCTGAGTTTAAACTGTTCTCGAACTGGATGCTTAACCTCTTTTGGCATGTTCTAAGACTGAACAGAGCAAGTCTGAACCTCAGGACAATGTGATTTTCACTCTCTGTACAATTAGAACATAAGAACGGCCAGACTGGGTCAGACCAAAGGTCCATCCAGTCCGGTATCCCATCTGCCGACAGTGGCCTGTGCCAGATGCCCCGGAAGGAGTGAGCCAAACAGCTAATGATCAAGCGATCTCTCCCCTGCCATCCATCTCCACCCTCTGACAACAGAGGCTAGAGCAGTGTTTCTTAAACCGTGTTCCGTGGCGCGAGGCAGTTGGAGGAGTGCCATGGAGAACAGAGTTCAAAATGGCCACCCTTAAAGGGGCAGGTGACTTTTCTTTTTTTTTGCTCAACGACTCTCAACAGCTTCCCCCCGACCTTTTTTTTTTTTTTTTGGCTCAATAACTCGCCCCTGACCTTTATTTTTTTCCTCAACAAAAAATCTTTGATGTTCTGCCTAAAAAAAAATATTGTTTGGTGTTCCTTGTTCTTAAAAAATTTAAGAAACACTGGGCTAGAGACACCATTCCGTACCCATCCCGGCTAATAGCTGTGACGGCGAGTTGGGGTTCCCCCCCGATCCTGCAGCCCCGTAGCAGCAAGAACAGACTCTGCCAGCCAGTAGAATAGAGGGGGTTTATTGCTCCTCCAGGATACAGCACAGCCTAGACATGATGTGGCTACAGGAGTCAGGGCCAGGATGCCTCAGACCCCTTGGATTAGGAGATCCATCCCTCCTCCTAGACCATCAGCCTTCAGCTTAGGCTGTTTCCTTCATGGTTCCCAGCCAACCGCTGCCCCTTCCCCCGAAACCTCCCTTCCTTTGTTCCCTCCCTGCCCTCAACCGGTTGGACAGGCTGGGTCTTTGCCTACGTGACCTTAGGCAGCCATCCTGCTGGGCAGTGCTATAGATACCGGCCAGTAGGGGTCACCCCCAGCCTAAACACAGCCACCAGTGGAGGCCCAGAGTGTATGGCCTACCCACTACATCGGGGTTCCCAACCTTTTTCGGGCCCTGTACCTCCTTGGCTTTTAGTAAACCTTCCCGTACCCCCATTCAATATGAAAGGAAATAAATTCTAGACTCTAGAATCCACAACTTTTTTCATGAACACTACTACTTTTGGAATATTTCAATTAGGATAATCTAGTTATTTACCAAATAGTCCCTGTACTTCCTTGACAAGCTTCTTGTACCCCCTGGGGGTACGTGTACCCCAGGTTGGGAACCCTTGCACTACATCATAATAGCCAGGAATGGACTTAACCTCCAGGAATGTATCGAGTTTGCTTTTCAACCCTGTTATAGTCCTAGCTTTCACAACCTCCTCCGGTGAGGAGTTCCACAGGTTGACGGTGTGCCGTGTGAAGAAGAATTCCCCAGCATTGTCAGCTGTGAATCAGCGGTATTGCCTCCTCATAGAATCCTAGAGCTGGAAGAGCCCTCAGGAGGTCATCAAGTCCAGCCCCCTGCCCAAGGCAGGACCAATCCCAATTCAGCCGGCTGCCTTCGTAACTTCATCCCTTGCCCATCGCACTGTTCTGCAACACATGCAATCGGGATTGTCTCGGGACAGCCTTTGTTAGTTGCTACCACATGTTACTTCACTGTTACAACACTGCTTAAACACTGTAGCCCTGTATCACCAGTCACTAGCACTGCTACTCAGCCACCCAAAAATTGTCTTGCTTGCTGTAAGCAGCCTCCGAGATGCAGCCCTTGAAGCCGAGGCACGTAGGTCGGGACCTGTGCAAACAGGTGGCGGGCTTGTGGTTTGGCAGATACTTGAATTTTTTCCGTTGATTGATCCCCCGCGCGTTTGCTTGATAGCGATCTCCGGACTCGTCACAGCCCAGCCTCGCTGCACTTCAAAGAGTTGCACTTTGCAGCCACGCGTGCTGAGCAATGCAGCAAGGGGCAAGCTGGAGCTTCAGAGGTTTCAAGCCCTTGCAGATCCTGGACTCTGTGTGAAATGTTGAGATGTGTTTCCGGGTAGGACGAAATGCGCTGGCGAGGCAGTCTGTGTGGGCCTGGGTCTCCAGTCTGTTTCCTTACTAAAGCGGAGGGCGGTGGTTCCCAACCTTCTCCAGCGTACGGACTCCTTTTCAAGCTATGAAAATTTAATGGACCACCCCTCACTGTGGGAGAAAACGAGAAAAAAAAGAGAGAGGGGGGGAAAGAGGAAAAAAGAGAGCGAAAGAGAAAAAAGAGAGAAAGAAAAAAGAAAAGAGAGAGAGAGCGAGGGAGAAAAGAAAAAAGAGAGAAAAGAGAGCGTGAAAGAAGAAAAAGAGAAGAGGACAAGAGAGAGAGAAAAGAGAGAGAAAAGAAAAAAGAGAAAAGAGAGGGAAACAAGAAAAAAGAGACAGAAAAAGAGAAAAAAAGAGATAGAAAAGATAGAAAGAGAAAAAAGAGAGAGGGGAAAAAAGAGAGAAAAAGAAAGAAAGAAAAAAGAGAGAAAAGAAAAAAAGAGTGAGAGAAAAGAAAAAAGAAAAAAGAGAGGGAAACAAGAAAAAAGAGTCAGAAAAAGAGAGAGAGAAAAGAGAGAGAAAAAAGAAAAAAGAGAGAGGGGGAAAAAAGAGGAACAAAGAAAAATAGTGCAAAGAGAAAGAGAGAAAAGAAAAAAGAGAGAGAGAGAAACAAGAAAAAAGAGAAGAAAGGAGAAAAAGAGAGAGAGAAAGGGAAGAAAGAGAAAAAAGAGAGAGGGAAACAAGGAAAAAGAGAGAAAAAGAGGAAAAGAGAGAGAAAGAAAAAAAGAGAAAAAAGAGAGGGGGGAAAATAAGAAGAAAAAAGAAAATAGAGAGACAAGAGAGGGAAACAAGAAAAAAGAGACAGAAAAAGAGAAAAACAGAGGAGAAAAGAGAGAGAAAGAGAAAGAGGGGAAAAAAGAGGAAAAAAGAAAAAAGAGAGAAAAAGAAAGAGAAAGAGAAAAGAGAAAAAGAGAGAGAAAAGAAAAAAGAGAGAAAAGAGATGGAAACAAGAAAAAAGAGTCAGAAAAGGAGAAAAGAAGAGAGAGAAAACAGAGAAAGAGAAAAAAGAGAGAGGGAAAAAAAGAGGAACAAAGAAAAAATAGTGAAAAGAGAAAGAGAGAAAAGGAAAAAGAGAGGGAAACAAGAAAAAAAAGAGGAAAAGAGAAAAAAAAGAGAGGGCGAAAATAAGAGGGAAAAAAGAAAAAAGAGAGACAAGAGAGGGAAAGAAGAAAAAAGAGACAGAAAAAGAGAAAAAGAGAGCAAGAAAAGAGAGAGAAAGAGAAAAAAGAGATAGGGGAAAATAAGAGGAAAAAAGAAAAAAGCGAGAAAAGAGAAAAAAGAGAGAAAAAAGAGAGGAAACAAGAACAAAGAGAGAGAAAAGAGAGTAAAAGAGCAGGGTAAAAAGAGAGAAAAAGAGAAAAAGAAAGGCTTGGGCCCACTGTGGTGCACCTGATCCTTATTTTTAAACTTCCCATGGACCCCCTGCAGTACTGTTGCGGACCACCCAGGGTCCACGGTCCACAGGTTGGGAACCACTGGTGTAGGCTCTTTTTGCTCCTGCTTCCTTTCCTGCCCAAGAATGGCCATTTAGCAAGAAACGGACCACGCGCCTTGTTTACACCTGGCCGAGCCGTCATCTTACCCTTTGCCGTCCTTCCTGTGGTTACCTCTGTTTACAGCAGGAAGGCCCATTGGGCAGAGCACAGAGGTTTGGTCTGAGGACAGACCTGGTGGCCCGCTTTGCTCTGGGGAGGGCTGTGGATTGGAGATTGCGTTTGTAGTAATCACAGGGCCTGACAGTGGAGGCCTGGTGCGAGGCCTGAACGACAGTCGACGCTTTGCTACCATAAAGCAAAGCTAAGCTGTGAGCAACAGGCAGGTCCTGCTGACAGAAACTTGGCAAGGACCGCGCTGCTGATGTTGCAGAAACACACGTCCCTAGGAGGTACTGGGCACAGACCATGCGTGTACGCATTCCAGGAGGATGGTAACAGACCGTCTCGCGGCAGAAACCGCTCGGTAACTGTACACTCCCCATAGATAATAGGGATATTGTCTTGTCCAGCTGAGGGGATAGCAGAAACTCCTGCCTGCTAAGGGAGCAGAGTCTGTTGCCAGGGCTTGTGTATGTACGAGTGTAAACTGTTGACGTCTGGTCTAGACGCCCAAGGTGCTAGAAACCGTAAGTCGTTTGACAATAAACCTGGTTCTAGCACCTTCGCACCTTGCCTGATTTGTGGTTGTTGGGGGTTCTTAGAAGTCTGCAGCATTGGCTACCTGTGCAGAGCCTGTACAGTGTTTGGAAAGAGCACGAGTATTTGGAGAGAGCACACATGGCACACAGCTGAACAGTTATCAAACTATGCTTGTGGGTGTCAGTAACCATAGAGTACAGCTTGCCTGTGTGGTCGGATAGACCAGAGAATCTAATGGGACTCCAGGGTAAGGCTGTTACACTGACCCAGGAGTTCACCTTTCTGACTCACTTGGGGAAACCGAATTTCAGAAGGCACTACCAGCCTGGGGGATTTGCCAAACGGAGGCCCCTGTAGCCATGAGCTATTGTGAGACACTCCGGATAGTGTGAGAACCACAGCTGAGTTTCTAGATTTTAAATACACGCGCCTGCTTTTCTAATATACTCACAGAGGGTAAAGAGGAAAGGTTTTGCTAATACAGGGGTGGCCAACCTGTTCCGGACGAAGATCCAAGTTCCAGCTGGATCCAGCGCAAAGAGCCGAGGCAAAAAGTTATAGAGCAAGAAAAGAAAAAAAAAAAAAAAAAAAAGGACTGTCCCTTTAAGAAGGCTTTTTGAGGCTTTTTGGCCTCAGCACGCTCCCATCAGCTCAGTGAGCCATGCCTGGGCTAATCTGTAAGAAAAACAACCAACCCCTTTGTGCAAGGAATCTGAATTCTGCAATTGTGCCTCACAATCCTGATACGTTACCCATGAACCCACGACAATTAGTCTAATATGAAATATGCTTAACGAACTAGGGAAAAGAGAGAGAGAGAGAAATAGGAGGATGATCTTGCTACAATCCACATCTAAAATAATGTTGTAGGGTTATTGCTAGGCTGTAATTTTTTCTGGTAGTCAATAGTTACTCGGAAATTCATATTAAACCATGCACTAGATTCACGAACTGTCACTGAGTTTTTTTACTGAGGTTTAGGTGCCTAACTCGGTTCAGTGCCTTATAACCATGTTTATTTATAAATACATGCGTGCCTTAATTATTATCCAATGCTTATCAAATAATCTGTGCCTTATGGTAAATGAATACAGTTAAATATATTCAATGTGTTCAATTAACAACGGATTGTTATGTACAGTTAAGAGAGGGAGTTTTATTTGTGGGTGAAAAAGTTACACTTCTGGTCTGATCAACACAAAGGCCGAGAGAAATGCAGTGTCAATAACTCTATAATGCAGAAGGCAGACATTAGTTTTTTTGGGCTAATTCGTTTGACTAACAACGGGGGGAGAATTAACAGACAGGGCCAAATTCTTCTTGCGTTATTCATCCAGATAGTGCCTGACCCAAACCCCATTGAAGTCAAAAGCTTCAGGGAGTAGCAGAGTTAGTCTGTACAGAATCAATTTAAAAAACAACAAATAGTCTGGTAGCACTTTTAAGAAGTGCCCACGCAAGTTCATGGTACCATCTACATGTTTCGTTAGTCTATAAAGTGCTACCAGATCATTTGTGGTTTTTTTCTGTAAGGGTACGTCTACACTTGTTCCCTAGTTCGAACGAGGGATGCAAATGTAGACATACCCTAACAGACTAACTTGGCTACCCCCCGAAGCTCCAAAACATTTTTCGGTCCCTGTACCCCCCTGGCTTTTAGTAAACCTTCCCGTACCCCCTATTCAATATGAAAGGAAATAAATTCTAGACTCTAGAATCCACAACTTTTTTCACGAACACTACTACTTTTGGAATATTTCAATTAGGATAATCTAGTTATTTACCAAATAGTCCCCGTACTTCCTTGACAAGCTTCTCGTACCCCCTGGGGGTACGCGTACCCCAGGTTGGGAACCCCTGGTTTAGACCAATGATCCCTTTGAATACCAGGGTAAACATTAAAGAATAAATAAACACTGTTCATAATACTGATGGATCCTTCTGGGATGTAAAAAAAAAGATCATATTTCTGAAACAATTGACAAAGGGCCATGCCCAAGAAACGCTGTACTTTATTTAAAATCTAATCTATATGAAATACATTTGATAATGACAGCTATACCCAGCCTGGATTCTTAGATCGAACAAATTAGATTCCAGAAAATTCGATCTTATTTCCGCTATAAAAACACACCAATCCAACCTTAGGAGAATCAACACATTTCTGTTAATGATTTGTTTTTAGATTCATAAAGTTATGTTAAGCACCACTTTTATGTTTCATAACTGAGCTACATTTTAGTTTAATTATTATGGTATAATGTCCACTAAAATAGTCTAAGATACAATTATAAATAACATAGATCAGGAATATTTTTAAAAATAATTTTTTTATCATGACAATAGTCCATAAATATAGATAGGTTTAGCCCTGCTAAATTAGCGGTACCGTTTTGAACACAGAGTAAATTTCTGTAATACCGGGACAGGAGAGGCAAATAATTAAATTCCAGTAATATAATTACTGGAATTTATAGTATAATATTACCAAAATTGATATGATAATTATATTATATATATTACCAGTATTTATAATATAATTTTTGCCTTCGGGATGGAGAATATCTACTAGACAGTCTACTATTGCTATAAAATATGGCAAATTTGCCTTTTTGGTCAACATTTGCTCATTCTTTTGCAGAAAATATATACAGGAAGCTATGAACATATATGAATTTTTTTTCATAAGAAAAATGCACACTATTTCCCCCCAATTCTCAACTACAGAGGTTATTATAGAGCCATCTCACACTATCAAATAGCTATGTATTCTCAGTCAAACCAATGAAATATCATAAAGCTGTCTAAGATTGCCTCAGGGTGATGAAACACTGGAATAAATTGCCAAGGGAGGTTGTGGAATCTCCATCACTGGAGATTTTTAAGAGCAGGTTAGACAGACACCTGCCAGGGATGGTCTACGCGATATTTTAGTCCTGCCAGTGGTGCAGAGGACTGGATGAGACGACTATTCAAGGTCCCTTCCAGTCCTATGATACTGTGATTCTATAATTTCATCATCATGAATTACAGCATTTTAAAATCAATGCAGTCACCTACATGAAATCTTCACTAAGGTCCCAGATTAAAGACATTGTGTCTTACTGTAGCTTTCTGGATGAAACTGGCGGCACTTTTATCTACCGCTAGCTCTCCGGTATTGTTTTGATGCACGTTCGGGACAGCTAGAATACTCAGTCGTGCTTGTCCCGGGGGCAACTGGAGATTGTTTTTAACTCCTCTGATGTTGGAGAGGGAGTCTCGGCAGTGAGAAGGGTGCTTGTGAATTTGCAGTACTGTAAATGACTCCGAGATCTCTCTCTTGATCGGGAATGGCCAGTTTTAGGCACCGTCGTTTTGGATGGCTCGTTGGGGTGATGGTGGGCATTTTTTGCTTTGCATTTGACACTGAATTTTATCTGCCATTTTGGTGACTAGTCACCCAGGACTGTGAGATCCTTTTGTAACTCTCTGCAGTCTGTTTTAGACTCCCTGATCTTGAGTAATGTATCATCTGCAAACGTTGCCACCCTCACTTGTAAATGCTTTTGGCAGATGATTTCATAGAAACATAGAACTGGAAGGAGTCCAGTCCCCCGCCCTCATGGCAGGACCCTGCACTGTCCAGACCATCCCTGATAGACATTTATCTGACCTGCTCTTAAATATCTCCACAGATGGAGATTCCACAACCTCCCGGGGCAATTTTTTCTAGTGTTTCACCACCTGGACAGTTAGGAACTTTTTCCTAATGTCCAACCTAAACCTCCCTTGCTGCAGTTGAAGCCCATTGCTTCTTGTTCTATCCTCAGATCCAGGAAGAACAAGTTTTCTCCCTCCTCCTGGTGACACCCTTTTAGGTACCTGAAAACACAGCTCTCATGTCTCCCCTCAATCTTCTCCTTTCTAAGCTAAACAAGCCCAATTCTTTCAGTCTTCCTTCAGAGGTCATTCATGGACAGGTTGAACAGCACCGGTCCAATATAAGCCCATGGAGGACATCACAGTTTACCTTTTCCCATTCTGAACATGGACCTCACTATCAGGGTGCCCCTTATATCTCCTGTCCCTGGGATCACCTGGCTTTTTGCTGCCCTGGGGGAGTTGAGACTTGAGCCCACAACCCTGTCCTCCCCCAGCAAGTGCCCTATCCCCTAAGCCACGCAGGAACCTGCCCCACCACCTTACCGTCAGGGTGGGGGGGGAGGGTTCCACCTTCGTTTTCTCTCTTTTAACGGGATGGTCGGGGAATGCTTTCAGGGCCTTTTAATGGGCCTGAATTTAATGGCAAGCCTTTGGTTATCTTAATCCCCCAGCCTTTGTTTAGAAACAAACTCCCTGGCTGCGTCTAGACTGGCATGAATTTGCGCAAATGCTTTTAACGGAAAAGTTTTCTAGACACAGCCCCTGTCTTCAGGCAGAAGTTGTGGGCAGCTCAGAACGCACCACGTTCCACCAGGTCTGCTTCTGGGAGCTGAGTCCCCGTTGGCTTTGTTTGTGTGGTTGTTGGAGCCCCCCCCCGCACAGCCTGACAGAGGGAAAGACACAGGAGAGAAAAGGAGACACACTCACCCTTGAGGACAGTAAGATGAGTCCCGTCTGTTCTTGAATGGACCGGTGGTGGCCCTATGACCACATCACAATAATATAGTCCGCTGTCATTCATGGACACGGCAGGGATGGAGAGAGAGCTGCTGTTCTTTTCGAATTCTAACCGGGCCTTAAAATGGCCGGCAGCGACCGAGACAGGGGCGCTGGTATTGGGACGAGTCATCCTAAATTGCAGAATCCTGTCTGATGTATTACGGGAATTCGTATACATCCAGATTATCTCGTAGAATAGATTGCCCATCTCCGGGGATCCATTAAAGCGGCATTCAAAGGAGACCGGTCCCCCTTCCGCTACCGAGATCTCCAAAGGGTTCCCCCGAAAACCTAAAGGAGAAAAAACCGAGTGAACAGCATCTCAGCAAACGCTGGACCCCTCCTGTTCTTCACTTCGTTCAAACCTGCTTCCGTTTGCCTTGTGCTTCTTGTTTTGAATGAATCGCACAATCAGATGCTATTAAGAATACCTCCATCGGCTGCTCTGTTAGCTTTCTGTTCAATAAAAAAAAATCTTATTGAGATTGGCCATAACTTTATAGGCTAGACCAGTGTTTCCCAACCAGTGGTACGAACCCGCGAGAAGTCTGGGTGGGTACGTCAACACCACTGAAATCTGGAGAAAACGGAATTTTTGTTTTAAGTTTTACAGCGCTTTATTCTTCTTTTGGACTTTTTACACCCACAAATTTCATCACCCGTCTGGCTACGATGAAGCTGTTTAAACAAATGTGTTGCAAGGGAAGAAAAAAACTTGGTGTGTCTGAAAACTGTACATACTGAGGGTACTTATAATATTGTTTTACAGGGGTAGTTAATAAAAAAATGGTGCAGAAACACTGGGCTAGACAATACATCTGCTTAGGGGAATGCTAAAGGATTTTGCAAATTGTCTTTTTGAAATATTTTGGCTACCAATATGATCTAGTTGGACACACAAATACTTCCCTCCAGTTTTTAACCAGCTCCCCCAAATACTTAATGCTACTTAGATAATGTTTCCTCATCAGTATTTTGGCAAACGCCAAGAAGTAATTATTTCATCTCAGTCTAGCGAGCCCGGAGGAAAACATGTCAGGAAAAAAAAGTCTAATTAATTCACTTCAATCATTTCTTTGTGGATAAGAAAAGGGATTTTTTCCCATTCCAAAGCAACTGTGTCCCATCTATTTTCCATGTTAATTTCTCAGTTTATATTGCAATCCTGAGTTATATTTGAACATGAAAGCATAATGATATACTCATTGCTATATATATGTTTTCATTTAAACACAGTTCAGACGAAAACTTCGCCTTCTTTTCATCACATTGACATTTTTATTCACTTCTTTGGTCCAAGCTACGTAAAACCAGGTTCTTTTTGTGTGTGAATATATCTTTGCTAAACTTAGAAAACAACAAATCGTCTGATAGCACTTTAAAGACTAACAAAACATGTAGATTAGTAATAGAGATGTAGCCGTGTTAGTCTGATCTTGCTGAAACAAAAGCCAGGACTATGCAGCACTTTAAAGACTAACAAGATGGTTTGTTAGGTGATGAGCTTTCGTGGGCCAGACCCACTTCCTCAGATCAAATTGTAGATAGTATCGTGAGCTTTCGTGGGCACTGTATGTCAGGTTCCATTAAAAAAGACAAAATCCAAACAGAATAACTCTCTGTCAATGTTATCATTCAAAGCACTGAGGAAGATTTGCAGCAGGGAAACTCAGCCCGAAGGAACAGAGCCACGAGCCGGTCCACAAAATTCAACTCAAACCCAGTTTCGAAGGCCGTGAAGAAATCCAGAGGTGCTTGGATTTCGGGGTTTGGCTCAGCCAGATGGGCCAGCTCTGTGTTTGGATTCTGAGCCCCTCCAAGATCTGGGGTTGGCATTTGGGCTCATCTTTATTATTTCATCTTCCCATTTTCCAACTTCAATCACCCCACAACCAGGACTGCCAGTTTCCACCTGGCTCTTTTCCTGAGCAAACTTCCCAAAGGCCCAAGGATATCTGAGTGAGGTGACTCTACTTACCTAGGGAAAGGAACGCTTCCAGCAAGAAGGAAACCACCAACACAGCAATGGAAAGAGCCATGTTTATCCCACGCTTGCTCTTGCCTCTTACATCTCTCTCTACCTCCCAAGGCCTGTGTTGTTTGTGGAGTCTGCAGACACCATGTACTGGTAGCAGAGGCTGCAAATCTCTCACCTCACCCAGGGCGTTGTCTGCAGGGTGCACACAAGCCCACGGCGTGAGAAGGAACCCTAATAATAACCCAGCTCTGCCCCCACGGCCTCACTGTGAAGACAGCCCAGAGCGCATGCTTCAGAGGAGAGACGACCCACATCAATGCAACACCAGCACTGCGACCTTCTCAAGCACTGACGAGAGGGGAGAGGGGAGAATGGAAAGCCGAGGGTCAGAGACGTGCCTGGCCAAAATGGAGTGGAAAATTCCATGCGCGGCTTCCCCCGGAGGAGGAGAAATCCCAGTTCCCTGACAGGACCCGTATGAGATTTCTTCCGCCTCACGATCCCTCTTCACCACTGTCCACCTCCACCCCTTGGCTCCTGGTTCTCTCTCGCCTCACAATCCCTCAGCACAGCCGTTCCCAACCTATGGTCCTCGCCGATACTGCAGGAGGGCCGTGGCAAGTGTAAAAGTAAGGATCGGGCCCACCGCAGTGGGCCCAATCCTTTCTTTCTCTCTTTTCTCTCTCTTTTTCTGCTTCTCTTTTTCTTGTTTCCCTCTCTCTTTTCTCTCTCTCTTTTTTCTTTTCTTTCTCTCTTTTTACTCTCGCTTTTCTCTCTCTCTCTCTTCTCCTTCTGTTTTATTTCCCTCTCTCTTTTCTCTTTTTTCTCTCTCTTTTTCTTTTCTCTCTTTTTTCTTTTGTCCTCTTTTCCCCCTCTCTCTCTTTTCTCTTTTTTCTCTTTCTCACTCTTTTCTCTCTCTTTTTTCTTGTTTCCCTCTCTCTTTTCTCTTTTTCTTTTCTCCCTCTCTCTTTTTTCTCTCATTTTCTTCCCCCCTACTCCTTCTGTTTTCTTATTTCCCTCTCTCTTTTCTCTCTTTTTCTTTTCTCTCCTTTTTCATTTCCTCTTTTTCCCCTCTCTTTTTTATCTTTTTCACTCTTTTCTCTCTCTCTTTTTTCTTGTTTCTCTCTTTTCTCCATCTCTCTTATTTCTCTCATTTTCTCTCATTTTCTTTCTTTCTTTCTTTCTTTCTCTTCTCTGTTTTCATATTTCTCTGTCTCTTTTCTCACTTTTCTCTCTCTCTTTTTCTTTTCTCTCTCTTTTCCTCTTTTCCCCCTCTCTTCTTCCTCTTTCTCATTCTTTCTCTTTCTTTTTTCTCATTTCCCTCTCTCTTTTCTCTCTTCTCCCTCAGTCTATTCTTTCTTTCTTTCTTTCCCACTGGGAGGGGATGGTCCAGGAAAATGTAATAGCTTGAAAAGGGGTCATTATGCTCAAGAAGGTTGGGAACCCCTGCCTTATCACCACTCTCCATGAAGCCAACTTCTACACTGTCCTATCCCCCCCTCAGATACAACCTCCGCCCCTCCCTGAGCTGCTCACGGACACGGTGCGTCCCTCAGGGGTTCCTGACCCTTGGCAGCAAAGGCTGGCAAGCTGCTCTGGAGTTAGAGGCCTGGGGACCCTGCTCCTAGATCGCAGGACCTGTTCTTATCCCTCTTCATGATGAAATCCCCTATTTTGAAGGTCAAACTCCTGTGTTACTACTGGTAGCTGTGTTGGTCCTGGTCTACAAGTGAGACAAAGTGGGTGAGGAAGTATTGTTGACTGGACCAAGCTGTGTTGGTGAAGTTTTGTGCCCGCCTAAGCTTGGTGTAGCTGACAGCATGTTCCGTTCACCACCCGAAGTTAGTCCAATAAACGATCTTCCCTCGCTCACCTCGTCTCTCTAACGTTATGAGGAAGCTCGGCCAGAAATGTGCGCGATGCAGGTGAAAGGGGCAGGGAAGTCTGAGGGACTGAACAGAGGGGAAGAAAGTGGGAGGGGGGAAGAGGAGCTGGAACTGGCAGTGGCAGCCCGATAAAGCTCATTGACAGTTTCGTGATCACCTCGGGACGGCGGCGATGAGGCCTCTGGGAGCAAGCGCAAGGGTGGCAGTATCAATCAGCGAAGCGGGCCGCACTGCCGGAGCAGGACAGCTTGGATGGGAGACAAGGGGCCCGTGAAGGGCCATGGGTTTGAGTGAGCAGAAGGGGCAATTGAGACATGAGCAGCAGAGTTTGTGGAAATAGAAAAGAGGACTGGAATTCGAGTGTGACGCCGGCATAGGCAGCCCTGCCCTTCCCAAGAGAGCCAAGGGGTCTTGAATACACAGGCGTTCAGGGCCTCGATTTGCCCCCGCATCTGACATACAGCCCCCGTCCCATCTAGGGCGGCTATTGGTCCTCTTATAGAGAGCAGGCCTGTTGTTTACTCCTCTATCGACACAAAACAGGGCACCTTTCTGTTCACTGTTTTTTTGTTGAGGTCTGAGGTGACAGGAAGACAGCGACAGGAAGAGGGTGACAGGAAGATGGTGACGGGAAGAGGGTGACGGGGAGACGGGAAGAGTGTGAAAGGAAGATGGTGAAAGGTAGACGGCGACAGGAAGAGGGTGACAGGAAGACAGGGACAGGAAGATGGTGAAAAGAAGACGATGACAGGAAGACGGTGACAGGAAGAGTGTGAAAGGAAGATGGTGGCAGGAAGATGGTGAAAGGAAGAGGGTGACAGGAAAAGGGTGAAAGGAAGACAGTGACAGGAAGAGGGTGACAGGAAGACGGTGGCAGGAAGAGGGTGACAGGAAAAGGGTGGCAGGAAGACGGTGACAGGAAGAGGGTGACAGGAAGACGGTGAAAGGAAGACGGTGAAAAGAAGACGATGACAGGAAGACAGTGACAGGAAGAGGGTGACAGGAAGATGGTGACAGGAAGAGGGTGACAGGAAGACGGTGACAGGAAGACGGTGAAAAAAAGACGATGACAGGAAGATGGTGACAGGAAGACGGTGACAGGAAGACGGTGAAAAGAAGACGATGACAGGAAGACAGTGACAGGAAGATGGTGAAAGGAAGATGGTGGCAGGAAGAGGGTGACAGGAAGATGGTGAAAGGAAGATGGTGGCAGGAAGAGGGTGACAGGAAAAGGGTGACAGGAAGATGGTGACAGGAAGAGGGTGACAGGAAGAGGGTGACAGGAAGACGGTGAAAAGAAGACGATGACAGGAAGACAGTGACAGGAAGATGGTGACAGGAAGAGGGTGACAGGAAGATGGTGACAAGAAGACGGTGACAGGAAGAGGGTGACAGGAAGACGGGGACAGGAAGAGTGTGAAAGGAAGATGGTGGTAGGAAGAGGGTGACAGGAAAAGGGTGAAAGGAAGACAGTGACAGGAACAGGGTTGCCCCAACACCTAGCCCCTCCTGGACACCCTTTGGGGAGGGCTGCAGCCGCATGTACCAGATCTTCTTCCTCTTCCCCTGTGAGGGCGTGAGGGGAGCATGCTCTGCTTGTGCCTTCCTCTTGCCCCCGGGTGCCGAGGGGAGTTCAGAGGAGGACGCGGGGGGCTGTGAACTTTCTCCTTCCTCCCTGAGAGTCCGAGGAAGAAGAGCAGCAGCGACTGGGTGGTGTGGAGCCTTTTGCCCCCTACAACCCGGACACACTCTCCCCAGCACCTTGCCACCCCCCTGACTCCTGAATCCCCACTTCCCCGGCTCGGGGCCCCCTATGCACTAAATGCAGCCGCCCTCTATCCCTGAGGTACCTAAATGTCCCCTCGGTCCCAGCTCGGTGTTTGCGGTCGCCACGCTGGGCCCTCGTGTTCAGTGCTGGCAGATGGGGACCCACGTCACCCTGAGTCCCCAGCGCCCCTTCCCTGGAAGCCCCTAAGTTTCCCTGGAGGGTATCCACGACAAGAACTCGGCAGAGGCGTCCCCACCCCACTTCCAAGGGCTGACAGGATCACAGCCCAGCGGGCCCTGCCTGTCACCGTAACCCAACACCCCCCTCAAGTGACGGTTCTGGGGTACTGACGTCTTTGCACCGGGTGAAAACCACTGGGCCCAGCGACTGTGGGAAGGGGGGGTCATGTCTAAACTGTTACGTGCTAGTCACCAGGAACAGGTCTGATTTAGGGGGCAGGGGGAAAGGAGGTGAATGTTGCGGCTGACACCAGCGTTGTTCAGGAGGGGGCGACTTCAGTGGTAGCTCTTCTCGTCCCCTGCACTTACCAACCACAGCTGTTCACCACCCAGATCCTTCTTTCTGGGTGGTATCAGGAGCGTGGGAGCTCTGGGGTATCGGCAGAGACCTCCCATCGCCCTTGGATTGCGAACATGTTGCTACCCACAATTGTGAGGCTGGAGGAGACTCTGGGCCGTGGAGAGGTGTCCATCATCTCTGGCCCCCTCTGCCCGGCTCAAGCTGAGGATGGGGGCATGTAGCCATGACATGAGAGTTTGTGTCCTATTTCTCAATGCACCCCACAAACAACCCCCCCCTTCGCCGCTCCCCAGGCCTCCTTTTCGGCTACACACTCAGGCCTACAGCCCTGGCTACATGGCCACGGCCGTGAGGAGACGGCCCCTCGAAGGCACCTTCTGAAAAGGCCCCACCAGGTCAAAATAGAAATGCCTCGCTGCAGGCCTAGCAGCTAGGGTTGCCAGATGGTTGAAACAAAAATACCAACCCCCCACCCCAAAAAAAACACCGGGAAAAAATTCTGTTGAAGGGAAAAAAAGGAGGGGGAAACCAAAGTTGTCAAGCAAAAAAAAAAAAGGACTCCAAGTGCAGGGATAGGAACAGGGGAGAGGTTGAGCACTAAGACCCAGGGGAATTGCTTCCCCTAGGTCTTTTGGTTGGCAGCCATTTTGTGCCGGCAGCCTTGGGGAACCAGGTAAATGGGGGCTGGGGGTGTTGGGGGCCAGAGGGAACCCTGGGGGTGGGGGGAGGCCAGGCGCTGAGTGTTTGTAGGGTTGCCAGGTGCCCGGCATTTTCATCTCCTGGCCAGCGAAAAATTCAGAAAATACCGGATATTTTAGGTGTCCGGTATTCTCTGAATTTTTTTACCGGACAGGAGCTGAAAATACCGGACTGTCCGGGTGAATACCGGACACCTGGCAACCCTACTGGCAGCCATCGCCATGGTGACAGTCTGGTGCAGAAAGTGTCATGGTGAGGGTTATACCAGCCCACTCCGGTGACGAGCGTCACCGTGGAAACCGTCCCAAAGCCAGGACGAGGCAGGACGCCCCTCAGACTCTCCCTGTGTCGAAAGAGGGTATTTCGAAAGGGAAAGCGCCATCTGGACGCGGGTCCTTTCGAAAGAAAATACTCCTTTTTCGAACACTCCCGTACTCCTGAGAAAATGAGGCTCGGCGATCGGGTGCGACTATGCAAATGAAGTGCGGGATATTTAAATCCGTGCTTCATTTGTACTTTCGATCTACCTCATTTACACCCCTCTTTCGAAAGAGGGATGTAGTCCAGGACCGAGCCTGGGTTCCTTCTCCTTGGCCCGTCTCCTCGGACTGCTGCAGACCATCCTGGTGGCGTCTCTTTTTGGCCCATCTCCTTGGACTGCTGCAGACCGTCCTGGTGGTGTCTCTTCTTGGCCTATCTCCTCAGACTGCTGCAGACCGTCCTGGTGGTGTCTGTCCTTGGTCTATCTCCTTGGACTGCTGCAGACCGTGCTGGTGGTGTCTGTCCTTGGTCTATCTCCTTGGACTGCTGCAGACCGTGCTGGTGGTGTCTCTTCTTGGCCTATCTCCTCAGACTGCTGCAGACCGTCCTGGTGGTGTCTCTTCTTGGCCCGTCTCCTTGGACTGCTGCAGACCATGCTGGTGGTGTCTCTTCTTGGCCCGTCTCCTTGGACTGCTGCAGACCGTGCTGGTGGTGTCTCTTCTTGGCCTATCTCCTCAGACTGCTGCAGACCGTCCTGGTGGTGTCTGTCCTTGGTCTATCTCCTTGGACTGCTGCAGACCGTGCTGGTGGTGTCTCTTCTTGGCCTATCTCCTCAGACTGCTGCAGACCGTCCTGGTGGTGTCTGTCCTTGGTCTATCTCCTTGGACTGCTGCAGACCGTGCTGGTGGTGTCTCTTCTTGGCCTATCTCCTCAGACTGCTGCAGACCGTCCTGGTGGCGTCTCTTCTTGGCCCGTTTCCTTGGACTGCTGCAGACCGTCCTGGTGGCGTCTCTTTTTGGCCTTTCCTGGTGGTGCTTGCACCAGGTAGCACTCAGGAGACCTCCCCCAGGCATGATGTGCCCGGGGACCTGCCTCGTCATAGGTGACACCATCAGCCCCTTTTTTCCTCGGGTTCCAGGTCCCTCAGACTCTCCCCGTGTCAGCAGGGCCAGAGGGATCCAGCTGAGGCCTGGGGCCATCACTAGACACGTGAAGAAGCTGCTGTTGCTACGGGGTACACATGGGTGCCAGAGGCCCCTAGGCCAACCACAGACGCTGGCAGGGCTGACCCAGAGCTGGCATCCGGGCAGGAGGTGGGTCATTCCCGCGTGCCCGGGCCTGGCAGCAGTCGCTCCGCCCCCAGGGGCTCGTGTAGACTACGTCCCTCTTTCGAAAGAGGGATGTAAATGAGGCAGATCGCAAGTGCAAACGAAGCGTGGATTTAAATATCCCGCACTTCCTTTGCATATTCGCGTCCGATCACTGTGTCAAAAAAGGGTATTTCGAAAGGGAAAGTGCCATCTAGACACGGTTCTTTCGGGAAAAAACCACCCCTTTTTCCAGGGCTCGACGATCGCGGTGAAAACCACTGGCCAGCCCTGTACCGCCCATGCACGTGACCCACACTGCACATGCGCGGACCGCCGGTGAACAGGGCGACCGGCTGAAATTTGTCGAGCCCTGAAAAGGCTTATTTGTTGAGCCCTGCCTTTTTCGAACGCTCCCGTGCTCCTGAAAAAACAAGGATCAGTGATCGGATGCGAATATGCAAATAAAGCATGGGATATTGTTACAGGCTGGGGACCGACTGGCTAAGCAGAGAAGGACCTGGGGTTACACTGGCTGAGAAGCTGGATATGAGTCAACAGTGTAGCCAAGAAGGTGAATGGTATATTAAGGTGCATTAGGAGGAGCATTTCCAGCAGATCCGGAGAAGTGATTATTCCCCTTTATTCAGCTCTGGTGAGGCCACATCTGGAGTATTGTGTCCAGTTCTGGGCCCCCCACTACAGAAAGGATGTGGACGCATTGGAGAGGGTCCAGCGGAGGGCGACCAAAATGATTCGGGGGCTGGAGCACATGACCTACGAGGAGAGGCTGAGGGATTTGGGTTTGTTTAGTCTGCAGAAGAGAAGAGCGAGGGGGGATTTGAGAGCAGCCTGCAACTTCCTGAAGGGAGGTTCCAAAGAGGCTGGAGAGAGGCTCTTCACAGTAGTGACGGATGGCAGAACAAGGAGCAATGGGCTCAAATTGCCATGGGGGAGGTCTAGGTTGGAGATTAGGAAAATCGATTTCCCGAGGAGGGTGGGGAAGCACTGGGATGGGTTCCCTAGGGAGGGGGTGGAATCTCCATCCCTAGAAGTGTTTAAGTCTCAGCTTGAGCAAGCCCTGGTTGGGTTGATTGAGTTGGATTGGTCCTGCCTTGGGCAGGGGGCTGGACTTGATGACCTCCTGAGGTCTCTGCCAGCCCTACGATTCCATGATTCTATATTTAAATCTGCGCTTCATTTGCATAAATCTACTTCATTTACATCTCTCTTTCAAAAGAGGGATGTAGTCCAAGGCCAGCCCTGGGTACCTTCTCCTTGGTCCGCCTCCTTGGACTGCTGCAGACTGTCCCGGTGGTGTCTCTCTTTGGCCTTTCTGGTGGTGCTTGCACCAGGTAGGACGCAGAAGACCTCCCCTGGGCATGATGTGCCCGGGGACCTTCCTCGTCATGGGTGACACCATCAGCCCCTTTTCTTCTCGGGTTCCAGGTCCCCCAGGGTATGTCCACACGACAGCGTTATTTCGAAATCTCTTATTTCGCAATAAGCTATTTCGAAATAACGCGTCTACACACAAAATGCATTTCGAAAGAGCCCGTCCACACTGAGTGGACGCTGAATCGCATTTAAGGCAGGGCATCAGGTCAGAAGTTACCTTGTGGCCAGGGCGGCCAGCAGGGCATTTTGCGAATTCGAAATACTCCATCCACACTGACTGGACACAGAATCGGATTTAAGGCCAGCCAGAACCAGGTCAGGCAGGGCTTCCGGACAGGAGTGTCTGTGTGTGGCTGCTGCCTGAGGCTATCTGAGGTCTGTGCTTAAAGGGACCCCCCCACCCCCCAGACAGCCAGTTCTCAGCTTTCCCTGCTTGCTTGTCTACCTCGATGAGGGACAGCAAAGCATTTTGTCTCTGCGTCCTCTGGTTGCCCTCACTCGGGACACCACAGCACTCTGCAACATGGAGCCAGAGCTGCCCCTGGGCACTCTGGTGCTTCTCTTGGATGCGTTGCGGCGAGCCTGGCTGCACTTGCCGCAGGCTGCCATCCAGGGGTCCATCGGGGGGCTGTCAGTATCCAGGAGGCCCTGTGGGAGAGCTTCCGCCCTGAGGAGCACTTAGAGCCTCCCTGGTCTGCCCCACTGGGGGCTTGTGCCCCATTCCTCCTTCACGTCCTTCCACTTACCCCTCCCTAGCCCCCCTTCCTGATGTCAAATAAAATACACGTATTTTCATGAACACAAACTCTCTTTATTTAACAAAACTGGGGGGGGGGGCGGGGAATGAAACTGGTGAGACTGGGGAAAGGAGGCGGGAGAGGAGAGAAGAGAGGGTGGGAGAGGAGAGGGGGAAACCTGGGGGGGAGGGAGCTGGAAGGGGGAAGAAGGGGGAGGGAAGCTCAGGGCCCAGGGTTGGGGGTCTCGCCGGACCAACTTGATTTCCATGCAAACCTGCTCCTGAGTTCATACGTGGCCTTTGGTGGCCAGGCTGGCAGCTATCCTGCCATAGACGGCCGCGTTCCTCCGTCTAGTGCGGAGATCATGGACACTGGGGGCATCCCCCCCCCAACCTGAATAAGGTCCACGATCTCCAGCCTGGACCAGGAAGGTGCCCGCCTTCTCCGGGCCCTGGCAGGCTCCTGGGAGCTGGCAGACTGCTCCTAGGGAGCGGTGGAGGGCTGGCTGCCAGTGGCTTGCTGGCTCCTGTTTTGGGGTCACTGAGTCAGGGCTGGTTCTGGGCTGGCAGGCTTGGAGCTGGCCCAGGCACTGTGGCCAGGGTCTACCCCTTTAAGGGCTCTGGGGAGGGGGGAGGGAGAGAAGTGTTCTTGGTTGAGGCTGGAGTGGCCACCAGGGCACCCTGGGAAGGCTGGAGGCCCCCTATTTCGAAATAAGCGTCGACACAGCACTTACTTCGAAATAGCGATTTCGAATTTGGCGTTACTCCTCGTGGAATGAGGTTTACCAAATTCGAAATAAGCCCTCTGCTATTTCGATTTTATTTTGAAATAGCGGTTTGGCTGTGTAGACGCTAGGAAAGTTATTTCGAAATAAGGGCGGTTATTTCGAAATAACTTTGCTGTGTAGACAGACCCTCAGACTCTCCCCGTGTCAGCAGGGCCAGAGGGATCCAGCTGAGGCCTGGGGCTGTCGCTAGGCAGGCGAAGATGCTGCTGTTGCTAGGGGGCACACATGGGTGCCAGGGGCTCCTAGGCCGACCTCGGGTACCACAGACGCTGGCAGCAGGGCAGGGCTGATCCAGAGCTGGCATCCAGGCAGGAGGCGGGTTGACCCCGCGTGACCGGGCCCGGCAGCAGTAGCTCCGTCACCGGGACCAGCCCTGGGCTCCTTCTCCGCTGTGTCACCCGGGGACGGCTCCGGCCTTGTGACCCCAGCGCCGGGACCGGCTCCGGATGCTCCTCCATGTCTCTGCGGGGAAAGCGGCTCGCTCCGCCCTGCTCCGATTCTCCTCCCCCCGCCCTTTCCCCTCCGCGTTTCGGAGGATCGAGGGGGTGCCGCCTCCCGGCTCCTGCGGGCGAGGGGGGTTCCTTGCCCCCGCTTTCCCCGTGGGGATGCAGGCCCGGCGCGAGGCCGTGAGGCGGCCACGGCTGGACTAACCCGGCACCTTGTTCCCCTCCACAGGAACCTGCAGAGGGGAGGGCAGGCCGGACGCAGAGGGTGGATGCCTCAGCAAAGGACGGAGCCCGAAATACAGCCGGGCCTGCGTTCTTCCCTGCAGTGCTTGGAGCCTCCCCCAGAGCTGGCCGTGTGACTGCACGGTACACAGGGCAGGGTGACGGAGCCGTCCCCGAGCCCCCGGGCTCATTTGCATAGACCCGTTTGGTCTGCCGGGCCTCCCAGAGCTGTCGAGCTGCTGCCGGCTCGCACCACGCCAGGGGCCTGGCTGCCGATTCCTGTCCCTCCGGCGCCCAGGCCTTGGCGATGGGGCCGTGGCTCCTGGATCTGCTCCTCTCCGTGGCGCTGGTGCCAGGTACGTTCTCAGGGGGAGGCGGAGGGGAGCTGCGGAGGGAGGGCGAGGCCCGGGATGAGGAAAAGCCTGGGGACAGGCGGGGGAGGCAGGTGCGGCCAGACGGGAGGGGCCAAACCGGAGCCGGCGGGGAAGCGATGCCGGAGGGGGTCACGTCCCAGTGACCCCCGGTGGGATCGGCAGAATCCGTCCTTAACGGCCCCCTTGTTTCGGTCAGCCTGCAGGGCGCAGCCGGTGCTGATTCAGCCGGCCTCCTTTTTAGTGTTGCTGGGACAAACGGTGAACCTCTCGTGCGCCCTGAACCCGGGGTACAACATCAGCGACTACGGGGTCTCCTGGTACCAGCAGCGACCCGGCCGCCCTCCAAAGTTCCTGCTCTACTACAACTCGGAGATGGACCAGCACAAACCCGTCGGCATCCCCGCCCGGTTCTCCGCCACCAAGGAGCCCGCCCTCAACGCCTGCGTCCTGACCATCGCTGCATTTGAAGCCGAAGACGCCGCCGACTATTACTGCTCTATCATGCTGTGACACGGCATTCGCCGTTCTCGAAGGCGACAAGCTGAGGAGGAGGAAGCTTCAGCCCTGGAAAAGAATGTGTGCAAAATAACTTTTGAACGGAAAGCTTGTAATCCCCCGAATGGGTATAGTCAGAAAAGGCTGGAAAAGGTTCAGAAAAGGGCAACAAAAATGATTTTGGGTTTGGGACGGGTCCCATCTGAAGAGAGATTAAAAAGATGGGCACTTTTCGTTGTAGAAAAGAGACTTGGGGAGGGAGGGGGATATGATCGAGATCTATAAAATCATGACTGGTGTGGGAAAAGTGAATAAGGAAAAATTATGGACCTGTTCCCATAACAGAGGAATGGGGGGGGGGGGGGGTCACCCAACGCAATGAATAGGTAGCAGGTTTTAAACAAACAAAGAACATTTTTTGTCACAGTCAACCTGCGGAACTCCTTGCCGCAGGGTGTTGTGAAGAGCCGTGCTCAGAAAAGAACTAGATGAACTCATGGAGGTTACTAGCCAGGATGGGCAGGAATGGTGTCCCTACTATCTTCTGTTTGTCAAAGCCTGGAAATGGGCGACAGGGGAGGGTTCACTCCATTCCATGTTCTATTCACTCCCTCTGGGGCATTTGGCATTGGCTGCTGTCGGCAGACAGGACGCTGGGCTGGATGGACCTATGGTCTGACCCCGTGTGTCTGTTCTTATGTTCTATTCCCGTGGTTCCCAACCTGTGGTCCACAGACCCCTGGTGGGCCACGACGGTACTGCAGGGGGTACATGGAAAGTTTAAAAATACGTATCAGGCCCACTGCGGCAGGCCCGATCCTTTCTTTTTCTCTTTTTCTCTCTCTTTTTTCTCTTTCTTCCTTTTCTCTCTCTCTCTCTTTTTTCTTGTTTCCCTCTCTCTTGTTGCTCTTTTTTCTTTTCCCGCTCTCTCTTTTTTCTCTTTTCTCTTATTTCTTTCTCTCTTTTTCTTTCTGTCTCTCTCTTTTCTCTCTTTTTCTCATTTCTCTCTTTTTTCCTGTTTCCCTCTCTTTTTCTTTTTTCTGTTTTATTCTCTCTCTTGTTTCTCTCTTTTCCCTTTTTTCTCCTTTTTCTCTCTCTCTTTTTTCTATTTTCTTTTTTCTTTCTCTCTTTTTTCTCATTTCCCTCTCTCTTGTTGCTCTTTTTTCTTTTCCCACTCTCACTTTTTTCCCTTTTCTCTTTTTTCTTTTTTCTTTTTGTCTCTCTCTTTTCTCTCTCCTTTTTCCTGTTTCCCCCTCTTTTTCTTTTTTCTGTTTTATTCTCTCTCTTTTTTCTCTTTTTTTCTTTTTTCTATTTTCTTTTTTCTCTGTTTTCTTTTTTCTTTCTCTCTTTTCCCTCCCTTTTTTTCTCCCTTTTTCTCTTTTCTCTCTCTTTTTGTTTCTCTTTTATCTTGTTTCCCTCTCTCTTTTCTCTTTTTTCTTTTTTCTTTTTTTTCTTTTCCCTCTGTCTTTTTTCTTTTGCTCTCTCTTTTCTCTCTCTTTTCTTTTTCTTTTTCCCTCTCTTTCTTTTTTATTTCTCTTTTTTGCTTTCTCTCTCTTTTTTCTCTCTCTTTTTTCTTTTTCCCCCCTCTCTTTTTTTTTCTCCCACAAGGAAGGTCCATGAAATTCTAATCAATTGAAAAAGGGGTCCGTATGCTCAAAAGGTTGGGAACCACCGGTCTATTCTATTTGTAGGCATGTCCCATTTCTGTGTCTTAAGTTAAGAAAACTGAGTGTAGCATTATTGTCAGTGTGTTTATGTTGGGAAAAGCCTATCAACAACCCATCAGGGACAACCAGGAAGTGAGACACAGAACTAATTGCTCATTAGCAAAAGACAATCGAGGGGGGAAGAGCTGTCTTCCTGCAGAACTTCTACTCTGCTACTGAGGTCTGGATGCTGCAAAAACACACGACCATGTCACCTGATACTGGACTCCATCTTGAATTTTGTACTTTTCCAAGAGATGGATGGGGACATTGACCAAAAACTTCCTGCTTTGGGGAAATTCCATATAAGACAAGGGAAGTAAACAGGGATTCTTCTCAGCTGGTTTTACAGACTGCCTCCCCACCCCACGATGATATATGAAAATGCCTGGAAGCAGAAAGACTGTAACCAGAGTGGTGGAGGAGGATGGATGGACCCTGCTCAGAAAGGATCTGAGAAGGGTTTTTACCTGAAATAAGACCTAGAGTAAGCTAGTATGATTTGTAACCCATTTTTTTACGCATAGCTGCTGTGTTTGGTTTGATTTTGCTTAGTAACTTGCTTTGTTCTGTCTGCTATGACTTACAATCACGGAAATCCTGATTTGGATACTTAATAAAATGACTTTGGTTCATTGATCTCTCTAGGTCCCTTCCAGTGCTAGTAGTCTATAATTAATAAACCCAGGATACTTAATTGTTACCAGGGGGAGGGGTAGCAGATATACATCTCTCTCATTCAGTTATAAAAGGAGGCAGACATTTTATGTTTGCTCTGTCTAAAACTTGATACAGAGGAAGATGGATTTTTTTCTGGGGTTCTGCACCTGGGTATCGTGGCATGCCCCTTTAAAGAAACCTTCAAAGGGCTGATCCGGTCATAGTATCTGTATGACTTTGTATAGCATTGTCCTGGCGTTCACAGCATCCTGCAGCGAGGAGTTCCACAGGTTGACTATTGCTACCCATCCTGGTGAATAACCATTGATGGACCTAACCTCCATGAATCTATCGGGCTCTTTTTGGAACCCTGTTCAAGTCCTGGCATTTGCAACATCCTGCGACAAGGAATTCCACAGGTTGACTATTGCTACCCATCCTGGTGAATAACCATTGATGGACCTAACCTCCATGAATCTATCGGGCTCTTTTTGGAACCCTGTTCAAGTCCTGGCATTTGCAACATCCTGCGACAAGGAATTCCACAGGTTCACAGTGTGCTGAGTGGAAAAAAGCTTCCTTTAGGTTGTTTTAAACCTGCTGCCTTTTAAGAAACTTTCCCAGACCTAATCAGGTCTTAGTATCTATACTACTTTGCATAGCACTGTGGCAACAATGCTGCAACATAGGTATGGCCAGACTGGGTCAGACCAAAGGTCCATCTAGCCCAGTATCCTGTCTGCCAACAATGGCCAATGCCATATGCCCCAGAGGGAGGGAACACAACAGGGACTCCTCATGTGATCCCGCGTCTGTCACCCGTTTCCAGACAAACAGAGGCTAGGGACACTGTTCTTCCCCACCCTGGTGAATAGCCATTGATGGACCTCACCTTCATGAAGCTATCAAGCTCTTTTTGGAACCCTGTTCAAGTCCTGGAGTTTGCCACATCCTGTGGCGAGGAGTTCCACAGGTTGACGGTGTGCTGGGTGAAGAAAAGTGTCCATTGGTTGGACACTTCATTTCATTGGGTGGCCCAATGAAAGAGCCTAGAGGGTCTTGCTCAGCAGGACAGAGGGTTGGGGTGGCCGCATTGGTATTTCTCTGTGCCCAGCCCCATCGCCCATGTGTGCCACCCGCAGAATTGTGGAACTGAAACGTCGGCCACCCCCTGGGGACTCTGCTGTGCCCCTGCCTGCAGAGCCTCACATTCAGGGAACCGCAGCCCTGTCAGGTGCGGAAAACAGAAACGGCTCCTTCCCCACCCTTGAGTGAGCCCAGAGGCGAGGCCTGCCGGGCGGTTGTGCTCACAGAGCTGTGACGGACGGTAGTTCCTGTTCGACAGAGGCTGGGCCCCTGCAACTGCCACTCCCCCACAGAGCTGGTCTCTCCTGCCCACGAGCCCCTGTTCATCAGCTCAGAGCCCCGTGGCTGCCCTCCCTAGGAATCTGCACCAGCGCAAAACTCTCTGCGGGTTGAAGGGTCAGCCCCCGCCAGCCCAGCAGCTGAGAAATTCAGGCCACGGGCTCGATTGGCTGGGTGCATACTAAACCAGCCATCGCCAACTGGAAGCTCGGGGGCTGCATATGGCTCTCCTCCCACTCAGGGCACGGTTCGTGAAGTTCCCACCCCCGTGGCTTGTAAGCCATTCCCGAGTGCCTAAAAATGGCCCTCTCCGTTGGGGCAGCCATGAAAGACTAGAATTAAAGATGGCATCAGCACGGCCATGAAAACTAAAATTAAAGATGGCGTCGGTACAGCCATGAAAGACTAGAATTAAAGATGGCATCAGCACGGCCATGAAAACTAAAATTAAAGATGGCATTGGTACAGCCAATGAAAGACTAGAATTAAAGATAGCGTTGGCGCAGCCATGAAAGTCTAGAATTAAAGATGGCATTGGCGCGGCCATGAAAGACAAATTAAAGATGGCATTGGCACAGCCATGAAAGACTAGAATTAAAGATGGTGTCGACGCGGCCATGAAAGACAAATTAAAGATGGCATTGGCACAGCCATGAAAGACTAGAATTAAAGATGGTGTCAGCACGGCCATGAAAGACTAAAATTAAAAATGGCATTGGCACGGCCATGAAAGACTAGAATTAAAGATGGTGTCGACGCGGCTATGAAAGACAAATTAAAGATGGCATTGGCACAGCCATGAAAGACTAGAATTAAAGATGGTGTCAGCACGGCCATGAAAGACTAAAATTAAAGATGGCATTGGCACGGCCATGAAAGACTAGAATTAAAGATGGTGTCGACGCGGCTATGAAAGACAAATTAAAGATGGTGTTGGCACGGCCATGAAAGACAAATTAAAGATGGCGTCGGCACGGCCATGAAAGACTAGAATTAAAGATGGTGTCGGCGCGGCTATGAAAGACAAATTAAAGATGGTGTCAGCGCAGCCATGAAAGACAAATTAAAGATGGCGTTGGCACGGCCATGAAAGACTAGACTTAAAGATGGCGTTGGCACGGCCATGAAAGACTAGAATTAAAGATGGCATTGGCGCGGCCATGAAAGACTAGAATTAAAGATGGCGTCGGTACAGCCATGAAAGACTAGAATTAAAGATGGCATTGGTACAGCCATGAAAGACTAGAATTAAAGATAGCATCGGCGTGGCCATGAAAGACTAAAATTAAAGATGGCATTGGTACAGCCATGAAAGACTAGAATTAAAGATAGCGTTGGCGCAGCCATGAAAGTCTAGAATTACAGATGGCGTCGGCACGGCCATGGAAGTCTAGAATTAAAGATGGTGTCAGCGCGGCCATGAAAGACAAATTAAAGATGGCATTGGCGCAGCCATGAAAGACTAGAATTAAAGATGGTGTCAGAGCGGCTATGAAAGACAAATTAAAGAGGGTGTCAGCGCAGCCATGAAAGACAAATTAAAGATGGCGTTGACACGGCCATGAAAGACTAGAATTAAAGATGGCGTCGGCGCGGCCATGAAAGACTAAAATTACAGATGGCATTGGCACAGCCATGAAAGACTAGAATTAAAGATGGTGTCGGCGCGGCTATGAAAGACAAATTAAAGATGGTGTCAGCGCAGCCATGAAAGACAAATTAAAGATGGCGTTTGCACGGCCATGAAAACTAGAATTAAAGATGGCGTCGGTGCAGCCATGAAAGACTAGAATTAAAGATGGTGTCGGCACGGTCATGAAAGACTAGAATTAAAGATGGCATCGGTGTGGCCATGAAAGACTAAAATTAAAGATGGCGTCGGTGCGGCCATGAAAGATAAATTAAAGATGGCATCGGCATGGCCATGAAAGACAAATTAAAGATGGCGTTGGCGCGGCCATGAAAGACTAGAATTAAAGATGGCGTCAGCCAGCAGACGCCTAATGTGGCCAAAAAGCCTCTAAACACATTTAAATGTGTTTTCTTAAAGGGACAGAGAGGATCCAACGCGAAGAGCAAGTTTTGCTCGACAACTTGCTCTTCGCGTTGGATCCGCTGCTATCTCGGCTCTTTGCCCAGAATGGATTGGCCACCCCTGTACGAAACGTTGCGGAGGATACCCCATCACCATGGGTCTGGGCCCCTCCGCAGCCCTGCCAGGTGATCTTTGGGAAGAGCCGCTCTTTCTGGTGCGTCCAAGGGCCTGGGGAAATCTGGACACTACCCCGGCTGCCAGGCACCCAGGGCATCTGAATGTGTTCCCAAGTCCAGCACAGAGACAAACAACCCCCAAGCGTATCCTTTTATTGGCCCGATGATCCCAGAATGAACACCCATAGGGCTTCTCAGATGACGTTCTATCTGTGCTGAAGTGCAGGCAGGTTCAGGGCGCGAACAGGCTTCTTCGGACAATCCCAGGGTCCCATTTTCACCTCTCTTTGCCTTACTTTGCTGTTCTCCGTTCTTTACTCTAGCATTGTACACTGGAGGGGTCTGGGATAGGAACACCCCAGAGAGGCTGAGTCAGCTGTCAGTGTTAGCTAGCTCTGTGGTTATCAACATTTTTGAGCATACGGACCCCTTTTCAATTTATTAACATTTCGTGTACACACACCCTTCCTGCAGGAGGAAAAAAAAACACGAAAAAAGAGAAAGAAAAAAGAGAGAGAAAAAAGGAAAAAGAGAAAGAAAAGAAAAAAGAGAAAATGAAGAGAGAGGAAAAAGAAAGGAGAGAAAAAAAGAGAAAAAAGAGAGAAAGAAAAAAGAGAGAAAATGAAGAATAGAGGGAAAAAGAAATAAGAGAAGAGAGAGAGAGAAGAAAAAAGAAAAAAGAGAGAAAGAAAAAAAATGAGAGAAAAAAGGAAAAAGAGAGAGGGAAAAAGAAAGAAGGGACAAAAGAGAGAGAGAGAAAGAGAAAAAAGAAAAAAGAGAGAAAGAAAAAATGAGAGAAAAAAGGAAAAAGAGAGAGGGGAAAAGAAAGAAGGGACAAGAGAGAGAGAAAAGAAAATAGAGAAAGAAAAAAGGAAAAAGAGAGAGGAAAGAAAAAAAGAGAAAAATTAAGAGAGAGGAAAAAGAAAGAAGAGAAAAAAGAGAGAAAGAAAAAAGAGAGAGAAATGAAGAATAGAGGGAAAAAGAAAGGAGAGAAAAGAGAGAGAGAGAGAAAAGAAAAAAGAGAAAAAACGAGAGAAAAAAATGAAAGAAAGGGAAAAAGAAAGACGAGAAAAAAGAGAGAGAAAAGAAAAAAGAGAGAAAGTAAAAAGATAAAAATGAAAGAGCGAGAGAGAGAGAAAAGAAAATAGAGAAAGAAAAAAGAAATGAGAGAGAAAAGAAAAAAGAGAGAGGGAAAAAGAAAGAAGAGAAGAAAAAAAGAAAAAAGAGAGAGAAAGGATACATCTAGGCTGCAGGCTTCTTTCGGAAGAAGCTTTTCTGAAAGAGATCTCCCGGAAAAGCTTATTTAGAAAGCAAGCATCTACACAGCAAAAGTGCAACAAAAAAGCGATGTGCTTTTCCGAAAGATAGCGTCCACATTGATTGGACGCTATCTCGCATTTCAGATGTGATTACTGTGGACGGAGTGGGCCACTGTGTTTTTTCCTGGAGGCCTCTTCTTTTGAAAAAACACTCTCTTCCACGTCCACACAAACCTTTTTCCGAAAATGATTTTTCGGAAAAAGGCTTCTTCCTCGCAGAATGAGGTTTACTGCCATTGGAAAAACCCTGCCGTTCGTTTGATTTTCTGTCAAAAGAACACAATAGCAGTGTGGACGTAAGTATTGTTTATCTAGAAAAATGGTTGTTTTTCTAGAAAAACTGCAGTAAGAGAGAGAAGAGAAAAAAGAGAAAAAAAAGAGAGAAAATAAAAAAGAGGGGGAAAAAGAAAGAAGAGAAAAAAGAAAAAAGAGAGAGAAAAAAGAGAGAGAACAGAAAAAAAGAGAGAAAATGAAAAAGAGAGGGAAAAAGAAAGAAGAGAAAAAAGAAAAAAGAGAGAGAAAAAGAGAGAAAAAAGAAAAAAGAGAGAGAAAAAGAGAGAAAAAAGAAAAAAGAGAGAGAACAGGAAAAAAAGAGAAAAAATGAAAAAGAGAGGGAAAAAGAAAGAAGAGAAAAAGGGAGAAAAAAGAAAAGAGAGAGAGAAAAAAGAGATAGAGTCAAAAAGAGAGAAAAAAGAAAAAAGAGAAAGGAAAAAGAAAAAAGAAACTGGAAAAGAGAGAGAAAAATGAGAGTAAAAAAGAAAAAAGAGACAGAAAAGAGAGAGAGAACAGAAAAAAGAGAGAGGGGAAAAAGAAGAGAAAAAAGAGAGAGAAAAAGAGAGAAAAAAGAAAAAAGAGAAAGAAAAAAGAAAAAAGAAAGTGGAAAAGAGAGAGAAAAATGAGAGCAAAAAAGAAAAAAGAGAAAAGGGGAAAAAGAAGAGAAAAAAGAGAGAGAAAAAGAGAAAAAAGAAAAAAGAGAAAGAGAAAAGAGAGAGAGAACAAAGAAAAAGAGAGACGGAAAAAGAAAGAAGAGAAAAAAGAAAAAAGAGAGAGAAAAGAAAAAAGAGAAAAAAGAAAAAAGAAAAGAGAGAGAGAAAAGAGAGAGGGAAATAAGAAAAAAAAAAGAGGAGCGCGAAAAATAAAAAAGAGAGAGAGAAAAAGAGAAAAAGAAAGGAGCAGGCCTGCTGCGGGGGCCTGACCCTTATTTTTAAACTTCCCACAGACCCCGTGCAGTACCGTGGCAGACCATCAAGGGTCTGCGGCCCACAGGTTGGCAACCACTGCTCTAGTTCACGGTGTCCTGCCCTTAGGACACCGTTCTGATGCGGTGACGCTTTTCTCTCGCACGCCGCTTGCTGTGCAGGCCCCCCCCACACGGGTGGGGGGCTGGAGTCAGGGCTGGGCTTTCCCTCGCGGGCGGGGGTTCCCGCTCCTCTCCCGGCCCCCCGTTTGGGAGGCTGACCCTTGGCACCCAAACGCCCTGGGAGTCCAGGTCTGGGCACTGCTCAGGGCTCTCTCGGTTTCTGGTTGGCATGTCCCTCAAGAGCTGAGGGAGCTGCTGGCCGCAGCGGGGTCCCCAGGAACACCGTCCCTTCTGATGCCCCACAAGGAAAATGGGGCCTGGAAGGGCTTGTCCAGAATGGCCTCTGCGACCCAGCGACATGGGTGAGGTCCCAGCCCAGGAAGTGGGAGCAGAACACAGAGCCCGCCCGCCCGTCGATGGCACTCACAGGGCAGGGCGGGGAAGGGAGGCTGCCTAAAATGGCCGAGGCAACCCGGACCATCATCCCCTCCCTGCTCCCTCCGTCCTCTCCCCCCACCTGGCTCTGCACCCGGGATGGGTGCCCAGGTTCCAGCCCCGTGGCCTGGGGGCACATTTAGCTCCCAGGCACCCCCAGAATCCTTTGCACCGAGCGCAGCCCGGCCAAGGAAGCTCTAAGGACCGAGAGGCTACGTTGACATGAGGAGATTATTTCCCAATAAGTGATGTCAAAATAACAGCTCCCGAAATAACTATTTTGAAATAGCCCATCTACACTACGGGGAAGCCATGAAATTCGTCCGAGGCAGGCTCCCTTGGGCTACGTCTACATCCCAACGCTATGGGTACGTCTAGATGACAAGTCTCTTTTGAAAGAGAGCACCTAGACAGCAACACTTTCGAAAAAGCAATCCGCTTTTTCGAAAACAAGCACCCAGGCAGTCTGGACGCTCTCTTTCGAAAAAGCCCTGTTTGCGTTCAAGAACGCCTTTTTTCGAAAGCGCTCCACTGGAATACATTGCTGAGGGAGGTTGTGGTGTCTCCATCTCTGGAGATATTGAAGAGCAGGTTGGATAGACATCTACCAGGGATGGTCAAGATGGGGCTTGGTCCTGCCGTGAGGGCAGGGGACTGGACTTGATGACTCTTGAGGTCCCTTCCAGTTCTAGGATTCTGTAGACATCTACCAGGGATGGTCTAGATGGGGCTTGGTCCTGCCGTGAGGGCAGGGGACTGGACTTGATGACTCTTGAGGTCCCTTCCAGTTCTAGGATTCCAGGATTCTGTAGACATCTACCAGGGATGGTCTAGATGGGGCTTGGTCCTGCCGTGAGGGCAGGGGACTGGACTTGATACCCTCTTGAGG
Organism: Pelochelys cantorii; assembly: GCA_032595735.1. Taxonomy (NCBI): domain Eukaryota; kingdom Metazoa; phylum Chordata; order Testudines; family Trionychidae; genus Pelochelys; species Pelochelys cantorii. The sequence continues at coordinate 2,463,848 of CM064342.1, read as the reverse complement.
TCCCTTCCTGTTCTAGACTCCTGTGATTCTATGATTGCTTCCTGTTCCCCGATATCAGGAAGCGAACGGAAAGGGCGGAGTTTACTGCATTCCTCACTCTGGCCGGGGAGCACAGGGGTGCCCGTGAGCTGGGCCTTTTGTTCTCGCTTCTGGACAGAGACAAGGAGGAGAGCAAGCAGCCCTGAGACGAATCTGGGTGGGGGGAGGCTCTGGTTCCTTCTGCCCTCCCTCCTACACACCCACACCCACCTCTGCCCAGAGCCCCTCCTTGCCCCCTGTCAGCCGACGGTCAGGGCAGTGTGTGTGTGTGTGATACACCCAAGTCTTTTCTGCTGGGACACAAGGTCCCGTCGCAGCAGGCAGCCTGGGAAAGGCTGAAGGGCGCCCCGAGGAGTTTTACAGGGACAGCTTATTACATCTCAGATTTCAACTGCTAGGATACAGGATCCCTTCGCAGCGGGCAGTCTAGGGAAGACTGAGAGATGCCCCAACGGATCTGCCACCTGGGAGTGACACGATCCAAAACGCCCAAGCTCTTCCTATACCTGTCCCTTATGACCGGCTGAAGTTCTTTTAATTGTGCTTGGTTCTGTTACAGCAACTGAAGGAGTCAGGTTAAAGCTTAAACAGTTACAGGTTTATTAAGGAGACTTATAAAGCATGTGGTTACAATGGCTATTCCTCTATTTCTTAATTATTGACAAATATAGATCTTAAAAATGGTTACAAAGAAAATAAAGATAGAAAATAGAAATAAGGGTACCTAGTGACAGCTTAATCTTGAAAGAGCTCTAAGTCCATGTGTACACTTAAGACAAAGGACACATCCAGGTACAATATTTACCCCCTTCTGTGCCTCTCGACTCCAGCGGGTCAAGCCAGGGCCGGTCCCTCAATTCCTAGGAAAGACGAATACGAGGTGGGCGTCCCCATGGCACCTCGGGAGGCAATTACCTAACCCGCCCAGCAGGCAGATGGTAGATTGACACTCAGAGGAAGTGTGCTGCTGGACCCATCTTTATACCCATAGGGGCCCGTATCCTCTTTCTTATCTAAGATGCCAAATTGTGTTGGTCTGTCGTTGTGACGCCAATTCTTACAAGGGAGTTTCAACTTAATTTACACTTGCAAGAGAGAGAACTAAATTGTGAGTACTGGGCATTCTTTACTGGGCGGGAGATTCCTCCCCCCCGGACGAGTGCGTGTTCGTATCAACATAGGTGCCAGCCAAGGCAGTTCTCGCAGCCTCAAGGTCAGCAATCGGCGTATCTCTGTTTACAGCCATCCCTGGTCACAGCAGCCAGCATATCCACGCCTTCTGTCTATGCTGATGTTACTGCTCTGTGTGCCCTGTGTGCTCCAGGCATCTCAGAGAGGGGCAAGCAAGATGTTACGGGGGGGGGGTTCCTGTCTGGCTACACCCCCCTACCCTAACTCCCACACCGCCACACTCCAAGCCCCCTGCCTTAGTCCCTCCTTAAGTTCTGGGCCCCACATTTCAAGAAAAAAAGGTGGAGAAATTGGAGAAAGGCCAGAGAAGAGCAACCAAAATGATGAAAGGTATAGGGCAGGGTATAGGCCTGTGGTCCACAGTCCGCTGGTGGTCTGTGATGGTGCTGCAGGGGGTCCATGGGAAGTTTAAAAATAAGGACCAGGACCACCGCGGCGGTTCTGATCCTTTCTTTTTCTCTTTCTCTGTTTTTTTTTCTTTCTCCTCTCTTTTTTCTTGTCTCTCTCTTTTTTCTTTTTTACTTTCTCTTTTTCTTTTTCCTTTTTCTCTCTCTCTTTTTTCTTTTTCTTTCTTTTTTCTTTCTCTCTTTTCTCTCTCTCTCTTCTTTTTTCTTTTTTCTTTATCTCTTTTCTCTCTCTTTTCTTGTCTCTCTCTTTTTCTTTCTTTTTTTCCTTCTCTTTTTTTTCTGTCTCTTTTCTCTCTTTCTCTTTTCTTTTGTCTTTCTCTCTTTTTTCTCTTTTATTTTTTCCCACTTTTTTCTCTCTTTTTTCTTATTTTCATTCTCTTTTTTCTATCTCTTTTCTTATCTCTTTCTCTCTTTTTTCTTGTCTCTCTCTTTTTCTTTTTTCTTCTCTTTTTTCTCTCTTTTTTCTTATTTCTTTCTCTTTCTCACACTTTTTTCTTTTTTCTCTCTTTTTTCTTTTTTTCTGTCTCTCTTTCTTCTTTCTCTTTCTCTTGCTTTTTTCTTGTCTCTCTCTCACTTTTCTCTCTTTTTTTCTTCTCTCTTTTTCTCTCTCTTTTTACTTTTTTCTTTCTCTTTTTTCTCTGTTTTCTTTTTTCTGTCTCTTTTTTCTTCTTTCTCGTTTCTTTTTTCTTTCTTTTTTCTCTTTCTATCTCTTTCTCTTGCTTTTTTCTTCTCTCTCTCTCTTTTTTCTTTTTCTTTCTCTCTTTTTTCTTTCTCTCTCTCTTTTTACTTTTTTCTTTCTCTCTTTTTTCTCTGTTTTCTTTCTCTTTTTTCTTATTCCTTTCTCTTGTTTCTTATTGCTTTCTCTCTTTCTCTCTTGCTTTTTTCTCTTTGTATCTCTTTCTCTCACTTTTTTCTTTTCTCTCTCTTTTTTCTCCCTCTTTTCACTCTTCTTTCTCTCTTTTTTTCTCTTTTTTCTTTTTTTTTCTCCTGCACGGTGCCGGGGGAGTCCATGAAATGTTAATAGACTGAAAAGGGGTCCGTGTACTTAAAAAGGTTGGGCACCACTGGTCTGGAAAACACGACTGATGAATGAATTGGGCTTGTTTAGTTTAGGCTGGAAGGGACCGAGGCTTGAGTGAAGCTGGGAGGCTGAGACCACTTGGGGTTTTATGTTCCCTTCATCCTGCACCATCAGCAGCACCTGCTGAGCAAAAGTAATCCTTTGTCAGGTGTATATTTGTGTTTCCTGCCTCCCCTTTCTTTGCCCAGTTGTCGGTTGAAACGAACCACAAGAAGGGGCGGTTTCCCCTGGGAGGCCTTGCTTCCGTGCCCCATTTCCCACTGCACTACGGGGAGGCACCTTTTTGAAAACTGTGCCTCGCACGCCCAAGTGTTGGGGTTTCCTCGTGCACGTGCAAAGAGCGGGAAAACGGGCATGGCACGGACCGGGCACGAAACGAGCGGGAAAACCGGCCCGAGCCCACTTGAATCTAGCAGACGTGCTGCTTCATTGGTATCCAAGCATGAGCACCCGGTGGCAGGAAGTCAGGCGGTTCCATCTCTGCCGCGGGACTGTCTCTGGGGAACCCCTGTGGTCTGAGGAATGTCGAACTGTGCAAAAAATAGACCCAGTGCACGAACAGGAAAGCGAGGGGATGGACGGGGGGGGTGGGGGGGGGAGAAGAGCTCTGCCAGCCGAGCCAGGGTGGTTGGGCTCGCAGGCAGGGACTGGAGCTCGCCAGTGTCCTGGGCAGGTCCTGTGTGATTCAGCCAGGGCACGCCGCAGGCCGAAGGGGCGGAGCAGGGCCCTGCACTTCCCAGCCGTGCCCAGCCCATGGGGTGCCTGGGTGCCACTGCCGGGGGGGAGCCCTTGCCCAGAAATGGCTCCGCAGGGCTGGAGGCCGAATAGGCAGGGCAAGCGCCCCTCCACCGACCCGACGGCCTTCCCGGAGCCCAGCCTGCCTGCCTGGGGTTGCCGCAGCCCATCGGCTTCCTCGCCCGGCTCCACGATGTGCCCAGCCGCCAGAGACCAGACGGGAAGGCGCTGGGAAGCCGTGTCCCGAACGAAACGCAAACCGGAATCCAGTTCGTGCTGGGGTCAGGAGCTACCCCCCCCGCATCTCTGCAGCGTAAATGTAGTAGGGGCCGGGTAGCCTGCGTGCTCGGCTCTTAGTACTTTTAAACCGCAGGGCCGCACCGGAGGGGTAGCTCCCTCTGCCCACTAATTGTGTAGTGGATAGAAATTCTCTCGACTACACCCAGTGGTTCCCAGCCTCTGCTCCGCGGACCCGGGGTCTGTGGAAAGTTTAAAAATAAGGATTGGGCCCAACGGAGCGGGCCCGATACTTTCTTTTTCTCTTTCCTCTCTTTTTTCTCATTTTACTCTCTCTTTTCTCTCTTTTCTTTTCTCTCTTTTTTCTTTCTTCCTCTTCCCCCCTCTTTTTTCTCTTTTTCTCTCTTTTCTCTCTTTTTTCTTCTTTCCCTTTCTCTTTTCTCTCTCTCTTTTTCTTTCTTGTTTTTTCTTTCTCTCTTTTTCCCTCTTTTGTCTTTTATCTCTCTCTTTTCTCTTTTTTCCTTTTTCTGTCTCTCTTTTTTTTCTTTTTTGTCTCCCTTTTTATCTCTCCTTTCTCTCTTTTTTCTTTTTTCTGTCTCTCTCTCTTTTTTCCTTTTCCCTCTCCCTTTTTTCTTTTTTCTCTCTCTTTTGTTCTTTTTTCTTTCTCTCTTTTTTCTCTCTCCTTTTTCCTTCTTTTCTCTCACTTTTTGCTTTTTTCTGTCTCTTTTTCTCTCTCTCTTACTGTTTTTTCTCTTTTCCCCTCTCTCTTTTCTCTTTTTCCCTTTCTTTTTTTGTCTTTCTTTCTCTCTCTCTCTCTCTCTCTCTCTTTTCTCTTTTTTCCTTTTCCCTCTCCCTTTTTTCTTTTCTCTCTCTCTTTTGTTCTTTTTTTCTTTCTGTCTTTTTTCTCTCTTTTTTCTCTTGCTTTTTGCTTTTTTCTGTCTTTTTCTCTCTCTCTTTTTTCTTTTTTCTCTTTTTCCCTCTCTCTTTTCTCTCTTTTTTCTTTTTCCCTTTCTTTTTTCTTTTTTTGTCTGTCTTTCTTTTTCTCTCTCTCGTTTCTTTTCCCTCTCTCTCTTGTTTTTTTTTCTTTCTCTCATTTTTTCTCTCTCTTTTCTCTCACTTTTTGCTTTTTTCTGTCTCTTTTTCTCTCTCTTTTCTCTCTTTTTTCTTTTTCCCTTTCTTTTTTTCTTTTTTGTCTTTCTTTTTCTCTCTCTTTTTTCTTTTCTCTCTCTCTCTTTTCTCTTTTTTTCTTTTCCCCCTCTCTTTTGTTCTTTCTTTCTTTCTTTCTCTCTCTCTCTCTCTCTCTCTCTCTCTCCTCTCACTTTTTGCTTTTTTCTGTCTCTCTCTCTCTCTCTTTTTTCTTTTTTTCCCTCTCTCTTTTCTCTTTTCTCTTTTTCCCTTTCTTTTTTTGTCTTGCTTTCTTTTTCTCTCTCTTTTTTCTTTTCTCTCTCTCTTTTTTTCTCCTTTTTCTCTTCTCGCGCTCTTTTTTTCCTCTTTTCTCTTTTTTTTTCACCCGCAAGGGGGGAAGGAGGAGGGGGGGTGGTCCATTAAATGCTAGATTGGAAAGGGGTCCCTATGCTGGAAAAGGTTGGGAACCACCCACTCTCTGCCACTAGATGGTGATGCAGTACCGCAGGTTGCTGGACTCTGGCTGTCTAGGAGCAGGGCTGGGCCCTTGGGGGGGACAGGCCTCCTGTCAGATGCCCCCCCCCACTTCCCAGCAGTCCCCAAAGCAAAGCACATGGCTTGCTCCCATTGCCCCACTCCCCGGGCTGAATTTGCTCTCCTAGCTCTGTGGCAATCTTCCCCTCCTTCCCCTGCAGGGTGCAGGGTGCTAACACCCCCCGCTCCCCGTGGCCCTCCCAGCCCCGGGCAGGAGCCTGTCCCTCTCCGCTCCCGTCTGGGTTGCTCTTTCCTGCTCAACTTTCCCTTCTCCGGCTCTGTTCTGCGACGCGGAATCACCGAACCCCAGGGCTGGCAAAGTCCTCAGGAGTCATGGAGTCCAGCCCCCTGCCCAAAGCAGGACCAGCCCCAACTCAATCACCCCAGCCAGGGCTTGGTCAAGCCGGGATGTAAACACCTCTAGGGATGGAGATTCCACCCCCTCCCTGGGGAACCCATCCCAGTGCTTCCCCACCCTCCTCGGGAAATCGTTTTTCCTAATATCCAACCTAGACCTCCCCCACGGCAAGCTGAGACCATTGGCTCCTTGTTCTGCCCCCACTGAGAACAGGTTTTCTCCATCCTCTTTGGAACCTCCCTTCAGGGAGTTGCAGGCTGCTCTCAAATCCCCCCTCACTCTTCTCTTCTGCAGCCTAAACAAACCCAAATCCCTCAGCCTCTCCTCGTAGGTCATGCGCTCCAGCCCCCTAATCATTGGGCTCCAAGTGCTGCTTCCCCTTCAGAAGACAGCATGGCACCAGACCTTAGACCTCCCTCTGCCAGCCCTGCCCATGCTGCCCAAGAAGCCACATGCTGGTCCACATCACCTAGTCCAGTGGTTCCCAACCTTTTCAAGCATATGGACCCCTTTTCAATCCATTGACATTTTGTGCAGTCCCCTCTTTGTGGGAGGCAAAAAAGAAAAAAGAGAGAGAAAAAGAAAAAAAGAGAAAAAGAGAGAGAGGAGAGAGTCAAAAGAAAAAAAGAGAAAAAGAAAAGAGAAAAGAGAGAGAAAAAGAGAAAGAAGAGAGAGAGAGAGAAGAGAGAAAGAAAAGAAAAAAATGTGAAAAAAGAGAAAAAAGAAAAAAGAGAAATAAGAGAGAAAAAAGAAAAAAGAGAGAGGAAAAGAGAGAGAAAGAGAAAAGAGAGAGAGAAAAAGGAAAGAGAGAAAAAGGAGAAAAAGAGAGATCAGAGAGAAAGAAAAGAAAAAAAGAGAAAAAAGTAAAAAGAGAGAAAAAAAGAAAAACAGAAAATGAGAGAGAAAAGAGACAAAGTGAGAGAAAGAGAAAAAAGGGGAAAAAAAGTAAAAAGAAAAAGAGAGAGAGGAGAAAAAAGAGAAAAGAGAGAGAAAAGAAAAAAGGGAAAAAAGAGAGAAAAAGAGAAGAGAAAGAAGAGAGAGAAAAAGAGAAAGAAGAGAGAGAGAGAGAGAGGAGAGAAAGGTGAAAAAAGAGAAAGAGAGAGAAAGAGAGAGAGAGAAAGGAGAAAAAGAGAGATTGGAGAGAAGGAAAAGAAAAAAAAGAAAGAAGTAGAAAGAGAGAAAAAAGAAAAACAGAAAAAGAGAGAGAAAAGAGACAAAGTGCGAGAAAGAGAAAAAAGAGAAGACCGAGAGAAAAGAAAAAAGCGAGAGAAAAAAGAAAAAAGAGGGAGAAAAGAGAGAGAGAAAAGAGAGAGAAAGAAAAGAGAAAAAAGAGGTGAAAAAGAGAGAACGAGAAAAGAAAAAAGAGAAAAAAGAGAGAGAAGAGAGGAAAAAAGAGAAAAAAAGAATGAGAAAGAGAAAGAGAGAGACAGAAAAAAGGAAAAAGAGAGGGAAAAGGAGAGAAAGAAAAAAGAAAAAAGGAAGAGATTGAAAAAAAGAGAAAGACAAAAGAAAAAGGAGAAAGAAAAAGAGAGAGAGAGAAGAAAGAGAGAGAGGAGAGAGAGAAGAGAGGGAAAAAAGAGGAAAAAAAATGAGAGAGAGAGAGAAAAAAGGAAAAAGAGAGAAAAAGGAGAAAAAGAAAAAAGAAAAAAGGAAAAGATTGAGAAAAAAGAGAAAGACAAAAGAAAAAGGAGAAAGAAAAAGAGAGAAAGAAAAAAGAGAGAGTAGAGAGAGAGAAGAGAGGAAAAAAGAGAAAAAAGAATGAGAGAAAGAGAGAGAGAGACAGAAAAAAGAAAAGAGAGAGAAAAAGGAGTGAAAGAAAAAAGAGAGAGAAAAAAGAGAGAAAAAGTAAAGAAAGAAAAAAGAAAAGAAAAAAGAGAGAGAAAAAGAGAGAGGGAAGCAAGAGAAAAAGAGAGAGGAAAAAGAAAGGATCAGACCTGCTGCGGTGGGGCTGATCCTTATTTTTAAACTTCCCACGCCCCCCCTGCAGAACCGTCACGGACCACCTGGGCTCAGCGGCCCACAGGTTGGGAACCACGGATTAAATCATTCTGTGTCTCTCCACTCCCGGTTTAACTCTGCCCCACGACGAAAGCAGGCGCGGTATCTCCATCCAATTCAGATTCCAGCGCGCTCTCCCCATTGGTTCTTCTGGCCCCCTGCCAACACCCTTGCTAGCTACCTGAGTTTACCCCTTAGTCCCTGGGTGCTGGCCGGCACTCCTACCCATCACAGGGGAGCAGAGGAGAAGGAAGACGTGAAAGGACAGGGTGGCTTCCAACGTGGTCCCTTTTCCATCCTGGCATGTTTCATCTGTAGTAAGATGAGGGCCCGAAACGCAAGCCCCCGTATCACAGCCTGGGTGTGAAGCCTGCGGGCTCGCTGGCAATGGTCAAAATTTTGCTAATATCCATCGGAGTGAAGCTGTGAGCAATAGGCAGGCTTTGCTCACAGAAGTTGGTGAGAACAGGGCTGATAACCCCCCTTGCGTCAGGTCCGGGGTGGTAACTAGGCAACGGGGGAGGGGGGGGCGACCTGATACGTCAGGAGCAGCATCTCATTTGCTTGTACCTGTGTATACAAGTGCCCCCCAAAGAGCGGTTGTTGGCTGGGGGCAATGGTGGATCCTTATTGGTAGAGTTAGTCCATCGTCACGCCTTACATAAGGTGTAGTGGCGCAGTGGTGAGTCTGTTCGCTGACAACTATTATTGTACCTCGCTTGGCAACAAACCTGGCCGGGCGCTTTCGAGCTTTCTCTGATTTGTGGTCTCTGCGGGCTCTCTTGGAGTTGGTCGTGTGGGCCAGTTGCGCCTGGTTAACGTAGTAGACGGCGGACCCACCTACGCACGCAGCCGAAAGTTTAGCATCCTTGACGGAGCAGAAGACCTGTCGGCAGTGTTTCTTAAACTGTGTTCTGTGGCACACCGGTGTGCTGTGAGGCAGTCGGAGGTGTGCCGTAGAGAACAAAAGAATTCAAAATGTCTGCCTTAAAGGAGCAGGCGACTTTTTTTTTTTTTTTGCTCAGTAACTTCCCTCAACCCTTTTTTTCCTTCAGTAACTTTCCTCCCGACTCTTCCCCCCCCCCCCAACTTTTTTTCCCCCTCAACCAAATATCCTTGGTGTTCCTCATAAAAAAAATTATTGTTTGGTATTCCTCGGTCTTAAAAAGTTTAAGAAACACTGCCTGTCAGGAAGCCACCGGGAACACCTGACTGACTACATTTGGGGTGAGGAACCTCAGGCCCAGGGGCCGGATGCAGCCCCCAGCTTGTCTGGTCCTGGCACCTAAGGGTATGTCTACACAGCAAAGTTATTTCAAAATAATAGCAGTTATTTCGAAATAACGTTCCTAGCGTCTACACAGCCATTCTGTTATTTCGAAATTAATTCAAAATAGTGGAGGGCTTATTTTGAAATTGGCAAACCTCATTCCACGAGGAATAGTGCCTATTTCGAAACTGCTATTTTGAACTAAGCGCTGTGTAGGCGCTTATTTCGAAATAGGAGGCCTCCAGCCCTTCCCAGGGTGCCCTGCTGGCTGCCCTGGCCACAAGGTAACTTCTGCCCTGATGCCCTGTTGGAACTGATTCCAACCAGCCTTAAATGCGATTCAATGTCCACTCAGTGTGGACGCGCTATTTTGAAATAGCAAAAAGCTATTTCGAAATGCATTTTGTGTGTGGACGCGTCACTTCGAAATAAGTTATTTAGAATGAACGATTTCAAAATTAGCTATTTCAAAATAACGCTGTAGTGTAGACATACCCTAAGACTCAAGACTTACGTTGACACTCCAGCCCCATTGTCGACAAAACTATACCGGCGTCTACACTACCGCCGAGTTCTGTTGACAAAACGTCGACAGAACTCGGCAGTTTTGTTGACGGCGGTCAACCTCATTCTACGAGGAATAACGCCGTTTGTCGACAGAGTTCTGTCGACAGAAGGCGTTATTGCATCTACACTGTCCTTTGCGTCTACACTCTCATGTCGACAAAGCGGCTTGCTTTGTCGACAGAACTGGATGTAGTCTAGACACTTGTTGTCGAAAGAAGCTTTGTCGACAGTATCTGTTGACAAAGCCTCTGTCGACAAAAGCCTGTAGTCTAGACGTACCCTAAGTAACACCATTCTGTCTGGCAAGAAACTTGGGGTACGTCTAGACCACAGGCTTTTGTCGACAGAGGCTTTGTCAACAGATACTGTCGACAAAGCTTCTTTCGACAAAGAGCGTCTAGACTACAGCCAGTTCTGTTGACAAAGCAAGCTGCTTTGTCGACATGACAGTGTAGACGCAAAGGACAGTGTAGATGCAATAACACCTTCTGTCAACAGAACTCTGTCGACAAACGGCGTTATTCCTCGTAGAATGAGGTTTATCACCGTCGACAAAACTGCCACGTTCTGTCGACTTACTGTCGACAGAACTCAGCAGTAGTGTAGACGCAGGTATAGTTTTGTCGACAAAAGTGGACTTTTGTCGACAAAACCCTGTAGTCTAGACACAGCCCAGGATGTTGTAGAATCCACACTCTCTATGGTTAAGTATCTTCACTTTCCTATTGTTTGTCTGTCTGATCTCTGTCTAGTTTGTAACTGTTTCTGTCTGCTGTATAATTAATTTTGCTAGGTGTAAATCAATGAAGGTGGTAGGGGATGATTGGTTTAGGTCATTTTGTTCTGATTGGTTAGTAAAATTATACTAAAATAATTGGTTACAGCCGCATTTCTCAAACTGGGGGTCCGGGCAACTTAGAGGGGGGTCGGTTTTTGGATTTGGTTTTTCTCTTGCAAAAACGTGTGTGTCTCCGACATCTCAGCTGGCAATCCACTGACACTGATCACGTGATTACCGCTAGTTGGCCTCGGCTTCTCTCGCAAATCTTCGCATGTCTCCATGGTCTCCACTGGCAATCTAAACACTGATCCCGTGGGTCGGGTTCGGCTTCTTTCGCAAATATTCGTGTGTCTCCGGTGTCTATACTATTAGCCTATGTCTACACTGAAGGCTTCTTGCGCAGGAACTGTTTTGTGCAAGAATTCTTGTGCAAAAGATCTTCCACAAGAGCGTGGCCATACTGCCATGTGCTTTTGCACAATAGCATCCATGGCAGTGTGGACGCTCTCTTGCGCAAGAAAGCTCTGATGGCCATTTTAGCCATAGCGGTTTCTTGCGCAAGAAAATCATGTTGCCTGTCCACACTGCCTTCTTGTGGAGGAGCTCTTGCGTAAGAGGAATAACTCTTCCGGAAGAAGCCCTGTTTTCCGACGCTGTACTGTAAATTTACTTGCGCAAGAACCTGCAGTGTAGACACCCGGCAATTTTTTGCGCAAGAACACCTGTTCTTGTGCAAAAAGCCCGTACTGTAGACATAGCCTTATGGCCTAGCTAAGCAGAACTCAGGTTTCATTATATAAACTAGGGTCCAAGAAGGAGACCAGGAAGAAGATCGGAAGTCACAGAAGCACAAAGAAAGAAGCAAAAGGCTGGATGAAGACCAAAGTGAGACAAGGAACACCAAGGAAAAGGGGGAAGACCTGGAAGAAGAACTCACCTCCGAGAGACAGCCTAAGACCAGACGGTGACGTGCAGATGCTAAGATCTGGAGAGACTGGCCTTGCCTGGCCAACAGGGGAAGTCTGCCTGTATGAGGATTGGTGAATGTGACACCGTGCGCTTAGCATGTGTATTCTGCTTGTTTGGGAATCTAATATATAAAGGAGAATGTTTGTAAGTTTGTGCGCTAATAACTTGGACACTATGGGTACGTCTAGACTCCAGGCTTTTGTCGACAGAAGTTTTGGCGGCAGATAAGGTGTGTCTAGACTACAGGGTTTTGTTGTCAAAAGTGGACTTTTGTCGACAAACCTATACCTGCGTCTACACGGCCGCTGAGTTCTGTCGACATAACGTCGACAGATCTCAGCAGTTTTGTCGACGGCGGTAAACTTCATTGGACGAGGAATAAGGCCTTTTGTCGACAGAGTTCTGTCGACAGACGGCGTTATTGCAGCGACACTGTCCTTTGCGTCCACACTCTCATGTCAACAAAGCAGCTTGCTTTGTCGACAGAACTGGCTGTAGTCTAGACGCTGTTTGTCGACAGACGCTTTGTTGACCATATCTGTCGACAAAGCCTCTGTCGACAAAAGCCTGGAGTCTAGACGTACCCTATAAGAGCGACCGCAACCAAACTTTGCATGGGGTAACCTTTGCTCCAGGAGAAGGTTTTAAGGTACTTTGGACCCGATCGGGATCCCCCCCCCGCCCCCCACGGCACCTGTAGCCCTGGGCGCGAGCTGGGGCGCCCCTCCCACATGTAACCTCCCCTCCATCCGAGGTCCCACGGGAATTTTTTTTTCAAAGTAAACACTTCGGATCCCGCAGGACACTCAGTTAAGAGCATCAAGGGAGCGCCGAGAGGCAGGGGCTGGGACAGGCGGTAGCTCGCCTCGCGGCGGACCGCCAGCTCGATCCCAAGATCCAACTACGAGCTTTTTAACTGCAGCAACTTTAATATACGCTATTGGAGCTGGAATTACCGCGGCTGCTGGCACCAGACTTGCCCTCCAATGGATCCTCGTTAAAGGATTTAAAGTGTACTCATTCCAATTACAGGGCCTCGAAAGAGTCCTGTATTGTTATTTTTCGTCACTACCTCCCCGGGTCGGGAGTGGGTAATTTGCGCGCCTGCTGCCTTCCTTGGATGTGGTAGCCGTTTCTCAGGCTCCCTCTCCGGAATCGAACCCTGATTCTCCGTCACCCGTGGTCACCATGGTAGGCACAGGAAGTACCATCGAAAGTTGATAGGGCAGACATTCGAAAGCATCGTCGCCGCCACGGAGGCATGCGGGGTCCCCCGAGGATGACGCGGACCTATATTTTAATCCCTATGGAAATCAGTGCAACTTTTCTACCATTCAAAAACAAGTAACAGGCTACTGGTTTTTTACATTTTGTTCCTCTGGTGTTCCAAGCAACGCTGGCTAACTCCAGCTAGTTGTCAATAAATAGAGGATACGGATATTACTGTGTGAGGTTCTTTCAGAGGCTACAGGTCCTGCAAAACCCACAGGAAGATGTGCCCTGAGCGCTAGGAATTGGGTAAGGGTGGGTGTATAAGATAATAGAGTTGCATCTTGAACCCTAGGAACTGGGTAAGGGTGTGTGTCCCTACAGGAGTGGCCCGTAAGTATAGGGCACCGTCTTCAATGGGGTGCCCAAAGATGCCGTCATGCCATTGACGGCCGTGCAGGCGGGGTCGCCGATTGCGCATTCCGCCTGGGGCGCCAGCTGCCGCAGCCCGCCTCAAGCCGCCCCTGTGTCCCTACGGTGTGGAAGGGACGGAGAAATTTGTGCGGGTAACAGGTGTGATGGGCCAAATGTGCCCCGCACTCAGACCGGCGCGGAGCTGGCGGTATGGGGGCTGCGGCGGCGGCGGGGAAAGCGGCGGCGGTGTGCCGCCTGGCCGGCGCCAGGGGATGATGTCGTCCGCCGGGTGAGTGGGGGCGGACCAGCTGACATGCCGGAACTCCGGCGCCGGCGGTCCTCGGGGGGCAGGGAATTTAAAAAGCGGAGGACAGCGCGGGGTGGTCATGGAAGGACCTCCTTCAGCGAAAGGTACACGGACGTAGGGGCGGGTAGGAAGTGGCCCACGGCGGGGTCATGGAACCCGCAGATTGGTGCGTTTAGGGGCAATTCCTCTGCCTGCCGGTTAGGGGATAGTGTATCCCTGCCTTAGGGTTCTGGGCTGGGATCCGGGCGTGGGGGCAGGCCTGGGTCCCCCTACCACGCCCCCCCAATTGGGCGATTCCCCACGACATTTCTCTTTTGCAGTGCACCGTGATTAGGCCGGCGCGTACGGTAACGGGGCTGACGACTTCAAATCATGTATTAAGACTATTGGATTACCTGTTGGGACCGAGAGAGGGTGGCGGTGGGACTTGAGGGAGGAGGGAATGGGCAAGGTGGAGGAGTTTCCTGATAATGAACCAGGTATGGCATCCACTTTGAACGCTCCGACGTGTCGTGACTCGGGGCTACCGGCGTAACAGGGTGGAGCACCCAAAGTCTACTAGGCTAGGCCCTGCTAGGCTCTGGTGTGTGAGGGGAATTTCCAGAGTTGTTGACTCGAGTCCCACGACTTGAACTCGAGTCCGACTTAAGTCGCCTAGGTGACTTGATTTGAGCCGCTAATTTGGTTAAATCGACTTGGTGAAAAAAGTGTCCGAAAATGCCGCTGTTGATGGCTTGTACAAAAGTGACGTGACATTTTTTAAATTTAAGACTTGAGACTTGACTTGGGACTTGACAATGACGACTTGAAGACAACACTGGGAATTTCTCCTCAGTTGGGGGCCACGTCAGTTTTGCGGGCTTGTTTTGCGTTTCACTTGTGTGCCAGTGGCCCCCGACCCAAACAAGGTGCCCCCGCCCTGGGCTACATCATCCAATCTGGCTGCAAGATGCCGGCCCGTCCTGGGGCAACAGAAAATGGCCGTCCTGGGGGTGTTTTCCCAGCCCTCGTGGGCAAGAAGGAGAGCTGGTTTCCCTCAGAACTGGGGCCTGCCCCCCGGCTGAGAGGCTGGGGCTTTGAAGGACGCCCTCTCAGGCAGCATGTCTCACCGAAAGCTGCTTTGAGCAGCTTGCCCTGAAAGTTTTCACAGCTGCCACTAATCCACGGCTGGTTTATGGCGCTTCTAAAAGAGCTGAGGGGGGAGAAAACGCCAAAGAAATCGGAAGTCGAGGGGAAGCATCCCCCACCTCCTCCATCCATCCCACGGAGCGCTGACGTTTATGAGTGCGCTGGGCCATCAATCCAGGCGGGAAAGACACAGGCCCGGGCCTCAACGCGGAAGGGGGGGGATTGTGTCAGGTTGGGGACTGGCAAGGGAGAAATTGGATTGCCGCTGAACGCAGAGCTGGCAGATTTGTAAGGGCGCTGGGAACTTTTTGTCATAGCCGTGGCTGGTAGGATCTGCCGGTTGTTTCCACCGGAGAGGCGTTTATCTGGGGTTGGCTTTTCTCCTCTTCCCGATTTGTGCGCTGTGAATTTTATGAAGCATTTGGAAGAACCTCCCGACCCAGCCCCCATTCTGAGCCAGTCCAGGTAAGCGCTGTCCAACCCAGTGTAACCCACATGAGGGTCGCTGGCCCATGCAGAGGCACTTAGACCGCGTAGATAAGACCAAGGGATCTCTACCACCTCAGCTGAGAGGCAGCTGGCTTTATAGCTCAAGCTGTAGAACGTCCTCTACTAACCTGCGCAGGTTCAAATCTGCCACCTGGATAACACACGGGGCGTGTCTACGCTGCCCTGGTATTTTGAAATAACAGTGCGAGTGTCTACACCAGTGTTTCTTAAACTTTTTAAGACCGAGGAACACCAATCATTTTTTTTGATGTAGCACACCAAGGATTTTTTGGTTGAGAAAAAAAAGGTCAGGGGAAAGTTATTGAGCAAAAAAAAAAAAAAAGGAGATCGGGGTGGGGGGGAAGTTGTTAAGCAAAAAAAAAAAAAGTCGCCTGCCCCTTTAAGGTGGCCATTTTGAACTCTGTTCTCCACGGCACACCTCCAACTGTGCCGCGGAACACAGTTTAAGAAACAACAGTCTACACAGCAATTCCCTCCTTTCAAAATAATGGGAGGCTTAGTCCGACTGCTGTAAACCTCATTCCATGAGGAATAACACCTTCTTTGAAACAAGGCGTATGTAGATGCGCTGCTGCTGTTTTGAAATAGCCCCTTCCCCTCCCCAGTGCCTTCTGGGGCTCTAAACTGAGAAAAAAGAGAGAGGGGGAAGAAAGAGAGAAAGAAAAGAAAAAAGACAAAAAAAGAAAAAGGAGAGAGAAAGAAAAGGAGAAAGAAAAGAAAAAAGAAAAAAAGAAAAAAGAGAGAGAAAGAAAAGAAAAAAGAGAGAGAGAAGAGAGAAACGTACCCATTGTGACCTCAGACAGGCCCGGTCCGGCCCAGCAAGGATACCACATGCTGAACTTGGCCCGGCCTTGTCCAGCCCAGATATTTCAGAACCAGAAAGTCCCAGTGGAGGGCTGGCAGACAAGAGGGCGGGAAACAAGCAGGGCTGGGGTTTGGTCCACAGCGGGGGGATGGAATGGGGTGGGGGGGCTGGTAGCAGGGGGACCAGATGTGAACTCCTCTGGTCCGGCAAAATCCTTCATCTGGGACCAGTCATCCCAAGGGTGCCGGACTGCAGAGGTCCAACCAGTGTAAAATGCTCTCCGTGTACGTATTTTAGTCCAGGGGGAATTCTGCAATTTTACTGTGGCTCCAAAAACAACAATTGCAGAATTTCCCTAGGCCAGTGGTCTGCGCACCCCTGGTGGTCCGTGACGGTACTGCGGGGGGGGGCGGGTCTCTGGAATGCTTAAAAATAAGGATCGGGCTGACCACGGCAGGCCCGATCCTTTCTTTTTCACTTTTCTTTCTCTCTTTTTCTCTCTCTTCTCTCTCACTTCTCTCTCTCTTTTTTCTTTTCTTTCTCTCTCCCTTTTTCTTTCTCTTTTCTTCTTTTTTTCTTTTTCTTTTCTTTCTCTCTCCTTTTTCCTTTTTTCTCTTCTTTCGTTTCTTTCTCTCCTTTCTCTTCTTTTCTCTTTTTTTACTTTTCTTTCTCTCTCCTTTTTCTTTTTTTTGTCTTTTTTCTCTTTCTCTCTTTTCCCCCCTCTCTTTTGTTCTCTTTCTCATTTTTTCTTTTTCTCTGTCTTTTCCCCTCTCTGTTTTCTTTCTTTCTTTCTTTCTTTTCTCAATGTTTTCTTTCCTATCTCTCTTTCTCTCTCTTTTTTCTTTTTTCCTCTTTCCCCCTTCTCTCTTTTTTCTCTTTTTTTCCTCTCCCTTTTTTCCTCTTTTTTCTTTTCTTTCTCTTTTTTCCCCTCTTTCTTTCTTCTCTTTCTCTCTTTTCCCCCCTCTCTCTTTTTTCTTTCTTGTTTTTTCTTTCTGTGTCTTTTCCCCTTTCTGTTTTCTTTCTTTCTTTCTTTTCTCAATGTTTTCTTTTCTATCTCTCTCTTTCTTTCTTCCTCTTTTCCTGCTCTCTCTTTTTTCTCTTTGTTTCTCTCCCTTTTTTCTTTTTTTGTCTTTTTTCTTATCTTTCTCTCTCTTTTTTCTCTCTTTTTCCCCCTTTCTTTTTTCTCTTTCTCATTTTCCCCTCTCTCTTCTTTCTCTTTCTCTCTTTTTCCCCCTTTCTTTTTTCTCTCTCATTTTCCCCCTCTCTCTTCTTTCTCTTTCTCTCTTTTTCCCCCTTTCTTTTTTCTCTTTCTCATTTTCCCCCTCTCTCTTCTTTCTCTTTCTCTCTTTTTCCCCCTTTCTTTTTTCTCTCTCATTTCCCCCTCTCTCTTCTTTCTCTTTCTCTCTTTTTCCCCCTTTCTTTTTTCTCTCTCATTTTCCCCCCTCTCTTCTTTCTCTTTCTCTCTTTTTCCCCCTTTCTTTTTTCTCTTTGTCATTTTTTCTCTTTCTGTCTTTTCCCCTCTGTTTTCTTTCTTTTTCTTTCTTTCTTTCTCATTTTTTTGTTTCTCTCTCTTTTCTCAATGTTTTCTCTTTTCTCTCTCCCTTTGTCTCTCTTTTTTCTTTTTTCCTTTCCCCCTCTCTCTTTTTTCTCCTTTTCTCTCTCTCTCTTTCTCTTTCTCTCTCTCTTTTCTCCTCTCCCCCCTCCTCTCTTTTTTCTCTTTTTTTTTCTTCCGCAGAGAGGGGGTGGTCCATGAAATTTTAATAGCACGAAAAGGGGGCCGTATGCTCGAAAAGAACACCACTGCCCTAGAATGGATCTTTATGTCGTTCCTTTGGGTCTATGCGTCTGTCTTTTTCTACAGTGACTATCTACGAACTCAACTTCTCCCTCTAGGATTTCCAGAGCAATGATCCTTTCCCGAGCTTCTTTTCCCTCGTTCCCCTAAGGTCAGGGGCGCTTTCCTTAAGGGTGTGAATTGGGGGCCAGTTGGACCCTTTGCTTTCTTCCCCGCACTCTGGGGGTTGCTTCTCCCACCTCCAGAAGACGCCATCAAACTCTTCTTCCAATGTGCACCCCGCTCCCGGGAGGGCACCCTCTTGACGAGGCCCAAGGTTGGACAAACTGGAGATTTCCCAGTCCCTGAGGTAGCCACAACTGAGATTCGCACCTTCCCCTGGTGGGGATCCACTGGCCACTACAAGCCCTGACTTTTACCAACTTTCAGACTCCAGCTGCTAGGCCACACTGCCCCAGCGGGAGGGTCGCTTAGTATTGGTTCCAACCACTAGGCCGCTCTGCCCCAGCGAGAGGGGTGCTTGGTATTGACTCCGGCTACTAGGCCGCACTGTCTGTGCATCAGGGGTGCTTGGTATTGACTCCAGCTGCTAGGCAGAACTGTCTTTGCATGAGGGGCTCTTGGTATTGACTCCGGCTGCTAGGCCGCACTGCCCAATCAACAGGGGCACGGGTTATGGACTCTGGCTGCTAGGCCACACTGCCCCAGCAAGAGGGACGCTTGTTACTGACTCCAGCTACTAGGCCGCACAGCCTAAGCAATATGGGAGCTTGGTTCAGGCTCCATCTAGTAGGCCGCACTGCCCCAGCGATAACTGGGCTTGTTACAGACTCTGGCTGCTAGGCCGTACCGCCTCAGTGAGAGGGGCGCTTGGTATTGACTCCGGCTGCTAGGCCGCACTGCCCCAGCGGGAGGGTCGCTTAGTATTGATTCCAACCACTAGGCCACACTGCCCCAGCAAGAGGGGTGCTTGCTATTGACTCCAGCTGCTAGGCCGCACTGCCCTAGCGAGAGGGGCGCTTGGTATTGACACCAGCTGCTAGGCCGCACTGCCCTAGCGAGAGGGGCGCTTGGTATTGACTGCGGCTGCTAGGCCGCACTACCCAATTGAGAGGGGCACATGTTATGGACTCTGGCTGCTAGGCCACACTGCCCCAGCGAGAGGGACACTTGTTACTGACTCTGGCTACTAGGCCACACTGCCCAAGCGATGTGGGAGCTTGGTACAGGCTCCAGTTAGTAGGCCGCACTGCCCCAGCGAGAGGGGCGCTTGGTATTGACTCTGGCTGCTAGGCCGCACTGCCCCTGCGAGAGGGGTGCTTGGTATTGACTCCAGCTACTAGGCCGCACTGCCCCAGCGAGAGGGGTGCTTGGTATTGACTCCAGCTACTAGGGCACACTGCCCAAGCAATATGGGAGCTTGGTTCAGGCTCCAACTAGTAGGCCTCACTGCCCCAGCGATAACTGGGCTTGTTACAGACTCTGGCTGCTAGGCCGTACCGCCTCAGTGAGAGGGGTGCTTGGTATTGACTCCGGCTGCTAGGCCGCACTGCCCCAAATAGGGGTCTCTTGTAACAGACTCACGCTGCTAGGCCGAGGGGGGTTGTGGAATCTCCATCACTGGAGATATTGAAGAGCAGGTTGGGTAGACACCTACCAGGGATGATCTAGACGGAGCTTGGTCCTGCCAGCGGGCAGGGGACTGGACTCAACGACCTCTCGAGGTCCCTTCCCGTTCTGGGATTCTACGTCGACATGAAAATAACGAGAATGGGTGTGAGGAGGAGGGCGAGGGCCCATCGAAATTATTTCTGGACCTGGCTGTGCTGTGTCCCTTGGTCCCACGGTTGGGGCTACCAACCAATGCGTCTACCATTCATGGAAGGGGATTCCATGGAGAGGAATAAATGTTACCTCCTGGAAAAAGCAACTTAGTTTTCAGATAACCGACCCACGATCCCACGGATGAGCAGTACAATTTGCTGAGAGGCTAGAAGTCACGTTACCTTTAGAAAATAAGGACGATGGGTTACGTTTTCAGAGAAAATCATTGTGTTTCCCCTTTAATATGGTGTTATCCCGGCTTATCCCAAACATGACCGCCGCTTCCGTATAATTGCCTGCGAGAAATTTTTCTCATGTGTCGATGTGTCCCTAGAGAGGCGGGTTGTATCCTTCATGAAGGTGAAAACTAATTAGAGAAGTAATTCAGGAGTTGCCAGGCGGGTCAGATATCAGAACTAAATCCAACAGGTTGGTGCTTTATTCTTATTATTATGGGTTTTGCTCCTTTATCTGGTCTGGAGCAGAATCCATTAGGCTTACGAATGATTAATTTTTCTCCCCCGCCAAAGACGGGGCCCAGAGTGTGTTATTAAAAAGAGGTATGGGCTGCTGTTTGAAGGCCATGCGTCACCTTTTCTTTTGAACGTCTTTGGGAAAGTTGTGTGGTAAATATAGTAGTCCCTTGGTCCGCATCTCCACAGCAACATGATTTCAAAATAACTGGCGATACTTGGAAATCACTTCGTCCACGTCTCTGCAGCAATGTGATTTCGAAATAACTGGCCTTACTTCGAAATAACTCCGTCCACGTGCCCACAGCAACGTGATTTCGAAATAACTGGGGTTATCTTGAAATAACTTTGTCCGCCTCTCCACAGCACCGTGATTTCGAAATAACTAGCGATTCTTCAAAATCACTTTGTCTGCGTCCCCACAGCAATGTGATTTCAAAATAACTGGCCTTACCTCGAAATAACTCCGTCCATGTGCCCACAGCAACGTGATTTCGAAATATCTGGCCTTATCTCGAAATCACTTCGTCCACATCTCCACAGCAACATGATATCGAAATAATGGCGTTACCTCAAAATCACTTCGTTCACGTTCCCCCAGCAACATGATTTCGAAATAACTGGCGTTACCTCGAAACCACTTTGTCCGTGTCTCCACAGCACCGTGATTTCGAAATAACTAGCGATTCTTCAAAATCACTTTGTCCACGTCCCCACGACAACGTGATTTTGAAATAACTGGCCTTACTTCGAAATAACTCCGTCCATGTGCCCACAGCAACGTGATTTCGAAATAACTGGGGTTACCTTGAAATAACTTCATCCGCATCTCCACAGCAACATGATATCGAAATAATGGCGTTACCTCAAAATCACTTCGTTCACGTTCCCCCAGCAACATGATTTCGAAATAACTGGCGTTACCTCGAAACCACTTTGTCCGTGTCTCCACAGCACCGTGATTTCGAAATAACTAGCGATTCTTCAAAATCACTTTGTCCACGTCCCCACGACAAGTGATTTTGAAATAACTGGCCTTACTTCGAAATAACTCCGTCCATGTGCCCACAGCAACGTGATTTCGAAATAACTGGGGTTACCTTGAAATAACTTCATCCGCATCTCCACAGCAACATGATATCGAAATAATGGCGTTACCTCAAAATCACTTCGTTCACGTTCCCCCAGCAACATGATTTCGAAATAACTGGCGTTACCTCGAAACCACTTTGTCCGTGTCTCCACAGCACCGTGATTTCGAAATAACTAGCGATTCTTCAAAATCACTTTGTCCGCGTCCCCACAGCAACGTGATTTTGAAATAACTGGCGTTACCTCGAAATAACTTCGTCTGCGTCTCCGCAGCAATGTGATTTCGAAATAACTGACCTTACTTCAAAATAACTCCGTCCATGTGCCCACAGCAACATGATTTCGAAATAACTGGCGTTACCTCAAAATCACTTCGTTCACGTCTCCACAGCACCGTGATTTCGAAGTAACTAGCGATACTTCGAAATGACTTTGTCCGCGTATCCACAGCAACATGATTTCGAAATAACTGGCCTTACTCCGAAATAAATTTGTCCACGTCTCCACAGCAACGTGATTTCGAAATATCTGGCCTTATCTCGAAATCACTTCGTCCACATCTCCACAGCAATGTGATTTCGAAATAACTGGCCTTGCTTCGAAATGACTTTGTCCGCGTCTCCTCAGCAACGTGATTTCGAAATAACTGGCCTTACTTCAAAATAACTTAGTCCTCATCTGCACAGCCAGCAGTTATTTCGCAATAACTGGCGTTCCTTCGAAATGACTGTCCACGTCTCCACAGCAACGTGATTTTGAAATAGCAGGCATTAATTCAAAATCACTTCATCCGCGTCTCCACAGCAATGTCATTTCGAAATAACTAGCATTATTTCGAAGTAATGCTATTTATTTCGAAATCATGTTCCTGTGCAGATGTGGAAGAAGTTATTTTGAAGTAATTTCGTCCGTGTCTACACAGCAGCGTAATTTTGAAATAACTAGCGTTACTTCGAAATCACTCCGTCTGCGTCTCCACAGCAATGTGATTTTGAAAAAGCTAGCGTTACCTTGAAATAACTTTGTCCGCATCTCCTCAGCAACGTGATTTCTAAATAACTGGCGTTACTCCGAAATAACTTTGTCCACGTCTCCTCAGCAAAGTGATTTCGAAATAACTGCCATTACTTCGAAATAACTTAGTCCGCAGCTCCACAGCTGGCAGTTATTTTGAAATAACTGGCGTTCCTTCGAAATGACTGTCCGCGTCTCCTCAGCAACGTGATTTCGAAATACCTAGAGTGATTTCGAAGTAATGCTATTTATTTCAAACATCATGTTCTTGTGCAGACGTGGAAGAAGTTATTTTGAAGTAACTTCGTCCGTGTCTACACAGCAGCGTAATTTTGAAATAACTAGCGTTACTTCGAAATCACTCCATCTGCGTCTCCATAGCAACGTGATTTCGAAATAGCTAGTATTACCTTGAAATAACTTTGTCCGTGTCTCCACAGCAACATGATTTCGAAATAGGTAGTGTTACCTTGAAATAACTTTGTCCGTGTCTCCTCAGCAACGTGATTTCTAAATAACTAGCGTTACTTCGAAATCACTCTGCTTGCGTCTCCACAGCAACGTGATTTCGAAATAGCTGGCATTACTTCAAAAATCACTTCGTCCGTGTCTCCACAGCAACATGATTTCGAAATAGCTAGTGTTACCTTGAAATAACTTTGTCCGCGACTCCTCAGCAACGTGATTTCAAAATAACTGGCGTTACTTCGAAATAACTTACTCCGCAGCTCCACAGCCAGCAGTTAATTTGAAATAACTGGCGTTCCTTCGAAATGACTGTCTGCGTCTCCACAGCAACATGATTTTGAAATAACTGGCATGAGCTCAAAATCACTTCGTCCGTGTCTCCACAGCAACGTAATTTCAAAATAACTAGCGTTATTGCAAAGTAACGATAGTTATTTCGAAATTGTGTTCCTGTGCAGACGTGGATGGAGTGATTTTGAAGTCACTTCGTCCGCGTCGCCACAGCAATGTGATTTCGAAATAACTGGCGTTACCTCAAAATCACTTTGTCCATGTCTCCACAGCAACGTGATTTCGAAATAACTGGCATGAGCTCAAAATCACTTCATCCGCGTCTCCACAGCAACGTAATTTCGAAATAACTAGCGTTATTTCAAAGTAACGATAGTTATCTCAAAATTGTGTTCCTGTGCAGACGTGGACTAAATGATTTTGAAGTCACTTCATCCGCGTCGCCACAGCAACGTGATTTCGAAATAACTGGAGTTACTTTTTCATAACTTCATCCGCGTCTCCACAGCCGGCGGTCCTTTCGAAAGAATGGCGAAATCCTGTCAAGCTGGAGGGCGTTTTTCTCCGGCTCCTGTCAGCCTCATTGGACGAGGAGTAAGGGACGTCGGAGGAAGCGCGGTCTATTTCGAAATGTGCTGTGTAGACGCGCCCAGTTTCAAACCAAGCTCCACAATTGATGTAGGGCTTATTTCGAGGCAGGACCTGCTGGCTCGGGTGCATTCCCTCCACCCCTGGCGGCCGAAATACGACACGCAAGTTGAGCAACGCAACTTGCGGCGCTCCTCTCGAAATTTGGCGCTGCCTACACCGTGCCGCATGGGAAAAGAGAGCGCTGTTCCGAAATCTCCCTGAACCCTCGTGGAAGGAGGGTTACAAGGACGTCGGAAGGCGCGCCTGGGATTTCGAAATTTATTTTGACCACGCTCTGGCTGAGATGATTGGATGAGACAACGGGGGGGGGGGCATCGCAATGGGGGCGGGACTTAGGCACCCGTCTAATGTGACGCGCATAAATAGCCCCGTTGAAAGAGAGGAGGTTCATGGTGGGCTTCAAGTGAGGCAGAAGACCATCGGAGCGGCCAGACTGGCCAGAGTCCTTAACAGACCCCGCCCCCGGCTGGGGGCAGGGCAGCACGGCCTAATGGTTAGAGGCAGTAACGCCGCCCTGGGGTGCGGGGCAGCATGGCCCAATGGCTAGAGTCAGTCACGGGGCCCTGGGGTGCAGGGCAGCACAGCTCAATGGGTAGAATCAGCAATGCATCCTTAGGCTGCAGGGCAGTACGGCCTAATGGCTAGAGTCAGTAACACAGCTCTAGGGTGCAGGGCAGCACGGCCCAATCGCTAGAGACAGGAACACAGCCCTTAGGTGCAAGGCCGCACGGCCGATTAGCTACAGTCAGTGACACAGCCGGGTGGTGCAGGGCAGTACAGCCTAAGGGCTACAGCCATTAACACAGCCCTGAGGGGCAGGGTAGCACTGCCTAATGGCTAGAGTCAGTAACACAGCCCTGGGGTGCCAGGAAGTACAGGTCAATGGCTAGAGTCAGGAATGGGTCCCGGGGGTGCAGGGCAGCATGGTCTAATGCAGTGGTCTCCAACCTTTTTACACCCAAGATCACTTTTTAAATCTCAGAACAGGCAAAGATCTACCGCCCCGCCCCTTCCTGGAAGCCCCGCCCCCCTTCGTTGAAGCCCCGCCCTCTCTATTCTCCTCCTGTCCATCACTTCCTATCCCCAGCCCTTCCTTACACACTCTGATAAACAGTTTATTTTTAAATTAGGCGCGATATAAAATTAAAATCACGTGTTTATAGTTATGAAATAAATGGTCTGTTTTTTAGTCGTGCTATTTAAATCTAAAACGAAGCATTTATAATTATACATTTTGTGGGGACAGAGTTCTGCGGCTGGGGGCAGGGGAGAGGGAACAGGGTGCTGGGAGGGCAGGGGGCAGGGTTCTGCGGCAGGGGACAGGGTGCCAGTGGGGACAGAGTTCGGGGAGTGGGGACAGGAATGGGGACAGAGTTCTGTGGCTGGGGAGTGGGGGCCAGGAAGTGGGGTGCCAGTGGAGGCAGAGAATCCCCTACATCTGCCTCCTTCCAGGATCTACCCTCCCAGAGAGAAGCCAGCGCGTGCCTCCTCCGGGCCCGACTCCCCCCTCCCCCGTGGCGCAGGGAAACCCCGCGCGTGCCTGCCCCGGGACCGACCCCCTGGGGTGCAGGGCAGTTCTGCTTAAGGGCTAGAGTCAGTAACACAGCTCGGGGGTGCAGGGCAGCACGGCATAATGGTTAGAGTTATTAACATGATCCTGGGGTGCAGGGCAGTACAGCCCAATGGGTAGTGTCTGTAACGGAGCCCTGGAGTGCAAGGAAGTACCGACTAATGGCTAGAGCCAGTAACGGGCCGTGGGGTGCAGGGCAGCATCACACAATGGCTAGACGCAGTCACACAGCCCCGGGGTGCCAGGCAGTGCGGCCCAATGGCTAGAGTCAGTAACGGCTCCTTTTGGAGCAGGGAAGCACGGCACAATGAATAGAGTCAGTAACACAGCCCTGGGGGGCAGGGCAGTACAGCCTAGTAGCTAGAGTGGATAACGAATCCCTGGGGTATAGGGTAGAATTGCCTAGTGGCTAGAGTCAGTAACACACGAATCCCTCGGGTGCAGGGCAGAAATGCCTAACAGCTAGAGTCAGGAACACAGCCCTGAGATACAGGGGAGCCCAGCCTAATTGCTACAGTGAATAACTCAGCTCTGAGGTGCGGGGCAGCACGGCCTAATGGTGAGAGTCAGTAACGTCACGCTGGGTTGCAAGGCAGCATGGTCTAATGGAGAGAGTCAGGCACACAGCTCTCGCCTGCAGGGTAGTACGTCCTAATGGCTAGAGTGGCTAACACTGCCTTGGGGTACAAAGCAGCACGGCCTAATGGCTAGAGTCACTAACGTCATGCTGGGTTGCAAGGCAGCATGGCCTAATGGCCAGAGTCAGGAACGCAGCCCTTGCGGGCAGGGTAGCACTGCCTTATGGCTAGAGTCAGTATCACAGCCCAGGTGTGCAGGGCAGCATGGTCCAATGGCTAGAGCCAATAACAGAGCCCTGGAGTGCAGGGCAGCGCGGTCTACTGGCTAGAGTCAGTAACATAATGTTGGGTTGCAAGGCGGCATTGTCTAACGGCTAGAATCATTCACACAGCCCTGGGGTGCAGGGCAGTACGGCCTAATGTCTAGAGTGGCTAACGCAGCCCTGGGGTGCAGGGCAGTACGGCCTAATGTCTAGCGTGGCTAACGCAGCCCTGGGGTGCAGGGCAGCACGGCCTAATGGCTAGAGTCAGGAACAGCACGCTGGGTTGCAAGGCAGCACGGCCAAATGGCTCGAGTCAGTAACAGCAGCCCTTGCGGTCAAGGCAGCACGGCCAATGGCTCGAGTCAGTAACACAGCATTGGGGGTAGGACAGTCGGGCCTCATGGCTAAAGACTGTATAATACAGACAGAGGCGTAGGGCAACACTGCCCAATGGCTAGAGCCAATAAGAAAGCCCTGGGGAGCAGGGCAGCCTGGCGCAATGGCTAGAGACAGGAACACAGCTCTGGGTGCAGGGCAGCAAGGCCTATTAGGTACAGTCAGTAACACAGCCCGGTGGTGCAGGGCAGCATGGCCCAATGGCTAGAGTCAGTAATGGGCCCCTGGGCTGCAGGGCAGCAAAGCTCAATGTGTAGAGTCAGCAACGAATTCTTCGGTTGCAGGGCAGTACAGCCTAATGGCTAGAGTCAGTAACACAGCCCTGAGTGCAGGGCAGCTGTGCCCAATGGCTAGAGTCAGTAACACAGCATGGTAGTGCACGGCAGAATGGCCTAATGGCTAGAGTCAGTGATGGCTCCCTGAAATGAAGGGTAACACGGCCTAATGGCTAGAGTCAGTAACACAGCCCTGGGCTATAGGGTAGAACGGCCTAATGGCTAGAGTCAGTAACAGCGACCAGCGCTGTAGGGCAGTGAGGCCCAATGGCGAGAGTCAGTCACACCGACGGGAGCTGTAGGGCTGCACGGCCCAATGGCTACAGTCAGTAACACAACTCTGGGTTGCAGGGCAGCAATGCCCAATGGCTACAGTCAGTAACACAACTCTGGGTTGCAGGGCAGCAATGCCCAATGGCTAGAGTCAGGAATACAACCTTGGGGTGCTGGGAAGCACGGCCTAATGGTTAGAGTAACTAACCCAGCCCTGGGGTGCAGGGTTGTTCTGCCTACGGGCTAAAGTCAGTAACGCAGCCATGGGGTGCAGGGCAACGCGACCCAATGGCTAGACTCAGTAACACAGCCCTGGAGTGCAGGGCAGCATGGCCTAATGGCTAGAGCCAGCAACAGAGCCCTAGGGTGTAGGGCAGCTCTGCCTAACGGCTAGAGTAAGTAACGCAGTCCTGAGGTGCAGGGAAGCACAGACCAATGGCTACAGTCAGTAGCACCCCCTGGCGTGCAGGGCAGCACTGCCCAATGGCTGGAGTCAGTAATACCATGCTGGGGTGCAGTGAGCATGTTCTAATGGCTAGAGTCGGAAATGCAGCGCTGGGATACAGGGTAGAACGGCCTAATGGCTAGCGTAAGGAACACAGACCACGGGGCGGGGAGGGGGGGGTGGAGCAGAGCAATCCAATGCCTAGAGTCAGGAACACACCCCTGGGGTGCAGGGGAGCCCGGCCTAATGGTTAGAGTCAGTAACATCACGCTGGATTTCAAGGCAGCACGGCCTAATGGCGAGAGTGAGTAACGCAGCCCTTGCGGGCAGGGTAGCACTGCCTTATGGCTAGAGTCAGTATCACAGCCCAGGTGTGCAGGGCAGCACGGTCCAATGGCTAGAGCCAATAACAGAGCGCTGGAGTGCAGGGCAGCACGGCCTACTGGCTAGAGTCAGTAACATAACGTTGGGTTGCAAAGCAGCATTGTCTAATGGCGAGAGTCATTCACACAGCCCTGGACTGCAGGGCAGCACAGCCTAATGGCTAGAGTCAGGAACAGCACGCTGGGTTGCAAGGCAGCACGGCCTAATTGCTAGAGTCAGTAACACAGCCCTTCTGGGCAGGGTAGCACGGCCCAATGGCTAGAGTCAGTAACACTGCATTGAGGGTAGGACAGTACGGCCTCATGGCTAGAGTTTGTAATACAGGCCTGGGGCGTAGGGCAACACTTCCCAATGGCTAGAGCCAATAAGAAAGCCTTGGGGAGCAGGGCAGCACGGCACAATGGTTAGAGACAGGAACACAGCTCTGGGGTGCAGGGCAGACTGGCCTAATGGTTAGAGTCAGTAACACAGCCCTGGGTGCTGGGCAGCACGGCCCAATGGCTAGAGTCAGTGACACAGCATAGTGGTGCGCGGCAGAACGGCCCAATGGCTAGAGTCACTGATGGATCCCTGGGGTGAAGGGTAACATGGCCTAATGGTTAGAGTCAGCAACACAGCCCTGGGATATAGGGTAGACTGGCCTAATGGCTAGAGTCAGTAACACCGAATGGAGCTGTAGGGCTGCACGGCCCAATGGCTACAGTCAGTAACACAACTCTGGGTTGCAGGGCACCAAGGCCCAATGGCTACAGTCAGTAACACAACTCTGGGTTGCAGGGCACCAAGGCCCAATGGCTACAGTCAGTAACACAACTCTGGGTTGCAGGGCACCAAGGCCCAATGGCTACAGTCAGTAACACAACTCTGGGTTGCAGGGCACCAAGGCCCAATGGCTACAGTCAGTAACACAACTCTGGGTTGCAGGGCACCAAGGCCCAATGGCTACAGTCAGTAACACAACTCTGGGTTGCAGGGCACCAAGGCCCAATGGCTACAGTCAGGAATACAACCCTGGGGTGCTGGGAAGCACAGTCTAATGGTTAGAGTAACTAATGGCACTCGGGGGGGGAGGGAGGGCAGTTCTGCCTAAGGGCGAGAGTCAGTAACGCAGCCCTGCGGTGCAGGGAATTATGGCCCAATGGCTAGAGGCAGTAGCACCCCCTGAGGTCCAGAGAAGCATGGCCCAATGGCTAGAGTCAGTTAGACAGTCCTGCTGTTCAGGGCAGCACGGCCCAATGGCTAGTGTAAGTAACACGGCCCTCGGGGGCAGGGCAGTATGATCCAATGGCTAGAGTCCTTAACAGAGCCCTGGGGTGAGGGCACCACGGTCTAATGCCTACACTCAGTAACAAAGCCCTGGTATATGGGGTTGAACAGCCTAATGGGTAGAGTCAGTAACACAGCCCCGGGGTGCGGGGCAGCACGGCCTAATAGAGTCAGTAACGTCATGCTGGGTTGCAAGGCAGCATGGTCTAATGGCCAGCGCCATTCACACAGCCCTGGACTGCAGGGCAGTACCTCCTAATGGCTAGAGTGGCTAACGCAGCCCGAGGGTGCAGGGCAATACGGCCTAATGGCTAGAGTCAGTAACATCACGCTGGATTTCAAGGCAGCACGGCCTAATTGCTAGAGTCAGTAATGCAGCCCTTCCAGGCAGGGTAGCACGGCCCAATGGCTAGAGTCAGTAACACAGCCCTGGGGTGCAGGGTAGCACAGCCCAATGGCTAGAGTCAGTTAGGCAGCCCAGAGGTGCAGGGTAGGAGAGGCCAATGGCTAGAGTCATTAACACAGCATGGGTTGTAGGATAGTACGGCCTCAAAGTTAGAGTCTGTAATACAGGCCTGGGGTGTAGGGCAGTACGGCCTAATGGCTAGAGTCAGAAACGCAGCCCTGGGGTGCAGGGCAGCACGGCCTAATGGCTAGAGTCAATAACACAGCCTTGTGGTGCAGGTCAGCATGGTCTAATTGCTGGAGTCAGTAACACAGCTTTGGGTTACATGGCAGTACGGCCTAATGGCTAGAGGCATTAACGGAGCCCTGCGGTGCAGGGCAGCACGGTCCAGTGGGTAGAGTCTGTAACACAGGTCTGGGGTGCAAGGCAGAATGGTCCAATGGCTAGAGCCAGAATACTGCGCTGGGCTGTATGGTAGGATGGTCTAATGGTTACAGTTAGCAACACAACCCTTTGGTGCAGGGCAGCACGGCCTATTAGCTAGCGTCGGCAAGACCGCTCTGGCATGTAGGGCAGCCTGGGCCAATGGCTAGAGTGAGTAACGAAGCCCTGGGGTGCAGGGTAGCATGATACAATGGATAGAGGCAATAACAGAGCCTTGGGTGCAAGGCAGCACGGGCTAATGGCTAGAGTTACTAACACAGCCCTGGGGGCAGGGCAGCATGGCCCAGTGGCTAGAGTTAGTATTACCATGTAGGGCAGCATGGCCCAATGGCTGGAGTCATGAATGCAGCCCTGGCATGTGGCACGTAATATCTAGAGAGTCAATAACAGAGCCCTGGATTGCTGGGCAGGACAGCCTAATGGTTAGCGTCAGTAACGCAGACTTGGGGTTCAGGGCAGCATGGCCCAGTGGTTAGAGTAAAAAATAGAGCCATGGGGAGCATGGGAGCATGACCAAATGGCTAGAGTCAGTAATGCAGCTGTGGGGTACAGGGCAGTACTGTCTAATGGCTAGAGTCACTAGCACCGCCCTGGGGTGTAAGGCAGCACGGCCCAATGGCTACAGTCAGCAACACAACCCTGGGGTGCAGGGCAGCATGGCCTAATGGTTAGAGTCAGTAACACAGCCCTGCTGTGCAGGGCAGCACAGTCTAATGGCTAGAGCCAGTACCTCAACCCTGGGGTGTAGGGCAGTTCTGCCTAAGGGCTAGAGTGAGTAACGCAGCCCTGGGGGGCAGGGAAGTAGGGCTCAATGGCTAGAGTCAGTGGCACACCCTGATGTGCAGGGCAGTACGTCCTAATGGCTAGAGTAGCTAACACAGCCTTGGAGTGCGGGGCAGTCCAGCCTAATGGCTAGAGCGAGAAACACAGCCGTGTGGTGGGGAGTAGCACGGCCTAATGGCTAGAGTCAGTAACACTGACTGGAGGTTCAGGGCAGCACGGCCCAATGGCTAGATTCAGGAACACAGGTCTGGGGTGTAGGGCAGTACGGCCTATTAGGTTCAGTCAGTAACGCAGCCCGGTGGTGCAGGACAGAACGGTCTAATGGCTGGAGTCAGTAATGGAGACCTGGGGTTCAGGGCAGCACTTCCCAATGGGTAGAGCAGTACCACAGCCCTGCGGTGCAGGGCAGTACGGCCCAATGGCTAGAGGCATTAGAAGAGCCTTCGGGTGCAGGGCAGCACACTCGAATGGTTAGAGTCAGTAACAGCGCCCTGGACCCTAGGGCTTTGTTAGTGACTCTACCCATTGGGTCATGCTGTCCTGCCCACCAGAGCTGCATTACTGAGTCTAGCCATTAAAGTGTGCTGCCCTGCACCCGAAGGCTCTTCTAATGCCTCTAGCCATTGGGCCGTACTGCCCTGCACCGCTAGGCTGTGTTACTGACTCTAGCCATTATGCCATGCTGCCCTGCACCTCCGGCCTTTATTACTGACTCTAGCCATTAGGTCACATGGGCCTGCACCCCCGAGCTGTGTTACCGACTGTAGCCCTTAGGCAGAGCTGCCCTACACCCCAGGGCTGTGTTATTGACTGGCTAGCGTCAGGAACACCACACTAGGTTGCATGGCAGCTCTGCCTAAGGGCTAGAGTGAGTAACGCAGCCCTGGGGTGTAGGGAAGCACGGCCCAATGGCTAGAGTCAGGAACACAACCCTGGGGTGTAGGGCAGTTGTGCTTAATGGTTAAAGTAACGCAGCCCTCAGTGCAGGGCAGCTGTGCCCAATGGCTAGAGTTGGTAAGACACCTTTGCGGTGCAGGGAAGCACGGCCCAATGGCTAGAGTCAGTAACACAGGCATGAGCAGCAGGGACGTATGGCCCAATGGTTAAAGTCATTAACATAGCCCTTGGGGGCAGGGCAGCATGGCCCAACGGCTAGAGTCAGGAAGGAATCCCTGGGGTGAAGGGTAACATTGCCTAATGGCTAGAATCATTAACACCAACCGGAGCTGTAGGGCAGCAAGGCCCAACGGCTACAGTCAGCAAGACAGCCCTGGGCTGCAGGGCAGGAAGGCCCAGTGGCTAGAGTCAGGAATACAACCCTGGGGTGCTGGGAAGCACGGCCTAATGGTTAGAGTAACTAGCCCAGCCCTGGGGTGTAGGGCTGTTCTGCCTAAGGGCTAAACCAAGTAACGCACCCTGGGGTGCAGGGCAGCGCGACCCAATGGCTAGACTCAGTAACACAGCCCTGAACTGCAGGGCAGCACGGCCTAATGGCTAGAGTCAGAATTGCAGCTCAGAGGTGCAGGGCATTTCTACCTAAGGGCTAGAGTCAGTAACGCAGCCCTGCGGTGCAGGGAAGCACGGCCCAATGGCTAGAGTCAGTAGCACCGCCTGAGGTCCAGGGAAGCATGGCCCAATGGCTAGAGTCAGAAACGCAGCACTGGGATACAGGGTAGTACAGCCTAAGGGCTAGTGTAAGTAGCACAGCCCTCGGGGGCAGGGCAGTGTGATCCAATGGCTGGAGTCCTTAACAGAGCCCTGGGGTGAGGGCACCACAGCCTAATGGAGAGAGTCAGTAACAAAGCCCTGGCATATGGGGGAGAACGGCCTTATGGGTAGAGTCAGGAACACAGCCCTGGGGTGCAGGGGAGTGGCTAACTCAGCCCTGGGGTGCAGGGCAGCACGGCCCAATGGCTGGAGTCAGTAATACCATGCCAGGGTGCAAGGTAGCACAGGCCAATGGCTAGAGACATTAACACAGCATGGGCTGTAGGACAGTACGGCCTCATGGCTAGAGTCTGTAATACAGGCCTGGGGTGTAGGGCAAAAGTGCCCAATGGCTAGATTCAGTAATACAGCCCAGCACTGCAGGGCAGCGCTGCCTAATGGATAGAGTCAGAAACGCAGCCCTGGGGTGCAGGGCAGGACGACCAAATGGCTAGACTCAGTAACACAGTCCTGGGGTGCAGGGCAGCACGGCCCAATGGCTAGAGTCAATAACACAGCCTTGTGGTGCAGGTTAGCACGGTCTAATAGCTGGAGTCAGTAACACAGCTTTGGGTCCATGGCAGTACTGCCTAATGGGTAGAGTCAGTAACGGCGCCCTGGGGTGCAGGGCAGTACGGCCTAATGGGT
Source organism: Pelochelys cantorii (assembly GCA_032595735.1). NCBI lineage: Eukaryota > Metazoa > Chordata > Testudines > Trionychidae > Pelochelys > Pelochelys cantorii. Next base: position 2,431,137 of record CM064342.1, on the reverse strand, counting down.
AGAGTCTGTAACACAGGTCTGGGGTGCAAGGCAGAATGGCCCAATGGCTAGAGTCAGAACACTGCGCTGGGTTGTATGGTAGTACGGTCTAATGGTTACAGTTAGCAACGCAGCCCTTTGGTGCAGGGCAGCACGGCCTATTAGCTAGAGTCGGCAAGACCGCTCTGGCATGTAGGGCAGCCTGGGCCAATGGCTAGAGTGAGTAACGAAGCCCTGGGGTGCAGGGTAGCATGAGCTAATGGCTAGAGTCACTAACACAGCCCTGGGCTAGGGCAGTACGGCCTAATGGCTAGACTCAGTAACGCAGCTCTTGGGGCAGGGCAGCACGGCCCAATGGCTAGAGTAACTAATACAGCCCTGGCGTGCGGGGCAGCACCTCGTAATAGAGTCAATAACAGCCCTGGGCTAGGGCAGTACGGCCTAATGGCTAGACTCAGTAACGCAGCTCTTGGGGGCAGGGCAGCACGGCCCAATGGCTAGAGTAACTAATACAGCCCTGGCGTGCGGGGCAGCACCTTGTAATAGAGTCAATAACAGCCCTGGATTGCTGGGCAGGACAGCCTAATGGTTAGTGTCAGTAACGCAGACTTGGGGTTCAGGGCAGCATGGCCCAATGGTTAGAGTAAAAAATTGAGCAGGGTAGCATGACCAAATGGCTAGAGTCAGTAACACAGCTGTGGGGTACAGGGCTGTACTGTCTAATGGCTAGAGTCACTAGCACAGTCCTGGGGTGCAGTGCAGCACGAGCCAATGGCTACAGTCAGCAACACAACCCTGGAGTGCAGGGCAGCACAGCCTAACGGTTAGAGTCACTACCTCAGCCCTGGGGTGTAGGGCAGTTCTGCCTAAGAGCTAGAGTAAGTAACGCAGCCATGGGGTACAGGGAAGTATGGCCCAGTGGCTAGAGTCAGTAGCACACCCTGAGGTGTAGGGCAGTACGGCCTAATGGCTAGAGTCAGTAACACCACTCTGGAGGACAGGGCAGCACGGCCCAGTGGCTAGAGTCAGTAATGCCATGCTGGGTGCAAGGTAGCACAGGTCAATGGCTAGAGTCAATTACGCAGACCTCAGGTGCAGGGTAGCATGGCCTAATGGCTAGAGTCAGTAATGCCATGCTGGGTGCAAGGTAGCACAGGTCAATGGCTAGAGTCAATTACGCAGACCTCAGGTGCAGGGTAGCATGGCCTAATGGCTAGAGTCATTTACACTGCATTGGGGGTGGGACAGTACGGCCTCATGGCTAGAGTCTGTAATACAGGCCTGGGGTGTAGGGCAACATGGCTCAATGGCTAAAGCCAATAACAAAGCCCTGGGGTGCAGGGTAGCATGACACAATGGCTAGAGTCAGAACACTGCGCTGGGGTGTACGGTAGTACGGTGTAATGGTTACAGTTAGCAACGCAGCCCTTTGGTGCAGGGCAGCATGGCCTATTAGCTAGAGTCGGTAACACAGCTCTGGCATGTAGGGCAGTACAACCCAATGGCTAGAGTGAGTAACGAAGGCCTCTGGTGCAGGGCAGCACGGCCCAATGGCTAGAGTCAGTAACAGCGACCGGAGGTTTAGGGCAGCACGAACCAATGGCTAGAGTCAGTAACACAGCCCTGGGGTGCGGGGCAGCATGACACAATGGCTAGAGTCAGAACACTGCGCTGGGGTGTACGGTAGTACGGTGTAATGGTTACAGTTAGCAACGCAGCCCTTTGGTGCAGGGCAGCATGGCCTATTAGCTAGAGTTGGTAACACCGCTCTGGCATGTAGGGCAGTACAACCCAATGGCTAGAGCGAGTAACGAAGGCCTCCGGTGCAGGGCAGCACGGCCCAATGGCTAGAGTCAGTAACACAGCCCTGGGGTGCAGGGGAGCACGGCCTAGTGGCTAGAATCAATGATGCAGCCTGAGGGTGCAGGGCAGCCTGGCCTAATGGCTAGAGTGAATAACACAGCCCTGGGGGGCAGGGCAGCATGGCCTAGTGGCTAGAGTGAGTAAGACAGCCCTGGGGTGCAGGGCAGTACGGCCCAATGGTAGAGTATTAACACAGCCCTGGGTGACGGGTCACGGAGCTGAAGGGTCATGTCAGAGGTGTTTGGGCAGCAGTCCTGGTTGGGGGGCCCAGGCCCACCGTTCTCCACCAGACCCCCCCCAGGGTTTTGTGGGGGCTGAGTGATGCACCGTTCCCGTAGCGGCGAATCCCACCGCTGCACACTGCGCCCCCGCGGGTGGGAGATACCACTCGCTCCCCCTCTTTGGTCCCTTCCTACCCGTTCCGGCATCGGGGCGAGCCGGGTCATCTCTGGCTTCCACTGTCCAGGTCTTGGTGTGGTCCCCTCTGGTGCTCCTCTCGCCGGTCCTCCCTCTCCGGCGCCCAGCCTAGACTGAGCTGAGTTGCTCCCTTTTATACCGCCCCGGCCTTTGGAGCATGCTCAGTGCGCCTGGACTCCTCAGGCCCAGGCAGGACACCAGCTCCAGGCAAAGGGGCCATGTCTGGCCCAGGCCAAAGCAGGGTCAACCCCGATTGTGACTCCGCGGTGGAGTGTGTTGGTTCCTGAGGTCGGGACGGTCAACGGGAGCATGAAGAAGGGCCCGTCAGACGGCGGGCTGGCGGGAGGGGCCCATGCCCCGGCACTACAGCCCCTAATTTGCCTGGCTGAGGTAAATTCTTGAGGTCAGATGGGAAGTTCCCATGATCCCTCGGCCTCCCTCGGCTCTCCTAGATTTGACAGATGGGTCAGGCGCCAAGCAGGACACACCCTAAGTCAGTTGTTGACCCTGCTGTCGGGCCGGCGGTATTTCGTAGAGCGGCAGGCCTTGTTTTGGACCCGGAGGGTGAGCCGGCTCCGCCCTGTTCCTGCCGGTTTTGGAGCGTGCCCCCGTTTTTCGGGCTTTTTCAATGAGCAGGTTGGACCTCCCTAGTCCGGCATCGTCGGGACCTGAGCAGCATCGAACGAGAGAACCTTCCGGAGTACAGGAGGTTAATATTGTCAGGGATGGTGGTTCCCAACCTGTGGTCCACGGACCCTGGTGTTGTGCGACAGTACTGCAGGGGGTCCGTGGAAAGTTGAAAAAATAAGGCTCGGGCCCACCGCGGCGGTTCTGATCCTTTCTTTTTCTCTTTTTCTCTCTCTCTTTTTTTCTTGTCTCCCTCTCTCTTTTTTCTTTTTTCTCTTTTTTCTTTTTTCTCGTTTTTCTTTTTTCTCATTTTCTTTCTCTTTTCTCTCTTTTTTCTTTTTTCTGTCTTTTCTCTCTTTTTTTTCTCCCTTCTTTTTTCTTTCTCTTTCTCCTTTTTATTTCATTCTTTCTTTTTCTCTCTATTTTTTCTTTTTTTCTTTCTCTCTTTTTTCTTTCTCTTCTTTTTGTCTCTCTTTTCTCTCTTTTTTTCTTCTTTCTGTCTCTTTTTTCTGTCTCTTTTTTCCTTTTCCTTTCTCTTTTTTCTTTTTTCTGTCTCTCTCTTTTTCTCTCTCATTTTGTCTCTCTTGTTTTCTTTCTCTCTTTTTCTCCCTTTTTTCTTTTCTCTGTCTCTTTTTTCTTTTTTCTTTCTCTCTTTTCTGTCACTCTCTTTCTCTCTCTTTTTCTCTTTCTGTTGTTTCTTTTCTCTTTCTCTCTCTTTTCTCTCTTTTTCTCTCTCTTTTTTCTTTTTCTTTCTCCCTCTTTTTCCTTTCCTCTCTTTTTGCTTTTTTCTGTCTCTCTTTTTTCTCTGTTTTCCCTCTTTTTTCTTTTCTCTTTTTTCTTTCTCTCTTTTTTCTGCCTCTCTTTTTCTCTCTCTCTTCTTTCTTTTTCACTCTTTTTCATTTTTTTCTTTCTCTCTTTTTTCTCTCCTTTTTCTTTTTTCTGTGTCTCTTTTTTCTTTTTATTTCTCTCTTTTCTCTCTCTCTCTCTTTTCTCTTTTTTCCTGTCTCTCTTTTTCGCTCTCTTTTTCTCTGTTTTTTGTTTTTTCGTTCTTTTTTCTCTTTTTTTTTTTCTCTCTCTCTGTCTTTTTTCGGTCTCTTTTTTCTCTCTTTTTTCTTTTTCCCTCTTTTTTCTTTTCTCTCTTTTTTCTGTCTCTTTTTCTCTCTTTTCTTTCTTTTTCACTCTTTTTCTTTTTTCTGTTTCTTTTTTCTTTCTCTCTTTTCTCTCTTTTCTCTTTCTTTCTCTTTGTCTTTTTTCTTTTTTTTTTCTCCCGCAAGCGGGGGGTGGTCCATGAAATGTCGATAGATTGAAAAGGGGTCCGTATGCTCAAAAAGGTGGGGAACCACTGGTCTAGGAGTATTACCAACACATCCACTGCTTGCTGGGCTGAGATAAATTAAGCTAAATATCAGCACTGAACACTGAGAACTAAGACTGGGGACTGTCAACAAACGTTAGGGGCTGTCGGAAACTTGGTCACACCTCTGAAAAGTGGACATCCGGTGAACTCAAATCATGCTGGACCAGGAAGGAGAGATTGTGAGGCCTATCCCAGAATAATCCGTGGTGAAAACAACTCTCCCCTACCCCGAGTGTGCCCCAACCACTGTGCTATGGACACGGTGGAGACACACTTGGCTTCCCTTTGCTGGATTTCATGCGCGATAGTCATGGGAATGCCTACGGTGAGACTCCAGGATGGAAGGGGGGGGACACTGAGGCACCTAGCATCCGAGGGGGTCGCCATGTTGGTCTGTATCGATGAACCACAACAAGGAGCCCTTAAGGACGAACGTTTCTTTGGGCACACGCTTTTGTCTGTGAGGTGCCACCGAACCTCCCCTTTTTGAAGGCATCTGAAGGACTTTAGATGTCTCCCAGGTCAGACACCAGCTGGGTAGCCATTTTGAGAAGGTCACTGAAAGGCATCTTTAATTGGCTACATAGCTGTGGAAATCTGCCTACTGGCAAGCAGGCCTAAGGCTGCCAGAGGAGGCTGTGGAGACCAGGACTTTACCAGGCAGGGCTGGTCCTAACCAATTGGCGGCCCCGGGGAGTAACCAGGGAAACCTGGGGAGAGGAGTCGAGAGGTTGGGCCTAAATGCGGTTACAGTCTGCCCCTAAGACCAGCTCTGTTAACAGGATTCAACAAAGAGCGAGATAAATTCATGGAGGACAGGACCATCAATGGCTATTAGCCAGGAGGGGTAGGAATGGTGTCCCTAGCCTCTGTTTGTCAAAGGCTGAGAATTGGTGGCAGCAGTGGGATTACTTGATGGTTACCTGTTCTGTTCACTCCCTCTGGGGCATTGGCCACTGTCGACAGACAGGATCCTGGGATAGATAGACCTTTGGTCTGACCCAGGCTGGCCGTTCTGACGTTCTTATGGTTTTTTTGTCTAAAAAAATATAAACGTCTCCATAGTTAAGATTCCCTTAACGTCCTATTTTTTTTAACATCTCCCCCTAATTGGCTAGGTCTGAAGCTGGCTGGTCTATTCTAGAGGCTAATTAGAATCTTCCCGCACAGCTTGACGCGTGTTGATCAAATAGGTTTTGAGTTGTGGGTCAGAAGCAATGATTCCAATTGGAAATCGCCCCCTCTCATGTTTCCTGGTGTCCCCCTCACTGAGAAATGGCTGGTGACTAACGGTTTGCCTTTTTCCCCAGAGGTTCATCTCCTTGACAGCTCGTGCCGAGGCGGTGTTTGCAGAAGAGAGGTGGTAATTAAACAGTGATGACTGATAATTTTGTCTAATTGCTGTTGTGTGTGTAGGACAGGGTTCCCTTTGGTGACAGTATGACACTTATGAAAACCTCCTAATGGGCGCATTGTCTCTGTATTTTATAGGAGATTAAGAAACAAAAATACTGTTAATTTTGCATTGAAATTGCTACCACGGAAGTAGAATCATAGAATCAGAGAAGACTAGAATGGGAAGGGACCTTGAGAGGTCATCAAGTCCAGTCCCCTGCCCTCATGGCAGGACCGAGCACCAACTAGAAGGACCAAGCACCAACTAGAAGGACCAAGCTCCATCTAGAAGGACCAAGAACCATCAAGAAGAACCCAAGCACCATCTAGATGGACCAAGAATAACCAAGCACTGTCTAGAAGGACCAAGCACCATCTAGAAGGACCAAGCACCAACTAGAAGGATCAAGCATCATCTAGAAGGACCAAGAAGGACCGAGGACCAACTAGAAGGACCAAGCAACATCTAGAAGGACCAAGCACCATCTAGATGGAGCTAGAAGAACCATCTAGAAGGACCAAGCACCAACTAGAAGGACCAAGCATCATCTCGAAGGACCAAGCACCAACTAGAAGGACCAAGAAGGACCAAGGACCAACTAGAAGGACGAAGAAGGACCAAGCACCATCTAGAAGGACCAAGTACCAACTAGAAGGACCAGATACTATCTAGAAGGACCAAGCACCAACTAGAAGAACCAAGCGCCATCTGGAAGGAGCAAGCACCAACTAGAAGGAACAAGCACCATCTAGAAGGACCAAGCACCAACTAGAAAGACCAAGTACCATCTAGACCAGGACCAGGACATGTTCATTAAGGACCAGGAGAGTTAAAAAAATACAAGCATGGGGTGTAGGTGGAGGATAAGAGGCAAAATGCTGTTGACTGAGCCTGAAATGGGTGTGCTATTTGTGAGTATTCAAAGAAGCAGGACTAACCCCCTTCCCTCAATGCTGAGAGACCACTCCCTCAGCTGGGATGGAAGAAGCCATTTGCAGTTATAGGTACACATCTTAGCAGAGTTTGTCCATGGTTAGAGCCTGACCAATTTCACAGCCATGGAAAATGCACCATGGTCCATCATACTTGGTCTCCACCATGAAATCTAGTCTTTTGTATGCTTTTGCCCTAGACTAGATACCTTGACTTTAGCAAAGCTAGTGATGGCAGATAACAGAATGAGGAGCAATGGTTTCAAGTTGCCGTGGGGAAGGTCTAGGTTGGAGATTAGGATAAACTATTTCCCTAGGCATGTGGGGAAGCCCTGGGATGGGTTCCCTAGGGAGGTGGTGGAATCTCCATCCCTAGAGATTCTGAAGTCCCGGCTTGACCAAGTCCTGGCTGAGATGATTGAGTTGGGTTTGTTCCTGCTTTGGGCAGGAGACTGGACCTCCTGAGGGCTCTTCCAACCCTAGGATCCTATGATAGGAAGGTATTTCTTTGCTACCTCCCAGAAGACAGAGCTTTGAGACATGTACGTGAAGCCCTTGGAAGAAACAGAGACACTTCATTTGTGGTTTTCAGACACATACACCCTCGATGAGTGAGTCTAGTGAACCACGAGGAGCAAAGGAAGTTGAAGAACGTGTTCTCCCTTCAACTTCCTGCCATGTGCACTGCGCCGAAAGCCGAGTGAAGCTACTTCGACTTCTGCTACGCAATTGACAGAGCTGAAGTCACAGTTCTCAAGTCATAGAATCATAGACCACTGGGACTGGAAAGGTCCTCGAGAGGTCATCGAGTCCAGTCCCCTACCCTCACGGCAGGACCAAGCACCATCTAGACCATCCCTGGTAGATGTCTACAGAATCATAGAACTGGAAGGGACCTCAAGAGGTCATCAAGTCCAGTCCCCTGCCCTCACGGCAGGACCAAGTACTGTCTAGACCATCCCTGATAGACATTTATCTAACCTACTCTTAAATATCTCCAGAGATGGAGATTCCACAACCTCCCTGGGCAATTTATTCCAGTGTTTCACCACTCCGGACAGGTAGGAACTTTTTCCTAATGTCCAACCTAAACTTCCCTTGCTGCAGTTTAAACCCATTGCTGCTTGTTCTATCCTCAGAGGCCAAGATGAACAAGTTTTCTCCCTCCTCCTTATGACACCCTTTTAGATACCTGAAAACTGCTTTCATGTCCCCTCTCAATCTTCTCTTTTCTAAACTAAACAAACCCAGTTCTTTCAGCCTTCCTTCATAGGTCATGTTCTCTAGACCTTTCATCATACTTGTTGCTCTTCTCTGGACCCTCTCCAATTTCTCCACATCTTTCTTGAAATGGGGGTGCCCAGAACTGGACACAATACTCCAACTGAGGCCTAACCAGCGCAAAGTAGAGCGGAAGAATGACTTCTCGTGTCTTGCTCACAACACACCTGTTAATGCAGCCCAGAATCATGTTTGCTTTTTTTTGCAACAGCATCACACTGCTGACTCATATTTAGCTTGTGGTCCACTATAACCCCTAGATCCCTTTCTGCCGGACTCCTTCCTAGACAGTCACTTCCCATTCTGTATGTGTGAAACTGATTGTTCCTTCCAAAGTGGAGCACTTTGCATTTGTCCTTATTAAACATCATCCTGTTTACCTCCGACCATTTCTCCAATTTGTCCAGATCATTTTGAATTATGACCCTGTCCTCCAGAGCAGTCGCAACCCCTCCCAGCTTGGGATCATCTGCAAACTTTCTATGCCAATATCTAAATCGTTGATGAAGATATTGAACAGAACCAGTCCCAAAACAGACCCCTGTGGAACCCCACCTGTTATACCTTTCCAGCAGGATTGTGAACCATTAATAACTACTCTGCGAGTACGGTTATTCAGCCAGTTTTAAGCCGACCTTCTCCCGCCGTGTAGACCTCCCCTACTGGTGCTTGTAAACTTGTTTAGTTCGTAATAAAACTTTGCTCCCAGTGAATGAATGAAGCATTGGGTCTTTCTCTGCCTCCTACTTCTGTTTCCTTCTCTTCCTTAAAAATGCTTCGGGTTTCTCTTTGCTGGCGCCTTTTAAATGTCAGCTGTTACGAGACTAACAGAGAATGCGGAGCCTGTCTTTTAAAAAACAGAGGCACCTACATTTAAAGGCGTGATATAATCACAGAGGAATACATCAGCTTCCAGAGCCTCTTGCATGAAGGGTACTGAGCGCAAAACACAATATGAGCAGCAGGAAAATGGCTTTTCCCGCCCCCCCCCTTTGTGAATTTTTAGTCACTTACCAGCGATATTTACCAGCTGCGGGCAGACTCATCTTGTCACTAAAGAAAATGTAATGCAGCCAGGTCATTGTTATATTAACGAGATCCTTGTAATCCATTTCACGGGGTAGGTGTGCGCGGGAAAGTAAGACCCCAACCGTTGTTCGCACGTTGTAATGGAAGGGAAATCGCCCTTCTGAATTACCAGAAAATTGCAGCTGTCTCGTTTCCTCCTGTATGGGGACCACCTCAGGGCTCGTAATCAGCTTCTGTCCTCGGGTGTTGCAGGCTGTCAAATGACCAGCTTGATTTGGTATAATGTTTTCCCATTCCCACTGCTGCTTTCTTTTTCATCAGCCCAAAACCACAAAGTGAGTAGCTCCCACACCTTCACTCTGGCACTCACCTGTATCTTTTGGCCACATCTCAACAGCCCCAGGAGTCCTGGGATTTAGAGCAGTGGTTCCCAACCTTTTGGACCATATGGACCCCTTTTCAATTTATTAACATTTCATGGACCCCCCCCCCTCCGTTGGGAGAAAAAGAAAAGGAAAAAAGAGAACGAGAAAAGAAAAGAGAAAAAGAGAGTGCAAAAAGAGAGGAAAAGAGAAAAAAGAAGAGAGAAAGAAGAGAAAGAAAAAAGAGAGAAAAAAGAAAAAAAGAAAAAAGAAATGAGAGAGAAAAAAGAGGGAGAAAGAGAAAAAAGAGAGAGTGAAAAGAAGAGAAAGAGAGAAAGAAAAAAGAGAAAAGAGAGAGCAAAAGGAGAGAAAAGAGAGAAAAAAGAGAGAAAAAGAGAAAAAAGAAGAGAGAAGGAAGAAAGAGAAAGAAAGGAGAGAGAAAGAGAGAAAAAGAGAGAAAAAGAGAGAAAAAAGAAAAAACAGAAACAAGAGAGGAAAAAAGAGAAAAAAGAGGGAGAAGGAGAAAAAAAGAAAAAGGAGAGAGTGAAAAGAAGAGAAAGAGAGAGAGAAAGAAACAAGAGAAAAGAGAGAGCAAAAGGAGGGAAAAGAGAGAAAAAGAGAAAAAAGAAGAGAGAAAGAAAAAAGAGAGAAAAAAGAGAGAAAGACAGAAAAAAGGGAGAAAAAGAGATAAAAAGAGAGAAAAAAGAGAAACGAGAGAAGAAAAAAAGAGAAAAAAGAGGGAGAAAGGGAAAAAAAAGAGAGAGTGAAAAGAAGAGAAAGAGAGAGAGAAAGAAAAAAGAGAAAAGAGAGAGCAAAAGGAGACAAAAGAGAGAAAAAAAGAAAAAGAGAAAAAGAGAAAAAAGAAGAGAGAAAGAAGAAAGAGAAAGAAAAAAGAGAGAAAGACAGAAAAAAGGGAGAAAAAGAAAAAAGAAAAAAGAAAAGAGAGAGAGAAAAGAAAAAAGAGAAACAAGAGGAAAAAAGAGGGAGAAAGAGAAAAAAGAAATGAGAGAAAGAAAAAAGAGAGAAAAAAGAAGAAAGAAAAAAGAAAAAGAAAATAGAGAAAAAGAGAGAGAAAAAAGAGAGACAAAGAAAAAAGAGAAACGAGAGAGAAAAAAAGAGAAAAAAGAGGGAGAAAGAGAAAAAAGAAACAAGAGAGAGAAAGAAACGAGAGAAAAAGAGAAAAAAGAAGAAAAAAGAGAAAAAAGAAGAAGAAAAAAGAGAAAGAAAATAGAGAGAAAGAAAGAGAAAAAGAAAAAAAAGAGAGAGAAAAAAGAGAAAAAGAAAAGAGAGAAAAAAGAGTGAGAAAGAAAGGAGAGGAAAAAAGAAAAGAGAGAGAAAAAAAAGAGAAAGTGAGAGAGAGAGAGAAAAGTGAAAAAAGAGAAAAAAAGAAAAAAGGGAGAGAGAAAAAGAGGTCCTGTTTTTTAAACTTTCCACGGACCCCTTGCAGTACCGTCATGGACCCGCAGGGGTCCACAGACCACAGGCTGGGAACCATTGCCCTCGAGGGTCCCCCCAACACCTGCTTTCGGAAGGGGCAGAGTCCGGGGACGGGCGCCACCTGGTAGCAAAGCAGAAAAAAGAAGGCCCCTGCCGATATCTTCTGGACCAGCCAAGTCACTTTCCCCCTCCCAGCAAAATGTCTCCCCAGGGCAAAAAGGGATCCAGCTCTCAGGGCACGAGAAACGGGGGGCCAATGAGGACAAGGGCTTTCCAGCATGTAAGCCATGCCCACTCAGCTTTAGGACTCCCGGATTGGCTGCCGAGAGGCAGAGACATCAGGGCGATTTATACCCACTTCTGAACCTGGTCTTTGCTCTGCGTTCTCAGGCATTCAACGATACCGGACGTTCGTCCTTTTTCGTGACCCGCCTCAGCTGAATAAGAACCAATTCAGCCTTTGCCCCTCTCACCCGCTCGTTTGGCTTTTTGCAAACGAGAGGGAGGATGGCCCAAAGCCACCGCAGGTGCTGGGATTGCCAAAACTCCTCCCAGGAATCAGAGACTCACAGGGTGGGAAGAGACCTCAGGAGTCACCGAGTCCAGCCCCCTGCCAAAGCAGGGCCAACCCCAAAAGAGGGAGGGGTTTGGTTCCTTCCTTCCTTCGTTAGAGATGGTCTAGACCAGTGTTTCTTAAACTGTGTTTCGTGGCACAGCGGTATGCCGCGAGGCAGTCAAAGGAGTGCCGCAGAGAACAACAGAATTCAAAATGGACACCCTTAAAGGGGCAGGCAACCTTCTTCTTTTTTTTTTTTTTGCTCCATAACTTTCCCCCAACCTTCCTCCTTCCCCCCCCCCCAACCTTTTTTTTTCTGCTCAAAAAATCCTTGGTGTTCCTCATAAAAGAAATGATTGTTTGGTGTTCCTCAGTCTTAAAAAGTTTAAGAAACACTGGTCTAGACTGTGCTTGGTCCTGGCGTGAGGTCAGGGCACTGGATTCAATGACCTTCCGAGGTCCTTCCTTCCTTCCTTCCAGGGATGAACTAGACAGTGCTAGGTCTTTCTGTGAGGGCAGGAGACTGGACTTGATGACCTCTCGAGGTCCCTTCCAGTTCCTTCCTTGCTTCCTTCCAGGGATGATCTAGACCAGTGCATCTTAAACTGAGGCAGTTGGAGGTGTGCCGCAGAGAATAACAGAGTTCAAAATGGCCGCCCATATAGGGGCAGGCGACCTTTTTTTTTTGCTCAATAACTTTCCCCCCACCCTTTTTTATTGATCAATAACTTTCCCCGACCCCCCCTTTTTTTGCTCAATAATTTCCACCACCCTTTTTTATTGATCAATAACTTTCCCCTGACCCCCCCTTTTTTTGCTCAATAACTTCCCCCCACCCTTTTTATTGATCAATAACTTTCCCCTGGCCCCCCCATTTTTTTTGCTCAATAACTTCCCCCCACCCTTTTTTATTGATCAATAACTTTCCCCCGACCCCCCCTTTTTTTTGCTCAATAACTTTCCCCCACCCTTTTTTATTGATCAGTAACTTTCCCCCGATCCCCCCCTTTTTTGCTCAATAACTTCCCCCACCCTTTTTACTGATCAATAACTTTGTCCTGAACCCCCCTTTTTTTTTACTCAATAACTTCCTCCACCCTTTTTATTGATCAATAACTTCCCCCTGACCCACCTTTTTTTTGCTCAATAACTTCCCCCGCCCTTTTTATTGATCAATAACTTTCCCCTGACCCCCCCTTGTTTTTGCTCAATAACTTCCCCCGCCCTTTTTTTTGCTCAATAACTTTCCCCTGACCCGTTTTTTTTTTTCTCAACAAAAAATCCTTGGTGTTCCTCATAAAAAAAACATTGTTTGGTGTTCCTCGGTCTTAAAAAGTTTAAGAAACACTGATCTAGACAGTGCTAGGCCCTTTCGTGAGGGCAGGGGACTGGACTCGATGACTTCTCGAGGTCCCTTCCAGTTCCTTCCTTCTTTCCAGGGATGATCTAGACCAGTGTTTCTTAAACTGAGGCAGTCGGAGGTGTGCCGCAGAGAAAAACAGAGTTCAAAATGGCCACCCTTAAAGGGGCAGGCGACTTTTTTTTTTTCTCAATAACTTCCCCCCCCGCCCCTTTTTTTTTCTCAACAAAAAGTCCTTGGTATTCCTCATAAAAAAAAATCATTGTTTGGTGTTCCTCGGTCTTAAAAAGTTTAAGAAACACTGATCTAGACAGTGCTAGGCCCTTTCGTGAGGGCAGGGGACTGGATTCGATGACCTCTTGAGGTCCTTCCTTCCTCCCTTCCTTCCTTCCAGGGTTGATCTAAGCAGTGCTAGGTCTTTCTGTGAGGGCAGGGGACTGGACTCAATGACCTCTCGAGGTCCCTTCCAGTTCTTTCTTTCTTTCTTCTCCTTGCAAGACATCCCGCAGATAAGTCTTGTGGCTCTTTTTTACCCCCGCTCCAGTGTTTCAAAATGTGTTAGTGTCACGAGGGCGTGCACGCATGCTATTATCTAACAGACAATATTGTTAAACCCGGTGGAACATTGCCTGCTGGTCTTAAATCTGAGGGAATGGCCCATCTGTCTGTCATCTGAAGAGATAATGAAAGACCTGGGTAAACAAAGCACAGACAGTTCATTTATCTCTCTGCTGCTTCCTTAGTCTCGGCTGGGAAGAGACTGGGACCAATACAAAGGCCGGAAGAATGTCCTGGGAGAAATAACTGCCCAGCCTCAGAGCTTTTGAGTTCTGTGTTCCCATGGAAGGGACACCATTCCTACCCATCTTGGCTACTAGCTGTTGATGGACCTATCCTCCATGAATTGATCTAGTTCTTTTTGACCGCTGTTAAAATCCTGGTCTTCACAACTTCCTGTGGCAAGGAGTTCCACAGGTTGTCTGTGCAAGTATGATTATGTCTCATAGCCTGATTAGCAGAGAGGAACAGGAGATCGTGTGGTAGAGATGCACCAGGCAGATTGCTTGTATCTGTATCCAATATCAAGGCAGATATAGACCGGTATGGCTCCCATTCTGTTTTAGACCGACAACAAATATTATTAAATATGTAAAAGAAAGTGATGATTATTCAACATAAGAACGGCCACACAGGGTCAGACCACATCTAGCCCAGTGTCCTGTCGTCCAACAGTGGCCAGTGCCAGATGCCCCAGAGAGAGTGAACAGAACAGGGAACGATCAAGTGATCCCACTGCTGCCACCAATTCCCAGCCTCTGACAAACAGAGGCTAGGGACACTGTTCCTACCCTCCTGGCTAACAGCCATTGATAGACCTATCCTCCATGAATTGATCTAGTTCTTTTTTGAACCTTGTTAAAATCCTGCTCTTCACCACCTCCTGCGGCAAGGAGTTCCACAGGTTGGCCGTGTGCTGTGTGGAGAAATACTTCCTTTGGTCTGTTTGAACCCTGCTAAAGTCCTGGTTGTGCAGCCCCTGGCCCTGCACCCCCATCCGCAGATGTGACTCTCCGCCAGTCAGTAGAGTAAAAAGGGTTTATTGCTTCTCCGAGATACAGCCCAGCCCAGCTCGATGTTGACATAGGAGCCAGGACAGACAGCCTTAGTCCTCTTGGGGGGAAAGGGGCTCACAGGCCCCTGAACCGCCCCTGTCTTGGACTTAGTCTGCTTTCTTCATGCTTCCCCCAGCCAAGACTGCCTCTTCTCCCAGCCACTGGTCACTCACTCCCCCAGGCAGCCACACCCTCTCCTTTGTTCAAGCTCCTTCCCCTAGCCAGGTGTGAAACAGCTGAGCCATTGCCCACATGTCTTGGCTCAGGGACCCCACATCGCCCGCTGGGCCCTGCACAGACCACTATGTCACACTGGTCTTCACAACTTCCTCTGGCGAGGAGTTCCACAGGTCGACAGTGTGCTGCCTGAGGGGCTACGTATTTCCCAGCCCTCCTCGCCTTCTGAGGGCGCTATAGGCCTCCTCTGAGGACCTCGCCCACCCCAAAGGACAAAGCCTTCAGTTCTGGTAGTTGACACACCATTGAGGGACACTTCTTATTTCCCCACCAACCAACATCTGCTTCAAAACCACATGCCATTGGAGTCTGTATTGTCACCTTTCCCCAATGAGCTCAGGGCTCGGTGCTATCGGAGAGCTGGTTTACAGTGGGAGGTGTTGCACACTGATTGGGGATTTGCACACGCCGGGGTCCAGTAGATTCAGTGCTTCCAAGGCCAGACGGGACCATGGTAATGATCGGGGCTGACCTCCTGTCTCACGCAGCCCAGAAAATCGCCCCCCAAAACCATTCCTACAATACAGCCTCCAGCAAAACGTCCCCTATTAGTTTCCGAAGGGTCCGCGAGGGAGAATCACTGTGGGGGCAGATGGCAGAAGGAGGAGCAATGGTCTCACGTTGCAGCGGGCGAGGTCGAGGTTGGAGATTAGGAAAAACGATTTCCCGAGGAGTGTGGGGAAGCACTGGAATGGGGTAGAATCTCCATAAGAACGGCCAGACCTGGTCAGACCAAAGCTCCATCTAACCCAGTATCCTGTCTGCCGACTGGCCAAAACCAAATGCCCCAGAGGGAGGAAACACAACAGGTAATCGTCACATGATCTCTCCCCGTCACCCATTTCCAGACAAACAGAGGCTCGGGACACCGCCCCTACCCATCCTGGCCAATAGCCACTGATGGACCTAACCTCCATCAATCTATCTAGCTCTTGTTTCAACCCTGTTAAAGTTCGAGCCTTCACCGCATCCTGTGGCAAGGAGTTCCACAGGTTAACCGTGTGCCGAGCAAAGAAAAACTTCCTTTGGTTTGTTTGAAACCTGCTGCCTCTTCATTTCATTTGGTGACCCCGAGTTCTTATATGATGGGAACAAGTCAATAGGAACATAAAAACAAAAGAACGGCCATACTGGGTGAGACCAAAGGCCCATCCAGCCCAGTATCCTGTCTGCTGACTTGCCAATACCAGCTGCCCCAGAGGGAGGGATCACAACAGGGAATCCTAACGTGATCCCTCCCCTGTCACCCACCTCCAGAAAAACAGAGGCTCGGGACACCGCCTCTACCCATCCTGGCAAATAGCCACTGATGGACCTAACCTCCATGAATCTATCTAGCTCTTGTTTCAACCCTGTTAAAGTTCTAGCCTTCACCACATCCTGTGGCAAGGAGTTCCACAGGTTAACGGTGTGCCGAGCGAAGAAAAACTAACTTTGGTTTGTTTGAGCCCTGCTGCTTATTCATTTCATTTGGTGACCCCTAGTCCTTACATTGTGGGAAGAAGTAAATAACTTTGCCTGATGCACTTTTTCCACACCAGTCATGATTTTATAGACCTCTATCATATCATAGACTCATAGAATACAAGAACTGGAAGGGACCTCGAGAGGTCATCGAGTCCAGTCCTCTGCCCTCACGGCAGGACCCAGCACCGTCTAGCCCAGTGTTTCTCAACCAGTGGTACGAGTACCCTTAGGGGTACTCGAGAGATGTCTGGGGGGGTACGTCAACACAACTGAAAATTGGAGAAAACTGAATTTTTGTTTTAAGTTTTACAGCGCTTTATTGTTTTTATACTTTTTACACCCAAAAATGTCTTCGCCCGCCTGGCTACGATTAAGTTGTTGAAGCAAATGTGTTGCAATAGTAGAAAAAAATGTGTGTGTCTGAAAACTGTGGGTACGGGGGGGGGGACTTATTATAATTATTTTTTAAAGGGGTGCTTTATAAAAAAAAGTTAAAAAACACTGGTCTAGATCATCCTTACATAAGAGAAACAGAGGCGAGGGACACCATTCCTACCCATCCTGGCTAACAGCGACTGATAGACCTAACCTCCATGAATCTATCTAGCTCTTTTTTGAACCCTGTTAAAGTTCTAGCTTTCACCGCCTCCTCTGGCAAGGAGTTCCACAGGTTGACAGAGTGTGGCATAAAAGTAAGGTCTCCCAGCTCTGGCACCCCAGCCCCTCTCTCCCCCCGCAACCCTCTGACCCCCGCCTGCACCTCTGCTCCCTGTGGCGAGGAGTTCCACAGATGGACTGTGCACTGAGTGAAGAAAAACTTCCTTTGGTTCGTTTGAAACCTGCTGCCTATTAACAAATGTGTTTATGTTCAGACGACGGGGCACCAAAGCGGCGGCAAATAATGTTAGTGCCACTCGTGAGAAAACAAATCGAAAATGGGCTCAGAATTGTTCACCGCTGCAAGCCAGAGTGGGCAGGGCTACCCGGGCTGGGCTCGGTAACCTTTCAATGGGGTGGGACCTAAATTAAGAGCACAACTGTTCCCGGGAAGTGTGGCCCCTCAGGAGTGATTCAAAATGAGCAAAGCGCCCCCAGCTGGGTTATATTGATGGTGGTGCACATTAATGCCTGCCACGGCGCAGATACAAAATTATTCCGCATATGGATGGTCACAAATCCACACGTGGATGGAACTTGGGTGACTTTTTCAGGGAGGAAACAACACTGCTTATTTAGATGTCCACTTTCCCGCCCAAAGAGGCTTAAAACATGCCCCGCCGCCATGTACTGAATATGGCTGTCAGACAGGAGGTAGCATCACCCAGCTCCCTCTGGCTTGAGAGGCACCCTGTGGCAGTGTATGCCCATCCCGTAACAAGACTGGGCTATTCCGGGGTCAGGTGGCTGCCTTATTGGCTGTGGGCCCGGCGGCCATCTCCCTAGTCCGTAAGTCTCTTAATCCCTGCATGACTCTGAGTATGTGAGTAGGCCGGGCAGTAAGGCCTAATAGCCAGAGTCAGTGGGCACCCTTGCTTCAGGGCACTAGGGCCTAATAGGGAGAGTTGATAAGCCTTCCTGGTTTCAGGGCAGTACGACCTAATAGCCAGAGCCAATAAACCTCCCTGACTTCCTGGCAGTAAGGCCTAATAGCCAGAGTCAGCGAGCACCCTTCCTTCAGGACAGTAACGCCTAATAGCCAGAGCCAATTAACCTCCCTTGATTCAGGGCAGTAGGGCCTAATAGCCAGAGCCAATTAACCTCCCTTGATTCGGGGCAGTAGGGCCTAATAGCCAGAGCCAATTAACCTCCCTTGATTCAGGGCAGTTGGGCCTAACAGCCAGAGCCAATTAACCTCCCTTACTTCAGGACAGTACAGCCTAATAGCCAGAGTCAGCGAGCACTTTGGCTTCAGGGTAGTAGGGCCTAATGGCCAGAGTCAATGAGCACCCTTCCTTCAGGGCAGTAGGGCCTAATAGCCAGAGTCAGTGGGCACCCGTGCTTCAGGGCACTAGGGCCTAATAGGGAGAGTTGATAAGCCTTCCTGGTTTCAGGGCAGTACGACCTAATAGCCAGAGCCAATAAACCTCCCTGACTTCCTGGCAGTAAGGCCTAATAGCCAGAGTCAGCGAGCACCCTTCCTTCAGGACAGTAACGCCTAATAGCCAGAGCCAATTAACCTCCCTTGATTCAGGGCAGTAGGGCCTAATAGCCAGAGCCAATTAACCTCCCTTGATTCAGGGCAGTAGGGCCTAATAGCCAGAGCCAATTAACCTCCCTTGATTCAGGGCAGTTGGGCCTAACAGCCAGAGCCAATTAACCTCCCTTGATTCGGGGCAGTAGGGCCTAATAGCCAGAGCCAATTAACCTCCCTTGATTCAGGGCAGTAGGGCCTAATAGCCAGAGCCAATTAACCTCCCTTGATTCAGGGCAGTTGGGCCTAACAGCCAGAGCCAATTAACCTCCCTTGATTCGGGCAGTAGGGCCTAACAGCCAGAGCCAATTAACCTCCCTTGATTCAGGGCAGTTGGGCCTAACAGCCAGAGCCAATAAACCTCCCTTACTTCAGGACAGTACAGCCTAATAGCCAGAGTCAGCGAGCACTTTGGCTTCAGGGTAGTAGGGCCTAATGGCCAGAGTCATTGGGCACCCTTGCTTCAGGGTAGTAGGGCCTAATAGCCAGAGTCAGTGAGCACCCTTCCTTCAGGGCAGTAGGGCCTAATAGCCGAGTCAATGAGCACCCTTCCTTCAGGGTAGTAGGGCCTAATAGCCAGAGTCAGTGAGCACTCTGGCTTCAGGGTAGTAGGGCCTAGTAGGGAGAGTCAGTAAAACTCTCTGGCTTCAGGGCAGTAGGGCCTAATAGCGAGAGCCAATAAACCTCCCTGGCTTCTGGGCAGTAAGGCCTAATAACCAGAGTCAGTGAGCACCCTTGCTGCAGGGCAGTAGGGCCTAGTAGGGAGAGTCAGTAAAACTCTCTGGCTTCAGGGCAGTAGGGCCTAATAGCAAGAGCCAATAAACCTCCCTTGCTTCAGGGCAGTAGGGCCTAATAGCCAGTCAGTGGGCACGCTTGATTCAGGGCAGTAGGGTCTAATAGCCAGAGTCAATGAGCACCCTTGCTTCACGGCAGTAGGGTCTAATAGGGAGAGTCAGTGGGCACCCTTTCTTCAGGGCAGTAAGGCCTAATAGCCAGAGTCAATAAAACTCCCTGGCTGCAGGGCAGTAGGGCCCAATAGCCAGAATTAGTGATCACCCTTGCTGCAGGGCAGTAGGGCCTAATAGCCAGAGTCAGTGATCACCCTTGCTTCAGGGAGTAGGGCCTAATAGCCAGAGTCAGTGGGCACTCTTGCTTCCGGGCAGTAGGGCCTAATAGCCAGAGGCAGTAAAACTTCCTGGCTTCTGGGCAATGGGGCCTAATAGCCGGAGTCAGTGGGCACCCTTGCTTCAGAGCAGTAGGGCCTACCAGAGTCAGTAAGAATGGGGTTAGCCCCCCGGGAGGGGGAACCCGGGCCCACCCTGCTCCACAGGGTCCCAACCCTGGGCCCTGTGCGTGGCGGGGTGGCCTTCTGCTCCCTCGGCGGGGAATCCGGCCAAATCTGCCAAGAATACTTGTGTGGGAGGGGTGGGTCTTTCCCCTTTGCTGGGCAGCCTAGACTGAGCCATTCCCTGGCCTTATATACTGCTCCCACACTTGGAGCATGCCCAGTCTGGTGGTAGGGGCGGGACTTCCTCCTCCCACAGGGCTTTTACCTCTTCTGTCACATCCCCTCAGCCCAGCCCCTGGTTTCAACATGGCGCTTCCGGAATCCAGCGGCATCCACCTCCTGCCCGGGTCGGAGCCTTCTCGTCGTCTGCTGCACCCTCCGAAGGCCTCTCCCGGCCTCATGGGGAGAAAGAGAGCCACCGCGTCACCCGTCTGGGCCTGCGCTCTCTAAGCGTCCGTCAGAGCCACTTCGTGACGGCCCGGCGCCGAGGCAGCCCGCCCGCCCCGCCGCGCCAGAGAGAATATTTGATTAGGCCAAAGCCTGTGAAGAGAGAACAAGGGCCCGTTGCCATAGCAGACTATTTCTGTGCAGATGCTGCGGGAGAAAGACGCCGCGCGTTCTAAAAGGCCTTTGAATTCTTTCCAACCTCTCCAGTGTCATTGAACTGAAAATGAAGTTAAAAAAAAAAACGAGGAGGAAAGAAACACAAAGCGAGAAGAATTTTTTTTTTTCTTCTCGCTGAAAGCAGGCCAACGTCAAGTTCTTTGCGGCCTCTCCAGATTATAGTACAGAGTGTTTTCTGTGCCAAAGCGTTCTGTCCCTAGCTGTATCTTCCGTGCAGACCGGAAGGGAAGGCGCTTTTCTTCGCCCTTACGGAAACAGCAGGAGGCGACTTCAGACGAACAATACCTGGTGATTCAGGGGGTAGCCGAGTTCGTCTGTGCAGGACAAACTTAAAAACCAACAAATGGTCTGGTAACACTTTACAGACTAACAAAACATGTAGGTCAGTGTTTTTGAAACTTTTTAAGACCGAGGAACACCAAACAATAATCTTTTTTTATGAGGAACGCCAAGGATTTCTTTTTGAGCAAAAAAAAAAAAGTTGCGTGTCCCTTTAAGGGCGGCCATTTTGAACTCTGTTGATCTCCGCGGCACACCGCCGACTGCCTTGCAGCACACCAGTTTAAGAAACAATGATTTAGATGATATCATGCACTTTCGTGGGCATAGCCCACATCTTCAGATGACTGGAGTTTTTAGCTCATGAAACTCCTGGTTCTCCTAGCACGGATTTGGGCAGCACCGGGAACCTGGCATGGCCAGGCCGGGTGGGGAACGACGGTCGGCCGCAGGCTCGCTGAGGGGCAGTGGATCAAAGGAAGGGAGGGTAACAATGGGATATGGGGCATTCGGTGGCTTGAGAAACGCCCACAAAGATTGGAGGGGACAGAAGTCTAGACGTGGTCTCAAAAGAAACAAGAGAGGTGAGGGCTGAGAAGGTCAGCCTAGGTCAAGCTTGGTAAAGCTAACCCTGACCCTAACCGTAAGCTACCCCTACCCCAACCCTACCCCTACCCCTACCCCTAATAACCCTAACCCTAACCCTCACCCTAACCCGAATATACCCCTACCACTACCCCTAACCCTCACCCTAACCCGAATATACCCCTACCCCTACCCCTAACCCTAACCCTCACCCTAACCCGAATATACCCCTGAACACCCTACCCCTAACCCTAACCCTCACCCTAACCCGAATACCTACCCCTACCCCTAACCCCTAACCCTAACCCTCACCCTAACCCGAATATACCCCTACCCCTACCCCTAACCCTAACCCTCACCCTAACCCGAATATACCCCTACCCCTACCCCAACCCTACCCCTACCCCTAATAACCCTAACCCTAACCCTCACCCTAACCCTAACCCTGACCCTAACCCGAATATAGCCCTACCCCTACCCCTAACCCTACCCCTACCCCTAATAACCCTAACCCTAACCCTCACCCTAACCCTAACCCTGACCCTAACCGTAAGCTACCCCTACCCCAACCCTACCCCTACCCCTAATAACCCTAACCCTAACCCTCACCCTAACCCTAACTACCCTAACCAACTACCCCTACCCCTAACCCTAACCCTACCCTAACCCAACCTATACACCCTAACCCTACCCCTAACCCTAACCCGTAAGCTACCCCTACCCACCCTACCCTACCCCAACCCTGAACCCAACCCTACACCCTAACCCTACACTAACCCCTACCCCTAAACCCTAACCCTAACCCTCACCCTAACCCTAATATACCCCTACCCTACCCCTACCCCTAACCCTAACCCCTAACCCTAACCCTCCCACCCTAACCCGAACTCTACCCTACCCACACCTACCTACCCCTAACCCTAACCCTAACCCTCACCCTAACCCAATATACCCCTACCCTACCCCTAACCCTAACCCTAACCCTACCCTACCCTAACTAACCCCTACCCCTAACCCTAACCCTAACCCTCACCCTAACCCAATAACACCTACCCCTACCCCTAACCCAACCCTAACCCCTACCCTACCCTCACCCTAACCCTACCAATATACCCCTACCCTACCCTACCCCTACCCCTAAAAACCCTAACCCTAACCCTCACCCTAACCCTAATATACCCCTACCCTTACCCCTACCCCTAAAAACCCTAACCCTAACCCTCACCCTAACCCTAATATACCCCTACCCTACCCCTACCCTAAAAACCCTAACCCTAACCCTCACCCTAACCCTACTACCTACCCCTACCCCCTACCCTACCCCTACCCCTACCCCTACCCTAAAACCCTAACCCTAACCCTCACGCTAACCCTAATATACCCCTACCCTTACCCCTACCCCTAAAAACCCTAACCCTAACCCTCACCCTAACCCTAATATACCCCTACCCTTACCCCTACCCCTAAAAACCCTAACCCTAACCCTCACCCTAACCCTAATATATCCCTACCCCTACCCCTACACCTAACCCTACCCCTACCCTACCACTACCCCTAATAACCCTGACCCTAGCCCTCACCCTAACCCTAATATACCCCTACCCCTACCCCTACCCCAACCCTAAGCTACCCCTACCCCACCCTACCCCACCCCTAACCCTAACCCTAACCCTACCCTGACCCTGACCCTAAGCTACCCCTATCCCAACCTTAATCCTACTCCTACCCCTACCCTACCCCTACCCCTAACCCTAACCCTAACCCTACCCTGACCCTGACCCTAACCCTAAGCTACCCCTACCCCTACCCCAACCCTAATCCTGACCCTACCCCTACACTACCCCAACCCTAACCCTGACCCTAACCCGAAGCTAACCCTACCCCTACCCCTACCCCAACCTTAATCCTACCCCTACCCCTACCCTATCCCTACCCCTACCCCTAACCCTGACCCTGACACTAACCCTAAGCTACCCCTACCCCTACCCGACCCCTACCCCTAACCCTAACCCTGACCCTAATCCTGACCCTACCCCTACCCTACCCCTAACCCTAAGCTACCCCTACCCTACCCCAACCCTAACCCTGACCCTAACCCCAAGCTACCCCTACCTTACCCCTACCCTAACCCTAACCCTAACCCTAACCCTAAGCTACCCCTACTCCTACCCTACCCCTACCCCTACCCCAAACCCTGACCCTAACCCTAACCCTACCCTGACCGTACCCCTACCCTAACCCTAACCCTAACCCTAACCATACCCCTACTCTAATCCTAACCCTAACCCTAACCCTGACCGTACCCCTACCCTAACCCTAACCCTGACCGTACCCCTACCCTAACCCTGACCCTAACCCTACCCCTAACCCTAACCCTGACCCTAACCCTGCAAGGGGACTCTGAGACCAGTTTGTGGGCTGCTGAATGGGTTGACCATGTCTGTAGGGAGGCCACGGACATCTCCCCTCTCTCTTTTTTTCCCCTCTCTCTCTTTTTTTTTGGCCTCGTTTGTGTGTTGCATGGGACTATGTCCAAAGCCTTCCGAAACTCATCCTATATCCCCCCCACCGAACGCCGCACACACAAACGAGGCCGGTAACTGAGTCCAAGATGGAAATCAGTTGGGTTCGACGTGATTTGTTCTTGACAAATACCTGCCGCTTTTCCTTAGCAGCTGGCTATTGATTGGTTAGTCATTTGTTCCAGGATTTTTCAACATATCGTGCTCTAATTCCCTGAGCCCTCTTTGACTTTTAATGATCAGTGACTGTGTTTCTCCTTCTCTCATGCCTTGGCTCCTCACCCCTCCTGCATCAGGGCTCAGACATAATCACCAATGTGTGTGAGATTACCTCAGCTCAAGGCTTAAAATGAATTTTCGCCAGGCCCTGATGCCTCGCCGACATCCTACTTAGCTAAGTGGCCGTTAGGCTGTTCCTCCCCTGTTTTGCCTGGTGTTTCGTCTCCCTGAGGTTATGTCCAGACTATGTAGAATTTTCGAAAGAGGACATGCCAATTCCGCGGGAATTTGTATCTCTTCTTCCGATCTCCCTTTCGAAAGAGGATCTTCGAAAGTAGTCTGGACACGTTTTTTTTCCAGAAAAAAAACCCTTTTTCGGAAAAAAAAAAAAGACGCTCTTTCATCTCTCTCTCTCTTAAGGCCTCTTTTGCTATTGTACCTGGGCCATGCTCTGATGCAGGGGTCTCCAACCTTTTGAAGCATGAGATCACGTTTTGAATTTAAGTGCAATCCAGGAGCTACCTCAAACCCAAAACACCTTTGCCCCACCTCCTTTTGTTCCTTCTCTGAGACCCCGCCCCTCTCACCTCATCCTCCCTCCCCCATCCTCACTCACTTTTATCAGGCTGGGGGCAGGGATTTGGGGTACAGGAGGGGTTCAGAATGAAAGATCCAACCGGGCACTGCTTACCAGAGATGGCTTCTGGGTGGTGGTAAAGGGGCCTAAGGCTGACTCACATCCCTACCCTGGACCTCCACTACTTCCAAAAGCAGCCAGCAAACTCTCTCCATTCTTGCCCCAGTCTGCTCTGTGGAGATAGGGTACCCTAACATCAGCAGCCCCCCTTCCTCTTCTTCCCATGCTCTGCACAGCAAGCAGCAGGTTCCCAGGGGTGAGGGGCACCTTCAAAACAGAGGGCAGGAGCAAGAACGCAGTGCTGAGAAGGGCAGATGAAGTGTCCACACTTGACAGCCTCCTGGCCAAACCTGTCAGGATCACCTGTCAAAGGTTCCAAGATCTACCAGTAGATCCCAATCTACTGGTTGGTGACCACTGCTCTAATGGCTTTATCCATCCACACTTCTGCGTTGACAGATGAGAACGTTTGCATTCCAAAGCAGGGTGAATCAGTCATCAGCAAAGAGGTTCCAAAAAGGATGCAGAAATTCAGGCCTGCCCGTGAAGGCCTACGCAAGAGCAAAGTCTGTCTGCCTGAGGTCCCGTTCTTAAAGCTAAGGCTTTTGGCACATTCCAAAACGGCCCAAAGAATAAGGTCTATTGCTGTGGTTCTCAACTGGTGGTCCATGGTGACTTTTTCGGTGGTCCACAGGAACATTGTCCAAAGTCACACGGCGTGGGCAGGCGCCAAAAATCTGTTCGTAAGAAATAAATTTCAAACCAAAATGTGCATTGTCTGCTCTTTTTTATCATGTCTCAAAAAGGAGGTGGTCCACGAAAATTTTTTGATTGGCCTGGTGGTCCATGGACTGAAACGAGTTGAGAACCGCTGGTCTATTGCAACAATTTGGGCCTGTTATGTACGGCCTACAGATAAAGGGAAGAACCTTGAAACATAGGTTGATCGCTTTCTGTCTGGCTAGAGTCCACTCCCCAGCTCTGTCTGGATCTTTGATTGTTTCTGCTCTTGGAGAAATAA
The DNA here is from genome assembly GCA_032595735.1 of Pelochelys cantorii. Classification (NCBI taxonomy): domain Eukaryota; kingdom Metazoa; phylum Chordata; order Testudines; family Trionychidae; genus Pelochelys; species Pelochelys cantorii. The sequence continues at coordinate 2,405,858 of CM064342.1, read as the reverse complement.
TTTTGCTGGGTGTAAACCAATTAAGGCAGTGAGCTATATTGGTTAGATAATCATATTGCAATATTTCAGGCTTGGTTAGTTAAATTTCAGTAGACTGATTGGAGAAGGTACAGCTGAAAATATTGCTATATATCATAAGGACAAAACAGGAAGTAAGTGGGGGAATAACATGGGAACAGGGGAAGAAGGGAAAGGAAACGAGTTGTGTTTGCTGGAAGCTAACCCCAATAAACATTGTTTGTATCTCTGGACTTCGGGAATTGCTCTTCTCTGTTCACATGAGAAGGACCAGGGAAGTGAGAGGGTGAAGGGAAAAGGCCTCCTAACAAAAGCCACAAAGACGACAATATTGTGGTCCAGAATTGGAGGACTTGCCCTCAAGGAAGAGGTCACCCAGGAGCCACCATAGCGGAAGACATAATGTTTGGATACTGGGGAAGCTAAGTTTCAGCCCACAGATGTCATTTCTGCCATTTGAATCCCATGAGAGAGGAACAGGTTTATGGTACACAATGGCACTAGGGTGCTCGTGGAGATCCAGAAAGCAGATCAGAAATGATGTGAACATGGTACAAGGAGAGGGAGTAAGAGGCATCACCAGGATGCGTCCAACGGGGGTACAAGAACACTGAGCCAAATTCAGTCACATGCAGCCCAGTGGACTTCATGGAAACATCATGGAGATCAGTGGATTTCGTGGAGACTCCATGGAACTTCATGGAGATCAGTGGACTTCATGGAGATGTCATGGAACTTCATGGAGATCAGTGGACTTTGTGGAGGCTCCATGGAAGTTCATGGAGATCAGTGGACTTCATGGAGATGTCATGGAACTTCATGGAGATCAGTGGATTTCGTGGAGACTCCATGGAAGTTCATGGAGATCAGTGGACTTCATGGAAATGTCATGGAACTTCATGGAGATCAGTGGACTTTGTGGAGGCTCCATGGAAGTTCATGGAGATCAGTGGACTTCATGGAGATGTCATGGAACTTCATGGAGATCAGTGGACTTTGTGGAGGCTCCATGGAAGTTCATGGAGATCAGTGGACTTCATGGAGATGTCATGGAACTTCATGGAGATCAGTAGACTTTGTGGAGGCTCCATGGAAGTTCATGGAGATCAGTGGACTTTGTGGAGGCTCCATGGGACTTCATGGAAATCAGTGGACTTTGTGGAGATATCATGGAACTTCATGGAAATCAGTAGACTTTGTGGAAATGTCATGGAACTTCATGAAGATCAGTGGACTTCATGGAGACTCCATGGAACTTAGTAGAGATCAGTGGACTTTGTGGAGGCTCCATGGAACTGCATAGAAATCAGTGGACTTCGTGGAGACATCATGGAATTTCATGGAGATCAGCCCCATAACCTGGACCAAATGCAAAGCCAATTGCAAGATTCTGAAAAACAGGCCCACAACGGCAAGAGAATGAGGTAACCTAAGGAGGGGCAGTTCAAAAAAAAATATCCGGGAAACGGAAAAGGCCCCAAGGACCAAACTAGATGGTATCATCTCAGCTGAGGGATGTAGGGAAGGAATAAGGTTACCAAATCATATCATTCCTTTAGAAGTCATGGACCAAATAATAAACTCAAGAAAGTGTTAACGTGTCGAGAGGAATAAGCAGGGTTTTCACCAGCATGTTGAGGGAAAAATACCAGACACAAAAATTCTTTTACCGACTGCAGGGCTGATGAAATTAATGATGATGCTAATGAGCTGAAATAGTGGTTGGTCTTTGAAATCTCTCCCTTACAAGAAAAACAAAGAAAATAGGTTTGGACAATTAGGAATTAATGTGAAGGCAGCTCGTTAGAACATGCCAGGCGGAGGAACTGGGGAAAGTGAGAGGAGTCAGAAACGAGCAAATTGGTGGGGGTATGCAAGAAATTATACGATGAACTAATTAGACCATCTGCAATTAATGTTGAAAAACCATTTTGGGGGGGAATTTATTCTTGTCCAAAATTAACATTGTAGAAATGGTGATGAGGAAGATGATGAGAAGGAGGAAGATACTAACTAAAACTTCCCATTTAATTCAAAATGATCTGGACAAATTGGAGAAATGGTCTGAGGTAAATAGGATGAAGTTTAATAAGGACAAATGCAAAGTGCTCCACTGAGGAAGGAACAATCAGTTTCACACCTACAGAATGGGAAGCGACTGTCTAGGAAGGAGTCCGGCAGAAAGGGATCTAGGGGTCACAGTGGACCGCAAACTAAATATGAGTCAACAGTGTGATGCTGTGTAAAAAAAGCCAACATGATTCTAGGATACATTAACAGGTGTGTTGTGAGCAAGACACGAGAGTCATTCTTCCGCTCTACTCTGCGCTGGTCAGGCCTCTGTTGTAGTATTGTGTCCAGTTCTGGGCGCCACATTTCAAGAAGGATGTGAAGAAATTGGAGAAGGTTCAGAGAAGAGCAACAAGAATGATGAAAGGTCTAGAGAACATGAGCTATGAAGGAAGGCTGAAAGAATTGGGTTTGTTTAGTTTGGAAAAGAGAAGATTGAGGGGGGACATGATAGCGGTCTTCAGGTATCTAAACGGGTGTCACAAGAAGGAGGGAGAAAACTTGTTCTTCCTGGCCTCTGAGGATAGAACAAGAAGCAACAGGCTTAAACTGCAGCAAGGGAGGTTTAGGTGGGACATTAGGAAAAAATTCTTAACTGTCCGGGTGGTGAAACACTGGAATAAATTGCCGAGGGAGGTTGTGGAATCTCCATCTCTGGAGATATTTAGGAGTAAGTTAGATAAATGTCTATCAGGGATGGTCTAGACAGTACTTGGTCCTGCCATGAGAGCAGGGGACTGGACTCGATGACTTCTTGAGGTCCCTTCCAGTCCTAGTGTTCTATGATTCTATGACTGTTCTACGAGGGTATGAGTAGATGGGATGGCAGCTGTCAACAACATCGCTGGACTGGTCATGTTGTTCCTTACCTCCCAAAACAGGTCCTGCTTTCTCAGTTGGAAGAAGGGTACCGTAACGTGGGAGGACAACGGGTGCTTTATAAGAACTTGCCGAAGGATCGTTTAAAGAAGTGCAACATTGACGTTGGCACTTGGAAGACTCACTCTGGGTGGCTCAAAATGGAGGCAAGTCCGATGCGATAGCTCCCTGCCTATTGAATTTGCCCGCCGACAAGCTGAGGAGAAGAGGCGTAGGAGGAAGGAGAGACTGGCTTCTAGTCATGGTCTGCAGCCTCCGGCTGGACCTGGAAACAACTGTCCTCACTTGTGGTCCAAGGATTGGCCTTAAAAGCCACCTGAGGGGTGACATGGAAGATGATCAGACTTGGCAACAAGTAATCGCCCATCATCACATTGTAGGGTTCTAATGGCAGGGCCAAGAAATAAGAACTAGAAAGGGCCTCGTCTAGAAAGTGAACTCGGTGGGAAGCCACCAAGAAAGCCTATGGAAGATGGCTATTCAGAGATAGGCCCGTAAGTCCAGGCAGCATGGAGGTATCTACCTCTACTTAGTCATCCAACCATGGCAACCCCTCTCCTTGGTGTCTAGGGGTTTTTTCATAGGAATGAGTTAGAACATCTGCCCCAATGTTCAGGAAATAGCCTGAAGACGTGATGGTGTCCACCTGCTGCCTATGAGCTCAACGGTTAGAACATTCAGTTGGGACGTAGGAGACAAGAGTTCGATTTTCCCCTCTGACTATGGGGGGGAAGAGATTCAAACAGGGGTCCCCCGCTTGTTAGGAGAGCGCTCTGACTACCGAGAGACACACCAGTGTGAGATGGGGCTGTCTCAGTCCCTCCTGTTGAAGCTGTTCCACCATGGATCCGTAATTCAAGAAGGACTGGAGTCTAGACCTTGAGTCTCCTAAATTGCTGGCCGAACTTCTGGATTAACAGACTCATTCTCTCGCTGACCCAGTGGGAGCAGGCATAAATGTAACAGTTGTGGCTCTGTCTACACAACACAGCATGTGGCCAGGGAGAACAAAGGCCAACTGGAAGAGGGGACAAGCAGCAATAATGTCGTGCACAGGTACGAAGACCAAACCCAGCAAGGCGTCGACAGTGCGACATTGTTGCAAATTGGAGAAATGGTCGGAGGTAAACAGGATGAAGTTTAATAAGGACAAATGCAAAGTGCTCCTCTTAGGAAGGAACAATCCGTTTCACACATACAGAGTGGGAAGCGACTGTCTAGGAGGGAGTCCGGCAGAAAGTTGTCTCGGGGTCAGACAAACTAAATATGAGTCAACAGCAAGACACGAGAAGTCATTCTGCCTCTCTGTGCTGATTATCGTGTCCAGTTCTGGGCACCACATTTGAAGAAAGAGGTGGACACATTGGAGACGGTCCAGAGAAGAGCAACCAAAATGATGAAAGATCTAGAGAACATCACCTATGAGGGAAGATAGAAAGACTTGGTGTGTTTAGTTTGGAAAGGAGAAGACCAAGAGGGAACATGATAGCTGTTTTCAAGTACCTAAAAGGGTGTCACAAGGAGGAGGGATAAAAATTGTTCTCCTTGGCCTCTGAGGATTGGACAAGAAGCAATGGGTTTAAATTGCACCAAGGAAAGTTTAGGTTGGATATTAGGGAAAACTTCCGAATTGTCAGTGTGGTCAAACACTGGAATAAATTGCCTAGGGGGGTTGTGGAATCTCCACCTCTGGAGATATTTAAGAGCATATTAGATAAACATCTGTCAGGGATGGTCTAGATGGTGCTTAGTCCTTCGGTGGGGCAGGGGACAGGACTTGATAACTCTCAAGTCCCTTCCAGTTCCATGATTCTAAGGAAGAAAAATGGAAAAGCCGCTCGAAATGAGAGCAGAAAATGAATGAAAATTTAATGAATGTCAGAATAATGCCAGCGAATGCACCAGAGAAAAGTGAATCGAAATACCACTATCCCTGGGGAGAAAGGTAACATTGATCAAAACAGTGGTGATAGGATTTGGAGCCTCAAAAAGGTGACTCATCGGTGCAGACAGGCCCAAAGAAAACATGTCAACAGAAGCTCACTCAACGTTGCGGCTGAGATATCGAAACGATTCCCTGCTGTCTTTCTTAGCAGAAAGCGCTGCTCTGCAGAGAACCTGTCAGCAGACGGTGGGAGGTCTCTACTCCACACGAAGATCCCCAAAAATAAGATCAACTCATCCAAGAAAGTGCATGTTGCCCACGGGTTGAACCTCTCCAATCCAGAAACATCCGTGGTCGGGCAGCATTATAGTTCGCTGGTTGTTCACTTTTCATGGATGTGGCCATGTTTCCCGTGGCCCTGTAAAGTGTGTTTACAACCACTAGCTGTTGTTGTGTTGTTGTATAGCTCCTGGTTCCATAACATCCTGTGGCAAGGAGTTCCACAGGTTACCAGTGCAGTTATTTTCTCATGGGCCTGGGATACAGGAGGAGCCAGAGTGGTTGATGGCTTCAATGGGAATTGGCCCAAGCAGCTCAGGTAGAGCACGTGGCTTCTCTCACCACGGATGGACCTATGTTCCATGAATTTATCTCTTTATTTATTCACTTTTTTTTAACCCTGTACTAGTGTCTGAACTCTCAACCCTAGAGCTGACCAGGGATGGTTTCAACCAATGGCCCAGATCTCAGGGAACAGAATGAAAGCGGTTCTTCCACAATTGTTACGAGAGCGGGGATCTTGCATCTGATTCCACGCACCGGGCTGAAAAGCTTGCAAGCTTTTGAAATGGGAAGCAGTGGTCTACGTCCAGAGGAAGAGAGACAGGTCACGATTTTCCATGGAATGTCTCCTGCAAAGACGTCCTCCTTTGATTATCACTCATGCCAGCCGGAGGCCGATACGTTCGCCAGGGCTCAGGTGAGGTATGCAGACCAGGCATACGCCGGTGCCTGGTTTCCATCATCAGAGGAACTCCTGGGTCATAAGCTTTCAAATTTCTGGTTCAGGCACCTGTATCCCATGGGTGAGTCCCTGCATATATGTAGCACCCGTAGGCTTGCGTTCTACCGTACTTTCTGAGCCGTAGAAATGTTCTCCCAAGTCATACTTCCAACGGGAGTGTCGCGTGCAATTCTGGGCCCCCTGTTACAGAAGGGAGGTGGACGCATTGGAGAGAGTCCAGCGGAGGGCAACCAAAATGATTCGGGGGCTGGAGCACATGACCTCTGAGGAGAGATGGAGGGATTTGGGCTTATTTAGTCTACGGAAGAGAAGAGCGAGGGGGGATTTGAGCAGCAGCCTGCAACTCCCTGAAGGGGGGCTCCAAAGAGGATGGAGAGAGGCTGTTCTCAGTGGGGGCAGATGGCAGAACGAGGAGCAACGGGCTCGAGTGAGTAGGGGAGGTCTAGGTTGGATATTAGGACAAACAATTTCCCTAGGAGGAAGCACTGGGATGGGTTCCCGAGGGAGGGGGTGTGTAGCCAGACAGAACCCCCCCCCCGTAACATCTTGCTTGCCCCTCTCTGAGATGCCTGGAGCACACAGGGCACACAGAGCAGTAACATCAGCATAGACAGAAGGCGTGGATATGCTGGCTGCTGTGACCAGGGATGGCTGTAAACAGAGATACGCCGATTGCTGACCTCGAGGCTGCGAGAACTGCCTTGGCTGGCACCTATGTTGATACGAACACGCACTCGTCCGGGGGGGAGGAATCTCCCGCCCAGTAAAGAATGCCCAGTACTCGCAATTTAGTTATCTCTCTTGCAAGTGTAAATTAAGTTGAAACTCCCTTGTAAGAACTGGCGTCACAACGACAGACCAACACAATTTGGCATCTTAGATAAGAAAGAGGATACGGGCCCCTATGGGTATAAAGATGGGTCCAGCAGCACACTTCCTCTGAGTGTCAATCTACCATCTGCCTGCTGGGCGGGTTAGGTAATTGCCTCCCGAGGTGCCATGGGGACGCCCACCTCGTATTCGTCTTTCCTAGGAATTGAGGGACCGGCCCTGGCTTGACCCGCTGGAGTCGAGAGGCACAGAAGGGGGTAAATATTGTACCTGGATGTGTCCTTTGTCTTAAGTGTACACATGGACTTCGAGCTCTTTCAAGATTAAGCTGTCACTTGGTACCCTTATTTCTATTTTCTATCTTTATTTTCTTTGTAACCATTTTTAAGATCTATATTTGCTAGCAGTTAAGAAATAGAGGAATAGCCATTGTAACCGTATGATTTATAAGCTTCTTTAATAAACCTGTAACTGTTTAAGTTTTAACCTGACTCCTTCAGTTGCTGTAACAGAACCAAACACAGTTAAAAGAACTTCAGCCGGTCATAAGGGACAGATATAGGGAGAAGCTTGAGCGTTTGGATCGTGTCGCTTCCAGGGGACAGATCCGTGGGGTATCTCTCAGTCTTCCCTAGACTGCCCGCTGCGAAGGGATCCTGTATCCTAGCAGTTGAAATCTGAGATGTAATAAGCTCTCCCTGTAAAACTCCTCGGGGCGCCCTTCAGCCTTTCCTAGGCTGCCTGCTGCGACGGGACCTTGTGTCCCAGCAGAAAAGACTTGGGTGTATCACACACACACACACTGCCCTGAATGTCGGCTGACAAGGTGGAATCTCCATCCCGAGAGGTTTTGAAGGCCCAGCTTCACCAAGCCCTGGTTGGGATGATAGAGTTGGGCTTGGTCCTGCTTGGGGCAGGGGGTTGGACTCGACGATTCCTGAGGTCTCTTCCAACCCTAGGACTCGAGGATCCTATGATTTATGTTACAGTAACATCTCAAATGTGTGGGAGGGTGCAGAAGCCCTGAATGGGTCCTCTGGAGATGGGGTGGAATCTCTACCCCTAGAGGTTTTGAAGCCTCATCTTGACCAAGCCCTGGCTTGGATGATTTAGGGTGAAGGGCAGGGAAATGGGCCATTGGGGCCGAAACGGGGTGACCACCATGCCCAACGCCATGACCCATGTTGCCATGGAACATGGAAATGTCTCCCTGGCAACGGAAGCCATGAAAACACCATGGACGCTCCATCCCTAGAGTGTTTGAAGGCCCAGCTTGACCAAGCCCTGGCTGGGATGACTTAGTGTAAAGGGCGGGGAAATGGGCTGTTGGGGACAAAATGGGGCTACCACCATGCCCAACGGCATGACTGATGTTGCCGTGGTAATGTCTCCTTAGCAATGGGCGTCATGACAACACCATGGACTCTCCATCTTGAGAGGTTTTGAAGGCCCGGCTTGACCAAGCCCTGGCTGGGATGATTAAGTCGGGGTTCGTCCTGCTTTGGGCAGGCGGTTGGACTCGATGACTCCTGAGGTCTCTTCCAATCCTACAGTGCTATGATTCTGGTCTCCCTTCGATAGTCCTGCAGAGGGATTCTACAGGTCTCATGGGACTCGTCATCGTTTGCGACCACCAGGATGCAGTTAGCAAAATCCAACCGCCCCAGACAGTGGTAGGAGAATACTAACTAAAATTGTGTCCAGTTCTGGGCCCCCAATTACAGGAAGGATGTGGACGCATTGGAGAGGGTCCAGTGGAGGGCGAGCAAAATGATTTGGGGGCTGGAGCACATGACCTACGAGGAGAGGCTGAGGGATTTGGGCTTGTTTAGCCTACAGAAGAGAAGAGTGAGGGGGGATTTGAGAGCAGCCTTCAACTTCCTGAAGGGAGGTTCCAAAGAGGATGGAGAGAGGCTGTTCTGAGAGGTGGCAGAACAAGGAGCAATGGGCTCAAGTTGCGGTGGGAGAGGTCCAGGATGGATATTAAGAAAAACGATTTCCCTAGGCAGGCAGGGAGGCACTGGGATGGGTTCCCTAGGGAGGGGGTGGAATGTCCATCCCTAGAGGTGTTCAAGTCTCCGCTTGACAAAGCCCTGGCTGGGTTGATTTAATTGAGATTGGTCCTGCCTTGGGCAGGGGGCTGGACTTGATGGCCTTCTAAGGTCTCTTCCAGCTCTAGGATTTTATGATTCTATGACCTCTGTCCTCAGTTTGCTATCCATAGAACGTCAGCAACGGAAAGCAAGCCTGTCCCTTTCTTTAAAAACAGAGGTTTTCACACATTGAAGCGAGGGAAGGCCAGAGAGCTGAGGCGAGAAATGAGACTTCCATTTTATGTTGATCGATGCAAAGTAAGGCACATGGGAGTAAATAACCGCAACTACACACATAATACGATGGGGACTAACTGAGCTACAGCTCCTCGAGAAAGAGATCTTGGCATCACCGTGGAAAGTTCTCGGAAAACATCCCTTCTCTGTGCAGCGGTCGTCAAAAAAGCAAATAGCATCTGAGGAATCATTTAAAAAGGGATAGAGAAGGAAACAGAGAATATCTTATTGCCTCCGGAGAAATCCACGAGGCGCCGGCATCTGGAATACTGCATCCAGATGTGGTCATCTCATCTCCAAAAGGATCTCTTGGCGTTGGAAAAGGTTCAGAAATGGGCAACCAAAATGATTCGGGGTTTGGAACGGGTCCCATATGAAGAGAGATGAAAAAGATGGGGATTTCTCAGCTTAGAAAAGAGGAGACAAAGGAGGGATAGGAGAGAGGTCTATAAAATCATGACTGGTGTGGAAAAAGGGAATAAGGAAACGTTATTTATTTGTTCCCATAACCTATGAACTAGGGGTCACCCAATGAAATGAATAGGTAGCCAGTTTTTCGTCACGCAGAGCACAGTCAACCTGTGGAACTCCTTGCCGGAGGATGTGGTGAAGACCAGGACTTTAACAGGGTTCAGGGAAGAGCTAGATAAATTCATGGAGGTTAGGTCCATCAATGGCTATTAACCAGGATGGGTAGGAACGGTGTCCCTAGCCTCTGTTTCTCTGGAGGTAGGTGACAGGGGAGGGATCACGTAAGGATTTCCTGTTTTGTTCCCTCCCTCTGGGGCATCCACCAATCCCACCGCAACACTCTGCACTCACCCTGGTGGGAGATACGACTCGCGCCCCCCGCCCTGGGTAACTTCCGACCAGCTCCAGCATTGGTATGCTCCACGTAATCTCAGAGTCTTCGAGTTCTACAGTGCCAGCCTCTCCCTGGGGCCCCTCTGGCGTTGGCGGCTTGATGCCATCTCCCGGGGCTCCGGCTCCCATCATCTGGGTGTCCTGCTGCCAGTCCTTCGCCTCTGGTGCCCTGCCCGGACTGAGGTGAGCTGCTCCCTTTTATACCCTCGGAGCATGCCCAGTCTGGGCGGAGGGGCGGGACTTCCTCTGCCCACAGGGTTTTAACCCCGTCTGTCCCAGAGAGGGACTTGTAGGGTGGGAAGGGCTGCCCCTCTCCCCTTAGCCCCCCACGGACTGTGTCCCCGATCTGAGCGCTAAGAAGGGAAACATTGCTCGGTCCCATTCTCTGGTGTGGTCGTGGAGATGAGCAATGTCTGGATGGGGCTGTTTTATTTCACCGGGCTGTCCTGGAAGGTCCTCACCTGCTCCCAGACCCATGCCAGCTCTGCCCTCCTTCCTGGTGTGCTGAGAGGGCCTGCGTGGGACGGGGTTGCATGGTGGGCTTCCAGACTCATCTCCACCTATTCCCTCATGCATGCAGGCGGGGGACAGAGGCGGGACAGGAAAGAGGCCTGACCAGCCCGTCACCAAGGACTCAGGCCTTGGCACACCAGGAGATTCGTGACTGGACTACACTTGAGTTTGTCCCTGGTCTAGGCCTACCATGGGATCGCCGGCCACCCCACGGGCCCTCGCTGCCTTCCTACAAGGTCAGCGCAAGATGGACAAAGATGTGGGGAAGCACACAACATTTCTAGTGGTGGGGTGGGCATCTATCTGCGTGTCACTGGAACAGGGCCATCACACCCCTCAAGCTCAATGATGTGGAGTCTGTCAGGTCTATCACACCAGACCCCCACAGTATGCCCCTAACCATAACCCAAACCCTAACCTCAACCCTACCTCTATGCCTACCCCTAACCCTAACCCTAACCTCAACCCTACCCCTACGCCTACCCCTACCCCTAACCTCAACCCTACCCCTACGCCTACCCCTAACCCTAACCTCAACCCTACCCCTACACCTACCCCTAACCCTAACCTCAACCTTACCCCTACGCCTACCCCTAACCCTAACCTCAACCCTACCCCTACACCTACCCCTAACCCTAACCTCAACCTTACCCCTACGCCTACCCCTAACCCTAACCTCAACCCTACCCCTACGCCTACCCCTACCCCTAACCTCAACCCTACCCCTACGCTTACCCCTACCCCTAACCTCAACCCTACCCCTACACCTACCCCTAACCCTAACCTCAACCCTACCCCTACACCTACCCCTAACCCTAACCTCAACCTTACCCCTACGCCTACCCCTAACCCTAACCTCAACCCTACCCCTACACCTACCCCTAACCCTAACCTCAACCTTACCCCTACGCCTACCCCTAACCCTAACCTCAACCCTACCCCTACGCCTACCCCTAACCCTAACCTCAACCCTACCCCTACGCCTACCCCTAACCCTAACCTCAACCCTACCCCTACGCCTACCCCTACCCCTAACCTCAACCCTATGCCTACCCCTCACCCTAACCTCAACCCTACCCCTACGCCTACCCCTAACCCTAACCTCAACCCTAGCCCTACTCCTATCCCTAACCCTAAACCTAACCCTATCCCTACACCTCACCTTAATCTTACTCCTACCCCTAACTCAAACCTCAACCGTACCCCTACGTCTACCCCAACCCTAATCTTAACTCTACCCCTAACCCTACCCATATCCCTACCCCTAACTCTAGCCTTAATCCTAACCCTAACCCTACCTGTACCCCAACCCTACTCATATACCTACCCTTAACTCTAGCCTTAACATTAATCTTTACCCTACCCCTACCCATATCCCTACTCCTAACCTAAACCCTAACCCTAACCTTAACCCTGCCCCTAACCTTACCCATGTCCCTACCCCTAACTTTAACCCTAACCGTAACCCTAACTTAGCCTACCCGTACCCCTACCCCTACCCCTACCCCTAATCCTAACCCTAAACCTAACTCTAATCATACCCCTTCTCCTTCCACTATACCTAACCCTACCCTATCCCTACCCCAACCCCTAAACCTAACTCTAACCCTAACCCTAACTCTAATCATACTCCTACCCCTAACCCGAACCCTAACCGTAAGTAGGTGATCTGGGGAGGCAGCTGAAGGAACAGTGGACTCAATGGATAAATGCCACCAGCAGATGGCAGTGTTGCACAAAGCTGTGACCGTACGGTCCCTCGGGGAACGATGGAAGGGGATGGGGTGAAAGGGTGGAGTTTCCAGCTGAGAAAGATGCCACAAACCAGCTGACTAATCAAACAAAGGGAAGGCTGTCCCCATGGCATCCTAGCATCCCCAGAAAAAAAATTCAGAGCCTGCTCTCCCTTGCAAACCAGAAGCACAGGGACCTGCCTTTGTCTTTCCAGGCACTCAAGAGTCAATGAACGCAATGCCAAGGTTGTCTTGCTTGGCTGAGTGGAGACAGCGCCAGTTGTTCAGGCAGAAGCCTGCATCTTCAGGGGTAGGAACTGCCTGCGGGATGGATTGTGACCATTTCTCCCACCAGCACGGTGCTCATTCTAGACCCAGAGGAGGTCCTACCTTCACGTACACTGGCTCAGATCCAAGGTCCATCGAGTAGAATGTCCCACCAGCACCATAAAAATCATAGAATCCCAGAACACTAGAAGTGGAAGGGACTTCAAGACGTCATCAAATCCCATCCCCTGCCCTCACGGCAGGACCAACTCCATCTAGACCATCCCGGGTAGATGTCTACAGAATCATGGAACTGGAAGGGACCTTGAGAGGTCATCAACTCCAGTCCCCTGCCCTCACGGCAGGACCAAGCACCATCTAGACCATCCCTGGTAGACGTCTACCCAACCTGCTCTTCAATACCTCCAGGGATGGAGATTCTACCACCTCCCTCAGCAATTTCTTCCAGAGTTTCACCACCCGGACAGTTAGGAAGCTTTTCCTAATGTCGAACCTCAACCTCCCTTGCTGAAATTGAAGCCCATTGCTTCTTGTCCTGTCCTCAGAGGCCAAGGAGAACAATTTTTCTCCCTCCTTGTAACACCCTTTCAGATACTTGAAAGCTGCTAGCCTGTCCCCTCTCGGTCTTCTCTTTTCCAAACTAAACAAACCCAATTCTTTCAGTCTTCCCACATGTTTTCTAGACCTAGAACGTAAGAACGGCCAGACTGGGTCAGACCAAAGGTCCATCTAGCCCAGGAATCCTGTCTGCTGACAGTGGCCAATGCCAGATGCCCCAGAGAGAGGGAACACAACGGGTAACCATCAAGTGGTCCTTCTCCTGTCACCCATTCCCAGCCGCTGACAAACAGAGACTAGGGACACCATTCCTGCCCATCCTGGCTAATAAGTTTTGCTGGACCTTATGTCCATGAATATATCTAGCTCTTTTTTGAACCCTGTTAAAGTCCTGGTCTTCACAACATCCTGTGGCGAGGAGTTCCACAGGTTGACGGTGCGCTTATGTTCTTGTGGGCCTGGGGTACATGAGGAGCCAGAGTGGTTGATGGCTGCGGATTCCCTGCTGTGTGAGGGGTGGCCCACCATTGAACTGGGTGTTGGTTGGGACTTGGAGAGCATTGACCTAGGTCTCCCTGCCCCATCCTCGTTAATCCCCCAAGGGGAGCACTACAGATGTGATTACTGACTCTGTCCACTAGGCCTTACTGCCCTGGGAGCAGGGAGTGTCGCTACTTACTCTGGCCACTAGGCCTCGCTTCCCTGGGAGCAGGGAGTGTCGCTACTGGCTCTGACCACTAGGCATCACTGCCCTGGGAGCAGGGAGTGTTGCTACTCACTCTGACCACTAGGCCTCACTGCCCTGAGAGCAGGGAGTGTCGCTACTGATTCTGACCACTAAGCCTCACTGACCTGAGGGAAGGGGGCAAATACTGACTCTGGCCGTGGGGCCTTGGTACCCTTCAGGAAGAGGGAGATTTTGCTGTCTGTGACCACTAGGCTGGACTGCCTCGTTGGAGATGGGGTGTCCTTGGCCCTGAGCCAAAGGGACTGAGATGCACATGGGTGGCGGGGGGAGAGTACCCTACAAGGGGCCTTACAGGCCTAATGAGCCGGGTGTACCTGTCCCATGATAAAGAGGCCACAGTACTCCACATCGTTAATGCCGGGAAATTAAGTCCCTGGGAGTTCTGGTGGATGAAAGAACTGGGGCCTTGGCTTGGTGGCACCCCGAGGGACAGGCACAGTTCCCACCATAGGCCCGGAGCCTGAATTGTGCCTCTCCCTCCCTTCCCAGAGTGAGGCAATGCAACCGGAAAGGGTCCCGGCCTACCCTGAAGGCAGGCACAAGCTACGGATTAGCTGCCTCGTTAAGTGTAACCTTCGTCATCAGAAGGATGGCCTGGGCTCCGGGCTGGGGGGGGGAGGGGATGAGTCCCGGTTGCTATGGAAACCTTCGCATTTGGCCGGTACATGCTCGGTGTGAGTATCTTTGCTCCTGTCACTGCACCCGGCTCCCCACGTTGTCTCGTGAGAGAGAGAAGAAGAGCAGATGGGCAATGGACTCCCCCCGCCCCCAGGCATGCACTTGGCACGCGACTGCCCTCCCTTCCGCAGCTCTCCCGCAAACTCTTCCTTCCTCCCCGAGGCTCCCTACACTGGGGCACAAGACGATGAAATCCACATCGTTCAGGGGTGGGAAAAAGACCGAGAACCCTAAACTAACTCTATGGCTAACCCTGACCCTAAGCCTCATGCTAACCCTAACCCCGACCCAAAGCCTCATGCTAACCCTAACCCATATCCTAACCCTAACCCTAACCCTGACCCTAAGCCTCATGCTAACCCTAACCCTGACCCTAACCCTGACCCAAAGCCGCATGCTAACCCTAACCCATATCCTAACCCTAACCCTAACCCTAAGCCTCATGCTAACCCTAACCCTGACCCTAACCCTGACCCAAAGCCTCATGCTAACCCTAACCCATATCCTAACCCTAACCCTGACCCTAACCCTAACCCTAACCCATATCCTAACCCTAAACCTAACCCTAACCCTGACCCTAAGCCTCATGCTAACCCTAACCCTGACCCTAACCCTGACCCAAAGCCTCATGTTAACCCTAACCCATATCCTAACCCTAACCCTAACCCTAACCCTCATGCTAACCCTAACTCATATCCTAACCCTAACCCTAACCCTAACCCTAACCCTAACCCTAACCCTAACCCTGACCCTAAGCCTCATGCTAACCCTAACCCTGACCCTAAACCTGACCCAAAGCCTCATGCTAACCCTAACCCATATCCTAACCCTAACCCTGACCCTAACCCTAACCCTGACCCAAAGCCTCATGCTAACCCTAACCCATATCCTAACCCTAACCCTGACCCTAACCCTGACCCTAAGCCTCATGCTAACCCTAACCCTGACCCTAACCCTGACCCAAAGCCTCATGCTAACCCTAACCCTAACCCTAACCCATATCCTAACCCTAAACCTAACCCTAACCCTGACCCTAAGCCTCATGCTAACCCTAACCCTGACCATAACCCTGACCCAAAGCCTCATGTTAACCCTAACCCATATCCTAACCCTAACCCTAACCCTAACCCTGACCCTAAGCCTCATGCTAACCCTAACCCATATCCTAACCCTAACCCTAACCCTAACCCTGACCCTAAGCCTCATGCTAACCCTAACCCTGACCCTAAACCTGACCCAAAGCCTCATGCTAACCCTAACCCATATCCTAACCCTAACCCTGACCCTAACCCTAACCTTAACCCTAACCCTGACCCTAAGCCTCATGCTAACCCTAACCCTGACCCAAAGCCTCATGCTAACCCTAACCCATATCCTAACCCTAACCCTGACCCTAACCCTGACCCTAAGCCTCATGCTAACCCTAACCCTGACCCTAACCCTGACCCAAAGCCTCATGCTAACCCTAACCCTAACCCTAACCCTGACCCTAAACCTCATGCTAACCCTAACCCATATCCTAACCCTAACCCTGACCCTAACCCTAACCCTGACCCTAAGCCTCATGCTAACCCTAATCCTGACCCTAACCCTGACCCAAAGCCTCATGCTAACCCTAACCCTGACCCTAACCCTAACCCTAACCCCACCCTGACCCTAAGCCTCATGCTAACCCTAACCCATATCCTAACCCTAACCCTGACCCTAACCCTGACCCTAAGCCTCATGCTAACCCTAACCCTGACCCTAAGCCTCATGCTAACCCTAACCCTAACCCTAACCCTGACCCTAAGCCTCATGCTAACCCTAACCCTAACCCTAACCCTGACCCTAAGCCTCATGCTAACCCTAACCCTAACCCTAACCATAACCCTGACCCTGACCCTAACCCCTACCCCTACCCCTGACCCTGACCCTAACCCCTACCCCTAACCCTAACCCTAACCCTGAGGTTAACCCTAACTCTAACTCTAACCCTAACCCTAACCCTAACTCTGACCCTAAGTCTGATGCTAACCCTAACTCTGACCTTAACCCTAACCATGGTTAAGGTTAGGGGGAGGGTTTACCAGAGCTATATAAGCCTGTGACTCAGCGACCAGGGAGCTTGCGAACAGGAGCAGCTAACAGGGAGTTTGGAGAGGGAGTTTAGAGGGGGAGGTTAGAGGGCACGAGGGACTTCTGACCTTCTAAAAAACAACTCTTATAATAATCTATATTCCAGAGGTTTAAAAAGAATCCCAGTTTCTGCTTAAACTTATTCATTAGAAAAATGGAGACCGAAGCCCAGCAGCAGAGTGGGGGCTATCCTGTTTATTGCGTCGAGTGTAACATGTATGATTACCTGCCCTGTGGGCGGGTGGCGTATGTGTGCACCCGTTGCAAGGAGCTCCTGACCCTCAGAGACCGGGTTCGGGCTTTGGAGGCCAGGGTGGCTGAACTGGAGGAGCTAAGAGAGGTAGAGAGATATGTTGATGAGACTTTCCGGGACACTGTAGTACTGTCCCACCTCCAGTCTGAGAGCCCCAGTGCTCTTAAAGAGGATGAAAGTCTCAAGGGAACAGAGCATTCAATGGGAGCAGAGGGAAACCATCCCGTAGTTGGGACCCTCCTCCCAGAGGATGTTGCGGTATCCTCTCGCACTGAGGATACCTCTGAGGGGGAGGGAATGCCAGTTAGGAAGAGGCAGGTGTTAGTAGTGGGTGATTCGATTGTTAGAAACATAGATAGTTGGGTTTGTGATGACCGGGAGAACCGTATGGTCACTTGCCTGCTTGGTGCGAAGGTTGCGGATCTCTCGAGGCATCTAGATAGACTTATGTGTAGTGCTGGGGAGGAGCCGGTGGTCGTGGTACATGTAGGTACCAATGACGTAGGGAAGGGTAGGAGAGATGTCCTGGAGGCCAAATTTAGGCTGCTAGGAAAGGGACTGAAATCCAGAACCTCTATGGTGGCATTCTCGGAAATGCTTCCAGTTCCACGCGCAGGGCCAGGTAGGCAGGCAGAGCTTCAGAGTCTCAATGCGCGGATGAGACGATGGTGTAGGGAAGAGGGGTTTGGATTTATTAGGAACTGGGGACACTTTTGGGAGAGGGGGAGCCTATACAGGAAGGATGGGCTCCACCTAAACCAGGGTGGAACCAGACTGCTGGCACTAAACATTAAAAAGGCTGTAGAGCAGTTTTTAAACTAAGAGATGGGGGAAAGCCGATTGGTGCGGAGATGCACGTAAATCGGAGGGAGACTTCTCTTAGAGGAGAATCCATTGATAGAGAGTCTCTAAGCTGTAGTCAGAAAGAGAGGAGGGGAGAGGGCAAACCATGGGCCAGAGCAGACAAACAACCGCATACAAAGGAATCCAATGCACCAGGGAAGGGCAGACAAATAAGCAGTGGCAAATTTTTAAAGTGCTTCTACACAAATGCTAGGAGTCTGACTAATAAGATGGGTGAACTAGAGTACCTAGTATTAAATGAGGAGATTGACATAATAGGCATCACTGAAACCTGGTGGAATGAGGAAAATCTGTGGGACACAATCATACCGGGATATAAAATATATCGAAAGGATAGAGCAGGCCGTGTGGGTGGCGGAGTGGCACTGTATGTGAAAGATAATGTAGAATCAAATGAAATAAAAATATTAAGTGAATCAACATGCTCAATAGACTCGCTATGGATAGTAATTACATGCTCCAATAATAAGAAATTAGCAGTAGGGATATATTACCGACCACCTGACCAGGACAGTGATACTGACATTGAAATGCTGAGGGAGATTAGAGAGGCTACCAAAATAAAGAACTCTATAATAATGGGGGATTTTAATTATCCCCATATTGACTGGGTACATGTCACCTCAGGAAGAGAAGGGGAGATAAAATTTCTCAATGGCCTAAATGACTGCTTCTTGGAGCAGCTGGTGCAGGAACCCACAAGGGGAGAGGCAATTCTCGATTTAGTCCTGAGTGGAGTGCAGGATCAGGTCCAGGAAATAACCGTTACAGGACCGCTTGGGAATAGTGACCATAATATAATAACATTCAACATTCCTGTGGTGGGAAGAACACCTCAGCAGTCCAGCACCCTGGCATTTAATTTCAAAAAGGGGAATTACACAAAAATGAGGAGGCTAGTTAAACAGAAATTAAAAGGCACAGTGACTAGAGCCAAATCCCTGCAAGCTGCATGGAAACTTTTTAAAGACACCATAATAGAGGCCCAACTTAAATGTACACCCCAAATTAAAAAACATAGCAAGAGACCTAAAGTGTCACCGTGGCTTAACCACCATGTAAAAGAAGCAGTGAGGGACAAAAAGGCATCTTTCAAGAAGTGGAAGTCCAATCCTAGTGAGATAAATAGAAAGGAACATAAACACTGTCAAATCAAGTGTAAAAATGTAATAAGAAAAGCAAAAAAAGATTTTGAGGAACAGCTAGCCAAAAACTCAAAAAGAAATAACCAAATGTTTTTTAAGTACATTAGAAGCAGGAAGCCTGCTAAAAATCCTGTGGGTCCCCTATACGATCAATCTATAAAAGGCGCAATCAAGGACGATAAAGCCATTGCGGAGAAACTAAATGATTTCTTTGCTTCAGTCTTCACGGCTGAGGACGTTGGGGAGATTCCCAGATCTGCACCGTCCTTTGTGGGTGATGAATCTGAGGAACTGTCCCGGATTGAAGTGTCATTAGAGGAGGTTTTGGAACAAATAGAAAAACTTAATGTCAACAAATCTCCGGGACCGGATGGCATTCATCCAAGGGTTCTAAAAGAACTCAAATGGGAAATTGCTGAACTATTATCTGTGGTTTGTAACCTATCCCTTAAATCGGCTTCCGTACCTAATGACTGGAAGGTAGCTAACGTGACACCAATATTTAAAAAGGGCTCCAGAGGCGATCCGGGCAATTACAGACCGGTAAGTCTAACTTCAGTACCGGGCAAATTAGTCGAAACAATAGTAAAGAATAAAATTGTGAAGCATGTAGAAGAACATAATTTGTTGGACAAAAGTCAACATGGTTTCTGTAAAGGGAAATCCTGCCTTACTAATCTATTCGAGTTCTTTGAAGGGGTTAACAAACATGCGGACAAGGGGGATCCAGTAGATATAGTATACTTAGATTTTCAGAAAGCCTTTGACAAGGTCCCTCACCAAAGGCTCTTGTGTAAATTACATGGCCATGGGATAAGAGGGAAGGTCCTTTCTTGGATTGAGAACTGGTTAAAAGACAGGAAACAAAGGGTAGGAATAAATGGTAAATTTTCAGAATGGAGAGGGGTAACTAGTGGTGTCCCCCAAGGGTCAGTCCTGGGACCAATCCTGTTCAACTTATTCATAAATGATCTGGAGAAAGGGGTAAGCAGTGAGGTGGTAAAGTTTGCAGATGATACCAAAGTGTTTAGGATAGTCAAGACAGAAGCAGACTGTGAGGGACTCCAAGAAGATCTCACCAAACTGAGTGATTGGGCAACAAAATGGCAAATGAAATTTAATGTGGATAAGTATAAAGTAATGCACATCGGGAAAAATAACCCCAACTATACGTACAGTATGATGGGGACTAATTTGGCTACGACAAATCAGGAAAGAGATCTTGGAGTTATCGTGGACAGTTCTCTGAAAACTTCCACACAGTGTGCAGCGGCGGTCAAAAAGGCAAATAGGATGCTAGGAATTATTAAGAAAGGGATAGAAAATAAGACCCGGAATATCTTACTGCCCCTGTATAAAACTATGGTACGCCCACATCTTGAATACTGTGTACAGATGTGGTCTCCTCACCTCAAAAAAGATATTTTGGCCTTGGAAAGGGTTCAGAAAAGGGCAACTAAAATGATTAGGGGTTTGGAACGGGTCCCATATGAGGAGAGGTTAAAGCGACTGGGACTTTTCAGTTTAGAAAAGAGGAGACTGAGGGGGGATAGGATAGAGGTCTATAAAATCATGAGTGGTGTGGAGAGGGCCAATAAAGAAAAGTTATTTATTAGTTCCCTAAATAGAAGAACTAGAGGACACCAAATGAAATTAATGGGTAGCAGGTTTAAAACTAATAAAAGAAAGGTCTTCTTCACACAGCGTGTAGTCAACCTGTGGAACTCCTTGCCAGAGGAGGCTGTGAAGGCTAGGACTATAACAGAGTTTAAAGAGAAGCTAGATAATTTCATGGAGGTTAGGTCCATAAAAGGCTATTAGCCAGGGGATAAAATGGTGTCCTTGGCCTCTGTTTGTCAGAGGCTGGAGAGGGATGGCAGGAGACAAATCGCTTGATCATTGTCTTCGGTCCACCCTCTCTGGGGCACCTGGTGCTGGCCACTGTCGGCAGACAGGATACTGGGCTAGATGGACCTTTGGTCTGACCCAGTACGGCCGTTCTTATGTTCTTATGTTCATGACACTAACCCTAACCCTGATGCTAACCCCAACCCTGACCCTAACCTTAACCCTAACACTGACCCTAACCGTAACCGTGATGAGAACCCTATCCCTGACATTAAATCTAACCCTAATCCTAACCCAACCCTGACACAAACCCTAACCCTGACGCTAACCCTAACCCTGAGGTTAACCCTAACCCTAACCCTGACTTTAACCCTAACCCTAAGCCTAACTCTGTCACTAGCCCTGACACTAACCCTAACCCTTATGCTAATCCTAATCCTCATCCTGACATTAACCTTAACTTTAACCCTAACCCTTACCCTAACCCGAACCCTAACCCTGATGCTAATCCCAACCCTGACCCTAACTTTAACCCTAACACTGACACTAACCATAACCGTAATGCTAACCCTATCCCTGACGTTTACCCTAACCCTAACTCTGACCCTAACTCTAACCCTAATGCTAACTCCTACCCTAACCCCCTTGAGAGGCATAGCTACATCGACTTAGAACAGTGTCCACACTGCACTACGTCGGTGGGGGAGCAACTCATGCTAACCCAGTTCCCACCTCTCCTTGAGGTGGGGTAATTATGCCAACAGGAAAGTGCTCTCCCATCGGATGGGTCTTCCCTAGACATACTGCATCAGTGCTGCTGCTCTGACACAATGCCATAGTGTAGACTTACCCTAAAACTTCCATCCATCCAATTCCTCTCCTCCATGCTGGCACCCAGGGACGTCCCTGAGAACACGACGGAGAGCAAAGCTCTTTAATCTCCCTTGAAAGGGACATTGAGATCCTAGAACCCCAGGGCTGGCAGAGACCTCAGGAGGTCATCAAGTCCAACCACCTGCTCAAAGCAGGACCAACCCAAGTCCATCGGCCCAGCCAGGGCTTGGTCAAGCCAGGCCTTCAATATCTCTAGGGATGGAGATTCCACGGTGTTTTCATGGCACCCATTGCTAGGGAGACATTCCCACTACAACATCGGTCATGCCGTTGGGCATGGTGGTAGCCCTGTTTTGGCCCCAACGGTCCATTTCCCCGCCCTTCACACTAACTCATCCCAGCCAAGGCTTGGTCAGGCCGGACTGTCAAGATCTCTAGGGATGGAGATGCCACTTTGCTAGGGAACCCATCCCAGTGCTTCCCCACCCCCTCGGGAAATCGTTTTTCCTACTATCCAACCTAGACCTCCCCCACTGCAACGTGAGACCGTTGCTCCATGTTCTGCCACCACTGAGAACAGCCTCCCTCTATCCTCTTTGGGACCCCCCTTCAGGAAGTTGGAGGCTGCTCTCAAATCCCCCCTCGCTCCTCTGCAGGCTAAACACGCCCAACTCCCTCAGCCGCTCCTCGTAGGTCATGTGCTCCAGCCCCCGAATAATTTTGGTCGCCCTCCGCTGGACCCTCTCCAATGTGTCCACTTCCTTCCTCTAATGGGGGGCCTCCAGTCAGCCCTTCAACACCCCTTGGCTTCAGGGATGATTTAAAGGGCTCTGTTGGCTGAGCGGTGTTGAAGGGCTGGCTGGGGGAGGGAGGCTCACTGCAGCTCCGCCCCTTCCACTTGAGGCCCCACCCCTTCCTGTGGGCCCGGAGCCAATTTAAAGGGGGAGGGGCAGCTGTAGCAGTGGTGGTGGCCAGGCGCCTCCATCCCTTTCAAATTGCCAAATCCTGGGGCAGTTTCCCCCTTGTATGCCCCACCCCTCAGCAGGCCTGGCCCCAGGACCTCATGTTCTGCTGATGATCCACCATGACCTGCAAAATGTTGTCAGTCACTACTTCCCCAGTCACTGGATTCTTGGCCACCAGCCTTTGAAGGCCAAGCTGAGTCGATTCAATTGAGAGTCTTTGTTTCTTCCCAGTGACCCTCAGGGGCCCTGGAACAATGTGGATATTGGAGGTGCTGAGAGCTGGGGACCCAACCTGATGACCCTGCAGAGAATGGAAGCCACTTCATGCTGGGGGGTGGGTGATGAAGCACCCCTCCTCATATCACCTCACAGAGTCACAGATGAAGACCTCAAGTAGTGGAATCTCCATCCCTAGAGGTCTTGAAGGCCCGGCTTGACCAAGCCCTGGCTGGGATGAGTTAGTGTGAAGGGCGGGGAAATGAGCCGTTGGGACCAAAGGGGGCTACCACTGTGCGCAAAGGCATGACCCATGTTGCCGTGGGACTGTCTCCCTAGCAACGGGAGTCATGAAACCACCATGGCATCTCCATCCCTAGAGGTGTTGAAGGTCTGGCTTGACCAAGGCCCAGCAACGGGAGCCATGAAAACACTGTGGCATCTCCATCCCTAGAGGTTTTGAAGGCCTGACTTGACCAAGGCCTAGCAACGGGAGCCATGAAAACACCGTGGTATCTTCATCCCTAGAGGTGTTGAAGGCCCAGCTTGACCAAGGCCTAGCAACGGGAGTCATGAAAACACTGTGGCATCTCCATCCCTAGAGTTTTGGAAGGCCTGGCTTGAGCAAGCCCTGGCTGGGACGAGTTAGTGTGAAGGATGGGGAAATGGGTCCCTAGCAGCTGGTGCCATGAAAACACCGTGGCATCTCCTAGAGGTCTGGAAGGCCCAGCTTGACCAAGGCCTAGCAACGGGCGCCATGAAAACACCGTGGCATCTCCATCCCTAGAGGTTTGGAAGATCCAGCTTGACCAAGTCCTGGCTGGGATGAATTAATGTGAAGGGTGAGGAAAAGGGCCATTGGGGCCGAAACGGCGCTACCACCATGCCCAATGGCATGACCCATGTTGCTGTAGGCATGTCTCCGTAGCAACGGGCGCCATGAAAACACCGTGGCATCTCCATCCGTAGAGGTTTTGAAGGCCCAGCTTGACCAAGCCCTGGCTGGGATGATTGAGTTGGGGTTGGTCTTGCTTTGAGCAGGGGTCTGGACTCGATGACTCCTGAGGTCTCTTCCCATCCTAGGAGTCTCAACGTCCAGGCCCTTTCTGTAATGGGGACCCCAGACCTGGACACAACACACCAATACTCAGCTCTCTGTATTCAGCCAAATGTGAAGTTGCGTCCAGGGGCTAATAAAAAGCCTATCACATTTGCTGACGTCCCTTTATTGTTCATCTCTACGTTGTCCCCCAACTACCTCTCTCAAAGCCGTATTGCGTGGCCAAGCTACCGTGGGTGTTGACGCATAGAGGAGCCAACTGAATACAGGCAGGTTGCTCGTTAAGGGTTTATTGATTGATTACTTTCCCTTTCCTCTAGTGTCAACGTTTCTTATGAATCAACAGAGTGCCCATGTAGCCAAGGAGGCCAACAGCATATTGGGGTGCATTGGGAGGAGCATTACCGGCCGATCTAGGGAAGTGATTATTCCCCTTTATTCAGCTCTGGTGAGGCCACATCTGGAGTATTGTGTCCAGTTCTGGGCCCCCAATTACAGAAAGGATGTGGACAGAAAGAGGGTCCAGAGGAGGGCGACCAAAATGTTTCGGGGGCTGGAGCGCATGACCTACGAGGAGAAGCTGAGGGATTTGGGCTTGTTTAGTCTTCAGAGGAGAAGAGTGAGAGGGGATTGGAGAGCAGCCTGCAACTTCCTGAAAGGGAGCTCCAGAGAGGATAGAGAGGGGCTGTTCTCCGTGGGGGCAGATGACAGAACGAGGAGCAATGGTCTCAAGTTGCAGTGGGGGAGGTCTAGGTTGGAGATGAGGAAAAAAGATTTCATGAAGAGGGTGGGAAGCGTTGGGACGGGTTCCCTAGGGAGATGGAATCTCCATCTCTAGAGGTTTTGAAGGCCCAGCTTGACCAAGCCCTGGCTAGGCTGGTTGGTCCTGCTTTGGGAAGGGGGTTGGACTTGATGACCTCCTGAGGTCTCTTCCAAGCCTAGGGTTCTAGGATTCTACAAAGGGAGCTGGTCCTCCCCCTGATCCTGTTCCTGGGTGGTTAAACAACGCTGGGGAGCACCCTACCACCTCGAGTTAGGACGTCTGGTCTGGCTTAGGAAGATTCGTCCTCGCATGCAGGTATTTGTGGATTGCAATCTACAGTGCTCTTCTCTCCCCATCCGTTGTACGGGCCTCATGGACACCTAAACCAGCGTGGTGGGTCACAGGGATGCTCCGGTGAACTTCTAGGTGCCTAAAAACTAGATGATGTTCGGCATTGTAATGCCTTAGCCCCTCCATGGATTTCGGCCTCATATGCTCCGGCAAGAGGAGCCGGGAAATGAGACAGATTCAACACATAGAACATCAGAACGGCAGACTGGGTCCATCCAGCCCAGTATCCTGCCTGCCCACAGTGGTCAACACCAGATGCCCCAGAGGGAAGGAACACAACAGGAAATTATCACATGGTCCCTCTCCTGTCACCCATTTCCAAACAGAGGCTAGGGACACCGTTCCTGCCCATCCTGGCTAATAGCTATTGATGGACCTCACCTCCATGAATCTATCTAGCTCTTTTTTGAACCCTGTTCAAGTTCTGGCCTTCACCACATCCTCTGGCAAGGAGTTCCACAGGTGGATGGTGCGCCGAGCGAAGAAAAACTTCCTTTGGTTTGTTTGAAAACTACTGCTTATTCATTTCATTGGGTGACCCCTCGTTCTTATAGTGTGGGAAGAAGTCAATAACTTTTTCTTATTCACTTTTTCCACACCACTCATGATTTTATAGACCTTGAGCATCTCCCCCTTTCACCTCTTCTTTTCTAAGCTGAAAAGTCCCAGTCGTTTTAATCTCTCCCGTTCCAAACCCCTAACCATTTTGATTGCCTTTTTTGGAACTTTTTCCAATGCCAATATAACTTTTTGGAGATGAGGCTAGCACACCCGTACGCAGTATTCAAGATGTGGGCATCCCATGGTTTTATATCGAGGCAATGAGATATTTTCGGTCTTATTCTCTATCCCTTTTTAAATGATTCCTCACATTCTGTTGGCTTTTTTGACGGCCACAAAGGGGATGTTTTCAGAGAACGATGCACAAGGACTCCAAGATCTCTCTCTTGAGTAGTTGTAGCCAAATGAATCTCCATCATAATGTACATATCATAAGAACATAAGAACGGCCAGACTGGGTCAGACCAAAGGACCATCCAGACCAGGATCCTGTCTACCGACAGTGGCCAATGCCAGATGCCAATATTGTTGGGATTATTTTTTCCAACGTGCATTACTTTACATTTATCAACATTCAATTTCATTGGCCATTTTGTTGCCCAATTGAGAGGCAGATTGTTGCTTTCCAGAATCAAAGAGCCTGCAGTTGGGTTCATTTCTCAGTGGACAACACCCAATGTTCTCTGAGGTTCCACCAGCTGAGAGACGGGAGAGCGTTAGCTTCTCATTTCTTCGTCTTGGCACCTCCTGAGATCACGCTGCCCAGCTTGTCCCGCCTTGAGTACCCAGCTGCGAGTTGGGGCCAATGGACGTCGTCTTCACGAGGAACGAAGGGAAAAGAACCAACTGGCCAAAGCGTCCTGGGAGCATTTTCCGACTGGAATGTGGGTGGAAAGTTGTCTTCCTGTCCGTACCGCAGAGTCGACATCGCAGAAATCACACCACTGCAGAAGCGACGCGGACAATCAAAATGGCTTCTCCTGAAGGTTAATTGTCCTCTAAACAGGTGTTCACTAATGCTGATTCTGGGCTTCCGGATGGTGGCTCTTTCCAACGACACGTGTTGCCACGTTGCTTAATAATGACACAAGTACGGAAGCAACCCCACGTGAGACTATCAAGGCAGGAGTGTCTCGTGCGCAGGCCTGTTTGCGATGTGTATCGTTTGGAGACATGCCACCCCTTATGTCTGGATGACTGTGCTACTAATTAGACTTGTAGTAAGCCGGCCAACAATTATTCCTACAGCAGGCGCTCAGAGAGTCAAGAGCACTGCATGGACAGTTAGTTGATTCCCTTCATTGCTTCACAGGGCTGCCGGCGTACGGGGGGCGGTTTCATCCATCGACAAGCTATTCCCCTCCGAGCAAAATGTTAATTAGATTTTTTTTCTGATGCTCAGAGCGTTGACTACAGGCGCTATTTGATCATCAGCTAGAACAGCGGTTCCCAACCTGTGGTCTGCAGACCCCTGGGGGTCTGCAACGGTACTGCAGGGGTCCCTGGAAACTTGGAAAATAAGGATCGGTTCCGCCATGGAGGGCCCTATCCTGTCTTTTTCTCTCCCCCCGCCCTTTTCTCTCTTTTTTTCTTGTCTCCCTCTCTCTTTTTCTCTTTTTGTCTCTTTTCCCCTCTTTTTCTCTCTTTTCTCTCTCTCTCTTTTCTTGTTTGCCTCTCCCTTTTCTCTTTTTTCTTTTCTCTCTCACTTTTTTCTTTCTCTCTTTCTTCTTTCTTTCTCTTTCTCACTCCCTCTTTTTTCTTTTTTCCTCTTTTTTCTCTTTTTTCCTCTCTTTTCCCTCTTCTCTCTCTCTCTCTTTTTCTCTTTCTCTTTTTGTCTCTTTTCCCCTCTTTTTTTCTCTCTCTTTTTTTCTTGTTTCCCTCTCCCTCTCCATTTTCTCTTTTTTCTTTTCTCTTTCTCTCTTTTCTCGTTTATCTTTCTCTCACTTTTCTCTTTTTTCTTACTCTTTTTTCTTTCTTTCTCTCTTTTTCTCTCTCTTTTTTCTTTTCTCTCTTTTTCTCTCTTTTCTCTCTTCTCTCTTTTTTTTCCTCTTTTTTCTCTTTCTCTCTCTTTTTCTTTTTTTGCCTCTTTCCCCCTCTTTTTCTCTCTTTTCTCTCTTTTTTTCTTGTCTCCCTCTCTCTTTTTCTCTTTTTGTCTCTTTTCCCCTCTTTTTCTCTCTTTTCTCTCTCTCTTTTTTCTTGTTTCCCTCTCCCTTTTCTCTTTTTTCTTTTCTCTCTCACTTTTTTCTTTCTCTCTTTCTTCTTTCTTTCTCTTTCTCACTCCCTCTTTTTTCTTTTTTCCTCTTTTTTCTCTTTTTTCCTCTCTTTTCCCTCTTCTCTCTCTCTCTCTTTTTCTCTTTCTCTTTTTCTCTTTTTGTCTCTTTTCCCCTCTTTTTCTCTCTCTCTTTTTTCTTGTTTCCCTCTCCCTCTCCATTTTCTCTTTTTTCTTTTCTCTTTCTCTCTTTTCTCATTTATCTTTTCTCTCACGTTTTTCTTTTTTCTTTCTCTCTTTATTCTTTCTTTCTCTCTTTTTCTCTCTCCTTTTTCTTTTCTCTCTTTTTCTCTCTTTTCTCTCTTCTCTCTCTTTTTAATCTTTTTTCTCTTTCCCCCTCTTTTTCTCTCTTTTTTCTCTCTTTTTTTTCTTGTTTCCCTCTCCCTCTCCCTTTTCTCTTTTCTCTTTTTTCTTTTCTCTTTCTCTCTTTTCTCATTTATCTTTTCTCTCACTTTTTTCTTTCTCTCTTTCTCTCTCTTTTTCTCTCTTTTTTCTTTTTTCCTCTTTTTTCCTCTCTTTTTCTCTCTTTTCTCTCTCTCTCTCTCTCGTTTCTCTCTTTTTCTTTCTTTTTTCTTTTCCCCCCTTTTCCCCCTCTCTTTTTTCCTCTTTCTCTCTCTTTTCTCTCTCCCTTTTTTCTTGTTTCCCTCTCTCTTTTCTCTCTTTTTTCTTTTCTCTCTCTTTTTCCTCTCTCTTTTCTTTTCTCTCACTTTTTTCTTATTTCTTTCTATCTTTTTTGTCTTTTTTTTTCTCTCTCTCTTTCTCTTTTTCTCTCTCTTTTTTCTCTTTTCCTCTCTTCCCCTTTCTCTCTCTCTCTCTCTCTCTCTCTCTCTCTCTTTTTCTCCCACAGGGAGGGGGTGGTCCATGAAATGTTAATAGCTTGAAAAGGGATCCGTATGCTCGAAAAGGTTGGGAACCATTGAGCTAGAACACTAGTTGTTATGTTCTGATGATTCTCCACAAAACATGCCTGCTTTCAGCCGACCATCCATCTCCCATGGTTTCACATGAGGAGGTGGTCCAGTTCAGATCACCATCAGACACTTTTCAGCCACCTGTTATCCCGTTGCAAAAATGCATGGGAAAGTCAGTGGATGTGATATATCTTGACTTTAGCAAAGCTTTTGATACAGTCTCCACAATATTCTTTCCAGCAAGTTAAGGAAGTATGGATTGGCTAAATGGACTGGAAGGTGGATAGAAAACTGGCTAGACTGTCGGGCCCAACGGGTCATGATCAATGGCTCGGTGTCAGGTTGGCGGTCGGTTTCTAGCGGACTGCCCCAAGGATTGGTTCTTGGACCGGTTTTGTTCAACATCTTTATGGATGACCTGGATGAGGGCATGGATTGCACCCTCAGCAAGTTTGCAGATAACTCTAAACTAGGGGGAGAGGTAGATACATTGGAGGGCAGGGATCGAGTCCAGAGTGACCTGGACAGATTGGAGGACCGTGCCAAAAGAAATTGGATGACGTTCAACAAGGACAGGCGTAGAGTCCTGCCCTTGGGACGGAAGAATCCCAAACATTGTTACAGGCTGGAGACCGACTGGCTGAGCAGCAATTCAGCAGATTTAAATATCCAGCGCTTCCTTTGCATATGTGTGTCCGATCGCTGTGTCGAAAAAGGGTATTTTGAAAGGGAAAGCACCGTCTAGACACGGTTCTTTCAAAAAAAAAGCCCCCCCTTTTCCGAAAGACCCCGTACTCCTGAAACAATGAGGCTCAGCAATCGGATGCGAATATGCAAATGAAGCATGGGATATTGTTCCAGTCTGGGGACCGATTGGCTAAGCAGCAGTTTGGCAGAAAAGGACCTGGGGGTTACAGTGGATGAGAAGCTGGAGATGAGTCAACAGGGCGCCCTTGTAGCCAAGAAGGCTAATGGCATATTAGGGTACATTAGGAGGAGCGTTGCCAGCAGATCCAGAGATGTCATTATTCCCCTTTATTCGGCTCTGGTGAGGCCACATCTGGAGTGTTGTGTCCAGTTCTGGGCCCCCCACTACAGAAAGGATGTGGACGCATTGGAGAGGGTCCAGCAGAGGGTGACCAAAATGATTAGGGGGCTGGAACACACGACCTACGGGGAGAGGCTGAGGGATTTGGCTTTGTTTAGTCTGCAGGAGAGAAGAGTGAGGGGGGATTTGAGAGCAGCCTTCAACTTCCTGAAGGGAGGTCCCAAAGAGGCTGGAGAGAGGCTGTTCTCAGTGGGGACGGATGCAGAACGAGGAGCAATGGGATCAAGTTACAGGACAGGTGCAGTCTGGGTTTCATTCTCCACCCTGTTACACTTTTACAGGGTCCATCCAGCCCAGCGTCCTGTCCTCTGACAGTGGCCAGCGCCAGGTGCCCCAGAGGGGGTGGACCGAAGACAATGATCAAGCGATTCGTCTCGTGCCATCCCTCTCCAGCCTCTGGCAAACAGAGGCCAGGGACACCATTTCTACCCCCTGGCTAATAGCCTTTTATAGACCTAACCTCCGTGAATTTATCTAGCTTCTCTTTAAACTCTGTTGTAGTTCTAGCCTTCACAACCTCCTCTGGCAAGGAGTTCCACAGGTTGACTATGCGCTGTGTGAAGACAAACAGAAGCTAGGGACACCATTGCTGCCCATCTTGACGAATACTGATGGATCTCTCCTCCATGAATTTATGTAGCTCTTTTATGAACCCCTGTTAAAGTCCTGGCTTTCACACCATCCTGTGGTAAGGAGTTCCACAGGTTGACAGTGAAGCAAATCTTCCTTTGTTTTGTTTGAACCCTGCTACCTATTAAACCTGCTGCCTCAGGTTGCAGAGACCAGAGCCGAGCCATGCAGAGCATGGGGTTTTCCAGACAGCAGTACAGAAAAGGGGCAGGTGGCAATAATACAAGCACCTCAGAGAAGGGACTTCTGGGGCCGTGAGACCTGGAGCCTGCGGGATGGGAGGTCTCCAGGGAGGACAGGAGCACTGAGCTTCGTTCTCCTTCCCGTCACATCACCACAGGGTTCTCTGGCGCTGCTCCCGATTCACTTCACGTGAGGGGAGGAGAATCCAGCCTCGTTTCTCCCTCATACACCTCACCGCCAGAGACCACCATGTTCCCAGGCCTGTCTGGCCGAGTCCCTGCGCGGGGACAGGATGACAGTCCGTCCACCCCGCCCCACGGCTCAGAGACAGGTTTTGTGTCCCAGTGACAAATGGCAGGGCAGGGAATCAATTTTCTCCCCGGGCCTTTGCGATGGCTGGGGCTCCTGGCGTTAGGAGGCCTGCTCTGTGCGTGGCGCTCGGAGCAGCTCATTAATTAATTAATCAGGCCCATCGATTGTCTGTCACATTGCTGAAGGGGTTCGTCGGTGCCCACGGTCACCGGGGCATCTTTCATGTCACCTTCCTGTCCTCTCCTCCCAGCTGCCCATCAGTAGGGCTGCCAGATGGTTTTACCAAAAATACCGAACACCCCCCCCAAGACAAAATTCTGTTGAGAAAAAAAAGGGGGGGAGAGCAAAGCTGTTGAGCAAAAACAACAAAAAAAAAAGCAAAATAATAATAGCCCCTTTAAGAAATACTTTTGAGGCTTTTTGGTCCTAACAGGCTGCCATCTTGTCTTCCTGCTCCGGGCCAGACAGCTGCCCTGCAGAACCCAGTAAGCACCTGAGCTTTTCGCCTCCTGGCCAGGAAAATATCATAAAATACCCGACATTTTAGGTGTCTGGTATTTTCTGAATTTTTTTACCGGACAGGAGATGAAAATGCCGGACTATCTGGGTCAGTACCGGACACCTGGCAACCCTACCCATCAGTGGAGGGTGCAGGCCTGAGGGACATTATGTTTGTCCAATGTTGGAACCACCAGCAGAACCCTACCTCCAATGGACAGTGTTGGCAGACGGGAGCAGACGGAAGTTAAATTGCCGTAGCATCTGTGGTCATGAAGGAACCATGGATGGATGGATTGGTAGGGCATGAACCGTGTGTGTTTTTCTACACATTTGAGATGTTACTGGACCATAAATCATAGGATCATAGAGTCCTACGGCGGGAAGAGACCTCAGGAGGTCATCGAGTCCAACCCTCTGCCCAAAGCAGGACCAATGCCAACTCAATCATCCCAGCCAGGTTTTGGTGAAGATGGGACTTCACCACCTCTAGGGATGGAGACGCCACCCATCCCAGTGCTTCCTCCTTGGGCTGTGGTTCTCAACTGGTGGTCCATGGACCACTGGTGGTCCACAGGAACATTGTCCAAAGTCACATGGCGTGGGCAGGCACCAAAAATCTGTTCGTAAGAAATAAATTTCAAACCACAATGTTCGTTGTCGGCGCTTTTGTATCATGTCTCAAAAAGGAGGTGGTCCACGAAAATTTTTTGATTGGCCTGGTGGTCCGTGGACTGAAACGAGTTGAGAACCACTGTCCGAGGGAAATTGCTTGTAAGAAATAAATTTCAAACCACAATGTTTGTTGTCGGCTCTTTTGTATCATGTCTCAAAAAGGAGGTGGTCCACGAAAATTTTTTGATTGGCCTGGTGGTCCGTGGACTGAAACGAGTTGAGAACCACTGTCCGAGGGAAATTGCTTGTAAGAAATAAATTTCAAACCACAATGTTTGTTGTCGGCTCTTTTGTATCATGTCTCAAAAAGGAGGTGGTCCACGAAAATTTTTTGATTGGCCTGGTGGTCCGTGGACTGAAACGAGTTGAGAACCACTGTCCGAGGGAAATCGCTTGTAAGAAATAAATTTCAAACCACAATGTTTGTTGTCGGCTCTTTTGTATCATGTCTCAAAAAGAAGGTGGTCCATGAAAAGTTTTTGATTGGCCTGGTGGTCCGTGGACTGAAATGAGTTGAGAACCACTGTCTGAGGGAAATCGTTTGTCCTAATATTCAACCTAGACCTCCCCCATGGCAACTTGAGACTGTTGCTCCTCATTCTGCCACCTCTGAGAACACCCTCTCTCCATTCTCCCCTTCAGGAAGTTGAAGGCTGCTTTCAAATCCCCCCTCACTCTTCTCTTCTGCGGACTAAAGAAGCCCAAATCCCTTAGCCTCTCCTCGTAGGTCATGTGCTCCAGCCCCCGAATCGTTTTGATTGCCCTCCGCTGGACCCTCTCCAATGCGTCCACATCCTTCCTGTAATGAGGGGGCCCAGAACTGGACACAATACTCCAGATGTGGCCTCACCAGAGCCGAATAAAGGGGAATAATCACTTCTCTGGATCTGCTGGCAACGCTCCTCCTAATGCACCCTAATATGCCATTCGCCTTCTTGGCTACAAGGGCGCCCTGTTGACTCATCTCCAGCTTCTCACCCACTGTAACCCCCAGGTCCTCTTCTGCCGAACTGCTGCTTAGCCAGTCGGTCCCCAGCCTGTAACAATGTCTGGGATTCTTCCGTCCCCAGGGCAGGACTCTACACTTGTCCTTGTTGAACCTCATCAGATTTCTTGTGGCCCAATCCTCCAATTTGTCTAAGTCACTCTGGACTCTATCCCTTCCCTCCAGTGTGTCTACCTCTTCCCCTACCTTAGTGTCATGATGGTTCTCCTCACTGGGATTTGAAGGCTTTGTTATGGTTAACAGCCCCAATTTTGCAAACCACCGGCTGGGTTTTTTTAAGGCTCAGCCTCTCGGATTTATTTCCACCTTTGCGCTAATTCCCTGAAGGTCAAAAGTAACACCTGATGATTCTCTTTGGCAGGAGAAGGCAAATTAGTTGCCAGAACCGCAAGTGGTGGAAGAAGCAGCAATTTGGGACTTCTAATTTGAAGGCCCCTCACTGTTTTGTCAGGAAAACCAAGTGGCTTGATAGCGTTAAGGAGTCAAGCGCGACACTTATGGGGCAGAGGAAGTTTTCTGCATGTAGCACACTGTCAACCTGTGGAACTCCTTGTCAAAGGATGTAGTGAAGAAATGTCAGGCTGAAAATCCAGTTTCCTTTTTAACACAGCTTGGAAACATGGGATCATGAGGTAACTGAACTACAATTCCCAGGATGCACTGTGGAGGTACTTGGGTTTTTTGGTTAAAAAAAAGGAATTTCCCAAGAAAACAGACATTTTCTGAGGAGAAAGAAACATCGAGTTGAAAATCCAGTTTCCTTTTTAACCTAGCTTGGAAACAAGGGAACGTGAGGTAATGAACTACAATTTCCAGGACGCACTGTGGAAGTACTTGGTTTTTTTGGATGAAAAAAAGGAATTTCCTAAGAAAGCAGACATTTTCTGAGGAGAAAGAAACATCGAGTTGAAAATCCAGTTTCCTTTTTAACCCAGCTTGGAAACATGGGATGGTGAGGTAATGAACTACAATTCCCAGGACGCACTGTGGAAGTACTTGGTTTTTTTGGATGAAAAAAAGGAATTTCCTAAGAAAGCAGACATTTTCTGAGGAGAAAGAAACATTGAGTTGAAAATCCAGTTTCCTTTTTAACCCAGCTTGGAAACATGGGATGGTGAGGTAATGAACTACAATTCCCAGGACGCACTGTGGAGGTACTTGGTTTTTTGGTTAAAAAAAGGGGGAGGGGGAAATTTCCCACCAAAAGCAGACATTTTCTAAGGAGAAAGAAGTTAAAAATCCAATTTCCTTTTTAACACAGCTTGGAAACATGGAAACGTGAGGTAATGAACTACAATTCCCAGGACGCACTGTGGAGGTACTTGGGTTTTTTGGTTAAAAAAAGGGGGAGGGGGAAATTTCCCACCAAAAGCAGACATTTTCTAAGGAGAAAGAAGTTAAAAATCCAATTTCCTTTTTAACACAGTTGGGAAACATGGAAACGTGAGGTAATGAACTACAATTCCCAGGACGCGCTGTGGAGGTACTTGGCTTTTTGGATGAAAAAAAAAGGAATTTCCTACAGAAAAGCAGATGTTTTCGGAGGAGAAAGAAACGTCGGGTTGAAAATCCAATTTCCTTTTTAACCCAGCTGGGATGACACATTTCAGCCGGTCTGAGGAGAGCGACGTTTTACTTTTGTAAACGCCGTTGTAATTATTCGGGGGCAATTCGCTGCCTCTGTGACACCGGGGATCAGACTAGACAGCCCCCATGGTCCCTTCTGGCCTTGGAAGCTACGAAGATGTGTGTGACATTTTGCAATGCGAACACTGACCCTTGTTTCCCTGGGCTGTACTCTTGGAGCTGAATAAGCAGCCAAGCAGACTATTCACAGCAAAACTTGCTTGGTCAGCATGGCAGGAGCCTCGGCAGAAGTAGGAAGAACCGGTGTTTATTCACCCTCGCTCCCGGCCCAACAGACCTAACCCCACAGCGGGAGAAAGACAGACATCCAATTGAGGGAGACCTGGGGGGTTTGTTTTCTGAACAGGCGAGGGCCTGACAGTGTTTTCGACACACAAGAAACAAAGCGGCCTCCACACCGCGCACCGCAAAAGAAATGAAGAAGCCAAGAGGTTGGCTCGGCGAGACTTGCCCTTAGACAAGAGCAAGGGAACTTAGCACAGAACTTTTCAGGTTCCATCCACCTCAGTGCTGAGCAGAATCCACTGGCCCTGGTTAGGGGCAGTGGGTTTCATAAGAACAACCATACTGGGTCAGACCAAAGGTCCACCTCGCACTATTTCCCTAGGACGAAGCATAAGAACATAAGTCATACCACGCCTCCCTCCGCCTCCGTACTTTGGTGGGTCTCTGGTCTTCACAACATCCTCTGGCAAGGAGTTCCACAGGTTGACTGTGCACTGCCAGAAGAAAAACTTCCCTTGGTTTGTTTGAAACATAAGAGCATAAGAACATAAGTCATACCACACCTCCTCCACCTCCGTACATTGGTGGGTCTCTGGTCTTCAGGACATCCTCTGGTGAGGCGTTCCACAGGTTGACTGTGTACTGCCAGAAGAAAAACTTCCCTTGGTTTGTCTGAAACATAAGAGCATAAGAACATAAGTCATACCACGCCTCCTCCACCTCCATACGTTGGTGGGTCTCTGGTCTTCACAACATCCTCCACCAAGGAGTTCCACAGGTTGACTGTGCACTGCCAGAAGAAAAACTTCCCTTGGTTTGTCTGAAACATAAGAGCATAAGAACATAAGTCATACCATGCCTCCTCCACCTCCATATGTTGGTGGGTCTCTGGTCTTCACAACATCCTCCAGCAAGGAGTTCCACAGGTTGACTGTGCACTGCCAGAAGAAAAACTTCCTTTGGTTTGTTTTATGTTCTTATGCTCCTATGTTTCAAACAAACCAAAGGAAGTTTTTCTTTTGGCAGTGCACAGTCAGCCTGTGGAACTCCTTGCCAGAGGATGTAGTGAAGACTAGAGACCCATCAACGTACGGAGGCGGAGGAGGCATGGTATGACTTATGTTCTTATGCTCTTATGTTTCAGTCATACCACACCTCCTCCGCCTCTGTATGTTGGTGGGTCTCTAGTCTTCACGACATCCTCTGGCAAGCAGTTCCACAGGTTGACTGTGCACTGCCAGAAGAAAAACTTCCCTTGGTTTGTTTGAAACATAAGAGCATAAGAACATAAGTCATACCATGCCTCCTCCACCTCTGTACGTTGGTGGGTCTCTGGTCTTCATGACTTCCTCTGGCGAGGAGTTCCACAGGTTGACTGCACTGCCAGAAGAAAAACTTCCTTTGGGTTGCTTGAAACATAAGAGCAAAAGAAGATAAATCATACCACGCCTCCTCCACTTCCCTATGTTGATGGGTTTCTGGTCATCACAACATCCTCTGGCAAGGAGTTCCACAGGTTGATGGTGCACTGCCAGAAGAAAAACTTCCTTTGGTTTGCTTGAAACATAAGAGCAAAAGAAGATAAATCATACCACGCCTCCTCCACTTCCCCATGTTGGTGGGTCTCTGGTCATCACAACATCATCTGGCAAGGAGTTCCACAGGTTGACGGTGCACTGCCAGAAGAAAAACTTCCCTTGGTTTGTTTGAAACATAAGAGCATAAGAACAGCTGTACTGTGTCAGACCAAAGGTCCATCCCTCCCAGTGTCCTGTTTGCCAAACAACAGTGATCCCTCCTGTCACCCATTTCCAGAAAAAGTCCAAGTTCCAAATAAATAGCAGAGAAAGAAGGGATGGGAAAGGAAAACAAAATTGGGAAAAGAATAGTCAATTCGAGTTTCCATGCTAAATGAAGCTGATAAAGAGGGTTCTAAATACTCTTAAGTACCGGGTGTTTGGCTTTTTATATCATTAGGGTATGGAATGTATATAGAGTTGCCTTATCAGGAAGTACTTGAGATGTCTCTACACAAGTGGATCTCTTTGTACCTTGGATGGTCACGTTTCGGGACTTGACCAAGCCCTGGCTAGGATGATTGAGTTGGGGTTGGTCCTGCTTTGGGCAGGGGGCTGGACTCAATGACTCCTGAGGTTTCTTCCCACCCTAGGATTCAACGAGTCTATGAAAGCACCAGCTAACCATCTGTGGTTCTTGAGATCCTCCAATTCAAAGGGTTGATTCGCCCGCTCTTTCAGCCAAACCCATAGATCAGCTGTGCAAAGTACCAGGTACAGTTTTACCCTGCGTTCATAGAGCACGAATGAACAACACATGGGGCATACATCTCTTCTGCGAGAACTCTCCAGCTTGTTAGCAGCAGAAGACATCCATGCTGACCAGAAATATATCGCAGAGAATGGCAGATGCCTGGTGATAGTTTTTGGACATTTTACAGCCCTTAACCGGCCAACTACACAAAGCCTATCACAATGCCCTGGAGTAAATTTCATGGCTGTAACATCTGGCATCACCAGCTTATAATGGGAATGGATCGACAGCTGCTCCATGCATGGCTGATATGCAGACAGTCTGAGCTGAAAAATAAACAACCGGCGGCGGATTGGTGTTGATACCACGAGGGGCTGCTTGTCCAGATTGTGAAACGGCAGTGAAAGCTGTCGGACGAATGCGCCGTAGAACGGGCAGAATATTTAGGTCCATTTGGCAACGTTGAAGAAATCGTGCAGCTCAGCATCGGTGTTAAAAATTACAGTCCCCAAACTTGCAAAACGTGCCAACGTGGAACGACGTTTCAGCGACTTGTGAAACTTTCCTGTGTTCACTGATCATGAGAGTTAGCCAGCAGGCTGGGGACGAAGGGGTTAACTATCATTAACCCAGGTAGAGTTGGCCAATAGGAATGTAGGTAGGAATTTCAAACTGGGACAAAGGAATTTTTGGGTTTTCCCTCTCCTTCGTCCTGGGCAGTTTTCTCTCCAGCTACTGAGGGAGACAGACAGAATGTCTCCGTCCAAGAAAAGACTCTTCACCATCTGTAAGTAGGGCAAAGTCGAGATAAATCCGTTAGGTTTTATTGTTTTATGGTTTGGGAATGGGAATTTGATGTCTGTGCATTTAGAAATGGGGCTTTCTCTCTTTTGCAACTAAGTTTGGGGCCCTGGTGGAATCCCCCCACGAGTATATTACCTTGTGACTTTCCCATCTAATCATGATGCTTGCAACAGGAATATTGTGGTGATTATAAAAGTTCTTTCTCTTTTCTTTTTATTAACCTGGTATTGGTTAATTCTTGTGTCCTGGTTTGTACTTTCGGGGTGAGATTTCCCAAGTGATCTCTACCCTGATTTTCTTATCATTACTTGGGTGGCAGCAGCGGAGTTTTTATCCCCAAAATCTAGGTTGTTAAAATTTGGGCCGGGGGGGGGAGGGAGTCCAAAGCCTGGAGTAAGGTTTTGGGGTACTTTTGCGGGCCCCCACTCCTGCATTTATCGTGCCAGAGTGGGGAAGGAGCCATGACAACTGATGAAGTCCAAATACGCTACCACTCTATTTTAACCCTCAGGGCTAACTTCGAAAGTGAGCAGTGTCACGACCAAAGCATTTGTTTGACGCATTAAAAACTTTTTTGGCTGAAAATACAGAATACAGACCTAGCTGGTCTATGCAAGCAATGCAATTTGCACTTCTATTCATTTTATTTGCTTACAGTGATTGATAGCACGGGTAGGCCTTGAACTTAGAATCATAGAGCACGAGAACTGGAAGGAACTTTGAGAGGTCATCCAGTCCAGTCCCCTGCCCATTTAGACCAGTGTTTCTTAAACTTTTTAAGACCGAGGAACACCAAACAATAATTTATTGTTATGGAGGAACACCAAGGATGTTTTGTTGAGAAAAAAAAAGGTCGGGGAGAAAAAGGATCGGGGGAAAGTTATTGAGCAAAAAAAAAAAAAAAAGGTCACCTGCCCCTTTAAGGGCGGCCGTTTTGAATTCTGTTGTTCTCGATGGCACACCTCCAACTGCCTTGCAGCACACCGGAATACCATGAGACACAGTTTAAGAAACAGTGATCTAGACCAGTGTTTTTCAATCTTTTTTTATAAAGTACCCCTTTTTAAAAAAAAATAATTATAAATACTTAAAGTACCTACAGTTTTCAGACATACAATTTTTTTCTACAGTTGCAACACGTTTGTTTAAACAACTTAATCATAGCCGGGTGGGTGGTGAAATTTTGGGGTGTAAAAAATACAAAAATAATAAAGCGCTGTCAAACTTACAACAAAAATTCAGGTTTCTCCAAATTTCAGTTGTGTTGACGTACCCCCCAGACTTCTCTTGAGAACCCCTAAGGGTACTCGTACCACTGGCTGAGAAACACTGGTCTAGACCACCCCTGATAGATGTCTATCTAACCTTCAATGTCAATCTTCTCCTTTCTAAACTAAACAAGCCCAATTCTTTCAGTCTTCCTTTGTAGGTCATTTTCTCTAGACCTTTCATCATTCTTGTTGCTCTTCTCTGGACCCTCTCCAATGTCTCCATCTCTTTCTTGAAACGTGGTGCGCAGAACTGGACACAATACTCCAACTGAGGCCTAATCAGTGCAGAGGAGAGCGGAAGAATGACTTCTCGTGTCTTGCTCACCACACGCCTGTTCATACAGCCCAGAATCATGTTGGCTTTTTTTACAACAGCGTCACACTGTTGACATATTTAGCTTGTGGTCCACTATGATCCCTTTCTGCCGTGCTCCTTCCTAGACAATCGCTTCCCATTCTGTATGCGTGAGACCAATTGTTCCTTCCTAAGTGGAGCACTTTGCATTTGTCCTTATTCAACTTCATCCTATTGACCTCAGACCATTTCTCCAGTTTGTCCAGATCAGTTTGAATTAAGACCCTATCCTCCAACGTGCTCGAACATGTCTCGATAAATGCATACCGATAAAACATAGTGTTCAACTGACCACCTCTGTTTAGTGTGGCTAGTTTGGTGTTTCATTTTAATCCCAAAGAAACGTGAATTCGTATGTTTTATGATCTGGGAATTCTTCTGTAGCATGTAAAATTACAGTCTTGGTCATGACATTGTGACATCTGGAGTATTGCGTCCAATTCTGGGCCCCCCATTACAGAAAAGAGGTGGATGCATTGGAGTGAGTCCAGCAGAGGGCGACCAAAATGATTCGGGGGCTGGAGCACTTGACTTTCGAGGAGAGACGGAGGGATTGGGGCTTGTTTAGTCTGCAGGAGAGAAGAGCGAGGGGGGATTTGAGAGCAGCCTTCAACTCCCTGAAGGGGATCCAAAGAGGATGGAGAGAGGCTGTTCTCAGTGAGGGCAGAACGAGGAGCAATGGTCTCAAGCTGCAGTGAGGAAGGTCTAGGTTGGACGTTAGGAGAAATGATGTTATGAGGAAGCACTGGAACGGGTTCCCTAAGGAGGTGGAATCTCCATCCCTAGAGGTTTTGAAGGCCCGGCTTGACCAAACCCTGACCAGGATGACTTCATGCGAAGGGCAGGGAAATGGGTTGTTGGGACCAAAATGGGGCTACCACCATGCCCAACAGCATGACCGATATTGCCATGGGAATGTCTCCCTAGCAACGGGTGCCATGACAACACTGAGGCCTCTCCATCCCTAGGGGGTTTGAAGGCCCGGCTTGACCAAACCCTGATGAGGATGACTCTGTGCGAAGGGCGGGGAAATGGGTCGTTGGGACCGAAACGGGGCTACCACCATGCCCAACGGCATGACCAACGTTGCTGTGGGAATGTCTCCCTAGCAATGGGCGCCATGACAACACCGAGGCCTCTCCATCCCTAGATGTTTTGAAGGCCCGGCTTGACCAAACCCTGACCAGGATGACTTAGTGTGAAGGGCAGGGAAATGGGTTGTTGGGACCAAAATGGGGCTACCACCATGCCCAACAGCGTGACCGACGTTGCCGTGGGAGTGTCTCCCTAGCAACGGGTGCCATGACAACACCAAGGCCTCTCCATCCCTAGGGGGTTTGAAGGCCCAGCTTGACCACACCCTGGCTGGGCTGACTGAGTTGGGGTTGGCCCTGCTTTGGCCTCAATGACCTCCTGAGGTCTCCTCCAAGCCTAGGGTTCCATGAAGTTGTCTAGGAGACCCACAGCGTGTCCACTTCTCACTCTCTGGAGGTCACGGGGTCTGCCCGCTGTGAGGGCAGAGGCTCTGCTAAGAATGCTGGGACCATGTCTGGCTGCGGGGATCTCTAAAAATCAAGCGGTGTCACCCCTGTCGTTCCAAGAACAAGGAAGAGGTTTAGAGGCCATATGAAGAGAGATTAAAAAGGCTGGACTTTTCAGCTTAGAAAAGAGGAGACAGAGGGGGGATAGGATTGAGGTCTATAAAATCATGGCAGGTATGGAGAAAGCGAATAAGGAAAGGATATTGACTTGTTCCCATGACATAAGAACGAGGGGTCACCCAAAGAAATGAACAGGTAACAGGTTTCACACAAACCAAAGGAAATATTTCTTCATTCAGCGCAAAGTCAACTTGTGGAACTCCTCGCCAGAGGATGTTGTCAAGGGCAGGACTTCAAACAGCGTTCAAAAATGAACTGGATACGCTTGCAGGTTTCAAAGGAACAAAAGGACGCTTTTCTTCACGCAGCGCACGGTCGACCTGTGGAACTCCTCACCAGAGGATGTTGTAAAGGCCAGGACTTCAAACAGCGTTCAAAAATTAACTAGATACACTTTCAGGTTTCAAAGGAACAAAAGGAAGTTTTTCTTCACGCAGCGCACGGTCGACCTGTGGAACTCCTTATCAGAGGACAATGTGAAGGCCAGGACTTCAAACAAGTTTAAAAATTGAACTAGATACACTAGGAGATTTCCAAGGAATGAAAGGACGCTTTTCTTCATGTAGCGCACTGACGACCTGTGGAACTCCTTGCCAGAGGTTGTTGTAAGGGTTCTATAAGGTGCCACAGGATGTCTCATTATTTCTGCAGATTCAGACTAACACAGCTACCCCTCTGATATTTGTCACAAGGAACAAAAGGACGCTTTTCTTCATGCAGTGCACTGTTAACCTGTGGAACTCCTTGCCAGAGGATGTTGTGAAGGTCCGGACTTCAGACAGGGTTAAAAAATGAACTAGATACACTAGCACATTTCCAAGGAACCAAAGGACACTTTTCTTCATGCAGTGTACGGTTAACCTGTGGAACTCCTTGACGGATGACATTGTAAAGGCCTGGACTTCAAACAGGGCTCAAAAATGAACTAGATACACTAGCAGGTTTCCAAGGAACCAAAGGATGCTTTTCTTCATGCAGCCCACGATCGACCTGGGGAACTCCTTGCCAGAGGATGTTGTGTAGGGGTTCTATAAGGTGCCACAGGACTTCTCAGGTTTTTTTGTAGATTCAGACTAACACGGCTACCCCTCTGATACTTGTCACAAGGAACAAAAGGACACTTTTCTTCACACAGCACACAGTCAACCTGTGGAACTCCTTGCCAGAGGATGTTTTGTACGGGTTCTATAAGGTGCCACAGGACTTCTCAGGTTTTTTTGTAGATTCAGACTAACACGGCTACCCCTCTGATACTTGTCACAAGGAACAAAAGGACACTTTTCTTCACACAGCACACAGTCAACCTGTGGAACTCCTTGCCAGACAATGTTCTGTAAAGGTTCTATAAGGTGCCACAGGATTTCTCGTTGTTTTTACAGATTCCGACTAACACAGCTACCCCTCTGATACTTGTCACAAGGAACAAAAGGATGCTTTACTTCACTCAGTGCACAGTCAACCTGTGGAACTCCTTGCCAGAGGACATTGTGAAGGACCAGACTTTAAACAGGGTTCAAAAAAGAGCTGGATAAGTTCATGGTGGTTAGGTCCATCAATTAAATAGGATGGGTAGGAATGGTGTCCCCAGACTGTTTGTCAGAGGCTGGAAATGGGTGACAGGGGAGGGATCATTTCATTACTGTTCACTCCCTCTGGGGCACCTGGTATTGGCCACTTTTGGCAGACAGGACATTAGGCTAAATGGACCTTCGGTCTGACCCAACCTGGCTGCTCTGATGTTCTTACTAGCTCATGTTTCCTGGACCTTTCCTCATTTGGGTTGCCCTTCTCTGCACCTTGAGGTTTCTCTGCCTCTTTCTTGAATTGTAGGGTTAAAAGCCGTCACCTAGGCTAAGCCCCAACCCAGATGCTGCCTTTGTTGGGTCTGCACCATCTCAGACAGATGTTATCCCACCTTCTTTATGGTTCCTTGGAAATCTGCAAGTGTATCTAGTTCATTTTTGAGCCTTGTTTGAAGTCTGGGCCTTCACAATGTCCTCCGGCGAGGAGTTCCACAGATTGACCGTGCACTGCATGAAGAAAAGCGTCCTTTGGTTCCTTTGAAACCACCAACGAAGAAAGTGCCGCAGCTGTCCAAGTTGCTGTTCTGTGCCATGTCCTGGAGGTGTTAAGATCCCATCAGGAGTGGGATGTATCAGGGACATAGGCTGATTTATTTTCTCCATACACGGTATCACCTCGTAGAAGGAATTCCAACGGTACAGGATTCGTTTGGTGCAACACATTGTTTATGGGGAGAAAAATTGTTCTCTTGAGCTCTGAGGACCGGACAAGAAGCAATGGGCTTAAACTGCTGCAAGGGAGGTTTAGATTGGACATCAGAGTCATTATTAACGGTTCCCAATCCTGCTGGAAAGGTGTAACAAGTGGGGTTCTGCAGGGGTCTGTTTTAGGACCGGTTCTGTTCAATATCTTCATCAACGATTTAGATTTTGGCAGAGAGAGTTCGCTTATTAAGTTTGCAGACGATCCCAAGCTGGGAGGGGTTGCGACTGCTTTGGAGGATAGGTCATCATTCATAACGATCTGGATAAACTGGAGAAACGGTCTGAGGTCAATAGCATGAAGTTTAATAAGGACAAATGCAAAGTGCTCCACTTAGAAAGGAACAATCCGTCTCACACATACGGAATGGGAAGCGACTGTCTAGGAGAGAGTCTGGCAGAAAGGGATCTAGGGGTCACAAGCTAAATATGAGTCAACAGTGTGACGCTGTTGCAAAAAAAGCCAACGTGATTCTGGGCTGCATTAACAGGTGTGTGGTGAGCAAGACACGAGCAGTATCATTCTTCCGCTCTCCTCTGCGCTGGTTAGGCCTCAGCTGGAGTAGTGTGTCCAGTTCTGGGTGCCACATTTCCGGAAAGATGTGGAGACATTGGAGAAGGTCCAGAGAAGAACAACAAGAATGATGAAAGGTCTAGAGAACATGAGCTATGAAGGAAGACTGGGCTTGTTTAGTTTGGAAAAGGGAGATTGAGAGGGAACATCATAGCAGTTTTCAAGTATCTAAAAGGGTGTCACAAGGAGGAGAGAGAAAACTTGTTCTTCCTGGCCTCTGTGGATAGAACAAGAAGCAATGGGCTTAAACTGCAGCAAGGGAGGTTTAGGCTGGACATTAGGGAAAACTTCCTAAGCCTCAGAGTGGTGAAACACTGGAATAAATTGCCGAGGGAGGTGGTGGAATCTCCATCCCTGGAAATATGTAAGAGCAGGCTTGGATAGACATCGACCGGGGATGGTCTAGGTGGAATTTGGTCCTGTCCAGAGGGCAGGGGACTGGACTCGATGACCTCTTGAGGTCCCTTCCAGTTCTAGTGTTGTATGATTCTATGATCAGGAAAAACGTCC
Source organism: Pelochelys cantorii (assembly GCA_032595735.1). Lineage (NCBI taxonomy): Eukaryota > Metazoa > Chordata > Testudines > Trionychidae > Pelochelys > Pelochelys cantorii. The sequence continues at coordinate 2,361,266 of CM064342.1, read as the reverse complement.
TAACTGTCCAGGTGGTTAAAGGCCGGAATAAATTGCCCAGGGAGGCTGTGGAATCTCAGGTTGGATAGACATCTATCAGGGATGGTCTAGATCAGGGATGAGCAATAATTTTTGACCCGGGAGGGCCACTCCAAAATTTTGGAAAGTGGTCAAGGGCCGCACTCTTCCATGATATTAATGGGGGAGGTGCGGGGTCTGGTGTGGAGGTTGGGTGCAGAAGGGAGCTTGGGGTAAGGGATTGGGATGCAGGAGGGAGACTGGAGTCTGGGGGGCTGAGTTGGGATGAAGCAGGCAGTTGTGACCTAGTGTAGGGGTTTGGGATGTGACCTAGGGTAGGAGGGAATTGTGATCTGGGGCGGGAGATTGAGGTGCCAGATCTGGGAGAGGGTATGGGTGTAAGAGAGGTATGTTGGGGGGGCAGAGAGTTGGGGAAGGAAGGGGCTGGAGTGGGCAGAGGCAGGCTGTGGCCAAGAGACTTACCTGCCAGCTGCCAAACCAGCCTGCCTGTCTGCAGAGCTTAAAACTTTTCCCAGCCAGCCTGCCTACCTGCCTGGCCATGTGCTTCAGTGAATAACTGAGCCCAGGAGAGGGGGGCTGGTTCTTCGTGGCTGCCTGTTATTCCAACAAGCAGTGCCCATTGGCCGGTTTCTGCCAATGGGATTGTGCGGGGGTAGAGCGGCTCCTGAAACTTCCCCCCCCCCCTCCAGTTTTGAAACCGAGCTTGGGACTTTCTGCTGCCTCCGTGGGCTTAAATTGCAGTGAAGGAGGCTTAGGTTGGACATTCGGAAAAACGTCCTACCCATCTGGGGGTGAAACACTGGAATAAATTGCCGAGGGGGGGGTTGTGGAATCTCCATCCTTGCAGATACCGAAGAGCAGCTGGCATAGACATCTTCTGTCTTTATGATTCTTTTTTCGCCTGTTGTTTCGGCACCTGCGGTTTATGAGCTGTGCCGTCGCATTGTGCAGGATAAAGACAACTCCGGCATGAATGCTCGAACAGCGGCAAGGCACCCCTGCCACCAAATAACAACAATGAGCCATACTCTGCACTGAAAAGACTTGGAGGCTATTACTCAGATTTAGCGGCATGAAATTTTGGTTACGCAGCATTTCACGGCTGGTTTATCGCTTCCGCTAAGTGCAACAGAGCCCTGATTGCTTCCCCGCTGTCTTGGGGGGGAGAAGATTGTTTCCCAGGGAAGGTTCTAATGGGCACTTTAGTACCTCTCGTGTGGCGGAGGCAAATATCTCGCGACGGGTTGGACGGCTTTGACAGCGACAACGGGCAATAAAAGACAGCTAAGGCCGAGTATGTGTGTGGTTGCCTCGAACAGCTATGTCATACACATGCCTGTCTGTTGATTGATCTCCTTCCCGCCTGTGCTCTCCCCGATCCCGGCTGCAGCCTCCCACTCATATCCAAGCAACCGGCACTCAGTCTGGACAGAAGTAGCCCCTTCTAGTCCTTAAATATCCCGCCGACTGCCGTGGCCGCTTAACACCGCAAGCAGGCCAGTGTCTGCCTGTCCATCTGTGATGAAGTGCACATTTCTGGTCCCTTTTTAGAACGCCAATGTGTGCCTCAGTTTCCCTCTGTACTTTGGAATAGTGCAACATGCTGCGTTGGAGGCAGAAGAGGAAATGGGAAGTGCCGTGTTCTGTTCCTGACCTGGGTGGAATGAACGGGGTCTGATCGACATGGGGGCCTGTGATGGGGCGGACAAAGCCCGACCTCCCTGCTGGAGGCCTTTCAGCACCCTGGCCAGCAGCAGGAATGGTTGGAATGGTTGGAACCAACCCATACCAGGGAAGGGTCCTCAAAGGCAACCAGAGCCCAGACAATGGAATCATTGGCATGTATCCATGGGAATCTCCAGGAGGTGGATCTTCAGGAGCATGGATCTTCAGGAGATGGACAACGGAAGTCCACACAATGGAATCATTGACATGTATCCATGGGAATTTCCAACAGGTGGATCTTCAGGAGCATGGGTCTTCAGGAGATGGACAACGGAAGTCCACACAATGGAATCATTGACGTGTATCTTTGGGAATTTCCAGCAGATGGATCTTCAGGAGCATGGGTCTTCAGGAGATGGACAACAGGAGTCTGCACAATGGAATCATTGACGTGTATCCATGGGAATCTCCAGCAGGGGGACCATGTGATGTTGTGAAGGCCAGGACAATATCAGGGTTCAAAACAGAAGTAGGTGAATTCATGGAGGTGAGATCCATCAATACTTCTTAGCCAGGATGGGTCGGAATGGTGTCCCTAGCGTCTGTTTGTCAGAGGCTGGGAATGGGTGACAGGAGAGAGATCACTTGATGGTTACCTGTTCTGTTCACGCCCTCTGGGGCATCTGGCATTGGACATAGTCAGAAGACAGGATATTGGGCTAGACGGACCAACCTAGTATGGCCGTTCTTAAGATTATTGATAACTCTACCATTTCCATCTAGCAGTGGACCAACGCCATTGTTAGGGTTCTCTTTGTTCCTTATATATGTTGACTTAGAAATTCACAACTGGTGTGAAAAAAGCAGCTATCTCACCTTTTCCTCGCTGAGGGAGATGAGTCACGGCCATGTGGATGAAATGAACCTGGAGGTCATGTGCCCATCTCTGTATCCCTGCCTTTTCTCCTTCTCTTTTTTCTTCCAGCATCTGCGGCTCCCAAAAGTGTATGCCTGAATACATGTGTGAGTCTTCCAAGTGCCACTGGACTCTTGGTTGGTTTTGCAGAGTGGTCACAGGTCGCTCTGAGGCTTGCATGGCCTAGACCATGGTGTCCAACACGCTAATCACTAGCTCTTTGGCCGGTTGAGTGTGGCTCTTTGGTTGGCTGAGTGTGGCTCATTGGTCGGTTGAGTGTGGCTCATTGGTCGGTTGAGTGTGGCTCGTTGGCCAGTTGAGCATGGCTGTTTGGCCAATTGAGTGTGGCTCGTTGGCCGGTTGAGCATGGCTGTTTGGCCAGTTGAGCGTGGCTGTTTGGCCGGCTGAGTGTGGCTCCTTGGACAGTTAAGCATGGCTGTTTGGCCGTTTGAGTGTGGCTCTTTGGCCGGTTGAGTGTGTCTGCTTGGCCGGTTGAATTTGGCTCATTGGCCGGTTGAGTGTGGCTCATTGGACAGTTAAGCGTGGCTGTTTGGCCTGTTGAGTGTGGCTCGTTGGCCGGTTGAGCGTGGCTGCTTGGCCGGTTGAATTTGGCTCATTGGCCGGTTGAGTGTGGCTGTTTGGCCCGCTGAGTGTGGCTTGTTGGCCGGTTGAGTGTGGCTGCTTGGCCGGTTGAGTGTAGCTGTTTGGCCAGTTGAGTGTGGCTCGTTGGCCGGTTGAGCGTGGCTGCTTGGCCGGTTGAATTAGCTCATTGGCCGGTTGAGTGTGGCTTGTTGGCTGGTTGAGCGTGGCTGCTTGGCCGGTTGAGTGTAGCTGTTTGGCCAGTTGAGTGTGGCTCGCTGGCTGGTTGAGCGTGGCTGCTTGGCCGGTTGAGTGTAGCTGTTTGGCCAGTTGAGTGTGGCTCGTTGGCTGGTTGAGTGTGGCTGCTTGGCCGGTTGAGTGTAGCTGTTTGGCCGGTTGAGTGTGGCTCCTTGGCCGGTTGAGTGTGACTGCTTGGCTGGCTGAGTGTGGCTGTTTGGCCTGTTGAGTGTGGCTCTTTGGCTGGTTGAGTGTGGCTCTTCAGCCGGTTAAGTGTCACTCTTTGGTCGGTTGAGTGTGGTTGGACACCATGGGCCTAGGAGATGCCGGACCAGCCTGGCTCCATCCCCAGCTGGCTTGGTGGGGTGGGATGGATCTCTGAAGTCCTGCAAGCCTTTGAGAGTTGCCCTTCCATCTCCTGTGAAGTTCACACCCAAGGTCAGCTCCAAAGAAAGCCTCATTTCTGACTGTCTTGTTTTTCTCCCTTCCCAAGTGACTTTCAGGGAGCTCCTCTGTCTCCCCAGGCACCAGGCATCTCCCGCAGACCTTCCCTTCCTTTCAGTTCATTATCAGAGCCCAGGAAAACCACGGAGGAGAGGACCTTGCCTTCAAAACCTCTAGGTCTGGAGATTCCACCACTTCCGTAGGGAACCCATCCCAGTGCTTCCCCACCCTCCTCAGGAAAAAGTTTCTCCTAATATCCAACCTGGGCACTGCTGCTAAATTAGTGTTAGGACATAGATATTCAGGTGTGCCTGCAAAGGCTTATATGAGATCAAAGCCAAACCACAAAAAAAAGGTATATTTCAAACCAGACATTGAAATGTAGGTGGATCACTTGCTGTCTGGTGAGGGCCCGCACCGCAACTCTGTCTGGTCCTTTGATGGTTTCCGTCTCCGGGATAATTAATTTTGCTGGGTGGATGCCAATAAAGGCAGTGGGATATAATCGGTTAGACAATCATGCTTCCCCGTATCAGGTGTGGTTAATTACATTTCAGTAACAGAGTGGTTAAGGTATACCTAAAAATATTGCTATATATAATAGGGCGTATACCTGAAAATAACGCTATATACAATAGGGCGGGTCGACACTAGGAATTTTTTTCAAAATCACTACAGTCCAAATTTTTCAGGTATCTAAAAGGGTGTCATAAGGAGGAGGGAGAAAACTTGTTCATCTTGGCCTCTGAGGACAGGACAAGAAGCAATGGGCTTAAACTGCAGCAAGGGAGGTTTAGGTTGGACATTAGGAAAAAGTTCCTACCTGTCCGGGTGGTCAAACACTGGAATAAATTGCCCAGGGAGGTTGTGGAATCTCCATCTCTGGAGATATTTAAGAGTAGGTTAGATAAATGTCTATCAGGGATGGTCTAGACAGTATTGGGTCCTGCCATGAGGGCAGGGGACTGGACTCGATGACCTCTCGAGGTCCCTTCCAGTCCTAGTGTTCTATGATTCTATGATTCTAAATAACAACTACTGAAATAACAAAATCGAAAGAGCATGTCCCCTCAAAATTAGTACATGGCAGGCTCCATTAGTGTGGACGCTCTACCATGACCTTAGATCTCCAGGAAGCACCGGGACGTAATTACTTAAATTACCCTAATTATTTCGATAGAGTGGCAGTGAAGTGTCCACACCCCTGCTATTTCGAAATAACTGTTTCGGAATGAACATTATTCCCCGAGGACAGCAGGAGTACCGATTTCAGACTAAGGCTATGTCTAGACTGTGGGGTTTTTTCGAAAGCGGATATGCAAATCCCGCAGGAATTTGCATATCATCTTCCGAGCTCATTTTCAGAAGAGGGTCTTTCGGAAGTGAAAGTCGTCTGGACACATTTTTTTCTGGAAAAACACCCCTTTTTCGGGAAAAAAAAAAAAAAAAAACGCTCTTCCATAAAAAATGAGGTTTATGTGGTTTTCTTCCAAAAAGGGGTTCCCCCCCGAAAAATGTGTCCAGACGACTTTCACTTTCGAAAGATCGTCGGGGTTTTTTCAAAAAAGGGTTTTTTTCCCTGAAAAAAACGTGTCCGAACTACTTTCACTTTTGAAAGATCCTTGGGGTTTTTTTTCGAAAAAAGGGTTTTTTTCCCAAAAAACCCTACGTCTAGACCACTTTCACTTTTGAAAGATCCTCGGGGAGGAGGTTTCGAAAAAGGGTTTTTTTCCCCGAAAAAACCCACGTCCAGACCATTTTCACTTTTGAAAGATCCTCGGGGTGGGGGGTTTCGAAAAAAGGTTTTCCCCCCCCCCAAAAAACGCGTCCAGACTACTTTCACTTTTGAAAGATCCTCTGGGGGAGGGGTTTCAAAAAAAGGTTTTCCCCCCCCCAAAAAAACGCGTCCAGACTACTTTCACTTTTGAAAGATCCTCGGGGGTTTTTTCTTTTTTTTTTCAAAAAAAGGTTTTTTCCCCTGAAAAAACCCACGTCCAGACCATTTTCACTTTTGAAAGATCCTCGGGGTGGGGGGTTTCGAAAAAAGGTTTTTCCCCCCGAAAAAAACGCGTCCAGACTACTTTCACTTTTGAAAGATACTCTGGGGGAGGGGTTTCAAAAAAAGGTTTTCCCCCCCCGAAAAAAACGCGTCCAGACTACTTTCACTTTTGAAAGATCCTCGGGGGTTTTTTCTTTTTTTTTTCAAAAAAAGGTTTTTTTCCCCTGAAAAAACCCATGTCCAGACCACTTCCACTTTTGAAAGATCCTCGGGGGGGGGGGTTTTGAAAAAAATTCCCCCCCCCCAAAAAAAACCCACGTCCAGACCACTTTCACTTTTGAAAGATCCTCGGGTTTTTTTCGAAAAAGGGTTTTTTTCGAAAAAGGGTTTTTTTTCCCAAAAAACCCCCATGTACAGACTACTTTCACTTTTGAAAGATCCTTGGGGTATTTTCTAAAAAGGGGTTTTTTCCCCCAAAAAAACCGCATTCAGACTACTTTCGCGTTCGAAAGATCCTCTTTTGAAAGCAAGATCGGAAGAAGAGATGAAAATTCCCACGGAATTTGCATATCCTCTTTCGGAAAAAAACAGTTTAGATGTACCCTAAGCATCCAGTTATTTTGAAAGAACGGGTTTGGTAGCGTCGACGCGTGGCGTATTAATCCAACCGAAGGGGGGCGTTATTTCAAAATCAATCCCTAGTGTCGACCAGCACTCAGACAAAGCCAGGCACCTTTATGAAATCCATCCCCTCCGCTCTGCCGAGGCATACGGAATACACAGCCCAGATCACCTATTTATTAAAACATAGTTAGCACACAAGGGGGGGAGGAAGGGTTAATTACATGAAAGGCCTCTCTAAAGAGAAGGCAATTAGCGTATTGATTGCAAGAACTGCCAAGTTAATTGGGCAGGTGACGCATTGACATTTTGCACAATCCATAAACCTGCAAGCCCTTCAAAAGAAATCCGCCTCGCGACGCGCGCAGCCACAAAAGGGTCAAACACGCCATAAATTTCGGGAGCTTGATTATGGCAGTTGGCTGCTTTCATGTGTTCTCAATACCGAGAGCTGTTAGAGACAGGGCGGCTTCCCCCCTCCCGTGTGACTTTACTAAAAGGCTTTGATGGAGACTGTGTCGGCTCGGTCTCTCTTTTCTTCTCTGCAAAGCAATCCCGTCCGTTTCACCTTCCGTTCTCTGCCGAGCCTGGCCTGAAGAGGGTGGGCGAAAAGCTGGCGAAAGTCAATTAGCAGCTGGTTAATGACGTCCTGCCACCAGGGCTCGGAGGGATGGGTCTGGAGCGGAGCGCGACCCACAGAAACAGACCCCATATGAGGCTGGTAAGAGCTAACAGAATGCCATACTGTGATGGAAGACACATGCCATCAAAAGAACCCTTTGCTTTTCTTCTGTTGTTTTATCTGCTGCTTGAAAGCAGAAGCGGCAAAGCCAGGCACAAAATACAATCTGTTCATCAGGGGACTGCTTGAGAAAATACGATCTCTTCATCAGAGGACTGGGTGAAGGACCTTTGACAAGGTCCCTCACCAAAGGCTCTTGCGTAAATTAAGTTGTCGTGGGATAAGAGGGAAGATCTTTTTGTGGATTGAGAACTGGTTAAAAGACAGGAAACAAAGGGTAGGAATAAATGGTCAGTTTTCCGGATGGCGAGGGGTAACTAGTGGTGTCCCCCAAAGGTCAGTCCTAGGACCAGTACTATTCAACGTATTCATAAACGATCTGGAGGAAGGGGCAAGCGGTGAGGTGGCAAAGTTTGCGAACGATACTAAACTGTTCAAGATAGTCAAGACTAAAGCAGACTGTGAAGAACGTCAAAAAGGTCCTGCCTTGGACACGGGGTGGGACTTGATGGCTTTCTAAGGTATCTTCCAGCTCTAGGATTCTATGATGCTATCTCACCAAACTGAGTGATTGGGCAACAAAATGGCAAATGAAATGTAATGTGGATAAGTTTAAGTAATGCACATTGGAAAAAATAACCCCAACTATACATACAATATGCTGGGGGCTAATTTAGCTACAGCTAATCAGGAAAGAGATCTTGGAGTTATCGTGGATAGTTCTCTGAAGACATCCACATAGTGTGCAGTGGCGGTCAAAAAAGCAAACAGGATGTTAGGAATGATTAAAAAAGGGATAGAAAATAAGACAAGGAATATCTTACTGCCCCTACAAAAAACTATGGGACGCCCACATCTTGAATACTGCATATAGGTGTGGTCTCCTCACCTCAAAAAAAATATATTTTAGCATTAGAAAAGGTTCAGAAAAGGGCAACTAAAATGATTCGGGGTTTGGAACAGGTCCCCTGTGAGGAGAGGCTAAAGAGAAAGGGACTTTTCAGTTTACAAAAAAGGAGACTGAGGGGGGATAGGATAGAGGTCTATCAAATCATGAATGGTGTGGAAAGGGTGAATAAAAAAAAGTTATTTACTTGTTCCCATAATATAAGAACTAGAGGATACCAAAACTAATGGGTAGCATGTTTAAAATTAATAAAAGGACGTTCTTCTTCACACAGCGCACAGTCAACCTGTGGAACTCCTCGCCGGAGGAGGCTCTGAAGGCTAGGACTATAACAGAGTTTTAAAAAGAGCTAGATAAATTCATGGAGGTTAGGTCCATAAAAGGCTATTAGCTAGGGGGTAAGGAATGGTGTCCCTGGCTTCTGTTTGTCAGAGGCTGGAGAGGGATGGCACGAGACAAATCGCTTGATCATTGTCTTCGGTCCACCCCCTCTGGGACACCTGGCACTGGCCACAGTCGGCAGACAGGCTACTGGGCTGGATGGACCTTTGGTCTGACCCAGTCTGGCTGTTCTTATGTTCTTATGTTATGTTAAGAGGCTCCTTCCCCATAAATCTACCCAAACTCCTGAGGCCCGATAATCGTCCAGGAAAGGAACGGCCCACAGGATCTGGAAGCCATCTCTCTGATGGGTTGGTTGGCTTGCCACAGAGCCCCAGAAACACGAAGACCTGGGGGGCGGCTGTCAACCCCCAAGACCAGCAGGTGCTGGGAGGGAGCCACAACGTGATCAGTCCTCCCTTGGTGTCACCACAATCCTGAGGAGACACCATGAGATAGAACTGGTTCCTCAAATCGAGGAGACACCGCTGAGATAGGATCTGGTTCCTCACAATCGAGGAGCACCCTGAGATGAGGATACGGTTCCTCACAATCTGAGGAGACACCGCTGAGATGAGGATCCGGTTCCTCAAATCCGAGGAGACACTCTGGAGTGAGGATCCGGTTCCTCAGAATCTGAGGAGACACCGCTAGATGAGGATCCGGTTCCTCAGAATCTGAGGAGACACATCGCTGAGATCATGAATCTCGGTTCCCCCTCGGGAACTGCTGCAGGAGACACCACTGAGGCTGAGGATCCTTGGTCTCCCTCAGCAATCTGTTAGTGTAGAGCACTTCCCCTGAGATCAGCAAATCCTGGTTCCTCGAAATCTGAGGAAGACGCCACGGCTGGAGCATCGAGGATCTGGTTGCTCCATCTGAGGCCAGACACCACTGAGACTGAGGATCGGTTCACTCCAGCCAAGTCTGGGAGGGAGCCACAACGTGAGATCAGAACCTCCTGGTTCCTCACAATCTGAGGAGACACCGCTGAGATCAGAAGCCGGTTCCTCACAATCCGAGGAGACACCGCTGAGATGAGGATCTGGTTCCTCACAATCCGAGGAGGTACCGCTGAGATGAGGATCTGGTTCCTCACAATCTGAGGAGACACCGCTGAGATGAGGATCCGGTTCCTCACAATCCGAGGAGACACCACTGAAGTGACGATCCGGTTCCTCAGAATCTGAGGAGACACCGCTCAGATGAGGATCCGGTTCCTCACAATCTGAGGAGACACCGCTGAGATCAGAATCCGGTTCCTCAGAATCTGAGGAGACACCACTGAGGCGAGGATCCGGTTCCTCACAATCTGAGGAGACACTGCTGAGATCAGAATCTGGTTCCTCACAATCTGAGGAGACACGGCTGAGATCAGAATCTGGTTCCACACCATCTGAGGAGACACCACTGAGATGAGGATCTGGTTCCTCACAATCGGAGGAGACATCGCTGAGATCAGAATCTGGTTCCTCACAATCTGAAGAGACACCAATGAGATGAGGATCTGGTTCCTCATAATCTGAGGAGACACCACTGAGATGAGGATCCGGTTCCTCAGAATCTGAGGAGACACCGCTGAGATCAGAATCTGGTTCCTCACAATCTGAAGAGACACCACTGAGATGAGGATCTGGTTCCTCACAATCTGAGGAGACAACGCTGAGATCAGAATCTGGTTCCTCACAATCTGAGGAGACACCACTGAGATGAGGATCTGGTTCCTCACAATCTGAGGAGACACCGCTGAGATGAGGATCCGGTTCCTCAGAATCTGAGGAGACACTGTGGAGATGAGGATCCGGTTCCTCACAATCTGAGGATACGCCGCTGAGATCAGAATCCGGTTCCTCGGAATCTGAGGAGACACGCGAGATGAGGATCCGGTTCCTCAGAATCTGAGGAGACACCACTGAGGTGAGGATCCGGTTCCTCAGAATCTGAGAAGACACCACTGAGATCAGAATCTGATTCCTCAGAATCTGAGGAGACACCGCTGAGATGAGGATCCGGTTCCTCACAATCGGAGGAGACACCACTGAGATGAGGATCCGGTTCCTCAGAATCCGAGGAGACACCGCTGAGATCAGAATCCGGTTCCTCAGAATCTGAGGAGACACCGCTGAGATGAGGATCCGGTTCCTCAGAATCCGAGGAGACACCGCTGAGATCAGAATCCGGTTCCTCAGAATCTGAGGAGACACCACTGAGATGAGGATCCGGTTCCTCAGAATCTGAGGAGACACCGCTGAGATCAGAATCCGGTTCCTCAGAATCTGAGGAGACACTGCGGAGATGAGGATACGGTTCCTCACAATCTGAGGATACGCCGCTGAGATCAGAATCCGGTTCCTCACAATCCGAGGAGACACCACTGAAGTGACGATCCGGTTCCTCAGAATCTGAGGAGACACCGCTCAGATGAGGATCCGGTTCCTCAGAATCTGAGAAGACACCACTGAGATCAGAATCTGATTCCTCAGAATCTGAGGAGACACCGCTGAGATGAGGATCCGGTTCCTCACAATCGGAGGAGACACCACTGAGATGAGGATCCGGTTCCTCAGAATCCGAGGAGACACCGCTGAGATCAGAATCCGGTTCCTCAGAATCTGAGGAGACACCGCTGAGATGAGGATCCGGTTCCTCAGAATCCGAGGAGACACCGCTGAGATCAGAATCCGGTTCCTCAGAATCTGAGGAGACACCGCTGAGATGAGGATCCGGTTCCTCAGAATCTGAGGAGACACCGCTGAGATCGGAATCCGGTTCCTCAGAATCTGAGGAGACACTGCGGAGATGAGGATACGGTTCCTCACAATCTGAGGATACGCCGCTGAGATCAGAATCCGGTTCCTCACAATCTGAGGAGACACCGCTGAGATGAGGATCCGGTTCCTCACAATGTGAAGAGACACCACTGAGATGAGGATCTGGTTCCTCACAATCGGAGGAGACACCGCTGAGATCAGAATCCGGTTCCTCACAATCTGAGGAGACACCGCTGAGATGAGGATCTGGTTCCTCACAATCTGAGGAGACACCGCTGAGATCAGAATCCGGTTCCTCAGAATCTGAGGAGATACCGCTGAGAAGAGGATCCGGTTCCTCAGAATCTGAGGAGACACCGCTGAGATGAGGATCCGGTTCCTCAGAATCTGAGGAGACACCGCTGAGATGAGGATCCGGTTCCTCAGAATCTGAGGAGACACCGCTGAGATGAGGATCCGGTTCCTCGGAATCTGAGGAGACACCGCTGAGATGAGGATCCGGTTCCTCACAATCTGAGGAGACACTGCGGAGATGAGGATCCGGTTCCTCAGAATCTGAGGAGACACCACTGAGGTGAGGATCCGGTTCCTCAGAATCTGAGGAGACACCGCTGAGATCAGAATCCGGTTCCTCAGAATCTGAGGAGACACTGTGGAGATGAGGATCCGGTTCCTCCGAATCTGAGGAGACACCACTGAGATGAGGATCTGGTTCCTCAGAATCTGAGGAGACACTGCTGAGATCAGAATCAGGTTCCTCGGAATCTGAGGAGACACCGCTGAGATGAGGATCCGGTTCCTCACAATCTGAGGAGACACCGCTGAGATCAGAATCCGGTTCCTCGGAATCTGAGGAGACACTGCGGAGATGAGGATCCGGTTCCTCAGAATCTGAGGAGACACCACTGAGGTGAGGATCCGGTTCCTCAGAATCTGAGAAGACACCACTGAGATCAGAATCTGATTCCTCAGAATCTGAGGAGACACCGCTGAGATGAGGATCCGGTTCCTCAGAATCCGAGGAGACACCGCTGAGATCAGAATCCGGTTCCTCAGAATCTGAGGAGACACCGCTGAGATGAGGATCCGGTTCCTCAGAATCCGAGGAGACACCGCTGAGATTAGAATCCGGTTCCTCAGAATCTGAGGAGACTCCGCTCAGATGAGGATCCGGTTCCTCAGAATCTGAGGAGACACCGCTGAGATCAGAATCCGGTTCCTCAGAATCTGAGGAGACACTGCGGAGATGAGGATCCGGTTCCTCAGAATCTGAGGAGTCACCACTGAGATCAGAATCTGGTTCCTCACAATCTGAGGAGACACCGCTGAGATGAGGATACGGTTCCTCACAATCTGAGGATACGCCGCTGAGATCAGAATCCGGTTCCTCACAATCTGAGGAGACACCACTGAGATGAGGATCCGGTTCCTCACAATGTGAAGAGACACCACTGAGATGAGGATTCGGTTCCTCAGAATCTGAGGAGACACTGCTGAGATCAGAATCAGGTTCCTCGGAATCTGAGGAGACACCGCTGAGATGAGGATCCGGTTCCTCACAATCTGAGGAGACACCGCTGAGATCAGAATCCGGTTCCTCGGAATCTGAGGAGACACTGCGGAGATGAGGATCCGGTTCCTCAGAATCTGAGGAGACACCACTGAGGTGAGGATCCGGTTCCTCAGAATCTGAGAAGACACCACTGAGATCAGAATCTGATTCCTCAGAATCTGAGGAGACACCGCTGAGATGAGGATCCGGTTCCTCACAATCGGAGGAGACACCACTGAGATGAGGATCCAGTTCCTCAGAATCCGAGGAGACACCGCTGAGATCAGAATCCGGTTCCTCAGAATCTGAGGAGACACCGCTGAGATGAGGATCCGGTTCCTCAGAATCCGAGGAGACACCGCTGAGATCAGAATCCGGTTCCTCAGAATCTGAGGAGACACCGCTGAGATGAGGATCCGGTTCCTCAGAATCTGAGGAGACACCGCTGAGATCAGAATCCGGTTCCTCAGAATCTGAGGAGACACTGCGGAGATGAGGATACGGTTCCTCACAATCTGAGGATACGCCGCTGAGATCAGAATCCGGTTCCTCACAATCTGAGGAGACACCGCTGAGATGAGGATCCGGTTCCTCACAATGTGAAGAGACACCACTGAGATGAGGATCTGGTTCCTCACAATCGGAGGAGACACCGCTGAGATCAGAATCCGGTTCCTCACAATCTGAGGAAACACCGCTGAGATGAGGATCTGGTTCCTCACAATCTGAGGAGACACCGCTGAGATCAGAATCCGGTTCCTCAGAATCTGAGGAGATACCGCTGAGAAGAGGATCCGGTTCCTCAGAATCTGAGGAGACACCGCTGAGATGAGGATCCGGTTCCTCAGAATCTGAGGAGACACCGCTGAGATGAGGATCCGGTTCCTCAGAATCTGAGGAGACACCGCTGAGATGAGGATCCGGTTCCTCGGAATCTGAGGAGACACCGCTGAGATGAGGATCCGGTTCCTCACAATCTGAGGAGACACTGCGGAGATGAGGATCCGGTTCCTCAGAATCTGAGGAGACACCACTGAGGTGAGGATCCGGTTCCTCAGAATCTGAGGAGACACCGCTGAGATCAGAATCCGGTTCCTCAGAATCTGAGGAGACACTGTGGAGATGAGGATCTGGTTCCTCCGAATCTGAGGAGACACCACTGAGATGAGGATCCGGTTCCTCAGAATCTGAGGAGACACTGCTGAGATCAGAATCAGGTTCCTCGGAATCTGAGGAGACACCGCTGAGATGAGGATCCGGTTCCTCACAATCTGAGGAGACACCGCTGAGATCAGAATCCGGTTCCTCGGAATCTGAGGAGACACTGCGGAGATAAGGAACCGGTTCCTCAGAATCTGAGGAGACACCACTGAGGTGAGGATCCGGTTCCTCAGAATCTGAGAAGACACCACTGAGATCAGAATCTGATTCCTCAGAATCTGAGGAGACACCGCTGAGATGAGGATCCGGTTCCTCACAATCGGAGGAGACACCGCTGAGATCAGAATCTGGTTCCTCAGAATCTGAGGAGACACCGCTGAGATGAGGATCCGGTTCCTCAGAATCCGAGGAGACACCGCTGAGATCAGAATCCGGTTCCTCAGAATCTGAGGAGACACCGCTGAGATGAGGATCCGGTTCCTCAGAATCCGAGGAGACACCGCTGAGATCAGAATCCGGTTCCTCAGAATCTGAGGAGACACTGTGGAGATGAGGATCTGGTTCCTCCGAATCTGAGGAGACACCACTGAGATGAGGATCCGGTTCCTCAGAATCTGAGGAGACACTGCTGAGATCAGAATCAGGTTCCTCGGAATCTGAGGAGACACCGCTGAGATGAGGATCCGGTTCCTCACAATCTGAGGAGACACCGCTGAGATCAGAATCCGGTTCCTCGGAATCTGAGGAGACACTGCGGAGATAAGGAACCGGTTCCTCAGAATCTGAGGAGACACCACTGAGGTGAGGATCCGGTTCCTCAGAATCTGAGAAGACACCACTGAGATCAGAATCTGATTCCTCAGAATCTGAGGAGACACCGCTGAGATGAGGATCCGGTTCCTCACAATCGGAGGAGACACCGCTGAGATCAGAATCTGGTTCCTCAGAATCTGAGGAGACACCGCTGAGATGAGGATCCGGTTCCTCAGAATCCGAGGAGACACCGCTGAGATCAGAATCCGGTTCCTCAGAATCTGAGGAGACACCGCTGAGATGAGGATCCGGTTCCTCAGAATCCGAGGAGACACCGCTGAGATTAGAATCCGGTTCCTCAGAATCTGAGGAGACACCGCTGAGATGAGGATCCGGTTCCTCAGAATCTGAGGAGACACCGCTGAGATCAGAATCCGGTTCCTCAGAATCTGAGGAGACACCGCTGAGATGAGGATTCGGTTCCTCAGAATCTGAGGAGACACTGCTGAGATCAGAATCCGGTTCCTCAGAATCTGAGGAGACACCACTGAGGTGAGGATCCGGTTCCTCAGAATCTGAGGAGACACCGCTGAGATCAGAATCCGGTTCCTCAGAATCTGAGGAGACACTGTGGAGATGAGGATCCGGTTCCTCCGAATCTGAGGAGACACCACTGAGATGAGGATCCGGTTCCTCAGAATCTGAGGAGACACTGCTGAGATCAGAATCAGGTTCCTCGGAATCTGAGGAGACACCGCTGAGATGAGGATCCGGTTCCTCACAATCTGAGGAGACACCGCTGAGATCAGAATCCGGTTCCTCGGAATCTGAGGAGACACCGCGGAGATGAGGATCCGGTTCCTCAGAATCTGAGGAGACACCACTGAGGTGAGGATCCGGTTCCTCAGAATCTGAGAAGACACCACTGAGATCAGAATCTGATTCCTCAGAATCTGAGGAGACACCGCTGAGATGAGGATCCGGTTCCTCACAATCGGAGGAGACACCGCTGAGATCAGAATCTGGTTCCTCAGAATCTGAGGAGACACCGCTGAGATGAGGATCCGGTTCCTCAGAATCCGAGGAGACACCGCTGAGATCAGAATCCGGTTCCTCAGAATCTGAGGAGACACCGCTGAGATGAGGATCCGGTTCCTCAGAATCCGAGGAGACACCGCTGAGATCAGAATCCGGTTCCTCAGAATCTGAGGAGACACTGCAGAGATGAGGATCCGGTTCCTCAGAATCTGAGGAGTCACCACTGAGATCAGAATCTGGTTCCTCACAATCTGAGGAGACACCGCTGAGATGAGGATACGGTTCCTCACAATCTGAGGAGACACCGCTGAGATCAGAATCCGGTTCCTCGGAATCTGAGGAGACACTGCGGAGATGAGGATCCGGTTCCTCAGAATCTGAGGAGACACCACTGAGGTGAGGATCCGGTTCCTCAGAATCTGAGGAGACACCGTTGAGATCAGAATCCGGTTCCTCGGAATCTGAGGAGACACCGCTGAGATGAGGATCCGGTTCCTCACAATCTGAGGAGACACCGCTGAGATCAGAATCCGGTTCCTCGGAATCTGAGGAGACACTGCGGAGATGAGGATCCGGTTCCTCAGAATCTGAGGAGACACCACTGAGGTGAGGATCCGGTTCCTCAGAATCTGAGAAGACACCACTGAGATCAGAATCTGATTCCTCAGAATCTGAGGAGACACCGCTGAGATGAGGATCCGGTTCCTCACAATCGGAGGAGACACCGCTGAGATCAGAATCTGGTTCCTCAGAATCTGAGGAGACACCGCTGAGATGAGGATCCGGTTCCTCGGAATCTGAGGAGACACCGCTGAGATGAGGATCCGGTTCCTCACAATCGGAGGAGACACCGCTGAGATCAGAATCTGTTTCCTCAGAATCTGAGGAGACACCGCTGAGATGAGGATCCGGTTCCTCGGAATCTGAGGAGACACCGCTGAGATGAGGATCCGGTTCCTCGGAATCTGAGGAGACACCGCTGAGGTGAGGATCCGGTTCCTCGGAATCTGAGGAGACACCGCTGAGATGAGGACCCCAAACCAACGTCCTTTTGCTTTTGACACTGCCCAGAGCCCAGAGCAACCCCCTTGGGTCCCAGGGGCTTTGCATTTCTCCTCTGCGTTGCTGGAATATACTGCCCCGTCGCGGTTCTTGTCTCCTCCATCGGAGATTAGAATTCGGGTCTGTCTCCTGTTCCCGGTCAAGATAGTTTTGTTGACTAAAACGCCTGGCTAGGCCTCATGTATTGACCGGCTTTACAATGCTCAGTGGAGATAATGGCTATTTACTTACAGGCCTCACTGTCAGAATCAATACCAATGGCTTGGAAACGCTTGCTGTTACCGTCTGTCATGGTCGGCAGGACCTGAGGCTTTGATCAGGACTGAGGGACCCGCCGTGCCGAGCTCGCTGTCAAAATTCAGAGACGGCGCCAAGTGCCTGACCCCGCCGAGGAGGTGGTGGAGAGGTTGGGGGCACACGGGTGAGACGATTGAAGATGAAGGGCACAGCGGGTGGGCTTGGACACACAGAGGAGCGCGCTGGTATTGGAATTGTCGGGTACATCTAACCTACGTTCTATTTTCGGAAGAATATCTGCAAATGCCGCATCTCGTCTTCCGATCTCCCTTTCGAAAGCTCCGCTCCCGAAAGTGAAAGTCGTCTGGATGTGGGTTGTTTCCGGAAAAAAAAACCAACCCTTTTTCGAAAAAACCAATTAAACCACATTTTTTAAGGAAGAGCGGGTTTTTTTTTTCCCCCGAAAAAGAGGGGTTTTTCATGCGAAAAAACCGCCTCCAGCCGGCTTTCACTTTCGAGAGATCCGCGTTCTTTCGAAGAAGAGATGCAAATTCCCACGGAATTTCGAAACTAGAACGTAGTCTAGACATAGCCATCGCGTCACCGAGTGGTCATCAAGTCCAATCCCCTGCCCAAAGCATGACCAATCCCAACTCAATCGTCCCAGCCAAGCCAGGACTTCAAAACTTCTAGGGATGGAGATTCCACCCCCCTCCCCAGGGAACCCATCCCAGTGCTTCCCCACCCTCCTCGGGAAATCGTTTTTCCTAGTCTCCAACCTAGACCTCCCCCACTGTAACTTGAGCCCATTGCTCCTTCTTCTGCCATCCGGCACTACTGAGAACAGCCTTTCTCCATCCTCTTTGGAACCTCCTTCAGGAAGTTGAAGGCTGCTCTCAAATCCCCCCTCGCTCTTCTCTCCTGCAGACTAAAGAAGCCCAAATCCCTCCGTCCCTTCTCATAGGTCATGCACTCCAGCCCCCGAATCATTTTGGTCGCCCTCCGCTGGACCCTCTCCAATGTAACCACATCCTTTCTGTAATGGGGGGGCCAGAACTGGATACAGATTTAAACGCTAAGGGTACGTCTACACTAGGAAACTATTTCGAAATAACTAAAATCGATGTAATAACTCCCGAAATAGCAAAATCAAAATAGCACGTCCACCATTCGGGGAAGCCTCGAAATTAGTCCAAGGCGGGCTCCATTAATGTGGACATACTACCTCAATTTAGAGACCCAGGAAGCAGCTCCCATTCGCCGGTTTCTGGCCAGAAACCGGCCAATGGGATCATGCAGGGGGCGTAATTAGTTGGAACGACTCTGGGGAGTAGTGATTTCGAAATAGCGGCCCCGGGGAATCCAAGAAAGAACGATTTCAGGAATGAGCGTTATTCCTCGAGGAACGGGGGCGGACCGATTTCGAAATAGGCAACCTGTGATTTCGAAATCCCGGACGTGGTAGGGTGGGCGTTCCGCTTACTATTTCGACCGACGCGGGGTTATGTGGAAATCAAGCCCTCGTGTAGATCAGGGCGCAGAGTTCACAGCTGTTACTGGGTCAGTGAAATAGAATTGGGATGCGTTGGCGTGTCTTCTCTGGTTTTTAACAGGTTTCCCGAGGTTGGCAGTCAGAGTTGCGAGCCCCTTAAGACAGCGTGAGAATCAAAGCGTGAATAAATGGCACTGAGCATAAACCCGTGTGAGAAACTGACCTTTTTAGGCAACTTTTTGCCTTTCCAGACCTTCCCAAAGGATCTCCAGGAGTGCTGCGTTCTCAAACAGAAGCAATGATTTTTGCTGGTCTCTCGAGTCGCCGTCTCAGAAAAAGTCTCACCTATGGGCAGAGGCAAAATTGTTAAGCTGTTCCTGTCAGTCTCTGTGCTCCGAGTCGGTCTCGCTGTATGTTAATAAAAAGTCTGTGTATAAAATACGTGATCATGGGACCAGAAAATGTGAATGCCAACTGGGGATATTGCAGACAGAGGGCAGAGTTAAGGTTACACGGGCAACCTTAACTGCATTTCCTGATTTTCAGAAGGTTGGTTTTTTCTTAACGTGAATGCGGAAAGGAGATCCTCCCACTTGTGTGCCGTTCTCCCAGCCTCTCCCTTTTCTTCAACGCATCATGGGGGGCAGACGCAGCTTCAGCAAGAGCCCGGCTAGCATCTGCTTCAACGCTGACTCAGTGGATGAATCAGGGAATGCGCATGCAGGGGCATAATCTGACATTATGGTTCACACAAAACGACTCCTGCCTGCACGTGGGCCTTTCATTATGACCTGTTTCATGATGACCTGCTCCATTATGACCAATGGGGATCTTGCCAAAATAGGGCAGAGTTAAGGTTACACAGCACTAAGGGAAATAATTTCCTATGGCCTACAGCAGAGAATATCCCACCCCAGTTCCTGGTGGTCATAATTAGCAACTGGAACATGGAAGTCTCAGATGCCCTGAACTTTCATTGCAATACACAGGGAGACCGTGTGTGTCACACCCGTACAAGGAGAGAGGAAGTGTGTATCACAGCCTTACCCTGAGGAAAAGAAGAATTTTGTGTGTGTGCCTTTCTTTCCCACAAACAGATAAGGAGGCAGTGTGTGTCACACCCACACAAGGAGAGAGGAAGTGTGTATCACAGGCTTACCCTGAGGAAGAGAAGAATTTTATGTGTGTGTGTGTGTGTGTGTGTGTGTGTGTGTGCCTTTCTTTCCCACAAACAGATAAGGAGGCAGTGTGTGTTGCACCCTCTCTCACACCAGGACAAATGCACTCTCTCTCTTTCTCTCTCACCCACCTACCCACAGACACACACAGACACACACACACACAGAGAGAGAAAGAGGCCATGTGTCTCACACACATAACTGTAGGTCTCTTTCTGAGTCTCTCCAGTGGCAGCTGTTACACTGTGTATAAAATACACACGGGACCAGAAAGTGTGAATGACTATTGGGGAATAGTGCTGAAAGAGGGCAGAGTTAAGGTGACACGGGCAACCTTAACTGCATTTCCTGATTTTCAGAAGGTTGTTTTTTTTCTTAACGTGAATGCGGAAAGGAGATCCTCCCATTTGTGTGCCGTTCTCCCAGCCTCTCCCGTTTCTTCCATGCATCATGAAGATGATGGTACATGGGGAACCTTAACTACATTTCTTAGTTTTCACACGTTTTTTTTTCTTAACTTTCATGCCACGAGGGGGCAACTACCTACCAAGCAATATGAGGTCACTGTTAAAACAGAGTTTTGCCACTGAATTCTCATTCTTACCATTGTCAGCTGGGAAAGGCAAGAAGAGAAGGTGCACACGAGGGAGTCATTAAATGGCTTAGGAGAAGAGCAGAGCAGAGAAGCCTGATTATCAGGGGCTTCCTCCCAAGTTTCATCCCAACGATACTTAAAGATAAAGGTGTAGAGACAGGAAGGCCGCAAGAAGGCAGGTACAGCCAACCTGTGGAACTCCTTGCCAGAGGATGTTGTGAAGACCAGAACAGGGTTCAGGGAAGAGCTAGATAAATTCGTGGTCCATCAATGGCTGTTGGCCAGGATGGGTAGAGATGGTGTCCCTAGCCTCTATTGTCAGAGGCTGGAAATGGATGACAGGGGAGGGATCACATGATGATTACCCTGTTCTGTTCCCTCCCTCTGGGATTGGCCACTGTCGGCACTAGGACACTAGGCTAGATGAACATAAGAACAGCCATACTGGGTCAGACCAAAGGTCCATCTAGCCCAGGATCCTGTCTGCTGACAGTGGCCAGCACCAGATGCCCCAGAGGGAGGGATCACAAGTCATCCTCACATGATTCCTCCCGTCACCCACCTCCAGACAAACAGAGGCTAGGGACACCATTCCTACCCATCCTGGCTAACAGCCATTGATGGACCTCACCTCCATGAATCTATGTCTTTTTTGAACCCTGTTCACGTCCTAGCCTTCACTGCATCCTCTGGCAAGGAGTTCCACAGGTTAACTGTGCGCTGAGTGAAGAATGAACCTTTGGTCTGCCCCAAAGTGGCCGTTCTTATGGTCTTATGAGCTGAGAGGAAGGAAATGGAGCTGTCTGACTCGCCGCAGCATGTCGGTGGCCAAGGTCGGCAGCTATCATGAACGAGAACTGTGGTGAGACAGCTCTCTCGGGCCATGGAGACTGAATTTCCCGCCTCCGGCCCAGCAACCAGCATGGTGTGGGAAGCCCCCAACTTCGGGCCTGTTCTTTGGAGGGGGCTTTGTTCTGCAGGCCTCTCTGCCGGGTGCCGTTCCCCGGGGGAAGAATCACCCGTTTTCCTTTCGCTCGGAGGATTAAAAATATCCCAGGGCACCTGCGTTCCTCGCCCGTGCCTTTCGTGAGCTCGCTCGCCGGCTCTGACTCATCGCCCCCTGCGCACTGGGGCCTGGCGGTGCGTCTTCACCGAAAGGTCCCGGGCTGCCAAAGTTAGCTCAGCGGGGGTGTGCGGGTGGACGTGCCCCCCCCCCCGGCCATATGGTGGGGCCCACCACTTCCTGACGGCGCGGGGAGGAGAAAGCCGGGGGGGGGGGGGATCCTCTGGAGCAAAGCCTGCTGGGTAACACGGCCTGGCAGGCTGTGACTCTCCCTGGCAGCCTTCCCCAGAGGGAGCAGGCGGCTTTGGGCCAGTCCTTTTAAAGGGTAGCACTGTGGCCATGGCGATGGAAGAGACCAACCTGCTGTGAGCTGGGGGGGGGAGCTGAGAAAACATGGATGGGGGCTCACCTCTACCTACTTGACTGGCTCAGGATGGACGACCGAGCCAGGTGCCATTGACCCGCTAGAGAGGGCCCTGTGCCTTGTGGGAAGGGGCTGGGGCAGGCCTGGCTAAGCAGTGTGTGGGGCCCAAGGCAGGGTAGGTGGGGCCAGGAGCTGGGCAGCGCAGGGCCCTGAGTGAGTGGTCAGGTGGGCGGGGCCAGGAGCTGGGCAGCACGGGGGCCTGAGTAACTGGGTGGGCGGAGCCAGGAGCTGGGCAGCACAAGGGCCTGAGTGGCCGGGTGGGCGGGGTTGTGCCTCAGTTTCCCCTCTGTACAAAGGGGATTGCGAGGCCTCACCGCTGGCATTGGAAAAGGCCCCGGGATGGGAGAACATCAGAACGGCCCAATGACCGATTTCAGCTCTCTCTGCCTGTACACAAGTATCACCGTTACTGGGTCTCAAATTAAGCTGATTACAATGAGCAAAACACCCAAGCCGTCTGCCGAAGAGCTAACACCTCTACGCAACGAAGGCGCAAACTGCATTTGCATAGCCCCACCCAGAATCTCTCCCTACCTATAATGAGTCCAGGCAAGCAACATGGCCTCCCTCTGACCCAAAAGAGGAAGGGCCCTTTAAGACTCCCTGAGTGGGCGGCGCTGGAGCAACCTGGCCCCGCCCCCAGGAAGCAGAAAGGCGGGGCCAGAAGGATAAAAGGCGGGACTCAGAGCTCAGTTGGAGTGGCCGAGGAGATGGAGGGCGGGGGGGTCAGCGTGTTGTGGCTCAGATCCCCACCGACCCACTGGCCACAGGTGCTGCCACTATCAGGGCCCTGGGGGGTGTGTTCCCCCCCTGCCACCCCTCCCCTTGGGTGGCAGGCTTCCCCCGGGGGGGGCAACCCTCCCTGCACTTGTCGGCTCTCTGCCAGTGAGGAGACCTGACCCCTGCTCCGCCTGTAACAAGCTAGAGCAGGCCGGCCCACGGAGGCAGTGGGGAGTTTGCCCCACAGCTCCACACGCCACTGCGGGGTGCTTTCTCTTTGAGTCTGGAGGGGAGGGGGGAAGATTCAGATGCAGCTCCCGCCCCCCAGCACAATCCCATTGGCTGGTTTCTGGACAGACACTGATCAATGGGAGCTGCCAGTTTGAATAACAGGCAGCCACGAAGCACAACCCGCCTGCTCACTCACTCAAGCACATGGCCCAGCAGGGAGAAACTTTTTCAGCTCGGCGGGCAGGCTGGTTTGGCTGCTGGCTGGTGAGTCTCCTAGCCCGAACCTACCCCTGGCACCTTCCCCAACCCTCTGCCCCACACTCCTACCCTGCTACTCCACATGCACCCATACCCCTCCCAGATCTTGCCCCCAATCTCTTGCCCCAGATCACAGTCCCCTCCTACCCTAGGTCACATCCCCAAACCCTGCTCCAGGGATGGAGATTCCACAACCCCCCTCGGCAATTTATTCCGGTGTTTCACCCCCCCGGACAGGTAGGACGTTTTTCCGACTGTCCAACCTAACGTTCCCCTTGCTGCAATTTAAGCCCGTGGAGGCAGCAGGGAGCAGCAGGCAGGCTGCCCAGCTCAGTTTCTGTTTCAAAACTGGAGGGGAAGGGGGGAAGTTTCAGGAGTCATTCCCTCCCCCCCCCCCGCACAATCCCATTGGCTGGTTTCTGGCCAGACACCAGCCAATGGGCGCTGCTTGTTAGAATAACAGGCAGCCACAAAGAACCAGGCCCCTGCTCCTGGGCTCAGTTATTCACTGAAGCACATGGCCGGGCAGGCAGGCAGGCTGGGCAATGTTTTAAGCTCTGCAGGCACACTGGTTTGGCAGCTGGCCGGTAAGTCTCTTGGCCACAGCCTGCCTCTGCCCCCCCCCCCGCCTCAACTCTCTGCCCCTCCAACATACCTCTGTCCCCCTCTTACACCCACACCCCCTCCCAGATCTGGCACCCCAATCTCCTGCCCCAGATC
This sequence comes from Pelochelys cantorii, assembly GCA_032595735.1. NCBI lineage: Eukaryota > Metazoa > Chordata > Testudines > Trionychidae > Pelochelys > Pelochelys cantorii. The sequence goes on along the minus strand of CM064342.1, from coordinate 2,337,502 downwards.
ATAATCCCCTCCTACCTTAGGTCACATCCCAAACCCCTGCACTCCAGTCTCCTGCCCTTGGTCACAACTGCCTGCTTCATCCCAACTCCCTCCCAGATCCCATTCTCCCTCCTGCACCCCAAGCTCCCTTCTGCACCCCAAGCTCCCTTCTGCACCCAACCTCTATCCCAGACCCTGCACTTCCTCCATTAATACCATGGAAGAGTGTGGCCCGCGACCACTTTCCAAAATCTTGGAAGTGGGCCCCCATTAAATCATGACTGGTGTGGAGAAAGTGAATAAGGAAAAGTTATTGACTTGTTCCCATCATATAAGAACTCGGGGCCACCAAATGAAACGAATGGGCAGCAGGTTTCAAACAAATAAAAGGCAGTTCTTCTTCACACAGCGCATTGTCAATCTGTGGAACTCCTCGCCGGAGGAGGCTGTGAAGGCTCGGACTATAACAGAGTTTAAAAGAGAACTAGATACATTCATGGAGGTTAAATCCATCAATGGCTATTAGCCAGGATGGGTCAGGAATGGTGTCCCTAGCCTCTGTTTGTCAGAGGGTGGAGATGGATGGCAGGAGAGAGATCGCTTGATTGTTACCTGTTCAGTTCACTCCCTCTGGGACACCTGGCATTGGCCACTGTCGGCAGACAGGACGCTGGGCTGGATGGACCTTTGGTCTGACCCCGTATGGCCGCTCTTATGTCAAAAATTATTGCCGACCCTTATTTGTACTACTGCTCAGCCTGCGGTCAGGACAGAACCTGTCAACCGTTTATTGGTGGGTCCAGGGCCCATAGTGGGCCCGATCCTTTCTTTTTCTCTTTTTCTTGCTCTCTTTTCTCTCTCTCTCTTTCTCTTTTTCTCTCTCTTGTTTTTCTTGTTTCCCTTTCTCTTTTCTCTCTTTTCTCTTTTTTTCTCTTTTCTTTCTTTCTCTCTCTTTCTGCCCTTTTCTCTCTTTTCTCTCTTTGTCTCTCTTTTCTTTTCTCTCTCTCTCTTTTTTCCCCTTTCTTTTTTCTCTTTTCTTTCTTTCTCTCTCTTTCTGTCCTTTTCTCTCTTTTTTCTTTTTCTCTGTCTTTTTTCTTTATTCTCTCTTTGTCTCTCTCTTTTTTCTTTTCTCTCACTTTTCTCTCTCTCTCTCTTCCCTTTTTCTCTGTCTTTTTTCCCTCTTTTTTCTCTTTTCTTTCTTTCTCTCTCTTTCTGTCCTTTTCTCTCTTTTTTCTTTTTCTCTGTCTTTTTTCTTTATTCTCTCTTTGTCTCTCTCTTTTTTCTTTTCTCTCACTTTTCTCTCTCTCTCTCTTCCCTTTTTCTCTCTCTTTTTTCCCCTTTCTTTTTTCTCTTTTCTTTCTTTCTCTCTCTTTCTGTCCTTTTCTCTCTTTTTTCTTTTTCTCTGTCTTTTTTCTTTATTCTCTCTTTGTCTCTCTCTTTTTTCTTTTCTCTCACTTTTCTCTCTCTCTCTCTTCCCTTTTTCTCTGTCTTTTTTCCCTCTTTTTTCTCTTTTCTTTCTTTCTCTCGCTTTCTGTCCTTTTCTCTCTTTTTTCTTTTTCTCTCTCTTTTGTTTCTCTTTGTCTCTCTCTTCTTTTCTCTCTTTTTCTCTCGTTTATCTCTCTCTTTTCCCTTTTTCTCTGTCTTTTTTCCCTCTTTTTTCTCTTTTCTTTCTTTCTCTCGCTTTCTGTCCTTTTCTCTTTTTCTCTCTCTTTTGTCTCTCTTTGTCTCTCTCTTTCTTCTTTTCTCTCTCTTTCTCTCCTTTTCACTCTTTTCTCTCTTTCTTTTCCTCTCATTTTTCTCTTTCTTTTTTCTTTCTCTCTCTTTCTGTCCTTTTCTCTCTTTTTTTCTCTCATTTCTCTCTTTTATTTTCTCTCTCTTTTTAATTTTTCTCTCTTTTTTCTTTCTTTATCTCTCTCCTTTTTTCTTTTCTCTCTCTTTCTCTCTTTTTCTCTTTTCTCTCTCTCTTTTCTCTTTTTCTCTCTTTCTTTTTTCTTTTTTTTTTTATCTCCCACCAGGAGTAAATGTTAATAGATTGAAAAGGGGTCCATCTGCTCAAAAAGGCTGGGAACCACTGGTCCTGCCATGAGGGCAGAGGACTGGACTTCATGCCCTTTTGAGGTCCTTTCCCGTTCTTGTGTTCTATGATTTTAATGATCCTAAGAATCAAATGCCTGAGGTGAGACCTAGAGAGGTGCCCTCTGGCACTGCAGATGGGTCAGGGCGGCTGTTCCTTGGGTGTTGTCCTGAGAGTGGCCTGCATTTGGTGATGCTAATCCCAGGACAACAGAACCGACAGCCACGCCAGGCCCCTGGGCCAGCTGGCTTCTCCATCCCAGAAGGGGATAGGCCTCCAGCTGGACCCCATGTCCTCCCACAGCCCTCAGCACCATCCCACGCCTGCCGCATGGACCTGGCCTCTCTGGGCACCGCCGTGGCTGTGGTAGCCTGTCCCGGGTTAGCGCGTTTGGCGCTTCCAGCCGTCATGGCTGTGCCTGAGGGCCCGGGCGTGTCCCCCCCCCCCCGACTCCTGTCAGACTCCTGGCCCTCCTAGCGGTCTCCAAAACAGCCCTCTGCCCCACCGGCCTCCCTCCCCATCCCTCCCCCCCCCGGCCGCCTCCATCTCCGCCCCTCCCCCCCCCCCCTTGCTGCTGGACTCCATCTTGTCTCCCTCCTCCCTCGGGCGGTGTTTTCCAGCCCGGCGCCGGCACGTCGCCCTTCAGAAGCCTGCAGAGTGGCGATTCCAGCCTGCCTTCCCCTTCCCGCCGGCAGCGCGGCCTTGAATTCACAATGGCACAACTTGCCGCCTGCCGCCCGTGCGTCCTTTGTTCCCCTCAAGGCTGAGCCGACGCCCATCCACGGGGGGGGGCGCTCTTTCTGGGGGGGCCCGACACAAGCCAGAGGGGCCCGCTTTCGGTGCTCCCACACAGTGGTTTCTTTTCTTCCCCCCCCCCCGGCTGATTTCTTGGGGGCCTGCCCCAAAATGGCTCCCCCCCTGCACCCGTCTGAGGTGATTATCTCAGACTCGGGCCTTGGCGGACAGCTCCCCTTCGCCGTTCCCAGGGCCTCATCTTCCGGCCATCTCGGCAGATTCGAAGAGACCAGGGAGTCGCCCACGGCCACGCGTCGGCCCGGTCCCGACGTGCGGGCAGCCGAGCCTGACCGAGCTGAGGCGGGCGGCGCCGGAAAAACGCTCCAGCCGATTCTCTCCACCATCCGGGAGACTGACAGCCTCTGCCCGGCGCGTTTCCAGGGACTGGGCTCGACGAGGCGGGTCGGACAGAAAAAGCAACTCCAGACAATGGAGCCGCGGGGTCGGTCACGGCGGGTGGGCCGTGAGGGACCCTCCACTTGACAAGGAGATGAGACGTGGGCTGGCCTGCAAGAGGAGGCAGTTCCAGGAACGGCGGAGGAGAAAACGAGATCAGAGCATGCGGGTTTATTTATAAACTGAACCTTGCATCTGCCGCGCCCAAGATAGCGCGGTTCAGTGTTGAGCGCAGACTGTTTCGTCAGCCCACGGATCTGTCGATTGTAGGGTGGCCAGGTGGCTTCAAAAAAAATACCGGACACACTTGATCTCAGATGGCGGGGATGGGGGTGGAGACCGGCTGGGAGGGGAGCAGGGCTGGCTGGGAGGACGGGGTGGGGGGACCTGCCTGGGGGGAGCGGGGCTGGCTGGGGGAGATCGGGAGGAGGAGGGGGGAGAACCGGCTGGAAGGGAAGCGGGGCTGGCCTGGAGGAGGAGGCGGGGGAGCCTGCTGGTGGGAGGCAGGGCTGGTGGGAAGGGAGTTGGGGGCAGAGGAGCTGGCTGGGGGAGATCGGGGGGGGACCAGTTGGTGGGAAGCAGGGCTGGGCAGGAGGGGGTCAGGGGCAGCGGGGCTGGCTGGGAGAGATCGGGGAGGGGACCAGTTGGTGGGAAACAGGGCTGGCCAGGAGGGGCTCAGGGGCAGCGGGGCTGGCTGGGGGAGATCGGGAGGAGGAGGGGGGGAGAACCGGCCGGCGGGAAGCAGGGCTGGTCGGGGGCAGTGGGGCTGGCGGGAGATCGGGGAGGAGGGGAGAACCGGTGGAAGGGAAGCGGGGCTGGCCTGGAGGAGGAGGCGGGGGAAGCCTGCTGGTGGGAGGCAGGGCTGGCGGGAAGGGAGTTGGGGGCAGAGGGGCTGGCCTGGAGGAGATCGGGGGGGGGAGCCAATGTGGTGGGAGGCAGGGCTGGCCAGGAAGGGAGTTGGGGGCAGCGGGGCTGGCTGGGAGAGATCGGGGGGGGGGACCAGTTGGTGGGAAGCAGGGCTGGCCAGGAGGGGGTCGGGGCAGCCGGGCTGGCTGGGAGAGATCGGGGGGGGGACCAGTTGGTGGGAAGCAGGGCTGGCCAGGAGGGGGTCAGGGGCAGCCGGGCTGGCTGGGAGAGATCGGGGGGGGGACCAGTTGGTGGGAAGCAGGGCTGGCCAGGAGGGGCTCAGGGGCAGCCGGGCTGGCTGGGAGAGATCGGGGGGGGGACCAGTTGGTGGGAAGCAGGGCTGGCCAGGAGGGGCTCAGGGGCAGCCGGGCTGGCTGGGAGAGATCGGGGGGGGGACCAGTTGGTGGGAAGCAGGGCTGGCCAGGAGGGGCTCAGGGGCAGCCGGGCTGGCTGGGAGAGATCGGGGGGGGGACCAGTTGGTGGGAAGCAGGGCTGGGCAGGAGGGGGTCAGGGGCAGCCGGGCTGGCTGGGAGAGATCGGCGGGGGGGGGGGGACCGGCCGGCGGGAAGCAGGGCTGGCCAGGAGGGGGTCGGGGGCAGCGGGGCTGGCTGCGGGAGATTGGGGGTGTAGGACTGGCCGGTGGGAAGCAGGGCTGGCCGGGAGGGGGTCGGGAGCAGCAGGGTTGGCTGGGGGAGAAGCGGGGGGAGAGAATCAGCCGGTGGGGAGCGGGACTAACCTGGGATCACGTAGATCTCAGGGCGCAGCCCGTCCCACGCACGGTCCCAGTGAAGCATGAGCGAGTCCGGCCCCGGGGATTCCCTCCCGCCCTGACCCCACACCCGCGTATATGCGTACTGCCTGCCTGGTAGACACACTGACGCAGTGCAAGCGAGTCTATCAGCCAGGCGGTTCGCCACTGCATACTTATACTCCTAATAATAATAAACTTACCTAATTCGAAAATACCCGACATTTTTTCGGTCTGGTATTTTCTTATTTTGTTTCCCGGACAGAACCCTCAAACACCGGACTGTCCGGTTCAAAACCGGACACGCGGCAACCCTAGCCAACAGACCTCCTGCTGCCTGTCCCGCCACCAATCCTTCAACCCGGCTCTAAATAAACTTCTGAGCTAACACATTGTTCAACGGTGACATGATCAGACTCGTCAAAGTAGACGACGGCACGACTGGATTTTTGCGCCTCTCCACGTCTCAAGGGACTTCCGCGGGGTTGCCAGTTTGCCGGGCGAACAAGTCTCTTCCGGGGGAGTTTCTCGGGAAATATCAACTTTTCCCAAAGAAGGCAGAGGCGTTGATCCTGAGCATAAAGCAGAGGAATTCATGTGTCTTTGGGATGAAAATGAAACACTGAACTAGCCACACTAAACAGAGGTGTCAGTTGAACACTGTGTTTTATCGGTATGTGTTTATCGAGACATGTTTAAGCACGTTGGAGGAGAGGGTCATAATTCAAACTGATCTGGACAAACTGGAGAAATGGTCTGAGGCCAATAGGAGGCAGTTTTCTAAGGACAAATGCAAAGTGCTCCACCGAGGAAGAAATAATCAGTCTCACGCACAGAATGGGAAGCGACTGTCTAGGAAGGAGTCCGGCAGAAAGGGATCTAGGGGTCAGAGTGGACCACAAGCTAAATAGGAGCCAACAGTGTGACACTGTTGGAAAAAAAGCCAACATGATTCTGGGCTGCATGAACAGGAGTGTTGTGAGCAAGACACGAGAGTAATTCTTCTGCTCTACTCTGCGCTGATTAGGCCTCCGTTGGAGTCTTGTGTCCAGTTCTGGGCAACGTATTTCAAGAAAGATGTGGAGAAATTGGAGAAGGTTCGGAGAAGAGCAACAAAAATGATGAAAGGTCTAGAGAACGTGAGCGATGAGGGAAGACTGAAAGAATTGGGCTTGTTTAGTTTGGAAAGGAGAAGATTGAGGGGACAGGATAGCAGTTTTCAGGTATCTAAAAGGGTGTCACAAGGAGGAGGGATAAAAATTGTTCTCCTTGGCCTCTGAGGACAGGACAAGAAGCAATGGGCTTAAATTGCAGCAAGGGAGGTTTAGGTTGGACGTTAGGAAAAATTTCCTGCCTGTCATGGTGGTGAAACACTGGAATAAATTGCCCAGGGAGGTGGTGGAATCTCCATCTCTGGAGATATTTAAGCGTAGGTTGGATAGACATCTACCAGAGATGGTCTAGACGGTGCTTGGTCCTGCCGTGAGGGCAGGGAACTGGACTCGATAACCTCTTGAGGTCCCTTCCAGTCCTAGTATCCTATGATTCTGTAGACATCTGCCGTGAGGGCAGGGGACTGGACTTGATGACCTTTCAAGGTCCCTTCCAGTTCTAGGATTCAATGATTCAATGATTCTATAAACATCTACCATCGATGGACACTGGAGATATTGAAGAGCAGGTTAGATAGACATCTACCAGGGATGGTCTAGATGGTGCTTGTTCCTGCCATGAGGGCAGGGGACTGGACTCGATGACCTCTTGAGGTCCCTTCCCGTTCTAGTGTTCTATGACTCTGTAGACATCTACCAGGGATGGTCTAGGCAGTGCTTGGTCCTGCTGTGAGGGCAGGGGACTGGACTTGATGATCTCTCAAGGTCCCTTCCAGTTCTACTGTTCTCTGATTCTCTGAAAGTGTCACCATCTCTTTTGAGTACACCACAAGACTCATGTTATTTGGTGATTTGCTGAAAACTCCACTCCTGGTGACAAGGGGAAAATCCCAGAGTGCACGAAAAAGAAAAAAAGGGCGTTCCTAGCCTTCCCGTTCATCAAATGATAGACCCCCAGGGTTGGAAGAGACCTCAGGAGGTCATCGAGTCCAACCGCCAAAGCAGGACCAACCCCGACTCAATGACCCCAGGCGGGGTGTGGTCACATTGCATTGGAAAACTTGACAATGTTGACCCGAGACTTGGAAAGCAGCAGTCAAAGAGAAAAAATACGAGTCCTACGAATCTTTTACGCCAATCTCATTTTCGAGGGCGAGGCTCATGTTCTGTCACCGTGGTGACGGAGCCTTCTCTGCCTTGGTGGGTCCCTTGGTTTCAGGGGGACCGCTTGCTTCAGAGCAGGCCTTGAGTTAGGTACCTTCTCTGGGGCGCACACTTGGTGTTTCTTTAGCAGCCCTCCTCTCTGGCCAGCATGGGGGAAAGAGAGGCGCCCAAATCCCCTAGGCTCTGCTGTTTCGGGAACAGGACACACCCTTTTTCAAGTCAGCTCTTTCCTGGTGGTGAGTGAGACGTTGGGAGAAATCTAGGCCTGGCTCCTAATCTTCCTCATGGCTCCTCCCCAACATCTCCCTTACCTCAGGGTCTTCCTCCTGGTACCTGCTAGCGTTTGAGCCCCCCAGGCCTTCCCCAGAGTTTTTCACCCCAGCTCCTTGCGCGCAGGGAGCTAACTGAAGGGCAGCCCTGTGAACCGCTCCTAACGGGTTCCTCGTCGGTGGCACAGTGTTTCTTAAACCGAGTTCCGCGTCGGAGGTGTGCCGCGGAGAACAACAGAGCTAAAAATGGCAGTCTTAAAGGGGCAGGCAATTTTTTTTTTTTTTTTGCTCGACCAAAAAATTTTTAGGTGTTCCTCCTAAAAAAACAATTATTGTTTGGTGTTCCTCAGTCTTCAAACACTGTACTAAAATATTCTTCATTCACTTTTCAGTGGGCCCCTCTGCCTTGATTAATTCCGGCACGTTCCTGATTGGTCGGGAGCAGCCCGTTTGCCCCTCCCCTGGGGGAAAGGAGACCTATTGAATCAGGGCGAATACTTTTCGACGGCTCTCTTCATGCGGTCCTGTCCCACAACCGAGCAGCAAGAGTCGCCGGTTCTGCCGCCAACCCGGGAACGATCGACTTCTCGGGTTCTCGACACCATGAACCCGCCCGACCCCACGTGGTGGGGTGGGAGGGCAGGGCCGGGAAGGAGGCGGCTTTGAAGGGCCTTTCACAACGGTCCGAGCCGTTCTCGTGAGGGGAAGCCATTGAATTCTGGTCTCAAGGCCAGACAGGCATGGATGACAGCTGCCTCCGCTGCCGGGGAGCTGGGAGGAGACGTGTCAGGCGGGGAAGGCGCCGATTAACCCCTGGCTCGTTAAGAGGCGTCTCTCGTGGAAGTGCCAAGGGCTCGGCTCGCACACAGGAGCGTCTCCGATTCCTCAAGGCCGGGGAGCGTGGTGCTAAGCTTCCCTCCTCGGCAACCTCAGAGGGACGTCTTCTCCGTCCTCCCTTGGCCGGTTCGTGCCCCACGAATGCCGGAACCTTCCGTCTGGACGGGGGAGAAGGCCCCACAGATCCCCCCTCTTAGTGGGTGCAGAAAGGCCCCCCTACACCCGATCCTGGGTCCACAGGGCGTGCCCATGGGTCAGCAGGCAACTGGGTGGTCGGCCAATGACAGCTGGTCGGCCTAGGGTGTGGGAATCCAGCCAATGGGAGCTGAAGGTGCGATGGGGGGGGGGGGGAGGGAGTGCTACCATCCGCTTTGTGCAACTGAATTGCATCCCCATCCCCCTCACGCACACCCCTCAGGCGGAGACCCCCCCCCCACCCGCAGCCTGCTCCTGCATCCTCCCCCCACCAGACCCCCGCCCTCAGCCTGCTCCGCCCCTCCCCCCACCAGACCCCCGCCCTCAGCCTGCTCCGCCCCTCCCCCCACCAGACCCCCACCCGCAGCCTGCTCCGGCCCTCCCCCCACCAGACCCCCACCCGCAGCCTGCTCCGGCCCCTCCCTCCCCCCCGACCCTTCTCAGCCTGCTCCTGCTCCCTCCCTCCCACCAGATCCCTGCCCTCAGCACCATCAGCCCCCCTCCTGTTGAGGGAGAGAGGGAGGGAGGGAGGGAGGGGGGGGTGGGGGGGAGGGGCAGGGTGAGGCTGGGGGTGTGGTGGGGGGAAGGGGCAGGAGCAGGCTGAGGGTGGGGGTGTGGTGGGGGGAAGGGGCAGGAGCAGGCTGAGGGTGGGGGTGTGGTGGGAGGGAGGGGGCAGGAGCAGGCTGAGGGTGGGGGTGTGGTGGGAGAGAGGGGGTAGGGGCAGGGTGAGGCTGGGGGTGTGGTGGGGGGAGGGGGCAGGAGCAGGCTGAGGGTGGGGGTGTGGTGGGAGGGAGGGGGTAGGGGCAGGGTGAGGCTGGGGGTGTGGTGGGGGAGGGGGCAGGAGCAGGCTGAGGGTGGGGTTGTGGTGGGAGGGAGGGGGGAGGGGCAGGGTGAGGCTGGGGGTGTGGTGGGGGGAGGCGGTAGGGGCAGGGTGAGGCTGGGGGTGTGGTGGGGGGAGGGGGCAGGAGCAGGCTGAGGGTGGGGGTGTGGTGGGAGGGAGGGGGTAGGGGCAGGGTGAGGCTGGGGGTGTGGTGGGGGGAGGGGGCAGGAGCAGGCTGAGGGTGGGGGTGTGGTGGGAGGGAGGGGGTAGGGGCAGGGTGAGGCTGGGGGTGTGGTGGGGGGAGGGGGCAGGAGCAGGCTGAGGGTGGGGGTGTGGTGGGAGGGAGGGGGTAGGGGCAGGGTGAGGCTGGGGGTGTGGTGGGGGGAGGGGGTAGGGGCAGGGTGAGGCTGGGGGTGTGGTGGGGGGAGGGGGCAGGAGCAGGCTGAGGATGGGGGTGTGGTGGGGGGAGGGGCAGGGTGAGGCTGGGGGTGTGGTGGGGGGAGGGGGCAGGAGCAGGCTGAGGGTGGGGGTGTGGTGGGAGGGAGGGGGCAGGAGCAGGCTGAGGGTTGGGGTGTGGTGGGAGAGAGGGGGTAGGGGCAGGGTGAGGCTGGGGGTGTGGTGGGGGGAAGGGGGTAAGAGCAGGGTGAGGCTGGGGGTCTCGTGGGAGGGAGGGGGCAGGAGCAGGGTGAGTGTGGGGGTCTGGTGGGTGGGAGGGGGACAGAGCAGGCTTAGGGCGGGGGTCTGGTGGGAGGGGGCTAAGGGGGGTCAGGTGGGAGGGAGGGGGCAGGAGCAGGCTGAGGGTGGGGGTCTGGTGGTGGGGAGGGGCAGGAGCAGGCTGAGGGGTGGCCCCTAGTTCTTATATTGGGGGAGTACGTAAATAACATTTCCTTATTCACTGTTTCCACACCAGTAGTGATTTTATCAACCTCTCCCTTATCCCCCCTTAGTCTCCTCTTTTCTAAGTGGACAAGTCCCCGTCTTTTTAATCTCTCCTCATATGGGACCGGTTCCAAACCCCACATCATTTTTGTTGCCATTTTCTGAACCTTTTCCAAGGCCCAGAGACCCTTTTCGAGACGAGGAGACCACATCTGTACGCGGGATTCAACAAGTGGGTGTATCGTGGTGTTATAGAGAGGCAATAAGATATTCTCTGCCTTATTCTCGATCCCTTTTTCCGGGCTCCACACGTGAAATGAAGAGGTCACAGGTTTCCAACAAAGCAAAGGAAGTTGTGTGTGGTTCACCTGCGGAACTCCTCGCCGCAGGATGTGGTGATGAGCACTGGGTTCCAAAGACAGCTAGCTAAATTCATGGAGGCGAGGTTCATCCCACTGGCTGCCGTTGCTTTGCCGTCGCTTTGCCGTCAGGCGTGTGTGTCTCTTTTTGAGTTGTGTTTTCCCCTATGTCCCCGCCGCCCCCCCCCCTCTGCCGCCGGCACGGCTGTGAACTGCAAGAAGTCGGCTCTGCCGCTTGAATGGGATCCGGGGGGACCCTCAAGTGGATGTTGAGGAGGGATGGGTGTTATGCTCCCGCCGAGAATACTGCTCGAATAATGAGACTTATTTGGAGTGGGGGGGGCACAAGCCCCCCCACCCCGGCAGCCTATTCTCTGTGATGAACAGAAGGTTGAGAGGTGATTCAGTCATTGTGTCTCGGCGTGTACACACACGGGGTGGGGGGGGGGGAGAAAAGACCGGAGAGTGGGAGAGCTTTTCCAAGTGAGACAAAGACACCACAAAGAGCCGACGGCAAGAGTGGAAGAGAAACCGCGTCGTCCTTGAAATAAGAAGCAGCTTCTTGGGCGTGGGGCCGGTTCCGCGCGGGAACAGCCCCCCGCAAGAGCTGGTGGGCTGCTCCCTGCCTCACGGTTGGGACAAGAAACAAAACTGAAGCAGGGGAGGGGTAGGCTGGACATTCAGAAACACTTCCTGCCTGTCCGGGGGGTGAAACACGGGAATCCATTGCCCGGGGGGGACGGGGGGGGACGTGGAATATCCATCCCTCGAGATATTGAAAATCAGGTTGGACAGGCACATCCTCTCTCTCTCTCTCTCTCCCCATGCACCCGCACATCTCTTGTTTGTATCTATCTATCTATCTATCCCCATACACCCCCTCTATCTATCCCCACACACCCCCTCTATCTATCTCTCTCTCTCCATCCACCCCCTCTATCTATCTATCCCCACACACCCCACCTATCTATCTATCTCTCCCCATACACCCCCTCTATCTATCTATCTCTCCCCATACACCCCCTCTATCTATCTATCTCTCTCTCTCCATCCACCCCCTCTATCTATCTATCCCCATACACCCCACCTATCTATCTATCTATCTATCTCTCCCCATACACCCCCTCTATCTATCTATCTATCTATCTATCCCCATACACCCCCTCTATCTATCTATCTATCTATCTATCCCATACACCCCTTCTATCTATCTATCTATCTATCTATCCCATACACCCCCTCTATCTATCTATCTATCTATCTATCCCCATACACCCCCTCTATCTATCTATCTATCCCAAGACACCCCCTCTATCTATCTATCTATCTATCTATCCCATACACCCCCTCTATCTATCTATCTATCTATCTATCTATCTATCTATCCCCATACACCCCCTCTATCTATCCATCTATCCCGATACACCCCCTCTATCTATCTATCTATCTATCTATCTATCTATCCCCAGACACCCCCTCTATCTATCTATCCCCATACACCCCCTCTATCTATCTATCTATCCCGATACACCCCCTCTATCTATCTATCTATCTATCTATCCCCATACACCCCCTCTATCTATCTATCTATCCCGATACACCCCCTCTATCTATCTATCTATCCCCATACACCCCCTCTATCTATCTATCTATCTATCTATCCCCATACACCCCCTCTATCTATCTA